>OV281297.1:10000-10010000 GCA_923062465.1 Acleris sparsana | reverse complement strand
CGATGAGCGCGAATATTTGTTCCTGAGTCATGGATGTTTTCTATGTATTTAAGTATATATTTCTCTATATAAGTATTTATATCGTTGTCTAGAAACCATAGTACAAGCCTAGAGCTTAGTTTGGGACTAGGTCAATTGGTGTGACATTGTCCACTGATATTTATTTATTTATTTTATTTATGTTTATTGCAAATAAACAATTATAATACATATTAGCTTCAATGCAGTAAATGTACATAGGCATACTGGTTTAATCCAGTTAACCTTGGATTAGAACAAGACATCGTAAGGTAGAAAGCAGGATTTGTTCATTTGATTAATGAACTCCACTCTTTTCTTATATTTGATAGTCTGATCTCAAATCTAGCTCATTAAATATATTTATCCAGCTCAACTATAGTCTAATGACATAACTTATATCTTCTTTTTATCATTTTCAGCCTATAAGGAATGCTCCGCCGGGTAAGAAGTACGTGCGCTGCCCATGCAACTGCCTCTTGATATGCAAGTCGTCGTCGCAGCGCATCGCGTGCCCGCGCGCTGACTGCAAGCGCATCATCAACCTGGCGCCGTCGCCGGTCACGCCGCCCGTGCCCACGCTGCCGGGCATGTGCCGGGTTGTTTGCGCGCATTGCCAGGACACGTTTTTGGTAAGCTGACCCTTATCATATATTTCCTATATCGTCCTTAATCCCGAGGTTCTCGCTTGGGGACAAAATGCCAAATATAACAGATATACCCTATAGTTATTTCGACTAGGTTAACTAAACTACTGATAAAAGGTACTTGACCAATTCTATTACAGCATAATTTTACATATGTTTAATGTACTTTAGATAATTAATTAAATGAGGTTTAAGAACATATACAAACTCACTGCAAGCAGTGCGAACCGACAAGCAAGCGCATTATCAATCTGGTGCCGCCGCCGCACCCCGTGCCCCCCTGCCGGGCAAGTGACTGGACGTTTGCTGACCCTGCCACACGTTTGTATGAATCACTATCCATAGGTGTGGATATGGCATCCAACTTAATTTTTTTTGGAAAGTGTAGCGTTACACTACATTTACAGCGATAATCGCGACCGTAATTGGGTTTTATTGATCTTAGGAACAATTACATTTTCCAGGGTAAAAGCAGGGCTTGGAACTGTTTTCAACATAGTGGTTTAATAACGTTCTTAAAATTTAATTCCTCATCCCTTAGCCATTAAGGGATGAACGAAGTTAGGGTTTAACCAGTTAATGAAAGGAATGGTTTAAAGGAAACGAAATTATTTAACTAGGTTACCAGTAAATAGTGGTAAAACGTCCCTCGAGTGTTCAGGCGTACGCTATCTCCATATTGATTTTTACTGAAATCAATTCATTGGTTAAAGGTTTGACCGTAAAGGTGTTTCAAACAGACACTGTAAGATATTTGTCTGCTGCTGCAGTGTAGAAAAAAATGACGTTTGCTTAACATTAAAGCTCTTAGTGCCATTACCAGATTTATTTAAATTCGAATCATTGCAATGACTCGTTAATCTCAACTCGTTATCGCTTGTATTAGTAATACGTGCGCTATTACCCCCACTAAAACGATGTGACTGAATTGAACCGTCATTAACCGACTTTAAAAAAAGGAGGAGGTTCTCAATTTGATTGTTTTTTTATGTTTGTTATATATGATATTTTCAGTATCAGCTGCTGAAAAACGCCCCGGTGCGGTGCCCGCACTGCCGCAAGGTGTCGTCGGTGGGCGGGCGCATGAAGCGCGTGCGCGGCGGCGTGTTCCTGGCGCTGGCGCTGGTGGTGCTGGCCATCGCGCTGGGCGTGACGCTGGGCACGCTGGCCGCGGCGCGCGCGCGCGGCGCCGGGGTCTACGTGGCCTACGTGGGCGCCTTCCTGCTCGCGCTCGTGCTGCTGTCGCGCGCCGTCTACTACTTCGCGATGAAGGTCAGCACCATCGAGGGCCCCATGTAGGACGACTCTGTCCAGCCGAATTTGTGATATGATAATCTATGACTAGGAAATTTTATATAAGAATTTGTTAATTCCATATAGCATTCTTATTTGATGGCGATTAGTTTCGAGTCGAATTGTTATTAGTCGTTTGGACCGATTATGTATGTAATTAACGCAATCTCTACCAAAATTTTGTAAGTGTACGGGATGCTTACGCGCTGAATGAGATTACTTACCTTTTTAAACATGATTGACATGATGGCGATGATGAAATTTAGTTTTAAACATGGTTGTTGTTTAATTATAAAATCTATACTCGATTTTGATACATGTAGTTAATCTGTTAGTTCTTTTCGTTTAGGTACGATAATTTCTGTGCTGGTCGAATTCGCCTTTTCTATGTAAGCTCGCGCATAGTTTCGCCTTCTAATGTTATTAAATATATGTAAAGTATTTATCGATGCCATAATTTTGCTGAACAAAATTAATCTTGCTGTTATATTTGTTACTTTTTTGGCATGAATATAAAAAGGCATAATGTTAAACTCCTTTTATTTTTTACAATAAATGAAGTTTGTGTAAATGTAGCCCACACTCAAAATTTCATATCATTACCATGAGCTGTTTATTGTCTGAAGATATTCCAAAAACATCCAAACGTCACATGCATTTTCATTAATATAAATTTTATAATAATAAGATGGGTAATATGTACAACCTGGTAGTGAGTACATGTTATGGTTGTAATATTTGAGTCAGACGTTTTGTACATATGTAACTTATAGACTGAATCAGCCTGTTTTTATTTCAAAGTGGTTATTGATATTAATTGTTGTGACCAGCTTAGCCTTACACTCTGCTTGCGTGGTAAATCTGTCGGACTATAATACTGTATTGTAAGAAGTTTGTAATCAAAAAGTGGTTCATACATAGAGCCAATTAATGTAAACGTTAAACGTTAAGGCCTGCCCGATGGCTTTTTGTTTGTATGTGTCACAGAAACAACACAAAACTAGTTATATAACCCAGCCAACCTTATAGTGCACCTCCCATCAAGAATTTGTATCTAATCGATAAATTAATTAACTCGTAATTTACGTTACACATTTCAATTACAAAATACATTAAAACTATACCTGAATGAACATTACTAGTTTTGTCGCATGATGTTTTTGATACTTGCTACTAAAATACAATCAGAAATATAGGAAGGCTAGCTGTTTTTTATAATCTTTGTGTTAATGACTAATACAGTAGTTATAAATAACATGTAGCATACTGTACAATTTATTTTATTTAAAACATAGTTATTTAAATTTAATTACTTGTATTCAACATTTAAAATTATTTGTAGGGATCATTTATGAGTATACATAGTTTCGTTAACGATTTGGCACATTGGACGCGCGGTCGGTGCGACCACGTCGCGTGGCGAACATTGTCTTCGAGATTGTGAATAGGAATGCACGAACCTGCTGGAACCTGGAACCTGGAGCTCATAAGCATTGCAGCGTCACCAGCACAACATAAATCACTATTTCTGTTGCACCGGTACCATTGTACCGGTGCGGTAATCTACGTGAATGATATTGGGGAATGGTGGGTGGTACTGCAGTTTCTTATAATATAATTACAATACAATTGCTTATCCCCACTCTAACGCAATGCTTTTCACTGCAAAAGTGTTAGAAAAAAATGAGGTGTGATGTCAACAAACACATGGAACGGAATATTGATAAAAGTGGTATTTTAAACATTATTTTCGTCTGTCTTGGTAAAAAAGGATAGGTGCCATGTTAACCATCAAGTTCTACAACCATCTGAAACAAAATCCACACGATCAAATGAACAACTGCATACATCTCAATCTGCAAGCAAACTCATTCATTTGTGCAAGAGATGACCCAATGTTCGGTCGAGGGTCATTTGGGTAAACACGAACTTTTTATGGCAGAGATAATTTTTTTTATATGTATTGTATCCGCCCCTGCAGAAGTGAAGGTGATAACAGTCGGTTGTACTTGCTGTTGTTTTTCGTATTTAATAGTCTATATTTTTAAAAGTGGAGGAAGGATAGCTTAGCAACAAAAATCTTTATACTCGTCGAATGTGTCCCGAAAACTCACTCACTTATTTTGTATGTATGATAAAATGGTTTTGGGATAAGAGAGGAATTGTCATCAATGCGCTTATACTTCTAGTCCGCATTATTGTATTCGTTACATCCATGTGCCCGATCGTTAATGGAAACAATCATATATTAGAATTATAACTATATTTTCATAAAACGCTAGGGCTATACATGTATTGTAGTTATAAGCCAAATAAATGGTATCAATGGAAATCACTTTGAAGTTTATTTTTTATTTTTAAATTCATTCTAGGGCGCAATAAAGGTGCATAAAGTAACGCCTTATCTATCCGCGGTTTGAATAACTGCGGATAGATAAGGCTTACTGCTGGTTTAAATTTGACATTTGTCCATACAGAATGTGTCAAATTTTAATCCGAAGTAAGCCTATCGTACTAAGGTTACCGACATAGCCCGAAGAATAGCTAAACTGAAGTGGCAGTGGGCGGGGCACATTGCTCGCAGGACTGATGGCCGATGGGGTCAGAAGATCCTGGAGTGGCGTCCGCGGACCGGAAGACGAGCTGTAGGTAGGCCTCCAACAAGATGGAGTGACGACCTCGTCAGGATCGCGGGACCGCGGTGGATGCCAAAAGCACAAGACCGGTCTGAGTGGAAAGCCTTGGGGAGGCCTATGTCCAGCAGTGGACGTCTTTCGGCTGACATGATGATGATGATGAAGCCTATCTATCCGCGGTTTGAATATAGGGTTCGGCCGTAAGTCATCGAATTGCTGAAAATCAGCCCGTTCTAACCTAGGTCTATATTGGGATCCATTATGTTTTTTGTCCTATATTTGAATTGCCTAACATCGTTAGTCATAATGATTGTTTTTCCTAACGCACAATAGCCCTAATGCGATTGTACTAACATTGTTTAGTCGAATATTGTTTGTACTAATGCTGATATATATACTAATATAGTATGTACGAAAACCATAATATTTAATAGCCAAAATAGAGTTTATCATGTCATGTTAGTCATATCATAACACCTAACGTAACCTAACCTAACATGACCTACTGAGGGGTTGAGGGGGGAGGGATGGGGTTGGGTGGTGGTTTTGAAGGAGAGGAATACCTGTCAACTTTCCGCTCTGAAAGGTACAAGGTAATTAACGAACCTACCTGTGTAATGTTAGTGCCATTTTAGGGGGTTTTCGATTGCGGGGGGCTCTGCCTGCGGGACTATTATGATCCCTGTGTATAAATGTTGTGTCGCATTTATCGCTTCGGATAAATGTGTATAGTCGCATTATATTAATGTTCAAGGTCGCATTTATCGCGGTGGATAAATGTTTATGGTCGCATTTATCGCGGTGGACAAATGTATAAGGTCGCATTTATCGCGGTGGATAAATGTTAATGGTCGCATTTATCGCGGTGGACAAATGTATAAGGTCGCATTTGTCGCGGTGGATAAATGTTTATGGTCGCATTTATCGCGGTGGACAAATGAATAAGGTCGCATTTATCGCGGTGGATAAATGTTTATGGTCGCATTTATCGCGGTGGATAAATGTTTATGGTCGCATTTATCGCGGTGGACAAATGTATATGATCGCATGGGTGCAGACTCGTCGTCACACCAGTGTCTTTCGACCTATTTCTGAGCGATTTTCCCTTCGGGCATCTTAAGATACCTAACGAACCTAACCTACCTACTTTTGCGGAATAAAAATGATTTCTGACGAATAACCGACTAAAGCGAATAGCAGTGGTGTGACAAACTGGTATGACCACGAGTCAGCCCCTGATCGCATTGATCGCTGTGGATAAATATGTCAGACAGAAGCAAATTCAGCAACCTATATGTTTAAACAAAATAAATTTTATAGTGTAAATTGGAGGCATATTTATTTAGTTGAAACCCATCTACGCTATGCTACGGATATTGCGGACTTTGCTTCTATATGACTTAAATGTTTATGGTCCCATTGATCGCCGTTAATAAATATTTATGGTCGCTTTTATCGCTGTGGATCAAATATCCATCACTCTCAAACGTATATATCAGGGTTTGGAGTGAATGTAGTAAAAGAGACAAATTGTTTTTAGAATGGCTTAAAGATCCTAAAAATATGATAAAACGCTTGAAATATAACAAACAAAGAAATAAAACAAATAAAATAGTTCAAACCCACAGAAATAATTACTATAGAAATATAATAAACGAAAATAAAGGTGATATAAGAAAGCTTTGGCAGATTCTTAATGAAATGGCTGGAAGAATATCTACATCAATAGACGATAAAATTGGTAAGGCGTTCAAATCCCTAGGTTCGGACAAACTTATTGCTAATAAGTTTGCTGAAAGTTTTAAAATAAATGTGCAAAATATTATTCCCAAATGTAATATTCCATTGCTAGATGAACAAACCTACAGGAAATCAATTGATAAGTCTTTTTACTTTAAAAAAGCAACCCCGAAACAAATTTATACAATTATTTCCAATACCAAAAGTAACAAGGCTCCGGGAATCGATGGAGTTCGAGTTTCGGATCTAAAGCTTATAGCTGATAAAATTGCTTCGGCTATAGCTCACCTCATTAACAATAGCCTAACCTCCGGTAAGTTTCCAGACCAGCTCAAGATAGGACTAGTACGACCGATTTATAAGGGTGGGGATAGCAAGAACTGTTCAAATTACAGACCAATAACTATGTTCTAGACAAAATAATAGAAAAGTATATTAGCAACCTTATCTTTAATTTTTACTATAAACATGAAGTTTTGTCTCCTAACCAGTTTGGTTTCCAGCATAAAAAAGTACATCCATGTTATTATCAAGGTTTACGGACGAAATCAACAAACACCTTAACGATAAAAAACATATATTGATAATATTCATTGACTATAGTTTTTTAGGCTTTTGACACGTTAAGACATGATACTCTTATAAACAAATTGGAGGATAGCGGTGTGAGAGGACAGGTGCTAAACTGGTGCAAAAGTTACCTTAGCAACAGATCCTATCAGGTAAAAATAGGCGATTCATTTAGCAAGAAGGTTGCTGTAACCGAAGGCACCGCACAGGGGTCTGTGCTTGGCCCGCTCCACTACTTAACCTATGTCAATGATATGAATAATTGTGTTAAGGACTGCAGTATCTATCAGTTTGCAGACGATACATGTCTTGTTGCCGCTAATAAAAACTTACAGGTGGCTGAAAGACTTCTGCAAAACGACTTTGACTTAATTTGCAAGTGGTCTCATGACTCAGGCTTGGTCTTAAACTCCGACAAAACTAAACTACTTCATGTACATTCAAGCCAATCAAGATCTGTGTCTGAAATAAAAATTATAGGGCACGATCATCAGTGCTTACACTCCAATATCAACCTAACTATTTGTAAATGCCCATCGCTGGAACAAGTAGATAAACAAAAATATCTTGGTCTTATTATTGACAACCGTTTCAACTGGGGTCCCCAGGTTGATGCGGTCTGCAATAAGCTCCGTGCAGTTCTAGCAAAGTTATATGTACTGAGGAATCGGATTCCTTTCAAAGTTAGAATGAATATGTATACCTACTGCATTGGCAGAAAGCATCATATCTTACGGTCTAAGTAGTTACGGTCGTACTTTTAAATCCTATCTTGATCAGATATATAGGTTACAAGTAAGATGCCTTAAAACGATTTTACCCAACAATTTAAAGCATAGTTTGAAATCTGACACAGATTTTTTTCATTTTTTAAAGATATTACCAGTTCATTCTAAGTTTAATTACCAAATATTAACTGAACATTTCTTTAGAACCGAAATTCAGCAGCCAGTATCTCACTCTAAGTTAACAAGGCAGGTAGCTAATAACAAACTGAGGAAACCACAATTCAAAAACTTTTACGGGAAAAGGACTTCAGAATACATAATAGCGGAATTGGTTAATAATCTTCCTAAAGCATGTAAAGATAAAGTGACGACAAATAATATATCTAGAATGCTTAAGGTGGAATTGTTTAAACAACTACTCACATAAAAAAAAAATAAGTCTTATTTTTATTTTATTTTATTTTTTATTTTTCAACACACTTGCTCAAAACTACCTTTTTATTCCACCGATTTTTGGCTCATAAACCTAGATATTAAACACGCGTGCTTTTACAGTATATTACGCACAAGTGCCTTTAGTTTATTAACCCAAACAATTTACATTTGTAGCCTAGTACCAAGTTGTAAGTACGAAGAAGAAGCGATATAATTTAGTCGGGTTATACCTTTTTTTTTCTTAGCAACAAACAGTTTTTATGCGGCAAATAACATTATCTACATATTTATTTCAATAAATTGGTGAAATCAGCTTTATTACTAAAAAATAACTCAATTTCATTAAAATCATTTAAATTTTTCTGTAATTTTTATTTTAAACATGAATTATTACATTTTAAATTTGGCTGTTGGCCGATCTCGTTCGCGCCTTAGCCTTGAGCGCGCATCGGTATCGCGGCAAGAAAAAAAAACAACGCGCCAGCCGCCATTTTTCGTAAATAATTGACGGCTGTGAATATTAACGAAAATGTCTTCTTTAAGTAAAGAAAATGAAGAAATTGTAATTTTACCAACTGTTTTAATAATTAATTAAAATTTGACTAAATGAAGAGTCTTGTTTTTTTTTCGCAAGTGTGTTGAAAAACGTCGTATGTAACACGTGTGCCTGTGACCATAATATACGCGGCTTTCTTGTGGCACACAATAGCGCCTTGTATACAATGGTCAACTTAGCACACTTGTATCATAATGTACTATTATAATTCATATCTTTTTGTATTTTGATTTATTTTGTTATTATTATCATGGGTGGAGCAGCCTGTATTCGTGGGCGAAAACTGGTTTGCCGGTGCAGCGCTCGGCGAGGAGAGATATATAATACATACTCATGTTAAACTAATTAAATAACAATTTACGCATTTCATTCATTTTTTAATTTTTATTATTAAGTATTCTTTTTTATTTTTGTAATTTAATTTTTAGAAGGTAACTGTAAGATTAGCCAGATCTAATTTCCCGAGTAATATGTATTTTACATAGTTGGCTCAGGCATCGAGACAAACCTCTATGTGATTTATCGGTGCTATTGGATGTAAAATTTAATTGTGTTTAAGATAAATAAAGTAAAAAAAAAAATAAAAAAAAATACACATGTCAGAAAGAGACTCTTTTTATTCGCAATATTCCACGATGATAAACGTGTACCATAATGGTCGTAAACTTGGGGTTTTATCTAAAAGATATATTTATTATAATATTGCCATGATTTAGTGTCCCAAAATTCGAGAATGGCTATACCGATTCGAATCTTTATATTTTTTGTCCGTAATTAGGGCAAGGTTTGGATAAAACAAATCAAATAGAGGACGCCGGTCACGAACAGCTAGTTATACAATAAATAAAACCAAAGATATTTAAATTAAATAATCTTTATTACATTGTAATTTTTACGATAGGTACATTAATTTTACCATGAGTTTAATTATATTTTAAATATAAGATAAATTATATACACAGTAATAAGTTTGTACGATAACATGCCTAGTAAAACGTTGCTTGAATGCAAAGGCATTAAGGAAATGTATTAAAAAGTGTCTCACTTAATGAATATGATGTCGGTTACAACCGACATGGTTACAAAAAGTAGTAATATACGTAGGTACCTATTAGTTGCAAAAGTTATGAGAATTAGAGCTGCCAACTTGTCTCTAAATTGGAGTAGAGCCTGGCAGGTATGTATGTAGTATAACTAGGTTTATCAAAAAAATAAACAAAACCAAAAAGTTAGACAAAGATTTCGTACATCTAAATTCTACTTAGACTAGAACATCAAAAGTACATATAAATCATCCAAGTAAAATTAACAATTACAATCATGCTCACAAAAATAGTAACGTAAGAACAGTATAATTTTTGCTACTACTTTATTATCCTAGGAAGAAGGGAATGTTGTCGCTATAGTCTACACACACAAAGCGCCATCGATGAATGCGTTAATTGTTAAAACGTACAGTAAGAATTTACAAATTGTTACGTGAAATTATTGTAAAACGACACGCCCGAAAACCCGACCATTAAAACGTATGTGAAAAATACGTAAGTCACGTGGAATTTGATAGCCGCGACGAATAAGCGTGCAAGATACATGCATAATACCTTTGAACGATTATTCGATGGCGCGAATAATTTTTATGAGGTTAAATAAAGGGGCCTGTGTCTGGGGCTTAAGAGACGTTATCAAACTTTTAAATAATAGTTTGATAGAGAACTAATGGCTCTTGTCATAGGAGTCCTTGTGTTGGTAGCCACTGACGTAGCCCGAGCCGTCGACGACCTCCCGCCGGCCGGAGATGCCCTTGCCCTTCCCAGCTTCGTCGAAGCGCTGCCTGTGCGAGCCCGTATACTTGGTGGTGTCGGTCAGCCGGTCCACCGCTGCCGCGGCCGCCGGCGACTTTGTTACCTGAAAGGGAACAATCGTTTTTCAATTTCGTGTGGCAGTTAAACATGACTTGAAAACTAAAATGTTCAAATTTTAAAAAGCAAATTCCACGCAAACGAGAATAAATACTGCAGTATTGGAATTAAAAAAAAAAACTTCCTTAACCGGGAGTCAAACTAGTCGACTATGACAAAAAAAATCGGGATCCATAATGTTTTTTGTCCTATATTTGAATTCCCTAATATCGTTAGTCATGATGATTGTTTGTCCTAACGCATACTAGCCATAATGCGATGGTCCTAACATTCTTTGGTCGAATATTAATCGAAAAATAATATTCTAATATTGTATGTACTAATATACGATAAGCATAATATTCAATAACCCTAATATAATTCATCATAATGTCATTGATGTCAACTAACCTGACCTACCAAGGGGCTGAGGGAGGGGGGTTGGGTGGTGGTTTTGAAAAAGAGGAGCACCCGTCAGCAAGTCGACGAAGGCCCGCTACGCGGAGCTTCTACTTTCTGCCCTGAGGGATACAATGTAACAAACGAACCTACCTGTAATGTTAGGGCCATTTTAGGGGGTTTTCTAATGCGGGAGGCTCCGCCCCCCCGTGTCCCTTTTTCTGCTCTGACTGTTTATTTATTTTATTATAATAAACGTGCATTACGAATTTCATAATTAGGGCAAATAATATAGGTAATGACAAAAAATGATGATGGTAATGGTATGATGATGTTATGTGGTAATATTAGCCGCGGGGGTAATGTAAAATTATGGTTAATGATGTTAAGGACAAAATAACGTTAGGTATGTCAAAACAGTCATTATGGCAAATGTATGTTATGCTAAACATTACTTAGGACAAACGATATTATGGATCGCGAATGACACCCAGATCGAAAGCGTCATTGATAGTGATCCGTTATGTATCCCGATATAGACCACTACAACACATACACGTCAAAATTAAAAGACCGTAAAAAACCTGCTTTATTATTTTGTCATATTCGACCCGATTACCAGTTGAGGCAGACGAATTCCCAAAAATCCATAAATGCAGTATAATAATTAAGGTAGTTGTCATACAGGTGGTGTTCGTTTTTCCACCCTGCATAGTGTACTTATGATGCTAACTGTGCCATTATTTATCCAGTGGTACTTACATGTGAAGTTAACCCCGGCTGCCCGCATGAAGTCAACTTCTTCTTGATCTCTTCAATCTCCACCTTCTTGCTCTTAGCGAGGTCGTCGAGGAACTTGGCGTAGTCGTCGACCGTTAGCTTCATAGTCTTCAGCTTCTTGAAGTGGATGGCGGTGTCGGTGGTCGTGATCTTCTTCCCATCGATCACCTTGGCCTGCTTCATCCATTTGTCGCTCTGGGAGAGTGTGATGTGCTTGCCATCTGACTTCGGGTCGCCGAACTTAGAGAATGCTTTGAAAGCTTCCTGGAATTGCAAAGATAAGGAGTTATTTAGAATAGGTACCTAGTTACGTTCTTAATCATTAAAATACCCTGAGTGAGCCCCGGCACATACATTTTTGGGGTAAATTTATGCGTCTTTTGAAGTTTTTAAGGAGTCCAAACGTTTTAAAACTATATTTACTTGGTCTTTTAAAAACTTTAAAAGATCATATACTCATGTGGCCTGGTTCACTTATAAATTGTATTAAGTTATAAGACGCGCTATTAAAATGATAGACAACGTAGAGTCGTAGAGGTTCAACAGATCCAACCTACTCAACTATTAAAAGTCGGTAAAACTAACGAGTCTGATTGAGCTGTTTTTTAAGAGTATTTTTTAAAAACCGGGCAATGGCATGTCTGACCATGCCCAGTGTAGGATTCTGAAGCCCTTAAGTACTACACACCAAACTATCTCTAAACCTACAAGTATTAATTAATTATCTAGTTAAAGTTATTTAGGTTTTGACGCTTTGTGTCAGATTGACAATATGCCAGATTCGCAAAATGCCAGTTTCCCCGTTTGCTTTACCTACATACACGGTGTTACACGAGGAAACCGAATAATTTTAACAGCGTATTCCAGACATTATTTGGAGTTAAAATTGTCGTATAATGTTTGCTAGATTCAGCTTGGTTTTTGAGATATTTGCGTTTATGTTTAAAAAAGTCGTAATGAAATCTCCAGTACAAAACACCCTTACAATTGCGACGTTGCGAGCCCGCCACGTCTAAGTTGACTGTAAATTGACTTTCATTCAGACCCGTCATTAGTATGTTTACATGTCAACGTCAGCTTAATATTTTTTCTCCATAAACGTAAAAATATCGATAAATTAATAAAAATAATCCAATATTCAATTGAATGTTATGACAAAAAAAAACAAATATGAAGAAACTTTCACAAATCTTGGAACATTGTAATTACTGAAGGCAAGCCGGATCAATTTTGGATTAGATTAGAACAGCATATGATCGGGATTCGGGATGAATGGCGTACTCGAGTGCTCACCAGTGGCGGTAACAGGCTGAAGAAATGGTGATAATGATAAAGCCGACGGATTAAAAGTATTCGTGCTATTACCAGTTCGTTGGAGTATCAAGTAGCAAAGTGTAAGAAAGACACCTACAGCAACGCACTGGGTACATACCAGTGGCGTAACTACAGGGTGGCAAGTCGGCAAAATGCCACGGGCCCCCAGCCCGAGAGACCCCTCGGCCCGAGACAGCCTTCCGGCCCGAGAGGCTGCAAGCTCAGGAGTAACATGACGATTCGGTGAATAAATTTGATTTGATTTGATTTGATTTGATTTTTGATTTTACTGAGAGGGCCCCATCCAATGAATTTGCCACGGGCCTCAGGTGGTAAGTACTTAACGGAATCTTAATGGATGTAATATTTTTATGATATGCAGTTTATTTTTATTTGTTTATGAATGAATACTGTCGACAGGAGTAGTACTAGTCTTGTTGCGAGTTAATTTTGTAAACATTTCGTTTTTATTTATTGTTTATTAAGAAACAAACGGTTGTATACATTTAGCGTTACACAAAATATGAGTAAACTTAAACCTATAGTTTCCTTAATTAGTTATAGATAAGACATCTATAGCCTACTATTTAACAAACATAAACTAAAAAGTTGAGGAAAAAAGAACATATTGATTCTTACAATATGATACATCGTGTAGTGAATACTAATATAATTACTATACAAAAACTTGCACTAAATATATGACCATTTTGGTCCAGTCGAAGTCACAAACATAGTTGCGCTCCAGTCCCTCGTCACTTTAATCCGTGTGCAATTTCATTATATAGCAGTAGAAACATACCCTTAGGTGGACAAGGTACAAAAGCGCAAAGATATTCCCGTCCTCGACCGAAGGTACAAACGGTCATCATAAGCCGAGCGCCTATAATGTTTGAGGTAAGATGAACTAAAATGTAAATGCTTTTTTAATATTACCTAATTTACAGTTAAAAATGTCAACATCGATCAATTTAACATTATCATTAAGTAGCCTGCACGCACGCCTTAGGTAATTGTTACGTGCATAACATGTTCTGGCTTTGGGTATTGCAAATAGTTCCTTTTTGCGACACTGGCGCTGACGAGCGCGAGGGACCTTGAAATTGATATTATGAAGAAGTGAGGGAGCATCGAGCTGGCAGTGAATTATTTTATAAAGGATGACGGCGTCTACACAATCGCGTCGAGCACTTAATGTTATCATATTGTGATATCTTAAAGAGGTATTATAATCTATGTAAGCTCGACCAGTTCTGAAATCCAGCGATTTAACGAATTTTTTCTGTACCCGTTCCACTCTGTCGACATGGACGGCGTAGTAAGGGTGCCATACGGCACATGCGAATTCAAGGTGACTGCGGACAAAGCTGTTAAATAATATTTTGTAAGTCAATGGGTTCCGGAAGGGCTTCCCTACACGCAAAATAAAACCTAATTGTTTGTAGCATTTAATTAATACTTTGTCAATATGCGGAGTGAAAGTCATTCCGGAATCCATGATGACACCGAGATCACGAATTTGTGATACTCTGTTCAGGATGACATTAGACAATTTGTAATTATAATCGATATTGTTCTTTTTTTTAGAGAAGGTTATAACATGACATTTATCATAGTTAAGAAATAGATTATTTTCTACGCAGTACCTTTCTACATTTAACAAGTCTTCCTGTAATAACTCACAATCTTTAGGAGATTTAATAACTCTGAATAGTTTGGTGTCATCTGCATACAATAAAATATTAGAGTGTCGTATAATGTCAGTTATATCATTGATATACAACGTAAACAGCAAGGGACCAAGGTGGGAGCCCTGGGGGACACCAGAACTGATCGATCTGCTTTGGGATGTAAATCCAGATAGAACTACGGCCTGACACCTATTTTCGACATAGGATTTTATCCACCGAAAGAGACAGCCGTGTATACCGAGACGCCAAAGCTTGACTAGAAGTGTATTATGACAGATTTTATCAAAAGCCTTGGCAAAATCAGTATACACTGCATCCACGCTAAATCCTTCATCCATTGCATCTATAATTTCATTCGTAAAGGCAAGTAGATTGCTGTCGACAGAGCGCCCCTTATAGAACCCATGCTGATGATGTGTAATGTGGCGGCGAGATGCATTAAATAATTGGTGAGTAACGATCTGCTCAAGAATTTTACCGAATTGGCATAACTTGGATATAGGGCGATATTTCTCAATATCACTACTAACTGGACCCTTTGGTATGGGGGTTATCCAAGCCTGTTTCCAAATTGTTGGAACGCACCCTTCGTGTAGTGATTTAGAAAAAAGCATTGCGATTGGTACGACTAAAGACGAGGAACAGTTTTTAATTAAAAGAGGGTGTATTCCATCCGGCCCAGCACTTTTATGAATGTTTACGGAGTTAAGATACTTTAAAACAACGTTGCGGTTAATTTCTATGAAATTTAAGTCAATAGGGGGATCATGAGGTGATATTAAGCTAGCAATGTCTAAGGAGTCGACGTTTGATTTTTCAAATACTGAGTGAAAATGCTCATTAAATAAATTACAAATTTGTGGAATATCTGAAGTAATATTATCTTTATAATGCATAGATTGTGGAAATTTATTTTTAGTAAATATAGATTTAATATAAGTCCAAAAGAAGTTAGGATTTGATTTAATTTTATATTCTGAAAATGATATGTAGGTTTTATAACAGTTAATTTCCATTTTTTCAGCTCGCTTACGTAGAATTTTGAAACTGTTATAGTCGAGAGGATTACCGTATAGTTTCCACAGTTTATGGTACTTACGCTTCTCATTTAAAATCTTACGGAGGGCCCGGCTATGCCAGACCGGCGTCGATGACGACGAACGTAAGATACGACGCGGCACATGTATTTGAATTAAGCTAAGTAAGATTTCATAAAATTTTGTAGTACTCTCCTCCATAGTCATATTATTAAAGAAACAGATCCAATTAATTTTAGATAGTTCAATGTTTATACTTTTAAAATCTGCGGCGTGAAAATTATACGACAAATTTGGAGGTAGCTTAGGGCTTTGAGTATAGACGATTTGTAATTCAAGTGTCAACGATTTATGATGAGAGTCTTCCTGCGTTAATGGGTGGTCGCAAACGGCCACGCTACAATCAGAACTACTAAATATCAAGTCCAAAGTCCGATTATTAGTGTTAGGACAGCAATTATATTGCTTTAAACAAGTGAAAGACATAAATTCCTGTAAAAAAAATTATTATTGTAATTACTAATTAATCTTACTTATGCAATTCATGTTATCCACAAATTATACGAAATAATACACAAAATTCTTTTATTTTATTTATTAAGTAAAAGTATATCATAGATACTTTTATTTGCATCATTTCAACCCGGGGACGTCCTCTGCTGGACGTAGGTCTCCCCCAAAGACTTCCACCTGAACAGTCACACGCCTTCTGCATCTACCGGTGTCCGGCGACTTTCACCAGGTCGTCGGTCCATCTAGTAGGGGGCCGACCGACACCGCGTCTCCCGGTCCGTGGTCTGCACTCGAGAACCTTAACACCCCACCGGCCATCAGTTCTACGAGCAATGTGTCCAGCCCATTGCCACTTCAGCTTGCAGACTCTGAGAACTATGTCGGTGACTTTGGTTCTTCTACGGATTTCTTCATTTCTGATTCTATCCCGTAGAGAAACTCCGAGCAGCTCTCTCCATAGCACGCTGAGTAACTCTGAGCTTATTTAAAAGGCTCACTGTGAGGGACCACGTCTCCGTTCCATAAGTCAATCCTTCAATTTAACATTCATTATTTCTGAAGACACTTTGTAACGTCTTATGCCTAGTTTAACAACTAGATAAGGCTGACAAGATAATAAATACCAGTACAAGATAATAAAAGTTACGTTGTGAAAATCAAAATGTATACAAATCTTATATCAATAACAACAATGTCAATGACGCAATGTAAGTCATTAATGTTATTATGATTGCGGAATGAAGTGGCCAGTAGTTTTCAGTTTGATGTAAGGAGTACCCATGACAGTTCAAAATAACTGTTTCTGGGCTACTTTTTGTAGCCTTTGCTTTAAAAAAATCCATTTAATTTATTTAGTCTCAGTAATATTTTGCTTACTTTTACTGGCTTACTGCTGGTAGGCCATGGCCATTTGTTCATTTCATAATTAATTTTGTACCCAACGCCTTGTCGCAACCATTGGAGAATCCAAGAGCGAATAGTAAATGAACCATGATGATGATGGCCTATTCATAAGGCCCTAGAACTATTTGATTAAATAAACAGCTAGAATTGCCTGGTCCTCGTAGTGTTTGGGGCAAAAATAACCACCAATTTAATCGAATGAGGCAGTTACAATATTTTTAACTTTGCGAAAGTGTAAATCTCTCTGCGATAGTCTGAAGCATGTCTAAATAGGTAAATTATTAGTAAATAGTTCCGATTGCACTTTTACGTAAATCCTGCTTTAAAACAATAATGCCTGACTCCAAGTGTTACTTAACTCTTCTAATGGAAAGAGATAACAATTGCAAACGTAGTAAGAAGTTTCGTTTGCATTTGTACGTAAATCATGCTTTGAAACGATTTATTTGACAAGGAAATTGCTCTATGAGTATGTCTGCCTCTTCTAATGAAAAGAGATAACAATTGCAAACGTAGTAAGAAGTTTCGTTTGCATTTGTACGTAAATCCTGCTTTGAAACGATTTATTTGACAAGGAAATTGCTCTATGAGTATATCTGCCTCTTCTAATGAAAAGAGATAACAATTGCAAACGTAGTAAGAACTTTCGTTTGCATTTGTACGTAAATCCTGCTTTAAAACGATTTGTTTGACAAGGAAATTGCTCTATGAGTATGTCTGCCTCTTCTAATGAAAAGAGATAACAATAAGAAACGTTGCCAGCTTATCCTAAGGTGTTGATTTACTGGTGTAGGAAAAACAATTAATTTATTATGTATGAAAACATAACAAAAATTAAAATCATATTTCGACCTGGGTTCATATAATCTTTTTTGTTTCTTACGGCCTTAGGAACACACTGTTAAAATTATTCGGTTTTCTCGTGTTACACCGTGTATATACTGTACCTGTTATGTAAAAAATAAATCTGGCATTCTGATAACCTGGCTTATTGGTAATCTGGCATAGTACGAATCTGGCATTGTAAGAATCTGGCATTCTGCGAATCTGAGAAACTAGCATTTTGCGTATCTGGCATTTTACCTATCTGATACAAAGCGTCAAAACGTTGGAAATCAATGAACAGATCGATCATAACCCTGGGTTGTGCTCGTCGATGTCACCATCCCGCATGTCGCCAACCTCGTGAAGGCTGCGCAGGACCAGCTCAGTAAGAGTACCTTGACTTGGGTCACGAGATGACCGCTATGTGGCATGTTGACTCGACGATCACTCTCCCGATAGTGGATTAGGGGGAGGGCCTCATAGCGAAGAGTTTCTCGCTAGATGGCTGGATCAAGGGCCAGATATAGAAACCAGGAGAGTATTGTGAGGGGGTTCCTCATCTCTCTGCAGCCCTTACGGCCGGTAGCTTGAGCCCTTCCCATCCTACTTACAACCAGCTGGCCTGTGTACTAGTATGCATTCTCATTGCCATAAAAAAGTCAGACAAACGGCCAACGAAGCACAAAGAACAAAATACGATGACATGGGACCCTAAATTAGGGGCGGCGTTTCATCGCTCTATAAATTGCAACACTTTTTCCGTGGCCAGCTCTACAACTATTCTGAGTCGCCAATACTTCTTGTGTAGGTATCTTTTGAGTATGACTCTAATGTTCTGTTATTGTATGCTCGGTAAGGTACTTACCCGATAATAAGAGGTAACTCTAAAGGGTTTTGGTACATCACCCGACATATTTGTCCGACTCATACTTATCTACTTTGGTAAATTCGAACTTTAACTGATTGCTCCACACGGATTATACAATAGGCTCGAAATATATAAATTTTCTGAATCTATATCAACATTTGACTAATTTAATTTCCATATTCTATGGACCACAACTATATCATATTACTAATCTAAAGCTAGAAAAAGAGTGACGGGCTCCGATCAACGTCACTATTACATGACAATTGCTGTTAGTCATATCATAATCTTTTTCACTTTGGTTTAACCGATTTCCACCTCTTTGTAGCCATATACTCCTAGAACAATGGGTCGTAGCACACTACCTTAAACGAGACGGCATTGTCCTCGGGTTTGGTTCCGTTGGTCGCGCCCGGCGCCGCGCCGTTCTCGAGCTTGACGGCCTTCAACTCCTGCGCCACTTGCTCCGCGGCGTCCTGGGGCTTTGCTTCAGACATTTTCACTGAAAAATAACACTGTTATTATTTATTAATCAACCACAGAAAATTACAACGGAATTCAACCCCAGCTATTTCATTGTTGTCGACCCGTGCGTTCGGGCGAATCAGTGTACGCCGAATTACGGTAATGTACGACTAAGAGCTTGTCGCGAAACTTTCTTCTAAATAATTATGTATAATAATAACACCCATCCTACGATTGTGGGTTGAAGAAAGACTTGATCTACCTCAACCAAGGTGCTAATCTTTGGGTTCTCTACTCGTATCTTAGTCAAAGTCAAAGTCAAAGTTCTTTATTCTTCAATTTAGGCATAATATAATGCACCTATGAATGTCAAAAAGCATTACCACCGGTTCGAAAAATAAAACCTTTGCCCCGAGAAGAACCGGCGTAAGAAACTCGGCAAGGTATATTTTTTTCAGGAAAAAGGTTCTTAGGTTTGAAAATATGAGCTTCAGTCCCCAATTACCATTATTGTGTTCGTTTGCTTTTTGGGTACGAGCTTATAAAAATGGCCTTATTTATTGATACGCTAGTATATGCAGCACACAAAAATAAAGAGGTGCATTGCGACTATTACCTACTTATATTGCACGCATACCCGACAATCGTCCAAAAAGGGCCTACAAGTAGAATAAATAAACCCAAAGAATTCATTCCAATCCAGAATATATTGGATACAGTAGAGTATCTTTGATCTAGTTCTAGATATTATCAAATTAGTAAGTAACATTAGTGACCCCGGAAGAAAAACACACAAGCCGTTTGACTCTTTCTTAGAAAAACAATAACTGAATTGAATTAGGACATTCGTTGCACTATTCAACTAAGTATGTTCACAACAATGTCATTTTCGATCTTACGAGGGGTGATACAAAAGTAATGATAATTAAGTAATATGTAAAACAACTCAAGTGACCAAAACCTAAATTTATTTCTCGACGTAATCTCCAAATAAGTCTACACACTTATGCCATCTTTTTTCTAGGCCGCGAATTCCATTTAAAAAAAATGTTTTTTCTTGACTGTTCAAAAACGCCTCCACAGCAGCCATGACCTCATTGTCATTCAAAAATTTCTTGCCTCTGAGGTGTTCCTTTAGCCGTGGAAACAGATAGAAGTCGCTGGGGGCGAGGTCCGGTGAATAGGGGGGGTGATCAAGCAATTCGAAACCCGCATCCTGGATAGCAGCCATTGCAACTCTGGCCTTATGAGGAGGTGCATTGTCCTGGTGGAACAGCACAACAGACCGTAACTTACCCCGTCGCTTCTCTTTGATAGCTTCCCGCAATCTCTTTATTTGTGTAACTGGTGACCTTAAATTTCTTTGGGGTTGGAGAGGACGGTCGTTTCCAGGTCATAGACTGTTGCTTGGTCTCCGGATCGAAATGGTGAATCCAAGACTCATCCACGGTGACGAATCGTCGCAAAAAAGTTTCAGGGTCAGCTTGAAATTTTTCAAGATTGACCTTTGACATCTGGTATCGAATCTCCTTTTGGCCGTCATTTAACATTCGTGGCACCCAACGAGCGGATACCTTGTTCATGTTCAAATCTTCGGTTAATATTCGTTGAATGCTGCCATACGAGATCTCCGTCATTTCATTTAAATACCTGATCGTCACTCTTCTGTCACTTAAAACTAAATCTTGAATTTTTTTGATGTTGTTGTCAGTACGGGCGGTGGACGGTCGGCCCACGCGGTGCTCGTCTTCAGTTGATGTCCTACCCAAGTTAAATTCCTTGCACCAACGTGCAACGGTAGAATATGGTGGTGCGGAGTCCCCTAATGTTCCCGCCAATTCAATATGTATATCTTTAGTACACATTTTTTTTATACAGAAGTACTTAATGACGGCTCTCACTTCATTTTTCTCCATTTTCATGTAGGTATTTATTCCGAACAGTCACAAACAAATGAAAATAACTCAATGACTTATACATATTTTTTAATTATTATTTTTTAATTTACTGGCCAGTATTCGCTTTACAAAATAAGACCTCTTTTTACCGTATTCAGCCACGGATAGTATTCGATTATCACTATTTTTGGATCACCCCTCGTAATGCCATAATTTACTAACCTTGTAACCATCCACCATGCACTACGTAAATGCAAGCAGAAACAGTTGATAAGTAGCGACTAATCACGAAACTTTCCTCAGACAAAATAACAGAGCATGGGTAATTGTTTTGTTTTTGTATTACAAAGATATGATAAGATAGAAGGCGTTATCATAACAAACTCGATAAGTAGATATTTTTAAAGTGCAAGTTTGTGTTCTATTACGGCAAATACTAACTGTTAAAGGCTAAACTGTTAGGGTCCTTTCCAGTATCCGGTAAACAGGATGCTCGTATGCCTGCTAGTATTAAAACACGTACACGTAAAAACTGTACCCGCCAAAAAACGGAATGTTGCCGTGGGCAAAGCCCATACAGAAGTATCGTAGGTACAATAAGTGTCATATATAAGGTAACATTCAAAGTGCTCAACTAGTTCGGTACACTTATGTTCGGAATGTACCATCATGCGCTTTTAATGTTGAGTTGCCATATAACACTGCAGCAGTACTATCTGTATACATACCGAAGTTCAAAGTCATGTTATCTTTTTCTGCCAGACGGCCGCATGGATAGACGGACTGACAAACAGACAGCATTATGAGGGTTCCCTTTTCAGTATTTGGTACCAAAAATTAACTACAATTGAGAGGTATCCAACAATACCTCAAACGAATGTGGTAATGTGGGAATGTGGTAGATAAAAAAAATCAGTAAAGAGGTAAGGCGCAGGATATGTGAAAAAGTGTCAGTACCTATTTATTTTACCTCGATATTGTCGTCGCGGTTTACTTAGTTGGTATTGATCCTGCCCACTAAGCTAGCGGTCTCGAGTTTGATCCCCGGAAAATACAAATATCCATCTAAGTATTTCCTCCTAAGTTAAGTCTTGTAACATTTTCTATGTATCTAGGTACGTATTTATTTTACATATGAGTATTTATTTTTCTATACTTACTGGTCTAAGTATGTTTAGGTTGTCTAGCTACTACCCATTTTTTAGTTGCTATCAAATACAAATATATATACTTATATATATATATAGTTGAAAAACTTAAGTAAAAGACCTGTTGCATGTAGTTGTAAAACATCTGTATATACCATTTGGCATTCTATATTTGATATTTGACGCTAATTTGCAAACTGTTAGAAATACATGTCAGGAGATGTGGGTGCACGGGGCCCCCCGAAACGCCGGGTCCCGTAGCATTGTTTACAAGCTGTTGAAAAATATTATGAAGAAGCCGGTGTAGAGTTGAATTCATATACCTATTGTTAACGCCTCTGTATGAACTTATGCATGAAGCCTATACAATCGTATGAAATTGACATAAGTGTCAGCTTACTTCAATACGCATTTTGTCAGTTTTCTAAAAGCGCTAACATTAGCGATATTCGTATTTTCTAGGCCCCTCAATATTAATATGTTATGTATTAGGTAGTTAGGTAGCTTAGGTTTTTTCTGTTTCTCCTACTGGTAGACTGGAAGTTCATGAATGCCATTTGTGATTTATTGTGTTCAGTGCAGTTAAGTTAAATTTAATAAAAAAAATACAGGTAGGTATGCATAAGTAGGTGGTTACATATGTTTACAAGTACAAGACTAGCTAGAGCTTACACTTAGGTAGGACTAGGTTATTTCTTGTTTGATTAATTGTCTTCTGACGTTCATTTATTTATAATGAGGGAACAGATGAACAAACATACATACATGCTAACCGGTCAAAATCATAACACCACTTTTTGCTTCCCCGTAGTCGGGTAAAAAAAAACGGAAATCAACGCGGGTGAAGTCACCGGTAAAAGTAAGTCATAATATACAATTCATCCAACAAACGAGGTAAAAAAATTAAAAACCGCATTTCGGGTGATGTCATACGATATAACCATACGCGAACGGTTTTGTTTCTACCCATCGCAATAGGAACGAGAGTCGTAGATCGCGGTCGACGCTAAAAGCGGCAATTACATCACCGACCTTGCAAACAAAATGTTTTGCGGACTTGTTGATAATGCTCACGTTAGCCGAAGTTCCCGTAAATCACAGAATTAACTTGCCTGCAAGAATGTAGACGATTCATGCAAATGCCTGCAGTTGGATGTCTAACATCCTCGTCGCAAAAAAAAGCAAATTTTAAAGTTATTCTGTTATTTCCGACATTACCTACAGTTTAACCCATCTTAAAAATATATATACTTATACTTATAAAAAAAAATCTTCGCATAAAGTTTTCACGTAGGGAACGCATATGTTACAAATATCCCTAGAAACTATAAACTGCTTGTCCGGAGATTAATAATAATAGGTATTAACTAACTATGTAATTAACTATGTGACTAACTAACTATGTGATTTGGAGTGCCCGTTAACCGCTAGCGCAAGGTAGACCTGTTTTCGCCGTCTCTATCACTAATAAATCGAAATCGTGTAAAAAATCGAATAACTACAAAATTGAGTTATATTGGTGTGTAGCCAGTGAACTGAGGAGTGCAGTGAAAAAAACAGTTTTTAAAAATATGCCATGGTTTGGAAGATATAATAAAAACAATTTTAAATAATATAAAGTAACGACTATTTTGTTTGCAACGCTAACCTGCCGGCGCGCGGTGAGTCATCCACATGTACCGTTCGTCGCTCGCCGCCGCGCGTGGCCGCTGACACATGAGCGAAGCGGACATTTAAACACAGGAGCTAATAACGCATCTCATACAAGTGCTGCCAGTGCAACGTTGACGTAACAAAGTAGAAAACCATGTCTCCCAAAAAAATTTCGTCATGTGCGTGTTGTGGAAAAAACATTGTAGACAAAGATCTCATATGCTGCCGCAAAAATCAGTGCAAAAAACTATATCACCTGACCTGTGTGAAATTAAAAAAAGTGTGTGCTGAAGCTGCAAAAGGTTGGCATTGCCCCGCCTGCTGTTGTGCGGGATGCGGAGGCCACATATCAGACATTTCAGACAAGAATTACATCTGCTGCAGCAGCAGTGAGTGCAAGAAACTCTATCATTTGCCATGTGTTAATTTAGGAAATATAGGCATGGAAGCTATTACAACTTGGCAGTGTCCCGAATGTTGCTGCGCCCAGAAAAAGGGCGGGGATAACTCATCCACCCCAGTTCGCTTTTCGCAAAACGTGACCATTAGAAAGCCACGAGTCACTAGCCCGGAGTTAAGTCCTACACCGATAGGCGATGAGTCGGCCTTAATTAACCTGACTGAAGAAATAAAATTGCTAAGGGAAACCATGAAGGCTGGGTTCCTAACAGTTACCGAAGCGGTTACTCGCTGTGAAAGCAGGATAGACCAAATATGCTCTACGATGTTCACCCATGAAGCCCGTTTGAGCCTGGCTGAAGAGAGCGTGAAGGAGATCGGTGCGCTTAAAACAGCGAGCGAGGGATTCCAGGCTCAAATTGGAACTCTATCCCACACTGTGTCTACGTGCGAGAATCGGTTAGTCACTTTTAAGAAATCACAGTTGAAGCGAGCAGTTTTGACACCGACCCCGCTAACTTCCACAATTGTTGAGCCCACAATAGTACATAGCATTGTACCGGCAATCGCAGCCACGAGCACACAAACTGCAGCTAATAAGGATTCCTTTGTCTCTCCGGAACAGTCCACGCTAGAATTTGGAACTGACTCCTTAGATAGTGCTCGCGGCGATGGCGACGCGGATTGGCGCAAGGTGCAGTACAAGAAATCGCGGAAATCCGAAGAATTGACCAACGGGACCCCCAGCTGCGAGGGTCGTGGTAACGGGCCAGCGGCTAGGAACAGCGGCCGCGGCAGCGACTCCGGCAGCGGTATCTCCGGGCAAGGCCATGGCCGTGGGCGTACAGCACACAGAGGTGACAACGGTGGCGTGCGCCGTGGTACAGCTGCGCCGGGCACTACTTCACTGAGCGCTGCAGAGCGCATGCGTCAGCTGCATCTCTACTACGTGCAGGAGGGGACTACAGCAGAACAAGTGCGTTCTCATCTTGCTTCAATCTGCAGTTCTGACGTATGCACGGTTGAAGTACTCAAATCCCGTGGGAACTATTCGTCGTTTAAGCTTGGAGTGCCGAGTAAGTACAGTGAGTTAGTACTGTCTCCCAAAAACTGGGCTGAAGACATCTGTATAAAACCCTGGCGGCAGAACTTTCGTGGAAGCCACGGGGAGAGGCGCGGCGACGGCTCTTCCCCGATTTAAAACTTCACAATTCTACTACCAAAATGTTCGTGGATTGCGGTCTAAGACTGATATGTTTCACAGAAATGTAACCCAATGCAATTTTGATTTTATTGCACTAACTGAAACTTTTTTGACAAGCTCCGTGTGCGATGGCGAGCTCTTCCCTAGTGGGTGGACTGTGGCGCGCCGGGACCGCGCGGGGGATGCCGGCTGGGGCGGGGTGCTGCTGGCCGCACGCGAATGCTACTCCATACGTGTTCTTCATGACATTGACGGCCTAACGCCGGATAAAGAAGTGTTATTTGCTATAATTACTTATAAGAATTTGAAATTTCTATGTTGTGTTGTGTATCTAGCTCCATGCTGTAATGAGGAGCAGTATATGAGTGTGTTGTCTTGTATTGAGTATGCTGTATGTAAATATCCTGACCTGATTTTTTTACTTCTCGGCGATTTCAATCTTAACTCATGTAATTCCATTGTAAAAGCCAATTTTGTTTTTTTTTGTAATTTTTGTAAGTTAAATCAATATAATAATATCAAAAATAGACATGGGGGTATTCTAGACCTCGTGCTGAGTGATCTGGATGGTAACAGGCTAACCGTAGTTAGTAGTGATGAGCTACTAGTGCCAATGGATGCGTACCACCCGCCTCTTGTGGTATCGGCGTCGTGGCCGTGCGGCCCGCCGCCTCCGCCGCCTGAGGCTCCGCGCCCGCGCGATGCGTGCTGTCCAGACTGGGACTGGCGTAAGGCTGACTATGTGGCGCTCTATCCGGCTATGGCTGCCATTGATTGGGCTGATCTCCTGGTTACCACTGAAGTTGACAGTGCTACTGAGATCCTTTATGAGAAACTTTACTCCTGTATTAGTCGATTCGTCCCCATAAGGAACCGGTGTAGAGTCGATTCCAAATACGTTTATCCAAAATGGTACACAACAGAAATAATTCGTAATATCAAATTAAAATATTTTCATTTGAAAAAGTTTAGACTAGAAGGAAAGGATTACAATAAATACATGTTTAAATATTACAGAACACATGTAAAAAACCTTATTAGTAAAGCTTATAACCTGTACATACAGATTGTCCAAAATAACATTACTAGTTGCCCGGTAAAATTTTGGGAATATGTTAAAGATAAAAAAAGTGAAAGACAGCACCGAGATAAATCTTTTACTTTTGAGGGCCATAGTGTGGGCGGGCAAGACGCGGCGGACGCCTTCGCTAAATACTTCAGCTCAGTGTTCCAACAGGACGAGCCGTGCTTGGACGCTGAAGTTGCGGAACGAGTAGCCCACTCCTCGGGAGACTCTCGGTCGGTCTCGATCCCCTCCATTACTGAGGTTGACTTCAGAGCGGCAATTCAAAAACTCAAACCGCGGTCTTCGGGAGGGCCTGATGGTGTCCCGGTTTTTTTGGTCAAAGATTGTGCTTCTGCCTTGGTGACCCCCTTGTTGTACGTTTTTAACCTCTCGCTCAAACAATCCATCTATCCTAGTAGTTGGAAAAAATCTAGAGTAACGCCAGTTCCCAAGGGAGGATCTGATATGGACGTCACTTCATTTAGGCCCATAGCAGTTCTATCTGTGTTTGGTAAAGTGTTTGAGATGACTCTTAACCGTCTCATAAGTCAACAGGTATCAGATCGTTTGCACCCCAGTCAGCACGGTTTTCGTAAGGCCCGATCAACCACCACAAATCTAGTAGCCCTCGCTGACTTCGTCTGCAAAGAGATGGACGCTGGACGCCAGGTCGACGCTGCATACTTCGACTTTAGGAAGGCATTCGACCTGGTCGACAACGACATCTTGTTGGGAAAGCTTGCATTACTGGGCTTCACGCCAAAGCTATTGAGTTTCTTTGCCAGTTACTTGTGTGGACGACAGCAGTACGTCAGGGTAGGCGGCTTCGAGTCAAACGATTACTGCACCCTGTCTGGGGTGAGTCAGGGTAGTACTCTGGGGCCCACATTGTTTATTTTAATGATAAACGATTTGCCTGATAAAATTCGTTCGGCTGAGTGTCTGCTTTTTGCGGACGATCTAAAGTTGTTGCTCGGCGTCGGTAGTGTGGCCGACAGCGCTGCGTTGCAGGATGACATCAATGCGGCGGCTGAGTGGAGTGTTGCAAACCGTCTGCCTTTTAATGCAGCGAAATGCAAGGTCATAACCTTTTCGCGTAAGCGCTCGCCACTTTTAACCGATTACGGCCTGGGGGCCGCTTGCTTAGAAAGAGTCGACGAAATCTGTGACCTAGGTTTAGTTTTAGATACTAAACTAGATTTCCATAAACACGTATCTAATATTTGCAAACGGGTTAGCAGGACTCTAGGTTTCGTTATGAGGGCGTCGAAGCAGTTTCGTGTCGGAGTCGCTGTGGTTTTGTACAATGCCTATGTCCGTAGTAGGTTGGAGTATGGGGCTGTTATTTGGGATCCCTACGAGGATAAATACTCTCTGATGGTGGAAAGAGTACAGCGTAAATTCGCCCGCTGGTTGTACTGCCAAGCCTACGGGTATTATCCATACCTGTACCCTTCATTGTTTGTCTCTGGGATGGTTGGGCTAGACACACTTCGGATGAGGAGGAAGCTGTTGTTGTTAGTCCACTTTCTGTCTGTTATCCATCACAGGGTGGACAGCTCCGTTGTGCTGGAGCGGATTAGGTTGGTGGTTCCGATGAGAGTCCCCCAGGATTTGGATGGGGGGGCGATGGCGCCGCGCCGCCGGCCGGGCCTGCTGCAGCGCGTGTCCGCTCGTACGTGCCACGCTCGACACGCTCCCACCGCGCGCGCAATATCTTTGTTATACCTAATGCTCACTCAGTACGAGGACGCCGACCTGTTTGCTGATCGCTTTACTCAATTATGCCGTATTGCTAAGCAGTTCCTTGACATTTATAATTAATTATTATGTATTATGTGTTATTTTAGTATTTTTATTACTTTCCATAATTTCGAATGTTCTCAGTTTGATGACTTTTCTTGTTGGCATGTATTTTTTCTGTTCATATTATATTTAATAACTTATCGTGTAAGTGCTTTGGTGTGATTTAATGCTGTAAACTTACATTGTAATTAAATGAATAAATAAATAAATAAATAAATAAATAAATGTACTCTACCTACTTATCAACCTCAAGTAATCAAAACAAATTCCTGCTTGTTACAGCAAAATAAATTGAGTAAACATAATGCAGGTGCCCTAACTTATCGAAATGCGATAAATGTACGGAAGGTTCGTAGTAAATATATAAGATATAAGTAAGGTTACGAGGTACGTGCTAGTACCTACTGTAGGTACTGCGGTACTACCACGTTCGCCGCACGGAAATCATATCAGAACAGCTGACCCGTTTTCAGTTGCAGTCTAAAAGTTTAAAATAGTTATGTAATACTTCCTACTCGTATGAATCATAGGTTTCAATGAGCACAAAAATTACGAACACTTTATTCACAAAACAGGCAGAATGACATCAACTCCTTTTTGGCATGATACAGCAAAACAAATCCTCAATTTAAAATCAACTTGATAATCTGGCGGGGGCCGTAACAATATGCTATTACACCTCCACAGGATCTGTGCACTACCAATATATCTAGACCATAAATGATCTGACCTTACAGATCAAGGTGGCACAAGTACCCTCACACGCATTTAAATGGGTACCTGCGTGGATTGGCACTCGTAAAATCTACATTGTTCGTTCTTGTTATATATGACACACGTTGGCAACCGAATTATGTGAGTCATGTGGAGGTCTATAATTACCATTTTGAATGTTTAACAGGGTAGGTATAACTACTCACGTATCCTTATATGACATTATCAAGCGTGCAGTAGTTGACCATTGAAACATGTATATGTTCCCATCTAGAGGGCAGGGAATGAGCAGTTTTGTCTCCGAACGCCTCGCTTCTTTTACCTACTCACTATTATACCACACAGACCCACGTCCAACTTTTCTAATACAAACAGCTTTGTATTAAATGCTCTATGTAGCGCCTTACCAAGGCTTCAGTTGCTTATAAATTTCTTTGTTCAAAAATTTCAAAGAAACGTCGCATTGCGTAAACCATTCTACCGTTGCAGAAGGTCAAGTGTTTAATACTAATGTGTTTTTTAAACAGCCCTATTCAGTGTCTGTATGTAATCTACAGTTCAGTTAGAAAGGTTTCGTTTAGGTATAAAACGTTTGGAACTGCCACTTGTTCCAAGATCTCGATACGGGGTCCATTTTGTATTAAGTTAAAGAGTTCGGCGCTCAATGTGTTATTGTTAGTTTGCGTGACCGAGTGGCTGATTAGTGGCACCTTCTCCGACCTAGTTCGGCGCGGCCCATATTCATGCCACTCCGGCCAACGCTCTCGGTCGCCGCGCAGGTTCTCACAAGCCGACGAATTATTAATCTGCACACGATGCAGCTGCACCTGACTTATGACATACTTCACTAAATCTGAACGTCGATGAAACTAAGGGTTTTGAAAACCGAACAAACATATTTCGCCGAAACAAAGGTAACCCACGCCACGAGCTATATTTATTTCGCTGTGTAGATATTGTGACCAGAAATGTAACGCCCAGTGTTCGAAACCAGGCGTTCCTGTGGTACCTATTCTTATACGAAGGAAGAGGGACGCCCGCGAATTCGTACGCATAAAATAATTTCCCGCTACTCCCCCTATTTTAACCCTTTACGGGATGAATTTCCAAATATGCCTTATTAGTGCACCCCTAAGATATCCAAGGAATATTTCCTCCAAATTTCATGTCCAGCGGTTTCAACTATACCATGATCGATCAGCCAGTCAGTTTCTTCTTTAATATACAGGATGTCCCAGAAACGTACACGTCAACCTGCCTAGGGCTGATAGAGCAGCTAAAAGTTCAGCAATTTTTACTAGTTTCAGAGAGACTAGTTATGTCCATGCCAAGAAAATTAATTAATTTCATTTATTATATCATAAGATTTTCAGTGGTATCTCTTACATAATTAGAAATAATGATAAAATATACTTGCTCGCTTTTTTTAAGGTTTTTTAAGTAATCACAAAAAGTGAAAAGCAAACACTGGGACACCTAGTATGGAGGAACAAACTTGATGTGGTTAAAAAACTTCGCTGACTCGTAATGATTCTAATTATGTAAGATACCACTAAAAACTTATGAAATAAAACATGAAATCAATGATTTTGCGTGACATGGACATAAGGGAAAATAACAAAAATTCAGATTAAAATGGTCAATATCTTCAAAAATAGTAAAAAAATCGCTGAACATACATAGGGGTTAAATCGATAGCTTTTTAGCTGCTCTATCAGCCCTAGGCTGGTTACCGTCAGTTTCTGGGACACCTGTATATGTATAGACCTCGTTACCGACCCTCTTGAACCACTCTATCTATTGTTGAAAACTGCATAAAAATCCGTTTAGTAGTTTAATAGATCTCAGCTAACAGACAGTGGAAGAGACTTCATTCTAAACTATGCAAAAGAGCTTCAAAATACGAAATTATTTTCTTCCTTTTACTAACTTGACTTAAAAAGCGCGTAAATATATTTACTCACGTGGACCAATATTCGTTGAGGTGTTATAGTTTTGATCCATCATTATATGTTTCATCGATTGGTACATTATATGTTTGGTCATGTATTCCGAACATGTCAGCGAAAAGACCGTTATTTAATTGGCACGGTAATTAGTATTGCGCTGACCTACATTTACTATCACAGGGCTCTATCTTTCGAGCAACCTGAGGTTCCCTAGCGGTACGGGTGCGTCAGGTAATAACTTCCTGCAACTAAGTAAATCTATGATATACCTGATGTTATTCTAGTCGTGACCCACTCCTCGAGGCTGACGTCACCCCTTGCGGTTCTCTACTTATTTCGACCGTGACTCATGGTGCCGAAATAGACCCCTCCGAAAAGGGACGAACGCCCGTCAAGTCAAGGGTGCCAAAATAGCGACCCTTGCTTTACGAAATGTAATGCAGATACCAAATCGGTTATGGCGGAGTACCTAAATCTTTAAAATCATGTAGGCTAAGTAAACGCGTGACTTATCGCTAAAAGTCATTCAAGGTTAAAAACATAACTGGTTGTTTATTTTGCATACCTACCTACGTACAAGGATAAATACGACTTGAGATGAGTCTGTTTGAATACAATACAATAGTTATGAGACTTGTGAGTGTTATGACCATAAAAAAGGATTGAATAAGACTACGAGTAGGGAGAGAACTAGAGACACGATCAAATGATTTTCTAAAGTAATTGTTTTCTTAAGCACCCAATTTGTTAATTATTTCATTATTCATACGTTTTAAGCACTATATTAAGGTGATTATTATCATAATATGGTTTTAGAAGAGCTACTTTTCTATAGTGTTTAGGTGTAATTAAGTTATCATCGCTCATCAGTCCCATCACTAACCTATTCAAATATGAGTACCTACTTTGCAGTTAACAATTATATTTGGGTATTGTATCATTCATAGTAAGTTCAATATGAAAATGGTATAGGTAGGCAATGTTAGCATTCAACATGAACCGCGTTAATACAAAAACAATCATACAGTACAACCGTAGGTAAGAAATCAGTATTGGAATTTTGTTTTTCGTAATTCACTAGCACTGAATAACCCTACATTCACACAAATATACATACATACAACATAGTAAACACGTAACCATCTAACACTGACGAAGGCAAATTATCGATGATTAATTACAAAATTGTGTACACATATAGCAGTAAGGACAACAGCTGTAGTTATACAGTCACCTTCAACGTGAGCTGCATTCATCAGTTATCGATGTGGCCACAGAATTTAATTCAAATCAGCCGAAATAGTCTACCCACTAAGACTTTATGCGTAAAGTTAACTGTTGCCCGCGACTCCGTCCGCGTAGAGTCGTCGTTTATAGCTACTCGCGGTAAAAAGTACCGTAGGGGGTTCCACGGGGTTCAAGCTATCTCTGTACCTAATTTCATCGAGATCAGTTTAGCGGTTTAGCCGTGAAAGTGTAACAAACAGACAAAGTTACTTTCACATTTATAATATTGTTATGGGCCGCATTCCAAAATTGTAAAATCAATCCAGTTTAGGATTATATCATATCAAAAGCAATAGACGTAAAAAATAATGACTTAAATTATGTGATGAGAAAACATTGTACTAGCCCTGTAGGAAACAATAATCGTAACATTGTTATGTTTACTGGCAATTCGATACAGTTTTATGTTGCCTAGCTCGTTTATACCATATCGATGTTATCGTATACACTTTAACTAAATGGAACCTATCTGGTTTGCGCACTCGCTTGCTACAAATGGAGGGAAATCTGGAAAGTGAAAATATCGTGCGAAAAAGCAGACAGAATGTAAACGGCCTTGCAAGTTTCTATATCGGCGTTTATAGCTTACCGCTCTACGTAAACTTTCTCTGCGTATCTTTTAGATAATCCGACTTAATGCGCGGTGGTCGGTGCATTGTCAAGATAACTATAAACAAATAGGTACTTTGGGACGTTGTAAAGGAAGTTAAATTAAAATTAACGATATTCTATGCTAGGTACCTACTCTATGGAATTGCTGACTGCATGGATTACAAAAGGTCGTGAAAATGCAGTTTTGCCGTAATCGAAGGTGACCGTACCTATGTATCCCTATAGAATCGTTAACTCGTGTGAGTAAGATAGAGGTATGACATCATAGTTGCCAGGGGACTCTGAGCCCCAGCGAACTTCAAATATCAAGGATTTCAACTTTATTAGGTATAATATTTATGTCGTAGTAAAGCTTTGAGATTTGCATGATTTTTATACATACATTGATCGATTTATATAATTTAAAACGAAACAACAGTACGCTGCCGAAGCTGTAATCTCTGTCTAATTGGAAATAAATCTATTATGAAACCGTTATCTTTGAAAAAATGTGTGTAACGTTTCACTAATAGCAAACCTATTAGCATAAGGTGGTGATATTTGTGTGGGAGTGTTAGTGGGGTGATATAGTTGTCCTTGAACATTGTTTCGGGTGGTGTTATGTTTCGCTGAGCGCATCCACCGCGACGTTTACTCTAGCGTTTAACTTATCAATTAATTGCAAGATTAATGACGGTTCGGTAATGCTGATAATGATAACGCTTTATCTTCAGGAAATGTTGCAATTATCTAATAAACCAAACACTTGTAAGCATTAAAAAAACTACTAAATCTTTTTAAATTTTACCTCTACCAGATCTTACAAGTAAATTCCTAGCTAGTTTCCGCTTTCCAGGATCGTAATAAACCCAAATTGTATATACTAATACTACTAAATTAAGAAAATAATTGTATTCAGTAATAACTAAACGGTATCAAAATTAAAAGTTTGTCAACGTATTAATAATATGCGCACGTTAAATCCAATAGTGACACTAAATTACGAAGAAAACTATTTTTGAATCGTGACATGATTGCGATAAAAATGACTTAACTTTTGCATGAATTCCTTTTTTGCATAGTGTCACTGTTTGATATAACGTGCGAATGTTAACATTTTACCCAAAATATCGGTGAAATTCGACACAAGCCTGGGTTTACGTAGTTGTGTCGCCAGGCTTATACCGGGTTACCATCCAACCCTCTAACGCTTTCTTTGTTTTGTTAACGCGAGATTAAGAGGCAAACTACCTTTACTTTTGAACTTTATGGTAAATACATCATATTTAATCCCCAAATTAAAATTAAAATTTATTACAGGTTTCCCCGGCCTAGCTTTTTGAAAAACGCAACTATAAAATAATAATAAGGGAAGCTACGCAATTTAATCTCGGCATCCCAATTAGTCTGATCCCGTTAGAGCACTGTAAACTGTAAACAGCTGGAACGATAAAAAATGCACGCGCACAATAATAATATAAATAGACTTACATAAATCTGGATGGGTATAAGATAGGAAATGAGATCACATAGGCCGAGCGCGGAGATTCGGGCGGCGGCGAGTCGCGGCGCTAGCGGAGTACTGAGCACGGCGGAGCGCCCGCCGTAGCATTGTTGACAACGCGCGGGAGATGGGCGCGGCGAGATCTACGCATGCGCCCTGATAACATATACAATGTTATATTCCCGTCGCCCTAGGCACGTTACACTCCCTGATGCGTGACAAGTGCCCTAATTTTGTATTCTGTTGTCAAACACGTACTTAAGAATAATTATTGGTATGGCAAATATATTTTCAATGAACTGCGGCTCTATTCAAAACTGTAAAATAATATCGTTTTTTATATGTATTGTTTTGACGTTAGTCCGTTTACCGTGTTGAATAGACCCGCTGGTAAATTTCTACGTAGGTAACGTCGGCAGCAATTTTTTTGAAATGGAAAAGTACAAACGGCGAGCTTGATGCTAAAAAAAATCTACCAGACAACTAGTCAAGTTAGAAACGTATAACGAACACATTGTACCTGCCGTTTTTTATCATATACCTACGCTTAACCGTTTTAAAAGAAATGAGAACCCCTGCACGTAGCGGTTGCATATCGGTTGCGCCTAGTTTTGCCAGTTTCATTATTTGAGATCCATTTGCACGCTTATTTTTTTTTGTTGCTAACAGTACTTTTTGTATTCTACATAAGGCGTTCAAAGGGTTAACAAGTACCTATTTTACCTAATTCTGCAACATTTACAGATCCCTTACAAATAACAAGTAGGTAGGTAAGAGACAAAAATAAAATCAAAGTATGCTAATGGAACCAGTAAGTAGTACTTAGGTGTTAAGATGCGAATGTAACGAGTACAAATACATATCCAGGTTATGTAGTAGGTAGGTATTTGTATTTTTTATGGAATACCATGGCGGTAAATTTTTACCCGTTTTTTTTTTATTAATTAGGTTTTACTTGGGCGCCTGTCATTTGGCATAAATATTATTGTTCGAATGTATCAGATCCCAAAATATCATAAAATGTTTTATGAATATTGTTTTGTTCCCGTGATACCGAAACCAATTACTACGTCTGCCAGGATAGGTCACAATACAAATAATAACAGCTGCGCCGGACAATCTATTCAGCAAATGAAAATTTGGGAAACGATACATTCGGCAACAATTTTGCGCCCCAACGTCAGAGACCCGTTATTTACTACGTGCTGTTCCACGCTACTTTAACAGCTTAGATACAAACACTGCCAATTTATTAAAAGCATGTTAACCGTCACAATATTAACATAGTACATAATACGTAACAATATATGTTATGTGCGCTTTTCAAGTACCTACAATCAGTTCAAGTATTGCTTACGTTACAAATATTGCCTTGAGAATATTTTACTAAGTTTCTTCGTATGGTCTCATTAAAAAACATACATCTCCGTACCTAGTACGTTTTTGGTTAAAATGAAGAAAATATATAATAAATATCACGATACCATAATTATAAAAATAAAAATTATAAAAAAATATCACATACAAATATTTATAACTTCACGTAAAGGAGCCTAAATACCTACTTATGTCATCAGTCGTCATCAGCTTGCGTCATGGACTTCAGCGCGTTTTCGGTCATAGAATACCTATAGGACAAGTGAACTAAGAGTCGGCGTAAGGCTTTATTTCCTCCTACGCTGACATCGGTAGCCGACGTGGGTCGCGTATGGGAAAGAAAAATCCCGCAGTGCTAAACCGATCATTGTATTGAACAGTATCTGCTCGCCTGCGTACGTGCGCGTGCATACACCCAACCAGTCAGCTTTGCATTGAGCGCGCGCACAGTGGTGTATAACGGGTCACCGCACCGACGTACGCGGGGCTGACGAGCTGAGCGAGACCGACCCTCGCCCTCAGCGGCGCGTAGCAATAAATCTGCCGCGGATGTCAGCCTCGCTGTGCGGTGTCGCATAGAGCAACTGACGTACGCGGAAGAGGGCAACGGTGACTAGTCGAGATTTAACGTACCTCACCCCTGACCTCATGCCTATCCTGGCACTCAATTAAGTTGTACGCCTGTAGTGTGGGCGGTTTTTTTACCTAGTAAATAACGTATCCGGTCTAACGCGACATTACTCTACTGCTGTACCCCCCAGTGCACGTCAAACCCAGACCTTTACTTCTTTCCCTTAAGTCACTGCCAGCCACCCTGCGTAGGTATATCCTTGCCCTATACTAGTTTGCTGACTCGTGGTCTCCACTCTAGGACTGGTCGGGCCCAGCGGTTACCCCCCCCCCCCCCCTACCACTTCAGCTTAGCTACTAACCGCCTTCATAAACGCACTATAAACCTATTTCAGTTAACGTATGCGTTGTCCCTTGCTATTAAATGGAAATGTCACAATGACAAATAAAGACGACATTTATTTGTGCAAAAAGACAGCAGTTGTTTTTTGCTGCGAGTGTTGATTTTGAACTTCGAGGAAGCGAGGATTCTATAATTGAGTCACGTGCGTAGCGAGGGATTCTAGGTTAGAATCCTGAGCGCAGCGAGAGATTTAAATATATGAGATGCAAATAACTTTGATGTCATGTTGCAAATACAAATTTTCACCTCAGCAGCAACAAGAACCTAAACTAAAAATTAAACCACATAACACACCCACCCATTTATATTGACAACAATATTCTTGATTATTTTTTTAAATTAAAAAATGCTCACAGCAATAATAATAAGTATTTTGCTCACTGCCTTTCACCTGCAGCAAAATCGAATTTTACCTGCTCTCTTTTAACAGCAAAACCTTTTTGAGGTGCTGACATGAAAATCATAAATTTTAAGCATACTTTAGCTATTGCTCGCTTATGAATAAAGGTATTATTCTGTAACTTCAGTTCACTACCGATTTTTTTGTTTCGGCTTCCGCTGACGTGCAATCCCAATACTATTTTTTTTCAAAAATCAAGTATTAAGCTCTTTTACGTAAAAGTATAAAAAAAAACAAATTCCGTGCTTAAATTAACAAACAGTTCATAGGACACCTCCGCTAGTCTCGTCGTTGTACACACACAGGGTTAAACATTACATAACGTAACAGTTAAATAAGTTTTTTTAGATAATGTTGCATTCGGTTCTCGGCGACACAGACCCTCAACTACGACTGGCGACCGCAACACCCACCTTCCTAGAAATCGCTTACGATTTACTTTTTTATGGCAAGAAGGTGAACATGGCAAACGGGCATCCAGGCCACCTGATGGTAAGTGGGATCTAAGACCCTTAGACATTTGAAATCTCCAGACAACAGACTCAAGACGGCAATCCTAAAAGTCGTATTATTATACTGATTTTCAAAAGACACCACAAAATAAACGTCAAAACAGAATTTACAATTGGCGCGTCCTGAGATGGGCATCTCAGCCAAGATAAGTTTATTAGTACTGCCCCATGACTTCAAAGGAATTGAGATTGTTGGTATTTTTACAATTGCTCTAATAAATTCGAAAACAATGTCCAGTAATAGGGTTTTAAAGCCGTTCTGCATTATCAAGTTTTTGAAATATTTATCTATTTCGGGTATTTTGACAAAAGTATGTTTAACCTTGTTTTTCGTGTTCGCCTTGAATCCCTCCTAGGTGTGTGTTACGGGATAGGCGAAAACCGCTTGAAATTGTATGTTTTATGCACTATTACAATGACTTTTTATCATTAAATATAATTTGAAATATTCATGTCATCCATAAAGTGTCCGGTAAATAAATAAAGACATTAAAACAAGACTATTGGGTCGAATACGAAATTAATGAAATTGGTATCTTAAAATGACCTATTCTTTCGAATTAAAAAGAAAAACCGTGAGTTTTTTTGTGGGTCTATCTCCAAGAGCATCAATAGCAAGTTAACAAAGCTAAGCTGTGTGATATGAGATATTATAACATGTGATGTGATAATGAGATTCGTCTTGGACTTACGTCACCGATGAGAACTGAGGCCGACCGAAGGTCTAAAGAGAGTCATGAATTGCTAATCCTGAGGACTAAGATGAAGTGCCGTTATGTTAGTAATTTCACCGGTCGTCTTGTGTCACTGGAAAACAGCAATGCGATCCCTGCTATTTACGCCGGTAGTTGGATCCGTTCGTTTGTACGTCAACCAGTCAGTTTGTACATTACAATAATTAGTATAAATAAGTATTAAGCAGTCGCAGCCCGCAGGCGCCAAGAACCGAACGCTGCCTTCACACGTGAAATACATTTTGAACACAAAGGACACAGCACACTAAACTAGGTATCCATAACAGATTTAACAAGTGTTTACAATAGGGGGTAAGTGTACCGTAACTAAGTTAATACTGTAAATACAGGCTGTTTTATAAAGGAAGCCAAATAATTAGAGGCTCTATTCTACTCGGTAAAATAATGACAACTTTTGCCATGTGATACTAGTATTGTTTTCAACTCGGCCGCCGTTACTGCCAAGTAAATAAGAGTTATCAAAACGGTCACAATACGACAACATGTCAAAAGCAATATAGTTTTACCGAATAGAATGGAACCTGAGAGCTTAATATTGTGATCACTAATACAATGCTGAGAGGAGCCAACATCGCATTTTATTTTCTTAACAATTTCAGAGAATCCTCTAAATGTATTTCTTAAACAATACCTGTGACAATACTTAGTTATTAGAGCATTGTATTTGGAAAATATTTCTCTATGACATGAAACTGAAACTTCTCTTGTTTTAAGAGGTAACAATAATAAAATGATGTCCTCCTTGGATATATTCATGAACCAGACCGGAGCAAGAAACTCCAAAATTATAGAAAACAAAAGGTGCGATGTGCTAACCTCTTTTCGAGTGTATTTTAGATTTATTTATTATCACATTATACATACTAAAATCTTACTGCAATTGCCCTGGTGTACAGTCACGTCAGTCATACATTATTTGACTGTGTTTACTGCTGGTGGGGCTTTATTCGCTATCGATGCCTATTGGACCAGGCTTGGTTTATATTCTACCGTTATTCAGAGAACGCTATTTAAAATAAATAAATAAATAAAAGATCAATCTCAATTCCCGAATACCTAGTCGTTATTTTATTCGAATTCAATGCACCGTTTTCTTCTGATCATTTTGGTTATATTATATCACTCCTAACAATTAACAATTAAGAATTAGGTACACACAATAAATCCAAACACATGTTAGAATGTGTATTGGTATATTACACCCTGATGGCCGTTAAGCAATTCAAATGCAGAGTTAATAAATTGTAAATGTGTTCAAATGTACCTTCCCTCTACTTCACAGAAGATTTTCTCTAAAAATAATTCACCAAACGTTCACAGTCGATCAAAGAAGCTTTAGAAGGCATCGCCGACACGAAGAGCGAGAAGCGAACAGACCCTTCGATCAACTATTAATATATGCGTCTCTTTTATTGACACGAGATAAATGTCTTCTGTTGGAAAGAGAGTTCTCGAAGGGAGTGGTAAACAGCCAGTGATCGACTATTAATATTTGCGTCTATTTTATTGACACGCAATCTATAATCTTTGGTTCGTTTCTTGAGCGTGAAAATAGTCAATAGTTAATCGTTTCCTCGTCGGCGACGGGGCAGGTGCCGAAAGGCCTACACGCAGTGTACAGTCAGACATAACATAAATATACACGTTCCAAGACGCCAAAAATATCTCCACGCCCCTATGTCACTAACAATAAGGTCTATGTATACACACATTTACCACGATGGCTGCGTAGATATTAATGCTTTCGACTGTACCGACACGCCAATAGATTTTTATTAAATTCGAATAAAATAACGAACATATAAATAATTATTTCCACTGGTTCTATTTACTTACTATTTATTTTAGAATATATATTTTTATTGCAAGCATATCACTGTCCTACACATATAATTAAAATTAGCATTAACTCAACAGATAACCATTTTATTGTCTACGGCAAATAAAAATATATATAAGGAACATTATAATATTAACGCTTATCACGATATAACAGAAATTGACCTATGATTTGCACTAATGTTTGTAGTAATTGTACTACGATGGTATTGAAGGTAGCAAGGAGAGAAGGTCTCCTAGTTTGGGCAGGACGACGTCGGGGAGCGGCGGCTTCTTCTCGCTGCGGAGCTTGTCTAGGTCCCGCGCAGAGGTGACGCCGGACAGCACCAGCAGCGTCTGGAACCCGCAGCGCACGCCCAGCTCTATGTCTGTATTGCACCTGCAATAAATCTCTAGTTGCAGCCGACCAAGGACCATGGAGCTGCGATACCAGGACGTTTTTCAAAAAGTAAGGAGTAAGGACTAAAATTATCAACTTTTCCATTACGTCACGACAATTAGCCATACACTGCCCTAATAAACCTGCACCAATAGGCGGTATCTCAAATTCAATAACCAAAGCAGTCTCAATCCTCACTCGTTAGTAAAATGGTTTCATTTGGTACAGGAGTTTGTCTGAGATGCCACTATTTGCCTTATACACGTATACATATTTAATTGTCGTACGTGACGTAATGGAAATCTCCCACTAACTGCAGTTTGGAAAACCTTTGAAAAATTACCCTGAACTCTATTTTATAAGGTAACAACAGATCGAGATGCACTTTGAATATAAGCCTCAGATTTTATTGAAAATCTATTTTTTTTAAACTCATAATTAGGACGCGTTGATGAAAAAAGTAGCTCAAAAATATTTTAATCTTGGACATGAGTTACTTGCCGAAACAAAAACGGTCATGTGCAAATTGGACTCGAGCACCGAGGGTTCCGCACTTACGTCTTATTTGTATAACCTATCAAAGTGAAACTCAACAGTGAATGGTTGGTGTCGCTATCTACAAGAAGCCACGCCAAACGGAAAAACGCAGCAAAAGAAAGTGAAATAATAAAGGGATACGAAACTTTCTGTCGACGGTTTTTTTTTGTCGTATCATAAAAAGGGACAAATAAAAACACACCCAGGTTAGTAAAATCACAAAAATTACGTAATATAAAACGTTGTGAAGCTAATAAAATCCATAATTCCATACAAAATGCGATAACGTTATATTATTTCCCCTGAAATCTAGTCCGATGTTTACGACTTTTGAATATGTTGTAGATATAATGAAAAGCTTACTCTCAACGGGACGGGCTGTAACTTTTCTTAGTACTAACCTCAACATGCGAAATGACGCTAGAATTATTTGGTTTGTAAAATACTTATTTCGGATCGTTCTCTTGGTACTGACTATTTATTTATTCTCTATCTCTATTCTTTATCTCTCTCCTTATCTCGTGTACAGAAAAGCTAAAAAAAAAACATTATAAGGGTTCTGTTTTTGCCGTTTTGGAACCCTAAAAAGAGCTACTCTAATGTTTTGTTTTCTGACGATGTTCTTGGCACATCCTTTTGCCTGTTTCTTTCAAACGCGCTTGAGAGAAAGATACGCAATACTCAATGGAATACTTGACAATAGTTGTTAATAGTGGTCGATCAATTATGATATTTATTGAAAATTAAATGGTTTTAATACATTCTTTACATCTTTTCGCGTATTATCTTAACTTATCGGTGGTACGAGTAAGTCACACCCTCTTTTTTTGAGTCGTTACGGTTTTATTTCGGCACTTTTTGATGACACCACTTCGGCATCTTAACGGCTTCGCGACCAATAGACGACTAAGGTAAGAATTATGCTTAGTTCGCCATTAAGCGCAATTGTGCCGTTCTGCGTTTTTCGCGCTGATGCGAAGTCCTTGTGTATAAAAGGTCATTATGGATGGCAAAAAGGTTTGGTTAAAATTGAAACCTAGGTACTCCGGAAAATCTAACAGTTCCCGAGAGAATAGAGAAAAACGAATTTTACGCAGTGGAAGACACAAGGAAATACTACTTATTCTTATTTTTTACCTGTCACCGATCATAAGCGTCCTTCCCGGATCCAGCCCACATGACTCTAGAAACTTCCGCACGTACGCGTGCGGCTTACCCAGGACCAAGGCTTTCCTGTCAGAGCAGGTCTCGACCGCTCGCACGATTGTACCTGTCCCCGGTACGACGATGGAGCCTCCTGTAATCAAAGTCATGTCACATGTACAAGGAAAATACACTAATGCACAGACATGGTAACACTGCGGTAGAAACACTGCGAAGGTGTCAAAATAAAAACTAGGTCTTACTACATGGATATACTGAACTACATGGATATACTGAACTCTGAAGCGTGTGGTGAATAAATAATGAATGATTTAATCTGATTTACCTCTGGGAAATCGTTCATCTGTATTGGTTGCAATGAACAGACAGTCTTCTGATGCAAGGTAGGATGCAGCTTTCATGAACTTGGGGTAGCTCACGTGTTCGTCAAACCCTACCACTACAGCCCCAACCTCAGGATCCAAGTCTGAGGGCTTCAAGGACTTAAAATCTGGTTTAACTTGATCTGGCTGGAGAAGAAAAACTTTAAATAAATTACCTATTTTTTCCTTTCAGATGTCAATTGAAAGGAAATCACATTTTTCTGAAAATTGAATCTCAAGCAGGTCAGATACAAATCTTTATATAACTTTTATTTCTTCCCTTTTGAACAGATCTATATGCAAAAGTAATATTCAAAATTACATGGTTCCTAACTTTCAAATTAAACATAAACTAGATATGTCCAAGGTTACATTACACTGCACCACTTGTGTCACACTGGTATTTAATTTGTTTTCTTTTAAATTTCATATCTTTTTAGTTTAGTAGTTTTAAAAATCTATTTTAAATCATACCTATAGCAAAAAATTATAAAAACTGTATTAAGTTACTAGCTGCTGCAAAAGAAATAGCTATCAAAATTCATCAAATGGACTTACACCAATTCCTGAATGCCTAATGCCCACAGCCTTCAACTCTTCTCCAATTCCATTGGAGCCTAAGACATAAACCTTTTTAGTGAATCCAATTCCTTTTAGATAATGTGCTGCTAAGTAAGCTGTCGACAGGATTTCATCCTGTAAGCAAATAAATCCACCCTGTAAGCAAATTCCTTTAGAATTTACAACATTATTAAAGTATGACCTACTAATTCAGTCAATGTAGGGTGATCAGTGTCTGCTGTAACTCATGATTTCAAAAACCAAAGTATTCACACGTGAGGAATAAAAACAGAAGTAATTAATCATTGAAATGTATTTAAGTAAAGTTAGATACAAATGTAATCCATAAAGAGAAGAAAAGGTTGGCAATATGATCCAATTTTTTGCCAACATTGAATGAATGCATAATAGGCTAGTGTCCTAAAAAAACTAATTAGTCCCGTCATTTACATTATCAAAAAATATAAACACACTTTTCTTTTGTCAATTAAACACAAAATGAAAAAGATAAAGTGCGTTGAAGTTTTGCGTGACGTCACGCCCTGGCACACTTTATACCACGTTGTGACGTCATGAGCCCCCACCCCTTGACTGATTCAAAAATCAAAAATAAAACGTGTTCAATATTTTTGGATAATCTTGCTGACGGACTAATTAGACACACCCTTATTTCACCTATCATCATATCTAACTCTATATGTGTTGTTGTTGATATAGAAGCCTTTCCTAACCTCCTCCACCCTCTCATACCCTTTTTAACCCCCAAATTGTGCAGTAAGATAATAGATTCTTAGCCTTTAACTACTTAGCCTCAAAAAGTTTAAAAGACATTTTTTCCCTTTAGAGGAGGCTCCCCACACTCTCACCCTCCCATACACTTTTTACCTCTTAATTGGCTACAAGATTCTTACGCAATACCCTAAATATACCTGGTTTGCAATAAATCCCAACTGCTGTGCTTTAGCCGCAAAGTCACTTCTAATTTTTGTTGAGTTGTTAGTGACATAAAAAATCTTCTTTCCAAGTTTTCTAAAATAGTTCATGGCATCGGCTGAACCTGGTATAGCATTATTTTCAATCCACAAAACTCCTGTAATAAAGGATTAAAGTAGGGAAATTATGTGCAGTTACATACATTATTTTATCTTCACATATTTTATATGTACTCTAAGATGGATTTAGAATCTGAAGGCAAATAATAGTAAGTTCTATATTAAAATAATAATAATATTGTAACAAATAAAATAAAGGACGAGGTAATGATATACATTGCTACCAGTGCTACCTGTAAACATATCTGTAGATGCTAAGCTACTAAAAAAGATACCTACCAAGCTGATGTTTCATATTATTGACTTAATTTCAATTTCAATTGATACCTACGCTAAAAGAATTCGAGTTCAATTCTTTGATATATCTGGCTACTATCCAGTGGGACAATTCTGCCAGTGTCAATGTTGGTTGGAAGTTACAAGGCATTGGTGAAAATGTTTGGGGCCTATTTATATTATGGGTTTTGGGGAAGATTTCCCAAATTTGAAACATAACTATATCGTATTTGATATTTTTATAAGAATATTACATTACAGCCGCCGGCACACTCATGACCCCGATCACACCACCGCATATATTCAAATTATAATAGTACAATTTATTGTTGTAATGCTGGTCTCGGCCATGGGGTTCTGAACGCGTTATAGAGGACTTACAATACGTGTGTACATGAAATTTGTAATAAATAACATAGACAACCGGATAATCAACGCTTACCATCGCAGTCTGTTAAAACTGTATCAAAAGAGTTAAGGAACTCTTGAACTTGGTCTTTCGTCCCGTCTTGAAGATTAAAAACTGCGGATTTAAACATAATTTCGGAGGTACTAAAACTCTTCGTCTGAAGTAAAGCAGGAGCGAGGGATAACTGTTTGGTTACGTAACCCACATTTGTTTTTAGAAATTGTAGAAATCTAACCATTCCTGGTAATAGTTTCTACAGTAGAAGGATATATTTTGTAGCACCGTGCGAAATCCGAGGTCCCAAGGACATACCTGTCACTGATGACATTAAAATGACATTATGAGTTGCGTTCCAAATCACGTTTACGAATTCGCTTTTACTACAGTCTTTTTCAGCTACGATGAGTTCTGTGACAGGCGTATTTCGTAATTTCAATCACTTACTATAGTCACATGCGAGGTATTTATAATAGGCGAATAATTATTTAAGTTCCTGAACGGCGTCGCCAGGTGTGTACCAGTGTAGTTTTTATATAAAGTTAAAGAAACAACTGTAATACGTGTTTATATGAGCTGTCACAGAACTCATCGTAGCTGAAAAACACTGTAGTATCATTATTTGCTAGACGTTCCAATTTGGCAAATGTGACAAACTCCGTCGTCGAACTCCAATTTTCAAGAGATACGAACCAGTCCACTGCTTTCCGACTGGTTACTTATCGTCAGAACAGAAATTGTAACTGTGGTACTAGCTCGTAAGGTATAATTTTGAGTAGGCTTTATTTCATAGGTTAGTAATGAATCCAGCAAGAGTATAAAAATAACTAGTTATCTATATTTACATGTATATAATATAAAACAAATTCTGGTTAGTTACACCGTTATTATTTGACTTCATTCACCACTCTTAAAACAAAGCGCTGGCGATGTACTATACCTGCGCCAGGGCTGTAAACTCTCCTGGATTTCCAGGAGATTACATGTTTTTTAGTAAAGTCTCCATCCCTACTGCTTTTTAAATATTCTACGTTATCTTCTGGATTTTCGAAAACTGTAAAATAGCCCTCCTAAAAATGCGTAAAATGAAACGTTTCGGTATTTTCAGGCCTTGTGTGGATTTTCGACTATTTCTACGTCACGTTGCTTACGGAGCATCGGAAGAATCGGAACGTTTTATTTGAATATAAACTTTTGCTTCGGTATCGTTGAGAATCGGAGATCGAAAGTGTTTTCTGTAATAAATATAAATAAAAAAGGTATTGAGTACGCTGTTTCCATTGAAAAATATATTTTTTAATCACCTTTTTTTACCGGCTCCTGGTTTATATGGCAACAATCTCCTCTTTTTTTCTTTTTTTGTCAGTGACTGCAGAGTGCAGACTGACAGTTTAATACCTAATAATCTGTGACAGTTTATGAGTTTACAGTATATATAAAGTACTCTGTGAGTTTACAGCACTGACTGAATTGACCTGTACGCGCGAAGCGAACCGAAGCGATAGTAAACTAAACTACTAAACACAGACTACTAAGGGATACCTACTATTCCTACTTAGACATACCTTAATAATCTGTGATTCCTACTAAAGTAAAGTAACAGACGCGCAGTCGCGCATTTATCGACGAATTTAGTTATATGATAATAATATGACGCAATATAACGAAGAAGGATTCTAAAATTAACCCCTGGGTGTCTCGGACGGCTTATTCATATGTTCTTGAGGTCACTGGTAAATATACTCGTATTTTTTATTACTTACCTACTTTATGGTGTAGTGTAGTGATAATAAAAAAAATACAGTTTCTTAGCTCATCTACTAGCTGTAAATGATTTATTGCACTAAACATAATTTAAATTGATAGAAATGTAGGTTTGTTCTTATTCCGCATACGAGGAAGGGATTAAAGTCCAAGTATATTATTTGTAACTGTTGAATTGATGGATTTCGATTAATTACACAACGTTACTGGTGCCAATCTCCAACAACACAATATTGTTGTTTTGTTATACAATTTATTGATTCTAAATCCTAGGATATCACAGTCCTTACTTTACTTACTTACTCTAGCTGTAAGTACCTACTTGGACGTTCCTACCAATTGTCATCAGCCCGGCCATCCTACATATTATGCTCGTTTCATAAGCATAGCTGTGAACATTATTTCTCCAATGATTTTGGCCTCGGAAACTTGGTTTTCCAGCGCCTGGTTGTCCCTGGTTATTCTTTAGGCAGGAAAATACATTCAAATAGTATTTACAACTTGATGTCTATTTTAGTTTCTGCACATTCCCTGTGCATGTGCATGCCCCATATATGATGCATTTTGTGGTACAAACTACATGTGACTGCATCACATGCGAGGCACGACCCCCTTCAAACTTGAAGGGTTATAAAAATATGCAAGTTTGAGCTAAAGCTTTCTAATATGATTGCACATGTGTCTTAAAATAGTTACAATAAAAAATCTGTTTGCACATAAGTATTAGCATCAATATTTAATTTTAGTTACAAAGTGGATGTGTGAATATAAAAAAGCACATTTATTTTCTTTTCTATGTGTAAAAAATAGAAAAAAAAACAGAAAAAAATATATTAAGTGCAAGGCAAAAAACATTTTTTATTCGTAAATAGAAAAGTGGCAATTACTCCACTGACAAGAGCCTAGCAATGATCCTACCTGATACCGAGTGATGATGTGTAATGATCATTTTTCATTTTCTTTTTATGCATACAATGATTTAATTCTGTCAATCATAATATTTATTTTGTATTTGTTTGCAGGCTGTTTTCTACAGTGAAGTCTTATCTCTGTCAGACAAGACAATTATCTTGTTAAAATCATAATATATGATATGAAGTAAAAAACTAAGGTATTTGGTACCTTTAAACAACATGGAAACTATTATTGAAAGCCAGGAGGGGACAATTAAGATAGTGAGGTACAACAAGCCTACGAGGAAGAATGCTATCGACACAGATATGTATGTGAGGGTAACCAAGATTCTAAATGAAGCAGCAACAGACAGCACCGTGTCTATGATGGTGATCACTGGCACAGGAGACTACTACAGCAGTGGCAATGACCTCAAAGCAGTAGAGGCTTCCAATGGCCCTAAATTTTTAACTGTGCTGCATGATTTTATTGAAGCCTTTATTAAATTCCCTAAGTTAATAGTTGCTGTGGTAAACGGACCAGCAGTGGGAATTGCTGTTACAACCTTACCACTTTGTGACTTGGTATTTGCTGCTGAAAATGTAAGTATAGTCTAGCTATAGGCTTATCATTCCAACAAATTATTTATTGTAATTTGTTCAAACACATGGGGAACATGTCACCTTGTATGAACTAAGGTACTATGCAACACATAAAAAGCCAATAAAGATGCTAAAAAACTGAAAATACAACTTTTGTTATAATAAAAAGTTGTTAAAAAAATATGTAAATGTTTTTTTAACAACCTGTAGTAGCTGAGTGTACTTATTTTGAACTCTTTTTAAACTTAATAAAATTTCATCAGCCCAGTGTTACATTTTTGTTCCTAAACCTTAAGTTTGACTATGCCTACACCTTGTTTCCAGGCTTTCTTTTACACTCCATTTGGGAAACTGGGTTTTACAGCTGAAGGATGTTCTTCATACACTTTTCCCAAAATGATTGGATATAGGAAGGTATGGTTAATTTTTCTGCAATATATTCATCAGACACATTTAAAGCCCCTTTCGAAACAAAATATTTACTAGAAATTATGTCTTATTCATATAATATCCCTTCTGCAAAATACCCCTTTCATAAAATGACCTATGCTTTATGCATATAACTTCTGATAACTCTCTTTCGAAAAAAGTTGTGTTTGTGAAATGCTCTGTTTGCAAACGCTCACTCAGAAAGGAAACACAACTTTACTGTACAAAAAAGCTAGCATAACTATTCGAAATATATAACTTATTACTGTATTATAGTAATTAATTAATTATTTAGAATTGACAACAGGAACCTCTATAATAATATTTTTTATCAAAACACCTTTTCAAAGAGTTCCTGCACTCAATTTTCTGAACAGGAACATTTCAAACTATGGAACCCTAGAAAGGACCTCTGGCGAAAGAGGCATTTATGCATTGTGCCTTTAAAAAGATAAAAGATAAAAGTCATGTATTCAGTAAGTAGGCTGCACGGGCACTTACTTTTACACGTCAAGAATTTACCAGGGCTTCCCAAGAAGAAACGCCTGCTGAAAAGAAACGCTGCAAGAAAATCAGCAGTCAGTCATTTTTTAAACATGTTTCATATTACAATGGTACTACTTAGTCTAAGCATTATATAAAGCTATAAATATGAAATTAAATATAATATCAAATAAAATGCGTAGTTCAGCAGGAAAACATGCCAAAAATCTTGGGAGAGATAGAGGGAGAAAAAAAAACACCTACTTGTGTATATAAGACGGTGCAAGACGACCAAATAAAAGTTAAGATATGTATTCCTACATCAAAGGCGTCCCCTAGACAAGATAATTTTATATTTCAATATTGATTTTCAGGCCCTGGAAATGTTACTGTTGAATGAAAAGATGGATGCCAAAGAAGCTTTGTCATATGGGTTTGTGAATTCTATTTACAAACCAGAAGACATCCAGAGCATGGTGTGGGATAAACTTACTGAAATAGCGAGTCTGTCAGACTATTTGGTGATGTCAACAAAGAGATTGATGAGAAGGTCAATTCAAGATAAATTGTTAGCAATCAACGATGAAGAAATTTCTTTGTTGAATGTAGTCTGGGCTGCTAAGCAAAAAACTGTTGAAGAAGGAAAGACAAGTAAATTATGAACAATGTAAAATACCCCAGGCCACTTAAGATTTTCTTGGAAAGAATATATCAATATCAGTTATGCATGTTATTTCAACATATTTTATTTTTGAATCTACCTAAATATTATACTTGGAATTGCTAGAAAAATGTTGTAAGAGGTAGTATTTTTTAGCAAAAATGCTGTAATAATTTTTATGGTGAAAATGTATTGATTGACACCAAGACACAAGAACCGAAACTAAAATCCAAAAAAATAAGTATTTGGGAACATAAAAATATTTTTTGGTTGGGTTTAGTTCAATATATAGGTATATGACAACCGATATGATTTATTTCACTTGAGTTATGCAATTCATTGTACATTAATATTTTTTGTGATGCAGGAACAAAAATAAGTAAGTTTTATATGGTTATGTCACTAAAAAAATTATTAAGCAATCCAACAAAATACATAGGCACAAACAAACAAAAACAAAACAATAATAAGAACATGTTTATAATGTGTGCAATAGGAAATGGGATGTACATTATCCAGGCAATTCAATTTGAACTGTATTGTAATCAAAATAAAGTTTATTTTGCTTTCTTCATAAATTGAAAATGAGATTCAAAGTCCCACTGACAAAAAAACTGTCTGTTTGTAGTACGATGGGCCTTACGAGGATATGAAAGAATATGATATAATCTAGATATTTTCAAAGTAATGGGATATTTGCTCTATATTTGTAAAGTTAAAACATGTTACATTTCCTTTTTTTACTGCTGCGACTATAAATGTTGGTCTGTATGATTAATGAAGAATACAGTTATGACACTTACCAAACTAATTCTTGACAACATAAAATTACTGATATTGATTATCGTTGTCTCCATACTAAGAAATCGTAACTTTCCTGGGGTAAAACGCAATAAAAGTGCGTTATGAATAATGTAAGACGATAACTAATCTTGCATTCCTTGTGTATATAAAAGGCAATAAAATATCAACTGTAGTGCGATAGTGTGCAATACGTTTAAGAAGGTCGAGGTCTTATTTGGGTTAGATTAAAAGTAGATTAAAAGATGTGTGTTAATAAGAAAAGTAAATAAGTGTGAATTATATCTTCTCAAGTGTAACCTCGGTTTACAAAGCTGGGTAAAACTTGACTATTTGTACATACTGAATCGTTTTTACTTACTTTATTTCATGTAATATACAAATAAAGTTATATGAAATCTATAAGTAACAATACCATCTAATTAAGTTGGTAGTTGGTACTATTTGTGGGTAAGTAAAATTAAGTAATTGAATTACTTAAAGACATATTATTTTCAAATTGCCTGGCCAGCATTTATTTTTCAAGAAAAAATTCTTGTTTCTTGTTTGTTTTAAGCATTTATCATGAGTTTACATGTTCGTTTGCATTTATGATAAGTTTGCCTTTGTACTACTTTTAATTCAGTAAATTGAAAATCTGTGTTATGTAATTGTTTAGTACAAATAAAGTGTTTACGTACATACATACATACTAATTGTTAACTGTCATATATATATGCCGTCTTTTATGTAGGTACATACGTAATACAATCTAATAAATATATTTACGGCTGTTGTTGTCCTGTATATCAATAAATCAATAAAAGTATTTTTCACTTCTCAGGCTCTAAAATGACTCACAATTGGCTTGTATAGCCGGACTAAAGTGATGTATTTAATCTCTAGGGAATAAAACTACACTTTACTCCCTAGGGACTAAAGTACTTTTTCTTTTTAATTTACTTTGGAAACCCTTAAACTGCCAATCATCGCCTTTTTCAGTGATTGTATATGGATCATTTTTCTTGCAAAAAATATAAATTAATCGATTTAATTTCACGATTAATGATTACAAATATGAATCTATTTAAATATATAAGGGATAAAATCTATTTTATTAGGCATGGTCCAAATAGTTTTCAAGTTTGTATCTGTTGGCTAAATATGCAAGCATTTAAACATCACGGTGTTAATGAATGGAGGATTATCGCCATTTTCAGAGATTGTGTATGGACCATTTTTAGGCCGTGGAAATAACCTCAAAATGCCAACGGTGCAAAATTATTACAAAAAGATTTAATTTCGTGAAACACGATTAATGATTACTAATATAAACTCTATTTTGCCCACCTTTATGCGTTAGTTTAGGTTACATCTAAAGCGTTCGTCGTCATTGAGAACTAATTTTAAATAAACTTGGCTGTTTTGACCAATGTCCTTTGCCTTTCGTTTCGGGATAAAATGTAAAAAATAAAATAAACAAAAAGAGTTTTTTTTTTCTCGCATTCGAAGTGAAAAGTAGAGTGTTTAACTCGAGACTAAAACGCCATAATGACACTCGAACTTTATCCACACCCTCGCTTTGCTCGGGTGGATAAATATCTCGTGTCATAATGGCTTACTTTAGTCCCTTGTTGAACAATCTACTATAAATATTATGTATCATTCTTTCTTTATACAAAAAACCGGTCAAGTGCGAGTCGAACTCGCGCACCGAGGTCTCCGTATTTAAGATAATATGGTTGTCATGGTTGGAAAACGCAAAAGAAAATAGTCATTTTGTTATAAACTTTATTATCTATGCTATGCATCAAGGTCCATTTTGACTAGCCTCAATTTTAATACAGATTTTTATAGCTTTGATATATTTTTTTCACAACTTTATTAAATTTTTCGCGTAATATATAAGTAATGAAATAGGTTTTTTCAGATTTTTTGGTCCATAGACTTCGTGATAATGGGGGGACGGTCATTTTCTGTAGACTACCTACCTAAAACAAAAAGTACGTCACAGAAAATAAAATAAAAAAGTTGAAATGTGCAGACCGAGTACGCGAGTACGCTCATATGAGATCCTGTTTGCTATAATCAAATCACTTTATTTTTCAACCCCCCATTATTGACCCCTTCTCAAATATTTATAAAAATATATTATACTACAATCAGATGCGAGCAAGCTAGATATACCTACCTACAACTATGCATAATTTCAAGTTGTTAGCTTTTATAGTGTCTGAGAATAACTGCTGTGATATACAGACAGACCGACACCGAAGTCTCACCATAAGGGTTCCTTTTTTTACCATTTTAGTACCGAAACCTAATTAAAATGGTCTGGTTACACGCTATTTTTTTACGAACTATACGTTCAAAACCTTGTAAAAATAGGTGGTGCGATAAGCCTACTAGATTATGGTTACATTTCGCTAAGACACGCCGATGCCTTACCTTTATTGATTACATGATCAATTAAGAATGGCCACTAGATCGCCGAGTTTTTCGTCGATCACGGACTTGTTCCGCCCGAACGGAGCTCGAGGCTTGCGCTCCCGGGACCTGAGCTGTACTCGTTTGAACTTGCTCAAGCAGGAGATAAGGACTGATGTCCATACTATTCCACTCAGTAAGTATTTTTCCTTAACTTCTTCCACACCTTGGTCTGTATTAAAAGTTAATACCGCTGCGAAACTTGAAATAAATCCCAAAATATGATGCTAACCACGTGATACGCGTTATTACGTCGCTGTTCACGGTCAAGCTCAAGCGCTATAATATATTTATGATATGAAGTTACTCGTATATACCGGCTGTGGATTTAAGTAACTAAATAAAAAAAATAGTAAATTTATTATTGTAAAGCAACTGTAAAACTAGCTAATGACTAATGACAATACAATTTTTAATCTAGTTAAATCTGCGTTGAATTCATGTATCGTATTCCGAAATCCGAAACTATCTTTTTGGGATGTCCCTTCCGGCTTTGTACTACTATCGTTGCCAAATGCGAATAGCGTACAAAACAGACAGTAGGATGGCTAAACTTACCTTCGCATGAATAATACTAATAATGATCAGGGATATAGAAATAGATGCGTGGACGAACAGGGCATAGAAAGTTTATTAAAAAATTACAGATGAATTTTACGAGCAATTCGACACACATCCCGTTAATGGACTGACGAGTGCAAAAGCTGCTGAAAACTTAGCTTACTATGGACTCAACACACTTACGCCCGCGACGCAGTACGGGTGGCCGCGGGTGCTCTTTAAGTCCATGTGTACAGGTAAATTAAAAATATATTAAATCAACGGTGGAATCACGCAACACCTGGTGACTTACATGTTAAACCTGCTCGATAGTGAAATGCAAAAACACACTAAAAGACGTCAAGTAGTTTTCGATGAAATGGGCTCACAATCACACAACTTCTTACCCTATTGGTATGGCTACGCTGTCCGTCCGTTCTAACTTTAAAGAGCTGTCTCTGAACCGTAATAAATAGCGGGATTTTGTTCTTCAAAATGTATGTATGTAAATATGTACCTATTATTACAGCGGTTTTAATAAAAGTATTCGGGTCCGCATGCAAGAAATGTTTTTTTCAACGTAATTTTAATTTTGTAAAAATCCATACAACCGTCAAATTTGGTATGATTGTAGTACAAACCCTAAAGATAAACAACAAATACAAAAAAGGTCAAGTGTGAGTTGGAGTCGCGCTAATTCGATCCGAAATTGATTTCAAATCGGAATATAATGTGCGGTGGTAAACTCTCGGTGCGCGAGTCCGACTCGGACTTGACCGGTTTTTTCTAATGTGTATGTTGTAAGTAAGTATTATTTAAGTATTTTTCAAAAAAAAGGTTTGAGTCTAACTTGAAAATAAATAATTCTTATTTGCCAGGGTTTTCCATCTTAATTTGGCTGGGCGCCTTACTATGTATGATCGCCTATCTCATCGAAGCGTCGGCTAAACCGAACCCCAGCGTGGACAACCTGTACTTGGGATGTGTGCTTATAGTAGTTGACGTGGTTTGCGGCCTTTTTAGTTTCTTTCAGAACTATAAAAGTTCCAAGGTAAGTCTCGCGTTATCAATCACCATCATCATCCTATCCATACTCATGGACAAAAATACAGTAAAAAATGTTTATAAGTTACTTAATCACGTCGTATAAAACTCTATACAGCAAGCAATAATAAAGGTTACTTCCCCAGATAATGAAGACTTTCAATAGCATGATTCCGACATACGCCCAATGCATCAGGGACGGTGTCCTCAACCCGGAAACGGAAGTTAAGTACTTGGTGAAGGGCGATCTGGTGCGAGTGCAGGCGGGCAACATCGTGCCGGCCGACATCCGCATCATAGACAGCAAAGGGTTCAAAGTAAGTGCTCAATTGGTAAAAAACTGAATCATTAAGTTTTCCTACAATATTATTAATATACCCTCCATAATGATAAGACTCCAGATCTATATAATATAACTAGCTGTTCCCGTTCGTTCCTTGGGCAATATTTATTTTTATAATATATAGCCTATAATATGTCACTCTAACCAAAAAACTCTAGACAAAAATTTACAAAAAATTACCGTCTCCGCCACAAACTCCGAAGTTTATGAATCAAAAAATCTGGAAAAATCGTACCGTATATAATTACTAATACTTTAAGGGAAAAATAAAATGAGGTGTTCATCATTAAACTTTTTGAGAAATAACAAAAAAAGTTGAAAATCTGTATTGAAATTTAGGCTAGTCAAAACGGGCCTTACTGCATAGTTTTCCTATAATATTAAATCTCTTTGCTGCATAGAAAACAAAGCTCATAACAAAATAAGTATTTGTTTTTGTTACCAAGCATGTTATGTTAAATACGGAACCCTCGGTGCGCGAGTCCGACTCACACTTGACCGGTTTATTATTATTATTGGTTGTTATAGCGGAATCACAAGAGCTACTGTAACCTACTCGATATCTAAATTGGTGTAATGGGCCAAATGGTGGAAATAAGTTATTAATGCAGTTCTATCTTCAAAAAACATGCCCCTTACACCTTTAAAAATATGTTAGGTACTCTAACTCAGTATTTGAAACCAATAGGACGTATCTACACCAATTAAAAGACCTTCAACCCGCCTAACGTCGTAAGGATAAGTTTTACGATTTAGAAAGAATTTACCTACAACAAAAAAAAAGTACCTATCGTTTTCTAACCTACCTGCGTAAAGGACCATTTCTTGGCAAATAATGTAGGTAACTACGATATCTATGCAGTTTTGCTTTTCCAAATATAAGCCAACATCAGTGCCCTTAAAGCCAATCTGTCGTTGTTTTGAATATTTGATCGAGGCATATTAAGTCGTTCATCCACTAGTACAAAGACAAAACTACCGGCCCTTATCTTGGCAAAACATGTGCAAAATAACGATCACAGATTATTAAGGTATGTCTAAAGGATTACTAGTTTTAATCTTAAAAAGAACCCGGTCAAGTGCGAGTTGGACTCGCGCACTGAAGGGTTCCTTATTTAAGATAGGTACTTAATATGGTTGGAAAACGCAAAAGTACGCATTTTGTTATAAACTTATTTCAAGTTCCATTTTGACTAGGTTAAATTTTAAGATTTTGATTTTGATTTTGATTTAAAAAAAACAAAACTGTAAAATGAACAACTGCATTTTATTTTTCGCCTAAAATACTTATAGGTAAATAATAATCGATAAATCAGAAAATTTTCAAAATGTTTGGACCATAAACTAGAAAAAAAATAAGGTAACCTATTTATTAATAAACTGAAACAAATGCTAATAAACAAAGCCAATAAATACCTAAATGAATTTACCAAATATACATTATGATAATGAATAATGGTCACTCAAGTCATAATTCATAATATACAGATGCACGCTTCAAGACTATACGTTAAGGTGTTCACTATGCCCGACCTTCCCCTAAATGAATTTACCAAATATACATTACGATAATGAATAATGGTCACTCAAGTCATAATTCATAATATACAGATGCACGCTTCAAGACTATACGACTCCTACCATTACTTAGATTTTCCTAATATCATCCAACCTTTTACCTGTACAAGAGTCAGATCAAGACCCTGTACGTACGCAAGTATATACCCGTTGATCTTAACGTATCTAATACCCGTTTAGTATCTACATTACATTAGGTACAAACATTAAGTACTACCTACTATCGAAGAAGCATCAACAAAGATAGGTTGTCGTCACCTGAAGCCTACAATATTCAATAACGTATTCTCATGTCTTCGTGACGCACGTGACCGTAACCATGAGTCAAGTTAAGGTTAAAAAGCACTACTTACTCCGACCCCTGGTTTACCAGATAGCTCTGGTTGCATGAACGCGAGCACCCACTCACACGCAATATCTTTCAGGTTGACAACTCTTCACTGACCGGCGAGTGCGTAGCGATGTCTCGCAGCAATACCGAAGGGACGTCAAACATATTAGAGTCACCTAATGTTGCTTTCTTTTCCACCCAATGCGTCGAAGGTTGGGCTCTAGGTAACAAATATGACTTTACTACATGATGTACTCTCGATGGTTTTAATGAACAATTACTGAATTACCTAGTTCAATGGTCGTTATTAGTTCAGAAAACTCGTGAAGAGGCGGTCTTTCGGATCAGATATTTTTACACAATTAAAGTAGGTAAGCCTCGGCCGTTATGTCACGCCGGAGGTAACCATTATTGAAAGGCGAACTACGAGTATAGCAACACATATGTCATTTTCGGGGTACAAACAGCAACACTCTTAACTGTACATCGGTGGACCTTATTACAAAAGGCATAATGTCTACCGGTGGACAGTTAACAGTGTGGGCGATGGTACTAGGCGGCACTATAGCCTATCGAAAGTTCAGTAGGCCCGTCTGTTCATTACGTGTTCGTCCTCTAGCACCTAGCGAAGCACTTGTCACTAAGCCCGCTACAATTATGTGAACTTAGCTTCGGGCTAAGACTTTTCATACCCATTCGCTTTTTTCCAGGAGTAGTAATGTGCTGCGGAGACTTGACAGCCCTCGGGCGTGTGGCAGGGCTGGCGACGCGGCTGCAGCCCGCGCCGTCGCCCCTCTCGCGGGAAATATCCCGCTTCATGTTGTGCATGTCTATCTGGGCGCTTTGCCTCGGCTTTTTCATTGCTGGCTCGTCCCTTGCGCTCGGGTATCCTTTTATGCAGACCACAGTTTTCGTCATTGGGATCATTGTAGCTAATATACCTGAAGGTGATTATGGACTATAACTGAACTGCTATAACATACAATTATATTTATATTCTTGGTTATATCACCAGTCGTCTTTAAGAAGACGTTAAAATAGGTAGCAATTACATACTCGTAATCGATTACTTAAATATAAACTTTGGAAATAAGCAGCGCCTCTAAACTAAGCGGTAAAATACAAATCTTATTTGACCGGGCCGGTATCCTAGGCAGTAAAAACGATAACTTATTTGACCTGTTATGGAATTGTTTTTGCCGGCCGCCCTTAACTGTCACGTACCTAATTAGAGCTATCAAAACGTTGACAATACGATAACAGCTCAAACACGTTATGGTTGTTACCGTGTTGAATAGAGGCCCTTACAATATCGTTTTTGATCTGTTACGGTATTGTTAACGTTTTGATAGCTCTAATTTACTTGACAGTAATGGCGACCGAGTGAAAAAGGATTCCGTAACAGGTCAAATACGATTTGGATTTTACCGCCTAGAATAGAGGCGATGTTATGGTATTGTTTTTTATTCGGCCGCCATTAGGTACTGTCAAGAAAATAAGCGCTACGAGTATCAAAAAGTTGACAATACGATACTTAACAGGTCAAATAGTAGATTGTGTCACAAGGGAGCAAAATTACATATTTAAGGCGAGGGCGTACATTGAATCCTGAACGAAGCGAAGGATTCTACAATTGAATCCCGAGCGTAGCGAGGGATTCTAAAATAGAATCCTGAGCGTAGTGAGGGATTCAAGTGTTAACGCCCAAGGTGGAAATAATTTTGCTAACGTGTGACACATACTGCTTTTCACATCACCTATGAGGAAAAAAAAAGATCTTAGTGATGAAACAAATTTAATTATTCACACATTCTAGAAATGCTGAAATTATCAAATTTAACAACAGGAAATTATCGCACTTAACAACAATTATCAAATTTGGCAACAAAATGTCCTTGAACAGAAAAGTACCACTTTGATCCCTCCTAGCAAGGAAGATAAGTCCCCTTTCCGAGTAGGTGATATGAAAACTATATTGTTTTCACCATGTTCAATAGAGGCCCTGTTGTCACGTAAGAATTAAAATCGAAGTTCCATATCCCCGGTTTCTTTCGTAAACAATTTACTAGGTTTTTCTGTATGTACAGTGATCCAATAAAAATGTTGAGCATACCTAGAACTATGTCATTGTGACTGCCATTGTTATTATTGTTGTTATTTTCTTACTTGTCATTTAAAGTTCATTTGAAGTTTATTATGACAGTGCACTAAAGTGCTTAACATTTTCGTTGGGGTACTGTACCTACACACATACAATTACAGCTGTAATTGAATTTTCATTCAGGACTGCAGCCGACAGTAACAGCGTCGCTAACGTTAACCGCGCAACGCATGATCAAGAGGAACTGCTTGGTCAAGAACCTGGACGCGATCGAGGCTCTCGGGGCGTGCACCACCATCTGCTCGGACAAGACCGGCACCCTCACGGAGAACAAGATGTGCGTCTACGACATGTGGACCTATAACAAAACCTACACGGTGACACATCACGATTTCGAAGGTTGAATAGCAAAGTTTAAACGTAATAGCGTTGTTAAATTATCTATGTATAAGCATAATGTAATGTTACATTTGCAGATATTTTAAATAAAAATCCAGGTAATATAATATCTCACTACTTTAAGGGTGTGATAACCGAAGTAAGTTAAAAAGTGAAGTCAAACTGAATTCGTTGAAGAGTGGGTAGGTGGTTCGTCGATCGTAGGTATTATTCAGTAGTATATCTTGCTTTGTATGTATTTGAACTATTTGACTTGTTAAGCGTTGTTTACGATGTAGCTAGATCAGGTCAAACGGCATTGCTTTAGAAAAAGTAAGCTTGGACGCCTTTTTTTTAAGTACAGATTGTCGGGGTACGTATAAGTGAAATACTAAAACTAACTTTTCATAAAGTTTATTTAGGGTACATGATGATAAAAGGCTTTTAAAGACCCACTTGTTGAACCCCAGCCGTGGCGGCGATAATGAGGTGCGGCGCGCTCTGCAGCACGGCCAACATCGACGCCGAGGGCCACGTGCGCGGGGACGCCTCCGAGACCGCCATACTCAACTTCATCTACCAATACGAGGACCTGGTCGCTATGAGAAACGAGTTCCCTAAAGTCGCCGAGATACCTTTTAATTCAGTCAATAAATATCAGGTAAGTGAGTAAGAGGGAATATTTTCTGTATACAAAATAAAAGGTTTAATTGCTAAATAGACCTTTAACAGATTCAGATTTCTTTTATCATAATGCAGTAAGCCAACATGCGTAACATGAGTATTAAAAAAATGTTTGCAATTTACATAAATACATCTGGTGCGAAGTGATTACGTACATACACTCAGACGTAGCGATTTAACACTTTATTCTACAAGAGTGGTGGTAGAACCTTGTGCAGGTTCTGTCCGGTTTTTTTTTTTTTTATATCTGTGGGAGGCAAACGAGCATGTAGGTTACCTGATGGGAAGTAAACACCACCGCCCATAAACACCATCAGCTCAAGAAGAGTTGTCGGTGCGTTGCCGGCCAATAAGGGAGATGTAAGCTCTTTTCTTGAAGGCACCCATGTCATAACTGGTGGGAAATACCGCCGAAGGGAGCTTATTCCACAGTTTCACAGTACGAGGCAAAAAGTGCCTAGTGAAACGCACGGTGGAAAAACGCCATTCATCAAGGTGATGTTGATGGAACCTGGCTTTGCGACGAGTAGTTCGGTGGTGGAACTCTGCGGCCGGTAAAAGTCCAAATAATTCATCAGAACACTCCCCGTTGTAAAGCCTACCAACCAGCCTGCCTATAGCTGCGGATAGCTACCAACCACCGTTTAATCTTTAACCTTACCCTTTTTTTCTAATCTTGTGAACCTATGGCCAAGCAGCGCACTGTTCCGATGTCGGTATAAGACAACCGGTCAAATTACTAGCACAGGCATTCCACTACATTGCAACTTTCCTCAAGGTTTGCAATGCATTTGCAGTCATGTAGTGTGGAGAATGTAAATGTCTATGGGTCTCGTGTAGTGTTGAGAACGTAAATGTTTATAGGTCTCAGATCTTGCTTACCTACCATCAGACGGCCTGTGTGCTCGTTTGCCTTCTTCTTGCACATAAAAAGATAACAATTATAAAATAGACAATATGCAGAGATGTACAAAGACGAAGACATCCCTTTAAGGTATCTCTTCCGGTTAACCTTTTAGCGAATGAGAAATAATAAATGTCTACGTTTCTGTGGCGTCCATTTTAGCTTTACCTACATATTTCGATTCCGGTTCATTACAGCCAAAAATCATAATGCCCTTTTACATAGGTATTTGACTAAATCTCAAATTTTCTTAGTTCCAAAATGCCTTAATTGACTAATTTTCAATACAATAAAATGTCATAATAACATTTACACATTACATCCGATATCCAAATTGTATAGTGAGGAAAATACAAAATACAACATTTATTGTATACGGAGGAGTGAGACCGATTGCCGTTGGATCAACACTTCGTCGCCTAGCCTCCAAAATTGCAGTTCGGCACATCTCTTCAAAATTACAGGCTCAGTTCGAACCTATTCAGCTAGGTTTTGGCATAAAAGGAGGGTGCGAAGCAGCTGTCCATGCTTTACGCACGTACCTCTCCATCGGAAATTGTGAAGTGTTGATCAAAATTGACGTTAAAAACGCATTTAACTCGGTAAACAGGGACACCCTACTGGCAGAAATAAAACAGAACGTCCCGGAAATTTATAATTACCTTTTACATTGTTACGCAGACCCAACTAAATTGTTATACCGCGGAAACGCTTTATCTTCAGAAGTCGGCTGCCAGCAGGGTGACCCTCTTGGGCCGGCAATTTTTAGTTTAGCTATAAATCCAATCATTCAAAATTTAAAGTCAAAATTTAACGTTTGGTATTTAGATGATGGGACTTTAGGAGGTGATATCGATACCGTTTTGTCCGACCTTTCGTCCATTCAAACTAAATTCCAAACAATAGGTTTAGAACTAAATTTCAGTAAATGCGAACTTTTCATTCGAAATTCCTCCTTAAATTGGTCTGTTATAAAACAAAAATTTGAAGATTTAACACCAAACATAAAAATAGTTGACCAAAAATCACTCAGCCTTCTAGGGTCCCCTGTTTTTGAAGACGCAATTCCAACTTTTATTCAAAATACTATTTTAAAATTTCAAAATTATGTGGATCGTCTTCTCGAAATAAGTCCACATTATGCTCTTTCGGTTCTTAAATTCTGTCTTTTTGTACCTAAATTTATGTACCTGCTTCGCTGCTGCCCTTTTTGGAAATTTCGAAATCTCCTTACGCAAATTGATGACATTATTAAATTAAATTTGGAATCCATCTTGAACATTCAGCTAAGCGAGCAATCCTGGACTCAGGCCTCCCTCCCCATCCGGTTTGGTGGACTAGGGATCCGCAAAATTTCTTGTGTTTCTTTTCCAGCCTTTTTGTCTTCCGTTCATAGCTCGGCTAGTCTAGTAGGTAAAATCCTTTGCGCTTTGCCATCAAACTACACGACTGTCGACTTGGAGGAAGCCAAAAATGCCTGGAATCTTGCCTACCCAAGCAGTAATTATCCAGAAAATTTAAAGTCTCAGAGGAGTTGGGATGATATAACCTGTAATATAACTTTTAACAACCTTGTAAGTAGCAACTCAGGATCTGAGCGAGCCAGGCTTTTGGCGGTGGGAACCAAAGAGGCTGGTTACTGGCTCCATGCACACCCATCGCCAAATACTGGTACTTTCTTAGATCCTGAAACTCTCCGAATTTCTGCTTGTTTACGTCTTGGTGTCCGGGTCTGCACTCCACACATATGCCCCTGTGGCAACGAAGTTGATTTTCTGGGTCACCACGGACTTTCATGCCAAAAAAGCGCAGGCCGCTTCTCTAGACACGCCGCGCTCAATGACATTATCCGCCGGTCTCTTGCCTCCGTCAACGTTCCCGCTTTACTGGAGCCAACCGGTATCGCTAGGGACGACGGCAAGAGACCTGACGGTATGTCTTTAATTCCGTGGAGTATGGGGCGAGTGCTGGTGTGGGACGCTACTTGTGTAGACACCCTAGCCTCGTCACACCTCCGCGGAACAGTAAATAAACCTGGCGCGGCGGCTGAGGCGGCCGAAACAATGAAAAAGAATAAGTACAAGGGTCTCGGCGCAGAATATAACTTTGGTCCGTGGGGACCCGGTGCCATTAGCCTTTTTAAAGACTTGACAAAAAGGCTAATTCAAACAACCGGTGACCACAGAGCTGGCAGCTTCCTCGGACAGCGTATTAGCATTGCTATACAACGAGGAAATGCTGCCAGCATCTGTGGTACTTTGCCACGGGGGCCCTCACTTTTCTAGTTTTTATTTAGTTTTAATTGATTTGTATTTAGTTTAGTTATAGTTTAGTTATATTATTAGTTTATAAGATGTATCTTTTATGTGATATTAAATATACTTTATAAACTCTAATTGTATAGTTGGTAAAATGAACAATAACTTCAAATACCGAATTATTATTAAGACTGAAAGTGAAAATGCATTAGTTTCAAAATTACCAAAATTCAAAAATGCCTTTTGTTGACAAGCCTAAAGATCAAAATGACACTGTCTCATAATACCTAAAATTTTAACCACTCAGTATTTTTGTGTTACTTATTTATTATAAATGTAAATAATTAGTTCAGTTTATCACAATTGGTTTAGCAATTTATAACTACTATGCTTTTGTAAACGATCAAACAAATACAGTCCTTATGAGCAGGAGCCTACACCACAAAACTTTACAAGCGTAAAATTTCAACAAATTTATCATGTTTTACTATGGAAAAACTACAATTTTGTATAGTTGTACACTTGTAAAGTTTTGTGGCATAGAGGTCGAGTATTCTAGAGTTCCGTACCTCAAAAGGAAAAAAAGGACCCTTATAGGATCACTTGTGCGTCTGTATGACTGTTCGACCGTTTGTTCCGCCCGCCCGATTGGTTTCGAAACTACTAGTCTGATTGATTTGTACACTTAATATGCGAGGAAGAAACGGCTGAATAGCATGATTAAACGTATTTTAAAAAGGACGTGATGGTGGGTGGTAATTGGGATGCCGTTGATAATTTAATTTAATTATTCATTGCATAAAAACTGTAAACTTCAACATAAATTTAAATATTTTCCATAGATACCGAGTTTTAGATATTGACGTTTTTGTGTCTAGTTAATTTGAGTTTTAGACATTTTGGGAAATGGTAGAATTGAAAATTAATCAAAACACGATCAAGTCAAGTTTTAGACATTTTGGGAAATGGTAGAATTGAAAATTTATCAAAACTAGATAGAGTCTAAATGAATTATAGTCACATTAAGAATACGGTAATTTAAGAAGTAGGCGTAAGTCATTTCGATCTTTAGACATTATGAGAATAATCTGTTTTGACATTTTGATATTCTAGGAACACGTTATTATGATATTTGGCTGAAACGAACCGGAATCCATATTTCGAACCCATTATGATTCAAACATATTTTTCTGGCAGGCTAGCGTACACATTGATAAAAAATCCTCGAAATACGTGGTTATGATGAAAGGTGCACCAGAAAACATAATTTCTCGTTGTGATAAGATGGCAGTAGAAAAAGGTGAAAGGCCACTGGCAACGGAACTAAAAGGATCCATAGAAAAAGCTGGTGAAAATATGGCCCAAACCGGTAGGTTGTAGCTGCCCAATTTTATTATATAAAAAGTCTTAAGACAATTTCTAGTGGTAATAAATACTAAGTAGGTAATAAAAAAATCAATGTAATTAAGACTTAGTATTTCTGGTTTAAGGCCAAAGGATTCTTGCGTTTGCCGATCTCACATTAGATCCAAAAATGTTTCCTCTGGACTATAAATTTGATGCAGACGAGGTCAATTTTCCATTGGATAAATTACGTTTACTGGGCATCATGGGTCTGATGGATCCACCGAGAAGAGAGGTAACTAAGTCAGAAAGCTCAGTCAGAAGTTCGATCATTTTGAACGCTTTACGAAAATGTGTCACTCACAATTTTTATCTTTTAATCTTAAACTTGTGACGTCAGTGGCACGACTTTCAGTTGACGGCCAGAGCCGTCTATGCCGGATGGGCTGAGTGGAGCCGAATTAATTAGGGCTCTATAGTACCTATTTCAGTTTTGGTTTGACCACATTCAAACAAATAAAGCCATTGTGTTGCAGCACGCGCCACTCAACAGACGCGAAAAAAAACCTTGAATAGAATATCGACTTTACCAAGCTAGACAGTAGAGCCTGTTCCTAGATGTCCGCACCCCTTTGTCCACACTGCGGACAGCTGGGAATAGCCGTATAGTAGGTAAATTACAACTTCACTCAAAGAAAAATGGTTTCTACAACCTTTGAAACCGGTTCTCTATTGTATCGCCGAAAATTTTATAGCCGAATTTCCCTTCCCAAACAACGTTTCGCCGAATTTAATTTTGCCGAATCATTATATGGCAACTTGTTAAAATGATTAGTTTCATTTACCAACCTCACGATTGCCAACTCAACGTTTGGCATTTTTTTACATCGACATTTATTAAAATGTCGTTTTTCAAATAGCCAAATGGTTCACTTGTAATAATAGTAGAATAGTATTATAAAAAAAAGTCGGTTCTGGCGCTTCGCAGGCCGCTGCCGCGGGACGCTCGCTTCGCTCACTCGGCTAGCGCGCTGTAGGGTCGCAGTTCTACCTAACACTCCTCCTCGCTACGTTCGTCGTCGTACCTAACTGGTCTCTGTGGATAAACTGACGAAACGTTATTCGTCTAAGAGTTTTTCGGCGTAGTGTAACATTTGCCATGTGAAAGATGTTCAAAAAGTTAAAACTCAAAATGATATTCGTCTTCATAATAACTCGGCCAAATGAGAGGTTGGCATACAAAAAATTGCCAATAAGTAGTTCTCAAAGTGAACATTCGGCGAAATTATGGATGGCAAATGAAATTTGACCAAAAAAAAATCGGCGAAAAGGCAGAACACCTTTGAAACCTACTTGCTAAGACAATGGATAGTTGGTAATCCATTGAAATTTCAAGCTAGTTGTAGTGTTTCTTTACGATGTACACCTACCTACCTGTACGATGTACCTATAAGCTCCTATCGAGTGATGCGAAGTTCGCGTTGCCAACGACAGCATAATGGCTTAGTTAAAGCACGATATACCTACTGTTCTCCTTAATTGGATGCGGCAAAATAAATACACTACCTACATGGTAAAAACGGAACCCTCCTACGTACAAAGAGCAGTGGCGGCGCGCGGAGTGATTGTTTTAAATTGAATGTAAGGGGTAACCCTTACATTCAATTTAAACTGGTAAGGGTGTCGAAGCTTTTAAACTTTGGTAACGCTCCGCGCTGTGCCGCTTTATGATTTGGCGACGCTGAATACTGTAGCCGATATGTGTACCTAACATGCAAGGTGCTATCAGCGATCAAGTGCGTGCGGTCGGCCGGCGTGCGCGTGATGATGGTGACGGGCGACCACCCGGCCACGGCGCGCGCGGTGGCGGCCGAGGTCGGCATCTTCACCGAGGCGCCGGGTCACGTCGTCACCGGCTCGGAGCTGCGCAACATGACGCCCGACCTGCTTGACTGGACCCTCGAGAAATACTATGAAATTGGTACGCAAATAAATAGCTGAATGGTATAGCAAAAAAAAATGCCGTAGTGCGATGTGAAGCCATAAACATTCTCAAGCGGCAACCACCAATTAAGCAGCAGTTTGGTAATGAACCGCCTAAATAATGGCGACCTACTTTCAGAACTGATTACGTGATAAAACTTAAAGGTAGGCCTTTTTCACCTAAGAATTAGCCCACCCATAGTAAACAAGCTCTCTATTTAATAAAAACGGCGTTTGTATCGGTCCATCCGTTTACGAGCTACTATGCCACAGATATAGACGATAGCTTAGCACTACTCTGAATACGTCGGAAGTTTAAAATTGGATGATGTTGTTGGCTAAATAAGTGGAGTAAAACTACACTGGCCCGCAAAACGAAGTAGGTATCACACTTTTAAAGAACATGTCATATAAAGTGTGATAGTTTTGCGGTCCAGTGTAGTTTCACTCTAAACAAACAGCAGCCTCATATTTTCGAAACTCGTTTTGTAACATGGGAAAAACCAAAGTACCTACCAAGTACTTATTTTTTCCCGTTTTATCCTGCAAGTACAAGTTATCTGCGCTGTATACGCTGTATAAGTAGTCTATTCAAGAGTTGATTAAATTAGTTAGTGTTTTATTTTGACACCTACGTCTCGTGCAGTAATTTATAATAATTGCACTCGTGCTTTTAGTCAACACGCTGGAACAATAAATTACTTCACGTTTCTGCATTATGAACTAACTGCAACTCTACCCAAACGACAGTTTTTGCGAGGACGTCGCCAACACAGAAGCTGCAAATAGTAGAAGCATGCCAGCGACGCGGCGCCGTGGTGGCCGTGACGGGCGACGGCGTCAACGATGCGCCCGCGCTTCGCCGAGCCGACATCGGCATCTCCATGGGCATCACGGGCTCGCAGGTGAGGCGGTTCGTCGCGGCCAGAGGCGCTCCGGCGCTGCGGTGGCTGTGGGGGGCTAGGACCGAGGCTACAACATGGGGCCAAGTTAGACAGTACTCAAGTTATTCTGGCTGTAATTGCCTACTTTTTTTGTACAGATACCATAATACACCTGTTAATTAGGTTAAGTAATATTCCATAATTGACTCAGTCATCTTATGTAGGTAATCTAGGGTTTGTTTTCTCTATCGTCCCCTTACTAGATGGCCATATATATATATATATATATATATATATATATATATATATATATATATATATATATATATATATATATATATATATATACTTATATACTAAATATAACACTGCAACAAGGATCTGTGCCTAAACCTGTAATGCTTATGTTGTTCGACTACGATTAAAAGTAGAAACTTACCCAAGAATTAACTTATTTACAGGTTTCAAAACAATCGGCAGACATAATTTTAATGGACGATAACTTTGCAACTATAGTTAAAGGCATAGAAGAGGGAAGGAAGATATTCGATAATCTAAAGAAATCCATTTGCTACATCCTCATATCGAATGTGCCGGAAATCTTTCCGGTGTTGATGTTTATTTTATTTTCGATACCGCTGCCACTGGGTCAGTACATATTTAACAGTCAAGTTAAACCAGACACTCTAGCCGGTTATTGCTTAATGCAGTATAAAATGCTTAGTGAGAGCGCCCGAGCCCTATCCCCCCTTCCCTTCCCACTATTCCCTTATAAGTACACCTATGACGAGTCGAACGGATTAGGGTACGGTAAACTGGGGGTACTTTGATTTACGGGGTAACATTGCCCGACCTTAAAACGATAACTGTTTTAGTTGTTATCTTCTTAAATTGTTGAAGTAATTGTATAACTGTATGAGTAGCTTAGTCCTGATGAAACATTTAATAGAATAATGAAATATTAAAGATAGTTTTTGGGGTGGGCAATGTTACCCCGTAAATCAAAGTACCCCCAGTTTACGGTAATTACTATTTGGGACAAAGGTTTCTTATAACCTGGATTAAGGCATACCTATCTATTACCTAGTAGGAACTTTGTATCCGTGTTAGCTTAATGAATTCTACGCGGACAGAAACGTGGGCAAAATCATATTAGAAATACATTTCAGGAGTGATGACAATATTATGCGTGGATCTCGGTACGGACATGTGGCCAGCAGTAGCCCTCGCTTACGAGGGGGCAGAATCGAACGTAATGGCGCGGCCGCCGCGGAAGGACGACCCTCTGGTCTCCTCGCGCATGATCTGGCTGGCTTACGGGCACATTGGCCTGGTCGAGGTGGCTGCCGGGATGTCTGCCTACTTCATAGTCATGGCGGAGCATGGGTTTTACCCGTCAATTTTGTTTGGTAATTATGAGATAGCGTAGACAGTTCCCTAGCCTTCATGATGACTAAAGGTGATTGAGGTGTGGCCGAAATAGCACGATAGACGCTTATGTACCGCTTACTTGAAAAGTACAATTATTGCTTCAATAACTCCTTTCTTTAATTAAACATTTTCATTTGTTTTACATATGTAGGTATCTTCATCTTCAAGGACCCCAAGCCAATTACAACGATGCAAGATTTTCAAATTTTAGCGTTGGTTTTGAAACAACGTTCTATGCTGTCGTCTAAAGCAAAAAAGCCATAGGCTAGGCTCCATAAATTTCATACTCTTGCTGCAAATTAATGATGGACGGCACCTTGGTGGCTCATTATTAATTAACCTTTTGAACACCAAGGTCTGCAACTTAGCCATAACTAGATCAGACGCCGTCAGGACGTCACATTGCCGACGCAATATTAGGCGTCTGCATGCGGCACGAAAATACATTGTCGTAACTAAGGGCCGTATTTAATAAACTAATATTGGGTAAGATGGAAACAGCAGGGTTACGAAAGAGATATGGCGAGCGAGAGTGAGCGGAGATGTCGATGGGGGACGTCCTAGACGGACGTACGGTCAACAGATTCGAGATGAGCTGATTAAGGGCCAAATCAAAAGCACCCGAAACCGACGTACGTGCATGAAGAGGTTGATGAATGTAGAGGAAGCGAAGGTTATATGTTTGGACCGGTGCACCTGGCGTTCCATAGTCTCTACCTACCCCTTCGGGAGACAGGCGTGAAGGTATGTATGTGTGTATGTATGTCCGTGACAAGGCACGTCAAAATAAACGTCAAGTAATAAACCGGTTGTTTGTGACGTTCCTTGAGACAGGCATCACAGTCAAGATCAGTTTATTAATACGGCCCTAAGATCAATATCGCAATGAAGCACTGTCAAATCCCAATACATATTGATTTATCGTTGATTTTGTGCGACAATGTTCATTTTTCATGACATGGAGACGGCACGCGAGCACTCAGCCCTCCTGATGGTAAGTGGGTGGGATATCAGACCCCATATAAATACAGACTCCGAATGCGTCGTTGCCAACCTTGACACCCTGGCTTACTAAGAAAGATGGAATGCCTCTATGCTAGGACTTTCATCTTATCCCCACGTCGAAACACAAAAACAATAAAATATAAGACGGTAGTAGCGATCCAGACGGACCGTGCACAATGTCCTGCCACCACTAAACGTAGCACTAGCTAAACTACTAAAGTAAATACCTTTCGAATGCCACAGACGGCTTTGGCCGTCAACTGAAAGTCGTGCCACTGACACCACGACGGCAACAGCCGTCACAAGTTCAAGAATAAAAGAGTCTTTGTTTCGTATTAATTAGGGTAATTTGCATAGCATAACAAACGTGTGTGGCGTGAGAGTGACTCATTTTGTAGTCGACGTAAGGCGTTAAAAAAAAGGTTAACACCCAGGTCTCCGGGACCGCTGGGACAACGTGGCCGTGAGCGACCTGCAGGACTCGCGCGGGCAAGAGTGGACGTACGCGGAGCGGCAGGAGGTGCTGCGCGCCTGCCAGGCCGCCTACTTCGTCGCCGTCGTCATCACGCAGATAATGAACGGGCTCATCTGCAAGACGCGTTACAACTCGTTGCTGCATGTCGGTGAGATATATGTATCTACCCGTTATTTTTATGGCAGAACAAGCAAATTCTGACAGCATAAGAGCGTTGTGATTGGTCTGCACTCGCAACAGAAGCCTAGTGAGTCCTTTTTCATCCATACACAATGCTGGCTCCTTTAATTTTTTACTACTTACTACTTTTATGTATATTTAGCTTTTTAAGTATGATGTGTTTTGCTATGTTGCGCAGTTTTTTCTTTTTTAAATGGACTCAGGCGTTCTGATGCACGGAGGCACAAACGTTTTGAAAATTTTGTATGAAGCAATTAAAGTTCAAAACATCGACAGCGGTGCGGCGGAGGAGACTCGTAAATCAACCTTAAATCTTATATTTTCAGGGATGAAAAACCGGGTCCATAACATTGGGTTAGTCCTTGAAATAGTCATAGCGAGCTTCATATGTTACTGCCCTGGGATCAATGATTTTTTTCGGACCTACCCCCTACGATTCCAATGGTAAGAAGTGGTAGTATAAAATGAAGACTTAAAAAAGATCCTACCAATATTTTGTTTATTAACCTAAATTTTAACGATTTACAGGTGGTTCCTGAGCTTACCGTTTGTAGTGTTCATGTTTCTGTTTGATGAATTCAGAAAGTATTGTATAAGAAGAGAGTTATTCGGGGGCTGGTACAATATGCTTACATATTATTAACCCAACTGATGATCGTTTTATAAGTAAAACATTTATTATGATAGTACCTAGGTATTGGGAAAAATTAAAAACATTTTTCAAGAAATGAGCTATTGATTTATTTGCCACGCAATATTGAAATATTGATCCCACATTGATACTCCATTCACCTAATTCACACATGCTATCTATACTAGTTTAATGAGCAATAAAAACGCTCGCATCACTCAGGTCACTGGTAAAATTAAGTCTGATAGAAGGGAACAATCATTTAAATACCTACTAGTGACTGTTCAATTTCTACGACTATATATACTTAAATACGTTCACGGAAACCTTTACCAAGCCAGGGGTTTGAGATGAAAATATAACATTGTTATTACAAAATTTAAATAATCTCTAAAGTACTCACGAAGTATATTGTATATTGTATTTATGATTTTTTTAAATGATAATCGTCCTTCTTGGAAAAGATTTTCGTGAATCATCTGTACCAGTTTAAGTAAGGCACAAAACAGATTTAAGTAAGTCCTTTCCATATAAGTAACATGCAATCGTTCCTTACAATAAGTGGCATAAATTTAGTATAAGAAAATAGTAAAACATTCAATTTAGATAATTAAAATCGATAAAATTTAGTAAATATGTATAAGTTGTAAATGATCAATACGTGAATAGAATTACTACAAATATTTAAAAGATAAGACTACTTCCAATATGATAGTTGACCAATTTGGGAAGAGCGATCTGTGACCGACCCTCATCTACACTTAAATTACCCATACCATGAGCCCGTCGACACATGAGCAAGACAAAGACGACAGATGAGCAAGACAAAAACGACAGATGAGCAAGACAAAAACGACAGATGAGCAACACACATCTAAACCGTTTTAAAAAATTGCATCACCTATTATCTTAGATCACAATCATATTGCACTCAAATATATTAAATTTATTAAACTATTTCAAAATCAAAAATTAGATTTAATTATACACAGCCAATAGAAATATTTGAAAACAAATTAAGTATACATCTAATATTACAATAGTTCACACAATTGTTACTTTACGTACTAATTTAATGACAATAACGAAGTCGATAATTAAGGAAACGAAAAGAGATTCATTGGATGACAAGCACGTCACTGATCTACGATTACCTACTTCTTTATAATATAGGACCCAGAATGTTAACCTTTTGTATATGTAACGCGACTACCCTCACAGAATCACGGACTCTTGCGCAATTTCTGGGAGGCCTTTGTTAAGGCCCTATCAAACTACGCGATATTGAGTCTCGACTAACTAGGCTGTCTTACTAACTAGACAAGCTCGCTATTACACCGCGCTGAATAACGCACGCTGCCAGTAACACACAGATAGGAAGACTGTAGGCGCGAACGAAGCCTGCCTTCTTATTACAGGTCGACACGCGTAAAAAGAGAGACACTAGGATATGTTTGCGCATATTGTCTATTGACAAACCAATAGCGTGGCAGAAAAGCGGAGCAGTTTACACTCACCCCACCGCCCCCACCAATTTGGTCCGTAATTTGCTCTCTGAGCAGGTGGGTCGCTCTTTTTACGTGTATCGACTTGTACTCTACTTCTCTCGTGGACTTATTCAGATATAAACTAGCAAACCGTCATCTCGATTTGTGAGTATTCTGTTACACCCGTAAATTAACCAGAATTTATTATACATACAAATATTCCTCTTGAATCACTCTTATCTATTGATGAAAACAGACGGACAGACGGCTTGAGGCGACTTTGTTTTCGCGTAGTCTAATAGGTACTAAAAACAATCAAAGCAAAGGCCACGCCAAAAAGGTTCGTGCAACAGTTTTCGCGTGTTTAATATTGTACGGTGGCCCGTTTTTACATAAGGCCCGTAGTGATTGCCAAAAGGGTAACATTTATTATTATGAAGGTGGCCAGTTCAAGTCTTATACTTAATCGATTAAATATTTACAAACAAAACCGGTTTACAGTATCTACACACGACTTCTTAACTATTAAAAACATTATTGGTAAAAATCAACAAATTATACACAAGATACAATTTTAATAACAACACTGACCAAATAATTTAATAGAATGTAAAATAAATTAATTAATAAAAAAACATAATGCACAGTTTCAAAGCGTAACAAATGTTTAAGACATTGGCACTTGATTATTTTAACAAACATACATTATAGAAAAAAAAATCTATAATGTAACTCCCGCATTCAATTAAGGTCTCTTATGTATTTAAACTTATATATTAAATCTCTTCTTTCCTTACAAAGAGGCAAGTATTATGCGAAATATATTCTAAATGATAAGTAAGGTAAATTTTAAGTTCACTGTTAAACACTTAAGTACCAACTGACACAACATTAGCCAGTCCGTAGAAGTACAATTTAGTTCAGTAATAAGTAAGCTCACAATATAATCTTTCCATTCATCTCTCAAACCAAATTTTCACAAAAATTTCACCCTGTTGTTTTATATATATTGAGTGGTTGTTATTTGATATAAACAAGAAACGATAAATAATTTATGCTATATTGGACTCTTTGTACTGATATACGAACAAACCGCCAAAGTACAGTGTACATTGCGTAGCTTATCTGAATCCCATTGATGAAGGAACTTGTTAACTTTGCAATGTATAGCGAAATAGGGGGCTGCCTGAGCACTAAAGCATTCACTGTTTGGCGCCGCGCCGATGTACTATTTTTGTAGGGCGCATCTGCGAGGTGTGAATTGTACAGTCGACCTTATAAGGAGCTGCACACGTTTTTACCTAATCTCTTTAACGCCTCTGACAGATAAGTGCATTAGTTCAAACATGACGTTAAAATGACAAAGCACTAACTACTATAATGCCTTATGTTACACCGCTTGATAGAACTTTTATTCTGCACAGTTCATTTAATACCTCAGCGTCGCCTCACCTTAAATGGAGTTAAGAGATATACATGAATAGATACATCTAGGGGAAAGTTATAGAGATGTAACATTTTCGACATAGGTAAATAACTTTTTAAAAATAACTACACGGAACTTGCGAGGATTTCATTATTCTGTGTGATGTGTTAATTTGTTACATTGCATAATAGTTTGCTTGGTAATAGACCTAAAGAAGCAGTATCAGATTAGATATGTAACCCTACGACTATCTCCTCAAGTCATTGCTATTTATGATCGTTATATCCAACCAAGTGGACATTAACGACCAAACACTATGATCCACCTACAATTTGATACGTTAATCAATAAATTACCTACACTTTTTAATTATATCATTTAGCTACTAAGTATACTATCACACAAATTTTATTTGCGTTTTTCTATAACAATAGTCTCAGTTTAGACTAAGAAATACTAACGAAAGGAAAACAATTTGTGCGAAATTAAATTAACCGGGTCGACCGCCGATACCTAACAAATCATGAACGTCCGATAAGCGAAAGGAATCATTTTAATATTACAACTGGATCTTGATCGTAAAAGATCCTCACATAAGCGTTGCTAATTCTGCGTGTAAACTCTGTGAATGCTGATGATTTGATCTGAGCAACAAATAGCCCGGAACGTATGAGATGTATTAAATACCTATCAACATGTTTGTAAACCTCTGAGGATTGGTTATTTAAAGGTCTCGAGTTCTCAACCGCCTCTTTTCAGTTCCTATGACTTGATGAATGACTGGCATTAAATCGCTTTAATCATTAATCTCTCAGGGTAAGTTTATAGTACCGGTCCTCTAGTCGCCTGTCATTTCAATAACATGTGAGTGACGGATAAGAGGCGGTCAAGACGCCAAACTCACCCCGCTTGCGGCTAGTGATGACGCAAACCGGTTTGCACTACGCTAGAGGCGCGAGTGCCGCGCGGCGACGATGTGCGCGGCGAGCGGGCTGCGCATGTCGGCGATGGAGTGCCGCGCGCGCACCTGCGCCTCCTCGCGGCTCACGTCGTCGTGCAGGATGCACTCCATGATCTTAGCTACAATTGTCGACGGTGGAACATGAGGATTCCCTGAAATTACAGTAGCGGTCATGTTAGTTTACGCATTTCCTTTTACAATTCAAAATAAAGTAAAGACTAGTACATGAAGAAGGCGTAATGGCGGGGATAAAGAAATAGCTGTTTAAGTTGCAGTCACTGCCTGTTTGGTTTGTTTAAATATAGGGACATTTTATTCTAAATGCCACAAATAACACAAAACTTTCCAGTACTTTCCTAATAGAAAACCTCCTGCTCGCGAATTATCTGGAACTGGAAAACACAAAGCGCCCTCATGCAAAAGTGACCCGCATTCATCAATGGTCAATAAGTATGTTAGTTGGCTGGTTGATTGATGTACCTCCCAAGCTGCTTTCCGCTGCTCAATGTTTTGTACCTTTTTGTGTGTGGGGCTTACAATAACTATTCCACTAGAAGGAATATTACTGAAATATAATTGAAATATTGTTATGATACTTACTGTACAGCTATTTCAGGTACTTGATGTGACATATGACTGGCTGAGGGAATTACTTTCATGAAGCGGCAAACTGGTGTGCAGTGTTCTGTTAGTGAGGTTATTATATAACATTGTTAGTAGCATTAGTCACCACTTATCTTAACTGCACAACCAAATAAAATTAGAATCATAAATAAATATATATTTTGTTATTTTAAAATAAAACATAATTGGTTAGATTCACTTTTAACTACCCATTCTAATTATCCAGCATTGCATTTGCAAAAACACCCAAAGGGCAGGCAAAGGGAAACTTAATTATACATAATTTTTCATTTTATTAGTGAACAAATAATCTTAATTAAATTAAGAAGCTTACACATTTACTTCTGACACATGGTATTGATTTGTTTTAGTTTTACATAATTATGTGCAACCTTATTAACCCCTTTAAATTGTCCATTATCCAAGTGGCTTTTTTCTGGACCTTATGTCGTAGTAACATTATAGTTTTCGCATTGTAGCATGGTGCATTCAAAAATATTGAAATTAGTTTCACTCCACTTCAAACAGATGGAAAGATATGATATATTGCACCAAAGTCTTAGTATAAGGGTTTTAGAAAATTATTACCAGGGCCCGTACTTTTCATGTCGTTGACGAAAAAATGACGTCAAACTAACTGATTCCAAATGCTTTTATTGTAATTATTAACCTTTAGTCGTCAATCATTTAATCATGTAAAAATGAGTTAAGTAATCTTGACGCGTAGAAAATAAATAGCTGCTTCATACTTAGAACGTAAATATGAAAGTATTTGATTGAGAAGGACAGTGGCAAAAATCATCGAGAACTAACATTATCTTTGAAAAAATACTGTTTTTATGTTGTAATATTTAACTTTTTTTTGTACCATTTAATACATGCCTATCTAAACACCTGCCAAATAAAAGCAGAGCACCCTGTGCGTAAATTTCGTCATTTTGACGTCATTGGCATCAAAAGTACGACCTTTGATTATTTATTACTCATTTACACAGCAAAATAATTTCATACCCATTTTGACCTATAGAATTCTTAAACACTGATAAGTGAGAGTTAACAATACGATCTATGAGCATTAGTCTCTTACTTCCTTAGCTTTTCTTAACTTAACTTGTGGTTGTTGTACCCAAGAGTAGGACAAAACACACCATCGTAGAATATATGCCCAGTAAAAATCAAACCCTTTATTAAAATAGAATAAACCTATTTTAGTATTCTTCATCCCTTTCTGTCAAACACAAATGTCATAATGACATATGGACAGAGCGTATTTCAAGAACACTGTAGTGTTTATGAATAAGAAAGAGGGTTAGTCCATACACAAGACACTAACTATACCTTTACATCAAACATAGTAGTCATTTTGTAGTGCAAGGTACATGTTATTTGTAATATTTACATCACTAAGTATAATAAAATAAATAAATTTTGTAGCACATCTCATCAGTAAAAAGTCTCTGTCTGATGTTATGTGACATGCTAAGAATGTTGCTACACTTTTTCTATTTTGAATTAATTTGTAAGTCATCTGATGGAAAGGTATATTTTATACATATATAATAATTTAAATGATATAGATATAGGCTGACCTAAAATATTGCATTATACCTTCATGAGTATAATGGATTAGTAATCAATTTTTTAGGAACCAAGCTACCAGTGCAAGTTCTATAAGCTAACAATTGACTGGACTCAACATAAACACTTGAGGGGTTAAACCTAAACCATGGTAATGTTAATAAACTTTGTATATTATTAATATATAAAAAGACTCACCAGTCAATCCCCTATATCCAAACACTCCACAATCATGCATGCGCATAGAATGATGCTCATCTTTGATGAACTTATCTGTACTTATTCCTTTGAGCTAAAACATAAACATGTTCAAAACAGTTTAAAATACTATCATCAAAGTATGTTTAAATTTATACTTGAACAAAATTACATTTTTCAACCGTTAGAGTCCTCAATATCAAGGCAAATGTTTTAGCATATCAAACTTCATATCACATATAATATTATATGCGTTTGACAGCAGCAATTTCTTTTTCAACATACCTTAGAAGGTACTAAAAATCTATCAGGTATCCTTTGTAGTTTCTGCTGCTTTTCACTTGGTCCAAATCCCAAAGCTAGGAACACTGACTCTGCATCCACCTTCCTCGCCCCCAACACATTCAACACTGAACTGCCACTTGAACCACTTGCATCTGACTGGAATTTAAAACAATATCAATATTTTTAACAGATTTCAGGTAGAATGTTTCTTTTCCTACTAAGGAAAAAATTCATCCTTATACAGTACAAAATTATCGAAGGTAAATTAAATGATTACTTGCAATTTTTAGAGACCAATCAATAGTAGGCATTTCAAACAAAAGCAAAGGCATTTTTAACAAATAGTGCAAAATGATAATAATTGATTTATTGTTACCTGAAGGGAGTAATCTCTTAAAAGAGGATTTTTGAGTTTAGGAGAGTAACCCTCGGACTGGACAGAATGGTCTCTTTGCAACCTTTTCCTCACATTGCCCTGGGGAGGGTTTGTTAGCACTCCACTCTCTAAAGACTTCCTCTTCCACTCCTTAGGGCTAGGAACATCTAAATTTTGTTCCTCTTGTACTTCATCAGTAGCTTCTACAACTGTGTTCTCAGTCACTGTCTCCTCAGCCTTACTTTCATCTGATTTAGCATCATTTAATTTTATGTCATCTTCAAGTTTGTCTGGAACATTTTCAGCATCATCTGCGGGCAAGGAGTCGAGCCACTGCTGCACCGGGCTGCTGCGGCGCATGTCGTCGATGACTCCACTGAGCCAACCCCTTACCTTTCTTTCTAATATTGAAGATACAGACTCATTAAAGGTATCTGCAATATGATAAATAATTAATTATACATGGAATCTACTAATAAACCAAAATTATCACTGTTGCAAAACTGTTCCGTTTCTTTTTTAATGACATCAAAGTTTTTAATTAAATTAATTTACACACAAATTTTAATTAAACAGCTGCACAAATCAAACACGACCCTCAATAATCAACGGCAATTGCTTAACTAAACAAATGGAATGAACAACACAAGGAGCTTATTGTTTTGGTCACGAATCACGAGTGGAGTTTACACCAGAGCGACCGATCTATGACTGGCGAGACCAACCTTGCTTAGGATCCATCCTTAGTAGATTCAAGGTAACGCAGCATGCAATATGAGAGGATACTGGCATGAAACATACGTGCAACATGTATACAAAGCTCACAATACCTGTTTATTTTTGATTAGAACAAAACCAGCTTACCTTCAGAGATGAACTTAACAACTTATAGTGTCAATACTCATAGCTCGTATACTAAGCGCTCAGTGTGTAAAATATTTCACTCGGCATTAAGTTTATTCCAAGTTCTTAACAACCATACAGCGTACGAAAGATTGATTTTCAATTAATTTATTAAAAGTGAGCAAGTAAAAAGAGGTGAACAAATAAAACTATGAAACGGAATGATCAATACTGCCATCATAAAATATTCAAACCCAATAGCTATAGTAAAAAAATTGTCAGCTGTATTAAGAAAACAAGAATGTAAATAAGATTTTTATATTGCTTGTATCTTACGAGCCAGACAAATTTTAGTATGGAAAATTTATCACTTAATGTGATAAATTACTCGATTACCAATATAAATAGAGTCTGTCTAATGAAAGCTGAACCTGGATTTTTCTTGGCTGACGAGTCTGGCAACACTATTTAATATGTCGTTTGGACTTTGTTGTTGTTAGAAACTTGACAATTCGAGATCTAAATTGATAAAAATACGGAGTAATCATGCCGTCGACGATAAGAGGCGGTGTCCGGGAGATTCTGTATACTATTATACAGAAGTACAAAGAAAAACAAGAAGAAATTTGCGTCCAAATTTTAAAATTAGTAATACTTATTCTCAATGTTCCAAAGTGAAACAAATTGAAAATAAACTTTCAGAAGGGAACGTTAGCAGTGCTGCCCGACTTCTGTTTTCAAATGACGACTTGGCCACGCACTCTGCTGAGACCTTTGCAGCTCTCAGAGAGAAACACCCAATTCCCCCCGCCTCCTCCCTGCTTCCTGACCCTCCCGAATCAGATGACACTGTTTTATCTGTAAATGTCGATGCCGTCCAGCAGGCTATCATGTCTTTCCCTAATGGTTCAGCCGGCGGCTTGGATGGTCTTTCACCACAACATCTCAAAGATTTGACCACCTCGTCTTTAGGGGATGCGGGAAAGGCTTTGCTACAGAACGTCACTGCTCTGATTAATCTTATGTTGTCAGGTCGCGTGAATGTCGAGATTGTCCCGCTCCTCTATGGCGCCAATCTTGTGGCTCTAGCCAAAAAAGATGGTGGTATCCGCCCGATTGCCGTCGGCTGCACCTTTAGGCGTTTGGCGTCGAAACTTTGCTGCCGAAAATATCGTAATAGACTGTCAGACATTTTCAAACCTCGGCAGCTGGGTTTCGGCGTCAAAGGAGGTTGTGAGGCAGCTGTCCACGCTGCGCGCTCTTTTCTAAGCCGTCCGGACTATGAAGTTTTTCTAAAAATTGACGTCAAAAATGCTTTTAATTCGGTAGATCGTGGTGCCCTTATTTATTTATTTATTTATTTATTTATTCAAGGCTCACAAAACAAGTTACAATCAGAAATAAAACTAATATCTTGATAAAAAAGAATACATGAATCTAGACTATAACTCTAAACTATGTGTGCACAAAATGATTAAAGTGTATGTAAATGTTTGATGGTTAGTGGTATTAGTTAGGTATCTTATACAAAGTTAGTCAGATTTATTTTGTAAGTTAGTTTTACAGAGAGGAATAATATTATATTAATTATCATTATACTCTAGTGAATTAAGTACAGAATATATTGTGAATTTGGTTTTTAAAAGAGGGCAATTTACTGTTAAAAATATCCAAAGAAGAATGCTCGGTCACGGTATCATTATACAATCGGCACATTCGGGTTATAGGGTTGTAGTAGGACGTGTTATTTTTATAAATTTGAAGTAGAAATATTTTAGGCGAGGGATTACGAGCTTTGAATTTAATTCTAAAACATATAAGGGAAAGAAGCGATGGGCAATCAACATAGGAGTGTATGATTTTGAAAAGACAGACTAATTCATTGGATTTACGACGTGAAGCTAATGATGGTAGATTAAATTTTTCAAGTCTACCAGCGTACGATCGAACCTCTCGGCCCAAATGAAGTCTCCAGCAAAGTATGTTTAGGAACTTTTTCTGCAATCCTTCAATTCTGTCACTATGCACTGCATAGTAGGGAGACCAGATAACAGAGCCATATTCAACGATGCTTCTCACTAGTGAGAAATAAAGATACGTGAAGGTTCGTTGGTTCTTGAAGCTCTTGGTTGAACGAGAGACAAAACCGAGCATTTGGGAACTCTTTGAGACGATATGATCGTAGTGAGAGTGGAATGTTAAACCTTCGTCCAAATATATTCCAAGATCTTTGACAACTGACTTGCGCTGTAGGGTATAATTACCCAGTAAGTATGAAAATAAATGTTTATTCTTTATGCTAGCAAAAGAAATGACCATGCATTTGTCAACATTTAGGAACATCTCATTTTTAGTACACCACTCAGCGATTCTAGATAAATTAGCCTGTAAGTTGAGGCAATCATTAACGTCATTGATTATAGAATATATTTTTAGATCATCTGCGTATAAAAGACAGGGGCAAGATAGTTCATATACCAAGTCATTAATAAAAATTACAAAAAGAAGAGGCCCCAAATGGGACCCCTGTGGTACACCGGATGTAATTTCTAAAGGTTTCGATAGATGCCCCTTTATGCCTACAAGCTGACTCCTATTTTCTAAGTAAGATTTTACCCATCTGAGCAAATTTCCGTGAATACCGTAACCCTCTAGCTTATGGCAGAGAATAGAGTGATTGACTTTGTCGAAGGCTTTAGAGAAGTCCGTATATATCGCGTCCGTGTGCGCCCTTTTAGCAAAAGCAGCACATAAATAGTTCTTAAATTCTAATAAATTGCTTACAGTAGATCTATTTGAAACAAAGCCATGTTGCAAGGGAGACAAAAATACGGAAAAGTGGGAATATAATGTGTTATAGAGAGTTGACTCAAATATTTTCGCGAAAGTAGACAAAATACTGATAGGTCTGTAATTTTCACAACGGTTCCTATCGCCTGATTTATAAATAGGAATTACGTGAGCTTTTTTCCAAAGATTAGGAAAGACGCCAGATTTAATTGATTTGTTGAATAGAATACAAAGAGGCAATCCTAGTTCGTCGCAACAGTTTCTAATAAAAGACGGAGGGATACCATCAGGGCCAGGTCCCTTAGCTAGATCGAGACTTTTTATCTTCTGGTATATGCAATTGACGCTCACAGTAGCATCACTTAAGCCGTAATGATGGGGGGGAATATCAAAGCGAGTAGTTAACTCGCTTCGTCCCTCGAAAACTGAACCAAAGTATTGAGAGAACATCTCACAAACATCCTCAGGATTAGAAGACTCAACATTATTATATTTCATCGTGATAGGAATGCAATTTGAACCCTTCATGTCATTGACGTATCGCCAGAAATGCTTAATATTATGCTTAATCGAGTTCTGAACGGACATTAAATACACATTGTAGCATTTGTTGATAAGAGTCTTGCACCTTGCACGCAATACATCGAAGGCGTCATAGTCCAATGGATTCCCATATTTCTTAAAGCGCTTGTGGTATTTAGCTTTTTCTTTTAAAGAGCGTATCAAGGTCGGATTAAACCAGGGTGGGTACGCATTTGATCGAAGTATTTTTAAGGGTGTGTGTTTCTTAATAATTTCGTTTAATTTATCATAAAACAATTGTACTGCAATATTAATATCCTCACATTGAAAAAGATAATTCCAATCGATCGAGTCAAGGTCACAACGGACTGACTCAAGGTTACATTTGTTAAAGTTCAGTCTCTTCCGTAGGTTAGCTTTTATAAATTTATGTGGGGTGTCCGTAATCGGAATATCTATAAGCAGTGGGGGATGATGCTCGTCTATACGACTCAGTGCAACAGCACCGTATACTCTTGTGCAGTTGATTGAAGAGAAAACGAGATCAAGATACCTATTGTTTTTGTTAGGAATGCTGTTGAATTGCGTGAGATTACATAAAGACACCGTCTCCATAAGAAGTATAGATTTAGGGTCGTGTGCTGGAGTTGGTACCATATGGTTAAAAGTTAAAGATTGTGTCCAGCTGATATTTGGTGGTACCGACTTGGGACACTGAAGCCTGGTCTCCCTGCAGAGCATCGTCAACGGACATGGTACTTTCATCTAGCGCCGAGCAGTCGAATTGCCTCCGTACTGGAGTGCTGTCGTTTTTACGGCGCAATGTTATATTTACGCAGGGCGTGCAGCGCCACCCTTTAATTAATTCATTAATGTTGGACTTGTAATACGCTGTTGTAATATTCATACTTACATTGGTAGTGATAGTCACTTTTGCACAATGTGCACTTCAATAATTCCGAATTTGCGCGTATTTCGCCCTGACACGCTGAACATATCATTATAATGCTTGTTTTGAATAATTGTAGGCCTAAATGTTTAAAATTTGCCGTCGGAAAGATAACGCTGTTAGTAGGCTGGCAGATCGTGGTTAACACCCCCAATTGAGTAAGAATACGAAAATGTAATTATCTTTGTCACACTGCTGCAGTTTGCTATGTAATGCTAGCTTGCTTACACTTAAGTAATTGATTAGTGATAATTCCTGATATCGCTGTGCTAGATGGCGCTGTTATTAATTAATGTTCACAACGATATTATTTTGGAAATAAACAATACCACAATAGTAAATATATTGTAAGTCTTTTGTTACTTGTGTTACCTCAATGGTAACACCCTTTGATAATGAATTCTATCACTTTGTAGCTGCAACTTTAAACTGAGTTTGTGCACCTTGATCGTAACTGTTATTACACCTCAATGTTAAATGGGTTTTAATGTGGATGCCGGGAGATAATGTATATTCCAGTAGGTTAGGTATTAGACAATGGACATATGTTTTATTATAACGATTTGAATTGCACTTTTCCACTACAACAAGTCACATTTTAACGTTTAAAACTTTTAACCGTCTTCAATTTGTCTAGTAGTTGACACTTGCAGAATAAATTTTTACACAGCACAAAAACAATACATACACTTTACAATTCACTTAGATAACGTTCTGACTTGAGTTTAGGGTGTTATTTCACAGGATTTTATAACTTTTACTGTAAAACTCGACGAATATTAATTTAAAACATTATTTTTATAGAGGTACCGATACGTAGGCCACTAACGCCATCTGGAGGAGGAGGACTTCTAGCTGCTGTCAAAAAAGAAGTTCCAGAATTATACGGCTATTTGTGGCAATGCTATGGGGCACCATCAAAATTACTATTCGGTGACAAAATCATATCTTCATGCATGGGTTGCCAACAGGGAGACCCACTCGGGCCTGTAATTTTTAGTTTAGTCATTCATCCAATTATTTCAGATCTAAATTCCAAATTCAATCTGTGGTACCTTGATGACGGTTCCCTTGGTGGGGACGCGTCAACTGTACTACAAGACCTGCATACGATCATCACTAAATTTTCTATTATAGGCCTCTCATTAAACTTTACTAAGTGCGAAATGTATGTGCCAGATCACATTTCTTTAGAAAAAAAAATTGATATCGTCACTAATTTTAACGCAGCTTCACCCAACATTTCGGTCCATTCAAATTCATCTTTAACACTTTTAGGTTCACCGATTTTTGACGAAGCAATCAATCCCATTATAAATTGCAAATTAAATCTTTTTAAAAATACTTCTGACCTTTTGTACGAAATAAATCCCCACATGGCGCTTTTTATTATTCGTTTTTGTCTTTTCACTCCAAAGTTCATGTATTTATTACGGAGTTGTCCAATTTGGAAATTTCCAGACATCATGGTTTCTATAGATATTACCCTTCAATCAACTCTGTCTAAATTATTAAACATTCATTTTAATTTAAGGTCTTGGACTCAAGCGGTTCTCCCAATTCGTTTCGGTGGACTTGGTATTCGATGCTCTTCTAGCGTGGCACTGCCGGCTTTCCTGTCCTCCGCTTATGGTTCGTTGTCTCTCGTCAGTATTATTTTAAATCTCCCACAGATACTTGACGTTGAGATGGCGAACCTGGTGGAGGCCAGGGATGCTTGGTGTGAGTCTTGTCCCGGAGTGGATATGCCAGTCAAGAGGCATATCCAAAGAGCATGGGATACACCTCGCCTCGAATCAATTCATACATCTCTTGTACAAAATAGTCCGGACGATTTAGATCGCGCCCGTCTCCTCGCTGTCTCAGCAGGAGAATCAGGCCACTGGCTCCACGCTCTTCCTTCCCGTAATATAGGCACAGTCTAGGACCCAAGCTGCTTGCGAATTGCAATAAGCTTACGGCTTGGAGCCAGAATCTGTGAACCTCATACTTGTACGTGCGGGAAGGAAGTGAGTGAGCTGGGACGACATGGCCTTTCATGTTTTAGAAGTGCTGGCCGTTTGTACCGCCACGGCACAATTAATGATCTGATCCGTCGTTCGCTTGCCACTGTCTCTGTGCCTGCTGTCCTGGAACCAGCAGGTTTGCATAGAGACGATGGCAAGCGACCAGACGGAGCTACGTTGGTGCCGTGGAAACTAGGTAGGGCACTGGTGTGGGACGCGACGTGTGTTGATACATTCGCCCTTTCTCACGTCCAGACAACCCGTAATCGGGCCGGTGCAGCAGCTGAACAGGCCCAAACCAACAAGCGCCGCAAATATTCATCATTATTAAATAATTACGAATTTGTGGCGCTTGCGGTGGAAACAATGGGACCTTGGTCAGCTGACATGAAAAGTTTTATTAAGGCCCTGTCATCCCGGCTCATCGACACCTCCGGAGACCCTAGAGCTGGCGCTTACCTTTCCCAAAGGATTGGGCTAGCCATCCAGAGAGGTAATGCAGCCAGTGTCTTAGGGACCATGCCGCGAGCGGACCTGCTAGAGGGGGTGTTCTTTTTATAGTGGTGTTTATGTTTAATTTTTAATATTTGAGTAGCTTAGTTTTATTTTATTTTATTTTAAATAAGTTTAACTTTAACTTTTAAATTTTAATGTAAAGTCCGTAATTATCTACATATTTATTTCAATAAATTGACACTCTGGAATAAAAAAAAAAAAAAAAAAAAAAAAAAGAAAAAGAAGAAAGAAAAGCATTATTGATGCAAAAAATTAATTGTTTAGTTACGGTGACCAAATTTATAGGTTAGTACGGCTTTAGTACGGCATGTTCATTTATATACTTCTTATTTCTCTATGTGCAATCCTAAGTTTAATTTACCTTTTTCTGTCTATTATACGATGAGATTAAGAAATTAAACGAAATTAAATTCGTTTCAGAAAACCTGGACGTGCACGTTGACAAAAGTGTGCTGGAAAACGTAAAGCAGCTGAAAGAGGTTGAGGAAACTGAGTTAGCCTGCCAGACTCAGACGAAATATTTGGAAGAAGTATCTTCAATGACCGGTAATTACTAAAATTATCATTGTCTTTCCCTATATAATAGGTGTAGGTACCTATTGTCTGTCCCTATATCATGTTGAATCTCTTAGCATTCACAATTTTATTAATTTAATAGACAGATGATTAATGTAACTGACACTCATAGTTTCAATAAAACAATAAAGAGGTGTTTAGTTAAAAGATATCATAAACATATTATTTGATATGTATTTTCTGTGTGCGGAGCAAACAGCATTTTGTTGTTTATGAACCAAATGTACACTGTACAGTCGATTTCATAAATATGTGTACACTTTAGTACCTTATCTATTTATTTAATGTCATTTTTGATCGGCCAGATATAAAAGATGTTCGGGTTATATGAGTCTTCCTTGTTCTTAAACCGTTGCGATTAGAACCTCACCGATGCAATTTCATTTCACCTAAACCCAAATGTTTTTAGGGCTGTCGGACTGTACAATGGGGCTGTACTGCGCAACCACACAATGTATTTCTAAATGGTGTTCTGTTTATTTAACACTTTCTTTCTTCTTACAGATATCAGTGTTTCATCTTTAAAAAGAATAAGTAATGAGGGAAAATTAAACAACGGTGTCTTTAGTACTCCCGGAAAAAAGCGACCTCACAAGGCAACGGCTTCTTCTCCAAGATATAATTGTCGTTAGATAGAGGTGTAAGGGTGATGAGAATAATGTTACCTCTAATTACTTTATTAAAAAGGTTGAATATAATATTCCTCATCATCATTGTTTTATTATGCTGTGTGCGACACAGACGAAAACCTCTCGTATCAATGAAATCTATCAACAGCACGACTAGCACAAGTTGCTCGTGACTTGTTTGTCGCTCGGATCTCCCTTACTATCTAGTCTGTTACGATAGAGACGCACAGAGCGACAAGCGAGAAAATACAACTTGTGCTACACGTGCAGATCACTATATTTTCATGTCAAATATATTTCGAAAAACCAAATGTGCTCCAGTCACTGTCATCGTATTTTACCTAAAGTGCTTTTCATCAAAATATAGCGCTCGTAATAATATATATGAAAATATAGTACGCGTTTCCTCTTCCTTTGTGCCCACCAAAATAAATAAAATAATAAAAGTATCAATATCGTTTATTCCTTCATTGATCGGTAATACCATATCAAGATTTTTTGAATTTGCCGCTTTTTCCCAGGTTCAGCTTTCATTAGACAGACTCTATTTATATTATTTTGACAAGAGTTGGAATGGCAAATGGCAACCCTGCAATAAAGTAGCGTTCAAAAGAGGCATTTTTAAATATTCTTAATGTATTCAGGTTTACGACTTTACGACGTGAAGGCATAACGGTGGATTCACAATCCGCAGACCTATCGACGCGGACTCGACTTTTAAGTCCGTGCAGTAAGAGTGAAAAATTCGTCGCTTGGCTCGGCACAGCTCGATTTGGCGTTGCGAACGGAACGACGTCGTTTTGCTCTTATTGCATGGGCATAAAACTTTTTCTTAAAGGGGTGACAGACGAGCGAGTAAGTACGCGTGTACTTGTGACTCGGCGAGCTTACTCTTAAAGCCGCCGAGTAAGATCCTCGGCGATCCAACATGTTTGAATTTTGCTGGTAGCCCGTCTTGGCTCGTACATCTGTCACCACCTCGAGTGGCGACCTACGATATTTCGGCAGTCCGTGGGTGAGGTGTTTGACATAATTGTGTTGTATTAATTGTTTATTTTGGTTCAGAAATTCTAGTTAAAACCTAAAATGACTGATGTTTAAATTGTGATATGATGTAATGCCTTAATAACTTAAAGCTTCCTCTGTCGATAACATTTTGCGTTAGAAGTGTGACCAAGCTTCAACGTGTGTCACCGACCCGAGCCGAGTAAGTTCGCGAACTTTAAGATAACTCGTGCGTCTGTCACTGACGCGAGCCGAGTAAGTTACTTCGCTATCAGTTTTTTTTAAATATGACTGATTCGAATAAAAATTAAACAGAATGCAGTTTTTTTAGGTGTATCCCAATCGTCACGACCGGTCAGAAGGAGCGATATGACTGAAATCACGATTTATTGTAGCTATTTTATGTAATCACGTAATTACTTTTGACATGTTTTCGCATTGTTTTCAGATTACTGTTAAGTAAACTAAAGCTATCATTCATAAGTCATACGGTTGTCCACGACAACTTTATCAAAAGAAATATGTTTTAACCGAGTACAATGGAGTTACGGTAAGGTCTCATACTTAAACGATGCGATGTTTGGGGTTACTTATGTAAGTGAGTATGATCACCGGCGCCCGTGGACTCCTGCAACACCAGTAGCCCATTTCACGAAGCTACAAGTTACAAATTACAAGCGGAAGTCTTTTTCTAGCAAAAGGAGTTTCCGCTCGTAATTTGTAACTTGTAGCTTCATGATACGGGCCTCAGGAGACGACTCTTATCCTAGAAGCGTCTCGGTATCGTTTCGCATTGATTAAGGGCCATGCGTTATGTGACGAAAGGGGTTTGGGTAATATTTAACCACTTGTAAGTCATAATTTTGGCCCTTCTATACGATGGCCCGTCCTGAGCCGCATATACACCTTAGAGCCAGCAACATATTCTTGCATCTCACTCTTACGCATTACTCCGTCCCTTGTTTTATGCTGTGGTGAGCGGCGATTTTTTTAAGTATGGTAAATATTATTATGGTTGATCTATTCTACATAAAAATATTTTGTTATATAATGTGTGTGTTTTAACTGCATCGGAGCCGAGATATTTAAATTACCTTGGCGTACTTTTAGTACCAAAAACTTAATAATTAAATCTTTAATATCTCCGCTACGATATTATTTAACGCATTCGATTTTATACATTTATGTGTATTTAGATTAAAAGTAAAAAAAAATCAACCGGGGCTGTTGAAAAAAAAGACAATAATGTTCACAGCTTCTTGCCCTTTTGCACAAGTTGGTCGATACGGAGTACGGGTAAGATGGAGTTATTTAAACCTAGTCACTTAAACCTCTTCGGGATTTTATACGACATCATTTGTTTTTTCAAAATAAAGTAGAATATTGTTATTAGGTACTTCTGCTTCTCCTTCTCCTTAGCAAACACTCGTCCACTGCTGAACATAGTTGTAGGTACACGTACGAATACCTATGTTTTTTCTTATACAGACTGTCCTGTGTAGGTCTAAAAGCAAACTGTATATATTTCGCCAAAGCTTTTGCTCTATCTAAACAACTTGGGGTTTGCTCGACGTAATAAAAGTCCTACGGTTCTCGAGATAGTCGCATATTATTTAAATTTCGATATTTCGCATCATATTTCAGATTTTTAAAACCTTTATTGTTTTTATGTTTGATGTCGCGCCAACTCCCGTGATAGTCGGAGGCTCTGCGCTCGAAGTTGTTGACGACTATATTTACCTGGGACAAACGGTCCAATTAGGTAGGTCCAACTTTAAGAAAGAGGTCACTCGTCCTCGGCTGGGCAGCGTTCGGGAAGCTTCGCAGCACCTTTTCGTCCAAATTACCGCAGTGTTTGAAGTCCAAAGTTTTTGACCAATGTGAGTTGTTTTTCATGACTTACGGATCTGAGACGGGGGCACTAACAATGGGCCTCATAACATAAGGAAGCTCAAAGTCACTCAGAGGGCTATAGAGAGGGCTATGCTCGGGGTTTCTCTGCGTGATAGAATCAGAAATGATGATATCCTAAAAAATATAGCTAAACTTAAGCCGCAGTGGGCGGGGCACATTGCTCGCAGGACTGATGGCCGATGGGGTCAGAAGGTTCTGGAGTGGCGTCCGCGGACCGGAAGACGAGCTGTAGTTAGGCCTCCAACAAGATGAAGTAACGATCTTGTAAGGATCGCGGGAGCGCGGTGTATGCAAAAACCACAAGACTGGTTTGAGTGGAGAGCCTTGGGGGAGACCTATGTCCAGCAGTGGACGGCTTTTGGCTGACATGATGATGATGTTTGTAGTAAATAGCGGTTTTGGAACCCTACACTGAGCATGGTCCGACATGCTTAACTCGGTTTTACGAGTCTGATTTGGTAGCCAGTAAGGCCTTACGGCCCATATGCAGTTGACATATGTAAGCTTTCGACACATAGTATACATTTGGTCGATTTGGGAAATTCGCTAACTTCCTTTATGCACTCGACTAGGATCCCAGAATCAAAATTAAGAACCGCCTTTGTACTTGAGGTTTTAGGTATTTATTTTATGGACGAAAGATTGATCGATGTCTACAGTCGTCAACTTATACAAGTCAGTTGTCGTAAAATATAAAATAATAGATAATAAAATAAGCCATAATATTAAAGTACCTAACAATTTATTGTGTATTACTTAGTTTGTAAGTGCTCCATTTCCATACTTGCTGCGCCCTTTTAGGGAATATAATGTTTACCTCACTTCACATTGCAAAACCTTTATGTCATTACATTATATTCAATAAATGATTGAGTATTGAGTATTGAGTGTTTATTTATTTATTTATTTATTTATTATTAAAAATCAGACAACATAATGGTCCAAAAATTGTTTAGAACGTAACTTCTGTAGCCCTGTAGTTAAATAATACATAAGTATAATTTTACGGCTGCCACTTTGTTTCTGTGACCTGTGGCTCAGACCTAGGTATCCTAGCAACTCAAAAAGGCTTGATCTTTTTTTTTTTACAGTTGCGGCCTATTACTGACAGTTAAAGTTAACTCACAGTTAAATATTAAATCACCTTTGTGTCAGTATCGCTCATGTTAGAGCCGCCGATCTTAGGTAACTGATAACGAAACTAGCTGGAATTGTCGAATAATGAAAGCCACGACTATTATAAATAAAGAATATTTATTTTTCTATAAACACATTACTTATTTTCTTTAATATTTCCATTTACTCACATCATATAAATCGCGGATCGCATTGGGCTTTCGTCAACGAAGTCGTGTGCGTGGATGGAGAAGAGGTTAGCGGCGGAGCGCGGTCGACGCCGAGACGAAGCGCCCAGCGCGCGCGCGTCCTTAGCTAACATTTTGTGCAGGTTTTAGGCTGCGGTATCAATAGGCAAACAGTTTGCGGCGTATAGTCTGCTCTTCCATATTGTACAGTTGGCCAATTTTCGTTTGGTAAACTGTACAATATTATGGGCAGGCAAACGGTAAGCCGCAAACAGTTCGCCTAATGGAACCGCAGCCATAAGGTAATTATTTTAATCTCTAAATCACATTTTGACACTAATATACATGTAAAACTACGTCCAACAAGTGTCAATATTGAGCAGTACGAGGTGGGCCGCGAAGAGGCGCGGCACGCAGCCTGCGTCACGCGGGCCCGTAGACGCAGTCGCTCCGGCGCGAGGGCGGCGCCTCCTCGCCGGGCAGCACGGCGGCGCGGTGCCACTGGTCGCGCACGCGCTCCACGTGCTGCAGTACGCGCACCACGTTCATGCCGGCCAGCTTGCGCACGTCCTCCTCGCTCCAGCTCGGGTCACGCAGTAGCTCCGCCAGCAGGTGCGGGTAGCGCGACACGTCCTGTAGCCCCTCGGGCGGCGCATCGATGCCATCGTACCCCGCGCCCAGCCCCACGTGCTCCACGCCCGCCACCGCCCGCACGTGGTTTATGTGCGCCACCACGTCTTCCACTGTCGCCTGCTCCCCGCACGTCACCAGTTTCGCATAGAAATTTATCATAACCACTCCGCCGTTCTCAGCAATCCTCCGCAGCAGATCGTCTGGAACATTCCTCGAAGAATTGCAAAGCGCCGCCGCTCCGGAGTGAGAGAATACAACGGGTGCCTGCGACGTGTCCAGAGCGTCACGAGCGGTGTCCTCGCCTGCGTGTGAGAGGTCGACGATCATGCCGAGCCTGTTCATCTCACGCACGACAGCGCGGCCGAACTCCGTGAGCCCGCCGGGCGTGCCAGCCGCCCGGGCCCACCGCGTGTCACATGTGTGTGTAACAGTTAGATAACGAGCGCCCAGTTGATAAAAAGCGCGGAGTACAGCTAACGAATCCCCAAGAGCGTGTCCACCTTCTACACCGATTAAAGAAGCTATGCGACCTTCTCTATGAGCCTCGAGTAACTCAGCCGCGTCTGTTACGAGAGCTAAGTGAGCGGCGTTCATCTCCACAATACGCTTGATAACATCCATCTGCTCGAGCGCTAGCTGCACCGCATCCCGATCGCGTGCGCCACACGGTACGTATGCTGACCAAAACTGGGCGCCAACCTGTCCGAGCCTCAGGCGCGGGATGTCCGTGTGCGACCAGCGTGACCGCGCCCACGGTTCGAGGCCCTCGAGGCCTGCGCTCAAGTTGAATTCCCCAATTTTGTTGTGTAGAAATTTTCGGACATTCCAAGCCAAATCGTTGTGACCGTCGACGAGAGGTGAATCACGCAGCATACGACGAATGGTATTAAGGCGTTGTTCTGGCGTGGCGCGGCCGCCGCCGCCGAGTGCGAGTGGCAGCGCAAGCGCGGCGCAGAGCGCAGCCAGCACGACGAGAGCCGCGAGCGCGATGCGCCAGCGCGGCCGCCGCGGCGTCGGCTTCTCGTCCGAGCTGCCCGACGCTGAAGCTGACAGCGAGTCCGGTGCCCAGCGCCCGCAGCGCTCCGCCACGTCTGGCAGCGGCCCGGGGAAAGTCATCCCCTCTGGCACCGCCGCCTGAAACAACAAACATCGTCACGTTATAATGTATCCAGAGGAATTACGACATTCACGACGTTAAAGAAGTTCATTTAACTGTGCGAATTAAGTAGACACGCAAGCTATTACTTTCTAACCTTATGTCATTTATCTTCATCAAGTTTTACAAATTGCTTAATTTCGTAGGCAGCTTTCTTAACTTTATTATTATTTTACATACATGACTCATTATGGTTCATACGCCTTCATTCTGCGACGTGTTTCCTGATTAAACGTAATCTCGCTGCCGCGACGCGATGGAACAATGGATTTAAATAATCAAACGTCACGAGTGAGATGAACATGATATATCGAGCTATGGTTGGAAGGAATCTCTGTAGCATACTCTATTATTTGAAAAAATGCATAGGTATTAACCAGTAATAATTATTAAAACTTAAAAAATATGAATATATTGGTTAAGTTTATAAATCGTGTGTTGCTATGGGCCTCTCACAAGCTGGACCGACAATATGCTCGTACGCCTCTACAGGCTCACCACCATAAAACGTAATTTGCCAATGGGATATGAGCGTATTGTGAATATCATAGACTCAATTTTCTAACTTGATTGATATTTACAAAAACAAAGGAAAATCTATTTTATTTCCTTTGCAAGGAATCTTTATTCCAATGGCTGTATTATGTACAATTTTGTACGCGGGTAGAGATAGATGCCTGACGAGGATAGAGATAGATAGCGGGAAAGCCGATAAATGTCAGTAACACAAAACTGACCGCGACGTATAGCTCCTGGGGACGACGGATGTCCAGAAGACGTAATGTAATGTCGATCCTCAAAACTACGTGATGTAATTATAAAAAAGTAAAGGAGAAACATTTTTATCACCAAGAACATTAAAACTCAATAAAAAGCGTAAAAAAAAAATAACACAAGGGTCCTGAACTGATGGAACTGATGGAAATCAGTGGCCAGAATACAATAGCATACCGGACTCTTGTCACCACATTTTCGCTTCCATGACCATCAAAATTTGCTTCATCATTGTCGTTTAAATATCTTTATCGCCGGGCGTCCCTCGAAATCCCTAACAACGTTTGTCCTAAACATCTATTGTTCTTATTTTCATTTGCCCTGAACTTGTTTTCAACTGAGTCAGGCAACTTTTTAAGTTCTCCATTTATACCTGCGGTTAGGATAGGGTAGGATTGTATTATAACAACACTAAAAAGTTTTAAAATTTAAGCGGAAATTACTTCAGTATAAATGACGATTAGAATTCGGACAAATGACGATTAGATTACACAGGGGAACCGTTATCGCGACCCTTGAAACAGATATCATTGAAAAGTTCCGGTGGCTGTTGGTCTTCTTGATCAGTTCCACTTCAACAAATGATAATTTCTATATACTAGTTAATGCTTGACTTGTTATCGAAAATACCAAAATCGCTATGTGTACCTATATTTTGAGGTTCCGTTAACCCTCACGGATTCTCTTATAAGATATTCAACCTGATGACAATGCGACCACCTCGGGAGAGCAGCAAAAAGACGCGTTAGCCTACTGTGCCTTTATTGACTTAGAGAAGGCCTATGACCGAGTGGTGAGGGATGAACTTTGGACAACTCTTTCCGCGTATGGGGTGGACAGTATTCTGATACGTATGGGGCTCTCAAATCATTATTGTATTATCACTCGAGTGCCTGTGTCAGGATAAATGGGACGTGTACGCACTGGTTTAGCATCGAACGTGGTGTTCGACAGGGCTGTGTAGCGTCTCCTTGGCTGTTCAACCTATTCATGGACAGTTGTTTGTCAGACCTGAGAGAGTATGATTCTGGAATATGGATGAATGAGCCAGATTTTAAAACATTAGTGTATGCTGATGATCAAGTTCTACTTACAACAAATGGTGACTTTGATGAATGAGGCGTTTAAAAGGAAAGACATGAAGTGAATGTTAAAAAGACGAAAGTGATGCTTGTCGAAAGGGATGACACTATTACAGAATGTCATATAATGATTGGAGATGAAAAAGTGTAGCACGTAGATGAGTTTGTGTATTTAGGGTCTATGTTTACGGGAGATGGGAAATGCGACGGGGATATTGAAAGAAGAGTAAAAGCGGGAAATATGATTAATAGGGCGTTACACTCAATCTTGGCAAACAAGGTCATATCGAGCAAAGCTCGCCTTGCTATTGTTCAGGGAGTATTGACACCAACATTGATGTATGGTAGGGAATCTTGGGTACGGCAGAAGAAGAACGAAAGCTGGATTAATACAGTTGAAATGAGAGCTCTAAGAAGTATGTATGGAGTTAGGATGATAGATAGAGTAAGAAATAGCGAGATCCGAGAACGATGTGGATTGAAAGAAGATGTGACGAAGATCGAAAAGGGTATGCTAAGATGGTTAGGTCATTTAGAAAGGATGGATGAAAGAAGAGTTACGAAAGAGATATGGCGAGCGAGAGTGAGCGCAGATGTTGGAAGGGGACGTGTCGTACGGTGATCAGATTCGCGATGTGATGATTAAGGGCCAAATCAAAAGCACCCGAAACCGACGTACGTGTATGAAGAGGTTTATGAATGTAGAGGAAGCGAAGGTTATGTGTTTGGACCGGTGCAGCGTTGTAAACGGACATGGCTAAACTATAAGGGTATCTTTGTTGTCTACGGAACCCTAAATGACAAACTTACAGCCGAACATAGAACCTCCTCCTTTTTGAAGCCGGCCAAAAACAAAATAAAACAATACCCTCCTTCTGACGCAGCTGGGTAAAAAACAAGCACATAGCGTTAAAAAGGGCCCTCTCAACAATGCGCCGGGGCAAGCCACGACGCTGATTTTCAGCTGATTATAATCAGGTACAAAATTATAATAATTATTTAGCTTCTTTAAATGTTTGGGAAATTCAAGTAATTTCTTTATTATTAAACTGTAACGGAACGGTGTTTACCTAATTGAGATTCTATTTTCGAAAAACTAACTGGGATTGACCATTAGGATGGGTTACAAGAAGGATTCAACAAAATAAAAATTCGTGGAATAAAGCAACTGTGACAAGTGATTTTCATCGCACACACCGAAAGTCCTCAATGGAGCATAGAACAAATGTAAAAGTGGCAATTCTTATCAGGCGTGACAATAATTTACCGCGTGTTCAATTATGCAGGAGGCACAGCACGGGGCAGGTGGTGAGAGGAGGGAGGGCGGGGGAGGGCGGCCCGAATAGCCTCTGACCCATTTACTGAGGGAACGGGCTCACGCGGGACTAGCGTCCTATTAAGCCCTCATTACACTGTTCATATTTTTCGCCTAATACCCGTTATATTATTTTGGCATGTCATGTGGTAAGAAGTGATGAAGAACCGATGCTGTGACCAACTAAGTAGTTACAAAAAAGTACAGATCCTTTGGTCCCCACTATACCCTAACCAAATAAAAGTGTACTTTTCGTTTGTCTTTCTGTCTCACCAAATACCACTTAACACTTTTTTTTTATTTCAGTCTGTTTTTTCCCCTCAGCAAATTCAATAGTTATGTACTAGGGGTCGAGGAATAGCTGTAACCGTATCCTTTACAGATAGTCTCGATCTCGAAAAACTTTAACAAGAATTGGCTCAGTGACCACATTGGACGAATGCAAAATTAAAGACGTAATACCGCTTAAAGATGTTATAATATATTTATTACGACTCATAATAATTAACTATCCGCAGCAGCTTACTGTGGGTAATCCGCTTTTATCCTTCTATCCGACTTGGCAACGTTCCCTGTTATAAGTTCCTATTTAAATCTCATGCATTCTTCTTGTGATTCTTCTGTAATGTTCAGTGAGAATATTGCAGGGTATTGACAAAAGGTAACATTTGCTCGGAGCGCGTTTAGAATAGGTTTAAAATGTAGCTTTGACAATATTGACTGGGAGAAAAGGCGCAGCGTGTAACGGCCCCGCCGAGTTGATTGCGCCCGCGTCCCCGTCGGCGGCATAGCAATGCCTTGACCTACATAACGCTGCAAGGGAAATTGTTGTCATATCAGAACCATTTCGCATGGTATACTGTTTTGCATCTTACCCATTGATATTAGACGTTGGAAAGCGAGATTAACTTATTTATCTCGCATGCAAACGTCTAATATCTCTCCGGCGTACATTTATGACTTTATAAGTAAATTAAAAAATAATCAGTACTTCCTTTTAAACGTTTGTTCCAGTGTTTTAGATGTAACGATTGATTAGAATAAAATACACGAAACGAAGAGCTGGTAATAGTGGTGATGTATATATTGTGCGTAGTTAAAATTATCTTTATTATGAGCGATATGTATGCAAGAATAGAAATTGAAAAAGTAATATCTTTATTTGTCGTCTAAGATCGGAATAGGAGACGAATTTAATTCTGGTTATCTTATCTTCACATCAGAACATAAAAATGACAACTCAGCTGCTTGGCGGTAGGTTAAATGATGAGATGGTGGTAACGATTCAGACGGACCCTGTGCGTGTGCGATTGCGTATGCGTGTCCGTGTGCGTGTGCGTATGAGTTTGCGTGTGCGTGTGCCTGTGCGTGTGCGTATGCGTTGGGAGGGACACATGACTCTAATAAATATTTGCGCTTTAAAGATCAATATTTCATAAACGAATCCATTAATTGAAAAGATTTTTCGCAAACCCGCAATGTTTTTGAAAGATCTATACACACTATGTGGTGACGAGAGAAAAATAAAACAAGAATTTATTTTACCAATTTGTTGGCGTGATAAATATGTATATTCAAGATTTCTAGTACTGATAGTCTCTGCGCTAGGCTGCGGACGGACGGAAGGACATGGCGAAACAATAAGGGTTTCTAGTTTTACTACGGAACCCTAAAAAAGGCAACTTTTAATAACGCTGAGTTCTTTCGATTACAATGAACCTAGTTTTACAAGCTCCACCCCATAAAGGAATAGGAAGAATAATTGCGCACAATGCTTACCTTTTGTCAGCCAAGTTCTTAAAACAATTTCGTTTGAGAATCGTCTTTTTGAGCCTAGTGAAGGAGAAAAGTTGGTAAGTGCCTTGAGAGTTGAGATGTCCACTTGTGACTGCAAGCTACCGACTCAAGTTCGATCCCCAGCAGCCGCCTTGTACCAAACCAATAACTTTAATTATGTAATTGAAGTAGGTACACCTGAGTGCTTTTTATGGAAATCGGTTGTCTTACAGTGAAAAAAAAGGGAGGAAAACAACACATTCCGCTTAAACTGAATGTTGCTTAAAAGAAAGTTAATTACACAAAACATCGGAAAAACTCCACACGGTTGAATTAAACTCGAGAAGACCCCTCTCGGTAAAATTAGAGAAGGTCATAATTTTCCCTAGAAAAATACAAAAACCGGGCAAGAGTATGTCGGACCATGCTCAGTGTAAGGTGTCGTACCCGTTATTACAATCAAATTAGACCTCGCGACAAACTTAACTTTGCCGTTGGAAAATTATTATCCCCATACATCGACATGGGTCGCGGTCAGTTTATCAATACCGCAAATAAAAATTCGGTAGGTATAAACATTGAAACCGTTTGTAACTCAAGAACCAATGTTTTTCTATTAAATTAATTATATGTGCTTTCATTTAAGATATTTTTTAGATTTTAAGTATTTGTAGTTTAGGCTGTATTGGGCACTTGACAGTAACAAAAATTTGAGCTTTAAAGCTTAATATTTCATAAACAGATCCCTTAATCGAAAAATTGTTTTCACTAACCCAAATATTTCTGAAAGACCTATCCAACGATACCCCACACTAAGGGGTAGACAAGAAAAAAAACATATAGCTCCGCTTTACGTGTCCTAGTTTGACTACGGAACCCTAAAATCGTAAAGAAATCAAAAACAAAGAAAAATATCAAAGAGTTAGACATTATAATACAAACGCTACATACGTTTCCATTCAAATATCTACTACTTTTTAAAACGGGTAACATAAAAAGAGCCGTGAAGATAGTGAGTCGGGAATAATAGCAGTGAACTAAGTAGTTCAGTACTGTATAGCGATATAGCGCCGAGGACGTGCCGCGGGTATAACGCGCCCACTAACTTTTGATTTGGATTCCCTCGAGGGCAACTGGACGTTTGAAGTTAATAACCGGGCGAACATGGGAACTTGCTTACTACCTACATACGAATTGAACAAAATATATTTTGTACAAGTGAGATTCCCGTCACGTTCCCAGCGTATATCTCGCTACTCTTCGGACGCAGAACTTTCTAATAGGTATTGTCAAATGTGCTCTGGCGTCATAGCAAACTCTTGGAATCAATTACCTGCCACCAACTACACAGTACATGTTTAAAATTTATTTTAGTTACTGAAAATGTTTATATCTTTCAGTGGTCCCGGTACAGGTACAGGCAAGACTACATACCACGTTACTGATCGCGACAATGTGTTTTTAAAGCTTTTAAGCCGCGTCCGCTGCGCCGTGTTTTCGATGTTTTAAAACATCTAACATGTTTTTCGAACAGAATAGGGGCGTTGCCAAAATTTTTTTTGGTTAAAAACACAGAAACATGTTTTCCGTCACGGATGGAAATTCCCCGTTTTCGTCTGCGAGGGAGGGGGGGCATGTTTTGACTATTGGAAAGTTTTGAGTTTGAGTGAAAAACTGTCTAATAGGGCATTAATTATTTAATTTATAATTATTTCCAATGGAGTGGAATAAAGAAAATACGCTGCATTTAATCTATTGGTAAAGGAGCGGCCACGGAGCGGCGCATCATTTGACAAATTGTACTGGGATGAAAGCTGTCAAACGAAAAATGAAATGTTATGACGAGCAATACATTGTTCACTCCAAAGTCGCAATGGATGTGCAGTTGTACGTAAACATGTTTTGTTACATATTTTGCTAACATGTTTTGTTAGTTTTTTGGCGCAGCGGACACGCCTTAAAAGTTAAGTGTCATTCAGAAGCAAATATCTTTTCCGAGAAGTCGAAAATATCAATAGTAAAAAAAAAAAAATATGCGCCCAATAATGGTTTCACCGAATACCGAATACTATTCGGTTTAACCTGTACCAAACCGGATATTCGACCGAATTATTCGGTTTACAATTTCATTGTTTTGCCGCGTAAACAGGATCTAAAATAAATGTTGATTTGAAATTTAATTGCTTTATTCAACACATTCTTCGTAGGATTTCTATGACTTATAATTTAACATAAAACTTACATAGAAGTTTTGCCTTTTAGTGCTAAACCGTGTCTGTAGCCAAGAAAATGGAAATACTCGAACCAAATTCGGCACCAAAACCGAATAATTCGGCTGAATACGAATAATAAAAAAAAAGATGCCGAATACGCCGAATACCGAATACCAAACGAATACCCGGCGCATCTCTATAAAAAGTTTAAAAAAATTGTTTAGTAGAAATTGCAGTAGTCAGGTTTCGGTATTCTTACAAAGATTAAGATTTTTACTAAACATAATAATTCTCACTCTAAGAGGTACTTATAATTCCTACTAAGTCGTAGGATATTGTATATCATAAATTAATATGTCCCTCACCGTTTATTGCAATTAACGGGCGGATTGTGATACGATTTTGAAAGAAACTTTTTTTTGCGTTATGATTTCAATTAACTACGGCTCACCTCGCCACTCAAATTCACATTGCGTGGTTCAAACACAACATAAATTTTAGTAGAGTGGACTTTCTGGATGGAAAACACTATAATATAAGTATTTCTTATTCGCTAAAAACTCAATTCTAATTTCCTACCCTAAAGGTTTCGAATAACTAAAGAGTTATATAGGAACTAACGACCTAATACGCATATCTGACATCATTTGTTCCATTATCCATTCCGTGGCAGCGTGCAGTTTCCCGCGCACAGACAATATGTAGAGCCTGGTACATACTCGACAGAACAAGCACACGATATCCGCATGCATGCCTTGCCGACGCCGACACACGGCGTCGGTGTCCTGTCAGCACTAGCCGCCACACACGCCTGCATAATGGGTAACTATGGGCCTTTGACTTTAATCGACATATGGATTGACGGGGTATGCTAATGCCACTCTTTGATGAGCTGCTTCGTCTAGAGGCGAGCGTGATCACGGCGATAATTGCTTTGCGTCGCTTTTAACGAATTAATAAATGTGTGGCATTCGCCTCGTTTTATTGTATAAAAATACTTATATAGTATGCTGTTACGCTAAGTTTATTGAAACTAAATAAAAACGAATCATTTAACATTCAGTCTGTTTCTATACATGTGATTCGCGAAACCTTCCTATCAAATTAACAATTTACGTAAGTAAAGATTTAGATTTATTCAACGAATTGCACAAGCAATGTTGATCCGTGTCGGTATTTTATTCAAAGGTTACTGACATCAGGGATTCATGGTTTGGCACGAGCGAAACTAGAGCAATTGATGCGTTGAGCTCGATCGATGTTAATGCCGTTGTTTATGTTCGCAGGCAGACAGCTGCCTCCTGAGCAGCGGCGACACCGATTCAACGCTCGGCCCGGAGCAGCCGGCAGCCGCTCGATAGTTACGTGATTATCTCGCGTCGCTGACAATTAAGATAAACTACTAGTAAGCCGTTTATGTAAGCATTGAATCACGGATGTAAAACAATGTTTGAAGGTTTCATGAACAAAGGGAGCGCGGTATTAGGGAGTTTACAATGGGCATCCCGGTCCCGTAAAGAACGAGTCGGAGTGGTGCGGAGCGCTGAGCAGCGGCAGCCGCGGGCGGGGCGGGGCTGCATCGATTCGGTGCACGCCAGGCGTGGGTCCGCTCTGCTGCTGCCCCCACGGCCGGCATAATGTTGCGTGAAATTTGCGCCCCCATTGTTACCTTACAACTAGCCATCCGACCGCAGACGAGCGCTTTTATAGAACGCGGACCTCGATGCTCCATGGAGCGGACTCCTATTGATGTTGTGAATCACGCGGCGCATAACAAGGAACTTAATTCAAAATATTTTCTATGACGTTGAAGTTTTGTATTTTGGATAATGATGTTATTTTTATCGATAACTTTTAAAAAAATACTCAGATAGACAATCAACTACATATTGATTCGCCTTTTTACAGCACTATTATTTTTTGCAAATTACTCGACTGTTCCGATACGCACCCAAATAATAAATCTCTTTAAATACGGTCCCGAACCGCCAGTCAGCGGTAGGTATCGGTACGAAACAGAAACAACAACAAAGCCCTCCACCCGACCCGAACCCGAATTAAAACTTTCTAAAGTATGTGATAATATATTCTTTGCTTTGGTGCGTAACTATACTTTTCGCTTTTGGGTAAATATTGCTTAATGTTCCAAAACAAATTTAAAGTCAACAACCTATAATGATTAATTTATAAAAGGCTAGTTGTTCATATGAATACTTCTCAACCGCAGATAGAAAATATGTATTAAATAAAATGGATTTATGGCCTCCATTTGAAATAAAATGAAATCCGTGTTGAAATCAAATCCTGTTGCTGTCGGCAGTACGAGTTCGACGGGCTAGACTTTATACTAGCTGATCTTATTGCTGTCGTCTTGATATCCCGGAAATGCAGCCTGACAAACGATAAGTCTGGGGATAAATTAATATTGGAGATTTCCCTAGCTTTGAAGTGAGTAGCAACAAGGCGGAAATATATATGAATAAACTTTGGTGAATTTTACTAGAAAACGTAAAAATAGCAGGTTGTATCGGGCTAATGAAATGACGTAATAATTTGCCCGTTCAGGGCAGGATTACCTCCGGCAGTAAACCGCTTGTCTGCGGTCCCCGGGGCCCATTTCATAAAGAATGTATCCTAATAGAAGTCCCTTTGTGGAGGAGCCACCTTAACATTGAAAGACTTGGGACACGAGAGATACTTACTTGTGTTTCACTGAAAACCTACTGTTGAAAGTGTTGTATTTTTAGTGAATCTTTTTTTTTAAGGTAATGAGAAGGCACGCAAGCCCTCAGGCCACCTGATGGTAAGTGGGATCTGAGACCCATAGACATTTGAAATCACAAGACTACAATCTCAAAACTGCAATCCTAAGACTTCAAATGCTTTGCCAACCCTGGGGACTAAGATGGAATGCCTCTATGCTAGTAATTTCACGGGTTGTCTTATTCCCACTCCGGAATACAGCTATGCGAACACTGCTGCTAGGCGATGGGTTAATGGATAAGATGGTGGTAGCGATCTGGACGAACCCTGCACAAGGTCCAAGATACACCACTAATGACTACATATTACCTGACTTTTTCTTCTTCCCTAGCAAATATTAATTATTAAGCAAAGCTCGGGATTAAAGGCTTGTGGTATTGTTCGGCGATGGGCTTGCAACCTGTCACTAATATACACTGGTAAACATCTTAGCCTGTGTGTGCAAAATGGACAAGGTGTTAAGAGTTGTAATTCTGTAGCTCTACCTACCCCACTCTGGGATGAAGCCGTGACGGTATCTATGTATGTATGCCCGGACGTGTTGATGTCTTATATATATAACAAATCTGAAGGTCAATTAATATCAAATACAAAAAAATAAAAGAGTTGCAAGAAAATAAAGGTACAGTGCGCCAAAATGAGTAGAAATTAAATATAACGGAACTAAAAAATCCATACTAAATTGTTGCCATGTTTAATAATTGTACGTCAAAAATGTGACAGTTACGTAGAAAGCGGCGCCCTCATTTAATTTCCACTCTTTATTGTCGCGCTGTGTGGCATCATAACTTTTTAAATTTTCCAGTTGTTGTGGGTCAGAAGGCTATTTCTCGTTTTTTTATGTTATTGTATGGTCAACGTTCCGATAGGTCTTATTTACTTGACAGTACCTAATGGCGGCCGAGGTGAAAACAATACGATAACATGTCATAGGCAATATGATTTTACCGAGTAGAAAGCACCCCTGGGTCATTACTATGTGATAATTATGTCATATAGGCTATTTGATTTCATACAAATGGGTTACCCCATATGAGCGGCGGCAACCCCTCTGCAACTGGCACTTTGACAGAGAGCCGTTTTTACAAGAATAACATCTTTGATGTACACCTAATATAGGTACAATTGTGTATTTGTGTGCTTAGTTATGATTTAAAAAAAATTGGTATCTGTACCAATTTTGCTCAAGGTGCCAACAAGGTTGTATTAGAAAGCCTCCTAGTCCAATTCCGACGACCATCTATATTTGAGCCTTCAAAACATACGGTAAAAACCACATGCATTTCGAAAAAGAATAAATAAACCACCCAAAATTAAAGTTTGCACCGTTCTTACATTATTAGCACATTATTTCAATGACTATGTATACTAATATAGTTTTAAGGCCTCTTACAGGTCATTTGGACTTACCTACTACACCCGTCCAAAATGGCTCGTTCCTCAAAAAAAATATTCAAATATGTCCCGCAAACTCCGCCAGATTATAACTGGCTCTGGCTATTTTTAAATATTTGGCCCTTTGGCTCCGTGGCTTTTAGGGTTACCTTTATATAGATGACCGATTTTTTCAAGTAGGTCACCCCTTAAAATTAGATGGTCCACGCTGCCCGCTCATCAGCACACGGTTGCTTTAATGTTCAACAAAGATAGCTCGGATCGATATCTCCACGAGGCCCAACGACATCTGAAAATGGCAGGGGCGTAACAAAAAGAGAAAATTCCCACGTCAAGAACCTCTCTCGAGCCGATCTACACAAACAGACATGGCGATATTTTGATGTTGAGTTCCCGTAATACCTAAGTGCCTACATCGAAAGAAACTCGTAAAAAGCGTCGAGGAAAATATTTGTTAAAGGAGGCGAGCGGCGAGCGCCGTTTACCCGCCATGATTAAGGAAAAGATATCTAATGTTTTCCTTTCCCGTACCTACAGGGTGCTTAAACTTTTCTCTACACTAACTAAATTGATTGGGCTCGTAAAAAGGCCCCGGGCCTCGCAGCCATTATCGGGTAGTTTCGTATTGCAATGTTACATTAACCTTAATTAATGTTCTTTACTAAGTGTACTTTTAACCAAAAGGAAGGCTATCTACAAACTATACAATATAACGGTGACTTACATCGAAGTTTCAAAGACTTTCGTGTACGGGTGGTTTTTTAACGCACGCCTGACTTAGCGTAACACATCCTTACGTCCCTTAATCTACGTTATAATTGGCAGTAAAAATGGATAAACTGGTCAAGTTGGGATCTTTTATTTATTGAACATTACGATTTTTTTTTATTAATCCCTATTGTACCGACTATCGATAACGATTCAAAATATGCAGGCCCTTTTAAAGGTAGAACAGATGAATTGACGGGCGCGTAGGCTGGTAATCGGTTCCATTATGCACTCTTTGGGTATGGAATCCTAAAACCTCTTAGGTAGTTTAGACAATTAAAGTACTAAACTCAATTGTAAATGAGGTCTAAATTTTGTAGTGATAGTCGGGATTTCGTAATGGTTGTCAATTTATAGATAGTCACGGCAATTTAAATAAAAACATAAAAACACCGTTCAAGAACTAAACCTGAAATTAAATTTCAAACAATTAGAAACGGAAACTACATATTCTGAAACACAAGCACTGGTGAGCTGACAAGTTAACGTGGACTATTCGGCAATTCTTCCCCATGGGATATTAAAACAGTAATTGGACTCGCCATTCATGAACTGCTATAACGTGCAAACCGAAGCAGAACGAGGGCATAATACACTTTGTGTTTGCATGTGGTCATTACCCACCAACATCCACACCGCATACGCAATTCCTGTCCGACTAACTCATCCCGTGTTCGCGAGAGGCCCGTATGTTGTTCAGCAATTATGAATTGTTGTGCTATTCTCTGCCGACCGCGGAGAGTGATCGCTGTGCAAGCTTCACTGTGGAGTTCTAAAGTGACGAGTACGTCAGGTTGATGGTGCTCTTCGAAGGGCATGAAATATTGCATTTATAATAACACACTATGTACGCATTATGTTTTGAACTTATGTTTATTCCTATAAAAAAAAAAAATTTACATATTAAAGATGGTCCACGAAATCTGTTCGACTGAAAGTCATCAACAAATTAATAAAACGCAATCCTATAAGGCAAATAAAATGTGCTAAATATATTTTTTTAAATTCATTGTACTAAATGTTAAAATAAAATGTAATAACCGAACAAAATCACGACTTTTCAAAAACCTTTTTAATGTAAATATAGTTAAGTTCTCTATAAGGTAATTATAAAAAAAAAAACTGAACTTAACTTAAAAATAAATATTAGTAAACGAGAATGTCAATATCATTTCACGAAATTATATTGGTTTGAATCTCGCACGTTAGTAGAATGAATTTAATACTAAAATACATACAGACACAATAAATACCGTTGGTTAAATAAAACAGAATATGGCTCAGCCCCGCCGGCCAGCGCCGGGATGTTGGTCCGCGTAGGGACGGGTCTAACTTTTATCTGTTTGCCGCCGCGCCCGTCACTAAACGAAAACTCGATTCATTTAACGTTATCCCGAAACTTTTATCTTACCATAAGGTAGATTACGGAATGTCTTATAAATGCCGAAAGTTGTAGATGAAGCTGCCAAACAAAATCCTACGCTTTTAAAATGTTTTATAAAGTATTAAATATCCAGGAAAATATTTACATTAATTTGGGTAAAAATAAATTCATTCAATTATTATTTATTACACTACACAAAGGCATATAATGCTATGATGTTTCTTTTTGCTCCTTGTTTTGTTAATAAATGGGAAAACTAATTAAGTACTTTACATCTAATGTTCCAGGTGTTAGTGTTATTAAGAAAATCACCCCTAGAATTTAGACAGGCATTAAAGGAGAAGAAAATTACATGTGAATTTAACATCCGTTTCTTCTTATTGCCTGTTCTATGTTGAATTAATAGAATACTTGACAGAAAAGAAAATATGCCACTTACTGTACTAAGATTACCATACAAAATAATTTCTAGATGAACACGCTATATATGATCATTGGTTACTTAGAGTCTTAGACAGTGAAAATCACATGTAGTTACAGAACTGAATAATGATAGTTATTACCATTACAAGGGTCATAAAACTCATAAACCATTCACAGTATTTAGTTACTAATTTCAACTTTATACCTCTTTGGTCCTATACAAGAACTGCATTATGTGTAAATATTTCTTGTAGGGAATGTCGTTCATTTAATGGCCCTTAAAGGAAAAGTCATTGCCTCTCACAGTGATATGAATATAAGAAGAAGCATCGTAGGTCCTCGCTTCCTCAGACAAAAACCATATATTTGTCAAAAAAGCTAAAATAATTTAGTCACTAAAAGACAGTTTACCGATTAATAATACAAAGACAAAAATACTTAAAAATTACATCAAGTGATTTTTCGTATAACTTTAATTCAGGAAAAAGTATAAACAGTAGTTACAATACTCAATATTTTCTACCTACTTTTTACACCCTGTTATTCAACCATAACTCCGCAAAGTTTTAGCTAGTTTTCTCTTAAGGTACTTTGCGTTGTTCTAAATGGAAATCATTTATGGAAATTATTAAATGGAAGTAAACAAAGCTCTCTGTACTTTTGTTTTGTGTTGATACTTACGGCATGGTGAGGGTAAATAAACACACGAGCCGCAACTTGATTGTTAGCTGTTGTAGTTTCGGCTGCAAGTAGGAGGCGAAGACTGAGGACTTAATACCAGCGAAAATCTTACGTTAAAATCTAATATATCCTAAATGGGCCCACAAATGTTAAAAATTATAATTACATGCAAATAGTATTTTTATGGGCTCTTCATTGAAGATTGCCGAAAGCTTGTCACGGTTACACCTACTATAACAAATTACAAACTGTTTCAACTGTTTTGTTGTTTGAATTGTGACTGGAAGCATATGTCGACACATTCATTTATAGGGTTTTAAATTGACTACGGAATCCTAAAAACGGTTTTAAAGGTCACGTTCTATAGACATGTTGATCGGCGCATAAAATCACTGCCCAGAATTCGTAAGATCAATCAAACTCGGCCTATAAAACCAATGCTTAGATAAAGTGCACCGATAAAATAAATGGCGGGAGCAATAGTGAAGGCGGGCATGTAAGGACGTATCAATTTTTGACGAGCGGCACGTGGTGACAGCAGGATATCGGCGGCGGCGCGGGGATTGAAAGAGTATCGCGGGAAATGAGATACGATCTCGACACGCCGGGAAATTGGGGCTGCGGTTACAAGTTGTCGCTGCTACTCTCAATAGTTTGATATTTTTTATTTAGTTTCAAGTTTAATTTTATTAAATGTTTTATGTTATGTTTCATAATTGTTTTCTAATAGTATAAGTATTTTAATGTTATGTAAGTTTTCAAAATTGACACTGTATTTCTGCCTAGATAAATGTATTGGCGTACATGTAGCAAATGTTAGTAGACCCAATAATAGATTGGTTACAATGACGGTTATGTAGCGTGCAAAACAAATTAATTTCTTCAGCAGTAAAGCCGCAAACGCACTGAGTGTGTAGACGTAAACGTTCAAAAGCGTACTAAAAGCGTGGCGGAGGCGGTTTTATGTAGTAAGGGACGTCCGCACCGCCTCCGCTCTCAGCGCGTTTGACACTTAAAGCCACCGAAGCCAATCAAAATCAAAATATTATGTATTGAAATGGAAAGTACAGAAATGGCTATGCGGCATTTATTAAGATAAATAATAATAGACAACAAAATAAGATAACATTTTTTTTAGAGTTCCGTACCAAAATGGTAAAAAAGGAACCCTCTCTGTCTGTCTGTCTGTCACAGCGGGTTTTCTCAGCAACTACAAATGCTATCAACTTGAAATTTGGCATAGTTATACAGTCGATTTAAATTTAAATATATGGACACTTTAGTACCTTGTCTATTTAATGTATGTATATGTATGTATGTAAACTCTTTATTGCACATAAACAATAATGTCAATGTCTTAGTCATAGTCTGCCATATATGAATTGTCACAGCAGTGACAAAGTACTGAAGTTTACACATATTTATGAACTCGACTGTACAACTTGCTTGCCCGCATCTGTTTTTAGTAATACATTTTATAAATAATTGAAAAGGGGTCTAAAATGGGGGGTTGAAAAAATAAGGTGGTTTGATTATAACAAATGGGGTGCCATAGGAAAGGGCTCAAATGGCACTTTTTTATTTTGTGATGTACTTTTTGAATTATAGCCGAAAATGTACAAGAGATTGCCGTTCCCCCCGTTATCTCCGAAGTTTATGATTGAAAAAAACAAAAAAAAACATGACGTTAAGATAATTACTTAAATTTTTTAGGGACAAATAAAATGGTTTATTATTTAGTTTTAGAAAAAAAACAAAACTTGTAAATCTGTATCGAAATCTAGTCAAAACGGAATTTTTTGTGTAGAAAAGAAAGCTCATAACAAAATGAGTATTTTCTTTTGCGGTTACCTTAAATATTATCTTAAATACGAAACCTTCGGTGCGCGAGTCCGACTCGCACTTGACCGGTTTTTTTATAATTGTATTCAAATTGAATTAACTATAAATGAGTTTTAAAGTTATTTTTTTTTAGAAATAATAGATTATTTTGTTATTTACAAAGCAGGATGTATGAGACGTTAATGTAAACAAATATTTATTTCGTAAACATTCACCCCTGTTGTAAATTCCAGGTCGGTGGTTATTATTTATATTATTTTATATCATGTGCCCATTGCAGCAGAGGACGTTACCTCCTTAGCCGTGTTTCGCAAAATGACACTCAACATCTAGAAATGTCGCGGTCCATACGCCCGTTGATGCACATTAGTAGAGCAGCGCGTTATATCTCTCGGGAATTTCCTTTACATCCCGAAAATGTGTTGAAAACGCTTTTAGTGCTATAAAATTGAGTGCCGACTGAATTGAGATGTAAAGAGGAGCGACCTGAGATGAGCTCTCATGTGAGAAATTTTATTGCCGCACGACCTAACAGTTGGAAATAAAATACCACCCAACAGGCTTTTTGACTTCGTCTCGAGAGGAGTCCACCAGCGGAACACAAATGCGGTTATTAAATCTTCCTGAGACGTGATTTATTGAGAATAAGTATTATTCTTACCCTCTACCGAATTTAGGTCAACTCAACGGATTCTATTTGAGCATTTAGCGAGCCGTCACGGGGAATGTCGCGCGTTTGATTGATTTAAGCACGTATACAATTTTATATTTTGCTTGTGCTTGGTTAATCACTGAAATCTAAATACCTGTGGCCTTATTCTGATTTGGTTTACACCTATTGTCATCGTATTCTCTTTTACTCGGCCGACATTACTGTCAAGTTAATAAGAACTAAAATGACGTTGACTATAATAATTGTGTTTATGTAGGAAGCAAACCTAATGAAATTTGTAGGAGTCATACATTAAACAAACGCACAATAAAAGTGCATTGAATAAAACTTTATCTACATCCATATCATAACTTCCCTATTATATGTTTAGAAACGATAAGCAAACAGCCTATATTAAGAAACCTGTATCTGTGGTTGCACTTTAATGTTAATATTAAAGTATTACATGTCATTAAAGTATCGGTTATTGATGTAGTTGCATCTTAATGTTCACTTTAAAGTTTCGGTGACCGAAACTTTAAAGTGAACATTAAGATGCAGGTTCTTTAAGATACAAGGCAACATGGTACAATTTTCTCACATATTGTAGAAAACTTATGATATGCATGTAGATAAAGTTATGTATGCGACTGTACGCATAATTAGGCATTAAAACACTCGTGTGATCTTATTATGAAACTCACCTATCGGCTCGTTTCATAAAACCACACTCGTGTATTAATGCCTCTCATTATGCACCAGTCACATAAATAACTATTAAAACATAACACAATTTATTAGTTGTACTAAACCGACTGTTGTTTAGTTGTGGCGGCTCTACGGCGTAGCAGCGGCGTAGCACTTCCGCGACAATGCAAGTTCGTAGCACTCCCGCCGAGGACCAACTCTGAATGTGGTTTACACGCTTTTAGCAGCTACGGAACCGATGTAGGCCGCCCGTCGGAGAGCCATTCTTAGGTCATACATCGATAGGGCTATAAGGGTTATAAGGGCTTTACATTTCGAATTAAAACATATTGCTCTAGTCTAGACGGTGTTTTTTTTTGACAAGAAAAATGTTGATAGCTGTAAATTAAATGGAAAAGTCTGGGCCTATCTTTAATATTTTTAATTAGAAAATTAAAATAATTAAACACAATGTTACATATTTCTTTGTCATGTTTCACTCGTCTTCCCTATTTTTATCTCCAGGGTGGTAAAGTATCATTATACGTGGCATTTGTCACTTGGACCGTCAACAACAAATAAACGCAAACAAAAATCGCTTTCATCCTACAGTTATAAGGGTGAAAATTTGTGAGGATTTAAATATTTAAATCTTTGTATGCCGGTGAATTAGTCACGTATGAAGGGCGATCGAATACGGGTGACATTCTAAGATTAGCATATTTAAAAGGTATCAAAAAAGTATGTTTAAATTCTATACAGTCTTCTGTAAGTAATTTACTTTGGTATTAGTTAACACTGAAAACACGAGAAAACGAGTGTGAATGCGAGTGATACATCATTACAGTATTTAATTTGAAACTACCGTACTCAATTGTTTTTTTACAGATTCATTATTATGTTTATACTCGTAATCAACGTACAAGTATCGATTATTTATTTTGCTTTTTTATAATATACAATTGAAGTACCTAACTTTATTTAAGTATAAGGGATGTACCGGTCACCAAATCATACTAATTTACTCAGAGGCCACGATATACTCGTAGGTACTAACTTTAGTACCTTACTCAAGTAAATTACTGTTCAGAATGAAGTCACATTACTCAATGCTAGCTAAGCCTTTTGAACAAATGGAATTCTCTTAAGCAAAACTCCTATTAATTTAAAGTATCCTTGTTCATTTAATTACACACGAGACAGACAAGTTGGAATGAGTAACGGGCCTAACGGGAAAACGTTTTCGGCTCATTTATTATGTCGTGTCATTAACTCGAGCAGTCGGGAGGCGGCCAGGGAAGACGCTAATCGAAAAATTATTGTGAACAGCTACCACTAATGCCAGGTAAGGCTGGGTTACAAAGCAAAATACACAGCGTAATCACTATGAAGCTAATATTAAAACGGAGATGAATAAATTTCACGTAAAACAGCGTGCAAATTATGAGGAGGTGCCAGAGCTAGGTATTTTTTATTAGTGCTGGGAAATACGGTCATGCGACACGGAATAAATATAAGATAACGAATAAGAACATCGGTTATACAGGGTGGGAAACATTAGTTATAACCACTTAACTATTTCATACTTTGCATAGATGATATTTATTAAAAATTAGGATCTAATTTTACTTTTAAAAATAACAAATAAATCATTGGTGGATTCTTTTATGAAATATTTTTCATCTCAAATATATAATTTTAAAGATCCAATGGTACGTACAAGAATCACTTCTGATGCCTGAAGATATACCTAGCGCTAAATATATTTCCATCGAATGATCTTTCCTTAGTTTAAATTTTCTTGTCATTTAGTTATAAATGACTTCACATGTCTGTGTTGTTCAGAATTCAGATACAGTATGTGTTTTTGTCACATTTAAACCGTTTGATTTCTGATTAAGGCCATAAACTTCCACCGATGCGGTGTTCAGTTCATTGCTTTCAAAATGATAACGGTGATGATGTGATGGTGACATGAGTTCGTTCATGCATCTGCACAAACCTAACGTTAATCCAAAAAGTACTGTATCGCGATATCAATTTTTAAGAGTAATAAGGCCTAAACAAAGCTTTAGGAGGCTTTGTTACAAAATCGTAAAAATGTATAATGTCACGCTAAACACTCCATAGCTAGCTCTTTCCCTTAATGGGATTACAAGAGATAAACTAAATATTTAATTTTTGAAGATATGAGCGGTATTTTATAAAGTGATTATGTGTTGTTTTATTTGTAATGGAAAGGTTTGTGGATTTACTGGTACGTAACATTTAAAAGACGGTAAGTAATAAAAAGAGAGCTTTGATGGTTCCGTATTATTGAATGAACGGTTGATTATTTTTTTCTGTTCATTAAACATCACACATCAGGAGACAATGTCACACCAACTGACCTAGTCCCCAACTGAGCTCTAGGCTTGTGGGTACTAGACATCGATATAAATACTTATCTAGAGAAATTAACTTTGTTTAATAAATTACATGAGATGATAATTACAAAACTAAAATTACAATTTAGAGAAATATATACTTAAAATACATAGAAAACGTCCATAACTACGGAGTAAATATTTGCGCTAATCACACATATATTTGCCCTTACTGGGATTTGAACCCAGGTCCACTAGTTTCGTTGGCTGGGTCACTACCGACTGGGCCAGCGCGTCGTAGGTAATGAGCTTACTTACTCACTTACATAGGTACGCTTATAATAAATAACGCGGTATTAATAATGGCTACAGAAGGTAAGGGAATGTTCGCAAACCTTTAAACCAATCCCACTCGTAATAAAAAACATTGGACAAGGCTTCGTCTTTTGTAATTCTTACATAAGTAACGTCCACCTAGGTGATTATCTTGCTGTGGTAGCTGATAGTACAAGCAGAAGGAATGACCAAATTTGGAAATCCTGTAGAGCCACAAATACAACTATATAAGCCATTGCGAGCTCTCGTTAATTGATCTATATCAAGTTGCAGACGGTTCGACGAATAGACGAGAGTTCACGGTCGCCGGGTAGAGTACGTGTATGGTGTCTAGATGTTTTTTCAAATCTCTTGTTAGTATTGTCTCACCTAGCCAAAAATTTAAATACTTCATGAAGCAGTAATTTTTATGTAAACGTACATCAAGTTCAAAAATGACACTTAATGCGAAAGAAAAAGTTGAAAAACCATTAGAAGCGAAACAACTACATCGAATGTTATTATAAAACGAGAGATAAAGTTTCTACAAATGAAAGTATGAAAATAGTATATGGTAGGGAGCGTGAATAATGAAGAATTAAACGGAATGTTGTAATTTATATACTCGTATTATAATGTATAGGTCTCATGAAACTACCAGGTTGGTGGAACAGATCGTGCCGATCACAAAGAAACATTTCACTGTTAGGAGTGGGTCAATGCAAACACTGAAAACAAGGCGGCATGGAGACGGTCCCTAGCGGGCCGCGGGGCGTCATGCGGGTGGGATGGGGCTGCCGGGGCACACGTACGTGAGCGTGCGGTGAGGTGATGGCGCGGCATAGGCAAGCGTGAGCTGCCGGCGCGACCTGGTAGTCCATATAGTTCCCGTAGCCCATGTGGTCGCAGGAGCACGAGCAGTTCTCGATGTGGTGGCGCAGCTCCAGTTCGACTTCCCATGGAGGCTCCATGAGCGCGGCTCGGGCTCCGCGCGCGGCGAATGCGGCCCCGGGCCGGGCGCGGGCCGCACCTGCGCGCCGGCACCTGCCTCCCCGCCCGCCACGCGTAGCCGTGCACCATACACCTCGGCTAGCGCCGGGCGCGGGCCGCGGAGCGCCGGGCCCGGCTCGCGGCGACCGGTGCGCTCGGAGGCGCGGCGCGCACACAGTGGCGTGGGGCGTCGCGCATTGCGGAGCGGCCGGCTGCCGGCAGGGGAATGCCGCGAGCCCGGCCGGACGGCCGCGCGCCCGGGCGGCCCGGCCGCGCCGGCGCCCCGAGCTCCACGTGACAACCCGCCCTCGCACCTCGCCCGGCCAGCACTCCGCAATGCCTGCCGCGGCTTGCGGCCCAAACCCCGCAACATCGACATAGTCCTTACCGCTACTTTCGCACCCAATTAATAAAACACCTTGTATTTTATAAATTAGCGTACACAAGTAAAAGTAATTAACACTGTCGAACTGACCGACTTAGAGACTCTTCTTAAATGTGAAATAAGTTTGTTTTGTAAACAAGTACACATGAGTCACTCTGCGTTCTTGTCTCCATTCCAACAAACCCATAGAGACTACCCGCATGCAAAACTTGTAAGCCAATAAATTTTCATTTATCTGATGAAAATACCCAGATTTATATCTCTAGAGTATTAAACTTCCTAGTAGATATGGGCATTATTCATTTTATCGCTCAAAGATTTATACCTTTTGAATATAATATCATACATATCGGTTTATATAGGGTGAGCCAGATTGTTTGCACTTTTACTGGCTTTTACTGTTCCTGTAAATCTTCGAAAACCCTGTGGGGATTTGCTTTATGCCCTACATATTAAGTATATTCTTAGATTGGCAAAAGAGTTTGATACAGTGACAGATGGAATAATAACATTTTGCCATGGTACATTTTACTAGAGTTATAGTCGGAGCGGTGTGTTCCGCCTTACCGGTAGCGATAAGCAAAAAAAATTTTAATATTGCCAATTCACATTTTACCATAGAAGGAAACATTTAGGAAGAGTTTGTCTCGATGATAATTTTGTAAGGTGTACAAATATACCGCAGTGCCATTAATTGACAAGAGTTGAGTTTCTGAAAAATTAACGATGGTTTACAAAGATATACTCTTTCCGCGTTTTACGTGGTTTATTCAATTTGAAATCAATTAAAATAGGCTACATTGGTGAACTTTAGTCCCGGATGAGATTCAAAAATCGACCCCATTTGCAGATTTATATTTTAGTATATTGTCGCCATCAATTTTAAATTGTGAGCCATGTAAACAAACCTTATATTGGTATAGTGGTGACACGTCTTCTTGAATCGATTCTAGTGATTCTGATAAAAAAATACATTTTAAGCGATTTTTAACCTTAGGCTACTTTATCCATCACTAGTAAACTCATCAAACTATAGACAATATTAATACGGCGCTTTGTTTACATCGTTTACAAGTTCTATTGATGGCGTCTATAGTATCTGTTCTGGACAAGTTGGGTGCACCAGTTGTGGTGTTAAATTATAGAATTTGTAGGTTTTCATTCAATTAATTTCTTTACTGGTTATGCAAAATCTTTTGATTCTGAAATTTCCTTGGAGAAGTTGTATACGACTGCGAAGGAAATTCAATATTGTGTGGGAAGTCCCCAACCAGTCCGGGCGTGTGGTGGGGTCTATGCCGAGACCATGGGATCTTAAAGACTATATAATTACACGTTTCTACATTAAAAATGTATGTTGCCTCTGATAGTAATGAAATCAGTCAATAACAAAATGTTGATAAAACATGTTTGGTACAAACACAATAACGGCAACTGCCTAACTCGTGGAGATTAACTTGTGTTTATCCTCAGGATATAAAAGTTGGGGTCGAGACGCCATAGATGGGGCCGGGTAACAGGTAGTTATGGTTATAAATGCGTATTTTACGACTCGTGTCCAATCAGACATAGAGTAGGTTACTTAGTCATTAACTATAAAACCTATCGAGCTTGTTTAGTCAATAAAATTAATGACTCGGTATTTCTCTGAAAACAGCAGGCTTTTAGTTTTCAATAAATTATAGTTTGCTCGAGATTTCAGTTAAATTGTATTTTCTTACTACTTAAACTTTATTTGTAGGGTATTTTTTTACCGCTACTTTTTTTTTCATACGTATTGCAACATTGTTCCTAGGTCATATGTTTTTAATATTACACTTTACGTAGAACAAACGTTGCAATAAAAATTAGCGTTTTAACGTTTGCGCCACGTAACCACCATTATTGAGTAGGTAGGTAAGGTAAGGGGCTTATCTCTGAAACTACAGAACCTAAAATATTTAAAAAAATATAGGAAATAGCTCTTTAATTATAGATTGTCTATGTGTAATTTACAATTTTACCCGCCCTCGCCCGCTCTTGTTCCAAACTAGGTGAAATACCCTTTATTATTTAGTCAGATATTATGTAGTTTCATAATTGGTGTTAAATAAATATTTGGAGTCGGTTTAGTAGTTTCAGAGATTGCCCCCAACACGCAAACCAACAAACAGACATACTGTACCTAATTATTTTAATTTACCTCACCTGTCAACCGTGGAAAACATCTTACTGGTTAAAACATTTTCGGCCCCCACGATACAGGTTTACCATGTTTATAGTGTGGGGACCAACAGTAATAGTGGCTTCGTTCCTGAACCCACACTCTGTGTAAGTTATTTCCTATAGATAGCACAGTAATTTGTTCTTAATGTTATTATTATTGTTGAATCAATTTACTTGTAACATGTTTGCGCAAAAAAAAAATTTTTTTTCACGTTACATGAGAACCTATAAGAATTATACGTAAGGGTCCATATTGGCTTCGCTAAAGTTTATCACCCGAAATTGATTTTCCTAACGATTTGTACTCCTAATGATCACTGCTCCTAAAAAATGTTTTCCTAAAAATTTCGTTCCTACAATTTATTTTACTATTAACGTAGCTCATAAAACTCATATCTCTTAAAATTTTAAGTGCTAATGTCACTGATGTAACTTTTTGTAAACTCCTATTTTTTTTTTAAATAACATTCTTAATCATATTTTTTTTGGGTCTATATTGGCTCACCTAAAAAAATTTACTCCGAATGTATTTTTATCCCTAATTTGCGATATTGCGACCGGAGGCGTTAAAAGAGAAGGTATGTACCTATTTACTTTACAGCATTGTATATGTATATAATTTGCATTTTTAGTTCGTTACATTTTTAGTGTAACCTACTTTCCGAGTACAGGACTTTACGCAGGATTATTTTAAAGTTAAAGATGATCTGCTCTTTTATAAAAAAAAATAACCTCGAAGACGAAAGCTCGTCTTCTAACCTATCCGCGATCCGAGTCGGTTTTGCCACTCAGTCCCTATTCCCTACTGCCTACGTAATGACGGACCCTTAGTAATGTGCAATTTTAGGAATAAAAACCATTCTACATAAAACAAATATAACAATGAACAATAGTGTAAAAGATGGTTATGTTGAGAAAATATAGGAAAACAAATAGTACTTAGTATGATCGATGTTTATTGCAACGGACATTATGAAGTTGAATGATTAGGAATTCAGAGCGTTAGGAACAAAGTAGTTATGAGTAGTGATTATTAGGATGTAAATTATTAGGAACAACATTTTCGGATTTCCGATAATCGACATTAAAAATTTAGTTCAACTTTGGCGCACCCTATACGTAACCCTCTTCATGCGAGTCCAACTAGAATTGGTCTGGTTTTTTTTAAACAGAATAAAGGGTACAACACTCCTAGGATAAACACCAATCAAAAAACACCCTATAGCTACTTTAACATCCATCAAGCCGGTACAGTACAGGAGGTCGCATAAAAAAAAAACCGGGCAAGAGCAGGTTGGACCATGCTCAGAGTAGGGTTCCGAAGCGGTTACAATAAACACAAAATAAAATAAATTGCACTTAATTGAGACAGCGGAGTCCATATATTGTTAATATTACACAAAACTTAAATAACTATGTTAGTACCTAAACTTAAATGAAGAGAGGACCAGTGCCTGATCAGGCCACTGTCCCATCTCTCAGCGACGACATTCAGGAGACTGTGGCGGCTGGCGCGGACTCTGCAGAGCGTCGCGACGCAGCGCTTGCGCTGCGTCCCTTGGAAACCATCCACGCGCGTGTCCGCAACATCCCCGACGCACTACAGTATCGCGGCAGCCGCAACAGAACCCTGAAAGCGTCGTTGTACTGGACCCGCAGGTTACTGACCGACCGCTGCGTGTACCTCGTCCACAATATGTAGGTATACATCGATGTAAGTACAGTAAGCTCGAAATAGTGTTATTTTGACCAGTATATAAACACAAAAGAACCATCTCAAAAAACAACATGTATAAACGGATTTTCTATTTAAAGTTATTTGGTCTTAGATGACTTTTGGTAGAGATATAAACACCTTAGCCGCGTGTCTTAGGAAAAAATCAAGTCTAGTTAGTCATGACACTTTTTTATGTGCTTTCGTTTGCTGTAAGTTGTTTTTGTAATAAATAAATTTAAGATAGGTACTTTGCAGATATTTTTTGGTAAAGGGACACGTAACTCTAGCTATATCTAAATGTTGATAATAAGTACGAGTACATGTTGATTTTTTACGAACCATCCAATGATAAGTAACTCGATGTACCTTCTATCTCCTTCTTTTAAAAAATCATGTTGTACCTTCACTTAACTTATATGATTTAAATATCAAGATCTTATTCTACAACTTTGTCAGTGTAATAATAAATGTAAAACTATGCCGACTTACAGCTCGTGAGTTAATCCGTCGACAGACGGACGGATGGACATGGCGAAACCATAAATAAATAAATAAATATCAGGGGACAATCTAACACAAATTGACCGAGTTCCGTTGTTGACTAAGGAACCCTAAAAAACAGTTTAAGTCCGACATTAAGTAAGTAAGTAAACTCTTTATTGCACAAAAATAAATTCGTTTCACAAAAAACTCTACCTACCACTTTAAGAGGTAAAAGTCCTCGTCGTGTAATATCTTATACAAATTAGGCCCTTTCGGATAAACAATTACATGATTCTTAAATGGAATGCTTCTATGCTAGTAATTTCACCGGTTGTGTTTTCCCCACACCGGAACACGACAAAACGAATAATGCTGCGTGGCGGTGAGGTAATGATAATGGCAGCGATGCGAACGGACGCTGCACAAGGTCCTACCACCACGACGATCATGATGACAGGTCCTAATGCTCAATGTTATGAAACGTTCTGCAGACGTCACAGAGAATATTATGCTTTATTTATTCAACTTATCAAATCGAAGCAGCCGCAATAACGCCACAATCCGAAGTTAAATGCGAATGCCGTGCTGCGGTCGCGTTGCTCCGGCTGATGCGATTTGCGAGGGATCTGGCGCGAGTTTCGGATGCCTAGCAACTTCGCCAACTATAGCCCTGGACTTGTGTGTGCGTGTGTGTAGACCTTTACAAAAAAGGACACATCTACCGAATAGATATTTTTGCATTTCCGTCTTTAATGCTAACAGGGAAAGGTATACTTTGATTAACAATCTGCAGATGTGCCCTTTGGAATTTAGCAGCATTGAAAGTACGATAGTAAACTATAAGGCAGCAACATAAGATTGTTAAAAAGGATCGCATTATAGGACCGCCAGTTATACCCTATATATAAATTTTGAGGTTATTTGCGGTGAACTAGCCCAATCCTTTGGGAAAGGTAAGCGCCAGCTCTAGGGTCTCCGGAGGTGTCGATGAGCCGGGATGACAGGGCCTTAATAAAACTTTTCATGTCAGCTGACCAAGGTCCCATTGTTTCCACTGCAAGCGCCACAAATTCGTAATTATTTAATAATGATAATGTTATGCCTCGTTGTATTATGTCCTGTTTATGGTATAAAAAATACGTTTCTCGTAGTTTATTTACTGGTTTTTTTAAAGCCTTGGGAAGTTGGGAGTTTAGGACACCTAAAAACTGCTCTAGAAATTCACCCGGACCTAACTTGGGTTACAAATTTAAGTCTTTGACTGTAACTAATCTCGTAGAGCTTCGTAGCTAGTTCGTAGCATTACTACGCGCTACGAACACGCGCAATATTCTACCATATTTTTTTTATATGTAGTTATATACCATGCAGAAGGCAAAAGAGGTAACAGGCCATCTGATGGTAAGTAGCATCTGATACCCGTAGTCATTTGCAATCTCAAGACTGCAATTCCAAGACTAAGCGTTGCCAAACCTAGGAATTGGGATGAAATGCCTCAATGCCAGTCATTATAACAATAGAATGAATGCAATATGAATTATTTAAAGCCTTTATTAAAAATCAAGCTAACTCAAAATGCTGCACATTTACATTTTATAAGATCTTACCACTACTGAGAACCTACTGAAATGGGTTACCTATATTAAGTCCAACAAACGTTTGCCCGAATTTCGTTTGGTTGAAAACGTTTCGATAAATTTTGTTTGCCTCTGGTTTTATTTGTCCGAAAGATCACTTCAAAATTTTCCATTGGTCATTTCTTGATTAGCTTTTTTATTCGTTTGATTAATTGTTTGTTCTCCATTACTGATTGACGCATAAGACCAATTGTCCGCTGTAATGATTTGAGCACTGTAATGTAAATTCTATGCATCTTGTGGGTAGGCTACATAAGTTGCCAATGCTTACGTACATGATTTTCGAAATCTGACAAAATATATGGAATTAACGTAGGCGATCAACGCGACCGTCTGACAGCTTACGCCAGCCCTATACATTTTGGATAACGATAACGAACGCCGAATGTATCTTGTCTAGGGCTTCAGCACGGCTAGCATTTTGTCGCTTGTAGCTCGTTCGTCCTTATCTATCTATGCAGACTAGTAGGAAGAGAGCTCCGAGAGACGAACATGTCGCGGACATGTACGCTAGCCGTCCAGGTCGGTATTCTAGGCGCTAAAAACCATATCGTGTTTAATCTGTTATCGTATTGTCCACGTTTTGATAGCTCTTATTTCATTGACAGTAATGGCGGTTGACGTCAAAACAATACCGTAACAGGTCATATACGATAAGGTTTCTACCGCCGGGAACAGGGGTGCAGATCGGATACCATGAAAACAAATGCAGTCGGTTTGGTAAAGTGAAAATTTGACAAATGTGAATAACTTTTCCGATTAAACTTTTTATTGTTTGGGATCTGTTACCACTGAAATAGGCTTGATAATGATCCCACTGAATCGGGTCGAATACGAGGTTAACGCGGTGTCTCTCTCTATTGGAAACCAATGAGGGATGAGCTCCAGAATCGATTTTCAAATTAATGCACTGACAAGCATTTCTACAATATCCCGAGTGACCTTTTGCCTCCATTTCTTATTTTAAAAAAACGTGTGCATCTCGGGACGCCTGTCAGAAGTGATAACTTAAAGTGAAGTGACAACTAAGTTGAATAATTTAATATTTAAATTGTTTAACTGACTGCAAACATACGCACACTAATGCAGGGTGACACACACTAACAAACGTAAAAACTGGTACTAAGTTGAAAGAGGTCATATATAGACTATTTTTAATGAAGGGCATTTGTAAAAGGTGGGAAGAGTATGTACTATTCTATTAGCTGTTTTTATACTAGCTAGAATAGAGGATGCTTTCCTACTTCTGTGCTGGCACCGTAACGCGTTACGTAACGAAGCGGTTTACACTCCCATACGAAGTTACCACTTCAAAAAATAAATTTTCGTAGTTACATGCTGTGAATTCGAGAATTGATTCTGAAACTGCTTTTCAGTGGAGACAGGGTTTGACAGCGTATTCAACCCTTCTTAGTAAGTTTTTATAAATTCCCAACCGTTTCGACGAGTAATTGCTGCTAAGATCTGATTAATAAAAGTATGCTGAAGCCTGAGTGACAATATTGCAAAACTGCTGTGACATACAGACAGACAGACAAACAGACAGACACCGAATTCTCACCATAACGGTTATTTTTTACCATTTTGGTACGACCCCAAAAAATGGTTTTGGAATATGCAGATTGAACCTTTATGACACCTTATTTGTTATATAAAAGCCATTTTTAGTTTTCTTCATCTGAAAAACAATTCTATGGTTTTTGGGGACAGATATACAGCACATTGATGATCATCTCGTTGCAAACTATACTAAAAGGCGTTACATCTACCTCCTGCAATCCTGGTATAAATTTAAAACAGAAAACACGTACATTTTTGTCTGAGCAGAGCCATGTAGAGGTCACCCCAGCCTAATAACAAAAGTGTGCCAAACAAACACGAGATCGATAGCTATACCAAACGTGTATACATCAAGCTTGGGAGGCTGTTATAGCATTGCGATGGCAAAGCTAGGTCATGTTTGATTTACATTGCGCGACGAACTTGTCTGCATTAGAACGTATGCGATAACAGCGTAAGTTAGCTGTGGCATGTCGGGTCGCAGGGGGAACGGACCGAACGGGTCCAACTGTACCCTTCCTTCAAATAAAAGTGCAACTACTATTTGAGGGCCAACGGAAGCTCAGCTTTTTCCAACTATTAATGAGGTCGTATTTTCAATGTACATTTGTTTGATACATTTGTCCTTTTTGTCGAAGGAGGGTTGAAGTGGCGGGCTGGAGCAGAGAGGCTGCGCGCGACGGCGGCGCGCGGCAGTCGGCATGCGGCGAGCACGCAGCGTGACGGGCCCGCTGCGGCGCGCCCACCCCGCCTCCGGCGCCACCTGGAACGTCCAGGTACCCCACCATCCCATCACACCTCACTGCAACCCACAACGCTACAAAGGAAAACAAGAAATACTACAGATTATAAATGCGACACGCAAATCTCGCAAGGGATGATGTTCAAATGCTGATCCTTTGTTTTCAATTTAATTTACTTAGTTAATCTCAATTACTGTAACTCACTTAATATCAAAGAAAGAGTCGATTGTTTGCGAATTTGTGCGCAGTGTTTTTATGTGAAATATTTGTGGAATTAATAAAACCAATCAAGCTTTTTACAGAACTAAGTTGAACGAAGCAAGCTTATTTAGCGTAGATTTAAGTAGATTTTAAAATATTTGTGTGTATTTAGATGCGAATAGTGTTCGCATTAAAACACTTACAAATAAACAATTTAATAAAAACAAAAATACAATATTCATTTTGCCATATAACAATTTAATAAATAGTTCAACTGGCTATCATTTTATTTGATGACGTTATGTGCGTGGTTTGATTTGAGGTGATTATTAAAGTGGGGCCGACTCAGCACTCAACAGTTGTCCTAAACTTGTTGCGCACGCAGCTCACTTGAATACGTTAAGGCATTATCATCTGCTTAAAGGATGAATGAAATCGTTTTTCCTTCGATTCGGGGTATTTGGCTCAACATGGCCAACCGTTATACTTGCGTAACTACAATAAATACCCATTTAACGTTTAGAAGTTCATTTAAAATTTTAAACGAGTATTATTTAGTTTTGTAAGCATTTATTTAAATAAAAAGAAGAATTTGCACAATGAGTAACTGCCTAAACTACACTTTAGAAACACTCGTTTTTTTTCAATGGTTTACAAGTATGAAAAACTGTCTCTATTTAAGGAAGGCTGCATTTCACCAAACTTGAAATAAGAATTACTCAGAGATTAGTCTAGACGAATTCGGCGTATAATCTAATTATATAAGATTTATTCCACTTTGGTTAATTGCAATCTAAATCGTAATCAACTGACTCTGAGTGCGGCCGTTAGTCTACCAAGGATTGTAGTCAATATAGACAAGACGGTTAAGACCGTTTTCTTTATCATTAGCGTCTGTTGGCGACTTCCTACATAGAATTTAAAGTTTAACAGCATCCCACGACTGTAAATATTTATGTCCGCGATAACATAATTGACATTTTAATCCTAGTCATTGACCTCTTGTGAGCCAAATGTTGTTCAAAAACGTTCAACCCTACGTGATTGAAAGTGAAACATCCAAATTCCCGCGAACTTTGTGTGATAAAGAGGATAAGATTTTTTTCACGTGTTTTAAATTCGTGTAGTGCCCTCGAAGTTGGAAAATGTTAAGTCTACAGTAAAACGTACAATCATACTTTAATAGCTTTGTCATCTACCCAACCGAAGAGTGATTATGGAATCTAATTGGTCTGATCATATCGTGAGAATTAATAATTATTTAGGGCCGGCGTCTCGGCGACCCGTGGCCCGCGGCGCGGCGGGCGCCAGGCCCCGTTAATAGTTAATTCACAGGATATTATCCTTTCAATTAGCATTTTAAAAACGATCGCGAAATGTTATGAAAATAAGCTGAACTAATTTCAAAACCGTAACCGTTAAGATTGCGTAGTCACAAGAAGTTTATTGTTATAATTTTTATTTATAGACTTTCATGACTTTTGCACCGCAGTCAGGTGCATCGCTTAATCGAATCTTTGAACTTGACTTCACATATACATAATTATAAGTATATTGATATGATGTATAGGTAACTTTATATATTTAAAACAAATATCGTGTGGGACGAGGCAATTTGTATCAGATAAACCCCTGATATTTATTTACATAGTTTTTTTTTTTTACTGTGTACAGGTGGTCCGCGGCAAGATGAGCTCGCAGTGCCTGTGGCACGCGTGTCGCGCGCTGTCCGCCGGCCTGCTACTGATGCTGCTGGGCGCCGCCATGGCAGTCATAGGTGAGCGATCTTATACAACCTTGCACTATACAGATTATTGTACCTAAATATATGACGGAGTTACCGTAGGGTTGGCAATGCATTTGCAGAGGTAGGGCAGTATAAAGGTTGGCGCAGACATAACCGCTCGGCACCGGATCAGCTCAAAGTGAGAAATTGAAAAGTGAGCTATGATTTGTGTTGGTACGATAACATTTTCAGTGGACGATGCGAGCCCCGCGCTATGTTAATGTTTCCAATTTAACTTTAAAAAAATAACGGTATTCCCTAACACAAATTACTTTTCATTGTCTGTTTCGATCCGGTGCCGAGCGGTTATGTCTGGGCCAACCTTTGATAAAGTGTTCTTTTCTGAGACGCTCGTCTCAAGATACGTCAGAAATGACAGATTCTATGCGATGACGTATTTGTTGACGTGTCTGGAGACAGGCATCTCGTCCAGATTAGTTTATTAATACAGCCATTAAACTTGAAGTCTTGAGATCTACTCCAGTTAACAAGACTTTGGCCTGCCTAAAAGATACCTTTGTTTTTTGTTCTTAAGCAATATGGTTATTCTACTTTACATCATTGCCATTTCCATCCAAAGAGATGGAGGATCCCAAAGGAAACATTGGTAAAGAAAAATGAAAAACACATTTAAAATGTGATGCTTAATTTACCATATGTTTTTTTTTTCTTAAAACGTATAAACATTTACTTAAGGGTTAATTGTTTGTAAAATTATACTATACCTTATTGTAATACAAATAAACCAGCATGAGCAAGTTCTGTTTTCGCCAAGAACGATTTGTCTTTGGTAGTCCGGCTTGACCCTTTCGGCCGGCCGGACCGCTACCACCATCTTATTCCGCCTAACCGCAGTGTTCGTATTATTGTGTTACAGCGTGCTGAAATTACTAGCTTATTAATAAAAAAAAAACATTTAAAACATGCAATGAAAATGGGGATTGATATAAAAAAACATTATTTGTTTAATTGTTATTTAAACGATTGACTACCAAGTAATATGTTGCCCTACTTATAAAATTAAACGATGTAAAATTATACAGGGTAGGTAAGCCCCTCGTACAATCTACCACGTGTATTCTGTGCCATTACCCGCGTCCACACGTCTACAAATTAGATAGACAACCGGATCCGTGGCATTTCGGCGTCGCCCCGCAGGCGGGTGACGAGGGGTTGAGGGGGGAACATCCTGCCAGTGAGCGGGTTCCGGAGCTGACACTTCCGGCTTGCAGCTTCCGGCCTGCACGTTGATGTGTGCACACGTGGCTTAATTACTTATGTGTCACGCTGACGCTGGACTGGGATTATTTGATTGAAATTTCATGGCCGTGATTCGTTACTCCTATATTATTTGTAGAAATGTTGAGAATATCGGACACGCTCTTATGCCTCTATCAATAGGGACGTGTCAGATTTTTTTGAGTCCAATCTTGGATAATATATTGTTGCTGGTGACTGTACGCTTTTAGACCGTAGTTTTTTTGATGACGTATGTGTTAAGCCTCTATGCTAGTAATTTCACCGGTTGCCTGCCACTCACTGCGGAGCACAAACATGCTAACACTGCTGCTTGGAGGTAGGTTAAAGGATAATATGGTGGTAGCGATCTGGATGGAAGGTATGCAGATCTGCCAATATCGCTAGCACGGCAAAATTGAGGTGTTAAGACTACATCCATGTAATGGAACCATTACAAAATAACTTTCTTGTCCGGCAAAAGGTGAAATTTAGAATTTCTGTAGTACTTAGTGGTCTAGACTGAATAGCAGATATAATATGTAAGAACTAACCTATATTTTTTTTAGGATTTTTACAATTAATGATTTTTTGAGATATTTGGGTAATTAATGTGAAACGCAAAAAACTCCCTGTCATTTGTGACTTTAAACCTTCGGATTTAATATTCTACTTAATTTGTAACTAGGTATCAGCTCTCTGTTAAAGTTGTCTGTCTCGAATCAAAGTTAAACCGCCTTTGGTCTATTAAACCGGAAATAGTACATTTCGATGCTAGTGCGGAAAGTATGTCATTACTTCACGAGTACCGAGATATCTTCAAGACTCGGTACGAGTGAAGTAATGACATACCGCACGTGAATCGAACGACGTTTTTTAATACAGTTGCGAAAAAATTTGTATCTGTGTATATGTGTATGTCGGGTATCTGTGTATCTCTGATCTTCCCCCGGAACTTTGAAGTGAGCTTAACGTGCACACACTCTGTCCGAATTTACCTAAAAATCAAATACTAGGAAAGCATAAACATTAGAAGTACCTACCTTGACTTACAATCCGCGTTGTGTCGGGCGCGACCGCCCGGGCCGCCCGCCGCTGCGCCGCACCGCGATACCCTCCTAATTACCTCTGCGCTCCTGGTACTTTATTTAAACATGCAAACCCTTGGTTGGATGCACGGCCTTATTTATTTAGTAGGAAAAGTAAAAAGCACTAGTTCGAAAAAACCCAACTTTCCGCACGATATACAGCTACGAAAGGTATCACTTTTTGAGCAACTGTATTAAAAAGAATATTTCTTTTGACACGATATCGTATTGGCAATTTTTATTATTGCTCTTTTTTACATGACAATAATGGCGGCCGAGTAAAAAAAAATAGAGCCCTGTATAATTTATCGATGTATTATGTGTTACTTTATGTCGTTGTATTTTTTTTGTGTACATATTAGAATACCCCGTAGTGTATTATGTTGAGCAACAGCGGCATGTTACAGGGTACTACGCGGACACGCTGTCGGTGGACCAGGAGGTACGCGGCAACGCCACCGTGGCGGTCAAGGACGAGATGCGCGGCTTCCACCTCAACAACCTCTCCTACGCTGGCCCTATCGTCATGGGCTTCGGAGGTCAAAATCACTTTCAATTATATGTATATACAGGAAGTCCCAGAACTCGACATAAATATTAAGGGATAAGGAAGCTCTTTCGTTATCGCTCAGAATGTAGTTAGTAAGCCTGTTACCTTATTAGTTTTCGGGTTATTAAAGTCTTTATAATACTGGTAAAGAACGCTACCTTGCGGTACAGCTTTCCCTCCCTTATAATTTGTGATTCTAAAACTTGGTATCCAATCCTTGATCCTCAATGAACGAGGCAATGCAATGTAAAGAAATACACAAATGTTTTAAAAGGCGCTTTTTGAAGGCGTTTTATTGTTTTTTAAAACAATTATTTTATTTTACTCTTTTTAGTGATCATAATAAGCTTATCTAGTTCCACTTCTTAGTTGAAATATGAAACTTTAAGACATTTCAAGCTCGCCGCAAGCAACGCCGCGGGAAAATCATAGTAATTTTTAAACAATTAAATGTTCTTCATTGTAGTCGCTCAACTATCTTAATCGAGATATTCCTGGTTCCCTTATCAAAAAAAAAACATCAAGATCGTTTCATAAATGAGGAAGTTATCCGAGAACACACATAAATAAAACCCTTACCAATATTATAAACGCGAATGTTTGTATGTATGGATGGATGTTTGTTACTTTTTCACGCTACAACGGCTGGACGGATTTGGATGAAATTTGAAATGGAGATAGCTTATACCCTGGATTAACGCATAGGCAAAATTAAAAGTTCCCTAGGGAATAACGATTTTCGAAATCTACGCGCAAGAAGTCGCGGGCAGAAGCTAGTATACTATATACGGTCGAATTGAGAAACTCTTCCTTTTTTTGAAGTCGTTTAAAAACTCCTCCTTTTTGAATCCGTTTAAAACTTGTAAAAAATATTAACGCATTCAAATTAAATCCATACTTTTTAAACAACTGAAACATTTCCCGTTTTTCATCCAACAACTTTAATTTGACATCTGGAGACTCTTTACATCTCCAAAATTGACCGTGGAGACACACTTTCCTGCTCAAGCTACGCTTGAATATTTTTTATTTTTTGTTTTATGTTAAATTCATTGTTTTCTATATGCTAGGTTAAGCTTTATAATTGTTTAAAAAAAACGACTTTTCTGTTGAGCTTCTTGCGGCGTTTCTTCTCAGCAGTGGTCTCTTCCGAAGCGCTGGTAGATTTTGACGTGTAAAAGTGCCCGTGCGGCCTATTTACTGAATAAACATCTTTTATCTTTTTTTATCTTATCTTTGAATCTTCGTACTGAATAAAATTATTTACACTAAGATGGCATGTGTCTCAAAAGTTAGCGCAATTAATCATTAATTTGGAAGAGTGTAACAAGTACTATCTAGTTAATATGAGCAAACATTATATTCACAACTGCTTTTCTTCCAAGCGACCTTATTTCGTTTAAATTTGTTACTCATACCAAAATAATCAAATTTTAAAATTAGACAGTTTGACCGATGTAGAAGTAATTGACGCCATTTGACCAATTCAGGTAAACTATTGCAATAAACGACAACAGTAGGCCAGTCAATACGTCGTATTCCTCTGAGCTGTGAAAGCGAAAACTGCGAATCTTTCTTAAAACGTTTTTTAATGACCATTAGTTATAAGACATGTAAAAATACGGTGTACCTCAATTCCAGGATTCATAGTAGTAGCAGCATGCGTGATGACCTTCGAGGCCCGCGACAGTGCGGCGAAGGTGACGCCAGCGCGGCCTACGGCGATGCCGCGGCCGGTGCCGCGCCGCGGTCCGTGTGCGCCCGCGCGCCTCGACCAGCTGGGCGTCTACCGGCTCCCACACGTGCTGCCACTGCCGCATGCGCTGCCGCTCGCGCCCGTCTTCAGGCACCGCCCCTCACATGCCCCTAAGTACTTGAATAACAACTTAGTTCAACAGTTTGCCCTGTGACCTTTAGTTCCTTCACTGTGAGTAAACTACAAAGCTACGAATACCAACATATCAGGCTGATCAAAAACCTGTAAAGCCCTACAAACGTGTGCATTATTCAAAGCTAAGTAATTTACAAGCAGGCTAAGTAAAACCAAACAGTTAAAAGCTCTCATGAATAACCCCGTTTTATGTTGCTTTGTTCCTCCGGCAATCATGTCCCGCTATCATTATATGTAGTTTGAGGCCCGTCATAGTAGGTAGTGTGTGTGGCAGAATGGAGAAGGCGGGGCGCGTGCGGTTCGGGTCGGCGCCGGACCTGCGCGTCGGCGGCGCGCGCGCGGTGCCGGTGGCGGCCTTGCGCCGGCCGCTGCGCCGCTACGCGCTGTCCGTCGACGAGCCACCCCATTCCGCTGTCAGGTATTTCACGCATTCAACCCATCGACCTCAAGTTCATGTCTGGCTGGGCTGGTAGATTGATGTTACAACTTATGATATTGCATTTTTATAGGGTATTTATCATTAATTTTGTATCTCAGTTATGAAGGTCATGTTTTCTTTATGGGTATATGGCTAGAAACCTAGGATTTTTACCATTAAAACGTTAAGCTCCTAGAGATAATAAAATAGTTATATAAATAAGTATCAGAATTAATCTTAATATAATCAGAGTGTGACTTTAATATTTTTCCAAACCGAGAATGAAGCCACCGCCGAATGATTGCCCAAGCAAAGTCACGACCAACAAGGTTAACCGCGTCGTTAAAATGAAATAGCTTTTTCACCAAAGAGGACCAAGTTTTTGGAAACATATCAATCAGGAGTTATTTAATCTGTTGTCCGGAAATGAGGGTCCCCTGCAGTGGCGAAGCGTCACGTAAATAAATAGACAAGCCGGAGCAAAAAAAGATGTATGGCGTGTGTCGGTTTTACGTTTTGTTTGTATACCTACTCTATGCATAGGAATTTTTGGTAAAGCCGTAAATAATCGGCTTGTACGAACGCCTCGCGACTGGTCCCCTGCATGTTTTTTTTATCTGAAGGAAGGAAAAATCCCCAGGTATCAGCAATAATGTAACATTGGGTTCAAAAATACGTCTCAGGTCACTGTTACGTAACTAAAGGCATCAGAGCGGGTCAAATATTTTTTAACTTTGTTGTCTGTTTTGTTACCGAAATATAACACAAGCTCGGTATAGGGAGTTCTTTTTTGTTTGACCATATTAATGGTCCTCACTAATTTGAGCTTTTCACAACTCTTGAAAAACGTCTCTATAAGTATAGCTATATAAGAGTATACCTACCATAACTAGGAATAAGCATAGCTTTTGTAAGCGGCTCTTAATGAGCTTTTCACATAAGTACTTGCCGAAACCAGCGACAACGATAATGCAGACATTCCTGCGGCCAGCCGCCAGATGCTTATAAATATAGGTAAAGATTTTCGAAAAAGACAAAGTGTATGAAACGACATGACTGTATATCTTTGTAAATGTGTCTATCTGTGCCATCATAGCTGCCAAACGGATGCACCGATTTGGATGCGGTTGTTTTTAAAACAAAACCTGTTCAATTGGGATGGTTCTGAGCTAGGTTTTATGAATATCGGTTAGGCTGTTTAAGTTTTATTGTTTTCAAAAAAGGGTCGCCGATACATCAGGGGTTTTTATTATTTAATAGACTTTTCTAATTTATTTCTAAAGCCGCAAACGCACTGAGATCGGGGGCGGCCCTGTGCAGCGCGTTCTCATACTAAAAAGCGTTCTAAAACTGTGGTGGAGGCGGTTTTAGTATGGAAACGCGCCGCATCCGCTATCAGTGCTTGCGTGGCTTAAATACCGTAGTGATGTAATATTTTTGTTGTGCAGCGCGAGCGCAGCGGAGTCAGAGTGTGGGTCGCAGTCGTCGCTGGCGCTGGACCTGCACGCGAGCGGCGGGTGCGGCGGCGTGACGCTGCGCGTGCGCGACAACACGCGCCGCCGCCCGCTCGCGCGCCAGCAGCGCCTGCACGAGGACGCCATGCACCGTAAGTTCCTACAGTGCGATACCTTTTCAACAAGCCTACTGGTTTGAACTTTTCCCTCATATATGCTGGTCTATAACTGCATTCACTCGAACCAGAAACACTTTTTAAGCGCTTTGAATACAGGCTGTCCCAGAACTTGACATAAATATCATTATGCGCGGAATAAAGAAGCCCTTTCATACCGGTCCACAATATAGTACTTAATGATTTTCCAATATGTTAAGGAGTTAACCAAGATCTTAACGATACTCGTTAAGAACGCTATCTTTGCGGGTTACTTTTGGCTCCCTTGGCTAAATATGGCTATGAACTAGAAACATAATTAATCCTCAATAACGTTAAAAGTCCTAATGCATTACCTACTCGGTTTTCATTTACCAACTTTGAGTGTTTAATTACACAAAATATCACTCTAGAGTTGTTCATAAGCTGGCGCAGTTAAGTAATCAATTTTTTTAAATAAGTTCTACTTAACAAAATAAGTTACAACTGCTTTTCTTCCATGCGAGCTAATTTCGGTTAAACTGCAACCTTTTCTTACTCTGCTTCGAGTAAGTTAAATATTCATTTCTGATTGATATCAGTACACACAATTTGATTCAATTTACGAGAAATGTTGCAATAAACGGTGTGAGCCTGAGCTCTCAGGTATCTCAGGTTAGGATAGATAAACGCACAAGATGATGACAAGATGAAGAGATGTCTAGGACATCTGCCAAAAACCTCGATTGACGTTTGTTTGTGTAATGGGTTACGTTAAGTCGAATAAAAAAAAAATAGAATGTGGTCCATTGTTTTAATTGGTTTTTGGTCATTCAAAATATAAGAGAGTAAAAAAAGAGATTGTAAAAATGGAAAAACATTTTTTTTAACCCCCGGCATCTATCCGGCAAAGCAAAAAAAATACGTCCATAATTCTCAATGAGGTAATTGTTTATTTACTTATTTAGTTATTGTCGTCTTTATTTCTGGAGCTTCGCGTGTACTGTCGTTGATCTTTGTATAATAACTGTATTTTTAACCGACATCAAACAAAAAAATTTTTTCGTTGTTTGAATATGTACCTATGCTAGTTGGTCCCATCGTCCCATCGGATCTGATGATGGAATCTTGGAGAAATCAAGGGAACTCCTCAAATATTACGGCGTTGCTTGCGGCGAACTTGAAATTTTCTAAGTTTCTCATTAATTGAGAAGTGGGACTACATAACAGCAGAAATAGGATCACTAAAAAGTACATAATAAAAAAACGCTTAAATAAATAAAAATTCGCCTTCAAAATGCCAAAAATAAGTTCTTATAAAATGGTAGGTAGGTCAGACCAACTGAAGTCGGCGTCCTACAATATTTTAAACCAGAAGCCGAAAACAGTTGGACTGACCTACCACTTTATAAGAAGTTATTTTTAGCATTTTTGCAGGCGAGTTTTTGTTTTTTTTTAACTTTTCATTTCCTGTGTCATTATTCCACAAAGTCTTTTTTTTTACAGCCACTCCAGCAGAAAGCGTGTTTAATATCAACGCAACAGAAGAGACCATAACGTCCATAGCCAAGTAAGTGAGAAATATGTTAACTTACTAGGTACTTATTTAAAAAAATAAGCACAACAAACTATGAAAATTTGAGTTTCTTGCGGCGTTTCTTCTCAGCAGTGGTCTCTTGCGAAGCGCTGGTAGATTTTGACGTGTAAAAGTGCCCGTGCGGCCTACTTACTGAATAAACATCTTTTATCTTTATCTTATCTTAAAAACAAATTTATAAATATAATACCGAATTGATACTTGGCCTCTATTCTACTGGGTAAAAACCATATTACCTTTGAAATTTTACCGTACCTATTGTCAACATTACCATAGCTCTTATTTATTTGACAGTAATGGAGGCCGCGTTAAGAATACTTTTCGGCCAGAATGTGTTTATTTTAATCAAGTTCCATACCTAGAAAATCCCTTAAGAGTATATTATATACGAGTATATTATACTTACATAGGGCGATCTTCGTGTTTGTAAAAAAACATAATGTCTCCAAGACCTGAACTGAGACATGTTTCATTTGTGTTAGTGGGTAGGGACAGTTCTGCCTATCATCCTTTATTAAATAATATACCCAGGTTGGTATGAACTCGACGCGTTTTCCTCGAAACCGCGCAACTTTCCATAAGTCATGGATCTTTGTGACGTACAGTCACGAACTTTAATTTAGGACCCACGTTAGGTCCAAAGTTCCAAACTCAATCTGACATTCTTCTCTGGTGACATTGAGGAGCATATTTTTCTTGAAATGGGTCCCAAATTTACGTTCGTGATAGGAGGCCATTTGCAACGTTAAAAAATGACAAATGTGTAATTTGTTTTAGTTTTGTATTTTTGTGTATTTAGATGTTCAAAGTTCTTTTCTGTTAGTGATTTGTGCTCTTTATGCCTTTTTGTGCAACACGCACAGTGATAGAAGACTTCTTATTTCGTGTATTGCATCTTACTTCTCGTTTGAAACGAGACGTGGACTTGCAGTGGTACAGATGTCAAAACTATCTTGACCTCTGTCCTACATATCACCGTACAACGTTGCCCCCAATGTTCCTAGAGAAGATTGGATTGTGTTTTATTGCTATATTGATTTATACTTATATACAGGGTGTCCGGTAAATAGTGGACTTCCTTACAGGGCTGGATAGCCCAGCTCAGGACTGGCCAAAATATGATAAATCATGTTTAGTAAAAGTCGCACCAAAAATGAGATATCTCAACATTTCAAAATTTTGGAAATGCGGTATCCTGGTCCACCATTTTCGATGCCGTGGCCACATTTATTAGTATTTTTCAGTTTCGTTTGCTGTGAAAGATTGCTGATTAAATTTGCTATAAGGCCTTATCAACGGAATTAATAAAAATTTAGCAGTAGGTATTTTTAATTTTACAAATCAAATTTAAAGTTTAGGAATCTGAGTTTAACTTGCGGCAAGTTTAACATCGCACGGTGTAAAAATAATGTACCAAGACTTGTAGTGCTGCTTTTCTAAAAATTGGCCTGGTTAATGGAGATTTTAAAATGATATAACAATTGAGTTTATTGATTACAACAGTGAAGTTATTATTAAGTTTGTCCAACAAAGACTGAATTTTATCAAACTAGCGAATTTAATAAACGACTTTTACTTCCGTTTAAAATGAAGTTAACTGATTTTAAATGTTTTAAAAGATAGTTCACCTGAGTGTGAAATGCTACAACTCTACGATAAAAGGTAATACTACGACTATTAGGTCGATAAAAAATGTCACATCATCAACATACCTAGAACTAACGACTGTGGAAATGGAATTTAGGATTACAATCATTATGGCAGAAATTAGTTTCTGTTGCATTTAACATTCACGTAAATTGTCTATTAAAACATTTCAAATCAGTCGACATGATTTTAAACGGAAACAAAAGTCGCTTTTTAATTTCGATTGTTTGATAGAATTCAGTCTTTGTTGGCCAAACTTAATAATAACTTCGCTGGTGTAATCAATAAACTCGATTGTTATATCATTTTAAAATTTCCATTAACCAGGCCAATTTTTAGGAAAGCAGCACTACAAGTCTTGGTACATTTTTTTTACACCGTGCGATGTTAAACTTGCCGCAAGTTAAACTCACATTCCTAAACTTTAAATTTGATTTGAAAAATTAAAAAAACTGCTAAATTTTTGTTAATTCCGTTAATAAGGTCTTATAGCAAATTTAATCAGCAATCTTTCACAGTAAACGAAACTGAAAAATACTAATAAATGTGGCCACGGCATCAAAAATTGTGAACCAGGGTACCGCATTTCCAAAATTTTGTAAAGTTGAGATATCTCGTTTTTGGTGCGACTTTTACTAAACATGATTTATCATATTTTGGCCAGTCCTGAGCTGAGCTATCCAGCCCTGTAAGGAAGTCCACTATTTACCGGACACCCTGTATATTTGGGTCAATTTCAACAATGCACGTTTTTTTGCCAATTTCGGTGGCGAAATGAAAATTGAATTATTTGTAGATTATTTTTACTGATAATTTGCTAAAAAATGTTTTAAAACGGAATTTATAAAGAAATGTTGCTATCTGCAAAACTTTAGAACATATAACAAATTAAATAATTTTAGCTGGCCACGGAAATTGGTATCTGCCACCTGAATTGTAATGACGTGTCACTTGAATTTAAACGCCACCAAAATTAGTTATTTTTATCATAACTTTATTTTGGATATAATTAACTACTTAAATTTTAGTGATATAATATTATAAGTAGATCGGAACAGATTCCAGTCATTAGTTTATGTTTTAATTGAACAAGAGCATAACAGAAATGAAACGAGCTTGTACCTAATCAAATCTTTTATTCATCAGTAATTAAATGCAAAACATGATATATAAGGAACCCACTTACATATAATAACAAAAATAAAAGCTTCTAAAAATCTTAAAGTTTTCACAAAAAAATGTTGTGCATGATTTACACATAATAGGAACCACACGTAGGGTAACTGCACCTATATGGGACAGTGCTCCAGTTACGATTAATCCGTTAAACTATTCGCATTACAAGAGTCAATACAACGAACAATAACATTTTTAGTATAGAAAACTTGTTAATAGCGACAATTCCATTGTAATAACTAATAGAATCCCCGAATAAGTTTAACTAAATTAATTGTACCACATATCAATCTCGAAACCTTTTATTTATTGTTCGTAACTAAAGCACTTTCCATAATAGGTGCTTTTACCTTACTACAACAACTACTGAAAAAAATATTAGAAAAATGCTTTGGAGTTAAGTTTTTAACAATAACTAGTAAACACACAAGGTAAAACGGCGGGAGATGCTTTTGTAGTTTACAGAACTGTAATAGAATTTAAGATTAATCGCAAAAATCGTTAATTAACAATTCAGGTGGCGCAAAATAAAGCAAAAAAACGCTTTGCCCACCTTAATTTGCGCCACTGAAATTGGGATTCTATTGAAATTTAACCCTAAAACCAATAATCCTTGTTAAACAATTTTAAAACATATAGTATAGGAAAAATACCTCAAAAGGAAATCCTAAACGTTAATTATTTATTGAAGACCTTATCAGAATCAACGTATAAACGCGCCACCAAAATTTGATTTTATTTGACCCCATGCCAGCGGAGATTAGTACTTACGTGTTTTAATGGCACTTGCAGCAACATAACACACCACAGCTTACGTCGAGCGTTAGATCGCGACTAAGGTGAAAGGGACGGGAGGGGGCGGCAAACATTAAAGCGTTACTAGTGAAGTTATAACGGTTTTAAATTTGCCCACCCGAATTAGTTCTCTCGCGCGGACAAAATGTAGGAATCGATTACTTACTTAAATAATATAAATAAATAATCTGTGTTTATTAGTAATAATGCTATGTATTGTCCAGTTTTATATTCTAATAATAAAAAAGGGCATACGTATACCCGAACCTCAGTATGGTTTTTTTTCACTTACTGACCCAGCTCTTGGACGCGCCACCAAGTCTTGGTTTCACCGATTTAAATATTGTTTTGAATAATGTAAACATAATACATCCAGTTAATTTTACCTTATACCAGTAGGAAATAATGAGCTTTAGAATATAAAATCAATTTCATTATATTTATCATATATCACCTCGATTTTCAGCCCAGACACAAAAAAAAACACGCTCAGAAATTGACCCATTTGACACTGGCGAAATCACTTCATTGTGGAATGACGCCATATCCCTGTAGTAGCTGTTGAAGTCACCGCGGGGCAAAGAAAACAAAAAACGTTCGTTATAGTATGTGTTACGAGTTACGACTATTGCCAGAATATGACCATTATCACCCGTATTCACAAACGTCACTAAGAGGTCTCACAGTCACGAACGCACAGGCTGGTTCAAATCGTCTCATAAACAAAAGGTCGGTCAAAAAGGACCAATCACAAAGCTGTATTGAACGCAGTGCGTTTACTCAGTGTAGGATCCTTTAAGTATTGTTTGTGAACACGGGTGTATCTGTCTTGTTTGATGTTTACAGTTTTAAGGTATTTTTATTAGGTTTGAGTGTGACGTTATTTACCATGTGTAGGTAACTTACGAAATTTAGAGAGGGCTCTGCCCACAATATTTCAGAATAAAACCTACAGAAGAAAGTCAAAACGCCGAAGAAGTGCACTTGTCGGTGGAGCTTGAAATGCGTGCTAGCAGCGCGCCACTGCCCGTGGTACTGTCGCCGCCGCCGTCGCCGGGCCTGGTGGTTACCCCGCCGCCCGACACACGGATCACCATGGAGCCCGACGAGGCCCCTGATCCGCCTAGCCAGCCGGAGCCCGACCAATGAGACCGACCCCCGTCTCGGCAACCCGAGACAGACGACGAAAATCCCGCGCCCGCAACGGACGACCCTTGTTGATATATTTTCTAAGACTTATATGTACATTTTGTTCGTGTACTTGTATTATTTACACGTTTTTCGATATGTCCTCAAAAAGAGAAGGCAATTTTCTGTAGACGTTACAAGTATGTATAGAGCGTGTGTTCGGGACTGTTGATGACTGTTTGATAATGTTTTTTAGAGCGCGGCCGCCCCGTCCGCCTGTAGTCGTGTTAAAGTTTTAAGTACGATTCCCATTGAACCGCCTTCAAACTTATCGATGTTTCCATACTTAATGATGTACCTGCACCCCCGCGTTTTCGAAATACGCGCCGACCCGTTCAGATGGAATCGTACCTACATTAGACATCGTAGCTTCTCTTACTTTTAGCTACATATCTAATGCTCGAAACCATGTCGTCAATATAAACTATAAACCTGATAAAACTATATTTCTAATCCAGAACTTATATATGTCATCATGTCAAAAATATTAAATAACTTACTATCTTGATTATTCCTAATGTGGGTGCATTTGCAAATAATTAGTAATAATATCCGCACGACCACGAAACAAACGTGCGATAATACCAGATGCAATGCCTCGCGCGCCGAGAAACTCCTGAATCAACACGCATACTGAATAATCTACAAATGAAACCAAATAGAGACACATCTCAAGCATAATAATTACTATATTAGTGATCAGGACTATAAGTAAAATTAGATTGATTATAAATTACAAAAAATAAATATAGTTTACAAAGTCGATGTCGCGGCTAGCTTCTTTGCTGGAGTTTAGCGGCCGCGGTTATATCCCCGACAAGAACAAATATTTGTGAAGGTAATGTTCACGATTATTTGTTCGTGACTTTTATAAATACTTAAGCACCTATTTATATATTTATAAAACTACGTTGTCTAGTATCCGTAGAAACGTATACTGTTCACAACTAGATCACAACTGTAGTGATTGTCTCCGACAGATATAGTTTTTATTGTCATTTATAGGTACTTAAGTAACTCTATTTGGTTTCATGTATCGTAGATCGTAGTCCGCATATTTTTTGGCTTTGCTTAAATAAATTATTGTAAAATATATTATAAAAGACTGATAAAGCGAATTTGATAAATATCAACCTCTACATTACATACTTAAATTAACTGTCATGGTAATAAAAGTAATAAATTGAAATAATATAAAAAAATATGAATTAATTTAATACATAATGTAAATCGCAACATCAAAATTACATGTAGTAATCAAGTAGTATACCATCCTTATTACACTTTTTAAACACTTATTGTAGAATAAGGTCCTATGCCTAGGGACTTGATCTGAAGTATTTTTTGTACTAAATCTATAGATGCCCCACGGACCTGTGAGTCGAGGCGGAATCATAAATAAGAAACCGACTTTTATAGATAACTTGTGAATACTCGTAATGTACTTAAATACCTACTTTGATATGCCCTCACGTCCTTAAACTGTGTCTTCGAATATGTGCGACGTAGGTAAGCAATATGTGTACGTTGTACAAACACTAATCACATCATATCCTGCTCGCTCGAAGACAGCCTTCAAGAAAATTATAAATGTTTTCAATTAGAATACACCTTAATAATAAACACCAGGTTCTTATTGAACAATATAATGTACCTATATTGTATAAGTCTTTAATGTTTTTCCATTTCAATGATTTGGTTTTCTTTTGCGAAGTTCAAACGCGTTGATGTCTCTTTCATGAAAAATCGCAATAAGAATACCTAACTTCGAAGAAATGATCACATTTAAAAGTTTATTATTCGATTTATTATTAAGTATTTCACGGACTATCGTGCCAGTTTGGCGCAGTCCACTTTTCTCCCACGATCAGTTATAACTCTCAGTTTTCACTGAACTCTTAAAGCATACTTATTATGAAACGTACAATTTAAAATCGTTGCCCACTACTCACCACCGCCGCCGCCGCGCCGCAGCCACGCTCATAGTCGCGGACAGGCTAAAAGAGTAGGTACTTAATAACAAATATAAGTAGATTATTTCGCAAGTAGGTTCTAACTATTGGTTATATGCTCGATGGTTCTAAATGAGTCCTCATAATATATTTAAGTATAAACAACGACACATCTATACCTATTTCAAACAATCGGGCAAATATTAATGAACTGTAATATTTTGTTTTAAATGTGTACTAAAATAATCAGTATTTGTGTGTAGCGCTTGACAAAGTGTATCCCCACTCCCCCTACTAGTCTCTTTCAGCGTTTATGACAACAGCCATAGCTCATGTGCTTTCGTCACTGTAACTATCCAAAGAAACTTTCACGCTGAAAGTGTTATGAAACTTGTCCTTTCTATATCTTTCGTCCAATAGGCATTCTAAACTAGGCTAGTTGAAGGTACCGATAAAATTGTGAAGTAGCTGTCTGGTTTATAAACAGCTATTTAATGGTTGCTTTTAATATTGGTATAAAAAATGTACTTCGATACCAATATAATAAAGGAACTAATTCACCTAACTTTATGATACGTAGGTACTTATTTATCCCCTATATGGCCGTTTGCTCTAACTAAAGGACCGCAAGTGTATATTCATGTCAAGTAAACAAGATGTCGTCAAACATTTTATTGATGTTATTAGTTAACGAAAATCAACAATTATATTTTATATGTAAGTATACCTACCAACATTCGAAAAAGAATATGGCCTACCACTCAGATGCACGCACAGGATTTATCACTAACACTGTAAAGGAATTAAAGAGCGACTTAAATTCGACATTTAAGTAAATAGTGACATAGAAGAACTTATTCAAAGGACCTTCATCCCGTTTGCCCATTTGGTGTCACAACTGCAACAAAGTGACCGAAGCCGGATAGAGCCCTCGGCGGAGAAATACTTCGAGCTAACTGACTGTCAAACTAAGTAGATACCACCTTGTCTACGCTGGTACTCCGTTGAGCTCGCTGGATAACTGCCCATGATTGCCTAAAAGAGTAACCCAGCTGATCTTTAACAGTATTTCCACGGGCACCACCCACTAGTAAGAGTAATAAGTTAAGACGTAGTGCTACTTATTCATTGTGTTAATTAGGTAGGTACTTAATATTGTCTCCCCGAACGACGGAGTCGTATCTGACTGATCTGCCAATTTGTAAATTGGTCACTTTTATACAACTTAACGTTTTGTATTGACGGTAAATGTACAAAAGTCTTACGTATAGGAACTATAATGTGTAATCGATCCAAATGGTTGTTGTGATGTCTATTAAATTTGTTGATGATAAGATAATGATTTTATATATCAACCCAACAAAAGAGTCCAAATAAATTAATGGTGTATAGTGTTTTTAATTCACAACGGCCCTCGCCCCACCACTTTACTACATTGATGCAACCGAACAACATCGTCTTTAGATTTACCCTTATATAATCTGTGAACAACGTCAAGTTGGCTGGTGCTGGCATGGCCTGCCGTCGTGAATTGAACACACTATAGGTACTTGAGTCCCAAAATAAGAAGACGATGTTTGTACAAAGGGACCCTATTGTTTTGTTTTGTGCTTGTGGTATTTGATTTAGGTTTTACCCATATTTGAGTTGAACATCATCGTAGGCTCAAACCGCACTAAAGGCAAAACATATGTGTAATTGTCCAAACCTATATCGTATATTTTCAGAAATAAGTTAGTAAGTAGATGTTCATGCCATAGTTTGATGCAGAACCCTAAAAAAATATGGCAATATTTTAACTCAAAACGTCGAAACTACAAAATCGGATACAACTTTATGGCGGATCAAATTCGCCGTAAGGTTTCAGGTCATGGCAAGCTAGCTTTGATTTTGTTTGAATCACAGTTCAGCAAAAATCTGTGTCAGTGCGGGCGAGGGAAAACCTGCGCTAATCCTATCAAAGGCGTTTGAGCAGATAATCCTGTGAATCCACGGAAATCTTGTTAGCATCGCAGTGATATAAAAGTGTAGAGTGCCAGTGGGACGGCAGCAGTCAGTCAGTGGGGGCAGCCCAGGCGCGCTACCGAGGACTGCTCAGCATGATCCCGACGCCCGCGATGGACAACCAGACGGAGAGAAACGAATATGGCGCTTATTTCGCACCGCTCAGGTACCAAACATCAACGAGCTTTTGAACTACCTATGCAATGCTAATTGTAACGTATTCTCATTTTAGCGGCGTCGAAATTTCATATCACATCCTCAAAGGAGCGCATTTGCATGAATATTCGAGTGTTGTGGACGTTGAGCCGAGCGTTATAAAGCTTACACACTACTCGATTTTCGCGCCGAATGCTCTCATTGCAGTGAGGACGCTCCTTAACTCTATATTTTTTTACATTTTATTGCTTGCCTAACCGATAAAAGTGGTACTCTCAAGTCTCAAGGTACAGCTCTGTATTAGAAAAGTTAAAAGTAGAGAAACTTTTATCACGTCGACCATGGAAAGCTTAATGTTCCACTGCCATTGGGTGGGTATGTTCGTAGATCGGTGGAGGGTGTGGAGATGCTCGGCGCAGGGCTGACGGGCGTCGACCTGGCCGCAGTGCCCGAGCACTGGCTGGCCTACCCCGCGCCCCCCGCCGCCGCGCACACCGCACTCGCCCTCCTCTACATATTTTTCACGGCTGCTGCACTTATCGGCAATGGACTCGTTATTTTTATATTCTCCACGTAAGACAATAAAAAAAAACACAATTTTGTTATTTGAATATTCTTTATAAATTGCGAGTCTATTTCTTTTACAGGACTAAATCCCTGCGAACGTCAAGTAATCTTTTAATATTGCAACTAGCAATATTTGACTTTATTATGATGGCAAAAGCCCCAATATTCATTTACAACAGTGCAATGAAAGGTTTTGCGGCCGGCGACTTGGGGTGCCAAATATTCGCGCTGATGGGCGCGTACAGCGGCATCGGCGCATCTATGACGAACGCGTGCATTGCCTTTGACAGGCAAGTTACCCCCGGGACCTTGTAACCAACCGTCATATGTATAAGACTTAAAAGACAGGCCAAGTGCGTTTAGAGCACGCATTAATTTAGGGTTCCGTGCCATAAAAATTATGGAATTTTCAGAACCAACCAACTTAGGCCCCTTACTTGTAGAGATTGTATAAAATCAGAGGCAATATTCTATATAATTCATAAGCTTTAGTTAACGTAACTGTCAAAACAATCTGTGGTGAAAGTTGCAATTAAGTACACCGCAGGCGTAGCGTAGGCAAGATGCAATGCAAACGGTGCAAAAGTTTCTGTATTCTATCGACTTGGAATATATGGGATCACAAATTGATCACGGTGCTGATTTTTTTTAAACTTGTTGATAAGTTATCCAATGAAATTTAAACTCTATTTCTTAATCAGGCATTCTACTATAACACGACCGCTAGACGGTCGTCTGTCGCGAGGAAAAGTGCTCCTAATGATCGCTTTCGTCTGGATCTACGCCACGCCGTGGGCTCTACTGCCCCTCATGAAGATCTGGGGCCGATTCGTACCTGGTACTATACCTAGTTTACTTCGTACTTCTAGTGCCAAGGGTAACGCGAGAGCGAACTTTGTGTTATAACCACTAATTTAACTACACTCAGGAGCAAAAAAAACGGGTCAGAGTGCGTTTTTCATACTAAAGAGGCTATTCGAAGCCTTGGTTCTTCGCCAGGGAATGCTTTAAGTGAATTCTGATGATGAATACCATGAGTCGATGCTCATGGTACTTACAGGACGTACGTTAGACAGATGTTGACAGGACGTACAGGACTTCCAGAGTGCTTAGGATACCCAACTGAATTAATCTGCGGTTAACGCCAGAATTGTGCATGTTCAGAAAAACATCTAAAATGGCAATAAAATGTAAGGAAATCCAAATGCTGACCCAAACTGTCTGGCTGTGGTGTTAACTGATTGTGCGATCAGTTAGGTATCTTAAGAACTTTTGACCTCCTCTATTGAACCTCGGAGTATCCACCATTAAACCTCACTCGAAACAACCCCTGGCGAGGAACCAAGGCATCGAAATATTGTCGTTTGTGTGAAAAATGCACTCTGATCCGGTATTTTTGCTCCTGAGTGTATATACAGATGCAGTGCATAATTGTTTTCCTTCGTATTTTCACGGAAACTTACGAACGTGTCTTGCTATTTCAGTCGGTCACAGTTCAAAAAGTACTGAGGTTGACTGAAGTAGCATGACAAATACGAACATTTCCGAGAAAATACGATGGAAAACCATTATGCTCTATATCTGTACCTAAGTGCAACATAAGAAAGACACTTTAACACCGGTCCTGATTATAGTTTTGACTTTCCAATACGTTAGTTAGTTTATGAATTACTAAGGTTTTAACGATACTATTAAAGAACGCTACCTTTTAAAACTATGATTTACTGCGCCAACTTTTGAAATAACATTCCTCCTTGGTCGAAAGCCTTTTTTTACTAATTAACATTAGTCCATTTTTGAATGAATATCAAGATATCCTTGGAAAGTTCCATTCCATTTCTGCGACATTGAGGATTAAATAAATATTAAGTTCTGGAATCACCAATGATAGCTATTTTTAGCCAAGGGATAATGGCTCAAAAGCATAAGGTTGCTTTAAGAACTTAATATTTATTTAATCCTTAAAAGTTGAAATATCATCAAAACAGTAATAACTCTTAACTTATTAACGCATTGAAAAGTTAAAGATTTCGTTTATTTTGGACCGGTATATGTAGAGGAAGCTTTCTTAAACTATAATTTTTACATCAAGTTCTGGGTCGTCCTGTAGATAACATTTCGAACTTCTCCGGATACACTTTCATGTGTCTAGATATCCATTTTTGTTCACACACATTGAACACTGAAAAAGTACTTCTTTGGGTATGATTCAAGAATAATAACCGAGATTATATATAGTTAATTATTTATTTTATACACCTAAAGATATTGGTCTTCTGTCACCTTCTAACGCGTCACGATACTAAGTGACCACACGCGACTTAAGGTGAAATTCAATTTAATGATTTATTATCAACCAATACAACAGTTCCATTATGTTCCTCGCTGTGTGCGTACAGAGGGCTACCTCACATCGTGCACGTTTGACTACCTCACGAACACGTTCGACACAAAGCTGTTCGTCGCCTGCATCTTCACCTGCAGCTACGTGTTCCCCATGTCCATGATCGTCTACTTCTACAGTGGCATCGTCAAGCAGGTCTTCGCCCACGAAGCCGCGTTGAGGTATCTCACCACCCTACCTTCTAATATTTGATATCACTATCAGGCCACAAATAAACCATGTCCTAGAATACTTTGCCCAGGTTCACAGTTTACGAGGGAACAATGACAAACAACGAGAATGTAATAGAATAGAATAGATTTCGAGTTCCACGTAAACCCAAAATGTATTTCTAATGAAGACTTGGTATTTTTAAAGACCCTTAAAAAACCAAATTGCAATGGGTTTTTAGCGTTCCGTAGTCAACAAGGAATCCTTATAGTTTCGGCAAGTCCGTCTGTCCGTCTCCCCGACTCATATACATTTAAATTACACCAAAAAGTTGTGAAATAAAATCACGCAATATTATTTATTACATTTAAATGAAAGCACAATATAACGAATTTAAAAGGAAGACTATTACTACTAAGTAGACTTGATTGGTTCCTGAGAAACCAGGCAGGCCTACTCCGCTGCACGTTGTGGCAGTGGAAAGACATGAAATCATTTGTTTTCAGAGAACAAGCTAAAAAGATGAACGTGGAGTCTTTAAGGTCCAATCAGCAGAGCAACGCCGAGTCCGCTGAGATTCGGATAGCCAAGGCAGCGCTGACAGTGTGCTTCCTGTTCGTGGCGTCGTGGACTCCTTACGGAATCATGTCCCTCATCGGCGCTTTCGGCAACCAGCAACTGTTGACCCCTGGGGTGACGTATTATATATATAAATCTTAAGAATTCCTACCAACAAACATTTAAAGGTTTTGTGAAGCAATCACCCAAAAACGGTTGAACTGATTGAAATTAACATTGTCCATAAAAAATGACCAATAAACTACTAATAGGTCTCTAGTTTCAAATTAAAAAGCCTGTATTTACTAATATTATAATATATTATTATCAAAAAGTCACAAATAAATATGTAAATATCTTTTTGCGATATTTGATACTATGTTACGTTAAAAAAACCATTGAAATCTTTAGATAAGTATCATTTACAGTTACAGTACATACATACTATACCTTAAGAGAAGGACACAACCACTTTGTAACAAGCCTCATTGTTTAATGAAATAATACACAATTATTATTCTTGTTATAACCTTTTTATTCTTGTTATAAAATTCAAAACTTAAATATATATTTTATATTATATGCCACTTCATATCGTGAACCAACATTGTCTTTTCAAACCAACGTTAATAATTTATTTATCGACAGGTTACAATGATTCCTGCCGTGGCGTGTAAAGCAGTCGCATGCATAGATCCCTGGGTTTACGCGATTAGTCACCCGAAATACAGGTTCGTATTCAACACATTATAATATACAGGGCGTCTCAGAATATATTAACTGTTTGACAATTGCATAGTTGCTCGACGGGGTCAACACGGGGCGTGTGTGAATGCGGGTACGTATCTGAATATGCAATGTTAATATATTTACAGTTTAATTATCGAAGTCCGGAACATCGAAAGTTGAAATATCGAACGGTTATTATACAACGTTAACGGTTGTAGTAAACGTCCGTAGTCAAACGTACTTGTTGGGTATGTAATCAAACATCGAAAGTTGATTTATCTAAAGTTAAATTATAAATGTCCAAATATTGTCCAAAACACCAAAAGTCGAAAAATCGAACGGTTATATGCCGATGTTGAAAATATCGAACGTACTTGTTGGGTACGTAATCAAATGTCGAAAGTTGATACATCTAAAGTTAATTGGATTTTAAAAGTTAGATACAGTTAACGTCAAAAGTAAGTGATTAAAATCAACATTTCAAAACATGTTTAGCATGACGCCCCAGATGTAACGGATTAACCGGATACCAAAGTGTCATTTTCAACTGAATATTTAATCAGTCAAAATAAAATGATCATATAAAAGATGTCATAGCTGCCTCTTTACGGGATATTTAATAAAATGAAAATTTTACCTAAGTGTCAAGTGTCAAACAATAGAAAGTCAAAATTTCAAAATCTCCAAATGAAAACTAGTGTAATCACAATCAAACCAATCAAACCAGTGTACTTTAAAAAAGTTAAACATGCAATCCTGACAACGAAATAAAATAACTAAATATTGAGAAAGACTAAACAGATAAACACTGCGGCAATTAACTATTACATAAGGATAATATTTTTAGTAAGCTATACTAAAAACACTTTTTTACTTGTGAAATGCTAAAAGACAACAACCTAGCTATGCGTTTACAGCTGTTGAGCCCGCTCATGTATAGCCATGTTTTAGTGTTATGCCGATATTACTACTATTTGTTTTAACGAAATAGTGCTGGTGTATTATTGTGCCCCGTGCATCAAACTGCCCCTAAGAAACAATTCTGAAAAGTTAACGGTTCCAGCGATATAAAAATTATAACTACCAAAAATTATGCCAACATAATATTTATGAGCAAACTAAATTATGGGAAACACGTGGCTCACATGTTATTGATATAAGCCAGCTTAACTAAGGTATATTTATGTTTAGGCAAGAACTCCAGCGTCGCATGCCGTGGCTGCAAATAGACGAGCCGGACGACACCGCGTCGACGGCGACTACCAACACCACCAACAACGCTCCGCCCCCTGCTTCCGCTTAAACTACACGCTTCGCGCTCTTGTAAAGCAGACTTAAATACTCTTACGCACCCACTGCTGACCGGTGTGAGGCAATTAGGTAAAAGAGCATCCGTTAATGACCTTCTTCTCACAACGTGAAATTTTGTGATATAAATCATTACATACCTACTTACTCAACTCACGTTCTCCTAAACGTCTTAAGCACGCAGCTGATAAACCGAATTCGGAGACTTTTTAACTAACCTGCGTCCAGCCAGTGGTTTATCCAATGCCAATAACCAGATGCACCTACCTACTGAAACTTGATTACTCATGACGACTACACGGCGATTTGTACTAAGGATTTGGACACGAGAATGCTCCTGATGATAAACTATAATATTTAAATAATCACTTGCAAACATGCCACATTATTGTGCCAATAACATATACGATAATATTATAATAAATCCATGGTACAAATGTGGTAAGATAAAAATGTGTTTTATTTATTGAAAACGTTCTTATTTACCCTGAACTAGAAATTTATTAGTAAGTTAACAAAAGTACGATACGTTTCCCTTTGTGACTTAATGGATTTATGAATGATCAAGACTCGAATTATTAAATTAACTATCAATCATGTCCAGTATTACTTACCTACTTAATTAAGATTTGTAGGTACACTTTTGTTTTTTATTCTATTGTATTAAGGTGTTCAGAGTACAGCTACATCATTCATGTTAAGTATTTGGCTCAAAGTAAATTGGGTTATCTAACTTTTTGTGCTATTTTTTTCGTTATTTTCTATCTAAGTATCTTTAGTAACGATCAATAGTGTAATTTTTAATCGTTTTTTTTTGCATCGTATAACTGCTAGATTATCTAAAAAAGTGTACCTAGTTAAGGTCTAAAATTAGGAAATGGTAACGGATGCCACGAAACGGTTCCGGGGCCGGGCCGACCAGAGGTTAGCGGCACCATTACTAAAGATAAAAAAAAGATAAAAGATGTTTATTCAGTAAGTAGCCAGTTCATCTGCTATTTCGTTTCTATCAATGCTGAAGTACCTAAACTACTTATTACTTTGTTCCGAGTTTCCTAGGGCGGCATTTAGATTGCCTTTGCAGTTTTGGACTAGTTTAAAATTAATTTCTACTGCGAAAAGGGTAGTGTCCGAGTTGATAGGTATTCCTAGATGTGTATTACGCATTTGTTAATGGCGAAGACTTTCGCTTGGAAGATTGAGGCCTCCGTACCCATGGTGACGCTAGCTTTAAGTCTTGGTCTCTCACTATATTTAAATAAAAACCGGCTAAGTGCGAGCCGGACTCGCGCACGAAGGGGTCCCTACCATTATCTATAAAAATCTCGTTTGTTGTAATTACATGGGAGAATATAATATTTATTTTATTTTATTTTAATCATTTATTTTTAAAGAATACATACTACTAAATATTCTTTGAATATTTCAAGCGTCTACATGTTGCCGTTACTAATATCGAGCAAAGAAGAATTTAAAAACTCAGAATCATGTTTTCCGTCACGGGTGGAACTCCGTCACTCCAAAGTGGCAATGGGCGTGCAATTGTACCTAAACATGTTTTGTAACATATTTTGCTAACATGTTTTCTTAGTTTTATGGCGCAGCGGACACGCCTAAGTGAAAACTTTTAAGGCTTAAAATAAAAGTGTATTTCGTGTGACTTGAGTCCTTTTATTAGTTTTATTACTAAGCAACTTAGAGCTGAGTTACGTCATATTAATAATATCGAGGGACCAATCTCACACAAATTGACCTAGTCCCATATTAAGCTCTAGGATTGTACTACGGGTAGGGAGATAGGTACATGGTTATGGCTGCTCGTTTTACAGTCTTTGTCAGTTGTTAATAATAGAGTCAGTGATAGTCTGTCATCAGTTTTTAATGGACAAGAGGGAATATTCACGAAGGCTCCTTACTCCATTGCAGGAGAGAAATATTATTATGTATATGTATGATTGATATTTAATTCATTGTTCTAACTATTGTATAATATTGGTAAGTGGTAAGTGTATTAATGTTATTTTCATATTTTTCTAAGTGATTACATTTTATTATAGAATCCTAATATACTACCCTGTGGGACTCTTCTATTGTTTATTCTGAATTCGGATCTATATGATTTAATTTCCTTACTAAGTGAGCATAAGCTATTTAGTTCTGTACATTGGTCTCGATTTAGTAGGTATGATTTTAGCCAGTCGATTGCTATGCCTCTTACACCATAAAGTTTAAATTTGTTGATGAGTATATTATGATTGACACAGTCAAATGCTTTCGACATATCGGTTAGGACTGCTGATACGTAAACTCTATTATCAATGCAACTGTAGGTATACAGATTTGAGAAGTTGATAGATTGCTAAATTAGGTGAACGATTTTTGCGGAAGCCATTTTGTTCATTAACTATAATAGAATGCTTGTTGAAAAAGTTTAAAAGTCTTTTGAACATAATTCGTTCAAACAACTTTGAGAAAATGAGAATTAAAATTACCGGTCTATAGTTTTTGAGTTGATCCTTTTTTATCTTTCTTGTAAAGCGGCTTAACAATGGAATTTTTTAAATTTCTGGGAATACACCATTCTGTAGCAATAAGTTAATAATATGTGTCAGAGGTAGGGTTAGTTCGACAGCAGTTTTTTTAATTATTTTAGTTGAAATTTCGTCGTGTCCAACAGAGGCAGTATTTCTGAGGTTTTAAATTTCTTTAAGAATTTCCATGGGTGTTGTACGTTCCAAATAAATTGTTGAATAAACACTTTTGATTTATAATTTTCCAAACTGATTTACATTTATTATTAGAATTTTGAATAATATTGTGGTTCGTGTTCCTTAACGACATGTGTATGCATTTCTTTAATAGATGGGAATAGTTTTCATACATCTTTCGTTTCGATTTATCTCCTTTATGTCTAAACGAAATGTACAACTTCCTTTTAAATCAAATCAAATCAAATCAAATCAAATCACATTTATTTGCCAGAACACAGTAAGGTAAACGCAGCTATCAACGACCCATCGAAAATCTGCAGGTATTACCGACCCATAAGTGTAATTCGATTTTTTAACGTTTCTGCGACTGTTTGAGCAACAGGTAATAGAAAAAATACACGCGTTTGTTCGTTGAGCATCGGATACTCTGAAGTTAGTGTGCGTGGCAGTGCGAAAATGAGATAAAATACATCTGTTTCTGTGCGGCCGGCGTGGACGCAGGTCTTGTCGTACTGGCCCTTGTTCCTGCAGGTAAGTACCCAATTTTTCTGCTTAAGACATTTAATGCATGTTATTGATACCTACAAGTATCGTGTAGTACTTTATGTATACATTTACTTATAAATTCTTGAATTTGTTATGCATTTAATTGAAAAAACGTCACTTTATATCATAAAACTTTAATTAAAAATAGGGCGGTGATAGCTTCTTCCATTTTACTAGTTGCAGCCATTACCGACCCATGAGTCGGTAATGGCCGCCACGTAGACTTACGTTTTAATATCTTTTCTGTTGAAATTTGACAATTATCCAAGCATTTGTATAAACCATTTTAATAACAAACAATCAGCCTTTGTATAAATATATTAGCGTTATACAATAATTTGTGTAGTTTTCTTGTTTTTGCGTTGTAATTTTTTTGAAAATGACTACATTTTTCATAACTCGATATACTTTAGAGACAATAATTAATTAACCATAATTTAATAAACTTGGTTTTTGTAGTTGAATGTTGTATTACTTTAATCAATCACGGTCTCTTTTACAGTCAGGAAACCACCGATCATAAATATTATGTACTTTTCTTAAGTCGGTAATACATTTTACTATTATACCCTTCATATTCTATTACCGACCCATGTGGGTCGGTAATAGTAACAATGAGTAACTATTAGCGACCCTACACAAATTATCAGGTATACTTAAGTACTTCATGTTAAGTAATATTATTTATATTGGTGTAAATTGTGGTCCAAGAATTGATGATATATTTAATTGAGAATCTAGATGCCTAAGCCGATCTGAAACACCCCCGTGTATGTCCAGCAATTTTCATTGGTTTCTTTGTTTTTGAAACTTTTGGGAAATTTCAACAAGAAACAGATTACTTACTTATGTAATTCTGCGATAGTATTAAAACAGTTTGGTTTATGAGTGTTTTTTTCTGAAAGTAGTCTAGTATAGTATTAATCGTATGAGATTATTTAAAAAAACTGCTATCTAACCGACGTTTAAATAGAATTTAAAGTGTCTAGCTGACTAAGGTAACAAGATTGGACCCCAAGAGGGATTTAGTTATACTTTTAGGTGGAGTAGTGGCAGGATCTAAGACCACTGAATGCTTATTATCAGCCTTCGATTTTCTTTTGTTTTGATTTATTCGCGAAAACGTAAGAAATTGATTCCTAGAACACTTTGGACTATGTCATGTGTTCTTTCTTTCTTTCTTTCTTTCTTTCTCAAAAGTATAACCAAATCCCTCGTGAGGGCTAATCTTGTTAGCTTAGTCTGCTAGACCCTTTTTAATGCGTTTTTATAAATAAAATTAAGACTCAACACTACACTTACTTAGATACTTATGTAGGTAGATGACCATATAAAACATACACTTGTAACGTGTATTGTTTTTTAAATGTTGTAGAATATTTTGTTTTAAATTTTATGAAGATTAAACTATGTTTCACCATTTACAGTTGTATCATTTTTTGCCACTCGTTAATAGCTGCAAAAAAAACGTTAATAGCTTCACAGCCGTTACTATGGGTCGGTAATAGAAACAATCGACTTACCCACTTTATTAATAATTTTTCACAAGAAAATGGTTTATTTTGAAGCATTTAACGTGGTAAATATAAACCCAATATTCAATATTACCATATAAAAATAATAAAAATACTGTGACGGCTACCAATATTCCTAATAAGTATGATCAATTTCAAAATTTCCTTAGGAGGGTCGTTGATAGCTGCATTTACCTTAATACATAAAGCAGATGTTGAAGAATTAAAAATCCAATGCGTGCAGCCTGCATGCAAGCGTGCAAATATTAATAGTTAGTCTAAAAAAAATATTATATAAATCTAAAATACAATTATCAATTACAATACAAACATACAAATTATAATTCAATAAATAGGTAATAACATTCATAAATAATGTTCCGTAAAAACACAATCATTAGAATTCTAGTCATTAGTACACATCATCATCTATTTAGGTCACTATAATTCAAAAATTAATTTATATTATAAAAACAATTTTGCAATAAGCCAATTTGTCAATTTGGATTTAAAAATATTTCCCGATAATAACTTTATGTCATGAGGTAAGCTGTTGTATAGTGTTATACACATATTAAAAACGTTTTTTTATATATGTATTTATGACAGGGAGGCCTATACAGTTGGGACTTCACACGTGCTCTTAGCTGCCTTTGCGTGACCTCACCACGTGTTTTAAACAACTGAGGACGGGAGTTAACAAATATACAAATTTCCTTAATATACATACATGGTAATGGAAGAATTCTTAGTTTTTTAAATAACGGCGAGCAACTGTCATCAAACCATGCATTGCATATAACTCGAACACACTCCAATATTTGGGATGAATATAGTGGGATCCTAGCAATGAGTTAAAACTATTTGCAATTGGTACCTCAGACTTGTTTGATGTTATGAGGTTAATATTGAAATCTCCACAAATTATTAGTTTTCTCTTGGATTTTTTCATTAAATGAAATAAAATATCATCAACTTTATTAAAAAATACGTTAATTTCTTCTCTACTTTTATTAGGTGCACTATAAATGCAAATGATGATTAAGTTTTCATTTGTTAACAAAATACCACAGCAGCACTCAAAGATTTTTTCTATATTATACTGCTTGAGGTCGGGAAGCTGATTATAATCGATATTATTCTTCAACCACCCTTTTGACTATTTTTCTTAGAGTTAATATTTTTTCTTAGAAATGAATTAGCTAGCTTGTAGCCATCTACTATGATATTACTTTCATCTCCTTTCTCTACAAAATGTTCTGTTAAGCAAATCACATCTGGATATAAGTTTTTTTCTGTTTCAATTTCGTTGATTGCTACGAGTAAATTTAATCCACACGATTGCCCATAACACCACGATAGCTCTTCCCAAGTTCGCGAATGTTTGTATTGGTATCTGAATTAGATGTTACATAATTTTGTTCACTCGAGGGCGGACATAGAAGCGGCTTGGTGAGAAGCGGTAAGCAACGACTTATTCAAAATGTTTGTTTACAAATTCGGGTTTGAAAAATTCAACGAACTTATTTTTGTCGAGACAGAATCAAATGTTTTTTAAATGTAAATAACTGTCGTAACTCAGTTTGTTTTAATGTCTAGTTTCAGATATTTTTTTGTTTATTTTACTCTTTTATGCAGTAGTCCGATAAATTCACTTCAAAATATTCAGAGGTTATAATCACATAATACAATTAAACTAAGTCGAGTTAACACTTTCACTGTTAGTTTAGGCACTTATGTTAATATACTAAAGCTGTTTTTAAGTTCAAAACCCCTCTTTCAGGCTTTAATCCGATAAATTCACTTGAGAATATTCAGAGGTTATAACAAGGTTATAATTACTTTATACTTTTAGTGAAACTAAGTATTGTTTAATCACTTCACTATCACTTTCACTGTAACCTTAGGAACTTATGTTGACACTAATACTGTTTTTAAGTTAAAAAAACACAACTTATCTATTTTAGTCCGATTTTAAATACGGAGCGCAAACTTACTGTGGCAACTAGCACCACCTCTAATCAGGATGTGTCTGGATACCGTCTGTTGACACCACATGTCCTACATAATTCACCTTACGATTGAAAAGTGAGAAATTTTCGGGCTGAGTTTCAGGTTCGCATCTCGCAGGTGATCGTCGAAGTCTCTCAAAACGATTATAATATCATCCAGATATACCAGGCAAGTATCTCCCAGAAGACCAGCAAGTATTTGTTCCATCAATCTTTCAAAGGTTGCTGGTGCATTACACAATCCAAACGGTATAAAATTGAATTGCCACAGTCCCTTTCCGGCCGAGACGGCCGTTTTCTCCTTATCTTGGTACTTGATTTTTTTTTTTTTTTTTTTTTTTTAATTTATTTATTAAGAAACAATTATTTTACAAATATTAAGTATCCGCCAAACTGCATCGCAGTTTGTTGGCAGAAAGAAAGCTCTCTATAACTAAATTAATCTAATAAAATATATACTATACATATTGAAACCGTACACTCACTCAAACACCACAAGCACTCACACAAAAGGAGTAGGTACGGCAGCGCCACTTATAACATGGTACACGCGCGAAGAATGCACCAGAGCTGACCGGAGCAGCTACTGCTGGCCGCGCCCGCGCGCGAGCCCGGCCAGCAGCGCCCGCTTCAGCCGCTTCTTGTACACCAGCTTCGACACATCGTCACTCGACCGTATATCGTCAGGAAGGCTATTTAAGAATTTAGGTAACATGTACATTGTAGTGCGCTTCCCGTAATAGTTACAAATTTTCGGAACAAGCAGTTTGCGTTTAGCTATTATCTTAGAAACACTTCTTGTTTTGTATGGATGATTAACAGGTTTTTTATAGACATTACACTGATGTTGTTCTAGCGCTACAAGAAGTGAACATTTTTCATGTACCGGTAAAGTTTTACAGACCGAAAATAGCTCTTCGATATTTTGACTACAACTTTGTCTTACGTTCTTGCTCACCAACGATTTCAAGAATACAATTTGCAATTGTTTGATTTGGTTAAGGTAAGAAAAGAAAGTGCGTCCGTAACTGCTAAGGCCGTATGACAGAATTGATTCGACAAGAGCATGGTAAAGCATGTACATAGTCGCTTTATTTACCACAAATCGTAAATGATAAAATTTACCCATTACAGCTCGTAATTTAGTACACACATTCTTAACATGGACCTTCCAAGACATATGCACGTCCATCGTTAAACCAAGGTATTTAAAACTGTCGACAAATTCTATTTCGTCACAACTACATCCCAGCCCGGCTTTATGCAAGCAGTCAAAGTCATGGCCAACTAATTTCAAGTTACGAGTACTACTCTCAGATTGTTTACTGTACGGCGAGCGTATATGCATACATTTAGTTTTACGTAAGTTTATGATCAATCCATTATCATGCGCCCATTTGATTACATTATTTAAGTCATTTTGTACTTTACCTTGTATTATCTGCAAATCGTTACCGGCGTACATTAAACAGGTATCATCGGCATACATATATATTTTTCATCTCTCCTGTTCGGAAAGTTTAATTTGAATGGGTGGATAGCCGGGTGGAAAATTGCGTTTTCATCTCTAGGGTGGAAAGTAAATTTTTTTTAATAGCTACGATTGGCCGCGGAGTCTAAGATAATTGAGCTACGTCATATTATTAAAATAAAAGATTTTCATATATTAGAAAAGTTTAATCGAGTTGGTCACGACCAAGGAGCTTATTATACAACAAGGAGGTTGAACACCGAACATCCGATCGAAACAAGAAATTTGACCTTTATTATGTCACGAATATATTCCATCTCTTTCTTTAGTTAGGGTAAGAATGAGATGGAAGTCGTGCTCCTTGGCCGTGACCAACTCGATTTAACTTTTCTAATGTTGGCAGCATGTGTATTTTAACTTTTTTATGAATCTAGAAAAAAAAAGTTTTCAATAGCTAAAGCGGGAAACGAGATTAAATATATTTAGGTATACGGTGTCTTTTTTCCTCACAGTCGAAATGAAAAGTAGAGTGTCTAACTCGGGTGAAATTACCCATTTCCCCTCGAACTATTGGCGCTCTCACTTCGTTCGAGCGCCAGAAATATCTCGGGTGAAATGGGTCACTTTCAACCCTTGGTTATCAATCTACTATTACAATCGCGCACGACGTTTGGCAGACTGTTGACATGCATGATATAGCCCACTGGGCCGTACACCGAGCCGGTAGGGACCCCGAGGGACACCGGCGCGCAATCGCCGGCGCAGCCCCCCACTACAGTGCGCAGCGAGCGGCGCGCCAGATAAGCGCGCAGCCACGCCAGCAGTGGGCCTCGCACACCGCACTCGTGCATCGCCTGCACCAGCTGATCGTGATCGAGGGTGTCAAATGCCTTTTTGAAATCTATGAATAGGGCTACAACTTGATTTTTATTATTAAGACATTGGTTTACGTAATCTGTGACTTCTGTTAACGCAGTTGCTGTACTACGCCCGCGTCGGAAACCATGTTGAGCATTTGTTATTATACTATGTTTTTCTAAAAACTCCGTTATTTGGCGCACTATGATTTTTTCAGTTATTTTATTTAACACGGATAGAATAGCTATTGGTCGGTAGTTAGAATAATCTAGATGGCTGCCCTGTTTAAAAATTGGTCTGATGTGAGCTAGCTTAAGCTCGTCTGGGTAGACACCACGCTCGACACACATGTTTATAAACATCGCGATAATTGGGCTTAATTGTTTTTTAAGGCATTTGACATCCCCGACCCTGATCCCATCCGCCCCAGGCGATTTTTTACAGGATAATCGGTCTATTGTTCGTTCGACCTCGGATACATTTGTTTTTACATATAACAGCGTTACCTTACTTTCTTTAACGTAATCTGATCTAATTAAAAATTTATTGTTACAATTATGCTTGATATTTTGTATTTCCTCAGTAAACGTCTTAGAAAAACAGTTGCATATATTTTTAAGGCTATCCGATTTTCCTAAATACTTTACAATAACATCGTCCAGGTTTACCTTCGTTTTGCCTATCCAGCTATTTATATTAGCCCAAATTTTTCTACTATCGTAATAACATGATTTTAGTTCTTCCTGTCTGTACTTATTTTTGGCTTTATTTATACATTTATTGACTTTATTTCTAAACCTAGTGTAATGTAACCTATAGTTCATGTTTTTTGGGTTGGACTTCCAAATTCTAAAAAGTTCATCTCTTCTGACGATCATTTTATTTAATTGTCTTGTTACCCATGGTTGAGTATCTCGATAATTATTTCGTGTTATGTCATTTTTCGATCTATCGTAAATATTCTTAAAGACGTTACACAGTTCAGAGTATAAAAGTAATGGACATTGCCAGGTCGAAAAATTATCCCAGTTTGCACCTTGTAGTTGTTGCAGCACTAATTTGTTATTAATTTTTGTTACCTTATTGTTACCATCCATGTCACACAAACCATAATCTTCGCGCACCATGCAAGCTCCTATAAGATAGTGATCGGAGATATTACAGGCGAGCAGGTACGCCGTTGGCGCCGGGGCGCCTTGCCGAGTATCTCGCACGCGCAGCCACAGGTGATCGATGGATGACGTCACCGCTCGCCCGTCCACTATCTGCTCCCGCGTATTATCGCTGATCGCGCACTGCATTCCACACTCCGCCATAGCTGCAGTATACCTCAGCACTTCATGGTTTAAATAGTCATTGAGGTTGATGTTAGTGTCACCGATGATGACAATATCACATTCTGGAGGTATTGCTTTCGTTATTGTAAGCAATTGGTCGATAAAACGCGTCTTGTTAAGATCTGGGGGTCTATATACGGCTATAATGTGTGTAAGACTGCATGCGTTGAGCTCAATTTGTGCGTGCATGATTTCTGCGGAAACACTATGAACGACACTAACTGTGCACGTCAGCTCCGTTGTAACATAAACCAATATCCCTCCTCCACGCCGGGTCTCTCTGGTAGTCCAATGCATATCATATCCTGCTATTTCATATATAGGTAATTCATTTTGTTTGATATTTATTTCACTTAGTATAATCACTGCTATGCTCTTTTTGCAACTATTTAGTAGCACCAATATTTCATTGAAGTGTTTTCTTATAGACCTAATGTTGAGGTGTATTATATTTGAAGCACTTTTACATTTTTTAACATCGCGCGCCCACGCATTTGCGTCTATGTACCTTTCATATTCAATGTCAGTGGTAATGCTGGTAAATGGATCCAGCTTGCACTTTTGTGTAAACTTATATAAATATATATTTTTTTTGCTAGCAAATGTATATAATAATCAGTGAAAAATTTAAGGCGTTTCACTTAAAGGTTTAAAGGTTTTAATGGCAATCACTCCTCCTTCACTTTCAATTCGTGTATATCGCGTTCAGAGCGAATATTATATACTTTAGTATCAGTTTCGTTCTTACGTACTAGAATTCTGCCATTGTTTACCCACACGTATTTGTAAGTGGGTTTTAATTCATTTCTGGCATAGCTTAGAAGTTTGCGAGTCCCTTTAGGAAGATCCTCATTTATGTATAAGGGTTTGTGGTTAGCATTCGTAACCCGGTTTTTACGTTGACGAAGCCATTGTTCGCGGGCCGCCCGCGTCGCGAGCGTAACAACTACCGGCTGAATCGCGCTTTTCTCTGCGCTCGCGCTCGGCGCGCCTACCCGCCGCGCTTCAATAATATGTTCCACGTTTAATTGTAGTTTTTGGGCTAAAATACCGACCACATGTTTTGTGTCCTCATCCTCTTGCTTTTCAAGGCCATTGATCACAACGTTTTTATCCTTCGATTTGGCTTCCAAGGCTGCTACCCTTTCCTCAAGCGCCAAGTTACATTTTTCTAGGTAAACGTTCTTTTGCTCGATAGCATTTATCCTAGTCTCAGACTTCTCTTTATAGTCCATTAGCTCTTGGTATTTCATTGCGTATATTTCTACAGTTTCAACAAGGCTATCCAGCGATTTTTGCATGTTGTAGATAATATCCAATTTTTTATTGAGGTCTTCAAGAACCTTATCGGCAGAACTCGGGGGCACCAGTGTATCATGTTTTAACGTAGTTTTAGGGCTTCCGTTTCTTCGGGAGCAGTCGCCACAGACATTGTTTTCCAGGTCCAGGCCTCGGGCGCATTTCTTGTGATAAGCACCCTCACAACCACCCTTGCACTTCACTAACTCGTCCTTATAAGAGGATACAAATAACTTGCACTTCTTACACTGCAACATGGCTGGCTAGTACTACGTTTCCCGATAACTCGACTATTTTCTAATAGCGTGAAAGTAAGCACGTCTGTGCGCCGAGAGCACGCGCGCGAGACTGCGCCACTTGCCAGTAGCCACTTTTTAAATCTAACGTGGAAAACCATTTCATTCCATTTAAAGTGTCCAACGTGTCGTCGATCGTAGGCAGTGGATAACAATCTTTTTTGGTTATATCGTTAAGTCGACGATAGTCAACACAAAATGTCATGGTGCCATCCTTCTTATTCACCAAAACTACCGGTGAATACCGAGGACTTGTTGATGGCTCAATAACTTTGTTCCTCTTCATCTCTTCAATGTCTTCCACTTCCTTCTCGCCGAAGACGTTGTCGGATAGGCGTGGTTCCGCCAGTGTCGATCTCATGTTGTACAACTCCAGTTCTTCCAATATCACCGTCGTGCGCAGAGAAAACATTGCTGTAACGCAGCAGTAAATTACGCGCCTTCAGGAGTTCTTCTGTGGTGAGATTGTTTTTGCAACCATCTAATAATCCCGTAATGTCCACTCCAGTACTTGCAGGTTGTCCGCTTCCATTCGATCCCTGGCAACTTCGTATCCAAGAACTTTCTTCGCAAGTCTCGTATCCACGGTTGACTACCATCGTTTTTTTCTACTAATACACAGCCATGAGATCCTCGTCCTGCATAGTGTGGTAATTTCACAGGAACTAAGGCTTGCGATCTTGGTTGAAGAATGGTCCTTTTAGCGCGGTATTGTATTTTATTGCTATATTGATTTATACTTATATATACTTGATCACTTCATTGTGGAAACGCCATATCCCCGCGGTAGTAACTGTTGAAGTCGCCGGGGGGCAAAAAAAAAAAGAAGAACATTGCATAAATGTGCCTTTGTACGCCAAAGACTTTATACATTACTAATAGTGTGTAGCAAAAAAATGTGTTTAGCTAAAATGAGATCTCTCATCATTCACCTAGGTAGCTATTTCCTTATAAGAGGTAGCTAGGACAAAAGCGGTCCTGGGCGAAAGGGCTCCCGCTGGTAGTGTCTCCTTGTCTAACGTACTTATTGCCAGCTGAACCAAAGCTCAACTAATCAGCCATATAGGTATATGTAGTACATCACATTATATATATATAGTCTTTTATGGTTAGAAAAGGGACACACTACCAACGGAAGCCATCTTGCGCGGACCGGTTTTTGCGCCATAGTGCACAGTCTAGTAGTAAGGTATAAAGACTGAAGTACACGTATGTCTGTCTGCCCTTTAAGAGTGAATCGGACCGCATCCAAAATTTGCGTAGAGGGAGAATTGTTTCAACCCTTAATCGGTCTACTCTGTGGCGACTGTGACAGATAGTCACATACTTATAATCTTTAGACATACCTTAATAATCTGTGCTTATAATCTGTTATTCTATCCTAATCTCATGAAAGAAATAATAAACACCTGATTGTTTTTGTTATAAAATGTGGTAAATAAATAATAACCTGTTGGAAAACTCATACGGAAATATGGATAAACTAACAGTAATATCTGGAACCTTGTTTATGGCGGCTGATGTGTTTGCTATAGTCAGTTTAGCTATGCCTGATTGGATTATTACCGATGTCGGAGGTACTTTATTATCCTTTTCATGTTAACTACCTTGAATATCTGCTATAGTAGGTACTTTGTTGTATTTCATGTCGTAAGTTAACTTCCGTGACCTTGAATATTTGCTGTAGTTTTTAACTAAAGATTTCAATCATACATCAATCTATTCTTACCAGGAGATACAAGGCTTGGATTGATGTGGTCCTGTATCACCCTCTACAACAGGCCCCAGGTCTGTTTCACTCCCGACCTGCAACCTGAATGGCTACTGGCACTTATTTGCATCTTCATTGGGTGTATTTGCATCACAACTACTGTTATTCTATTGGCATCAAGTCATTTTGACCGCAACGTCATCCCATATGCAAGATGGGTTGGATTTGCTGCAAGTAAGAATTGTCTTTATAATTATCTAACAGAACTTGATCTAAACCTTATCATGGATAAGTATAAATCAATAGAAATGACCAGAAGTATAGATAGCCTACTACTATTTCTCACATAACTAGTTCACAACACAACACACACACAACACAACAGGGGCCCATAACTCAAAAAAATCATTTGGATATGTATGTATGTTATACCCTCTCTAACTCCTTAAGTAGGTTTTAGACCAATTAAAAAAAAAGTGTTATTCCTATCCTTGACCTTGCAAGTGTCATATGTCATAGTAGTGTACCCTTAATAAGGGAATATCATACAAGGTGCCAGTCAGGACAGCATTTTGACAGATTGAAAAATGACTAATTAAGGAGGGGAACCCTTGTAAGAACAAGTTTATATTGAATTTGAATGCATTTAACCTTTTGAATTCAAGAAGATAGAGTGGATGAACTATGGCATGCACATAAACGGTGTTAAGCTTACCCATCTGAGATTTGCGGATGACATAGTGGTATTCGCTACAACCGCAGAAGAATTGCAACAAATGATAGTAGACCTTGACAGAGCTAGCAGAGAGGTGGGACTTACGATGAATGCACAAAAAACAAAAGCTATGTCCAATGCGTACATTAACAAAATAATAAGGCTAAACAACAAGGTAGTCGAATATGTATCGGAATACACATACCTGGGCCAAATAATATCTCCACATGACTCAACCGCTAAAGAAATCGACAGAAGAATTGGAAATGCGTGGAAAAGATACTGGTCTATGAAAGAGATAATGAAAAACACCCAATTTCATATCAATATAAAAAGAAAGTTGTTCAACACATGCATTTTGCCAATATTCACATACGGCTGCCAGACTTGGGCACTAACCAAGGCGCAGTGTAAAAAACTAAAAGTGAGTCAAAGAGCCATGGAAAGAAGCATACTTAAGAAGAGAAGAATAGACAAAATTAGAAATTCAGAACTGAGAGACAAGACAAAACTCGAGGATGTAGTGTACAAAGTCAAACGTCTTAAATGGAAGTGGGCAGGACATACAATAAGAGGACCCGAGAAATGGAGTAAAATTCTAACAACATGGTACCCAAGAGGCTGTAAGCGAAAGAGAGGAAGACAGTTCAAAAGATGGGAGGACGAAATAGTAGACATGGTCGGAAGAACGTGGACCAGAGTGGTCTCAGACAGGGAGGAGTGGAGAGGACTGGGGGAGGCCTTTGCCAGAAGGCACACAGAAATATAAACATGCGGTTACTGTAGTTTTAAGATTTTTTGTATATATTTTTTCTGAATAAGAGGCTATAAATAAAATAAATAAATAAAAAACCTTTTGAATGTCATAGACAGCTCTGGCTGTCAACTGAAAGTCGTGCCACTGACTCCAACTCCTCCTAGCAAATATATTTGGTGTGTGAGTGACACAATTTGTATTTGAAGTAAGGCAACAAGGTGGGCGCCCATTGTGGGCACTAACAATGGACCTCAAAAGGAAGCTCAAAGTCACTCAGAGGGCTATGCTCGGGGTTTCTCTGTGTGATAGAATCAGAAATGATGATATCCGCAGTAGAAATAAGGTTACCGACATAGCCCAAAGAATAGCTAAACTTAGTGGCAGTGGGCGGGGCACATTGCTCGCATGACTGATAGCCGATGGGGTCAAAAGGTTTTGGAGTGGCATCCGCGGACCGGGAGACGAGCTGTAGGTAGGCCTCCAAAAAGATGGTGTGAAGACCTTGTAACGATCGCGGGAGCATGGTGGATGTGAAAAGCACAAGACCGGTCTGAGTGGAGAACCTAGGGGGAGGCCTATGTCCATAATAAAAACTTGTTTCCCTATCAATTTAGCCTGATATTCCTTTTTTGTACATTATTTTATTATTCTCATTACATTTTTCTCAATATTTTTTATCAGTACAGAACCTCTTTTTGTCAGTACCCTACTGTAGAAACTACCCTATTCTAGGCACAACTATTGCCAACATACATTGTATGGATCCTAGTGCCTACCAGGGGTACCTGAAACTTTAAGATGATACTGCTTAGGGCTTAGTGTGCTTAGTTTCTTACGGCCTTTCTAAAGGAACAATGTAGGTACGAGGGTATTGTATGTTAACACTTTATTGTACAAAATGCAACATCAAAATTCATCATCAGTGTAATTTTTCTTACAGTGGTAGTATTTTGCCTGGCTGCTGTGATATTCCCGATGGGCTTCCATGTTGATGAAATTGGAGGTCAGCCTTATCAACTGCCAAACAGCCACCAAGTTGGAATATCGTACATACTATTTGTCCTTTCACTGTGGATAACTGTGATTTCGGAACTGTTTGCTGGTAAAGTGTGTTTACCACATTTTTAGGCAGTTACTATTAATACTGCAGTAACTGTAAGTACATCTTGATCTGATACAAAAACTAAGCCAATTATTGTTAACTAAAGTGGCAGTGCCCAGTCAACAGTGCCTTAGAGCTCAATATGGCAACTATTGTTGAGTCAGCAGTGCCATTTTGTCACTGAGACTCACTAAATGAAGGTTAAGTTGTTCCTTAATGACGATTTTTCATACACACGGTTAATATTTTGAAAAATATAAGTAACTAATTAATTCTCTAAAATGTCAGTATGGCGATTATGTATTTAAAGGCAGCTGTATGATTTTCTCTATATGTACCGGGGTCAGAATAGAATAACAGCTGTCTTTTTACCCGCCTGGCGAAGGAGGAGGGTAATTGACCGGTATGTATGTATGGTTTTTTATTCCGTTGTAAAGGCTAAAAGGATGTGTAGTATTCGTTTTAGCGTCAGGATGTGAACGAAAGGCAAAGCATAAAACCCCTCAATGTGCGAGAAAAATGGATGTGCTACCTAATTTACTGGAATCCGGAAAAAAAAAACCATTAAAAATAAATAATAGTTGAATAAAAATGTAATTCCTGTATTATTTGTTTATAATCTGATCGGTGATAACAACTTAAATGTCTTGTAATAGACCCTGGTTGGTTTTAAAAATGCGAGTTCAACGCACCGACTTATCGTTATTTCGTAGCAAAGACATTAAATGTACTTGGTAGTAAATAGACAGGGCATAGCGACCAAGTGTCATCCAAAACTTGTTACCTCGAGGTAACTAGTCATTTAGTCTACTTTGACATGCCCAGCTGTGATGTACTGATGTGGTATCTGTGTCATCGAAGAAAAAAACCCATTTTAACGGAAACATGCCAAGTTTCGTATTGCACTATTGTAAATCGCTATACGAAAAAGCCTATTATTTTGTGTATTTATTAAATAAATCAATTTTATATAAAATATTTTCATAGATGGTTCTAGAAATAATAGATAAGCGCCCTCTGTTCTTGAGTAGATAAACTATTGCGTAAATAGGGTGATGTATTGCTGTTATCGTTTTTATAGATATTTTTTGTAAGTAAATAATAAGAGTACCTACCTAAATGAATGGAAGTAATTAAATGAATGGAAATACAATATAATTAATCATATAACTGCAATATTAGTATGGTATTACTATTGTTGTATTGACTCTTTGTAAATTCCTCCTGCGCGTGAAAAATGGATACAGTTCGTCCAAATAGAAAACTATTAATATAATATGGAGAAATTATAATTAATGTTGAGAATGCCACGGAATTAAGTTCGACTTTAGTATATTAAGTGTATTCTTTTTTGCAAAAAGGAATAAATTAAATAAAAGTATATTACAGTTGTGAAAGAACGGAAACCTGGTTCTACGCTGACAAGTCGCAATTTTTAAATCAATCTTAATACGATATCTTTATTGATATTATTAGTAACTAGGTATCGAATTGAGTATCGAATTGGTTACCCCCCTATAAATTAGCGTCACATGACCGCCACCTACCGTCCAATAGCTCAAATAAGTGTTCTTATTACTTTTATGCATATCGTGCTACTAAACGCGAGATGGCATTCCTGATGCTTATGATCATAGTTTTTCTATGACAATGTCCCAATGGCCACTCTATTACCTATAATATCAAATCTTTTTGCATGCATCGCCGGATGTTACTAAGATCGTTAACCGACCGATGACAAAAAGGTACCTAAGTTATTTATTACATTTACGGCTGATTTATCAATCACCAGATAATACTATTCCACGTATAAAATTTAAGTCTGTCCTTTTGTTTGTCATATGAAAGAAAATAACAGACTTAAATTTTATCTATCAAATAGCGATAACTTAAACTATCAGATAGGGTAATCGGCCTCTGCCTATACTTTGTACGAGTGGGAAGAGTACGAAAGATATATTTTACACTCTTCGCACTCTTATAAGGTCGACTATTTGGTCTCTGTCTGACAACTGGTGCATTTACCCTAAATTAATCTGGAGATTGAAAAAACCAGCGTTAGTAATATAAAACCCAAAAAAATTATTGGGTAAAAAAAACTTGTCTCATTATACACGTTTTCAACATCCACCAGATAGGTTTGCCCTGTCGTTCACTTACATACTGTACTTATACGTGATAACTAACATTATATTGATGACATTATCCAAACAGCAGTCGGCTTTTTAAATCTTGCTTTTTGTTAACTTGTAATTTTAAACGAGGCTTATATCATTTCAATATTTCAATTAATCATTAACGAAACAATGTGCTTTTACAACGTGCCCGGGACGTACCCGAAGGATTTTAGCAGCGTGTTCCGGAGTTGTTTGAAATTAGAAATTAATCTTAAAGTAGGCTCGATTTGGTTTAATTCTCGAGATACATACCTACATTTTTGTAAAATGAACTTTTTGCGAAAACTAAGATGCAACAGATCCTGATGACATTATCCAAACAGCAGTCGGCTTTTTAAATCTTGCTTTTTGTTAACTTGTAATTTTAAACGAGGCTTATATCATTTCAATATTTCAATTAATCATTAACGAAACAATGTGCTTTTACAACGTGCCCGGGACGTACCCGAAGGATTTTAGCAGCGTGTTCCGGAGTTGTTTGAAATTAGAAATTAATCTTAAAGTAGGCTCGATTTGGTTTAATTCTCGAGATACATACCTACATTTTTGTAAAATGAACTTTTTGCGAAAACTAAGATGCAACAGATCCTTATAATTGCAACGTGGGCACTCTTAAGCCAGGTAAATTCATCTGTATACATATTACAAGTAACTAAATCAAATGAAACTAGCACGCATAACTCATCCATAACTTCTACAGATATATGGTAGGTAGTCGTCTGCAACGTGCCCTGAACTTGTTGCACGATATGGTACTTATAAGATTGAAAGAGTAAAATATTTTGTTGCAAAACAATTTATAGACAGAGAATTATGGAGGATAAAAGCATCTCCGCATCACATCAATAACTTGTCTACTTAACCCTCATGCCAACAATAGTTTGAGTTATGGGCATGTGTGTACCTAAAAAGTGCCATACAAAAGAATAGAATCCGGTGTAGCGGCAGACCAAATAAGCGACCTATAGGATGTCTAGGATGTAACCGGGATGACCTTTCTTCAAAGAGTCCAAGATAATTATGGGCAGAAATAGAATAGTACATTGTGCATCAAGGGTAGTATGAAGGGAATTACTAACGAGAGTGTTAGAAGCCCGACGCCGAAGGCGGAGGGCTTTTAATGACTCGAGTTAGTAATCCCCTTACTGCCTGTGATACACACAATGGTTTTCATCACATTTGCGAAGAAAAAAAAACAAAGAGAAAACACTTTAACTCTGCAAAATATAAAGAAATAATTCAATTCAATTTTTGTAGGTTATGGCTCCATCGAGGCTATCGATGATTCCGCCAACGTCAATGTTAAGGAAGGCACGTGTTTATTGAAATTTTGGCCGGTATCTTCCGATGGCTGGTTCACTCAGAAGAGAATCTACGACAAAATACAAAACAGACATTTATTGTTAGACTAACTACTACAATAACAGATTGTTAATTTTAATAAATTTACTGAGGACAAATACAAAAGGGGAGAAGACTAATGTAAGAAGGTACTGGATGTTAACAGGACGGGGGATATTGGAGGGGAGGATATCGTAAAGCGGGGTGACAATACGGTTGCAGTAGAAAAATACGTGTTCAAGGGTTCCTTCTGCCAAACCACACTCGCACAAAGAATGGTCTCGAACACGTATTTTAGCCAAGAAAACCGGTGTACATATATGACCGAGGCGTAAACGGATAATCGCAGACGTAATATCCTTTGGGATCGATTTCTTGGTGGAGAACCACGGCCTAGTGGGTAATTCCGGTTGCAGTTTGCCATAATATTTGCCAACAGCTAAGCGGGACGATTGCCAACGAGCGGTCCAAGCGTTTCGCATTTCTGGGAGAGCTAGAGCTTTAACGTCGCGAGGAAAGCATCGGTCATACACGGGATTACCAAGCGTAATTGCCTCTTTTGCACAGAGGTCTGCAGTCTCGTTACCATTTATACCACTGTGACCCGGAATCCAAGCCAGTACTACTTCAATTTTTCCCATGTGACATTTGTGCAAGACATCCCTAATCTTTAAAGTTACTGAGAAGTTGTCTCGAGCATGAAATGGGCGTTTAATTAGGTCTTGTAAACAGCTCAGCGAATCTGTTAAAATAAGGGACTTGTTTAATTTGTGAGAGAAAACATAAGATACTGCTTCCAGCAGGGCAATAGCTTCCCCAGAAAACACAGAATTACCAGGAGGAAGTTTGTAATTTAAAATAATTTTAAACTTGGGGATCCAGACTGCTGATCCCACCGGGCCTTGATCAGACAATTTGGAGGCATCGGTAAAAATAGTAAGGTAGCTTGACCATTTAACATCAATCACTTTGTTGAATAACTCATTAGCGCCTATTTGACTTTTAGAAATGCCCAGACTGAATAGAACTGTTGGCTGGAAAACGAGACTATCATAGCTATTTTCAAAAAGGGGGTTAGTAAAATTTTGATAAACTTGAACAGGGAGATCTAAAAATTTTCTATAACTATTTACAAGCAGAGGAGAAACTTTGTGAGCCCAATACGGAGAAACAGAAACCACTTGATCAAGGGACTCGAGGATTGGGAGAAGAGGATGGGATGATTTTTGGAGGGTTTTAAAAAAGAATCTGTCGGCTAAATATTGTCTTCGTAAGTAATACGGGGGATCCATACACTCCACCTGAAGAGCATTGGTTGGGGAAGATTTCATGGCTCCAGTAATTATTCTTAAACATCTAGCTTGGATTCTATCTAGTTTTGCTAAGGCGAGTTTGCTACACGGTTCCAGAATAAAGCTACCATAGTCAAAATGACTCCTAATAAGGGCATTATATAATAGTTTTTGACTATATGGATGGGAGCCCCACCTTACACCTGATAAAGCTCGGATGATATTTATATTTTTCTCAGCTTTCTGACACACATAATTAAGATGATGAATGCCAGACAACTTAGAGTCTAGAAAGACACCTAAAAACTTAACCTGATCCTTAACCATCACAGGTTCATCATCAATATGGATGTGTAGGTCTGGGACATGTCTTTTTCGAGAAAAAATAACTACATTGCTTTTTTCTGCAGATATAGAAAGACCATGGTCAGATAGCCATGTATTAAGGTAGAACAGCGCAGAATTCAGAGATTGCGAAGCTTCTGGGAAGAATTTAGAAGACGAATACAGAACAATATCGTCAGCATACTGTAAAATTTTACAAAAGCAATTGACTGACATATCAAGATCTGAGGTATACAAACTGTAAAGAATGGGGCTGAGAACTGAGCCTTGTGGTAAGCCCCTCCACACAAGATGAGGGGACATAAGGCTTCCATTAGCTCGAATCACTATGGAGCGACCCATAAACATGTTGCAGATGATGTTGGTAATCCTCACAGGAATACTCAGATTGAGCATTTTCTGCCTGAGTATAGGAAGATCTACATTATCATAAGCTGCAATGATGTCCAGGAATGCGCCGACCACATGCTCTCCTCGGGAGAGAGCTAGTCGAATATCGGAGGTAAGGATGCTAAGGCTGTCCATGGTTCCCATACCTTTTCTGAATCCAAACTGGGTTCGTGAAATTGCATTTTTATTTTCCAGAATCCATTCTAATCTATTTTTCACTAAGTGCTCCGTGATTTTGGCTAATACTGAGGACAGCGCAATGGGCCTGTAAGAACTAGGATTAGAAGGGTCTCTTCCTGGCTTAAGAATTGGAATAATAATTTGCGATTTCCAACTGTCAGGCACATTTCCCGTTAAAAATATTTTATTTAAAAGTTCCAAAAAAAAATGCTTTATAGATTTTGTGCTTTGGATCAAAAAAGAATATGGGATACCGTCTATGCCAGGTGTGGAGTCACGCAAACGGTCAAGAGCACAACCGAGCTCATCGTAACTAAACGCTTCGTTCATTCGTTCAGATGGAGCATGTAGTGAGCAGTAGCCGCCCAGGCCCTCCTGAAGCGGAACAAAAGGAGGGGCAAGCTTCGAAGTAAAGTCTTCCAGCCAAGATGACACATTACTATTGACGTTATTGTTGACTTGAGAACAGCGAAATGATTTTATCTTTTTCCACACCATTGTAGATGAGGCTCTAGGGGACAAGGATTCGCAAAAGGAACGCCAGCCCTGGTGCTTCTTTTTGCTGAGGAATCTTCTACAATGAGCAGATACTCGTTGAAAGTTCAAATAGTTATCCATAGAGAGATCCTCTGCAAAAAGAAACTCAGCAAGGTTACGCTCCTTGACACGGGCAGTGCACTCGGCATCCCACCACGCCGGAGAAGAAATTTTGCGACAAGCCGAATTCTTTAAGGGAATAGAGCTATCAGCTGCAGACAAAAGAGCTTCAGTAAACAAGTTGTAAACCTCCAAAAAATTCGCCTGCGATATATCGGGAAGATCCTCAATGGACTGCACCAAGTTGCACCTGAATTTGCTCCAGTCAGCCTGACAAACTCTATGTTTGAGAAGAGGGGCTACGACAGGCAATGGAGATATAGGAAAGTTTACGATGGTAGAAAGAATAGGGAGGTGATCGCTTCCTAGAGAATTAGGGCAAACTCTCCATAGTAAGGACTGTACTAAGTTTGGAGATGCCAGAGTAAGATCAGGGACACTGACGTTTTGGAGAGGAGATACTCTGCGCGTAGGTGTTTTGTCATTTAAGACACACAAGTTTACGTCATCTATGAGCTTTAACAGGAATGAAGAATTCGAGTCGCAACGATGAGATCCCCATAAGGTATGGCGGCAGTTGAAATCGCCTTGGACAATCATAGGGGCCGGTAGAGGTAACAGTATATCGCGAAGTTCTTGGATACGATCACGATTCGGGTGTGGAATATATACGGATACAAATGATATGTTAAGGCAGCGGACTGCAACAACATTTAAGTCAGGTGAGTGGGGGGGAATAGGAAGTTGGGAAAAAGTTACATTTCTCTTTACTAAAATGGCACAACCAGCCCAGCCATCATTCCTGTCATCCCGGAGGCAGGAGTAACCCGACACCCTAAAAAGGGAGCTGGGCTTCAACCAGGTCTCAGAGATGGCAAGAATGACCGGACAATAATCATTTATTAGTTGAATAATTTCTTGTTTTTTATTTTTGATATTCCTAGTATTCCATTGTATTACGTTGTAATTGGCCATCTTGAATAATTTTATTTATAGCAGAACTAATATGACCCTGCAGGGATTCTAGAACAGTGTACGGTATGATGTCTGCAAATTTAGACAGTAAGTTTACAAGCATTTGGGAAATAAGATCCCCCAAGTTATCATTAGGAGTGACAGGGGTGGACTCTCCTAAGGCACAGCCATTAGGAACAGTAGACCTCGGAGAAGAGGTGATATCTCTATGAGCATTCATATCATAGGACTTCCCCAGTTCTGGCCTGGGTCGACGTTGAACAGAAATGGTTTTGCGATATGACTGGCTCTGTGAAGCAAACTGAGACTGAGATGAAGTCGGGGGTGATGATGGAATAGGCCTGGCTACTTGGCTGTGTTGCACTATAGGATTAGAACCGACTCTATCAGAGTATGAAGGCCGGACTGGACGAAACCGTCTTGCAGCCTCAATGTACCCAATGTTTTCCTCAGACATTACTGACTTGATAGATCTCTGGCGGGAGAATTCAGGACACTTTGGATCCGTTGAGGAATGTGGGCCAGAGCAAAACAGGCAGGAAACTTCAGAATCTGAGATTTTGCAGTCAGAGACTTCGTGATTCTGTGCACACCTAGAACAACGTGGGTTAGACCGGCATTGGTCTTTAATATGGCCAAATCTACAGCACTTATGGCACTGAATTATTGGCAGTCTATAGGTGTCAAGTGGAATTGACATACTAAAACAGTACACTTTTTCCGGCAGCCTCTGTCCTAAAAATGTTAAAACCACTGTACCGGTTGGTTCCCAGACTCTTTTACCATCAACCTGTTTTTTCGAGTTCAATCTCCTAGCTTTAATAACAGGGCCTGAACCTGGTGGGCATTCAATGTTGTCTATGAACTCTTCCAGCGTCCAGTCCAGAGGAATCTGTCTAACTACACCCATGCGTGATACTTGAAACCTGGGGATAACTGCTGAAAGGTTATGAGACGATAATATCGAGTTATCCAGGAAGCTGTTGGCATCTAAAGCAGAGAGAAAGTAGACGCACATTTTGTTTTTGCCGATACTTTTGATTTCTTTAATGCCTGCTACTTTACCATTGTAGATTACTTGGGCCATTTTAAGAGCACGCATACGGGTTGGAGAATTTGGTTGGTCAGTATCCGTTCGAGTGACATGGACAACAAAAGGGCCCACGTCAGATTGCGAATATTTTATATCAGATCCGTTTTCGTACCCTGATCTGACGAAAGTATGCTGAATTGACGCATTTGGCGGACTTGACTTCTTGCCATGGAGCTCATTTTCTTCATATGAGTCACCACTAGGCCGTTTTTCTCCAGGTTTAAAACTCGATTTTCCTCCGCCCCTATCAGGCGGCTCAGAATCTCCCATCTCCGACATCACAGAACGAATACAAACAAAACACTCACCTTACAATAATTACACCCACACCACCAACTAAAAATATTCAAATCTTAGTGAAAATTAGCCAGGAAAAACACAAATAAACGAAATTCGAATCCCGGACACATGCGTTAACTAACACAGCCAAAGCAGGATCGCACATCCTATAAAGAAATAACTTTTGACGAACGGGAACGTAAATGGAAACGATATTTTTTTTTGTGACCTCTACCACAGATAATAACTGCGTTTAGTTTCGACCTGGATTCGAGCCAGATTTAGCCAATTTGATAAAAATGTATAATTACTAAAATTAATTATAAATGTTGATATAAACTTGAAATAGGTATAAAAATAATGAAGTTTAATGAAGCGTATAGGTTTTGTGTAATGTAAGTTAGTCTTTAGCTAATTTTTAAAGATGAAATTAGAAACCGATTTAATTTTTGGCTGAAAATTAAACCTCCTTAGTCAGAAATGATGTACGAAAGAGTTGCAAATTTTAAAAAGAAAGTCATTACTCCCTAGGGATGACAAACTAGCCATAATTCCCGCGGGAACAATTTAGGCCATTGTCCTTCTGTATACAGGCATGGAATAACACCATTTACGAGCAAGTGTGATGAAAATGGTTATGGATTTAGCCTAGCAGTGACATAACACCAACATTACGGACCACGAATATGGAGGACTCCTTAACCATGGAAATTCAACACGTTAGATTTTTACCAACGTCAGATTCAGCCGGACGATTAAAATTAGAACTAGCAATGAGTACTAAAGTTACATTGAAATATTTTAGTGAGATATTGTAGTGAAGGACACAATACGAATCGTTTTGTGGCGAAAATTGTATTACTTACTTCAATCGGTGATTGCATTATTTATTCGGTTTCAGCCTACCAAATGTAAAATGATACTTGGTTTTGTTTTTAATGTTATCTATTACCTACTTATATGTGATTTTTATTAATGTCCAAGTACCAATCACGAATCTCATTTTTCATCGAACTTGGACGTAACTCAGAAGAAGAGATAATATGATGCAGGGCAAGATACATTAACTTGTAGAAATCATAAAGCCGGAATTTAACTGCGGCCAAGCTACATACAAACAGTCAAGGGCACAAATAAGTATACACCCCAAAGTCTCGGAAATATGTACACAGACCTTATTACTATGGCAATAATCTCTACGTGTAACTATTTTTGCACCTTTGTGCGGATATAGGTATATTTTTACCCTTGACCTGTACGTATAAATCCGCTACGAATCAATACGTTGGTTCTTAGATTCTCCTACAGTGGCACCCGAACACGCTAAGCACAAATTGGTGCAAATAATACATCCCCATAGATACCAGTCGTATTGAACCCCTTGCAGCGCACTGTCATGTCACGCACGTAGATAGGTAGGTACGTGCCACGTACCACGTGGTCTTGTTCATTGCGGCGCAAGGTAAAGTTACGTCGCGTGGGTCGATCAGTTATATCACACATGCGTTCGTAATGTTCTCATCTGCGACTGTGGGCGTATCTACATTATTTTTAATACGAAGCTAAGTTATACCCGCGTGCGTAGCTCGACCACGCGCTGCACTATGTATTGTGTGCCCGTGCAGTATAAGGCACACCCAAAGAACAGCGGTCTTAATAAATTTATATTGTTCCCATTAGGTTTTTTTCTTTAATATGTGCATATAAGCTATTTATAAGGGAGACTGTCCCTTAATTTGTATCCTAACTAGGGCCAAAGCTTGCCTTTTAACCCAGTACTCGAAGTAAAAAGTAGTACATCTTGAAAACGATGCGTCATACAACGCACGCACTATCAAACCAGCTAGGTATTTTGACTATTAAGTTAAGAGCGGAGAAGGGCAATCAGGTTGCTTTTATTGTGGCTGTTTGAGAGAAAATGTTCCTGTTGGACTTTCCCCCCTCCCCATTTAAATAATTACGACAAATTTCACGGACGTAGGATTTTTTTAACAATATTTTTAGGCAAATCGAGAAAAAAAGTGTCTTGAAACTGTTTGTAATTTCTTTCATACACATCCCCTCTGGTCGAATGCGAAGTTCGTGGAGCATTTTACACAAAAGGTTTAGAGTCAAAGCCCAGTTTAAGTATTTTAACGTCCTATTAAAAAAAGATAAAAAAAAGATAAAAGATGTTTATTCAGTAAGTACCTAGGCCGCACGGGCACTTTTACACGTCAAAAATCTACCAGCGCTTCGCAAGAGACCACTGCTGAGAAGAAACGCCGCAAGAAACTCAACAGTCAGATTCACTCAGAAAAACGAATACAAAAAAGCCCGGTTCTGGAAGACTATCCAGCTTAAGCCAGTCTACTGAGAGGAGTCGATTAAAGAAAATGACCGCCCGCCATATCGCAGAATCATAGAGTGCTCGAAAGAAAATTCAAATGCGAGGGCAAAATCATTTAAAACTATCTTAAAGACATAGGTATTGAAACACAATCAAGAAAAGTCAAGACGACTGCCTGAAAATCAATAATTTACTCAAAAATCAGGCTTCGTAATTTGGTCAAAAATACATTCTACGCTAAACACGACGTCTTGTACGTAATGAACGACTATTCATATTTCACATTAAACGGAAATTAATGGGAAGGGAATTATTATATCAAAAACACCAATCAATGGCCCAACTGAAGAAAACGTGAAATATGTGGAACTTATGAAGGTTCCCAAAACGGGTAATCTTTTCGAATAATTTTCGCCCAATAGGTACAGAGTTAAATTTAAAATATTTAAATATAATAAAATAAAAAGCCGACATCTGTGTTAACGTCAGCCATGGACAAAGTTCTAAGGATCTGTCACAAAGCAGCTCGCAAAAGAGTAAATATTTTTTTGCCTTAAACATTGTTAATAATACTATTATTTATTATAAACATTTTTAATAAACCAGATTTATTGTATATATAAAATATTGTTTTGAAATTTGTCCAGATTCCATTATTAATTTAACAATTTTTAGGTTACAAAAGTTGTTTAGGCCTTCTAGTAGATAATAAGTTTATCTGTAGCAGGAGGTCAGGAGGATGGTTAAATATTCTTTATCAAATAATATATTAAGGCGATACAACAACATTTCCTATGACGACGTATCGTTTTCAAGATATAAACAAAAATCAAAATGAAAAAACCGGTCAAGAGCATGTCGGACCATGCTCAGTGTAGGGTTCCGAAGCCGTCACTACAATCAAATTAGACCTCGCGACAAACTTAACTTTGCTTTTGGAAAACTATTATCCATGGGGATGTATGGACATCCACATTGGTCGCGCTCTGTTTACCAACACCGCAAATAAGTTTTCGGAAGATAAAAATTTTAAACTGTTTGTAACTCAAGAACCAATGAAGTCAACCTAGTCCTGATAGTTTTCCTATTAAATTCAATATGTGTGCTTTCATTTAATGGTTCTTAGTTTGACTACGGAACCCTAAAAACGGGATCATCTTTTTGCTCCCCATAGGGCTCACCTCCTAGGGGACTTTTAGTATATGAATCTCCTAACTAGTCCAAACAAAGTACCGAAGTCGAGCTTTCTGCTTTCAACTTTTCCATCCACAATTTTTCATTGCCAGGACTAAACGTTGTGCTCCTCACCGCTGACAGTGTGGCGCTAGCGTCGATCGGCTTGGTCACCACGGTTTATGCTGGTTTGTGCCGGGCTTTTATTCGTATAGAAAACGTACGTTACCGCTAGCTCAAGGTGGACCTGTTGTCGCCGTCTCTATCACTATTAATTCGAAATCGCGTACAAAATCGAATAACTACGGTAGTGTATTATTTTGAGTAGCCAGTGAACTGAGGAGTGCAGTGGAAAAAACAGTTTTTAAAAATATGCCATGGTTTGAAAGATATAACAAAAAACATTTTAAATAATATAACGTAACGGCTATTTTGTTTGCAAGGCTAACCTGCCGGCGGTGAGTCATCCACATATACCGTTCATCGCTCGCCACAGCGCGTGGCCGCTGACACATGAACGAAGCGGACATTTGGACATCTGATAAGAGTGTTGTCAGTGCAACGACGAAATAGAAAAGTCGGAAATGTCTCCTAAAAAATTCTTCGTGTGCGTGTTGTGGAAAAAACATTATAGACAAAAATGTCATATGCTGCCGCAAAAATCAGTGCAATAAACTATATCACCTGCACTGTGTGAAATTAAAAAAAGTGTGTGCTGCAAAAGGTTGGCATTGTCCCGCCTGCTGCTGTGCGGGTTGCAGAGGCCACATTTCAGAGATTTCAGACAAGGATTACATCTGCTGCAGCAGCAGTGAGTGCAAGAAACTCTATCATTTACCATGTGTTAATTTAACAAATGTAGGCATGGAAGCTAGTAAAGCTTTGCAGTGTCCCGAATGTTGCTGCGCCAATAAAAAGGGCGGGATAACTCTTCCACCCCAGTTCGCTTTTCGCAAAACTTGACCAATAGGAAGCCACGAGTCACTAGCCCGCAGTTAAGCCCTACACCGATGGGCGATGAGTCGGCCTTAATTAACCTGACCGAAGAAATAAAATTGGGGCAATGAGGACACAACCTTGAGGGCTGTATGCTTGCGTGTAGGAAGCTCCTACACAAGCCCTGTAGATAATGCTAGGACTGAACCCTGTACACCTTGAAGTGGAGAAGAGAGCCACAGAACAGTGGTATAGGATAAAAATGAGCAGAGAGTGGATCGGATCCGAGATGGACAAGAGACACGCAAGCATACAAAGGGAGTCAATGGTGAGCATGAACATGCTTATGATTAACAACGACCTAATAAAGAAAAGGAAGATCTTCGACAAGAAATACAGAATCCATATAGGAGAGAGAGACAGTTGGGAGACAGAGATACCGGAACCCAGAATGACATGCTTCACGGATGGGTCATGGAAGTCCTCAACAAAAAGAGCGGGGGCAGGCATCTATTACCTGGAGGCGAATGAGCATACAGCGATACCACTAGGAGGCCTCACTAGTGTGTTCCAGGCAGAAGTATATGTATGCCATCATGAAGTGTGCACAGAGCCTCAAGGAAAGAAGCGAAATAGCGGGGCACCACGTTATAATCTACTCAGATAGCCAAGCAGCACTAAAAGCGTTAGATAATCTGGTAATGAAACCTCCCTGGTGCAGGACTGCAAAGATGAACTGGATAATCTAGGCACAGCATCCAAAGTAACACTGGCATGGGTACCAGGACACAGTGGAGCAATAGGAAATGAGAAGGCTGATGAGCTGGCCAGAGCAGGGGCGGACCAACAATACCTAGGCCCGGAACCAGCACTCCCGATATCTGCAACGGTAACGAAAGGAGTCATCGCCAGAAGAATAGAGACAAAGACAAATGAGGCGTGGACAACAACACAAGGGTGCAGACAATCCAAACTCATGATAGGAAGGGTAAATAGGAACAGAACAAGGTATCTACTAAATCTTGGTAAGTACAACCTAAGCACCTGACAGGGATCTTGACTGGACACTGTCCACTCAACAGACATCTGACGGTTATAGGAGTCAAACAGGATCCTCGATGCCCACACTGCGGCAAAGAGGAGACTAGTCAGCACGTTCTGGCCGAGTGTGTAATGTACTCGTCACTGAGACATCGCACATTCGGGGAGGACGTGCTATCGGTAGAGACACTTGAAAGCAATAACCTTCAGGACGCACTAATGTTCTGTAGGAAAACAAGAAGATGGGATCAGTGCTGGATGGGAGCGCCGCAGAGCCAGTAACCTGAGGCTGGATCAAGGGGAACTGAGCGGAATGAATGGAGAGCCACTCGACCGGCCGCCTGCCTCAGCGGCGACCCCACTCATCATCATCAAACTAGAATTCCATAGACACCTATCTAATATTTGCAAACGGGCTAGCAAGACCCTAGGTTTCGTCATGAGGGCGTCGAAGCAGTTTCGTGGATTCGTTAGATGTTAGGCCAATACGCTCTTCGTCCAAATCGCGGTTGGCCGATCGTCTACTACGCAGTTAGTCCATGATATGATTGGTCTATTACGCTGTTCGCCCATTTCGCGATTGGTCTATTACCGTGTTCGTCCATTCGCGACTGGTCTATTACGCTGTTCGCCCATTTCGTAATTGGTCTATCACGCTGTTCGTCCATTCGCGACTGGTCTATTACGCTGTTCGCCCATTTCGCAATTGGTCTATTACGCTGTTCGTCCATTCGCGACTGGTCTATTACGCTGTTCGCCCATTTTGCGATTCGTCCATTATGTAGTTAATACGATACGCCGCCATTAGACTGTAATTATTAATCGTCTAAATAAGAGTGATTCTCTGGCGTTTCAACCACCCATCAGTCCCTACTACAGTATGCCAATAACTAGTATGAAAAATTAAAAAAAAAACCTAACTTACCTATGAAAAAAATATTTTTTGAATTCTTTGAAATTGTTTTCTGTGTAAGGTGTGTAAAGAGGAGTTTTATTATTCTGTATTGTATTGAAGGTAATTGCAATAAAAAAATACCGTCACTGGGTTTATGACATAGGCAAAGAAAGGATTTTGAAAGATTTATCATAAACATATAAATTTCTTATGAAAAAATACATGAATAAAACACCAAATAAAGTTATTGAATGTATTACCAAAACTTAAACAGCTTAACCACTAAGCAAAGAAAAAATGATGTCCTTCAAATAAACTAAACCTAAACAACTAGTTCACCTAGAAATCCATCATTTATGGACCGATTCGTTTATTGGGTATAATTTTTGATTTAATAACTTTTTGAACAAATTCTATGGCGCTTTTCTTATAGCAATTTTAGTTTTTTGCGTAAGAATTCGTTGAATTTCAAATCTTGCACTCGTTTCTTTCGACTCATAGGCATTTTCTTTCTGATCAATATATCGAAGTGTCGCCCTTCTTTCTTAAGTATGTCGACCAACAATAGTAAATTTGGCTTGACAGGAATTTTCTTGTTTATTCGACTGTGCCACCCTTCAACCGCGTTCGTTGTCCGGTGATGCTCATCGGCTACGCTTAGCATTGCAAAAAAAGGGAGCCATTGCTTTTCAAAATAGTTACAAAATTCTTCGAACGCTGCGGAGTCCTGGCATATTTGACCAACTGACTTTATATCAATCCAAGCGTCCATCAGAAAGTTGGTGAGCAATAGTGTCAAATAAGAAGCCAGCTTCATGACGTTTCTGCCCACAAGAGTCTGGTCCAGGTTTAATGATGTGCACTTTTTTATAATGGCCTGCTGATAATGAAAAAAGCAGCCGCTGATATGCTCATTTGGATACACGCTTTTCAATGCATTGAATTGTGCTAATTCAAAATCGGCCTTGTAATTTTTAATAATTATACCCAGTTCGTCCTTCAACACCGTAAACAATCTTTGATATATCGTTTTTTATCTGGCAGCAGACAGTAGATGACCGGTTTAATATTTTGGTATTTTGTATCAGATGTTTTTAAATCTAGATGCAAAGTGAATGTCTGTCTAAACGGTTTAGCCGTCCTTTTACGAGGGCGACACTGAAAGTTTTTAGATCTGGCCACTTGTAAACAATATAATGAAAACATAAGTTTAAATTTTGAAAATGGAACTCATTGCCAATATTATTGAGTATGTATTTTATTCATTTGTCATTTGTTTTACGATTTGGCGGCAAATTGAAAGTTGTCAGTGTGAAAGTGAACGTCAGCATGAATTTAACGCGAGAAAATTTTCGTGCAATGATTTTTTATGACTTTCGATGTCATTTAAGTCAACAAGAAAGTTATGATAGACTACGATTGGCCTTTCACGATGAAGCCCCATCTCGTGCCACTGTTTACAATTGGTTTAATGAGTTTAAACGTGGTCGCAATAATCTCACCGATGATCTGCGTGAGGGCCGTCCTTCTACGGCAACGACTGAAGATAACATCAGTGTTGTGCGGCGTATGATAGAGACTGATAAAAGAGTGATCTATCAGCAGATTCGTACAAGCTTGGGCATCGGTATGAGTCAAGTGCACAAAATCCTCCATGAACATTTAGCGGTCAGGAAGCTTTGTGCCCGGTAGATACCTCATAATTTGACCGAGGCCCAAAAACTCCGTCGTATTGATTGGTGCCGTGAAATGGTTTTAAGATTTAACGGAGGTGACTCAAATGCTGTGTTCGACATACTTAAGGGTGACGAAAGCTGGATTTACTGTTATGATCCCGAAACCAAAAGAGTCTGTTCAGTGGGTGTTTCCTTCCGAGGAGTTGCCAACTAAAGTGAAGGAGGTCAAAGCGTGGGAAAAAATATGGTAGCCTCGTTCTTCGGAAGGACAGGTCATTACGCGACAATTGTTTTAGAAGATCGCAAAACAGTTACAGCAGAGTGGTACACTAACAATTGTTTGCCACTTGTCTTGAAAAAAGTTCGGGAGAAACGACCTCGCAGTAGGATCCTCCTTCACCACGACAACGCCTCGTCACACACCGCCAGACGAACGATCGACTATTTGGCGACGTGGAATTAAGTTCAAGTTCAAGTCTTTATTCGCGACAAAAAAATAACACATACAAAAAAAAACTAATAAATAAAAAAACATACTTTGTCACGAAACGGACCCTGCTCAGCATGTTGCTAGCTTTACAGCCAGCGCTGGTCTTCCGCAGGACCCATTCGGTGAAAGCACGGTGGGCAACAACATCAGATACACAAATGACAAGGACTAAGAAACAATATAACTAAAATACTAAACTACACACATAATAATCAAAAAAAAAAGAAGGAAATAATGAACAAAAATACAAACATCGAAACGTTGCATCCCGCACTACGTGTGTATGGGCCTTTACGGTAACAGTGAACGCAGCCCACACACAATCGTTAACTACTAGCGCCAGCGGGATCACAACGAAACAGAACAGAAAACAAACCAAACACTCAACATCAAATAAAAACCGCATGGGATTGAGGCTACAAAACATATAACAATTACCTATGACTAATTAGCACAACAAATATTAAAATTAAATTAAATTATGGTGACCTACAAAATACAAAGAATTACTGGGTCACCCGCCGTATAGCCCGGACCCCGCACCTTGCGATTTTTATTTATTCCCGAAATTAAAAGAAAAACTTCGAGGAAAAAGTTTTATGGACGCCGAGGAAGCTGTGGCTGCGTTTCAAAAGGCCCTCGAAGACCCCTAAGGACGAGCGGGCAAAGTGCTTTTGTCAGTGGTTCCATCGGATGCAGCGATGTATAGACGTCAATGGACACTATTTTGAAAAGATGTAATAAAGCTAATAACTTGCTAGTTAAATCATTTTTTGATTTTCTAAGAACTTTCAGTTTGACCCTCGTAAAGGTGCCGTCAGCATAAAAGTGAAATAGTTTCTGTGTTGACTTATCAAGCAATTTTCGAGATTCATTCATTACACAAAACACTAATATCTTATCATCTTCTCCGAATTCCTTCACTAAAAAGTCCTTAGCCAGTATTTCGGGTATATGGACGTCTCTTAGGCGGTTGAAAGACAAACTCGTTATTTCGAGACTCTTTTTTTCGCCCTATAAAGTGCGTCTCGTTTGGAATGAAACGATGGGATTTCATCCGGCTCCACTACACCACTGTCTTCTAGTTGTTGAAATGAATCTTCATATATTTGTTGGACGGAGCCGAAATCCATTGCAACTTTGGTCTTACAAGCGTCGAACGCAATATCTATGGCATTTCTAGAGTAATCAGGTTCGCACGTATGTTCACTTTCCCGTAAAACTTGATCACGGGCTCCGTTTAACGTGACGGACGCACTGCACTCATAGCGATTGCTGCACCACCACAATGAAGTATTATGATTTTCGCATATTTTTTTTATTTCGTCGGATTAAGTTATACCTTTATCCATTTGTTAATAGCATATCTGCTCCTTTTTAACTTTTTACAAAAGTTAGGTCGAAATTTTTATTCATGTTGTTTCGATCATAGGAAGCAATTTGTGGCACTTTACAGAAATGTCACTCGTGATGAAATCTATTTGATAAGTATTTCTCTTTTGTAATAATACCCATAGGTAATAATTTATCAAAAGAGAATGTATTCAAGAATAAAGATAAATTAGGTGTGCAAAAATATGCATGTAGTAGCTGTGCCCACGACTCCGTTCACTTGGAAATAGTTATTAGCCGTGCTTGACAAAACGGATTAAAAAATAAAGAAAGCAACCACACAAATAAAAGGAACGCAATATTTTATATTTTTTAGTATTCTGGCAAAGCTGTTGTTTTCCCGACACGGCAAGAGGATCAACCAGGTATAATTGACCTGGGGTTTCTTTTCACGCGGAAGACTAGTTAGACTGCGTTTGGACGAATTGACTGTTGGACAACACGCGTACCTGTTTGGACCAAATACGTATTGACGTATTGCGTGTTGTACGAAACGCGAATTGGACGATAGACGTTTGCGACTTGGACGAAATAAGTGTTGAAATCCAATTTGGACGAAGAGCGTATTGGCCTAACAGCTAACAAATCGTTTCGTATCGGAGTCGCGGTGGTGTTGTACAATGCCTATGTCCGTAGTAGGTTGGAGTATGGGGCTATTATCTGGGAGCCCTACGAGGATAAATACTGTCTGTTGGTGGAAAGAGTGCAGCGTAAATTCGCCCGCTGGTTGTACTGCAAAGCCTACGGGTATTATCCATATACCTGTACCCTTCATTGTTTGTCTCCGGGATGGTTGGGCTAGACACGCTTCGGATGAGGAGGAAGTAGTTATTGTTAGTTCACTTTATGTGTGTTGTCCATCACAGGGTGGACAGCTCGGCTGTTGGGGCGGATTAGGTTGGTTGTTCCGACGAGGGTCCCCCAGGATTTGGATGGAGTGGCGGTGGCGCCGCGCCGCCGGCCGGGCCTGCTGCAGCGTGTGTCCGCTCGTACGTGCCACGCCCGACACGCTCCTACCGCGCGCGCGATATCCTTGTTGTACCTAATGCTCACTCAGCACAAGGGACTGACCTGTTTGCTGATCGCTTTATTCAATTATGCCGTATTGCTAAGCAGTTCCTTGACAATTATAATTAACTATTTTGTATTATTTTAGTATATTCTAGATTTTTATGTATTCCATAATTTCGAATGCTTTGGTGTTCTTTTATGCTGTAAACTTACATTGTAATTAAATGAATAAATAAATAGAGAGCCGTTTATACCTACGAGTTTAAAATGTATTATTATTTTATTGAATATCAATGCTATCTTACCTCTGTACTTGATTTTGATTAGTGAAATTTATCTCTTAGTGAAAGTTTAACCATTGAACAAAAAACATACAAACATATATCTAAATTAAATTTGAATGAAGATGGAAAACAGATTTTTAAAAAGCTAAAAGGGGTTTTGCAGAAAAAATCCGGATAAGAAGTTATGAAAAAAAATAGTGAACTGATATCGGGAAAGGAGATAGTACTAGATTCAACGATATCTCGTTCTACATTTGATTACTTCCGTCGTATCTTTCGACTGCAACTGTTGTAATTGGTGCGTATTTAAAACGCACCAATTACAACAGTTGCAGTCGAAAGATCATTTATTCAGTTAAAATGGATATTTACTGCATGAAACCGCAGATTAATAGTAGAAAACTTAAGAGATATTTTTTGTCGTATATTACGAAAATCACTTAAGATCAACAAAAAGTAAATAAAGTTATATTAAATAAGTAAATGAATATCTATTTAAGTTGATATGTCGATTCCAGGTTATTATTTGGGCTATTCACAGTAGTCCGCACCCCGTAGTTCGCACTACGAGCTACTGGGCTATTCCCAGTAGTCCGCACCCCGTAGTTCGCACTGCGAACTACTGGGATTTTTTATCCCAGTACGCACCGTCCGTCCTTTTTTATATTCCTGCTTCTATAATACCATATGAAATTGAACACAGTTATGTTAAATCAAAACTGCGAACTACGGGGTGCGGACTACTGGGAACAGCCCTATTTATTTACTAACAGATTGTAAAGCAAGGTTATTTAACCTTATGCAGCAAAAACTTCGTGCTAGTTGAGCTTCTTGGAGGCTTATAATGTGGAGGCAGAAGTCTGCTTTTTACTAAATGGACATTCTGTTTTAATACTTCTTTAACAAATTTATATTTGCTCCCGCCATAACGATATATGGTTATATATTCCGATTTGAATTCGATTTCGAATGGAGTCATTGCGACGTTTGTTCTCCGCCTACCTAAAACGGATTGTGCCTATGTGGCTACAAAGTCTAAGTCGAACATAGTATAAAACGCTAACTTCCTAATTAGCAATATGCGTTCATCTCTGTTGAACTAATCGGTAATAAGACTAAAGGGCTGTCAAGCTATATCGCGTTATGACTTGCACGCATTTGGACTACAGTGGGATTAAGACTGAAATGCATTTGGACTGCATCAGGATTGAGACTAAAACGCATTATGCCTAAAACGCATTATGCCTAAAACGCATTATGCCTAAAACGCACTATGCCTAAAACGAAGTACTTAGTAGAAAGGGCGTCGAAAGCTACTCCCTTATATTTTATTTATCAAGTGAAAAGTCCTGAACTTCTGACTCACTCACTGACTGACTCATCCAGCAATTTTATACGTTTAGTCAATGATATTTTATATAAAGATACGTCACCTGCGCGCAAAAATGTTCCTCAAAAAGGAAGGCATATTGCCTTCCTTTGTATATATTTATCTCTTTCTAACAATAGCGTTCGCCATTTTTGTCTCTGTCAGTAATTGGTCACGGGTTTTGAATGCTTTTAGTATGAGCATAACGTATCTTTATACACCGTGGGCCCGAATAACCCGACCAATTTTAACAATCGATACTTGAGCCTATTTGTAGAATATAATGGGTATAATATGTAGTCCAATAACGCATAATTTCCGAGATTTTTATTATTTAAAAATCAATTCCATAGTTAATTAAATTTGAACTCTGTCACCTTAACCTAAAGCATTATTTACTAAGAAAGATTCATGTTGTAAGTAGCAATATCATCCACATACAACATAAATTAATTAATCAATTTCTTATTAAATAATGCTTTAGGTTAAGGTGACAGAGTTCAAATTAAATTAACTATGGAATTGTTTTTTAAATAATGAAAATCTCGGAAATTATGCGTTATTGGACTACATATTATACCCATTATATTCTACAAATAGGCTCAAGTATCGATTGTTAAAATTGGTCGGGTTATTCGGGCCCACGGTGTATAAAATATCATTGCGTTTAGTGTCATTATTGAGCGATCATGGTGGCTTGACCAAGATGGCTTGAGTGACAAACAGGCGATCAGACCTCTTACTTACTCTCCATTAGCAATATTCAAGCAAAAAGTTGGAAAAAAGTTAAAAAATTATATGAAATGAAAAGCAACGTCAAATTAAAAACTATTTTAACACTTATTTTAAACAAAAAAATAACATTCTTCAAAATAACAAAAAGCTTAAAATAATCCATTTGTTAAGTGTAAAAACTAAGTCACGTATACATCATTTCCCTTCTAATTTTGCACATCTTTTTCAATAAATAATAAGCTGATGTTTCCTTGTTTACCAGTTTCTCTAGTTCCTTTTTGTACTTAGCATTAAATAAAACATCTATTTTCCTCCTTGCGTTGCCTTCAAACAAATGTTGCCTTAGTTTCAGCCCTTGCCATTGAGACTCTTTTCTTAATTTGAATAGGAAAAGGATTAATTTCGGCTTTCCCTTCATTCTGGCGTTCAACCGTCTATGCCAACCTTCTAGGCTATTATTAGTACGATGAATTTCATTGGCACAACTTATGAGTTCCGGAATTTGAGATAGCCATTGTTTTTCCATATAGCCTGCAAATTTTTCGTTTTCCGAATTTTCATCAGATTCTAATTTAATTGTTTCCCAGACCTCTGACACATATTGAGGTGGCAAAAGTGGCAAATGGGCACACAGGTTAGTTACTTTATGGCCTGTGGCTGTTGATGAGATACCCAAACTCTCGGATTTTTTCCAAACTGCTTTAGAAAAGTGGTAATAGCAGCCAGTCACGACTATGCCAGGAAACACGATTTTCAGTGCCTGTATCTGAGCAATCTCATAATCACATTTGTACTTCTTTATGGCAATCCCAAAATGTTCTCTGACGAGTTGAAATACTCTTATGTAGGTCTGCTGCTTTTTATCCGGCAACAAGCAAAATATCATTGGGACAATATTCACAGTGTCCTGGTTGCCGGTGTTGATGTCCATATGAATCGAGTAAAGCTGATAGAATACTGGCACACTTTTAAATGTTCCATCGCCGTAAAAATTGGCGTCTCTGTCTGCCAAATTTTTAATTGTGTTTTGTGCCAACGGGCTTGAAAATATTAATATTTTATTATTTTCATTGCCATCACTGCAAACAAGAAATTTATTGGAAATTATATCCGGCACCTTTATTTCATTTAAATTTGTGCAGTGAGTTTTCTCAAGTTGAAGAAATCTATTCCGTGTTCTGTATAGTGAATCTTTTTTTGATTTTAGTACAGCAGGCATATTTATTTCTTCTTGTATTAAATTTATAGGTTGCGGATTATTCAAAACAACATTTTCAAAAATTTCCGGTATCGGACCAAATGATCGGCAAACTTCTTTTTTAGTCTTATCTATAATTACGGACACAATATTTTTTTCGACGTTTGAGCTACATGAATGTTCGATCACTCTTAAAGCTCATTCCTTGAATTTATTTTAATCGAAGCACTGCACTCGCTTCTTTTCGAACACCGCCATAACGTACTTCCGTCCTTGTTGGTTTTGTTTTTTGAATAGGAGAATCCAGCATGGAGCAAATTAGCAGCGCCTCTTTTATTTGTGACAAAAACCATCTTTTCTTTTACGTCCATGATGTACGCTTACTATCCAGATAAGGAGAAACGACACTTACTTGACATAAGAATTATATGCTTTTCAATCGCTTCAAATTCAAGTGGCCAGTATAAAGACAAAACAATCAACGATAACGAGTTTGTAATGAATTTCTTCATAGTATCTTTGAAGTTTAGGCAAAACGCGACTTAGTCAAATGGCGGAGTAGGCACAATACTACATAATAATGAAGTTTAGGCAAAACGCGACTTAGTCAAATGGCGGAGTAGGTACATTACCGAAATAGACATTATACTCAATAGATCAACAGCAAAATAGACGAATTAACCATATAGCCTAAATGCTACCGAAGAATGAAGTTTAGGCAAAACGCGAAAAAGGTATAATGCGTTTTAGGCCGACGTAGAACAAAGGCATTGCGAGCCCAACTCACACTAGACCGTTTTTTAATATTTGTTTTCCTTCAGGGTTTGACGCTTGTTTCGTTTTTACGACACAACCAAAAAAAAAACTTTTCATGTACCCCTTTATTATTTAGCTTTATCTTGACAGTAAGGTTCGTTTTGTTATTGTTACTTTTTATTGTGAAGACCTAATAGATTAGTTTTGAAGCAAATACGTCTTGCTCTAAAATAGTATTCAATACAATACAATACAATACAAATACTCTTTATTGAACACCAAAAAACAAAAAACACGGAACAGTACATTTTAAACTATAGGTATACAACAGGCGGTCTTACCGCTAAATAGCGATCTCTTCCAGACAACCTTGGACAGAGAAATCATGAAAGACAAAGATACATGGCAGGTGGTGTAAACTACCTTCTTCAGAACCCAAACTAACACTTTTATGATAAAATCTACTTACACATATATAAACTACATACACATACATACATAAAGTAAATGAGATTAATAAATACATACTCAATACACACTAAATACATATTATTATACATCAACATAATATACACATACATAAATTATAGAAATCAGCCAAACAAAGATAACACCCGAGGTGAAAGTATTTAAGAAAAATAAAAGGAATAATTGAAAAACTACGGAAGCGATAGATAGTGATCCTTTAGCTTGCTTTTAAAACTGGACGTAGACTGAGCACGCCTTACTTCTACAGGCAAAGCGTTCCATAGCCTTATAGCCTGAATTGTGAAAGAATTGGAGTAAAATTTAGAGGAAGAAAAAGGGACTGACAAAAGAAGGTTTTGGGAAGCTCTGACTGAGTTAAAATAATTGAAACGCTCCTTAAGGTAACGCGGGGTAGCGGGGTTGAAAAGTATGCTGAAGAGGAGATTAAGAATATGAAAGTTACGACGAGCACGGATTGGGAGCCACTTGAGTTGATTGCGAAAAATGGAGACGTGGTCATACTTGCGTAACCCAAATATGAACCGTATGCACAAATTTTGAATACGCTCAAGCTGTCCCTCAGTAAGATCCAAATAGCACACGTCAGCGTAATCTAAAATAGGAAGCAGTAAAGTTTGAGCAAGCGCAATTTTAGTAGCAAGAGGCAGAAAGTTTTGAAGACGTCTTAGAGAACCTACAGCTGCAAACATCTTCCTGCTAGTCTCACTAACTTGAGGCGCCCATGACAAAGAGCGGTCCATAATGACACCAAGATTCTTGACCTGAAGAGAGTAAGGAATCTGAACACCGTTGAAACAAACTGGGGGAAGATTTGCAAAGTTGACTCTAGAAATAAGTTTGGGGCTGCCAATGACGATAACCTGTGTTTTAGTAGGGTTTACTTTTAGCCCAAACCCATTGCACCAATGTAATATGCGCTTTAAGTCTTCATTGGCTACGTCTACCACGGAAGAAAGATCGTCAAGCGTACCCTGGGAATAAATTTGAAGGTCGTCAGCATAAAGGTGATAAGAAGAGTGAAGGTTTTGCGTAATAGAATGAATAAATATAGAAAAAAGAAGCGGAGACAGCACGCCGCCCTGCGGAACGCCGGCTAGCGTGCTGCACCATGAAGATCGAGAATCATCCACCTTTATACGCTGCCGACGACCGATTAAGTAGCTATGAAACCATTCAATAACCGCAGGAGATATGTTAAGGGAGCGTAAAATTCCAAGCATTATGTCAAAATCAACGGTATTAAAAGCATTGCTAAAGTCTAACAGCGTCAAAACTGTCAGTTTCCTGTTATCCATGCCAGCGCGAATGTCGTCCGTGATTTTGACAAGAGCAGTAGCCGTACTATGACCTGGACGGAAACCGGACTGAAAGGAGTTAAGGAGGTCATATCTGTTTAAGTAGGAAGACAGTTGCTGGTGAACAAGGCGCTCCAGGACCTTGGATAGGAAAGGAAGAATGGATATGGGACGATAGTCAGAGAAAGTAGCGGGATTAGGTTTTTTGGGGAGAGGGACTACTTCAGCATCCTTCCATAACGAGGGAAACTCATTGGTCATAATGGACCTATTAAGGATACTAGAGATGATAGGAACGAGAAGGTCAAGCAAAGGAAGGATCATGTTACGACTAATGCTATCAACACCAACTGCGTTGGAACTGATGGACAGTACACTCTTCTTAACATCACTGTCGGAGAATTGAGAGAAAGAAAAGGATGAAGTATCAGGAGTTGAGATGTTAGAAAGACATTTAAGTGTATCGGCTTTAGCTGGACCATTAAATAAGGTAGAAGTAGAGAAATGCTGATTCAGCTGATCTATGTCAATATCGTTGTTACTAGTATTATTAACTTGAGATTTACCAACTCCTATTGATTTGAGAAACTTCCATACTTTAGCAGGATCACCATTTTCAACGGATTTATGTATATGACGACTTTGTGCGTCACGACAAATTGTGCCACATCGGTTGCGCAAGGTGTGGTATTTAAGCTTATTTTCGTCCGATGAGTCAACTTTCTATCTTGATTTTGCAACATCCTTTTTGTGAATCAAGGACCTAATTTCATCAGTAAGCCAAGGAGCAGGAAGATGCTTAATTTTGACAGGCCGAACCGGAGCATGGACGTCATACAACTGAGTAAGTTGGGAGTTGAACAACGCAACCTGGGCGTCCACGGTATTAGCGTCAGAAATAACGCTCCAGTCAACCTTAACCGCGTCCTCACGGAGTCTGTCTGCATCTAACCTACTAAAATTGCGCTGGAGGAGAATTTTGGGCTTAGACTTAGGGGGCCGGACTTTATATGACAGAAAGATTAGATCATGGTACGAGAAGGCATCCGCAGAGTATTGACCGAACTTAGCAACAAGAGTAGAAGAAGAAGTTAAAGCAAGATCTAAGAGTGATGGTGAGCAATTGGGAAAACAATGAGTGGCATTACAGGGAAGAATACTCATGTTGCAAGCAGTCACGAGAGAAATAAGTGATTTTGAACGATGGTCATTTTTAAGGAGACAAGTGTTGAAATCACCCATTAAGATGTGGTGTTTAAAAGAGGGCATTAGATCCTCGAGAAGCTTTTCAAGAGAGTCAAAATAATTAACATGTAATGAAGGGGAATAAAATACTCCAAGTAGAAGTTTAGTGTGGGAAAGAGTTAAGCTAAGAAAAATATACTCTGCGGCGTCACAAGAGTTTTGCGCTGACGTACTAACAATTGAGAAAGGAATATGGGAACGAAGGTAGATGGCAACCCCGCCACCGCCTCTCCCAGTACGATCATTGCGAATCAAATGAAAACCTGGTAGAGAATAGGAAGAAGTCGGTAAACATGGTTTAAGCCACGACTCTGAAATTAAAATAGCGTGAACATTTTTCAAGTCAAAGGTTAGCAGCAAGTCATTAAAATGAGCAGGAATGCTTTGAGCATTTATATGAACGACATTAAAATTGTTAGGAACATCCGAAAATTGAGCATCAAGAAAGTCGTGGAGAGAAAGAGGAAGACTATGAAAACTATCATCGCTTACCGAGCTAGAAGAAAAAGAGACGTAATCATTACTATCGTTACTATCAGTTTGGCTGGAAATAGACATAAGTGTATATATATATATTAAAATTAAATTATAATAATTAAAATTATATAAATATTCTAAAGGCGCTTTAGTAGACACTACCTGCCAGCAGTAAAACAAAGACAAGGAATAATAACCTAATTAGAAAGCTAGTTTACGAATAACGAAACGCAACTTTATAAGTCGGCAACACTGAGCAGACACAAAGACTGTCAGAGAGAAACGTCATGTCAAAGTGACAGTTATCGGATTAACAATATAATGACAAAAATAAATCGATGAAGCCGATCGATCAATAGAAATTATTGGGGGTATACAGATAAATGACATGCAACCAAAAACAAGAGGTCTAAAATATAACCTGTACAATACTGCCAAATCACGAAGCGCAGAGAAGAGAGTAAGCATCACAAATAATTATAAGGCAAGTTAGTAAGCTGCCGGCTTCACAATGTTTCTCTTGGACTTCTTGACCGGCGGCACATTCTGCAAGGCACCACTGGCACTGGTACGAGGAGATGAAGCGACAGGGGCCGCAGGCACGACTGGGATGGCGTTGACCTCCGCAAGAGAGGTAACGCGGTGCCGCACGTCGCCTGCGCCTAGGATGTGCACCACTCCGTCACGAGTCCAACAGCTCCGGACTCCGAAGCGTTCCCGGGCCGCCATAAAAGCATCGTGGCGACACTTTGTCAAAAACTCCGACACTGTGATACCCGTGCCCCTCAGCGCCGTCTTGCCGAACCATACCTCGTCCCGATTCACGATGTCACGAAATTTGACAAGGATGGCTCTAGGCTTATCTCCACGAGACCGACCAGTGCGGTGACAGTGTGCAATCTCACCTGCATTCTCTCTCTTGAGATGTTTGTGAAGCGTCGCACTAACAAGAGCTGTGGTGTCCTCACTACCCGTCTCAGCAATACCATGCAATAGCAGCATCTTGCGGCGAGAACGCATATCAAGGGAGTCTACCTGATGAGACAGTGTCTCCACCTGTTGCTGTAGAATGCTCAGCGCTTTCACCATGAACTTTTTGAACTCTGCAAAATCCGCTACAATTGAAGCCACAGAGGGGTTACCGGCACCAGCCTTATCTAGGCTGCTTTGAAATTCAGCCATCTTCGCAGTGAACAAAGTGGCAAGCTCAGCAACAGATGTCTTCATCTCAGATTGTGACATTTTGAGGTTATTTTATCAGTGATGTGACAAAATATGTTGAAACTTTCAGGAAATGAGAAAATTACTGCTGGTAGGTGATTTAGGTCAATTTACCATTGATTTTAACCAGTTCTTTTCCAAAAATAGTGATTATTTTAATTTTAGAGAAATAAAATTGTTTGAGACTATGTTTACTTTTTTTATCCACCTACCCTCATTCATTAATTATTAGGAGTATAAGAAAACTAAAGTTATGTAAAAACAAATTATGTATTATAAACACATAAATATGACGACAATCAGAATGCATGCATTGTATTATTCTTACAAAATTAACATGGAATGGAGCATAAAAAATGTACAATATTTACAAAAACTTGAGGACAAAACAATACAATATATATAGGCTATTTATTATTAACATCAACTAGTCTTTTTGCTTTTAAAAGTCACTTCACAGCACTGTATTGTTTGTATTCAGACACCAAAACCTTCTTTCGCGTAGCACTTCATTGACACCTCATTTCCAAGTTAAGTTCTTGAACCCTGCAGGAATCTTGATTTCATCTCTCTTTTTCTGCTGAATAACTTAAAGTAGTGTGTGAGTTGTTTTGCCGCCTCATCCTAGTAAAGCTGATCAAAACTAAGGTGAATAACATGATTCAGGATAACATCCGCCGTGTTGATCCTTGCAACCAGGTGGTGGGTGTCATTACATCACCACGCAGGAATATGCAATCAATACAGGGCGGCTATCAAAAACAAAATGTTATATACTCGCTACAGTTTGGAAGCTGGACTTGCAATCTATTTGAGTCTGATCGCTGTCTGTATAAGATAGCGGAAATTGGTTCAAGAACTCAAATGCCTTGGAACTCGACTCAAACGCCAGCTCCCGAACGATGAAATCCACAGGAACGCTTTGTCTGTAGCTGCACACATAAGAAAATATTAGTTTAACACAGCCAGCTTTGTTGGCATGATCGAGTAAACAGTTACAACAATTCATGTATTCCCCATAACTAGATTTTACTTACGCAAGAGACATCTTTCGAGGCAAAAATTCAACTTTATATAAATTCAAAAACACCTGTAGCCCTAGACAAGATGCACTCGGCGAACGTTATCGTCATATTAATGTACAGGATTGATTTCAACTGCCGGACGGTTACGTCGAGCGCTTACATTTCAATTCAAAACATTAAGTTTTCGATAATCGTCTACGTCTAGCGTAATGCATCACGTCTAGGGTCCCTGACGGGGTTTACAAATGGTCTTGGAGGCTCGGTTCTGTGATTTGGTAAAAAAAACCTTTGAACGCGAAATTAGAACTGAATAAACTGTAGATTTTTTCTAATAATATATACTTATGAATTTATAATGATTTTGAATTGGCATCATACTTATAATTATCAACTTAAATTTTTAACCAAACCAGCAACAAAAAATACTATATTTATGCTATTAAAATCAATGCCTCTGGCCTACATTGAGGTGGTTGGATCCCCATACAAATATTACACATAAAATATTTTATATTGCACATGAATGCTAGAATTATTCGTGGTAATTAATATTTTTGGGGAACCAACCTCCATGACGACGGAGATACTACTAAAGGCAAATATCACACCGCTCCGTGTGTTACTCGCCTTAACCCTCCCAACATGCAATCCCCATATACCTCGTAGAAAACCAAATATGATATCCCGCATTACTGTTAAGAAAACAAGAAGCATACCAACACAATCAGAATAGGAATGGATTAATAATATACCTACTTTTCTCGACACTACAATTTTATTATTTATTATATTAATCAGTGATTATTTCAATGATCATTGATCTATTTTTGCGTCATTTGCTGAAACGTTTTTTTACGTTAGTGTTATTTTAAAATATAAGATTCCCATGTGGCATTGAATAAAACGCCGGTGCTGAGAAAGTAGTTTAAACTTCTGAACGCGACTTCGTCCGCGTAGATTTCGATTATCGTTATTCCCTCGGACAATATTAAATTTTCAGCGTGCAGAAGTAACAAAATTATAATGCCATGAACTGAAAGGCGGATGTTTAAGTTTCTCATCACATACAAGTGAGAGAAGTTTATAATTGTAATTAACTTGATCAAATAGTCATTACTCTATTCCCATTGTGATCTCGGATTGATAATACTAGGTTACCACTAATAATAATTAGAATTTCATCCTTGAAAAATGCGGTGTAGCTGGTGTGGTGTAATTATCTTAACTATGTATTTTAAGTGGCAAAAGTTATTACCATTAATTAAGATAAGGTCAAACGTAAGTTTTCTACTCAGCACAGAGGTGATTAAATCAGGGATCGTATACCGGTATTATTTTCATACAACAATACCGGTATTTAATTCTGTTATCTCTCTTATTATTATTGAACATTTTTGAACTTCAGAAAATATCAGGGAAATGTTGCAAAGTAAGAAAAATATTTCAATTTTATTTAATACCGGTATTGATCCCTGGATTAAAGCTTAGGAAAATGACCCTAGAAATAATAGTAAAAAAAGTAGTTCACTCAAACAACATCTTTGATCTCCCATTTATGCCCGTAACTACACCATCAATTGAAAATATCGCTTATTTTATATGTTTAAAGGCATCTTTAAATGTAATCATTCAAATCAATAATTATACAATTACCACCACCCATACGCAGCAAAATAAAGGCTATATTCCCAGTCCAGTTATTTAATGTTCCGGGTATTATACTGAATAACCTGTCAGGACATTGATAGAGATTTTATCTTTATTTACGATTTTCTTTATTAATGTTAAAATTAAAAAGAAAAAGGTGGTAACTACTGGTAAAGATTTCTCCCATCTATTACCAGTATATGGGGTGTAATCATAACAGGTGGAAAAAAATAAGCTGTTGCCAGTGGTAAGGGTAACATATTAGTGGTAACAGGTGGTAATATCCTGTATATTGCAAGAAAAATATAATGGCCCCCAGGAGACTTAACATGACCCATTATCCCCAGACAGGGAAGAATAGTAATCACTCCTCAGAAAGCCAGTCACCAAAACTTAATTATTTAGGATTTAGGCTGTTGAAGTCTGACAGGAAAGTTTGTACTTAAACAAAATCTTACTTGAAACAGAACTAGATTTATCTTTTTTGTGCCTGTGGCCTCAATGGTTTTTAGACAGGAAACATTTTTGAAAAGTAGATGTTAAATTCTAACTTTTAATTGGACAAATCCTGTTTCATCTAACAGAAAGATTATGCCTTCGCCAAAGCAATATTAAAGTATACATATTTAAATGAAAGTGTTAAGGTAAATTAAATAAAAGCCAGAAATGAGAGGGCATACAATTGTGGTAATGATGATGATGATGATGATGATGATGATGATGATGATGATGATGATGATGATGATGATGATGTTGATGATGAAAAGAAAAGATATAGAAAAAAGGACATACGACTTTATGATGTATTTGAGATATTGTTTCCTTTCCCTCTCGACAAACCAGTCCATCAGGTAACCAGCCATCAGAGGTGCAGTTTTGTAAAGCAAGAAGAACTTGTGCAAATTGCCAGTGGCCCATGCATATCTTGTCTCTAGGGCATGTTTAACGCATTCATTTAATCTGTCTTCTTTGGAAATAAACTGAAATATTGTAGTTAAATCTGAAAGAAAGCAATGATAAGAGGTCCATGTTATTTTGTACACAACTAACAAATCGTCTAGTACACATTCGTCAGATTCCTTTTTCGTCAGAATAAATTATAGCCTGTTTTTTTTCGGACGAAAACGGACTTTCGAGCAGATTCCGCTATCGTCAGAATAAACACATATTACCTGATACGCGGATGACCATAGAATACGTAGGTAGGTTTAGGTTATGTTAGTTTTGCAGCAGGCCCCGAGGGCCAAACCATCCAGAAATAGGAGCTCCGCGTAAGCGCAGCTCCGTCGACACTGCCTAATATGAAATAATATAATGTAACAAATAAATAAATTATAAAAATTAACCAAAGTTTTTTCTGTCCAAAAAGTAATTCCGTTTTTGTCCAAAAAAAAACAGGCTATAATTTATTCTGACTAAAAAGGAATCTGACCAATGTGTACTAGATCTAACAAATTGAAGATGCTTTGTTCATACTCACCCAATGTGTTTTTAGTGAAAATATAATACAGGATCCTGTAGGCTGTAAATTCTGCAGCATTACTTCTGCAGTTAGGTAATTCACTATAAAGCATTTTAAGTTGTGTCTGGCATTGATTAAATTCTTCATGGTCACCCTTTTCTAATGCTATCCTTGCATGAGTTTCATACACTTCTACAGTGAAACCATCTCGTATTCCTTGTACCTGTAAAAAATAGATTATGTACAGACGTCTATTACATTTAAAAAGTAAGAGTAGTATAATTATGATGCTGTAATTTATTAACTTACAGTTAAATCCTGCCTGATTGATTTTAATTGATCACAAGCATATCTATAGTCTTGCTTGTCTATCCACCTTTCTTTAACATTTCTCAAGGAGGACCATAACACCAACACTGGTCTCACTTCACAGGCTTCAGGAGCTTTCGTCAATCGAAGGAATGACTTCTCAATATCAAGGCAAGTTCCCACAATGTGCACATTGTTGACTTCATAGTCACCTTCATTATCCTGAATAATGGATCTGTTGATGCTAGGCTCTGTTCTCCTAGAACTTACCTGTACAGAGCTAGCAATGGATGGTACACTGGTGTTTCCAAACCTTTCTGCTCTTTTAAGAAGCTTTTCAGCATTTCCTTGAACATCTTCCACAACAAACTGACTGTTGTTTTTCTTTTTATGAGTTTTATTTTTTTCTTGCTTCTTATGATCAAAAGACAACCTATCTTTAACTTTTTGTCGTCCTTTGCCCTTAAAGTTTCTCCTATCCTCTACCTCATCCTCTGACAAAGATGAAGTGCTGTAATGAAAAAAAAACAATATTAACAAAAAAGCAAACACAAAACACAATATTTAAGTTGCAAAAGACTTATTTCTTACCTTTGCCTTTTCCTAGCAGGACTCCTGGATTTGGACCTACTTCTAGAATGCTGACGTCGCCTTCTTTGAGGAGAGTTTTTATGCCCCGAAACACGTCCCAAGCTAGATTTTCCCTTTGAGAGTTCTGCCACATTTTCACACTTTTGATATTGTGATAATGTACCTCGAACAGGCTTAACAGACAAGTTATGGCGCTCACTGTGAACACTAGGAATGGGTTCATCATCCCAATTTCTTGTCCAAATTTCATCTTTATTAGCAGCAGCTGTAATACGGCCCTTCAAGCATATATCAATTTGATCACGGTCAAAAGCAGTTTTGCATTTCTCGTAACACCTTTTGATATATCTCTCAAGGCTTTCAGGCCATGTTCCAGCAGAAGATTGGCATATAGAGGAAGACTTGAGAAGATCAGAGGGTTCACTTGTCACATAGTCAGTTTCCCGCTTTATAACTGATGGACTATCTCGAGGCTCACCAGGGGGCTCAGGAATGTCATCACTGAATAGCATAGGAGGTGGCAAAGGAATGTCCATTGGGGGTGGCGGAGGCTGTGGGGAGTCTGGAGGCGGGCATGGAGGCAGTGGGGGAGGGTGATCCGGAAGTGGGGGCAATGTGGAGTTTGATAAGAGATCAAAACTATCATCAACACATTTATCCTTCTTGCGCTTTTTCTTAGGGCCAACATTATTATTACCCAGAAGTGGATTTTCATTGGCTGGAATAGGTGCTGATTTTCGGTTACCATTCAGATTAAACCTGATAGGGGACTGATTCAAGAAAGGACGATTTGTATCCAGAGGAGACATACCCAACAAAGGGGTTGTCGGTGGTGGCTTTGAAAAATCGTGGCGGGCGAATTTAGATTTTGCATTATTATTTTGATGAAATTGATGTGCTGCGATGTTGGGTATTCCCGGATTGTGGCCCATTTGGTTGAAGTATTGATTGTAGTAAGGTGGGTACATACCACTATAACCATTATTGTACTGGTTATACATGCCGTACATCCAAGTATTATGATTTGGCGGCATACCGTTTAGGGTTTGCAAAGGTGGATCTTTTGGAGTATTTTCAGCCATGTTATACAGAATATCTAAATCTTTTAAGGTGATAATTATCTTATCCGTGCCAAATAAGTAAATGGAAAGAAAATACTTTGTTCAAAATGGCGACCGACGACTAGACTAGACTTCACTAACGTTCGTACAACGCACTTCTGCACTGATGGAAAAACGAAAAATGCTCACATAATTCTTCATAACTTACGAGTATCGAAAATCAGATATTGATTTAAGATTGTAAAGTAAACGGTAAGAGTAAAATATCGCCACACATTTAAATATCACTCACTCTCAACACTTGCTTGAGTATTTGACCACAGATTAGATTTGACAGATTGTTAGAGCACGGCACAGATTATAAGGGTATGTATGTGATATGATATGCGATCATCGGCGTTTTAATGTTTTTTTTATCATTTTTGTCTTTACATATTATGCAGGATAACCGTTATAAATTACTTGTTCTTTTAAAGGATTTGCCTCACTGGAGCCGGTCTGCGGCCAGGTATCTTGTATCTCTGTCATAATTTAGTACCTACCTAAACTGATAGAGGCAAAAGATGCCTGATCGGAATGCAGAACGCATCCAGTGTGGCAAAGCAAAAGTTCCTTTCTAGTTATCATTATTTTGGTCAATATGTAATGGCCCCTGTACAGATTGGGCCAGTATGCTGGCCCACCAATCGGATCCCCAAAAGGTCGCCGTTTACACATTAGCGTTGATCATTCTGCGTTAGCGCTTTGATTAAGACGGATGTGGAAACTCCTGCAGCCGCGGCAACTTATTTATATAAGACGTTTAAGTATTTCCTAAAATTGTAAAAAGTAAAGTGAATTAAAAGAAATGGCGCAAAAGAACATAGTGAATGTTGACTATTCATCGGAGCGAGACGAGGCAAATGTATTATTTATAAGTTATTAATTATATGCTATTAATACATAATTTGTGATTCCATATTATTGGTCATTTTGGTACATTTCAATAAATTGTTAAACCTCATTTATGGTCCACTGCATAGTAACAATTTCACTCATGCGTACAGTACTTTCTTTGCTGACAAATGACAATTAACTGAATAAGACGCCAACGTGTGAACACTCTGCGGAGCGCGCCAACATCATTTGATGTGTGCACGAAAAACCGACACCAGTCGATTGCCGGCCGGCGTTGGTTGCCAATTTTGAACAAGCCAATACAGCAGCCAAGTAGTTCTTTACACCGTGGCCCAACGCATTGGCCCAATGTGTACAGGAGCCATTAAAGACAACAATGACCCAACAATTAATTAATATTCACCCGTCTGTGGTCGGCTGCAATTGTATAGCTCGTGCGTCTGTCACTGACGCGAGCCGAGTAGGGTCGCGAACTTTATATGATCGCGATTTTAAAGCTCGTTTGCTAACACTCTTTAAGAGGCCGTACTTTGAAAATCAAAGTTCGAAGTTACGCGCGTGTGTGGGCCAATTCGCATATTTTTCGCGTGTTAGTGCCTTGTTAACTGCGCTTTGCGTGTAAACGGCGCGAATTGCACGTGAAGTCTTCTAGGCTCCACATTCGTTGTGTTCACAGCATAGTTAGCGCGCTCGACAATATCACTACGTCTATATTATAAGTAAAAAACAAATTGAAAAGAAACAGAGGAAACGAAGATGGTGGATGGCGAGTATTCATCGTAGTAGAATAATGTTTGTAATATTTTGTACAATTTAGTGGTATTGGTCTAATATTTTATAAAAATTGCGTGTGGAGCCTTCTTGCGTTCGCAGGCCCTTTGACGCAGGCCGATATTCCGACAACAACCCGTTAACACGGTTAACACCCTCCACATTGCCTTCGCGCGTTACTTTTATAAAACATTAGTCCAATACTGAAGAAAGTATTACAAACCTTGTTCTATGACGATGAATAGTACTCGTCATGCACCATCTTCGTTTCCTCCATTTCTTTTTAATTTGTTATTACTTTTAATGTAGACTTGATTACATCGTCGAGCGCGCGACTATACTCTTCTAACATTCAATGTACTCTAACTACTCTATGAACTATACTGTGAATATAATTGTGACCCTGCGAATGTGAAGCCAAGAAGAGTTCACGCGCATTTCGCGCCGAGACTCACGCCCGCGAATTGCACGCGAATGTAGACTATGTGGAGCGACTTTTGCGTCACTAGTGATGTCATGTCCATGTCTTTTGTTTGTTTGTCATGGACATGTACAAGTTCTATTGACAGATTGACGTCGACTTTGTCGGTGTTCGTTATGGTCATCAATGTCAAATGTCAACCTTAGTCAACAAACGAAATAATGCCAAAGATCCAAGCAAAGGGGCGATGTAATGTATTGAATTGACATATGAATGATCGCAAGTGAAAACTGAAAAGCCCAATTTCAATTAATCAAGACAACAGTTTAGAATTAATAATTTACTCCAAAAGTTATAAGTAGTCTAGGTTTTTGTATAAGATTAAAGAATTGTAACTTTTTTATTAATCGTTCATATTTGAACCAGGAGAAGCAAAGCACTACCCGGTTACAGGGTTGTATTTACCTAGAGATTCTATAATTACTTATTAAATATGGATTTATTGAAAACGCCCTCTGTACAATCATTATATGACTCTGATTTAGAATCAGTGGAAAGTCTGCAATATATGGATTTTGAAGAGGTATGTTAACAATTTATTTATCTCGCATCCACCCATTGTTAGATGAAACCCTTTTGTTGAAGGCGCAATGAATAAGATTATTTATGGCCCTAAAATATTGAAGTGGTCATATAGGTATATATGGATATTAACAGTTGATCCTGCTACCTGCAAGAGACAATCTTAATTAGTTTCATTTAGTGCAGCATGCAGTTGTTTAAACCTGAAGCAAAACTTGGTTCCAGTGTGTTAGAGGGTCCAAATAGCCATTTGACTTTCACTTCTTTAGGTATAAGCTAGTGTCCTAAAAAAATCGAATTAGTCCATCATTTCAATTATCCAAAAACGGACACATTTTTTATTTTCTCAATTAAACATAAAATGAAAATGATCCCAAACTTGGATGCGCATTATATTTGTCAATTTTACTGGACTAATTAGAATTATTGTTTTTTTACCCAGGACACACCCCTATTGTAGATGTTACATTTACTGTTAATATTTTAAACCAATATATTTTCACATAATGACACAAGAGGAAAAGCTTGAATTGCAGGTAGATTCACTTAATATTCTGTATATCAATTTAAAACAAACATATTTTTAATCTTTTCAGCCCTAAAACTCTGGTACTGCACTGATTAGTAAAAGTGTTATTTTATCATTAGTGCCTTATCTTAATAATAAAATATTGATCTCAATACCAATGATGGGTACATTTTGTAGATGCAAGAGCCCGATTGAATTATATTATTTATTTATTTTATTAAAACAAAAATAAAAATTGATCTTTAATCAGAGAGATTGTGGTGGTTGTGCAACATAGGATCTGTGTATATTTTTTATTTATTTCAGACCAGTGGTGAAATCAATGTGTATAACACCTTTGTTTCTTTTTGTACAATTTTTTGTATAGGATTATGATCTGATAAGACTAAAACTCGGTCTTTTTTGTCTTGCATGAGATGGATTAAGTCACTAAATAACTATTTCTTGATTGCTTCTTGTTTTCCTTAATCACTCTTCTTCTATCACTCAGCAATCAAGTTCTAGTATCTTCATTCTGGTGCAGTCCTAGTATCTAGTATGTACTAGGACTGCACTAGTTGAAACAAAACAAAGTATTTCTACAAACCATCAGAGAATTGCTTGTGCCTATAGCTAGCATCAATATCATTGAGTTTGAATTAGTTTAGATGATAAATGTAAATGAGGAAGGCTGACCAGCAATTTCTTAATATTTAGATCAATTAACATCTTCACCCAGTCTGAACAATATGATTATTTACAGCTAGACGAAGTTGAATATGCTTTACCTGTAAGTGATGCACCTACCCTAGCAGAGGTTCTATCTACTGAGGATGAAGGTGATGAAAAAATACCATTCAAACCTGTGGAGGAACCAACCAGCTGCTCTGCCGTGCAAGTGGACTTCTTGCAAGCAGTGTCTCAGCAAATAATACATGCACAGGTCTTTAATAATTAATTAATTATACACTAAGGATCTTACCACAGTAAGTTATGAATCTAAATTGATTGATTATAGTGCCATCAAGCTGATCTGTTGATAGAGTCGGACGGTGGCGATAGGATCTCCGATATACCTAACGTAGACCCACCATACATTGTGTTGGGCCTCATTAGTGTCTTAATAAGCAGATAACGACTTGTCCCAAAACACTAATGATATGTAGACCATTTCAAGGAGATGGAAGCAGACCGACATAAGGTACTTTCACCCCATATGTACCCTAAAAAGATAAAGATAAAAGATGTTTATTTAGTAAGTAGGCCGCACGGGCACTTTTACACGTCAAAATCTACCAGCGCTTCGCAAGAGACCACTGCTGAGAAGAAACGCCGCAAGAAACTCAACAGTCAGTAATTTTTTTTAAATACTTCTTATGATATTATACAATTATAAAGCTTAACCTAGCATGATATAAAACAATTAATTTAACATAAAATAAAAATAAAAATAAAAAACATTCAAACGTAGCTTAAGCAGGAAAATGTGTCAAAACTAAGAATTTGCATAGGTAATAAGTAGTAGTAATAAAAAAAAATACTTTCCTATGACAGTGCAAGACAACCACCACATACAAAGTTTTGATACATTCTCCTACAGAAACCGTGTCCCCTAAACAATATACAATATTTACATATTGAATGCCTATTTTATTATTCAGTTATTTAGGTGTTTAGTTAAGTTTAGGCCAAGCATTTTTATCTGTTAGATAGTCCTCGACCCTATAGTAAGCTTTAGACATCAACGAGTTTTTCAAGTAACTTTTAAGTACTGGAAATGGTAACTTTAAAACTGAGTCAGGTAATTTATTATAGAAAAGAATGCATTGACCTACAAATGATTTATAAACCTTACGGACACGATTTTTTTAATAGCAATTTTATTTTTATTTCTTGTATTCAAATTATGTATATCACAATTCTTAACAAAAGAGTCTTGATTTTTAATGACATAAATAATATTCTCATAAATAAATTGTGAAGCTACTGTCAAGATACTAATTTCTTTAAATACTAATCTTAAGGAATCACGGGAGTTAAGGTTATATATAGAACGAATGGCTCTTTTTTGTAACACGAATATAGTCTGTATGTCAGCAGCTTTTCCCCAAACCAGAATACCGTACGATATAACCAGGACTCGGACTCGGACAAGTCATCGCAAAACAATCGCAAGACGGCAATAGAACAAGATCAATAGAATCGAATTATGTACAATATTATTTAATTATATTTTTCAATAACATTTATTACTGCAACCCAAAATTCACAATACATGTGTGAAGGTATTTCCATTACCATTTTTTTTAATGCTGATGGTTTCATTGCCCGTACGTAACCATTAACTTCTGCATTGTCTGGAACAAACCGATGACAGATATGCGACTAAAAAGGTCAAATGTTAAATTATAAATTACGATAATAATATATCAGCTTTAGATAATAATAAATAATAATCTTAAGTCGCGACTCTATAATAGTCTTGTCCCATGTCCATATCAGTTTCTGCGATGACTTTTCCGAGCCCTGGACATAACACTATGAAAATAACTATGATAAACTAAGCGAGCTGTCTCAGCATTGGTAAGTTGCCTGATTTTTCTAACAGCATAAGCTGCCGAACTTATATATTAATTTACCTGCTAGTACTGCTATATGGGGACTCCATTGCAAGTTTTTATCTATGGTTATCCCTAAGAAAAGCGCCTTATCTACCATTTCCAAACACTCATCATTTAGAAATAAACTGGATTCTACTGGTCTAACATTAGGCAAAGCGAACCTAACACATTTAGTTTTTTTAGCATTGAGTAGCAAATTGTTACTAGTAAACCAATTAAGTACTTTACCTAGCGTGGCATTTATCCTACTGTAATCGACGGATTTTCGTTCTACCTTGAAAATTAATGATGTATCATCAGCAAATAGCACAATATCACAAAGGTTATCTACCGTGCGTGGTAACTCATTAATATAAGAAAGGACCTAATATAGAGCCCTGAGGCACACCTAGTTTAATAGCTGCTCCCATGGACTGTGTTTTACCACAACCGTTTGTGTTCTATCACTAAGATATGAAGACATAAGTTTTAGAGAATTATTTGACAGACCATAATGTTCTAATTTTAATATAAGAGTCTCATGATCTACGCAAGTACGCAAACGAATGCTTTGGAAAGGTCACAAAAAATTCCTATTGCATCACAAGATTTCTCCCAAATATTATATATATATTTAATCAGTACAGATGCTGCGTCAGTTGTGGATCGTCCTCTGGTGAAGCCGAACTGATTACTGTTAAGCAGTTTATTTCTATTGAAGTGACCTAACATATCTTTTAACATTAACTTCTCAAAAACTTTACTTAAAACAGTTAGAATAGAAATGGGACGGAAATTCGTTAAATCACTCATCTCGCCCGATTTAAAAAGTGGTATGACTTTACTATATTTCATAAGATTTGGAAAGACCCCCTCTGAAATGCAGTTATTGTAGGTAGATTAAAGCTAAGTGAGGTGCAATTATATCTATGATATGATGGATGACTTTAACTGAGGTTCCCCATAAATCCTCGTTTTTTTTAAACTGAGTAGAAAAAAGATTTTTCAGAAAAATGATAAAAGTAATGCTACTCGACGGCAGATAACTACGCGGTGCGTTGCCGCGGGTAAAAGCAAATTTTAATTCGGGTTTTTATGACATAACGAGGATAGTTAGGGTTTTTCTTCTGCAAGTTCTCTGCCTAAGGCTATGAATATACAATCTCTATGTTGTTATACATAATCCGTACTTACCTAAGTTTATTCTTGTATAGTGACCCGTCTATGAAAAGTAGAATCATTCTAATACTATTGAATTAGCTAAATACATATAAGAAGGTATCAGTATATATAGTACAGTGTACAGTATACTTTTTATTAATCAAAATACCTATTAGGTGCTTTATACTTTTTCAGGAAAGGTCATCAGCGGGTGCAGCTACCGCTTTAAGTGTTGGTGCAAATGGGAAATTGACTGTTGGCACGGCTCACGGGCACATCCTTACGTTTTGGGAACAAACACTGCGATGGGTATGCGACTCGAACACAGATCGCGGTGCCGTGTCGTGTTTGGCGCACAATCAGGACAGCACCCGTCTGCTCGCTGGGTATGCGAGAGGAGTTATCTGTCAGTACGACAGCTTACGAGGAATAGTTTTGAGGCGAGTGACCTTGGGAGGTGAAATTTGGGGTACGCTACGTGTCACATGGGCAGGGATCTCCGGACTCGCACTAGACACTGGTGGATCCGTTTGGTTGATAAAATTTTCGCGACCTTTGGGCGTGCGCTCGGCCCGCGCGTCTTGCTTGTTCTCCGGCGCTCGCGGAGAAGTTGTCGCGATGGCAGCTCGCGACGCTCGCATCTTGGCACTGGCTACTCTATCCAGAGTCATCATTGTGGCCGGCGGACGTGCGGCCGGTGTGCGCCTCGGCGGTCCACCAGACACTTTGCCAGTTCTGGCATGGAGCGGCACCGATGAGCGTATTTTGGTTTGCGGCCGTGCAAAAACATTACAATGGCTCGCTGTCAACGTTACTGGGTCGTCAATAATACTTCGGCCGGTACATCGAGTCGAGTTAAAAAGCCCGCCTCTATGGATTGACTGGCTTGGTGGAAATCTTGCTATCTTCGATGCGGATGAAAATCTTCGGCTATGGGGTGACGACTACGACAAACCACTAGACTTGTCACAAATCGAACCAGTCTATGCATCTGCTTTCTTTAAGGTTTGTTTCTAGCTTTACTTATCTTACCTGCACCCGCCAATGACAGTATTGTATTGCTTTACAAAGATAAGATTATATGTTTGTTTGTGTGGAGTTTACAGTTTACATACAATACATACACCATTCTCATAAGGGATTTGACAGACGCAGCGATATTATGTTAGGTACCTACTGATTAGTTAGATCATTTTCCCAAACCATTTTTTCATAGTAGCGAATTTTCACATAGCGTTCTTTCTTTGTAGATAACTTTCACATCGCGTTCTTTCACGATCGCAAATTTAATTATTCGTCTTTCTTCATGTAGCGATTTTTCATAAAGCGTTTTATAATCTTCGCGTTCATTTTCTTCGCATGTTTTACCAGTAGATGGTTTTATTAGTCGCATTTTTTCCCAACCTAATTTGAAAGAGTCGACGGTGCGCGGAGCTCCTATTTCTGGGTTATTTTGGCGCTCCGGGCCTGATATAAAAACTAACCCTACCTATGTATTAGGACGTAATTAGTAAGGAAAATCTGCGATTGGGAAAAAATGCGAATAGTAAAATCACCGAACAATAAATAACGCCATACGTAAAAACGCTACATGAAGAAAGACGAATAATTAATTTCACGATGGTGAAAGAACGCTATGTAAAAATTCGCTACTATGAAAAAATGCATTTGTGAAAACGATCTAACAAACCTTATGCAACTAATGTACTAATAGTAGCTAAAAATTTAATGCCTCATAGTAGGTAACTAAAAAAACACGGTATGGTATAAAACCAGATTTTCATAAGCAATTTATTTTATATTATATTATATTTATTCGATTTATGTGACAATAAAAACAGGCCTTAAATTAAGACACTTGCGGGTTGTCTGCAGACAAAATACATTTAAAATTTTAAATGTGTGTATGTGCGTTTGACCATCAGATTATTGAAGTTTTGTAGTTATTGGCGACTCACCGCATGCTTTTTAACCAAAGTTATTAGCATCGGCATGGCTAATGCCATACTGTCCATGGATATATATCCTGATGAGTTTTCACCCAGCAGAAGCTACTCTGCGAGGAGGAAACCAGGACTGGCTGTCCACGCACACAGACTAAAAAAAAAGGGAAAGTCCTTCTCCATAGTAGGTGCCCGCATTTATAACCTTTTACCTGAGTCGATCAAGACCTCAAAAACTGACCGCATTTTCAAATGTAAATTAAAAGCATTTTGCTGCCAAAAAGACTTTTACTCTATCACAGAGTTCTTTGGCAGTTGATTAAATGTGTCGAATAATCTAAGTACCTAACGACATAATAATTTAATAATATTATTCACAATTGTAACTTAATCAATTAATGCAATTAAATTTATAGAGAGAACTAGATTATATCCTACTGACCCTGATATTATTATATCTATATTCATGTAAAACTGAAAAGAAATCTTATCTTATCATATATATAATTTTTTATTCATATATCCTAATGGCATACTAAAATCCAATCATTTCAGCACCATAGCCTATTAATTTTTGGATTCCCATTCTCCTATTAATAAATCTACCCTATCTCATGCCATCACTTTAGTTAATAATAGTTACTTTGGGTCAAAATTGTATATTTGCTACATACACAATTAGCCTAAAGAGCCTATGCGTGTCGACTTTGGCTCCATGTACTCCTTTAAAAGGTCCAGGACTTTCATTATTAGTCCCGTAAACTCCCGTGATTGGAAAAACCACACGTCAATAATAATGTAACATTTCTTTATAACAACCCAGGTTCCTTCATATATTCTAGTCTGACTTGGGTGGGTACAAAAGGTTTATAAAATAATTAAATGTTTACCCGAGTTCGTAGTGACCCTGCCTACGAAGCTAGCGATCCCGGGTTCGATGAACGCGAATACTTGTTTGTCCCTTGATATTTATCATTTATTTGAAATGAACTGAAATGTTTTATTTGCCAGAATACTTATGAATGATGTACAAGGTGTCAAGGTAGTTTCGTGTCAAGCATTCGGCCGAAAACAACCGACATGCAAATGTTAGGAGAGCACAAACACTTTAGTAACAATAATATTAATTTATCGATGGTGCATATTTTCCGATTCTTGAAACTCCTTCACATAGTGTCAAAGCAATGTTCGTACAATAATTTATAAAGTTTCTTCTTACATTGTAAGCCCTTTGACCATTTGATTTCATCTGGAAGATTATTGACCAATACTATGCACATATTGTAGGCATTTTTGCTATACATTGCACTGCGACAAGGAGGTTGATGCATTAGGTTTATTTTATTTTGTTCTTGAGCCTTGGATGTTTTCTATGTATTTATGTATTTATTTTTCTATATTTCATGTTTTTAGTCGATAAATGATTAGATAATAATTTCTTTAGTCAAATGTATTTTCTATTTACCGTATCCATCTCAAACAAAACAATCTAATTACCATTTTTATGAAAGATTTGCATCTCTATAACTCGAAAACTTCTTATAATATTTAGTATATTATAGCGGAGAACACCCAATCGTGAGAATGGCTGATTTTATTTAATAATTTAGACATAGAGACCATAGTAAATAGTGAGGGTGAGACATAAAAAAATGATGACTCAACCGTAGATTCGTTAGAACTGTTAGAAGTAATTATGGGATCGCAAAAATAAAAAAATGAAAATGTGAAATTAAAAATATCAAAATTTTAATGTTGCTCTGCTTTTCCGAGCAGGATGTCTGCCGGGTCCGTTAGTAATAAATAATACAGATATAGTGACCTTTTTTAGGGTTTGTGGACGGACGGGCGCGTGTCTCGCGCGATGTGCATGGCTGGGGGCAGCGCGCTGGGCGGCGCGTGCGTGTCCGAGGGCGCGCTGTGCCTGCTCGGTCGCCGCGGCGTGGTGCGCGTGCGGGCGCGCGACCAGCTGGCGCGCGCGCAGGCCTCCATGGCCGCCGGCCGCCACGCGCAGGCTCTGCGCCTTCTCTGCGCGGCGCAGGGACCCGCCGCCAGGGACCTTGCGAACTCCTTCATCATCAACATCTCGGAAAGACCTCACTTGCTCAGTAATAAGACTGTAGCCGACCTAGCCATAAAAGTGTGCTTGAAATTCAATTTAGGGTAAGATTTTTCAAACAAGAAACTTTATGTCTTCATTTGGTGACAATAACGCATACATTTCCGAGCATGTTAGAGAAAAAATCATTTGCGAACGAGTCGAGAGCCCTTGTTTTGATTCAATTGATTTAATTATTGTTCCAGTGAAGAATTATGGAGTTGTCTTTGGGAGCAATGTTCAGGCGAGATAATATTCGTGGAAGCGCTGGGCGAGGCGGCGGTGCGGGGCGAGCTGAGCGCGGCGGCGCCGGCGCCCGACTGCTCACAGCAGCTGCTGGAGCGGCTGGCCGAGGCCGACGCCGGGCTCGTGGAACGCGTCGTGGCCTCGCTGCCGCTCACGGCGCTCGACCCGCACCGCGCCAGCATCTTCACCAGGGACCGGCGGCTGTGGCGCGGTGTCGGCGCCATCGCCGCAGCGTTAGGTAATTACACCTCCACCTTCAAGGAGGCGAGCTATTTTACAGCGCGCTGACGTTACACTGACACTGATTGGTTGTGTTTTGCGCGTTCTCCTAAGCTGCTATGGTCCGTAGTCGGTAAACCTAAGGGCCTCCGTTAAGTCTCGCAGGTGCACTGAGCGGCTTGCACGCTTATCGAAAAATAGCTAACTAGTGCGAAAGCGTGCGACGGATATTTCATACTATTTTTCAACGCGCGCATTGCACCCGCTCCAGTTAGTGAAGACCCTTATTATAGCATTGTTATGACCATGGTTACGCTTGCACAATGTCAGTGATTGTGTTTGGTGATCAACTGATATCTCAATGTATATTACTTGTTGAAAACCTTTTTTTTACAACAATTTAAATATGTACAAAACGAAAAATATTTTATTAATTACCTTAACATCACTTAAAAATTAAAAAATCAGAAAGATCGATCATCATGCCATCATGTCAGCCGAAAGACGTCCACTGCTGGACATAGGCGTCCCGCAAGGCTTTCCACTCAGACCGGTCTTGTGCTTTTCGCATCCACCGCGGTCCCGCGATCCTGACGAGGTCGTCACTCCATCTTGTTGGAGGCCTACCTAAAGCTCGTCTTCCGGTCCGCGGACGCCACTCCAGAACCTTCTGACCCCATCGGCCATCAGTCCTGCGAGCAATGTGCCCCGCCCACTGCCACTTCAGTTTAGCTATTCTTCGGGCTATGTCGGTAACCTTAGTTCTACTGCGGATATCATCATTTCTGATTCTATCACGCAGAGAAACCCCGAGCATAGCCCTCTCCATAGACCTCTGAGTGACTTTGAGCTTCTTTATGAGGCCCATTGTTAGCGCCCACGTCTCAGATCCGTAAGTCATCACTGGCAACACACACTGGTCAAAGACTTTTGCCTTCAAACACTGCGGTAATTTGAACGAAAAGGTGCTGCGAAGCTACCCGAACGCTGCCCAGCCGAGTCGGATACGACGAGTGACCTCTTTCTCAAAGTTGGACCTACCTAACTGGACCGTTTGTCCCAGGTAAATATAGTTGTCAACAACTTCGAGCGCAGAGCCTCCGACTATCACGGGAGTTGGCGCGACATGGACATACAGACACTTCAGCACTACGATACATCGGTAGTCAACTTGGCACCGCTGGAGAGACTGCAGCACAGCCCATGTCTCGATCGAATCGAAGGCTTTCTCGTAATCCACAAATGCAAGGCAAAGGGGGAGGTTATACTCTTCGGTCTTCTGTATAACCTGCCGCAACGCATGTATGTGGTCTACGGTACTATAGCCTTTTCGGAAACCGGCTTGTTCGGGAGGCTGGAAATCGTCAAACCTGCGCGCGAGACGATTTGTGATGACCCTCGAAAACAGCTTGTAAACATGGCTCAGAAGTGAGATGGGTCTTTAATTCTTCCACACCTCTGTTCCATGCTTTCGGCGTTCTCCCTTCGTGGAGGACGGAGCTGAACAGCGTCTGAAGGCCCCTAAGGATGGGTTTACCACCCGCCTTCAGGAGTTCGGCTGTAAATCCATCCTCACCTGGGGCTTTGCTATTCTTAAGCTGTTTGAGGGCCATACTAATCTCGTACAGGCTGACGTCGGGGAGATCTTCGGTATAGTGTCGGGTTAATCTAGCTCTCGGGTCTTCAGCTAGATTTCCCACGGGTGTTCGGGTTGTCGTGTACAGCTGTCCATAAAACTTCTCAACTTCCGCCAATAGCTCAGGTTTGGATGAAATGACTCTGACGTCGTCGGTCTTCAGCTTCATCAATTGGCTTTGGCCAACAGACAGGTCCCTGGCAAACACCTTAGAGCCCCTGTTACGCTCAATAGCCTCTTCAATACTTTTAGTATTGAATCGGCGTATATCACGCTTCACAGACTTCGAGATCTGTCTGTTGAGCTGCCGATAGCGACAAGCGTCACCAGAGGACTGCAGAATCATCTTGCGCCTCACCTCCATGAGCCTAAGCGTGGAGTCCGAGAGCTTGTTGGTTATTTTTACGGCGGATCTTGAAGAAATTAGACCCGACCGTTTGGACAGCTTCCAAAAACCCGTCGTTGTAATCGTCCACGTCGCTGCCAAGGCACTCGAAACGATTTTGAAGTTCGAGCTGAAAGCTCTCGGGGTTTTGGAGCTGAGCGGGTGCCGGGCGGAGCGTAGACTTCATCAGTCGAGACCTTTCAAGCTTGAACTGAATATTCAATGATCCTCGTACCATACGGTGATCACTCCCGGTTTTAACCGCACTGATCACGGAGACATCATTGAATATGTGCTTTTTCGTCGACATGATAAAGTCTATCTCATTCCTCGTTACACCAACAGGGCTCATCCAGGTCCACTTCCTATGCTCACGTTTTCTGAAGAAGGAGTTCATCATATAGAGTCCCTCCTTCTCCATAAAACTGGCCAATAGGTGGCCCCGGTGATTTCTACGCCCCATTCCAAAATTCCCCACTCTCTGCTCTTCACCGTCTCGTTTGTTCAGCTTTGCGTTGAAGTCCCCCATAACAACCGTGAAGTGAGTTTTGAAGCTATGCATGGCTCTGGAAACATCCTCATACATAGCCTCCACCTCATCGTCGGAGTGAGTCGCGGTTGGAGCATATACCTGTATGGCCTTCAACGAATATCGTTGGGTCATTCTGAGTACAAGGTACGCTATCCTGCTCGACACACTCTCGATCTTCACCACGTTGTTCACGAGGGACTTGTGGACGATAAACCCGACACCTCCCTGGGAGTGGTGGTCGCCCTCCGGAAATAGAGAAAGCTACCGGACTTCAGGGTTATCATGTCCTCCCCCTCTCTACGGACTTCTGACAACCCTATGATTCCCCATCGTAACCTGCTAAATTCCTCCTCCAGTTCCAGCAACTTATCGTCGGTCCGCAATGTTCGGCAGTTGTATCTTGCCAGGGCCAAAGGTCGTCGTTTCTGGTAGCCGGGTCTCTGCCGGAGATTACCTGAAGCAAACTGAAACTAATATCTTAGTCTGATTCATCTATTAACTCGCTAGATTCGTCATCTGATTGTACATCTTGATTCGTCATCAGATTTTAGAGTAATAATAGAAATAAATGTGATTTATGACGGCAATAATAAAAATAATAGTTTATAGATTCGAGTTTTAAATACTCCACCTTAGTCTGTTTTATCGATTGAAGTTTTAAATACTCCACCTCACTAATCTGTAATTTTGTCACATGTCATTTGCACCATGCTAGTTTTATTCACTAAAAAGTATTTCTATCTTCATCCATAATGATTCTAATAGTATTTATAAAGATTTGTTTGGTGTAATTATTAATTTAATAATCATTTTAAGATGAAAACTATTTCTGGGTCAAAAACCAAGTTTAGTGAATGGGCTACTGTAGGCATTCATAGAAGTAGAAATAGGCTTTATAAACTATATAAAGAGAGGGAGGCAAATAAGAACGCTGTCTTCTTAGTTTACGTTAAGAATTATTCGAGGACCCTCAAGCAAGTTTGCTTGACTTCTAAGTCAATTTTTTTAGGTCTTGAGCTCAAAGCTTCTGACAATAAGGTTAAAACTGTGTTGCAAAATAATAAATAGAGAAACAGCTAAATCTAAAACTCGTGATAATCAAATCACCAGTAACAAGGGTGATGAAAATAATCACATCAAACAAAGACGTTTAGCATTCGAAGATTTTTTCTCCACCTTTAGATTTAGAAGATACCACGAAATTTCATCAATCATGTGCGATTGGAGCTCAAACATTACTTTGTGGTAATGTCACTAAATATAATTTAAGCTTTGCTTTTAGCCATGTAGATTCAGTTTCTGTTGTAAAGGTATTTTTTTTTTTTTTTTTTAATATCAGGGGACAATGTCACACCAATTGACCTAGTCCCAAACTAAGCTCTAGGCTTGTGCTATGGGTACTAGACAACGATATAAATACTTATATAGAGAAATATATACTTAAATACATAGAAAACATCCATGACTCAGGAACAAATATTCGCGCTCATCACACAAATATCTGCCCTTACCGGGATTTGAACCCAGGACCGCTAGCTTCGTAGGCAGGGTCACTACCAACTAGGCCAGCGCGTCATTTAAATAACGAAGTTAAAAAAACTGAGGTTTTATGGGGAACGTCACCCATCTTATCATAGAAATAATTGCACCTCAGCTTTAATCTACAATAATTGCATTTCAGAGGGGGTGTTTTCAAATCTTATGAAATATAGTAAAGTCATACCACTTTTTAAGTCGGGCGATATGAGCAATTTAACGAATATTCTACCTGTTTTAAGTAACTTTTTTGAGAAGTTAATGTTAAAAGATATGTTAGGTCACTTCAATAGAAATAAACTGCTTAACAGTAATCAGTTCGGCTTCACCAGACGACGATCCACAACTGACGCAGCATCTGTACTCATTAAATATATATACAATATTTGGGAGAAACGTAGTCATGCAATAGGAATATTTTGTGACCTTTCCAAAGCTTTCGATTACGTAGATCATGCGTCTTCTATATTAACATTAGAACATTATGGTCTATCAAATAATTCTCTAAAACTTATGTCTTCATATCTTAGTGATAGAACACAAACGGTTGTGGTAAAACACAGTCCATGGGAGCAGCTATTAAACTAGGTGTGCCTCAGGGCTCTATATTAGGTCCTTTCTTATTTTTGGTTTATATTAATGACTTACCACGCACGGTAGATAACCTTTGTGATATTGTGCTATTTGCTGATGATACATCATTAATTTTCAAGGTATACCGTAAATCTATCGATTACAGTAGGATAAATGCCACGCTAGGTATAGTACTTAATTGGTTTACTAGTAACAATTTGCTACTAAATGCTTAAAAAAACTAAATTTGTTAGGTTCGTTTTGCTTAATTTTAGACCAGTACAATCTAGTTTATTTCTAAATCATGAGTGTTTGAAAATGGTAGATAGGGCGCTTTTCCTAAGAAAAGCACGCGTAGTTACCCCTAAGGATAACTATAGAAAAAAACAGTAATGGAGTCCCCATATAGCAGTACTAGCAGGTAAAATAGGTTCGGCAGCTTAAGCTGTTCGGAAAAACAGGCAACTTACCAATGTTGAGACAGCTCGCTTAGTTTATTATACACTCAGGAGCAAAAATACCGGGTCAGAGTGCGTTTTTCATACTAAAGAGGCTATTTCGAAGCCTTGGTTCCTCGCCAGGGGATGCTTTTAGAGAAATCTGATGATGAATACAGGGTACCCAACTGAATGAATCTGCGGTTAACGCCGGAATAGTGCCTGTTCAGAAAAAACATCTAAAATGGCCATAAAATGTAAGGAAATCCAAATGTTGACCCAAACTCTCTCGCTGTGGTGTAAACTGATTGTGCGATCAGTTAGGTATCTTAAGAACTTTTGACCTCCTCTATTGAACCTCGGAGTATCCACTATTAAACCTCACTCAAAACAACCCCTGGCGAGGAACCAAGGCTTCGAAATAGTCTCGTTTGTATGAAAAACGCACTCTGACCCGTTTTTTTTGCTCCTTAGTGTAGTTATTTTCAGTGTCCTACGGTATTCGGGTTTGGGGAAAAGCTGCTGACATACACACTACATTCGGGTTACAAAACGGAGCCATGCGTTCGTTTCGTTATACAGGGTACCTCTGACTATGGGGCTTTAAATGCAAGGTTCGATTCTAGTCGCATAACTGAGCTACTTTTGTTTTGTAACTTTTTAAAAACAAGACGTTTATTTTTTTTTGTTTTCCATACAAACTAAATGTAATTTTCAATGTATGCGATACAATACTAATTTGACAGCACATTGATAAATGTTTATATTAATGAGATGTCAAATGTCAAATAAATAAAATCACGTCATTCGACTTTTAATTCAATCAGGGACTACTTTCATCACCAAGTAAGTACAATTAAGGGCAGAGTTCACCAACCATTTTAACAGACGGTTAAGTATTAACCAGCTGTTAGTTAATACATTTTTGGTTAAGCTAATTGCACGGATGGTGTTTGGGAGTTTCTTAAATAAATAGTCGTACTCACAGTTCCAACGGTATATTGACCGTAAACACAATAATCCATACACAAAGGTTCGAAGGCACAGGAAGGGTAGAAAGCACAAGCACACACAGAGAGAAAGTCAGCATATAGTTGGTGAAGAATGAAAGGTGATAAAAAACAAGCGTAAAATAAGGCACAGCTGTTCGCGTCGATACAATTTGCGAGGGAGAGAAGCATGCGCTCAGCGCCGTAGCTAAATTGTGACTGTCAAACGACCTCTGATGCGCGCGCGCCGCGTCGGGCGAGTACCTAATGCTATGTGCTTGGCGCGGTTTAGTGATGGGCTGAGGTCGATGAGTTATCGTTAATATCGATATCGACGAGCTGGTATAGATTTGACCTATTTCACTCAGGTAGTAATTAATAGATAAAATAGTGTAAATATAAAATAAGTTTGTATATATCGATAGGTTAAAAGTTGTAAATATATATATTAAGGCATGCAATTATAAAATACGAGTAAATACTAAAATGTAATAATAGGTGATGTGTAGAAGTAGCCCACACCACCCCCCCACCAGAGTCCATCAGGGACGATAATAATCTGGAAACTTTATTACGCGTCCTGAACGAGTTACATAATTTGGTGGAGCCATTGGTGAGGGTGCATCTTTGACGTCGTTCAGTATGAATGCTGGTTTGAGACGATCTAAGGACACGGTGACTTCTTTATTGTTAAGGAGAATTTTAAAAACTTTGTCTCCTCTGACAAGCACTTTGTGCGGCCCGGAGTAAGCTGGGGTGAGAGAACCACGTACTGTGTCATCGCGTAGGAAAACATGATCGCAGGTTTCTAGTTCCTTATAAACAAACACTCTGGGCTTAGAATGTCGCGAAGCTGGAACAGGCCGTAATTTTGCGGCAAAGTTTCTTAGCCTTGCGGTAAAATCAGATAAATCCGCCGTTACACTTTCATTTGGCTCTAAAAACTCACCGGGAAGTCGCAGTGGCTCTCCGTAAACAAGCTCGGCCGAGGATCCCTGTAAGTCTTCTTTAAAAGAAGCGCGTATGCCTAATAGGACCCACGGTAAGGACTCTGTCCATCTGTCGTTTGCATGACAGACAATCGCGGCCTTTAGCTGTCGGTGAAATCTTTCGACTAAACCATTGCAAGCCGGATGATAGGCGGTTGTCCTTTTATGCTCGAATCCGGCCATCCGTGACAAACATTCGAAAAGTGCTGATTCGAACTGACGGCCACGATCGGTAGTTATACTTATAGGACAGCCGAACCGAGCAATCCAGGTAGACAGCAGGGCTTTTGCGACGGTTTCTGCCGTGATATCCTCTATCGCTACTGCTTCCGGCCAGCGGGTAAACCGGTCTACCGCTGTTAAGCAGTAACGATAGCCATTTGAAAGTGGCAGGGGTCCTATCAGATCAATATGGATCTGCTTGAATCGAGCACGGGGTAAGTGGAATGTGCCTAGCGAGGTAGTCACGTGACGGTTGACTTTTGCTCGCTGGCACGGTAGACAAGAACGTGCCCAATTCCTGCAGTCCTTTTTAACACCCGGCCACACGAATCGCTCGGAAACTAATTTAGCCGAAGCGTTACAACCTGGGTGGCTAAGAGAATGCAGGCTATCAAAGACTTGTTTCCGTAAAAACTTTGGTACGTAGGGCCTGGAGACCAATGTACTGACATCGCAGTACAAAGGAACTTGGCTTCCAGGAACATAAAGTTTTTGCAATTGCAATGATGAGCCTTTGCTCAAAAATTCTTGGAGTTCTGGGTCGGCGGCTTGATTTTTGGCTATTATCTCGAGGCTGACGGGTGCTCCCAGTTCTTCAATCCGTGACAAAGCATCCGCAACCACGTTGTCTTTGCCGGATATGTGGCGGATGTCGGTTGTGAACTGGGATATATAGTCAAGGTGTCTATACTGCCTGGGCGAACAGTTGCTTTTCCTTTCGTGGAATGCGAAACTAATCGGTTTATGGTCAGTATAGATAGTGAAATGTCGAGCCTCGAGCATATGCCTAAAATACTTAACTGCCTCATAAATGGCCAATAGCTCCCGGTCGTAGGGTGAGTATTTGACCTGTGAGGTGCTAAGTTTTCGGGAGAAAAAAGCTAACGGCTCCCAGGCTCCATTTTTAAGCTGTTGGAGCACGGCACCAAGCGCCTTGTCTGACGCGTCCGTGACAACTGCCAGTTTTGCGGAGCAATCTGGGTGCGCTAACATGGCTGCGTCAGATAAACTCTTTTTGCAGGCCCGGAAAGCCTCTAAGGTATCTCCCGTTAGGTTAACTGGCTGTGATCCCTTCACAGATCCAGTCAGTAAGGCATGTAGCGGGGCTTGTATCTGGGCAGCTTGCGGAAGAAATCTCCTATAAAAATTAAGCATGCCCAAGAAACCTCGTAGTTGCCGTACGTTGGTTGGAGGTGGGAAGTCTTTTACGGCCTGTACCTTTAAATCTAAGGGTCTGCATCCGGTGGCTGATATCTGGTACCCTAAAAAAGTTACCTCTTGTACCCCTAAGACACATTTCGACGTATTGACCAACATGCCATAGTCCTTTAGCCTACCGAAAATTACACGCAGGTGTGCCTCATGTTCCGATTCACTCCTGGAATAAATAAGAAAATCGTCCAGGTATGAATACACGAAGTCAAGGCCCCTGGTAAGCTCGTCAACAAAACGTTGGAACGTTTGGCCAGCATTTCGAAGACCAAACGTCATAAATGGGAACTCGTATAGCCCAAAGGGAGTAGTGATGGCGGTCTTTGGAATGTCCTCGGGACTGACAGGTATCTGATTATAAGCTTTTTCCAAGTCTAACGTACTGAATATCGTACAACCAGCAATGTTGTACGTAAAATCGTGAATATGCTTAATCGGATACCTGTCAGGCACCGTGCGAGCATTGAGACTACGATAGTCGCCGCAAGGACGCCATCCGTTGTTTTTCTTCGGGGCTAGATGAAGAGGTGAAGACCAGGGACTTTCCGATGGCCTGGCTGTTCCGTTGGCCAGCATGGACCGGAACTCATCCTGGGCGATCTTCAACTTATCAGGAGCTAAACGGCGCGGTGGCAAGGATACTGGGGGACCTGGTGTCGTACGTATATGATGGACTGTGTTGTGGGGTGTTGTGTTGTGTCTACCAGCTGGTCGAGTAATTTCAGGATATTCATCAAGAATTTTATGATACCGGGTCTCGCCAGTCACAACTTTAACAGAAGACACATTTTTACAATCAGCTAATGTAGCTATAGCGGCTATGGAAGTTAAATTATCTATAAGGCGTTTATTACGACAATCTACTATTAAATTATAATAATTTAAAAAATCGACGCCAATTATTGGTTTAGTTACATCGGCCACCACAAATTGCCAAACAAAACTTCTACGTAGACCAAAATCTAAATTTAAATTCACATAACCATAAGTAGCAATGTCAGTACCATTTGCCGCACACAACTTATACCCAGTCCTGGAACGACGATCACGTAGCGCCGACCGTGGATAGACGCAAAGGTCGCTTCCAGTATCGACCAAGAATTGCGTCTTAGAAGAGCGGTCGGTGACGAACAGGCGACCAGTAGAAGTGGAAGGGCAATCGTCAGTCGCCATTATCGACTGCCCTTGGCGTTTTCCGCTGGCTTGTAGTCACATGGGCGTACGCACTTGGTGGCCTTATCTCCGAACTTCCCGTGATACCAGCAATGTGGGTATTTGCGGTAATTTGACTGTGATCGCTGTCTTGATGCGTTTCGCTTGTTATGCGGAGTTCGTGACTGGGATCTGCCACTCCTGTCTGACGCCAGCTTCTGAAACTGCTTCCGAAGTTCTGCAATTTCCCTCGTGAGATCGCTGAGTACTGAACCCGGAACGTCGTTGCTCACGGCAGCCACTCTAGGCGATGAAGAAGCGAGGTCATTCACTCGATCAGCTAAATCACACAGGTCTTCAAGCGGGGTTGTAGGTGGCTGACCTGCGAGCACCATCTGGATGCCATGAGGAAGGCGACTAGTCCAAATAGACTTTAGAAAGTCATCTGGTACTGCCGGGCCTGCAAGATCCTTGAGATGGCGAAAGAAATGTGAAGGCTTGCGGTCTCCGAGCTCTTCGTGCATAAGCAGCTGTTTAGTCTTCTTCTCATTGGAGACGCATAGCCGCTTGATGAGCTCGGACTTAAGCTTCTCGTACTTATGCGACGCAGGGGGATGTATAATTATATCCTTAATTTCTCGGGAATGCTGGTTATCAAGATGGGCGATCACATAATTAAATTTTGTGGAGTCACTAGTGATGCCAGAAATACTAAATTGTCCCTCAACCTGGGCAAACCAAATCTCTGGTTCCTCTGCCCAAAACGGTGGCACTCTGACACCAACCTTAAAAACATCGCTTGCGCTTATCGACACTTTCCCATCACTAGTTCCGGCCGACGTGCCTGGCTCAACTGCGTCTTTAAAATCTCCTTCGTTGCTCATATTTAGGGGTCACCAGTTTGGTTAAGCTAATTGCACGGATGGTGTTTGGGAGTTTCTTAAATAAATAGTCGTACTCACAGTTCCAACGGTATATTGACCGTAAACACAATAATCCATACACAAAGGTTCGAAGGCACAGGAAGGGTAGAAAGCACAAGCACACACAGAGAGAAAGTCAGCATATAGTTGGTGAAGAATGAAAGGTGATAAAAAACAAGCGTAAAATAAGGCACAGCTGTTCGCGTCGATACAATTTGCGAGGGAGAGAAGCATGCGCTCAGCGCCGTAGCTAAATTGTGACTGTCAAACGACCTCTGATGCGCGCGCGCCGCGTCGGGCGAGTACCTAATGCTATGTGCTTGGCGCGGTTTAGTGATGGGCTGAGGTCGATGAGTTATCGTTAATATCGATATCGACGAGCTGGTATAGATTTGACCTATTTCACTCAGGTAGTAATTAATAGATAAAATAGTGTAAATATAAAATAAGTTTGTATATATCGATAGGTTAAAAGTTGTAAATATATATATTAAGGCATGCAATTATAAAATACGAGTAAATACTAAAATGTAATAATAGGTGATGTGTAGAAGTAGCCCACACATTTTACACCCATCAATATATATAATCGATCCTTGCATTTAAAGCCCCATGGTCAGAGGCACCCTGTATATAACCTTAACGCCCGTGATTCCTTAAGATTACTATTCAAAGAAATTAGTATCTTGACATTAGCGTCACACACAATTTATTTATGAAAATATTAATTATGTCATTAAAAATCAAGACTCATTTGTTAAGAATTGTGATATACATCATTTGAATACAAGAAATAAAAATAAAATTGCTATAAAAAAAATTCGGGTCCGGAAGGTTTATAATAAATAATATGTAGGTCAATGCATTCATTTCTATAATAAATTACCTGAGGCAGTTTTAAAGCTACCATTTCCAGTATTTAAACCTTACTTGAAAAAGTCGTCGAATGTGTCGAAAGGTTTTATTTGGTTGTCTTGCACTGTCATAGGTAAGTATAATTTTTATATTTTTCATGTCTATTACTACATCTTATTAGTCCTTATGAGCATTCTGAGTTTTGATACATTTTTCTGCTCAATCTACGATTGAATTTTTTTATTTTTATTTTATGTTTATCTATTGTTTTATATAATCCTAGGTTAAGCTTTATAATTATATAATATTATAAGTATGATTTAAAAAAACGACTGACTGATGAGTTTTTTGTGGCGCTTCTTCTCAGGTCTCTTGCGAGGCGCTGGTAGATTTTTGACCTTCGAAAGTGCCCGTGCGGCCTACTTACTGAATAAACATCTTTTTTTTTATCTTTGTCATAATATGGATTCCATATCATAACTTTCCTAAAATATGTTCAGAAACGATAAGGTAATGGCCTATATTATGAAACCTGTATCTGTCGAATGAATTTGCTGTATTTTAATGATAAAATTCAAGTATTGCATGTCATTAAAGTATCAGTGACCGATATTTGATACAGGGCAACCACAGATACAGGTTTCTCACATATAGTAGAAAACTTATGCTATGCATTTAGATAAAGTTACGTATGCGACTGTACACATAATTAGGCATTAAAACATCCGTGTGATCTTATTATGAAACTCTCCTTTCGGTTAATTTCATAAAACTACACTCGTGTATTAATGCCTCTCATTATGCGCCAGACAAAAAGTACTATAATATACATAGATGACAATATTGAACACTAAGGACCGTGGGAGTGGCGAAAGCTTTATTCACAGCGTAAGCGCGGTGAAAAAAGGCCCGTCGTTTGCGTCGCAGGTCACGGCCCAGCCACAGTGAAAAAGTTAGGTACAGTGCGACGCACCAATAATATGTAGTCGTTAAAAATGGCAATGATGACAGGTGGGCCGAGCGGTGCGCTGCGCGAGCTGGTCCCGTACGTGGAGGTCGGGTGCGGCGGTGGCGCGGCGTGCGCGTGCGCGGGCGGCGCGCTGCTGCTGGCCGCGGCCGACGCGCTGGCGGGCCGCGGCGCCGGCGGCCGCGCGCTGCCCGACCACGCGCAGCCCTCCGCGCGGCACGACGCGCTGCACACGCTGCTCGCGCCCGAGGTCACTGCCACTGCCACATTAACAATTACAATATAGTACGAATGACAAATCATTATGAAATAATCAAATACAATTTTGAGAACGACAAATAATGCGTATACTTCGTATGAGATGAGTAATAGCGCTTCCTTTTTTAAGCAGTTAACGACATTAACCGTCAAAAGGAAACGTCCCATACGGCGCTCGATGCGCCCCCGTGCGGTTATCTTCTTCACATGTGACAGTTGCCGCCGCGACGCGTAGAGATGGCGTTTCACGTCGTGTGTTTGTTGGGCGTAAACAGGCCCCCGGCCTTGGGAGCTTTCCAATAGCTAATAATCAGACGTCTGCTACTCGAGACATAATAAAAATAATGCTGGATTTTCAGTATTTCGGCTGATAAACATCGGAGCTTTGCGGATCGGTTTAAAAAAAACAATAAACCTCCATAAAAAACGTACGCCCGTAGCATTATCCAACTCTAGGTAATGAGTCCTCCGGCACCTGTCAGCTGTTGTTTTTTGACCTGCAGGCGGGGCGCGACGGGCGCTCGCCGCTGCACGTGCTAGCGCAGCACGACGCGCGCGCCTGCGTGCGGCTGCTCGAGCAGAGCGCGCGCGACCCGCCCTTCGCGGGCCCGCTCGGCAAGCAGAACCGCCTGCGCGTGGCGCGCGCGCTGCTCGCCTGCGTCGCCGACATACAGGTGACCTCGCCGAACGATTTACTCTACGGCTAATGTACGACCTGGTTTGAAACAGAACTAGCAAAAATATTGACTTAAAATTAGTCACGCTCCTGCCAGAAAACTCTGTTAGAATTATCCGGCAGTTGCTGGTCAGCCTTTAATTACAGTTTTGTTATAATCCTGCCTGTGCCGTTAGTTGGGCGCTCGCAATCTATAAATGTGATCAAAATAACCGTTATTACAGGAGGTGGAGGAGCGCGCTGAGATTTTGGAATTTATTACTAGTCAGTTGAGCACTGGCGCGCTGCCGGCGGACCGCGCGCTGCTGGCCGGCGCCGACGAGCTGGCGGCCGGCACGCGCGGAGAGCGCGCCGACCGCGCCTGGCTGGCGCTGCTGCTGCGCCTGCCCGCAGCGCCGCGCGAGCGCCTGGCTGCGCGCCGAGCCGCCGCCGCCGCTGCAACGCGCCCGCGCGTGCTCTGGCGGCTCGACGTTGTCCTCGAAAACCATAACGAAGCGCTAAATCAATTTTTCCAAATAGAGAATCCTTCCCGCATCGACGTCGACGAACTCTTCGAATACCTACATTCCAGGATGGAAGCCGACAGTACCGATTTCAAAAAGCAAATCGAGAGCTACCTACCGTCTCTGATCGACCTCAGGCCGATAGCGACGGCCGCTCTGATGAACGACCAGTTTTTAGGTGCAATAGCCGCAACGCTCCGCGACGTCCGGAGCGACCGGGCGCTCGAGTTCGCCGAGTGCCTTCGCGAGGCCGGGCGGCTGCAAGGGGAGGCGGCCGCGACCTACTTTAGGAATCTTTGCGTTCTGCGGCCGCAAGATGCGAGTTCGTTTTTAGAAAAGAACCCGGGTCTGTTGCGGCCGGAGGAATCTCTGGCGATCGTCAGGGAGACGGGCGCGCGGCACGCGGAGCCGGCGTGCCTCGAGGCGACGGGCGACCCCGGGGCGGCGCTGGACGCGCTGCTGGAGCTCGTCGCCGCGGCGGACGGCGAGGCCTCGGCCGCGCTGGTGCGGCGGGCCTGCGAGCTGTGCGCGCGCGTCGCGCCCGGCGTGCCCGCCGCCGCGGCCGCCGACATGTGGGCGCGGCTGCTGCGGCGCGCGGACGCCATGCCGGCGGCGCTGCTGCTGGAGGCGGCGGCGTACCTGCCCGCCGCGGCGCTGGCCGAGCGCGTGTGCGCCGCGCCGCGCGTGGCCCGCGGCGTGCTGGCGGCGGCGCGCGGCCGGTGCGGCGCCTGGGAGTGCGCGCGGCGCGTGGCGCAGCGCGAGGCGCACGCGGGCCTGGCGCGGGCGCTGGCCGCGTCGCGCCGCGGGCTGGCGGTGCGCGGCCGCTGCGCGCGCTGCGGGCGCGGCCTGGGCGCGGCCGGCGCGTGCCACACGACGCACTGCGCGCGCGCGGTGCACGCGGAGTGCGCGGCGGGCGCGGCGTGCGCGGCGTGCGGCGCGCGGCTCCCGCTCGAGCGACTGGCGCTGCCGCCGCGCCCGCCGCGCCCCGAGCCGCCGGCGCCGCAGGACCACGCCTTGCAACTGATCGCCCCCCCGAGACCGGATCTAGAAGGCGTCGTATAATTAGCGATTAATAAGTCTGATATTATCATAAGAATATCGAAGAACTTACTTACAACGGATAGAAACGTATATTAAAAAAAAATGTACCCCTTAAGATGATTCGGTAAATAAATATTTATTACTAAAATGTAAGCAGATGCCAGTGTTGATAATCAACCATATTATAATAGTGTACAAAAAGAACTTCATTTTATTGCAATATCAACAGTTACATGGTTACATTTACGGGCCGTATTAATAAACTCAAGTTCAAGTTCAAGTTCAATTCTTTGTTAAATGGCAATTCTAGTGGGACAATTCTGCCAGTGTCAAGGTTGGAAGTTACACGTGATCGATTAATAAACTCATCTTGACTATAAAACCCGTCACAAGATACGTCAAAGTAAACGCCAAACCATAGAACACTGTCATTTTTGACACATCTCGAGACGAGCATTTGAGTTGAGATCAGTTTATTAATACGGGCCTACATCTATCACTACTTGGGATCAGTCGAGATTTAAGATGCTATTTGTTGAATGCTTAATTTCTACCGCTTCTAAGAAAAAGTATAAAAATTAATAAAGAGTAGAGTGAGCAACTTTATATAAAAAATAATATTTGTTTGCCGACTATGGTTTGCTGAATTCCGAAAAAAAAAAAACCCTAGTCGTCGCATCATCCTTCACCGCGACAAAGACAGCCCTCACACCGCTCTGAAAACAACTGAGTATCTGGACGGTGAAAAAGTCGAATTACTGGACCATCCTCCATACAGCCCCGACTTAAGCCCCAATGATTTTTTCACATTTCCCAAAATTAAGTTTGACCCTCGTAACCCAAAGAAAATAATAAATTGCCTGGTTGGATGTGGCTTTTAAAGTTGTCATACATTTTCATTACTTTGTTTTTTCGGTATCAAACCTCTTCAAAGATGACTGAAGCAACTGGCACTCGTTACATCGTTATGTCATACCTATTGACAATTGCATTTTCCATGAGTTAAGACCAAGTTAACACAACATACGCTTGACCTCTGTCCTACATATCACCGTACAACGTTTCCCCCAACCTTCTTAGAGAAGATTGTATTGTATTTTATTGCTATATTGTTTTATACTTACCTACTTGACACTGGCGAAATCGCTTCATTGTGGAAACGCCATATCCCCGCGGTGGTAGCTGTTGAAGTCGCCGCGGGGCAAGGAAAAAAAGAAAGCAACATACAGATGCTTATTTAAATAACTACCTACCGTAGCTTGACCGAAAGACGTCGTTTTCTAGTGAAAAATATTTCACTAGAAAACGACAATGTTTTTATACCTATTAAAATATTAAAGTATATTTAAGTGTTTTTTTTTAGATTTAAATTCACTCATTCATTCTCTTTTTTGCAAACGGTAGTAGGTACTTACTTCATGTTTCTGTGTGTAATCATCACAGGTAATTATTCACCTCAAAAACTCTTGTGGCCCTACCTATATCAGTAATTCAGTACGTTCTGCATACGTTGGCGTTTTGCAACTGGGGTATTTTGTTATTTGGGCGTTATACAAACAAAACGTTATAGACCTAACTCCAATCTTCAACCCAGGAATTAGACTATTAAAACGATTTACGCAATTAAGACATTTTGCAACCAAGATCTTCGGAAACCAAGTCGTTTTGCAATCTAGTCCTTATGAACATAACCCGATATTGTTTGTCAATTTTGCAGTTGCCTCATGTTTATTTTTTTTTGTTAAATATCCTGCAGCCTTCTTTGTCAAATTGCACTTGACAGCCATTTTTATTATTTGACTTGGGTACAGAAAGAAGATGGTTGCCGAGCATAGAGAACAATCTGTACCTACCTTAACAGTCTACGCCTTGCCGTTCTTATCGACCACATTTAAGACACTTTTTTTGTTGTCAGCCACTTTAATTGTGCTTATAGGTGGTGTAATTTTGTCAATAAACCCAGTCACGGTGCATTGTTCAATTCATTGATGCCCCCGAGTAGACATACCTAGCCGCTATCATTACTTGTTGTAGTGGAAAATACAGGCACATAGCCGGTGATTACATTTCTGTGCCTTCTTTTTTTGTTTTTACAATAGTTTCTTATATGTCCATATTTATTGCATACAATGCAACGCGGACCCTTACTTTATTTTTCCATCTTATCTGTAGCTTGTTTGGCATGCCGCGCAATATTCCCCTCGTTTTTCCGTGCTTTACAAATGATGAATTATAGTAATCTGAAATCATGTCCAGACATTCATATTTTTTGTAAGAAAAAGTTCGTGATAATAACCTACAACTTTTTTGGTTACTTCGAGTTCATTTCGACTGAGAGGTACTCAGTCGAAAATAAAAGTAAAGTGTTCGAATGAAAGTAAGTATCGATTGCACCCTTGAACTTTAAGCAAACATGCTAGCACTCATGCAGCCTTAACATCTAGGGATGCAATTGATCACTCTCATCCCTTGGTTAACAATCTACTAACCTTGGTTAACTACCTACTGATAACTAGACCAATTTTCGGAATAGCGATCGGTAACGTTCAGGACAAACGTAGATTGCTCGTAATTAGGTAACTGGTATTAGACTTGAGTACTGGTAGTACTTTTACGAAACTGACTACGTCCAGTTCTTAATTAACATGATAATCCGCCTCTTTCTACGCATGTACCCGTGCTATGGTGAGGCGTAGGTAAAACTATACCTACAATCTAATAAAACGAATGGTAATTGTTATGAACTATTCGTTTATTTTTCCGACCAAAACATTAATTACTTACATCGGAAACGCCACAAGTAAGAAAGTTAACACCCTGGATACAAATAAAAAACATTAAACTATCTCATCGATAAACATAAAATGTAAAACTTTGAACTCTTATCGTGAATTAGACAAACTAGGTACAGAATATTTTAATGCTCATGATTACTAAGGTAAGTAAAAATAGGTATCATGTGCTATATCGCCTCAAATAGCCAATGTGTTAGAGCTATACAATTTCTGTATCACGAGTCTGCGTTAGCCATGGCCAATCTTCGTCCAGCCCTTAGCTCATGCCCTGGGCATTCCCCACGCCGACGGTAAAAAACATATCGTCTTTGATCTGTTACGGTATTGTTCTGAAATCTGTCTACATTTCTGCCAAGTAAATAAGAGCTATGAAAACAGTGACAATACGATAACAGATCAAACACGATAATATTTTTACAGTGTTGTATAGAGGCCCTGAAACAGACTACTCAATATCGTATTTTGGTGCGACATAGGTGTTACATCACTTGGACTAGATTAGGATAGTTGTGAACAAACGAGGATTAATACGAATTCGCCATTTATATACAGTTAACGTACCGGAATATACGAATGCAATAAACATATAGTAAATTATATATTTAAATAACAATTTTATCTTTTTTGATAACTCTTCTCCAACGTTTTTCAAGGCGCAAAAGTGGGAGTACACAAATAATATGACAGTTATTCAACACCATTTGCAAACTCAGGCATCTTCTTACTTTACTAGTAAAATATTTATATCGTACGGCTATTCAGAATTACTTTACGACTAATCAAATAAAATAAAAATAAATCTTATTTTGTAAGTTTTTGTCGACATCCTTGTCTGTTACTCCTTAGCTCTAAATACAATACTTTGGAAGCTCTATTGTTGTTACTCCATCGTGAGGAAGAGATTAACGAGCTAACTTCGATCTTCGATTTTTGGGATTATTTAATCCATACGTATAAAACCACTCCACTAAGTATGTAACTAATCAAATTTCGTATATATGGTAATGTCCAAACAACTAACACATTTATCTAGTTTACAAGAAAAACAAAGAAAGAATAGGGGTACCAGATTCCTTTGCAAAAGGTGTATTTGTAAAAACCAACACACGCAATTATTAGCGCGTTCCTTAAATACCAAAATTGAGAAATACTAACAAAACGGTATTTATCAGATTTCTGAAACAGGAAGTACTAGAGCGATAGTATCATACTTTGCATATTGGTATAAATTACGCTTCAGAATATTCTCTATTAAACTTCCGTAACCAATTTATCCGCCGTTTTCGTTGAACCGGTCCAGCGAACATATCCTTCAATGGAGTTGGAAATTTTAAGGAATTTCCAGGGGGATCAGTCACGTTATATATAACGTGAAATAAAATTGTTTGAATTATATTACACCAAAATTGAAATTTTACAATTCTGATAAGTAAAGAACGAGCGCAATTACCCTACATTTACACTACAATTATTCAAATGCATTTCTCATCGAGATCGTTACAATTAAATTACTCTATAATATTACCTAGTCGATATTTAAAGAAAACCAGAATAAATGTTCAAATATAATCAAAAATTGAAATACCTACTTTGAGTTCGGAACAATACGAAACTGTCAAAGTAATATAAAATGGTATGCTTATTTTCAAACAACAATGAATACATAATATGTACGCCGTCTAGCCCACACAGACGGGGGTAGCACTGCTCGTTCCAGGTGTGAAGAATCCCCCGATACATGTTCGCTGGGTTCTTATTATAAAATGCCAAAATTTATTATTAAGAATATGAAATTATTTTTCATATTCCTAATAATAAATTTAAAGTATTACGGTTTTGGCATTTTAGGAATTAAATATCAACAGGATAGGAATGCTGCCGATATACTCCTAGACAACTAGTCCAAGGAAGATAAAATGCCTTGTAAAAACTTGCGATGCAATTTTTCGACTAAAATGTATCGGGTGAAAGAGGTTTTGATCTCGGCAACCAATACATTCCTCACAATAGGTACAATAATAATATTATGTTATATCCTCGGACAAATGAGGTACGAGAGAACTCTATGTGCATTTAAATCCTTACACAGCATTGCTTCGCTATGATATACGTCAGAGGCCGTTGCCAAGACTACACTAACTAGCGTAATGCACCTTGGCAAGGGCCTCAGGCATTTTTACCGCGTTCTTCAGGCAACTTATCTGCTCAACCAATTACATTAAAATGACTTAGACTGCTAAACACTCAAATTATTTCGTCGCACTTGACTGCTAAACACTCAACTTATTTCGTAATCAAGTTTATTTGTATTTACTACAAGTTGGCAATAAAGAAGATAAAAACTGCCACCAGCATTTAACCAGCTTTCAGATGAGACTGACGGTTTCTTAATTTAAATACTAGACAATCCTATAATACATAAAATAATAAACTATGCTAATAAAACACGCTTCTTTATCCCTTACACAAAAAAGAGAGGGTTGGCTAGCGTTTGTCTGTCTATGTTAGTTCCAGCCCGAACGAGTGAACCGATTTCAATGCAGTTTTTGTTGGACCGGTTGTATTCCAGAGATTTATTATCAGACTTATTGGCTCTGAAACGAGCTTGTGTGTGGAGTTTTAAAAATTATTCAGCTTTCATATTCCTACGTTATATGGATGTTCCGCCGTTAATAGGGCTTGGAAGCAAAGGTACAGCAAGATTATTTCCACTTTGACATTCGGGACACTTCGGTTTCAATCGTTAAGGTCCGTTATTTCACATAAAATATTCAAACCTATTATTATATAATAAATAATAAAAACCCGACCTACAGCCTTGGCCAAAGATGTTGATCACCCATGCGTTTTTCATAGACAAGTGGGGCTATTCCCAGTAGTCCGCACCCCGTAGTTCGCACTGCGAACTACTGGGAATTTTTACTGGGAAATGGGAAAATCAAAATCCCAGTAGTTCGCACTGTTTAATTCAACATAACTGTGTTCAATTTCATATGGTGTTATAGGAGCAGGAATATAAAAAAGTAATTTTAATTTAACACATTTATTTAAAATTAGACTGACAATTTTAAAAAAAAAACATTATCTTTACGAGTTCGCACCACTTGCCGGAGGTGCGGACTAAAAAAAAATTCCCAGTAGTTCGCAGTGCGAACTACGGGGTGCGGACTACCGGGAATAGCCCGACAAGTGAAAATTTCAAAGGTGAATTTATATCTTTTACTATAGAAAATGTCATATCTATCGGAATGATTCTTTATATTTATTATCGTTAAGGTAAATTCCGTGAAAAAAATGTTCATTTAATCATTTTATTGTAAAGACCGACTTTTTCTAGCTTGAGTTTTCATACGCAAATAGCTACTTTGAAACGATATCTACTAATGATTTCCACATGGTCAAACCCTTTTCTTATATTTTACGTCTGTATGTATTTTTTAAATGAAAAATAATACTTATTTAATATTTGAGTTTTTAGTGAAGCGATGTAATAATTAAATTGAGTCACATCTGTGTTATTCATAGGTTTACTGTTAAAAAATACATAGTGGCAGGTGATCTACATTGCGGTTTTAGACTGTTAAGTGCACGCTATATTATGAATATGCAGCAATGTGTCTCGTGTCAATTCCGATCTCTCCCGATGAATGTCGAGAATTGCCGAGTGTCAAAGTCCAATTAGTCGTACTGTAACTTTTGCTGACGTTATTTTTTTATTATTCAAGTACACTTTTCGATATAAATCCGCCATTTATATTAATTTCATGAACCCAGTCACACCGGCCACCAAAACAGTCAGTTAAAAAGTAACGTATGCGGACTGAAATCTGGACAAAGTTTGAACTCTGTTTAAAATATTAAATTCCTTAAAAAACTAAAATGTTGAATGGTTTTGAACAGTTAATAATTACGAGGAAATTCATGGACGTTTTTCATAATAATTATAGCAAATCGAGTAAAATGCATCGCGAAACTGTTTGCAATTTATTCGATACACATCTAGACTAGGCCCAATACTGGAAAACGCGTCTCTAAACAATGGCAAGCGGCAAATCACGTACCAGTTGGGTTGACTACGTTATCAGAGGGTTTTGACCCTGCGGAATACGAATCTTCCTGTCGCCATTCTGAAATTTGAACCGGAAGTATGCTATACCGGAAAAGGTGCAGCCCATACAATATTTTTCGTCGAAATTTTGTAAATCGTTTTACCGGCGGAAACTGTAGTTCTGAAACAAACACAAAACACAGTTTGCTGTAACTATTAGCTTAAAACATTTTTTCAACGACCGCGATATATTGGTTTTCAAGAAGTCTCCACCTATTTTCCATCACCTGATTTTTTAAATATATATTCAGTACTTGTACCGCAAATGCAGTTGATTTTTCACTAGCACTCCCCAGAGGTCGTGGAAAAAATGTTTTAATCCTAAAGTTACAGCAAATTTTGTGATCTACAATATTGCCGACCTACAGTTTCCTAGTAAGTAAGTAACTACTTTTTGCAAGATGGCGTAGAAAGACAGAGCTGGAGGGACGGAATATTTGGGTTACTATGACAATAATGTGCTTTACAACATATCAAAAATCAATAACAATCGGACTTTTTGAAGGGTATTGAAACAACAATTTACAAAATTTAGGACGATTTTTTTTGTATGGGCTGCACCTTTTCCTGTATAGCGTAGTTCCGGTTCAAATTTCTGCAGAGTCAAAACCCTGTGATAACGTTGTCACCCCAACTGTTATGTGATTTGCCGCGTGCATACTAATTAATTCTTCAAAAATGGTCCTAGACTAAGCCCCTCTGGTCGAATGCGGGTCGAATACGAAGGTCGTGGAGCATTTTACACAAAAGCTTGAGATTCGAAGCACAGTTTATAGTATTTTAGCGTCCTACTCACTCATAAAAACTACTACAAGAAGGCCCGGTTCTGGAGGACTATCCAGTTTAAGCCAGTCTACTGAGAGGAGTCGTTTAAAGAAAATGACCGCTGCGCCGGCCGTGTCGCAAAATCATATGAGTCGAGAGCTCGGAAGAAAATTCAAATGCGACGGCAAATTTATTGAAAAGTATCTTAAAAGACATGTGGGTATTGAAAAACAATCGAGAAAAGTCAAGACGACTGTTTGCAAATCAAAAATTTACTCGAAAAATCCGGCTTCTAAATTTGGTCAAAGATATATTCCACGCTAAACGAACGTCTTGTGCGTAATGTAATGAACGACAAATCACATTTCACTTTAACGAAAATGAATGGCAAGGGAATTATTATTTCACAACACCAATGGCCCAACTGAAGAAAATATGAAATATGTGGAGCATACGAAGGTTCTCAAAGAAGTTTTACTGTGCCTTGCGAAAAGGCATTTTTTTTTAATTTGGTTCAGCCGTTTATACTGACCGATAGATGGAGCGATGTTTGCCAATTTTGCGAGATTTTACAAAATTGGAACAGAGAGAAGGTAATGTGGTGTTTTAGCCAGATTTGGCTTCCAGTTACTAGTCAAAAATTTAGCAAATCCACCTAACGCCACATAACTTCGCGCAATCGAAGATTTTTTTGGGCATATCTAAAACGGCGAGTCTACTCGAATAATTTTCGCCGAATAAATGTACAAAGTTTAATTCAAAACATTAAATTAGAATCAAATAAAATGCCGACATTTGTATTTACGTCAGCCATGGACAAAGTTTCACTGAACTGTCGAAATGCAGCTCGCAAAGGAGTAAATTATTTTTTGCATTAAACATTGTTAATATTACCATCTTTTATTACAAGCATTTTTAACAAAACAGAATTTTCGTTACATTAAATATGATTTCGAATTTTGTCCAAATTTCACTCCGTATACGTTATGTAATTCTGACAATTGTGGTAATACTATATATAACTTGGCAAATTCGTTCGCGTAACTCCCATGGTCCGCGGGTGACGGGGGTCGTGCGACAGCGGGGACGGTCTGCAGTGTGCGCGCGGGAGGCCGTCGTAAAGAAAAGTAGTAAATAGTTAAGCCCATTAACATGAAAACGTGCATCCATCTCGGCTTGCTTATTCTGCATCATCATAGCGAACTCTGAAAACAGACAAGACGATAAAAGGGCTTAATATCTTCTCATTGGTCAAATGACTCGCAGCATATAATTGGAAAGATGACAAAAATTGCTTTAGCAAGCAGTGTGTGGAAGTCTAGATCAGAATTAAAGATTTTGTCTTCACACTTTTATAATGTATCCCTGTTTTATTGGAGGTCCGAAACTCCTGAAAGACCCTTTCCAGGTTCTCAGCTTCGTATAGAGTTACTGAGCCTTATCTAAATAATTGTCAAATTAGACCTACACTACTAACGGGTTTCTTATGACTTTATGATATTGAAAGGAAAATAAAAAAAACATAATATATTATTTATTATGCTTCTCAATTTTGTTATTTTTTTAGTTTCAAAATCAGTTTTTTTATGGCATAATCTTACCTCTGTCTCTGACCACGCCTCTTACTAAGCCTGCGACCAGTAGTGGGATCTTGCAAGGTAAACCGATTTGTGGTGCCAGGAGCTACTCTTAAATTGCGTGAATCACTAGAACGTGCGACATCAACCTGTTATAAAGTTAGAATAATTAATAAGAATGAGACACTTAAATATTATTCAATATCATATTCTATACCACACATTATATTAATCTAGTGTTGGTAAAAACATATGTATTATGTATTAGGTTATTGTGACCTGTGTTTACGAAACGAAATATAGTTTTTATTTGATATGAACTGACATGGGGGACTAAATAACAAAAATGTTTTTTATTACATAGTACGATGGGTTGATTGGTATAACTAAAGTTTTTATGATTAAAACCATATTTTTCTCTTACACAACTTTACTGAATGTCAAAATAAAATCATAAATAGATATCAGTTTGTATGGGTTGTATCGACGCTTTCTCTTTTGCAAACTTATATCTGACGCTCATTATTTTTTTATGCTTTATCCTTCCGTCCGCCCGTATGTCACAGGAATTTAAACTACTAGATGTATATTGATGAAATTTGGAGTATAGGTGTCTTTTATTAGTCGCTACTTAGGTTAAATATTTTTTTATCATACATCAAAGTTTGGTATATATTTCAACAGTAATTTTAAAAACACTGTTTTCTACGCAATTTTATTAATTAAGTGAATTTAATCGCTCCGAAAGTAGCATACCTTGTGCCATGAAAATACGCTCTTTGGTTGGTGCAGTTTTTCACATCTTATTATTACATTTTTTGACTAAGTTAAGTGTTTTATCTCATGGCTTCGGAACCCTACACTGAACATGGTCCGACATACTCTTGCCCAGTTTATTTTTACTTTTTTAGGGACCCATTCAACACCACAAAATAATTAATAATCTGAAATGTCTATTTAAAATGTAGATTTACACTAAAGTTTACATACATTTTGTTTATATTCATACACAATACACACTGCACTGACTGCTGCGCAAAAGCACATCGCGACAAAGCATAGCGGATCACAGCGTTTAGCTCTGTTCGAGTTCCAGTAATTCCCGTATCAAAGAAGAAGACGACCATCGATATGTAACCATGACCATATGTACAAATTGTTGCCATTTAAACTAGTAAAGGTCAAAATTCTATTCAGATGTGCGGTGTAAAGTATACAGGGTGGAAGGGGACGGGGGACCTTCCCGGAACTATAGCATTAATTAAGAGGTACACAGTCGATTTGTGATGGTAATAATGATGAATTAACTAATTAAAACAAAAACCAAATTGATAAATTTTTCATTGCGGTGACAACCCTGTTACACCTACCCATTACGACTTGAATATGAAAACTCGGAAACTACGCTTATTTCCGAACGTTGACGTTGCCATAGTGATAAGGTGATAACTTATGATTCCTAGACGTCAAATAATCCATAAACATAACGAAATGAAAATGATTTTTATTATTTACAAAATTTATTAACCATTAGTTTACACATTATCATGTTGTTATAAAAATCTAACACTACGTCTACAAAAATCTTCAATTACCCTCACATTCGGTGTTCAAATGTCCCTCCGCGGCTTATTATACACGCTGCAGCCCGTGCCCGAGTATGTCGGTGCACCCTTGACAAAATATGCTCTTCATCATTTTTTCTCCGCAGATCGTTAAAGGCATCAGTTATTCGTCGTCGCATCTCGTCCGCAGTGTCACATTCCGTTTTGTACACACTATCTTTTACAGAGCCCCACAGGAAGAAATCAAGACACGTGAGATCCGGGCTTCTTGGCGGCCAACGGTGCGGCCCAAACCTGCCTATCCAGCGATCCCAAAACTCATTGTTCAATTTCATTCGTACTTCGTGTACAGAATGAGCTGGTGCACCATCTTGTTGGAACCAAGTGACTTGTCTTTCAGCCAGTGGTAATTCGTCCAGATAACTGTCTAACTCGGTGTTCAAAAGAGACATGTATCCGTCTCTTTTAGAGTTGGAGGCAGAAACACAGGTCCTATGATAGTTTCTCCGTGAATCGCCGCCCAGACGTTAATAGACCAACGATACTGGTGACCCGAGAATCGATAAGCGAAAGGATTCTCCTCGGCATACACACGTTCGTTTCGTCTATTCCATATTCCGTTTCGTGTGAACGAGCTTTCATCACTCCAAATAATATGCCTTATGAAATCTCGCTCTTCTACTATCTTTTGTAATAACCATCGGCAGTAGGCTTCGCGGATAGGGCAGTCCCGAGGGAGTAGAGCTTGAACCCTCTGTATTTTGTAAGGGTGAAGGCTGGCACGTTTGAGAATAGTAAGTACTGCAGTATGGGTTATTCTGAAATATCGACCCGCTACTCTAGAACTCGCTCTCGGATGTCTTCTAAAATAACGCAGCACCCTTCCTTCAAGTCGAGCCGCAATTCGAACAACGCCTCCGCCACGTTGGTCGTTCTGGCCTGTTGCTGGTATAACGGGCTGGTTGTTGGCGATACGATCCAAAGCCCTTAAAATTGTCCTATGCCCAGTTGGATGTGGTGGAGGATATGTTTCTCGGTATCGACGCAAAGCTTCAGCCGCGTTATTATTGCACGTCGCGTACAATAAAAGCAAATTCAAATAACCACGAGCTTAGAATAATAACACATAGAATGATAGTTTCCTACAGCCAACCCGTCAAAAGTGTCGCACAAAATGGATTCATGTGGGCGTAATCAACGCGTACTAACACACGACAACACGCACACAAGTAAACAAATAATGTTGCTAGCGGATTACATTTCCCCCTAAACTAGTTTTTTTTTTCATATAATCATTTTTGTTAAATTCGATCATTTTTTGTAGTTACTTAGTAATAATACAAACGTTTATTAACACTTATGTAATAAGAAAATGTTTTGTCTCTTTCTAATTCGCATAAAATATCATATTTTAAGTAGGTAGTTTAAAAAAATGTTCTAAGGTACTTTTTTGGCCGGTGGTTTTTTGGCGGACTAAAATTCAATTTATCCAGGGACACCCAGTACAGTATATACTCGCAATCACCTTAGTAGGAACTACTTCCCGACGTAGTCTGCACAAGCCACCTTTAGTAAGATATTTGTCTGTGTCATTAAAATGTACATAATATATTTTTGTCCTCCTAGACGGCTTCCACCAGCTTTCATTTCGATTAAGCCTAATTTTTTCAATCCAACGTGCGGCAATAATCGGATTAGAAGGAAATCTTGAACGAGAAAAACAAGTAATTCAATTCGTATCACAGAATATCACAAAATAGAACAAGTACTTACTATAACAATTTAGGGGGAAAAATTTCGTTATAATGGCAACATTTTCATGTAATGTCGTTAGAAAATAATTTAATATTTTAGTGAATGTTTTACGTAAAACAACAAGTCAAAACATATTACTTACACGTGGAATGTTATTTTATAGTGTTTATTTTCTTGGTCTGAAGTGTTGTGGCACCCATTAACAATACAAATCGTCATAATCAATAAAAATCCGGGAGCTGTTGACGCTGTGTGACGTGATTGCGACTGACAGGCGGCGATCGCCGAGTACACCAGAATGGTGTAGTTTAAGTCTGACGGTTTTGGTGCGCGGACTAGGTTTCTATGTGTTATTATTCTAAGACCACGAGCACCTAGCAAAGGCATTTTTATTTGAAGAATGACATAGGTAAATTTAATGACATTTTCATTTTAACATCAAATGCATCGATAGCCAATACAATAACGCAAAGAGGTTCATAAGTTAAGTACCTAATCAGTAGTTCGTAATAATGTTTATTTGATAAACGTTTCACATGCACGTTTTGAAGCATGAAAATGAATGAAATATGCCTACTCAGCAGCACAATTTCAATTTATTCAATTAAATCAAATTCAATTTCAATTAACTAGCTAAAACCTATTTATCAATTTAGGGAAACTAAGATACGATGAAAGAAGGTTCTAATTATCATCTTTAATTGTTTATGAAGATTGAGTATACTTCATTGTCTGTCAATGTCGCTATTTCAGAAATGTGTCAAGTTGTGCTTAGTAGGCTGTTAGTAGGTCGTTATTATGTTATTTTATTCATAATTTTAGGAAAAAATAAATAAAGTTGTTCAAGATGTACCCACAAAGAGACTCACAAACCCTGCAATATTTCTTACCGCATTGGAAGCAGGTCTAAGTATACATCCACGACAAAAAAAAACGTAATAATATCCTGTATGAAAATGTTGTTTACAATTAAGTTCACTGACCCAATCATATGTTTAGGGTTGAAACAAGTAGTTTTTTGTGTCAATGTTTAACCGGCTGTAATTTGAAAACGGCTGTTTAAATTCAAATAGTTTGTATGGGGGAAATAAAGTGTTAACGCTAAACTATCTCCCATTATCGGGAAGGTCCACGGTCCTCTTCCACCCTGTATAAAGTTTGAATTTTTTACCTTTTCCATGAATTTCTTGATTAGCTCTGAGCAGTTGAGATTGTTTTCAGGCTCCCAAGAGTCAAATTTATTGGACCATCCTTTCCAGTGAATAAGAAATTCTCTTTTCCCATTCTTCTTATGATGGACTTCTAAGATACGTTCAACCTGAAAGCATATGTGGTTGAATAAATCATGTTAAAATACAGTAACAGAATCCCAAATAGGTCTTTTGTGATAGTGGGTGTAGATATGTTGATCTTGTATTTTACTCACCTCATATTCCGCATTTTCATCAGCATTTTCACTATCCCATTCATTCTTAGTACGCTTAGCTTTCTTAGGACTAGCTTTTGCTTCTTTCTTTAGCCCCCTTTTCTTGCCTTTCTTCGGAGATGGGGATTCTTTGGTTTTAGAATTTTCCTTCTGCAAGGAAAAGTATATTAATAGGCAAGGGGTTAGTCAGAAGCCCAATTAAAATTGAAATCATTAAAAATTTAGCCTTATTGTGGCTCTTTAACACAAGATCAGATGACCTAGTTCAGAAAAGAGAGACGAGTGCAGTAACAGACAGACCTTGGCCGGAGAAAGAGGAGCCTTCTGCCCTACACTAGGTAAATGTGGGCAGATTCAATGGATGATTAGAATACAATGAAGTGCTATTCGGACTGGCGCACAAAGGGTTCCATACTTACACCGTTTTTTTTTACTTGTACAATATGTGGGGAAATCCGAAACCATTGGAGATACAGGGAAACTATCTTAGAAACACTAAGTTTTTTGGGTGTAATAAATTTTGGCATGTTAAAACTTTTTGTTTAAGTGAGAGTTGTTCGTAAAAATGAATGAAATTGTCAAATATGCCAAAATGCCAAATTGTAAAGGATATTTTAATTTTACACAATTGACACCTTTAAAAAAAATCTTTAATTCTGATGTACTATTGAAGTGATTAGTTTTTTGTAAATTTGACCAACTTTGGTTTTTTTTCTTTCGATACGATGAATTGATAAGTACATGAAACCGAGTTAAATGGCATAAAAAAATATTTGTCACTTTTGTTCAATTTAACGAACAACTCGCACTTGACTAAAAAAAATATGTCAAAATAGTTTTTACAAGAATTGAGCTAATGTTTCATTAAGACCAAAAACCCTTTATCTAACTAGACAACGCGAGTGTACGTACTTCGCGTGTCAAAAAGCAGTCTAAATGTCTGCTTTTTATTTATTTAAAAAGAATTAATTTAGGTTTGTTGTGGTTTTACTACGAAAAATAAGACTGGGATTACTACATATTATTCATGGTAGCGCCTGCCTATATTAAACGAGCAATGGAAATAAAACGATCGAACTTTAGCTTGTGTTGCTCGGCTTCTTAGAATAGAGTGAGATAGTACACTGTACTATTATCATTATTCTGTCTAATGAAGCAAATAGTGATGTTCAACCTCCCATAGTGATGTTCATTGTTATGCTTCATGATTGTAATCGAATCTAAGGTAAATTACTTTTGTTGGTATAAGATTTCTGTCTGAATAACATAAATATAGGTTATAAATTACAGGATTCCAAGTAATCCAAACTTAAAAGAGAAATGGACGGAAGCGACCCGGCCAAGAAATTGGTTTCCAACAAAAAATAGTAAAAAAAATTTATCAGCTAAAACAAAATGATAAGCCATATTCAGATTCCTTACACTTAATTTAAATTGACTTTAATTTCATCTAACGTTGTTCATAACTATTGTTTAAATATCGTACTAAATGTTATATTCTAATGCCCGGTTCCTATATTCAAGAAACGAATCGTTTTCCTTACGGGCCGTAGCGTTATGACATTTGCTACGTACAAAATGTGTCATATTTTAACGAGGCGTAAGGAAAACGATTCGTTTCTTGAATATAGGAACCGGGCCTAAGAGCGCACGACACTAAACCTAGTACGGTAAGACTACCGGATGATATAATCATAATCATAATCATATTTTATTCATAAATTTTATATTACATGTCAGCTTATTTGTATAATCGTAAAATCGTATATACAGGGTTATTGGTAAGTCGACCTATTCCCGTTAGGAGGTGATAGGGGTGACTATTTGCGATAATTTTGACCCCCATATGCATTATGCAAAAGTGAACCATTTTTGAGTTATCGCGTTTATTAGTTTTTTTTAAATTAGTCGGAAATTCAACTTGCAAAATTTATTACAAAAAAAGTATCCATTTAAATCTTTTTTTTTCTTCTGATTTACAAAACCGATTAAACACTGTTTATTTCTCAATATTAAAACAATAATTATCGGTCCAAATTTGAAAAAAGCGAGACGGAAAACGATTTTTTTTCAATATTTTTTGCGATCGCTTTCTACTAAAATACCTTAAAAAAAAAAAAAAGTTATGAAACTTGGCTTGCAGATTATTTTAAAAACTTAACTGTTTTCTTAGCTCTCCAAAAACGCATAACAAGTAGAAAATTATTTAAAAAAAACCTGAAAAAATAATCATCACAAAGGAAGCGGGCGGAAACAAAAGTCACCAATGCAACTTCAAAAATTAAAATTAAAAAACATACCAAATTTAAATCATACATTTTTTATTTGCTTTTGTACAAGATGAATTTGTTGTTCCTATGCAAAATTAAAAAAAATATATCTGTACACGTTTGAGAATGCGAGGCCGAAAACTAAAAAATACATGTTTTTTTATCAAACTCCAACATAAATTACACGAAAACAGAAAAAATTACCAATACATTTGGCGTGCAAATTACACATAAAACATTGACGTTTTTCCAGCTTTCTAACGAGCTATTAAAACTAAAATGAGTTTTGTTAAAGATTGCTGGAAAAAATTGATCACAAAGGAAGTCACGTCCGAACAAAACTTAAAATTAACTAAAACTAAATCTATAAAAACTAACTGTTATACGTTATTATTTGTATTATTAAGCCAAGTTTCATAACATTTTTTTTTGTTTTTAAGGCAATTTAGTGGAAAGCGATCCCAAAAAATATTGAAAAAAATTCGTTTTCCGTCTCGCTTTTTCAAATTTGGACCGATAATTATTGTTTTAATATTGAGAAATAACCAATGTGTAATCTGTTTTGTAAATCAGAAGAAAAAAAAAGATTTAAATGGATACTTTTTTTGTAATAAAATTTTCAAGTTGAATTTCCGACTAATTTAAAAAAAAAGTAATAAACGCGATAACTCAAAAATAGTTTACTTTTGCATAATGCATATGGGGGTCAAAATTATCGCAAATAGTCACCCCTATCACCTCCTAACGGGAATAGGTCGACTTACCAATAACCCTGTATATACTTAGTCTCGTCATTAATTGGGGAACACGAAATGCTGCAATTCAAAAACCTGGCTAAGCTATTATTTTTTTGGTGTAACTTCGATGTCTAGTATTATAATAAGACTCCCAAGTTTCTTTTATTCTTCGGAACACGGGAGGGAAAGAATATACGACAATGCAGTGCTGCAAGCTCCCTTGATTGGCCTAATCAGTGGCAGCAGCATGATAAGCGACGCCTCGCACATAAGTAAGATACTTATGTACGAGGCTTCGCTTATCTTATGATCAATCTCCTCAAAAAACCAACGCTCATCTGAAAGATCATCAATTTCTGCGTAAGAAAAACCACTGCTGCATTTAGACATCAAAATAAAACAAATAAAAAAATAGTTGTGCCAGGTCTTTCGCATTGCAGCATTGCCATTTCGTGTTTGCCGCGGGCGGTAGCGCCTTTGAATCGATTTCGCCCGGACAACTGCGAATCCACATCACTAATTCGCTCTTATGACGTCATAGTAGGTAGAAAAAAAGGTGACACAGTGGGTTTTCATACAGATTGAGATGTTTACGTAATCTAGGTAGATAAAGGTCTGTGCATAAGAGTTTCCCTGTATCTCTTATGGTTTCGGAGTTCCCCATGTTGCGATTGTCCCAGTTAAAAAACATACCATATACATACTCTAAAAGGTTTTATTTTAGACAATTTTTAGTTTAATGACTTCAGTTTCTGAAGAGGAAAACAATTGATAAACTGGATAGCTGTTACTGATGGAGTGTCATCTGTTGCAGAGTACCTTCAATACACTTTAAGAAACTAACACATCTGCTCAAGGTTTTTAAACTGATTGTAAGATTATCTAATAAATAGTTATATTTTATACAAATAAGTTTAAAAATTATGAAATCTAAATTTCAGCAATGTAAAAAATGTGCAAATGAAACCCCTTTAAATAATGCCCTAATAGTAGTCCCACTTTGTAATTTCCGGTAAAAAGTAAGCCATAATTATAAATCTATACCAATAGTTAAATTTATTGTGACACTGTGACACACAGATTTGCACCCCAGCTCCAAGGGATCTTATTATACTTTATTGGGTAGACAGAACCCTAAAAAAGTATGTCATTGTGCCTATCCCTAAAGCCACTTGCGCTAAAAAGATTAATCTAGTTAAACCTCATTTAAGTTTGACAAAACTAAAACAGAAAATTCATTAAATGGTACAGGTCTGCCAGTGCAACTAGTCTGCAGGCTGCGTAGGGAGCTACTTAGTATTTCCATTACAAAGAAAGTTATACCGGGTGTACAATCCAAATGGGTCAGTATGGTGAAGTCTGAAACTATGAGAGATAGCGAGATCTGTTCTTAGGAACCATGACGTCGATTTTAGATTTAATAATAATTACATTCAAACTTTTTTATTAACTCTCATAAATAACCGGGAATCGAACCTGGTCAATATTTTTGTAACCGCGTTAAGTAAAAAGGACCAAATTTGGCTATGAAATCTTGTGTACAACTGACAGTAAATTAGATTAAAATGCCCACAGTTTTATTAATTTGCAAAAAGTCGTGAATAATATGAATCGATCATCAATTATCAATTACGACACTGTAGAAGGTTTAACTACAGCCTTAGAAAACATTTTAACACATGTGCACCCCATAAAAATACGAAATGCAATCTTGCGATCGTTACCCAAAAGAATTAATTATTGCATTCAACAGAATGGCTACCATTTTGAACATTTACTGAAATAAAATAATTATCTTATTGGTGGGTTTTTATTTCAATTATTTAAACAAGATTCCATTAGTGTTGTGCTTTTTGCGACTTGCAGAATTTATACACATTGATTTTGACCAGGTTCGATTCCCGGTTATGTATGAGAGTTAATAAAAAAGTTTGAATGTAATTATTATTAAATCTAATATCGACGTCATGGTTCCTAAGAACAGATCTCGCTATCTCTCATAGTTTTCGACTTCTCCATACTGACCCATTTGGATTGTACACCCTGTATGTAGCAAGAAGTTTATTAAGTATTGTGATTAAGAAACATTGAATTTGTCATATCAATTGATTGTTTAACAAGCTATAATATACGAAACCATTTCCAAATACTTATACTATTATTTGCTCCAAAGCATTTTTTTCTTTTATTTAGAGTTAAATGGCAAAAGGCCAGCCATGTTTGTCGCATAGATGTCGAGAGATCTAGCCAAAGAATGCTGAACTGGACACCCTGAACCAAAATCCGAAATAGAGGAAGACCACCTGCAGGTGGTCAGATGACGGCAAGGCCGTTTTGGACCAGAATAGCCACATCAAGGATGTTATGGAAATCCATGAATAAGGCATATCAGTGGGCGAGTATATGCTGAGAAGGAGAAATGAGAGAATTTATTCTGACTAATTCAAAAAATAAAAACATTAAAAACATCAAGCTATATGGCTAAATTATGGCCATCAAAGTACAGCACTCAAAAGGTTTATCCTGACTAAAACAACATACCATCACTGGGTGTAAAAATTGCAATTTCAAATCATAAGACAGCTTAAAGTTTATAATAATTTATGTAAAAACAAGCAGCGATTTTTGCATGCGCAGTGATGATTAAATATTCATTAGTAACATTCGCTGCTGCCATTTGGCAATAGTATGATATTTTACGCCAGTTGAAATATAATCTGCACTATTTCATGTTAGAAACACTAAATAAAAACGTCATAAACACAGATAAATACAGTCAAGGAATTAAAATCGTGACCCACCTTAGTTCCAACGTCAATCCAACATTATACAGCAATAAGCTTGAGTCTCCTATCAATTACAAATGACTTGGCATCTCTAATGACCAGGGAGCGAAACTTTGATGCCGGTGACAGCCGTATGACGTCAAGCTTCATACAGAGTGTTTTTATCTACATTATAGATAATCACTAACAACTTATTGGCCTCTTTAGTTTACGGATATTTTATTGACACTTGAGACGGCCAGTACTTATAAAAAGTGACACCTAACTGTCTATGTCATATTACTAATCAGAAAATTGTCGGGGGCAATAATAATGTATATCCGTTTAAATAGTATTTTTTATTCGTGAATTTAAGAACTGCGAATTGTTATAACTAGCACATTACAGGCATCGCTTGACCATAGTCGCCATGGAATCTATGCATCCGTATTTGAAGACGTATCCTTTTTTGGTTGTTAAAGATGAAAAAATTCGGTTCCAAATTTATTACGAGATGTTGCAATGGAGAGAACTGCCAACATATTGAATCATCACCTAAGTACTAAAACTTCTTCAGAGTCTTCTTGAGAAGGATGAATACGATTTTACCGAGAAAGTAAGTTCGGTATTATTAAAAGATAGACGTATCATTATAATATATCATCTATGTCACTATTTTAATATGTCATGTATATTTTATAAAAACACCCTATAGGTCAATTTGCGTCATAATGACGTCGCCGGCATCAAAGTTTCGCTCCCTGCAATGACAATGACATCTTCAAGCAGATTTTCATTGAAATGGGTAGCAAATTAATGTCTGTGACCGTACATGGGAGCATAAGGGTAGCTGAGAAATTACTTAATGTCAAGATGAAAACTTGACTTATCAATTTCTAGGCCCAAGAATCCCCTATTCCATTATATTAATCAAAATTGAGTTGTCTTCAAGAAACCAATATAATGTACCAGAATTTCCAGTCGCAGAACCAGATTGGGGGCTATGGGGATCAAGCCCCCAAAAAGCAAAAAAGAAAAAACTTCATAATAATTAATTTAATTAACTTTAAACTTTTTACCTACTCGTGTTATATTATTATGTATGTGTGGTAATTCTAGTGTTTGATATTATAATATTGTTTATCTACACTCATATCATAAATACTCTATTATGCGACCAGCATTACCTGTGGTAGTAGATGACAGAGATGACAGCTGTTAATTTTGGACCATTTCCAAATTTGGATCTCGTTACTTTACAATACTCAATAACATAATGAACATTACGTTACAGCTGTCATTGCTGTCACCTACTACCACAGGTAATGCTGGTCATTTGCCTTTTGGCTTCTGAACCCATCTAAGAGTACTTATAATATGTGTGTAGATAAAGTATTTTAAACTGCTATTTTAACTATTATTTATATTGTACCATTTGTTACCCTAATAAACATCCAAACATTAGAAAGACTCAGCTAGGGCTATCTTCCTTGTTTAGAGGACATATGTTGAGAATTGAATTATACCTAAATTAAAATATAAACTTCGTTTTTAATGTAAAAACTTATACAAACAAATCCAGGGAATTGTAAGTTTTTGTCCAGCATCAGAAATTAAGGTGATGGTAGCCCTAGGTCAAGCTCCTCTCAAACCACCAAAATCCTGAATCCACTACATTAAAGAGAATTTCTAACATTAAAGTAATAAGATAAGTATAAATAAAAATAATATGAAGAAAAATAAAGTTTATCAAATCATTCCTCCACATAACTTGTGTGTCAAATTAAAACTTATTAAGTGGTTGTTTAGTGGTCACCCAAAGAGTTTAGTTTATGCCAAATAGATCTGTCTCATACAAAACAACATCTAGTAAACTTAGCAAAAATTAAGTTTTTTTTTTTTTTTTTTCTCTTGTTTCCTGCTTCTTGGCAATCTGTTCGGAAACAATAAGCCAATTTTTTGTCCGGTCTAACCATTCATAGGGTTTTCAGGTAAGGGAAGGTCCAATGACCCTGTACTTATTCTATGTTGTCGAATCTTCTACTAAGATTTGGCACACTATGTCTCCTCAGTCTTTTGAAACTGGTACTGCCTGTTCCTTGAAGGATGGCGGCTAGTTCATTAGGGTGTTGTCGGAGTCGGTCGGAAATTAAAAGTGGAATATTCTTTGCCTACTACTGCAACTCAGAATACAGTGTCATGATCTGTCCAAAGACTTTCTCATGCAATATCTTTATTAGATGTGTAAAGCTCTATACATTTTTATATGAAACAATTTTAACAGTATTGGCTACCTGTAAAGTTAATTCAATTGTGACAAAACTTGGTATAGCATATTTTGAGTATTTTGAAATTAAAAGAAACTTGTAGAGAAACAATATTACAATTTTTTTGGGCCACCATAATAAGACTCAAACAAGGACTGGATGCCTAGCTTGAATCACAAACAGAAAAACATCACAAATAGAAAAAATATTAATACCCTAGCTACAAACTTCTACCGACACCTCTACTCAAACCAAGATAAGGAGAACAACGGGAAAGGCAGTCTTCTCCTACCATGTGAAGTCGAGAAAGCTATCAGGAGTCAAAAAATGGAAAAGGCACCGGGGCCAGACAAAATTTCAAACGAACTACTAAAAGGCACCACAGAAGAGCTTTCCCCAATACTCGCGAAAATCTTTCAATAAAGTTCTGACACTAGGACAGATCCCAGAACAATGGGAAACTTCCCACATAACCCTAATACACAAGAAAGGTCCAAAAGATGTCATTGAGAATTATAGACCAATAAGCTTGATGTCTAATATCTACAAGATCTTCGCAAAAATAATCCTTGACCACATAACAACCACGCTAGATGAAAACCAACCTATAGAACAGGCAGGATTCAGGAAACACTATTCCACTATAGACCATATATTCACTGTAAAGCAAGTTCTAGAGAAATTTAATGAATATAAATAAAACCCTGTATATGGCCTTCATCTATTACACCAAGGCCTTCAACAGCATAAGTCACAAAGCAATCTGGGAAAGTCTGGACAATCAAGGAATACCTGCTATGTATAGTAACATGATCAAAACCATATACTCAAATAGTAAAGCAAGAATCCAACTAGAAACACTCGGCAACCCATTCGGAATAAACAGGGGCGTCAGACAAGGAGATCCACTCTCACCCAAATTGTTTTCTGCAGTGCTCGAAGACATCAGTGGCGAAGCTTCACGTAAATAAATAGACAAGCCGGAGCAAAAAAAGGTGTATGGCGTGTGTCGGTTTTACGTTTTGTTTGTATACCTACTCTATGCATAGGAATTTTTGGTAAAGCCGTAAATAATCGGCTTGTACGAACGCCTCGCGACTGGAAGACATATTTCGAAAGGTTTTTTTTTTTTTTTGGTAATCGCCTGAGGGGCCAAAGACAAAAGTCCTTGCTTTTGTTTGCTTAAGAAAAAGGGGCAGAGGTGAAAATCCCTTCCGGAGACCTGGGAATGGAGGGCCCAGGTACTGCCGGGCTCGCACCGGCTAAAAACACCAATGCCCCTATTACCAACTAGAATTTAGACTCCCGCGGATACTACCCCAGCCAGTGCTGAAAGGCCGGAGGAGAAAGTCGTTCCTCCGTTTACTTATCCGCGGGGTTAGGGGGGATAGGAATGGGGGTTGGGATGGGGGGGAGACTTATAGCTATGTGAGTCGCGGAGTGGAAATCCGAAAAGAAATATTTCGAAAGGTTGACTGGGAAAACCATGGACTCAACATAGATGGCAAAAGGCTAAACCACCTCAGATTTGCTGACGATATAGTACTATTCGGCGAAACCCCAGAAGCCCTGGAAGAAATGCTGAACGATCTCAACACAGAAAGCGAGAGGGTGGGGCTGTCAATGAACACTGCCAAAACAAAATTCCTAACAAACTCAGCCCACAAACCAATCAGACTCAAAAACAAACCACTGGATTACACAGATGAGTATACCTATCTAGGCCAAATCATATCTCATAAAGACCAAACTACCAAAGAAATTAACTCTCGGATTGCAAACAGCTGGTGGAGATACTGGTCGCTGAAAGAGGTCATGAAGGCAAAATACCTGAGCATTACGACAAAACGTAGAGTCTTCAATACTTGTATTCTTCCTTGCATGTCCTATGGATGCGAAACCTGGTCTCTTAACAAACACCACAGGGATATGCTGGTCCACTGCCAGAGAGCCATGGAAAGGAGCATGTCAGGCATAAAGAAAAGAGATAGAATACAAAGTGCAAAGATAAGGGAAAAAACAAGAGTGACGGATGTGCTTGCCAAAATTGACCAGCAAAAATGTAGATGGACAGGTCACATGTTGCGAAGCAAACATGACAAATGGAGCAAAACTGTAATAGAATGGTACCCGAGAAAAGGAAAAAGGAGCAGAGGAAGACAAAACAAAAGATGGGAGGACGAAATCAAACTTACGGCTGGCCCCAATTGGAGGAGAGTCGCTAAGGATAGACAGCAATGGAAATCATTAGAGGAGGCCTTTGCCATGAGGCACGCGGAATTAAGAGATTTAATTACAAACTTATCTAACTAAAAAAATATGTAAAACTTCTTAATTTTGAATAAAAAGGCTATTGATTGATTGATTGATTGAATAAGACTCAAGGTCCTAGGATTAAAATTCTCCAAAGATATTAATTTCAGACACAGGAGCTCCTTCACACGGATCATCCTACATAGAATGAATTATAGCATCATTGGTCATAAAGTTAAACCTTTATTGGGTCAAATTTGGAACACAAGGGTTTCCCGCCCATTCGATGATTTAACAGCCACCCACACACTAGGTGGGAAACCCTTGTGTTCCAAATTTGACCGCATATGTGGTAAAGGGTTATCAACCCACATAATATTCAACCCATGTGTTAAAGTATTCGCCAAGCATTTACATACTTACTTCATCATGATATTTGTTTATCAATTCTGGACATGAAAGAGTGTTTTCTGGTTCCCAGGTATCACTATCTGCAGAATATCCTTTCCAGCGAATCAAATAATGCAATTTTCCTTTAATCTTTTTGGAGTCAACAACTTTTTCCACCTGGAAAAACACAGAAGTACTTAAACAATAACAGAAAAGAGCTAAGAGATGTGGTATTTCAAATTAAAAGAGGCAGCTTATGGCAACCGGCATTAGGTTATTTGGAGAAACATTAACATGTTATTCAAATAAAAATAATAACTGACAAGAAGCATAACAATCAGGTGTCTTACGGGAACATAAAAAAATACAAATCTCTAGACTATATTGGTCTCATCAAGAATGGCGATACAAACCTCGTATTCTTCTTCAACCTCTTTTTTACTATCCTCTTTCTCAGATTTCCTTTTTCTACCTTTACTCTTGGACTTTCCCTTTTTAACCACGTCCTTTTCTACTTCCTCAGACTCATCTGCGCTTGGATTAGCATCTGAATCCGGTTGCTTGTCGTTGCGATCATTGGACTGCTGTGTTTCCGACTGATCATCATTTACCACAGAGCCATTGGCAGACGAAAGTCCATCATCGTCCGTACGACTCTTAGATACTTTACGCATAGTGAATTTCTTGAAATAAACAATTATGACCAACGCTAACCCCGAACAATCTAGTTGGGACTACTGAAGACAAGCAGCAGGTTTTAATACTATACTGTAATTGCGACAGAAACACACCGGGCAGAGAATACGCAGTAGGAGGGAAACGAACGAAACGAAACTTGGCTTGGCTTGGGCTTACATGTTTTTTTTTTAAATTAAGCATTTTAAATACTGACATTTTGGCCTAGAAAAATAATGACGAACATTTTTTTTTTACCTCATCTCATCTAACGGGGTTTTTTTTTTACCTTCCTTATATAAGTCACATCGAGAAGAATTGGGTAGATGCACCAATAACCAAATGAGGTAAAAGCATTAGGTAATTTTGATAAATACCAATTTAAAACTTGGAACCCTCATCCAGCAAAAGAAGAGATTCGTGTTTGTAAAGGCAGTTTAATTTTTTTTAATCGAATTTTTAGCGCTTGCTGTGGAGACCATGGGACCTTGGTCAGCTGATATGAAAAGCTTTATTAGGGCCCTGTCTAGAGCTCGTGCTTACCTCTACCAAAGAGCTAGCTAGCTATCCAGAGAGGTAACGCAGCCAGTGTCATAGGGACCATGCCGCGCGCGGACTTGCTAGAGGGGGTGTTCTTTTTATAGCGGTTGACGTGATATTTGAACTATTAGTCGTGCTTATCCATCTAGCTTGCATCCGTTTATCTATGGTCACGAACTATGACATCCGCAATGTGTCCGTATCTTAAAGTAAAGGTCGCAGACCAGTAATTTAAACGCTGTTTTGACAATATCTATCGTTTTTTTTAAATCTAATATCTGCATATGGCTTGCTAAAGTTGGGTAATTTTTTACCACTTTGGTAACCCCATGTGTTGTAAGTGGAGTATTTCCATCCCTCACGGACGTAGTATCTCTATATAGTTTGTGCCTCACGGTAGCACTCCACGCACTTATCAAGTCTGTTGTTAATAGATTAGGTCACGAACCGTCACGAAGCTTATTATACGTATACGATAATAGTTGCTAATTTCTCATTCTTTGACCGGTGAAATAAAGCAATGAAAATCAGTGAAAACAATATGGTATGCCGCAAATTAGCTGTTTCTTCACTACAATTTCTTTTATAACGACCACGCGTCTAGAGTGGAGAGCAGTTGTGCATTTGCTTCATTTAGCCGCATTTTTGATTAGACGCCATAACAGAGGCCCGTACTGTGATAATCGAAGTTACGTTAGTTCCATCCCTGTCACTCGTCATTCGAGACTAAATTGAGAGAAAGGGATGGAGCTAACGTAACTACGAACTTCAATTTTCAAAGAAGGGCTTATTCATATACGAGAAGGATGTGGCTTCGTGTGGTTGATACAACTCCAATCGAGTGTTTAAATAACGTTAATGTAACAATAAATTAAAAACGGAATTTAGCAGCATACAAGGCATTATAAAGTGTTTCTATCGCCTGCTATCATGTACGAAACACCAACAAACAAATTACATCACTGCTTGTCATCCTTGTCAGTGTGTGTAGGGGAATCGGTGTAACCCCAATAACCTTAAATGAAGTGTTTTCAAAAACAAAATCATGACTAATAGAAGTGATTATAAAAATAATCGAATGAATTATAACATTCAAAATGAGTTTCCTGAAACGAAAGGCACTAAGCCTACTCCAGAAGCTTCATCAATCTTGGAAGTTCTCAGTTTAATGATAGTGCACATTTGCAAAAAGATACTGTTCTTCGACACCAATTTAAAAATAGCAGTCTATCTCGGAGCTCTCTTCCTGCTTTCTGTGATGGCGGACAGTGTTACTTTTCCGAAGTCTTATTTCTCAAGAAGTGATAACATATTTAACCAATACTTCGTAAAAATCGGATGGTTTTGGACATTATTTACGACCGTCCCGTATATTTTATTGACATCCTACACCACTTGTTGTGGAAACAGAAGAGTTATAGTCACGGCACATTTATCGAGAATAGCAATTGCCACATTCTTTTGGTACACATGGACAATGATGTTCAATGTTATTGAGACAAAGTATGGACGTTGCAATATGAAGAATGTTGATAACAAAGTAGTTTGTTTGAAAAATGGAGGATTTTGGAATGGATTTGATTTATCTGGGCACTGCTTTATTCTTATCTATTCTAGTTTAATAATGATAGAAGAGGCTAGAGCCATCAATGGATGGGAAAGGATAAAAGACTACATCAGAGAAGAAAAGTATGCACGAAGTATAGATGACAAGACTATTAGTATGAATCCATTAAGAAAGATATCCAAACAAGAATTAGAAGTTTTACAAAAATCTTATGAGAAATGTACACCCTATGTCAGATCATACTTGATAGCAATTGCCCTGCTTCAAATTCTATGGGATGTGATGCTTGTATCAACAATCCTGTACTATCACATAATGGTGGAGAAGTTTTTAAGTGGTGTCATAGCAATTCTTACATGGTATGTCACCTACAGGGTTTGGTACACTATACCCTATGTCCTTCCAAACTTACCAGGAAATGGAACTTTTAAGTATAATAAAGAGAAAAATACATCTACTCCAATATTAAGAAAGAGAACTTCTACAAATGGTAAACATTTTATGGGAATGCCCATTACTAAACTACAAGATACTGCAGAGGCAAATTCTGATGACAAAAAATAAACAGGATGATGGATCATTCAACAGGTTGTTAGCTGGGTTAGTGGATGAAATGTACTAATTAATTAACGGGCAATGGTCAACACAATGGTGTAGTTATTGTGGGCAAAATGGGTAAGATAAGTAAAATATTTGTTATGAAAATATCTATGAATCTGCACTTTTTCTATTTACATCTAAAAACAATTTTAAGTTTAGGTTTTATTTATTGATTGAAAATAAATTATTATTTAATAAATAAAGTTTTTTTACAAACTACTAATACTGTTTCATTGTAAATACCTAACAACACGGTTAAATAAAGGAATGTCATTAATGTATAAGTTTTTTGAAGACATACAAGATAGCAACAACAACTCCAACGGAGGCTGCACCTGCTGCACCAATATAAGCTGGAGGTTGAGATGTTACAATCATCTTTATGTGCAAAGGGAGGTTTGGCACAACCTTTTTGAAAGATTCTCTTTGTTGGACACGATTATAGTAGTTCTCTGTTAATGGGCGTTTTCCTCCAGTCCAGTACCTGCCTTCAAGGCCGAGTTCCCACAGGCGATGTAAAAGAATTGCCAAGTTGACATCAGCAATGCTAAAGTTTTCACAGCACAACCACATATCTGAAAACACAAAACATTGAGCTCCTCATTACAAATGTTACACGCCTATTAATTTCAAATGTTATACCTTCACTTTGTTCTTTTAACTGCTCTTCAACATGTGTTAAGACTTGATCAACTACATTCAAGATTTTCAAGTATTCTTCTTCATTTGTAAGTATTTCATGTTTTCTATCCTGAATGCCTGCTTTATAAAGCAGCATTTCTCGAGCTTTAGGGTTTTCTTCAGCTAATTTTCTTAGGTTTTTCGAGCTGCCTAATTCTCCATCTAGAATCATCAGGTTTAAATTCAATTAAGTCATATACACCAACATCAACTAAATGTAACAGCTGAGAAAACATCCGATGGGCTACTTTCTAAAGATATGTCTTTCAACTGTAATCTCAAAATGTATTTTAATACTTACTTTTAAGAACTTCACGGACAGGCAGAATAAAAGGTAGTTTAGGCCTGCCACACAAATGGGGATGGAAAAATGATCCCACAGTTATGACACCTGCTGGCAATGCTTCAATCAGGTCACGGAATTTATTAATGTTTTTTATAACCTTTCTATCCGATGACACATCAATTAGTGGAGTAAGTCCTAGAACAATTAACAGGCAAGTTATTGAAACATACTGTGTAAGTAGTTACTCAAGAGTCAAAAGGACTATTGGTAAAATTAATTACCAGGTTCCAGATATTTGTCCAAGTAATCTAGAATTCTTGTGGAATCGGGAATAATCTCTTTGTTTACTTTAAGAACAGGGATTTCACCACGGGGATTCATTTCAAGGAACCATGAAGAATATTGTTCGCCTTTGGTAATATCCAGCACTAGTGGTTCAAATTCAACATTCTTTTCATACAATGCCATCAATACCTGAAATATTAAAAAGGAACCCGCTAGAATCACGTCCCAATTAAAATCAGTTAAGTGACGGATATTCTTTTAAAAAAGTAATTAAAATGCATATGTATGGTAAAATATGTAAATCACTTAAAGACGGAATTTCCAATTTTATATCTAGACGCCAATTATACACTTGTTTACCATGTTTACTTACCTTTTGGGAATAAAAACTGTAATAGTTACAGTAGAGCAAGATATTGGATCCACCTTTAACGGTTTTAGTACTTCCTTTTGGCATCGGTATTTTTTCAAGATATTTTTGAATATAATGCATGGTAAGGCTTTTGTTGATATCAGCACGCCAACCAGGTATCAGTTATAACTTATTTACCTACTTTAAGCAATACAAAGTTGTGAAAAACCCATGAGTATTGAAGTTTTGTTAGGCGGCTTTTTCAGATCAAACAACTAGTACCAACATACAGAAACCAAAGTCAGGTGACATTCAACGTTACACGAATTCTATTGATGATATCATAAAGCGCGTCACACACGGAGCTATAATATATTTCATTATGCCGAATATATCACGGGGCGACCAGACTCGCGCGAGTGTAAAACTTTTATAATAACATCAATTTACCTCGATGCGTCGACTCCCGCGAGAGTATGTCGCCCCGTTACATATTATAGACGCTTTACATACGCACGCGAACGCGCAAAAACCATGCCCGAACGCGTGAATGTGGAGCCGGTTTGCATATTTTCACTGGTTCGTGCCTTGTTATTCTAACCACTTTTAGTCGGTTTTTTGGCCGAGCCTGCGAATGCGCGTAGACACAACAGCTCCACATTCGCCCGTTACTTTTATAAAACATTAGCCCAATAGGTACTGAACGCAATATTCCAAACCTTATTCTATAACGAAATTACGATAAATACTCGTCATCCATCGTGTTCGTTTCCTACATTTCTTTATTACTTTTAATATATATCGTCGAGCGCGCGAACCAAGAAGAGGTCACGCACGATTCACGCCCACGAATCGCAAGCGAATGTAAGTGCCCTTTACACGCTTAAATTAAGGCAGGACAAATATTGTGCACTTATTACTTATTCATCATCATCATGTCAGCCGAAAGACGTCCACTGCTGGACATAGGCCTCCCCCAAGGCTTTCCACTCAGACCGGTCTTGTGCTTTTCGCATCCACCGCGGTCCCGCGATCCTGACGAGGTCGTCACTCCATCTTGTTGGAGGCCTACCTACAGCTCGTCTTCCGGTCCGCGGACGCCACTCCAGAACCTTATTACTTATTAGAACTAAATAAAAGACAAGCTGCAGCTACCTACGTGACAGTTTGAGATGTAAAAGTAGGTACACTTGCCGTCCCCGGGTAAGTCTAAATGGAGCGAAGCAATTTGCCCATTAAAAGTCCAAGGGAACAGATTTTCAGTTGAGTTCCTCCGTGGTATTTCCGACTTTCAATATTATTTTCTCTAAACAATCTATGGCTAGATGTCGTATTACGGGTTAAATTCGATCTTGATTATCTCTAATAGTTAGCGAGGAGTATCCGAATCGGTGAAGAATGGAGCATAGCTTCAATTAAAGTCAATAAAAATGTTTTCCCTCTGATATGCATGTTTGGCTTTGTGTTCATGGCTAAAATTTTTTCGACACCCTAAATTTGTTTCGTAACTTTTTGTACAAGCTATATTTTCAACTGTTTCTGACGTTTTTATTGTTGTTTCCAAGCCACCTCCTTAAAATAAACATGAAAGAAACGGAACTGAACGGGCATAATATATAGATATATAATAAACATAGATGCCGTGTAGCCAACTGTTAAGCGTACCAACTTTTTCTTTGTACCTCTATGGTACCTATGCTAAATCCATCTGTGGGGACTGTGGGTTAACTTAACTTTGACATACCACATACGTGATACCATAAACTGTGTCAGTTTTTTTTGGTCTGTGGAGCGCGGGAGGGTAGGACGCTTGAATTATCTGGTAGGATTAAAATATCTTTTGTACAGTTATAGTATAGGTGTACAGTATTAATTGTATATATATGTTATTTAGTTGTATGATTAAGTGTTATTTTGTATAATTGTAGTTATATTCCTGTTTAATTTAAAAGTTGTATTTCGACAACGGCAATGGTGGGGCCGTAATGGCGGGTAGTTCCAACCTGCCATGCGGCCAACTCTCGGGGAATCTAGATTTTTTGGAGTCCCCTCTGAGTCCACCTGATATTGATAAAGCGGCCTCTTGTGTCCCTATGGATGATGAATGTATCGTAGATGATTCTGTAAATATTGTAAAATCGAATCTTTCTAAGAAGAGGCCGTCTCATGAGGCAAATTGTAGCGATAATGAATTACCGTCTAAAACTGTTAAAATGAATGCCACGTCCCAGCCTCTCATAACTAGGCAATGCTACATTCAGGAAGATAATGGTCCATTCATTGTCCACATCGTTAAGAAAAGCTCGGATTTGAATGGCGGAACATTAAATGCAGTTAAATTTGGGCAATTTTTAGTAGCACACGGAGTTGCTCAAATTAAACAAGAGGGAATTAAAAAAATAGGTCGGAATAGGCTGTCTGTTGAATTTACCTCGATGTCAGCAGCAAACACGTTTTTGAGTAGTCATGCCTCAGATAACATATACTCGGTTTTTATTCCCACATTTAATGTTTGTAAGATATGTGTAATTCGTGGGGTCCCTAAGGACTTATCAAATGAGGAGATTATTGCCAATATCTCAACGTCCGATGGTTTTGGTAGAGTGATTAAAGTCCGGCGACTTAACGCCAAACGGAAAAATGACATAACGTTGGCAATGGAGTGGGTTCCTACTGAAACTGTAGCTCTAACTGTGGATGGTCAAAAGTTACCTCCCCGAGTATATTTGTTTCACAATGCTTTTACAACCCAATCGTATAACTACCCGGTAATTCAATGCTTTAAGTGCTGTAGGTTTGGTCACGTACTATCGCAATGTAGGTCACAGCCCCGGTGTTCAAAATGTGCTCAGCCTCATACAGGTAAAGAATGTCTGGTCCCGGAAGAAAGAATTTCTTGTTTGAACTGTTCAGGGTCCCATGCCGCTACTGACAAAAAATGCCCCGAGTTCGATCGACAAATTAAAATTAAAGTGGCGATGACTGAAAATTCAATATCTTTCATGGAGGCTTCACAACTAATTCCCTCTTCCAGACGGTCGTTTGCTGAAATCACCAAATCGGCTCCTAGTCCGATTTCTTATAGGAAAACAGTGACATTACCACGAAAGGTTCACGTTCCCCTACAGCCAGGATATGATAAGAGAGCTCATCAAGATATTATTAACAGTTATAACTTTCCTTCTTCTCGTAATGGCTGTGCTTTGCAATCCTCAGAGGATAGCAACCAATCTTATAGCGAATCAACATCAGGCCAGTCGCTTGGACACAGTGACCATGCGTATATTGATGGACAGATTAATGAAAAGGTACTTGACTCTCTTTTGGATACTGTTATTATGCTTCTTAATCTCGATAGAATACCGCCCAACGTTGCTATAAAAATTGAATCGCTTTGTAATATTCTAAATAAAAAACTTCAAAATGCATACAGCCGTTCAATGGAATGCTCGTAGTTTAAACAATAAAAAATATGAATTGTCCTTTTTATGTAATAAATATAATCCGATAATTTTTTCTATTGCGGAAACTTGGCTGAAACCTCAACGTTTTTTTAAATTTCCCGGCTATTCAACTCTGCGAGACGACAGAGTTGATGGATGGGATGGCGCTGCTTTGATTGTCAAAAATAATATTCCTTTTTCACCAATTCCCCTCCCATCACATTCAAATAGTATCTTTATTGTGGCAGTTCGTATTTTTGACGTATCGTATGTGTCAGTCTATGTCCCGTACCCCTCTCACATAGTTTTGTCAGAATTTCATTCTACTATAAAAGATATCCCTAAGCCTATTATAATCATGGGTGACTTAAATAGTCATCATATATCTTGGGGTTCCTCTTTATCAGATAATAATGGAAACAAATTATTATCTATCATGGACGATTTAGGATTATGTTGTTTAAATGATGGAAGACCTACTAGACGTACTGCTCCTTATCAAAACGCCTCTGCGGTTGATGTTTCACTATGTTCTTCTGAATTAAACACAAAATTAGAGTGGAGTATTTTAGCTAATTCTCATAACAGTGATCATTTCCCAATCGTTATAAAATTTCCGTTAAATAATAGCCTAGGTCCGTTTCTCCTTTACAGAAGTATAGATTATCTAAAGCTGATTGGGATTCTTATAGTTCTTCTTTAGAAGCAAGTATCGATAACGTGTTCGATTCAGAAGTTAGTATAAAGGATACTCAAGACCTTCTTGTGAATTTGATTCATAAATCGGCAGTAGAGGCTATCCCCTTGAAAAACCTTAATGCCCGTCGCTCCCCTTCTCAGCCATGGTGGGACTCTGAATGCTCTGATGTAGTTAAGGAACGCAATCAAGCTGAACTTAATTATGTTAGGGACATGAATTTAGAAAATTATATAAAATTTAAAAAAGTTAGGGCTAGATGCCGCAGAACTCTCTCAATTAAGAAAATGGATGGTTGGAAATCCTTTTGTGAATCTGTTTCACCTAGTACTCCACCTTCAGTTGTCTGGAAAAACATTAGAAGATTTCGCAGGGGCTCTGTGGCCTCTATTCCTGCTTCTTCTCTAGCATGGACTAATAACTTTATTAATAAATTGGCACCACCAATGGTTCCATCATTTGATGACTTACCTTCAATATACTCCTTTGATTCATCAGACCATATGCTTGATAAAGAATTTAACTTAAATGAATTAAAAACAGTTTTCTTCTCATTAAAGGATTCTTCCCCTGGCTTTGACGGTATTGTATATTCTTTTCTTGTTAAAGCAGGTCCTCGCTGCCATAACTATTTTCTGAACCTTGCTAATAAAATATTTAATTCAGGTGATATCCCTCCATCATGGAAATCACAAATTATAATACCTATTTTAAAGCCAGGAAAAGACCCAGAAGTTCACTCTTCCTACCGCCCAATAGCTCTGTCATCTGTTCTTTGCAAGATTGTGGAACACCTATTAAAAAATAGATTGGAGTGGTTTTTGGAACATTCAGGTGCCCTGGCAATAAATCAATTTGGTTTCAGAAAAGGTAAAAGTGTAACTGATAGTCATTGTCTTTTATCCACAGATGTAAGGATAGCTTTTACTCAAAACCACTCGGTTGTTGCTGCTTTTTTAGATATTTCTGCTGCATACGATAATGTACTGCTCTCGGTACTCAGTAGCAAATTGCGCCAATTGAGTATTCCTGAGAAAGTAGTCTGTTTTATTAAAAATCTTATGTCAGGCAGAGAGATCTGCTTACGCGTAAATTCAAATGAAGACATGAAGGGTTTGGTTTGGAAAGGAATCCCTCAAGGGTCAGTTTTAAGTCCTTTATTATATAGTATATATACATCCGATCTAGACCAATCTATTAATCAACACTGTACTATCCTGCAATATGCGGATGACATAGCTATCTACGCACAGAATCGAAACATTGAAGAGGCTGCTAATTTTGTTCAGAACGCACTAGACTCGCTAGGTATGTGGTTAGAGACCCATGGATTAGATCTGTCACCCACCAAGAGTTCTATTCTAGTTTTTACTAGGAAGCGCAGCCTTCCTACATCCTTAAATATAAATTATAAATCTCAGGCTATTCCAATTCAAGTAAAGGCTAAGTTTTTGGGGGTAGTATTTGACTCAAGTTGTCAGGTTCTGACCATATTAATCATGTAGTTGGCAAATGTGAAAAAAATATAAATATTCTTAGATCTCTCTCTGGTGCTTGGTGGGGGGCACATCCCTACACCCAGAAACTTTTATACAATGCCTTAATTAGATCACATTTAGATTTTGGATCTATTATATTGGAACCTAGCATGAAAGCTGACCTTAAAAAATTAGACAAAATTCAATCAAAGGCTCTTAGGTTAGTAACAGGCGCAATGAAATCATCTCCCATTCGGGCCCTTCAGGTTGAATGTTCAGACCCCCCTCTACATCTACGTAGGCAGTATTTATCCAACAGATTCATTTTCCGTTTATCTCAACTAGAAAATCATCCCCTTAGTCCAAAGTTAGAGCTGTTGAAAAATATGACAGAAGAAACACTGTTTTGGTCTAGAAAATCAAAGCCAAATTTAGTTAATAGTCTTTACTGTTTACAAAACATTAAATTACCTATTGTTACTTTTAGTAAACTCCCTATATATACAGTTCCTTTTCAGGCTCTAGTTTATCAGCCAAAAGTGGTTAACTTAGGTATACAAAAAAGCTCATCAACAGTTATTAAAGATGTTTTTGATACAATCAGCGAAAGGTGGCAGAATTGGGATTTAATTTATACAGATGCATCAAAACTCAATAACAATCAATGTGTTGGGTGTGCCTTTTATCATGAAAATTCTGGTACCATTCAGCGTTTTCAGTTACCAACTATATCTTCTATCTACACAGGTGAAGGCTCCGCAATTTTACAGGCTCTTAAATATATCAAAGAACATAATCTGACAAAGTCAGTAATCTTTTCAGACAGCCTTAGTTTTATACAAGCTATCTCACATAATTCTCTTAGGAATTCTGCTAAATCTGCTCTAGTATGCTTAATTAAAGAATCTCTCTTTTCGTGTCATTTATCTAACATGGAAGTGATATTAGCATGGATCCCAAGTCACAGGAACATAAATGGTAATGAAGTAGTTGATAGGGCAGCTAGAGCTGCAGTTCTGGATGGAAGTCGGTCTATATATCACATTTATCATAATGATCTGGCTTCAATCTCCTCATCACTCCTATTTAAATCCTGGTCAGATATCTGGGGAAAAAACAATAATTTACAATACTATAGGATTCAAAGAGATATCCCATCAAAACCATGGTTTTTTAAATTTAAGTTTAAAAAAAAAGTAACAAGTACATTAATCAGACTTCGTTTAGGGCATGTCTGCTCTCCAGAATTTTTATTTAAAATAAAACTAAGAGATAGTCCAATGTGTGACTGTGGTGCCGAGGTGGGTTCAATTAATCATATATTTTTCAATTGTCAATTAAATCAGTTTTGTTTATATACACAACTTATTAAGCACAAGTTGGAGCTTCCATCTAATGTCACTACTATTTTGGCTAATTTTGAGAAAGTTTCTGTACAAATCTTAGCTAAACATATAGATAGGAATAGTATTCTATTGTAAAAATATTACCTAACATTATATTTGTGACACCTTTTAAGTTTAGCTTTAAGAATTATTATTGTAATTTCTCTCTTGGGGTTATGTATGCGCTCCACAGCATATCGCAAACTACAGAGACCATAAATTCGTTGTAATAAGACCAGCATTCAACAGACTGACAGAAACAAAACGTCAGTCGCCGATGTCCGATTACTGCGATTCTGACAGTGGCTAAATAAGCCACCTGACTCGACATTGACTAAGTGCCTTGCAGCAAGAGCCACAACACAAGAAAAAAAAAAAAAAAAAAAAAAACTGTGTCAACTGTGTGTTATTCACGACTGCTAAAACAAAAATTGGATTGCATCATTGCATAGTTCACGTAGTTGTTAATCGGGACTCGGGAGATTGGATTTTCATTTATTGGTTAGTCGGTCACTATAGTGAATTAACTTATTTAAATAAAATTCGGCATTCTACGCCTTCAATTGATTTAATGAAATTCTCATGTCTAGTTTGTCTTACATTTGTGACTACGGATCAAGTTCAGAGGATAGCGACGCTTCGTCAGAAGATACTATAAAGAAATTTATGAAGTACGCAAACACATTTTCGGATTCGTAGGAACCCTGGATTTAATTTATAATTATTACATTTTGACTTTTACTTCCAGAGCCAAGTTACCAACACCAAATTTGAAAAACGTTCCTGTTGTTGCCACTGATGATCATTTAGATAACCCAGACTTACACAAAGGTCGAACACGTTCTTTTGTTCATGTAAGAGGAAACTGGGCATCATACGTTTTTATCAAATGTATGTATGACAGGTCAAATTGCTAAGCTTGTAAAGATTGGGATATTTTAAGATCAGCAGTAAGATAGCATGACCAGATAATATAATATAATGTTATGTTATGACGAATATTTGTTGTTCTAGTGAAATATGATTTTGCTTTTAACCATACTAACCTTTGTGCAAATCAAATTATGAAAATAGTCATAACTAATGGTTAATGAAACAACTTAACAGTTTCTTTACAATAGCATTTGGTAGTAAATCTTCCTGCATAGTTATATTTTATGGGATTTGATTATTTTTTAGGAAATGTATCTTTGATTGTTTCTGTTTAAACAATTAGACTACCTTAACTTATGCTTAATTTTAATGCACATAAGATGAGAACCTTAAAACTAAGTTAGTGAGTAGTAAAAAAGTTACCTATGACTCAAGAACCAATAAACTCCATGTCGTAATAGTTTTCCTTTTATCATTGTTATACAGGGTTTGCCAACTTGTGATGTAAAAACATACAACTTCTGGTTTATAATATAATTCTAACTTTACAATGATGGTGAATAGTTTCGGAATTATTGAGGCTTTACACTTGTTAAAAATGTTACCTTGCAGTACACCTTTGGCTCCATTGGCTAAACATAGTTGAATATATTTTGAAAATTAACCCCTTGTATGCATTATAGTCTCTTCGTGATATAGGCTGAAAAAATAAACTTAAATAATTTACAAAGAGATATCCAAATTTTGGGAGAAGATCTGCCTGCTCCTAAGCATATGAGAGGTTAATATCAAAACATCCATAATGTAGAAATGTGCTGAAACCACACCATAATGTCAAAATAATAACAAAGCCACTTTATGCAGTCAATCAATATTAAAAAATTAAGTATGTTGAATCATTCCTCCACATAGCTTATTTTTGTTCAGTGTAAATTAGTTGCGTATTGATCATTCCCATACAAAAAGAAATCTAGTAAACTTATTATAGGATTAAAAAATGGAAGTAGAATATTCTTCGCCTACTGCTGCAATACAGAATACAGTGTCATGATCTGTCCAAAGCCTATCTTATTTGATATCGTTGTTACATATATTATTTATTTATTTATTTATTTATAGCCTCTTATTCAGAAAAAATATATACAAAAAATCTTAAAACTACAGTAACCGCATGTTTATATTTCTGTGTGCCTTCTGGCAAAGGCCTCCCCCAGTCCTCTCCACTCCTCCCTGTCTGAGACCACTCCTCCCTGTCTGAGACCACTCTGGTCCACGTTCTTCCGACCATGTCTACTATTTCGTCCTCCCATCTTTTGAACTGTCTACCTCTCTTTCGCTTACAGCCTCTTGGGTACCATGTTGTTAGAATTTTACTCCATTTCTCGGGTCCTCTTATTGTATGTCCTGCCCACTTCCATTTTAGACGTTTGACTTTGTACACTACATCCTCGAGTTTATAATAAGACATATTCTGTGAAAATTTCAACTGGCTACTTATTATGGTTAAAAAGATATAAGCCCTGTAAACTTACTCATTCATATAAGGGCGAGACCCGCGGTTAAATGATGACGTCATCACCCGTGAGCGCTCGCCGCCGGGTTTCGAGCGCCTGATACGAAGTTTAAAATTCAATATCTCGGAAACTATTTGACGTATCGAAATGATTTTTTTACAGTATTTTTTGTTTTTAATGGAGAATATGATAAGCCAAAAATCTCAACTGGCCGACATTCTCCATTGTGCATTAAATTAAATTGTTATTTATTTTTTACTAGTCATTGAATAAAGGCTATTTGAATTTCAATGTAAATAGATACCATTTGATACAATTCCAATTAACAGTTAAAGGACTATAGGCAACTTTGTATGGAGCCTGGCCCCAAAACCAACAAAGATGAGAGTTAGGTCATTAAATAGGTCTTAAAATCTACTTCATTTTGTTCTATGGACACAGTCTAATTCCATTGCAGATTTGAGATATTCATATTTTAGTCAGCATGAATACAATCTATCAGGAAACGGGTTTCTCTTGTAGATACTGAGGCCCGGCGCCCATTATCGGCATCGGCAAGGAAAAGGATTTTAGGTGGCAAATAGCAATATACTATAACATAATGGCAATAAAGTAGAAATTTCCGTGATATGTGGTCGTAATAACAAAAATACCGCTTCGGTATGCTTGAGGCTGCTGTATCGGCAGCCTTGAGAATGCTTCGGGATGCTTCGGCATCCTTCGGCATCCTTCGGCAACCTTCGGTACGCCGCCCTGCGGGGCGAGGGGAGGCATCCGCCATTTGCAACTCTGAGACTGTTATGATGAGAAATACGATATTGAGAAGCTACAGGACGGTGCGGCATCCTTAAGGACGCCTCGTCATCCCTAAGAACGTTGCAGCATGCCAAAGCATAATTGCCGATAGTGTGCGCTTGCATGTAGAATGCCGAAGGATCCTTTTCCTTGCCGATGCCGATAATGGGCGCCGGCCCTGATCATTAATCATTAGGTTACCGAAGTGTGTAAAATAAACACATTTTTGTAGCTGATTATTGGTTTTATTAATACAATTACTATTTACATCAAGTTACTTTTTATTTAATTATTTATTTATAGCCTCTTATTCAGAAAAAATATATACAAAAAATCTTAAAACTACAGTAACCGCATGTTTATATTTCTGTGTGCCTTCTGGCAAAGGCCTCCCCCAGTCCTCTCCACTCCTCCCTGTCTGACATCAAGTTACTACCTCATTATAAATCAATAACTAAATCATTTATGCCCGGTTCCTATATTCAAGAAACGAATCGTTTTCCTTACGCCTCGTTAAAATATGACACATTTTGTACGTAGCAAATGTCATAACGCTACGGCCCGTGAGGAAAACGATTCGTTTCTTGAATATAGGAACCGGGCATTAAATGACCTGCGGGATGATTAGAATACGGTATCAAGTAACACTTGGAGGTTTTGTTTTTTTTTGTTTTTTTTTTATTTTGTTATGTACTTTATATCGACAGCACAAAGACTATCACATGTAAAAACATTTCACTGAACTATACAGAATTTTCATAGCTCGTATTCACACTGACTAAAAATATGAATATCTCAGTTCTGCAATGGAATTCGACTTCGAGCCCATTGAATGAAGTTAATTAGATTTAATGACCTATTTAATGGCTCAACTCTCATGTTTGTTGGTTTTGGGGCCATTTTGACGCATGGTCCTTTAGAACTCTTTGGTAGTTCAGTTATCTCATGGTTTCTCAGGTTTGGATAGACACAAAATGTAATAATTTCTAATAAAATACTTTATTGTGCATTATATTTATATGAATTATTATATTTTTATGAATTTTATCCATCTAAATCTAAGATATCCGAGGCTCATAGGGAATCTTGGTATTTTGCAATGTTTCACAAACTGCATTAAATGGTGTAGGTAAATTAACATTGATCAGAACTGCAATCTTTGCTCACTACACAAGTTAGAAAAGCAGCTTTAATATATTTATTTGCCTATATTAAAGGACTACTTGATGCACAATTTCATAGTAAAAATGGGTCTCTGTCTCTGTACTGCAATACTTGAAAAAAAATCATTACTAAAAAATAATTGGTTAGTCATAATCGTAATTCATTCATAATACTTAGTTATAAACAAAAATGCAATTTCCCTTTAAAAGCACCAAAGTATTGTTAAAATTAAACTTCTGCGGTTTAATTAATTTCTTAATGCACTTTCAGACCCTGAGGAAGAGAATATATCGAATTTAATATCGAAATTATTGGCTGTTTATGCTACAGATGATTTGCATGTGTGTGATGATTTCCACATTAGTTTATCTAGAACTGTAACTCTGATGTATCATTTGATAACTCCATTTACAAAGGCGCTACAGACTGCTGTTGATGAAATCGAGAGGTAAGATTTCCTAACACATTCGTTACCTATATTTTGCTGCACTTGATATTCTCATGTATGTTCTGATTCCCACGGTACAGGCTATGCGCCTAGTATGGAAGTCATTGCTATCCTATCTGCATTTATGCTATACATTGTGTATGTACAACAAAAAATCCCGACACGCCGATGATGTAAACTGCAAATGTTGCGTCCAAACTGTTTATGTAAATGTATGGTGGCATGTGGGGTTTTGTACATGAGTAAGGCAGCGGAGTTGAAAGTGTAACACCAAAGTTGAACAACAGGTTAAGGTTCAACAAGAAAAGTTGATTTAAGCACAGAGCACAGTGAGTTTACTGGGCCACCTGGACTGGGTTACCATTCATTGATTTAGACTATGTTTTCTTCGTATATATTATTATGCATATAGTTAAGTAGTTGTCAATGTGTTTGTTAAATACCTGCTTATTAATGTCTATCAATAATCATCCTCTTCAATGTTTTTTAATGGGGTTGGTTTTATAAATTGATATCAACATTAAAAAATATTTATTGTATTTACAGCTTTCACTTGGGATTTGAAAGTGTGAAATTATATTGCAATGAAGAAAATAACAGGACATTTATTTCTTTAGTTGTTGATCACCTTAGCAACAGACATTTGCTAAAAATTGTGAAGAAAGTAGACAAGACCCTTGCAGACTTCAAGTTGCCTACTTTTTACGATGTAAATATTTTGAATTCATATCAGTAACATATGTTTAATTTACTTGTGATTGTGGAAATTGTATGGAGCTACTGTACCTGCACAAAATATTTTTTGTATGATTTTGTATGATTGGTAAAGTTGATTTTCGTTAGGTAATTTAATGCAAGCTGGGGTAAGTGCAGACTGACAAGGACTCTCATGTCTGATGTAGTTTTCGAGTCAAAATCTGGACTCGGTGGCCATTTTAAAACTGACTTGGACAGAAAATGTTACCATAACATATTTTCAGCTCTCCTTTTTAAATACATTTTGCAACAAAAACTAGGATGTGAATCAATTCTCTAGTTTAACTTCCCTTCCCTTCTTTTGATCATAATCGGCGAACATATCGCGTAACGCACAAACATCAAAATAATAGTCTAAGTAATTCTTTCTTCGGTTTGTTGTTTGTCAGTTAACCAACAAACAAACTTGCTAATGGATTTTGTATTATAAGATTAATTTTCATTGCAGGTACCATCAGTTCACATGAGCATTTTATGGGCTAATGGGAACAAAAAGGCAGAACTTGCTGGTGCCTTAGAAAAATTAAACGATATTCTTCATCAAGAGATTGATAAGTCACTAAGAAGTACACAAATAAACAAAATTAATTGTAAAGTAGGCAATAAATTTTTCCAATTTCGATTACAGTGATTACCGTTAATATAGGAATATGGAACAAGGACGAAATAAGGTTTTTATAAATCCTAATTTTAATAAAATGTCGAATAATAGTGGTCCAATTAAACAAATGGCTGTAATGCATGTTAATCCCAACTTCTGTCATAATCCACAAAGTACTGGGACTGGATCAAAAATATTCATTAATCCCAATTTTGTTAGACCAAATGTAATAAGAAATCAGACCCCATATTTGAACTCACACTTTCATCCTAGTCCACTTAAGGACAGCAATAAGTTGTTAACTGCTCATGCTTCGACCCGGAAACAACACGAAGGCGATGGGCACATGAGATTAGTTCTAGCCAAGCCAGCTGCTACTCATCCTTTTCAAGCCTACTCTCGCTACTCCTTGGTCAGGCAGAAAGCAAGTGAACCATTACAGCCTAAAATGACCAACACTCAGACACATACAGTAAAAATAAGCAAGTATAAATCAATTAAAATTACAGATATGAAAAAGAATCTTGAATCAGTAAAACTTCCTGGAAAACCAATAATAATTGTTACAGATAGCCATAAATCTATTACACATACTAAGACAAGTGGAAAGAAGGTTAATCCTCATTCCCTGATTACTCATGGAAACAAATATACACTTGTTAGCCAATCAAATCAACCTCAAATTAAAAGACGTACTTCCATTAATTCTAAAAAAACGATTTACAATAGAAATAGGACAAAAAATGATGGGGTGTATAAAAAAAATAATATTCCTTGCCCTCAGTTCCGTAAATATGGTAAGTGCTTGAGAAATATACAGGGAAAGTGCATATTTCTTCACGACAAAAAACATGTGTCTATCTGCAGAAAGTTCCTCACTGGTGCGTGCCACGATAGTAAATGTCTTCTGTCTCACGAGCTTTCTCATAAAAAAATGCCTACTTGTTACTTTTACCTTAATGGCATGTGTACAAAAGACGGTTGTCCGTACTTGCATGTCAAACTGAATGAAAAAGCCAAAATTTGCTCTGACTTTGTGAGAGGATACTGCGATAAGGGTGAAATGTGCTTGAACAAACACATAAGCAAAAGTCTAGCAATTGATGCGAAACTACGCGTTACCCTAAGGAAGCTGTCTCCTCAGAAATCAATGAAATGTAAATTGGATAAAAATAAATTAAAAAATACCGTAAAAAATACTCAGAAGAAAAAAGGTAAAGTACAAATCCCTCAAGAGCCTCGTTTAGAGAAAAACAATGAATCAGGTGAAAGGTACTACAAAGGGTCAATACAAGATTGCATGGAAAATAATGAAGTTATTAAACCGTCTCGTTGTAAATTGGGCGCCTTACCATCGTTTATTCAATTGTAGTTGAGTCTTAGACATGGGTACTCCCACTGCAAGGAGAGTTCATTCTTATTAACTGGACACTGATGTTAACAGTTGCAGGTAGCAGACGTACATGATTTTGTAAGAGGACACCTAAGTACAAACCCACCTTAGTACATAATGCTAGAATGCATAAATACATGGTACTAGTTGTTCCGACAAATAAAATACGATGTCAATTGTTTATTTGCGACATCTGTCTATCTGTATACGTACTTATGAACTGGTCATTGGCATCATAATAGTAAATTAATATTTTGCTGCTTAGTAAAACTACTAGGAGTAACCAGTTTTTTAAGAATTTACCCTACCTTATATGAAGGAAAAAAAAAGACTTGTGTCCTACTACAATATTCCCAGATGGTAATCATCTAATCTTCCATCACATTATGCAGCATTATTAGTAGAAGTTGGATCATTGTGCCCTTTTTTTTTGCCAAGCCCTACCGAACTTGGAGAAATGAAGCCCAGTATCTCCCAATGGCAAGGGGTGGTAACTAGGGGAAGAGTATTCTTTAAACTCAGTTTACAATCATGACATCAGTTTGTATAATTATCATCATGGCCTCCCCCAAGGCTCTCCACTCAGACCGGTCTTGTGCTATTCGCATCCAAAATCCGATATAATTATATGTTGTACAAAATGTATTTTTTTAAATAAAAGAGTTTATGAGTACTAATATTTTTTATTAATTAAAAGAGCCCGTAGATACATATTAAATAAGGCAAGTGCGAGTCGGCCTCGAGCACCGAGGGTCCCTATCAAAATGTGTCATTTATTTATTACCCAATAAAGTGCAATTTTAGTATATTTTTGTTGATTTCTCAAAATCTGCAAAATAAAAACATCTGTTTTTCCTGATATATTTACATAATCCTTCATTATTTAGTTGGTAATATAAGTAAATTTTGCTTGGAAGAAATGTATGGGAATGTCTAAATTTATTTTAAATGATATTAGACGACGGCTTAAAAATAAAGTCGGGTAAGCAAATTTTAAAACTATTTCAAGTCAATACTATCCCAACAAAAACATTTTCATGTAAAATGTTGCCAAGACGACTATATGGCTAGTATTTTCATAAATTATAAGATATCATGCAGAGCCAAGCTTCTAACTCTACACGCCCTAAATCCACAAACTCTAAACCTTAGTCAAAATATGTGGCTTGACCGTTTCGTTACTACTAGAACTATTGTATAACAGAAAAGTAATGAACAGAGAATACATTTTTCGTGTCGAGTTTGTGAAGTTAGGGCTGTAGAGTTAGTTTAAAGGGTTGAGGGTGATTTACTAAAAATCCAGAAATATGTATTTTATTATTTATAACAAGGAGTCAGTATATCAAATTTAAGACCCCTAGCATCAAAATTTCCGGAAGTCTCATACAAACTTCCATCTCCTAGATTAAGGGGTTGGGGGTTAAAAGTTCCAAATTTTTGTTTTTGTTTTTTTTCGTTTGGTTGCTACTTACTAGCTTACATACCACATTTCAGCTTTCTAGGACTTCAGGAAGTACCCTAAGAATTTTAATGACCATCAGTGAGTCAGTGAAGAAATCGTTTTTTTAGATATCAATAAAATCGAAAGCATAAGAGCTATTTAATAAGTACCATTGACATCATATCCTGAGAATTTTGTTTATCTAGTATAATCCAAATATCAAGTTATGAGGGTTTAAAAAATCGATGAACGCTTCGAGAAAAGGTAGGTTGGCTCATCTTGGCGCGGCACTACCGCATTCCGCGTTTTTACGTTTTTGAACGGTACACTAGAAGTCACAATATTATAATTATATTCTTCACTCATTAATTATATTCTAAAATGCAGAAACTGTAAATAAATGTTCAATTCCTGAACCACCTTGGCACTTTACTATTTTTTGCTGATGACGTTCCAGCGCCAGAGGCCTGAGAGTTATCCGTCTGTTTTTTTCTACTAGGAGCTCTGAAACAAATCAAATTAATAATTACAATAAAGAGAGAAGTAGATTCGGGTGTAGGTGGGGATACGATCGCCTACATATATCCCTTGGTACATTTTAGAAATTTGTTGATGTGGGTAGGAAGCGGCAGAGATCGCGGTCTTGGTTTGATCGCAATGCAACAACCACGTCAGGCCCCCATCCCACAAAACTTTCAAGTGTACAAGTTGACAATATTTTTAACTTTCTATGGAAAACCTTACTACTTTATCAAATTGTACACTTTTTAAGTTTTGTGGGTTAGGGGACTACTGGGTTACCCCTAGATACCCATAAATACCGTACCGTACTTGGGCTACGGGTATACTGGCGTCATATGAGGAAACTGTTGGATACGCAGTAAACGTAAAAAGTAAGCAGGCCTTTTGTTATTTGTTATAGTTATTGAGACCTAATTTGAAGGTGCCAATAATTTTTTTCAAGTAACAAGACTCATAGGTACATTAATTGATTATACTGTGGAATAAAATAAAATTGAACTAAACTAAACAAATAAAAAATATTTCTAAAATAAAATGATGTCAAAGATAATAATAATTCAAAATAAGAGTTAGTAAATAATATAATCATTAGATAATTAAATTCCTACTACCTAATATGCTTTAAAAAGGGTGAGTTTCACCTCAGTAGAACGGGATCCCCTTGAAATATCGACAAACGTATCATCGAATGTGTCATTTCACTGAATTTTATTTCAACGAAAACTAATTTCTGCTGAAACTTTATAGTTTTCAGGTTATCTTGAGCTTTCGTTATGTAGGTTAGGTTGGTTAGACTTATGACCACAAAAAAAATAAAGCTCCTGCACTTGGAAATGCCTGTCGATGAAATGAAATTAGGCGAAATGAAAAGTTTTATGAAGTGAGTTTCGATATTTCAACGGTAAACCCAGTAGAACACCGTGCAAACTTGCGGGCAATCATGTTCGGTCTTAGCGATAATGCTCTCCTTTCCCTCTCAATATCCTCATTGTGCTTGAGGCCAGCAGCAATCAAATGTCCCAGGTACTTAAACTGATACACCCTTTGAAGGGGTGCACTAATCAGATTAACGGGGGGTATTAAGCTCTCTCGAATTTTACTGCCAGCCCCAAAGACCATAAGCTCACTCTTTTTATGGGTATACAGCAGGGGATCCCTTTGACTGCCATACATTTATAGTTTCTATTATTAAAAGTCAGACATTTGTACCCATATTGCTTATGTTCATAACTATCGGAAGTCATAACAATTTTTCGTCATAACGCTTTATAATTCGAACGTTTACTATCCATAATGTTAAAATTAATATATTTTATACAAAAGCCATAACCTAAAACCCTATAACATTCAAAGGCATGTTAAAAATGAGTCAGAAATATTTTAGGACATACTTTCATACTATCAATTATTTTAATTCATACGGTTTTTCTACCAAACGTTAATTACAACTTTTTTATATAACAAAAATAGTAAACACTATAATTTAAAGAAAAAATAATAATTATTGTTTGACAAATACACTGCAACTCAACATACCTCTTGCTTTTAATATTCTTATATCTACAATTATGGAAATCATTAAAAGGCAACACTTAGTGGTAACGGAGCCGGTTACGGGGGGCAGAGCCTCCTGCCTAACCAAAATACCCGTACTATAGACGATAAATCTAGATCAATAGGTTAGGTTAGGTTAGTATTGCGTTAAGGCCGAAGGCCTTAACTATCCAGAAATAGGAGCTCCGTCGACCCCGTCTCATCATACATTACTTTCGTCCGACATGATTGCAAATATTAAACAGTACACGAAACACTAAATGCTGCAGGTAGGTTTACGCGGCAATGCTTCCTACCCGCTTTATTTGTGTTATTATATTAGTACGCCGGCACAGTTTATGCTCTGTAATTTTCGCCTTCAAAAAAGTGAGTTAGGTACTTCAAATTGTATTTGTTGTACTGTTATGAGTTATGACCTACTACTTTTGACCTAAAAACATTTATAACAAGTACAATTATTACCTTTGGCATTATGAACTTAAATTATTATGACATAAATTGGCATGACTATGAATTTTATGACTTCCAACAGAAAGACCCGCAATAATTGACATTCCGATGTATAATCATCAAAATTATGACTAAAAACATTATGACTATTAATACGTATAATGTAAAACGACTTGGCAAACAATAATCGAAACTTTAACTTTATGGCAGTCAATAGAGACCCATACAGCAGACCATGAGACTGCGTAATCCTCACAAATTGCCACCAGTTTCCTCGATCCGCAGATCGACGCACTCAACAACGCCATGTCGTCTGCGTAGCTGATGTTATTGACGCACAAGCCGTCGACGTGGCAGCCGACATGCGTGTTGCTGAGCGCATCAACCAGCTCATTGACGTACACATTAAATAGGTACGCGGGCGAGTTCAGCCCCCCTCCGCACTCCAGAGAGTACGGCTTCGACAATGACCCTGCCCATTGGACGTTATTTACCTGGCCTCCATACCAGTATTTTAGGACGTCTATATTTTCGGGTGGGACTTGAGCACCAACTAATTTATTCCATAATATGTCGTAGGAGACCAAGTCAAACGCCTTCGATAAGTCGATGAAACATGCAAATACCTCTGACTTCCGTTTTGTAAAGTAGTTGACGGTATGCTTGAGACACAAGATGGCACTGGTAACCTATCGCAACCTCGAAAAGTTTTTGACCGAATTTCATTTGACCGAAAACATTTCGTTTTTTATCGTTTCTCCGATGGCACGATTCGTCATTTTTTTATTTCACCATTTGACTTTAAGTAAATGGTTCGTTAGTCCAAGCAACTTTTCTCCTTGTAGTCACGTACCCTATGTATTGTTACGTATTTTATTTCAAAGCCCATTTTTCATTACACCAATGCTACAACTAGCCTGTGGATCGTTTTGTATTTTGTTTCTTAACCCATTTTTCACTTCATCAATGTTACATATAGATTTTGCTACGTTACGTCAAATATTCATTTCGGCCAAAAAATCTTGCTTGTAATTAGTTTCAACTATCTACAAAATGCAACGAGCAAGACGAGTCAGGGCAGAACCGACTCAGATAGGTTAGGTTTTTTTTCTGCCCCGAAAAACTTGCTTAAGTATAATTTATCCAGACAATGCAAAGATCAAGACAATCAGGGTAAAACCGACTCGGAACGGTTCACTTATTTTCTTTAACTAAGAAATAAGTCAACACAGATCAAACAATATGATTTATATTTTATAGCAAACATAACATGGTCGATTTAAAATTAGGTAAACTATGAATAAACCGAGCCGTAATATTGGGCAAAGGATACTAAGGTAAAATCAGAAATAGGAAAAAGACAAATAGACAAAGCATTACATTGGACAACTGTTGATACGCCGAAACCAGTAATGAGGTATAGATAATTTGTCAAATCGTTAAAAAACCAAAACAAGTAATGAATAAATAAAACTATTCGAAATGATCATTCGGCCAAACGTAAAAAAACCCAAACCATAATTGACGAAAAGTATTTGTCGAACCAAAATTCGGTCAAACATTTTTCGAAGTTGTGATAGGTAACCGATGGCACTATCTGTCGATATCCCGAATCTATATCCGAACTGGTTATCGTGCAGTTTTATATGTTTATTTAAATGTATCTCAAGCACGCCGTTAAACACCTTCACAAGCACAGTCGCGAGCTAGATAGGCCTATAGTTATTTTTATCCGAAATGTCACCAGTTTTATTCTTGACTATTGGTACTACAATCGTTCTTATCATCTCTGCTGGCATATCTTATCTTATCTTATCTTACAGATGGGCCCTTTCGGATACACTTCGACCCTTTAGGATCTTTTGTGCAATTACCTTCTTACACACTCAGCTGTTCGAATGTGCAAGTTTCTTCACGATGTTTTTCCTTCACCGTAAGAGTATCGGGTAATGCGCTTAAGTTAGAAAAACTCATTGGTTCATGGTGACCGCGGGGGTTCGAACTCGGTACCTTACAATCACGAGTCGACCCCTTAAGCCACTAGGCCACCGACGCTCTCTGCTGGCATGTACGCATGGCCAATACAAAATGAGAATAACAAAGCCAATTACCTAGGAATGTGAGGACCCGCGTGCCGAAGATGTTCAACGCTGAGACCATCGTGACCAGGACATTTGCCTCTTTTCATATTTTTATTGATGTCACTTTAGGGGTAATTTTTATTCCTAGTTCTTTAGTGGTCCCATCATCGCCCATCGACACCGGCGGTGGCCCTAAAGGTGATTTAACAGCAAAATGGTCTAGCAAGAGATTAGCGATCTCTATTGGCTTGCTTCTACAACGCTAGCGTTGTAGAAGTGTCTAGTGTGTCGACAAGGGTGGCATACCTTATCATCAAGCTGACCGAGAGATATACCCTCAAGGTTGTGCAAGCGTACGCGCCGACCTTGGCACACTCAGACGACGACGTGGAGACATTCTACGAGGATATCTCAAAGGCCCTACATAGCACCTCTAGAGCCCACTACAACGTTGTGATGGGTGATTTCAACGCCAAAGTAGGAGTACAGACCAGCGGCGAGTGCTCAGTAGGACCACATGGGTATGGCAGCAGAAACCATTGGGGGCAAATGCTCATTAACTTCCTCGAAAAAGAGGGGTTGTTTGTGATGAACTCGTTCTTCAAAAAACAGCCCCAAAGGAAGTGGACGTGGCAGAGCCCCGATGGTGGTACAAGAAATGAGATCGACTTCATCATGACGGATAAGAGACGAATTTTTAGAGATGTCTCAGTGATCGCCAGGGTGAAAACCGGAAGCGATCACCGACTTGTTCGAGCCACTCTGAACATTGATTATAGATGCGAGAGAGCCCGATTGATGAAGTCCAAGCTCCGACCAAATTTGCTCCAAACCGCTGTGGGATCTGAAGTTTTTCACACAAATTTGAAAAACAGATTCGCTGCCATGGAAACTACAACCAACGTTGACCAGAGACTCGGCCAAGTGGTGGGTATCCTTAGGGAGGAAGGCGAAAAATTCTGCGAATCGAAGTGCACAGGCAAGAAGTCTAAACTTGCGAGGGAGACTCTAGAGCTCATGAGCGAGCGACGCAAAAACCCCCCGCAATCTTCGTCAGAACAACGGGCTCTTAACAATCGAATAACGAAACTGGTACGACGCGACCTCCGAGCTTCCAATACGCTCTTGATTGAAAAAGCAATTGAGCAGAACCGGGGGTCGAAAGTATTCGTCCAGTCACTCGGAAGAAGCCATCTGACGAAGTTGACCACGCACACGGGGACAGTAGTCACCTCAAGGCCGGAGATTCTCTCGCTGGTTAAGGACTTCTACAGCCAGCTCTACACCTCGCACGCAGTTCGGCCTGACCCGCAGGATGAAGATCCCAGAGCCACACTCACGCGCCACTTTACAGAGGACCTGCCTGAAATCAGCCTAGACGAGATCGTGTTGGCCCTTAAACAGCTTAAAAATGGAAAAGCCCCAGGTGAGGACGGTATTACGACTGAGCTCCTGAAGGCGGGGGGTATCCCCGTACTGACGGAGCTTCAGGAGTTATTCAATGCTGTCCTCTTCAATGGGAGAACTCCGCAAGCGTGGAACAGAAGCGTTGTCGTTTTGTTTTTCAAGAAGGGTGATACCACCCTGCTGAAAAACTATCGACCTATATCGCTTCTGAGCCACGTTTATAAGCTGTTTTCAAGGGTCATCACGAACCGTCTCGCACGAAGACTCGACGAGTTCCAACCCCCGGAGCAGGCCGGGTTTCGAAGTGGGTACGGTACCATAGACCACATTCACACAGTGCGGCAGGTTATACAGAAGACCGAAGAGTATAACCGGCCCCTGTGTCTAGCCTTTGTGGACTATGAAAAGGCCTTTGACTCAGTCGAAACCTGGTCTGTTCTGGAGTCACTGCAACGTTGCCAAGCCGACTGGCGATACATCGAGGTGATGAGATGTTTATATGAGGCCGCCACTATGACTGTGCAAGTACAGAATCAGCAGACTGAACATATTCGCCTATGTCGAGGAGTGCGGCAAGGTGACGTTATATCACCGAAACTGTTCACGACCGCATTGGAGGATATGTTCAAGACGCTGGACTGGAAAGGTCGAGGCATCAATATAAATGGTGAACACATCTCTCACCTACGATTTGCTGACGACATCGTCATTATGGCCGAGACGTTGCTGGACCTGCAACAGATGCTGGACAGCCTGGCTGATTCGTCTCAGCGTATCGGTCTTCGAATGAATTTGGACAAAACCAAAGTCATGTTTAATGAACATGTTGACCCGGGACCGGTCGCCGTGAATGGAGTCTCCCTCGAAGTTGTGTCCGAATACGTGTACCTAGGGCAAATGCTCCAACTAGGCAGAGGCAACTTCGACAAGGAGGCTAAGAGGCGAATACAGCTAGGCTGGGCTGCATTCGGAAAATTGCGTCGAGTCTTCAGGTCGCCCATACCACAAAGCCTAAAAACGAAAGTTTTTAATCAGCGCGTCCTACCTGTCATGACATACGGAGCCGAAACGTGGCCACTCACCGTTCGACTGATTCACCAATTTAAGGTCGCTCAGCGAGCTATGGAAAGAGCTATGCTTGGTGTGTCTCTTAGGGACCAAATCCGGAACGAAATAATTCGCCAGAGAACCAAAGTTACCGACATAGCTCAACGAATCAGCAAGCTGAAGTGGCAGTGGGCTGGTCATATTTGTCGTAGAGCCGATGATCGCTGGGGCAAACGCGTGTTAGAGTGGAGACCGCGAATCGGTAAACGTAGAGTAGGGCGCCCTATGACAAGGTGGAGCGACGATATCCGTAAGGCAGTGGGCAGTGATTGGAGGAGGAGAGTTGAGGATCGAGCTCAGTGGCGTGCCATGGGAGAGGCTTATGTCCAGCAGTGGACTGATACAGGCTGATGATGATTGGCTTGCTATGGCAACCAATGCTCACAGGGAGTCCAGACTTAACACCTAGTTGGTTGGTGCTTTTTCTTAGAATGATGCGAGCCCAAAATATCCATTCTTATTTGGTCTTCGTGTTGGCTTCCCACATGTCATTATACAGACGGCCCGATGCAGGTCCACCATAGGAAGACCAAATTAAGAATTTATGTCTTGCCTCCATGTGCGCCCGGGCTACATGCTTATTCCAGCCCATAACCTTCTTCTTTTTACTACATTTAATTCCTTCTTTCCCTGCCCCAGCAGCCGTACTTAGCACCGCAATAATATCTCTATACAATTTATCTATAATGTGACGGTGATAAGTATCGTTACATTGAGTCTCACAACAATAACGAAGAGCTTCCGGGAATTATATAAGTTTTAAACGTTCATGGCAACTTTCGTAGTACATTTTGACTTGCTCCGGGTCCCTAGCACCCCATACTATTTTATAATTTTGATGTTTCACACTACTAGTTTTAGTTTCTACGCCACTTAAAGTACATACAAAAATAACACAAGAAAGTGGTCTGCCCATACAACATCATACTCCACGTATACATTCACAACACACGACATGGCTGCCTCGGTCACAACACAATGATCGAGCCACCGCTTGCTACCATGCGGTAGCAAGTGCGGTAGCGGTCTATTGTTGTTCCATACAAAACACTTCCAATTCACAATAGAATCTTTCCGTCGGATGAGCGTTAAAATCACCCATTATGTACACACACTCAATACTACAACTGTCTACTATAGCACTTACCGCGTTAAGAGTATTCGTAAAGTCCGCTAAATTAGCACTTGAGTCAGTTGGTAGATAAACTGATCACTAAAATGGACTTCTCCCGCAGCACTATTTTAATTGCACAAAACCGAAGATTATTACACTGTACAACCGAAACATTGTGAAAAGCAGTCCGTTTCCACAGCAGAGCGATGCCGCCGAAAGGTCTACCTCGTAACATACCTGCCGTTGAATCAGTCGCCGAGCTTCCAGTGCTGCAAAATTCTTCATGTATGCTATTTAAGTAAGGGATTTCCTCCTTTGATGACAACCAATGTCTCTCGCAACGCAACAATGTCAGAACAAGTGCATAAGTCACGAATCCCATCCACAGACCGCCTTACATTTTTATAATTATACGATATCAATCGATATAAACTCTTATCCATAATTATAATTCTGATTATTCACGTTGTTTGTAGAACTATTCTCAGTTCTCTCAATATTTCTTGGTTTAAAATGTATAAACCGACAAAAAACTATACCCTGTGGCCACAGTTTGTCATCCAAAAAGGTGCACATTTTGTCTTGGGGACACTAAACTTGTAGGCATCAATGCTCACATTGTCGTTGAATTACAATTTTTTCAAGGTTTAACACTCACATTCGCTTTCCTTCTACTGTAACTTACAATATCCGCTGTCGTTGTCTCTTTATGTACGTTTGTGATAAATATGGGCGTTTTTATTTCGGCCGCTTTATACCTACTTCTCGCCTGTCTCAGCTGCTATGCCTAACTTCCCGGTAAAGCGATTCTTTGTCCTTAGACTTAGATTTACGATATTGAACCGTAGTATCTCGAATTATCTCGATTTGCTACACTTGTATCAACCATTTTTGTAACAGCTTCCGAATAAGAAAGTTTTTTTGTAGAAGAGATATCGCCGCTCCGCTGATCGGGCCGCTCCACAATAACGGGTGACGTCACGCTGTCTTTGTCGCTTTTCAGCGCTGGCGGACCTCTGTGTGGCGCGGTAGTTTTTACGGTGCTATTTCTACCCGCCGCCACTACGGGATTTGTGTGTTTTTAATATCGTTATTTCTCCGCGATATTTACATTTTTGGAGTTATAAGCAGATCCTCCTCCTCACTAAAAGAGGCGACATTAAGTTGCGATAGTCCTATCGGCCCGCTATCTCTATACTCTCGTCGTCTTATACGTTAACGTTGCACACAGATGTTGGTTATGATGAAGATTTCAAATCCATAAACTCTTTCTTTATGTCTTCCAGCTGATGTGTCGTTGCATACGACGCCTTTATCTCCTTTATTTGCTCCTGCATCAGTACCATGTCCTTGAGGAGCTTTGAATCGTCCAGGTGAACGAACGTAATAGGAGGATGCAGGTCTAAATTTCGAGCAACAAAAATATAGGCATCATATCAGCCCATATTTGACGACGCGCTGGCCTAGTTGGTAGTGGCCCTGACTACGAAGCTAGCGGTCCTGGGTTCAAATCCCGGTAAGGGCAGATGTTTGTGTGATGAGCGCGAATATTTGTTCCTGAGTCATGGTTGTTTTCTATGTATTTAAGTATTTATCTTTGTATATAAGTATTTATATCGGTGTCTAGTATCCATAGTACAGTCAGCTGCAGAGAAAAGTAACCCCCCCCCATGCATACAAGTTGCCTTGCAAAGGGGGTTACATTTCTCTGCAGCTGACCGTACAAGCTTAGAGCTTAGTTTAGGACTAGGTCAATTGGTGTGACATTGTCCCTGATATTTATTTATTTTTATTTATTTAAATCGCCGCTCGTCTTTCCTTCGCCTTTTCGTACAGTTTTCCGAATGTCGCTCGGAAGCGAATCAAAAAGTATCGACTTTGAGTTTGCAATGTGTTCACTGGAGTACACTGCTAGACATATTTTCACTAAGCTTTCTCCATCAGTCAATGATAACTTATTTTGAATATACGCTAATATAATAAATAACAACACGACTCCACCGAACGTATTTACTGGCTCGATGCGCGCGCGCGACTGACTGGCGGCTGAATAACTGGGTTTTTGATCTTACTGCGAATTTACGTATTATCTTGGAACGTGTTTCAATTTGAATGAACACAAACATGAAACAATTTCTTTTAAAGAAAAAAATGATTTATTTAATAGTGTTGTTCAATTAATTCAAAGGTTATTTTGTATCGTTTCGGTAAAATATAAAAATACTACTTACCTCTTTTAACATACTGTTTTTTTATTGAATTTTCGGCGTCGATTTTAGTGGTAAAATTGGTTTTTTGCCTATCCAATAATATAAAGGCGCAGTATTAACGATTACAGGAAAAAGCTTTAATTTTTTTCCTACCCTGTTTTTGTGTCCCACTGCTGGGCAAAAGCCTCCCTTCTTTTTCGCCACTTGCCTCTATTCAGAGCGCACTTATTTAAAAAACAAAATCCCGACTGACCTGACTCAAGGTCTCGACGAGCCAGGGTAAGCTTGCGACCTTGCAACACGATATAAGGTTCGTAAATTAGTTTCTCGATTTCGGAATGTGTTAGTGTCATTTACAATTTCTATAGAAGTACCTGTATTTAGAAGCCATTATGCAGGCTGCATCGCATGCGGTTATCTCTGAATATATTTCTTTCTTGAGATAGGCTGGATCCGGTTCCTCTTCCATCCACTTAAAATGCATGTGCACACACGGCACAAATTTTGCTTCAAGGAGTGTCATGTTTGGATTTAAGGTTTCTTTGATCGGAGTAGTGACTGGAAAATTAAATTATTCCCACTTAATAGGTTTCGTATCAAAATACAACAGAAAAAATACATTAAAAGTTATTACACATACAGTGATGGCCATATAACTTAACTAGGAAGGAATGCTTGCGTTTTTTCAACAAAATTGTGACACACCTATTTTGAAAACCAAATGGTTCGTCGAGTATTAAGCTTCTCAATCTCTGCAGTTAGGTAGATTTAATAACTATTGCTTGGATAGATAAAAACCGGATATAATGATGACCCGTTCTTTCAGAGCTGATACCTCTTAAATGGCACAACCTAATAATGAAACCTAGCTATAATGTACCCCTAAAAAACCTGCTTTCAAATAAAAAATACCGCATCCAAATAGGTTCACCTGTTAAAGAGCTACTGCACCATAGACAGCCACACACATACACTCAGCAGTCCAATAATACCCCTCTTTTTGCGACGGGGGTTAAAACTACGTTACATTGAATTAATCATATTTAAATTAAGAAATTACTTACATTTTAACCCTAAAAGCGGTTCGAATAGTGCTATATTAACCTTTTTTGTGGTTTTATATAAAACATATTAGACCTCTCTAATATTTTACCTTACGAGTAGACTTGGGACTTTTGGATGCTCGCCGTGGTTCTAAAATCCACGGAGTCGCGTTATGTTAAAATACTTTTTCGAAGTCAAAGTCTAAGTGTATAAATAAAACATTTTATTAGAAGTCTTGATTTATGCTGTCATATCGGTAATATAAACACGTTATTATGACTGCAATTAATTTTATCATAAATCTATTACACACACAAGTCACAGTTCACAGATGACGCGATATGCATATATATGATTTATTTAATTATGCATCCTATTTGATACTTGTGTTGTGACAGACTACTGACATCTATTTTACAAATAAAAAAACACTTGAGTAATAAATTGTCATTTATTATTAAAGACGGATTAAGCAATTTCTGATATAATTTAAAATTAATAGTTTTACTTCTTGCGAAATTGAGTCCTGGTTAGAGCCGTATAGTGTAAGTAATGTAAGTATAAGTTCTTAAGATACCTAACTGATCGCACAATCAGTTTACACCACAGCCGGAGAGTTTGGGTCAACATTTGGATTTCCTTACATTTTATTGCTATTGTAGATGTTTTTCCGAACAGGCACTATTCCGGCGTTAACCGCAGATTCATTCAGTTGGGTATCATAGGCACTCTGGGAGTCCTAAGCTAGGCTGCGGACGGACGGACGGACATGGCAAAACTATAAGGGTTCCTAGTTTGACTACAGAACCCTAAAAACGCCGTTTGATACACGTGCGAAACTGTTATTTCCACTCGTCCCGAGTCTTCGGATTCTTTAAAACTGACATACTTTCCGCACTTCCATGTACTATTTAATAACTAAAAAAAGTTTGATCCACCTGTTTTCAACGGTGTACGAAAATTTAATAACCATTTCGAGGCTTCTTGAGTCAATATCTGTATCTAGATTTAAAAAGTGCTAGTTGCTGGTAAGGTAAGGTGTTACAAATTCCCAGTAGTTACCACTTATTCATTTAAGTGGTAAGAGCTGGGAATTTTGATTCCCTAGCAGGTGGATTTTTTTATGGTGGTTACAGGTGGGAATATCCTTGAATTAGGGTCCTGTCAAACGTTAATGACAAAAGAAGTGCATATGCAAAAATAAACCTTATTACAATGATTCAAAACTCTGTTTCCAACGTGAAAAAAATCTGCTCTCGTCTCTGAGCCGGTCTGTGTGAACGGACCTTTGGTAGAAAAAAAAAATAACGTGAAGCAACATGATCGAACAGAATATTGTAGTATGAAACATAGCACGGACACTTTAAAAACCATTTTTTTTTGAACCAGTCTCAATACACTTGGAGTTGTATCAAAGTGCATTTAAAAGATCTCCAGCTCAACTTAGGTCTCTACGTAGGCTTTCATATTTATGATAAGAGAAGCTTTTGCCCGCGACTTCGAATGCGTTGACAATCCCACAGAATGATTGTTACGGGATAAAGGGTAGCAGTAACAAAAATACTAACTCATACACACACTACTTTAGCATTTATAATATTAGTGTGATATACAAAGATAAACTTACATATATGGAAAGGTTTATCAGGCGTCTGCAAGTGGTTCTTAATAAAATTGATGACATCCTGTATAGTATCTGTAGGTGTAAATATACCCTGAAGCACCATGTGATCTGGGAACTGAACTCTCACAACCACATTTTTATAAACGCTGAGTCCCTGTAGAGAATCCTGTAAAGCACACAAGGATTTATTTCGATGAATCATAAATAATCGTTCCTTTATAGCGAGGTGGCAAAGATAATTTAATAAAAACCCGACTGTATTTGTCCCTGTTGTTGACGCACAAATAACTACCGTTAGTTTATAATCTATCTCGCGAGACTGTAAACTGTCGATAAATTGTGTACCTACTGTACCCATACACATGAATATAGGTACTAGCGTAATAGAAGACAGTGACTGTGCTAGCGAAAGCGCAGTCTCTTACGGGAAGAATACAAGTGCGAACGAGAGAGCGAAAGAAAAACCGTTAAAACTATTTTGAGCGTCACAGCGTCATACAGGCGACAGTGTATTTCAGTATTTGTGTCATTCGTCGAAGATTCATTTTAATTGAATAAAATGACAGACATTACGACGTTACGGACATTTAAACATGTCTGTTTTGGTGACGCGGGAAATAGGAGACTGTTCGTCTATTACACTAGTACGAGGGCGACACTGAAAGTTTTTAGATCTGGCCACTTGTAAACAATATAATAAAAAATTAAGTTTAAATTTTGAAAATGGAACTCTTTGCCACTATTATTGAGTATGTATTTTATTCATTTGTCATTTGTTTTACGATTTAGCGGCAAATTGAAAGTTGTCTGTGTCACGTCAGCATGAATTTAACGCGAGAAAATTTTCGTGCAATGGTTTTTTATGACTTACGATGTCATTTAAGTCAACAAGAAAGTTATGATAGACTACGATTGGCCTTTCACGATAAAAGCCCCATCTCGTGCCACTGTTTACAATTGGTTTAATGAGATTAAACGAGGTCGCAATAATCTCACCGATGATCTGCGTGAGGGCCGGCCTTCTACGGCAACGACTGAAGATAACATCAGTGTTGTGCGGCTTATGATAGAGACTGATAAAATAGTGACATTTCAGCAGATTCGTACAAGCTTGGGCATCGGTATGACTCAAGTGCACAAAATTCTCCATGAACATTTAGCGGAAGCTTTGTGCCCGGTGGATACTTCATAATTTGACCGAGGCCCAAAAACTCCGTCGTGTTGATTGGTACCGTGAAATGGTCTTAAGATTTAACGGAGGTGACTCAAATGATGTGTTCGACATACTTGCGGGTGACGAAAGCTGGATTTACTGTTATGATCCCGAAACCAAAAGACAGTCCGCTCAGTGGGTGTTTCCTTCCGAGGAGTTGCCAACTAAAGTGAAGAGAGGTCGAAGCGTGGGAAAAAATATGGTAGCCTCGTTCTTCGGAAGGACAGTTCATTACGCGACAATTGTTTTAGAGGATCGGAAAACAGTTACTGCAGAGTGGTACACTAACAATTGTTTGCCACTTGTCTTGGAAAAAGTTCGGGAGAAACGACCTCGCAGTAGGATCCTCCTTCACAACGCCGACAACGCCTCGTCACACACGGCCAGGCGAACGACAGACTATTTGGCGACGTCAGACGTGGAATTACTGGGTCACCCGCCGTATAGCCCGGACCTCGCAGCTTGTGAATTTTATTTTATTCCCGAAAATAAAAATAAAACTTCGAGGAAAACGTTTTATGGACGCCGAGGAAGCTGTGGCTGCGTTTCAAAAGGCCCTTGAAGGGAGCCCTAAGGATGAGTGGGCAAAGTGCTTTTGTCAGTGGTTCCATCAGATGCTGCGATGTATTGACGTCAATGGACACTATTTTGAAAAGATGTAATAAAGCTATAACTTGCTAGTTTAATCATTTTTTGACTTTCTAAGAACTTTCAGTTTGACCCTCGTATATGATTGTATTTGTGTCATACCTACTGCCAAAATCGGCAAGAATATTAACCCTGTCGATAAGTGCAGGTTCGTTAACAATTTGACGGTTTGGCATGGATAGATTATAAACGATCGAAAATTAATACCTTATTGTAAGTAGTATGGTACACGATTTACAATTTCACGAGATAGAGTATAAACTAACGGTGATCAACAGATCACTATCATATGGTGACATATTATTTTGTAGGTACCGCAGTGGTATAGAGTATTACCAATTCCTTAATAGCAATCGGCGATTTTCGTTTGTCTATGATACCTGTAGGAGTGACAAAAGCAAGTGCAAATATCATAGAGCATGATATGATAATGATTGCCAGCCGAACGCTAATGAGAAGCTAGGAGTAGTATACAATCATAATCGTTTGGGAAATAGGGCCACTACGTCATAATGCTAAATGCTAACGCAAGACATACGTATGAAGCATAAAACAACGGTCTTTTCGTCGAGTTATGTTTAAATTCCGAATAAGCAAGATCACCTTGATCCTAGATGCCTACCTCTGTTGTATCTTAAAAATTAATTTAGCTAGAAATAATGCGCTGATAAATTTAAATAACAATTCCATCATCTTTGGTTTGTAAAAAAAGGTTTTGGCGTTTTTCTTTTTAAAGATTGATGATTCGTGCGTGTCACAGACCTAAAATAACTCACAGACGTAAATGAATAAAATAACTCAAGAGAAGCAAAAAAAAAATGTCCAGCCTCTTGGACTTTAGGGGTGCTTGTGACATGTCACATGAATATACACGGAAATGTCGGGGACATTCAAAAGGTTGAGTAAATTGTTAAATACCTTAGATTGGTTGTCTTTTTTAGCAGCAGTCATCAGAGGTGTTTCTTCTAATTGTAGCCGATGATTCTGTAGATCAGAATACAACCTGCGCACCTCTTCTACTGTTAACTCGTAAAAATCATCTGGTAAGTCTAAAAATTCGTCATCCTTCCCTTTTGGTATGAATGCAATGGCTTTGTGCTCTCCCAACTACAAAAATAGTTTATTTCAATGTCATGAATAAGATTAAAATAGATTATTTACATGCACGTTAGGGTTCCATACCCGACGGGTAGCCCAACAGGACCTTATTAATATGCTTATGCTGTCTGTCCGTCCTAACTTTAAACAGCTGTATCTTTTGCACTGTGATAGATAGTGTAAAAGTGTGATAGTGTTTTTTTCAGAATGTGATATTAGGTACAGCAATTTAGTAAAAAAAATTAAAACATACAAGCATCAAGTTTGGTATGATTAAATGATTATAGTACAAACCCTTAAGAAACACAAAAAATACAAAAAAATGGCCAAGTGTAAGTCGGGCTCGCGCTGATTCAGTTCCAAACTGAATTCAAATCGAAATATATTAATACCTACTGCATGGCGGTACGCAAGCCTCGAAGCGCGGGTCCGACTCGCACTTGACCGGTTTTTTTCTTACAAATTTTACTTCTTCTTCAATTTTCAGTCTTCTTTCCAAGTTTGTTTGTGATTCTAGTGATGAACTAGAGCTTTTATCTTTAGCTTCAAGATTTTTGACTGGCTGTGTGGATGGCAGTTTTATCTCACTATCTTGAATTTTAAGGGGCCGCTCTGCCTGAGATTTAAGTTTTGTTAATTTCTCCTTTTCTCTTTTAATTAAATTCAGTGGGTCAATTTTTTCAGTTGGATATTTTTTATGAATGTCCGAGGGCCCAGGTGCTACCATTTCATCATTGGGGCTTTTGGATGGTGTATAAGTAGCAGCTGCTATATCTTTGTCATCTTTCATTGGCAATGGTACTCTATAAACAGCTGACACATTTGCTTGCCTAAAAACAAGATATAGATGCATAAATAGAGATAAATAAAATATTAATGGTGCTCTCACTGCGGCAATAAACCATATATTGTTAGTAAAAGTTTTTCAACATGACAACATTCTTAGATTTAGCTACTAGAATGTTGTGTTTAAATTTTTTTTATAGCACTATTATAATGTTTTTATAATGCAGTATGGGAGCAATATGTTTTACAAAAAAATATTTATATTACTATAATTTGTGTTTTCCTATTGACTTACATAGGTTGCTCTGATTTATTCAATAACCTCAAAACTGCCCGTCCTCTAATCAGGCCAAGTTGTCGCAAGGTCTTTCCTTTAAGAGCAACCTCCCCTTTAACTTCTTGCCTCATGTACAGTATACTTGGATGAGTTAAGGAATGAAACTCATCAGGGGCCATTGAGATTACAAGTTCAAACAGAGATGTGTTAGGAGAAAAATCAGCTGTACGTCTCTCACCTGCAGTCAACACATGGGAAAACCAATCAAATAACACACAATAAGTTTGGGATTGAGAACTTCAAATACACATAAATTGTGGGTTGTATTACTGACCTAAGGACCAAACCAAACTTTTGTTCTCCTGATTGGAATGCACAATGTTACAGTATGATGGTTTGTTGTTTGTTACTTTGCCACATGCATCAGCTGTTTCATACAAACACAGCATAACACTTACCGCAGCCTTGTGCATTTGGATCAAGAGATTTTATGGATGTCTGTCACCAAAGTTTAATTGAGGATTTGTCTCTTATGATAAACAAAAGCTGCCCTGGCTTATTGCAAATACCAATATAACAATGACACGTTTTACCATCTTCTAATAGTAGTCCGATTGTGACGTTTGTTTCTTGTCGTGAATTCTCAGCTTCTACCATTTCCAGAGTAGCTTTATTTGGCAAGTTCGACCATCGAACAGTAGATGTCAAATCAAGAATGTGATTATGATGTTTCAAATCGTAATTTTTAGGCTGGAACCCATGCTTCGCACAAACATCTTCCAATACCTTGAAAATAAATAAAAACGTTAAATAGGTAATACAAGGTTTACATTTGTTTTGTATTAGGCAAATATCTAACCTGTAACATGCTTGTATTGGGAGTACACTGAATCTTCTGTCTTCTTCCATTAGGAGTTACCACAACGATATCTTTAGACATATTGCCAAAACTTCTGAAAATATCGCAGTTTCGTTTAATTTAATGAAAATTTAAAACTTGATTATCATCGGCAGTAAAGAAATGCTTTATGACAGATCCTATTTTGCCCTTAACTGTTCCATATGATTTACTGTACAAACTACACTAAATAAAACCTTACTGTAACGGGACTTGGTTGTAATTATCTTGCAACAATTCGAAGTTTTAATTAAGGTATATATAGCAGAAAAAGTTGTGTCACTGTCAATGCAACAAAATAATAATATCGACATGTCACAGACAGACTGATATGCGTGCTCCACATTCACACGCACCCGCGAAATGCGCGTGAACTCTTCTAGGCTCTACATTCACAGTGTTCACAGTATAGTTCGCGCGCTCGATGATGTAACTACGTCTACATTATAAGTAAAAAATAATTAAAAAATAAACGGAGGATACGAAAATGGTGGATGACGAGTATTCATCGTAATAGAATAATGTTTGTAATATTTTGTCTAGTATTAGTGGTATGGAGCTAATATTTTATAAAAGTTGCGCGTGAAAGCAGAGCCTTGTTGGGTTCTCGCGTTCGCGGCCCTTTGACATGGGCCAAAATACCGACACCAAGTGGTTACCTACAAGGCGCGAACCATGCGCGAACCCGCGAACCCGCGAACCCACGAACGCCCTCCACATTCATACTTTCACGCGTTCGCGTATTGCGTTTGCGCGTTCGCCCAATACAGCGGTACCTATACAGCCGATAAATACAGGCTACATAGTCTCGTAATGCCCGGGTCACATCTAAGGGATTTAAGTAATATATTCTGGTTGGCGTTTCTTGCTTCCTTCATAACAAGGTTTTATTCATTTACGTAATCTAGGGTCACAGTGGACATTAAATTTTACATTTCTACAATCATGTGCTCTCGGATATACATAATAACAAAAACTTTGCGTTAGCATTAGGTATAACCACAAGGGCACTACTTCTATTTCTGTCCCTTTCTGTCGACTTAGCCATAGCACTTCGTAGTAGTGGTAGAGTCTGGCAAACGAAAGCTCTGCTGTCCACAAGAACGGGCGGCAATTCAAAATATCTGCAGCAGATATCAATGTCTGTACAAGTGTACACTAAACAAACGGAGTTGATAGATAGAAACAATCATTTAACATTTCTGACAAATAAAATAATATCAACTACGTTTAGTATCGCCTAATCCAGCTTATCCAGCTGCTGATTTTTGAATTGCCGTCCTTTTTTGTGGACAGCTTTCGTTTGCCAGACTCTAGTAACCATTTAGATTGTACGGCTTAGGCGGTCTTCACATTGGATGCACGCTGCTCCGTGTCAGTGGACATCGCTATAATTGTATAGACGTGCATACTACTGTTGACGTGCTACGAGCAAAATTCAAACAAGTTGATTCGCCGACGAACTTACTCGGCGGTTTTTAAGTACGCGTAGTACTTAAAAACCTTCGGATGACACTCCGGCGAGGGCATCACATTCACACAATAAGTGTTTCATTGTCTCGGTCTCTTCGCCGCCCATTCTACAATCTGTGTTGTTATAAAAGCCCATCTTTGCCAGGAGATGTTTAACCCCAAATTGCCCGGTAAACACACGGATAATGTATCGAAGTTGTCTTCTGCTGGGTTTCCAAAGATTTTTGGTCCAGCTCTGGTCAACTCTTTCTATGGTTTTCCACTCTTTTTGGTGGTTTTCTAGGGCGTTTTTGTTCAGGGCTGCTTTTATAGTGCCCGGTGAGGGTGCCACAAAGGGTTCGGGTCTGACGTATGCGCCCTTGGACCCTTCCCTTGCCAGCTCGGCAGCGGTTCATTTCCGGGAAAGCCTTCGTGTCCTGGAATTCACATCAGTTTCACTTTGTTGTGCCTACCAAGCCTGTTCAAGGCTTGGATTTCATTGTAGACTAGTTTCGAGTCTACTTTAAGCGCCGTCAGTGCCTTAAGTGCCGGTTGGCTGTCGCTTCGAATATAGATAGTTCTCTCCTGTAGAGTCCTAATATTCTCTTGCGTGCAGGCAATTATCGCATGCAACTCCACCTGGAAGACCGTTGCGTAGTTACCCATACTTATACTACTGTTATAGTCTTTGGCATGAAGACCCGCCCCCGTATCGGAGCTCATTTTTGAACCATCCGTGTACCATGTCGTGTTGTCTTCCTCTGATAGGTGCAACCCATCCTTCTATTCATCCCTTGTCGGAATGTGGACATTGAAGTTCCTCCGGAATACATGATTGGGCTGCATTTTATCGCAGCCCATCGTCAGTATTCTGTCTGGAGCAACATTGTGTGCCATTTTAGTGTGCCTGGTTCTAGGCTCTGGTAGGTTCTGGTTCTCTCTTTTAGCCTTCGCAGTGACTTGCACGCCTCAGACTGTATGGCGATATGTAGTTGTGGGAGGTTTAGTAGGACCTCCATTGCCACCGTCGGCGTCGTTCTGAACGCCCCTGTTATAGCCATGCAGGCCACCCTCTGCACCTTAGTTAGAGAGTCCTTACATGTCCTTAGTGTTGTTCTTGGACACCAGGCCAAGCAGCCGTACATAATTATGGGCCTTACCATCATGGTATAGATCCACTTCAGTACTTTAGGGTTAAAGCCCCATGTCTTACCATATGCTGATCTGCACATTCCAAACACTCTCATCGCTTTTGTTAAAGCGGTGTCTACGTGTTTTTTCCAAGTGAGCTCTATATCTGGTATGATACATAGATATTTTACCTCACCTGACAGTTTTAGTAACTCGCCAAACAGCTTTAGCTGTTTAATATGTTTGAGGTCCCGTTTCTTAGTAAATGGTACCACGGTTTTTTGGGGTTGATGGATAGTTGATGACTAAAGCACCAGCTTTCCATCTTCTCCAAAGCTTTTCCCATGATTTCCGATAATGTTTCCGGAAACTTCCCAACCCAACAGTGTGTAGTGCGCCAGTGTTGAGTTCCTCCAGGAGAGAGTTTACCACCAGACACACACAGCACAGTAGGTGAGAGAACCCCCCCCTGAGGACATCCTTTTGTCGTTGTGGCAAATAGTACGTCTCCCAAAAGAGTTGACTTTATTAGCCTACTATTTAGCATGTTACCTATCCATTTACATATGGTTGATTCAATGTCGTGCCTAGCAGCTGATGTGCTTATGGCTTCGAACGTGGTCCTATCAAATGTTCCCTCTACATCGAGAAATGCCGCGAGGTAGATCTCTTTGTTCTCTAGTGCATTTTCAGCTTTATTCACTACATAATGAATCGCAGTATCCGTGGATTTACCCGGTTGATACGCACATTGCATTTTATGCAGTGGATACCGGCTTAGAGGTCCGCCTCTTATGTGCCTGTCTATCAGCTTCTCTGATGTTTTTAGGAAAAATGATGATAGGCTTATTTATATGCCTGTATGATTTGGCATCACTGTAATCTGCCTTGCCTGGTTTTGGCAGGTATATTACTTTTACAAGCCTCCATACGCGTGGGACGTGCCCGAAGGCTAAGCACGCTCTGTACAGCCTGCTTAAATGCGGAACCATTACATTCGCGCCCTCTTGTAGTAGGATTGTGTATACCTCATCCGGGCCCGGCGCTTTGTACGGTTGGAAAGTGGATAGTGCCCATCGTATCTTGCTGTCGTCTACTACCTTTTTGGCAGTGTCTCAATTTTATCTTGTTGTGCGTGCTGAGCCTGAAGTACGCGAACTTACTCGACCGTCAAAAACGATCGGCAAAAACTTTCTCTAGTCACTTTGCGGTACCTACTATTATAGCCAGTTCACGGAATAGAAAAAACAGGGGAAGTGGAATGAGCTTCGCGGTATTGTTTTGACGTCAGTCGCGTCGCCATTACTGTCAAGTAAAGAAAAGCTATCAAAACGGTGACAATACTATAACAGATCAAAGAAACGAAATTGTTTTTACCTCTGTGTTCAATAGAGCCACCGTGTTGAATAGAGCCACAAACGTAGTCGCCCATATTCGCACTGTCATAATAACAACCACTAAGAAATCTTGAAAATGATTGATCGAACGATTTTATTTTATAAAAGAATATGTACCATAATACTTAACATTAATCTCATGCAGCATGATAGAAATTATATTACGCATTTTAGCGACTTATAACAAACAGATATAAAACAACAAATTAGCTTACAAAGTGCTGCCATCTAGCGTTGAGAAGCCGAACAATAACCTTTGTTTTAGACGGAGACAGAAGTATACTGGTTATTATTCTGTGGAGACAGACACCTTTGCCGAAACTTAGTGATGCACCTATTGTACTTGTTATGTCGATAAAATAATTAGTATTACTTTTTTTATAGTATAAGTCTTATGAATTTGAATACTATGCGAGAGGTAATAAGAGGTATAAAAACACGAAGGTCGACTTTAGGAACAAGGCGAAAGTAGTTCTTGTCTTTCGCTTGCAGAATTGCGCAGTGCGCGCCGTGTCGCGGATGTGCCGTGCGCACTGCCGAATAACGACACCTTGGTTCAGCCGTTTTTAGCGTTCCGTGGTCAAACTAGGAACCCTTATAGTTTCGCCACGTCCTTCCGTTCGTCCGTCCGCAGCCTAGCTCATAGACTCTTAGTACTAGAAAGCTGTAATTTGCCATGAATATAAAATTAGTCACGCCAACAAAGTGGTAATAGAAAATCTTGTTTTATTTTTTAGTGTACCTCCCCTACTCGTTACGTAGGGATGTATTTTATTTTCTCGTCTACCCCATGGTTTGGGGTGTCGTTGGATAGTTCGTTCAAAAATATTGCGGGTTTGTGCAAAAAAAATTTCGATTAAGGGATCCGTTTATGAAATATTAAGCTTTAAAGCGCAAATTTTTGTTAAAGTCAAGTTTCCCCCTCAAAGCCAAAACTGCAAATTAATACTTGAGATACAGGCCATTGAAGTGTTTATACCTACTAAGATCATCTAAAACGGTACCAAATGAATTTACATAGAAAATTAGTTTACTACGAACATTAGCGGTCTCGGAACCCTACCTATACACTGAGCATGGTGCGACATGCTCTTGCCCGATTTTTATATCCCAGGGCATACTTACTCACCCTGCTGTCTTTGCTAGTCTTTCAGGGGGCGGTGTCCGTGCGAACTAATCTAAAATCGTACCGTAAACTGAGTGAAACTTACGGTGACTCCACTCGCAACGCAGACAAACTCTTATCGTTCCCTGGGAGACTGAGATAGAACCGCAGACATACTCGCGTGCCCGAGACGATTATTAACGGCCTTTACGGAGACTAGTAACCCAGGATTTCTTATCAGACGTCAGAATCTCAAGACGGTCAAGATAAGTGTCCTAATTATTTTGAAGTATTCAGTACCGCTAATGAATTAAAATAAAACCTAAAACTTGTTTTTTACTCCACCATACCTTTCAATCAGTTACTGCTTGTTATGCAGGGCCATAACATTTGCTATCACATTAGCGCTTTGCCTACGCCACGCCGCCAGGCCAAACCAAACACGTCTCATTACGATTTTAGAATTAAAATAACCATACAGTAAGTACCCTTGCCATGAGTTACAATTACTGCACTCGCTAGCGAGTCGAATGCTCTGTTCGGTCCCTCGCAGTATTCTAATAGAGTGCGAGGGACCGAACAGAGCATTCGACTCCCTTGCGTGTACGTTCATTGTGACTTATGGTAAGGGTACAGGATTGAATATTGGCATATTACTTAGGTACCTTATAATAAAACGTTTATTAAAACCTACTACTATTAGGTACTTAGCTTACTAACCTTAATCGAAGCCTACAATTTGAAGCCTGCCTGGCGGATAATGAGCCATAACGAGGCAAGGAGCACTCGGCCACATTGTGTTTGTATACTAAGATGAGAAGGTAGACTTTTTTTTGGTGTCATACCGTAAGTAAACAAAATAATATTGTCCAAAAAATATATTTATTGTATAGTAGATAACAAAGGGCGCGCGCCCGGCGCCCAGCCCGCCCCGCGCGCACGTCCCGCAATAACGTTTGCTATCTACGTCCAGCTCTCTGATTTAATAATTGGAATAATTTATTTAATAATTACAACGTTTTTTTATCTGTCCATATTTTTAACATTAGGTATAACTAACTTCGTCTTGTATAACTTGGTGTAAGAACAGCCTTCAGGAATTGAAATAGGGTGGCGCAATATGCGCCTCACAGCACTGTTTCCATTTCGACTCGCGTCCGCTCTCTGCAACAGAAGTACAGTTTATTTATATACAGGTTTCCCAGAATACTCGCGCATCGAGGGTTTCGTTTTTAAGATAAAAATGTAAAATAGGTTCGGGAATTTCCCTAAAAGTAGTGACTTTTTAGGGTTCCGCACCCGAAGTTGTACCGTGTCAATCGTATGGAACCGCCCGTCCGTCTTTTAAACAATTTACACTATTATGCTACATTTCAAGTTGATATCAGACATATAGACAGTCTTTATCTCGAACGAAGTTTATTACCATAGTAATAAGAAGCGTGTGGCGTGTAGGTACATTATTTTAAGGAACAACAAAAAAAAAACATACGTTAAGTAGGTACTATTTTTTTTCAAATACACCATTTTTACTGACAATAATATAATATTTCTGCGTCTTTAACAAGGTACAATTTATTTGATGTCAGGTAATAATACCCAAGGTATCAATTAACTGAGCTCGACTTAGATCTCAAAATGTCTCGTGGTCCAGCCCAGCCACGTTGTAAGCGAAGCGTACCTAGCACGCAGGTCGCCGCAGGAGAGCGGGCGTTCGAGGTCGGGCAGCAGGTCGGCAGGCGCGCGCAGCGTGCGTGGACGCGTGGCGTCACGCGCGCCGCCGGCCAGCAGCTCCGCGGCCGAGGCCAGGCGACGCGGCGGCGGCGCCAGCCCGTGCACCGCCAGCGCCGCCGCCAGCTGCCGCGCGCGCGCCATGGCCGCATCGCGCTCGTGCCGCGCCCGCCACACCTGCACACATCACCTAAACTCAATGCAATAATTACAGCATAGTTTGTACTACGTTGTAGAAATATAGATTGTTTGGCAAAGTAGCTAACCAACGCCACGCCGCCGAATAGACTACTCATAGACTGATATCGATCGGGTCTAAAATGGGCCTAAATTATTAATGACGTCGCTAATGCGACGCCGGGGTGCGGTGAGTCACCGCCAGAGACTAATCAATGATTATTTTTTACCTACTGGAAACGCCTACACTGGTCACATATCAAAACCCATATTATGTCAAACTAACAAACAAGATTAACACAAGCTGCGTTTTATGCTTTGCATGAATTTGAGCCTTAAAGCGCCAAAAATCTTTTAAAATGGTAGGTAATATATGGTATATAATATAATAGGTCAGTCCTACTGAAGTCTGCTTTTTAACCGAATTCACAAAAAGGAGGAGGTTCTCAATTCGTCGGGATATTTGTCTTTATTTTTAATTATTATTTCTATGTATGTTCTATTGTGATACAAAAAATAAACGCCTTTTACTGTGCTGAACGCTAACATTCTTTGTGTACCAACACGATTTTAGAAATTATGAAATAAATAACATGAAAAAATCAAGGTACGGTCCAAATTATACACAAATAAGTAAGCTTCAAAGGGGTACCTAATGAAAATTGTAATATTAGAATTACAAAATAACTGAATCTACTAAACAAATAATTTGAAATTTGATACACATCTATTTTTCATAACCAAATAAATAAAATAATTTTGAAGATACAGCATAAATTTGGGGGCAAATAAGAAAATTAAAAAAATGCAAAATAATACAGTCTGACATATGTGCACGCTATGATATTATGAATATGCAGCAGTGTGTCTTAGTCTAGGCCCAAAACTGAAAAACGCGTCTCTAAACTATTGCAAGCGGCAAATCATGTAACAGTTGAGGTGACAACGTTATCAGAGGATTTTGACCCTGCAGAATACGGATCTGCCCGTCGCGATGCCGAAATTTAAACTAGAAGTACTATAATTTTTGCCTTGAAAATTTTTTTCCGCAACCTCCAGAAAAAAAGATATGGAGGCTAGTGTAAAATCAGTTGCATAAAGTTTTTTATGCGACAGTACGCATAATTAGGCATTAAAAAAATCTTGTGATCTTATTATGCTCCAGGTCACATAAATAACTATAACAAAGTCTTGGGCTGTAGTTCGCACGCGGCCTCAGTGCGGATTCGGAACTTTAAAAGGAAAACTATCATGACTAAGTAGACTTGATTGGTTTCTGAGATACAGGCGACAAGTGTTTGTACGTACTAAAAGTCATCTACTAAATGTGTTAGGTTCGCTTTGCCTAATGTTAAACCGGTAGATTCTAGTATTTTTCTAAATAACGAGTGTTTGCTAATGGTAGATAGGGCGGTTTTCCTAGGCATAACAATAGATAAAAATTTGCAATGGAGTCCCCACATAGCTGCACTGGCAGGTAAACTAAGTTCGGCAGCTTACGCCGTTAGGAAAATTAGACAACTAACTAATGTTGAGACAGCTCGCTTAGTTTATTATAGTTATTTTCATAGTGTTATGTCTTATGGTATTCTGGTTTGGGGTAAGGCAGCTGACATACAAACTATATTTGTGTTACAAAAAAGGGCCATTCGTTCTATTTATAATTTAAATTCCCGTGACTCATTAAGAGAACTTTTTAAAGAAATTAATATCTTAACTGTAGCGTCTCAATTTATTTACGAGAATATTATTTATGTTATTAAGAATTTAGATTCGTTCACCAAAAACTCAGATATACATAATTTAAATACTAGAAATAAAAATAAAATAGCTATTCGAAAATTCCGTGTCCGTAAAGTATATAAATCATTTGTTGGTCAATGCATTCATTTCTATAATAAATTACCTGAAGTAGTTTTAAAGTTACCCTTTCCAGCACTTAAAAAATATTTGAAAAGGTCGTTAATGTCTAAAGCGTATTATAGGGTCGAGGACTATCTAACAGACAAAAATGCATGGCCTACACCCGAAACTTAGTCAGTAGTAATTTGTTCAAATGCAAAGGCTTTATCCTGCTTTTTCTTGTCTGGGGGACACCGTTGATGCAGGAAAACATATCGAAACTTTTATGTGGTCATCTTGCACCATCTCATATACACATATATAAGTAGGTAGTTGTAGTTATTTTATTTTATTCTTTTCTATCCTTCTCTCCCGTAAGATTTTTGGCATGTTTTCCTGCTGAACTACTGTTATTTGATATTATATTTAATTTAATACTTGTAGCTTTATATAATGCTAGATTAAGTTGTACATACCATTGTAATATGCAATATGAAATAAGTTTAAAAAATGACTGACTGCTGAGTTTCTTGCGGCGTTTCTTCTCAGCAGTGGTCTCCTTTTGGGAAGCGCTGGTAGTATCTTGACGTGTAAAAGTGCCCGAGCGGCCTACTTACTAAATAAATTTCTTTTATCTTTATCTTTATCTTTTACAGACTTTTTTTTAATAGAAAATTAGTCCATAACTTCTTATTTTCCGTACCATAAAGGAGCCCAACAGTACCCAAGTAACCTGCTCTGTCCGTCTGTCCGTCCGCACTAACCTAAAAGAGCTGTATCTTTTGAACCGTAATAGGTAGCGAAATAATAAACTGCTGGACGCTGGAGCTGGTCTGATGATGGAGATGTAGGGTAGCCATAAGAACTCCAAAATTAAACGTGATAAACCCGTCGTGTTAGGGCTCGTTAGAATGGTCTTCACAAGTAATGACGACTGTACAAAAAAGTACAGTCAACACGAAAAGCTTGTCCCAAAAATGAAATTTATTAAAGTAACTTAATGTATAATCAATATTCAAGGATATTTTTTCCATACCTAATTTCCGCAGGTGTTATTTGTTGTTGACATGTTAGTTCAAATATTATATGCTACGGTGAATTTTATTGTCACATATATACAGGGTGTCCAGTAAATAATGGATAACCTTCTACCCATCCATGGGGCACCTCAGGCTGGTCCCTAAAAAGGACTTACAGGTTTGGTAAAAGTTGCATGGTTTTCGAGATAATCGAACTTTTCTATTTTCTTAATAATTAGCACCTTGCTTCACTGTAATGACTGCCAAGGTCACAAATAAAGAGATTTTGTCGTTCTGTTTGCTGTTAAATATTCTTTAATAGTGATGCTAACGGATGTGTCTTAGAGCATTATGGTAGCGACACTAATTTCTTGTTAAACATATCTTAATTTATAACTTCACATTTTGCTTTAAAGTTTGCAACAACTTTGACTGCTTGTGGTGAAAAAAAATTGTATGAAGACCAGAGTGGCCAATATGTTGAAAAATAGTGTATCTAATACTGATTCTAAACTGGTATAACACATGGTGTTTACGTCTTTACAGATAAAGTTATTGCTGTTAGTATTCACTTAGAGCGAATTTTACCAAAACACCAAGTTATCGAAAAGTAACTCTTTACTTGATTGGGTTAGTCATATCATAAAAAAACGCTTCTCTTATGAAAACCAACGTCTAATTACTGCAAAATAATGAATCACAGAATACTTAAACCGAATTTAGATAACGTCGTCAATGTAATCCTAAAAACAGATTCGGTTTTTATTTACAAATATTATTGTTGATGTAGGTTTCAAGTATTCTGTGATTCATTATTTTGCAGTAATTAGACGTTGGTTTTCATAAGAGGAGCGTTTTTTATGATATGACTAACCCAATCAAGTAAAGAGTTACTTTTCGATAACTTGGTGTTTTGGTAAAATTCGCTCTAAGTGAATACTAACAGCAATAACTTTATCTGTAAAGACGTAAACACCATGTGTTATACCAGTTTAGAATCAGTATTAGATACACTATTTTTCAACATATTGGCCACTCTGGTCTTCATACAATTTTTTTTCACCACAAGCAGTCAAAGTTGTTGCAAACTTTAAAGCAAAATGTGAAGTTATAAATTAAGATACGTTTAACAAGAAATTAGTGTCGCTACCATAATGCTCTAAGACACATCCGTTAGCATCACTATTAAAGAATATTTAACAGCAAACAGAACGACATAATCTCTTTATTTGTGACCTTGGCAGTCATTACAGTGAAGCAAGGTGCTAATTATTAAGAAAATAGAAAAGTTCGATTATCTCGAAAACCATGCAACTTTTACCAAACCTGTAAGTCCTTTTTAGGGACCAGCCTGAGATGCCCCATGGATGGGTAGAAGGTTATCCATTATTTACTGGACACCCTGTATAAGTTTGCTACTTTTAGCGATTCTTTCCCAGCAGGGTCCGTAAAAACTTGTCGGACCATCAATTAGATTAAATACCCTCCTTCTTCGGAATAGTACATTACTGCACAGAAAAAGGCAGTTGTGGGACGAATAATATGGTCTTTAAAAGTAAATAAACGCGGCATATTAATTTCATACATTTTCGCGGCCGCTGCCGTTGGTAAATATATTTTATTTATTTATTTGTGCATGTGGGAGAAATATATATTGTTTAAGTACTTGTGCCGCGCAAACGGCAGAGCGACAGTGGCCACGTCCTCCCGCTCCGAATCCTTTTTGTGCCGCCTCCACCACGGCCCCGTGAAACGACAGGGATTGTCCTGTAAAAACAATACACAATAGTTAGCTCGTTAATGCCTGCTGCGCCTTCAATGAACTTTAGTCAAAAAAAACAATATTGCCTGCAGAAAAGGCAATGCTCACGCAATGCAAGAGATGTTTATGATAGCTTGCAGCTTGAACTAAGGTAACCAAATATCAAGAGATCAACCTGGGGCCGATTGCCTAATAAAGTACAAGCTAATAGTATTAGTGGTTTTGTATGGATTTTTACTAATAGTATGGGGCGTTTTGTAAAGCTACAAGTTACGATTTTACAGGTAAAAACTGACAACACTGCTCAAATGGCTGGTCCTAATTGGTCGAGGTTGTGTCAAATGGAAACTTGTAACCCGTACATTGTAATTTGTAGCTTTATAAAACAGGCCCCTGAACATCAACAAACTGACAATCCTTCGAACCAGCAATCGAAATCGTTTTTATTTTCACAGTCCGAAGGAGATAGTCTGCATACAAAATGAAAACAATTGTTCCACTTTGAAGTCGAATGCCATTGTGAGTGTCTTAGGCAATAGTAGGCCAGAATTACTGTAAATAATGTACTAAAACACACACATACTCGAACTTTACAACCATAAATCGAGCTGGTCAGGCTAATTAATTAAATTAATAAGTTGGAACTAATTATACATACCATTGCCGTCGAAAATGTTATATTATTATAGGTTTGTTTTACATAGGAAGAAAACCATATCGTGTTTTCAAAAAAAAAATCGTCATTTTCGATCATGTTAGAGAAATCAATCACGGACACGAGAGGTTAGATAAAGTACGTCGTAAATTGCCCTTACAATCGGCGCTGCCTATACATACAGGGTGTCTCATAAACCAACTTCAACCCGCCTAGGGCTGATAGAGTAGCTAAAAAGCTATCGATTTAACTCCTATGTATGTTCAGCGATTTTTACTAGTTTCGGAGATATTGGTTATTTTAATCTGAATTTTGTATTTTTTCCTTAAGTTCATGTCACGAAAAATCATTCATTTCATGATTTATTTCATAACTTTTTCAGTGGCATCTTACATAATTAGAATCATGACGAATCAGCGAAGTTTTTAAACTTATTAGCCCATTTAAAAAACCTTTTTTTGAAGTAATCATTAAGTTGTTTTTTCCTTACAAAGTGAAAAGCGAACACTGGTACACCTAGTCAATATCTTCAAAACTAGTAAAAATCGCTGAACCCATAACTTTTAGCTGCTCTATTAGCCCTAGGAGGGTTGACATCGGTTTATGGGACACTCTGTACGTGATAGCAGGAGCTATTAAAAATATCCACAGTGAATGCAGCCAGACTGCTACGCAAGTAGTGGAAGTAGATGTGCTCTAGCTACAGCAGCAACACTGTTATCGGGATGCCAGCTATGAACAGCAAGAGGCCGACAGAACTTAGCCATAATATACACAATACAGTCAGCCATACCCATAGAGAGCGAGACAAGGGCGCAGCAAGGGCCCACGGTGGAGGCGGCTAGGGTAGCACGCATGTAGCGGAAGTAGACGTGCTCCAGCAGTAGCAGCAACGCCGCCAGCAGGATGCCCGCCATGAGCAGCAGGAAGGCCGACAGGAACTGCTCCAACGCAAGCGGGTCCGAAGACTTGTGCTCCTGCTTGTTGGGCTTGCACGTGCCTGTCATCCAGTACCTGCCAGGTAGCCGAATAGGGCTTTAATCTTTGAGCCACCGAAGAGCCTTTTCGCGGTATCAGCGTAATTCGTCCCATTCGTTTATCGTTCATTTCTTATGTCCGTCTCATTCTGTGTTCGTCACTCATTCTTTATTCGTCTCGATCGCTATATGTCCCTATCGTTTTAAGTACAATTATGTAACCTGTCTCTTTCTTAACAAGTCTTTTTCGTTTTTCGTCACGGTCTTCCTAGGACTCATTCTTTCTTATTCCCTTTCGATTTTTGTCTCATTCACTTATTCGTCTCATTTTTTTTCATGGATTCGTTATTAGTCACATTCGTGATTAGTCTCATTCATTTTCAGTCTAATTCTAAGTTCGTTACATTCGTTTTGCGTCTCGGTCACTATTTGACTATCTTTTTCCGTCAATCTTATTTTTTTTTAATTATATCTTTATTATTGACGGCATATCAAAATCTATGAATGCAGTTATTCTTATTTTTTCATATGAAATAATGTTTATCTTGAAAAAAATTAACTATCTTAAGTATCTTAAGTCCCAGACCCTTCAGGGCCCTCATTTTTTTCTGTTCTGTATATGTACGGGACATATAAACTTCAATTTGTTTATGAATTCCGATCCGGAGGACATATGAATAGCAACTAAGACCTACTAGTACGGGACGATTAGCGAACGTGCCCAAAAAAGAACGGAACGAGTTACCATTAAAGACAAAAAAAGAGTGAGACGAATAACGAAAGTGACTAAAGATAAAGTGCGAATGATACCAAAAAAGAGAGACACAAACAAAGACATAGTCCTAGGAAGACCGTGACGAAAAACGAAAAAGACTTGTTAAGAAAGAGACAGGTTACATAATTGTACTTAAAACGATAGGGACATATAGCGATCGAGACGAATAAAGAATGAGTGACGTGACGAACACAGAATGAGACGGACATAAGAAATGAACGAAAAACGAATGGGACGAATTACGCTGATACCCTTTTCGCAGAAAGTCAATATTATACATGGAAATAGTGCCGTAAAAAAAGGGTTGCCTTGCATCAAATCGAGTGATGAAGTGGTTATGGCAAATCCAAATTTTCGACCTCCGAAACCCTCCGGATCATTGTCAAATTTCTGAAAAACCATTAAATTTTCATTCGCATTTCAGTTTCAGCCAATTTTTACCAACAGGGACCTATTTTAAAGCAAATGACACTATGTACACTTTAAAGAAGACTAAATTTGCAACAAAGTAAGTTAAAGTCAGAAGGCGATAATCCAAATAAGTAGTTTGTAAGATACAGTTGTTCAAAAATTTGCAATATTTCCAAAAAAGTAATAATTGTAGACGTTTTTTTCAAGTTTTCGTCAATGTGGTCAACTATGGACCCACTTTACGTCATAAGTATACATATGTTATTAAAGTATACATATGTTATACATATGTTATACATATGTTATTAAACCATTCGCAACAAAACGAGACCAATTTGGTCTATTAAGACCTGATAGTTCTTTAGATACAGCTGTTCCAAGTTTCTGAGCAGAGTAAACAAAATAATAGAAGGGCTTGTATAATGAAATGCGACATACGAGGAGCGTTCAATAAAAAGTGAGAATGAGTTTGTTATATTATAAACAACTTATATTAAATGTCATTTTATTTTCCACATAGTCACCTAGTCTAGTATAATACACTTAGTATATCTTTTTTATAAACTTTTTTTTTTTTTTTTTATAAACTTAAAATTCCATTTTCTCATCTTGACTACTTAAAAAATCTTGTACTGCAGCGACTACCGCGTCGTCGTCTTCAAATTTCTGGCCTCGCAGGTATTTTTTCAATCTCAGAAATAGGTAGAAATCAGTGGGGGCGAGATCTGGTGAATACGGAGGATGCTTAAGGATATCGAACCCAGCATCACGAACTGCAGCCATTGCAACGGCGGACTCGTGTGCCGGGGCATTGTCCTGGTGGAACAGCACAACTTTCGAGAGTTTACCTCGCCGTTTTTCACGGATCTCTTTGCGCACTGTTGCCATTTGTTTGGCATATAAAGTGCCCGTAATAGTGGCTCCACGCTCGAGATACTCAATCATTACTACCCCTTTACCATCCCAAAAAACAGAGCCCATGACCTTACCAGCAGATGGGCCCACCTTGAATTTCTTCGGAGTTGGAGATGATGGCCTTTTCCATGTCATAGACTGCAGTTTCGTTTCAGGGTTATAGTTCATTATGATGATGGAGCCATGTATCGTCCATTGTTATAAATTGCGCCAAAAAAGTTCCCGGTCGTGCTGTATCAGGTCCAAAGCTTCTTGACAAATCTCGACTAGTTTGTTTTTGCGTGTCAGTAAGCATTCTTGGTACCCAACGCGCACATACCTTTTTCATACCCAAGCGTTCATGTAAAATATTAAGCACGCTCCCCGTTGAAATCTTTACATTTTCAGCAATAAAACGAACCGTGACACAACGATCCGCCAAAACGAAGTTTTCGACTTTTTCACAATTTCTTCAGTTACTGCTGTAGTAGGGCGTCCGGACCGGGGGTCGTACATGGTCGATGTTCTTCCACGTCTAAATTCGGCGCAGCAACGTGCGATTCTCGAATATGGAGGAGCAAATCTAAATTGACTTGGTCCGTAGATATTTTTTCAAACAAGTATTTGTTGACGGCGCGCAGTTAAATTTTCTCCATTTTCGCTAACGTACTCAATAGTATTATAAAGAAATAACCGTATTTTTTAAAAATCAAAAACAGTTTTATTTTTCATAGCAATCAGCTAGATAGATTTGATTTACCGGCCAGTATTTAATTTCCTACTATTGAAAGAGTTTGCATCTCATTCTCACTTTTTATTGAACGCCCCTCGTAATAGTAGTGGAGCATGACATTAAACCTAGTACGATAAGACTACCGTATGAGATATATATATAATTACCGGATGAGATGAAGGGTCCACGGAAAGAACATGTCTAGTCACATTATTAACTTTTTGAGATATCGCGATTTGAAAGTTGGGAACCATGTCATTTTGTACGTAATTTTCGTGTAGAGGTTTTTTTAAGAGAGAAAAAAAACAAGTTATATGAATATTTATACCTGAAACTAAGTGGTAGGTAATAGTTCATTTTGTCCTCTACATATCGAAATCCAGAACTCATTTTCAAAAAAAAGTGACTAGACATGTTCTTTCCGTGGACCCTTCAGATATATTAATAAAGTCACGTCATTAATGGGGGAACACGAAATGGCAATGCTGCAATTTGCAGTCAAATTGTCAAATTAAATGTCAAATTAAATATTACAAACTATTTTGTTTATCGCCTTCTGACTTTAACCTACTTTGTTGCAAATTGAGTCTTCTTTAAAGTGTAAATAGTGACATTTACTGTAAAATAGTTCCCTTTTGGTAAAAATTGGTAGTAACTGAAAGATGGCTGAAAGTTTAATCATCATCATTATGTCAGCCGAAAGACGTCCACTGCTGGACATGGCCTCCCCCAAGGCTTTCCACTCAGACCAGTCCTGTGCTTTTCGCATCCACCGCGGTCCCGCGATCCTGACGAGGTCGTCACTCCATCTTGTTGGAGGCCTACCTACAGCTCGTCTTCCGGTCCGCGGACGCCACTCCAGAACCTTCTGACCCCATCGGCCATCAGTCCTGCGAGCAATGTGCCCCGCCCACTGCCACTTCAGTTTAGCTATTCTTCGGGCTATATCGGTAGCCTTAGTTCTATTGCGGATATCATCATTTCTGATTCTATCACGCAGAGAAACCCCGAGCAAAGTTTAATGGGTTTTAAAAAAAAATACAATGTACCGGAGGTTTCTGAGGTCGAAAACTTGGATTTGCCATAACCACTTCATCACATGGAACATATAAAAAAATCGGGTGCCCCTTGAAATCTCTACAAACTTTTCATCGAATTTCATTTCTTCGAAAATTATTCATAGAATATTTAGTATAAATATTATCTCTTGTAGTATTATGGCTTCATCGACTATTCATTATAAAATAAAACAATTATTAGAATTAGAACAACGGAACAAGGATTTTTAAATGCTTAAAAATACATTTCATAAACTATTCAAGAGACAGAACAACTCTACTAAAAACTAGTTTGAATTGCAACACATTGATATGTAAACAGAAGTTTGTTATGCGACAGAGTACAAATAGATGCGACGACGAGCGAAGCGAAGAGGAGTGTGTTAGGTGAACTGCGACGTAACAGCACGCGAAGCCGAGCGAGCGTAGCGAGCGTGCCGCGGTAGCGCCCGGCGAGCGTCAGAACCGATTGGTTTTATTCCAAAATAATATATTGGATAATAAAGTATGAAATAAAAATCTGTCACATAAAGTATCTAGTTAATAATATTTAGAAACATTAAAAATCGATGTTTCAAAAATACATTATTTAATTGTTCGATGTAAAGAATACTCGATCAAATGAAAATAAGCGAAAAGTGAAATTCGACTAAACGTTTGTCGATATTTCAAGGGTAAACCAAAAAAATCAGATCCACCCGATTTGATGCAAGGCAAAATGTACCAATTCCATGAACTAATATTCGTTTCTTGTGACATGACAGCAGATTATTGAATTGCAAAGTAATAAATAGTGGATCTGATATATAAAATCGGTGTTGTGATAGAAGTGTGCAGCGGGTCATAATAATAATGACACTTCTGGGAGATCACCCCACACAAAAGCAAACGGACCGTCAGCCCATCCAAAACATATTTCTCACACACAATGAGTAATGACATTCTATGGGTATAAAGTAACAGTAAACTATGGGTGTAAAGGTAGTTTTATCAATGAAATATTAAAATTTTACCTGCGCAACCGTTCGAGGTCTCCATTAGAACGCAAATCTAATAATCTTTTGTTGAACATATTCAGATATTTTGAGTTCCGCGTAAACGCTAGTCCATAACCGGACATAGCGTACCACGAGCCTACTGTCAAGAGTCGGCAGTCCTCGTCCTGCAACAGAATCGGATTATATAAAACCTTGGACGAAGTATACCCTGGATCTGACACGCAAATGACAATACCAAGATTGAGAGAGATAGTTTTACGTAGTTCTTTCTCACTCTCAATTCGGAGTTCACAAGACTGAAAAGGAGACCTTAATTTGTCTTTGTCATCGACGCGCTTCTTTTTTGCTTGCCACCAAAGAAATTAAATGTACTTATTGTTAGTAGTAATAGACGGGGCATAGCGACCAAAAGTGTGATCCAAAACTTGTTACCTCGAGGTAACAAGTAGGGCATGTAGTATCGGACAATTTCCAGTATCGGATTGAACCTCAATATCGGAATCTCGGAATATGGAACTTTTCCAATACCGGAATTCAAATTTGGTACCTATTGTGTCCCAATATCGGAGTTCCGATACTAGTGTCGGAAAAGGGAATCTATTAGAAGAACACACTTTCTATTCAATATTCAATACCGACTTTCAATTTCGATACTGCATGTCCTACACATGTGTAATGCATGCATGCAATGCCGGTGATGTCATCTGTGTTGGAACTTGAAATTATACAAGGCAACTCCACAGAAAACTTCGAAATACTACGTTTGTTTCGATATTACAATACCGTAATTAAAAGGTAATCAATATCGGGTTAACGATATTGATAGGCCCAATATCGGAATTCAATTTCTATGATGTAAGTGTTCCGGTATTGCTCCGTCTAATCTCGGAATTGTAATGTCTGAAAAATTGGTCCGTGATTCCGAGATCTCGGAATTCATGCCCTTGTAACAAGTCGTTCAGTCTACTTTGCCGGCCTGTGACGTCGTATCTGTGTCATCGAAGAAAAATCCCATTTCAACGGAAACATGCCGAGTTTCGAATTGCACTATTTTTTATCGCGACACGAAAAAGCCGCTGGATGTGATTTTATTTCATTTGCCCTATTACTTTGTGTATTTATTTAGTAAATCGATTTAAGTATATTACAATATTTTCATAGACAGTTCTAGAAAATTAGTTTCTTGTTATAATATGCGCCCTCTGTTGTTGACTAGATAAACTATTAAGTAAATAGGGAGACGTATTGTTGAATCATTTTTCATCGATATTTTTTGTTAATAATAAGTGTACCTACTTTTATTGAATAGTTACTTAGTAAATGAATGGAAGTACAAATATAATTACTCATATAACTGTAATATTAGTATGGCATTACTATTTTTGTTGATATGTCGGTTCTTGTAGATTTACGCCCCTCAATAAAAAATCGTGTGAAAAATTGATACAGTTTCTCCAAATAGAAAAGTATTAATTTACTATTTAGGAATTATAATTAATGTAGAGAATGCCACGGCATTAAGTTCACCTTTTGTATATTAGGCGTATTATTTTTTCCAGTAAGATTAAATAAATAAATAAATATATATTACAGTTGTGGAAGATCGGTAAACTAGTGCTACGCTGACAGTCGCAATTTTTAAATCAATCTTAATACGATATTATCTTTATCGATAGTATTGATACCTCAATATCGAATTAGTCCCTTCGATTAGCGCCACCGACTTCCAATGGCTGAAATAAGTGTTCCTATTATTGTCATACGTATTTCGCTACAAAACGCTAGTTAGCACTCCTGATGCCTAAAGGTTTACTTTGACAATGTCTCCAATGGCCACTGTATTCCTATAATACTGGGCCCATTTTTAGGGTTCCGCAGTCAACTAGGAACCCTTAAAGTTTCGCCATGGCCATCCGTCCGTCCGCAGCCTAGCTCAGTGACCCATAGTACTTACAAGCTGTAATTTAACATGAATATACATATAGGTCACGCCAACAGTGGTAAAATAAAATCGTGAATATTTTTTAGTTTAGTAGGTATGGACCTCCCCTACACTCGATGTATGGGGATAACAGTTTTCCAACGGCATTGCTACGTTTGTTGCGGGGTCTTATTTGTTTTTAGTAACGGCTTCGGAATCCTACACTGACCATGTTCCGACATGCTCTTGCCCGGTTTGTTGAAGAATTAAGAATGCAAGCAGCAAATCCTGAACAGTTGGGGTGACAACGTTATCAGAGGGTTTTGACCCTACAGAATACGCATCTGCCTGTCGCCATTCCGAAACTTAAACCGGTAGTATACTATACCGGAAAAGGTGCAGCCCATACAATAATGTACGGTTTTTAGGGTTCCGTAGCCAAATGGCAAAAAACGGAACCCTTACAGATTCGTCATGTCTGTCCGTCCGTCTGTCCGTCCGTATGTCACAGCCACTTTATTCCGTAACTATAAGAGCTATACTATGGAAACTTTGTAAGTAGATGTATTCGGTGAACTGCATTAAGATTTTCATACAAAAATAGAAAAAAAACAATAAATTTTTGGGGTTCCCCATACATAGAACTGAAACTCAATTATTATTTTTTCATCAAACCCATATGTGTGGGGTATCTATGGATAGGTCTTCAAAAATGATATTGAGGTTTCTAATAATTTTTTTTTCTAAACTGAATAGTTTGCGTGAGAGACGCTTCCAAAGTGGAAAAATGTGTGTCCCCCCCCCGGAACTTCTAAAATAAGGGAATGATAAATGTAAAAATAATATATGATGTACATTACCATGCAAACTTCCACCGAAAATTGGTTTGAACGAGATCTAATTATTAGTTTTTTTTAATACGTTATAAATCGTAAACCGCATTTTACCTTTCATTCAATCAACTCCAATATAATAAAGAATAAAGAAAAACATTTATTTAGATGTATAGTGGTACGGAACCCTACGTGCGCGAGTCCGACTCGCACTTGGCGTCTCGTCTAATCATGAGTGAGTGAGTTCGAGGGCTGCCATATAAATTGTCAATTTGCCAATTTTTAGGCCTTTTACCAACTGCAACTTTTTGCAGCGACACAAATGCGCATTTGACACCCGCGCCACTGCGACTAAACGTAGACGGTTTGTGACTGTATCGAGACTGAAACGCGATTGTATCGCTGCAAAAACTTCGTACGATTAAATCATGTTATCATATGTACTACCTACTTCAGCATTGGGTTCGATTGTCGATTCGATGTCATGCAACCATTTTAAATTAAATTAAATTTGGTTTTCTCATTTTGTAATGACAAAACAATTTCAACTAAAAAATAATGGGAGTAAGAGATGAGAAAATTATATGACAATTTAAATTTCAACGGTTGCACGACACAATAATATTAATAACGTTGATATATCACATTTTTATGAACATAGTGAATAAAGTAATTTATTTTATTTATTTATTTATATTGTCATCGCAATTACATAAGTATGCAAGATTTCAAGAGAATCTGACAAATTAGAAGTAACTAAGTTAAATCAAATTTCCAAGACATTACACATTAAATTATTACATTCTTAGTTTATTAGATTGTTTGTGATTTAGTTAAAAGTGTGTAAAAAAACCGATCAAAAGCAAGTTCGCATAAGCACGGCACCGTACCATAACTCACGGCGTTACAGATTTCCCAACTATTAGGAAAAAAAACATGAAAAAACTGGCAACACTGATTGTCATTTTTGTTTGTAATTTGCGTCAAAGTAAATAAACACATATTTATGAAAATAACACGAATAATCATAGCTTACACGTGATAAGTCATACCGTGAGGCTTATTACATTAACTATTGTAGTTTTTACACGATTTTACCACCCAAGTCAGCATTTTCTCTGGCGTAAAATTTTATGTCCATGTTTTGTGCCTACACTATGGCAAACAAACCGCTGTCATTGCAAATGGTTTTCTTGAACGTATGTTTTAGATTAGAAGCAAATTTAGAAGGAAATAGTGTTTTCAATGATTTGTTTGATAATAGTAAGCTTGTGTTATGTTTGTATTTTATTCCTAAAATGGTGAATTGTTGTGTGATCGGCTGTAAAAGCCGTAGTTAGCGAAAATTGGAGAACGCGACTTTTCATACGTAAATTTCATACTAATCTGTACTACGTGTATAATAATACAATATCATTAAAATGACTCTTCAAAACAATTAGATTATTGCAGTATTAAACACCCAAATTACATAAGTACCTAGTCAATGTCAATAAAGAACGCCTGGCTGGCGGCAGGCAGTTATGCTGCCGTACCTTTATCCAATTTGGCCAGTTTATGAAATGATTTGGGGTGGCCAGACAAACAATATTTTTTTTACCTCATTTAACGGGACAAAAATATTTTATTTTTTTATTTTTCATTTAAGTCACATGGTAAAGTGGGGTAATTTTTTACCGCTTTGGTAACCCCTTGTCTTGTATGGAGAGTTGAGTGTATCCATCCCTCACGGTAGCATAGACATACCTTAATAATCTATGGCACGCACTTGTCAAGTCTAGCTAGGATATAGTTTAATTCGTAATTCTTGATAGCATTCACAGATAAGTTCTTAATAGTGTTTTAAACTTTCACTCACAATAATTTCACATGATACTCGTTTTAGTGTACATGAAAATATAATCTACACTACAATATTATAAAAAGGAAAGATTTGTATTTTTGTGTTTGTAACGAATAAACTAAAAAGTACTGGACCGATTTCATTAATTCTTTCACTATTAGAATGCTATATTTTCCCTGATTAACATATGCTACGAGTATGTCTTATTTTTTTGCGCTGACGGAGTCGGTGGCAACAGCTAGTATGAAATAAATACGTAAAAAATACTTACTTGGGAAACCAAATAGTCGAGCACGGTGCCGTCATAAATGAAGGCATCCAGCTCTGCCGTAAGCACTGAAGTCACACCTGCACTTACCGTGCTGCGATTGTACCTAAAACAATACACGTTTACTATTACTTAGTAGCGAGTACATCAACCACTTTACGCCTATTTCAACTATCTATTTGTGTACTCACTGTGCCATGTAAGCATGTGGCTCTGGGAAGTATTTGGCTAGTGTAGCATCTGTGTGAGACCAAGGCACTGTCCCAAACTTAAGTGGAGGCCGAATGGTGAGCGGCCTCGCTATGCGGTGATCGTCGAGCCCGCTCAATTCATGGAACTCTTCTCGAGTGATCATAAACGCCGCCAAGTTGGCAGTGTAGATAGCGAGAAAGACCACCGCAAACATAGCCCACATATTCGTCATGAACCGGGCTGTAAATCCGCGAGGAGAATCCACGTGGACCGATGCCTGTGTATAAAATAAATAATTGAAAGAAGGTCCATTTATTATTATGATCTTAATTACTGTGGACGAAGTGAACTTGCCTGAAAAAGGACTGCCCAAACAATCCAATATGTCCGGCAAAGCGAGAAGCGGTTCTGCGGCACTCTTTTTGAGTTCTGGCCTGTCGAACAATCGAATCCGCTCGGTGATAACCACTCAAAGAAGAAAATGGAGAAGGTCGCGGCCTGGATGGCCACCGCGCCGACCAGCATCCACGACGCGGTGTCAAACGGCTCCAAGAAGGCAGTTGGAGAGATGATGCCGGTTCTCTTCGCAACTACAATCGCTACGCCAGTCTCCATAAAAGGCACGCTGAAGTCCACCACTGCTTCTCGGTCCGAGTTAATAATAAGCGAGGTTAAGACCTGCAAATACCATATTCATAAATCTCTTGTTTCTTAATAGCAAACAATCTTGCAGCAACAATTTTTATAGCAATAGACGTGCCGAGTATACTCACAGAATACTTAAGGAACTGTTTTTAAACCAGAGTAACTCTATCTAACCTCTGTAAACCTTATGATGGGGTGCCAGATCCATTTCAAGCCTGACCTAAATATACAGGTTTGCCAGTGGCAGCTAAAGAATTTTGTTTCCAAGAGGGGGGCATTGTAAACCGGTCTGGATCTGGAGCCACCACGAGGATTTCTCATTATCGTTCCTCATTAAATCAAAAATTGGAAAAGCAGCTGCTTGTTGGTATATTAACGAGGCAGCATATTAATACCATGTCAGTCCTCTTGTTGACGAGATCGGCGATGAGTCCGTTCCACCTGCCGCCTTGCAGTGTGCCCCAGCGGCCATCCTCCACGCGCGCCAGTTCGTACGTGAAGCCGAGTTGTTCCGCGAGCTGCTGCAACAGGTCTATGCAGAAGCCGCTGCAGCACTGGTACAGCGTGCTGTTTCTGTGCGCCGTGCCCGCTTCCAACCTAGCGATAAGTAAGGTCACAGAATAAATTGTAATATTATACGAGTAATAAATAGTTGTTTCAAACAAAGGTAGCTAGTTTTTTTTGCAGAAAGTAGATCTTACTCTTTCTTGGTATTTATTCTGATGCTGAGACATTTTAATAGCTACTCTTTGAGTAAATCCATGATGGCACTTCAACTGCTTTTTTTTTAAAAACACGCCAAGACATTACTTACAAGATACGTATACCCTACCGAAAAGTAACTCACCCTGCCACTTCAGACTCTGGGGCGACTCTACAGATGACGCCTCTATCCAAAGAACAGCGCCCGCTTATGGGATCTGGCGGCGCCAGGTTTATGTACGGTGGCTCTTCTAGAAACGTGATGCGCATGTGGAACTTCTCCGGCACGCCCTGGGGCGGGGTGTGCAGCCCTCCAGGCCAAACTATGTCCTTTATGTCCAGGCGTTCTTTCGGATATGAATTCCACGTTCCAATTTCTTCCCATATTAACTGATAAAGAATAGATTTGTTATTTCCAAGGCACCAATACCTACCTACTTAACCAAGAACATTAAAGCAAAGCTCTCAATCCTGGGGCAGAAAATGTATACTTTTTCACTTGTATAAGGCGAAATTATTAAGCAATCTAAATAATATCGGCCCTCTAAATTTATTTTCGATTTCCTTAGGTGCATGAGCCGCTGTTATTGCAAGGGTAAAAGGATTTTTATATATTTGATTTTAATAAGTTGGGTTAGGATTTTGATGGGATCTAGAATCCATCCATCCATCCACTAAAAGTAGTCATCACCTGTTCCCCAATAGCCGGCCTGAGGTTCATAATTTTAAGCTCAGCTGCTCGCAGCTCGCCGTCGGGCGTGAACTCGATGTTGGGCCTGCCCGCTTCGCTCTCGACGCTGACGTTGCGCAGATGCTGGTAGAAGCGCTCGCCGGTGGCCCAGCGCGCCTCACCGGCACCCGCGCCGCTGCACGATAACCGCGTGCCCAGCGGGTGCCGCGCGTTATCCGCCTCCGACACGTACGACTCCACTCCGTATGCAAACACTTTCACTGCGGTCGCTATTTCAGCGATTAACGACGAACTTGATGTGTCGAAATGAACACCTGTAAGACCATTGTAATAGGTAAGATAACGATATAGGCGGTCGTTTTTGATGTGGGCGATTAACAAAACCCAGTTGGCCAACGAGAAGGAGGACCCCGCCGGTATTAGAGAAGCGGCCCAGGATTTCAATTAGGGGAGGCTGACCAGGACCCCTGCCATACTTAGGTCCGGTCACCTAATGTTTAGGGTTACCTAGGTATAGGCGATGCATCCTGGATCCACCCCCCCATGAAATATTATGTAACTTATAGATGTAAACGGACGACCTACGATCCGATAAGGATATGGTGATGAAGTTTAAGGAACTATCTTCATGTAGCTGGTAATTTAGTTAAGATAACTCGCCCTTAACCGTAACTATACCAATGCCGCAAAATCATTACCGTGAATAATGCCTGCTCTCCACAAAATTTAACATTATTTTGCGTAAATTAAATAGATACCTATATCACCTTCTGTTTTACTGGAATTGGCAGCTTCTAAATTATGATTTACAATAGATCAGCAATGTTCCAAAAACGACAAGTCAGAAATACTACATTATTGCCTAGGCGCGGAAAGTAAGGGATTTCCTGACGAGGTGGTTAACAGGCCTAGCCAGAGCGAGGCCTGCTAAAATACGAGTCAAGAAATCCTCGTTTCCCGAGGCATACCTATATAATGCTTTTCTCAAAGCTGCCCGCCACCGACCCACATTTCCCCACGGATTTTTTTCATGGTCCTTTCGATTTTATACGCAATAGATACCACAAACCGTTAAAACCGTTCTTTCAGAGTATGTTTGAGAAATAATATATTATCGGTTACTAGTTAGGTACTAAGTACATATCAAGAGCTTATGTTTTCTTTGGCGGTAATAACAATGAAATGAATAGCTACCTAGCATTCCTACAGGAAACTTATTTGGTTGCTGCATAGAGCCGAGCACACTTTGCGTGACTATCCACACAAAGTTCTCGCTGGTGAGGTGGAGGTCGCCGGCAGTGGACAGTATGTCGGCGGCCTCCTCGCGCGTCGCGTACAGCAGCATCACGCGCGCCTCGCTCGTCACCAGCTCGTTCAAATCCGACGGCTTCTTCACCACTACGGCGTTTAGTATCGTAAACTTAAAGCGGTCCTGGAAACAAAAAACGTTGTAACACTATTCAAAGCAAATGTCTCATGAGACAACGAATTAGAAAGAGCCAACTTACTTGCAACAGAGTGACTCTCTCGCGGACGGCTTGAATAAAATCGTCATGTCCAGCAATAGCTGACGTTACTACACTGAATTGATGCCACTTGTATCGCTCTAATATTGATAGCATGGCAGCTGTTTGATGTTCTATGGACGGGGCTAGCTGAAGACGTAAAGCCGCGTGGGACGCCCGCTTTTCTAGGCCGCTATTATCTGCGTTCCACGCAATGACCTGCAAAGGATACGTGATAAAATAATTTCACATAGGTCGCACACACTATGTAACTTTGTACTAAATCTAATACAGTGAGAGTCATCTATATAGTTATGCAACGTAACAATAAAAAGCTTTACCGGTATGCCAAGATATCCGGCGAGTTGCAGAAAATACTGTGCAGAGGCAGTAGAGCGCCCGTATTGTTCATGATTCATAAGATAAAGGATAGCAGACACGTTGACTGCTAGGAATTCTTTACATAGCGAGTCCAGGATAGCTGAAAGTTGTCAAAAAAAGATTTGAAATAGGTATGTTAAATGAAATCTATCTATATAAGAACTTACGACAAACGTAGAGATCGTGCACTTACACATGGGACTAGGCGTGAGGCCTTGCATAGAAAGCGTAACGTTTAGGCGCACGGTAAGTTTGAGTTTTCGCGGTAATTTAGCGAGGGCTGCTTTTTCTGCTTTGGTATAGTCTCGTGCGCCGAAGGCTTTGTGTGGCACGACGAGCGCGGCGGTGATGGAGGAGGGCGCGCGAGGAGGGGGCGGCGCGGGCGAGGTGCGCGGGCGCCGCAGCCCGTCGCCGCCGACGCGCACGCCGCCGCCGCGAGCGCCGCCCGGCCCGCCGCCGCCCGCCACGCCGCCGCCCACCTTCAGCCCGGCCCCGCGCTCCGCCGCCGCCGCCAGGCCGAGCGCGCTCAGCGCCGCTAGCGCCATCAGTAGGCGCGCCTGCATCGCCGAGATTGATGCTACAAACGATCACAATTTTTTTAATCCTTGTCTGCTCTAATTTCTAAATTAAAAAACGGGGCAAGCAAGAGCATAAGGTTCGGCGTAATTTAAATGTATGCCAAATTACAGCTTTGTGGTACAGTCACCCTCATAAGTAGCTGCACACTTTTGTACCTTGTCGCTCTAACGCCTTTCACAGATTAGTGCAGCAGTTCAAGCATGACGTTAATGTGACAAAGTATTAAAGTGTGCAGCTACTTATGAGGCTGACCGTACCTAGAGTCACTGAGCTTAGACCGCGGCTGATATACGAGCTGACGAACATGACATTGTTTGTTGAGTACGGCACCCTTATAAAAACGATTACTTCGAGAAGTAACTCTGCAATATGAACCTAAGTAAGTTCCGTCTTAAATGTTTTATTTTATTTGCCTTGTTTGTGTTTGGGTCAAATCTTGCTAGTCAATTTTGAACTATACCCTAAAACTAATTAAAGACCAAAATCCTAACCTCAACAGGCGCACAAATATTTAAAAATAGATGCGGGAAAGAAAGTTTATAATGTCTATAAAAATATATAATAAATTAACGAACAATATAAAAACTGAAAAAAAACAAAAACAAATTTATAAAACTCTTAAAGGAACTTCTTATAAGAAAAAGTTATTATACTATAAATATGTACTTGGAAGACAAACTGTAATTCTTACTTAAACCAACACATACTAATAACAAACACTGACATAGATAAATATTATAAATAAATATTATATTAAATACATTGATAAGATAACTTAGAGATAAATACAAAAATATGATAATAATACACAGAATAAATGATAATTAAACAAGTATAGGATTAAATAATACAAAATATTAATAATAGATATTCCAGTTTAATTACCTAGTTCAAATTAAATTTGATACAATTTACATTATATACCTTATGTGCAATAATAATAATTAGGTAAATACAATGTAAGATTATTAAGCTAAAGCCCTCTCTTAATGTTGTTGCCCCCAACAGGGTCCATAATTAAGTTATATACTTATTACTGTAATAGCTTTAAGTTTTAGCCTGTCAACTGCCAACACATTGTGGAACGCAATAAATGTTTGAGTATTTGAGTTTTACACAACTATGCCAAATATCAAGTTGATAAGTAGCTTCTATAGTCTCAGAGAAGAGACAGACAGACACCGACGTCTCACCAGAAGCGTTCCGTTTTTACCATTTTGGTACGGAACCCTAAAAATTTACTTTACAAATATTAAAAATTTAAATAAATAGAATGTTATAATTATAAGTCATATTCATCGGAATTCATAAAGTATTTGTAAATCAAACCTAACAAACCAAAAATTGAGTTTCAGTTCTAAGTATGGGGAACCCTAAAAATTTATTGTTTTTTTTCTATTTTTGTGTGAAAATCTTAATGCGGTTCACCGAATACATCTACTTACAAAGTTTCCATAGTATAGCTCTTATAGTTACGGAATAAAGTGGCTGTGACATACGGACGGACAGACGGACGGACAGACATGACGAATCTATAAGGGTTCCGTTTTTTGCCATTTGGCTACGGAACCCTAAAAATGCCCTCCCCACGTATGAATTGGGCATTTTGAAATTTCAATTGGTCGTAATATGTTCGCCATTACTATTACCTTGTTTTTAGGGTTCCGTAGTCAAACTAGGAACCCTTATAGTTTCGCCGTGTCAGTTTGTCCGTCCGTCCGTCCGCAGCCTAGCTCAGAGACTCTTAGTACTAGAAAGCTGTAATTTGGCATGAATATACTTATTAGTCAACCCAACAAAGTCGTACTTAAAATAAAAAAATTAAAAAAAACGTTTTGTGTACCTTCCCTACACGTAACGTGCGGATGTTTTTTTTTCTTGTCTACTCCATAGCGTGTGGTGTCGTCGTTGGACAGGTCTTTAAAAATATTGCGGATTTATTAAAACAATTTTTCGACTAAGAGATCCGTTTAGGAAATATGAAGCTTTAAAGCGCTATTTTTTGTTAGAGTCAAGTGTCGTCGTCCCCCCGTCCCCTACAGTCAAAACTACAAATTATTAAAACCTAATAAATATCTTAGCAAATATAATGAATTAAATAGAAAAACTATCCCGACTTAGTAACTTCATTGGTTCTAAGTTAAAACGGTTAAATGTTTATAGCTACCGAAAACTTATTTGCGGTATTGGAAAACTGAGCGCGACCTATGTCGATGTATGGGGATAATTAACGGCAAAGTCAAAGTCAAAGTCAAAGTCAAAGCTGAGCATGCCCCCTGTGTCTATAGTACCATTGATTTGTACCATCAATGGTACAAGTGATACTACTATGTGTCCTTAGTACCATTGAAAAAGATACTAGTTTATACCGTGTATTTACTTGTGAAAAAAAAAACAAATTAAAAATAATAATTTCGTCTTAATTACTACGTTATTTTCACAAGTAAATACATAATATAGGGTGCAGACTCGTCGTCACACCAGGTTGTCACACCAGTGCCTTTCGACGGAGCCCTGCCTATGGCAGGGCTCCTATTTCTGAGCGATTTGCCCTTCGGGCATCTTAAGATACATAACGAACCTAACCTACCTACTTTTGCGTAATAAAAATGATTTCTGACGAAGAACTATTAAACCCCTGTTATATGTATATTTTTTTTGTATGTTTTCAATGCAATGGTACTAACGACACGTTCTAGTATCGGTAGTACCATTGATGGTACTAAGGACACATAGTAGTATCACTTGTACCATTGATGGTACAAATCAATGGAACTATAGACACAGGGCTTGAGCATGGTCTGACATACTCTTGCCCGGTTTTTATCTTTGTTTTTAAACCTCACTCTCATGTCGTGTACTAGTGTGCCCGCGAGTGCGATACTTTCTGCCTATGTACCTACTGGTTCCAGATTTGTTATTGTTACTATCATATTAATACTAGGTACATTATTATCTTCTGAAGAAAAAGGTTAACACCTGCGTCTTTGTTTACCGAATGTCCGATGCTAAAATATGCAAAATATAGATGGTAGTAAACATTACCGTAATATGACTCCAAAAGGGTATCCCTATCATTTTATCGACAGTCAGTTGGCAAATTTTCATTTAACAACCGACGATCGGCAAAATCATGATATCAACGTTATGCAACTACAGGTTAATAACGAATTATTCATAATTTAAATGATTTATTTGACATATTTTAATTTTACAACGTTTCAATTCTCAAATATACTTATTGTTAATAAAATATATAAATTAACATTTTTTTATTTCATATCGCATAATTTGTCAAAATTTTACCAAAGTGAATCACTAAAAAAAAAAATTCGCTGTTATATGGGGGCTCAAATAGGTTAGTTTTTATATACGCCTGAAGGGCAAAGTGCCCAGAAATAGGGGCCTCGTATAGCTGGGACCCGTCGATTCAATTGCAAGAAGAAGGTAGATGTAATGTATATTACTTTTCACTTCTCATGCTCTTGAAATGTCACTTTAGTCTCTGCACATCGGGACTAAAGCTCCTTATTAAGCCCTAGGGATTAAGTTTTTTTTTTATGTACTGAAACTCCTAAACAATCAATGACGGTGTTTGTGAAAAGAGGCTTATCGCCATTTTCAGTGATTGTGTATAGACAATTTTTATTGCGCAGAATTAACCTCAATAGTCAATTTTCGTCTTCTTTCGTAAATAAATTCAAAACTATTTATTTTACAATAATAACAAAAGTATATTTGAGATCCCCATATTGAGCCCTTTCATTTAATAATAACAGTAAGATTTGCAAAAAATATTTTTTTAATTTCCTAAAAAAAAAGCTTTGCACATCTGTGTTTGGGTAGATAAATAATTTTAACCCATTTAAATCAGATTTTTGAAAACATAATTTATCTACGCACATATCATAAGCCCTCAATTATGCGTTTAGAACCTGTAGGAAGTGACCAGCATTATTACAACCAATTTTACTATGAGAACTTTCTTATGTATAAGGTAAAATCTGTACTGTAATGTTATTACAGTATCGATTTTTGTAACGATATGAGTTTAAATTTGGAACAGATGTCAAAACTCAAGAGGGTCTCCACTGTAGTATCCATAGATATTAAAACAGTTATCGATACGAAACGTCAATTCAGTATGTTGTTTTAATATAAACCGTACAGGTGTAGTGCATAATTGCTTTCCTTCGTATTTTCACGGAAACGTACGAAGGTGTCATGCTATTTCAGTCAACCTCAGTACTTTTTGTACTGTGACCGACTGAAATAGCAAGACGCGTTCGTACGTTTCCGTGAAAATACGAAGGAAAACAATTATGCACTACATCTGTACGACGTTTGATCTCGACGGACATGACAATAGGGACGTCATTCGTTTGTCTATGATTTAAAAAAAAAACTTTCGGTACACTGTCACAGCACAAGTTTGTTTTGCCTCCATTTTTGTCGTCAAATCGTCGGCTTCTGGAGTACTTATGATATGTGTGTCATTGTGTGTAGATAAAGTAGTGTATGGAACTATACATGAAACTCGCTGAGCTCGGTCGTGTCATAAAACCACGCTTGTGTTTTAAGCCCTACTCTCATTATGCGTCAGTTGCATAAACTACTATTATAGTGTCAGTAGCTTTGAAATAACGGGAATCCCGTACAAAGGGCTCTGGGTAAGTTTGTAAGAAGAAAATTGACGTTTTTTTTTCAGTGGCCACAGGCGATTTTTACATAAGTAGTTATGTAGAGGACCTCTAATATCTATATATTTTATGGCGTTAAATAATATCGGAGCGGGAAAATTAAAGATTTATATATCTCGGCTCCGATGCACTTTAATTATGTGTAGGTACAGAAAAATAAGAGTGCAAGATATTTATCTTTATTGTTTAGTTTTTGTATATATTTTTTAACTTTTATTTATCAATCGTTTCGCCAAAAACAAGAAAAAAACTATAATGTGTACTTGAGTCCTTTACCAAGTTTTCGGACTTTACTTTTAATGTGTTGCAAGGTAAGGTTTTGGACAACACTTTTACCAAAGGTTTTGGCTATTTGATTACAATCTCTTTGTTTTTTTTTTTTAAGAATTGGATGAATGATCTTTATTACGTAAATCCCTCTTCATTCGGGCCCAAAATCTCTCGATGGGACGTATTTCTGGATAGTTTGGTGGATTGTGTTGTTTGCTTACAAACTGCACGTTTTCTTTGGCATAGCACTGTAGCACAGATGAAACATAGTGAGAGGTGGCTTCCTTAAAAGTGGCAGTAGGTTTTTTCGAGACATTCCTTTCGAGAGATTTAGGCATCCAAAGATTTTACAGTAAAAAGGTGTCGATATCATTCCACACTGATAAATAGCTTGCCAAACTTGGATTTTTAACCAAATGATTCTCAAAAAAATGCTTTTTCTGCATTGTTAACGACTGCTCCTTCTTTTACTGTATAGTACTGTGGGCCTCATTATCCATGATTATGCTTTAGCTTTTTATTGCACAAAACTTCCTCATACAGCTTCCGGGGCCTCGTTTTAACTGTAGACAAATTGTTGACGTGTTAGTTTTAGCTGTCTTTGCTCTTTAATGCTATTCAAACAATTTCGTTTCTTAGCTATTTGTGTCATACCAATACTAGAAACTACTTTTTTAGCACAATCTCGGACCGAAAGTCCTTTTTCTGATGCGAACAGCTTGCATATCTTCTGGTCCAATTTAGGTCTTGAAGGACCTGGTTTTCTGCCGCGGCCAGGGCGGTCTTTTAAAGTGTAGTGTTCACCGAACCTCAGAATTGTATTTTGGACTGCATGAACTCTTACACCTTTCTCTTTTGCTACTTTCTGTAAGTCATAACAGTTTCGGTGCACCATTTGGAAATAATAAGTAGATTTCCTCTTTTCAGGCGTGAGGCCTTTCATTTTGAAAAATACTTAAATATTGTATTAATTGACTATTTAACTTGACTTACCGACAATAATATATTCGACGGATGACATGTTATTTATTATAAACACTCCATGATGCATTCAAGAACAGCACATTATAGACTGTTTTGTTAGAACAAATTTCTAATCTGTAAAAATGTTATTATTGCTAAGTAATAACATCGATTTCGATAATATTACTTCATTCAAATTTCGAACATCTCTAAAAAATAAAGAAATTTGATTGATTCTTATTTTTATTCTTTCTAATATCAGTCGAGATGACGTTTCTAGTTCGAAATGAATTGTCAATTTGCATCCGAATTTGACAAATGTCGCACGTAAGTAAGATATCGAACGATATGATAGTTGGAGCAGACTCTAGAATGTCGCTGAATTAAAAAAAAAATATGACCGCTGCCAGAAAACTTTTCAAATCTTTTCATTACCGCCATTACCGGTTAAAATTGGTTTTGTTGTATAAAATTTTTTTTTTTTTTTTTTGAGTATCTTCAACAACTAATTTATTCTTTATTCAATAAATACTTTTAAATAAAAAAACAAGTTCAATAATAATAAAATATAACACAACTAACCTATACTATAAATCCCTTCATTACCCCCACTTGCGGCATCGTGCCGAGGACACTCGCAGCGTTACCCCGTTGCACTGCGATGCTCAGTCTTTGGGCAAAAAAGGAGCCTTGCCTGTGGTCGCCAGAGACACCTATTAATTTGTCTGACACTTCTTTAATAATTTTTTTTGTGTCAGATGACCACGGACCAAACGTTTCCGTAGCAAGTGCAGCAAATTCGTAATTTGGCTTTAAAAAAGCATATTTGCGGCACTTGATGGTCTGGGCGAGGTCTGCGGCGGTCCCTGGCTTGCGAGAAGAACCTTGGACGTGAGACGGTGCTAGCGTATCAACACAAGTGACGTCCCACGCCAAGGGACGACCAAGATGCCACGGTATTAAAGTGCATCCGTCGGGTCTCTTTCCATCTGAGGTAGACAGGCCAGTGGGCTCAAGCGAAGCTGGAAATGAAATTGTACTAAGAGCCCGACGGATCAAATCATTTATCGACGCATGTCTATAAACTCGACCAGCACTGGATTGACAACATAGACCGTGGCGTCCTAGCTCGTCGACTGCATTTCCACATCGGCAACAAGGATGTGGCTCGCAGACTTTAAGACCGAGGCGGAGGCACACTGCAATCCTTAAAGTATTAGGATCCAAAAGAGACCCTAGGGTTCGTGAAGGGAGAGAGTGCAGCCAGTGACCCGACTCTGGTTCGGAAACTGCCAATAAACGGGCCCTCTCCGATGGATTTTGACTATTTTCCAAAAGATTGTGATGGCAAATTTTGACAAAAATAAGGTCCCATGCTGCTTGGCTAGTTTTTTCGACTGGCAAGTTCTCACCCGGGTTACAGACACGCCAAGCATCCACTGCATCGGACAAGCACGACACCTGAACATCAGTGGGGTTAGAAAAGTTAAGAATCTCACTGATGAGGGTGATTGTGCTGTGGATCGATGAGAGGAAAGCTGGCAGTGCCAAGTCGCTAGTAGCCCGAATGCCAAGCCCACCGTACTTTACCGGGAGGGTTGCTTGAGACCAACTGTTAGGTGAGTGTAAGATGTTCAAAATTTTGCTACATGTTAATTTTAAAATTTTATCAATCGAGTCTGACAGATGAGGAAATTTCCATACTGGGCTACATCGAAGAATGTACAGAAATTTAGGGGAAAAGAGGCATAATCGTAATATAAAAATGGCAATATGAGGCGAGATTTTGTACAGTAAATCTGATGAATCATGAAAGTTTTTTAATTTAGAATTTATAGTATAGGGGATTGCATCTTCGAAAATAGGGGCCCCAAGCAGAGAAAAAGTTTCCTTGGTCAAAACGGTGATATTAGGCGAAAGTGTATTAAAGTTGTGGATTATATCATCGCGAGCGTCCACTGAGAGCCTATCTGAAACGAATAACTCACACTTATTGAAATTTAAAGAAAGACCTATGTCAGAAAAGCGGTCTTTAAGTGTGCGAAGGTCCCCTAAAACTGAAGAGGCTTTTCCCCCTAAAGTGCCGTCATCTAAATACCAGATATTTAAGTCAGAAATAAGATTGCTAATGATTGGGTGGATGGCGAGACTAAAAATAACGGGTCCAAGCGGATCACCCTGCTGACAGCCTACACAGGACCAAATTTCGTTATTACCAAACATCAATTTAGAAGGAGTCCCATAACATTGCCAAAGGTAACCAAAAATCTCTGGTAAAATTGTTCAATTTGTTGAATTTAAACCATAAAATGAGCGATCAACATGATATAGATATTTCGGCGACGCCTCCTGATATTCGTGACACAGCAACTAACGTCATAAAATAATTAGGTACTGTTAGTGGCCCTGAACAACGCCGCGATGCCGGTCATAATATGCGGCACCTGAATGCATCATGGAGGCTTATGATATGTGGGTAGAGAAAGGAGTGTATGTAACTGTACATAATTAGGCATTAAAACACTTGTGTGATGCTATTATTAAACTCGCCTTCGACTCGTTTCATAAACCCACGCTCGTGTTTAATGCCCTTCATTATGTACAATCACATAAACTACTATTAAATAGTATGACTTCTGTTTTAAAACACTTTTTGTTTGTACCCATAATTAACGATACGGTTCTTAGAGTATTACATAACAAAATATGTTTATTTTGAATAATTCTATCATTATTTAACAGTCTTGCGAATGGCCGCTCACCTGGAAAATGTATGACTTTTACAAATGACAACACTTACCCAAACCCCTTTTTAAGTCCTTTTTATTCCCTTAAGGGTTGGATTTCCATAAACGGTAAAATTATATTTCTTTAATTCGTATAAGCCTTAATGCCCATGTAGCTTTAAAAATTACTTCCATGCAATGGTTTATCCCCTATTTCACCCCTTTAGTGGTTGAATTTTGAAAAATGCCTTCTTGTTACTTGCTTCAGTAGTTTCGGCTGGGCGTTGATCAGTGCCGCGCATTCCGGTTCTCTCTTTATTAATAGTATAGAATATGAGTGGTACTTTCTGATCTTTCCTTTCCATATTTTGCTTTGCTCTTGCTGGCATGGATTTATTATAAAACGTTTAACGTTACGATATGGTTTTGAAGTTAAAATTAAAATTAAAATTAGGCCAATAATTAAAATTAGGTACATAATATTTATAAATAAATGGCTACCTACTATCTACGTTGCGAGGCATTCATCGGTCATGTCGGCGGGGTGAAAGGTTACATGGGGTAGGTTAGGTTAGGTTAGGTTAGGATGGGTAGGTACTCGCGGATCTTATTGCAGTGGCTTTAAGTAGTTTATCGGCCGAAAGCCGACGTTTTCAGTTTATTAGCGTTTAAAATTGAATGTGCTCCGTTTACACGACACTCGTCTGTTGTATTGTACCACAAGGTTCTTATTTACTTTTATTGGTTTTCACTAGACATCTCGTACCATTATAGCTGTTGTGTTGCATCTAGGCCCTTGATAAACAAGAGTAGTATAGAAGTATCATGGATAAGACTTAATAATTACTCGGATCTAGTCGAAATGTAAAAGCGTAATATGGAACCTAACCAAGGAAATATTACTTACACGAAACGCATTAAAAGACAGGAAAACTAAAGTACTAACTAGTTCTTGGTTTTTATTAATTCATCTCCTCAAAATCATTAAATCGATTTAATCTACTATTATACTTATTATATTATATCATACAGGGTGATTGGAAGGTAGAGGTAAACCTTTAAGGTGAAGCTAGTACAGACCATTTAGAACCATTTGAGCCATGGCTGTCTTAGACAAAGTCTCACATTTTTTTTATCGATTATTATTTGTTTTTAAGAAAATATCCCAAAATTTCACAATTAATTGCTAATAGTGGCTAATTTAAACCAAAAATTAATATTTTTTTACTTAATTTCATTAGAATAATGTGTAAGCAATCTAACGAAACAGGTTGCATGTATCTTTGTCATCAGAATTTTGTTTTACAGACATTTGAATCCCCGAAACATTTCTAAAGTTTAAAAAACCCTTTGCTTTAACGGCATTTAAAAAAAAACAGAGCGTGTGATAATAATTTAAACCTTTTTAAAAACATGTGTAGTTATTCATCTTTCTTTTGAGGTATCATTTACGTGAATATCTAGGCAAATATTGAAATTAGGACCTACAAACTTAGAAATGTTTCGGGAATTCAAATGTCTGTAAAACAAAATTCTGATGACAAAGATACATGCAACCTGTTTCGTTAGATTGCTTACACATTATTCTAATGAAATTAAGTAAAAAATTATTAATTTTTGGTTTAAATTAGCCACTATTAGCAATTAATAGTGAAATTTTGGGATATTTTCTTAAAAACAAATAATAATCGATAAAAAAAAATTTGTGAGACTTCGTCTAAGACAACCATGGCTCAAATGGTTCTAAATGGTCTGTACTAGCTTCACCTTAAAGGTTTACCTCTACCTTCCAATCACCCTGTATAACTTGACTTCTATCAGTTTACTTTCAAATTTTGACAGTAGATAGTAGATACCCAGGTAAGTACCTATAGTTAAAGCATTGCAAAAGGATGACAGTATTTTCCGAGGTCATAGCTCGATGAAAGTACTTACATCGAGCTCCACCCAATCACCAAATCACCGAATCTTCTCAGCTACTCGTAAGGAGCGACGACCACGATACCTAGATACCTACCTATAGCTGCTTACGAGACATTGATAGACCGTGCAGATATGTTTATCCAATAACATTCTGATCTGAGGGATCATTATTAGGTATAACAATGAAGTTTATCCGTATTCATAAATCACCTACTCAATAATTTTCGTACCCAACCCAAAATTAAAAAGTACTAATAAAATCATCAAGATAAGGATTACGTTGGATTGCAACATAATAAGAGTTGATAATAAACGTACCTATCGTTAAAGAAGTTGTTAATGTTATTATACTAAAATTGTGTTTATGAGAGGTTCGGCTACCTAGATATACAACGTACCTATAAGCGCGTTATTCGGCGGTGGTGGCGGCGGCGGCGCGGCGAGCGAGCTGCTATCCGCATGTACTCAGGCGGCGGCGCGGGCCGACCCGGCCGACATGGGGTCGCGGCGGCGTTGGCGCGCGGACGGACGGTGGCGCTGCGCCGCGCCGCCAGCTCCGCTGCACGTGAGCCCGTGTTTACGTAAGCGCCACGCCCCGAGCCACGCTACGGCGGTATGGGGCGCGGCGCGAAGCGCGATGCACCTCTGGTCGCCGAGCGCCGACTGGCGCGCCTCTATTCCGACTCACCCCTTGCCTTGCGCGCCGTCAGGGATCGCGCCTGCGCTACCATCTTACAACCTCCTCCACGCCTCCGGTTACATAATACGATAAACTACGGCGAAGCCTCCTAGCTGATCACCGGGTTCACGGCAAAATTTATCTTACATCTTGTATTTACGATCTAGCTTCAAATCCCTATGTAGCGTTTACAAGTAAGTAGGTGCCTACAATACAATCATTGAAATGTAAGTATAGGGAACTAGTTTTTAACCGACTTCAAAAAGGTAGGAAGTTCTATGTTCCACTGTACGTTTTTAGGGTTTATAGTTTCGCCGGTTGACTAATGAATGTTTTACCAAATCATCATTTGGCAGGCTATATTATTTTACAAACTTTCATTTCACAAACAGATACTTCGCACCGTATTTTTTTTCTAAATGTAAGTTTGTAAAATGATATAGTTTACCAAATGATGATTTGGTAAAACGTCAGGATACCGTTTCGCCATGTCTGTCCGTCCGCAGCTTAGCTGGAACTTAAATCACTTAGATGGAACCCTGACCCACAATAGAACTGTGTCACAGTGACGTTTTGAATCAAGTTGTAAAAGTGTCATTCAATGTTTTCTTTGTGGGGAGCGTGCCGGTTTGCCTAATTGTATCGTTTCGCAACCGTTTCATTTGCCAACCCATTTGTGTGTGTGTGTGTGTGTGTGTGTGTGTGTGTGTGTGTGTGTGTGTGTGTGTGTGTGTGTGTGTGTGCGTGCGTGCGTGTGTGCGTGCCTGCGTGCGTGCGTGCGTGCGTGCGTGCGTGCGTGCGTGCGTGCGTGCGTGCGTGCGTGCGTGCGTGCGTGGGTGCGTGCTTGCGTGCGTGAGTGCGTGCGTGCGTGTGTGTGTGTGTGTGTAAATATTTACGGTTACAGAAAACATAGCGGGTTGGCAAATGTAACGGTTAGGATACGATTAGGTAAATTTGGCAAACATAAAAAGCCTAGTTGGCAAAAATAAATAAATAAAACAAAGGTCACTGTGACACTGTTCTATGGAAGGTCGGGGTTCCATATTGTGCTGATAGTACTACATAGACATTATATTCTAACCCTCTTAATAATAAACGTTGAGTAATCTTCGTGTAGTTAAACCATACTTTGTCCTTATCTGTCAAATTCAAATGTCACAATGACAGATAAGGACAAAGCATGGTTTAACTACACGACGATTACTCAACGTTTATTATTATTAGTAAGGGGGTAAGAGCCCACGACACCAAGTACGATAAGATAGTAAGGGGAGCCCACGACACTAAACCTAGTTCGATAAGACTACCGGACGATATATATATTGTTAAGTCGATGGGATAAGGCGTCTCATTTATAATCGTGGATTTTGGTGCGAAGCGTTTTCTGCAGGCTGAAATATCGTTTCAGTCCGTTTCGGAGGTAGCTCTATCACATACCAGATTATCAAAATTTCGACCAACTTGCCGTTGTTTTAAGGTGCCTGAAACATGTTTTTAGTCCGTTTCAGGCCACACTCTATCAGATTAAGTCATAACCTGAAAACCTATTTTCAGGCGTTTTCAGGACCCCTTACGGGCCTTTGAAGTAAATTTCAGTATTGGCAGAGTGCAAAGCGGGTGGAGGGGGTAGCCTAAACGATCACAGCGCTCGCTACGGCTAAAATTGTCATTTTTGTCGCTGACTTGAGCTGTCAAATCCATATTGCAGTAAGCATTTTCTAATCGTTTTTGAGATAAAAATATGGTCCTGGTAAGATGTGTTGTTGTGAATTGTAATAACACCAAGAAGAATAGCGACTGTAAATTTTACCAATTTCCAAGACCATTGTGGAAACGAGACCAAAGAAATAAGTGGATATTTGCCGTAAGAAAAAAACGAAACCCCGTTTTAGTCACGAGTAGGCTCATTTCTCACTGAAAACAACAATTTTAATATTATTGGCAATAATGTTACTGACTACCATGGTCCAAAATTGTGTAATATAGTAAAATAACACAAGATTTCATTAATATTTTTCACAATATTTACTTACTTCTTGTTTGACAGCGGTGACAATATTGTCCATGATGGCCGCCTGTCACGTGGCACTGTCGTCGCGCTCGGTCCCAATATGGCCATTTTCCACTAAGAGTGAAAGGGATAGCATGATTAGAAAGGGACAGCGATACTAAGAACCTTCGAGAAGTGTGTGAAAGAGAACACGATTAGAAAGAGACAGTGATACTGAGAACCTTCGAGAACTGTGTGACAGATAACACGATTAGAAAGAGAGCGATACTGAGAACCTTCAAGAAGCGTGTCAAAGAGATAACACGATTGGAAATGAAACAGCAATACGCAGAACATTCCAGACCCGTGAGCCAAGGATGTCGTGATCATAAACGGAACAAGGTAGCAAAGCGTCGAACATTCGAGCAACGAATGGTCTCGATCTCGACGAGGCGAAGTACATCGAACACTCCGTTCTGGAATAGTCGGACACGAGCCCTAGAAAAGGCGGACCGCTATTGTGACGAAATTCAGTCTTTAATTGGAAAGCGAACAGTGCGAATAAGAGGGACTGAGCAATCTTCGAAGTTTATTGTGCGATAATTGTTTTGTAACGCTTTAAGTGAGTGCCTTATTAAAGTCTACTTTTGAGTATCGGTGTTTTCGTGCATTTCTATCAGTGACCTACCCCCACGTACGTAAGAATATATCTCGTCATAAATGGGGGAACATGAAATGGCAATGCTGCAATGCGAAAAACCTGACATATTTTTTTTTTGTTTTAATTGCGATGTCTAAATGCAGCAGTGGTTTTTCTTAAACAGAAATTGATATTCGTTCAGATGAGTTTTGGTTTTTGGAGGAGATCGATCATAAAAGATAGTTAAGTACGAGGCCTCTTATCATGCTGCTGCCACTGATTAGGGCAATCAGGGGGGCTTGCAGCACTGCACTGTCGTATATTCTTACCCCTCGCCTGTTCCCAAGAATAAACGAAACTTGGGAGTCTTATTATCATTCTAGACATCGGAGTTACGAGGGCTGTTTGATAAGTCCGTTTAAAAACTATTTGTAAAACCTTTTTTCTTTCATCTTTCAAATGAAGACTGTCAAATTTTCAGCAAAAAAAAAACAAGTTTTTGTCAGTATAAACATTGTTTAACTGTGATCACGAGGCCATTTGCAAAAGATGGCGGATGTGTAATTTGTTTTAGTTTTTATTTTTGTGTACTTAGGCGTTCAAAATTCTTTTTTGTTAGTGATTTGTACTTTTAATGCCTTTGTGTTGCACAGTGATAGAAGACTTGGACTTATTTCGTGTATCCTGGCATCTTACTTCTCGTTTCAAGTGGACTCGCAGTGGTACAGAGGTTAAAACTATCTTGGCCTCTGTCCTACATATCACCGTATAACGTTGCCACCAATCTTCCTAGAGAAGATTGGATTGTGTTTTATTGCTATATTGATTTATAAGTATTTATACATACTTGACACTGGCGAAATCACTTCATTGTGGAAATGCCATATTCCCGCGGTAGTAGCTGTTCAAGTCGCCGCGGGGCAAAGAAAAAAAAACTGATCACTCGTAAATTTTCAATATCTATGGAAAAATCTGAATTTCGTGCCGTTATAAAACATTTTTTTATGAAGGGTTGCAGTGCTGCCACAATGAAAACTGAACTTGATTCTGTTCATGGCACTAACGCACCAACGTTGCAGGCTGTTTATAACTGGATAAATGATTTTAAACGTGGGCGGTCAAGCACATCTGATGCTCCACGCTCTGGTCGCCCAATCGAAGTCACTACTGATGTTGTTGAAGAAGTCCATAACATTGTACTCGATGACGGACACAGGCATCTCCACTGAGCGAGTACATCAAATCCTGCATGAAGATTTGCGTATGACAAAGCTGTCTGCACGATGGGTGCCACGTTTGTTGACAACCGAACAACAACGCGATAAAAAACGAATTTCAAAACTGTGTTTGGATATGATGAAGCGTAATTGTCAGAATTTTTTGAGTCGATTTGTCACTGTGGACGAAACTTGGGTCCATCATTATACACCTGAATCTAAACAGCAATCAAAACAATGGATGGCGGCTGGTGAACGTGCCCCAAAGAAGGCCAAGACTGTTTTGTCGGCTGAGAAGGTGATGGCGACAGTCTTCTGGGATGGCGAAGGAATCATTATGATTGATTACTTGGAAAAGGGAAAGACTATCACTGGCCGTTATTACGCAGAGTTATTGGACCGTTTTAGTGCCGAATTGTTGGAAAAACGACCAAAATTGTCCTCCAAGAAAGGCCTCTTTCATCAAGACAATGCCCCAGTGCACACGTCAATTATTGCAATGGCCAAAATCCTCGAGTTGGCCTTCCAGCTGGGTCCGCATGCTCCGTATTCGCCGGACCTAGCTCCGTGCGATTAATACCTATTCCCAAATCTGAAAAGATGGCTTGGAGGGCAAACATTTTTGTCAAAGGAGGACTGCATCGCAGGTGTAAACGCCTATTTTGAAGACCTTGACAAAATGTATTACCTATTTGGAAGGGATACAAAAATTAGAAACTCGCTGGAACAAGTCTTAGGCCGTCAAAGGAGATTATGTTGAGAAATAAATGTAAATTGTTTAAAAAAATTAACTTTTTTACTTTTTCAAACAATATATCACACAGCACTCGTACACGTAAAAAAAAGCGTTGCTATTTTTTTTGAATTGCAGCTTGCAGCATCACCATTTCGTGTTCCCCCATTAATAACGTATTATCATCCGGTAGTCTTAAGGCGTGTCCTCTGCGCCAAACAACTAACAAAACATGTTAGCAAAATATGTTACAAAACATGTTTAGGTACAACTGCACGTCCATTGCGACTTTGGAGTGAACAACGATAGCTTGTCATAAATTTTCACTTTTCTTTTGACAGCTGTCATCCCAGTACAATGTCATGTGTCAAATCCGCCACCGCTCCTTTAGCTCCTACCAATTGAATAAAAATAAGCGTCTTTTCTTTATTCCACTCCATTGCAAATAGAGTCTGTCTAATGAAAGCTGAACCTGGGAAAAAGCGGCAAATTCAAAAAATCTTGATATGGTATTACCGATCAATGAAGGAATAAACGATATTGATACTTTTATTATTTTATTTATTTTGGTGGGCACAAAGGAAGAGGAAACGCGTACTATATTTTCATATATATTATTACGAGCGCTATATTTTGATGAAAAGCACTTTAGGTAAAATACGATGACAGTGACTGGAGCACATTTGGTTTTTCGAAATATATTTGACATGAAAATATAGTGATCTGCACGTGTAGCACAAGTTGTATTTTCTCGCTTGTCGCTCTGTGCGTCTCTATCGTAACAGACTAGATAGTAAGGGAGATCCGAGCGACAAACAAGTCACGAGCAACTTGTGCTAGTCGTGCTGTTGATAGATTTCATTGATACGAGAGGTTTTCGTCTGTGTCGCACACAGCATAATAAAACAATGATGATGAGGAATATTATATTCAACCTTTTTAATAAAGTAATTAGAGGTAACATTATTCTCATCACCCTTACACCTCTATCTAACGACAATTATATCTTGGAGAAGAAGCGCCGCAAGAAACTCCAGCAGATCATTTTTTCCAATCATAAAATACAATTATTCTTAAAAGTAACATTACAAGGTAGTAAAGTAATTAATAATTATTTCTAACAACACAAACTTAGTCGTTACAAATGTACGCTCAATAACATTGAGTAAATTAAAAATAGTGACTAGGAGAACTTGAAAAAAATCTAAAGGAATCCTTTGATGTAATGCATGGAAGAAGATGACAGACCATGACCTATGTCGAAAACCAATACAAGGAAAAGGATGGAATTACTAATCAATTGGAAAGCTTCATAATAAGTGTATGTGATGGTGAACCTTCCAGTAGTTCCAGTTCAGATGATACCCTAAGACTCTAGGAACTGTAATTAAAATCAGATTCTAAATACTCTATTTCTAATGATTCATCTGAACTAGTGCTGTCATCATCACGGACACTTATAATGAATGATTCTAGTTCTTTAGTTATTCCATCCCTGGTTTTGTACTGAGCTTCAATATTAAGCACATGATTAGTCATTTTCTTCCAATGCTCCGGTGTTATGCTGTCAAAAGACTCTTTAATAATTTTTTCAATTTCAGCTGCTGATACGCCAACATTTCTACTCGCGACTTTTCTCTTCGCCGAACTCCAGATTAGCTCAATGGGGTTAAGGTCGCAATGGTAGGGCGGAAGTCTTAAAACCTCATGACCGTGCTCCCTTAGAATTTCATCGGCTTCATAGATTGGGTCTGCTTTGTGTTTATGTGCCAAGACAAGAAGTTCTGGTACAGTATAATATTCTCCAAAATCAATTTGTTTAGAACGCAGCCACTCTTTTATTTCGGCTTTGCGGGTGTTGGTATTTGGTACCTTATTAATTTGCACCGTGTGATAGCTAGCATTGTCCATGACAATGACACTTGGTTCACTCAAGTTGGGAATAAGCTTCTCACGTAACCACTTATTGAAATTTGTGGCGTTCATGTCATGGTGATAGTCTGCTTTGATTGATTTTGTGCTAAACGTTAATAAAGCATTAGGCACAAAACCATCTTCTGATCCAGCAGCGTGAACAATAATAAATCGTTTTCCAGCTGAGATATTGCCAACTACACCTTGGGTGGAAGGCCCCTGCCACGACTTTTTTGTTTTGTAGTTCTGGTGAACGTAAGTCTCATCCAGGTATATTATTTTTTTACCTTCAGCACGTTTTGATGCAATAGTCCTTAGGTAGCGGTGTCGCCAAGCTGCTATGTCAAAACGCTCAATAAGTATCGAACGTTGTTCAGTATTTTGTTTAAATTCGTATCCATTTGCCATTAGTATTCGGCGTAAAGTCTCAAGGCATCCGGTAAAACCGATGCTTTCTCTCAACTCTGCCAATAAGCATCTGAGTGTAGGCACTTGTTTTTTTACAATATAAAATTCATTTATTTTATTTCGGATAGCTTGGATGTCAAAGCTATCCAAATTAGATACCGTGGCCTTGTGAGGTCGCTTTTTTCCGGGAGTACTAAAGACACCGTTGTTTAATTTTCCCTCATTACTTATTCTTTTTAAAGATGAAACACTGATATCTGTAAGAAGAAAGAAAGTGTTAAATAAACAGAACACCATTTAGAAATACATTGTGTGGTTGCGCAGTACAGCCCCATTGTACAGTCCGACAGCCCTAAAAACATTTGGGTTTAGGTGAAATGAAATTGCATCGGTGAGGTTCTAATCGCAACGGTTTAAGAACAAGGAAGACTCATATAACCCGAACATCTTTTATATCTGGCCGATCAAAAATGACATTAAATAAATAGATAAGGTACTAAAGTGTACACATATTTATGAAATCGACTGTACAGTGTACATTTGGTTCATAAACAACAAAATGCTGTTTGCTCCGCACACAGAAAATACATATCAAATAATATGTTTATGATATCTTTTAACTAAACACCTCCTTATTGTTTTATTGAAACTATGAGTGTCAGTTACATTAATCATCTGTCTATTAAATTAATTTAATAAAATTGTGAATGCTAAGAGATTCAACATGATATAGGGACAGACAATAGGTACCTACACCTATTATATAGGGAAAGACAATGATAATTTTAGTAATTACCGGTCATTGAAGATACTTCTTCCAAATATTTCGTCTGAGTCTGGCAGGCTAACTCAGTTTCCTCAACCTCTTTCAGCTGCTTTACGTTTTCCAGCACACTTTTGTCAACGTGCACGTCCAGGTTTTCTGAAACGAATTTAATTTCGTTTAATTTCTTAATCTCATCGTATAATAGACAGAAAAAGGTAAATTAAACTTAGGATTGCACATAGAGAAATAAGAAGTATCAAAATGAACATGCCGTACTAAAGCCGTACTAACCTATAAATTTGGTCACCGTAACTAAACAATTAATTTTTTGCATCAATAATGCTTTTCTTTCTTCTTGTTTTTCTTTGTACTTCTGTATAATAGTATACAGAATCTCCCGGACACCGCCTCTTATCGTCGACGGCATGATTACTCCGTATTTTTATCAATTTAGATCTCGAATTGACAAGTTTCTAGCAACAACAAAGTCCAAACGACATATTAAATAGTGTTGCCAGACTCGTCAGCCAAGAAAAATCCAGGTTCAGCTTTCATTAGACAGACTCTAATTATAAATTAAATAATAAATTCCCTATTTTCACCTCAGCAGCTCAAACAAGCAGGTTTTGCGGCTTAAAAACAGTGAGCAAAATTCAATTTTGCTGCAAGCGAGAGGCAAAGTAGCTTTTTAATTATTATTTAAATGCCGTGAGCAGTGCTGGGGCTACCACAACATTCGAAAAAATTGAACTTCACTTTGTTCTGTCACTTTCACTTCGATAGGAAAAAAGCGAGAGATAGAAACAACTTGATTCGAAGTTCAATTTTCAAATTCCACACATAGTAGGCCCAAAAAGAAACGCACGTTCGGATGCACACATGACCGTAAAATTGCAAATAAAACTATCTGTTAGAGTCTGTCTAATGAAAGCTGAACCTGGGAAAAAGCGGCAAATTCAAAAAATCTTGATATGGTATTACCGATCAATGAAGGAATAAACGATATTGATACTTTTATTATTTTATTTATTTTGGTGGGCACAAAGGAAGAGGAAACGCGTACTATATTTTCATATATATTATTACGAGCGCTATATTTTGATGAAAAGCACTTTAGGTAAAATACGATGACAGTGACTGGAGCACATTTGGTTTTTCGAAATATATTTGACATGAAAATATAGTGATCTGCACGTGTAGCACAAGTTGTATTTTCTCGCTTGTCGCTCTGTGCGTCTCTATCGTAACAGACTAGATAGTAAGGGAGATCCGAGCGACAAACAAGTCACGAGCAACTTGTGCTAGTCGTGCTGTTGATAGATTTCATTGATACGAGAGGTTTTCGTCTGTGTCGCACACAGCATAATAAAACAATGATGATGAGGAATATTATATTCAACCTTTTTAATAAAGTAATTAGAGGTAACATTATTCTCATCACCCTTACACCTCTATCTAACGACAATTATATCTTGGAGAAGAAGCGCCGCAAGAAACTCCAGCAGATCATTTTTTCCAATCATAAAATACAATTATTCTTAAAAGTAACATTACAAGGTAGTAAAGTAATTAATAATTATTTCTAACAACACAAACTTAGTCGTTACAAATGTACGCTCAATAACATTGAGTAAATTAAAAATAGTGACTAGGAGAACTTGAAAAAAATCTAAAGGAATCCTTTGATGTAATGCATGGAAGAAGATGACAGACCATGACCTATGTCGAAAACCAATACAAGGAAAAGGATGGAATTACTAATCAATTGGAAAGCTTCATAATAAGTGTATGTGATGGTGAACCTTCCAGTAGTTCCAGTTCAGATGATACCCTAAGACTCTAGGAACTGTAATTAAAATCAGATTCTAAATACTCTATTTCTAATGATTCATCTGAACTAGTGCTGTCATCATCACGGACACTTATAATGAATGATTCTAGTTCTTTAGTTATTCCATCCCTGGTTTTGTACTGAGCTTCAATATTAAGCACATGATTAGTCATTTTCTTCCAATGCTCCGGTGTTATGCTGTCAAAAGACTCTTTAATAATTTTTTCAATTTCAGCTGCTGATACGCCAACATTTCTACTCGCGACTTTTCTCTTCGCCGAACTCCAGATTAGCTCAATGGGGTTAAGGTCGCAATGGTAGGGCGGAAGTCTTAAAACCTCATGACCGTGCTCCCTTAGAATTTCATCGGCTTCATAGATTGGGTCTGCTTTGTGTTTATGTGCCAAGACAAGAAGTTCTGGTACAGTATAATATTCTCCAAAATCAATTTGTTTAGAACGCAGCCACTCTTTTATTTCGGCTTTGCGGGTGTTGGTATTTGGTACCTTATTAATTTGCACCGTGTGATAGCTAGCATTGTCCATGACAATGACACTTGGTTCACTCAAGTTGGGAATAAGCTTCTCACGTAACCACTTATTGAAATTTGTGGCGTTCATGTCATGGTGATAGTCTGCTTTGATTGATTTTGTGCTAAACGTTAATAAAGCATTAGGCACAAAACCATCTTCTGATCCAGCAGCGTGAACAATAATAAATCGTTTTCCAGCTGAGATATTGCCAACTACACCTTGGGTGGAAGGCCCCTGCCACGACTTTTTTGTTTTGTAGTTCTGGTGAACGTAAGTCTCATCCAGGTATATTATTTTTTTACCTTCAGCACGTTTTGATGCAATAGTCCTTAGGTAGCGGTGTCGCCAAGCTGCTATGTCAAAACGCTCAATAAGTATCGAACGTTGTTCAGTATTTTGTTTAAATTCGTATCCATTTGCCATTAGTATTCGGCGTAAAGTCTCAAGGCATCCGGTAAAACCGATGCTTTCTCTCAACTCTGCCAATAAGCATCTGAGTGTAGGCACTTGTTTTTTTACAATATAAAATTCATTTATTTTATTTCGGATAGCTTGGATGTCAAAGCTATCCAAATTAGATACCGTGGCCTTGTGAGGTCGCTTTTTTCCGGGAGTACTAAAGACACCGTTGTTTAATTTTCCCTCATTACTTATTCTTTTTAAAGATGAAACACTGATATCTGTAAGAAGAAAGAAAGTGTTAAATAAACAGAACACCATTTAGAAATACATTGTGTGGTTGCGCAGTACAGCCCCATTGTACAGTCCGACAGCCCTAAAAACATTTGGGTTTAGGTGAAATGAAATTGCATCGGTGAGGTTCTAATCGCAACGGTTTAAGAACAAGGAAGACTCATATAACCCGAACATCTTTTATATCTGGCCGATCAAAAATGACATTAAATAAATAGATAAGGTACTAAAGTGTACACATATTTATGAAATCGACTGTACAGTGTACATTTGGTTCATAAACAACAAAATGCTGTTTGCTCCGCACACAGAAAATACATATCAAATAATATGTTTATGATATCTTTTAACTAAACACCTCCTTATTGTTTTATTGAAACTATGAGTGTCAGTTACATTAATCATCTGTCTATTAAATTAATTTAATAAAATTGTGAATGCTAAGAGATTCAACATGATATAGGGACAGACAATAGGTACCTACACCTATTATATAGGGAAAGACAATGATAATTTTAGTAATTACCGGTCATTGAAGATACTTCTTCCAAATATTTCGTCTGAGTCTGGCAGGCTAACTCAGTTTCCTCAACCTCTTTCAGCTGCTTTACGTTTTCCAGCACACTTTTGTCAACGTGCACGTCCAGGTTTTCTGAAACGAATTTAATTTCGTTTAATTTCTTAATCTCATCGTATAATAGACAGAAAAAGGTAAATTAAACTTAGGATTGCACATAGAGAAATAAGAAGTATCAAAATGAACATGCCGTACTAAAGCCGTACTAACCTATAAATTTGGTCACCGTAACTAAACAATTAATTTTTTGCATCAATAATGCTTTTCTTTCTTCTTGTTTTTCTTTGTACTTCTGTATAATAGTATACAGAATCTCCCGGACACCGCCTCTTATCGTCGACGGCATGATTACTCCGTATTTTTATCAATTTAGATCTCGAATTGACAAGTTTCTAGCAACAACAAAGTCCAAACGACATATTAAATAGTGTTGCCAGACTCGTCAGCCAAGAAAAATCCAGGTTCAGCTTTCATTAGACAGACTCTAATTATAAATTAAATAATAAATTCCCTATTTTCACCTCAGCAGCTCAAACAAGCAGGTTTTGCGGCTTAAAAACAGTGAGCAAAATTCAATTTTGCTGCAAGCGAGAGGCAAAGTAGCTTTTTAATTATTATTTAAATGCCGTGAGCAGTGCTGGGGCTACCACAACATTCGAAAAAATTGAACTTCACTTTGTTCTGTCACTTTCACTTCGATAGGAAAAAAGCGAGAGATAGAAACAACTTGATTCGAAGTTCAATTTTCAAATTCCACACATAGTAGGCCCAAAAAGAAACGCACGTTCGGATGCACACATGACCGTAAAATTGCAAATAAAACTATCTGTTAGAGTCTGTCTAATGAAAGCTGAACCTGGGAAAAAGCGGCAAATTCAAAAAATCTTGATATGGTATTACCGATCAATGAAGGAATAAACGATATTGATACTTTTATTATTTTATTTATTTTGGTGGGCACAAAGGAAGAGGAAACGCGTACTATATTTTCATATATATTATTACGAGCGCTATATTTTGATGAAAAGCACTTTAGGTAAAATACGATGACAGTGACTGGAGCACATTTGGTTTTTCGAAATATATTTGACATGAAAATATAGTGATCTGCACGTGTAGCACAAGTTGTATTTTCTCGCTTGTCGCTCTGTGCGTCTCTATCGTAACAGACTAGATAGTAAGGGAGATCCGAGCGACAAACAAGTCACGAGCAACTTGTGCTAGTCGTGCTGTTGATAGATTTCATTGATACGAGAGGTTTTCGTCTGTGTCGCACACAGCATAATAAAACAATGATGATGAGGAATATTATATTCAACCTTTTTAATAAAGTAATTAGAGGTAACATTATTCTCATCACCCTTACACCTCTATCTAACGACAATTATATCTTGGAGAAGAAGCGCCGCAAGAAACTCCAGCAGATCATTTTTTCCAATCATAAAATACAATTATTCTTAAAAGTAACATTACAAGGTAGTAAAGTAATTAATAATTATTTCTAACAACACAAACTTAGTCGTTACAAATGTACGCTCAATAACATTGAGTAAATTAAAAATAGTGACTAGGAGAACTTGAAAAAAATCTAAAGGAATCCTTTGATGTAATGCATGGAAGAAGATGACAGACCATGACCTATGTCGAAAACCAATACAAGGAAAAGGATGGAATTACTAATCAATTGGAAAGCTTCATAATAAGTGTATGTGATGGTGAACCTTCCAGTAGTTCCAGTTCAGATGATACCCTAAGACTCTAGGAACTGTAATTAAAATCAGATTCTAAATACTCTATTTCTAATGATTCATCTGAACTAGTGCTGTCATCATCACGGACACTTATAATGAATGATTCTAGTTCTTTAGTTATTCCATCCCTGGTTTTGTACTGAGCTTCAATATTAAGCACATGATTAGTCATTTTCTTCCAATGCTCCGGTGTTATGCTGTCAAAAGACTCTTTAATAATTTTTTCAATTTCAGCTGCTGATACGCCAACATTTCTACTCGCGACTTTTCTCTTCGCCGAACTCCAGATTAGCTCAATGGGGTTAAGGTCGCAATGGTAGGGCGGAAGTCTTAAAACCTCATGACCGTGCTCCCTTAGAATTTCATCGGCTTCATAGATTGGGTCTGCTTTGTGTTTATGTGCCAAGACAAGAAGTTCTGGTACAGTATAATATTCTCCAAAATCAATTTGTTTAGAACGCAGCCACTCTTTTATTTCGGCTTTGCGGGTGTTGGTATTTGGTACCTTATTAATTTGCACCGTGTGATAGCTAGCATTGTCCATGACAATGACACTTGGTTCACTCAAGTTGGGAATAAGCTTCTCACGTAACCACTTATTGAAATTTGTGGCGTTCATGTCATGGTGATAGTCTGCTTTGATTGATTTTGTGCTAAACGTTAATAAAGCATTAGGCACAAAACCATCTTCTGATCCAGCAGCGTGAACAATAATAAATCGTTTTCCAGCTGAGATATTGCCAACTACACCTTGGGTGGAAGGCCCCTGCCACGACTTTTTTGTTTTGTAGTTCTGGTGAACGTAAGTCTCATCCAGGTATATTATTTTTTTACCTTCAGCACGTTTTGATGCAATAGTCCTTAGGTAGCGGTGTCGCCAAGCTGCTATGTCAAAACGCTCAATAAGTATCGAACGTTGTTCAGTATTTTGTTTAAATTCGTATCCATTTGCCATTAGTATTCGGCGTAAAGTCTCAAGGCATCCGGTAAAACCGATGCTTTCTCTCAACTCTGCCAATAAGCATCTGAGTGTAGGCACTTGTTTTTTTACAATATAAAATTCATTTATTTTATTTCGGATAGCTTGGATGTCAAAGCTATCCAAATTAGATACCGTGGCCTTGTGAGGTCGCTTTTTTCCGGGAGTACTAAAGACACCGTTGTTTAATTTTCCCTCATTACTTATTCTTTTTAAAGATGAAACACTGATATCTGTAAGAAGAAAGAAAGTGTTAAATAAACAGAACACCATTTAGAAATACATTGTGTGGTTGCGCAGTACAGCCCCATTGTACAGTCCGACAGCCCTAAAAACATTTGGGTTTAGGTGAAATGAAATTGCATCGGTGAGGTTCTAATCGCAACGGTTTAAGAACAAGGAAGACTCATATAACCCGAACATCTTTTATATCTGGCCGATCAAAAATGACATTAAATAAATAGATAAGGTACTAAAGTGTACACATATTTATGAAATCGACTGTACAGTGTACATTTGGTTCATAAACAACAAAATGCTGTTTGCTCCGCACACAGAAAATACATATCAAATAATATGTTTATGATATCTTTTAACTAAACACCTCCTTATTGTTTTATTGAAACTATGAGTGTCAGTTACATTAATCATCTGTCTATTAAATTAATTTAATAAAATTGTGAATGCTAAGAGATTCAACATGATATAGGGACAGACAATAGGTACCTACACCTATTATATAGGGAAAGACAATGATAATTTTAGTAATTACCGGTCATTGAAGATACTTCTTCCAAATATTTCGTCTGAGTCTGGCAGGCTAACTCAGTTTCCTCAACCTCTTTCAGCTGCTTTACGTTTTCCAGCACACTTTTGTCAACGTGCACGTCCAGGTTTTCTGAAACGAATTTAATTTCGTTTAATTTCTTAATCTCATCGTATAATAGACAGAAAAAGGTAAATTAAACTTAGGATTGCACATAGAGAAATAAGAAGTATCAAAATGAACATGCCGTACTAAAGCCGTACTAACCTATAAATTTGGTCACCGTAACTAAACAATTAATTTTTTGCATCAATAATGCTTTTCTTTCTTCTTGTTTTTCTTTGTACTTCTGTATAATAGTATACAGAATCTCCCGGACACCGCCTCTTATCGTCGACGGCATGATTACTCCGTATTTTTATCAATTTAGATCTCGAATTGACAAGTTTTAACAACAACAAAGTCCAAACGTCATATTAAATAGTGTTGCCAGACTCGTCAGCCAAGAAAAATCCAGGTTCAGCTTTCATTAGACAGACTCTAAAGTTTGAAATGTGTTTATTATAACTATTTTATACAGTAGGTACGGTCGGCCTTATAAGAAGCTGCACACTTTAGTACTCTGTCACTTTAACGTCATGTTTGAAATGATGGACTAATCTGTCAAAGGCGTTTCAGCGACAAGGTACAAAAGTGTGCACCTACTTATGAGGTTGACTGTACAATCATTTTTTTTATTTAACTAATGTTTTGAAGACAAAATTAATGAAAAATAAGAAGTTTATCATGTATCTACATAATTTTGTTATCGTTTTAACAATCTTTAATTTCGTGACATAAACCGCAGGGGCAGTTTCAGAACGCATTTCAAAAATATAGACAAGGCCTAGCTAGGTTTTTTTTAAAGCCACAGACTACATAAAGCTGTAGGTATAAAGTTGTGTTTGCACTACGGCATTATCAAGTTGAGTGACAGGTTTTATAGGTCTACCAGAATCTCATGGCAAATGGGGAAATAAAAAATTGTAGAGGGCAATACTGGGGAAATTGGACTAAACGGTATTGATACTGTGTAATTTTTAAACCGACTTCAAAAAAATGAGGAAGTTTAAGGGCCGTATTAATAAACTGATCTCAACTCTAATGCTCGTCTCGAGATGCGTCAAAAATGACAGTGTTCTATGGTTTGACGTTTACTTTGAAGTACTTGTGACCGGCATCTCACCCAAGATGAGTTTATTAATATTTTTATGCTTTTATAGTACATTATGATACAAGTGTGCTAAGTTGACCATTGTATACAAGGCGCTATTGTGTGCGCACGAGCGGAAGCGAGTGCGCCACAAGAAAGCCGCGTATATTATGGTCACAGGCACACGTGTTACATACGACGTTTTTCAACACACTTGCGAAAAAAAAACAAGACTCTTCATTTAGTCAAATTTTAATTAATTATTAAAACAGTTGGTAAAATTACATTTTCGTTAATATTAAACTTCACAATAATGAATCCAAACTATCTTCGTCACAGCCGTCAATTATTTACGAAAAATGGCGGCTGGCGCGTTGTTTTTTTTTTTGCCGCGATACCGATGCGCGCGCAAGGCTAAGGCGCGAACGAGATCGGCCAACAGCCAAATTTAAAATGTAATAATTCATGTTTAAAATACAAATTACAGAAAAATTTAAATGATTTTAATGAAATTGAGTTATTTTTTAGTAATAAAGCTGATTTCACCAATTTATTGAAATAAATATGTAGATAATGTTATTTGCCGCATAAAAACTGTTTGTTGATAAGAAAAAAAAAGGTATAACCCGACTAAATTATATCGCTTCTTCTTCGTACTTACAACTTGGTACTAGGCTACAAATGTAAATTGTTTGGGTTAATAAACTAAAGGCACTTGTGCGTAATATACTGAAAAAGCACGCGTGTTTAATATCTAGGTTTATGAGCCAAACATCGGTGGAATAAAAAGGTCGATTTGAGCAAGTGTGTTGAAAAGATTATTAACAAAAAATACGAGTAGGTATATACACTAGAGGTCTATTACATTAAACTCCCAGTATAGGATAATAATTTAATATATCTGAGGACAATTTCACACATATCATGACTCAATCTTATTAGCTCTATTCGTAAACAGACAGATTATTGCTCACAAATAAAATAATAAACACACCATTCTTTCTCAAAAATTTTAATACAATGAGTAGGTATAAAAAATAACTTAAAATCTCATCCAGAACTAGAAAATGATTCCAAAAATTCTACTTCCATTTCTTGTTCTTCATCTGCTGAGGACGATGAAGAGAGAGAAGTATTTATGATAAACCTCTCTTCTAACATTTCAATTATTTTGTCTTGCTTTATGAAATCGTTTTCAATTATCTCTACATGTTGACAACATTTTCGCCATTCCTCTGGACCAATTTGTGAGAAAGCTTCTTCTGTCAATAATTTAATATCGCTGGCAGGTCTGTTTACATTCTTCTCAGCAACTTTCTGTTTCATTATACCCCAAATCATTTCTATGGGATTTAATGTGCAATGATAAGGTGGGAGCCTTAAGACTTCGTGGCCATGTGATTTCAATAATTCATCAATTTCATATAAGGGTGTAGACTGGTTTTGTTTCACGGCTTCAAGTAGTTGAAATTTACGCCAACGATCTTCATAGTATACACATCATTTGCACGGAGCCATTCTTTTATGTCAGCAATACGGTTGGCTTGTGTGGGCGGTTTATTCACCCGTACAGAATGATAACTAGCATTATCCATAATAATTAGGGATGGGCTTGGCAGATTAGGGATTAGCTTATCTGTCACCCATTTTGTAAAATTGCCCTTATTCATGTCATGGTGATAGTCAGCAGACAAACTTTTTGACCTATACACCAGACAGCAATTTGGTACAAAGCCGTTTTCTCCTCCAGCGTTTACTATGATCCACCTGGCACCAGGTGAAATACTTTTAGACGGACCTGCAATATCTTTGCTTTGCCAGCACTTATTCACAGAACATGAACTATGAATGTAAGTCTCATCCAAATAAACCACATTCATTTTTTGATGCCCTTCAGCTTCACGGTTGTTCTTCACACGCTCCAAATACTTAAATCTTTGTTGTTTTATGTCATGCCGCTCCATCAAAATGGTCCTTTTGGATTGGCATTTAACAAATTCAAAACCAATCTCTTTAATAATTAGCCTGTAAAAAATAAAAGAAATCATCAGGTTACTTAGACAGTAGGCAGCTTAATCAATATCATAATATTTTAGGTTGAGTAAGTTGCAGCGTATTAAAAGTATCTAAAACCTAACAACCTAACCTAACAGACGGATTTGCATAAAATAGACTGGTTGGCTCTGAATCTGAACTTTCGATATTTAAACGTAGATATAACGATTGTAGATAAGTGGACCGTTCGATTTTGTAACCTTCGATATTTAACTTTGGATGTATTATCTTTTGATATTTTATCACAAATTTCAAATAACTGTTGGTGTTTGTATCATTCGATATTTTGAACGGGTGGCGTTTTAATAGTAGGTTCCGCAGACGTAGATATTATGACTGTAGATGTTTTGGCCGTTCGATGTAGTAACTTTCGATGTTTTGACTTTGGATAATGTTGAATTTCAATATTCAGATATGTACCTACCCCTAAAACAGTCGTGAGCACAACTAATTACGAAATAAATGTTTATCTTGCCTCAAAGACTCCCTGGAAACCAATTTCTTGGCGAAAAATTTGTAATAGTTTCATAACCGTTGGAATTTCCTTTCGCACAGAGTAGAATTCTTTTATTTTGCGTTTAATCAACTCCAAATCAAAGTCATCCAAGTTGATTTTCTTCTTCCCACCTCTTCTTTTGTTACCAGGTGTAGAAAATTTACCATTATTAGAGGTGCCCTCAGTTATTATTCGACGAATGGTAGTGCTGGGAACCCCTGTAATAAGTAGCATTTATGTAAGACAAAATGTACCTAAACCTAAAAGTATCAAAACAGTTCGTTTCAAAATACCAGTCAACTCCACAACACACTTTAAAATCGAAGATTGTGTTTGATTTATACCTCCTTCTTCGCGTATTTTATTATACACATTGTAAACAATATTCCTCGCTTGAGATCTAAGCGGTTTTCTCGACATTTTCACCAGATAACAATAGTTGAAACGAATTTCAAAATGTTAGCAACGGTAAACAAACAATTTGACACTGCCGCCAGTTGACAGTTGCCATATGAAAATCACTGTTTTTTTACTTTTAAAAATGCCATCAGATTCTGGTAGACCTATATCTGTTTCATGTTTATTTTTTCCACTTTTTATTTTATTAGTATTTTGCAAAAATGCTTGTGATTGATGCATATGCGATCGTGTCGTTATTTAGTCGTGTATTCACCAAATGGTCACAACGGAAGACCTGCGTTGGCCCTGCCAGCTTCACGCTGTGTTGTTCTCGCTGCTGAGGTGAAAAGCTGTATGTCTCACACGAGACCAAAGTTTTTTACGTCTCGTATCTTTGAATCCTTCGCTTACTCGGGATTCAAAATCATCACTCGCAGCAAAAACCAACTTTGCTCTCTTGTTCAATTCAATTCAATTCTTTGTTAAATGGCTACTGTCCAGTGGGACAATTCTGCCAGTGTCAAGGTTGGAAGTTACACGTGATCGGTAGAAATGTTTTCCAGAAACAGATGCTGATTCATCAGTTGGGAAATCTAAAAATAAAATAAATTATGTACATTAACTACAACTACATATTACTAAAACTAAAATGACAACTTACAACTTAATATTAAAATCGTTAATAATTGCTCTGTTGTTGAACAAATAACTATTGACAGTTCTTCACTCAAACTCATAACTTACCCTCCCCCGCAGACGAACGCGGGGAATGTTTTCCATCTGTTACGGAAACATGTTTCTGTGTTTTTAAACAAAAAACACGTTGGCCACGCCCCTATTCTGCTCGAAAACCATGTAAGATGTTTTAAAACATCGAAAACGGCGCAGCGGACGCGGCTTTATCGTACTAGGTTTAGTGTCGTGTAGGGAATGCAAAAACCGGTGAAAATAAAAAACCGGTTAATAACCGCCTCGATGGATTCAAAACCGGTTAACCGGTGTTTAACCGGTTTTTTGCAAACTATTTGAAATCGAAGAATTACACGATAATTTTACGGCGTATTTTTTTAGATGTAAATAGGTATCTAAATGATTTACTCTGTACTAAACTAATTATGCATACGGTTATTTATGTTTATATATTAATAATATATTTAGAAATGTTTAAGCGAATAAATAAAAAGCATATGATTCTTCTCACCATCTTTATAAACTTCAAAACAAATCAACAAGTGACGAATTAAATTATAAAACTTAAATTATACTTATATAAAAAGTACAATTTTAAATTTTAAAAGTTTAACAAACTTGTAACTAAGATATTGGTTCTTTACTTATACTTATATGAAATTAACAATTTAACATTTCTTTTTGGTTTGGTTATTTTTATTGCAATGGTAAAAAAAAGAACCCACAAGTTATTACTTGGAATTATTGTATCAGTAGTTCAGCACATTAACAAGAAATTAAATTACTTAATAAAACTTCTTGCTATTCGCTACACGAAAAAATCGAGTATGTATTTTTGTTTTTTACAAAATAAGAATACGTTTCCTTTCCACGCTATAAGTATTCGTCATTTTATAGTCTGAAGAATATTCTGGGGTATCTAATTGAGGCAATTTACAGTCTTTTAAGGGCAAGTTCTAATTCGGTTAATAACCGGGGAAAGATATGAAAAACCGGTTTATAACCGAGATCAAAAAGTTTCGGTTAATCGGTTTTTCGGTTAACCGGTTAACCGGTTTGCATTCCCTAGTGTCGTGGGCTCTTACAATATATATACAGGGTGTCCGGTAAATAGTGGACTTCCTTACAGGGCTGGATAGCTCAGCTCAGGACTGGCCAAAATATGATAAATCAAGTTTAGTAAAAGTCGCACCAAAAACGAGATATCTCAACATTTCAAAATTTTGGAAATGCGGTACCCTGGTTCACCATGTTCGATGCCGTGGCCACATTTATTAGTATTTTTCAGTTTTTGTTTACTGTGAGAGATTGCTGATTAAATTTGCTATAAGACCTTATTAACGGAATTAATAAAAGTTTAGCAGTTTTTTAAATTTTTCAAGTCAAATTTAAAGTTTAGGAATCTGAGTTTAAATAAATAAATAAAATAAATAAATATCAGGGGACAATGTCACACCAATTGACCTAGTCCCAAACTAAGCTCTAGGCTTGTGCTATGGGTACTAGACAACGATATAAATACTTATATAGAGAAATATATACTTAAATACATAGAAAACATCCATGACTCAGGAACAAATATTCGCGCTCATCACACAAATATCTGCCCTTACCGGGATTTGAACCCAGGACCGCTAGCTTCGTAGGCAGGGTCACTACCAACTAGGCCAGCGCGTCGTCAAGCTTGTCAAACTTGCGGCAAGTTTAACATCGCACGGTGTAAAAAAAATGTACCAAGACTTGTAGTGCTGCTTTCCTAAAAATTGGCCTGGTTAATGGAAATTTTAAAATGATATAACTATCGAGTTTACTGATTACACCAGCGAAGTTATTATTAAGTTTGGCCAACAAAGACTGAATTCTATCAAACAATCGAAATTAAAAAGCGACTTTTGTTTCCGTTTAAAATCATGTCGACTGATTTGAAATGATTTAATAGACAATTTACGTGAATGTTAAATGCAACAGAAACTAATTTCTGCCATAATGATTGTAATCCTAAATTCCATTTCCACAGTCGTTAGTTCTATGTTGATGATGTGACATTTTTTATCGACCTAATAGTCGTAGTACTTATTACCTTTTATCGTAGAGTTGTAGCATTTCACACTCAGGTGAACTATCTTTTAAAACATTTAAAATCAGTTAACTTCATTTTAAACGGAAGTAAAAGTCGTTTATTAAATTCGCTAGTTTGATAAAATTCAGTCTTTGTTGGACAAACTTAATAATAACTTCGCTGTTGTAATCAATAAACTCAATTGTTATATTATTTTAAAATCTCCATTAACCAGGCCAATTTTTAGGAAAGCAGCACTACAAGTCTTGGTACATTTTTTTTACACCGTGCGATGTTAAACTTGCCGCAAGTTAAACTCAGATTCCTAAACTTTAAATTTGATTTGAAAAATTAAAAAAACTGCAATTTTTTTATTAATTCCGTTGATAAGGTCTTATAGCAAATTTTATCAGCAATCTTTCACAGCAAACGAAACTGAAAAATACTAATAAATGTGGCCACGGCATCGAAAATGGTGGACCAGGGTACCGCATTTCCAAAATTTTGAAATGTTGAGATATCTCGTTTTTGGTGCGACTTTTACTAAACATGATTTATCATATTTTGGCCACTCCTGAGCTAAGCTATCCAGCCCTGTAAGGAAGTCCACTATTTACCGGACACCCTGTATATGTCGTCGCGTCGCGCTACTAGCGACGCCGGTGGAAGACTAGGAAATTAATTGTCGTTGCCAAGCGGCAGACAAATAAATTAAGACAGGAAACTTCAAGTGGTTAACTTGGGTGTAATCGGCACGACGCTGGCAACTTAGTTGTTATGTCGCTACACCTGGCTGACAAGTTAGCCAACCGTACTCTATTTGGCGCGAGGGAATACTCGCCCGCGAAGGGATTCTGAAAATGGCAGTGGCTTAAACCAAGAACGGACGTGCCAGCCTCGTTCTAAAAACGCCAATGCCTGAAAGCTTATTAAATGAGTTGATTCGTATCGCTCAGTATTTAACGGTTTCGGTACCTTTTGTATCTGTAACCAATTTTGATTAAACTACAAGTTTACTTTCGACGTCTTATTTCAAACGTGATATGATGGAAGATCGTGAACAGTTTCCCGTGGACCCCTCGTCATATATATCACCCGCTGCCCGGTTTTCGATTATGGGATCCGTTTGTGAAATATTAAGATTTGACGTGCTAATTTTTGTCAGAGTAAAGTGTGTGTGTGTCTCCCCCGCCTACAGCCAAAACTACAAGTACGAACAATTTTATATCTTAAATAAAAGCAAATATAACGAAACCGGTCCTCGTAAACTAGACTCGTAGACTAAACTATACTTGTACCTACTAAAATCGTCGTAAGAGTAAGACAGCACCAAATAACATTAAATATAATCTGTCAAGAAATTAAAAAGTGGCAACACTGTTGTGTCATCCTTTACAAATAAATCTAAGAAAAAAGGGATGACACAATACCACTTTTAAATTTCACGACTTTCTTGACAGACTACAATTAGTTTTTGTGTAGTAACGGCTTCGGAACCCTACACTGAGCATAGTCAGATATGATCTTGCCCTTTTTTTTATGCGTATTCACCGATTTTTCCCGTAAAAATCGGTGAATACGCATCCTATCAAACGAAAAAAACATTTTAAAAATCGGTATTTATAAAATGTTTTTTTCGTTTGATAGGATATATTTCCAAGGCGGTCCTATTGTTATCGAATCGGTATCTGATGAGGGGATTCGTGAGGAATTCCTCAAATAGGTAGGCTACCTTCATATTATAGCTATTTTAGAATTTTCAGTAACAAGTTCAGCGTTTGCATTTGAAAGTATTATTGGGTAAAGTGGAACTGATGATGAAGACCACAAATGAACACCGGAACCCGGAACTCTTCAACGGTACCTATTTCAAGGTTGTGATAAGATATCTCAATTAAAATTGTTGAGCGACTATGACGAAGCACATAATTACCTAAATGGTATTGACCATGACTTTCCCGCAGCGTTGCTTGCGGCTTGCTTGAAATGTCCTATATTTTCTTATTGAGATGTGGGGACTCCATTACAGCAAATTATGATCACAAAAAAGAATGATATAAAACTAATGTTAAAAAAAAAACCCCTTTCAAAAACGCGAGGAATAACTACTTTTGAAATGTTAGGTTAGGTTAGGTTAGGTACTTGTCAGTCAAACTGAACCAGAAGACTTACTTCCTCGTGGTCGTACTACTTATATTTGTCCTATTGCACAAAAAGCACCTATATTTGATTACCAAATACTAATTGTGGTTATAAGGTTTACCTACGTTAGGTTTCATCAGATGCCCGAAGGGCAAACCACCCAGAAACAGGGAGCCCCGCGGGCGGTGCTCCGCCAAAAGTCAGTAGGACAAATAGGTATGGTAGTAGGACCACCAGGAAATGGCCAAATGAAGTCGGCGTCTCACTATATTCTTAACCAAAAGCCGACTTCAGTTTGACTGACTTAATACATTGTATCCTATAGTAGGTAATTTTTTTCGGTAATTATACCTCGGTAATTATGTTTAACAGTTCTATAGGTTTCTACGAGATAATTTTGACTGGAAATCAGAGATCATGGCATAATATAACACTTATACAAGGTAAATAAATTAACAAATAAATATTGGTGGACATATACACAAATTTACCTAGTCCTCCTAAATATAAGCTCTAGGCTTGCACTATACTACTAGACAACAATAAACATACTTATTTAAGTAAATACCGAAACACATACTTAATAAATACATAGAAAACATCTAAAGAATATACAACTAAATTATTCTGTGAATGTTTCAAGCGCCGTTATTAATATCGAGCAAAAAAGATCACGTTGGTTGTATGGGAGCCCCCATTAACTATTATATTTTAATATTTTTAATGTTTTTACTATTTGCTGTTATAGCGGCAACAGAAATACATCATCTGTGAACATTTCAACTGTATAGCTATCACGGTTCATGAGATATAGCCTGTCGAAAGACATACAGACAGACAGTGGACTCTTAGTAATTGGGTCCGGTTTTTACCCTTTGAATACGGAACCATAAAAAGTAGTCAAGAACGATTTTTACCAGCTCTACAGATTCCCAATTCTACAGATTCTCAGCTCTACAGATTTTCAATCCTACAGATTCTCAGCTCTACAGATTACCAGCTCTACAGATTCCCAATTCTACAGATTCCCAGGTCTATAGATTCCCAATTCTACAGATTCTCAGCTCTACAGATTCTTCCCAATTCTACAGAATCCCAATTCTACGGAATTTCATTTCTACAGAAGGCCTAGACCTAGGCAACCGTCACTGATTGGTTGATCTTGGTGATAGCTAACTCTGTGTCCATAGAGTTAGAAAACTTTTGAAAGTCTAATTTGACAGAGTCGACGGAGCTTCTCGCGGACCTCCTACTCCTCCTAGTTCTAGGTTGTATTGGCCCTCCGGGCCTCATATAAAAGCGAACATAACCTAAGCTACCTACGACTCTGTGTTTATTATTTGTTTTACTTGTGTATCATCTGTATGTACAGTTAGGAATATGTAAAGTTGGGTATCTGTAGAATTACGAATCTTTTGAAAGGGGAATATGTAGAGCTGGTAATCTGTAGACCTGGGAATCTGTGGACCTGAGAGTCTGTCGAATTGGGAATCTGTTGAGTTGCCAATCTGTAGAGATAGAAGTCTGTAATTGAAATCTGTAGAATTAGGAACAAACCGTCAAGAACAGATTATGTTGATTAAGATGATGAACTTATGGAGTAACGGGTACCTAATCCCTCCATGTGTGTAAAATGAGACGGAAAGCTATCACCTATCACGACATCCACGGCTAAGTACATTTACCTATAGGTATTAGACTTGAATGGTTCGGGAGGTACCTACAGGCGATAATACCTAATGAAAATCGTCTAAGACAGCACAAAATATCTTTAAATAGAAAATTCGTTAATACTTATTGTTTTTCGAGATAGTTTTGTGTTTATATGTAGTAGCGGCCTCGGAACCCTAGACTGAGGAGCATGGTCTCTAACATGTTCTTGTCCGCCGGTTTTTGTTGAATATGTTGTAGATATTATGAAAATCTAGGTCTGTAGGTATATACGTTTTCATTCCAATATTTAATTTGGCGAAATACGTAAACCTTTTTCGGGTTCCCAACTAGGGTAGAATCGAAGCGCGTAACTCGATACCTACCTACTTAACGCAACCAAACGCGGCGACGGTGCGGCATGCGGCCCCGTGCCGCGCCTGCACAGGGTCGTGGGCCCGCCGCGCCGCCAGAGTTGTTGAATTTGCTTGTGGTGGCTCGCGCCCTCGGTATGGTCGAGGCACGCACACGTGCAAGTCACGTGATATACGATTTATCTTTGTTTAAAGACGAACTACTATTTATGCTGTGACCACCTTGAGATAACTAGTTCTTTTTAGTTGGGTCACATCCTCCGTAAAAGCTGAGTAGTCTATAACGACATCAAACATGGCAAACGCGCATGTAACTACGTTTTTTTTTATATGTTGTTAGGTTCCTTGAGAGTACTTAACACCCAAGTTTGCAACCCTGAAAACCCATGGTAAACGAAAAACGACGAAATTTTAGCACTTGTTTCAGCTTTATCAAAAAAACTACAATAAGGAAGCATTCTTCAAATCTTTATTGGGACCTTAATAAAGATAACTAAATTTGCTACAATCTGAGCGTAATCTGAGCGCACAATGTTCATTGCTTGCGGAGATGCAGCAAGTAAAGTGGTAGGGTCATTTTCCAAGACTCGTACCGGCTGAACAAATGGTTTCAAAACAAAAAATCGTAAACTTAAAAATCCAACATAAATATAAATTTAAACTATAAAATAATACCTACTATCTCCACGGTCAAGCAAAAACAGTCTAGACTATTGCCCTGTTGGAAGGACCAGATCTCATACAGTTTAGATCAGTGGGTTGGAGTTGGGGAAGGATAATATTTTCTGGAGGTGGAGCCGACTCGGCATATGGTGTTGGGTCGTCCGCATCCTCGTCCTCCTTGTCCAGAACGATAGGGATGGCGTTGTTGCAATTTCGCCCGTGGCAAAAGGAATATTGGAAGGAACACTTGAGCCCAGGCTTTCTGTAAGTGCACGATCTTAAGCAACCTCTTTTTGCATTTGCAAACCACAATTTTAAGCAAGATTTGAGGAGCGGGCTATGCTCACTATAAAAAAAAAGTAATTACATGCGGGTTTGCAATGTTTGCCTTTTTTTGTGATGATATAGACTAGCCGACCTAGAATATCTTCAGTTAGTGCAGAGTGCCCAAATTTCAACTCTACTTAATATTTAACAAAACAACTAGGTAATTCCTTTTAAAAGCCCAAAGGCCACTTTTGCACGAAGAAATCTGAGTAGAATGCAGATAGAAATAGCTTTTCTTCAAAATATTTCCCTGATAAAATTCGTTTCAATAAGATTTGTAGGAATGTTTTATATGAAACACCTTCCGTAGTGAGCGTCAAGACGCCTTCCGCACAACCGCAACCGCACGCCACGTTGACGCACGAACGGCAGAAGCAGACGGCGAGTCCCTATTGGTCTCTATGTATTTCTATGAAATGCTCTCCGCAGCCGACCGCAAACGGCAACGGCAGGCGTCGCTGTCGCTGCTACCATCTGTGGTCGGCTGCGGAATGACACCTAAACAGAGCTCAGGAGAGTCCAAAATATGATAAATCATGTTATTACAGTTGTTATGTTTTACTAAAGTCGCACGGAAAACGAGATATCTCAACTTTCAATTTTTTTGGAAATGTGGTTTTTGGTTCCCCGTTTTCGATTCCACGATCACGATCTTTTAGGGTTCCGTAGTCAAACTAGGAACTCTTATACTTTCGTCATGTCCGTCCGTATGTCACTTGGCATTTTACTTGGAAACTAGAAGAGGTACTATCAGCCCATCGGAACCCTGACCCACCATAGACAGTTGTCAGTGACATTACAAAATAATTTGTTTGGGGCACTTCTTACAACTTGAACCAGTCACTGTGACGCAGTTCTATGGTGAATCAGATGGGCTGATAGTACATTGATGAAATTTGGAGTATAGGTGTCTTGTAGAAGCCGCTACTTAGTTCGGTAGTTAAATGAACAAAAACAAAAGCAGTTTTCTTGGAGTTTTTTTGGAAATCGCTCTGAAAGTTGCATAAATTGTGTCCCCTTTATCTTTTAAAGCGTACTTATATACTTTCAACGAAAAACATGATCGGATATACCGTTTTTGAGTTATTAAAAACTGCGCTTCTCAACAAAAGGAATGCCATGAAGATACGCTCTTTTGATGGTACACTTTTCCACATCGTAGAGATAGATTTTTGTGTTTATAGTAACAAGCTTCTTCGGAACCCTTCACTGAGCATAGTCCGACATGCTCTTGCCCGGTTTTTTAACAACTTTAAAAAAGGAGTTTCTCAATTCGCCCGTATATTTCTTTTTTGTAATATCGTTTGGCAAAATGTTGTATTTTGGCGTATCTCTTGGCAGCAGAGTTTGAACACGAGTGACATAAAATGGGTAGCTAATTAATACTATTCCATTCTTCATTTGTCACTTCCGCTGGTAATCTGTTTCATCTTTGGTCATATTATTTGTAGTTTGTCTTTTTCTTATTCAGGCTCTTTCGGTATTCGTCATCATCTTTGAGTATGTTCGATGTTAGTCTCTTTATTTTTTAGTCTCATTATTAGTCTTTTTTTTTTCGACTCTTTCGTTGTTGCTCTCATTATCAATAAGTCACTTTCGTTTTTGCTCGATTCACTATTAGCCTTGTACGTTTTTAGCTCGATTCACAATGCATCTTGTTCGTTTTTCCTCTCGATTGCCATTTTACTTTATCCTTATTAGATCATTTTAGGATTTTTATGTCAAATAATAAAAACGGAGGGATTCCCTAAAAGAATTTGAATGTATTATATATTGACCGATAAGATAAACTAGGTATAGGTACTTATAGACCAAATAGACCAAACATATAAAATTATTTCTTTCGTATGTTTGAGTTGTTCAAATTTTTAGTATAAACTGACTCGCACTAACTGTGCACTTGGTTACTGAGTGAGTGCCAGCTTATATCGGAATTTGAAACGAACCAAAACGTAACCATATGTCATTTTTCTCGTAATCTACAAATAAATAACTGTAAAAATACAAGACGAATAGCGAATGAGACGAATATCGAACGGGATAAATAGTGAATGTGTTCAACAAAGAATGAGATCTATTTAAAAAAAGGCCTGATAGACTAAAGACGATAGCACGGAGACCGAATGGGACTAAAAAATAAAGAGACGAACACCGAATATAGCCAAAGATGATGACGAATACCGGAATGAGCCGGAATAAGACAAACAAACAGATATGACCATAGACAACAGAGACTACCAACGAAAGAGACGGACGAATGAAGAATGGATGACGAAAGCGAAATGAGAAGAGTTAAGAACTTGACAAAAAACGAATAGGACGACCCAAGACAACACCTAAAATAGAATGGACAGTAGATTTTCCTAAATTTTCCTATTTGGTATGTTAGGCTATTGTCCATAGAAGTTGTTGGATCTGCGTCCTGTTCTGGCAGTACAATTTCGTTGTACTCATTTTGAGGTTTGAGGCCTTCCTTCACTTGCACCATAAATAAGTTTTCTTCCTGCTATATGCGATGCAAACACGAGAAAAATAAACGATTATCTGGATGGCGTGCGTCGTGGTCCTTTCTGTGGAGTGTGCAGCAGGCTCATTGCCATTTCCTCTGCACTCGCCTTAGATAAAATGCCTATTTGCAGATACTCGGCCTATGTATGTGAATGGCTTTCGAGAACTTTTTTGGTGAAACAGGGTACCGCATTTATAAATTATGATAAATTGAGATATTTTATTTTTCGTGCGACTTGTACTACACATGACTTATCATTATCATATATTGGACGCTGTCGAGCTGAGCCAATATTGAGCGAGTTGCCTACAAAGCATGATGCCTAACAAAGCAAGATGCCTAAGTATTATGCCTACAAAGCGAGTTGCCTACAAAGCAAGATCGCTAACAAGCATAATGCCTAACAAGTATAATGACTACCAAGCGAGTTGCCTGAAAAGAAAAATGTCTGAGAAGTATAATGATTTGTTAAATCAATTTTCTAAAATCATTATTTCTTAATAGCAGAATTTCGACGGAGCTCCGCTAACGCGGAGCTCCTACTTCTACGCGGTTTGGCCCTTCGGGCCTGCTGCAAAACTAACATAACCTAAACCTACCTACCTTTTCCGACCTAGTCACAAGTTGCTTGTTAGGCATCCTGCTTGCTAGGCATCTTGCTTTTTAGACATCCTGATCGATAGGCATCTGGCTTTTTTAGCATCCCGCTTGCTACTCATCTTGCTTTTTAGACGTCCTGCTTGATAGGTATCTTGTTTTTTAGACATCCTACTCGATAGGCATCTTGCTTTTTAAGCCTCCCGCTCATAAGCTGGAGCTGAGCTATTCAGACCTGTGACCACTATCTTCCGAACAACTTTGTGTACCTATAGTTTCAAAGTATCTGAAATTTCACTTTTATGATTAAAAGATAAAAGAAAAAAAGAAGAAGATTGATTGATTGATTGATTGAAGTGTTTTGTGAAGTGTGTGAGTGAGTGAGTGTGTTCACTTTAATCAGTTAAGATTTTTATATTTTTCAAGTAAAAAGTATTAAAGATAAATTGCACTTGGAACAAGTAAAACGGAATGTTTTGAGAAAGCTAAAATTAGGTACTTACCTCGTGAAGTATAACTGGCATGTCGATAGGATGTACGTTCAGGTAGGTACAGATCAGTTTACTGGGTCGCCAGCTGGCATATTAAAAAACATTTTTAACTAAACCTATCTTTACAAAGTAATGAATATTTTTTTTGGTATTAAAATTTTAAAAGGAGGTGATGGTAACTACTAGGTTTTTATTTTCTCGTCATCTGTTACCCAGTGGTAACTAGGGGGAATAAAAATTTCTCAGTAGTTGCCAGTGGTAGCAGGTGGGAATTAAAACCCAGTTGTCACCAGTAGTAACAAAGTGGTGGATAATTATAAATAACTATAGCAGAGTATTTTAATTGATAAGACTACAAAGGGGCCTGCCAAGATGTACTCCGCTAACTAGCGTTTCTATTCGTTTCGTTTTTAAAGCAATCGCGTCACGGGTAGATGACGTGGTACAAAAAGTCACGAGATCTACCAGTGACTCGATTGGTTGAAAACGAAACAAATAGAAACGCTAGTTAGCGTTGTGCATCTTGGCAGGGCCCTCAGGTTCGCAAATTGATAGATAGTGTAAAATAACTGATAATTATTAAATTGAAGCTGATTTTCAAGACACTAGTAACTGTTGAATTTAAAAATAACGAAAAGACAGCATATAATACATTTTGGACGTGACATCTCACTATAGTAATCTATATATCTATGCTTCTAGACTAATATTATGAAGAGGTAAGGGGTAATCTCTGAATCTAATAAACCGATTTTAAAAATTCTTTTACCAATAGAAAGCCACGTTATTTGTCAGTGTCATAGGCTATATATTAACGCAAAAATAAAGCCCAAAAAAGTGGGCACGGGACCAGCTAGTCTTTTATAAGAAACACCAGTTATCCTCCAGTTTATAAAATGTTTGCAATAAACAAATACGTTTGTCAACCTATACATACAATAGATTTAATAGATAAAGAAAATTAATAAATGTGTATATTTAGTTAAATAGGTGGAAATATATCACAGATCAACACAACCAAGCAGTTGTATATAGTATCAGTCTTGTTACAGTCCTTGTAGGAACCACTTTTTACAGCAGATAAGAATGTTACTAAAAACCTAATAATGAATAGAACTGAGGGTATTCAATTCGGCTACTATTGTTTTAAGTATGTTTGTCATAATTCCAGTATACATAATTCAATTGAACACAGTTCATTATCCATAAAAATCCTTTTTAAATAACCTACATATATACCTTTTAACATACAGATAAATCAAGACATACGGCAGTGTTTCTGGCCAAGTTCGAAGAAAAAGCTAAACGATACTGCGCTGTGTATATTTACAGGAACCCATTCAGCCATTTTTCGCACCCCCGTACCTTTATCCCTGTACAGCCAGAACCTGTTTTTTTTTTAGATTACTAAGGTCAATCATCAGGACACCAGAGAGACATGGGGTGGGTTTTTTAATCCAAAAGAACAGGAAGGACAGTATCAAGGAATTTAAAGGTGTTTCGAGAGAATTGCAACTCTAAAAATATCAGTTCCCGGATATAAGGACGATTGGTCAATCATACAGATCTATGGTCCCACTGAACAAGCAAATAGAGTGGATATTGATTCCTTCTACACACAATTAAGCGAGGTCTTAAATAAGCTAACAAGTAAACATCACATACCTAGTATTAGGCGACTCAATGCACAAACTGGTAAACGATGTGAAGGGGAAGATCGAATATTAGGTCCACATTGCTACGGCAGACGAAGTAAAAATGTCGAAAAATTGGTCAATGTAGCACTAGAATTCAACCTAACAATACTGAATAGTAAATTTAAGAAGCGGAAGTATCGCCAATGGACTTCGATATGCCCGATGGAAAGTACAAAAACACAATAGATTTTATTCTGACAACCAACCCAAAAATCGTTGAAAATATAAATGTCATCAACCAACTTAACTTCAATACAAACCACAGAATGATACGGGCAGACTTCTAATTAAAACAACCAAGAAAATCAAGAAGTTCATTTCCAAAAGCCCCACAAAAGTTTAATACCCATGCCCTTCAAAGCATAAAAAACGATTTGATTGAATCATTGGTGAACTTCCATAATGAGACTAATACTAAATCACTACAAGATTCATATAATACCTACCTTCGAAAATAAACTAAACTTAGCAGTATCAAAACAGTACCAACAACCCAAAAGTCTACAACTTCTCTCCGAATTTACTGTTAACCTAATCGAAGACAGAGAACAATTGAAAAACAATCCTGAAGACAAATCACCTACAAATATCAAATCTAAACAAACAAATAAGACAAAATATGAGGAAGGATAGAGAAGACCACAGAATGAAGATAATAGAAGAAAACATTATTAAAACTGGAGGCACTAAAAAAGCACTCACACAACTAAGGGATAGAATAACATGGATACCAAAATTATAAACAAATTCAGGCCAAGACAAATCCGAAAAGCGTGATATTTTAAAATTGGCAACCGACTTTTATAAACAATTGTGTGCAAAGAGGATGACGACAGGAAACTTACAGGACTAATGAGTACCTAATCGAAGAAAATAAATCACGGGAAATCTTGATAGATGGAGTACATAAAGCAGTAGCGTCTCAGAAAAAAGACAATCACCAGGACCGGACAACATAACAAAGGAACTGTTAATCAGTACATGTGACATCATCAGCCCACTACGTACCAAAATTTTCAACACAATACTACACACAGAACAGATTCCAGCTCAGTGGGCCACATCTAAAATAATACTACTATTCAAGAAAGGAGACAAAGACTATATTCTAAACTACAGACCGATAAGCCTTATGTCTAACATTTATAAGATATTCTCAAAAATAATCTTGGACAGAATATCAGTAGTACTGGACGAGAACCAATCCATCAGGCAGGCTTCAGAAAAGGTTATTCAGTGATAGATCATATTCATACAGTCAGACAAATATTTGAAAAGACAAGAGAATACAACATCAGCATGCATTCATCGACTACAACAAGGCGTTTGATTCGTTAGACCACAACAAAATATGGGAAGCCCTGAATAGCCAAGGTGTGCACAGTACACGAGATTAATAATGAACATCTACAAAGAGAGTAATGCAAAAGTTAAACTGGAAAAGGAAGGACAGCTGCTGCGAATACAACGAGCAGTACGCCAAGGAGACCCGCTGTCACCTAAACTGTTCTCTGCAGTGTTGGAACAGGTGTTCAGACAACTCAACTGGAATAAGCAGGGTATCAGCATTGATGGAACCAGTCTGACCCACTTAAGATTTGCGAACGACATTATAGTATTCGCCTAAACTTCAAAAGAGCTAGAGACTGATGTTGAACTTGCAACGGAAAGCGAAAAGGCAGGATTAGAAATGAATGTTACAAAAACAAAAGTCATGTCTAATACATACAAGAAACCCGTCAGAATAAACCAGAATGACATTGAATATGTAGATCAATACATTTACTTGGAGCAAACAATATCATTTGAGGACCAGATGCCTAAGGAAATAAACAAAAGGGTAACAAATGCATGGAAAAGATACTGATCACTTAGAGATTATGAAAAACAAAACCATCAGTATAAAACTCAAGAAGAAAGTGTTTAATTCATGCATTTTACCAGTAATGACCTATGGATGCCAAACATGGGCATCAACAAAAGCACTGGAAAGGAAACTTCAAGTATGTCAACGATCTATGGAGCAAAGTATACTAGGCGTAAAGAGAAAAGACAAAATAAGAATTAGCAAGCTCAGAGAAGAAACGGAACTGCAAGATGTGAGAAAAACAAATAAAAGGCTTAAATGGAGATGGGCAGGCCACATGAGGTAACGACAAATGGAGTAAAAGAACAACAATATGGTAACAAAGAGACAAAATAAAGAAAAGAGGAACGCAATACCGAAGATGGATAGATGAGCTCAAACAATTTGCTTGCGAGACAAGACTTGCAGGGGAAAGAATGGAATGGAAGGAAAGGGAGGAGGCCTTTGCTATAGAGCACTCGGACTAAAACTAATATTGATTCCAGTACTATCACACATATATTAGTGGTAATATTCCTAAAGAGGCTTTATTATTATTTTAAGGTCAATGATCTCACAGCATAATATGAAAATGAATGTTTTATCATAACATAACCCTTTAAAGAGTTATTAATTTCTAAAAATGGCTAATTTTGTACTGATTGACTGACTTACCCATCAAAACCTATAGGGTATTTCCCGATAACATAGAGCCTTGAAATTTGACATAGAGGTATTAAAGGAAAAAATCCGAAAATACAAACAAACCGTACTAGTAAAATTAAATAAATTTCATCTTCATCGAAAAATATTAAAATTATTATCCCCAATTAAAATGTATGAAAAATTTCGTATGGAACTAGTTTTCACACTAACTAGTACTCCTTATTATATTAAGGTTTATATAAACCTATATCATCAAACTACCAAAAAAGACTTATATCCCACCAAAAACATGATTGAAACAATAGGCCAAGTTCTCATGTGCCACCAAAAGTAGTGATATCTAAATAGGTGCAAGTTCGGCACTCGGATTGTTTACAGCCATACAAATTAATTGCCACAAAAAATTCATTTTGAGTCATAACTTAGCAGGGTATTAAGAAAACTGACAAATGTCATGTTTTATAATTAACTCATTGATTTAACTTATCATAACAACTAACACTCTAAAACAAAACAGACTTGCTGGAGTAATGCCAAAGGGCTATGGAGAGAAGCATGATTGGGACCAAGAAACTGGACAAAATACGAAACACCTACGAAATAAGATCAAAGACTAAAGTGACAGATGTGCTCACCAAAGTAGAGCAATTGAAGTAGAGATGGACCGGCCACTTATTAATAGGAAACCTAGAAAAATGGAGCAAAGTGGTAACAGATTGTTACCCTAGAGATGGCAAAAGAACCCAGGGAAGACCACAAAAAAGATGGCAAGATGAGCTGAAGCTCACAGTTGGCCCTAACTGGAGACGGGTTGCTAAAGATAGAAATCAATGGAAAATTTTAGAGGCCTTTGCCAAAAGGCACACTGAGCTAAGAGACATACTTTATAAAAAGAACAAATGCATTACAAACTAAGCTCCAGAAGAGAGGCTCATTGATTGATTGATTGAACAACTAACACACTGTTTGCTTGTCATATCCTAATGTGAGAATTGAAAGCAAACTTGAAAGGTAAAACATGGCTGAATCTTTAAATTAATGATTTCAGTTCATAAAAAGGTAATCCTTATAGGAATCATCAAACCGCATACAATAAATACAAATTATAATTATTAAACTTGTATCAAACTAAATCACTATTATAATATTTATAATCAATAAGGATAATTTAGTTAGTATTGTTATGGATAATGACCATTTAAGATAAATATTCTTGACAGTCAATTTCTATCAGATGGCATATACGTATTGGTAATAAGAAGTGCCAAGATCATAGATAGACCTGCATGGATAGTGAAATTATGGACATAGGTACTCAATTTCTTTACTGAAGCTTTCGTCAAAGAGCAGACGGGTCAGGAGCAAATATAGCCCGGCGGGATGCCAGCATTGTATTTGACTAATCGAGAAATGACGCCGAGTTTGGCTTGACGGCCGGCACGTCGCTGATGCGACTAGTCACGCCAGCATCGCGTCGCCGTCCCGCCATGTCCACTGTTTGACGATAGCTTAACATCCGATCCCCCACATAGAATGATCACTTGATTACAGTTCGAATTTTAGTGACATTGGTTCCAGCTGTGAATGTACCTACACTTTAGAATATTACTTGTCTGTAGCCACCTAGCCTTTTCATATTTAGAAATACATTCAAGTAACAATTCCTATCTACTATAACACAGAAATGGGTCTCAAAAAACTGACATGGCCTAAAGTATACTTCTTGAGTTACAAAACTCTTCTGCATCAGCTTGATTCTTGTAACTTCAGTAATACTTATGACTGCAATGTCCCATTTAATCACGGGTAAAAATATTTTCAAATTGTTCAAACTATCAACTGTTGTCCATCATAAGGTTCATCACAAACACTTACTTTATATTTTCAAACCAATAAAGTTCACAGTTCAAACACAATTTTTATTTATTAGTGATAATTAATCAATACATCGGTGGTGAGATTAGTTTTACCGGCGATCACGGTATGACCTGTGTGACTCTCTGTCGCGACTACGCCCACGCGAACGATCCGAAGTACGCCACAGAAATTCATCAACTGATCGTTCATATGACCTTTTATCGTACACTAGCACAGAGCGCGGGTAGTCTGCCAACGGCGCATCATAGTAGCGAGGCGGTGGTGGCGGGGGTGGGGGTGGCAAGCCATTGTATGAAGCAAGCACACCACTGAATCCTGGTGGAGGCACATATGGCAGCGGTGGCAGCTGATGATGCATGGATCGCATGTACTCAGCCACATATGCCTCAGCTGCTGCAGAGCTGCTGCTGGTATAACTATCACGCCCACGGGTAAACCACGCTGGCAGCCTCTCCCTCATATATGGTGAGGGTGATCTTCTTTTATATGAACCAGATGACAGTCGACTTCTAGGCGGAACATATAATTTACGCCTGCTTCGGGACAAGGTATTTAACCGATTCCTAAAATTGGAACCTCTTGTCGATAGTGGTGCTCTATATGTTCTATAGTTACCACCACTTTTTGAATAGGCTTTTTTTGATGCCTCTTTAGATTTACGAAGTATTGGGGTCATTTCAATCCCCTCATCCTCAGGAAACAGCCTACATAGCTCTTCAGCAACTTTAGGCTCAATTTCTTGCCCATCTCTCCCAATTTTTACAGGTTTACCTTCATTCCATGGGTTGTACAGGTGTAGTGTGTTGCTAAATGGCAATTCTTTTCGGCAGATCCAATCCACTTTGAATACTCCATCCAATACTTTAGCAGACAATCCCGGTGGCAATACCCAAGAAATGGGCGGCACATCTCGCCGGGACTCGCTACTCAGACGAGCAAACCCTGCAAACTTTCCACTCTCTTTGACTGAAAATATTAACAACACATTCCTTGATTCTCTATATGCCTGGTTTAAGTTTGCTTCATTTTGTGGCAAAGTGGACCAGACACCTTTTGCTTTGGACAATGTAATATTCTCAGCATTATTTGATTTGATTAGGAAAAATCTCGTATCTCTAAACAAATAATTGAGTTTCGTCATGTAATCATACGTCTTAGTTTTGATGCTGCTAGTCGTAATACGAGTTCTTTTAGTTTGTATCGGGGAATGGCTTTCAGACTTGGTACGTTTTCGATTCACGCGTCTTCCTTTAGACTTGGAACTTGCTGAACTAATGCTGGGTGTGCTTGAATCACTTGAGGATGAACTTGACACCTCGCTTCGGGTATCATAATCTTTTCCTTCCTCTAACTGTTTCAATTCTTCACCTATTTCCGCTTCAACTTCACCAACGCCAAGATTGACGGCGTCGGTGTTATTAGAAGCCTCCATTTTCAGTTCGGTGTATTCACAAGCAGTTCATGTAAGTTTTAATTAAGACTTAATAGTACCATATTTAGGTTTAACTGTAACAAAGCGGGCTTCAATTTAAGCGTTTAATTAAAAGGGTGGCCTTATATTTTGATTTAAATACAATGAAACTGTTTATAAAAGTAATAAATCCATAAGAACACCCACCTCATTCCACAACCACAACTACCACAGATTACAAACTAAACTATATTACTATACTATTCGTCGAATATTCGATCTACGTCACAGGCAGATTATAAACATGTCTAAGGCTGGCCGCATACATACGTTTTCAGTATTTGATTTACGAACCCGTTTTCCATATTCGGACATACGAAGGCATGGAATCATTATAAAATGCATTAACTGACGCACACGTTTGCTTTTTTTTCCAAACGGAAAAAAATCTGTACTTACCTCCGAATGCAATCCGGTACGTTCGGAGAATCCTAATGACGTCATGCGGAACGCAACGCTTCCATAAATTTTGTTTGAGCTGCTGCTGGCGCACACATTTGGAAATTTCTAATCATTCAGTATCATTTAAATCATATCTTTAGACATACCTTAATAATCTGTGTTCAATATCGCGCCCGCACTGCACGCATCGCACGTATTTTCATATATGCAATTTAAGGGCGACCGCAAATATACGTTTTCTGTAACATAGTTGTTACATAAAGTTATGAGTGAAATACTAACAATATATGGAGTCCGTGGTCTAAAATAAACGCATTTTAATTATTTTATTGCTAATAAATGATTGTCCTCCATCGTTGTGCGTTTACCACGCTATCACGGAATTCCAAATCGAATTTCCTCATTAAGAAATCGAAAACGTGTGTATATGGCCGGCCTAATGGGCCCGAGTCCGCCACCACCATCGGCGATAATCGTTGATGGTCTGACTACTATAATCGGCCCGATCATCGTGCGAGCATCCAACCTATCGCCCGAAGCCATGGAATTAGTAAATACGTACGTACAGCTGGAAGGTGCACATCGTCGATAACGCGCCTGAGAAAATGTACTAAAACTTAGTGCGTCCCTTTCTAGAAAAGGTGACCATATTTTAATTGCAATTTAAGGACAAATATTTTTTTCATTTCTCCTGTTCGGAAAGTTTAATTTGAATGGGTGGTTAGATAATTTAGTGAGGTAAAAGTTTCGTATTATACACGGGTGAAAAGTTATTTTACGTCTCGTGTGTTGAAACACTCGCTACGCTCAGGTTTCTATTTGTGAAGCACTCGTTTCCCTCGTGGTCGATCATAGAATCCACTCTCAGGTGAAACACAACTTTCTCCCCTTTTATAACAAATAACTATTTTACTTCAACATTCGCAGGCAGTCTAAAATCGAATCGTTTTTGTTATGTAACTTCGCTAACAATAATGATTGTTAGCGAAGTTACATAACTGCTCGTGGTCACCCTACTAACAGAAATCAGGGCACGGAAACGTTATTCAAAATAACGTTTTAAAAACGTTTCGAACCGTTCTTTGTTCAACATTTTGTTCGGAACGGAAACGAAACGAGAACGTTATCAAAAACCGGTTTAATCCACGGGACGCGACCGCGCGCGGCGTTCGGCTACAAAGCGGCGACAAGCATGAACTTGTTTAGTAATGTTAGATACTACCGAACCCAGCAAATCGAAAAAAACGGTTAAAAACGTTATATGGATCAAAAAATATTTAAATTTCGTTCCTGTTCAAAAACGTTTTCTACAACGTTATTTGCGAACGAAACCGAAACAAATCGTTCCTTAGGCATTTAAGACGGAACCGTTTCGAAAAAAATACCGTTTTCCGAGCCCTGACAGAAATGTCACAAACTTGCCTGTTAAAGGATATCCCACAACCTGGATATGATTCTTTATTGCAGCCACCCACAGCACAAGTCGTATTTAGCATTGTTTTTAAGACAGTCACATAATAACACATTTATAGGTCTTTAAAGTAACTGCCAATCGCGATTCTGTTTTATTGTATTAACTCCTACCATCGCCATGATGAGCAATGATTGAAACGGGTTAACTCTAATATGTAATACTTTAATGCATTCCTAGTGCCTAATTTAAATATATATAAAGTCATCCATCATATCATAGATATAATTGCACCTCACTTAGCTTTAAATACAATAATTGCATTTCAGAGGGGTCTTTCCAAATCTTACGAAATATAGTAAAGTCATACCACTTTTGAAATCGGGCGAGATGAGCGATTTAACGAATTTCCGTCCCATTTCTACTCTACCTGTTTTAAGTAAAGTTTTTGAGAAGTTAATGTTAAAAGGTCACTTTAATAGAAATAAACTGCTTAACAGTAATCAGTTCGGCTTCACCAGAGGACGATCCACAACTGACGCCTCATTATATATATATATATATATATATATATGTATATTTGGGAGAAATCTTGTGATGCAATAGGATTTTTTTCGATTGCGTAGATCATGCGACTCTTATATTAAAATTAGAACATTATGGTCTGTCAAATAATTCTCTAAATCTTATGTCTTCATATCTTAGTGATAGAACACAAACGGTTGTGGTAAACAAAACACAGTTCATGGGAGCAGCTATTAAACTAGGTGTGCCTCAGGGCTCTATATTAGGTCCTTTCTTATTTTTGGTTTATATTAATGACTTACCACGCACGACAGATAACCTTTGTGATATTGTGCTATTTGCTGATGATACATCATTAATTTTCAAGGTAGAACGAAAATCCGTCGATTACAGTAGGATAAATGCCGCGCTAAGTAAAGTACTTAATTGGTTTACTAGTAACAATTTGCTACTCAATGCTAAAAAAACTAAATGTGTTAGGTTCGCTTTGCCTAATGTTAGACCAGTAGAATCCAGTTTATTTCTAAATGATGAGTGTTTGGAAATGGTAGATAAGGCGCTTTTCTTAGGGATAACTATAGATAAAAACTTGCAATGGGGTCCCCATATAGCAGTACTAGCAGGTAAATTAAGTTCGGCAGCTTATGCTGTTAGCAAAATTAGGCAACTTACCAATATTGAGACAGCTCGCTTAGTTTATTATATTTATTTTCATAGTGTTATGTCGTACGGTATTCTGGTTTGGGGAAAAGCTGCTGACATACAGACTATATTCGTGTTACAAAAAAGAGCCATTCGTTCTATATATAACCTTAACTCTCGTGATTCCTTAAGATTAGTATTTAAAGAAATTAGTATCATGACAGTAGCGTCACTATTTATTTATGAGAATATTATTTATGTCATTAAAAATCAAGACTCTTTTGTTAAGAATTGTGATATACATAATTTGAATGCAAGAAATAAAAATAAAATTGCTATTAAAAAATTTCGTGTCCGTAAGGTTTATGAATCATTTGTAGGTCAATGCATTCTTTTCTATAATAAATTACCTGACTCAGTTTTAAAGTTACCATTTCCAATACTTAAAAGTTACTTGAAAAAGTCGTTGATGTCTAAAGCTTACTATAGGGTCGAGGACTGTCTAACAGATAAAAATGTTTGGCCTAAACTTAACTAAATACCTAAATAACTGAATAATAAAATAGGCATAAAAAATATGTAAATATTGTATATTGTCTAGGGGACACGGTTTCTGTAGGAGAATGTATCGAAACTTTGTATGTGGTGCTTGTCTTGCACTGTCATAGGAAAATATATATTTACTACTTATTACTCTCCCTATGAAAATTCTTAGTTTTGACACATTTTCCTGCTAAAGCTACGCTTGAATATTTTTTATTTTATGTTAAATTCATTGTTTTATATAATGCTAGGTTAAGCTTTATAATTGTATAATATCATAAGTAGTATTTAAAAAAAAACGACTGACTGTTGAGTTTCTTGCGGCGTTTCTTCTCAGCAGTGGTCTCTTGCGAAGCGCTGGTAGATTTTTGACGTGTAAAAGTGCCCGTGCGGCCTACTTACTGAATAAACATCTTTTATCTTTTTTGTCTATACTATGATAAATTACTTATTTCGTACCAAGAACATCGTAACTTTTTAATGTCGCTGTTGTGTAAGAGGGACAAACAAAGACGAAGTAAGTCTCTTTACGCTCGTACACTTGATTACCACAAAATCAGCCTTCTGGCTTAACATACTGAGTTTAATTTTAGTTGTCGCGATTTTGGATGTAAACATTCCAGATGTACTTACTAATTCCATGCCCGTAGCAGTATGTTGAACGACATGGGTACAAGATTGACTTTTTTCTTATTTTTTCTTTTAGTAGTACCTAATAAGCACTTGGGTGTGCCAAGTGAGGAAACGGGCACGATTATAAAATCAAAATCAAAATCAAAATATTATTATTGCATGACTGTAGGTATCATGTATAATAATATTATACAGGTATTAAATACATTTGTGTGCACCACTATAATCTACCATAATTGACATAAGTCAATAAACAATAGGTAGTTTAAAAAAAAACGTTTTTTTAACAATATTATTACTTGTTAAGCTACATTTAGTAGGTACCTAACATTAATATTATAAGGAAATAATTCAAGAGAAAAAAGTAACGAATATAAAAAAAAAACATGAATATTTTCTGCAGTACCTAACTATACTCGTTAGTTGATAAAGCACAGTTTGGTTTCCGTCCACGGCTTTCTACCGATTCCGCAATATTAAGTCTAAAGTACCCATACTGTCAACTATTTTGTAAATAGAGATAGGTACCTCAGTATATGCATGCTTTTTAGATTTAAGTCGCGCATTTGATCTCGTGAATCTTCTTGTGGAGTAAATTATTAAAGTCTGGAAATTCTCCTGAAATTGTGGAATTGGTGAAGTTTTGGTATGGAAACCAAGTAAATAATGTGAAATGGGGCGACTCACTGTCCAGCGACTACAGGTTGTACTGTGGAGTGCGTCAAGGTGGACTTACATCTCCGGACCTTTTTAAATTATATATTAACGATCTGATCGAGGAGCTGAGGAGTGTCGGGGTCGGTTGCCATATTGGTAACCTTTGTGTTAACAATCTGAGCTATGCGGACGATATGGTGCTTCTCAGCCCCTCGATTAATGGGCTTAGAAAAATGCTAACCATCTGTGAAGGATATGCGGAAAGACATGGCTTAAAATACAATGTTGTCAAGTCTGAAATGCTTGTCTTCAGGGTAGGAAAGGGTCCGGAGACCGTTCATCCGGTTTGGTTAAATGGCTCGTCAATTCGGGTTGTAAAAAGCTTCAAATACTTAGGTCACGTTCTGACCGAGTATCTTAACGACGACGCCGACATGGAACGGGAGCGCCGGGCCCTCGAAGCGCGGAGCAACATGCTCGCCCGTCGCTTCGCGCGTTGTTCGAACGAGGTCAAAATAAGCTTGTTTAAAGCCTATTGTCAATGTTTTTATACATGCCAACTGTGGACCAAATACACCAAACGTTCGTTCAACGCGCTGAGAGTACAGTAAGTACAACAATGCTTTTCGTATTTTGTTGAAACTATCGCGTTTCTGCAGTGCGAAAGGCATGTTCGCTGATGCGGGAATGCCGGACTTCTTTGCCGTGCTTCGAGCGCGCTCTGCGGCCTTTTGGGAAAGATTACGAGCCTCAGATAACGAAATACTGTCAATGATATCTGATGATTTCAGCGACGTATTCAAAAAACATTGGGCCTACTTGCACCGGTCAGCTAACGGGCAGTTATAACTGCACCTAAAGTTTTAAGTTTATTGTTTACGTCCTATTTTATTTTTTTACAACATTATTTTCACATTAATATTTTTAACTTATTTATTTTAGTTTAAATTTTATTTATCCTTCATGCTCTAGCTGTCTCTTGTATAGATGGGTTATTTAAGTGCCTGAAAATAAACGATTATTATTATTATTCGTATGTCTTTACCAATAAACATTGCTTTATTATTATTCCGTATATTTATTTTATATATGTACAATTAGGTTTTTTACAGTGAATACTCAATTATAAAAGTAAAACAACAATGCTAATATAAAAAATAAACATTATAATAGTACATTATGATACAAGTGTGCTAAGTTGACCATTGTATACAAGGCGCTATTGTGTGCGCACGAGCGATAAGCGAGTGCGCCACAAGAAAGCCGCGTATATTATGGTCACAGGCACACGTGTTACATACGACGTTTTTCAACACACTTGCGAAAAAAAAACAAGACTTCATTTTCTTTACTTAAAGAAGACATTTTTGTTAATATTAAACTTCACAATAATTAATCCAAACTATCTTCGTCACAGCCGTCAATTATTTACGAAAAATGGCGGCTGGCGCGTTGTTTTTTTTCTTGCCGCGATACCGATGCGCGCGCAAGGCTAAGGCGCGAACGAGATTGGCCAACAGCCAAATTTAAAATGTAATAATTCATGTTTAAAATACAAATTACAGAAAAAATAAATGATTTTAATGAAATTGAGTTATTTTTTAGTAATAAAGCTGATTTCACCAATTTATTGAAATAAATATGTAGATAATGTTATTTGCCGCATAAAAACTGTTTGTTGCTAAGAAAAAAAAAAGGTATAACCCGACTAAATTATATCGCTTCTTCTTCGTACTTACAACTTGGTACTAGGCTACAAATGTAAATTGTTTGGGTTAATAAACTAAAGGCACTTGTGCGTAATATACTGAAAAAGCACGCGTGTTTAATATCTAGGTTTATGAGCCAAAAATCGGTGGAATAAAAAGGTCGTTTTGAGCAAGTGTGTTGAAAAAAACCTAACCTACGAATGCCGCCGGCAGCGGGCCAGGGCTCAAGCTACCGGTGGTTAGGGCTGCAGAGAGAGGAACCTCCTCACGATACGTGCCGTGTCGAGGAGTACTGCCTTCTGTATCTGGCCCTTGATCCAGCCATCAAGCGAGAGTCTCTTGAGGTGTTGGTCGAGACTCTTCGCTATAAGACAGTTTGCCGAAACAACTATTGGGACAATGATCGTCGAGTCAACATCCCAAATGGCGGTCACCTCGTGAGCCAAGTCAAGGTACTTGCTGAGCTTGTCCTTCTCGGCCTTCACGAGATTGTTGCCCGCATGATGAGGTTCTCATCATGCGGGATGGTGATGTCGACGAGCACTGCCCGGCGTTGAGATCGATCTGTCAAAACGATTTAAGGCTTATTGGCGACAATAGTCATGACAGATCGATCCCAATCCCAATAGAGCGTAGCACGACCATTTTCGAGAACTGGCGTTCGGTGTGTACTTATAGTACGGCACTTCAAACTCAACAAGACCGTATTGAAGAGCAAGTTGCTGATGGATGATCCTGGCCACGAGGTTATGTCTGTGCAAGTACTCACCGTTGGCCAAATGCGAACAACCGGAAATTATATGTCTGAGGGACTCGCCGGGGCAACCACATGCTCGACAAATGTCAACCGTGCCATCCCTCAAAATATATCTCCGGTAATTATTCGTCATTATGACCTCGTCAGCAATTGCACAGACAAAACCTTCGGTTTCCCCAAAGAGATCACCGAACCGTAGCCAGTTCACGGACGCTAAAAAGTCTACGTCGGGCCTTGTTAGGGCCCGGTAGAAGCGTCCGTGTAGCTCCTTGCTCTTCCATACGTTCTTGCGGTCAACACCGCTGGTCTGCGCCAGTTCTCGTTTGCCAAGGAGAGAGGCGTGAGGCTTCTGTCTACTGCAACCACATCACGATGCATCCCACACTAAGTGCGAAGAAAATAATCCCTGAGATTGCACACCTCGCGGTTGTGGAGATTCTTAGCATTTAAAATGCCTCGACCTCCACATTTCCTCGGGATGTACAATCTCATAACAGATGAGCGTGGGTGCAACATGCGATGTGATTTAAGCAGTAGACGGACCCTCCTATCCAGGGCGTCCAGCTCAGTCTGAGTCCACCTTAGTATGCCAAAGGAGTATGTGAGCAGCGGCATCACCCAGCCATTGAAGGCGCGCACCTTATTGCCACCCGACAAAAGACTGTTAAGAACTTTTGTCAAGCGACAGAAGAAGCGTTCCTTCACTGACTGCTTGATATCGCTGTCCACAATACCCAAAGACTGTGACATACCAAGATATTTGTAGGTTTCAACTTCGGAGAGAGATCTGAGAGTCATTGTCTCTGAAAGCTGCACATTCGAAGAATTTACAACTTTCCCTCGTTGAACATGCATGACCGCACACTTATCTACACCGAATTCCATCTTGATCGCACTACTAAAGTCTTGTGTGATTTTTAATAGTGCGATAAGATCTTGGCGCTTCGATGCAAACAGTTTGAGGACATCCATGAACAATAAGTGGGAAATGACTTCAGCCTCTCTACGAAGTCGATAGCCAAGCCCGGAATCCTTCAGCAAAGAGCTAAGAGGATTCAAGGCTAGGCAAAACCACAAAGGACTCAGACTGTCACCCTGAAAAATGCCTCTTTCAATCCTTATCAAGTTAGGCAAATCAGAAGGGACGTCTCAACCACCTGGTTGACGAAGGACTGTGACCCACTGCCTCATACACACACCTAAAAAGGATCTCAAAGTTGCATCAACTTTATACAACTCTAAGATCCTGTCGAGCCATGAGTGAGGGACCGAGTCATAAGCCTTCTTGTAGTCAATCCAAGCAGCCGAAAGGGCCGCCCTGTTTCGCCTGACTTGCTGACAAATGGTCATGTCTATGAGGAGGAGCTCCTTAGTACCGCGGGACCCAACCTTACAACCATTTTGAGCGGAAGCCATAACGTTGTTTGCACCAAAATGTGCGTTTAATTTTGTGCTCAAAATGGACGTAAGGAGCTTGTAGATGGTAGGCAAGCATGTAATGGGTCGGTAGTTCTTTGGGTCCGCGGTACTACCGGACTTGTAGAGCAGGAAGGTAACACCAGTTGTTAATAAAGGTGGCAAGGAACCGATCTCAAGAGCATTTTGGAATTGCGCTGCTAAACACTCATGTGAGGCTTTGAACCATTTAATCCAGAAGTTATGTAATCCATCCGGTCCAGGACTTTTCCAGTTCTGAGCCATTCGGATTGCACAACCTATGTCTTCGAGGCAGATGGTAATAGGCCCCATTGGTTCAATAGCCTCACACGCATGTTCAACAGCACGCATCCAGTCTCCTTCTGTGTGCACAACAGGCACCGACCAGATGCTGCGCCAGAAATTAATCATAGCAGCAGGATCCGGTAGATGTCCGTCGCTAACACCTTGATCGGTTCCTTCCCACTTTCGGTACACCTTCCTCTGATCACTTTGGAAGAGGCGATTTTGCTGGTATCTATCCACACGCTCTCTATAGCGACGAATACGGCTTGCCCACGCGCAAACTTTCTGTTTCAGGAAGTCGATGCGTTCCGTGACACAGGCCATATAATGCTGGGGTCTTATTCCGGTCCCAGCAAAAGCTTGGTTCACGAAACGCATGACTCGGGGGCGGTCATTGCCCCCCCTGAAGCAGATTAGCTTTCCTATGAGAGTCCTAAACTTATCAATACGCCGCTCAATTCGCACTTGCCAAGTGGGGACAGATCCGCGCGCACACGGAGCTCGGTCAGAGTCCGGAAACTTGACTCGAGCTACGCGGCACGCAGCTATGGCCCCACAGTACAAAATTGAGTGGGTATCAATAATATCCTCGCTGGCTTGTAAATAAGGCGCCAGCAAGTCGTTTAGGGCTCCCATAAGTGCCAAATTATTATAATTATTGGTAGTGACACAAGGAAGTGTCCTTGAACTGTCCATGAAACATGAAAGAATTGAACTATTGCATACTTTTTACTAAATAAGGAGGATATTTATGAAGCCAGAACCTTGATGTTGAAACGCGTAAAGATAAACATTTTAATTTATTAAGAATATGATGACGACAATTTATTTATTTTTCTTTGCCCCGCGGCGACTTGAACTGCTACTACTGCGGGAATATGGCGTTTCCACAATGAAGTGATTTCGCCAGTGTCAAGTATATATAAATCAATATAGCAATAAAACACAATCCAATCTTCTCTAGGAAGATTGGTGGCAACGTTGTACGGTGATATGTAGGATAGAGGCCAAGATAGTTTTAACCTCTGTACCACTGCGAGTCCACTTGAAACGAGAAGTAAGATGCCAGGATACACGAAATAAGTCCAAGTCTTCTATCACTGTGCAACACAAAGGCATTAAAACTACAAATCACTAACAAAAAAGAACTTTGAACACCTAAATACACAAAAATATAAACTAAAACAAATTTTACATCCGCCATCTTTTGACATTTCAAATAGCCCCGACGACAAAATTGGACAGCACAATAAAAATACTTGTCAGACAAAAACTGTCGCCTTAGCTGTAATGGAAGGTTACAGCTTTCCACTTGTAAAGCATTTATCGGCCTCGACTTCATAGCTCCTGTTATCAACCTAAGACATTTAGATTGGATTGCATTTAAATTTTTAAAGCCTACCTGGTTCCAATAAAAAAGTGCCATAATCAATAAGACTCCTAATTAAGGCATTGTAGATTAACTTGAGATAAAACGGGTGGGAACCCCACCAAACTCCAGCATGGCAACTAAGAATATTCAATATTTTCTCACATTTAGCTACAATGTATTCGCAGTGAGGCAAGCCCGTCGGTTTCGCATCTAAAACAATGCCCAAAACCTTAGTATGATTAACCACCGAAAGAGGTTCATTTTTAAAAATCACTGATATTTGGCGAGTTATTCTCTTCCTAGAAAAAAACTACCACTGAGCTTTTATTGGTGGACAATTCTAAAAAAAAAACATGCAACCAGTCCTGAAGGTAGTTTAAAGCAGAGTTTATTGCGTCACTTGTTTTAATCAAACATCGGTCAGTATGGTATGAAAGGAGGTCATCAGCATATTGTAGCCCATTAACAGTTCCACTAAGCGAGGATTCAAGGTAAAATTTATAAATATTGTATAATATGGGACTAATTGTAAGTATCACGGGTCGCAGGCGATCATGGACGATGATCGGCGAATACACCCGCGTATGCCCTTTACAGTATCGTGCTCGCCTGTAATCGTCTGTATTCGCCGTAGCAACCTATTGATCTAAATTTATAGTCAATAGGGGGTTTTTTAAGTAGGCGGGGGTCCGGTCCCCGTCCCCCGTTTAATTATTATCACATAAATTGGTACCTATGACTATGAATTTTAGGACAGCAAATATGTCCCGCTAATTGACATTCCGATGTTCTCTTCAATATTATGATTATGACATGACTTAAGTAATAACTAATAGTAATAAAATAATCAGTGACCGTAGATTTTTCAGCAAAACCGGTGCAATGACGTCACAATGACATACGACAGTGAGCTAGGGTTGTCGAGGTGTATAATATCATTGACGTTTAAAATAATGTAATATCAACGACAATATAAATGTTGTCGTTGAAAATTAAACAGTACACTTTTTACTTAATCAGTTAACCCTTATATTAATAATAAATAAATTAACCATTCATTTCATTATGCATATTACGCTTTATATTGAATATTTTCTTATTTGTTTAAAGTATTTAATACACTCTTTAGTGCAAACCTCAAAAAGATACAAACGATACAGAACGTAAAACCTAAAAGTAGAGGTAGATACAAAGGCCCGTTTCATGAAGCTACAAGTTACAAATTACAAGCGGAACTCTCTTTCTAGGTCGCTTGTAATTTGTAACTTGTAGCTTCATGAAACGGGCCTTTGTTATCTACCTCTAATATGGGCCCTCAAGACGAGACTTGAGCCGGGTTTTTTTTGTGAAATTTTATTTATATTGGTACTAATACCTATCTATATTATGACTTAGTTCTAAATGGCTTTGATTTCATTTAATTCTCGGTTGAAACAATTTAATATTTGCCACTACTGTCAACCCTAGCACTGCACCAAGAATTCTGGAAAATCTACGATCGAAATCGAAACTTTAACTTTATAGCAGTCAACACAGACTGCCTCACGGTTAAGGGTGCAACTGGAAAACGAGTAGTCGAATATAGTTTTGCTTTTGGACGATGAAAAGGAAATAACACAGCATTTGTCCACATTCAATGACCGTCCGCATATAACATGCTGGGAAATGTAAAAAACTGCATCAGATTGATAAAAAAAAACAAGAAACAAGGGTCCTAAATGGGAACCTTGAGGTACTCCTGACGTAATTATAACTGGCTGAGAGAGATGACCTTTATTACTAAATAGTTGACTCATATTGTGCAGATATGACTTAACCCAACTTGGAAAGTTGCCGAGAATTTCATACCCCTCCATTTTTTCATCAACATCATCATCATCAGCCCGATGCAGTCCACTGCTGGACATAGGCCTCTCCCAAGGAACGCCAGAGCCCGGTCTAATGCTTTATGCATCCAGTCGCTACCGGCCCTCTTATGCAAGTCATCCCGCCATCTGGACAGAGGGCATCCCACGCTAGGTTTTCCAAGACGCAGTCTCCACTCCAGAACACGCTTACTCCAGCGGTTATCCGTTCTGCGACACAGGTGACCAGCCCATTGCCACTTCAACCTACTAAATAGAAAATGTATTTAGCAATAGTACATTATAGCCCAGGTACAGAAAGTAAGCAATAGATGGACGAGTTAGTTCGCGGGCCGAGCCGCAGGTGAGGACCGCGAAGATACGAGTCCATCTATTGCACTTTCTACCGAGGCAATACTATGTGCTTTTCACGCCTAATGTAAGGAAATAAAACAGGTTAGGACATAATACACAGTTTAATTAAAAGTAATATTGATATTTTTGAAAGTTCATCAAAGTAGGTCAGCATTACGCTTTCAGAGAAAGAGTTCGTTTTTTTATTCATTTGCCATGCTTTGAAATTTTCATACACTTTCTGATATTTGCGACGGGATTTTATTGGCAGTAAATTCCGAATTACCGACTTTGCCGTATCCTGAATTTCAGGCGGTGTAAGATCCATATCTGTACTTGTATCACTCATTTTTGTTGAATATCGTACAAATTTCCAATCAAAAGTTCAAAAGTTTAGCGTTTGTTTCCAATTAAAAGAACAGAAGTAATTTTCATTCCCGCCTTTTTAACTTTTTTAATTTTTACCTTATTTAAAGATGCAAAGGCGTTTTTCACGTACGCCTTAAAAACTTACATAAAAACACGTTTACAATCGCAAAAATACACTTTCACTGAGCGGATTTGACGTTTTAATTTTTTAATTAAACGTTCTAATGTCATATTTGTCAAACATTTTTTTATTTATTTCCGAACGAGTTACTAATGTCATAAATAACCGACCAATAGCAGAGTAGAAAGTAAACTGGTCTAAAAACACTCCATTTTACTTTGCAACTCAACATTGTTGGACTGTTTTTGTGTTGTACTACTAAGAGCAACTTTCTATTCTGATTTCGATCCTTCTTTGGCCATATTTCCGAGCAGTGGCGTGAAAAATATATTTTTTTACCTTATCAAACACCTTTGTAAAATCGATGTATAATGCGTCTACTTGTTTTCTTTTGTCAAATGTGGTATGAAGCGTACCTTAACTCTTGTCCATGGTTCTGGCATTATACCCCAAGCCCCAAGCAAAACCTTGCCTGAAATATTTAACCACATGCGGGATACCATTTTATACCGCTGATTTAAATGGTCGGAATTTCTCAATAGCCCATTTAACATTGATAGGCCTGAAGATGTCGACGGCTTTGTTCCAATCAACTTTGTACGCTCTGTGACCTTTGTGATTTCTTTAGACGCACATTGCTGGGTGTAATTGGAGATGTACGATCCTGGACAATGGGTTAGGTACATACAATGAGGATTTTAAGAGTTTCCTCTTTAGGCCGAAATAATGTTGTTTTTTTTATTTTGATCCATTCAATGCTTTAAAGTTTTCTTTCCAATCATGCGTTCTAGAGCAGTGACTGAATATTACGCCAAATTATCAAATATTTCGGTATTTGATTATTGATACAGTCGTTTTGAAATATAGATGTATTGGCATAAAGCGCATCACGTGAAATAAACTTGCGCTAAAATTGTTTTTTGGTGTCACAGGTATATAGGTGGACAGCGAGGCGGTGTGAGGGGAGCGCGTGTTACCATAGCAACCGCCTTGTTACCTGTGCGTCAAACCAAAGACTACTATTGTATACGCCATTTGGTTCATGTTGAACTTACGTGGTACGGAGTATAGTAGTAGTCCGTTGTCAACAAGCCTCCGACGGCGCGACCTTGGTCGGAGGGCTTGTTGGCGACCGTCTAACAGGTCCTTTACAGAGAGCCCTGTCAAGATGCACTACGCTACCTAGCGTTTCTAATCGTTTGTTTTTAACCAATCGCGTCTATGGTAGATCACGTGACTTTTCGTATCAGGTAACGCGATTGGTTTATAAACGAAACGAATAGAAACGTTAGTTGGCGTAGTGCATCATGGCAGGGCCTTCAGGGCCCCGGCTTTCCGGTAACCTTCGGGAGGGAAGATGGTCGATTGAAAGATGTCCGGCTTTTCCTATTGTCTTCTGTTTTGTTTACTGATAGAACTATCACTCACTTCACTTGACATTGGCGAAATCACTGCGAAATACTGTGGTGCCATTAATAAAAAAACGGTAAAGTGCGAGTCGGACTCTCACACCGAGGGCACAGTAAGTTTTATTTTATTCCAATTTGAATTCGATTTCGAATCCACTCAGCGAGCGCAACGCACACTTTACCATTTTTAGTATTTGTTGTAATTTCTTCAGGGTTTGTAATATAAAGGCGCGACCGCACCGCTGCTTAACGGTGCGTATTTTCGTTTTTTTTGTGTTGTTATTTGTTACTATGAGTACTATGAACCCGGCTTTTGTTTACGCACCGACACACCGTATTTTACGCAGCGGTGGGGTCGCACCTTACTCATACCAAATTTGACGCTCGCATGTTTTAAATTTTTGATACAAAATGAGTCGTAAATAAATGTTTCTTGTAGGGGACCAGCTTTACTTCTGTTTATTTAACATACATACACATTCTAAATAAAAAACTAGTTCTATTTATTACGGTTCAAAAATACAGCTCTTTAAAGTTGGGACGAACGGACAGCGTAGCATATTAATAGGGTCCCGTTGGGCTTCCTTCGGGTACGGATACGGAACCGTAGAAAAAAATCGTTTAATAAAACCTACTTAGTAGGAAAGGAAACACTTATTTTTTGTTGCTATAATTTTAAAAGTATGTAACGTAAAATTATAAAATTAATATTCGAATACGCAAATTGTCAAATTATAAATTACGTGATACCCTACTTATTTTTGTTATCATTTCACTTACCTTTTTTAACCCCCATTCTACATTTCAAGTAACTACAATTCTTTCACGATATTTACATAATTTGATTGATTGATAAATTTTATACTAATAAGTACATGGCTGCACTTTAGTCCAGTCAGGGCTTAACACTTCAACAGGTGATGAAGAGACTCAACTGTTAGTTTACGATAAGAAATAAAACAGTCAGGGCGACGAGATTGACCTATCCAAATCGCAAGATAAGTTCGCGTCATCGCGCCAAATCCAATTCGGGAAAGCCATGGAGTCAATGAGCTGTTTTTTTAACTGTAACTGTTTATCAGGAAGTCATACAAAATAAACATGCACAAACTGCGCAATTTTGTCTTGTTTATACTTCTAGTTAGGTCAGTTGTTGAAGAATTATTATAAAATGAAACAGTTTTGGCACCCTCAATTCAAGATAGCGACTGACGCTTGACCTCCCCAAAGACTTAAATTAAATTAAATTAGGACCTCATGCCTTAACAATATCTATCAAAAAAACTTCTCCACCTTTTGTATGCAAGACCGTTTTAAAGTATCTACAGACTGGACACTCCTTACCGACTTTTATACTGATGAGCCATCTAAATGGGACAGAATTTGGAAACATAATTATGGCACTGTTCTCAGGACACCATGGTCTCAATTTTGCAAAGGGAAAAACTGCATTCAAAGATAAGAGCTTCTGTACCCAAAATCGCAATATTTCCCAAAAAAAGAGGATGTTTACGGGGGTCAAGAACAGACAATTACCCAAACTCTAGTTCCAAAGTTCCCCATATTGACCCATTTGGATTGCTCACCCGGCATGTTAAGAAAACTTTAGTTAAATTTTTGAAACTAGATTTATATGCATTTTACCATATTTATATTAATTATTTCAGCAATAAAAAAATGTTACTTGATTTGATGATTTTAGTTGTTCCCAGAATAGAGGTGTAATATTAAGTAAATGTGGAATTGATGGAAGGCAGGGAAAATTATAAATAACTGTTAGATTTACTTTATTGAACATTTAATCCCCATTTTTTATAAAATGTCTGAATTACACAAAAGTAATCTGGAATGAAGTGCCAAAGAATTCTTATTTATCTCTTATAAATTTACTTCCACTTATCTAGTTAGTTGAATTAAGTAAAAAAACACCATGAATCTACTTGTCCCTTACTTTGATAAGATCATTTAGATCTAAAGCTACACATATTTCCTTAGAGTCAGTGCGGGGATTCCTGTCCAAAATTTCAGTAATTGGATAGTAGTTTTCGCGGTTGTCCACATTCCAACCCGAATACTGTAAAAATAAGAATAAAAGAAATTGGAAAACCATTGAAATAGAACCTCTTAAGTCAGTTAAAAGTAACGCATTAAATGCTTACCACACAAGTGCACTTGTGCAAAACTTTCCCACTGGACTCCATGGGTATAAATTTCTGTAGAAGTGCCTTCCCATCAATTTTCCACAGGTTCAATTCGTCCAGTTTCGATGTGACTGTGTCTCCATCCCATTTCACATCTGTTTTCAACAGGACAAAGTTTCCAGACTGAAAAGAAACAATCCTTATTGTTGCATCATACATGCCAAAAGGCACGATACTGTTTATAAATAATAAAATGATAATGACCACTTCAAATAGAAAACCACTGCCAAATTTTGAAACTCTATTGATTCTAATTACCGAGAGCTGGACCTTTATTGTATGATGTTGAACAACATTGTTTTTGACCTATTATGGTAATATTTTTACCTCAGCCTCCATTACTGTCAAGTAAATAAGACCTATCAAAACATTGACAATATGATAACAAGTCAAAAGTGATATTGTTTAACATTATAAAAAGAAGCCAAGCATCTTATTTAGAATAGTAGCTTTATTAACACAACAATGCAGTCACTGCTGCTTGGTTCTAGCCAGTGATTTATACTCACTCAAAACACCGATAGTGTCATTTACCACACCGCACTGCTTACAGAGAGAGAACTTGGCATTACTATACAAGGACTAAAATTTATCAAAACAAATTTCTTACATGGAAATGCTTTGGTACATCTTTAGATTGGCTGGAATCTGACTTGTTGCCATCAGAGCCATTCTTCTCATCATCAGAGCCTTCTTCTTCATCCAGCTCACCCTCATCTTCTTCACCTTCACCTTCTTCATCTTCATCCCCCTCACCCTCTTCATCATCTTCCTCTTCTGAAGAATCCTTACGTTTCTTTTTGGAGTTGTTAAGAGATGCTCCTTTTTGCGTACGTTTGCGCCCAACACGCCCTCCAGGTTGTTCATTCTGTATATTTAGACAAAGTAATGTGATTATATTTTACCAAGGAAGTAGTCTTTCATATAAGATTTTCTATAAATAATTTACTTTGCAATGGTTACTTGACATTTAAAATTAGCACACACCTTATCAACAACCCTATTGTGCAAATAGCATTTAACACATTCATTGCCAACTCAACCCTCGGGTCCCTCTACTCGTAGAGGGATACTGGTAGCTAGTGTTAATTTAAGAGTGGCAGTCCATTCTTTTGGCTGACTATACACTACTTCCAATTTTCTATAACAGTTACTCAATTTGATGTATATTGAGTAGCTGGTATAGGAAATTGGATGTAGTAATTTAGGAATTGTATATTATTTTTAACCAATTTGATAAATCTAATTTCTGATATTTGGGATTTAGCACTAACAACTACATTGTAATCCCTTAGAATCCTAAGGGATTACCATTAGAATTAGGATTCCATTCAATTAGATTTTTTTGGATTTTGTGTATGTATTTTGCTTAGCTGTTTGTAAGTCTGTTTGTTTAAAATTATTTAAACATACAGACTTACCAACAGCTAAGCAATATAATGGTAAACGGAACAGCGACTCAGGGATGTTAGACGGCCACTCGGAAATCCTTGTGCCGAGCTGGCTGAAAGCTGGTATTGAAAACGAAAAACTCGTACCCCTATGCTCCGCTGCGGCGCTGCTATAAACTGTGTCGGAAAATGCATCCTAGTGAAAAATTTAATATTTTGATTTCGTGTACCGTTAATAGAGGGCAGTAATTATCGGACGCACTGAAGAAATATCACTTTAAACCTTTCTTTTTGATATTATATTGCATTTCGGATTTAAATCTAGTAACTCGATTGACAAAAAATGGTAAGAATTTATCCAGACTGCTGCTATAATAAAGTTTTATATCATAAAGGAAATCTGATTTCTGATTGGAATTTTTTTTTTATTTGCCTCTCTGAAATTTTTCGGTTTTCTGTATTATCGGTGTATTTTGGTCGGTCAACGGCCAATCTTGGTATTTTTGCATACAAGGACCGAGTAGTCTTGGTACATGGTACGTGACACTAAAAACTGGTATGTTTACCAACAAGTTGGTACGTCTGACATCCCTGCAGCGACAGAAAATTAGAAGAACATTCCTATCTGTGCATAACCTTAGTTAGGGGTTTGGACAGTCAGAAACTACCTATGATCGAATTCGAAATTCGCTGTTAAATCGTATGAATCCCAATGACCGAAATTAAAACTACTTCAAATCAAAGATCATAGCAAAACAAAGGCATCTCGATAAATAATATTTCATGTTACACTTCAACGTACCGAATCGGCATCCGGCGTCCAATCTTCTCCAGAGTCTTGGAATTCTTCTGGCTCCGCCGCGGGCTCAGACCCCTCGGAGTCATCGTCAGCTTTCTTTACGGACTTACGTTTGCGCATATTTAGGTAACTTTAAATGAAATAGTCTAAAACAGAATAGGCAAAACCCACGCCGTTTATAATAAATGAAAGGAGAAGACGAGCATAAGCAACGCTTTTCAAGCAATCGACAAGGCTTGCCCGCTTGCTTGCTTACAATCTTGCCACTGACAAAAATGACTTTTTTTTTACTATAGGATATTCTTACGATATTCTATAAAATCATAAATCAAATATTAGTATTTAAACAAATAGTACCAAATTAAAATCAATTCGCTAAAGTTATGGACTCCAGTAACGGCAATTTGACTAGGTATGTAGGTATTGATTTTTCAATAAGTTCGTTTAGTACACTTTTATTAAGCTAAGCCGCGCCGTGTTTTCGATGTTTTAAAAGATGCATTGTTTTCATACAAAATGTAACGCTGCAGTAACATCTACGGTCTATGGCGAAGATACGCATTGGCTGCTCTTATGCCCGTATTAATAAACTGAGGCCCCACTTTGAAAATCGAAGTTCGAAGTTACGTTAGCTCCATCCCTTTCCCTCGATTTAGTTTCGAATGACGAGTGACAGAGATGGCGCTAACTTATCCTCAAACTTAATTCTAAGCTCGTCTCGAGATGCGTTAAAAATGACAGTGTTCTATGGTTTGGCTTATCTTCTGACGGGCCTCACAGTAAAGATGAGTTTATTAATACAGCGCTTCGTAGTCTTAAGGCGTGTCCGCTGCGTCAAAAGACTAACAAAACGTGTTAGCAAAATATGTTACAAAACATGTTTAGGTATAACTGCACGTCAATTGCGAGAACGAAAAATCGAAAACACGGCGAAGAAGGAAACTTGTACACGAATATTCGTCGTTTTCTAGAGATGTGCCCCATCATAACTATACTACCAACTTCTAAAAATAATGTTATTGATATACTTTTCTTGATATTCCATTATTTGTATCCTTTCCATTCCTGATCTTTTATTCCGTTTTTCCAAATTCCGTATAACCATTTATATGATAATTCCGTTTCGCCTTTTTTGTTGTCCTTCGGGCCGAAAGCAAAAACCTTTCAAGGGCCAAGATAAAAAAAAAGGATCATCATAAAGAAAAGTCAACTTACAACTATTTCATATAATTATTTAACGTAACAAAGTTTATAACAACAATTTTTTGTATCAGCAATATATAAATATTTTTGCTTAAAAATATTATATGGCAAGCCTAGCGGTAGACCGAATCGAATCTTTAGACATACCTTAATAATCTGTGAATCGAATCGAAGCGAGCTAGCGTCGTAGTCGCGTCGTTCGTTGTCATATCAGCTGATTGCGTCATTGCTTGTAAAGACAATAACGCAAAAAACAAAAAACAAGTCGTAGTAGTCGCATTTGGCTTTGTGATTAAATCTGAAATTTCTGTATCAACATCTCAAAATGAAATTCCAGTACAAGGAAGAGCATTCTTTCGAGAAAAGGAAGACCGAGGGTGAGAAAATACGCAGGAAATATCCGGATCGTGTACCAGTCATTGTCGAGAAAGCACCGAAGGCGAGGCTGGGAGACCTCGACAAGAAGAAGTATTTAGTACCGTCCGACCTAACCGTCGGCCAGTTCTACTTCCTGATCAGAAAACGCATTCACCTTCGGCCTGAGGACGCGCTGTTTTTCTTTGTCAACAATGTAATCCCCCCTACTTCCGCAACCATGGGCTCCCTGTACCAAGAACATCATGATGAAGATTTCTTTCTGTACATAGCATTCTCTGACGAAAATGTTTATGGCTCCCATGCTTAAATTTCATAATATTTCCTATTTTTAAATGAATACCTAATTATAAAATATGTGTAGAATTATTTGACCATATGGTAAAATCTAGTTTCTAAGGCTTAGCTTAATGTTCTTGTATTATGTGTTAAAAGGTGATAATTGATTTATTTGCTAATTACAGACACAAAGTTTGTGTTTTTGCACTGTTATTAATTTTAGAATTCCACTATATATGGGTAAATAATGATGCATTGTATCAATCTCTCTTTGATTTAAAACTTGTAATTATTTCTGTATAAATAAAAATCCAAAAAAACTGTCAGTTTTTGCTTTCTTTTCGTACCTTTCCCCGATTCTGATTGGCTACATCATTCAAACCTGGAGACCCAGTTTGTAACACACCATATGGTATTGTTGATCGAAGGAGTATCCATGTGATGCAGATCATTCATAGGAGAAGCAACAGGAGTCAACTCTTTAGTAAATAAGCTATCTTTACTTGAGTTTTTCTGAATGTGTGGTGAGGTTCTCAGTTCATTAAAACCTTTTATTTTTTATGTATGTTACCAAATTAGATGAAGATGGACCATTTGGTCTTTTCTTTGTTGGAAATAGTACACTTTTCAAGTGGTCTCATTGTCATTAGGTCAAGGTTCTAATGATGGAATCCTGGAGAAATCGAGCAGCCCATAGCATGTGTACTCTGATGTACTCCTCAAATGCAAATAGTAGCTTCGTTGAGTTTGATCTCCTTTGGCAGGTTTTTTATAGTTTTAGGGTTCCGTACAAAAAATTAAAAAACTGAACCCTTATAGGATCACTCAGAGTACTTTGTTATATACTTGAGATCACTCGTGCGTCTGTCTGTCCGTCTGTCTGTCACAGCGATTAGATCCGAAACTACTGGACCGATTGAGTTGAAATTTGTTACACACTTGTAAATTGATGACCCAAACACAGATTTGCAAAGTAAATATATATATTTTTTAAATAAGGTTCATTTTCGGGGGACAAATTAGACAATTAAATTAAAAGTTTTGCATACCTTACTTTGTCATATATCAAATGAAAGGGAAAGTATATATTTGTTATTATTGTAAAGTAAATAGTATTGATTGCCTGATCTTCGAAGCTACTGAGCCTAAAATCTTGAATAAAATACAAATTATAGTTTATTGCTTGTAGATTACAGGAAAACCTATAAGAATTCTATGAAAAAAAATACGTAAAGTAAATATATATTTTTCTTAAAAAGGGTTCATTTTCGGGGGACAAATTAGACAATTAAATAAACAGTTTTGCATACCTTACTGTGTCATATGTCAAATGAAAGGGAAAGTATATTTGATATTATTGTAAAATAAATAGTACCTATTGATTGCCTGATCTTCGAAGCTACTGAGCCTAAAATCTTGAATACAATACAAATTATAGTTTATTCCTTGAAAAGGAAAACCTATAAGAATTCTATGAGAAAAAATACGTATGCAGGGAACCCTCTGCACGCGAGTTAAACTCGCACTTGGCCGGTTTTTTTAATTATCAGTAGGTACCTAATCCAACTAGAGTGGGTAATAACATATGCATTTGGTCGAACATAAACCTCCTCCATTTTTTGAATTTGATTAAAAAAGGTAATTTTTAGAAAGTATCTACATACCTATTTATTACATTAAATTTAGGTGCTTGCAGGTAGAGTATGCGAAAAAGAGTGCATGTAGCTGAAATGCGAATGTTGAGATGAATGTGTGTTGTTATGTACCAAGTATGACGTATGACCCAGTATGTACCTACCTATAAGAAAGTTTGATAGTGGTGCCAGGCTGCGAAAAATTATTTGGTAATAGGTAGATTGTCGAAGCGTTAAAAGATGGCGGATGTGTAATTTGTTTTAGTTTTGTATTTTTGTGTATTTAGGTGTTCAACTTCAAAGTTCTTTTCTGATAGTGCATAGCACAAATGTGCTTTTTATGCCTTTGTGTTGCACAGTAATAGAAGACTCGAACTTGTTTCGTGTGTCTGGCAGCTTAGGTACTTCTCGTTTCAAGTGGACTCGCAGTGGTGCAGAGGTTAAAACTATCTTGACCTCTTTCCTGCATATTCATATTCATTTTATTCATAATAATTCGTATTACATGTCACAAAAGAAAACAAAACAAATATATCACTTAATTGTCAATAAGAAGGGATTGTAAATACCAATAATTAATATTTGTACATTAACAATATTAACATTTAATAATACCTATTTGGTACACAGTAGAAATTCATTATAGGTATAGAAAGTGTGCTCGATAAGCCAGTATTTGAGCCGTACAACGCCGCCGCCCCCAATCTTCCTAGAGTAGATTGATTTTATTTTATTGCTATATTGATTTATACTTATACATATATACATACTTGACACTGGCGAAATCACTTCATTGTGCAAACGCCATATCCCCGCGGTAGTAGCTGTTGAAATCGCCGCGGAGCGAAAAAAAAAGTTCGATTGTCATGTCATGAGGTGGAATTAGATTCATGGTACGAAAAGAGTTAAGAATGAATGTCGAGGGCTATAAGTAGGTAGGTTAGCGGATTATTACCTTTAGACATACCTTAATAATCTGTGATTATTACTCGCTCACCGCTCAGCTAGTAAGCACGTATAGATGTAGTGCATAATCATTAGGACATCGTATTTCGTGGGGTAAGTGTTACTTTCTCAGTTACCTCAACGATGAGTAGGTAGGTATATTCCATTGGCTTAGATAGTGTCGCTACACTCGCACGTACTTGTGGTTATTGTAATAAAATACGAACATAGTTTGATGTATTACTGCCAAATTCACATGCGGCGACACCCGCAACTGAATTTGACAGTTTACATGACTTATAAAGGAACATAAATATGAACTTTTCCCACCACCAACGATCTCGTAACCTCGCTCGCAAAGGTTGGTAAAGACGTGCCCTAAGACTTGCGGTTAGATTTAATTACTTATGCAGAAAAAACGGCGGAGAACTTAATCTGGTATAGGAAGAGATTTTATTTGTTTTCGACGATTACGCAAGTGTTACAGAGAATAAGTAAAGATCGGACGACTCTAACGCACGGTGAAACAAATCTATCATGGTCGTTTTCCGATCAAGTTTTCGGGTATGTGATTAACCCGATCATAGCGCCAGTACTTATTTTTGGTCTCGCCAGCTTGTTCAGACAACATGCCAGTAGGTAAAGCGCTGGACTGGATGATTTGCCGACCGTGTGTTAAAATTTTATGTAAAGTGACGGACATGAGACGACAGACAGAACCTGTACGAATACATCGTACATTGTTTAGTCGCGTCATCAGCGTTGACCTCATTTTACCTTTAATTCAAATTGCTTATATTGTAAGTTAGTTCACGTTGAATCAGTAAAGTGTGCACACATATTTAACAAGATTAATAAAAGTTATTTATCAAGAAAGTCTTTCCTGTCACTTATCAAGTTATCCTATCAAGAATAATACGAGCTACCAGGAGTTCGTACATGGTCCTTCGAGCCGGATTTATGAACATAGGTCAGGGTTGCATAGTCAAGACCGATGACTTCACAGTGTTCCCACACAAAATTCACTTGAGTGAAATGAATATGAAACCTGAAATTTACATACAGGAGATAGCTCCAATAAATCGTATATTCAACTTAACCATACCCCATCTCTCCTTGGGAAACGAAACACAAGAAACGGCACAAAAGGAGATCATACACGTAGAGAAAGATATACAAGCCCTGAAAGATATTGAAGAATCAGAAGAGTCATTATCCTATCATGACATACATCACTATGCCATGATATATGTGATACTGGGAATGATTGTCTTCATTGGAATGATCATTGTAATGCGACGTGTAAAATGCAAATGGACGGTGACAAGCGCAACCGCCGCCGCCGTGGCGGAGCCCGCAGCAGCAGCCGCTCCCGCGCCCGCCCCCCGTCGCACGAGCCGCCACGAAACTGACGTATTAGAAAATAATCCGCTGCAAATAGATAGAGCTACTTCTCCTACATTTAGATTAGTTTCATTGGCTTGAATTGTAAATTGCTTTATCAGTTTTGTTTTATTTATCTGCTTATCTCACGCCTTAGGGGAATATGTACGAATACATCGTACATTGTTTAGTCGCGTCATCAGCGTTGACCTCATTTTACCTTTAATTCAAATTGCTTATATTGTAAGTTAGTTCACGTTGAATCAGTAAAGTGTGCACACATATTTAACAAGATTAATAAAAGTTATTTGTCAAGAAAGTCTTTCCTGTCACTTATCAAGTTATCCTATCAAGAATAATACGAGCTACCAGGAGTTCGTACAGAACCATTTATACGTTTTTACATATTTTTCCCACATAATGTCCTTCATCGAAGATAAAATGCCCAACTACACATTTTTTCTCATTACAATATAATAATATTTATTTAAACTTTATTGCACAATACACAATGTAAGTAAAAATTGCAGACTTAATGCCTTGAGCCATTCTCTACCAATCAACCACTGGGCCAAACAGAGGCAAGTAAAGGATGGTGCTAAATTTAATGAAACGTTAAATTAAGAAATAACATGTCTTAAAATTAAAAAAAAACTTTTATATAGGAGCAAATACACATTCATAAAAGTAATATACGTAGGTATACATCTTAATAGAAATACTTACATAACATTTATATACATATACATATCATCATGTCAGCCGAAAGACGTCCACTGCTGGACATAGGTCTCCCCCAAGGCTTTCCACTCAGACCGGTCTTGTGCTTTTCGCATCATATACATATACCTACATATAATATAGTCGTACCTGTAGACCGTGACACTATACAGAGCCTTGCTATTGGAGACTTTGTTTGTTGACTTGAGCTTGCCTTACACGAAGCGGGAGCGCATTCCAAAGACTTATTGCCTGAAGGGCGAAGTTTTTTGTTTGAAGGTTATCTTTCCAAAAACACATACAACGAAAATGTCCTCAACTAAGACAAAATCACATATTGTGGCGAAGGGTAAGAACTTTTTATTCATTAAATCTAACAGTTCCCGTGGGATCAACGATAAACGACTACAAAGTGGCAGTCGCTAGCAAATGCACGATAAATACGATTAACGTCTAACGTTTTCCCAAAAGGTAGAAAGTAGGATTCAGTAAGCACGTCGGCCATCAGATGGTAAGCGGTCACGGTCACTGTAACCAATAATCGTCCCCACCGCTGTGACGAGTAATAAATATGAAAATAAACATTGCACAGCTACAGGTTTTCGCTTTTCCGGTTAGCGTCCTTGCCGTATGGCGGGCGGTAATGTGCGCAAGGATCAAGCCAATCATCAGTTATCACTAGGTTTCTTTTTCTGTTTTATCACCAGGAGCTATGCGGGTCGGCACGGTTATAACTTTTCAACTTGGTTCCTCAGACCGACATTTTTATGCATACGTAACTCTAATCAAAAAAACCGGGCAAGAGCATGTAGGACCATGCTCAGCGTAGGGTTCTGAAGCTGCCAAGTACTACAAACATAAAAACAAAAAGTAATAACTAATTTTCTTTTAAAGTCATTTGGTGCCATTAATGTCATTATAGATGATGATGATGATGATGATGATTTTAGTACGTATAAACACTTCAATCACCTGTATCTCAAAAACCAATGATGTCTACTTAGTCGTGATAAGTAGTTTTTCTTTTAAATTCGTTATATGACCTTTAATTTCATATTTTTCATATTTTTAGTATTTGTAGATTTGGCTGTGGGGGGGGGGGGGGTGTCTAACAAAAAATAGCGCTTAAACCTTAATATTTCATAAACGGATCCCTTAATCGAAAAATTGTTTCGACAAACTCGCAACATTTATGAAAGACCTATCCCAACGACACCCCACGAAAAGGGCTAGACGAGAAAAGGAAAAAGAAAGGAGGTACTGTAAAAAAGATTTTATTTTACCACTTTGTTGGCGTGATCAATATGTATATTCATGCCAAATTACAGCTTTCTAGTACCTACTAAGACGACGGATGGACATGGCGAAACTATACATATATTATTTCTTAGTATTATTTTTTTCCCTATCCAGTAAAAAAATAAAATTAATTTTCCATTTATATTTTTTGTAGTGAGGTTTCACTTTTTTCGGAAAATAAATAAAATAATTTTCATGGAGGTTAACGACCTTAACAAAAAGCTCCACAATTAATTTAAATATTTAAATAGGAGTTTATTAGTGTGATTTATTACATCAAAGTTAAACGTAAACCGAGGATGTCCGCAGCTAAGGTAACATCATATTCGTCAGTCTCCAGGTAAAAATATAACGTTACTTAAGTTACGTTAAGTAACCCTCATAAATACGATGTTATTTATTTGCAACAGCCGTATTTACATAATATTTAAAACGTTTAGACCTTGTGCGTTTCGCCTGAGTAATTAAACATCAACAGATTGGCCTCGTTCGTCTTCAGCAGTCGGCTTGGGCAGAGCCTTCATTGGCTCAATAAGCCGATCCGGGAGCGGCAAATTTCTACATATACTACAGGTGGAAATGGCGCCGGTGTCGGCGCCATCATTGTCTTTTATTTATACTTAGCGAAAAGAGCAAACCAAGTATTGTCGATCCGTTGTTCTTTCGCCAATCGCGACGATTCTTCGCGTCAGGATTTACTACTAAACTGAATCAGTGCTATTTTTAAAATTAAGCAACCAATAAAAAATATTAGAACTTTTAATGTTTTATTGGGAATTTATCGGGAAATTATTACAAATGGAATTGCTTCGCTTAAATTCTATAAAATAACGACTTATTTATAATTATATGCCTGCTATTATTGAATACATTATAATTACTTACTTAAAAAATAAAGAAGTAACATACTTGAAATAAGTGATTTGCTTCATTAGCGGTTTGAATGGCTTTAAATCCAAACAGTCTTTGTTCTTAAAGTAAATACCATATCACGTAACGAGTAAGAAATAGACACTTAAAAGATAATCTGATAAATAGACAAAAAATAATAATTGGACACAACCCCCATTGTCGCAGAAATAGAACAGTTACCTTTATTACCGAGCTCTGCGCACCGTATGTAATGTAATGAATACTTCAACACAAGTAACCGGACGTTTGCTGTCAACTTGTACAGCTGCCATCAAATATATCAGAACATATAAGGCACCTACTCAATAATATTAAAACTGGACCGTATTAATAACCACCTTATGTTTACAGTCATGTCAAAGGCGTAAGAACGTGTTCAGATATTTGAGCATCGCTATGTTCAAACACATTTGATGGTTTGTGTACACTGTGCAGAATATAATTACGAAACACTAGCACGTTAACATTTAAAAAATCATGTCCCGTCCGTTTATATCATATTCATTCATTCTCAAGAACACATAAGAGTGATCACAGTAAGTAATAGCAAAACAATTATTTCTATTATAACTATCTTTAAGTCTACTATGGAACTCATTCCGTGATTAGCTAACGTAAATGTCTTATAAGTATCATCGGAAGATTCGGAAGATTTGAAAATGTCATCGTAATACTACATCCTATAATTGTGTGGCCTTCGCGGCGGCCTCCCGCGGGACCTCATGCCGCGCCCTCGCAGTCCGCTCTCGCTGTCTGTAAATAAACAAAGAACATGAACACTTGATATCAACACTACCTAAAGAGCCCAAATATTCTGCCTGGCCCACACAAGAATGAAAAGTGACTTTAAGTGTTTCCGCACGAAGAACGTGAGATGGAGATCGCGCCTTGATAGCAGCGTCAAATTCAAAAATTGCTGTTTACGTCAAAACCACAACATTTATTAAAACCATGAACAAGACCAGGACCAGGACCAGGACCAGGACCAGGATTAAGATGTTATGAATACTCAGCTATTAAATCAAAATAATCGTTAAAAATCGGAGGCTTTTAAAGATTAAACCAAAAGCATACAAAAAACTAAGAGAGAAGAGAAGTTTGGAAAACAAAACTATCGAGGGTTAAATAGGTTCAAGGAAATATTATCTATCAAATTTAATATATCCCAAGACTAGACAAATACGCGGGATGGTTATTGAGATCCGGATCGCGGAAACCACCCACTTCATCATATGTGGGCTCTTAAAATATAAATGCGAAATTGAGTCTAACTTCTGTTTTTCTTCGCCTTTGCAAAAAATAAAAGGAAATAATGAAAGCAAGTTCTACGTGAACTTAGTTACGGACAAAATATAGCATTCTACTAGTTTCGGGGAAATTGATCATTTTAATCTGTCTGTCACGAAATAGTAGTTTATGCAACAGTTGTATAAGAGTGGTCAAAAAAGACGAGCCTTTGGCTCACATCGTAAAAGACGACGCCACGAGTGTTTTTTGACTTAGTTATACACCGTTACATACGATACTTTTTCTACGACTAGATTTCAATTAAATTAAACGCGATATTTACTCGACAGTAAATATTACCTAACTAATACGAAAGCACAGAACAACAAGCGAAGGAAACATGAAAAAAACAAAATGTGTCAATGGTTACCTTTTTTCTTTAACGGACGTTTACTTGCGAGGTTTTATATTTAAAAAAGTTTTTCTTAAGTTGGCAGTGATATACTTATTTCAAAAGGGTCTAGCAGGCTAAGGGATTTGGTCATTATTTCAGGTGGTATACTGGCAAGTCCTAAGAACACTCTATGCTTAATATCAGTCCTCGATCTTCTTTTCTTTTCGTGTTATTCCGGATAATGTAAAATCATCAGCATATGATTGAAAGTGGCATATTTTGTAAACTTCTCAAGTTAGATTAACCAAACAAAATAATATTTGACTATAATAAAATACACTACAAAGTACGTATTTTTAACCCGCATCATTTCCTTATACTTCATTATGTAGAAAACATTTTATTTTTCTTCAGGTTTTTTTTTACTTCTCGCGGAGGTACACCTCCAGAAAAAATATGCATGGATAGCCACTATACTAGTAACTGCTACATAAACATGTAAAAATATATGAGTAAATCGCCGTGCGTCATGTCAAAAAAAAACATCATCGAATAAGTAGAAACGAGCATATGTAAATAAAGTACTAGTGCAGGGTCTAGATATGTTAGTATGTAGGTATATAACTTTTAATTCCAATAAACCTATTGCCATGTCAAAACTGGGTAGATTCATTCAAAATTAATAATATTAGCGGAACTCTCTTTTCATGTCATCGTCAATGCATTATAAATAGGTTCTGGGTATTAGAAAAGGTTACATAGGTATACAAGTGCTGTTATGGGGCATTATGCATGTTCTTATATTAGTGCTCGTGACATAATATAAAAGAGAGATAAAAGTAGGTACAGGAGTAGGAAAAAATCATTAAATTCATGGTTTATTTCATAAGTTTTTAGTGGTATCTTACATTATTAGAATCTTTACGAATCAGCATAGTTTTTGAACCTGTTTGCCCGATATTTTTTATCAACTGTCTTAGTAATCACATATAGTTGTTTTTCCATACATAGTGAAAATCAAACACTGGGATACCTAGTATGGAGAAACAAACTTTGTCATTACTTACTCAAAAAGTTTATTAAAGAAAAAACGAGCATATTGGTTCGCTGATTCGTAGTTATTGTAATTATATAAGCTACCACTGAAAAACTTATGAAATAAAAACATGAAATTAAGAACTTTTCGAGACATGGGCATAAGGGAATATTACAAAAAACCTAATTAAAATGATAAATATCTCCGAATCTAGTAAAAATCGCTTAACATACACAGGGGTCAGCCCTCTCAGTTTTGGCGTTGGGTTTTGAGACACCCTGTATACATTTTATGTACTAATGGTTTTGAATAACTGATACTACCCTCATCGGTATTTGTAATAAGCGACAGCAGGTTGTACCTACTTTATAATTTTATAATGGTTGAATACTCAATTAACCATACTTAAATTTATTTATTTCTTTATTAGCATCGTAACAAATGTAGACTACAATAATCTAATATTTATGGAATATCTGAGTAGGGAGGAGGTGCTGGTTTTGGCCATCTTTACAACGTTTTGGCCACTGTAAAATTTAACTAATATGTAAAGAATTATGAAATTACCACAATATTTTGATTTTTTTATCTTTATATTAATCTTCAGTCTCAACTATTTATGTTATTTTTTTTAACATTACAGTATTTTTAATACTCATTTTAAACTTAAATTGCCAAAAAGGGTACAGTGGCCCCAAACTGTACTTCTACCCTAAAGCAGTAATTTAACAAAACCGTACTGATTAATATCAGTACTATAAAATTATTAAATTAAAACAAATCAAACACAACGGGTTGTTAACCCAAAAACATAAATAATTATTATTATAAATCAGACCTTTTAGCATGACGCCGACCTAATGGAACGATTGTCAGTCAAGCTTGTCAATCGAGCAGTAATCAATATAGATAGATGTTAGGCGGTCGATAGATGGAACAGTTTTAAGCATTAGACAGAAGCGGTGTAGTGTTTTTACCGGCGGCCCGCATCCAACGCTGGTGCGGGGAGAGTGCGCGCGCGGGCGGCGCGCGGCGGGCGGGCCCGGCGGGCGCGCTGGCCTCCGCCTCGCGCCCCTCCTCCGCCACCTGCCGACACCACAACTGGTTAAGGGTCTAATGCACAACCACACTTCCCCGGGTATACTCAGTCTTCATCGTCCTCCTAGCTCTACAGGCAAGCAGCCGTTTAACAACAGCTTCAACAACACTTAAAATAATAATAATATCTAAAGTAATAAAGGTTTTTATAGTAAAAATATCTTCATTCATTTCATTTCGTTAATCCAGTGTACCTATAAGCTATATCAATTCCAATTTCATCCAAATCCGTCCAGCCGTTGCAGCGTGCAGGAGTACCAAACTAACACACACAATTTGTGTCATGTTTTATTAAACATAAAAAAAAAACGATGATTGCTATGTTTGAATCCTATCGGAATAACGTGAAATATCTCGCCTCATCTAAGTTATATGAAATAAACGATATTTGAATCCCAGAGCATATACCCTGCCTGTGTGTAAACAAATAAAAAAATCTAAATAAAAAGTGGTCCGGTTAAAAAGTAGCAAGTCATTTAAGTAGTGTTTTAATAAAACTGAAGGTAATTTTGTAAATATTTATTTAATATGAAAAATGGTTGAATTTAACATGAAAATTATGTACATTGCTATAAAATTTATTTTAACCATGCCAAAATTTGCGTACTTTAGCTTTTGTTCCTTTCATCAAAGTTTGAACATGGACCTTGTCGATGTTTTTGACTTGGTTTCTCCACTTTTTCTTAAAATCTTGAATATTTCCAGCTACAGACTTTGTGTATTTGAGTTTTTTTTTCATATGAGCCCAGTAACGCTCAATTGGGCGAAGTTCAGGGCAATTAGGTGGGTTCGCCTCTTTTGGGACAACATGGACATTATTCGCAAAATAAAAGTCTTTAGCTTTTTTTCCATAATGGCAAGAAGCTAGATCAGGCCAAAAGAACACAGATGAATTGTGTTTACGTATAAGTGGTAATAACCGCTTAGCCAGACATTCTTCTACGTAAATATCGCCATTAACCGTGCCCGTAGTAATAAATTCACTTTTTAGACCGCAAGTGCATATGGCTTGCCAGATCATGTAATTTTAGGGGTATTTGCTGGCCATTTTACATTTATGTTTAGGGTTGACATTATCCTTTTGACTAGCAACATAAAATTCTTGGCCCGGAATTTGTTTGAAGTCGGCAACCACATACGTCTCGTCATCCATCACGCAGCAATCGTACTTTGAGAAGAAATTAGTGTATAACTTTCTTGCCCTTGATTTAGCCACTTTCTCTTTTTCAGGCGTCCTGTCTGGAACTTTTTGGACTTTAAATGTTTTCAACCCACTATTTAGTTTTACTCGATGAACCATAGACTTAGTTGTACTTAACTTTTTGGCTAGTTTTCGTTCGGAAATGTTAGGGTTAGTCTTAAAAGCAGCTTTGATTTTCTTAGCAAGATTTATGTTCTGAAACCATCTTTTTCGACCAGAACCTGGTTTCCTCTCGATGGTCAACCTCCCTTTGTAGCATCTTAAAACCTTACCGACAGAAGATCGAGGCAGATTTAAATGTTTTGCTACTCTAACCTGACTCCAACTGGGATTTTCTAAGTGAGTGTTCACTATTAGTTTACGACGACTAATTTCAGATGACGACATTATTGTAAATATAAAATGTAATCACACGTTTGCAGCTAAAATGTATTCTTGGATTACCTATTTGACGTCTGCCAAAGGATAGTCGTTTGTTTTACTATGTTTCTTTTTTTTATTAAAAGTTTGTATAGCCACATTTTTTCCGAACCACTCTTTAGTACACCAAACAAAAAGAAAAACCAAGTTTATTAGCAACACAACCTCGGCACTCGTACCTTAAGAAGTGTCACGTACCAGTTACATATATAAATATTTAAAAACAATGATTTCTTAATGTAAAATAGGTCAAATAAGGCTAGTAAAAATAGCATATCGATAGAACACTACTAATAATATACTTATACATAGCGCTTTTTGTTCAAAAGCATCTTCTCCAATTATTTATTTTGCGTACAATCTAAAATTTTACTGTACTATACTAATACTAATAGGTAGGTATCGGGAGCCCACAACCAAAACCATGTCCCATCGTTTTAAGGCGCAAACTGTACAAAATCGTTAGATTAGATGATTCTGAACCCGACTAGGTGGGCAATACCGGTCAGAAACGTCGCAGTTTTACGGGGGCCCGTTTCTGATACAAGTATGTAATAAAAATTGGCAACTGGTTCAGATTCAGATTCTTTATTACGTTGTACAAAATGGTTTTCAATTTAAAACATAATAATCCGACACATTTAATAACTGTCGGTGACATCATGCAAAAACATGAACATTAAAACTTACAATTTACAAAGATTCTAATATAAGATGTGTCTTGAAGATTAAACCATTATAATGGGTAATAAACTAAGTACATGTAATTTTTTTGACAATAAATATTTTTTTACGGAGTAGAAGCCTTTCTCACCCAACAAGTGGAAAAGTATGGTTTTAAATCGATTGTATTTGAGATTTTATACTTCTTCAGGTAAGTTATTAAATATTCTCACCGACATTGCATAGCAGTTTTTGTTACGAATGTTCGTCTTAATTTTTGGTGCTACCAGTCTATCGGGATAGCGTGTAAAAGTGCAGACTTCTTTTTTCCTAGTAAAGAAACCAGGGTTCATACTCACGAAAAAACACATTTCAAATAAGTAGATACATGTGAGAGTCGGCAACTTCAGCTGTCGAAATAGAGGCTTACAGCACACGGCTAGCTTTCTATCAAGTCAGTAACTATGGAGACGCACTGAGCGACAAGCTAGAAAATACAAGTTGTGTCACCCGTGCACCTTGTCAGGGGACCTACGTTACATATTGCACGAATGCACTGCTTTTGCGCGATGAAGGCTTTAATTGATCCAGAATTACCCCACAATATGATACCATATCTTAGTGCTGATGCAACATAGGCGTGATATACAGTGCTGTTTTTTTATTTGTAATTTAGGTAAGCCACAAAACATTTTATTTTTGGGTTATGACTTTCCACCAATAGTAGATTGTGATATTGTACTTTTTGCTGATGATACTTCACCAATTTTCAAGGTAGATCCATAGACTAGTACTTAATTGGTTTACTAGTAACAACTTGCTACTAAATGCTAAGAAAACTAAATGGGTTATGTCTTACTTTGATGGGTATTCTGGTTTTGGGTAAGGCAGCTGACATACAAACTACATTTGTGTTAAAAAGGTCCATTCGTTCTATTTACAATTGAAATTCCTGTGACTCCTCAAGAGAACTTTTACAAATACTAGAAATAAAAATAAAATCGCTATTCGATAATTCAGTGTCCCTTAAGTATATAAATCATTTGTTGGTCAATGCATTCATTTCTATAATAAATTACCTGCCGCAGTTTTAGTTACAAAGTTACGTAGTTCAAGTTACACTTTCCAGCACTTGAAAATTACCTGAAAAAGTCGTTAATGAGGACACGACGAAGATGATACACCAGATAGTGAAATTGAAGGAGTAGTTCCATTAGAATAGATTATAAATGTTATTGTTATTATTATTGACTCAATTGTCATTTATGTCGCATTAAAATAAATAATGTATATTTATTCAGTAAATGGTATCATAAAAATAATATCAGTAAAATTTATAATTATCAATACCACATTTCCTAAAAATGTATTTGTTTTTATATGAACAACAAAACACAATCTTATCTATGCTCAATAAAATTTTGTTTATAATACAAAAAATAATATTAGAGAATATAAAAAATAGGTGCACCTTTTTTATTACCACGCAATGTCATGACGCCATGAGCGAGAGAGCACGAGTTTAACTGTCATTTCATATTCTACCTTACGCGTAACACGACAAGGTTTGTATTGAATTGATTTTTACGTTCATTTATCTTCGGCATTAGTGAGCACCTTTCTGCGTGAACGAAGATTGCCGGCGTAACTTATATTTGTGGTCTTACTGTACACGGATGTGAAGTGACACGAGGCAAGTCGTTTATGTACATTAAGAATAGAAGGGGACCCAATATGCTGCCTCGCGGTACACCAAATCGATTTATGATCATTTCTGATTTAGATATTTGTTCTTTTAGAGACTTATTCCGTTATTATTATGAATTATTCTGTATTATTGTGTGGTTTCATCACAGTAAGTCTGATATTAAAAAGGTACATACATTTCGAGATCTTATTTATTATTACGATATTTTGGACGAAGAATTATAATCCTTGTAAAGGTTAGTTGATCTGACTTTTAGTTTTAATACTGTAATGATTTATGATGAAATGGGTGAATATGGCTACATATTTTCAGTAAAAGTTATCGATGATCTTGTAGAGACTGATTTTCATTTTTTTTAGGGTTCCGTAGCCAAATGGCAAAAAACGGAACCCTTATAGATTCGTCATGTCTGTCCGTCCGTCTGTCCGTCCGTATGTCACAGCCACTTTATTCCGTAACTATAAGAGCTATATTATGGAAACTTTGTAAGTAGATGTATTCGGTGAACCGCATTAAGATTTTCATACAAAAATAGAAAAAAAACAATAAATTTTTGGGGTTCCCCATACTTAGAACTGAAACTCTTTTTTTTTTTTTCATCAAACCCATACGTGTGGGATATCTATGGATAGGTCTTCAAAAATGATATTGAGTTTTCTAATAAAAATTTTTTTAAAACTGAATAGTTTGCGCGAGAGACGCTTCCAAAGTGGAAAAATGTGTCCCACCCCCCCGTAACTTCTAAAATAAGGGAATGATAAATGTAAAAATAATATATGATGTACATTACCATGCAAACTTCCACCGAAAATTGGTTTGAACGAGATTTAATAATTCGTTTTTTTTAATACGTTATAAATCGTAAACCGCATTTTACGTTTCATTCAATCAACTCCAATATAATAAAGAATAAAGAAAAACATTTATTTAGATGTATGGTGGTGTGGTACGGAACCCTACGTGCGCGAGTCCGACTCGCACTTGGCCGGTTTTTTTTTTTTATGGCATAGGGAAGGCTGACTAGCACACAGGCCACCTGATGGTAAGTGGAAACTGTGACGCATAGACATTCGCATTCACAAGACTGCAAGCCTAAGACTGCAAATGCGCTGCCAACCCTGAGGACTAAGATGGAATGCCTCTATGCTAGTCATTACACCGGCTGTCTTATCCCCAAACCGGAACACAACAATGCGAACACTGCTGTTTGGCGGTAGGTTAATGGATAAGATGGTGGTAGCTATCCGGACGGACCCCGCACAAGGTCCTACCACCCGCGAATGATGAAGACATCTACAAATACTCCGACAGCGAAAGCGGTGCGATTTTTACAATTTAAATTATACTTAGTTTATAAAAAAAAAACTCATTATACCAGTTAAACAGGAAAAAGGATTGGACTGTCCCATTTATTTAAAAAAAAAAGTACTAAGCCACCAGTTCAAAGAATTCGGGCAAGCTCTTTATTAATCACTATCTAAGAATTTGAAAGTTGGAACTTATTTATTTGTTTGGTAGAACATGGCTCAAACTGTTTAATTATACGATCCTGTTTTATATTTCTTGTAAAAATTGTAAATCATGTTTGGCTTAAACAGTCGTACATGTTTGAGAAGAATAAAGACGTTCACATGAAGAAAAAAAAGTTTTTTCGGCTTATGGTTTTTTCAAATGGTTCTTGTGTTTCGCTATCTAAGATAAATAAATTTAATATTTTCGTGGGTATACGAAAAAAACCTAACCTAACAGAGTCGGTTCTGCATTGACCAGATTGGTCGCTCGCTCCCTTCACTGCAATACAATACATAAATCTTTATTTACTGTAACAATGGTTATGATGAAATGACGACATAGGTAAAACTATATCATAAACACTGCAACTTTAGACATTGGAATGGTATGAATAAAAACAATTATGACTTAAGAATATTATGCTCTGTAATATTTCTGCATAATCATCAATGTGCCTTTAAACGTTATAGATATGAAATTTATATTATAATGTTTAAGGTTATAGATACTTAGGTCATAATAATGAAAGTGTCTTTATTCTGATATTTAAGACTAGATAAGATGTTTATGATTAATTTATTGTTTTTCTCACTATTTACACATTTTTTCATTCGTTGGAACCATTGTGTGAAGCAGTGGCTCCAATCTTTAGAGACCTCACCGCCGCCTTCTGGGCTTGAGAATCGTAAACCTCTAAGTTTATCTTTTATTCTTGGGATTAAAAAGAAGTCGAAACGTGCGGACCGGGTGCGTCATCAGTTACACATTTGAAGCCTTCAAATACGCATTCGTTCTCTGAGCGGAATGTACGGACGCATTATCGTGATGACGGATGACATGAATGCGAGGACGCTTTTCACGAACTTTTTCTGAGACACTGGGCAAGCAATTGTTACCATACCAATCTGTAGTGACCGTTCATTGATTTTCAAGCGACACTGTGTCAAGTTTTTCCGAAGATAGACGCAACCATTTTCATGCCAGTGCTCCTACTCTTCTTAACTTTTGTTGGCAACTCTTCAAAAGGAAAGACCCATTATGCTGACTGGCTTTTTCTTTCCGGTTCGAAACAGACACCCAGGTTTCTTCACCTGTTACAATATTATAGACAGCCAATGAATCTCCTCCATTAAACTTATGTATAATTTTTCGGCAACACTCTACACGCAGTCATTTCTGGTCTTCCGTTAAATCATGCGGTATCCTTGCTCATGCAAAATGTTTTGCACTACACTCAATAACAAAGAATATTAGAATGAGGAAATATGTGCAACATTTTGTCAAAAACTATTATGGTAGAAGAGCAGATAGGTTTTTGGTCCCAAAAATATATAATAAAATAGATTGGTTAAGGGAGGATAAGAAATTTGGCTAAATGGAAGTTAAGAATAAATTAAAGAAAACGTTTTTAGATAACTTGCCTTGATTTCAGCTACTGTGAGTGGCAACTTAATTTTGGATCTATTCTATTCTATCTACTCTAGTGTATGGTACCTTCTTGACTAATTTAGGTGCATAGTAATTAAGGAATGAGCGTTGTCTCGCCAACAAACTGCGTAAGCAGTTTGGCGAGTAACTTTAGTATTAGCTATGTATGTGTCTTTGAAAAAAAAAAAACCTATGCCTAATACAGTACGAATTTACAGGTATTTTTTTTGTCTGTCTCAATTAGTTGTCGTACGGTATCGATATTAGTTTCAGTAACCGCAGTCGCCGGCCGACCTTCAAGTTTTCGTGTCATGGAGCTGATCTCGTCCACATCTAAATTCCCCGAACCACGAATACACAGAGCTCCGAGATGTGGCTTCATCATTAAACGACAGTTGAAGTCTCTGGCAACGCTCTTGATGACTTAAGCCGCAGCAAAAATCGTTATAATAGCGACACACAACTCTCTGAATCCCGCCAATTTGAGAAAACAAATGTCAGTCTAGTAATTTGAAAAGTAATATGTTCCTAGAGAGTTCCATTTTCAAATTCTGTTATTGCTTTTTTAAATTATTCTTCTACTTGCGTACTATAAACAGCTAATATTGATATGGATAACGGTATCAAAATACCACCAATTGCGTAACCGAAGCGGGAAACAATTCTATAATGAGCGTTGCCATGGTAATAACAGTTCTATAATAATTATTATAGCATTGTTATTACCATGGTTACGGTCATTCCGGATATCAGTGTTGGCGTTTAGTGAACACTTGGAATACTAATTTGTACAATAAACTGTTAACAATATTTTATTACCAATTGAAATTACGTAATTTTAAAATAAAATACATTTTGAGACTAAATTTGTGTTTATATATTTTTTAAATTAAATTACTAAAATTAGATGGTTAATATCCATCGATTTGTTATTTGGTTACCATGGTTACGTTCAATATGGCAATCAACAAAATGGCGTTTCGTTTGGCATGATTGTGTTAGTGCTGTGTTAGTAATAATTAAAATTTGGATGAAATTTGTTTTCATTCAACAATAAAATTCACAAACTATAAACGCCAATTGGAATAATGAAAATAAGTAATAAGTAATAAGTAATAAATAGTAAATAATAAGTTTGCTGACAAGTAATTTTTAACAGAAAAATCGAGGAAAGTATACAAGAAAATATAATTTTAAGCTTGTAGAAAAAATTATGTATGCACAGAATTAGGTCTTAAGGTACTCGTGCCTGTAATTAGAGAACCTATCCTAACCTCAGCACTCGTACCCTAAGAAGCTTCATTATGTACCAGTTACATAAATATGGGGATGAATGGGCAAAGTACCATCTCTTGAGCCGAGCCAACCTCAACTTGCATGCGGTTATCCTACTAAACAACAGAAGAGGCTCTGGCGACCGGCCGGAGCTGGGCAGCAGCATCTCTGGTGTGGAACTTATTTCTGCAATCGCCAACCCGCTTGCCCAGCGTGACGATTATGGGCAACACCTCAAATGGCAAGCACACATCGATCGACCGATCATCGATCGATCTCATCTAGCACAACTGGAGGAAGAACTGAAAAACATAAGATGGCACATTTTGGGGCTATGTGAAGTCCGAAGAGAGGGGGAGGATACTGTTACCTTAGAATCGGGTCATCTTATATATTTCAGAGGAGGACCAAAAATCTGTAACGATAACGAGTGTTTTCTGCCAGTTATGACATACAGAGTCGAGACGTGGACACTGACGGTGCGATTGGTTCACCAATTTAAGGTCGCTCAGCGGGCTATGCTTAGAATATCTCTGAAGGATCGAATCCGAAACGAGGTGATTCGACAGAGAACCAAGGTTGTCGATATAGCCCAAAGGATTAGCAAGCTGAAATAGCAGTGGGCCGGTCATATCTGTCGCAGAACCGACAATCGCTGGGGCAGACGTGTTCTGGAGTGGAGACCACAGATTGGCAAACGTAGTGTGGGACGCCCTCCAGCTAGGTGGAGCTATGACATACAAAAAGTGGCTTTGAATTTTTATGTTATCACTTACTATCCATTTCTGACTTTCAAATTTCGATAAATAACTTTATGGGTGACAAAGGGATCCGCAATAATTCACTTAAATTCCGAAAATCAGACAGATTCCTATGAAACAGTTCGGTAAAAGTCAGACGCGACGCTAAAAGTTTTAGAAAATCTGTATGTAAAGCACATAAGTGCTTTTTTTATGGCAATGAGAAGGCACGCGAGCACTCAGGCCACCTGATGGTAAATGGGATCTGAGTCCCAAAGACATTTAAAATCTCAAGATTAAAATCTCAAAACTGCAATCCTAAGACTTCAAATGCGTTGCCAACCCTGAGCACTGAGATGGAATGCCTCTGTGCTAGTAATTTCACCGGTTGTCTTATCCCCACACCGGAACACAGCAATGCGAACACTGCTGCTAGCTTGGATGTATTTCGAATGACCAAATATATCTATATTAGCTATACAATTTTGGCTGTAAGGGTCAATTCACACCGAAACGCGACGCGACGCTGTGCGCTCATGCGAATCAAAATAAACTTTATTTACTACACGTAAAAGTAGACATTTAATTGTGAGAATTCAGAATACGTTGCACCACGTAGCATTCATTCTCACAATGAAATGTGTACCTTTTCGTGCAATAAATAAAGTATATTTTGAGTCGCATGTGCGCGCAGCGTCGCGTCACGTCGCGTTTAGGTGTGAATTGAAAGGACGACGAGTCAAAAAATCTGGTACTCTAAAAATTATATACTTTATGCTTGTATTGTATATTAGATGTAGAAATTAGTTTTGCCGTTGCCTTTGTTTGGGCAAGCCCGACTGACCCCAGTTTCCCATTGTTTGTTTTTTTTTTTTTTTTTTTTATTTATTTATGTCTATTTGTGTCTTTGGTGTAGTGAATAAATGTATTTCTTCTTTTTCTATAATCTTCAATCACACACACCTATCATGTGTTAAACAATTATTAAAAAAAAAGTATATAGGTACTTTTTTACGGGAACGCCCGAACGCAATTTGTATAGAAATTCTCTTTGAAGAACCTTAACACAGTTGTACTACTTTATATGTATCTTTTCAAGATACATATAAATTTGCCCCACTAGATATCGAATACTACGGCATAATATATAAGCACACCTGTTTTGTACGAGTCAGTGGAACAATTAGCTGCAATACAATGGCGTTAGCCATGCGAAGCGAATATGGTTTAGGTATCGTGTTTCAAGTATCACATTAGTTTGATTCCACAGTAGTTCAGCTGAAATTGGAAAGTAACCAGGGGCATATATGAACATTGATTAAAATCTAAACCTTTTTTTTGGTCAGCATGTCAAAATCATTAAACAAATTATACATTATAAAGAATGTTTATTTTGTATCAATTTTGGATGGTACAGCATTATTTTTTACTTTTATAATTTGTAACATGTACGAACTATGTTAGTAGAGACAGGAACTTGTAGAGCGAATATGATATTTGTACACACATTTCAACATTGAATAGTCATAATGCTAAAATTCGGGCGCACGCGATGGTCGCTGGCACTTAAACACCGATATCGTGATTAGTGACGGTCAGATAATCGTGATATCTGTTTGTTATTCAAAGTCACTGCAGCAACGTGAAAACTCCGTCACTGCTTGGTGATATTGGAAATAAATACACCTTACGTGCTATCAACACTTATGGCTCATTAAATGCATGTACTTTGTCATTTGATAGCTGTAGGTATGCTATCAACTAGAATGTATAAACAAACAATACTTATCACATTATCTATACGATAGAATCACCTCTTTGTTTAACAAAGGCAAGGAAAAACTCAATGTCTTATTCATTAAAAGTTCAATAACCTTGGATAATTTAGTTGAAACGTACTCTATGACGCGGTGCGAATATTTTAATGCGTGTAATAACGGGTAACTTCTTTAATAAACATTTGGCTCATTTATATTAACCGCCAAACGGATGAACCAATTTGGATGATTTTTTCAAGAAAATCTACTTTAATAGAGATGGGTCTTAGGTATAGACTATGCAAATTAAAATTAGCTAAGATGTACGAGGGCGACACTGAAAGTTATTAGATCTGGCCACTTGTAAACAATATAATAAAAAAATAAGTTTAAATTTCGTAAATGGAACACTTTGTCAATATTATTGAGTATGTATTTTATTCATTTGTCATTTGTTTTACGATTTGGCGGCAAATTGAAAGTTGTCTGTGACACGTCAGCATGAATTTAACGCGAGAAAAAATTCGTGCAATGATTTTTTTATGACTTTCCATGTCATTTAAGTCAACAAGAAAGTTATGATAGACTACGATTGGCCTTTCACGATGAAGCCCCATCTCGTGCCACTGTTTACAATTGGTTTAATGACTTTAAACGTGGTCGCAATAATCTCACCGATATGAGATCTGCGTGAGGGCTGGTCTTCTACGGCAACGACTGAAGATAACATCAGCGTTGTGCGGCGTATGATAGAGACTGATAAAAGAGTGACCTATCAGCAGATTCGTACAAGCCGCCTCCATGAAAATTTAGCGGTCAGGAAGCTTTGTGCCCGGTGGATACCTCATATTTTGACCGAGGCCCAAAAACTCCGTCGTGTTGATTGGTGCCGTGAAATGGTTTTAAGATTTAACGGAAATGCTGTGTTCGACATACTTATGGGTGAAGAAAGCTGGATTTACTGTTATGATCCCGAAACCAAAAGACAGTCTGCTCAGTGGGTGTTTCCTTCCGAGGAGTTGCCAACTAAAGTGAAGAGAGGTCGAAGCGTGGGAAAAACGGGCCTCGTTCTTCGGAAGGACAGGTCATTACGCGACAATTGTTTTAGAGGATCGAAAAACAGTTACTGCAGAGTGGTACACTAACAATTGTTTGCCACTTGTCTTGGAAAAAGTTCGGGAGAAATGACCTCGCAGTAGGATCCTCCTTCACCACGACAACGCCTCGTCACACACCGCCAGGCGAACGATCGACTATTTGGCGACGTCAGACGTGGAATTACTGGGTCACCCGCCGTATAGCGCGGACCTCGCACCTTGCGATTTTTATTTATTTCCGAAAATAAAAGAAAACTTCGAGGAAAACGTTTTATGGACGCTGTGGCTGCGTTTCCAAAGGCCCTCGAAAAGACCCCTAAGGACGAGTGGGCAAAGTGCTTTTGTCAGTGGTTCCATCGGATGCAGCGATGTATTGACGTCAATGGACACTATTTTGAAAAGATGTAAAAATGCTAATAACTTGTTAGTTTAATCAGTTTTTGATTTTCTTTGCTTTCAGTTTGACCCTCGTAAACGGGTGGATCAAATTTTGGTTGTTTCTTAGAAAAATATTATAATATATTTGATGTTGATGGACCAGTAAAGGTATCCTTGTGAAAATGTATGGAACAAATTCGGTTGTTTTTTGTAGGAAACCAGTTTTTGCGACCCGTTGCTTCTATCCATCTATTTTTTATAAGAAGATCTTTAGGAAAACTGGAACAACTATATTTTTAAATTATCGATATAACTATGAATATAATCTATTTATTTTTGACTACCTACTACTTCATCAGTCATCACACGGCTACATAATAGTAGGTCTAAATAAGCTTTTGTTACCGACTGTACTTTTTTTTGGAAAAGCTTTACCGGCTTAACAATAACAAACTATTGAGTCCTAACACGGCGGGTCAACGTTAAGAATGGCGGAGATCCTGTCGCCACCTTCTGACTCCATCATCAGATCGCCTCAAAGATACTATAATATTGCATTGTCATCGAGTTTACATATGTGGTCCAAATTTCAGCCCATTCGGTTAACAGGAAGTGGGTCAAATTTAATTTGTAAGGTTTAACCCGTACATACATACAAACTTACATAAATACAGATCTACATATTCTACATACATTGCAAGTTAAATAAAAGCTTGTAAAAATAATTAACGTCTTTTCTGTTTTCAAAATCAATTTTAATCGATTAAGAAATCGGCATTGAAAATCGCAGGGTCGCACACTACATCTTACTTTTGACAGAAAAATAAGAATTCAACCTTGAACGCGTCTCGACAAGTGCTCGACAGTTTGGTTTGTATTAATTTTCGTTGCTGATTTTCAATGCATGCCAAGTCTGGCGCGTCAAATTAAATCAGCAATGGAAAAGTAGCATTAGACACAGAGTCGCCCGCTACTGTTTATATGAAATTAATATCGAGTATCAAAATAAATTGTTTTATAAATAATAACAGATATTTAAGGGCATATAGTACTTACCGATGAAAGGAAATATACTGATTTACAGCTCCTACTTTTTTGGTGGTGTTTGTACAGTTAATTATCGAGCAAGAGGGCATTTTGTTGTTATATTCGAACGTCACACGCGGTCACCGGTCGAGAGCGGACTGAGCATCGCGGCGAGCAATTGGGCGCTCAGCACCTCTTTTTAGCACGCGAGGTACATACACTCTTTCCTTCTATCTCGATATAGTTCTGTGAGTTTTATAATGCCATACATGTGGGAGGTTGCGAATGGGTACAATAAGTTTTAAACATTGTAAGATTAGTACCAGTATGGCACACACTAGAAGTATGGCAAATATTGACATTGTATGATATTGTATAATAGATAAGGCGCTTTTCTTAGGGATAACTATAGATAAAAACTTACAATGGAGTCCCCATATAGCAGTACTAGCAGGTAAATTAAGTTCGGCAGCTTATGCTGTTAGAAAAATCAGGCAACTTACCAATGTTGAGACAGCTCGCTTAGTTTATTATAGTTATTTTCATAGTGTTATGTCGTACGGTATTCTGGTTTGGGGAATAGCTGCTGACATACAGACTATATTCGTGTTACAAAAAAGAGCCATTCGTTCTATATATAACCTTAACTCCCGTGATTCCTTAAGATTAGTATTTAAAGAAATTAGTATCTTGACAGTAGCGTCACAATTTATTTATGAGAATATTATTTATGTCATTAAAAATCAAGACTCTTTTGTTAAGAATTGTGATATACATAATTTGAACACAAGAAATAAAAATAAAATTGCTATTAAAAAATTTCGTGTCCGTAAGGTTTATAAATCATTTGTAGGTCAATGCATTCTTTCCTATAATAAATTACCTGACTCAGTTTTAAAGTTACCATCTCCAGTACTTAAAAGTTACTTGAAAAAGTCGTTGATGTCTAAGGCTTACTATAGGGTCGAGGACTATCTAACAGATAAAAATGCTTGGCCTAAACTTAACTAAACACCTAAATAACTGAATAATAAAATAGGCATAAAAAATATGTAAATATTGTATATTGTCTAGGGGACACGGTTTCTGTAGGAGAATGAATCGAAACTTTGTATGTGGTGGTTGTCTTGCACTGTCATAGGAAAGTATATATATATATTTTTTAATGTATATACATATTTTATATAAATATTTTTTTATTACTACTACTTATTACTCCCTATGAAAATTCTTAGTTTTGACACATTTTCTTGCACAAGCTACGCTTGAATGTTTTTTATTTTTATTTTTATTTACTTTAATTTCATTGTTTTATATCATGCTACGTTAAGCTTTATAATTGTATAATATCATAAGTAGTACCTATTTTAAAAAACGACTGATTGTTGAGTTTCTTGCGGCGTTTCTTCTCAGCAGTGGTCTCTTGCGAAGCGCTGGTAGATTTTGACGTGTAAAAGTGCCCGTGCGGCCTACTTACTGAATAAACATCTTTTATCTTTTATAATTTCCAAAAATCCAATTTCCATACTGGTACAAACCTTAAAAAAACATTTATCTTAATAATATCAAATGAATTAACTACGCCATAACTTGTTTACAGATGTATTTATTACATAAAAAAATTAAAGTGGCCCAGGTGGTCCTTACGGATACACTTCGACCCTACGAGATCTCTTGTGTATTTACCGCTCTATTTGTTTAGCGCTTAACGTATGCGGAATTAAATCTGGACAAAGTTCAAAACAATATTTTATGTAATAGCAAATCTGTTTTGTTAAAAATGTTTATAATAAATTATAGTATTATTAACAATCTTTAAGGCAAAAACATTTTATTCTTTTGCGAGCTGCTTTGCGACAGATTCTTGGAACTTTGTCCATGGCTGACGTTAACACAGATGTAGGCTTTTTATTTTATTCTAATTCAATCTTTCGAATTTAACTTTGTACATTTATTGGGCAAAAATTATTTGAGAAGATTCGCCGTTTCAGATTTACCCAAAAAATCTTCGATTGGGCGAAGTTCTGGGGCGTCAGGTGGATTTTCTAATTTGGGGACATAAGGGATTTTGAGCTCGTCCATTTTGCTTTTTTTTTTCGACTGGAATACATGTCTGTCCAAAACACCACATTAGCTCATCTATGTTCCGATTTTATAAAATTGGCAAACATCGCTCCATGTATCGGTCGGAATTAACGCCTAACCCAGACTCAAAAAAACTGCCTTAGACATAACTCGAGGGCTGATCGCAACGCACAGTAAAACTTTTTTGGAAACCTTCATAAGGTTTTTTTCAAGGTTATTGATGTTTGTGAAAATAATAACTCCCTTGCCATTCATTTCCGTTTAATGTAAAATATGAATCTTCGTTCATTACGTACAAGACACGTCGTGTTTAGCGTAGAATGTATTTATGACCAAATTGCGAAGCCTGATGTTTTGTTTAAATTATTGATTTTCTGGCACAGTAGTCTTGACTTTTCTTGATTGTGTTTCAATACCCATGTCTTTAAGATAGTTTTAAATGAATTTGCCCTCGCATTTGAATTTTATTTCGAGTTCTCTATATGATTTTGCGATATGCCGGACGGTCTTTTTCTTTAATCTACTCCTCTCAGTAGACTGGCTTAAAGTGGATAGTCTTCCAGAACCGGGCTTTCTTGTATTCGTTTTTCTGAGTGAATAGGACGCTAAAATGATATAAACTGGGCTTTGACTCTAAACCTATTGCGTAAAATGCTCCACGACCTTCGCATTCGACCAGAGGGGATGTGTATCAAAGAAATTACAAACAGTTTCGCGACACTTTGTCCAAATTTCATTCCGCAAACGTTAATCCAATAATGCAGCCTGCACACCTTCCAGAAAGCGGATAGTGGAGTGCAATGGCAGTGCCTTGAAATAGTTTGGTTCTGGTAGCCACAACCAAGGACTTTCATTCTTACTCCGGCGAGGGCATCCTATTCACACAAGAAGTGTTTCATTGTTTCCACCTCTTTGCCGCACATTCTACAATCTGTGTTGTCATAAAGGCGCATTATTGCTAGGAAATGTTTAACCCCAAAGTGCCCAGTAAACACTCTGATAATGTATCGGAGTTGTCTTCTGCTGAGTTTCCAAAGTTTTTTGGTCCAGCCCTGGTCAACTCTTTCTATGAAGAGCCTTGCATACCCTAAGCCTACAGTGGTTTTCTTTACTTCGCATTATTGCTTTAAATATCGATCTCTGGGGATTTGTATGATTTCCAGTTTCTTTTTCTGTATTCGCTGTCGGAATACCCTAAACACAACCAGACTATTTTGAATGAATTCAGCCTAATGGTGGCGGCTGTTTTTCCTCATTCAGCAATCGCTCACAGAACTAAAAAGTTTGATCGCGGCAAACAGTGAAACTTCTTACCTAAAATAGCACCATGGTGACTGTTGTTTAAACGTTACTATAGTAACCACTAAAATATTACAGGCTCTTTCTCAAAAAAAGTAGAAATATGATTTTGTATTATATCGTGTTTTTTATGTTTTAAATGTACAATTTCTTTCGTAAATGTAATAGAACATAGGGCAACTGTCTGAAGGGTTATAGTCGTCCCCAATATTTTTGACATAACTCCTCCAACACCAATAAATTGCATGAGGAAATGACGACATAAAACGTAATTTGCACAAGAGCAGAACATAAACCTGAGCCATGCCATTGCATACTAATAAAATACGCTTAAAAACACACACAATGAAGTAGTAAATAATAAATAAACAAACTATTACTTTTTATCAACACGACCTGAAGAAATAACGAGCGAAAATGTTAATTTGGATAATTTAATTACTTAAAAACAATTTCAAGATACACTTCACCACTCACAGTCCAGTTCGCTATATTTTTTTAATATAAGTGTTGCCACATTATAAAAAATATTATTATATTATTATCTAATTTTACGTTTACAGAAGCAGTGAGGGAATGATTCGTTTTTAAGGACACGCTTATACATTCATTTTGTATTTTTATCTGTTTGTCTTTTAGTTACTGTTATTCATTTTAAATAGAGCATCTAATATCGGAGGTTTTTTCTAATACCGGTATTTTTTCGATATCGGAAATTCAAATACCGGTGTTCCGGTAGGTCGATATTTTTTCGATATTCGTTATTTAAATAGTTAAATATTGATTTTCCCGTTCCCAACATCTTTCCGGCACCTGCAAGAGGTGCAAGTTAGATTTTAAATTGTTAGAAATGAAACAACAGGCAGGATATGTAAAAATCAACATTTATTAAGCAATAAAATAAGAAATAATCAATCTCAACTCAATAATGTACTTTATATGTACTATTGTCATTTAAACCCAATATTCTTCCAAAATTCAAATAAAAAATAACTTTAAAGAACTAAACATTCTCGTTAAGTATTTCAGAAGATCAAAATGTTTGTGAGTGTTTTAATAACTACTTTGCTAATATAGGGACTATACTAGCAAATCAAATACCTCAGGAACATCATAATAACCAAATCTATGAGAGTGTAACTAAAAGCAAAGGGCTCACTGATTTTAAAACTGCAACTACCAACGAAATTACAAAAATAATTGATCACCTTAACCCTAACACTAGCTCAGGCATAGATGGTATCACAACAAAAATATTAAAATGCGTTAAAAATCTAATTAGTGCTGACCTTACAAAATGTATCAATAAATGTATGCAGGACGGTACTTTTCCTGACTCTCTCAAGGTTGCTAAAGTAAGGCCCATATTTAAATCTGGTGATAAATTAGACCCCGGAAATTATCGACCCATATCAGTTCTCCCAGTGATATCAAAAGTTTTTGAAAAGATTCTCCATCAGCAGCTAACAGAACACCTTGTTTCAATCAATTTCCTTTCTGACAAACAATATGGCTTTCGTCCTAGATCAAATACATTATCGGCTACCGCTGACCTACTTACAGAAATAAAAGTTAACATAGATAGCAAAAATATTGCACTTGGTATATTTATCGATTTGAAAAAGGCTTTCGACACGGTAAGTCACTCTCTATTATTAACAAAAATAAATTCTTTAGGTATCACTGGAAACGCATTCAATATTTTAAAATCATACTTAACAAATCGAATTCAAATCACTAAAATAGGTAAAATAATGAGCAGTGCCCAAAAAATCGCCTACGGCATCCCACAGGGATCTATTTTGGGACCGTTGTTGTTCCTCATTTATATTAATGACATGCATAACATAGGCTTAAATGCACACTTAACACTATATGCCGACGATACCTGCTTATTTTATTTCGGGCAAAAAATAGAAACTCTGATAGAACAGGCTCAAAATGATCTAAATACACTACATAGATGGCTCCTTTGCAACCTACTAACAATTAATGAAGCTAAAACCAAATATATCATATTTTCCGCAAAAAATAAAACTATACCAAACTACGAGCCCTTAATTATAAATGGTGTCACTCTGCAAAATGTTAAACAGGAAAAATCTGGGTCTGACTCTTGACGAAAAGTTAACGTGGAAATCACATACCGATGTGCTCCGATCTAAAATCATATCACTAACCGGTGCGTTGCGGGGGACCGTTCGTTGTCTGCCAATTAAAGTTCGTTACACCATTTATAATTCCCTCGTTAAACCTCACCTGGACTACTTGGTGGAAATATGGGGCTCTGCTGCTAAATCTAACCTAAAAAATCTACAAATCTCACAAAATAAAATTGTAAAACTACTATTCAATTACAAGTATCTAACCCCAACCAATACAATATACAAAGAAACTAAAATATTAAACATCTCACAAACATATATATACAACACATGCATTCTAATAAGAAAAATAATAAATAAAGACATTCACAGCCACATAACATTTACGAAAAGATCCCAAATTCAAAAACGACTCACTCGACAAGCTAATAATATTGTACTTCGTCCACCCAGAACATTATATGGGAAAAGGAATATAGTTTACGAAGGAGCGCAGCTGTATAATAAATTGCCGAATCAAGTAAAAGATGCAAAATCTATAATGGTATTTAAAAAAGCACTAAAACAACATATTTTAAATAAATAAGAATAACATAGTTATTCTAAATAAATATAAACCATTATTTCATTAAAATAAAAGGTAGTAAATTAAAATACTTAAACCAATCATCAATTCTCACAATTTTAATATACTACGGCTTCCCCTAAAAACATCGATATAATATTAATACCTATAAAATGAACTTAAATGTATATATTTAAGTTAATATTTATTATCTCGGCATTGAAAGTTAAACCGCTCGTATGTAACCGATAGTTAACTGTTGTAACAAAATATCATGGTTTAACTGGCCTGTAGAACTAGTAGCTAAATAATTATTCTATAGCACTCATTGTCTCCGACTACCCGTTTTTATTATACTTTATGTTAGTTATAGCATTTGGTCTACCGTTCTTGCATGCTACCCTCTTACCTAGATCTAAGTTAAATAACATTGTTTCTCAGTAAGTGATTTATGTAAATCTTATGAGAAATAAATATCTTAAACCATAAGTATATAAAACTAAAACAAAGTATTATTATTAATCACAGCATTTGAGATCTTTATCAAAAAAAAAATTGTTCGTTATCTTTATAAATTGTAATATTGTATGTAATTTAAAGTAAATGAAAACATTCACTACATGAGAAACGTATTATTACTTGTGACATTTGCGAGTGTTGAGTTGAGACTGCATTAAGACAGCAATACTCTACTCTTTGAAAATTAATTTCTTCTGGAGGTTTTAATATCGAAATTATCGAAATACCGGTATTGTAAGAGTTCAATATCAGTTTTGCCAGTATCGGAATTATCGTCCGATATTCCGGTTTTTCGATATTATCGAAAACCGGTATTAATGCTTTAATTTTAAAATAGCGAATATTGTTATATTTGGTTAAACAATAATTTATTGAACAAATTCTGGAAGACTTTTCTTAACAAATTGGAAATGTATTTAGATTTCTTGGTTGGGACACAGTGAGGGAATGACTTTAGAGGTATACATTTTAATATATTTTTCAACACACTTGCTCAAAACGACCTTTTTATTCCACCGATTTTTGGCTCATAAACCTAGATATTAAACACGCGTGCTTTTTCAGTATATTACGCACAAGTGCCTTTAGTTTATTAACCCAAACAATTTACATTTGTAGCCTAGTACCAAGTTGTAAGTACGAAGAAGAAGCGATATAATTTAGTCGGGTTATACCTTTTTTTTTCTTAGCAACAAACAGTTTTTATGCGGCAAATAACATTATCTACATATTTATTTCAATAAATTGGTGAAATCAGCTTTATTACTAAAAAATAACTCAATTTCATTAAAATCATTAAAAAAAATCTGTAATTTGTATTTTAAACATGAATTATTACATTTTAAATTTGGCTGTTGGCTGTTGGCCAATCTCGTTCGCGCCTTAGCCTTGAGCGCGCATCGGTATCGCGGCAAGAAAAAAAAACAACGCGCCAGCCGCCATTTTTCGTAAATAATTGACGGCTGTGACGAAGATAGTTTGGATTAATTATTGTGAAGTTTAATATTAACGAAAATGTCTTCTTTAAGTAAAGAAAATTAAGAAATTGTAATTTTACCAACTGCTTTAATAATTAATTAAAATTTGACTAAATTAAGTCTTGTTTTTTTTTCGCAAGTGTGTTGAAAAACGTCGTATGTAACACGTGTGCCTGTGACCATAATATACGCGGCTTTCTTGTGGCGCACTCGCTACCGCTCGTGCGCACACAATAGCGCCTTGTATACAATGGTCAACTTAGCACACTTGTATCATAATGTACTATTGTAAATTTATAATAACTGAAACAAAATTGTTACACGATTTGTTATACCTAGTGATGTAGATTCATAAGAGAATCTCCTTAACTTTTATCCCGTTACTATCAATAATATTCAACAATATCTTCGAAATCGGAAAAAATATCGACCAAATATTGTATTTAGGAACAACGCCGGACATAACTACGAAATCAGAAAGGGACAATATATTAGGACTGACCTAATGGTAATGAGTAAAGAGACGTTACGAAAAAGGCCATTATAACTTGACGTTGTTGGTCAAATATAAAATGTGCTTACCGGTGAATGTTATACCATGTTTTTAAAAGTTTCATGTTCTTGATGACTTTCCACACCATTTCATGGAACATCAAGTAGTCCTCTGGCAATGAATATTTGTGGATGGAAAAGTTGAAAGCAGAAAGTTTGACTTCGAAACTTTGTTGGCACTAGTTAGGCTGTTTGTCCACCGCCGCCGTCACCGTCACGTCATCTCGTTCTCGGTGACGTGACGGTGACGGCGGCGGTGGACAAACAGCCTTAGGGGACAAACATACTAAACGTCCTCACCTCTCGGAGGTGAGCCCTAGAGAGGGGACATCAAAGAAGGTCCCCTTTTTTAGGTTTTTTGTTTACATCTTGAAAACGATGCGTCTCATAGGAAATTTTGTTTTATGGCATTATTACCGCTGATAAAATTCTCTACAACTATAATTCTATTTTTTTTTACCTATTTTCAATCGTTGTCTAGATATAAGCTCCAAAAAACGGTCGTTTTAAAAAATGTATTTCTGACCTCACCTTTTTTGTGTTACATTTTTCTATAACTTGCAAATATATCATCTGAATAAACAGCCCCCCTAAATAGCTTGCAATAGAAAGGCAGCTGTCAGAGAGGATTGGCGTCGAGTTGTAAAGCTTACCACCAGCGCCTGATACGACAACCACGATCACTCTGTGAAGAGTGAAAACGACAAAGAAGAAAACTTAGCTTGTAGAGGGTGAAATTCTCTTTAAGAAAATATATAAATTAATTAATTATCTACCGTTGAAAACTAATACCACAATTTAAATATTCGTCAAATTTAAGCATTTCACATTAATATTAGTTTTGACGACGCGCTGGCCTAGTTGGTAGTAACCCTGCCTATGAAGCTTGCGGTCCTGGGTTCAAGTCCCGGTGAGGGCAGATATTTGTGTGATGAGAACGAATATATGTTCCTGAGTCATGGATGTTTTCTATGTATTGAAGTATATATTTCTCTATATAAGTATTTATATAGTTGACGAGTACCCGTAAGACAAGCGTAGATTAATATTAGTTTTGACGACGCGCTGGCCTAGTTGGTAGTAACCCTGTCTATGAAGCTTGCGGTCCTGGGTTCAAGTCCCGGTGAGGGCAGATATTTGTGTGATGAGAACGAATATATGTTCCTGAGTCATGGATGTTTTCTATGTATTTAAGTATATATTTCTCTATATAAGTATTTATATAGTTGACGAGTACCCGTAAGACAAGCGTAGAGCTTAGTTTGGGACTAGATCAAATATATATATATATATATATATATATATATATATATTTAATTACATGACATCAATTATAGAATATATTTCTGTACAAAAACATTAAAAAAAAGTCAAAAATAACAAATATAGTGCAAAGCTCATTACTTGCCTTTCTCGTGCAAGCTATTTAAGCCAAACTTTCTGCTTAACTTTTTCTTACACAACGCTCATTTACAGGGCTAAAAGCAATTTGAGTAATTTCTTATATTTCTGTTTATTTATTATGACGTTTTTAACTCAAACGGGAGTACGCAAAGATCTAAAACATGATCGACACTGACGGCGGTCATCGGTGCTATACCGTACATATGCGCCATTTCGCATATGTGTGGTGAACATCGGCTGCCTTGTAAGGGGTATCCTATTGGGTGTGATCTGTGATCCAAACACAACCAAACAAATCAATTTTTTTTATACCATGACGGTGGCAAACATGCGTACGACCCGCCTGATGGTAAGCGGTTACCGTAGCCTATGGACGCCTGCAACAACAGAAGCATCACATGCGCGTTGCCGAACCTTAAAAATCTTATTTACTCCTATTATGAAGAACTCCATACGATAGTCCCCAGAGAAAACCTCAGCGGGAGCTCATTCCACAATCGGAGCGTTCGTGGGAGGAAGTTCCTTTGGAATCGCACAGTGCGCGACTATTTGCAAAAGCAAAAAATGTATAAAAAACTATTCTACAGTTAAATTAGAATTATCAATAATGAAAGATAGGGTGCGGCATTGCAATGAAAAGTTAGATTCCGATAGGATAACATATGATTTAAATATCCAAAAACTCGATGCTGAGATAAATAAGCTAAAGGACCAGCTTGAAGTTACTTCTTTAAAGTATGTAACTGCTCAGAAGGAAGTCAAGGAGCATATCCTGGCTTTCACTCAATTGGTTGAAGAATGTAGATTGAATGAGGAGCGTTTTAACTCTTTAATAAACAGTGGTTATGGTAACTGTGATAGATTAGGTACTTCACCAACTGCTGTGATTCAGCCGGAGATGACCCTTGATACTTCTAAGGCGCCCCCTAGACAAATTATAAGTACGTATAAAACTATTGTTTACTCTGACCAGCTTGGATCTGGACTAGGTTTATTGTTAAATAACAAATTAAAACAAAATGTTACAAATTACTGTTACCATAATGCAACTCTTATGCAATTAAGTGATTTACTTTTAAAAGGAAGTTTTGACAGTACCACCACTTTAATAATTTTGGTAGGAAATAGTCTTGGTGTGGATAAGTCTGGGGTTGATAAATTAATGTCAACACTAAACACTATTGAAGATAGAGGCATAGGTAAAATTATACTGTGTGCGCTACCATACTCACAAAGTATCTCATTTAGTCATAATAATAGAATAGCTCACTTTAATTCAATAATATATAATGCTATATGCTTTAATAAAAAATATCATTTCTTTGATTTAAACAAATTTATAAAGCACCTTGATCTAACATCAGGAAAAATTCATTTGCCCAAGAAACATATTTTGACCTTGGTTGATCTATTAGCTTTTAATATAGAACCAAATAGATATAATAGTTCACAGCCCCAACAAGCCAAAATTGGCAATAATGCTTTGCCTCTTGATTTAAACTAAATTATAGGACAGCGGAAACACCCTTGAGTATAAATTTAATTCACCAAAATATTCAAGGTTTTTCCAGCAAAGAACTAGAAATAGGGTTGTTCTTAGATAATGAAAATGTACAAATAATGTGCATTACTGAACATTGGCTTAGACAAGATCAATTAATTTTTGATTTTTTAAATTTTAAATTAGTAAGTTGTTTTGCCAGGAAAAGTGCCATTCATGGTGGCTCTTTTATAATTATTAAAAGTACTCTTAAATCCAAAGAAAGAAAGGATATTGTAAAGCAATCGATAGAAAGGATTGTAGAAATTTCATGCGCAGAAATAGAAAGTTATATAATAATATGTGTTTACAGACCACCATTGGCTGATTTTTGCACATTTGAATCCACTATGGAACATGTGTTAAAATTAGCATGTAATAGCCAGAAGCATGTTATAGTTTGTGGAGATTTTAATATTAACTTACTTGAAAAGTCAAATAATACCACTAGGTTACTAAGTTTATTTAAATCTTTTAATTTAAGTAATCTGTTCTTTGAACCCACTCGGATAGGTGTTAGTAGTGCAACTTGCTTAGATAATATTTTTTGTAACTGCGATTGTTTGGATAAAGAAATATTTAATTGTTTTAATTCTGACCATAGTGGTCAGAGGGCATCTTTCATCTCGGATTTTTATCAAAAACCTCACACAATAACTTACCGACCTATAACTAGTAATCGTTTGAAATTATTCAAAAATAAAGTTCAGAGTAATCTTTCAGTGTTACCTTTTTCACAGAAGGAATGTAATAGTATTTATAAAGACTTGTTTGGCGTAATTCTACATCAATTTAACAACAATTTTAAAATCAAAACTATTACTAGGTCGAAAACCAGATTTAGTGAATGGGCTACTGCAGGCATTCATAAAAGTAGAAATAGGCTTTATGACCTGTATAGAGAGAGGGAGGACAATAAGAATGCTGATTTCCTAAATTATGTTAAGAATTATTCGAGGACCTTTAAGCAAGTTTGTTTAACTGCTAAGGCATTTTTTCTCAGTCTTAAACTCAAATCATCTGAGAACAAGGTAAAAACTGTATGGAATATTATAAATAGAGAAACGGGAAAATCAAAAACTCGTGATAATCAAGTCACCCTGAACACAGGTGGCATTCCAATCACGTCAAATAAAGATGTTGCATTAGCATTCGAAGATTATTTTTCCAACATGGCAACTAATACTACGAAATGTCTTAAATCATCCGCGGTTGAAGCTCAATCATTACTTTGCACTAATGTCAGTAAATGTAACATAAACTTTGAATTCAGCCCTGTAAATTCAGATTCAATAGTAAAGATATTTAAATCGCTTAGTTTAAAAAAGACTGAAGATTTGTGGGGCACATCAGTTAAAGTGCTCTTTCATATCATAGATGTAATTGCACCCCATCTAGCATTAATTTACAATAATTGCATATCAGAGGGGATCTTTCCAGATCTCATGAAATATAGTAAAGTCATACCTCTTTTTAAATCAGGCGAGATGAGTGATATAACGAACTTCCGTCCCATTTCCATACTACCAGTTTTAAGTAAAGTGTTTGAGAAACTAATGCTGAAGGATATGTTAGGTCACTTTAACAGAAATAAACTACTTAGCAATAACCAGTTTGGCTTTACAAGAGGTCGATCAACAATTGATGCGGCATCTGTACTCATTAAATATATATATAACAGTTGGGAAAAATCTTGCGACGCAATAGGAATATTTTGTGATCTTTCTAAAGCTTTTGATTGCGTCGAACATATGACCCTTATTTTAAAATTAGAACATTATGGATTGTCCAATAAAGCTTTAAGCCTTATGTCTTCTTATCTAAGTGATAGAACTCAAACAGTTGTTGTAAACAAAACGCAATCTGTTGGAGCTACAGTGAAAATAGGTGTGCCTCAAGGCTCTATTTTAGGTCGTTTTTTTATTTTTGGTCTACATAAATGACTTACCACCAATAGTACATGAACTTTGCGATATTGTACTTTTTGCTGATGATACTTCACTAATTTTCAAGGTAGATAGAAAAACCGTAGACTACAGTAGGATAAACGCCACTCTAGTTAAAGTACATAATTGGTTTATTAGTAACAACTTGCTACTAAATGCCAAGAAAACTAAATGTGTTAGGTTCGCTTTGCCTAATGTTAAACCGGTAGATTCTAGTATTTTTCTAAATAACGAGTGTTTGCTAATGGTAGATAGGGCGGTTTTCCTAGGCATAACAATAGATAAAAATTTGCAATGGAGTCCCCACATAGCTGCACTGGCAGGTAAACTAAGTTCGGCAGCTTACGCCGTTAGGAAAATTAGACAACTAACTAATGTTGAGACAGCTCGCTTAGTTTATTATAGTTATTTTCATAGTGTTATGTCTTATGGTATTCTGGTTTGGGGTAAGGCAGCTGACATACAAACTATATTTGTGTTACAAAAAAGGGCCATTCGTTCTATTTATAATTTAAATTCCCGTGACTCATTAAGAGAACTTTTTAAAGAAATTAATATCTTAACTGTAGCGTCTCAATTTATTTACGAGAATATTATTTATGTTATTAAGAATTTAGATTCGTTCACCAAAAACTCAGATATACATAATTTAAATACTAGAAATAAAAATAAAATAGCTATTCGAAAATTCCGTGTCCGTAAAGTATATAAATCATTTGTTGGTCAATGCATTCATTTCTATAATAAATTACCTGAAGTAGTTTCAAAGTTACCCTTTCCAGCACTTAAAAAATATTTGAAAAGGTCGTTAATGTCTAAAGCGTATTATAGGGTCGAGGACTATCTAACAGACAAAAATGCATGGCCTACACCCGAAACTTAGTCAATAGTAATTTGTTCAAATGCAAAGGCTTTATCCTGCTTTTTCTTGTCTGGGGGACACCGTTGATGCAGGAAAATATATCGAAACTTTTATGTGGTCATCTTGCACCATCTTATATACACATATATAAGTAGGTAGTTGTAGTTATTTTATTTTATTCTTTTCTATCTTTCTCTCCCGTAAGATTTTTGGCATGTTTTCCTGCTGAACTACTGTTATTTGATATTATATTTAATTTAATACTTGTAGCTTTATATAATGCTAGATTAAGTTGTACATACCATTGTAATATGAAATATGAAATAAGTTTAAAAAATGACTGACTGCTGAGTTTCTTGCGGCGTTTCTTCTCAGCAGTGGTCTCCTCTTGGGAAGCGCTGGTAGTATCTTGACGTGTAAAAGTGCCCGTGCGGCCTACTTACTGAATAAATTTCTTTTATCTTTTTTATCTTTTGGGTTCCAACATGGTGCGATGGTAAAAGGTGGCGGTTGGCATTATGTATGTCGAACATTTCCTCGGAATAAGGACATAAGGAGGCAAAGTCTCTCCTCGGATCGTCAACGATTCTCACAGCACGTCTTTGCACCGAGTCAAAAGACCAAAGCTGATATCCAGGCGCTCCCGCCCAGAGATGACAGCAGTACTCCATATGGGGCCGGACTTATATTATTTACCATTATTACTCGATAATCACCTGTTTTTATGATCAAGTGAGGACTTAGCAATGATCATTACATTACTTTCACATTAAGTTTAAAATTAAATAACTGTTAATTTTACGTTATTCTAAATAAAAACACGCTTGATACATACTTTAGGTTAAGTGTCAAATAGTACTGTTGTTGTTACCTTAGGCAATTTAAATTGACACAGACTATAGTTACATGGATATAGATTGGACCGTTAAGGAGATATCAGATTTTGTTTATTTAAGATTACACTTATCGTAATTTCTCATTTAAAAAAAGATCAAACGTTTGAAATTTGTTAGGTAAAAATCTCAATGAAGAAAAACGTACCGGCCGGAGGCTCAGTAGCCGCTTGTTACAACGTTCGTGTCGACGAATCCACACAAGAATATACGGTTTTTTTAAATGTAATTTTTGAAACCTGCCTTTTGAAACGTGACATTGTGAAGATCAATAGCAGTTCATTTATTTTGACTACATATTGTTTTTTATTTAATTACAAAATTAAAGTTACAAGCCTGGCAAGTCGCGCCTTGTTTGGTTATCCACATGAATATGTATATTATGTATTGCATAAATGAAGAGGTCGCTGAGTGTAGAGGAAGCGAAAGAGGCATGTTCGGACCGTTGGACCTAGCGGTCTACTCTCTGCCACCCCATTGGGGGACAAGAGTGACAATATGTAAGCGGTTGAAAATTTCGAAATATTTTCTATGTTGCAGATAAGCCTGGAAAAAATACTATCTTATTACAATGCTGCATCATGAAATACTAAGCATATATTTGTTTCAGCACATACCTGGTGTGGAGAGGAAGGTTCGCTGCCTTGAGAACTGACCGCGGCCGCCTCTTCGTCAACTCGGGACTCCTCCCATTCTCGACTTTCATTGCCCTCCGATCCTAAAACAACAACAGGTGATTATGTGAGAGTTGAACATCCGCAATTACCGCTGTAGATTTACGATTTCAGCTTTCACGACTTGGTTGAGCACGTAATCAGTGCCTAATGGTGCGTTTAGCCCAAACTAAATCATACCGTAGAACATGTTTTGTTCCTATTTTAGCGAGCTTTTGCGATTGCATATATCCAGAACGCTCTCGGAGTCAGGTTTGGCGGCGACCGTAATGTAAGGGCACGCACCCTTAGCGGTCAGAGCGGGTACTCACGCGAGTCTCCGAGGGCGGGGTGCGGCGGCGGCGCGGGCGGCAGCGCGGCGGCGAGGTCGGCGTGCGTGTCGTGGTGCGAGGCGGCGCCGGCCTCGGCGAACGTGAAGCGCGCGCCCGTCGCGCCTGCGCCTGCTCCCAGGGGTGATACCACTGCTTCACCGAACCTGTACAAACATTACAATTCATTATTAGGGATCCGTTTCAAATACTGAAAAACGGAACCCAGATGTGTACATAAATGGCTTTTTTTTCACTATCAGCAGGCGATCAGCAAGAAGTGTAAAGAGTTAAACTTAGGCCGGACATCCATCGGTAGAAATGTTAACTTATGAGACTGTGCTCGTATTAGGGTAAAACCCAAAATAAATGTACATAAATAAATAAATAAAAAATAAAAAAATAAAGAAGCCATTTAAATGTCACTTAAATGATGTCTTACATACAATTTATTTTGGTTTATACCCGATGAACGCTTCTACCAATTAATATTCTCACTGATACGTGGTTAGGGATAAAAACAGTTGGTAAAATGTACCGAGATATGTCCGCTTTCGAGTAATTTTGCCATTATTTCGAAAACCAGTGGGTGCCTTTTTCGTCATGTTGAGTGTAGCTGATGAAAGCTAACGCACAACAAATCCTGTCGAAGGCTGGTACAGTCACCTTAGTAAAAAAAGTGCCTGTGAAGCCAAATTCGTTAAAGCCAAAATAAAAATGTTGTTAGATATTTTAAAAAAGAAGGCCGACATTTCAACAGTTCTAAAGAAAAGCATCCATGAAAAGAGCAAGAAGATTACTTTCGTTTCAACAAAATTAAGTGGTTTAAATACATCCTTTACATCTTTTTCCGTGTTATCCTTAGGCCCCCGTTATCAATTGCTCAGTTTGGGGGCAAACGTCACAATAGGGTAGTCTCGGGACTAAATGGAACGGTGTCCATTAACACTACGACCTAGTGTATTGGTGTTCAAAGGATTTTTTTATTTTTATAGTCAGGCATTTACGATATAAATTACTTTTATAAGTCAATTGACAATTGACTTATGTCAATTAATTTAGCGGTTATCAAAGCAGGATTTGTAACGATTGCTTGGATTTATTTGTATTTCTTGACCTGCATTAAGATCGTTAACATTACGCAACGTGGCCAATCGGTCCCTTTTTTAATACAAATATCAACTTTTTATATTTTTTTTACGTCTTCATTCGTGCAGAATTAATTTTCATAGCTCGATCGGTATGTTATCCGCTATTAAAATAGATTGTGAAAATCACACACGATTTTTTCAATGAACTTTTATTGTCTTTCAATGTATGCTTTCAATATTGTATTTTACTCTTTCACGAAATTAATAATAACTCTTTAGATCTCTAAGATTTTGTTATTTTAAGTTATATATTTTAATTTGTAAATAGTACCTACAATTTATATGGAAGAAATAAATACAGTGCCCGGCGGTAAATATTGCACATCAGCAATTATCGCATTTCCGAATACAAACGAATGCTAATTTCCATGTCCGTCAATCATAAGATTTATCGTTTATTAGAATTTGAATTTAGAACTAATTACTGGGTTGTTGTTTTGTTTAGATTCCCGCGTTAACTATATAGATCTGTAAAACTAGTTCTTAAATATCATTTACTCCTTTTCAACATGTACACCAACGAAATTATACAATTATTAAACAAAATAAAATACTTCTTCAACCGACTTCCAAAAAAGAGGAGGTTCTCATGTTTTACAATTAGGTATGCAACTAAAATAAATATTTATCCGACGACTGACGAAACACGAAGTTTGCCGGGAGACATTAAGAAAATAGAAGCATTGTAATATACATTCTAAATATAACTATTTACGTTTTTAGGATGAGGAATAATAAAATATGCAAAAGAATAAAAAATATGCTCAAATCTTTCCATTTCACTATCCGTGCCGGTACCGTGCTGTACATATACACTCAGGGGCAAAAATACCGGGTCAGAGTGCGTTTTTCATACAAACGAGACTATTTCGAAGCCTTGGTTCCTCGCCAGGGGTTGTTTTGAGTGAGTTTTAATGGTGGATACTGCGAGGTTCAATAGAGGAGGTCAAAAGTTCTTAAGATACCTAACTGATCGCACAACCAGTTAACACCACAGCGGGAGAGTTTGGCTCAGCACTTGGATTTCCTTACATTTTATTGCCATTTTAGATGTTTTTCTGAACATGCACTATTCCGGCGTTAACCGCAGATTTATTCAGTTGGGTATCCTAGGCACTCTGGAAGTCCTGTATCGATGCTCGGGGTAGTCATCATCAGATTTCACTAAAAGCATTCCCTGGCGAGGAACTAAGGCTTCGAAATAGCCTCTTTAGTATGAAAAACACACTCTGACCCGTTATTTTGGCTCCTGAGTGTACCTAGTCTAGCCATAAGTTCTGTTACTAAGGTTGAGTCAAATAAAACTAACTAATGTTAATTTTTTAATTTCAATTCGTATAAAAATTAAAAGCTCAATTAATGTACCTTGTTAAGAACAAATAATCATTCTATATATTCACCGCAATTTCTGATACAATCACAGCCGGGATCGATAAAATTACGCATGACTATTTGTAAATTTCACTTTTTAAAAACGCTTAAAAGTTAGTTTTTGTTAACCACGGAACTTTTTTTGTTTAATATTATAAAACTTCCTATCTCTGTGTATGTTTAGAGACCAACATTATATTTCTCAACAAGACTCAATTCCAGCTTATGAAGCAAGAGATTTGGTGTGTTTTTCGTATTACTGCAAATTGTCGTGAAATCGTAAAGTCATTTTAATGAGACATCAAGATTGACCGGTGTACAAGCGGATCTTTAGTTGCTTGAAATACATTTGTATCAGAATTTAAAGCTAAAAGTATGTTCAATATGTCACGCAAAGTTGAACTCTCTACAAGAACTCTCACAAAAGTTGTGGCTGTTATCAGTATCATCGTCGTGCGTAAATTAAACTATAATTTTCTAGTCCCGAATGGGTAATACTTCAAGCTCGTACATCAAATAATTGCAATAGTTTTAGAATACCTTATTTTTATTTTTATTCTTTATAAATCAAAGTTTTGATTAATATACAGGTTTACGTAAAACTCCTTTAATTTATTTTTTAAATTGTAATAAACTTTAGTAACAGAACTTATGGCCCGACTATGTAGATCGTTTGCTACCAATCGCATGTTAGGTAGGTATGTTCGTGATTTATTTCCCGCATTCATGTTTCAAAACTTTGCCTGAAGAGCACCTTTCCTACCTAGACTTTAGTCAGTTATGATGAGTTTCTAATGTAAAACACATTGTTTGAAGTATTTTCGGCCTGATTTAAAGTCGGTGTAATCGTTAAGTGTGTCCAGGCGATTATTCCGTAAATATAACGGATATTAGAAAACTTTAAACTGATATCGGAAGTACGTTACCCAATAAGTAAAATCACATTAATATTATTTTTTAAATATTAGTAGTAATATTAACAATATTCAGTTTAAACGCTCCCATACCCATATAGTGCGATACGTTCCTTGAGGCTGTAATTTCCCTACCGTAGCCGTATTTATCACTAGTCTATCAGTGTACAGTCCGTGAGCTCCTAAAATAACCTTCGGATTTTAGAAGCATACTTCGGGTATTGACGATGACACGCGATCGTGATATGCCGTTCTGTTCTGTTAACAACTTGCAAAACTTTTCGAAGCTACCGTAAAAAGTTATGTAAAGAATAACCATCAATACAAAATAAACCTTACTGTAATAATATTACGTTTAATTATCTTTATCAAATTTTAATGCAATATGACTTTTAGTCATGATACAAATAAAACAAAATCATCATTATCGAATTCTTCTATCGTTAATTTAAATAGAGAACACCCCGCCTTCAGATACTACTTTAGTTTGGAAGTATAAAGAGCTGTTATACCCACCTGTGGATTCTTAGAAACTACATTTTTATATTATATGCTTTAATGTACTTTTCTAAATCCCCACTGCTCCTATAAAACGGTCATGAACCTGATTAAAATAATCACAATCAAAACTTTTCTTAACAACTTTCAACTTCTTTTACAGAAATACGTGTACGAATCAGTCGCGAGGCGTTCGTACAAGCCGATTATTTACGGCTTTACCAAAAATTCCTATGCAAAGAGTAGGTATACAAACAAAACGTAAAACCGACACACGCCATACACCTTTTTTTGCTCCGGCTTGTCTATTTATTTACGTGACGCTTCGCCACTGGTACGAATACGTGTTTAAATTGACTCCCCATGGAAATACACATACTTACATATACAAAAAACTCACGCCTTCGTTCCCAGATTGGGGTAGACAGTTACAGAATTACCTACAACCTTGTTGATAATTCTGTAACTACCAAAATTTTGCACAATTTGCAGAAATCGATTTCCGAAAATAACAAACTAAATAAAAAGGTCAGTGGTGGTTTTACTGATCTATATAAATCAATGAAAACACAACGAGTGCACTGTCATTTTCTACTACACGAAGCCTTCCGATTGCCCCCGAAACCCGAAGGTTTTTCTAAGAGCTCACGGACTGTAATCGTCAACACATTCTTACATTAAAATCCTCATTTTTTAAATATGTCGGCTTCGGTTACAAAATATTTATTAACATTGTGTAATTTTAAAATTTGTGGTTTTAACAACTCTACACAACGTCCAGTCCGAAATATATATATACAGTGCGTGGCCCATAACCGAGGATAATATTAAAAACAGGGGCTCTACAGATCACCGGTAATTACATTATAATGGCCTTACGTAATTAAAATCAAAACTTAACTTTCAGTTTTTTTCTAACAAACTTAATCGCAAATCCAATGTAATGCAAACACCGCTAAATCTACCGCGTGTTGTCAATGGCACCCTGTACTCAGACATACCGCGTACCAAGTGACCAAGCGACGATATCGCGACGGGAAAATACATTACCTACGATTTTTAACTTTGTAGGCTTTTTTCTCCAAAATTATAGACTTTGTAATATTAGATTCTTGTGATAGTTAATTGAAATGTTCTAAAGAATCCCCATTTACTTTTTTCGCCCCGGTTTTGGGCCACACACTGTATATTTCGGACTGGACGCGACCGCACTCTATCGCATCTGAATCACGACTAGCAAACATTATGAGCGACAGAGATAACACTACGAAGCCGAAATTAGCCGATTCTCTTTTTCCAACGGTCGATGTGCAATATTTACGACCGGGCACTGTAATTATATAACTTTTAACCAGGAATGAGTTTTAATAGTGAACAGATTTGTTTGTAGTTCTTATATTTTTTCATAAAATGGAGAAGGCCAACGAGCTCACGGGCCAACTGAAGACTGCAGATTGAGATCCGTTGCCAACTTATATGGAACCCATCTTACCCATCGTTCCGTCTCGGCACATAGAGCGTTGGCGTGGAAGGAACGATGCTGTCGTCACCGTCGTCGCCGCCGCTTCCTCCTAGCGACAGCGCACCGCTTGCTGTTTAACATAATTACAGCTTAAATATACACAATCTAACGGACATACTTCAACCCTATGAAATCTTCTGTGCAATTTCTTACACTTCAATAGTAAAGATGTCTATTAGGATTATTCTGACCCGTCTCTGCTCCGCTGTTTCTTCGCCTGGCTTTGCTTCAGAGAAATTCACATTTATCTCAGTACTTAGATATTTTGTTTCTTATAACGAAACAAAACACGATTCACTATCGTATAGGTACACGCATAACTCATTGGAATATGATGGAACGGTAATTTTGCTTCTTATACGGAAGCCGCTGGTGTTACCACTCGGTACCATGCGGGCCAGCCGTACATTGGACCGGGTTGGTAGTTAATGAAACTTGAACAAATCAAACCAAGGGACTCAGTATGCTTATCAATCAAGACAGGTAACCAGCATAATGAATGAGTGACATGAGTTTGGTGATTAGAATTAGTTAAGTACCGACGCACATTGGCGGTTAGTAGATACGTACGCTCGGTGCCGCTGCTGATGGCTTCGATCTGCTGGTCGGCGGGCGCGGGCTCGGCCGCGTCGCCGCCGCCCTCGCCCGCGCCGCGCAGCTCCGAGCCCGCCTGCGGGGACTGCGCCGGCGACCCCTGCACACCACGCCACACAATCACTTCCTATCCGATTTATACATTAGACGCAACAAATGCTCGTACTTGACGTGTCTTTTATCGGTGCCGGCCACCTAACACCGTTCGGTCGCGCTCATACCGTTCCGCAACCGTAAGATTTTTGTTAATTCAAATCGCGCATGGATTTTTTAAATCGCATATCTTAACACAATATTAAAATACCATAAAAGAGATCACCCTGGGTGAAATTAAAATTAAAATCGGCCAAGAAATACGGATGATACAAGCATTTTAAACTGCTAATTAGACAGCGATTAGACACGAGAGATCCGTTGTGCACTGTGATGCCTTGTAAGACGTCGGGCTATATAAACTCCACGCTAAATTCTGTTTTGCTACAAAGAGATAGTATAGCAACAAATCTTTGTTGATTTCTTGGTTATTTTTACAGCTATTAAAAAAATTGATTTCTCTCAACTGTTTGTTACATGAATCAGCTTTTATTGAAGCTGTGAAAAAAGTCATAAATATTCACTATTGTGCTATCTACCCATGGGGTAAAATACACGATCTTCCGTTTAGAGGTAATGTTTCTTATTGTTAGACAGATTTGATCCTTATTGTTGACCTATCGGTTGGTACAATAAATTTCATTACCAGTTGAGGTAAGCAATTCTTGATAATTCTGTGCATGCAGTTATTCGTATTTCTAAAAATAAAGAACTGTATAGCTCGAGTAAAATTATCTCATCTTAATCTCAATTTTAAGCCCGTCTAAATGATCTGAGTTTTTGATTTTTTAGCTTTTTAGATATGAAATTTAACGTTTTTAAATATTTCAAAATGCCTCAAGCACTTTATTGCAGACTTTTTTTACTACTTTACAAAAAAACGTAACTCTGTTTAGCCCCTATACCCATTAGCCAGGTCGGTCTCTTTGTATTTAAATATTACGCATTGACGCTTCCGCTAGGGCATACAAAAGCATCAGCAGCGGGAGCGGGAACGTACCTGGTGCTCCGCGCTGGCATCGCCGTCCCCACCCTCCTCGACCTCCTCCTCGTCGCCTCCGTCCACCTCCTGCTCCTCCTCGATATCTTCCTCGTCTTCCTCGCCTTCCTACAAGCAAAGGATTACAGTAATCATAAGTATTGCCAAATTATTTCTTGAATTATTTAGTGGCACCTGTTGGGAAAAGTGCCTAACGTATGCACATTTATTTGTTATTTAAATGTATAGGAAACATACTTCTACCACTAATAATATTCGTGTTATGAAGTGAGGACAAGGTGAGTAAATAATGGCCTTGTCACTTCTTATAGGAAAATATAAGAAGTGACAGTGTCTTTGGTTGTTTCCGAAATGTTTTTATTTGACGACGCTCTGTAAAATTACTTTCAACCATACTTCTGCTTGCTTGTTTGCCTACTTTTTAATTATATAAAAAATAGCATCCCCTTACCCTGTACATGGTGCCGGAGCAGCGCTCGTCGTCCTCCTCCGAGTCAACGACGATGACGCCTTCGTCGTCCTGGTCGCAGCGCGAGGACGTCGGCACCTGATACTCCACCTCCACGGACCGCTCGAAGCCCTGTCCAGACAAAACGTTTGAATTTCACTGACGATATAGCGTCACGTAGCGCGCTGCCTCAGTAGAGGTATCATTGTAAACATAGTATAGAATAGACTAGGCCCGCGCGTATACCTTTGAGATGGAGATAGTATCTATACATATAAGTGTGGTATATATGCAATCAATTCTGAGTTGCTAAGAATTTGCGAAATTACCTCAATGACTATTTTTAACTGACTTCAACAATCGGTTGATTGCGAGTCAGAAATATAATCCTCATGCTTGTGACATAGGTTTTAGAACATAATACACTATAATCTCCATACGGCGTTGCTTACTGTTTTAAATCACATTCGCAACCACCTAACCTCCAAATATGTGTACGTATTTGAATATCGAAAGTTACAATATCGAACGGTCTAAACATCTACAGTAATTTGATTTTTATATACTCGAAAATCGAATTAAGGACCAAAATCTGACAGTTCCCATCTTGATTATTTCGTTATTCTAACATTATTTCATAAAAATATGAATGAGAACTCGTGTAATTAGTAATATTAAGTTTTATTGATTAAAATACCTTTATTTATTTACTACTGCACAGGACCCGTTCCGAGGAGGGTCCGTTGAGGTTAGTATTTTGGCCTTTAATTCGTTTTTCGATTATATGTCTTAAATGCCTACGATTCGAATGCCACTTCAATGTTGTATAAAGATTTGTAACAGAAGGTACAGTCATATAATATATTAACAATTTGCTTCAATGTGTTTTGAGCAGATCCGAGAAAACTTTGTTGGTTGCCAATTTATGCGACCCGTAGCTTTAATCCAAAGCTTCCTTGCTTCAGTATACATGGGAAACTGAAAAATATTAAAAAATGTTCTAAAATTTTGCAAATGTAAAAAAGTAAATCTCAGGGATCATAAACGATAATTCGTAAAAAAAATACTGTCTTATCAAGAAAACTTATTTTATTACAAAATACCCAATAATATCATAACTATATAATACCCCGTTTGTTGGGTATAATGCATTTTAAATGGATGACAACACAAAATTGGTATTACACGACTAAATTTAAATGTCAGCAATCACACGGGTTACCGTGAATTATCGTTATCAACATAAATCGCACGGTTAGCGTAAGAAAAATACTATATATTTGAACAGAAAATCGGTCCTTTTTTGTTAAAGTGTAACTAGGAGACGTTTATTCAAATACCTAGTTGTTTACATTGTCAATCAGGATTTAAAAGACCACAACAATAGTATAATGTATCCACTGACGAATGAAAGTTTATGTTCTCGTATTTTCGCCCACTCCAGCTTTTACAGCCTAAAATGCAACCCACCATCACGAAACTGTTCTTTAACACATGACACGTAATTTGCGAAAAAAACTCCGAAAACAGCAAAAAAACTTCTCCGATTCGCATCCGCTGTTCAGGTTGGTCGGCCACAAATTATTGCGCCAAATTTTTGCACGAGAGAGGGACAGGTAAGAGTAAGTCATCATCATCATCATTATCATCATCATGTCAGCCGAAAGACGTCCACTGCTGGACATAGGCCTCCCAAATGGCTTTCCACTCAGACCGGTCTTGTGCTTGTCGCATCCACCATGCTCCCGCGATCCTTACAAGGTCGTCACTCCATCTTGTTGGAGGCCTACCTACAGCTCGTCTCCCGGTTCGCGGACGCCACTCCAGAACCTTCTGACCTCATCGGCCATCAGTCCTGCGAGCAATGTGCCCCGCCCACAAGCGTAAGAGCATCTCGTTTATACATACGTAATATGTATACGAAGTACAATGCTTACTCTATTCTATTCTCCCTCTACGGGTATCATAGTATGCCAAAAGAGGTTGATCTTAAATGATGGCCTATATAAACTTAGCAATATTTACATATCGATTTGTGATCGCGTTTTCGTGTAATAGGGGTTTTTCAGTTCAAGAAATCTGCAATGATGTCATCTTCGGGAAAATCGTATTCTAACCAGGGAACGCTCTGAACTTGAGTATAGTTGGGCATCGACAATTTACAGGTGTACTTTGGGCAAAATATTTTTCGCCAAATTTCACTTGCAAAAGAACTTATAGCAGTAGTATCATTTCTCAAATCAATCTTCAGCACATTTACATTTCGCATTTTATTCATTTAGTCAAATAACTATTTGGTATCATTTTACTTTTTCTTTTTAAGACTAAGTTTATTAAGCAAACGGTTTGCTTTGGCTAATTGTTTTTTTTTCTTAATTTCAAAATGTCACTATGTCCAGATAGGTTACTTTAGGTTAAAATAAGTTTAGTAGGTTTAGGTTAGGTTAGAGTTCATCATACGCAGAATAGAAGCCCCGCCCCGGGCTTCGTCGGCTGTGTCACGGAAATAACTCCACTGTGTCTACTTTTAGTAAAAACAAATACCAAGTTAGTTTATTAGGGTTGTTAGTTTAGGGACGATGCAAATCATTTACCTGATTTTATTTTGCGTAAAATATGTTATACCAACTGAAACATTTGACCAACTACATGAAATTTGGTTAATTGAAACATAACCAAGTAATTATTTGTTAAACAATAATTTGGTAAAAAAAATTACTAACTATTAAATTGCAATAGGTTGTTTTGATATATGATTTTTGCCATATGATAATATGAATAAAACAGTTTGAGATATAATATTATACATTTGTAATCCCAATTAACATAAGATTGTTTTAAAAATTATCAAAATTACATTATTTATTATAGGTACGTAATCTAGAGCATATATTTGTTCGATAAAATAAAGTAAAAAATAAAATATTTTTGCTATAATCTTAATATTATTATGAATGGGATATACCCAATATAAAAACACAAACTCGTATAAGTAGTGTAATAAAAACTAGGTCTAGTATCGAACGCAAGAAAACCATCAATCTTTACGGCCTTTTGTTTATGACAAGGAGAAACGCAAGCTTTAAATAAAACACATGCTATTCCAGACACCGATAATAAAGTAGTTTAGAATAAAATATGGATGTATAAGACTTGTGCCCTCATTTTATTACGGCCCTTTTCACTTTTTTTCTTTTTAGTGTTTGTGTGGAGACCCAGCAAAGTTTTTTTTTATTTGAGAACGGTCAGTAAACTATGTTCTTTGCGTCCAAATTTGTAGATAGTTTGTAGAAAATATTAACCCCCCAAACAACAATAAAATGTTGATCATACCGTCGGTGTAAAGTTAAAACTCACTAAGTCACTGGCAATTTATATGTACTTGTAATAAGTGAGTTTTACCTTTATACCCACGATACTATGTATCAATAAAATAAAGTTACTGTTAAAAAATGCATTCATGGGAAAAGCTTTTAAAGTCTACTGTTCTTTTAAGTCTTTATCTTCTTATCAAGACCAAACTAATGAGTCCCAACACGCTGGGCCGCCCGCCACCTTCTATCTGACTCCATCATCAAATCAGCTCTTAGGCAGAGGGATTGCACTGGGCGTGGCGCGCCGCCTTATTAACCTGCCCGCTCGGTCACACGGCGTGTGGAATTCAGTTCGGGGCCGGCAGCGACGGAGCGAGCATGCGCACGCCACGATCTGCCGCCTTGAACGCACGGAACGGTCGTATCGTGAAGTTAATACGCGTAGTGTTATCCTGTGCACCTAGTGTTGAAATTAAACACAAAAAAAATTCACATCGGCCCAGTCGCCTTATATTGCGGAACATGAAAAAAATAAACCCACGTAAGGTGAACCTCCTTTTTTGAAGTCGGCTAAAAACACATTGATACACCGCCGCAAGTGAGCGAACTTTTTTGACCTCATTGATGTATTCTAGGCGAGTGACAACCCTAGCGCTACACGTGCCGCGTGCGAATGAATACAAGTTATGTGATAGTAAGAGAGGCATAGCGTAGGCACGTTTTTTATACTTAAACCGCGTTTTAGTAGGTGAGTGCAACTTCTGTACTTGTACTATTACTTATTCTGTGTCTTAGGTACCTAAATATTGGATTATCATCGGGTTTACACATGTGGTCCTTTCAGACCATCCCATTAGCGAGAACTGGTTCAAAATTGACTTGCAAAAATTTGACGGACAACTTATATACATACGAACAGTACAAGTTAAATAAAAGCTTGTAAAAACATAATTGTAAAAATGTGAAAGTATTTTATTCATATTCTTTATTAAGTATCGTATCGTCAAAGTTATAATAATTAAAATATAGTGTTGCTTGATTGATAATACACATTACAGTTATTAATAAAACGCCTGTTTGTATGTCTGTTTGTTACGCTTTCACGGCTAATCCGCTGAACGGATTTCAATAAAATTTGGTAAAGAGATGGCTTAAGTGTATTGGTATGGAGATAGCATTAGGATATATGAGAAAAATTTATACTTCCCGAAGGTCCGGACTTGTTATGTGTTTAAACATTGTCGGTGTTGGTGCGTTCCTTCTCCGTTCATACTAAAAAAAAACGCCTATGCGTTTTGGAAACGCGTCTCCTTCGCTCTCAGTGCAGCTTTAATAATAATTAAAAAGAAACCTATTTATTGCGTACCTGTACTCGCGACCTCTTGGCGGTGGGATGTCTCGGTTGCAGGCGTCGCTTGGGCGGGCGCGCGTCGGGCGGCGCGTGCGACGTACTGACGCCGGGCGGCGGCTGCGACGTGCTCACACCTGGCGGCTGCGACGTACTGACTCCCGCTGGTGCGTGAGACGTGCTGACGCCGGCCGGCCCGAGCGACGTGCTCACTCCGCCCGACGGCTGTGCACTCGCGGTCGTAGGTGCACCACTGCTGGCGCCTACAGACCAACGATACAATTTAAGAAGTCTTTAGGTCAAAAATTTCTAAAAACATCACGTCAAAACAGCTAAGCGCATCTTATTAAGATTTGGCAAGAAGGTAATTCTATCCCAGAGAAGGACATGGGATACTACCTAGTCGGGTCATAAGTTCTGTTACTAAGGTTAAGTGAAATAAAACGAACTTATTTTTTTATTTCAATACGTATAAAAATTAAAAACTCAATTAATGTACAATTCGAAGAACAAATAATCATTATATATAGTCGCCGCAATTTCCGAAACGATCTTTTAACATTAACAGCCCGGCATGGATGAAATTACGCATGATTTCACTTTTTGAAAACACTTAAAAGCTAGTGATTGTTTACAAAGGAACTTATCTTGTTTAATATTAGTACCTGGAAGACCGAATCGCTCGGATTGAAATTTCCCAAAGATGACCACTTGACAGATAAATTTTTCGCCCCCGTAAGCCCCCATATTTCAAATTTCATCGAAATAATTGGAGCCGTTTTCGAGATTCAGATTATATATACAAGAATTGCTCGTTTAAAGGTATTATAGATAGATAAAAGAGACCAAAATTATATTTCTCAACAAGACTCAATTCCAACTCATGAAGCAAGAAATTTCGTGTTTTCGTACTGCTGCAAATTCATGTGAAATCGTAAAGTCGATTTATTGAGACATCAAGATTGACCGGTGTACAAGTAGATCTTTAGTAGCTTGAAATAAATTAGTATCAGAATTTAAAGCTAAAAGTCCGATCAATGTCACGCAAATTTGAACTCTCTAAAAGAACTCTTACGAAAGTTGTGGCCGTTATCAGTATCATCGTCGTGCGTAATTTGAACTACGATTTACTAGTCCCAAATGGAATTACTTCAAGCTCCGAGTACATCAAATAATTGCAAGTTCGGAATATATTATTTTTATTTTACATAAAACAAAGGTTTATGAAAAACTCCGTTAATATATATTTTTAATTGTATTTTAATGTCAGTAACAGAACGTATGAAACGACTAGGTATTACTTTCGTAAAAATGATCAGTTTTCAAGGTAATAGCAACGAACGACTTCTACGCGGACGAATTCACGGGCAAAAGCTAGTAAATAAATAAAACACACCTACGAGGGCTGTTTGATAAGTCCTTTTATAAACTATTTGTAAAACCTTTTTCTAGTAAATGGCATTAACACTGGCAGGCACAATCTTTCAAATAAAGACTGTCAAAAATTCAGCAAAAAAAGACAAGTTTTTGTCAGTATAACCATTGTTTAACTGTGATAACTCGTAAATTTTCAACATCTATGGAAAAATCTGCATTTCGTGCCGTTATAAAATATTTTTTTATGAAGGGTTGCTGTGCTGCCACAATAAAAACTGAACTTGATTCTGTTCATGCTACTAGCGCACCAACGTTGCAGACTATTTATAACTGGATAAATTATTTTAAACGTGGTCGGTAAAGCACATCTGATGCTCCACGCTCTGGTCGCCCAATCGAAGTCACTACTGAGGATGTTGTTGAAGAAGTCCATAACATTGTACTCGACGACCGCCGAGTGAAGGTGCGTGAAATAGCTGAGAACACAGGCATCTCCACTGAGCGAGTACATAAAATCCTGCATGAAGATTTGGGTATGACAAAGCTGTCTGCACGATGGGTGCCACGTTTGGTCACAATCGAACAAAAACGCGAATGAAAACGAATTTCAAAACTGTGTTTGGATTATGATGAAGCGTAATCCTCGGAATTTTCTGAGTCGATTTGTCACTGTGAACGAAACTTGGGTCCATCATTAATATCATTATACAACTGAATCAAAACAGCAATCAAAACAATAGATGGCGACTGGTGAACGTGCCCCAAAGAAGGCAAAAGACTGTTTTGTCGGCTGGGAAGGTGATGGCGACAGTCTTCTGGGATGGCGAAGGAATCATTATGATTGATTACTTGGAAAAGGGAAAAACTATCACTGGCCGTTATTACGCAGAGTTATTGGACCGTTTTAATGCTGAATCGTTGGAAAAACCACCAATTATCCCCCAAGAAAGTCCTCTTTCATCAAGACAATGCCCCAGTGCACACGTCAACTATTGCAATGGCCAAAATCCACGAATTGGGCTTCGAGCTGGTTCCGCATGCTCCGTATTCACCTTATTCTAGCTCCGTGGCTTGGAGGGCAAACATTTTTGACAAATGAGGACTGCATCGCAGGTGTAAACGCCTATTTTGAAGACCTTACAAAACGTATTTTTTGGAAGGGGTAAAAAAATTGGAATCTCGCTGGAACAAGTGTTTGGCCCTCAAAAGAGACTATGTTGAGAAATAAATGTAAATTGTTTTAAAAAAAAACTTTTTTACTTTTTAAAACGACTTATCAAACAGCCCTCGTATATGGTACTTTTCCTACTCCTGTACTTTTATTTGTCATTTATCTGTCACGAACACTAATAGAACATGCATAATATGCCCTATATATGCCCCAAAACCTACATAAGCCAAAACCATACGCCTAGCTGCCAAAGCTTACTAAACCTAGAATAAAGTATTAAGAGGTAAACACAAACTTTACAACAAAATACATTTTTACCAACATAACAAATCAAAGAATTCAAAGTTGTTGTTTAATTTTTTTATATAAATTAAGTGTAGGTATAACTGCCAACTAAAGAAAAACTTTTTTAAATATAAATACAATTTAAAAAAAAGTTAGCCACATATTTTGTTCCCCCTCGTTTGTTGTTCTGGGCTTCGTTCGTATAGTTAGGGTACCTATATTATTATTGTCGAGTAAAAAATACGCTTGGAAAAAGTATTGTACGCAACGGTGTGGTCTCTTTCTTTACAACACACGCCACTCGTCTTTTTTGACCTCTCTTATACAACTGTTGCATAAACTACTATATATTATCAACTAGCTAACCCGTTAGCCTTGTCCCATTTTTTTGCAACCCAGCTTTTTTAATTGCTTTTGCCTAAAAACCTTATTTGTAGATAGATTATCGGGTGCTCGGAATTGCATTTGTAGTAGTTGGACCGTTCGCATGAAAAGGAAAATGATCTAAGTTTTTTTCGTGCTTTAATGACATTACATACTTTAAACAAGTGGAATAAGTATGTCCTTTTTTTTAGTAGCTGTCATTAAAATCTTTCAAAATTATTCTAAAGTTTGCCAGAATACAATAAAATAAGACGTATATTTTAGTGAAACGTAAATACTACTTATAACTTGACACTGACATTATTTTTGTATTTACTTATTTAATATAAAACAAAACTCTTTTTATGCTGTTAGTACGAGAAAATATAAAATTAAAAAATAGAATGCCTGTATACACACATTACAACCATTAAAACAAGGTATTCTCTTCCGAAATCTTGATTAACCACTACTCGAAATATGGACAAATTTTATTCCAAAAATCATATATAACCCGAATAATATAAGTCACGAGCATAATTTACATATTTAATTTATTTCATGATTATTTTAATATTGTAAATGCAATAAAGGTACATTACAATGTGGAATTACAACCTGATACTACAGGCATCACCGGATTCGCCAGATCAAACTGGGCCGTTACAAATCTGTCAGTTTGATGTTTCTCATCGATACTATTCCAACCTATAGGAATATCATATTGCGCTCTCGCTCGGTATCATTACGCTAATGATGTGCCAATGATTTTCAAACTGTCGCGGTAAAAGTTGCAGATGTTTTTTTTTTTGTAAAATGTAAAATGGTTAAATGCTCTATTAAAACCTGTAAGAGCCAAAGTTTTGAGGATGGCAACAGTCGGGTTTGTATACTTTTCCACCAAAAGAATCGCTTGCCGAGGAGTGCTTGCGCTATAGCGGGACTAAAACCAGTGAGTAGTATTTTATGTCCTATTGTACCTTAATATCTTCATTGGGAAAGTCATTGCGAAATCATTATTATGTTATGAACATTATACTTAAAGGCAAAAAAAGACCGAGGGAACTGACCTTGTGCGGAGACAGCGGGCGCGGCGGGCGCAGCGACGCTGGTGACGGCGCTGGCGGCCGCGGAGCTGGCCGACACGGCCGCGCCTGAACTTGCGCCGCTCGGCTGCTCGATGCGCGGCATCACCAGCGCTACGGCCTGCGACAAACATACAAAATGTTTTTTCTCAAACATGCTCGGAAATGTTTGCGTTAATGTCACGAAATGAAGACGTGAAGTTTCTTGTTTGTGGCTCCCTACATTACTTCATGGCCTAGGCCAAGAAGTAATGTATGAAAACCCTAAGAAAAAAGATTTTCGGCCGCTGCTCTAACTTTTTAAATTTGCTTACTAACAACTGACAAAGGAAACATTACATACTGCAATCCACCATTAGACTCTGTAATCATATTATGAGACATTAAAAAAAAAAACAAAATCTATGGTACTATATTTATGTGCAGTTTTAAGTTTGCCATCGTAAGTCGTAAAATTGCACAGTCTTGATATTGCCATCGTAAGATTGCAGTATTTGCAGTCTTGTGTTTGCTATCGTAAGATTGCAGTCTCAAGATTGCCATCGTAAGATTGCAAAGTCTTGAGATTGCCATCTTCAATTTGAACAGTCTTGAGATTGCCATTGTAAGATTGTACAGTATTGAGAATGCCATCGTAAGATAGCAGTCTTGGGATTGCCATGGTCAGATTGCAATCTTGGGATTGCCATTGTCAGATTGCAGTCTTGAGATTTCCGTCTTAAGATTGCAGTCTTGAGACTGACCTCTTAAGATTGAAGTCTTGAGATTGCCATCGAAAGATTACAGTCTTGAGATTGCCATCGTAAGATTGCAGTCTTGAGATTATCATTGTAAGATTGCAGTAATGTACTTTTAATATTTCCTCACATTGCTTGAGAAAAGCACTATACAATCCTCGGCCGGAACAGGGAGTGAAGGACTCGTCTATAACTCGTTCATCTACCCTAAACAAAAGCATTATATATGCCTCGGCGGGGCACGGGGATTGAGCTCAGATTTGAGAGCAGACCTCGCCTCGTCAGACAATTGCCTATTTTCCGCTGAAAATTACCTTAATGTTGTAAATAATATTATAGTCGTTAAAGCATAGTATACCTGTTGAGGGACTTGAGAATGAGTCGATGGTTGTGCGGTGCTGTCACTAGATCCAGAACTACCCATGCCCGCTTCACTGGTGTCCATGTCCTAAAAACAAGGACCTTTGTTTAAAACCAAGATTTTAATTTAAAACATTTCATATAAAGTGTGTTCGTATTCAAACTGCCAATTACAATAACAAGTACACTGCCGGCCATAAATGTTGTATATCGACTTTTGAAAAGAGAGAGTCGGCTAATTTCGGCTTCGTAGAGCGTTATCTCTGTCGCACACTACTTTTATAATGTTTGCTAGTCGTGATTCAGATGCGATAGAATGTGTTAAAACCCCAAATTTTAAGAGGCCTATAACGCGAAATTAGCTATCTACAATGTTTATAAATATTTTGTCACCGAAGCCGACATATTAAAAAAATGAGGATAATAATGTAAGAAACGTGTTGACGATTACACTGATATACTAGTGACAAATACGGCTGATACTTAATGACAGTGATATTAACCAGAATTCGAGCACGGATAGTGAAATGGAAGGATTTGAGAATTTTACTGATTTAAACGTATTCTTAATTCTTTTGCATATTTTATTATTCCTCAACCTAAAAACGTAAATAATTGTATTTAGAATTTATATTACAATACTTCTATTTTCTTAATGTCTCCCGGCAAACTTCGTGTTTCGTCAGTCGTGGAATAAATATTTATTTTAGTTGCATACCTAATTGTCAAACATAAGAACCTCCTCTTTTTTGGAAGTCGGTTGAAGAAGTATTTTATTTTGTTTAATAATTGTATATTTTCGTTGGTGTACTATACATGTTGAAAAGGAGTGTAAATTATATTGAATAAGTAAATGATATTTAAGAAGTAGTTTTACTGCTCAATATAGTTCATTCGGGAATCAAAACTAAACAAAACAACAGCCAAGTACTTACTTCTAAATTCTAATTCTAATAAACGATGAATCGAAAAATTGACGGACGTGGAAATTAGCATTCGTTTGTATTCGGAAAGGCGGTAATGGCCAATGTGCAATATTTACCGCCGGGCACTGATTACCTGACTGTAAATTGTCTTTATAGTCCACCCAAAGAAGACCAAATACTGCCTCTCCGGGGGAAAAAACTCGTGTATGAATTTTGGCATAGTTGTAGGGAATGCTGTTTTAAACCACATACTGAAAGTACTGACGGGTGGGGGGTGGAGCTAACGGGGGGTAAAGATCCCTTTTTATAGTTTTTCGTAAATAACTCGTAAACGGTGGCCCATTACATTACATAATTAATCTGCATAAAATGCTCTATAAAAAAGATTTAATATACTTTTTGCTGGGATCAATATCAAATGAGATATGCAGGGAAGAAGACGGAGAATAAAAAACAAACTTACATTTCTTTAAGTATGGCACGTATATTCCTAAAAATAAAAATCCAAAAAGGAGTAAAATGAGGGTGTAGAATTTTTAATTTTACACCTACCCGTGTTTCCCGAAACATCCCGAAACGACTATTTTTTACTTTCGCTAATGTATTGTGGTACCGGTAATACGAGGGCCTTTCTGAAAGTTTCTAGCTGTCCTGAACCCCAAAACCAAACTATACTTTTTATACTACCGATTAAAACCTTTTTTTATTGCCTTCAAAACACTGGCCGAAAATAATTATAAATATTGTTCAAAGACATTAAAAAATATGTGTCATACATTGTTTCGATTTCAACATGAACGTTACAAGAGAGGAATTTCGTGTGATGATTTATTACGACTACAAAAGAGGTTTAACGTTTAAGGAGTCACATGAAAACTTAAACACAGCTTTTGGAGAATCTGCTCCTTCATTAGCCACCATTTCCTTTTGGTTTCGTGAGTTTAAACGAGGCATGGAGTCCGTCAAAGATGAAGCTAGACCGGGGAGGCCGCCGACTGCAGTGACTCACGAGAATGTCATCAAAGTGGAGTGGCTTATTAAAGAAAACAGAAATATTACACATAGGGAGATACAAGATGAACTGAAGATTGGATCATAAGCAGTTTCAAATATTTTGAACGATCACCTAAAAGTACGGAAAGTTTGTTCACGATGGATACCGCATTTGCTCACTGAAGATCAAAAAGCTCGGCGGGTAGATTGGTGCAAATATATGCTCGAAAAATTTGACCACGGCAAATCACAACAGGTGTCGAGCATCCTGACGAGTGATGAATCGTGGATATATAGCTACGACCCACTTACCAAGCAACAATCGCAATGTGTGTTCGAGGAAGATGGCTTACCTACGAAAGTTGTTCGAGGTAGGACGGTCAACAAAAAAATGATCGCTGTGTTTTTTCGACGTAGTGGTCCTGTGGCAGTTATTCCTCTAGAAGACCGAAGAACTGTCACTAGTCAATGGTATACCGAAGTGTGCTTACCTCAACAGCTCGGCGAGGATCGTCCGAAGAGCGGTACCCGCGGCATTCTTTTTCACCAGGATAACGCCCCAGCTCACACTGCTGCACGGACCCTCGAATTTTTGGCCATTTCCGGTGTACAACTATTGCCTCACCCACCATATAGCCCAGATCTCGCTCCGTGCGACTTTTTCCTCTTTCCCACACTAAAGAAAACCTTGCGAGGACGAACTTTTAACGACTCCAATGATGCAGTCAATGAATTTAATCGTGTATTTTTCGACATTCCGCAAGATCAATTTTTTTCTTGTTTCGAAAGATGGTTTCGAAGAATGCCAAAGTGCATCGAAGCTGCAGGCGAATACTTCGAAAAACTGTAAATAAAAAATAAAGATATCTCTTCGTTTTTTTCAGTAGCTAGAAATTTTCGGAACAGCCCTCGTAGTAGCAATATGGGTCGACAACGACGACAGCGTTTATTAGGTCCAGCCTCCGCTTCCATTCTTCTACCACTTCACCACAACAAAAAATAAAGTTAACAATAAAAACAAAAGAAATAACAATAACAGCAAACAAAGACAAAACAAATAACCACTACCACAACCAGTAAACACTAATGCCCGGTTCCAATATTCAAGAAACGAATCGTTTTCCTTACGCCTCGTATGTAGTACTGTTAGGCGATGGGCTTACAACCTGTAAGTACAGTCAAGGAATTTGATTCGCGTACCGTTTCGCTGATTTATTGCTTGAAAGATAGACATATCTTAAGGTTTATATTCGCTGCAGCAAGCGAAAGTGTTTTGCATAATTAAAATGACGCATGTTCGGGTGAAAGATCTGCAAACCTTAACCTTAGATATGAATCACTAGATTTATTTCACGTTCTCGATCTGTCTTCTCTGAATAAGAACCTATTTGTAGTTTCGTATTTTAAGTAGAAAAAATAATTCTTCGGCGACGTCAAATTGGTTACAGTCAAATTTCAATGTCAAACAAAAAAATAATGTAAAATTTTGAAAATGCATCGAGTAAACTATGCAGAACGAAGAAGCCAAATAATCACATTGCATGAGGAGGGCTGCGGCATTCACGATATAGCTCGGTCATTAAATATATCCCGAACAACTGTGAGAAAATGGATCACTCGATACGGAGAAGAAGGCCATATAGAAGACCGCCGTCGTTTTAACCACGGTTCACAGCGACTGACGGCTGAACAAATTATTGAGATTCGGCAACGTTATGAAGAACATCCTTTCACGCCAACGTCATATTTTGCTGATCGACTTGAGTCAAGTCACTTGACGTTTGCTAACGCACAGTTCGAAATTATCTTCACGGTATCGGTATACACCACAGGCAATACGCGAAAAAAGTAGCATTGACCGAAGCAAACAAAACTGCAAGAGCTAGTTTTGCACGCAGATACCAAAATTTTGACTGGAGCACTGTGATATTTACAGATGAAAAATCCTTTCGTTCTTCCCAAGACGGACGTTTGAGTTTATGGAAATATGACAGGACGCGGTATGCAGAAGAACATGTTGTCCCGAACCGAGCGTCAGGCCGTATAAGTGTAAATATGTGGGGGTGGATATCTTCTGCGGGGGTCGGCGAGCTTGCCCAGTTGCCTTCGCGAGCTAATGGTATAGATTATGTAGAGGCAATGGATACACAATCGTGGTTCCTACTGTGCAAAGAGTTTATCCACAGGAATAAGTTCCGAATATACACTTCGTTCACGATAATTGTCCAACTCATAATGCAAGGGTCACCAAAAATTGGTTTCGCCAACATCCCGATATAATTGAAATTCCTTGGCCCAGTAAATCTCCCGATTTAAATCCTATAGAAAATATATGGGGCATCATGGTGCAAATGTGGGAAAATGGACAGGAAAGAACGAAGCAAGCCTTGGAAGAACATTGTCACGAAGTATGGGAATCGTTGCGTCATTCAGACATATGTAGTTAGTAGAATCGATGCCGGCCCGACTCCTAGCTGTGTCTGAAAGTGGAGGTGCTTATACTAGATATTAAACCTAATATGAATTAAAATTCAGATTTTTATTATATAGAATTAGTCTTATTGGTCATTAAATATTTTTTTAGTTGTCAAACGAAAATTTGATGACGGAAAAGTTCTGAGGTTAATCCAAATTTGTTTTCAAATCACCCATAGCAACAGCCAATCGTGTTGACCAATGAATAGGTCGATACATTCGTTGATGTTTTCAAATCACCCATCGCAACAGCCAATAACGTTCGTCATGGTGTTAAGTTAACCAATGAATAGGTTGATTCATTCGTTGCTGGTAGTAACAGCTAATCGGACAAAGTCGGCTATATTCGATTGTGGTAAGAAAGAAATGCTACTACTGTCTTTGTCATATGCCATACTAAATTTTCGAAAGATGACAAACTGTGAGATGAGCTCGGAAAAGCTCGGTAAATAAACATGTCATACTCATACTCTTAACTGTCATACTGCGGCACAAACGTCATGTTAGCGTTGCAAAGAAAGATAACCCTTAGTATTATCGATTGTCATCAGCAATTTAGACTTAAGATGGTACACGAATCAAATTCCTTGACTGTACACTACTAATACACTGGTAAAACATTGCGCAAAATATGGTTACGGAATTGTCAACAAGTTTTTAGAGTTGTAAGTAATTCTGTAGCTCTGCCTAACCCACTCTGGGAAAGAAGGCGTGAATTTATGTATGATATATATATGTTTTACGGTTATGTGTCAATTTTTAAACGAAAAATACATAAAGGACGTCCTACAAATAATAATGTACGAGTAAATATATTTTGTACATAATAAATATTCACCGACTGATTTTACTCAATTTCTTTTTTTTTTGGCTATCGCACTTTTCACGTTTCACCCTGTACCACGATACTCTAGCGATATTTTGTTATTTTTTGCTATTTATAAATGGTTTAGCGATAGATTGGTAATGAATAAGGATATCGGGATCCAGATGGGGTCAATGTAACATATTGCCACCTTATCTGGCACACAGTATAGTAATGGATACGAGTACAAATCCTAAAAAATATATGGTAACATCGCGTGTGAGTCAGACTTGCACTTGCACGGTTTATTTTTTGTACAGTCTGCCAAAAATAATAATATAGCGATAATTAGATCACACAAAAACTTTTGTCAAAACTGGTAGACCACTTTCTCGGCCGACCGTACACAGTGATTAACAACATGACTACAAAATCCTTGGTGAACGAGCCCGACTCTCACTAGTCAGTCTCAGTACTGTAATTTTGAAAATAACCGAACCGTCACCACTGTTGGGTCACCCCGTCGCCACGTATATCCCGGGGCGTACAGGTGAAACTTACCTGCGTGGACTCGGGCGGCGCGGTGGAGGCCGCGAGCGCGGCGCGCGGGAGCGGGCGCGACGAAGACGCCGGCATGTACTCGGTGGTATGAGCGTCATGCGGCGCCGTGGGGCCAACCTGCGCCATCGGCCGGATCGACGCCAGCGGCGTCTCGCTGCCGCGCGCGCGAGACATAGCGTGCGCGCTTGGCTGCGCTACACCTGCACATTTATTCAAGATGCCGCAATCTCAGTCGCTCTCATGGCGATGAAACACTTGTACCGGCTGCTTTTCTACTTCGATAAAACAACCGAATTTAATCTTTTAAACTTGATCGTGTATCATGGAATGTTATGTTATTAACGCGGTAGAACGAGAAATTAACGCGTTATTTTTTCGGGCGAGAAGTTGAGTCAGTATTTCTGCGATCGCTACTTACGTCCGTAAGGTATAGGCTATATTTTTTATATTAATAAGTTTCAGTATAGCTCATGCAATTTATGATGGCGAGTGGGCTTTACTTGTGGTAAACACATATCTGTATACGTGTCAAAGTGTGCGTGACAGCGAGAGCGGGTATGGTAAGCATAAAAAATAAAGAGAAGTATTGGACACATTATACTTATTATACTGTCGCAAACCCTCTAGCAAATAATGATAAGAAATAATGCAATTAAGTATTTTAAACCGACTTCAAAAAAGGAGGTTCTCAGTTTGACCGATTTGATTTCTCTATCAATTATGGTCCGATTTCAAAAATTCTTTTTTTGTTTTGTTTGACTGAGTTTACTTCTGAGGTGATATAACGCTTATATTTACTGTCTTAAAATTACGTACAATTTTATGTTACTTAAAATTAAAACCTATCTGTAGGTTTGTCTTTATTTTACAGGGTTTATTATTGCCGTGTTTCTTGGGTGACTAAACGTGGATCAAACATCCGTCACTCTCACACTTATATGTATGTACTTGTCAGAAAGTGTCAAATGTTTTATTACCGTTTTGTCAAGCGATAAACACGGATAGGCCCACAGTTCTAAATAAATTTACTATTTTTATTTTAGGATATTTCAAAATAATTATACGTTATATCTCGCTATGAATAACTTTGCGTTTTTTCCGGATATTGGACATGCTGACGGTAGTTCGTGGCAGTAAGCGTCGTGGAAACAATATGCACAAGTAACTCGAGCGACGGCGCGCTCGCGACTGATCGCTCCGTCAGACACGCACACTACCGCAATGTGCATGTACACGTTCAACCACTAATAAAGCCCACTCGCCATCGTGAATTGCATGAGCTATAATAACTTATGGACTGACTAGGTAGTGAATAACCATACATCGTATTTTGTCGGATAGGTTCATAATTAGTAAATACCACCTGAAAAATCATGGTTAAATATGAAACCTTCCTGTAAAATACGATGACGTATGATTACTCACTTCATCCGCATAATATCTTTGTTTCGTGAGTTGAATATTTTCTATCATCTTTTACTAGAATGAATGTATAGAAACGGATATCAATCATTTGTTAGTGACAGTAAAACACGCAACAAACAGTAAAACGGATGATTTTGTGTGAAGGAGGCTTACCTGCCATGGGCTTGATATTTGCCGTGGGAGGATCTGTTGTTGTTTTTTCGGCAGCCGTCTGCTGCTTCGAGGCAGATGCCTGGCTCGCCAACTGCCGCTGCAGCATGGTCACTTTCTGTTGTAGCGCCTCGACCTCCCTGTTCTTTTCGGTTTGCGCCTCCCCTCGCTCCTTCTCCAGCCGGGATACACGACCTTCATATTGAGATTTAATCAGAGCTAACCTTACATCTTGCTCATCACGATTGCTCTGCTCGATAGCACCTATTTTGGTACGAGACTCTTCTAGTTCGCGACTGAGCGAATTTTTTAACTCCGTTAATTGAACTATTTTATTCTTAGCTTGTTTTAATACTATTTTGGCCTTTTCCTCCTTATCTGTATTTGCTGTTCTCAGTGTTTCTAGTTCCTGTTTCAATTTATCGTTATTAACCTTTTCTGTTTCTAGTTGTGATTGTATTTCGGTAAGTTGCGACTCCAGTTTCTTTGAAGATTCAGCTGTAGCAGCGTCGGCGACTGCCGCTTCCCCTTCAAGCCTTTTTTTATTTTCCTCAACGGATTTCGCAAATTCTTCGTATTGCAATTTGTACTTCTTAGCGATTTTCCTAATTTGCATCTCCTTATTTCTGATGTCATTTAAAGACGCGTCTTTACTAGTGATTTCTTCTTTTAGTTTAGTATTATTTTCGACAGCGGTAGCGAGCTCAACCTTGACTTTGGACAGTTCTTCAGTTACTCTAGCCATATCTTCCTTCAGAGTGTTTATTTCCTCATTTAACTTTCTGTTTTCTTCTACTAGAGAGTTTTGCTGTCGCGATAATACTGTATACTGCTCTTCTAGCTTGGTCTTTTCAACTCTAAGGGCACTAAGTTCTTCATTTACTTTTCGGACACTTTCTTTTTCATTTGTTAACATTTTAGCCAGAGTTTCTCTCTCGTTTTGAAGCCGTTTCCAGTCTTCGGGACTTGTCTTGTTAGCACGCTCAACTAAGGCGTTAACTCTAGCTCTCCATCTAGAAGAGTCGGCTTTTAATGACGAATTTTCTGACTGAAGGGTTTCATTGCGAGAAGTCAGATCATTGATTTTTTCATGCAATGGAGACAACTTTTCTTCAAGCAATTTCGTTGAAACCGCGAGTTCTTCTACCCGTGCAGTAAGTGTATCACGTTCTTCTCTAAGAATCCTATTGCTGTCTGTCAAAGCATTCAACGTTTCCACTTTCCTTAGAATATCAGATTGCTTGTTTGCTGTCACCATGCTTACTTCAGATGATTCCCTTTCGGCTGCTAAAGCTAACTTAGCATTGTCTAATTGTTTTTCGGCAATTTCTAACTGAGATTTAAGCCTCGTATTTTCTGTTAGTAATATATCTGATTTTGCCATTGAAATATCTTTTTCTTTTCTGATGAACTTAACAATTTGGAATAATTGCTCTGACGACTTCTTATCTTCTTCCGAAATAGAAACATTCATTGATGTATCAGTGGAAGATTCGTTCATGCTTTCTGACATTGATCTAGAGGCATGTGTAACGGACAATTGAGTACCTAAAGCTTGAATTTGGTTGTGCAATAAAGAGTTCTGTTCATTTAAATCTTTAAAACGTTCTATCATTTGAGCATTTTCAGCATTAAGCATCTTCTCTCTTTCGGACCATGCAGCCATTTCCATTTCCATTTTTTCTACAGCACTGTTTTTAATAGCAACTAATTCATTGATTTGGTTTTGAGCTCTTGATAAATCTTCTTTGACTTGTGATAAACTTTGAATATCACTAGAATGTAACATCATTTCATGACTATACTTTTCTTCAGCTTTAATAACAGCTTCTGACATATTTGCTATTTCAGATCTCATAGACTGCAGTTCTAACTGAGAGTTGTCATAATTAGTAATAGCTGATTTTAATTCTTCTCGGGCTACCGCTAATTCTCGTCTAATGGAATTATTATTAGTGGACTGATCTCCACTTGCCTGAAGTGTCAGCTCTGCTTCTAACTCTCCACATTTTTCTTCTAAATGTTGTAATTTCTGTGCATACTCTGCTAATTTTGCTTGAGTTTCTAATTTGTATGTTTCATACTCAGAATGAAGGATTTTAAGTTCTTTTTCAGCACTCTCAGATATGTCGCAATACTGTTTAATGTGTTCTTTTGCTACAGTCAATTGCTCTTGGAGAGACTTGATTAATCCCTCTCTATCTGAAAGTTTATTTTCAAGTTCCTTCATCTTTTTCATTGTATCAAAAGAACCATCTGAGTTTGGAGCTAACGCAGCTCTGAGTTTTTTCACGAGTTCCTCATTACTCTTATTTTTCTCAGCCAAATCATCACGAAGTTGCGTAATTTCCTTTCTCAATTGGTCTGCAGCGTCTTTTTCTTCCTGCATCCGTGATTTAGCAATTTCGGTTTGCCGTTCAAGATGTCCAGCTAATTCCCTAAATCTATCTTGTTCCTCCTGAAGTCTTCGTCGTAAAGCAGAACACTCTCTGCTCGATTCATCCAGTCTACATTCAATTTTTGTACGATTTTCTACCTCAACACGCTCTAGACTAGCTTTAATTAATTCCAAATTTTTCATTAACAATGCTTGGCCTTGTCTTTCACGATTTAACATTTCTTTTTCTGTTTGCAGCCTTAATTCAGTATCTTTGACCAATTTACATTCTAATTTCAAGTTTCCAAGTTGTATTTCGGCAGCAGCAAGTTTTCCTTGGGAATTTAAAGCCTCGTCACGCAAATGTTGCAGAGATACTTCGTGCTTTGCTATTGTAGCACTGTATGACTTGTTTTTTTCTTCCAGAGAAGCAATTTGCTTTTTATATGTAGTAACATTAGTTTGCAAGATTTTAAGTTTTTCGTTATTATACTCCGCGGTTGACGAGCATTTGCTATTGGCTGCTGTCAATTTTGAGATTTCCTGTCTCATGTTATCAATTTGTTCAAATAACATTTTTTCATTTGTCAATTTCTCCTCTTTGTAGGTTTTGTATTCGTCTTTTAAAAGCTCAAGGTGTTTTTCTGTTTCCCTATACTTTATTTCAAAAGCCGCTGGTTCGGAAGCAGGTTTTGGTGCTTTTTCAGTAGATTCCATAGTGAAAGAATCTCCCTTCTCCATTTCTACATCTTCAGAGCTTGTTTCATGACGTTTGCCTTTCATAAGATCGTGATACAATTTCTTAAACATATCACGTTGCCTAATTAATCCATTGACCATTTTAGTCTGTCTATCTTGAGCTTCAGTAAGTTCAACAACCCTGTTCTTTAAGGACTCTATTTTACCTTGCATTTCTCCAGACTCAAATTCTTCTTTATGACGTTCAAATTCTTCTTGTTTATCAGTCAGATCGCGAACCATTCGCAACAGTTTCTGATTGTTTGCTTGCAATTCCTGAATATCACTGAATGTAACTAAGGTTTTAGATATAATCCTTGACGAGCTTAAATCGGAGGAATTGGTTGCATTAGATGCAGTATTTGAATTATCATGATCTCCATTGGGAAGTAACCCACCTCGACTATGCTCAATTTCTTTCAATAAGAAACAAACCTGCCTTCCCAAATCAGCAAGTTCCCCTTTAAATCGAGCGTTTTCCCGACTATAATGATTAGCAATTTTAGATGACTCATTGTAATCATCTCTTAAGCTGTTACATTCAATCATTATCGAATCTATTTGTTGAGATAATGCCGTATTACTTTCTATTGCTTCTTCATATTCTATCTTTTGTTTTTGTAACATTGGAGCTTTTTCTTCCAATTCTTGAACAATTGTGTTAATTGTTAAATTAAGACGTCTATTTTCTTCTTTCTCTTGAGTTAACTCTTCTGAGACTTTGACAAGCTGTGAATACATCTGAGTTAAAGACATTCCTGATTTTAAAAGTTTACTAGCAGAAGCTGCCGATGGAGCCAAATTACTTAAAGCCATATCAAGATTTTGTGAATTAGCAGCTTTTAAAAGATCATTTGCATGTTCTAATTCATTCTTTAAGGAAGCAATAATTTCGTTCTTTTTTTCCATTAGTTCTTCATGATCCATTTCAGACTGTTTATACTTAGTTTCCAGCTCACCATATTTTTCAGTAGCTTCATTCAAAAGCTTCTGTAATTCAGAAATCCCACCAGTAAGCTCAGTGGTTTTTGCCTCAGCATCGTCATGCATAGTTTTAAAAAGATCTGCCAATTTTGTCTTGGCTTCCAATTCCTTTTTAAAATTGTCAGTCATTTTGTTTTCTATCTCTCTTTGTTCCATTAAGCGCTGTGATAGATTTTCCGCGCGACTATTTAAAGTCTTTATCATTTCATTTAACTGGGTAATTGTTTCATTGGCAGAATTCAATTCTTCAGTTTTGGCAGACAGCTTGGTCTCAATACTAATAAGACGGCTAGTACCATTAAGTCTTACGGTTTGAAGTTCTGAAGTAAGTCTATTAACTTCTTCTGTCAATCCAGCAATTTGAGAATTCAAAAGAGTTCTTTCTTGTTCTATTCGCTTTTCGCGAAACTGCAAAGATAATTCCTTGCTCTGTGTATCGTCATTTAACGCTAGAGCTTCACATTTAGCGTTAATAGCAGCATCCAATTGCTGCGAAAGCGAAACTTCACTAGCAGTTAGTCTTTCTATTTCCGTATCGCGTCGGTGTAAAATGCGTGTTAGGTCATTTCTTTCATCCACTGCAGCATCTCGAGCACTTTTAATCGAAATAGCTTCATTTTCTAGGCGGCAAATCTGTTCGCGTGCCTTTTCATAATCTGCATTTAAACTCGCTACTTGTTTATCCAATGCTACTACAGCTTCATCTGCAACAAGCAACTTTTTCGCAGCATCTTCATATTTTGCTGTAAGTACAGATACTGATGCTTCTAATTCTGATATCTTATCTCCTGTAATATGAAAAGATAATAGTTAAATTTACGTCAAAAACGTTTTCTTTTTTAAATAATAATTAAGCTGAGTAGGAGCCGTTCGCAATGCATTTTTTTATTTATCCTATTTTCTTGTCATCTGTATCTGTGTGATATATAAGTTTGTTAGAATGAATGTATGTTTTCTTTACTACACTCACAGGCAAAAATATTCGCCCACCATATTTTGTTCATACAATTATTTACAAAAGTTATACTTCTTAAACCAGAGTGTTACTTCAAAAATACTTAACCAACCTTATTATAAATTGCACTGTATTGTCGCTTATTAACTTAGGTACAAAATGGCCACAAATCATCGAAATATAATAAGTATGGAAGAGTAACACCGAACAAACTTGACGTTGAAATACGTCCCATTTCCTCTACGCTTGAAACGTTTGAGTAGATGCCATTAGTGTAGAGGTTGTATATATTTTCACCGATAAGAAAACTTTGATTAGTTAAACTGCTATGACAAGAGATTTGATTGGTCTATATTTTTTCTCGTTATGGCTACTCAAACACGCTATAAAATGACACATCTGACATTTTGCTGAACTTGGATGGTTTAATGGAGAAGTGATCCATAATTTAAATAAGTTACGGTGTATACTTTATTTATAGAGCAATAAATAATGTTTTAGTAAATATTTATTCTTAAAAATATAATATTTAGTAGGCAATAAATAACGATATTATATACGGATATAATATAATAGTACATTATTATAATAGGTAAATCAAGATTTTTTAAGATGAGGCATGGCGATATTTGATCGTACCTAATTTAAATAAAACAAGTTGCAGTACCTTAGTATTACCTACTAAGGGTTGTCGCAGACATAACCGCTCGGCAACGGATCGGCATCGCCTCGCCTCATTCACACAAGGCGAGGCGATGCCGTTACGGTGCTGATTAGTCTGCGTTGCAGTAGGGAGTTACTGTACGGTACTGTGCAATTTGGAACCGCTGAGCATTCAAAAAATGTGTCCCAGTTTTTGAAACTAAAAAGTCAGTTTCTTCAAAATGGATACTGCATATCCTACAATGTTTGCTGGGAAGCCACGTTTTATCGCGTTTTTCTAAACGAACTGCAGCTATCCAAGCAAAACGTTTTTCTTCATTTCTAGGAAAACTAAAAAAAACATGAATCTTTAATATTATAGTTATTTCAGAACTTATATTGCATAACATCGGCCATGTCCATTTTGTAAGGAAATTATTTAATTGTAATTACTTACAAATGGAATGAAATTACATCCTTTTTAGGATCCGTGCGACTTCTACACCAATTTACGATGCACGTCGACATCGTTGTTGCTATAGTTTATCTTATTTATCAGTTATTTATAATTATTTTACAAAACTATAATGACAACCATTTGACACAATAACTCAAAGCCTACTGGAAGCCGGTTGAGCACCAAGTATTAGCTCCGCCCATTTCAGCACTAAGTATGTGGAACACTTTTTGAGTGACAGTTATCCTTCTATACTTATTATATTTCGATGCCACAAATATTATTTTTACCCACGACGGTACGGACCAATTTGTGCAAGCAAATCTCCAAAACTACTAGTCCGATTTTGAAGCGGTTTTCAGCGATGGGTCCGGGTTTGATTGGTGCATGTTCTTAGATAGGTGTTACGGTGACAACTCACCAGGGGGCGCTGCAGTAAACATATGATTGGGAAAAACCAAAACTACTAGTCCGATTTTGACGCGGTTTCCGTTAATGGGTTTGTGGTTGATAAGTGGTTGATTAGTGAGGGTTCTTAAATAGGTGTTACGGTAGTAATTCACTAGGGGGCACTGCAGTAATATTTTATATTAGCTACTACATATTAAAGAATCTCGATAGAACTCGATAGGTAAGTGTTTCTGTAGAGAGTAGTGACATAGAAACTCCAAAAATTCTAAGGAATAATAAAAACACAAAATTTAAAAGCCCACGTCGTCCACGGTTTAAGTGCAAAATATGTATGTGGAGCAACCAACAGTCTGCTTGCAGTTGGCGTGCAGTCACCTAAGCGGATTGCGCAGTTGGTTTGCAGTTTTGATGCAGTTACATCCCCTCGTTAGCAGGTCAACTTCATAAGAACTGCTCTCTAACTTGCATTTTGCAGCTGGGTTGCGGTACCGGCCCTACGCTTGTCCTTTGGCGAAAGTTTTGGGGCCAAGATACATAACCACCTTATCGACTGAAGTGCACAGGGCACTCACAGGGTTTGTGGATAGTAACGAACGGCCAACTACTTATACTTATGTATATTGTTACTATTAAAATAATGGAGTCGGACTCGCACAGCCAGGGTTGCGTGCTTAATAATCGGAAAACAAAACACTCATTTTGGTATGAACCATATTTTCTTTGCAATAAGGTCCATTTTGACTAGCATAAATTTAAAAAACTGTTTTTTTTTAGTTTTTTGTTTATTTCTCAAAAACTAAATAATTATCACTTAATTTTATTTTTCGCATAAAATATAATGAATTTAATCATTTTGAAATGAATAAACTTCAGAGATAAAGCCCCCGATGGATAGTCTTGAGTTTTTTATTAAGTTCATATGTAGTTTAATATGTTATTGCCAAATAGGTTGGTAGGGAAGTGCTATGAAAACTGATACTCTATTGTTTATTGTTCGACTCCGCGAGAGATCAACTCTATACCTACTTATAAAAGCTTTTTATCTTTATTATCTCTCGATACATAAAATCTTTAAGTCAGGGGTTTTAAATTATTTTATCCTTTTTTAATTACGTTTTAACCGTCGTGAGCATTATAACAATTTTTATTTTGCTTTAGTAAAGGTTGTAACTCATTTCAAAGAATTCTCAAAGAGACATAAATTGTATGATTGATTGGTATGATTTTTAAAATTATGAGTCTTTTGGGCAAATTCAAATTAGTTCAGTCTTTTTTCAGTTTCACTCTGATTTAAGAAGTTATATAGTTAACAATTATAGTATAAACAAACACCGGGCAAGAGCATGTCCGATCATGCTCAGTACACTACAAACATAATAAAAACAACAAGTAATAACTAATTTTCTATTTAAATTCATTTGGTGCTTGATTTTAGTAGGTATAAGAACTTTAATTGCCTGTATCTCAAAAACCAATGATGTCTACTTAGTCGTGATAGTTTTTCTTTTAAATTCTTTATATTATGTGCTTTCATTGAAGATATTTTTCAGAATTTTAATTGTAGTTTTGTCTGGTTTAGGACACTTGACTCTAAAAAAAAATAGCGCTTTAAAGATTAATATTTCATAAACGGATACCTTTATCGAGAGTTTTTTGCTAAATAATAGGTACAAGTGACATGTTTAAAAAAACACCAGAATTGACCGTTTTGGCAAAAATGATAAAAATTTAATCACAAAGTATGAAAGATCAAGTTTGGTGCAGACTAAAGGCCGATAAAAAGCCACAACTTTTTTTCCTACCTTTCAATATACTTGATCCGTAGTGCTCTTTTTGTAGTAATAACTAAGACAACGAAACTAAATACTTGGCACTGATAATTTATTCAATCACATTACCAAACAAACTCCGATATTCGTTCTTCGATGTATCACATACAAATGAGTACAAATCTAAAATTAGGTTCTGATCTGGATTTACCATGAAAACCTTCATGATGCAAAAACAATAAAAACGGCCACTGATTTTTGGATGCCATTAATTTAAAAGTATTTGTTCCTCTGTTGTTTTTCTCTCATTTGATCGCAATTCTGTTGTATCTTGCTATTGTTGGTACAGTTGCGATTCAGATTTTAATTTCATAGTGATTTTATTACTTGGTGTTTCTGGAACTTGGATTTGATTTGCTTCGTGATTCAGACTTCTTCTGAGTAATTTAAATATGACCTGGCTACACATCCTGGACCTGCTGATTTGCTTTGTGATTTGGATTCTTATTAGTGATTTTAATACGACCTGGCTACATCAAGGACTTATAGATTTGCTTTTGACTGGATTTGATTATGAATGATTATTATGTTGTAAAACCGACTAATTCTGGTTCTTCGGTTGATTAAGAAAAAGTAATAAGAGTAATTACTTCCATTTTAAAATTCTCTATAACAGTTTTAAATAAGTTTATTTTACTTTTCTTTTATTTAATATTATTTTAGATATTTTTCATGGGACAAAAAACAACTGGACAAGGTATGTTACAGAAAAAGAGTTACTATAAATATAGATCAAGTACAGTTTACTAAATATGTAGTAAGGAATGTGCTTATGTAATGCTAGGATACGGTTTTGGTTTTCAGTTACTATGGTACACAATATACACATAACATTATATAAGCGAAAATTTGTGATATAAATCAACTACATAGTTATATATATACTAAGCTTCTGATAAGGTTTTTCGATAATGAGAAGCTGATAAATTAAATATATCTGTCAGTAGCTCGGTCTTGTTGCGGCAATGAGGCTCGTCCAGAAATCATGTGATCATATTTGGCCTATTTATTTCAAATTGTATACTCATGTACATTCAGATAATGTTGTTGCAAGGTATAAGGTCAGTCCTTGATGCCCTGTAAGGGCAGACAATTATAATAACTTAAATCTACTAAGTAAAGGTAGGTACCAATTAAGTACTAATAACAGGTCGGACCACCTAATTTTAAATTTTAATTTAAACCTTTCACAATAAATATGAGCCGTCCGTTCACTGGGATCCACTGATAGGATCCATGTAAAGGGTCTAGTGTACTTTTTGTACATTCAAATCCATTAATGGAGTTAAGTGGGCCTTACTGTACATTAAATCCATTTGATGATTCTTTTTTTGTCAGAAAGAAAGACCTCTTGAGATGGTGGTGATATCTTCTTACATGACAAGGAAACCAGGATCTGATGAGGGGATCAGTGAGGAATTGAGGGAACTCCTCAAATATCATAGGCAAACATCTAGCGATTTTAGTATTTTTAGTGACAACTCCAGCATATGCATTCAGAAAGTATTATTTGCTTAAGCGGAGCTGATGATGAAGACTATAGATGGCCGCCGGAACTCCTCAACCGTACCGATTTCATGGGTGGCGATAAGATATCTCGATTAAGATAGTTGAGAGACTCTTCTCATTGTCTCATTGAAATGTTCTCATTTAATTGTTTCAAAATTACTGATTTTCCCGCGGCGTTGCTTGCGGTGAGCTTGAAATGTCTTAAAGCTTCATATTAACTAAGAAGTGGGACTAGATAACCGTTTGTTATGATCACTAAAAAGTATAAAATAAAATAAATGTAAAATTTACAGGAACTACCTGATATAGCAATCACTTTTCTAATGCAACTAATAAACTGCATTCTTGTGCGAGGTATCTTCATAAATTAATCCTGTATATTTGTGGTCTGCAGTGGTTGTTATGTCACTGCTAAGCCAAATTAAGGGTCCCTCAAATTAGGTTTTGAACAAAGGTGTTCATTCCGGTTACATGCTTTGACTTATTTGGTCTGTCTCGATGCTGGATTCTATTCTGTTGTATGAGTATGGGACCCGTTTGTAGGTACACATATATCCGTAACTAAAGTTTTTCTTGACTGAGGGTTATAAAGATATGTTACTGATGTTTAATCTCCATAATTCTCATTCTTTTTCATTTTACAAAAAAATATTTCACTATGTCAACCAATATATAAATAAACAATGACAATTACTAGCATACTTGTCATATTCATTCAATGTTATGGGTGTCATATTAATAGGCAACAAGTTTAGGCCATGATGCAGACAAATATAAACTATAACTTCAGAAGTAATGGATGAGTTGTGTGTGCGAGTTTCATTTGATTTAGTTACTTGGGATATGTAAACAGATGACTTAATGTGCCTTCATAGTGGCAACGTCGCAATTATAAGGGTCTGTTGCACCAAAGTTGTCATAAGAACTTTTTTTCACAAAAATGGATATAACTCGAAAACTAGACCGATTGAGCCTACTTTATACGACATTTTTAACTCCAAATTAACTCAGGAAAACGCTGTTAAAATCACCCATCCAAGGCACAGATTTGTTACATTAAAGCCAATAAAATTTTAAGGGATTTGGTTCAGGAGACCTAAGTTGTATTTTGGTTTTGTAAGCAAAACATCTATGTTAGCACAAGGTCTGGATTGTAAAAATACTGTCTTTTTTAAAGTTAGTTTTTATTTATTCTAATTATTACTGTACAGTGTATATAGTGTATTTCTTTACGTATTTGATTAAAAATAGTTTTTGTTTTTAGTTACGAAATGTACATGTAGATCAAATGTTGTAATTGCTAAACAACTAGGTTGAACCAAGAATTAATCCCCTATAAAATACGATGCAGGCGATATTGAATTGTACTGTCATTTTACTATCTCCATGAATTGCTACTTATAATTATAGATTAAAGATTTGACAATTAATATGGCCCTTAATGTGTTAAATAGCAACCCACCCTCTCTTTACTGTGGCTTAAGTACATTTATTGTAACACCATAACATAAACCAGATTGTATTATACATAAAATCTTTCATAAAAAATATCAAACTGATAGTGAAAACAGCACCAAAATCCGTTGCTTCGTTTAAGAGAAGATAGCAGATATATAGACAGACATGGAAAACAAATTTGTTTAATAATATGTAAAGAAAGAAAAGAAGACATTCTGATAATTGGCAGTTATGGTAATATGGATTATGAAAACATTATAACATTAAGATGTCTTACAACCAAGTTCTTTCATCTACTGCAAGAATATTGCAATGAGAACATTTTGCACATCACGACATGCCACTACAGAGACAATAAAAACGGAAAAGGGAAAAATATAACAGACCTCACCAATCTATTAGTTTCTGTTTTACGTTACCATGAATTTGGATTTAGCTTTTATCTTAGTTATTTAAACATTGTAAACATGAGACAAGACTCTCGCATTATCATTATTTCGACCTAAAATGTGTTTATATGAAATGTGGAGTAAGGGGAAGTTGTGTGTGCCCTATAAAATTAACCCTACCCTACATTTAACAGTAGGTTGAGATGTACTAATTAAATAATTTACGAAATCGAACACATTAACACATTTTCTGCAGTAAGGAATAAGAAAAGCGAATGGTTAACAGTTTTTAGAAAGTAATTATTTGATGTAAAACGGCTGGGTAGCACAAAACACACCGGGTTCTTACCTATTTGTGTTTTACTGGTTTCGTGAAGAGCCTTCGATGTCAAGTATTCCTCAAACTTTTTGTCAATGTACGTGTTAATTTTACCCGCAACATTAGCTGGTAAATTTGCGATTTCACTGTCTGATAATGCATTTTGAAGATGATTTTTAGCGCCGGCGTCGGCGCCCGCAGCTTCCATTTTTTATGTTGCCACAGATAGTGCAATGCAATGCAAGCAAAAACCCATCAAAATAGGCACAGATTATAAGGGTCCATGGTATGTAGAAATAGAAATATGTAGAAATTCTATAAAGAAAGAAAGTAGGTCTGTACCTACCTACCTGCCTACTGCAATAGTAGTTTATGGGCTCCTCTACATTCACGCGCGAACGCAATACGCGAACGCGTGAAGGTGTGAATGTGATTGCGTTTGCAGATTCGCGCCTTGTTAACGCCTTGTTGTCGGTCGTAGAGGAAAATAGAATTCTATACTCTGTTTACGTTATCGGAAATTTGGCCCGCGTCAAAAGGCCTGCGAACGCAACAAGGGCCCACATTCGCGCGCAACTTTTATAAAATATTAGCCATTAGAGTCTGTCTAATGAAAGCTGAACCTGGATTTTTCTTGGCTGACGAGTCTGGCAACACTATTTAATATGACGTTTGGACTTTGTTGTTGTTAGAAACTTGTCAATTCGAGATCTAAATTGATAAAAATACGGAGTAATCATGCCGTCGACGATAAGAGGCGGTGTCCGGGAGATTCTGTATACTATTATACAGAAGTACAAAGAAAAACAAGAAGAAAGAAAAGCATTATTGATGCAAAAAATTAATTGTTTAGTTACGGTGACCAAATTTATAGGTTAGTACGGCTTTAGTACGGCATGTTCATTTTGATACTTCTTATTTCTCTATGTGCAATCCTAAGTTTAATTTACCTTTTTCTGTCTATTATACGATGAGATTAAGAAATTAAACGAAATTAAATTCGTTTCAGAAAACCTGGACGTGCACGTTGACAAAAGTGTGCTGGAAAACGTAAAGCAGCTGAAAGAGGTTGAGGAAACTGAGTTAGCCTGCCAGACTCAGACGAAATATTTGGAAGAAGTATCTTCAATGACCGGTAATTACTAAAATTATCATTGTCTTTCCCTATATAATAGGTGTAGGTACCTATTGTCTGTCCCTATATCATGTTGAATCTCTTAGCATTCACAATTTTATTAAATTAATTTAATAGACAGATGATTAATGTAACTGACACTCATAGTTTCAATAAAACAATAAGGAGGTGTTTAGTTAAAAGATATCATAAACATATTATTTGATATGTATTTTCTGTGTGCGGAGCAAACAGCATTTTGTTGTTTATGAACCAAATGTACACTGTACAGTCGATTTCATAAATATGTGTACACTTTAGTACCGTATCTATTTATTTAATGTCATTTTTGATCGGCCAGATATAAAAGATGTTCGGGTTATATGAGTCTTCCTTGTTCTTAAACCGTTGCGATTAGAACCTCACCGATGCAATTTCATTTCACCTAAACCCAAATGTTTTTAGGGCTGTCGGACTGTACAATGGGGCTGTACTGCGCAACCACACAATGTATTTCTAAATGGTGTTCTGTTTATTTAACACTTTCTTTCTTCTTACAGATATCAGTGTTTCATCTTTAAAAAGAATAAGTAATGAGGGAAAATTAAACAACGGTGTCTTTAGTACTCCCGGAAAAAAGCGACCTCACAAGGCCACGGTGTCTAATTTGGATAGCTTTGACATCCAAGCTATCCGAAATAAAATAAATGAATTTTATATTGTAAAAAAACAAGTGCCTACACTCAGATGCTTATTGGCAGAGTTGAGAGAAAGCATCGGTTTTACCGGATGCCTTGAGACTTTACGCCGAATACTAATGGCAAATGGATACGAATTTAAACAAAATACTGAACAACGTTCGATACTTATTGAGCGTTTTGACATAGCAGCTTGGCGACACCGCTACCTAAGGACTATTGCATCAAAACGTGCTGAAGGTAAAAAAATAATATACCTGGATGAGACTTACGTTCACCAGAACTACAAAACAAAAAAGTCGTGGCAGGGGCCTTCCACCCAAGGTGTAGTTGGCAATATCTCAGCTGGAAAACGATTTATTATTGTTCACGCTGGATCAGAAGATGGTTTTGTGCCTAATGCTTTATTAACGTTTAGCACAAAATCAATCAAAGCAGACTATCACCATGACATGAACGCCACAAATTTCAATAAGTGGTTACGTGAGAAGCTTATTCCCAACTTGAGTGAACCAAGTGTCATTGTCATGGACAATGCTAGCTATCACACGGTGCAAATTAATAAGGTACCAAATACCAACACCCGCAAAGCCGAAATAAAAGAGTGGCTGCGTTCTAAACAAATTGATTTTGAAGAATATTATACTGTACCAGAACTTCTTGTCTTGGCACATAAACACAAAGCAGACCCAATCTATGAAGCCGATGAAATTCCAAGGGAGCACGGTCATGAGGTTTTAAGACTTCCGCCCTACCATTGCGACCTTAACCCCATTGAGCTAATCTGGAGTTCGGCGAAGAGAAAAGTCGCGAGTAGAAATGTTGGCGTATCAGCAGCTGAAATTGAAAAAATTATTAAAGAGTCTTTTGACAGCATAACACCGGAGCATTGGAAGAAAATGACTAATCATGTGCTTAATATTGAAGCTCAGTACAAAACCAGGGATGGAATAACTAAAGAACTAGAATCATTCATTATAAGTGTCCGTGATGATGACAGCACTAGTTCAGATGAATCATGAGAAATAGAGTATTTAGAATCTGATTTTAATTACAGTTCCTAGAGTCTTAGGGTATCATCTGAACTGGAACTACTGGAAGGTTCACCATCACATACACTTATTATGAAGCTTTCCAATTGATTAGTAATTCCATCCTTTTCCAAGTTAGAAACCGTGGCTGGATGAGGTCGCTTCATACCAGGAGTGCTAAAGATTCCGTTGTTTTATTAGCCCTCATTAATTATTCTTTTCAAACACATGGTTGAGGAGGCGATGGCTGAGATCAGCGTCATACTCGTGAACGGGTGTTGTCAGTGGGGTCCTGTCTGTTCACGCTTGCAAGAACCTGTTTTCCAGTTAGTTATTTTAGTTATCGTTCCTGACGTAGAGACCTCGTCATGTTGTTCTCCTAGTCACTATTTTTAATTTACTCAATGTTATTGAGCGTACATTTGTAACGACTAAGTTTGTGTTGTTAGAAATAATTATTAATTACTTTACTACCTTGTAATGTTACTTTTAAGAATAATTGTATTTTATGATTGGAAGAAATGATCTGCTGGAGTTTCTTGCGGCGCTTCTTCTCCAAGATATAATTGTCGTTAGATAGAGGTGTAAGGGTGATGAGAATAATGTTACCTCTAATTACTTTATTAAAAAGGTTGAATATAATATTCCTCATCATCATTGTTTTATTATGCTGTGTGCGACACAGACGAAAACCTCTCGTATCAATGAAATCTATCAACAGCACGACTAGCACAAGTTGCTCGTGACTTGTTTGTCGCTCGGATCTCCCTTACTATCTAGTCTGTTACGATAGAGACGCACAGAGCGACAAGCGAGAAAATACAACTTGTGCTACACGTGCAGATCACTATATTTTCATGTCAAATATATTTCGAAAAACCAAATGTGCTCCAGTCACTGTCATCGTATTTTACCTAAAGTGCTTTTCATCAAAATATAGCGCTCGTAATAATATATATGAAAATATAGTACGCGTTTCCTCTTCCTTTGTGCCCACCAAAATAAATAAAATAATAAAAGTATCAATATCGTTTATTCCTTCATTGATCGGTAATACCATATCAAGATTTTTTGAATTTGCCGCTTTTTCCCAGGTTCAGCTTTCATTAGACAGACTCTACCACTAATACTGGGCAAAATATTACCAACATTATTTTATTACTATGAATACTCGGCATCCACTATCATTGTTTCCTTCATTTCTTTTTTACCTTTAATGTAGACCTAGTTCCATCGTCCAGCGGGCGGGCGGACTATACATTAAACACAATTGTGGACACGGTGAATGTGGAGCGAAGAGTTCACTCGCAATTCGCGCCCGCAACGAAAAAATCGCGCGTGATTGTAGGAACCCATAACGCCTAGTTCACACGTACTTTGTTGATATGTTGGTAACCTTGCACCAAGCGTCCCGTGGCGTGGTGCCCTCATTACTATTATTGTATTTTTTAATAAACTAAAGTATTTACTCTAAATCGATGAGTGTTTTATTACTATGCAAATCATAACGCATACACGACAAAATTTAATAACCTTTAATATTCGTATAGTCAACTTAGTGGAAAAAGGTGATCACAGGTTGTTGTTGCTAGAAAATGTTGTCATATACCGTATACATTTTGTGTTTATTTGTTCTAATTTGAGACAATATTTAGTTTATTAGAAGACACAATTCATTTTAATAAGGCGCCACAGACCTACAAAATGTTTGCGCTATCGTATTTTTGTACAGTCGATTGAAACAGAGGTTCTATTGTTCCAAATTGTTCTTCAACATCGCAACTTGCGAGGTCATGACTTTCACCCGCTCCCCTACGCCCTTTCACTTTGGCTATTGCATGGCCGATGAAGTCATGATCCGAGTCGTTGAAGTCCGGGATTTCGGAGTAATTTTCGATTCCCAGCTCACATTCCGCAACCACGTGCGTAGTGTGACCAGCAACGCTTACCCGAGACTAGGGTTTGTGCTGCGCCACTCATCGCCGCGGCGACGGGCGCCCTTTAAGCTGCTCTGGTGATAAGTATCCTAGAAACGAATGCAGTGGTTTAGAGCCACACGAGATAAAATACATTCTCATGATGGAACAGGTCCAAAATAAATTCTTGCGCAATCTGTACAAGAAAATAGGCCTCTATTACCCCTTTATGTACCCAACGCGTTTCCTGCAGGGGCATTTGGGTTATGACACACTAGAACTGCGCAGGGACACATACTTAGAGCTTAGATCTGTTCCCGAAGAGTACCGGCTTCGGCGCCGTGCCCCGCCCGCACTGGCACCGGCGCGAGCGCGCACGCGCCTGCGAGCGCACTCGCTCGTGCTCCGCGCGGCCGCGCTCCTTAACTCTCTGCTCGCAGCCTCGGCCGCGAGTGATCTGTTTGCGACGCATATCAACGCTGGTAACGGACTTTAAGCGGATACTAGAGAAAGAACAAGGCAAACATTTAGTAATCAGTTATATTACAAACTTTTTAATTTTTCAATAAAAAAATCTCTTTCATCGGTATGAAGTCGGTTTTGTTGCTCAATGCTCAATGTTGGTAAAAAAGCCGACAATTATATTACAGTAAAATATACGATTTTAGTGTCTTAATGCAATTGAACAGCAACAATACGATAAAAAATTACTTACATGTGAAATGTAACACCAACTATTTGTAAGTTTGATGTCCCAAGTCCCAAACCTCTTTTTACAGCAGAAAACAGTGCAATTCGGCATTTTAAGTGTAGTTAACGTTCACTCATGCGACTGGACTCTGTCTAGTTGAAAATCCGAGTGACAACTAGTTTTATTAGATGCGTATGCCCCCTGGGTTTTGTACTTTTACAGCGGGGAATTGGTGCGAATGCCTATTCCCCTCCGAGTTGCTTGAGTATTGTTTTTATTCTGTGATTGTTCTATCCTTACACGTATTTTAGGGCCTCTTATTATGCATCAGTTGTATAAACTATTATTCACCACAAATTCGGATAACGAGCTCGCAGTAAATGCAGATTATAACCGCCTTCGAAGGTTAACATGGATTATCGACTCTATTTCTTTATACAAAAGACTATAATAAGAAATACAGTAATAGAATAATGACAAGAATTTTTTTTTTACTTTTTACTACCGCCCGACACTTGACAACAACTCTGTAGATAATACAGAAGTATTGAATCCGATATTTTCCTTTTAGGCCATTTTAAACCTACTCAAGAAGGAATAAGGTTGAAAATTCAACATTCATGAAATGTACTTCTAAACTTTTTCGTGAAGAAACTTGAAGGCGGTTTACCATTGTGTTTACAGGTAGGTAAGTGGAACAGCTCAGTTCAAAAAGTTCAAACTATACACATAGGTATCGTAGGTACAGATGTAGTGCATAATTGTTTTCCTTCTTATTTTGTCGGAAATGTTCGTATTTGTCATGCTACTTCAGCCAACCTCAGTACTTTTTGTACTGTGACAGACTGAAATAGCAAGATACGTTCGTACGTTTCCGTGAAAATACGAAGGAAAACAATTATGCACTACATCTGTAAGTCCTTTATTGTGCGTTCAAAACCCGTAGGCAATGACCAGCTTTACCTGTGGTAGTAGGTGACAGCGATGACAGCTGGCTTAATTTTGGAAGATGTTCCAAATTTGGATCTTACACTAATCTCACTACATTATTACAATATTCGATAACGTTATTTCATTTTCTCAAACATGCAATGGAATGTTGGCGTTTGATCAGTTATGGCTTCAAAAGTTCAAAGTATGACGTTGCGGGCGGAATAACTCGAGAAAACTGTAAAGGAATTTCATACAAAATGAAGGCCTAGGCCGGGAAGTATTTTTTATTTAATTTTAATGTAGACATGGCGGCTGTGTTTATGAACAGGCTAATAGCTGTGGTTTTTTTGTAGCCGTGCATCCAACCAAAGCGATTGCATGTTTACCAGGAGAGCAGAGGTAATAAAGGGTGCGTAGTTGTAATTTTTGTTTTAATTTTTTTAATGAATTATATGTTGGAGAAAAGCACTATGTACATACATCACCGTGAAAAGGGGATGCCAGCCTCGTAACTATACGGCCCGCTTCACTCGTCTGTCTATATGAACTCGGCAACCCCCTACTTCCCGGCCTCTGTAGTAATGTACTACGAGTATACCTAGCCATGTTTTATTGTAAAAGTTTATTTTATTTTATTTATTCTTTATTAATTTAAAGGGGCTTTGGCATTACAAGCCATGTCAGTCCCATAATTCCCTAATCTACCTTACTAACTAACTTATTTAAATAAAATAAATAGCACTCTGGCATTAACCCACACAGGCTCTGCCAGGATGCTATTAAAATACCCAAGTTTAAGCCGACAGGTAATGCTGGTCATTTAAATTTCGGCTTTTGAGGCCCTACTTTGAAAATAAGCGTTTGAAGTTACGTTAGTTAGCTCTATCACTTTCTCTCGAATGATGAGTGACAGGGATTGAGCTAACGTAACTTCGAACTTCGATTTTCAAAGTAGGGTATCAGAACCCATCTTAGAGTACTTATAATTATAGTATGTGTGTAGATAAAGTATTGTACGCGACTCTGCGTAATTAGCATTACGCAACCGTCACGTAAACTACCTACTATTGGAGTAAGGTCGCTAAGCCATAAGTACGGCGTACTTACTGGCATGTCTATCTGGACTTGGTCTGGTAGACTAGATTGTTCCTAAAATGTGGGCGACTAAAGTGTTTAAGGCTTGGTCAAACACACGGCGCGACGCAGCGCCGCGGCCGCGCCGCGCGACCGCGGCGGCTTTAAATACATGCTAACAGGTTAGCGACGTCAAACAGACTGCGTCCCGCCGGCATCGCGCCCATGTTTGACGTCGCTAACCTGTTAGCATGTATTTAAAGCCGCCGCGGTCGCGCGGCGCGGCCGCGGCGCTGCGTGGCGCCGTGTGTTTGACCAAGCCTTTATACCGACTACAAAAATCTAATCTTTTTGTCTTTTGAGATATTATTTTGTGTTTGTTTAGTAAAAGCTTCGGAACCCTGCATTGAGCATGGTCCGACATGCTTTTCAGCGGTGTTTTTTATACAGTGTGTCACTGGATAAAATTGACAAACGAATAGGGATGATAGAGCAGCTAAAAAGCTATCGATTTAACCCCTATGAATGTTCAGCGATTTTCTACCTCTACAGCTTTTTAGCTGCTCTATCATCCCTATTCGTATGTACTTCGTCTAGGGACATTTTGTATAAGTCGGCTGCATATCTGAGGCCCAACATTAAACCGAAGTTGGAAGTTACGTTTGCTCTATCCCTTTCTCTCGATTTAGTTTCGAATAACGCGTGATAGGGATGGAGCTAACGTAACTTTGAACTTCACTGATTTTCCATGTATGGCCTCAGAGGCCGCTGCTGCTGCCTAGCCTGCGTCACCTGCGTGGCCTGTGCAATCGCGGCTCTGACGTTTATTTTGACATTTGAGATTTTCTCTTTCATTTATTTCATATTTTTTTTAGATAAAGCATAGCATAGTGTAATAAGTGACACCCATGTCGTCGCTTCAAATAATGCAATGTCCTATTGGTGTTTAATTACAAAAATAATGAAAGTCCATGATAGCATGCTATGAATTGTTTTGGCTGGTCAAGTAGTATTTTATGGAGAGTACGATATAGAAATGGAGGAAGAACACTGTTTACATGAATGTGAAAGTTATATTCAAAGCCATAATATTCAACTGTTATTGAAAGACTGCATTGTACAACTTTGTGTTAATAAACCAGGGAACCCTGTCACATTTCTAAGGCAATATTTCCAAAAATTGGAACGGGTAAGTTGTATGTTTTCTTTGGCAAGACCGTCATTGTCAATGAGCAATGATTTATATTAAATCAATCGGAGCAAAACATAAGATTTTACATCAATCTAGACTATTTAGTCATTGTTGTTAAGATCAAGATGTAAGTAAAGTTATAACATTTGCTTATGTTTTGTGATATTGAACACCTTTTATCAATGTGTGCATATTTTGCGTTTGTTAATATCAAGATTATACTTATCTGCACTTTTCATAAATACTGATAAGAATTATAGATAGAGATAAAACCATGCAGAATCCAAATGTATATTCTGCACTTACAGATCTCTTCTGCACAATCAAGCATAGAGTTGTGGTAGCAGGCAAAGTCACAAAACTTTTTATCCTTGAACATATCAGCAGAGTTACTGAGGTGTATTCAATATATATTGACATTACTATGATGTGTGACCTCTGATCAGATGTGTTAATTAATTTAAAGCATTGAATGAGCACAAACAACAAGTAAAATTACACATACATTGCCAATATCAAGCTAAGGAAACTGTTAAACAAACCTATTCTAAAGTAGGTTTGAATCCTTAGTTAATCAATTTTATCATTTCATATATTTTTTAAATCTTTTAGTATTGGCTTTTGTATTAGCATACTTACAGTCTGTAAGTGTGTTAATTATTGTTAGTGTTATTAACAAAAACTTGTTTATTTTATCATGTAACTAACATTATAAATAGGTCATGTATGAAACTTTTAGGTACAAGTTCATAATGTGATTAATACACATGCGTGTGTGGTTTCAACATTGTTTTGCCTTTGTTTCTAATTTATTTAATAGTAATAAATAAGTATATTTAAATATTTCCTATTATTTTGCCTGTTACATACCTTGTGCTGCCCATGAAAAAAAACGTGAGATCAGCTAAATGCCCAGTGTGCAATGTATAAGCCATAACATTTTTACGTCCATACTGCCCATGTGTATGGTGTAATGTTTACTGGGTTTTTTTTTTTCTTTTTCATCTAGGCGGTTATGTTGTGTGTAACTTTGTATAATGTAACATTAATGTTTGCATTGGACGGCACAAGGTTAAATGAAAAAGTTATTGGAGTGAATTCAATTAGTGTTCTCTAATACAGCTTTAACACTGGGTCAGTGGCTAAATGCATTGAGTATGTTTGGTGTAAACAGATACATTATTTACTATGAAATAACCATCTATGCTAGCTGGTGACTGAATATCAGCTGCATTCGAATTATGCCTATTCAAACGATGTACAGTCAACAGCATAAATAAGTGATCATTTATGTACCTTGTCAGTTTAATTTCATGTTTGAAATGTCATACAAAATGTACATAAATGATCACTAAGTATCTAAAACAAACAAAACTAAATTTATTACACTATAATGGAGTTTGAAGTATATAAATTCAGGTTTACAGTTATGTTAAATTGGAGAGTACTGGTCCAAATTGCCAAAGTTAATTGTATCTTTAAAATGCATATTGCAGCAATTTAACCATTGCAGCAGTTTAATCCTCAATAATAAGTTTAAGGTAAATGCCCATTTAAATCAAAGGCAAGTCATGATAAAGTAGACACAGACCATCTAGTGGCACTCATATTACTATTATTGTGTTTTGTAATAAACCAAAGTATTGTCTTGAAATCAAAGGATGGTTTTTGTTGTTTCACCTCTTCAGGCCCATACAACAAAATTTGTCAATGGAATATGAGTCTATTGTCAGTAGCGGTTTTAGGGTAAGCTGCGGTTGGCCGACGCCCCAGGGCGCCAGATACAATGTGGCGCCTGCGGCTGTTTATTTCATTCTAACCCTTGCCTTTTTTAGTACGGGTTTGAATGGGCAGATTGGGGGTGCCGCAGAAATCTCGCCCAGGGCGCTGGTAGTGCTAAAACCGGCACTGCCTATTGTGAATATCATAGACCTTCATAACATCTTGACATTTAATTTATATTTTCCCACATTGATATAAGGGAGATTATTGTGACTGAGGGGTTATACTAGAGCTAATTTGCAATAATTTCGTCCCAGTTTATTGGGGTCTAATGTCACTGGTTTAGTTGTTATTTAACTTTTTAGGCATTTTAAGAAAAGACTGTGTTTTGGTATTAATCTAGTGAAGTATTTTTTCACAATTGACAAAATACTTCACTATGGAACTAAAAATGCATTCTTCTAATAGCTGAATAATGACCAAATAATTCAAATTAAAACACTTGGTAAAAATTCCAAAAACCTCAGACACAACAGGTCCTTAAATCACAACACAAGTCAGTAATTTTTAGAAAATTTCGTATCTGTCAAGGATTACTCCAAAAATTGAATGACACTTGGCGTGCAAATCACTGAAATAACTTTTTCAATTCATAAGCGTTCCAAAAAGGTGCAGATGTTGTCCACATTATTACACGTTTGAAAAATCAAGGTTATTAAATGAGCAAAGGAATGTTAATTTAATTCAGGAAGCTCTTGGTTCGGTTTATTGGCATTAAAAACATTACAGTTGTCTTGTGTGTTTGATCCAAGGGGTCTTTATTGCTTGGATGGTAAGTGGCCAGACAGCTTAACGCTGGTTCCGTGGGCTAGGGGCACGAGTTTGCTGTGGGATGCAACATGCTTCAGTACTTTTGCTTCCTCGCACCTCAGCCACACGATATAGAGCATAGGTGTCGCTGCAGGAGGTGATGCAAGGCTCAAACCCTCCAAATACTCAGTGTTCAAACTGGTGTATGAGTTTCTCTACTGGAGTAGTGGTAGAGATCAGTCTTCCTTGGTGCATAGAGGCAAGGGATCGGGCCACCTCAACCATTCGTCAACAGTGTACATAAATAATCAGTAACATACTTCATCAAGTAAATCTACAAATTCATTTCCCGGCTCAGGTCGCACCCGGCTCAAAGGCTGCAATAGGCACTGGCAGCATTGCCATGCTACTTATTTCCTAAATTTTTTTTTTAACCAGCTACAAACCGGACTGGGCATCGCAGCTACTATCCTTCAGTCGCTGTCCCAAGTTTTTACCTCTACCCACTAAGGAACACTAATCTCTACCAGGACAAACTCACACACCCGCATGAACTGGAGTTTTTGAGCCTTCAGTAGCGGCATCTACACTCCGTATCGTAGGTGCAAGGAAGCAAAAGTTCTGAAGCACGTATCCCATAGGAGATCATGCCCCTAGCCCACGGAAACAGCGTTAAGTATTCTGGCCGTTTACCATCCGAACTCACAAGACACATTAGCTTGAACCAAAGTCCGGCGGTTTGTAATGTCAATAATCCATACCAAGAGCTTTCCAAATTAATGTCACATCGCGCCTTCTACTCGTTTAATAAGCTTAATTTTTAAAACCTGTACCAAGGTGGACAACATCACCACCACCAGCACCATCAGCATCTTTTTGGAAAGCTTATGAATCGAGGAAGTTTTTGTAATTTGTACGACAAGTATCGTATTTTTTTTTAGAGTAATCGACGAACTAAGAGAAAACTGAGTTGTGATTTAAGAAACCTTTTGTTTCTAAGGGTTTTGGAACTTTCGGCAAGTGTTTTAGTTTTTAGTACCCAGAGTGTTTTTTTTTTCACAATTGACATTAATACCAAAAACGGATTTTTCTTAAAATGCCTAAAAAGTTAAATAACTCGTAAACCAGTGACATTAGACCCCCAATTAAATGGGACGAAATAATTGCAAATTAGCTGTGGTAGGTATAACCCCTTTCACGGAATAGGTCGAGTTACGTGTCACACTGCAGTTTTTTTTTAAGTACCTACTATTTAGCGGGCCCAAGCGCTTGTTGGTAAAAGGAAAATCAACCCACATACTTGAAAGTTCCTATGCTTCATAGAATGCCTTAAAGTTAACAAAACATATATCATTTTCAGGAGCAGGTGAAGGCTGCGGCTGCGGCTGCGGCGGCGTCCGAGGGCGAGGCCGACGGCGAGCTATCGCCGCTGCCGGCGCCGGGCGGGCAGCCGCCGCGCCGCCGCGGGGGCATCAGCGCAGAACCTGTCACAGAAGAAGATGCTACTAGCTATGTCAAAAAGGTAAACAATACATATTTTTTGTTAGGTAAGTGAGCAAATAAAATACCAGATACGTAGATACGAATATATGCTCGGGACCTCCCGAAGGATTTTAACAGCGTGTTCCTGAGATAATTTGGAGTGGCTGAAATTTTTAATGTCGTATAAAGTAAGCTCGATTAATTCTAGTTTTTGAGATATATCCATTTTTGTAATATTGTTTTTGTAATTTTGGTAATTGAAAAACACTTAGATGGATTTAAATCCAGTCCATTTGTTCGACAATATTCAGCGAGACGTGCAAGATCGGACTGTAACAGCAATGAGTCACGATCGGATCGCACTTTGATGAAGATTTTCATGTCATTGGCAAAACAATGAAGCCTGGAAAAGACAAAACAATTACCGATGTCATTAACAAATATGTTAAACAGCAAGGGCCCCAATATAGGACCTTGAGGAACACCACTTGGTACAGTTACCCAACCAGACATATAATTTTTGACAACAACAGCTTGGGATCTATTGTTAATATACGACGAAAACCATCTCAATAAATCTCCATGAATCCCTATACCACACAATTTCGACAGCAATATGCCATGATCAATCCTGTCAAAAGCTTTACTGTAATCAGTATAAATTACATCCACCTGGGAGCCACTACCCATTGACTCTGTAACATACCTACTCAATGAACAACACAAGATTGGAAACAGTGGACCTACTGTAAGAAACCGTGCTGATTGGAAATGAAAACATTTTTTAGTACATTATAAACTTGGTTATAAACTATTTTTTCAAGAACTTTATATAAAATACATAATTTAGAAATGGGTCTGTAATTAGTTATGTTAGTTTTAGGCCCATTTTTGTGGACCGGAGTAATGAAGGCCGATTTCCAAACTGACGGTACTAGACCTTCAGAAAAAGAACCTCTGAATAATAAAACTAAGGGGGTCACCACGGTCTTTGCACAGTTAATTAAGAACAGGGCTGGCATCTCATCAGGGCCGGCTGACTTGGATGGGTCCAGTTTGCACAATATATCAATTAATTTCTCTGGATTAACTTCAATGCTGTTTAAAACAACCGCCGAATTAACACAAACATTGCAAAGGGGATTGGAAACAGCACCGGTTGGCGTCGAGAACGTAGAATAAAAATAATCGGAAAAAGCATTACAAATATCGGAACCGGTATTGACCAATATGTACTTAATAAAACACTCCTGCTCTAACTTACGCACTCTGTCTCTCAACACGTTATATGAGACTAAATTCGATTTATTATAATTCTTTTTTTTTTTTTTAAGGTACTTATATTTTTCTCTTTGAGCTTTTTTTAGTGATAGCGAATACCATGCAGGATACAAGTCTGTACTCAGCTTTCTACAGGGTACATACTTTCCTCTTAGCCTTTTAAAGGTTTCATAAAATAAATCAACCGACTGATCAAAAGTACGCCGAGAGAATTCATCTGCCCAATTTATATTCGACAGCTCGTTATTAATCGACTCGTAATCGCCTTTGTTTTAGTAGTAGTATTTAAATTGAAGAGCCGAAAGTAAAGGGCTCATATTAGTAAATTTTATATAAATAATTAAAGGTTTATGGTATGGGTCAACAGTTACTAGGGCGTTAGGGCACTCACACACATATACATCATCATTAGACAAGACGAGATCTAGCAACTTATTATATTGGTTTAAAACCCCATTATATTGTCTGAGATTATGCATATTCAGTTCATCAATCAAACAACACTCATCCGCAGTCAAGTAGTTAGACGGAACGAACGAGGACCCCTCAACCGACCATACAATACTGCTCATATTAAAATCACCAATCAGGAGACATTTGTCGTTTGGGTTATTTAATAATACCATATTCAGACTAGTTAAAAAAAATGTTAACTGCTGCGAGAATGTATAACCATTATTTTGTTTACATAAGTACAGTACGCAAATATGGACTTCGATCGGTCTATTGCAGTTATCCTTTAGCGAAAGTGTGACCCACAAGTCCTCGGCAGTAGACTGAAAACCGAGCCGCAGGACCACTGCGAGCTGCCAGCGCGTAGCTATAATCACGCCACCACCGCGCCTTTGACCAGTCAAGGCACAATCACGATCCCGCCGCCAGACCACGTATCGGTCATCAAATAATTCCGAATCCAACAACCCGTCTACCAGCCAAGTCTCGGTCAAAACAATAATGTCAAAAGAAGCCAAACAGACGTTGCGATAAAACGTAAGTGTCTTAGAACGAAGTCCCCTTACGTTTTGATAATAAACAGATGGAAAAGTATTCACCTTGGTATCGTTATCCTTGAGTAAAATAATGATTAAATATAATTTAATACATAACTGATAAGTTAATAATAACATCACGTAATAAACCCCTAAAACTTAAATGAAACAGAAAAAAACAATACTTTAGCAATACAAGTAGAATTTAAAACTTGCGGGTGGAGCTTGAAACGATACGTAAAAATAAGTCCGTGAGTGCGAAGGAACAAATGATTCAATACAGCATTTAAAGAAAGCGAATAAAAGAGATAAACATAAGTTACCGAGCTTGCCTTGAGCGGGTTAACAAATGCACTGAGCTTATCGCAGATAGAGATAAGGCCTAGCGCTAAACAAAAGAGGCGGACGACCACCCAAGAAGGTCTGCCAGCGGTGCTAAAACTGTAGCAAATTAGCTTAATAATAAACAATAGAAAAGAAAACATAAGCACAGAGCTGATTTCAAATAAGGACAAAGAATTGCAAATACAACACTTTAAATTAATCTGTTTAAATCACGCTCATTATTTACAATAACAACTTTGGAATTATCGTCCTTACGAACATGGATTTTACCATATTTGACCCAAATGTTGGCAAAGCCCTTCTGCTTCAGCAGTGTCTTAGTTGAAGTTTAACAGCTTCTTATTTCCAGGAGTCAGGTGATCGTTGACATATACCCTCTGAGTGCAACCTTGAAAACCGATTTCCTCAGCTGAGATGGTTTTCTTCAATCTCGCAGAAGCTGACTACTAATAACTTCTTCTTAGAGCTTTGAATTGGTACTCCAGAAATGTAGTTAATACAAGTTTTGTCAACCGCATAACCAACTGCAGAGCATATGCCTCCCAGAACCGAAAACAGGTTCTCATTCCTTTTCACTGGAATTCCTTTGATCTCGACATTGTTCAGGCGCATAAATTGATCGTTGTGCGCAAGTTCCTCCTTCAAGAAAGTCACTTCGCTGCTCAGGACCTCAACCTTGCTCTGTAAAGCCTCTAGCTCCGGGAGTCTTCGCTCCATTACAGTCAGGCGTGTAAAACATTCATCCAACTTAGCACTCGTAAAATTACAAGAGTCCTTGACTTCCGACAGCTCAGTCTTCACAACCGCTAGGTCTTTTACCAACCCAGGTAGGCACGATAGATGCTTTTTCATATCCCGTAATTCGTGTCTGCTTCGTACGAGCTGGCGAAGCCTCCCTCCTACACTTAGGACATTCCAAGCAGCCCTGCGTTCAGCTCCCAGTTTTCTGTACCCCTGCTCAGTTATAACGGCACAACAAAAGCCAATTTCTTTCATGCATGTTGCACATTGGGCACCGTCACTGACACGGGCATCACAAACGGCGCACTGCATACTCAATTTACTATAATAAATTTCAAATTATCACAAAACAAAAAACAAAAGCAAGTTTGGGAACCACTGGAAAGTATAGGTAGCAGCGTTAAGTTCATTGAAAAGAGGTGCGTTCGTGTCAAGTGCGCGCACCGAACTGAACTTTATGTTTGTTTATTTTAAGCTTTACTGTAACAAGGTTTCAAGCGATTTGGCGTACCTACTGCCAATCTTCATTTAAGCGTCATTTGCTCAGATAATTGAATCTGACTTATATTTCAACAATAAAGGATATAAGCGTTTAAAAATGCAGCTGTTCCTCATATTGAGGTTGGCAGTGAGAAATATTTCAACCCGTCCCGTTAAGAGTTTGCTGGTCATTTGTATGCAGTCGTCACAGCGTCAGCTATTAGTAAACCAGAGAAGGACGGATTGTATTTGGCGTCTTCCTACAAATATTAATAACAGTTAAAGTAAAGATTTTATTTATTTTTTTATTCGTAAAAATATATTCAAATAATCAATATTAGTCTTTGAGTCACCCTTGCCGCAATGCCTGAAGACCAAGGTATTCAATCAGTGCGTCCTGCCGGTCATGACATACGGAGCCGAGACGTGGAACCTGACAGTGAAACTAGCCCACCGACTACACGTCACCCAGCGAGCTATGGAAAGGTGTATGCTAGGAATCTCGCTAAGGGACAAAATCCGGATTGAGATGATCCGGCATAAAACTAGGGTCACTGACGTAGTTCAGAAGTGTAGCAGACTGAAGTGGCAGTGGGCTGGTCACATCTGTCGCAGAACCGATGATCGGTGGAGTAGACGGGTTCTCGAGTGGAGACCACGGCTCGGCAAGCGTAGCGTAGGACGCCCTCCAGCCAGATGGACCGACGACCTGAAAAAAGTGGCTGGTGGTGACTGGATGGCGAAAACGGGAGATCGGGCCTTGTGGAGAACCCTGGGAAAGGCTTACGTCCAGCAGTGGACTGCAATAGGCTGAAATGATGATGATGAATCAATATTTTAGTGTGACGATGATTCTGGACCCAGTTTATCAAGGAAAATAAGTCTAGAAGTAGCAGAAACATCTGAGCAACTGATAGACAAGTTAGACCAGTTTTTAACAAATTAAATTTATTCCGGGGAACTTAGCATAGTTCGTTTTTTCGACTACCTATTTTAAGCAGGTAACTAAATAAAATATAACGTTTCAAAAATGTTGGTTTCTTTTGCATTTAAAAAGCTTATATTCAACGTTTTTTCGGAATATGCACAGTTGATATGTTTTCGGTTTCAGAACGGTTAAAAAAAATTGGTTCAAATTTATGGGTAGCAAAGCATCACCCTCTGGTCCCTGAAATATCGTTTACTATGATAATAAAAGGTACCCTACAGTAGCTATCCACATAATTATAATACCATAAATAATTCAAAATATACGTACATTCGAAAACAATAAAAACAATCTCACAAAAACAAAAATAAATCGACTGTGACAGACGGACAAACAATAAAGCTCACCCCTATGAAACCCCCTTATGGGTTCCGTCTTTCCTGTTGAGGTTCGTAACCCTAAAATGAACAGCCCGTTTCTACTCCACTGCTATCTTGTTTCAGCAAACTTCTAAAAACAACATATGAAGCTTCGACTGAGTAATTGATATACATTTACATTACTGATCAATGTCCGACGACATTTTAAAGGACTGGTGTGTCAACGGCAATGTATATCCTGAGCAAGTCGAAGCGTAATAGGGTGAAATAAGATGCAGTGCCATGTTTGGGCATTTTTGTCGTATGATGTAATTTGTCCATGTGTATAGAAGATCATTGGCAACAGACCCTTATAATTGCGACGCTGCCACTTTTAAGGCGAGTAAATTCATCTGTATACATATATCACAATTAATTAAATCAAAAGAAACTCGCACGTTTTTTTCGTGTGATTATTCGCACCAGATATCAACTCTCATATCTGGTGCGAATAATCACACGAAAAAAACCCAGGTCAAAAGACGTAAATAAAAATTAAAAGCCCAACATAACATCGCCTTAAAACAACTAAAATAGGTCAAGCACTTCAACTTCTTTGAAAACTTCTCTGACTAATACTCTTTTCAACGAGGTACCATATGCGTAGTTTTCTTTGAATTAATTGGAGTTATTTGCTAATTTAACTGGACACTTGGCAAAATTCCACTTAGCAAAAATAACACGCTTAAAATATTAATTATGAATTACGATGTAGGTCCTATGCAGAATAAACCAATGATGTTTAGCATTTATTTAAAACAAATGTTCAAACTGTTGTCCTCCATTCTCTATGCATACTCGGCATCGTTTGCTGATCTCCACCGTTGTTATACGAAGAAGTATTTCTTTCTTCATGGTTTCGAAAGCAGTAATTATACTTTGAACCAAGTCGTACTTACTTTCAAAATCCTTGGCGTATACTAAGTTTTTGGCCGTTCCAGAGACGAAAAAGTCAATTGGCGAGGGATCGGGTGGGCCAGGGAATAGGGCCTCCTCGACCAATCCAAGAATTAGGGAATACATTATTTAAGTACTCCCTACTCTTTAACTGTTAATCGCCAGTGCGCAGGACAACCGACATGCTAAAACACTAGGAACGTGTCCTCGTCGAATACCTCGCTTAACAATTCCGGCAAATCATTTTGCAAAAAATCGAGGTAATCCGAGGCGGCCCGATCAACTTATTACCTATAACTCCTGCCCAAACTTTGGAAGTAAAGGGTCTAGCAGGCTAAGCTAAGAAGAATGGCCCCCACGAGGGATTGTGTTCTACTTTTAGGTGGAGTAGTGGCAGGATCTAAGAACACTGTATGCCTGATATCAGCCTCCGATCTTCTTTTGTTTCAGATTTATTCACGAAAATGTTAAAAAGTCAAGGTAATTTTTAAACTGTAATTATAGCTAAACCTAGCCAGCGAGGGTAACCAAATAAAATCAGAATTGTGGAGGATATAATGGGGTTACTAATACATATTTTTACAGACCTTCATGTCCTTAAACTTAGATGAAAAAAAAAATGGTTTTTTTTTTCGATTAATTTTTTTGCCACTTCTCGCGGAGACACAACTACCAAAAAAATTACGTGACAAGCCACAATTGTCAACTACGTATACATTCAAAAACATTTTCAAATATCATGGTGCGTCATGTCAACAAAAATAAATAAACGAACGTATATTTTGTCGTCAGCTGCAAATCAAATGTATTAGCTATGGTACTATTATTCTAAATGTGTTTTTTTTCTTTCTTATTCTACACAAATAAGGAAAGTCAAAAATAATAAGTAATAAGAATTTATTGTAGGCTCATTGACAGAAGAAAATGTTAGTACCTATCATTTCATATCGATAAATAACTCAGAAGAGCAAACAGAACAATACAATTCTTGCATATTTACACAATCATACTCTTCATCGTCCCAAAAATTTACATCTGCTTTCAGACATTATTGCAAGAAACGACATAAAAAATAGCTAGAAACTGTGTAGTCGTAAATATATGACATATGTCATTGAATTATTTTATAATGAACGAAAGAGGGTGTTATACCTACTTACATACTCATTTGCTATTACTACTCTATTAATATGACACGATATAGTAAATATACGTTCGTTTATTTATTTTTGTTGACATGACGCACCATGATATTTGAAAATGTTTTTGAATGTATACGTAGTTGACAATTGTGGCTTGTCACGTAATTTTTTTGGTAATTGTGTCTCCGCGAGAAGTGGCAAAAAAATTAATCGAAAAAAAAACCCATTTTTTTTTTCATCTAAGTTTAAGGACATGAATGTCTGTAAAAATATGTATTAGTAACCCCATTATATCCTCCACAATTCTGATTTTATTTGGTTACCCTCGCTGGCTAGGTTTAGCTATAATTACAGTTTAAAAATTACCTTGACTTTTTATCATTTTCGTGAATAAATCTGAAACAAAAGAAGATCGGAGGCTGATATCAGGCATACAGTGTTCTTAGATCCTGCCACTACTCCACCTAAAAGTAGAAGACAATCCCTTGTGGGGGCCATTCTTCTTAGCTTAGCCTGCTAGACCCTTTGGAATTTGGATTTTTTTTGGAAGAAAGGCTCTTTGTGTTTTAACTCGTGCGTTTTGCTCTTTTTGTGCGCAGTGGTATATATTATGATAATTCACGATTCCCTTTACTAATTAAATTTTATTAAATTTTATTAAATTTTACTTGACCAATGTTTTTATACCCTTAATGTTTTTTTTACAAAATGGATATTATTTGACTTTAAATAGGTGATTCTGACATATACATGATGGAACAAAACGAGGGTCTAAGCTGAAAGGATAGCTTTATCTAAGTGATCTACAATCGATTTATTATAAGCTGGGCTTAAAAGTAAAAGAAAATGATTAAAATGAATCAATTTAATATCAGTTACAACCCTACTTCTACTAGTTCAAAGTTATTTACATTTTATTTATTATTTATTTAAAATAAACACATGTCATCAACTTCACTTTACATGCGATGCTCAAAAGTACCACCGTGGTCGTATTATGCACGCTGCCGCGCGTGCTCGTGTATGACGGTGTACCTTTAATAAAATGCGTTCCTGGACATTCCTCCTACGGAGAGTTTCGAAGGCAACTGTTAGCCTTTGCCTCATCTCGTCTGCGGTATTGCATTCCTCCTTGTACACCATATCTTTTAAAGTGCCCCATAAAAAGTAATCCAGCGGTGACAGGTCTGGAGACCTACGATAACGAAAACTACGATATAATTTTGGAAATATGTACTTAATCGAAGGACTTGTGTTACAACAAATCCAAAATGTTATAAAAATATGTTTAAAGACAATAAAATACGCGATATCTTGCCTAGGTGGCCAACGGTGTGGCCCAAACCGCCCAAATCTGCCTACCCACTGACTTTTAAACATGACATTCAATTCCTCACGCACTTCAGCTGTAGAATGAGCTGGTGCCAAACCAAACCAGATACGTTACGTCGCATTTCAGCCAGTGGCAAAGCTTCTAAATAATCGTTCAGCTCCGTTTGTAAGAGGTTCAAGTGGAAAAACGGGTCCTATTATTGTATAACGGTGGGTTCCCGCCCAACCGTTTACCTACCAACGATATTGGTGTGCTGCAAAACGATACGCGAATGGATTTTCTTCCGCGTAGACATGCTCGTTACGCCTGTTCCACATTCCGTTTCTAGTGAACAAACTTTCGTCACTCCAAATCACGCATCTGATAAACTCGCCATCGTCCGCTACCCTTAGCGGCAATAAGCTTCCCGGACAGGACAGTCTCTGGGTAGCAAAGCCTGAACCCTTTGAATTTTGAAAGGATAACGGCCGGCACGTTTAAATATTCTCAATATCTAACTCGTGCGACTTCTTACTATAATGGAAAACCGTGAATAACAATAATCGAAATCTACTCGGACGAAGTCGCGGGCAGAAGCTAATATGTCATAAAAAGTTGTTTTTAGTTTATTTGAATATTAAGAATATTAATGAAGTTTCTATACTTAGGTTGATGTTTTATTATTAATTATACTAAATAGGTTTGAATATTTTATGTGAGTTATTTCTAGTATTTTATGTATTCTATGTGAAAACACGAACTTTTACGATTAAAACAGAGATATCCCGAGTGTCAAAGTGGAAATAATCGTACTGTAATATATTTAAATATTAGTTAGTACCTAGTTATTAGTTTTTATACTTTTGCAGAGTTGTGAGGTTATTTTTAAAAGCGCCTTAAAAATGGCCCATACACAATCACTGAAAATGCCGATAACCCTCCATTCACAAAACACCGTGATTTGTTGTCTAGGGGTTTCAACTGACCACTGATACCAACATTGGACATCACTTATCATTGTTCATTTGGCACCATCGACGCGTACGGCCATATCGGTTTTACTTTTATCATCCGGATTAATACGCGGGCCATCAACGAATTTGAAACTCACAACAATTAGAGTGCACCGTCACTTTTTAAGTTGCTGTTATTTTATTTATTTAATGTACAAATTAATTATAATAATATGTAATGCGCCACAAAGTCACATGTACCTACTTGAAATAAGGTGCTTGTGAGTACCGGTTTATAAAGGATTTATGACTGGAATGACTTTTCTGAGTAAATCCTGCTGTGATATAATCTATACTTCATTACGCTAACTATAAGCTAAAATCTTCTTATACATGTCACAGTTCAGTCTCTTTCTTCGATTAACTCTTCTAACATCACAAGTAAGAAAAGGGCAAATTACTTACTTTCATAACTTTCAAGGGGATTTCCCGAAAACAACCCAGGAACACGCTGTTAAAATCCTATGTGTACGTCCCGGACACGGTGTTTGTTTATGTTTTGTATTACTCTCAATCACTCGTGTCGTTTATGTGCCGCGCCGCCGCGCCTACTATTACCGAAACCCAAACGAAGACTTCAAAAAAGAAGGAGGTTTTCAATGCGTTGGAACCTTCGTTTTTATTTAAAGTCCTTTACAGAGTGTTTCCATTTTAGGTTGAAAATGAAATTGCAATGACTAATCTGGTATAATGATTATTGATAGTGATTATTGATCAATCCATCAAAAATACTAAAAACCCCTTTAAAGAAGCACAAATTGTATTTTCATAACAAACGTTTCAGAAAATATTTTAAAACTAAAACATAAAATAAGTCTTATAATTATAACGATCCTTATACACATTCTTTCGAAATACACTCAAGGAATTAAATTTGTCACCCACCTTAGTTCCAAAGTCAATCTGACATTCTACAGCAATAAGGTTGAGTTTCCTATCAAATACAAAAGACTTGGCATCTCTAATGACAATGACATCTTCAAGCAGATTTTCTTTGAACCATTTCATTCATTTCATTTTACCCATGTAGCAAATTAACTTCTGTGACCTTACCTTATTTGTAACATCCAGTTAACTACTGTGAAAATCATAAATCATAAAAATAAAAGTGTGAGACCTCCTTGTCCATCTGTATACCCATGATCATTTTAACAGTACGATTACTTATGAGTTTGTGTTGAACCGTTTTTATTAGGTGGTGCCAAAAGACTACAAGACCATGGGGGCCCTGTCCCGCGCCATTGCGTCCAACGTGCTGTTCACGCACCTGGACGAATCGGAGCGCGCGGACATGTTCGACGCCATGTTCCCGGTGCAGTGCCTGCCGGGCGAGACCGTCATCCGGCAGGGCGACGAGGGAGACAACTTCTACATCATCCACTCGGGGGAGGTCGAGGTTCGTACGTGACCAGCCCGTGCCCCTTGCACAGATAATACGTACCTACACAGTTAGTTTGCTCATAGCGCCGTAATAGGCTATTTGGCTTATTTTAGAAAGCCCTTTTTATATGATTCTTTATTACATAACAAGATAAATAGATTAATTGTATTATCAATCAAATTCTATCATTAAGTTAAAATTTTCAAAACTGCGCTAAAAACGCTGTTTCTATCATGGCGCTGGCCACATGACAAGTGTAACGTCACACGCAAGTAAACAATAATTAACAATCATTTGAAGAAATATACTCTTATGATCTGTGGTTATTTGCGTGTGACACACGTGTATGTGTTTCTGCCACAGTAATTTTCTTAAATGTCTTTTTTTTTTGCGTCATTACCTAAAAATATATTTATACATGTAATGCCTAAAATAAAGTTAAATAAGTTGTTTTACGCTATTATCTGATATATTAAATGTTGTCAAATTGCACATAGTACAAAAGTTTCATATTATTTTTATGACTCTCTCACTTCTGTTCAGCAGTTTGTCTTCCCTAACATGTTCATAAGTCATAACATACTGAGCAACAAGCAATACAAAACTAAGTTATTCATCGTTCATCGGGTCTTACAAGGCTAAGGTTCAAACGTCAAGGGGAACGCCTTTCAACAATGAGTCAGTAAGTCAGCATCACGTCAGTGTGCTGTCGTCGGCGAGCACCTGATTGGTCGACCGCGTCTCGCCGATCACCATTTTGGCTATGGAATCATAGCCAAAGTTTCACAAATAATGTATGTTTTCATCACACTTGCTCGTAAATGGTGCTATTCCATGCCTGTATACAGAAGGACAATGGCCTAAATTGTTCCCGCGGGAATTATGGCGAGGTTGTCATCCCTAGGGAGTAATGACTTTCTTTTTAAAATTTGCAACTCTTTCGTACATCATTTCTGACTAAGGAGGTTTAATTTTCAGCCAAAAATTAAATCGGTTTCTAATTTCATCTTTAAAAATTAGCTATAGACTAACTTACATTACACAAAACCTATACGCTTCATTAAACTTCATTATTTTTATACCTATTTCAAGTTTATATCAACATTTATTATTAATTTTAGTAAATATACATTTTTATCAAATTGGCTAAATCTGGCTCGAATCCAGGTCGAAACTAAACGCAGTTATTATCTGTGGTAGAGGTCACAAAAAAAATATCGTTTCCATTTACGTTCCCGTTCGTCAAAAGTTATTTCTTTATATTTTGCAGAGTTAAAGTGTTTTCTCTTTGTTTTTTTTCCTCGCAAATGTGATGAAAACCATTGTGTGTATCACAGGCAGTAAGGGGATTACTAACTCGAGTCATTAAAAGCCCTCCGCCTTCGGCGTCGGGCTTCTAACACTCTCGTTAGTAATTCCCTTCATACTACCCTTGATGCACAATGTACTATTATTATACCGTGTGCAGGTGCTGGTGAACGGCGAGCCGGTGACGTCGATCGGTGAGGGCGGGAGCTTCGGCGAGCTGGCCCTGATCTACGGCACGCCGCGCGCCGCCACCGTGCGCGCGCGCTCGGCGCTCAAGCTGTGGGGGCTTGACCGCGACTCCTACCGACGCATCCTCATGGGCTCCACCATCCGCAAGCGTCGGATGTACGACGAGTTCCTCTCGCGCGTCTCTATACTCGGTTAGTGACGTGACTAGTGCCGGATGCTCGGCGCTCAAGATGTAGGGGCTCGACCGCGACTCCTACCGACGCATCCGCAAGCGACCGATGTACGATGAGTTCCTCTCGCGCGTCTCTATACTCGGTTAGTGACGTGACTAGTGCCGGATGCTCGGCGCTCAAGCTGTAGGGGCTCGACCGCGACTCCTACCGACGCATCCTCATGGGCTCCACCATCCGCAAGCGTCCGATGTACGACGAGTTCCTCTCGCGCGTCTCTATACTCGGTTAGTGACGTGACTAGTGCCGGAGGCTCGGCGCTCAAGCTGTGGGGGCTCGACCGCGACTCCTACCGTACCATCCTCATGGGCTTCACCATCCGCAAGCGTCCGATGTACGCAGTGGCGTGCACAGAGATATTAGGCAGGGTAGACAAAATACACCGACCTTTCTCGTTTAATTGCGTTTTTTCCGCGAAAGAAAGTTTTCGCATTATCTATAATATTTAGCACATACACCACGATCACTTTTAAGTGGAAATTGTCAATTTTGCAACAAAACTGAAACTTTTCGTTTATGGAGTGCACGCCACTGGATGTACGAAGAATTCCTCTCGCGCGTCTGTATACTCCTATAGTGACGTGACTAGTGTCGGATGCTCGGCGCTCAAGCTGTAGGGGCTTGACCGCGACTCCTACCGTCGCATCCTCATGGGCTCCACCATCCGCAAGCGTCCGATGTACGACGAGTTCCTCTCGCGCGTCTCTATACTCGGATAATGACGTGATTAGTGCCGGTTGTTCAGGCTGTGGGGCTCGACCGCGACTCCTATCAACGCATGCTCATGGGCTCCATCACAGAACACAGAAACAAGGGGGATATGTCATGAACGCGAATTCGTACAAGACCCGGTGTCGCCACTTTTAAACATATGTGCCTCTTACGCTTACGCTTTATTAACTACAAAAACAACCTCCTCGTAATTGGTCACAGCTTACGAACTAAAAACGCCGTAACATAGTTTTGATAGTAGCACAAAAATAAGCTTTATGTTAAGTTTTTAGTTGCGGCGGAAAGGTAAGAATAGAGACGTTATTATTGCAATGAGATTTACTATGTAATTAAAAGAAAGCAGATAAAATATAACATTTAAAACAATCGTAACGGCTCTCTTAAATCTTCTTCCTTCTGACTTTCTGTTTTATTGGCCTGATAAATCGTTCAGCTTGGTGGATGGACGAACTCCTGGATGGCTGAGCGAGTGGAGGCTATTGAAAACTTGATATCAAAATTTAGGCGTCACGGTCATACAGCTGTCGTGGTAACATCACAGTACAGCTCGAGACGAGTGGACCTGGAATCGTCATCAACAGATTGATTGTGTAGGTTGTGTCTCCGTCCAGAATCTGCTTCAGCGCCTTCATCCGTGGCTTGTGTCTGTGCGAGTTGATCTAAATCGACCGGTTTCTGTAGCTCTCCTATTCTGGACAACGTATCAGCGACACCGTTGTGCTTGCCCGGAATATGCCTAATGTCTGTAGTGAATTGAGAGATGAGGCCAAGATGTCGGAACTGTCTTGGTGAACAATTTGGATTTATTTGAAGAAAATGCGAAACAGAGTGGTTTTTTATCCGTTAAAACGGTAAATACTCGAGCTTCAAGCATTTGCCTGAAGTATTGAATGGCACTGTAAACTGCAAGTAATTCTTGATCGTAGGGCGAGTACTTCTGCTGGGTCGGACTAAGTCTTTTCAAATAAAACGCTAGCGGCTGCCAAGTGTCTCCTCTCGTTCTACTTGGAGAAAGAAGCGCATTTAAAGAAGATTTGCAAACTTCCTCAGAGCTGGTGTACGGAGAGACACTGCGACTGCCTAGGGAGTTTTTTTAACCCAACGCTGTCACCACTACCGACATCACCGATTACACAGCACAACTATAAGGTTTCAAGATTTGAAAAATCGTGAAAGACCTTTTTTTCCTATCGTAGTTCAGCTACTGAACGTAAGGTAGCGCTTACTAGTCACTTAGCTGCCATCTAGCAACGAGTAATCAATTAATTGCTAATTAGCTAGATGGCGCCAAGATAGTAGTCCTTATGTTTAACTGATTAAAGACTACTCTGACAGCGACATGTAGTGATCCTTTTTCAAGAGGTGTGCGTCTCTTTCCTGCAATCTACTTAGGAATGCGGCCAGGGGCCGTAGCATGGTTGCGTTTATCGCGTGATAAAGTTTCGATAAGGCATCCGTCACATTTTGACACGTAAATAAGAACGACAGTGACGGATGCTTTATCCGATATCCCTTCATTGGCACTAATTTCATTCGCCATAATGGTCACTGGCTATAACCTTCATTTTCCCTAATATCACATACCATAATTTCCGAATGCCATAATACTCTAGTGGGATAATGTTCAAAGTCCCTGATATCAGGTACCATAATAACATTAATAACATTTTCCATAATTGTTACTTTCTATAATGTTCATAATCCCTAATATTATATGCCATAACACTTCTTTTGCCATAATTGCGGTAAAAGCAGTCCCATACTGTATCAGTGTGTTTCAGTGGGTATAATGAAGTACTGGTACATTCTGGATTACGTACTACTATTATAATAACTTACCTATTCTGACCTACCTACTGTAAAGAAGGTCTCCATTAGGTACGACGACGAACGTAGCGAGGAGGAGTGTTAGGTAAAACTGCGACCTTGCAGCGCCGGACCCGATTTTTTGTATAGTACTATACTTACAAAAAATACAAGAAAAAGCGGGGTTCACTTTATGAACAATAATTATTATGACGTTTAAATTTTATAGCATACCATTTTATAAGATTTGATGTAGGGGAAAATGAGAAGTATGGCATACGTATCGTTATGGCACCTAACAATTATGTCAAGTGAAAATATATCAAATGATCATTATGGCCCGTGATTCGTTATGGCATATAAAATTATGTCATATGAAATTCGGGCTAGTGAAATTATTGCGTATGAAATTCGGTTAAACGATAGAGAACCGCTTTATCCACATTTGACTCATAAATTCTGTCACTGAGATTTATAACAATTTAAAAAAATTATTAAAAGAGTTTCATAAACCAATAAAAACCTTATTTTATATAAAATAAAAAGAAGCGTAATTTGTTTTATTTACTACCTACTGCAATAATTTGATGTACGAACTTTAAGCATTACCATTCGGGGCAGGAAAGCTTGGGTCAAATCACGCTCGAAGACGATACTGATAACTGGTGGAACTTTTGTAAGAGTTCCCCAGACCAGACTTTTATCTTTAATTTCTGATACAAATGTATTCGAAGCAACTAAACATCCGCTTATACAACGATCAATCTTCAAGTCTCATTAAATCGACCTTACGATTTTACATCAATTTGCAGCATTACGAAAAACAAACCAAATTTCGTGCTTCATAATCTGGTTTTTGAGTGTCGTTGAAATAATTATGCTGGTCTCTAAACATACCCAGAGATGAGAGGCTTCACAATATTGAATAAAGAAGTTTCTTGGTTAACAAAGACCAGCCTTTAACGCGTTTTCAAAGTGTAATTTTCTAAAACTCGTGCGTAAATATCTTATCGGAAATTGCGGAGACTATGTGGAATCATAATTAGTTACTCAAAATGTACATTAATTATACTTTTAATTTGTATATATTTAGAAATTAAAAAATAAACAGATGTTAGGTTTATTTGACTAACCCTTTGTGACAAAACTTATGGACCGACTAGGTACTAGGCCATGAATGTTTCAAAATATATCGATAACCATATAAAACTTGTTATTATAGGTACTATAATATTAATATTAAATAACAATATTAATATTATATTATATTATATTTTTATTTCACTACTAGGTTAATACAATTACATCATTTAAACTTAATACATTAATGTTAATAACGTTTCGTTAAAACGGAAAGATAGCCTTAACACTTTGGAGCATTCTCTACTAGTCAACCTTTAGGCTTGAACCTTTTTTTTTTAAATGATCTCTTAGTTATTATCCCTGTGAGTCGGTGCGGACTGTCGATCAGCCCTGTGTCTTTGCCGTTGGTTAATATTTTATCCAAAATCCAATCAATGGATTAAATCTGCAATACAGTTGAACCGAATCCAGATTTTAGAAAGTACGAGGGGTGATCCAAAAGTAATGATAACTAAATACTTTTTGCATCGATATACAATAATGAAATATAGCGTTACTGGCAGTAGAGACTCCTCAGTAATATTAAGAAAAAAAAATAAAAAAATATGTATTTGTCATTGAGTTTCAATTGTTTTTTCACGAGCGGTCGGAACAATAACGCAAAAATGGAGAAAATTGAGTTGAGAGCGGATATTAAATACTTCTGTTTAAAAAAAATGAGTACTAAAGACATATATGCTGAATTAGTGGGGACACTAGGGAACTCTGCTCCGCCGTATTCCACAGTAGCACGCTGGTCGAAGGAGTTTAACTTAGGAAGAACATCCACTCAAGACGAACATCGCGAAGGCCGCCCTTCTACGGCCCTTACGGAAGATAATGTAAAAAATATCAATGAACTCGTGTTAACAGATAGAAGAATGACTACCAGACATCTAGTTGAGCTCACGGGGATTTCGTATGGCAGTGTTCAAAGAATATTAACTGATGAACTACACATGAAAAAAGTCTCCGCCCGTTGGGTACCTAGAATGTTAATGGCCGAACAAAAGGAAATACGACATAAGATTTCAAAGTGTAATCTTGAAAAATTTCGAGCTTATCCCGATACTTTTTTGCGTCGATTTGTCACCTTGGATGAGTCTTGGATCCATCATTTTGATCCTGAGACAAAACAACAATCAATGACGTGGAAGCGACCCAGTTCCCCTACACCTAAGAAATTCAAGGTTGCAAGCTCAGTTGGGAAGATCATGGCTTCCGTGTTCTGGGATGCCGAAGGAATCATAATGATAGAATACCTCGAAAAAGGAACCACTATTACAGGCTCTTACTACGCTGCCAGATACGAAGATTGAGAGAAGCAATCAAGGAAAAGTGGCGGGGCAAACTTCGTGCTGGTGTCCTCTTTCACCAGGACAATACACCCTCCCACAAGGCCGGTGTTGCGATGGCTGCTATTTGTGATGCAGGCTTCGAAGTGCTTGAACACCCCCCATATTCGCCAGATCTAGGCCCCAGCGACTTCTATCTCTTTCCACGCCTGAAGGAAGATCTTAGAGATAACAAATTTTTGGATGACAGTGAAGTGATAGCCGCTGTGGAGGCATTTTTGACAAGTCAAGAAAAAAATTTTTTTTTAAAGGGAATTCAAGGTCTAGAGAAACGATGGTCTAAGTGTGTAGACTTGCAAGGAGACTATGTTGAAAAATAAATTAGGTTTTTTTACATTTTATGTGCCTTTCATTCTGATTATCATTACTTTTGGATCACCCCTCGTATTTACCTACGTCATTCTGAATATGTTCTTACAGCGTAAACTTTAATATAACGAACGTTAAATATAAAATAACGAAAAATTAATTTTAACACAACACAAGGAAAATAATTTATCTAATTTCCTTATGTTTTAAGCGTGTGATAGTGATGATAAATAACTGTAAACACGTTTAATTCTATTGATTGCTGTAAAACACGCCATCTATCGATAGCCGATAGAAATCACGTCCACATTTTTACGCTAAGGATTCCATAAAAACCTTAAATATTCATTTAAAAATATAAATAATGCTTAAAAACGAAATTTACTGGTGGTATGCTATGCCCCTACACTTAAAATTAAGGTTTGGTCTTTGATTTTTGCACACTTTCACGTTATAAACAGTCATTTCACCGTTAAAACGGAGCTCGTATATTGACTGCGATCAGCGGGCTACTAAGGCAACGCTTGACGCGCCTTGTGCCGATATGTCCATTTTGTCCATACCGAGGCATCACGAACCAAGCCCCCATAACATATCTCCCTTGCTTCTGTGATCTGTGGGCTTCACCATCCGCAAACGTCGGATGTACGACGAGTTCCTCTCGCGCGTCTCTATACTCGGTGAGTGACGTGACTAGTGCCGAATGCCCGGTGCTAAAGCTGTAAGGACTCGACGGCGACTCCGACCGACGCATCATCATCATGGGCAGCATGGGCAATGCAATAACGCATTTCTTTTTTAGGTTACCGAAGTGTGTAAAATAAACACATTTTTGTAGCTAATTATTGGTTTTATTAATACAATTACTATTTACATCAAGTTACTATCTCATTATAAACAATAATTAAATCATTTAAATCACTTGCGGGATGATTAGAATAGATTACGGTATCAAGTAACACTTGAATATAGCACATGGGAGGTTTTGATTTATTTTTGTTTTGTTATGTACCTTATATCGACGGCACAAAGACTATCACATGTAAAAACATTTCACTCCTCAACTATACACAATTTTCGTAGCTGATTAAAAATATGAATATATCAGTTCTGCAATGGAATTCGACTTCGAGGACATAGAATGAAATTAATTAGATTTAAAGACCTATTTAATGGTCCAACTTTCATGTTTGTTGGTTTTGGGGCCATTTTGACGCATGGTCCTTTAATTTCATTCTAAACGTTTGTTTCCGTTGTCGGGCTATTAAACTATATCTGTGCTGAATTTCACATCAATCAGATCAGACGTAGAAACGCAACGACGGAACAAACGAGACAAACTTTCGCATTTGTAATATTAGTATGGATAAGGATGTCATTCACATAAAGAGAAAATAAACTATAAATAAACTGTGACTTGTGTTCGCAGAGAGCCTGGAGAAATGGGAGCGGCTGACGGTGGCGGACGCGCTGGAGCCAGTGTCGTTCACCGACGGCGAGACCATCGTGCGCCAGGGCGAGCCTGGCGACGACTTCTACATCATCGTCGAGGGTACGTCGACCTTGCCGACCTTGCTCACACTGGGTTTATCATAATATATTTACTGTCATGGACTTTTGGATTTGTTATGTTTAACGGGTTGTTTACGTGCAATTGGTTGCATGGCGTAAATTTGAAGCGGAAAAAATACGAGACTGGGTAAAATATTAACTGTAGAAAAGTGCGACCGACTAAAATCACGAATGCGAAACTATGTTTGGGAAACAGATATACAGGTCACTCAGATATTCAAAATACTCCAACTATCCAGTCACTACACTAAACAACGTATGGAAGTGAGGTCTCTTTTTTTGGAAATACCTTATTTTTTTCATTTCTTTTTAGTTTTCTGGTTTTAAATGGCACATGCTTAGAAAGCCCGTAAATCAAAGAAGTTTATTAAGTATTTTTTACGCGTAAATCGCTGTAATTTATTTTTTGTAGATTTGCAAAGTTGTAAAATTATCTAAAAAAAACTTTATCGTCATGTTTAAATAGGTTTTATTAATAATTGTAGTAGTAGAAGGTAATTGTTTGAATTGATTTTGAAGAACCAAGGTGTAGCAATGGCAAAACACTAAAAATTAACTCAATACAAGCTATACAGGGTGTTAAATAAAAAAAAACTGGCAAACAGAGTGATTTTTCAAAAAATAAACAAATATGACAATATCTCAAAAACCGTGACACTTAGCAAAAAGTGGTCAAAAATGTTCAGAATGACCCTAACTATCATCCCTTAAAACCCCTACACGCAACTGCCAAACACCCTGTATAGCTACTCTTCACACTAACACACTGAAAATGTAGCCGGCGCGATCCCATACTAATGACGCTATTTCGTACGGTGGCGGGTGTCTATATTTCCTAGCTTCGCGAAACTGAAAGTCTAGGCTGTATCACATAGACCGATATGTTTAATGCGGAGTTGAGTACAGGATGGAATACATAATTTGCTACAATTTGTTTAGTTATTATTCGACAGAAGGGTTTATGTATCATGTTATAAGTCTCATTAAATCCGAAGAGGAATCTTTTTTTACAATCGCATATTCCCAAAGAAAGATCTGTTCCCAAAAAAATAAAGTATTTTCTTTTTGTGCATTTGTAGGAGTTAAGGATTTTAACTTTGCCTGTTAAAGTATTGTCATCGAAATACATACACGGTGTAACACGAGAAAACCGAATAATTTTAACAGTGTGTTCCTAAGGCCGTAAGAAACAAAAAAGATTATATGAACCCAGGTCGAAATATGATTTTAATTTTTGTTATGTTTTCATACATAATAAATTAATTATTTTTCCTACACCAGTAAATCAACACCTTAGGATAAGCTGGCAACGTTTCTTATTGTTATCTCTTTTCATTAGAAGAGGCAGACATACTCATAGAACAATTTCCTTGTCAAACAAATCGTTTCAAAGCAGGATTTACGTACAAATGCAAACGAAACTTCTTACTACGTTTGCAATTGTTATCTCTTTTCATTAGAAGAGGCAGACATACTCATAGAGCAATTTCCTTGTCAAACAAATCGTTTCAAAGCAGGATTTACGTACAAATGCAACGAAACTTCTTACTACGTTTGCAATTGTTATCTCTTTTCATTAGAAGAGGCAGACATACTCATAGAGCAATTTCCTTGTCAAACAAATCGTTTCAAAGCAGGATTTACGTACAAATGCAAACGAAACTTCTTACTACGTTTGCAATTGTTATCTTTTTCCATTAGAAGAGTTAAGTAACACTTGGAGTCAGGCATTATTGTTTTATAACAGGATTTACGTAAAAGTGCAATCGGAAATATTTACTAATAATTTACCTATTTAGACATGCTTCAGACTATCGCAGAGAGATTTACACTTTCGCAAAGTTAAAAATATTGTAACAGCCTCATTCGATTAAATTGGTGGTTATTTTTGCCCCAAACATTACGAGGACCAGGCAATTCTAGCTGTTTATTTAATCAAATAGTTCTAGGGCCTTATGAATAGGCCAAGAACTAGGGTTCATTTACTATTCGCTCTTGGATTCTCCAATGGTTGCGACAAGGCGTTGGGTACAAAATTAATTATGAAATGAACAAGTGGCCATGGCCTACCAGCAGTAAGCCAGTAAAAGTAAGCAAAATATTACTGAGACTAAATAAATTAAATGGTTTTTTTTAAAGCAAAGTCTACAAAAAGTAGCCCAGAAACAGTTATTTTGAACTGTCATGGGTACTCCTTACATCAAACTGAAAACTACTGGCCACTTCATTCCGCAATCATAATGACATTAATGACTTACATTGCGTCATTGACATTGTTGTTATTGATATAAGATTTGTACGACGTACATTTTGATTTTCACAACGTAACTTTTATTATCTTGTACTGGTATTTATTATCTTGTCAGCCTTATCTAGTTGTTAAACTAGGCATAAGACGTTACAAAGTGTCTTCAGAAATAATGAATGTTAAATTGAAGGATTGACTTATGGACGTGGTCCCTCACAGTGAGCCTTTTAAATAAGCTCAGAGTTACTCAGCGTGCTATGGAGAGAGCTGCTCGGAGTTTCTCTACGGGATAGAATCAGAAATGAAGAAATCCGTAGAAGAACCAAAGTCACCGACATAGTTCTCAGAGTCTGCAAGCTAGAGTGGCAATGGGCTGGACACATTGCTCGTAGAACTGATGGCCGGTGGGGTGTTAAGGTTCTCGAGTGCAGACCACGGACCGGGAGACGCGGTGTCGGTCGGCCCCCTACTAGATGGACCGACGACCTGGTGAAAGTCGCCGGACACCGGCAGATGCAGAAGGCGTGTGACCGTTCGTGGTGGAAGTCTTTGGGGGAGACCTACGTCCAGCAGAGGACGTCCCCGGGTTGAAATGATGCAAATAAAAGTATCTATGGTATGCTTTTACTTAATAAATAAAATAAAAGAATTTTGTGTATTATTTCGTATAATTTGTGGATAACATGAATTGCATAAGTAAGATTAATTAGTAATTACAATAATAAAACGAAATGTTTACAAAATTAACTCGCAACAAGACTAGTACTACTCCTGTCGACAGTATTCATTCATAAACAAATAAAAATAAACTGCATATCATAAAAATATTACATCCATTAAGATTCCGTTAAGTACTTACCATCTGAGGCCCGTGGCAAATTCATTGGATGGGGCCCTCTCAGTAAAATCGTCATGTTACTCCTGAGCTCGCAGCCTCTCGGGCCGGAAGGCTGTCTCGGGCCGAGGGGCCTCTCGGGCTGGGGGCCCGTGGCATTTTGCCGACTTGCCACCCTGTAGTTACGCCACTGGTATGTACCCAGTGCGTTGCTGTCGGTGTCTTTCTTACACTTTGCTACTTGATACTCCAACGAACTGGTAATAGCACGAATACTTTTAATCCGTCGGCTTCATCATTATCACCATTTCTTCAGCCTGTTACCGCCACTGGTGAGCACTCGAGTACGCCATTCATCCCGAATCCCGATCATATGCTGTTCTAATCTAATCCAAAATTGATCCGGCTTGCCTTCAGTAATTACAATGTTCCAAGATTTGTGAAAGTTTCTTCATATTTGTTTTTTTTTGTCATAACATTCAATTGAATATTGGATTATTATTATTAATTTATCGATATTTTTACGTTTTTGGAGAAAAAATATTAAGCTGACGTTGACATGTAAACATACTAATGACGGTTCTGAATGAAAGTCAATTTACAGTCAACTTAGACGTGGCGGGCTCGCAACGTCGCAATTGTAAGGGTGTTTTGTACTGGAGATTTCATTACGACTTTTTTAAACATAAACGCAAATATCTCAAAAACCAAGCTGAATCTAGAAAACATTATAGGACAATTTTAACTCCAAATAATGTCTGGAATACGCTGTTAAAATTATTCGGTTTCCTCGTGTAACACCGTGTATACGCATAAAAGGATTGGGGGTGATGTTCTCTCAAGAAGTAGTTACGGCATTGCTGGCAGTTTTTCTTTCTAATCATTTCATTTTGTATAATGGCATACGCACGTCCGATCTATCTTAAGTTTATTTTAGGTCCTAAACACTGTTTTCTTAGGAAGAGCGCCTTCTGTATGTGTACTATTTATCTAAACATATAAAAAAGCTCGTCCGTCACTGATTGACGGTCAGACAACGCACAGCCTACACCGTTCAACCTAAGGACGAAGGGAAGGAGTTCTCGGAATTGGAATCCCAACGGGAAGAAATAGGGGAAGCAGCGGGAGATTAATTGTACGCGTACGAAGTCGCGGGCGGACTTTTAGTGTATTGTATATATTGCAGGGACCGCGGTGGTGCTCCAACAGCGGAACGGGCAGGCGGAGGGCGCCGGCGTGGAGGTGGGCCGGCTCGGGCCCTCGGACTACTTCGGCGAGATCGCGCTGCTGCTGGACCGGCCGCGCGCCGCCACCGTGCGCGCCGCCGGCCCGCTCAAGTGCGTCAAGCTCGACCGCGCCAGGTATACACCGACCGTTTTGGACCGATTGTTTAATAGTAGGTTATCTACGCACATATCATAAGCCCTCTATTATGTGTTCAAAAACCGTAGGAAATGACCAGCATTATTACAACGAATTTTACTATGAGAACTTTCTTGTCTATGGTAGTAGGTAAAATCTGTACTGTAATGTTATTATAGTATCGACTTTTGTAACGCTGTTTTACGCTTTAACTTATGAGTTTACATATGGAACAGTTGTCAACACTCAGGAGGGTCTCTATTCTAGTATCCATAGATATTGAAACAGATATTGATACGAAACGTCAAGTTAGTATGTTTTTTAAATATAAACCGCACGACATTTGATCTCGAGTGACATGAGAATAGGGACTTCATTTGTTTATCTATGATTAAAAAAAAACCATTTATACAGGGTTATTGGTAAGTCGACCTATTCCCGTTAGGAGGTGATAGGGGTGACTATTTGCAATAATTTTGACCCCCATATGCATTATGCAAAAGTGAACCATTTTTGAGTTATCGCGATTTTTAGTTTTTTTTTAAATTAGTCGGAAATTCAACTTGAAAAATTTATTACAAGAAAAGTATCAATTTAAATCTTTTTTTTTCTTCTGATTTACAAAAACGATTAAACACTGGTTATTTCTCAATATTAAAACAATAATTACCGGCCCAAATTTAAAAAAGCGAGACGGAATACGAATTTTTTTCAATATTTTTTGCGATCGCTTTCCACTAAAATGCCTTAAAAACAAAAAAAAACGTTATGAAACTTGGCTTGCAGATTCTTTTAAAAACTTAACTGTTTTCTTAGCTCTCCAAAAATGCATAACAAGTAGGAAATTATTAGGGAAAAAACTGGAAAAAAAATCATCACAAAGGAAGCGGGCGGAAACTAAAGTCACAAATGCCACTTCAAAAATAAAAAATAAAAACATACCGAATTTACATCAACTTTTTTTATTTGCTTTTGTACAAGATGAACTTGTTTTTCTTATGCAATATTAAAAAAAAAATATCTGTACACGTTTGAGAATGCGAGGCCGAAAACTAAAAAATACATGTTTTTTTATCAAACTCCAACATAAATTACACGAAAACAGAAAAATTTACCAATACATTTGGCTGACTGAAATTAGTCTGACTAACTTAAAATAAAACTAAAAAATCGCTTACTTTTTCCATAAGTTAATGTTGTTATTTGTGTTTACGAGTATAACAGTTAGTTTTAATAGCTCGTTAGAAAGCTGGAAAAACGTCAATGTTTTATGTGTAATCTGCACGCCAAATGTATTGGTAAATTTTTCTGTTTTCGTGTAATTTATGTTGGAGTTTGATAAAAAAACATGTATTTTTTAGTTTTCGGCCTCGCATTCTCAAACGTGCACAGATAATATTTTTTTTAATTTTGCATAAGAACAACAAGTTCGTCTTGTACAACAGCAAATAAAAAAAGTTGATTTAAATTCGGTATGTTTATTAATTTTTATTTTTGAATTGGCATTTGTGACTTTAGTTTCCGCCCGCTTCCTTTGTGATGATTTTTTTTCAGTTTTTTTCTAATAATTTCCTATTTGTTATGCATATTTGGAGAGCTAAGAAAACAGTTAAGTTTTTAAAATAATCTGCAAGCCAAGTTTCATAACGTTTTTTTTTGTTTTTAAGGCATTTTAGTGGAAAGCTATCGCAAAAAATATTGAAAAAAATTCGTATTCCGTCTCGCTTTTTTAAATTTGGGCCGGTAATTATTGTTTTAATATTGAGAAATAACCAGTGTTTAATCGTTTTTGTAAATCAGAAGAAAAAATAAGATTTAAATTGATACTTTTTTTGTAATAAATTTTTCAAGTTGAATTTCCGACTAATTTAAAAAAAAACTAAAAATCGCGATAACTCAAAAATGGTTCACTTTTGCATAATGCATATGGGGGTCAAAATTATCGCAAATAGTCACCCCTATCACCTCCTAACGGGAATAGGTTGACTTACCAATAACCCTGTATTCTTGAAACCTACACAGCAGAAGTTTTTTTTGCCGCCATTTTTGTCGTCAAATCGTCGGCTTCACCCATCTTAGATTACTTATGATATGTGAGTAGATAAAGTAGTGTATGCAACTGTACACAATTAGGCCTTAAAACACGAGTGTGGTTTTATGAAACAAGCGTCAGCGAGTCGTATCATTACTTCCCTACAATATGTTCAGAAACTATAAGCAAATGACCTGTATTATATTTAACCTGTATATTTGATTGTACCTTAATTAACATTAAAGTATTGCATGCCATTAAAGTACTGTGCTGTGGTTGCATCTTACTGTACATTAAAGTATCGGTCACTTCCGATACTTTAATGTGGACATTATGATACGGGGCAACCACAGATACAGGTTTCGCACATATTGTAGAAAAGTTATGATATGAATGTAGATAAAGTAATTTATACGACTCTAGACATAATTTAGGCATTAGTCTAAACTACTGTATTTACTGTCGTTAATCATGTTAATCGCACTCGCAGACTGCCAAGATACAGGCCCAGCCTAGTTTGGAGTCTGATGGACAAACCATATATTAATGTAACAAACTGTTTTTGTTAAATAAACGATTTTATTATTATTATTTATTATTATTATTACTAAATTAGGGGACGATGACCTTAACTCGAAAATCTAATTTAAGACCAAAATCTTAGCTTCAAAGGCGCAGATTCGCATTGATTACTGCATTTAGGTTAAAGTGTAGGTATTTTACCAATAAAACTTACCCTAATGTTAGTGGTTACACGAGTTCTCATTTCTGTTTTTATGAAATAATGTTAAAACAACTAAATAAGCAAGATGGTAACTGTTAGATTTTGGTCTTGAATTAGATTTACGAGTATAGTTCCCAATTTAAATGTGTACAATAATAAACATATTGAATGAACTACAATAGCAGGAGCTTCCAAAGAAAATAAAAAGAAAATATCAAGAAAATAAATGCTTTTGGCTGTTTTGAAAAATGCCAATATGGTAGCAACAGAAATGGAAATATAATTGACATTCTAATTCTTATATTTTATTGTTCGAAGCATTTAAACGAATTTAAAAAAAATGATGAGGTTCTCAATTCGATGGTATTTTTAATATCTCCAAAATATGAAATTAATAAGATTAACCAGGGCCCTTTTCAAAGAGCATTATATATGTTTAATAATCACAAAGAAACGATAAAAATAATATAAATCAACTTGGCTGTATGACGTACATTCGGGGTCAATAGATATGGCGAAAGATGTAAACAAAACCAAACAGACCTATTTACCATTATTACACTATAATAACGGCGTGAAACAGGGCGATGTAATATCAATCACCAAAACTGTTACGAATGCACTGGAGGACGTTATCAAGACTCTTGAATGGAACGGGCGGGGCATAAACATGGCAAGTACATCTCACACCTCCGATTTGCTGATGGATGACATAGTCTTGAAGGCACAATCGCTGGAAGAACTTGAAAACATTCTGCATGATTTAAATGTGTCCTCCCGACGGATTAGCCTCGGCATGAACTTGAATAAGAAGAAAATCATGTCCAATTGTCATGTTGTGCCGAAAGTAATCGAAGTTGTATCTGAATATGTTTACTTGGGTTTACTATTCGATTGGATAAAAACAACTACGAGAGGGAGATCCAGCGGAGGATACAGTTGGGTTGGGCAGCATTTGGGAGGTTACGTCCTATTTTCACGTCGCCGATCCCGCAGTGCCTTAAGACAAAAGTCTTTCACCAGTGTGTCTTGCCCGTGAACCCATAGTGCCGAGACATGGCCCTTGATGGTAGGACTAGTTCACAAATTGAAAGTCGCTCAGCGAGCTATGGAGAGGGCAATGCTTGGCGTGTCATTGATAGATAAGATTCCCAACGAAATTATCCGTCATAGGACTAAGGTCGTAGACATAGCTCGAAAGGCTAGCAAGCTGAAGTGTGGGCTGGTCACATATGTCGAAGAACTGATGATCGACCAGATTGGTTTTGGAGTGGAGACCACGCACGGGCAAGCGTAGTGTGGGTAGGCCGCCAGCTAGATGGATGGACGACGTGAGGACTTTCTTTTTTTTATATCATGAACTAGTATTTGTTTTTTGGGAGGCGATGCAAATCTATGAAAGGAACATTTTTTCAAATTTCGAAGCAAATCGCTTGAATACATCCTGAAAAACAGTACATGAAAAAAAATATGAAAAAATCATAAGTCACACACTGTCACAATTGAGATGTTGATACTCAGCATAAATATTCTTCACTATAAGAGGTACTCACAAAAAAAACCCGAGACTATTTGATGTAAGGGCCGAGTTACAATGAAAACCTGACTATGGCCTTTCGGGAATCATTCTTCCCTCCATATCTCATTAAATATTGATCCCAGAGAGAGTTTTATGTAGATTCATTATGTAATGGAACATTTTTTACGAGGCCACCGTTTACGAGTTATTTACGAAAAACTAAAAAAAGTGACCTTCACTTTTAGTATGTGGTTTAAAACCACAGACATTATACAGGGTGGTCCAAAGATTGACGTCTAAAAAAATTTTTAGATGCCTCACATCCGGGGCTATCCGAATATATCCCATGTATGTAGGCCGATTTTTTGTAGTTAGTCTTCATTAGTCTAGGTCACAGTTAGTCAAGGCCTAGTTCGGCCCTGTATAAATTGGACAGTACGTTAAGTTTCAAATGAGGTTATTTTATTTAGTAAAACTAAAATATTTCTCGTATTTGTTTAGAAAACCTTAAATTGTAAGTTTTATCAGCTTTATGAATATTGCCTTTGTAATTATTACTAAATATTTGAAGACCAATGTTAGTTAGGACGCGGTAAACAAAAATAAATCTATAACGAATGATATCAAAAGATGAACTTACCGATGGAACACAATTTCAGGGGTTTTCCTGTATGATGCGTTGTAAGTGTTGTAACACAAGGGAACACAGCATTTCACCATGATTTTATAACTTTAAATTCACACTGATTTCGTAATAATATTATTTCCCACAAGATATTCGACACTCGTTCGCCACAACAAAAATTTAACGCCATATGTCGCTTAAATGTCACTTAACAAAGATGGTGACTGCCACGGGTTCAAAATGGTTTATTTTTGCCTTGGTGTTGCAATAAATGCAAAAAAGAAATAGGTTTATACGATTTAGTATTAGAAGGAAAGGGGTAGTGGCATTTTTTAACCGACTTCAAAGAAAAGAGGAGAGGAGGAGGAGATGATGGAATCTTAGAAAAATAGAAAAGCACTATATGGTGAAGTGGAACTGATGATGAAGACCACAGATGGCCACCGGAACTCCTTAACGGTACCTATTTGAAGGGTGGCGATAAGATATCTCGATATAGGTAATGAGCGACTATGACGAAGCACATCATTGTTTAAATATGACTATGACTTTCCCGCGGCGATGCTTGCGGCCAGCTTGCGACAAGCTTGAAATTTTCCAAGTTTCTCATTAATTGAGAAGTGGGACTACATAACAGCATAAATAGGATCACTATAAAGAATAAAATAAAAAAACCGCCTTCAAAAATGCAAGAAATAACTTCTTTTCTTATTAAATGGTAGGTAGGTCAGTCCAACTGAAGTCGGCGTCATACCGTATTTTAAACCAAAAGCCGAATACAGTTGTACTGACCATTTTATAAGAAGTAATTTTATGCATTTTTGAAGGCGGTTTTTAGGGTTCCGTAGCCAAATCGCAAAAAACGGAACCCTTATAGATTCGTCATGTCTGTCCGTCCGTCTGTCCGTCCGTATGTCACAGCCACTTTATTCCGTAACTATAAGAGCTATACTATGGAAACTTTGTAAGTAGATGTATTCGGTGAGCCGCATTAAGATTTTCATACAAAAATAGAAAAAAAAAACAATTAATTTTTGGGGTTCCCCATACTTAGAACTGAAACTCAATTATTTTTTTCATCAAACCCATACGTGTGGGGTATCTATGGATAGGTCTTCAAAAATGATATTGAGGTTTCTAATATATTTTTTTTCTAAACTGAATTGTTTGCGCGAGAGACGCTTCCAAAGTGGAAAAATGTGTGTCACCCCCCCCGTAACTTCTAAAATAAGGGAATGATAAATGTAAAAATAATATATGATGTACGTTAGTATGCAAACTTCCACCGAAAATTGGTTTGAACGAGATCTAATAATTAGTTTTTTTTTAATACGTTATAAATCGTAAACCGCATTTTACCTTTCATTCAATCAACTCCAATATAATTCATATTAAAGAAAAACATTTATTTAGATGTATAGTGGCACGGAATCCTACGTGCGCGAGTCCGACTCGCACTTGGCCGCTTTTTTTTTATACTAGTCTATGTAGGCGTGAAATAATGTTTAGTCTGCTAGTTTATACAACGTTTGGGTTTAAAACACCATTCCCTACCACTATGCTAAAATTCGCTTTTACACGAGTTTTTTCCTATGATTTTCCTTCGTTGCCTTGGCTAATGTACCAGTTACATAAATATGTATTATCGTTTACATATAAAATCATCCAAGACTCAGGAATTAGTCGCCCTTGAGCGAACCCAGGACCGCTAGCTTCATAGCTTTCATAGAAACTGGGCTAACCGCATCGTCCCGTGTCGCGCGAGCAGCCATCTTGCTTGACCCGTAACATTCCTCAGAATCCACCCAATCACTTCAGTTGATGTTTCGTTTCAGATTCGAGCGCGTCTTGGGGCTCTGTGCAGACATTTTGAAGCGCAACATCGCACAGTACAACAGTTTTGTGTCTCTGTCCGTGTAAAAAGTGTTCAGAACAAACTTCGTTGTTAGTCCAATAACTTTAGACACCTTTAATAGGTTTGAGTGAAACTTTTTATACGAAAAAAAAACGGCAACAACAATTAATTAATGTGGGATACAGATGTTCATCTCCATAACGTTCCTTAAGTATTTTAACCACAACAATATTTAAAATGTAGGTGTTTATTTCGTTTCATAAATATTTGTTCTATTGTAATATACTCCAGTAACTTTAGTCATCATGAGCTTGTGTCAAATCCGGTAGTTCTGATTTTTTGCAGACTTTTTTATGATGTTGAATTAATCCAAGTTTGTGGCCTCGAGCGCCGAATGCAAATTTGTCAAAAAAAATGCTCGAAAATTTCGGACATTTTTCACAAAAGTGTTCGAGATAAACGTTGCCTGCCTGTCAAAATTTTTTTTTTTTAAACTCGCAATTTTTTTGATCAACCTTGGCGAGCTGCGGTAACAATTATTCGCCAGGGCTGCGACGAAAACCAGCTTTACCTCCAGGCCAGGTTACCTCCTACACGAGACTGCTCGATTTAACTCCTTGCGGACACACCATCGGGTACAAATTTATCCTTGCATTCACTAATACACATTACATCTTCTTCATCACATATTTTATTTTTGTTTACTTTTTTAGGATCATGATGAAATAATTGTTTGCCAGTTATTGGGTATTTTATAGACTTAAGCATAAGTATATATTGTGGTGCCCTTGCAGGATTTGCATGTGAAGCTAACTAGTTTAAAACAACAACACCTGTCTGAAATGTATGTGCCATAACATAATGTGACAACAATAAATAAGTGAATATGAATATTCAACTGCTCATGTACAATCTCAGTACAAGCGCTGTTAGGAATCACACTGAACCCTCTACTGGGGGTGGATATCCACGCCACAAAGCCTGAACCCCAAAATGATGGCCAGAGACGTAGCCCCACAACACCTCTTGCGGACGTTTTCTTGCGGCTTCAAGAAGGGTTGTGGGAAGACGTGCAGCGGTAGGAAGGCAGGGGAGAAGATTGTACATGAGCAGTTAGAAAGTGATGAATGCGATGTAATGTGTATTAGTAATGCAAGGACAAGTTTCGTGTAAGAGGTAATCTGGCCAGATTGAAGCTGGTTTTCGTCGCAGCCCTGGCGTATAGCTTCAGCAGCAGCAGCTCGTAATGGTTGTTCAAAAAAATGGGAAGTTCGAAAAAAAAACTTATTTTGAAAAGCTTTATTCCAGAGACTATTGGGTCTACAGCAACTGAGTAAATTTTTCATATATAGCAAATGTAGTCTTATTTAAAAATGCCCTGAGAAGGTATTATAAAAGAGTAGTTCTTTAGGGTTATCATCGTCAAAATCAGAAAAGTCCGACATTTTTTTGGAAGACACAAACTTGGATTATTCATTGGGCCAACATAATTATTAAAAAAGTCTGCAAAAAATCAGAACTACCGGATTTGACGCAAACTACCCCGTACTTTCAATCGCCAAGCTGGGCATTTACGGACGCGCTGTTTGTCTCGGCGACAGATCGAGTGCATACAACTGGATGGGCGTAATATTTTTAACCAAATTTACAGGCGTGCCAGACTGATTAGAAAATAGCAGCCAGAGAACGCATTCACGACGATGCCATTTGGCTTGGCGCGGTTGTGTGGCGTGTTCAAACGTTGAATTTCGACATTCATGATAGTTCCATTCGGAAGGCGCGTTGGCGCGTCGCGCTGGCTTTCTGTCCATTTTGAAATCCAACGGACCGTGCCAAGTACTTTTAAACGCTATAGTTTTGGCATTCACTGATCGATTTCTGCACGGCGCTGCTCTATTCGGCTTGTTGGAGCGGTCGTGAATGCCCAGTTTTACTGGAGTAATAATATTTGATGGCAATTTGATGTGTTGTCAAATCGTAGATATTTGTGTGAAAATCGAGTATTAATATATTTTGGAAAGAAGTACTGAAGTATTTGGTTGCAATAGCCTATAACTGTTTTTATATTTTAAATAAGGCATTGTGAGCCTGTAATAAATTGAGAAAATATACTGCGGCGGCCAGCACGTTATTATTATAATATTATGTAATATGTATTCATCGTAAGTCAATTACTGTGAAGGATAAGTGTTGTTTTATCTGTATTGTATTAAAAATAATAAAACTAGAACAGTTTTTCAGTCGCCTCCAGTCCCAGACCTCCCAGTTATTTAAATCCTGCTTTGGCGCCATTTCCGCGAGCAAGTTGTATTGTATTATTTCCACCGACCCGGTCATGCCGCATCACTGCGCAGTGCCTTTTAAGACCCCGCTAAACGTATTTTACTCACGTGCATTACACTGTCCCTTACGCTGCCCGGTCGGTGGAAATCGTACTAATAGCTTAGCTGTATGTATTGAAATAACCAGCCAGTGTGCAATAGATCTGCATCACAACCGTGGAGCTGCCACCAATATGGAGACGTTATTACCTATTGCTCACCGTCTGCAAGTGCATACACACTGCACATCTGTCCGTTTGCGGTCTCGATGCAGTTGCAGATGCCCTACCAGCGCAAGGCCGCACAAAAACCGCAATTTTGCAACTGGCTTTACAGTTAAAAGATAAAAGATGTTTATTCAGTAAGTAGGCCGTACGGGCACTTTACTCGTCAAAAATCTACCAGCGCTTCGCAAGAGACCACTGCTGAGAAGAAAATCCGCAAGAAACTCAACAGCCAGTCGTTTTTTTAAATACTGCTTATGATATTATACAATTATAAAGCTTAACCTAGCATTATATAAAACTTTATTCAAGCATAGCTTGAACAGGAAAATGTATCAAACCTCAGAATTTTCATAGGGAGTAATAAGTAGTAGTAATAAATATATATTTACCTATGACAGTGCAAGACAAAGTTTTGATACATTTTCCTATAGAAATCGTGTCCCCTAGACAATATACAATATTACATATTTTGTATGACTAATTTATTATTCAGTTATTTAGGTGTTTAGTTAAGTTTAGGCCAAGCATTTTTATCTGTTAGATAGTCCTCGACCCTATAGTAAGCTTTAGACATCAACTTTTTCAAGTAAGTTTTAAGTACTGGAAATGGTAACTTTAAAACTGCGTCAGGTAATTTATCATAGAAACGAATGCATTGACCTACAAATGATTTATAAACCTTACGGACACGAATTTCTTTTGTGGCCATTTTATTTTTATTTCTTGTATTCAAATTATGTATATCACAATTCTTAACAAAAGAGTCTTGATTTTTAATGACATAAATAAATTGTGAAGCTACTGTCAAGATACTAATTTCTTTTAATATTTTAATCTTAAGGAATCACGGGAGTTCTTTTTTGTAACACGAATATAGTCTGTATGTCAGCAGCTTTTCCCCAAACCAGAATACCGTACGACATAAACATAACACTATGAAAATAACTATAATAAACTAAGCGAGCTGTCTCAACATTGGTAAATTGCCTGATTTTTGTAACAGCGTAAGCTGCCGAACTTCATTTACCTGTTAGTACTGCTATATGGGGACGCTCCATTGCAAGTTTTTATCTATAGTTATCCCTAAGAAAAGCGCCTTATCTACCATTTCCAAACACTTATCATTTAGAAATAAACTAGATTCTACTGGTCTAACATTAGGCAAAGTGAACCTAACACATTTAGTTTTTTTAGCATTGAGTAGCAAATTGTTACTAGTAAACCATTTAGTACTTTACCTAGCGTGGCATTTATCCTACTATCAGCAAATAGCACAATATCACAAAGCCATTAATATAAACCAAAAATAAGAAAGGACCTAATATAGAGCCCTGAGGCACACCTAGTTTAATCCTCCCATGGACTGTGTTTTGTTAACCACAACCGTTTGTGTTCTATCACTAAGATATGAAGACATAAGATTTAGAAAATTATTTGACAGACCATGATGTTCTAATTTTAATATAAGAGTCGCATGATCTCCGCAATCGGAAGCTTTGGAAAGGTCACAAAAAATCCTATTCCATCACAAGATTTCTCCCAAATATTATATATATATTTAATGAGTACAGATGCTGCGTCAGTTGTGGATCGTCCACTGATGAAGCCGAACTGATTACTGTTAAGCAGTTTATTTCTATTGAAGTGACCTAACATAAGTTTACTGTACTACCACTACTGTAAATATTTGTCCTGTTAACACGTTTAGCTAGTCTGTAAGTGTTAATTTTAGGAATTTGAATAAATAAATAAAAAATATTTTCTAACATTAACTTCTCAAAAAAATCACTTATTACTTTACAGTTGTCCTAGCGCTTTTTTTGGCAATGGCTGTTTTTAGAAAGCTTCACTATTTTAAAGTTAAACGGTAAATCTGTCGGATTATAGGAATGCGGGGAATTATAGTAGATTATACCTACACCGAGGAGATAAAGCGGAATTATGTCACGGGCGCGATAATGAATCCTGAATTCCTGAGTAAACGAAGAACCCCAAATTCCCGATCATAGAGAGGGTGTCACGAGTTAATTCCTGAGCGAAGCGGGGGCATTAAAACGGAGTCCTGGGTGCAGCGAGGGACTCAAGCTCGCCCAAGACGAAAACAGCTTTATCCCAAAGGAGAATACTCTACTTTTCATACCTTTAGCAAGATAATAAAAAGCAAGGCTATTTATTAGAAACAACGTCAAACCTCAAATCAGTTTCGCTTTCGTCACTCGACATTTTTATTCAAACTAAAATCTTTCAACTTCAACCTCCTGCTAAATAATACTGCATCGTTTTGGAACACTCGCGGCTTTTCTTTTATTTTCTTTGTTTTGCGTATATGGCTGGTAGGGGCCAGTTCAATTTTCAAATAAGTTCCATAGAAACCTACATCAAAGGTTTCTCATACGAATACGATTTATCATACGAATTCAAATCTCATTCATTATTACCCGCCCGGTTTTAATATTGTACGGAATCTCATTATAACCCGCTGGTTATCCGATGGTTAAAATGACTTGCTTTAATTGAGGCTTGCATGATATATAATTGGCTAATTTCGACCATGTGGTGTGAAAAAACATTTTTCACTTCTCATGCTCTTAAAATGCTACTTAAATCTCTGCGAATCGGGACTAAAGCTCCTTATTAATCTCTAGGGATTAAAGTATTTTTTTTTTAATTTACTTTGGAAACCCCTAAGCAACCAATCACGGTGTTTGTGAATGTAGGATTATCGCCATTTTCAGTGATTGTGTACGGACCATATTTTTGGGTGTCGAACTAACCTCAAAATGACAACTGTGCAAATATATTAAAAAAAAGGATGTCATTTCGTGAAACACGATTAATTATTACGAAAATGAATCTATTTAATCATATTAAGGCCGAACTCTATTATTATGCGTGGTCCAATTACTTTTAAAATGGTTTCCAAGTTTGAATCTTTTGGCTAAATATGCAAGCATTTAAAACATCACTTTACAAAAAAATCGCGGAACTTTATTTTCCTATTTGTATTTTGAATAGATGTTCATAACTTGTATTGAGCGTACGTTGTTAAGATACCTAATAGTTAGTTTTAATTGTTAGAAACTTTTTTATAATAAATGTTGTAATTTGGTTTAGAACGTCGTTTTTTCCTCGCATTCAAAGTGAAAAGTAGAGTGTTTAACGCGAGACTAAACAACCATAATGACACTCGAACTACAGCCACCCTCGCTCGCAAGCTCGCTCGCGTGCCTAAACATCTCGTGTCATTATGGCTTGTTTTAGTCTCTTGTTGAACAATCTACTATTCTACCTGAGCGATTCCACACAGGACCCAAACTCTCCGTACTAAATTTAATCTAATTAGGTTCAGCGGTGTATCCGTGAAAGCGTAACAGACCGAATTAATTTCACAATTATAATTTTAGTATGGATTTTCTTTCTACAGCGGTAGTATATGTATCGAAGAAAATAATAAAAATGTCGAGTTTTTCAAAAATCATCATAGCCGCCATCTTGAATTCCGATGTTTTAAAAAACAAAAACCGCCGTCAAAAACGCAAAAAATAACTTCTTTAGGAATGGTACTAGTTACCTATAGCTCAGTCAAACTGAAGTCGGTGACTCACAATATTTTTAACCGAAAGCCGACTTCAGTTGGACTGACCTATAGGTACCTAGTACCATTTTAAAAGAAGTTATTTTTTGCGTTTTGAATGCGGCTTCTTGTTTTTTAAAACATTTATCGTAATCTGCGTCAACGTAATCTAATAACATGACACCCATGATTTTTTCAAAAAAACATCAATCACGTAATCGTTATTCCCTCAGGAAATAAAAAAAAACGCATCCAATCGGTTCACCCGTTTAAGAGCTACATACACAACGGTCAAACTTATAACACACCTCTTTTTTCGACGGTCGCGGTGGCAGGTTCGTTACCACGGTCCAATAAAGTCGAAACTTCCAGTGCTGAGTCCCTGTCCCGACTCGGAATGGGATGGAGCTACCTACCTAACTTCGAACTGCGATTTCCAAATACAGTGCGTGCGACAAAAACAATGATTAAAGAAACTTAAGGATCGGGCATAAAAATACAAATAAATATACATATTTTTATCTCTAACCTGTATTCTCGTAACTAAAAAAGGATCACTATACTTTTGTCAGCCAAAATATACCTACCTACCTAATGCGGCAGGGCCTTACTAGATCAGCCATGCTGCGTTTGACATATCGTGAGTTATCAATACGTAGTGTTTACCTATCTATTAAATTATTAAAAAACTTGAGTTTCTTTATGACATTGTAACATTAAACTCACCTAAGTGTGAGGAACATTATATTTACAATGACGAGATGCAGTGTAATAGGATGTGGAGCAAGAAAAAATGGAAATCAAAGAAGTTTAACATTGCACCGGTAAGTTTCAAGATTTTATTAAACTATAGATCAGGATTAATTATGCGTTTCAGACCACTGGCTACTTAGTCCAGCTGTGTTATAGACGAGACGATATTAACCCGATGAAACTACGACGCCTGCCTGTTATTATTAGAGTCTGGCAAACGAAAGCTGTCCACAAAAAAGGGCGGCAATTCAAAAATCAGCAGCTCTATAAGCTGGATTAGGCAATACTAAAACGTAGTTGATATTATTTTATTTGTCAGAAATGTTAAATGATTGTTTAGTTTAGTTTAGTTTATTTATTTGTCAATGTAATATTACAATATTAGTTGCATTGCATGTCAAAAAATACGAAATTACATTGAGATCGTCAAAACATAAATATTAATAATCAAAGAATAGAATACAATAATAATTCATAAATTAAAACAATAAAAATTAAACATCTAATAATGGTCATTCGTCCGATGTCAAAATATGTACAATGAGTAATAAATGCCACAAAATAATAAATTTACATTTCCATTTTCATATATTCATCCACGGAGTATAACGGATTATTCAATAAAAGGTTTCTCAGCTGATGTTTAAATGCTTCGTCGGATTGTAAATTTTTAAGTTTGGCAGGTAGAAGCTCGTAGTATGTGGGACCGATGGCACGCGGGTTCTTAGCCGCAAGTGCCATGCGACGGGGAACTGTTCTCAAACGCCCGGTGTGGCGGAGCTCCTTGCCAGGAATATTCACGCGTGCAAAGGAAGAAATATTGTTTCTTACAAACATTATTATTTGGTAAATGTAAACTGAGTAGTGCGTCAATATGCGGTACGTTACGAAAAGGCCCCTGCAAGAGTGCCTAGGTTTCACCCCAGCTAACGTGCGTAAGGCACGCTTTTGCATGATCATCACTCTATTGGCATCCGTGGAGTTTCCCCATAGGAGCGTGCCATACGACATTAGGGAGTGAAAATGTGCAAAGTACACTTGTATTAATGCATCATTTGAAATAAGCCTTCCCAGTTTACGCAACGCAAAGACGGCACCACTCAGTCTATCGCACAATTTGTCAACATGGCACTTCCAGTTAAGATTAGAGTCAAGTGTGAAGCCGAGGAACCTGCATTCATTGCATATCGGCATCGGACTGTTTGCCACGCACGCAGGAAGGGTGATACTTCGGCCTGAGAAAACCATGGTATTAGATTTGGAGATGTTTAAAATCAAACCGTTAGCCGAAAACCAGGTTTGCAACTGTTGGCACGCAACATGGATTTTCTCCCCGAGCTGTTCATACGTGCGCGCACTAACCACAACAGTCGTGTCGTCCGCAAAGAGCACTGACAGGCCAGCTGTAATGGCCGTCGGAAGGACATTCATGTAAATCAGGAACAGTGTGTTTCCTAATGCAGACCCTTGAGGAATACCTAGACTCACACTTCCGGTCATAGACTGCATCCTTTTGCCGTTTGCGGACAACTTGACTGCCTGTTGACGGCCGGACAGAAACGACGTGAGTAGACGGTGGCTGACATCGCTGACACGTCAAAGGCACGTAAAATCGTTCGACGATCTGATGGATGCGGTGGAGGATATCTCTCTCTGTATTGACGCAAAGTCTCAGAGGTATTGTAGTTGCACTCTGCGTATAACAGTAACAAATTGAGATAATCTCTAGCCTCAAATAGTGGCATTATTAAACATTTCACTATTTTAAGAGTGTGACATAATTGTGACGTGCTTATTGTCATTGTAATAATTATCTATGAAACAAACAGGTTGCAAAACTAAAATATTGTCAATACACACCGCACCTACTAAATGTCATCCATCAATAACGTCACAAAGTTATTGTTTACTAGTTAGGTCAAGGTGGGGTCATTGACCTTATCAGCTGTTAGGGTTGAAACTATACGTTTTTTGTATTGAACTTTAACGAGCTGTAACTCGAAAACGGCTAAAAATATTAATATAGTTTTTTGGAGAAAAATATAGTACTAAAGATACATAATCTTGAATTTACCGGAAGGGCCGTCGTCCCTTTCCACCCTGTATGAGTTTTCGCACTATTATCGTACAAGAAACTTCCATAATCTATACGACTTCTCAAAACTGCTATGTATAATCTACGAAGATGTTTCGGATGAATCCCCCAAGATGAACCAGCTAAAACTTTTAAAAAATTTAGAAATTTAAAACATTTTTCACACGTCTCATTTATATGTTTCCTCCAGCGCAGAGAACTGTCAAGCCACATTCCTAAATACTTCACGTTATCAACTGCCATTAGAGCATGATTTTTTATTTCTAGATTAACTTGCTGCCTCTTACGGCCCCTATTGAAAATACAAAATTTTTATTTGCTCGGTGACAGGTCTAACCCTAGTTGCTCTAAAATTTAAGTAACAGTGTCTAAAGAATTTTGTAAGCAACTAACACTTTCGGGTAAGCTTTCGCAGCTAACATATATTGCAAAATCATCAGTATATTGAGTTATAAAAACGTTTTGAATTATTTTACAAATATTATGAGTCACAATGTTAAACAGTAACGGTGACATACGATCTCCTTGAGCCAAACCTCTGTTAGTCCATCGTGCAATATCTGGCCCTCACAATGTTCACCTTTGATTTTCAACTCTCTTTGACTCAAAAAATCCCATAAGTATTTACAAATGTTAACACCAACATCTAAATCGTCTAATAAAGTCACCAGTTTTCCTATAAGCACATTGTAGTATGCATTTTCAATATCTTGAAAACATGCAATAGTTGGAACATTTCCGGAAATCAATCAATACAGAGAGAGATATCCTCCACCGCATCCATCAGATCGTCGAACGATTTTACGTGCCTTTGACCGCGTTGCTAGCAATCGTCCCATAGTCCCCCGAACATCTCAAGACGACGAACGCGGAGGTGTCGTACGACTTGCAGCGGGGCTCGAAGAAAGAGTACTGCGTTATTTTGATCGAAATCCAAGAGCAAGTTCCAGGCGGGCGGCTCAGCACTTCGGATTAATTCATATATACATATTCGAGTCATCAATATCGTTGGTCAGTTAACGTATGGGCTGCAATTCACGGGGAAACAATTATAGGGCCTGTGTTCTTACCTGGAACACTTAACAGAGTTGGTTACATGGCTCTCCTAAACTCCGAGGTTGACGCTTACCTCGATACCTTGCCACTGGCCGAAAGACAACGCACTTGGTACCAACAAGACTGAGCACCAGCTCATTCCGTGATAGAAGTGCGTGAGAAATTAAACACTGAGTTTGGGTACAGATGGATAGGGCGGTTTGGGCCACACCGTTGGCCACCAAGGAGTCCGGATCTCACGGCACTGGACTTTTTTCTGTGGGGCACAATTAAAGACAAAGTGTACAGGACAGAATGTGATACTGCCGAGGAAATGAAAGAAAGATTAATTGCTGCCTTCGACCAATTGCGTAGAAAAAATCGTGAAGAAAATACATTATCGAAGGTGCATCGCCATACTCGGGCACGAGGCACGAGCTGCTGCCTGTATTATCAGACGTGGTGGAATATTTGAACATCGGTTGTAGATCCCTACGATAACAGGTATCCTTTTCTCCTTACAAATTTTGGAATGTAGTTAGGAACATAGGGTTGTCACCAATATTAAACATGACTCATTTTAACTTTAAAGTTTTTTTTTCTAATAATTGTTTCTAACCATTGCACATCGAATGTACATCACTTATGTGATACTATACTTTCGGGAACGGCCCTCGTCCCATTCCACCCTGTATGTTAACATTAGAGAAAATACAGAATAGCGCGCTATGTCCATGTGATGGAGAGTGAGATATGTGTTTCGCCGCTACACCTGCGAAGGAAATATCTAGCAATCAAGTATTGTCTAAAAGCAATATCCTGGTCAATTGGACCAGGATATTGCTCCACAGTAAGTCTGCTATTCGAGCTCAGTTCTTTTGATTCTCTATGGTATTGGCAGAATAAAAAGAAACCGTTGTTGACAACGAAATGACAGAATACAATAATATAAAGGATGAAAAAATAAGCTCCTCGTACCCGCTTGAAATGTTTAGTCTTAATTTATGAGTTTCAGCAATCAAACCAAAAACGTTGTTAGTTTGATATTGGAATGTATTCAAAAGCCTAAAAAAAATATGAAATAAATTTATTAAGAAATAATGTTATAGATGAATTAAGTGAAAAATATTGTGGATGGTATAAACTATATACTGATGGTATGGATAATTATCTTATGCGAACCAAAAATTATATTAACTAACACACATTCATTGGGAAAAGAAAAAAATATCTGAGAGGTATGATGGCAAATATCTTGCCGTTACCCACTAAAGGGTTAATCTGTTTACGGTTTTCCAACAAATGAAAAAAAATAATGTCTATGACCACTTTCTGTCAGGCTGCTGTCAGTGTCACTTTTCCGCGCCAAAATCTACAGAATACTCAAAAATTAATAAAAAACACGTTCGGGATTGCGCGTGTGGCGTGATGTGAGAGGGAAAAAGACTGAAATCTGCGTCATAGAACACGTTCAGTTCGTTATTTCCAAGACTAATAATACCCAAAAAGTAAAGTAGAATAGTGAAATGTATATTGTAGTTTTACAATAGTGGTTTAATATGTATAGTCTTGAATTCCTTATCAACATCTCACATTTGTTTTCATAATGCGTTAAAGTGAGTACGGAGTACTATTACACTCAATATGGATGTCATTGAATCGATCAAGAAGGACAAGGCCTACATCAAATACAAGTCAATTGTAAAAAAATGGGAAAAAGAATTTAAATCCAGTAATTCGCGAACACCTTCAAGATTCGACATAAAGGAAGCTCCATCAAAGATTAAGTATGCCTACAAAAAGTATTTTCAGTTAAAAAGTTCTGCACTTGAAAATTCCATATCAATATGCATTGACGATGAGCCTTTTGGGTCCCCTGATAACGTGGAAAACTTTGAAAGTGCTTTTGAAGCCTTAAGTCCTCCAACGGAACAGTTAGTTGCCACACTACCTAGTGGTCCACAACTCGATAAGTTGCTCTCTAATGTATCATCCTTTAAAAGAGAGCCTTTCAAGGATGTCAAACCGCCAAGCCCATTTAGTGATAACTTATCTAAAAAGCTATTTCAAAATCGTCAATTTTCTCTAAGAAATCCGAGAAAACTCTCATTGAATAAGTCACAGTCTATGATTGACAACAAATATGATTATGATGAAGAAATTGAAATGACCGCATGTTTGTCAGCGAACTCAAATGACAGTAACCATATTGAGGTATTACCTGAAGTCAAAAAAACATCAGTAACAAGCAACAGCATTATTTCTGGTAACTATAATGATTCCCTGTATGTGAAGAAAGTCCCAGCTGTAAGACAGCTTAATGAGGAATGGTTAAAAAGAGCAACAGGTTTGTCATTAGATGAAACTACAAAATCAAAACCATCAGAGAGCCCTAAAACCTTTGGTTTGGGAAATATTGTTATTCCTAAAGTGGATCTTGATATAGATAAATGTGATTTTGTTGAAAATAGTGAGTCTGAAGGAGAGGATAATTCATTTTCAAAACTAAAACCAGCTCTCAAAAAGAGGAAAATAGAAATTCCAAGAAATAAAGAATTGGTCCGAAATAAAACTTATAATATACCTAAAAATGCTGATGTAAAGACAACTGAAATTGAAATAGTTAAAATAACAAGTCCTGAAGTTATCCATAAAAATAAAAGAAAAAGTAAAGTAGTGAAAAAAGGTATCAAAAATGCAGATAATAGTATCATGGATCAGCAACCTCCAGACTTCGCAGAATATGTGCCTTTTCATATTGAAAGTTTAAAGCCTCGACATTCAAAAGTAACAGATGTTTTAAAAACAGTGGAAGACTCAGTAAAGTCAGAAAATATATCAAAAGAGACAAGAGGTATTGATAATTTAGAAAATAAAATAAGAAGTGGCACATTGAATGAAAACTTTGTTAAGATTAATATAGAAAAGAAAGTGTTTGTACGAGGAAAAAAGAGCATGAATTTCTCGAAATACAAAAAACAACAATGGAAAGACAAAAAAGCCTTGCATGCTGGGATGGAGTTTCCAGAAGGGGGGAAAATGTTATGCTTTAAGTGCAATCAACCAGGTCATATGGCAAGGTACTGTACAGCACATAAAGGAGAAACTCTTTTACCATTAGAAAGTTATAGTGAAGATAATATTCCTACATTAGAAGATATAGAAAATATTGTTAGCAAAGAAACAGAGAAGTTATCATTGCCAGAACAATTAAGTACATCAATATATGAAGCTAGTGCTATACCAGAATTTTTCCTAAAGATGTTAGCCGATACTCCCAGTAGTGACAACAGAGAAGTGAAGCCAATTTACTCTGATCTTAGTGAAGAAACTCCATCAATTTTGCAACAAACTCTGCATATGTTTGGACATGAATCATTTCGTCCAGGCCAAGAACACGCAATTCAACGGATTTTATGTGGGAAGTCTACCTTACTGATACTGTCAACAGGAGGGGGAAAATCTTTATGTTACCAACTTCCAGCTTACATTTACAGTCAACAGTATAAGTGTATTACTTTAGTCATATCCCCACTGGTCTCTTTAATGGAAGACCAAGTGTTAAGCATGCCTGATTTCCTTAAAGCTGGATGTTTGCATACAAATCAACCACCAACACAACGCCGTAAAATTGTACAATGCTTGAAGGATGGTGAGATAAACATTCTTCTCATTTCACCAGAAGCATTAATATCAGGAGATTCTTCAAATGGTTTTGCAGGGTTGTTTAAATCTTTGCCCCCCATTGCATTTGCCTGTATTGATGAAGCTCATTGTGTCTCTCAATGGAGCCATAACTTTAGACCAAGTTACTTAATGATTTGTAGAGTTTTGCGGGAAAAGCTTAATGTTAAATGTATTCTTGGCTTAACTGCAACTGCAAGTCAGTCCACTATTAAAAGTGTGGTAAGTCACATTGACATTCCTGATGGATTAACTGGTGTGATTACAAACCCTGCCCTCCCAGATAATCTGCATTTATCGGTTTCATTTGAAAAGGACAAAGATAGGGCTCTAGTGTCATATATTACTTCAGATAGAATCAATTCATTTAATTCAATTATAGTATATTGCATAAGAAGAGATGAATGTGAAAGAGTAGCTGCAGTGCTAAGATCTTGTCTTCAGGAACCAGGAAAAATCAGTATGGAGGCTAAAAACAAGAAACGTAAAAGAATGTCTTACATATCTGAAGCATATCATGCTGGCTTGTCTGGGGCTCAGAGAAAGAAGATTCAAAAGCAGTTCATGGATGGCACCTTGAGAATCATTGTTGCAACAGTTGCTTTTGGTATGGGAATAAATAAATCGGATATCAGATGCATCACACATTATAATATGCCGAGCAGTTTTGAATCTTATGTGCAAGAAGTGGGCAGAGCCGGACGTGATGGACAAACTGCATATTGTCATGTTTTTTTGAGCCATGGTACTAATGACAAAAATGAACTGCTTAAACATATTCATGCTAATACAATTGATAGATCTACAGTAAGGAAATTACTTCAAAAAGTGTTTATACCTTGTGAATGTACTAAACCTAATAATGAATCTGCTTCTACACCATCTCATGATGTAACACCGAGATGTAAAGGACATGAAGTTGGAATTCCAATTGACACAACAGTGGAAGAACTTGACTTGCCTTCTGAGAATATTGCAACATTATTATGCTACATTGAACTCCACCCAAAGAAATATGTAAAAGTTCTTAATAATGCTTATATAATGTGTAAAATTTCTTCATATGGTGGACCACTAAAAATTATTGAAGCTGCAAAAACATGCCCTCCACTAGCAATGGGTGTATTGATGGAATCGAAAAAGCGATCAGACATTACAAAAATTAATGTTTTGGAATTTGATGTTATTGTGGTCGCTGCTGCAATAGGCTGGGAAAGTGGGATGACAAAATACCATCTAAAAAATTTAGAATGGATTACAGATGGAGCTTTGTCTAGACGATCTCAATTAAAGATTGAATTTAACACACTTGGGTTTAGGATAAAAGCTCCTGGAGATCTTACACCAGGCGAACTTGATGGCATGTTAGATGATCTACACAACACTGTACTGACTCAAGAAAAAGCTATGCTGTACCAGTTAGAGGAGAGTCAAATAGCATTTAGTAAAAACGGATGTAACTCTTTAGAAAATAATGAATTAACCCAAGATATTCTAGTTTCGAGATCGAATGATCTTAAATCAACTATACGCAATTATTTCCAAAGGGAGGATAATTTTATAAGCAATACTAAATGTCAAGACCGCCCATTGGATACAGATAGAGTGATAAGTGACGTTCGAGCCTTGATTGCCTCATACAAAGACTGTAGCTTCAGTGGTCGTAGCATTGCAAGAATATTTCAAGGTATATCTTCACCAAACTTCCCTGCTATAGTTTGGGGTAGGTGTAAATTTTGGAGATCACATATTCATGAAGATTTTTATGGAATAATCAAACTGGCAACCCAGCAATTAATTCAAATGAAAAATATATAAATATATTATTGTAAACAATGTATTTGGTAAGTAATGCAGTCACAATAAACGAATTTCATAAAATGTTTATTTATTTTTAACACTTAACATAACTAATGATTTTAACCACTAATTATACAGGAAAACAACAGCTCATTAATTTAACACGTAAAATTGTTTTACATAGGTTATCAACACACGTTGATAAAGGTAGGATAAATGATTTAGAGAAAAATGGAACCTAAAAAAAGATTTGTTTTTTTTTATCCCCTGTAAATGTTAGTTAGTCCATTTTATCGATTCGGACTGGACTTATTACATAAAAAAGGTAAATAGGGTAATACACCCAATTACTGGCATGCTAAACACCAATTATTGGCAATTAGTGATTGTAGAATTACCGCCTCTTATTTCCTTATGATAAAGATCATGGTATTTATGGTGCCAATAATTAGGGAGGGGGTAGGTCAACAATACGGCAGTTTCTCAGTCTTTTATTTTTACACGGTCTCGTTTTTATTTAACTGATTGCTTAATAAATTATTACAATTCCCTATCCACCAGTGACACTTAGCACATGCTTAATCTATCAACAACTTTAGGTTTATTTTAAGTATGGAACAGTAACTTTAAGCTTTCAGTCTACTTTAACAATTGTTTAGGAAAAATTAGGTTCATGTCATACAAGTGTACATTAGTATTAAGTACCTCATATATACATATTTGCGTTTTTTACCTTATTCCATTGAAATAAGGTGCAAAAATGTTAATATATCTTTGACGTCGACTGTAGATGGTCGGTAGCAAATAAATTATTTGGTTTGTTTTAAAGAATAGCACGCTATTTGTTTTTAGTTTTAGCTGCACTAACTCTTAATTATTTATGGTCCTACACGCTTAATCACTGTTTTTTTGTCATTTTAAAGTAGGCGTAAACACGTTGGCTGCCCACCATACACACCAACAACAGTATTGCTCCCACGCCCCATAGATAATAACTGATTCCACCGGTGATGCTCAGAGCATCGCACTATTACTGAGATACGAGAGCATCACCGGTGGGATCACGTGATCTCTGTGTGGCCATGAGCATCACCAATGGTGGGATCAGAAGCTCATTTTTCAGGGTATTGTTTTACATATTTTTCTGGGGGCCAGAGTCAAACTTAACTTTGATTGCTATTTTGTGGACACCCTCAGTTGACACATTTATAGTATTCTTTAATAAAATATCTCTTTTTCAGATATAATATGATTTTATTAACATTAAAAGTCCGTTAGCCTGAGAAAAAAAAGATTACTTTTGATTAAAAAACATTATATGATTAGGGTCTCCATAAACTTTGGCAGGGCCACTTACATGGTATAAAATAAAGTTATGATGGTCTACCAATTTTAGAAGCCCCTCAGAAGCTAGGTAGCTAAAAATTCGAAATAGTCGTGTTTTAGAAGTACCTAACTATAGATTATCCTCTACAAAATAGCATTTAAAGTTTGATTCTTGTCCCCAAAATAATCCGCAAAACGATACCCTGAAAAATGAACTTCTAATCCCACCGGAGTGATACTGGTGTTCCGTAGGTATGTACTGGGACTACTGGGCGACAAACATGTCACGGAAAAATTGTGCTAGGTAGTACTGGTTAAAATTTGCAACGCGTGACCAGGGCCTGTATTCCCGACGGTAAAAACCATATCGTGTTTGAGCTGTTATCGTATTGTCACAGTTTTGATAGCTCTTATTTACTTGACAGTAATGGCGACTGACGTCAAAACAATACCATAACAGATCAAAGACAATTTGTCTTGTACCGTCGGGAATAGAGACCAAGGTTCTACTCTATAATGAACACCAATTATTTAGATTGAATATAACTACAACTTTAATAGTCTTCGTCAAACTCTTTCGAGACGACCAGTCTTGCTACTTATTTTACCTATTGATCCTTTTGGATCAGGGGATAAGGAGCTCCATTCAGTTGATTTACAGAAATCAAATGAATGAGTACCACAAACAAATTTCTTGTTCGTCGTATTACTAGATAAACTCACGCATGACCCTAAAACATTATAAAATTCAGCATTTAATCCATCTATCCATTCACGCAAATCCTGCTCTATTCTTTTGGTGTTAGAATATGAAATCTTTTGCAATAAAACACTATCGTCCCGACCAGGTACAAAGTTAATCGGTTTTATATACGAAAAGTTTTTATAAGCACTCTGAGAGCCGCTATGTATTATGTCAGCTTCTTGGTGAGACACATCCTTACCAGAGAAATACTGTAAGGGAGTAATAAGAAATTTGGTTAAAGCTACTAGATTAGATTTACTTTCAAATAATCCTACTTTCCATATTCCTGGCAGTAAAGGTATCTTGAGGCTCGGTTTGATAAAGTTTGTTAAGTTATTCTCGTCTAGACGAATGTAATTTATATCTGCTATAACACCAGCAGGGTCTAGCCACAGAATTGTTAGGTTTTCAAATTGCTTGTCACTGTTAGCTGCAAACTGATACAATAAATTTGGCTCCGAGAGAGGTCCTAAAATGGCTCCTAAATTTCTGAATGTCATTTCTTTTTGATCATATTGTGAGCTCACCTTAAATAATTTTATATTGTCTATGTAATTACTTTCAAAGTTTAATTCCAAATGTTTTTGTGGCTTATACCAAGTCTCCACTAAAACACTTACTCCTTTATCTACAAATGCTCTATGCAATATGAGATTTCCTTTATAAACATCTGCGTAATTATAAGTGTTTATTTCTAGAATCTCATTAAAATCTACTTGGCAGCCCTTATCCAGCAAAAGTTTAGAGTTTTGCCGTATAATGCTTTCTGCGTGTGTTAATAATGTGTCATCGGTGCTAGCCGTCAAATCATCTACGTTATAAATGCTTTGCCAATATGCTTCTAAATTAGGAAGCAAGTGATGGTCGTTAAATCCTATGTTATTCTCTACTCTAGTAATTATCTCCTGATTTATAATAGGTTCAAATTTCCTTGCGAAAAACAATTGTCTGTCTTGTGTGTTCTGTATCCTTGGCCAATCTTCAGTTTTAAAATCGTTAGGAGAGCACCCACACCAGTCTACCACATGTTTATATTGACATTTGCAACCCAACTTTCTTTTCCAATTGGTAACATGCAAGTTGTTGTCTACATATGTGTTGCAGTAATGAGAATTCCTTAAGGCGGTGTGAAAAAAAGATTCTGCCGGCAGTAAAGTATGCTTAAATATTATATCCAAGCCAGCCAATAATTTGTCCTGTTTTCCAATTATATAAGATACAAATTCTGGCGACAGAGCTATCCAATCACTTCCTCCATCAATAATTATACCTTGAGGTAATTTTCTTTCACCTACTCGCCACATATGAGTTTCACATTCAATAAAAGTTTTATCCAAACCTTGTTTCTTTATGAATCTTTGAACTTCTCTACCATGTGATTTTACGAAGTTGAGTCCTTTATTTGCAGATAGAAAGCTTTCAATTTTATCCAAAGATTTAATTGGAAAATCGCTCTCACTTAAATTGATGATAAAATCCCATTGCCAACCGAGTTTGGTAATTTCTTTCATTGATGTTAAGAGCATGGTCAGTAATGATGCACCGCCCCATATGGTTGAAAATCTCTTTGTAGCCAGTTTAACATTCTGAAACTGGTTTTCTAATATTTGCAGTTTTCTAAACAGGTAGTCTTGTCGCTGAAACAAAATGTAAATGGTTTTAATAGATGAAACAAAAATAAACCGGCTAAGAACGATTCGAACGATCGTAATAAGGTCACATTAGCAACAACGCGTGGAAGGTTTTTTTGTTATGGTTACCAAACAAGTAACCCACTTAGCAACAGATATTCGAAAAACACCACAGCTGAAAATTTTCTTTATATAATAGATAACAAAAAAAATTTTTTTTTGGCTTGAACAGATGAACAGAGAATTATACAAACACTTAAAAATATCCAGATATAAGAAACCCTGACATAAATCATCACCCATTCTTTAGTACATTCAATCGTCCAAGCATTCAAGCAATTAAATTTAGAGGAAACACACAGCTAAGATATAATTAAACTAAAATTATTACTATTAAATTAAATTATAACAAACACAAACACAGCACGAAGGCCAAGGGCTCGGGCTCAGCATTGAGGGGTTATTCCCACCTGTTACCACCAACTTGTCACCACTGGTAACAGCTGGGATGTTTTTTCGCATTTGTTACCACTAAAATATTTGGTGATAAAAGAAAACCCAGTAGTTAGTGGTAACAGCTGGGAATTTTAATCCCAGTAGTTCCCAGTGGTAACAGATGGGAAAAAAACCCAGCTGTTACCAATGGTAACAAATTGGTGGTAACAGGTGGGAATAACCCGCATTGAGTGCTTGCACACAGCGCTGATTTTCAGCCCGCGCCCGTTCATTAAGAAAAAGCATATTTGTAGTATATAGGGCATTTGAATTTGTTTTACAATCCAAAAAGTCTACTCGTAATATACGATATATGATAGGAAGGAACAATGTACAAAATACAAAACTAAAAATATCTAGGTCTGCCTGATTCGGTGCGTTTTACTTTTGATACAATATCGCAGGTTTTCTTTCAGTTGACGTTCTAGAATAAGGCTTCGTATCTTTAATTTGAACGTAGGAATGGACATGTTTTTCGTACGTAGTTCGGAAGGTCATTCCAAATCTTAGAGGCGGCAAACCTAAAACTACCCCTAAACCCCACGGACCTGTGTTTTGGTATTATAACTTTGTAAGCGTGCATGCTTCTCACTCCACGGTCCTGGCCAAACAAATGTATTATACAAATATTCCGGCTGATTAGTTCTTATTATTTTATAGACTTGAACAGCAAATAATAGTAGTCTCAATGCCCATTTTCATATCTTCCAGGTATGTAACTCTAAAAACTGCTTAATTTCGATACAAACTTTACAGTCATCAGTCTTAGATCCTAAATTTTTGTTTTAAAAACTGGTTGTTATTTAATTTATAATGGTGTTGATACAGAGTTTCATGTAGGTATCTAACTCGACACTAAAACTTTAAATTATACAGAAACATACATTTACCTTGGAAAACAAATTGGCTTTGACAGAAAACAGAACGAACTAGAGGTTGAACGAAGAGCACAAAATACTTGGAATAAGTACTGGTCCTTGAGTGAAATATTTAAAAGCAACATGCCAATAAATATCAAAACAAAAGTTATGTCATCATGCCTCTTACCATGCCTAACCTACGCATGTCAAACTTGGAAGTATACAGCCAAAGTCAAAAACAAAATTATTACCTGCCAACGCGGAATGGAACGAAGCATGCTGAATATTAAAAAAATGCAAAAAATTCGTCACTCAAAAATCAGAAAAATCACCAAAGCCAAAGACGCTCTAAGCTACGCTAAAAAACTAAAATGGAAGTGGGCAGGACACGTAGCAAGGCTAATAGACGAGAGGTGGACTAGCAGGATAACAAAGTGGAAGGGTCCACACGGCAAGCGTCTCAAAGGCAGACCTCATACGAGATGGGTAGACGAAATAACAAAAATAGCTGGCCCCGGCTGGGCGCAAATAGCTCAAGACAGAGAAAATTGGAATTCCTTAGAGGAGGCCTTCACCTTCACCTGAGGAGGGGTTCTTGCATCAAAAATATCTTTAATAAAATATTTCTTACTTTTAACTTTGTAACATACTTACTTGCAAGAAATAAAAGGCTTTTTATTTTTATTTTATTTATTTATTTATCTAACTCGTTCACTCATAATTTTAATGTATAGGTAAATAGTAGGAAACCTTAATACCAATTTCCAGAAAAATAACCAAATTCACATACAAACTCAACCCCCATTTCAACCCTTTTCCGAATTTGCCGTAACTCTTTTTTTTATTTATATCCTGAATAACGATGTTTACGATTCTAATTTCAAAAATGACCGAACTCTTTTACAAATTTCAGTTCACCTCTTTAGATAAATATAAATTTACGTTTTGACATTTATCGCTTCAAAAATAAACAAAATCCCGTACAGTCCGTGATCTCTTAGAAGAGGATTCGTGTTTAAGAAAGAGACTTCGACTATCGGCGGTAACTCGCGTAGGTGATACTGCTGTTCTGCTTTCTCATAAACACATAAAACTTTATAAAGTTACTTACTACTTAAAATGTTAAGGAAACAATAAACATCAATATAAAGTGAACATTAATTTAATGATGCTATACTATATTTTCGGTAGTTAAATATATTGCGATTTGACTTTTTGTCATAGGTAATCGAAATAAAATGGAATTAGAATTCGAAAATCGTCCGGAGGTAATTTGAATACAGAATGTGAAACCCTCATTTATCGTTTCTGGAAGATATTGTATGGAGTTGAGAATACTAGTCACATATTTCAATTCATAAAATAAAATTATAAGGGTGCAAAATTGCGTTTATATACTAATTTTTGAGAGTATAATGTGAGCCTATTCAGCATCACAGTCATTTGTATTTATTATAAATTGGTCATTGTAATCGTCTATTTTATTTTCGTATATACGAAAGTCTTCACCTTTAATTGCGTGCTGACAAACTTTTTTCCTATCTTCTGGACCAATCATATTGACGTTTGCTTTCATAATAGTACATTATGATACAAGTGTGCTAAGTTGACCATTGTATACAAGGCGCTATTGTGTGCGCACGAGCGATAAGCGAGTGCGCCACAAGAAAGCCGCGTATATTATGGTCACAGGTACACGTGTTACATACGACGTTTTTCAACACACTTGCGAAAAAAAAACAAGACTCTTCATTTTCTTTACTTAAAGAAGACATTTTTGTTAATATTAAACTTCACAATAATTAATCCAAACTATCTTCGTCACAGCCGTCAATTATTTACGAAAAATGGCGGCTGGCGCGTTGTTTTTTTTTCTTGCCGCGATACCGATGCGCGCGCAAGGCTAAGGCGCGAACGAGATCGGCCAACAGCCAAATTTAAAATGTAATAATTCATGTTTAAAATACAAATTACAGAAAAATTTAAATGATTTTAATGAAATTGAGTTATTTTTTAGTAATAAAGCTGATTTCACCAATTTATTGAAATAAATATGTAGATAATATTATTTGCCGCATAAAAACTGTTTGTTGCTAAGAAAAAAAAAGGTATAACCCGACTAAATTATATCGCTTCTTCTTCGTACTTACAACTTGGTACTAGGCTACAAATGTAAATTGTTTGGGTTAATAAACTAAAGGCACTTGTGCGTAATATACTGAAAAAGCACGCGTGTTTAATATCTAGGTTTATGAGCCAAAAATCGGTGGAATAAAAAGGTCGTTTTGAGCAAGTGTGTTGAAAAATTCTTTATGCTTGTCATATTCATGTGAACGTTACGCTGGGCTACGAATTGTTTTATTTGAGCCCATATATTCTCGATGGGATTAAAGTCTGGGTGGTAAGGAGGTAAACGCAGAACGGAGTGACCATATTCAGCCATTATTTTATCTTTGGAATATATATGTTATATGTTCTTGTTTGTTTTGCAAGATAATGTCGTAAATGGCTGGTTTGTTTTGGTTGGGGTTTACTGGGATGTTGTGATTTTTTAACCAATCTATCATGTCATGTTTCCGGGTATTAGAATTGACCAGTTTTTCAATATATTTGTAGTGATATGGGGCATTATCAACAACCAACACTGAGTTGGTTGCAAATGTGGAATAAGTAAGCTATTTTCCAAGCCATTTGTCATAGTTCTCGCTTTCAGTTCATTCATCTCTTTATGGTAATCGCCTGTTGTGTTTGTTGATTTGTACGTAAGCAACGCAACAGGTATAAAGTCATTTTCACTGGCATGAGCTATAATAAGACGTTGCCCTTTGGAAATTGGCTTTTTAATCCGTGCGTTGCTAGAGTCTGACCAATCTTTCCCATTAACGTGCGACGTGTGTATATACGCTTCGTCCATATACACTATTTCTCTACCTTCAATTCTATTTTTTTAATTGTATCTAAATATTTTGTCCTTTTCAGTCGCAAGTCATGTTTTTCTATAAGTTTTTCGATTATATTTGGTTTTACAATACCTAACTCCCAATTTTCGTAGCTTGAACGTAGAGCCCTTGAAATTTATCGCTTCTATTAACTTTAATCGCAAAATTTTCAAATTAGGGAGTTCTTTGAATTTAGAATGATAATCATAAACCATCGAGGTCGAGGACTATCTAACAGACATCGAAATATAATAAGTATGGAAGAGTAACACCGAACAAACTTGACGTTGAAATACGTCCCATTTCCTATACGCTTGAAACGTTTGAGTAGACGCCATTAGTGTTGAGGTTGTATATATTTTCACCCATAAGAAAACTTTGATTAGTTAAACTGCTATGACAAGAGATTTGATTGGTCTATATTTTTTCTCGTTATGGCTACTCAAACACGCTATAAAATGACACATCTGACATTTTGCTGAACTTGGATGGTTTAATGCAGAAGTGATCCATAATTTAAATAAGTTACGGTGTATACTTTATTTATAGAGCAATAAATAATGTTTTAGTAAATATTTATTCTTAAAAATATAATATTTAGTAGGCAATAAATAACGATATTATATACGGCTATAATATAATAGTACATTATTATAATAGGTAAATCAAGTTTTTTTAAGATGAGGCATGGCGGTATTTGATCGTACCTAATTTAAATAAAACAAGTTGCAGTACCTAAGTATTACCTACTGAGGGTTGTCGCAGACATAACCGCTCGGCAACGGATCGGCATCGCCTCGCGTCATTCATACAAGGCGAGGCGATGCCGTTACGGTGCTGATTAGTCTGCGTTGCAGTAGGGAGTTACTGTACGGTACTGTGCAATTTGGAACCGCTGAGCATTTCAAAAAATGTCTCCCAGTTTTTGAAACTAAAAAGTCAGTTTCTTCAAAATGGATACTGCATATCCTACAATGTTTGCTGGGGAGCCACGTTTCATCGCGTTTTTCTAAACGAACTGCAGCTATCCAAGCAAAACGTTTTTCTTCATTTCTAGGAAAACTAAAAAAAAACATTAATCTTTAATATTATAATTATTTCAGAACTTATATTGCATAACATCGGCCATGTCCATTTTGTAAGGAAATTATTTAATTGTAATTACTTACTAATGGAATGAAATTACATCCTTTTTAGGGTCCGTGCGACTCCTACACCAATTTACGATGCACGTCGGCATCGTTGTTGCCATAGTTTATCTTATTTATCAGTTATTTTATAATTGTTTTACAAAACTATAATGACACCCGTTTGACACAATAACTCAAAGCCTACTGGAAGCCGGTTGAGCACCAAGTATTAGCTCCGCCCATTTCAGCACTAAGTATGTGGAACACTTTTTGAGTGACAGTTATCCTTCTATACTTATTATATTTCGATGCTAACAGATAAAAATGCTTGGCCGAAACTTAACTAAACACCTAAATAACTGAATAATAAAATAGGCATAAAAAATATGTAAATATTGTATATTGTCTAGGGGACACGGTTTCTGTAGGAGAATGTATCGAAACTTTGTATGTGGTGCTTGTCTTGCACTGTCATAGGAAAATATATATTTACTACTTATTACTCTCCCTATGAAAATTCTTAGTTTTGACACATTTTCCTGCTAAAGCTACGCTTGAATATTTTTTATTTTATGTTAAATTCATTGTTTTATATAATGCTAGGTTAAGCTTTATAATTGTATAATATCATAAGTAGTATTTAAAAAAAAACGACTGACTGTTGAGTTTCTTGCGGCGTTTCTTCTCAGCAGTGGTCTCTTGCGAAGCGCTGGTAGATTTTTGACGTGTAAAAGTGCCCGTGCGGTCTACTTACTGAATAAACATCTTTTATCTTTATTTATTTTTTTATCATCCGCCTGATCGTAATCAAAACTATCCAGATTTAATACAAAATCGTTTTTCGGTCTCTTTCTCTGTGGTGTTTCAGAGGGCATAGATGGAGGTTTTTGGTCGGCTTCTTTTAATATTCTTGCTAATGTACATTTCGAAATCCCTGTTGCTTCTATCACCCGTTCTTGAAGTTTATTAAAATATTTACAATTGTCAATTTTCTTAAAAGTATGCGATTCGTTCAAAAAATATTTATATACATTATATACAATTTCCCGCGACTGACTATTTACAGGAATACCCTTTTTGTGACGTATCCCCATTATAATCAACAATCGAAAAATATCCACAAAAAAAATACCTAAAAAATATTGTGGTATTAACTACTCTATATAGTTAAAGACAAAAAAGACGATTGCACTTTTTGGGTGTTGGACTGCCAATAAATCCGTCAACCAAAGTAATTGACTCTGTCAATTTCTAATACTAAAATTTAAATAAAATACCGAAAATAATATTTTAAATTCATAATTTCAGTATAATTAATTACTAACAGCCCTTAGAATATTTTCCAAGTTTCTCACGCCGAAAATATATATCATAAACTTTTCTCCCCCTCATTTTACCACCTCAGAGGTAGTTTTTCCTGTATCGCCGAAAGTAATATTTGTATGTGTATATTTATACATATAGGTAGATTATTTGCATTAAAGAGCATTTCTGCCAAGTATCAAGAAAATCAGGCCAGAAATGATTTTTTTCCTATACAAACTTTGCAACCCCGTAGGCGTTGAATTTTATTTGTCACTGATTTACGCGACTCATTATTTGCATTGAAGAGCACTTATACTAATTGTAATTTGTAAGTAATGACCATACAATATTTTTTCCCAATTAAACTTGGCAATCCCTTCTTAAACGTTACCGACGTGATAAAATCAACTTTCCCTCAAAATTCCAATTTTTTATAATAAGCGGATTGGGCTGGGCGTTAATGAGTCGCAGTGGCGAAGCGTCACGTAAATAAATAGACAAGCCGGAGCAAAAAAGCGTGTATGGCGTGTGTTTGTTTGCCTCCTCGATGGAAAACAAAAACATATGTTTAATTTGCAGCTGCCAGTCATTCGCTGTGGAAGTGTTTGAAGAATCCATCCCCACGCCTATTAATCATTTTTACGTCCGAACGACCGAGTCCTAACTTAATGACATGAATTTTTATTTTAAAAGTATAACTTTGAAGAACATGTTGTTTCATTAAGTAGGTAATCTGTAAGACAACACTCAATTTGAATCAATGCGGCCATTTGTACTTTCAGTACAGACACCATGCACGCACGCACACGCCAACATGACACACATACCTACACACACACTCCAAAATTAAGCTAATTTAAAGTATCTATTTTATAAGTTGTTTACTTCTTAAAATTAATTCATACCTACCTACTCTGTAATCAAATATCACCCCTAATCTTAAACTTATCATAATTGGTTAAACCTCTACCGACCGAGTCCTAACTTAATGACATGAATTTTTATTTTAAAAGTATAATTTTGAAGAACATGTTGTTTCATTAAGTAGGTAATCTGTAAGACAACACTCAATTTGAATCAATGCGGCCATTTGTACTTTCAGTACAGACACCATGCACGCACGCACACGCCAACATGTACACACATACCTACACACACACACTCCAAAATTAAGCTAATTTAAAGTATCTATTTTATAAGTTGTTTACTTCTTAAAATTAATTCATACCTACCTACTCTGTAATCAAATATCACCCCTAATCTTAAACTTATCATAATTAGTTAAACCTCTACTGTTACTGGAAGAGCGGGGCCTTCTGTCACAAGTATATTATTATGCTTACTAGAAGGACCCAACCTTTGTATTGTTTTCAAATTTTGTAATAACCAATGAATATTTTTTCATTTTTTTCATTTTTTTTCATATCCTAAATTAGATTTAAGTAAAACCTATAGGTACCGAACGTAGAGTAGAATAGAAACCAACCTCCGTCGTCGCCACGAAACCCCAAATTAATAATCCAAACAGTACAAAAATCACAGCACAAAACACTTAGCGAGCTATATTTCACTAGTTACTGGAGTCTCATAAAACACTAAATAAATAAGACGAATAAATATCACAATAATTACTCCGTGTATCTAAAGCCGCGAAAGTAATGGCGTCGCGTAATGCGTAAAGAAAAAATAATCAAATTATTATTAAAGTTCGAAGGTCGTATGTGACGGCGACGGCGTCCTTGGGAAAAGAAAGTTAACGCGTGCGATGCACTTAAAGCTTAAAATTGGATGAAATAAGCCGATGTGCGAGCGCGGACTAGCGCGCTTTGTCACTGTGATTTTTATTGCGTCTCACGAGACGCTGTGTATGTGTGAGTATTCGAAGCGTTAGAAAAATGTTTGAATGTGTTAGTTTAAGTCCTGCGGAGTTTGTACGGCTTGTACTACAGCGGTGGGTGTAAATATGGGCGCAGTGAAATGTACCTGCGCGCGTGTAGGAATATATTGTTATTGTTTATTTCTTGTAACATAGGTAAGTGAATGTGTGCGAGCGAGTACTGCGATAGATTTCGGCTTGGTAAATAAATTGCGTTTTATTCAAGCATCGTATTATGAAGATGGAACGCATGGTAAACCTAAAGTATACCGGGTTATTTTCAGTGTTACGTTTTGTTTGTAACCGCTGGGAATCAGGTTATATGCACGCTTCGCTACTGTGAGTCAGTCAGTCAGGACAACTTCTTAATGTATGTAGGTAAAATAGATAATAGATTAAAGAAAGTGATGTAATAAAGGGGGGTCTCATACATACACGACACGTTTTTTTATATTTTTTGCTGTATCGTAAAAATGGTAAAATATACAAGCGTCAAAAATATGGTACGATTATAGTACAAACCCTAAAGCAAAGCAACGAATACTAAGAAATGGTCATGTGTGAGTTGGGCTTGCGTGATGATTGAAAATCGAATTCAAATCGGAATATAGGTTGTGACATCAGGCGCTGACGCTGGTTACAACCTGCGTGCCCGAGGTCACGTAGGCCAGCGTGACGTCACAGGGAGCCGCGCCGCCTCTCACTACCGCAGCGCCGGCCCCCGCGCCGCGCCCGCGCCCTTCAGGGGCTATGTAACAACCTGCGGCAGCGGCGCAGCTCGTACTTCGTGGTGTGCTCGCAGAGGGTGCAGATCGCTGGCGGCTCGGGGACAGTCCCGTTGCGTCCCTATCTTTAGATCTAGCTTTCGTGTTATTTCATCTCTCGACTCCGTAACCTCTGTTCCTAAAATCCAACGTATCAAGGCGGCTCGGGGAATACCGTCCCGCCGTTCGGATGTTCTCCTACACCGAAACTCTCTTTCCCAAAGAGGTTCAGCGCATCTGGCGGCTCGGGGATTACCGGCGCTGTGACTGAGGGCGCTTAGGCTAGCAGTGTCAGATACTATTTAAGGAGCCTCACTCCATCCGCGACTGGGAAAAACCTCCTCTCTATCCCGGCGCGTCACGCCAACCCGTCAGGAGCTTTATTCCATCCGCGATTCGAGGAACGTCTTTCTTCCCATCACGGCGCCTCAGTCCCGCCCGCCCCATCTCAATGATTTAGATTAAGTGATTTGTGTTGCGTGAAATAATTAATGTAATAAAGGTGATGTTTTGGGTGAAACCCCGTTGTTTCCATGAAACTCCTATTAGGATCCCTGAACTAATGGTCTTAAAGTCGAGCCCTCACAGGACTCGGCAATGTCGGCTGTGTGCGCCCTAGCACACCGTCACAACGTAATAAATAATACCTACTGTGCGGCAGTGCAAACCCTCGGGTCACGAGTCCGACTCGCACTTGACCGAGTTATTAAGAAAAACATGCCACAGGTCGAAGAGATAAATAAAAGTCATGATTTGTAATTTACTTAATCGGTTCTAGACAGTGACTCCCGACTTGAAAAGGAAATTTAAAAATATGAACTACATATGCATTTAAATATTATTAAAATAAGTACTTACTGCATCAACATGTATATAGAAATAGTGATTTGTCCTGAATAGTGCATTTATCAAACGATGTACCTGGCGCAAAGCACGCCCATTTAAAGTCAAAAGAAATATAATTCTGATTGGCTCTTCAGTAGTAGTTGATTTAGCAGGGGTAATGGAGGTAAATCCTGAAAGAAAGAAAAAGTCTAAAACTGGAAAAGGGCCTGGGCCTGTCTACATTGTTTTAAGGCCTCCTTCGCACCGGGACACCATGGCGGCGCAACCAGTCTGTGTCACCAAAAAAATATATGATGCGCTAGAAGTGCAACACCAGCACGGGTAGCACAAGTTGGCCGCGACTTGGTAGTCGCCCGGGTCTCCCTTTCTATCTAGTCAGCAACGATAGAGATGCACTGAGCGACAAGCGAGAAAATACTTGTGCTACCCTTGCAGGTGAGATATCTTCTATAGAGCTTCATACATTTTGTTGGTGGCGACCACTGGTTGCGCCGCCATCATGTCCCAGTGAGAAGCGGTCTTAGCGGCGAGCGGCCATATAGTTACTGTGCGGTAGCTGCAGCGGCAAAGCGGCATCACCGGGGGTGGACGTATTAACACATTTTTACCCAACTGCTGCCATACATACAGGTGATAAACAATACATGTCATTTTGTTATTATTATTATTTATTTATTTAATGGCGTCTACATAATAACGTAATTTTGCCAATGTCAAGTATATATAGGCAACATTGTATGGTGAATCCTGTCCTGTCGTCGAAGTCTTCCAATCATAGTCGTTATGACCCTTGAAGATGGCGAGCATCCACTTCAATGGCTTGGTGTGATCTTGACCACTTACTCATTTGGAACCATCTTTTCACTGTTATTTTATTTAATGCAAGTTCTTCATCAATGTTATAAGTTGTCCCACAAAATCAACTATAACGTAATTTAAAAAAAAAAAAATGGACAGATTTTTCCAGGATAACAGCCAGCCATAGACCCTCCATTTTGTTTTTGATGGTAATATTTTGGCACCATTGACTTATATAGATGACAATATCAAAACATGCAGTCTGGTTTTCGAAGCTTGCTTTTGTTAAAACTGTTTTATGACAAAAACTGGTGATGTCTTTATGGCATCCAGAGAGAGAGAGAGATATGAGATAGTTTCATTTCTTGAAAACATCCTATATTCCCATTATTTATTATCCTATGTATTTTTTAACTATGTAAGCTCTAATAAATAAAAAAAAAAACATCCTTCCATTTCCTCCACTTCCTTTTAGATTATTTAAAATTTTGGGAAATATAATGTTTGCCATTTTCATTGGTCATGTGGCTTTAGCATTTATATCCTTGCCAATTGCTACCATAGTCCCCACCGCTTAAAGTCGTGGCCAGGCTGTAAGAGCACTTTCAATCATCTTGATGATGGTTTTAAAGACCATCAGCACTGACAGGAAACCAGATCCAAAACTTGCAACAACCGCACTAGCGTCATGCCTCATTGGACATGGACTTGCAGCAACTTGTGAACCATATCAAATAAGTGAATTACTAATGTATAGGCAACAAACTTTTCCCAAATATCACATCCCAAACTATTTTACTCAAATTATCATTTGGCAAAAAATCATAAGTCAAAACAACTTATCGCAATTTAATAGTAAGTAAGTTTTTTTAATTATTACCTGGTCACAACTTGGACATGTTTCATTTTACCAAATTTCATCATTTCATTTTGTCAAATGTTTCAGTTGCCATAACATATTTTATGCATAATAAAATAAGGCAAATAATTTGCACCTTCCCTAAACTAACAAACCTAATAAACTAACTTGGTATTTGTTTCCACTGAAAGTAGATACGATGGAGTTATTTCCATGACACAGCTGATAAGGTAGCCCGCTGTGGTAGATTTCTATTCTTCATACATTGACGGACTCTAACCTAACTTGGAACTAAAGGGATAAGTTTTTTGGGAAGTGAAATTTGGTGAAAAATATAGGAACTTGCATCTTTATAATTAAACATAGGATGCAAAAAATTACATGTAAATGTTACTCACTTGCAAGTCCAGTTTCAAAAACATTCATTGTGAAATATCCCCCACAGGTGAGTGAAGAATCTCCAGGGCACTTCATGTCACAAGAGAGATCAGAAATTTTGGCTGATACAGACGGTTGGTTCTCTCCACAAAAACATTCCGAACTGAAATATAAATGTAAGCATCTTGAACTTAATATCTTGACCTTTAAATAGAATTATGTTGTATTAAAATGATTCAACTTACGCATATTGTACTCCTGCATAAGGTAACCCAGCCTGAACACAAATATCTAAACAAGCCTCTCTTGAATTTGTGTTGGCATAGTTACCATAGAAACTGGAAAGTAATCTCATCTTTTTCTCATCCTGATAACACCCCAAATGCTTTCCGTAAGTCATCCCTTGAGCGAGGCAATTATTTGGTAATACTCTAGGATAAAAGCTGCCACTTTGTATCAGGCAAGTTTTATTAACTATTTGTTCCTTACAGACTTGTGTTTTGGCGCGGTGTATTGCAGATACTGCTTCTCGGCTTTTTATTTCACAAATCGGCTTAAAGTCTAGTTCTTCTAACCGCAGGTGTACGACAGGTTTATTTTGGGTCTTTGCTTTAGCCGGGAAATCTTCGTCGTCGTCAAAACCTGGACCTATTTTTCGTGCAGAAACATCACCGACTTCTTGCCTTGGCCATGATTTATGACCATTATTATGTATTAAATTATCATTTACAGATGGAAAATAATTAATTGCAATCAAGATTTGGACAAAAAATGCTACCAAAACTGTTATCAGTAAACACTTTCCGTACTTGTAATAAACCCTTCGACAAAAAATAGCCATCGCGATAGTATACTTTCATTTTATACGAATTAAATATATAAATTACCTATGCTATGATACGAGAAATATATTGTTTCAATCTTGTAAACATTTTGCTTTACTGGTGTCTACTATGATTGCCTCCTTTTCCTAGCCACAGATTATAAGGTATGTCTGTCTAAAGATTCCTAACATGTGGAGTGAACTTTTTTTGTGAGGTCATGAGGTGTCTTGTATTGCTTTTTTTTTCCTTGTGTTTATCCCAATTCAATTCAATTCAATTCTTTGTTAAATGGCTACTGTCCAGTGGGACAATTCTGCCAGTGTCAAGGTTGGAAGTTACGTGTTTATCCCAGAGGGAAAGGCAAAAGAAATTGATCCATACAGCCTACTTGTCTTGTGAGAAGTGACAGACAGATGATAACTGTTTTTTTTCTCTGGAATCGTACGATGCAACATCTGCTTGATTCAACGAATATTCATGTCATTTCATGTCATGACTAAAGTTACTGGAGTATATTGTTCCGGAAAAAAACAATTGACGGTGTCTGGTTGTTACACGTGCAAAATTTTCTCTTGCCCCTATTTTATTGTTATTTCAGTTGATTCTCTAAGAATTAGTGTAATTATTGTAGATTTAGTTTTTTAATTTATTGTGTTTGTGTATTTTGTAAGTATAAATACCCTTTCGTAAGTATTAATTGATGTTGGAGGATGAGCCCCCTGATGGGGGCGGTGGGACTTCTGTCCCTGTAGCTGATTGGGGAGAAGTTAGTCGTAAACGTGGTTCAGATGATTCTGGTATGGTGGATGCTAATTATAAAAGGGATGCTAGGATGCCGGCTTCAGCCTCCATCCAGCACACTTTTACGATTCCCGAGTTAGCTCCTGGCTCAAAATTAAAATATGGCTCTGCCGATACTGGCCCTTTCATTGTCCACGTTACGAAGTCAGTGGAGGATTCCTCAATGGGTTCCACTCTTCGTACTCTAAAATTCGCGCAGCTAGTCCATAAGTTCAATGTTAAAGGTATTTCCAAGGGTGGAATCAAGTCTGGCGGTCGCAGTCGAGTTATTGTTGATTTTACTAACGCAGATTCTGCCAATAACTTCTTGGAGAGTGCTCTGTTCAAAGACAATCCTCAATATACCTCTGTCATTCCTATGTTCAGTATTACTCGGATGGGCCTCATTCGTGGTATTCCAGTTGACTGGACTCTTGAGGAGCTGGTCAGTTCTATTGATTGCTCTGCTAAAGTCATCAAGGCTCGTAGGCTTAACCGCAAATGTTCGCTGGATGGAAAAGTGTCCTGGGTTCCTACCCAGACTGTTTCGTTGACCTTCTTAGGTCAATCTTTGCCTGAAAGAGTGTACTGCTTTCACACCTCTATTCCTGTGGATGTATATCAGCTCCCTTCCATTCAATGCAATAAATGCTGCCGGTTTGGACATATTAAAGCGAATTGTAGGTCTAAACCTCGTTGTTTTAAATGCGCTCAACCCCATGAAGGTGTGGATTGCCCTGTCAGTGCAGAAATGGCTTCTTGCCTATTTTGTTCTGGTATGCATTTTGCTACAAATTCTTCCTGTCCTGAGCACTCCAGGCAGAAAAGTATAAAGTTGGTGATGTCAGAGGAGAATATTCCATACTCTGATGCTGCTCGTCGGTTTCGTCCTGTTCGGCGCTCGTTCGCTGACACTACTCGTTCTCTGGTTTCTCCTTCCTTGTTTCCCCTGACTCAAGATTCCTTGGCTCCCTCATCTCCTCCTTCTCCTGTCTCTCCCACACATTCTATTCATCAGGTTTCTCATAAGAAAACCGTCTTTGTTCCTCGTCGTCCTGCTCCAGTGATGGAGAAGGGCTATGACAAAGCTGCTCACAACGCAATCATACATTCTCCAAAATCATCTCAAATTAACGGCTGTGCTCTCAATGACTCTGAACCTGATTGTACTCCGAACGATAACCTTATTAAGCTGCTTATCAGCACATTAGTGAATCTTCTTTCGAAGTTCTCTGATGCTATACCGAACAATGTCTCAGAATTGCTGAATCAATTGACGTCTGTCCTTATGACCAATAATGGCTTATTCAGCCATTCAATGGAATTGCAGAAGCATTCGACATAAAAAACATGAAATCATTCATCTCATTAATAAATTTAATCCCTCAATTCTTGCCATCTCGGAGACATGGTTAAAGCCTGGGTCTCTTTTTAGGGTTTCAGGTTTCTCATGTCTTCGGGATGACAGTGTTGATGGTTGGAACGGTTGTGCCGTTCTTATTAAACGTTCTCTTCCCTTTTCTTTAGTTCCTATCCCTAATCATTCTCCAGGTATAAATATTGTTGCTGTAAAACTTTTTAATTCTATTTTTATTTCCCTTTATATTCCACACCCAAATCATTCAATTATTGCTGAATTAGATTCAATCCTTTCCTCTCTCTCTGGCCCTTTTGTTGTCATGGGGGATTTTAATTGTAATCACACTCTGTGGGGTTCTCATTCCTGTGATTACAATTCTCCTCATCTTTTAAGTGTCTTTGACAACATTAATTTGTGCCTGCTGAACGATGGCTCTCCTACTAGGAGATCATCCCCTTTACAAAACCCTAGTTCTGTCGATTTAACTCTAGCATCTCCTAACTTGGCTTCTGGGCTCTCCTGGAGGGTTCTCTCCCACTCTCATGGTAGCGATCATTTTCCTATTCTTATTTCCTTTTCCTCTGATGTGTCAGTTCCGATTTTATCTTTCCCTCCTCTCCTTAAGTATAGAACTGGAAAGGCTAATTGGCCTGAATATTCTTCTTTGGTCTCTAATGAAGTAGCTCTCCTTCCTCCTCTCTCTTCTGATAATTTTCTGGAGTTGTATTTTAAGTTGGTCTCAATTTTAATACTATCAGCTAATTCTAATATTCCTATTAAAAGCTCTTCAATTCGCAGGGCTTCCTCCCCTCCGTGGTGGGATGCTGATTGTACTTTAGCTATAAAAAAAAGAAATGAGGCTGAAGATGCTTTTGCTGGGGACTTGTCTAATCTGGAAAAATATTTGGAGTTCCAGGTTTCTAATGCTCGATGTAAGCGTTTGTTATCTCATAAAAAACGTCTTGGTTGGACCCGTTTTTGTGAGAACTTGTCTCCTTGTTCCCCCTCTTCCTTAGTATGGAAGAACATCAAAAGATTTCGTGGATCCTTGTCTGATTCGAACCTTCTGTCTAATGATCCGTCTAGTTGGTTGGAGGGATTTTTGGATAAATTAGCGCCTGCTTTTGTTCCGCCGGAAGATTGCTTCCCTCCATCTTTGTCTCCTTCTTCTTCTGACAGTATGGATGCTCCTTTTTCTTTTCGGGAAATTTCTTCTGTGTTGGATCATCTTCAAGATTCTTCTCCGGGAATAGACGGAATTCCTTATTCTTTCATTAGACAGAGCTCTGACTCTTCTAAACTTTTCTTCCTTTCCCTGCTAAATCATATTTATAATTCCGGTTGCCTCCCTGATTCTTGGAAGAACCAAATAATTATTCCCATCGTAAAACCTGGTAAAGATCCCAGTGACCCCTCCAGTTATAGACCTATTGCTCTTTCATCTGTTCTCTCAAAGATCCTAGAGCATTTAATTAAGAATAGGCTCGAGTGGATTTTAGAAAGTCGAGGAATCCTTTCCAAATCCCAATTTGGTTTTCGTAGAGGCATGGGAACTTTGGACAGTTTAGGTATTCTCACGTCCGATATTCGATTGGCTTTCTCCAAAGGTCATCACCTGGTTGGTGTTTTTTTAGATATAACTTCTGCCTATGATAATGTGCTCCTTCCGCTTCTAAGGCAAAAAATGCTACAATTAAGTTTGCCGGTGAAGATGGTACATGTCATTTGCAATCTTTTCATGGCTCGTTCAATCTCAGTTCGTTTTCAAGGTTCTTTGTTACCTCCTAGAACCATTTGGAAGGGTCTTCCTCAGGGTTCTGTATTAAGTCCAATTTTATACAGTCTTTATACCGCTGACCTAAGTAAATCAGTTGATTGCTTTTGTAATATTTTGCAATATGCTGATGATATTGCTCTCTACTTTTCCTCCAGCTCCTTTACTAAGTGTTCTCAATCTCTTAACTCCGCTCTAGGTTACTTAAACTCGTGGCTCTTGGATCATGGTTTATCTTTGTCTGCCTCTAAGAGTTCTGTTGTGGTTTTTACTAGAAAAAGGCAGGTTCCTGATATCCATATTTTTCTTGAGGGGATATTGCTTCCTGTGTCTAATTCTGTTAAATTTCTAGGTTTAATTTTAGATCATCATTTAACTGGGATCCCTCACTTGAATCACATTAAGGTTAAATGTGAAAAAAGCATTAATGTTATGAGAGCTTTATCTGGTGCTTGGTGGGGTGCTCATCCTTACTCTCAAAAGCTTTTGTATAATGCGATAATCCGGAGCCACTTTGATTATGGTTCTTTTTTGTTGGAGCCCTGCAGCAAACTTGCTTTAGCATCTTTAGATAGGATTCAGTCTAGGTGTTTGCGGATCATTTCTGGGGCAATGAAATCTTCTCCCATTAATGCTCTTCAGATCGAATGCTTGGAGCCTCCTTTAAAGCTTCGCAGACAATTCCTTTCTGATCGCTTTTTCTTTAGAGCCGTGCAGTCGTCTGATCATCCTTTATTGTGTCGTCTTAATCGTCTTTCTGATGTCTTGCCCTCCTCCAAGTATTGGTCTCACAAGGAGACTCCTTGTCTAATTAAAAGCTTTCATAAATTTTGTAATGGTCCCCCGGTTGTCCAGTCTGTTGGCAATCCTTTATTTAGTTTTAGCTATGATTCACTCCTGTTTCACCCTAAGATTATTTTTTCTTTTGGCATTAAAAAGAATGATATTCAAGCTAATCGGGTTTTTAATAATATAATATTTGAAAAATGGGATGGGTGGATTCCTGTTTTCACTGATGCTTCCAAGCTATCTTCAGATGGCTGTGTGGGTTCAGCTGTCTGGATTCCTCAATATAATGTCGTTTTAAACTTTAAATCTCCCCCTCAATCTTCTGTTTACTCTGGTGAGGCGATTGCCATTTATGAAGCTGTCTCCTACATAGAATCACACAAAATTTCAAAATCTATTGTCTTTTCAGATTCTTTGAGTTGTCTCCAGGCCTTGGATAAGGTTCCCCTGCGTTCTAGGGATAATCTTTTAATCAATCTTAAGTCGAGAGAGGTTCTCCATCGCTGTCATTCTCTTGGCATTGAGGTGGTTTTGGCTTGGATCCCTGGGCATGCGGGCATTGCGGGTAATGAACAGGTTGATTTTTTTGCCAAGCAAGCGATAGATATTGGTTGCTCCTCCCACTCGAAATGTTTTAGTCAAGATTTGCGTGCTACTGCGAGGTCCCATCTGGTTGATCACTGGTCTGATCTGTGGAATTGTTCTCGCCTCTCCAAGGGTAGACATTATGGTTGTATTCAACCTAGTCCGCCTGTAAAACCTTGGTTTTTTAAATTTAATAGAATTAATAAATCTGCCACCTCCACAATAATTCGACTGCGACTTGGCCACATTTGTTCGCCCTCTTTTCTGGCGAAGATCCGAGTTCGGGATCATTCTCTGTGCGAGTGTGGTCTCGAGGAGGGAACCCCAGATCATATTTTTTTTAATTGTCCCAAAATTCCAGTTTCTTTATATAACTTTCTTCCTGACTTCATCTTTCGCCCAGCTAGCTTTAGTTATGTCCTCACTTTTGTAAATACTTCATTTGTATATATTTTAGCCAAGTTTATTAACGATTTTAATATTAAGTTGTAAGTTGTCATTTTAGTTTTAGTATTATGTAGTTGTAGTTAATGTACATAATTTATTTTATTTTTAGATTTCCCAACTGATGAGTCAGCATCTGTTTCTGGAAAAACATTTCTACCGATCACGTGTAACTTCCAACCTTGACACTGGCAGAATTGTCCCACTGGACAGTAGCCATTTAACAAAGAATTGAATTGAATTGAATTATATTGTTCCGGCTTTATATGCGTTTTGTCTCTTTCATTTATTTAATTTTACGGTGCGTGAATGGAGCAGGGACTATGGGAATCCCCACTTTTAATTAATTACAACCACTTTAGACATACCACTTTAAAGTACCAATACTTTAGACAATTCTAATCTGTGATTGATTACAACCCCGACTTTAAAGTACAGTATCTTCCAGTTCATTATTATTTTTAATGACTTCAAAAAAAGAGGAGTTTCTCAATTCGACCGTATATATATATATATATTGTGTTTTACAGTAACATGCTCTTTAAACGCTCTTTAAACACCCAACAACAACATTCAACCTTTGAACTTGGCTGGTATTTAATGTACCTTTCATTCACAGATTATTAAGGTATCATTCAACAGCGAACGAATATTTATATCTATCTACCATCTACGTTATCAGTTTGTTTACCTTTTTTTTTTGTTCTTATCAGGGGTTATATTAAATATATCGTATCTCAAATCCTTTGATATAATATCAGAGCAGAGGCCACTTTATTACACGCCTACTGTGGGTGACGGAAAAAGTTCTACTATAGTTAAAACCTATTAGCGTTACTATAATTTAACACTTCAAAAACTCCTTTCTTGTGAGTTAAATGATAAGATCTATGAGGTTTATTATGGGAAGCAAATGCTTCACATCGGTGCAACCGTATAGCACCAGTGCATCTATGGTGAACAGCAGGCTAAACGGCAAAGTGGCTATAGTTACTGCATCTACGGAGGGGTAATTGAAAAATTAACTGTCTATACGAAAGAGAACGAATTTTATACATTATAGTTAAATTTATTATATAAAAATATATATTATGGCATATAATCTCATTTCCTTTTCAGTATAGGGTATTCTATTGCCAAAAGACTAGGTGATGAGGGTGCCTCAGTCGTAATCTGCAGCAGAAAAGAAAACAATGTCAAGAGAGCCGTTGAAGATCTACGCAAGGAAGGAATAAATGTTGAGGGCATTACCTGCCATGTTGGAAATGCAGATCATAGGAAGAAATTATTTGACATGGTAAGTTTTTAGGAATTTGGACCTTTAATCAAGTAAATTAGGATTGAAATCCTAAGGCCTACTATTAATTTTTTTATACCTATTCTTTTTAGGCAATTGAGAAGTTTGGTGGGCTTGATATTCTGGTATCAAATGCTGCAGTAAATCCAGCAGTATCTCCTATTTTAGAGGTTTGTTTTCCAATTAAGTACCTTTCTATATTTTTTCAGATCATCAGATCATCCCCATGGTTAAGCTCTGCTGCATTTGGCCATTTCCTGTCCATACTGATTTCATGCCAGTATAAAAGGAACTAAATGTTAACAAACAAAACACTTATATTGAATTAACTAAAAATACTTTGCTAATGTTTCAGACTGATGAAAGTGCATGGGACAAAATATTTGAAATAAATGTCAAAAGTTCTTGGTTGCTAGCCAAGGAAGCTTATCCCAACCTTGTTAAGAGAGGTGGAGGAAGCATTGTTTTTGTGTCCTCCATTGCTGGATACCAACCCATGGCAGTGAGTAACACCAACATTTAGATATCATATATATTTTTCATGGCTATCATGCTGTTATTTATCTTGCTGTTTAAACTTTTGTTTGTTTTTAAATGCCTGGATTTTGTTTTAATTAACATACAGTATTTGTTGAGATAAGAAAAATTATATTAAACCATAATGAAGAATAGTGAAGAGTTCCTATAGCCACCTTCTGTTTCCATCATAATTCCAGCTCAATAGTAACATTATGGTTGTATTGTCATAGAAGTTGCATAAGTAGGCATGCAAAATCTCTAGTCCATCCAATTATTTAGAAGTACCTATAGGTTAAAATCAACCTAAGGACTTTATTACATTGTAGTAAGTTAAAAGAAGAAGCCGATATAAGTGTATTAAAAGGGATTTTTTAATGGAAATTTAGTGTAGAACCAACCGGCATGAAATAAGTGTTGATAGGACGTCTTAGCTTTACCGTGGGTGACCAGTCCATGTTTAATAAGGTGGGTATCCGCGGGGGCAACCTGCGCACATCTACGTACACCTGTGCGAACACTGGAGTTTTGCTTTTGAGCACACCAGTTTTAGTCTCTCCTAGAAAACATACCCTCTTTTTCGCACAAGCGCACCAAGTCCCTTGTCCGCAAAAAAAAAACATACACTACTCTCACTAGTTGTATAGTCTATAGATATAGATGAAATGAAAATTAAAACATATAGGTATGTATGCAAACTATTTCCTACAGCCTTTAGGACCATACAGTGTAAGCAAGACAACATTATTGGGACTGACCAAGGCAATTGCAAATGAGGTTGTGGCCGACAACATCAGAGTCAACTGTGTGGCCCCTGGCATTGTTGCTACGAAGTTTGCTGCTGCTGTGAGTATTCTCTATTAATGGCAAATTGTAATGCAAGGTTATATTACCTTTGATTTGCAATTAACAAAACCAGCATTGACTGTGCCTTCCAAGCATGTAACTGCAAATTCTACAACACAGTGGAGGAAGTTACGCAACGCTCCCATACATAAATCAAAAAAAAATAATTAAGCTATGTGCTTCATAATATATTATTATGTTCTTTGAGTAATTCTAAGCATTTCTAGTCTGGGAGGCAAAAAGAAACGTGAGGCTAGTTGGGGTGGGTGGGGTCCAAGGAAGGCCGCCACTGGTCATCTTTAAAAAAAACTATTCTCCTGGTGGCTACTACGGCAAGTTTGGTATCATTTTCGTATAAACCGGAGACTTAGAATTCATTGCTGATATAGTTTTTTTCAGTTTCATATTTTAACAAGAAAAAAGTAAAAAGGTGAAGTTATGGTTGGAGATTTTTGATTTGAGAGCTAATAACTTGGTGACAAAAAATATCATTAAAAAAATACTTTAATAAAGTGCGATTTATCCAGATTCTAATAATATACAATTTAAGTAATGTCCTGATACAAAAAGATGGTGAAAAAAATATTAAATGACTTGCGCTAGGCGGCGTTTCTCTTGCAAGGTGGTTGAGTACTAGTATCTGCTAATGCTTACTTTGTTAAATTTTATGATAAAATATTTCCTATATATTTTAATACAACAATTTAAACTGAGTTTGATGTGTTTACACAAATCTTACCTAGTCCCTTTAGTCCCAAACTAAGCTCTAGGCTTGTACTATGGGTACTGGACAATGAAAAATTTACTTATATAGAAAACATCCAAGACTCAGAAACACTCGTGCTCTTCACACAAATATTTGCCTATACCGGGAATTGAACCCGGGACCGCTAGCTTTGTAGGCAGGGTCACTACCAGCTAGGCTAGTGCACTTCAATTTTCTTTTAATACAGTTGCAACGAGTTTTGCAAACTTTCTTGCACCTGCAACGAGTGAGTCGCAGGCACTTTGTATGATATTTATTGTCACTATACAAAAGTTATTAGCTCTCAAATCAGAAATCTCCATCCAAAACTTTCACCTTTTTCTTTACGTTTTTCTTGTTAAATTACTATGAAACTGAAAACACTAATATCAGCTATGAATTCTAGGTCTTCGGTTTATACGAAATACATATCATATTGATTGAGTTTCTTGCGGCGTTTCTTCTCAGCAGTGATCTCTTGCGAAGCGCTGGTAGATTTTTGCCGTGTAAAAGTGCCCGTGCGGCCTACTTACTGAATAAACATATTTTATCTTTTTTTTATATACAATACCAAACTTGCCCTAGTAGCCACCAGGACGAGGATAGTTTTTTTAAAAGATGAAATGTGGTGGCCATCTTTGTACCGCGGCCTCCCCGACTAGCCGCACATTTCTTATTGCCTCCCGGACTAGAATTGCTTAGAATTACTCAAGGAACATATGTGATAAAGATTATAGCTTAACCTTTTGAACGCCAAAGACGGCAATTCACGTCGGCAGATTTTTGTGCCGTGGACGCCAGACTGTCAGCGAGTTGTTCTAACCTTCATATATTTTGTTGCGGCATATGATATGACGTCCGTGGCGTCACGGGCACGTAAAATAGCAATCGACCGTGGCGTTTAAAAGGTTAATACATTTTTTTCGGTTAACTTCATAACTGCCTCCATTGAACACGAAATAAAATTGTGGCCTTATCTATGAAAAAGAACCTTATTGTCGCTATTATTAACGATGCTCTGATATAATAACGAAAAGCAAGCTTTAAAAAAAACCAACTGCCGTTTGGATAATGTCGTCAAAGTAATGTTACCATGTATTTATTTTTTATCTCGCCAATTTCACATTTAAATAATTTTAATATAGCCCAAGACACTCGTGGTTCAGACGAAACTAACCACGTATAATTAATTAAAATCGGTTTATCCGTTTACCAGTTACAAGCGGACATTGAGTCTGATATATATAACCCAAACACAAAACCCTCCTTTTCAAAAAACCAACTGCTACGTTCGTTTTTGACGTTCGTTGATAATTCAGTCAAATACTGTTACGACAAAAATATTTCTGCAACGATAGTTTTCGACAAAACAATTTAATGCTCATTTAATTTATGCGTAGACATGATTCGGAGCCTGGAAAATATGACCGAATAATATTTGGACTAACGTAATTCTAATCATACTATGCGAATGTAGATTCTGTTATAACGGTTAATGCATATGCGCAGTCTAATATGGCTATACACACAACGAATTTTTTGCCATGCCACAACAGGGTGAAACATTTTACGATAATGTAATGTAAATTAATGATAATGACTATTAGTGCATAAAATAGTCTTATGCTTACTTCAGATCACCAGTTCGGAAGCTGGAAAGGAACAAAGTTTGTCAATAGTACCAATGAAGAGGTTTGGGAAACCAGAGGAGATCGCTGCGGCCGTAGCGTTTTTGGCGTCCAGTGATGCCAGTTACATGACCGGCGAGACCGTCGTGGTGGCGGGCGGTGCGCACGCGCATCTATAATAGCAGCACTTACAGCTGGCTCGGGAACGAGCGAAAGGGCCTTGTTAATGCCAGGATGATGTTCTTTAGTTAAACTTGATCTTTCCACACATTATATTAACCTAGTATGCTATCTATCATGTTAAAAATAATTTTAAACCATGAATGTGCGAATTGTAATGTAATGTTTTGGGGAACTAACTTAGGAACATGCATAGTATAGACCTAGTTTGGGATAGTACAGGAATTAGTATATCATTATTGTTTTTGTATATAATTAGGATTATAATAATTGTTTAATGGATTTGCAACAGGTAACAACTCCCTAAATATTGTTTTCTCAGTTTTGATAAGAATAGAGAGATAAAGCACATTTAGATTATTTATGGAATATAGCTTTGGTAGATAGTGATAAAGACACTGGGAAAATGGCAATAAAAAAGGTGATGGTGTGTTTGTGTATTTTTTATATTACACATTTACAGGCTTATTAAGTTTTAAGTAGCATTTATTAACTTGAACTCTATTAGTCGTCATCATCAGAGTCCAATAAATCGGTTTTATTAAATCCTATGGTTTTCATTAGGTTACTGGAAGGCCCAGATAATCCTTCTTCTTTCATGCTCTGGATTATGTTTTGCAAAATTGCTTTACTATCCTGGGGATTTTCTTGTTTGATAGCATTAAGTTCTTCATCAACCTCTTCAATTTCATCTCCACTATCAAAATAATCATCATCATCATCACTGTTTAAGGCATGATCATGCTCATTGTTTTCTAAAGTTATCATATTTAACATTTTTTGGACAGAATTGGCAAAGTCATCTGCATCAAAATCAATGATTTGACTGTAGTCTTCTAATTTATTTGTCTCAATACCTTCAAAATCTGAAGTTTGCGTCAAAAAGGAAGACAATTCAGATGTAACACTTTGAGCAGTGAGCACACAATCATTTCCAATTTTTGCTTTCTTACCATAACGAGAATTAAGCAAGTTGTTTAACTCATCAGGATTAATATTTAACCAGCCGTCATCATCTTCTTCAAGTCCTTCATAGGAAACATATTTCTGCAGTAATGCCTCTCTTGTTAGTGAAAACTCATTTGAAACAATTAGTTGTGAAATATCATTAGACATTTTTGAATTAATTGGACATTCCATAACAGAATAAAATTCTTTCGCATTATTTAATAATATGTTATAAGAGGCAGAGCCTTCAATATTACTTTTGAAATATCCACTTCCATTTAATTTACTCAAAAAGTTTTTAAATTGTTTTGTTGAAAAAATGTCTAAAGTTGGCTTGTTATTTAAAATTTGATAGCCAAAAGTTAACTTTTGGCCAATGACACTTTTCTTGTCATTTATTTCTTTAAATTTTAGATTCCTGGGAGGTGTTGCATGCATGAGCATTGCATAAAGGCATTTGGTAAATTTTACATTCACAAAGACACAATCCGCAAATTCAGAACTTTTACATGCCTTTGCATCAATGACATCATGATTACAAAATGAGCTGACTAAGGAGGCTACTAGTGCTGGTTTGAGGGTCAACAGTGTTGCAATGTCAACAGGAAGCTTGACAGTGGCATTGTGAAAGTTCTTTTGTATTTTTTCTGGATATTGCTTTATTCTTTGCAATATTGATTCCTGAATTTCACTTGAAGCCTTTGTTTTTCCTGGTACTTCTGCTATGATTTTTATTGCATCCTCAAACCCCAATATTAAATCTGTGTTTTGTAAATTTGGTGGTATTATATGAATGTGGTTTTGATAGATGAAAACCTGAAAATATATAAAAAAAAGACTTTCTACATGTCACTAATAGTCAAATCAGATAATATTAAACACCTACAAGAACATTTATTTGTTTAATCATATGACATATTTACATAAACATTTCAAATAAGCTTAACTAAAGAGATAACTTACAAGACTATGCTGTCATGACTGACTAGTAGGTGTAGATATATATAGAAATAGACAAGTTAATGAAGTAGCACAATTTTAAAACAAAATGTTGAATATCCCTAAATAAATAAATATCTCACTCAAATTCACGGGTTATTTTCACCTGTCACCACCAATTTGTTACCACTGGTAACAGCTGGCAATTTTTTTCCCACCTGTTGCCACTGGTAACTACTGGGAATAAAAAATTCCAGCTGTTACCACTAACTACTGGTTTTTTTTTCCCCAGTAGTTATCACCAAATATTTTAGTTGGGAAAAATATTCCCTCTTGTAACCACCAAGTACTTTAGTGGTAACAGGTGGGACAAAAATTCTTAGCTGTTACCAGCGGTAACAAATTGGTGGTAACAGGTGGGAATAACCCAAATTCACGTAGTCCCAATTTAAGCTCAAGGCTTTACCTTGGGTAATGTTGCTGATTGCTCCTACTAGTTGTACACTAACGCTTTTCTCATTATTTTTATCTACCCCTAAAAATGATACTAACCCTATTATCTGTACTCTCTGGATTAGCCCACACAGGTAAGTACTCTGCTGCTTCTATAAGCAAGAACTCTCCATCATTGTCTTTAACTTGTATAATTAAATCCTGGTATTGTTTACTCAGTTCCAGTAACAGATACACGATAAACCACTCGTCCTCAATGTTATCGCCAAAACATGTCAAGCTTGCGAGGTGACAAGGTTTTTCTGAAATAAAAGAAAAATATGTTTAATTCCGGCTATTCCCTGTTGTCCGTAGTGTGGACAGCTGGGATTTTTTTCCCAGTTGTCTGCAGCGTGGACCAAGGAGGCGGACAACAGAATAGCCGTTCAACTCGTATTGTTGAATTAAATTGCGCACGGTTTTAAGGGAACCCATTGACTAAAATCAAGAATTACTCATTACCATATCTTTTATCTTGTTCAAGCGGTAAATGAACTCTAAATTCATCTTTATGCCAAATATAATCCTTAGATAGCGTTTGTATTGTGATGTTCAACTGCTGGCATAAGGTCTCCCAATTCTCTTCATCAATTATACGAGAGGAAAAAAAACAGCACTCAATGGAATCTTCAAGAATCGGTCCTTCAACGTTACTTTTGGCCATTTTATTGAACTTTAATTTGTTTTTAACTTGGCTCGTTTAAATAACCAAACCAAAGACTACTAAGAGATACTAATGTATCAGTATCAGACTGCCATGTAGTGATTATATTCTCTTTGACTGCCATCTCGCGAACAAAATCTACTCAGCGTCGTTTGTGACATAATTCTTATCTCACACGACATTTCGCTTTTTTTTTTAATTCTGAATGTCGGCACTGGAGCTAGTAAATAGTACGTCCAATATTTTTTACAAATAGTGATATTAGTGATTGGTTGGTTATTTTTCCAACGAATTTAGGCAAAAGAACTTCTGAATAATACAGCCACATTTTATTTCTAAAAATGATGGTTGGTTTTTTAATCCATACTTACGACTATAGTACTGTGGACAATACAATACTGCCTAAATATATTTATTGACCTAGGTATTCTACTCGGTAAAACCATATTGCTTTTCACATGTTGTCGTATTGTTTTTTTTTTAATTCTTATGCCATTACTGTCAGGTAAACAAGGGGCCCGTTGTTCCATCTATCCTAACTGGCCAGCCCAAACAGTTGGGATACGTTTTTTTTTTCACTCGTCCCAACTTTTCAAAAAGTTGTAGTTATTCAGACAGCGCATTTTATTTACTTTTTATCTTTTTATCTTTTAACACATTGACTGCCACCAACGCATATATGCGTTTTCGTTACTTTAACCCAGTGCCTTAAACGCATATATGAGTTCTGAATTAACTGTACCTTACCTATGTTCGGAAGTGTGGAAAAAAAGCCATGTATCCCAACCGGTTGGGATAGCCAGTTGGCATAGATGGAAGAACCCTAGACAAGTAAACGTTGGCAATACGATAACATGTTAAAAGTAATGTAGTTTTTCCGAATATAGAGTCTGGCCATCGAAACGTGATACTGAAAATGACCGCGAAATTTTAAAATGTAGCTATAGTATATCTGAATGAGCTACAATTAAACAATTGTAATGCTTTTGTCATTAACTTATAACTTAATACTTAATGACAAAAGCATCAACATTGTTTAATTGTAGCTCATTCAGACATACTATAGCTACATTTTTAAATTTCGCGGTCATTTTCAGTATCACGTTTCGATGGCCAGACTCTAATTGAGCCGCTTCTAGAATAGCAAATTGTTTACGCTGTAGCTTATATCTATTTGTGATTCGGGGTAAAGGCGCCAACGCGAATCCCGCAGATGTGTATATAAAACCAATCCAAATATGTAATTATGTATACTTCTTAACAGTATTACAATTAAAATGTCTATATTTTAGAACAATTAAGAATTTGCGAAGTTTGCAGTGAGGACTCTGGGATCTGCTTTGACCTGGTTGGCTGCCATTCCTGTAGTCTGTTATAGGCGCCTCTGGAGATCCCACAACTGGTGCATATCTCTTCTAGAAGATAGATTATGTGGTTGCTGGACCTAAAGAAGAAGGTGCATATTTTATAACTTTGTACCAAGGCGCGGCTTTGTGCGACTCCACCGCTGCTTAAAATACGGAGTTTTCAGGCACATTAAACTCCACTGGCTATTATGCGGTTAAGAGCGTCACATATACATTAGCTACTGCATCTACACGTAAATATGTGTAGTAATTATTGATCATAACAGCAAAAAAATAATAATTAAAAAACATGCTGATGATCACGTACCTACACTACATCAAATGGGATTATGTACGCTGAAACAAGGGGGATAATTTCTTAGATTTAATCAATACATATATGCAGACAGTAAAACGTTTTAACATTCCATGAAAAGTTGTTTATAGCAATGACAATAACAAAGTAACTATTATCTAAACGGGTCTTCACGGAAACTCGCACAGGTCAAAGTTTATTTTTCTTTTATTTTATTAGATTTATTTATTTATTTATTTCACAATAATAGGCTTACAGTGCATACCAAATCACCTACTATGCTAATACAATTTAAAACATGTTTAAAACCATAAAATACTACTTATATACTAACAACACATACATAAGAATCTATCAATATTAAAAACTAACAATGACCACTTATCAGTAAATACGTCAGCATCTTGGACCCCCGATGTGAGCGCATTTAACAAATCAATCGCTCTGGCAGTCGGCGAGTTCCGAGCGCGACGCGTACGGCAACTCTCAAGAGCCGCAAAAAGGGGATGTCGACGGCGAACTCCTGCCCGTACGTAGTGGTCAGGAACGAAGAAACGGAGTCGCTCGAGAACTGATGAAAAGTCCAATTTGTGTCGCAGTAATAAGCAATAGTGCATTAAGAGCTGCGTTTTTCGTCTGCAAGATAAAGTGGGCAGTTCGACCATGCCCGTCACAAAAAGCGAGGGATACAAAAATGGATAGTACCCGCACATTTTTTTATAGAGGTACCTCGCGATCTTTCGCTGGATTCTCTCTAATAGCAAGGTATAATTTTATTCTACTGGATCCCAGATCATAGCATTGTACTCGAGTTTACTACGCACAAAAGCGTTAAACAAGACAATGGGTACTCTAGTACCTTTAAACGAAGCAGCAGTTCGCATGATAAACCCTAAGGCCTTGCTTGCCCTGTTCCTCGTCGCGACAATATGACGGTGAAAATCAAGTTTATCATCAAGGAGCAAACCTAGGTCACGTATGTCCTGTACTCTAGCTAATGCATTACCTTCCAGATTCCGACGTTCCGAACATTAATCGGAGTGAAAAATACGAAAGTTTTCGCCACCTTCGCCACTACCGACATAATGAAGGTGGCGACAAAGACGCTGTCAGGTATTCTTTATTTATATGCATCTGCTTCATTAGTTAGATTATGCCTAGATTGACTATACTTTTACTGGTTGTACTATGAACATCAAAAACCATCAATGGCATTCTGAACGTAGATGAAGGACTCACCATTGTGAACCTCTCTGGAAACGGTGCCTCTAAGCTGCGTACGGTTGGAAGGTACTCGTTCAGGGAGTACGGCAGCTGACTCTGAAGTAGCCGTCTTCACCGTCTGTAGTAGCAAAATTGTACATGTTTCCAGTGTATTTGGTTTTATACTCCAAGAGTAAAAGTCAACATAACTTAGCTTCACTGGATTTATCTCTTAAGCATTGATATGTCGAATTCACTTACCTTTAACCATAAGTAATGTCGTGTGAGCTCACAGTCAAGTCATGAAGAGTGAAAATCACTTCATACGAAAACGGGTCCCGTGTCTACCCAAAGCAATGTTAAGAACCGAAACAGTGAGTCCACTATTGGCTCTAGGACCGGTAACCACCACACCACGACGGCTTTAGTAAGTATTGAAAATTTTAGGTCATACACCAAAAACATACCAATACATTTTCCCTTATATGGGTTCGTATGGTCATCTCAACCAAGGGGTTGAGTGCTTATGTGATCGGTTATTAACAGCATCAGAAATGCAGCCTTAATTAAAAGTATTATAAAAATACCAGTTCTGTTTCAAAGTTCTTTTTTGGTAGTGATTTGTAGTTTTAATGCCTTTGTGTTGCACAGTGATAGAAGACTTGGACTTATTTCGTGTATCCTGGCATCTTACTTCTCGTTTCAAGTGGACTCGCAGTGGTACAGAGGTTAACACTATCTTGGCCTCTGTCCTACATATCACCGTACAACGTTGCCACCAATCTTCCTAGAGAAGATTGGATTGTGTTTTATTACTATATTGATTTATACTTATATATACTTGACACTGGCGAAATCACTTCATAGTGGAAACGCCATATTCCCGCGGTAGTAAAGAAAAATAATAATAATAATAATATATTTTCAAATAAATCATTGTGTTAACTTGCTTTGTGATGCCACGGGTAAATTATACGGCCGAAGAAGAGGCCAATATGCACTTTGTTTACGGTTTTTAATTAAATATTTAATTATTTTGTATGTGACACAGTTCTTTTTTTTGAATATCGTAAAACGGTTTAAGGTGTAAGTTTACGTTAATGTTCCAAGCACAAGCACGAAGTTAAAGCAAATGGACAAAAACACTCTGTATAACGTCATCATCATCATTATCAGCCGCAAGACGTCCACTGCTGGACAAAGGCCTTCCCCAAGGTTTTCCACAACGATCGGTCCTCTGCTGCTGTCATCCAGCGGTTTCCCGCGACCTTTATCAGATCGTCAGTCCACCTTGTGGAAGGTCTGCCAACACTTCGTCTCCCGGTTCGCGGTCGCCACTCTAGAACCTTTCCGCTCCAACGGCCATCAGTTCTACGAGCAATGTTCCCCGCCCACTGCCACTTAAGGTTTGCAATCCGGTGAGCTATATCGGTTACTTTAGTTCTCCTGCGAATCTCCTCATTCCTGATTCGATCTTGCAAGGAGACACCCAGCATAGCTCTTTCCATCGCCCTTTGAGTGACCTTGAGCCTTCTTATGAGGCCCATTGTAAGCGACCATGTCTCGGATCCATACGACATCACTGGCAACACACACTGATCAAAGACTTTTGTCTTGAGGCACTGTGGTATTTGGGACGTTGTTAACGTCAACTTCCCAAAAAATCATATACCTAAACCTCCGTTTCCCAAGAAACTCGTTTACCAAAACATCCACTTCCCTATTAGATACATTTCGCAAAACATTAATTTAGCTAAATACCTAATTTTTCCAGAACTTTTATTTCCGAAAACGCCCATTACCGTATAAAATAAACTTCCCGGAACGTCCGTTTGGGTTAAAAACATAATTTTCCCAGAACATACAACTCCCAAAACGTCAGTTTCAACGTAATTTTTTCAAAACATTCGTTATAACATAATATATTTTTTAAAAACGTTACTTTTTTAAATATCCCTATCCTAAAGCCGCGTCCGCTGCGCCGTGTTTTCGATGTTTTTAAACATCTAACATGTTTTTCGAACAGAAAAGAGGTGTGGCAATAGTAGATTGTGTCACAAGGGAGCAAAATGACATATTTAAGGCGAGGGCGTACATTGAATCCTGAACGAAGCGAAGGATTCTAAAATATAATCCTGAGCGTAGTGAGGGATTCAAGTGTTAACGCCCAAGGTGGAAATATTTTTGCTACCGTGTGACACATACTGCTTTTCACATCACCTATGAGGAAAATAAAAGATCTTAGTGATGAAACAAATTTAATTATTCACACATTCTAGAAATGCTGAAATTATCAAATTTAACAACAGGAAATTATCGCACTTAACAACAATTATCAAATTTGGCAACAAAATGTCCTTGAACAGAAAAGTGCCACTTTGATCCCTCCTAGCAGGGAAGAAAAGTCCCCTTTCCGAGTAAGTGATATGAAAAACTGTTTTCTTATGTTTAAAAACACAGAGACATTATTTCCGTCACGGGTGGAAAACATCCCCCGCGACCGTCTGCGATTGTTTTGACTTTTGAGTTTGAGTGAAGAACTGTCAAATAGGGCAATAATTATTTAATTTATAATTAATTATTTGCAATGGAGTGGAATAAAGAACAGACGCTGTTTTTTATTCAAGTGGTAAAGGAGCGGCCCATGATTTGAAAAATTGTACTGGGATGACAGCTGTCAAAATAGAATTTTAATGTTCTAAGAAACGAGTCTCTCGTGCCTAAACGCTAAGTTAAACGCTTTGGTTGATAAACTAAAGCCTGAAAAGGAACCTTATAATTTATTAAAATTTAATGCTTTCTAAACAATAAAGACTATTAAAAAAAAAAGTTTATCTAACTCTATTTTGTCATTTGTCATTAAAATGTGTACCGAATCACGCTTTACCTATGGGTATGTCACAAACCGTTTGTATACAACGAAGATTTTGACAGCCGAAAGCGAAGCGACGCCTGCTTGAAATCGCGTCGCGCCGGTCAATTGAGTCGTCATGTCATCTGCTATATTTTTTCATTATCTTATTACTTTGGCAGCACTGAGTCAAATGCCAAATATTTTATAGTTATTTTGACAGGTCCAACCAAAAATATAACCTAGTATCCCTTAGTAGTTTGTGTCACAGATTATTAAGCTATGTCTGTCTGTGTATAACCTCCTCCGTTACCAAGATATCTTAATCGATTTTGTTAATTTCACACTTTTGTAAATATCCGAAGGAAGAAAAGGTAACCGGCTCTTCTAGTTGAATAACATTACTCTATGAATTGTCTGCCATTACAAAACCCCAAACTTTTTGATTTTAGACAAGATGCAGCGATTGGTGTCGTTGGTTAAAATGATGTCAACAATAACAGAAAAAATATCAAGTGGAAACCTCAATACGATGACTTCTTTCTTTAGCACATATCAGAATCCTTTTGTTAGGCAACCTTTATTGGCTTCAAGCACCCCCATTTTCAGTCAAGTTTGTTCATTTAAAGTAAAAGGTCGCGTAAGAAAGCGTTGCAAGTACTGCTACGTCGTGGTTCGAGATCAGAGGTCATACGTTATTTGTCCAAAGTTTCCTCGCCATAAGCAGATGGCTATGAAGCCAAAACCTCATAATACTTGGATTCTAACAGATGCCACCCAGAGCCCTGTAAGGGCTTGGTAAATTTGGTCAATTTTTAAGAATCTAGTGTTAATTTTTAGTATAACAAGAAATTCATTAGAGAATCTAGAGATGAGGTAAAATAAAATGAATGCATGATAAATTATTTGTTTTTATTTAACATTCTAAATATATATGTTGTTCACATCACCTAACTAGCATGTTCACATTATAATAGTAAATTTATAGCTCTATTATGAACTTGAATGTTATAACCAGGTGAATTAAACTTGAAAATAGAAACTCTATCACTACATATTTTCATTTTTAAGGTCCCCTGCTGTTTCTACTAGATGGATTATGGTCTGGTATTCACCATGGATTAGACCATTTCTCCAGGCAGGTTTAATTTAAAAAGTATAATAAATAGGCGATTCATCTAAAACATCTTGGATGGATCACGAGCATGGCATAAATAAAGGCACAAATATTGAAGCATGAATATTCGGGTTAATCATCAATGTTTCTAAGGTTAAGGTCAATCGAAATGACAAAACAAGTAAACAAATCAGTACTGCCCACATCAGTACAAATCAGTAGGTACTGTACACATGACCTCAATATTTCTGCAAACCAGTTTTGATTAAAAAAACGTATATTTAATAGTTATTTCATCTTAAACAGAATTTAAAAGTAACAGTCAAGCATGTACTATCGAACCAACGGAACCCTGACCCACCATAGAACCTTGTCACAGTGATTGACGTTAGGACTGTCATACGAAGCTATACGACAATCGTACGTCAATCATTGTGACAAGGTTCCATGGTGGGTCAGGGTTCCGTTGGTTCGATAGTACATCTTTAAATATACATCATGCAATATCCAAAAGTACGTGATTATGGTGTAATAATGGTAAATAGGTCAGTTTGGTCTTGTTTACATCTTTTATCATTTCTAATGACCCAGAGTTTATGTGGATTTATTCATTAATGATTAACCCCTAAGGGGTAAAATAAAACTAAAGATATAAATAACTATTAGGGGACCTGCACAAATTAATGATTTTGAAAATCATACATCTTCATTTATACTACTGCCAGGGTCCAGGAGTTGGATTGAGCTGTAAAAATAGGAATAAATTAGTTAAATTTCAATTGAAATCAATCTTACTATAATATTCTTCATTTATTATTGTGCCTATGACAGCTCGAGATCCTACATTTCACACAAAAGTTGTTTCAATAGATTGAGTAGTCAACTAACTTTAAAAAAAATGTATCTGTAATAAATTAGTTTCAAAAATAATATTAATTGTTTAACGCATTTATATAAACGAATTCTGAAAAATTGTGCACGTATTTCATGGAAATAAAAACAAAATAATTAAACTACTTCTACATCTTATATGCGAAACGGACCGTTAAAGAGTTTGACAATAACCTCGTTCCTCGACCGAGTCTATTCCATTTTGTAAGATCGGATCGGAATCGGCTGAAGCGCGTGTAGCTAACTCCATGTGCTTCCTCCAAGTCCACAATTCTTTGTCGCCGAACTTGGTCTTATTCCGCGGTACATGTCTTTTCACTAGAATCACCTATGCGTATGATAAATTTTCCTCTCAGGGCTGTCTCAATATGAAAGTGAATAAAACCTCAAAATAACCTAAAAACACCCATCTAGACTTCACCACACGATGGTTATAGTTAGGGTTGCCAACTTTTTTTTCGGAAAATAAAGGATATACCTCTCTGAAGAGTAAAAAAAAAAGTAATTCCAAAAATAAAAAAGTATTTTTCCAATTTAAGCATGTAAACTCTTTATGCACTTAAATAATTATAAATCATTTTTTGCATCACTATAGATAATGTACACAAGCGAATTTATCCCACATGGGCCACATGAGACTCTTAAAAAACAACAAATCTTTAAAAAAATCTTCTTTATTAGTTTAAAACTTAATTTAACAAAAAATTGAGATCGACGCTAAGTCAGACTTTATTACTTTAAACTACCACATACGTAAACACCAATTAAAATCTACAAAACAACAGAGAAAAGGAACACTCATTTATTTATTTATTTTTGAAAATATATTTCTTTGTACTCTTAGCACACTGTAATAACTTTTTATCTTTTTTAAATATTTCGTACGAATTACCACACTCAAAAGTCAAGTTGAAATATATTAGCAATTCACTTTTAATTAAATTTACTGATGCCCGGTTTCTTTCTTCCCGCCACTTTGCGTTCATCACTGAGAAAACCCTCTCAGTGAAGGCTGACGAGGCAGGAACAGAGAGGAGATATGCAACTATTTTTGAAACATTAGACAGTTCTTCAGCTGCAGATGTTTTTAAAATATATTGCCATTTTTCACTTGTACTTTTTTCCATGAAACTTTCAACACAAAGTGTTTTTTTCTGAATTTCTTTTATAATTCTAGTTTCAGAATATAAATTATCCATGTTAACATTTAATTTTGATAAGTTCAGTTTTTCAACTAGTTTTTCAAAATCTTGAAATTCAATAGGTTTCTTTAAAGATATGCTGCTTATCATTGACAGCCAATTAGTCTGTTGGTTGAAATCAAACCATTTTTGTCAATAACTCAAACCTTTATCAATGAATTGTGTAAAATTTCTGATGATTTTATTGTGAAGATGAGATGATGACTGCTCAATTTTTTTTAATAATTTTTTCGTGTCATATCCATAAAAGTTATCATTTTTTCTTTCAACTAATTCTTTATTAAGATTGTCCATAATATTAAATATGTCCAAAATAGTTACACTGTTTCCTTCCAATAATTTAATTGTTTTACTAAAAATATTCAGCATGTGGCTTGCAAATACAAGGTAAGTTTCAATGACATTATGTTCATTTTCATTATTTAATAACAGCAAGTTTTGTATAATTGTTGGGCAGTCATCATCTAAACTTCTAAAATAATTACTAATTGGTGTCCAATTTTTCAAAATTGTGTCTATGGCTGGAAGTAGAGACAACCAACGGGTGTCAATATGACGCTTAATTTCATGGAACTCCCCATCAACCATGGCCACAAACTTTTTCAACTCTTCTCGCCTCATGGCTGACATCAAAAGTGCTCAACTTAACTGACACTTGTTTGATTCGTTCAGGAATTTCACAGAAGTCTTCATTCTGCGTTCCGTTTTACTATTTGGGCGTCATCATATCATCATTTATTTTTTCATAGTCAGAAAAAAAGTATTTTCGATACTTTATTTTTATTTAAAAGAATAAAGTATAATGAAGCAAAATAACGTAGGATACGTTATTATAAAGTATAGTTGGCAACCCTAGTTATAGTTGTATCGTGATGTTAGATAATTTATGATATCTTATTTTATAGTAAACTAGCTTTTGCCCGCGACTTCGTCCGCGTAGAACTCGTTTATCGCAGTTAAGTAAGTTAATAATAATAATAAAGCCTCTTTATTCCGGAATATTATCAACAATAAGATATATATTAGTACTGTAGTAGTGTAGTAGTACTAGAATTAATATTAGTCTTTGTCCGAGTGCTCGCTATAGCGAAGGTGTCCTGCCTTTCCTTCCATTCCGTTTCTTCTCCTGCAAGTCTCCTCCATGTTTTACCAGCAAATTGAGCTCATCTATCCATCTTCGGTATTGCCTTCCTCTTTTCTTTATTTTGTCTCTTGGAGACCATATTGTTGTTATTCTGCTTCATTTGTCGTTACCTCTAATCATGTGGCATGCCCATCTCCATTTAAGGCTTTTGTTTTTCTCACATCTTGCAGTTCCGTTTCTTCTCTGAGCTGATTCTTATTTTGTCTTGTCTCTTTACGCCTAGTATACTTCGTTCCATAGATTGTTGACATACTTGAAGTTTCCTTTCCAGTGCTTTTGTTGGTGCCAATGTTTGGCATCCATAGCTAAATAACGATGAAAAAATATTAAATTTTAGTAGACTCATGAAAAATTGCTTTGGTGAAATTAGCTTTGAAAATATATAAGTTGAAAGAAGAGAAATTTGAATAAATGCATTAACTGAAGTAATTTAGGAAATGTTAAAGGAGGGGAAAGATAAAAGGAATAATTGGAACGAACTTACAAATATCCAAACCGTCTCCTAGATGAATCAGTAGACGATGAGCTCTTTCCTTTGTTCTAAGATGACACGCGGCTTAGTAGTCCAAAGTCCGTCGCGCGTTCGATCTCTAAATGACGTCAGTTCTCGGGCGTGTGCAGCTGCTTGGCGAAGTTCCCCACAAGGTGATGATAAAGAAGGCTCCTTGAGGTATCTTCCTATAACTGAAGACCACACTGAAGTGCTCGAAAGTTGACTTGGCGTAGACCGGTTTTTTTTAATTTAGGCGGTGAGAATCCTAATGGACCAATGTTAGGGTCCTACTGGACAGATAGATTGAAACAAGCGGACTGTATTAAAATAGGGGCTGGTGTAATCCCGTCAAATTATTATAAAATATGTCCCGGTCAAACAGTTGGTAAAATTATTAAAATCGAAAGCTCGTCCATCCTCGGTAAAATGCATGAATCAAACACTTTCTTCTTGAGTTACTACTGATGGTTTTGTTTTTCATAATCTCCAAGTGACCAGTATCTGTTCCAGGCATTTGTTACCCTTTTGTTCATTTCCTTAGGCATCTGGTCCTCGAATGATATTGTCTGGCCGAAGTAAATGTATTGGTCTAGATATTCAATGCCATTCTGGTTTACTCTGATGGGTTTCTTGTATGTAATAGACATGACTTTTGTTTTTGTAACATTCATTTCCAATCCTACCTTTTCGCTTTCCGTTGCAAGTTCTTACATCATAGTCTGTAGCTCCTCTGAAGTTTTGGCGAATACTATCTCGCCTGCAAATGTTACGTGGGTCAGACTGGTTCCATCTATGCTGGTATCGTGCTTATTCCAGTTGAGTTGTCTGAACACCTGTTCCAACACTGCAGAGAACAGTTTTGGTGACAGCGGGTTTCCTTGGCGTACTCCTCTTTGTATTTGCAGCAGCTGTCCTTCCTTTTCCAGTTTAACTTTTGCGTTACTCTCTTTGTAGATGTTCATTATTAATCTCGTGTAATTATTGGCCACTCCTTGGCTATTCAGGGCTTCTCATATTTTGTTGTGGTCTAACGAATCAAACGCCTTGTTGTAGTCGATGTATTCTCTTGTCTTTTCAAATATGTGTCTGACTGTATGAATATGGTCTATCACTGAATAACCTTTTCTGAAGCCTTTCTGCTCGATGAAACTAGTGTACTACTGTTATTCTGTCCAAGATTATTTTTGAGTAGATCTCATAAATATTAGTCATAAGGCTTATCAGTCTGTAGTTTCTATATCTTCTTTGTCTCCTTTCTTGAATAGTAGTATTATTTTAGATGTTGCCTACTGAGCCGTAATCTGTTCTGTGTCTAGGACTGTGTTGAAAATTTTGGTAAGTATTGGGCTGATGATGTCACATGTACTCATTAACAGTTCGTTTGTTATGTTGTCTGGTCCTGGTGATTTATCTTTTTTCTGAGACGCTACTGCTTTAGGTACTTCACCTATCAAGATTTCTGGTATTTCATTTTCTTCGATTAGTTACTCCTGTAAGTTTTAGTGTCGTCATCCTCTTCTATAATTGCTTATAAAAGTCTGTTGCCAATTTTAAAATATCCTGCCTTTCGGATTTGTATTAGCCTGAATTTGTTTTTAATTTTGGTATCTATGTGTTGTTCTATCCCTAAGTTTTGTGTGCTTTTTTGTGCCTCCAGTTTTAATAATGTTTTTTTCTATTATCTTCATCCTGTGGTCTTCTCTATCCTTCCTCATATTCTGTCTTATTTGTTTGTTTAGATTTAATAGTTGTTTCCTAAGTGTTGCTTTGTCTTCAGGAGGATTGGTTTTAAATTTTGTAAGTTAATACTTTGAAGTAATTATATAGTTTGACGTCCTCCCTGGCCAGAATGATCTTTTGAACACATGTGATATTGCGCTCGAAATTTACTGGGACACCAACTTTAAGCATGAACGTACGGGAGGGCACTCCCGATACCTCCAAAGAGTTCAGGAACTAAGGGTGGGACGTGACTGGCTCGGTGTCTGTGACATTGTCTACCAAGAGATACTCCACAACATCGCCGTCAACGTGAGACATATTTTTTTTATTTATCTACCCGACAAATTCGTTTATCGGTGGTAATATTGCCCCCTCGCACAAACATTCTCTATTCTTTATATTGTTTTGTAGATCGGGGTACACGTAATTTTTTAGATTATCTTTGTTTTGTACAATATTATCATACCGTTACTAATCTCTTGCCATACGATCTTCGCCAGTTTTTAGTAGAGTTGCCGCATATTGCCCCGACTGTGTATCATTGTATAGTTCTGGGAATATTTGTAGCCAGATACATTTTTTTTTACATATATGCATACCGTAGATGCCGAAATGCATTTATGTTATCAGCTGGTGTGCCCCTCGTTATCACCGGTAGATGAGAATTTGTCTAAATTCGCCATCGTAAAGCACCATCCCTCCCATGATAGTTTGGTTGCACTTACTGTCCATAATAGTTCAATATTATATTATATTCGTGTGGTTCCGTCGAGAACCGAATCTTACTGTAGAACACGATTTATATTCTAGATTACACTGTACATAATATTTTGTAAATTAGGTAAAAGATAAATAAGAACGGATAATCACAGAAAAATTGCGCCCCGGTACGATTTTATTATACATAACTTGATAAGTAATCTTTAAGTTAGGTACTGCACACTTATTAGCAAATTTATTTCACACATCATTTAAAATATCAATTTAATTTCCACATTTTAGTTGTACATTTTGTATAAAAAACACCCTTCCCCCATTAAAATCGCCAGCTTCGCCATACGGATCATTTTAAATTGTGACCAGTCATAGTAGAAATCTACTTCTTCTTTCTTTATTTTTGCCTACCATTATTTTATACCAAATTTCATACTGATAAATCCAGAAATTAGAAAAAATCCATAAAATTCATAATTCAAATTCAAAATATTTATTCAGTAAATAGACCACATGACGGCTACGTCGGGTCGTCGGTAATCTATAAACAGGGTTATTGGTAAGTCGACCTATTCCCGTTAGGAGGTGATAGGGGTGACTATTTGCGATAATTTTGACCCCCATATGCATTATGCAAAAGTGAACCATTTTTGAGTTATCGCGATTTTTAGTTTTTTTTTAAATTAGTCGGAAATTCAACTTGAAAAATTTATTACAAAAAAAGTATCAATTTAAATCTTTTTTTTTCTTCTGATTTACAAAAACGATTAAACACTGGTTATTTCTCAATATTAAAACAATAATTATCGGCCTAAATTTAAAAAAGCGAGACGGAATACGAAATTTTTTCAATATTTTTTGCGATTGCTTTCCACTAAAATGCCTTAAAAACAAAAAAAAACGTTATGAAACTTGGCTTGCAGATTATTTTAAAAACTTAATTGTTTTCTTAGCTCTCCAAAAATGCATAACAAGTAGGAAATTATTTGAAAAAAAAACTGAAAAAAAAAATCATCACAAAGGAAGCGGGCGGAAACTAAAGTCACAAATGCCACTTCATTATAAAAATTAATAAACATACCGAATTTAAATCAACTTTTTTTTATTTGCTTTTGTACAAGGTGAACTATGTTGTTCTTATGCAATATTATCAAAAAAATATTATCTGTGCACGTTTGAGAATGCGAGGCCGAAAACTAAAAAATACATGTTTTTTTATCAAACTCCAACATAAATTACACGAAAACAGAAAAATTTACCAATACATTTGGCGTGCAGATTACACATAAAACATTGACGTTTTTCCAGCTTTCTAACGAGCTATTAAAACTAACTGTTATTTATACTCGTAAACACAAATAACAACATTAACTTATGGAAAAAGTAAGCGATTTTTAGTTTTATTTTAAGTTAGTCAGACTAATTTCAGTCAGCCAAATGTATTGGTAAATTTTTGTTTTCGTGTAATTTATGTTGGAGTTTGATAAAATAACATGTATTTTTTAGTTTTCGGCCTCGCATTCTCAAACGTGTACAGATAATTTTTTTTTAATATTGCATAAGAAAAACAAGTTCATCTTGTACAAAAACAAATAAAAAAAGTTGATTTAAATTCGGTATGTTTTTTAATTTTTATTTTTGAAGTGGCATTTGTGACTTTAGTTTCCACCCGCTTCCTTTGTGATGATTTTTTTTTTCAGTTTTTTTTCAAATAATTTCCTACTTGTTATGCATTTTTGGAGAGCTAAGAAAACAGTTAAGTTTTTAAAATAATCTGCAAGCCAAGTTTCATAACGTTTTTTTTTTGTTTTTAAGGCATTTTAGTGGAAAGCGATCGCAAAAAATATTGAAAAAATTTCGTATTCCGTCTCGCTTTTTTAAATTTAGGCCGATAATTATTGTTTTAATATTGAGAAATAACCCGTGTTTAATCGTTTTTGTAAATCAGAAGAAAAAAAAGATTTAAATTGATACTTTTTTTGTAATAAATTTTTCAAGTTGAATTTCCGACTAATTTAAAAAAAAACTAAAAATCGCGATAACTCAAAAATGGTTCACTTTTGCATAATGCATATGGGGGTCAAAATTATCGCAAATAGTCACCCCTATCACCTCCTAACGGGAATAGGTCGACTTACCAATAACCCCGTATATTAAAATGAATTGCTGTTCGTTAGTCTCACTAAAACTCGAGAACGGCTGAACCGATTTGGCTGATTCCTTTTCAGTTGTATTCGTTATTGTCAGGGCAAGGTTTGTATGAAAGAAAACAAACCACCGGGAAAGTTGGAAATTTGCAGCGGGCGAAGCCGCTGGCGGGTCACTAGTATAAAATGAATCTACTAGCGCTTCGGACAAGACCATCATTGCGGAGAAGAAGCGCCGCAAGAAACTCCAGAAGAAGGTAATTTTTTACCATAATAAAATACAATAATACTTAAAAGTAACATTACAAGGTAATAAAATAATAAATAATTATTTTAAAACTAGCACCAATAAAATCATTACAAATGTAAGCTCAATAACATTAAATTAAAAATAGTCACTAGGAGAACAACAAGACGAGGTCTGTACGTCAGGAACTCAGGAACGATAATAGAAATAACTAACTGAAAAGCAGGTCCTTGCAAGCGTGAACAGATCGGACCCCACAGACAGCACCCGTTCACGAGTATGACGCGTATCTCAGCCATCGCCTCCCTCAACCGTGTGTTCGGGAAGGTGGCGACCCGATCAACGACGCCGCCGTAAGCAAAACCCTTTGACTCAGCATGACATGCTCATGCTGCCGGACAAAATATTTCAATAATAATAAAATGAAAATAGCTGTCCGGCGAGAAACATCACAATGTGTTCTCAATTCTAAAGTGTCTTGTGCACAAGAACCAATAAAAATAACAAAAATAAAATAAGTTAAATTTAAATTTAAAATGTCTACATTATTGGCTAAAAGGCATTTTGCAATAAGCGCTGCTCAGTGCTCAGCTATTATTACTATTCAAAAAAAAAGGAGAAAAGGAACCATAATTTCAGTAATAACTCACACTACTTAAAAACGTCTTTATCATCTAGGAAGTAATTTACAGTATAATATGCCTTACCCAGCAAACAGCACTTAATGCGAGACTTAAATTACAATATGTTGACAATATCAGCAGATATATTATTGTAAAGCTTATACAGTTCCCCACGAACGATGTGCTTACTTTACGAAGACGGTAACCTAGGACTACGAGTTTATCCTAGCTTCTCCTTAAGCTTGTGAACGTCAAGGTTAAGCCTGAAGTCATGTATGTGTCTGCGAACATACATGATATTTTCAAAGATATACTGCGACGCGACAGTAAGTTTTTTTTTTTAAAATGTATCTCTGTGTGAGACCCGTGAACCCAGCTGATAAATAAAACGTATAGCTTGCTTTTGCAATACAAAGATGGCCTGAATGTCAGCCGCTTTTCCCCGCAGCAAAATACCTCATAACACTATGAAAATAACTATAATATAATACACTAGTCTTGCTGTCTCGACGTCTGTAAGTTGGTGGATGCGCTTTACTGCATACGCTGCCGAACTCCACAAGGGTGGATATATGCGCATTCCTTTGCAGTTTTGAGCCTAAAGTAATACCTAAAAATCTGTTTTATCTTCGAATCCCATTGTCTCATCCTTTAGTCTTATACTATTCCCATTCACTCCTTTCACATACAAATTTACCCCCGTTTTACCCTTTTAAGGGGGAATTTTGTCAATTTCGCGAACACAGATTATTTTTAAATTTTAATCAAGAATTTATTTACCTATTTCATACTTAAGTCCAGAAAGGAGAAAATTTCCATAAAAACTTTACCCCCCTAAAGAGGGGGGAATTTCGTCCGTTTCTCCTACACAGATCATTTTTAATTGTAATCGAGAACTTATACAGTGTGTGGCCCAAAACCGGGGCGAAAAAAGTAAATGGGGATTCTTTAGAACATTTCAATTAACTATCACAAGAATCTAATATTACAAAGTCTATAATTTTGGAGAAAACAGCCTACAAAGTTAAAAATCGCAGGTAATGTATTTTCCCGTCGCGATATCATCGCTTGGTCACTTGGTACGCGGTATGTCTGAGTACAGGGTGCCATTGACAACACGCGGTAGATTTAGCGGTGTTTGCATTACATTGAATTTGCGATTAAGTTTGTTAGAAAAAAACTGAAAGCTAAGTTTTGATTTTAATTAGGTAAGACCATGATAATGTAATTACCGGTGATCTGTAGAGCCCCTGTTTTTAATATTATCCCCGGTTTTGGGCCACACACTGTATACCTATTTTCATACTTCTAAGTCCAGAAATGAAAATTCCATATAACTTCACCCCCATAGTGGTTGAATTTCTAAAAATCCTTTCTAGTGCTCACTTACATCATAAAAAAAAAGGTTAAATTACCTGTTTGAAAATCAGCATACCATAATAGAAATTGTTTTAAAATGTCAGGAAAAAATTATAATAATATACCTTCGGAATTGAGGGTCTTACGTTGTAAACTAAAAAATTTTTTGTTGTAAAATTAAATTGAAAGCATGGCTCAAAGAAAAATGTTTTTACACTGTTAATGAATTTATGACTTTGTGACAAAATTATAACTAATGTTGTTACAATACTATTAATTGATATTGTCTAATATAATTTCAAATAAATTCGAAATAATTTATGAGTTGCTTAAAATTTAAATTATTTATTCGTGTATAATGAATAAAGACAATGAAATTATTACATTAAAAAAAATATGCATGCCTGCTTAATGGTGAATTGTGCTGTTCTATACTGTTCTGTAATATTGCTACCAACCATGTACCACAATTATGGCAAATAAACTTTGACTTTGACATTGAAACAAAAAATAAAAAGGAACACCTGTACCAGATTTCAAGTTTCTAGGTACAGTAGTTTCGACTGTGCGTTAATATCTAAGTCAGTGAGTCAGGTTTGCCTTTTATATATATAGAAGATAGACAGTTACATTTCTTTTATAAACAGAATTGATAATTGAAAGAAATGTGATTTTCACTAGTGACGTCAAATGAAATCCTTCACAGGCACAATAATAGATGAAAAATATTATAATATTATTAATGCGAAAGTTTGTGTGTTAGTTTGTTACTCCTCCACGCTGTGGGGACTGGACAAATTTGGATATTTGTAATGGAGATAGCTTATACCCTGGATTAACACATAGGATACTTTCATCCCAGAAAATTTAGAAGTTCCCAAGGTACACTAGGTACACTAATCAAAATCAAAATCAACAAAGTTGCAGGCAAAAGCCAGTATATTATATTATAAATCAAAGAAAGTTTGCATTTAGGCTAACAAGATCTGCCGACAGCAGTTGAGCACATTCAACATTTACATACAACATGAACAAGGGATATTTTTAAAAATATATTGACTAATTTCATATCTATCATTATTGCATCATCATCATCATGATAATGTCAGCTCAATCTTGGTGGACATAACACCCCAAAGATATCCACTATGATACGCCCTGTGTTACTAACACCAAATCTAAGTTAGTTCTTAACTCTTATTAACTCAGTCTTGTACTAGACAATTAAATAAATACCTATACCTATTTACATTACTAACCTTATGTTTGCATAACAGGTTACTAATGTAAGTAATTTGCTTAGGTTCAATATTAACTTTATATTTACCTTGGTCTATGATCTAAATCATTGATATCAATGCCCTGGCTTGTATTGTTCTGATCAAGTGATTCCACATCACTGTTATCTATAATCTCCAGAACTTCTTCCTCACCCTCATTGCTTGTGAGGTCAATAGTGTTTGCATCCTCAGTTTCACTCTTAACTGCTTCAAGTTGGTTCACAACATTTTTGATGCCAGCAATTCCTTAAAAGAAATTACATTCAAAACTGAATTTTTGCTAATATGAAGGTCTAATTAAACTTTGTTTATTTGTATTACCAACCTTTAGCTGGTAATGTTGGTGTATCTCTCTGAACCCTGCGGCGCCTGGTCCTGTCGTTCTGTTTCATTTGCACCATGCTTTGAAAGTTGATTCGGTAAAGGGCTCCAGCAAGGAGCAGTGTGCATTCAGCATTCCCAGCATTAAATGCATTTTCTAGCTCAACATTGCTACGTTCATCATATTTCCACCATCCTGGACATAGACACATATAACCATCTCTATTTATGTACATTTGATTTTAAGCCCAGCCCAATTTAGGTTAATTTCTTTGTTTCATTAAAACTATCAATATGTTAACACATTAACGGACAGAATGCCTGTAGGCGTTGACCTTCGAAAAAGTGATACAACAGTATGCCTCTTGACTTTAATATTTTCAACCGCCTAAAGACGTAGTGTCACAGCGTATAATTATAAGGGTATTGAGATGTGACAGAACGCTGTACAACGTAAGACGCCTATGCACATACTCATGCTAATATTTACTACTGTATAGTACTGTCCATCAACATGTTAACACATTGACAATTTTTGTCAGTAGAGTAAGTCAGGAAAATAATCTACTAATAAAAATTTAAAATACCATTCCTCCCTTCATAATACCACTGGTACCCTTCATTCACTTCTTCTGTGCTAACATGTGATGTGTTTTCCTCAAGTATTACTGGATGATCCAAATAATCAGGTGGGATTTCTGCTCTGCACATAGCACATCTTCTGCTTTGAATTGCAACACCCTTAAACATTTATAAATATAATAGTACAGAACTTGACAAATAAATAATTACAGAGCACAATAAAGAAAAAACTGGCTGAGTGCAAGTTGGACTCGCACACAAAGGGTTACATACCATTATCTATACAACATTAGCAAAAAAAAACAATAAAATCACATTTGTTGTATGGAAATTTAATTATTTATTTATAAAATGAATAAACAACTATATATTATGTGAATATTTCAATTGACTACCTGTTGCAGTTATTATGGAGCCAAAATCGGCAAAAAAAAACACATTTGTTATATGCAAGCACCCCTTAAATATTTAATATATTCTGTTTTTAGTATTTGATGTTATAGCAACAACAGAAATACGGTTCATGAGATATAGCCTGGTGACAGACAGAAGGACATACAAACAGCAGAGTCTTAGTAATAGGGTCCCGTTTTTACCCTTTGGGTACGGAACCCTAAAAAGAAGAGATAGACCATACTTTATATCATGTCTCTCTAGTATATTTTTCAGTAACAAAGTAGGGATATATAGGTTCAAGTTCATAAATTATTAAGATGTGCAGGAAGACTGTACAATTTAGCAACACTTAGTGTCACTTTCATAATATTTTCAAGTATCAAAACAGCCTAAGGGCTAGTCAGGAAACCATAAGATAACTCTTTCTCGCTTTAATATGGTAAATTGTGTTACGAAACTAGCATTCATCGATTTAAATATGACCGTTTTAGGCCCTCCTATATAAAATGATGGTGAAAATATTAGTAGGACGACTCAGACTCACCTTTACACAAAGAAAACAAAATATGTGACCACACGGAAGCCGAGTTGGGTGGTGGCATTTTTGTAAACAAACAGCACAGTCTAGGTCTGTAAATTATCAATCAAGTTTCGAATGAAATATTGATGGCTAACTGGTCTGGATGCATTTACTTAATTAGAACTGCTTTACCTGTGGACTCATTACTCATCGTGCAACGGAATTTAACATTGAAAGACTAAGCAATTAGAGAGAATGGAAAGTATGGTGCGTACAATTTTATGTACGTACACAGATAAATAAATAAATAGTACTCAGGTGGGTCAACCTGTCAAACGATTTTTTTATGATTGAGTTGACATAACAATAAGGGTTTTTTTTTTAAATTAATTAGTTTTTGGACAAGGGAAGTCTGGTCATACAGTCGAATTTATAGTTTGTTCATAAAAATTAAGTAGGCTGTCAAAAAAGTCTTGAAATAAATAGTGTCGTCTCTTTTTTCTTAGATTGATTTGAAAGGGACTACACTAATGTGTTGCCATTTTTTAATTTCAAGACTTTAACAAACTATATGACAGACATCTCCAAAGTCGCCATTAATGGGTGAAACATTTGTATTTGCCATAAACTAATTATAAATCGAACGGAAAATGAGTGTCTTTTCCATAACACTACATTATTAATTATCTAGTGTCTCACGCAAAAGTGAAGTGAAGCGATTTTTTGACAGCTCAAAGCGAAGGGACGCAGCGCGACTGCTTACAAAATTCAAATTCATTTATTTGCTTTAAAATATGGTAGAATTAGGTAGGTGGTGTTCGTTTATTATTCCGCATGATAATATATTTTGCAAGATAAAAGTATGCAAATTTATTTTTAATTTACATTATAGTTGACGGCATTTTATGGCATATTGATATGATAAGGCAAGTAAGCACACAAGCCTGATTTTTTATAAAACTACAAATTAAAATTTACAGGTTACAAGTTTCCATTTGACACAACCTAAACAAATGACGACCAGTCCCAAGTTACGTTTGCTCCATCCCTTTCCGTCGATCTAGTCTCGAATGACGAGTGACAGGAATGGAGCTAACGTTACTTCGATCTTCGTTTTTTAAAGTAGGGCTTCAACCATTTAAGTAGTGCTGCCCGTTTGGACCTGTAAAATTGTTACTTGTAGTTTTATAAAACGTGCCCCGATGGTACACCGTAAGTGGGATCTATGACCGATTAGACATTATTTTTATTACAAGTAAAATAAAAACAATGATAGTACACTAGTCTACAATGAGCATATCTATTCTCATATTATGTTACAGACAAAAGTTTATATAGTCAATGGGTTATGGTGGAATGTGTGGAATAAAACATTTTAATATTTTTATTAAGCAATAATCGTTCTTGCATTTCGTTCAAATCACGAAATGAGAAAAAAGTGGTAGAGTCTGGCCATCGAAACGTGATACTGAAAATGACCGCGAAATTTAAAATGTAGTTATAGTATGTTTGAATGAGCTACAATTAAACAATGTTGATGCTTTTGTCATTAAGTATTAAGTTATAAGTTAATGACAAAAGCATTACAATTGTTTAATTGTAGCTCATTCGACCATACTATAGCTACATTTTTAAATTTCGCGGTCATTTTCAGTATTACGTTTCGATGGCCAGACTATGATTTTAAGATCTTTTTTAATAGGGTTATAACAGCCGAAAACTACTTTCAGTACCATCCAACGCGTATAGATTTTATTCTTTATTAAAGTAAGTAAATGATAAATAACATGCCAAAATCTCATTCCCCTCATGTTTCCAACTGGTTCTGCAAGTAATTACGATTTCAGTCATTTTATCATGTTAAGCAACAAATAAACAATATACATATAATTCGATTTGATTAATTTCTAATTCTGTATTAACCTTGAAAGAATCAAGGTTTTATTTTTGTCAAATCAAAAACCTCATTCCCGTCCTCGATGAAGAACGTGCAACTTTCAAGTCACTGGTGGACACTCAACGGTGGCATGAAACTACGGCGCGCCTCTCTCCCGCATTTCGAGCGCCACATCTCTGAGCGCAAACCAGCTAGACGCCCGGCTAAAAAAAATATGGACAAATATTCCTTGAACCTAAATCATTATTTTACTGAATTGAAGTTGAAGTCTATCAACAATTACTAATTACCGTCAATAAAAAAACACAATATCTGATGGCCAGTAAAATGAGGTTTCAACAGTCCCCTACATCGATCAGTCTGATTCCCCATGCCAAGTAAAGATCGTGCTCTCAGAAAACCGTCCTTTGGCAGAGCTTTCGTAAACGTATCCGCTACTTGTTCTTTAGAGGGTACGTAGAGAATATTGACCTTTTGGTCCTGATAGAGCTCTCGCAAAAACTTATAGCGCATGTATTGAAGTGAAACACTGGATTCTTGACAAGCTTAATAGCGCTTTGGTTGTCCACATAAACCGTGGGTATAACTTCGGTTCCTCGAACTTCCTTGTACAGGTGATTGAGCCATATAACCGTTTGGGCTGCAAGGCTGGCCGCTACGTACTCCGCCTCAGTCTTCGAAAGAGTCACACATCTCTGTGTTTTTGAAGACCACGACACTGCTCCCCCTGTGGCCAGACACGTAGATGTTTGATGTAAACCGGCTTATTTTACCTCAGCTCATATGGTGTCATCCATTCAATTTAAGAATTTCTTTTAAATGTCTTTTGTTTAGATGACAAAGTCTTTCTTGCCAAATTTGCAGGCTAGTCCCTTCTTTGACTACACAAGCATTAACAGTCCTTACTCATCAAAAGTTTGTAAAGACTACTCTTTACAAACGAATCTCTGATACTGACAGCTTTAACTTGACTGATCTTATCTTTAAAGATATGCTTATCCTTATCAGCTATCTCTATATATCCATGGTCTGAGGTTGAGCCAGCTGAGGATAAATAGATTTTGTCCAGCTTGAGGTACGTACCAAACGTTATTCAAATGAGCATGTTCCATTTAACATGTACGGACATTTCAACATTAATGGCCATATGTATACATAATTCGAGCATCTTTGAGTCGCAAGGCTCTTGGGTAGTCGAAAGGCGAGTAGCTTCTGAACTAATTGGCGCTTGAGGTGACGTGGTGAGATGCTCCTGAGTGAACTATCCAGTTTGAGATTGAGTCATCAAGTCGAGATAGGAAGGCATCACCTTCATCCTGAATGGCTTCGTTACCCTTATTTCGCTTCTTTTGTTTCTTAAGCAAAATACATATTAGTATGTCCAATTTTATTGCAATGTAAGCATTTTATTTTGTCTTTCTTTTTATTTGATGGAAAAGCAAAGCATAGCAAGCAGCAAGCAGACGTAAAAGTGGAAAAGTAGAAGGTTTGGTATCCAGGTCTCCGAGACGCTGTTCGTGAAGTCGCAGACGCTCCATAAGAGTGCAAATACTTCTATTCTCCTTAGGCACGGACTCCCGGTAAAGTATTCAGTATCCTGTTTATTAACAATGATTGAGGGGGAAATCCTTCTTCCTTTAATTTGTCATTGAGTTGTTGCCATAATGTCTGCAGCTTAGAAACGTGCGTAGCGATGTCATCAGCTTCATCTTTCGTGTAAGTGAACAGCTAGCAATACCTACAATTCAAGTCTTCTATTCTTCTGCTCATATACGGAGTGAAGTATATCCCACATTTCCTTACCGGATTTAGCAGTGAGTAGGTATATGATGAGTTTTGGTTCTGCGGAGACGCTACAACCGATGTTACATTGGTTTAATGCGTCGTATTCTTCATATTGGGTAAGCTTCTCCTGATAATTTGCAGTTTCTTCAGCTGACACGTCTCTTTTTTTAAACGGTACAGGAAAAGTTTCGATGCCTCTCACAATATCTTGCAGTTTGTGCATGGTAAGTTGAAGGTTAATATCCAATTTCCACACCAACCAATTGTCATATCTGTGTAGCTTTTCAATATTAAAGCGATCCAATTTTTGAACACTCATATTTTTGGTATTTTCCATGACCTAATGGAACAAATATTCCTTGAACTTAAATCATTCTTTTATTGAGTTGAAGTCTTTCAACAATTACAAATAAACGTCAAAATAAAAACGCAATATCTGATGGCCAGTAAAATGAGGTTTCAACAAAAATAAAGACGATATTGTTGCACGGAGAGCAATTTGGTATCGCCTAAACTTCATCGCCATCCTGCGTCTTATTTTGTTATCCCTGTATTGAATTATTATTGCATACTAGTAAAACATGCACACCGGCAACATAATCAAATTAGGATCAAACGGAATATTTTACGGAAAAAATTAATGGAAGGATAGGTTAGGTAGGTCACTGGTGCTATTCTTTATTCAATAAATACTTTTAAATAAAAAAACAAGTTCAATAATAATAAAATATAACACAACTAACCTATAATATAAATCCCTTCATTACCCCTAGGTAGGTTGATTACCTTTGGAAAGGAATGAATACCATGGTAAAAAAAATTATCGCCTATCCTGCTTTACCGATTTTTATCAAAATTGATCTGAGAAGTAGCTTGCAAACGCCTTTTAAATAAACAGTAATGAGAGTTACCTTAAAAAAAAAACGGAACCCTTATAGCATCACTCGCTTGTCTGTCTGTCTGTATGTCTGTCTCTTCGTCTGTCTGCTTATCGGTTTGTCTGTCCGTCTATCTGTCACAGCCAATTTCCTCCATAACTACAGGCCCGATTGAGTTAGAATTTGGTATACATATGTAAGTCGGTGACTTAATGACGAACATGTGTAACGTAACTAAATGATTTTACACTTTTATATTATATATGAATATATGAAAGGGGTATATTTGAATATATAAAAAAATACAAATTATATCGTGTGACATATCTAATCAAAAGGCTTGTTGTGATAATCTTAAATATATAAATTTTATAATTTTCAAATAAATAGTTGTGAAGTTGTTTAAGAAAATAGACGAAAATCCATAACTGGGCCAAAAAAAAACAAAAATACTAAAAATAGTTATATACTTAATTAAGGATTACAGGAAAATCTATGAGGAGTCTATAGTTTGATTCGTTTCGGTATGTGTTAAAGTCCAGTTTAAACTGATACGCACGTATGCACTCGCGTGCTTAGTGTGTGAGTGTGTATATTGCTGATCATGACATTGCTTAATTTAATGTTGTTTTTTTGACGACACGCTGGCCTAGTTGGTAGTGACCCTGCCTACGAAGCTAGCGGTCCTGGGTTCAAATCCCGGTAAGTGCAGATGTTTGTGTGATGAGCGCGAATATTTGTTCCTGAGTCATGGATGTTTTCTATGTATTTAAGTATATATTTCTCTATATAAGTATTTATATCGTTGTCTAGTACCCATAGTACAAGCCTAGAGCTTAGTTTGGGACTAGGTCAATTGGTGTGACATTGTCCCCTGATATTTATTTATTTTATTTATTTATTTTATTGTATGCTTTGATAATTAGATTCACGTTAGAACGTAACTTACATTGGAACGCATCTTTCTTTATACCATACCATCATTTGTTAGTTATTTGATCTTTCAGAGACTCCAATGGCAAAATCAAGAAGAAATATTAAGAAAATAGGAAATTATTAATTGCCCAGAACTTTTTAAAATTCAAAAAGGAAAAGAGACATTGAAATACCTAAAGTAAAAGGAGAGCGAATTTGAGAAGATATTAACTGATAATTCTCCCCCTATCAATTAAGCAATTTCATGATCAGCAATATACACATATTGCTGATCATGAAATTGCTTAATTTCATGTTGTTTTTTTATTTTATGCTTTGATAATTAGATTCACGTTAGAACGTAACTTACATTGGAACGCATCTTGCTTTATACCATACCATCGTTTGTTAGTTATTTGATCTTTCAGAGACTCCAATGGCAAAATCAAGAAGAAATATTAAGAAAATAGGAAATTATTAAATGCCCAGAACTTTTTAAAATTCAAAAAGGAAAAGAGACATTGAAATACCTAAAGTAAAAGGAGAGAGAATTTGAGAAGATATTAACTGATAATTCTCCCCCTGAAAGTGATAACGATGCTGAAAATGCGCCTGTGTTCCTAGAATTCAATAACGTAAAAGAACATGATCCTCTTAACAATGGTAAATTGAGGCGTTAATGTAAAATATCTTATATTTATTTCAAAGGCTGTTTAAAGGTAATATAATCCCCGATGTGTCTTTATTAGTCCATTGATATCATTACCTTCCAAGCCTAGTTCACTACCTTCCATGCGGTTTTCAATACACTCTCAGGGTTCATTACCTTCCGTCATTTTATCATGAATATACTCAAGTTACAAAGGTGTAAAGGTTCATTTTATCATGAATATACTCAAGTTACACCTTTGTAACTTGAGTATATTCATGATAAAATGACGGAAGGTAATGAACCCTGAGAGTGTATTGAAAACCGCATGGAAGGTAATGAACTAGGCTAGGCATATTTATGAACTCGACTGTACCTACTAAAATTCTTCTAGGAGTGCACCAAATAACTTTAAATTTAAAGACCTAGCAAATTTCAACAAATTTGAGGACCGTTTTTTTTGTTATTTTATGAAAATAATATATATACATAGTTTCATGTATTTCAAAACAATTTATACCAATAGAAGGCACCTTTGCCTTCTTCTCCTATTATTTTCATAAAATAACAAAAAAACGGTTCTCAAATTTGTTGAAATTTGAACGAAACGCAAGAACCACCCATATGCAACTCTGGTTAAACTGTTTTAATGGAAGGGACTTCAAATATTCAGGAATATCTAGCATTAGAAATGGTAGCAACTGAATTTGAAACTATCAACGAATTAACAAAATAGTAAAAAAAATATGTTTACTTAAACTGATTCCATGACAATGCGATAAAGATCTAAGATCTAAGCCATCCAGTAAGTCATTAACTAAAAAGCAAGTATTTAAATCATAGAGGTATGATTTTAAATAATGTTTACCAATCCGCAGCAGATGTCGTTTCTGTCACGGTGATTTGATTTGTGTCCACCATGTGTCCACTACTTATATGAAGGTAAAATAGCGGGTCCACTACCATTGGCCAAAAAACGAAATGCTCAGTGTAGGGTTCCGAAGCGGTTATCACAAACGCAATAACACGTACCTATAAACTAATTTGCTAGGTATTTAAATTTAAAGTTATTTGGTGCACTCCTAGAAGAATTTTAGTAGGTACAGTCGAGTTCATAAATATTTGTACACTTTAGTGCTTTGTCACTTTAATCGCTGTGACAATTCATACATTATTACGGCAGTTTAAACCTGACATTAAATGTGGTATGGATACATGGTCATATTTCCGCAAAACCAAAATTATATCTTATATAAATATTTTGCAGACGCAAGCAACCTTGTCAAGCAGTCCCTGAGATCAAAAACGCAATGCCCCCCATAATCAAGGAGAGGAAGTAATAAATAAGGATCGAGCAAGGGTAACCTTTGTGCTAAATCTATCTATCTAATACCTTTTACGGACAATTCTTGTATATACACGGTGTAACACGAGAAAACCGAATAATTTTAACAGTGTGTTCCTAAGGCCGTAAGAAACAAAAAAGATTATATGAACCCAGGTCGAAATATAATTTTAATTTTTGTTATGTTTTCATACATAATAAATTAATTATTTTTCCTACACCAGTAAATCAACACCTTAGGATAAGCTGGCAACGTTTCTTATTGTTATCTCTTTTCATTAGAAGAGGCAGACATACTCATAGAGCAATTTCCTTGTCAAACAAATCGTTTCAAAGCAGGATTTACGTACAAATGCAAACGAAACTTCTTACTACGTTTGCAATTGTTATCTCTTTCCATTAGAAGAGTTAAGTAACACTTGGAGTCAGGCATTATTGTTTTAAAGCAGGATTTACGTAAAAGTGTAATCGGAACTATTTACTAATAATTTACCTATTTAGACAGATTTGTTAGATCATTCTCCCGAACTCATTATTTCTTCGTAGTAATTTTTCCATTCGCATTTATCCCCGAATGCGATATTACCAGTCGACTTTTTTCCTGCGGCAGTTTATTCACAGTCGTGTTTTTCCGCTTGCGAGTTTTATCCAGTCGCTTCTTTTCCTACCACCATATTTTCACGGTCGTGTTTTTCCCGTTCCAATTTGTCGAAGATACAGAGTCGACGGAGCTCCGGTACCGCGGAGCACCTATTTCAGGGTGGTTTGGCCCTCCGGGCCTGATGCAAAACTAACATAACCTAAACCTACCTACGAATTACGATGTAAATACTTTTGGGAAAAGTGCGACTGAGATAGAAATCGAACGGGAAAAAAACCGACTGGGAAAAAAGTCGAACAACAAAAAAAGCGACTGTAATAAAATCGAATGGTGAAAAATAAAATTAGGTAATATCGCGTTCGGGGAAAAATGCGAACGGAAAATTTAATACAAAGAAATAATGAGTTCGGGAGAATGATTTAACAAACCTTTAGACATGCTTCAGACTATCGCAAAGAGATTTACACTTTCGCAAAGTTAAAAATATTGTAACAGCCTCATTCGATTAAATTGGTGGTTATTTTTGCCCCAAACGCTACGAGGACCAGGCAATTCTAGCTGTTTATTTAATCAAATAGTTCTAGGGCCTTATGAATAGGCCAAGAACTAGGGTTCATTTACTATTCGCTCTTGGATTCTCCAATGGTTGCGACAAGGCGTTGGGTACAAAATTAATTATGAAATGAACAAGTGGCCATGGCCTACCAGCAGTAAGCCAGTACTGAGACTAAATAAATTAAATGGATTTTTTTAAAGCAAAGTCTACAAAAAGTAGCCCAGAAACAGTTATTTTGAATTTTTATTGGGTGACTGTCTGACTGTACATTGACGAGTTGGTTTTCACGTTGGAGGCGTGAGCTATTGTACCGACGCAATGTACTTCCACTGGCATGCTTTTGCTGGACCAATGTAAAGCCATTATGTAATCACACCTGCAACACCAGGAGAGGAATGCAGATGTATTGCCAGGTTTTGAGAAAAGAGTATCTCCTTACATCAAACTGAAAACTACTGGCCACTTCATTCCGCAATCATAATGACATTAATGACTTACATTGCGTCATTGACATTGTTGTTATTGATATAAGATTTGTACGACGTACATTTTGATTTTCACAACGTAACTTTTATTATCTTGTACTGGTATTTATTATCTTGTCAGCCTTTTCTAGTTGTTAAACTAGGCATTAGACGTTACAAAGTGTCTTCAGAAATAATGAATGTTAAATTGAAGGATTGACTTATGGAACGGAGACGTGGTCCCTCACAGTGAGCCTTTTAAATAAGCTCAGAGTTACTCAGCGTGCTATGGAGAGAGCTGCTCGGAGTTTCTCTACGGGATAGAATCAGAAATGAAGAAATCCGTAGAAGAACCAAAGTCACCGACATAGTTCTCAGAGTCTGCAAGCTGAAGTGGCAATGGGCTGGACACATTGCTCGTAGAACTGATGGCCGGTGGGGTGTTAAGGTTCTCGAGTGCAGACCACGGACCGGGAGACGCGGTGTCGGTCGGCCCCCTACTAGATGGACCGACGACCTGGTGAAAGTCGCCGGACACTGGTAGATGCAGAAGGCGTGTGACCGTTCGTGGTGGAAGTCTTTGGGGGAGACCTACGTCCAGCAGAGGACGTCCCCGGGTTGAAATGATGCAAATAAAAGTATCTATGGTATGCTTTTACTTAATAAATAAAATAAAAGAATTTTGTGTATTATTTCGTATAATTTGTGGATAACATGAATTACATAAGTAAGATTAATTAGTAATTACAATAATAAAACGAAATGCTTACAAAATTAACTCGCAACAAGACTAGTACTACTCCTGTCGACAGTATTCATTCATAAACAAATAAAAATAAACTGCATATCATAAAAATATTACATCCATTAAGATTCCGTTAAGTACTTACCATCTGAGGCCTGTGGCAAATTCATTGGATGGGGCCCTCTCAGTAAAATCGTCATGTTACTCCTGAGCTCGCAGCCTCTCGGGCCGGAAGGCTGTCTCGGGCCGAGGGGCCTCTCGGGCTGGGGGCCCGTGGCATTTTGCTTACTTGCCACCCTGTAGTTACGCCACTGGTATGTACCCAGTGCGTTGCTGTCGGTGTCTTTCTTACACTTTGCTACTTGATACTCCAACGAACTGGTAATAGCACGAATACTTTTAATCCGTCGGCTTCATCATTATCACCATTTCTTCAGCCTGTTACCGCCACTGGTGAGCACTCGAGTACGCCATTCATCCCGAATCCCGATCATATGCTGTTCTAATCTAATCCAAAATTGATCCGGCCTGCCTTCAGTAATTACAATGTTCCAAGATTTGTGAAAGTTTCTTCATATTTGATTTTTTTGTCATAACATTTAATTGAATATTGGATTATTATTATTAATTTATCGATATTTTTACGTTTTTGGAGAAAAAATATTAAGCTGACGTTGACATGTAAACATACTAATGACGGTTCTGAATGAAAGTCAATTTACAGTCAACTTAGACGTGGCGGGCTCGCAACGTCGCAATTGTAAGGGTGTTTTGTACTGGAGATTTCATTACGACTTTTTTAAACATAAACGCAAATATCTCAAAAACCAAGCTGAATCTAGCAAACATTATACGACAATTTTACTCTAAATAATATATATATATATATATATATATATATATATACACGGTGTTACACGAGGAAACCGAATAATTTTAACAGCGTATTCCAGACATTATTTAGAGTAAAATTGTCGTATAATGTTTGCTATATATATATATCAGATAGAATCTGAATCTCGGAAACGGCTGCAACGATTTCGATGAAATTTGAAGTATAGGGGTTTACGGGGGCGAAAAATCGATCTGTCAAGTTGTCATCTTCAGGAAATTTCGTTTTTAACTCAAGCGGCGCTCGGTCTTCCAGGTACTGGTATATATTTTGTGTAATAAAAAGCAAAGAGTGTGATTCCTACAAAGTGAGTGTCACCTACCTACAGAACACTTCTCAATATTTTAATCACTTTGTCCCATATAAATAGGTTAAATAGGTTGGAGCGGGTATTCATTTTCCGCAACTCGACGAGTCAAATTTGTTTTTATTAAATATTAACAACCACTATCATTACTATAATGATATACAAACTCGATAATGATTATTACCTATTTACATAAACATTGTTTGCGCTGGCTCTAGTGGCTGCCATTAGATAAAGAAGATTATTTTCATGAGACGGCCAATGACATTTTTGTGAAAGTAATGACGTAAATTAGAGAGTGTCTTTTTGTCTGCCACTAAATTTTTGTGTATTTTAGCGTTTTTAAATACGGGCAGCAGTCGACTCATCTTATCGGCTATCAGCGGTGAACTCTTGACCCTTGGGTCGTAAGTAAATATCGTCTCCGATGCGCACAGGCCATTTAATCTGGCATAAGACGAAGTCGGACGTGCTGACGAGGCTCGTAGCTGTCAAGATGAGTACCGTAACGAAGACCATCGTTTCCACGCCTCATATATATAAGCCAGTGGGACCGTACAGGTTAGTAACCAATCATCATCGCAATTTTCCGTCAAACTTCGTCCGACATTTGGATCCAAAGAAGCAGATAGATAAAGTAAGTACTTTAACACATAACGATTCAGTACTCGTGCACCTAATGTTGAAAGGTTTTTTTCACTTCTCATGTTCTTAAAATGCTACTTAAATCTCTGCCGGGACTAAAGCTCATTATTAATCTCTAGGGATTAAAGTATTGTGTATGGACCATATTTTTGGGTGTCGAAATAACCTCAAAATGACAACTGTGCAAATATATATAAAAAAAAAGGATTTAATTTCGTCAAACGATCGAAGTCGATTAATTATTACGAATATGAATCTATTTAATCATATTAAGGCCGAACTCTTTTATTATGCGTGGTCCAATTACTTTTAAAATGGTTTGCAAGTTTGAATCTGTTGGCTAAATATGCAAGCATTTAAAACATCACTTTACAAAAAAACCGCGGTACTTTTTTTTCCTATTTGTATTTTGAATAGATGATCATAACTTGTATTGAGCGTACGTTGTTAAGATACCTAATTGTTAGTTTTAATTGTTAGAAACTTTTTTATAATAAATGTTGTAATTTTGTTTAGAACGTCGTTTTTTTCTTCGCATTCAAAGTGAAAAGTAGAGTGTTTAACGCGAGACTAAACAACCATAATGACACTTGAACTACAGCCACCCTCGCTCGCAAGCTCGCTCGCGTGGCTAAACATCTCGTGTCATTATGGCTTGTTTTAGTGCCTTGTTGAACAATCTACTATTATTTGACAATAATTTTAGGCTCTCACTTTAACATAAACGAGGTAATTGCAGATAAACAGTCGAGTGTAGTGGTGATTGTTTCACAAACGAAACATAATATTGTTCAGGGATTCCTAATCTTTACACGATTAGGTTGCTGAGAAAAATGGTGACAGACAGATAAACGCAGGTGGCAGGCTTGGTTACTAGCAATATAACGGATTGCCAGCAAACCACCTAGGGCTACCGACCGCCGGTTTAGCGAAGAGAAGAGAATCTACCACAGGTTATGGCGCCGGCCACACTGCATACGTGTCTCCTCGATAGTCGTATCATATAAATTAAACTTGCCATCTCTGCCATTATCTGCCCCCGTATTATGGTCACCTTAATCGCGGTGGATAAAGCATCCGTCACTCACGCAATTGCATACTGGTCAGAAAGTGACAGATGTTTTACCCGCATTTATATCGTTCGATTAACACGACCATAATAGACCAACTAAGTGTCTTTTCGGTACGGAACTTCATACACACATGCCACAACAACTACCACGTGAAAGGCCACGTGGGCCTTGCGAGGTTATATCAGTAATGTCAAAAAACTGTATTATAATGTAGGGTATTTAAAATGGACATTATAGTACAGAAAATAAAGTTAATAAAAACAAATCTTAAATACGGAACCCTCGGTGCGCGAGTCCGACTCAGACTTGACCGGTTTTTTTAATGGCTTTCACTCCTGTTCAGGGGCCCTAGCCAAGATGCATTACGCTAACTAGTGGCTAGGTCCCCTGCGTGGTATTTCGCCAATAATGTCGAGTTATTTATAGACCATCACATGGACTTTGCTATTAGAGAAATAAGTCCATGGATACACGTGTGCACACGCGCGGTAAAAGTACCATTTTCTGTTGTGGTCTGAACGGAAGCATGGGGTTAGCTCAACACGCTTCTATCAAGTCCATCGTTATCCTTTATCAGACTTTCACTCGCAACTGACCCACTCTACTCGTGCTTTACTTGTTTCTACTATTTATTTATTCGCTGTGGCTTGCTTGTCACTCGATTTTATAGAAAAGCGGAGATTGCCGATTGCTATCAAGAAACTGGTGTTACTGTTTGTACCTACTTACATATTTTTCTCGCTCCGTCCACTAGGATCCATCGATAGAATCCATTAAAGGGGTCAAGTGGACTTTTTGTACATTCAAATCCGTTAATGGAGTCGAGTGAGCTTCAATGTACTATCAGCCCAGTGGAACTCTCACCCATCATAGACATTGACTTTATGATTGAAGTCGTGAGAAGTGTCAAACAAATTATTCATTTACAATTATTTACAAATTATTAATGAATGGGATGGAAATTTATTTTCATATCTGAGTATTGTGGGGTTCTTTGCTATAATGTCATATATTCTGGCATATTAATATATATTATAGCTCCGTTTGTGATGCGCTTTAGGCCGTGCAGAACTTTTTCAACTTAATAAAAAATCAAATAAATGGTACGAATAGGAACGTAAAAAGTAACTCCCGATCCCAGACTAAAACTTATTGAGCTTAATTATTAATTTAAAGGTTATTTGTAGACTCGTTTCCGTGTTTTATAGATGATTAATAGCCACTTAAGCCATATTTTTCTGGAGATAATCTTAATATCTTTAAAAAGTAACCTAATTTAACGCAAATGTAAAAGACTCATTTTGCAACAATGTTTACACATTAATAAATAAATAACCGATTGAAATATTCCGCGAGTGACAGCCCTAAGTTTCCCATATAGCCATTTTTGGTCGCAGACTTTTCAAAGCAGTAACAAGTCACAACAGTTTCGTAACTGCTCCGGCACATTGTGACTGTGTAAGGGTTTGGTTTCTAAGTGTAGTAACAGTTGATAAACAATGCTACCACAAAAATTCTAGTAACTATGTTTAGTCGTTCCGTCCACACATAACGTAAACATTTGTATCACACATTTTTATACACTTTGCGTCTAGTTTGTGACTAGTCTACAAACTAGGAAATAATGTGTAGTAACCGTGTGGTAACTCTGTAACCACGTTATAAACAATAAACGCGAAGTGTAGTAATGTTACGTCAATGTTTCGGAACTTTGTAACCGTAAATGACAACAAAAAGGCTTCTTAAAATCCAAAGGTTCTCAACATACTGTCGCCATTTCCCCATAGTTAACGTTGCCATGTGATAATTATAGCAAAAGTTGCGTTTAATCATGAGTGAACCAAACGAAAGGAAAAAACCAAAACCATACAGACACTCATCGGACTTCTACAGAAAAGTTGCAAAATTAAAGAATGTACACAACAAAATCCCAAGTAAGTAGGACTTTTCCTAATAAATAGCTTTAATTAGGTACGCATTATTACACTTAATACCTAGTAGTTTTTGAATTACTAGCTGGTTGGTGTGATTAATAATTTAAGGAACATGACAAATTAAATTTTTAATTATTTCTCCAGGTCATTCAACAAACTCATCGTCTTCATCGAGTGACAATCAAGGAATAAATATTATAGTGTCTGGTGGCGATGACTTAAATGCCGAAACACCTAGTGCCTCGTCCTCCGTATCTTCAAAGGAAGCAAATAAATTTTCTATTTGCATCCCTTCTGCAAAGGTTTCGAGCCCGTGTGCTTTAATTACACATTTCATTTTCTTCCATTCCTTGGTAGGTGCTCTTTGCTCTCTTCTGAATCGATCAATTTTGGGCGTTTTTCTTGTATTAGGCCAAAACAGAATATTACCTTGAACCCAGTTACTCGGAACTAATGAGATAAGCTTTCGCGAGTTTTCTTCTGTTAAAACTACCGAAAACGGCATGATTGACGATGTTCGTGAAACTTTGAGAATCTCTGTAAATAAAAAAGTACATGGGACCATTTTGTTAATTCAGTAACTTTGTTACTACTTTAAGTTACACGTCGACACATGTCGACACAATCTAGTAACTGTGTGACCACTTGTGACTGCAATTTTTGTCCATCATAAAAACAATTTGTATATCATAATTAATAAGTTTTATGGTTAATGAAAATAAAAAAGGGTAAATTAAAATATGATTTTATGATGGCGCGTTGATGAATTTCAACCAATATGATCAAATGACACGATGAAATTATTTTCCCATTGAGATTTGAACACAACCATAATGAATAAACACTAAAACCAAATACTTACGTCGTCAAACTTTTTTGTAATGGCTTCTCTTCTTATATTTTTAAATCACAATAAAACGTCATCAGACACTTCAACGAGTTCCATTAAAAGAGTGAATGAACGAATGATTTCTGACGAACTGGTTTCAAACTCGTAACATTGTTACCACACAGCGACGGAACGATGAAACCAAAAGTTACTGTGTCGACTCTTCCCCAATTTTAGTCGCGGTTACGTAGCAGATACGAAGCTGCTACCAAACGTCTTACTAGAATCAATCAGTGTCTACACATAAGTGTCGACAATTGACGTAACGGCTACCAAAAATGGCTATATGGGTTGTGTGCGGAAGACAGAGGGTGAAGGGGGAAGTAGGTATTTAAAGCGCGGCGTTTTGGGCCTGGGTAAAGGAGATTCGCTTCTTCGTGTACTTAATATTTATTCTTATTATATTATTAGTCACAGGCACGGATATTTATTGCCTTCGAAATTTTTTTGGGTGACTATTTTAATTTGTAATTTATTGTTCAATAGCATAATTAAAAAAATACGGATGGATTAGTTTAGGCACTTTTACTCACACGAATACGTTTATTTCTAGTGACCGAACAAAGTTAAGAGTCAACTTATTTAGCGTACGTTGAGCTTTTAGAAAAACCTTCGGGTTTCGGGGGAAATCGGAAGGCTTCGTGTAGTAGAAAATGACACTGCACTAGTTGTGTTTTCATTAATTTATATAGAGCAGTTAAAACCACCACTGACTTATTTATTTAGTTTGTTATTTTACGGAAATCGATTTCTGTCACTAATACGCTGTTAAACATCTTAGCCTAATTGTGCAAAATGTACGTATCTAGTTACAAAATTATCAACAAGTTTTTAGAGCGGTAGGTACCGGTAAACTGGGGGTTCTTTGATTTACGGGGTAACATTGACCGACCTTAAAACGATAACTGTTTTAGTTGTTATCTTCTTAAATTGATGAAGTAATTATATAACTGTATGAGTAGCTTAGTCCTGATGAAACATTTAATAGAATAATTAAATATTAAAGATAGTTTTTGGGGTGATCAATGTTACCCCGTAAATCAAAGTACCCCCAGTTTACGGTAATTCTGTAGCTCTGCCTACCCCACTCTGGGAACGAAGGCGTGGGTTTATGTGTGTATGTAGGTAGGTATGTGTATTTCCATAACAGTGTATTTCTGTAAATAGCCAATCACGGGAAATTGTTTAAGTATAATTATACTTTTTATTTTTAAACAAGTTGAAAGTTTTAACAAAGGTCTTGATTGTAAATATTTTAATAAGATTCTAGACCGAGTTATAGAAGCAAAGGGGATTTTGAAAAGTACATTAAAAAATATAATATATAAACGTACTTTTTAAGAATCTACAGGTGGGTGTATGACATCTTTATAGTTCTAAACTAAAGGAGTATGTGAAGGCGGGGTGTTCTCTATTTAAATTAACGATGGAAGAATTCGAAAACGATGATATTATTTGTATCATGACAAAAAATCATATTGCATTAAAATTAGAAAAAGAAAAATAAGCGTTATATTATTACACTAAGGTTTATTTTCTACTGTTGGTTATTTTTTACATTTTTTTTTACGGTAACTTCGAAAAGTTTTGCAAGTTGATAACAGAACAGCTCCGCATATCACGATCGCGTGTCATCGTCAACCCGAAGTATGCTTCTAAAATCCGATGGTTTTTTAGGAGCTCACGGACTGCACGTAAGTACGTTTAAGATGTTTGTTCACGGCGATAACCTGAGTTCGGAGAAATTTGGTAGAGAAGTATTTGAGTTTAGGTACGTATAAGTATTTAAGTTTGAACATGAGCAGGATCGGCCCTTACGGACTTAAGGGGATATCGTGAAGTTTCTGTTCGTGGCGAACAACTATATTAAATTACCAATCTCCTGACCACCGATTAAAGGTCACCGTGTGTATAATACTAATTGCACGCGACACGAAACCGTCAGTGACACTTTTTGAACAGGTTGTTTAGCACTGTTCACAATAAAACAAATGTCTTATACTTAGATTGATAATTAGTTGTTTAATATTTTATTGATAACCCTCACCTCATATCGCTCTTGTAACCGATATTATTTCGTATTTGAAAACAAAGTACTTAAGTATTTAAAAACGTAGTGTTCTTCTGAGCTACGCTCAAGTTCAATAATGAATGAGATTCGTGAGTGGAACTTTATTAAAATAACATACCTAAGGATAATAAGTAATAAACAAAATTAGAAAAGAAGTTTAGTATCATTTTACTTCGATGAACGTCGGTGGGCTGAAACCGGATAAATAATGCAATCACCGTTTAAAGTGAGTACAACGGTTTTATCCACAAATCGATTTTTATACCTATTGTTTCTTTCATGTTTCAATAAAGTAACTATTTCACTGTAACTTTAACTGCCGCACTCAGAGACGTAAATTAAATTTAATGCTTATTTAGTGACGTGTTGTCTTATTCTATTGCTATAGCAAAGAAAGATTAACCAAGCATTAAATTTAATTGACGTCTCTGAGTGCGGCAGTTAAACTGATTGCAGGTTCTAATTTTAATCGTCCGTCTCTACCTGATAATATTTCACGGTGGCAAAACTCAAGCGTGTCGAATATTCTACTTATAATATGTTAAGTTTACGCGAATTAGTTCCATGCCCATCTTAGACGTACAACTAAATCTTTAGACTTCTGTCTGTGCAGTGGATCTTGGAATTTTATAATACCTACTTGCATTGCTCTACCTATCGTGTGTTTAAAACAGTACCTTAACCCTACTTCACGGACGATCAAGCATTCAGATCACCCTGACCCACGCTCAATATTATTTTTTATCCCCCATGTAAAAAATATCTCCCATGTATATATAGGTAGTTTATATAATAAACTATATATTTATGAAAACTAGATAAGTGTTGCTTTACGACAATATTTTTACTTTTTAGATTTATTTTATAATTTTATTAGAAAAAAAAACATAGCGTTTTTTCTACTTTATTCATTATTCTCCTGGTCTTAATCCACTCAAGACCAGCTAAGAATCAACTGTGCCAAGTTTCAGCGCATATAAAGGCGTGTCCGCTGCGCCAAAACTAACATGTTTGCAATAGTACATTATGATACAAGTGTGCTAAGTTGACCATTGTATACAAGGCGCTATTGTGTGCGCACGAGCGGCAGCGAGTGCGCCACAAGAAAGCCGCGTATATTATGGTCACAGGCACACGTGTTACATACGACGTTTTTCAACACACTTGCGAAAAAAAAACAAGACTCTTCATTTAGTCAAATTTTAATTAATTATTAAAACAGTTGGTAAAATTACAATTTCTTCATTTTCTTTACTTAAAGAAGACATTTTCGTTAATATTAAACTTCACAATAATTAATCCAAACTATCTTCGTCACAGCCGTCAATTATTTACGAAAAATGGCGGCTGGCGCGTTGTTTTTTTTTCTTGCCGCGATACCGATGCGCGCTCAAGGCTAAGGCGCGAACGAGATCGGCCAACAGCCAACAGCCAAATTTAAAATGTAATAATTCATGTTTAAAATACAAATTACAGATTTTTTTTAATGATTTTAATGAAATTTAGTTATTTTTTAGTAATAAAGCTGATTTCACCAATTTATTGAAATAAATATGTAGATAATGTTATTTGCCGCATAAAAACTGTTTGTTGCTAAGAAAAAAAAAGGTATAACCCGACTAAATTATATCGCTTCTTCTTCGTACTTACAACTTGGTACTAGGCTACAAATGTAAATTGTTTGGGTTAATAAACTAAAGGCACTTGTGCGTAATATACTGAAAAAGCACGCGTGTTTAATATCTAGGTTTATGAGCCAAAAATCGGTGGAATAAAAAGGTCGTTTTGAGCAAGTGTGTTGAAATAGTACATTATGATACAAGTGTGCTAAGTTGACCATTGTATACAAGGCGCTATTGTGTGCGCACGAGCGGTAGCGAGTGCGCCACAAGAAAGCCGCGTATATTATGGTCACAGGCACACGTGTTACATACGACGTTTTTCAACACACTTGCGAAAAAAAACAACTCTTCATTTAGTCGAATTCTAATTAATTATTAAAACAGTTGGTAAAATTACAATTTCTTCATTTTCTTTACTTAAAGAAGACATTTTCGTTAATATTAAACTTCACAATAATTAATCCAAACTATCTTCGTCACAGCCGTCAATTATTTACGAAAAATGACGGCTGGCGCGTTGTTTTTTTTCTTGCCGCGATACCGATGCGCGCTCAAGGCTAAGGCGCGAACGAGATCGGCCAACAGCCAAATTTAAAATGTAATAATTCATGTTTAAAATACAAATTACAGAAAAAATTAAAGGATTTTAATGGAATTGAGTTATTTTTTAGTAATAAAGCTGATTTCACCAATTTATTGAAATAAATATGTAGATAATGTTATTTGCCGCATAAAAACTGTTTGTTGCTAAGAAAAAAAAAGGTATAACCCGACTAAATTATATCGCTTCTTCTTCGTACTTACAACTTGGTACTAGGCTACAAATGTAAATTGTTTGGGTTAATAAACTAAAGGCACTTGTGCGTAATATACTGAAAAAGCACGCGTGTTTAATATCTAGGTTTATGAGCCAAAAATCGGTGGAATAAAAAGGTCGTTTTGAGCAAGTGTGTTGAAAAATATGTTACGAAACATGTTTAGATACAACTGCACGTCCATTGCGACTTTGGAGTGAACAATGAATTGTTTGTCATGACATTTCATTTTTCTTTTGACAGCTGTCATCCCAGTACAATTTGTCAAATTATGGGCCACTCCTTTACCAATTGAATAAATACAGCGTTTTTCTTTATTCCACTCCATTGCAAATAATTATTAATTAAATAATTCATGCCCTATTTGACAGTTCTTCACTCAAACTCAAAACTTTCCCCCCGCAGACGAACGCGGGGAATGTTTGACGGAAAACATGTTTCTGTGTTTTGAAACAAAATACATTTTGGCCACGGCTCTATTCTGTTCGAAAAATGTAAGATGTTATAAAACATGGAAAACACGGCGCAGCGGACGCGGCTTAACAAAGTGCAAGGTGTCGTGCAGTAAAATACCCTAGCTAAAAAACACATTTTTGAAAATTGAGAGTTTTTCGGAGCTCAAACCTAGACAACGATTGAACATTAAAAAAAATTAGGTAATATAGTATAGTAGTAAGGTAGTACATTTTGATGCAAGTGCGGAAAGAATGAAAATGACATACATTTTACACGATTCCCGGGGCTTCGAGGCGGGACGAGTGAAATAGACAGTTCCGCACGTGTGCCAAACGACGTCTTTTTAATAAATTTGCGAAAATATGTGTAAGTATATGTGTATGTGTGTATGTGGGTATGTGGGTATCTGTCCTCTTCCCCCCGGACCTCTGAAGTGAGCTTAACGTGTGCTATTTTGTACGAAATTACTTAAACTAAACTGATTAAAACAATTTTTTTAACGTCATATACACATTTAAAGTGCATAAACATTTAAAGTACCTACCTAACCTACAGTCATTTGCGCTGTGTCGGGGCATGCGCCCGCCTGCCGTTGCGCCGCACCGTATGCTACCCTCCTAATTACCTCTGCGCTCCTGGTACTTTATTTAAACTTGCAAACTCTTTTGGCCGGATCTAGGGCCTCATATCCAAAAAAATTGAAAAGTAAAACGCACTAGTGCGAAATAGAAAAAGTAAAAAGCACTCGTTTGAAAAAACCCAACTTTTCGCACGTTAATCACGTTATACAGCTACGAAAATTACCACTTTTTGAGCAATTGTATTAAAAAAATGAATAGAATCAAAGTTGTAGAGAATTTATCAGCTTTAACAATGCGAAATAACAAAATTTCCTATGACGCATCGTTTTCAAGATGAAAACAAAAAACAAAGAACTAGACCTTCTTTGTGCCCCCCTTAGGGCTCACCTCCGGGGGGTGGGGACTTTTAGTATGTTTATCTCCTAACTAGTCCAATCAAAGTTCCGAAGTCAAACTTTCTGCTTTCAGCCATCCTATCCACAATCTTTCGTTGCCTGGACTAAAAACAAAGAGTAGAGTAACTAAGAATAGATATTACAAAGTTTCAGAAATGCTTCAGTATTCTTAATCTATTAAAATATATTGAATTTTAGTATATAGTGATTACTACAGATTTATAAATGAAACATAACATATACTTTACAATTGCTTTCCACTGAAAAACAAATTCGTCAATAAGTAAAAATACTTGTTGAAATGTGAGTCTAGTTTAACTAAAGGCATACAATCCGTGTAAAAGTGGGATCCAACCTTGTGAGTGTATTAGTATTGTTAGCAGTTGGGTGTGGTGTGTTTTGTCTTGAGCCTAACGCCGCGCCCTAAATTGGCGATACAGCAGAAGTGCGACATCACATCACTATATCACCCAATTTTTTATTTAATTTCACGTTCTAATTATAATTGTGTGTAAGTATATTTGTTTGTATGGTTCAAATCTTGCGACTTAAGCCAGTTCCCGTTGTTGGTATGGGGTGAAATTTAAAGTACTAGTGTAAACTTCATGGCAATGCATTAAGATAAGATAAGATAATTTATTAGTAAAGATAATATTAACATGTCAATTTTATAAAACCTAATATACAGTCAGTCTATATTATTGGTATCAAGAAATGATCTGATGTTGGAGTTTGAAGGCGACAGCAGCACCTCTGCTGTACTTAACGTAGAGCCACCCAGTTTGGCCTCGGTAAGTTTAGTCTCGAAAATACAGTAGGCTGCGAAAGCTTGCCCTAAAAATGTTACTTCTGTCTAAAACTTTTTATATTTAAATATAGGCACCAAGTAAAGAATATGTATGCTTGGCGAGCATACTGATGCACCGTTCTGCACCGCTCTACTGTACCGCCAAGTTAGGCTGCGGCCTGACAGATGCTGTACTTGTACGCGTTTACCTTGCTGTTTCAGCCAAGCGATCCTGGTAGACAAAACGTTGTACGTGTCGGGCACGCTGGGCATGGACCCGACGGCGCAGCTGGTGGCTGGCGGCGCGGGCCCGCAGGCGCGGCAGGCGCTCACCAACATCAAACACGTGCTCGAGGCCGGCGGCGCCTCGCTGGAGTCCGTCGTCAAAACTACAATACTGCTCAACGACATAGCTGACTTTCAGACTGTCAACGCAGTTTATGGAGAATGTAAGTAAATGAACTGCTAAGTCTAACGAAGTTTATAACAAAAAAACCAGACCAGTGCATGCCACAGAGAGTTCCAACATGTTTTGAAATGTGCAAATACAGTTTAGCTAAATAAGAGCATTAGAAGTGGCCCCTCGTATGGAATGAAAGTATACCTTTTAAGTATATTATTCAGCAAATGCTAGCCAATATGTCATGTTCACAATATGCCATTCGAGTGTTTTGTAATAGTCCTGAAACGCAAACAAGCAAACGTTACTTAAGGCGTTGGTCAGCAATGCCAGGGGCAGCCAAGCTACTGTTTTTCAGTGAATAGTTTCTGTAGGCGTCTTAAAGGGCATATCATAGTGCTGAGGAAACACCGTGAAAGGAATTCCTTAGTTCCAAAGTACGAGAAGGAAAAGACTTCTGGAAAAGGGCTGTAGTAGATTTTAAATGGTTCCATCCAGCCTGGTTTATCCAGGTAATATGGACGAACTCTCCTCAGGTGGCGGGTGGATCGATAATAAAAAGGTGCTGTAGGCTAAACAATAGCTAAACTATTCCTCAGAGCACTCTCCGTGAAAGAATGTAAATGTGTGAAGTTGGAATGGCAATTGTATATTCTGATCGTACTGTCTTGCGTTGTCGTGGTTAAACTATTGTTAGACCGGTAGGTTTCGGTTGAACCAGTTTATAATAATAAAACAAGCTACATCACTTCGCCTGGTATAGACTGGACAGTATACAACCTGCTCGTTGATTTCATTTGTGGTCTAAGGCTGCGTTTGAATTACACCAGAGCTGTGCTAGGTAGGTAAGTGGGTCGCATATTTATCCACCAAATAGGATGTTCTCATCATCTTAACTTGTCACGTCTCCATGTTCTGGTTTCAGTTTTCCAGAAGGACTGTCCGGCGCGCGCCACCTTCCAGGTGGGCAAGCTGCCGGCGGGCGCGGCGGTGGAGATCGAGGCCATCGCGCTGAGCGGGAACCTCGTCGTGGCCGAGGCGGGCCCCTGCCCCTGCGATAAATGACTAGCCGGCGACGGTGTCACACATTCAAAATTATAAACATATCACCATTATTTCTTAGAGTAATCAACTGCCACCATTCGTGACCCGCACCAATCAAATAAAGAAATATGAATTAGCGGCAGTTGAAGGCGCGGATAAACACCCCCTTATCATCACGTAAATTTACATATTTTCAATGTACATACTTGCATTTAGTAGTGTATGACAAGTGTCTTACATATATAACTCGGAATTGTGGCGTTTTCTAAGTGCTCGAGTTCAATTTTAAAAGGAACGTGTTAAATCACAGTTAGTACTGGCGCATGCGTTAATGTTGGTTGGAGGCTGTTAGATTTAACCGCGATTCAATATATATTTCAACAAATTATCAAGTGGTGGTTTTGTATCTTGTTTATTGTTATGTTAAATTAAATGATTTAAGTATACAAACATGTATTCGTTTTACTATCATAAATTAAAGAAGTCCAAAGTGATCGTTCCAAGCAGTCACATTAGTAGCATTTCCTTACTTAACAATTTGTAAAAATCTAAATTTATTGATATAAAAAGATTTTTTTTTTTTGAAAAAAAACCCTCGACTTTCAAAACATAAATAAGTAATTGAAAGATGATAAAATATTTTTAAAACTCCCTATTTAAAGACATTATGTGACGAGAGACAATAAACGTAAAAAGCTTTTACAAGTAAATAGAGAGCGACGCGCGGAGTTGGTATATAAACAATATAACTAGAGTATCAGTTTTCATAGCACTTCCGTACGTGCCTATTTGATTCTCGAAGATATAAATGTGGCAATAACATATTCAACTACTTATGAACTTAATAAAAACCCAAGAATATCCGTCCGGGGCAGCCATAATCTAGTTTTTTTTGCAGGTTTATAGTAACGTGAATAATTGGAGATATTTGATTTGATTTGTACTTGTTTAAATATTTGTGTTGAAATTTAAAATAGGTAGTGATAGCTGCCCCCGTCGGATATTCATGCGTTTTTGGGGTTCCGTACCAAAATGGTAAAAAAGGAACCCTTGTGGTGAGACTTCGTTGTCTGTCTGTCTGTATGTCACAGCAGGTTATCTCAGCAACTACAAATGCTATCAACTTGAAATTTGACATAGTTATACAACTTGTTTGGCTGCATCTGTTTTTAGTAAAAAAAATGAAATTAATTTTATTTAATTAAAAAGGGGTCTAGAATGGGGGGTTGAAAAATGAAAGTGGTTTGATTATAGCAAATGCGGTGCCATATGAAAGGTCTCAACCTGCGCATTTCAAAACTCTTTTTTTTTACTTTTTGATTTATTGGCGAAAAATTACAAAAAATGACCGTACCCCCCAAGATCTCATAAGTTTATAATCGAAAAATCTGAAAAAAAATTGATGCATATATAATTATTTATATTTTATGGGAAAATTAAATGAAGTAGGTATTCATTATTTACAATTTTTGAGAAATAATAAAAAAATGTTTGAAAACCTGTATTAAATTTTAGGCTAGTCAAAATGGGCCTTATTGCATATAAAATAAAGTTCATATCAAAATGAGTTGTGGTTACCAAGCGTGTTATCTTAAATATGGAACCCTCGGTGCGCGAGTCCGACTCGCACTTGACCTATTTTTTTACACATACTCGTCTCCGTACCGCCGTGGGTAAAAAGAGATTTCGTCAACGAGTTCTACGATGCATCAGCGTTATTCTATATGGCTATAAATTCCTGTGTGAAATAAATTGCCCAAAATACGATTCTGGCAAAATGCAAAACGTCCCTTGACTTTTATTTTTTTCATTTCACGGTCGGTAAATCAAAAAGTTTTTTTTAAAAATATGTAGCTGTACTTACTTCCGTTCGCTGTGACAGTATTTATTCTTAGAAAGTCAAGCTCATGTACCAAAACTAAACCTTTATATTTTTGTAAGAATAATTTAAAAAAAACTTGAAAATCTACTGATGCGTACCACTTTATTTATAATTTTATTTTAAGATAGATTTTTAAGATTCTCGTACGTAATGGTAAAAAATTGTAAGGCGGAAAATAGAAAGATAAGCGGCTACTATCTGTCACCTAGTTTTTCTCAGCAACAAAACCGGTCACGGAAGTTAATTTGCTACCCATTTCAAAGAAAATCTGCTTGTAGATGTCATTGTCATTAGAGATGCCGTCATTTGTATTTGATAGGAAAGTCAACCTTATTGCTGTAGAATGTCAGATTGACTTTGGAACTAAGGTGGGTGACAAATTTAATTCCTTGACTTATACATCAGATCTGATGGCGACTTACTTACTCAGCGGTATGGGTGTTGCACTTGGGTTGATTCCTCTTGCTTTTTATTTTAAGTTCTCAGATTATTAAAAAAACCGTCAAGTGCGTTGGACTCGAGCACCGAGTGTTCCGGACACGCAGTCAGACTTCAATTTGTGACCCATAGTCAAACTGACATTCTACATCAATAATAACGTTGAGTTTCCTATAAGTTACAAATGGGCCATTTGCAACGTCAAAATATTTTTGTGTATTTAGGAGTTCAAAGTTCTTTTCTGTTAGTGATTAGCACAGTGATAGAAGACTTGGACTTATTTCGTATATCTGGCATCTTACTTCTCGTTTCAATTGGACTCGCAGTGGTACAGATTTGAAAACTATCTTGACCACAGTCCTACATATCACCGTACAACGTTGCCACCAATCTTCCTAGAGAAGATTGGATTGTGTTTATTGCTATATTGATTTATACCTATATATACTTGACACTGGCGAAATCACTTCATTGTGGAAACGCCATATCCCCGCGGTAGTAGCTGACTAGCTGTTCAAGTCGCCGCGGGGAAAAGAAAAAAAAAGTTACAAATGACTTACATCTCTAACGACACAGCACCAAGCATTTTTTTTAAATGGGTCCTAAATTTTACGTTCGTCACCGTAGGTACTTAGTCCCGTTTGCTGCTTGGTGTCGTCATTATCTTAAAGCCATTGCACATGGGACACATCTACAGCTGTTAAGTAAAAAAGTGAGAGTCGGACTCACACACCGACGATTCCGTTTTTAAAGATAGTAAATTTCATTAAGGTACGAATGTAATACTTAGTTTTTATTAAATTTATTTCGTACCTATGCTATAACGTCCATGTTAATTTACGTAAACTGCAACGTGTCACGACTTTTAAAAGCTTACGATAAAATCAGACCACTTCGCCATTATTATTTTTGTGAATTAATCCAAAAGTATGACAAAAAATATGTTTTTAAAACTTTGTAGATTTGTCTAAAATGTGCTGTTTGTAATAATAATTAAGACGCTTTTATTTTTCAAACCATTATTTTAGTTCATCAAGAAGACTCCTCATAAGGTAAACATCTATGCCAAATTCCAAGTTCATAACCACAGAACAGAAAAAAAACAGTGGAAGTGTTAAGTGGGCGTGTAACGTGTGGCATGGTTATGCGGAGTTCTGCGCAACCTACCTTAGTTTTGCTGCGATCGCTTGTGCTTGAAAGTTGTGCGAATTATATTTCTATTAAGTATATGAAATAAATCCAAAAGCATGCCTTATTGTGCTATTTTGTAATGTAAAAACGTTACAGACCAAAAAAAATCCATGGTTGCGTGTTGTTTTTATGACAGTTTGAGTATTGGTCTGATACTCTGATACTAAGCGAAGCTCATGCCACTTCCACTGTGTTTAGGGTTCCGTACCCAAAACCGGGACCCTATTACTACGACTCCGCTGTCCGTCTGTCCGTATGTCTGTCACCAGGCTGTATCTCATGAACCGTGATAGCTAGACACTTGAAATTTTCACAGAAGATGTATTTATGTGACCGCAGATGTATTTATATTAAAAACAGAATAAATTAAATATTTAAGGGGGGCTCCCATAAAACAAACGGGGCTTTTTTTGCCGTTTTTTTCTCGATATAAATAACGGTAATCGGTAGACACTTGAATTATTCACAGAATATTTAGATCTATATTCACTTTAAAATTAAATCATCATCATCATCATCAGCCCGGGGGCGTCCACTGCTGGACAAAGGCCTCCCCCAAACAAAGGCCTCCCCCAATGCAAAATTAAATAGGTATTAAATTAAAATAAAATAAATATTTAAGGGGGCTGCCATACAACATACGTGATTTTTTTGCTAATGTTGTATAGATAATGGTACGGAACCCTTCTTGCGCGAGTCCAACTCGCACTTGGCCGGTTTTTTTTTATTCCGTGTCGATAACTTTTGTAGTACCTGATAAAAACTGCTGGGACATACAGACAGACATTGAGACTCTCATTTTTTACCATTTTGATATGGAACCCTAAAAATGCATCATAAAAGCATAATAAAATAATAAAATATATTTACCTTTACTGTACAATTTACTTCATTACCCACCGAAAAAACGAAGTTTTCCTTGCGACAGCCGTTTTCCAAACAATCTTAGTGTTACAGAAACTGTTTGAATTTTTCTTTGATATGTAAATTATTATTTTATTTTATCTACAGCGATAAACACTACCGTAATATACCCTTGTATCCAACAATATACCACACTCACAGTATGTTATAAAGCAGCGACCCGACCACCCATTCACCGATAAAAGCCTTAAAAAACTTACCTCTCGAAGTATAACCTACCATATTATATGACTTAGTTATTTGTTAAATTAACCATTCACATAAGGGAAACCTAAAGTAGATATCCCTCTTTTATTGCATAATCAAATATAAGGGTAACCCTTATAAATAGCGCTTAAGAACCCAATCTGACGCCTTTTTTAAGTTAGGGGTATATTGGTATCACTCATAATATAGCGCTTTAAAAGCTAAATCGAACATGACATATACGAAACGGATTTGGATAGTTAATCCTTTCGAAATACCCATTCCAAACCCTTGGTAAGGGTAACCCTTAAAATAACGCTTTAAACAGCAAATCGAACGGCTTTCAAGCGATACGGCTTTTCTAAATAAATCCTTATAAAAACCCATTCGAAACCCCTTGAATGGGATAGCGGGCCGGGCCCTGTAACAAAGTAAAGAATATATTTATATCCTTGCGTTATAAGAATCAGAGGTACTATCAGCCTAATGGAACCCTGACCCACCACCATAGATAGAACGGTGTCACAGTGAGCTTATAAAACAATTTGTTTGACACTTCTTACGAATTGAATCATAACGTCACTATTTGACACCGTTCTATGGCGGGCCGGGTTTCCTTTGGGCTGAACGGTCGGCCAAGACAGTGGTCTCCCAGTTTTGACAAAAGTTTCTGTGAAATCTAATTCTCGCTAAGTAACTTTTCGCTTTCATAACAAGGCAGGGGTCGTACTTTTCATAACGATGACGTCAAAATGACGAAATTTTACACACAGGGTGCTCTGCTTTAATTTGGCTGGTGTTTAGGTACCTATGTATTAACTGGTACATATAAAAAAAGGAAAAATGAAATGCGGTAAGATGATTAGAGTTAAATACAGCTAATCGCAATCATAATATCGATTACGGCAGCATTATATATTTTTTCACCACTCGTTACTAAAAATGACAAATTGAGACCATTTTCTTTTATGAATGTCAATGCCATATTATTTACGACTATTTGATCATATTATTTTTTATTACAACATAAAAACAGTTTTATTGTTAACTAGAGGACCGGACGCCCGCGACTTCGTTCGCGTAGAATGTTTCCCGCCACTCCCCTTATTTTAACCCCTTATAGGAGGTGAATTTTGAAAAATCCTTCTACTACTGTAGTTTCGGCTGTGCGTTGATATCTAAGTCAGTCAAGTTTACACATATGTACATATACATATATAGATATGTTATATGATATATAGATGATATTTTACTCTATGATTTTTGCCACTATCCTTCTCAATGTCAGTATCGTTAAACATTTTTTCATTAAATCCGTGTAATGAAAAAATGTTAAACAAGGCAAACGAGCGACCTGATGGTAAGTGAACTCTGAAGCCCACAGACATTTTTAATCTCAAGATTATAATCTTACGATGACAATCTCAAGACTAAAGATGCGAACTAGAATATGAATTGAACATGTTCTTAATCTTTGCAATTCTTAACAGGTACCTAAACAAGAACACATCGCAGTGCTTCGAAAACGGCATCCATTTGGCATGATGTTGTACCACCGAATGCGAGTACAAGAATTATTTTGGTACGTTGTTCCAGCGATGCGATTCTGGTAGACAATACGTTGTACGTGTCGGGCACGGTGGGCATGGACCCGCACTCGCAGCTGGTGTGCGGCGGCGCTGAGGTGCAGGCGCGGCAGGCGCTCACCAACATCAAACACGTGCTCGAGGCCGGCGGCGCCTCGCTCGAGTCCGTCGTCAAGACTACAATACTGCTCAGCGACATATCCGACTACCAGGCTGTCAATCAAGTTTATGCCGAATGTAAGCATTCAGTAGAGCCCGTGTTATTGGCTAAAGTGTAACCCTAACAACCTTATCATTATCATCATTATATCTTTGCATCGCGCGGCTTAGTAGCGCACTTTGTGGGTAACTACGTACAGTCAAGGGCATTCATATGTATAATCGCGTATAAATATGTGTATACACGGACCTTATTGTCAGTAGCATAAAGGTGTATAAATATTTTTGACGTCTCGGGAACGTATATAGTATATTTATGCCCTTGACTGTACGTGGCGCCACAAGGAAAAATAAATTTCAATGAAATAAAGTTGACAAGTATAATCACTATAAAACTACCTTATAATATTAACACAGTAAATAGGAGGTAACAAATACATCATAGATAGTTACTATGGCTTGAATTCGTTTTCCGTTACTCCCTCTATTTCTTCCCGTTGGAAGTAGGTAGATTTTCGGAAACAGATGGCAAGTGGGCTCCGTGGCCCATAGTCATTTGCAATTTAAGAATGCAGTCTTTAAGATAAGATAAGAAATGCATTTCCTTAGGACTAGGATGGAATGCCTCTGAAAGTGTTCTTATTGTTTTAGTTTTCCCGAAGAACTGTCCGGCGCGCTCAATATTTCAGGTGATCGGGCTGTCGAAGGACGCGGCGGTGGAGATCGAGGCAATCGCGCTGAGCGGCGACCTCATCGTGGCCGACGCCGGCCCGTGCCCCTGCTCCCGTCGATAACTAGCCGGCGATTCTAAACAAAAACTAAATCCCAAGTTCCCAACCGGCAACTGCCCAACACTTTCCCGCGCGGCCGTCCCGCGAGGCCACGGACATTCGGGGCGGCGGGGCGATTTACACGCGGTGGTTAGTTGCGAGCGTTTCCCTTTCCCGCAACACAGCCTGCCTCCGCTGACGCCTAAATGCCTCGTCCTTTTTATGATGCGTTTAAATTTGTATGTATACATTCATATATAAGTTTTATATGAATGTATGTAATAGGTTAGGTATATAATATAACCTAAATTAGTGGGTATCATAAACCTACAGATACTACCTACAGATATAATTTATTCCTATTTATTCTTCCTTACTTACTTATAGTTATAGTAGTACTTTACTTGCATATAGTTCGGCGTTATTCAGAAATATACAATTTTTAAATTAACGTTGTCTGGAGGAATTAAACACTTATTAAAATTTGATTATTGAATGGTACATTATTTATTAAATTGTAATTTAAAATTTATATTCCTAGAGCGTTTGCTTGAATCTTAGTGCGCGTAGAACTCGTTAAACGTTATTCCTACGGATATTTAAAATAAGCGAAGTAGACTATCGTGCGCCAAATTACATTTAAATATGTTTCGCCGTTTATGCGTGGTGGACAGACACATAGGTATACTAAGATCTTAATACGGAACAACCTCCTAAACTTTTGTAATGTGTTTTTAATCCACAAAGAAACCGCGTGACTTTGATTTGCGAGGATTGAAAACAATATATCATATTTTATTACCTAGTCCAAATTAAAATCATAAATCCACAAATTGTTCGACTTTCGTAATTTATCCGACACGTTTGCTTAACTCCCACACGATTGGGTCGCCAGGACCAGGGCTATTAGCATCATTTTCATCATAACTATACCCATATTAGCATCATAATTATACCCTTGAATCGCTATACTTGGTACAAATGACCGGAAATTTTGTGTCAGTGTTTCCCGGTCTAACGATAGCACCTATGATAAAATAGGTAGGTAGGTACTTGCTTATACTTGCTACAGTTCAAATAAAAGGGGTTAACTTGAAACTAAAATGTGCGTGTGTTGATTAGGTGCCTAACTATTAATTGCGGCTTAGTTTGAATTAATTTATAACTTTTCACCTTTTGTTGTTTGTACAACGATTAAGAAAGTAGGTCTTTGCGATCTCAAATAGTGATTAGTTAGGAAAGGAATAATACCAACAGCCATGATTCTGATTCACCTGCTTACTGGATGAGGAGTTCAATTCGTGGTCGTGTTGGCTATTGACCTTTCCTTTTAGCTGAATATGAAGTTATTATATGAATGTTTCAATGTTCGGTCAAGCTGTCATTTTTTCTATCGTTTACTTTGAAGTTTGTTATGACAAGGCACTAACGGCTCAAAATGTTAAGGGTAACGTAAAAACCGATCAGAACATTCGTACTCAACTTTATTAATGCAAAAATTCATGCAGAGTCGTGTCAAATTCACGAAACCAGTATCAATAATTATCATTCGTAGGTACTTCTTCCTCTCCTTCTCTCTCCGACTAGTTATTTGAGAAAAAAGGCCTATACAGCAAAACGGTACAAAGGAGTGTACAAGCATAGCAGCCGTTTTAATTCTGAAGTATAATTAATTGTTGCCTCTTTCATCTATATATAAATGAATATAAACCGATTGTCGTGCGTTAGTTTGCAAAAACCCGCAAACCGGTCGAACGATTTGAATAAAAAATAAATGTTGGTACTTATTCTTTATTGCTAGGGCAAGGTTTATATGAAAATTAAATGAACCCGGGCGACGCCGGGCACGAACAGCTAGTTAACAATATTTATGGAACAATTCGCTAGTCACACGTCGTCCCCCAAGCTAAATTATCAATTAGTTCTCGGAGGTCAAGGTTGAGCGTGCACGTAGTGCCTATTAAAAATTTCACTGTCTAGCTATTAATTTATTTTAAAGCAAACCCGTTGCCTGCAAACGTGTTCATTATGCAAAATGAGCGAGTTAAGTAGTAAATTTTACTAACGTGGGACACAATTAATTACAAAAGCTTACCCTCTAAGTATGTCACTTGAGCACATAACAAAATTGCTAGGATAAGGCACAGGGTAGAAATATTATAAGCGAGTTATTTGTGGTTATTACTGATAATATAAGTGTTGGTACTGCGTTAAAATGTATGTTACTTTATTTAGTAATTAACACACGTAATAGAAGTTCGTTGATGCGTTCCATAACATACCAGCATTTCCGTCGAGTTTGTATGTTTTTTTGGGCATATGTGTATATTTATTCAATATAACTGAATTTATATTGCCTTTACACCTATTGATCTCGTATCGCCAACGTTATGTTATGATACCAATAATACAACCTGGAGTGTCCTTATTACACATCCTTATAAATTACAATTACTTAAAATTAATATTATCTCTAAATTCTTTGCAGAATAGATCATTACGTTCTTCGTCTGCTTGAAAATATAAAAATATATAAAAATATCTGTCACAAATAGTAAGTGCGTGTACTCGTAAACTCGTTTTTTTTTATTGGAAACCTCACCAAATGACGTGCCCGCAAAATGGCCGCTGGAATTCGACTTATGGTTATGATACCTCTTATTAACTTGACAATAAAGGCGGCCGGATCAAAAACAATACAAAAGCAATAGGGAAAAGTCAATGTAGAATAAGGGCCCTGGGCTGCGAGCATTAGCGGTAAAAACCACATCGTGTTTGATCTGTTATCGTATTGTCAAAGTTTTGATAGCTCTTATTTACTTGACGAGGTCAAAGACGATATGATTTTTACCGTCTAGAGTAGAGGCCTTACAGACGTTCTCTAGCGTCGGCGTAGCGGATGGTATGCTCTGCTACGTCATAGAGCTGCATAGTCTACAAACTCCGCCTTGTAAAATTGTGCGGTTAAATACCACGGTGCTATTTCTAAATGCGACATGGGGCTAATTGAGTATATATTTTTCTGGTGCAGGTGTAAACTCAGCTCTAGAAGTCAACAACATTGGCCACTTTGTATTCGTTAGCTAGCATGTACGCCACGTCGCGTTTTTTAACTTTTAAAAAATAATTTAATGCTCTAAAAGGGTAATTTACTGTACAAAAAGCCGTGGGTCTAGAATAGAAATGGCCGTGAAAGGAGAACAACGGCCACGAGCGCCCGCAGGGGTCGGGGGCGGCGTTCATCACCCGGTAACTGTTGCGTGTACTCGCGCCGCACGGCCGGCACAGAGCTTAGAACAAAGAGCTTTCACTCCACCGTAAGCTTTAATTACACGTTGGTTGTCAGGATTAAAATAACTGATGAAACACTGTACGCCGTTTGCCAGCAGACCATAATTAGTAATAAGGTACATAAATAACAAATCTCACAGAAACTTATTTTCAAGTGTTTATGGAAATTCAAGGTCTTTCACCTGCTCTATTACGGGCAACATTTAAACAGCTTTGTTTCTAATCTAAAGTTTTCATAAAATTCTTAACGATTTTAAAACGGTACTGGGGCTACCTAACCACCATAACCAAACTGCTTTTTATGTTATCGTATTGTTTTTAATTGGGCTGCTATTACTATGAAGTAAATAAGAGCTATAACAAGTCACAACGTTAAGATTATATTCCATCAAAGTTGAAACGCCACTCCGTTCGGACTGTAACCTGATTCCCGACTAGAATTGTCCTTTTGTTTTTTCGGTCTTCGAGGCATCTGGTGGGAGTTGATTTTGTCGGAGTAGCGTATCTACAGTTTCAAAGAAATCGAATGGATCGTTCAATAGCGCTCTTTCTCAATAGGTCGCAATAACCATAATGGTTAGTGAGATCTGGATCGCAGAACACTACAGAATTTAGCATAGATGGCTTCTTAAAAATAGTCGTTAATCTTGCTAGCATACAAGAATGAGTACTAAACTTTTGTTTCCGGTAACAATACGGACAGTTATAGGTACGGAATTGTTTCGGGACCAAATGCACATGTGATTTTCTACAAAGATTCTTCTGTGAATGTAAGTTCTAGTGTAGTAAAATGTCTAACTTGGACGATGGATGGGTTTCATTCGTCATTATGGTAAACGATAAATAAAACCTATCCATCGTATCCATCTACAGCCACCAGAAATTAGATACATTCGCTCGTAAGAATCTTCGTGGAAAATCTACAATTTTCACTGGTCATGGTATACGTTCGAAAGTACAATTTTATGGTTAGATTTCTAGAACACCCTCACTTCCTGATTGCCTGGAAAAATATTTTAATTGACGCTTATTTAAAAGAAATATCACTATAGTTTGGCCGCAACTCCGTCCGTGCTGAAGTGGTTTATTGGCTTTATTGCTATATTCGCTCAATAACTCCTGTTTTCTGAAATAAACCTCACTCAGGTACAAAAATGCCTTGGCGACGCATTAAGGATTTGAATGGGATGGTCACGAGTCAGTGTTACTTGGATACGTAATCATGTTGACCAGTGATCTCTAGTGCTGAAAGATTAACCTCTAAAGTCCCAAATAGCGTCAGTTCGGTTATTAAATAGTTTGTCGGCTGGCCATCTATCTACAAGCGTCTAGAAGACTACCGAGGGCAACAATGTCTTATTTTAAACAAAACTTAAACACTTAATCAAGTACCCCTATAATTACCACGTCACTCTTCTATTTATACCTCATCCAGTTTCAAGAAGCCTTCACATTGAAATTCCGTCTGACGAAAGAAAGGTCTCACTAAATATGCGCGTCAAAGTAAAGGAATGTATTACGTTGGTTTAATTGGAAAAACGCGATGGGGGTGCGAGGTCAGCTGAGTGGGCTCCCTCCTCCATAATAGGCTGTTACGATACGATCTGGGGGCGCGCAGCCGAGCGGGCTCAGTGCCGCCTCGGAGTCCGAGGGTCCGGTGCGGCTCGCGGCGGGGCGGCGCGACTGCCGATCCTCACCGACCCTGCGACTGTTGCGACTTTGATGTTGGACTCCTCCACGGATGGTTGCCCGCTAAACAAAACCACGATGGGCTGTACCAGCAGCGCTCCAAGCATGGCCCCTGCGAATGCCACAGGTAGCGATTTATTATTTCAAACGTCTTTTAGTATTGTTGAGCCTCCAATGTTGTTCACAGTTTACAGTACTTTTTGTAACCTACGCTGAACCTGACTATACTTAAATGGATTTTGTATTTCTTTTGGAAATACTTGTCTGTAACAAATGAATATTTGTTTAATTTGGTAGTTGTACGCGCCTTTGAACTGTCTACAAAGAAAAGTTAAAAGAATCAACAATATCTTAGAAAGAAAGAAGAAAATTGAATGAGATTTTTTTTCTGATTTTCTATGTCTGAGTAACATTAGGGTCAATACGCGTCAGTTGGTAATCTTTAATTTTAAATATCTGTAAACTAAAATGTATAAACGTCAAACTCGATTCTAGTCTAACAAGAATGGACTGGTAGTACTAATTGGCCCCAATATTTACTACTCATGGTATTGTTTTTTAACAAGCGTAGTACATTTAACGTTCAACAGTTTAGTTTTCAAACCATGGCAAGTAGGTAACTAGTTTTATTTAGTTAACAACCAGATTTATGATGTCAACGATAAAAAGTTCAAATTCATTATTGACCGACCATAAAACCTGCTGAAACCTCTAGATACCTATATACATTAATGGCGTCTCTTATTTTCAGAAAGCAATATAACATTTCCTGGAGACATGCAAGAAAATCAAATGGCAGAAATGAACAACATGGTCAGCGGCGTTACTGAAACAAAAGCTGTAATCGAAAAAGAGGTGCTTCCTATGTGTGATAATTTAGAAGAATCAATTCATTTATCTCAAAATGACATGTCTAGGATAGAGACAGTGAGCCGGCGGATAGATAAAGGTATGTTAAGGCAGTACCATTACAACGATTTTAACGCTGCAAATATCCATACAAAATGCGTATGCGTACTTCATTAACTGTGCCATTTTTCAAAAAGTATTGTTATTATTCGTTAGGGAGAACTAGCGCCCTCAAAGGCAGGTCTTTCTTGCAATTAAGATAATTATGCGCCCTAAAATACGTAAAAGTAGGGCGAATCTCGCGGTTCCCCTTCTATGCATTATATATTTGGTGTTATCTTCTCTCGTAGCACCTATGTTGATTCCTCGAACGTTACGGCGGCTTCTGCGGACCAGCGTAGCACGGCGTAGCATAGACCAATCATCGCGTAACGTGAACCATACTGGCCGTAGACCTCGCCTCCAAAGTCGCCGGATTTGTTAGATCATTTTCCAAAATGGATATTTCCTAGTAGCAGAATTTTATTCACATTTATTGCAGGATTAAGTTTTTACAGTCGTGTTTTTCCCTGACGCGTTTTTTCCTGTCACACTTTTTCACATTCCCGAAATTAATTAAACAGTGTCGACGGAGCTCTTATTTGTGGGTGTTTCGGCCCTAGGGGCCTTCTGCAAACTTTTTAACTAATTATAAATGGGAAAAATTGAGCTATGCAGGAATTCCGATCGAAACATACGCAATTGACAAACAAATACATTGGAAAAAAGCAAACAGTTTTTTTTTGTTAGAGAAGAAAATAGGTAAAACATAGTAACAAATAAATAATTTGATGACGCAGTTAGCTAGTTGATATTTGGTACTGACCCTGCCTACGAAGCCAGCGGTCCCGGGTTCGATTCTCGATCGGGGAAAATATTTGTGTGACGAGCACGAGTATATGTTTCTGAGTCTTAGGTGTTTTCCATGTATATTTATTTGTCTATGTATATGTATAAGTACCCACAGTGTAGTCGAGAAGGAACATAAATATGTGTACACTTTAGTACCTTGTCTATTTAATGTCATGTTTAGACTGCCATTCATGAATTGTCATAGCGATTAAGTGACAAGCAGGGAGCGTACTTTTGGTGCCGATGACGGGCCGGTGACGTCAAACTACATATAGCATGATTTTATATTAGTATTGAATGAATATTGACTACCTACTTATCAACCTCTTCGGTTTACTGATATTGACACTTGAGACATATATTAAAAACATAATTAAGTGACACATGACATTTTTATTAGAACAAGATGGTTAGAGCCAATAATTAATTAATTAATTCGTAACAATCATTATTGCTTTGATATTTAATTACCTAAATCGCAATGGAATCTGTAAATGCATATTGTCAGGAGTTTCCTTGTCTGGTAGTAAATAGTAAACAAGTTTATTGCTCCTGCTGTGAGAAAAAATTAACATCAAAAGTAAGTAACATTGAAAAGCATTTGAAAACAAAGAGCCACTTAGAACGAGAAGGACAGAAAAAAACACAATATGTTTTTAACATGGATTTAACTAATTTTATGATATCTTCAAATATTCCTTGGAAACAACTAGAAAATAAGAACTTTGTCGATTTCCTTAAAAAATGCATTGGTGGGAATTATGCAAATACGGTGAATATACCGTCAGAATCAAACCTAAGATTACGGTATTTACCAAAAAAGTATGACGAAACTTTCACTTCCATACGGCAAGATATTGGTAATTCCTATATTTACGTAAGTGTAGATGAAACAAAAGACCAAATACAACGAAATGTTGCTAATGTTATCGTTGGAGCACTTAAGGGGACCAATTCAAGCAGACCTCATATAATAGCTTGTCAAGTTCTTGAAAGAACGAATAATGAAACTATTAAGGATTTGATAGTTAACTCATTAAAAAATCTCTTTCAAAATGATAATTATCACGAAAGAGTGGCGTTATTTCTTACTGATGGAGCTGCTTATATGATAAAGGCAGGCCGGACACTAAACAGCCTTTTCCCGAACATGACACACGTAACTTGTGTAGCCCATGGTCTCAACCGTGTCGCGGAGACAGTGCGAGGCTTATTCGACGATGTGAATGAATTAATATCAAGTATAAAATCAGTATTTTTAAAATCCCCCTCAAGAGTGAGAGTATTAAAACAGCTTTACCCTGACATGCCAAAACCACCACAGCCGATTATAACAAGATGGAATACGTGGATTGAGGCCTGCATGTACTACAGAAAATATTTGGACGAGATCACTAATGTTATTAATGCTCTAAACGAAAGAACAACGGTTAAAGTAAGGCGTGCAAAATTAGCAATTAATAAACCAAATCTAAGACAGAACATATTTTTCATAACGGAAAATTGCACCGTTTTGGTTGAATCCACTCAACATATGCAGAACTCTAACCTTTCGCTGACAGAGTCATTGGATGTGATTAAAACTGTAACAGCAAAGCTGTCCAAGATTTGTTTACATAAAAAAGGAAAAGACATATATAGAAAACATATATTAGTATTAATGAAAAACAAGGGACTACGAACTATAGAAAAAATTGCCGCCTTAAATGATAACAAAGAAATCTGTCTGAATGAAACCACAGAAAAAATGGATCTTTGGCGTTTTTTAAAGTATGCTCCAATTACATCGGTTGAAGTTGAAAGGTCATTTTCAATTTTAAAATGGATTTTTTCCAGCACGCGGTGTAATTTGACTCCGAGAAGTATAGAACAGATTCTAATTATCCTAATTATGAATCGAAGTTTAATAATTTTACTTCACGATAAACTGTATATAATGTCCGTAATAACTAACTGTATATAAACTGTATAAAATATCATATCCGTAAATTACTAGCTGTATAGAACTGTACACATATAATTCCAAATGGTAAGCAAACATTAATTAGTCTTCAAAAATATATCGTTTTACATATAATTAACCTTTTTTTCATTATTTAAGTTGTAACTAAGTAACTAGCACATAAGAAAAAAACCTTTACTAAAAAATACAACAAAAAACAATAAAAAAACGTGTATAATGAATATAGAATTACCTACCTATTTCTAAGAACCAAGATTTGTCGATCTGTGTTATTTTATTTATTTAAGCGGGTAATTGGAACCGTTATCCAGATGTGCGACTTAATAAAGAAAGGCCAGCAAAGATATTTATATGAATCATATATCTCAAATGACAGTGAAGATACAGAGTTCTGTCTGAATTTTAAACATGCTGCAATGGTGTGCTTCGAAATGCGTCGGAATTGCATGTTTTGTTTTATCATTGACCTTTTACGGGTAGATTAAACTGTGTGCATTTTACACAATTTTTTTTTTTTTGTGTATCGTGTTGTAAGTTATTTAAACGTTTACATTAGCTATCACGTTAATTTAAATCATTCTTTGACTTAGTGCGGTGTTCACCAAAAGTTAAACGGACGATTAGAGCTTTGACGGATGACAAAAAGCCGAATGGTAAGGGTCAGCTAAGAAAACAGTCAGTTAAATTAGTTGGCGAACAACGATATTTATATATAACGTAAATTTCAAGCATCCTGTATCTGAAATTGCGTCATCGGTCTGTCATCGGCACCAAAAGTACGCTCCCTGGTGACAAGGTACTAAAGTGAACACATGAAGTGAAACTCGACTGTACAAGTCTATAGCTTAGGTTGGGACTAGGTCAATTTGCGTGATATTGTCTCCCGATTTTTTTTTTTTTTATATAGCTAGCCCGCTTTATTACAAGGTCTGACACGAACGAATTGTATAGGTGTATTAAATACGGTTTTTGCGGTTTAAAAGACGAACTACGCTATAGTATAATTTACACTCGGAAAATATTACGTCACTGTTTCTTATTTCCTCATAAAAGCTGAATGGACGGCCCAATTAACCTCTACAGACAAGTGGCGAGTGTCTAAGGGCACTTTAATAAAAAAATGCCAAAGTGATGGACTTTAAAATATATCTGTCGTTATTAGTGTTATAGTGTAGAAGTCGGTTGCCGCTATTCCTTCGGTAACTTTTTTTTCGGGATAAAATGTAGTTTGTGGCCTATTCTTAACTATAAGTATGTGCGCGAAGTTTCATCCTGATCCGTGCAGTGGTTGAAGCGTGATTGAGTAACCAACATTCAAACTTTCTCATTTATAATATTATAGGACGATTTATTATCTTACAAAATCTAGTATCTTCTTATTCCTAGTAGTAAACAATCCTACTAAATATTACAAATGCGAAAGTGTGTGTTGTTGTTACTCTTTCGCGCTGCAACGGCTGGGCGGATATGGATAAAAATTTAAATGAACATAGGTTATACCTTGTTTTGACACATAGAATACTTTTCACCCCACAAAAAAAATAAAAATTCCGAGGAAATCTTCTTCTTCGTACGGTCATTCCCGTATTTTTCTATAAATTAAAGTTAGTGTTTTGAAGCCAGGTTACAGCCTCCAAGATACTTGATAATATCTATATCTCTGAAACAGGAACCACACCACTTGAGTCGAAAGTAGATGCAATCAAGAGCTTCCCTATCCCTATCCTAACCAAGAACTCAGAAGGTTCTTAGGAATGTTACATTTTTACAGACGATTTATCCCTAAAGCGGCACAAGATCAAGGTTCACTCAATTCATTGCTAGTCGGCTCATTCAAAGGCTCACACCCCGTTGAAATTAAAAATGACTTAGTCGAGGCATTTGACAGATCCAAAAAAGGACTATGTGAAGCTACTCCCGAGCCCACCCTGATTGCAACGCAAAACTGGGTTTAGCATCTGACGCATCTGACATACGAGGGCAGTTTAATAAGTCGTTTTAAAAGTAAAAGTTATTTTTTTTAAACCATCATCATCATCATCATCATCATCAGCCCGGGGGCGTCCACTGCTGGACAAAGGCCTCCCCCAAAGAGCGCCACAAGTCACGGTCTTGAGCCGCTTGCATCCAGCGGCGCCCCGCGATCCTAACCAGGTCGTCAGACCACCGGGTGGGAGGCCGTCCAACACTCCGTCCACCGGTGCGGGGCCGCCACTCGAGAACTCTTCTTCTTTTTTTCTTTTTTAAACCATTTACATTTATTTCTCTACATAGTCACCTTTGAGGGCTAAACACTTGTTCCAGCGAGTTTCCAATTATTTTTTTCCCGCCAATAAATACGTTTAGTCAAGGTCTTCAAAATAGGCATGCGATACAGTCCTCATTTGCCAATTTTTTTTGCCCTCCAAGCTATCTTTTCAGATTTGGGAATTGGTAATAATCGCACGGAGCTAGATCCGGCCGATAAAGCAGTCTTGACCTTCTTTGGGGCACGTTCACCAGTCGCCAACCATTGTTTTGATTGCTGATTTGATCTGATCTGATTTGACTCAAAAAAATCCAAGGATTAAGCTTCATCATCGTTTTTGTTCGATTGTCAACAAACGTGGCACCCATCGTGCAGATAGCTTTGTCATACCCAAATCTTCATGCAGGATATTATGTACTCGCTCAGTGGAGATGCCTGTGTTCTCAGCTATTTCACGCACCTTCACTCGGCGGTCGTCGAGAACAATATTATGGACTTCTTCAACAACATCCGCAGTAGTGACTTCGATTGGGCGACCGGAGCGTAGAGCACGTTTAAAATCATTTATCCAGTTATAAACAGTCTGCATCGTTGGTGCGTTAGTGCCATAAACAGAATCAAGTTCAGTTTTTATTGTGGCAGCACTGCAACCCTTCATAAAAAAATGTTTTATAACGGCACGAAATTCAGATTTTTCCATAGTTGTTGAAAATTTACGAGTGATCACAGTTAAACAATGGTTATACAGACAAAAACTTGTTTTTTTTGCTGAATTTTTGACAGTCTTCATTTTAAAGATTGTGCCTGCCAGTGTTAATGCCTTTTACCAGAAAAAAGATTTTACAAATAGTTTTTAAAAGGACTTATCAAACAGCCCTCGTAGCATGGGGAGCTATATTGCAACAATAGAAGGTAGGTTCTTGGCAGCCACTGGTATTATTTCCCCGCTAACTCAACCCACCACAATTTAATTATTCGCCACCCGACAGAGAGCTTCTGGCAATTTATGAAGCAGTGAAACATTTTCGCCACATGGTTGAGTCAAGAAACTTCACAATCTACATAGACCACAAACCCGTGTGCTTCGCATTTCACAACCGAAAAGAAAACTGCTCCCCCAGACAGTACAGGCATTCTTACTTCATATTACAATTCTCCACAGACATAAAACATATAAATTTTGGAAAAAAAATATGCCATCGCCGATACGTTATCTCGCATAGAGGAAATCCAGTTACCAGTCATCTTAGTTTTATGGGCAATGGCGCAGCTAGAGTACCTATGAATTCGAGGAGTTGCTTGTGTTGCTACAAAATACCATCTCAGTACATCATAATAAGCTTTTATCCCACTTCTTAGTTGATATGAAACTTTAAGACATTTCAAGCTCGCCTCAAGCAACCCCGCGCGAAAGTTATAGTCATATTTAAACAATAAAATTAAATGTTCTTCGTTAAAGTCGCTCAACTGTCTTAATCGAGTTATGTTATCGCCATGTTTCGGTGGCTATTAGTGGTCGTTATCATCAGTTCCACTTCACCAAATAATACTTTCTGGATGCAAATGCTAGACTTGTTACTAAAAATACTAAAATTGCTATACGTATGCATATAATATTTGAGGAGTTCCCTTAATTCCTCACGGATCCCGTCATCAGATTCAGATTTGGTGACAATGGGACCACATCGGAAGTATACCTACTCTATCAAACCGAAAAATATTTTTTAATCTGGTAATATCTGTAAAAAGTTATGCGTAGTAATACATAAAAAATACATAAGTAAGTATTTTTCATAATACTTACTTACATAAGTTAGTCACAAACTTGGATTATTTATTCATTTTAGCAGGTGGTAGGACCCGGTGCAGGGTCCGTCCGGATCGCTACCACCATCTTATCCATTAACCTACCGCCAAACTGCAGTGTTCGCATTGCTGTGTTCCGGTTTGGGGATAAGACAGCCGGTGTAATGACTAGCATAGAGGCATTCCATCTTAGTCCTCAGGGTTGGCAACGCATTTGCAGTCTTATGCTAATGTCTATGGGTCACAGTTTCCACTTACCATCAGGTGGCCTGTGTGCTCGGTTGCCTTCTCTATGACATAAAAAAAAAAAAAATTAAAAAAAAAATTAATTGGGCCAACATCATAAACAAGTCTGCAATATATCAGAACTACCGGATTTGACGCAAACTACGCCGTACTTTGATTCCCCAAATTTACTGGAGTATTGAGATCCTGCTCCGTTTTTTTTCGTCAGTTACAAAGCGGTTTTTCGTAGCGATACAGACTGTACCTACCTATTGTATCCAGTCACTGACGTTAGTGTCATTGTGTCATTCCAGTCATTTTCTGTTACATTGTTAAATTGAAAGGTGTCATAATATTTAAATAAAAACTATCGACTGTGTTTACGGACTTTAGTTAAGTATAACAAAAAACTGTAGGGGAACCTGGGGAGGGTTGATAGCCCCTTTTGTTTTTTGACTTTATTTTTTTAAGATTTTAGTTTTTTCGCATTAGATAGCTTTTTAAGTCATAAGTTTCAGAATTTATCTTTTTTATTGATAGTTTGAAAGAGAACAAGGCTGTGTTACAATTTAGCTCATTATTTAATGAAATGGCATTGTAGACTTTTACCATGTGTCCCCTGTGTAAGGGAGACTTGTTTTAGGTATCAGGGAGACTTGGTAAATAGATTTTTGCCGTGTCTCCCCATACCTGATTCCCATTTATTAAATAACTAAATTCGCAGTCAACAATACATCTAGAAATAGGAAACACAGCAAACAGACATTTATCGTATATTCCAGATGTAGAAATTTAATTACCACCGATTAGATCACTTGATCCGCAGGAATCAAATCTCCTTTAGTTGGGGACACATGGTAAAGCGTTTTTTTTATCGCGAATGCCATAAAACAAGAGGGTTGATTTCCTTTTAATTCATTGACTTGATACCAACGGAATAGAATTTATCAGGAGCGCAGACAGTTGGTGAACCATATTTTTAAATTTTAAATACTAAGTAAGTACATTATTTTATTTTCCAAAAAACAACACAATACTGGTAATCTATTTCTTTACTATAAAAATAATAATTATCTGTATTAATCATCGTAACAAACAAATTAACAGTCTAGAAATAATCAATAAATTTAGCTGACCAGTCAGTTATATTATGTTAATCAGTCATTTTAATATTTGCTATTTGCTAACAGCTACCTTTAATCTCAATAAGAAGTTGACTTATTTGTATCAGAACTATAATCTCAAAAAGAGGAACAATCTAAAAAAAAAATACCAAAAGAAAACTAAACCTTAGTTATCCTTCCTAAAGATCCTCTTAATGTTAGTATTTCCAGCTAATACTGCAGCTACATTTTATTTAACCTTCTCTGGTATATTTGCCTGGCATGGTTTCTCCTAAAGAAAAAGTATTAATGACAGCTCCGTAGACTACAGCAGGATAAACGCCACACTAGTTAAGGTACATAATTGGTTTACTAGTAACAACTTGCTACGATTACTAAATGCTAAGAAAACTAAATGTGTTAGGTTCGCTTTGCCTAGTGTTAAACCGGTATTTTTATAAATAACGAGTGTTTGCTAATGGTAGATAAGGCTGTTTTCCTAGGTATAACAATAGATACAAATTTGCAATGGAGTCCCCACATAGCTGCACTGGCAGCCCTGGCAGGTAAACTAAGTTCGGCAGCTTACGCCGTTAGGAAAGTAGACAACTAACTAATGTTGAGACAGCTCGCTTAGTTTATTATAGTTATTTTCATAGTGTTATGTCTTACGGTATTCTGGTTTGGGGTAAGGCAGCTGACATACAAACTATATTTGTGTTACAAAAAACGGCCATTCGTTCTATTTACAATTTAAATTCCCGTGACTCCTTAAGAGAACTTTTTAAAGAAATTAATATCTTAACTGTAGCGTCTCAATTTATTTACGAGAATATTATTTATGATATTAAGAATTTAGATTCTTTCACCAAAAACTCTGATATACATAATTTAAATACAAGAAATAAAAATAAAATCGTTATTCGAAAATTCCGTATCCGTAAAGTATATATAAATCATTTGTTGGTCAATGCATTCATTTCTATAATAAATTACCTGACATAGTTTTAAAGTTACCCTTTCCAGCACTTAAAAAATATTTGAAAAGGTCGTTAATGTCTAAAGCGTATTATAGGGTATAGGGTCGAGGACTATCTAACAGACAAATATGCATGGCCTAAACCCGAAACTTAGTCAATAATAATTTGTTCAAATGCAAAAGCTTTATCCTGCTTTTTCTTGTCTAGGGGACACCGTTGATGCAGGAAAACATATCGAAACTTTTATGTGGTCATCTTGCACCATCTCATAAGTAGTTGATTCTATTTATTCTATTTTCTTTTCTCTCTATCTTTCCCGTAAGATTTTTGGCATGTTTTCCTGCTGAACTACACATGTTATTTGATATTAAGTATATTTAATTTAATATTTGTAGCTTTATATAATGCTAGACTAAGTAGTACCATTGTAATATGAAACATGAAATGTGTTTAAAAAATGACTGACTGCTGAGTTTCTTGCGGCGTTTCTTCTCAGCAGTGGTCTCCTCTTGGGAAGCGCTGGTAGATTCTTGACGAGTAAAAGTGCCCGAGCGGCCTACTTACTGAATAAATCTTAAATATTTTATCTCTTTATCTTTAGCTCTATGAATCTCCTTGTTATTTGATTACATGGTAGGCTTGATCTGTCACGGGATCACACGACCCCGGGATCACATCATAAATATTTTTTAGCGCGTGGAAATAACTAATATAAAAGTAATAATGTAAAAATTTATGGTTTGCAGTAATATACCGAAAGATAGTGTTGATCAATTAACTAGATATTTTTTGTGGTGAATGCCTACCGTAAAATCGAATAAATTATAAACTGTATATTAGAATTTTAATGCATAGCCTAAACCCTATACTTAGTTAATAATAATTTGTTCAAATGCAAAAATACTTTATCTTGTCTAGGGGACACCGTTGATGTAAGAAAACATATCGAAACTTTTATTTGGTCGTCTTGCACCGCCTTATATAAACAAGTAGGTTTTTTTTTTCCCTCCCGTGTGAGATCTCCCAAGATTTTTGGCTTATTTACCTGCTGAGTTACGCATGTTATTTGATATTATAAGTGATTTAATAGTAGATGTATTCGGTGAACCGCATTAAGATTTTCGTAATTTTTTTTATACGTTATAAATCGTAAACCGCATTTTACCTTTCATTTAATCAACTCCAATATAATAAAGAATAAAGAAAAACATTTATTTAGATGTATAGTGGTACGGAACCCTACGTGCGCGAGTCCGACTCGCACTTGGCCGGTTTTTTTAAAATAAATCCAGCTAAAACTTACCGAAAATTAAATACATAAAACGACACAATATTTTCTCCGTCCGCCATGTGCAACCCCTAACATTTTGTCAAAACGCGCCAAAAAATGCGTAAAAAAATGAATCACGTTTGTTCAAACTCGAAGTCAAGTTTACCAAGTGTCATGGGATAAACCCTCCCCAGGTTCCCCTACACATGTAAATTGTTATTCGCAAAAGTTTTTTCGACACAGAATTGTGATGTTTTTGCATTTGAAAGTATAAAAACTAACAAAAAAAAAACAAAAGGCAACTAAAAAACTTTCATCATGGGACGCAATCGCTAAAATATGCTTAAAAATCTGATCTTGTATGTATTCGTCATTGTGACATTTGCATTTGACAGTAAGTGACAAAGCATACATTAACTAACATAATTATGCCATATGTAGGTACAGTACCCCAAAGAAAACGTTAAGCACTATAGTGCGTTGTCATAGTAAACTTCAAACAGAACACCAAATGATACACATGACAATGACAATGACATTCACAATGACAAGGTTCTAAGTATGTTCAACATTTTTATTGGGTGACTACAATCGACTACAAAAAGATGTATCACCTTTTTCACGTAATAGCATTGGAATAAGGTACAAAATTGAATACATGTTTTTGTAGTCGACTGAACAGTTGTTTATTAAGTATTCTGCCCGCAACTTCGTCTGTGTGGACTTCCGAACTTGATCTTACCAGGATAAATAATATAAGTTTCAAAAGTATGTCCTAACGGACCCAGTCCCAAGCTAGACTCTAGGCTTGTACAGTCAGCGTCATATAGTACGTAGCAGTTAATATCACCAAATAGTTGGAAATATCCAGAATGCTCATTAACATCGACGCTGCCTAAGTGATCCAATTGTTCAGATCATCTACAGTGCTCAAATATACTGGAGCACACACAACGTCAAATACTTGATTAAATTCAAGACGCCACTCGTACCGGTACAACCACACCGGCCGCTCTGGTAGCTTAGCATCCAAAGTCGTGACAACAGGTATTTTGTCTAGATGTCAGTATTTTGTTGAGTTTTGTTTGTCTGTTTGTCACGAATTAATGATTTTTCATTCTTTATTTTTCTTTCAAAGTAACCAAAAGTACGGAACGGTACGGTGGGTAGGTACTGTGCTATAACAAACTGCTCTTTCTGATTCTAAGTAAACACAAAGTCGGTGATGGCCTTGTGATTCGGGGGCAGGCTTATAAACCCGCCCGCTCACATAAACTTAACTAAATCAGGTAATGACCGAGTTAAGAAACACGAAATGAATAAACAGAACCACAAACAATCCATTTAACGTGTTTTGAGAAGCAACAGTGCAGTGGTAGCCATAGCTACCACGGCTGTAACTTGGTGCCAACAAGTTTATTTTGCAAACTATATGAAATGGCCGTTCAGAACCATGTGCCGGAACTTGACCGCTACTTGTTAAATTATTACAGTCGTAAACGTATTGCAACGAACACGAACTATAGATCTCTCGCGATAGCATGGCCTTCTCCATTAAGCATTAGGTCAAATTACTTATTTATGAGCGTATTTAGAAATAATGGCCCGACAAACACAGGTTCAGTGCGTCTAATTCACACTTTCACAAAAGTATAATAGGTAATCGTTTTGTACAAGTCTTCTTTTCAAGTTAATTTCTGTCGTTAACTTATAGTAAACTGATAGTAGTTCATTTCTGTTTTAATTGGAGCATACTTACTTAAATCTTTTTTAAATATACATCTCGGGTAAGTTGGAAAAGTAAATAAATAGGACTCAAGTCAAAAATCTGATTTAAATACATAAAAACAATTACATATAGATAGATATTAATTTAAAACAATACTCAAAATAAAAGAAGCCATGTCTGGTAAGTTCGCATTTTCTTAGGGGCTTTTCACCGCATTACCGCATACTATAAATGATGTCAAAAAGATTTTAAATCATCTACATCTACATCCACGGGATTCGACAAATATTCATGTTGAAGTGTCTTACTTTATTTTTGTTAAACTAAAAGACGCCCGTGGCTTCGTACCTACACGTAGAATTAGTTTCCCGCTACTGCCTCTATTTTAACTCCTTTCCTTAGGGAATGAATTTCCAAAAATCCCTTCTTGGTGCATCCCTAGTAGGATTCAAGGAAGAAATCCCTCCAAATTCCTTTGTTCCAGTGGTTTCGACTGTGCGTTGAACGATCATTCAGTCAGTCAGTTTCTTCTTTTATATTTAGTACCCGGAAGACCGAGCGTCGCTCGGGTTGAAAACGACATTTCCCGAAGATGACAACTTGACAGATCGATTTTTCGCCCCCGTGAAACCTCTATCTTTCAAATTTCATTGAAATCGTTGGAGTGGTTTCCGAGATCCTGATTTGCTCGTTTAAAGGAATAACTTTAAACGAGCAAATCAGGATCTCGGAAACAACTGTCTATCTATCTAATATAATAAGATTAGATAGATAGATACGTAGAGTAAGAGAGATGCGACACGAATCATCTTGAAGCATCTCATCTTGTTGTTAGTCCATTAGACTTCTGGTAAATACGTGTGACGTAACGTACGTGGGTAAGTGTGAGGTAGGGAACTAGGTAGTGTAGTAGTAAAGAAACACGTACTGATTCGACTTATTTATAAGGGTTATGTTCTTAGAGGCGATAGCTCTTAGAGGGCGTTTGTACTTGTCTCTCACTCGCTCTTATACGGTCTTATTAAGAGCGAATCGCTTACAAACCCGAATCGCTTTCTAATATGTGCTCTCAGAGAGCAAAAGGTTATTATCATATACCTATATACATGATAGTATCAACACATGGTCGGGTTTTTAAAGCTTTTTGTTAGATTGTTTACTACTAATCCTAACTTATCCATTTTGTATCGAATGAACAACTAGGTACCAACTCTCATGGCTGTGTTCCTCGATAAACACTAATATTTGCACAAGATGTCCTCATTCGATAGAAAGCTTGACCTTTCCGCACAAGTTCTCTGTACGCTATAAACGTTGTTCGTGCATATCTCTCAAGTCTTGGAGTATTTTTACGACGTCGTTAACCTAACTACATCTAGCCTTCGCACTTGTTGTTATTTCATTAATTTTATTTCAGAATGACGTGACGTTATATTTTTAAACTACGCTGCTGTAAACATTTAGCTAGAGAAAGCGGTCAGCAATTATATGCAAATTTATTTCACGCTACAGCGCTATGGTATTTTAGGGAGTGTCTAAAATTTTTTGTGTTATTTAATTTCAGATGTACAGACGGATAGTTTTAGGATAGATAATGATTGGAATGAAAGTTATAAGTTATTACAAGAAGATAAAGTATCAAAGCTAGAGGAGGTCGTAGAGGAAGCTATCGAGAAGTTATCCCAACATAACATCAGTTCGGGGAACTCGGATAGCGCAACCGAGACCCCCGCAGAGCCCACCGAGGTCGCGGCCGAGACGGACCCTGACACCAGCGAAGCCCCGGCAGCTGACGACGCCGAGGCCAACGAAGACGAAGAGTAAGCGCAAAATTTACTCTTAAACACTAACATACCAATAGGCTTCTTTAATGAATTACTTACCTACTTACTTACATAGGATCAACTCAATTTGGTAAAAGGCTCTTTATGTAACTTAATATTCCTTGCACTTTGCTTAATTGTACTGAACTGAAACATCTTTTTTTAGGTACATTACTTTAATTAAGAATGTTAGGACAGTGTCCGGCGGTTGCCACTTGGGATTTTAGTTTTACCTACCACGTCCAACTCTTTTTTTTCAAGTAGGTAGGTACTTTTGTGAGATATAAAAAACTTACCTACAAGAAATGACGTTGCAGCATTTGAACATTGGAAGGCTGCTTTTACCTTACCTTATTATGCCATTTGGCTCCTATTTTGCCAAACTGACAAGGCATGTTATAAGTATACTGGTGCCAGTGTAGTAATAATGGCGTAACTTATATGAAGCCTAATGAGTGTAATGAATGACCTAGGAACTTCGCGATTTTGCGATGTACCTAAATAAAATGGTCAATTATCACCTGTTGCTGTCAGATTGGTGATATAGGGACCTGAGTTGTAGAAGAAGTTGTACTACGTCCCTAATTACGTAATATATACTCTGGCATCTTCTAAAACGCAGTGATCACGCAGGATAGCGACAATTACATTTTTCGACATTAATATTTCCTAAACAGTATTTCCAAATCCAAAAATTGATTATACTAACATTATATGTAATGATTTTGTAAGAGCTATCAATTGATGTCATACTCGTAATTTAAAATAAATACCTTTGGTTTCCTTGTATTAAAAAAAATGTTTTCACTTATTCCATCATTGCAGACTACATTTTTTATATTGTGTAGTAACAATTAAGAATTGAATTTGTGGGAAAGCCCTGCTTTTGCCCGCGACATCGTCCGGGTAGCTTTCGATTATCGTTACGAGTACTCCCTCTGGAACTTTTAAAATTTCCGGGCTGAAATTTAGCCTATATTTTAATCCAGGTATAAGCTATCTCCATTTCAATTTAATCCAAATCCGTCCAGCTGTTGCAGCGCGAAGGAGTATCAAAGTAACACACATAGCTACACAAACTTTCGTGTTTATAATATTAGTAGGTAGGATTCTCTGGTATTGGATTCATAAAATTTAATTCGTTTTTGACACATACACAAATATTATCGATTGATTTAAACTGTGATTGACTGTAAGTAATTATTATAATTTTTACGCAACACCTGGCCATAATGTGAGTTTTATCGCACGCTGCGCGCACGGTAAAACTCGCATTGTGGCCAGGTGAAGACGTAAAATTGTGTACTCATCACGGGCAGTAAAAAAGAAAGCCTTCTATCGCATATTTACAACCCTCGCCTACGGCTCGGGTCTCAAATACCTGCGATTTCGGGCTTTCTTTCTTTTACAGCCCTTGTTAAGTAATGTACTATTAATAAGTATACTTTAGCCATTATAGACTAGCGGTCCTGTTTGGTACCAGATGTCGTAGTAAGAATTTGTGCTTTATTGTTCTATAGGTACTATCGAACCAACGGAACCCTGACCCACCATAGAACCTTGTCACAGTGATTGACGTTAGGACTGTCATACGAAGCTATACGACAATCGTACGTCAATCATTGTGACAAGGTTCCATGGTGGGTCAGGGTTCCGTTGGTTCGATAGTACATACAAATACAAAATAAATTTAAATAATCAAACAATTCAGTCTATAATGGACTCTTAAGTTGTGAACCAAAATTAAAGTTTATTGCAAAGCATTACAACTTTACAAGGCGAATTTAGTGCATTAAATCCAAAAACCAAGAAAATTTAAACTTTGTTGAAGTAAAATTTGTAAAAGTAAAACTTTCTTTGAAGCGTAAAAATTACCAACAGTGTGGTCACCCTATTCTACTAGAAGAGTTATGTTTATGTTATGTTATGTATGTAGATTGAAGTAGGTACTTACGGTCAGTGACAGTTCAACGTAAAACCACCACGTAACCATGAGACTCGGTCAATTTTAAATAAATCATTTTATTAATTACTAGCTTTTGCCCGCGACTTCGTCCGCGTGGCGTGTTATAAAAGAGAGATCTTTGTGTGTGTGGGAGAAAGGTTAAAAAATGCTTAATTTTATTATTTTTAAATGAGGTTATAGTATAAAAAGCTCAGTTGAATAATGAATTGTTATTAATTTTTAGATTATTAGTTTATGATAATTTGGTTTGATATAAATTTAGGAAAATACGATCAGTGGAGGCTAATCCTAAAGTACCTATAGGGTTTCGTCTGGAATTCAGAGGTGAGAATGTGGATGTCAGTCGGTATGAAAGTAAAAGTTTGACCACATGAAAACTAAAAACCGGCCAAGTGCGAGTCGGACTCGCGCGCGAAGAGTTCCGTACAAAATTAACAAAAAAAAACTCGTTTGTTGTATGGGGACCCCCCTATTTTTTATTTTACTCTTATTTTCAGTATTGGTTGATATAGCGACAATAGATATACATATTCTGTGAAAATTTCAACTGACAGACAGACAACGAAGTCTCAGTAATAGGGTCCCGTTTTCACCCTTTGGATACGGAACCCTAAAAAGAGTAGCATGGAAGAGTGGTTCGGTTGGTGGGTGGCTGGTGCAACCGGGATATGGGAAATGTATTTAGGAAACATATTATTTATAAAATTTCCTTATAAACAACGTTTCTGGTCTTTCTGGAGGGTGGTGCGAGAATGACCAGACTGGATGGCGAACTTACGCGGGAGCATGCCACATATAACTGACCATGGGAGAAACAGGGCTGTCTTAAATCAACTCCTGCTAGCGCGAGTGTTTGACCCTGCGACTTATTAATGATCATGGCGAAACATACCTTCAATGGAAATTGTAGTCTCCGAAATTCGAACATACAACATTTTTTTCTCGCTAACTTAATTTTTCAAAATACATCCATAACCAAACTTTATATTTACTAAGGTATGCATGCATGCTAGATTGAAAACATCTATCTTACGTGATTTAGATTTTTACATACAAAAGTTTTTTCCCAATAACTCCCGTTCCCGTAGGAATTTTGCAATATCGCTTTGCAAGTAAGCTTTACGTTCATTAGGGTACCTGCATGCCAAATTTCAATCATCTATCTTACGCGGTTTAGATTTTTCATACAAAAGGATTTTCCCGCTAATTCCCGTTTCCGTGGGAATTTTGCAATATCGCGTTGCAAGTAAGCTTTACGTTCATTAGGGTATCTGCATGCCAAATTTCAATCATCTATCTTACGCGGTTTAGATTTTTACATACAAAAGTTTTTTCCCAATAACTCCCGTTCCCGTAAGAATTTTGCAATATCGCGTTGCAAGTAAGCTTAACGTTTATTAGGGTACCTTCATGCCAAATTTAAATCATCTATCTTACGCGGTTTAGATTTTTACATACAAATGTTTTTTCCCATTAACTCCCGTTTCCGTGGGAATTTTGCAATATCGCGTTGCAAGTAAGCTTTACGTTCATTAGGGTACCTGCATGCCAAATTTCAATCATCTATCTTACGCGGTTTAGATTTTTCATACAAAAGGATTTTCCCGCTAATTCCCGTTTCCGTAGGAATTTTGCAATATCGCGTTGCAAGTAAGCTTTACGTTCATTAGGGTACCTTCATGCCAAATTTCAATCATCTATCTTACGCGGTTTAGATTTTTACATACAAAAGTTTTTTCCCAATAACTCCCGTTCCTGTGGGAATTTTGCACTATCGCGTTGCAAGTAAGCTTTACGTTTATTAGGGTACCTGCATGCCAAATTTCAATCATCTATCTTACGCGGTTTAGATTTTTACATACAAAAGTTTTTTCCCAATGACTCCCGTTCCCATGGGAATTTTGCAATATCGCGTTGCAAGTAAGCTTTAGATTCATTAGGGTACCTGCATGCCAAATTTCAATCATCTATCTTACGTGGTTTAGATTTTTCATACAAAAGGATTTTCCCGCTAATTCCCGTTCCCGTGGGAATTTCGGGAATTCCTTTCTTAGCGGATGCCTACATCATAGTGGCTATCAGCATGCCAAATTTCAGCCCGATCGGTCCAGTAGTTTGGGCTGTGCGTTGATAGATCAGTCAGTCAATCAGTCAGTCACCTTTGCGTTTTATATATATAGATTATTACATAATACTGTTACGGATTTTTTTATAGTGTCACTTACGTACGAAGAGCCAGAAAAACATTTATTTATTTATTTATTTGTTAGGGAAACAAACAGCAGTATATAACACATTGAAATAGGTACAATCATAGCTTAAAAATACATAAGCCAAAGCAGTTTCCACTTATAGAAGAAAAACATTTCAGTTGCTCAGGTAAGACATTAAAAAATACTTTTTCTTAAACTAACATTTTTCGGGTAATTTAAAAATGGTTGCAGGGTATTATTACCATCGCGCAATTCTTGTTAATTTTATTTAATATATTTGGGTTCACGACACGAAGTCACCCAGTAATCCCAGTATGTATTTGTAATCACTCATTGGACACCAGGCTAACCAAACTTCGTAGACCTGGACCACCGAATAATCCTTACGCGCGGGCGATTTTGGTTAGGCTTTTCCACGGCTTGTCGATCAATGACGCTATACCGCCCACGCATAGATAATGTACTCGTTCACGTAACATAATGTCTACTCCATTACAAGAAAATATAAGTAATACGTAGGTAAATATACAAAAGATTTGTTAGAGTAGTATAGGCATATTCACCTTTTTTTTTCATGGTAGCGAATTTTTACGTCACTTTCTTTCATGATCGCAAATTTAATTACATACTTATTCGCCTTTTGTATAATTATAGCGCCACTTAATGTTCAAGTTTTAATCGCTGAAATGATCAGTATATTATTGTATTAGTCGCATTATTTCCCATTCCTAAAATCTAATTTAATAGTCGACAGAGCACCGCAAATTTTTGGAGCTCCTATTTCTGAGTTATTTAGGGCCCTCCGGGCCTGATATAGACACAGGCCTAATTTTACCTACCTACGTATTTACGATGTAATTACCATTGTAAAAATGTGTGATGGGAAAAATAGGGAACGAAAAAAAAGTAAATAGTAAAAATCACGGACATTAAATAATATTAACTAAAATTAACCAAACACACTTACACAATTTAGCTATTAGTAGTATTTCGCATTTAGTAGTACCAAAGCAAGTCGGGTTGTTTAACGTGTTCTGCGCGTATCACGCAAATATTTTTATAAAAAAATAGGGGTAGAGAATAAATTGGCGACTGGCACGTTTTCAGTTACGAGCACCTGGAGGAAGCCATCAGCCCCAGCCAGTCGGAGAGCAGTCGCGCTACGCGCTGGGAGGCCCTCGCAGACATCGCCGCCGAGCTGCCCCCCTCGCTCGCTGTGGACCCCCTCACCGGACAAATCTACTCTTTATCAAAATGATCGATTCTAAGTACTCATGATTACTCAAGATAGATTACTTACTACGCCGTGGGAGTAGTAGTCGAAATTCAACCAAGCAGCGTGTTCGCATTCTATTCTTCCGGTGTTGGGTTACTAGCATAGCGGCATTCCATCTGTCCTTAGGGTTGGCAACGCATTTGCAGTCTTGAGAATACAAACAAGGCCGTCTTAAACTATGGTGGGGCTCTTGGGCACACAACAATTTGGGGCCCTTTTGAAAAGTAAAGGAAGTGAATCAAGCATAGGTATTAACTTTTTTCTACTATCGCTTATTGTGAAAACAGTATTGAATGCAAAGGTCTATGGGGTTCAGATCTTACTTGCCGTCAGGTGGCCTGTGTGTTCGTTTGCCATTTTCTTGCCATAAAAAAACGCAAAGACCAGTACCTACCGGCCTATACTGGGGCCGTGATTCAAGACCTAGGATAAAAAATAACACTAGACTTATAGTATAGCAGTTTTAAATAAATTTTGATGATCAGTTAGTTTGTTTTTTTACCCACTTCCTTCCCAAATAATATTTAGGTACGAAGCTGTCTTGCAACGTCCTGAAGAGAGCCGAGAAGTGTTCATCACGCTTGACCTTGCTTGTTTTTATTTTTTGTTGGTACACCTCTTGAGGTGTACCAACGCCCTACTTTGAGAATTTAAGTTCGAGTTACGTTAGCTCCATCCCTGTTACTCGTCATCCGAGACTAAATCGACGGACAGGGATAGAGCTAATGTAACTCTGAACTTCGATTTTCAAAGTAGCGCCTCATCAATAGTTATTTTGGAAACTCCTTTACAGCAATTATCTCTACTAAAGTGTTTATTGAAATCCGAATATTAATTCAAGGCAATATTGAAAAAAGAAAAGAGGACAATGAACGGGCGATTTCAAGTTTTCGCCTTTTATACCTATCACGTCTATTATGGACAGCGTCTTCTGAGATAATTTATGAGGTGTTTGTCATCAACATAGTTTTTCTTTAAGGCTACTTAATACCTTATTAAATTGTCTTTTGATCTGAATAGTTCACTTTTTTTTTATTTGACTTCACTTTGAGGTAGTGACATGGAATTTTAACATTTGTGAATTTGCCTTTTTTACAGAAATTGGTCTCTCATAGAAAAACCTCTGTCAGTGGTTAGATTGGAGAGACTCCCTTACTATAAGATCCAGTTTATTAGTATAAGTTATTCGTAAGATGATATTCCTAAAAACATAAAACAAGTTGCGAAAATGGTAATTCAATTCTGGCATTGTACATAGAAAACGACGAAGATTGTCAAATTGTGTTGCCTAAAAAGTTAAAGTATTACATGCAATAAATATTGAGAAAACTGTATTGTATTATTATTTGATAAAATGATATGTAGTTTCCAAAAAAAAAAAAGTTTCATAATTAGAATAAATGAAAATAAAACAGATTATTCATTGCTATTTTTTTACTGAACCACTTTTTATTTAATTTTTTTTTTACTTTGTATTTATTTCAAAGGCGCGTGAGTTTTTAGTTTATAACTTAAATATGCATATACACACACTAGCATCCCGCCCCGCTTCGCTTCGGTTTATGTGAGTTCAACATTCATACATAATCCAGAATTTGTCTCATTAGCTGGTTTTCTATAAGACTCAAACTTTCTCTATTTATATTGGAACCGCTGAACGGGTCGGCATAAAGCTTGGCACACATATAGGTTAGGTCCCGGAATAGGATATAAGCTAATTTTGACCCCGGAAAATTGAAAAGATCCCGAGGGAAACTTCGCGAAGTGTAAATCAGGCCATAAGGCCACCACGTATAAACCTACTATGTAAACATTCACAGAAAAGTAGAAGCACAAGCTGGATCCTAATTATGTCCTTAGTCAGCCTTCACTTTGGCTAGGAATGCGATTATACCTACGGCAGTTCATCAGCTGATCCTACAGTTCTATAAATTGGGCCCTTTTCTTGGTTCTAATATAAGGTCTGTATCGCCGGCTACACAGCCCGGAAGAAACTTTATACAGCATTGAGTGTTAAACAATCCTAAGTACCTACTGTTTTTATACAGTTTGAAATGCTACTTTACCTCAGGAGCAGATCGTGAATTTGTGGGGCTCTGGGCTAATACTACTTAGAAACACACTACTACCCGTGGACCCACTTCTTTGTCCCACCGCAAAAAAAGTTGCACCCAGCTTTTGGCATACAATTTAATTGTGATACCATAACTGGGTGGGTTAGGTTCGTTAGGTATCTATAAATGCCCGAAGGGCAAACAGGCCTGGAATAGGAGCCCTGCTGTGAAGCAGGGCTCCGTCGAAAAGAGCAGTGGGACGAAGTAGTGGGACCACGGGTAAGCGTCCTTAGAAACCTACCTAATTAGTCACCTAATTGCTAGGTATATTTAATTTAAGATATTTTTTACTTCACAATATCTACTGACGTTTTCAATGAGGTATTGGGGCCCTTTGTATCCACAAGGCCCTGGCCTGCAGCCCCTAAAGCCCTTAAAGTAGATCTCCTTGTGTTACCGGTACATAGTTTGCTTCTATACCTACATAGATAGGTATGCGTGTTGAAAAACAACCATACAATAATAATATAACTTGTCTAGCAAGTTTATTCGAAATGGCCCAACCTACTTAACACAAAGTAAAGCTTGTAATAATAGCATATAATTATAGACTTATTGAGTAATGTGGATATGCACTGGGTATAAGAGTAAGTCATTGTACTTTTCCAGTATTTATTTATAAAAATGGATTTACCTTTGTAAGATACACTTTTAACTAGATCAGGATAATTATGAACGTCATGCCCTCTACAAGTCACTATTTCCCTGTATCTCCTTTGGTTCTGGACTTCCCCATACCTAACTCTTGGAGCGGTGTCACTAGGTACCTAACTCCTGGAGCGGGCACCCGGGAACCGTTTGCTGGCCTTCGTGATAAGCTTCGAGACTTCACTCTAAACGATTTTTGCGTTATTTACATTGGTGACAAAGACTTTAAGACAAGTAGATACAAATTATTATAATCTTGCTCAATTTATACAAGAACAGTTAAGGTTAGTTCAACATACGAATATTGTTATAATATGTTCGCCGACATTCAAAATTGATAAATTCTATAATCTGTTCCATAAACGAGTAGAAATATTTAATAACTTAAGTGTGTAAGAATAATTTGAAACAAAATTATGCTACATATTAGGCTCTAATTTAAATTTAACTTATGATAGCAAAATGTTTTCTCGTTTCGGTACTGTAAACGGACAAGGATTTACAACAATTTTTAATGATCTGAAACAGCTTTTGGCACTGTTTCCTTTAGACTTTAATGTGATTCAGACAGGTAAACATAACTCTAAAGTTAAAAGACAACCTACGGATAGTGACGCTTTTTTAGACCTAACTCAAGACTTAAGTGTCTCCCATAATGTTAGGCAGGATGGCTTGCTTCGTACTTTTCACCAGAACATAGCCGGCATACTATCAAATAGAGATGAAATTGAAATAGTGCTCCACGAATTGAAAAAAAAATGGTACCTCTCTAACAGTTATATGGTCTGGCACTGAGATTAACCTTTATCTTGATAACTATGAACTTGCCTCATTTTTCTCACGTAAAACTAAAAAAACCGGCCAAGTGCGAGTCGGACTCGCGCACGTAGGGCTCCGTACCACTATACATCTAAATAAATATTTTTCTTTATTCTTTATTACCTAGTCGGGCCATAAGTTCTGTTACTAAAGTTTATTACAATTTAAAAAATAAATTAAAGGAGTTTTACGTAAACCTGTATATTAATCAAAACTTTGATTTATAAAGAATAAAAATAAAAATAAGGTATTCTAAAACTATTGCAATTATTTGATGTACGAGCTTGAAGTATTCCCATTCGGGACTAGAAAATTATAGTTTAATTTACGCACGACGATGATACTGATAACGGCCACAACTTTTGTGAGAGTTCTTGTAGAGAGTTCAACTTTGCGTGACATATTGAACAGACTTTTAGCTTTGAATTCTGATACAAATGTATTTCAAGCAACTAAAGATCCGCTTGTACACCGGTCAATCTTGATGTCTCATTAAAATGACTTTACGATTTCACGACAATTTGCAGTAATACGAAAAACACACCAAATCTCTTGCTTCATAAGCTGGAATTGAGTCTTGTTGAGAAATATAATGTTGGTCTCTAAACATACACAGAGATACGAAGTTTTATAATATTAAACAAAAAAAGTTCCGTGGTTAACAAAAACTAACTTTTAAGCGTTTTTAAAAAGTGAAATTTACAAATAGTCATGCGTAATTTTATCGATCCCGGCTGTGAATGCTAAAAGATCGTATCAGAAATTGCGGTGAATATATAGAATGATTATTTGTTCTTAACAAGGTACATTAATTGAGCTTTTAATTTTTATACGAATTGAAATTTAAAAAAAAACATTAGTTAGTTTTATTTGACTCAACCTTAGTAACAGAACTTATGGCTAGACTAGGTATATTGGAGTTGATTGAATGAAAGCGGTTTACGATTTATAACGTATTAAAAAAAAAACTAATTATTAGATCTCGTTCAAACCAATTTTCAGTGGAAGTTTGCATGGTAATGTACATCATATATTATTTTTACATTTATCATTCCCTTATTTTAGAAGTTACGGGGGGGGGGGGGGGGGACACACATTTTTCCACTTTGGAAGCGTCTCTCGCGCAAACTATTCAGTTTAGAAAAAAATTATATTAGAAACCTCAACATCATTTTTGAAGACCTATCCATAGATACCCCACACGTATGGGTTTGATGAAAAAATAATAATTGAGATTCAGTTCTAAGTATGGGGAACCCCAAAAATTTATTGTTTTTTTTTCTTTTTTTGTATGAAAATCTTAATGCGGTTCACCGAATACATCTACTTACAAAGTTTCCATAGTATAGCTCTTATAGTTACGGAATAAAGTGGCTGTGACATACGGACGGACAGACGGACGGACAGACATGACGAATCTATAAGGGTTCCGTTTTTTGCCATTTGGCTACGGAACCCTAAAAAACGAGGAGTAGCTATGCTTGTAAAAAAAACACAATTTTTAAGGAACTCACTATGTTAAAAATATTCGCAATTGAGAAGGAATTCGAATGCTGCGGAATATACATTGTTAATAGTAACCTTATTATCGTGTGTTTATACAGAACTCCTGATACTAATGTAATTAAATTTCTTGACTATTTTAACAACCTTTTAAAATTCGTTCGATCCAAACACAACAAAAAGATTATTATATGCGGAGACCTAAACATAAATATTATTTTAGATAACAAAACAACGAAGGATTATTTGGGTTTAATTCATAACTATAGCATGTACAGTCACATTAACATACCCACGCGCCAGAATAACTGCATCGAATAGAAAGCAAGCGAAGGGTGAAACACACGCTCTTGGTTTATCGGACCATGACACGGCACAATCTTTAACGTTTAAGTGTACAATGCCAACCACAAAATCTTGCTGGTATATTACAAAACGGGATTATTGTGATGAAAATTTAAGAAAATTTAAAGAATATATTTACAGGCTGTCATTTTCTGAAATATACGAGGTAGAGTCCTTGGATAAAGCGTTTGAAATATTTCACAATCTACTAATATTATTTCATGATCTTTGCTTTTCACTGATCAAAATCAAAGTGACGACTAAACATGGGCAAAGTAAATGGTTAACTAAGTCTTTGAAAAAATGTTGTATTAGAAAAAGAAAACTTTACTATAACTACAAATTCCATAAAGGAAACAAAAGTAAAAATTGGAGTGAATTTACGATGTATTCGCGAATCTTAAGAAAAAGTATTTCACAATCACAAAAAAAATGTAATTCAAAATACATCAAAAACTCTTTGAATAAATGCCGAGCAGCTTGGACTGTGATAAAAAAAACCTTTAACCAACCAGCAATTAGAGAAATAGCTACCATAACAAATCAACGCGGAAATGAGGAATTACATGGACCACAAGATATAGCTGAAGAATTTAACGACTACTTTATAGACATAACTTTTAAAGACCCAAAAAAACCCCAGCTCCTTGGAAAACACTATTTTTCTATCACCGACTACTCCCGACGAAACTCACAAAACAATACTCTCTCTCAAAAATACACAAGCAACCGGATTCGATAAATTACCTGTAGTGATAATTTTCGTTCGATAATTCCACTACTAAATTCCTCTTAGTACTCTGGCGTCTAAAGCAGACTGTATCGTTCAAAACTGCTTTATTAGCGTACCATGGTTATTCTGTTTTGAGATACGGTATTATCATGGTGGGCAACTCTGTTGACGCCGATCGTGCTTTTGTGGTTAAAAAAAAATGTATCAGAACACTTTGTGGAGTAGATAGACGAGAATCTTGTAAGCCTTTGTTTATAAAACTCAATCTGTTATCCTTGCCTTGCCTGTATATCTATGAAATGGCCGTCTTTGTGAAACTTCATACAACCCTTTTTACTACTGCTGATAAGGAAGCAACAAGGCCGCAAAGACGTTATAAATTAGCATTACCGAATAGTAAACTAGTACTTAGGAACAAAAGCGCATATAGTATGTGTATAAAAATCTATAATAAAATCCCCGCAGCATTGAAAGCATTGTGTCATAATGAATTTAAAGTTAAACTAGGTATATAAAATCTTAAGTAGCAATTGTTTCTACAGCATACATTCATTTTTAAAGTTTAGATTTTAAGTCGAAATACCAAATTGACATTTTAATTTATTTTGTTTTTGTTTATTAAAATTTTCTAGATATCTGTAGATAAGTATAAGTTTATATTTTATGATATAACTAATTTGAAATTTACTTAAAATTCTTTGTTGCATTTAATTTTCTTTTATGGTATTATTTTAATTCATGTTAACATAGAAATATAAATATTATTTACTTTCTTTCACACGCCTGTCTCGGCTGAACATATCTGGGAATCGATGTATTCGTAAGATCCTTACTGTTTACCATATGTTGTGTGAATAAACATTTCATTTTATTTCATTTCATACTTCTTGTAATATTTGTTGCCACTTCTGCTGAAAGATGTTCACTGCTAGACAACGAAATAAAACAAATACCATGCATTAAATAAAGTTAAATATAACAAATAAAGCTTTAATCAACAATTTGACTGAACAACTTAAGCTGCTAACAAAAATATGACCATTGTACCTATTCTGATAAGAAATGCTTGAACTTACTTGCTATTAGCATTAAAAAATAGAAAGCTAACACTACAAACTACTTTTGACCTTAAACATAGCAAGTCCATTATCTTCAGTGGTTCCACCAAACACAACAGCACACAGGGCAGAATGGGGTAGACTGTTCCACACCGTCTGAACCCATTCATCAATAACTTCCATTTGTTTATTTTCATTATCACTATTTATTTCTAATTTTAAATGTGCCATAGAAAAATTGTATTCTGTTACAGCTTCTATAAGTGATGAAATTACCTCATCAGCCGCATCAACTGTTTTTAACTTAACCTTTTTTGGCTTCACCTTTTTTAACTGTGAACTTAAACTTTCCTTGGCCTGGGTCAGGTATGTATGGTAGTCACCAGTGATGTCATCACAACCAACAACCAGAGAAGTCTTCTTCTGCTCTATCATGTGGTTAAATATTGATAATGCATATTCTTTTGTAGTAGCCAATTTAACATTCTCCTTGTATTTCTCTCTCTTTGTATGCACTGCATCCCCAAACTCAATATGTTTACTTAGCTTAAGCTGAACAAGTTTAAGTGATGTCAGTGAATCTTCAACAGAACAATGACCTGTTTTTCCTGATTGGATATCAATATTAAGGAATTCTTTTGCTAAGACTTTTAGTTTAGGCTTGCGGCTTCTCTCCCCGACAAAATTATAAATGAAACTCGTATCTATCACATATGGATGCATCATTTTCAATGCATGCAAATCTAAGTTAACTGATTGTCCTACCAGAATAGCATCAGGAGGTAAAAGTTCTATAATGTCTTTCTGGACATCTTCTAGCCTTTTTGTGACATCACTTAGCAAATTTTTCGTTATTCCAGAATATTTTGTTAGATAGTCAGTGATGTCATTATATGGCTTGACTAAAGAGTCATAAATAGTACTATGTTTTTCATCTGTAATAGACACACGAGTCAGCTCTGACCCAGCATTTGTTATACACATTTCACAGTCAAGGCCAAACATTGGAGACTTATCTGTCACAGGAGCATATTTATCCTTAGTCATGACATAATCAGAATAAGCACTTTCCAATTTGCCTTTCAAGGGAACTGGATATGTTTCTTCAATCAACTGCCATGCAGAAAGCAACAACTGTGTTCTTGGAAATTTATCTTCAGAATTGATATCAAATGGTTCCACAGTTTCTCCTGCAATTGGGAAAACGGCTCTCATCATTACCATTAGGTCCTTCCGCGCCTCAAGTGCCAGGTTCAAGCTTCCATATTTTTGTATTAAACTTTCTTTATCAATTTCTGACAGTGGAACTAGAGAAAGTTCTTGCACTAAGGAACCTTCGTAAACTGCTGGGGTCAAGATTTCAACAAATCTATTAAATATTTTCTTCGTCCTAGCAAATTGGTTTTGTAATTTAGTCCAGTGTTGAATAGAGATGCCCTCCAAAACTAGACAGATAGTATGTTTAATATAGGAGCACTTCTCTAACACATACCATCGCGGGGGTTGTGTCAAATTGAGGTTTCCCATCAACGAATGCAATAACAAGTATTGCACGTCTGTTAGAGTCAGCGGAATTCGTTCACTTTCTGGCGTAGACAAGGAAGCTGTCTCCCCTGATGCTTTTAATCTAAATTTGGCCATATGCTTGTAATTCTTCTGAGCCCTCATTGTTTCAGAAGCGCCATTTTCAGTTGCTTTTGCCAAAGTATCTAGTTCTGAAAATTGACAACAATTGTACAGTATTACAGTTAAAGAAAATTTATAATATACATATTCGAGTTATAATTTACGTTAAAAGTTTAAATTCATACCTTGAATTGCATCATTTGTTTTACGTCGCTTTTTCGGGCACGTAATTTCGTTCATTTTCAGGTAAGTATTCACAATCACATTAAATGGGTATGTCTAAAGACAAGACGATTCTCTCTCAAATAACAAACACCAGCACCAGAGGCACCAGATAACCTAAAAATAAACGTAGTGATTATAATATTCTCTTTGCTAAAAATATTTGGGTACGGACCACAGATTATAAAGGTATGTCATGTCATGTACGTCATATACCTATGACAGGTACACATTGTCGCATTGGGTTGGGTCAGGTCAGGTCATCAACCTAAGTCTTTCGGTAAGGATCTTCGGGGAGGGAAGATGGTCGATGGAAATATAACAGTCTTTTGATTTTGATTTATTAATTATTATATTTGGTTAAGGCAAAGGTAGCCAAAGAACACAATTAAATTAAAATATAGTCAACTCAAGTGTCCCCTGAGTAAGAAAATGTTTGATGTATCGCCATATATATAAGTTTAAGCATGTGAACCAAGCTTCAACCGGCGCAAAACATAACGACATACAGTAAAGTTTTAGCAGAGTCTCAGTCACCAAACTTGACACCGACAATTTTCTTTATAAAATGCACGCTCTACATTCACACGCAATTCGCGCCGCGAATTCACGCGCAATACTGCGGGCAGCACACGTATAGGATACTCAAAAAATAAAAAAGGAAAAGAATGGTCAATTTTAGATCCTTTGATTTGATTGAAATTCTTTGCACATCTGTTTGGATCCACAAATTTAAAAATCTGTACCAAATTTGAACTCAATCGGTTCAGTACTTAGTTATGGAGCAAATTGGCTGTGACAGACGGATGGAAACACATACGAACGAGTGATCCTATAAGGGTTCCGTTTTTTATTTTTTTGTACGGAACCATATTTTTCTTCGTGTTCTAGGGTTCTTTCTAAAAATACCGTTATATGTTTTTGTCAAGTAGGTACTTTATTTTCTTAAAGGTCTTGACTGCTCACGTGTCTTTTCATTGTAAAATTTATCCAAACCAAATGCCTACAAGCAAAGTAGGTACAGTCACCAACAATAATGCGTTAACCAATACTACGCTTAAAAAAATCTGACGTTCTTATGCCTCCAGTAATAATGACTTAATGACGTGTCAGATATTTTTGAGCCTTATGGATAAATATATTATTGCTGGTGACTGTCTGTTTCATCTAAGATGATGCCTGTGACAGCTCATTTAAACACGTATTACGCTTATTTCTTTAACATTACAAAAGTACTACATTAGTATGTACAAACGTACATACTAATTTATACGGCTGTCAGAGAGATCACCCTTGATGAGACAGTGTAACGTAAACAATTTCCTGTACAAAAACAACGAATTATAAAATAGAATTTTTAGTTTTTACGATTAGTAATCAAATATAAAGAATTTGAACAGTTTATATACCTAGTGTTGGTATATTTAATATCGCGTTAGAATGTCGTGCTACTGGGTATTTTAATCTGCTGCTTACTTATTACTATTAGTGACGAGATTTCTATAAAAAAAAGGCAAATTGGCATATTTTAAAATATATAATCGGCTGTCTTGTTTCGACGTATATACGTTATACAATATCAAAACAAGAAGTCTTATTTTAATAACTTGCTTTTAGTTAGGCTTGTTCTTCTGGTAACCGACCAAACTATAGAGTAGGTACAGTGGTGTTAGAGAATAATAACACGCTTTCCTTGTAATCCTTCAACTTTATTTTGTACTAGCTTTACATAAATCAAAGATACCTAATTACAAGTACTCATAATAATAATATACTATATTTGGTTAAACTATTATAAAAATTATATAGTTCAAGGCGATAACCATTTTACGAGCTGGCAAAGGCGGAATCAAATTATCAAATCTCAAGCATCCCTAAACAATTGTGATTATTTAAAATATTTATCGTTTTTAATTTTGAATTTTTTAAAAGGTCATTAAATCACAAAGTTCTTAACGCATTTTTAAATTCCTTTTACCAGCTCGCTTAGGGCAATAGCGTCTATAATTGAAATTGATCTTAATTCTCGGGATAATCTTAAATTTGGTTACATACTATTTAATTTTTATACGTAAATTTCATTTGATAAGGATAAAAATAATTGCTATTTAGAAGACAGATGCTTCCGTACGAGTTATATTTCTTCCATTCATTTGTTGCCAGGTATCGTCCTTTCTATGAATACCCGCATGTCTTTGAGCTCTGCTTCTGAAGAGCTGTGTGTAAGCCCTTGATATGTAGAGAACTCAATGTTCTTCATGAAGGTCTTAAGGAAGGAAGCGGTCATTTGGCCCCATTTGAAGGGCACCACTGGGTCGCAATCTCCGTGGGCCTGGAATATCTGCAACAAAAAATACAACATTTAAGTAAAATAATACTCAGGGCCGTATTCATAAACTGATCCTGGCTAAGAATCCTGTCTCAAGAGGCACGTCATAAATGTTCGTTTTATACAAGGTGTCCCGTAAGTAGTACGAAAAATTAAAATAAATAATAGGGCATCACCAGGACTAGAAAAACTGCCCCACGTATGTTAAGCGATTTTAATTGAAGCATTTAAATTCAAATTTTTAATCAGGTGCCAATAAAATTTAAATTCCAAATATTAATTTGATGTTTGACCCACTGCGTTAGGTCAAGGGTAGAGGGCAGGTTAATTAGAAATACTTTTTCAAAATTTCGTATGAACCCGTCCTTTTAGGGTTCCGTAGTCAAACTAGGAACTCTTATAGTTTCGCCATGTCCATCCGTCCGCAGCCTAGTTCAGAGACTTTTAGTACTAGAAAGCTGTAATTTGGACTGTACCTATATATAGGTACATATTGGTCACGCCCACAAAGTGTTAAAATAAAACGTTGAAAATATTTTTTCTCGTGTACCCCCATAGTGAGGGGTGACGTTGCATAGGTCTTTCAAAAATATTACGAGTTAGTGCAAATAATTTTTCTATTAAGGGATCCGTTTATGAAATAATAACCTTTAAAGCGCAATTTTACAGCCAAAACTACCAATAGGTCCTAAAAATCTGAAAAATGTCTTCAATGAAAGCACATATAACTCAATTTCTACTAATTTACGTTTACCACGCATGTCGTGCTGTGCATGGCTTGCAGGGAGGGTTTAGTGAGCTGATATAGAGGTATAATAGTCTAGTTGTGGATGTCCGAACTACGGTAATTGCCCCGATATGTCTCCTGTTTGGTGCTCTCGGGAATACCCAAGCAGCAAAGTAGTCCTATAATTTTATGCTTATATGATTTCAGATCTTTTAAGAGTTCGATAACCGCAAATTACATGATTCAAGATCTTTTAAAAGTCGTATAACCGCAACTTATATAATGCTATAGTATAACAATCGTATAAAAGCGATTGTATTTCAATTAATCACATTATAGTGTTTTATCCGATCTTTAAACGACAGAACCATTAAGGCATGTAGAGAAGTCGAGTAGACGTTTACATGGTTGTTGTACATAACGATCTAGTCGTATAAGGAATAGTGACATAACTGCATTTCTAATGCTTTTAAATGACACATGTGGCATGTAAAATCCTTTAATATGGCCTTTATTCGACCAATTAAAACAAATCATATAAAAGTGTTATAGGTTGCTATTACAGGACTATGAGGTTATAAAAGCAGAACTTATACAAATACAGCAATATTATATATATAAGCATTTAACTAAGCAATAAAAGGCAATATTTTTGGTCATTTAAAATCACGAGTAAACGGCAACTCAATAATCCTTATATTATATAACGTCTAATCGATTAAACATCGCCTATATAAGAAACTCGTATACAAATCTTATTCGATTCATTGGTAGTGTAAAATTCTTTTACTAAACTTTTATATGGCAGGTCGAGTAACGGTGTTGTAGTTGTTCTTAATCGAGTATTTATTTATTTATTTATTTTATTTGGGTAAACAAACAGTGATCACAATTTGTCTTTATCACTAACTTAACTTAAATAATAATAGGTCATTGTGCCACCAACACCGTTAACCACACATTACTATTTTATTGTTGATTAGTGGTGGTGTAATTATACATGACATTGACTATTTATTAACAAATAAAGCATAGCATAGTACATTACCATTGCATAACATAATATCGCAATTATCATTTTTAACGGCACCGGCAATGAGGATACTGGTAAGTGCTGAACACCGCAGATCCGCGGCGCTAGGCAGTCTCCAGCACCCTCATTACCTCCCTCTTAAACATTCCAACGCGAGTGGCCATGATATCGATTGATACAAATTGTTCATTATAGGTTTTGACTATTCGGTAAAGAGGCGAGCGTTTACCGGCATTAGTGCGGCAAGATGTAATTGCGAAGACGCGACATTGGTTTCGACAGTGTGTTCTGTGGGGAACTTTATAGCATAATCTGTTATTGAGTGCATTACAATCATACTTATTTTGGCATAAGTCATATAACAGCATTATTTCTAGTTGCTGACGTCTAGCTTTAAGCGGTAGTAAGGTATATTTACGCAAGAGTTCATTATAGGATAATCTTGTATGATAACACTTGTAATGCATACATCGGAGGAACTTAGATTGCACAGTTTCCAGTGCATCAATATATTTATTGTAAAATGGATTCCATACGGGCACAGCATACTCTAATTGAGAACGGATAATGGATTTATAAATATGAAGAAAAGTCGACGGGCGGACGAACTCTGCACATGAACGCATGGCAAAACCATACATCTTATAGGCTTTGCATATTATGGTGTCTATATGTGAATTAAGATGCAGTTTTCTATCAAGCTCAATCCCAAGGTCTCTTATGGTTTCAGCGACGTCAAGACTGGAACCCAATAGTGTGTAGGCACGTTGTGTGTAATTTAGCTTTTTGGTAAAAGTGATAGATTTGCATTTATTTAAACTGAGGTCCAATTTATTTTTGATACAGTAATCCGAGAAACGGTCCAAATCCTGTTGAAACCTATAATAATCATTATCGCTTTCTATAGTGTGAAAAATTTTGATATCATCAGCATATAAAAGGAAGTTACAGAAGTCAAAACAGGAGTAGACATCGTTAATAAATATTATAAAAAGTAATGGCCCCAGTATTGAGCCCTGCGGCACCCCGGAGGTGACAGAAACAAGATAAGACTCGTGACCATTGATGACTACTTTTTGGGTGCGATTAGTGATGTAAGATTTGAACCAGCGCCAAAGGTTTCCCCTGATACCATTATATGCGAGCTTTTCAAGTAGAATCCTGTGATCCACTCTGTCGAAGGCCTTTCTAAAGTCTGTGTATACGCTGTCAGTTTGTTTATTTGCGTCTAGACTTTCAAAGAGATAGGTTGTGTATATTAAAAGATTGGTCGTAGTAGAACGACGCTGTACAAAGCCGTGTTGCTGTTCGATTATAATATTATGCATTGATGGGTAAATAATATTGTGTACTAGTCTTTCGAAGACCTTCGACAGAGTGGGCAAAATAGATATGGGACGATAATTCTCAATATCATTCTTGGAACCTCCCTTGTACACAGGAACTATGTGAGCCATCTTCCAAATGGTGGGGAAAACGCCCTCAAGCAAACATTGATTAAATATGTGTTGTAGCGGTAGACAAAGAGAGATTGCGGTGTGCTTGAGAAATACTGGGGGAATATTATCTAGACCCGAGCCCTTCGAAATATCTAAAGCACGAAGTTCATTGTATACGTCATCCTGAGCTACATGTATTTTACTGATGATGAGATCTGACATTGAGTTGGTATCGGGGATATTGTTTACATTAAGGTCGCTGGATAGTGTGGATTGCTCAAATACTGAGTGAAAAAAGTTCGAGAATAAGTTACATATTTTAATTGGGTCACTTTCGGAAGTATTCTTAAAAGTCATGCGGCTCGGGATATCTGCTTTTTTTTTACGGTGATTGACATAAGTCCAAAAGTACTTAACATTATCACGTATACTATCCTCTACTGCGGCTATATATTTTTTATAACATTTAGGTGATTCAATCTTAAATCTCTCTCTGAAAATGCGAAATTCTCTGTAGTCACAGTTATTTTGGTATTTTTTCCATTTGACCCAATATTTGTTTTTATTTTTAAAAATGTGTATTAGTGAAGGTGAGAACCACACTGGGAAGTGGGAAGATTTAACTACTTTAGTCGGTATATGTTTTTTTATTATTGAAAAAATTGTTTCATATAGGATTGACACTGCGCCTTCAACATTTTTTTGGTATAGAATACTGTTCCAGTCAACGCCCGCCAGCTCAGTATTCATTAACTCATAGTCTGCTTTATTGAAGTCATATTGCATACGGGGTTTGACCGGAACATATTTGATACCGCGGTTAATGGGCACCAAGACTTGAAAAGGGGGGTGGTGATCATCAGGGGGAACTAAACCTGCAGTGACTGGGGCTGCGCTACAATCATCGATATTAGTGAGAAATAGATCAAGGTATCGTCCACACCCGTTACTAAATTTGTTTATCTGTGTGCAATTAAGTAGTGACATAAAGTTAATTAAACATTTATTTGACAAACAGTAGTCGTTTCGTATAATTGGTTCCATGTGGGATCGATGTTCTCGCCATTCCATAGTAGGTAAGTTGTAATCTCCGACAATAATAAAATCGTTCACCTCGGGTGATTGAAGCATGAAGGTTACATAACTAAAATATGAGTCATAAATATCTGGATTTACACTAGGAGGTATATACGTCGCGGCTATAACGCAGCAGTAGTCGCGCGAGCGCAGCTCGATGAACAGGCAGTCCACGAGGGGCGAAGGCAGCGGGGGCGCGGGACTAGCGGCGCCGCGCGGCGCGGCGGCCAGCTCGCGCCGCACCGCCACCAGCGCGCCGCCGCCGTCCCGCCGCCCGCTGCCCGCCCGGTCCCGGTCACATCTAAATACTCGATACCGAGAATCTATGTATTCGTTATCACCAATACCATCGTACAACCATGTCTCTGTCAAAATAATAACATCGTAGTTATTACACATTATATTCATGTACAGAGTGTGCAACTTTGTTCTGAGACCCCGACAATTCTGATAATAAATAGATATTTGATGTTTAGCCATACTATATAACAATGAGGTAATAATCCATATTACTATCAGTTGTATTATGAAAAACAATCGGGTTCAAAGAAGAAATGATACTCGTAACTAATACGTTCATATTCAACTGTGCACGCAGGGAAACCATATAACTATCTATACAAAACGGTTCGCTATCAGCATGATAACAGACTCGCAGTACTGAGTTCATTATACTTATGATTGTATACCTATAACTGTTTTGACGCGCCGTATATAAGAAATTATTTAGATAACTGCCTTTACAATACAAATGCCATATTAGTGAGGGTGTTTTTAATACATTTTCTTTTGCTTGATAGTTACACTCGTACATATTTATGCAATCAGGATGTACGCAACGAAACAATAAACACTTATGTAAACTTCGTAACAATTTCTTGAACCGTGCGAATGGCAATAATAGGTGACGTGTCCGATTTGCGGGCCAGAATTGTGCCGTGCTTGACCCACACATATTTATACTCCTTAGTTTTGGCAGTTTCGCGGCACTGTCGAAATAATAGCTTATTCTTAAGCGTTAGGTGTTCATTCACGTAGATTATGTGTGGGGGACCAGATATAGCTAACCTGGTCGAGTCCAGACCTCTGTTAGCGCGGAAAGCAGATAATATGTTATCACGGAGAACTCTAGTAGTTAGTTTCACGATTACATTTTTTGGTCGTGGGCTTCGTTGATCGGCATGAGGCACACGGTGAATTGACACTATATTTGCCACATGGATTGGATGTTTGGTCTCGTGACACAATTGCTCGAATATTTTAATGAGGTTTTCTCCGCGCTTCTCCGGTAGGTTAGATATCTCAAGGTTACACTGTCTGGCCTGCTGTTCCATCATGTCAACCTTGTTCTCAAGCCCTTGTAGATGCATTTGTACGGCCGATGATTGAGGAGAATTATTCTCGAGTGATTTTATTCTAGCATCGAATGAATCCTGACGGTCTGATGAAAAAGAGAGGGCTTTGTCCATCTCGGCCATTCGCGAATGGGTCACCGAAAGAGCTTTGTTTATCTCGATATTATCCTCACTAAGTTTTTGTACATTTGTATTAATAGCGACTAGGGCACTACTAATCTTTGACAACTCGGACGACAAAGCCGTGTTAACCGCTGTTGATACACAGCTAGTTATCTGACTGGACATTTTTTCATCCCATTTCTCCAGCTGATGGTTAAATTTTTCTTCGAATGAGGCCACTAAATCATCAACGTCGGGTATCCTGCGCCTGCGGGTGTTTACGTATTTTTCACCTTCTACCGACATTGGAATATCGGAGGTAGACGAAAACTTGCTCGGCGGAGTGTGGTGCATTATTTTGTTTGTTTATATGCCTCCTTACCTTACGTAGGACAAGGATAAAAATATTGTTGCTGTCTTTTATCCCAGAGGAGGTGCGGTGAGGACGCCCCGCGGCTACGACTTACACCAGCGATGCGAGAATGCGACAGATATATTTCACTCACTTTAATCACTTAAGATGCACTACTGTGTGTACGCGCAGTTTCAAAACCAAGGTGCACTAACCATAAGGTCTATTATACTTTGCACAAAAACTAGAATTATTGAAATAATTTTGCTACACTACCACTTACAACGAGCTCTCAGAGAGAATGAAATATGAGTATTAATATTTATTAATCGCAATTATGTGACTGAAATTTCATATTACTGTCGCCATCATTACTTTTAGTCAACTTTTTTCCTTAACTGCATGAAGCAAATCATTAAATTTATTAATAAAAATGGAATGGGAAAAGTGGTTAAAGTTTAAAAGAAGCGGTGGTTACAGGAGGAAAGTGACAAAAAAGCATAGAAGTACAATATCTCAGGTCGAGACCATCGAATCTTCTCGCTTTGGTCCGGAAAGTCAAGTGACAAATGATATTGTGACAGAAAGGGGTTCAGTAGAAAATATTTTTTTAAATGAATTTCAATATACAAGTGAAGAACATAACGCTACTTCAAATTCTGTTACCACATCAATAGATACTAATTCAGAGCATAGTGATGATTTTAATGAACATCTCAGCTACGTTGAATGCCGCACTGAAATTACAAAATGGGCTTTGGATAACAATATTTCACATAGCGCGCTAAAAGAACTTTGCGACATATTAAATAAAAGATCTTACACACTCTTAATTCAAAATAAGTTTATTGTTCTTAGATAGTAAAAATGAGTTTTGAGCTAACCTTAGAGAACCCTAAAACGAACTATAATGGCGTCAGGTTAGCTGAATAAGTAACTATTACACAACCATTTAGATGAATAGTTGTAATGAACGAAACTTATGTGTCGAATAACAAACAATTAATTGATACCATATATTATTTTTAAATAAATAATATTTAAATTGAGAAAATAATAGGGGGGCATTAAAATTAAACATAACACTAGTAAAACTTAGTCGATATACTGGTAACCGTTTATGAATATGACTATGCTTCACGTTTATATGCTCTTAACATTAATTACCAAAATAATAGTAGAAAACATGAAACTTAAATACTTAATACCAGCAATTATTTCCTCCGAAGAACACAAGTAAATAAATATTTCCCCACGCGTATACTCATTTGGTTGTTCTGGCTTAAGGACACATTATCCGCTCTAATATGATCCAAAGATCATGTAATTGTCATGAAAATTTCGTCTAAGGGACTAACTAGTCATATTAAAAGCTTCCATAGTGATATAAATCACTATTATGCGGCAATATGGTCATATTATTTGCGGTTATTCGATTCAGTAGACATGTAACAATCATATAACATGCATTAATTGAACAATCGAATGTTATAGAAGTCAACGTTACCCCTTCTATATGACATACTGGATAGTTATATGATAATTATGCGATGTGTATACGACCAGTAAGTCGAGTAAAGTGCGCCCAAATCGCGTTATATAAACGTGTATATGATGTTTATATGACAATATTTAATCCGATAAGACTGAATAAGAAACGTTGTCTCGATCATTAAAGAACATATTTTTGCTGCTTGGGTACAAACCAACGAACATTCTACATTATACTTCGTACAGATAGTTTTTGATCATTTCAAATCACGGGGCGCCAAAATACTAAAAATATAAGGGCGCCACCTGAAAAAGTTTGGGAACCCCTGACATAGATAATTGCTAAACCTGACCGTAGTCGGGACGGGCCGCTATATGATATAAATGTACTGCAAACGCAAAAATATATATTTTTTTAAATATTTTTTTTACATCTTGTATAATTTTAAGAATGCAAAGAATATTGGTAAGTTTCTAATGCATTAATTATTAAAGATAACATATTATAAGTACACCAAATTTACATAATTAGTAATTCAATAAGTCAGGTCCAGTTGATTAACCTGGTCTTCCTGTCTCTGTGCATTATTTAATGCAAACAATGGGCTTTTCAAGCGAATTATTGCAACTAAAATAGAAATGAGTCCAGTTGTTCTTTACTTTTCGTTTTGTGATAAAAAGCTTACACTCCATACTTTTATTAACAGACTTAAGTTCATGGGTATTTCATTTTGCTGTATGTTTGTGGGCGACCTGTTAAGTTAACTTTATTCGATGGCAACGAAAGTTCTTCTATAGCTTTTAATCGACTTAAAAAAGGAGGAGGTTTTCGACTCCTCTGTAAAATTTTTTATTTCTCCGCTATATAAAAGGATATTGAAAAAAAAAAGTTTTAAAGGGTATACTTCCGAGGTGGTGTCATTGTCACCACGTCAAACATTCCAAAGTTTCTTATTCATTAAGAGGATTGTGAACCGACCCGTTAATCTAGTAGCTGACAAAAAAATACCATACGAAGTAAGCTTTTTTAAACGACTTTAAAAAAAGGAGGAGTTTCTCAATTCGACCGCATATACAGGGTTATTGGTAAGTCGACCTATTCCCGTTAGGAGGTGATAGAGGTGACTATTTGCAATAATTTTGACCCCCATGTGCATTATGCAAAAGTGAACCATTTTTGAGTTATCGCGATTATTAGTTTTTTTTTAAATTAGTCAGAAATTCAACTTGAAAAATTTATTACAAAAAAAGTATCAGTTTAAATCTTTTTTTTTCTTCTGATTTACAAAACCGATTAAACACTGGTTATTTCTCAATATTAAAACAATAACTATCGGTCCAAATTTGAAAAAGCGAGAGGGAAAACGAATTTTATTCAATATTTTTTGCGATCGCTCTCCACTAAAATGCCTTAAAAACAAAAAAAAACGTTATGAAACTTGGCTTGCAGATTATTTTACAAACTTAACTGTTTTCTTAGCTCTCCAAAAACGCATAACAAGTAGATAATTATTTTAAAAAAACCTGAAAAAAGAATCATCACAAAGGAAGCGGGCGGAAACAAAAGTCACAAACGCACCTTCAAAAATTAAAATTAAAAAACATACCAAATTTAAATCATACATTTTTTATTTGCTTTTGTACAAGATGAATTTGTTGTTCCTATGCAAAATTAAAAAAAATATATCTGTACACGTTTGAGAATGCGAGGCCGAAAACTAAAAAATACATGTTTTTTTATCAAACTCCAACATAAATTACACGAAAACAGAAAAAATTACCCATACCTTTGGCGTGTAGATTACACATAAAACATTGACGTTTTTCCAGCTTTCTAACGAGCTATTAAATTAAAATGAGTTTTGTTAAAGATTGCTGGAAAAAGTTGATCACAAAGGAAGCCACAAGGAAGTCACGTCCGAACATAACTTAAAATTAACTAACTAAATCAATGAAAACTAACTGTTATACTCGTAAACACAAATAACAACATTAACTTATGTGAGAATAAGAAATGGAGGTAGCCATTTTTAAAAAGAACTATAAAAATCCTGATTATTTTAATTTTATTGTTTATTAGTTTTAATTTTGTAACTTTTTACATAAGTTAATGTTGTTATTTGTGTTTACGAGTATAACAGTTAGTTTTGATAGATTTAGTTAGTTAATTTTAAGTTTTGTTCGGACGTGACTTCCTTGTTGCTTCCTTTGTGATCAATTTTTCCAGCAATCTTTAAAAAAACTCATTTTAGTTTTAATAGCTCGTTAGAAAGCTGGAAAAACGTCAATGTTTTATGTGTAATCTGCACGCCAAATGTATTGGTAAATTTTTCTGTTTTCGTGTAATTTATGTTGGAGTTTGATAAAAAAACATGTATTTTTTAGTTTTCGGCCTCGCATTCTCAAACGTGTACAGATATATATTTTTTAATTTTGCATAGGAACAACAAATTCATCTTGTACAAAAGCAAATAAAAAATGTATGATTTAAATTTGGTATGTTTTTTAATTTTAATTTTTGAAGTTGCATTTGTAACTTTTGTTTCCGCCCGCTTCTTTGTGATGATTATATTTTCAGGTTTTTTTAAAATAATTTTCTACTTGTTATGCGGTTTTGGAGAGCTAAGAAAACAGTTAAGTTTTTAAAATAATCTGCAAGCCAAGTTTCGTAACGCTTTTTTTTGTTTTTAATGCATTTTAGTGGAAAGCGATCGCAAAAAATATTGAAAAAAATTCGTTTTCCGTCTCGCTTTTTCAAATTTGGACCGATAATTATGGTTTTAATATTGAGAAATAACCAGTGTTTAATCGGTTTTGTAAATCAGAAGAAAAAAAAAGATTTAAACTGATACTTTTTTTGTAATAAATTTTTCAAGTTGAATTTCCGACTAATTTAAAAAAAAACGAATAATCGCGATAACTCAAAAATGGTTCACTTTTGCATAATGCATATGGGGGTCAAAATTATCGCAAATAGTCACCCCTATCACCTCCTAACGGGAATAGGTCGACTTACCAATAACCCTGTATATATTTATTGATAAAAGGTATATTCTTAGTTATTATCATAGTATGTTTATTTATTCAATCTTCTTCTTGATTATCTCCTTGGTCAATGAAGATTTTGTCGACAACGATGATGCGAGCTCACCCAGAAATTGCCTTTTCACCTCTTTTCAAGTCTTTTGAATATGTTGTAGTTGTTATGAAAAACCAGGTTTGTACGTTTCCGTTTCTTTTTTCTTTATTGAATATTTTCTTGGAAAAGAGAACGTACAGACCTATTTTTTTATAACATCTACAACATATTCAAAATCGGAAAATGCGGACTAGGTATAAGTAAGGGACGAGAAACGTTAGTTATCATTTTTGAATGGACCTTTTTAGCTTCACAATCCTCTTAAGAAGTTTGACTACATAACACGTAACAGCATATTATGATCTAACTAAATTACATTATTGACTGATCGTTTTTAATGAGGCTTCTAATCGTAATTCTAATTAAATAGATTAATTAAACATTGTCCCTGGAGACGCCTGAAGGCTGCACCATCCTTTAGTACGGTAAATACAAAACCTCTTAGCCAACAGTGGCACAGTTTGCCATTTTGAACCAGCCGATTTTAAATACAGCCCATAGCCGAGAAGAGTAATCGTAATAATCTTAGGTTTAGAATAAAACAAAAAGTGGCTTCCCGCCGTTCGTCCCTCTGTATGAACGCGTAGACCTTTCAAAATACGCAACGGATTGTTATCCGGTTTTCATCAAAAGATAGAGTAATTCAAGAGGAAGGCTTTTACCTATTAATAAACCTACCTATATATACCTATATAATAAATTCTGGTTTATGTACCGGTGCTACGGAAAACTCACATACACCGAAGCAAAGCGGGGGCGGATCACTAGTAACTTATATAATCGTAATCTGAGGTTATCATCACGCTGTATAACCGCATGACAAGTTGTTTTAAGTCGTGAATACATGTCATAGTCATATCTTATTTATGTTATGAGACTTCATATGCCTGAATACATTAGTAGTGACATATTGGTAATGTACACAATTTTTTACTTTTGATATATGTATTTTGCATTTTACTATGTAGTAATAGCTCATAGCATATAATTTAATTTTGTACCAACACTAATTGAACAATGGCCTATTGTGAGAACCAAAAGTTAGTGTCAAAACTATGAGTATGATCAAATGACATCATAACCTGTTGCTTTATGCATAAGTACAAAATAATCAAAAGACGTATGTTTGAGCTTTTTTTTTTTTTGCAAAGTTTATCTTATAATCTGGATTCTATGCTAAAAAAGTTTTCATCATTCTATTTACACACCTAAAAACTTCAACCCTTTTACATACCGGATAAAAATAATAATATTGTCAGCATGTTGAGGACCTTGTAGGAAGCTGGATTGATAAAAAAAATAATCTTATAGTGTGCATTCAACTTTGTTTAATGTAAGGAATGAAAACATGGTGTCTATAGGATAAAAGACCAAACTAGATGGCGGCTTTTGAATATTTTATAAAATACCACTATCTTGCAGTCGGGTACAAATAAATACCCTCTTTACCTGTAGGTAATGTATTACACTGTTCAAATGGGTCATGTTATAAGCTCGTTTTATATAATTGGGTGTCTTATGATTGGCACACTATCTACAACAAATGATATGATACCCTTTGATCAGGGTATCATATCTTTTGATGTAACCATTCAAACAAGTAATTATACCTAATTAAAATATAATTATAAGTTATCCTATACTATTAAATGATCTTTTTATATATAAAATTCAACTGCAGTCCGTTTAGTCTCGCAAAATGTCGAAAATGGCAATAATAAAAATAATAATAATAGAACCTTGTGAAGGCCGAGCAGGACAAGCTCAGCAAGTGACCGCCATGTGGGATGCTGACGTATAGCGAAGAGTCTCGACCAATACCTCAAGACACTCTCGCTAGATGGCTGGGTCAAGGGCCAGATACAGAAGGCAGTACTTCTCAACACGGCACGCTTTGTGAGGAGGTTCCTCTCTCTGCAGCCCTAACCACCGGTAGCTTGAACCCTGCCCCGCTGCCGGTTGCACTCGTAGGTTAGGTTTTGTATAATGTGATTTTTTTGTATTAGTATTGTTATTTTACTTTTATATTTAAATATTTATTGTAAAAAACCTAACTTATAGAAAATTTAATAAATATCGGAATAATAATAATAATAATAAACTATTGTGTTCATAGTGGTCAGGACTGTGTGAGAAAAAACCCAGGCGATGCTGGCCGCGATCCGCTAGTATATGTGTATATATATATCTAAACTGTAATTCTATGGAACTTGCTAACTATGTAAACAAACAATATATTGAAATTGACATCTAATGTTAATTTTAGTATGGCAGCTAGTTTACATAGTTAGCAAGTTCCATAGAATTACAGTTTATATATATTTATACATGAAATCACTTTCTCGCAAACTGACTTTAACAAAATTTGCAATATAGCAGTTTATGGCCTACAGGGGAAAAGTCAACCTATCCAGTTGTCATCTTCGTTTTTATTAATAAATTCCAAGTGCTTAAATTATATAAGCATTTGGATACATCCAAAACAGTATAAAACATGTTACAATTAAGAGAATCAATAATTAACATACCGGCATGTCTAAAGGCACCTTGACTGCATCAGGGAAATGAGCATGTCGCGGGAGCCAGCAAGACAGTGAAATCACCCCAGCCAGTGGTTGAGTGAATGTTAGAGCAGAGTGTAAGGCCAGTGCACCTCCTTGGGAGAAACCTCCTAGCAAAATTCGATTTGCTGGAATACCAGCCTGAAAAAAAGACACTTAATGAAATTGGTTTTTTGAACCAATCTATTTTTTATAATTGGATCATTGGCAAATTTGCATTCAAGAAAATCAGATGATCCATTATCTTCTATCTATCTTTTGCATAATTATGTCAAATACAATCACACGCTAAACATGTCTGCTATGCTATGCAAATTAAAACTTAATTCATATGAAACAAAGTCCTTGCTGTGGAAAAGACAATGGCTATTGGTGGGATCAGTGGCACTACACAGTTGTCGGCCAAACTATGATGTTGAGAAAGTTCATCAAAAATTCAAATATACCTTAAACCATTTTTAATTCCGAGCTTTGTTCTATCTAGTAAGAAACATAATTTAATAACATTTTTAAAATGATCTAGTTAAGCACATCCTGAAATCTGTATAATTTCAACAGCTCCATAACTAAACAAACTGTTATGATATCCCTCGAGACCAAGTTAAGTTACATGGGGTCTGGTTAAATATGCTTCAAATACCTTTCAATATAATTTACTGGGAGTAATGTGCTTATTTATAGGAAAAAGAGAACTTAAAAACATTTTCATTTATTATTAAAAAAATCATTAAAAAATATAAAATAAGAAATGCCAGACTCCCATTTTTAATAAATTAAATTTAGATCAATAAAACACTCACTTTAATCTCATCAGTAATTAAACCATGGATGAGATCAGTGGCTCTCATGATTCCCTCCTCATCCTCTGGAGCAGTCGCATCCAGGGTCCTTAGGTCGAACCAGGAAGGCATACGGAAACCCGCATTTAGAGTTACTGGGATCGTGGCAGCAGTGGGGCAGATCACCTTCACGTGAGGACCCCGTATAGCAGCAATCGTGCTTGCCCAGCCATGCCTATAAGGTTATTTTCCGATTAGCTTAAACACTTGACACAAGGTATATGAAATTTATGAATATCATACTAACCCAGTATCACCGAGCCCGTGTAAAAATATTAGCTGAAACATAAAAAGTTTCGTAAGAAACAGGACTTTCATCTCCCTTGTATAATTATAGATACAGATAACGACATATTGCTAAACTTACAGATGCTGTTTGCTTTACAGTTGCTGCAATAATTACTGGATTCGGTTCCATTTCGTAATTAAATTATCGAATTTGTGATAATCAATAGTTTCCAGCTACTGCGACAGACTAGACAGCGGAGCTGCCACACACGGACTTGCCTGCAAACACTGATGTGCCAGCCACACACAGCTGTCAATTTGACTGATCTGTCGGAGTCGAATCGGATTCGCGAGAAATCCATAGATAAGCTAAATTATGACATCGCGTAGTTAATTGGTCATTCATGTTGGCCACAGTGCATTTCTTTACTTCGAGTCAAAGACTACTAGAACTTCTATTGTATACTGGGATACTTCGAGTCCTAGGCGCCCGCTTTGCACGCAAGCCACACGCTATGTTATCTGTATTGTATGATACTATGCTGCGTGGTGTGGTGTATTGTGCTATATAGTCATCTGTGGGGACTGTGGGAGTGATAAACAAAGCGAATTCCTCGCCAATTCGCTATTAATTATTAAAAAGCATAAAGATTTTGATTACAAGGTTTTTCAATCGTAATATTTTTTAAGTAAGTGGCTTTATTTTCTTAGAGATGATTTCGAAAGTAGGTTTATAATATTATGTTCGTTCTAGAAATTGTCAGTGTAACTTGGAAATCTTGAAATCGTTCAGTCATTGAATATTTTTATAGTATTTTATCAAGCGTACTATTGCATTAAAAATTAATACTGCTAATGTTAATATTTGTTGTATATAACATTGTGCACAAAACAAATCGTAAAACGTGTACGTCAAAACGTACGCGGGAACGGGAGTTCTACTATATCCTTTTTTTGAGAGTAAAGTTGTTTTCACTAAACTATCGGATTAATTATTTGCATTTATTTATTACACTTCTTTGCATCTTTCTCATGTATACTATTTAAGATATATTTCTGAAGCCCTTCTAATTTCACTATAGCCTACTAATTTGTCTGCTGTTATGACATTTTTACTCTTGGCCCAAGATGTACTTTTTAGGAATCCTGATCTTTTAAATGTTATTACTTTTTCAGTATACATAATGGCAAAAGAAGATTTATCACTGCCAGTAGAAATGGGAAAACTTGAAATTGAACCAGTGAAAAATAAGGGTAGTACCGATATAAATCCATTTTTTCACTCGCTAAACAAAAGGCATTTATTTACTAGAAGTTCCATACAAGCATTGAGATGCAATTGCTTTACCCAAAAGAATAAAAGCTCCATAACCATCTGCAAAAAGAAAAATAATAAAATCCTTAAGAAGCCTGTCTTAAAATTATTGTATGATTATTGCAAAGCTACAGAGGAGCCACACAGATGTGATTTATATCCAAATAAGATAGAATCATCAGTGTTAGAAAGTGTTAATTCAGAAAATTCTATTCTGGGTGCACTTGTAGATAACTGTAATCAATTGAGAATCTCATCTGAGCGGGAACAGGCGCCTGGAGAAGCTAGCATGAGCAATGATACGAGATGGTGGCAGAAAGATCTACCTTGCAGCAGTTTGCAGAGCAAAGAATCTGTTTCGGATAAGAGCAGAACAGGGCCGTCATGTTCTCAGCAGGTACTAAATCCCCCGTGTGATGTTACAATTGATGAACTAGCTTGTTACTTTGAAACATTTGTTCACATACCCAAGAAAATGTCATCAATGGCTGAAATGATGTATATTTGAGACTGTCACATTAAATCATAACAAAATGAATTGAATGTACCTACCAATGGTGCAAGAGCGGCAAAGTGGCCTACAATCGGGTTTGTTTTCATAGTTATTATTTTATTAACACTATACTTAGGCTATATCTATATCAAAACACATTTGTAATCACTCTGTGATAAAACTATTTGTGATGCACTTATTTGTGAAATAATTTAAAAAAAATCATCACTACTATGAAAAAGCTTATATTTACCTAGTATTTTGTGATGTATGATTTGAATCTACTTTTTTGTGTCAATGATTAAAATTGTACATCACATTTCTTTTCAAATATTTAGCAATTTGTAAGTGTTATTACGTTTCTAGGATAAATCCTGCAGTCTGGGATAGGTAAATAAATATGAATGTACCAATATGTTAAAGTTATATCAACATAGAGAAAATGTACTGTACCATTGCCCACACTGTTAACTGTCCATTGGTGTACCTTATGCTTATGCCTTTTGTTATAAGTTCTACCGATGTACATTCAGAGTGTTGCTGTTTGTACTGTTGAACCTTAAGTTGGACTGTTGCCCATGTTATGCAGGTAGTCCTAACTAAACACTTCAACCATATGGATCCATTTGCCTGGGTATGTCATTAGTGCCACTGTAGGAGTATCTACATATATTTTTATATGAAGCAAACTTATACCCACATGTGTGCATGGCAGAACCCTGCACCAAAGTACAATTCTGGCTCTGTACTTATGATGATTTTAAGTTGACACAATCAGTGTCAATGATTTGAAATCAGTAGTTTGAGAACCCCTACAAACTTTTGACATTAAGTGAACAATAATATCTATGCCTGATTATGAGTTGTGACTGATTTGAATAGACAATGTCTCCTATACAGGTGTCGCTTAGTTTATTCTTTTCTTCTTGATTAAGTACATGTTTTGTAGAATAAAAAAGATCAAATACTCAGCACAAAAATATCTTAAATATCTGTTTTGTCTGAGGATTATAATGATTATTCATTCAATAACCCTATTATTGCAAAAGTGTGTAGTCTTGAGTAGGGCATGCATTTCCTTCCTTGTATTGGTTTGGGTGCAGTATCGGACCTAATTCACTGTCATCATGACTCAATATGCTGACTATATTTGTGCTCTGCATGGCCATAAGTAACATGCTATGCCAAGAACCCAGATGATGGCTATTAGGCATACTGGGTAGCACTTGACGCGAGCATGAGATAGGACCAGATTAAAGAGTTGTAGAGAAAAATATATATGTTATTTAGAGGCTACCACTGAATGTTGAATGTTCCATGAATCCAATTTCCAGAATAAGAAACATTCATTTGCAATTTATAAAGAGTATTTTCGTTTTCAGACTCCCAGAGCTACCACAACTGTGGTTCATTTAATTTAAAAGTAATATAATAAATTTACATCATTGTAGTAACTTAATAGATATAAATGTTAATAGGTATATAAATGCCGGTCATCTTAGCATGTGAGGCCACTTTGTCTCATCACTAAAACTAGACCGTTATGTACCTTATTGAATTGAATGTGTAAATACATAGGTAGGTACCAATATATTTGTTGAACAATAACATATTTTATACTAAGTAGTAATTTCTCAAATGATAATGATGAATGTATAATTATTTTAATTAAAGGGCTAAACAGAAAAATACTTACTTGACCTTTTAATTCATCCTCATTCCTTGTTTAACTTTTAAATGAATGCTAAAACTATAAATTTGAGCCAATATCTTCTTTTACAACTTCATTCTTAGATGAATCCATGACGACCTTGTTGTCGTTCTCGGAACACAAACTTTCCCCTGCAAGTGCACTCGCGTCCCCGACGCTGCTCATTGTGTTTGAATGTTTACTCATTTTGAAAATAAGCTGAAAATAATATATTAAATTGTCAAATTTGAGTGACATTTATTCATTCAAAGAGTTAACTTGAAATATATTTAGGTCATGAGTCATAACCAGGCCTTTTGCCATTCAAAGCTACGAATTTAATCATCTTAGTCTATATTTTATTATTCCATTGTTGGAGCATTAGCACAGAACATTAGCTAAATTCAATATAATGAAGATGGGCGACAAATAAGTAGGTACGTTGGTTAGTTTGTAATCGTAAATATGCAGGTTCAGGTCAGGACTTTAGAACTGTAAGGCTCCGAGCAAGGTTCAGCTGTGCTATGGACAACGTAAATAGCTTAAACCGCATGAAAATCCGTTCACACGTTTCTGAGATTATCGCGAACATAAAGACGGACAGACGTGGTGGGGGAATTTATTTTATATACCTACAAGCTGTTCCTGTTCCCACTTCGTTGGGCAATAAACATGTTTTTGGGTTAATATAAAGCCTATGCCACTCACAAATAACCTGGCATTCTATTGGTAAAAGAAATTTTAAAATCGGTTCAGTAGATCCAGAGATTACCACCTACAACGTCACAAACTTTACCTCTTTATAATATTAAAGTAAATAGTAATATAGTATAGAAGTAGCGATAAAAACATGCATGCATTGCATGGAAAATTATGTAATTGATGGTGAAAACCGCATCAAAATCCGTAGCGTGATTTAGGAAGAGTTGCTTAGTGGACATACAGACGGACAAACGCGGAAGGCAACTTTGTTTTTTATAACTACACTTGTTCAAAATTGCTCCGAGAAAAAAAAATGGTTTTGTGGTTTTTGCTTTGCACATTTTTAAAGGATTATAGCTATCGTCCATTATAACAATGTTAAGTAACGCAAACGACACTGTTAAGGCAAATGGCAAAAGTACCAATCAGGGGCGGATCCAGCTCCTCCATAAGCCTCTGCACTGTAGGTGCCTACCTACCTACCTACTTTTACACGTTTTTGTGCCTTATATTATAGGTATTATTCCTATTCTTTTTAAGCATGTAAAAAATTACAGAGGTTATCGTAAGACACTAAAAACTTTATTCATAATAAGTAGGTACAATAAGGCAATAGGGAATATGCATGGATTTTTAAACCGCCTATCTAAACAAAACATGAAAATACCGTAAAAGAGATCACCAAATGTGAAATAAGAATTAAAATCTTCTAAGAAATACGGATGATTCAAGCATTTTAAACTGCTCAGAAAGATCCGATGTGCATTGTGGCGTCTCGTGGTCGGCCATTAAATTCCTAAATATTATATTATTTTTTACTATAAAGAAATAGGTACCTACAAATCTTTGTTGGCTTATAATCTTGGTTATTTTTATAGCTATTCAAAATAAGTATTTTTCTAAACTGTTTGTTACATGAATCATTTTTTATTATTGAAGCTGTGAAGAGTCATGTGAATAATCCCTATTGTAGATAAGCATAAATGTAAAATCTATCAGAGGCGACGCCAAGCAACTTCACTAACATCTACAGCGTTTAAACCAAGAGGCATTTTTTTTGGATACAGCATACCTTGTAAAATCTAGGTTTTTCATAAAGCCATAAGCAGAAAATTGAACCAATTACAATGGCAATAGTGAAAAGTAAGTATTTTGTCGCGTATTTGTAAGCTTCAATTAGTAAACTACGCCAACAGTTAATGGTCTGCATGCTTGCGACACGTTCGCGACTGACATCGTCTGACGTGACAGTTTTAAGTCATCGTCATCACCAAAGAGAATGTAATACCATTATGTGATCGATTAGAGGGTGATCTGATCGGGTGGACAACAAGAAACTAAACTTCTTCGTAGTTTTCTATTTTATATACCTAACTACTTATTACAGAATATTCATATAAACGCAGTGTAGTAAGTAGGTAGACAGGTGATTGGTAATGAATGAGACTCATTCCTTTGAGGAGCGTAGGTAGGCAGGTACGAGGGGCGGCTGATAAGTAATCTCCTTGGTCAGAAATATATACAAAAATAATGCTGCCTGGTATGGATTTATATTCGTTTGTTATTCTATTTTCAAAATGTATTAGGTACATTCATTTGTTTATTGCATCACGTTTATTTGTCTCCTACAATTGTTTCAAACATGTCGGTAGAAAAAGTGAAAATGGATAAAATCGAGCAGCGTGCGGTGATTAAGTTTTTGACTAAAGAAGGGAATACGCCTTCGGAGATCAGACAGCGTATGTTACGTGTGTTTGGCAGTTCGTGTTCTTCCGAATTTGTTATAAAGTTTTGGTAAAAGCAGTTTAAGTTAGGTCGTGAGAGCCTGGAAGATGATCCTCGTAGCGGAAGACCAGTTTCGGCCGTCACCGATGAAAATGTAGCCAGGGTGAAAAAATATATATTAGAGGACCGACGAGTGAAGCAGTGGGAGATAGCTAGAGATGTGGGCGTCAGTAAAGAGCGCGTCAATGAAATAATTCATGAGCATTTGAACATGTCCGAGGTTAGTGCACGTTGGGTCCCCAGAATGTTGACTGCTTTTGACATGGAGAGGCGAGTCAAATGTTGCGAAGAGTTTTTGGACGTCGAGGGAAAGAGGAAGAAATAATTTCTAGAATTGTAACATGTGATGAGACTTGGATTCGACAATGGGACCCGGAAAGTAAGCAAGAGTAGTTACAGTGGAAATTTAAGGATGAGAAGCCGCCTCGGAAATTCAAGGTCTGTCCATCGGCAGGTAAACATATGGCTACAATCTTTTGGGACACAGAAGGGATTTTGCTCATAGATTATTTACCGAAGAAAACTACAATGAATGCTGATTATTACTCAAACTTACTATATCAACTAAGAGATACAATAAAATAAAAACGGCGAGGTAAACTAAGCAAAGGAATTCTGATTTTGCACGATAACGCACCAGTGCATACCGCCCGCACAACGAAGCTAGCAATTAAAGATAATGGCTTCGAATTCGCATTGACCACCCCCCTTATAGTCCAGATTTAGCCCCCTGTGACTATTTTCTGTTTAGACTTCTCAAGAAATGCCTCAGGGGACGAAGGTTTATGACCGATGACGAAATGAAGGCTGCGGTTACTGACTTTTTTGACGACAAACCGAAAGTTTTTTTTTTTAATAGTTTAAATTAAATATTTGGAAAATTTAAAAAGTGCATTTTACTAGCAGGGGACAATATAGAAAAATTAAAAAAATTTAGCCACGACAGTCTTTTGTTTCATTGTTAGGTAGTTTACTTTTCAGCCGCCCCTCGTAGGTACCTATAATACTTTTAGCTCATTTGCAGTATTTCACCTATCCTAAAACAAATACTTTCCGAGTTATGGTTTCAATGTTATTGTATAGGTACCTACCTAGCGTCAATTTTGAGGATATTGCCTAATATTTTTTTTCGGATTTTAGAAGCGTAGGTACTTATTGACGAACGACGACGAATGTTGCAAAACTTTTTTAGTTATCGTAAAAAGTTATGTAAATAATAAGTAATAACCATCAGTAGAAAATAAACCTTACTTTAAAAATATTACCTACGCTTATTTATCTTTTTCTAATTTTAATGCAATATTACCTACTTTTTGTCATGATACAAATAAAACAAAATCATAATTTTCGAAATCCTCCATCGTTAATTTAAATACAGAACACGCCGCCTTCACATACTACTTTAGTTTAGAAGTATAAAGAGCTGTATACCCACCTGTGGATTCTTAGAAACTACATTTATATATTATATATTTTAATGTACTTTTCGAAATTCGTTTTCCTTCTATAACTCGGTTTTGAACCTTATTAAAATATTTACAAACAACACTTTTTTTAAACTTTCAGCTTCTTCAAACAATAAGTATACAATAAACTTAAACAATTTCCCGTGATTGGCTATTTACAGAAATACACTGTTATGGAAATACACATACCTACATACATACACAAACTCAGGTAGGCAGGGCTACATAATCACCTACAACTCTAAAAACTTGTTGATAATTCTATAACTACCTACATTTTGCACAATTAGGCCAAGGTTACCAGCGTATTAGTGACAGAAATCGATTTCCGAAAAATAACGAACTAAATAAATAAGTAAGTGGTGGTTTTAATTGCTCTATATAAATCAATGAAAACGCAACGAGTGCACTGTCAACTACACGAAGCCATCCGATTTCCGGCGGTACCCGAAGGTTTACCTACCTAAGAGCTCACGGACTGTATAAAAAACTAAAATACTTACATTCACTCGAAAAACACCACCCTCGTTCTGACGCAGTCGGCTAAAAACGTAAAAAATATCCAGTATACTCGAAAATCTAATTAAAGCCCAAAATCTGCTCATAAAGATCAAATCTTGATTATTTCGTTATTTTAACATTAGGTACATAAAAATATGAATATATACTTGACACTGGCGAAATCACTTCATTGTGGAACCGCCATATCCCCGCGTTAGTAGCAGTTGAAGTCTCCGTGGGACAAAGTTAGGGTAAGTTTTTTTAATAAAAATACCTACACTTCAACTAAAATGCAGTAATCACAGCGAATGTGCGCCCGTTGAGGTGAGGATTTTGGTCTTTAAATTAGATTTTCGAGTAAGTTGGTTAAAATCGGATTGATTAGATCTAATTATGGACAAGGAGGATATTTGGAGCGACACAACCTTGAGCGTTCAGTACGTTAAGTATAACGTCCAAAAACGTGGAGACAGTCAGTAGGTATGCCGCCTCCTTCTACTAGAGCTGACACCTCTTAATCGGCCCGACCAATTATCATGAAACGTAGCTACACTCTTTTTCACCTAAGATGAGTCCTGTGACAGCTCATAGAAACACGTAGGTATTACACACGTTTCTTTAGTTTTACCTAAAAAATACACTGGAGCACACCTAGCGACGCCGTTCAGGAACTTAAATTATTAATCGCCAATTTTTAAATACCTCGCATGTCGCAGTAAGTGATTAAATTACGAAATACGGCTTTCACAGGCCTAATCTTAGGTGAAAAAGAGCGGAAGTACCAGAAGCACGAACTATCTTCGGGTGTTGATTGAGAGCAGGTTGATCTCCTCGGACCAGATAATTTCAGTTTAGCGATAAACAGTTATTCAAAATTTAAATTCGAAATTCAACGTATAATATAACATACCACGGGTAGGTACAGTCGGCGAAAAATGTGGTTAAAGTTCATTTGCACGTCATGATACTTACCAGTAGGTATTTGAAGTTGTCACACAAAACTATGCACATCGCCTGGTTGACGCAGGGACCGAAAAACCCCATTATTTGATTAAGTCTATCGATCCGGTAACTGCGTATGCTCTCCCAACGAAAGCGTATCCCTATCGATAGGCTTACCCAAATGATATGGAAACTGGTTCGAACTAGTTAACTACAACCATTGAGGTTACCAGTTTCGTAAGGGTTTCGGATTTAAGCACTTAGCATTACGTTTATTTATTTATTTATTGATAAAAACGTGACATCACAGTATAACCAATGCGTCACTAAACTTAAATGAACAATTTAAAGATAAAATTTCATAATAATAGGTAACAAATCATATTGGAAAAGTTGAGCATCTAGCATCCATCGCCTCACAGATTCTCAAGCATTCACTGTCTTCCATCGCCACGCAAACAAGTCGCACTCGGGTGCGCATGCCAGGAGCGCATTGAGCTGTGCACAGGCGCGGGGCAGTGGCGAGTTCCTGCACACGGTGCTCGCCGGCAGCACGGCCAACAGGTCGCGACGTCGTGGTCTGAGGGCGATCCTCAAGACATCCGGGACAAGCAGTCGCACGAGACGCTCTACAAGTTCGGGGCAATCCGACTCACCACGCAAGGCTCGACATGCCGTGATCATGAGTTGATAATTCGGCCTTAGCTCCAAGTACTTGTACCCAAGAGAGCCAAGAAGGTACTTTGTTGGGTACAAATACGGGTAGAATCCGAATGTTTTTTTATAAAGGAACCTTAAAAACGCCTTCTGAACTTTCTCAAGAAGTAAGGCATACGTCGATTCGTAGGGGTTCCATACGATCGACGAGGTCTCTAGCTTACTCCTTACTAAGGCATTATAAACCATTTTAATGGCCACTGGGTCGTGAAAATGGCGAAGGTTTCGGATTATGAAACCCAGTTTTCGAAAGCAGCTCGTGGCAAGAGAAGAAATATGCTCGTGAAAGGTGAGCCGCGTAACGAACACCACGCCCAGATCCTTGACGGAGAGGACACGGTTTATCGGCTGTGACCCTAACATATATTGAGCATATACAGCAGTACGAGAGCGGACAAATGTACACACACAACACTTGGCTGGGTTAAAATGAAGTTTGTTCTCCATACTCCACCGAAACACCAAGTCGATGTCCCCTTGCAGCGTCTCGCAATCAGCTCTTTGCTCTACCCCGTACACCAACCTTGGATCATCAGCATACAAGAGACACTGAGCCGCCCGAAGAACCGATTTGAGATCGTTAATCATGATACCGAAAAACAAGGGCCCTAATATAGAGCCTTAACTGACGCCAGACCGGGTATGGTAAGGAGCCGAAATAAAACAACCATGTCGGTCGAACTGCTGCCGATCACGCAGATAACTGGCACAAAAGGTAAGCAACTTTATCAAGCCAATTTTATCAAGTTTCCTAAGCAGCACGTCGTTATCCACGCGATCAAAAGGCTTCGTGAACTCAAAATAGAGGACATCGACCTGAATTCCCTCTATCAAGATGCTCAGCAATGCTGTCCGTTAGTATCAACAGATTAGTGTCGACAGAGCGACTGGGCCGAAAGCCATGGTGCGCGTCACACAAAAAGGGGCGAAGCTGTGAGGATAGGATTCGGTGAAATATGGCCTCAAACAGTTTACCAAGGGTGGGCAGAACGGCTATGGGTCTATAGTTCTCGACGACGGAAGTGTCACTCGCCTTCGGGATTGCTCTCACTCTAGACACCTTCCAACTTCGAGGATATGACCGGGAGGAGAGCGCCAGGTTAAAAATATATTGTATCGAGATCTTAAGGAACTCTATACAACCCTTAACAATATATGCCGTCAGGTTATCAGGTCCAACGGAGCTATTGGCCTTTAGGCGTTTAATCCCAGCTTCAACCTCCTCCAATGTGATTGATTTGATATCATTGCAGTTGAGGCTAGGCTTCCGATCGGCTCTTTCTAACAAGTTAGGATCAAGAAGCGGAATGTCAGGTAGATAAACTTATGAGAAATAGTTAGCAAAAGCGCTAGCCACCTCCCTACCGACGAATTCTTCGTCTTTAAACTTTACTCGGGCAACAAAACCACTTCTTGTCAGAAAGCGCGGGGATTAACCTTAATTGTACTTTGGATTCGCCCAATGTAGCTATCGTAAGCAGACGCTAGACGCTCTTTCACCTCTGACCTCAACACTGCGAACTTTTTGTACACGTCTTTATCTCGCGTTTAACCTTCCATTCCCGATGCAGATTACTTTTTTGTTTGATGTCACTGATCAGATCAGCCGTAAACCACACAGGATATCGTGTACTCGAACTAGCTGGATGTTTCCGTTCAGGTACGCAGAGGTCAAAAGTACCATATAATATATTGTAAAGTGAGTCCACAGCGGAGTCGACATCGACAGCACTGAGAACTTCCTGCCAACTTATTTCAGAGACTAATTTGTACATAAGCTCAAAATTACTTTTAGTAAAGTTCCAGTCCCGACGTGTGTCCACATTGCTGGGATCTAGACGCTCCGCAGCTGGTCGACGCACACTCCCTACAGGAAGCGAAATCTCCAACGGAGAGTAGTACGCATCAGATCTTGGGACCAATCCGTCGCCCGCCATCTCTCATTTTTGTCTTGGGACTTGGGCTTTTCCAAGCATGTGCCGTTGCTTTGCCGCCTTCGAAAAAAACATGCCTTCACCCGAGCATTCTCAGGCCAGACATCTGCAGATAAACATTTGTCATACAGTTCGCCCGGGACGCCGATTTTATATGACCTGTAAGACCCCTTCGGTTTGAGCTCAAGGACCGTGCAAGTTATTTCGGGACACATGGTTTCCAAATATGCACGTATCTCATCAGCACCTGACACAATGTTCCAAAGGTGTATGAACTTGAGGAACTCAACCGCCTTAAGCGACGTAATTTGAGAGAAACGCTTCATTGCAGTAACTTTATCCTTACCTGGGTCACGGCTAACGAGGACAGCATCCGTTTTTTCTTCCGAAGAGATGACACTACTGCGCCCCAAAACGTCGCGCCTAAACTCAAGCCATGGCGGAGCTGCATCGCTGGCCTTGTCGTCACGAGCCGCAACCCCTGTACCACCTTCCACATTTTCCCTCACTACTGACGCAGATTTCCCCGCATTCTGCGTCCTGCGTTTCCGTCTCGATTTCAGCTCCGATACATCGTCGGAAGGGTGCTCTACACTCGGCTTCCCAAAGCGACACTCGTTTGCCGAATTAATTTCAAGCTGTTGTTACCGCTCATTGACAATGTCAAGCCTAGAAGAGCAGTCGGTGAGCGCAGCATGGTATTTCGCGACAGCGGCAAGGGCATCCGCTAGCTGCTCCGATAACATGCTCATTTGGTCACGAATAGCGCTCATCGTTAGTCTAATGTTACCCTATATCCATTCTCCCTTTCCGTTGAATTTGTTTCGCAGATTCGTGTGATTGGTTGTTTTTAAGCCTATGCGCGTGGATAGCCTATCAATTGCTAAGTAGTGCAAAAATATTTTGTATGGAATGCGCGTAGAGATTAAAATAGCTTGAAGCCGTTCAATAAACACTTCATACGGAGAGCCTAACGAGGGTTTTAAGGAATTGGTACCTAAGCGCTTAGTCGAATTAATTGTATCGTATAGGATAGCTTTTCATTGGGGTAAGTCGAAGATATGCTTATCACCTCGTTAGGGTTTAAACGATAAGCGGTTCCGGTCCCTGGCTTGACGTCAGCTCGCAAATATTTTTTTGATCAAAAGTTCACTTACTTTCTAAGCGCTAGTTGTTTACCAGCAGTTAAATCAACTAATTGTTTAAATTAATAATAATCTAAAAAGAAATCGAAAATTTGACACATTTTAAGTTTATTTAAGTTTTGTTTAAGCAAGTTAAAAGTTTGATATTCCAGCTACTTAAGAAAGGATTATTGAGGAAATAAATAAAATATCTGAATCTGTAGGTACCTTTTATAATCGTTAATAAAAAGGAAATGACATCTGGGTTCTTTTTACAATCACGATCATTGAAGCATTCACTAATTTTGATTAAATCTTATCAACACAAGATTACTAACATATAATAAAAATTAGGAAGAAGTACCTATTTTTTTATTTATAAGATCTGTTTCAAAGCTATGAGCTAAACATTTACAAGTAGTGACTACGTTTCGTAGTCGATAAAGTATATGTTACAATCGCCAAACGAACTATTAATTGAGCATAACAATTTGAAAGTGGGATCCAATGAGGTAACCTATGTGGGGCTGGCACCGCTGGCCCGCGCCCGGCCCCCGCTCAGCGCCGGCTACAACTAGTCTACAACGATAAAGACGCCGAGCGGCCGGCGAGAGCACGCGGCGCAACTTATGCCAGTCGATCTGGTATGTTCCATATTTATTTATTACCAACGTGTAAAATTGTAATCAATGCATATCAATTTGTATTTAGAAACCTAAATTGTACAGGCTACCTACAACCTAAAAATTGTACAATGCTACTTATAAAATTATTTCAAACCTGAGAATTATGCAGTTATCATAGTGTTAGGTTGATTCTTATCGAGTATTAACATCCAAGTTCCGTTATATTTTATATGGTTTCATATTGGATTAAATTATCAGTATTGTCTTTTGAAAAATTTACATAATCTAGAGAACACTTCAGTTAATGCATTCTAAACGGTGATGACAGTTGTGTTAAAGAAGTACGACAATATAACACTTACCAAATAAAATATTCACATTGATTTCAAAACTTTTCCCTATTATACAATCATAATTCATTATAATATGGTTTCATATATGTATTGTACACTACCGAAATATTAGGATCACAGGTATAAATTTTGAATACCAAAAAATTGGAACACAATGCGTGATTAAATAGGATGTTATTGTGCATTTTGTTTTTGAAACTTCTGTATAGATAATATATTTTAAAATATATTTAACATGATTGCCTACAACACCCCATATATTACGCAGCCAAGCAACGCTGCAGCAGGGGGTTTAGTAAAGTAAACGTTTTCGTACACAATTCCACAGCTCACAATGCGCACCATTAGAAAAATAAATTATAGATGCTCCTAAACTACTATTTTCAATTTATCTTGGCATGTGTTCACTGCACACCTGAAACACACAATTACAAATAAAATGTGGAGGAATACCTATTCTAAATAATTGTGTACATATAATATACTGAGAGGCTTTCAGTTTTGAACCTTGCTAAAAATCTTAACAGCGGTTTTTTTCTTGAAACATGTATTTAAACTTAGGTCTCCAATTAATATCGGAAAATTAAACACTTTCCCTGACCGTTACAAGGTAAAAAAAACATAAACGCGTTTTTGTGAATAAAGTGTATGTAAAGAATTGGTAGAACCTATATATATATGCAGAATTAAACAAATTCGTCCATGGAAAAAAAAAAGGATTTTTAAAATTGTACATGAAGCATAAATATAAACAGTGATATTTTTACATAAAATAATTAAAATTAATATATTAATGTTTACAAACAAAATTAAACAAATCAGTATAAAGTAAATAAATATTAAAAAATATATTTAAATACCGGTTTAGGCAAAAATGTAACAAAGGTGAATTTATTACCTATTGATGATGATGACGACAAATGTTTAATTTCCTAGCCTACAGGTAAAACTTTGTCTCTTTCACAAAAACTCCTTACAAACAAGCCTGTTTATATTTTTCTACCAAGTTAAATTGATAAACGTAAATTCCTTAAAAAACACGTATGGGGTGAACTTTTCGCAGGATACAATTTAATAGTCTCTTGTCTATACTCAACACATTTAATGAAAAAAAATGCTGTTTTTAATTCGTCCAAATTTTTTGTCCAAATTCCCTGGGCTAATATTGTTTAACGACGACGCGCTTAGCCTAGTTGGTGGAGACCCTGTCTAAGAAGCTAGCGGTCCTGGGTTCGATTCCCGGTATGGGCAACTATCAGTGGGACGAACACGAGTATTTATTTTATATATCAACTACGCGCCGGTTCTGTAGAACGTTTGTGGCGCGTATTATAGGAATTTGGAATGAACTCCCTGGTGACACTTGTTCAATGCGCTACAATATGGGGCTTTTTAAAAAGTGAATCGTAAAGTATCGTATAGTGAATCATATTTGCCCAGTAGATTTCTCAAGGCAAGAGAGATCTGTGTTGTCTTCAAACTGATATGCAGGTCCGATTGCATACCCAGGTAAAATTTAAGTTCATGACTTATTCAATACCTTTCAGCTTCATAGGCATAAACGACATAAAGGACTTAAGATAATAAGAAGGACAACTTACTGCAGTCGAGCAGGAGAGCGGTGCATAATTATTCTGCGAGTTAGATGTCCCGGGAAATGTGTTCATTTGCATCTGCATTTGAGGCTGAGGCGGCGGGTGCGTGGCGAGCGGGGAGACGGGCGGCGCGGCGGCGGCGCCCCCCACGCCGCTCGGGCTGCCCGTCGTCGACAGCCGCGAGAACGCCGCCAGCGCGTCGGGGAAGTTGGGCGGCGTCGCGGGAGTGTTGCACGGCGTCATTAATTGCTGGAATCCGATACACTTACAATTATTCAGTGTCAGGAACTTGTCCCACTGCCGGTGAGGATGCGATTAGTAGTCGACTCTTTTCTCGCTTAAGAAACGAACAAAAGATATAGATCCCGTGTCAATAAAAGAGACATTTATATTAATAGTTGATCGCTGGTTGCTCGATCAATCAATCAATATAATTTATTTGCAGAATAAAGTACCCAAAATGTTACAGTCAATGGAAGCGTGCAAATATTAGTTATGCAATAAAGAAATTTATTTGTTACAAAATTTGGTAAGTATGTAATAAAATTTAATAAATACCAATATACATTTAAAATTACAAATAAAAACGTTAAAATGTATAAAATATACTATATGTACATGCCAATGATCACAAATTATTACAAAATATTACATTTTATTAAATTGCTCGGGGAAGTCCTTAACACTATAAAAACACTTATCTAGGAGCCAGTTCGACAATTTGTTCTTGAATCAATTTCCCTGGAGTAACTGTATGTCATCCCATCAGGTATGGCATAGATTCGAATGCACATGTTGTATACATTTTTGGTATATATGGCCTTGTGACAAGCAGGTTTATAAAGGCAGTTCATAATTTTGGCCCTTGTATGCCGTTGGATTTTTGCGATTTAACCAAAAGCACATATTTCCTGTATATACAGACACGGCAGTCTCAAAATATAGATTCCCTTAAATAATGGAACACACATCCACAAAGTTACCCCACAGGATGAGTCCGTAACGAAGAACGGATGACACATAACCATGTTGACACTGCCGGCGAGAACTCTCTTCTCTAGATTGTAGAAACAAATGATATAGATTACGTGTCAATAAAAGAGACACAATAGTTGGTTGCTGGCTCTACTCGCTTACCGCGCATCGGCGGTGGGACAAGTGCCTCGACCATATTGTACCAAGGGTACGGTACCGCGTTTGCAACATATACATACATTTAAAATACCATTAGTATTATTGTACCCTACAAGAAGTCCTTATTTGGCACTAAAGCAATTTGATGGATGATATTATTAACACAAGTTAGCAGTCGCGAGGCGTTCGTACAAGCCGATTATTTACGGCTTTACCAAAAATTCCTATGCATAGAGTAGGTATACTAGGTATCAGTCGCGAGGCGTTCGTACAAGCCGATTATTTACGGCTTTACCAAAAATTCCTATGCATAGAGTATGTATACAAACAAAACGTAAAACCGACACACGCCATACACGTTTTTTTGCTCCGGCTTGTCTATTTATTTACGTGACGCTTCGCCACTGCTAGGTATACAAACAAAACGTAAAACCGACACACGCCATACACCTTTTTTGCTCCGGCTTGTCTATTTATTTACGTGACGCTTCGCCACTGCAAGTTAGTGTAAATTAGGTAGGTCAGTTTTAGTTTTATCATATCATAGGGTAAAGTCACCATTGGTCAGCCAGTGACCAGTAGTCGACCTTATATGAGTGCGAAGAGTGGGAAATATATCTTTCGTACTCTTCCCACTCATACAAAGTATAGGCAGAGGCCGACTACAGGTCTCTGGCTGACCACTGGTGACTTTACCCTAGCTGTCCGCGCACGGCGCCGCCCAGGTGTATTTTTTGTTGTTACAAACCTTATGAAATATACTTTACGACCTATTCTCAGACCTACTGAATGTACACAAAATTTCATATCAATCGGTCAAGCCGTTTCGGAGGAGTTTTGTTACAAACACTGACACGAGATTTTATATATTAGAGATTTGTATGTCATATCTGAGAGACATATTAGTTGTTAAACATATCATTTTGCAAAACACTTTTATTCCGAAACTAAATATTTTAAGAAATATTAAGGTTTCGAAATAAAAAACCGTATTGGGATATCAATCGATTTGGGAAACGTTTTTTTAATAATGGCACGGTAACGAAAGTTACCCATTTAAAAAAAACATGTTGGAAGTCGTCAATGGCATTAGAGATGCTAAATCAATTGTAACTTACAGGAAACTCAACCTTATTGTGTTGTATTATGTCAGATTGACTTTGGACCTAACACGTGGGTCACAAATTTAATTCTTTGACTGTAGGTACATGGAATATGGTAACATTATTAAGACTGTGATAAGGAGGAAAGAATTGATTGTTTGTTTGTCTGCATTGAATATCCTCAGGAACTGCTGGACGGAAATGAAAAAATCTTGTACCATTTTAATTCTACTTATTATCCTTGAGTAACATAGGCTATGTTTAATTTTCCTGCGCGGACGGAACTTTCTATCTATAAAAATGAAATCGGAGTGCACCAAATTGAATAATTATTTTTTTGCCGTGTTCGTTATTGTCAGGTGGCCTGTGTGCTCGTGTGCCTTCTGTATGCCATAAAAGAAAAACAAGGTTTGTATTACGAAAAATAGTAGATTGTTCAACAAGGGACTAAAACAAGCCATAATGACACAAGATGTTTATTGATGTTTGTTGTGTGCGAGGAAAAAAACGACGTTCTAAACAAAATTACAACATTTATTATAAAAAAGTTTCTAACAATTAAAACTAACAATTAGGTATCTTATTATTACTATCGTTAATCTAACATTAATTATGTTATTTGTTTCCCACATTTCCAATCAACAAAAGTTTGGTATGTTTTTGAATAAATGCCACTAGATTTTGGCGGCAAAAGATTTCGTATCACCTCTTTTGCTTTCTTCTCCATTCTGGAGTTAGGCGTTAATTCTTCTTCACTGGATGATGATGATGACATTTCTGGTCCGTAATTTCTAAAGTTGCACAATTAATTGATGAATTTTTTTAACAACGTATGCTCAATACAAGTTATGAACATCTATTCAAAATACAAATAGGAAAAAAAAGTTCCGCGGTTTTTTTGTAAAGTGATGTTTTAAATGCTTGCATATTTAGCCATCAGATTCAAACTTGGAAACCATTTTAAAAGTAATTGGACCACACATAATAAAAGAGTTCGGCCTTAATATGATTAAACAGATTCACATTCGTAATAATTAATCGTGTTTCACGAAATTAAATCCTTTTTTTTTATATATTTGCACAGTTGTCATTTTGACACCCAAAAATATGGTCAATACACAATCACTGAAAATGGCGATAATCCTCCATTCACAAATACCGTGATTGGTTGTTTAGGGGTTTCCAAAGTAAATTAAAAAAAAAAAACTTTAATCCCTAGAGATTAATAAGGAGCTTTAGTGCCGATTCGCAGAGATTTAAGTAGCATTTTAGGAGCATGAGAAGTGAAAAATATAAAATTCCACCAGGAAAGACGGAAATTTGCAGCGGGGCCGAGGCCGCTGGCGGGCAGGTCGTAATATATAGAAATTTCATACATTTAACTAGTTTAGTTTTGAGATAGAACCAGTAACATATATTAATATATCTTAATTATTCACGTTAAAAAGATGTGATATACACCCAAAAATTATCCTGGTCCTTTTACAAGTATGCGAATGCGTATGTATTACAAGCGAATATGTTTGTTTTTATAATTGATGTACCTGACGAAAATGTGGTGCCGCTATACCATTTGCCCCCGCAGGTATGGCCACTTCTTGGAAGAATATTGATAACGCCGTCTGTAAACAAATAATTAATGTGAAATAGGATGTCAACATGGTGCTTTAAAAGATTTTCTGTGGGGACAAATTACATGTTTAATGCAATGTACTCGAAAAAGACGCAAATCATTTTCTTAACGGTTTTTTAACAGCCACGCCCCATCATAGAGGAAAGTCAATAAACGTAATTCATTCGTTAAGTGGAAACGTAAAAGGCTGACGCTTCACTGATTGTGAGACGGAGACGAGTGGAGCGGAGCTGAGCCAATATTAACCAATAGATGGCGCATTCGGTCACGTGGAGCGCGCGTTGCGCATGTTAGTTTAGATTATTTTGGTTAATATTGGCACAGTTCTTCTCCACTCCGCTCATCTCAGCCTCAGTGGAGCCACAGCCTAATAAGGAAAGCTGCCCATGAGAGATTCTTAAATAATAATAGGTTTGAAAGTGTGAACTGAATATGGATGCGCTAGCAAATGGCAGAAGAGGAGGTCTTTGTGGAATTATCAGACAGAGTAAAATTCATATAAATAAAGGTGGTTAGAAGGTTTATTTTAATATGTATAAGGTTAAACAATTTGTGTAGGTATCTGTAGCTAGCAGTCCTAGAATAACAGTAAATGTTTGTGTTATCCTTTGTTTTAAATTCTCAAAATTATTATCTGTACCTAAGAATAGAATATGCTTATGAAGTTTGGCATAGACAGAATCATCAATTATATTGATATTGTTGTAATAAAATAAAAAACCGGCCAAGTGCGAGTCGGACTCGCGCACGTAGGGTTCCGTACCACTATACATCTAAATAAATGTCTTTCTTTATTCTTTATTATATTGGAGTTGATTGAATGAAAGGTAAAATGCGGTTTACGATTTATAACGTATTAAAAAAAAACTAATTATTAGATCTCGTTCAAACCAATTTTCGGTGGAAGTTTGCATGGTAATGTACATCATATATTATTTTTACATTTATCATTCCCTTATTTTTGAAGTTACGGGGGGGGGGGACACACATTTTTTCACTTTGGAAGCGTCTCTCACGCAAACTATTCAGTTTAGAAAAAATATATATTAGAAACCTCAATATCATTTTTGAAGACCTATCCATACATAACCCACACGTATGGGTTTAATGAAAAAAATAATTGAGTTTCAGTTCTAAGTATGGGGAACCCCTAAAAATTATTGTTTTTTTCTATTTTTGTATGAAAATCTTAATGCGGTTCACCGAATACATCTACTTACAAAGTTTCCATAGTATAGCTCTTATAGTTACGGAATAAAGTGGCTGTGACATACGGACGGACAGACGGACGGACAGACATGACGAATCTATAAGGGTTCCGTTTTTTGCCATTTGGCTACGGAACCCTAAAAAACGGTCAAGAGCAAGCTGTGAAAGTTGGAGAGGCGCACCAACGGTTCCGTACCTACCTAACACCCGAATTATACCTTGTTAATTTTCTTCAGGGTTTGCACTATGTATAATCATAGTAAATTTGACGGTTGTAAGCAAGATTCGGACCGGAAGACGAGCTGCAGGTAGGCCTCCAACAAGATGGAGTGACGACCTCGTCAGGATCGCGGGACCGCGGTGGATGCAAAAAGCACAAGACCGGTCTGAGTGGAAAGCTTTGGGGGAGGCCTAAGTCCAGCAGTGGACGTATTTCGGCTGACATGATGATGATGAAGCAAGATTAGTGTGTATGTATTATCGTTTTCATAAAAGAGTAAAAACAAGTGTTTCTTATTATTTTTCTTTATTCTTTGTTGAGTAATCCACCATTATAACAACACATACTCTGTAAAAAAAAACATCTCTAAACACCATTAGAGGCCAATAGCACAGGCAGAATGCATGGACTTCATAATGGGTGCAAAACAATCGAGGCACGGAAGGTAAATTATCTCCCGATCGAATGATGAGCTGATCAGTCCTACAGGGCCTTCAGAGGCAAACCGTAACCTCAGGGCTGGTCCATAAATATGTACACACCTTTAGTACCTTGTCACTTTAATCGTTGTGACAATTCATATATAGCTTCTAAAACATGACATTTAATAGACAAGGGTGTATAAATATTTATGAACTCGTCTGTACTAGAGTGCCAAATGCCCTGACAAAGGTAAGCAACAACAACCACATCACACTACAGTGACTAACAGGATACAGCAACTCACGTGGTAATGACGCAGTCGAATAGTTGGTTAGAAAGGGCTCAGAGATGGAGGCAGTGGGCCCTGAGCGTATCCTCTCCCGCTCGGATTAAGCGAAATTCACACAGACCACGGGTCAGGCGCGGCAGCGGGCGTATTTCCGTTACATTGCTCGTAATACACGCATTCTCCGATAGGCCTTTTCACAGAGCGCACAATGTAAAGGAAATACGCCCGCTCCCGCGCCCGACCCGCGCTATGTGTGAATTGTTACGCTTTATGGTTACGTGTTAGCCAGTAACAAACTGCCAAGGTATAGGAGTACTGTATCAACCTAAGCACCTGCAGGCAGTCCAAAGAATCCTTCCCTACGACCAAACCCGATTGTCACGAAAGCTAAGGCAGTTAAAAAGGACCCAACTTAAACTCGTATCTGGGGCAATAACTGGTCATGCCTTAGGTGTTGTAGACAGCCCTCTGTGCAGAGCCTGTATGACGGCGCAGGACACTGCTTAATACTAGATGGCGTGTTATCATGGAATTTCCTGAGGCGAACATACCGGGCGCGACACCTCAGACTAGAGCCGAGGTCGCTACCAAAAGTCGTCGGCAACATCAAGCGTCTGCTAGGCTTTCTGGTGGAACTGGGTTGGCAAGACTAGTGCCACTAACCCCCTAAGCAAAATGCTTAAGTTGCCGAGTTGCGGAAAATCCCGCCACAACCTAAGGTCCCATTTGGCACCCTTTGCATAAGGAACCCTAAAAATTGATGCTAAATCATAGCTTCAATGATATTTAAGTAAAAGCAAAATAAATTGTCACACAATATCTAAACATAACCTAATATAAGTAGCATTCTGCTTACATTTCTTTTCTAGTTTGTTGACAGCTAAGACAAGACAGACAAGTATACATCATATAGTAATATACTATAGTAACATACATCACATTATATTTATTTAACATCTTCAACGCTATGTCTAATACCAAAGACGACACTTACCAAAACCAGAACAAATCTTTTCCTTGCCTCATAGACACTTATGTCTTTATTGCGCTGGCAACCATGATGGAAATATCTATTGTTGGAGTTGAACCAGTGGTGCGGATATATCCGTTGTAGCATTGAAAAGGTTAATAACAACTTTAATCACTTTCATTGCCAAGAGCTCTAATTTTTGTACAAAATGGACTCTCCTAGCGGGTTGGTGGCAATTAAAGTGTTAAGAGTATTTGTATGTAATTTTGTGGATTATTACCTCTGAGCAAAGTACAGGACTATGATCTCTAGTATAGGCAAATCCAAAACCCAAAGGAACAGACTGATATTTTTCTGTTTTATTATATCAAAGTGTAGGCAAACAAGCCACCTAACATTGGTCTCAGAGGGATCTATTCCCATAAGATACGAGGGTTCTCGTATTTATACCGATTTCAATAAAGCAATTTAAACTTTCCGATATTTTGAACTTTTTCATGATCAACTGCTGAAAAGATTATGTATCATAGGAAAATCAGAGGTTTTATTTAATAAACCCAAATAATAAACTACTGAATTGTCCCTAACATCAATAAACGGTGGTGTTCAAAAGCTGCCTCCAAAATTCCAGGCCCTACTAATCAATTTTATAAATGAGATTAGATTCTACGGTTCCATATTTATTTGTTTGAGCACACCTATCTTAATGTAAATTAAAAAGTGATCAGAAGAATTGCAAGGCATGGAATATGTTTATTTGGATTGATACTTACATGTACACTGCATTTGATAAATTATAAAAACATGACCTATAAAGATAAAAGCGATGTCTACCAGTGATATACCTATTATATGTTTTAAATTAAGGTGAACACATCAAAATGATACTATTAACCCAAAAATATTTGATTTTATCTTCATCCATATAAAAATAAACTACATTATAATAACAGGTTAACATAATAAAACAAAACAATGCACTTGATCATGAAATTAAAGCAATATTAATTATATGTTCCAAAAAGTATAAAAGTAAACACAGGTTTGTTATCAAACACAATATTGTCAGTAGCCATGAATGCTACGATCCTACCTATTGCGTATTTCATTCATCAACATAATTATGTACATATTGGGTAATACAGGTACGCATAGAGGAATTTTCCAGTGTAGTTAGTGATTACTAAAAGGGTGCCAAATCTCAAAAATAAGTACTCGTAGAAACACGTTTGATACATCTAAATTGAATCAAGGCTATTGCAAAACACTTCGTCAAATTATGTAGCAGCCATTTCATGATTACTGTTTGTTTACATATACCAGGAAATTTACCTCAAATTGCCAATGAGCCGCTTGAAGCAATTGTTTTGCTTGTTCTCGAGCACATCCTGCTGCCAGAACGAATTGATTTATCATAACTTGCTCACGTAAAGCTGAATCCATTGTACTAAAAATCAAATAATAAGTCCACTACAACCGGAGTAGGAAATAAATACTAAGCTGATGAGTAATGATGACAATTTAAGTTGTAGCATGAGTAACTGTTGAGAAAGACATGCTTTTTCAAATCTGTGGCGCTAGTGAGGTTTATAAATCTTCTGGAGCAAAAGAGAGATTAGATTCGTTTACGTTTTTACCGTATTTCGTACTACACAGAGTTAACAGAGTATACAATGAATTAAATCCGAATAAAAAAAACAAATGTCAACCTCAATGCAATAGGTAGGTACGTTATAAAGACCCATGACATTATCGGTTTGCGCAAAATCTTGTGAAGACTTAAGCTACCAAATTTGCTACCTTTATATAATTGTGCTGTAAAACATTATCACTTTAGCTCTGTGTGCGTTCTCTTTGAATAAATTATTTTTATTCGTCTGTTCTTTTTTTTTTGATTATTTTCGACATATTTTATATTACTCCCATAAGAACCCTGCCTAGTCTTTATGCAGTTTTTTATGCACTTGCACTAAACCTTGATTTTGAATTCCATGGAACTCTGACATTTCTTGGTCTTGATTAATTGATTAATGATTCTAATCATTGTTATTACAAATATTTAGACTTTTTTAAATCTTTTTTTTTTGTTGTTACAAATCCATGTTATGCATTGTATGTACTTAAATCATGTTAAATACTAGGTATTGAAAATCTTAAAAAGTCAGAATGTGACGGCAGTCAGAATTCTACGGAATTAAAAATCAAGGTTTAGTAATGTAACCGGAAGCCGAAACAGAGGAAGACCACCAGCCAGATGGTCGGACCATATCCAGAAGATGGCAGGGCCGACTGGACCAGAATCGCCGCCTCAAGGACTTCATGGAAATCCATGGAAGAGGCATATGTTCAACTGTGGACGAGTATGAACTGTATGCTAAGAAGAGAAGAGTAATAAAATTACAGTTAAATCTTAAAACTATAAGATCGGACATTGGTGAAATACTATAAACAGTATTCTCTTTTACATAGGCCATCCTAAAAATCAAGTTAAATGGGGAATATTCATGACTTTTTTTCATAGCTTTTAATAAAATATGATTCATTTAATGTAAAAATCAGTTGAAAAAAAAAGTTACATTACGTCACAGTACATATCGGATCTCTCTGGCTGTTTACGTTTAAGGGCGTTTTCACTAGAAAGTGTACCATTGTGTACAATTAAGCACTAAAACGAACTTTAACATTGTCAGTTTTGTGACGAAAATTAGCTATAAGCCCTCTACGCACTAACCTTCTTGACGAACAGCAGCGCACGACTGTCAGGCCCGATGGTGCTGTACGCACTATCGTGCAAAGTATCCATCATGCTGTCACAGACCACCGATTCTTAAGCCGCGTCGGCTGCGTAGGGCGTGGCCAAAATTGTTTAAAAACACAGAAACATGTGTTCCGTCACGGAGGACGGGGGTCATGTTTTAACTTTTGAAAGTTTTGAGTTTGAGTGAAGAACTGTCAAATAGGGCATTAACTATTTATGCAATGGAGTGGAATAAAGAAAAGACGCTGTATTTTATTTTATTGGTAAAGGAGTGGCCCATAATTTGACAAATTGTACTGGGTTGACAGCTGTCAAAAAAAAAGTGAAATGATATAACAAGCAATACATAGTTCACTTCAAAGTCGCAGTGGACGTGCAGTTGTACCTAAACATGTTTTGTAACCTTTTTTGCTAACATGTTTTGTTAGTTTTTTGGCGCAACAGACACGTCTTTACTTTGCTCATTTCGTTTCGTTCAGAAATTGTGGTTCCTACACACGCTTCAAGAACCTTATGTGTTTAATTTTTTTTATTTTATTACATAGACTAAATTATAAAATCCAGTAGTTTTTTTGGGAAAAACAGTAATGCAGTAGACACACCCCAAAACCAGTAGCTCTGCTCTGAGATCTGGCAACACTGCGAAGATTTGTCGGACGTCGACTGCCCCTCGACCTAGCATCCAGGTCAAAAAAAAAAAAAAAAATATATATTGACGGACGTCAAGTCTACCTAGGTACCACCCAGCCGCACGTCGTGAAAGAAGTAGTGGGGGGGCTCGTTGGACGAAAACTCGGTCGTGCGAGTCGATCACGGTAACAATAATTATTATTGACGTCCAGCAAGGCTGGCACTAGCATTTTGCGTCGTGCATCGTGCCCCGACGGACAGCACGGAAGGATAATGCGTAGAGGGCTACACGTTTTAGTGAAAACGCCTTTAAAATGCTTGTATCATCCGTTTTCTCTATCGGTTTTAATTTTAATTTCACTTTTGGTCATCTTTTTAACGGTATTTTTAAAATTTGTTGAGAAATGCGATTTAAAAACTTCAAGCATATTTACCATTGAATCTGAGTTTTTTGCAGGGGGTGAAATAGTCAAGACCTTTAATCCATGTTTAATCACGTCACGAGTCAGCGAAGAGGCTGCTGTCATTTGTGTCATCTGTCAAGAGAAATCCCCTCCAAACTGGCCTTTATTCCAAAGACTACTAATGGACTACTATTGTATACTACATACTAAGGCCTTCTAGTCAACTCTACATAGAGTTCGCTCAAGATTTTATTTTAAGTGATTTCAGCTAAGTTTGCAAAATGATCCAGTTGAAATTGACAGTTATTTGTGTTAGTATTTTCCTCATATTTAAGATATCGTACGCAGAAAAAAGGTATGCAGAGCTTTCGAATGAAAGTCAAAGCAGTGGATCGATATCGGAAGATAATTTACAATCGCAATTAATGAATTACTATGGCAGTAAATATGACCGTATGTTACAAAAACTTTCAAGGTCGAAAAGATTGGCCGAATCTAGCTCTAGCGAACCTAGTGTATTGAATGATAGAATAAACACATCATCTACGTCGAGTTCATCAACGGAAAGCTCTCATATTGTTTATGAAATTGGTCCAGGCAACAATTCGATATTATCTGTAGTACAAGTTACAGCTTCTCCTTCTAGTGCACCCAACGAATCGGCAGTTGGGGCCAGCGACGCTGCGCCCTTGCCTGAAAAAAGTTCGGCAGAAGATGAACACAACAGTTCTATGGCTATCTTTTTTGTTTTGTGTATCCTAGCCCTAGGAATACTATTGATCCATCTCATGCTACAAACAGGGTTCTCTTATCTGCCTGAGAGTGTTGTCATTGTTTTTCTCGGAGCCTTGATTGGTATGATCATAAACCTTATGTCTATACGCAATATTGCAAATTGGAGGAAAGAGGAAGCATTTTCGCCAACTGCATTCTTTTTAGTTCTTTTACCACCAATTATATTTGAATCTGGGTATAATTTGCATAAGGGCAACTTTTTCCAAAACATTGGGTCAATACTGTTATTTGCTATAGTTGGTACCGCTATATCAGCATTAGTAATTGGGGCAGGGATATATCTGTTGGGGTTGGCCCAAGTGGTGTACAAGTTAAGTTTTGTGGAGTCATTTGCATTTGGTTCCCTAATATCTGCTGTGGACCCAGTAGCCACTGTGGCTATTTTTCACGCCCTTGATTGCGACCCAGTCCTGAACATGTTGGTGTTTGGGGAGAGTATTCTCAATGATGCTGTGGCTATAGTGCTGACAACAGCTGTGTTGGATTCCAATGACCCCCTCATGTCTACTGGTGAGGCAATACTCTCAGCTATAAATCGGTTTTGGTTAATGTTCTTTGCATCGGCTGGTATTGGAGTTCTCTTTGCACTGGTTAGTGCTCTTTTACTGAAACATGTTGACTTGCGTAAAAATCCTTCTCTGGAGTTTGGAATGATGTTGGTGTTTACCTATGCACCATACGTCTTGGCTGAGGGCATTCATCTTTCTGGTAAGTTAATATTGAATTTGATATCTATGTAAAACAAAAATAGGTATAGATTTTTAAAATTACTATTTTTTTTCAGGTATTATGGCTATTTTGTTTTGTGGTATTGTGATGTCACATTACACTCATTTTAACTTATCCACGGTCACGCAAGTCACCATGCAGCAGACTATGCGGACTCTGGCCTTTATTGCTGAGACTTGTGTCTTTGCTTATCTGGGATTGGCTATATTCAGGTAATAATTATACAACCTTTAAGATCACTATTAATTACTGAAGGATTAGATTAAAGCAAACTGGTTTTTGTGGTTTATTGTTTATACTTCATTCCATTTCCATATTCCATGGTATTTCTTAAGACTACTTTTTTATTATAATTTTGCTTGGTGAATAGAATAAGTACAATCTCCAATTTTATTTATCTTTGAACAAAGAGAATGCCAGTCACAACTAAACCAATTTCAGCTTCCGACACCGAGTGGAGCCAGCATTGGTGGTGTGGAGCATAGTAATGTGTCTGCTTGGTCGAGCCGCTAACATATTCCCATTGGCACTACTCTGTAACAAGTTCCGGGAACACAAGATCACTAAGAAAATGATGTTTATTATGTGGTTCAGTGGTATGTTATGTTACCTTAAGACTTATTTTTAAACCTTGTTAAGTCCAATGTGCAATGTATGTATGTACAGTAAAGTTCATAAATATGTATACACTTTAGTACCTTGTCTATTTAATGTCATGTTTAAACTGCCTGAATTGTCACAGTGATTAGGAGAATGTTGACAATTAAATCTAAATAATGTTAAAATTCTTTAGTTTATGATTCATGGAATAGTTTTTACCGCAGGTCCATTTAAAGCGCATTTTAGAGTCCAAAGTCAACAGAGAGAGAGAAAACATTTAAATTGCAACATTGTAAAATAAAAACATTGAAAAATAAGTATTGTTCCTGTACCTCAACATACATGTAAAGCATTTTTTTTTAAATGCTTTATGATCGAGTTTGGTTTCATTGGATAGCTCTTAAATAATTATTACCTGCGTGTCATAATATTTATTAGAAATATTGAACTCGAAAAGTGTCATTTTAGTTAGAGTAGCGTGTCCCCCCTCCTCCCCCTATAGCCAAAACTACAAGCACTTAAAATCTAAAAAAACAGACTTGATTGGTTCTTGTGATACAGGCGACTAAATAATTATTTATACCTACTAAAAATCATCTAAGAACAACAACAACTTTAGCTAAAGAGATAACTCGTTCATACGTGTGTTGATTTGATGTTAGTTATTGTGTTTTTAGTAACGGCGTCAGAACCGTAGTGTGAGCATGGTCCGACATGCTCTTGCCCGGTATTTGATGCTAACATGTCACGTTAACTACCTTCAGGACTCCGAGGGGCGATTTCATACGCCTTGTCGCTGCATCTCGGGTTTTCCGACGAGACTCGCCACGTGATTATAACTACCACGCTCATCATCGTTTTGTTTACGACACTATTCTTCGGCGGGTCCACTATGCCATTACTGAAATTCTTGAGGGTAATTATGTTTTTTCCTACTAACGCTATAATGTTGTTCCCACGCATAAACGGTTACACAGATTTGGATGAAGACAGGATGCCTATATCCATTTGTTTAAATTTTCTATGGGAAAAGTTATAAACGAGTTCTACGCGGACGAAGTCGCGGGCAAAACTTTGAGGCCCGCTTGCACGTAAATTTAACCCTAGGTTAACAAATTACCTGTTAACCTAGGGTTAACATTAACGTGCAAATAGGCCTAAGTCTATAAACATATCTTAAAATAAATCCGATTAACTAAACCTAGGACTTGTTCCCAGTTAAATTTCTCAATTTAAAATAAAACGAAAGTTGCCATTCTAAAACTTGAGAATTTTGGTCTGGTGGCAGGTCCAGGCGCAGCGCAGCGTATTTTATGCAGTTGACATATCGAAAACAAATTAAGGAATCTATGCTTCTTTCTCTTCCAAATTATATAGGGAGCACTTCGTGTGTGCAGTAGGTAATGAGTAATAAATGCATGTATTCATTATTTTATTTTATTTGCATGCCGTATTTACCAAAAGATAAAGAAAATGGTCTGTGACTGCGAAAATGGGACGGCTTACTTTATGTTAGACCAACAAAAGAGTGATGTATCCATAGCAATAAATATTATTTTTTTAGGCAAACAAGAAACCGAAGAAATCACGTTCATTACGTAAGCAAAAGGAAGTAAGTCTGTCCAAAACTAAAGAATGGGGCCAGGCTATTGACTCGGAACATTTATCTGAAATTACTGAAGAGGAATTAGAGGTTAGTTATTTAATTTCACTAACTTAAATTTACTAACATAAATCACACCTAAAAACAATGCTACTTGTACCGTATTATTATGAAATATTATAAGAAGTCTCGTTTGCAGGTAAATTACTCGCACGCCGCCAGACTGCGTGGTTTTGTGAGGCTGGACATTAAGTACTTGATTCCGTTCTTCACACGAAGATTCACCCATCAGGTAAGGTATCAAGTAGGTAGGCACTAAACCAACGACGCGTAGTTAAGTGTAGTGCATAAAATCGTGTCATCTTACTTACAATATGCTCAATCTGAAAAGGCCATAAGTGAGAACATGCACGGTGTCTAGTTACAGTAAGGGCGTATTTCAAAAATATTGTACATAGTACAAGAGCTTAATTGAGACGTTAATTTTTTCCTATTATGTGACAAACATTTGTCATACATCATACAATCATATGATAACTAACTACTAACGTTTTTGTAATTCACACTATAGTCTTCTCCATCCCCAAATATGTATCTTATATCTTAATTCTACGCTGCACCGTTGCGAATGTGCGGAAAATTAAGTAGTGGGGCGCGTCTTCATGAAATAAAAGTACTACATTAGGTATGAGTGTTTTTTTGAGATGCGTTTTTAAAACGGTTTAATGTAAGAGTTCACCATCAAAATTGAATGTAGAGCAGCAGCCGCCAGGCTGACGCAATGCAGACCAATTGATTTCGTAATTGGATCAAGGCCGCAATTATACGTTTGTCGCATACTACTTACTTAAGTACTTAAGTATTTCTACTGTACCTATGTGTTTTAAACTTTGTTGCTAACTATATATTATGTTTGTTTGTAGGATAGTGTTTTTATCATTAATACGTTTCGGATTGAAAATGTTGAGCTAGGTATCGCAATGGCAGATGAATAGGTCTTCTGATATTTGATCAGGTTGCCTTAGTAGATACTGTTTTAAACCTGTGTAACAATTTTTTATTATTTTTATTTTCAGGAATTAAAGGATTGTAAAAGCCAGATGACGGACCTGACTAACCAGTGGTATCAGGCGATAAGAATAACGAATGACCGGGAAACGGACGAAGAAGAAATATTACCGCAAAGTTTGTCCAACTCGGCAAGCAGTCTTCAGCGGGGCGTATAAGTATGTACTTATAATTGCCGTCAAAGTTCTTGAACATTAGGCGAGGTAGTGGGGGAAAGTTCGCGCATCGTACACATACGTGCAGGGAGGCAGAGGGACGGAGACGCGGTGCGGGACGCAAACGTCAACTGATTGACCAATGGGTGCGAACGACGCGTGCTCCCCCGCCGCCCGCTCCCAACGACACCTAAAAATCGCTTCTGCGCAAGCAAGGTTACGTGTTCAAGAAGTTTGCCGGCAACTATAGTCGCGGTGAAACTTAAGTAGGTTTCATCACGAAGACGCGCCCCACTACATAAATTTATGTATGACTAATAAATTATTTTAGTACTTTTCGGCTCTATTTGTATGACATTAAGGTCCAAAAGTGGTAATCGAGTTTCTTGGACGACTATACATTGACAAAATGTAAGTGGCAGGTCGCGATCTGTGAATATAAAGAAACGATACAGTCATAGTATAAATAGATAAGTAGGTAATCTCCGGCCCATTGGGAGTTTCTGTTATCTATTTACCAGTGTAACCCTGAGGTTGTCTGAACTTATTTTTCTATTTTACCACGCGTCATATAGATTTTGCCACGATGCGCTTACTTACCGCTAGTCAATACGCAACCAAACGCGGCGACGACGCGGCCACGACTAGAACGAGCATGGCCGTCCTGCACGGGTAGCACATGTTGTATTTTCTCTTGTCGCTGAGTGCGCCTCTCTATGTTTAGAGACTAGAGAGAACAGCACGGCTAGCACAAGTCCCCCGACTTGCGCTAGCCGTGCTGTTGAGATTGAATGTGATGGCTCGCGGCGCGATCGGTCGAAACACGCACACATGCAAACCGCGCGAAGTACCTTTGCTTGAAGATGAACTGCTGTTATATTTATACTATACTATGATGCAATGTTTTTATAGTTGGAAATGTGAATGCTATTGTTAGGTTTTCGCCAACCTACGCCTAACACTATCAATAATTAATAAGAAACTGAAAAGTGAAATACACTAATCTATCGTTAAGTAACGCACTAAAACGGCAGCGGCGTGGCCCGGTTTTGCGTTCAGGGCTCTTTTACCGGCTGGTTTGCTGCGGTCTCTTTTTTATAATTCGATCATTACAGGCTGCATGATGCCGCTTTCGGTGTTTTAACAGCTGCAATGTGTTCGGCGTATGTGCGGCGCAGCTACTAAACAGAGTATTGTTTTATTAAAAGTTAATTTACGCGTGTCTTATGGCCGCAAGCTTGCAAGGTCCTACTAAAGTTAGACTAGCGAGACTGGACTGAATCGCTGCGACTATAGGTCATTCTGTTTTTTGACCAACAAATTAATAAAGTTGTATTGTATAGTAACCTTGCGTCATGATACATTTGGGTCTAGTCCCAGTCGCTTCACCCAATTCTATTGCTTTTAATCCTTTCCATACTAATTATTATGTACGCTAAAAAAATATTTCTTTAAATGCTTCCTCCGTGAAAACTACGAATGTCCAAACATTTATTATATAGTACTTTCCCATACATTGAATACACGGAATTACTTAGCTATGCACTGGGAATGTGAAAACGGCCATAAGGCATGCTTTATTTTTGTGGAGGGTTACAGGAAAACCCAGTAAAGTTAGTTTTGAAATATTTTTGGTTAAGTAGATAAATTAATTGTTACTTATTTTCACTTATTTGTGAGCAGTTATTCATTGTGATTTGAATTTGTATGTAATAGATTTTGTGATACCGAGTCAGTGATTGTGATAGCATAAATAGTTAATTTTCCTTATTAGGAGGTTGTATGTTAAAGTATTAGCAATGCGTTGCCTATTATAGTTTGTACCCATTTCGTATTAAATTTTCAATTATACATACATAACACATGCAGTGCTCTCTCACCGAAGTTAGATGAGAGTCTGTTTTTTTATTATTATTTGTACATTACAGTAAAGATAGGTTATTGATTATATAATTTATTTATGTTTTGTAAATAGTATTTAACTTAAGAATCGAAATAATTTTCACGTTATCTGTATATAATACTTTTACAATGGTGTTAAAGATAAAAAGTGTGATATAAGTTATTCTTTAAAAGTTTGACAGTTTGTATTACAAATACAATACTATTGTATTTATACCTAAGATTCGTGTTATGTGGATTGTTTACTAAGCTTCATTTTAGTTTCGTTAAACAAGCATAATGCGCCACTAGTACGTATGTAAAGTTGCTTAGTTTAGTTTCCGGGACAGTTATTAGATTCCATGCCAAAATGATATAAAAGGCACCCTTATGGTGAGACCATGGTGTGTCTTTGTAAGTCAGAGGAATATTACTATCCAACTAAAGAAGCTATTAATTTAAATTTTAGTATAGTTATATACCTAACTTGCAATCTACTGTTGATAAAAATAATTTTATAGATATTGAAAAACAGGTCTAGAATGGGGGGTTGACAAATTAAATACTTAAATAAATAAATTATAACTAATGGGTAGTAATATAAATGTTTGCACATCCCAAAAGGATTTGAAATTAAACAGACTTGATATTTATTTAAATGTTACCGTATTGTTTTCAACTCTGCTGCCATTACTGTCAAGTTATTCATCGCCTGACGTCTGTATCCGCACTATATGTAGACTTCAGATAGAAACTAGCACATGAAATGATAACATCTAAAACCAGTATACTTCTTTGTATGATAAAAATACATTTATTTGGTTCTATAGTCGTTGGGGATGCATAAGTCACTTGTTTCTCTGAATTTCAATTACTTTTTTGTAAATGGTTAATACTTAGGGATAGCAAGAAACACATTTTATTATAATCCGCTTGATGTTGTCTCCACAGTCTGTATAACACACATAATATTGTTTCGATCTATGTAAAATAACCTACCTAGACCATATTTTACTTAACAAAACTTAAAATAAATAAAAGGTCCAGTGTTTATAAATTTATTCAAGCCATTTATTAGTATGTGAAATATTTTTTAGCATTCCTATTTACGAGTAAAAAGCATAGTACTTTTAGCTTAATAGCACTCTGCTGGAGATCTCTCTAACACATGTTTCATAGGAAAATGGCGATTGGTGATTGCTATTAAGAAACTGGTACAGTAAATGTTTTGAAATGTTTGTTACAGCACCAGTTGGGAACTGCTGAGTGCATACTGGTTATACATAATTATTTTACAAAACATAAAACTATGTACTTAATTAATTGAATAAACATTATATTATTGCTGTGATGGTTTTATTTCTATTTGTTCTGTCATTCCTCCTCATTTTCCAAATTAATATGGCTACCAAATTTCCCATACAAGTGTGCCTTCAGTTCACCCATTTGCGTTTTTAATTCATCACATTTTGTTTCGAGCTCACTTATTTCATTTTCTTTCTTCAATTTCAATTCTTCTAATGATTTCTGAAATTATAAAACATGCTTCAATTAAAAGAGGCTGGTGGTGGTGTTGCATAGATAAGAGGAAATAACAAAATTCTAATAGTTGAAGTGCCCAGTTGAGTCACTAACCAGTTAGCATTATATCCAAACGAAATCTAGCTGTAAAGTAAACATTTTGCATGCCTTGTAAATGCAGTTATAAAAAGAGTTGATGAGAATGTTTGGCCTAAATTAATCTTTAGATCTACATATTCAACATCATTCTGGTTTACTATAGTCTATATTGAGTGGCATAATCATTGTTTATCCTTGTGTATTGATTAGTCAAAATTCATTTGGTTGAAAATGGTTTTTCCTAATATATTTTAAAAACGTCTAACTCAACTAATTTACACAATAGATGTTTATTAAATTATGTAATTACAGCCTACAAGGATATTAGGTAAAAAGATTTTAGGCAAATACAAAAACAATTTTATGCATTCCAAAGGGATACTCCAGTTTACTCTAATGGGTTTCTTGTGCTTATTAGTCATCATTTTTGTTTTTGTAACATTCATTTCCAATCATACCTTTTGCATTCAGTTACCATACTGTATGTATACCTTAAACCTAAAAAAGTTAAGTTAGTTTATAGTATGTCACATGTTTCTGGGCGATTGCTATGAGCGATAGAAAGAGCTAAGATGTGGATTGATGCTCAATTCTACTTTATGTGAACTATTGTTGTTTATATGTACCTATTAGTCTTCATAATAGGGACATATAAACATCTAACACATTCAGCTTCAATATCCCGATATTGCAGTTTTGAGTAACATAACAAGAGACTTTTATGTATTACTATCTCACTCTAAAAAGTAACTAAGTTGATACTGCAAAGAGATTGTGAGTACCTAATATCGGGATCTCTGCATGTAGTGTCGGTTTGTTTCGATAAGTGCGAGATGTACCCAACTGTGGGGACTTAGTATAATTTACTGCAATGCTGGCGTGCGGTAGAGCAGTGGTGGTAAGGTTTTATGGGGTGACTGTGAATGTGTTAGTCCTAAAAATTTACATACCAGGGTGTCCTCTAAGCTCTGGCAAATGAACACTTCCCCAATAAGGTAAGGAATTTTCTCCGTGTCGTCAACTAGAGTCAGTTCTTCCACAGCTTCCTCTAGATTCTTCATATCATTTTGAATTACTTTCAATTCATCTTTAAAATCATCTACCTTTGCATTCAGTCTCGCAAACTTGTTAATTTTTTGCTGATCTTCGAAAGAAATATGAACATCAGAATCCTGGAATTAAAGAAACCCAAAATATTGTTAAAATGGGTGCAGGTGGTGGCAGTCAATAAAAATCAAAGTTAACTTGAATTTTTATTTAACCAGCTTGAACACTCACCGGCCTGAAGGTCCCTTTTCCAGAACTTGCCATTATATACTTTAAATATTAAATTTATTACCCAAATATTCGAATTCACGTTTTTAGACTAAAACTAACCTTTTAGTTAAGCTCAGTATATATAAAGTACTCTGTGGCTCTAATCCACAGATTCAAACACAGATACTCAAACCACGTTCAAACGTCATTATAAAACAAGCAGGGATCCCAGTAAAAATAAATAACGTTTCGTTTTAAGCAGTTGTAGGCCTTCCAAAAAATATGTTTTACTAGATCCTCTCACCTTCATGTTCCGAAACAGTGGCTTATAGGGTAAAATCGGGAACCTACTCCGAAGGACAACTCTACAAACCCGGTTATTAATTAAAGAATGACCAGATAAATAAAAACCTCAAATGGGGTCGCCACTAATACTATTTATATGTCTTTCGTGAATAGCAATAGAAATTACAGTTCATAATAATTTCCACATTAAGGTTAGGTTGTTTATTTTTCTGGGTCAGGCACGTGCCACAGCAAAAAAAACCCAAAAAAAGCATCATAATAGCAATTTAGCCTTACGCACGTAACGCACGTCAATCTATAAATAATTAAGGTATGTCTAACGTTAATTCAAGTTCTGTGCTGCCGCGCTTGAATTGAAGCAACTCTTCTCCAAAACTAAAAATACTAGGGCACGTACTCCACTCCATAGTGAGTGTGTACTGTAAATTCCGAAAATCGTTTTTTCCATGTGGCGATTAATACCATTCGCATATTTTACCACTTTATTTTTTCTCATTAGCTACTTTTCCCGAAGGGCTTTCTAACCATTCGCATATTTTCCCACTTTATTTTTTCTCAATAGCTGATTTTCTTGAAGGGTTTTCTAACCATTCGCATAATTTACCACTTTGTATATTTTTCCTGAAGGGATTTTTGAGAGATGCGGATATTCTGTCGCATTTGTTCCTAATCTGCTTACTTTGTCATTGTGAAATATAAATAGAAAAAAGTGTCTCAGTTTAAAGAGCAGAATAATAATCCTTGCATTTAAAGCCCCAATGTCAGAGATAGCCTGTTTATAGATATAGAATACGTACCTCAACGGTACATTACCTTATAGTAAGATTGTGTTATTGTGCTGGAGTCCACAGGCGAGTCCTTATACTCGTACAAAAGCTGTAAGTCCATTTTCAAATGACCTAACAACTTACCTAACATACGGGTACCTATATAGTTAGTCCGTGAGCTCCTAAAAAAACCTTCGGCGTTTAGAAGCATACTTCGGGTATTGACGATGACACGCGATCGTGATATGCCGTTCTGTTCTGTTCTGTTATCAACTTGCAAAACTTTTCGAGGTTACCGTATAAAAATATTAGTAAAGACTAACCATCAGCACAAAGTAAACCTTGCTGTAATAATACATATTACGCTTATTTATCCTTTTCTCTATACTAATCGTTAAAAACCGTAACTAATGGTTAAATCTCAAAATTTCGATTCCTTTTTCGAATTTGAACAATTAAGTTAGTTGACTTAACTACTGATCAAACAACGGGCCCTAAGTCAAAAAGACAATTGTCATTTTCGATAACACGAAGCCTCCCGATTTCCCCCGAAACCCGAAGGTTTTTCTAAGAGCTCAAGGACTGTAAGTATATGCCAAAGTTAAGAGCTGAAAATCATAAGACTGAAGTTGGTTAACCCAGCTACTTACTTAGTTTTATTGACGAACGTCAATAATTTTTAACGGGCAGGTTACGAGGGTTAATAAGTAGGTAACCATTTGATTCAGCGTATCGATTTCTTAATATTGGTCGTACTCGGTCTTATACTATTATCTATTCAAATTAATACTAATTATTCAAAACAAAAACTAAAAACGAAATATTCATTTTGTATTTACATAGCTTAAATTAAATAAATTTACCCTTTGTAAGTACATTTATAACTAAATGAATACTTTGTTAAACATAAAAACGATTACTCGTTAGTTAAGCAGATTAGGAACAAATGCGACACAGAATATCCGCTTCTCTCAAAAATCCCTTCAGGAAAAATATACAAAGTGGTAAATTATGCGAATGGTTAGAAAACCCTTCAGGAAAATCAGCTATTGAGAAAAAATAAAGTGGGAAAATATGCGAATGGTTAGAAAGCCCTTCGGGAAAAGTAGCTAATGAGAAAAAATAAAGTGGTAAAATATGCGAATGGTATTAATCGCCACATGGAAAAAACGATTTTCGGAATTTACAGTACACACTCGTACCCTTATAATCTGTGCTCAAGAAAATAACCATATGCAAATGCTAAACATCTCAGCCTGATTGTGTAAAATGTACCTAATGTTATTAGCCATGTATTAACTTGTACCGTTATGAAACTATAGGTCTTTTTTCTATTTATTTTTTAATTGCTCATGTTTTATGTACGACTGTTTGTTTCTAAATAAATAAATAAATAAATAAAATGTGGTTCCAGAATCAACAAGTTGTCGGTAATTCTGTAGCTCTGGGAATAAAGGCTGGGATTACTTATTCTGTGATGAAGGCGTGAGTTTGTGTCTTTACCTACAGGTGTAGTGCATAATTGCTTTCCTTCGTATTTTCACGGAAACGTACGAACGTGTCATGCTACTTCAGTCAAACTCAGTACTTTTTGTACTGTGACCGACTGAAATAGCAAGACGCGTTCGTACGTTTCCGTGAAAATACGAAGGAAAACAATTATGCACTACATCTGTATGTATGTATGTATGTATGTATGTATGTAAGTATGCGCCTCGCAAGACGTATCCTTTTTCACTAGGGTCCCAGCTAAGTATACCAAAGACATTTTTTGATTTTGTATCGTGTTTCTCAATTGAACGGTGAGTGAAGCCAAGATAGGAATTAATACTAAAGTACAGATGTAGTGCATAATTGTTTTCCTTCGTATTTTCACGGAAACGTAAGAACGTGTCATGCTACTTAAGTCACCCTCAGGACTTTTTGTAATGTGACCGACTGAAATAGCTAGACACGTTCGTACGTTTCCGTGAAAATAGGAAGGAAAACAATTATGCACTACATCTGTATTATGGTTTAAGTTACATAATACATTTGCACGAACGTTTATTATCATGTAAAAGTTCGTATATAATTCTTAAAAATTGGCCGTGTGGTGGTCTTCTAAAAATCGGGTAAGAGCATGTTGGACCAGGCTGATAGTAACTCCAGTGAAAATGTCACTTCGAGTTCATTATAATATACCCAAATATATATAGTAACCCATTAAAAAAAAAGAGCATACTTAGAACGTTGTCATGGTAACTGACATTGTTATGGTCATGCCTTTCATTTCATATTCAGTTTTAAAGTTTATTATGACAGTGCACTAAAGTGCGCAACATTTTCGTTGGGCTACTCTATGTAGGTACATAATGATAATACCCTCGTTTTACTTCTTGTATTGGTAACTGTTATTTTTTTTATTTCATGATGTTATTTTATAACTTTGTCGGTGTACCTAATTGAAATGTATACGTAACTTTGTCAAATTAGAGCTTTGTAGTACAGTCAACGTCATAAATAAGTGATCATTTATGAACCTTGTCACTTTAACGTCATGTTTGAAATGTCATACAAAATTGTGAAACGATTGAAAACGATAAGGTTCATAAATGATCACTTATTTATGACGTTGACTGTACTAAGAGAACCATAAAAAAAGTTGAAGACAGCCCAGCCATCTACGAGAGCAGCGCTGCTGGCAGCGCCAGTGTCTGCGCCAACAAGCAGCTCAACTTAATTCGCGTTCCCAAAACGTGGCGGAGGATGTGTTTCTAGTATAGAAGAGGGAATGAGCTGTACCTTGCCGTTCCTCTCTCAGTGTGTCAGCTCAGACATAATATAATTTTAGGATCTGTATAGGGGAAGATGGGGTGGCGTCGTACACTTTTTACTTTAAGAATTGTTAAAAAAAAACTAACTGCTATTTCAAAATGAGATGAATGCTACTTTACCATCCACTTATTTGGCTATAATAATTGTATATTTCAGTTTGGATACAAAGCAACTGTGCCAAGATATAATAGTTTTCCCAAAAAATGAGAATTGTTCGAATGCACCCCATACGTGGGGTGGCTTCGTACACTATTAGTTTTTCCCAGGATTTATTAGATTTTCAGCTATTTGACCTGTTTCAGTCACCTTTTAGGCATATCTTACTGATCTGGTTTTGTGATTATAATTATTCTTGATATACATTTTTTTTAACTTTCATGGGGTGCATTCGTACAGTATATAATTACATACATTTTGACAGTACGAAGGTACCCCAACCAAAACGAACCGAAAAAAAAACTAAATAAAAAATAACTGTTAAAGTAATCCCAAAACTATTGTTTACATATTAATCTCAAGCATCTAATTACAAACTATATATATATAAAAAATCTAATACGAGTAAAACTTATTACATACAGACACATTCAAAGGAGAACCAAAAATTACTTTCGGGTCGCGAAAACACATATTAATTATTTCTGGCGAGAGCTGCTGCCGCACTGCCATCGCTTTTTGAGGGTAGCCTACGCATATGAGCGGCAGTCACGCATACAAATATGAACGCTTCAGCATGTTGCATAGTCGAGATATGACCACTGTACGAATGCTCCCTTTGTACGAAGCCACCCCATCTTCCCCTATGTACCTAAGCCTTGCGCTATATATAATAGCGATGCGCCTTAGCCACGGGAACAGGAGCTCCGCCAAGCGGAGCTCCGTCGACTTTATCGGACATATTTTACAGTTTTTGAGCATTATGCATGTTAAACACAAGGTATTATACAATATTTTATCCGGCGCTTATATAATTCGGGCTGCTATAATTTTGGAATATTGAATATTCGCGATTTGGAATAGGATTACTCATTCTGTTTTTTTTTTCTATTTTGTCGAGATTGTGATATTCGGAAAAATCATTTTTCGCGTTTTAAATACGTCGTCACTTAACATCAGGTGACACTCAGGTCAAAGGAAAACCCATTTTTGAAAAAAAAAAACTATCTGGGGACTTATGCATTCACCTGTGCCATTCCAAACATTTTAACAGATTTCTGGAGGCGCGCTAGCGGTCAAAGAATGAAACTTGACTAGGCGATACTAGCTGCTAACTATAACATTATAAGGTCTAGGGACATTAATTTTGCTCGTTAAGAATTGTGCATCAGTCAATGACAGATCAAAACCACTTTGACTTACCTACATACCTACCTACGTCCTAAATTTAAAATTGAGCAGCTCTATTCCGCAAAGACCCATCAGGAGTATCAATCCCAGAACTTATGCGGCAATTCTGTTAATGACGTCAGCTTTTGTGAGTTTAACGCGTGGGTGTTATTAAAATAGATCTGAATCACACAATCGAGTGAGGTTGTTTGGGGGATATTTACTGCGATTGCATTTTATTATGAGTGCTCAATTAGTTAGATAGGTAAGTACCTAAGTCAGTGTAAAGTAGGTATTTTCGGGGCCTACGTAGGATAAATACTATATGAATGGGTATTGATTTATCTTCACGATATTTTGGACATGCGTAAACCAACTCTGCACCAAGATGCTGTGCATTAAATACAAGTTTAAATGTTTTGGGTGATCTCAGCTTGTAAGTGAACATCAGTTATTGTTTGTATTTTATACGCAGCAGTTTAAAATATTACACCGCCAAATCCCTACCTACCTCTTTTTAGCCTACCATGATCATGGCGAATGCAACCACGTCAGTAATATGGGTAATTGCGATTATTATTCCGTAAATGTACTTACATACATATAGAATACAAAAATTGCGCTCACTGATATATGTGTATCGAAGAATCAAGGACTACAGCCCAGTTTATACCAAAGAAAAGTGCGCGGAAGAGGACGCAGACAAAAGGTAGGTAGTTAATGATAAAGAGGGTACAAAATACTCATTGGCAGGCAACAGACCCCAACTCTTCTCGAGTTGCTGCGGTGCGGTATTTAGATATGGGGGCATGTTCGGTTGCCTCCCTCCATTTAATTCCTGGCGGCATTGAAGATTGTCATGTTATCTATTATCTTTTACCATAAGTAATTGTAGTATTCATTAAAATTATTGTAAATAAGACTTGTTTATGTTAACTATGGTCCTTCGAACCGGATTAATGATGCTCGCATTATGCGGATTATGACAATAGATTCCAAAGCGAAGATTATTATGAATAGATAAACATGTGTTGGATAGGTTAACAATCGGTGTGAGGGGTCGCCGGCGCGGCGGTTCTGCGCGATTGTCTCCCATCGAGGTGAGCGCGCGTCGGCCCCACCACGGCTGCGCCTACGCCGCGCAGCGACATTCACTCCTGCGCACTTCTACTTCGAACGTCAGACATCGCGCGCGCACATAAAGCTAATTATTATCCGGGTTCAGTACTAATTTGTGATGGAAAAAGAGCATCAGCCAGACTCGATGGCTACCATCACCATGAAGCCGGAGTACCCGCCTTCCGAGGTGTACAGCGCGTCCGAGCCGCCACCGGTATGTATTTATCCGTTACTTGCTTTGAATAATGTTAGGCACCTAACACGGATCCACTTAACGTCGGTCTTTTTTGAGCTGTGACATTCAAAGGCTTCAAAGTTGTACCCACTGGAAATATTAATGAGATGTTCTAATCGAGACAAAAAGTAATAAGGCGGTTATTCAGTTAAACGACTTGAGTGCGGGAAAGCGCCTTTCTCCCGCAGCGCTAGCTGCAGCGCTGACGTGTTCTGGCTGCTTGTTTGTAAACAAGGGTCTAATTTGTCCTCGACACATACACATTCTCGCCACTAAAAAGTCTATGCCTTAATTAATTCACCAACGGTTACGAAAAACCTTGTTTTAAACAAATCTACACGTGAAACAGCGTACTTACTGTTGTTTAGACGAAGTAAAGTGACAGGTACCAATGTCAATTTATATAATCATTTAATAATTTTTTAATCTGTTTTAATGGTACTGAGCGAGTTTCTTTCTGATCGTTTACGATTTTTGTTTGAAACTATATTTTAATTCAGGCAAAAATATTAAAGTAAATTAGGGTTTAATCATCACTACTAAAATTACCTATCAAAGTAACTACTTGAAGTATTCTTACTTACCTTCGCCATGTCCCATACATGCCATTATGTCATACACTACCTTCTATGAGTGTATTGACTCCATGTTTAGTCGTCGATTAAGTCAGGGCCCTCCTTCAAAGCGAAAGGTAGTAGAGGCTAGAGAGGCACACAATCTGTTCGTTACTAAATTTACGTAAGTTTTCAGATTTTTTATCATTGTTCCCTCAGTCTCAATGGCTAAACAGTTAATTGAGTCTATTTAACGCAGTTCTTTTATGCAACTGCCGTTCGTTTGATCCACTGACGCACGTTATCCGTAATAGGATGTTTGACAACCAGCAACAAAGGCCGATAATATTGAGACAGAAAATAACCAAGGTTATGTTACAGAGCCTATGTTATGAAAACGATTAGAAACTATTTTTATTCTTTTGTCATTGAAGAATACTTCGAATATTATAATATTGTTAAAGCTAAAACAACTTTCACAACATTCAACGTAGCAATCCAAGTTCTATTATTAAATACCTTTAGGTACTCGTAGTGATCCAAAACAGTAAAATTCAATAAATTCGTTGACGTTTATGAATATTTTTCGGATGTTGTTTGGTTGTTGTTGTTGAGTCGATGTGCAAAGCAAACAAACACGGAAATTTTGATAACGGCTCACAAACGCGCCTGACTTAACGACGACGTAAATGAATTCTTAAAAGCGCTCCTTTCCGAGAACTGCGGCGCGTACGAATGTGGGAATTGCATTGTTCTATTGTCCCTGGCCATCCATTAACACTGCCACTTATCGCACTCTTTCAGCCCACGTCTTTATCTAGCTATAATATAACTAAAAAGTTTACCATGTGACTTAAAGCGGTGCGGTGATGCGAAAAAATAGCCCTCGAGAACGAGATCCCTCAGTGATCCTTCGACGAAATCACTTCAATCACTTCAATCATTCATTACTTACTAATTACTTAATATTTTTCGGGCTTAATTGCTAAAGACACTATTATTCGAATATTTAAAGGCAGCTACTTCAGCTTCTGCAGATAGCTACTTGAATAAAACGTGCTCTGGCAGCGATTCGTCGAATTAATGATAAATGACTAGCCAAAATCAATAGGGGTAGAGTTCAAATATTGATACAAAATACAGGCTTTGTAGACACAGATAAATAACAAGAGTGATGGGTGAAATCGTTACTAGGCCAGGCTATTGGACCGAAAGTGGTCGCAGTAGTGCGGTCACCGTTGGCGCTCAAGGCTTGCGTCACAAGCCACTGGTCACCTTCCACGGTGCCTACAACAATGCAATTCATAAAATAATACTTCTTTATTCCGATACATTATGGAACTCGGGTATTCATTTGGCAACATCCAAAGGCGCTACATTCGTCCTAAGCATATGTAGAAATGCTTTCCTCGTTTTTTTTAGACTCTTGATGTTTTATAAAACCCGGCCACTAAATTACAAACATTTACACGCATTCTGACGCTTTTTTATGTTTTTCGTTTCAATTTTTATTAGGGTTCCATAGTCAAACTATGTATATAGTTTCCCCATATCCGTCCGTCCGTCCGCAGCTTAGCTCTGAGACTCCTAGTAAGTACTAGAAAGCTGTAATTTGGCATAAATATACATATTAGTCACGCCAAAATAGTGGTAAAATAAAGTCTAGAAAAAAAAAAGTGTACGTCCCTTGCACGTAACGTGGGGATGTATTGTTTTTTCTCGTGTACCCCATAGTGTGGGGTGTCGTTGGATGTGTCTTACAAAAATATTGATTAAGGGATCCGTTTATGAAATATTAAGCTTTAAAACGCTATTTTTTGTTAGACACAAGTGCCCCCTCCACATACAACCAAAATTACAAATACTTAAAAACTGAAAAATATCTTCAATGAAAGCGTCTATAACAAAGGACCATGGGCAGAAATGTCCCCCCCACCAACAGAAATGAAACATGTCTCATTTAATAGATCTCGGCAACATTATGTATTTTTACTATGGAGACGATCACCAGATGTTTGGGGTTTTCTTGGAAAACCATAATCGTATCGTATGGAATTTGTTTGAAAATGAACACATATATGGATGATTTGCCTTATTTGGCCCTTGTTTTCATTGCAAAAACCCATTGATTTTGCTACTAAAATAAGTATTTTGTCTTTTTTTGGGTCCTTATAAACATATAGACATGCATCCCGTTACTGTTGGTGGGGGGGGGGGACAGTGCCCATACAAATTTGCCCATTGTCCTTTAAAAGAAAAACTATCACGACAACGAAGACATCATTGTTTTTTGAGATACAGGCGATTAAAGTGTTTAAGTATACCTACCAACTAAAATCATCTGAAACGGCACCAAATGACTTTAAATAGAAAATTAGTTATTGCTTGTTGTTTTTATGTTTGTAGTACTTAGCGGCTTCGGAATCCTACACTGAGCATGGTCCGACATGCTCTTGCCCGGTTTTTTTATTTTTCTGCATTGCCGCAAACATTTCAATGAATATTTGAGTTTTAGTACCTCCTACTGCGCACATATGTTATTTATTTTAGGGTCGCGGCTTGTAAACATAATGCAGTATTTATTTGGTGATGTGTGCGTGGAACATTATGAATATGAAGTAGGCTGGTTGTGCGATGAACAGACGTGGACAATGGGTCGGTTTCTCCGGCACACGCGTTAGTCACCGCGTCAGTCTGCCGATCTACGAACTACTAATATGGCCTATACGCACTAGAAAGCGGTTACACTGAATATGGCTGTTGTTATGCGCTAGACAAGGCACGATTCTGTATTGGATAAGCAGTCACTGGGGAATGATGACTATTTATTGCATATCAATATTAAATCGACATGTATCGTGTCCTAGGCGTCGTCACCGTCACAAACACAGTCACAGACATTAAAATAATATTTTATATCAGCGCAACCTTTAGTTATTTTAAATTTATTAACGTACATTCTGTTTTAGGATAACAAAAGATCTATTGTGGATCTTTAATTTCTAGGATGCATTTTGCAACCAACATTTACTAATATTTTCATACAAATCACAAACATTGACGTAACCTGAACTGCTTGGTATTTGTTTACGTAGGTACCTTCTGAATTAAAGTTATATTTAATTAAAAACACGTATACTTATACCGAAGCTGACATAAATAAAAAAGAAAAGACTAAAAAAACAGTTTGATCACGTATAGCCATTTGAGAGCCACGTTTCCAGACACAAGAGGTCCAATATGTTATTAATCACATTAGTTATTTAGGCAGTAATAAGATAAAATAACCCGCTCAAATGCGAGTCGGACTCGCACACCGAGGGTTTCGTATTTATATAATATGGTGATATGAACTTTATTTTCTATGCAATAACGTTAGTTTTAACTAGCCTAGATTTTTGATAATTTTTCCAAAACGAATGTTTGGCAACTTCATTTTATTTCTCCCGTAAAATATAAAAAAAATATCTTCAAATCAGGAATTTTTCAGATTTTTGGTCCATAAATTTCAACATTTTAAGCGATAGGGGGGGGGGGGGGGGGAACGGGACTGTCAACTTTTTGTAAATTTTCGTCTATAAGTAAATCAAAAAGTACATCGCGGAAAAATATAAAAAAAAAGAATCTACTGGACCCAATAAGGTGAAGTTTGGTAAGATGGTGTAGTAAGCGTATGACGCAAACACAGATGTGCAAAGTAAATATATATATTTTAAACTAAGGGTCATTTTCTGGGTACAAATTGGGAAAAAAAAAGTTTTGCGAACCTTACTGTGTCATATCAAATGAAAGGGCTCGTTATGAGGATCTCAACGCTATATTTGTTTTAACTGTAAAATCGGTTTGGTTTTATTCATGAAAGAAGACGAAAATTTACCATTCCCCCTGATCACCGAAACTACTGAGCCTAACATTTTGAAAAAAATACAATATATAGTTAGTTCATTGCTTGTAGATTACAGGAAAACCTATAAGAATTGTCTCAAAAAAATCACTTTGGCTGTATGTACGGAACCCTCTCCACGCGAGTTCTACTCGCACTTGGCCGGTTTTTTTTACTACAAACAGATGCGGGCAAGGAAGTTATACAACTATGCCATTTTTTTCGTCGATAGCTTCTGTAGTTTCTGAGAAAAACACTGAAGTCTCACCATAAGGGTTCCTTTTTTACCATTTTTGTGCGGAACCCTAAAAACGTAAAATAGAAAAGTAAAAATCGGCCAATTTCAAACAAATCATAATGACATAATACATTTATTACAAATAATCTTTTTAGATACTGACAGAATATAATCAGCCACAAGCTTCGTCAAATTATCAAATTTAAGCAACAGAATAATTAGCATGACAGTACACATAAATAAACAAATATCAGTCAAACCGGTTGGATAGTGGCATAAATGTACCCACTACGCTGTTGTATGGCCAATGAAAGCAGCAATGCACAAAAAATTAACCGGTGCGATGATTACCATCCTCTTTCAGCTGGCGATCCAGCTCCCAAATAAACTGCTGGGCCCCGCCCCCAAGGACCGGCCGTCTCCTCAGAAACCGGCACAAAGTCATACCATGCAACAAACTATAAGCTCTAAGCTTGTGCTGTGGGTATAGGTACCTACAAGCATCGACGAAATGCTTATATAACTTTAGTGGTCGATATACTCTGACTCACATACGAGCACGTGAATGCAATCTGATGAACTGTTACTCATTTGTTTAGCGTGGTCGAGTAAAATAACGATCAATTGTTTTAAGCATCAACATACACAATCGGTCGGTATAATGGTCCCTTTGATGTCTTGGTTAGTTTTTGTAGTCATGAATCGGTTTAAACGCGAATATATTTTAACAAACTCTATTACGAACATCATAATATTTTGAACGGTTTCCTTTACAATACGGAAGTAGTCATGGTTAGGTACATGCCGCGCAAGAGAAGCGCGTTGTACGTAAGCATACATTTTATGTTACATGCTGTTTTGTAACCGTTTAACAACCGCAAACATGAATGGTTGCACGCATGAATACACATAAAATCCGAAATAGGGAAGTTTACGAAAGACTGTTTTTACTGGAGTCTTTTGTAAATAAATGTGTTAGGCTTACTTTACAAAATGTAAGTTATCTGACTATTTCTGGTAAATGACGTCGGTTTCGCTCTAGCGGTTTTTAAGTAGAGCAAATTATAGATCGAAATCCGCGGCATTTGCACTCGCGAAAGATGTTGATGGATTTCTCGAATGCAATCATGGAAGCACTTTCACTGGGCCCCGGCGCCGGTCCCTGCAGTTCGCCGGTTATGCAACGCTGCAATCTGTGGAACCGATTCGGAGTTGTTAGTAAACCGTCACTTCATTAACTTAGCCTCGCTAAACCAACGGTTACTTCATGCGGCGTTTGGTGCCAATTGGTTCGTTTGTGATGTGCACAATATGCACATGTAGAATTGTTATGCTCGAAACTGTTCCTCGGGTGTTCTCATTTATTATGCAACAAAAGTTTGTAAAGTCCCTTTTATACTCGGGCAAACGTTTAAAGCCTTGCTCACAACACTGATCAGACAGCAACTATAACCAATACTATGATGGTGGTTCTTCTGGGTATTTCAGTACATATTCAGTTTTTGAAATAACGTTTTTACTGCAACTATTCGAAAAAGGTGATATTATTGCGCTCAAAAAGAAGATCAAAATAACCATCTACGTTGTTGGTTCAGTTTGTATGGCGCCACCAGCCTGCACTCCATGGGCGATGGTCGGTGTATCACGGCGGAGAGGTGTCTCAATTATTCGTATAATCAACTATACTTACTCCTTTTTAGGGTTCCGTAGCCAACAAACTCTTATTGTTTCGCCAAGTCGGTTTGTCCTTCTGTCCGTCTGTCCGCGGTTTAACCCAGAGACTCTTGGTACTATACCTACTTAAAGCTGTAATTTGGCATTGTTATAAATTTAAATTACGCTTACGCTTAAAGTATTAATATTAAATCTTGCAAAATGTTTTTTTTACGTTATACATCGAGTGAGGTAGGTATCATTGGATAGCTCTTAAGAAATCATTATAATGTACATGCTATTATATATTTTTAGATTTAGGGGACCGTTTAGGAAATATAAACGCCAAAACTGTAATTAATATAAATCTGAAAAATATCCTAATTTAAAGTACGCATAAAGTACTTAAACCTAAAACTATTACGGCTAAGGCCCGGTTTTATAAAGGTTAGTTAGTAAATATGTCAGATCAACAGTAACTTCATACAAGTTTTGACATTCCTGACCGAAATTCGATCTAACGGATTTTTATAAAACCTAGCTTAAGTAGAGTTGATTGGGTCATGAGATACAGGCGGCTGAAGAACCTACCTATCCATATATATATATATATATATATATATATATATACCGGGTGTACAATCCAAATGAGTCAGTATGGAGAAGTCGGAAACTATGAGAGATAGCGAGATCTGTTCTTAGGAACCATGACGTCGATTTTAGATTTAATAATAATTATCTACATTCAAACTTTTTTATTAACTCTCATACTTTAAACAAGATTCCATTAGTGTTGTGCTTCTTGCGAGTTGAATAATTTATACACATTGATTTTGACCAGGTTCGATTCCCGGTTATGTATGAGAGTTAATAAAAAAGTTTGAATGTAATTATTATTAAATCTAAAATCGACGTCATGGTTCCTAAGAACAGATCTCGCTATCTCTCATAGTTTCCGACTTCTCCATACTGACCCATTTGGATTGTACACCCGGTATATACAGTGTGTAGATGGTATACGGGCGTTTATTAAAACTGGATATAGATTAAGACTCTACTAATCATTAACAGAAATAGTTATTTTGATTACACTAACGTATACACCGTTATTAATTTTTGAACATACTATTGACCCGCAATGTACATCGAAGTCCATCTGTCAGGTAAGTACGTAATGTTTACTTGTATTGCATTTTTCGTTATACATTACGTGTTAAATTATTTTGTATGGTTATTTTTTTTAAATTTAATTTTAATAAAAGCTGCCTAAATGTGCTCAGTAGGGGTTATACTAACCACAGTTAAAAGGAACGCACTTTCTTGTTATGACTTCACAACGTTATTAGTTAGGTACTCTTACAATTACGTGGATTGATAGGTACTTATGTATTCAAATTATTAATGCGCAATAACATAACAACAGATGTTTATGTTAATGTCTGAAGAAATAATCGCAGTAAATATGCGCAGCTTTTTTTTACTTAACGTAATCATATGGCAAATTAAAAATAGTAGGTATGTTAGTACTTCGATTTTATGCGAATTAATATGGATCTAAGCTAGAACGTTTCCTCATAAGGGTCATAAGTAGAGTAAAGAGCAAGAATTGTACTTATGTGTCACTCGGTGTCATCGGTTTCAAAATTCATGTACTCATACTATATACTATCGCTCGCGAAAAGAGTGAGTAGGCAAGTACTTTTGTTAAAAATTACACATACAGTCTTTATCACTTTTAAGAGTTCCAAAAGACGATGATTTTTATTCATCAATCGATCGATTTCACGTTTACATACAAGTTTAAAAATACCAAAACACCCATCCATCCCCCGTTAAACCTTTTACCGGCTAATTTGAAAACAACGCGAGATTTGCATTTTTTTTATTGTTAGTGAAGATTTTTACTTTCATGTAGGTGCCTGGCCCTAAAAACGATCAAACTATCATACAAACTCTCACCCCTTCTTTTGACCCTGTAAGGAGTTTGATTTAAAAAAACGCTTAATTTTGTTCTTTTTTATTTACTTACTTATAAAATGACGAAACCCTCATAGAAAATTCTACAAGCCCCTCTAACCCTAAGGGTAGTTTTTCCAAAATTGCTAAAAGATATTTTTTTTATTTTTTTTATAGCTTCTGCCCGCGACTTCATCCGCGTAGATTTCGATGTGTTTACGAGTATCCGGGGTATAAGCTATCTCCATTTCAAACTTCATCCAAATCCGTCCAGCCGTTGCAGCGTGAAGAAGCAACAAACTGACACACAAACTTTCGCATTTATTATTATGCATTTATTAGTAGAATACTCGTATTTGGATGATTAGTGGATAATAGGTTCTGCCTGTGTTATTCCCTCGGGAAGTTTTAAATTTTCCGGAATGAATAGTTACCTTTGTGTTAATCCAGGGTATGAGATCATGGCTGCCATCTTAAATTACTACCTATAATTTGACATCATTTTCGAAATCTGCGTCCTTAAAATCTAAGAAACCTATATCCACATTTTCAAAAAACATCGTGGCTGCCATCTTAAATTCCGACATCATTTCCGAAATATGTGTCCTAAGAAAATTACACTCATGACAATGTAAAAAAAAAACAAGGCTGCCATTTTGAATTCCAAATTTGATATCATTTTCGAAATCTGCGTTATTCGATATCTAAGAAAATGATCCCCAATTTATCGCCTTAGGGGCAGTTTTTCCAAAAAAACTGTTTAATTTGAAGAGTCTATCTTCAAGAGTGACTCACTTTTATTTAATTTTTTATCCCCTATTTTAACCCCTTAGGAATGGAATTTCCAAAAACCTGCCTTAGTGGATCTCACTGTATAAGGTATCTATGTGAAAAATGTCAAGTCTTTAGGTCCAGCTTTTGGGCTGTGCGTTGGTATAATCAACAATCAATTTAGAATTTTATACATACTTGCAAACAAGTAAGAAGATTGCAAATTCGATGAAACAGGAATCCGACAAATTGGAAACAAATCGCTTAATCGTTATATCAGACTGCGATCAGAGTAAAAAAACATAACAAGCTTTTTTAAACGGTTAGGAGCTCTATTAGTTAATCTTAAAGATAACACGATAGAGAAAATTAATATAACCTTAATTCAACTACGACCAAAAATAACATTAAGAGAAAAATAAACAAACGCATTTTACTAGAAAGGTAGTTTCATTATAAAAGCGTAGTCAAATTAAATATCGCATGTCAATCGCAATCTACGCTCAGTTCTGCGTAATGACGTTATGATCTTCACGGCAGCTGCCGAAGAAAGTAGACAGCGACTAATGCCGTTTTGTTATCCCTAAATTGATAGCTATGGCGTAGAGGAGAATCAAATTTTGCTTATTATATTGACATGGGCAGTCTGATATTAATTAACGCATTGGTCCAACTCCATGATGAGTCCAGTGGCCCTAATAGGATATGCATTCGGCGAAACTTATGGTTGTCAAAAATATATAGGATTGACGTAGGTAAGGCTACCGAACGGTCGCGTCGAGCGTTATGTCAATTCGATACATCTCGATTGTTTCCGAAAAGCTGTAAAATCGGCTATTTTTCGATAGATTGAGCGAAGCCCTTCGCTAAAATGTTGTTTGTGCGGTGATGGACCAACTAAAACTCGCGGGTTAAAAAATGTTCTGTCGTTGGTTAAGAGGATCACCTACCCGGCAAGTAGACTAAAATGAGCAGATATAAATATAACATACGTGAATGCTTAAGCTATAAGTGAGATACAACTCCTAGATATATTCAAATACAGAATTAAGTGCGTTCTACCTATATCGTGAAACTATCTAGACTATCACCACAATATAACAATATTTACCCTGAGTTTTTAAACACACTCCGGTTTCCCTTTCTTTAGAATAACTTTTTTGAAATAATTATTTGTGCATAATAACTTTAAGCATAGGTACAATACAATACAAATACTTTTTATTAATTACATGGCAGGGGGTGTAAAATAATACATACCTACTGACTAATATGTACGTAACTATGTATAAGCATTAACTCTTATGGTGTACTTATCAAGCTTCGCAAACATTTACCATTAGGTCGCATAAAGTACGTTACTCGAATAACTTTTATGCATAACATTGATGAATGATGATCCAAATCGTCGAAAGGACAATGTCTTTCTCATAAAATTTCTAGGCCAAAAATAATACAGCAAATAGGTAAATGTTATATTTATAACTCGCTCGCTTATTTCGCTCGCTCGGTTATTGCCATATTTGCCCTTCGCTATTATATTAAATAAATTTCATAAATAAGTACTTACTTCATTATTATGATACGTCATAGTTATGTAATATGATTATTATGCTTAAAACAAATTTGTCTTGTCAATAGTAATTATGGTTTTTTAAAATATGTTATCATGTATCGGATATGGCTTCACGTCTTGACGGATTTTTCGGATTTTAATGAAAATATCGGTTGGTATTTCGTTTTCGGAAATCGATTCGTTGTTCTCATCGTAGGTAGGGTACCTATGCACGTAATGTTAGTAGGGGCCTAATAATTCTATTTAACACAGCTACGAAATATCCGAGACCACCATGGTGTCAAATGTCAATATCTAGTTTTTTATTTCTCTACATAACTATCAAAAGATTCATTTTTAAAACAAAACAACGAATAATCAAAGACATGTTAATTAACATTCATTAGGATAAACAATGAAGGTTGTCAGTTGTCAGATATTTTAAACGGTTTCAATGACCTTCAGAAAGTGAATTGTAGGCAAGAGTATGGTAAATATAACCTAAGTATTGAGTTCATTATACCAGCTTAGTCTAAATAGGTACTAATAGGTACACCGTCGATTTGGCGGACTATTCTGGCTGGCTGTAAGTCATAAACACAAAACAAGACAAAACTCCCGTTTAGTTAAAAACCTAACTAACGTTCGACGAAGTTAGTAAGTTCATGCTGTTTGTCCGTCGTCCCGTTCCCGATTGAATTAATCCGCCTGTCGTAGGTAGGCAAAGTTCGGTTGCTCTACAGAGTCCGGGTCCGGGGCAACGACGACCGGACGCTCTCGAAGTCCGGCCAACGCTCGCTTGGTTTATTTTTGCTATTCATGCATTGCACGTCAAAGGGAGAATTAAATTAATTCTCAAAACTACGTTTAGTGACAAGTTCAGGGAATTGGGGTAATTGTGGGGGGGGGGGGGGAGGGGGAGTAGTTCCTAGCAAACGATGTGTGAGACTAAAATGCAAAGTAATCTAATCAATATTATAAAAAAATAAGTACGAGTACCTATAATAGCCACCACCTATAATTTTTGCCAGTGGATGGAAGGTTGTGAGTATTGAATGTTTGAAGTTATGCGAGAAGATGGATGCCCGTGTTTCATCTGTGTAAATAATATTTTCCTACTATCTAATTATAATGTCATGTCATATATTATGTTTATTGTATTATTATTACCGGTTTGTTAACCTATATTTAGTATGTAATTCACAGTGCTGTAGTGTTTTACTGTTATGCTGTGTAATTATTTTGAAGTAAATAAATAAATAAATAAATAAATAAATAAATAATATTGTTTGTAGGTATGTACGTTTTTAGGAAATGTGGTGAAATTGACGATTCTACATTATTCTCAAGTGTCATACTCTACATTTTAACTTGACAAACCACGTAGGTAGGTACGTCATCCGTGTGTTTACAACCCTTCCCAGTATTTTGTACTATGAGCTAGGAGAGAAATTGGTCTGTAATTAACTATGTAATTGTTATAACTCTTACGCATTTGTAGACTGACGTCACAGATACTGCCTTCCAGGTAGGGCATGCAATATCGGACGGTTCTCAATTCCGGAATTGATTTTCGAGATTAGCCTTTAATTCCGGAATTCCGGAACTAGTTCCGGAATTGAGGATTTCATTACTTTTTTTGCGATTCTTTCAATGTAGGGCAAAATAAAACAAAACAAAAAATTGTAATCAACATTTATGTACTAATAATTAACGGACGTACCTAATTAGTCGTTTTTTCCTTAAACCAAATTAATAATCACAGTAAACATTATTACTCAAACAAAACATATGGTTATTATAATAATTTACAAGTGTTAATATTTGGCAAAAGTAATAGACATAATTAAGATTACATATTAAATAAAATACACACTAAACATTTTAAAAATCACAACAAAATGCAACAAAATTGAATTAATAGGTAAACTCAGAGTCTTAGCAATAACCAAAAAAACTAATAATCCTAAACCTTTTTTGTCATGTGCATTTGGCAGAACGGGTCAAACCATATTTTGAGCTAAAAAATTGTTTGGTTATTATGAATAAGGTATCGATACTCTAAGTTAACATAAAACACACTTAAAAAATCTCAGAGATCATATGCTTTAAAAAATCAACATTGTAAAAATAAAAGAATAAATGGTTAAACACAATTTTAGCAAGCGTGTTGCCCGATTTAGGTAGATCGTATCCACTCTTTTTAAATAATTTTCGTAGATCTTGACTTTCACTAAAAAGTCTAAAAGTAACACCATCTAAGGCCGTCATTCTGGATTCTGGACACGATCGTTTCCAAGGATTCATTCCCAGCCGACTTGTAAAAATCTGTCACAAGTGTTCGTTTTTTGCCTTGTTTTGTCGGCTGGTCATATTCTGTTGACATAGGTGTCGAAGCAGAAATACCTGTAGATGTTCCAGGCGTTTCACTATTCACTTCGAGATTTGTAGGGAAGGCGATATCTGGATGTTTAGAGCGTAGGTGTGTCTGTAAGCCAGTTGTGACATGTCTTGCACTGAGCCGACTGTCTGTCACTAGCACGCAGATAGTGTTTCCATATTTTTAATGTGCTCTTTGAAAATTCCACGTACATCACCTTTTTTCCTGTAGAAGACCTGAAATATAATAGACATTTAATATACCTAACTTGATTTGTAATCTTTTTAGTACGGTTTTTTAAATATGCAAAAAACAAAACTTAACATGACGACTATAATTTAAAAAAAATCATTCAATAACAAACATGGGTGTTCATGTTAATGGTTTGTTATTTTCATGTATACAGAGTGTGTGCAGCACATTCAATTCAACATAGATTGACCACAGAAATTGTCAGTTAAGAAATCTTTTAAATGCCATATCATACCTCACGTGCTTTACATACCCCTGGGTGAGCCAGCTCGATTGCTGTGTTTTATGTTACACAATGTTTTAAATTCTTAGGTTTATTTTGTGCTTGTGTTAGTGAGATTAAATTATGTATCACGGGACTGACATAGTCGCCAAGCGACTCAAAGACCCTAATTTTGTAAACGAGAATAAAAAAAAACATAAGGTTTGGAAATAATCAAGGTAAATAATACTTACATTGTTCTTTGATGCCGCACGCATGTCACACACACTTAAAATAAGGAATACTCTCGCAACGGTCACGAAGCCACAAGTCACAACACAACGTTCATCAACAGGTTTGCAATAGGAACTGATTGTATTTATTATTGTTTAGGTGAAAGAACAATGTGAGACAGACATAGGATTTTAACGGGTTTTTGTCTCGCTCTGACGCTCGGTCGCAAACCCTTAGGGCCATAAAACATTACCTGAACATTACCTGCGGAGCCGAAGGTAACATTGATTGCAATTGAACTAATTTTTGCCGCGGTTATTTCGTAAAATAATAATTTTAAATAAACATCTAATACAATTAAAACTGTATTTGTTCAATTCCGGAATTTCGATATTGAGTGTACCTCAATTCCGGAATTGAAATATCGGACAAAGCTCTGAAATTCCGGAATTTCGAAATTCCGGAATTCAAGCCCTACTTCCAGGCGTCCGGAAAATACCCTTAACCAGACTCGTTACAAATGAATGCAAGCCGTACAGCGATGCTTTTAATATTTCTAAGCATTGTTTGTGACCTAAGTTAGTCCGGGAGCTCTATGTGATTTAAGTTTTTTGCTATCAGTCTAGTAATCTCACATTTGTCCGTAGGTTGCATAAAGAAAGTAGACGATGACGAGGAATTATGTAATTGGTTTTTTAGGTACATAATCTTGGGTTTTGTTAATACGAGTGAGATTCTTTCCGCAAGACTGACCGACGGTCGTGAAATACTCATTGCAACTACGACTCAAGTTCTGATTTAGAAGAATTAAGCAGCTCTGTGGCTTTTGACATGGGTCAATTACCTATAACTGATTTGTCTAAGACTCTTCCTCAGATTTTTGGGGTTATTTTTATTTTGCTCTATATTTTCCCTTTCCTATTCATTTTTTAATTCACGCAAGAGATAATTGTGATTTCGGTACCGTGGTGTACAAATAGCTAGTTTTTGCAATGACATTGTCTCGATTCTTTCGAGACTTGGCATGAAGGACGTCTCTGTCTGGTACTCTGGAACAGCTTAAAAGATCTGTGGTAATCCAGGGTTGTACAGTAGGTAAATTAAGTACAACTGACAGTCACTTCCTTGGTATAATTATTTACGATTTGGGAAGGAGTTTAGTTAAAAATCGCCATGGCATCGTGTAATGAGGTTTGGATGTTACAGTCGACCAGCGCCTCTATTTTAGGCAGTAAAAACCATATCGTATTTGACCTGTTACAGAATCGTTTTTCACTCGGCCGCCATTACTGTCAAGTAAATAAGACCTATCAAAACGTTAACCATACGATTACAGATCAAATTCATTATTGTTTTTACCGTGTTGAATAGAGGCCCAGTCTAACTTCTGCATTTTCGTTTCAATTGCTTGAAAATCGAGCCTTTTGATGACTCGAATACGGTTGCTCGCTTTAAATACCTTAACATGAATACCGGTAATGACGACATCGTGATCAGTTACGTCTGTTTCACATACAATATATTATAACTGGTTCAGCGTATAATTTTGATGTAACGTGACTGTGACCGTAACTATAATCTTTTATATTATTTGGACGACGGTTATATCTCCAGTAATTATTTCACGTGCAGGGCCTCTATTCCTCGCCTCGTGACGGTATTGTTTTTAGCTCGGCCGCCATTACAGTCAAGTGAATAAGAGCTATCAAAACGTTGACAATAGATACGATAGCGGGTAAAGACGATATGGTTTCTGCCGCCAAGAATAGAGGCCCTAATTTGTTGCTACTTTAAGATTATTTAAGCGGGTCGAGAAAAGGTTCAATGTCACCGAAAGATGGAGAGTAATAATATATCGCATAGGGGACGTTTTTTTATTTTAAATTTTCACAATTAGACAGTCAAAATTAGTTTCCACAACAACTGCATCCCATCCTTTACTTATGTAGACCACGACGCCTCCAGATTGGTTTATAAACAAAATGGTGGTGTATTTAATGATATATTTCAATTTTATACTTAATGACTACACCTATTTGGGATGTCGATGGCATTATGAGTGATGTCGGGTAGTTTTACACGGCTTGTCCCGCAACGGCCTCTTTCCCGGTGTCTGCAAAAATGTACTAATATTTATCATGTTATATAAAATTTTCTTTATTGGTTCAGGCGTATCGGCAGCGAATGTCGTCGTCGGTGCAGATTGCGAGGATCGCGGCGCTAACCGTGGTGGCCGCGTCCTTCATCCTGGGCTCCTTCATCCTGGCGTCGAGCTGGATCGCCGCGCGCTCCTCCTGCCACCAGCTGGAACAGCTGGATGCTATGCTGGACAAAGAGCTCGCTCTCGAAGGTAGAGCGTACGGAAACGACGGACTGATGGCGGTAAGTACCTACACTTAGATATTTGAGATTTTTATCATCAATAGAATATGAATGTAAAAATCGTTATTCGTCTATGCGTAAGTATCACACCCATATGCTGCCGTCATACCAAAGAAGGCGGATAACTGCATATTAATAGAATAAGCAAATAAATTTGCGGTTACTATAGAGTATAGAATGCTTCGACTACTAGGTTGTAGTTAGCTACCTTCTTTAGTATTGCGGCGGTATGGTCGAGAACTCCTTTTAAGTAAACATATGACTGTGCCAGTAGACCCCGCTCTCCTATAGCAAAATGGTGTAAACAGTAATAAATTCAAGGACTAACGATTCCGGTTTGAAGAATCACACTTGTGGTCGCATAAGAAATATTAAATAGCGTGACTAATTCTTGCATCTCATCTACATTGAGTGTTTGTATTCAAAGGATGTGACAAAGCGAATAGGCTGAGAGGCGTATGTCGCTTTGTCGTTAGTGTTCAGCCTTGGAAGTGGCCGCCTCGCCGCTTACGAGCTTTTTTAGGACGCCTTGTATCGCATCTAGATCGTTCACAAAACTTGCGGGGATTGTTAATCTTTGCTTTGATTGCGGCCACGTTTCTTATTGTATGGTACATACCTATACCTATGACAGAATTATTTACTTTTTATGTCAGTAACGATGTGATTGCCGGAGTTGTTATGTAATAGTTGCGAGTCTGTCACAGGCGGTGAGAAGGTACTATATGTGAGTACACATCAACGAATACCTACTCACTAGCCTCCTGATTGCGTTTGCTCGGAGACGGAGACGGCCGAGCCGCAGCGAGCGTCTCCGCGACTGGTTCACCTTGAATCTCTTCTCGAGTGTTACGCAAAGATGCGATTCTACACCAAGTTTTTTTTAGAATTTATTCCATTGATGTTGCAGGATGATAAGAGGTTCATTATTCAAATTAGCACTAACACATGCATTATCCATAATAGGCTCATTGTTTGTAACTTGATCCTAATATGGAAATGGAAGTGGAATACAGTTCTAGTGTTCTTGACGTACGCGGTCGGTAATTGCTATAAATATTTATTTATTTAAGAAAAAAAAACAGTGTTTAAAGAAGACATAATAAAAATATAATAAATCAACCTCCTTAATAAATCTTTAGAAAGAATGACTACAACTAAAATTCTAATAAAATTAGGTGTACATATCAACACCTTAATTTCTGTGGTTTTACGAACTGCGGAAACTTTCAGACACAGTAAAAAAAATATTTTTAAATTTACTTAATATGGAGAAAACATATCAATATTTTCAAAATAGTGACTGCGGATATCGCGTAAAGCAGCTTTAATGTATGTTAACACCGCTTGGCATTGTAATTCGTTCGGCGAGGAAATCGAAGTCGCTATTAGATTGCACGCAGACACGGCGGGCGACTTCACGCGTGAGAATAACTTCGGACAAAAGATTTGACGCGGTAAAGGGACTCTTACGAAACCGACAGTGTTTGGACATTATACTACTTTCATTTTTCAAACCGCTTGTTTGTACGGCGCTCGATTCCATTGAAACCAAAACACATTAAGCTTACAAATAATCTCAAGCCAGCACTGTTTGAACATTAACTTGGAGTAAAAAGTACCCATCTGCTTCTGGGATTGCATCATCGTTACCGGGTGCAGCGAAGTGAAGTTAGTCAAAGGTCATGTCAAGCTTAATAAGGCTTTACAGAATTAATGGCTGCAGGTTATATTATGTATCTAACTTCGTGTCGGGGACATTGAAGCGAAAGTTGCGGCCGGCTGGTCATTGAACCCTGGTGGCGAATCGCGGATGCATCTTCGACCAAATGGTGTTCCTTGTGCATTTCGAATATAACACTTACTCGTTGTGTGTGTATGCATATGCGTCATTGTGAAAGTACAATTATTTACAAGAGCTTGACCAGTTAAATATGAGAGTTAGGTAGGCACTACTCATATTATGTATGTAGTTACTCATACTTACTCTATTCAACTTATTCAAGTAACCTAACGTATAGAAACTTTTCGCTGCATACATTTTTCCAAATGGCTATTTTATTGAGTACGGGTAGTGTATCTACGTGGCTTCGGGTAAAATATTATTTTTCTCAAAACATGAACGGTTTTTAGTTTATTATCTCGCTTTTTTATTTTTGTAAGTAATCTCCTCACATTGATTAAGAAAATAACTATAGTCGTGTACGAGTAAGACTCGGTGGAAACGGGGATTCCCGACTACTTAATAGGTATTATTGTACCCCCTTATACTAGCCACCTTGTAGAAGTATCCCCTACTTTTCGAGTCTGTAAAATAACGTCAAATAATTGCATCATTACATTATTTAATGTTTTACTTAGTTAGTTTCGTTTTGTTTGCGTAGAGCCTGCTATTTTTACGGAAAGCAATATTTTATAACCTATTGGTAACAATGACTTCCGTAAGTTGTTAGCAAGGTTTTTTTGCCATACAGAGAAAAAAGGCATTTCTTGCCATATTGCGGATAGTCCTTTTAGTGCCTGTAGTGCATGTCAAAACATCTTTTAATGCGATTGTAATCATTATGTCTTTTCAAGCTAATGTTATACCTGATTTAGTACAAGAGAGGACAGTTATTCCGCTCAACAGGCATGGTTCACGACTTTTGTATGCGCGTTAACAGCCCCGCATTTAGTCGCAATGTGTCGCTCTCGTTACAGTTATCCGTGCATAAATTAATATTGTTCTCTTATTTTAAAAAGACTGGCCATACTTTCTTTTCGTCTCGTATTGTTCGTAAGTTAGAACGATGTAAGCGTTCACACTTATTGTCATGCTAAGTGCCGGCTAACTTGAGCGCGCGTCACGCTGCTGCGTTTCGTGAGTTTTGTTTAGACCTACCACCAAGGTTATTTTTCTATATATTTTTTCAATACAATAGACACACATGTAGCTTTCGGTTTATGGTTGAAGTGGTAACAGGAATTTGTATAAGTATTATTAAACGAACTTTAGGTAAAATACTATATTTTAATCTTATCTCCCGCTTTCTCCTGCGAGCAGAGCGGACTCCGTACGGACTCCGTTTGGCTTACAACGGTGACTTCAAATGTTTCCAACGCGAGCTAACCTCTTTAAAGTCACCGTGTTGTAAGCCAATCGGAGCCCGTACGGAGCCCGCTCCGCTTGCAGTGGAAAGTGGACATTATCCATAAGTTGACTGCTACTGCTTTAGTAATTTTAGAAATGACAAAATTACTAAGTACCACGCTCTCAATTATTGTTTTTCGGATTAGCTTGATTTGTATGCCACTGACTTAGACTTTGAGGTGTCGTAGACCCTACTACCACGTCTGGAACTCCGGACTGGAACAAAACGATCGACTAGGAATACGGAGTTAAAAACCTCGTTAACTTATCAATTATATGATAAGAAGCAGTAGGTAATGGTGTCGTGAATAGAAACGCAATAAATTTGGTTGCAAACCGTACTACTATTATAAATATAATGTAAACCAACTGGCGTGGTTCCAGGTTGGACGTCACTTTGTTACGCTTTGAACGAGGGTCTAATCGTTCGCTCGCAACGGTTCTGTTATACCGCTTACTTTCTGCTGTTACAATAAACGAGCCCTGCATAACACCCGCATACATATTCACATTGAACAGTAATACCACGTATAATATTTCTCTGAAATTAAACCATATTTAACTCATAATATTTTGTAGTTGATAACGTCGGAACGCAAACATTAGAGAACCGTAAAGTCCTTGATTCACCCGCCATGACCAATGCATTGAGAATTAACACGTAGTTCTGTTGAGTAGTACAAGGTAACTTTGGCTAGAGCAGCGCGAGCGGTTAAAAAAGTAACGCACGCCATTCCTAAAGGGGGTGCGTTGCTAACGTCTTGGGGGTTGGGGTTAGATCCGAACCGAAAACAGTAAAACCAGCTGACCGTTTTATATATTGGCTAAATTAAATAGAATTTAATTAAAATGTACTCGAGCAACAAAGGTTAAAATGTTCAAGACAAATTTTTAAACGGCATACGTATTTGAACATCACAACTTCAAAACAATGACATAGTGGAATGTCACGAAATTATTTGCACGTGTGTAGGCAGGATGGCGAGCGGAAGCGGGCGATTTTCCGCTCGCGCGCACCACAATGATCTTCAGCCACATCCGTCCACCGCGGCCCATGCGATGCAGTCATCTAGCTAATTAATGACTTGGTACGCTCTGAGAGTAACAAGTGCTTAAATGATTGTATATTAGTCTCCAATGATACGCGAAACACCTTAGAACACGCTATGCAGGTATAAATCTAAGAACATTTTAATTGATTTTGACTTACCAAAAGGTTCCATAGTTTTCGTAGTAAATGTCATAAAATAGTAACTAAAATAAGCCACGTTTAAATATAAAAAGCATGTCAGAAAATCAACTTGTTTTTGCCCGTAACCCCTTAAACGCGACGCGTTCAGAATGTGGAGTTCCAAACGCTAACAAAGTGGATAAAGATAATACCTTAAATACGCTAATAAGACCTTAATTATTATTTTTTAGTGTACCACGTGGTGATATATTTTTTATTCTCATCTAACCCATGGTGTGGGGAGTGGCTGGATAGGTCTTTCAAAAATATTGTGGGTTTGTTAAAATATTTTTTCGATCATGGATTCCGTTTATGAAATATTAAGTAAGCTTTAAAGCGCTAATTTTTGTCAGAGTCAAGTGTACTAAACTCATCTATAACGGCACCAAATGACTTTAAATAGAAAATTAGTTATTACTTGTTGCTTTTATGTTTGTAGTACTTAGCGGCTTCGGAATCCTACACTGAGCGTGGACCGACATGCTCTTGCCCGGGTTTTTTGGTTGGTAATTCCCGTTATTCGAAGCGGCAGACTTCCTCGCCGTCTACACTTTCTTGTTCCTAAAAACTTTGGCAATAAGTACCCACCTCTAGGAAACTCCTATACATCGGCGTCAACCAATAAGTTTACAAATTGTTGCTGCTTGGCTTCGATTGTCTCAATTAATTAAGTTTAGTCTGTTCTAATTCTGTTTGGATTGGCTTTCCGAGTTTTTCCTGAACTGCTGTTGGAAGATAGGTACGACTTTTGCCTCTAATTAACCTTTGTTTTTTAACCGGATGCGCGAAGCCAAAATAATAGTCATGAGTCTTACCTATGTATGTATATATAATTATGTAAATATTTAAGATAACTATAAAAATCAATATATAACAAGATTTTTTGATAGGTATAAAAATGATAAGATGTATGTGACCATAACTTCTATGTCCTTCTAAAACTTGAAATAAAACAAAACGCTTGTTATTTCATATTTTTAAACGTTTATCCATGCAAGGTGAAATTTCCTCGCTATCACGCAACGTTCGAGGCAGACGGCAGCTAAACGCCATAAAATGTTTCGCAAAATCCCTCCAGTAAAAGTGTTGTGGGCGGCGCACAATGCGACAATAGCAACAGCAACGTAATCGCTGTTTTCTATCGGTTTGGTTGCGGTGTCGCGCTCGGCTGCGCCGGCGCGGCGTCAACATCGCTCGACGGGTCGACACTTCATTTTCACACTGCACAAACTTACAGAAACTCGTCGATTTGTCTTTTGCTCAATCGGTGAGCGCGACGTGCAAAAGACATTCGCATCTACAACAGAACCATCCTGAGTGGGATCCTTTGTTTCCATATTCCCACAACGACAATATATCTTTACCTTATAACGCGGTAATATTTACAATCAATCTTGCCAACGAGGCCAAGCGACCTTGCACTTTTCCGATGATTGTTTTTTTAAACGCTTTGCATGATTGCGTAGTCGACTGCGGCGATTACCTAGTGAGAACACCGCAATTGTCGTGAACAATGACAAAGCTCTACGTAGGTAGATGTTCGTCTGTACTGCGAGTAGCTAACCGACATTCATTAAAGTTACGTACGTGCAGGTTATCTTGCAAAGGCATCCGCCATTTTGTGAAGCGTTTGATGTTTAGATACTGTGCTAAAGTGAACGGGCGGTGGCCAGTGTTTTATATTTTGTTATGACATTGTCTTTTCTGAATACCCGGTTTTTACAAACCTAGTCAGTGAAACACTCACCGCAGTCGGGTGATTTATATTTTGTAATTTTTCACAGTTCTTTAACATAGCCAAAAGATGACCGCTGATTTATGCCCGCGATCACCTAATCAGATCGTCACAACACCAACAAACAAACAACCATTCACTCATTCATTCTAAACTAAAATAAACAACATCAATACAAAATGATATCAATAATAGTTATGTTTATACTCCACATTATGACGGTATAGATAATGTGGAGTGGATAATCCCAAAATAACAGCACAGTAACTCATTTCACTAATTAATCAAGTTTTTTTTGCTGCCGTGGCAAAGTCATATACCTACCTAGTGAGCATTCCTAAAACTATGTATCTCAGAAATTCTGTATGGGAATTGATATACCCGAAAGAACTTATCAAACGGGCGTAGTCGTTTTTGAGATGATTGATAACGATAATATACAATATGGTTATGGTTATGGTGATGGACTCCTTTTTCCGCACTTAGCCCGTGTATGTCGGGCCATTGTGCGTGGTACCGGCTAGTGATCTAGCCAGCCTAACTCCGACCAGAAGCGCAGGATCCTCCTGGTATCTCCACAGGCTTCTCGGAGTGACCTCGGTGACTTGAGGATTTCAGTCCGTTGAGCGGCTACACCTACGCATTCCAGGATTACGTGGGGGGCTGTTTCGTCGGCCGATAGGCATCCCCTGCATAGGGGGCTGTCGGTCATACCTAGAACATACAAATGTTTGTTAAGCGAGCAATGTCCAGTAATGTTTCCTACAATTATTCGTAGGGCCTGTCTATCTAATGATAGGAGACGCTTTGTTAGACGCGCGTCCGGGTGTGGCACGGTTTCCCTAGATTGCCTACATGTACTGGTATTTGCCCATTGATTAGCATGTTGTTCGAGTGTTCTGTGACGTAACCATGACCTAAGCTGGCTGAATGCTAAGGGGAGCATTGGAGCGGGACCGATCGCTGGGCGATCCGATCCTCTCCTGGCCAGCTGGTCAGCCGCATCGTTACCTAGAGATCCACTGTGCCCCTTTATCCATTGTATCGTGAGTTGGTTGTTTAGACCTATCACTTCCAATGCTGAGTGGCACTCTAGTATGAGCCCGGATTGTATTATTTTGTTGTCTAGAGCTCGTAGTACTGCAGCGCTGTAATAATATACAAACCAATACACGGAAATTAATACATTGATACAGACGACGTTTAAACCTAACCTAAAATAAACGTATAAAATTTAAATACTTAAATTAATATATCGAATATAAAGGGTTACTGATATTTCGTCGTATATTACTTTTTAGGAAGAAAAAAGAGCGGGAAATACTGTAGGTATTAAAATATACGAGTTTAACAAGTATGTAAACACTTTAGTGCTCAAAACACAGAAATTAAAACACAATATTTACAGAATAGGGCAATATTTACAAAGGCGAACTTATACACCTTAAAGTATACTTATTACAAAAAATTACTGAGAAAAACCCAGTATAAGTAACCAGCAAAAGTATTTTCTTGTATGCCAGATGTGATAAGTACCTAAACACCTACATAACCTTGTTGACGTAAATAGGTAGAACCTACTCTTATTCCTGTATTAATAAACTGATCTCAACTCTGATGCTCGTCTCGAGATGCGTCAAAAATGACGGTGTTCTATGGTTTTGCGTTTAGTTTGACGTATCTTGTGACGGATCTCACAGTCAAGATGATTTTATATTAATAAACCGTTTTAACAGCCATTAGTTCCTTATTAATGTTATACCTTTATTGTGTTGATGTTTTGAGTTGGCCGGCTAGTTCAGTTAGATTACCCATCTGAGCAGATTCTGTAATTTTCCGCGGTGTGTAAGTCATGCAAAAACCCGTTAAATCGCTGTTTGATATTCTGCCCGAGATGTGTTTCGACATTCGGATCTGCTAAGTATGGCATGAGATGAAATATCAGCCTCAAGGCCTGTTTTACAACCAAAGTGTCTTGGCTGGCAGTCATAACAGAAATTGTTGTAAAAACTTAAGATATTTGGGTGTAAATGAGTAAGTATATGCTACATCAAATGGACGACGTAATTGTAAAACATACATTTTAGTTATTACGTAACAATACCTTTTGTACGAGTATACCTACAGACTCAAATCCCCGACCAACGATGCCGCCGCCGGCCTTACCAAGTATGTTGTATTATGTATGTAGGTACTTATTTAATTTCGCAAGAAAAATGTAAACGCTCGGAATGTAATAAATGAAAGAAAAGAAAACATGAGCTACGCTAAAACTTTTTCATCCGGGACTTAACGTATTTAAGTAACCGGCCTTGAAATATCCCATTTTGCCAAATCAAATACTTCGAGTGTTATTGTTGATTGTTTTAGTACCCTGCGTCACGACAGTTTTGATTACTTAAAAACATGGGTGTGAAACAAGATTACTCATCTCTGTCATCGAAACAATCCTACTATGGGCGGATTCGAACAAACGACAGTAAATATTATTCTTAGAATAAATACCCAGTTAATCGAGAGTAGGTACGTCAGTCAATTCTCAATTCTCAATTCTCAATTCTTTATTGCTTCCATAAGTTACACATAATAATACAGGTGTTGGGTATCTTATAACTACTTATAAGGTAGGAGATCTTTATGGACCCTGGCAGGGCACAGCAACTTACAAACTAAACTATACTTAACTAGTGAGGGGCTTGCTTTTTAACAATACAACAATACTTTATATAAAAGCTTATACATAAAATTAGAAACTAGAAGGTACCTACATTAAATTAGATTGTTTATAGAACTATCTTATCTTCTAAATATTCTTTAATGGTGTAATAGCATTTTACACTTAGTAGTTTCTTTAACTGTTTATAAAATAGATGATCAGCTGTTATTGCTGTCATAGATTTGGGTAATGTATTATAAACTTTGATTGCCATGACATTTTAGATAATTCTAAGAATAGCGAACCTATTCGGGAATAGATAGCTGGTACTATATAGGTGAAAAACTTAAGTAAATCATCATACAAAAACTCAAGTAAAGTATTAATACAAGTTTGGTCGAATCCGCCATAAGTAATATTTCATATTCCGTGTCCTATAATATTTTTGACCTGGGTCTACTCTACGACGTGTAACAATATTATTGCTTTTAACGGTTATCCTGTTTTTAACTTGGCCGCAATTACTGTCAGGTAAATAAGAGCTAGGTATCTGAATGTTGACGATAAGATAGATAACAGGTCAAAAACAATATTGTTTTAAATCGTTTATTAGAGGCCCTGTATGTATGTATACGTACGTATCTATGCATGGTTCTTTGCACTCTCGTAGAACCTGAACGGATTTCGGTACAGTAATTAAAAAGTATACAACATAGTAAATTATGGTTTACTACAGATGTAATGCATAATCGTTTTCCTTCGTATTTTCACGGAAACGTACGAACGTGTCTTGCTATTTCAGTCGGTCACAGTACAAAAAGTACTGAGGTTGACTGAAGTAGCATGACGCGTTCGTACGTTTCCGTGAAAATACGAAGGAAAGCAATTATGCACTACACCTGTAAATGTGTTGCAGAATGTTTACCGTCATATTTTTGTACATGTTACTTGTCAGAATGTCCGTTCACATAGGTAGCCCCTTATATACCCTTATACCGGTATACCCTTCAGCATACAATAACTTCGCATTGTTCTCTATACAGAACTAACTTTGGCATACTTTCGAAGATAACATAATTAAATATAATAGAAACCCAATTAATCTCTTTGCATTATTTTTAAGTGGCATAAAGTTCTAATCTAACCTAACCTACGTTTCTGGCACAAATTCGTTTCTGTTGGGGTTGCATAGGGGGCAAAGGCCTTAATATTGGAAATAGAAAATTGTTCATAAACGAGTCAAAGCTTTAAAAAAATATATTTACTATATTAATTGGTTTTCGAAATTTCGTCTGTCTTAATCGGGAATCGAACCGGTCAATTATGTCAAAAGAACATGCCGTGTAGAATTGACTATTCCCAATATTTAAGCTATGTAGTTCTCCATGTGGCGTTCGTTCTTTCCATCCTGTATATAAGTATATATAATTAATGACAATACCAAAGGATGCAGTCACGCGTGTAAAGCTTGCTTTTGGTTTCACTTATTTATTTATTTATTTATTTATTTATTGAAAGGTACACTTACAGCAAGTACAGAAAGCATTCACATCATAGTAACAGGTTTTAGGTATTATGTCTAGTACGTGTCTAGTATGTGTGTACTTGTTGTTTATTAGCTGCATCATCATCACCTAACAATTGACCACTGCTATACCTAGATTACATACCTAGCAAACATGAGACAAGGATAAATTACCTTGTAAGTTAGTAAATTTGTAACGAAATTAATTTATTGCCGTCTGCCATCTATTTTCCCCTCCCTATTTCAAGGTCCAAGGTTGTCTGGAAGAGATCGCTATTTAGCGGCAAGACCGCCTATTGTGTTTGTTTTCATGGTAATCAATATTTTTTTCAATTAATAGTATTTGTCCGCCTGGTGGGTATTTATAGCAACTCTTAGATACTAGTACGAGAGTTAATAGAACATATATATGGGTATAGATAAAGTCATAAATATATAGGTATGTTCCTATACTACCTATAAGTCACAAGTTAGTTATAAGTTACGTCAAGTATATCTACACGCCTCAATACCACTGACAATAAGGTTTGTGTAAGGTTTGTGTTTGTGTGTGTGTGATATTTGACGCGATAAGTTTACCTACCCACTTTTATAATATTAATGCTTTCGCCTGTTCTGTACCTACATACCTACCTAACTACTCTTTGTTTAAATATATATTTACAGGTTGCATCAGAGATATATCGTTATATTCGTTATACAATATTGTGTGATGTTTTGTTGCAGGACGAGCCCCTGCCCATCGCGAACGCGCACGCTTTGCACGGGGTGCCGCCTCCCGAGGCGCCCGCGTCGGTGGCCGATGCGCCGGCGCGTAGCGCACCTGCGCCCTCCGCCTTCAGCCAGACCAAGGACGACGCGCTCAATCACGCGGAGTCAAAAGTAGACGAGAACAAACTACAGGTACTAATGCTTATTTTCTTGTTATAAAGATATCTTGTGCCTCTGACTTCCGAACATATAAATGCAAATTGTAGCCCCCCTTAAAATATAGACTAAAATAGTATTATTATAATCCGTTGTTTATGCTCAAGTAGGTAATAAAATAAATCGGATTAGTCAATAATTTGTTATACTATGCATAAGTCAAATAGGTTAGCTTAGTTATGTGCTCCCTACCACGACACAGTTAACTACTAATATTAGGTTTGGTTTTTAATTTAATTTATTAATTTATTATTATTATGGTCCAAAGATAACTGAAATGAATAATTTTGATTTGATTTGATTTGATTAGTATTCTTAAAATATTAATTTAACTCAAATTACTCAAATATTTCAAGGAATAATTAAATGCATTGGTAGGAACTCAAAGTACATACCTGCTTACTTGTTGTTTTATTCCGTTTATTTGTTGAGTGAACCCACTTTATAACGTTACCTAGATATGGTATCCCACCTTTTGGCAGAAATACGTTTGGCCGAATGTATCGTTTCCCAACTGTTTCATTTGCCATCACACTTTTTTTTCTGTAACTGTAAATATTTCAGGATTTCTTTTAGTATCATCGTGTAGAACCCTATAGGTTAGGTTAGGTTAGTTTAATAAAAAATATTAATTATTTACATTTACAGAAATAAAAGCGGGTTGGCAAATGAAACGGTTGGGAAACGATACATTCGGTCAAACATATTTCTGCCAAAAGGCAGAGAACTCTAGATATTATGGTAAACAGTTCCGTTCGTAAAGTAATCAACTATGTAGGTAAGTACACGAGTATCTACGAGCCATTAAAAATAATTGTATATCTACCCGGGTGACATAGGATACCTAAACTGTTAAAATTTATATAACAACAATGGCAAAATGACAATTATGAACATGGGTATATCCACGACCGTGCTTATAAAAAATGCAGTCGCGTTTTTAAAACTTGCTTTTCATTTCTTGGAAGATGATGATGAAGAAGAAGCTCCTGATAAATCATAAATCAATAAACTCAAATGTATGTGCAATAGTAGATAGGTGTACTAGTACGGTCACTGACTCACTGAGTATGGTCATTATTTCATTAAAGATTTTTGGTGTTGGTAATGCGCGGTGTTTCGCCGCGCACCATACTAAATGAATACTAAACCATTTTTTCGTAAACGCACAATAAACCTATTTGAGTTTAAGAAATCATTGTCCCTTTCTGTCGAATTAAAATGTCATAATGACAGATAAGGACGGAGCATAATTAAGGCATACTTTAGCTACGGCGCATTTATGAATAAGCAAGTGTTTTAAAAAAAATAACATTACCTTAAGTCGTGACACGCGTGTCGTTTAGTAGGTAGGTACCTAATTGTGGTGTTGGTACAGAACTTATAGAGCGAACCTTCCTCGTTCCTGTTATAGTTGAAAAACTGTAATTAAAATGATTGCTACCAGTGGGGGTTGTTAGATTAACTACCTACTTTATATGTGTTTAATACCGATGTCTCAAATAAGAAGCTAATTGACAGATTGTTGGAGTAACTTACCGTATCACTTTATCCGTGTTTATGAGGTTAGACAAGTAGTGTAAAACTTCGGAAAGCAAGAAGTTTGGATAGGGTCTGACCGCATCAACTTTTAACACAGAATCTTCATGTTAGGTTCCATAAGGCTACTTAAGTTCAATATTAAACGAAAGCAAAGAACAGTTAATAAAATTTGCCGATGGCAAGTTAGGATCATGATGCGACGATATTTATTGAATTATAGTTATTACCAAAGGCTACTTACCTAACTTTGTTCAGCTTTCTCTAACTTATCTCATTAACACCGTTTAGGGCAACTTAGTTTACGAATTCAAACGGATCCACTAAAGTCAATATTCAATATAAGTCTCAATTCTCGGTGTGTACAAATAAGTATAATGTACTTAGTCTCCATCTGTGGATTGCAAACATGCATGCGTAACTCTGCGAGTACATATAAGTAAAGAATATTTAAAGTGTTCTCACTTGAAACATACTCTGAATTGATGTTATTTAAATATAATTGTTCAGTTCAGATTTCATCATTACAATAACTCTTTTGTGATATCCGCTTGTCGTGGAAACCTTATTCCACGCGGGAATGCCACAGGGAATTGGTTTTTCACCATCAATCACATTATGCTCTATGAGGCTATCTAGAGAAAGTCGGTTATTTGCCAGTTTTTTCCGTAAACTACAGAAAATATTTGTCAGTCATATGACTTTGCGATTTAACGTTATTACTCAGAAACACTTTTATTTTAGAATAAATTGTATTTATACGCATTCCAGGATATGAACTACTTGAGTGCCAAATTATATCGAAATCGATTTATGTGTTCGTGCGTGAGTAAGTCCAACATTGAAGCATCCTCTAATCGCTGACATTTAATACTTACTACTCGTATTTGAGATCGTGATATGGCTAGACTATGTTCCTATACCTAGTTCAAGTTGGTTGTGGATCTAACATCTGTTTGCGTATGCCAAGTGAAGGGCGCTCAATCTCGGTAAAAGGAAAGTCTGTTTGAAACACTTCAGTAGTCCAAGCTAGCTTGAAACCCCGGAGCCGCTTCCACAAGGGAGTATTAAAACACTGTAAACAGCCCGTAAACCGCTATTTAATCCTGATTTAATCCATTAGAGGCGTCATTGTGGAGCAAGCTGCGAACGCGATGACGATATTGATGGCGTACCGATTATCGGGTTTCAATTACGGGCAGATGTTCATGTGCTCTGACAATTTCCATTCAGCGCGTCAGTATAATCTTTTGTGTGTGAATCGAGAGGTTCAGTTAGTGCGCACTGAAGCGCAGTGGTTGCCAAGTGACGTCACCGCTTTCACTCGCCGAGCCTACTACTGCAGCCGCTGCACCGCGAGAAAGCACCAGCAACCGTTTTATTACTTAGAGAACCAAAATTGACCAATTTTAAGCAATATACGCTTTAATGAGGCTTGACACTTAAGTCTCGTAACTGTCTAAGTGAAAAGAAAGCTCACACAGCACATACATTTGCATTTTGTCCGATTTATTGATATTGCGTTGGTACGACATTAAATGCCTTAACTAAACATGTCTTGAAAGACCAGGCCATTATCCAATCGCTATTAAATGAAACTGTTTAAATGTCAGTGAATTACTTTCATAAAATTACCAACCCGCTAACTTCGTATATATATAGTCATCAAGATTTATGAATTCGAAATCGGTTTAAGAGTAGCGGCATTGACAGATTAAAATCTTAAATTTACATTAAGGTGATACGGTCACGATTTTTAATTGCTGAACAACTAAATACTCGTAGCCTTGTCTAAAAAGTGAAGAATTAAGGTTTACGTAATTTTTCGCCGTGATTAGACTTACGTCATTTTAACAAGGTTCAATTAAAACCCGTGATTGTTAATACAATCAAATTGAGCCTGATTATTCCAGTGAAGGTTTTACTCTCTCAAACAAGGACGCAATCAGTGCTCGGGTGTGCCTAGTAATACGGAATAGGTGCTAGCGAGTAAAGGCTGGAATTGCAATTCTCTAGCGATGCATCGCTCATCAAATACAAAGGGCTTGGGGCCTCTGTCGGGATCTGAACGCTTAGTTATACCGACGAAGCCCGGCGTGTGGTGTCTAGGGCAGACGTATTCATTTGTGTACCAAAATAACATGCGCTATGCCTGTACTCTATTGGTTATCTGGAGCGTAATAAATTTGCCTTTGTTAAGCTCTGAATGCACTCGTTTTAAGGTTATAGCGTTACTAACTCCGATCGACAATCGATATAGCCGTATGAATGGAGTTAAGAGAGAAGCAAAGTTAAAACCGATTTATTAGCAATGGTTTACAGAAACCTATTATAATTATATTATAGACACGAATCGTAATTTGCCTGTCTCCTAAAAATATTTCATTTTAATGACTGGCTTGTTTAAACGATAGCATTAAACTTCCCCAGTAATTATCTAGACGAGCGCTTTCAAAGGCTTACGGTAACGACGTACTAAAATACTAAAGATTTGATGGACTCGACTGGCTGAATGAAACTCGACGCTGCAAAGCAACATAACGGCTGGTTTGGCAGGCTTGGTCGAGCCATATTTCGATATTGTTATAAGTATTATAAGAATGGGCCATGGGCTAAAATGCGATCAACGTTTACATTTTACCGTTACGTATGATACCTACTAATTAAGATAGGTATCCACTGATTATAACATAAACAAAATACTTTCCTGTAGGTACAGAGAAACAGCACAGTTAAAAATAAAACATGCAAACAAAAGGCGGTCTTATCGCTGATTAACGGACTCTTCCAGACAACCTTAGAAGCGGTATGGAGATGTTAGGTTTTAAATATAACTATACTTACCTACCTAATTTATATAGAAAATTGCTGTATTTATTTTTGAACTCGTAATCGCGGCATAACAGTCTTTTGTTACGACAACTCGTGACCTTTTAAGGTGGTATAAATAGATGGTGCCTCGTTCAGCCTCATACACTCCGGTCCGGAGTTCGGACCCTTGTTTGTTTTGTTTACCAATATTTCACTGAATGAAGTAAGTAGGTACCTATTCAATAGAAAAGTTCGTTTGTTGAACAGTTCACGGGCCCAGGAAATCTTTAAAAACATTACAAGACTGCCATACCTATTTGTGCATTTTCAATGATATCGAATAAAACCTTATTTAATATTATTATCATAATTTATCAGGAATCTTTAATTTTTAGCAAGAATGAATACTGCGTCGCAAATAAATCCGTAACTACATCGGCAGAGCCATTACTAGCTTAAGTAAATTGAAACAACGCCGACCAACAAATAAGAATGGAAAATGTTGTGTAATATACTGGTTTTCCTTATTTGCGAATATGAATTCATGTTCGTTATTTTATTTCTTTTATGCAAAAAATACGAAGTTCATCGCGATGCTGATGAGTAGGTAGATCGGTACCTATTGGTTTACTTGTTAGGTTGTTGTTTAGGTACGTAGTTCAATCACAATAAAATTATACAAGATAATATTGGCTGGGGCATCCTCTTCGTCTGGGTGAGACTGCTGCTTCTTTAGGTACTTAATATGATAAAACTATGCTTGAGGTAATAATAATTCAACACCGAACGTAAAGTGCTTAGAATAGTGTTTACTACATTCTTAACGTCTTTAGGGTTCCGTAGCCAAATGGCAAAAAACGGAACCCTTATAGATTCGTCATGTCTGTCCGTCCGTATGTCACAGCCACTTTATTCCGTAACTATAAGAGCTATACTATGGAAACTTTGTAAGTAGATGTATTCGGTGAACCGCATTAAGATTTTCATACAAAAATAGAAAAAATAATAATAATTGGGGTGCCCCATACTTAGAACTGAAACACAATTACTATTTTTTCATCAAACCCATACGTGTGGGGTATCTATGGATAAGTCTTCAAAAATGATATTGAGGTTTCTAATATATATTTTTTCTAAACTGAACAGTTTGCGCGAGAGACGCTTTCAAAGTGGAAAAATGTGTGTCCCCCCCCCCCCCCCCGTAACTTCTAAAATAAGGGAATGATAAATGTAAAAATAATATATGATGTACATTACCATGCAAACTTCCACCGAAAATTGGTTTGAACGAGATCTAATAATTAGTTTTTTTTTAATACGTTATAAATCGTAAACCGCATTTTACCTTTCATTCAATCAACTCCAATATAATAAAGAATAAAGAAAAACATTTATTTAGATGTATAGTGGTACGGAACCCTTCGTGCGCGAGTCCGACTCGCACTTGGCCGGTTTTTTAAAGTCTTGTGATCATGTTTTGTATTGTATTAAACACACATTGTCAAACCTTTACAAAGTGTTAGTTCATTTAACAGTCTAGGTCCTCTAAACTCTAACACACGTCTTAGGCTACAGTTAGATTGTTAAGATATTTTATCTTGTAAGTCGCGATGTCATGATTTCTTTACTGCACGACTGATTCGCATTTCATAGAATATTTTTTTGTCATAATCCTGAGTGGTTTTCGAGTTAATTAATTGGATACAGGCAATGTTTACAATTAATGACGGAATCCTTAAATTTGGTTGCGTTTACGCTTTTTTGAGACTTTATAAATAGTTAATTGGTTCACTAACCAATAATGACTACTTTGACATCTCTTGTTTTCAGTAATTCATTTGCTTTTACTATTATATTTTCATAAGACGATTGAGCTATTTAAATGTTGGTGATATTTACAAACGGGCTAACAATGGCACCGGCGCATTGTCTCGCGCAGGATGTCCGAGCCATTGTAGCGCGTAACCAGCACAGAACGAGATCTGGCGTCCATGTTTCATACCGTTTCATTGAGTGTCCGATGCAATTCGACGCATAATTTTTTGCTGCAATAAACGTTTGTTATGCAGAACGTTATCTCAGGAGTATTGGTTTCGTATTATCTACCTATCCGAACAGACAAAAGTTCCATAAACATATTTATTTAGTGAAGAGGGCGTACGTGATAAGCTAGACAGACTGAGTAAAGGTTATTTAATGGCCTTGGCCTTACCACGCCAATTTATGTACGTATTTGACATTAACAACTAAATTCTAGCAGATGTGTCTCCTATCAATGCAAATGAGGCTCTTGTCTTCAAATTCAAAAAGGAAAATAACTGTTCCAATGTTCTAAAACGACTCTAAACATTTCGTTGACATTTGCAATATAGGGGTTTCTGGGGCGTAAAATTGATCTGATCTGTCAAGTGGTCAAAAAAAATCCAACCCGAGCGAGACGCTCGTTCTTCCAACGTGGGACATGGGTAGCACATCTTGCATGTGCTCGCTTGTCCCTAACTTATCTGTGCAGACTAGTAAGGAAGGGAGATCCGAACGACAAATATGACGCGGACAACGTATGCTAACCGTGCGGGCACTATACATATACTAATAGTAACATACACCTAGAATCAGGTACTCATAGCAACAATTAAGAGCGATGAAAACGGGTCTCTACCTACCTAGCATTCTATTACTTACGATGTTCCCACCGAACTGGACACCGTGTATTTATTATTAAAATAAGCTTGATATACAATGAGTGAATTAAGTACCATTGCACGACTTTAATATTGTGGTCGTGTATCAGATACCTGCACTGCACTGTACGTGCCCAGCTGACGGCAGAATCATTGATGCAATTTGTTTTATTTCCCTATTATATATACATATATCTATTTGTTTGCGAGGTCAGATTCAATAATGCAAGACTTTATTTTAGCGAACTATGTTGGTCGATGTTCTATTGTTGTAAACTACTGAGGGGTAATTACGAGTAGGTATGACGTAGGGATACGCTGAGGGAAAAGTACAGAGGCCCTAGCCAAGACGCATCACGCTATTGGTAGATGACGTGATACGAAGAGTCACGTGATTTGTCAGTGACGTGATTAGTTAAAAACATCTTGGCAAGGCCCTCTGCTATAGCTCTGCTATAACTGCATACCGATGTCATAATAACCCTCCTGGAGCAATTTTCATAACTAATGTAAAAAAATATATATTTTTAAACGGTTTTTAATTAATTTCTTTTTTTTTCAGAAACTTGACGATGTCATTCCTAAACACGACGCTCCGAACTCGGACAGCGACGAGAGCTCCGAGTCCGAGGGCTCAGACGAGGGCGAGGACGAGTTGGACGCTGTCCGACCCATGTTCAAGCTGCCCGTACAGTTCGACCTGGACGAGCTCGCCGGGGCCTTCCTGGCCAACAACCAGAAGTAAGTTATCGTATGTAGGGCCTGGTTTAGGATTTAAAACAGTGGATGCTCTTAGCTCACAAGCAAAGGTACCCAACTCTCCGGCTCCGATTTGATTTATTTTGAAATATGTTAGAGAATAGTCTAAAATGACAGACACGTACTTTTTTTTGGCTGCGCAATCTCAACGTGTATGGAGAAGTCGTCCTCCAAAGTACTGAAAATTGACAAACCCTCTTACACTCCGTGAGCTCTTAGTTAAACCCTGGGGTCCATAACTGAAAATGTTTACAACTTTATTTTATATTACGCGTAAATATATTTTTTTTGTCCATAAACTTCGGAGATAATGGGGGATACCCCTTTTCAAATATTCAGAAAAATAATTACATATTGTTTTTAATAAAACATACGCTATAACTTGCCAAATTAATTTCATATTAATAGCTTCTATAGTTTCAGAGAGATACTGCTGTGACATACAGACAGACATACACCGAAGTTGGTGAAGGGTTCCTTGTTTTAACATTTTGGTATACGGAACCCTAAAAACAATGAGTTATGTACTATTAGCCCATCATCGGAACCCTGACACACCTTAGAAAGTTGTCACAGTGACATTATAAAACAATTTGTTTAACACTCCTTACGACTTGAATCATAACGTCACTGTGACACAGTTCTATGGTGGGTCAGGGTTCCGATAAGCTGATACATCCAGAGTCTGATGTGGTTGAAACGTTTTGGGTCTGGTTGCAGGGGCCGCATGAACTGCATGGTGGAGCGCCGGCGCGACGAGCCCATGGAGCGCCGCTTCCCCTTCAACATCCTCGGGGCTTTCGCGCCGCGCGCCTCGCAGGCCGAGCGCATCGCCATCATCTGCCACGGCGGAGACGAACCCAGGTAATACACTAGTTGCATTTATTATTATTTTTATAAGGCAAACGAGCATGCAGGTTACCTGATGGGAATTAATCCACACCGCCCATGAACACCAGCAACTCAAGAATAAATAAATAAGTCTCATGCAAACTGATCAAGTGCGTACAATGGGATTTAGACGACGATAAATAGAAATAATAATAATAATTATAATATCAGGGGACATTGTCACACCAATTGAGCTCTAGGCTTGTACTATGGGTACTAGACAACGATACAAATACTTTTATAGAGGAATATATACTTAAATACATAGAAAACATTCATGACTCAGGAATAAATATTCGTGCTCATCACACAAATATCTGCCCTTACCGGGACTTGAACCCAGGACCGCTAGCTTCGTAGGCAGGGTCACTACCAACTAGGCCAGCGCGTCGTCAATAATAATAATATTTCAATAATAATAATATTAATATTTCATACCTAATTAGAAAAACATCCAAGACACTTAGAAATTACACAAATATAACCGAGTATCGAACGTGGGACCACTAAATAGGGTGTGTTGTGGTCGAACCCTATATTCAAACCGTGGATAGATCGGCTTACTTCGGATTACAAGTTGACAAATGACTATTAATGACTAATGACAAAAAACCTTATTCGACATCGCAAATTAGGTATGGTCAAAAATAAATAATATCAATGATAATACCTTTCATTGGCTTTTTGTTACGTAATTTAGGTTCTATCTTGTTTTGCAAGCTGTTGGATCTCCAATAACAATAAATAAATAAATAAATAAATAAATAAATAAATATCACACAAATTGACATAATCCCAAACTAAGCTCTAGGCTTGTACTATGGGTACAGATGTAGTGCATAATTGTTTTCCTTCGTATTTTCACGGAAACGTACGAACGCGTCTTGCTATTTCATTCGGTCACAGTACAAAAAGTACTGAGGTTGACTGAAATAGCATGACACCTTCGTACGTTTCCGTGAAAATACGAAGGAAAGCAATTATGCACTACACCTGTACTAGACAACGATAAACATATTTATGTATTTGAGAAATAAGTACTTAAATACATAGAAGAGATTAAATACTTGAATAAACAAAAAAGTTGTCGGCATGAATAGGCGTGAGAATATTTATTATTATTGGAACATATACACTATATTTAAACATAAATTTGACACATTTTGTATGTGCTAATGTCAAATTTTAACCAAAAGCAAGACATCTGTCGGCGGTTTGAATACAGGGTTCGGCCGTTAGTGTGGTCTACAATCACATCGTCCAGTTTTAAATCTTACAGTAGATCTTCATCTGTGTTGTAGACTGCTGGATAAGTTACAGAGTAATTTCTGCTTTCCTCATCCGGCTGAAAAATAAGTATAATAAGGTTTTATTCTTTCAAGGGACTAGGCGAGTTTGTCCCTATTGTTGAACCAGTGTGATAAAGTTGCTTCCAACTTGCAGTTTACGTGCAATTTAAACGGATAACTACATAGAGCTTGTTGACAACCTCTGAGAGTAAAAGTTAAAAACGATGTTTAACGTCGGTTACATAATATTCTTGACGATATTGAATAATGAGTACCTATTAGGATAGCTACTTAATAGTACGTTTAAAAAAATTAAAGTATCGTGTTTGAACGATTTTTGAAATCTTCGGGCAAAGTTTAATGAATCGTGTTTCCGTAAAATAAAATTGTATATGGATAGGACAGATTTAACGTTACAGGTCGATTGTTAAGATAATATCTATACATATAATAGTGCAAGAGTTCTTAAAACGTCTTTCGGGTTCGGGTAAAGTCGGTTAGACGGGGTTAAGTGAAAGCGTGTGAGAGCGACTGAAAGAGAAGTACAAACCCGAAGGCATTTTTAAAACCTATCGCACTGTACCTTGTACATGTACCTACCTAATTACTATAGTCTTGTTGAACATGTTTCGATGACCAACCCTCTAGTATCTTATTTGGTTCTCTAGGAAAAAATAAATAAAAAAAAGTTAAGCATCGATTTTTTTTCATATTCATATTGTTTTCATAAAATTTACTTTATTTATTTATGCATTTCGGCGTCAAAGAAAACTTATTAAAGTAATTTGAATCGAGTTTGTGTTTGCGTTCTCTGATGCTGTTTAAAACTAAAAGTTGGTAGGCTGGCTGTTGACAGCATCGCAAAAAATATTTCTAAATTACTTTTACGATGCTGCGTTTTATTGATTCCGATGAGTTCGCTTTAGGAAACATTAACACCGTAAACAACTATTTAACAAGTAGGTAGTTTTAAATATTGTTAAGAGTCCACGGACAATATAACCTGTTGGTTATATTCGTTAGGTATAGGTTTTAATTTGGTCCGGGGTAATAATATATCCAGCTAGGTATATCAGTCTACTTCAATGCAACATGGTATGTCCCTTACTTCTCTATCATGTCTTGGAAAAATAAAAGTAGTTTAGTAGTAAGAACTTTTATTGTAAGGATCACTTCGCTCTTCAAAAGCGACCAAAGGCCCTACTTTGAAAATCAAAGTTCGAAGTTACGTTAGCTCGATCACTTTTATCTTGATTTAGTCTCGAATGGCGAGTGATAGGGTTGGAGTTGGAGCTAACGTAACTTCGAACTTCGATTTTCATAGTAGGGCCTCTGTAATGTAAATCAAAGAAGGCCTAGAGATAATTAGTTAATGTTTTGATATTTTAGGCTATTTTATAGTTTTTATTTATTTATTTTATAGTGTATTGCGTTGAATGTGAGATCGGCAGCCGCACGCGTCATTAACCCGCTTCCTAAGGAGTTGCAAAGTTCAGCGCAGCACGGTAGTTTCTCACGACTCCGCTAAAACGCTAGACAAACAAACTTCTCGTTAAACACGCATTAGACGCTTCAAGGGGAAATCGCATGATGAACCAAGTTTCCAGTATCAACTTTATGATTTATGCACATAACGGCTTCAGTAGAGATATATAATTTAATAGATAAAGATATTTTTAATACACGGATTTTCCGTCAATACTGTGAACAAAATATGCAAATAGACTCCTACGATCAAGCTGCAGGAATGTTGCCGGTTGATTATTAATAGATGGGCGGGGAATGAATAGATTTAAAATTATTATTGTATCGTGCCAATTAGTGAGTACATAAGCAAAAACTTATAGTAGCATAAAACTGCTCTTTCCCTGACTCAAGCACAAGGATTTAAAATTGAATATTCTAGAATTGGCAGTCCCCTGCGCATAAACGCAACGAAGCCACTGCGCAAGTGCGTGGACCAATAGGTACAGACAGATTTATATTTTATGGAATATTCATATCGTCTTATAATAACCGTGTAACATTTGGTTCACAACAGAGTCAAAAAGTATTTTTGGTAGGTAATCGAAATCTTTACAAGTAAACTAACGACCCGGTAGTAAACCCCGACCATCATTTACTTCGATGGATGGCAGTCTACTACTGTGCGTTTAACTTTTTACCACGCACAACAGTTTTATGGAACCAGCTAATGGCGGCTGTCCGGAAAGTTACGTCTGAGTGACCTATAAAAGACGACCACACTCTTTTGAAAAGCCTGGTGTTGCGGGTGTCCAAGGGCGGTCGGTTGTGATCACTTTCCATCAGATGACCCGCTGGCTCCTCGGCCTTCTGTAGATACAAATAAACGACTACCTACCCCTTTTCCTAAGTCAAGTAATTAGTATACCGATACATATAATATGCGTCGTTTTAGAGGGATGAACTTCCCGGAGCCGCAGTCGCAGGTGTTTGCGTTCCCGCTGGCGGGCCCGATGCGGCTGCCGCTGCGGCCGCAGCCCGAGCGCGCCGCGCCTGCGCCGGAGCCCCGGATGCCCTTCGCGCCCATGGCCCAGCACCGCCCCGGACCTTTCCCTCTCCCGGTAAGTACCTGCTTTTTTACACTTTTTTTATTGCCAAGCCAAAGGGAGAAGTGAAGTCAGTCGTCAGTCAGGTAGCTGGTAATAGCTGGATAAGGGAAGCCGTGAATCGTGCTTAGATAATGGCGTGCTTACGGAGAGGTCTAGCAGTACATTACAATAATAATAATAGTACATTACAATAATAATGATAATAATGATGATATGATCATTTACATTTTTATTAAGATATGATTATGGTATACCATTTTTGCGTTACAACCTATGTTGTTCACGAACATCAAGTATGGTATATTTATAGGCTGTTGAGTGGGGTTGATTTCTGAGGAAATTTTGGTTTTCATACTAGAAAACGGCAAGTTATTTATTCACTATGTATTAGTCTCTCTTATAAAACAAATTTAGTATTTAGCTACTTCAACGTGCACTTTGGTGGTAAAAAAACAACAACAATGTGAGGTCACCGGTGGGTTGTAAAACTTTATTTATGGCCGATACGAGTATCCGGTTTATCTAATAATCAGCAGGCTTATTGCCTAACGCACTCTCAATCGCCATCGTTTTCATTTTGACAGTCTGAAGGCGAGTCTGCAATGTCTGCCTACCAACTGAGAACAATTGTTCCACTTTGAAGTCGATTGCGCGTTAGACAATAGGCGGTCAGAGGTCATGATCGATCACACATGTCATTCCAGTTAGACGCTATAATTCATTTGTCTTCATTGCACTTACTAGAGTTTCTGCAAGTAATCCGCACTTGGCCCGCGTCGGTTGCACGTGTGTAGAGGGGAAGCTGGAATAAGCAATGGTACATATTATTAATGCCGATTCATTGTTAGGCTTAATGGTATCTATTCCTTGTAGGATTTATAATATTAGTCGTGCGCTACTTTTTAGTCGATGGTTTTGTAAGATGTTTATTTTAAAATTTTCATTGACAAAATTAGTCGAAGAGAAAACATCAAATAAATATCATTCCAACTCCCATGCGACTGTCAATGTCAAATTTTTCAAACAAGCCGAGAGTCGCGTTTATTTCGTTTATTTCAATAATAAAGGTGCTTTTCCACCGGCAAGGCGAGAATTTACATTTGTATTGAATAATTGCCATTCCCTCCTCGCGCATCTTCGGTGAATATGTTTTTTTTAATACAAATAAAAATTCTGCGCCACCTCTCGCCTCGCCTCGCCGCGCCGGTGGAAAAGCACGTTTATTAACCTTTAAGCGAGCGGAACAAGAACCAATTTAAAAAGATTTGTTTAATAATATGAATGTCACGGGAAAATGCACACAATACGTACAGTCGACGTCAAATATATATGTGTAACTTTTGATCCTTATTCCATTGTAATAAGGCGAAAAATGTAAAGATATATTAGACGTCGATTGTATGTACAAATTTTATTCAAGAGGAAGCTAGAGGAACAATTATTAACAGATCATTTTTTTAAAAGAAACAATGAATGAAATATCAAATAGATTACGGACGACGACGTACGATTTCGAACGCATACCTATTTGAGCAAGTTCATTTGACATCAGTTAGGGTCGATAGAGACGGATAGCATTTGAACTGCATCCCAGTTGCAAAATAGCAGTTCGAGTGCAGTTGACGTATGTACGTTTTAGTGCAGTTACATCAATTGCATCAGAACTAGGTACACTCGAACTACCATTTTGCAGTCCGTCTGTCCGGTACAGACATTAGAGTTACAGCAGTAAAATTAAAAATATCATTGTGACCAGCATTTGAACTGCAAAATGGCAGTTCGTGGGCAGTTCTGATGTGGTTAACGTAACTGCTTATAACCGTACAGTCCGCTTGCAGTTGGCGAGCAGTTCTTTCGACCGCACACCGACTGCAAGCTAGCTGCACGGTTGTTTTGAAGTTTTGATGCAGTTTTGGGCCGGAACAGACGGACTGCAAAATAGCAGTTCGAGTGCAGTTCTGATGCAGTTGACGTAACTACATCAAACTTCAAACCGACTGCAAACGGACTGTACGGTTGTAATGCAGTTACGAATAGTTTTAGGCATTCTTTATATTAAATTTTGAAATCCTAATTTTGTTTATTTACTTCCGGAATAGGTACCCCAGTATACTAATAAACTAATATAAAAAAACGAATATGTATAAAAGGCCTTATGGTCACTACGTCATCATAGAATTGTCATGTTTAGAGCAAAGAAATTTACATCTAGGGTTGTTGTTTATTTGCACGAAGCCCTGTCTTGCTATTTAATTTGACGTACTTTAATCTTCACTGAAGCACGGAATTAAAACTAAAATGACTAAAACACACGAAGATGTAATGAAAACCATATAAGCGACTAGGTACTTAGAAGTAATTTGTCTGCCTGTTGCGAGAGCCGCCCCCGACCCCGCGGTTTGGACCCCGTTACGCTCGTCACATGTCGCATTTGCCCGTGAAAAGGAAAGTAAAAAGGTAATAATAGGATTTCACGGAGTTTTCCTCTGTCGTAAATCAAGTGATATACTCGAGTCTTCACGATTGTTAAGTCGGAGAGCCACATACAACTTCGTATGTAGATAAATTCTACTTCAGTAAATCTTGAGCCGATGTTTTTTGTGTACTTACTAAATAATACTTAACGTTTTAATATTTTTTCCATTTGTTGAACTACCGTTTGCTCGTGACTCGATTACCATTCCTAAAAGGAGTAAGTATCAAATTTGATATTCTTAAGATAAAATATCATTGTCTTCCTTATAAAAAGTAGGTATCTATCTGGTGGTTTTAATCCGGTATATTACCTAACATTGTTACTTTTAGCCAAACCTGTTTTGGCGTCATTGAAAAACCAACATCTTCAAAATATTCTACTTTTATGAAATAACTAGCGACCCGCTCTGTTTTTTTTTAACCGTATTTAGTGAAGAGCAGGCACTGTATATTGTTTTTTTGCCTAAATGTAGATGCGCTGAGAGTATATTTCAAATAAAAAGACTGCTTACATTCTTGTTGGTGTTGCCATTCCAACACCTAGTCGGATATATAATGTAACTTGAACTGAAACCAGAACTTAACGGACAAACAGACAGAATAGGTACCTACTTTATATTATACTACTTATTTAAAATGAATTGTAGGTATTAATAACTTTTTACATTAGTATAGTCAACTTAATAGGAAAATTAAAATAAATATCGCTTTGTTTTGCATCTGTGTGGGTCCTGTAGTAATTCACAATTTACATCCACAACACAGGTTTCGTCTAGGGGATTGTATTAATACGATTATTCTTCGAAGTCGTCAGTCATGATAGTTTGGTTATGCTATGCTTTAGTTGGTGCTTCAGCTACGTTGCTTGCTCTTCGATTCCCTGTAGGCCTGCCTGTATACTAGGTACATAGTATACAGGCAGACTGTATACATATATTCTAAATTAGTCAGAAAGCAAACCATAAACTCCAGTGCACTTTTAATAGCATTCACACAGAATCGTAAGCCGGTTTATGGGTCCCTTAACAGCGTGTATTTGCTTTTACTAGTATGAATTGAATAGCATAGGTAATCCGATTGAACATGAAACTAGACTATTCATTCATCAGTGCAGTTTCTAGGCAGGGACCAGGGGGGCAGTGGCCATTGTTTCAGGCTTCATTATTTAGACAATAGGAGCACAGATAGAAATGAAATTATGAAACTCCATATTTTATGCGTCCTCGAATGAATATTTTACTGTCGTTCGAAATTGAGCTTTATTTTTCAATCAGAAATTGGAATGCAATTGTCTTTAATTTGAATCCTGTTATGAAAATGCGCGTTGGTGAATGAATGCAAAGTATTGCTGTTGGGGATGTTATTATCGGTTTATTTAAAGAAAATATGGGTTCAGATGGCGCCGCATCAGATTTACCACAGTGGGCTATACGTGATATTTGCTATAGAGGTTTAATTGCCCTGGCAAACCTGTTTAAGTCGGAGTTTGATCCGTCCCCAAAGTTTACTCGTACCCGAAATACTAAATCAACTTGAGTTACTTAGCCAAATACCCGTTGAAAAAGGTTTTCTTTGAACAAATGTAAAAGCAAATAGGGTCACGTCGATACGCCGTACATACCTGTAGGACAAAGCAATTTTGTATGAAGGCCTTTACCTTGATTTATAGGGTTCGGTACCACAAAAAAAAAAACGGAACCATTATAGGATCACTTTGTTGTCCGTCCATCCGTTCGTTCGTTTGTCAGTCCGTCCGTCCGTCTGTCTGTCAAGACCTTTCATCTCGGTAACGCGTTGAGGAACTGAGTTGAAATTAAAATCATATACCTACTCAAGTCTACAGCCCCTTGAGGCTGTGAAAAATAAAACTTGTAAGTTAACGTAAAAAAAAGAGATACGGCCGTTTATGCCGCAGAAACGTATATTTCGACACTATACAGAGAATCAAAATTAATAGGATATTGTTCGTTGACCTAGAACAATGAGGCAAGTAATACCGTCTTATACTATAAGTACCTACAGGGAAAATCTCAAAACTGTACATTTTTATATAAATCACAAAAAAACAGGGTCTTTATACAAGGAACGGCGTTCCAAATTTTGAATTGAGTCTAGTCAAAATAGACCTTATTGCATAAAAAATAAAGTTTATAACAAACGTTTTACAACCATACTATCTTAAATACGGCACCCTCGGTGCGCGAGTCCGACTCGCATATGACCGGTTTTTTAGTTCTAGTTACATAAGTAGGTACAGTTGTTATTAGCCAAACAAATGTGGGGTAACTAAATGTTTTTAAAGAAAACTCCTTACTTAAAGAATTTTGATAAAAAGTATGTAAGTACCTGTTAGCGGTTGGTGGGGAAAAGGGGATAAAATTAAAATCGAGTTTTCTCGAAGATTCAACTTGACAGATCGATTTCTCGATAAGATTTACTTACAAAATAACTATCTACTTGTTAAAATCTTCCCTGTATGTTTTTCGTAACCTGCCTACCTACATATAAAATTAGTTAAGTTAAATCCTAGACTCCTAGGATGGGCAGCATTGCTCCGATGTTTGATACAGGCAACGTTCATAGACTAATCTCCTAATGGCATTATAATCATCCGCATTGTATCGGTCAAGTTATGATTTGAAAGCCTACAAGACCTATGTTAACCTGTAATTGGTGGATCAATTATATTTAAACTAATTCTGTTGTAAGTAATGCATAGATTTTAAAACATTGTATCCACTTTTGGTGATCCTAATACATAAATAAATAGATATTATATTGTAATAAGATCTTATTAAAGGTATATATTATATGTTGAGTCAAATGAGACTGAAGGTTTAAAAATAATTACTTAAGTAGTTAAAATTAAACAAATTTACCTTGATAAAAACACCTGCTCATTAAAGTCATAAAATACTACTACACTTTAATGATTTACATATCGATAAGTTGGTGAGGAATATACCTATGTAATGCTCAATCACAAAGTAAGGCAAACTTTTGGACCTCTTGTTAACTTGAGCCTTGTAGGTATAAATTACATCAATATTTCTTACTCCGTCATAATTATCTAGATTATTGAAGCGGTATTAGGCATTTCTGTCCATCGAGATTGTTCCTTTTAAATACATACATCAAAATTATCAGGACCAAAAATATCCCTACACAATTTTGATATTTTTCAATTCGAAAAAAAAGTAGGCATTGCTATGTATGACCATATTTTTGATACCACTATGAGCATACATCAGGGCTCAATTTATGTCAAAATGTTTCAAACGCTAAAGTAGGTATTGGTTGATTGATGATATAATTATTACAATCTACATAATAATATATAAAAGGCAAACCTGACTGACTTATATATCAACGCACGTAAGTGTCGCTAAGAAAGGATTTTTAGAAATTCACACCTTAAGGGGTTAAAATAGGGGAAGTAGTTGGAAAATAAGTCCTAAAGTTGCGAGCGTCCTCTAGTATTTTATAGACCGTCAGTGGCCTAGAGGCTTAGGGGTGGGTTCGTGATCGTAAGGTTCCGAGCTCGAACCCCCGCGGTCACCATGTACCAAAGAGTATTGTTTAACTTATGTACCTACTTAAGATGAAGGGAAAACATCGTGAGGAAACCTGCACAAGTAGGTAACAACTGAATGTGTAAGAGGGTAATTCTGAAAAATATCCTACAGGGGGTCGAAGTCTATCTGAAATTGCCCATCTGTAAGATACGATCTTACTCTCTCTCTCTCTCTCTCTTTATTTAAGAGCCAAGCTCTTGTCGGTGGAGCAATCGCCAACCGCTCCTGTCTCCGTCAACTGTTCAAGTCTATGATGTTTTTAGAAAAAGGTAGTGTCGTAGCAGGTGTCCTACCATTAAGGTGATATTTCTGTCTACCTACCTGTGATCATGGCAAAACTTAATGCAAATACCTATCGACCACTCGTAAAAAATCTCTCAAACAATGTACCATATATATATATATATATATATATATATATATATATAGCTCTACTTTATGTCCTTTTTATACATATACCGACTTCATCTTTAGCAGAATCGGCAAAGTTTATTAGTAAGTTAGTTTTCATATTTTAGTAATTCCACAACACGAATGTTTTAAGAAAACAGCGGCCTTGTCCTTTTAAATCTTACTAACGTTATTAGAATATTTAGAACTTTATTTGCACATAAAGTACCTACGTTTAAATGAAAATAGGTAGGTATATTTAGCGCTTTGGCAAGAATCAATATTAGATCTTTATTATTTACTCACGTATACTTAGCATAATTATGTGTAATAAAAAAAGATCGTAATGTAACAAACAAACAAGGTAGTTATGTTCTGTTTCCGGCAGGCGTTTAGTAATCTAATGTAAAATTCTTTGAAATAACTTGAACTTACATTTATTTGAAATGAAGGTAATTCAATAAATTTTCCGGTAGGCAATGCTTTCTAACTTCAGACAAGAGTGATACTTTGTTAATAACGGAGGGTTCGTTTGGGGGCTATCGGCAATGTTGTTCTTACGCAATTTTGTACTCTTCATTAACTCCATTTGAGATCACCCTTTCAATAAAGATAATAAAGTTATCAGTTATCATAGACTGATATGATAACCCCAGTGTTTTTAAAGTAGCAGAATTGCATTGTTACTCAAACAAGAAAATATTTCCATGTTTTCCAACTGGATATTTATAAAAGTTTTTGTAGAATACCTACCTTAGAAGGTGTATTAAAGTTGTTGAGAACTCCAACGCGTATTGTGTCCACGTGATCTAAAAGGAATTATATTTCCATTGTGTTATTTTATTCTCCTCTGTAGCTGGTCAACAATAACGTGCAAGAAAGAATAATAAAAGAGCTTTTAAAGAGAATAAAATCCTGCGTTTTGTACTTCGTCGTTTCCGTTTGTGTATTTATTTTATTACTTATGTGAAGTAATGTGCCATCAAAAAAGGCATGGTTAGTGAAATATTCTATGTTAGGTACATATGATACCGCTCGGTCATATATAAAAATCATTCGTTTGGACTAACTGATCTAAACTGAATTCTCGCAGCGTAAACGTTATTGTCCTTTAAAATGTTCTAAAACGTAAAATATTGATTATACCTTTTTTTTGTGAGCGAAACGTGTAGTGATGATGCGACTATAATTTGATTGCATAGTTCAGCTCAAATGATTGCTATATTTTATAATCAGCTTCGCAATTTAACGGCTAGCCGATCTTACTTAAAAACCGTAAAGGTTGGTACTTACTGTACTGGACTGCTTAATTACTTTTATGATCTGCTTTGATCAAACCTCAAAGACAGGTTGTATTATACTTTCAGACCACAACTCATAGTAGTTTTCAAATTCTTAAGCGAATATTCTAACTTAAAAGCAGCGGTATAAATTACGCAAAGGCAGGGAGTAGTGCGAGCTTGCAAGGGGAGGCCTCTTTGAGCTGCAGCCGCGCGCGGCTCAGAGGCACCCTCGCCTTTCATCCTCTCCGACGTATGTGCAGTGCATTATCTTCATCATTACTAACATTATAAATACGAAAATATTTTTGTTTGTCCTGCATTACCATGATAACCTAAAGCAAAGTTGTATAAACTACTTTAATCCGCAAAAGTACTCCGGAACCCAAAAGCTATACGATAACTTAAGCCGCCTACTGCATAAATCTATCTTTTCAACGAATAATTAACTCTATTAAATCTTCTTTACTTACTTAATGATTTAAGTTACAGAACCACTTGAAAAAGTTTGTTAAATCAGAAAGATAAGATTATTTTCATAATTAATTAACTGCGAAGCTGTGACATTTTCATTATTTTAAAGTAGGTAGGTATGCCTTTTTTCCCGACTGCCTGTGAAGGAGGGTTCTATGGGGTTGTATGTATTTTAGTAGATGTACGAGTATTTACGTATGTGGTTACGTATTCTTATCAGTATAAAATTGTAAAAATCTGATATTTATTCCTAGCATGTAATTGACGTGAGTTCACCTGGACCATTTTTTATTTATTTCCGCAGTCGTCATTAACTTTGTATGCAACTGAAACACGAAAACTGCTGAAGCTTTAGTATCTAAATAATGAGCATGCTATTTTATCTGTAACACGTACCGAATAAGGGTCGTATTTCAGTTGTCCATTTTGTACAGTGATATCGAAACATTCGGACGTCTCGCTTCGCAGACGTATCGATTTGCCCAGTTGTACGAGCCCTTAACTCCTTATAGGGCGTGTTTCGCGATTCCCATATATAAAATGGACCTGATATCGCGTTCTTGGCACTGACCATCTAGCCATAGTTTAACAGTAAACTCTGATATTGTTTTCGAAAACATTCGTTCGTGTGTGAACCCGCCAAAGAAGGTGATCAACGATCGATAATTAATAGGTACATATCAATAATTACAAAATAATAATTCACTGGCTTAATGGTTTGGGTCATCGACTCATCGCTCACCATACTAGTATAGGGTTTACAATCCACGAAATCGCTGTCCAGTTAATTTTGCGTACCATTAAGGTGGGTCTTCGTAAATTGAATTTTACATTAGCCGCTAATATGGACTTATTGAAACAGCAAGAAAACAAAACATTTATTGAATTATATATTTTTTGTATTAATAGACATGGGGCTTTTTGTTTAGCGGTTGTTTGCAATGATTATTGTAGATTCGGACGCCGGGTCCGTACGTGACCTAATGCCGGCGAGGCTGCGGTCGTAATTAGTGGACGCTCGCCGGCTCCATTGTGGCCTTTGTATTACTTGTTCAATTATAACTACTAAATAATAGCGTCGGACGACGTTGCTGTATTACAGGCTGTATTTGACGTGATATATTTTCGGCAAATATTGTCGCTACACTTAAGGCTCAGAGAGAAAAGGTTAGTTATAGGTACCTATGCTCTCAGAGGATCATTGCAATAGCAGACGTTTCGTATCGTTTTGGACGTTTTCTTCACGAAATCAAGCTTTTATTTTCTCGTCAGTTTAGTGATAAGTAAGAAAACTCACCTGAGGCTTATTCAAAGTTATTACTAATTTTCGCATGATTTGAGTTAGGAGGAAGCGAGAAGCGTTAAAGTACTAAATCGGGCTTGTATTCAAAAATTATTGTTGTAGGTAGTTGTATAGTTAAGCCAGGAGGAGTAAAAGTAAAGCGGGGCAGTGTACTGTTCCTACTTTCTTCAATAAACTGAACAAACAATCGATGCAATTCTCTTAAAGGTTGCAAGAGTCTTACTTGTGGGAAATTAAAATTAATACCGTAGATGACATGTTAGTTGAGAGGTCATCAACGATCTGTTAAGTTAAACATAAAAGAGTATACATATTGCACAATAAATTAATTGTAATGTTTTTAATACCTACTTACTTGACTTATTCGGTTTGATGTTTATCATTGTTATTTTGTAATCCCTGACTAAATGAAAATAACGTGTGTGTGTGTGTGTCTGTATGACTGAGAATGAGTGTCTGTCCCAAACAGATGGACCGATTTGTACGCGGAATAAAAAGCTATTTTTATTGGTAAGTATACTTTTTAGCTTGGTTTCATGAGAGGTCGTCATTGTAACGGGGGTTCTTATCAATATAATAGTTGTATTATAATAGAAGGCGATCGCGGAACAGCGCTAGCAGCCGAAGCGTCTTGGTTGTCGTTTCTAATTATTTCGAGAGCCACATATATATTTGGTTAGATACGGACTTCTACCACGTTTGCTTACTCGCTTACCTATTCACAATTAATAACCGTCTGATATTGCAGACGGCTAAGGTGAACTCAGGTGACAAACGCCCTTATAAATACGAGGCAGATACAGATATATTTTAAGCCACTCTCAAAACACCAAGTCATTGCGCGGTCACCAAGAACTGTATTCTGGGTGTTTGCTGACTGTTATTATGCAGTATTTCCTTTCCAATCTTTACCTCTGTCGGTTTGCATACAAGAATATCCCGTTATGTGGCGAGAAATACAAGTACTTATTGCGGGTTCAAAAAATTACAAAAATCAACTCCGTGCGGTCGTTGCTCCCATCCGGTTTTGCAGCCTGAATGCAGGAGAACTTATTGTGTAATTTGTATAATTCCTTTTTGGTATGCATACGTAACGTTTCAAGATTAACAACCATCCCTCTGCTTACTATTACTAATTATCTTCACGTGATAGCTATCAGAAGCTATAATTGACTAATTACATTACGAGTATGTTGTACTGCCGGTAAACATTCTCGTTGCACTCGGCATTCGTCGGCGTCGGCGCACATCGGTATCGATAGTAATTGCGACGTTTTAGTCACTTAGCCGTGTCGACGTTCAAACGTTTTAATTTAACAGCAATACGTCCCACGTAGTTTAATAAATCAACATCTTGCGCGGGCGGGAGCGGGTGCGGTAAAAATGAAGCCGTTTGAAATTGGAGGGTGAGAAGCGTAAATAAATGTAAGCGCTCCCGGCAGAGCCAACACGATGCGGCTTTGTAGGGATGATTTCAAAGATTCTGATTTGTTCAATTTTGCCAGGGGACTTTAAATCAAGGTAATTTTATTTTTCTATTCATTTACACATTTACCTACGTCATTTTAAGGAAGTTGACATCGTGACCTCAGTATTATTTTAACTTTTATTTACCTACTCATCTTAACCACAAAGTTTAACGTTCTCTTGAGAAATGACTGAAGTACACAAGCTAATAACCTTTTTTATTAGTTCATATAAAGTCTCGTTATGTACGTATCAAAAAATACACAAGCTTTATGTTCTATAACGGTCTGCGCTACAACGTGGAGACTAGCAATTTTACGTGTTCATCATGATCGTATTGATACTTGTGCAGCGCAGACGGCAGTTAACAGCGAGGCGACGAGCTATAAAAACATATAGGAACATATCGGTCCAAAAGTGTACGTGATCTGATCTCATTATTAGAGGCTGCTTTGGTCGGAGATGTATTTATTTCTGCGGCGGTTGGGAGCGGTGATCTCCTCCCGTTCAACTACACTATGTTACATGTAACATCCTCCTCGCACGGTCCATGACATCCACGCTAAAGTAGCAGTAAGTTCTAGTTAAGTATACTCGTACATGGGAGTGCTCAAATGCACATATGCTTAAATTAAAAGCAATCTTGATATTTCCTTATCGCATCATTTGTATGTGTATGCGCTACACGTCGTTAGTATCTACTACCCATGTCTATATTCTATACAACGACTCTTCCGAGACTGACTGACTGACAGAAATGCACAATCTAACCGCCAGAACTAGGGACTTGAAATTTGGAGGGTATATTCCTTGAGTGCACTAGGGTTGCACTAAGAAAGGATTATCCGAAAATCGTCACCAACGGGTGTAAAATGTAAATACAAAGCTTCGAGCTTTCTCTTGTTAGTAATAACTAATGAATTAAATAAGTTTTAAAGATCGAGTTTTTTTTTTTTGCGTAACTACCTAAAAATAAAATAAATAACCAGTTTCGAAATTAAATACTTCATTGGCCGAAACTAAAGTACGGGTACCAAAAACAATGGTTGGCGGAAGCCATGCCTGAAAGCAGATAGTGTGCAAACAATAAGATAATGACACAATGCTTGCGTTGATCGACCGCGACCAGTGCGCCATTTACCCAAATTTGAGGTGTGATTAAGCGAATACTTTGTTTAAACAGTTGACCCGACCACCGTACACCGGCCTGCTCTACTGAATGTGTACATATTGTACCCTGAGCCAACAGAGGTGGTGAGAGCAAAGTGTACCACTGAATAGCGGTATCACCGCCGGGTCGAGAGCGAACATTAAACAATTACCTGGTGTCAGTGGGGCAGCCAACAAATGAACGCTCATCTTCTACACTAACTGTACATGACGGTTTCTTGACAGCTACCTAGATTCGGTGATCCGTAGGCATCACGCGGTTGAGACTAGATATTAATCACTTTGAAAACGAATACGGATCGCATTTATACCTAATTCGTAGATGTATGCCAGTGTTTCTAATTGGGAGACAGGTCTACTTACTTACTAAGATATTGAGGTAGTCGATGTTTTCGTTATTCTGGGTTAACTAACTTGTTAAGTATTAACACGTAAATATATTATTATATCGCCTTAAAAATTAAATAATAAATAGAGTTGTGTAGGTACCTATCAGTATGTTTGTCATAGACCATAGTCAAGTAAAACAAAACAAAGATACGACGTCATGGGATCAATGGAAAATCCACGGTACCAAATTCTTAATGATTTATATCATCATCATGCCAGCCGAATCCATGTCCACTGCTGGACATAGACCTCCCCCAAGGCTCTCCACTCAGACCAGCCTTGTGCTTTTCGCATCAACCGCCCAATAAATAACCCATTTTGATATAAAATTATATTCAAAAATCGATCATCTTGTTACCCGAAAAACGAAAACAAACCCAAAACGTTAACCCCATTTAATTTAAATATGTTAGTGCATATACATATTGATCCATCACTTTATTCTATTAGTTAAGTAAAATTAATCCGAAAATAGTAAATTACGCTCTTAATTTTGCTCGCTATAACATTTGGTAGGTAGTCATTTACATAATTCGGTAGGTATAAGAGGCAATTTGATTCGGTGGTCGTTTTCTGAATTCAGGTCTCACGGATAATTTTAATGTTTAATATTTTTTTGCCTTTTCGAAGTCATAATTTTTTTGTTCGCCGATTATTATTTATTTCCCAGTGGTATCTTTACGATATAAAGTGTATTCGGCCTGTTGACTCCGCGTTATTGGCATCAATAAGCAATATCCCTGCATGACGAAAGCCGACCTGCATCGTACAATGCGCAGAGCATTGCTATTAAACTTTATATAGACCGGGACAGACGGCATTGCTGCTGAGAAAACATTATTATGACAAAGTGAGGCGCTGGCAGCGGGTAAACGGCGCGGTCGCCGATCCCGGGTCCTTGCTTAAGGGGAAACTCCAAGGTCAGCTTTCTAGACAGACCACTATCAACATCAAACATAATTTAAAGAAGACAATTGTGTTATCTTAAACTCAACACCCCTCTAATATATTTGCATGCATTTTTCATATTTTAATTAGCGTAATGGCGTTTAGTTTTGAATTAGATGATCTGTACTAGAATTTAGCTTCTGGTTTATGTGTTTCGTGTTTGGCTCATCTGACCGTTAAAAACAGGACCTAATCACGTCGGTATTTAAATCTTATATCATATATACACTATAAAGTGTTAGTTACAAACGGAATTTGCAGAAATATTAAAAGGCATGACTCGCATGACTACCTATATAATCAATTTAGCGTACTCGAATAGATATTACATCTATGTACAAGATCGTTGATTGTCTACTTTACCCGACTACCCGATTAAGGGAGTGTAATGTTTTCTGCTTTATGTGTGTAGCTACATATCCATGTTTCTTTGTAGCCTCGTGTAGCTTTACAGATTTTGAAGTGCAAGGTATCGTTGGATTGGTATTCACCCAAGGAGTGCAACGTCATAGGCAGGCTATTAAAATGCTGTCTATGTTACCCTACAGCTATCTGACAATGAACAACATCGAAAAGTAGTTTTTTTTTACAGTTTTACATACGAAAGGGAACGTTTAACTGGTTTCTTTAAAATTAGTTACCTTGCCTAGTTCAGGGTATTAAGTCACCCACTTTTAACTTTTTTAATTTTTTAATTTTTCGTTAAATATGTTTACTAGCTACTATCAGTTTATATCGTACTCAGTCGTACTTATACCGTTTTAGGTTTAATAATACATCATTGTTTAGTTACGGGTTTATCATTTTTCTAAAAGACTAATTGGGCAGTAAAGTTTATATAAATAACACTTTTTTCTGATTTCGGTATTTCCGGAATCAAGATTACGAATAATACGATAATATTTTTTACAACCTAACCTAACATTGCAGTACCCCTTAAGATGTGACTATATTGCAAACTATTACGGTCTCGGTCTTTTACTAGGCTTGTGAGTGGGATACACAATGCCTCAGCCGGTGAAGTCCTAGGTGCGTCCGAGGACGAGTCGCTCAGACTGCATGTCTGTCATCCCGTCGAGCGGCTCTCGCGCACGAGATCATCGTCACTTCTAAGAATTACTTTAATTTGTTATAAAGGAAAAAACGTAATTAATAATTGTTTTGCCTTGCCTTATAAATAGATAAGTTTTTTTTTTTTAATATATTTTGCACATTTGAATATTATTGTCTTCGTTTGTAACTTCGTCTGTAGGTCTATATTTTGTACGAGTTTTGCGAAGTGTAAATATAATAGCATGTATTGGTCAAAACCAACTTTACTACTTTGCTTTTCTTCTGCTTTATATCTACCAGCAGGGGATAGTGTTAGTATTAAAATATGAGTATAAGTATACAAAGTTAAGTTTTACTACAATTCTCAACAAAAACTGCATGTCGATTGAATACTCGTATTTGCGCTAACAAAAACCATTTCATAGTATTATTTTTTAATTGGTTTATGCCATCGGATAGGCGATAGCTAGTTACCTTGGCAAGTGAAATCGATTCAAAACTAGGATATGGGCTGTTTATAATTAGATATTGCCTATGGGTCAGTGCGTGTGCCCAATAACACACCACGGGCGAGTGAACCGTGGTGGCTCTGATTGTGCGCCGCCTGCGCCGGTTTGCGCCACCGTGCACCGTGCACCGGCGGAGCCCGCCGCCTCCGCCGTCGTGACACCGATCGTGTTGCCTGCGTTTTAATATCTATGCATTATTACAGGCACTGGTATCTACTTCATTGTTCCCATTACAACACGATAGACTCTAATTACTGTAATGTTCTCTAAGTGCCAACCTGTTGCAGTTAGACGCAACACCTTGAATAACATTATGTATATTGGCTGTACTTGCTGGTGCTTATTGAATTGCAAATAATTTAGTGCTCTAGATAATTTATCTATGTTCAGAACTTGATTAACTATGATATTTTGGATTTAGTAATTCACAATGTATTTTTTAAATATAAGGTATTTAGTCATTGACTAGTGAACTGAGCGGAGTCATCTTCATGCAAATAGTCCTAAGTCTAATGCATTTGACTGGAATATTTGTATAATATTATTCCGATACGTAAATAGAATTCCATAGTCACCATTATTGCCGGTTAGTAAGTGAGCTAAGATCACAGATATGAACCAGGATATGTATTAAATATTTCGAAGTTGCGTGATGTTTTATGTAACCTTCACGACACACAAAAAAAGTTGAATGTAATTAATTCTAGACTCTTTAACGTTTTGTTTGTTGATACAAGGAATAACCAGTTTAACCAGTCACGAAAATAATGAGAAACATAAACAAAAATAAATTTCTTAAAATACCTTATAATTCGATGTTCGTTTACAGAATTAGTAATTTTATGACTTAATTTTCTAAATAATGTCTATACGTTCTCTATATATCGTTTCAAACCGCTCGAGGTATGGCATAACGGAGCGTCAAACACAGCCACTTCATATAAATAAGTCCAGTCCGTGATCGGGTCTGGCCCGACCCGGGGAGGCGCTCGAGGCGGCGCGGAGGCGGTCCCTAAAAGCATCAGCGCAACCTTGACATTCGAGGCGGGGCGGCGGCGCGGGCGCTAGCCCCAGCGGCGCAGGCGCGTGAAGCGCGCCACGGGCAGGTACGGGTGCCGCGCCGGCACCTGCACGTGCTCCAGGTTGTACCCGCGCCGCCGCCGCACTAGCTCCGAGCTCGCCGACGCCTCGCTCACGCCTCTCGCCGGCCGCACGATCTTCACCACATTAGACTCTAGTAACACATTGTCCGCCGCTACTGCCTCTTCGGGCCTATGTTTAGTCACCAACTTAGCTCTGTTTTTTTGAGCCGCAAGATACTCGTCGTTCAGAACGTAGTCTAACAGCTTGGGCACTTGGTTGAATCGCGTGGCATCTATCTCCCGCTCGTAGCCGAGGCGGTCCCGCGGGCCGGTCGCCGCGAGCGCGACAGAGAGCACGGACGCGAGCGCGAGGTACGCGTGCATTGTGCGGTGTGTGAGTCGAGTGTTTGAGCCCCGCGCGATCAACACACACTTTATATATGCGAGCGATCGACACCATTCGTTCCCAATTCGAGATTATGTTTTTTGTGATCATTGCGACGGGCGCTCTTGAACTTGAGAGCAGACGAGGCGGAGATGCAGGTGTGGTGCGTCTAGCGGGATCGGAGCTCAGGGGCTCGGGTCGCGTCCGATGATTCGCAGAACTGCAATTACTTATAATTTGATGCACACCGCAGCGTACCCGTGGCTATGAACGCTCATGAACCTTGTTCCACATACATTATCCACATCGCCTGACGTTGCTCTCGACTTTTCAAGGTGACAGGCACGACGTGTGTATATATCATACGTATTACACCTTGTCTTTTCTCATGATGTATCTAATTTACCTGTTCACATAACGGCTAAGAATTACAAATTGTAAATTATAAATATTACGCGATAGAGAATTGAACCCGTCACTCCATTTGCAAGACTCGCATCTTCATAACAACATTATGTATCGAGATATAAATATATAACTGTCTTATCTTAAGTTTGCAGTTATATTTTTATGCTTCTTAGATACAAATATATTATTTATGTAGGCCTTACTTAGTTCCTGGTAGTTGTCATGCGACTGTCACCAAATAGTCATTCAGTTCCATCGATAAATAAAACTTAGGAATAGTATCTTATTTAAAGATCATTGTTGGGGAGAATACATTGTGTGTGCTGTCTTGTGTAGGTAATCAGCACAAAGTGCCCATTTACATAGCACACGATTTCTTTGAGGTACTTGTCGTCGATTAAAGCATCTAGAATAAATGTTTACCACGTTGGGCCGGATTATTAAAAGCAGATCGAGCGAGAATAATATACACTAAATTAATACCTTAAGCACCCGTGTTTTATTTCTACTGATCTATTTGTTCATTTGTTCTTTCAAAGTTTTTCTTACTAAGTCACGTTAGCCGCATAAAGTAAGTTCGCCCTAATATACGACCAATTGCGCGAAGGCCTGTTGTTATTATTGAATAATGGAAAAAATATAGCTATTGCATGTTGTCTTAAACCAATAGTTTATTGCTTGTTGTTTTTCAATACCCATCAAAACCGATCCGTCGCAGTGTTTAGTCTCTAGAATTTAAAAAAAAAAAAAGATAAAAGAAATTTATTCAGTAAGTAGGCCGCTCGGGCACTTTTACACGTCAAGATACTACCAGCGCTTCCCAAGAGGAGACCACTGCTTAGAAGAAACGCCGCAAGAAACTCAGCAGCCAGTCATTTTTTAAACATATTTCATATTTCATATTACAATGGTACAACTTAATCTAGCATTATATAAAGCTACAAGTATTAAATTAAATATAATATCAAATAACAGTAGTTCAGCAGGAAAACATGCCAAAAATCTTACGGGAGAGAAAGATAGAAAAGAATAAAATAAAATAAAATAGAATCAACTACTTATATATGTGTATATGAGATGGTGCAAGATGACCACATAAAAGTTTCGATATGATTTCCTGCATCAACGGTGTCTCCCAGACAAGAAAAAGAAAAAAACACGTAATCATCTTTACACGGTCCTTCTATAGTTTCCGTTATTTTATTTAATGTTTTCAATCCCCCCCGGAATCCCCACTACTTCTACTTCCACACCAAATTTTACGTACAGTTAACGCGTCCGTGCGACGTCAAATTTTAGTGGCGAGGCGGCCGTCATGGGTTGGAAACACTATATCGGTATTACGGAATTTTATTTTACTATTTCGTCCGGTACAACAAACAATAAGCAGCTTTGTAAAACGAGATTTAAAGGAAAATTCGCTTTAAGGTTTGAAAAACTTTTATAAAGATTGCACACAATCCCATTTTACTTTGAAGTTTTCCTATCTGAGTAAAATATGATATTTTTTTGGGATTTATATTCTATTTAATTTAATTTTCATACTACTTATTACACTAACCCAACCGTGCTAAGAGGAACTAATCGCATTAAGTGATTAAATGATTGTGGCATTGATCTCTCCAGTTATGATTGCTGTGGGTATCCAAGTCCAAGATAAGCTCTTCCAGATCATTATTGGTTCCAGAACCTTTCAGCAGGTTTTCCTCTCTACCACTAAGAGTTTATTTTCCTCCTGCGTTAGTGTCCAAGCCTCATACCTCTAAATCACGATAGGTCTATGATGGGTTTCAAACATGTATCTATCACTCAGATCTTCAGCTTGAGTCTTGAGCTTTAATCTCCTGTACAGTTTCTGAGTAACAGAGTACTAGAACCGAGGACCTCTTAAATAATGTACCCATCTGATAATTGAACCCAAAAAAATTGTTAAGTATACTACTACTTAGTGGATGAATTTTGACAAAAGTATTATCTTACTAGTCATCCCCATAGTCTACAGTATGGTAAGACATTGGTAGTATAATATTAAAGCGTTGAATATGCAACAACCGGGTAAGTGCGAGTCTTACGGCTCATGAGATACACCTCGCTGACAGACGGACAGAGAGTCTAACGTACAGCAGAGGTAAAAATGACTAAATTGATTTTATGTTAATGCAGTTGTTATTCAATAAATTTCCCTGTGTCAAACGGTAGCGCCCAGTGCCAGTAAAAAGTGCCCCATACAAACATAGCTACTGCCAATAGTACCTCAACGTGCATAAATAATGGAATATTTTACGATTTATTCTTCCATACGAAATAATCGAATGAGTACTTAATTTATTATGCTACACGAGCCGCGAGGGCGCTACGCCTACGTCCGCTCGAGTTTTACTTATATGCATATCGAAATCGAAATTGTCCATAAACGGACAGTAAACATTGGTATCTTTAAATAGAAAGCCAAACTGACGAGTTATTCCGGAACTCAAATTCGAGGTCATCTTCCAATATAATATAGAAAACCAGAATACCGGAAGCCATGAGTTACCAACCTTCTGAGATTTGTTGCTCCGGTAATTACTTACGTTACTACAGCAATAACGAGTAACAAATGGCCGTTTTAAAACATTACTAACGATAACTTTAAATCGTAGGATAAGTAAATAAATCTGTTCTCGTTCAGGGTGACTTACGACGAGGGTCAAGGCCCAGGTGCGACGAAAGTCGACTTACAAGTTTTTGTAGTAAATTGTCTTCACCATGAGTTCCATGATGTAATCTTATGAGTGTACACTTTTTATTTCAATCTTTGTGGCTTTGCAGTATTATTCCATTAAATCTTATTTTCTATCAGTGTTGTGCCTTTACATTATGGTCAGTGCGGACATCATTGCGATGATCATTTTAAATGGGTTACTAATTACATAACAGGAAGCACAATTTAATAGCCATTTAGTTTATATGTAACTATTTAGTAAGATAATTGATGGCATGAGGTGAATGCAACAGAAACAAACCAAAGAGGCATTTGACTTTACGTATTGCCAGTAAAACGGAGGGCCGACGGGACCCAATAGTTCTCGTGTGGCACCCACGAGAAAGCAGCATGAGATAAACGTAAGAAGCAATCGGCATATCCCTTGGTAGCTTGGTACAAGTCTCTTCTACATGCTAATCAGGTTTTTGATGAAGTAGAACAGCGGAAACAACTTGAAAATAAACGGAAGCAGGAGTAGGTACTGGAACCAATGTAAGTAAGTACCGGACATTTGATTTAGTCAAGGTAAATCGCACGCCCGCGCGATTACTCGTCTGTGGCGGCGTAAATGGGGTTTATGTTAATCGTGTATCTGTTAATACCATTTAGCTTATATGTTTATAAAAACCTTCTAATTGAATCAGCGCGAGCGAGTCCAACTCGTACTTGACCCGTTTTTTGTATTTATTACCTATTTTAAAATTAATTTTCCTCTGTTAAATTAAATTAAAAAAAAAAAAAAAAAAATCTTATCCTGATTGTGCAAAATGTGGTTACGTGGTGAGTTGTTGGTAATTCTGTAGTTCTGCCCTGATAAATGTATGTCCCTACGCCGTACGCCTTAAAATGCCCAAAATTTGACTATTTTAAAAATAAGTAAAAATCAAAACAAGGACGTATTAGAAGTATAAAAGTAAAATTTTGATGGCAAAAAACTTCGAGATCCGGCCTCAAAAAATTACAATTTTACTAAGTATATTCTTATCTTATCTTATCTTACAGATGGGCCCTTTCGGATACACTTCGACCCTTTAGGATCTTTTGTGCAATTACCCTCTTACACACGCAGCTGTTCGAATGTGCAGGTTTCCTCACGATGTTTTTCCTTCACCGTAAGAGCATCGGGCATTGCACTTAAGTTAGAAAAACTCGTTGGTACATGGTGACCGCGGGGTTTCGAACTCAGTACCTTACGATTACGAGTTGACCCCATAATAAGCCACTAGGCCACCGACGCTCTTAAACTAAGTAAGTATGTATATTCAGTCAAAGATGCAGTTGTCCTTATTGCACTAATTTGAGGGGGCGCGGCGGGCGGTCAGAATTACAACGATACTTGATTTAAGTACTTGTTTTTTAATAAGTCCCTCCGCTCGCATTTCCATCTAAATGTTCAATCATAGAGGAGCTAATAGAGTCATAAATTTATAGTAATTTTTAATTCTTTAGTATTTATTACTGTTTCGATAAAATAATTGCCTTTAAATTTCATTGGCGCGAACCTACGCCGCTGGACGACATCGTGAATGATATTTGATTTGCAAATCAATCTCGGAACCATCGCTGCGTAATCGTTTTTGTGTAAAATTTTATGGTGTATTTGTGATTTACCTACTCGACTGAACCCAAGCAAATGAAATTAAAAACGGCTCCGGATGTGATACCGTTATGGAAATGAAAGAAGAATAAGGACGAAACAAAGAAGGAGTACCTATTTGTTTTGTGGAAGGACCTTTTGCGTAATTAAAATAGTTATAATTATTTTATCATGAGCCGTTTCTCCGTAATTATGTCGCTCACAAAGGCTGAGTGTATTCAGAAGTAGCGATAAGATGATAATTCTACGCAACACAAGCTCACCAAACGACACCTGCCCAAGGATCCGTGGACAATGCGAGTCCCTCTTCCGCATTAGCTCGTTCCGCATTACCCGCAGCATCACTGTACGAATATTAATATTCCTTAACCAAATCTGATCGAACGCTCAATAGGTAATGCGCCTTTGTTTAACTACCTGAACGGGTTTTTGTAACTTTATTTTTTAAACCTTCTATATTTTGAAGACTCACTCGGGCTTAAATACTGGTTTCGTGTTCAGAGCAGAGTGATTCTTGAAAATATTATTTTGAGCGGCAGAGCTTTAGTAAATAAAGAGTGCATGACGTTGAAATCCAACGGTGTAATGACCTTGACACCAAGCGCGATTAGCTAAAAGCCCGACCACCTGTAAATTATATAGATAGTTTACAATTATGTGAGTTGTATGCTTACATGTCCGCATGGCTAAGATATCTCTGCCATAAGATCGCCTATGCCGCCTGCGAGCATCCCGTTGGAGCTGAAAGATTATGATTTCGAGCTTACTCGTATTAGGCACGGTTTTGTGGCGTTCAATAACCGCAGAGGTGCGTTTTTTTACCAGTTCATGTATATTCGCGGGGAGGCCGGGAGGCTTTGTTTTCGGTAGTCGCGTGGCGGGCCGTCCTCGCGCGCCGGTCATTGCTTCCTGCTGCCACGGGCCTGCGATGATGCGTCGTTGCGTTTGCGTAACGCCGTATACATTATTCATCGTCGACACGATACAGCCGCTATTATATCCTTTGTTCTCAAGTAATTTCATCTCACAATGCTAATATGCTTATCATCCTTACGTTGCGTGCAGTCGATGGATTTATTATCATTGTTCCGATTGTTTTATCGAATAACTGATGCCTCAAGCAAAGTCTTGCTTATTATGACTTGGCAGTTCATTCATATTAATTTTATTCACTTGATTTTATATCCATACCTACTACGACATTATACGCAGTTGCCTTCCTATAAAAAAACGATGGTGTATGCTAAAAATAACTTAATACACCTACCTACACATTTTTAAATCAATTCGTGTGGGAGGATGACTTGTAGCTTTCACACCTTAAATGTCGTATAAACATGTTTCTGTCAAGAGCGTCCCTACACACTTTAGGAAGCAGCAAATCCCAGCATTATCTTTATACTTACTTATTTGGCGTCCACCGTGGTATGCACTAAGGTTGATTTTCCTTGGCGCAGATGCCATGGGACTCGTCGGAGGAGCAGATGGGCCCGGCGCCGCAGATGCGCATCCACGTGCAGCGCGTGATTGCCATCCCCGCCCCGCACAACATGCCCCCGCCCCCCGAGACCATGGGACCCTTCGCGCCACCACCGCTCCCGCCCCAGGACCAGAACGAGGTAAGCTTTTTAAACAACCTGAATTAAGGACCATTTTAATAATCTAATTTTAGGTAAAATGGCCATCTCGACTAGTCAAAAAAGATTTCTCGCGGAAGGACGCGTCTTGCTTGAGATAGCCATCTCTCTTCAGAACGCAGTTCTTGACTGGTTTAACAATTTAAAAAAAATCTGCTGTTCGTCACGATTCATAATTATTATCGATACATGTTTTATGAATTTCTTTTATATTATGACTTATCTGTACGTGTATTTAGCTGCGTGCTAATTAAGTTAATATTGTAATCAAATTAGGTAGTTACTGACTGAAAAGGTGGTTATCTCTCTCACCCCTACCACCATGTAAAGCGTGTGTCCGGTAAAGTGGTGACCCCGATGTGTACGTTTAAAGTTCTTTTTTATGGTATGAAGAAGCACACATGCCTGATGTTACGTGGACTCCAAGGCACATTAAGTAACTAGATCCCAACCCCCATTCCTATCCCCCCTTTTTTTTGGAAAAACCCCGCGGATAAGTAAACGGAGGAAGGACTTTCTCCTCCGGCCTTTCAGCACTGGCTGGGGTAGTATCCGCGGGAGTCTAAATTCTAGTTGGTAATAGGGGCATTGGTGTTTTTAGCCGGTGCGAGCCCGGCAGTACCTGGGCCCTCCATTCCCAGGTCTCCGGAAGGGATTTTCACCTCTGCCCCTTTTTCTTAAGCAAACAAAAGCAAGGACTTTTGTCTTTGGCCCCTCAGGCGATTACCAAAATAAAAAATAAAAAAAGTAACTAGATCAATCCCACTGATGCACAGGTTGATAGGTGATTAGATATTTGTAAAAAGCGTTTATTGCTTTACTATTTGATATTTAGTGTACCTACTAAATAACAAAATACAAAAATGCAGGAGAACAATACTTTGTTTGGGCAAACCAGTTTTTTTTCAGTTGCGTTCATCTAGGTGTGTATTAGTATGTTTAAATCTCAGGAAATACAATTATTATTCAGTTAGTGAACTGACCTTCTGGAATAAACAACATCTTGTCTGCATTTATCGATAGATACACGTTGACGCTTCGCATACCTACTACAGAGAGCGTTCGAGCGTATTGACAATTATACCTTAGGACTTGCCCAGGAGATAACTTTCAAATTCTCATTTATTACTTGGCTTACGATCAGTTTAAACTGTCAATTTAAACTGACCTTTAAAGTCTGTGTATATAAGGTTCGAAACACAGACAGTTTTCATCCTACACACGCTCAGTTTTCACTTTTTAGTCTAGTATAGACTAGACTGATTGTTCAATTCCTTGATAAATATATTATGTCTGACAGGTGATTTAACCTTTTTCCTTTCCCTTGTACAAAAGAAAAGCTAAATTAACTGTCAGACGTAATACCTAATTATTTCAGGATTGAACAATCAGTCCTTATTATTTGTTTCAATAAAGTAAAGTTATTAGTTGTGTGGGATGAAATTAGCCTATGTGGGGGTCCATATTGGCTTCGCTAAAGTTTATCACCCGAAATTGATTTTCCTAACGATTTGTACTCCTAATGATCACTGCTCCTAAAAAATGTTTTCCTAAAAATTTCGTTCCTACAATTTATTTTACTATTAACGTAGCTCATAAAACTCATATCTCTTAAAATTTTAAGTGCTAATGTCACTGATGTAACTTTTTGTAAACTCCTATTTTTTTTTTAAATAACATTCTTAATCATATTTTTTTTGGGTCTAGAGTACAGGACTTTACGCAGGATTATTTTAAAGTTAAAGATGATCTGCTCTTTTATAAAAAAAAATAACCTCGAAGACGAAAGCGGGAGCGAAGCTCCCGCTTTCGTCTTCTAACCTATCCGCGATCCGAGTCGGTTTTGCCACTAAGTCCCTATTCCCTACTGCCTACGTAATGACGGACCCTTAGGATCTCACATAAAACAAATATAACAATGAACAATAGTGTAAAAGATGGTTATGTTGAGAAAATATAGGAAAACAAATAGTATTATGATCGATGTTTATTGCAACGGACATTATGAAGTTGAATGATTAGGAATTCAGAGCGTTAGGAACAAAGTAGTTATGAGTAGTGATTATTAGGGTGTAAATTATTAGGAACAACATTTTCGGATTTCCGATAATCGACATTAAAAATTTAGTTCAACTTTGGCGCACCCCCTATGTGGTAATCCAGGGTATAAGCTATCTCCATTCCCAGTTTCATCTAATGCCGACTAGCCTTTGCTGCGTAAAGGAGTAAAAAACTAACACACACACACACACACAAACTTTCATATTTATAATATTAGTGTGTATGTACAACGATGTAACGACAATCGGATATGACAGGCAGAAAATATGCGGCCTTAAAACGCATGGTCAGTGATTTTTTTTATAATCATAAAAACGTTTATTTTTACAATAGACTCAAAACACATTCCTAAAGTTAATGCAAGTGTATTCTACGAAGCGTGTTGATTTTTCTGGTGATAGAAAAGTTTTAGTAATTGGCGTGTATTCTTTCATTGTTAATTTAGATAAAACGGATTAAGTTTATCCGTTGTTTTATATGTACTTACTAGCTAATTTTGTTACCTAATGTTGGCTTAACTCGTTTAAAGTTTTAACGCAGTTCTTAGACTGACCTTTACGTCGAGCTGCATTTACTCAGAATTCAATTTCAAAGTCGCTTGATGCTTTCATATATATAAAGGTTGTTTGTTATTATGATTGGAATCAGTTGACGACACACTATGGCCAATCGACGATTGTAATCGTTATAAAAGGGACAGAGACCCTAGACAAGATGCTTGATTTTAGAAAACTGTCAAAGTGTTGGTATGGAACTGACGTAAGCGCTTGATGACCATGTGGCCCTGAACAGCATTTTTGATAACGATAAAGATCTAGCCACACATCTTGTCTAGCGCCACACACTGAATGTATATACCTACTTAATAGATATGTAGGTTTAGAAATGCCAAGGAAGACTAGTTATCGGATATTAGTAATATTAATATGTTACTACATGATTTGATTAAACAACTTGTTCGTGGATAATTCATTTGTTACACGAAAAAATGAATGACATCTTAATCTTCCTGATTTTTTATAATTGTAAGCAGATATCCTGACTGTTTTATGCAAATATTTTTTGGATGGATGTCTAGCTTGTTACAATCGTAATAGTCAATCCATCTGTCCAGTCATCTACGATTGATGACATACTTCCTGTACATAATCGTAATATTTATTAACTTCACCTACACAACTTGATAAGTAATAAGTTACCTAACCAGTAATTTACCCCGGTGCCCTTTGCTCAAGTATTTGTTTAATGTTGATGTATCAGCGCGCATAAATTAAGAATAATCTTCTACTTACTTCCGTAAGGACTTGTTTTGGTCTCAAACCCGTTTGAAATGACGACTTAACCCCGTGCTTAAAATGCATATCTATTACTTTTATCCATTCGTTTTATATCATTAATTGTATGACTGATCAGACAGCGGCACAGATGTATTACGTCTGATCCTAAACACCTTTTGGTCTAAGTGTCACGTGATCGTGATCGGCAAAATGATACCAATGTGGACCCAGCTATAGAGGAATTTCATCTTAGTCCTCAGGGTTGGCAACGTATTTGAAGTATGAGAATTGCAGTCTTGAGATTGTTGTCTTGAGAATTCAAATATCTATATGTATAACCCAGATCCTACTTACCATCAGGTGGTCTGTGTGTTCGTGTGCCTTGCCTTAAAAAACGTATTGTTATTTTCTTAATATTGAAAACAAGTTTGAGGCTAAACAACATTCCTTAATCTACTTAGCTTAAGCCCATCTTACTTCTATTTTGTATCCATATTATTGACGTAATGGTAGGTTTTATTCCATAAAATTAAGAACAGCGTCTACAACATCAACAATATGATAACAATGGGCTATTTTAAATCAAATTAGAATTGAGCCCCTTTTCTTTTACACCTATTTATTTAAAACTTTACACACGTACATATTTACAAAACGTACATTAAATAATGTCATTAGGTCCGCCATTTGTACTTATTTCTGTGCAAATAAGATTAAATAAATAAATAAATTATTATTTTCATTTGGCACTTTCTTAATACAATGTTGAAACGATAATGCCATAACCGTGCCAGCGTCAGGTCAGGTTAGGCATCATATAAGTAATAAAATCCTTTGGTATGATGGTTGTTACAACTAACTTCTGAATCAAACTAAACTTGAGTTTAAAAATGAACAAGGAAATAGTTAGATTAATTTTCGTAATGGAGTATAAGGCATAGAGCATTTGATAACAAAATTATAGAGATAAAACATACATTTGCGGTATAAAATGGTTGTAATAGGTGAGCATCAAGCACGCCGAAGTCAGTGGAGCGTTTTCTCCCCGAAGGTCAGGGACCCTCGACACTTGTTAGCATACAAATGCCGTGAATATAAACGTTCATTTACAAGCATTACTGGAGTATTCCCAGCCATTGCCTCTCCGATGCCGTTTAACGATTAATAAAGCGAATAATTATTGTTCGTCTGTCCGCAGCAACCCACCGTCCTTCACCAGTTCGTGCCCCAGCCCGCTCCTACGCAAGAGTTGGAACAGCCTGAGGTAACTTTCAAGATAAACTTCACGTAAAAAACGTCTGAGTTAATATTTTATTAATGATTTAAGTACCTGGTTGACTGTGTTTCAACCTACATACTTTGATTTAATGTAGTGTATGTACTACTTTGTAAAAATACTTATTATCAAGTTCTAGCTTATCTAACTGAATAACGCCAAGGTCCTCGTAATTCTCAATAAAAACTTACTAGCAGTGAGGTCATTAGGCGATCAATAAATCGACTAATGCCTCCATTGTTTTCGTTTAATGTATCTCTAATTGCGTGTCAGAAAATCGCTCCATCACGTTATTGAGTTCTTGCTCGGTTGAGAATTCATTGATGCTATAAAATAAAGTTCATTTTACCTAAGTTTCCCAAAACACTCAGATTACGGTCAGATTTTATTTATTCCAAGATACCTATAAAGGTGTAGGTAATAGTTTTATGTACTCTCCTTTATTTAGTTACATTCGCCATCAGAAAGAAGTGTCAAATTTATCACAGCTCCTTTGGTTTTGGAGTACTTAATAAGGTCATAAATTAAGAGGAATTATGCAAATGAATTCCTTTAATGTATCTGAAGGATATTTCCTCCGTAACGGCCAGAAAGAAGATCTTTATCAGTATATATTAAAGATTATTATTTTATTATTATTATATATTAAAGCTTCTTTACCATATTGATGAATAAGTAGTGGTAGTTTATGCATATTTACCAAACTATATATGAACCAAAACTGTTCCTGTTATTAAGCATACTGTTCAGTTAATGTTATGGCATCTTCACGTTACTCTTCGTTTTGTCAAAATCCAACTACACATGCACACATCAGTATACTTATATTGTTGTCATTTGGTAGGAAAATCGTAAACACATCCCCTGTGAAATATTAATGTTTTCATGCAACTGATTTCTTAATTTTTACAAGCCTAATGTATACATGTTAAACTCGAATTGGAGAAATTTCAAAACGTTGTTAACGTTGTTTCTAAACGTTGGCACCTTTGTTCTTACATGTGTTGTTTAAAGAAATAATTATTTAACTTTTATAAATAGTTCTTTCACGTGGATTAGAAAAACAACGCAGTAAAGCTTGAACAAAACAGCATTTAAATTCATTACAAACGTTCATTCTAAAACCATTTCCCTGTTATTGATAAAATCGAAGTTGGGATTTGATTTATTTATGAGCAGAATAAGTAAAATCTTTTTTTACGAATCCCGAAAAGTTTTTATTCTGTTTTAATGTCTTAAGTACATCTGTTTTCGTAAAAGTATATAAATAAAGTGAGCCCTTATTACTTATTAATGCTTAAGAACTTGAATAACAGAAATAAACTTCACGGTAAGAAACTAGAAGAAATATTAATTTAAGGGATGCTAGAGGATTTATCAATTATTATATTAGTATTCTACAAGAGCTTTTTGTGTTGGTAGATCCACGCCGTTGCCAAATAGTGGTAGGTACGAAATGCATTAGAAGTCCTCGTACTTATTTGTATGTTTAATAGCATATACAGGGCGAAGAAAGAAGGCCACATAAAGGGCAAGTACCTTAAATATTGGAAAGCTGCAAAATACCTTGAAATTAACACATTTTACACAAAGGAGACTTTTATTTTAAAGTTGTAAGTTATGTTAGGTCAGTCATATAAATTATCTCTTTATATAACCCTTTCGATCTTCTGTAAAATAAAATAGGGTAAGAGCACCAAAAGATGAACGATTAAGCGACTACACCAACTTTAGACAGTTTATATTCAGTGAAAGTAACAAATTTCACCCTATTTAATTTTTTTATATGGTATAGTATATGGTCTAGATTGAAAATGACTATTATAAAGCCTGTTATTATATCTCCGTATTTTTCTAAAAATCATTGAAACCAAAAATGTACCGATTTGCCCAAAAGATGAACAGCGTGCCCTAATTCTGAACGGTTGGGGCCCAAAAGTTGAACTAACATAATAAAATACCTATGTCATTTTAATTCTTTTCACTTTTAGCAATAAAATGCGAGTTAACGAAATATTCTTTATTTTTTAATTGTTTACATTTATTTAATATTACTTACTTACAAAAGGTTCCTATTTTTTATGTTATTTGTGTCATAAAAACAACGAATTAGTATTTTTTATCAATAATCATTAGCAAAACTACTTAGTTGCTTTTCTTTTTAAACAGATAAACCGACAAATTAGTAAACATTTCCATAAATACTACTAGTATACTACTACTAGTGTTCATATTATAAAACTATGCCTAAAAGTTGAACGACTGAATTTACTTAGTTCAATTTTAGGACACAGAATTTATGAAATGAACAAACAAAATCAATTAGGTGTTCACATATTGGAATAGAATCCAAAACATGAACTAGTAAATTTAATTCGTTCAAGTATTAGGCACACATTTTTTATTGAACAGTGATAGTTTTCATAGTATTTAAAACTCCAAAATCATTGGATTAGACATCAAAAGCTATGTTCATCTTTTGGTTTAAAGATACAAGAGCATTTAACGATCATTTTAAGTTCTAAATTTTCCATCTGTCATTTCAGTACGATTTATTAAGAAGCTTTAAAAAAAGTACGCCTTGCCTAGTAGCTGAACACCGTTCAAGTATTGGCTTAGGTATATATTTTTGAAACCATTACTTGAACGGCATATTTCTCGTTAACTAACAAGAAAAAAGAAATATCGTATAACTCCAATAAAAGAGTGATTAATCAAGAATACATACCAAGCAAATCCTTCTAAGACTGACAATTATTGAATTTTATACGTAATTAAAAGCTTAAATTTGGAGAGCACTGTCCTTATCTATTTTCCCATACTATCGACGTTTTCGGCGGGAAGCTCCTCAACGACGACCGATCACGGCCAAAAAGAATATAATACTATGTTAAGATTTAATGGAGGTGTAAGCAAAGAGTTGCTGTTTAAGAAAAATAAATTCCGAACTATGTAATATTTGTCACGACTTAGTTATGTGATTATTTCGATCGAGTGTTCAGCTTTTGGGTGTCGTTCATCTTTAGGTGCCCCTACCCTAAGCCTTTTTTTTAAAATCATATTCCCGATTAAGATATATGAATTATATTATAAATAAAAGAAGGACTTTTACCTAGAATTTGCTACTTCCAATATTTGAGGTAGTTGCCCTCCAAATGACGTTCGTATTTTGCACTCTGTCCTTTCTCCTCCACATGTAGTTATTTTTAATAGGTTTTTAACGTTCAACTCAGAACTTATAGTTTTGCCATGTTCGTTTCCGAGAAAAAATGAGTGTGATATACGTACAGAGAGCTGTACGTATATCACACTCATTTTTTCTCGGAAATTATCAAATTACAATAAAACTGAAATTTTGTAAACACACAGATGTTTATACCACGCACTAAGATCAATCATGAAATAAGTACTTTTAAGTAATAAGTAAAAATATGTTTAGGGTAGGTTCCTCTCGTACATGTAAAGCAAGGGTAAACACATTTTCTTTACTTGACAGCATTGTGTGACATATTGTTGGATTGCTACTAAAAAAATATTATGAGTAACTAAATATTGTATATTAACTTAAAAATTTCAATTTTTAAAAGAGTTACGTTTCCTGTTGTAGTACGGTACAACAAAAAAAACAACATACCCATCCTAGAACTAAAAATACAAAAAATCTGAAAAATATCTTACATAAAACCACATATGGCAAATCTAAAAGAAAAACTAGGGTAAGAGCACCAAAAGATGAACGATTAAGCGACTACACCAACTTTAGACAGTTCATATTCAGTGAAAGTAACAAATTTCACCCTATTTAATTTTTTATATGGTACAGTATATGGTCTAGATTGAAAATGACTATTATAAAGCCTGTTATTATATCTCCGTATTTTTTTAAAAATCATTTAAACCAAAAATGTACCGATTTGCCCAAAAGATGAACAGCGTGCCCTAATTCTGAACGGTTTGGGCCCAAAAGTTGAACTAACATAATAAAATACCTATATCATTTTAATTCTATTCACTTTTAGCAATAAAATGCGAGTTAACGAAATATTCTTTATTTTTTAATTGGTTACATTTATTTAATATTACTTACGTACATAAGGTTCCTATTTTTTATGGTTATTTGTGTCATAAAAACAACGAATTAGTATTTTTTATCAATAATCATTAGCAAAACTACTTAGTTACTTATCTTTTTAAACAGATAAACCGACAAAAAGTGTTACTTTAACATTTATAATATTAGTAAACATTTCCATAAATACTACTAGTATACTAGGTACTACTAGTGTTCATATTATAAAACTATGCCTAAAAGTTGAACGACTGAATTTACTTAGTTCAATTTTAGGACACAGAATTTATGATATGAACAAACAAAATCAATTAGGTGTTCACATATTGGAATAGAATCCAAAACATGAACTAGTAAATTTAATTCGTTCAAGTATTAGGCACACATTTTTTATTGAACAGTGATAGTTTTCATAGTATTTAAAAATCCAAAATCATTGGATTAGACATCAAAAGCTATGTTCATCTTTTGGTTTAAAGATACAAGAGCATTTAACGATCATTTTAAGTTCTAAATTTTCCATCTGTCATTTCAGTACGATTTATTAAGAAGCTTTAAAAAAAGTACGCCTTGCCTAGTAGCTGAACACCGTTCAAGTATTGGCTTAGGTATACATTTTTGAAACCATTACTTGAACGGCATATTTCTCGTTAACTAACAAGAAAAAAGAAATATCGTATAACTCCAATAAAAGAGTGATTAATCAAGAATACATACCAAGCAAATCCTTCTAAGACTGACAATTATTGAATTTTATACGTAATTAAAAGCTTAAATTTGGAGAGCACTGTCCTTATGTATTTTCCCATACTATCGACGTTTTCGGCGGGAAGCTCCAGAACGACGACCGATCACGGCCAAAAAGAATATAATACTATGTTAAGATTTAATGGAGGTGTAAGCAAAGAGTTGCTGTTTAAGAAAAATAAATTCCGAACTATGTAATATTTGTCACGATTTAGTTATGTGATTATTTCGATCGAGTGTTCAGCTTTTGGGTGTCGTTCATCTTTTGGTGCCCCTACCCTACCACGAAAAAATATTTAGAGGGGGACAACTATGTCGAAACAGACCTCGCTCGAGTTTATTAATTGATATGGGCGTGTCAGAGGATTTTATAAAGGTGAGTATAGATGAATCCCCAGGTGCAAAAAGTGAACATGGAGAGCGGGGCGCCGATGGGCCTCCCGTGGGGCCTGACCCCCGAGGACCTGCACGTGATCCACCGCACCGCTGAGGACGCCGCCGCCAACCAGCGCCGCGACCAGCAGATGGACAATGACATGCAGGAGGTACGCCTGGCAAGTTTTACTTAATCATTTCTTAATCTAGAAATCAGTTCAGTCCAGTTCATTCCAGATCGATCCGGTAGGAACTCAATCCTACAGGATCTTTTAAGTGCAACCCTCACAGTTTCAGTTACAGAGACGTTACAGGCAAGTGTAAAAATATGCGAGAAAGCGGCGCAACATCTCAAAAATATGTTCCAATGCTCCTTTATCCAGTATAATAAGAACTTCGTAGCGTTCATGGAAGGATTCTTTCGATACATATCTTTGCACTTTACGCACCTATAAACGTGCAGATTTTTTCACGAAGTGGTATATCACCATATAGGGAATTGGTAACTACAATAGGTACCGTAATTAAAGGAAAAACATCTGGATGACTGGTTACTGTTAGAATTAGCGGCTAGCCTAGCTATTTAGCTTGCCGATAGTTTATTGTGATAGAGTAGCTAAAATTTCTTTAGTTAGCTTAAAGTTAACGAGTAACTTGAATGCATCAGGGAATTTTACTTATGAGCTAGCTTGATTCTCTTAAGCATCTCCCCTGTAAATTATTAAACCGTAATACCGCGTGCTCGTAGGTAACAGGCAGTCAGCTTCCCTAACCCGTTTGGTTTCGACTGCTGAACATACCACCTAAATCTATTCTTGTCAATTTCGCGTGGTATGCTACTTAGATGCCGGCTGCCATGTCGAGTTTGGTTCTAATTGTTATCCTTAAACTCGACTTATCTTAACAAATTAGCGCAACGAATCAAGTAAAAAAACTGTACCTTGTAGTATGCAAGATTTTCGAACTTTTGATGTTTATATTGTTCGCCTGTATTTGCAGGTCAAGACGATCGTGAACACCCTGGCGGCGGCGGCGGAGGCGGAGGCGGAGGCGGAGGCGCAGGAGCAGCGGCGGCTGGGCGAAGCGCCCGCGCCCGCGCCCGCCGCGCGCACGCTGCTGCTGCCGCGCGACCTGCCCGCCGAGGAGAGGCCGCACTGTGCGTTTACCGCTACATTTTATTAACATAGATAAAAACCCCGACATAATGGTGACTCCTTCTTTCAGAGCTGATAATTATGTTTTAAACGGCCAAACCGATTTCCATGAAACCTAACTAAGAACCACCGCTAGAAAACCTTTCAAATGAAACACACCGCATCCAAATCGGTTCACCCGTTTATGATCTACGGTGCCACAGACAGACATGCAAACACATACACACATATTTCCGGCCATTGCGGCCACATATATCACCCCTCTCTTTGTGTCGGGGGTTAAAAGCAATCAGTTTCACATTTGATAGGTCACCCGCGACATTCCCTAGGTTTGCCTAGGGAATGGTTCGTTTACATTATTACTGCCGCGAAAACTATTGTTTTTAATGTACTTATGTTAATGCCATGATTACGATGATGATGAGTTGCTGTTAAATAATTAAAGCTCAAACGCCTTTAAGAGTATTATAAGCCGACGCCGCTTCGCTGAATCGAGAAGTTGATTTAAAAAATATATTTCAAAATTTAGCTCCGGGCGATAACGTTTCTGGCACCCTAATCAAGTCCGATTTCCGTGATTTTTAAAAAACTAGGTTTGTACGTTTCTGTTTTTGTATTTTTTATTTATTTCTTTCCAAGAAATATTCTCTTGGAAGGAAAAACGTACAGACCTACTTTTTCACAATAACGTAAGTCAAGTTTTTTAAGTGCGCCGCAAGCAACGCAGCGGGAAAGACTTAGTCATATTTTTACATGTAAACACTCTTCGTTGTAGTCGCTCAACTATCTTTATCGAGACATCTTATCACCACCCTTAAAATAGGTACCGTTGAGGAGTTCCGGTGGTCTTTATCATCAGTTCCACTTGACCAAGTGATACTTTCTGAATGCAAGCTAGACTTGTTACTAAAAATAATAAAATCGGTATATCTTTCCCTACAATATTCTTGATATAGGATAAGTTCGTATTTTTGTATTACTTACTTAATAAGCTTATTAATGGGTACTAAAGCTAACTGAGAAAGCCAAAACACTTAGGTATTTCGACCAAAAACGATTTCGATTAATCAATACATCTGTGATGCTCGCTTTTCTCGACCATTAAATATTAGTTAAAAATAAGAGTTAGGTAGAGTTGGTGAATGTGTGTTGACCATTTTGCGTATTGCAGACATGCAGCCCCGCTCGGTGCGCAGCGTGGACGCGCTGGTGCCCGAGAAGCGCGTGAAGCGCTGCGCGTGCAGCTGCGCCTGAGCACGCGCCGCCCGCCCCGCGCGCCCCGCGCCGTCCGTCCATCCGTCACCGTTCACCCTCCCACGGCTAATCGTACATGTAAATAAAAAGTAACGCCTCAACTCCGAACGGTCGTTCTCAATTATCTCAGGTGGTTGGTTGTATAAATACGAATTTTAATATTTGTTAAATAATTCATATATTTATAATCCGTTTAATTGTTTTGAACGTAGTCCATTCACTTGCGATTCCATTAGAGCGTGTAGGAATGCAATATTGTTAGTTTGTAATGTCGTAAAGTATTTCTTGCATTCTGTATTGTTTGTAGATTATTGACAATGCGTAATATAATAACGTTACAAGAAATCTACTCCACCGAATTTGCTTAAAACATCAAATTTCGGCGGCATTCGAAAAAAATAGTCTGTAATTTCATCTAAGGTAGGTTTGTTTGCATTTCTTGAAGATAAATGGCATTTAGTTTCAAACCGATTGTGCCAGATGAAACCACAAAGGGCTTTTTAAATTATGATAGTTTTTAATCTTTAATAAAACTTATGTTTCATTTGTGATCCTAAATTAAATTTTTATTTTATCTGAATATTGTTTTATTATTTGTAAGTGTACAAAATAAATGTAAACAATGAATCCAAGAAGGAGAAGTACCTTAAATCCTTGACTAAGCACATTTAACTTAAAGGAAACATTTTTAAGATGAATAACAGTAATGACATTACCTGAGCCAGGAATCAAAAAATTTAGAAAATAAACAGTATAAATACTGACTAATACAATTACAATAATTAAAAGGATCTTTTTTTGCTAGCCTGTGCTTGAGTCCCACTGCTGGGCAAAGGCCTGCCGTTGCTATCTCTGCTACGATATTCGTTCGTGGACGCCAATCTGAGGGCCTGCCAAGTTGCACTACGCTAACTAGCGTTTCTGTTCGATTCGTTTTTCAACCAATCGCGTTATTGGTACATATTTTGACGAGGTGTAGAGTTTGTGAAGATAGGGCTTGTAGAGTTAGGGCGTGTAGGGTTAGAAGCTTGGCATTACTAAGATCTGATAACTTTTTGACAATACGAGCCATATGTTCTCGTCTTGGCAACATTTTACATGAGAATGTTTATGTTGCTTAATTATTCATTAATAATGAGGAAATTCCATTGTTAATTGTACTTGTTATGACGCACATAGCTGCATTGACGCTCGTGATTGCGGTTTCCTGGGTTTAATGAAATACGTTTGTTTTATCCTCATTATTTATAAACCACAAACAAATTTGACAAAATATAGCAGCGTAAATTTTTGAGTCCATCTTACTACGTTTTTTTCTAATGCTCGATGACTATAGTTTGTGCATGTGATCGAGATGTTGTTTATTCTTTAACCCCAATGTGTTTACGATGTTGATGAAATGTTTAATGAGTCGATTAGTTGAGGAGCAATCGGTTTTGGATGAGCTGTACGAATTTAAAGAAATAAACAAGTTATTATCCATACATTTTTATTAAAAACTTAATTAAATATAAATAAATATACAGCTGCAAGGGAATCTATATTTAGTCTCTTTCACAACTTTGCAGGTGGGCTGAGATTCTACACGGTAAAACCGTATTGTTTTTCACGTGTTATCGTATCGTCAACGTTTTGGTAGCTCTTAATTACTTGACAGTATAGTGGTGGCAGAGTTCAATGTAATATCATAACACGTCAAACGCAATATGGTTTTACCCTGTAGAATAGAGGCCCTGATAGCTGGACATTACAATATTGTTTTTTTCAATTTCTGTTTTACTTTCAAACACAATTTACGTAGTTTATTTATCATCCGACGCATAGGTACTATCTCTACAATCGGCTCGGACCGCTTGTTGACTTCACGGCCCAGCAATATAATTCCTTTTTTTTTTAAACCGTCATCATTCTACCATTCTACTTTCAGACACGCTTTGGCACGCTGTTTCTGCATTGCCATCACCATTCTCAGCATCCATGTTAACAATTAGAACACTTAACAATCTACACTTATGTTATAACAGTCGATATTCATCTGAGATCAACTTGCATCATCATCTGCGAGTTCTGGGACTCGTATATGACCGAATACTTCTGTGGTACTTCTAAATCCAATTCTCTGTTGACGGCACCCACACTATGGTTAGACATAGCATCGCAGTGCTTCACGCGGTGGTTAAAGTTAGATGATATTAACAGTACGTACAGACACAGGAAGAGGCAGTTTAATATAAAACCTAATACATACTTCATCATTACTAGTGAAAAACATCGGAATAGTCGAGACACATCTCCACAAACTATGTACAAGTTAATAGTTAAGCAGAGCAAAAATGTAATAACAGCCAACTTCATTGCAAATTTTCTGGACTTGTCTCGTATAATCTCAAGTAATATACAAATGTAAAGAATGGTCCCGATCGCAGTGAACGTCCATTTAAATAGAGAGCAGAATATTAGGTCGACCAGCTGTCTCTCCAGCACGGCGCACTCGAGGAACGCCACCCACGCGCCGGTCAGAGGAATTGGAAATAACCACGAAAATAATGACACTTTATACAAATCGTTTTTGCTAATTTTTGCAAACACTACAATTAAAGTATCGTACATGTGTTTTATGAGAAAAAATATTAGGAATATCGTGACAAAGTTAATATATATTATTAAGCTTAGATTTACTATTGACGGCTCCTGCAGGCATTTATTTTTTTTCTCCACAAAAATTGCGTATCCGATGATACGCTTAAAAAAACGTGCAACGCTGATTTGTGTCAACATTTGGTTCCTGTAATTTCTTCTCCACTGCTTCAACTTTGCAGCTAGCCCGAAAGATAATAGTAGTTCCGCAACTAACATAATTATCTCTATTATAATGAACACCTCAAACACTGGCATCGGCAGCTGCTCTGGCTCGGTCATCGAAGTGATATTATTCGCCGGATTAAAAAACGTTAAATTTTCTTCTGGAGTGAAGTCTGGAATTTGAGAGGGCAGTGTTGAGTCAATCACCGAATCCGTCGGCATATTTGTCTCCGTGGATAAATCAGTGGTGTCCATCGTGGATTCCAATAAAATAAATCACTTAAGGCACGGTACACTTAATTATGTTTATAAATTGTGTCTCTAAAGTTTGATATACTGGTACCTGTAGGTACCCTGTTAAATAACACCGATCGGCACGACTCACGTGCATGCTTGTCAGTTAAGACTGGCGTCGCTGTGGCTGAGGTATGGTTCTAGTCCAACAGGAAAATGTACTGAAATTACGTTTACATGGTAGTGTGCCGCCGAGTACAAAGCTACATAACCGCTTTTTCTAATAATCATCTCGATTTCATAAAGATATAAGTTAATACCTAATTCGATTTTTAAATATCCATCGATCTATGCTATAGCATACGTAAAGTAAAAATAATAACAGGGGACAATCTATTTTTAATAGGAATATATTTATATTTTATCTTGTTTTTTTTTACCAAGCTATCTGCAAGCTACCTGTCCTTGATGATAAATATATTAAGGAACCTTGAGGCTTAAGGAACCTGGGTAACTGTAACTTGGCCTACTATTTACCAGAAGACGTGTCTGGCGTCATTATTACTCATTTCCCTTGCACTATTTGTTTATTTATTGTTAAAGGAATGGCGGCCACGATGTCTATATACTCTATTTAGGATTCCCCACAAGCAATTCCTTAATTCGTAGAACTGTAATATTGTAGGTTCAGTGAACAAGACAAGTGTACAATGGTACTTACTTATGTGTACACTGTAACACCTTAATCAAATGAAATAAGATATCAAAATAATGGGTTCCGTACGGTGTACCCTTGTTTTGTCGACAACCTTTTCATCGAATATTATTTCATCGACAACGATCCATCGAAACTTTAGTACTAGTAATATTGTTTGGCGTTATCTTATTTCAACTACTATTTATTTAAATTTATCTTACTACGTGGAAATACTAATCAACGAATACTACTTAACAGTGGCGAAGCGTCACGTAAATAAATAGGCAAGCCGGAGAAAAAAAGGTGTATGGCGTGTGTCGGTTTTACGTTTTGTTTGTATACCTACTCTATGCATAGGAATTTTTGGTAAAGCCGTAAATAATCGGCTTGTACGAACGCCTCGCGACTGCTACTTAATCGCAGATTTGTTTCAAAATATCTTAATTGGTACAACTACAAAACATTGCAATTCATTTCTTCGACGTATTACTTTAATACAATTTTATATGTCCAATTGCACATTTATACATTTTTCAAATTATGTAGTGTGATATACAAATATGTATAATAAATCTAAGATTTATTGGTGTATCAAAGTAGGTTAGGTTAAGTTAGGACTGCGACCCCCAAGAAAACGAACTGTTGACAGAAGTGGGTTAGGTTAGGTTAGAACTGCGACCCCCAAGAACACAAAAACATCACACATTACTATTATTACAATAACTTTTATTATTATTATCATAATATTATAATAAATTAGGAACATAGCTATAATATAATCGCGCAGAGTGAGTGATTGCGTTTAGTTTTGATAGCAAAATATTACCAATTCAAATAATTTTATGCGGTATAAATATTATTACAAGTAAAAAAAAACAAATTAAAAAGACCCGAAATGATTAGTCATGACATGAATTTTATTGAAATATGTCAACTACTAATTAAAAGACCTCGGTTCAAATTACCTAGTATCGAGTCCACGACGCAATGACTTGTCGATGAAATGAAAATACTTGAAACGTTGTCTTTGAAATAATATTCGATTAAAAGTCTGTCGGCAATTCAATGGTAAACCGTTCCGTACCCAAAGGGTAGCCCAATGGACAATGACACCAATATGCCTGCGCTATGCGTCCGTCCGTCCTAACTATAAACATTTGTGTCTTTTGAACCGTAAAAGATATTTTTCTGAATATGTGTTATTACAGCGAATTTACTAATAAATAAATAAAAAATGTAAGTGAAGTAATAAAGAGGGTCCCCATACATGAAACATTTTTTTCCTACGTATTTTAATAATGGTTGGATCGTAAAACAGGCAAAAAATACAAGCATCAAATTTGGTAACCTATCGCAACCTCGAAAAGTTTTTGACCGAATTTCATTTGACCGAAAACATTTCGTTTTTTATCGTTTCTCCGATGGCACGATTCGTCATTTTTTTATTTCACCATTTGACTTTAAGTAAATGGTTCGTTAGTCCAAGCAACTTTTCTCCTTGTAGTCACGTACCCTATGTATTGTTACGTATTTTATTTCAAAGCCCATTTTTCATTACACCAATGCTACAACTAGCCTGTGGATCGTTTTGTATTTTGTTTCTTAACCCATTTTTCACTTCATCAATGTTACATATAGATTTTGCTACGTTACGTCAAATATTCATTTCGGCCAAAAAATCTTGCTTGTAATTAGTTTCAACTATCTACAAAATGCAACGAGCAAGACGAGTCAGGGCAGAACCGACTCAGATAGGTTAGGATAGAAGGCCAAGGCGGGAGCTTAGCTCCCGCCTTGGCTTTCGAGGTTATTTTTTTTCTGCCCCGAAAAACTTGCTTAAGTATAATTTATCCAGACAATGCAAAGATCAAGACAATCAGGGTAAAACCGACTCGGAACGGTTCACTTATTTTCTATAACTAAGAAATAAGTCAACACAGATCAAACAATATGATTTATAATTTATAGCAATCTTAATAATACTTCATATCATCAACAATTTGTTTGACCTAATTACTACTGAAAAATGTAGTTATTACAATTTTAAATGTTTAGCTAAAGTTTTTAAATATTGAATTTCACTCATTTTATCTTTCATATTTATAATCTTCATTAACTTTTCATCCCTCATAACATACAACTTTCGTCTCTTTTCTGGGGGTTCACCACATAACATTTTTTCTATATCATTCTCGATTATTATCGCCTCTTTTATCAGTTCGCCTACAAGGCAATAAAATTTAGGTTGTTTTTTATTGATCACTTGGTTTATGTGATGATGCCATGCTTCAGCTGAGTTTTGAGTTCTTGGAATAGAGTTTTGATTGACGACATCACAACTCCAAAACTCAGGGCTGTATTTCGGTTGTGATTTGTAAGTTCCGGTAACATAATTGTTTTCAAACCAATGTGCGAAATTTCTGGCGTCATCTGAAAACAAAAATAAATAATGTGAAATTACAATGTACTTTGTCTAATACATACACCAACTGGTCGTATAAGATATATTTATTAAGTGTTTTATATGACGTACTTATTTTTAGGTAGAAAAAAACGTTGTACCTGTAAGCGTTTCCAACAGCTTGTTGAAGTACAATGGTATGTCATTTGCAGGTAAAAAACTCAATGCCATGATACATTTTATTTCAATGTTGAATTTTATATCTTTAGCATATTTGGATGCTAAACCTTGACTTTGTAATTGACGAAACAAAATCTGTCCTAAATGGAAGTTGCATCCATGTAGTATAACATCTTCATAATTTGAGCGCAAACTCAAGATTGCCGCCTTTTCAAAATCTAAAATGCAGATTTTCGGCGCAATTTCCACATTATTTTCCGATCCATAGTCATTTAAAAGACTAAATATTATGTCATAAGAGCGTTTGCATTTATTAGTACATAAACAAAACACTAAAGGAAATGTTTTCTTTTCTATTCCTCGTATGTTGCCGTGAATCGTATATAATTGCTGAAATAATGACGGGACTATCTTAAACGTCCCGTCTAACAGCCAAAACTCAGCATTTTGGAGGACTTGCATAATTTTTTTTGTTGACAATAACATTACTCTTTTATTTTCATCGTAAATTTTGTCTTTGATAATAAAATCTTGGCCATTAATCTCAGTATATTTTTTATCCACGGTAAACAATATACTGTCAACTTCCGGTAATTTTGGCATTTTTGATTTAGTGCGGTATATCACTTGTTTCAAAGCAGCCGTCGACGGTAGATTTTCCAATAAAGGTTTGGGTAGTGCAGATATGTTATTTTGAATAATTTGGCACACTTTCAATCCACTTACTGCGTCTTGCTTAATTTTTTCTGACAAATCTGCTAACTCTTTCCTTAGAGGATTAGGTTCGTGATTATGTTCATCACGATCTTTAATGATTTCATGTCGCCTTTCATTATTTTCTAAAGCTTTAGACACCAATGATGACCTACATTTTAACATTTCATTCTTCCTTAACTCGCATACCCAATAATATGTTTGATCAATCACTTTGTTTTTATCGTAAGCGAAACCACTATAGTACATTTTTAATGCACCTCGTTTCGTTTTAAATAGTTCACCATACTGTTCAGACATATTTTATTACAAACAATACTGTACGCGTATAATTCTAAACCTCAACAAACTGTGCAGATTACCTTGATTTTATGTCACTAAAATTGTCATAAGGCGGGTGCTTTACAAAATGGTTCAACAAAAACGTGGGTAGATTGACACAGTTTTGTTTGCCAGGAATAAAAAAGTTTTCGCTAACGTAACAAATAGGAAATTAAAAACTTAGTTCATATTTATACAATTACATCTAACTTTTAACATGTTATTGAAAATCAAAACCAAAACTTATCAAACATAACATGGTCGATTTAAAATTAGGTAAACTATGAATAAACCGAGCCGTAATATTGGGCAAAGGATACTAAGGTAAAATCAGAAATAGGAAAAAGACAAATAGACAAAGCATTACATTGGACAACTGTTGATACGCCGAAACCAGTAATGAGGTATAGATAATTTGTCAAATCGTTAAAAAACCAAAACAAGTAATGAATAAATAAAACTATTCGAAATGATCATTCGGCCAAACGTAAAAAAACCCAAACCATAATTGACGAAAAGTATTTGTCGAACCAAAATTCGGTCAAACATTTTTCGAAGTTGTGATAGGTAACCATCAAATTTGGTATGATTATTACATAAAACCTGAATAAAAATAAAATGTACTAAAAAATTGTCAAGTGCGAGTTGAGCTCGCGCTGAATAAATTAAAAATCAAATTTAATTCGAAAATAAAAAACCTACTATGTGCGGCGGTACAGGACCCTCGGTGTGCGAGTCCGACTCGCACTTGACCCGTTTTTAAACTTACACTGTCCACTATCACCATATTTGACGTTGTTTGACTTATATGTATTCAACAAAGTGAGTTTGTGTATTTTGGAATTTAATACAGTTTTATAAAACATATAATTTTATTTTATAATACAACTATAAATACGGACTTTACATTTAAAACTTAAAGTTAAAACTAAACTTATTTAAAATAAAATAAAATAAAACTAAGCTACTCAAACTTTCTCTTATCGAATTAATAATTTATTCCGCTAATTATAACAGTTCGCTTTGTTTATATTGCACGATGCACTTATCTGAATGTCATTAGTTCAGTTGTAAGTAAGCTGTTGAATCTACATTGGTTATATTGGTTTAGTAAAACATACAATTACGATAAAACACGATTCGATACGATACAGTAAAACATAGAAGCGTCAAACTTATTATGTATATATATTGGTAGGTATTGTGTTAGCGTAATGCGTTGGAGATTTGTAAAAGCTCTATTAGCAAAATGAAAATCTGCAATTGGCCAATATTCTGTTAAAACCTAAAACTTGCCATACTGTACTGTAATTTGTGGTGTGGATTTATTGCGTAATAAATATATATATATATATATATATATATATATATATATATATATATACAATATAGAAATATAAAATATTGTACAAACCCTGAAGACATACATAGATACCAAATACACTCACGCCTTCATTTCCAGGGTGGGGTGGCAGAGCTACAGAATTACCAACAACTCTAAAAACTTGTTGTTAATTCTATAACCACATTTTGCACAAACAGGCTAAGATGTTTACCAGTGTATATTAGTGACTGGTTGCAAGCCCACCGCCTCACAAACCTCAAGCCTACAAGCCTTAATTCCTTTAGTCGCCGGGAAGACATGTAGTGGCACTTTTCTAAGCCGGCAACCACGAGGTTTAAAAAAAAACAACAAATACTAAAAATGGTGGTCCAGTGTGGGTTGGGCTAGCTCTGATTCGATTGGAAATCGGAATATAATAAAACCTACTGTGCGGCGGCACGGAATTCTCGTTGGGCGGTATTTGTATATTTTGTAGATTATAATGATAAACTAGGTCTGTACCTACCTACGTTTTCCTTTCCAAGCAAATATACAAATAAAAATAGAGGAAACGGAAACGTAATCTAGTTTTCCATAATATAAAACAAGTTATAAAAAAAAATTGGGAATCGGACTTGATTTACGGAGTGAGAAACGTTATCGCCTGCAGCTAAATTACTGGTTTATTTTGACAGCTGCAAGATATAATTCAATTCTTAATCCTCAACGGCTAGCATAAACAAAACGAGGCGTAACTGTGACATGCCTAAGCGGCTGATCGGATTTTGATGAAATTTGCCGCACAGATCATCCCGGAAAATGATGAATTGAAAAATAGGATTATATATATCCCAGACAATTTGTGAGTTCCCGAGGGAAAAGCGATATACTACTTCTACGTGAGCGAAGTCGCGCGGCCAAAAGCAAGTACAATGAAGTACCTACTCGGATTATGTTTGAATCGATAATTTTGAGAAATCCTCTATGAATTAGGTGCGCGTACTCAATATGGCGTTACCTGGGATAACCCAATGAGAGGTCTCCATTGGTTTCGCAGTATCAGTTTCACGGAACAAGCAAACGACCTTATGACGGTGAACGCTTACTCAGTTAATCATAAGTTACTGCGTGCAATTCTGCTTATTGAACGTTTGTTTCTGACTGGATCGTGTTGTTTACTGTAAACTACATATTTGTACCGATTTCCTTAATTTTTATGAGTTAGAAAAATCCAATCTAAACATTATTTTTATTACACGCATCAGTGTCTACCTGAGGTGTCTACTGTACTGATTATAAACTCACTATTAAAAAACGAGCCAAATGAATCCGAACTCCACGGATCCACTATGAGTCATTGAGGAGTTCCTATGGCCACGTTCCGTCTCCATCATCATATCAGCTCGATGGTACCATATTATTGTATTGTCATCGGATTGCAGAAGTATGCCAAAGGGTGATGGGCAATTTTGTATGGACCCCGTCCCCATCTTCTAACAATAACGCGATGCAATATGTTCATTAGGACCCAAAAAAAGACAAAATACTTATATTAGTAGCCAAATCAATGGGACTTTTTTAATGAAAACAAGGGCCAAGCAAGGCAAATCATCCATATATGTGTTCATTTTCAATCAAATTCCATACGATACGATTATGGTTTTAAAAAAAAAACCCCCAAAAATACATCATGTTGCCAAGATCTATACACAGGCACATGTTTCATCTCTGTTAGTGGATGGGGACGGTACATTTTTGCCCATCGTCCTTTCAAGTCAATCCGACAAGTAAAACTAGGTTAAAATTGATTTAATTATACAAGTAGATAGATATATTAATACCTCGGTATAAATCATGTAATAAATAACCAGCAGAACGCCCAATAGCGCGACCATTAATTAACTATTGATGCTTACAGCTTTAAATTACGCGAGAATATGGTAATCATAATTGTGATATGTACTACGGCTAGCGGATGCCACAATCAAAATGTGAAAATAGTTTTGTGGGACGCTGCTTTACAACTAGTTTATAGCTAGTTAATATGTTACATTAAATTTATAAATAAATAAATTTATTGTATCTTGATATCACGTCCCAGTCATCGTTATTGACAATTTAAAGCTCATGAACATTTAGATCTTTAAATTGCCTTACCAGGATTGCTTCAGGCGTTTGGAAGAAGTAGGTGGATTTTGCTTAAAGTATAGGGTACATAAGTGGCAGTGGGTGGAGCACATTGCTCGTAGAACTGATGGCCGTTGGAGCGGAAAGGTTCTAGAGTGGCGACCGCGAACCGGGAGACGAAGTGTTGGCAGACCTTCCACCGACGATCTGATAAAGGTCGCGGGAAACCGCTGGATGACAGCAGCAGAGGACCGATCGTTGTGGAAAACCTTGGGGAAGGCCTTTGTCCAGCAGTGGACGTCTTGCGGCTGATAATGATGATGATGATGATAGGGATAAGTACTGGACTGGAAACATCATCTCTGTAGCTGACCAGTAGTAAGCCTTATTGTGAGGTGACAAGATTCACAAATGGTCAGTTAACTGTGATGCAGATGTACCTAGATAATGAACAAACAAGCCAAACTATAATTTTATGACCATGTGTCACATAATAATTTATTTAACAAAGTATTTGGATCACCGCTTAGGAGGAGGAGTATATATTGCTACTCGACGTAACATAGCGCCTTAAGCCGTTTAAGGAAACAAGTAAGGACATTCACCTAATAAAAATGTTGAGAGTGTTAAAACTTTGTCATTATCGTTGGCATTCTTGTCAGGCAATAATTAATGTCGGGAACATTTTCGATGGTTTACAATAAGCATTGTGGTAACTAATGAAAGCAAGCAGTAATTTCATTCTTGAGATGAAAACTGTGATGAGAAGAGAATCGGGTCATGTCACGTCACAGCTTTGAGTTGCGTCCATTGATGATGAATTGACATTTTGGTATAAAAATAAAGCATATAACGTAACCCTAAGTTGCACGCGCACTAAAGTGCCGGTGGCGCCCCGACCAAATGAGATAAACGGTTGTAGCCATTCGAATGCGAGCTTAAAGCTGGAGACGACAAAAGATCCTCTATTCGACATTTGTCGTGACAGTAAACTCACAAACTTTAGGTTATGAAATGAGATCTCAATAATTCTACTTTAACGAGTTGCCTTTTGATAACTTAGCCTGAATGTAAGGAGCTTATGAAATTGTTCGAGAGTGAACTAAACTAGTTAGAGACTCATTGATATGCGATTCATGTTTCTTTGTTTACAATCGATAGAGGTAGTTATGTAAACGAATTTATTATTCCTTAGCTGAACCGAGACCACCAAACGTCGAAATTGCAATGATGCTGTACACTAAGTATTACAAAACAAGAGCAATGTAAGTGTAAGAGTAATTATAAACCTACGTACGGACGAAACATATAGGTATTTGGTTTCATTAGATTATCATATTGTTCATGTTATGATGGCTCTTAGTGTAAAATAAATAAGAGTTAATCATAACATCAACAATTTCCAGGATTATATGATAGCGAAGCAAAATGGGATGAAATGGAACGTAGAATAAAGGCCCAGTCGGGTTAGACAAGATGCATTTATCATCATTATCATCATTGTTATTGACGTTATCTTTATGGAAAATGTATTGGATTGACGTAAGGTGCCACACGGCGTCGTTTCGAGGTCTTATGTCAAATCCATACCAATTAACCGTTTTAGAATCCCGTTTACATTAGCGTTAAACATTTTGGCTAGGGCCTCAGTAGTACTTTAATCTCGGATCGCTTGTTCTGGTCAAAGTGTTCTTTGTACTTTGTTTCACAGTCTCTCTTGTATAACATGTATACAGACATGCCAGAGGGAGTCTGACAGCAACAGACAGCCGAATCCTAAATATAACACTATCACTCTGGTTTTACTGTGCTTTAGTGATGACAGACACAAAATTGACTGGCTTCGCACAGTTTCCGTTAAAACCTAGCTTACTGATATGTGCGGTAGCCCTCAAACTGGGATGCATTAATTAATCAAATAATTTACGATAGCAACAAGTCTTTTAATTCAAGTATCACATTTGAGTGGAAGCTCCGCTCAAACGGCAACAATGGGAGCAGAGTAGGGGGCAGCGACGTAGGGCGACGCCACGTAGGGAGACGCGACGTAGGGAGATGCGACGTAGGGCGCCGCAGCCGCCACGTAGGGCGCCGAGGCCACGTAGGCGGGCGGGGCGGCGACGTACGCGGCCAGCCCGTTGTTGATGCGGTGGTAGTACTGTGAGCTGGTGGCGGTGACCAGCGGCGCGGGCGCGGCCAGCAGCGGCGCCGCCACCACCGAGGGCTTCGCCGCGCACAGGGCGATGAGTGCGGACAAGGCTAAGATCTAGGAAATAGATAAAAACAACAAAATATAATCTATGTATACGTCGTTAGTTTAATTTACTTTATTTTTAGTTTAGTTCTCGGTACCAAAATATCTGAAAAATGAAATTAATCCGTGAAAAAATGGCATGGAGAAGGCAAACGAGCAGACGTTCCACCTAGTGGTAAGTGGATTCTGTCTGATGCCCATGGACATTTTGCAAATGCATAGCCAACTGAGGACATCAATTGAATAACTACTTAATAACTTTGTCACTTGTTCTTTTCGTTTATAGAAACTTAAATCCGGAAGAATACTCACGATCTTCATCATTTTGTTGTTTTTTGTGTGTTGTGGTGATAGGTGTGTGAAGCAGGTGCAGGAGTGGTGCCGCAGCGCCGGCGCGCCGGGCATTTATACGGAGCGGCTCGTGGCGCAACCGGCCTGCTTCGGCGACGTCTCTGGCATTGGCCGACGCGTGACGAGAATCAAACCGCCGTCTGATCAGCTTCTGGAGGATAAATTTGTACTGCATTGCGGAATACTGTTACATTGTGAATTCTCTTAACGACTAGCCTGGACTAACCAGTAAACATAGGGTTCCGTATTTCTTTACCTACATAGGAATGAGGAACGAAGTGAAGAAGATACGCGAGTCTGATTTGGAAGTTTTCATGAGTTTAATAATTTTTCAAGTAAGGTTAGAAAAACTTGGTATCTGGACTGTACATCCTATCTTAAGAAAAGCGCGTCCGGATCAGTCCATCTGGTTGAGAGCTGCCGGAGGTACTTCTTTGCCATTTGTCCGGGACTCTGTCTGATTATACATAACTCGTTTATCGTTTTATTTCAATGCTGAGAGACAGTATCCCGTAGGTAGAAAAAGGTACGGGTAAAAGATAATCTCGTCTATATTGAGGAAATCTCACAAATTGTAAGTTATTTGGAAGTTATACATATAGGGCCAATTTTTGGTCAGTAGTTAACTGAAGTAATGGTTTAAATAAATAAATAAATTAGAAAATCTAATCAAAAATGAAAAATTTGGTTCAGATTTGACAAGTGGTGGTTTGGCTATTAGTTCAGTTAAAGAACTACGGATCAAGCAACTTACCCTTAGTACATGATTTTCCCCTATATAGACGATCTGATACAATCTAAATGTCGGTTTACTCAAATTAGGCCCAACACAAATATTTAGTGCAGTGTTCTCAAATATACGGACGGACGGTTGTCAAATGTATTGACTAACAGCTGATTAACACTTAACCGTCCATTGACGATGTTACTCAAGTAAAAGAACATCCACACAAACACTGTCAAAAAGTTATCAGATCTCATGTGGAGCCAAACTTCTAACTCTACAAGCCCTAACTTCACAAATTACACCTCAGTCAAAATATCTGGCTTGGCTGTTTCGCTACCGTTACATGGGCGTTACGTGAAAAATTTTGTTTGACTGGTATAATCCGAACCCAAGTTATGAGGGTTCAAAAACCCATGAAGCGCTTCGAGAAAAGGTATGTAGTGCCCTTGCGCTTCGGTTGGCTCGTGTTGGCGGGAGCACTACCATGCCCCAGATACATTTAGAACAACTTTTCTATTTAACAACTGTTGCAGAGTATACGATCTCATATTATCACTGCTTTGCAAAGGAAGCTTAAAATACTTTGTTCGCTGTTAACAACCCTTAAAAAACAAATGCAGCATTTAATAAGAAACTGCGCGGATTGCGTTTTCTTTTCTTTTCAATCGGCATCGAACCGAAGAAAATCTTGGAAATAATGCCGCTGTATATTTTTATTCGGACCAACGTCTTCAACATCAGACTTCGTTTATCGTAGAGTCAAGCAGCAAGTATATAAAGAATTTATTTGCACAAAAGGTTTTGAGAATAAATGATAAAAAAGACAATCAATCTAGCAATGAGTTACCACAGCTTAACAATAACTTGTTTCAATATTATTTTGCACGACGTTTGAATACGACTCCCTTCGTGAAAAAAAGAATTTTTATGGAGTACCTAAGAGGGGACACGCGTGAAAAGCTCGTAAAGTTACCCATAACACCAACAATTATAATTATAAGCCGAGATGGCCGTCTAACAAAATGTACCTAGCAGGAGACATTAAATTAGTAAACAATACGAAATTACGACTAACATTCTCGTAGTTACTCATGGTTGAATTGTTAAAGAGCACATTATAATTATTACATCGTTAAATATCGTTAAAGACATATACGTCTCTGCCTACGCCTATTTTGGCTTTACATATTAACTAAACGATTTCATAATATTATTGAATCTAATTTTTATTTAAGTTTCAAAAAAATATTGAGATCAACAATAATGGATATTAATCGCTGAGTGACCGGCGAACCCTGTAAAAATCAAGTAATGTCAAGTTGCGTAAAGTAAAGTTAACGTAAAGTTAAGTTTTACAAGTTGCCAGGTGGATATATAAATCATTTAATACGACAAGTTTATACAATGTTGTACAGTACGAATAATTCGACTTAGACATTCGGCAATTCTCCACATTCATCGGGAGAGATCGGAAGTACAAATGACACGAGACACATTGCTGCATATTCAGAATATCATAGTATGCACTTAACATTCTAAAATAGTAATGTAGATCACCTGCCAAAATCACATTTTATTACAGTAGAGCTATTAATAACACAGATGTGATTATAATTCAAAGGATTTTATATGAGTAAATTTTAGGATTTTATATACTCTATGTGAAAACTCCAACCTTTACGATTAGAACCGAGTTGTCCCGAGTGTCTAAATGGAAATAATCGTACTGTACTCTGGTATGTGCTAGCGTAATTATTAAAGTTCGTTTTATTACAGAGCAGTGTCAAATAACATTTTAAATGTATGCAGACCCCCCATGAAGTATAAAGCATGAGCTGGTTTAATATCCAAAGATCACAGATGCTTTTTCCTAAGACACCTAAATTAAATATTTTTTCACATAATGTTACCGTCTAAGGAAAAAATGTAATAAGACTAAAACGGTTTCCTCCTTCCCGGTTTCTGTTTGTAATAACGCCACGCTTGTTAGATTAACAACAGGCTAGACACGTTGCTTGTACACTATCTACAGAAACAGGCCTCGGAGCGACCGAACTCATCTGTCATACTGTCAAAGTACGAGGTGAATGAACACTTTGTTTTAGAAACAAGAAACGATCACTAAACACAATTAGTCATTTTCTTAGGCGTATCCTTTTGAGGGGTGCCTGTTGTTTTTATGATAGGTACATACTCGTAATTATTACATTCGGCGTGCTCGGATTAAATATGGGTCAAATGCCCTCTATGCCACTAATCGCGGACGCCGCCTTCATGTGTAAACACCCCGAGGTTTTATGAGCCTCGGTTTTCGTTTCGGAGTCTCGGCTCTGAATACTAATCAAAAAGCGATTTACTTTGAATTTGATCTAAATCGGGCTAACGAAAGATGGGATTATTTTAAAGTGGAGACATTATACCTTTATTATATTTTGATGATACAATACGAAGAAGAAATATTTTATAACTTGATTTTTACACATTGTTCTGCGCGTGAGTACAGCGGCGCGGCGAGCCTGGTTGTTGGGCCACGGGCGAATATTTGTGAGATGAGATCGCCAGTACTTATTTGTTTTCGAGCTTAGGATGTTTTCTATCTATTAAAGTAAGTATGTACAATACCCCAACGAAAATGCTAACCACTTTAGTGCGTTGTCATGGTAAACTTCAAACAGAACATCAAATGACACACAAGCCAATGGCATTGCCACATTCACAATTACAAGGTTCTAAGTATGCTCAACATATTTATTGGGTGACCGTACATACTAATTAATTCAGCTCGTGTGTCGTTCTCTACTGCCTCATAGTAGAGAATCCGAATAGGAGAAAACCTTCACCCAGCTGTTTATTCGATGAAAGTACATTTTATGTCAAAGGACGATGGGCAAAAATGTCCCCACCCACTAAAAGAGATGAAACATGTGCCAGTTTATGAATCTTGGCAACGTGATGTATTTTTACTATGGCGATGATCACTATATGTATGGGGTTTTCTTGGAAAATTATACTCGTATCGTATGGAATTTGTTTGAAAATAAACACGTATATGTATTTGCCTTGTTTTCATTAAGAAAATCCCATTGATTGGCTACTAAAATAAGTATTTTGTCTTTTTTTGGGTCCTAATGAACATCTAGACATGCATCCCCTTACTGTTACAGGGTGGGGACGGGGTCCATATAAAATTGCCCATCACCCTTAATACGTTAATATATGGCGAATAGGTACGCTGAAAAAATTCAGTTCAGTATATAATTTAATTACATCATAAAAAAAAATAAAAAAAAATCTTTTTAAATTGCAACTGCTTGTTTAACAGACAAATTACATACCAATCGAAAGTATAATAGTACATTGTGCATCAAGGGTAGTATGAAGGGAATTACTAACGAGAGTGTTAGAAGCCCGACGCCGTAGGCGGAGGGCTTTTAATGACTCGAGTTAGTAATCCCCTTACTGCCTGTGATACACACAATGGTTTACATCACATTTGCGAGGAAAAAAAACAAAGAGAAAACACTTTAACTCTGCAAAATATAAAGAAATAACTTTTGACGAACGGGAACGTAAATGGAAACGATATTTTTTTGTGACCTCCACCACAGATAATAACTGCCTTTAGTTTCGACCTGGATTCGAGCCAGATTTAGCCAATTTGATAAAAATGTATAATTGCTAAAATTAATGATAAATGTTGATATAAACTTGAAATAGGTATAAAAATAATGAAGTTTAATGAAGCGTATAGGTTTTGTGTAATGTAAGTTAGTCTATAGCTAATTTTTAAAGATGAAATTAGAAACCGATTTAATTTTTGGCTGAAAATTAAACCTCCTTAGTCAGAAATGATGTACGAAAGAGTTGCAAATTTTATAAAGAAAGTCATTACTCCCTAGGGATGACAAACTCGCCATAATTCCCGCGGGAACAATTTAGGCCATTGTCCTTCTGTATACAGGCATGGAATAACACCATTTACGAGCAAGTGTGATGAAAAGCCTATAATAGAATATGCAAACGTTAGGTTGATTATTTTGTTCCCATCGTATGTATAACTATTGGGTAGCAGGTATAAAGCAAGTAAGTCGGTAACAATAATTTGCACCAAACTTAGGCTTCATACTTTCGATTGGTATGAAATTTGTCTATTGAAGAAGCAAACGCAATTTAAAAAAAGTTCCTTTTTAAGTTTTTAATTAAGTAATACTACTAAGTATACTGGACTGAACATTTTCAGCCTACCTATTCGCCATATATATATTATTTAACGTATTAAATTTTATATAAAATACTTATTATCGAATAAACAGGTCGTCTCCTATTCGGATCTTAAACCGTTAGTAATAAACCTAGATCTCAGTTTGGGACTAGACCTTAGTTCCGAATTTTGGAATTTCAAGTTACGTACGATATATTTTTACAAACAAAACTGGAGTAACAGTTTGGCTGTGAGAACGGCAGTCTCTAGGTAAGGCATTCATTGGCATTATACACATTAAATGACAGTACTATACTCGTACTGTCCATAAAATCATATGGCGCTGTACGGTCGAAATCATCAATATCTACAGAGCCATAGCATTCAATATACATATGTGTACATAAGTCTTATTTTATTAGTGTTATAGGGGCGCGTGTAAATATCTTTGTACCTAAATGAAAAAGTCAGTAAGTTTTTATTAAAATTTTACTCATAAGAACCTTCCCCTAACGCTCAGTCAGCGAAACACATACCTTCTGTTCTGTTTTAGTGTGTTGTGGAACTAGCTACCTTGAATGCATTTAAAGAATTGAAGTCCATTTTAAGGTTCCATATCCAAACGGTGCAAACGGGACCCTATTTCTAAGGTTCCGCTGCCCGTTTGTCTGTCAAGCGGGCTATATCTCATGCACCTATAGATAGGTACTATGGCAATAGTACCACTCAGTTTTTTAAACAGCGGCAGCTGTAACAACAAATAATAAAAAATAAAGGGGGAGGGGAGACATACGTACAAGAAGAGAGAGACCAATTACCTACCTACCGACCTACACTGATACCAGGGACATCTGATGATAAGTAATCTCCTTGGTGTTTAAATAATGCAAAAATAATACTAGCCGGTATGGAATAGTGTTCATTGGTTATTCTTAATAAAATGCATTCATGTATTTCTTTCATCTCGTATTTGTGCGATTCTGGAATATATTCAACAAGTCGGAAAAAAAACCAAAATAATTAAAATTGAACAACGAGCAGCATTTAATTTCTCACCAAAAGAAGGAAAAACTCAAATATAAATAATAATATACATAATACAGCGTATGTGTTTATTTGGTGATTCGTGTCCTTCCGAATTTACTATTAAGTTTTGGTTCAAGCAGTTTAAATTTGGTTGCAAGTCCAAGGTTAGCCTTGCTTTTGACAAGGAGAGACTTGTCAAATGTTAGGAGTTGTTGAACATGTCACGGGGAAGAGAAATAAATTATTGTAAATAAACTTGGATTCATCAGTGGAACCCGGAAAGTAAACAAGATTCTTTACAGTGGAAATTTAATGATGGGAAGCCTCCACGAAAATTTAAGGTTCGTCCAATTGGTGGTAAATTCATGGCTACAATATTATGGAACACAGACGGGATTTTGCTCGTCGATTATGGACCAAAAAAAGACCCTGTACGCTGAATATTATTAACTTAATACACCAGCTACGAAACGTATTGTATGAAAAGCACCAGTGCATACCGCCCGCACAACAAAGCTTGCATCCTTGTGATTATTTCCTGTTCAGGATTTTCGACCGATGACGAAATGAAGGATTCGGTTAATGAGTTTTTTGACGCGAAACCGAAATTTTTCATGGTCATTAAAGTCAGTATTTGAAGTGTATGTAACAAGTGCATTACTAACGCGTACAACAAATCTCTTCGTGGGCCAAGTGTGGATTGGTGATTTGACAACCACGAATTGATTTTTCAGAACTGTAGCTTGTTTTCTTGTACAAATGTATATACAGGTACCTACCAAGAAACTCGAGCTAAATTAAAATGTATGCCATTTATAAATCGATAGCAAGTTATTTCTACCCTGTAGGAGTATTGGGACTGGAGGATCCGCAGCAGGAAGTGAGATGCCAGCGGCGACCGCGGAGGGGCGCCACTCTCACTCGTGCCTCTCATTTCCGGACGGCAATCGATAATAACTTTGGTGATGAACATGCTGATTGACTCCCTATTTCGACTAATATTGCCGGAGTTAAGTAGTTAAGAAAATATCTACGCAGTGAAGACTTTATCACTAAAGAAATAAACGTTAGCATTTAAAATATATTGCAGTCATAGAAGCTTCTTTCAAAATGAAAGTCAAGTGCTTCGTGTGACAACCACTTTAACTTTAATTTTTGATCCACTTAAGAACCCAGTAATAATAATAGCATCAAGTCACGAGAATGAAATTACGTCAAAATGTATCGCTGGGTTTGTGCATTAACGTTAGATAGTGGGATATTGACTAGTGTTGCCATGAAAGACATCCCGATTTACGCGGATTGTCCCGAATTCATCAAGATCAAGATCAAGATCAAGTGATATTAAAATTAAAATCGGTCAAAAACACGGATGATACAAGTATTTTAAACTGCTAAGTAGACAGTGAGATCCGAAGTGCACCGGTGACGTCATTGTGCAGTTCCGCCATATAAACTCCGCGTGAAAATCTGTTTTGCTAGAAAAAGATGGGAACTATTTCTTGTTGGGTTATATCTATATCAGCATTTACTTACTTACTATGTATAACCATGCCAAATTACAGCTTTGTAGTTCCAAGTGAACTCTGTCTAAACTGGACGGATACGCGGGCACGGCGAAACTATAAGGGCACCTTTGTTTACCTACTAGGGAACTCTAAAAATGAGCATGCTCAATTTTTTTAAATCCTAGTTATTGGATTTACCCCTGGCCTTGTAAGCCCCCTTCCATATTGTAACTAGAACAAATATGGACAAGTTGGAATTCGTGTATTGAGCCAGATCTGAATAACCGCGGCGTAACGTGTGAGTGTGAATTTACAAGCAGGAAAACTTTCTCATTCATACTTGTAGCATTTTAATTGTATTTTTTAGCTTAGTGCAATTTTCAATATGATTACTGGAATTTGGCTTAACTATCAAAGGTACGCTTTAATAATAGTATAGGTACGTGTGGAATTCCTCATATTTTTTAGTCCTAATGTACATTAATTTCCGTTGGAATTAATTTATTTGTCATCAAGCAACTCAACACACCCTAACTTCCAGTATTATTGAAAGCCCTACAAACTTATCTGACTTGGCTGGAAATATTGTTTAAGACAAACGATACCTGCGACTGTATTTTGTTTCGTTTACAATAAAACATTACATACAACCTAATGTATACATATGTATACATTAGGATGAATTATGAGCTCTGCGGTGGCCTTATAACCCAGGGTTTAAGGTTTTCTAAACAAAGATCACTGGTGAATATCAAGTAAAATTTGAATTTACTCGCGAAATAAGATAACTAATGCACTTCTTCTAGAGAACAAATTAAAATGAATTATAAATTAAAACAAACGGCGTAGGGAGCGAAGTATTGATTGGGTCTGTTCTAGGCAAATTAGTTGGAGTTTCTTGTAGCTCTCCTGAAATTTCAGGCGTCATTCGGTTATAAATTATCTCATTTTAAACTGGGGTTGGGATGAATCGACTTTTAAACTTCATTAATTAAAGACGTTGCTTTTTGAAATGTGATTTAACGAAACGCTTGAGAAAAGAGTGGAATTTTGACTTTGGTACAGATATCTAATGATCTTAACTTTTGAAATACCGGTTTGTAGCTAAAAATGCTCAATTTCCAATAGAATATTTTCACTATGACAAAGCGCAAATTCAGATTTTTATATCAATAGCTATAACTTTTACGTTCATTCTATTTTTTTAAATATAATTGGACAAAGAAATACACATTTAAAAATTCAGTTTCATTAAGACGCTTAGTCAATTACCTTCATTGTACAAATATGGCAGCGACGCCGTACCGAAACAATATAAAGTTACGTGAGAGATTCTGTGCCGTATTTTGAACTTTTCTCAATCCCAATTCAATGTTTCGAAGAATTGAGGTCTAGGTATATAGACACAACTGGCACTTATACGCAATCTGATATATTCCCTAAAGATCTTACCGCACATAAAGTCTTTGCCTAATGTCTTCAACGTGAAAAGTTCGTGGATCGAGGAAGAAGCTAATGCAATGTATGCTGTCTAGCAAAACCAGTCCGTGGGTCCACAGAAAACCAGCGGCGCGCTTCCAATAGGTGACCTCATAAGGAACCAATGTACCAAATTTGGAATCTTTAGACTCAGCGGTTTGGGTATTTGCATTGCACCAAGCTTTTAGGTGAGTTCAACCTTTATTGAATAAAATCGGATTGAGTATTTAAACATGTGACAAAATAAAATGGAAACATACTAAGGAGTATTGATGCCACCTTCAAAGTAAATCACCCCCAAAATAACTTTCTACCCCTTTTTCACCCCCTTAGGGAATGAATTTCAATAAAATACGAAATACGTCTTTCATGAATTCTGTTAAAAAATGTTAATGCGAAATTTGTAGTAGATTAGACCAAGGAACCACGTAGTCCCATACAAATTTTGCCCCCCTTTTTTACTCCTTTATGGGTACAATTTTGGAAAATTCTTCGTAACGGATGCCTACGTCATACAAAGAACACACCCTCCAAATTTCTCCAGGTCTCTACGATCAGCTGTTTAGGCTGTGCGTTGATCCTTCAGTCAGTAAAATGCTTTGTCCTTGTTGGCTTGACAAAGCATTTTATATGTATAGATAATATATCAAATTATAAAACCGTACTTTTACAGCATCAGAATTAGACAGCATCGAAGGCGATAACGCCGGCGTTAAAGAGTTCGCTTCACCAACTGCAAAGGTTGGATAAAGACCTCGCATTTTCGTATTTTCAAATCCGTCAAACCTTTAGTTCACACTATACACATCTACATACATACATAGCCCTTTTTGGGTGTCGCGTAGACTGGTTTGGTTTATACCAAACTGTTTTAAAAAATTCTGTTTTTTTCGTCGGAGGCGTTAAGTTCGATGATAGACCGCGAAATTCCCACGGGCCAAGAATCCAAAATACAAATGAATGTTGTCTTATCAACCGAATAAGAAAAGTTGTACACTTCTGAGAAAATTCAAATATTACTGAAATATTATTATTTTGATTACTGAAATACTCATTCTTGAAAAGTTTTTTTCATTATGGCGGCTGGTGCGGTCGAATAGATACTCGTACTTACTTGACGTTACATAAAAATATTCAAATGGCTGTAAAAATATTTAAATTATTATGTATTTGTAGATTCAAAATATTTTCTAGTACCTACTAAACCTGCTTCAAGTACTAGCGATACAACATCAAATATGTTGGATGTTTCTAATACAGGGTTTATCAACCCACAGATATCAGAGCGTTATCATTTGATGTCCGATAAAATATTAAAACAAACATTAACATATTACTGAATTCTATGAAAATCAATATCCTGCCGCTGGAATTGTATTGGCAAAACTAAACCGGGATCAAAATGTATATTTCAACAGCCACACAGCCCTATTTGGAGGTTCTGTAGAGATGTGACGGGGCTAGCGTTCCAAAGTACGTCTTTAGAACGCTAGCCCTTATTTCTGGAAATGCCGGTCGGCTTTATTGGGGCCAGCACGTTCACGGACAAAAGACGGACAGATGAAAGTCCGTGATGTCCTAGCCGATCTACGTAATTTACGCAGCGGCATGTGGAGGATAGACTGGCACCCAAGGCAAAAGCAAAGTCGGAGTGTCTTTACTGTCTAGTAAAACACAACTGCTTGGTGAGGGATGAACTTAATCCCCAGTATACAGCCTATCTTGTACCTGGCTGGTTCAAAAGGCCAATAAAGATTTGCCAGAGAACTGTAGTAGTACTTGTAGGGTGTAAAAACCAAGGACCTACATGACCCTACAGAGGAGGGTCAAGGGGGCAATTTGGTGGCAGCGATCCATTTCTCCATAGAACAGAATGCTTTGCGGAAGTTTACATACATACATAAACTCACGCCTTCGTTCCCAGAGTGGAGTAGGCAGAGCTACAGAATTACCTACAAATGTAAAAACTCGCAACCACCATCAGTCAAATCAAATCAAATCATTTTTATTTGCATAAAATGTGGTATAAAAAGGTCGTTTACAGTTCAAGTGGTTTCACACATTTTACCAGTAACTGGCATGCAAAAATTACATTTAAAAATATGTTACATTTTAATAACAAATCCATTCAATAAATAAGCAATGTCCTGACTCAAAATATATCTTCGAAATTATTTCGTTAATCCTAACTTTACAGTAGTAATCGTAACTAAACTTTATCTTTTCTATTTTAACTTTTAAAGCGCTTCCATGACTGGCTGATTGACAAGGGACAACGCACAGCTTAAACCTCTGAACCTGGAAATTTGGAGGTACTATACCTTGGGTAAAATATTTCCTAGGGGTGCACAATTTTTTAAAATTGGCCTCTAACAGGACGAAATAGGAGGGTAGCGGGATACTAATTGTACCTGTACGAACTCGCGGGCGTCCTTAGTCATAAATATTTGTAATTAAATTAAAAACTAAAACTCTTTAGTATGTAAATAGTCGTCTAGTAGATTAGTACGCTCCTGAAAATGGTTGCCACAGATCTTTCGATAATTTGTCATAGGAGCTTTCTTGATTATAGCCAGGAAAGGGTGTTTTACCCCCTCAAGTAACTAAGAGCCTTAACAACCAAATAGCTCGTTAAATTAGAAGCTTCATTTGTCGCTTTATTGCGTCCGATAATCGGTGCTGTCGTCATTTTTGACGTCAAGTGTTAGATTGTTAATTACTCTGGCTATAAAATATCTATACACTGCGTAGTTAAATGTTTTATTGTATCCAACTGTACTAACTATATTTATTTCTGTGTGGAATGTGTTTTTTTCTCTTTATTATACAGACAAGTGGGTTAATAGAAAACGTTTATTCTTAATGTCTCGTTTTGTGTGCCTAAATTAATATTTGTACAAATTATCAACAAGTTTTTAGGGTTGTTGGAAATTCTGTAGCTCTGCCTACCCCACTCTGGGAATGAAGGCGTGAGTTTATGTATGTATGTATGTACAAAAAATATGAGTGCGGTTTTTCAACATTTTATTGAGCGTAAAAATAAATACATACGTGTTTGCGATGATCGCGATGATTTAGTCTGACTGAACTGGCAGATTGTACCATGCATTCAAAACCCAACTCTCCCCAAAAATCACAATTAAAAATTCGACGCCTTAGGGTGAAGTCACACGCGCTGAATTTTGTGAGTTGTGGTTCGCATAATTTCCGTTCCATACAAAAGGTCAGCTGATTTTGCGTCACCGTGTGAACCAAACAGGAGTTTTGTATGAAAACGAATGCAGCAGAAATTAGGCGACCCAAATTACGCGACTCACAACTGTAGGTATTTTGTAATTATCCTCTTGCATTGTCCTTGCTAATTCTACTCCAAGGTTAACTGGAAGACATCACATATGGGATATGTTCGCCTATGTACATTATCTATAGTGATGCAAAATGTTTTGTAATTGTTTATGTGCAATAAAGAGTTTACATACGAGTACATACATACAACTAACAAAATTCCGCTCGTGTGGCTTCACCCTTAATCCGCCAGCGTTTCAGTATAGTACCTATTGGCCGAAAGTAATCGAATGTAAGCGGAGTGCAGTGACCAAGCATGGACAGTTAATTGACAAAGTGTGGAGGGAGAGTGATTGGTTTAGGGAAAGTAGGGGCAGTTAGATTAATCAACGAGTTTATTGTAAAAGTACTTATGAATCCTTGTCGCGTGTTGAATATTGCAATGTAACATGAAGAAATCCATGCACCTCCAAATCCTGTACTTATCTACACTTGAGTTCTTAGGGGCGTATTAATAAACTCATCTCGACTGTGAGGCCCGTCACAAGATAAATGTCATAGTAAACGCCAAACCATAGAACACTGTCATTTTTGACGCATCTCGAGGCGAGCATTAGAGTTAAGATCAGTTTATTAATACGGGCCTTAGAGTGTTTTCTCTTTTAGAAGTCAAACAAGCATGCAGTAAATACAAATATTTAACGTCACAAGTGTATTAGTATCCCAATTACCTGATTGTGAAGGAAAAAGCCTGGAAAGAGCATGTCTGACCATGCTTATTGTAGGGTTCCAAAGCTGTTACTACACAAAAACTACCCCAAAAAACCACAAGCATGAACTAATTATTGATTTTAAGTTATTTGTTGGTATCTTAGATGATTTTAGTAGGAATACACACTTAGTCGCCTGTATTTTAAGGACCAATCAAGTGCACTTAGTCGTGAAACATTTCCTTTAAAATTCATTGTATGTGCTTACATAAATATTTTTCAAATTTTTAGAATTTTGTGTTTTTCGGTAGAGTGGGTGGGGCGGGAGACACCTGACTGTAACAAAAATTACATACACTCACGCCGTCATTCCCAGAAGCAGAGCTACAGAATTACCAACAACTCCAAAAATTTGTTGCTAATTCTGTAACCACATTTTGCACAATCAGGCTAAGATAACCATGTGTATATTAGTGACAGGTTGCAAGCCCATTGCCTAACAATACCACAAGCGTTTAGTCGACTATTCCACAGAAAGACATGTAGTGGCACTATTCTAAGCCGCCAACCACACGGCACTAATATTTTTGGAATACCTATCAAACAACACCGCACTCTACGGGGTAGACGAGAAAAAAAACATCCCCACGTTACGTGTAGGGGAGGTAGGTGTACCTTGAAAAAAATTTTCGGCGTGACTAATACGTATATTCATGCCAAATTTCAGCTTTCTGGAATTAAGAGTCTCTGAGCTAAGCTGCGGACGGACAAACGGATGGATGGACGGACGGACAGACATGGTGAAATTATAAGGGTTCCTAATTTGACTACGGAACCCAAAAATGCTGTCTTAATCATAAAAAGGCAAAGGTAGGTAAAGACAACACAACAATGATTTAGAAAAAAACTGTGCACTTATTTTATTACGTTTGCTACCGTTCTTGTACACCCTAACGCAAAGTTAGGTAATTAATGCAAAACGATTTTAGCAATAGTCTTATGATTATAATTTTGGAGAGGAAACCCGGATTTAACACGGAACATAGGTACCTACTTGTCATTTATGTTGAAGTTACGGAACAAATATCTATTTAAGATTAAAGAAAATAATCGTACATACATAAACATAGTAAGCATATTAAAATAGGTGGTATAATAAATATCAGGGAAACAAGTATATGGCTGTTCTGTTACCAGGTAATACTCAGAACCGCATTTGATTACACCCCCCTCAGAATATTCCATTGAAACCATCCCCCTGTTCGGGGGGATGCGATAGCACAAATAAAGCGGCTGTTCCTGGAATTATACATGCAACGCCGATTCAATTAGATGCAACGCAATACCTTGTGACAGGCACGCAATTATTGGATGTGCTCTTTGGTTCCAGGAATATTCACGTTTGTTTTAACATGCACGGTGTTCAACATTGTACTCGTATAGCTACGAGAGGACGGCGTAGGTTTTTAGCTGAGTGAATGTCAGCGAGTGCGTGAACTCGTTATGTTTTTATCGTCATTTTGCGGCTTTCGTTTGTAAGTGCGCGTTGAAAGCATCAGTTTCATTCGTACCGGTGGTGTAGGGTAGGGTGGTGTAGAAATACAAATAAAAAAAGTAATTTGTTCACGCATTTAACAGTTATCAAAAGAAAATAAGTAAGTATATGTATATAATAATATACAAAACACTCGACACAATTTCGGGGCAAGGAACGGTGCTATGTTTTAGTAGCCCCTATTTGAATCACTGGACGAAAGCTCGTGAAACAATACGATAACAAGAAACAAACATAAAACCCATATGCTATGAACAGAATCCGATGAAATTTTCCACATAGGTCAGTAAAATTATGCATTTTACTTTGCAAAAGGTCGGGTATTCGCCATTTTTGGACATGTGCTCGAGTTCTTTATATATTTCAAGTTTTTGACTTTGGGGCGCTGCCGCGGGTCTGCTAAGTCCATAAAACAACGAAATGTGATGTGATGTGTGAAGTGGTCTTAACCTTGGATTTTTAACAAAGGCCTCTACAAAAATGGGGAATACCCGACCTCTTGCGAGGTATAAGGTGCCTTTAATTCATACTTTACTGAATTAAAAATAATTAACAGCTAACAATAAAAGATAATAACAAACGAAGAATAAACAAGCGAGGCCACCGGCAGACAACAGGCGTGGAGACTGTCAAAAAGTTGTAAGTACAAGCTCTCTTCACAGCGGGTAAACCCCGACCAAGCAGATGATTAATGATCATAATACCTATGCTATGCAGACTAATGAATTCCTTGCATAATTAAATAGCCAACAATTTGGTGACTATAGTGCAAATAACTTTTGATTCAGAAGGCAACTGCCCACGTTTCTTATAAAAATAGCGAATCATTCTCGTGAAGCCTTGCCTTAAACTTGACCATGTTTATAATTAACACATTTATTTCTAGTAAGTAGCAGTCTGTGTAATTTACTAAATAATTTCACTTACATGCCCGTACTTTCACTTATTTTGTGTATTATAACTGTTATAAGACCTAATTTTGATAATATGAGGAAAACAGTCAATAGGCCACCTACGTTACCGATAAACATCATTTGGCTCTTCAGTGCTACACAGCAAGCTGCGGCGAGCCGTAGCTCGCTCACCGCCTCATCGCGATGTCTAATTATTTGCAAGCCCAAGAGTCAAGACATAGACCCGAAAAATACTTACACTCGTATTAACAAACAATACTTAAGGGATCCTTCACTGAGTAAACGCACTGCGTTCAATACAGCTTTGTGATTGGTCCTTTTTGACCGACCTTTTGTTTATGAGACGTTTTGTTTAATGTGCGTTCGTGAGCACTGTGAGATTTCATAGCGACGTTTGTGAACACGGGTGTTAGCATTATATGTAGGTAGCTTAGTAATTGTAAACAGCATGTAATACTTAATTATGCTGTTTTATTAAATATTTTACGTACTTTACGCTAACTCTTCCGACATAAGCGTAGTTCTTAAATAGGAGAAGTCCACTTACGTTTGAGTATTATCGATAGGGCTGAATAAAGTTTGTTAATCATCGACCGAGTGGGCACTCGCTTAAGAATAAATTACTGAGCGGAACTTGGAAGTAACGAAGTTACCGGCGTCAAGCTGCTGCTCACTGGAACGCAACGTATTGGAAATCGGAGTAACCCACAGCAAAATGACTAACGAGATAAGTTCTCTTCAAGATGCGAACATTTATTTCTTGAGTGGAAATATATTCAGCATACGAGTATGTACATTTTCTTCGAATGCTCTTGTTTTTAGTTAGTAACAAACTCTTTACGGAACAAAAAATTAATTGTTTCATTAAAAAAAAGTATGAGAAAAAGCCAACTTATCCCTTTAAGGGATCTCTTCGTTATAAGCTTGGAATGACTGAGAGTGGACAACGCATGCGGATGGGAAAAACCAGTTAAGCTCAAAAATATATATGTACCCATACAATACGCACATGTGCATCCCTGCCCTGAGACAACGGATGGGCAGCCTGTCCAGCTGTGCGGGGACCTGGGACACACGGTCGTACTTACGCAGGCCAAGTATGTATCTGATACAGGCATTATGCAAACGATCAAGCAGATGCAGGCCGATTGTGAACAATGATCGAAAAAAACCCTTTATTGCAAGTTTAGTGCTATCAAACTTATGCAATGCATATAAATAAATAGAATTCAAGAGGCTATATTCTATAAGTACTTTATACTTTATTCCTTTGAAACCAAAAGACAAGATATAGCGCCGTCCTAGATTGAAAACAGACATACAAAGGAGAACTATAGTCAAAATTCCCTTTACTAGTGATATCTTGTCTTGTGAATCTTGTGACTAACAAGCTACGCTTAACTTAGAAAGATAAAGACTCGTTTATTGTAGAGCTATAAAAGGGTTAGTCAAAATATTTTAATTTTGTTTAACTCGAATAATCCAACTAAAATATTTAGTTAAAAGTTTGAAATGATGCTCTGTTAGTGTTACAAACAGAGCCCGTTTTAGGGAGTTATCAAATTTCATCTTAAGGATCGGAGGGCCTGTTTATAAAATCAAGTAAGGATTTTAAATTAAAATCTCTTGTTAATAAAGCAATTACTCGAAGCAAAAATGTTTATAAAATAACGAGTCGTTCTCAATTATCCGCATCTGCTCTTCGAACCTGCCGAATAATTAATCTTAGATATTGTTAGCTATAATAGTGACTACTAATTCAAGTTATAAAAATTTCTTCCTTTAGGAAATTGCTTTCCAACTACGAAATTTAACAAACGTATCTTATTATACAGTCTATACAATGTTTTCCACATAATATGTAAAAGTCGTTAGACAGCGCACCGATTTTGTTTAGTATATTAGAATCAAAATTATCATAACTCCGAGCTCAACAGGTAATGAATAAAAGTAATTAAAGTGTGGTACCTTATCGAAAGGGGTTTGTATCACCTGTCGCGAGCACAGCGCGGTGCGTGGAGCGGCCGAGCAACAGGAAGGGCTCCGGGGGCGGGAGCGTCCAGGACGCGAGGACCTAGGACGACAGTCGTCGCCCAGTCGCCCTGCCGAGCGCGCGCCCGCCCGCCCTACGCTCCCAACGATACACCTCCATCATCGCATCTCGCTCGCTACCAGGAAATATAATAGTCCTGGACCCCATCCCTAACTATAGTACAGAGTTCAAAAATAACACAGTTCGAAGTTAAAGTGCTAACGGATAGCGGAGGACTCTTAGAGTCCTTAAAAGCGTTTTCCGCTGGAGGCGAGGTAAGTTGAAAATGTATTGAGAAACGATTTTATTTTATTTTCTCTTTATCAATCAGATTTAATCTTCAATAAAGGTTAAGCGATAAGCTTTTAAGGATCAAAAGGTTATTTCATTGAATTACCGAAGTTGTTTGGTTGATGGCTTTGAATTGGACGTGTTTTTAAATTTTATCCTTTGTTATTTTGCAAGCATGTGTGTATTTTTCATTTGTATTTATGGTTTGGTTTTGTCTGTGACTCCGTCGTGCATCTCTATTGGTCGCTGTTCCCTCGGAATTGCTAAAATTTTCCGAGGAACGAATAATCAAGTTGGATAGCTAAGTTTTAGCTTTAAATTCATTAAATTTTAATTATTTAATGGGTTTTTTTTACCTTTCCTCTGTAAATACAATATTATAGCGTGATCTTTTTACATTCGTGTTCTTGGTTAAACAATCGCGGCAATTCATTTTAATTTAATGACTTATCGTCATTTTAATTCGTTTTATTAAATGCAGATTCCGGAAATTTTCAGTTTTTAACAGAATCTGCCAATTAGGTACATATTATATTTAAAAATTTCGCTAACGATGTAAATATTATTTTAATATTGTAAAAATGAATTTTATGTAGGTACCTACGGAATATGATGATCCATTTTTTTACTTGTTTTCTTCATAGCATTACACTACCCATCTATGGATTTTCACGAAATTTATTATTAACGCTCTCCATAGCACAATGTTTAATCCGGGATACAACATAAAAACAATCTCTATGTCAAATTTCACAATCACCCGTCCAGCCGGTTCAGCGTGAAGGAGAGAAACATATTAACTCAGACACACGCAAACTTTGACGGTTATAACACTAGCTTCTGCCCGTGACTCCCTGCTTCTTGACCGTGCCTCGGGAACAGTGAATTTTCGGAATTAAAGATAACCTTTTACGTTAATTCAGGGTATAGTCTATTTTAATTCCAAATGTTCTCTTTATCCGTCTAGCCGTGTTAGTGTGAATTGGAAACAAAGTTAGAAAAATCATGATTAATTTGTCATTGATAAATTACTAATAAATGCTTGATATACCACGTGTCCCAAAACTCAACGATTAGTCGAGAAAAAATAAGGAAAAAAATATATCTTTTCCTTATTTTTTCTCGACTACTCATAAGCAGCTCCATCCTCTGGTGCCGGCTTATCGTTGAGTTTTGGGACACGTTGTATACATAATTTATCACGATAATATTAATTTTGGTAGAACGGACTACAATACAGTTTAAAACAATAAAAATGCAATATAAATGAATAAAAAATAGTTAAATGTAAGTTTACTCGGCTTACCGTCTAGACTCAACATGAACACACAATTTACTTACTGGAACATTAATTTATTCTGTATTTTTGATTTTTATTCAAGTGGCCACTTAGGCTCTTTTAGAGCGATGCCTCACGAGGTATGCCGGGGCGTTGCGTCGTCACAACGCTGTGATTTTAACATAGAGTGACGCAAGTGTTTCAACGCATTATCTGGTATGTCGTATTAATTTATATGTAGAATAACGCAGCGGCAACGACGCAACGCACAGGCTATGCTCGTGTGGCATTCCTCTTACGCGGCGATATTGATACAATTTATTTATTGGTTACGTAGGAACGTGTTTTCAATAGACGACGGTATGCCCGCCAACCAAATTGATGTTGCACCTAATTGTTTGTTGAGTACCTAATGGGGCGACACAGTGGGAAATTCTACACCTACTCTAACAATGGTCAAACTAACTCCTCACTAAAAATAGCTATGTAAGAAATAAAAAGGTAATGGGAGGGAGAGGGCAATGGTGGTCGGCGTTCCAAAATCCAGACCAGTGTCTAAACTAACGAATATCGGCCTACTCGGGGACGAGACGGCCCAGTCGAGGAGGTGCGAGCTGTCATGTAAAGAGTTATTCAAGAGTTTTTGACAGATAGGTATTAGTTTGTTTCGATACTTTCGTCAGGTGTTACAACGCTGACCACCAGTGTCCTCTGACTCCCACTACCCTTTTCTCCCCGACTGCCTACCTAAAGGACCTACATCCTTCTTCGGTTTTTGCTTTCAAGTATAATCTTTCTATGCATCTGGCATACCGGTTATTTAGAATTTCAACATTTGAATATTTCGAATAGAGGGCAACCGACACACTCTTATTCGTACTGAATGTGAAGGACTGGAAGTGATAAAGTTTTAAGCAGCACTAGCGTGGCTTTCATGCATCGGTCACTTTTAATTTGTTGTAAGTGGTCACCGCTCGCCGCCGCCCACTGATAGCGACCGCTCCAGACCACCCCCTTTCACAACTTTCTCATTTAGTTCTTACAATCAAACCATTCACAGATTGAATTAGGGCAACTCAAAACTTCCTCTACTGTATTTTCTAATAATAACATAAAGGTATATCTCAAATTCACTTAATGAAGCTAAACGGTAAATTGATAGGATTAATGGCTGCGGGATGATAACAGTCACATGTCCACAAATAGTAGGTATACCTACTGGATTATTTTTAGATAAAGAACTTGTTGGCAGAGGGTAAAATGTACTTGTACAAGTTCACATTCAAATTAAACGCTGCATTTATTGGAATGGGAAGCGGGTATATTTCTATAACACATTGGAATAAGGCTTATTTATTAAGGAAATCGAAGCACCAAGTCCTCGAGAGTCGAACCCCTAACAGCGTGTTGCTGTGTGAACCTCAGCCTTAGTCGCATTGCATTGCAATAACCAGTGTTTCCTAGCGAGTCCCGTCACGTGATCGGCGTTTTCGTAAATACTCAGTCTGCGGCCAGTTCTCGTTTATTGCGAGCTCATGGTACAGGTTTCATTAAAACTGCCCCAATCAACGGCTTTGTAGCGTCGTGCTTGTCGCTACCTATGTATACCTATGTGTACCTATGTACCTACTCTGTAACCCACAACCTCTAATTAGACACATTCTCGATGTGCACGTAATACGCACATACCGCTATCATTAACAATGCATGTAATTGCTACACGAGTATGATGAGTATGTTCGCAAATGAGTGTTTACAAACGTGGAAAATAATTTGAACTATTTTGAATGATTAACAGTGATGAAACACGTGTGTTGGATTGGTTAGTGCGAAAGTTATGTTTTAATTAAACGTGCTTTACCTATAGAAGCTGAGGTCTGAGAGTTTTATATTAGTAGGTAATTAGAGGGCTATCTGCTGCCGACCCGCAGCGCAGGCTGCTCGGTTCGGCGCACACGCCTCATTTGCCCTTCAACCTCTCTAAAAATACCCGCGTGAGGTTATTGTATGCCTCTTATGGTTCGTCTTTGATTGGCGTGCTCAAGTGAAATAGTGAAAAAAATTACATCCAGTTTTTCCGTTTGATTTCCAATGATCAAGAGGTCATCGTTTGTAGGTCGACTTTCATTCCATTTAAATCGCGTCCGTTGCTATTTGATAGTGTCACGTCCAATATTCGTCGGCTTAATAACTTTGAGTGGCAGTGCCGGGATAGTACGAGCGACAGATTAAAACGTCCAGTTTTCAGTAAGAGTCTTTGTACACAAAAGCGCAACTTTGTAGATTATCGATGAATTCGGGAAAGGCGCCGTAACACTAAGTCGCATTAGTCCGTTGAGTTAGACACATTTAAAACGCTAATGTTTTTAAGTTTTTTTTTCTGAACATGTTTTGTATAAATAACTATTCAGGTACCTTTTTTGTTTTGTATTTTTGAACACTAGGAACTTTCACAAAACCTTTCAATCAATCATGGATGTATGTTCCTCCGGGAATTACATGCTCGTAAAACTTGCATTATGGTAGCAAGTCGACCAACTTTCTCAGTAGTTGTTCCCGAACTATGTTTTCGGTATTGATCAACGAGTGTAGAAATGAAAAAAATGTTCCTTATTGTATCGCATATTTTTTTTATAAAATCGTTTGACCTAGAACGGTTTTTACAATAGAAATGGTTTTATTTTAATAATTATAAAAAACTAACCTACCCTAACCTAACGTAATCTACACTATAAACGTTTATTAAATTCCGCAATGCAAGCCTAAAAGGGTGTTATGCGAAAAGTGAAGGTGCTTCAAAAAATAATGCGTTTCGAGGGCATCCCCCATTATAATGAAAACTATTCGCACCTAGCCTATCATACTTCGCCTTCATTTAGTTTATTATTTGCTGACGAGCGAGATATAAACACCGTTAAGGCTCACCTCTCGAATGTGTAAGTTTACGAGCGCCTGCTGGGAAGTGTTTTCCCCACCTGCTGTTTCCGGCTGATACTATAACTATTACGCAGTTACGACGGAGTAACAAAGAGTCGAGGAAAACGGACCATATTATTGTTTGTTTCCATTTTTTATCCTGTCTGTACCGTTCGTTCCTGGTAACCGGATTCCTTTGGTTTTTGAGCTTTTCATAGTCAACAAGGAACCCTTATAGTTTTGCCATGTCCGTCTGTCCGCGTTTTAACTCGGAGAGTCTACTACAACGCTGTAATTTGGCATAGTTATAAAAATTGGTTACGGAAAAACTTTGGTGCCTTAATTATCTCGAAAGCGAATGTGAGTTTGTCTGTCTGTTTGTTGATAACGTTTATATGGCTTAACCGCTGGACCGTTGATGTGATTTAGAGGGCAGATAAATTTAGAATTAACGAATATCGATAATCGAGTTCTACTGACAAATAGAAGAGAAGAGAATAAGAAACAAAAAAAACTTAAATAACTTGCGAGTATTAAAAAGACACTATTCATAGAAATAAAAAATGGTGGTCAAATCGATGCGTCATTATTTGGCGTCTTCTATTAATTGACCTGTTTCTTTTGATCCATCCCGCGTAATACATCATAGTACATCAGTAGTAACAACTGGCCAAGTTTGTAAACATAAAACCGTACAAAACATAAGGCCCCGAATCCGTCTCCGTCTGCCTTCGCACCATGCCATGTAATGTTGGTAACTAGGTTTATGGTTATTTTTATCAGAAAAGTAGTTACAAATAAAACGGGGGACTACGGCTGACGCTCTTAATTTACCAACAGCTAATGACGCCTTTATTCCTTAAACATTTAATGGTGTATTTCTATGGTAATAGTGGGTGGTCCTTATCGGAGATGCCACAGTTACACCTACTTACCCGTGTGGGTCCTAAATCACCAATATTTATCCCCTAACCTTAACAATTAATCCTCTCGGTTGGGGGATAGTAACAGAATACGATATAAGGGTGGTTCTACTCGCAAGGGAATTTTCTGCGGCTCACCTTATTTTGTATAGTTTTTGTAGGCACATTATATTGATTTACGATCGAAACTGTACAACTAAATGGTTTCTAGTATGTCACTAAAAATTAGGTCACTCCTAAATATATATCTTTAAAAAATTGTACTTTAAAGTGCCAAATTCTCAGTCTCCTGGCATGTCTCTCGGACGAAATGAAAGCTTATAGGCTGCATCATTACTTTATTTCGGGTATGTACGTAATATCTGTACTAAAATAGAAATTTATAATATATATAATTTCAATGTGTTTGTTTAATTTTACCTTAAATGCGAAACTTATTAAAAAAAAAGTGCATTATATTTTGTCTCTCGGTTTTTACCTCAGTCTCCTGCTACAACAAAACACGTTAAATCAGTTTGAATTTACCGCATCTAGCGCGTTGCTGTTCGGTCTGAGTGAAAGATCGAGGTGAAATTAGCTTACAACCACTCGCGTCCGTCTCGGCTCGCGGTTGGTTCAGTCGCTACAGCGAGTTGTGTGAGTGAGGTTGTGCTGCGGCCAGTCAGCTTATCAGTATCCTGGTACGTATTTATTCAAAATCCATTGCTTTTTAAATACTTTTTTTGCATTCATAGTTTGTTAATTCGTTACATTAGAGTACAGAATATAATAATTTCCATATTAAATGTTGCATTGACGTAGTTATTGGCTAAAAACTTAATATAATCTCAGTATCCTGTCCTCAGTCTCCTGGAAACACAATAGTCAGGAGACTGAGGATGAATCAGGAGACTGAGAGTCATCATGGATCCACACGAATACTAATCCAGTTATTATGATTGGTATATTAATTATTGGTACATTTATGTATTATTTGATTAGTTACATATTATTTATCATAGTTATCATAAATTAATAAGCTGGGAATTCCCCGAAGCAAAAACTCCGATTTCTAACATTAAAAGTTCATTATTATTTATTTATTGTTTAAAAACAATCATATTTTTTACATTTTTCATCTTAAATTATATAAGTTTTTAATTACAATTTAAAATATGTGTCGTTAATATTTGAATACGTAAAAAACCTTATACATTTCATTATATTATTTTACAGAAAATGGCAAAACCAAAAAATATTACTAAGGAAGAAAGATTAGAGAAAAAAAGGATAGCTGAAAAGCTCAGATATCAAAAAATTAAAAATGATCCTACTAAATTAGCGGCTCAAAAAGAAAAAAGTTGGCAAAAATATTTAACTAGAAAGGAGAAGGGACAAAGAAAAGCTGGAAAAGCAAAGAGAGCAAATGACAAAGAATCGGATGATTGTTTTTGCCTTATGTGTGGTGCTTTATATAGTGAAGATATCACAGAAAACGATTGAGTCCAGTGTATTTTATGTCATCAGTGGGCACAAATCGGTTGCATCAAAAGTGACTCTACCTCATTTACATGTCCCGATTGCTCGTCGGACTGTGACTACAAATAATACTGTCTATAGACTGAAGAACAAGATGTTTTTATTTTTAATAGGATTGAGGTTTATTTGATTTTTGTTTATTTAAATACTAAAATTTTAATATGAATGTTGCCATTTGTAGGTGTTTAGAACTTGTTATTTTTCATAATTTTATGCAAAGTTCCTAATCTTATAATGATGAGACTGTTTAAGCACTTTTAAGTTTTAGTTTTTTGAGTTTTGACCTCTGTAATTGATGTTAATGAATAGTGAGATTACTGTTAAGTTACAAATAATGAAACTATTGAAGACTGATGAAACCTCAAAAGTTTTGTACCTACTAAATATAAGTTGATTTAATTTTCAATAATTATTTTGAAATCTTTGACAATGTTGTGTGTAGAGAATACTTAAAAAAACGATTTGATTATTTTTTTCAATGTTCCTAATTTTGTAATAAGTACTAATGTCTTAAGACACTATTTTTATGTCATTAAACTTTTTTATTAATAAAATATAATTTTATTTCAATAATTACAACGATTTTCAAGTTCTTTTGTATCAATTACTCAGTATCCTGTTCATAGCCTCAGTCGCCTGGGCCCATATATTTTTTAAACGGTCATAAATTCGGTATATTTTATTTTTTTGACTGGCCCGTTTGAGATCAGTAAAATACCGACCTAAGCTAGACGTCAAGCTACTTTTCTGACCTTAGATGGCAAAAAAATGTTGTGCCAAAAATCACTTCATTTTCGTCCCTCCTGAGTAGAACCACCCATAACTACCGTGCCGTTGACAATTTCGTAATGTACAGAACTTACCTATGTGCTTGTTATTATTACTGTAAATAATTTACCTAACATTAGCGAGCCCAGACAGAAAACAAGGGTGTAAATGCATATTTTGTGTTGTATAAAACGACACGGACGATGTTTGTTTAGAACCTTCAATCTCGGATAACAAAGACGTTAAATCTCGTCGGGAGTTGCGTTTCTCTTCCAATTTTACTCCGCCGAAATTGTTCCGAGGGATTTCCAGAGTGTGGCAGACGCAGCATACCTGCTTCACCTTGCAGAATGCAGAATAACAGTTGTATCCGTATGCTCGTTTGACTTTTACGGCTATAAAAAGCCCATTAAACTATTAATTGGAAATAAGACAAAATTTTCATAATTGAACTGTTGTTATTTTTAATTATTATTTTGTAGTTTACGTTTGATCAGTAGTGTATATTATTTTCAAATATTTATAGGATTAATATAAAAAGTACAGTATTAAAATTGTAATAAGGTACACGTTAACTTTCATAGGTATCTTCCCTAACCCTACGTACTCGTACATCTGAACACTTGATATACTTCGATCAGAAACCTGTTCCGACCAAAGAAAATGTAAAGACGATTCATGAGCCACCTTTTATCTAGTAACTTAATAAATATAAATTGTTGTTAAACACAATATTGGTTAACTTTGTAAACATTTGGAATTTATTTCGTCCCTTATTCAGAGTCTTTGTGTTTTGTGAATTGGCTGTTGTCTTCAGATCATTCAGAAAACAACGTAAATTAAATGTGAATTTTTATTCCATCGGGCAGAAGATTCGACGCAATTTCGAGGGCGACGAATTCGTTCCACGTTCTCTTACCACGACTTTTCTCAGTATGGGGTCGACTTTCGAAAGTTTCATACTTAGAGCATCACTAAACTGCACCAGGAGCAATAAAGTCCTAAAATCACTTTACTACGTGCTGTTAGCCAATAAGGCAAGGGCTTACGGGCGTTATACTTCATATGGTAAATTACTTGCTAAATCAATGCAAGTACCTAAGAGGTCACGGTTTCCTAGTACTTAAACGTTGTCGAATTATCATTTGAAGCCACCATAGATCGATTACATAGACAAAGTTTTAGTGACGTCATTACCCGATATTTAACGTCTGGTCTGTCATAAGGCTGCACCGGGACCCTAGGGAAACCTTGCTTTAATATCAACGGAACAATATACGTATAAAATAAAAAATACAGGTCGCCGGTTCTACTTAAGAGACGAATTAAGCTAAGTGCACCGTTTTGGAACCTGTCAATCCGTATCAGGAGAGTAATCGACGACGCAGGCTTGAAAATTAATAAATTAAGTGAATTTAAGGAGAAAGCCGCAAGAGAATTGATAAGAAGTGACGCCGGAAAAATTAGGTCGCTTTAATGTTATTTATAGACCTTTTACCAGGTATTAATATCCTTTTGAGATATTAATATACTCTCCCCTAGAGATAATCGTAAAAATACTTAGAAAAAATACTCGAGTAATTTATATTTTATTTGATTACTCGGTGTGGACTGTGGATGGATAAAGAAGGTACAAAGTCACTTTCAATGACTAAATTAAGGTTTAGATAAAATGGCACTCGAATACCTGATATTTAGGTAGCCAGCACACTGTGCCAATAAACTGTAAAGGGTAGATACTTAAAAAATGGGTCAATGGAAATTCGAAGAAGTCAAACAGAAACAAAACTTAGATTCAAACACACATTTAAAGTGTAAAATTAAAAACCTACGTACTGTTCGTTAAAACCAATATGCCGATGCCACCGTGAAGTGACAACCTACCTATCAATCATTTTGCCAGCTCAATCATTCATTATTGTCAGTCGCCGACAGACTAGGTACATAATTCTTACTCAGACGGAAATAAAAGTCGCTTGGATATAAAGAGGTCCTACGCCAAATGACTTGCTTACTGGAAAGCCAGTAGAATTCAATGAAAATTTGAATAGTTTTTTTTATTTCAAAGCGTCTGATGTTTCATGAAGTCATTGCATTCTGTAACTAGTAATATCGCGTGTACTTTGTATTTTTTTTATTAGATTCCGACGAACTTTTGTTTGCTGGGAGGTAGTATTGAATGAAATAAAAATATTTGGTTTTCAATCCTTTAACGAGTAAAATCGCGAGTATTTTGTTTAAATTGAATAGACTGAGATTTAAATTAGGTTTTGACGTTTCAAACTAAACAAACCCGAATTCACAACATTTATTTGACTAAAACACAATGCAACACGACAACCATAGTCAAACATTTTATATTATACAAGTAGCGATTTTAGAGTCGATGCGCTGTCGGGTGAGGTCAAAAAGGACTCGCTCTGATTTTCAGGTCTGATGATCACGGTGTTATAAATCTAATTCATCTAAGTTACATGGTACCACGCTAAAAAAATACGTTTTAAAAACAATCAACCGACTTTTTCAACAGTTTATTTTATTTACTGATATGAAGAGATTATTTGCTGGAAAAAGACGATACGTGGAATATTAGGCTAGACTCGTAATTTCATAATGTTTCAGTCTCTGCTGCGCATGCGAACAGCTGAGTGTGTAAGAGGGTAACTGCACAAAATATAGGATCTTTTAGGATATTTTAAATACGTCTGTGAAACTTTTAACTATCTAGCTATCACGGTTTATGAGATACAGCCTGGTGACAGACTGACGGACAGATGGACAGTGGAGTCTTAGTAATAGCGTCCAGTGTTTACCCTTTAGGTACGGAACCCTAAAAAAAACAACTTTCAGCGATTTAGGAAAAACTACCCCTGAGGGGGATTTAGTTTGTTCACGCTACAACGGCTGGACAGATTTGGATGAAATTTATAAAGAAGATTATACCCTGGATTAACACGTAGGAAAATCCCATGCCGGGAAGTTACAAAGTTCCCGCGGGAATAACGATAATGTGTTTGATGAAACACATTAAATCGTCATTCTTAGATTTTGGGTACACAGATTTCGAAAATAATGTCAAATTTGGAATTCTACAGCGGACATGATGTTTTTTGAAAAAGTCATCACGGTTGTAATTATCTTGGATTACGGTAACGCAGATAGATTTCGAAAATGATATCAAATTTGGAATTCACAATGGCGGCCTTGATATTTTTTTTACATCGCTATTCTTTGATTTTGGGGATTCAGATTTCGGAAATAATGTCAAATTTGAAATCCAAGATGGCGATATGGTGTTTTTAAAAAGTTGACATGGGTGTCATGTTCTTAGATTGTGGGGACGCAGATTTTGCAAATGACATCAAAGGAGGGTGGGCAAATTGGCCTGTATGACCAATAACAACAAGCGATATGTCACCGGGTAGGTAACTCTAATTTGTAAAACTATAACTATTGCAGGTAGTTCGAAATCTTTGTGGGAAAAAAGTTATCGACGTGCAAAGACAGCGGTGTTTCAAAGTAATTTTGCTGAGGTCGTCTCCAATGTCGTTCCCAATTTTATAAATATTTCTCACAGTTATTTGAGGTTTCCCGCTACACTAAATCGTTGTAGAATTAAAAAGCATATCCAATGATATAGTGCTTATTGTTATTGGTTTTTAGGCCAGTGTTCATACCTATACATTACTACCCATCCTCCTTTGGAATTCAAAATGGCAGCCATGATGCTTTTAGAAAAAGGGGACAAGGGTATCCTTATCTTAGTTTTCAGCTAGATTATCGTTAAAGAAATCAAATAGCCCCAGTACATGTAAAATAATATGCCACATTATGTACATATTTTATTAACTAAAAACTTATATTTGTTATACTTTTGTTTGTTTAGCTCATTTAAAAAGGGTTTTCATCAATATTTAAAACAAATTAAAAAAAACCTTGTGTCCAACTTTATTTTAAAGAGCTTCCAAACATGTTTAATAATATACCTACCATATTATATGTATATGTATACAAGATGTCCCAGAAAACAACGTCAATCCGCCTAGGGCTGATAGAGCACATAAAAAGCTATCGATGTAACCGCTATGTATGTTCAGCGGTTTGTAATAACTTCGGAGATATTGATCATTTTAATCTGATATTTTTTAATTTTCGCTTATTTTGCGCGAGTCTGATACTTGGCCAGGTTTTTCCGGTTCTTCTCGCTGTCCCTTACATTGAATCTAACATTTATGCTTATGTTATTCAAAGTGATACGAGTCTTTTAAATGAATTCAGAGTCAAATAAGCGTCAGATGACTTGAAGAGAGGAATCATTTTCAGTAATTTATTTACCAGGAATACTTTGAATAAGAATTAATTGACAGGAAGGGTTAAAAAGGGCCTATAAGGAAAATGAAAATGTTTTTGAGAAATTGAGAGCTTCACTCGAGGACAAAGAATCTAATTTCGCGGTTATCGATCTGTGCTCTCGTGGAATACCTGCAAGATATTTTATCTCCTACACTTTACGGTCTCCGGTTCTCCTACACTTCTTTTAGTTTACTTTGTAAATCTTATTTTTATTTTAGTTTATGTTATTTTAGTTTACTTTGTAAATATAGAAGTAGTTAGGTACACACTTTTTTGATGACATACAAATTTAATATCAGGATTTGAAATACAATATATTTATACAATTTAAATTGTGGTCATTCCAAAACCATTTCAATATTGTTCATCCCTGTTCAGGCTTACTTGTCTATTGTGGTAAACAACTTTCTAACCTCAAAATAAAACATTTTTGGATAAAACAGATGTTTTATCGTAAATAAAGAAAACTGAAAATACATTTTAGATATCACTTGGCCAATGTATTTTCCGTGATTGCTAGATTTTATTTAAAATAGTGGTTTCATACTAAAAGACATTTATTCGCAACAATACGGAGAAACAGTTGCGAAACGGTTCCAACTCAGCATTCGCTAGCCGTAAAGCCAACACTGGTCTTCCGTTGGAACCGCTTGGTGAAGAGACGGAAAGTGACACATTTAACACAAAACAACGTTTAAAGATAAACATCAAGGATCAAATACAATCATTTGTTCGATATTATATCAGACCATCATCGTGGCCTTTGTGCTAGTTTGATTTCTCCATGCAAAAAATGAACATCGAGCCAACGTTCTGCTTAAAATTTGTGTCTCGGCACGGCACTTTTAAAATTATCAACCTTGTGTGTGGCAACTGGCAATCAATATAAGTAAGAAAATGTTTTTTATATTAATAAATGCTATTTTAATCATGAGCGGCTAATTTCGAGCATCCTTTGCCATAATTATTTGATCCGAAGTCAGGTTGTAGACCAAAATGGACTGCGTGGTTGTTTACGACAAAATTTAAAATTATAAGGGCCGCCACAGACGATCAATCAAACTGACAAGCCGAGAGGGACGCCGCTGTATGAAAAAGTTGTATACGTTCTAACAAATAACTGCGTCCTTCTCGGTCTCTCAGTTCGACTGATCGTCTGTGGCAGCCCTAGGTTTGGCTAACCATTCTCTGAACTTAGTTATTTTACGCGATATTTTAATAACAACTGCTCGTCCAACGGACGGGGCTCACTTTCTGGCGATTTCGGTTTGGGTATTGCTCTCGAAGACGTGACACTATCTGTTTGTAGGACAAGGGTCGCCGGCCACTGGGACTTGCTTCCTGATGAGGATCATCCTCCGTTTTCTACGAAATCACTACCCGAACCGACCCTCGGAAGTGTTCAATCACGTCATTTCCATCCGAGAAAGATTGAGTACAGAGCGAGATTTAAGAATAAATATGAGCCCTACATTTTTTCAAGCTATTTACCTACAGCTAAGAGTGAGATCTATAGAAATTTTTATATCACACTTATAACGAATAAATAATTAATTAATTAATTAAACAATTCTATATGATAATATTTAAAAAAGTGGGATAAAAGTAAATGGTTTTAATTATCGGTATAGGTATGTTGTGCACTTAAAAGGGGGACCACACGATCATGAATTATTATGAGATACTATATACTATATAGGTACTTCTGTTATATTTGGGGGTAATTTAATTGGAAGACTAAATAATGTAATAACGTTTAAATTGTGTAGAAAAATTTGATTACAATTTGCTAAAAACGGGGCCATAAATATGTATAAAATATATAATAACTGTGTAAGTAATTAAGGTATAATGCAAAGTAAGTCACCCTGTCCCCCCTTTATCTTAGAACTTACTTACCATAAAAACAATAAAATAACTATTATCTATACGTAATCTCGATATTATTAAGAAACAATATGAGAGTTGGCCTGATATTTATGACTTATGTATAAAACAGATAAAAAACCGGGCAAGTGTATGTCTTACCATGCTCAGTGTAGGTTTCCGAAGTCGTTATTACACAAAAACTATCTCATACATACATGTACATACCTGTTTCCACTTCTTTCCATCTGCTACGATCCGGACAAATCTCTTCCGCTTCTTCCACATTCATACATCGAGTCATGCACGCACGTCGGTTTCGGATGCTTAGATTCGGCCCTTTTCCAGTATTTCTCCGATTTGATTCGAGAAAGCACGCTTAGGGCGGCCCCTTTCGACCCTTTAGCTCTGTATATCTCTTTTGTCAATCTCCATCCATCCTTCCAAATGACCGATTCCTAGAAGCATGCCCTTTTCAATCTTAGTCACTACATCTTCTTTTAGTCCACATTTCTATCTGACTTTTTCATTCCTTACTCTATCAATCACACACGCAAAGTGCGCATTTCAACTGCATTTCTACGACTTTCATGTTTGTCCTGCCACGCCCAACATCCACTACCATACATCAGGGTATTTACATAAAACTATCTAACTACTTCAAAAACAAAAAATATGAACTAATTCTCTATGAAAGGTATTAGGTGATTTTAGTAGGTATAAACACGTTAATCGCCTGTATCTCAGAAACCAATCAAGTGTACTTAGCCGTAGGTAGTAAGTACTTATTTATTGGGAATATCATATCATCGTAGTTATTGTTTAACAGCTCAGAGAATAAACACTTATACTTAGCAACATTCGTATCATGTCTTCATCGAACATGCTAAATACAATTAATTTAAAGGCTGCAATTTTTTTTATAAGAATATACTGTAAATACGATTAAGTTCTCGACAGATCTCAGGGACAATTTAATTTCTTACCGGGGTCTAAGGTCTGACTGAACGTGTTTTCAATGGTAACATTTCAATTTGGAAGTGTAGAGCGGGCGCAGAAGGTGCGCCGACAAAGCCCGCTGTAATCAAAAGGCAGCGACTCGGGTCGGGCGGTTCGCGCCTGCCGTCGGCCATTTTCCCAATATCGTAACCAATGAGGTGCCGGATTACTACACTTTAATGGATTTATGACCCACAGCTTCCCTTAAACACAAATGTTCCTATTTACGGACAGTCTTTCCTAAGCGCTTAAGTTTCTTTCCTCGCGTCTCCAATAAAGTCTTTAGCGTAATTCAATTATATTCCTTTACGCATGGTTTATTAATAAAAAAGCGACGAAGACCTTTTCGTGGAAATTTCGCTACGAACATAAAAATGTTTATAACTTGAAGTTATGAAAAGAAATATTGCGGCTATTTGTACTCCCCGGTCCCTAATTTTAATAGCCTGCATTCTTGACTTTTGTGTTTCTTATGTAGAGGTAAATTTTAGGGAAGAATATAGATTACCTACTACGCGTGTTTATCTAACGTTGTTTTTTAATGTATTTTACGTTTTAACTTATAAAAACGCGATTTTTTATTGAAATTTGTGTTAATAAGTTCTTCGATTGACATAAAATGTACCGACGCACGCATTATAGCTAGGGTAAAGTCACCAGTGGTCAGCCAGAGACCAGTAGCCGACCGTATATGAGTGCGAAGAGTGGGAAATATATCTTTCGTACTCTTCCCACTCGTACAAAGTATAGGCAGAGGCCGACTACAGGTCTCTGGCTGACCACTGGTGACTTTACCCTATAACATATAAAATATATTATAGTTTAATACTAAGAATAGAGAGTAGTTATGTAATCAAAATATCTTTGCTTTGTTAACAATATTCCTACGCAGTGGATAAAACAAAGGACGTCGATCGAAGATAACAAGACCTATCCAGTATTTAACCCCATGATGTATGCACCTTTTTTCTACTGTTAAAGCGTAATTTCACGTTACAGTTAAACAAAATAAATTTACGGTTACCTAAGTATAATTAATACAGTTGTTGATAAACCCACCAAAAACATAAATAATGATAATACCTAGGTTTCTCTTAAAATACATTTTTTTTGACAAACTTTAAAATACTTTTTATTGTCTGCGTTAAGTACAGCAGAGATTCTGTTGCCACCTTACGACTCCATCAGCAGATCCGCTCTTATACGCGAAATAGACTAGCAATCAAAAATACAGATGTTGATCGCTGTCTTATTTTAACTTCAATTCTTGTTTTGCCGTCTTTTTCTCACTTTGAAGTTAGAGTAAGACAGTAGTAAGACAGTAGTAAACTTCTGTAATTTTTATTGTTAGTCTAAACTTCGCTTTAAACGATTGCATTATCATCGGGTTTATATCATGCATAATATATTTTAGCCTCTTCCGTAAGCGGGAACTGGTTAAAATTGACTTGCAAGATACCCAAATATAACGGTTGAAATTAAATAAGAGCATGTAATAATAATAATGAACACAGAAACTCCTTTTTTGAAGTCGGCTAAATAGGGGATAAGTTCTATACAGGTGAAGTTTAGGATTGCCAGCATCGCCAATAAAAAAAACCTACATAATTGGTTTCAGTTTCTATATAGCATAGCTGCAGGAATGCACGATGTGCACTGCAGAAATGTTTATTATAATATTGTTGTAAACTACTTTCACAATTTAAAAGAATATTGATTATTATTTACCTAGAAACGAAACACAATTACCCTAACAGACACCAACAGTACTTAAAATGTAACTATGTGCATGTGACTAATCATGATCAGTAACTTAAGACATTTAATTTAGGTCAGCTTGACACATTTCACGTTGGCAACCCATGCAATTAGAGCAAATTACTGCAGCAGAATTAGTACATAATAATTTGGATTAATTTCCTATTCATATATCTGGTATTTAATCTATGTTTTTAGTTACTATTTTATAATTGTTTTTTCACCAATTATTCCGACATTTAAAAACTGACTTTCCACTTGTTATTAGGTAGATTTTGACGAATGTCAGTACCTTCCTGCCGTTACGTTAGGTAACTCTTAATCTGCACGTTGGCAGAAAACTCATCAATTTTAGATTTCTCCGAACTGGCACAAACACGATTGAAGCGAAATTGATGATACAAAAGCATTTTAGGTGTTATTTTTAGCTATATTTTTACGAAAATTGCTTTTGTTTCAGGGTTACGAGAATGGCAAGTGACACTTGAGCGTGTACGTGGAGAATACGTGGTGTTTTTTACGTTTAGTGACAACCGATGAGTAATATATACCTGTGGTGAAGTGGTGTGTTAGTGATGAGTTTCCTGTCGTCGCTGGGGCAGTACGTGGCGGGTGTGGCGGACAGCGTGGCGGGGCTGGCGCTGTCGCCGCGCCGCGCGCCGCCGCCCGCACGCCACCGCTCCGCCGACGAGTCAGCCAAGCCGCCGCCGCCGCAGCCCTCCACTGCCACCATGAGAGGTAAATATCTTATCCACTTGGAAATTGTGTTTTAGGTCACTATCATAATGTACCGTTGGACGACACGACCACATCCACGTCCATGTCCATGGTAAACGTTAGGTTTTGCATGCCGTCAACGAGGACCGTTAATTAAAAATGTCTCCATACAATTCCATACATTCTGGTCGTCTATTGAACAGTGATGGTAAAATCGTGCCATGCGACGGTAAAGTATAAAAAGCGGCCATTTTCTTCTTGTTCATTTTACGAGTTCATTGACAAGTTCAGTGGCAAGACAGGGGGTCCTATATATTTTTCATTTATTATTTGTGCCCGTGAAAGATCGAGATCCTAAAGGAGGGTGGGCAAATTGGCCTATATGACCATTAACAACAAGCGATATGTCACCGGATAGGTAATTCTAAGTTGTAAAACTATTTCTATGGCAGGTAGTTTGAAATCTTTGTGTTATAAAAGTTATCGCCGTGCAAAGACAGCGGTGTTTCAAAGTAATTATGCAAACGTCGTCTACGTAGGCGTCCCGGTGTCCCCGATTTTTTAAATATTTCTCACAGTTATTTGCGGTTTCCCACTATACTAAATAGTTGTAGAATTAAAAAGCATATCCGAAGATATAGTGCTTATTGTTATTGGTTTCTAGGCCAGTGTTCATACATTTCTGCCCATCCTCCTTTCACGCAAAGTTGTTTCAACAGGATGAGCGGTCAACTAACTTTAAAAAATAGGTATCTAGTAAATTGCCGCGTGATGTCCGGCAGAGTAGAGTAGCACCAACCCATTACAATTTTGGGTGTCGTACAAGGCGACTAATGTCTCAAGTAGAACAACCTAAGCTTCAATACATCAGAGAATGGGCAACAGCGTTTTCTGGTATGTGTTTTATTCACTGCGATCGCCCTCCCGCCTGCCTAGCGTGGCGATTAGGGCATTACCTCCCAATGACAAACACACCGAATCAATGGCCCCCAGGTCCCGGCCGCCTTACCAGGCTTGGCTACGGTAGCGGTCACAGCGTCGGTGAGGCACGGGGTGCTAAGAATCCCCGGGATACGGACGGCTACCACCACACATTGAACTTGGATATGGACATAATGGACGAACTCTGAGGCTTAACGAACATCTAGCAAAATTGGAGGTAGAGCTAGAAAAGAGGGCGAAGAGAGGGGCAGGACGCAGTAACCTTTGAATCAGGCCATCTACTCTACTTCCGAGAAGGTGACAGCCTTTCCCAGGGCGGTGTCGGCTTTCTCGTCAACAAGGCCCTCACTGGCAACATTGTGGAAATATCCAGTGTGTCGTCAAGGGTACGAGGTACACTACCTCGTACTTAAACTGACCGAGAGACTCTTAAGGTCGTACAGGTATATGCACCGACCACCTCACACTCGGATGATGAAGTGGAAACTATGTATGAAGACATAGACAAAGCCGTAGGGCTCCAATACACGCCTCATTAAGGAGGCATGACAACAAAACCGAGGATCCAAAATATTCGTGAAGCGTCTCGGGAGAAGCCATACGTCTAAGCTGACTACCGCCGACGGTCGTTCGTCTCCTCTAAGCCAGAGATCCTCTCGGAAGTGGAATACTCCTATGGCCAGTTCCACTACCTGCACCCGTCCCCTGCGTTCCATGAGCTGCTTTAGTCCGACACTATACCGACAAACTTCCCGACGTCAGCATTGACGAAATTTAGTTGGCCAACTCAAGCAAGTAAAAAATGGAAAAGCTCCGGGTGAGGACGGAGTTACAACTGAGCTGTTAAAGGCAGGAGGAACTCCTATCCTTGGTCAGCTGAAGCTTATATTCAACTCTACTCTCCACGAAGGGAAAACTCCAAAGGCGTGGAGCAGGAGATTGGTCGTTTTATTTTTCAAGAAGGGGGATAAAACTCTTCTCAAGAACTACCGCCCTATATCGCTCCTGAGCCACGTCTACAAGCTGTTCTCGAGAGTCATCACAAATAGGCTGACGCGATGGCTGGGCGACTTCCAACTACCAGAGCAGGCCGGATTTCGGGGAGGGTTTGGCACCTTAGACGTGTGTATGCACACTGTGAGGCAGATTATACAGAAGACCCAAGAGTATAATCAGCCTATGACGCTGCCACTATGTCTGTCCAAGTATAGAACAGTCAAACAAAACCGATTCCATTGCATCGAGGAGTAAGACAGGGGGATGTCATGTCATATCCCCGAAACTGTTTACAAATGCATTGGAAGAGGTTTTTAAGACTCTTACTTGGAACGGGCGGGACATCAATATTAACGGTGAATACATCTCGCACTTAAGGTTTGCCGATGATATCGTATTGCGGAATCGCAGCAAGAAGTTCGAGAAATGCTGTACAGCCTAAATGAAGCCTACCGACGAATTGGTCTCCGGATTAAACTAGACAAGACGAGGGTCATGTTCAATGACCTCGTCCTTCCGGGACCAGTAATCATGGCACGTCTCTTGAAGTTGTCAATTAATATGTCTACCTCGGGCAACTAATGCAGTTGGGTAAATACAATTCCGAAAAGGAAGCTGATAGGAGGATCTAATTGGGCTGGGCAGCGTTTAGGAAGTTGTACCACATATTTTCGTCGGATATACCGCAGAGCCTGAAGACGAAAGCCTTTGACCAGTGCGTCCTACCTGTAATGACGTACGGAGCCGAGACGTGGACACTGACTGTGGGGCTAGTAGTAGTGTGGGGGTAGCTTAAAGTAGCTCAACGTGATATGGAAAGAGCTACGCTCGGAGTCTCCTTGAAGGACAAAATTCGGAACGAAGTATTTGAAAATGATGAAAATAAAACCCAGGGACGGCGTCCTCTGAGTCTCTACTGAACTAATATTTAGAATGGACCGTTTTTTAATCTTATTAATGTTGTAATTGTAACATCCACACAAACACCGCACATCGTTATTAAATAATTAATGAAAAAAAGATCCGAAACTTGATTAAATCTTCACTCACGGTTCAAGTTAGGCTTGACCCGTTTCTCAAAAGAACACTATCCTGTCTCCAACTTGTTTTGTCTCTTAGTTCCGTCTTATGGTCGCTTTTATAGCGGTGGATGGATGTGGATACATCATTCGTCACCCCCGCTGTTGTCTCGAATGTTTTGTCCACGATTATCCACATCGATAAACACGACTATAACAGGGGCCGTAGCCAAGATGCTAACGCTAATAACGTTTTTCTTTTCTATCACTCAAAATATATAGGATGACATTATATTGCGTAGCGATAAACCACGTGATCAACTGTCATCCGATACATTTTGAGTGATTGAACAGAAAAACGTTATAAGCGTTTGCATCTTGGCTACAGCCCTAGGCCCGCAGCTCATATTAAACCCTCCTCACTATTGAATAAAACTCAACGGAAAAAACCAAGACAAAGAAGCTGCAGATATAGTTACTTTGTAGGTACACTTATTACAACCTAAGTAGGTTGCGCAGACCGCTTTGTGAAATGCGGGTTGTATTATGTTATTAGTGTTATTAAGTATACATATATTACGTTTTTGATTAAGCGTTCGATTAAGCAGTTATGAACCCAAAACCGATTCTGAAAACTTTATACTTATAGTTTTTAAGATATTTATCGGTAGCTATGCGATCTTTACACAAATTTAGGTACCTACAGTATTTTTATTAAAGAAAGAATAAAAACAAGCTTTTAAGGCCACTGCGTTCCAGTTAAGTAGAGTAAGATCCTATTCATTTAAAAGCGTCGCAGCCTGCAGTCGCAACTTTAAAACAATAATACCTACAGCTCTCAACGATATCGATTATCGGAAAAAGCATATCTATGTGTGCGTACTTGTATAAATAATACGTTTCATTAAACTGTTTTGTTTGCGAAGTCATCATGATGAGTTTGTGGAACTTTGTTTACAATAATGGGGCGAAAGGGTCTATTCATTTCAACTTGACTTGCGCTACTCAAGGTGACAGTTTGAATAATTACGTCCACGAAATGAAGTTATTTTCAAGCAGTTGATTCTGGGATTGTAAACAGATGACAGTTACTTAATTGCGCGTAACAATGGTAATAAAAAACTTTGTACGGGCATGAAACTCAAAGTAACAGAGGAAAAACGGTAAGATTGGGAATAAAAGGGTAAAGGTTTAATTAGAGATTACTTGTTAAAACTATTACATTATAATAAAAATTAGATAGTTGTGCTGTGTGGTTGCCGGCTTAGAGTAGTGCCACTCCATGTCTTTCCGTGGAATTCGTAAGAGGCGACTAAGGGAATGAAGGCTACTACAAGTATTGTTAGGATCGCCTAAGGCTAGGGCTTGCAACTTACTGGTAAAAACCTCTTAACCTGATTGTGCAATAGTAGTTTATGTAACTGAGACATAATGCGAGTCCTTAAAACACGAGTTAATAAGATCAAGTCTTAATTATGTACAGTTCAGTACAGTTGGATACATTACTTCAGAAGCCGACCGCAAAACAAACTTATGCTGTGTCAGTGTCACGAATATGAATGGTTTTTTTTTTAATCATAGACAAGCTAATAAATACCATATTCTCATGTCGTTCAAAATCAAATATCGTACGATATCGTACTAAAAAATATACCAAGTTGATGTTTCAATTGATACTGGAATTGGGCCCATTTAAATTGTGTTGGTTTTGGACACAGGTTTTGGAAGAATATGTTACAAAGGGCGTTGGGTAAGTTTGGATGAAGAATAGAAAATTACCTTTTTTTTTCAGCCGCCATGGATGATTTTTATATAGTTATTTAGCGGACCTCTAAATGCAGTTAGATAGGTATATATAATTTCTGGCGTTAAATAATATCGGAATGGAGAAATTAAAGATTTAAGTATTCAGTTTTTGGTGCTAAACTACGCCCAGATATGAATATTTAAATATATCGGCTCCGATGCACTTTGCAGTATTACATTACATAACAAAATATGTTTATTTTGAATAATTATATCATAATTTAACACTTTTACGAATGGCTGCTCACCTTGACAATGTATGATTTTTACAAATGACAACACTTTTACTCAAATCCCTTTGAAACTCATTACTTTATAGGTAATATTCGATAACGTAATTTCAAAATTACGTTACAGCTGTCATGTCACCTACTACCACAGAAACGAACGCAATAGAGTACAACTTATATGTGTAGTAGTGATATGTGTGTAGATAAAATGTGGTTACAGAATTAACAACCAATTTTCAGACTCGTTGGTGATAGTGTAGGTCTGTCTACCCCACTCTGGGAATGAAGGCGTAAGTGTATATATTATATGTATATACCGTTAAAAATGTATTAAGTAATTTAAATTATTACACCATTGTGATATAATAATAATTGATTAGCATAATATTTTGCTAACTTACAATTAGTCGCAAAAGAAACAGAGTTGTTAAAACGGAACTTGTGACGTTTTTAAGCTCCCTGTGAGCTTCCGCTGGTGCGCGGTGATGTTGGCTGTCAAGCGAGGCGATATTAACGGGGGAGATATACTTTACGTCTGTTATGCCGGACTCATGTACAAACATTATTATAAGGAGATTGTAATGTTAAGCTGTGGATTAGGTGCATATATGTTGAACTCACTTGAACGAATCTTTATTAATATAATATATATATATATTTAATACATACATACATACCTTCACGCCTTCATTCCCAGAGTGGGGTAGGCTGAGCTAAAGAATTACCAACAACTTTAAAAACTTGTTGTTAATTCTGTAACCACATTTTGTACAAACAGGCAAGTAATATATATTTACCAGTGTATATTAGTGATAATTCATATGTAGGTAGTTTAAGATTCACGTTCTGACCTTCTCTAATTGTAGGTACTTGTAGGAGTAATTAATAATTAATACGCTGCCCTGGGTTCGGAGTTGCGAGCGCGGTCCGCGGGCCGGCACCGCCAGCAGCCGAGGGCTGCGGAGCCTGACGCGGGCTAACGGCACAAATAGGCTCACTACTGCCCCCGCCAGCCATGCACAATCGATCTTACTACCAATTAAACCTAGCATACATATTACAAAAGCGAGTGACCTACTTAGTTCCGTGACTCGTAGCCCAACTGACCCAACAAAAATAAAGTAGGATAGGTGTTTTTCCAAACTGTTTTTTATATAAATTCCATAAATATTTCTTTTGAACCATCTCCAATATTCTACTAATATTATACTTAAATTCGCAAGTTTGTGTGATTGTTTGTTATTCCTTCACGCTGCAACGGCTGGAGTGGGTTTGGATGAATTTTGAAATGGAGATATTAGCTATAGGTACCGTAAATTATCACATAGGCTACTTTTCATACCGGAAAATTCAAATTTCCCGGGGGAATAATGATAATCGGATTCACGAGGATGATTCCCGTAATATTTATTGCATTCGTTTCCAGTACACTTCAAGCCAATGCATTTAGTTAGTTGTGGGTCAAACAACACCCAGATAGATCAGCACTCGCGACATGTTTTCATTACCGAGTTTGTATTGTTAGTCTGTGATTGCGTAAAGCTCATCATTTCACATTTACTCGTATTAAAAGAACAATTTATTCAAATTACTTTATCTTTGTTCTGCATCTAGGTCACGCTGTTATACTGTGCAGTCGTCCACGTTATTTACAACCATAACCAACTTTACGTCATCTGCAAACAGTAACACAAATGAATTTCAAACCACGGCAGGCAAATCATTTATGCAGCTCTTATTTACTTGCCAGTACTTACGTAATGGCAGCCGACTTAAAAAATACGATAGTAAAATAACCAAGTTGCTGCGCTAATATAACTTCAAAATATTTAATTATTTACGTGCCTACCAAAAAGGCAAAATGGAACTGGCAAAATGGACCACGTGGTCCGTTTTGCCTCTAAGGGTATTTGCCTGCGGATTTACTTATAAAATGTTCTAATTAAAACGTTGTTATTATTTTAGATGGTATACGAGGGCTGTTTGATAAGTCGGTTAAAAAGTAAAAAGTTTTTTTTAAACAATTTACATTTATTTCTCAACGTAGTCTCCTTTGAGGGCCAAACACTTGTTCCAGCGAGTTTCCAATTTTTTTATCCCCTCCACAAAATACGTTTTGTCAAGGTCTTAAAAATAGGCGTTTACACTTGCAATGCAGTCCTCATTTGTCAAAAACGTATGCCCTCTAAGCTATCTTTTCAGATTTGGGAATAGGTAATAATGGCACGGACCTAGATCCGGCGAATACGGTGCATGCGGAACCAGCTCGAAGCCCAACTCGTGGATTTTGGCCATTGCAATAGTTCACGTGTTCACTGGGGCATTGTCTTGATGAAAGAGGACTTTTTTGGGGGACAATTATGGTCGTTTTTCCAACAATTCGGCATTAAAATGGTCCAATAGTTCTGCCTAATAACGGCCAGTGATAGTCTTTCCCATTCCCAAGTAATCAATCATAATGATTCCTTCGCCATCCCAGAAGACTGTCGCCATCACCTTCCCAGCCGACAAAACAGTCTTGGCCTTCTTTGGGGCACGTTCACCAGTCGCCATCCATTGTTTTGATTCCTGTTTTGATTCAGGTTTATAATGATGGACCCAAGTTTCGTCCACAGTGACAAATCGACTCATAAAATTCCGAGGATTACGTTTCATCATATCCAAACACAGTTTTGAAATTCGCTTTATTTCGCGTTTTTGTTCGATTGTCAACAAACGTGGCACCCATCGTGCAGACAGCGTTGTCATACCCAAATCTTCATGCAGGATTGTACTCGCTCAGCAAGCTCTCGGACTCCACACTTAGGCTCATGGAGGTGAGGCGCCAAATGATTCTGCAGTCCTCTGGTGACGGTTGTCGTTATCGGCAGCTCTCGAAGTCTCTGAAGCGTGATATACGCCGATTCAATACTAAAAGTATTGAGGAGGTTATTTACCGTAACAGGGGCTCTAAGGTGTTTGCCAGGGACCTGTCTGTTGGCCAAAGCCAATTGATGAAGCTGAAGACCGACGACGACAGAGTCATTTCATCCAAACCTGAGCTATTGGCGGAAGTTGAGAAGTTTTATCGACAGCTGTACACGACAACCCGAACGCCCGTCGGAAATCTAGCTGCAGACCCGAGGGCTGGATTAACCCGACACTATACCGAAGATCTCCCCGACGTCAGCCTGTACGAGATTAGTATGGCCCTCAAACAGCTTAAGAATGGCAAAGCCTCAGGTGAGGATGGAATTACAGCCGAGTTCCTGAAGGCGGGTGGTAAACCCATCCTTAAGGGCCTTCAGACGCTGTTCAGCTCCGTCCTCCACGAAGGGAGAACGCCGAAAGCATGGCACAGAGGTGTGGTGGTTCTCTTCTTCAAGAAAGGTGATAAAACTTTGCTGAAGAATTATAGACTCATCTCACTTCTGAGCCATGTTTACAAGCTGTTTTCGAGGGTCATCACAAATCGTCTCTGGCGCAGGTTTGACGATTTCCAGCCTCCCGATCAAGCCGGTTTTCGAAAAGGCTATAGTACCGTAGACCACATACATGCGTTGCGGCAGGTTATACAGAAGACCGAAGAGTATAACCTCCCCTTTTGCCTTGCATTTGTGGACTACGAGAAAGCCTTCGATTCGATCGAGACATGGGCTGTGCTGCAGTCTCTCCAGCGGTGCCAAGTTGACTACCGATATATCGAAGTGCGAAAGTACGAAATAGTATAGTGTCTGTACGAAAACGCCACTATGTCCGGCCGACTACAGGACCAGAGCACGAAGCCTATTCCTCTGCAGCGGGGAGTCAGACAAGGAGATGTGATCTCTCCGAAGCTGTTCACCGCTGCATTGGAGGATGCTTTTAAGGTTCTGGACTGGAAAGGACGAGGCATCAACATAAATGGTGAGTACATCACTCACCTTCGATTCGCTGACAATATCGTAGTCATGGCTGAGACCATGGAGGACCTCAGTGCAGTGCTCGCTGACCTCAGTAGAGCTTCCGACCGACTGGGCTTGATAATGAACATGGACAAGACGAAAGTCATGTCATGCTGAATTTTTGACACTCTTCATTTGAAAGATTGTGCCTGCCAGTGTTAATGTCATTTACCAGAAAAAAGGGTTTTACAAATAGTTTTTAAAAGGACTTATCAAACAGCCCAGAAAGTTAGATCTTCAAACATCGGCGTGAGGAGGACATGAAAAATGCGATTGAAGAAGAAACAAAGAGCGCAGAACGCAAATCAGAATCATTCCCAAAAAGAAGGGGGAAAAGACAGTCAAGACACAAAAAGGAAAAGGAAAATTTACTAAAAAGAAAATAATGATAAAGATAAAGATAAAGATAAAAGATAAATATGGTTTATTTGTATAGGTACAATAGGTCTTAAATATTAGGAAGTGTCACCATGTTGTGCCGATGCATACAAATTAAAAATGCAGTTAATGAAGTATTGGCCAGCACATGCTCAGACTCAGACTCAGACTCAGACTTTGCAACTAATTGTAGTCGCTCAAGTACTCATTCAATGTGTAATAAGCTTTTATGGCTAGACAGATAGAAGAGAATTATATAATTTTTGTTTACTAAACTAAACTCAAGGACATCGTCCAGCGAAGATAACGACCTAATCAACAGAAGGATGGGTTCAATGTTCACCAGGTTTCTTATGGGCACAATGTGTAGGTGCCAGTTTTGAAGTCGATGATGAAGCCGTTAGTATGTTTTTTTTTATTTGGGCTGCCATAGGTCAATTTGACCTCAACATGTGGGCAAAATTGACCGATCCGAGGATTTTGGAAGTCATCTTATGTCTTCATAATCTGTAATTAAAGTGATCAATACTTATGTTATGAGTGAAATAATAAATTCTGAATTATATTAGGTACGTTAAAAAATAAGATTAAGTGTTTTTTTTTTATGTTGGTTTCTTAAGTGGTCCGTCTTACCTTCCTTTCCCCTATTTGTGTCTTATTTTGTATAGAATCCTCTCGCTGGCTGTACTTTAATTTTGCTTAAGGCTCACGCAAGAATCGAATTTTAAATTTTAAACCTGAAGCTACTTTATTTTACATTCCACTGACGCAACCGTGCAACATCGATTTGCCTGGCGAAACGGGAATTCTTGGGTGGAAAATTGAAAACTCTATAATCTATATAGCAATCTAGTTTCAGTTTAAGATAGTCTTATCTAGTTACACGACCAGCATATTTTCTGCATGTTGTTGGGCCCTAATATGGCTGCGTTTATCGCGTGACAAAATGTGGATAAAACATCCGTCACTTTCTGACACGTACTAAGTACGAGAGCGACGGATGGTTTATCCACGTTTTGACACGCGATAAACGCGACCATATTAGAGCCCCTGAAAAACATGCAGAAAAAGTGCTGGTCGAGTAGGAAGATAAGACTGTGCGGCGGTACGGAAAAACTCGTTGCGCGACTCCGACTCACAGTTGACCGGTATTTTTCATATTTTTATTTAATTTAAGCGGTAGAACTTAGAAGCGTCATATTTCTTATAGAGTGAGATCACAGTCACCCCAGACTTACGTGATTTTAAGAAAAGATGAAATTTCAAGGATCGGTAGTATAAGATAAACTTAGAAAGGATTGGATACTCGCTAAGCTAAAGGAGGGCCGTTTTACAGGTAGCAGGTATCAAAGATGGATAAAACCCATGCTGACTTACATCAAAGTAGGAAACCTGGTTTTTACATATGTCACATATAGTATTGTTATAAACAAACATATACAGTTGCCAGACACTTCCTGTGGGCCATAACTTTTGACAGACACTTTAAAGTTATTCCGTTATTCCAGCTCAAGCGCCTGCCAGTAACCTCCGAGCAACGAAACGGGAAGCTATCGTAAACTCTCAAAACGTTAAGGTTAGGTTAGGTTAGGTTAGGCCCCGCTTTCCGGTTTCAAGCTATTTTTACAGCATTCCACGATGTAAAAACTTTGCTGCTTAAGCTGTATCAGCCTCTTTATGTTGAAAATTCAAGTTATTTACGGACTCTTTCCTATAAACTAGCACAATGTTATAATTAACAGCACAGTGAGGCTAGACAAGTTGCTTAACGCTTAAGTAAACGATTTTTAAAAATTGACAAAATGTATGGAATTGGCATAGCCTCTTGAAGTGACAGTGTGACAGGTTAAGTCAACCATATACATTTTAGATAAGTACCTAACGATAACGAACGGCACATGTGTACATATTGTCCGTTTTCGAAAATTGATAATGATAGTGTTAATCAAACTTGTATAGCCTCACAGTTTTTCCATTGCCATCTTCGATGTAACATAGTTATTGAATGTCAAGGTTTCCCCCGCGTGGTGCCGACGGAGGGTGCGTCGGCGCTGAGCACGCGCCGGCGCACGTTGGACTGTCTGGCGCCCGCGGCACCGCCCCGGCGCGGGGGCTCCCTGCGCGCCGCACGTCAGCCGCCGCCGCCCGAGAAACCCACCATGGCCTTCTGCAAGAGACGCCTGTCCTGGCCAGAGGTCGACAACTCGGTTAATTCCGGGTAAGTGCTACGTCTGCGATGTTTCTAGCTAAACCGAGAGCTTGGGTACTCATTTCGTCCTTGCGGTATTCCTTTAGGATTTGGCAATCTATGCAATGTAAAGCAAAGCGTCAGGCCCTTTCTTGAGTATTCTGTTCTGGACATATAAGTTAGAAATTGAGATGTTTCAACTTCCAAGACCAAAAACACAAACTATTTTGTCACAAATTCTTGCTGGCTACGCTGCGCTTGGTTTTTGACACGCTTCTACTATTTATTACCTGTCTGCTACGAGATGTGACATACAGAGACCTAACCACCTAGCCCGGCGCTGGAGCGCATTGGATAAGAATACCCCCCTATAAGTTGTGGCATCTTTACCTACTGAAATAAAAGGAACACAGGACTATCGGTCCGGTGTTGGCATGACGATTTCGTGGTGCCCTTAAGTTGCTTATATACGGCATAGAAATGGCCTTAAAACAGTATTTAATAATATCATGGGACCCAGCCAAGATTTATTCTACGAAGACTAGCATCTGTACCTCTAGAACTCTATCTAAGTAAATGGTTTACTTGCTTACACTATGCCTACATTTTTTATCGTTAGCATTTGCGAAATAGAACTTGACCCTCAGCTTCATCGTTACTAATTGTAAAGTCATACTGTCCAACTTTGAGCAGACGCGGCCGCAACACGCCGATCACCCTCAGTCCTTGAAACTAGGCTTGAACGAGTTAACAAATTGCAACAAAATGTTTTTTTGACATCGTTCACATTTCGCAATTATTCCGAACCAAGCTAAGAATAAAAAAATAAAAAAATATATATTTTTATCCTACAAGCACGACGCACGACGGACAATAAACCTTTTATCGTGTAGCCTGCATCACCTTTGGGATTGAACACGCTATACATTCATTTTGGACGCTGACACCAAAACAAAGATAAATAACAGTATCGAGGAGTCACGAGCCAAAGGATATTAACGTGTTCTGAGGGAAGGGAATTGCAAATCAGCGGCAAGTCCTTGCGGCCGCGTCCCGGGAGTTTCTATCAAGGCCGCCCCGGTCCGGATCGCTGAAGGTGCTATTTATACGCAACCACACACCTTTTAAGTAGAGATCTCCTCCGAGCGGGCACAGTATATCCCTGTTAGATCTACTTTAATTAACCATAAGTCGCTCTATACCTCCTTTTATCATGTTGGTAAGGTAATTGATTACGTTGGAAACGCTTGCTCAGGTAATAGGCGCGCAACTAGCAATCTCGCTTGGGTCGAGTACAAATTAACTTTATTTAATTTAGACCTGAGTATTTGGTAAGGAGCGTCAATAAACAAAGTGGGTGTAACGCAGAATAGCAAGCGGTCCTCCGGCGCTAGATGACTCGATTTATCAGCGCGAGCCTCATTTGGCCGAATAGAATATTTGATTAAAGTCTGGGGCGCGATCGCTGCTTTTATTTCTTTCGACACCTGCGTATTTTGAGTTTGCTTGTGTTGCTGAAGTATTTTCCGGTGTTTATAACAAGTTTGTTGCATAGACAGTGGCGTTGTGTTATTTCGGTCGCGTTACGCATTTATAGAGTGTCAGATGTTGTCTGCTCCTTAGGCGAGTCTGATTGCCTCATCACACAGCATCTAATAGGGATGAATTAGGGATTCAGCGATCGAATCATCTCCTGTATAAGAGAATTTCAATTTACATTGTTATGATCTTGATACGGTTTGCTCATCTACATAGAAACAAAAAGCACCAAACCTATTAAAATGAAGATAGCTATAGCTATATTAATTATTTATATATATTTGTGCCTATTAGATTTCTGCGTGTCATAAATGGTTTCATGCGATTGGTTATACACAGCAACATAACAGCAATAACTTGGCATAATGCCTGCAACCTACTTTCACTGCGTCCACAGGATGTAGGTTTATTATGATTAAAGCAACAACTTATTAGCCGATATAGGTCATCGAGTGACCTGTTGCTGGTCCCAGCACGTGCGCTCGGCCCTTAAGTGGATGTCCTCGCGCCATGCGCCACCCTCGCGTAAGCTTATCATCTGAGTAGGCGGCCTCACTGGAACTTTGTTATATTTAAATACTAATACATTTAAGTAACGATAGGTACTGATTTAAATTAAAGAAGCTGTTAGAAATTCTGCAATAAAAAGAAAAGGCAAATAATTTATACTGTCGTTTCTAACATTTATCATCTCTTAACATATTTCGTAATTGTCTATTTGCAATAAAAAGTTTACAATGTTTACGTATAGGTAATGTTTGACTGACTGAATGACTTTTTACGCTAAACTATAGATATTGAAACGTTTTTTTACGTCCTCGGTCTATTTATTATGACATAGATATGCAGTTCATTTTACGGCGAGCGTAAAGGACAGAGCTATAGCAGTTATATAGCTCTGTCCTTTTCTCTCAGGGTAAACTGAACTGCATAAATCCGTCATAATAACCCCTCTTATCGGTAAAAACTGTTTCCCGGTATAAATATTATAACCACTTTGGGAGTGTTTATTTAACTTTTCGCTTTTTATTCAATAATATTTAAACCGGGAAATGGTGATGTTGAACTTCAGTTCAACTTTATTTCTGGTTATTTTTCTTGGTAAAGTGTAGTTACACTAGACATAATAATATTGAATGTTCAAGTTCTTTTAAAAGCTCCGGTTAACTAAAGTGGACTTCGTGGATCAATAACACTATAAGACCGCGAAGCATTTGAGCTGAGCCGATGGTGTAGGTAAAAATCTATGAATATTTTCAACAATTATACTTCTTTATAGTAAATAGATTCTAACGTAATAACTCATAAAATGTTAACTGGCTTATAGGGCTTTAACTTTAGGCGGTAGTTAGTAGCACGGTCAAGCAGCACTGTACTTGTTTTCAGAAATGTACAGGCTGCCGCTCAGTCAGGCCCCCTAATGAGAAAGCGCTCTTAGACAATGTCGAGAAGGATCGGAATAAAATACAATAGGTACCTATTCCTATAATAGTAAGAGCTTTATTGTGCTACACGTAATTCCGATTACAGGGTCTCTGAACAGTTATGTCAGCACAGGGCTTTAGTAATATAGTATGTACACTTAGTTGTAAACGGGGATATGGATGTGCACAGTTTTTTACATGTTTAATACCTACATATTAATAGTGTATTTTTTAAATGTCGCTTTAACATTTTAAACACTTTGAATAAAATTTGAACTGTAGAGTCGCATTATTAGATTGAAAATAGTATAAATACAGCGTCCAAGTAAAAAAATAGATTCAAATTCGAAATTTAAATTGCACATTTTCCATTTGGCAACCATGATTAAAAATAGTAAGGACTACTCATCCTTGTCATAATACCAAAGGAAAAATAGCCGAGTAAAATTACATGACAGAATAGTTGATCGAGTACCTATCTAACTCCGGGTGCGTCCAAAAAAATCCGTGGGTACACTACATAATAATAAATAATTGTTTGAAATCTCAAAATTTAATAATTTTGAACAACGTTAATAAATGGAAGGAAATAATTCGGAATATTCCAAATTAGGTGCATGCCGTACCTGGGTGAATATTCGGCGTTTTAACCGCCGTCATTATTGTTTTCGCATATTATTCAAGATAAACTTTTTAATTGTCTTATGATTTTAAATGGAATTAATACTACCCCCGGGTCCGTTGACTTTCACATCAAAAGTTGCTGGTAATTATCATTGTTTTCGTCAATATATTGATGACAACAATGACGGCGGTTGAAACGCCCAAATATTCACCCACCTCACCCAATTTAAATTGCGACACATAGTTTCACCTCGTTTTACGAAATAAGTTACTTGTTTAAACTCATTCTAATTTTGTGTCCAGCACGTGTAAACTACATAAGGGCGAAGAGTCATAATTCTGAATTGATTAAAATCCCGAATTTCCATCATTCCGAATGCATTGTTTCGATAGAAGACTTAATTTTTCGATATCGCTTAGAAATCAAACCTAACCTAACCTACGTATAGCAATTAAATTATGCATTGAAACTAAAATATCTCCAAAATGAAAATTCATACACATGAATATTCGGAACATCACTCGCTTTGTGCAGATAGGGCTACAAACTTTTTGGAGGCGGCGCGGAAACGGCTTAACATAGCATCCTCTCCTATCGTTTTTTTTTAAGTATCCGACAAAAGCACTAACGTGTACATCCATCTTATGCTAGCACTCATTTTCATGTCACGTTCGCCGATAACGAAGCACGCTCGATCCATTTGAAATTTTGAATGAATGACGGGTGGCTTTCTTGTTTTTAGCTTATATTGAAAGTCTCGTGAATACTGAAATGCTGGCTCGCGTCTCCTAAATATAATTTAAAAATATCAATAGGAGGCATCAACATTGTTTATTTTTTTGCTGCTTTTTATACTAAATACAACCACATTCAAATGATGTTGTTAAAGGGCTTAGCACAGGGTGTTTATATTACTTTAATTGCTGCATTTGAAAATAATCATTGGTCCTTTTTTATCTTGTCAGCTCATTCCCTTCACGGATATTAGTTAAATGAACATTTGTTTAAGTGTGAACCGGACTCACGCCCTTAGGGTTTCGTCAACGTTTCCATCACAAAATATAAATCAATTGAGGTTACTTATTTAAATAGCACTGTTCGGTTTCAATTCATTTCAGAAGTGTAAAATTATTTAGGCGCACTTTGCGATTTTTCTGAACCAAACCGAACAGTCACGCCGTCACGCTTGGATCGGGCCAGTAACGCTGATTCGGGTATACCTACATCGGCTCCATTCGACAACAAGCGCGCTCGGATCGGTGACGGTGTGCCGCATATATTAGGTTAGGCTATAGTTATCATCAGCTGTTTCATACTATGTGTCAGTATCATTAACATTATTGATCGTCGTCGTCGTCGGCGTCTTCGTCGTTATCATCGTTGTGCGTGATTTTATTTTAATAATCGCCTATTGACTTATTACGGCAACTAATATGCCACTATGACAGCCTACCGTACACTTTTCCAACCTGTTTTCAAATGTATACGAGTAGACTATGAGCATTATAGTATACAAGTACGATTAAAAAAGGAGCCGCGTTTTAAAATAGCGGTCACGCTCCAGTCAAACTTGCAAGTACCTACCTAACAACAAGTATCGCAACAGTATGTCAACTTAATCTAAGTCGTGATTTGCGTGTTTTTTTTGTAAGTTGTCACTTCTATCGTGTGACGGTTATTAACATACATTCGTTTCTGTTATAACTTATCATGACAGAAAAAATATTAAGTACCTACTTACCTACTTTAATTCTGTGAAAAGAACCAATTAATTACTAATGATTACGGTAATATGTTACACACGGACGGAGGGCCCGAAGGATGGAAATCATAGGTTTTGTAGTAGAAATGAAGAAAGATCACACTCTCACCCATAAAACAATAGTCCAGAAATCAAGCCGGGGCAGGCACCAATACAAGAATCTTGTTGTTTCTCATTATTCACCTTCCTGGGAAGAAATGTTCGGCCTCTTTTGGCCGTGATACATGATCGGCAGAGAACTTGCGAAACTTGACTACCTACCACCGACTTTACCGAACTTTCATTGGTTGCGAAATCCCTCCGTATTGATTCCTCGAGGTGTTTTATTACATCTTAAGGAGAAAAACCTTAAAGTCTTCTTATCGAACGCTTTGTAGTCTACTATGTCATTGTATTATGAATTTTTTAGGCAGTTGTAAGTAAAATATGAGTTGAATTGCTCACATGGGAACTAGGTTTAAAATAGGGAACTTTATTAGGTCTCAAGAGACCTACTGAGGTATACACATTTTTTAACTTGAACGCTCAACACTTATGTCGAATTTCACCAACCACTTCACAGACGATTAGAGTGTTGACAGCTGTCAAAAAAATATAAGCCATTCGAATCTAGGCTAGGTACTCATAACAAGTTTAAATTACTTACAACTTATTATCAAAGTGGTAAAAGGCGGCGGTTTTTAAATTAATCGGCATTTTTTACAGATTTTATCTAAGTAAATGTTATAATCAAAAGTTTTAGAGATACGGGTATTATAGAGGGTTGAAATATTTATGAGCGAAGAAGTTAATATGCCAACAATGCATGAGATTTATAAATTATTTCATGTTATTTTCAGTAATTATTCAATTCACGTGCAAGTTAACTTTTTATATAAATATCCTCGCCTTTGTTATGAAGTCAGTTGAAAATAAAACAGCGAGATAGGTATTTCGTTCATTTTACGTTATTTTTAAATATACGTTAATGAAGTTGGAACTCTATTATGCCTCTTAGCTCTGCCCGTATACTTTATAAATTCATCTTCTTTCCTCCGATAAATTTGGTAAAAACTTTTGCAATTTCTCGCGGGAAGTTTTTACACATTACGTGGGAAACTTTTTGGCCACGTTAAATCACTAGGGGGCAGTAGGAGAGCACAGATATCTCCTTTGTTGGATACACGTGGGAAACTACTCCTGGGCTGTAAGCGGATTAGAGGAACATTCGGGATCAGTTAAATTGACTTGCCTATAACAAAAGCAGGAAATACAATACCGCAATAACCCCATAGAATCTAGGCAATAATCGAGCGGCTTGCCTTGGGCCTTCACGTTCTACCTCTAAACTGAATTATGCTTGCAAGGTGAGCGCAGTTCAGTGTATTATGGATAGGTATTTATCGCAAACAAGGTGAGCTGCGATGGAATTAATTATACCCTGGAGACCTACAAGTACGTTCGGTCAGGTAAGTTGATCAGTTTAATGCGACTCAGACAGAGGCAGTAGATACCTAACTTAATGTGATCGTTAATAAGTGTTTCTTAAGAATATTTTATCTTGGTCTAAGATCCGGACAGGAAATGACCTTCGTCCAGCTGTTTTTTCGTTAAAAAGTATTTTATATCAATTTTAACATGGTACCTAAGTAATATATGGAGAATAGGTAGGCTGAAAAATATCAGTCCGTTACCTAATAATATTTTTATTTTATTTTATTAAACTGAATCGGCTTGTTTAATATACAAGTTACATACTAATCGAAAGTATGAAATCTATAGAATATGCAAATGAAGAGCCCGGTGAAAGTCGTATCCTATTCGGATCCCCTACTACTTATCTTAGAATCGGTTATTTTGCTAACATAATAGTTTCCTCTTGTATGCCGAGTATAATCACGGTTAGCCACTACGTAAATGCACAGTAAAGATACTCTACAATAAAATACAGTACTATTATACTCTTTATTGCGCAATGTTGCGCACCAGAGAAAGTTACAATTGGAAAAAGTAACAATTTTATTTAGCCCGACATGGTCTTATTGCTACCTAGCGAAATTTTCTAGACAACCTAAATAATCGAAAAGATGCCATAAAAATAAAGGTGAAAGCAGGTGATGCGCAGTTATTGGAATTTGCAATTTGATGAAGACATCTTTTAATCAAGATTCTTTATCATCTTTTTTTTCTGTTTTTTTTATTTATGGTATACTTAGTATGTTTACTGATGGTAAGTGCAAACTGTGACCCATAGTCATTACCATTCACAAGACTGCAAGCCTAAGACTGCAAATGCGTTGCCAACCTTGAGGACTAAGATGGAATGCCTCTATGGTAGTTATTTCCCCGGCAGCCATTTATAACCTGAAAACGTTGCACTATTTTGAATGCTGTCAATTGGCGACGATCTCAAAATTTGTTACCAAGGGCATCAAATGTTCTCCATATTTCCTTCGAGGAAATAGCGAGGGGAAGGTTAAAGGGGGTCGGGTTATTACATTTTAATAGAGTCGGGTGTTACCAATCAATCGATTCATATTGCAAGGTCGGTCCACCAATATGACTGCGACTTAGGCACTGGTCCCACCGTCGGCGAGTAAGCGATGGCCTATTGGCGATTTTCTCGCCCAAGAAACGAACAAAAGATAATCGCTCCCGTGTAAATAAAAGAGAGAGATATATATTTATAGTTCATCGCTGAGCTGAACAGCTCGTGGGCGAGAAAATGGCCGATAGTTCATCGCTTACTCGCCGGCGATGGGACCAGTGCCTTAAGCGTGAAATGGTCCCTAGATTAGTACGCTGATAAATCGTATGTCTGAAGCGACAAGAAATAAGTGTTTAGATAAAAATATTTCTTATGACATGCTTCATTGTTGCCAACTGTACTTTTATTGTATCATAGCCAAACGAATCAAAACTGGACGACCTTCCATTTTCTTTTGAGTAGTTCTTTGGGCGATCTTCCGCCTCCATCGGTACACCGGCTTGATAGTAGCATTTTAGAGTATTGCCGCGGAATTATGTAAGTACATGTAACAAGTAGGTATGCAAAATTTTACGTCAATCTGACTAGGTGTGGGGTATGAAAAGGTTACTTACGTCATAATCGACATCCAAAGTGAAAACTGGTAGCAGTTACTAAACTTCCGTCGTATTTAGATTTGTACTAAAAATATAATGGTACGGGTATATCTTAACACGTACATTCTTTATATTGTAAATAATTGAATTATAATGAAAACTCATTACTTAAACTAAAACCCGTGAAATGGTCCCTTTTAATAAACACAGATACATTGATGGCCAAAAGTACAAGTCAATCAAGTTCGCTATACCTAGTGAAGAAAACTTGCAAACCATACTTAATAAAAAAAGGAACAAAAGAAAATAACCAAAGGAAATTGTGGTTTGGACCGAATAGAAAGTATATGTATAAGATGTAGAAAAATATGTAATAAGAGATTTAGCGTGCATAAAATCTACAGGTAGTGGATTGTGAGCGAGCCTGAGAAGTGAAGGATTTTTTATAGCATTTACGGGAAAAAGGTACCGACAGTTGTAGGAAAAAACGCCAAGAGTCAATGTTTGTTTGCGACCCGAGTATGTAATCCAGAAGAATTTCAATGTCCACATTCCGACAAAGGATGATTGGAAGGATGGTTTGCCTTATCCGTGCTTTGATAAAAAGTATTATTGTTCTGTAAGAACTATGTATGATTGAATTAAATTTATACCGGCTGGTCTTGGAGGCAAATAATTTCGTGTACTATTCGTTTTTTCCGTAACGCCAATTCACATAAAATAAATGTATACTTGAGCACACCAATCATGAAACAAACTTGGATACATTTGTAACAGTAATGATGTTATCAATAAGAAGAGCTCGTAGGTAGTTAAAAGTTCAAAATTGAGCTGATCTAACTTTAACATCACTTAGTGAAGAAATTGATGACATTCTTTAACAAGATGGAAAATAAATCTGCTGCGTAAAAGTTCAGGAGAACGTAATTGGAATTTTATTGCTTTTTAATAGTGATTTGACCCATTTGACGAAGCCTGAATGAAGACGGAAATATAAATGCCCTCTGAACACTTAATACTTGCTTGGTTGAGAGAAAAACCTTTTTGTATTTTTTTTTGCATTATAATATTCTGTTTGCATTGGTACTTATTGAGCTATCAGCATCTCCTGATGCACTTTTTAAGATGAATGTATCTTGGTGGTTTTAATTAAGAACCACATCGAAAATAATGTCACTAATAATATAGTTATAAAAGCAACAGGTTCATAAAACGCTGTACCTGAGTAAACACCGATGGCTTGACTCTCGATCACTTTATCGCCCCCGCGTAGGTATAATAATAGTCCGACAAAGCTCATTATTACAAGTTTTGTCGCAGACAACAAAGGAGATTGCGTCGGGATCAACACAAATATAATCAGAAACACGTAAAACTATGTGTTCACAAGTTGGTGTATCATTTATCTGTCTTCGTTACATCGTCGATATAGTATGTTGAAAAGTAATCTTCTACACATCGATTCTGTCTATCTACATTTATTTTGTGAGTTATGGAACTGATGCGTTGTTTATCGTACCTAATTATGACTTTTTCCTTAGTAGCTAAGTACTTATACTACCTAATTTTATTCTTTGAATATGGGGAAAATTTGTAAAAAACATCACATTCAAATTCTTCTTCGTTCTTGAATATAAGACGACAAGGTGCAGATTGCCCCTATTAATTTGCAATAAATAATTGCATTCAACTTTGACAACTTTGAAATTTGACAAAATACTCAGCAGAAAAGGCGATAAGACAGTTAACACCAATCCCATACAAATTGTTTGATTTCTGCACTCGTTAACGTTTTCAAAATTCTTGGTTGAAGCGGCATTTTGCAAACTTTAACGATTGGAGAAATCAAACAATTTGTATCTCATTTTCCTTTTCTATATGTTCTACACCAACAGTGTACAAGATACTGACGGCTCGTACTTCGAGAGCTTCACAGCGTTGTCCTGGAGGCAGGAGAACCGCCGGCTCGCCGCGTTGCGGCTGGTCGAGGCGCGCGCTGAGCGCCCGCCGCCGGCGCCCTACGACCTTGGCCTGCCCACCACCTCCGCACGCCTGTCGCACAAAGAACACGAACATCTCTACACTGAGGTTAGAAAACGTTATTTCTTAAAGAAACAGCCATGCTCACAGAAGTTAGAACCCACAAGCTTAATTTCGCTCAAGAAGCATAATTATGATTGAAGTCTAGAAATAGTCGTAATTATTTAGGTAAGTTTTGCTAGGTACCGAGACAGGAGTTGTTTCCGTTTGATGACAATAAGAACACTTTATTCTCCAAGTAAAATCTCATTAGTCATTACTTTAATTAGGCAATAAAGTTGATTGCGTTGTAAAGATGTATAGGAAGTATCGGTCAAACTAATATGACAAGCATAATACCACTGAGGCTAAATAGAGGTAGCTTGCATTAAATAAGTTGTCGTTGGCCTCCGGCCGCTAACGATCCCCAGGCACGCAAGTGCCAGTCTCAACTCTTCCTTCCTAGCACACATTCCTCAACGTCGCCATTTTTTCATTAGCGAGCCACCTTAAGCTTTCCCTGTGACGTAAACGTTTTCTACATTCACCTAAAGCCACGAAATGTATTTTATTACAATGTAAGCTTCATACCTTGTGCAATATGCTTGTCGTTCTCGTCACTGTCTCAACTCGTTTATTTATACTTGTCGTATTTACTTCCACCACTATAATAGAGCTTACGCTTAATGGAGCGGGAGCGGAGTAGAAACTAGAAAATGGTTGAGTGCCAAAGTGCCATAGAACTTTTTATGAAGAGGGTTGTGAGTGCACTTAGCTCAGCTTTAGGATTAAATAATGATTTTTTGTAGGTGTTGTATTGCATCGAGAATGCAGTGGGAGCTCCGAATCCGGACGGGCTGTTCGGTACTTACAAGGAAGAGCTGGTTGAGTACGCTCGGAGGGCGTTCAGAGTGTCTCCCGACGTGCACGGGCGCGCCATCCGCGCCGCGGGCAGCGAGCGCCCGCCCACCGTGGTGCTGGCGTGCACCGTGCTCGAGGCTGACGGGCTTGAGGCCAAGGACGCCAACGGTTAGTCCGAATATTTATAGTAATATCAATCTTAATTAGTATTGACTAGTAAGGAAAAAAATATAAATTCAAATATTTCTGTAATACAACGACAACTGAAAAAGATACCGAATAATTTATTTATTTATTCTACCACGTTAGTGAATTATGCATTTTATGTACTACTTTTTTAAATGCTTAACTTTCTTGACGTATTTTTTTAAGAATTATCGTATTATTATTCACATACGAGTATGTATAAGCTTTGAAATAATGCTAATAACTAGTAAGTTAAAGCTTCATAATGAATGATGTGTATTTTGTGAAAAACACTATTTACGGTTACTAATACGAAGTTGTTCACCAAGTCTATTTCTCCTAATGACTTCTGTATGCTGTGACAATCAGGTGTACCTACTTATCCCAGCTCCCAATTGTCCATCCCTAATCTAATTAGACTAATACAGAGCTAAAGAAGCGGACATTATGTTACTTCAAGAAAGCCAATGTTTGCTTAGGAATCCCACGAGGATCTAACGGAACTCGTTAAATATTTTAAATAGGTAAATATTCACAGAGCTAGTTTATTAAGATTAACTAAGCTTTCAAAAATAGTGCAGGCGAACCAACTCTTAAGCAGACTAGAAACTAGTCGTGTTACGGTAGCAAAGCAATCAAGTCCACGAACTTCTCTCTGTATCCATAGACAGTATCAGCGTCACTAGTGCGCCTGTCACGTCTTTGGCAGACGATGAATTGCAATAGGTATCTGTGAGATGTTACAGATGTTTCCTTTGAGGACTATACACACCAATATGAGACCGAATATTCGGCCACGTCTTATGCATTTGTGTGCTGTGATTAGAGACCGGATATCAGGAGCTATTTACCTACGGCTCGGTGATTTCGGTTATGTTCAATCGCCATTGTTGGGTGCATAACTACTTAATCCTGTTAATTAGATAGGTACGAGTACATGCTTTGTAACAATCAATGATTGAGCACTCGTAATTTCAGATTAAATAGGGATGTGAACAGTGCGATAGCCTGTGAATAACCTTTCGGGTTTGGGTCAAGTCGGTTTTATAGACTCAGCGTATGAGAGCGAGTGAGAGAGAATTACAAACCCGAAGGTTGTTTTAAAAGTTAATGTAGTGTACGTTAACTTAGTTTTAAATTTTAGTATTAATGAATAAAAATCCGGTGTTTATAAAAAGATATTATTTTTTGTTAGGTTTATCGTGATTACACGAACTTATTGTAAATTTCCTTCCGAATATCTGAACGCTAGTGATGACAGCAAGGTTGGAAATCGTGCCGTCTCGCTCTCATCATAGGAATTAAATACTTTACAGTACATTATTTTAACAGGTGTAACAAGTAACAATGAACACAATCGTAATTTATCGTATAGGTCATGCAATTTATGATGGCGAGTGGGCTTTACTTGTGGTAAACACATATCTGTATACGTGTCAAAGTGTGCGTGACAGCGAGAGCGGGTATGCAGCATAAAAAATAAAGAGAAGTATTGGACACATTATAGTTATTATACTGTCGCAAACCCTCTAGCAAATAATGATAAGAAATAGTGCAATTAAGTATTTTAAACCGACTTCAAAAAAGGATGTTCTCAGTTTGACCGATTTGATTTCTCCATCAATTATGGTCCGATTTCAAAAAATATTTTTTTGTTTTGTTTGACTGAGTTTACTTCCGAGGTGATATAACGCTTATATTTTCTGTCTTAAAATTACGTACAATTTTATGTTACTTAAAATTAAAACCTATCTGTAGGTTTGTCTTTATTTTAGAGGGCTTATTATTGCTGTGTTTCTTGGGTGACTAAACGTGGATCAAACATCCGTCACTCTCACACTTATATGTATGTACTTGTCAGAAAGTGTGGAATGTTTTATTACCGTTTTGTCAAGCGATAAACACGGATAGGCCCACAGTTCTAAATAAATTTACTATTTTTATTTTAGGATACTTCAAAATAAAAATACGTTATACCTCGCTATGAATAACTTTGCGTTTTTTCCGGATATTGGACATGCTGACGGTAGTTCGTGGCAGTAAGCGTCGTGGAAACAAAATGCACAAGTGACTCGAGCGACGGCGCGCTCGCGACTGATCGCTCCGTCAGGCACGCACACTACCGCAATGTGCATGTACACGTTCAACCACTCATAAAGCCTACTCGCCATCGTGAATTGCATGAGCTATAATCCTGTAGAAGTGTTAGTTTATCAATCGGATTCTCATTAGGGCTGAACTTAAGCACATGCTTGCTTATCTGTGAGGACATCGTTGAAGGCGCTAACGTATGTTAAAAGGGAACGTAACGCCGAGCAGAGCGAGGCTGACACGCGGCTCATTTACATGCAAATGGATCGACAGCACGGACCCGGCTCTAGCCGCACAAGCTGTGCATCCCTAAATAGCCCGATAACATAATTGATCATAACTTAAAGGTCGTAATGTCATACCTACTTGTACACGATCAATAAACGAAAAATGAAATTTCAAATCTTTCATAAATTACATGCTAAAAGCAACCATAATTTTCCTTAATAATAGAACCATGAACTTATGATCGTCAGATTTTAATATTTAGCGGTTACGTTACCCATCTGCCCACATTCCTTCCACTACTATAGCCCTTAAAACTATGAATGGATTCATAGTCCTCACGCGGTCATGATGCTGGTTGGGGACACAGAATAATTAAAAAAAAAAAATCGACCAGGCCAACCTTTCTTTTGCATCAAAACACCCAATTTATATTATATCAAAGATACATACGCAACAAAATTACGATTCTTTCCGCATTCGTTACAGAAGCGGAAAGAATACCATTTCTCTTTTGCGATTGAACTTGGTAGGCAGGATGTATGGATGGAGTGATCTTTACAAAGTTTTCCACTTCGCGGGGCCCGCGGGCCGCGCGGGTAAATCCCGTCTTTTTGCTCACGCATCAACGCTCAACCCCTCATCATATTCGTAAATTATAAATATGTAGACGTCGGCTGTCCTTTTTGTTCTTTAAACATTCAAATGAAACCTGAGATTTACGTGAATTTACCTCGTAGGCAAGTGGATGTGAGGGCGGATTACTTTGTGAACACAAAAACACGTGCATTTTTTAAGGAATACGGATTCATGTATTATTTTATATTATTATCTGTGTCCATACTGTCCATGTTAATTTCAGTGGTTGGCTCTAGTGTTATTTAATGATTTGAACAATTGTTCCGTTGGAATATTCTAGGTTAATTGCTCTCTGGAAAGCACGAGGAGAAAAATAATTATTTACGGCCATTCTCAGTTTGGACTGTAACTCTCTGCAATGCGTCTACGTTTTATTACAAAATTTATACCTATCGGGGTCTTAATATAACACAGGATTTATTGACTGTGGTTCTAGCTAGGCAAACAATGTAATCACTTACAAGACAGCGGGCTTAGACAGGGTGATAGATAGATATACTTACCAATATTTATTTTCTTTTTTGTTACAACCTGTGTGTGTACCCGTATATAGATACGTAAACTTTGGCTTATGAAGTGGTATTTATTTTGTGTTAAGACTATTTATTCTAAAAAGTTAAGTAGGTACTCATGCGCTTTTGTTTTTGTATAACTGAAAACGATTGGTTTTCGGAGAGGATAATGCATGTTCTTTTTTTAATGAAGGTCTCCACATTACCAATCACACTTCCATCAGCAATCCAAACGAATTCATATGATATATTTTTTCTTAGAGCCCAAGGCCTCTATTGTAGTAAAGAGAAAAAGTACATTGAAAGATATCTATTTTTTTATGCTAACCTGGCATCAAACCCCGAAATTGGCTAATTTATTTTTCTTCGTAATCCAGATTTGTTTTTATTTTGGGTACCTACAGACAGATCTCCTTTGCTAATCTTTCCTTACCATTATAAATACCTACACTATCAACGAAGCAATATATTAAACGATTATAGCTGACTATTTATTTGAGTAAGTAATTCAGGAATCTTTAAGGTTTCTTCGGAAATTTATTAAAATATGGGTAAAATACAATTAAACTGTTTGTAAGAATACAAAGTAATAAATAGCGGACTACCGACGAAATGTGCGAAAAACATGGGAATCCAAATTAATTCTAAACGAATACGCAATATCTAATCTGTTACGCTTTTCCAGGCAACTGTCAGGAATGGAAAAACATGCGTTCTTAGTTCAATAGCGTGGCCTTCCATTTTTCGTCTTTTGTGTGACCCTCAATACACATGATGGTACATACATTATGTTGTAATAGCTGTTTGTATGTAAACTTTCTCTTTCGATTTGTGGCATTAATGACATTCTTGTTCTTCTTATTTGTTATTTTAAATATATATATTTTTTTTGCGAATATACAGTACCTACAAATACTCTTTATTTAACACCAAAACAAAAAAAAAAGAAACATTACAATAATCTAAACGTCTTCCAGACCACCTTGGAAAGAGAAATAGCTAAGGAAATACGTAGGAGGTGGTGTAAATTAATTGCCTTCGAAATAGAGTATTAGTAAGTATTAGTAAATTACAAGGCACTTCTATAATAAATAACCTATATTGAAATAATTAACATGATTATAAAACCAGTAAATAAAACTACATGAAGTATACAAATACCTACAAAATAAAATTATTCAAATTAAATACATATACGAAATTCATATCATTTAATGCATTTTACGCACTTATAATATACGCCGGACATATGTATAACAAACGAATAGTAAAATAGACATGTAGGGATGAAAAAGGGAAATGGAACCAGCAATTTTTGGTTCCATTTCCTTTTCCTTACGGAAGCGATAGAAAGTAAAAAATATAAATAAAATCAATATCAGACAAATATGACATAGTCGCAAACTAAGCTTTAGCAATATACTATGGATACTAGACAACGATAAACATACTTAGCTAAAGAGAAATACATAGAAAACAAATATTTCATTCTCATAAAAAAAAAAATTGCCCGTACCCGGAATCGTAACCGGGTCCGCGGAAGTTTTGTAGGCATGATCACTACGAACTATAGGAACACTACTAACGTTTCTTTAAACTACAACAAAAGAAGGTTTAGGAAAGCTCTTATAAAAGTGAAATAATTGGGATTGCTCATATTTTTACAATTACTTTAATTCGAAAACCATTTCGAGGAATAGGGTTTTAAAGCCGCTCTGCATTATTAAGTTTTTGAAATATTTATCTATTTCGGATATTTCGACAAAAGTATATTTAACCTTTGTTTTGCGCTTTTGGCTTGAAACCCTCCTAGGTGTATGTTGCGGGTTAGGCGAAAATCCCTTAAAATAGTATGTTTTAATACACTATCTTATGACTTTTTATCATTAAATATCATTTAATTGTTGTAATTAATTAGAAAATGCCAACCCAAATTTAAAACGATCAGCTATCCATAAACTATCTGCTAAATAAATAAAGATATTAAAACAAAACTATTGGGTTAAGTACAAAATTAATCAAATCGGTCTCATAAAACTACCTATTCTTTCGAATTAAAATGTAATAACTGTAAGTTTTTTTTTGTTCTATCCTAATTGACACTCGTCAGGAAGTTAGGTTGTTTGCAGGATTGAAAAGTATGCCGCAGAGACGGTTGAGATGTGAAAGTTACCACCACAGGTTACGACGACCTCTACGACGATAAGGAGCTCCCTACTTGAGTTTATTACAAAAAATGGAGACGTGGTCATATTTGCGCAGCCCCAATGTGAACCGTAGGCACAAATATTAAATACCTACGCATAAGCTTAAGTTTCACTCGGTATTATATAAATCACACGGGCTTATATTTTATTTACGCTATATAATCAAATTAAGTAATTTACTCTATTATGTACTTTACTCTATTCTTCCTTTAATGTCATTATGACGGCGAGATATTTAGCTTTTGCTATACTCTTAAGGCTGCGGCTCCACCGAGGCGGAGACGAGCGGAGCTGTGCCAATATTAACCAATAGAACGCGCATGCGGTCACGTCGAGCGCGCCTTGCGCACGTTAGCTTAGATTCTATTGGTTAATATTGGTACAGCTCCACTCCACTCCGCTCATCTCTGCCTCATTGGAGCCGCAGCCTAAGGAGTAACTTCATCATCATCAGTGTCTTGGTTTTGCACAATGTGACCTCTATTTGTTCAAATTTTTACTAACAGAAAAGAAAGAATGAAAAATTAAAGAACAAATTTAACGTTTAACCCACTAAGGAGAATGGCATAAAAAGCAAGCTCTTGTCATGAAAGAAGAAACTCGTGCGGGACGGGATCCATGGTTCGCGATTACGTTTTTCTGCAGTATACTACGTAAATACTTGGTCAGACACAACAAAACACGTGGTTTCGTGTCTGCCCTAAAACACATGCAATGTGCAGCAAATTTTGCTGTCAGTGTGGCTCACAGAAGCGTGTCATCGAATTACTCAAGAGCGATGCTATGGCGTGAGGGAACGACCGCCGCGCCAATAGATCGCCTCACTGCTTCTCATGATCATCCCTGCAACTTTGAACATTTTTGGCCTTAATTTCCGATGTCCCTTCAACCTACCTTCACTTTTTACCAACATACCAGTCATGTTTATTTATCCTGCTTAAACGGTGACTGAAAGCAAAAATCAAATTTCCTAAAAATAAACTATGTTACCACGGTTTTTGAAATATTTACGAAGTAGAACGTTAGTCATTACTCATTACGTCTCTCAGAGTTGTACAAATCACATTAGGTATACTAGTGAGCGGCGTAATAGAATAAGGACATAAAATGTAAATATAACATAGGTATTGTTTCGCAGGAAATGTTTCGGTCGTGTAAAGATTTGATCCGGGTATGAGGAAACGGTTGAACTGGCCCGAGAGTTTCATCAACAAGACAATATTATTGTTCTACTTTGCGAACAATGTCTACCTGTGTATCTGTTTATTAGAATTGTATATATTCAGGTTTATAGTTATTTTAAAGGTATAAATAACGTATCATTATGCTTAATATTTAGATTATTTTATCAATACGCGAATATGCTTATTTCATAAAACAGGTTTGAAGGTAGAAAGGCGTACCATTTGAAAGTGAAAAACTTCGTAAACGTAGATATACCATAATGAATACCCAACTCTGTACGGTATAAATAAAGCTGTCAATTAAGGAGGAAGCGAACCCTTTAGTTATAGCACTTAAGCAATGTGGGTGGTTGGAAAAATAGCTCAGTCTGATAATATACACAGAAAGCTGCTGATACAGCTGTTTCAGATCATTAGCTTACTCTAAATTTTAATAAAAAGTGGAATTTGAGCCATAACAGTGAATGGTGTATCGATATGAGATTATTGCTATGATTTCCGTTCAACCAGGCTATAAAAAAAACTGTGTAGACTGTTGTCTGAAATCTACATGTACAAATGTGTTCTCTTTTTCCACCAGGCTACAGCGATCCGTACTGCATGCTGGGCATCCAGCCTGCTTCACTCCCGGCGTCCCCGCGCGCCTCCGAGGACGAGGGCCGCAAGCACGGGTTCCGGCTCAGCTTCAAGCGGCGCGAAGGGCGCCAGCAGCGCGACAGCTTAGGGCGACTGCCCGCGCGCTACATCCGCGCCACCAGCGTGCGCCCGCACACGCTGTCCCCAAAGTGGAATGAGACTTTCAAATTGTAAGCAGAGCACAGCTTTTTTACGGGATAACCCTGCGGTTCATAATTACGGATTTGCCATTACGCTCGCGATTAAGAGGCCACGTATGGTAAAGTCGGTAATCTTCCTCGATCTGGATCTCAATAACCATAACGCCTATATATCTGTCCTCTGGAAATATTAAACTCGGTCATATTTGCTTGAGACTATTAAACGTAAAAAACACGATTAGGAAAAATATCCTCGATGTATTATTTTTCAAACAACACCTTTTTTGCATGCTTTTTGTTTGAATCTTCGATACTATAGGGTCTTAAACGAAGATTATGGATTAAATACATGAGTATTTACAATTTCTTAATATATACACCCTATTTTTATTAAATAGTGTTGTTTTAAAGTAAACACCAATTATTTGAATTTGACGCTGCCACCAAGGCACGCGCTAACTATCTCCATCGCGCGGAAGCACATAAAGCCATCCCTTTTAATTTTTGTGTGGGCGTGGCACCATATGTGGCCTCTTAAACCACGTGATTACGACAAAAAAAAACTATACTTAACGGTATTTTTCACATTTGCATTGCGATGCCCGTATTCGAATAGTATAAATATTGACTGCAATAGCCGCAGAATAAAATCATATGAGCGATTCCACAAGAACCGAGATTTTGCGCAGTCATCGCTACATAAAATGGTCTGATATTTCCGCGCAAGCGAATCGGATGCTATATTAAAAGCTTTGACACTAAGTTAACGTATATGCTATGATTTTATCAAGCCAAATTCAACATTTTTACAACCCAGCTGCTTCCACTGCTGAAGAACGTATTTCTAGATCCTGGAAATTTCGGTTGAGAAGTACGTTAATCAAAATATCTTGGAAAGGTTTAAAAGATATTTGATTGGAGAATATCGCAGCTGAAAACATATTGGATATTTATTAAATTATTATATATTAAACGGAAAAAGTAGAGCTATATATTTATAGCTTTACTTATTCCGTTTGCCGTTTATCTTGTACAACATTAATAAGCAAGTCAGCAATATCTCCTGGCACATGTGTTATCACATTGATAGAATGTACGAACTTTAAATATGTAAGAACTACAAACCTTGTTAAATAACAATTATTTTCGGTGCTTTCCGGTGCTAGGGGAGGTACGAATAACTTTATATCTTGCTTGCTCAATTAGGGGAAGTGGTAACGAAAAAGCAAACAATAATAGCATAAATTTAGTAAACATATTATTAAGTTGTTGTAGTTTACACAGTTCATTAAAGCAGTAATTTAGCTTCATACATACACATAAAAGACAGTTTACATTCATTCTAGCAACACTTCCAATGGAAACACATAGAGTATTTAATCGCACGTTTACTCAATAGTCCTAAGCTATTTCAATTATTTACAAACTTCAGGAATATATCAAGAGTTCATCGTACTGCTAAATTCGTTTTACGGTATCCATAATATCCCCAGGTAGCTGTTGCGGCGTTTTAATTTTACATGCCGTTTACACCGTAACTGTAGTACCCCCGAGGCCAATATCAAGCTTCACGTGTAAAACCAGGCTCACACGGACCTTTATGCTTAAGCCTGTTGTGCCGCTATAACTACCGGTATAGGATGATTAAATTAGCGACATTAAACCTTTTTGGAAAAGTTATTGCGTCGTTGGTGATACTGGCCACTTGTAAAACTAGATAATATATTATCTGCTTATCGATAGTCTTTTCTTTTTTTCTTTCATATGCTTGCTAGACGCAGCTTCCTTTCCTTGCATTTAATTTAATAAATAAGGTGCACCATTTAGAAACAAGTCGCACGTTTATTTAAATACAAAATAATTCTGCATATCTCCTTATGATAATATTTAAAACTTTTTAAACCGGTTGTTTTGGCCATTTTTGCTATAAGCCTTCCAGCGCCGTATTGTCATTTTATTGTTTTCTCGTAGTGACATCGACGATGTCTCATCAGACGTGCTTCACTTGGACATCTGGGACCATGACGACGAGAGCTCGGTCATGGACGCTGTCTCGCGGCTTAACGAGGTGCGAGGAGTTCGTGGCCTGGGAAGGTTCTTCAAGCAAGTCTGCCAGAGCGCGCGGCAAGGCAGCCAGGATGACTTTTTAGGTATAATTTATTATTTGCATTCAATAAGTGAGTAACGGCACTTTTCTGATTCTAAAAGCTTAGCGGCACTGTTTTTGCATCATGTACGTACCTATTCCAATAAGAATCACAGTATCAGAAAAGACTATGGCACTATCAATGAATGTAAGTCTGTCTTCCATGTTTATAATTAATGTGTGTGAGTATTGATACTAATTTATAGCACCTAAAATTTGGTTTATTTTTGTCTTAATAAATATGCAGTTTATTAACCAAGTACTTAATTTGTATTGATGATATAACCGTAATTTTTTCCATCACCTGAATGTCGTTCACCTATCTAAAAAAAACAAGTGAATGACGTTTACGGCAGGCCAACGAAAATTATTTAAAAATGTATGCTGTAAAGACGGTTGTGGCGTTAATGTTTTTTACCCGGTTGCATGAAGCAGAGTTGTTTTCCGAGCGTATGAATGTAGGTATATATTTATGTAACACCCTGTAGACTATACGGTTCAACGGATTTCAACTTATGAGATGCCGTTATGTCGAAAGGTGTGTTATTTTATATAAAAAATATTCAAATTTAGCTCTTGTTGTCAGTTTAATGTACTTTTTATTTAACAATTTACTTAACTCCACCCGTTGTCGTTAACCTGCTAGCAGTTTCACTTTATTTGTAAGTATTTGTCGCCTACCTGCCCCTATCGTCGATAACTTGATAACAAATAGTCATTAACCTGTCTAGTGCATAATTCAAATACCTTTATCTTCTAAAACAATTAAATAAATTACTTCCCTCCACGTGATATCAATTACTCGATTTTATTACAAGCGATCTTAATTTAAAAAGTTAAGACAAATGCAAAATTAATTAAGCGGTGCATTTTTTTTAAGATCGACTCTTAAGTACTTAGTCGACATTTAGAGAATGTCAATAAACATTAACTCGGTCATTTGTACATTTTTGTGTATAAATAAGTAAATACGGCAAGAAAAAGAAACATACACATGTAGATTTCCGAATACCCTGACAAAATTCATTGGGTGATTCATGAGTTTCAATACGGTGGGTCTTCGTTAAATATAGCAGAGATCCTGTTGTCGCCTTCCGACTCCATCATCAAATCAGCTGTTGGATGATACAATATTGGATTGCCATACGGCATCCAAACAGCCCGTCCCATCAATGGAAACTAGTCCAAAATTTACTTGCAAGATTTGAGGCAGACAATTTACTTACATGCATAGTAGTAATACTAATAAATAATACATATAATGTTTGCAATAATAGTCTTTCCATTTCTTGGAATCCAAACCGATGTTTTTTTCTTCAAATGATTGCTTTTGAAAACCGGGGTTAATGTCTTATGTTCAGACCGTTATTTCCTCTTAAAGATAAATCGTAACGTAGCTTATTATAGCGTTGGAGAGAACATAATTCCTCGTTTCCACAGCTATTCCGCGCAGTTGGCGTGGGCTTATTTGAGTTGTGGTAGTACTTAACGTTGTTATGCTCCCAATATCGAAATTAACTTATGTGTCAACACGGTGCTGGAAGCTGGAACACCTGTGCCTAGAATTTGTGATCACCGATACTTTATCAAGACTAGAAACCTTGATTAGGAAGGCATATCGATATATAATGACAAATAAATAACATTATTTATTGAGGTGATTCCTTAGCTGTAGAAGAGCATCTAGTCATCTATAAAGGACTGACTAATATAGGGTAATATTTTATTTCGTTAAACTACAGCGAAGTAAGGGCCGGTCGCTAGTAGATTATAATTGGGTCAGATGACAATCGCTTCGTTGTTGCAATATAGATAATTACTGGACCTTTAAATTCTGAGATGGTCACAAAAATCGTGACAAAAAGACGATGGAATGACGACGATTTTTTTTTTGTTTATGGATTATATATTGATTCAGTATACAACTAGCTTAATTCGGTCAACGTCTATCTACAGAAAAAAAAACCGTTGCATAAATCTAGGTCACACGAGTATGTGCTATCAAAGATTTAATTTTGAGACCCACGCTAGGTCCAAAGTCAATCTGACATTCTACAACAATAAGGTTGAGTTTCTTACAAGTTACAAATGACTTGGCATATGTAATGACAATGACGACTTAAACGACTTTTTTTTTAAATGGGTCACAAATTAACGTCCTAGTAACGTGCATGTTACATCGATAAGTATAGCAGCTACACTGTCTCAGGATTGCACTGTCGCTTTCACATTGTTTTATTGTATTTATTAAAGCACCTCTCTGTGTATGTTTATCCTATTTATCCTATTTATTTATTTATTTATTTATTTGTACATTTTGTTTACAGTTCCCATAATTCAATTACTTTACCTATACCTACGCTCTCATTTGTAGATATGAAATGACCAGCAGCGCTTTCTTCTCCTCCTGCTCGTTGCCCTGAAAATCAGCGTCACGGCATTTACATGTCTGACATGAGGGCACCTAATTTGGTGCATTAAAAATAGTTTCAAGTTTTTGTTCTAAATTTTTTTCTTAAGTGCATCTTATTTTATTATTTTATTTTATTATTAATGTTTTGTGTCTTGCACCAAATAAACGATTTTGTTTTGATTTGAAGCAATTTTTAAAAGCGTGTTTTTTTTGTTGGTCGCCAATATTTGGGTTAAAACAAGGCATCCACGAGAATTAATTGTCTCTCTTTTCTTACACATGAGCGATTCAAGAAAACTATTTAATAACTGTCATAATATTAAAGAATTAAATAAGTGTAATGTTAATACTGTGGGGCTTTTAGATTTGAACATTGCAAATATCTAAACAGCGGTTTTTTCTTGAATCATGTATTTAAACTTATTATTTAGAATTCGTCCATGGAAATTAAAATAATATAAATATTATGTTTTTTTTTATTGTACTTCAAGCAAACGTATACGTTTGCTGCAGAGATAAACTTTTCGTGGGATACATTTTTTTACTCAACATATTTAATGAAAAAAATGCTGTTTTTAATTCGTGCAAGATTGGCCTAATTTTTGGTACAATTTCCTCGGACTATAACAGTAGGATACTTATATGTCTTTAGACATTCTTATTCTGTAAATATTGTATTTGAATTTGTGTGTTTTGTACAATAAAGCGTTTTCATACAGGTGCAGTTATTCCAGATGCATTTCATTCTCTTGAAGGATCGGCATATTTTTCAGAATACTGGATGTAGAGGTGTTTCTTTATGAAATGTCCTCAATGACATTAAATGAATGGGTTTTTGTGGTCCATGTAAATGATTTACATATTTTAAGCAAGGGCCGACGACGGGTGCCTTTTTCAGCTGAATGCGACATAAGCTCGAATTTTCCTACCCCAAACTCAATTTTATTACGGTCCAATATTTTTTTGGAACTTACATTCTTATGTACATTTGAATTGATACTTGTTAATTAGTTATGGTTTTGAAAATAACATTTTATGGGCTGACTTAAGGGACATGTTTTAAACCAAAATATTTATAAAACCATTTGTTTCATTTGAAACTTTTAATGGTAATAAACATTGTATTGTCCTATAAGTATAACTCAAACTTGACACATCATGCATAGGTCAACTAGCGAGGCAGCGGAATTGGCGGATTAGTATCTTGTCCAATGATCACTAACATTAAATCTTGTTCTCTGTGGACGCGGTAAAACTAGGTATCGTAAGTTTCTCCTATAACTGGCGATATCGGTGAGTTTCCCGAAGTGCTCCCGCGGGAGAGAGCGTCGAAACCCCACCCGAAGACGAATGTAAACAATAGTTTTCTCGGTGTAGACATTTAAGTACTGGCCCTATCATAATAATCAAGCTTTTCAGGGTTCCGTATCTGAAGGGCTGCCCAACGGAACCCTATTGATATGCCTAAGCTCTGTGCGTCCGTCCACTTGTTTTACTTTAAAGAGCTGTAGGTATATTTTTAACCGTAATTTCTGTAATAGATTGACCGAAGAAGAAATAAATAAAAAAGGTGCAATAAAAATGGTGAAATAATAAAGGGGATGGCCATACATGACAACGTATTATAACGTAACGTATTTGTATTTTTGTTGCATCGTTAAAACGGTAAAACATTCAAGCGTTAAATTTCGTATGGTTAAAGTGCAAACCTTGAAGAAAAAACAAATACTTAAAAATGACACGCGCTGATATTCGAGTTAAATCGAATTTAAATCGGAATATAATAGAACTTACTGTACGACGGTACGGAACCCTCGGAAAGTGAGTTCGACTCGCACTTGAGCACTTTTTAAAAGTATAGTGTTTTCAAACTACGACGGGAAGTAGGTACTTACCGGCAGTAAAAATCATGTTGCACAGTTGCGTCAATGTATGTATGATAAATTATCTGTGTTTATGTTGTTAGCCAAAGAGACCAACATAACACAACGAAACTAAACAAATATATAATAAGTACTGAAGTGGTATACCAGTTTGCTGAACAAAATAAACATTGCTTCGGCTTTTTCAATAAACTAAATACATTTACCTGTGCCTAAAAACTTTACGGCACGTTGGCTTCCCGGAATCTTCGCGCGGTGTGGGCCGGAATGCGTATTCGCGTCAAAAAATTGGATATAACAAGATTGATGGGCGCGAGCGCAAATTCAATATTTATTTGCCGTGGGCTTGTTTGATATTCATTTCGAATGGAAATAATTTGGGGGCGGTTGGCTTTTTGTAGTACTTATGCACTAGAATGCTCGTGTTTTGCAACGCAATAATTAATTTGTAAATAAAGCGAATATTGTTATCTCACAATAGTCGGGTTATTGAAAACAAAACACAGCGTGTAGTGATATAAAAGGCGGATAATCAATAAGGCATTGTTTGTTCAGGCTGCGTGAACATTCCGCTCCGTGATATCCCGTCGACGGGAGTGGAGTCGTGGTACCGGCTTGAGGCGCGCTCGCAGCGCTCGTCGGTGCAGGGCCGCATTCGACTGCGCCTGTGGCTGTCCGTGCGCGAGGCGGGCCGCCGCGGCGACGAGGACAACTTTCAACAGGTCTACCATTCATCACCCTTAATTATATCCGTTCTCCTGCGATGTGAATAAAACGTCAAATTTCTGTTTATCGTCGTCGTTGGTTGTTTACTTGCAGACCCGCATTTCATATTTTCCGCCCTGGGACCTGACGTTGATCGCTTTGTGGTCGTGTTTAATTCAAACGTCAACAGCAGTTGGCGCAATAATTTTCGCAGTTTTATTTCCTAAACGCGGTTACACTTATTTATAAATGTACTTATTCATAAGCTTGCTGATCCTTTCTATTTTTAAACTATTAACGGCTAACGTCCGGATCAATGAAACTACACGTCTGACCGATATTGTGATACAGAAAGCCATTGAATATTGCGAAGTCGGCCGAAAATGGAAAGGGAACGCACTTTTTCATTCGAATGGAGCAACAGACTTAGATCTATGATTTCTTTGGTGCTCCGTTTAGTGTTAATAATGGTCTCATAATATCCAGTAACGTCGCCATCGTAGCCTAATGTTGGAAAAGCGTAATATATGAACACTATGGGTAATAAAATGAGGATTACTGCGTATGAAACGAATATTGCTAATCTGCTGAGCTACTGCAGGGAGCATAAAACTTTTTATGGGCTTTTCCTAGCGAACCATTACATGGTTTTCGTTACATCTAGGTAGGCTATATGACTCGGCAGCGGAACTGCGTCCGGCTAGAAACGGTCGTTTACTACACTCGTACGAGTCGTACGTTATGCTGATTAGTGCTTACATTTTAGTTGATTAAGGGGACTCTCTACTCTTCAACATTATTTAATTATTTTGTAGTGTACGAGAATGGTAAAAAAATATTTAGCCTTGTCACAAATGTTTATTTTCACGATTAATGTATTAGAGAAGGCCTTTATTGTTAATGTGAAGTTAACAGCCAACGAAATAAATGTGGTTTTTTTTTCTACTTGTTTTGTTTTCCTGTTAAATTATCTTCATTCAAAATCAACGCGGTGTAAGTAATTCTTGCAATTCGGTTACCGAACAAGAATATGTGGAAGAGAGGTCACCACCTCTACCATCCACAATTTTACTAAGGACCTTTTGTCACCGAAAACGTGAAATATTTCAACTAACAGAACCTAATCTCTGTTTTGTAATGTTATCTACCTATTTACCAAAATAAAATAAAGTTGTACTTGCTACGAGCATTACGTAAATTTCGATTTGCGAAATAGTTGGTTCGTGAAATCTTCAAAACTTCGAACAGCATAACCCTTTTTGATATATTACATAGATTGAGGACTTTTTTACTTTAAAACATATTTTTTTTGGATTCAGCAAGCGAACTAATCGTGTAGAATCCCGTAATCGACGGAGCAAGATGAGTGATACGGGCCTGCGATACGTATCTACGTTCGGAATAAATCCAATCCGGTCCCCTAAGTCGTATGTAGTATACTTACCTACTACGTAAATACAATGCTCCCACTCGCGGCAAAACTCAATGACACGGCTCTTTTCGCTCCGCAAGTTTTCACATCCCCTTTCATTATACAGGGTCGCTATTATATTCTTCCTATTTGAAATTGAGTGCACCATCTTTTACATAGAAACTAATTAAAAACTTCGCCAAAAATCTTCATTGTATTTTGGCATCTTCACCATTTATTATGATGCTAAATTCCCTAAAAACTTTCCTGAAGAGGTGGCTAAATTGAGATTGGATGAGTTTTTCGCCACCTGCGCAACTCTAACGAAATTAAATCTGCAAATTAATTTGAATAAAACATCTTTTATTGGTACAAAAAATTGCTTCTCGGAGATGGGATTCATTTTTTTACGTAAAATAACTTTCATAGGAATCAAGTTCCTCATAGGCTTTTCTCATAATTAATGAACTCATAAAAAAGGAATAAAAAATGGTTCAAGAATTTTCGTCACCTTTACAAAGAACACAAATAATTAATAGCTGACCTGATGACCTCATACAGTGCAATTTAAATGTCTAAGAACAATGAGATCAGACATTTAATAAACAATACCCTAAAGTATAAAATATAACAGGTAGTATATTTTTTTAAATTTCGGTCTTTAGCCACTGAATCCTACGCAAAAATTACCGGGCCGCATTGAATAAAATTTAAATTCTCTCCGTCTCTCAGTATGCCTATCAGATTACAGCATTGATAGGAAATTGTAGGAGTTATTGCAACGAGTATAATTAACATTATAATTACAAAAGATACCTACTCCCCGTAGTCCCCGTACTTAGATTTAAAGTGGGGATAAAAAAAACCGTTTACCCCGTTGAGTGAGTTTGATAACATACTTTTAAAACCGTTTAGAGGTTTGTCTTACGTTGAAACGGATAGCACTTCTTTAGCTCACTAATGAATTGCATTTGATGCGTTGAAAATCAATGTTATTTTTGACATTACCACGCGGACGAAGTCACGTTTTAAAAGGTAATAGAAAATAAATTCATATTTTCAAAAAGTGTTACGGTATTCTAATAGGGAGTAAGTCGTTTTTCAATAACACTTTAAATATACTTATCCACTTGAGAGTAAGAACTCATATTGTCGTCGTACTAAGTGCACAACGCCAACAATATGATTAAGATATATACCTAGAAGCAAATGGCTAAACATAAATAAAACCGCTACTGTATTTTCAAAAATCTGCAGCATTTTCCTCTAGTATTACGAGTGTACGTTGGTCGCGGTGATCACTTACCAGCTTTAATTTTCCATAAAATGGATACCATAATATAAGCATACATTGGGGTTTTCGGTGCGGGACTGTTTGACATTAGCCAGAGAGTAGGCATAAAATCAATCCCGCACCGAAAACCCCGATGTATAAATATAAGTAAACGTATCCTCTAGGTCCGTCAACATGAGCGTCTGTATGGAGTGTTGGTGGCCACGGAGCTGGAAGCTCAACGTAACAGGGCCGAGGGTGAGGGCGAGCCGCCGATGGGGGAGATCGAGCTGTGCAGCGCTGCGCAGACGCTGCTGCACCAGCATGCGGTGCAGGGCGACGTCGGCCCGCTGCAGGCCGCCATCGCGCGGTTTGCCGCCGTCTGTCACCTCAATAACGATACGCCGCTCGATCCCAAGTTAGTCATTATCGGTACCTAAATATATACTAAATGATTTAACCGTCTGTTGGGATGTGACTTAAAATAATGTTTTACTACGTCGCGGTCATCCCCACGTCATTCCCCTAACTTTTTCCCGTAATATTTCGAGTAGTTTAAATGTTGTTGTGTCTGTCCATCCGAGGTTTTTTCTCAAAAACGAGTAATGTGAGGTCGCGCACATTTATATTGCCTCGCTAAATAAGAAAAAAAAAACATTTATCATTTAACCAGTTTTCAGTCATTTAATCTGCATCATCCGAATATCTGCCAAAACTCCTTCGTATCAAGGCATTGGTCTCCAATCTTGCGAAACTTTTGCTATCTTTATTTTTGTACCATTCATACGTTGTCTCATTGAAAATTATTAAAATTGTAAAAACGTATGTACAGGTACATGTACAAGCTCCTGACGGAGCTGGAGCGCATGTGGTGCGCTTCGGAGGGTCTGCCGCCGCGCACGGAGGCAACTCCGGGGGTGGAGGGCTCCTGCCCCACCACCGACGAGGAGCACTGGCTCGGCGACTGCTTCGTCGAGTTCCTCCAGCGAGCGCTGCACCAGCTGCGCCTCCACCGGGACTTATACCCGGTGCTGCACCACCAGAGCCTGAGCAAGTAAGTTGCCAATAATGCCAATTAGAGCAGAGATGCCGTATTATACTCGTTAGGTTAAAATCTACCAGTCCCAGGCAGTGGAAAGGACAGGAGTACAGTTCCCCGACAAGTTGTCAAGTTGTTGTAGCAAGCATTGCACTGACTTCACTTGCTCCGCAACTTTCACCTGGTGTTGCATCATGTCTTAGCAAGTGAGTGGTCAGTTAGAACAAAAGCCGTATTATGAGAAAACCTGCCAAGTTCCAGAAAATGGAAGAGACAGAGTTATGTCATAAGTTGCACCCACAAGTATTGCACCAACTCAACCTTCTGTATTATACCCGGTGCTGTATTACCAGTGCCTCAACATCCTCGACCTTGTATCGAACTTGTCCAGAGCGCAATGCACCGGCTGTGTCTCGACCACGACTTATCACCAGAGCCATATAAGCGAGGCTCAATACAGCATTTACTTGTCGACGCTAATATTAAAAATAGACAGGTTTAATTTTTAATTAGATTCTGCCCGTGACTTCGCTCGCGTAGAATTTGATTATCGTAATTCCTTTGGGAGGTTTAATTTTTTCCGGGATAATTGTTTGTAAAAAAGATTTCGATGAATTGAGAGAGAATATCCTCCCTTTTTTGAAAACTGTGAGTGTTAGGATAATTCACGCACAATGAAATGTTGAATTCGTTTATCTTGTTTCCCTAGGGAGCTATACAATTTCTCAGGATGAAAAGTATTCTAGTTTTATTCTAGTACATGGAATAACTGTGTGCCGAAACAAGATTTACATTATAATATTAGTAGGATAGAAGAGGGTAAGGTTTTATGATGTTGAAACTCAAAACTATGTGCCTACACTTAAACACGTTTTGAAATGATAAATGATTCGATCACGGTAACAACTCTGTAAATTGGGTCCGTGCAACATCTAAAGTGGGTCACTCACGTCTCTTAATGTAATCAAGGGCTGGAATTTAAGGGCGCGGGGTCGGCAGTGCAAAGTGATGGGTCAAAGGTCAAGAGAGTTTTAACTGTTCTTTTTTTTCTCAACACTGATCGGAATTATGAATATTTTTGGTCTGGTTTGTCCGTTTTGAGTCGTAAAACATCACGTTTATGACTAGGTAGCCGTTTTCATACAAAATAAAAAAAAACTTGTTTAGCCTATTTCAAGCTAATTAGGTAAATAATTTATTTTAAAATGGTTTTATATCCTCGCAGTAGTTGCGAAAAGCTCCATATCGACCAGACGCCGGGAGGGCTTCCGCATGTAGTCAAATTTCTAATGGTTCGTCATTTCTTATTCGTACTGTCAAGGAGTGGAGTGCTCTGCATGCATCTATATTCTGGGGGTCGAATCATTTTGGTTTTTGAAGGAAATAATGAATAGGCTTTTTTCTGGTTAACCACGTTTGTAACCTCGTCACCTCGTCGTCACTTAAAATTAGAGAGTCAAACGGAAGTTTTTAAGAGTTTTGGATAACTAACGCGAAATACAAATAAAATCAACCTTTCATTTCAGAGACTAATTAAATAATCTAGATAATTATTATAGAAATCAATAAAATTCCCTTGGTGATCGTGAATCGATACATGATAAGAGTACCTAACCAATAGGCTCGCAGATACAGATGCTTTATGTCACGAAACCGGTTGAGCCAAACTTGCACGTGTAGGTTTACGAGCACGTTGTCTCTGTGTGCGTGAGCTGTCATCACTATGGGTCATCGCCGGTCGGGTGTACTGTGGGTGTACAGTTTTTGAGTAAAATGCCTTGGAGATATAGCGGTCGCACGGACGGACGGGATGAAACTATAAAGGATCCGTTTTAGCCATTCTGGCTACGGGACACTAAAAAGTAGAGTAAATAAAATAAAAGATCGTATTTAAATTATTCATATTCATGAAAGTTATGTTTGCATGTTTTGTTTATATATTGGCATGTTTTGCTACATATTTGGTACCGAATCAATACCAAATATGTAGCAAAACATGCCAAATTCACCTGAGTTTAAGTGACATGTTTTACTAGCTTCCAAGTGCTAAATATAAACTTAATCAACTTTCCAATTATAATACTAATGTGAGCTTATCGAAAAGTTTGAAAAAATTACCAGGTAGATAAGTTGAGTGAGAACTTTTCTCTTTCATTAGAAAAAACTTCGACAAAAGGATAAAGGATAAAGTACAGCGAAATAATGAAATAATAATAATAATAAAAAACATTAAACTACAAAAATTAAAAGCTATTATTTAAATGTACAGTCGACTATAAATAGGTGTATACAGTTTTCGCCTTATTTAATTTTAATAAGGTCAAAAGTGTATACATCTCTTTGTACCCTTCATGATTGGGTAAAGCATTTTTTTCGAAGTGTCAACTTCTTCACCGCGAAAATAAATAATTTTAAATTTCAAACTTCTGATAAATTTTAAACTAATGAGGCCTCGTCAGGGCCACTAAATACAATATCATTCTCGCATCTGACAGTACATTTGTCACTCGCGTTTCATTTAAATACGAAACTTGACAGAACAGAAGACAAGATGCATTCGGCGTTCGTTATCGTTATCCAAATGTATAGGACTGACAGATGACCGACAGAAGATGTCAGACGGACATTTTATACGTTTTCGAAAATCGTTTAGCTTAGCATTTAGCCTGACATATGTGGGTATTAGGTGAACGTTATTTTTATCAAAAATGTATAGATTATCGTAAGCTGCCTAGAGGTTGCGTCGAGCGTTATTTTCATTCCATACATTTTGTGGTTTTCGGATATATTTTGTAGGGCCCGGTGTTAACGTGAAATCGTTTAAGAAATGTATTTAGTTTAGTAATGGTGACAAACCTTGAATATTCGTCAATAGTCACAAATGATACGGCGCTAACCAGCTTAGGAGAATCTTAATTACTCCTTTCGTATAAATATCGTGAGTAATGTACGTAGGGAGAAACGTTTAACGTCTTTTGTGATTTAGATACTAGAGTTAATGAACAAGCGCGGAGTGTAAAGCGGTGTTTAATTAATAATGTAACATTTCACTAATTATTTTAACAAGGGCCATGCCACAGTTGTTTTATCTGGTAGAGAGAAATTAGATTTTTGCCTATAGAACTCGAAATAATACATGGCTCATGAGTCTTATTAGTTACGTGTGTGTTACATCTTAGTCAATAAGTACGCGGCTTGTTAGATAATTTCCACATAAAATCGTTATTTCCGTTAAGTGATATTTCCTGTGTACCGTCTGTCCTGCGTATACCGACTATGGCAAATTAGATTTTTGAAATTACAAAAACAGTGAAAATATGGTGCCAGGAAAAGAAACAACTGGATAAAAATCGCTAGGGGAAAGTCACGACTGTAAAAATAAACTGCCGGGAAAAAGGCGGTAATACCGCGTTCGGGAAAAAACGCAAAAGAAAATTTGCTTCAAAGAAAAAAGGCGTTTGGAAAACGTATCTAACAAATCTCCTTAACATTGGAACTTTACTGAATGAGGCGTTTCAAAGAGTTTGCCTTATTAAGGTAATTTCCGCTTTTAACATAATATTAGGTAATTGTAACCATGTAATATTAGGGACGACAATGTGACGCATTTGCAAGTGTGTAAGGATCAGTTAACATTGTTTGCACGTACATTGCCTTGTCAACTCAAAGTCACTTTAATGCGGTTAGACGATTAGACTATTCTACGCAACTCCTCGACAAAGTCATTTAAACCTACACCCTCTCTTTGCTTTACATAATACTTGAGTGTAACCGCACGCACATCAGATGTATTATAAATGGTAATTCAGTAAAATAATTAAAGAGTTCTCGTATGTATGATTTTATACATTTTTAATTATGTAATATTTTTATCTTTCTCATATTTTATTAATAAAATACAAAATCTTCGTCGAGCTTTTGCGGTTATAATTACTTTTGCATAATTTTGCAGGTTGGAATTTCTCCTTCGGTGCCTCAGTCAGCTGTCACAGATGAAAGCGTTCTGGCGCTGCTGTCCCTTCAGTAAGGAAATAAGGTGAGCCCAGAATTTCATTTGCTTTTTAATAATGCACGTTTCCTTAATATTTAGGCTTGGTTGCTTAGTATACCTGTTTATAACGAACGCAGAATGTTTCTGTAATGATTCATTTGTAATACGTTGAGTAACTTAATTGGAAAATGAAAAGATGTTTTCTTGTTAAATGTGTGTTATAATATAAGTATGTTACTCTTCACGGCCAAATATACCCGCTTATAACGTTTACCCGTATATTTACGGGCATAGAGGCGGTAACAAATGGACTGGGAAATAGAAATTCATCTTGTTGCTTGGTGACAGCGCGAAATAATTATTTTCGATGTGTCCATGTGTGAAATATTACTCATGTTTTTCGTAATTTTTCTCGAGAACTTATTTACATTTTTCTGAAGGTACTCTTCCTGTAGTTACCTAAGAGGCATATCTCTATATGATGATACATATAAGTAGAGTCAAGGAATTTCATTCCTTTACCACTTTGGACTATGTCAAATTGACACTATAAATAAAATCTTAAGAAGTCTCTTACGTTTTGATTGATTACGTTACTTTGACATAGTCCAAACTGGTAAAGGAATTAAATTCCTTGACTGTACCGTTCAAACCAAAATATACAGGGTTATTGGTAAGTCGACCTATTCCCGTTAGGAGGTGATAGGGGTGACTATTTGCGATAATTTTGATCCCCATATGCATTATGCAAAAGTGAACCATTTTTGAGTTATCGCGTTTATTAGTTTTTTTTTAAATTAGTCGGAAATTCAACTTGAAAAATTTATTACAAAAAAAGTATCAATTTAAATCTTTTTTTTTCTTCTGATTTACAAAACCGATTAAACACTGGTTATTTCTCAATATTAAAACAATAATTATCGGTCCAAATTTGAAAAAGCGAGACGGAGAACTATTTTTTTTCAATATTTATTGCGATTGCTTTCCACTAAAATGCCTTAAAAACAAAAAAAAACGTTATGAAACTTGGCTTGCAGATTATTTTAAAAACTTAACTGTTTTCTTAGCTCTCCAAAAACGCATAACAAGTAGAAAATTATTTTAAAAAAACCTGAAAAAATAATCATCACAAAGGAAGCGGGCGGAAACAAAAGTCACAAATGCAACTTCAAAAATTAAAATTAAAAAACATACCAAATTTAAATCATACATTTTTTATTTGCTTTTGTACAAAATGAATTTGTTGTTCCTATGCAAAATTAAAAAAAATATTATCTGTACACGTTTGAGAATGCGAGGCCGAAAACTAAAAAATACATGTTTTTTTATCAAACTCCAACATAAATTACAAGAAAACAGAAAAATTTACCAATGCATATACTCGTAAACACAAATAACAACATTAACTTATGTAAAAAGTTACAAAATTAAAACTAATAAACAATTAAAAATTAAATAATCAGGATTTTTATAGTTCATTTTCAAAATGGCTACCTCCATTTCTTATTCTCACATAAGTAAATGTTGTTATTTGTGTTTACGAGTATAACAGTTAGTTTTCATTGATTTAGTTAGTTAATTTTAAGTTTTGTTCAGACGTGACTTCCTTGTTACTTCCTTTGTGATCAATTCTTTCCAGCAATCTTTAACAAAACTCATTTTAGTTTTAATAGCTCGTTAGAAAGCTGGAAAAACGTCAATGTTTTATGTGTAATCTGCACGCCAAATGTATTTGTAATTTTTTCTGTTTTCGTGTAATTTATGTTGGAGTTTGATAAAAAACATGTATTTTTTAGTTTTCGGCCTCGCATTCTCAAACGTGTACAGATAATATTTTTTTTAATTTTACATAGGAACAACAAATTCATCTTGTACAAAAGCAAATAAAAAATGTATGATTTAAATTTGGTATGTTTTTTAATTTTAATTTTTGAAGTTGCATTTGTGACTTTTGTTTCCGCCCGCTTCCTTTGTGATGACTATTTTTTCAGGTTTTTTTAAAATAATTTTCTACTTGTTATGCGTTTTTGGAGAGCTAAGAAAACAGTTAAGTTTTTAAAATAATCTGCAAGCCAAATTTCATAACGTTTTTTTTTGTTTTTAAGGCATTTTAGTGGAAAGCAATCGCAATAAATATTGAAAAAAAATCGTTTTCCGTCTCGCTTTTTCAAATTTGGACCGATAATTATTGTTTTAATATTGAGAAATAACCAGTGTTTAATCGGTTTTGTAAATCAGAAGAAAAAAAAAGATTTAAATTGATACTTTTTTTGTAATAAAATTTTCAAGTTGAATTTCCGACTAATTTAAAAAAAAACTAATAAACGCGATAACTCAAAATGGTTCACTTTTGCATAATGCATATGGGGGTCAAAATTATCACAAATAGTCACCCCTATCACCTCCTAACGGGAATAGGTCGACTTACCAATAACCCTGTATGAACGATCGATGTACAAATTTCTTTTAGATATTTCTTACATAAAAGCAGCTCAGTTTATCAAATGACATTTTTGAAAATGTTTGCGTATTATAAATTGAATTCCCAGGTGCCATCGGCCTGCTCGATTACTCACTAGTCTTAGACCTGATTTTCCAATCTCTAGATAAAAATACCTGTCAATTACCTATTATTTCTCGGTTACCTCAATGCTTACACAAGCACTATTAAAGAGCATAGGGGACTTTATGATTTTTACTTGATTGAATTGAGACTTATTTCTGATGAAACATCCTCAGAGTACTGCTGGGAGAGATTAGGTCCGCAATACAATCTAGCTCGGTATTGTTTGCCATCGTTTTACTCCCCGTCTGCGGTTTCATCAGCGCAAATTGTAGCCTCAGATGGGGATAGAATATAAGAATGGGTAATCTCCGTGGAAAAAGGCTGTGTATATTATGAACTCAGGAAACGAAGAGCCCCAGTTTACCATAAAGATAAATGAAACAAAAATGACAATTTGCAATTGTGCACCTTTAATTAAGATCACATTTTAGGTTTTTTTTTCCTTTGAACTGAAGCTACACAATCATAATTATTATTTTCAATTGTGCAATGACAATAAGAAATAAAAAATATACCTATACCCGACTAGCAAACCACAGTCGTTTCGGTTTATTATTTATTTATTTATTTTTAATTAATAAGTAAAATTTTAAAAATTAAAATTAAACATTCCTCTACAAAACTGTAAGTAGTTTGACTGTGGGAACGGCAGTCTCTAGGTAAGGCATTCATTCAGTCATTGAGTTTTCTGCACCTAACACCCGCACATATACCAGAAGAAATAAAGGCTTTTATGTTTAAACATATTTTCCCTTTTTTTTTAAGTAATCATATAAAGCGGTTTTTTCAATACAAAGTGAAAAGCAAACACGCGGATACCTAGTATGAAGAAACAAACGTATGTGATTTCTTTAAAAAAACGGAAAAAACCGGACAAATTGGTTTAAAAACTTTGTGACTCGTAATGATTCTGATTATGTAAGATATCACTGAAAAACTTATGAAATAAAACATGAAATTAATGATTTTTCGTGACATGGACATAAGGGAAAATTACAAAAATTCTGATTAATAATGATCAATATCTCGGAAACTAGTAAAAATCGCTGAACATACAAAGGGTTTAGTTAAATCGATAGCTTTTTAGCCGCTCTATCAGCCCTAGGCGGATTGACGTCGGTTTCCGGGACACCTGTATAAAAGATGGAGTTTATACGTAACAATCATGACGAGATTACTCTCGCCTCTGCGCGCGTACGCGGTGTTTTATCGAGGGACCCAAAAATATGAATATTACATCCATTTGGTAATCCGTCAATGTACCTTATAAGGATGCACTGGCGCGGCGGGCAGATGCCTTTTTTAACCGACTTCAAAAAAAGGAGGAGGTTATACGTTCCACTGTATGTATTTTTTTTTTTTTTTGTGTATGTTCACCGATTACTCCGTCAATTGTGGTCCGATTTTGAAAATTCTTTTTTGATTTGATAGGGTATACTTCCGAGGTAGTCCCATTGCCACCAAATCGGAATCTGATGAGGGGATCAGTGAGGAATTGAGAGAACTCCTCAAATATTGTAGGCAAACATAAAGCGATTTTAGTATTTTTAGTAACAAGTCTAGCATTTGCATTCAGAAAGTATCATTTGGTGAAGTGGACCTGATGATGAAGACCACAGATGGCCACCGGAACTCTTCAACGGTACCTATTTCAAGGGTGGCGATAAGATATCTCTATTAAGATGGTTGAACGACTACTACGAAGTTTATTTACTTGTAGAAATATGACTATGTATTTCCCGCGGCGTTGCTTGCGACGCGCTTGAAATAACTTAAAGTTTCATATCAACAAAGAAGTGGGACTACGTAACAGCGTATTCTCATAATAATATAAGACAGACGTACGCTATAACTACACAACTGGCGAAGGAGCTGGGTCTGAATGACAAAGTTAATAAGTACTTTGGGTAGGACCTTGGGCCTTAGGAGGATATGATCAGCACACGTGGCACACGTTATTAAAATTTTAGCACAATCCTCTTAAACGTTGCATTTCGCACAACGCTTTTTCATCATGTGGTTTCTTTATTTTATGTATCTTCACCGATTACTCCGTCTATTGTCGTCCGATTTTGAAAATTCTTTTTTGGTTTGATAGGGTATACTTTCGAGGTGGTCCCATTGCTACCAAATCGGAATCTGATGAGGGGATCAGTGAGGAATTGAGGGAACTCCTCAAATATTGTAGGCATACATAAAGCGATTTTAGTATTTTTAGTAACAAGTCTAGCATTTGCATTCAGAAAGTATCACTTGGTGAAGTGGACCTGATGATGAAGACCACAGATGGCCACCGGAACTCCTCAACGGTACCTATTTCAAGGGTGGCGATAACGATAAGATATGTCGATTAAGATAGTTGAGCGACTACAACGAAGAATATTTACTTGTTGAAATATGACTGTAACTTTCCAGTGGCGTTGCTTGCGGCGAGCTCGAATTTTTCTATAGTTTCTCATTTATTGAAAAGTGGAACTACATAACAGCATAAATAGGATCACTAAAAAGTATTAAATAAAATAAATGTTTAAAAAAACAAAAAACCGCCTTCAAAAATGCAAAAAATAACTTCTTATAAAAATGATAGGTACCTATAGGTAGGTCAGTCCAACTGAAGTCGGCGTCCCACAATATTTTAATGATAGGTACAAACTACCACACACTTAACTGCCCATTAAAGACCGAAGTTAGAAAATGTAGAAAGAGATGAATATAGATTTTACATAAGAGACAGTTTCTCTCTGTTCATCTTCAATAGTCACTCAGCTGTGTTGCTGTTTGTAAATCGGCTTTTGGTTTAAAATAATGTGGGACGCCGACTTCAGTTGGACTGACCTACCTATAGGTACCTATCATTTTTATAAGAAGTTATTTTTTGCATTTTTGAAGGCGGTTTTTTGTTTTTTTTATTTATGTAGCAAAATTTTGCCGTAATGCTACATTGTAAATGGACTGAGAGAACACAAAATAAAATTTAATACCTACAGGAAATCCCAATCTTTTGTTCACGTTTATACACAAATGCATTCACGTTTTTTTCACACGTAGGACAACAATATTAAACTGGCTGGACCAATTTAATCCCAGTTTTTAAAGCATTATTTATACACTCACCTACAGATGTAGTGCATAATTGTTTTCCTTCGTATTTTCACGGAAACGTACGAACGCGTCTTGCTATTTCAGTCGGTCACAGCGTAAGCCTAAAATAACTAACAAAACGCCAATATATGCCATTGCATGATTGAGAAAATGATGTTACCGACGTGCATAGAACGTTTCCTTATTCTAAATTGTTTTCAAAACGGTGTTTTAATGGAATCCACTTATCCTTTTATAAATATGAGTTAGATTAAATATGTCTTTTGGTCTTCATTAATATTATTCTTGATCATATAATTCGATCAAGTGAGTCAACAGAAAAACTTCTACCACAGTATTTTCTCAATGTATGTACCTATACCTACTGAGCATAACAGCTACATTTTGAAGTGCAGTAATATGATTACGTATCAATTCGCCATAGTGCTTGAGTAAATAACTAAATCATCACAAGTAAAATTATAATTTTATTGTATTTAAACTTTAACTTTTCATTTCTGAACTGCATCAAAATTCGATCATTAATATAGTTCCTACCTGTTATATTACGTGCACTATGTTACTTATAGTAAGTAGGAAATAATGCTATTGTTATAGTCCATTAGGAAATAAGTGATCCCATTGTTAACATCACTAAAAACGATCCCTAAGTGATGTGTTTGTTTACACTAGACTTTTAGACTTTAGCTTTGATGTTTACATATAAGCATTTATAGATATTGTGCAGTCACCAGGTGAAGATGCTAGCTACCTACCTAATTAGAACCGTGTCTGTATGATTGTCTTCTTCATGGTCATACTTGTCATTTCATGTTCAGTTTGAAACTTATTGTGCCAAGGTACTAAAGCGCTTTTTAGCCTACTATACTGACAGGTGACTGCTTAAATAGTGTTGTAGTGTTAAGCGTACCGTAAGGGTACAAAACTACCCACTTTACACTTGTGTTTTAGTGAGAACTGTCAAGGAGGTAAGTGCATGTGTAGAATAATGTTCAAATGTATGTATTGTTTTTTGGACACTTGTTCCTGTTTGTATAACCCAAAAAGTAAATAAACTAATAAATTAATCATTACCGAGTAAGTTCCATATGATATGACTGCTTTTGAATTTAATGCGTTTACCAGAAACGAACATTTGTGCATTTATTTGATAACATTCATTATTAACGTTTACAAATACACTCAGGAGCAAAAATACCGGGTCAGAGTGCGTTTTTCATACAAACGAGACTATTTCGAAGCCTTGGTTCCACGCCAGGGTTTGTTTCGAGTGAGGTTTAATGGTGGATACTCCGAGGTTCAATAGAGGAGGTCAAAAGTTCATAAGATACGTAACTGATCGCACAATCAGTTAACACCACAGTAGGAGAGTTTGGGTCAGCACTTGGATTCCCTCACATTTTATTGCCATTTTAGATTTTTTTCTGAACATGCACAGTTCCGGCGTTAACCGCTTATTCATTCAGTTGGGTGTCCTAGGCACTCTGGAAGTCCTGTAACGATGCTCGGGGGGTATTCATCATCAGATTTGACTAAATGCATTCCCTGGCGAGGAACCAAGGCTTCGAAATAGCCTCTTTAGTATGAAAAACGCACTCTGACCCGTTTCTTTTGCTGCTGAGTGTATTATATACCCAGGAACCCACTAATCATATTTATTTTTATAACTTTACTACAAAACTAAATAGCGGCTTCTACAAGACACCTTTACTCCAAATTTCATCAATATACTTTCATGCTTCATCATGCTTCATGCCTCTGGTGGTTTTCGAATAAAATGCCTGAGGTGTCATACGGACATGACGCAACTATACGGGTTCGATTTTTGCCATTTTGGATACGGAACCCTAAAAAGCTAAGCGGAGGCCTTTTTTGTATAGAACCGCGCTCCTCCGCTCTCAGTGCGTTGGCGGCTCTATTTATGAACTAGTTAGAGAGTGGCCTACGTAGGTACCGAGTAGGTCAAGGTCGCGGGCAATTTGTGGCATTTGACTCCAAATTACAGTTAATCTTGTCAATCAGGTGTTCTATTCTCGCTGAAGACTGTTCTTGTTAATAGGTCTGAGATTGTGGCGGCTCTACGCAAAGGCACTTCTGAGTGGTACGAGGCGTTGTGCGCCCAGGACACAGAGTCGGAGCGCGGGGAGGACCTGGTCAACCTCATCACCTTGGTGCAAATCGACTTGCAACAGGGACTTACGTACTACCATCCAGTGTTTGAGACGTGAGTGTCAAAACAATGACATAATACGCACATTTTTAACCGATTGCCGAAAGGGAATTGCTGACCCGATTTTAACAAACAAGGTGTCGTGATCGTCTTAGCGTCGCGATATTCACTGGCTCAATTAAATTAATGATGACGTAGTGGCGGGTTTAAAAGTATGTAACATGGGTAATAAATAACACATACGTATAAAGGAAAATATAACTAACACAGATTAATATTAAAAGCTTGCTTTTGTTAGACTTGTTCATACAAAGGTTTAGGTTATGGATTAGGTATATTGTAGTCTAGTAAACAGGCTTCAATTAACGTTAATTAACTAAGTAGTTATTCGTTAATGGTTAGCGACAGTTGGCTGCTAATAGAGTTTTAATAGTTTTCCCTCGGTGTTTTCCGCGCGGAGAAAATATTTTTAAAATTGAATTATGCTAAAAGCTTTTTTATTCACTTAATCATCACAAGGATGTTCTCAGTAAAAACGTTCAGTGTATAAATGTAACTAGACAAGTATAATAACTTGGCTCTACAATACTTTGTTTTCTTGCAGCACCAACAACGTTCCCTACTTCAACGTAGTTTTCACACAGATCGACAAAATGGTAAGTGTTTATTCGTTGACACAACCGCTCAAAACACGTTCCTACGCCGACGCGCTGCCACTCACGTACTTGACCTATTTCATGTTAAACGTCGGTTTGTATTCCATAAAGTAGTACATATTACATCCATGTTATATTTTTGTCTGTTTTATAATTGTTATCTCTATTGTTTGGACAACAAAGTGTTGACATACATACATATTATACTTAGTCACTCGTGCATTATTATAATGGATCTCGAAAAGGAATGAACAAACGTCATTTCACATAGAGCATGCATAAACATTGAGGACAATGTAACTACGACTATTACATTAACCAATACGTTATTTACTATTGTGGTACGAGAATATAAATCGCTAAGTATTAAGGAAAAAACTATGTTCTAAGATACCGCCACTATCAAATATGTTTAAATGTATCTCAACTGAACATGCCTTCAAAAATATATCGTCAAATTCTGATATTTTTAAACACCTTGTCTTCTCCAATGCGTAAATATTTGAAGACTTAGTGAGTTACTGTTTGCAGTACAAATAGCAGTTTAACTTTAAAGAAAACATATTGTGGTCCCTTTTTGACCCTCCCATCCAATTTTGACCAAACTCGTACTCAGACTGTGCGATAATTGGTAACTTAGTGTTGTAAGTGTGCGTTAACACATGATTGATAACCGTCACGACCCGCTGTCCATTTGGCCCTACTCCTACAAAACAAAGCTTTTAATAAAACCTTTGCTACGTCGAAATAGTGCGAGATAATTCTCGGTTCCCCTGTTTCAATAAACTCCTCGCGCGTATTCTTAGGATATGATTGACGCCCCCTTATGACAATGTCAATCAACCGATTACATACTTGTTCCCTTGAGAAAAACAAAGGAAAATACTTCCGAGATTTCCTTCAGGAAAAAATAAACCCACAAGATAGGTTAATAGTCTGTTAGCTACCTACGTGATTATTTTTAGTACCTAACTGTGTTGATGCGCTAATTGTCTAACCTATTAAAGTATTTGTATTTGGTTTGTTAGTTGTCTGAAGATGTCAGGCTTTGCGTGGAGCATTGGGTAAACGAGGGCTGGTGCGGCGTGGCCGAGGAAGACGTGTTCGATGAGCAAGGAAACGGAAGTAAGCCGCAAACTTCACACAACATTTTTTTAGCATTACAAGGAAACTTTTTTCCTAGTTTCTTTTATTTTGTTTCGCGAAGTAAAAATAGTTACTTTTTTCTTCTCGCGTACCTACTATAAACCGCTACTATTAATATCGTTAACCGTATCAGAATACCACCTATAGCGTAACCGAAGCGTAAAAACAATAATTCTATAATGAGCGTTGCCATGGTAATAACAGTTCTATAATAATAATTATGTATTTAGTTGACAGCATCTTATAAACATGTGTTTCATGATCATATTGACTTAGTTACTTTCCTATTCATTTATCAATTATACTTATGAGTAATAATAGAAAGATACTATTCGAGAAAGCTTAACGTAAACAGATTTAGATTATCCTGAAGAGTACTTGTCTGTTTTAAAAGACTGCCCAGTCAGCGATTGTCTTCTCTTTTACCTGATGGTAAGTGTCGATCAAGTTATTAGTAGATCTTCCTGGTTTAGTAGCAGCCTTCACTCCTATTACGTAACTCACTTATAAACTAGCACCCATTTCGGCATTCGAAATCATCTAAGCACTACAAAGTTTTTACTCGTACTTGTATTATACTACACGTATTCATTGAATAGTTCTGCTCCTATATTTGCTTAAGGAAAAACACGTATTTCAAATAAATCACGCACTAACACCCACGTCTCGTTAATATTTGGAAACCAGCGAGGCATTTCATTATGTCTATAAATGGCAATTTCTTAGGAATACCTCACGTCACGAAAATAGAGCTCTTGGTCCTGCGTGTCTCCCGATTGTATACTATTCGCATTGAGTTTTCTGATGCTGATGATGGGAAGGCATGCCACATGAAGGGAAGGTACGAAGCTTAGAGCGGTTTCACACTAAGCGGTTTAGTCGCACTCTGCGACGCGCGTCAATAGACCATACAAACATTAGCAGCGCGGTCGGCGCGCTTACAGTCTTCACTAATAATTTAAATAAGTAGTCATTTGAATGATGTCATTTGCTGCTACCGTGCGACTATAACGCTCAAAATGGCTCAAATATTGCTTAATGTAAAAACGCTCTTAGATACTCAGGATAGCTAGGTAATCGTTGCTTTTATTTTGTACGTGTAATCATCTCGACTAAACCTCAGTGACACCACACACCTAAACCTCGCAAACAACACGTAATTACAAGAACCTTGTACATACCTACTACATAGGAAACATAATTTAGGCTTTTCTTATTGTATACATACGGCTCTATTCCCAAAATCGAAGTTCAGAACTATACAAGCCCCGATTCCTAATAGCATAATAACTATGAGAGAATGCTTTACAAGCGATTTCGCGTATGTCGCATCGCACGATATATTTAAGTCTTATATTATATGTTTTGTTCACGTTTAATCCGTATACAGCATGCGTGGTGTCAGCCAAAACGTTGCCCTTCGAGGTGTTGGCTGCCGTGCGCGAGCTGTCCGCGGCGGCCGCGCCCGCGCCGCCCTCGCACCCCGCGCACCCCGCGCACCCCCACGACACTTCCACCCAGCTTCTGGACGCATACCTGTAAGTACCTGGCATTTGGTTACCCTTATTCAGCCTAAGAACTTGTGCCGTTTCACCCGATGGCGATGGAGAACTGTGGGCAGCAGAGTACTGTACTGTGTGAAATCACAAAACAGTACTGGGGGGTTTTGATTACTGTGCGGTTCAGTTCACGGTTAACGAAAAGGACAGCGCTATATAACCTCTTTAGCTTTGTCTTTTAGTTACGCTCGCCGTAAAATTAACTTCATAGCTACATATGTCGTAATAACTCCTAACATAGAACAGGTATATCTTGGCGTGTAGAGTACTCTGCTGCGAGGCAGTACTCTGCTGTCCACTGTTCTGCCTCACTGTTCTCCACCCGTGTGAAGCATTAGGAACACGACATACTCATTAAAGCCGTTTAGGTTGAGAGAAAGGGACAGAGCTGTATAACTCCAAACAACTGACAAAAACCAAACAACTGACAAAAAACCTAGGGTTCTATAAAGAAAAAACAGTTAAGTGTGAGTCGGACTCGCGCAGCGAGCGTTCCGTATTTAAGATGCGTTTTCCAACCAATATGGTTGGAAAACGCATAAGAAAATACATATTTTGTTATGAACTTTGTGGTCTAACCCATTTTGAGTAGCCTAAATTTTAATACAGATTTTTAAAGTTTTTCTATTTTTCCCAAAACTGTAACGTTTGACAACTTAATTGTATTTTTCACGTATAATATAAATTACCTATTAATTTTGGTACGGAACCCTAAAAAGGGGGTGTAATGTAAGTCAATGGTCGGTGAAATAGACGACTTCGCCCACTTTATTCCCATCATTTCTACCTGTAAGCCACACCACACAGATTGTACTGAAAACCTCTTCTTAGAGATAGGAATTGATCCAATTAAAAGGATTTTCAACGACCCGTGGCGGCGAGGAGGATAAGATATATTTACCTCTCAGCGGCGAGAGCTCGAACAACGATCTTAGGATTAAGCCAAGACTAAATAAACGCACTAAGTATTTCATTTATATATCATGACGGGTATCATACCTTCATGTTTGCAAGAAAGTTTGACGGCTTCGGTATATTACGTGACCCTTTTTATAGTTTTGCCATGTCCGTCTGTGCGTCAAGCTGTGATTTGGCATGGTTACATTAAAATTACGCTGACAAAGTTCTAAAATAAAAGTATGAAAATAATAATCGGCTACATGTAAAGCAAAGTTATTTCTTTTACATTATAACATCAGTCGGTATGTATCATTTAATACTCGTAGCTCTTAATAAATCATGATATACATGTTATTCTCAATCTTTAGGACTAAGACTCCGCTGTCCGTCTGTCTGTCTGTCACCAGGCAGTATCTCATGAACCGTGATAGCGAGATTGTTAAAATAACAACTAACTAATAACAGAATAAAGTAAATATTTAAGGGTGCTCCCATACAACAAAGATGATTTTTTGCCGTTTTTTGCTACATAATTTTATACCTATCACTAGGTACGTGAAAAGTGAAAAGCAGGCACTTTTTCAAGATTTTATTTTACAACTTCGATAAAGTTTGTAGTAACGACGTCGGAACTCTACACTGGCATGGTCCGACGTGCTCTGCTCTCGCCCGGTTTTTAGATTACCATTATTTTACGTTTTTTTAGTTATGGCGGTTTTCAAACTACCTTTAATAAGTTCGAAAGGATGTCTGTTTGAATTTGTTCTTTTTTTCTCACAGAGAAGTTCGTTGATGAAGAGTAATATTGGCTACTTTTCATCCCGCAAATGGAGCATTCTCGTGAGAACTAACTGCAATGTTTTACATAGAAAGACACAATAAAACACAAAGATGATATTTTATGAAACATTTAGTTTAAGTAACTACTTACTTAGTGTTTTGCTAACGCCCTCCGCATTTGAGAAAAACAGAGGCTTGCTACATAAGCTGTTTGTGCTCGTGTAAACTGCGCATTAGCCCTGCGGTACGTACCTACTTACGAACAACTTGTCCTTGTCAGCTACCGCATTGTTTACTCAAGCATTTCACTGTTATTAGCTGACAAGTGCAAACATATTTTGATGTTTGTAAGTATACTTAGTAAAAATTACGGGGTTAAGGATTTTCGGTGCGCGGTATAGAGTCTATGGCCGGTAGCCCATACAAAAAATCGGCTTCAATACTCAAAACTCTTTTTTTTTGCCACCATATCATAATGTATCTACAAAGATGAAAGTATGTAGGTTTATAAATGTTTCATTATGAACACTTTTGGGGGCAGCAAAAGTAGTTAGAGATAGAAAGACCAGGACGTCTTTCTATCTCTAACTACTAAAAAAAGGTTTTTTAGGAGGTTAAAAGGATTTAATAAAATAAATAGACTGCAATAATGTCTATTATATTTAATATAATATTTATAGTTCATGTGTAATTTAATTTGCATTATTATATTTGACTTTGTTGAGGGTTCAATAAAACTGAATAAAATACCATTTCGCATTCTGCACATACTAAACAGGATCGCTAAGTTCATTGCATTCGATGTTTTTGTATAGTTTGTTGGTACATTAAAATTTGCATCGACAAGTTCCATTAACTTTAGCAAGTTGTTCAAGCCCCTATGGGAGTTAACTGGAGACAGGTCAGGCGAGTTAGAAGCCAGAGTTTTGTTTAATTAGGCAAGTCGTGCAAGTCTGTTAGCTGCATGTGCCGCTGTTGGTGGAAATCATTGTTTAAAAGTAGCAATAAAGCCAACTTTAATTAGAACTCAACTGCGAAGATCTAATTTGTGTTTTGAAACAAGTTCATTGATGTATCGCCATACTAAGAGGCATTTTAGACACAATTATCAGACTGGTGTAAGAAAAATCGTGAGTGAGGAAAGACTTAATCGTCATTAACTGATTCTGACTGCGGCTGTAAGTTTGCTACCTTTTACTGAATTGCCCGTCACTGAAATAAAAATAATAGGTATTATTGAGAATTATTAGTTACGCTGTTAGTAATAAAATAAATTGCAATAAAAAGTAGAGGAAGGTAGGTAAAGCTAGAATGAGTTTAAAAAATATTTTTAGTTAAATACAAAAGGCTAAAGCAAAATCTGTGAGGTTAGTTGTAAGATATTGTCTGTATGTAAGTTGTTTCTATATTTGGTCGTAACTCCAAAAGAAAGAGGCATCGCATCAGACGTACACACATATTTCTAAAAATAAGAATAAAGTGTCTAAAATCGATATTTATCTATTTCCATTGTTATCTTTGAAATAGTTTTGTTATTCTCACTCGCCCTGACCACCAATCAGGACAAACTTTCCACTGGCATCATACGTTCATATTGTTTCATAGATGGTTCGAGCCGTTGGTCGACCGCTGGCTCGCCGTGACCAAGACCATGGCGCTGCAACGCGTACGCGTGGCCGTCGAGCTCGGTGAGTACCAACTACTCCATTACCTTAACGCAAAGGAAATACTATGGATTACTTAAAGAAGCTATTAGGTAGCCTTTGGGAGTGCCACTCTTAAGGTGAATTTTTGACAGAAGTTTTTTCGTCATTTCGAAGAAGTAAAAAAATATATATTTTCATTATAATTATCATTTGATAGGTTACATATTCAAATAAGAATGTTAAATATACATGAGGTACCGATTAAAGCCAATTCATTAGAAAAAAAAATGAAAATAAAATACACCACGGAAATGATGGTAGTGACACTGAAATGAAGAACTGCTTAGAAAATGAATGTTACGAGCTGGCTTATAAGTATAATCGTGAGTATATTTGGTAAGGAGGCCTATTGAGAACATTTGTAAGTTATCTGAGAATTTCTGAAGTGATTGTGCTAAGTTCCGTTACTTACTTAATTTTCCTATTATGCGAGCCAAGTTTCGTCTGTTTCGGTTTTGGCATTGTACAAATGTACACACGACTATTTTGTAAAAAAAATATGTAATTCAATCAAGCCAGAAATCACCGAGTCGGATCAATATAGAAATAATTAGAAAGTTCATGACTCTTATTACGACTTTATTTCTGTTAATATTATGTGTGTGGGTGGGAAACAGTAAACACGTCTATTGTCTTTACGTAGGTGCTTAAATTCGCTCAGCCGTGCTTAATTAAGAGCCGAGGCAACGACCAATGTCCCGATTATGTCACATCGCGGTCTGTAGTGGTCTCTTACACAAATATCTACAGCGTCGAGAACTCGGGACTACTCGGCCGTGATACCTAAAAGCCCCATCTACTGTCGACCTCCGGGAGTAAGTTTAACTTTACTAAAGTTATTAAATCTGCTTTACGTACTGATTTTCATGTGTAGGCATATTTATAATAAAGGATCTATGATTATTACTGTTATTACTTATTAAGTCATTGTAGGAAGAACCTGTTTACTGAAATTGAATTTTAAGGTATTTCATTGTTAACATCAACTTCTTCCAAAATGTTAAATATAGCTTAATATATAACAAAAACATGGTAGGTATCATTTAAACTTGAATGAAGATGGAGAATACTTTGTTAATTCGTATTACCGTCGCGCTTAGTTGAACTCGGTTAACATGGTGATCCTTCTACGGTTGAAACTTTGCCTGCTTGATACGCGATACGCCTTCCGTTAGAGAATGAAATGTATGTACTGTAGGAATATATATACATATAATAATAATGCCTTTTTAAGTAAGTACAATGTTTAACAAGAGACAAATAAGTAAACACGATAAGTTTCATGTATCTAGCTATAGCGCTATCTACAAAATGTTCGAGTATCTTTTCAGCTTTGGCTTATCAGTCACATGTTAAACACTTTACTATTTACTTCCATTGCGAGGAAGAAAACATAAATAAGGTAGGTATCAGTATAAGCAGAACTGAGGTTTTTTACATAACGACAGCGCTAAAAAGTCCGTTGATTAAATGTGAGTATGTCATCTCGCCCCAAAATGTTACATAGGTACAACTGTTAAAGCATGCCGAATATGCAGACTGGTAATACATGAACATTAATTTCCTTATTGCACTCTCAAGCTAAATAACGACTCTCGACGCAAGCATGCAGTAATAAGCACATGCCGCCGTGGGCTTCATTCTACTGGGTAAAACCTAATAGCTTTTGATATTTCATCGTATTGCTCTTAACTTGGCCGCCATTACTGTCAAATAAATAAGAGCTATCATAACGTACGTTGACAATAATAACAGGTCAAAAGTAATAAGGTTTACCGAGTATAAGATAGAGCCCCCGTACTGCTATCACACGACTGCGGCGAAGCAATGAGGGTTATGTGTTTGAGCTGTATGTACCTGGACATACATACACATGTATGTATGTCCATTTGAAAAAAGTATTTTGGGTTAATAAAAATTACAGGTTGTATCAACTGAGGGGAGAATTATGACACCGAATAATGAACTTAATAAAAAAAAGTGTTTTTGAGGGGTTATAGGTGTAACGAATGACCATTACTTAAGTAAAGTATTAAGTACAACCAAACAAACCGTATAATTTATTTGTCGCGATAAAAATCTCTTAGGCACACTAACCATGAAACTGTCAGTTATCAAAACATTTCCGAAACAGAGACGGATACAATCGATCGCTATGCCGTCCTAGTTACCCATTGGTCCGTTTATAAGAAATTGAAACGTATTCTAGTGATCAGAAGATTGGTTTTAAAATCGAGTTGCGTTGAGGAAAAGGAGCAGGTTCACACCCAATGGTCGGGCCGGCGGTTAGATAGCATCGCGATCTAAACGGTGTTGCAACACGAAAGCTTTTACCACTGCCCGCGGTCAACATTCAATAAAATTACCCTTGTGGACTCAAAACACAATCGTACGCTGTAAAGTTAGTCCAAAACGATCACTTAATACCATCTCGATTTAATGTTTTATGCGGCCATATTTTTAGGATGAAATGTATTAAATCTTACTCAGTTACTACTGATACTTAAATAAAAACATTTACAGTTTAAATAAGACATAATAAATAAAAAATAGATACGATTCTTTTCAGTATAATAACTAATAAGTTGTTGTTACCGAAGCTCACACAACACATACAAGTATTACAGCGTTTTTATTGAAGGAATTATACACGTCAACCCAAATTTAATGATTCGTGAAGGAAATATTAATTTCCATTGTCGTGTGGTATGAGGATAATCACGAAATCAAATTTGCGATGTCGAGTAAGCACATAGGAGCTCACCTGCTTTATTACGTGAACATTTTATCGAAGTTATAATGGGTTGAATTAACTGCTAACAAGGGCCCTCTTATTAAATCCGTGTTTTATACGAGCCTGCACCCATGTTTAATTAAATTATTTATGTTATTTTTGTAGTTCAGTTACTTTCTTTTATTTTCCTTGTTTGTTTATATATAGCAACTTTATGCACAACCGTTGATGTGTTTTGGTCTAAAAACCTTAAACCTTAAGCAGATTAAAAAAATACAAATGATAATCACCTGTCGAAAATCTAATTGCAATTACTAAATGAAAAGCAAGACACACACATTAAGACCTCTCAAATTATACCCATATTGTCATAATTAGAAGACTTTTTTTGTTGACATAAGTAATTGACATTTTGCCATTGTTATTTTTTTTAATTTTAAACAGGTTTAAATAGGTTATGTCACCCGGGATAGTTAAAGAATTTTTACGATACCACACACATTTAAATTGGCTCAGCCGTTTAGAATTTATTCTGGAATAAAGAATCGTTACATACATATGTATGTATGTAACATACATTATGTATGTATGTATATTGTAATGTTTTGGGCAGTAGTGAAAAAATAGTTTTCTCCATGATAATTTTATTGACTTTGAAAATGTTCATTTCAGCATTAATTCGTGTTTAAAAAAAACAATACTTCCGTTTTAATTTTAATGTCAGGATGCTACGATGTTTATTTACTTGTTCTGTACTACTAGTGCAGTTCATCAAAGAACTAAGGGGCACAGAAAAGTGTTTTTTACACCCCTTTACTACATAAATTCCATCCCTTTCCCAGGTTACATGTTTTAATTTTCAGTAAGTACAGATAACCATACAAGATAGTTTCTATGTTCGTATTCGTCTTATTCTTTTTATTAGCTAATTGATTGGTACTGAAGCCGACTGAGAAAGCAAGTTAAGGAAGAACTTTTTCGACCAAAAACTATGTCATATGTTTATTCACTACATCTGTATTAAAGTTTGATGTCTATGAGCCAGTTACGAATAAATATTATACTTATTTACAGTCGCGGAAACTAAAGGTTCGTCCCTTTCGACTCTATTTTGATAGTGGCGAACGCAGATCGGAAATCGAAATGTTAGCAGGATGGCCTCTTACAAGATAGACCGCCGATCTGTCGAGATCGCGGCAAACTGATCGATGCGAGTAACTCAAAACCAAGAGATCTTTCGGCCGATATGATGAAGGTCCGAATGTGGCTAACCTTTTTATTCCACATAATTTTAGATTCATACAAATAATTTGAAAATTTACGAACCTCTGGTATTTTTTATTCCCAGTCAGCACCATCAAACAAAGGGCGTTTTTTGTTAAACTTAGCACAAAACTTTCCCTTGTTTTTCAAGATGTCTTAAAAATACAACTCCGAAAAGAAAAGACTTCTCGATTAACAACATAAAGGGAACGTCACACAATAAAACCGTGTTATAAGCGTTTTTACGTAGCGGCAGTTAAGTTTATTTCATATTTGAAACCGTTCAAGCAGACGGGATTCAGTCTCGACAATGCTAACAATTTCGTTATTACATGAGAAGCACGCTTTTCCTGCATATTTATTTTAAATTTGATACGGGAGTCTCTGCATCTTATTCTTTTCTGTTATTATAAGGAAGTTTTAAATATCGGCATTGCTCTCAAATGACAGACTCAATGCACTTTACTTATTCATCTAATTCACCAGTTTTTTTTAAATTTATCTTGTATTTTTAATACCTACGTACAAGATATGTTTAACTTTTATGTCGTTACTTACAAACGTGGAATAACCGTGGGGTAGCTAAACCATGCTTTGTCCTTATCTGTCAAATTCAAATGTCACAATGACAGATAAGGACAAAGCATGGTTTAGCTTTAGTCATTAAGCACTTTGTGCGTCTTTTCGTTTAGTTTTTCAATAAATAGGTACCTATAGTACAAGTTTTGAGCTTAGTTTGGTTAGGACTGGTGACTACGGCAATGTCCGATTGGCTATTGATACTTTATTGCGCGCTCCATTTAGTAAATATACACGGCGGACTTAAAACGCCTTAAAGCATTATATACCCGTCAACCAGTAGGCCAAACAGAGACAACTCGAGGTTGCATTTTTTTACCATTCGCGACTATTATTCATGACTTTAATCGAAGTATCAGGAACTCATTAAGGCAATCAAACCACGGACATAACCCGTTTGTAATTATCAACTTGAGGTTGGTGCTGCATTGAGTAGTTATATTCTAAAATACGGTTCACTATGTACTGTAGTCGGATTTAAATCGTTGTCTCGGCTCAAATCGTAAGTGACACAAATTTAATTACCAAGCTATCGCTCGCGGCTCCATTCTAATCAGACGTACGTGCGTCTGAATGGATTACAATCACACCCTATACTTGCGTTGTGTAATACTGTGTATCCATTGGGGTGTTTTGGTCTAATAATTAGTTTACACTAGCTTTTAAGCGGATTGTTTGCAATACTATATTAACCAAACCGTATACTTGATCAAATATCGAGGAATTTTTGTATCCAATAATTAAGTGAATAGGTATAAAATGTATGCAGAAACAAAGCAATGTTGGCTGCTGTCTTACTATAACTTTTAAGTTACAAAAAGACAGCTAAATTGTCCTTCGTTCTCTAGAACTAAAGTTAAAGTAAGACAGCAGTCAACTTTTTCAATGTTTATTGTCGGTCTAATTCGCACTAAGGGCTATCAAAACCTTGACAATACGATAACACGTCAAACTTAGTTTGAATAGAGGCCCTATTATGGTATTGCTGTGACGTCAGTCGCCATTACTATCAAGTAAATAAGAGCTATCAAAACGGTGACAATACGATAACATGCCCGGGCCTCTATTCAACACGGTAAAAACAATATCGTTTCTGATCTGTTATTGTATGGTCAACGTTCTGATAGCTCTTATTTTCTTGACATTAATGGCGGCTGACGTCAAAACAATACCATAACAGGTTCAAGACGATATGTTTTTTACCGTCGGGAATAGAGTCCCAGTACGACGTACGTTACCGTAAATGGATCAAACACAAGTCTACGATGTGGCTACGGCCTACGGCGTAGCGGTTGGGGCACGTTCGTAGCGGCGAACTGTGTGCGAGTGTGAGCTACAACCGTCATTGTTGTTGTACGTGAGGATAATAATGATCTTTTCCCCGTAATTATGTTTACATGTTTAATGTGGAATTTTACCCAAACATTATTTGGTACTGACAAAAATAATTAGAATAGATAAAAATTATAAAGTGCATAATGGTTTCGAACACTTCAGTAGAGAAATACTAAGAAGCCAAAGCCTATGCGAAAAGTTCAACTATTTAAAATAAATGAACAAATAGCGGGGGACAGGTCTCACACGAGTTGACCTAGCTTGCCCATAAATATATATGATCTTTTTCATGAATATGAATGAATGTAAATGGTTCTAAAAACTTTAAACTTTCGTTTTCTGTTAGCATTTGCAGAAATTTGTTTATATATTTTCCCAGTAAATAATGAACATTTCTAATATAATATTTTAAGGCAAACCTCTATAAGCGTTTTATTTTTTCAGAACACCTTTGAAAAAAATCAGGTTGTTTAGCTGGCTCCTTAGATTCTGGCTCTCAAGTATGTTTGTGGCTGTTGTAATTAGCCAGTATGTTGTTGTTGCAGACCGGCTGGTGGATGGCGAACACATCGTGAAGCACAGCACGTCGTCGGTGGATACTGCCGCGTGGTGAGCACGACCGTTCCATCTATTATTACTAGCCTGCCAGCAACTCGGTTCACTATAAAATGTTGACAAATCCATTTATTCTTTAGCCGGTAATATCGAATGGGTACGATTAAGATGTGGTTAGGTATAGTCGACAGCAAATATATGTGTCCACTTTTGCATGTTATTACAATTCAACATTATTTATTTCAGGTTTCCCCATAGAATAGTTAGTAAAGTTCCTCATTACATTAAATCGTTAAATCTCTTTGTAGTCGACTGTGCATGCGGCTATATGAAACCCTGCCTAACTCACCATATAACTGTGTCACAATGCCGTTATAAATAAAACACTATGAAGTGCCGAACAATTTGTTTTATAATGTCACCGCAACACGGAGTTCCATTTTCCAGATTTTACATAGATAGTGTCTTCAATACGTTTCCTAGTGAGTATTAAACTGTAAATACACTAATTTCACAAGGGTTAAGTATCTCTAAAAAAGTTGCAGTTCTGTTTGAACAAAAATCTGGATTTTTGTAAAGTCCCAATGTGAACGTATCAGAACGCTTAAAATTAAGAAGCCTAATGTATCATAATACGTAAAAGTTCATAATACCCAGTAGGTTATTTTTCTGAAACCGTTAACTTTTCAGGATTATTACAAAATAAACCTAACCTAATCTAATTAAATCAAAACAATGGCGTTTTAAAAAAAAACCTGAAATATTACTGTTTTAGAATAAAACCCCATTAGGTATTATGATACATTAGGATTATTAATTTTAGGCGTTCTGATACGTTCACGTTCCAACATAATAATAATGTAAATAAATTATTGGGTAAATAAAAAAACAAAATTTGGAATCAAAAGTACTTACTCTAAACTTGGAAACCTAATTAGATTCCAATATACGTCAAAAAAACTACCAAAGATGGCGAAATGTCACAGTTACACGTGTCATCATCATTGTGACGTTTCAGGAAAACCAATCTTTTGAGGCCATTTGCAACGTCAAAAGATGGCGGATGTGTAATTTGTTTTAGTTTTTATTTATATGTATTTAGGTGTTCAAAGTTCTTTTTTGTTAGTGATTTGTACTTTTAATGCCTTTGTGTTACACAGTGATAGAAGACTTGGACTTATTTCCTGTATCCTGGCATCTTACTTCTCGTTTCAAGTGGACTCGCGGTGGTACAGAGGTTAAAACTATCTTGGCCTCTGTCCTACATAATCACCGTACAACGTTGCCACCAATCTTCCTAGAGAAGATTGGATTGTGTTTTATGACAATATTGATTTGATTTATACTTATATATACTTGACACTGGCGAAATCACTTCATAGTGGAAACGCCATATTCCCGCGGTAGTAGCTGTTCAAGTCGCCGCGGGGCAAAGAAAAAAAAAAAACCAATCTTTTGGTACAATAATTATGTTAAAATAAAACAATATAAGTTATTAATAACAATATAAGTTATACGTATTAACAATATAAGTTATACGACCATGAATTTCTCCGAGACACTCATATGACTTTTAGGACGCTTTTTTGGTGGAGATATAGGATCATTCTCTTTGCTGTGAGAGGAACCTGGTACAGGCTCCATTTTACGATAAAGCAAAACCCACGAGCAAAACACAAACTTGAAACAATAACGAAATGAAACAACAAAAACTTAACGGAAAACAAAAACTTAATAATGGAAATCACCACGGGGCGAATAGGTACAGAAAACATTCGAGCTATCCAAACGTCAGATGTGGAATGAAGTGACAATAGACGTTATGGCCGCCACAGAACCACCATGTCCACCATAAAGGTTACCACACATGTAATCGCACATAATGAGAATAATAATTGGTACCAAATGTTATTAAACCCTGAGTTATTGCCATTGTTATTTAAACATTTCTCCTATAAAACAATTTAATTAAATATCTTTTTTTGCAACGAGTGTTAATAAGATCGTTTATTTAAGAAGGAAAATTAAATGTTGCCTTTAATATTATAAATAAAATAAACAGCTACCTATAACATTAACAGAAGTGAAAATTTACCGATCCACCTACTATGTCATTTTAATGGCAACACTTTTTTGACGTATGTTGGAATCTAATTAGGTTTTTTAGTATAGTATAGGTAGGTACCTAATAAGCATATTTTTTCCTTATCACTTTTTTATTTCTGTTGCGACTGAGATTCCTCTTGTATGATGCGTGGTCACGTCTCACCGAGAATGACAATTGCTTGCTATTCATACTGGTCGCACTTCCCAGAAAATATAAGCATCGTACCTATATACAGAGCATATTTGAAACACAGACGCCCGTAATCAAATTAAAATCTGATCAAGTTTCTCTAAGAGTATCAGATGCCATCCAAACTGTCTAAAGTTATTATTAAGTTATAATTGCAGAGATTGTATCGTAATATGTATGTATGTATGTATGTAAACTCTTTATTGCACAAAAATATTAATATTAATGTTAAAGTAATATACAAAGACGAACTTATCCCTAAATGGGATCTCTTCTAGCTAACCCTGAAGTAGATGAGCATGGAAAATGCATCATATTTACCTAAGACAAAAATAAAGTAATTCATTTTTATTGTACGAGTATTTTGAACCGCAAACCTGATATTAATAATTGTCAATTATACACGTAGAATGTAATTCCATGCTTTTTATTGGTATTAATCCTTCTTTTACATTTATGTTAGTCGAAAACAAAGTCCCGTTCAATGAAAAGTTTATAGACTCGCGGTGCCAAATCGCAAAAAGTGTTTTGCAAAGTGAACTTATTTAGAACTTTTACTATGAACGGATGTGTACGTGTTAATAATATAATAAAAATATACCGAGGAAGCACAAGTTGACCTAGTCCCGAACCAAGGTTTATAGGCTTTTACTTATACATATACAGAAATAAATACTTATAGACAAAAAACACTCAACAAATATTTGTGCTTTTCACAGAAATACTTGCCCTGCGGGCCTAGTATGGTTGTATTTATCGCATAAAAAATGTGGATAAAAACATTGGTCACCTCGTACTTAGGTACTTACTACGTGTCAAAAAGTGACAAATGTTTTATCCACATGTTGTCACGCGATAAACGCCCCCTGACCGGAAACCGAACACGAACTAGGCTAACTGTGTTGGCTTTTTAATTCAAAAATTAAAAAGCTATGCTAGAAAATCTTTTATGTCCAAATTCATTGACTATGAGATTCAATTAAAAAGTTGACGAAGTAATATTGAAGTTGCTTAATTGTGAATCTAACTCATAAAATCTGTGGGGCCGCCAGGCGCGCGCAATTTATGCCGCCTCATCAATATTCCTTAAACGCTCTCCCAGATACTAAATACTGTGGCCGTTTACACTCCAATGAAGACAAGTCGACGCTCCTAAATAAGTTTTTTATATTTCAAAATAAGTTACAGTTCTATTCCAGGCAAAAGTTACCAGCGTTTGAGAATTAAGGACGGAAAAATCATATGCTTTATTAAATAGCGTCCTAAAATAATATTTACTACGCAGTAGGCGGTGATACGTATTAATTGGTAACGATGCACAACGTACATGTTAGTATCGCTCTCAGGGCTGTGCACGGCGAGCCGTGAGCTGCTGCATCTGAATACGTCGCCCTAATTGCCAATTATGTTGCATACCTATTGAACCGATATAGTATAGTTATGACTTGCAGGTAATATGCGTTATCTTGACGTTAGATGGAATAGTTAATCCATTATTGTGATTCTCTCTATAGCGAGAGTATGATTTCGTAAAACAAATGATAAGAAACAGGCGAAAGTTTATTATGTTCAGAAATTAATTATATCTAAAACGGGAAATGCTATCCATCTTCGTTTATGTTGGTAATTAATTTATCTCTTACGACACCGCCTAAATTAGCCGAGCTCTCTCAACACGCGCGGGACCTTACAAACTTATTTGGGAATATGATTGTAAATTGTAATGTTCTACGTTAAATTGATACCCTAACCCCCTTACTTATTATAAACGTGGAATAAGGTTGGAATAGTTTATGCCATGCTTTGTTCTCATCTGTAATTATGACATTTGCATCTGACAGAAAGTGACAAAGCATGGTATAAACTATTCCAAGCTTATTCCACGTTTATAAGTAAGGGGGTAAATGTTGCTTATTTATTTTACAGTTGTTGCACAATACTAATTGCGAAATTAGGCATTAACTGCCAAACACTAAGCCACTAAAGTACCATGAGCCTGATACTCAGTGTGCCAAGCTCCTAGCAGCCCTACACTATATATTATCAACATCATTATTACTATAAAAAATTACCACTACAAAATCATTATGCAGTTATCTGCCCGAGACATTCACATCCTTTCATATACAGATATGAGCGGATATACACATCCTCCCCAATACCATACATGAAAGAATATACCCTACTAACTAGGGGGAATCATACTGTCACGAGGGGATCCTTCCCAATAACTAGGAGTTAACATATCCACACAACGGGATCTTCCCTATGAAATAGGGGGATAATTTGTCCACATAAAAAGGACCCCTATAGGCATAGAGGAAATCATATCCCTCCACGGGATCTTCCCTATAAACTATAGAGGAAAACTTATGCACACGGTTATCACATTTATATACCTAGGCAGCTGAACAGCAGTAGAGGCGCCCAAGCATACAGCTGCGATTCCTTGTGCAAGCCAGATACGTTAGGCGGCGGCGCTACAGCCTAGTGCGTGCCAGATACGTTAGGCAGGGGCGCTACAGCCTTGTGCATGACTTGGTGACGTGACATGTAACACCATAATACCTGTAAATTACGGATTGGATTAGCAAGATGGAGGTAAATTGCTCAATCAGCTCGTAAGAGTTTCGCTGAGCCTTAAACCTCCACTCACTCGGCAAGACTTAGATGCTTAGCTTTCATTATTCTCCGGTTAATGAAACACAGGATACTTACACAAACAGTTCACACAACTTTAAAAGGTTTTTAATTCTTCCCTCCAATACGAATGTAAAAGTTACAAAAGGCGCTCACCACAGACAATACGGAAGCATTCATAATGTTGCCAGGGTTTAAATTATCTGTCACTCTCTGACAGACTAGCTGTGTCCCATCGTGTCATTTCACGTTCGTCGCGACAGATACTTTATCGACAGCAATAAACGCGACCATAATAGGCCCGTAGTTGATGACTTGAGGCACTTGTCCCACCGCTGTAGAGCGAGTAGAGCCGATCAACTAATTATATATGTGTTTTATTTATTTATACGGGATCTAACTAAGTATATATCTTTTGTTGGAGGGAGAGTTCTCGCCGTCAGTGTGAACAGCTAGCGATTAACTAGTAATATACAGTCTGTGAGCACTAATAAGGTGCTTCGGGTTTGTTCTTCTCTCTCACTTGGTCTTAAGAGCGTATGAGAGCGAGTGAGAGACAAGTACAAAACCGAAGCACCTTCTAAGAGCTATCGCACTGTATGTCTCGCTTATTGACACGAGATCTATATCTCTTGTACTTCTCTTGAGTGAGAAAATATATTAGATAGCTTATCGCTTCCTCGCCGGTAGTGAGACAAGTGGCTGATAATGTACTGTTTGGCGGCAGCCTGTACCATATGCGGCTGGTGTGGCGCGCGGTGGGCGCGGCGGAGGAGGGGGCGGGCAGCGGCGGGCTGCGCCTGCTCGAGGCCGCCTGCGCCACCGCGCTACACTACGCTGACCTGCTGCACGGCGCGCTGGCTGACCAGGGCTACTACGACAACCACGGTGAGAACTACTGAAGCCCTCTACGCACTTTCCTTCCGTGCTGTCTGTCCGTGCACGATGCACGACGCAAAACGATAGTGCGTAGGCTTGCTGGACGACAAAAAATATTATTACCATGATGGACTTGCACGACCGATTTTTGTCCAACAAGCCCCAACATCAGCAACGTCAAACATGATGGATACTTTGCACGTACAGCACCATCGGGCCTGACGGTCGGGCGCTGCTGTCATTCAAGATGGATAGCGCGTAGAGGGCTTAACTACACTACTCGAGGGTTGCCATCCGTCCGGGTTTATCCGGATCTATTTGTGAGCGTCGGTGGCCTAGTGGCTTAGAGGGTCGACTCGTGATCGTAAGGTTCCGAGTTCGAACCGACGCGGTCACCATACCAATGAGTTTTTCTAAGTTAAGTAAATTACCCGATGCTCTTGAGGTCAACGAAAAACATCGTGAGGACACATTCGAACAGCTGAGTGTGTAAGAGGGTAATTGCACATAAGATCCTAAAGGGGTCAAAGTGTATCTAAAAGGGCCCATCTGTAAGATAAGATAAGTTCCAGATCTATTTTCTAAAGGCCCTATTATTACTATATTTTAGAAATATCAGTTTTATTACACTTTGCGTTTATTTGACATGTTTTGTGAAGGGTAAGTAACTCTTAAGATCAGTTTATCACATGTTAATCAATACGGGCCTGCGGGGCCCTGACTGTAGACATTTTGGCCGGACGATTGTGGATGTCCGTGGCAATAGCAGTGCTTGTGGAGACAGCAAAACGCAATCAGCCGACGACTTTTCGATCGTATCGTATTTAACCAATCAATTAGAAAGAAAGCGTATTTTTAATTAAATAAAAGATATTAAAAAATACTCTATTATTTAGTTATACCACATTTTTAAACCGTCCGGAAAAAAAAACTTATTTAACCTAAATGTCTGCGATTTAAGGATAATTTCTATACTCAATACTTAACTGTTTATTGATTTTCATAATAATAGTTTTAGGATGTTTGTTACAACACCAAAAGTTCACACCATTACACGCAAATATACGTGACAGAAAGTAATTTTAATTAAAAAGTAGATGCCATCGTCACTTCTCTTAATTTCTATAAATGTATTATTGACGTTGATTTCATATTCTGTCGAGGCATATATTTGGCATTTATATTAATATCTGGGAAACCAAGTACCAGTCGTGTTGTGCTTTATTCAATGGAATAGGGGCAAACCACGGACACACTTAAAACATTTTACTTTTAAGTTACTTACCAGTTTTACGCTCCTGACGACTTAAGTACCTACTTTACATTTTAAACAGTGCTTTAAAAATGTATAACGGATTTGTCATTTAAATAAACCTGATTTTTTTCTGCAAGAAATCTGTCCATTACAGTATAGCAAATTTGTATGCAGGTCAAAACAAAACGACGGAGGAGATATGCACGATCGTGAACAACTTAGAGTACGTGCGGCGCTCGCTAGCGGAGTACGACGACGAGCACATGTGAGTGATGAACTCTGCAACGACGGACCTGCAGGAATTACTCTACAACTATAAAATGAACTGTCTGGTTAACTGGGGTAGTCTACAGTAGGGCGTTGCGATAATACCAAGACACAGCTACATAAATTGCAAGGCAAGAGTTGATGCTCAAAATTTGTGTTCGGTGAATGTGGCAAGTAGGTATGTATTTTAATTTTGCACATTTGTAATAACTTCTTTGTTTTTCCCGATTTCTTCCATGCGATGATAAAATAGAGTATATTACACGTTAACTTTAAACTCCGTAAACTTCCACACAACCTTTGTGTAACTACGTATCTGTCAATTAGCGCTCACACTTCACCTGTCTGCGCGGGAAATGATCTACTCCAAGCACTCACTTATGCGTCCCGCTCGGGGCACAATGGCTCTTGTAAACACCCGCTAAAGTTCGCCCGGCGTCACCGCATATCGAAAAGAGGAACTACCTACTCACTAAAAGCGGCTTTGCAGAAATCTCCGAACGCGGAAAATAAACTGTAACATACAATTTCGTCTATCCGTTCTCAGATAAATACTTTAACAAACTAGGTATGTTTAACTTTTTTGTGTTAAAATTTGGCCTGAAGCTAGCTATTAATCGCGTGTCGTACCTGATATTTGATCTGCCTATTTCCGTTACTCGATTCAATTTCAAACTGTAAAATTACGCTGCATTTAAAATGAAGATGATAGCAGTTATTACCGACCTGTTATTACTAACAAAGTTAAATGTTTGAAATTTAGCTCGGGAGTTCTGTTTGCGTTATACTCACTCAATACATAGTAACAAACAACCGAACCGATAATTGCAAGAGTTAAAAGGCTTCCTAAATGCTTTGTGACGGATAGTTTAAACGTAATGGAATATTCCGTTGCGGGAAAGTCTGCTCGTAAACAAGACTAGTGCGTTTTGTTTTCCTGCTGAACTACTGTTATTTGATATTATATTTAATTTAATACTTGTAGCTTTATATAATGCTAGATTAAGTTGTACATACCATTGTAATATGAAATATGAAATAAGTTTAAAAAATGACTGACTGCTGAGTTTCTTGCGGCGTTTCTTCTCAGCAGTGGTCTCCTCTTGGGAAGCGCTGGTAGTATCTTGACGTGTAAAAGTGCCCGTGCGGCCTACTTACTGAATACATTTCTTTTATCTTTTTATCTTTTTTATCATCAAAGATCACAAAACAAAAAATAGAGTTATTTGAAAAATAATAACCTAAATTATTGAATACCTATTACCTACGTAGATTGGCCAGATTGGTTGGATTGGTATACACGCCAGTTTTTTCTTTATAAAAAGTACCTAGTAAATGAGTTGTCACCAGCCCCTATTTTACCATCGTGACTATGACAATGACAATGACAGATGACAGATGAATTACAGATGACAATTCGGTATGCATAGCAAAGTTAACACGCTTTCACATCAGTGGGATTCATATTAGCTGCGCCATGTACAGTCAGCCTCATAAGTAGCTGCACACTTTTGTACCTTGTCGCTCTAACGCCTTTCACAGATTAGTGCAGCAGTTCAAACATGACGTTAATGTGACAAAGTATTAAAGTGTGCAGCTACTTATGAGGCTGACCGTACACTGAACTATCACCACCTGTCATTGTCAGGACGGTGAAATAGGGGGCTGAAGTTCTGATATCTGATATCTGTCTAGAAAACGCCAAAATTAAGTAAGGTTTTCGGGCAGATTTTTATCGATTTATGGTGAATAAGTCAATACAAACCACGCGTTCTTTGTTATACTCGTATCTTACCGCAAAAATACAGTCGAATAAATATCATACACATAAGAAGCCACAACACAAATGTTACATGGCACAAAAAAATACATTGAAGTATACAAACTTTTTTAATTGATTTACCGTGATCATTGAGCGCATGTGCAACATAGAAACTGCATGTGCACTCGGTAAAAAAGTGATGATCAACTGTCTATCCCTATCATATCGTACCTAACAGCCTTTTTCACAGCGTTCGCCGTTACACCACCTCTCTGCCATCAAAATTACCCGCGTCTTCCACGGGTTTTTATAAATAAATCCTAAATGCCTGTTTAGTGTGAACGACGACAGCGCTCGGCAGCTGGTGCGCGGCGCGCTGGGCACGCTGGACGCGCGCGCCTGCCGCGCGGCCGCGCCCCTCACCGCGCGCGCGCGCCCGCCGCTGCGCAAGGCTGTCTTCCACCTCGCCTGGTCGCCCGACACCTTGCCGACACCGCAGGTACACAACTCGATATCAATTTCGGCTCTTAGGTAGGTAGCTAGGTAGTGCTTGTCTCTTGCTCGTAGTCGTTACGTCAAATACTGACCGTTAAATACCATTACATCGGAACTTTCACTTAATATAATTTCACTTCTCAGGAACTAAAACGACTCATATATAGGCGGACTAAAGTGATGTATTTAATCCCTAGGGATTAAAGCGACACTATCACTCCCTAGGGACTAAAGTAGGTACTTTTTCTTTTTAATTTACTTTGGAAACCCATAAAAATAACAAATCACGGTGTTTCTGAATGGAAGATTATCGCCATTTTCCGTGATTGTGTGGACCATTTTTAGGCCGTGGAAATAACCTCAAAATTACGATTTAATTTCGTGAAACACGATTTAATACATACAGATATACACATACCTACATACCTTCAGGCCTGTCTCCCAATGGGGTGGACTATGGAACGCGAGACGCACCAGTCTAAATAAACAACATAAATTCCTCAATATTCATCAACCTATTCATGCCAGTTGTCGGTTTCGGGTGCTTTTGATTTGGCCCTCTTATTTCTACAATGGTTGTTATAAGCTCACCCATAACCTGCAGGCCATTACTCCACTCCTGGAGTTCCTCGACCAGCACCTCTCATCTCTGAACACGTGGCTGCTGCCGCGCGTCTTCCTCCGAGCGCTGGCCGGCTGTTGGAGCGCCGTGCTCAAGGAGGTGTCCACCCAGGCCGACGCCGGTGGGGCCGAAAGGCCCAGAGTCTACCACTCCAGGCTCAGAGAAGCCCTAGACCTACTCGCAGAATTCTTCCACGCTGAAGGAAAGGGTAAGTCAAAGCCACACCTTACCTTCTCTTCTCATCCGGAAATAGCTGGGTTCGCCGTTGACGGATACGTCTAGGAGGATATGACTATCATAATGATTATGATCAACATTATCATCATCATCATCATCATCATCATCATCATAATCATCTCAGTTACCTTTCTTAAGCTCATAAGGTAAAGCCATAATGCTGTGCAAAATGCTGGGCGCAGTTGGTATCACATAATACAACATCACAAACGACCAACGTACAGAAATTACGTTTTTCTTAATATGCCGCTTGGAGGTCATAATTATATTACTTACTTGTTTTTCATTTATTTTGCTAGGTTTACCGATGTCAGACGTACACAACGCAGATTGGGCCCGGGTGGAACAAAGGATGCAGTACCATCAAGCTCCAACTGAAGAGCTGCTGGAACTCTGGCTTGTCGACCGACTCAATGCTCAAATCCACACTCAGATGCCCTCACCGTATGGATCAATATTAGTAAGGTAGGTATATCTTAGTATATATCAAGTGGTCTTTAGGGTCCCCTAGACTAGCAGTTTACCTGCAAATTAACATTAAACGACTCATGCCTGCCTAAAATATTCGCACGGCCGCCGGTTTTAAAACTGTCGCATTCCACAAAGTTTTCAGGAGACATTTTAAGATAGGTAGTCCGAAAAAATCAACTTTGTGCAGTTGCGCCTGCCGGATGGCAAGTGTTACCTATAAGACGGATTTGGCCGACAACCAAGACCTGTCGATACACTTGCAGATCGAGGAAAATATGCCATAAACCTTAAGAGGCACTAATAAAGATAAAGATAAAGATACATGTATTTAGCATAAGTACATACAAAAACATGGAATGTAATTACAAATTAAACAGTAAGACATAAAACTGTATGTACATCTATACTAATATTATAAAGAGGTAAAGTTTACTTGTGACGTTGTAATGGGTAATCTTTGGATCTACTGAACCGATTTTGAACCTTATTTTACCAATAGAAAGCCACGTTATTTGTGAGGCACTCATATATTAACACAAAAAAATGTTTATTGCCCAACGAAGTGGGCACGGGAACAGCTAGTTATATTATAAAGAGCCCCTCTCAGCACTGTACCGCGCAAAGCCGTGACGCTGGTATTCTGAGGGACTCTGATTAAAACTAACAAACACTATAATGTGCTCTAATACGCTGAGTATATAGGCAGGTCAATCAGGTCGAAATACTGTTAGTCTATGAGATCCTTTACTGACAATGGAATCTTCCTTCTATTTTTCATTTGTTTAAATTATGACTTGTAAACAGGGTATACTTTAACCACGACTCTTTGTCCGTGGAAGTGCTATCAGCTCGTGACGTCATCCCTCTGGATCCCAATGGCTTGAGCGACCCGTTCGTGGTGCTGGAACTCCTGCCAAAGCGGCTGTTTCCGAAGGCTCATGAGCAAGTTACCAACGTTCATAAGGTAAGTTTTATTCTACAGCTTGAAGTGCCTTTGATCAAATATCTTAAAACCTGCTAAGAAGCAGCAATGTCGAATTGTTGTGTTCCGGTGAGAGGCTAGGTGAATTGGTCGAATTAGTAGCATTGTGTACGCTATATCTATACTTATGTTATTCCTTACGGTTGCCTACGCATTTTTAATCATTAGGATCATCTTCAAAAAATATGTACTTAATTAAAGGCTTATTGAAAACAAAATCACGATCGCTTCCTTTGTGTAACGAAAGTTAGTCATACAAACTATATGGGTAACTTTCATTACACAAAGGAAACAATTAAATTTTGTTTTAATTAAAGCCCGTAACTATGTTTATTTTTTAAAACGATACTTAGTCTAGCTCAGAAATTATACGTACTGTAGCAAAACTAATAATTGCGAGCAAATAATGAAAAACGAATTCTGCAAAAAGTGAGCCACACGCATAAGCTATTTTTTAAAGACGAAAGTTATAATCACATTGGGATTGACATCTCTAAAAAGCAATCTAAAGTTTTTTTTTCCGATATGATTCTAATTTTATTCATATTAAAAGTTAGAAACTAGAATCACAGCGCGGTTCCGTTAAAAAACTCCGAATGACCTTTATTAACAAGCGCGAGCTCGAAGGGAAATATACGAGACCGTGATTCTTTCAGCGAATAATATGCCGAAATTGTAACATCAGACGTTTTATAAAATGACCATCTAATTTAGTAAACCTATCGATGTTTCGAACAACTTTTGTCCGCTGTTAGGTCTGTCCAAAATATTTTTTTCTGTGAACCCATTAATTAACTTTTCAAAATGTTTAAAAAATGTTTGTTTTATAACAATCCCGGGAAGTATTACGGCTTCAAAAAAAATACATACATACATAAATGAAATCACGCCTGTTTCCCAGGGAGGTAGGCAGAGACCACTTTCTTTCCACCTGCTACGATCCTGACCAATCTGTTTCGCTTCTTCCACATTCATAAACCGAGTCATGCAATATTTTCGGACAAATTAAAATTTCGAACAAACGAAACAACGGACAAAAGTTTTTCGAACTTAAGATAGGGAACCCTATGAATGCTACTTATTAATACGCATTTAATAAATCAGCACATTTGATAAACAGAAAACGCTAAACCCTGTGTGGGACGAGTGTTTCGAGTTCACGGTGTCCCTGGAGGCGTGCCGCGCATCGCCGGCGGCACTGGCGCTGTCGGTGTGGGACCGCGACGTGCTCACCGCCGACGACTTCGCCGGCGAGGCCTTCGTGCCGCTCGCGCGCGTGCCCGGCGTCAACAGCCACGCGCCGCCCGACCCGCTGCGTCCCGTCGAGCTGCCGCTCATGCAACTACACGACCGCAGTAAGTCACGCCTGACGCCCGACACTCTCGACACCATGCACATCTGTTACTGACAGGTTGACTGTCCTTGCTACTGCCACGCGCCGCCCGACCCGCTGCGTCCCGTCGAGCTGCCGCTCATGCAACTACACGACCGCAGTAAGTCACGCCTGACGCCCGACACTCTCGACACCATGCACATCTGTTACTGACAGGTTGACTGTCCTTGCTACTGCCACGCGCCGCCCGACCCGCTGCGTCCCGTCGAGCTGCCGCTCATGCAACTACACGACCGCAGTAAGTCACGCCTGACGCCCGACACTCTCGACACCATGCACATCTGTTACTGACAGGTTGACTGTCCTTGCTACTGCCACGCGCCGCCCGACCCGCTGCGTCCCGTCGAGCTGCCGCTCATGCAACTACACGACCGCAGTAAGTCACGCCTGACGCCCGACACTCTCGACACCATGCACATCTGTTACTGACAGGTTGACTGTCCTTGCTACTGCCACGCGCCGCCCGACCCGCTGCGTCCCGTCGAGCTGCCGCTCATGCAACTACACGACCGCAGTAAGTCACGCCTGACGCCCGACACTCTCGACACCATGCACATCTGTTACTGACAGGTTGACTGTCCTTGCTACTGCCACGCGCCGCCCGACCCGCTGCGTCCCGTCGAGCTGCCGCTCATGCAACTACACGACCGCAGTAAGTCACGCCTGACGCCCGACACTCTCGACACCATGCACATCTGTTACTGACAGGTTGACTTTCCTTGCTACTGCCACGCGCCGCCCGACCCGCTGCGTCCCGTCGAGCTGCCGCTCATGCAACTACACGACCGCAGTAAGTCACGCCTGACGCCCGACACTCTCGACACCATGCACATCTGTTACTGACAGGTTGACTGTCCTTGCTACTGCCACGCGCCGCCCGACCCGCTGCGTCCCGTCGAGCTGCCGCTCATGCAACTACACGACCGCAGTAAGTCACGCCTGACGCCCGACACTCTCGACACCATGCACATCTGTTACTGACAGGTTGACTGTCCTTGCTACTGCCACGCGCCGCCCGACCCGCTGCGTCCCGTCGAGCTGCCGCTCATGCAACTACACGACCGCAGTAAGTCACGCCTGACGCCCGACACTCTCGACACCATGCACATCTGTTACTGACAGGTTGACTGTCCTTGCTACTGCCACGCGCCGCCCGACCCCTTGCGCCCGGGCCAGCGGCCGTTCATGCAACTACAAAATCCAAGTCAGTCTCTACACTATCCACACACACACTATGATACATGTAATCGTACTACGGTTCCTGACTAACTGACCGACAGTCCGTGACAACGAGGTACCGCTCATATACGTTCCTGTACTACACCTATATTCAGTGGGCGGTTACTTTGCTTAGCTTAAACAGCTCACTCCATTATGCACCGCACCGGTTATTTGTGGCTCAGAGACAGAGCTATTATCGGATCTTAACTTATAATAACTGATCTTGACTGAGATGCGCCTCTTAAGACGCGTCAAAGTGAACATCACCAGGGCACGACATAGAAAACAGTAATTTAATTTCTTCTGTGTTTTATCGAGATTGTCAAGCTCTATACAAAATGCGATAACGTTTCTCACCCCTTGAACTTACTCTAATTTCTACTATTATTGAATATGTTACCGACATTATTAAAAACAGAAAGAAACAAATATATACCTAGTTTTTCATAATATCTCCAACATATAAAAAAGCCGTGGAAATCGGACTTAGAGGTGACTAGCGTTATCGCCCAGAGCAATATTTTTTTTGGTTTTTCAGTAAACTCACATAAACTGAAGCGAAGCGAGGGCGGGTCATTATAATTAATAAATTACATAAGTCTGCGGGGTTCCGTATGTTCCGTATGTATCAAGCACTTTAAAAAAATTGGCGTTTTTTCAGCTCTTTCTTTGTTGAGAAATGTGTACGAGCAGCAGTGAGCAGACTATGTGGCAACTCTTCAGAATATTTGTGGACAATGTGAAATGATAAGCAAAGCGCCATGAAATGTTAATATTAAACATTAACATTTATAAACTTGGGAATATTTTGCTACGTGCTTGCAATTTCATTCAAAGTTACAGGAACACGACATAAGTCAGTTGGAAACTTAGGCACCCCAGTAGAGTTCTGCAGAAATAATCTGTAGTTTGTAGGATTTTCAGACATTTGTCTGTTATTATTTATTGTATGATGTCGCTCGGTACAGAGACTTACTCGGTACTAACAAACAAGGGGGTGTTAACAGAGTTGTATTTTTAGGTCATCCGATATTGCAAATTCTGGAGTCACGCACTACGGACAAGCTTGCTATCGACTTCGTCAAGAAACAAAAGCTGCGGTTTGCGGAGCAGTAATTACCTAATTAAAATTGAACAATGTATTTTGTTATTTATACTGATTGAGGTTAATTTTATTAAAGTTTCTATTGACGCACAACGTCCATTAAAATGTCGACAATATATAAAAATATATTAGAAACTTTCAATCTTATTGAATCAAAGTTTATTTATTATATAAATATTTATAGAGTAGGAAAGACAGTGGTGGATTGTATAATATATTTCTATTGAATTTTTATTAGTTGCAGGGCAGAAATCAACCTTATAATATTCCCACAGAAGTTGTTATTTGCCCATTTATAAAGGGTTTCTCTGAACCTGTGTTAATTGTTTTGAGCTAATTAAGTCTACTCAAGTGATTATCTCATACCCTAAAACAATAGAACACAAACGTGACAAACATTTACAAGTATTATTTATTTGCAAATTTTGCAACCCTTAGCCGTAGCCATTAGCGGACATTATGCAATGTAAAACCCTATGATGACGATGTAATGTAGGTCACCAGTGGGTTATAACAACTCATTAATAAACCTATGCGAATATTGGCGTCGAAGCGTTGTAACTATATTCGCGCCCAAATTATTAAATGTCCCACTCGTTATCCTACTCTTACTTATACAAAGATGTAAATCGCATCAGTATTAATGAATTAAATACTATAAAGACTGTGTAATTCTTCTATTCACGAGAGAATGTTATTGTGAACATGTACCTACCTATAATTAGTATGCACCCTCGGAGCTTATGTCCCTAGACGTAGTATCTATTAGAAATTCCTGACCAAGTACTTTAAGACTCGTCGTTTGACATTGTATCCACAGCCATTTATTTTATTGACTTTACATTCGAAATATTTACCTGCACTTCATATTATAGATAACCTTAAGCACGGAGTTGCACCAAGCTTATTGTGGCTTCCCTTCAATTTAATCTCCATGATCTCCATTTAGACGCACTTTATCCTATAAGCCTCAAACCCACACGTCAGGGGTCAATTTTATTAAAAAACCGGGCAAGAGCATGTCGGATTGTCGGACCATGCTCAGTGTAGGGTTCCGAAGCCGTTACTGCAAACAAAAAAAGGTTTTAAAAAACCAAAAGGGATGAACTTAGATGTTTTTTTGTTGTATTTAAACTCCAGTCGCCTATAATTTCTTTTTAAAACGAATTCAAAGTACATATTATGTGCTTTCATTTAAGATATTTCCCAGATTTTTAGTATTTTTAGTTTTTGTTGTAGGGGGTCCCGGACACGTAACTATAGCGAAAATGGCACTTTTAATGTTCAATATATCCTAAACCATCCCCTAAATCTAAAAATTAATAATGATATTTATAATGGTTTTTAATTGGTATCCAACACAAAATATCATACAATGTGGTGACGTAAAAAAATGTCCTGGGTTTAACATTTACCCTAAATTCTTTTTTTGGTTATGTATTTCAGTTTTGTACCTTTGATAGCTTATGTGAAAAACAGACGGACATGGCGAAACTATACTAGGGTTCTGTAGGCGACGCGTATAACTCTCGTTTTTTACTTTTTATAAATTCAAAGTTGTTACATTTTAGTTAGATTTTTATTAAAAATGTGGGTGTTTGTAAAACAGAGCAGTACGTGTCTGTGTAGGAGCGCCGAGGGGTAGAGGCCCACGGGGGTGACCGTCGGTTATACACGACTTGTATTGGCCGCCGGGCCATCAGACGCTAAAGCAATTCGTATGCGCTAGGACGCACGCCGCTCTCTTACAATCATCCCTTTGTTTTCGGAAATCTGCTTATAATTTCACCCCGTCCCCTAGAGGTTCCTAATTTGGCTTCGGAACACTAAAAAGAGTAACCGTCGAAGGGTCCCTAAGGAAGTATTGCCGGTGGCAACGTGTTGCTCTTGAATAAAAAGCCCTGGTACTAAGGTATAAAATGTGTCATTGCATTAAATCAAAGCAAATTGTACCTCTACCTACTGCTGTAGCCTGGATCCTCTTGCCGTAAGTACAATAAGTGTCTATGCCTAACGATGAAACGGTGGTAGCAACGTAATTGTTATTTGAACTACTTGTACTAACTAGTAGCTTTGTAAAATTGGCTCCTGAATGTAACGTTTTTAACGAACTTTACTACCATGATTAGGCGGTAGTGACTCAACCTAAAGAGCTTTGTATCATGCATCTATCCGTCATAGTAATCTATATAATAATTATTTACATTGTCGTGACGACTGATTTTCATCGTAAGAATAATATTGTATGAAAGTATTCAAAATTTTATAACTATATGTGAACAATGTTTATCGAATATGTATACAAGTATACCTATTGTTATATTAGAGGAAATGTATTGATGTGTATAAAATAGAGATTAACTTATATTAGTATAATACTACTATTTAACAGAGAAATAGTCACATTCGTAAGTATATTGATTGATATCGTATTAACAGACTTTACTCAGTGTGTAGAAAATGTGTTACCTTCCTCTTACGTGTTCTTAGCTCTCTATCTTATACTACTCGTGCCGTTTCTATATTATACCTAAATGCAGGCTGCATATTTGATCGCATTAAAATTGTTGCCAACTATATATTCCTGTATCAATCTTAGAAATGAATATTCGTAACCTACTTATGAAATCAAGGAACCTACGTATTTTATTCTCAGACACATCACAGAATGATCATATCCAACAACAAAAGCCATATCACTGAGCTTTTAATTACTCGAATATATCTTTGTAAGAGACAGACATTTTATTATGAAATCAAAATTTTAGAACTTTTAAATGAAATCAAGACCATTCCATAAGTCAATTATTTAAAATAGGCTTTTCGAAGAATTATTAATTTGTATTGAGCAAACATATTTTGGAACTTATTCCTGTCTACTAAGACGAGCTAAGGTTTTTATAAGGTTTTTGAGTAGCTCCTTGCAAAATGTTTAAAAGGTCTGTTGTTTTCTAAAACAAACGGTTTATCAGGTTCGTTTCGCGAACGACATATAAATGCTCAGGGCCTCTCTCTATTCAACACGGTACAGGCAAGGGTAAAATAAATAACCGAACTAAGGTGCATAAATATGTACACATATTCTTGAGACTTTGGAGTGTAAACATATTCACGCACTCGACTGTACAACAATATTACTGTTGACATTTTATCGTATCGTCAACGTTACATTAGTTCTTATTTACTTGACAGTAATGGCGGCGGAGTCAACCACAATACCATAACAGGTCAAAGATATGGTTTTTTACACCACCTAGAATACTTAGAGGCCCTGGTTACAGAAAAATTGTTGCAATGAGAACTTAATCAATGTTAATTTACCTTATAGGATCTCTATAGTAAAATTGAAAACTCAGTTGTGAAATCTAAATAATCGTTTTGTAAACATAATAAATAATTAAATGTTTGTCAATTTCGTTAATTCCATTATCGTTTCGCATTGAAAATGTGGAGTAACATTTCTTCTTTTTTTTCTGTAATTTATGACAACCTACTTGGAAAATGGATTAGATATATTTTACGCAACAAACAATATATGCCGAAGTTCTGTGAGGCTACTTTTTCACCTCTTCTTCTACATTAATTTGAAAGTGTTACGCGAATGTTCAAGTAAATGACATGTGTCTAGGCGTATATTAATTTGCCGCAATGTAAACCTACTGTAAACTGTAATTAACACTTGTGTTCCTGGCTTTAATAAACTATATGGATGAACAGTGTTTTTTTTATTGACATTTTCCTGATTGTAAAACTGCTGCGTTTGTCTACAAGTACTTTGTACATTATTAATTTATTATAAACCAATAAATAAGGTTAAAAAGTGGATACATCTGTTTGGTAGTCGATTGTACACGATCACAAGCATAATAAGTCTATAAAAAGATAAAAAGATAAAAGATGTTTATTCAGTAATTAGGCCGCACGGGCACTTTTACACGTCAAAATCTACCAGCGCTTCGCAAGAGACCACTGCTGAGAAGAAACGCCGCAAGAAACTCAACAGTCAGTCGTTTTTTAAAATAGGTACTACTTATGATATTATACAATTATATAGCTTAACCTAGCATGATATAAAACAATGAATTTAACATAAAATAATAATAAAAATAAAAAACATTCAAGCGTAGCTTGTGCAAGAAAATGTGTCAAAACTAAGAATCAAACATGATTAGTTCCTGATTCACCGGATTCTTGCTTCGTGTGCAGTGCAGTGCAAAGGAGAATGCCCACCGCCCATACAAGGAAATGCCTGAGATGTACAAGAACCAATGATACATTAAAATACGCTAAAAAAATTGAGGTTTCTGAAACTAATTCAAAAATGATTTGAAAACTTGGGATTTTGCTATTATTAAGATTTTTTTTACAATGAAAGAGGTTATGTTGACTTAAAAAAACGACTATAGATGTCGCTCAGATCTATGTGAATGTTAAAATATAAGAACGACATAGATGACACTATCGTGTATATAATAAAAATGTGAGATAGGGTTTCGAAAAGACTACAACTAGGCGGCGGCTAGGTTTACAGTGGACTAAACGTATCAATCAACAATCAATACTTTCAACAGCGCGAAATCTAAGGCTCCATCGTAAAAAAATCTCACGATGGCGAAACAATACACAACAGAAACGTCACTATGTCTTCTTTTTATTTTTCTTCACCAATGTCAAGTTTGGTGAGTACGTCATTATGTCAAAACAACTAAAAAGGAGGTAGACAGAAAAAGGCAATTTCATGCCTACTAGTACCTACTTCATCTTTTTGTTGCCAGTGGTGTATATGTATCATACTTTTAGACTCCCAATACGATCATTCATATATTTAACTGTGACCTGTTTTGTTCGCTAAGACAAACGAGCGACAATTGTCATGCATAAATAAAACTTTTTACGTGAGTGATAGCAGAAAATCATCATTATTTGTTTTGTTATAAAGTGGCAACTCGACGTAACGAAAGATAAAACCGTACCGGCAGCGGATGTTCCAGTAATATACTAATTAATTAGTGTTTGTTTCTCCGGAGTTCTACAGACTTCTATTTAATCTGTTTAGTTATAATCAATTACGACATTTTTTTTGAAATATGGGACATCTTTGTACATTCCAGGCATTATATGGGCATTCTCCTTTAATGTGCAGGTACATTACTACATACGCTTTACTAGCTTTTAGCACAAAATTTTCGTTTTGATACGAAAGCCTTGTAAAGTACTGATATATTTTGTAGAATTAGAAGTAGGTACCTAATTATTCACACTACATTTTGCAATTAATGTTATAAGTTATGTTATGGCAGGTATTTATGATTGACTTATGCTTCAACTTCATCTGGTCTTCAGAATTTGATCTTACCAGGATGAATCATAGGTATATAAGTTTGTCCTAACCGAATTGCCCTGTAAAGGGAAAATCGCCTAACCACCCACTGATTTTGGCCACACCAAAGCAACAATTCGATACCGAGTTTTAACTCTGATCTACCACCGTCTAGTTAGTACATATATGGAGAACGAAAAGTGACCCTTTAGTACCTTTGTGTACGCACTCATTAATGAATGCAAACTTAAAGGATTACTTAAGTTCTTCCGCGGACCTCCCAATTTCGGATTCGATCTCGCAGAGAAACTCGACAATAAAGCTCTTTCCTGTGAGCCTTTCTATGAGGCCTATTGTACTGAATCACACGCCTCTGTACCCTACGTCATCACTGGCAACATACCTACACTAGGCAAAGACTTAAGAAACTGCGGTACCAGGAAGCTAACTAGCTTGCCAAAACTCGAGTTGGATTTGACGATTGACCTTTTTCTTCAAGTTGGATCTACCCACAGGAATATTTGTGTCGGGTAAGTTATACATAATTAAAAACCTCGAACCACTATAGTATCTATAATAAATATTCGGTAGTAAATCCTGGTGGCCGGCGGTGACTATTTGCTATTTAAAGTTATCGCTTAGATAATATTTAGCAAAATACGAGGGCTACACCGAAAGTTTAGTTTAGTTTAGTTATTTATTCATGAATGTAATGTTACAATATTAATTGCATTGCATGTCAAAAAATATGAAATTACATTGGTATCGTCAACATTAATACAAAAATAATAAAATGGTAAAAAAATAAAAATAACACAAATAATCAAAGACAACATTAATAAGTACATAAACAACTAATAAATAAATGGTCAGTTTCCGAAGTCAATATGCAAGAAGTAAAGGTCAAACAAACAATAATAATTTTACAATATAAGTGACATAAATTCATCGACGGAATATAATGGATGATCCAATAAAAGGTTTCTAAACTGATGTTTAAATGCTTCGTCGGATGTTACATTTTTAAGTTTAGCGGGTAGACGCTCATAGTATGTAGGACCGATGACACGCGGGTTCTTACCCGCGAAATGATCGGGAATTGAGTACTTGGGATTGAGTCAGCATAAAACCGTGTTGTCGTAATTGTTACGTGAGTACTGGCCACTTGGCAATCGTAATGACATTAACACGTCGGTTTTTTCGTCACGCCAGTTTCAATTTGACAAATCGATAGATAAAATGGAGGTAACGCGTGTAAATTTCCGTACCATAATTTATCACGACTTTCGTCGAGGGTTATCTCAAGATGAATGTCTCGGTGAGCTTGTTTCCATATATAATGTGGAAGCACCAAGCCAAACGACTATTTATCGCTGGTATTCGGAGTTTCGACGAGGTCGTGCCTCTCTCAGTACCGTACCTTCTAGTGGTGGACCAAAAACAACAGTAACGCTTGAAAACGTGACGGCAGTGCAAAATTTTTTTCAAGATGATCGACATGTCACAAACGAGCAGATTCGGGCTTTCATAGGGATTGGAATGACTGCAATTCAAATTATTTTGTATAATGAGTTGGGCGTCAGAAAGTTAATTTCCCGCTGGGTACGCTATAATTTGTCTGAAGAGCAGAAGGCGGCTCGTGTTGAGTGGTGTCGGTCTACTCTGAAACGCTTCAATGGAGGGAAGTCAAAAATAGTTTATAACATCGTCTCAGGTGACGAATCACAGATTTACTCTTATGAACCTGAATGAAAACATCAGTCGGCAGTTTGGGTCTTCGACTGTGAGGTGAAGACACCGAAAGTGTTGCGTTCCCGTAGCGTATCGAAGAAAATGATCGCTTCGTTTGTTTCCAAAAAAGGACATGGGGCCACAATTCCTTTACAGGATCACAGATCGGTTACCACCGATTGGTACACCTTGGTTTGTTTGCCAGAAATTATGGCTGAACTTCGTAGAGGTGCTACACGCCGAATCCTCTTACACCACGATAATGCGAGCTCCCTTGCCGCTCGCAAAACAAAAGAGCTTTTGAAGAAAATGTAGAGTTAATGTCTCATCCTCCGTATAGTCCCGACTTGAGCCCTAACGATTTTTTTACATTCCCAAAAAATAAGATTTGTTACGTGGTCAGCGATTTTAAGACCCAGAAGCGGCAGTAGAAGCGTATAAATCGGCCATTTTGGAATCATCCACTTTAGAGTAGAATTACTGTTTTAATAACTGGTTCGAAAGAATGCAAAAGTGCATTGATTGCAAGGGAGAATACTTCGAGTATTTAGGTATAACGTACTTGTAGTTTTTTTAATTCCCGATCATTTCGGTATGCCCCTCGTAATACATTCTAAATAGGAAACGTTTATTCTTCTTTTGAGACTGTACTGTAGAGGAGAATGATGTATGATACAACTTAGATATAGATCGGCATTTGATCCATCTTAATGGATTTGGGATAGTGAGTGGATCATGAACATGTAAGTTTTTCCGCTCGACATTGCATTCTATGCTTCCTTTTATCAACATAAAGACATTACGAGGCACTGCGTGAGGCAAAAGGCAGACAAATTAGATTGTTAGGCTGTGATCCTGATGCAGGATTTTATTCGCGGCCATAGTCTGTTTAAGTTCACCCGGCATCGTTTCTCGTGCAGCACGTGTGGATCAATACAAACATATTCTTACGGCCTTCAATGATTCCTTACGCTTTTAAAATACATTTATTTTACTAGTTAGTTAATATATGGGAACTATTTTATAACCTACACATACGCTTTTGTCAATTCAGAGTAACTGTGCTTTTTGACTCAATTATACCACTACCTATTCCAAGTCTAGGTTTTATTAGTGGAACCAACCAAAGTAGTAACGACTATTTTGAAACCTTAAGTCATATTAATAAAGTACGTAACGTACGTAAGTACTTTACTACCTTGTCACACTAAATTACGAACTGATTATGAATGACATGACAAGCACGATAATAACAATGAGAATCTTGAAATGGTACCTATGCTCAATAATATTTTCACATCCCGAATAATTTCACTTCCTAAGATAACGTTATAAACTCGTAGTAAACCCGTCGAACGCCGTATAAAACTTGGAAAAACCATTAGGCTAAATAAAATAAATACCATTGATTAAGGGTTGTTTGTCTGTAGGTACCCTTTATTACTGCACAAGACGAAAATGCTCAAAGCGAGCATGTTTACCGAGCGCTCAACTTGCGCGAAAACACTACACATGCGTAAGATGTTGACAAGAAAATAACTTTCCTTCGTTTCAAGCATCAAGACGGAGCCAGCAGAGTTATCTTCAGTTTAAATGTCACCTTCGGGTGTCAACAGCGGACCTACAGGCACGTTGCGCGAAATGTAACATTTTAAACAATTTTACTCTTTGCAAATTCTGTTGTTTAGATTGAAATCCCGTAATCTCAAAATGAGCCTCTAGAGGCTCGTTTGTCTCTGGAGACGTCAATTTCTAAACTTTTAGGCTTTACTTGAGACGGATGAAAATGAGCTTGCGGGTTAGGTCACGTGTACCCGATGGGAAGTAATCACTGCTACCCAGGAATACTGGCAGCTCAAAAAGGATTACGTGTCCATTGCCAGTCTTTTAGGGAAATTAAAACTCGTTTCTCCAAAAAGACTTGGTCATTTAAAATTAGTTTCACCGTACGAGGCTAAAATTGCATAGTGAAAGACACGATACAAGAATGTCATGCATCAAAAAATAATTGATGGAATATTGAGTTTGGTCGGGTGGAACTAATAATAATCAATTGGAACAACTCTTCAGAACACTTCCCATTACAAAGCCAATGAAGCCAGTACATTCATTCGGGTTGCTGGCGACTCGTGATTTCGTGACCCCCCGCTCTAGATTGCACCGTGTCAAATAAAAGAAGGGATTTGAGTACACGATATAAGTAGTATTAAGAGTCACTGACTAGAGTGTATGATATAATGACAGTTCTGATGTTTTGAATGTCAATGTTAGGACACAAGGCTAACTTATATTTAGGCACGATTATCACAAAAGCAGTAAAAGCTAATACGTACCTACTGTTTTACATATTACCTACTTTTTGTACTACGAGCAACTTCGGCACTCATATAATTATAGAAGCCCAAAACTTCCCACTATGTCTTTAGCAAAAATCAAAATCTTCTTTCATACATATCAAAATAAGCCATAAATTATGGTAAAAAGTACCATAATCAATTATTGTTCGACTTATTAGTAAAAACCAGACTAGAGCAGGACCATGCTCAGTATAGGGTTCCTTCACCGAAACTACAAACACAGATACAAAAACCCGGGCAAGAGCATGTCTGATTATGCTCAGTGTAGGGTGCCGAAGCCGTTACTACAAACACAGATACAAATTACCGGACAAGAGCATGTCTGACCATGTTCAATGTAGGGTCCCGAAGCCGTTACTACTCAAAAACTATCCCAAAAAAACAAAAAACAAAAAAACAAATTCTCCATTTAAAGTCTTAGGTCATTTTAGTACAGTAGATATGGCGAAACTATACCTAATAGTTCCTAGTTTGACTACGGAACTTTAAAAACACGGTGGAAGGCCCTAATTAAGCTCCTAAATGCTGGACATACATAAGAGATCGCTACAAATACAATGAACGGCACCTACTCCTAGCTTAAACCTTAGTATTTTATAATCCTAACCATTTATTTTTTAAGTTGCTAATCTGTTCAAATAGCTACCATAGAATGCACCCATGTTACAGAAATAAGAATCGTTGGGGCAAGTGAGGTGAAGTCGCGTCCGCAGCTCTTCGGCCCTCGCACTGAATTCTAAACAGCAACACTGATTCTAGTATTCTACCACTTACATATACGCTGATACTGTGTTCTTATCCTAGCTTACAAGTGATGTAAAGGGAGAGGTATGCTACCTACATATGAAAGCAGAGTCCGAAACTGGTGGACAGTCTTGCTTTTCGTCGACAAGCCGTAGCTGAAATTAGGCCACAAATTGGAGCATTCAAACCGCTTTCCGTGACATTTTTCTCAACGCGGGGGTCAGCGAACCGCGAAATTTCCTTTTAGCGTCTCCTTATTGCTTTACATTTAGGTCTATAAATATATCCAGGAAACTGATTCTGAACAACATTTAGGGTTCCGTGGGAGCCCATGTTTTGCTAACTTATCCCTCATCCTAATTTATGTCCAAATGTTGTTAGGTAACGGATTTTCTTTTAAATAAGAGGTGATATTCTCTTAAAAAACTGTTAGATTTCGAACGGTCGATCGTTCGAGCGAGGTGCGGGTTCCAAGAACAGACTTGACCATGAGCTAAGGAGGACTTCCTATGGACAGCCGCCTCCATCATAATAAGTACGAGTATAGTACCTACGATAAAACATTAACACATCTCTTAAGCGATTTTCCCTTGAAATATTTTTCTTTTAATCATCTCAACTCGCTTTACAAAGCGACGGACGAATTATTACAGTTGAGTTCAAGCCCTCTGGTACAGTAGTACTACCAGGTAGTTCTACTGGTAGTACAGATGATACACCTTAGGGACACCTAGTACTACTTCTAAAAATACAAGAATATCCCTCGGGTTTTGTCATAGACCACTGTATTAAAAGTTCAACTGGTAGTACATATGATACACATTCATTGAAGTAAAATGTTAAAGCTTATGTACTCTTACTCGTACCTATTATAATAAAATAAATAACTGAATGTAATTTTATTTTTATTTATAGTTAATTTTGAGATTAACTCGAGAACAAATTAACGTAATTTTTCCATAAATAATGGAACATCGATTTCCTCTAATTAGCTGCATTTGAACATGCTGAATATAAGTGTTCCTATCTACAACAGGCTTAGACCGTTTTTTTGCAGGTTCTGATGTCACTGCGTTAACAGCGTGAAACATGGCATCCTTCTTAAGGATTTTTAAAAGATGCAAAATGGTTGGTCTTTTTTTAAAACTTTTGTTGAACTGACCGTTCCAACCCTCACAGATGTTATTTGTCCGGTGCCGCTCACCGAAAGTGCACCACAAAGCTGTCTTCGGCATCCAATGATCTTGAACATAAGATAAGAATAGTTCCAGCTTATTGTTACTTCCCATAACTTTATTTTCTTTTAGTATATAATGTAACCCTTCATCAATATTGGCTTCTGGGAGAAGGGGCAAAACCATACACAAACTGACGATTTTGTTTGTTTTAGTGTTTCGTTTTATAATCGTTAGTTTTTTCGCTTTCTTTTTTAATCTGTCCTGAAAATGGAAAAAACAACCGTGCAGTTTAATCTCGGGAAAAACATTTCTGATGGCAGTTATAGGTGCCGGTTCAAAGTCCATAATGAATTTATTCGGTGCCCACTCAGGGATTTGCGACTTAATTATCTCAAACATAATGGAATACGATTTTACAAATTTGTTTGGCAGGAGTGCATAAATCACCGGTACTACATTATTTGTGCCTTCACTGCTGCCTAAATCACAAAATACTACATATAGTTGCTTAAAGGGTCTTGGGCAATTCTTAAACGTCCCATCGCCAAAAAATGTTTTCCCATATTTGAGATGTTCTCGTGCTTTTTCTGAAGCAAAAATTAATATTCGGCTATTTCTCTTTTTGTTATCGTTGTAATCTGCGAAAAGGAAATCATCGAATGCTGGCGGTATTTTAACTTTTTCCAATCAACTATCAGAAGTACTTCAGTCTTATTTAAGTGGCCAGTACAGGATCTACAGAAAAGAGTATCGCTATGAACGCAACAAACTACAGGACAGTTGTACTACCAGTCTGCCGTTATGGTCACTAGTACTACTGGTAGTACTAGTGACCTTAGGGTGTATCATTTGTACTACCAGTAGAACTACCTGGTAGTACTACTGTACCAGAGGGAGTTCAAGTTGTCCCGTCCGAGCGTACAAACAACATTTTAGGGCGTGCATTATCAATTAGGTTCAAGCTTTCAAATTGAGAATTTACGCGCGAAAATTAGTTGTGATAATGTTTTATCGTACTGCCTGGGTACTTACTTATTATGATGATGGAGGAGCCGCCCCCAGAAAGTCCTTCTTGGCCAATAGTAGATCCGTCGGTTTGGACTCGAATAAAGCTGCTTCCAGCAAAACATACTAATTTTAAGAACATTGAATAGAAAAATTAAAGAATTTCACGTGGAGGAAATTAATTATGACGTAAAAAGGACCACCACAGAATGAAAGCTTGATAAAACTCTGAAGCCTTTGTCACACAATTTTTCTTAGCGGATTTACGCCAGCGATATGGCTACCCTAGGTAATAAAAGAGTCTTTGGTTCCTATCCCTAACTAATCCGATTATAACGTTTCCTTTGAATTTACAATGAATTATAGAACCTTTTGAGCTAAGGAGATAAGATGAAAAAGATGGTACTCTTATAACTAACAGAATTTTTTGCTTAAGGTTAGTGAACTACGTTATGTAAGTACGTATTCTTTAACTCAAAAAACGCACATTACCGGTATTTTAACGAAACCCAAAAATGATTACTACAATGTTTTTTGACAACCTCGTAAACGAATCTAAAATCTTTCAGACGCTGGAATTTTATTACCTTTATTTTGCGAGGGCCTCCTGAAATGCGCGTGTGAGTCTTTATAACGAGATTCGCAGAACAGTTCGAGAGACAGTCGCATTGAGATGTGGTCGAGTCTTATTTTGAACAGCAAACAACGAAATGTTTGAATTTATGTAGGTAACATTAATTTAAGCCTAGGTACTCATTCATGCGTACTTACCGCATAGTCAACTTATTGAAGGGTATAAAGCTCTAGGATATTTTTGGCTTCGTGTCTTCGTTACAAAATATGTATTTTATTCGCCTGCCCAAGAGGAGGATAAAGCTTTTCTTGCGCTTATAAGTATGTTTGTTTCTATATGAGTGTCTAACGACTTCGGTCGGGCCGTGAATAATATTAGATATTCTCTATCCCACTTTGTAAACGGCCATTCTACCTATAGGTACCTATACTTACTGTTATCTCGCGGCCTTTCTTAGCAAAGGAACAATAACATAATAAATTAATACCCTGGGTCCATTTTAATAATCGCAGGGCAATAATAACGTAATTTTAATATTGAGAAGTCCAGCGAAATCAAGAACCATTTGTTTACATTTGATTCGTCCCAGTTTTAGTGAGTAAGCCCGGCTGCGCTTGTATTTGCTTACCTTATATTACCTTACTTACTTTTTGGGTAATTGAAAAAAACCTTAAGTGGTGAACTAAAAAGTTTATAACATGGGTATACATGGTATGCAGGGTATTTGAAATGCATATACTACCTACGATACTAAAACATGCAGTGCAGCTTTTAAAGCTTGCTTTTAGTTATTTAACATCTTATAGGGTTCTGTTTTTAAATATTATTTACGAAATCCTAAAAACCCGTTATTTGTATGAAATACTCGCGACCCGCCCTCGCTTCACTTCGGTGTATGTGAGTTTTCTGTGAGACCCATTCATAAACAAGAATTTATTAATAATAAGACCTCTCTCTTGAATCACTAAATCTATTTATGAAAACCGCATTAAAGTCCGTCGTGTAAAAATAACTTTTGAAAAAATACCATGGGACAGACAGACGCAAGGAAGCGCTTGGTCTCTTCTTCATATCTATCGCTCTTTAAAGAAAATAACATTTATAAAACGCTTGATACAATGTTATTAACATATTAAATTTTATATGATATAAAAAATTTTTTCAGTCTCTCTGTTTTTACGTTGCCAAAATAAAGAATTCCAAATTTCCAATAATGAGGCTTTGTTTGGACCACTATTCAAAATTTTAGAAAACTGGTTTTGAAAAACAGAAGGACAGATGGTCAAAAAAGTTATCTCGGAAGTAATACGAAACGTTTTTACGTTTAATGGGTTTTCCTATTAGACGTCCTACGGTTCACTACACAGCACTTACAGTACCCGCGTATCTGTTGTGTTTGCGTATCTGCTGTACACCTGCACGAGTGGAGATTTTGGTGGCACTACGCAAATGAGCTCGCGCGTACTCACGCAAGCGCAGGTACACAACCTGTTCGTCTCGTGGAGCTGCATTACGTGACGGAACACATAAAAGGACACACACATGCATGTGCAATTGTGCACGCAACGCAAGCGGTGTTCGATGTCTTATAAATTTCCAGACATTACAACAGAAGCGTATGCATCCAGTGTAGACTGGCCATTAATTTAATGTCCGTCAAATAATAAACACAAAACGTTACGTGTTAAATGTATTCAGTTTTTGTATCCTAAAAATCATTATGAAAAATACTTCACCGGAACAAGTTTTGAAAGGGACCGCTCATCACTGTAAACAATATTGTTATCCTTGTCAAACGCAAGTCCGTAACCATTTTTAACAGGTAAAACCTGCTGTAGTAGCTTGTTCCGCAGGTCGATCCTGAAAATTCCATCTTCCGCAATAAAATGCGGAGTTCCGTTTGTATCCATGGCCGCTCCTCTAAAGTTCAAATTGCTTTCGGGGTACATTGTAGCATTTTTCGCTCCGTGAGGCATTATAAAAAGTCCCATAGAATTCACAAAATATATGTTATTCTCATTGTCTATTATGAAATGCTGAATCAAATGTTCCTTGAGTGTTTTAATAGGGAATTTTCTACAGTTTCTAATGACGCACAGATTCTGTGAAGCCGTATCGACAAAGTAAATTTCATCCTTGAAATACATATCGAAAATGTCTGTGTTCTTGCAGAGCGGTGCCTTGTCGATGTCTAGGGTCTCGTAGTTGTACTTGAATATGCCGTCACTGCCGCCGAGGTAGACGATGCCCGCGGCGTGGTCCACGGCGCTCGCGAACCCGTTGCGGATGCCTGGGATCACCGACCCCACGCCCGTCTCGAGGTCCAGAGCCACCGAGTGGAAACTTTGATTCGAATATTCATCCGAATTTATACAGAAAAACAATTGGTTTCTATTACGATCTAAAGTTAGTTTGTAGGGTACGTTCGCATCCGCTAAGATAACTTGCCTACCGTATACTTTCCCACGGAGCGTAATAAAGTTCTGCTTTGAATCTACAGTGGAAGTTGTCAAGGATAGATTGAAGGACTTACTCATTTTTCTAAACATTTGTAATAGAATTAAGAAATCAAATCATCATTGAAACTTACGATGTTTGTAAACACCAAATAAGGAGAGTGTTACATTCCTTATTACGGTAGTTAATAGCCTTCATCCTAATTGGTGAAAGAACGTATTTGGTGCGGCTTCATTCTCGTGATATTTGATTCTGTGGGTATCTTTATTTTCTTATACTTTGATTTTATTTTGATTGTTATGCCAAAATAATGACAAATAAGCAAGCCGCCAAGTTTTCATGGCCGACTTAAAAAAGTTTTACTTAACAAACAGAATTTAATCACATTGAAGACCGTACCAAAGGTACTACCCTAACCTACCCTAACCTACTTTCACTAAACCTCAGACTACAACTCTTTTTCACCTAAGATGAGTCCTGTGACAGCTCATATAAACATTATAAACACACTTGTTTCTTTAACTTTACATGAGAAATACATTGGTACACACCTAGCGACGCCGTTCAGGAACTTAAATAACTTATCGCCTATTTTTAAATAACTCGCATGTGAGTATAGTAACTGATTGGAATTACGTAATATGGCTGTCACAGGACTCATCTTAGGTGAAAAAGAGTTGTAAGCAAGTATACAATAGTAGTCTTTGGTTGTAAGACTTGTAAGTATAGACTTGACAAGTACACGTGCTACCGCGAGGGATGGATATGGATATACTCTACATACAACACATGGGGTTACCAAAGTGGTAAAAACCGGCAAGTGCGAGTCGGACTCGCGCACGTAGGGTTCCGTACCACTATACATCTAAATAAATGTTTTTCTTTATTCTTTATTATATTGGAGTTGATTGAATGAAAGGTAAAATGCGGTTTACGATTTATAACGTATTAAAAAAAAACTAATTATTAGATCTCGTTCAAACATACATCATATATTATTTTTAAATTTATCATTCCCCTATTTTAGAAATTACGGGGGGGGGGACACACATTTTTCCACTTTGGAAGCGTCTCTCGCGCAAACTATTCAGTTTAGAAAAAAAATATATTAGAAACCTCAATATCATTTTTGAAGACCTATCCATAGATACCCCACACGTATGGGTTTGATGAAAAAAAATAATTGAGTTTCAGTTCTAAGTATGGGGAACCCCAATCTTTTCTGCGGTTCACCGAATCAAAATCTTAATGCGGTTCACCGAATACATCTACTTACAAAGTTTCCATAGTATAGCTCTTATAGTTACGGAATAAAGTGGCTGTGACATACGGACGGACAGACGGACGGACGGACAGACATGACGAATCTATAAGGGTTCCGTTTTTTGCCATTTGGCTACGGAACCCTAAAAATTACCCCACATTAAGTTCCATATAGGTCATATGCATACTTTTTGTTTTAAGAATCGATAGAAGTTGTCAAAACTGTATTTCAATTACTGCTCTACGAGCGTTACTTTTTGACATAGATTTGGAAATTGACGGTGATGCTGCCTCGCGAGACGCTCCATACTAGATCGAGCGAAATGTATGAGCTTAAGTGAGTCTGGCAACCCCAAATTACTTCATAAGCTGGTCATATTGCATATACCACAGACATAGCCGCCAGCTAGCCGTTCTTTATTGACATTTAACTACTTACTTACGTAATTTTGGTGGTTAATACCTACTGCAATAATCTAATTGTTTTGAAGCGAATTAGAGTTGTTGTAATGATCTTTTACCTTGTACACACGTAGTAGAGATTAGTTGCTGTATTTCCCGCGTTTAAAACACAAAATATCACTTTGAGAAAAGGCTAAATACTGTACTTACGTATGAATAGTTACGTTCTCCAATTTTCGCTCACTGCAGCTTTTACAGCCGATAACACAACAAATAACTATTTTATAAATATAATCCAAAAATAATACAAGCTTACTATCATCAAACAAATCGTTGATAACACAATTTCCTGTCTTAAATTCGCTTCTAAAACATACGTTCACGGAAATGACAGCGGTTTATTGGCCTCGCATCCGAATATGGCTTTTTAAACTTTTTTTTCGTCTATGGCTATGATTGAAGATTACGCGCAATCATTTTAGAAAAGTTACAGATACTACAGTAAAAATAGCATATTTTGGAGGCAAAATATGTACATCAATGAAACTTTGTTAAGAACTTTATCAAGGCACTAGAAATAAGGAACTGCTGAGTCCTCCCAAAATTTAGGAGATTGGGGTTTGGGCGGGGGGGAAATTTTACTAGGCGTGTTAGGTGTCATTATTTTCCATGTATTTTTTTGCGCTGAATCGAATGAAACCATTCCCATACAAACTTACATTTTATTACAGAACCACAAACACAAACAGATTCACACACATACCACACGAGATATTTTTTAATTTTAACATTAACACTACTTGTCTGTCGACTATAAGGAAACTTAATGATAAAACTTATAAGAATAAGTTCCGGTATAGTTTAACCAAGAGTGGCTTTATATTATACGATTATGGAATGGCTCAGAGAGGCTGAGTAAAGGTTTCTGCTATTGCACAGGTCCATTGCGATAGTTATTTTTTCAAATAACTTTTTTTTATTACCTTAAAAAGGTTATATAGGTTTCTGCTTAAGCTACTTACTGCAAAGGTGCATTGACATTTGACATAGTTATTTAATAATTTAATAATCTCTCTAAAGGGAGACGCTGTAAAGGTTTCTGCCATTGCACAAGTCCATTGACAAAGTACCGTGGTATTCTCTTTTCAAATTACTTTTCTTCCCTAGGGTTAAAATGCATCACTTTCAACCCAGTAGTACCTACACAAAAGTAACAAACGTACTAACTAGATATTAATAATAATTTCTGGTGAGCTCTTATACTTTGCCAAGGTGAATAGCCCTGCCAGGACAAAGACAGTCAAACAAAGGCTTTATCTACACGGTTCCCGATAATTAGCAAAATAAACTGATATGTAGCAAACACGCACATAAACAATGTCTAAGGACCAATAATATCCCTAAATTATTTTGATATGTTGCAATACATGTATATCGCGGCCTTTTAGCCTAGATTTTGGTAGTGACCTTGTCTACGAAGCTAGAGGTCCTGGGGTCAAATCCCATTAAGGGCAAATATTTGTGTGATGAGCGCGAGCATTTGTTCCTACTTCTTGGATGTTTTATAATGTATTTATGTGTATATTTCTGTATAAAAGTAAGTTTATGTTTGTCCATAGTATACAAGCCTAGCCCTTAGTTTGTCTTCGAATTTGGAAAGGAATTTGTGTGAGGTAGCCGAGATAGTCCTCTGACATTTATTTATTTAATTAATTTAGGGATATTACCGATCCTTAGACATGTTTGATTTGTGTATGCTGTTAACAGATCTTTAATCATAATTATTATGATAGTAACGATAATTAATTATTAATTCAGCTTGTATAAAATTGTTTTTCACAGATAAGAGTTTCTAAATCAAAATTTTAACTTTGAACCTAATGCTTACGATTAAATGTATAAAAACAATTAAAGGAATCAGTAGGCATCAAGGGGGCGATTATATTTATTATAATTACCTAATTTGACAATAAAGTTAAATAATGCGTAGGTAGGTACATATATGTATTGATATAAACATATTATATGTTATTTCGTTTTGACATATTAATTTGTCATTTTGCTTGTGTCCCAGTGATATAATGATCAATTAAATTTCCACTCTGGTAGGAATATAATCTGTTATATCCGGGGCTTCATGCTAGAACATATTTTGAAATGTTGATTTTGATCACTTTTATTTTTTTTAAACTATTAATGAAGCGCTGCTTAAAACAGAAAAATACATATATTCTGTGAGGTTTAAGTTCTAAAAAGTCTCTTCTCATTCTCTAAAAAAAGATAAAAAAAACAAAGTTCGCATAAAGAAGGCCTATTTCTTCCTTATACATATACACTTATTATGTTGAATTAGAACTTTTTGTAGGACTTGAAGTAGGACTAGACGTAACTTTGAAGCTGGCCACTAAAAATAAACAGATTAAGAAGGGAAAAAAATGCATTTTGTACATTTTTTTTCAGCTAGAAATGTCTTTAGAATAATTTCCTGATAATGAACAATTATTTTTATTGTGGCACCAAAATCGCGTTAAGATTTGTTAGCAACACGAGACGCCCCCTAGTGGCATTTCACGAAACTTGCCTGTTTGAACGGCCGTTACCACGCAACGAGGTGTCAGAAGAAAATGCACCGACGGGCGCGGCCGCTTGCCTCCTGAATTCTGGAGGAGATTTAACTATTACTAACTAAAATTATACTGTTCTGATTTGTGTCAATTACTTTAAAATAAAATAGGCTCTAAAAGTGTGCTGGTGCTTAAATTGTTTACATCAGAAGTGGGATGGACGTTAGATAGGCCCACTAATAATGGGGAAGAAGAAACGGGCGCGGTCGCGACGGAGCCCTAGCTCGAACTCCCGGTCCAGTAGTTCGAGCCGTGAGGGGCGCACGCCCTCGCCTCCACCACGGAAGAGATCGAAAAAGATTTTAGGAAATGACAGGTACCAAATATCTGATCTAAGAGGCAGTGAGAGGACGTCTAAGCTATTCACAGGTAACGCTGCGGCCGAAAACATGAAACCTTGGATTAAAATCCACGATTTGGACCTCGACGACGAACCGTGTTAGCAATAGGGTATGTATGCACCTACATAGACATTTTAGTTGACCTTTATTTAAATTTACTGTTAGTGAAGCGTGTAAGTCATTCACTGTAAAGTCGAGTAAAACCGTAACAAGTTGCATTTTTCATTTTACAGCTTGAATTATGATAAAGTTTGATAGTTTGTTGTTTTAGACCTAAATTAAACTAACTAATAGACGTTTCCTAAGTCTAAAGGGACGGTGCTAAAAGTTAGTGTGGTTTATCCTAAGTCTAAAGGTGAACCCAGGCCTAAAACTACTTAACAGGTTTTCTTCACGTATCCACACGAACCTAAGACTAAAGGCGCGGTGATATGTGAGTAAAACTAAAATCAAACAAATTTCTTAATATGATGACCGAGGCGTTTGATCAGGGATAGTTATGTAAATAAGGATACAAACTGAAATATTTCGAATATATTTTTATTGTGTGTTATAGATTCAGTCGTGTCTGAGGGCAGGCACGAAGCAGCATGGCCGTGTTAGCAACACGAGACGCCCCCTAGTGGCATTTCACGAAACTTGCCTGTTTGAACGGCCGTTACCACGCAACGAGGTGTCAGAAGAAAATGCACCGACGGGCGCGGCCGCTTGCCTCCTGAATTCTGGAGGAGATTTAACTATTACTAACTAAAATTATACTGTTCTGATTTGTGTCAATTACTTTAAAATAAAATAGGCTCTAAAAGTGTGCTGGTGCTTAAATTGTTTACAGATTTAACAATGATCACAAGAGTTGATTTTATTTTATTTTTTATGGCATAGTGAAGGCTGACGAGCACACAGGCCACCTGATGGTAAGTGGAAACTGTGACACATAGACATTCGCATTCACAAGACTGCAAGCCTAAGACTGCAAATGCGCTGCCAACCCTGAGGACTAAGATGGAATGCCTCTATGCTAGTCATTACACCGGCTGTCTTATCCCCAAACCGGAACACAACAATGCGAACACTGCTGTTTGGCGGTAGGTTAATGGATAAGATGGTGATAGCGATGATTTCTGTAATGTACAAATTATGAAGGTTTATTTCTCACAAGGCCACAACAAAACGGCTTAGTTCCAGAAGTTCACATCAAAAGAGCTTAACTCTGAAAATGTATGGTAATTTACATAATTATTCAATCGATAAATATAAAGCAATGTATGGAGTGCCATAATATTTATGTTAACTTACTTTAATACAATATCGAAAATAAAATGATAATTTCGAAACGGAAACCGTGGATTTATGTTTTTCTTCGATTTCCCAAAAAAAGTTTATAGTGAAAATACAGCCCTTTTGAAAAGACACTCCTCAAATGCTGTTATAGGCAATGTAGTCTAACTAAATTGACATTAGCAATCAAAATTACAAAAAAAAGTGGTATCTGATAGCTATTGACTCATTTAGGACGTACTGGCTGACTTGGGCATTTTCTGGATCAGCTCTGGCTCTGAGATTTGGTTGCGCACTTGCCACATCTGAGCTAAAAAATGTTTACATCATGCATCATGAAAAAAATCTGTATTATTCAAGCTCTCTATACTTATACTTACTTGCACCAACGGGCCTAGTATGGCTGCGTCTGTATCGCGTGTCAAATGTGGATTAAGTAAACGTCACTCTCGTACTTATTGGCGAGTCAGAAAGTTACGGATGTTTCCCAAAATTTAGTCACGCGATAATCGCAGCCATATAAGGCCCCCAATACCGTCAGACTGCAACAATGCAACATAGGCTTCGAAACCCTGAGTAGGCCAGAGTATCACGAGTGAAGTGTGCGCATTGTTTGTAAGCACATGTACCCAACTTTTTATTTGAACAACTAATTTCTGCCCGCGACGTCGGCCTGAAAATCCCACGGGAAGTGTTTTTTTTCGGGATAAAATGTAGCCTACCTGTCAATTTAGGGCATAAGCTATTTCCATTCCAAATTTCATCCAAATCAGCCTTACCGTTGCCTTTTTTTGGCGTTAAGGTAACAAACATACATGGTATTTGCTGGCGACATCGTCGGCAAATACTTTGCCAAGGTTAATGGGCCTGCCAGGCAACGGCGGTGCAAAAACTTTATTTATCTAGGTTATTATCGACAATTAAATCACGACTCCCGTTATTTAGCAACATGATCTGATAGGTAGCAAACACATCGTTAATCATAATTATATGATAGTGACAATAATTGATAATTTATCCGGCTTGTAGAACATTGTTTTTCACTGATAAAGCTTCCTTAATCTGAAATTCTGATTTTGTTATGTTTACGATTAACTTAATAAAATTAATGCTAGAAAGCAGTACATAGGGAGCGCATAGGGGGCATTATAATTTTACGTATTGCCTACCTACGTAATCTGTCAATAATCAAATGATGCATTAAGCCGCATTCAGTGGTATACATATAAAATTATCGTCTTTTTTACACCTTTTTTGGTTGAATAGGGTATTTGCCTAGTTTGTGAAAAGTACTTATACTTAATTAGTGATCCATTTTATGATAGTAAAAAAAAACTCGCACGGATATTAACCCGATAACAATAATAAAACAATAAATAAATAATTGCCTTAACTCTTTACAGCCAAAACGACATCTTTCTGTATAATCTGTGTTATGACGTCATATTACACTTATGTCAAATGTCATTCAACCCAACGGACAATTTAAAACTTCAAAAAGTGGGGTTATATTTGTGTTTACCTACTATATATGCTATCCAGCATGATGAGTGAGCGGAGATGTCGGTAGGGGACGTCCTAGACGGACGTACGGTGATCAGATTCGCGATGAGATTAAGGGCCGAATCAAAAGCACCCGAAACTGACGTACGTGCATGAAAAGATTGATGAATGTAGAGGAAGCGAAGTGTATATGTTTGGACCGATGCACCTGGCGTTCCATAATCTCTGCCTACCCCATTGGGAGACAGGCGTGAAGGTATGTATGTGTATGTATGTATATGCTATCCATTCAATGCAGTATTGTAAATTATGATATGATACATCAATATGAGTTTAAAATCTTATTACCAGTATTGTATAGTGCCTAGCTGCGCAAATAATTCAAAACGAACACCTGCAAAACTATTTATTCCTGTACCTCGAGACCCCGAATCCAGAAAACAATGGTTAGACCTTTCAAGAAGGGACTGGACACAACTCTCCGCAAATTCAACAATGTACTTTTGTGAGGATCATTTTGATGTAAGTACTACATTACATACTGTTTAACAAAGTAGTTAACAACATTACATATTGTTTAATAACGGTTCAAAGTTTGACAAATTGACACTGTCTGCTTTGGTAAATGTGTTCACCAAAGACGCCACAACTGGATCTTTGTTTATTGCAATGTATTTGCTAACGGCTAACCCAGTAGGTATGAGATAATGTAAGTTTTTTCGCCATTAGACTCAAGTTCAAATCTTTGTTTACAGTAAACGCAGACAGAATGAATCTTGTCATGTCACAGTTGTCACCACAGATTATAGGATATGTCTAAAGCACAGATTATAAGAGTTGTCACTGTCTCGAGTTGATGACACAGATAGTATGATAAAAAAAAAACATTAAGTAAGATGACGTCACGCAATCTCATTGGTGTTTCAATATAGATTAAAAATCTTTATTTTATTATAAGATATATAATAAAATAACGACTTTATTAAATTAAATAAAAACTATAATCATAATCCTCGTCATTAAAACTAGCTATATGCAAAGCATCTTTGTTTATTATAACCACAGGCAAGTACCCTATTAAGAGAAATAATAGGTAGGTTCATATTTGTAACAAGAAAGTATTTGTTTCAACCATTTACGCAATAATTCGCAATAATTAACGACGCGCTGGCCTAGTTGGTAGTGACCCTGCCTACGAAGCTAGCGGTCCTGGATTCAAATCCCCGTAAGGGCAGATGTTTGTGTGATGAGCGCAAATATTTGTTCCTGAGTCATGGATGTTTTCTATGTATTTAAGTATATATTTCTCTATATAAGTATTTATATCGTTGTCTAATACCCATAGTAGTTACAAGCCTAGAGCTTAGTTTGGGACTAGGTCAATTGGTGTGACAATGTCCCCTGATATTTATTTATTTAATATCATCAATAACTGCATAAATATCTATTAAGCACAAAAATACTCTTTTCTGCTCTAGCTAGAACAATAAAGAGGCGTACGAAAACCATTCCAGCAGTTTTTATTTTATTAATGCGTATACTCGTAGTTTACTGAACTTGTGGTTTTTGCGATCGTAACGATTTTGGATTTCTTGATAGGCGGACGTGACTTATTAGAAAAAGTCTTATATAGTGTTCCCCAGACGCTACACGAAGTCACTCAGAAACATGGATTATTCTCCTACTTGGGCAATCGATCTAACCAAAACGTGTTTTAAATCAACGAAAATAGGTAACATTCAAAAGACAAAGTCAAATTCAATCGTTGCCAATTTTTAATAAAGAACAATAAGTAGTTTTCATTACATTAGTTTTCATTGTGGTCATTGTGTGGCCAATAGTAATATAGCGTAGTTAATTAAATGTTTACTGATATCAATCCATAGACTTAAGCAAGTTAATAACTCTACTATACACTAGTTCATTTGCATCTATTCCCCACATGAAGTCTAAATGGCTAAAAGTAGGATGTGGAATCCTGAATTTTCCAACTGGTCTGCCAAGATTGGTAAACAGTCTTTCGACATCCCTGACGTCGGCCAGGGTATCAACGGGGGAATAGTGGAGGAAGACAGGAGTTGTCACTCGCGACAGGTCGTAGCTAGGTGCGCTGATGCTCCCGTATAGCCGCCTGTTCCTGATCCAGCCGTGGTCGAAGCGGCTAAACGTCTTGGCCGATATACTTTGGCCGTAATGAGCAAACTGCATCACTGAAGCTCCCGCAGGAGTATGTCCGAGCTTGACGGGAAACATAGTCTAAAAACAAACAACACAATTTTATCACACATTAGATCCATCTAAATTCAACTGTCTAACTGACTTGAACCAATTTACCTAAGTTGATCTATATAAGCTAAGTAAGCAGTTAAAACTGGATTTCTTACCGCGTTGTGCTGATCTTCGTTCCATCCTGCCATCAAAAACAGTATATTACTGCAAATTGGTTGGAATACAACTTCATCCATGCATAAAGCCTGACCAGCCCAAGTCATTATAAGGCTGTTCGGCAAGAATTCACCCATGCCAATCAAATTTGCTAGAGACTATAAAGAAAAAATGTTATAGTTTATTTGTAATCGCTGTTACCCACTTTAAATCTATAAATAAATGCGCCTTTGTTCAGTCGCAGTGTAATATGTTTAGCAGTGTACTTATCTATCTATAAATTTAAATATATAAAAGGAGAAACTGACTGACTGACTGACTGACATATCAACGCACAGCCTAAACGGCTAAACGTAGGCACTTGAAATTTGAAAGGAACGTAGCTTAGGTACCGTAGAGGTGCACTAAGAAAGGAATTCCCGAAATTCCCACGGGAACGGAAATTAGCGGGAAAATCCTTTTGTATGAAAAATCTAAACCGCGTAAGATAGATGATTGAAATTTGGCATGCAAGTACCCTAATGAACGTAAAGCTTACTTGCAACGCGATATTGCAAAATTCCCACGGGAACGGGAGTTATTGGAAAAAAACTTTTGTATGTAAAAATCTAAACCGCGTAAGATAGATGATTGAAATTTGGCATGCAGGTATCCCAATGAACGTAAAGCTTACTTGCAACGCGATATTGCAAAATTCCCACGGGAACGGGAGTTATTGGGAAAAAACTTTTGTATGTAAAAATCTAAACCGCGTAAGATAGATAATTGAAATTTGGCAGGCAAGTACCCCAAATAAACGTAAAGCTTACTTGCAACGCGATATTGCAAAATTCCCACGGGAACGGGAGTTATTGGGAAAAAACTTTTGTATGTAAAAATCTAAGCCGCGTAAGATAGACGATTGAAATTTGGCATGCAGGTACCCTAATGAACGTAAAGCTTACTTGCAACGTGATATTGCAAAATTCCCACGGGAACGGGAGTTATTGGGAAAAAACTTTTGTATGTAAAAATCTAAACCGCGTAAGATAGATGATTGAAATTTGGCATGCAGGTACCCTAATAAACGTAAAGCTTACTTGCAACGCGATATTGCAAAATTCCCACGGGAACGGGAGTTATTGGGAAAAAACTTTTGTATGTAGAAATCTAAATCACGTAAGATAGATGTTTTCAATCTAGCATGCATGCATACCTTAGTAAATATAATGTTTAGTTATGGCTGTATTTTGAAAAATTAAGTTAGCGGGAAAAAATGTTGTATGAAAAAATCTAAACTGCATAAGTTAGATGCTTGAAATTTGACATGCAATATACCTTAGTGAATGCAAAGTTAAAAATTCCCCTGGGAACGGGAAGCGAGTTAGAGGCTCCTTATACTATAACCTCATTTAAAAATAATAAAAAAAACATTTTTTAACCTTTCTCCCACACACAAAGATCTCTCTTTTATATCTTCTATTATCTTTTTTTTTTAAATATATAAAAGGAGAAACTGACTGACTGACTGACATATCAACGCACAGCCTAAACGGCTAAACGTAGAGACTTGAAATTTGGAAGGGACGTAGCTTAGGTACCTTACAGGTGCACGAAGAAAGGAATTCCCGAAATTCCCACGGGAACGGGAATTAGCGGGAAAATCCCTTTGTATGAAAAATCTAAACCACGTAAGATAGGTGATTGAAATTTGGCATGCAGGTACCCTAATGAACGTAAAGCTTATTTGCAACGCTATATTGCAAAATTCCCACGGGAACGGGAGTTATTGGGAAAAAACTTTTGTATGTAAAAATCTAAATCACGTAAGATAGATGTTTTCAATCTAGCATGCATGCATACCTTAGTAAATATAAAGTTTAGTTATGGCTGTATTTTGAAAAAATAAGTTAGCGGGAAAAAAATATTGTATGAAAAAATCTAAACTGCATAAGTTAGATGCTTGAAATTTGACATGCATATACTTTAGTGAATGCAAAGTTAAAAATTCCCCTGCGAGTTAGAGGCTCCTTATAAAATAACATCATTTAAAAATAATAAAATTAAGCATTTTTTAACCTTTCTCCCACACACACCAAGATCTCTCTTTTATAACACGCCACGCGGACGAAGTCGCGGGCAAAGCTAGTATGTATATATATATTATGTTTGTTCCTTTGTGGCGCTGTAGAAACTAAACGCATGGACCGATTATGACGATTCTTATGGCAATCGATTTGTCTTAATCTTGTGAGTGTCACTAAAGATATGAAATAAATAAAATTCAATATGGTGGCACCTAGGCGCTATATAGTAAAAAAGAAAAGAAAAAGTCGACAAACTATGACAAATAGGGTATCATTCAATAGCTATTTAAAAATCATCTTAAGGTTTCTTGAGTCCTTTTTCATTTTAAACGATGATTTAGCATTTATAACGATTTACAGTTGGTCAGCAACAACAGTCGGGTTATTAAAAGCATGCTTTTTGACGTGAAAGTTCGCTATAGTTAAATATTTCATAGCTCCAGAGTTAGTACTAAAAAAAAAACTTGATTACTTACGTTAAGCGAATTCGAGAATTGAGAAATAGCTCTCAACAATAGGTTTCCACTATTTGCCAAAAATGCCACTGGAGCCAAAGCATGCATAGAGATGATCTTCTGGTTAAATTCGGGGCGGAGCGAGCCCATTACGAAGAATGCAGTAGTTCCCTGAGAATGGCCTATGTAGTGAAGTTTTTCCTTGCCCGTGTGCTGAAGCGCGTAGTCAATCATCGTAGGCAGATCTATGTTTCCTATTTCATCCCAGGAAAACTGCCAGTAATCGGTATTGAGCAAAGCATCTGGGCGGAGACGCGTGTGTGTGCGCGAGTAGTAGTTACCGCGGGCATTGCCCAGCCAGACGTCATAGCCTGCTTCAGCAAGCAAGTAACCTTACAAATAAAAAATACAGTTAAGACAAGTAAAAAAAAAATGTTTTCCTCACCCAAAGGGTGCCACGAATCCGTGTTATTAAACCTACGCTGTCCGTCCGTCTGACCCACATTTAAAAAGCTGTATCATTGAAACTAGCCGGGTTTTTAAGGTTTCGTACCTTCAAAGGAGAAACGAAACCCTTATGCCCCCCACCCCCCAACCCCCACTTTGTATTCCCGTTCGTCTCTCATAGAAGTTTTTCCCGAAAACGAAGCAACGTATAGTAGAAAGTTTATACGTTATAATTTTAAATTTAAACTAGTCATCTGAAATTACCAAATGCGCAGCCAGGTCCCATTAACACCCAATCAGCTGAAGAAGATAACAGGCCATGCATCACAAAAACGATGGGTCTGTCAACACTGGGGTCGTTGTTCTGGTCGCGGCCGTGAGGAATCCGGTGCATCGACAAGATGTATCCATCACTGGTCGTGACCTGGTGAACCTCAAGGGGATACTGATACTTCCTGACCAGCTCGGGCTGAAATAGTTCATAATATCAACACTTACGCCAATATTGAGACCCCATTAACCACTATTAATCATTACTGAGAGGGCTTAGACAGATACATAGGACTATCTTAGAATCAAATGTTTTTATTAAAGAAGTTTACTTACTACATCCAGCCTGGCATCTTCTAGGATATCGTCAGAGATTCTTGCGTTTACCTGGCCAGATTTAATAAGGAACTCTAATTTATCAGCATGAGGCGAAGACCCGGCTGCGGCCAGCGCCGTCACCCACACGCAAAGCACGAGAAACTCCCGCAACATGTTCGACGTCGGGTAAACTCAGGGCCAGGTAACAAATCATCCATTTTTATACGGTAGCAAAAACCTGATAAGACAAATGACAATTAATAATTATTCAAATTATAAGATTAACTAGATAAGCGTATTAAATACACAGATTTAATAACGAGTATGGGTAGTTTGATACTAATCCTATCTAATAAAATGTTATCACGAAATACCTAGCATCAAACCGAATTTTAAATTCGTGGCTATTCCGCTAATTATTGTGACAAGCTAAGCTGACAGTTAGTCAAGGAATTTCCATCTTTGGGTTCACAATACACATAAAAAACACGTGAAGTCATTTGTCATGATTTTTTATCGCTATTCATATATTTTTTTAACATTGTTTCCAAATCCTCCAGGTTCCGAAGTGGGTAATTTCAAGTACGTTGATGTTAATGCCAACGTCTTCCATCAGTTTTACTCTTGTCTTCTGTATAACCTACCGCAGCGTGTGTTTGTAGTCCATGGTGCTGAAGCCCTTGGTTGAGTTCGTCTTAGGTAGCTTAGTGGAGGGTTCAGTTTTAAATTAGACTATTTCTACGCCACTTTGACATAGTTTTATCGTGGTCCAGAAAATAATATCTACTGTGTCTAGGTAGGTACGTTACGTACAGAGTTACAGACATTGGGCATAGTCAAGGACAATGATACGAGTATGTCGAGTATGTATAAAACTTTTGCAGTTTATCAATGGACTGGGTGCCGAAGTGTGTTTACCTACTTAAATACATAAGTAACTATCTTTTCATCTCTCCTGTTCGGAAAGTTTAATTTGAATGAGTAGATAGCCGGGTGGAAAATTGCGTTTTCACCTCTGTCGTGGAGAGTATATTTTTTTTATTAATAAGATTGGCCGCGGAGTCTGAGATAATTGAGATACGTCATATTATTAAAATAAATGCTTTTCATGTACATATATAAACTCGGCTATACGTTAAACGAGGTATTTATTACAATCTTTAGGTTCATATTAAAACCATTTTACAACTGGTCAATTTTTTTCGCAGTTACTGAAAATCAACATTTAAAATTATTCCTCTATTCTGCTGCCCGCCATAATGCCATGATAGCATAGCATGACACTTTTTTTTCACGTTTCGGCATGGCCGTCTAGAAAATAGACATACTGCCAACATTAGAAAAGTTTAATTGAGTTGGTCACAACCAAGGAGCTTATATACAACAATGGAGGTTGAACGCCGAACATCTTATTTTTTACGAGTATGTGCGTGTTACTTTCCTCACAGTCGAAATGAAAAGTAGTGTCTAGCTCGGGTGAAATGGGTCAGTTTCAACCCTTGGTTATCAATCTACTATTGTATCGACCGTACATTCAAACAAATGGATTTATAGGGCACTAAGATTTCTCGACGTCAAACTATATTTTAGGCTTATGTAGAGTCCGCAAGGTTCTTATCTGCGTTATTATCTCAATAAGTACCTAAGTACGGCCAGCATGATAATATTTAATGTACTTACATACTTCTCACAAAAGTTTCCATAGTAATCATAATCCATCATAGGTACCTACTTCTGAAGTGTACCCCAAGAAAATTAAACAATTAAAAATTAAAACCTACTTATTTCGTTTTTAAACGACTTCAAAAACGGTGGAGTAGTAAAAACTAATAATGCAATTTTTGTAGAAAATTGTTATTTAGAAGCTTTTGTCAGAAGGAATCATAATGATATTCGTATAGATATTCGAGATATGAGCAAAAATCTGTAAAAAGGTACCTTCAACCACCCTTTACACCCCCCACCCTTGAGGACTTTTAGTATGCCCATCTGGATACCACAAGGTACCCATTTAATGTCATGTATAAACTGCCATACATGAATCGTCACAGCGATTAACGTGACAAGGTACTAAAGTGTGTACATATCTATGAACTCTACTGTACTTAGTAGGTTTATAAATCACTAGACGACGCCCGGGACTTCATACGCGTAGAATTAGTTTCTACTTCCCCCTATTTGAACCCCTTAGGGGGTGAATTTCCAATAATCCTTTGTTGCTCACATCGTGAAAGGAACCCCAATACCAAATTTCAAGTTTCTAGGTACAGTAGTTTCGGATGTGCGTTGATATATGTCAGTGAGTCAGGTTTGCCTTTTATATACAGGGTGGAAAAAATCTATGGGCCCTGGAGGGGAACTACCTTAAATCCTTTAGTTAGCTCATTTTACTGAAAGGAAACATTCCTTTATTTTTAAAAAGAAACAAAACTGCATTTAACGATTTTTAAAATTTTGCTTGTCTCACCCGGGAATCGAACCAACTAAAAATAAAAATCCAGCATCGATTACAGAATTACGGAATGAAAGCAAAACAAAACAAAATTTGAAATTCGAACGAGTACTTCTTTTTTATAGTTTTTAAAAATGTTATCGTTCGAATTTCAAATTTGTTGACCCGCGTTGCAAAAAAAGTACGTTCCATTATTAAACTTTTCGTCAGAAAGAACGTCTAGTGTAAGAAGGAATCGTACTGTCGTTATAACGTGTCATTTACTTGTTACACGTGAACAGTACTAGGTATTGTTAATAAAGAACTTGTAATAAATATTATTCATGGGCATCTCGTACAACAGATGAGTGTAAGACCAAATGTTTATTAGACATTTTATCCTGAACAATAATCCTACCTTTTTTTATAATAAAATGGCGAGGGTTTATTTTTTTATTTTTAGTTGGTTCGATTCCCGGGTGAGACAAGCAAAATTGAAAAAAATCGTTAAATGCAGTTTTGTTTCTTTTTAAAAATAAAGGAATGTTTCCTTTCAGTAAAATGAGCTAACTAAAGGATTTAAGGTAGTTCCCCTCCAGGGCCCATAGATTTTTTCCACCCTGTATATAGAAGATAGATAACTGTAGCGACACGCTCTCGCTCCGCTTAGTGCTTGTTTACGGAGACGCGGGGTGCCACGCGTAGCGTTGGGCGGCGCGCTAAATTCAAACATATGGCGTTGTGTAAAAGCGCTTACGGCGAAGCGGTTTTACACACGTTTGCTTTAAATACAGCGTTAATGCGGCGGAGCCCGCGGATGGCATCGCCGCGTTGCACGCAGCGTCGCACGCGTCAATAACAGCGGTTCCCGCCGCAGACATACCTTAATAATCTGTGCCCGCCGCTGCACTAGCAGCGGAGCCCGCGGCTTCTGACAGTCTTGTGCTCCGCCGCGCGCTCCGCTACACGCTCCAGAGTCAACCGCGGATGCAGCGGCGTGCACCGCTACTCTCCATGCCCCGCACCACGCGCCGCATCACGCCGCGAAAGTTCATAAACAACACCGTACATTACCATAATGTTTGTGTTTGCGCGTGTGATGACCTGATGACGCAGACCGCTGCACGCGCCGCCTCTCTGTAAACGGAATAAACGCACTACGCCAAGCCGCACGCCACGCGCGACGCCCCGCGTAAACAGGCCCTTAGGTTTTTAAAAGTTTGTTTTGAGATATGGAGAAATCAACCGAGCACACAGGTAGGATCTATGATTGTGCTCCATAGACATTTACCTACTGCTCGTTAAACTTGAGAGACTCCAAACGTGTGCATTCCATACATTTTCGGACTGCGTAAATATGATCAGGTCTCTCACTTCCGTTCACAGCTTAACTGGTTACCTAGGTATTCGCTCTCGCTGAAATGTTCACAACCTGATGCTGCTTTATACCTTACTAGCTGTTCCCGTGCCCACTTCGTTGGGCATTTTTTATTTTTATTGGTTGGGCTTGGGCTTTCTATTGGTAATAGTTATTTGTTCAACAAGATAGCAAAGTTGGTTTTTGCTGCGAGTGATGATTTTTAATTCCGAGTAAGCGAAGGATTCTATTATTGATATATATATATACTCGTTACGCTCGTGATTCTAGGTTAGAATCCTGAGCGTAGCGAGGGATTCAAAGATACGAGACGTAAAAAACTTTGGTCTCGTGTGAGACATACAACTTTTCACCTCAGCAGCTTCTCAGCAGCGAGAACAACACAGCGTGAAGCTGGCAGGGCCAACGCAGGTCTTCCGTTGTGACCATTTGGTGAATACACGACTAAATAACGCCACGATCGCATATGCATCAATCACAAGCATTTTTGCAAAATACTAATAAAATAAAAAGTGGAAAAAATAAACATGAAACAGATAAAACCTGTCACTGAACTTGATAATGCCGTAGTGCAAACACAACTTTATACAGCTTTATGTAGTCTGTGGCTTTAAAAAAACCTAACTAGGCCTTGTCTATATTTTTGAAATGCGTTCTGAAACTGCCCCCGCGGTTTATGTCACGAAATAAAAGATTGTTAAAACGATAACAAAATTATGTAGATACATGATAAACTTCTTATTTTTCATTAATTTTGTCTTCAAAACATTAAATAAAAAAAATGATTGTACCTACTGTATAAAATAGTTATAATAAACACATTTCAAACTTTAACAGATAGTTTTATTTGCAATTTTACGGTTATGTGTGCATCCGAACGTGCGTTTCTTTTAGGGCCTACTAGGTATGTGTGGAATTTGAAAATCGAACTTCGAATCAAGTTGTTTCTATCTCTCGCTTCTTTCCTATCGAAGTGAAAGTGACAGAACAAAGTGAAGTTAATTTTTTTCGAATGTTGTGAGTAGCCCCAGCACTGCTCACGGCATTTAAAAATAATAATTAAAAAGCTACTTTGCCTCTCGCTCGCAGCAAAATTGAATTTTGCTCACTGTTTTTAAGCAGCAAAACCTGCTTGTTTGAGCTGCTGAGGTGAAAAAGAAATTTCAAAATCAGTTCAGTAGATCTAGAGATTACCTCTTACAACGTCGCAAACTTTACCTCTTTATAATATTAGTATAGATATAGATATCACTCTAGGTGTTTGGAACAGAACTCCAGCTATCAAATGAGGTAAAGTACCTATCTAGGAGTCATACTTGATAGCAAATTGAACTGGAGCAATCACCTGAACAACAAGATAGACAAAGCAACATTCGCTTTCTGGCAGTGTCGAAGGATGGTAGGTAAAACCTGGGGTTTACACCCCAAGATCATCCTATGGCTCTACACGTCAATGATACGACCAATCATAGCCTATGGTGCGGTAGTCTGGTGGCCACGCACCACACTGTCCACTGTGGAAGCGAAACTACAACGACTCCAGAGACTAGCCGATGTGGCAGCCACCGGATGCATGCGGACTACACCCACAGCATCCCTGGAAGCCCTACTCGACCTCCCGCCACTGCATCTGTTCATCCAACAGGAGGCGGCGGCGACAGCGGTACGTCTCAGAAATTTGCACCTGTGGTAACCTGCCAGGGTACCACAACCCTAAATACTCTACGAAGCCATCAACGAGGAACCGCTCATAGAGGCAGTTACAGACATCATACCGAAGCAGTTTATCTTCGAAGATCCGTGGGAAGGCCTCAACCCCAGGGAAGTAAGGATCTTCACAGATGGATCCAAGACTAAGTCGGGATCTGGAGCAGGTACTTTTTCGGAAGATTTAAACATACACAACTCAACGCCATTAGGAGCCCATAGCAGTCTTCCAGGCGGAATGCGTGGGCATCATTATGGCTACAAAAGCGATCGAGCAAAGGAAAGTAAAGGACCTCCCTATCCGAATACTCTCCGACAGCCGATCAGTTCTCCAAGCCCTACAGTGCTACACGGCAACGTCAGGGCTAATTTACGAATGTCACAATGCCCTTTCCCAGGTATGTAACATCAACCCCATCACCCTACAGTGGATAAAGGGATATAGTAACTCACGTGGTAACGACGCAGCTGACGTACTCGCGAGAAGGGGCTCAGAAATGGAACTGATAGGTCCTGAACCATTTCTGCCCTTTCCGACCAGCTAGCTAAGAAACAAAGCCCTTCCGACAATCAATCCCGGATTATCGCGTAAGTTACGACTACTCAAAAGGGCCCAACTCCGATTGTTAACTGGAGCCATAACTGGCCATGCCTTGTTTAACAAACACTTATTCACTTTAGGTGTAACAGACAGCCCCTCGTGCATGACGGCGGAGGAAACCGCGGCACATGTCATCATGGAATGCCCTGGGATGGCAACATACCGGGCACGGCACCTCGGAACACCGAGGTCGCTACCAGACGCCGTCGGCAACATCAAGGATCTGCTAGGCTTTTTGGTAGAACTGGGTTGGCAGGAGTATACCACGAACCCCTCACGCAAAATAGGCGCATACCTAAGTCGTCGAGTTGCGGAAAAGAGCCCGCCACAACCTATAAACTATAACACTCTACCTAATCTAATTCTCGCTCGCCCTTCTATATTTTAGAGCGGTTTAGCTTCAGCCATGAAGCCGGTAGCCATACCGGCTCCCAAAATCGGTTGCGCTCTAGGGCCAATCGCACCTTCGCTTTCCCGTCTCACAATCTAAATCCTTTTCTGTTCGCGCTCTGTCAAAGACTACTATTGTATACTGGCGCTCTGTCTGGTTGTGGAATCGGCTACCGGCCGGCATCAGGCAGGTAATCACAATCGGTAGATTTTCGTGAAAGGATTTTTTTCCTGGCTTGACTCCATCTGCTAAATATTGTATCAATTCAATTGTCCTATACACAAATTTAGTTATATATAGTAATATACTAATATTATAAAGCTGCTGCGGCGCTGCTGTTGGTATGTCACCAACTCCTAAACGGCTCAACCGATTTGGATGGATTTTTTTGTGTATATTTATTTCAATGGGTTCCTGGATGGTTTGAAAACATAATTGGCCCGGGTCGGTGGCGCTGCTGTCGGTGTGTCACCAATCACCTAACTCCTCCTAAACGGAGGGACTTTGGGTGAACTGAAACGATTTGGATTCAAGATGGTGGCCATGTTGTTTTTTGTAAAAGCCGTCATGGGTATAGTTTCTCCTGTTTTCGGGGAAAGCAATTTTGAAAATAGCATCAAATTTTGAATTTAAAATGGCGGCCATAATGATTTTCGAAAAAGTCGTCATGGGTAGGTATCGTGTTTCGGGTTTTCGGGGTTGGCAATTTCGAAAATGACGTGAGATTCTGAATTCAAGATGGCGGCCATGAGGCTTTTCGAGAAAGTCGTCATGGGTATAGTGTTTGTTTGATGTTTTCGGGTATGGTAATTTCGAGAATGATGTCAGATTCGGAATTCATGATGGCAGCCAGGATGGTTTTCGAGAAAGTGGTCAAAACCGTTGTAGCAAATGACACAACAGAAAATAAATATCTTTTTAGTATTTTTTTTAAGTTATAATATAGTAATGAATATAATTAGAGCTAAAACAATATTATAATTTATTATTTAAACAATATTTCATGCTTAACCAACTATTTAACTCTTGGTGGTTAATAGATGGTCCAGCTTTAGTACTTCCTCTTAGAACAATTTACCATCTTTTTTGCATGAACTTTGTGACCGCTAAATAAATAATAACAGTGCAATGGCAAAATTATTTAAAAAAATAGAGTTATTGAGCTTATTGAAACATATACTATATTTCTAAATACCTATCTATTTCCATTTAGCTATGAACACATATCATCAATGACCTTAAGATATGGTTTTACACAATACTAGATCAATGTTCAATATGAAAATTTCATGTATTAAGTATGGTTCAAGAATTACAGCAATTTCTTAAGGTCATGCAAAAACGCCAAAAATCACGGTTTTGGTATGGTAAGGGGGCGCCTTGAATTATTAATTTTCAATTATTTTTAATGTTTGTTACAGCAGCAATAGAAAATTTTAACTGTCTACCTGTTACAGTTCATGAGATGCCTGTTGACAGACATATGGAAAGACAAACTGACAGACACATGAACATTATAATAGGGATCCCTCCCCCTTATAAAAGGTGATGAAAATTGTATGTATATCAGGCAATTAGAGGTGTTGTGTTATATTATGTTAATGTAAGGACTAGCACTGTTCATAAAGCGTGCTACAAATCATCATCATCAGAATCAAGCGCTGCCCTTCTCCTGTCGAACTTGACCGTGCTGGCTGACTTGGGCATTTGCTGGTTAAGAGACTCTAGCATCTGGATCAGTTCTGGCTCCGAGATCTTGTTGCGCACTTGCCCCATCTGGGCCATTCTACAGATCATGTTTTCCACCATTGCACCTTTCTCTGGTCTGCTGAGTTTGATGGTGTTCACTGTAACATTCAAATCATACAGATTTTTATACTTGTTTATATTTGTAAAAAATTTGCCTCTTAGCTCCCGTTATTCTTCTCACAGAACAATAACTTTTAATAGTATGCTGCCCAGATATATATTTTTCATACTTAGATGTATGGCCCCATGTTCCTGTATACAAACAAGATAAATACCTGTCCATAATTTTTAATCCTCACACTAAACATTGTTTAATTAGGTTGATATGAAATGAACTATCAGTTTACACTAAATAAATGATGTTGTTTTCTTGCAAAAATAGTTGTATATTTAGGATGCATTGCTGTAAATTAGGGCCTTTAATCATGCAAAAGGTCCCCTTGGGCCTTTAGTACCAGTTTATTTTTGTTCCTGCTTAAGAACACTGGGTTGCATCAAAATACAGATAAACTAAATCTTGGACCTTGGGCCAAATAAAAAGTAACAAACATAAGAGCCCCGCCAAATAGGGTTGTTTACTAAGAGCCAAAAAGAATGAATTCCTTTCACTATACTAGAACTAACTATTCTGTAGAGATTCTGCTATGTTCTTAGCTTAGTGATGGTAGGACCATGTGCAGGGTCCGTCTAGATTGCTACCACCATCATATCCATTAATCCACCACCAAGCAGCAGTGTTTGCATTGCTGTGTTCCAGTGTGGGTATAAGACAACTGGTGAAATTACTAGCATAGAGGCATTCCAACTTACTCCTCAGGGTTGGCAATGCATTTTAAGTCTTAGAATTGCAGTTTTGAAATTGTAGTCTTGAGATTTCAAATGTCTATGGGTCTCAGATTCCACTTACCATCAGGTGGCCTGAGTGCTCACGTGCCTTCTCAATGCCATGAAAAAAAAAACATGCAGAGCAACAACAAAGCAGTGAGTTGAAACTAACAGCAAAGAGATCCACTGGCCATTCATTCAGTCAAAAAAGCCTGAATAAGAAGTATGAACAGACCAGAGGCCCACTTTGAAAATCGAAGTTCAAAGTTATGGTAGCTCCATCCCTGTCACTCGTCAATCGAGACTAGGTAGAAGAGAAGGGGGTGGAGCTAACATAACTTTGAACTTCGATTTTCAAAGTAAGGCCTTAGTTTCTTTAAGTGTCCTATTGTTCTAAGATTGAGACCAAACGATTGCATTTGAGCAATTTTATTAGTTCAGAGCAATCCGCTCAGTGACCCAATGCACACAACCCAGTAGGGTTAAACCTTATGAAATATTTTCCTGGGTAGTGTGTAGCATATCTCTAATGAGGAAGACTTACATTGTATATGAATTATGAATACATACTTATTGGGTTTTATGGTTGTGAGAGTAGGTACAGAAAATGCATAGGTAATTAAGTGTTAATTAAGGCAGTTATTACAACTAAGTATGCTTTAGTAAATTTGTTGAACTTGTGTGGTAGAATTATACTGAATGACAATAAAATTAGGAAGTAACATAACATTTCTCTTACATCTGGCGCGGGCATCTTGGTTGAGTGCTTGTGCAAGAATTGTGTATTTGGCTTCTTCCATGGCATGCATTCTTTCCTCTTGCGCTTTAACCTGGTTGGGATCTCCAGTTCCCTAAAAAAATCACATGATTTGCATTAAAAACAGTCATAGTAAATGTTGTTGCTCAAAATAACCTCAATAATAATAATACTAACCCCATGTTGAGCTTGAAGCTGAGCTAGCCGCTGCTTCCTGATTTGTTCTAATTCTGGATCATCCATGTTTATTGCAAATTTATAAGTTATTCACTATAAGATAAGTCAAATATACTTTTACTATTTTTAGACGTTGTGTTCCAGCAACGAATACACTTCAGAACTTGACTTGACGTTTTGTGTTGTTAACCATCTTTAGCACTCGGACACACTGTGTTGCCGGAAACGAAATAAATATGCAAATGAATAAAATTCACTAAAGTCTAAACTGTAATTCTATGGAACTTGCTAACTATGTAAACAAGCCGCCATACTAAAATTGACATTAGATGTCTATTTCAATATATTGTTTGTTTACATAGTTAGCAAGTTCCATAGAATTACAGTTTAAAGCCCTCTACGCACTTTCTTTCTTAGAAAGACTGCAGCGCACGACCGTCCGTGGTATAGTATAGTGGTGATAACATGGTGCCTACCAAAGAGAATATAATCACTACGTTTTAGTTCCTACTCTACTCCTGCGGTCGACCCTAAGTCGGGACGGCTACTACGTACTTACCTACTTTAGTTTAATATAATATATTGTATTGTATTGTATTGTATTGTATTTATATTCATAAACATCAAAATTACAAGGTATTTTTTATAATTAAATTTTAAATTAAAATGAACTAAAACGTTACGTTACTGGTATCACCGGATTGTCCAAATCAAACATTGATTTTTAAACAGAATTGACTCGTGTTTAATATAATATTGTATAACTAGCTTTTGCCTGCGACTTCGTCCGCGTGGCGTGTTATAAAAGAGAGATCTTTGTGTGTGTGAGAGAAAGGTTAAAAAATGCTTAATTTTATTATTTTTCAATTAGGTTATAGTATAAGTAGCTCAGTTGAATAATGAATTGTTATTAATTTTTAGATTATTAGTTTATGATAATTTAGTTTGATATAAATTTAGGAAAATACGATCAGTGGAGGCTAACCCTAAAGTACCTATAGGCTTTCGTCTGGAATTCAGAGGTGAGAATGTGGATGTCAGTCGGTATGAAAGTAAAAGTTTGACCACATGAAAACTAAAAACCGGCCAAGTGCGAGTCGGACTCGCGCGCGAAGAGTTCCGTACAAAATTAACAAAAAAATCTCGTTTGTTGTATGGGGACCCCCTATTTTTTATTTTATTCTTATTTTCAGTATTGGTTGTTATAGCGACAATAGATATAGGTACATATTCTGTGAAAATTTCAACTGACAGACAGACAACGAAGTCTCAGTAATAGGGTCCCGTTTTCACCTTCTGGATACGGAACCCTAAAAAGAGTAGCATGGAAGAGTGGTTCGGTTGGTGGGTGGCTGGTGCAACCGGGATATGGGAAATGTATTTAGGAAACATATTATTTATAAAAAAACAACGTTTCTGGTCTTTCTGGAGGGTGGTGCGAGAATGACCAGACTGGATGGCGAACTTACGCGGGAGCACGCCACATATAACTGACCATGGGAGAAGCAGGGCTGTCTTAAATCAACTCCTGATAGCGCGAGTATTTGACCCTGCGACTTATTAATGGTCATGGCGAAACATACCTTCAATGGAAATTGTAGTCTCCGAAATTCGAAAGGAAGATCATTTGGAATTAACGGTATTCGCGGTATAAATATTTTCCCGCGGATTTTTAACCCGCTAACTTAATTTTTCAAAATACAGCCATAACTAAACTTTATATTTACTAAGGTATGCATGCATGCTAGATTGAAAACATCTATCTTACGTGTTTTAGATTTTTACATACGAAAGTTTTTTCCCAATAACTCCCGTTCCCGTGGGAATTTTGCAATATCACGTTGCAAGTAAGCTTTACGTTCATTCGGGTACCTGCATGCCAAATTTCAATCATCTATCTTACGCGGTTTAGATTTTTCATACAAAAGGATTTTCCCGCTAATTCCAGTTCCCGTGGGAATTTCGGGAATTCCTTTCTTAGTGCACCTCTACGGTACCTAAGCTACGTCCCTTCCAAATTTCAAGTGCCTACGTTTAGCCGTTTAGGCTGTGCGTTGATATGTCAGTCAGTCAGTCAGTCAGTTTCTCCTTTTATATATCTAAAAAAAAATATTAGAAGAAGAAGATATGTATTAGCTCGTTAAGTATAAAATTATGTATACTTAACAAGATAATATTAAAAAATACCTCTGGTGTCGAAGTTTGAAAACTTTTGGCAGGTAGTAGAGTCCCATCACGTGACCACTGCACTGCTTTTCGGAGAGAACACCAGGCAGGGAAAACACATTGATAAGCTTTATGGTTTTGGTAAGAGCCAAGTCGAATACATAGGCAAGGAATTAAATCTGTCACCCACCTTAGTTCCAAAGTCAATCTGACATTCTACAGCAATAAGGTTGATTTTCTTATCAATTACAAATTACTTTTCTCAAACATGCTCGGAAAAAAGGGTTTTCCGATTGAAAGACAAGGACGGAAAGAGCCTCATTTTACTCCTAGGAGTAAAAAAACCATATGAAAACACTTTCCGTCCAAGTCTATATTTTTCTTAAAAATGCTGTCAATTTGCATACAAAATCAAAAGGACCAAGACAAAAATTCCAAACAGCCAAGGTAACTGCTCGCTTTTTTAGCACAGTGCGTGTGTTTCTTTTTGAATTTGCATTGCAATTTCTATGGTTAGTATTTAAAAACAATTGACAGTCGGTAACATTCATTCTGCATAATTAAATTACTTGCTTTTTAAAAATGTATTTGTATTATTTCCTCACATGTTTGAGAAAAGCATTATGTATGCCTCGGCGGGAACGAGGATTTCCTGACTCGTATTTTAGCAGGCCTCGCTATTGCTCGGCCTGCTAACCACCTCGTTAGGAAAACCCTTACTTTCCGCGCCTAGGCAACAATGTACTATTGCATCTCTAATGACAATGACGTCTTCAAGCAGATATTCTTTGAAATGGGTAGTAAATTAAAGTCCGTGAAAATTAACTTTCACTGGAGTTGCTCTCAATACGGCCTAATCTGAATTGGTATTTTTTGTTTAATTTTCATGACAAATTACTATGAATTTGATTTAATATTACTTAATTTCTTTTTATATGTAGATTCAACTTATCATGTTATCCTATACCTACTAAGTTATCATGGACAGCAAAAGGCCAAACCATAGGGAATAATTATAATTGTGACACAAAATAAAACACTTGGGATAGTTCAAACATCACTTAAATCATATTATCATGCCATTTAACAGATTGGTATTGAATGTTACCAGAACCGTCACTATAGGCTATAAGAGCTGTCTTATTGACTGCCACTGATAATCTTCCAAATGCAATAAGGTTAATTGGGCGAAAAGCTGTCTTCTGGTCTTTAACACACCAAACCATATACATAGCATGAAATTTAACTGGATCTCCTGAAATAAAATGAGTGGTGCAAATTTAATGAGTACAATAGTAACCTTTACTTGATTTGGGTTTTGCATGCCCTAATCTGGACATTAAATAATTTCATTTAATTATTGGTACCTGGATAGAGAAGGTAGTCAGATCCAAATTTAGAACCACTCGTAATATAATATCCCTGTTCCCATAAATCACTAAATATTGAAAAATGAATAATCCTGTTTCCTTCCGTCACACTAGGGTGTAATGCCTGAATGCTAACTTTCTTTTTTTCTGAAAACAAATTATAATTTGCTCAAATAATTCATTTGACAACCATAAAATAAGATTTAATTGGTTTGAATCTAGTATCTAATAATTGTTCCTGGCAGAAAGCTATATTATGAGTTCATATATATGTGTACACTTTAGTACCTCGTCTATTTAAAGTCATATTTAAAATACCATTTATGAATTTGTCACAGCGATTAAAGTGACAAGGTACTAAAGTGTACACATATTTATGAACTTGACTGTACACTAAACAAATAGAAATTGTTAATGATGATGATCATGATAATTTATCTACAGTAAGTTATAGTATAGTAATAGATATAAATCAGTTTTCACTATATTTGATGGCACTGAAGGCAAACAAGCACACAGGCCACTAATGGTCAGTGGGCTCCAAGCTCTATACAAATTAGCAATAACAAAACTTCTAGTAAACAAATGAATTGACATTCAGTCCTTGGTCCATATATTTCATGTACTTCCATTGGATTAACTCAAAAACCTTCATATAATATCAGTAATTTCTTTATAAATTCACAAGCAAGTACAATACACAAGCGAGTTATAAAAAAATAAAAAAAATACCTGTATTAATGTAGTGCCGCGTGGGTAGATGCAGCAATACGTGACTAGGTGCCAGTGGTGGCAAATTTTTAATTTGTTCCTGTAATAAAGTCTGCTTATCAATGTGCTTATCTGTAAATGAAAATAAAATTATAAGGCTTCCATACAATAATTGTTACATAAGTTTATTTTAATATAAAACATACCTGAGTCACCATTTGCCTGAAGCTTCTGTCTTTTGCCAGCAACTATTATGTCTATTTTTTGACAAAGTTGCTCTATTCTCCTTTTCTTCAATGCCTCTGTTTGTTGACATAAAATACTAAAAATAATATTTATTTGAGTACAAAACAACAAATTTGTTACTATTTAAAATATACTAGAAAAGCATGAGTAGATACCTACTGCGCAAAAATTAATTACAATATTTAACAACTTAATAATAAAAAAGGAAAATCTAGTTATTTAATTCACTAATGCCCTTAAACACTTCATTTAACCAGCTCAAATTATACAACCAAAAAATATCTAAAAATATTTTTTTTATTAACCTCTCGCATGAGATGGTTAAAATAAATAGGTTCTAAATAGTGTCTTTACATTATGACTAGAGGATGCCTGTGACTTCATTCGTGTAGAATTAGTTTGCCGCTGTTCCCCCTATTTCTTCCTGTTGGGGATCTATACTAGTCAAGCAGTTTAGGCTGTGCATTGTCTGTCAATGAGTCACTCGGTCATGGTACTGTTTTGTATATTGAGAATTATCCAAAGACTCCAAAGTTTGAGCATGGATCAGTGACGAGGCATATGAGGGATTAATCATTTTGTTAGCTCTAGTTGAACAGGTCAAATGAAGAGACATATTTTATTGTATTTCTTAACAACCCCATACATTACTTTTTTGCCATGACTTTTGAATCTTGTTTCTCCATTTCAGAAGGTCTGTTGGCTATATTTGGAAGTTCATACAATTCACATATTCCTCTTTCAACTAATAAAGCTGCTTCCTCTGACATGAGTGCTACTGGCAGTCCTGAAACAGAAAGCCTTAAGTAACATTGTTAAACATATATAATTATGAAAGTATATTTATTAATTTACGGAAGAAATAGTAGGTATATACCCATAAAGTCATTTTGCCTTGGAAAGGACGGTAACGATCCAATAAGAGCGCCACATATTCGGAACTTAGTGCGAAGGATGAACCAATCTAATGAAAGAAAAATAAAAAGGTTTATATTCATCTTCAAAAAAAGCACACATAAACTTACAATACAATATCCCAAAGTGAAACAGATGATGATAAAAAATGTTTGCTAAATAAAGAACAATATTAGATTATTATACAACCTTCTGCATTCCACACATTTGCTACTCCATTTTCGATAAAGAGCGGTATCATATTATTGAAAATTCAAAGTTGTCTAGTCGAGCGATACTACTAAAATAAGCAACGTGTACGCAATAAAATAATCAATAAATGTGTATGTTTTCGTATTATTGTTTTTTTTCGTGGCTTTTGACTTTGACAAGACTGACTGACAGGACGTGACATGACAAGGGCTTTGACACCTTTGACACTTTTGACCACAGATTGTAAGCGTATGTTCTAATAGGTTCTAATGTGGTTCTAATAATATTATTGCCATTGAAAAAACCTTCCAAATTGGAATAAATCTGTGGATAGGAATAGGCTTCTCGAACCAATCTCTAGAGTTAGATTTAAATGATACTTATGTTAATATGAATTTATATAAAAATAAAGAAATTACCTTTATTTGACCGCTAAATGCGATCCGAATGCTCTATCAATCTCTTATGTGGTTTTATATCGTTTTATACGTAATAACATGTAAAACGTAGAGGGAGAATTCTTTACTCGGTTTACGATGTAAAACCTCTGCAATAAAGTTTTACTACAAGCATCTACAAGTCATGAAATTTAAAACAGATTTCAGATAATGAAAAAAATCATCATTCCAAAGTCTACCATAACCATTTCAGTTACTAATAAAAACGCTCTCAGGGACCAGAACTCCAAAATCCATCAGATTATACGATTATGCCGATTACAGTTGAGGTTTTGACAGTCAGTCATGTAAATAAATAGGCAGAATCCGTATTCAAATTCAGAAAAAGAAAAATCGACTAACTAATCGTACCTGTATCACGAAATTTTACATTACCTAATCAAAAATTGTTTAGTATGTTAGTAGTGATAATTGACCTCACGACTTGCAAATTTATTTTGAGAAGTTCCCTTTAATAAGTCTTATGTAATTTGGGGTCGACAATGACAGCTAGTAAAATTCTTATTGGTTGGTTTTATATTCGTTTAATTGAAAATAGAAATCAGACTTAATTAAATGAATAAAACGGCGTTGCGCACTGTTTACCACTTACTATATTTATAGGTGGAGGTACAGGCTTCATCGGACGCCACTTGGGAGAGCTGTTATTAAAAAATGGGTACAACGTGATTAATGTAGCTCGAATGCCGGGCGCAAACAACATCTCTTGGTCAATTTTGGGGATGAGTGGCCTGCCAAAAGAAACCTGTGCCGTCGTCAATTGCGCTGGACAGCAATTCATGGACTTCAGCAAAAATTGGACACCGGGGTTTGTTGAGGAACCTTGGTTAATTAGTGTAATTTTTTTTACCTTATCCCAAGCCAACTGCTGACCCCTTCAATGCCTGCATGCAAATCTGATAATGCAATCTGTATGTTTAACTCACTGTTAAAGGACGGTCATTATGTGAATCGGCTTCCTGAGATTCCTGTATTTGCCATAGTCCTGGGAGTTCGGGCCATGTGTGATGCACAGTTAGCACATCTGCCGCTAGCAGGCCTGTGTTTCACCACAGTAAAGTGATTCTGACTATAGAATTTTTTCAGTCATGTAAGCCTATCTGGGTACTAGAGAAGATGCCTGTTGCATTACTTATTGTATATTAAATAGGTCACAAAATAACAAAACATTTTTTGTTTTAGATTCAAGCAAAACATTCAGAATTCTCGTGTGTTCACAACTAAAGCACTTGCTGATGCCATTAACACCAGCAAAGTGAAACCAAAGGTGTATGTTGTGGTGACTGGAGTGGGTGCATATGAACCCTCAGAGAGTGCTCAGTATGATGAGGACAGTGCTACCACTGGTATCGATTTCTTCTCGAAGCTGGTTATAGAATGGGAAAAGGCTGCCCATGTGGATCCACCTGTCAGACTGGTGAGTTTTTATTGGATTAAACCCATTCTCGTATCCCTGCACTTATTGTTGATTTCCTATAGAGCTTTAGTGTGTTATATTATTAGCATTTCTATATATTCAAGAACATTTGAATTTAGGTAATACAAAGATAACCTAAATGTTCTTTTGTCCATTCTGGGGCATACATGTCCAAGGGTCAGAGAGTCCAGGTGTCACATTGTCCATTGTCAAAAAGTTTAAAAATTATAATGCCCCCTGGTAGGATTGAACATATGTCGCATAGTTCATGTGTCACATTGTCCATTGTCGAAAAGTTCAAAAGTTAAGTGGTCCTAGTGTAACAATATTAAATTGTTAAAAAGGCCTAATGTAACAATGTCTCAATGTCACAATGTCCATATTGCACAAATTACTTTTTCACGCCACTGCTCAGAAATGTGGCGAAAGATGGTCTGTTCTTGGTCCCCAAAACAATCGATAGTTGTACATTGAATGAGCAGGCCTACTATGAATTTAAACAGACCAACTATGTTAACATTGTTGGTCGGTTCCATTGACCAATAACATCGGTCCGCTGATCACTAATTCGACCAATCAGAACTCACTTTGTGCTGCATATGAAATTAAATTGGCCAATGAGAAGTCGTTTTATTTTTTTAATAATATTCATCCCTTCACGGATAGGCAAAGGAATCAGATTCCATACAGCCATATATGTCTGCTTTTAATTATCTGAAATAAAGTTTTTTTTTATTTGCTCGCAGTAGTCGTGAAAAGCACTGTGTTAAGCCTCGGCCGAAACTGCAATAGATGGACTCGTACTAACTCGTCCATCTATTGCTTACTTTCTAACCTCTACAACAATGTACTATAGTGTACATTTATTTAGCTATTAACAAGCATAAAACCTATTCAGTTATAATTGTAATGATATGTTGTGAATGCCACTTGAGATTAAAAGCAAAGTGGTGTGACAGAATATTAAGTCATTGAATGCAGAATAACATTGCATTAAGTCATTCCTGCCATTCCTCAAAATCATAAATTCCTTGTAGCAATTCACAGAATCGCATTTCACCTCGAATGAACAAAACTTCAATAGAATCTTTTACTTGGAGCAATTTTTCGTGTGGCTTTTTACATTAATATAATTAATATGTAGCATTTAATTTTTCTTGTAGTATTTTACCCTAGACGCATTTCGTCGCGATCGATGTTTGTTTGGGACTCTATTTAATGTGCCGCGTTAAATGATGTTCGCACTAAAATTCTGTACCATTTTTTTTAAAACGCGTTTTATACCTGTAGTTTAATGTCTTAAATGTTATCAAAGTCATTTAAATATTATCTTTGTGACTAATAAATATTAGATGATATTCTTTCATTGCGAAATTGAAGTACAGTGACATTAAAGTAGGATACAATAATAATAATTATAATTATATAATTCAATATTTGTGAGAAAATACGGAGCTTGAACCTGGCTAAAAAAAATGAAAAACGTACATTGCGACTAAAGATATGGTCTAATACTGAATTAGACGATTGGGATACAAAGCGAAAATGTATCACACGATCGAGGTGAAATGCGACAAAAACTTATGTACCTATCGACAAAAATATGACGATTGAGGCACACCGCTATAGTTAAATGCACGATGAAGGTGAAATGCGACTAACTGCTGCACTCAGAGACGTCAATTAAATTTAACGCTTGTTTAGTGACGTGTTGTCTTATTCTATTGCTATAGCAAAGAAAGTGACGGCAGCTACTTTAATCAAGCATTAAATTAAATTGACGTCTCTGAGTGCGGCAGTAAAACTTATAACGACTAAAACAGTAAACGATCGAGACACAACGCGAAAATTAAATATACGTTCGAGGTGAAAAGCGATTCGGTGAACCGCTACAAGGAATTTATGCTTTTGAGGTAAAGGCCTAACAAACGAATTGGTCATAGGCGTGTCTTGGCACTTCGCGAATTTGGTACTATGCTACGAAAGGATTCAGGCCCCTTGTTAGGACGTTTCTAGCACTAGAACTTTTAGCATGTTTCATCCTTCAGACTTGTTGACCATGGTGTTTTGACGCTAGGACTTTCAGTCACTAGGACATCTTCGGACTTAGTGACCATGGACTTTTTGACGCTAGGACTTTCAGACACGAGGACGTTTCATCCTTCGGACTTCTTGACGATGGATTTTTTAACGCCAGGACTTTCAGGCACTAGAACGATTCATCCTTTGGACTGTTTGATAATGGACTTTTCGACGCTAGGACTTTCAGACACTAGGACGATTCATCCTTCGGACTGTTTGACAATGGACTTTGCGACGCTAGGACTTTCAGACACTAGGACATTTCATCCTTCGGACTTTTTGACAATGGACAATATAACCCTTTGACTCTGACAGTTGGACATGACAATGTATGCCCCAGAACGCTTTTGTCAATAACTAATGTTCTTATTCTTTTACAAACTTTGTGGGCCACTCTTATACATAATCTAACCTGGTGAATTTGTTATATATGTTGTTATTGAGTTGAAACAAGAAACACAGAATAAAAGTAGAAAGTGAATGTTGCAATAAAATGCATTTTGTTTTCAAATCAACACACTCAGTTGTGTTTAAGTGTAAAGTTTTTAATCCATGCATAAATTGGATAGACAACTTTCATTAAAGTTACTATTTCTGTTTCATTCACATGGCTTAGTGAATTTATAAATATAATAAATACACTTGCTCTTTCAGGTGATTATTCGATCTGGAGCTGTGATTGGACGCTGGGGTGGTATGATAAAAAACATGTTTTTACCGTTTTTCCTTGGCTTAGGAGGTCGCATTGGCTCAGGCAAGCAGTTTTTGCCTTGGATACATTTAGACGACCTCACCAGATTGATACATTTTGCCATAGAAAATGTTAATGTAAAAGGTGTTCTGAATGGTGTTGCACCCCAAGTCATAACTAATGAAGTATTTACAGAGGTAAGATTAAAACAGCTTTCATATTATTGTGCATGCATTCATAAATATGTAATGCACAAAAATATGCACCATCAATTAGTGTCATGTTGCATCGTTTTGTCATTGTACCAATGTGTAGATGATATTAAATAGTAGGCAGGGATCGTAAATTTGGTACGATATTTACCTCCACTTTGCAAGAACCCGGCATAGTAGATTGTATCACAAGGGAGCAAAATGACAAATTTAAGGCGAGGGCGTACATTGAATCCTGAACGAAGCGGAGGATTCTAAAATAGAATCCTGAGCGTAGTGAGGGATTCAAGTGTTAACGCCCAAGGTGGAAATAATTTTGCTACCGTGTGACACATACTGCTTTTCACATCACCTATGAGGAAAATAAAATATCTTAGTGATGAAACAAATTTAATTATTCACACATTCTAGAAATGCAGAAATTATCAAATTTAACAACAGGAAATTATCGCACTTAACAACAATTATCAAATTTGGCAACAAAATGTCCTTGAACAGAAAAGTGCCACTTTGATCCCTCCTAGCAGGGAAGAAAAGTCCCCTTTCCGAGTAGGTGATATGAAAAAAGTTTTTATTTTAATGATATTTTTTCCGGGTTTCCGGGATTACATAAAACGATACTAGCCGGTAATAATACTAGAAAAACTACACAAACATGTTTAGGATATTTATGACTATTTATGTATCTCTGTCGTAGCCGCAGTGTGAGTTGATGAAGTAATTTAAGTACCTACTTCTTGAACTTAAATTATTGTTAAGTTCAACATCTTTATTCTTAAATATACGTTGTGAAGGGTTGGGTACAGCAGGACTTAGTTGCGTTTGCCTTGGTAACCAAAACGTCTTAAGTGTATATTGTCTGTAGAAGACGCTTGCATTGCATTGTACTATTAAATTTAGAAATCCCATGGAATCTTATTAGAAAAATTAAATTGTGTCAGTTCAAGCCACCAAACTTTAGGTAAATATCTCACACAAAACAATAAAATGGAGGCCTTGTTACTAAATTTAAAAATCCCGGGAATAGGGAATATGCATGGATTTTTTAATCGCATTTCTCAACAAAATATAAAAAAATCGTAAAAGAGCACCAAAAGTGAAATTATTATTAAAATCGGTCAAGAAATACGGATGATGCAAGCATTTTAAAATGCAAATTAGACAGAGTCCGAAGTGCACCGGTGACGTCATTGTGCAGTTCGGCCATATTTAAACACCACGTAAAACTGTTTTGCTAGAAAGAGATAGGAACAAGTCTTTGTTGGCTTATATCTTGTTCATTTTTATAGCTATACCAAAAATGTGTTTTCTCACCTGCTTTTTTATATGAATCAGCTTTTATTGAAGCGGTAAAACGGATATTGAATCCGATTAAAATATCGTATCGAATTTCCGATCCCTGGTAGGACTAAAAGCTCTATAACTTTTCAGGACTGCAAACTAAACTGTGCAATCGAATCTTAAATTTCTCATTTCTCATGCACCTTTAATGCCATTCGAAATAAAACTAAGTATAGTAAAACCAGAGTATTCATAGTTGTCGGCGTCTTTTATAATAATAATAATAAAAAAAATACTAAGCGATGCCAAGACAGTGTGATAGTGAAAGACAGCCAAGATCTACTAATATTCTGTTTTAACTGTATGTCTGTTAAAATAATACCAATATTCTATTGCTTTCAATATGACATCAAACATTCTTAAAAATCTCACTTAGAATTGTGCACTGCAAACCTCAAACATTGACATTTTGGACATGGCATGATAAAATAACGGTCACGTTTTTAATTTTAGAGCTTCGCAAAGGCCCTGAACCGTCCAGCTATGATTCCAGTACCAGAGAAAGTTCTAAACTATCTACTTAATCCAGAAAGAGCTATGATAATGACAAAGGGACAACATGTAATTCCTAAAAGAGTGATGGACTATGGATTTGAATATAAATTTAGCAATATTGAGGATGCATGCAGGGATGTGGCCCACTTGTTCCCGAAACAACACCAACTCAAATAGATGCAAGATAGAAGAATCATTTCATATTGTAGTCAAATATATTTTTAGCACAAAATTATGAAAAGAAGTGTTGTAGAAGTACCTAAGGTTTAATTATTAATATTAAATTCAGTGACTAACACTAACGTTATAATAAATCCCACGTTTAACCATAACACCAATTCTTATAAGTCTACTTGTTTGTTTGCATTTGTTAAGAGGAGATGCTAAGGTTAAGTTTCCACACAAAATAACTTTTTTTTTGCCCCGCGACAACTTCAACAGCTACTACCGCCGGGATATGGCGTTTCCACAATGAAGTGATTTTGACAAGTATATATCAATATAGCAATAAAATCCAGTCTTCTCTAGGAAGATTGGGGGCAACGTTGTACGATAATATGTAGGACAGAGGTCAAGATAGTTTTAACCTCTGTACCACTGCGAGTCCACTTGAAACGAGAAGTAAGATGCCAGATACACGAAATAAGTCCAAGTCTTCTATCACTGTGCAACGCAAAGGCATTAAAAGGACAAATCACTAACAGAAAAGAACTATGAACACCTAAACACAAAAATAGAAAACTAAAACAGATTACACTTCCGCCATATTTTAACGTTGCAAATGGATCCCAATAACGGACCGACGGACATGGCGAAACTATAATACCCCAAAAATAAGCGCCCTAAAATATTAATAATTCTCCAATTGTATAATTAAATTTTAGATTTACAAAGTGTCAGATCACCAAGGTTCAGCTTTATGAATTGGGAAATCATATTAAGTACCTACATACCTATAAATAACTCGTGGAGAATGTGCAAGAGTCTATAAGCTATACCTAATGTAACGATAAAAGGATACGTACGCTTTTTTGACGTAAATAATTTTACCTTTTTGTTTGAATTTTTTTTTTAGTGTTTTTAGTTCCTAGGTGGTATAAACCAGAATTGTGAAAAATAGTTTAAGTTCGTAACTATTCTGCAGAAAAAAGATATAAGAATCATTAAATAATACAGTACTACCACCGGCTTCTTAATAGCTAAGTAGTTGTCGGGTATCTTCGTTTTCATATGAAACCCGAGTGTCAAATATACCTAGGAACCTACCGACTGTCAGTTGCGTGTGTAAAATTATAATAGTGATAGCCCGCCGAACTCAATTAAGACACCGGGAGCGCTGTACCAACATCTATATGGTACCTATATCTTCAATTAGGTGTCATTGAAACTTTTATCAATGGGCACCTAATATGCGCTATAATTTATAGTCGCGCGCCTAAGGGGTTCAATTTGACAGCTGTCAACTCTGTACAAAATAGGTACCTATTTGTTTGATAGGGATGCTATATCGTGTTCAAATCTACATACATACATACATGCGTACATATCTTCTCGACTTCATTCCCAGAGTGGGGTAGGTAGAGCTACAAAATTACCAACAACTCTAAAATCAAATCTATATGTTATTTACTAAAAAATATATATAGAACTTTACTTGAATATTGAAAAACTCATTAATTGGCTGATAAGCTTATTATAAAATCGTATCAAATGAGAAACTTGTATTTTATTTATATCCTTTGCGTTTTATTTCCTCTTCTACTGTCTCTTGTTACCTGTTACCTCCACAAGCGAAGTGTATCGCGACTGTAGCCGTCGCGCCCAAGTCTCGCTTCGACTGCCACCGACCCGCCCCAGGAGGGAGCGGGTAGTTTGAATTTTTTGAACTGAGCTCTTCCTCCTATCAGCTAATTTATCAGCTGTTGGTTTTCCTATAATAAATAAATAAATAAATAATTAATAAACATTATCTGCTTTTGTCCTCGAAACCGCCAACAAGTTACTTCACGAAAAAGTTAAGAAGTACGATCCCGGACGGTAATTTGCTACCCATTCCAAGGAAAATCTGCTTGAAGATGTCATTGTCATTAGAGATGCCGTCATCCGCTGTAGAATGTCAGATTGACTTTGGAACTAATGTGCGTGACAAATTTAATTCATTGCATGAATGTTGAATTTTCAACTTTATTCCTCGTTGAGTAGGTTTAAAATAGCCTAAAAGGGAAATAGCGTATTCATCACTTCTGTACACACGACACGCTGGCGTAGTTGATAGTGACCCTGCCTACGATGCTAACGGTCCTGGGTTCAAATCCCGGTAAGTGCAGATGTTTGTGTGGTGAGCGCGAATATTTGTTCCTGAGTCATGGATGTTTTCTATGTATTTCAGTAAATATTTCTCTATTTAAGTATTTATATCGTTGTCTAGTAACCATAGTACAAGCCTAGCGCTCGTTCCCTGAAAACCATAATTGCAAAATATCTTATTGCCGATATACATGCTTACCAAAATATTAGATTCCCACAATACCAGTATTTTTATATATTATGTTCCTTTTTATATCAGTTTTATAAAATACCATGTTCTCAATACACCATGTTCCCTATAAAACCTTATACCGAAAATATCAAATTTCGAAATCACAAGAATTTCAAAACACTGAAATACTTTACAAACCTGATTCGGAAAACACAATTTTCTCGAAAGAACTTGATCTCGCCTTAGCATGATCATGTAAGTGTGCGTGTGGATTGAGTGAGCACCCTTCAGAAAAAAAAGATAAAATGCTGTTCATTTAGTAAAAGTTCTAAAACAATTGTAAAACTAATCTCTGTATTTGTAAAACCACAAATAAAAATAAAAAAACCTTTTACATGTGCTTACTCAGTTCTCACAATCTACCAACGAAATCAGTGAATGTATTCATTTAACATAAAATATTTATACACTAATATTTAGTAAAACCTATGCTAAATTACCTTTATAATTTGTAGATCACCTAGTTACGTATTTAAGGTTTTACAAATAATTTACTATGCTCACTCAATCCACACGTTTTCGAAAACCCGATTTCTGATAAAAAAAACTGAAAATTTAAACTGCTAAATATGTGTATAGTTTAGTAAAATTAATATGGGAATTTGTAAAATACAAAACGAACCACTAACGTGGCAGGTTTTTGTATAATAAATTTTCGTGAGTGCTCACTCAGTCCACATATTATAAGTAAGTTAAAAATGTAAATATCTTAAGATTCGTAGTATCACAGAAACTATAAACTAGTTCAACTTTTAGTAAAAAAAATTACTAAACATCCACCATCTAATATTTTATATTCGTTGTCTGTTTATAAAGATATTCAATTGTAATTTTTCTAATGTAAATATATCAATTAGGTTGACCACACTTCTATATTATGGTCATATATCCAAAATACAAGACATTTCTTCTTTTAAGGCTAAGGAAATTAACTGGTACAGCCACACATACACTTTAAATAAATTGATATATTTTATGAGATTTATCTTAATTTAATTGCGAGTACATATTGCGACAAGTGTACCTATAATATAATATTTATAATAATAACTGTATAAATACATTTTTAAAGTAGGTTAAAATATTACAGCCTTCCCCTAAGTGGAACAAATACTTTTCTGAAGACCGCATCAAAATTGGTTGAGCCAAACTCGAGATAATCGCGGACAAACACACATACATACAGGTCAAACTGAGAACCTTTTTTTTTGAGGTCGGTTAAATATACAACTTGGCATTAATAGCTCAAAAAACGAAATTTCACCTCGTCGAACCACTGAAAGATCAAAATGATGCTGTCCACACTAGCGATCGATCGGGAACGGCAACCAACCTCTCGACGATCACAAGTCAACATTTAATTCTATTTTTATCAACATTTCTATTTCGAAATTTGTATAGGTAGGTATGGCAAAGACAAAAAACCGTTATGGAAATGCATTTATGATCCGTATTATTGGCTAAAATAATATAAACTTTATGTGAAGTTTCTGGAATAGTAAACCATTACATAGACCATGTCATTATAGATATTATGTACTTTATAGTCATCAGGAAAACTAATAACACCGATAACAGATTCATTGCATATATGAATAATATTTAATAATTCCAATTAAAGTAACTGTATTTAAGATCGAGCTAATAAATATCAACCGCAACACAACTAATTTAGTTAGTTTTGACACATATTGGTTTCCCGCCACGCATTTTTTCTTAATTTTCTTTTTTTTTTAATTTTTATCATTGTTACGTTGGACTATGGTCACGCCCTTAATACCTAGTTGTAAATATTTGCATTAATTGTTTTTTTACGAAAATGTATGCCCGTACTAGTCACAAAAATGTATTTATACAGTTATTATTATATATATTATATTATAGGTACACTTGTCGCAATACTCGCAATTAAATTAAGTTAAATCTCATAAAATACATATATCAATTTATTTAAAGTGTATGTGTGGCTGTACCGGTTAATTTCCTTAGCCTTAAAAGAAGAAATGTCCTGTATTTTGGATATGACCATAATATAGAAGTGTGGTCAACCTAATTGATATATTTACATTAGAAAAATTACAATTGAATATCTTTATAAACAGACAACGAATATAAAATATTAGATGGTGGATATTTAGTAAAAAAAATTACTAAAAGTTGAACTAGTTTATAGTTTCTGTGATACTACGAATCTTACGATATTTACATTTTTAACTTACTTATAATATGTGGACTGAGTGAGCACTCACAAAAATTTATTATACAAAAACCTGCCACGTTAGTGGTTCGTTTTGTATTTTACAAATTCCCATATTAATTTTACTAAACTATACACATATTTAGCAGTTTAAATTTTCAGTTTTTTTATCAGAAATCAGGTTTTCGAAAACGTGTGGATTGAGTGAGCATAGTAAATTATTTGTAAAACCTTAAATACGTAACTAGGTGATCTACAAATTATAAAGGTAATTTAGCATAGGTTTTACTAAATATTAGTGTATAAATATTTTATGTTAAATGAATACATTCACTGATTTCGTTGGTAGATTGTGAGAACTGAGTGAGCACATGTAAAAGGTTTTTTTATTTTTATTTGTGGTTTTACAAATACAGAGATTAGTTTTACAATTGTTTTAGAACTTTTACTAAATGAACAGCATTTTATCTTTTTTTTCTGAAGGGTGCTCACTCAATCCACACGCACACATCATGTAATACTAGATTTTTCAATGAGCAGATTTCAGATAAACCATATTTTCGATATACCAGATTTAAGAACACCAGATCCCCAGAATATCAAATATCAAACAAGTACGGTCAGGTGCTTCAGGACTTCGTTTGCGTTAAATACCAACTTTGTCACTCCTTTTCTCTTCTTTTGGGGATGAGTTGTAAAAATGCTGAAATACATGTGTAATGAATTTTATTCAGAGATATTCAATCCAAGATTCAAAAAATAGGTCAAAAAAGAAACTCTTTCACCCACTCGGTGTTTGCATTTCAAAAAACCCAGTTTTTTCGGATATTTACGTTACAAAAGCAAATCCAAATTTAATGTTTCTAGCTTCCGTAGTATTGGCTGGGCGACGATGAATCAGTCCGTCAGGACCAGTCTCTTTATTTTATATAAGACTAGCTTTTGCCAGCGACTCCGCTTTTTTTTTTTCATTACTTATTTTTTTATTCATAGACTGTATTTGCCATTTGCTAATGATTAAGTTCAGTACCTAGTTATAAATAGTTGACAATAAAACTTGATATTTACAGTTCGTTTTGTTGTCTAACCGTACTTATGTAATCTACCAAAGTAAAAATCCGGTGTTTTAGGAATTTAGGCATTCGGAAATCAAGTATGATCAGCATTTGGTGTGTTGGGAATTAAGTAAACTGGCAATCTGATATTTTGAGTATCTGGTAGCTTAAGAAACTGGGTGATTCAAGTACATTGTGTTTTGCCGGCCTAGTGTTATCAAAATCTGGTATTATGGGAATTCGGTTTTAAAGAGAACATGATGTTTTGAAAACACGTTGATTTAGAAATCCGATATAAAAAGAAATACGGTAAAAAGAAAGTCTGGTTTTTTGGGTATTTCATATTTCAGAAAACGGGTAAATCGGCAATTAGATATTTTGCAATTATGGTTTTAAGGGAACGAGCGAAGCCTAGAGCTTAGTTTGGGACTAGGTCAATTGGTGTGACATTGTCCCCTGATATTTATTTTTTATTTTTTGTTCTATCTACAGAGTAAGTTCTTGTCAAGGGTCGGGCGGTTGTAAAATGCAAAAAAATATTCTTGCCACTATTCTATTACTGTACTTTGTAGTCTATTGTCTAAGGAAATAGAGTCGACAATCCATGTTATTATACCTCTTGCAAATCACGATGGCGAGTGGGCTTTATTAGTGGTTGAACGTGTACATGCACATTGCGGTAGTGTGCGTGTCTGACGGAGCGATCAGTCGCTAGCATAATAATCTGTGGTCGCGAGTGCGCCCGGTGCGCCGTCGCTCAAGTCACTTGTGCATATTGTTTCCACGATGCTAACTGCCACGAAGTACCGTCAGCATGTCATCTCCGGGAAAAACGCAAAATTATTCAAAGTGCAAAGGATGAAATATTATTCCTTACGAACATTATTACCTGAAATACGTAAACTGAGTAGTGCGTCAATAAAAAGGCTACTGCAAGAGTGCCTAGGTTTCACCCCGGCTAACGTGCGTAAGGCACGCTTTTGCATAAGCATTATCCTGTGGCATCCGTGGAGTTTCCCCATAGGAGCGTACCGTACGACATCAGAGAGTGAAAATGTGCAAAGTACACCTGTTTCAATGCATCATTTGCGATAAGCCTCTTCAGTTTACGCAACGCAAAGACTGCACCACTCAGTCTACTACACAGTTTGTCGACATGGCACTTCCAGTTAAGGTTAGAGTCAAGTGTGAAGCCCAGGAACCTACACTCATTGCACATCGGCATCGGACCGTTGGACAGGGATTGATATAATGTTTTGTAGGAGATTTGGAGTTGAAACCGGATTATGGTATACAATATACTATGAGGGTGACATATCACCCTTTGCCTGATCAAGAATATAATTAGACTAAATTGAATATGCCACTTCATTACCCATACAGGCAATGGGAACACCATATCCCACATTTATTTTTCTGGTTTACAGGAACATATCCGACTTTTGTAAATACATTTTGTACAAAACGTTCAATACGGTTGCAAATCTATATAAAGAACTTATTAAGACACGCTTGTTCTTCGCGGCCTGGTAAAGGGTTAAAATGACCTGTTTAACAATGTACAACATAATAATAAATCCTTTATTTAATTCAATACTGCAAGCAAATCCTACACTAGCTCTCAAACTTGTATCAACGACATACTAAAGTTATTCGTTGTAGATCAAATAGCTTATGTATGTATATATGTATATCATTAAATTTACTGATGATCGTATTACAATGATTAAATAAATATACCTACCTATTACTAAACCTAATAATATACTTGTGAGAAAGTGACGAATGTTTGATCCACGTTTTGTCACGAGATAAATACGGATTGGCCCACAGTTATAAATAAATTTACCATTTTTCTTGCATACCTCAAATACTTCAATAACGCAAAATTATTCAGAGCGAGTTGTTATTATAACACGCTCTGAATAATTTTGCGTTATTGAAGTATTTGAGGTATGCAAGAAAAATGGTAAATTTATTTATAACTGTGGGCCAATCCGTATTTATCTCGTGACAAAACGTGGATCAAACATTCGTCACTTTCTCACAAGTATATTATTAGGTTTAGTAATAGGTATATTTATTTAATCATTGTAATACGATCATCAGTAAATTTAATGATATACATATATACATACATAAGCTATTTGATCTACAACGAATAACTTTAGTATGTCGTTGATACAAGTTTGAGAGCTAGTGTAGGATTTGCTTGCAGTATTGAATTAAATAAAGGATTTATTATTATGTTGTACATTGTTAAACAGGTCATTTTAACCCTTTACCAGGCCGCGAAGAACAAGCGTGTCTTAATAAGTTCTTTATATAGATTTGCAACCGTATTGAACGTTTTGTACAAAATGTATTTACAAAAGTCGGATATGTTCCTGTAAACCAGAAAAATAAATGTGGGATATGGTATTCCCATTGCCTGTATGGGTAATGAAGTGGCATATTCAATTTAGTCTAATTATATTCTTGATCAGGCAAAGGGTGATATGTCACCCTCATAGTATATTGTATACCATAATCCGGTTTCAACTCCAAATCTCCTACAAAACATTATATCAATCCCTGTCCAACGGTCCGATGCCGATGTGCAATGAGTGTAGGTTCCTGGGCTTCACACTTGACTCTAACCTTAACTGGAAGTGCCATGTCGACAAACTGTGTAGTAGACTGAGTGGTGCAGTCTTTGCGTTGCGTAAACTGAAGAGGCTTATCGCAAATGATGCATTGAAACAGGTGTACTTTGCACATTTTCACTCTCTGATGTCGTACGGTACGCTCCTATGGGGAAACTCCACGGATGCCACAGGATAATGCTTATGCAAAAGCGTGCCTTACGCACGTTAGCCGGGGTGAAACCTAGGCACTCTTGCAGTAGCCTTTTTATTGACGCACTACTCAGTTTACGTATTTCAGGTAATAATGTTCGTAAGGAATAATATTTCATCCTTTGCACGCGTCAATATTCCTGGCAAGGAACTCCGCACCACCGGGCGTTTGAGAACAGTTCCCCGTCGCATGGCACTTGCGGGTAAGAACCCGCGTGTCATCGGTCCTACATACTATGAGCGTCTACCCGCTAAACTTAAAAATGTAACTTCCGACGAAGCATTTAAACCAGGGCTCGGAAACGTTATTCAAAATAACGTTTTAAAAACGTTTCGAACCGTTCTTTGTTCAACATTTTGTTCGGAACGGAAACGAAACGAGAACGTTATCAAAAACCGGTTTAATCCACGGGACGCGGCCGCGCGCGGCGTTCGGCTACAAAGCGGCGACAAGCATGAACTTGTTTAGTAATGTTAGATACTACCGAACCCAGCAAATGGAACTAAACGGTTAAAAACGTTATATGGCTCCATGCTCGAGATACTCAATCATTACTACCCCTTTACCATCCCAAAAAACAGAGCCCATGACCTTACCGGCAGATGGGCCCTTGAATTTCCTCGGAGTTGGAGATGATGGCCTTCTCCACGTCATAGACTGCAGTTTCGTTTCAGGGTCATAATGGTGGAGCCATGTTTCGTACATTGTTATAAACCGCGCCAAAGAAAGTTCCCGGTCTTGCTGTATCAGGTCCAAAGCTTCATGACAAATCTCGACTCTAGTTTGTTTTTGCGTGTCAGTAAGCATTCTTGGTACCCGACGCGCAGATACCTTTTTCATACCCAAGCGTTCATGTAAAATATTATGCACGCTCCCCGTTTAAATCTTTACATCTTCAGCAATAAAACGAACCGTGACACGATGATCCGCCAAAACTAAGTTTTCGACTTTTTTCACAATTTCTTCAGTTACAGCTGTAGTAGGGCGTCCGGAGCGGAGGTCGTCCATGGTCGATGTTCTCCTACGTCTAAACTCGGCGCACCAACGTGCAACTGTCGAATACGGAGGAGCATTAGACCCTAAAGTGTCCAGCAAATCGAAATTGACTTGGTCCGTAGCTAACGTAACTTCATCGCCATCAGCTAGATAGATTAGCTTTACCGACCAGTATTTAATTTCCTAATAATGAAAGAGTTTGCATCTCATTCTCACTTTTAATTGAACGCCCCTCGTATTATGGTGGTTTTCATATTGAAGAATCACCACGGGTTACCACATCTTACTATTTCCTACACCTAAAATATGTAATAACGAGCAATTCTTGTATAATAATATATATAATCTGAACCTCGGAAATGGCTCCAACGATTTTAATGAAATTTAGTATGCAAGGGGTTTTGGGGGCGATAAATCGATCTAGATAGGTTTCATTTTAAGAAAACTTACCAAAAAAATACAGAGCAAGGCTCGGTCATCCAGGTACCACTTAATTATATGACAGCTTAAGTATTACCAAGAGGTCATAAACTCATAACGAGAGGAAATAACGTTTGCATTTTTATTGTAAAGTAGTTTAATTGTCGCTCATTAATTATATAGGTAACAAAATTGTTTTCACAAGTTTACTTATTTATAATAGTTAACTAACCTATTGTCATCCTCATACTTAGCAAGCTAGTAATTAAGAGCAGTATTTTTTACATTTCAAGATAAGAACGTAAATAACATAGACAGAATGTTGTATCTTGGACGTACCTCTATATCATGATCATTACGGCAAACGTGACTACAGCAGTCGTTGCCTATCTTTAGGACCTTAATGGGGTAGTGAAACTAAACATATCCTTACAAAATGCGATATAGGCAAAAAACTTAAGTAAAGCTCCTCTTGCACATGCATAGTTATACATAGTTGTAACACATCTGTATAGATAGTTCGGCATTCTATATTTGAAATTTGACGTAAATCCCATATTGGTCCCAATCCCAAAAAAAACAGAAACGTACCTACAAACTCAGTTTTTACTACAACAAGTCCTGGAAATCGGACGTGGGAAACGTCATTGCCTGGAGCTAAAGTAAGGTATTTTTTTGCCAGTTAAGTATGCGATTTAAGCGTCGTCACCTCAAAATCCTCTTAACGATTTGAACGAGATACAGGTTCCTCCAACATGGGAATAATCGGTCAACCCACAATCATGTCATGTGGGTTAATATTTTATTGCTAGGCTGTGGATTGAAACCGAATGTTTAATAATCTATGTAAGGTTGCCGGATTAACTAACCTAACTCTAAAGTCTCTGACAAGTAAAATTAATGCCTAATAACATATTTAACCTTTAAAATTACCTCTAAATTGATTTATAAATTATAGCATTAAAGAATGATTCCAAGTAATTTAACATAACCCTTTGTACTTACTATGCAAGTTTCAAATATAACCTACTTAAATAATTGAGAGATGCTGTCTTGTAAAAAGAATAGGTATTAGTCACCCTCTCATAGATAATTTTAGCTTAGCTTAACCTAATGTCATCTTACACACACACTCACACAATATTCATTTGTTTTTTACTAGGTATAAGGGACTAAAAAATAATATTGAATTACCTAACTATACTAATTACATGAAGTATATGTCCCAGAAGATGATAATAAATAGTTCCCTGTGTTGTGCGAACCAGTTGTCGGCGTTCGCTTCCTTTATCTTATGTCACGCACGCGGCGTGCTACATCGGGGTTTCCTACCGTACCTCAGAAATTTCGTGATAGATACTTAATCTTTGGTTTGTCAAAATGTATTAATTGTAAGTATTGTAGACAATATTCCATTCTAGAAACAATAAGGCCCAACTACTATTACTAGTTACAATTCCGCAAGTACACAGTAGATAGCAAGAATTAACGTCAATTGTATGGAATATTTTAATAAGGGTTGCCTTTTTGGCGTGGTTTATCTTGCAGTGACAACCTCTTGATTTTTCACTAGGGAAATGCCTGCGAGACATGAGTCGTCAGTTAAAGTTTGAGTTGTAGGTTAAAAGTAGCTATGTAAAAAGTACTTCGATAGCTTTATAAAACCGTCTCTCCTATAGATAAACTAGCAGTCCACCGGCCGAAATAGGGCCGGTCAGTTCAACGTTTTAAAATTATTAGTTTCTTTACAGTATCAATTTTATACATTTCTACACATATTTTTGACTATGTTAGTTATTGGGCTAGAAGTGAGCCGCCTGCAAGATATACATTTAATTGGATTTGTCGGCGGTACGCACTATGACCCGATGTAGCGCAGTGCCGTATGCTTTGGATCACCTATTAGCTATTAAACTTCATTCATTTCGATGCATCCAACTTGGCGAACCTCTCGACCAGCGTGGCGACGTACTTGCGCAGGATGTCTTGGCGCATGCGCCCGACGTCGAGCACCTCCTCGTGGTTGGCTCCGTCCGCCTCGTCGCTGGTCACGCATTCGTTCGTGACGAGGGACATTCCAAATACTTTCATATCACAATGCCTCGCTATGATTACCTGAAAACATTAAACGTTGATTCTTGAAGTCTAATTAGGTATATCGTTGCTCGTCCCCCAAATAAAAATCATAATACTTTAGCCCTGTCCTTGCCTCTTTCCAGTCGAATAAAATGTGTTTAATAATCAGTAATTAGGCATTGCATTTGCAGGGTTGTTCATTTGCGCACTATAATGTATACATTTTACTTTTGACTTCGATAGTTTTTTAAATAAATTAAGTCTTAATGTACCTATGTACGAACTCTGTCGTAGGTACGTTAGTTTTAGTAGTCTTACCTCGTGAACAGTGGACATCCCAACAGCATCGACGCCCACCATCTTCAACATGTTGAGTTCAGCTACGGTCTCGAAGTTTGGTCCTCCTAGACATGTGTACACGCCCTCCCGAACTATGTTGTCAATGTTCATTTCTTTCGCGACCTACAACGAAATTTTACGATGAGTACGAGGATAACGGGGAAGTGAAAACATTTCAGACACTTTGCTTCATACACATATATCATTCTATAAACACAAATGGTGTGAGACTATAGGTGCCAATCAAAAGTTAATTTCCTACACTTACAGATGACGGGCTCAAAGAAAGGAGCAGGTGTGAAAGTGACGAAAAATCGTCGTCTACAACATACCGAGCTAAGTAGAAACGTAGAAACAGTTGATTTTTAAGAGGATTGCGAATATTGGCACAGCTCCGCTCATCCCCGCCTCAGTGGAGCCGCACTCAGCTGCGGCTCCATTGACGAGCGGAGCTGTGCCAATATTAACCAATAGAAGGCGCATGCGGTCACGTTGAGCGCTTCTAGCGAACGTTCGTTTTAAGATTCTATTGGTTAATATTGGCACGGCTCCGCTCCACTCCGCTCAACTCCGCCTCAATGGAGCCGCAGCCTAAAGATCAACTTTCCACTGAGCTAAATAGACATCGTAAACCGTAACCATAAATAATGTGCATCCTTGTAGACACAGGGTTAAGACACTCGTAAAAAGCTCCCTTCCCTTTCCTTATCCCTTATCTTTCTATTTAGTTAGGTATTGTTGATTGGAAGATATATTATCCTCGATGACTAAACGGATCCTCGCATCCGGGTTCCGCGCACGCGTATTGCACAATATTAAGTCGAAATTTCTCTTGTGATATTTTAACCTCGGCTTTCTTATCTCATTTTTAGAACAATTACAGGCGATGCAATGTTTTAAGAAAACTAACTTTGTGATATTTCCAATCGTTCGGACCTATACTAACGTTCGCTTGCTACTGCGCATAACCCGAGATAACCCCTCGTACCTACTTATGTAATGATAATAAATTGGGGATTGAAGTCATACAATCTTAATACACAACAGGACACAACACAAATCTTAATTACTTTTGGTACATAATTTAGTTTAATATAAAGTGTAATATATTGTTTTACACTATTATCTGATAAGATGACTACAATGTGTAGTATATTTTCAATGTTGTCTAAAAGCCTGTTTTACGATGTCGGTCCGTCCGTCCGCAGCTTATATCAGAGACTCTTAGTTCTAGAAAGCTGTAATTTGGCATGAATATACATATTAGTCACGCCGACAAAGTGGCAAAATTAAATTTTGAATTATCACCTACACGGTACGTGGGTTTTTTTTTTCGTCTACTCTTTTACAAATACCTTTTAAAAATATAGCGGGCGGACCTACTAAGATTTGAAGTGCTAATTTTTGTTAGAGTTTGTACTCATTTAAGGTAGTAATAAGGTGTAGTAAGATGTTTTGTATTTGTATACAAAACATCTGAAAATACCTTAAATGAAAGCACATAAATCAAATTTTAAATAATAACTTAAGTGACTTTGACTTAAGTGTTTATACCTACTAAAATCACCTAACAGCACCAAAAATCTTTAAATAGAGAAATAGTTTTTACTTGTTGTTTTTGTGTAGTAACGGCATCGGAACCCTACACTGAGTATGGTCAGACATGCTCTTGCCTTTTATTATTCATGACGTGACGTTACGTGCCATGTCATTACGATAGGGTTCTTTAGTTGTTGCTATGACTCCATTTTATAGATAATATACATATATATTATCATATATGGTGGAGTCGTCTTCTTCTTGCTCGTTTCCTCATGATTGAGGGTCGCGACAGCAATCAGTTGATGTTTGATTCGCCAAGGCTCTCCCTGGTTCATATGGGGATTACCGAGCGACAAACAAGCCGTGGGCCAGTTGTGCTAGCTCCCTGAATTATGAAACGGTCATGGTAGAAGATACTTACTTGTTTCGCAATTTTTCTATATCCCGAGTCATACGCTTGGTTCATCGGTGGGAAGCGAGGCCCGAACCTCTCGTCGTTAGGGCCATGCAGCGGGTTGTTGCCGGCGAAGCCCATCAGGTTGATGTGGTCCTTCACTATCATCAGGTCCCCGATCTTGTACCCGGGGTTGAGACCGCCGGCAGCGTTGGTGGCGATAAGAGTTTTTACACCGAGGAGTTTCATTACGCGGATCGGTAGGCAGCACTGAAATAATACAAGTTTTGGTAATAAATTTCGGTTTTGAGACAAACTTTTTTGTGATTGATTATTTTTCTTGCAACATCAACTGTTCTCCAAGACCAATCTAACGTGCTCAAACGGTGTGTCTCCGTTACATTACTACATTACAGCGGAGATAATATTTCTTTGACTAGGTACTTACAGTGCGATAACTCTTAGAAGGTGCTTCGGGTTTGTACTTGTTTTTTTATAAGAGGGAATGACAAAACCGAAGCATCTTCTAAGTGCTCACAAACTGTAGTTGCTTATATTGTATTATACAGATCGCAATACAGGAAGTAGTCGAAAAAATAATTACTTATTTATAGCAATAAATCAGATCAGAATACGAACAAAGCAAGTTAAAAAAAACCTTGTATATGTTGGAAAATTATTAGTTACATTCGGAAATTAATTTACGAGTGCTGCAGAATTATTGACCCTCGTGCATGACTGGGAGAAGTAAATACCTATGCGGAGCTGACTGCCAATCTCCAATAGTTAGAGAGGCACAGATAGATTAAGAATAAAAATCTCTACATTTGGACCCTTTCGAGTGTAGTTTCTGGTAAACTATGCTAAAGAAATATTCGACCTTAAAACTTCACAAGTAAACAAAGCACTAGCAAGCGATACTCTCGCATTATCATAACGCGACGTTTACCCTCTATTGTGATGATAATAAAAACAAGAGATAACCTCGCCACTGGGGGCGACTCTGGCTTGCATCAGCTATTTATTTTCCTTCCATCGATCAGAGGTCTTTATCTCTTAGTTAGAATAGAATAGAATAGAAAACATTTATTTCGCTTAATTTTTACATATTTTACAGTGTGTGAAAAGTATTGCTGCGAAAATGGTATCCACCCAGCTAGGTATATGTCGTACCACTGTGTCGTACGTGTCGGAAGTACGACGCTGATTTCTGTTTGCTTATGTAACGTCTTGTTTGCTTAACCTTAATTATTATTGTTTATACTCCCGAATGTTTTCCTATTGTGATAATTAACGATTTAGATAACTGTCTTTAGAAATCTCTCGAAATACACCTCATTAATGCTTCTCTGTTTGGTGACCGCATGATAAATTATTTGTGGATAAACAGTAAGATAACAGAAGGTTGCATCATGGATATTATTTTTATGTGTTATACTTATATAATAAGATCAGTGTTATCGTTTATCATGTTCGTTGTAGACAGAGTAAATCATTTTGAGAACTTTCCACGGTAAAATCATTTATCGTTATGAATAAAGATTAGCACTTGGAAACAGGTTGCTGTTACTACAAGGATAGTGCCATAAAAAGATAAGTCTGCCAGATATTGACTTGATTACGTACTAAAATAACAAATCAGTTGAGTGGTTGGCCAAGCTGCCTCCAACTACTAAAGTCGCGTGAACAATTATTTTGTTCTTTCTTAATTCTTAATTACATTTTGTTTCTGTATGCATCTGTTTTTAAGGACCTATTCATATGATACATTTTCTTCCAACAGGATCTCATAAAAATAAGTGTCATTCATTTATCAACTAATTAGGTACCTACTTTAATTTTACCTTTGTTTTTGAAACCAAGAAAGATATAAAAATACATTTCATGACACCAAAACAACACTATTAAATGGGGTAACATTTATATTCTCTATTTGAATCATAGGTAATGTTGCCGATGTAAGTTAATAAAGTCTTGAAAGTTGATTTTAACCTACTTCTAGAAGTCATATTGGCTTGAAGCCATACATATACAATACTCATACTATAATGTGGTCATTTAACGGTACCAACGAGCAGTGATGAATGATGAGGAAGGTGGCCATAGGAACTCTCTAATAGGAAATTGGTTCTTCAAATTTCGGATCGTTTGACTCGCCTTTGAATAGCAATAAAGACATTAAACATGATTGATAATAGGAAAATAACCTATGTGATCCATTGACACGAAGTTTGAAAAGTGAACCCTGGATACCAGTATACCAAAACTCAAAATACCTAAATGATGGTATGGTATGGTATGATCATGTCGTGATAAATATGTATATTGATACCCACCATCCAGAGCGGGTATCCCTCGTAGTAGTGGAACCTCCCCTGCATGGCCACCACGGGGATGCCATTGAGCTTGCCGAACACCAGTCTCCCGTGGTGCCCCTCCACGGTGCTCACGGGAAAGTTCGGGATCTCTTCATAGTCTATACTGTCCGGGGTTTCTATCTGCTCAGCCAGAGATCCTGTAATGAGAAAGAAGTTTTACCGCATATTTGAAACTTTACTGAAAAGCACACGATATCTTACCACCGCACTCAGAAACGTTTTAGAGAGAATTAACTTATTCCTTTTTCAAGCTTGCGTATGAACAATCGTCATTAACTGACTCTGAATGCGGCTGCTGGATTACCGGGTATAACTCTGCTCTCAGAATCCAAATTCCCAGCCACATTACATTAGGAGTAGGTACAACAAGAATATTATGTGTCCCGATTGTCCCGTGTTCTGTTTCTTGATTACTATGAGTACTAACTTATCATAATGATTGGTTTAACCATCTTTTCACCTTAATTTAATAAGTTGATTGTATCAGTCATGCGTGCTGCTCATTGTTAGTTACATTAATGTAGTTTAGGCAATTCAGATCGGGTCGTACTGAGAGCGAAACGTCCTGAGAAGCATTTGGGCTACTGGGTATAATGTCTGTTTACTGAGAAGGACCACAGGAAAGAAAGCGCAGGGAGCAAATCGTCATCGATGAAAAATGCCAAAAAAACAAAACGTCCTTAACGCATAATACCATATCGTTACATACAAAAAAAAAACGGAACCCTTGGATCACTCGTCCGTCTGTCACAGCCGATTTGCTCCGAAACTACTGGACCGATTGATTTGAATTTTGGGACACATATGTAAATTGATGACCCAAATAGGTTTTGAAAAACCTTACTGTGTCAACCATATATCAAATGAAAGGGCTCATTATGAGAATCTGAAATATATTATTGTTATTATTTTAAAATAAAAATGTTGGATTTTATTTATTGAAGAAGATGAAAATTGACCATTCCCCTTGATCTCCGAAACTACTGAGCCTTAAAATAAAAAAAATACAGAATATTTTTCTTTGCTTGAAGATTACAGGAAAACCTATAAGTATTCTATTTAAAAAAAAACGGTCAAGTGCGAGTCAGACTCGTGCAACGAGGGTCCCGTATTTAAGATCTTGGTAACCGCAAAAGAAAACACTCATTTTGTTATGACCTTTATTTCCTTCGCCATAAGGTCCATTTTGAGAAGCCTAAATTTTAATACAGATTTTCAACGTTTTTTTATTATGTCTCAAAAACTGTAAACAATGAACACTTCATTTTATTTTTCCCTTAAAAATATAAGTAATTATCTATGCGTCAAGATTTTTTCAGATTTTTTCATTATAAACTTCGGAGATAAAGGGGGTGATGGTCATTTTTTGTACATTTTTGGCTATAAATCAAAAAGTACATCACAGAAAAATAAAAAAATTAATTGTTTTAAAATGTGCAGATTGGTTTTTTCAAAACACTTTCATTTTTCAACCCTCCATTCTAGACCCCTTTTCAACTATTTATAAAATATTTTTTTTTTACTAAATACATATGCGGGCAAGCAAATTGTACAACTATGTAAAATTTCTAGTTAATAGCATTTGTAGTTGCATACAGACCGACAGACAACGAAGTCTCACCATAAGGGTTCCTTTTTTACCATTTTGGTACGGAACCCTAAAAAATATGTACTATCAGCCCATTGGAACCCTGACCCACCATAGAACGGTGTCACAGTGACATTATAAATCAATTTCTTGGACACTTGTTATGACTTCAGTCATAACGTCACTGTGACAGAGTTCTATGGTGGGTCAAGGTTCCAATGGGCTGATAGTATGTCAACTAGTGCTAGTTGGCACATAGTTGGCCGGTTTCTTTAGCTGTATATCGTTACTCAAAGTTGCATTCTTTATACAACTCCAAGATCCTTTCGAGCCATGAGTTATTATTATTAAGAGCTTGATGTGTCCCACTGTGGGTATGTGTGTACGTTTTAATGTCAGTTATTTTAAGTACTATTTATTTCTGTTTCATTGACATTTTCTCGCATAACTATTAAGAAACGTCGTTTGCTACACGTCATTTTTATTCGTCCCGCCCGAGTTTTCCTTCTCCCTCGCTTGCAGCTCGGGCGAAGACTCGGGACTCAATAAACCAATAAATTAATTGGAAATGAAACTTTTGTGTAGAACTTTCTAGCTAAGATATACCCAGATATGCATTTTGTTTAATGTAATGACTCATTTCCATAAAAAAGAAACATGAAATTTTTTGCTAGAGATAATTCTTTGATTAGTTTCGGGAAGTACCATTTGAACTGCAGACGTTCGGCTCCCGTGGTTATTTCAATTGCGGTTGTTTGATCAATATGACATTTTGATTTATTGACACGGCACCTTTTTAATTTGCGGACGTTTTGCTCCCATGACGTATTATGTTAGTGTCTTTTTTTCAACGAGGACCTTTTGCTATGAGGACCTAGCAATCCTAAATCCATTACTGTCAAGTAAATAAGAGCTATCAAAACGTTGACAATACGATAACAGGTCAAAAACTATTTGTTTTTTACCGTGTTTAATAAAGGCCATGATCATTTATCATTTAAGATGTTCTAAAATTAAATTGATTGCTAATGCAAGTTAACAAACGGAGTGTCGTCACAGTCATCAAGCAGCGACCATTACTTTTTTAACGACGTATGTTCAGTAGAATGTTAACAGTATACATAACAGAGCTAATTTCCAAACTTTATAATCTATATAGATTCATCTTTGTCTGAGCACGTTAATTTGTTTGGTTATTTAATTAAGTCTTTCACTTGGTGAAACATACATTTTAACCCCAAAGAGGCTACTGGCACTATTTAACATTGGTATAAGTGATATAGCAACTTAGCAGACGGCAGGTAGGTATATGTTTTTTCAGGATTTACGTACTTGTTCATTTCACTGGTCGAATTGAGGCCCTTTAGTTTTCAATTACCTACAATGAGATATTCACAAAACTTAACTGATCCTTCAAGCAAGGTTCATACAAAGTACGCTGTATAGAATATATCTCCAATGTTAATCATTAATTAATAAAATAAGTAGCATGCCTAAGGATAAAAAAATAAATACCGTCTTTCCAATACGCACCCAACCCAGAGCCGCAAATGATGCCGACGTGTGGGCGCACCGATGTACGCGAAAGCAGGAAATTGGCCGTCTCTACCAGCGTCTCGTACGAATATCTGGTAAAAGAAATGCTACTGTTAGAAGAAACGCCACAAACAAACATACAAACAAAATATAAGATATTTAAACATTGTTTTTTTATTTCAAACAGAATTGACTCAGAATTGAAAAAACTCCTCATTCCTAAAACACACAGAAAGATGAGTATTGAAATGGTATTACAACCAGTTCACACTAAATAAATTGCGGCGAAAATATATGTACCACTTAGTTATTCTATTTTTTAATAAGTACCCGTTAATATCTTCTCCCAATCTTTTTACGAAAATATATGGAAACCCATTCATATTTCCACTAACTGAGCCACTTTATACGATACATAAATCACCTTTTTACAACAAATCGTAGGTAGTAAACGACAGACATATTTACAAACGACACCATACACGTGGGTGATGTGGAGTCTCAAATTTCTAATGTTGTCAGTTTTCATTTGTTCTTGACGTCAACATATGCATGTCTTAGCGGCGTGTAAGGTGAAGAATAATTACTATAATCCAATATTATAGTCTACGTGAAGGAAATACGGTTCAAAGTAAATAATAAGTGATTCTGTTGAATAATAAAGTTCTCGTATTGAACGTTGGCTGCATTATTCTCGTGATTATGGTCATTTCGTTTCTTCCGCGCAACGTTAACGAGCGCGGCCTAAACAAGATACACGACTGACCAGATTCCTTTGAGGGTACTCGTACTAAAAATACCGCAGGTTTCTCAGTTAAGGACAAATATTATAGGCTCCATAAGTCAGCACCTGTTGAAAGGATTTAGCTTAGCCCGCTACTTCTCTCTGTTTTGTCTCTTTTTAGGGTTCCGTAGTCAAACTAGGAACCCTTAAAAGTTTCGTCATCCGTCTATCTGAATGTCTTTTTTTCTAAAAATATATTCAAGTTACACACACGTAATTATTTATACTGCGCACAAATCAATTGTATGCCCGTTAAGGGAACATCGAATTGTAAGGGACACCTATTAGGACTAAGTAAACTTAATTATTTTCTTGAGTTAGAGGCGACTTGAATATGTATAGTTAAAATGATATAAGAGCAAAAAAAAACGAAGTGTGATTTTTATGTGGGTATAGTTTTTTGTATTTGTAGTATCTAACTGCGACAGAACCCTACATTAAGCATGGCCCAACATACTCTTGACTGGGGTTTTTATAGAATGGTAAAGGCTAGGTAGGTTAGAAACTCTCATCAATCCATTGTCATGAGTAATTAAATATTCTATTCAGGAAAATCATACGTTCTAAAAATGTTTTTTTTCTTAACTATCGCCCTCGTCGATACACGCTCTTTTTATAAACTATAAAGTGCTTCTGATTGATTCCAGTTGACACTAGTTGACATTTATCAAACATTTATTTTACGAATATTATGCAAACGAATGAATTTCAGTAGGGCTGCTCTGCTTATTAGTAAGAGACATTTACTCATACTGACACCAAAACACATTAGTTTAAATCTAGATGTTTTGTTTGATTAGGGCCTAAAACATAATTCAGATTATTTTTTTCTCAATTATGGCCTGCTATCCTAAAGTCGAAATTTGTTAAGCACGTCTTCTTGCAATAGTCACTATAATCCTTAAGACCTGATGAAGTACTTAAGTGATACTTGCAGAAAAAAATATGGTTTATTCCTATAGTACACCTTCATTGTGCCAAATTTTACGGAACTCTCGGGTATAAATCTATATTTAGTATTAAAACCAGGTTTTCTTTGCTGCAAGTATAGACAAGTACAAACTGTATGTAAGTAGTGGATAAAAGTAAAATATCATACTGGGTTTGACTGTTCCCGTTCCCATTTCCATTGTCCGTTTCCACTTCAGGCAAGGTCTTCTTCGCAGGCACAAACTCAGCGCTGTTCAACACCTTTTCATTGACGGGAGCCATCACTCTGCTTGTGTTTGAAAATAGATAAGGATACTTAAGCGTTCTACAACGTTCGATGTCCGAGAATGCAATGCCGAGTCCCTGGACCGGCGGTTAGTTTTATATCCTACGCGCCGATAATGAGGTGACGCTCGTCATTTCTAGGTCCATCTTGTCCGACTCCGAGTGTTTGTAACAGTTATCAATGGACGTACATTATTTCGTCATGGTTAACTTTTAGGGGTCATGCTTTATATCTGTGATATGATAACACTCAGTGAATCTAAGGGACGGAACTTAAAAAATATGTAAAAGTAGGCAAACTTAAGAAGATATTACGTATACGTTTACATATCTCAATTATTTGTTCGAAACCTATATAGAGAAATAAAAAATACGTAGGCAGTGCAAGGTGTCCATGTTTATCTTGTTTTTTTCTGTATAAAGCGTCTGACATTTAAATTCAATTAAAAACGTGATTCTTTTTTTATTCATTGGTATATATGATTTTGCACTAAGCGATCTGCATACCTGTAAAAGAGTAAAATCGCATGACACGATATATTAGGTCACGTAGTGAGTAATAGAGCGTCGCTTGCTTACACAGAAAGGATTAGTGGGTTTGCGTAATCTTTTATGTTATCTTATGTTCATAAATTGCCTTGATATTGACAATACTCACTCGTACCTACGATAGAACGTTTATCTGATTACGTTGGGGGCTTGGTCGTCCTGCGTAACTATGTGAGATTTAACAATAAGAAGAGGCAGAGTATATAGGTGAAAGTACATTCTGAAGCCCATTCTATGTGTTGTTCTATTACGCACGCAGCTAAAACTTGCTGGTTTGAAAAAAACAATTATGTACAGCCTTTTACGTTCGATCTAATCGACAGAAGCCCTATTTGCTTATAAGCCTATTTGGTTATAGCTTTAGAGCGGACTTGTTTTCCGCAAGTCGACGACATAATGTATGCGCACTACTATTGCCAACGGTAACGAAAGGAGTCATCGCCAGAAGAATAGAGACAAAGACGAATGAGGCGTGGACAACAACACAAGGGTGCAGACAATCCAAATTCATGATAGGAAGGGTAAATAGGAACAGAAGAAGGTATCTACTAAATCTCGGTAAGTACAACCTAAGCATACTGACAGGGATCTTGACTGGACACTGTCCACTCAACAGACATCTGACGGTTATAGGAGTCAAACAGGATCCTCGATGCCCACACTGCGGCAAAGAGGAGACTAGTCAGCACGTTCTGGCCGAGTGTGTAATGTACTCGTCACTGAGACATCGCACATTCGGGGAGGACGTGTTATCGGTAGAGACACTTAAAAGCATTAACCTTCAGGACGCACTAATGATCTGTAGGAAAACAAGAAGATGGGATCAGTGCTGGATGGGAGCGCCGCAGAGCCAGTAACCTGAGGCTGGATCAAGGGGAACTGGGCGGAAAGAATGGAGAGCCACTCGACCGCCCGCCTGCCTCGGCGGCGTCCCCACTCATCATCATCATCATCATCACTATTGCCAACCCAGTTCTACCAGGAAGCCTAGCAAACCCTTGATGATGCCGATGGCTTCTGGTAGCAACCTCGGTGTTCCGAGGTGTCGTGCCCGGTATGTTGCCACCTCAGGGTATTCCATGGTGACGTGGGCTGCGGTTTCCTTCGTTGTCATACTGCACAGGGGGCTGTCTGTAACATCTAACATGAACAAGTGTTTGTTAAACAAGGCATGGCCAGTTATGGCTCCAGTTAGCAATCGGAGTAGTAGCCATTGCTTACGCGACAATCCGGGATTAATTATCAGAAGGACTTCTTTAGTTTGCCTGCAGGTGCTCAGGTCGCTCCAGTAGTGTCGGTACTTTACCTTGGTGATACGGCGCAGTTTGTTTCGCAGCCAGCTGGTCGACAGGGGCAGAAATGGTTCAGGACCTATCACTTCCGTTTCTGAACCCCTTATCGCAAGAACGTCAGCCGCGCCGTTATGACGTGAGTTGCTATATATCCCTTTATCCACTGTGGGTTGATGGGGTTGATGTTAGATTGTAACGGTCTAGATATGCCCGTTTAATTCACAAATAGTATAATTCGATTCAGTTTAGGCTCTAAAAAGAGTTGATTAGTACTTAAAATCTATCATTTGTAAAGTTTACATTATATCTTACAAAAAGATGTAATAACAATAATAAGATTAAATAATTGCAACCTTTTTGCTGGCATTTCTTTTGATTCTTTTACATGTACAAACGCGAAAGAAAGTGGGAAGAAACTACATAGAGCTTCAGTGTAAGTGCGAGAGTGGCGGCAATATCTGCTATTAAAAATGCGTTTCTAATACAGATTCAGGCAGCTAATAATATAAAAAAAAAACGAATTTAAAGAAAAATATACTGTATGATCGCTAGTATAAGGTTTAATCTCATTAATGTAATGAGACACGAAATAAATGATTTTAATTTGAATTTGAATTGTTCGAATCTTAAATCTTATGATACAAGTTTGTATTGCTAAAATACTTATGTGATTAGAACGGCGATAGAGAATATACTTTATGTATATTGGTGTAAGGGTTAATTTCAGAGTCTGAAAGGTCTAAAAAGCAAAGGAGGGCAAAAAGGTCTCAAATACTGAAGTGAGATTTTGTTATACAGGTGAGGATTTAGTTATACAGAGGGAGATGAGTGGAGATGGAAAGGGCATTCGTCATGGGAGGTTCTTCTTTACGTTAGCTTCGATTCTTGCTAGGATTCGTTCGCGAAGGGTTTGGCTTCATAATAGGAATTGTTTGGGGAATTTGGGGTAGTAGTTTTGAGTTAAATTAGACGAGGAAGGATTAGGTGCCTTTTATTCTCTGGGAATCGTTTCACGAAATTTAAATGTACTGGTTTTTGCCTCTAACAGGGTTTGGGTCCAATATATTTTAATTTACTTTACATAGGTGAGTACATTTCTTTGCTGGCTTTATTGATTTTGCTTGATTTAATTTGTGTTTTAATAATTTATTTATTTGTATTTTTCAATTTGTTGGTTAGTTATCACTTGTGTCTGCTACATTGCATTAACTAGTTTGGCTAGCTAAGAAGTTGAGTATGGGTTCCGATAAAACAATTATTTATTTATATACACTAAAATACGCAATAGGGCGCCTTATTCTTATTCACAGTCTTGGACTTCGGTCCGTGAGGAGGAAGGCATCAACACGAGTCTACATAAGCAGACACAGCTGAACCCTACAGATTAACTAGGGACTTAGGTAATTACTGGGAAAGGTACGCCCATAGTGTAGAATTTACAATAGGCCATTAGGGTAGTGTTAGAATAACTTCAATATTAGGGAAAGTAGGGAAATAGGCATTTAACTAATTAATCTACTCCTTTATCTAATTTTATCCTAAGGAGACCTCAGTTTATTGTGTCTCAATTTGACATTGACTTGAACATTCAAATTCAGGTCAATTTACGGTGAGAGAAAAGGACAGAGGTATATAACTGGTATAGCTCTGTCATTTACACTCACCGTAAAATGAACTGCAAAGCCATGTCATGATAACCCCCCAGGTATGCCTAACATAAAGTAAATATTTCTAGTCTATGACAGACTGTCTGCATTCAATAGTAAATTTTGAACTCATATTGATGAGATGGATTGTCTTCCCTCATTTGATCTTCTGAGGCAGATGAATTGGGATTGTTCATATTTTTACAAATTACTCTCATTCGAAAACCATTTTGAGGAAAAAGGTTATTATGCCGTTCTGCATTATTAAGTTTTTGAAATATTTATCTATTTCGGATATTTCGACAAAAGTATATTTAACCTTTGTTTGACTTTCGTTTTCGGCTTGAAACCCTCCTACCCTAGGTGTAGGTATCTTACGGGTTAGGCGAAATGCGCTTGAAATAATATGGTTACATCACTTTTTATCATTAGATATCTTTTAATTGTATGTTATTTACTAGAAAATGCCATTCCAAATTTAAAATAATCATGTCATCCATAAAATGTCTTCTAAATAAATAAAGATATTAAAACCAAACTATTGGGTCAAATACAAAATTAACGAAATTAGTCTCTTAAAATTACCTATTCTTTTGAATTAGAATGTAAAAACCGTGACTTATTTTTTTTGGTCAATGTTAATTGCTATGCGTCTCTGCTGTCACTGTCTACGGACACCAGCTAGTCACTGTATAGTAAATTAACAGCCATTCTTGTGGGTATTCATGCATAAGAAAATGCACTACGATGACCGAGGTCACTCCTTCTTGTGAATGTACTTACCTACAAATGAACATTACAAATGATTGATTGAGATTTAGTAAACTGGTTTCTCCTTCCAATATTAAATTAAATATCTACTGCAAATATAGCTTCCGACAAGATAAAATATCAACCAAACCAGCTTGACATAGTAAATTCCCGATTTGTAAACAATATCAATGAAGCAGATTGTCCTTTATAAACGACAGTCCCGAGCATATTATAAAGTAAACGATTATATCATGGATAGGGATGTTTGGCAGTGAGTCGTCCGTCCTGCATGAGTAATCTACGCATAAATTTACCTACGCTTAAAAAAGGTGCACCTACTGTGCAAAAATACTGTGATATTGTAAACTATTTATAATTATTATGTAATGATGTAAACCTTTTTCTTGAAAAAATATACCTTGCCGAGTTTCTTACGCCGGTTCTTCTCGGGGCAAAGGTTTTATTTTTCGAACCGGTGGTAATGCTTTTTGACATTCATAGGTGCATTATATTATGCCTAAATTGAAGAATAAAGAACTTTGACTTTGACTTTGTTCCAATATATCTAAAGCTTAAGCTATGTAAGCTACAGTATACGTGATTAATTGTAGTCTTTGGCAGATAGCCAAATATACTTCAACATTGAAAGATTTAGCGAGGTCGGTTGATTTCTCCCAATTTATAATGAATGTTATTGCATCAAAAGATTTCTCTGTTTACACGCTATGGGTTATGTACCCTGCCTGGTTGCTCTCAAGGGAAAACCGGCCTTGTGGTCTGTGTGCAGTTGGATCCACAATTCTATTCCTACGGGAATATACTTCTTCAATTATCTACAAATAATAACTCAAATCATAATTTAAACTACAGCATTCTACATGACTAGAAAGAATCATTATATTTATATAGATATATCACTGATATAATTAAAACTGGACTCTTCACAGAAATTATGGCACGAGTATATAGATTTTACTTCAAGCTTCTTAAATCTGATCTTATTTGATTACTTACCTTAATATTTACTTCAACTTGGTCTTATATTTTATATGAGTAATCATATTAGACCAAGTTGAAGTAAATAGTAAGGTAAGTAATGGTGGTTTAATGATAAGTAATTATCATTACTTTTACATCTTGACAGATCGCCTTAGGCCTAGGCCTAGTGCATTTTAGTAGGTATGTTTATACTCGTATACAAAACCATAAGACTAATATTTTATACTTCACTCCTGCAATGGAGTAAGGAGCTTTTGTGAATATTTCCTCTTTCTCCTGACTGACAGACTATTACTGAGTATACCATTATTTAACAGCTAATAAAGACAGTAAAATCAAACATCCCCATTACCTGGAAAGAAAAAAAGAGATCGAGTCCCACAGTCATGAGCGGGGAGTCATGGCGCAAGATAAAATGCCTTAAGCATACTTTCCAGTTTCAACCTAATAACACTAATTAGTTTCAATGACTTAGACTGACCTAAAATAGTTATAAGACCAATTATAATTTTATTCTAGTCTTCTCTAGCTTCTTACTTGATATACTAGGCGAAAGTGGTTAGGCTATATTCACTTAACTATACCATTCTTATATGCATGATAAGTTCTTAGGTTACATCTTTAACGGGTTCACAATGTAGGTTCCCTGACACTTGTCGATCATATCGCCAATTCAACAATAGTTACCCTACCATTCTTACTCTATATCTTAAGGCACGAAGTTAATAGTTACTTTTATTATGGATAGGGGTTGACAAAGGTATTTTGCAGTACTCAATTTAGCTTTAGGTTTTGTTTAGCGTTAGTTAGGGGGTAAGGTTAGAAAGAGTGTCTTTAGGGGAGGGTTACAACATGCCTTGGGAAGGGCGTTGTGATATTCGTATATTAGCCCTGATGTTGCCGTGTGGCACTAGGGCTTGGAGAACAGATCGGCTGTCGGAGAGTATTCGGAGATCATTTATCATAGTAATGCCCATGCATTCCGCCTGGAAGACTGTGCTATGGCGTTGAGATATGTATGTTTAGTTTGGCTATGTTCAATGGTAGTGGGGAGATAACGCCGCCCTGAGGACAGCCCTTTGCCACCAATGATTGTTGGTTGTTGCCTGATGACAATGCACGTGGTGTGTTGTGTGTAAAGCGAAATCGTAACTGCCTAGTACCGCTTAAATTTACGTGGTGACCCGTCTCTTCGAGTTTGGGTTGCTTGAGGCTAAACTGTCATTGTCGGGGACACGGATAGCCGCAGGATACCTAAGCAATCACGGAGAAAATTAGGCTAAGTACTCGTAGTTCGACTAAGTTCGAGCTGTAGCATAAGATTATAACTGCTGATATCGGACAGTACCTACACACATGACCAATGTCTTCCTCGTTATTATCAATCATAATCTATTTGTTTATTATGTTCTGAGCGTTCTGACGTAGGTATGTATTCAAATTTGAGTAATGTTCGTTCTTGTTGCGGCAATTATTGATACGATTTGTTTTTCATCATTTAGGTACAATTTCTTTCAAATAAATGGAAAATAGCACAAAAAATGTCTACATTGTGTCCCAGAAGTTCATTTAAATGAAAAACGAGAAATGCTTTAGTAAGGAGCTTAGAAAACATGGATTTATTTTAAATGCGGGGATATTTTGGAATGGAATGGAATTACATTGCTACGTTATTGAGGATTCAATATCAAGTATTAGAATTTAAAAATATAGCCGGTTTTAGCCAAGGGAGCAAAAGGTGTACCGCGAGGTAGCGTTATTTACCAGTATCATTAAAATCTTAATAAATCTTACATCCTGAAACGGTATAGCTTTTTCGTCGTATTTTTTACGTCAAGGTCATAACATTGTGCACTGCTAAGCAGATGCAATTTACTTTAAATATATCAATAAAAATAATGTCGCAAATCTGAGGTATCTTAGAAACAAGTATCACATTAATATCTCGAATGTCAAGTTGTTGCGGTGGTTTAATTATAAGGTAACGCCTTGGCAAGGTTTTGTAGAATGAGTGCAAAGTGATCGTCTTCCAGTAGCGAACTGCCTATAAGTAGGTCAGGTACAGCCAACGTCATACTTTTGTTACTGTTGTAGTTTAGTCCTTATTTCCGATCGATTCAACTTTTGTTTAATCAAATACACATAATCAGATGAGAAATTTATGGCGAGACGGGGTACCCAGACGCCCTTTTTGACTTTGGGTGTATTTTTTGTGTAGTGTTACTTAAATAATATATTTAAAGGTCTATTTATATTATCTTCAATTTCCTAACTTTTTAGGATTCCGTACCAAACACTGAACATTTTTGTCCATCTGTCTGTCTGTCCTTCAGTCCGTCCATGCGTCTGTCCGTCTGTTTGTCCTTTAAACGGTTAAAGTTATTGGGCTGTAATTTTTAATATTTGTAGTATTCAGTATGGTCTAAGATCCGAATAGGAGACGATCTTCACAGCTGTTTATTCGATAAAAAGTATTTTATATCAAATTGAATATATTACGTAATATATTGCGAATAGTTAGGCTGCATAATTTCAGTCCAGTAAGTATACATATAATTTATTTATTTTAGAGATTGCAAACAATTGCACAATACATTGTACTGACTATGATTACAATATGATGTTTCTAATTGTACAAACAACAGCGTTATCCACAAATTGCTCTTATGTAATAGGTTGCCGTGAGTGGGACAAACGATAATACCTACAATGTGTTTAGGTTAGCGATACATAGGTAATACTGTTATTTTGCCATATTTGGCATAATTACCTAATAAAAATAATGAAATGATTTTTTTTTAAATGCAATTCCTTTTTTAATAAAAATATTACATACCAATGGAAAGTATGAACCCTAATTTTGGTGCAAATTATCAGTACCGACTTACCTGCTTTATACCTGCCTACCCAATAGTTAAATGATGGGAACAAAGTAGTCAACGTAACGTTTGCATATTCTTTTATAGGGTTTATACTTCCGATTGGTATGTAATTTGTCTATTTAACAAGCAGTTGCATTTTTTCTTAATTTTCCTGTTTAAGTTTTAATGAAGTAATTATAAACGGGACTCATTTTTTTCACCCTGCCTACTTATTCGCAATATTATGTTACTTGACATATTCAATTTGATTTAATTTAAAATTGATTGAATTAAAATACTTTTTATCCAATAACCACCTGGGTGAAGCTCGTCTCTTATTTGTATCCTCTACCAGTAGTGCCAACAAAGCCTTACCAGGATCTTTTTCAAAATTGGAATGATTATTATTGCAGAGAACAAAAGGGAAAAACTGAAAATGGTAGATTGTTCCACAAGGGACTAAAACAAGCCATATTGACACGAGATGTTTATAGCCACGCGAGCTGAGCGAGGGTGGCTATCGTTCGACTCTCATTATGGTTGCTTAGTCTCGAGTTAAACACTCTTTTTTACAATGCACGCTATGAAAAAAACAATATTACAATATTTACTATAACAAAGTTTCTTACTTTGTTCTGGGTTTTTTTGTCAAGTGTCGCTTTAAATAGGTACTTGCATATTTAGCCAACAGATTCAAACCCAAAAAATATTTAAAAAATAATTGGAACATGCATAATAAAATGAATTCATCGTTAATGAAAAATAATTAAATAGATTAATATTCGTAATCATTAATCGTGTTTCACGCAATTAAACTGTTTTTTCAGCGATTGACCTTTGGACCGACTACTATTGGACGTAGTTATGCAATAACGATCCAACCCACACCTCGCCCAAAAATGAGATAACACAATCAGTGTACCTTTATTGACATAATACATCATTCAGGTACAAAGGTGTCACTCCAAATAGGTTATAATATTAAAAAAAGTTTGACCCAAATGTTCCATTCCACATTTTTACCAAACTAAGACATTCATAAAAAGAATAAAACATCACATGTAAAGTGAAACGTTTTTAGTATTTATATTCATGAATATTATTTTCTTGTAATGTTCCAATGCTTTTGGAACATTTTTAATTAAGCACTTACTATAATTTTTAGTATGCAAAGAATGTTTCATGTACTTTGGAACTTTGTTGCTAGACCCATTTGCTATTTATTATTTCCTTGTAATGTTCCAATGCTTTTGGAACATTTATAATGAAATACAAAATAAAATTTTTAGTATGCAAAGAATGTTTCATGTACTTTGGAACTTTGTTACTAATCCATTTGGCATTTATTATTTCCTTGTAATGTTCCAATGCCTTTGGAACATTTTTGATGAAACACATACTATAATGTTTAGTATGCAAAGAATGTTTCATGTACTTTGGAACTTTATTGCTAGACCCATACTGTTACTTACGGTTCTAGCAAATACTGTTCCATGCATTTTGAATCAAAATTTTATTCAGAAATGATGTTTCTTGTTGCAAAAAATTAAATGATCCGGCTTTATTAAATTTACGTAGCATTTTTTTACATTCAAAAATTAAATATCTACACTACAAGTTAGTGAAACGGAACGACGCCCTCAAGGTCAGTACAGTATGAAACAGGGTGACGACAAGCAAGCACGTTTCGTCACTTTTTATAAAATATTAATAGTATATATAAAAGTTATAAGTAGATACGTCTTAAAATTATATTAATGCGAATATAAACTACAAGACTGATCATGGAAGCGGAAGAAAACGTAAGTTTTTATCATTAAAATACTTTGTTATACTACGAGTACCTCTAGACACTTGTTGACTTGTTAAGTAATTATTTACATGCCTAATGCATTATTTTACATTGTTTGTTTATACAGCGGCTACGGTTAGAAAAGTTACTGGCTAAACGGGGGAAATTGATTGAATTAAAGAACAAAATAACCTCTCAAGGTAAAAAAGAAGTGACTAAAGAAGAAATCGCAGGTATGTTTATAGCTATCATAATTTAGATACCTAATAAGTTATAACAGTGATGCTGGTATTAAATTTGTTTTGTATCACAGATGAATATAGATTGAACGTTAACCGTCCGATACGCGCCCGCGCAGTCAACCAGTAGGTAGTCATATGTTGAAGATACCTTCTACTTGGAGGAATGAAACAAGTGACGAGTGAAAAATTGGTTTGAGTTTATTAAAAACGTTACAATGAAACTCCTGCATGTGCATTCGTTTGCTTACAAGGACATTGGGCTTTTATTAAAAGAAATGTGTGTGTGTGTGGAAATCGCGCAAATAAATTGGGGCTAGTTGACCAATTTTCAGCTAAAACTTCATTGTTTTAGTATTTTACTTAAAAAGTAATTCATGAAAGACCTTGATCTAGTAATAATTGGAAAACGAGTCAACCTACGCTATGCCAGGGGTACTAAACTCCTACTGAACTGTTTTACGCCATGCTTGGGGTACTAAACTTAACCTACTGAACTGTTTTTTTGTTAAACTATTATTAAAGTGCATTGCATTTTGTATCCAAGCTTATCATTTCTGGTTTTTGGTGAATTTTTTACTATCCATGGCATGATATCAATTATATAAATGCCTACGAGTTAACTAACTATTGTAATACTCATTTATAATATTTCAGGCGATCTCATACCAGAAAATTTGAAAGAACAGCCGTCAATTTCTTCAAAGGCCGTATCTCTGATTACAAAAAAAATCAATAATAACAATTATGAAAACAAATCAGCAGGTATAGTATACTGTTTAATAATATATAATCCATGTGGTTGAATTGCAGTTCATATAATTTATAAAAACAATATTCATTATTTCAGGGAACTCCAAACCGGCTACTCCATATTCAAACGCACCTTCAATTTCTCCCCCACCATATTCCCCGCTTACTCCACTCATTAGTAAAACAAATCAAGAAAACAACTTACCAGGTAAACGGTGTATGTAATTAAAATATGTGTGCATAATATAGTAATGCTTTATAAACATATTATTTAATTGTTTCAGTTCGTCACGATCCTTCGCCGCAAGATTTTTCTTGCTCACCATGCTCACCGTCTCTCTTGCTGAATGACAACGAAATATCACAACCATCATCCAACGCATCATCACCTCTTAGACCAATGTCGCCGGAAACTCGAAAGGTTTTTAACATGTTGACTGCGCAAGTACCAATTGATTACAACATTGATGATGATAGGAGTTCCAAGAATGAAGACGCACTTGATTGTTGTGACAGCGATGACAGTGTCAGGGACCCAAACTTTAGCTTACAATATAATAAGGAGACTATTGTAGAAGACTCTGCAACCAGTTGCTCATCGGTTGATGATAGTCAGACGAGTAAAAACAATCCTACACCCGACGAAGAGCTATGTGATAACGCCGAAGATTTAGCAGCACAATCAAATGTAGACTCGACAGTAGATGCAATAGAATCTGTGGCTAATACACCTGGTAGACCAAAAAAAGGACGTAAACGTAAACATTCACAACATAGATCTGATATAAAACAAAGGAAATACAACAACAAAGAATATACCGCACTAAATTCCGGAAAAAGAATGAAACCAAAGACTTTTATTGATTATAAAAAATGTAAATGTTCAAAGGATTGTGCTAGTTTGATTTCAGCAGAGAAAAGGAAAGAAGAATTTGATAAATATGTTAGCCTTGGTACCTACACTGCACAAACAGTATTCATTGGCTCTTGTGTCAAGGAAGCAAAAAAGAAAAGAAGTTACACCATGAATAATGTTCCTGCTGCTAAGAAGAAACCGAAACAATTTCATCGCGTCTATTCAATAAGAGGTGTAAAAGTATGTCGCGATATGTTTCTAAAAACATTTCAGATCACGACTCAAAAGGTTACTGTAACACTAAAAAAAATAAGGGCTGGTGTGCCGATAAAAGATGGCAGGGGAAGCAAATCAGGAGGCAGGAACAAAATATCGGAAGAGGACACTGATTTTATCGTTGACATTATTACAAAACTTCCAAAATATGAATCTCATTATAGACGGAAAAAAAATAATGATGTATTGTACTTACAACCGGGAATGACATTAGCCAAAATTTATGATATATATCAACAGGAGTTTAACCAAAAGTATGGCAACGAGCGCAAATGCACTTCTTTCGAGTATGTGAAAAAGATTTTCTATTCGAAGTTTAACTTGAAGTGTAAAGCATTAAAAAAAGACACTTGTAATACGTGTGACAAGTTAGAAGTAAAAATTCGCCATGCCAAAAACACTACAGAAAAAGAGACAGCTGAAGAACAGAAGACACAACATTTAGAAAGGGCAGCAAATTTAAGAAACCAAATGAATCTGGATTTTGAGCTAGCTAAAAATTCACCATCTGTCGAATGCTTAACGTTTGATTTAGAGAAGACATTACCTTTACCCCGCATACCGACGAATGTAGCATTTTATAAAAGGCAATTGTGGTTCTACAATAGTGGTATCCATAGTGCATCTGATGACATTGGGCACTGTTATGTATGGGTAGAAGGAGAAGCAGGAAGAGGGGCTCAGGAAGTTGGATCATGTCTTAAGAAATATATAAATCAGAAACTAAGTCCTACTGTCAATAATTTAATTCTATGGAGTGATTGCTGTGGTGGTCAGAACAGAAATATTAAAGTGGTTCTAATGATGAAAGCAATATTAAGCTCCCATCCAACTTTAGAGACCGTATCATTTAGATTTCTTGAACCCGGCCATACATTTTTACCAAACGATACAGATTTTTCTAAAATAGAAACTACCCTTAAACACCACCAACGCGTATACACAGCTGAAGAATACATCGATATTAGCAGTAAAAAAGTGAAACCATTACAGGTATATAAGATGCAGAAGACTGATTTTTATGGTACAAACAAATTGGAAAAAAATATAACAAATCGAAAAAAATTTACTGACAAAAGCAAAGTTAGTTGGTTAGATACAAAGGAAATAAAACTAGAAAAAGACAAAATGCATTCTATCTTTATGAGGTCGTCACTGGAAGAAGATTGTAAAGAGTTGAATGTTGAAAAAAAAATAAAAGGGGAAACACGGTACATAAACGATTCTGATCTCTGTTTGTTGTGGCCTAATGGCAAACCAATTGCTCCTGCAAAATTAGCTGATTTGCAATCAATGTACCAATACATACCTGAAGATTGTCTTCAGTTTTATAAGACTCTGCAGAGTTCCGAAGATATTCTGGACGATGTCGACGGATTCGGCGGAGAGCCAGACTTCGACATTGAGGGCTATGAAGACTATGAATAAATATTGCATGTATTCCTTCCTTTTTTGTTGTATTTTTTTTATATCTCTTGCAAATAATTACATTTTATAGACTATATTTTTGTTAATGTTTTAATAAATTAATGTTACATACATCGTGGAACGTTATTGCAAAATTATTCTGGATTAGCGACCATACAAAAAGACATTTTGCAATAACGTTCCAATACCTATTTGTCTAAATACGAAGCTTAATACTATATAATTTAAAAAATTCATGTATTCATCAGGTAACCAACATATAGGTCTACATAAAAACATACACTATTTGTACATTTTGGTTACAGCTAAAAAGTGTACCACGAAAACTTAAAATTGCATTTATCTCAAAATGAAGTCGCTGTGGGTTGGATCGTTATTGCATAACTACGTAACGTTTGCATATTCTTTTATAGGGTTTATACTTCCGATTGGTATGTAATTTGTCTATTTAACAAGCAGTTCCATTTTTTCTTAATTTTCCTGTTTAAGTTTTAATGAAGTAATTATAAACGGGACTCATTTTTTTCACCCTGCCTACTTATTCGCAATATTATGTTACTTGACATATTCAATTTGATTTAATTTAAAATTGATTGAATTAAAATACTTTTTATCCAATAACCACCTGGGTGAAGCTCGTCTCTTATTTGTATCCTCTACCAGTAGTGCCAACAAAGCCTTACCAGGATCTTTTTCAAAATTGGAATGATTATTATTGCAGAGAACAAAAGGGAAAAACTGAAAATGGTAGATTGTTCCACAAGGGACTAAAACAAGCCATATTGACACGAGATGTTTATAGCCACGCGAGCTGAGCGAGGGTGGCTATCGTTCGACTCTCATTATGGTTGCTTAGTCTCGAGTTAAACACTCTTTTTTACAATGCACGCTATGAAAAAAACAATATTACAATATTTACTATAACAAAGTTTCTTACTTTGTTCTGGGTTTTTTTTGTCAAGTGTCGCTTTAAATAGGTACTTGCATATTTAGCCAACAGATTCAAACCCAAAAAATATTTAAAAAATAATTGGAACATGCATAATAAAATGAATTCATCGTTAATGAAAAATAATTAAATAGATTAATATTCGTAATCATTAATCGTGTTTCACGCAATTAAACTGTTTTTTCAGCGATTGACCTTTGGACCGACTACTATTGTCCTACTGCTTCGTCACTGCTAATTCGCTTTCGTCAGAAATTCGTCAGAAATCATTTTTATTCCGCAAAAGTAGGTGGGTGAATAATTGAGCATTCATTAATTTGTTACAAACGTTTATCTTTGTAATAAATGTCGTGATATCGCAACTCACTTGGTGTTATTTTCTAGTTTAGACGGTAACAAAACTAGACCTATAGAGGCACGGCTCACAGAAGGACACTTTCGGAGAAATCATATTTTTTTGTCGTTGTATGTCGACGGTAGTGACATTTGTTAAGATTATAATGATACTTTGATATGGATATTGACGCTTTGTAATTCTTTCTATAAGCATTGATAAGAAAAACTCAAGAATTATATATAATTATAAGTAACAAATGCTTTTATTTGCATTTTCAGTTCAAAAAAAGTGAGAATGAGATGCAAACTCTTTCAATATTAGGAAATTAAATACTGACCGGTAAAGCTAATCTATCTAGCTGATTGCTATGAAAAAATAACTTATTGCTTTTGTTTTAAAAAAACGCTAATTTCTTTGCTATTGAGTGGAAGAACATCGACCATGAATGACCCCCGCTACGGACGCCCTACTATAAGCAGTAACTGAAGAAATTGTGAAAAAGTCGAAAACTTAGTTTTGGCGGATCGTCGTGTCACGGTTCGTTTTATTGCTGAAAAGATTTCAACGGGGAGCGTGCATAATATTTTACATCAACGCTTGGGTATGAAAAAGCTATCTGCGCGTTGGGTACCAAGAATGCTTACTGACACGCAAAAATAAACTAGAGTCGAGATTTGTCAAGAAGCTTTGGACCTGATACAGCAAGACCGGGAACTTTTTTTTTGGCGCGATTTATGATAATGGACGAAACATGGCTCCATCATTATGATCCTGAAACGAAACTGCAGTCTATGACATGGAAAAGGCCATCATCTCCAACTCCGAAGAAATTCAAGGTGGCCTCATCTGCCGGTACGGTCATGGGATGTTTTTTTTTAGGGATGGTAAAGGGGTAGTAATGATTGAGTATCTCGAGCAGGGAGCCACTATTACGGGCACTTTATATGCCAAACAAATAGCAACATTGCGCAATGAGATCCGCGAAAAACGGCGAGGTAAATTCTCGAAAGTTGTGCTGTTCCACCAGGACAATGCCCCGGCACACAAATCCGCCGTTGCAATGGCTGCAATTCGTGGTGCTGGTACGATATCCTTAAGCATCCTCCGTATTCACCAGATCTCGCCCCCAGTGATTTCTACCTATTTCCAAGATTGAAAGAATACCTGAGAGGCCAGAAATTTGAATACGACGACGCGGTAGTCGCTGCAATACAAGATTTTTTTAAGTACTCAAGATTAGCCCTGTTTTAAAAATGGATTTTTACATTAGAAAAAAGATATACTAAGTGTATTATGTTAGAAGGTGACTAGGTATGTCGAAAAATAAAATGACATTTAATAAAAGTGGTTTATAACATACTTACTCATTCTCACTTTTTATTGAACGCCCTTCGTAAGTACCTAAAAAAATAACCTTATGTCAATAGTTTAAGTTAAACGAAGCACTGAATGTTTATAATGTGACCTTTTTATTGCCTTATATTACTTTAAAAAATAAACTCGAAATATATAAAAACAAGTCATATTTCGATGTTTTTTTTTCAATTTCGCGTTTATTGTTTTTATGCTTGCGTGCTTCGGTTAACCATTGTCATCAAGTTCTCAGGAAAGTTATGAAACAACATAAAACGGTTTACATAATTATGAGATATTTAACACTTTTTCATCATTTAAGTAAGTCTTATTAACACAGGTAAGTTAAGAGATAATCTAAGTGATTAACTCCATTTGAGAAACCTACCTACAATAAATCAAAAGGATTATTTTAATCAACACAAGAACTTAAAAATGAGAACTACTTATGGTAGATAGACCTATATTATGTTAAAGATGTGTACTTTTTGTGGTACCTAGTGCTACATTCGCATCCAGAGTATGCCTTCTCCTGATTCTCAAGATGCCTCAAAACACGTTCTACTTACTAACATTGCCTTGGCTGCCATTTTTTAAGTGTAGTCAGTTAGTTTTGGCCACGTTGGGGAATTTCATTGGAACTATAACTTATAACTTATGTTGAATAGCTGTTCCAGCTTAGTGGTTTGACCTATGGCCTATCAAGCCGAGGACCGTGGGTTCGAAAACCTCTGAGTTTTTCTGAATTTATATGCGAAATTACACATTATATTTACCATGACCTTTTCGGTGTAGGAAAACATCGTAAGGAACACGAAGCATTCAATGGTGGTACACACAAATACATGTGTGTATCAAATTTCTACTTATTATTTCTGTACATTTGGAGAAAATTAGCTGTGACTGTGACGGACGAGCAGACAGACTGACAGGCAGACAAAGAGAGAGAGAGAAAGAGACATAAGGGTTCGGTTTTTTACTTTTGAGGTCCGAATCCCTAAAAATAGACTACCTATGGACTGAACCCTGCACGTCATCTATTTCGAATAAAATGAAAATGCTCTACAATTTTGATATAGATGTAAATGTGATCAAAAGCTTTGGAAGCGAGACATAGTCGTAGTTTGTCACAATATCCAAATATCTCAAACACAATCAATTTTGAGTGCAAATTGCACTACATATAATTGGAAATACTGTTTGCATAATATTTAATTGTAAGGAAGTAGGTAATATTTAAATTGAACCAATAGAATTGCCACTGGCTTATGTTGAGAGATGCCCTCTATTGATAAACTTTATTCAAGTGCATTCTTAGACTATTGTGACTGAAATAGTAATTATTCTTTATTCAAATGTATTGGTATTGAAGATGGTATCAGGGATGGGTTGTTATTTTCCCGTTCCAGTACTCTCTTAGACAACGAAGAGTGACAATGTGGATCCTAACAATTTGTTCGATTTTAATATACTGTTTTATAATGATCTTGGTGCCTGGCAGGCCTCGTTTCTATCCACCAGGTAAAAGTTTCCTTATTATCATCTCTCATCGCCTGGATGTTTAATCATGTGACTCCCAGACTACTTCAATTATTAGGTTACCAATCATTTGTTGCCAATGGAAACTACTGGGTTTTTTCTAATCCGTTACCGTTGTGTTTTGTATTATATCTCTTTCTTTTTTATCTTTTTCTTTACTTTTTCTCACTGCTACAATGAGAAAATATTAAATAATTAAACAATTAAGAAAATCATATTTAATATATCAGAGTTGCGTGTCCCCAACACGCAACCCTAGCAAAATGAAACTTTTAGAGTATTTTTCTTAACTAAACAGTCCCTCGGCCTAAAACTTGATTTGAATAGACATTATACCTGCTGCGATATTTCATTACTCGTGCGCGGTATAAATATGTAGGTATATGTGTACCGTCGAACTCACAAGTAGCTGGAATTTTTGATCAAATTACTAAATTTAAACAGCTCTCACATGTGTACACCTACTTCTGTGTTCGACTATAAAAAACATCAGTTTATAACTTTGATATTGCCTGCGAAAAAGTGAGGGAACATACGGACGAAACTTAGTATGAAAACGGAACCCTAAAAAGGGAATTTTGGCGCATTGGCTATTTTATTATTAAATGGCCCAGGCCATCAAACTTATTCGACTACATTTTTCACTCCACTGCAACACCGCAACTTTTAACCAAACAAAGATGACTAACATTTTGAAATGTTTAGGTCCGCTTTCGTTGCCAATTGTGGGGAATTTAATAGCAGTATGGTTCGGTTTGAGAAAACTAAAATTCCATCACCTGCTGTGGCAATCATGGGCCAAGACTTACGGCGATATAATAGGACTGCAGCTGGGCACCGAAAACGTTGTCGTAGTCTCGACAAAGGATCTGATCAAAGAGGTCTCTTTAAGGGAAGTGTTTGAGGGGAGGCCGGACGGATTCTTCTACACAGTGCGATCATTCGGCCGAAAAATAGGTAAGTTTTGGGATAATGCCTCAAAATGGTGCAATTTCAAAACGTCATAATGCCGAACTGATCGAAATCCCAAATTTATATAACTTCAAATTTTTTATTTTTATTGATGACTTTTTTTTTGGATACCAAACATGTCCTGGGTATTTTTTTTTCTGGGTTCATCTTGAATTTACGCATACCACTTGGGTCAAAAGGGGACCCCAGTTATATGTGGGAGAGCGGTTCGAATACCCACAAAAACTCTGTGATTCTCCCTTCACATCACACCTATATTTTTGGCAAGGGCCGCGGGTTCTACTTGCGCATTCGACTACGACCACAATCTAACCTTTTCAATTAAATCATGCACTTAATAAAAAAATATTTAAATTTTAAAGTTTTCCTGGATAGCCACCCGCTAATGGTTTCGAACCAACAGACTCCTTCTACAAAAAAAAAAGGTGGTGGGGGACCTTTGGCATGGTTGTGTGAGCATGGGGGCCTTTTGATATATTAGCATAAAGGACTATTCTTTGTGCAGGGTTAGCATTTGCAGACGGGAAGGCTTGGAGTTCTACCAGACGCGTGGTTCTCAAGTATCTGAAAAGCTTTGGATACGGCTCCCGTTCCATGGAGGGCTTTATAGCTGAGGAGTGCACAGCTCTTGTCAACCTCCTGGCAGTCACCAACCACCCTGTGGCAGCCAATGAGATGTTCGACATCTCGGTTATTAACATATTGTGGCGTCTCGTAGCTGGCAAAAGGTAACATTTATTAAGTTTTAATAAGGTTAGATATGGTAAATTTTTCCTTATTAAGATTAGTTCGCTCGTCTTCAAGAAAAAGAAGATTTAGACAAATATTTCTTAGTATCTACTATCTACGTTATAAACGTAGGTATGCGAATTGGACAGCTAATTATTCTAATGTGAATGTTATAAATTATCGACGTCCCACAAAACTAGAACTGTATTTTTCTGGGGACTGGTTCGTATTGAACGCTGTCCGAAGGCACTAGGAGGTAAACAAGGAAGTGTAGAAGTGTTAGTTTTAATTCTAGGTATGAGCTGAACGATACGCGACTGAAAAAGTTGGTTAAACTTATGAAACGGACCTTCAAAGTCGTGGATATGAGCGGTGGCCTCCTCAACTTTATGCCTTTCTTGAGGCACGTCATCCCCGGCGCTATCGGTTATACGGAATTGATGGAAATACATGACACCCTTTACAAGTTCCTTAGAGTAAGTATTATATGAACAAGTTCCTTAGGGTAAATATTATGTGTGTAAAATGACAATTCTGCACCATTCGTCCATTTCCCCGTTCGTCTACTCCGTCCTCGTTCGTCATTATCCTCTTTCGTCTATTTCCCTGTTAGTCCATTTCCTCATTCGTCTATTTCACGGTTCGTCCATTTCATCTTTCGTCTATTTCTCTTTTAGTCCATTTCCTCATTCGTCTATTTCCCGGTTCGTCCATTTCCCCGTTCGTCTATTTCCTTACATGTGCAAATTATTTAATACCCCACATTTTTTATGCAAATTCATTCCGCTGTAACGCGAAAACGCAGCGACAACGGACCTAAATTGACCAAATCGATTCGTATTGATCTAAACTACAATCCACCTCGATGTCAAACGTGTGCAAATCATATAACGAAATGCTCGCCACCTCCCTAACTATTGGACATTCTGACACTAGCCCAACATACTCCGGAGGGGAAAATGGTCACGTTATGATGATAATAAGGGAGTGTAATTAAATAACATCATTCTATTATTTTACTCCCTACACTATCATTAGAAATAGAATTTAATGATGCAAGTAATGACGTTTAGTAATGACAGTGTCCAGTCCGCTATTGACACTACAATGTATAAGGTTATTTTGTCTGGGATATACTAGATGTATGATGGATGACAGTAGGACAGGAGGAGCAGAACTATACGAACGGGAAAACAGACGAACGGGGAAACAGACGAACGGGGAAACAGACGAACGGGGAAACAGACGAACGGGGAAACAGACGAACGGGGATACAGACAAACGGGGAAACAGACGAACGGGGAAACAGACGAACGGGGCATTAACTAGTTAGACGAACAGGGAACCAGACGAACCTGACCTAAACCTAAAATGATTTGTAATAAATTATTATTAATTTAATATTTAAATTTAAATGTCGACACAGTACCTTAGTATGTAGCTTTAGAGAGCCTTTGTTTGATAACTCAGACTCGCGGGGTAGGTAGGTACGTTTTACTTTTGGGCAAGTACTAAAATCTGTCGACATTTATATCGCGCCGTGTCATTTATTAAAAGTAAAACAAAAGTTCCTTAATTAAAATAATTTCAACCACACCGTATAAATAACATTCGTCACAAACTATTTCCCCCGATTAGTTTAAAAACAAGAGTTCAAGTTCAAAGCAATTAAAAATGCGGCTTTATATTGCAAATGATAAATGTTCAATAACAATCATTATGTAAAGTAGATCACGGACGTAGGCATCTTGTTTTTATTATAAGTTCTTAATTAGAACCGCCAATTGTTTTAGTAGTTTTAATTCCGTTTTGTAACTTCACTGTCGCTTGAGTGTCGCTCGTAATCATGTTTTATATTGTACATGTTCATTATTTACATTACATGCCTACTTGAAATTTAATAAGTATACATATAGTTATATTTATGGAACGTTCTAATTCACTTGACACTGCGATTTTTGAGTGAAAGAGTTTCCCAATCGAACTGGCCTAACTTGAACGGTCTCACAGAAACAACACAAACACCCAATTTTGACCGCTGTGACCATAGTTGGGTGAATTCGGGGGCTCGTTTTTCTTCTCAATACCATAAACAAAAAAAAAACGAAATGAAATCAAACATACTAGGTATAAAACATAAGTGATTGAATTGTTTTGGTTTCACAGGAAACTATAAAAGAACATGAAGCAAACCTTGACATGAAGAAACCAAGAGACGTCATCGACGCTTTCCTGATTGAATCCATACAAAACAAATCTGACGCATGTAAGTGACACAATTTTTCGGCGGCCAATCTAACCTCTCTGTTGTCAAATAATTTCCGAATATCAAATTTTATTAGTATCAGAATTTCCATTCCCATTTTTCCCGATCTTCATTTTTCACTGGCTCGTTTTTCCCTGTTTTTTTTTTTACAATTTATTTTTATATTTGATAGTGTCGACGGAGCTCCTAAGAAATTATGAGCAACACTCAATTTTTCGATATTATTATATTATTGTATTAAAAACAGTTTTTTTCATCTCAATAGACCTCATATGAGGCGAGATACTCGTAGTCACACAATAGTCACACTCAAGACACACAGTCAAGACTATTGTCAAGATATGAGCGTCGAAGTATACCTACCTACATTATAATAATATAAAACATTGTCTCCCCTTATATATTTAAAAACATCTCTTAATGAACATTTTAATTGCTATCGGTATTAACGTGGGAATGATTCCCGCGGCAGGCTAATCGTATTGTAAATATTTGTTTATGGGTCCAAATGTTAGCACATTCTGTAAGTTTGAATAGATAAAAGGGACTTTATCTTTTTTTTATTGTAATTACGCGTAATTACAATGTTTTCTTTGTATTTTTCCCAAACACTTAATAAGTGTTATAAGTTGACTTATTACTCATTAGAGTTAAGTACCTAATTTATATTAGAACATCTTAGTTACGCTACTAAGATGCTTTGCCAGGTATTAGTGTATACGCTAGAAAACACATTAAATTATTTGTTTATAAGAAAAAATGAACTCTTTACTAAAGAAGAACGTACCGCCACCAGCTGTATTCGCTTATCACAGCGTGGGTCTATAACGTTCTTCAGTTTCAGAAAAAGAGCTCCAGGTAGTGTGCCTCGACTTGCTTGAAGCTGGAATGGAGACTGTGAGCAACACGGTCGTGTTTCTGATGCTTCACGTTGCTCTCAACCCAGGTGTTCAGCATCGTCTGAAGTGCGAGATCGACGAAGTGATAGGCAATAAGAGGTCGCCAGCATTAGCAGATAGAGCTAGGTACAGTAACCTATTAAATGATCGGGGAGGTTATTATGACATGGTTATGCAGTTCATTTTACGGCGAGCGTAAAGGACAGAGCTATAACAGTTATATAGCTCTGTTCTTTCTCTCAGTTAAATCTGAACTGAATACTGCATAGCTATGTCATTATAACCTCCCAGGCTCTATCTAGTTTGTGTAAAATTGATGTTTCCTAATTACTATTAGACAGATAAAAACCCCCTATAAAAGGTGACCCACGTTGAGACCTGCTATTTTAATACATTTTCACTATTCCTAACTAAGAACCATCCCGAATAAACAAGGTTCTTTAAAAACATCGCGTCCAAATCGGTCTACCTGTTCGGAACTTGTGTGATACACACCTACATTTTGGAACCTTAATATTATATGAAACTCTACGGCAAAAAATCCTAAGTATTAATGTGATTCTTATTTCTTGTTCGTATTCGGTGTTCCACCTCAATTCCTATACATATGTGTGATGTAGGTACTCGGAATGATTATCCCGTGACTATCAGGATGGTGTACACGGAGGCGGTGCTGTTGGAGACGCTGCGTATCTCGAGCGTGGCGCCCGTGGGCATCCCGCACATGGCCCTGCACGACACCAGGCTCGGGGACTACATCATCCCGAAGGTAAGACATAGGTAGCGCCAGAATATAATTTCTCCTTTTAAAGGCACGACTATGTTGACGAGATTTGGAATGAAATATAATCATAGCTAGGTACAACAGATACATAACAGGCAAGCTCATCCACATCCAGGGAAGGTATGTGTTCTGTTCCATCCTGCACTCTTAGTAGCCAGTCTATTAAACCATGCCCCATCATGGTATCTGGCCTTCCCAGTCTGGCCCGTCAACCACTTGATCCTATCCTCCAAGGTTTTACTCAGCGACTGTCCTACTTCCATTCAGTAATTACGATACTGTTAATTTCAGGGGACATCCATCCTACTGGCTGTACACGACCTGCACAACGGGAGTCACTGGAAGGACCCGCATCTTTTCAACCCTGGGCGTTTCCTTACCAAAGAAGGAAACTTGATACAGGACGAATGGCTAATGCCGTTTGGGGCTGGTAATTATTTGATTCGTACAACTCTATGCGTTTGTTTGTTGCTGCTTGCCGCTGTTATGCAAAGGCGTCGCCTGACCTAAAACAAGAAAGGCGCTTTGTCTTTTCTTACTGGAACTAGGCATTTCATTGCCTGTCAAAATGCTACAATGTTGGTTTATTTCTCAGTTAATTTCCTTAAGGGTACTTACTACCATATACATATTGTGCGGTGGATCTTTTGAATACAAATGGTACAAAAATTTAAAAGTTGCCCTCTTTTCAGTGGACTGAGCGTGCAGTGCGAGAACGTTATTGCTATTGAAAATGTATAGGGTTGATTTAAGCTGCTGGACGGTCGCATCGAGGGCTTATGTCAATTCCATACCACTTATCAATTTTTGATTATCGTTTACGTTAGCGTTATAACGCTAGCCTGGCGGATATGGACTTATCCAAACTTTAAAAAAAAATCATATTGAAAAATACGAATAAATCATTCATTTTCTCATAGACATGTTTTTAAAACAGATACGCAGTTATGCTTGAGTTAATCTGAACTTTAGTTTTGAAGAATACCATTGATAAATAACAACAAACAAAATAAAACATTGTCTACATTCCTTGCGGTTGCTTTGTCCACCGAGACAAAAGCGACCATAACACGGGCCCGACCTGGTGTTCTCTAGGTATTATTATAGGTAGGTAGGCTATTAAATAGGTTAGAGCGTGCTAGTTTTCTGACGATTTATATTGGGTCAATGCAATAACAATTACCTTCTTTTCAGGTAGACGGCGTTGCATAGGCGAAGGGTTGGCGCGCTCGGAGCTGTTCATGTTATTGACGTTTCTGATGCAACGGTTCCACATCACGCTGCCCGAGGGGGACCCTAAACCTTCCACGGAACCCGTCAACGGAGTCTCGCTGTCCGCTGCTCCCTTTAGACTTCTATTTAAATCTAGGGAGTGATTTTTTAACTTAGAGCGTTCATCGTTGCATATACAACGAAGCATGCTGTTATTAATAATTTTGTGTAATTTTGTGGTTATTAAAGCAGCATCAACAAATATACTATTTAACTGAATTATGATTTATGTGGGCATGCCTGGTAATTAACAGTGTAGTGTGTGGTATTCCGAAGCCGCTATTACACAAAAACTATGTAAAAAAAACGGTCAAGTGCAAGTCGGACGCGCGCACCGACGGTTCCGTATTTAAAATAAAATATGCTCGGTAGCCGCAAAATAAAATACTCATTTTGTTATGAGCTTTATTTTCTATACAATAAGGTCTAATAACTTAAAGAGAAAGTTTTCTTTAACTTTATCTACCATCTAATATATAAAATTCTCGTGTCACAGTGTTTGTAACAAAACTCCTCCAAAACGGCTTGACCGATTTTTATGAAATTTTGTGTGTATATTCAGTAGGTCTGAGAATAGATCGTAAAATATATGTCATAAGGTTTGTACAAAGAAAAAAAATACACCCGCGCGGGGGCGCCGGGCGCGGACAGCTAGTATATTCATATTAATTTATATTCATTTTAATGCATCCATGTAGGCGCGTTTGTTTATAATATAATCAGTCAAACAAATATAGGCCAGAAGTGCCGATATGGGCAATAAATAAGTATATCGCAATTTATTTGCTTGTTTTCTCATCTAATTAGGTAGTTTATGTAAACGCACACGTTGAAGAACTAACTTAAATGCGTTGTTATTTTAATTAAGAAATGTACTTATATCAAAACCTGCGCTGGTCACTTAGCATGTATTTTTCATTATTATGAAAGTATCACTATTTGAATTTCACATAAAAAATCGATAGCTTCTCCCCGCGACTTCATCCGCGTAGATTTCGATTCTCGTTATTGCTTCGGGAAGTTTTAAATTTTCCAGTATAAAAATGAGCATCATCTGTTAATCCAGGGTATAAGGTATCTAGATTTCAATTTTACAAGGAGTAATAAACGATCACACAAGCTTTGGCAACTGGTTTATTAAAATGCATGTATGTACAGCCGACTACAAAAAGATGTACCTATCCACTTTTGGACCGTATTACAATGGAATAAGGTGAAAAAGTGTATACATCTCTTTGTAGTCGACTGTACATACCTAATGTACCTACTTCTTTGAGTCTTCACTGGTAACATATACATATTTTTATTAAATTGTGGTTTAAACATTTTAGAAATTAAAATTAAGAATTTTATATTTCCGATCTAAGATTGATATTTTAATACATATGTATACGACGTGACGTTACACAGATTAAATACACAATTAAAGGTATTAAGGTATACAAGTAAAAGTACGATATGGATTATGACAAGGTTGAGTTAGCCCGCATGCTTTTCGTGATACATTGCATCGCTGCATTAGCTCCCTGCTCAATAATGCTAAAACAACTCGTCAATGGATAACTACAAGCTGCGGGCTGTTGACCAATGAAACTGAGCCTTTACCATCCCCGGTACCTGGATGGATTAATGGCAGCTAGGTATTCTATCACTGAGCGTTTTTTTACGTTCACTTACGTTACGTTTGACGACAGTGCTTGGAACCAGATTATTGCGGCGCCGGCGGCGGTATTTACGATCATAAGTAAGTGCTCTTTTCTCAGAAGCTGGCAACATATCTGCATGCCTCTCCAAAACGGCTAGCACAAGTTGTCCGCCATTTGGTTGTCGCTCGGATTTCCCTTTCTATCTAATCAGTAACTATAGAGCCGCACTGAGCGACAAGCGAGAAAATACAACTTGTGCTACCCGTGCTGGTGTTGGTATCCATGGACGGCGGTTATAATTTTGCTTTTGGGTGTCTAGTCAAGAATCATAACGGTTAAGGTCTTCCCAGACCTAGCGACGCAGAATCGGCTTGAGCCGGTAAGAAAAAGTTTCAAAGGCGTTGCTCGGCTCCGCTCGGCCGGACTCGGAGTTGCGAACGGAACGACGTCGTTTTCGCTCTTATTATGCAAGGACATAAAAGTTTTTCTCACCGGCTGAAGCCGATTCCACGTCGATAGGTCTGAGGAGACCCTAAGTTAGCAATTTTCCAAAATCAAAAAAATGTATATGTTTGACGTGACCGCGTGACCGGTTCTGAGTCAACTTCATACATTTGGAATGTATAGAAAATAGAAACGTAAGCAACATTTGCATCTTGACTTCGCCACAACCCTCTGGCTCGCTTACCTCCTCTAGCATTAAAACACATATTTATAAAGACGACAGATGCACAGTGTTTTGGAACTTCCTTCAATGCTAAAATAAGGGACATTTTCATTTTTGTAAATTGTAAATTTTGAATGTACTGTCAGCCAAGAATATGGTCTACCAGTTTTGACAAAGTTTCAATGAGATCTATTTATCGCTAAGGTTGAGACTTGTCACCGTCATAGGTAATATTATTGCAGGATAAAATCGAACTTCATGACGTGCAAATGAACTTCAACCGTAACCTACCAATTGCACCGAACTAGCTATTTTACGCGTACACGCTAGCGCTCGTGCAACACCGATATTTCGATGATTTTACGTTTTTTTTCATCATTAATTTTCAAACATATCTAGCAACACTAATTTGTCAAACTAATCCGTCGATTTATGCATATATTAATATTATAGACTGTTTCAATTTACATGGTGAACAACGAAATGTAATAAAAGATCTTACTGAGAATTAATTGAACCATTTCTATTAAAAAAATCCGGTCAAGCGAGAGTCAGACTCGCGCACCGAGGGTTCCGTATTTAACATATGCTTGGTAACCGCAAAAGAAAATACTCATTTTGTTCTGAGCATTATAAGTATTTTCTATGCAATGATGTCCATTTTGTCTAGCCTAAAGGATGATGGGCAATTTTGTATGGGCCCCGTCTCCACCCTCCAATGATGGATCCCCCTCTCCCTGATGCATGTTTAGTTTGGTCTATATGTTTATTAGGACTCAAAAAAAGACAAAATACTCATTTTAGTAGCAAATCAATGGGATTTTTTGAATGAATCAAGGGCCAAGCTAGGCAAACCATCCATATATGTGTTCATTTTCAAAAAAAATCCTTACGATACGATTATGAGTTATTTTGTTATTTCTCAAAAACTATAAATAATGAATACTTCATTTTATTTTTCCCTTAAAATATAACTAATAAGTACGTCAGGATTTATTCAGATTTTTTGAGTCATAAACATCGGAGATAATGGGGGAAAGGTCATTTTTTGTACATTTTAGACTAGAAATCTAAAATTACATCACAGAAAATTTAAGAAAATATAGTATTGCAATGTGCAAATTAAGTCCTTTCATATGACCCCCATTTGCTATATTCAAAACACTTTCATTTTGTAACCCCCCATTCTAGAACCGTTTTAAATTATTTATATGTTGTAGTTGCTGAGAAAATATTTTATTATGACATACAACATACAGACGGACAACGAAGTATCACCATAAGGGTTCCTATTTTGCCATTTATTTTTGGTATGAAGAAAAAAATATCAATTTTTGAAAATATGTTAATTTATTGAAAGTTTCACGATTTGTAGAATTTAAACAGATTTATTATAGAAATGTACTTCTCATAACGTAACGATACTCTTACACTAACCTATTTTGGTAAACGATTTATTAAGTTGTTAACATATACTTTTATAGGACATGCAAAGAATAGAAATGTAAAATTTTTGGTGGCCTGACCCAGTATTTAACCAGTGTAGGTACTAACTATTTACATTTCTCTTGCTTTAAGTAAGAGTTAAGAAAAAAGATGGCGATTATAGGTTCAAATGAATATATTTATTTTAATAACATTTATTTAGTCTTTGCAAAGTACAAGTATATCCAAACTAATTCGTGCACTAAAAATCAATGTCGACCACGCATGCGCCGCCGGCTCGCGCTTGACAGCCGCCTCCGCCGGCGATATTTTGTTGATAATCTCTGTAAACCCAATAATAACTGTGATACCAAGTGAAAAACTCAATAAACATACTAAATCAAAATTAAACAAATAACATCACATATCATTTAACAGCGAGGAGCGGTTTTAATATCGATGAGGTTTCTAAAAATACATTTTGCAATATTTTTGCTCTGATAACCAACCTTGGCCTAAAGTGCGTATTAAAGAGCTAAAGTTACAAACGATGGGGCTAAGTGAGTCGGATTGAATTGATGATACGTGAAGTGTGAGAGCTTACGTGTGTGAGAGGAAGATGAATGAGACGCTGGGGCGCGGGTACGCTCGCATCGAGGCCATCCGCGCGGCGCGCGACGAGCCCCTCGCGGACATGGAGCCCGGCGCTCCGCCCCCGGACCAGTACAACACCGTCTACTGCACGCTGTTTACCGCTGGCTTAGCATTCCTGCTACCTTTTAACAGGTAACTTACTTAACTAAGGGGTGGTAGGACCTTGTGTTGGGTCCATTCGGAGTGTTACCACCATATTATCCTTTAACCTACCAAAGGTATCGTTGTTTTCTGGTGTGTGGATAAGATAACCGGTGAAATATCTAACTTAGAGGCATTCCATCTTAGCCCTCAGGCTTAGGATTGCAGTCGTAACATTGTAGCCAGGGTCTAGCGCAACTTGGCCCCGAAATGTTTGTCCTCAGAACGTTAATCCTTAACTAGTCTGTATACATAATATAACAACCAGCAAAAGAACGTTTCTCGATGCCACTAACTCCTTTTTTTGAGAAGCGCAGTTTTTCGGCGATAACTCAAAAACGATTTATGCGATCATGTCTAAAAAAATTTTCGTTAAAATGTATGAATTTTAACATATTTTCTGGACATTCGGTTTAACAGGTTTTTGCAACTTTTGCATCGATTTTTTATGAAAATAGTCACCTACTTAATTAAAAACTGCTTACGGACCTAAGAGTGTTTTTTAAAGAACTGTTGACTGGTAGAGAATGCTGGTAGCATTAAGTTCGCCTATTATACTCTATTTTCATTTTGTGCAATAAAGTATTAAAATAAATAAATAAACTACCAAATAAAGTAGCGGCTTCTACAAGACACAAATTCCAAATTTCATCAATGTACCTCTTGTAACTTTCCAGTAGAATGCCTGTGACATACGGACGGACGGACGAATATGACGAAACTTCCGGGTATCGTTCTTGCCATTTTGGCTACCGAACACTAAAAACGAACCAAACTCGACGCACTACTATTAGCCATTGAGGAGTTCCTATGAGTACCATCCGTCCAATTTCCGTTATACCAGCTTGATGGTTCCATATGATTGTATTGTCATCGGAGTAACTTAAGTATACTACAAAATATTAAGTCAATAAAGCCTACAGTTAAAAGTAGGTTAAAATCGACTTTAACTTTTGTATAAGTATAGGATGAAGCTTGGCTGCCCATACTATACGTTAGTAGGAAAGTAGATACCAACAGCATCACTATTAATTGACCACTTGCGAGTCATATTGTAATAGAAGGTGACAAGATTGCATACGATTACGAATTGGCCGCGCCTACAATATCCCAATAGCGATTAGCTTACCGGTTGACTTTGCTTACAGTTTTATAATGGCGGTGGACTACTTCCAGCACCACTACCCGAACACCACCATTATGTTCGACATGTCCACCGTGTACATCGCCTCGGCCTGCGTCGCCGTCGTCACTAACAATTTCCTCTTGGATTTGTTTACGTACAATACCAGAATCACATTCGGTAAGGAAACGGTAACATTGACCACTACGCGTCTGCTGGGGCTCTATTCTACTCAAGCTAAACCTAAATGCTTTTCACTTGCTGTCGTATTGTCAACTTTATGATAGCTCTTATTTACTGGCCAGTGATGGCGCCCATTTTAAAAACAATGATAATGATAAGTGTAGAGACAAAAACAACAGAATGGGGCCCTAAATTATCTAAATAAAACTGACGTTACCTTATAATCTGTGGTTTGTTTCTATTTCTTTAGCCCTAAATGTAGAGTCAGCCCACAAAACCGTAGGCATAGCAAATAAGCGTAAACTGTTAGTAAAGTTGTCAAAGTGACGGGCGATACAGCAGCGGACCGAGCGCTGCATTTTCGTTATAAGCTGTTGTTAGAAGCACAAGATCTTCCGTTTTTAAGTCAGGGGAAAACCCCTGCGTGGGCTACATTTCGTTATGACTAATACAAGTCCGTTTTAATACACAGTAAAGATAGAAAACAGATGATTAATAATATAAGCAGGGAAAATATTTACGCATGAGAAATAGTTTTTCGTCAAAGCTTTTCATTACTTTAGGCTGGTAAAATCAGTTAAATACGGATAAAAAAATATATAAGTATATATGCATAACACTTAGTCTACTTACATAATAAATTTCTCAATTTCTAGGCATCCTGGTGTCGATAACGTCAATGCTGTTTGTGACGGTGTGCAACATAGGCTGGGACGGGTTCTCCCCACAAGTGTCGTACACTATCAACCTGGTGGCTATCGGCGTGGTCGCCTTCGGGTGCACGGTGCAGCAGGCCTCCTACTACGGGTTTGCCGGCTGCCTGCCGCCGCGGTTCACCCAGGCTGTCATGGCCGGAGAGAGTGAGAAACAGCTTTATTTGCCTCTACAAGCCCTATAGGTGCACTTACATGGGCAGGAATAAAATCAAATCATATGGCTCTTTATATTTTATACTTCGTGACAGGTGGGCCGAGCTATTACGGTTTGAAAACACTGTCGACACCTTGCGACATCCACCGACAACTTGTTACAAGTAGGAGACAAGCAACTATGACAGCGCTGCCAGCGTCAGACAAAGCACTGAATCTCTGCCTATTATGTTCGTGCTTATCGATTTGGTTAAAACGTTCGTCACTTTCTGACCAGTAGGTTTGCAAGTGTGAGAGTGACGGATGCTTTATCCACCACGCTAAAGGTGACCATATTACGAGCCCTGTACATATACAACTTCTAACTTCATCCCAATGGATTTCTCTCTCCAGGTATAACACCCGCCTGGAGAGAGATCTCATGCCTTCATGTCCTACATTGGTCACCCCGTGGTAGTCATCCTAATATTTAACTACTAATGCAATGATTATCCTAGGCGCCGCGGGTTTCTGGGTGTCCCTGGACCGCATCGGGACCAAGTACACGTTCCGTCAACCTCAACGGAGCACCTTCATGTTCTTCGTGTTCTCCATTCTAATCCTCCTGATCCACTCTATGATGCACCACATCATGATGAGGCATCCACTTGTTATGCACTACGTGAAGCTGACCGACGAATCCCGGCAGAAGCGGAGAATCCAACTCCATCTCAATCCTAACGAAGATGCCACGTTGGTAAGCCTATTAATATTATTTATGAGAAAATATATTTTCTTACAAACTACACACAATTTGCTCATCCATCACAGAAATACTTGCAATTCCCGTACCGGTAATCAAACTCTAGAGTTACTAAGAACTAGGTTAAACTTTTCTTTAAACGAACTCTAAGAGTTCAATATGTCCTAAACGGTCCCTCAAGCTTAAATAAATATAACATGCACACAAGAGTTAAGTTAAGAGTTATCTAACCGTGTTCAAGTTCAAGTCACACAGTGTTGTAGGATAAAAATAACATTCACACTTGGTTTTCCTTTTCCCTAACTTCGGCGAGATACTCGAATCGTTATGTAATGGTCTTAGGGCCTCGGGCTCTTTTCTACTTGGTACCCTACCTATACTCGCGCCGTTCCAAGAGGCCCGATTTGACATATGTCAACATAGTAGGTACAAAACCTCAAACATGCTTTGAACACATATTTTGTACTGAGTTGACTGAGGGCTTGACATCTTTGAGCCCGGTGCTTCTGGTTAGTGGTAGGTCTCTCCGCCTCATTGCGAGTCGCTTTACTCTCTGCTCTTGTGTTTCTATATCGTGTTGTGCTTAACGAGATCTGCAAGCACCACCAAAATGTACAAGCAAGGAACAGTTAGTATACCGAAGTTGCAGAAATATTCTCTGCAAGATATTTGCTGGAGAATTTTAGCCATGATCTTAATTGCTCGTTTCTGCGCAACAAATGCAGCCTGTATGTTGTATTTGAAGCTCTTTCCCCCACAATTTTATAGTACTTCGCAGTTTAGATTCTATCAACGCAGTATAAACCATTTTTAGTTGGGTCAGTTGTAGCTCATCTCGAAGACTCCTAAGAGCATAGCAAGTGGAACTCACTGAATTTACCACTGCAGACAGTTCTGGCTTCCAGTTTAGAGTGGAATCAATATGCACACCAAGAAACTTCGCCAAATCTACTTGCTGTATTTTAAGTAATTTTAACACCTTCAAGAGAAACGAATACGATACGACATGTCAAAGCAATTAGGTTTTATCTAGTAGTATAGAGACCTTGGTTATTGTGAAGCATAGTTTTAGGTCTTCATGTGTATTTTTACTTCCAGATAGAAGGTGAATCCGCTGAAGGTAACTACGGCGTACTAAAACTGCAAAGTCCCGCTTTGTCATCTGCAGGACAAGGTAAGACATACTTTTGAAGATCGTTTTATACTTTCGTTGCCCAACTGATCTGAAATATTTAACATTTTTTAAGTACTTGAGTTTGAGCCTATTAGCAAGTTGTGATTTCACTCCACTGAAACACAATTATACAGAGAGTAAATCGGGATAACGAATGGAACTAACGTAACTTCGAACTACGATTTTCAAAGTAGGCCTCTGATTTTCCGCTTTAAAAACCAGTCAAAATGCGAGTTGAACTTGCGTGGACAGGATTTCGTACGGTTCTTGTAGGTTTTCCTGTAATCCTGTAAATAAACCGGGGCCAGAGAACCAATATATAGTCTACTTACTCAGTCGTTATGGTTTTCATTTTTGAATTCGTTAGATGTTTAATATATTTTTATTAATATAAATTTCCATTGTTCAGTGGAGTTGGAGGGCAACGCATTCAGTTTCGCCAACCCGCTGTACTCGCCGACGGCACCTGCGCCTGCGACGCTGGCCTCCCCTCCGAGCGTCTCCGAGCCCTCCACCTCCCCCCCGGACGCACTCCGCACTCCTCGGCCCTCGTACAAAGTGGAAGATGTGATGTTTGAATCCCCTGAGAGACCTACATCGTGGAGTGCTTTTAAACGTATGTATATCTCGTACTTATACAGGGAAATATACACGTTTATATTATACATCCCCTTTAACGGGATAAAGATCGCCTTTGTACGTCATGTCTGTTCTATTTATGTTTTGTGTAATTGTAATATAACGCGTTTACATACATAACTAGGTACCTACAGTCAGCAGCAAAAGTAGGCTGACAGTCAAAAAGCTCAAAATTATCTATACACGATTCTATTGCCAAGAGAAGAGCGTGTGTAAAAAAAAGAGCTCTTCCTCTATCTACTTTTGCTGCTGACTGTACATAGATAAATAATCACGCTCATCACACAAATATTTACCCTTAACGAATCGAAAACGGGCCGCTTCTAGGCCATCCGCATTTTCAATATATATTTATTTTGATTTGAACCTTTATGTATTAAACAGGCGGTCTGCAAGCTAGGTGGGCGGTGGCTCGCTCCATCTACCCGTACATGGTGTCTATCGGCCTGGTGTACTTCACTACGCTGAGTTTGTATCCCGGCATCGCCTCTGAGGTGCCCTCCTGCCGCCTCGGCTCCTGGATGCCTATCATCCTGATGACCGCCTTTAATATCTTCGATTTCATAGGAAAGGTAGGTTTTTTTGGACCATTTCCTAGTCAAAATTCAGTTCGTAAAATACAATCAAAGCAAATTACCTACCTTTTAAATGACTTTGACGACCATAAGGGTGAAGCCACATGAGCTTAATTTTACGAGTTGTAAATCGCGTAATTTCTGCTGCATACAAAAAGCCAGCTGATTTTGCGTCGCCGTGAGAACCAAACAGGAGATTTGTATGAAACCGAATGTAGCAGAAATTACGCGACTCACAACTCACAAATTTACGTTCGTGTGGCTTCGCCCCAATATACCCACCCAACCTGAGAGGTGTAAATCACCATAGGTATATTAAAATATACCTATGGTGATTTACACCTCTCAGGTTATGGTAATAATACTTACTTAATAACCACATGGGTAGACCACCAACAAGGTGGACCGATGACGTTGCTAAGATTGCGGAAAAGCGATGGAAGCAAGCGGCGCAGGTTTCTAGCAGCTGAAATAATGAATGATGTGATGACTTATACCCGTTGTCTGTTGATGGACAGATAGCAGCGTCGTGGCCGTACGAGTGGAGCCGCAGCCAGCTGCTGATGGCGAGCGGGGTGCGGCTGCTGCTGGTGCCGCTCATGCTCCTCTGCGCCGCGCCGCGCCACTCGCCGCATATCGTCGGAGACGTCAGTCATACATCAAATAAATAAAATACAAAAAACAGGGGACAATCTGACACCAACTAAGCTCAAGCCTCGTACTAAGGGTACTAGAGAACAATAAACATACAAGACATCCAAGAATCAGACATCACACAAATATTTGTCTAAACCGGGAATCGATCCCGAGACCGCTAGCTTTCTAGGCAGGGTCTTTACCAACTAGGCTAAACGCCTCGTCAAAGTTTTGTTTGACGTTTTGTTATATTAATTAATTACAATTTGATAAGCCTTTCTTATCTAACAAATGATATACTATATAAGAATTTTTAATTATTTTATTAACACGGTTTTGTTGCCGACTGTATTTCTAACGATGATGATAAACTCATTATTAAAACACACGGTAAACTTTTCGACGCCACAGGCAGCTCGGCTGTCAGTCAACTGAAGTGGGTTTTTTGGGCGTTTGTTAAGAATCACTTTCGTGGTCACATTTTTGTAGAAGTGGTTTAGGTATCTAAGTTTACGGGACATCTAATAAATATCCAAAAACGGCATCAAAATATACGCCCAACAATTCAAAAATATGTCCTCAAAATTGAGGCGGTTGGCCCTTGTCGTGCCAATGAAGGCACGGTGGCTGCAGCCGTCCACAGTCAACCTTGGATTCGACTCGCAGATCCCACAGACAAACTGTGAAAAAAGTTGTGCGAGAGTTGCGAGACGTTGTTGTTGTTAATTTGCATAGCATAGCAAACATGTTTGGCATGTGAGTGTATTTAGTATTCGATGTAAGGAGTTTAAGGCTAAACGAATAAGTTGCAAGTAAGATTATTAAAAATGATTGTACCTTACAATCTCAAAAATAAATTTAAGTGTGATGCTAGCCTATTTCTCTATTGCAAAGTTCTACCAATTCATGCAAAAGTAAGTTACATTATGTTAAAAGAACAATACTTCAGAATGGAAATTCAAAAGCCCATATTGCATAGTAAAATTACTAGACAGGTAATAAATAAGGTACTAAGGAAGCCAAAGTTCAGGAATTATTACGGGAGGCGCACGTCTGAGTATATAATACCTGATCTGATAAACAAGCTCTCAAGAGATTTAAAAAATAAAATAACTACAAATAACCTTGATAGGGTACTGAAGTCAGAATTTTTTCGTCAGTTACACGATTCTGAATAAAAATATTGGTTTAAATTTATTAATTTAATTTGCATTATTGCGAAGCGTCCTGTACGTAGCAGGCGAGAACCGGTTTCGCTGCGCGCGCCCGGCCCGCCGCTCTCGGTGTAATGTTATCGCAATAAATGTAATGGATAGTAGTAAGTTAGATTAAGTTTATTATAAGTGATTTGTGGCGGAATTGCATCGCGTCAAACCATATTGTGGTTTAACGATGCGACAGTGGAATGTTTAATTGTACTTATTTGTAAATAAATAAATAAAAAAAAAATCCAAAGTTGATTTTTACAATAGCGTAATGTCAACTGCTCAGCCTGATCTGCCGCTTGGAGAGTTCTCTTGGTACTTTACCATCAGATCCACTTAGTACAAATATATATCTACAGATTAATAAATAGAAAACATCTTAGACAAATTCAGGAATAAATACTCGCGTTCATCACACAAATTTTGGTGTGTGTAGTAAATGTAGGACCTATGTTTGTTTCAGATCTATCCAATCATGTTCTCCGTGGTGCTTGGCTTTACCAACGGAGTATTTGGATCGGTGCCGATGATAATGGCTCCCTCTAGGGTCGGCCGCGAGCACCGCGAAATCGCTGGTAAGTCAACTCTTACATAGCAATTAACAAAGCTAAATACACTCAGAACCAAAAATACCGGGTCAGAGTGCGTTTTTCATAAAAACGAGACTAATTCGAAGGCAGGGGTTGTTTTGAGTGAGGTTTAATGGTAGTCCAAGGTTCAATAGAGGAGGTCAAAAGTTCTTAAGATACCTAACTGATCGCACAATCAGTTTACACCACAGCGGGAGAGTTTGGGTCAACATTTGGATTTCCTTACATTTTATTTCCATTTTAGATGTTTTTCTGAACATGCACAATTCCGGCGTTAACCGCAGATTCATTCAGTTGGGTATCCTATGCGCTCTGGAAGTCCTGTATCGATGCTCGGGGTATTCAGCATCGGATTTCACTAAAAGCATTCCCTGGCGAGGAACCAAGGCTTCGAAATAGCCTCTTTAGTATGAAAAACGCACTCTGACTCGGTATTTTTGCTCCTGAGTGTACATTCAACCTTTTTTTTTTACATATGTGTCATCTCCAGGGGTCGTACTTTTGATGCCGATGACGTCATAATGGCGAAATTTCACATACAGGTTACTCTGTTTTTATTTGGCAGGTGTTTAGGTAGGTATGTATTAACTGGTACAAATAAAAAAAAAAAAAATAAGAAGCGGTAAAATGATTATACAGCTTAATCGCAATCAAAATACGGCTCTCGGCAGCATCATTTTTTTTTACCACTCATTACTAAAAATGGCAAATTGAGCCAATTTTGTTTTATGAATGTCAATGCCATAATTGTATTTATGAGTATTCAATCATATTAATTTTTATTACAACATAAACAGTTATTTTTAACTGATAATGTTACTCGGTGATTTTTGCCACTGTCCTTCTCAATCAAATAGTTTCATTTACGTGGTAGGTATTTATTTTTACGCGTCAACAGATTACTTAAATCATTTTTACATGATTAAATGATTGACCAATGGTTAATAATTACAATAAAATCATTCAATCATCATCAACTCTATGTAGCGTGACGTCATTATTGCGTCAACGGCATGAAAAGTACGGGCGCTGGTCATCTCTGTTTATACGGGAATTCAGTTTAAGCAATAAATTATTTTACAGTTGAGTACATAAATATGTGTACACTTTAACTGGTCTATTCATGTTTAGACTGCCATTCATTAAATTGTCACAGCGATAAAAGCGACAAGGTACTAAAGTGTATACATATTTAAGAACTCGACAGTACAAAGGGTATACCGATCCATTATTTTTCCGATTCATAGGTAATCTACTTTAATGTAAGCGTCTACAAATTGATGATGATGGTGATTTCAATGGACACATTTGACTTTAGATACTGAGTACTCAGCATAAAAAAATGGTTCAAAAATAATGTATTGACAATTTGACACAGTAATACACTCAAAGACTTTCTTGCGGTGAATCACCTAATTAATACCTCCTCTTGATTTCAGGCAACATGATGACACTCTCGTACAACGGCGGGCTTCTGTCAGGGTCCTTGGTGTCTTACCTCCTACTGAGCATGCTGGGCGCGCCAGCGGGGGCGCCGTGCCGCGTCTACCCCACTCCCCCGCTACCCACCTTGGCGACCCCCACAACAACCATCGCCGCTAACATCACTCACCTTGTAACTACATTCCACTAAACGCAGTTTACTATATACCCACGTGGATAACTACCAACTAACTTCAAAACACGAGATTCTCAACTTGACTGATTTATTTTTACGGGTATCTCATATGGATCATGTAAACTAACGAAAAAAATTCGGAGTTACCCACAAACGCGGAGAGTAGACGGTTGGATAAACGAGCAGTGGCCCGAGCTAGACTAGACGAGGTGCATTGCGAAATCTTTATCGATAGCGAAATTGTACAGGATCGACGTAAGCTGCCGCACGGCCAGCGACCAGCGAGAGCTTATGTCAATTCCATACATTTTTCCAGTCGCGCTTTTCCCCGTTCATGTTTTTTACACTGTTAAATTTTTCCCCATTCATAACCACACGCATTGTTGCTTTTTCTGAGTCGCGCGATGGCCATTGTGAAACATAAATTGTACAGAGTCGACGGAGCTCTTCTTTCGCGGAAAATATGCGACTGGGTAAAATCTTACCTAGTAAAAATTGCGATAGGGTAAAAATTATGACTCAGGGGAAAAGCGAATATTTACTACGCGGATTAATCGAGTTTGGGAAACAGATCGATACAATCCCGAAGCAAGTTTTCTATTGATAAATACGTTAGCGCCACTACGCGTCGCTTAACCACGGTGTTTGTTTTCATAAAATATTAGTCTCATAACAAAAATAAATGTTACCGTGCGTAGCTAGTCTGTGTAGGTATATGTCTGAATTTGCAATTACATTTTTGAATGTTACACAATTCTGGAGGTAAGGCAAGGCGTCATGTTCTTCGGTTGGGGCCGGGGCCAAAATGTGATTGGCCAGGACTGAATGAATCGGAACTCATGTGTTAAACTACATTGATTAATTAAATCGCTATAGTGTAAGAATAGTCAAATATTATTAAAAAGTTAGGTACTTAGGTGCCTTTAATATATTTAAATGTCTAAATAAAATAAAACTCGACTAAAATACTCATTCTGTTGAATATAATAGTTTCAGCACGTAACGACGACGAGTCGACGACTGAACTTGTTTGATCTCGCATCCTCTTAGCGCTAATTGGATGCCGTTATGGAACAACGAATTAACCGACACTTATTTAGCAATTAATAGTCAACTTTCAGTATTCCTCATTGTGGGTTGACATTTCATTGCTGAATAAATTGTCGGTTAGGTCGTTGTCCTATAATGGCGTCCAATTAATCTCATAAATAAAACATGTGACAAATAAAGAATTCGATAACTTCAGTAACCCGCGCTGCGTGCATATCACGTCGTCTGCGACATACGAGCGCTACGAACCACGGTCTCCCAAAACACCTCTACGCTACTTCTACGCCGTAGCGAATAACTTTATTTACGGTAAAAAATAGAAGTCACCCGGAACGACTATTAATAGGTGGGTACTGAGTCATATCTATGGTAGGATTGAGCGAAATGGAATCGATAAAGAGTAGGTTTCAATTTCGTGTTCCTAAACCCAGATTGAGCGTGATGTCCGTATAGTTACCAAATGTTTGTTACATGTATATAAATTGCACCGTAAGTTTCTTAGAACAATAAGCAAAACATGTTGATATTTAGAAAAATCTAGAATAGGACTATTTTTTTTACATTTAGATAACACTAGGTGGTTTTTAATTTAGATTAATTGTAAAGATAGGTACATTCATATAGTAACGACGTCAATGTCGCTGAATGCTTATTAATTTTTAATCACATACTCGGTTGAGCCAAGAACGTAAGCAATTGATATTTCCTAATTAAGGTATCTGTTTACCTACAGTTGGGTAATGTGCGGAAGACTCCTATTAGCGACCACTGTTGTTATACTTACAATTAGCTCAATCATTTCCGGCTTGCTTTCCATACCTGTGTTAAAGACGATACGTATGTGTATAGTGGTGGTAAGACCCTATGTAGGGTCTGTCCTGATTGCTATCACCATCTTGTTCTTTACCTCCGCCAAGCACTAGTGTTGGCATTGTTGTATTTCGGTGTGAAAATGAGACAACCAGTGAAATTAGTAGCATAGAGGCCCATAATGCCATCTCAGTCCTCAGGTTTTTCAACGTATTTGGAGTCTTAGGGCCGTATTAAAAATTATCTGAGATATCGCTCACAAGATACGTCAAAGTAAACGTCAACCCGAAAAATAATTTTATTCTTGACGCATCTTGAGACGGGCATTACAGTCGAGGTCAGTTTATTAATACGGCCCTTACTAGTTGCCTTGCCTTGCCACATCGTAGTGCTGAGATTGTAGTCTTGAGAATTCCAATGTGTATGGGTCTCAGATCCCACTTACCATCGGTGTACTGCCTTTTCCTTGTCATAAAATAAATGTATTTATTACATATATGTTTTACGTTTATGTATTAAAATTACTCATAAGCATCGGAATATTTACGTGTCAATTTTGTTCAGAACCATTGTTGTGTTGCATTTATAGTGATTCGACTTTCAGATATTCATTAACTAGGGGTCTTCCTCCCACTCCCCAACTTAACTTTTTACTCCAGTGCTTAACCGTATACGTAATTTTGTATATAACGTGTAAATAAATATACCGTCGAACATATCCTGTTTTTCTAATCTTCAATGTTCCTATTTCGATCGTGGATAAATTAAGTAACCTATACCTATAAATAGAACTAGACTATGAATAAATAACACATGTTATGTTTGTGCACAAAAAAAAATGTATAGTAAAACCAGCGAGTCTTTATTCTACTCGGTAAAACGATATTGCCTTTGACGTGTTATCGTATCGTCAACGTTACGATAGCTCTTATTACATGAAAGTAATGGCAGCCGAATTTAAAACAATAGGTACCATAACACGTCAGCATATCACATTATGTATGTAGTGTACATAAAATCGAAACGTTTTAAAACGCAACAAGGTTGTTAAAAAAGCTCGTGAATGTAAACCTAATTCAGTATACTATTACTAACTGTACACGACTTCGCTGGTTTAACTAAAACTTTGGGTTATGTTTTAAATGAATTAGCAAAAGAGTGAAAACATTTTATAATTTAATTAGTAATTAATTTGTACAGTCACTAATAATACATTATTACGCTGTAAGATATTTTTGAGCCCAACATTGGTCAAGATATTATTGCTGTTAACAGTAGGTACCTACACCAGTGTACTGGACATTATTAGCGGATGTGGATGGTTTATGATGTGCGCCTCAGCAATGAAGGTACTTTATGATGACACGATATTGAGAGATGACTTGTATTCATAACTTAATAGTTCCACTTCGATTGATGTTTTGGAACGGCATTGATCTGTTAACGCTGTTAGCGGTGTTTAGACGGCTACCTACGTGTAAGGGACATGTAAAGTGGGTCTATATTATAATCCCTAATCCTAGGCTGGTTTGTCCTAATGCATCTTCATTGTCCGAATTTTTGTTTAGTCTTTAGCCATTTCCACCTGAATTTTCATTTTTTTTAGTGCTGTTGTTGTCCCTACAACACTAACTCAACCGCAGGTGTATTAAGAAAAGTTAGAAAGTTATCTGACTCGACTTAAAACCAGTTTATGACAAACAAATTCGGACAAACGATGCGATGTGACACATGTTATTAGGGATTTCGAGGGACACCCGAGTTAGGTATTTGACATGGCGTTAAAAAGGCTAAATTTAAATGAAATAATGAAAAATGTTTTATACTTTGTAAAATGTATACGTATGTTACGTAGCCCGTAGGAATTGTTCCAGCCTCTGCCGTCCAATCAAACACGGACTGGACGCAGATAGACCCCTTTGCAAAGATTCGCACTGAATACGGTTTTTTCGAGCAGTTTTAACATTGTGTAAGTACCTAATGAAATGGGTTTGTATGCTGCAAAAATAATAAATAAAATGAAACAGAATAAATATAAAAAATAAATCTAATAAATCAAAATCTCGTTTCACAGTTTTTGCAACAAAACTCCTACGAAACGGCTTGACCGATTCTTATGAAATTTAGTGTGTATATGTATATTCAGCAGGTCTGAGAATAGGACGTAAACTATTTCTCATAAGGTTTGTATAAAAAAGAAACGCCTGGGCGGCGCCGGGCGAGGACAGCGAGTAATAATACCTATACAAATACGCAAGATAGCTTATTAAGATTAACTAACAGCCTTCTGTAATTTAAGATAAATACTAAGTTTACAGAAGAGATTTATTTCACCATTAACCCTATCGATAGACACAATAAAATAGCAAATGTTGTTTTTTTAATGTTTAGCTCGTTTGATTCACGTCCACCAGAAGGATATCTTTTATCTTTTTTATCTTTTCATGTATTTAAGTTAGTTTGCCTCCATGTGGAGTTCGTTTTCCCTGTATAAAAGTGTTGTTTTTATATTTGTAGCGTGTTGTGCTCGTTATCTTTGCGAGGGGGTTTATGAATGTTGCTCTCCGAGTTACGATACTTTTAAGCCAGCGGGTAAGTACTCGGCTAACGAAATTATCACTTCGAGGACCTTATATAACCACGCATCGCGTCATTCCAGTACATTGACCTTGTTTTGTGTTATTAGCTATTCCGATTCTTCAGAAATAAAGTATAATCAGACTGCAAAACAATATTTTTTTATTTTTAGACGAATTAATATTTTTGACATAGTCTGGTAAGTATAGAGCCTTGAGGTAAGTATTTGAAGTTTGATGTACCTTAATCGCAAATCACACCGGTAGTATACGAGTATTTCTACCTAGTAGTGATTTTTTTGAGATTGCGTTAATGTAGGTACGTCAAAATTATTTAAATACGGAATACTTAACTAGGTGCACGCAATCAAATACTTCCCTCTTATTACCTACTCGTAGTTATTCGCTAAACGTTCTCCCAGAAGTAAACGATCGGGTTAATTAAATAAAACATCAATTATATTTTAAAATGTATAATATACGTCATAACTAGCACACCATCACATACTAGAGCGAGAAAAAATCAAAGAACCACTTAAGACATACACCGATTGCACAGCGCAAAGCGAAAGCTCCAGAGGGTAAGTAGACCCATTATGAAAAACCAGCAGTTGACGAAATGATGTCTACCTCTTGCGCCTGCGCGTTCGAGAGCGGGTCGACGATCGCGAGCTCCACTCCAGGCTGAGGTCGCTGGATGACGGAGGCGTCTCAGGGAACTGGGCGTCTGACGTCCACCGACAGGAGGCACAAGCTGACTTGGGGGCTTCCAGAACTTTCGCCGGCGCCCCGCTTCCGTAGGACTCCAAGATATGCTTGTACGCGCACTGCAAAGGCTCGGGGCTGCGGCCACGCGCCGCGGACAGCCGAGCGCGGACGCAGGCGCTGCAATACCCGCAGGTTTCACCGCGGAGGACACTTTTCATTTTAATAAAGCACGAACTTATCGGGGGTGAGAAACTCCGGAGACTGGCACGATCGATGCCTACTCGCTGTATTTATTTGCGGTGCGTGGCGTCGCGCACGCGCCGCCTTGATAACCCCAAGCCCGGCGCCGGCGTTACCGGCCCGACCGCGCTCCCACTAAAACTTATGTATTGTGATCGATGCGATGCTCTTAAACTATTTACTACATAGACGGCATGTGCCCCGCTTCAGGCCTCGTATCATGCCACTGCCGTGAGTAATAAAGGAAAAAGTATACGTCATTTGTACTTTACGTTACACAAGCGTTTGGCCAATCAAAATTTGTACAACGGGGCTGAAGAGTTCGAGGCCCGACTTGTTGCCAAAATCAGTCTCATAGGTCGACAAACAAATTTAATTAATTAATTCTATTAAATACCACATAGTGAACCAAACAGTTTACGTAAATAGGTATGTAATAACACAACATTTTAAATTTTCTACAACTTTGATTTTACCTATTTTCAATCGTTGCGTTGTCTAGATAAAAAAATGTATTTTTGACCTCACCTTTTTGTGTAACATTTTTCTATAACTTGCACATATATCATCTGAAAAATCAGCTCCCTCAATAGCTTGCATGATGAACTGTCAGAGACGAGTGGCGGCGAGTTGTAAAGCTTGCCACTAGCGCCTGATATGATGACCACGACCACTCTGTCAAGAGTGAAAACGTTGAAGAAGAAGACTTAGCTTGTAGATGGTTAAGTTTTCTTTAAGAATATACATACCATTACCGTTAATATATCATTTACCGTTACAAAATTATATATTTAAAAAAACAAAGCGAAGATCATTACTAGATGCCTTCGTTTAGTAAAATGATGGGACACCAACCGGTGATTGTCCCTGGGTGCACACAATAGAAGTATGCTCCCACGGACAACTACTGGTTAGGCGTTCATAACACTTTGGCAATGACCAGCATTACCTGTGGTAGTAGGTGACAGCAATGACCGCTGTTACGTAACTTTGAAATTACGTTACCGAATATTATAAAGTAATGGGTTTTTGGAACATCTTCCAAAAACAACACAATTTAAATAGGCCCAATTCTAATATCAATTAAAACGTCAACTTGGTATATCTTTTAGGACGAAACCGTACGACATTTTATTTCGAACGACATAATAATAGGGAATTTATTAGTTTGTCTATGATTTAAAAAAACATTCACATTCGTGACACTGACACAGCACATGGTTGTTTTGCCGCCATTTTTGTCGTCAAATCGTCGGCTTCTGAACCCCTAAGACGGGTCCTCGTTGGTCCTTATAAAGTGTGTAGATAAAGTAATGTATGCAACTGTACATAATTAATTCTTAAAACACTCGTGTGATCTTATTATGTATCTGTTACATAAACTACTATAACCAACAATTGTACCAAGTAAATATTACCGTTTTAGTAACAAACGGCTTCAAAAATTGGAGAAAGACTTGTCGTAAACTTCCGCAGTCCGCTTCAAAGCATTCCTGCACCGGCAAATGTCTTAGTGTTTTTAGAGGAGACAAACGATTGGGTGATCTAATCGACAGCTAGCGCCATCTACCTTCGAATCGAATTTGAAACCGTAGGAGATACTGCACCCTTATCACGAGTTACATTTAACGTACTCTCTAGCACGTCGATTGCTCTGTCCCTCGCAAACCTCGCAGTATTTTTATAGAGTGCGAGGGACAGAGCATTCGACTCGCTAGCGAATACAGCAATTTTAACTCATGGTAAGGGTACCGGTAAACTAATGCAAGTTAGAGATAAATGTAACACAAAAAAGGTGAAGTCAAAATTAATACATCTTTAAAAATCGACTGTTTTATGGAGCTCATATCTAGACAACGATTGGAAATAGGTAAAAATTGTATGGAATCAAAGTTGTAGAGTATTTTATCAGCTGCAATAAGGCCATACAATTATTTTTTACTATTATGCATCGTTTTCAAGATGTTAGCAAAAAACGGCACCTTCTTTGTGCCCAAATGGGCTCACCTCCGAGGGGTGGGGACTTTTAGTATGTTTATCTCCTAACTAGTCCAAACAAAGATAAAGATTTAAAAAAAGATAAAAGATGTTTATCCAGTAAGTAGGCCGCGTCGGGCACGATTCGTCAAAGTCCCGGAATTAAACTTTTTGCTTTTAACTTTTCCATCCCCTCCTCCCTTTTAAGAACTCATTTTCCGAGCTGACGACACGCCGGCCTAGTTGGTTGTGACCCTGCCTACGAAGCTAGCGGTCCTGGGTTCAAATCCCGGTAAGGGCAGATATTTATGTGATGAGCGCGAATATTTGTTCCCGAGTCATGGATTTTTTCTATGTATTTATGTATATTGTTTCTTTATGTAAGTATTTATATCGTTGTCTAGTAACCATAGTACAAGCCTAGAGCTTAGTTTGGGACTAGGTTAATTGGTGTGACATTGTCCCCAGTTTTTTATTTTTTTTCGTATGTACACACACTACTTTTTTTAGTACTTACGGCAATAAGTACGTCTATCGTACGTACGTACTTAAGACTATAGCCATAAATGTACAAAAAATGACCGTTCCCCCTCTTATCTCCAACCATCAATAAGTTTATTAATAAAAAAATATGGAAAAAATCTGACATACATATAGCTAAGTAATTATTTATTTTTTATGGGAAAAATAAAATGAAGTGCTCATAATTTACAGTTGAGAAAAAACTAAAAATCTTTGAAAATCTTTATTAAAATGTAGGCTTGTCAACTCTCGGTGCGCGAATCCGACTCGCACTTCACCGGTTTTTTAAACTCATCTACATTTGGTTCCCCTTGTCAATTGTTTTTCCCGGAATGCACAGTATTTACGGGCGCAATGCAGATAACACACCCAGGGGTCTAGTGGTAAACAACGACCGAACCAGTAACAACCCGTTGTTATCCTAGGGCCGTAAACTCATTGATATTGTCCTTTCCCGATATTGGCGGAGTTCTAGATCTCTACGTACCAGAATTGACCGGCTTATCAGCGCAGTAGCGTGGCATGCACTTATTGCTCTTAATTCGACAACCAATTACGACGATATGGAAGATACTAGATAATTACCTACTTTATAACATAACCTACTTTTTTGATCAATGCTTTTAATAAACGAAAATAAAAATATGTAAATTGCACATGGTTTTCGTTAGAAAGGTTCCTTCTAAAATTTCAAATGCGTCATACAACCGATTATTCTCACATTAGTAGTTAATAACTATCCTGATATTTTTCCCAGTGCAACTTGTAACTACTGTTGAAAATGTTAAACCCACAAATATTACCTACGCATAACTCAAAATTTTACACATTTTTATTCGATTAGGTTGGTACAGTCACCATCAAAAGTATGTGATCCAATATTGGACTCAAAAATAGGTCCTTTTTACTGGAAGCTTAAGAGCGTGTCAGATATTTTTAAGCACAATGTTAGATCATATTGCTGTACTTACTTATAGTTGTGGTTTTATCAATGGGTACCTAGGCTAGGTACTTACTTATATACTACGCAAAATGACACGTTTTGACTAGTAGGATTGCACTCATCAGAATTTTCGTAAGGATGGTAGGTAAACGTACGTCCTATCAAGGTATTTAATTTACCTTGCAACATCTGACTTTTTGTCATTCCCTGACAGTCTGCTAACAGCCAGACGCCAAATATCTACTCATTTGTTTTATCTAACTACGACTGCTCCCATGAACCCGTTTACGATATTTCCAGAAAGTCGCCCATCAATCGAGAAATCAGTTTGTCAAAGATAGTTTATCGCGGGCGAGAGTAAACAACCTGCTATTTATAGAACGAGAACCACATGCGTGGCCATTGATCGGAGAGTCAGACCTTTCTCAAACCTTCAGCGTGGCATAACTGTGATGTACAGTTGCTATCTTGGAGCATTCAAGGCGGTCAAATATATCTAAACACGCTCTAACGCCTTTAAGAATACAGTCGACATCAGATATTTCAGAGCACTTTGTATTTTTACTGATATTTTTAATACCTACATAAAAAATATAAAAAACACTGATAGGCTGATAGGATATGTCATTAAACCAAACGCTCGATAAAAAAGTAACTATCATAATCCTAAAGAATACTCGTTAATTATGTATTTAGATACATAATTCTCTCAAACTCCTAGACTCCACAGAACTTTGGTGGCTTCTACACGATACTCTTAGGTTCTTCAAAAACAATACCATAACAAGTCAAAGACTATATGGCTTTTAGCGCGTAAAATAGATGCCCAGCTGCCATTTAATTGTATACTCACAGGGTGCTTACCTACCACGAAACACTAAATCCAGAACTTCGGTTGCCGAGTCACTCGAGAATAAAACGAGAGAAAGGGATGGAGTTAACGTAACTCCGAACTTCGATCTTTCCATAGGGCCACAGACTAACAGGGCCTCTATCTATTCAACACGGAAAAGACAATATCGTTTTTGAACTGTTATCGTATTGTTAACATTTTGATAGCTTTTATTTTCTTGACAGTAATGGTGGCCGAGTTAAAAACAATACCATAACATGCCAAATAGGTACGATTTGTGTTACACCGCCTAGAATAGAGGCGCTGTTTCTGTTAAGGTTTCATATATTTCTTCACAGATTTAGGGCTGTCAGTAAACTGCAAGTAAACGAGCCTTTAATCAGGTTATCGAGCAAATCATTATTGCGTTATTTGGACTATCAATGTCAATCGACATCGTCTGAATGGTTACCTCGAACCACTAAATTCAAAACTTCGCGTGCCGAGTCTCCGTCACTCGAGGATTTGTTAGATCATTTTCACAACCAGCGTTTTTTCATAACAGCGAGCGAATTTTCACATAGCATTTTTTCATAGTAGCGAATTTTCATATTTGCATTCCTTCATCTAGCGTTTTTCATATACCGTTATTCAATGTTCGAGTTTATTTTAATCGCTAAAATTACGATTAGATTATCATATTAGTCTCGTTATTCCCCTTCCAAAAATCTAATTTGACAGAGTCGACGGAGCTCCGCTTGACGGTGCTCCTATTTCTGGGTTATTTTGGCCCATTACGATGTAATAACTATTGGGAAAATTTACGATTGTGAAAATTCGCTTCTATGAAAAATGCTTGTCGTGAAAATGATCTATCAAACCCACTCGAGACTAAATCGAGAGAAAGGGATGGAGCTACCGTAACTACTACTCCGATTTCTAAAGTAGAGACGGCCTCTGATCTCATTTTACTATAGATCGAAAGTAACGTTCGATGACTTGGTGTGGTAAAAGGTACCTAGTGATTTCTGAGAAATGTTATTTAAAGAAAATAATCACATTTTACGTAATAAGTAGAAGATTGCACAACTAATTAATCGGCGAAATACCAAATATTTTTTTCGTGTTGGAAATGTGATCAAAGGTTAACACAACCATCTTTTTTACGCTTTCAAGTTGCATAACGTTACGTAACGTTAATAATGATCCATAGATAATAAATATGCATCATTAAGAAATTACATTACCCAGAACCAAATAGGTAATACGGATAAAGAATGATAGGAAAGTCATTACTTACATGCGAGTCACGAGTGTCATCAAGTCAGAAAATAAAAACCTACTACATTTTTATAAAAGCTGTGCTGACAAAGTCGCGTATTTCCATTTCGTGGGTTTTCTGGATTATTGATGTGAAAATTAGTAATCCTCGTACATAAAGTAGGTATTAACTTTATGCATCTACTCAGTGTATACAAAATATATACACCTATAGGTACAAATTGCATGCATGATAATGTGATCGCGATCTTAAACAGATATTTTGCGAACTACACGAAAAAACGAATTACCTATCGCGTCAAGGCAATAGGGAATATTCATGGCTTTTTTTCTCAATAAAAATTGATTCAAGTAACAAACAGTTGAGAAATTATTTTTTGAAAATCTATAATTATTAACATGGAGTTTATATGGCCGACCTGTTACATGACGTCACAGTGCATATCGGATCTCTCAGTCTAATCGCATCGCAATCTAATTAGCAGTTTATACTTGTATCATCCGTAGTGTCACTTGGCCGATTTTAATTTGAATTTTGTTTTTGGTGATCTCTATTACAGTATAATTTGTAGCGAAACGCGTTTTTTTTTAAATTCATTCTTATTCCCTATTGCTTTACGCGATTCGACTGTCAGCAAGATCTTTTGAATCGTAATAGATAGCGGGATGTTCTTTTTCCAGAATATGTTATTACCGCGGATTTTCTAACAGATAATAAATATTAAAGAAAGTGACGTAATGAAGACGGGAGAGAATGAAGAAAAGTTTTTTTCACTTCTCATGCTCGTAAAGTCCTTCTTTATGCTGGGTATGCTTAGTGCATAAAGTAATTTCTTCTTTTAAGACTAAGGCAATCAGGCCTTACAGCCTTCACACAATACACCTTCATTTAATTGATATATTTTTTATGAGATTTTGGTTACATCTTAATTTAATTACGACATTTGTATAACTATCTAAATACAAATTTACGAATAATACCTACGGCGTGCATTTACGGTAAAAAAATACAACGCAAATATTTATAATAACTTGGCATTAAGCATCAGACCATAGTCAAACCTGTCAAACTTCACATAGTCGAAAATTAAAAAAAAAAGTTAAGTAGGTAATCAGGCCTAACAGGCCTTACAGCCATGCGCAAACATAACATTTTAATTACTTACATTAAATATAAAAATTTAATAAATTATCCTGTAAGTATGTGCTTCTTGTTTTATTTCCTTGCAATCGAAGTGAAAAGCAGAGTGTAAAATTCGAGCATAAAACCCATTTTACCCTCGACGTGACTATCCACACTCGCCGTTCCGGCTCGTGTGGCTATATGCACGTCTTGGGTAAAATGGCTCGTTTTATGCACTTGTTGTACAATCTACTATTTTCGACGTACCTATGTTTATTTTTACACGACTGCCCAAAAAAACGGAGTGTAATGTTTTCAGGGTTCATGTATGTATGTATGTACGATTCTTTATTGCACCATATAACTTCTAAACGCCTGAGCGGAATAAAATGTGTGTGGTATCGTTAGAATCTCTTTACCATCCCGGGTGACATAGGATAGTTACCTAAACTGTTAAAGTTGAAACAACAACAATGGCAAAATGACAATTATTAACATCGGTATATCGACGACAATATAAAAAATGCGGTCGGGTATTGAACCTTGCTTGCCTTTCGTTTAGTTATTGTTGTATCGTAAAAACGGTAAACATACAAACGTCAAATTTAGTGTGATTATAGTACAAACTAACAGGAATAGTAGGTACTATCAGCCCATCGGAACCCTGACCCACCATAGAACGGTGTCACAGTGACATTATAATAGTACATTATGATACAAGTGTGCTAAGTTGACCATTGTATACAAGGCGTTATTGTGTGCGCACGAGCGGAAGCGAGTGCGCCACAAGAAAGCCGCGTATATTATGGTCACAGGCACACGTGTTACATACGACGTTTTTCAACACACTTGCGAAAAAAAACAAGACTCTTCATTTAGTCAAATTTTAATTAATTATTAAAACAGTTGGTAAAATTACAATTTTCAAAACGGTACTGAACAGTTTTATTTGGCATTACGGTTTGTGTAATGTTGTTAATTATTTCATTGTCTTGGGTGAATGTCTGCGATGAACAATTATTTCCGGCGGAGTTAATAATAAGTTATCTTTATTTTCTTTACTTAAAGAAGACATTTTCGTTAATATTAAACTTCACAATAATTAATCCAAACTATCTTCGTCACAGCCGTCAATTATTTACGAAAAATACGCGCGCGTTGATTTTTTTTCTTGCCGCGATACCGATGCGCTCGCAAGGCTAAGGCGCGAACGAGATCGGCCAACAGCCAAATTTAAAATGTAATAATTCATGTTTAAAATACAAATTACAGAAAAAATTAAATGATTTTAATGAAATTGAGTTATTTTTTAGTAATAAAGCTGATTTCACCAATTTATTGAAATAAATATGTAGATAATGTTATTTGCCGCATAAAAACTGTTTGTTGCTAAGAAAAAAAAAGGTATAACCCGACTAAATTATATCGCTTCTTCTTCGTACTTACAACTTGGTACTAGGCTACAAATGTAAATTGTTTGGGTTAATAAACTAAAGGCACTTGTGCGTAATATACTGAAAAAGCACGCGTGTTTAATATCTAGGTTTATGAGCCAAAAATCGGTGGAATAAAAAGGTCGTTTTGAGCAAGTGTGTTGAAAAACAATTTCTTTGACACTTCTTATGACTTCAGTCATAACGTCACTGTGACAGAGTTCTATGGTGGGTCAAGGTTCCAATGGGCTGATAGTACCTACAACTGAAGAAAAACAACAAATACTAAAATTTGATCAAGTGTGAGTTAGGCTCGTGGTGATTCGATTCGAAATCGAATTCAAATCGGAATATAATGTTAGATCGTTCTCCCGAACTCATTATTTCTTTGTAGTAATTTTTAACGCGATAATATTCACAGTCGTGTTTTTCCCCTTGCGAGTTTTATCGAGTCGCTTCTTTTCCTAGCAGCATATTTTCAATGTCGTGTTTTTCCCGTTCCAATTTAACGAAGTTACAGAGCCCACGGGTGGTTTCCAATTTCTGGGTGGTTTGGCCCTCCGGGCCTGATGCAAAGCTGACATACGAATTACGAATTACGATGTAATTACTTTTGGAATAAAGTACAGTCACGAACCGGGATTGTTGAGCCACTTGCCACTGTTCGTATTTTGGCCGTATAATGCAAATCGGGTTTAGTCGTTTATACTCGTATGTCCAGTATGTATTACTCTGCTAAATTATGAAGAATATTGACGTGAGTGACTTAACATTCCCGTGTTGCAGTCACAGCTTGGTTGTGTTACCTACTTACACGGATCGGTCAAAGTCGGATAGGGTAAAGTCACCATTAGTCAGCCAGATACCTGTAGTCGGCCTCTGCCTATACTTTGTATGAGTGGAAAGAGTACGAAAGATATATTTCCCACTCTTCGCACTCATATAAAGTCGACTACTGGTCTCTGGCTGACCATTGGTGACTTTACCCTATATTCGCTTAAATTAAGAGATGAAATGCTATGGCTCAACAATCCCGGTTCGTGACTGTACGACTGAGATAGAAATCGAACGGGAAAAAATTCGAACAAGAAAAGCGACTGTAATAAAATCGAACGGTGAAAAATTATATTAGGTAATATCGCGTTCGGGGCAAAATGAGAAAAGAAATAATGAGAATACTACAAAGAAATAATGAGTTCGGGAGAATGATAGATCATTCTCCCGGACTTATTATTTAAAAATATATAGGTAACGGTTAATAATGTCTATAGATAGGGAAAGAGGAGATCGGATTTTTTCATACAAGTAATAAATATATCGGTAAATAGGTACGTCTAATAAACCGCAGCCACAGAGTAGCTGATTTACAGTAGGTATAAGGTTCCTAGATTCATTTTAGGACTAGAAAAAATACTGCCTCTGCTCGATTGATCCGATCGTTGTGGAAAACCTTGGGGAAGGCCTTTGTCCAACAGTGGACGTCTTGCGGGTGATGATCTGATGATGATGATGATGAGAAAAAATACATGAAACTACTTTAGCAATAAATTTTCTTAAGGATATATTTACTGTTATATACTTATTTGTCAATTACTATTGGGGAAAAAAAGACAAAAAGTCTTCTGTGACAATGATCTACCAAGTTAACACTAAATATGTCTATAGGGAAAGAACGGCGTTCGGAATTTTTTATACAAGAAAATAAATATAAGTGTAAAGAAGGCGATTGTACATTTTTATACAAGAAAATAAAAATATAGGAAAATGCCCCTAACAAATCGACTTTACATCGTTTCGGCTATTTTGTGTGTTTGCCAGAGAATGCTCTATTTGAGTTATCTAGTTATACGTTAATTTTGTTATTTTAGTCTCAAGTGTAGTGTAGTACAGTATTTTAATAGCTGAATAAATATTATTTATTCTTATATTATTTATATATACTTACTAACAATTAGGACATGATAATGCCAGCCACATATTAACCCTCTTATGGTCATAGTTTATCGAGCGCTCCGAGATCAGATCCGCCTCTTAGGATGGCAAATTCAGTAAATAATTATACCAGTTTAAAGTTCACATTTATGTCCGATTATACTAAAGCTAGGGCGGTGATAAGGCAGCAGATAACATTCAACCTTAAACTGTGCTTAGAGAGTAAATTTAAGCTATTGTCGGGATCTCTTGTTCTACGCAGTCATATAATACAAACCAATTTACTATTAATACTCCATAATTAACCACGTAGGTAGTATTGAACTTCGAGCATGGTCATATTTTTAGGGTTCCGTACCAAAATAGTAAAAAATTGAGAGACTTCGGACTCTGTCTGTCTGTATGTCACAGTAGTTTTTGTCAGAAACTATATACCTAAGTCAACTTGAAATTTGTCATGTAACTTGCTTGCCCGCATCTGTTGATAGTAAAAAAATATGAAATTATTTTTCTAAATATTTGAAAAGGGGTCTAGAATGGGGGTCTAAAAGTGAAAGTGATTTGATTACAGCAAACGCGGTGTTATATGAAGCGTGCAGACCTCAAATATTTTTTATAATAATTTTTCAGGACGTACTTTTTGATTTTATAGCTATAAATGATACAGAAAATGACCGCCCAATTACCTCCGAAATTTATCACAAGATGACTTACGTATTATAAGATGTTATAATTTATATGCGAAGGGACAAATTAGGCACGGATAAAATAAGAATAGTAAAAATCATGAATATTAGAAAACGCTATATAAAAAATAGCTACATGAAGAAAAGCAATTAAGAAAATAAACGAGTGAAAGAACGCTTTTGAAAATAATCTAACAAACCGCCTAAAAACACATATTTAATATTTAATGGTTTTAGCTAAATATTAAATTGTCTAACTAGGCTGCTGTGAACCAAGATAGTAATAAATTTACTACTTATTATGTTACAGATGATAAGGTATCTCGGTTACAAGTCATTGAAGTGATCCGTAATTAAAAGAGGATAACACGAGCAATTACCGCTGTTGCTTGCACAACAACAGAAGTTCGCAGCCGAACTGTATCAATTCATTGTTTAATTTTTAGTCGCTATCTCCCGCGATACACGCCGGTCCCGGTTATATTTGTATAACGCAGTAGGTAGCCAATAAAGCATATCTCTTAATAATAACAACTTGATAAGTCAAGAATAGTAACTTTACAACTCAAAACGAAGTCAAAACAGGAAATAATAATACCATGAGACCAGTACATGGTTTGTATTGTTTACAAGTAAAATAAGAAGCTAATCGATAATTTAATTCTAATCAATATTATACGATGGGAAGTAAACTAAAAATTGGGCAAGTATAACTAATAAAATGTGATGTCAAATACCCATACTAAAAATGCCACGAAGATGAGGCCTTAAACTGGCAATTCTTTGAGCTGTAATTGCCCGTCATCAATACGGACGTCGCATTCTAATTCACAAAATTAGAATAAAACAGCTCTACTGTCTACAGCTGTTACCGGCTAAAAATTGCCGATAAGTTATTATTATTATTATTATTATTTTTTTTTTATTTTTTTTTTATTTATTAAAAACAAACAACACAGTACAATAATATATCATGCCCTGCAAAACTGTTGGAACAGTTTGACTGCAGGATTGTGTCCATTAATTAAATCTGTTTTACCTTACAGTATGTCTAAATCTAAATTATCTAATATGGAAGTGACTCTAATAAAAAATTCTTGACTAGCCTCTTAACCATCCATTAACCGAGTGCACCTTTAGAAAGGAAATGTGTCAATTAAAATCTACAGATACTTTTAACTATTAAGTCTACCCACATCTTTATTAAATTATTACACATTTTTATAATCTATCCATAAAGGGAATAAGTATAAAACTAAAAACTAGAATGGTTAACAAATATCGAATGGATAAACAAGCTTGAATGTCTTAAACCATAGAATAAAAAAGAAAAACCTGTTGTATTGTAAAAGTTAATTTATTTTACACTCCTATAAAATACCCATTCACTTTAATACTAAACAAAAACCATATTCTAAACGACCTAATAGTGCAGTTTGCTACTTTCAAAAAACATACGGTTAAACAAATTACAAAATAGTTTTGCATTGCGCAAGCTTACTGCCTGCATGCCATGCATAACACAATGCGTGCTCCTGAAATAACTTACTTATTATATCTAACTTATATTATACATACCTATATCTTTAAATAATTATTTTATCTTGTAAAGTACCAAATGAAAAAACAGGGTGTCTATTTCTAATTCAAATCTCATCCGGTGACTAAACAGCACCAAGATGGCTTATTTAAAGTTTTTATTTTGAATCTCCTCACATTATTGTTAAATTGCTTCATTAGATCAGTGAAAAAAACCGACTTCCAGGACAGCTATGCTATGACTGTGTGGGTAAATATCAAGAAATTAAGTAAGTACCAAATATCGGTGGCCGAATAATTAGGCTGTGAGATTTGAAGATTGGATCTTTCTTATTTGGGATTTTTCTTCATTCTTGTAAGATGACTTGACAGAGGTTAATTGATAGAGACCTTTCTACAGGTGGATGTTATGCCTAGGGCTGGGGCTGGGCTATACCGAAGTCTCTACATTCTATATACTCAAATGTAATCAATTTGCATTGGAAAATGATTTTCTTGCCAATCTTGTTTTCAAAGTTTGCCACACGAAAAATACGTACTTGTATACAAAATAACTATTTTTAATTATTGGTAATGCTATTGGATTTGGTAATGGTACTTGACACATTTTGCTGTAGGATTACGGGTTAGGTAGTGCTAGATAATGTTAACTTGCACGCATATAATGCGTTGAGAACCCGTTGGCAATGCTGACTAGCATATACAACAATCAATTTTACTATGATAATTATCTTATCTGTGTTGGTCATTGTGGGTGTGCTGGCGGCTGTAACGTAATAATATTCTTACAATATCATATATGATAAAGTCATGAGTTTCGAATTTAGAACATCTTCCAAAACCAACACTTACAATTTAAATAGGCCCCAATTTTCAGCTCGTTATGTTTATATCGCACGATATTTGATCTCGAACGGCATGAGAATATTACTTTATTAGTTTGTCTATGGCTCTTTATGCTGGCATTTTTGTCGTTAATTATTAGTTGTGTCGCTTTTGTTCGCTTATTCCTGGTTGCCACTACCTTGATGGCCACCACTGGTGGCGATACGGATTTTTGTTCCTGATTGCCGCCCAGCGGTGGCAATGAGGAATATATTTCCCTATCGCCGCCACTGGTGTCAATGAGGAAAATGTACTACTATAAATGAGGTAGGTTTAGGTTATGTTAGTTTTGCAGCAGGCCCGGAGGGCCAAACCACCCAGAAATAGTCGACACTGTCTGATTGATTTGAAATAAGAGTGTCGACGGAGCTCCGCTAACGCGGAGCTCCTGTTTCTGGGTGGTTTGGCCCTCCGGGCCTGCTGCAAAACTAACATAACCTAAACCTACCTCATTTTCATGTTTACATGTTTACATTTTCATAAGAGTAAGAATGGCGATCGAGGTGGTGGCAATCAAGAATAGAGGAAATCCTCATTGCCACCGCTGGGCGGCAATCAGGAACAAAAATCCGTATTGGCACCAGTGGTGGCCATCAAGGTAGTGGCAACCAGGAATAGAGGCTTTTGTTTGTCTAGAAAATTATATTAAGTAATATTATTATAATAAATAAACATATTTTTATATGTTTTGATTAATCCGTGTGGTTGCCGGGTTAGAATAGTGACAGCCCAAGTCTTCCTGTGGTTGTCGTAACAAGCGACTAAGGGAATAGGTAAAGGCTTTTAGTACTGTAAGGCGATGGTCTTACAACCTGTCACTAATACGCTGGTAAACATCATAGCCGATTGTGCAAAATGTGGTTGCAGAATTATCAACAAGTTTTTAGAGTTGTAGGTAATTCTGTAGCTCTGCCTAGCCCACTGTGGGATTACAAGAGTAAAGGTATGTACGTATGTATGTATGTTTTGATTTATTTCTGATTTCAGTTCATACTGGACATTTGCCTTCGACTAGATAAAATAATGTGTGCAAATATACATAACTAGGCCTTAAAACACTCGTGTGATCTCATTATGAAACTCACCTCGCATTATGTATCAGTTAGATAAAACTACTATTTATTTAGGTAGGCCACAAGTGACCTTTATCATTTATTTTAAAGTTTTTATACACAGAAGAGCGTAACACCATCAAACCCTCATACTCAACGGTAATTTAAATAAATAGAGTTTTTTATACAGTTAAGACTTAAGATATCAAGAAAAGAGGGAAATAATAGAAATTTTATAAAATGGAAAGAAATTCAGTAGTCTTATTTTTAATAACTAAAGTGGCATCAACGTTTCTCGCTTCCAGGTAAGAATCTTGAAGGATGAACAGTAAAAATGTTTCACAACGTATAATAAATGTATGTGAACTTTAAACCAAAAGTATATAATTTTGATACCAGTTAATATTTATTTATTTGCAATCGTGTTTAGAGCAATAATAAATTGATTAATATGTTTATATTTATAATACAAATAAAATACACATTTAATACACTATGTTCTATTTATATTAACCACTCACCGCCGCACTCAGAGACATTTTACTGACAATTAAATCAAACTTGTGAATGAAAAATAAATGTTCTAAAAAACATTAAATCGCCTTCAAAAACACAACAAATAACGTCTTTTAAAATGGTCGAACTGAAGTCGGCGTCCCACCATATTTTTAATCATATTCAGTTTGATTTCATAGTAGTATTTAGTGGTCATAATTATGCAAAAAAATATGCAAAAAGGTAAATTTTGAAAAACCAAAATTTTAATACAGTTGTTAACTTTTTTGATATTTTTTCCAAAACTGTAAAATTTGACAACTTCATTTTATTACTCACGTAAAATATAAGTAATTATATTAAAATCAGGAAATTTTCAGATTTTAGGTCCCTAAACTTCGGAGATAAGGGGGGAAGAATGGTCATTTTTTTGTACATCTTTGGATATAAATCAAAAAGTACGTCACGGAAACATATAAACATAATAATTTTCAAATGTGTAGACTGAGCCCCTTCATATGACATCCCGTTCAACAGATGCGGGCAAGCAAGTTATACAACTATGCGCAAGTTGATAGCTTCAATATTTTAGGAGAAAAACTGCTGTGACATATAGACAGATAAACAGACACCAAAGTCTCACCTTAAGGGTTCCTTTTTTACCATTTTGGTACGGAACCCTAAAAAAGGATATACATTCAGTGGAACAAGGAACGACTTAATCCTCATTAACTGACTCTGAGTGCGGCCGTTAGTGCTTACGTACTTCAACCAACGTTTATACCCAGTTGCATAAACGTTCATTAAAGTTAATGTCACCTAAGTCGTGTACTGTTCCGTTCTACATTGATGAGCAAGATAACGAAGAAAGATGTCTTAATAGGTCATTAACGCTAATGAACATAATGCAATGGGTGTTTGGACAGTGATTAATTATTCATACGTTAATTATGTCGCCACGCTATATTGCATAAGGTAACGCGCAGAGTACCAACTTATTTAAAAAAATAAAGTTCTCTGCGGCCTAAACTAACTCTTTCATTAAAATTATCTATAACTTGAACTATTCTTAGTCTCTGCCAGTAGAAAGGTTTTAGTGGAAGCGACTTATAGATATTGAGGAAACTAAGTTGTCCGTTTCGCTAATCTCAATATTTTTTGACTAGGAACCAATTAATTGGAACCTTCTCAAACTTGAGCATCGTTATCCTTAGGACATAAACTTTCGCCGAGTTTATCGAACACGTCATTCTTGCACACCGTCTTAAGGGATCCAAGGTAATGGCTGAATCGGTTGTTCCTCTTAGAGTTGGTGTCCGTTTTAGCTTTCTCGAACCTGCATATCGACCGGCAGGACGACCAGTAGTCGAGAGCCAGGGCTCTCCTGTCCAGCACCGCCGCCGCGCACAAGTGACTCGATACACTGTCATGCCGAGAGACTACTCTGTCTTTATCCCTGCAAAAGGCAAATTCAATTTGTTATTAAAGTAGGTTTTGCACGCGTATAAGTAGTTTGTCGCTATTTTCTCGAAAAGTCTCCAATTTTCCGGGATAAACAGTAGCCTATGTGCCATTCCAGACTATTATCTATCGGTTTACCCTCATTTTGTCGACACTATTCATATAACATATCACTTCACGGAACTTTCGTTTAGTTAAAAGTTTTTTATAGTCACAAGTCCAACCTAACCGTCGTAGGTAACTACGAAGATAAGTTTATTAATAGTGGATATAACCTGGAAACAACAGGGTTCTAGCAGAAAATAACTTTTGATGAAGTGAAATTTGGTGAAAGAATACGTTCTATGACTTCTATGATATGAGGGTCGTAAATCAAGGGGACACCATAATCTATCTCTGTGCCAAATTTCATCTAGTTCCATTCTGCCGTTCTCTTGTGATGGAGGAACAAACATCCACACTTTCGCATTTAGGTATAATATTAGTAAGAAGTATCAAGCCGGAATAAAAACTACACGACATTGGACTTATGAGGAAACGCAAACAATACGAGTACTTTACTGTAAAGTCCGAATTACGGTAAAATCTAAGAATCACCACAAGAGTTCACATAGAAGAGGGAGGGTGTAGTGAAACTGACATGTATATTTAATTTTTCATTTAGAGAACGATTTCTAACAAGCGGCGTGTGACCTGGAATCGTCGTTAAGTATTATGATGTTTTTAAAGATATTTTGTACAAAACAATACACGTGATTTTGGCACCACATATCACCAGGGCGGAGGAATTTGTTAAGGGTTTTGGGAGTTGGAAAGAAAATAGTTCCTACTAATAGGTATAATTTATGAGAACGCGAGTATTTGTGTTTGATTTATCCTTTTTACCAAACTGCGTCAGCAGGAGGGCTATGTTTTACGAGTGTATGTATGTATGTATGTCTGTCTATATCTGTGACTTGCTCTGCAGCCTAAAAGGCTTGCTGAGCAAGCCTCTTAGGCTGCAGCTGAGGTGTCTTGGTTGGGGCTTGGGGAGCGACATTATAATCGTCATGAGAGGGGGGTTAATTTTAATTAACATAATTAGGATTCACCATTGTTTTGAATTTTTAAGTAACATATACATAATGTACACTAGTGATATTTTAAAATTAATTACCCACCTTTGCACTGACATTCCAATCGGTTTCACATACAATTCAGTGTCGCACTGCAGGCTCCTCTGAGCATTGCAAATTGATCTGACTACAAGCGTTTTTGAAATGTCATCATTAACATCAAGACTCCTACAATAATAGTTTTGGTTCTCAAATTCGGATGAACTGTCACATTCAGATGAATACCATGGTTGTGAACAAATATTTATTCTTCCATCTGGTCTTAAGTGGCTGAAGTAATCCGCTGCTGAAATGTTGTCTGATATTTCAGCAATTTCCCTCAGCTTACGGTTCTGCTTTTGCTTATCTTCAGGAACATCTGCAACTTTGCTACTAACAAAAGCATTATTTAGAAAGTTAGGCAGATTCCACCACACATCCCACATGTCGCAGGGCCATTTTAAATGTAACAAATGTGACTGTTTTTGCATGAAATATTTCCATACTATATCGGATTCCTGTGAGGTACATGGGAATTGACGCTCATCTTGATTATCTGTGTCAGCCCAAGACATACTGGAGTTTTCATCATAACAAAGACTATTTGGAATATAATCATCTAGCTGAGTGGACTCTTGTTGTAGGAAGGTATTAGCATAGAATTGAATGCAGTTAATGGTCTTCCTGATATCCCCTTTGAACAGGTCTAATAAAACTGACCCTAAGCCTGGCCAGCATGTTCCACCATCTGCTAAACACATTATATCCAACCATGTTCCAAGCATTCTAGGCAAAAGTGGCTTCATTTTCATAATCTTACCGCATTGCATAAATTTCTGCAAATGCGGACACACCAATGACGTAGTAATCAATATGACTGGTCGTTTGGAATATTGTATTAGCTGACTGATAGCAGAACAAAATCCATCATCTTGTTCAAATACTATATCTGCATCATCAATTAAAATAAGTGACATACCAGTTCTGGCATTATCTTGGCTGTTAGTTGATTGACTGAATACCTCATTTTTAGATTTAGGCAAATCCTTTGATTTCTTAGGTCTTCCTCGCTTTTTAGCTTTTATCAAGAAGTCAACATCAATAACATCCTGGGATTTTTGAGAATTTTCAGCACTACTACCCTTTCCTCTATTAACTTTGTGGGACTGTGTAGCCTCTTGCAAATCCTGTAACATAATTTTACCATTTCGTTTACTGCTGGCATTAACCTCTATGACTTTTATAGATAACTCTGCCGCCACAGCATATACACACGAAGTTTTACCGCAGCCGGTGGGGCCAGTTAAAATAAGAAGGTTGTCTGTTGTCTTCACGCTATCTCGACTATCTTGGTCAGAGTAACAGAAATCAGATGAATCAGAATCATCTTTATCATTGGCTTTTCCTTTCGCCTCATTGGCAGACCAAGACTCTAGCCATTTTTTCAATTCCTTTGTGGTTTCAAAATTTCCTATTATTTGATTAGTTGCCAAGGGTTTATATTTATCAGTCCAATTCAATTTATCTATTTGCATTTTACTAAAATGTGTTATGTTATTAATTAATTCTAAACTATTATCTAATTCTGGAAGGTGGATGTCTGTTAACTCTCCCTTGCTTTTTGCTTTCAATATGTGATATGTACGGTAGACTGGAAATTTTGGATAAGAAAGCTTAATATTTTTCAATATTTTATGAATGTTGTTATCAGCTTTTGTCCATTGTTTGTAATTTGATGGTTTTTCAGGGCTTAATAACACATTAAGCCGTTTTTCTGATGATTTGACTGGACTGAAATCAGCATCAGTCTCACATTTCAATAAATCATTTGTTATATTATTGTTTATAGTAATACCAGTAGTAACATTCTGTTGGACATGCACTACTTTAAAAAAACTGTTCACCTCTGCATCAATCTGTTTCTGCTGATTAACTATCTTTTTTAGTTTTTCTGGAACACCACTTTGGAGAAATTTCTGCTTAGCTTCTAAAGCTGCTTGATCTAATTGTGGTTTGGGCGCAAATATAGGTGCTAACTTTACATTACCTCTTCTATTGATGTCACTATTATTTGTAGATTTTTTATTATCTTTCATATGTTTTTTATCTGACTTAATTACATTATCAATTGCAGTTTTGAGATCTTTGCTTAATTTAGGTATATTAATTTTTTCATCAATGTGTTTTTTCTTTTTAGGTGTAAATATATTATACTCCTCATCTGAGCTTGATAAAACAAAGTCATCACTATATTGTGTAGGTTTATTCACATTTCTTTTAGGTCTTTCTGTTTTACATTCATTTTGATGACTACCGCATTCTTCTGTTTCAATGTGTTTTAACTCAATGATTTGCTCACGTTTTCTTTTTCTTGTGCCTCTTTTATTATTTGTAGTTGAATTAGTAATTACCGTAGTAGGAATTTTTGTAATATTTATTTTTAAATTATTCAAGTTTTCATTTTCAATCTCACATATATTATTATCAGTTTGAAGACTTAGTTTTTTTTTGCTCACATGTTTTTCTAATTTATTTTCATTAGATAAGTTTTCATGTTTGGTCTCACATGTATTATCAGTTTGAAGGTTTGTTTTTTTTTCCCTCTGCTGTTTTTGTAATTTACTTTCATTGGATACATTTTCATCTTTATTCTCACATGAATTATCAGTTTGAAGGCTTAATTTCTTTTTCTTCAGTTGCTTTTTATTTCTTGATGAAATTTTTACTTTTATAATTGGACTACTTTGCTCAACTTCCTCATTTGTACTTGGAGGAAATGATTCATCATCTTTGTCAAGTTTCTTAAAATAACACAGCATATTTTCCTTTTTTTTAATTGAAGGTGACAATTTTTTAAGGAATTCCACATCTTCTCTGGGCACGTCCTTTTCTTTTAAAAGATTTGTTTTAATTTGAACAGGCTCCTCAAACATATTGATTAAATTAAGTGTCCCATTTCTCTTCACATCTAAAACCTGTTTTCCATTAGGTACCTCTTTTTCAAATGCAGACAGTGTTTCTTCCATTTTAGTATTAATTAATATTGGTTCATCTTTCACTCCTCTTACTGTTTTTTTACTTTTAACAATCATATTGGTCAGCCTTTCTGCTCTTTTTTCCATTTTCTTATTAATAGCATCTGCTAAAGCTTCTTCTTTCTCTTTTTTCTTTAGAGACCCCTTTGCTTCAGCCATTTTCTGTAAAATCAAAAGTCTCTTAGCTTTCATTTTCTTCTCTTCTGCCGTTATTTGCAATTCAGTATCATCTATGGTTCTTTCTTTGCCTGGTGAATTTCCACCAATACTTTTATTCCTAGATTCCATCATCAGTTTAAAAACATTAGTATGTGTTTTATCCTGACTATTTGGAGTCAGTATTTCTTCATGGTCCATCTCCGCACAGGAAACTTGGTTTACTGTATTGTTATTGCCGAGACCCTCTTTAAACAGAGTTTTAGCAGTCTTGCTGTTCTGTACATCTCGCTTTCTTCTAACCATTTTGAACAGGTAGTTTGGTGGGTTTAGTTCATCATTCAAAAGGTTGAACTCTTTTGTATTGTTATTATTATTTGGTGATTTAATTCTTAAAGAATATTGGAATGTGTGTGACACATTTAAAACTTCAGGGTCATCTTTGCCATCATGCCTGATTTTGTATTTCTTCAACTTATTTTTAAGAACTTTGCTACATTTATGTTTAAAATAATTTTCTTTCAGCTTTTTGTAATTTTTTGATGTGTTTTTACAAAATAGTGAACTTGTCTTCAATATATTACTAGATGCAGCATTTAGTTCCTGGATACCAATAATTGGCTTGAGCACAGTTGACATTACTTGTCTGAAAAGAACAAAAAGCAATATTTAGGAAATACAATGTAAACAACACAGACAAAAACCCTGTTGTTTACTTTATAGTGGTCTAACCCGCCCTTGCTTTAGTTCAGTTTAAGTTAGTTTTCTGTAATATGGGTGTTATCAGATAACCTATAAACAAGAATTAATTTTACATAAAAACCTTCCATGTAAATTTATCTAACTAATGGTGAAAAACGCATGAAAATCTGTTCCCTCATTTTTAAGATTATCACATGACTACATGACAGACAAATGTGACTGGGGACTTTGTTTCATAACATGTAGTGATTAACTTGACAAGTTAAGCCCAAATTAAGTATTTTCCCCCTAATGAAATGTATACACATGACGCTATTAGGTATGCAACATAAAATTAAGTGGTGCAGTGCATACGCATGGATTGGAACGCGGTAATTAATGTCTTATCAACAAACGTATTTGTATCAGAAAACTCAGTACTTATCCTAAAAGCTAAAAAAATAATTTTATGTTGTAAATGGTCAATTTTATCGTAACTGAAAATATTCTCGCCACTTATGGGGGGACTAAAAAACAACCAAAGCAGCACAAATGGGCAAAGGAATATAAGTAACTATCGCTGTCCAGTGTCAATACACACGCAGGTACTAAAGAAAATTGATAGGTTACATGGCCAAAAAAGAATTAAGAATGCGCTTAGCAATAACGTTTTGACTGTTAACGAATTACAGATAACAGTAATCACGAAAAGCTAAATATACTACCCAAACAAAACAAATGAAAAGTGTTGGAGCTTGCAGTTTTGTAAATGTGTGCCCGTTCGTTACCTAAATTTTGTGAAATAATTTCAATGCACTCCTTCAAAACACGTGTCCATGAACACTATTATCGACTACGTTTTTTTTCCGTCATCGCTAATCCCGTTTTTCTAAACTTAAACAGCTTAAACCAAAACAACCATCACAGCAAAATTGGCGGTAAACAGCTCAAGACAGCACTGTCACAGTCAGTCAGCCAAGAAACAAATTAACTAAGTGTCAGTGACAGTGACACTGACAGCAGCCACATGTCATGTCCTTTCTTCTAATGGTAAACACGGGCGAAAAAGGCGTAACTACTCGCCCGTCTATTTGGGACTTAAGCTGGCTGCACACACACGTTTTCCGTATTCGATTTCCTAATGCGGAATTTCGATTTGGAATTCCGTGAGACTAGCGCAAACATTCGTTTTTCTTCATTCGGAATGTATACATACAGTGAATACGGATACAAAGACTACTATTGTACACTTACGTCAAAGACAATATAATCACTACGTTTCACTTACGTTACGAACAGTGATAGCGTGGTGAACCCACGACGATGGAGAACGACGATTTATTAGCTTTACTTTTTATTAGCTTACATATACGAGAATACTGGTAATTTCGCCGATTAAAATAAATGTCTTCTGTGAAAATGATCTACAAGCCAACAGCAGAATGTCTATTGGAATGTCTATATTTTATACAAGAAAGTAAATACAGCAGTAAAGGCGATTGTGCCACATAGCCCACAGATTGTAAGGGTATGTCTAAAGTGCTGAGGCCTTACATTGAAAATCGAAGTTCGAAGTTACGTTAGCACCATCCCTGTCACTCGTTCATCATTATGTCAGCCGAAAGACGTCCACTGCTGGACCACTCAGACCGGTCTTGTGCTTTTCGCATCCACCGCGGTCCCGCGATCCTGACGAGGTCATCACTCCATCTTTTTGGAAGCCTACCTACAGCTCGTCTTCCGGTCCGCGGACGCCACTGTAGAACCTTCTGACCCCATCGGCCATCAGTCCTGCGAGCAATGTGCCCCGCCCACTGCCACTTCAGTTTAGCTATTCTTCGGGCTATGTCGGTAACCTTAGTTCTACTGCGGATATCATCATTTCTGTCACTAGTTATTCGAGAATAAATTTTGAGAAAGAAAAGGATGGACCTAAAGTAACTTTGAACTTCAATTGTCAATTTTCTTTACTACCTACAAAGCCACGGCTCAAGGCAATATCACCTAATAATCCTATACGACGTCGCGACGTCACTTCATTGCTATCTAACAAGCACAGAAAAGATGGAAACAAAGTACCAAACCACCAAACGACCGATGAGCGATCATATCGCGATAATAATATCTATTGACTGTGAAGTTTATTTTGAATGGCATTTTTTTCCAAATTTTAGGACTTTGGAACATTAAGATATTTTGATTATGACTGCTATAATAATGTAAGGAATCATAATTTAAATTTATTGCTCCTGTTACAGGAAACACCCGGTATACATATCTCTTTTAAAATATTAGTATAGATTAGTCGGCAGCAAATTCACTTTGAACCCGAAGCCTCACATTTAAAACTATCTGTCAAATTTATGAAAAAAAAAAACACTTTCGATCGCATTGGAATCGCGAGTGCCACTGCAAGTGGTTGGAATCATATAAAATTTCGTAAAATGGCATCCAATGCACTCAAAAACACCCTGATTCGTCATGTCGGGGTAAATATCACGTAGTAAAAGAATTATCTCTGTTCTAATATGTTTAAGTGCTTTAAACTTTAGTGCAGAGTTCCTAGCTGTCAATTGCCTGTTATGTAAAAGCAATTTGCTCCGAGATCATTACCCCAGGCCTATTTACTGGTATAAATAAAGTGAAAATGTTTTCAGACGAGAAGATTCGCAGCGCAGGTCGCTCCATCTGCAGCGCAGGGTGACTGCAAAGTGCAAAATTGCGTTTCGCCTAATCAAATCAAGATTGCCGCCTTAGACAACTGTACTCCGGTTACACGAGTTACGGTTGCCTTCAGGTTCGTAACTATCTATATTTGCTATTAAATCATGCGTTTAAATGATTCATACTAATGTTGTTAATGAGAATGTAACTTTGTCTGTTACGCTTTGACGGCTACACTACTGAAACGATTTCAATTAAATTTATTTTGGAGATAGCTTGAGTCCCAGGTCACAGGATACTTATTATCCCAGAAAAATGTATGTTTCCCGAGGGAATAGTGATAAATAACTTCTACGAATTGAGTCACAGGCAACTGTTAGTAGAAGGTGCTTATCGCTGCTCCCTCAGAAACTGTACAATTTACCAGGATAAAAACTATCCCATGTCCTATTCTAGGACCTAACCAATATATGTGGGGAACAAGGGGGGAACGGTATTAACATCTAACCGACCCAAATGTCAACCTCACCTGCACGCGCCAGTGGGCGGCAGCGGCCAAGTGGCCTCCGTGGTGCTCCCTGCTGGAAAACAAACGAGGCGATGGCGACCGAGCAAATGGCGGGATAACCATCCACCTGGCCATGGCTAGGAGAGGCTTTTCGATAGCCTTGGAGGCCCAAGTACCTCCAGAAAAGACGATAGGAGAAGGCACTCCGAGACCAAACCGAGTGTGACGGTACACTTTAAAGTAGCAGCCCTACTAGCCGTCTAGGATACTATGGGCTAATAACCTGTATATCTAAAATAACTCTATTACTGAAACTCATAGAAGAAATATCCGGACTGATTCTAAACAAACGACTTTTGGCGCGAAATTAAGGACTCTGATTGGCTGCTGGAATGTTCGTACAATGCGAGAGGAGAGTAGGGTGCATCAGGTACTAAAGTGCATGAGAGACTATAGGTTGGATATACTGGGTATTTCAGAGACCCGATTAAGGGACTTTGGAGAACGCCAAGTCGAAGATCACACCTTGCTGTACTCAGGAAAGGCGGAGAAAAACGAGTATGGAGTGGGCTTTCTGCTTTCTAAATGTTCCAGGAATAGTCTTCTTGACTGGAGGCCCGTTTCACCCCGAATCATATCCGCTCGTTTTAAATCAAGAGTGAGAAATGTCACAATAATACAATGCTATGCTCCAACTAACTCAGCAGATGTTGGCACCAAAAATGACTTCTACGACCAACTCACAGCTACGGTTCGATCAACACCCAAGGGAGACATTGTTATTTGCATGGGGGATTACAACGCTCAAATTTTGGCAGCGGTAACAAAGACATTGAGCCATGGATAGGTAAACATGCTTTGGGCAATCGAAGTGAAAATGGTGACATGCTTGTCGATTTCTGCTGCGAGTTTGATATGGTAGTTGGGGGGTCCATCTTCCCGCATAAAAACTGTCACAAGGTCTCGTGGGTTTCTCCCGACAGACGGACAGAGAACCAGATCGACCATGTAATGATAAACAGGAAGTGGAGGCATTCCTTGTTAGATGTTCGCAACCGAAGAGGGGCTGACGTAAATTCTGACCATCATCTCATAGTGGCTAAGATCCAGCTGAAAATGGCTAAGGTAATATGTAAATCATCTTCTCTGTCCCGACGATTTGATATATCCAGACTGCAAGACCCAGATACGAAACACGAGTTTAGCGTAGAAATGCACAACCAGTTCCACACGCAGAGCGTTGACAATGCTACCTTAGAAGAGCAGTGGGCACGTGTTAAGGACGTTCTACATAAATGTTGCGTAAAAGTCTTAGGGTATAGAAGCTGTGACAGGAAGCCATGGATTTCAGCGGACACGTGGAGCAAAATAGCACACAGGAAGTCCATAAAAGAGAAAGTGAATGTTGCCACTGACCGAAACGTCAAAGAAAGTCTTGCTTACGAGTACTTCCTGTGTGAAAGCGATGTCAAGCGTAGCGCGAGGAGAGATAAGCGTGTCAGAGGAGCTTCGATAGCCCAGAGGGCTGAGCTAGCGGCTAAAGCAGGAAACACCAAAGAGCTGTACCGAGCTGGAAGGGAGTTGTGTTACAAGGCTGCAAAGGTGTCTCCGGTAGTGGACAAAGCAGGGAAACTCTTAACGACAGATGCGGAGCAACTGAGTAGATGGCAAGAACACTTTGCCGAGGTTTTTCACACAGTTGGTGAAGACACAGATTCTAGCGAAGAGTGCGACGAAGCAGAGGACTTAGATATTAAAGTAGACCCTCCAGATAGAGCGGAGATAGTGAGTGCCATCAAGAGATTAGGGACTGGCAAAGCTCCGGGGAATGATGGCATCCCAGCTGAAGCACTCAAAGCCAATGCAGACGCAGCCGCTGATATTTTGTTACCGCTGATGACAACTGTGTGGGAGTCAGAGCAAGTCCCCGGAAGTTGGAAGGAAGGCATAATAATAAAGTTGCCCAAAAAAGGAAACTTATCAGTCTGCTCCAACTGGCGTGGAATTAACTTGTTGCCCACATGTTCTAAAGTTCTGTGCAAGATAATATTAAACAGAATGACCACCGCTGTCGATTGTACCTTGAGGGACGAGCAGAGTGGATTTAGGGCAGGCCGATCTTGCACTGATCAGATCAACGTCCTGCGCATGATTCTTGAGCAGTGCAATGAAATGCGTTGCGAGCTGTTTGCTCTGTTCGTAGACTTTGAAAAGGCATTCGACAGAGTGAAGTGGTCCAGTATCTGGCGAATTTTACGGCAAAGAGGTATACCTAATAAAATAATTACCATCATCAAATGCCTTTACGAAGGTTCTTCTTGCCGCATACTACACAAAGGTCGACTGACAGAACCGGTCCCGGTCTCCGCTGGTGTGAAACAAGGCTGTTTGCTGTCACCACTTTTATTTCTCGTTGTTTTGGACGATGTTATGCGAAGAACAACAGGCCACGAAGAAAGAGGTATACCTTGGGAAAATGGTAAAACCTTGGAAGACATCGATTTTGCCGATGATCTGTGTTTACTATCCACTTCACGAACGCACCTTCAGTCCAAGACCGATGACCTGTCGAGAGCCGCTGCCAAGGAAGGTCTACGCATCAACACTGCGAAAACGAAGGACATGCGCCTAAACACCGAAGATAGCACGCCGGTCAATGTCAACGGTGAGGTTGTTGAGCAGGTGCAGCGATTCACCTACTTAGGGAGCGTGGTGGACCCACTTGGAGGTGCCGACGAGGACGTGGAAGCACGCATAAACAAAGCCCGTGCCGCGTATGCGCAGTTGAAACCTGTTTGGGCATCGTCAGTGCTGACTCGCCGCACCAAGTTAAGACTCTTCAACTCCAACGTCAAGTCAGTGCTTCTGTATGGCTGCGAGACATGGCTCGTCAAAAAGGAGACTACAAACAAGCTTCAGGTCTTCGTTAACAAGTGTCTGCGGCGTATTCTGGGGATTTGTTGGCCAAAGACTATTTCAAATACTAGACTGTGGGAGCTAACTAACCAGAAACCGCTGGCTAACGAGATCTTGCTGAGGAAATGGCGTTGGATTGGTCATGTACTGCGGCGGCCCGATAACCACATCTCCAAGCAAGGCTTAACCTGGCATACTCAGGGGAAAAGAAGACCAGGACGCCCCCGTAACACCTGGAGGCGCTCAGTTGAAAAAGAGGCCATTTCCGTTGGACAGAGTTGGAGTGAACTTAAAGTGGTTGCTCAGGATCGAGCAAAATGGAATTCCCTTCTACGAGCCCTATGTCCCTGCTGAGGGATAAATGGATTTCATCATCATCATCATCAACCAATATGTGTGCCAAGTTAAATATCAATTTGTTTAGTGGTTGAAGAGTGAAAGACGGACAAACATACAAACACACTTTCACATTTATAATATTAGTATGGATATTGTTATTTTCAGTCAAGGGCATAAATATGTATAGGGTAAAGTAACCAGTGGTCAGCCAGAGACCTATAGTCGGCCTCTGCTTATACTTTTTATGAGTGGGAAGAGTACGAAAGATATATTTCCCACTCTTCGCACTCATATAAGGTCGACTACTGGTGTCTGGCCGACCACTGGTGACTTTACCCTACACCTCAGTCTCAATAATATGTACACATTATTACTATTGCAAGAAGGTCTATTTGTACTTATTTTTGCACCTTTGTGCGGATATTTTCTTTTGGCCTTGACTGTACTGTATTGCAATACATTGCGGAATTTAAAAATAATGTAAGGATTTTTTGAACCTTGGTTTTTTTTGATGTACCTATATTGAACGTAGTTAAGGGAAAGGTATTAACCCACCCTGACTTGCACTTCAGTAATTTGCAGTTTTCAGTTTTTGGAGCATTTCAACAACATTTAAACAATGATAGATTGATTTTACACAAAATTATACTATGTAGAAAATATTCTAAAAATGTTTTTCTTTATGTATTTATAAAAATAATTTGCACTTTTTCATTACTTTTCGAGATATTAGAACTTATGTGGGTTGGATCCGTTTTCAGAAAAATGGCTTTGTATGACACTGGTTCTAGCTTGTTTTCAACAGTAACGATCCAACCCAGTAGATTTGATTTGAAATAATATCCCTGCCATACATGTGAGTTGGTTCCTATTTGAATTTAAAATAACTTGCCGCAATAACTTCCTGGATCCTTTTTGCTGATTGATAGTCCAGACCCTAAAGACCATTGTAGCATACTTAACCCAACTTCCGATTGTTTCGTGGATTGAGTAATTTTCCCTTAACTACATCCAATTTAAAATCTGAAAACCTAAGTGCTTTTTGTAATGTTTATTTCTTATAAATTTTACTTTAACTCAAAGGTTTTATTTCATTTTTCTAATGGCTAATGAATAATTAATGTTATAGAATTTGAAAGTACATAAAAAACTGATTTAGGGCATTTAAAACTTGATTTTAGTAATTCCGTTATATAGCTAATTTATTTGGAGAGGGTGTAATTATCGCCATTTATTTTATAGCAAATAACGGGATACTGCATATAATATCTATAGTATATTGTGTGTATAAGTTAACATTGCGTAAACATACAGGAATTTAAGCAATCTTTCTGCAGTCTCACCTCTTGCTCACCAAGATTTTTAACTTTTTTGGTGGCCCCCTCTTGTAACCCCTCTTCTTTGATTACAATGATTGATTTTTAATTGTAATATTTTTTGTAGGGCTGGATCTCACTATGAGTCTCCAACTGAGCTTGGGCTAGCACATATCCTCCGATCATCTGCTGGCCTAACCACTGGAAAAGCTAGCACATTCATCATGGCACGTAAAATTGCACAAGTTGGGGCTGCAGTTACTGCCTCTGGTGATCGTGACTTTGTTTATTACACCCTTGAGGTAAATTTAATACATGTGTTTATGTGCTTGAGTGAGTATAGGACTGTGATAAAAGGTGATCTTTGAATCTTCATAGTATTGACAAAAACAAACAAAAATATATTTTCATTTTTAATGTGTGTGCAGATTGTATAATGTCACTCGCCATTATATTACGGGTTTTTATCTATCTTATAGTTATTGTAACATTGCTTTATCATTTGACTGCTTTGCTAATGACTTTTGCATTACCATCAATTCAAGTTGAAGTTCAATGATATGTCCAGTGTGACAATTGATAATATGTTTTGGCTCTTAGACAACGTCTCAGAACTTGGATGCTGCTATGGAGTGCCTGATAAACCTGATCTCCAAGCAGGAGTACAGGCAGTGGGAGCTGACCGACAATGTGCCGCGCCTCAAGTATGAACTTGCTGGTATCAGCCCTCAGGTAAATTGTAAATTTAATTAAATTAAGTCCTACCTACATTTTTAATGTGAATATTTATAAGGATGTGTGCATGTTTGCCCCGTTATCTATAAATACCTACACAACACACAACAAACACGCAATTGACAATTGTCACATTTTTACAAATAAGTCTGATAATAACATTAACTTTTATTAAATAGAGCCCTGATCGATTTTGTAATAGGGAAGTTATCCATATCCAACATGTTTTCAAGTGGTAAAACGATTCGCCAATTTTTCATACCTAATTACTGTCTCGTATAGTTACGCGCTGTGGATCTTCTTCACAAGGCGGCCTACCGCAGCGGCCTCGGAAATTCGCTGTTCATCGCACCAAAGAAAATCGGCAAGGTTTCGACTGAGTCGATGCTGCATTACGCTAACGTCAATATAGCGCCCATGCGCTGCGCTGTGTCCATTGTTGGCGATAACGCGGTATACTTCTGCTTTATACCGATATTCTTAAAATAGTTTTACTTACTTGAAATATAATAATTGGTCTCTCAAATCACATTGTTGTTGTAATGTTACTATAATTTTATTTTATCTAGAAGTAATGATTTTAGTTTTTGTAACCAATGAATATTTGTTTAAATTATTACCAATGAAGATTGAAAAAATAAGAAATTTGATGTATGAAATCGAATGTTTCAGGATCGGGCCACCATGCTCGCCAACGCATTAGAACTGAATTGTGGCGGTGATGCAAAGACTCCGCCTACCAAATACTATGGTGGAGAACTAAGGTATGATTTAAGAATCCATAATACTCATGATCTCATGCTTATACAATTGAACTATACCCTTCTCCCATTGGTAACAACCCCCCTCACCCTTGTTGCCACCTTGAACTTTATTAATCAGTTATAAAGGCAGCAAAAGTGATGAGAGTAACAGATAGAAATAGCCCATTTTCCGAAATTATCTGTAACTATCCGTTAATCCGATCACATTATATTTAATTTTTAAGAGTATTTTTTTTGTATTTGACCATGCACTCATTTTTTACCTAAGATGAGTCCTGTGACAGCCGTATTTCGTAATTTCAATCACTTACTATACTCACATGCGAGGTATTTAAAATAGGCGATTAGTTCTTTAAGTACCTGAACGGCGTCGCTAGGTATGTACCAGTGTAATTTTTATGTAAAGTTAAAGAAACGAGTGTAATACGTGTTTATATGAGCCGTCACAGGATTCATCTCAGGTGAAAAAGAGTGTAGACTTGTGGCCCATCTGCTACCACCCAGCGTTATAATATTGCCATTTTTTATTCACCTGTTATAAGCTAGCAAAAGTTTGCCCATTTAACACATTTTCGAGAACGACCTGATCCTTCTTCCTGGAGAAATTTCTCAAACACTTCATATTACGTTTTAAAAAAGGGATCCTCTGTAAATCTCTTGAAAACCTCACCAGACAAAAGACAAAAGATATTAATTATAATAACACAACTTTTAAAATATTAGTTTCAGGAAAATATTAATTTAAAATAAGAATCTCTGCATGTTGACTTCGGCTCCAAAGAGATATATATATAATAGTGTCAATGAACAGAAATCTACATAATAATTATTAATTACCTATAGGTTACTAGAGTTTTTTGCTTCACTTGTTCTAAGTAGCGGTGGTCTTGCCAGGAGGGTTAGTTGTTCTACTTAATATAAGTTCTACTTAGTATAAGAGATTGATGAGTTTTTTTGTTATTAGGAAGGAAATGGGCGGTGATTTGGCTCACATGGCTATTGCGCTGCCTGGCTTCGCTGCGGGCACTGTCCAGTCTCTTGCTCTGGCGATTGCTGCCAAGGGTAAATATATTTACTTACTCACGTTAACTCCGAAACCTAGTTGCGGCCAATCCAGTTATTGTGGCCATACTATCGTTTAAGGTACAGCCTCTCTCTTTAGGATTCCGTACCTAAGATTCAAGGTGTCTTTGTTTTCTGTCCATCCATCTGTCCATCTTTTAAACCGTAATATAATAGGCAACCAATTGTTTCTCTTTAAAAAAAAAACATTTAAATAAAAAGTCGCCGTACAAGAAACGTTTTTGCACCATTTTTGGTTTTTGTTTTCTTACAGGCGTCAAATTTGGTGTAACTAACTATAGTGCAAACCCTAAAGAAAAGTATCAAATAATTAAAACCGGCCAACTGTGAGTTGGATTCTCGCTATACAACGTGTTACAAAATACCCCGTAAAAAATATAATACATTATCAAACCCAAAAAGATTGTCAACCCTAGTAAGCTGTCATGTCAGGGATCCGGGGTTAGCATAGATTATTTTAACAGAGGGGCCAATCTATCTATTTGAATAATTGTCAACTTTTATGTCTTTATCTTCCACAAAAGTTTGCCATCATAATACTAGGATGTCATTAATAATTATTTTTAAACACTGGCATCAAAACACGTCAAGACGGAAAATAAAATTGACATTTTAAAATCTTCTTATCGATATTCTACAATTGTTTCGTGTTTTTCCAGCATTTTTTTCCAAAATGACGATATTTTCTACTAACTCAGAATATTATGCGTAGGCCATGAAGATAGCAATTTAAATGCAATGTTTTTTTTTTGTTTGAATGTGGGCCTCATAAATAAGCTCAGGGTGACTCAGCGTGCAATGGAAAGAGCTATGCTCGGAGTTTCTTTGCGCGATATAATCCGTAATACGGTAATACGCCAGAGAACCAAGGTCACCGACATAGCTCAGAGAGTTAGCATGCTGAAGTGGCAATGGGCAGGCCACATAGCTCGGAGAAATGATCATCGTTGGGGAAGAAAAGTTCTCGAGTGGCGGCCCCGCACCGGTGGACGGAGTGTTGGACGGCCTCCCACCCGGTGGTCTGACGACCTGGTTAGGATCGCGGGGAGCCGCTGGATGCAAGCGGCTCAAGACCGGGACTTGTGGCGCTCTTTGGGGGAGGCCTTTGTCCAGCAGTGGACGCCCCCGGGCTGATGATGATGATGATGATGTTTTTTTTTATGGTGAGCCATACAGTGACACTATGGTTCTCAAATATTGTAATTGGACTGGTTATAAGGCACCATTTAACCCCCTTCCGGCTTTACGGGTATTTGTGTAACATCCTGTATATATAACATACGAAGTGAAAAATAGTGATTTTGTGTGGCGGTACGTAACCCCTGTGCGCTAGTCAGACGCGCACTTGACCGGTTCTGGTCACAGCTATGCCCTGTTGTAAATACTTGTCTTCTTTTAGCTTTGGGTAACGGTCCAGTCATCAAGTGGGGTGCTGATATTTCTGTCCTGGCTAAGTCCATCGGCAATATCGGGCCGTACGCCGCTGCTGGCTTCAACGTGTCCTACAGCGATCACGGCCTTTTCGGAGTCGTACTGACCGTGCCCAGGGACGAAGCTGACAAAGTAAGACTTAAAATCATTAAACGTATTTTTACTATGTTTTAAAAATAAGGAAGAGCTTAGCATGGCAACTAAATTGTTTGACCATCTATATCACTTTACAAACTTTCATTTCGCAAAGAAATACTTCCCGCCGCATTATTTTACAATTTCATGTGGTCAAAGGTCTAACTTAACCTAACTTATTTAATAAGCCCATGTAACCTTTGTAATATGTAATGGTTCAAGCACAAACACGTTCTTGCTGCATGATGATTTGGTAAAAAGTCAGGATACCCGTTGATATAACTTAAATCCATGACGGCGAGCCTTGCCTCTCAAATTGACGTTGCACTTGACGTTGCTCTCAAATTGAGAGATGTTTGGGGGACGTCGTGGATTTGGACACTATAATCCTACTAATATTATAAATGCGAAAGTGTGTGTTAGTTTGTTACTCCTTCACGCTGCAATGGCTGGACGGATTTGGACGAAATTTGAAATTTGAGATAGCCTAAACCCCAGCACAAACACACAAAAATCTACGCGGACGAAGTCACGGGCTGAGGCTAGTTATCTATACACCGTGTTTTTTTTTATTTACGATAACTTTAAGGGAACGTTCTTTAGGTCAAACAAAGTTAATTTCCCGAAGACAGACAAATGATAAGTCTAACGGTTTTAAAGATATTTAATTTTTAAATTTAATCAGTTAATCACGTTAAACTAGTGTAAAAGGCTCTTAATTGATAACAACAATTTTCTTTTAATACTTATGAGTAAAGAGTTTCCAATTGTTAGGTTTGTATACGCGTCAATCTAAAGTGACAATCTTGTATCTGTCAAGTGTTATCTTTACTTGTGTGTGTATGTCACGCCAACATAGACGTATTTGACACTGATAATTAGTTAACTCTAAAGGCCCTTTTAGAATGACCAAAGATAAAAGATTTCATTATTTTGTTCTAAACTGAAAAAAAAATTTTTTTTGCAATATTTAAAAATCTAATCTACCAATTAGTTTCTATGGATATACCTAGTAATATGCCGAAGTTATCGTAAATAAAAAAAAACACGGTGTATAATTATTTGAATGTACCTATAAATTGCTCTTTATATGTAATAGCAAGGTTTAGCAATCCGAGTAATTTGTAAACTAAGGTGCACTTAACACGGGTAATATTTTGAGCAACAATTACTCGTCAACAGTACGGATGTCTCATTTTATTTCGTCCCAGCAATTTTTGCCGGATACAAATTGCCGTTAAATGTTGTCCGTGTGAGTCCACCTTTAAACAATACATTTAAATGATGATGCAAGTTTACTGCTGACTGTTAACAAAATCCGCGACTTTTAAAGTAGCAACTTGGAATTTATATTAATAGGTTCGCGTTACTAATTATTTTGTTTTGCAGGTAACATCTACAACGTCGTGCCCTAAATTTGTCTTAATAATTTCAGGCTGCTAAATGCGTTGCCAAGTTGTTGAAGTGCGGCGTGCTGCCCCCGGACGCGGTCAAGGCGGGCAAGGCTCAGCTCAAGGTCCAGATTCTCAGCGAAAGCGACGACGGCACTTCCTTGTCCGAGAATCTTGCTGCGCAATCCCTGTACACTGGCGCCGCAAAGACCCCTGCTGAATTGGCCTGCATGATTGATCAAATTTCGGATGAGCAAATTAAACAGGTATATAACTAAATACAAATAAGAGAAAAAAAAAAATTTCACCAAGATATTAAATCAAATACAGTAGTTAATAGTACATTGTTGCCTAGGCGCGGAAAGTAAGGGTTTTCCTGACGAGGTGGTTAGCAGGTTGCTAAAATACGAGTCAGGAAATCCTCGTTTCCGCCGAGGCATACATAATGCTTTTCTCAAACATGTGAGGAAATAATACAAATACATTTTTAAAAAGCAAGTAATTTAATTATGCAGAATTAACGAATGTTATCGACTGTCAATTGTTTTTAAATACTAACCATAGAAATTGGAATGCAAATTCAAAAAGAAACACACGCACTGTGCTAAAAAAGCGAGCAGTTACCTTGGCTGTTTGGAATTTTTGTCTTGGTCCTTTTGATTTTGTATGCAAATTGATAGCATTTTTAAGAAAAATATAGACATGGACGGAAAGTGTTTTCATATGGTTTTTTTACTCCTAGGAGTAAAATGAGGCTCTTTCCGTCCTTGTCTTTCAATCGGAAAACCGTTTTTTCCGAGCATGTTTGAGAAAAATATTTTTCCTGATTTAATTTTAAGGAAAAGATTGACATTTTATTGCGCTTACCTACTTTTTGATTTCTGTTTCACTTAATGGAAGAGAATGCTTAAAGCATTAAGTCAACTTCTTGTACACTATTTTAATAATGCCAGCTCAGCTCAGTAGATTGCTGATTTTATAGACAGCAGGCGATGGTTTTCCGTCTGAAAAAATAGGATGAAATGAGCAAATATTAGGTACATTCACTTGGACAGTAGTTTTCCTTTGTGACATAGAGATCTTTGGCTTTGACGATAGGGAATTTCATTCTCTAAGTGGGTAGAAGTATAATATTTTTTATACTTAATATGTGTGCACAAAACATGCATTGGTTCGTTTATAAATTCACTCGGACGAATATTCTTGATAGGAGACTGACTGTTTGTATGTCCCATGAAAAGTAACTCATTTATGGGCAAAAAAGTGAGCTTATTGGGCATAAGGAGCTAACTGTATATATCTAGATCTGTTTAATGCTGTATGTACATGTTCTATTCATTGACATTTTGTTTCAGACACTTGCTATCGCAGTAAAATCTCCCTTCGCAATGGCGTCTGTTGGAAACCTGGTGAATGTCCCTTATGTGGATGAACTTTAATGTTAGAAGTATTGAGTGCTACCTCCTTAGAAAGCAATTTACGAAACGATTATTAAAATAGAATCGAGGGGTTATAATTTATTATTGTATCAAAATAAAGAAATTATTTGTTATAGCTGTATTAATCTAACCTCAAAGCCACTAATGTCATAATAATAATATAAAATAATAATTAGCACATAGGTAATTATTTTCATGCTTAACTGGCCTTGTCCCTGTCACCCTGATGTGCACCACATCTGCACACAAGAGCATAAAGGTAAAATAACAATTTTGCATGTTTTGTTTATGCAGTTGGGTGTGGCCCCGGAAGTTGCCGGAAACTGGTGTGACAGCAAAAATAATACCATTGCCTCTACAGACCTGTACCTTATTGAGCTGTTTCCACAAATGCATGATCAAATGGATCGCCGGTAAAATGACCAGCATGGAGGCATTCCAGCTTAGTCAGGGTTGGCAATGCATTTGCAGTCATTGGATTGCAGTCTTGTGAATGTGAATGTCTGGGTCACACATTCCACTTACCATAGCCTGTGGCCTGGGTGCTCGTTAGCTTTTACTATTCCATAAAAAAAAAACACCAAAGCAGTAGTAAATAAATCAATTAAATCAAGTTTTTGATGTCCATTTGAAAAAGTGTGGGAGAATCTGACTGGAAACCACAAGCGTGTAATGAGCATTCGGCGCGAACATCGAGTGGTGTGTATATAAGCTTTCTAACACTCGGCTCAACAACCATACCCTCTAATAATCACGAGAATGCTCTCAGTGTGGATGCTCCTTAAGACAAATAACAAAGGACAACACAGAACAAAACAAGACTATAGAGATAGATATATCGTGATTGTAAGAGGAAGGTAGAATAAAAGTGAGGAAGCAAGAGAGAGAATTTTACAACTTTGTGTGTGTATGTAAACACTTTATTGTACAAACGAAAGATATCAATTATAAAATAGACAAAAATATAACAGGGATATACAAAGGCGAACTTATCCCTTTAACGGATCTCTTCCAGTTAACCTATTGAAAAATATTTATAATAGGGGTGGCGCTTTTTTTTAATTCAGGACTATAGAAAGGGTTTTTATTCGGTTATTGACGGTGAGCTCATATAAGTATCATGAGCATAATAAATTGATAATTAAAAAATTTTTTCAATGAACACTGTCAGTCTGATTGGGATTCCCCCAAAATGTATTTGTTTTTATCTTCGAATTTCGCTAAATAACTGTCGCTAGTCAGGGGATTCCCCGAAAATAGCAATTGCACGGCACGGCATACATTTCAAGAAGTGAAGCAATAATTTATTAATTCATTTAGTAGCTTCAATTATATTATTTAGTAAAAACCCTAAAAAGTTACAAGTACAAGCGGAAGTCTATTTCTAGCAAACAGAGTTAGAAAGAGACTTCTGCTTGTAATTTGTAACTTGTAGCTTCATGAAACGGGCCTCTGGAATCCAAATCGAGCAAAGTTAAGTAATTCCAGAATATAGGACACTGTCAGTATTAGATCTTGTCTACTAAGAGTCACATGCATTTAAAGGATAAAATTTAGCCTTGTATGCCAGATAGAAAACAATGTTCCAGTCCAAGTTTCAGTGTCTATTCATTTTGACTTAAGCCAAGAACATGCCAAGAATTGAACCTCCATAACATCCCTAATTACTAGAAACAAGCATGTCATTTTTTAATAATCTAATTGAATTGTGGCTATGACTATAACATATTTTTATTATTGTAGTAAATATTAATTACTAGCTGCCTGCGACTTTGTCCAGAAAGATTATGATTATCATTATCCCCTTGGAAACCGTCAAATTTTCTGGGATGACAAGTAGCACCATGGTACTTACAAGCCGTCTCCATTTCAAATTTATTCCAAATCCTATCTGTGATATTATTGGTTACACGAGTTCTCATTCATGCTTTTATGCAATAATGTTAAAATAGCTAAATAATCAAGATGGGAACTGTCAGATTTGGGTCTTTAATTAGATTTTCGACTATATTTGGTTCAGTGAGGGAGTAACAAACGAACATATTAGTAGGATGATGATTTTAGTACTATATAAACTTCTTCAATAATAAGTTTTAAAACAATACGAAATAAAAAACATATATTTATGATAACTAATTTATTGCACTTCAGCTTCTGTTAAAAGCATATTTGGGATGCCTTTTGTTATAGGAAATTGTCTGCCTGATTCTGGACATGTAAGATGACCTTCCTCGACTTCAATCTCTAATAATATTCGATGCGCTTTCTTTAGAAAGTCTTCATTTCCTTCGATATTTTCTAAGGTTTTGGGTAACCCCTCGCTGTGGCCAATACTTTCAGCCGCGCTCCATATTACTTGCCAATCGAGTTTTGGTAAAACACGAGTTATGAATTCTGGGTTAAAGTCTACTTCCGTAATTTTGATGTCTGTAGCGTTAATAGCTAGAGGATAGCCAGTTGTAACACCTTTTAAACACTTCGACGTTAGCATATTATGGGTTATAAGCTTCATGATGTTTATACTACAGTAGCGCGGGTAGCACAGATTGTACAACACAACGTACATAGATAGATAGGGTGTCAAAGTCAACCCACAGATTATAAGGGTATGTCAACCAACCACAACTAGTTCCTTTAATCATTGACCACAACCATTTATTAACTGTAGACACTAGTAGACACTAAGTGGGGGCCATTTGCAAAGTCAAAAGATGGCGGATGTGTAATTTGTTCTAATTTTTTATTTTTGTGTATTTAGGTGTTCAAAGTTCTTTTTTGTTAGTGATTTGTACTTTTAATACCTTTGTGTTGCACAGTGATAGAAGACTTGGACTTATTTCGTGTATTCTGGCATCTTACTTCTCGTTTCAAGTGGACTCGCAGTGGTACAGAGGTTAAAACTATCTTAGCCTCTGTCCTACATATCATCGTAACTGGTTTATTGTTTCGATTTAAGCTAATGGCCTAGTAGCCAAAGCTTCAATAATTAAAAAAAAAAAAAAAATAGACACTAGAAATGAATTTATGATTCAAGTGGGTACCTACGTCCTTTCAGTCACGCGCGCGACGACTGGCTTTCCTAAATGTTATTACACCTTCCTAACTCCTTCCCTAACTAGGATGCTAACTTCAGTTAGGACGGCAGAAACCGTCCTTGCTTCCTAGTTAGGATGCTAGTTAGGAAGGTCACTTGCTAAATGTTATTACACCTACCTAAATAAATTAGGATCCTAACTCATTTAGGATGCTAAATTTAGGATAATGTAATACCCCTTTTACCTGTTTGTACCTAGGAAATCCACAGTTGCGCAAAAGGGTAAGAAGGCTACCTTGTTTTATTTAATTCCTTGAAGTATATTTTCTCAACTAATGCACAATTTTTATAAATAGCCAATCCTGGAAATTCATCGAATAAATTGGAATAAAAATAATAATTTAATGACCTTATTCTGAGCTGATTTTGCTGTCAACCTATTTGTATTCGTAATACCTACTTCTGCACTTGATATTTTGTTTAACCCAGTGTTGATGATTTAAAAACAATTGGTTTATAACAATAAACAATTATTATATTAAGTACACTTATAAATTCTCGTTTTGATTTAAACGACTCTTAAGGTGGCACTTCAGTTGGTGGTTGTTTGTCAAATATTACGTTGCATTTCTTTCATTTGGTACGTCAAACGTAAGAGATGCATGATGGATATTTGGCAAACAGGGCCAAGTGAAGTGCTGCCATTATGTGTGTACACCCAGCCTTTGAAATTTGGTGTGTCGGTTTGGCGACTGTCCCCCGTTTTGTCATAGTGAAATTATTAGTTTATAGCAATTTTTAATATGAAGAGACGTACAAATAATTTGATGTATTATTTAAAATGGTTTTAATGTTAAATATACGATACCTGATTTCCCGATTAAACTACATATACCTAACTATTTCTTAAAAGTAACGGACACTTTGGCATCAGTTGTGACAAAACCGAACTTAAACCTATTTTATTGATTTTGTGACTATATTGTCCTATTTTCAATAGATTATGTAATTTAATTGTGTTATGAAGATTATCATTAAAGTTGATGATAATATTCGTAACCCAATTAAATCACTTACGTCTTTCTTCATAGTTTATTAGAACTAGCTAAGTTAGATTTTAAGACAGTCGCAAACTGTTATTTTTTTCTACAGTGCCAGTTTAATTTAATGATTTCTCGTAAAATACATAATATACAAGCAATTCAATATCATTCCATAAACTGTCTCTTAATAATATCTGAATATAAAAATCATCAATAATGTGTTATTTATTGCGCTATTTAGGGACTCTTTCCCTTTTTCGAGTACAATTTGTTAACCCCATAGTTTGTTTACCTTTAGAAGTTCTTACTCGCACGTCTAACTGGGACTTAAAAGGTGCATTCGCTTGAAAATCGCGGCGAGAATCGCGGGTGTACTCTTCTTGGCTCTACATTCGCAGTAGTCACAATTTTATAATATGTTTACTTTATAGTTCGTGCGCTGGACGATGTAATTAGGACTACATTAAAAGTTAAAAAAAAACCCAAAAGAAATGGACACAGCGAATATGGTGCACGGCGAGTAGGTAGTTATCGTAATAGTTTCTTTTTTTAAGATTTTGTTCAGTGTTGGTGAAATTGGACTAATGTTTTATAAAAGTAACGCGTGAATGTGGCTTCTGTTGTGTCTACGCAGCTTTTACGCGTTCGTAGGCTCTTTGACCCAGGCCAAAAAATCGACACAAAGTGGTTAACAAGGCTAAAATATGCGGATCGGCTCCTCATTCACACTTTCATGCGTTCGCGCATAGTTTTCGCACTATCGCGCGCGAATATGGCGCTCCCATAACGGGTTGTCTTCTTTTATTCGGTCCTCCCACCCTGCCCCCATACCATATTAATATCTTATAATCTGTGAGTCAGTCAGTCAGAACAGACGTACTTTAATAATCTGTGGTCATACTCATAACAGTCAGTTACTGTGGTCAGTTAGACAGTTAGTTAGTTTAGTTCTGTCAAATGCTAGTAAAGTAACGACCAGAGATATCTACGTGTCGTGAAAGATTTTTGGTATATTGAACCCTAAATTATCAGTCTTCTTTCTTGTGTATATATCACACTTTACGGGCATACTTCACAGGCACCATCATGGCAAACAGCGATAATTCTATGGAACGGCAAGCAGAAACGAATATTCCGTCGGCGTCGACCTCATATGTTCCTGTAGCTCGACCTACCCTAACCGAAAAACAGAGTAGTAATATAAAAGACGGTGAGTTATGTAGGCTTACTGAAGATTTATCATTAAAGCAAATAGCCACTCAAGCAGGGGATGGGCAACAGACGGCTCACACGGCTGGCAAGCCGTTGTTTACAACCGTAAAAGAGAATTTTCGTAGTGAAGTATCGAGTCCAGGCATCAGACCCAAAATCATGGCTAATGAGAGTTCTACCCCAGGCCCATCAAAAACAAGTGTGGTAAAAAGAAAGCATGCCAAAAAAAAAGAAAGGCTGAAACAGTTGCAAATGCCTCAACCATTTGTTGCGTGCCAACAACCGCAGACTGCTCCGGTAGCGTCGCAATCCCGACCACTGCCTCCAGATTATCTGTTGCCGCACAATATTGCTTCGGTCCAGGATCTATTCACCCGGCATATTGGCCCCATGTATGCCAACACTGGTTACTTGGAAAACTTGAGTTACCATCCACAATTCCAGCTAATGCATGATTTGCAAGTCAGAAATATGTTACAACAACAACCTCAATATGTGGCAAGTACCCCAAACTCTCCTAATGTACAACATCCGCAATATAATTCAGCTCACTCTGTCCATCACCAAATGAGTCCAACTACTCCAAGGTATTTCCAAAATGTGATGCAACACCCATTGCTCAGTAAGTCTTATTCTGTGGATAACTACAAACTATATCAAAACCAACAACAGCAGCAGTCAGAATTGCATCGTAATACAGGAAGCACAAGAGAACCAACCACCCCAAAACGAAAGAGTGCTGGTAGGACTAACACTAAAGATTCAAATTCTAAGGATAAAAAGTTTGGACTTTATATGGAAATTAATGATGTAGAGCTAGGGTTAAAAAATAAAACTCTTGTGCAGGGGGTTTTAAGAATAAATCCTAAACAGTTTACTCATGCTTATGTATCAAGTTTAGATCGAGATGAGCAAGACATCCTCATAGAAGGTATTAAGAACCGAAATAGAGGTCTGGAAGGTGATGTTGTTGTTGTTGAACTGGTTACTGATCAAGCACCTGATGATGAAGATAATAATGACAACAATGATGTTGAAAAAGATAAAAAAGATAAAAAAAATGTAAATCATAATGAAAACTCCATGAGTGGTGCTGAGAAAGACAAAACTGATGTTGAGAATATTGCATCAGACGCCAAACAGAGAAAAGGCAGAGTGGTATACATACGAGAAAAAGTACACAACAGAACCTGTATCGGGTTACTGAAACTGATGACAGACAAAAACAGGCAAAAAGCCTTATTTGTGCCTAGGGACCACAGGGTACCACGCCTCAACATACCATTTACAAGTTGGCCTGACAATTTCTATCAAGATCATAAAAAATATGAAAACACTCTATTTTTAGCCAGAATTGTAGACTGGTTTGACGTTAGATTTGCTACAGGAAAAATTCTACAAAGTATTGGTCAATCTGGTGATATGGTTACAGAAACCATGGCAATTCTGGCACAAAGTGACTTGGATGTCTCACCCTTTGGACCCGAATATAGACATTTATATCCAAGACTAGACTATACAATCCCACAAGATGAAATTCTGCTAAGGGAAGATTGCCGGAAACTCTGCATATTTAGCATCGATCCGTCAAACTGTAGGGATATTGATGATGCAGTTTCTTGTAAAAAACTTCCCAATGGGAATTATGAGATTGGTGTACACATATCTGATGTAGCCTTCTTTCTGACTGAAGACACAGAGCTAGACGAGAAAGTAGCTGAGAAAGCTACTACTATATATTTAGTAGAAAAGGCTTACCACATGTTACCTGATGAGCTATGCATGCTATGCTCTCTATTTCCTGGAGTTGACAAATTAGCGTTCTCAGTGTTCTGGGAAATAAATGATGATGCTGAAGTATTAAGTCATAGATTTGCTAAAACAGTTATTCACTCCTGCTGCCAGTTAGCTTATGAAAATGCACAAGCTATACTTGAGGATAGAGTAGATTCAGAATCTGAATTTCCTGAAACCTATAATGGATTTCAGTACAAAGATGTATATGAAACAATAAAAATATTAGGCAAAATTGGTGCAAAATTCAGGAAAAATCGATTTGATAGCGGGGCATTACGCATTGATCAACCAAAGGTTGCTTTTAACCTTAACCCAGAGAATGGATTGCCAAATTCATTTTGGATTTATGAGTGTAAAGAAAGTCACCAACTCATAGAAGAATTCATGTTACTTGCAAATATGACTGTGGCTGCTAGAATATATAAAGATCATCCTAGGTTGGCATTTTTAAGATGTCATCCCCCACCTAGCGGTTTCATGCTGAGACAGCTAGCCAAAGCTCTAAAACCAATGGGTATTGATTTAGAAATTTCAACTGCTGGACGTATCCACAACTCACTGTTACCATATGTAGGTCCTGATAATGATGACAAAGGTAGAGCTATGGTGCTCAGTATGCTTTGTGCAAAGCCAATGGCTCGTGCGAAGTATTTTTGTGTGGATGGCGTAGATGACGACGACTTTCACCATTATGCTCTGAATGTGCCTCTTTATACGCACTTCACCAGTCCCATTAGGCGATACGCTGATATTATGGTTCACAGGTAATTATTAATTTATTGCACACAAATGCTGCTAGTTTGTTTCATGAGATTTTTACATTTGGTTATATTATTTTTAGGTTGTTAGCGGCGAGTATTGACTTCCGGAGTATGCCGCAATGGGAAGTGGATAAGGTTCGGATAGTAGCTGCTCAGTGCAATAAACAAAAGTACAATGCAAAAAAAGCAGGCGAACTGTCTACGGAGCTTTATACTTTGAAATACATTGAGATGCATTCTCCTGTCGTGACTGACGCCGTAGTCGTTGAAGTGCGCGAGAAGTACATTGATGTCATCATCGTAGCTATGGGACTCAACCGAAGGATCTACTTTAATAATGTAAGAAAATTGAGTTCTTAGTTAATACTTTTTTATTTTATTTCAATTAATAGGTATCTCTTTTATGTACCTACACGCACACAACCTAATTTTCTCTACGATTGAAACCGAAAGTGCCGAAAACGCTTACAGCATTGGCCCGCTGTATTGGCATTGAAATTTGTCAGGGGTCACATAGGCTGTCCCATAATCTACGCCCTAGGTCCCTAACAAAAAGCATAGCTTAGCACACCAAGTCCCACCCGTCTCAACCGCCACTAGCACAAAGTCATATGCTGACTTCAGGATTGAGTACATAGCATGCTTGTGCTTCGCAGCACTTTCTGCCGCAGCTCCCGCTGAACGCCCCGTGCCACCGATGTGACTAGACGCAAAGGTGATAAAGCAACTCGCATCCCAAAGCAAGCTGCGATTCTTTGCGCACGGGACGAGCGTCAAACCAACTGGCCTCTTCTCATCTTTCCGACTCAAACTCTTGGGCTACAGAATACATCGCACATTCGCCGACATCCCCGCTTCCCGGCCCGCACGTTGAATTATTTTATTTATGGCATGGTGCCGGTAAAATCGCCACCATCGTGCCATCATTGTGTCGATTTTATGTTAAAAGATAAAGATAAAAGAAATTTATTCAGTAAGTAGGCCGCACGGGCATTTTTATACGTCAAAAATGTACCAGCTCTTCGCAAGAAACCACTGCTGAGATGAAACGCCGCAAGAAACTCAATAGTATGATATTATACAATTATAAAGGTTCACCTAGCATTATATAAAACGATAAAAAAAAATAAAAAAAAAAAAAAAAAAAAAAAAAAAAAAAAAAAAAAAAAAAAAAAAAAAAACATAAAATTATATTGAAGCGTAGCTTGAGCAGGAAAATGTGTCAAAACCAAGTGACGATTATTTTACTTTGAATTTAAGATGACCCACAGTCGACGGAAACGGCAATTTGAGAGACTTAGGAACCAACTTTTCTTTTTTAAGTTTTTTTAGGAGATGGATAGGTCTAATCAATAAGAAACAATCAATTAATGTTCTATTTTTATTTTTTCTAAACTTTGTACAGTCAACAGCATAAAGAAGAGATCATTTATGTACCTTGTCGCTTTCAATCGTGTCACAATTTTGTATGGCATTTCAAACACGACGTAAAGAGACAAGGTACATAACTGATAACTTTTATGCTGTTGACAGAGTATCAGCAGAAAAAAAGTTCTGTTTTCCTTGTATGGAACTGGCTACGACTACGCCGAGCGTCTAGTCCAACTTTGTCATATATGCTATACATATACATATATGATATACATATATTCACCCTTTGATTTCAAGACTTCAAGACTACTTTGAAATTTGGTACCTACACATATGTAAATTGATGACCCAAACACAGACGCAAAGTAAATGAATATTTTTTTCAAATAAGGGTCATTTTGGGGGACAAATTAGCAAATACTAAAAAAAAGTTTAACGAACCTTAATGTGACAAATATCAAAATTAAACGGCTGGATATGAGGATCTGTATTGTATTTTTGTTAAAATTGTAAAATAAATAGTTTTGATTTTATTCATGAAAGAAGCCGAAAATTAACCATTAACCCCTTTATTTACTTAGCACATCTGTGTTTGGGTCATAGGATTACACCATCCTACCAAATTTCACCTTAGTGAGCTTACAGACAGACGGACACGCACCGAGGTCCCACCATAAGGGTTTCTTTTTTATCATTTTGGTACGGAACCCTAAACAGGTCTCACAGCAGGATCGATCAAGATTATTTTTTTGGATCCCTTCCATACACAGAAAACATATATTGTTTCTGCTCAATCCTTTGGCTTTGGCTTACCAAAAAAATATAGAACACTTAATGTTTGAATTAATTAGACCTATCCATCGACATAAAAAAGGTAATAAGAAAAGTAGGTTCCCAACCCTCTCAAATTACCGCTTCGATCCATTGTGCGCCTTGTAACGCCGGTGGTGGTAAGTTTTAAGTACTCATCAGACAAAGGCACCTGACACCTAGAAAATGAGTTAAAAACCGGCCATGTGCGTGTCGACCACGCATTATTATTGGAGTTCCGTGCCACATACAACACAACAAAACGTATTTTATTACTTATTTATCAACTAACTTAACGTAACTTTACCGACTTTCATTGATTTCACTGTAAGTAGCTGTTCACAAAAAACAACTTTCCGTCATATTAAAGCTATCTGAGCCACACCCCCTATACGCATTTGGCTACGGAACTCTTAAAATGCTTTAACGTGATCAAGCGTATGTATCCTCCTATAATTTTCATTTTTAGCTTCATGTACTTATTTAGTCGTTGTATAAATGGGAATTTGCTTATGCGTAGGTACCCGTTCTAGTAGTTTCACAGATGCGGCTTGGTGAAATGGGAGAAACGAATATCACAAATTGTTGTGTGACTGGTCGGTCGGTTTGTAAAATAAATTATTTTGTACAGGACTTTCCGGGCGAGTTCAAGCATGTAAGAAATGAAGCTGGTACCAAACTGTCCCGCATGGAGGTGGACTGGCACGGCAACGAGGTCCCGCCAGTCACGCAGGTCATAGAAGTATTCTCGATTGTGAAGATCGAAATGAGCAAAGGAAACGAAATGGTAAAGGTTGAGACTAAACTTGTGAAACCCGAGGGCAATGTACGAAATTGATTTCATCAACCCTTCAGCTATCGGCAATGAAATCTCCACTACGTATGATCGACGATATGTAGGCCTGACTTTTTAATCGTCGGATCATAACTTATGGCTTACTTTATGGCGTTTGGAAATAATTTGATTAATTGACCGGCGTCTAAATTGGACAAATGTATTAAACAAAAAAAAAAACGATTTGACGTTATTAAATTTACTTTGACTGTGAAGTACAATGCATTGAGTGCATAATCGTAACGTTTGTCGTAAAGTAGTACGCGTTGCCCAATGTCTGGGTAAGCAAGATTTTAGATAACTTATGACTACGTAAATAACTTCTGATGTGTCTTTGTCATCAGCATTATAATTAACTTTTTTAGAATAAAATGAAGTCTTATTTATGACAATGTTTTACTGTATGTGTATTTAAAAAATATGAATGTCGTACACGCATGCACGTGATTATGTGAGTGATTCTGTCTTATAGTTACATCTTGACTTAACTCCTGTTGACCTAAGAGTAAAGAAGAGCAGTAGTATATTTTACTTGTCGTTAAATTGCGCATTTACTAAGGTTATAATTATGACTGAACATCGATAATAAATTAATGTGATTTACCTTAGGTTCGCAGATACCGACTTACTTACTAAGAGCATGGAATATTTTGTATTATTCCGGTTTGTGTGACAAGACTCTTTTGTGGAATGAAATTGGTAGTATTATGGATACAAAAATAATTACAATTATGAAATAGGTTTTAATTTTTATTATCATAATTATTGTATTTTGCTCAACATGATGGTTTGTTTTATTTTACATTGCTTGACTACAATATTCATTATGATGTTGCATTACATAATTTTAAATAACTATAATATAGACCTAGAAGAAAAGTACTTACTTTTGTAACAAGTTTTATGGTGAATAGATTTATTTACAAATAAAATGAAATTACTATTGAAATTCCTGGCACGAACAAAATAGCATGAAGTGTAAACAGTCATTCGCCATTTTGGTTCCGCCATAGTTGAATAAATTCTCGTCTCTTCTCTCTCGTGATCTCCTTTTTGAGGGAGAGAGGAGGATTGAGACCACTTGCTATTTATTTTATTTTAATCGTCAAACTTATAGCAAAGCCAATTGTTGTGTTGGTCTCATTCTTATCGCGCGACACTCTAAAGTATGTGCGAGAAGTTTTTATTAAAGTACTAGTTAATTATTGTAAAAATATATTTTTTTGCCTGGAACCGTAAGCACTGCCGAGTCAAATGCTCAATTTGAACTAAGTTTGTTACTTATATCCTCCTCCTGTTGTACCTAAATAAATACAATGTTTGACTTATATAAACGTTTATTAATTTCAGAGGTACTTAGCGTCAAACCTGCTACAGATGTAGTGAGTAATGGTTTTCCATCGCATTTTCACGGAAACGTACGAACGTGTCTTGCTATTTCAGTCGGTCACAGTACAAAAAGTACTGAGGTTGACTGAAGTAGCATGACAATTACGAACATTTCCGAGAAAATGCGATGGAAAGTATTATGCACTACATCCGAGTTCTAAGCCGTGAACAGGACGGAAATATGCAATTGCTGTAGCATCGTCCCTTTCACCACATGTGAATTGGTAGGGTTTGACACCTCATAATTACCTCTACGGCCTTAAGTCTACTACCACCCACTAGGGAATGCAAACCGGTTAATCGGTTAACCGATTAACCGATTTTAATCGAAAATTTATGCCAAAAAACGTAACCGGTTAAAATATGAAATTAACCGATTAACCGGTTAATAGAAGTGATCTGCAAAAAGCTTCATTTGTTAAGTTTTTACTAGAAAGACGACACAAATTAAACTAAATATATGTTACAATTACACAAACATCGCAATATACGTAATTATGCATAATATCAATTAAAAAACTCTTAGTGAGCTGAAAAATTAATAAGATTTTCACAAATGAAACAAATAACGTTGGTGTCGCTTTTATTATTTTGTTTCTAACAAAAGAAGATAATATGTTGCACTGCACTGCACCGGGCGGTTACACGTTTATTAGTGAAAGAGAGAATGCTCTACGCGCTACAAAAAACAAGGCTAACCGATTAATGGTCTCTTTCTAAAACACCGTTATAATCTGCTAACCTCCCTAGAGCGAGCGAGATGTTCGCAAAAGGGTTTTTATGGCCCCAGAGCTCAGATGATAACGTCAGAGGTATAGCTAGTGTACCCTTCACACTTGTTGCAAATAGACGCGTACCTGGAGTGTTAGTGGTTAGTGGTTACATAAGCAGTTAAGCGCGTGTTATTTTGATGACTTTTTGTTATTAAATTGACTTTTTACAAGCGAATATTACGAGGAAAACTATTTTTTATATTATACTACTCCATAAGTAACATTCTATTATACTGTTGTTGATTTTTTAAGATACTGAATGTCCTAAATGTGTAGAAATGAAACTTAGTATACTGGTGGTCTAAATACTGATCTCTAATCTAAAATCTAACATTTAAGAAATAATTATATCACTAATTAAAGCGTTTTCACATAATAAATATGTCTGATTTATTTACACGGCTTTGTTCACAAGTTTTCATGTTAAATAACCTAAAGGAAACCATTATTTTTAAGCAAAAAAAACAATCGGTTAATAACCGGCTATTAATCGATTAATCGATAAATTTCATCTTAACCGGTAAATTAACCGATGCTACATTTAATCGGTTAATTGCATTCCCTACCACCCACCCACCCCTACTTTCCGATGGTAAAGTTTAGTGGTAATATCTTATTCTTAAACCTACCGCCAAGCAGCGGTGTCCACACTGTGTTCCGGTGTAGGGATAGGGATAAGGTAAATGTCGACTTTAATTTGTTTTATTTATTTTTCTTAACATAATATCGGTTAAGAGGGTTTAGTTTGTTTTGGATTGGGATTTCTAGAGTACGTTGATGTATTAATTATATTGTTGTAGCTTGAACTCTCTTCTTAGGTTTCGGTACTAAAATGGTAAAAAGGAACGCTTATGGTGAGACTTTGTTGTCTGTCTGTATGTCATAGCAGATTTTCTCAGCAACTATGAATATTTGAATTTTGGCATAGTTGTATAACTAACCTGCCCGTTTTTAGTAAAATTAAAGGAAATTAATTTTATAGATAGGTAACTGAAAAAGTTTGATTATAGCAAATGGAGTGTCATATGAAAGGGCTTAATTAGCACATTTTATTTTGTTTTAATTTTCTGTGATGTGGTTTTTGATTTATAGCCTAAAATGTAAAAAAAATGATCTTCCCCCCCTGACTTTCGAAGTACCTATATTAATCAAAAGATCTAAAAAAATCCTTACGTAAGTACAGATAATTACTCATGTTTTATGGGAAGAGAAATGAAATGTTTGTTATTTACACTTTTTGAGAAATAACAAAAATCTTTATTAAAATTTAAGCTAGTCAAAATGGACCTTATTGCATATAAAAATAAAGTTCATTACAAAATAATTATTACCTTTTGCGGTTACCAAGCATATTATCTTAAATACGGAACCCTCGGTGCGTGAGGCCGACACGCACTTGGCCGGTTTTTTTTTTTTACAGAGCCCAATGCAGTTTTGTGCCAAAATTTGGTTCTGTTTTTGAACGAGGGGTTATGTCCCGTTATAGTAGAAACTATTTAAAATCACCATTTCCACTTGAGAACTTCTCTGCTATGAATGGCATTGTTATCTTTTGTTAAACTCAATCGCTAATAACGTGTACAAAATGAAATGCATTAATAACAAAAGATGGAATATTCTTTACAACTTTACGTACTTGAGATTAAGGTTCAAATTGGAATAGGACACACTTCACATAGAACCTTTTGGACATGACATATAATAAGGGCCACCGGGTGTAGCATTTAGCAAGTGTTAGTCATTTCTAAAAGGTTCTATGTCAATTGTGAGTGAGTTCGTAATTTCCAATTTGAACCTTATTCTTAAGACGGTAAAATTCTAATTCATATTCCTTCTTTTGTTATTAATTCAAATTCAAATTCAAATTCAAAACGTATATTTCGGGTATCTTGACCCATATTGGTTAGTATGCTATACACTGTTATCTTACTATCTAATGTTAGTACTGAGGAACAACTTTAAAACTGCATTAATGCTTTAATGCATTTCATTTTGTACAGGTAATTAGAGGTTGGATTTAACAAAAGATAACAATGCCATTCATCGCAGGTAAGTTCTCAAGTGGAAATGGTGATTTTAAATAGTTTGTATTTGTACTATACCTACCCATTTTTTTATTAATCTTCGAGTACCTATAAGTTTCTTGTAGTATCTTGTGGTTGTATAGTATAAGCCTATTAGCCGCTACTTAGTTCGGTAGTTAAAAAAAACATACAGGTAACTCCTTTTTTGAAGCCTGTAACAAAAGTAGTGGTAGACGGAAAATATCGAATAGAAACATCATTAATTTCAGGACGCATCCGCGTTTGACAGATAGAACTCTCTCTCGAAGTTCTATTTTTGGCCCCATTGTGTGCTCTGTTTTCTTGCTTGGAAAACGATTTAGATTACGTGCATATTTTTGGAAATAATCACTCGGAAAATTGAGAAAAATAAACTAAATTGTGTCCCCCTACCTCTATCTTTTAAAGCGTATGTCCAAAAAAAAGAATATGCAATAATTACTAAGATAACGCTTAGTAAATAGGTACTTTCAACGAAAATTATTTTCAACATGATCGGACGCACCGTGGACGTGTGGACGTACCGTTTTTGAGTCAATTCCGAAAAACTTGCACTCGTTAACAAAAGGACGTAATTGCCATAAAGATACGCTCTTTCGCTGTGGTGCATTTTTTTTCAGCTTAATGGTATTTCTGCATTTTGAAATTGTAGTGACACTTTTTGGAGTTCCGTACCTAAACGATGCCAGCGGTACCCTAGTCTAGCTATTAGGTAGCTGCTCAAATAAACAATTTTTATTTGGTCTATTAATTCGGTTACAATATACACTTACAAACCTTATAGTTATTTACATCGTTTCCAATTCATGCATGGCAGTTTAAATAGACAAGGTAGTAAAGTGTACAAATATTTATGACCTCGACTACTTATACAGAGTGTAAGGCACACACATAGGTCACAGATTACCGCACCGCAGCCGACCGTTAGGCGTTGCCATGGCGAGGAAATATTGGCATGAGAATTACTTTATGTAGGTATCCAAGTACTACCTTTTCAGATGTTATTTTCCTATGTAGATATAATAATGTCGAGATAGGAGTGGCCCAGGAGACTCTGCCTGCTGCTTGCCAGGCGCGGCCACGCTGAAAAAATTAATAAAACAGAGACCCTACATTGAACTTTAAAGTTACGTTAGCTCCGTCCCTTTCTCTCGACGTAGTGACGAATAAAGAGTTCCGTGTCACTCGTCATTGGTGCTAACGTAACTAGGAAGAGTAGAAATTAAATGAGGGCGCCACTTTCTACGTAACTCACATTTTTGAGGTAAAATGCTTAAACATGGCAACAATTTAGTAATAACAATGTTTAGTTCCATTTTATTTTATTTCTACTCTTTATTGACGCACTGTAGGGCCTCTGGCTCTTTCACGATAATAGTAGCGCAGAATCGTGTGTACTTACATCTCCGAAGGTATCGCGGTCTTTTTGCGATTGCATCGCTACTGAATCGCTACAAAAAGTCGCCGTGTGCGAACTCCCTTATTGTCGGAGAAATTTCGTCAGTTTACACATTATTATTATTTATTCCTTTAATGGCGTCTACATAATAACGTAATTTTGCCATTGTCAAGTATATATAAGCAACGTTGTACGGTGAATCCTGTCCTGTTGTCGAAGTTTTCCAGTCATAGTCGTTATGACCCTTGAACATGGCGAGCATCCACTTCAATGGCTTGGTGTGATCTTGACTGCTTATTAATTTGGAACCATCTTTTCACTGTTATTTTATTCAATGCAAGTTTTTGATCAATGTTACATGTTGTCCCTCAAAACTGCTCTGGATTTGCGAACCAAAATCAACGATCAATTAATTTACAAAAAAATAAATAATTGGACAGATGTTTTCGGAAGGACAGCCAGCCATAGATCGACCCAGTTTACACTTGTTTATGACAATTCATATTGACATGACATAATAAAGTCATATCACAGATTATAAGGGTATGATCATCAGAGGCCCGTTTCACGAAGCTACAATTTACAAATTCAAAGCAAAATAAATAACTAGCAAAAAGAGTTAGAAAGAGACTTCCTTTGTAATTTTTAACTTGTAGCTTCGTGAAACGGGCTACCAGAGAATTTGGATAATCCTATTTCTGTGTTGTTTCTGTGGGTATGATGGTGGGGTGGTATGATTAGACATTCCTTATAATCTGTGGGTATGATGGTATGTCTTTAGATATACCATAATAATCTGTGGACATACCTTAATAATCTGTGGGTATGATGAGACAAGTCAAAACAAACAATCAAACCACAGATTATTAAATTAAGGTATGTCTAATCAAACGGCTCGAATCTGTGGCTCAAATTGCTCAGTTCAGTTTGCTCGTACCTACCTTGTTTGAACAAAGATTGAGCACCTTTTATTTATGGTGTTATGAATAGCAAGAAATACTGGCTGTGATTACAATGGAGAGAACACAGAGAGCAGAAGTAGTTAGCAATCTTTTAAACGATGAAAATTTTATTAGTTTATCGGCATTAGTAAAAAAATTGGAGTCTTTACTGTTTAACAATGTATATACATCGGATTCTATCGTCTGTGATCTGGTAGACCCTGAGTTTCTAGCGGAAATAAAGGAAATAATCCGTTTAGAAAACGTACTGCTTTTTTTCGGCAAAACTCTAAGAGAATTAAAATGTGTGATATCACAGGACAGAGGCTTAAGAGAGCACGAATTCATTATTCATTATAAAGGTCCAAAGAAGTTGTGCGTGTCTGCAGTGGCTCTTCCAGATTCAGCCTTACTAAATAGAGAATACAGCAGTATTATGGACATAATGACTAGTTTTGAGCAGCATGTAGAAAGCTTGTCTGGTTATTTCTACGAGCTTGAGAGAATTGACCGTTTTTGTACTGTCATGGAACCGGCTAAACCGTCATTTAGAGACAACTACAGAAAAATCCTTTTGGGTAAATTAAGTTTTATTTTTGATGTGATGGTGTTATCATATTAATGTTGCAAATATTTTTGTTATTGGGCAGATGACAGGACATGGCTACATGTAGAAATCACACCCCAGGGCTTTGCAACTAATATCCATCTCTTGGGCCATTCTGAGCAATGGCATGATAAATTACAAGCAGGGCTTCTTAATTGGGATCATGACAAAGACATTGTTGAAAATATAACAACTGTTTTTGGTAAGGAGGATTTTTATTTTTTTCTGTAATGTATTATAAATCAATAGAAAAGGCTGAACAAGTAAACATATAAATACCTATATCATAATATATTGATGAAAATAATTATAACTATTAGCAAGTTTTTATGTAATGATTGAGAGGGCAGATTTTTCATGGCAAAATTCAAACATCAATCAAGTTGGAATGATAAATTTTATCACCTTTTCCAGCCATCAATAAGTTTAATCTTCTGCCTATATTGCTGACTTTTCAATGTTAACGCATGAGTAAGGATGCTTCGTTCGAAACAAAAAACAAAAAATGAAACCTAGAATTAGCACACTTTTACAAGTATCAGAACTTTATACGGACAAATAAAACATGCATTTAAGGGTTAACATTTAACCTCTTTGATTAGCTAGTTAACCATTTGACCTGTTTGATTAGGGAGTTGCATGGCTATTAAACCGCGTAAATTGCATAGCAGTTAACTGGCATTTCTGCTTCTTGTCTTTTTGCAACTCATTCACGTGTGTGAAAAATGGTTCATGTGAATGAAAAACAGCAAACAAATGGATAAAGAAATTCATTATTTTATTAGAAAAAATTGTTTTTTTTACAGTTAAACATATTGTTACTAATTTTTTGCTTAAATGTGGATTTGAGGTCTATTTTTGTTGGTAAATAAATAAAGATTCCCTTTGTAATTATAACTTATCGATAGTCGATGAAATTCAACATTCCAACTCTATTAAATGATGTAAACAGCAGACCGGGGGGAGCTTCATTATTTTTAAAAGAACAGGGAAGTTATTGTTATTATTATTTATGTTTTAAAAAAATCTATTGACAGTATAGTTGCTTATGTAAATATGCTTAATGACACTGGTATTGAACCTCTATATCTCACTGACCCAGAATATGCAGACTATTTTGGGCTATTAATTTGTCCTAAGTGGGGAAAAGTGGGAAAAAACCGACCCATTAGTTATCACAACTAGGAAGAAATAATCCTTATTTGTTACCACTGTGGAGAATGGAAGAAATAATTGCCATTTGTTACCACAGGACATTTGGGAAGAATATATTCCTATTTGTGTCTAGTGGTCTCAAATAGGAATCAAATTCCCAGTTGTTAAACCATCATCATGTCAGCCGAAAGACGTCCACTGCTGGACATAGGCCTCCCCCAAGGCTTTCCACTCAGATTGGTCTTGTGCTTTTCGCATCCACCGCGGTCGCAGAGACCCGGCTGTAGGTAGGCCTCCAACAAGATGGAGTGTTAAACCATAATGGAGTTAAATTTAAATTTTCCATGCATAAACTTAGGCAGATAATTTGAAATAAAAGCACATTAAATCCAAATCTTACATTCTTAGTAATAATCTCAAAAACCAAGGATAAAAAATTGTAGTATTATGTTTCAGGGGTCGAAAAAATCCGATATTTATTATTTGATATACATTTATTATTTGGTATATCCGATACATATGGGATAAATATTTTTATTATAAAAGTCAAAATTTCCGACATTTTCAAATATAAATCCGATAGACATCGGATACATACTATCATATGCATTATTGAAATGAAGCATGAATTTAAATTTTTAAGGACTACCTATTTATTATGAATCTTATTCTCTGGTAATAAAGTTTGAAATTCAATATAAAGCTAATAGAATATGAACGAAACTAGTTGTTTCCCTGAGACTTAAGTTTGTTAACCGAAGTTGAACCAAACCAGTAATGGTTCCCCCTGTTAACGCATATTTTTTTAGTCATATTTTAATATTGCATAATTTGTTTAAGCCGAATTGTATTTGTTCAGAAACTGTTCTCGCATAATTTGTGTCGCTGAATTCTTTCACGCTTATCCAATTGTATCCGAATTGGTTTTACGCATAATTTCTAAATACGAATAGTTATTAGCCAAAAAAACTTACGCTTAAATTAGTTTCGCAAAAAGTTAGTTTCCGCATAAGCCTATTTCGCCAAATTAATTAAGTATTCCTCAAACCTATGGAAATAGGTAATAGGTAATATAACATATAGCGCATGAATTGCATGACTAGTAAATATTTTCGTTTTATTTATTAATATTATTTAATATTAACATGACCTAAGCGAGGAGAGTCGCCTTATGCCCCGCATGCTGGGCCGGGGTCGACTGCGACCGCGAAGCGGAGCCCCTATGCCTGAACACAACTCTAACCTAACGTAACCACATTTTTTTTCAAATTCACCTAGCCTACACCTACTTCACGTACCGTAAGACCGTAACTGAAGAGTTTTTTTTCCATTTACTATTACAATAATCAAGAAATAGTGCTATTGGTGTTTCGGACATACATTCTATTCGGACAGGTTTTCGGGCTATCAAAATTCTGCTTAATTATAGATGCTAAACAACATTATGCATAATTAAATTCTGCCATATCAATATAATGCTAACATACTATTCGGGTAAACAACCACTCTGATAATATAGATTTATGCCAAAAAAAAAACGGCAAGTCCACTATTCGGCGTGAATAAATTAGGCGAAACTTGTTATGCCTAATACGTTTCGGACATTAAAAATTATTCCAAAAATATGGGCACCCCATTTTACTCTAGTGTTGCCTATGTAACTATGAAAAAAAACCTGCTTTTAAACAAGGATAGGAAAAACGCCCGTCATTTTGAAAACATTACCCTGTTCCGTACAGCAGACTTCCTTGATGTAAAATAAAAATATTACTAGGTATATAAAATAAATATCCATTGAAATATATCAATGTATATATCAATTGAAATATATCAATTTATATATCAATTGAAATATATCAATGTAGGTATATATCAGCGGATATAAATACTTTTTTTAGGTTAGGTTCTTACTCCTTCGCGGTGCAACGGCTGGATGTAGTATTATTATTTTTATGTCTTTACCAATCACGGGACTATGGGAGTCCCGGACCTTTGGAAAGCGTACATGGAGCCGAAGCCAACACGCAGAGGCCCTTTAGACAAGTTTAATTTAGTAAAGTTATGGGACACTAACCGGCGATTGTCCGTGAGTTCATACTAAAGAAGTATGCTCCCACGGACAACCACCGGTCAGTGTAAAGACTATTTAAGAAGGATGGGAATACTAATAATAGGTTCTATGAATGAACTGATATGGATTGGTGAACTAGGCTATTGATGAAACTACGGCGCCTGCCTGGCCAATGCTAATTACTTTGGTTGAAATGGCAGGCCGTGACTAGCCAACTCAAAGGAATGGGCCTTCCGAAATAGCCGCATATACATAGCAGCAGGGAGGCAACAGTTGCATACGGGCTAAGGGTAGAGAGGTCCTTCAGGACTTTAAACGACCTTAAGGTGCCCACTCGCCAATTATGCAACACATCCCTTCGATCATATAGCTCTTGCAATTCCACTCTGACCGGCCAATAAAGGCAAGCCAGAGGTGAGGGTCTAGTCCTTGCCATTGTACAATTGCCGGCCGGTGAAGGCAACCGTGATGTAAGGAACGGAACCTCGGGAGCACTCAGGTCCGTGGTGCCGCCACTCACCAACAGCTCGCCACTAGCTGCCCTTATCAACTATTATTATTACTTTATTTCAGACAGGCAGTTGGCACTGATATGTCTATATCTTTGTTCACTGTACGAAATGTCACACTAATTTAGAATGTTAGTCAAACTTATTTTTGAACTGGTACTTGAGCTTACAACGTTAGAGGGTAATTTGTTCCACATTTTTATTACTTTAGATCGAATCAGAAAAGAGGAAATCTGCAGAATAACCAAAATCACCGACATAGCCCAGCGAATTGCGAACCTTAACACGTTTACTGTCCCCATACAAAACAATCGGCTAATGTCACAAGTCCAACTGTGCATTCAGTATGGGGATTTGACCCCATAGTGGAGGCACGGACTCCTAAAAAAAGGTTCATGATCCCACATTGGGGGTACCTGAACAGGAAACGTGTTAAGTGGCAGTGGGCGGGGCACATTGTTCGTAAAACAGATGGCCGTTGGGCATAAAAGTTCTAGAGTGGCATCCGCGAAACGGAAAGGGAAGTGTTGGCAGGCCTTCCACAAGGTGGACCGACGATCTGGTGAAGATCGCGGTAAGCCGATGGACGCGAGTAGCACAAAACGTGACAAAACCGACCGTCGTGAAGATCCTTGGGAGAAAGCCTATGTCCAGCAGCAGTGGGCGTCTTTCAGCTGAAATTATGAAAGTAATCATATTGTGACAGATTTAATAAACAAGATTATATCATATGTTTTTTACTTATATGCTATATTAACAATTACTATTTTCTTTGGTTATTGCGATTATTACTCTTAAAAAAAGGGGAATGATTTCTTCCCAGCTAATGGATTTTTTTCCCACTTATCCCCAATGGGGACTAAAGAGGGGTGACAAATGGAAATATACCCGATTTTGAATTCCAATCAGTGGTTCAATTATACAAAGATTTTGAGGCGGTGAAAGACTAAACTGCTTTGTGTCTTTATAGTTAAGCTTGCATTTGCTTTACTAATAAATTAGAGGTTACCTATTCTCGGAAATATATATAAAGACCAAAATCTAACAGTTCCCAACTTATTTCGTTATTTTAACATTATTTCATATAAACATGAATGAACTCGTGTAATTATTAATATTAGGGTAGGTAAGTTTTATTGATAAAAATACCTACACTTTTACCAAAATGCAGTAATCGCAGGGAATGTTAGGATTTTGGTCTAAAATTCTATTTTCGAGTATAGTCAGCTATTATATTTTTCATTTAATTTGAATGTCACCCACTAAAATTTAATATAATTTCAGATATAATGAACTTTCCGACTCTTCAAAAGTCTCCATGTTCATTGGATGGGACAGATTCCTCAGATGAAACAGTGTGCAGTATTTGTCTATGCCCTGAGCTACCCGACATGCATTCCGTCCCACAACCTTTGTGCCAAAACCCTGAATGTGTAGTTTATTTCCACAGAAGTTGTTTGTTTCAAGTATGTATAATAACATTAATAACAGCTGGACTGGATTGCATAATAAAGTACCTACAAGCTAATAGTATTAGTGGATTAGTATGGATTTTGACTCATAGTATTCTATTGGCTTGTACTTTATTGTGCAATAGGCCCCTGGTAACATTTAGATTATTTTATTATAATTAGAGGCTGATAAATTAAATATGGACTCTGGTAAAGTGAAGTAAATTCGGATTTTATGACCTTGGTGCAAGGCACACTGCATATTTAACTTGTTAGTCTATATAATATTACCATGTAAACATTTTATATGAGTACAGTCGAGTTCATAAATATCTGTACAATTTAGTACCTTGTTCCTTTAATCGCTGTGACAATCCGTATGGCAGTTTAAATATGATATTAAATAGACAAGCTACTAAAGCGTACACATATTTATGAACTCGACTGTACATTGTTAAACAACTTGTGGAAGGAATTCTCGCATGCATAAACTAAAAAAGTTATACAGCTGAATATTACCTTTGAAGTTAAGTCTTTTTTTCTAGTGGCTGGTAGCCTGCTCCGGTGGTCGACCGCCGGCGTTTGGGGTAGCATCCGGCATCTGCCCCACCTGTTTAGAACCTACAACGTGCAGTGAAAATGACACCTGAATCGAGTTCTTTTGTGAAAAGCAAGTAACTTCTAGCAACAGGATAACTTTGGAAGTCATTATATATTTAGCACGTTTTAAAAACTTCTGCGTCTAAACTCTACGCCAACATTTATAGATGTGATGCTCAAGTATCTAATTGAGGAAACCTTTTAATAAATTCATATGAAAAACTTAATAACCAGTTACTCGTTATTTTATTTATACACAGGATTATAGATAAGAATTACATTACGTTATCTGAGTTATTTGCTACATATCAGAATAGAGACTCTGTACTTCAGCATCAACCAAGTTGACCTCTGATATCTATTTGACTTGAGTGTGTTATCGTAACAACGTATTTGGTGTGTGTAGTGGATATATTCCTTAATTTCTTCAGGTATGTACCAACCATAATTCAATAAGTCGTGCACCTATTAAAAAAAGTGATTCGTATAATTAAATAAAGAACCCTAGTAAATGACCCCGTTTTTTCCGTCAAAGTTTGCTATAAGCATATACCTATTATTCGATGAACAACTTTGTCATCTATACTTCTATGCTTGTAAGACTGCCTGACTTTGTCATCGTCTTGCATCAATCTGACAGGCCGGTGAAATGTACCGGGGCCCTAAAATGGCTGCGTTTGTCGCGTGACCAACCGTCGCCTATGCCGTCACCTTCTGACACGTAAATAAGTAAGAGAGTGACAGATGCTTTATAATCATTATTTTGACACACGATATAGAGGGAGCCATATTAGGCCCTCAGGGCTCTATTCGAGTCGGTAAAACAGTATAGTCAATGTTATGATTGCTCTTAGGTATTTACTTGACAGTAATGGCGGCAGAGCTAAAAACCTAGACCTGGCTGAAAAATGAAAGTCATTTGATTATTGCAAACGGGGTGTCATATGAAAGGGCTCAGTCTGCGTATTTCAAAACATTTTTTTTTATAATTTTACTTTTTGTTTTAATTAAAAAATTACAAAAAATGACTGTTCCCTCCCCCTTATCTCCCTCTAGTCCCAGTAGTTCGGTTGATTAGTCCGGGGCCGAACTACTGCCACACTTTTCTTCCCATTAGTTCGGTTATGACGTCAAACCGGACTATTGGGAAGTGGTGTGTAGTTCGGTTAATGATGTGCAAACAACTTTTATTATTAAAAAATCCGGCCAAGTGCGAATCGGATACGCTAAAAAATCTGTATTTTGTATTGAGGGACAAACTTAACTTGCCATTGAAACAATATTGTCCCTATACCTACAATATACCTACATCGACATAGGTCGTGGTTAGTTTATAAACTGCAATTTAGATTGTAATTACAAACTTAACTATTTGAATTGTGATGTAACTATAAAATTACCATTATCGGATTATTTTACCCGACTGCGGCGGAGCCCAAAAGTCATTTTCAGTCATGTATGTATGTCCAGTTCTATGTTCCCCGCTACAGTAAAAACGGCTTGGCCGATTTTGACAAATGAGGTATCATTGGATTTGTCTTCGCAGCGAGAGTGTCATAGGCTCCATTTAATCCCGACGCCTGCTGACATTATTTAGCATAATACGGGTTGACAAATGAAAAAGTTGTGAAACGATACATTCGACCAAAAGGCAGAGAACCGTTTCAACCTTTAAAGCGTGAGCGATCTAATACGAAGAAGTTACTCAACCTTTTCTTTTTTATTAAAAAATGTAATGAAATAAATGTCTCTTTGATTTTTTATTAGCGGTGCTGTGTATGTGTGTACATCCTTAACCGTACTTTTGAGTCGTTTTAATTCTCAGTAGTTCGGTTTGACGTCATAACCGAACTAATGGGAAGAAAAGTGTGGCAGTAGTTCGGCCCCGGACTAATCAACCGAACTACTGGGACTAGAGGCTTATCTCCGAAGTTCACGGACCAAGAAAATCGGAAAATTTCTGATTTCAATATAATTATTTATAAAATATAAATAACGCGAAAAATGAAGTTGTCAAACTACAGTTTTGGAAAAAATACCAAAAAACTTAAAAGATCTGTATCAAAATTTAGGCAACTCGAAACGGACCTTATTGCGCACACAATAAAGTTCATAGCAAATTGATTTTTCCGACCATATTATCTTAAATACGGAAAGCACAAATCAACACTCGATCTTAAATGCAAATGCAAGTGAAAGACGAATCGAAAGGAACCACGCAGGATGCGGGGTTGGCCGCGAGACAAGTGATCGCTTTCCGAGTAGAGCGGCTCGGATTGTCGACGATCTGGTACGCTCTCGGCTTGATCCACTGGCATTGCGGAGGGACGCTGCGTCCCGTTGCATATTTTACCTTATGTATCATAGAGAGTGCTCCGAATAGCAGTAGTATTCTGACTGTGGCTCAGTTCCTTTACCGTACCACTCATAAGTTGTCCCTTCATCCCCACCACCCAGATGGATGGCAGTCTACCGCTATGCGTTTTAAACGAAACTCTTTGCCGCGCACCAGTGTTATGGTCAGCTTACTGCGGTGGTTTTTCCGGATCGCTACGACTTGGGGATCTTCAAGAGACCACCATACCATACTCTTTTCTCAAAAGCCTGCAACGCAGCTGCAATACCTATCCTGGTGTAGTAGGTGTCCCTGGGCAGCGGTGATCACTCCACATCAAGTGACTTGATAGGTGCCGGGGCTGTCGCGCATCGATTAAAAGTACCAAAATAAAAAAATAAAAAATTATAAATATAGTTTATTCAGTATATTGGTCACATGGACTCTTCGGAACCGGAGTAATATAAATAATTATAATATAATTGTAATATAAATTTAATAAAAAATAGTATTGGCAGATTTAAGCTTCGCCTTAAGAAATTCTCGATTGACCAAACAGAAGTCCTATTAGCCAGTCATGCAAACATACTAGCACAAACACACACACACACACACACACACACACACACACACACACATACTCACACTCGCTATAACAGATTATAATTATCACATTTTATTTTAGTAGATTAGTTACCTACCTACCATGTGCAACAGAACATTTGAAACATGTTATTTTAACATAAGGTTTTTGATAATCTGTGTAGGTAGGTACTGTAAAAATATGTGACGATATACATATAAGTACAAACCACGTCACGGATATTTTGTGGCACTAAGCTGAGTGGCGAAATTTTTCCAAATTCTTAGTCGTGTTATTCTTATGATTTGTAAGTTTTTTTAATATGCTACATAAAACTATTGCATTACATTAATTAATTAATTAATAATCGTAAGTTCCGACTTATCGACTTATCGGAACCGGATTCGAAGCTCCGTAATCCCTACTTCAAGCGATACTACACTTAATAATATTTTATAGGAACTATTATGGTAGGATTTTAGGTATCTTTAGCCTAGCAAAATACAATTGTTATAATTTCAGTTTGTACATGTACTAAGTCTGAGTTGAAGCAAATAAGCCTGCCCTAGTGTTTTCAAACCCATTAGTCGTATACGTTATATTAAGCAATTGGACGGATTTCCCAGATTGAAACACTATTATTTATAACATAATAAATAAATATGAGGAGACAAACCCAAACAAATTGACCATGTTCCAAACTGTATAAGGTCTAGGCTTGTTCCATGAACTATTGTATTGTATTATTTTTTGGGCTTTGTTTGCACCTGGATCTTATGAAGTCGAAACCCCTGTGCTAAAATATCCTCTGCAGATATTATATAATTGCTAAGGGATCAATAAAACCCATATTACCTTTACTTTTTTAATCATATTAAAAATTATGTAGACATAATATTTTGTGGTTACATAGAATAATTCAGTATAAACAATGTTGAGAAATGCTTGCACCAGCTGTTAAAGTTTTGTGGTTGCCAATAAAACATCTTACTTAAATCAATGACAGCAATTCGCAAAGGCTATGTTGCTGGGACCACAGGGCTTAGCTTCCCTTTTTGTTAAACAAAAAACTAAAGCAGTACACAAAATGAGTTATTTTTTTGATGTCAGATTTCACATGACAATATAATTACAATTATACTTATTTTGATTCATTAGAACTCGCTAATTGTTGGGAAAGAGGGTTGCATTACTTGTGTGAGCATAATTGAAATTGTCATGTAAAAGCAATATACATAGTTTCTATCTTACAAGTTAGGTCATCACAAGGGCACAGTGTCAATGGTGCGGAGAGCGCAGGAGAGGCTGGTGCTAGAGCCGGGCGCTTCTCCACTTTGGGGGCCAGCCTCTCGTCCCACATTCTGTAAAAATAAATATTCATCTTTAATTCGTGTAGCTTTGGGTTTATTACGGCTTAATTTCGTTTTACCCTTTTACCATCACTCCCAAGAACACAAGAATCATCCTAGACTACCTAAAATTTTTTGTCTCATAATTCTGGATCCTTTAGTCGGCTGAATATTAAAAGTTTAAGGCGCATAATGAAAAAACTTCACGACATATTTGTCCCAAAACAACCAAGTACCAGAATACAAAAATTTGAAAAATTCTAGTTCATCTTCATGTATGATTGTTTACTATCTTCTTTACTGCTAATTTGTGTTATAAAGTACCTATTGAATTTACTGAAAGATTGTTGGTAATATATTCCAAGGAAGGTATGAAATATTTTTTTTCTGACTTTGGGACAGTAAATAGGAATGTCTTAAGCCTCGCAGATAAAGTCATGTATCACATAGTATCACAATAAAAATAATTTATAGCATGGGACATTTCAAATAGCAGGACCAATTGAGACGTTTCAGTCGTTCTTGGATTAATTACCTACTGGAAATGTACCTATTTTAGTTTTGGTACAAAATTTAGATGTTTCAATAATGACTGCTCAATTGTCCCCAGGTTTGACCCTATGCAACTTGCAGGATTTGATTATACACCCCACAGTCACTGGGACTGGTAGAACTAAATAAAAGCATGTGGAAACAACTTGTTTTTGGATTTTTGACATTATTATAGTCTTTTTCATTCTTTTATTTCTGTATAATTATAAGTAAGTTTTTTGTTGTCTACTACCCATAGTACAAGGTCAGAGCTTAGTTTGGCACTAGGTGCATTTGTGTGAGGTTGTCCCCCAATATTTATTTATTTATTAATGGGAAATTGAAATTAAGTAAAATGAGTGAAAAAGGCATTATGTAATTAAGTTGTAATGAACCCAAAGCTTCTTGTATAACAGATAATTTAGACAACAAAATTTAAATAGTATATCTTTAAAGACTACCAAAAAATTTAGTACATACCTTGACATGTATTTGATTCTTGAGCATTGCAGTACGAAGAATAAGCAAGGATGTCCTTCTCTGATAATCCTTTCCCATAGTAAGACTTCTTTCAAAAGTAGTGCTTCTCTGATCAACATCCTTTGCATACAAGATTTTATTGTGCGAATCAATGCGAGCCTGGATTTGGCCATCAAGAATTAGCTGCATTAACTCATCTTCTAGTGCAGTCACTGTGCGGTTGAATGCTGCAGCCATGAGATGCATGTCAGCAGACAGGTATGGACTGAAATACTGAATCAGTGCTCTATTGCGTATCTGCATGTACAATGAATTTAAATGTGGTGCTAAGTACATATCTAACAGAAGATTATCCCTTATCTCATCCAATAACCTTAAGCAGGATGCATACTTTGATTCATAAAATTTAAATATTATGTCTCGTAACTGCGGTTCTAGTTCTAAAAATAATTTAAAAGAACTGCTAACTATAACCTGCTTCTGAAGTTCAGAGCGATCGAAGGTGGCCAGCGCACAGAGACCTCCATAGATGGCAACATTGTTACTACTGAGCAGCTCAGGGTAGTCGCAGTGGTCAATGCTGGCAGCCAAAAAGTGTTTTGCTGCTGACTTGTACTTCTTTGTAGCCAGTTCTGCCAACCCAGCAGCACATTTTAAGCGCGTCAAGATAGTTTGGTTAGTGTCTTTACCAGGTACTTCACTGTAGTCAGGTGTGTTTTCAGCTTTTGACACATAATTAAGGACATGAGACCAATTTTGCAAATAAACTGACACTTTCACTACATTAAGACACATCATGATGATGTGCTTGCCGCTGGTGCAGTAATCGCGGGCTCTGGAGTAGCACTTGAGTGCACTTGTGAGGTCTCCACAATCTAGATAATGGTCCCCGAGATCATCATGTCCTCTTCTGATGCTTTCTTTAATTGAATTAGTTTTATAATTTTTGAGGTCTGTATCTAACTTTTCCAACTTTATTGCAGCTTTTTTGGTTTTTGATTCCACCCATATAGTATCTAAAACTGGGATGTCCTGGGAGCCCATTTGCACAGCTATGTCTGGCAGGCCTGCACTAGCTACTGCTTCAGCAAGCTTCTTGTGTAGGGATTGGTAAAGGCTTACATTATAGGTAGTCATGACATAAGTAATAGCCATTTTGAGAGCTTCTAATCTCAGTGAGGGGCAGTGATCTGCTACAAACATTAATCTGTACAACTTGGCAAAACCTGTATAGGCTGCAGAGTAGGTCTCTAGGTCCAAGGTGGGATTTTCGACTACATAGCACTCTGATTCATTGTTTTCATTGTCCTCCACCGCCATAGGTTCCGCCGTGTTCTGAAATAATGCCATTGATAAAATACAGCGAACGTCAAACCGTCACAATAAAGTATACTATAAAAATAATTAGCTCACCATTTCAAGCATTTTATAACTTATAGTTATTTACGATATTATGCGAATTCCACTGTCAACGCAGGAAACCAACCTAAAACACAATGTAGGTATTGAGTTATGTTCCTATCGTAACAATTCTGACCCAGAAGCCTTAAGATTTTTTTAAACAACACTCACTACTATAAAACGGTGATGAAAACTAGCTTTACAGCAATAATTATTACGAAGATACCTTTATCATTACGTTTCTTATTTGCAGCGGCATTTTTCTTTTAATTTAACAGAGAAGAGAACTTAATCTATTATGTCACGTTCACACTCGCAATTCATAAGACGCTTACCTATACATTTTTAACATGAACTAAATAATCTTTGAAATTTCAGTTTTCTTAATAAAATGCTATTATATAATTAGGTATTGGACATTAACGAATTACCAACCAACATTAATAGAATTAAAATATCTAAAAATTAAATCGCGTGAATGTGTCCGAACATCTACGTCAGGCCTCATACATACGGACGTTTTTTTAAGCGCGCGTCAAGAAACGCATATAAATAAATGGACCTATTGTATGGATTTAATTAGACATAAACGTGTTGAATGCAAATATCGCTAACTTGTGGGTGCAACAAAATATGGTCGATATAATTATAAGAAACAATAAATCCCGTGGAGCCAATTATCAAGCGTACCACTATTTCTTCTGTGTACAACACAGCTTGAAGCCAGATGCTCATTGGGCAATGCCTGACAAGTGAACCCTAATATATAATATATATGTGTGTGTACTATGTATGCCTTTCTTCTTTATGTGTTTGTTACGGTTCCTTACCCAAAGGGTAAAAATGGGACCCTATTACTAAGACTCCGCTGTCCGTCTGTCTGTCCGTCTGTCCGTCCGTCTGTCTGTCACCAGGCTGGCTCTCATGAACCGTGATAGCTAGACAGTTGAAAATTTCACAGAAGATGTATTTCTGTTTCGCTATAACAAATAATACTAAAAACAGAAAATAATAAATATTTAAGGGGGCTCCCATACAACAAACGTGTTTTTTTTGGCTGTTTTGTGCTCGATATTATTAACGGCAACAGGTAGACACTTGAAATATTCACAATATATTAAGTTGTATATTCACTTAAAAAATAAATAATTAAATTAAAATGAAATAAACATTCAGGGGGGCTCCCATACACAAAACCTGATATTTTTGCCGTTTTTTGCTGATGTTGTATTGATAATGGTACGGAACCCTTCTTGAGCGAGTCCAACTCGCACTTGGCCAGTTTTTTGTATTATGTGGCAAATGTGGTATCTAATAAATAAATAATCTTCCAGACATAAACAAAATTGGCTAGGTAGGTAGTTTTTGTTATTTAACGACGGATGGCGCAATGTGTACTTATTTTCGATATGGAATTAAATTATTTTTTATATAAGCGATTGCGGCTTACGTCATTTACAATACGAATTTAAATTAATTTAGTTCTGGCGCTGTAGTATGGTAATATTTCCATATGAATTAAAATCAAACGTGTTTGTTAACGAATATAATTTAACTGTTTGACGACAGATGGCACAAGCTGTATTCATTCTCGATATGGGATTCTTCTTCTTCTTCTTTTTTATTAATGGCGGTCACTCTGTATCCCGCAGTGATTTCGCCAATATCAAGTGAGTAGAGTAAATCAGTAAACAGGATAAATCAAAAGTAAAAGCCGAATATCTTTCAATCGGCCGTCTTCCCTCCCCGAAGGTTACCGGAAGCCAAGATATGGGATTAAAGTATTTTTTACGGGAAAGAGTTCGCCTAGCGCCATCGAAAATTCGAATTAAAGTTCAATTGTATTCTGGCACCATACATAGCACAAAAATCATATTAACCAAAACAACATGATTGTGAACGAATTAAATTTAGGTACTCGACATCAAGTTACAAGTTACAAACTGGCAACACTGCAGCTCAAATGTCAATGGCCAAGTTGGTCTTAAATGGAAACTTGTAACAGGTAATTGGCAATTTGTAGCTTTATAAAATAGGCCACAGATGCCGCAAGCAGTAGGTACTCATTTTCAATATGGAACTAAAGTATTTTTTACGTGAACGAGTGCGGCTGGCGCCATTTACTATACGAATTAAAGTTCAATTTTATTATGTCGCCATACATCGCAAAACTTCCTTATGAATCAAAACAAAGTGATTATTATCCCAATGTAATTTAGCTATTCGACGACAGATGGCGCAAGTTGTATTCATTGCTAAATAGTTGAAATTGGGAAACAGATCTAATTTTCTGATGCGAACCATATTAACTCCGGAACCCTCGGTGCGCGAGTCCGACTTGCACGCCCGGTTTTTTAGAAAAGTTTTATAATGTTGTAGGTGGGTATTGAGCTGGGTGTTGCGGGCTACAAACAACATGATGAAGGGCCTCTTGCTGGTAGTGTATTTGGTGTACTGCCAAGGAGCGCCGGTGTGGAGTCATGTGGGAAGTGCAGAGGAGTTCTTGAATAACTGCCCGATCGTTGGAGTGTTGTCTCAGGAGCAGTCAATCTTCCTGCACACCAAGTACCCGAAGGAAAACTTTACCAGCTACATTGCCTCGTCGTACGTCAAGGATGTGGAATCGGCAGGAGCCCGAGTTGTACCTATTATGTAAGTACATTTTTTTTTCAACCCCTTTATTTCACTTTTCCTAGCTGTATTTTTCGAACAAGTGCTTTTTACTTTTTCTATCTGCATATCGTGCGGAAAGTTGGATATTTCGCACTAGTGCGTTTTACTTTCCGTTTTTTAATATACCTTTGTTCCACAAGGCGTGCATCCAAACAAGAGTTTGCATGTTCAACCACTTAATTATTTTTAGATACATACACACGTAATTTACGATTGAAACTATACCTAAATATAAGTAATATTATTTAAAATTACATAAATTGGCCGGTACATACATATATACACAGATATACACATGAACAGATACACGCATACACAGATACACACACATACACAGATATACAGATACACACATACGCAGATACACAGAAACACATATACACAACTACACACATAAACAGATACACATTTTTTCGCAAATATATTTTTTTCTTTGCCCCGCGGCGACTTGAACAGCTACTACCGCGGGAATATGGCGTTTCCACAATGAAGTGATTTCGCCAGTGTCAAGTACATATATATAAGTATAAATCAATATAGCAATAAAACACAATCCAATCTTCTCTAGGAAGATTGGTGGCAACGTTGTACGGTGATATGTAGGACAGAGGCCAAGATAGTTTTAACTTCTGTACCACTGCGAGTCCACTTGAAACGAGAAGTATGGTATTCAAATTTGGAACATCTTCCAAAAACAACACAACAAAACCAACGGCCCCAATGATAGTATTAATTGAAATTATTTGGTGTGTTGTGTTGTGTTTTGATTTATTTCTTATTTGGGTTAGCTTATATCACCTATAGAATTATGTTACAGGAAGCACTGGTAGCTATGCAGGTCATTTGCCCTCGGATTCTGAACCCATAAAATGTTGCAACTGTAGTCACCCAATAAAAATGTTGAGCATACTTAGAACCTTGTCATTGTGAATTTCAGTGTTTCAGTTGATGTTCTGTTTGAAGTTTACACTAAAGTGCTTAACATTGTCGTTGGGGTACTGTACATACATAACACCCCTTGGCAGCTGCGGCTAGTTTCATAAAACTACATTCGAGTTTAAAGACTTCTCACTGTGTATCAGTTAAAGTCGGGGTCAACAGAAACGACAAAGATGTAAACTAAATCAAACGGACCCATTTACCATTCATCATTATCAGCCGCAAGACGTCCACTGCTGGATAAAGGCCTTCCCAGGGGTTTCCACAACGATCGGTCCTCTGCTGCTGTCATCCTGCTATTTAACATATTACACCACAATCACGTACTTTTGGACATCGCATGATGTAGACGTAGGTACATTTAATGATGTACGGTCGGCCTTATAAGAAGCTGCACACTTTAGTACTCTGTCACTTTAACGTCATGTTTGAAATGATGGACTAATCTGTCAAAGGCGTTTCAGCGACAAGGTACAAAAGTGTGCACCTACTTATAAGGTTGACTGTACACGCTTGATTGTTACTTTTTCATTTTGTTTAAGATTAAATAACTATTATCTGTACGTTTTTGGTTTGCAGAAATATTGAGGTTATGAATCAAACGTGGTCAAACAGTACTGATTTGTTTACATCTTTTGTCATTTCTATTGAACCCGACTTTACATAAACTACTACAGTTGGTACAGTCAACCTTATAAGTAGGTGCACACTTTTGTACCTTGTCGCTGAAACGCCTTTGACAGATTAGTCCATCATTTCGAACATGACGTTAAAGTAACAGAGTACTAAAGTGTGTAGCTTCTTATAAGGCCGACCGTACCTGCTATGTAACCGAATCATTTTTTGGTATTAAATAACTCGTGCTCATAATATTTATTTACAGGATCGGCAAAAATCGTTCATACTACAAAGACATCTTAGGAAAAGTAAATGGGTAAGTAGGTACCTACCTACTCTACGATACTGAACTGAACAGCTGAACTTTACTATATATTCTAGTACCTATATCGATTTTAAAACTGGAAATAATGCTATAAAGTAAAAATAAGATGATTTTTGGAGATGAGACCTTAACGTTCAGAGAGCCTCTTGATTTTTGTTATGGATAAATAAATGAAATTGGTTACCATCCTTGCCATTAAATAAAATAAATATGTCAAGTTTACTTAAACGCAGTTTTTGACAAACTTAACAAATGATTTGTTTTTTATTATAGGTATTTAGTTAGAACAGTGTTTACCCAATTGTGACGACATAGTTAAGCATCAATTTGAGTTTGAATTTTCAACACTTAGCAGGACTGTTGGACTTTGACTATTTATGACTTTTGCCGTACTCTGATTGTAAGGGGCTGTTTTAAAAAGCTACAAATAACAATTTACAAGTTTCCGTTTGACAAAACCACGACCAATGACGTCCAGCCATTTGAGCAGTATTGCCAGTTTAGAGCTGTAAAATTGTATCTTGTAACTTTATAAACTGTGCCCCACTTGGTATAAATACAATACTTACATACTTACCAACTTACTTACTTATTTGGTCCTTACGAAAAACTGGATCGATTGGTAGCATAAAAATATCATCTAACCCATTGGTGAGAAACTGTAATGACTACTCAATTGTCTGAACAATATCCGTGAAAGATGCTTTCTATGTTGTAAAATCTGATTGGCTGTTATTGCTTTTCTCTGTTCCACTTCTCTTAAGTAGACCTTCACCCTACGAGTAATACTAGCGACTGTTTCCAGCGTGCTCTTCCCAGGCGGTGCGACCTATTTCAACCAGTCGGACGGCTACGCCGACGCCGGCCAGCACATCCTGGAGCTGGCCCAGGAGCTCAACGACGCTGGCGACTACTTCCCGGTCTACGGCACTTGCCTCGGTTTCCAGCTGATTATCGTACTTGCCTCGGGCCGCGGGAAGAAGGAGAATAGGAGGAGTTGTTACTCCTTCGAGAATTTACCGCTTCAGTTTACTAACGGTAAGGAAATCATTGAATACTACTTATTTGAAAGTGTTAAATAACCACAAATAATTATAAACTGTAATTTATATTATGCCGTATTGTTTGATGCAGATTTCCGCACCAGCAAGATGTTCGGAATGGCCGAGGATGGCGTTCTTGACTTACTGGCCACAGAAGATATTACAGTAAACTATCATCAATTCTGCATCACTGACGACGTTAGTTTGATTAATATTTCTAAATAATTTTCTGATACTGCTTCGAAATTTACGGTGTATAAAAAGGACCTGTATATTCTGAATACCTACCCGTGGTATTCCGAATAGCTGGGTTTATTAAAATGTATTCGAAAAGGAAAGACTAAGTAAAATAAATACTTTTGGAATTTAACTTGACCAATTAGTTTTGAATTCTAATACAATTTGGATTTTGATCAGAGTCACTAATCAATTATCCTGCTGGGAGTGGACAACTGTCTCTGTGTGTGCGCGCAAAGAAATATAATTTAGCACCTTAGGACTAAAGTGCTGCTGGCCTAGCCTGTAAAAAAATTTAATACATTCTAGAACCTGAAGGCCTATAACCTGACAGACGATTGGCGCGCCACGTCCTACGGACACGATCAGCACGGCGTGAGATTTATTGCCAGCTATGAGCATACGAGGTAATAACATTCATCTTGTGATCAAAAGTTAGAAAATAATTTACAAAAACTCAAGATGTCGCAATGACGCAAGAAGCTCTGTATTTCGCGTTCTGCAACCATCAATATACTCATACCTAACTCATAACATGATAACGGCAATTTGATGGAATTTTGATTTTCCTCTTCGTTTTCGGCACGTTGTCTCAGTTTTTTTCATGCCGTTTTCATAGCGTTTTTATAAAATCGATTAATTTTGACCTTCAGACTCGACTCTTTAAAAAATATGAAAATGGCATGTGGCATATCTGATTATATTTAAACCAAGACATCATTTGAAGTCTGGTGCGCGGGCCTAGTTACGTAACTTTAGCCGTTAAGATTCAAATCTATTACTAAGATAGTTCCAAAACGCATTCTTTAACAGATACCCCTTCTATGGCACGCAATTCCATCCCGAGAAGATGTTCGAATGGATGCTGTCGATGAACTACCCGCACTTCAAAGATGCTGTTAAAGCCAACCGTCATTTCATGGACTTCTTCGTACATGAATGCAGGAAGAGCAGGCACACGTTCGCGAGCGCGTCCGAAGAGAACCAATACATTATCTACAACCACCAACCACATTTTACGGGGTTGCTGGGGAGCGCGTACCACCAATGCTATCTGTTTGAGCCTCGTGGTATTGTATCAAATAAATAAAGTAATAAATGCCTACTAAATACTTATTTCACAAGATTGCAATACATCTTATTGTTATTGTTATTAACGATGTTCTTTAGGGTTCCCGATTTGCCTCCTTACCCAATACTTATATGATGGGAACGAAGTAGTCAACCTAACGTTTGCATATTCTATTATAGGGTTTATACTTTCGATTAGTATGCTATTTGCCACTTAAATAAGCAGTTGCTATTTTTAAAAAATGTTCCTTCTTTATTATTAAAGAATTATTTACTGGACTGATTTTTTTCAGCGTACCTATTCGCCATAATTATATTACTTAAAATATAAATTTGATATAAAATACTTTTTATCGAATAAACCGCCCGGTGAAGGTCGTCTCCTATTCAGATTCTCTACTAATTGTAAAACTTGCTTGCCCGCATGTTTTTAGTATAATCAATATTAATACATTTTCAACTTACGGTTGAAAAATTAAATATATTTGATTTTATCGAACTGGGTCTTATATGAAAGAGCTATTGAATTGATTTTCGCTGATGTAATTTTTAATTTATAGCCGAAAATGTACAGAAAATGATCGTCCTCCTCTTTATCTCTGAAGATAATGGACCAAACCATATGAAAAAAAACTGATTAAGGACAATTGTTTATATTATACGCGAAAAATAAAAGGAAGTTGTTAAATTTTACTGTTTTTGAAAAAATATGAAATCTAGAAAACTAGTCAAATTGGTCCTTATTACATAAATAATAAAGTTCATAACAAAATGAGCTTTTTGCGTATTCCAACCATAGTATCTTAAATACGGAACCCTCTATATATACTCTATAGGATACTCTATTACAAGCAAATCGCTAGCACACATCCTGATTAACAGTACATTAAAAAAAAACTTACGATGGAAATCCGACTATGGCCTTTCGGGATCATTCTTCCCTCCATATCTCATTTACTATTGATCCCAGTGAAAAATAATATAATGCCTTTTTTGGTGAGAATTTTATGCAGATTAATCATGTAATGGATTTTTTTTGTTATGGGCCATCGTTTACGAGTAATTAAGAAAAACTAAAGAAAGGGACCCCCCCACCACTCGTTAGCTCCACCCCCACCCATCAGTACTTTTATTATGTGGTTTAAAACAGCATTCCCTACCACTATGCCAAAACTCGCTTATACTCGAGTTAATTCCCCTCATTTGGCTTCATTGCTTGGGCTATTGTCAGAATGAATAGGTTTTCTTACACAATACTTACATGGCATCCCTTCATCTGGCATAACTTTTTTTGGCACAATTCATCATTTCGCACAATCATCATTTGGCATAGTCTTTTTTTCTGAAACCGTGTACTTTTCAGGATTATTTAAAATACCATTGCATAGAACCCAATAGGTTAGGTTTGTTTTATTTTATGTCAATCCTGAAAAGTACACGGTTTCAGAAAAAAAGACTATGCCAAATGATGATTGTGCGAAATGACAATCATCATTTTTAAACCCGGACTACAAATAAAACGGGTTACTACGCGCCGGCCCAAGACTTTAAATTTTTAAACCCGGACTACAAATAAAACATCGCCCGGACGCTCCCCGGACGCCATCTAAACTAGGACAAATCCGGGGAAACCCGGACGGATGGCAACCCAACCTACATACATTTTCTTTAATTTTCAGTGGCTGATAATCACCTTTGAAGTTTCTTTATCAATAATATAAAGAGTTCCTTTACTTGACTACTGTTTGTGATTTCGGTGACATTCAACCATCTAGTTATTAACTGGTGATGACATGCCTACTTAGTTGTTTTACTATCAGTAGGCACGTTCAGCATACGTTGCCCTTTTGCTGGGCATTTTGTTATTTGGGCGTTAAAAAAACAAAACGTTATAGAAATAACTCCAATTTTCAACTCAGCCATTCTGCTATTACTAAAGACGTTTTACACAATAAGACATTTTCCAAACAAGACCTACATATGAAACCAAATCCTTTTGCTCACATAGTTGTTCGAACCTAACCCAAATACTTGACAGGTTATCAAAAATGGCGGATACCCGGCCTTTTCCAAGGTAAAACATATAATTATATTGGACCTTTTTTGTAATTGAATTATATACTACGATATTTTAACCTCTTCGTTAAATAAAGGAAAATAATAACGCTCCGCGCATGCGCCCTGTCCGACATCGAATCAGTTGACAACTAAATGTCTACGACTTTTAGCAAAACGCAAAAAAAACCTTACTTGGGTGTCTTAATAACAAACAACAAAAATGATGATATTGTGCATTCTAGATAACATGTTACGGAAACTGTACATTGCAGTACGCTCATATTTAGACCACCGGTGGTTGAAGAGCAATGTCTGTTTACTGTGCAGGAGAAGGATGAAAAATAACTGTAAGTGTTCATTAATAGAATTTTTTAAAAATGTTATTCACTTAATCCCGTACCATGCGCTCCTTTCCTAGGTTTTACAAAGCTTTCATATGTTATGTAAACAGCTGACGATTATATAAAAATATAACGATGATTTATAATTTCTTCACAATGTTTTTTTCCTACTGATAACCATAAGTCGTTATCGCGGAAGCAAAAACGATTTGACAGAACTGAAAGATTATGACAAATAGGCAATTACAGAGGTGACACTCGTATCGAGAAACGTTTATACATAAGAGTTCAAAATGTATCAATTTTCCTTCTAATATCTTACCTCCGTACTTGACTTGATCAGTTGTACATATTTAAAAAGATTAGCTACGCATTAGTTCTTATTTGATTTGATATTAACAAAATAAATACAAAAATATATATAAATTTAATTTGAGTGCAAATTACATACATTTAAAAACTTAAAACTAGTTTTGGAGAAAAATACTGGATTTATTATGATAAAAAAATATTATTCAAGTTGACACGTTAACTTATAGGTTAAGCGTTTACACAGTAAGACAGTTTGACCTTTACCAGCGAAAATTTTGTGCTAGATATGAAGAACTTTTTAGAGTCTTACAATGCATAGGCAGAATATTCCGTTTATACTAAACAGACATTCTGTGATATGTGTTCTTTAATAGATTTGTTTCTGCTCCCGCGATAACTATGTATGCTTATAATCGCATATCGTTTAAATTGAATTACCAAATTCAAGAAATAACAAATTGGTTATATGATGATTGATTATATTTGTGTGTGATTATATATGATGTTTATTTATATATTTATTTTATGAATATTTAGCTGTAGAAATTTTAGTTCATTTACTTTTTGTGCACATCCTTGTTGTCTTGCCTATCCTCGTACAGTTTCCTCCTTCATGGTCAGGTAAACTGGAAGATATCCCTTAAAGGGATAAGTTCGCCATTGTACATGTTAATCTTAAGTTTATTTACGAATTTGTTTGTAATTATTTTTTATGCAATAAAGAGTTTACATATACATACATCGGTTATACTAATTGTTACCATAGTTAAGTAACAATACATTACCGACATATTGAGCAATCATGGATCAGTTTCAACGCTGGCCACTAAATAAACAAGAGTTATATGAAGTGAACGTAAGCATATAAAGTTAGTTTACTTGAGACCACTATTAAGGCTTGTATTGTACAGTAAACTGTAAGTGTTAGCTATTAAAATAATTGCCTAAGTTAACGTAACAGCATTCTCACAGCTTTATTACAAGTGTTGAACATTCGAGCAGGGATCTAACAACATGAGATACGGTTGCTAACCAACTTTAAATCGCTATAAATCCTAAATGATGAAAGAAACCTAAAGGAAATAATAATAAATTAAAAACCACAACTGCTGTTAAAAAAATTGAACTAAAAAGTAAAAAATAAGTTCTATTTTTCGAATAGGACGGAAAAAGTTTTTGTTCGTATATACTATATTTTTTTAATGCAATTGGGGGACTTTTAAGGACGTCTCAGGAGAAAACATTCCCCTGAGTGCATTAAAAAAAATTTCCGTCCAATTCGAAAAATAAAACTTTAAAAATACCTATTTAAGTTTAGTACTTTTTTGTTAATTTTTTCTTAACGGCATCCCTGTTTCTTAATATTTTACTATTTAATATAATTTTAAATATTTTTTGCGCCTTGTAAAACCTAGTTTTAATAAAAATGTGTTATTAAACAACCCAACTCGATTTTTTATAAGCTTGAATGGTATCCCATAATTATATAGGTAACCTTCATTTTCCCTAATATCACATACCATAATTTTTGAATACCATAATATTCTACTGTCATAATGTTCAACCTCGCTAATATCAGATACCATAATGACACTCCATAATATTTACTTTCTATAATGTTCTTAATCCCTAATATTATTTGCTATAACACTTCATTTGCCATAATTTCGGAAAAAGCAGTCCCAGACTGTATCAGTGTGTTTCAGTGGGTATAATGAAGTACTGGTACAATCTGGATTACGTATTACTTACTATTATAATAACTTACCTATTCTAACCAACCTACTGTAAGGTAGGTCTCCGTTAGGTACGATGACGAGCGGTGCGAGGAGGAGTGTTAGGTAAAACTGGGACCTTGCAGCCATAGCTTGCCAGATCCGATATTTTTATAGTACTATACTTACGACACAAATAAAAAGTGGGGTTTATAGCATACAAATTTACAACACTTGATAATAGGGAAAATGAAAAGTATGGCATACGTAACGTTATAGCACCTAATAATTAGGTCAAGTGAAAATTGATTGATTCGTTACGGCATAAAAAATATTTCATATGACATTCGGTCAAATGATAGAATACCGCTTGAATATGTGCTTGAAGTAATCAATGTAGGTTTTTTTAGTATTTATCACGTTTTACACGTAAACCCGTTTATTAATGCTGCTATATTCGTATAAATTTGAAATCGTCACATTAAGACCTTTCAAATGATACCTACCCATATTGTAATAATTAGAAGACGTTTTTTTGACATAAATAATTGTCATTTTGCCATTGTTCAATTTACTTCAATTTACTTTCAATCATGTCACCCGGGAAGATGTAAGGATTCTAACGATATGACACACCTCTAAATCGGCTCAGGCCTTTAGAAGTTATGGTGGAATAAAGAATCATACATACATACATACTTACATACATACATGAACCCTAAAAATATTACTCTCCTTTTTTGCGGCAGTCGTGTAAAAACCTATTTATTTATTCGTCATACCATACTTGGTCGATGTGTTTTTACTATTTATGGACTGGCGGGCTTATATCAGCCGACGGACTGTTAATCGTACTAGAATACAGACTATCAGTTTCTCTTAAGATAGAGATTTCTTCGACCTGAAAGTGTGGGCAGGGTCCGTGTTATGGTCGCTTTTATCGAGTTAGATAAAGCATCCATCACTCTCGCACTTACATACTGGTCAAAAAGTGACAGAGGTTTTATACACGTTTATCCATAAACAAAACGAGAATAGGCCTGCAGGTTGTTTAGATTTTTAAACGTTTAGATATTTAAGTATCAGAATGGTTTCGTGATTAGCAAGAAAAAACAAGAAATACTTTATTATATGACTAGTTTTACACATGGTTCAATATTTACAAACTTGTGCTAGCAAATTCTTATCAGAATCGTCATAAATACAAGAAAACTAGATGAAAGAGAGCCGACGCTGCTAAGTAGTAACCGTATCACAAATTAGCCGATAATCAACGGTGATCCACTGATGTTTTTTAGATAAGCTTTGATTAGTATAAATGTTGTAGGTGGTTGAGTAGCGCTGAGTTTGGCCAGTGGCACTAACACCATGATGAAGGCTGCCTTGCTGTTGACAGCGGTGTACTTGTTGCAATGCCAAGGTGCGCCGGGGAGCCGGTCGGGTGACGAGGAGGTCAACAACCGGCCCATTGTGGGCGTGTTGTCACAAGAACAGTCGGCCTATCTTCACACCAAGTACCCGGCGGAAAACTACACGAGCTACATCGCCTCGTCCTACGTCAAGGATGTGGAAGCAGCCGGAGCACGGGTTGTACCTATTATGTATGTAATAATTGCATATGATAATTATTATCGATGCGTTGTTTAGTTCGAATTAACTGCGGCTCCTTCGGGCCCAGCCCACGCCCCGTTTTCACTAACCTGACGGCTTTCCGGAACGCTTAACCGAAAGGTTTCTGAAAAACTGTAAAAGATGCGATTAAGGTGAAATCTGGAATAGAATTATCATAAGAATTAGAACTAGGTAACTTAATAACTCTTAACTTAACTAGGTAACCTATTAGTGCCGGTGTATCAGGGAGATACAAAAAACCTCACTATAATGCGGAAAAGAAACTATCTTGTCTATACAAATTAAAAAAGTACCAATGGCATCCTGATTTGAGGTCAAATGCATTATTCCTGGTAAAGTGAGCGTCATATACCTACGAGTATATGCTGAAATAGTTCGGGACGCCATATTAATTGTATGGTGTACCGAACTATTTGAGCACTTTGAATGTTACCTTATATAATATGACGCTGACTGTTAACACCTAACCACGAGGCTAACCACGAGGTCATCAGACATGTAGGTATACTCGTACAATTGATTCGCATGTGTTTCGATTTCAGGATCGGCAAGGAACGCTCGTACTACAAAGAAATTATGGGAAAAATAAACGGGTACGTAACACTTTAATTTCTGATATTATACTTTTGAAAAGGCTGGAAAGTGCGCAATTTATGGACGAATCCTAATAGACGCTGAAATTATGGACTTTTATTAATTGCTTTTTCCGCCGAAGCAAACATACTTAGGGCTGTCCACAACTACTGCGAGTAAAACAAGGTAGTATATTTTTGTTTACGAGTATTAATATTAATGTCACTTGCCCAGTGTCCTACGTAAAAGCGACTCGCACTCTAAAGCGATGTCACGCAAGATGTAGAACTGGGCAAGAGCATACTAACAAGTAAGTGTAGTGTTCCATCGCCATTACTACAAATATAAAAAACTGTCTTTTTAAATCTTAGTATTTTTTTGAGATATGAACATTTAAATAAACAAATAAAAATATAATACTATCGCTAATAAGTAGCGATAGTTTTTTTAAAATTTGTTATTAGTATGTGTGTGTGTTAGCCAATGTTTCGGATTGATAGTTTTGTCTGCCTAAAGCTACCGCCCCTAGGTGGGACAAGGACTACTTCTAGTTTCTTGAAGATACGGCGACTTAAGTATTTATACCTACTAAAAATCCCCAAATAGAAGCACCGAATAACTTTTTTCGTTTTTAACAAGTATGAATTGTTGTTTTTTGAGTTTTTGATTTTGTAGTAACGCTTCGTCAGACTTTAGTCAGACCATGCTCAATACCATAAAAAGAGCATGTCGGACCAATGCTCAATAGCTCAGTAGTAGGTACTGAGCATGGTCCGACATGCTCTTGCCCGGTTTTATCTTTTAAAACATAGTGCGCCGTGTAAGGCAATATGTGTAAAAAAACACATTTTTGACTATGATAGTTATGGCGAAAAAGTCAGGTTGTTTAAATAGTAGTAGTCAGTGTGTTCATAAGTAGTTTGACTACGTAACCCTAAAACAGGCGTACCTCAGATGTATCGTACGTGACACGGTGACTCGCGTTCGTTTGCGAATCGCTACGTAGAACACTGCGTTACACAATTATTAATAGAATAACCGCCCCATAACGAAGATAGGACCTATAAGTATATAAAAATGGCGAATGACTTGTGTAATGTGTCACTCGCGGCATCTAATGGGTGCGATAAGATAAGGACCGTAGGTGATTCATTACACCGACATATTACAAGATAGTCGCCACCAGGCTTTAGCGATTTCAAATTTTGGATGAAGTTACCTACGCCAGTAACATAGGAAACGAATTGGCATTTTCGTTGGTTAAAGCTATCGTTTCCCTAGATTAATTTACCTACTTTGAAAGTAAATAAACAAATAAACCACTGGTTATGCATTGTGAATACTTATAAAGTCATTATTTGTATATCCTACGAGTAGATCACTATACTCTGATTGTTGTTAGATGATGCCTGTGACAGCTCATATAAAAACTTATTACACTTATTTCTATAACTTACTACGGTACAAACCTAGTGACGACGCCGTTCAGGAATTTAAATAATTAATCGCCTATTTCTAAACACATCGCTTGTTAGTGTAGTAAGTGATGAAATTACGAAATACATGTCACAGGTGTCATCTTAGAAAAAACAGAGTATAGATGAAATCATGTTTGCAATCCATTTTCAATTTTAATGTCTGAAATAAAGCAATGTTTTGCGATGGCGTTCGTTATCTTATTTTCATTAGTCCTCATGATTGAAAACAATTTTCTCGACTAACGACCCTGGCTATGATTGAAAATCTTTCCGAGCAGTGTTGTAAACGCTTGTTTTTTTTTCAAGTAGTAATTCTGTTAATAAGCCACAAAATTCAGGAATTTCTTGTTAAGTAAATTAATAATAAATAAATACCAGGGTACAACACAGATCGGACGCCGTCATCGTGCGAGTTCTATACTACGAGTATGTCCTCTGACAGTGTTAACACGGTTTTAGTGTAAGTATAATACCTACTGATGACTGTTTCCAGCGTGCTCTTCCCGGGCGGTGCAACCTACTTCAACCAGTCGGACGGCTACGCCGACGCCGGCCAGCATATCCTGGAGCTGGCCCAGGAGCTCAACGACGCTGGCGACTACTTCCCGATCTTCGGCACCTGCCTCGGCTTCCAGCTGGTCATCGTACTCGCCTCGGGCCGCGGGAAGGAAGAGAACAGAAGGACTTGCTACTCCTTTGAGAATTTACCCCTCCTGTTTGCTAGCGGTAAGAACATAAGCATAGACTAAGGTATTTATTATCAACAAGTTAGGGTTGCTTTATGATCTTGATGGCAGGACATTGATTTATTTAATAACATATTCGTTTATTTTTGGATATTCGGGTAAAAAGGGATAAAACAGTTAAATATTTTTCAGGAATAAGATCATGAACGAAATATGTGTATATAAATATATAAAGGTTTATTTTAGTTGATTTGGACACACTGAAATAAAAGCGGAATGCTTGACCAAAAAAACATGAACATTCACTGCTTTGCACCATACTATATGAGCCTAACGTTCGAAACGGTAATTGGTACTGGGCCAAAAAGGCTTGTATCCATTTGACCGCGTCTTGACATTACATTGAAATGTGTACTTGTAGAGTTGTAAATATTGTAAATTAATTAAATACCTACAAATGCTCAACCAGTAAACTGAAATGTTTTGTCTATTACCATTTTACAAGCACGTTGAAATTATGATACTTTTCGTGATCATTCATTCTGTTTTTTGGACTACTGTGGAAGAAATTATAGGAAAATATTTTTTACTGTAAACCAATAAACCTGACGTTTGAGAATGTATACTTAATGGGCCAAAAATAACATTGGATATGCTTGGAAACTTTTTATTTTAAATGACATTGAGTAAATCGTGCTTGTCATGTTTTAGGTTTAAGTTCATTATGACGAGACAATAAACTGCTCAACGATTTTTTTGGTTAACTCTATATACTAATTCAATTTTTATTACAACCGAATCTTCACTTGCGTAATTATTTTCCACAGATTTCCGCACCAGTAAGATGTTTGGCAATATCGAAGACGACGTTCTTGACTCGCTAGCCACAGAAGATGTCACAGTAAACGCTCATCAATTTTGCATTACGGACGACGTAAGTTGCATTCATAACTATATCACCTATACAGGGTGTAAGGTTTTTTAGGTGGGACAAATAAGATCGAACAGCAAGAAAAACAAAGTTATATATTATTATTATAATGTAATAGGTACGAATTCAGAGTTATGTTTAGAGGATAGCGTGGTCTTATGCAACTTTGCCCTAAAGCTTATGATCGTTTACTACTGGTAATGTATTGTTTTGTTAGGTAAGGGGCATTATAATCACAATTTACTCTGAAAATGTACGAGTATAAGTACATTAAAAGATATAACTTGTAAGTGGTTTATTTAATAAACGATTAATATTGCATAGTTTGCACATAACAATAAAATTTCAGACGAAATCATTTTCTGGTTTCATAATTTTCCAGAAGTCGAGTTTTAGTTCTTGAACTGATTTTTTTTATTACTTTCTTTTCTAACTATAGGGTAGACATAACCACTGCGTTATTTAAAATAGATAAGCCACGTCCGTTTAAATATTTTGGTTTATGTTCTAGAACTTGAAGGCGTTCAACCTGACCGACTGGCGCGCCACTTCGTATGGGGACGACGAGAATGGCGTGAGATTCGTTGCCAGCTATGAAAATACGAGGTATGTTTAGCTCGTGTGCTCTTAATCAAGAGTTTCAAAAGTGAGTGGATACCTACTGTGGTTTGCACGATTAATTATTTAAAAACCGAAAGATCATTAACCTAAAAAGGGCCGGATACGTTGGATTTTTTAAAATGCGGATTTTACCAACGAAGGAACTGTAAATGCGAACGGCTGTGAAATGATGTATTGAATAGGAGGTTAAGTTTTTAAATTCGCTTAAATTGGTTGCTAAAGTATGTCTGTAATATTATAAATTTAGGGTTCCCTAAACAGTAACCTTAAAATAGTTAATCTATATAGATGTTTCATACTTTAACCTACCCTAACCACAGGTCAGTGAAGGAATAATACATTCACGGACTTTGTGCAGGGTCCATCGGGTGTTACCATCTTGCGTGCCAACCTGCCGCAATATAGCAGTGTTAACATTGTTGTTTTCCACCGTAGGGCAAGACAGCCGGTGAAGAAAAAACGAACTTAGGGCAATCTACCTTGATCATCAGGGCTAGCAAGGCATTTACTGATAAATATTTTGAATTTACAATTTTGAAATTAACAATGTTCAAGGGCCCACTGACCAGAAGAGGCTCTTTTCTACACGGCAAAACCCATATTGATATGTTATTGTATTCTTTTTGACTCGGCCGCGATTACTGCCAAGCATAAGTCAATATTAGCTATAATATACCGAGCACAATAGAGCGAGACAAGAGAGGACGGCTGTGTGCTCGTTTCCTCTCTCGAAAGCCATTATAAAAAAATATCCATATTCCATACAATTATTGGCCTGATGTCAAGATCTAGTTCCATCAACTAACAACAACTTTAATCGATAAGCCGCCATAGAACCTAATGGCAGGAAGTCGATATGGTGAATTTAAAAATATCGTACCTTGTTAGGAATCTCTTTAACGATTTTGTGGTAACACAAAAAAAACTATTTAATTCGGTCGTTAACTAATTTCAAAAATATTGATTGTATCTGATGTAAGATTTAATATTGTGGATCATGACGGGGTATTATGGTGGCTCAACTATTAAATTGTCGACTGTTTTCGGGTGTGTTGCACAAACCAAGAAAGGTCCTCATTTTATCACTTTCTGTTACAGATACCCATTCTATGGCGTTCAATTCCATCCCGAAAAGACATTCGAATGGAAGTTGTCAAAGAACTACCCGCACTCCAAAAAATTTGTTAAAGCGAACCGTTATTTCATGGAGTTCTTCGTGGATGAATGCAGGAAGAGCCGGCACACGTTCGCGAGCGCGTCCGAAGAGAACCAATATGTTATCTACAACCACCAACCGCATTTTACGGGGGTGCTGGGGAGCGCGTACCACCAGTGCTATCTGTTTGAGCCTCGGGGATATAGTCTCTGAAAACTAGATCTCCACTTCTCGTGATTTTAATGAGTTTCAGTTTTTTGTGTTTCGTAACATTAATGAATTTATTACAGAAAAACTTGCATTATATATTGTTGTTTTAATATTACACTCTCTCTCGTGCTCTGAATCTGAGTGTTAAAGTTCAACCTTGGTTACTTTTAAATTATAATGTATAATCCTCCATCCATTACAGTAATTCAGTTAAACAAACTTCTAAAAGGCGTTAAAAATAGTAGAACCCAAAGTACCGTTTAAGTAGTTGTGGAAAAAGTATCAAACTTAGCGAAAAAAACTCAACATTTGAACTTCCTAAGGCTTATTGTAAATACTATAGTCAAATTTCTAATTCCATGGTCAGTCATAAAAATAGGAATATTTTTCCTCATTTGCAATATCTTTATACCAATCAGTGGTCGTATTATTTTTTTATTGTACAGGAGGCCTTACGTGCAATTGATTCAAAATTTAACAACTTTAAACAGTTGTATAGTAGAATTATGCTGCAAGCGGTTCTATCGCTCTCGGTCACGTAATAACTGTGGTCATGTCAGACTCTTGAACTCCTTTCTTATTAAACCGGCTGCGGTCCTACCAAGGAAAGAGGCTAAGTGCATAGTAATAGTATTAGCATTTTAAATTCAATGTGGTTACCAATACAGTTTAAAATGGTTCGACTACTACATTGATGTTAGCCGATTTCCTTGGTAGGACCGCAGCCGGGTGACTTCGAATTGGTAATACAAAATGAATGTTTTACTCACATCTTCCCTGAACTAAACCCCTCCCCTAAGTCTCATGCAGCTAATTAATTTTCTTTTTTTTTAATTAAAATTTTTTTTTTGTTTTTGGACTAGTAAAAAAATTTTTTCATTTTTCATTCGTTGTATGTTTTAAATTAATGCGGTTACCCTACCTCTATGTTATTTGATAACATCGAGTGACAGGTGAGCCATAATCAAGTGTTTTGTATAACCAATTAGAAGTCACCATGTCACCTTCAAATTAGCCTTACCTCTGTATTTGCGCATAATAGGACGGTACGAAAGAATAAAAAGTACGACTGGTCAAAATATTGTAAAAATAATGTTAATTTATGTTAGGAGTTTATGATGAACACGATCAAATGATTAATAATACGGTCCCAAGACGTCAATGATATCTGTACTTCTTTAAAATACTGACTAAAGATTCTGTATGTATACATAATGCTTAATGCAATGGGTGTATGTATAGATCTTCGTGCCTTCGACTATACAAGCAAAAGAAATGCATACGCGAAATAGCAAACTGTGCATGCTTCTCTGGACAGGTGGGATGCGGAATGAAAAATGGCCTTTTCTGGGTTGATGTTCCTTTTTTAGATTCCATACCAAATAGGTAACATTAAACTTATATGGTGCGACTTTGTCGCGCAGGTACATACGTGTTTCTAGATATGGTTTAAAGCTTATTATGAAATAAGTTTCTATCAGTATTTTTAACCTCAACGAGATTTTTTTTGCATAATAATTCTAAATCGTATATAGTTTTAAAACAAGCATAATAATTGCGATCACAAAGATGTAAAATTATAGAAACAAACCTGTGTCATATTATATTACTCATAACATCAACAAAACATGATCTAACGTAATAGGAGTTAAACACTGTTATTTGCGTGCCCTAGTCCACAATACCGAACATGTCATTACGCAAGGGATTTGTGTTTCCACTCGACAAAGTTATGTCTAGGATAACAGCTGATATTCGTTACGTAATGACAACGCTAGGCATTTCATGCATGAATTTGGCATGTCCATCATTTGCACACATGGAACGTATCTTGTTGGTATAAATAATAACTCGTCATAATATCTATTAGAGGTGATACTTACTGGGCCAATCGCGTACTGAGTCTTGCGACCACGAGTATTTAGAAGGATACTTTACTATGAAAAATAAGAATGTGTATTTGGGTTAAAAACACTTACATATAATTTTGAAAAGGTTGGGATCTCCTAGTGAGTCAAAGAATACTTGTATCCGGCAGGAGAAGGAGATCCGTTGTGGAGATGTGTTCGATTCACAGTACCTACTCAGGTATTTCTGACTTGCGAGTAAATACTCGCAAGTTGCGAGTATTTACGAATTTAGAGTTTTGTCTCAGACGCGGGCGCCGTTTTTTGGTGTTTTTGAGTTACGTAATTATAGATCCGCGTAGATTGCGATTATCGTTATTCCCTCGGGAAATTTTAAATGTTAGTAGGGTACACACGTACATAAATAAGTATTCTTCTGTGCTGACGCAGAAAGTGATCGAGAAGTCGACACATGTAATTACAATTACAAAGAGTAGGTAATAATTCAACATAACGTTACCACCAAAGAAATTAAGGTATGCTATGAATAGTTATTGTTTTTGCAACTTGTTGAATTTGTCATAGTTATGCGACATTTCACAATCACCGACACTGCTGGCAGACGTAGGTACAATTAAAAACTACTCTTCGTACTTTATAGCAGGCTTAAAAAAGCAAAATATGCATGTAACACTTTTATAACAGACCGTGTACAAATACGACTAAAAGTATTCTCATCCTATTGATTTTTTCAAGCGTTTTAATAAGTTCGTATCTGTAATCAAGCAAAAAAAAAATATTCAATTTAAAAAAAACAATAGGTTACTATTAGTAAATAGAATTCTATTTTGGCTAGTCTGCTCTCAAGTTAGGTGGTCGATCTAAGAGCGAGCCAAGATGCTAACGTTTCTAACGTTTTTCTTTTCTACCGCTCAAAATGTATGGCGTGACATTGTAGTGCGTTACGATAAAGCTCGTGGTCAACTTTCACCCACGAATAAAAACGATATAGCGTTTGATCTTGGTTAGGGCCTCTGTTGTACCTTAAGTTGGTTATTGCGGCACACATCGTTGTAGTATTCAGGCTGGGCTAGAAGTTGGGTGCGATCTGTATACGCCGATATTTCCGCGTCCCGATACGCCTAAATACTTTGTTGAATACTCGATACGCGTTGGCGCCCTCTAAAGGGATCGCGTATTTGCATGTCCAAACAAAACCCAGTAAAACCATCTCACCTCTAATATCTATTCTAGTTTTAGAGCAGTTTAGTAGTTATAATAACATTTTTTCTATGGGATAAGGCTGTAGTAAGGAGATTCCTGTGCCAATAGCACTTTGTGTAACGTCCCACCCACACCATAAGTAAGAGTAGCTGAGAGACAATATAATCCAACAGGGTGAAAATGGGATACCTCTTTTTGTAGTCGATTGCACTGTAATGTTTGTATTTAACCAACAAACAGCAGATTTTTTGTTGCCAAGTAATGGCAAAAACGTCCTGCGAGAGACTGGTCTTTGACCTCTATATTCGAATTAAACTCGGGCACGAAAATACGAAGTGTTTACGTCTGTCATGGGGTAACCTACGGGTTAAAATAACGTATGGGGTAAGTAATTTGTTTGAGCTTCAGGGCCCGGCTCTCTCCATCTCCAAACAAATCGGAGCTGAGATTGTTACTTTGGCAATCAATGTGCTAGTATTCGGTCGGTACACTCTGAATTCTGGACGAAACTACATCGGTAGGGCTGCAAATAGCCCGGGGAGGCTGAATAGATTCATTAAAAGGCCCGACGGGGTCGCCGCGCAGCAGGGCGCCACGCCGGTCTATTGGGACAGGCCTGATTACCAGCTCAAAATAACCCGATGAAAGGTGGTTCGTCATAAATAATCTCCATACAAAATGCGATTGACTAACGGTGAAGTTACGTATGTACGTATATAACACGTATTAGGTATTCTAAATTCCAACAAAAATATATACCCATTATAGGTTAGCGGTTCCGTTTGGTACTATAAGTCGTAGTTAGAATTTGTGCTTTTTTGTTCTATACATTAAAATTCAAAATTAATTTCAATAAACGAATAATTTTGCCTATAATGGGTTTAATACAAAAATACAATTAACAATTGATCAAAATTATCAAAATAAAAGTGATTGACATTAAAAAGAGGATTTTTTTGTACTTATCCTACAAATTGTACTTATAGAAACAGATATTTCGAATTGTGACTTCTCTAGTATGTACTACCTTATCTAAAGTTGATCTCAAAAAGCAAGTTTGGTTCTTGGCAAACTAAGATTATCTCGCTCAATGTGCAAGTTTCCAAAATCTGTGACTTTTGACTGACATAATTTAGGACTGAGAGGTTAGCGATAGTCTTCTAAGGTCACTCTGGCGTGCCGGCGGCAAGAATTTTAACAGCTGTCCTTACTTACTATAAAAGGCACTGAAATATTCACACAATGTAATTAGTTCAAAAGGTAAGCCCTAAGAAAACTTAAAATAAACTATCCCGTAGTATTTATAAATGGGCTGCCTTAAATATTTTTGCTGTTTTTTACACCGCTGACTGCTCGAACAGAGATATAAATTTATTAAAAACCCCTGATTCGACCGCGATTCAGGAGCTGGGGGGTTACCAATGAAATCACTACTTATTAATTAAAATTCATTTATTTGTCAGAATACAGTAAAATACATGGTCTCATAAATATTGTTATTATTGTTTTTGTATACAGCATGCGAAGCAAGCGTACAAGTATCTGGTTGTGCAATCTAACTTACTTATCAGTGATAACTTATCACTAACTATATATTTACATTTAAGTCAATATTAAAAACTTATAGCTAAGAGTGCCTGTATTCCATGACGCTGTAGAAACATTTCTCCATTAACCATTTTGTTACGTTGCCTTTAAATTAATTTCCTGACAACCTTTTTAAATCTAACGGTAAATTATTAAAAATTTCAATGCTCATATTAACTGCATTTCTTTTATACATGTCTTTGCGACAAGGCGGCTTGTACAAAAGAGACATGATATGCGCTCTTGTCTGCCTCTGTATGACTTCACTGCGTTTCTTAAAGTATTCAGGGTGCGACTTGACAAAAACACACACGTCTCTTATATACAAACATGGTAGTGGCAATATCTTCAATTTTCTAAATAACGGGACCTAGGTCTCATCCATCCAAGCATTACTTAAAATTCTTATACATTTTTTTTGAGTTTTAATCTCTCTATCAAGTTGTACAGAGTTCCCCCAAAGTATTAAGCCACTGCAAAGAACTGAGGACACATAGCCGTGGTAGGCCGTTAGCGCAGCATCTGTGGAGACAGTGTCTCGCAATCTTTTTAGACCAAATACAAATCGATTTAATTTATTACAAATTTGATTGATTTGATCTTTCCAGTTAAGGTACTTATCTATCATTATGCCAAGAAATTTAATTGTGTCTACTTCGTCTACTTTTTCATTTTCATAATCAAATTTTCTTTTTTTCTTTTATGGCATTGAGGACGCAAACGAGCGCACAGGCGACCTGATGGTAAGTGGAAACTGGGACCCATAGAAATTCACATTCACAAGACTGCAAGTCTAAGGGCCGTATTATTAAACTAATTTTGATGATTGTGAGGCCCGTCACGTCACCGGATACGTCAAAGTAAACGCCAAACCATAGAACACTGCCATTTTTGACGCATCTCGAGACGAGCATTACAGTTGAGATCAGTTTATTAATACGGGCCTAAGACAGCAAATGCGTTGCCAACCCTCAGGAGTTAATCGTTAATGTAAAGGAGGAAAAGCAAAGGCCCCAGGATACTTCCTTGTGGGACTCCAGTATTGCTAGCCCTATATTCCGATCTATAAGTATGCTTTATTTTTATTTTACTCGAATAATTCACAGCAATTGCTTTAATTTGTAAACACTGCATTCTATTAAATAAATTATTTCCTAGCCATTCCAGCACTTTCCCTCTGATCCCATAGACTTCAAGTTTATGAAGAAGCTTGGAATGATTGACAAAGTCAAAAGCCTTTGACATATCCAGAATTATTAACATAACCGGGGTTCTGTCATTAATGCTTTCTGTTATGGATCGTACAAGGTCAAAACACGCAAGTGTGGTGGAACAGCCGTCGCGAAAACCATATTGTTCTGAGCAAAGTAGGTTATGGCTAATTAAAAAAAAAAATCCTTTTAAATACAACTTTTTCTAAAAAAAAGTTAGTATAGGGACCAATGTGATAGGTCTATAATATTCTGTAATTTGTTTATTTCCTTTCTTGAACAAAGGTTTAACAGTGGAGTATTTATTTTTTTGTCGGAAGATTCCATCAGAGAAAGATAAGTTAATAATGTGAGTTAGTGGTACCGTAATATGCTTGACACAAAGTTTAAGAATGTTTGTGGTAATATTATCATAACCATAAATTTACTGTTTTTTTACCACATGATTATATTGTAGGTTTCATTTTCGTCAACTGGTTTTAAAAACATAGTCTGTGTATTACGGTTACTTAAATTAGCTTTATAAGATAAATTATCCACAGTTATGTTTTGATTACATGGCATATCTATAAAATGATCATTAAAATATTACAAATGTCAACGGGATTAAAGTAGATTTTATCATTATATTGTATTTTCTCCCACATGCTCGGAAATGTTAACCTTACTGTTGTAAAATCAGCCCGCGAAGTTCCGAGTTGCAACTCGGAACTTCGCGCCCGCTCGACTATGATAACTTACTCCAAACAGCCAAACACTCGTACAATTCAAAATTCTTCCATGTTTATTCACTTTTTAAATGTCATAGACTAAAAAGGTAAACGCCGTTTATCGCGTTTACAGCGTATTTACCAAAGTGTCAAATAGTTTTACTTTTTTTAAATATTCTGCGTTTAGAATTAAAAAAATTAAGGCGGGAATCGGGAACACTTTTTTCTTAGGGAAGTTTAAGTACAAAAGTAAAATGAGTTCCAGTGATGAAGATGTGTTTCCTCGCATTGTTAGAGAAAAGCACTATACAAGCCTCGACCAGGAAGGGCGGTTGCTGGACTCGTAAGTATATAGCGTGGCCGAGACGCAGTCTCTCTACTCGTCCCGCAACGGCCTACTTCCTGGTCTGTGCAGTAATGTACTATTATGTCGCTTTCATGTACATTATTCATTACCGTGACAGATATCGCATTCCAATTGGCTTTAAATTTATTCTTGCTATACCTACTTTATGACTTTATTATTCTTCATTCATTCTGCATAAAGTAAACACTTCTTAAGGATATTAGAATAGTTTATAAATTTATTTTTATTTATATATTTGTCATATTTCAAATATCTGTAATTTAGGTAAAGATTACGTTTAACTTTACATGACTTTTTTAACCCCTTCGTAAGCCAATTTATTTTTGTGGTTTATTTTTAATCTTAACTTTAATTAAGGGAACTTTAATAAGTCATAGAATAGGCGTACTAGGTCGTAAAAAATATTAAACGCATCTGTTACGTTTATCGAGTTTATTATATCTGAAAAATCAAGAGGTGACATGCATTCACAAAACTTTTGGACATTATCAGAACAGTAATCTCGTCTATACTCAAACTAAGACGTAATTTTTTTTTACTGGCATGCTTATTGTTTGGGCAGTTTCGTGATCAGAGAGTCCTAAGGGATATATATCTGATTCAACCGATTTAACATTCTCGCTCGCTCGCAATTCGATCGATACAGGCATTTAGTCTTTTGGGGACTAATATGTGTGCAGCGAAGTTATAATTTAAAAGCAGATCAGAAAGATCAGTAGCAGCAGCATTTTTTTTTAGTTTTTTATACCTACATGTCAAATAATATAACAGATTATCCAGTTTATGAAGAAAAACAACATGAGAACATGAGACTTCGTTTGATCTGAAATCCTGTAAATAGTAATGATAATAATTCCTATGCCAATCACCTCGATACCACAACATTCAAAATATAACCTAGTCGCAAGCTGTGTGACATAGGACAAAATCTTAGATTCATACATTTTTAAGCTTAATGTTACCTTCAGAGCCTGCACGGACGAATGTCTCACTAAGGCACACTACATCATTATTCTTATCCTTTTCACCTAAATCCTGTAAAGCTATCTCTAGGAACTCTAATTTGCCGCACAGTCCTCCTATGTTTTGGTTGAAGATTGTCATAGTATTTAAGTTACAATAAGAGGTAGACATACAATGTTTATATTTTTTTTCTAGTAGGTATAACACGATTTTTAGGGACGAAAAAAGTTGTTTGGCATGAATTTTTTTTCATTTTTTACATATCTGTTAACAAAATTGTTTTTCAACAGATCAATCTCTGTGGTCAACCTTAAACATATCCAACCGAGAAAAATCGTTAAAGAACAAGACTTTTCGTTTCTAAACAAATCAATTATTTTAGTTTGTATATAATTTTCCAAACATTTGCAGTTCGTAGCGTACATACATACATACATACATAAACTCACGCCTTCATTCCCAGAGTGGGGTAGGCAGAGCTACAGAATTTCCAACAACTCTAAAAACTTGTTGATAATTCTGTAACCACATTTTGCACAATCAGGCTAAGATGTAGCGTAGCGTATTACTGTACTATTCTGATTGCGGATGTCATTTACATTCAATACATATAAATACATTATTTTCTTTGAATTTTCTTAGAGCATTACACACATTCAATAACAACAAATAGGGATTTTTATCATTACGTCCAACAGAAAAAACAATTATATCGTCCCTAGTTATGACATGAATAAAGACTCTTAAGAATTTCCGAGCTTGGCGCGTGATTATAAAACAAAGTCCTCCGAACAAAAACAAAATTCACTAACTGATGGTGAAACTTTCATGTTCGGTAGCTTTTGAGATCTTTGCGAATATACAGACAGACAGCAAGACGTGGCGGGGGACTCTTTGTTTTATAACATAATGTAATAGTGATTAGGATAGTGTGTACTTATACTTTGTGTAAACCATTCAGGTAATTTTGACATGTCATCGTATAGAGCCCGATGTTAGGTTAGGTTTGTTTTATGGCAAGAGAAACAATTATGGCAATTGGAATTCGGGCATACGATAGAGGACCAAAATTGAGATGTCAGTTTGATCATATGTATATATAATATAATAAAATCTATCCTATAATAATAACTGTTATTTATTGCCATGGCAACGCGTATTATTAAGTGTTTTCACGATTTGGTTACGCTGTAGGTGGTATTCAGATACCGTTAACGATATCGATATGGCTCGGTAATTTATACGAACTTATAAACTTTTCCTTGTTTTATTCTCACTAGAAACTTCCCGAAAGCATTTACACGTATCGTTTTATTCTGTTTCACCTACAGCTTATTTAGTGGAATATAATAGCTTCTAGGTAAATACATGTCGGTACATTGAACCCCGCTATGAGCATTCAACACACCGTTGTTATAACCCCTGGGATATAAGTTTTAATTGGCGGAAGTACTGTTCCAACTGTGTGTTGTATCTCTCAGGTCAATAGACGCTAAAACACCATCCAAATTAAGTTTCAAGGAGATATAGTAAACATCTTTACCCAGGAGAGCACTGGTCCCAGACCTGGTACGGATTTTAAGGATTGGCAAAAGATTGTTACCTTGTCTTATACCTATTTCTTACTCAGTGTAATACAAAAATGTTTATTGTTTATTTATATCATTTTACTGTACAAACATAGATAATTGAGTTCAAAAGGGGAACGTACGGAATGCCTAAAGGCATTCTCTACCAGTTGACCTATGGGCAAATCACAAAATTGCTATAGATGGGGCAATACCTATTGCCCCGATAGAATTAAGACATTTAAAAAAAAGCATTATGTAAGTAGGGTTCTGTAAAATTAGCACCAAACATAACTGGTTTTGGTTTGTCGGGTAGAGGATGCCAATGGTAAGGCCGCCATTTGCAATTTAGTATTATTCCGCCTGTTTGCATAATTTTGATGGTCCGAAACGTATAAGGCATAACATACTTAGCTTAAAAGATTTTCGGCTGTGTTGGCAATGTGTATTATGCCGATGTTGAGGTGTAGACCTGTTTGATTCTTGAGGGAGGATCAGACGGGAATCCAATAAATAAATAATAAATGTAATGTTATATGTGTACGGCGCAGACAAACACAGGACCTTTGTACAGGTTGAAAATAGCGGGAAAGTGGATGACAGAAGGTTATAAATATATACCAACATAAGCGTTAAGCGAAGACAAAACATAGCAATTGTAACGTATATAACCTAGAGTAAGTAACCTGAATGTACTCTAAGTGTAAGTGTATCAGTAGGTGCGGGGAGGGGCCATTGCAAACTTGTAATACAATAAAGTAATGAAAAGTTGAAGGGCCGCGATTTGTCATTTATAGGTAATATATATCGTACAAGAATGAACTGCACATTAGCAATTGATAAAATATGATCCCTGGGCCTCTATTTTACGCGGTAAAACAATACGTACCCACCATAGACCGGTGTCAGAGTGATATTATGAAACATTTGCTTGACACTTTTTACAAGTTAAATCATAAAGTCACTGTGATACAGTTCTATGGTGGGTCAGGGTTCCATTGGGCTGATACTCCTAGTACCTATTGCTTTTGAATTGACGTGTCATAATGTGTAATGGTATTGTTTTTTAATGGGGTTTCATTGCCATTACTGCGAGTCTAAGAGCTCTTAAGCATTTTTAGGTATGTGCTTGAGGAACCGTGGAGACTTTTGCAGGATTATATTTAAATACAACGAGGCCGACCTGGCTGAAGGGTTTTTGGGTAATACGAGTTTTTTTCCGCAAAATAATCTCCATGATGCATTTTGAAACATTTAAAATGAATATCTAAGAAGTTAAAAAATCAAGAGCCAGATCATTTAGTCGGGCCTAAAGGTGATTGTAAAAGTACGGTGAAATTAAATAGAGCAATGTTGGTAACTAAAAATGAATATTCTCAAAAAGGCACTGGGACATTTTAACTGCCCGGTGATCGAGAATGTTGAACCTTAAACCTGGAGGGAAAATACTACAAAGGAGGAGGAGAGGCCGCTCCCACTTTTTTCATGTTTCCCTGTTCTAAGCAGTCTCTGGCCAGTACATCAAAAATAAATTCAAGTCATAAATAATTAATATAAAAAATACTCAAGGGGAACACTGCTTTATTTTATTCAAATTTATTGAAATTGCTAACCAAATAGAATAGAGATAAATAGTGACAAAGGCCCAAATTTATAAATTCAAATAATTTTGTTTAGCATCATGGTCATGTAGCTTAACGATCTTGTTGTGTAGAAAAATTAACCTTAATATCTTATGTACTAAAAATGGTACCAAAATGGCAATAAGAAAGCGAGCAAGACGGGTTGGGGCAGAAGCGACTCCTGATTCTGGGTTGGGCTGAGGCCATGTTAAGGTTCGATATTAGATATTTTTTGAATCATCAATGTTGACGTTGTAGCAATAAACGGTGAAGAGAGTCTGTGGCCTAGTGGTATAAGGTGTGAACTCGTGATTGTAAAGTCCCGCTCTAGCGTTAAATTATGACTTTCTTAACTTGGACACTCTACCAGAGTGCCTTCCGTGGTAACCGATGTTCTTGCCGAGCACTTTGATTGAGTGAGTGCGCCCGTCCCGCCCTCGAGATGCGAGGTGCGTGTGGGCAGCAACTAGCAGTGACAGACTCGTGTAACCTCGCCGGGAGTAAGGATAGCTACGTTAATTTAATTAGATACATAAAACACGTAGGTAGTCGTTTGTAGAGACAATATTATTTCTTCGAAATTCAACGTGAATATGGAATTTTCAGAGTTTTGACAGGTTAAAAACTCATTAGTGCGAGTTGAACTCGGACACTAAAACTTGCGTTCCATACTTGTATAATGTTGAAATTAAACTCATAATCAAAATCCAAAATCAAATGAAATACAAAATCCTCAAGGTACAGTACTAAACATAAAGTCTTTATGTTTCACCTCATTTCATCAAAGTGTAACCTCACAAAGAAAGGGGGCCCACTTAACTTTCTAGTGCCTACCTTTTACGGTTTATAAGAAACGGCACGCTGACAAACGGATGGACGGACAGTGGTGGCTTAGTAATAGGGTCCCTATGGCACCTCACGGTATCCTGAGAACCGCCCCAACCAACGTATGTTAAATGTCAAGATTGTTTATTTTTGTAATGGATGTGAGATGAAGTAAGGTGAAACACAAAGATTTTTCGATTTCATATTATAATTTTATATTTTGGTACAGTACGTTGATGACTTTGTATCCAATATCGTATGTTTTTGGAAAATACGTCAAGCTAAATGAATATATATATAAACCATATTGGAGAAGAGTTGATATCAAACAGTACTTTTGGTGTTATCATATTGACGTTTGATCTACGTTTTTTTTTTAGTTCCGTCCTCTTAAAGTAGGTCGTATTTACTTTTCAATACCAAATGGCTTTTTATTTCTAAGTAAATGGGTATTGTATATGACTTTCGTGTCTTTCTTTCTTTCCGTGATACCTACGAGGACTAAAAATAATCTTTGAAAAAAGCCGTTAAAATCGTTGTTCAAGCTATTAGAAAAAACCAACACTTTTTTAAGTCTTTAAACAGTCGAATTGAAAATCTCCTCTTTTTAAACTCGGTAAAAATCAGTATGCTAACCCAAGACTGCGCTGCTAACGTTACTATTTTCTATCAAATCGAAATGTATAGAGTTGACATAAGTGGTCGACTCCATGTATCATCAGCTTACGTCAATCTACATTTTGTCGATTTTAGATATCTCCAATTTAGCGTTATCTTGGTTAGGCCTCTCGTAATAGAATGTCACATCAACCTGTTAGTATGAGTATCGTGTAAAATAAACAAAAAAGAAAAAAATACAAAGTAACATGAAGCTGATGAAAACCGAGCATCTGACTTGATTGATGAAGAGGTGTAATGTAATAAAAGGGTAAAAACAAGGAGGTGAATAGCCGGCAAACTGGCCTTGACTCTCCCTGCTGAAACGCGATTAACACGTTCAGTGCCACGGACTCCATATTGAGTCTATTGTGTATGTTGATCAGGAAGCTTGGTAGTAGCACGGCATGTACTGTGAAGCGACGCGCAACATATTGGACTGCTGTAAATTAGTTGGACGTGACATGCATGACTGACACTTGCTGGGGCAGTGGCCTTTTAAAAGAATTCCTTGTTAACAAATGGCCCGTTTTTTACACATTCCTGTCACTGCCTGTCTTCTTCCAGCTATCGCCACAATACCCACTGAGTGTAGGTCTCTTCCAATGAACGCCAGCTCTTCCGGTCTTAGGCTTATGGTATCGCATCCAATCTTTTTCCCCTATCTAAACGAGATCATTAGTCCTCCCAATGAAATGGGTTTTCATTTTTTTTTTAGGGTTGTGTAGTTAACCTTATAGTTTCACCATATCCACGTCTGACTGTCTGTCTGCATGTCACACTCACTTTTTCTCAAAACTATCAGTTACAAAACTGAAATTTTGTACATCCCAGACATTTGTACCGCACATTTTATTTTAACTTTACTACCTAAATACATTTACTATAATATATTGTTGGATAGCTATTAAAAAACCAGTATGAATGAGTATGTAACAATTCTTTTTAAATGTGGGGTACAGTTCAGGATATATTGAATTCTAAAACTGCCATTTTCGATACTGTTACGTGTCCTCACTACATGCAGACAAAACTACAAAAACCTGGAAAATATCTTAAATTAAAGCACATATTTATAACGAATTAAAAACCAAAATTATCACTATATAAACCTGATGGACTAAACTATTATTACCTACTAAAAATACATGAAAAAGTACCTAACAAATAACTTTAAATAGATAATTCGCTTATACTTGAGGCTTTTCGAGAAACGTTTTTTGTGTTGGTAGTAACGGCTTTGGAAACTTGGAAGTCTTGGAACCCTGCACTGAGCATCACATGGTTCGAAACCTCTTACCCGGTTTTAATTTTTTGTGACAAATCTACGCACAGAGGTTATTTTAATATGTAGATATTGGGTGCAAGGCCCTTATGCAGGGTTCATCTAGATACAACTCTATGAAGCAGAATTTTGCTCCGCTTACTTAGTCGGCAGCACATGTGAAGTGACAGAGACATTCCATCTTATTCTCGACTGGCAACGCAGGGCTTGCAATTATTGTGAGATCGCAAATATCTTCGCGCCTCCGAGTCTATTTCTTACCAAGTTGCGGTTGTCTAGATGAACTCACACCACACGTATTATATACGACATCTGAGGACGCGAGGTGCGTGCGTGTGAGAGGTAGCGGAATTTGTATTTTTTACTACCTTCGCTATGAAAAATATTTGGGTCTTATTTGTTCGGATCGTAATATGACTTTGAGATTTGTGTGATGACTGGGTACCGACATACTTGCCTCATCTAAAAGAACACTTTGCAGTATCACGTTATCTAATAAGACCCTCTCCTCTTGGTCGATATCGTTTGCAGAAACAACAAGTCAAATCACATCTTGCATTGTTTAGATATGATCCATATTTGCACGTTTATATCCATATAGTTTGATTAAAAAACAAAGTATATACATCACGATAAATCCTCACGTCTGCAAATAAAATACTGGTTCAAGATAAATCATGTTGTTCGTACCCTACCGTGGACATCGGAATCCCGAATAACAGCTAAAATATAACGGAAGTTAAATAAAGATGATCGGATAAGTGGAAAAGCGTTTTATTGTTAGAGCAACAATAAATCGTTTCTTTTGTATTGGAAACATCTGGGTCAGTGAACTCATGTATTATCTTATCAGTGCACCCCTTGTAAAAAAGGAGCCGAGGGAGCGGTGACCTTTTTAATTTATTTACATAACTTGTAAACAATGATCTTTATCTGTTCAGGCAGGGATGTTTTTCAATTTATGTTTGCATAGAGTTTAATGATATTGCTTATCGATACACAAATGTATGAAATACTGCAACAGGTGCGCGTATAGACTTCTGTCAATGACTTGTAGAAAGTAAGAGAGACTTAACAGTTACAGAGTTATCAACAAGTTTTTAGAGTTGTACCCCACGGGAATGAAGGCGTGAGATTATGTATGTATGTAATGGTGGGAGTCCTTTATTTCCCATAATTTTATTGGTCATAATGATATGGTTGATATAATTATTGATAGTCAAAACTTTTTATAAACTATAAACATTTCAGAATTTCTGAAACATCGACTGTGTAGACAAGGCTTGGATGGTTTAGGTTTGATTTATATTTTTTTTGAAAAAGAAATAGTTTCTTATAAAATATATTCTATGACTTACGATGATTATGACATAAAATACATTATGACTAACAATAATAATGGCAGACAATATAGACCCATGTACGTATTGTTTTATCGAATCACCTTTCAACGAACGTATCATTACGCAGAATTTTCATTTCATCGTAAGGCGTTTCTCCAAGCATGAGTTATTTGTTTTGGTAGCAGGGCTCGGAAACCTGGTTTATGAGGTTCCGTACCAAAATGGTAAACTAAAAATTGGGGATATTTGTATAACTTGCTTGCATGCATCTGTTTTTAGTAAAAAAAAAAACACGTTATTATTGTAAATATTTGAAAAGGGGTCTAAAATGGGAAGTTAAAACGTTAAAACACGAAAGTGATTTGATTATAGCAAACGAGGTGTCATATGACTTTTCAAAACTATTTTTTTATAATTTTTCGTGACGTACTTTTGGATATATAGCCAAAAATTTACAAAAAATTACCGTTCCTCCTTATCTCCGAAGTTTATGGACCAAAAAATTAAAAAAAACATGATTTAAAGATAATTACCTATATTTTAAGGTAAAAATAAAATGATATTGTCAAACAAACAAAAATCTGTATTAAAATTTAGGCTAATCAAAATGGACCCTGTGTGGATAACGAAGTTCATAACAAAATGAGTATTTCTTTTAACGTTTTCCAATCATATTATCGTAAATACGGAACCCTAGGTTCGTGAGTCCGACTCACACTTTTTAGTTCCATTTTCACTTGCTCAGCTTGAATTCAAGCCAGCTTTATCATTTTAGTAGCCACGCTATGCAACTGCCAAAGGAATCAAAAACCAAAAACACCAGGTTAATTACAGCGACCATAACGCTCGCGAATCGATTCCGCTCCGACCGCGAGCGTTTACGGAAAACCTGGTTCAAAAAGAACCGTCCCCAAGCCCTGTTTGATAGTCATTAGTCTAATCTAACCTAACCTACGTAATTAATAATAGATAAGATATCCTGAAAACATCATGGTTTCAGCAGAAAATTCCGTTCGATGAAATGATACATTCGATAAAGTGATGTTTTCCGTTTGTACAGTCTGTGAGCAGATGGTCCGAATCAAAAAAGACTTAACGTGAGCTGGCGGTCACGATGTTCTTTACGATATTATTAAACTAACATGTCATGATAACCAGAACAGAGAACGCTAGCCCAAAGGTTTCTTTTGATTAGGACGGAAGGAAATAGGTACCTTCCGATCGAAACTTTTTTCGCGTAGACCTGGACAAAACATATCCTACCTAATCCTTTATACTACGGACGCGCTGCTAGTGTGTCAATTTTATAATTTAGTTTTATCTAAACTCGTTCGGTACATACCGTCCCTCACAAATTATAGGTAACTGTTTATAAATACCTATTATACGTTAATATATAGATTACGGGAAATGAATCGCTAACTTAGGCATCCTAATACACTCGCCGACTAATAATACGGGTCAGAGTGCGTTTTTCATACAAACGAGGCTATTTCGAAGCCTTGGTTAATCGCCAGGGGTTGTTTTGAGTGAGTTTTAATGGTGGATACTGCGAGGTTCAATAGAGGAGGTCAAAAGTTCTTAAGATACCTAACTGATCGCACAACCAGCTAACACCACAGCGGGAGAGTTTGGGTCAGCACTTGGATTTCCTTACATTTTATTGCCATTATAGATGTTTTTCTGAACATGCACTATTCCGGCGTTAACCGCAGATTCATTCAGTTGGGTATCCTAGGCACTCTGGAAGTCCTGTATCGATGCTCGAGGTATTCATCATCACATTTCACTAAAAGCATTCCCTGGCGAGGAACCAAGGCTTCGAAATAACCTCTTTAGTATGAAAAACGCACTCTGACCCGTTTTATTAGTCCGCGAGTGTAAGTTACTGACGTCATTGGAAATAGTAATAACGCTAGGTTAATAATAACACTGTGTATACTCGTATAGGCGAAGTGTCGGAGATAGAGCACAACACCCCAATTAATTTAAATTGCGAAACTGCGAGTCAATGGGCCTCAAAGTTTTCATCCATTTTAACCCGGAAGTCCTCTAATTATTTTAAGACACTTACATGTTTATTTTAATGTATTCCCAACTACTGGCACGATTCTTGTAAGCTTCAAACACAACACGTTTGCAAATTGGGGTCGACAGGGGTCTTTGACTTTGCAGTTAGGCGTACTGCGTAGGATTCGGTGGTCATCGTATGCTATACCTACCTTTAGGTTGTAGGAGAATTAATGAAAACAAACACTGCCTTGAATTTAAAGGTTAAAATTAATTTTGGCGAGGAATAAAAGATACAACCGCTAGAACGTTAGCGCTGGCGTCACAGTACCCGTGTCAAACACAGTGAAAAGGTTTAAAAATAACTGCTTTACACAGAATGGCAATATTTTAACGAAGCTTGGGACTTGCACTACACAGTTTACACCGTCAGTTTTTACGTGGGCTTCACATCCCAACAAACTTATAATCGTATTCTTCTTTTGAGCTTTTACGCGTTTTCTTGTAACTGTAAATAGCGTAGACGCTTATGTTACAAGGTTTAGGAATATAATAAAATAACAATAAAAAAAACTCCAAGAAACAGATATCGATAAAGTTAACGAGGGATAATGCTAAAATAATTGGCTGAAGAAAATAAAACAACAAAAAGCAAGCTTAAAAATTACCCGGCTGCTGTTGCTGGCCATCGTTAAATCTTTATAAATCCTAAATGATCGTTCAAATGAAAAATGATTTAAGAAACCTATAGATGAATTTTAAATTTTCAATACCTATTCAATGATATAATTTGTAATAGTTGGTCGACTTCTTTTTATTTTTTCAACACTTTTGCTTCTAGTTGCCGCCATATTGAATTTTAATTACTGTCATATCTTTAGTGACACTCACAAGATTAAGACAAATCGATTGCCGTAAGAATCATCAAAATCGGTCCACGCGTTTAGTTTGTAGAGCGCCACAACGGAGCAGACATACATAGGCCGCTAAACACATTACCCTCCTCCTTCGGCACTCGGGTAAAAAGCCAAAATCTTTTTTATGGCATGGAGAATGCAAAGCAACCTGATGGAAAGTGGACTCTAAAGCCTATAGAATTAACGATGTCAAGATTGCAATCTAACAATGACAATTAAATACATTACTGCAAAAGCGTTGCCAAACTTGAGGACTTAGATCGAATAGGAACACTAGTCATTTCACCGGTTGTCTTGCCTCCGCACTGGAACACAACAATGCGATCACTCCTGTTTGGAAAGTTAAAGGGTAAGATGGTCCCGTAGCGATTCCGTCAGACCCTGCATAAGGTCGTTCCACCACTAATAGACTTTTCTTCTTTAAGACATTTGATTCCTGTTAGAGTAATGATCACTGCTATTAATTATCCTGATCTTTTGTCTCCTTCTCATCTCCAGTGAAAAGTTTAAAAAACCGCCCAAGTGCGAGTCGGCCTCGCACACGAAGACCGTGTCATCCTTGTATCAGAGCTCCCTTTTTTAGGGTTCCGTAGCCAAATGGCAAAAAACGGAACCCTTATAGATTCGTCATGTCGTTATTCCGTAACTATAAGAGCTATACTATGGAAACTTTGTAAGTAGATGTATTCGGTGAACCGCATTAAGATTTTCATACAAAAATAGAAAAAAAACAATATTTTTTTGGGGTTCCCCATACTTAGAACTGGATCTCAATTATTTTTTTTCATCAAACCCATACGTGTGGGGTATCTATGGATAGGTCTTCAAAAATGATATTGAGGTTTCTAATATATATTTTTTCTAAACTGAATAGTTTGCGCGAGAGACGCTTCCAAAGTGGAAAAATGTGTGTCCCCCCCCCCCGTAACTTCTAAAATAAGGGAATGATAAATGTAAAAATAATATGTGATGTACATTACTATGCAAACTTTCACCGAAAATTGGTTTGAACGAGATCTAATAATTAGTTTTTTTTTAATACGTTATAAATCGTAAACCGCATTTTACCTTTCTTCAATCAACTCAAATATAATAAATAATTAAGAAAAACATTTATTTAGTGGTACGGAACCCTACGTGCGCGAGTCCGACTCGCACTTGGCCGGTTTTTTATATTTCTCATTACCAAAATAACCGATTTTGACTGATTATTGATTATGTACTAGGAGATTTTTTTAAATCTTACCTGTGACTTAAATTCTCAAGCCTGTGAAATCAAATAAAAGTGCCCTCACCCTATCGTAAATAAGATCACCGCGGGACTTCATTTTCGTTATTAAAGGAGCTCACAATTGTTTCGACGCCTGCGACTTATCTGCATAACGCAGTGACGGTATTGTTTATTATGTTCGGTCTTATATAGCGATCATACGCCGGCACGTTTTACAATCGCTGCGGTATCTGCGTAACGCTGTGACGGTAGTGTATGGACACTTTTTAATATCTTTATTTTTATGTCGATGTGGTTAGGTTAGGTAAAAACCCTAATATTGCACGTAGCTTTATGTGTAGCCTGTGATATATAGAGTATTGGTTTCTGAGGCTTGGATGTTTTCTATACATTTAAGTATTATCTGGATATATGTATATGTATATACAGACAACATCTTCTTTTTATATTCTGACCCACTGTGTCGCACAATGTCAATCATTACTTAATTTCTACTTCTACTTCTTCTTTAAATTAATGGCGGTCCACCAAGTGATTTCGACAGTGTCAGTGAGAGAAAAAATAGAACATTAAATCAAAATTAACAAAAGTAAAAGCCGGACATTTTTCAATCGGCCATCTTCCCTCCCTGAAGAGCATTACTTAATTTGGACCTTATTTATTTCATTTTATTTTGACTTCACGCTGTCATTATGACTGGCCCTCTATTCCACTGGGTAAAACCATATTGACTTTGACGTGTTTGTGTTCTTTTTAATCCACCGCCAATACTGTCAAGACGCTGACCCTGTCTACGAAGGTAGCGGTCCTCGGTTTGATTTTATTAGGTATTTGTTTCTGAACCTTGGAGATTTTCCGTTTTTAAGTAAGGATGTATTTCTCTCTCTCTTTTCGTGAGGGTAGGATCGAATTTGTTTTAACGCCACTGTCGCGTACGCCACCATGTCATCACGATTTACTGATGCTTCTTCAGTAGGCTTTGTGAACAGCTACTACAGCTAGCACTTTTCTCGAGTGTGCGCACTGGCATTACGGACCGGGGTTGTCGTGAGTCACCGACCTTAGTTCAAAAGTCAACAACTTTGATTATTTAGCTACCATAAAACCCTATCTCAATGACAGATTCAAGTCACGAGTAATACATTTCGTCAAAATTACATCGTTGCCTCTCCGCAACAGGGTTTTATAAAATTTTCCAGAGACTAATTCTCGGTAACACAATATTGCTTTTGAGGTGTTATCGTAGTTGTGCAGCTACTTATAAGACAGACTGCAGCTATAGTACAAGCATAGAGGGTAAATACTTATAGGATTAGGATGATTTGGGTGAGATTGGCCCCTGATATTATTTATTGATTTACATACTTTCACGCCTGTAATCCCAGAGTGGGATATGCAAAGCTACAGAATTACCCACAACTTTAAAAACTTGTTGATAATTCTGTAACCACATTTTGTACAATTAGGCTAAGATATACCAGCGTATTAGTGACAGGTTGCAAGCCCATCGCCTAACAAGCCTTTATTCCCTTAGTCGCCTCTTACGACATCCACGGGAAGACATGGAGTCATGGAGTGGCACTATTCTAACCTGGCAACTACACGGAACCTCATTTATTTATATTTACTTATTTATTTATTTCAGTTTATTTGCACAACACAATACTTAAATAGAAAAAGTACAAATGGCGGAGTTATAGTATCTAAATTACTCCTGAACGCATCGAAACGAATTTATTCAGGTCATATTTAGAGAATCACATTGATTGGACCAAGTTTTCCGAATTGACGTAAGCACGAAAGGTCGCTTCAAAAGTCCTAGCACCAGAAACTTAGGAGCGCCCCACTTATTGAATAGCAAGAAAGAGGTTGTCGGACGTTGACATCGGAAAAACGCGGAAAATAACAAGATTTGTTGAGAGCTCAAACATTTGAAGCCCTCAAAAGTTGCACTCATTTAGGGCAAAGCCGAAACCAAGTTAAACAGGGGTCAGGGCAAACTACTCTTTGTTGTTCGTTGTGTTTCCTGGTTTCCGATGGGTAATAGGTATTTCTTATTACTGAATTATAACGGGTGTCCCTCTGAATCTCTAATAACGTTTGTCCTAACGCATCTTTGTCCGAATTATCATTTGTCCTAAATTCGTTTTCAGCTGAGTGAGTATTAATAGGCAATATAGATAAAAATCGAAGGCTAATATTAGGCATACAGTGGTGTTAGGTCCTGCCACTGAGCTCCACCTAAAAGTATAATCCCTAAATAAGTAAATCCCTAGTGGGGGACACTCTCGTAACCTTAGCCTGCCTGCCCTTTGATGGTTCCAATGGATGGTTTTGTAAGTAATTTAATTTACGAAATAGGACATACTCAACGATTTCCTAACGAGACGGTCTCGGACTCGGACGTTTTACCTTTTAAAGATAAACATGTTGATTACCTATTGACCGATAACGCAAATCGACGGTGTGACATAGTTTTTCGCTCTGATGTTACAAGTAGTCGAAAGATGTGCACTGCTATACCTGACAGAATGTTGGGCCTTCCCAAGCGAGGCAAAAAAACACTTTCTAAAATAATAATGAAAAATTACTTATACCAGGTTTCAGCTAAGCTTGCTTCATTTTTTTACCAAGTAACAACGACAAGTTATTTTTAACATTTATGACATGAGAGACCATTAGCGCTGCGGTCACATGAGGTTGTTCCTCCTGAACTCGAGTGCAATGTGAGGAAGGATTGTTGGGACACCAGTGACAGATACTAGCGACATGCATGGTGTATGCGGTTATACTTAGTCTACAAAAATCCAAGCAGGTTGAGTGACCTCGGTTTCTTAGCAGTGAGAAAAACTAAAAGTTGTGACAGTTTTGATGTAGGTGTTCATTTTTCCTTTCATGTGAAGGAAATATTAGGGATCCCTCCAAGGATCGACGTGATTCGATAAAGACCGCTCTTGAAGCTCGCTTTCGTCATTCATGTATACATTGTATTTTTATTATAAATTTTATTAAAGACTAGCGGCCCGCCCCGGCTTCGCTCGGGTGTGATTGAGTATGTTAATTTTAGGTTAAAGTTAATCCTAGTTATAGTCATATCAAAATATGATATTGTCATCATAATTATAAATTTGAAATAGATTAGAAACATAATGTATCCAGGACTAACAGGCGTCATCGAATGTCACTCCATACATTTTCTGTCGATTTCGTTAAACGAAAGCTTAACGTTGGTCATCTTGGCTACACCCCAGACCTATCGTTTATTTACCTAGATTGTTTAGGTAAGCAACGGTGGATTTTCTTGCAATAATAAAACAACACGTTAATGAGTCAACATTCACTGTTTATTAATAATCATAGCACTGCCTTTCATATTATTTGAACAATAGGTTCTTACACCATTTATGGCTACTAAATAAATGAATGAATGAATGACCTCTTATTACTTAATTTAATATTTCAGAATATACAACATTTTTCGTACTAGTTACTCCTTAATGGGTTCAAAATGTATTGCTTTTCTGCGTTACCTGACCTTGATAGGCCAACATACAATTGCCCGTGTGAAAAACATTCTTGCCTCAGGTCAACGCCAACACATATGTGTTTGACCCTCAGATTGATTAATGGTTACGGAAAATGAAATTTTTACAGGAAATTGGAGTGTATTATTGAAAAGGTAGGTACGTCTGTTGGAATCATAAATAGATAAATAAATTGAACTAATCTAGATTTTTGAAAACATAATTTATAGTGTCAGCAGCTTTGAAACAACGGAAATCCGGTACAAATTTTCAACCCCTTTTTTATTCCCTTAAGGGATGAATTTCCATAAACGGTAAAATCATTTTTCTTTAATTCGTACCAGGAGCCTACATTTTAAATTTTATGTAATTTACTTCAAAGATGACGTACTCCCATACCAACTTTAATCCACTATTTCGACCGCTTAGAGATTAACTTAAAAAAAAATATGTTACATTTACAGCCTCATATTTGTTAGCCTTACCTACTGCAAAATTTCATGTCCGTAGCTATAAAAATACTTTCATACAGTGCTTTATCCCCTATTTCACCCCTTTAGGAGTTGAATTTGGAAAAAAACCCTTCTTATTAAAAAAAAAAACCCTTCTTATTGCTTACGTCCAAAAACATACGTACTGCTGTTAAAGTTTCATGTTTCTAGCTTTAGTAGTTTCGGTTGTGCGTTGATGAGTGATGCGCAATCCGGTTCTCCCTTTATTAATACTTACTAGAGGACGCCCGCGAATTCGTACGCGTAGAATTAGTTTCCCGCTACTCCTCCTACTACTCCTACTCGTCGATTTTCGGGAAATCCTTTCTTATTGCACCCCTAGACCTCATAAGGAAACTATGTATGAAATTTGGAATCTTTAGACTCAGCGGTTTGAGTATTTGCATTGCACCTAGCTTTTATGTGAGTTCAACCTTTTTTGAATATCATCGGATTGAGTGTTAAAGCATGTGTTAAATAAAATGTAATGTAAATCAAAAGTACTAAGGAGTATTGATATTAACTTCGAAGCAAATCACCCCAAAATAAAGTATCTTTCGGGAAATACAGGTGAAAGAAGGGACATCCAGTCGAAACGAAACAGCGAAGCCCTAAAAATAGAATTCTATTCCTATGATACCAAAAACTTAAATCTTGTAATTCATCCAAGTGCGTAATACCATATAAAACACGGGTGAGTGCGCGGTAACAATATACTAAGCGAGACAACGAGAATCACTGAATCATGAGCATGCTGACGTCATGCCCACGTTAGCGTTGCCTGTTGTTATGACAAAGTTTAACCTGCGTGGAACCTGGCACGTGTGGTGCATTCAGTCAACTTGAATGTGATATCGAATGACAAACAACAAAAGACCAGAATTTACATCCACCATTCCATCCATCATTGTTCGCGTTGAGAGCTTTCTTATAAACGAAATATAAAGGCTGCATTGTTATGCAGCCTCTATAATTAGACTGTTTCTAATACGTCGTAGGGACGTTGATATCGGCACGTGGAGCCGGTGAACTTATCTGCCAATCAATTGTCTCCGGAGAAACACAGTTTCAACTTCTAACGTTGCACAGGTGGCATGCAAATTTAGTGTTGTTTGTAGAAATATTAATTGGTAAGTTAAATTGATTAGACGTTTGAAATATTCTGCAATTCTTTGCATCAACGTTTACATGGTACATAATTCGTAATTTTTTTCCATTTCCTAGAATTTTCCGATGTTTTTATTTATTGAAACACAAAGTCACAAACATGCCTTAAAAACCAGATCAATCGTAATTGATCATCGACATGTGTGTTTATGGGTTCCGGGTATGAGCACGTACCGTACGCTCTGTCGTTTAGGGGGAATAGTTTGTTCGATTGTATAGGCGGGAAATAAATTACATTTTATAATATAAAGCATTGGTTCCCAATGGTCTATCGCCCACCTTTGGGCGCTGAAGGTATCCTGGGGGGCGGTAAGGCCCCCAGAAAATATAAGGGGACGCTGAACCTGTTTAGGGGGCGCTGCCCTTATTGATAAAGTATAATAAGCTTTATAGAAAACAATAACGATATTTATAAAAATATAAAGTAAAGTGCACTACGATTAGCATAAATGTAACAGATTTAACCAAAATTCCATAAAACACAACTGACTTTGCAATCAATGTAGTGCTTTAACAGCAGTCTACATATAATATGTATTCGAAAAACGTTTTCTGTGCTTCTTTGCGTTCGTACTAGGTATATTTCTTCTAGTCATTATCAACTTTGCGTCATAGGAATATAGTGTTTTTTTTATGGTACCGATAGCCGATACCAACTACTAATGATATATGATATCCCAATGGTGAACCTTGTACCAATTTTATTTCCAATTGTTTTTTTTCATGTCGGGGCGGTGAATTATTGTTGTATTGCTGAATGATAGTTTGGGGACCGATGATATGGACGTATTTCCCACCGCAGCAGTTTTACAAGGATCACCAACTATTCAGTAATATTAGTCATTATTAATAATTACCGGTTTTAGAATACTCGTAACTAATTACTTTTAATACCTACAATTAAAGTCATAGTTACTCATACCCCTCAGAAGGGATCATACAGTGAGAATATCAGTGAGAAAATGTAATTAGTAGGATTGACGAAGGATGCCAGACGGTCGCTTCGAGCATTTATGTCAATTTCATAAATTTTGTCAGTTTTCGAACATTGTTACGTTTTTGTTATGCATCTCGTCTATCCTCGCAGGACGGTCCAATCAAAATTATATTTTTTGACTGGAACTCCCCGGAGTTCTTTGGATTGTATTTGTAAATGAACAGTATGTCCTGGTTTGTGAAAATGCACGGGCGGTCTAGTTTGCCCTGCTCCCTAACGAACCAAAGAGTCGAACAGTTCAAAATAGCACAGCTAGCTATGGAAAGAGCCATCCTCGGTATCTCTCTGAGGTACTGTGTACCAAACGTAGAAACACGAAGGCGGACCAAAGTTATGAATGAACATAGCAATGAGAATAATAGCGTCCCTAAATGGAGACCATGCAATGCATGCATGGCAACTCGTTGGAGCGACCACATTGCCAAAGTAGCAGATATGATGTGAAGGCGGACTGCACAAGACCGAGAAAATTGGAATGCATTGAAGGAGGCCTATGCCCTGCAGTGCACGAATTAGGCTGAGCAACAGCAAGAAGAATAAGAAGAATGCTTTCTACTCGCCAAAATACACAGGCGTCGCAAAATGTAATGTTTTTAACTCATATGACGTATTTTTGTAATAATCGTAAATCTCCTGATCTTCTAGAAAAGAAAGTAAGGTACTACTTACTTTGCCACAAACCGAAAACTGCAGAGTCGTGGTTTTTCACAATTATAACCTTAAATTATTGATGACCCCCGATTGATGCTACGAGGGCTGCACTGAAAGTTTCGGGAATCTAATACTTAGAAACATATTTTTGACACATATCATACCTTTTTATAATCTCTAAAGTTTCATTATTTTAACACACTGGCCACATAGAAAAAAAAAGCGATGGTTCGGTTTCAATTGTTTTTTGAAGTCGTCGAGTCGCTGCTGAAAATGGAATTGTCCCGTGAAAATTTAAGAGCTATGATTTATTACGACTTTAAAAGTGGATTATCACAAAAACAATGTGGAGACCGGATGATTGTTGCTTTTAGTAATGAAGCACCTTCAAAGACGACAATATACCGGTGGTATGCAGAATTTCAACGTGGCCGTCTATCCCTCACGGACGACGTGCGTGAAGGTCGACCAAAATCGGCAGTCACGCAAGAAAACGTCGATGCTGTGCGTCAGCTGATAAAGGAAGACCGACATGTGTCATATCGGGAGATTCAAGAGTGTTTGGGCATTGGAATGAGTCAGATACAAATCATTTTACAGGAACAATTAGGCGTGCGAAAGTTGTTTTCCCGTTGGATCCCTCACTAATTGTCTGAGGAGCAGAAAACGACTCCTGTCAATTGGTGCCTCAGAACTTTGAATAAATTCAACGGAGGAAGCTCAACTGCAGTTTTTAGCATTGTATCCGGTGACGAGTGTTGGATATATGCATATGAGCCTGAAAATAAAAACCAATCTCGAGTATGGGTCTACGAAGATGAGCTCAAGCCGACAAAAGTTATTCGTTCTCGCAGCATGGCCAAAAAGATGGTGGCTACGTTTGTCTCCAAATCGGGTCACGTGGCTACTATTCCTCTTGAAGATCGTAGAACGGTCAATGCCGATTGGTACTGCACTATTTGTTTGCCGAGTATCTTTGCTGAACTCCGAAAAAAAAACCCTAGTCGCCGCATTATCCTTCACCACGACAATGCCACACCACACCGCTCGGAAAACAACTGAGTACCTGGATGGTAAAAAAGTCGAATTACTGGACCATCCTCCATACAGCCTCGACTTAAGCCCCAATGACTTTTTCATATTACCCAAAATTAAGGATAAGTTGCGTGGTCAGCGGTTTCAGACGCCGGAAGCAGCAGTAGAGGCTTTTAAAATGGCCATTTTGTCGACCCCTACTTCAGACTTCAATAAGTGCTTTAATGACTGGTTTGATCGCATGGAAAAGTGCATAAAATATAAAGGAGAATACTTTGAAAAACGATAAAAATACTTTTATTCGATTTAACTGCATATTTTTTTCTATTCCCGAAACTTTCAGTTTGACCCTTACACATAAATATTTCTTGCAATTCCACCTTTTCGCAATGCTTAGTTCTGGATACCTATTACTGTTATTATTTAGGTACTTAATCATTTATTTTAATTATTGTTTTGTAAATACCTGTGCACACTAATGCCCTTCAAACGAAACACATTGGTTCAAATAGGTATTTGTTTCGGGTAAACCTTGTCCTTCAAAATTCATTTTTTAATATGGCAATTGCTTTTTCTTTTCAATGTCTGTAAAAAAATACAATCGCTACCAAACAAACATTAAAAATGTAAATTATTTTAATAATAGATTTAAAAAACGCGTTATTTAAATCTCATCAGGTTTTATTTCAATTTAACGTAATTTTTCAGCATCTACCTCGGTTCTCTCGTTTCTCGGTGTTAATTTCAAAGTACCTTCAGATCTATTTATAGGCCGGGGCTTTGGCAGCACTCGGCTATTTCCAGGGTCTGCTCATTGACGGCAGCCCATCGACCCGGGGGCGGGGCCTGCGCTGCAGCACCAAGCTTTGACCCAGTTCACACGCTCAATGAAACAAGGGTATCAGCAGGATGCCCGAAAACAAACCGATATCTTAAAATCTGCACGAACTGTTGAGGATGTCCTTGATTCAGCTATTTGTCTGATACTGATATCTATGTCCAATTAATTCGCAGTACTTAATACTTTTATTTACTAGTTTCCTTTGGTTATTCGCCGGCAAGAATTTGGATTAGGTAGGTGCAGTCGGCCAATTTAATTCCTAGGCCACTAGGCCAGTATGGACTATGTCAACGTGACCTTGTCAACCAAATCATAAGAAGTCTCTTACGTTTGATTTTCAATCGTTTACATTGTTCTTTTATAATGGCACCGCATACATAAACGTCAAAAACACCTTTTTTTTTCGGAAAATTTGAAAATTCCAAGTTATGTCCATTTTCTTAGGCCTGCAAGGACAAACGCGGTACGACTGCAGCGGTGGCCAGGGTTGTTGCTCCCGCGCCCTAGATTCCCGCTGACGTCATGGAGGCGTACCGTGACGTCACGCCGAGCTCCCGCGAGCCCATTCAAAACTAGAACAGCCTCGCACACCCCTGCAGCGCTGCTACCTCCACACACAATTATAACCGAGGCCGCAGGTACCTGGAAGTATCGGTGGAGGTCATTTCACTCTGTGTCCTTCCTATATTTTTAAACGCGAAAGGTCACGGGAGATAGTGTCACAAAATAATTGCGGGCGATATTTCGAATTATGTTGACTCCGGGGACCCTGAAGTACTCTTGGCTAAGGTAGAAGTTACGCAGGTTTCATAGCATATATACGATGAACGAGGTAATTACATAAAATGTGAATATGAATGTCAAATCCGGTTTGGGTTATTTTCAATAAGGAACGTTTTATTCGACATTGGTTAGTGGGACATTTTTGTCATTGCGATTTTTAAAAGGAATTGATAAATTTCAGTGAACTCTGCTCCGAGTTAGCAACAGCTTGGTTTTTATCAAAATAAAAATATTTCTAAACCGTCATTACATAAATGTAATCAATTATCATGTTTCGTTTGGCAACTGTAATACTTGTACATGAAAATAATGGAGCCGAAGAAGTGGAACTGTTGAGAACATTAATATGTACAAGTAAGTAGGTATCTGAGAATAGAACATATTGCAGTAATTGTACCGGGTAGCTGAACCTAAGTAATTAAAAAAACATATTCAATCCAGATTTGGCAGATTTTAAAACTCGCTTACTTAAACGGTACCTATGCCTCTATCTTGTCAGGTTATAAGTATCAGGAGACAATGTCCCACAAATTGACCTAGTCCCAAACTAAGCTCTAGGCTTGAACTCTGGGTACTAGACAACGTTATAAATACCTACGAGTATACAGAGAAATAAATACTCAAATACATAGAAGACGCCGAGGATTCAGAAACAAATATTCGTGCTTATCACGCCTTTTGGCCAAAATACCTTTGGCCGAATGTATCGTTTCGCAACTTTTTAATTTGGCAACCCACTTTTACTTCTGTAACTGCAAATATTTCAGGATTTATTTCTGTACCTTCGTTTAAACCCTATAGGTTAGTTTAGGTTAGTTTTTATAAAAATCCTGAAATATTTAACAGTTACAGAAATAAACGTGGGTTGGCAAATGAAACGGTTGCGAAACGATACATTCGACCATACGTTGTTTGGCGAAACGGTTACCATTTTTCCCACACCGGGAATCGAACCTGCGACCGCAGTTTCCTAGGAAGAGTCACTAACTACGCTAACGCGTCGTATAGATTTCAAAGTCCAGGAAAAGCAATATTTTCTTAAAGCTCCTCTATTTTTATGATGAGGTTGAGTTATCGATTGCAATGCGAAGACCGCCGGGCGTCGTCGCGGGAGGTGGAACTCCTGCGTCTGACAAGATTTTATTGAAGCAAGAAAATAACATTGCAGACTTCACGTAGTTAAGCGTGAAGTTCGCCGTTGTAGAACCTTTTTTATTTTGATTGTATTGTTATTGACTGCTGTACAATAAAGTATTTTACATGCATACATACGCACTTTAATACTGGGTGAGCATTAGTGAGAGTGAGGAATGGGGAATCCAGATACTATACGAGTTTTCGTCTACTTTATCTGTTTTAAGAACGCAAAGACTCGATTTTGTAAAAGAGAAAAATTCACTAAAGACTAAATAAGCATATGTTAGGTAGGTAATAACCGGTAATCGTTCCGAGTAGTAGGTATTACCCAAAAAAAAACAATAGGCGAATTTAATATACTAAATAGTTATTTTTCATTTCATTTTTTTTTTGGCGTGGAGATGATTTCATTTAATGAAGTGGAAAATAAAACTTTTTAAGTTTAAAAGGGTTTGGGTAAAAGTGTAGTCATTTGTAAATCTTTTGATGTATTAGTTGAGCGATCGTAAAAGTGGTAACTATATTAAAATAGATCAGAGTGCATCGGAGCATTCGAAGCCGAGATATTATAATTTGCGCGTATGATTAGTACCAAAAACTTAAAACTGTTAGGAACGAGTATCTTTGATCCGATATTATTAAACGTCTTAAATTATACAAGATATTCGTGCATGTTTAGTTACAGGTTTAAAAAACAACTAATTAATATGCTAAATAAACTTTTCAATGCCATTTAATTTACGTTAGCAGTTGTAGGATGCAAATTGAAAGTATCGGTTCACAGGGACCCTCGGTCTCCTTGACACGGATCGGAGGGTCATTCCGCGCGGGGCCCCGGCCCCACCATGAAGGCTCTTGGTTATGACGCGGGCGCTATAAATAATGACCTATGTGTATTGGCTTCATTCGAGGTCTAGTTTCTAGCCTAACTGGTAACCTAAAGTTAACGTTAGTGATAGACATCTTATAAAAATGTACAATGGATTACGTAAGCAAATAATAATAAAAATAGTGTTTTTAATCCCCGAAGTCTCAACTACATAATATTAAATACCTTGATGAAAGCGTACAACATCAATTCAAATGGATATTTCCCGGGTTCATGGAAGAAAGAAGACGAATCTTGCACTCAGTTCGTTAATCGTTCACACGATCGTTTAACCACGTATTAAGCTCCAGATAGACGGGCGAGTAAGTACGCGTACTTAAAGCTCGAATACTTTTTTCGCTGTATATTGTTACTATGTTAACTGATAATGAACTTTTTCGTAAAATGTATACTTAAATGTAATCTGACCTGTAAATACTTAAATTTACCAGTAAATGAATTGAATTGAATTTAATATAGAGTCATTAAACGGCATTGTATTTGATTAGAAAAGTTTAGAGTCGGGTTTAGTACCCGTCGATGAGCTAATTGAGAAAACAAGGTGAATACGTAATCTATCTGATGGAATACGATTTCATTCGATTATCCAACACGTCTGTAAACCTATACCCTGACACGACCTAGCCCCACTTTCTCAAGTGTTGGATCTCGTCGCCTTGTAATGGAACTATAATCGTGATATCCTCTGACTTACCTTTAAGTTGATACCGTTAGCGAACGATGGCGGCGTATCTTGTGCCACAAACTGACGCTACCTGCGTTTGTTTCTATTAGTTTTGCTGGCCTTACTTATAAACCCACGGCCGCCCCTTAGTATGTATGTGTAAACACTTTATTGTACAAAACGAAGAAATTAAGAAACAATATTTACAGAATAGGAATATACAAAGGCGAACTTATTTCTACTATAAGGGATCTCTTCCAGCTTACCTGTGGGTGATTGAGCAATATAAAAAAAGTCGAATGTGGCAGCGAGTAGGCATACGTACAAAAACAAAGTTTACAGAAACGTAGTCATTCCTTTAATAATCAGGGCTTAGAAATCTAAATAGTAAAATACTTGTACATGTAAATTCGTTTTTGTATACATTTTCCAGTCCTTTGACAAGTACAGTCGGCACAGAAGCCAACGAAGAGTGTGGATTGTTTAAAGACGATGACCGAATGCCATCGTGTGTCGTGAGTCACAATAAACCCGTACATATACTCCTCTCGTGGCCTTCAACTTTCAATCCTGCAACTCAGTAAACTTTAGTATCAAGATAAACCTATCCTGACTTCAGCGCCGATACCTACTAAGTAGTACTTTAAGAATATGATTATACTACGAGTATTATATAGAAATTTGTCCGCCGACTCCTTGTTATTATTTTATTGACAGTTGAATAGCGTCAAAATGTCATTGGCTTTTCTTGATACAATGGACGGGTCATTGTTCAGAAATATGATACTAAATAATTAAAATAAACAGAGCTTGATTTCGAATAGGTGTATTAAAGACTTGACCAGTCGAAGAGTTCGTGTAGCGAGTTCATAAATGTCATTCGGTCCTTAACCCTATCGTCTATCATACTGCAAAACAAAAGAAGGACGTTATCACCAATTTTAAATCAAATACCTGTTTAGTTTTAGAATACTTAACTCTTGAATATCTTTCATAACACTGTGAAAACAGTGTTAATTTCTATTGTTACAGTTTTATTAAAGAGACTTATTTATTTCTAGTTAACAGTATCTGACAGATACGCTTTATCTATGACAAAAATAAAGAAAGTGATAACACTCAAATAATCTGAGGTTTAGAAAACTCCACCCTTAATCTAAATTTTACTTATTTGCAAATACAATACGTGTATATCACGACACGAGTAGGTACGAGTACGAAAACGAGTATGTTATTACCTAGCCATATAGACTGTATATCGCTAATATTGCTATCATTCCCGTTCCCGCATCTTATAGATAAAAACGAATAATAAGTAAAGCCCCTCTTCCAGTTGTAACATAAGTATAGATCGTTCGTTCGACATTATATATTTGAAAGTTAACGTAAATTTAATATTAGTTTTGTATGCAACTACATGCAAGAGCGGTGTACTTAAGTTTTTGACCTGTACAGCTCATTTGAGTATTTAGGTGGTGGGACGTATATTGGGTCCAATTCGGATGATGCTGTCTAAATTTTAGGTTTAGGTTAATTAGCGGGTGGTAGGACCTTGAGCAGGGTCCGTCCGGATCGCTACCACCATCTTATGCATTAACCTACCGCCAGGCAGCAGTGTTCGCATTGTTGTATTCCGGTTTGGGGATAAGACAGCCGGTGTAATGACGAGCATAGAGGCATTCCGTCTTAGTCCTCAGGGTTGGCAACGCATTTGCAGTCTTAGGCTTGCAGTCTTGTGAATGCGAATGTCTATGGGTCACAGTTTCCACTTACCATCAGGTGGTCTGTGTGCTCGTCTGCCTTCTCGACGCAATAAAAGATAAAAAGATAAAAAATCTGTAATTTTAAGCTATGTCATTTTAGGTTACACACCAATTGGTATTCGGACTACTGCTTTTTGAAGTTGCCATAGATCAAAATCTCTTAATTTAGACAATCGCTTAAATTTTACGTTTAATATATTCAACTTATAGATAGACGCCAGTTTGGTCTTCGGATGCACTTCAGAAACGTCAAATTACAGATTTTGAAACGAAATTTTCTGTATATTTAGATTTACGACAGGTACTTAGGATTCTAAATTGGATCGGACCCTTAATGATTTAACTGTTCGTAAATAGGAACCTTCCTGTTTTAATTGCATTTTTATCACGATTTCCTAAATTGTAAAAAGGATGCCTAATAATTGAATAGTGTAAAAAGCCCTTTAAATATGTCTGCTTGTAGTGTCTCTACGTATTATTTGCGAAACGCGAATGGTTCCGTGGAATTAATGTGAAAACTGACTGTTACCTGTTACCTAACCTATCGAAAATCAATAATATAAAATGTTTTGGATATTATTCCCGGACCATCACAGGTAAATCGTTTAATACCCGCGGAAATATTAGAGAGCTAGTTTTAATATCTTCTTGTGAAATGTTTTAGACTTGCTAGAGTTTTTTCTCTACTACCTACCGATTTATTTATATTTCTTACAAAGATAACTTAATAATATGATTTAGGTACAACTAACACCAGGTGCCTAACCACCTCAGTGCAATGCTCGCTGACCTCAGTAGAGCTTCCGACCGAGTGGGCTTGAGAATGAACATGGACAAGACGAAAGTCGCGCTAACTCCCGTGATAGTCGGAGGCTCTGCGCTCGAAATTGTTGACGACTAAGTATATTTTTTACCTGGGACAAACGGTCCAGTTAGGTAGGTCCAACTTTGAGAAAGAGGTCACTCGTCGTATCAGACTCGTCTGGGCAGCGTTCGGGAAGCTACGCAGCACCTTTTCGTCCAAATTACCGCAGTGTTTGCAGTCTTTGACCAGTGTGTGTGTGATGACTTACGGATCTAAGACGTGGGTGCTAACAATGGGCCCCATAAGGAAGCTCAAAGTCACTCAGAGGGCTATGGAGAGGGCTATGCTCGGGGTTTCTCTGCGTGATTCACATAGTTTGTATGGGGGAAATAAAGTGTTAAGGCTAAACTATCTCCCATTATCGGGAAGGTCCACGGTCCTCTTCCACCCTGTATATACACATGAATAAACATTTAAAAAAATATGTATATGATAATGAAACAAAGGACAGTACACAATTATAAGGAGTTAAGCCAGTGTGTCCTCAATTTTTCTTGTAAAGATGCTACCGATTGCGATTTCCTGATATCAGATGGCAGCCGGTTCCACAGTCTGACAGTAATATCCAGGGATAAAAAAAAACCTTTCCGTCTTTTGCTGTTTTAAAACGTAACAAATCGCAGTACCTATACATATCAAAAAATCAAAATAATGTAAGTTAAGGATATTTTTGATGTGTGTAATTGGACAAAATTGTATTGTAGGGTGACGGAACCAGTAATGGACGGACAAGGATCAATGAACACTTGATACTTATTTTACACTTTTTACAGACTATAAGGGTTATTCATTTGTTTTGCAACAATCAATTTAGGACAGTATGAAATTTGAATTAAGAGTGTCCATAAATGGTCACTGTCAGCTACAAGTGTCCATCATTGGTGCCGTTACCCTACATCGTGTTTTTTACCTTCTTCGTGGCACCGGTTATGTAAAATGCAATATTAAATCGGAACAAGTTCTAGTGAAGCCAACGAGGCTCGTTGTGGGGACTCGGCAGTCACGTTATGCAGCACGAGGCGCGCCGGCGACTGAGTCCTCGGCTGTTTTAAAAACTTTAGGCATAAAACGCTGATCAAGTGCTTTCAACAAAGTAAAAAAAAAAAAAGTCAAAATGATAACCATAATGTCAGATGTGAGAGTAGATGTGAGACCACCAATGCTTATTCATTATTTACTTTTACAACACACTTACAAGCCTAAGTAATAACTTTGTTATTATAATAATATTTAATTACTACTGACTACTTTAGTTAGTTTATTCTCATGCTCGTAAAGTTGTCTTTTGGAGAAAAAACACATTATATTAAGATGAGATTCATATCGAGAAACACGCTGTAGGAAGAAAGCATGTGCATAAACGTGCGCTTTATACAGGCGGGGGTTTTATGAAACCCCGATGCCGGCTTGAAGGCGCGCGCGGCTAGCGTCTGGAAGTAAGAAATGTGATCCGCCACGTGATGTATATTTTTAAACCCCTTCTTTTCCAGAAAACGTGGCTTACAACGCGTGGCTCCGTCTGATACACTGTTAAAATATCTTTATCTTTATTGTAACGTCCTGCTTTAAATCAAATCCGATACAAGTCTACTACTGCCTGGTGTTTGTACAGTAAATAAAACGAACTAAACGTTAACAACCGTATCTAATGATTAAATCTCAAGGACACGTGTCAAATTTTCGATTCCTTTTTCGAATTTCAACTATTATTTGAGTTAACTACTGATTAAACAACGGGCCCTAAGTATCTGCGTAACCAAGTGTGTAATTTTAAGAGTGAATTTATACAGTTTAATATGAAGTAAAATGTTTATGAACGTTTCATCTCGTCAAACACTATGGCATACATCGACGACAGACGTAGGTAATGTTTACTTAATTACATTTATGATAAACCTGACACTGTTTTATGATTTGTACGCCACTCATGTTGAAGGAGCTTTTTCTTGCGCGTATACGAGTAATTCGTTTTGTTTAGTGTACTAAATATATATAGTTAGAATTAAACCAATAGTTTCAATAAAAATTGTTGACCTTATGCAACATAATAATTATGTTAATAATAATTTATAATTATTATAAACAAAAAAGCTGAGTCACTTTTTTATATGAATGAATGCCTCTTGATAAAAAATAATAATCGAATAACTTACGTTATTTTAAGTGGCAGTGCAATGATTCTAACAATTTCAAAGTGAGGTAAAATAGCCAGCAGGCATGTTACAAAGGTTATGACACCTTCATAGTTATACCAAATAAATATTTACTTGTTTGTTTGAATTATCCGAATGTCGTCCAAAAATCAATTGATGCCTTTGAGAATCGTTCGCAAACACTTGGGATCTACGCCGTAGCCGCTACGTCGTAGCAGTTTGGCTACGACATCTCGTAAACATCTTGTAATAAAAGCAGTAATTATGGCTGTGAATGATTATTCGGTTAGATGAACTTGAGATAACACTTTACGTTTGGGTTGTGATTACTGATTACGTTTAATGGTTTTCACGTAAATAGGAATTATGATGTTTTATTTACTTTGTTAGTATAATATCTATATATTAAACATTGATTTAGACTCAAATTTCAAATTACTTATTTGAATGTTTTAAAATTACACAAACATTAACACATATATATAAATAATAATAACTACTGTAAAAATAACACCCCCCTCTGGCAGGTGCGCCAGTGGCATGGTCCCTAAGACACTGGCTGCATTACCTCTCCGGATAGCTAGCCCAATAAAAAATACAGTCATTTTAAAATACCGTGGAAATTGATTTACATTACATTCTATTGGTAATAAATACCTCAAATGACAAAGTACAAAAATGTATGACCTTTTACCAATCAAATTATGAGTAATTTCTCCAAGAAAGATTTACCAAAAAAAAAAAAGGGTTTAACTAGTAAGGGGCCTCAAACCCACTCCATGCATCGCAATTCCGCCGACCGTTACGTGTCACTTGCATTTTATTGAAATGGCATTATCGTTCTACAAAGTATGTTTCGAATATTTGAAAACGGAAGGCTTAAACTGGGTCAAATTAAGAAAATAAGACATAACTTTCGACAAGAAACAAATTCATCAGTAAGCAAAAGTCGTATGGGCAACATTAAGCTTACAGCACACTAGAGCCCCTGAACTGTATAATGTAGGTTTACAACAGGGGTGTTTTTCTCTTAAAACGGTGGTCGGTCGGACTTACGAGCGAAATGGCTAGTTTAAGTAGTCCCGTCCGAACGAACAAACACATTTTAGCGCGTGCATTTTCAATAACGCAGCCTTATACGTTCGATATGCCATGCTGCCAAATTGAAAATGCACGCGGTAAAATGTTTTTTGTTCGGTCTGACGGGACTACTTAAACTCGCCGCTTGGACATTCACTCGTTCGTCCGTCCGACCGTCGTTGATAAAAAAAGATAAAAAAAGATAAAAGAAATTTATTCAGTAAGTAGGCCGCTCAGGCACTTTTACACGTCAAGATACTACCAGCGCTTCCCAAGAGGAGACCATTGCTGAGAAGAAACGCCGCAAGTAAGATATAAAAAAGTACTTAATTCTGGAAATTTTTACCTTTTGTCAAAACAAATATGGACTAAAAGAAGATGTAGTGACTAAGATTGAAAAAAGCATGCTCCGATGGTTCGGTCATTAGGAAACGATGGATGAAAGAAGATTTACGAAAGAGATATACAGAGCGAAAGTGAGTGGAAGGGTCGGAAGAGGCCGCCCTAGGCGTACTTTTTCGAATCAAATCGGAGAAATACTGGAAAAGGGCCGAATCATAAGTACCCGAAACCGACGTGCGTGCATGACTCGATGTATGAATGTGGAAGAAGCGAAAGACATTTGTCAGGATCGTAGCAGGTGGAAAGAAGTCGTCTCTGCCTACCCCTCTGGGAAACAGGCGTGATTTTATGTATGTATGTATGTCAAAACAAAAGGCATTTCTCATAGATAAGTGGGCCAACTCGGATCGTGTTTTCTGATTTGAAATATCTGTTATCCTTAATTTATGGACGTCAAACTCGATTTTAGTCTAACAAGAGCTCACGTTTGACGTTTATAAATTTAGGCTTACGGATATGCTCGCAATGATCGCGGACAGGTTTGACTGCCCCTACATGAGATATTGCTGTCGTTTGCATGCCCCTTACCACAAATAATTATAAATGCGTTTACTAACAACTAGAGTATAGGAATGTATGTTACTAACAGATATGAATCTAAAACATTTGAAATAAATTAATTTGAATTTGAATTTGAATTAAAAATTTGAAAATTCGATCCTTATTAGCCCCATTATTAAGATATAAGAATAAGATACTAAATTGATGGATAACACCTTCTTACATCATCGTCGAAGTTGTCCAAAACACTCCATAACATCTAAATTTATCTTGCCAAACAATGCGGAGAGAGTAGGTATAATGTATGAAAACAATATATTTAAACGTTAAGTAATCGCTTGAAATTCATAATATTATTTTTTGGTGAAGGTTCTTGTTGTCAATTTGACGGTTTCATCGATAATAATAAGTTAAATTGTAAGCCGTATGTGCAGTTCTGAGATGTATGCGTTTACGCACACATAGACATGCGCGCTGCGCCGCGCGATCAGGTGGTGGGTTTTAGTAATAAACGGGCATTCACGAGTACGAGTTGTTTTACTTCAACTGGCCGACGAGAATTAAACATACCCGCGCGTGAACAAAAATAATAATAATGTCGTATATAGGAAATATAAATAATTTTGACTACAAGTGCAACGACTGGCCTATTTTCAAAGGCCGACTAGAACAATTTTTTAAAGTAAATTCGGTCAAAGACGAGAATAAGAGTGGTATATTATTAACCTATCTTACCGAGGACTCGTATCGCCTCGTGACTAACTTAGCGTATCCGGAAAAATTGGAGAAATTGGACTATGCGGCATTAGTGAAGCTCTTGGACAACCACTTCAAACGCAGACAATGCTCTTTTGTAGACAAGGCTAAGTTTTATGGAGCCACGAGGAATGAAAGTGAAAGCTTGAACGACTGGGCGGCTAGACTCAGGGATCTAGCGACCTATTGTGAATTTGGTAATGCGCTGGAGTCTAATCTCAGGGATCGATTTGTCCTGGGCATGAACACAGGCCCAGAACGTGACAAGTTGTTCCAACAAGAAGCATCAACGTTGCTAATGTCTGAAGCAATAAACATTGCAGCTCAAGCGGAATGCGCTAAGGAAGCCCGATCAGTCGTTATAAAGGAGGAGCCCTTTTATTACTCAAGTGAAAAGCGTTATGGCGGTAGCAGCGCGAGCCGACCGGCGGTCGCCGGCGGCGGCGGCCGGAGCGGCCCCGGCGGTGGCGCGAGGAGCGGCCCCGCGGTTTCGTCGGGTCATCATGATGGTGATCGACGGTGCGCCGTATGCGGTATGAGAAATCATGATGAAGATAAGTGCCGTTTTAAAGGCTACCGTTGCCAAAAGTGCGGTGTTCGCGGTCATCTTAAGAAGGTGTGTAGCAATAGTAAGAATCCTTCGCGTGTGAATAATATTGCTTGTGAAGAAAGCGTCGACGGGGGAGTCGACCCCTGCAGCACGTGCGAAGAATGTTATAACTATAATTTAAGGTATGTGACCAACGATCCTATTAAGTTAGAAGTGTTGATAGGAACCCAACCACTTCAAATGGAGCTTGACTCGGGCTCGGGCAAAAGTGTTATTTCCGAAAAATTGTATTTGGAATTGTTTTCATATATTAAACTAAGTAGATGTGCTGTTACAATGTGTTTATACAACGGCCATAAGATTTTACCGCTAGGTTATTTCTCTGCCGCCTTATCATTTGAGAATCAAACAAAAACTTTGCCTATATATGTTGTTCAAAATGGAGGCCCACCATTACTAGGACGAGATTTTATGTGCACTTTTAATCTTTGTCTCGGTACAAGTTTAAACAGTATTAGTGATGACGGTGAGGTTGGTTCAATATTAAAGGCTTTCCCGGAATTATGGCGAGATGAGCTGGGCACTTTTAATAAATTTAAAGTCGAGTTACAATTAAAAGAAACGTCAATACCTAAGTTTTTTAAGCCGCGACCCATACCCTTTGCCCTTAAAGACCGAGTAGAAAAGGAACTAGATAGGCTTGTAGACCTCGGAATATTAGTTCCGGTAAATCACTCTCGATACGCTACCCCAATAGTTCCCGTTCTGAAAGAAAATGGAAAAGTCAGAATAGCTGGCGATTATTCGGTCACTTTGAATAACGACTTAGTGATCGATAAATACCCGTTGCCTAGAATAGAAGAAGTTTTTGCTAAAATTGGTGGTGGAGAGCATTACAGTAAAATAGATTTAAAAAACGCCTATAACCAGTTTGTACTTAGTGACGCGTCCCAAGATCTTACAACTATCAACACGTCTAAGGGTTTGTTTAAATACACTCGATTAGTGTACGGGTTAGCGAACGCGCCAGCTATCTTCCAAAAATCTATGGAAACATTACTTTCGGGAATAAATGGCGTTACTTGTTGGCTCGACGACATTTGCGTTACCGGGCCTACAAAACAAATACATTTGCAACGATTGCGCCAAGTACTAGGTAGGTTAAATGACGCCGGTTTGCGTCTGCAACAAGAAAAATGCGAGTTTTTCAAAGCGAGCGTTACCTATCTTGGTTATGTAATTAGCAAAGGCGGGTTGCAAACGTGTCCAGAAAAGGTCAAGGCTATAACCGATGCGCCAGAGCCTACGAACGTTACCGAGGTTAAACGATTTATAGGTATCGTAAACTACTATAGGAATTTTATTCCTAACGCTTCGTCGATCCTGAGTCCCTTAAACGAGCTGCTGCGGGGAGGCGCCGAGTGGGAGTGGGGCCCGCGGCAGGTCGCCGCCGTGCGCCGCGTGAAGGCCGAGCTGGCGGGCGCGCGGCTGCTGGCGCACTACGAGCCGGGCGCGCGGCTCGTGCTGGCCGTCGACGCCGGCCCGCAGGGGCTAGGCGCCGTGCTCGCCACCAGAGACGAGGACGGCCGAGAGCGGCCGCTGGCGTTCGCGTCGAGGTCTCTGACTGCCAGCGAGCGTAATTATAGCCAAATACACAAGGAGGCAACGGCTATCATTTTTGGGGTGAAACATTTTCACCAATACCTATATGGTTGCAGCGAACCGTTCATACTGAAAACCGATCACAGACCACTGGTTTCGATTTTTAATAAAAAGCATGGCATTTCAATAACATCAGCATTACGCCTACAAAGATACGCTATAATCTTGTCAGCGTATAATTATGTCGTTCAATACACTTCGAGTGAGAATAACGTAGTGGCTGATTTTTTCTCTCGTGCTCCTATTATAAGTACAAATGGTAGTGATCGTGAGTATGACACGTATGCCTCACTTAATTTTTTAAGTTCTTTGTCACCGGCAGTCAATTCGAATGATGTCAAACGAGCTGTAGGAAACGATAAGGTTTTGAAAACCGTTTTAAAGTATATGAAAAATGGCTGGCCACGAAAAATTAATTGTAAGGCCATATTACCATATTTTCAATGCAAAACGGACCTGCAGTTTGAAAACGACTGTTTGTTTAGAGGACACAGAGTCGTTATTCCGATGACCTTAAGGAAGAGTATGTTAGGCGAGTTACATTCCACCCATCTTGGAATAACTAAGAGTAAAAGTAATGCGCGCGCACGCATGTGGTGGCCCGGCATCGATCGGGACATCGAGGAGTGGATCGGCTCGTGCCGTGCGTGTACAAGCCTGCGCGCGGCGCCGGCGCGCGCGCCCCCCGCGCCCTGGCCGCGCCCGCCTGCGCCGTGGCACCGCGTCCATGTGGATTACATGTCTATAGGGCAAAGGGTGTATTTAGTGGTAATAGACGCGTTTAGTAAATGGTTAGATTGTATTTACATGGATAAAGGTACTACCACTGAAGCATTGATATGTAAATTAAAACCATTATTTTCCACGTTTGGAATTCCTTCTGTATTGGTATCCGATAATGACCCTAAAATCAATTCTTCAGAGTTAAAAACCTTTTGCGCCAGCCATGGAATAAAGTACATAACCTCACCGATCTATCACCCGGCGAGCAATGGGCAGGCAAAGAATTCTGTTCGTATGTGTAAAAAAATGCTAAAATGTATATTAATGGAAAATTTGACCCTTAATGTGATACATGAGAAATTGTTATGGTACCTGTTTAATTATAGGAACTCCGTGCACTGTACCACGGGCGAAACCCCAGCGAAACTGATGTTCGGGAGAAACCTAAGGTCTCGCATAGATTTAATTCGTCAAACTGATAACAGCATCGATGAAAATAAAAGCCCAATAATTAAAAAACATTTCGAAAAAGGAGACTGCGTTTGGGTTCGCTGGTACAGCTCTCGGAAAGAATCCTGGGTTTTAGGTACAGTGGTAGACAAAATTGGGAATAGAATGTATAAAATTTCAGTACAAGGACTCAATACAAATTGTATCCGACATGTCGACCAACTGTATAAATATAAAGGTCCACCTTTAGAGGCGAACCATTCCTTTTCAACCCCATTAACCGGCCATCAACTCATTGGATCGCCAGACCTGGTTGCGAATCAGTCGGCTAATATTGAATCAACTGCTGGTGGGCCGGTGTTTGAGGTGGAAGAGGAAGGGATGGACAACCCGTCTGCTGAAAGTCAAACGAATGAAATTGATGAATGGGATGATTGTGACAGCGACGGGGGCATTGAGCAGTGTGAGCGAAGTCCGAACGTCCAGGTACCTACTACTAGCGAGGCGTTATTATCTCCGCCGCGCCCGGCCGATCAGCCGAGCGCACAGCTATCTGGTACGGAAGGGACCTCGCTGGCAGGCCGTTTGCGCCCCAGGAGGAAGGTTAACTATAAGATTACGTAATGTTTGTATGCTTACTTATTGTTTGTTTTTGTGTGTTGTCTCCAGGTATCAAAACTAGTTGTGGAGGGATGAGATGTATGCGTTTACGCACACATAGACATGCGCGCTGCGCCGCGCGATCAGGTGGTGGGTTTTAGTAATAAACGGGCATTCACGAGTACGAGTTGTTTTACTTCAAGTTCACAATTTATCGACAATTTATAACCTAGTGAGATAGATAGATAGATAGACCGGTATTCAAAATCCTAACTCGACTAACAACGAGAAAATATCGCTAGCCTAGATTACAACTTGTATCAATAAATCCCAGGTCTCATCATTAATAATTAAAAAAAAAACCTTTTAGTTTTATGAATTTTCTTAAAATTTTCCGATCCCTGTTGGAGCGGACAGCTCCAGGGCCGAGATTCTATGCGTTAAAAAGCGTATTGTTTTTGACCTGTTATCGTATTGACAACTTTTTGATAGTAATAGTTACTTGCCGGTAATGGCGGCCGGGGTAAAAAATATACCATAACATGTCAAAGACAATATGGTTTTAAACGCCTAGAATAGAGGCCTGGGGGGCTATTCCCTAACGCAATCGCAATCGCAAACGGTTTCATTTTGAAAATCGAAGGCTTGTCTGCACATGAAATGAAAACAATTGTTCCGCTTTCAAGCCGATTGCGATTGCAAGTGCGTTAGGCAATAGCGACGCAGGTCTTTCACATAGTTTGGCTCAGATCATTTAAAAAGAAACAATGTCTACATCATGTCTTTTTAGGTATGTCGAAAGAAAGGGCTTGAGTGATCGAAACAGGATGTTGTCATGTTGTAATCTCTTTTAATTTTCATTCTGTGGTTTGTAACATTTTATAATTCTGTTAATACTTCTACTTTTTGTCATCATCATCATCATGTCAGCCGAAAGACGTCCACTGCTGGACATAGGCCTCCCCCAAGGCTTTCCACTCAGACCGGTCTTGTGTTTTTCGCATCCCCCGCGGTCCCGCGATCCTGACGAAGTCGTCACTCCATCTTGTTGGAGGCCTACCTACAGCTCGTCTTCCGGTCCGCGGATGCCACTCCAGAACCTTCTGACCCCATCGGCTATCAGTCCTGCGAGCAATGTCCCCGCCCACTGCCATTTCATTTTAGCTATTCTTCGGGCTGTGTCGGTAACCGTAGTTCTACTGCGGATATCATCATTTCTGATTCTATCACGCAGAGAAACCCCGAGCATAGCCCCCTCCATAGGCCTCTGAGTGACTTTGACTTTACTTTTTGTAGCTCTTTAAAATAGTAGATTGTTCAACAAGGGACTAAAACAAGCCATAATGACACGAGATGTTTAGCCAAGCGAGCGAGCTTGCGAGCGAGGGTGGCTGTAGTTCAAGTGTTATTATGGTTGTTTAGTCTCGCGTTAAACACTCTACTTTTCACTTTCAATGCGAGGAAAAAAACGACGTTCTAAACAAAATTACAACATTTATTATAAAAAAGTCTCTAACAATTAAAACTAACAACTAGGTATCTTATTATTACTATCGTTAATCTAACATTAATGATGTTATTTGTTTCCCACATTTCCAATCAATAAAAGTTTGGTATGTTTTTGAATAAATGCCACTAGATTTTGGCGGCAAAAGATTTCGTATCACCTCTTTTGCTTTCTTCTCCATTCTGGAGTTAGGCGTTAATTCTTCTTCACTGGATGATGATGATGACATTTCTGGTCCTCTGGTCCTGGACATGTCTGGATCCGTAGCCTGTGTCGTGGGAATCAGAATATACACGAGAGTATCTTAAACAGTGCTACAAATAACAGAAGTACCCCATTATTCCAAAAACTTAAGTAGGTAGGTATTCTTGTATTTATATAATATATATGAATATAAAACTATAAGCTGCTGTAGTTGTTATTTTGTGCGGAATGGAGATACATGCCGGTTGGTTTAACCTTTAATGAAAGTTTTTTTCTTGACCAATTTTATCTTTTATCTTCTAGGTCACCCTTTATCAAGGGACTAAATTCATAATCATTACGTACTGTCAATATATGTACACGTTCCCAACAATCTACGCGTCTCTATGCCACTCACAATAAGATCACCTTCACGTCATATATTTGACGCGATAGCTTCACAGATATATAAGTAATAAGTAATCATGAAAATGATAATAGATACATATAAATGTAATGGTACCTATATAACAACAAAAAATGATAAAGCCACAACAATATTATTAAAAAAAAACAAATTTTGGTTGGTGTTTTTAATACGGGTCGAAATAATATTTTGGTTATTTAAACGTGGTTGATTATTAATGTTATTTTTGTAAAGAAGCTACAATCTTACCTCAAAAATTCTGAAAAAAGTTTGTAAAGGGTCTTTTTCTGAGCTCCTCGTGCGTCAGAAGGAAACCTATCAGCGGCCGCGCCGGCGCGGTCACCGTGCGCGCTGCGTGACTCCGCTGCTCCCGCTTGGTTGGGTAACTTGGCGGCACGTTTATAACGTCACGGGGACCAGGAGGCCTTAAAGTATGGAATTGTTCGAAGACGCTTTTAATTTACTGTCCACAATAACGGTATTCCACCGGCTGCCGTGGCATTGCCGTAGCACACCAAGGTTCCTATCAATCTTCCGTCGCGGCTGCTTTGAGAGTGTATGGTTGGTGATTATGGGTGGCCGTGATTACTTTCCATCGGGTAATGAGGTAACCCGCATGCTCGTTTGCCTACCTGTGGATGATCACGGGACTATGGGAGTACTTGGAGCCGAAGCCAAAACGCAAAGGCCTTTTAGATAAGTTTAATTTAGTAAAGTGTTGGGATACCAATAGGGGATTGTCCCCCATCCACATTATAAAAGTATGTATCTACAGAACATGACCGGTAAGTGTAGGACTATTTTAGAGGTATGGGAACATTAATAATAGGCTTTATGAATAAAATATAATGGATTGGTAAACTAGGCTATTGATAAAACAATGGCGTAGGCTGGACAATTCTTACTTCGGTTGAAATAGCTGACGGTGACTCGCAAACTCACGGGATTGGGACTCCTAAAATAACCGCATATATGTTTAAAATTATGTATGTACTCATAAATGAAAACTGTCTTCATCTTGGCGAACTCTTATTTTATTATAAATAAGGAATTTAAAATGTGAGTTCGCTAGAAACGTGTCACGCGTATTAATTAATTATATTATATAAAATTTTATTCGTTGAAAAGGAACTAATCACGACGGCGTGATTGCAGTCACGTGTTTTTTAATTGACTCGGGGCGGCAGGCGACGAACGGTGGTGCTGGAAAATAAAGAAGCCGGCTAAACTACGTAATAGAATTGTGTAAATATTAATATAAAGCTTAGTTTGAGGATATAATGTTAACCTGTCCGTCAATTTGTGTAAGATTGTTCCCTGATATTTATTTGTTTATTTATATGCACATTTCGTTTTGTGTAAAAATTACGCGACCCATAACTTGCTTTAGGATATACTCGTACAAATGTTAAAATTGCTTTAAATTAAATGTAAATCACACGTTTTATGTTAAAGTAAAAGGTACGCGAGCCTTATGTACGTGCCTTAAATCACTCCTTAAATATACTGAATCAAAATGGCCTATTTTTGCCAAGTTTTCCTGTCGCATTGACGATGCCGCTTGGCTACCTAGAACTAACACAACCAACACAACTATGATCTTTACAAGCATTCAGGAGGTCAGGTAAGTGTGCATAGAAAAGGGATTTTATTGGCAAAAAATGGCAAAACGTATACCTAGCTTTTTAATTAAAAAAATAAAAATAAACTGTTATTGACCTGCTAAAACTATTTACTAGCAACATGCACCAATTCTATAATAATTGTCCTTAATGAAAACATTGAAATCGTACTAGTTAAAATGTAACAAATCGACCTATTCATTCATCATTCACGCGGTGAGGTATGGGAGGGGTCCAAGGCTCCTAGAATGACGTCACTGTTGGGTTTAAAAATCATGCTCCCCGCTCAGCACAACCCAGCTGCATGCCCCTCTAGTGACCTACTAACCCAAAATGGTATCAAAGTGACGTAGGCAATCGTACACCCCTCCCAACTTGTTGTCCTCCGAGGTACTGATATCTGAAAGGAACGCAAATCAAAACCTGGGTGCACAGTACGCGTTGCGTTTTCAATGAAAGTTTCACGATAGAGCATACAGCTGCTACCACATTGATTTAAGGATGTGTGCGTTGGAAGTTATATTTGTTCCCCGACCAAGCGGCCATGGCCTGTTATAGGAATACACTCGTAAGACAGGCACCTACTCGAAATAACCTTCGGTATTGCGTTTGAAATTAATGATCCATTTGTCGAATTTCTCAATCATAACTTTGATTAACATCCTGTTGATGAAATCTATTTTTCTGATTGGTCAAGGAGTGTCTTTATTTAATACATCAAATACTGTACTGGTTAGCGTAGTACATAAGGTTGTAAGCGTTCATAACATTATTTTTACTGGCAACAGTCAGACTAAAGAAACAGCCCCCATTTTGACTCAGAGAGTACTAAGTTTTTTCGACATGTTATAAGAAGAAACTATCAAATTACAAAATTAAGGCATTTTTCATACAACATATCAGTATTTCAAAGCAAATTGAAGCAAGTAGACACGTGACTGCTCCTGTGTTTGAAGTAGGTACAGTAAGGTGTAAAAAGTGGGAGAAAGCAAAACAAATATGTCCCAATGCACCTTATTCCAGTGTAATGAGAACTTCGTAACTATCAGAGATTTTATTTCATATTTTTGCACTTGACTGTTAAAGCCAAGGCATTCAAGGTCAACCCTGCCAACGTGTGCTTAGCTGAATATAATCGACTCCTGTTGGATCACACACCTTTGTATGCTCCAGGGTTCGTACTCCCTAGTGAGTAGTGAGAACTCTCAAGATCGTCGAGAAGGTCTGGGACATACCAGCCGTAAGTGGCGGCAACTATATAGTTTTTTAGGGTTCTGTGCCCAAAGGAAGTCCAACGGGTCTTAATAATATGCCTCCGCTGTCCGTCCGTCCGTCCTTACTATAAACAGCTTTATCTTTTGAACCATAATAAATAGCGGGTTTTTTTCTGAATATGTGTTATTACGGCCGAATTAGGTACTATCGAATATAAAAAATAAAGAAAGTGAAATAATAAAGGGTCCCCAAAATTGGTTAAGTGTGAGTTGCGCTCGCGCTGATTCGATTCAAAATCGAATTCTAATTGGAATGAAGTCCTACTCGCGCTTGACCGGTTTTTTGACATTTAGTTTTGAGTTTATTGCTTTCGTGTGTTCAGGTGAGGGGAAACAGATATATATTTTTCATACTACGTGTTGCTTGCGAGTCCAAGGGCAAGTTAAGCTGGGACATCCTACAGCTCGTCATCGACTCCGTCTTTGTCAGGTTGGAGAATTGCTTCAAGTTAACCCGAACGAGCAGGAAAGCTCCCAATCGGCCGACGACCTCGAAGATACTCCGATGATGTAAATTTCATTTGATGTTTACTCTTGAATCTGTGAGTGTTATCGAAGCCTCTTCCCTTCCAATAAGCGTATGTCATTGCCCGCGTTACCTTCCTGCTATACATTTTCATATTGTCAAAATTGGTTATTGGTTCATTGAATTAGTACTTGGGTTGAGTAGAGCTTGAGTTGAATAATAAATATCGGCGGACCCGGGACAGTCTCCCACAAATTGACCGTCCTAAACTAAACTTTGGGCTTGTACAGTCAGGGCATAAATATATAATTATATATACGTTCCGAAGACCACAAAAATATCTATACACCTTTATGCCACTGGCAATAAGCGATGGCTGTATAGATATTAATGCCCTTGACTGTACTATGTATATTAAGCAACGATAAACATACTTATATAGAGAAATAAATACTTAAATACATAGAGAACACAGATGACTCTGAAACAAATACTTGCGCTTATGTATGACACGTCGCAGTTATTGTGGATATCGTAATAAATACGGTTAATACAAAGAATTTATCGATTTAAAAACGATGTAAGATAACTACAATACACTTTACCATTTTGCCATGAGAAGTAAATATTTTCAAATGATAAATAAAATATTTATTGCACATAATAGAGTATAAATAGTTACATTATATTTAATTAAATTGTAAAAATAACTGAAAATAACTAATATTAAATAAGACTAAACCTATATTTACACTAAAACATTAAATCTAAGAATGGCCCCTGCGGCATTGTACCAAAGATGCTGGCAGCATTTCCTCGTTGAATGGCTAAACTTATTCGTTGAGCGAGGAAACTGCCAGCTCTTCGGTCTCCAGTGACGTCAATGAGTCTCTTTGACAATTCCTTAAAAAGGCTAATAGCACTAGGACCCCACGGACCAAGGGTCTCGACACCGAATAGAATAAAATTAGTCATAAATATGTCATTTTTGTGTAGCAGGAAATTAGTTTCATCTATTTCTTCCAGGAATGCTTCATTTGAAGAACGTCACGTTTTCCAATTTGAGTGTTCGTTGGTGAAGCGATCACGTTATACTAAAACTACGTGGTCGAAATTGAATACACTTTTACGTTAGAAAAACGCATAAATAATCGCGCAAAACAGTGGCATAACTGTAATTCTTTAGCCAAAGTAACCTAAACTAGTTCTGTAATGCTGGCGGGCGGAATTGGCGCTGTGGCGGAACCCAACCCCTTGTTTAGGCTTTCACCTCGATCAATAGATGCACCGGGGTCGTTGGCCGCGCTGGCTCAATTCGACATTTCAATTCAAGTAAACCTTGTGTTCCACTAACCTATAAAATGCATACTACTGCATTGCAGAATTATTATACTTGTTGCTTGTTTTACAGGCTGCAGTCGAAAATATATATCTTAGCTTCCGTATTGCAGGTAAATTAAAACGTATAACTTTAGCCTATAAACCTATAAATATATATAAATTAACATCACGTGAGAAGTTTTTCTATTTTTTAAATTGACAACGGGTCTCTAGAGAAGAATAATGGATCTATACCCTTATACTCTTAGGTTGCTTAAAACTCATCCTGTATAAATTCCTTAATATTGTCATTAGTAACTAAAGTCACTTGTTTCAAGCGAGACGGTGTTATTAATTATTATGCATTCCTTCTTTGAATTTTGAGCAAAAGTTGATAATAGCCAGGGATTCACAAATGTCATGTCCAGCCAGCGATGTTACGTGTAGTGGGGTGAATATTTGGGCGTTTCAACCGCCGTCATTGTTGTCTTCAATATATTGACGAAAACAATGATAATTACCGGCAACTTTTGATGTCAAAGTCAACGGACCCGGGGGTAGTATTAATTCAATTTAAAATCATAAGACAATTAAAAAGTTTATCTTGAATAATATGCGAAGACAATAATGACGGCGGTTAAAACGCCGAATAGTCACCCGGTGGCGCAACGTTGCCGGAGTGCGCACGACATTTTTCCGACATCGCGCGATAGGTCCCCGTTTGTTTGATATTTCGCCGACACGTGTCGCGGGACGTTTGACCCTTAGTGAATCCCTAGCTTTACCTTTAGCTTTCCAAGTGTGATATACGACAACAGCAAACAACCTTTTATAAGCATAAACATCGACCTCACTTATGTTAAGTACAACTAATGAAAAAACTACCTTGACTTATAATGACTATACCCACTTAATGCCAGCCTTCTATGTGTATCTGGATGATGGTCTTCTTAGAAAATAATCATAAATAACCCTTAAATCATTTTCTTGTAATCCTTCCATTCTATGTATACACTAAAATTAACTATTCTGTATATAATATATTTATAGACATTTTTTTCCTATCAGAACCAAATAATGATTCCCCAAAAAAATCATATAGATAGCTACGTTGAAAACAACTGTACCGAAGTACATACGCCGTGGACGAGCTGGCAAGAGAAGGGTCCAAGGGCGCATTCGTCTGACCTGAAACATTTGTGGCACCCTCACTGGGCACCATAAAGACAGCCCTGAACAATAACGCCCTAGAATACCACCAAAAAGAGTGGAAAACTACGGTAGGCTTGGGGCATGCAAAGCTCTTCATAAAAAGAGTTGACCAGAGCTGGACCAAAAAAACTTTGGAAACTCAGCAGAAGACAACTTCGATATAGTATCGGAGTGTTTACCGGGCACTTCGGGGTTAAACATCTCCTAGCAAAGATGGGCCCTTATGACAACACAGATTGTAGAATGTGCGGTGAAGACGTGGAAACAATGAAACACTTATTGTGGGAATGTGATTCCCTCGCCGGAGTAAGAATGAAAATCCTGCCATTGCACTCCACTATCCGCTTTCTGGAAGGAGTGGAGGCTGCATTCGATTAAGCGCTAAAACAGGGGTAATTACACAAAAGATCCCATAAGGTCGAACTGTGAATCAGTAAGGACCGCGCCATTAGGATAAGATAGGACATAAACTGAAAATAGTTTTAATAGCGAGGTCCGAGAACGATGTGGGATTGAAAGAATATGTAGTGACTAAGATCGAAAAGGGTATGCTAAGATGGTTTGGTCATTTAGAAAGGATGGATGACAGAAGAGTTACGAAAGAGATATGGCGAGCGAGAGTGAGCGGAGATGTCGGTAGGGGACGTCCTAGACGGACGTACGGTGATCAGATTCGCGATGTGCTGATTAAGGGCCAAATCAAAAGCACCCGAAACCGACGTACGTGCATGAAAAGATTGATGAATGTAGAGGAAGCGAAGGGTATATGTTTGGACCGATGCACCTGACGTTCCATAATCTCTGCCTACCCCATTGGGAGACAGGCGTGAAGATATGTATGTATGTATGTAGTTTTTTTTTACAAATTATGAGTACTTCGGTTTAACATAGCTTTTTTATCCACAACGTCCTCATTGTATTATCTAAGAACAGTCGAGGAATATGATTGTTCAGCAGATTGAATACGCCGGGTTATACATTTCGTCGTGTCATGCCGGATAAAGCCGTGATTAGCCGTGGTATACTATACACGGCTAATTTACATATTAAGTCAAATAGCTAAATATCAATTTCCTTTACTATGCATGCAATAGACAAGATAATAAAATTGCCTGAAACTTGATTCTAAGTTCTATTTGATTCCGTGTTCCTGTAGTTTCGGGGCTTCGGGGCAGTCTACCTGCAGCGAGTACGCCGCGTCGTCTTCTTAGTTTAAACAAGATACGCTGTTGTGTGGTGTCATCAAAATAATTTTCATGTTTGTACGTATACGTTCGTTAATACGAGTACATAATTATATTACTAGATAAACTATATAATAATGTAAATATGGTTGTGGTTGCCTCAAATAATGGTTTAGCATTTGATTTTAGCGAAATTATACAGAATGAACGCTCTAATCAGAAAGTCCATCCGTGTGTTTTTACTGGCTACTAGTAGTGAAAAACGTTTTGAATCACGTTTGACGACATCGTGGGCGTTTAACGCGGCTGCAGTTGACTGCACCGTGTGAATGTTAATGAACATGAGACGGACAAACTTTCCGCTGGCTGAACATACAAATTATTTACACCGTTTTTTTTTATTGATATAGGCTTTTTTTCTTGCCATTGGAGGTCGAAAATTTAGTAAGCACCAGAAGATGCTTATTCACCCTAGCTTTAAAGCGGTTCAAGTGGTATGGAATCTGAAATGAATGGCCGATACATTTTATAAGTTTATCATTCAATGTTCAGTTGATTTATTATGATAAGGACCATTATTGAATGTTTTTTTAAAACTATATCAACTTCTTCAGCTGCGTCGCTTTCGGAACTCAACAAAGTATCCCCGACAAGTTAACTCGTCCGACATAGTTCATAACATAATCCAGTCTCAGTATATCTGAAATTGCCAAAACAATATAGTTTTTGGAACCTTTATTACTGTCTTTAGTCTCTTTCTTTCTTACTCTAATTGAGACTTCCCTTAAAAAAGTTTCAGAATGGGGTCGACTTTAGTCCGTTTTAACCCCACAAAGACTCAAGTTTGCGCGTTCACCGCTAAGAAGTTGGCGTTCGATGCATCACCTCGTTTTGAGAGCACTCCCCTCACCGCCTCAGCCAGTATCGGAATCCTTGGTGTCAGCATTTCGAGTGATGTCCAGTTCCGCGGTCATTTAGAGGGTAAGGCCAAATTGGCCTTCAAGAAGCTCGGTGTGCTCAACAGATCGAGACAGTATTTCACTCCGGCCCACCGCCTGCAGCTGTACAAGGCGCAGGTACGGCCACATATGGAATACTGCTCTCATCTGTGGGCTGGGGCTCCCCAATACCAGCTTCTCCCTCTGGACCGCATCCAGCGCAGAGCCACTCGAATTGTCGGCTGCCAGCATACTTCTGATCGGCTTGACTCCTTGGCGCTGCGTAGAGATGTAGCCTCACTCTGCATTCTCTATCGCTTGTACAACGGGGAGTGCTCCGAGGAGCTGTTCGGATTAATTCCTGCCGCATCCTTCCGCGACAGAAATTCCACCACCATCATTTAGATGGTTGGCAGTCCACAACTGTGCGTTTCAATCGGAATTTCCTGCCTCGCACAACTAAACTGTGGAATGGTCTGTCGCCTGCGGTATTTCCGGACCGTTACGTTACGACCTTCAAACCTTCAAGAAAAGAGCGTACTCTCATTTGAAAGGCCGGCAACGCACCTGTGACTCCTCTGGTGCTGCAGGTGTCTATGGGTGAGGGTAATCGCTTTTCATCAGGCGATCCGTCTGCTCGTTTGCCTCCTATACCATAAAAAAAAAAAACTTTTCAAAGAAGAGGACCAATCATCGTGATATGATATAGCAAAAGAACTTTAAGAATTTTGATGATGCGATGTTGTGGCCTACTTTATTAAATATTCTGTTTATTAATTATATGAGCAATATTTAGATATTTGTTTGAAATTGCTCTCTCGAACACGGTTCTAGTGATTTTGATATAAAAGCGGGATAGGGGTTTTTTGGGTCAAGTGGATCCGTTGTTACCCCGAGCGCCGCTCTGTCACAGGATCTGTCTTCTAATTCCACGAGCAAAAACTTTTTTCTTCCATCGAGTAACTAACGTTAACGTAACGTCATCAAGTTTATTTTATCTTGATTTGAATCAGTGCTCAGTGTCCGTATCAAGTACAAGTACTACAATTTCCTAGCACATTGTGTATAAGTAGTTATCGAGTAGTAAAAGTGTTCGAGGGGTAATGTACGTAAAATAATGTATAAAAACAAGATCCTGTTATAAAAGTTGAGACTTGTTTGAACTGATAGATTCCGTAAAGCCATACGTTTTTTTAATAGTAAAGGCGATATAAAACCTTATGAACGATTAAAATGCTCGGGGTAGATCTAAATGAAGTTATTATAAAGATCTATGGTAGTGATGAATAAAAAAAAGATACTTCTTAGCCCGCTGCAGACTGATGATTACAGCAGCTGGTTTCCTCCTGCAGTTGTTGAAAAGTATTTACAAATTTGTATTTTTTATTTAATAACGTAGTCTGGGTACAGCCGTGTGGCTTATACTCATGACATTATGATTCTGAATGTTTGAAAGGTACTAATGTTCAAAGTGTTGGTAGGCGCTCTTTTGGTTCTCGCGTCTAAACAGTTCTAGCAAAATTAGGTGCTTGTAGTAAACGGGTAGCGGCCGCACTCAGAGTCAGTTAAGGACGATTAAGTCATTTCTTAGTTACGATTTTTCATATGTTAAAAAGAAAAAGAAACGATAATTGACGTTAATTGACTTTCAAATGTCTCTGAGCACGGCCGTAAGAGGCAGGGTAAATGAGAATTCAAAAGTATTTTGTTATTGTTTTTATATTTTGTTAAATACGAAAATCTAACTTAAAACTACGATAAAAATTACTTAAATTTACGTGATGCAATAGTTTTAGGTACCCAGTAACATTCCTTCGAGTACAACCACTGGTTTTAACGAATTAATTCGAACCAGTTCACAGCAAAGACACACCCGTTTAACAATTTGTTAGGTGACGTGTTGTTACTAGGTACCTCAAAATTATCTGATGACTCTAAATCGTTTAGTAAGTACATTTTATGTAGAATATTTAATCTAAAGACTGTCTTAGTATTTCAAAACGTGAAAGGCACTATGCTTAAAAAGAGATACAAATATTCTAAGTAATTAGGTACATGATTTTAATTTGACATGTCATTTTAAACACTGATTGATACTTGTTAAACTGTGACAAAAAAGCTAGTATAATTGCAGTGATTCAAACATGTTTGTGAGAAATATTAGGTAAGTCTAACGTTAATTTCACACTAGTGTACTAAAGTGCAAGTTTGTTAGTGGTATACCTATACCGGAGAGAGGTAAAAAAACACCATTTAAAATGTTCATTACTTTAAAGGCTCATTTAGTTTGAATCAGTGCAACAGTCTTAATATTCATTATGTGACGTTAAACAGGTCACAGCAAAAAGTCTCCAGCACACGGGATCTTTTACACCGTGAGGCTCAAGCGCCGTCTCAATCTTGGTCCTATCAGTAGACAATTTCGACAGCTACCCCGCCAAATCTCAGTACTTGTCACTGACATAAAGAGAATCCCGATTTTTTTGCCAAATTATTTCTATCCGCTACTTTAACCAGTCTTGATCTCCCGTCAGTATTTTTTTCACAATAGGGTACAGCCGTTATCACTTATCGATGGAGGCCTGAAGCGGGGCAGTATACGGCATGTCGGGGCACTCTCTGTGTCGGCAGCCCGGACAGGCCGCGCACATAGGTGTAGGTGACAGGAGACCGAAGGATGCGTTTCGGTTGAGCTTGCTTCTTGGGTTGACGCTGGCGCTCGATTGGGGAGCACGATAGGGACCGCGACGTCAGGGTCAGGCTCTGGAAAACTCGGCGGAGCGAGACCGTTGAGCGGTGGCGGCGGGGGTGGTCGGAGCTGTCGCTGTCGGATTCGCTGGTGGAGCAGGAGGAGTGGTCGTCACTAGTGGCACGGCTGGGATCACAGGTCACGCTGTCGCTGCTGCTGGAGCTGGCCATTGAGCTGGTGTCTGCCGCGCGCCGCGCTAGGCGCCGGCTCAGTGCGTGAAACAGCCGCGGGCCGTGCGGTGCCGGCGTTGGCTCCCTCATCTCCTCCGTCGGCGGACACACTACAATTTTAGGTGTCACCGATTTCCGCCTCGGGTTGGTCACCGGAGGATCTCCGACTAGTTTTTCACTTTTTACAAAACTGCTTTCTAGAATATTTTTCATAACTTCGTTAATAATCACTTTTAATGTGAATATAAATTTGTAATATAGATGCGGCAAATGGTGTAGATGCTCGAAACTTTTCCGAAGTCGGTAGGTTGCGGTGAGTACAGGTCGCTTCACGAGGTTGTGTTGCGGACTGTTGGCAGGAGGACGGGCGCAAGGCTTATAAGCTTTTGTCTGATCATGCGCAGTGGAAAGCTTGGCACAGTATGCAACGGAACACGTACTCTTACTACCTACTGCCTAAAGGTCAGCGTTTATTAGAGAAATTCACTAAAAAGGTTTACTAAATGCAAGTACTTATAAAAAATAATTATTATACCTATAGTACACAAATCAAAATAACTAAAATATTAAAAAAGGTGTATTATTGAGGATTAACGTAACTTTTTCGATATTCTGATATCTATTTTTCTTACAGCAACACAGTCAACTGACTTCTAGTGAGCCCTACTGTAAGGTGATAAGAATAATATTAAGTCACAAATGGTCAGTTAATTGTGTTGCTTTGTTTGCCTGAAGTAGACCTCGGACCACCGAGACTAAGTACTCGTAAATAGCTACCTTACAGAAACAAACTCTAAGCGCTCCAATTATCAGTATGATCTTGACAAATACTGTCACTCCATAGCTGGCTTATAGAGTTATTACCTACTAGGTGCAATGTAGCTAGATCAACACTCATATTGTTTAAGAAGCGGGTAATAATTCCTTTGACCCTCAATGGGTAATACCAGAAACATTTCGAAGTTTCTCACTCTTAGATATAGCTACCTACATCGTCCTTCGTCGGTTTTCATCTCTCACGTGTGCACGTGAGGTATTGAATTGAAACAGTGCTATTCTCGCAATGTAACAAAATAAGACACCTGACAATATAAATGTAGTGAAATAGACACAATACGTTTAATTGCTCATATGAAGAATTCTTACATGTGCAGACTGAAAAGAACCATTGGGCATTGAACGGCACGACCATTGACATGAATGCCCGAAGAACACAATGTCTTATTGAAGCACAATTATAATAACTGCTAATGCTCACTTAATAGGAACAAATAGGCTTATTGTAATATGATCGGGTGACCTGGATTTATTGGTGCCAAAATACAAAAAATAATGCTCCTGAGGGGCTATTGCCTAAGGCACTTGCAATCGCAATCGGGTTCAAAGCGGAACCATATTTTTTTTGTATGCAAACAAGCCTTTGATTTTCAAAATGAAAACGATCGCGATTGCGAGTGCGCTAGGCAATATCCCCCCTGGTCTTTTAACTGGTGGTCTGAATAGTATTCGGAGTTTCATAGCATGGAAATACTAAAGAAAGATAAAGATATAAATAATCGAGAATATGTATGGCAAGACTTTTAAATTTTAATGTCGACTCCATAGCTCGCCTTAGTTTTACCTTGCTAGGTATGAAAACTCCGAACCCTGCTGAATACTATAGTCCTCAAGACAAAGTAGGGTGATGGACGAGGATATACTTGCACTGCCTGTCCTTAATATCCCGATCTACTTGGAACCCAGCTTTAAAACATATGCAAGTCGACCCTCAACCACAAAAGCCCCAGTTTGAAATGAAAACAATACTCAATAATTTACCTAGGTCTTCTAATAACGACTTTAGTGTCTTTAGTTTATATGTAGGTTATTTGATGCTTATCAATACGCGAATTGATTTTCGAGATGGTATATAGAATTTTGGAATTCGGTAAGTTTATCTTTTTAAAATCGCTTATTTTTCACACATTATAGAAAAAATGCAAAAACGTTTAAATGAGCTAAAAATTACAAAACTCCTATTTCTCTGGTTACCCTTATAAAAATAAATACCAAAACCATAATTCCCGATGCAGTCGACCAACAAAAATAAAATTACAGGAAAATATGAATTCCAGAATTGCGACATTGGCATTAATACCGGAACTTCAATATTCGAGTTACTGAGGTAACTTTTTCTAATTGATATTTATTATTATTTTTACCGGCTGCTGAAGAAGGACGGTAATGCTTTTCGCATCTTTGTACACCATAATATATGTTTATTCAGTAGGTAAGTTAAGTTCACAGACACTCGTCAAAAATCTATCAGCGCTTCCCAAGACAAAAAAACTGCTGAGAAGAACAGCTGCGAGATTTTTTTATTTAACTATAAAATAAAATTTAACTAGAATATACTTAAACATTGAACCACACATAACACACATATTGATTTGTTCCTTCTGGAGGCTGAACAGATGACCAAATGTCGACAAACGAAGTGTTAGCTTCGTTAAAGGTGGGCCCGCCGGAAGCATTCGCCTGTAATGTAACATTCAGGATTCGATTTTGAGCATTACTTTACAATACTTCCTCACTGACTAATAAATAATATAAAGACAAATTATATTAAATTGACGTCTCTCCTGTATATTTACTACTTATAGCGATAATATTTTCTCAATGCGTCTTATCTAGGGCGACTAAAGTTTTAGACACATTGCTGGCGAATGCTCCCGGTGGTCCTTTAGCGTCGCGTGTTTTACTGGATTATTTTATTTAAACCGGGCGAGAGCATGGATCACGCTCAGTTGCATTCCGAAGCCGTTACTACAATCAAATTATACCTCGCGACAAACTTAACTTTGCCGTTGAAAAACTGTTATCCCCATACATCGACATAGGTCGAAGTCAGTTTACCAACACCGCAAATAAGTTTTCGGTAGGTATAAACATTTAAACCGTTTGTAACTCAAGAACCAAGAAGGCTACATGGTCGTGATAGTTTTCCTATTCAATTCATTATATATAGGTATGTGCTTTCATTTAACATGATTTTTAGATTTTTAGTGTTTGTAGTTTAGGCTGTAGGGGTGTGGGTGTGGGATGGGGGGACACTTGATTCTAACAAAAATTACCTCTTTAAAGTTTAATATTTCATAAACGGATCCCTTAATCGATAAATGATTTCCACCAACCTGCAGTATTTTTGAAAGACACACGCTATGGGGTAGACGGAGAAAAAAACATCCCCATGTACGGGACGTAACAAAAACATTTTTTTAAGATTTTATTTTACCACTTTTTTGCTTGACTAATATGTATAGGTATTCATGCCTAATTACAGCTTTCTAGTGTTAAGAGTCTCTGAGCTAGGCTGCAGACATAGCGAAACAAGGGTTCCTAATTTGCCTATGGAACCCCTTAAAATGCCAAATTGGCGAATTTTCAAATATAAACATGGGAATTTAACATATTTATTTAGTCGAAATATATGGATCAAAACATGCTGTTGGGCTTTTAAAGCTTGTTTTTTTGTTTCATTTGCTACTGTGACCCCTCATCCGATAGGAGTTGCTTATACCTAATTGTTCAAATAATTTCCTCACAGTCAGTCACCAGCAGATACATCTTTTATAATCCTACAGATCATTTAAAAGAAAGTTACATAGAAAGTAATACATATTCAAAACTAAATGTGGGCGCGGGCGTCTTACTGAAAATCTAATACCTTTAAACGAGCAATTCTTGTATATATATAATCTGAAACGCTGCTCGGAAACGGCTCCAACGATTTCGATGAAATTGAAATATAAGTGTTTACGGGAGCGAAAAATGTATCTCTCTAGAGGTCATATTCGGGAAATTTCGTTTTCATCCCGGTTTTCCAGGAACTAAACAGTAATAGTAAGTACTATTTTTGTTTCAATATTTTATTTTATTAATTGGTCGGCTTGGATAATATGTACCTATAACCATGAGCGTCGGTGGTCTAGGTGGCTTTATGGGGTCGACTCGTGATCGTAAGGTACTGAGTTCGAATTCGAACCCCCGCGGTGACCATGTACCAATCAGCTTTTCTTACTTAAGTGCATTTCCCGAGCATCGTGAGGACACCTGCATCTTCGAACAGCTGATTTTGTAAGAGGGTAATTGCACAAAAAATCCTAAAGGGTTGAAGTGTATCCGAGAGATAAGACCTATAATCATGCCAAATTACAGCATTGTAGTAGGTATCAAGCAAGTGTCTCTGAGTTAAACCCCGAACAGTGGACCCCTAAAAACGAGTAGTAAGGTAAAACAGTAGTAACATAATCCCTATTTATTATTTCCCATGCGAGTAAAGCAATAATATATTTTTTTATCTTACAGCTCTTTATTTATTGTGCAAAAAGCATTATTGATTTCATTATTGTGAGACGATACGTAAGTTTTTTTTTAAATTATATGTAAAAAATTCTGTGACATGACAGTGACATACATACAGACAGACGGACTTGGCGAATCGATGGAAAATTATAAGGGTTCCTAGTTGGGACTTGTATACTGTTTAATATACGTACGGTACCTACCAATTCATTTATGACATTCGAAGTCTCTTTAAGTTCCTGCTCCGAAACAGCTCGCATCAAATTGGTTCCTTTGATTCCTTGGTTAAGAATTTTATTATATCTACACATCAAAAATGTCGAAGTATTAAAAAATCGAACGTTCCATAATATTCAAATAATGTACTTTGCTTTGGACATTTTTGATTTGTGATTTCCAAGTTGTAGCTAGGTAACTGTAAAAATCAGTGAAAATAAATATATATTTTGTTATTGTTTTTTTATTTTTCATAAAATAATAAATCTAACTTAAAATTACTTATACTTACGTGATTTAATATTTAGACTAAAGTACCTACTTAACAAAACTTGCTAATTGTTCTGAAACCACCCAAAGTCATTAAAATGACTTTGACATGTTAGTTCCTGAGTGAGTCGACATCTTATCTGGTTTAATATTTCTTAAGGTTCTATTTGAATTCAAAATGTGAAAGGCACTTTACTTAAATAATAAGTAGGAAATTTACAGGTATTTTAGTTACCTGGGTGATTTTAATTTGACATGAATAATTGTCGTGATTCAAACATGTTTGTTTAGTCTAGAAATGATCTTAACTTTAGATCATACGTAGGGATCTAAAGTGCAAATCGTTGAATGGTGCAAATACCAGAGATTGATAAAAAACAAATGAAACTTAATCTATTTTACCGGCCTGTTTATTTTAAATGAGTGTGACTATCTTCTTGTTCCGTGTGACGTAAAACGTCACAGCAAAAAGTATACAAGCATACGGAACCCTTTATGACAAACGGCACCATCTCAGTCTTGGTCCTATCATAAGACAATATGTCAGATACCCCGCTCACATCTCGGTCGACATGACACTGATATGAAAACCTGACTTTCAGGCGGAATTAATTCTACCTATCTATCAGTCTTGATTATTAATATCCACTTTATAATAGAGCACAGCCGTTTAGTGAATTGCAGGTTTCATCGGTGAAGGCCTGAAGCAGGACAGTATACGGCATGTCGGGGCACTCTCTGTGTCGGCAGCCCGGACAGGCCGCGCACATAGGTGTAGGTGACAGGAGACCGAAGGATGCGTTTCGGTTGAGCTTGCTTCTTGGGTTGACGCTGGCGCTCGATTGGGGAGCACGATAGGGACCGCGACGTCAGGGTCAGGCTCTGGAAGACTCGGCGCAGCGAGACCGTGGAGCGGTGGCGGCGGGGGTGGTCGGAGCTGTCGCTGTCGGATTCGCTGGTGGAGCCGGAGGAGTGGTTATCACTAGCGTTGCGACTGGGGTCGCAGGTCACGCTGTCGCTGCTGCTGGAGCTGGCCATTGAGCTGGTATCTGCCGCGCGCCGCGTCAGGCGCCGGCTCAGTGAGTGCAGCAGCCGCGCGCCGCGCGGCGCCGGCGTCGGCTCCCTCATCTCCTCCGTCGGCGGACACACCACAATTTTAGGTGTCACCGAATTCCGCCTCGGGTTTGTCACCGGAGGATCTCCGATTAATTTTTCACTTTTTATAAAACTCATTTCTAGAATATTTTTCATGACTTTGCTATTAATCACTTTTAATGTGAATATAAATTTCTGATATAGATGCGGCAAATGTAGTAGATGCTCGAAACTTTTCCGAAGTCGGTAGGTTGCGGTGAGTAAAGCTCGCTTCACGAGGTTGTGATGCGGACTGTTGGCAGGAGGACGGGCGCACGGCTTATAAGCTTTTTTCTGATCATGCGCAGTGACAAGCTCGACTCTCTTTGCACCGGAACACGTAAGCTACCAACTTTATGCAGCTAGGGCAAAGGTCAGTATATTTATTTCTATAGATACCCATAATTTATTAAGTAATAAGTAAGCAGATTAAATAATAGTTCGGTATTTAAATATAATATTTCTACATTATCAAACGGACACTTCGTATGCCCAGTCTAGGCATTTTGTAACAAGAAATGTTTGCGGGAGCGCTGGTATTTGTTCCTGAGTCTTGGATGTTTTCTATACCAATAGTACAAGCCTTAAGGATTGTAAGGCTAAAAAATTCCATACAAAATGCGATAACTTTTCTCTCCCCTTGAACCTAATTCGATTTATTAACCATTGTTGAATATGTTGTAGATTTAAAAACATACATAGGTAGTTATAGAGCTTGTTGTACTCTTAGCAGGGTATTAGTCCCAACCAGCTACTATATTGCGAGTTTATTTATTGTTTTGGTCATATTTCAGATCCACGTGTGCACGTGAGGTATTGTCTGACAATAGTGCTATTCTTGAGATGTGTGATAAATAAGACGCCTGACCACATCCATTTAGCAAAATAGACACAAAACGTTTGGTGGCTCATTCAAAGAATTCTTACATGTGCCGGTTGAAAAGAACCATTGGGCCTTGAACGGTTTACACGACCATTGACATGAATGCCCGAGAGCACAATGTGTTATTGAACCACAATTATAACAACTGCTAATGCTTACTCAATTAGAGCAAAGGCTTAATGTCTTACGATCGGATTACTGACGAGCGGTGGATTATATCAAATTACAGACTAAAATTTGCTAGTTTTCTAATAACGAAGTAATTTATTAAACCGTATGATTACTAGTTATTAAAATCTACCTACGTTGTAAGAAGGTCCGATCGAAAAGTATGCCGTTTGGTACTCTTTTTATGGTGATATTTGAGTAAAATCCGTATTCCAATAAACTCAACACCGCTGTTGTATAAAACTAATTGGGGTGAGGTACAGTTAGCATATTGCAAGCCTTGTTTTGTTAATATGGTTATCAGTTTGTGTGTTCCAATAACAAATGTAAACATCTCAGTAATTTAAAGTCCCTATATAGTTAGAATAAAATATGCATGCCTACAGGGTGTTGGGTAATTAATAGATATTCCGTGACCTGTTGACACCCCGTACTTCCCATTTACGACGTTCTAATAAACCTAAATTAGGCTTAGCGAAAGTGAAACTATATCCGAGAAATTTGGACTTTTTAGGGTTCCGTAGTAAATCTTGGAACCTTTATAATTTCGCCATGTCCGTCCGTCCTCCCCTTCACGTAAAATGGGGATATTTTTTTTCTCGTCTGCCCCATAGTTCGTGGTGTCTTTGGACAGGTCTTTCAAAAATATTGCGGGTTAGCAAAACAATTGTTCGATTAAAGGATCCGCTTAGGAAATATTAGGCTTTAAAGCGCTATTTTTTGTTAGAGTCAAGTGTCCCCTCCCCCTACAGCTAAAACTACAAATACTAAAAATCTAAACAATATCTTAAATGAATAGTACATTGTTGTAGAGGTTAGAAAGTAAGCAATAGATGGACGAGTTAGTTCGAGGGCCGACGCGTAGCGGAGGCCCTCGAAAGTACGAGTCCATCTATTGCACTTTCGGCCGAGGCTTAACACAGTGCTTTTCACGACTACTGCGAGGAAATAAAACAAATATCTTATAATACATTTATTTCAGATAATTAAAAGCAGACATATATGGCTGTATGGAATCTGATTCCTTTGCCTATCCGTGAAGGGATGAATATTATTAAAAAAATAAAACGACTTCTCATTGGCCAATTTAATTTCATATGCAGCACAAAGTGTGTTCTGATTGGTCGAATTAGTGATCAGCGGACCGATGTTATTGGTCAATGGAACAGACCAACAATGTTAACATAGTTGGTCTGTTTAAATTCATAGTAGGCCTGCTCATTCAATGTACAACTATCGATTGTTTTGGGGACCAAGAACAGACCATCTTTCGCCACATTTCCGAGCAGTGGCGTGAAAAGTACATAATTATAATGAATTTAATAGGAAAACTATCACGACTAAGTAGACTTCATTGGTTCTTGGGTTACAAACGGTTTAAATGTTTATACCTACCGAAAACTTATTTGCGGCACTTTGTACTTTGTACATCCTAAGATGTTTCTTTTTGCTTAATATTATAATAATGTTACTTAGAGTTACTTACTAACATATGTCACTTTTACTAAGCCCATAACGTAGCTTTTTTTGGGACGCCCTATCAACAAGTCACGGATTATCCATTTCTTAACACCCTGTGAAACAACCGAAAAACATCATTGTCTATCGCCACGAGACCGGTCGACACTGTCCAAGTAATAATACGTAGGCACATTATGAAGGTGACTAAAATCCTGCTGTTTGGCAGCAATAATTACAAGTCAATTGTGACGTAGGTACAAGAAACATGTGCAAAGAATACGTAAGATTTGTGCCGTCACCGTATTTTAAAACACGTTTCTACTTTACTACGAAACAAATACCTAACCAAAGAAGTCGAACGCCGTGCGTCCGCTCTCGGCTGCCGCCAGTCGCGGCAAAACGTGACGCCGCCGCGCGGCGACCGGCGACGCGGGCGAGTTACACCACCGCACCAACACGTTTTCTTTGTTCATTCATGAAAAAGTTAATTAACTTTTGCCAGGTTATGCTTACCAGGTTTATTTGTTAGCTATTAAAGTGTATAAGAATGTTTCTTTAGTCGAATGCGATAATTTACCCGTCAGCGGATGTAATGTAACACGTTCATGTCAGCGGATGATTCCATATTCCTCTAATGCAATTGCTATTATGCACTCTTCTGTTATTTGATGCAGTTCAGTCCAACACTAGGTACCTACTCCCGCGTCGCTCGTTGTTAAACCTTATTCGTCTTACATACCTAGTCAGTTTTTGACTAGACTAAGATAATCGTATTCTATCCGACTTTTAATCCGGGTGATAGTGAAAATACTAAATTATTAGACAAACGAGTGATCCAGTACTTACCAATTGGCCAAATCAGATGGCGCTATCATCCTCCGACGTATAGGTAAGGACTTTTGACTGCCAACGAGGCCACGCAGGGGGGGGGTAAACTCCGTAAACTGATCACCAAAAACTCCAAAAACAGGGTGGTACACATTACTGGTGTTTTGCTGCGACTCCGACCACTGCTTTTCGACCTCGCGTACGAGCTGTTTCGCCCGAATCTCGAACGTTTCGGGCAAATGCTCAACCTATTGAGTCGCGAATGCGTTTTAATCAAACCATTTTGGTCCAAAGTGGTCGTCACTCCCATAAAAAACTGCACTTGCAAATTTTTATCTAATCAATCATGTTGTAAGTGTTGTAACGTACTTTACATAATTATAATTATATGTCTACGGAATCTCATGACAAAAATAGTAAAAAGAAAACGACTGTCGCATTGCTTTACGAATGTCAGTTCAAATTCCGAAGCCTGTTGTGTGGTTTTTAATAAAATATAGCTTTTATTACGTGTCATGGGTATGTCCTAGAATAAAACACCTTCGATCTTAAATTGTTAAGTTAAGACTGTTAAGTTTGTATGAAAGAAGTAGGTAACTAGGTACGCAATAATTGATTGAACAACAGTCGTCACTTCAAGAGACAATCTCTTCAACACTTAGGATCTTAAGTGCAATCATGCCATACGATTGTTGTACATAGCATTTTGTTTTAGGTCGATTTTAATTTACCGATATAAAGAGCTTGTTTGTTGTTAATTAACTTGCAAATGGCGCACGTGACGCGTGCTTCTAGCAATTATTTCTTGCCATTATGTGACTTGTTGGCTGTGCGCGCAATAACGTGATCGTGATCCAGCGCTACACGCAGGACTCAGTGTTTCTGTTACTATTTATTTAGGTACTGATTAATGATGATTGATTGAGTTTTGTGGTATGATATAAGCGTTTGGTTTTTTAGGATTCCGAAGTTAACAACCCTTATAGTATTGCCATGTCTGTCAGTCCGCGGTTCTCAGAGACTCTAATTAGTTACTACAAAGCTTTCTTTTGGCATAGTTATACTTACATTGAAATTACTTTAACAAAGGTGTGAGGTTTCATTGAATAGGTCTTAAAAAAATCATTATATACTAAATTTGGAGTATTTTGAAGTAACTAGTAACAAATCGAATTAAGCCTAATCATTAGATTTTTTTTTTTTGCATTTTATTTCGAAACGTCAAAAGACAAGTCACTGGAAAAATGGCACATCGTTTATAAGCTCTTAAGTTAAAGTTATATGTATATGATAGAACGCCCATAAATAAATAAATAAATAAATAAATATCAGGGGACAATCACACCAATTGACCTAGTCCCAAACTAAGCTCTAGGCTCGTGCTATGGGTACTAGACAACGATATAAAATACTTGTATAGAGAAATATATACTTAAATACATAGAAAACATCTATGACTCAGGAAAAAATATTGGCGCCCATCACACAAATATCGGCCCTGACCGGGATTTGAACCCAGGACCGCTAGCTTTGTAGGTAGGGTCACTACCATCTAGCCCAGCGCGTTGTCAACGCATCAAGATTACAAGATACAACTTATTCCAGACTCGTTTAGCTAAAATAAAGTTTGAGGGTAATTTTTTATTAAGTAAGTACGATTCCTCCGTAAATTAATATATTTAATAGTTATACTTATACTTAAGTACTTTGTCTCCTTACACTTAACATCACGTTTGAACATGACGCTAAAGCGACAGGCTAGATATTAATCGAGGTGGCTGAATACGTCGGTCGCGTGGGTCGCGCGATAAAAAGCTTGCAAAGGTGGTTTCCAGTTGAAAGGAAAATGGAAACTCGCCAACGCAGAGCATAACTGTTAAATTGAATATTATTATAATCAATAATTATAATAATAATAATCATTTATTTGCAAGAATATGGTCTTTACAGTTGGTGTTAACATAACAATGAGTACAGCATAATTCTACCGACAATACGGCGTGCAAATGTTACTTTCATTTTTGCTTAATAATAATATAAGCTATAGTTAGGTATTTTCTATTTCAATCATGTTCGAAATTATACGGACTGACATAAAATTGCAGTTTAATATTTTAGTATCTTACGAACCTACAGGAGCTGGTTTCAAGGAAATCTTTTACAGTATAGAAACATTTTTCAGCCAGCCAAGATCGTAACCTATTACAAAAATGATGCAACTGTAAGTCGCTTATTTCTTTTGGTATCGCATTAAATATCAACGATGCCATGTAGTAGGAATTATTTCGGTACAGTTTTAGTTTTGGTCCTGGCATTGACAAGGGCATATGTGTTGCTGATCTTTTATTAGTGTTGTCTCTCAGCTTAAACAATGACATATTCTCTTTTAGAAATTTGCCTACTTCATAAATATAAATGCTTGGTTGTGTTAGAAGCTTCTTGTTTATGAAAATTGGCCGACATGAATCTGTTTGTCTAAGGCCCCAGATTGCTCTTAAGCATTTTTTTTGAGCTACAAATACCTTGACCGCATTGGTTGAGTTTCCCCACAAAACAATGCCATATCGAATTTGAGAGCATACATAAGCATGATATACTCCAACAGCCATATCTTTTGAAGTTGTGTTTTTGACTGTTTTTAGTGCAAATATAAATTTGTGAATTTTTTTACATAAGAAGTCAACATGGTCATTCCATGTTAAGTGCTCATCCAAACAAATAACCAGAAATATGGTGCTGTCTACTTGCTCTATTTTATCGTTGCCGTTTGTGATATTCAAGCTAAACTTTTTGGCTTTATTTGTGGAGAACTGCATTATTTTAGATTTAAGAACATTAATATGTAGTTTATTTGTAGATAACCAATCCAAAATATGTTTAAACCCACAATTTATTTGTGACTCGTAACTCATAGGATCGTCGCATTCAAAAATATATATTATCTAATTAAGTATTAGAAATAGTCTAGAATTTACAAGCCCGTGGTTATTATCGTCGACATGGTCGTGCTTTGATGTGGATAACCGTGGACAAAACATCCGTCACTCTCTGACCAGTATGTAAGTGCGAAACTGACGGATGCTTCATTCACCGCGATATAGACGACCTAATACTGACCCCTGGGGCTCTGCTCTATACTACTCGTTAATACATAATTGCTTTGTCATGTTGTCGCATTGTCACATTATGATAGCTCTTAATTTCTTAACAGTAATGGCGGCCGAGTTCAAAAACAATACGATAACATGTCAAAAGTAATTCGGTTTACTGAGTAGAATAAGAGCGTAGTAGCTTAGAGTGTCCAGTGATAAGAAAACAATCATTTGCAATTAATTACTTTATTTACATGAAATGAGTGCGAATAACCAATATACAGACATAGTTACCACAAAATCGAATCATACGACACGATAGTGCAGATAGTTAATTTTCTCTAGTAATTAAGAACAAGTACATACATTATCAATCGCATTTTCTATTAAAAAGTGAGAGAACCGGTATCAAGATTGTATACATATACGTGATATTTAGAGAGTTTTAACGGAAGTAGAGAGCCCCAGCGGGTAGGCCGGAGTAAGCGACGGGGGCGGCGGCAGGGTAGTTGTAGGGCAGCCCTGCGACGTACGACGGCACGGCAGCTCCCGGGTACACATAGTCGACCCCCGACGAGTACGTCAACACTTGGGGCTTGGGGTTCGGCGCGGCGAAAGCCACCGCCAGCAGAGCGAAAAGAGCAAACTGCAAACAAGGTGAACAACTTTCAACAACAAATTTTCTCTAGAAAATATTTTGTATATTTTTTTGGTGATATATTGACGCTTTTAGAGATTGCGCTATAATATAGTCAAGATTCCGTAGTCAAACTAGGAACCCTTATAGTTTCGCCGTGTCCATCCGTCCGTCCGTCCCTCTGCACCCTAGCTCGAGAGTCTTTGTACTAGAAAGCTGTAATTTATCATGAATATACAAATTAGTCAACAAAGTGGTAAAATAAAAAGTTGAAAAAAAAATTTTAGTCTACCCCCCCTACACGTAACGTGGGGATGTATTTCATTTTCTCGTCCACCCCATAACGTGAGGTGTCGTTGGGCAGGGCATTTTCAAAAATAAGGCGGGTTAGGAAAAACATTTTTTGACTAAGGGGTCCGTTTATGAAATATTAAGCTTTAAAGCGCTAGTTTTTGTTAGAGTCAAGTGCCCCTACAGCCAAAACTACAAATACTAAAAATCTGTAAAATATCTTCAATGAAAGCGTATACAGGGTGTTAGGCAGAAGGTTGGACAAACTTCAGGGACTAACTCTGTAGGTCATATTCATCAACTTTTATTATGGGACCAACATCCAAAATTGCGAAAAAAAAACAGCTTTTCCAAACAAACTTTGAGATCTAAACAGCCGAAATGTATGGAACAGGTGTTTTTTTTTTCGCAATTTGGATGTTGGTCCCATAATAAAAGTTGATGAGTATGACCTACAGAGTTAGTCCTTGAAGTTTGTCCAACCTTCTGCCTAACACCCTGTATATTATGACGAATTTTAATGAAAATCTATCACGACTTAGTAGACATCATTTGTTTTTGTGATACAGGCGATCAAAGTTTTTATACCTACTGAAATCATCTAAAACGGCACCAAATGACTTTAAATAGAAAATTAGTTATTACTTCTTGTTTTTATGTTGGTAGTACTTAGCGGCTTCGAAAACCTACACAGAGCATGGACCGACATGCTCTAGCCCGGTTTTTACATTCACATTGATTTACTAAAGAAAGTGACCTGCTTTCATTGCTCCTGAGTGTAATGTAATGGATGGATTGGTAATTTAAATACCCAGTGAAAGTGATAGTATTACTATTTAGTAACAAGCTTTTTCTTTACTCACTATTTTAGCGAACATGTTGTTAGATGCGATGCAGTGTACAAACCGAATCATACTCTGTTCAGGAAACTTAAGCTTATATATCTTCATTTTAGCCTTGATCTTTACAGTACCAACATGATCTATTTTGTCTGACGTCAAATGACAAAATGACAAAGCAAGGGCGTATAGCTGGTCAACGATCTTTATACAATAGAAGCTCAGAATTACATCCTGAGTCGCCTTAGATGTAACTACTGGTATTGTTAAGGTTATGAGTTTGTTTTGCGAGTCATTAAGAGACTGCTTGCATGATTCTCAAGTTCAAAACATACTCAAAATAGTTACGTGAGGTATATACGCTGCATAATGGCCGCTGGTTTTGGTGATGCTTAATGCCTTGTGCCCATTACATCTTTGTCCTAGCGACTTCATTTGATTTTGTTACTACCATAAAATAAAACCATATATAACTTCATTTGTCCGGAGCACCGATTTGTTGGACGTTTTGCGAATTGACAAAGGAGACCTAATTGCTGATGCCGGCTGCGTCTTCATTGCGTTTGTATGAGTTCATAATAATTTACATTTGATCCCTGCGGAGACGTTACACGTATTTCTGTTATTGTTCCAACTGCCCCAAGGACGGACACTGGCTATATAAATGTAGACGGAATTGTTAAAATAAACAGTTCGAATTCAAAGGCAAAGTCGCGAGCTATTCGGGAGGATCTCCAACTACATATAAATTCAAGTGACGCAGAAGATACATATAATCGGAAATGTTTGCGAAGTTGGTGAGTAAATAACTATCTGCTGTTGTGCTTGTTCACCGATGCGTAGAAGTCGTTTCCTTTATTTTATTAAAATTCAAATCAATGAACTAACTCATCATAAAAGTACCTCCCTAAACTCGTCGGACAACAACTAAGCATTTTTTTATAAAACACAGCTGTATATATGGAACATTGTTAGGTTATTATTGAAGTGGCGCCTCATTGTGGCCCAGGAATGCATTTGTTTGTCTGAATCTGTATATTTATTTATCTATCTGTTCTGTCTATATATCTATGTATACTTGACTTTTACGATTGGCTTTAACTAGTTATATTTCCTTTACAAAACACAATGCCAAAAAAAAACAGCGTCGATTAAAACAAGTCTACATGTCTAATGAAATTGAGCATAAATTATCAAGTCTTCAATAGGTACCTATGCACAGTATACAACTGCCTTATCGCTTTTGAGTTTTTGGTCCATAATATGTTTTGCCATTGTCCTTTCACCCATTATTATTACAATCATAAAATAAATAAATAAATAAAATAAATATCAGGGGACAATGTCACACCAATTGACCTAGTCCCAAACTAAGCTCTAGGCTTGTACTATGGGTACTAGACAACGATATAAATACTTATATAGAGAAATATATACTTAAATACATAGAACACATCCATGACTCGGGAACAAATATCCGCGCTCATCACACAAATATCTGCCCTTACCGGGATTTGAACCCAGGACCGCTAGCTTCGTAGGCAGGGTCACTACCAACTAGGCCAGCGCGGCGCGTCGTCGTCAAGCATTTATTTATTACGTAACTAACTTGAATAATTATTCTCAATAATAACAGGATGTATTTTTTACTTCGACTACTGATACAAAAAGTTGAGCATTGTTTACGATAGTATTATGTCCACCCAAATCAGATGGCACCGTTTAGGTGATAGGCAGTTACGTCCCTTTCAATTTTATTCGTATGGATAATAATTGATATTGTTTTAAAAACAGCGTTACTGCCCGTTGTCCGAAATATTTTTTTTGACAAAGGTTGCCATTACATAGTCTGTGACGTAACCCAACTAGATTCCTAAAGGAAAGGCAAGAAAATCCTGCATTTTTCAATAATATCTCTCTAAATATTAACAAACTTTTGACAAACAAGTAGGTAGTAGGCGAGTTATAAAAATGTCATTGTTTAAACCCTGCTACAATATTTTGAAGCCGTTTGTTATGTGTATCTGTGACCTTTTTAGATAAATAACTGTTTCTTTTGTTTGCGTGTTGAGATTCGCAGAATGTTCTGAAACGGTTAACTTTCTGAGTTTTAAACATTTTAAAAAGTTAATGGGTTTCGAAAAAATATATTTCTGACTTGTAAATTTACGAACAAATGAAGCAGTTGGAAAAGTTCTTCTTATGATATTAGATATTAGATAAAAGGGTATTACGTGGCTCGCGGTTAAGCTGTTCTTGCTAAACGTATACCATGAAAAACTTAGCAACAACATTTAGAACAGAGTAAACGCCAGTAAATATTTTTATGGTCCAATTTGATCAGCACGGCCTTATAACAAGTTTTAAAGTGTAATAGTAGGTAATTGTTTGTTATGTTCCCCAGGTATTTTTGTTCGCTATGTTGGCCTTCGCCATGGCTAAGCCGCAGTACTACCCCGGCTACGGCTACAACGGCTACTCTAGTGGCTACCCCGGGTACTACGGCTACTCTGGCTACTCCGGCTACAACAATCCCCTGTCTTACAGCGGCTACGGGTCTTACGCTGGCTCGCCGTATAACTACGGATATAACTATTATTAAAACGTTTTACTTTGGTGTTTGTTAAGTCATTTTGTGCCTAGTTAATATATGAACCAATATGTATTATTAATATAACTTTATCAGAAAACAAGAATTCCTTTTATTATCACCTATTTCGTTTTTTGTCTGTTTATATTTATTATTCATAGTTATTAACAACTTCGTGACCTAGCGTGTTTAGGGTTTCGTATTTAACAAGGAACCCTTGTAGTTTCGCCATGTCCGTCTGTCTGTTAGCTCAGAGAGTCTTGGTACTACAAAGCTGAAATTTGCCATAGTTATACAAATTACACATGGGGCCGACACATGTAAATCAAAGGTTTTTATACTAAATACATTACAACATCGAGTGAGGTTGGATTGCTCTTAGAATATCATTATGTATGTTATTACCAATTTTTAAATTTTGGGGGACCGATGGGGGAATGTTCTAACGAATTTTAAAAGAAAGCTATCACGAGTAAGAGTACTTGATTGTTTCTTGAGACGGCCGGCTAAAGTGTTTATACCTACCAAAAATCATCTAAGACAGCACCATATCATTAGAATTTAAAAAAAAGTTCATTCATCCTACTTACTTGTTTTTTGGGATTTTTGTGTTCGGAACCCGAGCATTATCCGACACGTTCTTGCCCGGGTTTATTAAGGTTTTTTCGAGTGGTGCCATAGAACTAGTTCTTGCCACCTTTACTCAATAACTTTTATATCAATTTAATGTCAGAGTAGTAAACCATGCCCACTTTAAATATTTCGGGGATTAGAAGCATCGTTAGTTATAATATAAAACATGTATTGTTCTAAAAATGAGACAATAGATTGAATTTTTACATGTACATATTATTAATCGGCCATAATTATTAAGTTGTCTAGTCAGAGCGTACAAATAACGTTTTAGGGCGCGCATTCTCAATTAGAAGCTTAAAACTCGCTCATGTGACTTCACTTGCTCAATCGATCGTTTGTTTGCCAACCGTTATTATGAAGAATAACAAATATAACTAAAATCATTCGTCCGTGGAGTTGTAAAACGCGTTGGTTAAGTGGGAGGAATCACCTACCTGGGACGGAATCAGGGAAAAGTGTTTGTGTGGGCAGGCGCAGATATAGTATTTATGTTATGACGCACTCGTGATAGCTAACGTATACGCCTACAAGTGTAAATCAGACAGTCCGTTAATCTGTTTACTGCATTTGTACAACTCTACTGCCAAACTGCTTTGACAAAGACATATTAAGAATCTACATAAGCTATAATGGTTTACCCTTGACTACCCTTTGAGTCACCGACACTCATTTCGTAGATTGTTTTACTTTGCCAAATTTTCATTTCATCGTTTTTTTTGGTGGTCACAGGTCTTCTGCCTAACCTACTTAAGCCATGCTTAATAAGTATTCACTAGAAAATATCTTTCGATGAAATGAAATTCAATGAAATGATACGTTAGATCAAATGAGCGTAGGTGATTCAAGGGATCCCTCCTATGATATAGTTTACGTATGTCATAGTTATAGTGTACCTACTTATATAAAAAGTAGTGTGGGAGTAAACCATTAGGATTCCAATGGAAAGATAAATTCATGACGTATATTCATGGGCAGTATGAATCTACTTTATTGTATATACAATTCTATATGTAAAATATATATTTTGCGAGAGCTCTATGATAACTATAATTAAAATGTTATAAAAATTACCCACTGACCACAAAAAATCTCGTAACGCCCAGTTGACTTCAGATAATTGTTATCCTTTATAACTAGATAGTCGGTCGCGGTAAAAAATGTGACCATTACATATTTTTTTAATCAATTCATAAAATCTCATCGTTCCCTATTATAATTTTCAACCATCAATCATAATGTCTACTTGTAAATAAGAGCAGCTAAAGGATGGGTTGGATCACGGATGTTGATTGTTCGGGCAGATAGAACAGTAGGTTTGTCCACTGCATACCCGATTAGTTGAAGATCAAGGACACTTTTTGTCTAGGTACGACAAGAACCTGTACTCAAGGCGTGGTCGGTCCTGCGCTATATAAGCTAGTGCTGATGGTCGACAATTATCACTTGTTACCAGTACAAGCACGATATCAACAATGTTCTTCAGAATCGTAAGTACTTCCTAGTTTCATGTTTTTGTCTATTTTGATTACTTTTTAGATGACACCACACTGGTGCATTTAAGTTTATTGCAAATGCAAGTGCATTTAATATTTTTTAAATATTGCATATGAATGAGTAATATTTTTAAAACGATTTTTTATGGTACCTACCTAATCATGACGTTAAAGTTTTTTTTTAAATTACACGTAGGTATTTTTGGACTCTGATCGTAGAGTATAAGAGAAAAATAAGTAAAAAATAAACTATATTCCCTAAAATTTGGCTAAATTCTCTAACAAAGGAAAGTACTGTTGAAAGTTATTAGATTATGTTCGGAGGGTAGATAAGTATTAATATTTTATTTGCTCAAGAACAATGAAGTCTACTTAGTCATTTTAGTTTTTACTTATCGATGTTTCGCCCCCTAAAATAAGATGTTTAATAATCGGCATACCTCAAACACGTCATACCCCCTCGATACGATGCCGGGAACAAAAATAGAAATCCCTGTGGCTGGCATGCATGGTTGCTATTTAAGAACGAGAAGGCCCAGTTCAGTGACATTCCACCTCATTAAACATCATTGACATTTAGCGAGGGATTCGCTCGGAGAGGCTGTTTTTATTCCTATGTCTAAATATAAGTCCTTTATCCAAACTTCTATGTATAACAGTAGACCGGCTATCCAGTGCCAAAGTTGCGCGGTTAGGTACAGAGCACGCTCCGATACCTACTCGTTTAGTTTTGCCTATAGTAGGTAGAACTGTTGAACGATTCAAAGATCTTGATTAACAGCGCCAACTGTTGAGACAAGATGCCACATTTGTCTAAAGCTATTTTTTTTCAGTACGAACGGTCAAAGTAGTTGAATGAAAAACGAAAAATACTTTAGTTAGTAGCTTAATAACTATGGATTTATTTAAATGCATTAATATTTTGAAACTATGATGTGATTCAATAGATATTTCTACTTTATTGAGGATTAGATATCAAGATTTGGAACCACAAATTATAGCTATTTTTTTGCCAAGGGAAGCACTTTTAGTATCCTAAAAACTTTAATAACTCCGAAACTATTTAATTATTCTTGAGCGGTAAAGAGGGATTTTTTTATGCCGTAATATTTATGTCAAGTCCTAGGGTACCTTGTAGAAATCTTTTCGCCTATTCATAAACGCACTATAAACCAAGTTTAGTTATTGTATATTTGGGCACTTTCTGTACGATAAAAATGCCACAATGACAGATTTATAAAGAATATATTTTTGTGGGACTTCTCAGAAGCAAGTAGACCCAACCCAATGTGTTTCTGTTTACTCCGCAAGAGAAAATACTCTGTAACGGAATGACGGTGAAATACACCTGGTATTTATGAATAAGAGGGCCTTTGTCAAACTCGTCACCGACACTACAGCCGTTGCGTCATGGTCGACGCGGCGCTTGGTGCATAAGCCGGGCTATTTCGATAGACACATGAACGCAACGATGCCTACTCAATTCTTGTCCGGTAATAATCGTGGAAGGATTACTATTAGTGGCAATTATTTTCCACTAATGATGGATACTGACGAGCATTCAAATAGATTAAATTACATCGTTGTCGATGAGTTTCGTTCAGTTCAAAATTGTATGAATTAACTACGATTCGATTAATGCATTTGGATTAGACCTAACCTAACCGTCTCACATAAAAACACTCATTTGTTGGATATTGTAATCCACGACTTTATTTTACAACTAGCGAACTGCCCTCGCTTCACTCCAGTATTGGCAAAAAATAAAGCTTTTATTTTTTACACATTCTTAAAGTGCCTCTTTAACTGTTTAGCTAAACTAAATAAACACCAAAATAGGGGCCACCGGACTTGCCATTGTTACTTCAGAATTAACCATAGGTACGTCGAGAAAGTACACTGATAATAAACAATATACCTATTGCGACGTTGTTTACATTTGCTTTATTAAAAAAAGGATAAATACAATCCAGCCTGTAGATCAAGAAGAAGAAAACCAGCGTTGTACCTATATGTTATTTTTGCAGCATCATGTTGTTACACTGATAAAAACCTTAATGTGTATTTATTTTCAGTTTGCTTTCCTCGCGCTCGCGGCTGTCGCGTTTGCCAACCCCAGACCTGACCCCCAGGTCTTGACCTACTCCGCTCCAGCAGTCGTGCCCGCGGTCGGCTACTCCGGATACTCCCCCTACTCCGCCGTCAGCTACTCCGCTCCGGCGTACGCTGCTGCTCCTGCCTACCCCTATGCCTACTCCGGATACTACCTGCGTTAAGAATTTACATACACGTGTTTGATAACGGACTCCGATCTGCCTCCTGACATGATTTTCAATAAAGTTTATTTTGCAATTTATAATATGTTTTAATTCATACCAGGTTTTTATTGAAATATCTGCACAAAAATGATCACGTCGGCAATTAGTCTTTAACAGATACTTAAATGACACCATAAGCCATGTCTTTTCGTACAGTAATCATGTATTTATACAGGGTGTATTATAACTCGAGGTTAAAATTAAGGGATAAGAAAGTTCCATCTATAGGTATACCGGTCCAGATAACAGATTTAATATATATTTTTTAATTACTTTTGGAGTTAGTTTTAATGATACTGGTTAAGACTGGTACCTACTTGAGGTAAACCTTAGCTAATAATAGCTATAATTAGTAATTCCAAAACTTGATATCTTATTCTCAATAGCGTAGCAATGTATTGACTTACAGCACAATTCCAAAACTGATCAAAGGGATGAAGCGAAATAAATATAAATTCGCACTATTCGTACAACCGTTAATTAACCATGGTATTTACAGAGGTCTCATACAATTATTAACAATGGCTAACAATTTGTATAGAGACATTAGCCGCCGGCAAAAAGAGACTTTAACATAGTGATCTAAACGCTAACTAGGTTCGCTGTACTGACCCTCCGAAGTCGTTGGCAAGAAGGTCGAGGTGGCGCAGCCGAATGCGCTTGTTTGTGGTATCTCCATGAAGGACGCATATTATTTACCGCTAGGTTTTAATATTTCGGCCGATTTCAGTCCCGCAAGTTCCACATAACCATCCCACCGGATTTCACGAAAAAAGGTTTAAACCCGTGGCCTTCAACATGAACATAGTAACATGTTAGGTTTAATCCACAGGATTGGGATGGCCAAGACAAACAAAGCCAAGTCAGATGATAGTGGGCGCGGGCAATAGAAAAGCATTTGTGTTTTGTCACCACGCGGAAGGTATTACTTGTCATGCGTCGTTTGATTCAAAGGTAGGTACGTTTTTTTTGTTAAGGCTCCGCTTCTAGAATATGTGATGCATCTTGACAAAAAAGCGGCCAAGTGCGAGTCGGACTCGCGCACGTAGGGTTCCGTACCACTATACATCTAAATAAATGTTTTTCTTTATTCTTTATTATATTGGAGTTGATTGAATGAAAGGTAAAATGCGGTTTACGATTTATAACGTATTAAAAAAAAACTAATTATTAGATCTCGTTCAAACCAATTTTCGGTGGAAGTTTGCATAGTAATGTACATCATATATTATTTTTACATTTATCATTCCCTTATTTTAGAAGTTACGGGGGGGGGGGGGGACACACATTTTTCCAATTTGGAAGCGTCTCTCGCGCAAACTATTCAGTTTAGAAAAAAAATATACCTCAATATCATTTTTGAAGACCTATCCATAGATACCCCACACGTATGGGTTTGATGAAAAAAAAAAATTGAGTTTCAGTTAAGTATGGGTAAAATTTATTGTTTTTTTTCTATTTTTGTATGAAAATCTTAATGCGGTTCACCGAATACATCTACTTACAAAGTTTCCATAGTATAGCTCTTATACATAGTTACGGAATAAAGTGGCTGTGACATACGGACGGACAGACATGACGAATCTATAAGGGTTCCGTTTTTTGCCATTTGGCTACGGAACCCTAAAAAACCCTAACACTGGGTCAAAATCAAGGCGGCAAGTATTAAGTAACAATTTCTCAATTGTTAATTGAGAAATAGTGACTCTATAAAGTATAAACCAACATAAACCCTAATAATCCCGCTGGACGTTAGCTCTCTCTCTTAGAGTGCAACTTGGCTAGTTCTTACTGGATTTAATATAGTGCGACATTTGCTCGGTCTTTAATCTTTACTATTTTTTAGTGTAATAAAATCTAGGAAGTCGTTTAAAATCGATCGATCGATCGATTAAAACCAATCATACAGGCAATTCCTATGATAAAAGTAAAATGCGAAACCATCGAGGTAACATAATAATGGGGACGTAGGGCACCAATTTGAGTTTGGACTTGTTTAACTTGGATTGTAATAAAGTGTAGTGAAGATACTTACTACTGCTAATAGACTTACTGCCGCACAAGAGACGTAAATTAAATTTAATGCTTGTTTAGTGACGTGTTGTCTTATTCTTTTGCTATAGCAAAGAAAGTGACAGCAGCGACTTTAATCAAGCATCAAACTTAATTGACGTCTCTGAGTGCGGCAGTTAATTGTTAAATGTCGTTTTAATAACTACATTTATTCATGCCCCATATTCTACTAAGTAGGTACACCGATATTTCTTTTAAGGTGTTATGGTATTGTTTTTAAGTTGGCCGCCCTTCTGTCAAATAAATAAGAGCTATCGTAACGTTGACAATACGGCAATATGGTTGTACCGTATAGAATAGACCTGGCACCTGGTTTTACTGGACAGGGATCCGAACACAGTTTGTATATAAAAAAAACAGGTAGGCGGAACGGTAATTTATTGAAAAACTATCTGAATCAGTTCAAAATCACTGCCGATTGAAAGTGCATCTAGTTGTCACAAGGTGTTGGCTCAGTAGTTGGCGTATGCTATGGGTCCGGCGGGATACAGGGCCGGGTTGGCGAACCCAGGGTTGGCGTACGCCGGGTTGAGGATCACCCGGCCTGGCAGGTAGGGCGCCGGGTAGGTGTTGTAGATCAACTGAGGCGCCTGCGGCTGCGGCGCGGGCGCGGCGAACGCCAGACCCAGCATGGCGAAAATAAATAACTGAAACCACAAAACACAATAAATTCAGTTCGATATACCTAATCTTTGGCGGCGGCGTTGTTGTTGGTCAGTTGTATGGAGGCGGACTCAATTTGAAGTAATTAATAAAATTCCCGGGATTTCTACATCTTACATGTAAAATAATTAAAATATACGTTTTGTACAATCCCGCTATCCCGGAACTTATATAATTAAAATAATGTGATTAAGAAGCCGACGCCATAAACGCTTAACTTTTTCCGGGATGTTGCCAAGTTTAGGTAAATATAGAACTAAATTTCCGATCACTGCTAGTTAGTGACCTTGCCTACGAATCTAGCGTTCCCGATTTTTGTATGATGAGCGCGAATTTCTGTTTCTGAGTCTTGGATGTTCTATATGTATGTATTTAAGTATTTTGTTCTCTAACAAGTACACTTGTAGGGAGAAAAAAATAGTTCTCTTTGTTGTTACTCATAGTACAGTCACAACACGGGATTGTTGAGGCACTTGCCACTGTTCGTATTTTGGCCGTGAAATGCAAATCTGGTTTAGTCAGTTATACTCGTGTATCCAGTAGGTATATATTACTCGCCTAAATTATGAAGATTAGCAAGTGGCTTAAGATTCCCGTATTGTGACTGTACAAACCTAGAGCTTAGTTAGGAACTAGGTCAATTTGTGTATATTGTCCCATGATATTTGTTTTTTGTTGTTGTTGTATAGTGTATAATGGATGCTAGAAATACTAGATTGGCCACATTCTAACCTAACCTAACCTAACCTAAAAGTTTTTAAAATGTGCCGTCAACTTTTTATTAGCTAGTTAAAGTCGCCATTTCAATATATTTGTCAATTTCATTCATGTCACTCATTTTCAAAAGGCAAACGAGCTGACGGACCACTTGATAGTCAACGGTCACCGTCAGTCGTCGCCCATAAACGTCAGCAAGTCGTTGCCTTTCGGTGTATACTCCATTCAAGCCGCGTTTAAAGGAGAACATGACATATTATAGTGCTGAGAAAACACCACCGTGGAGACTCATTCCATAATAAGAATAAATCAAAAACAATGGACTAAATACTTCAAGTCACTTAGGTACGTTTTTAACGAATAGTCAAATCGCTCCTCAAAGTGGAATTGTTATTTCTAGTACCAAGCTGCGCCGTTCCTAGCTTTGAAATTCAAAACCTTTTAACAAGGTGTATGTTTATAATAGTAGTTCCTCTTAGAACAAAGGTATTTCGCGCGGCTTCCTTGCGTGCGAGCCTCCGCTAGCAAGATTAACAGGACGGACCATTCGGACCAAGCCGGTTTAGTCGGGGCCGCGCCGTCATCGCGTTTGGTTGCGTGCGTAATAAGTATCGATCGACGAGCATCGACGCAGACCTAGCGGCCCAGCGGCAATAGGTAACGGAAACTCCTACAGGGCCGGAGACGAAATACTAGTCTATTTATACTTTGTCAGAACTATGAACCTAACTATAATAGCAAACCAAAAATATTACAACTTAAAACTGAAAACGAAACTATTATTAATACTTAAATTAAAGCAAAATTGTCTCAAATACCACTAAGCTATTTTTTTATTAAGATTTAATTGATACTTAATTCATAATAACTAAAAACTGAGCTCAGGAGGCAAAGTAAATATGCTGGCAAATAGGTTAGTGTCCGTTCGAGAAGTTATTTAAAACAAAAATAAAACCAAACTTATCGTGTGTGTAAGGACTCCAACTGAGAAAAATACATTTTATTTTGTTTTATTACAGTACATATTAGTAGTATAAGTGTGCTCTTGTCCGCACGATTATTGTATTCACAATATTGTTATAATACCTATTATATAGTCAATAGATCAAAAAGAAGTGTTTGAGCTTACCAGGATTCATGTTAAATTAAGAATAACTTGCGGCCCAACTACATAAACGCACGATAAATAAAGACAAAAATACGAGATGCCAACGCATTCCATTCTTAAAACAGAGCATAAATTGCTTTTATATATCTTTGCTTCTTATCTATCTCGGTCCGCGTTCTTTCTTTGGTTGACATAAGAGTTTCGCGGAAATTTATTCTAGACGAGCTACTTAAAAATATCTTAGGTTGAGATTTTCACTGAAGTCCTTAAACAAACTCATCTATAATCACTGGGTTGAATACCCAATAATAAGGTTCAGCTGAGCTTTAACAACTAAATTAATAAAAGAGAGAGTGAACATTCTAAACTAAAACAGTTGTTAATACTCACCACGCAATTACTTTTGTGCAAATAATGAAATATTTAAACTTACCAGCTTGTACATGGTGCAAGTAGGTCGGGTGCGTAGGGTGGAATGATACCCTCCGGAGGTAGGCTGCTTATTTATATCACTCCCGGACAGTGCAGGAATGCAAATAGCCGATGCAATAACCTTTGCAACGCCCGGCCCTGTAGAACCTGGGCCACGTCCGACGGCACCGGGAATAAAAAACTATGCCTTATTATGTTCCTAAAGGTTACTGGAAACTTAGTAACAAACTGGTATTCTTTGTCTGTTTCACGAGCCGGTCTATCAATAGATTGTGAGCGGCGGCTAGTTAGTCTTGTGATATTATACCTATACCTAGCTGGTTGATACTTGGTAGTTATACGTGTAAGAAGCTAGTGCTCCCGGGTTCGGTTCCCGGTAAAGATAAGTTTTACAGTACAAGTACCTGATTAATGGAAGAAGAAAAATGATTCTTTTTACGTACCTAAGAAATCCCTAGTGTGCGTGTCAAACTCGCCCTTGACCGGTTTTGTAGTAACTACGGTACCTACCTACTAAAACACATAACTAAACACAACGAAAGCTAACACTAACTGTTTAATATAGAGCCATTCATTTACAAGTAGTTAAGTAGGTACCTAATAAAACATTGGTCTCAATCGTTATGTTAAATAATTTAAGAAATTCGTTTATATAGAAGCAAATTTTGGAATTATTATATCGAGGGCTCTCAGTGTGATTTTGATTGGAAGGGATTACTTCTATTTCAGTTCCTTTGAGAGAATTAGAGGCTATGAAATACTCCTTAAATTGTTTGTTATGGACTTTAAGGATGTTGACCCCGCAAATTTAAATGCCGTGCCTTTGTTTTTTAAATTTAATTTTTAGGCGCGGATTAATTATACCGTTACATGAATGTTAGCTTTGCTGGTGGGTAATCGGCGAAACCCAAAAATATGTAGCTTTTTAATTTCGGGTTCCCAAAGGGTGCCAAAGCGGGATCTTATTACTAAGCCTTTCTATCCGTTCGTCCGACCAACCGTCCGTCCGTCTGTCAGAGGACTTTATCTCAACCGTTACAGGTAGAATTAAAATATGTAGATTTGTATATCAAATAATAAAAAATAATGGGGGCGTCTGTACAAGAATGGTACGGCGCCCTTCGCGTGCAAGACCGACTCGAAATTGGCCGGATACAATAAAAAAATTAAATAAACACTTTGTTGGCGTGACTAATATGTACATTCATGTCAAATTACAGGACGGACGGACGGACATGGAAACTATAAGGGTTCCTAGTTTGACTACAGAACCCTAAAAACGGTTCAGACCTACCTAGTTCTAAAGATTACCCCCAGCATACTTAAAAAAACATACAATTTTCCCTCATCTACATCTACTCTACTATTAGAGGAAAGATTTGATTGTTTGCATTGAATAGGCTCCAAAATTACTGGACCAATTTGAAAAATTCTTTCACCATTATAAATAATATAAATATAAATTTTTAAACACCAATATAATTTTTTTTTATATCCCTGATGAATATAGGCTATGTTTTATTTTTCTGCGCTGCCGGAGTCGCGGGCAAAAGCTAGTAAGTATTTAAAAAAAATGAGATATAGATACTACTTAGATATAGACTACTTGACCGATGTTTTTTTTCTCTTACTGGGTAGGTAAAACAATATTCATTTTAACGTGTTACGGTATTGTTTTTTACTCGGCCGCGTTATGATAGCCGTTACTGTCAAGTAAACGAGAGATACCGTAACGTTGACCATACGATAACATGCCAAAAGAATAGAGCCCCAGTACCACTAACGTAGTAGGTTTAAACGTGTAATGGCAACTTAACATAATTTTTTAGGAGCGTTCTAAGAATAGAACTTTCGTGAGCTGTGGAATTAAATAATTGCGTACCTATTTAAGGTTTTATATCTCGCAAAAGCGGGTCACGCTGAATCGGATTTAGAATATATAAAAACGGTTTACGAATCCCGTTGTCCATAATAAATTGTGGTTTGACATCTTTTTTTCTGATCTGAATCAGTAGGCGAAGTTAGTGCAGACAAACCAGATAGATCCGAGTGAGAAAGTCCAAATGTAAGAGAATTTTTTAAAACAAGTTGTCTAGAATTAAAATTAACAGCATTCTATTAGTTCAAATTTTAGTAATTCTAATTGCTCACGATATTAAACAGTCGCACTAAGTGTGCAGGGATCCAGTGGCTCTATTTTATTTACAAAGCAAAACCATATTGATTTTGTCATAATATCTTATCGTTTTAACGCGGCCGCCACTACCGGGGTCTAATATGGCTGCGCTTATAGCGTGACTAATTGTGGATAAAACATCTGCCACTTTCTGACAGGTATATAAATACGAGAATGACGAATGCTGACGGACCCATACTAGGCCCGCTCTGCTCAAGTAAATAAGAGCAATCATAACGTATAAAAGACGATACATCCAAAACAATATGGTTTTATCGAGTAGAATAGAGCCTCTAGTCCGGGTCTTAACAAATGATTAGTCCATTACAAGACCTTGCATTTAAACAACGTTAATGTTTTTCTATTTAGCTCAAGGATTATAAAATGAGACGCCACCGAAACAATAACGATGTAAACACTTTATTAAGTACGACACAGCTTACGAGTATGTCACAGCGCTACAACAAACGGCAGTTATGAATGTAAAACGGCATTTTATCAAGATAACATTGTGACGCACAATAAAAGATTGTATCTGCTCACCCACTACACTTAAGAACGTAACTCGAATATATTATTTCCTCGAAGATTCGTGTTACGCTCTTTGTTAAACGGTGATATAACAAAATCAGTTATCTACGATAGAACAAGTCGGCGTAAGGGTACGGTATGGTGTACGCTGAACTGTAGAGGGGTGCAGCAGGGCTGTTAACTAGAGGCGCGTAGTCTTGTATGCTGTAGGATGAGCCGTAGGAATAAGCTGATACGGTGGAGAAGGGGACGGCGCCGGGGGACACCACGGGGCCAGCGGGGGCCACCACGGGGCCCCCCGGGGCCACCAGAGCCGCTGAGGCGTACGGCGATGCGAATGGCGAAGCCAGATATGGAGATCTGAAGAGTAGAGGCTCAGCCACCGCCGACGCGAACACAGCTAATACTAGCTGCAAATATATTTTTTAACATATAACGCAGGCGTAACATTTAATCAACATGCTAGATACTTACAGACAAAAGGTATCGTAACGTTTTAATAAATATCTACTTTGTAATAAAAGCAAATTAGAAATATACCGGCGATAAGCACTGTTTTGACGCATTTAAAAAGGACTTTAGCTGGTGTTTTTTATTGTGTTTTTGCCTTGTTAAATTCACAGCTTTTAAATTTATTTCTGCAGTCGTTAGCTTTCATGGAATGGATTTTCTAGCCAACATTTTCCACTTGTAGTTTAAAATTCAAAAATGTGAACTTTTTTACTTGAAAATCTTAACAATACTTGAGTCTTAAGTTGCTTTTCTTACGAAATAGAACTGTTACGAGTAACTTACCACTAAAGCCTTCGTCATATTGGTTTATTCTATTTATATATGTAGCTAATATAATTCGTAACACCGGCAGCCCACACAGCTGTCTCTGAAATGCATGAAATAATATGAAGACGTCGTCACTTATATACATATTTGGGTCCGGCTGTACAGAAACAGTAACGAATGGATACGAGTGTGAAAGAATTGATGCTTTGAAAACTATTACCAAGGTCTCGTCGAATGGTCCGGTTCATAACAAAAGAATGTATAATCACAGCAGAAAAACGTGTCTATGTCCAAAAACTGCGTCTGTCCTCATTGACCTTGTGTTTTTGTGGAGTTGTTTCAAGTGATAAAAGTTAAACGTATGCAGAAACATTAAAAGTAATGTCAGTTTGCACCGACCATGATATTTAATGTAGAAATTAAACACAGTAATTGCTTATATTTATAACAAAACGTTTATTGTTTATCAGTTTCGCAGCTATGTCGAGAAGGTGTCATGGTAGAGAGATTAACAGGATTATCAGGTTTTAGTTTAACGTTTGTAGTAGGCGAAGGGGCTAGCGGCGTAGGCGACGGGGGCGGCAGCGTACGGGGAGTAAGCAGAGTAGGCTAGCGGTGAGCCGTACGAAGCGTACCCGACGGGCGCCGAGTACGCCAGGGGAGACGAGTAGGTGTACGCCAGAGGCGAAGAGTACGCCACTCCTCCCCAGGGCTTGGCAGCGACGAAGGCCACCAGGGCAGCGAACACGGTGAGCACCTAATTATTTAAAAACAAACAATAAATTAATTTATCAAAATGAAGTGATGAACGTGATGATAAGATATACGAGCATTTTGCATGAAGATTGATTCAAAGATTCACCATTTTTTTAGGATATTGAACAAAATGGGGATGTTTTTTAACTACCTAAGTATAAATGTGGATACATTATCCCAAACAAAATACATTTAAATAAAAATGAAATGAAATAATGAATGGTTTGGTTGGATATTAATAAAAAATTAAGATCTGATAGTTTATATTCTGACCTAGTAAATAGACTAAGTACCGCTATGATCCCGAAAGAAAATCTCTTCCTTTAGGATGGTCAATGTGGACAAAGTCGCGGGCAGAAGCTTGTCATTTATAAATGTAAAACTTTGAGAGTATTTTTGTATGATTAGATACTTGGATGCACCATATTCAATTACATATAAATAACTGAACCGATTTAGGTAAATTTGGAACGTAGTAAGTCCATGCAGGTATTATACTCGAAATTCGAATTAGAGACCAAAACCCTAACCTCAACGAGAGCACATTCGCTGTGATTACCGGCTTTTGGTTAAAGTGTAGGTATTTTTAACAAAAAACTTACCCTAATATTACTAATTATACGAGTTCTCATTCATGTTTTTATGATATAATGTTAAAATAACGAAATAATGAAGATGGGAACTGACAGATTTTGGTCTTTAATTACATTTTCGAGTATTGATACAGGATGAAGGATACTTTATATTCTGAATATATATGAATTTTGGAAATATCCAGCCTGACACTTACTTAGATTGTACAAATTTTGAATATCCTTAAACCAGTTTTACGCAGACGAAGTTTAATACCAATACGAATTTTAACAGATGCTTGAATGTTTGTGTTTTGATATCATTTGAAATAAAAATATCCTGCATTAGACGATATAAAGCCTAACGGGAGAAAAAACAAACGATTACAAAAAATTATACCAATGCAACGAATCGAAAACCGCCATCTTTTGGTTTTTCTTTTGTTTCAAGTCGGTTAACAATAAAAATTGATAGCCACAACAAACAAGATATGAACATAATATACTTAAATATATTTAATTACTCATAACTTACCAGTTTGTACATGGTTGCGGGTAAAGTTGTAATTTGATGAATTCACAAGAAAAGCACCGAATCGAATGATGATGCGGTCACCCCAAACGCCCAATTTATACTCAATCCCGAAGCTCGCGCGTCCGTTACCGCTCGGTGATCATAATATACACCTTTTGCTCGCGAGCCAAGATTGAATTCGTGTAATCAATAAGTTAAAACAAACGATTTATGTCATACATCGATTCCAAGGTCGTTGTCGAAACTGGATCAATTAAATACTCGCGAACTTCGATTAGCGCAAAAAATAGATATATTGCGGAAGTGATGGTGATATCGATGTACGTAGGGCTAACATGCTGATTTGTTATCTGATTTAATAAAATAGATATATATATCAGAGGACAATCTTACACAATTTGACCTAGTGCCAAACTAAGCTCTAGGCTTGTACTATGGGGACCAGACAACGATAAATACTTATATATGATAAATACATTTTTAAATACCTACATAGAAAACATCCAATACGCCGAATAAATACTCGTGCTCATTACACAAATATTTGGCCATACGGAATCGAACTCGGGACCGTCAGGGAGCTTAGTTTGGGACCGCCAGCTTCGGAGGCAGGGCCACTACCAAACCAACCAGGTTAACGCGTCGTCATAAAAAATGGATTAGCAATGAGTTTTAACCCCGCTACTGCGAGTAGGCACGGGTCAAGCATAAAATCGCTATTCAAAAATTCCGCGTCCGTAAAGAAAATAAATAATTTACTGCTCAATGCATTCATTTTCTATAATAAATTACCCGACGTAGTTTTAAAGTTACACTTGAAAAAGTTGTTAATGTCTAAAGCGTATTATAGGGTCGAGGATTATTTAGCAAGCAAAAATGCATGGCCTAAACCCGAAACTTAGTCAATAATCATCTATTTAAATGCAAAAGCTTTATCTTGTCTAGGGGACACCGTGGATGTAGGAAAACATTATCGAAACTTTTTTGTGGTCGTCTTGCACCGTCTTCTATACACATAAGTAGGTTTTTTTTTCTATATCTATCTCTCTCGTAGGATTACGCATGTTATTTGATATTATATTTAATTTAATATTTATAGTTCTATATCGGTAATGTTAGAACACTGACTGTTGAGTTTCTTGCGGCGTTTCTTCTCAGCAGTGGTCTCCTCTTGTGAAGCGCTGGTAGATTCTTGACGTGTTATAGTGCCCATGCGGCCTACTTACTGAATAAATGACTTTTATCTTTTTGTCTTTATCTTAATCGAGTAAGATCGAGTTTTATCTTCAGGGGGCTTATTATGACATAGCAATGCAGTTCAGTTCTTTGTCCTTTACGCTCGCCGTAATATGAACTGCATAGACATGTCTTAATAACCCCCCGATCGAAGAAGCTTACCTACTCCATACTATAGGATGAAATTTATTTCGTGTTATATTTTTTCGTAGGTACCGGTTGGCCATTGAATCAGGATTGGTGTTTGTCGTTCATGCTAGGCGCTAATTTAAATTCAATGTGAAGTGTAATAAACTGTAGAATTTATGATAATGAGGATTCTTATTACAATTTTTGAGATTTTAAAATAAAAATTGTATCATTGCTATTTTTATAGGTTTTATTCTAGACTGGTTTAAAAACGGTGTTGGGATTTGTGAAATAAGGTAACAATATATTAGGTATCATTTAAGGTTTGAACTATGCAATATGGCCCTTAAAACTCTTGTCAGGGTTTCGTCTGTCCCACCTAGGGTTACCAGATGAAAAATCTAAACTCCGAATAAAAGATCTGATTTCCTTAGAAAAATCCTGAGATTTGGTTGCAGTTTAAGAATATTCTCTCAATCGTACTTGAAAATTTAATATTTAATGTCTTAATAATTTACCAAAGTTGATTAGGTACCTTAATACATTATTTTCTCTATTAGGAAGATTATTTTTAGTTTATTTATCTTTTTATTAACGAGATCTTTAAATTGTAAGTACTGGTTTTTATTGAGAATTCAAAAATCCTGAGATTTCTAAGATTTGCGAAATCCAGCCGCAATCCTCAGAAGAGTCCATAATCCTGAAATCTCAGGACAAATCCTGAGATATGGTAACCCTAATCCCACCTGTCATCGTAGTAGGTACGTACAATTTATAACCTATAAGGGTTTTTTTTTTTGCCCCGCAGCGACTTGAACAGCTACTACCGCGGGGAAAATGGCGTTTCACTATGAAGTGATTTCGTCAGTGTCAAGTATATATAAGTATAAATCAAAATAGTAATAAAACACAATCCAATCTTCCTAGGAAGATTGGTGGCAACGTTGTACGGTGATATGTAGGACAGAGGCCAAGATAGTTTTAACCTCTGTACCACTGCGAGTCCACAGTCCGGGGGGGGGGGGGGGGGGGGGGGGGGGGGGCACTTGCAACGTTAAAAGATGGCGGATGTGTAATATGTGTTAGTTTTGTATTTAGGTGTTCAAAGTGATTTGTCCTTTTTATGCCTTTGTGTTGCACAGTGATAGAAGACTTGGACTTATTTCGTGTATCTGGCATCTTACTTCTCGTTTCAATTGGACTCGCAGTGGTACAGAGGTTAAAACTATCTTGACCTCTGTCCTACATATCACCGTACAACGTTGCCCCCAATCTTCCTAGAGAAGATTGGATAGTATTTTATTGCTATATTGATTTATACTTATATATACTTGACACTGGCGAAATCACTTCATTGTGGAAACGACTTATCCCCGCGGTAGTAGCTGTTGAAGTCGCCGCGGGGTAAAGAAGAAGACTTCATACCGGCAGACACTATAACCCTCATACATTTATATGAAAGTCTATCTAGACTGGTTTAACTCAACATCAAAATCAAATAAAAATCCAAAATAACTTATCATTAAAATTTATTCGGCATCATAATACGGAGCGTAGGTCGTATTACATAATCAGTAGGTCTCAAATTGCGATAAATAAATACACTAGCACATTGAGACGAGGTTTTTAGATGTAGTAAGCGGAGTAGGGTGAGGCGTAGGTATAGGGGGAGTACGCGAGCGGCGCGGAGTAGGCGGAGTAGGCGGAGTAGGCGACGGGCGCGGTGTACGCGGCCGCCACCGGAGCGGTGTACGCAGCCAGCGGGGACGCGTAGCTCACCACCAGGGGCTTGGCGGCGGCGAAGGCCAGGAGGCAGGAGAAGATCAGCTGGAAAACAAAAGAAAATGGTTAAAGTAAACCACTAGGCGTAAGCGTGATGTTCGTAGGGACAGCAAACCGCTACTCGACGTCTACAGGGGGATACTACCTTGTAAATAACTGTTCTTTCGAGTAACTTTAAAATATAGAGCGAAACGTAAAGTCGCATTATAAACGCTTATTTAGGTTTTACGAGAGAATACACCGATAATTATGGTGAACTAAGTATTTCGCTGGCGCAAGCACTTTGTAATTACGGCAATTTGACGGCGAAATCTATCTGAATATTGCCTCTCTGCGTGCCGATAATGACACAAACACGACTGAACGTCTGCTCCCTTGAGGTTTATCCCGAAATATTGAACGAAAGTAGCAATCCATTAATGTGACTAGTTTATTAATCGAAAAAATTAACCACTTTCTAATCCCAACACTTAAAGCACTTTTCCCGTTACTTACAATTTTGAACATATTGATTGTTTGTTTAGAGAATGCTTGTCTAACACTGATGGTAGTGTTGCGTCCAGGCTGTTTTATACGGATCGATGATGACCCCCATTGTGCTGGCAGCGAGCCGGCGCCCGCGCAGCTCGCGACGTGCGCGGCCTGGACCTCTACGCGACTTGAATAACTTTGATTGCGCTACTGATTTATGTTACACGGGGTGATTGTAAACAGTAATCACAGTCACGTGGATATATTGACAAGTTTGAATCAAAAGGTACTTCTGTATCATATAAATAGTTACAAATACAAGATTGTTATATGAATGTTTTATAACTAATAGATGTTTACGAATATATACGCGTAGAACTCGTTGATTGCAGTACCACCTGTCTTCGTTAGGGGACGACTTTTTGATAAGTCCTTGGTATGTGGTACCCTGTCTTTTATATCTTAAAAGGAGTAAATATACTGTTCACGTTTCTACGTTAAGTCTATTGTTAATGGAACAGCAACGTCATTCACGTAGAACTCGTTTATCGTTTTTCCCACAAACGTCCTCAAAAACATCAACATTTATAACATAATAAGAAAGTATATTCTAAGAGCCCACGACTCTTAACCTAATACGCTAAGACTAACGGATGATATATTTAGGCTCGTCATTAATCAGGAACACGAAATTGTGGTGCTGCAATTCAAAAAACCTGACAATGCAGTGCTGCAAGCCCCCTTGATTGGCCAAATCAGTGGCAGCAGCATGATAAGCGACGCCTCGTACTTAAGTATCTTTTATGATCGACTTCCTCAAAAAACAGAAGCTCATCTGAAAGATTATCAATTTCTGTGTAAGAAAAACCACTGCTGCATTTAGACATCGAACTAAAAACTAAAAAACATAAGGTGTGCCAGGGTTCTTGCATTGCAGCATTGCCATTTCGTGTTCCCCCATTAACGACGAGACTAAATATATTTACATCATCCGGTAGTCTTATCGTACTAGGTTTAGTGTCGTGGGCCCCTACTAGTAGGATAAGCTCGGCTAAAAATATTGTCATTTTTAGATCTCTTTCTGTTTTAGATCTCTAATAGGTACTTATTTTGTAACATAAGAATTCGAGATTCACAACACATTATAATTGTAAATAAATACTTATTTTATGGTTCTAATTACTGTTGCTAAATGTTATTTTGTATTTCATTGACATGGTTAAACTATACGTAGTTCGTGTTTTTTTTAAATTCTTGTCGCATTACAACAACCTGTATATACACATCGACAGAGTCACAATTCGTCGCCCAATCAAGGTCGTATTGGGCTTGAGTTGTAGAACATTCTGCCACTGTATGTGATTGTAACTTAATTATGTAAATGGTACCTATCTATGGTTGCTTTAAGGACGTTCAAGGCTGCCATTAAAACCTTCCCTTGAACTTCGAATATCATTGTTGTTCTTTATGGAGCATTGTTTAAGATAATCCTTCTGTGGACTGTTTATTTCATAGTAATAACTTAATTAAACATTAGCCGCGAGTTCCCAAAACAATGCTTTTAAACAGAACAACGAGGATAACGGCTTCGTCCCACGGCGTTAATATTTGTTAGGCTGGTTGCTAATTGTGCTTTTTCATTTAATGTATTCTATTTCCGGAATATTTAAAAGGCAAACAGTGGGTACTTTTGGTGCCATAACAATGACAATAATCACGTTATCTTTAGTAAACCACATTTGCATACATTTAATGCTTGGACTACAGCACACAATTAATCTTACGGTACTCGTGTCTTCCGTAGTAGGCTTGAATTATTCAAGTAATTATCGTAAGAAATATTTAAATTTTAAAGCCGATTAATTATACAAATTATTCGACTAATAGGGTCTGAAGTAACGGTAATTACTTACTCGTATTTTAAAATCGGAATGTAGGTTGATCCTAAAGAAAATTCCGTTAAGTATGAGTCGGGCCCCGTAATACATCCAATGGTTTAGTTGCTGCATAACCGTTTACAGGTAAAGTAAGTCTACGAGTAATAATGACAGTTTGGCGCCAAATAGTGCACATCATCATCATCATGTCAGCCTAAAGACGTCCACTGCTGAGCATATGCCTCCCCCAAGGCTCTCCACTCAGACCGGTTTTGTGCTTTTCGCATCCTCTGCGCTCCCACGATCCTTACAAGGTCGTCACTCCATCTTGTTGGAGGCCTATCTACAGCTCGTCTCCAGAACGTTCTGACCCCATCGGCCATCAAATAGTGCACATCAATGAAACTTGTTTATAAAAAAATTGCGGGTCCAACCTGTATGTGCAGAGGGGATATAAACTAGGGGTGTGAAGGGTCATTATCCGTGTATTTTTTTGCGCTGAATCCAATGCATAATGGATGTTTAATACCAACAATAGGTATATCACAAGATATTGAAAAAAAACCTTAGCCTTACGTATACAACAGGAGCTAGCAATTATTTTATTTTGAAACTTATTTCGTCTTTTATTTTAATTCGCGTATCAATCAATCAATCAATCGCGATATCATCTACGTATAAAAAAAACTGTTTTATAACTTTGATGGTTTCTGAGAAAAAGAGTGTGTGACATGCAGGCAGACAGACAAACGTATATGGTGCAACTATAAGGGTTCATAGGTTGTCTTCGGCACTGCGACTGCCCAAAAAAAAGAAGTGTAATATTTTAAGGGTGCATGTATGTACGTATGTAGGTATGTACAATTCTTTATTCCACCATAACTTTTAAATGCCTGAGCTGATGAGTGTGTGGTATCGTTAGAATCCTTTTACCATTTCGGGTGACAATATGATACCTAAAATGTCAAAATTGAAATAACAACAATGGCAAAATGACAATTATTAACATCGGTATATCGACGACCATTTCTTTCATTTAGTTATTAACTAGTAGTAAGTGAGTACCAAATGTATGTTTGTATGGGGACGCGAGCGTACTGGCATAATTTACGCAGGAATGTGGAACTGGTTTACTTTGTCTTCATTAGTCTAGTTGTTCTGTAGTTCCGTTTTTGTTTTATTTGCTTTAAATGGGTTACCAAGGTAACGCAAAATTAATGAAAAGAAGCTTTAAAAGCCGGACTGCATTTTTGATATTATTATAGAACCCGTTTATTAATGCTACTATATCCGTATATATTTGAGATGGTCACATTAAGACCTTTCAAATGATACCCATATTGTAATAATTAGAAGATTTTTTTTTTGCTAACCCAATATCCTGTCACCCGGGATGGTGAAAGGATTCTAACGATACCAGACACATTTAAATCGGCTCAGCTGTTTAGAAGTTTCATACATACATGAAACCTGTAAACATTACACTCCTTTATTTGGCCAGTCGTGTAAAAAGGACAAGCATAGCAAAGGATAGCAAAGTTGTTTAAAAAAGTAGGGATATTATTTTTTCGTAATTGGAGTTTGACTCTCAGATACACTTTTGGTAAAACTCTTCTCACTAATATATTCGGCTTAATACTAAACCTTCAAATAAATAATTCATGTTATTTTAATTTAATGAGGCTGATGAATGTTGAATGTTGAATGTTTGTATTTATGTATGTAAACACTTTATTGTACAAACAAAAACAAAAACAATAGGTACAATGAAGATATAAAAATAAAAGATGTACTAAGGCGAACTTATTCCTTTAAGGGATGTCTTCCAGCTAACCCTAGCAGTAATTATGAACATGGAACTACTTAGGATACGATGTTTACACCCTTAGTGTTCGGTCGACGTCAAAGAAATGATTACCTCTACATTTTTTTATCTTTATCCATTCGAATAAGGTGCAGAATTGTGAGCTGGAAGGGCTTTGCTTCCAAAATCGGTATTCAAAGTTATACATTAGCCTTGTTCCCTATGGAGTGCTAGACTAGAAGATTAAAAAAAACAGTTTCCAATTAGGTACCTAATGAAATAGTTTTCAAATATAAAAAAAATGATTTAAACAATTAAGATAAAATTCCCCGGTAATGTGTGTTCATAAAGAATTGCTAGTAAGTTCAACTCGAACTCTTAGTATTTAGCGACAAAGAAGAGAAGGTAATCAGTGTATGAAAAGCGGTAAGTAATTATGTTACTTCTTGTACATTACTTTAAAGTGTAACACATAAAAAACGAATAAAAAACATATTTACTTGATACGTAATTATTTAATTCACTCTCATTTGGATATTTATTTAACAGCATAGGTCAATTTATTTGCGAAGGTACGCGTACGCAGGTGCCGTGTACGCTGCCGCGTAAGGAGATGCGTACGCGGTATACGCAGCAGCTACGGGAGCGGTGTATGCGGCGGCCACAGGTGCGGTGTAAGCGGCGGTATACGCAGCGGCAACAGGGGCAGTGTAAGCGGCGGCTAGGGGAGCGGTGTAAGCGGCGGCTACGGGGGCGGTGTAAGCGGCGGCTACGGGGGCGGTGTAAGCCGTGTACGCTGCAGGGTAGGCCACGGAGTGGATGCCGGGTTTAGCCGCGGCGACGGCGAAGAGAGCTGCGAATGCCACCTGGGAGAAGAAGAACCTTATTAACAGTTATGTTTCACTCTTCCACCGGCAATATTGCTGGCGACATAGGCAAGTTTCCGACAACATTGCCAAGGTATTTTTTAGGGTTCCCACTACGAGCAATATGCCCTGTAAACATTTACGGCAATATTCCCACGCTGGGCTATATTCCCGGGCACGGCACACGGGTTTTGACTTACATGGTAAAATTATTTATTGGAGATGAAATAAAATTAGTAAGCTAATCCTATTAATATTTTTAATGCATTTTTTTTTATGTTAATTTGTTAATCGTTCACGCTGCAACAGCAAGACGGAATTGGCTGATATTTAGAATGGAGATAACCCCTACATTAAGACATAAAATTAATCGAAAACAACGCGGACGAAGTCGCGGGCTGAAGCTAGTGTAATGTAAGATCTATATAGCGCAAAATCAAATGAAGGAATGGTAGGCTATCAGTCACAAACATATATAAAACTATATAAGTAAATTAAAAAGATGACGCATAAAGCGGCTCGTTATCTAGAAATATGAATTATAGATTGCAGACACAGTAAATAATACGCTCGATCTTGGCGGGGCTGCTGCGCTTTCCAGCCAAACACATTTCCCACTTAAAGTTATTACTTATTAATTTAGGACGGACATTCGTGACGCGTATTAACGTCACCGTAACCCATTGTATGCCTTATAAGTGATTAGCTAGCAAAGAAAGAACGTGACCGAAATCCGACCACCTACGAATGTTCCTACGTAGATTTTGTTTAACTTTCTTAGTAATGACGCGTTCATTACACAATGACGTTATAAGGTACTTTGGCTTTTAAGCCTTGTTACTACAAGTTTTTGTTAAATCGTATTTACCAGTTTGAACATGTTGGTTTCGTTTGTGTGTTGCAGGATAAACCGGAGTGAATGATGCCTAGGATACAATGTAGCCACTTTAAATACTGTTTCAATGCGAATGAGGAATATTTCGAGACAATACGAGCGCTGCTTGCGCATCGGCGATGCTCCGAATTCAAGATAATCATCGCGGATGCAACCAAACGATAGGTCACCAAGTTTTCCAAGAAAAACTATCTAATTTAAACTATCAAGATTAATTAATTTAAAAAAAACTATCAAAATAAATTAACTTGATTGGTTCTCAAAATACACTTATCTCCTAAAAATCATTGGAGTTAATAAGTACTAAATAACTATAAATATAATACTTGTTGTTTTTTGAGATAATTAAAGTTAAAAGTAACGGCGAGGGAACCCTACACTGAGCACCTTTGTGACCTAAGTTGAGAATACTTAACAATGTCTATTGAGACAACACTAAATTATGTAAACACTCGTACTTAATCTTAGCAGTGTCAGATGAAATAAGGTTTTTAATATGCCGGCATAATTTGTAAACAGATCTCTGATTTTCAATATCAATACTCTCCTACGCTCTTTAGGGTAAGTATATAAAGCTTCAAGTGAGTAAATTACCCTGGACCTTACTAATAATAATCTCGCACTTATTGTTTCTGAATTAATTACATTGTAGATTATAATTTGATAATAAAATCCTTTTGGTCACCTAGTACCAAGGAGAGATGATCATTGTCTTTATTTTCGGGCATACCCTTATATTCCCGTCAATTTACATCGTAGGAACAAAATTATAAAGTGTTAATTTTCGTTTGTAAACTTGGTTCCCTTGTGCATGCAACTGCAAGAGTTGGGCATGCAGGTCCGGTCGCGTTGCATCAGAGGTTAGCCGGCACGTGTCTGCGGTGACAATCCTCGGGATTGAGCAACTGTTGGAGGTCAATGTGCGTGCTCACATCAAACCATAGAGGGTCATTTATAGAGTTTATTTCCCAGGAGGTACGGTGTTGAAGCACATTTGTAAAGTCTGTATTCGAATTAAAGTGTGTTTGTATTGTATACAATAATGTTTATGTGTAGGTTTGAAGTATTTAGACAGCATGCGATGTGGATACAATTTAGAGTGGAGGTTTTTTGTCATTGAATGTTTGAGAACACAGATCATATCAGTGGTGTACTATATAGCACCTACTTTCAACATATCGTTGCCGAAAATATAAATCATAAAATGTATTGAAATGTATTAGCTTCCCGAAAGCTTTTTTAAGTCAGTTACTAAGAATACATGTAATCTAATGAAATGTGTATTTTATCTTTGAATGACTACCTACTTAAAAAACCAGTTAAGAGCGAGTCGGACTCGGGCACCGGGGGTTCCGTACGACCGCACAGTGGGTATTATTATATTCCGAATTGAATTCGATTTTTAATCTAATTAGCGCGAACCACACTTGCTCGGTTTTTAGTATTTGTTGTTTTCTAATGGTTTTGATCATACCTATTTTGAAGTTTGTAGGTTCTAGCGTTTTTACTATACACCAAAAACAAAACATGTTGGAAAAGTTATTTTTGTATGCTGTTAGGACCGACGGAGCGGCGTTGGCTGTTAGGTATAGGGGTTGCACCCTTCGGACGCTAATACTGCTACTATACCCTGTCCACGATAACGAGCTAGTATAGCGGTCTCTCTTTTGCACTTTTGTATGCAAATGAAAGGGACAAAAAAGGAGAGTGGGCGTGAACGATGGCACCTCACTGTCATGCTCGGCGTACATGCTCCGTCGCTCGAAATATTTATTTTAATATCCCTTATGATTTTTCTGGTTTAGTTAAATAATAAAGGACCCAATAAGTATTTACTTATGTATTCATTTATTTATTACACAATAAGCAGAAGATAGTCCAGTAAACAAGCCGAGTCACAGATTAAACCGGTAAAAATTGAATAGAGATTACTATAACGCGTCCGCACCGTGCAAGAGACAGATGTTGACTGAACTTCGACCGCCATGTAAACTCACCCGGTGCACGTTCATCGCCCTTATCGCTGACCAATGACGTGCTGTCTAAGTTTTCTAGTACTAGCTCGTTATCGTGGACAGGGTACAGTTACTTTTTTTTTTAAATCCCTTTGTGTAGTTATTTTCTATAACAGTGCTATTTTTTTGTAAACCATGCTTTATTGGACATTAAAGAAGCAAACCAAAAAATCCACAGAGCTTATAAACTTTTCTATTACTTTAAGTTAGAGTGATATTTATGGTTATAGAAGGCACTGATGGTAAGTGGGATCTGGGACATTTTAATTCTCAATATACAACAATGCGAACATTGCAACATGGCGGTAGGTTAGAGGGGTTTTGCTGTCATGAGGTACAAATGGAAAATCGTCCACTTGAAATTACTATTTGGAAGTTGGATCTAAAGTAATAGTATCCCAAGTGAATTTTGTCAAAATGTAATGTGCTGAAAAATATTTATAACCAAATTTATTTTCGTTGTAAATTAATTGAGTCCTAATGGAATTTCATCCATTATAATTTATAAGCAAAATTAAATACGCTCAAAGTGAATGTAGTCTAAAATGAATTAGGACCATTTAAATACAATATAAATTATACATATTTCAGGTAGGACGTATTTACAATTAGTCATATTTCAGATAAAATTACAAATAGACATAAAAAAATTTTTTCGACCTTTAACACATTGAACAATTTTACCACGGGAGATGATTCCATTTTAGACGTTATTCAGATTCAAATTGTCATATTTCTGAGTTGACGTATAATTTTGAGTTGTCGATTTTCCACTTGTACTTAATGATAGTAAATCGTTAGAGGTACAAGATCTGGACGGACCCTGCACAAGGTCCTACCACCACTAAATGCACAACACATGCTTATTCATAATAATAAGCCAGAAATGGGCACCTAATTCAACTCATCATGTCAGCCGAAAGACGTCCACTGCTGGACATAGGCTTCCCCCAAGGCTCTCCACTCAGACCGGTCTTGTGCTTTTCGCATCCACCGCGCTCCCGCGATCCTTACAAGGTACAAGGTAGTCACTCCATCTTGTTGGAGGCCTACCTACAGCTCGTCTCCCGGTCCGCGGACGCCACTCCAGAACCTTCTGACTGAATTCAACTCTGTAAAACGATATTGCTTTTGACGTGTTATGGCATTGTTTTCAACTCGGCCGCTATTACTGTAAAATATATAAGAGCTATTAAAAAGTTAACAATACGATAACAGGTCAAAGGCCCACCTCGTGCATACAGGCACTGTATTTTATTTTGATAAAAATCAAATACACCAAGAAGAAACATCCATCTTCTGGTGAATGGCTTTATAGATGTCGAGTATTCTACACTAATCACTTCTCTCTCACTGAAAAGGTTACGTTTAAATGCCATTGGCGTTGGTTTTAATCGTTTTCTCTTTTATTACCTCTATCACTAGTATTCCTGGAGAACCTTTACACAAACCTAAGTATTTAGAACATATGTTGGTAGAAGTGGATCTTAAATAAAAATCTGTTACTTACATAAAATCAACAAGCAACATTTGACACTTTATCACACCAATAGTATAATAGCTAAAGTCAAACACAAGCAATATACTTAAGTTATGACTCTGTGGCGATTGACCTTTAAAACCGGGGTTTGCAATAATTGTACCTAGCTTATATTTTTGTTGTTGCGATAGGCTAGTTGGTAGTGACCATGCCTACGTAGCTGGCGGACCCCGGAAATATTTGCGTGATGAGCACGAGTATTGGTTTTAAATCTTGGATGTTTTCCATGTGTTTAACATGTGCTTAAGGATTTATTTTTCTATATAAGTATTTATATCGTCGTTGTGTAGTAGAAGCCTAGTTTAGTTTGGGACTAGATCAATACGAGCATGTGTGTGATCGTCCGTTGATATTCATTTATTTATTTATTGTAGGCAACAGGTATGATTTTTTTTTTAGTATAATGATTAATGATTGTTAAACCTGCCTGCTATGTCGAGTCTCAAATGTGTGTACCTAAACCTTGGATTGTTTCATGTCGGCACCTTAAATTCTTCAATAATTCGTTATATACTCAGTACAAAAAAAAATAGTAAGTAAAAACGCATGTTATCTTTTTAAGATCTTGCTTGATCTTTGATTGTTTATTAGTCTACGCACATTTAAATTTAGGAAGCAGATTTCTGACCTATGTACGCTGAGGGCCGCCGATGCAGCCCCGGCCTTCGGAGCGGAGTATAAAGTTGCTACCAACGATAATTGGACATCACTCAGCTCAGCACCAGCCCCGAGTAAACAAACCTACAAAATGTTTAAATTGGTAAGTAACAAGATAATTAAGTAATAAGAAATAAATCAAATTAACAAGAAAATCTCAGAAAACCGCCTCTTAATTGCACTTAAAGCGTGAAATATTTTACAGTTGAAAATGTAGGTATGTTAGGTGTGGTTGTATGAAAAGGTAGGTTCCCTTAATAATATATGTAGTTGAATATTTTTCTAACTTCTGGTAATTGAGAAAGAAGAACCCAATTAGACATTATTAATTAAAATGAGTAAAGTTTTTCGAAGCATTGCGTAAAAATGCATACATATCAGTATACATAGCATACATAGGAGGAAAAAGGGACCCTTTTTTACATAAGCCTTTAAAAAACTTACAGTATTAAAAACGGACACAATTTAGGTAATTAGTTCTAAAACGTGATAAAAACTTTAAATTACCTAAGGACTCAGAGTCGGATTTTCCAATAGCCGATATAGGCCACGGCTCATGGCTCGTCACCCAGGGGCGATAAAAGGGCACATTCTTATAAGCTTTACAGGAAGAAGGGATAGGGGGGAAGCATAAAGTAAATGCCTGCTTAAACTACCGGTGGTCAAGTTAATTGCATCTAGCGAGAGTCTCTTGCGATATTGGTCTCTGATACAAGTATATATTAGATACTGTTTTCTTTGGCTTCTGACGCAAAAATAGGGAATAGTTTAACGTGTGTATTTGTGTGTAATACCAAAGAAGTCGGCTATCTGCATAATATATGACTATAAGCATTTTTAATTTATTATGGTTACCAACAGAGTTTAGAATGCTTCGACTATTATATTACAGAGGGCCCTGCCAAGATGCACTACGCTAACTAGCGTTTCTATTCGTTTCGTTTTTTAAACAATCGCGTCACTGGTAGATGACGTGATACGATAAGTCACGTGATCTACCTGTGACGCGATTGTTTAAAAACGAAACGAATAGAAACGCTAGTTAGCATAGTGCATTTTTACAGGGCCCTCAGGACTAATCATCCTTTTTTGGTATTACGGCCCCGTAGCCCCTAAATAGATGGATTGATACGGACGCGTTTATTAGTATTAATGCCGCGGCCGTGTGGTTGCCGGCTTAGAATAGTGCCACTCCATGTCTTCCCGTGGACTTTCACACGGTTGTAAGAGGTGATTGAGGAATAAAAGCTTGTAGAAGCTTGTTAGGCGATGTGCTTGCAACCTATCATTAATATAGGAGTACACATGTTAAACATCTTAGCCCGATTGTGCAAAATGTTGTGATAGATTTAACAACAAGTTTTTAGAGTTGTTGGTAATTCTGTGGGTCTGCATACCCCGAGTTGGGAATGAAGGCGTGACGGTATGTAATTAAAGAGATTTTTATCGTTTTCAGTGCATCTTCGCCTGCCTCCTGGCCCTCGCCTCGGCTAAGCCCCTGGTGCTGAGCTACGCGTCCCCGCTGGCGTACACGTCACCCGTGGCTGCTGCGTACACTGCACCCGTCGCCTACTCCACTTATAGCGCGTACTCTTCGCCTCTCGCCTACTCTGCTTACGGTTACGACTCACCCTACTCCACTTACTACCTGCGTTGATAATAAGAAATGCTGTTTCAGTTACCATAACCAATAAAATGTACACCAACCCAACGCTTTTTTCTTTTTTTAAATTAAGGAGGCATAGCCAGGTTAGTCTAGTTGGTGGTGACCCTGCCTATAAAGCTAGCGGTCTCGGGTTTTAATCCCAATAAGGGCAGATATTTGTGTGATGAGCTAGCTGATTGTTCCCGAGTCTTGGATGTTTTCTAAGTAATTAAGTATGTATTGCTCTATATAAGTAAGTTTATCGTTGTATAGTACCCATAGTAAGCCTAGAGCTCAGTTTGGGAGGCGCCTGCGCCCAAACAGCGTTATTTGCATTAGACAATTACACCAAGTACTTAGCCGCAAGGCGAACTGGGCCGTGGACGAACAACGAAACGCCGGTCAATTTGTGTGAGATTGTCACCTGATATATTAGATAGATAAAAACCCCCGATATAATACGGCGACCCCTTCTTTCAGAGCTGATGTCTCTTAAACAGCCCCAAGACTATAATTCAAAGCTAGTTTAAAACCTCAAATGGTTTTAAACTAGCTTTTATTTAAGAAACCTAAATCGGTCCATCGGTTTGGAAGCTGCGATGCCACAAACAGACACACAAATATGCAGATATCCAGATTGGATACTTACAAAGATCTACAGATACACACGCAACTTATAACACCTCTAAATTTTGGTTCAAAAACCGGATCTCAACTCTTTTTCATTTACACTTATGAACTTATTCATTTGATGATTGAAAAGCCTGTCCTGAGGGATGATTTTGAAAATTCTTAACTTTTATTAGAATATAGTTACCCATGTTAGGTTGTTTAGGTAGAGCAAAGGCTCGTCTATATACAGGTTGATTTTGAACCTCCAAATATAGGACACCCTTCAGACCTACCGAGTTTGAACTCTTTCAATTGGCCTCGATGAGCAGTTGATGACTGCATAAAAGTGCAGTCCGGAAATGTACCGTTCCATAGCAGTGCATTTTAGCCAAACTTTTTTATACCTTAAAATAATGTACTAAACGGCCGCTATTTTTAATTATATTCACTTTACCTTTTTAGGGTTCCGTACGAAAATGGTAAAAGGGAACCCTTATGGTGAGGCTTCGTTGTCTCAAGTTGTCTGTCTGTATGTCTCTCTGTTTGTCACAGCAGGTTTTCTCAGCAACTACAAATGCTACCAAGTTGAAATTTGGCATAGTTTTACAACTTGCGTGCCCACATCTGACTTTAAAAAAAATGTTTTTATAAATAATGGAATGGTCTAGAATGGGGGGGTTGAAAAATGGCTGAATCTGCAAATTGCACATTCCGAAAGTATTTTTTTTTTCTGTAAGAAACTTTTTGATTTATAGCCAAAAATGTACAAAAATGGCCCGATTATTTCCGAAGTTCCGAGATCAAAAAATCTGAAAAAACTCCCTGACGTAAAGACTTAGAAAAACTGTCTTAATATTTAGGCTAGTCAAAATTGACCTTATTGCGTAGAAAATAAAGATTACCAAGCGTATTATCTTAAATACGGAACCCTCCATGTGCGAGTAGGACTCGCACTTCACCGGTTTATTATACTATCTGACCTATATTGTCAACGGGGCCCCCACCTTTTGGATCACAGGCAAGCGATGGCTGAGATATGCGTCATACTCGTGAACGGGTGCTGTTTGTGGGGTCCGGCCCGGTCTGTTCACGCTTGCAAGAACATTTTTTCCAGTCCATTGGTCAGTTAATGTTTGTGACGTAGACACCTCACCGTGTTCTTCTCCTAGTCATTATTAATATGCTACAGGGTGGAAGAAGACGAAGGCCCTTTCCGGAAATACAATGTGATATAAATGACTTATAATCCTTTTTTAAATATTTATAACGTACATTAAGTATTATTTTTTTGTATAAAGTGGTACTTAATATTTACTATGTCGACTCTAATAATTTTGTAAGTTATGAAAATTCGGACTCATTAGACCGTTGGGAACGGAAATTTTACCTTGTTATCGGTAACCAGATTAAATCTTTATAATTACTTATTCGTGTTATGTTACTTTATTTTATTAATGGTAATATTTGAAACGATAAGAATAAATAATGTAAATTCGACACTTTATTTTATCAAAATTATTTATTATTGTGTGTAGATATTGAGACCACGTCAAGAAAATGATAATCAATATATAACAATATTTACTCATACAGTATTTATAATGAAAATGAAAAATATATATATCAACATATACAGGGTGGAAACTCAATGGGCCATAGAGGAGTATTACCTGAAATCCTTGAGATAACTATCCTATATCATATCTGCAGGTTTCCCCTTTATTGTTTCCATCCTGGGGGGTTATTATGACATGGCAGTGCAGATCATTTTACGGTGAGCGTGAAGGACGGAAGGTAGCCTATATATAAATGAATTGCACAGATACGTCATAATAACCCCACTGTAGGTGTATCAGCGTAGGTGGGTATCAAAAGCAAAACAAAAGTATTGGCGTAATGTCATGGTTTATTGTGGGATAAGTCGATTTTATGTCTTAAATAACATCATTTTCAGTTTTCAACGCAGGTAGTAAGCGGAGTAGGGTGAGGCGTAGGCATAGGGGGAGTACGCGAGCGGCGCGGAGTAGGCGGAGTAGGCGGAGTAGGCGACGGGCGCGGTGTACGCGGCCGCCACCGGAGCGGTGTACGCAGCCAGCGGGGACGCGTAGCTCACCACCAGGGGCTTGGCGGCGGCGAAGGCCAGGAGGCAGGCGAAGATGCACTGTAAACAGAAAAAATGAGTTATATCCGCAAGCAAAGTCCGCTTATCTCACTTGCTCTTAATTTTTTTTTCAGTTGACCCAGATATACTCTGCTAAAATCACGGAAATCAACAGTGTGAACATGTATTTGGCGAATTATGGAACGTCTGTCAAGCAGTGTAGTTTTTCAGCTGATATTAACTATTCGTGACCATGAATTGTGCCTGTACGATGTATATTTTAACACTATCAGTAATATTAATATGTATGAACAAGTAAATCGCATTCCTCGGCTCTATAATATTTATGGTTTCTATGATCTTATTATGATGAAGTCTCGGATTCATTGTTTCAAATCGTGAATGCAGCGAAGAGCTCATACTCGGTAAAACCAAAATAGTTATGACATATTATCGTACTGTCAACGTTATTTACTGGACAGTAATGGCGGCCGAGTTAAAAACAATACGATATCATGTCAAAATAAATGTGGCTTTACCAAGTAGCATAGAGCCCGTTTACTATTCGGTTTTAATTAAAGAGAAACATTTTTAACTTACCAGTTTGAACATTTTGTTGGTTTGTTTGCTCGGGGCTGCTGGGCTGAGTGATGTCCAATTACCGCCGGGCGCAAACTTTATACCGAGTTACGAAGGCCGCAGACGCAACGGCGGCCCCCGGTGCAGGCCGCACGTCCTAAGAATTACTATTAGGTGCTGGCAGAAGCGAACCAAAATTTTATTCTGGCATTGAATGGTAGCACGTATAAAACAAAACTCAATACAGTTTAAGAAACACTTCATTTATATACAATATTTTGTATATTTTTAAAGTTTTTGAGAATCATGAAGTAAAACAAAATTAAGGAAAAAAACACAAGCATTTTTAAGGACTACAGACATTTGTTATCTTGCAATTTCCTGACAACAATCTCAAGAATGCAATCTCGACACTACAAACTTCCCAGATGATTTAGATGCAACACCTCTTCTCTAGTCAATTCACTTGTTTTCTTACCCCGAGATCGGAGCACAATAGCGACAAAACTGCTGCTTAGATCTTGCACAATGTTCTGCTACCATATATTTAACTCGCATGGTCAGAGCTGGTTTGATGTGCTGATGGACGAGGATTAAGAGACAAGCAGGGCCAACTTCTGCACAATTTTCTTGCCGTTTGTACTAATACCCGTTTACCCGTTTGAAATTATTCAGCCAAGAAAATTTGCAGTCCAAAAAATTTGAATAAATTATATTTTTCTGAACATAACCCACTAAGTGCAAACATGAAATTATAAAAATAAATTAGAAACGAGGTATTGCTAATATTGAACCCCTAAAGGGTAATTTTTGTGTAATTTGCTATTATTATAGTCTATAAGCGTGTTATTAAATTATTTAAAAAAACAGCCGATCGGAAGTTACCTTAATAAGTAAATCAGTACCTGCAACGAGATAAATAATATAATTTTTATTGCTTTTTGAGGTTAGTGCCTAGGACACTCGTACAGTCGAGGACAAAGAGATATATCCACCTCTTCACCATATTGTATTGCATTGTAATAAGGTCCAAAAGTGGTTCATCTTTCTTTTTGTAGCCGACTGTACAAACTAAACTTATTTTATACACACTTAACTTACCCACCAAAGAGAAATAAAAACGAATCAATTCGATTGAATGTGTCACCGATAAAACAAAGGCAATCTATAATTTTGTTTCAAATATTTGTGATATTTAGTAGCCTAAAGTAGCATTGGCATATTTTATCCACGTTATCGAAATGAATAATTCGCGGCATACAAAACATTGCTCGTCTCTTCGATATATTGTTTACACTGAGTTAAAAATAGAGCGTGGAACGTTTACTCGTGTTCTAATTATGCTATCCCAGTTTGCAGGGTTTCATTATATCTCTAATGTTATGTAAAATATCAACAACAAATGCACAGGTTCAACTGCCCAGTCGTAAAGTGCTGGAATCCCTGCCATGCAGGTCATACAATTTATTGTTTTAATGTGTCGTAGTATGCAATAGTGTAATACCTACTAACATAGTTTTAAGCAACTATTACTAATAACATAATGGACCCTATGTTTGAAATAAATGATGATTATTATTATTATTTGTATGTTTTACCAATCACAGGACTATGGGAGTCCCGGACCTTGACCCGAAACCAACACGCAGAGGCCCTTTTGACAAGTTTAATTTAGTAAAGTGATGGGACACCAACCGGCGATTGTCCCTGAGTTCAAACTATAGAAGTATGCTCCCACGGACTACCGCTCAACCACCAGTTAGTGTAAGACTATTTAAGAAGGGCGGGAACATTAATAATATGCTCTATGAATGAACTGATATGGATTGGTGAACTAGGCTATTGATGAAACTATGGCGCCTGGCTGGCCAATGCTATTTATTACTTTGGTTGAAACGACAGGCGGTGACTCGCCAACTCGATGGAATGGGCCTCCCGACATAGCCGCAGGGAGGCAACAGTTCCAGAGAGGCTAAGGGTGGAGAGGTGCTTCTGGACTTAACATGACCATAAGGTACCCACTGAGCACTTATGCAACACATCCGCCCTTCGAGCATAAGCTCTTGCGACCCCAGTCTGACCGGCTAAGGCAAGCCAGAGGTGAGGGTCTGTTACTTGTCATTGTACATCGCAGCCGGCCGGTGAAGGCAAGCGCGAGGTGAGGAATAGGCCCTACCCTCGGGAGGACTCAGGTCCGTGGTGTCGGCACTGACCACCAGCTCGCCAGTAGCTGCCCTGCGGCCATTATTATTATTATTTTCCTAAACTTTTAAGTCTCAGTTTATATAAACTGGTGGTTAATGTCATCTCCGGGACAAAGCTAAGTAGGTACCTAGAAGACATAAAGCTTACTAGTGTTTAGTTAGTCGTGTCATATATTATTATTATAATACAACCCTTATATAACCGAACCACAGGTATAATTGGAAAACTTAAAAAGTTGCCTGACTCATCTGAAAACCAGTTTAGGGCAAATGAAAATTCGGACTAACGATGTGTCAGGACAAACGTTGTCAGGGATTCTGAGCGACGCCCCTGCTATGGGGAGTGTTTTAAGATTTGTAATCAATAGGGATTCACATCAGATTTTCGGTAGGAGCTAAATCACGTGACTATTGGAATGCCGTTTTGCCCGTGTTCGAAGGAATATTATATTACTTACCCCCAAATGCACGAGTGGGATCACATGTAACGTCTAACTTCGCACTATTGATTCGATCGATTAGTTTAGAACCGGCACGTGATTACTCCCAGAGAAACAATCCAGTCAAATGGAAACCAATAATAATAGCATGTTCACCCGATCCCAAAATAGAGGTGTGTAACAAGTTTGATTAAATTACTAGTATTGAGTAACACCAATCAGAATCAGAATTAGATTTTCTCATAAGTAATTATTCCGGCGTTATGTTGTACCTTCTATTCGGCTTTAAATTTAAAACTATTGTTATTATTATTATTATTTTAATTTTTAACCCATTGCTGACAATTTATAGAAATCTAAAAATTATGATTTCGTGATTATTGATCACAATCGATACTTCTTAAAATAGCTAGTAAGTACCATAAATACCATAACAAGGATGCCAAGAGGTTTATTCTTTAGGAGGTATGTACTACAACCAGTACCAACATATCGTGGCCTCAGTATTTTATTTGATAAGAAACTCTATAAGAAGAGGTAGAGAGGTTATATTTAGTTCCCTTCAATAACACCCATGTAGTCATTAAGGCAAAAAAGTCCACAATTACCCTGTTCTATTTTGGTCCAATTTTATTCGAGTCCAAGACTTGCTAAATTTAGCGATTATTTTTACACCACACACTTCAAAAAGGGTGTTCGATGACTTATTTTACGGTTGACGTCAAAGGTAATTTACTTTATTGCGTTGCGATAAGGTGCTAAATGTACATAATTATCCTGAGAAAAAATAGGTGGTAAGCTAAGCCCTCGAAAGGTTTCTTGGCGACCATTGCTATTTTCGTACGACTGTTGTGGTTTTAAAATAGATGTATAAAAGAAACCAAAAATAACGATAACATATAATTTAAGAATTTCGTTTCATGTGCTCAAGATTTTGTTCAAAATTTAGCGGTCAAAAGTTTTGTAACTGAAAAGGTTTCAATTATATTAACGCTTACTGGGAAATACTACACAAGAAAAGTATGGTAGTGATTGATTGTCAGAGCGCTTTTAAGAGCCTTCTAAAAATAAACTATGACAAAACGGCCGGTAACGTCATTCAAAAAATTACGAACGAAACTAGTTTAGAACTGGTAATTAGAGGTAATTGATCATGGCATCGGTTATAAATTAGTTTCTCCATAACATAAAAAACGTGAATTGAATCAATAATACGCATACCTATTGTAAAGAACTACCTCAGCGGCAAAATTAGCAGAACGTAAAAAAATATGTAATATTTAACGTAACACTTTTACTTGATAGAAACAACAATATTTATTTTCCTTACACAAAACCACCTGTTTATAGATAATTTATTTAGTCATCTTTGTTGTTTCTATCACGTAAAATTGTTAATTTAAAAATGATACCCCCTTTTTTTGTTCCGTTAAGTATGTAAATATAAGTGTGTAAATATTACCTATAGGTACACGGTTTACATAAAACAAAATTGAACAGTTTAGGAACTCAAACCAATGGGTTTTTACACAACTTACGCTTTCCGGCCATTTGGAGCAACGCCGCACGAATGAAATACTTTGTTGTTTTTTATGCTAAGCTAGTTTGTTGACTGGTAGAGAATTCCTTAATAGTAGGAGATCCGAATAGGAGACGATTTGCACCGGGCTGCTTATTCGATGAAAAGTATTTTATATCAATTTTAATATATTAAGTAATATAAAAATTTAGTCCAGTAAGTAAAAAAGTAAAAATTAACATTGTTTTAAGAAAAATCATTTTTTGCTAGTTCTGTCCTGACCAACGGAGGTTAGAATTAAAAATAAATATATAAAAAATATTTTTTTTCCAGACATTAAGTTTCAGATAATATATCCTTCATTTTAATTTATTTTTCGGGGATGATAAAATGTCATAAACTACATCAGTTTTTTTAAATGATTAAAAAAAGGGTGTCACAAATTTCACCCGCTGGTTAAGGACAGGTTAGACAAATTACATACCAATCGAAAGTATGAAGCATATAGAATATGCAAACGTTAGGTTGATTTTTTTTTTTTCCCGTCAAACTATTGGGTAGGCTGGCATAAACAGGTAAGTCGGTACTAATATTTTGCACCAAGCCTAACGTTAACATATTCTATAGGCTTCATACTTTCGATTAGTATGTAATTTGTCTATTAAACAAGTATGCGTAATTTAAAAAAAAAGTTATTTTTAATTGTTTTTTTAATGATATAAGGAATGAAACTGGACTGAAATAAATTGTTCAGCCTGCCTATTCGCTACATATTATTTAGCGTATTAAATTTGATATAAAATACTTTTCATCGCATAAACAGCCCGGTCCAATTCGTCTCCAATTCGGATCTTAGACCATAAGGCATCAAGTCAAAGTTAAATGTAAAAATAAAGTTTAAATAAAACTCTATAACCAGATTGTTGGCTTCAAAGAATATTCTTATTCTAAAGGTGAAAAACTGAGACATAATTAACATATTTTGTACATCCAGGTGACAGATCATTTATTCGTTCATTGCATGAGGGTCATGGTTATTTATATACTTCCTTAGGATTAACGGCGCAAGTAGTACGCAGAGTAGGGCGCGGCGTACCCGTACGCGGAGTACGCTGAGAGGGGCGCACTATAGGCGGAGTACGCTGAGTAAGCTAGCGGGGAGTACGCTCCAGGGGCTGTGTAGGCGGCGGCTACAGGGGCGGTGTAGGCAGGAGCGGTGTATGCTGCGGCTACTGGGGCAGAGTACGCAGCCGCTACAGGGGCGGTGTATGTGGCAGCCACAGGGGCAGAGTAAGCAGCCGCTACAGGGGCGGTGTAAGCGGCTGCCACCGGAGCGGTGTAAGCAGCTGCCAAAGGCGCGGTGTAGGCAGCGGCGAAGGGAGCCAGCACGCTCGGCTTGGCGGCAGCGACGGCCACGAAACAGACGGTGATCAGCTGCAAATAACATGATGTCGTTAGATCACTCACAATTATTGTAAATATAAGCACCTATCTCCAATGGTAACTTATTATAATTAGGGAACCCCTTTTACGCATAACTGCATTGAATAATATAAAATAAAGAGTAGTAATTTTAACTTAAATTAAGTACACAATCCGGAAATAACCGAAAAATCAAGTTTATTGCTTGATTCTAATTTAAAAACACTCGTGACTTAGTAACTGGTATATTAATGGCATATCATATTTCAACTTACCAGCTTGAACATTTTGTATTTTTTTTAATGTATATTGAACAAATTAAGCAAGTATTCACGACAGAGGACGCGTGTGTGGTGTGCCGTTGTTCTGGTGGCCGTCCGTTTTATACGTTTACATTTGTATCGGTGGACTGTGAAGAAACAGCCTTGTGGCACCTGGTTAGAATAACAATTTGGCATTTCTGTCTCAATTCGGCCATTGTAGCGAAGACTGGGTGGCGCTAATTAACAAAAACCATATCCAATTAAACTCTCGGTGGCACACCCATCTTTGACTATTTCGTTGGTGTACTTATGCCTCAATATGGGGTGGTATTGTATGCTCTATAAGATCCGAATAGGAGACGATTTGCATCGGGCTGTTTATTCGATGAAAAGTATTTTATATCAAATTGAAAAAGATAAATAATATGTGGCGAATAGGTAGGCTGAAAAAAATACTTTTTCATTTTCCAGTGCTATATATTTAAAAAAATAATACGATTGAACTTTTTTTTTATATTGTTGTTTATACCTGCCTACCCAATAGTTTGACGGGAAAAAAATGTCTACCTAACGTTTGCATATTCTAGAGGCTTCATACTTTCGATTGGTATGTAACTTGTCTAATAAATAGGTAAGCAATTGCAATGTTTTAACACAAAGTTATTAATTTTTATTTTTATTAGTTACATATACTAAATTTTAAACTAACTTTTATTTTAGTTTTTTAATTGTAAACTTCATAATTAAGGAAATTCAAAAATTAGTTGGATTTTAAAGATTATACTGTAATTATTAAAAAACTGTATGTTTGTTTAAAAATAATAATTTAAGAAAGGATGGGTTTGAATTGCTGCGTTCAAGAATGTTAGTTCTTGTTTAATGAGCTAGTTGCTACCTAAAGTCTAGGCGTGTGCTATGGGTACTAGATAACGAGAGAAAGAGTAAACATCCAATACTCAGGCACAAGTACTTATGCGCACGCTCATCTTAAGAATATTTTTACCCTACCGGGAATCGACCATTGCTATATTTGAGGCAAAATCACTACTACACTTAATTCACTGTTCGTTAATTTTAACGTATAATTGAAAAATACAAGAATTAAAGTAAAATGTGGGTCAGTAATGAATATTTTTTCAAAAAAGTGGTTTAGTTTGATTACTTCAGGTTATTAAGTGTCTTATTTTATAAGTGGCAATAATCAAAATTTAACCCGAGGTACTCTTTTTTCCCTTCTTTTGATATTGGGATCGTATCGTTTTTTGTTAAAATACTAGTGTTTAATAACGGGTTTTGTATTACCAATAATGTATTGTGATTGATAACTTACTCGTAATTACTCTTCTCCGTAACTTACTGTGCAAGTTTCCAATCTTTTTCACAATTTTCCAGTTAATTTGTTATACAGCAAGCGATGCCTCGGCGATTTCTCTAGCATTTCGAGCATCACATTTTACTCGTTTCTAACAGGAAAAACTGGTCAAGTGCGAATTGAACTCACGCGTCGAGGGTTCCGTACCGTCTGAGTCACACTTGGCCGGTTTTAATTTGTCAATTTTCTTAAGTGGTCACTATACACGTATAACATCAAATTTGGCTTTTGTATGGTCTTGTACGATTAACAACAACGAAAATTGTTAAAAAAGGTTTCTTGTTAGTTATTTACTTTGATTGGATTTGTTTGTTTGATCGGAAATACCAAAAAAAGGGCTCGAATGCAGAAAAAAATACATTACGGTTCAAACCTTTTCTAAAGTAACTAGTACAGACGGACCGACAGTGGAGGCTTAGTAATAAAGGTCCCATTTGGCACTCTTTGCATACTATATCCTAAAAACTAATTAACGAGAAGTTTTTCATTAATTAAGCTGGGTTAGTCACAGTACAGATTGTTTGACACGGCTCCTTAAGCCTAATCTCCTGCGCAGTTCTCGCGCGATATAATGCAGGCGGACTGCCCTTGTTACTCAGACCTTTGTGAAACATGCAGATACAAGCGGTAAGTCTGATACTAGTTCTTTTAAGTAGAAGAGAAGCTTTGTTGCTTTTTAAAGCATGTTTTACTCATATCATTACAATGAATAAGTTACCGTCCTACTTTATAATATTAGTCATTGAATCTACTTTTGGATGAAGCCTTAAATGTTAGAATCTATATATATATATAAAAGGCAAACCTCACTCACTGACTTATATATCAACGCACAGCCGCACTGTACCTAGAAACTTGAAATTTGGTACAGGGGTTCCTTTCATGATGTAAGTAAGCACTGAGAAAGGATTTTTGGAAATTCACCCCTATTCTAGTGCTCCTAATGCTATAAGCACTAGTTACTCAAAAATCCAGTTTAACGATACATGTATCGCGGTTAGTCATTATAATTTTTAGGATACGGGTTGAATTATTCGTTCAATCGTCGTTTCATGAACGAGTATGACTTGTAAGCTTAATAAAAAAACAAATATTCGCTTTGATTTCCCCAATGCTTCTTGAATCTATAAGTTACCTGGAGGAATTCGGTCTAAATAGCGCCAGAAAATTTAAAATACTATAAGCGCATTTAATATTTGCGACTTACGTTATCAACATTACCATAAGTATTATAATTGTCAGCTGCTGCTGCTGTCTCTTCCACTGTACGCCACTAACGCCATCAAGCAAGATCCACGGCTATTCTCATCCAGCTACTCTTGCAGAGATCGTCACTCTACCTCCCACCTAGTCTATGAACGCCATATTACTGCGTTATAAAAGAAATAATTTATGCAAGAAGCATTAAATGAAAACCACTCTCGCTCTTCTAGGACCCAAAACTGTAACCGCCAACTTATTCTTCCAGTGGTTCGTGGTACTCCTAATGGCATTCATAGCCATGTCCGCCGGGATTCACGGGAAGCGCGCCCAGCGAGTCCGGCCAGTGGTCGTGGCCAAGCCGCCCACATGTCGCCCGGTTATAATACGCCGCTGTTAAATAAGGAATTATAAGCTAAAAACGCGCGGAGGCAGTAGCGGCGCGGCGTAAAAACTGTATTCTTAGAAATGTAATGTAATGTGTCACACTGGGCTGCAGTGTCTAAGCTGCCCGCTTGTGCAGCATAAAGCTACTCGTTTGTTAAATTATAAACAGGATATATCCGTGTATTTAAAAATGTGTTGATAGCCATCATCAGTAACAGAGAAATATTGTGTAATTTTTCTTAATGTGCATAATTTATCCGTTTTCATTTACAAGTAACTTACACCAGACCAAATGTTTTTGATTTTTGTCATTGCCCTTTGTTAAATAAATAGTTGTTATTAAAGGAAACAGCCAGATAAGATACAACCACATAATCTAATGATCGTTTGAATAGGTAAACAAACATACCCAATAAGCTTAATATCAATCAATTATTTACTCGTAATAAGATCTTAACTAGGTACCTACTAGTTTGCTTAACTTATAGGATACCTTGTCTGCAGAATAAATAATGCCACACATCAACAGGTTTTTTTTTTAGATATTGTCAGTTTCTATGAGCCATAAATACCTCAGCAACACACCAATTGTTTCACATTACCATACATTTCATTTTAAAACAATAGTCTGTTCTTGACTTCCAGTTTCAATACGATCAATATGTAAATTATGTAAACACCGTTTTAAAGACGTCTAGATTGTAGAACTGTTTTCACACCGAAAAATTGATTTGATATGATGATGGCACTGCTACGTAACGACCGATATCCGTCTTTCGTCGACGAGCCTTCCGACGTATCAGAGTTAATTGGCCTACAACCTACAAACTCGGAAGAGTACGCTGGTTCGCCTGAGCTCAAAGCTGGTAATCAAAAAACAATACTATTGTACAGTCGAAGAATTAAATTAGTGACCCACCTTAGTTCCAAAGTCAATCTGACATTCTACTGCAATAACGTTAAGAGCAACGTCCTATCAATTACAAATGACTTGGCATCTCTAATGACAATGACAATACATCTTCAAGCAGATTTTCTTTCAAATGGATAACAAATTAACGTTCATTACCGTACTACATACTATACTAGGGACCATTGGTTCGTTTCTGAACCGATCTCAATGAAATATGGTATGGAAATAGCTTGAAACCCGAAGAAGAACCCATAAAAATCTTCTACGCGAACGAAGTCGCGGGTAAACGCTAGTAATATTATAAATGCGACAGTAACTTTGTCTGTCTGTATGTTACGCTATCACGATTAAACTGCTGAACTAATATAAAACATCACCTACTCGGACTTGTAGTTTTATGTGTTTGTAACAGCGTCGGAACCCTACGCTGAGCCGAGCGTGGCCCGACATGCTCTTGCCCGGTTTTTTTAACAGTAAGTTTGGTTGACAGATGCTAGTACTACGATACCCTCTCGATAGACGCTAAAAGGTCGGTATGGTAGGCTGTCGTTTAAGGGTAACAGAGCTGGGCCGCTATTACTGTCAAGGAAATAAGAACTATCGTAACGTTGACAATACGACAACAAGGCCCTTGGCTTATAACTGTTTGTTTATAAATATATGCTATAAAACGGGTCATTTTGTATTGAATTACCGTAGAAAGTGATCCGTTTTTATTGCTCCTGAGTGTATCTTTACACATTGTATTTTCTTGGTGACACACATAATCTATTGCTATTAAAGATTGGCGATAATCAAAAGAATAATCATTCCTTAAACAATTGAATGAAAATGCCTTTTCTGATTACCTTTAATGGCAAAAAAGTGAATGGAGCGACGACTATAGACATCTTAAACATCCGCTGATTACCTCGTCTATTTTAAATCTTAGTTTACTTAAGCTTTGAAAAGATATCAGATCACAACGGCACGTGCACGTCCGGTTGACTTTCTGTGACGCAAGGTAAGTGCGGTGACTTCTTGCGTTTGCAATCTTTACAAATATATTGAAATCAAATCAACATAGAGCGCCTCTATTCAACGCGGTAAAAACAATATCGTTTTTGATCTGTTACCGTGTTGTCAACGTTTTGATAGCTCTTATTTTCTTTACAGTAATGACGTCTGACGTCATAACAATACCTTTTTTTTTTATGGCATAGAGAAGGCAACCGAGCACACAGGCCACCTGATGGTAAGTGGAAACTGTGACCCATAGACATTAGCATAAGACTGCAAATGCGTTGCCAACCCAGAGGACTAAGATGGAATGCCTCTATGCTAGTCATAACACCGGCTGTCTTATCCCCAAACCGGAACACAACAATGCGAACACTGCTGTTTCGCGGTAGGTTAATGGATAAGATGGTGGTAGCGATCCGGACGGACTCTGCACAGGGTCCTACCACCCGCAAACCGGTAAACTATGATATCGTTAATACCGCCTAGAATAGAGGTGCAGGGTATAAAACTATAAACCATATTGCTTTTGACGTGTTATGGTATAGTTTTTAAATTGACGGCCATTATTTACAAGTAAAAAGAGCTTATAAAACGATAAAAATACGATAACAAGACAGAGCGACATTGTTTAACGTCTTAGAATAGAGTCCCTGGGCCTCTTACTGTTAAGCACCGTATTGCCTTTGACGTTTCATCGTATTGACAACGTTTTGATAGCTCTCATTTCCTAGACTGTAATGACGAGCGTAAACAATACCATAACAGATCAAAAGCAATATGGTTTTACCGAGTTGAATAGAGGCCCAGCTTCTTGATAGCGTTCGGCTGGCCATCGCTATCTCACTTGAAGCCTCAGAACTATATCACCTTTGATTTGGTATCGTATTGTTTTTAACACGGCCGCCATTGTCAAGTAAATAAGAGCTATCGTTACGTTGACAATACGATAACAAGTCAAAGGTAATATGGCGTTACCCGGTAGAATAGAGGATCAGTATATTTGCCACTCGGGTTACATAAAATAAAATAGATTCTTAATAGCGATCTATTTAGTAACGTTAGTATAGGTACTGCGACTCTACATATTTTACTCGGGCTAAACCTTTTGAAATTTTATCGTATTTCCAACATTATGATTACTCTTTTTATATTTTTTTATTTTTATTTGGCGACCTAGTTAAAAACAGGACGAAAGAATACGTGTAGCTAGAGACAATGTAGAGTATGGCCCGTGTAGCTCACATTTCAATCATACGTCAAATTTCCGAGTCGACTTTATTAGTAGCATGAACCACTTCACAGATTCAAGTTCCCATACATTATTTTACCTACGTATACTTCACGTTTACTACTCGACGACGATACGATATTCAACGTCAATGTCAATGGCGTCAAATTTTACGCCACGGACTCGCGGCGCATATAATTCTTCTCGATGACGATACGTTTACGTTTCTTACTGGATAGAAATCTCTGTGCTCGAGGTACTGTGCGTCTGTACGAAAATCGCACCTGACATCGCATCTTTTACCAGCGTCGTGATATTTGTGTCTCAAATGTACCTATTCTGAAACATCGCTATAATGTCTTCACTACAGTAGCCGCAACCGCATCAAAAACAAAATCGCTTTCCATGTCTGTCTTTCTGTCATCTGTATATTTAGATAATTTTTCACGGAAGGTTTTTATGTACCTGGTTTATGTATATACGGGTGTTACAAGTGTTACAGAAAACTCGCATGAACCAAGGCGAAGTGAGGGCGGGTCGCTAGTTATGCATACTCCATTTACCTCCTAATAACCTCCTATCTTGTTCGTGGCTAACCATAGGTATTCGTATTAGATTGCGTCAAAAGAAGTTACATTTTAAATGGTCAGTGAAGAATAAATGCATGTTATAAAGTTTTCTGCGACATCTGTTACTTGAATATAATTAGGTAAATGCCGTGGAACTGGTCTAAAACTATTTAAGCGTTAGTTTTGTTTTAGTCCTTGCTCTTATAATTTTTGTAGCCGTCATCCCGCAAGGTCGCACATGACTGTAATACGTAATGTGGAGGATATTTGTCTAGTTATCCGGCCGGCGTCCGCTCCGCGCATCGGCCGTATAAAAAGACTGCATCATTGGGCAGTCATCATTGTGATTTAGCTGTTCGCTTTATCAGTTCACTTGCAATCCTCTCCCGCCAACACACATCAAAATGTTCAAATACGTAAGTACCTAGTGACAATTTAAGAACAGGTACGTGTAGGTACCTTAACATTAAAATAATGATATTATTATGAAAATCTGTTTTAAGCGATTAAGACAGCTTTTAAATTATTTAAATTTTGATAATACAAAATATAAGAGAAATGCAGCATCAATCTTGACTAATAACTGGTAACTTAGATCTTATTTTAAAACAATATCCTAATGCGTAGGCGCGCAATCTTTTAAATAACAAGAGTACCTATTTCGTATCAAAAAATATGGTTTTCATTATTATTTGTCTCTTCCGTTAATACTAATCAATGCGAGCCCTTCGCAGCCACATGTTAGCTCTAGCTTTCCCATATGTCATAGTGTTGAAAATCACACCGCGATATTTAATCCAATATTAGCTTATTTCTGGGTCTCTTTTCTCTTGGTAAAACCATATATGGCTTGATGATAGCTCCTAACTATTTACTTGGATACATTGTAGCGTAAACCATAATTGTTTATACTTAGTCGAATAGAGACTTTGGTACCCCGTTTCTTTACACCGTATGTGCAAGTATGTTTTGAGGTGGGTAGTAAATGAGAATTTCTTGGAGAGCTTTAATAGTGGTGGGAAGAAGTTACTAGTTTTCATATAACGAACTTAAGTTAATTTAAAGAATAGCTTTTACATGACTATGAAAATAGTATCGATTTTCGTTGCGATATAAGGATACATAAATTTCTAATTGATTTCTAGGCCAAAAGTTTAAAAGTACTTAATTTGCCTACTATTCTTACTTCGAAAGCCTTATTCGTTATTGTCTTGAAGTGCGGGTTTTGCTCAACTCTCGCGTCGGTTTATATGAGGTTTCTGTAACACCTGTACATCATTTCAAATCACTCTACATATATATTGATGACAACCGCATTAAAATCCGTTGCTTAGTTTGAAAGATTTAAGCATACATACAGAGGGACAGACGGCGGGAAGCGACTTTATTTTATAATATGCAAAGATTAGTACCTTTTCTCATTAAAGAAGATATGTATATTGATATACCTACTTGTCGCAAATAAATTGAATCCGAAGCTGAATCAATTTGTTCCGTACCCTAGAGCGTATTATTAAATATATTTTTTTATGTAGCTAAGGCGAGTTTGTTCGATCAAACTTAAGTTGTCAAGATGTAGATAATTTATCGTTGTTATCGTAACAAAGCCCCACTAATACCTACTTCTTTCTTCTAATGTTGATGTTTAGTTGTTTCGGTGTTTAGTCACAATGACGAATCAAGCGAGAATGAAGTATCGGGAATGAAATATCAGGAGTCAAATAGATAAGGTTCCGGACCAGGATCAAGCATAGATTTATTGTCATGGTAAATTGCAAAGCACTCGAGGTAAAGCTAAATATTTACTCCCAAATGTTTTTGACATTAGGTATCTTATGACTTATTCAATGAGGCTTTGGGAGGCAATTTAATATGGGTGTTTTATTTTATTTGTTATTTTATTCCAGCTGGCTTTCGTCGCCCTTCTGGCCTTCGCTTCCGCCAAGCCCCAGTACCTGGAATACCCAGTAGCCGCAGCCTACGGCTACTCCGCTCCGCTGACGGCCGCATACACCTCTCCGCTCGCCTACTCCGCTTACAGCAGCAGTGCCTACGCACCTTACTACAGTCCCTACGCCTATGCTGCCGCCCCCGCGTACTACTTCCGTTAAAAACCCAGCCGGGTATTAATTCACCACTCTGCTCAAGTGTTAAACCACTCTGTTTACTCTATGTATTTATTTCTCAATTCATATAAATGAAACAATAAAGTCAATAGTAAATGTTATTACTTGAATTAATTTCAATGATCTCCGTTTGACCCTTTACCTATGACGTTTAGTAAATAAAAATCTTAATTGTTACATATTACTATAAGCTGGAGGGTAGGCTGGTCATGCCTACTCATTTCTACGCTGCTGAATGGTAAGGATTTGTAAGACGTCTATTAAATGTGGTATTATGCCATTATTAGGTAAATGGAAGCCTGTGATGTCTATACAAATGTAACTTAACTCGTAATTGTTATAATGTGGCGAACGTCACAATGTACGCAATTGGGAACTAAAACAAGCAAAATAATGGGAGCCGATTCAACAAGCATTCGACAAATTGGCGTTCAGAAAACAATAAATGTGTGGAATAAATAAATAAAATAAATAAATAAATAAATAATAAATATTCGGAAACCAAAAAAAGACGAAATAAAATCTCTTTAAATCAAGGTATAATTACAACCACTTACCCACTTACATAACTTTATCAAAAAACTGACCAAAATTAGGTAGAAAAAAAATATGTGTTCAATCTTACTTAATATACCTTATATTTATGTATAAGTAATATAAGGAATATAACTGAAATGATTGACTTAGTAACAATTTGAAAACAGAGAGTCACACTGTAAGTGTCATTAATTAAATTACGACGGTAAATAAAAATGTTATCGCACATTCTGACGATCATACCCCTCCGGTGACGCTTTATCAAAACCTTCTAAGAGAGAAAAACTCGTGCCATTCGACACGTGAACTGTTCGCGCGCGACTTGGCTCGCGCCTGGGGTCACCCACGATAGCCGCACATTATCGGGGCCTCTATTCTACTGACTGCAAACCTTGCTTTTGACGTGTTTCCGTATTGTCGATGTTTTCATGGCTCTTATTACAGTTAAAACAATACCAAACATCAAAAGTAATATGGTTTAATCACCGTGTTGAAGAGACCCCAATGTTTCGTTACATTGCTTAAACAATGTAGTTGGCAAAACCGAAAGGCTTAAATAACAATGCGGTCCCTGATGGTAGGCAATGCATTAAAAAAAACTTAATCTATTACTATAAAAACGCCATGGTGATCCATGCGATGGCATCGCCGTTATAGTCTCTCGAATAATATTCCAGAACAATCAAAGCTTAATGTGTGAGTCTCAATGACTCAATCAATCACGGACATGCTTGTGTCATAGATGCATACTAAGCGCCATTTTGCAATCCTCGCACGCACTTGTCAATTGTTTTTGTTTTAAGGCAGTAAAATAGGCAGTTGTTTACGATGACACATTATCCTGATCCATAACGACAGAAGTTGACGGATATAATATTGTGAATTAAACTCAGCGAAAGTGAGATCATTATATTCGACGTACAGTTGGCATGACTTTGAATTTGTTAATTTTTAGGGATCCGTGGTCAACAAGGAAGCCCTATAGTTTCGGCTGGTCGACATATCCGTCTGTCTGTCTGTCCATTTATCCGCTGATTAACTCAGAGATATTTGGTAGGTACTGCAATTTGGAATATTTATACTTAATTACTGGTAAATTACGCCGATAAAGTCGTAAGAGAAAATCTAGAAAAAAAATTTTTTTCGTGTACCATCCATAAAAGCCTTAGGTATTGTTTCAAAAAAATCCTAAATCAAAAATCAAAATTCATTTATTTGTCAGAATACAGTAATACATGGTCTTAGTTATAAAATTTTAGCACTTGTATTCAGCATGCAAGCAAGCGTACAAATATTGTAAATATTCTATTTTCAAAATACTTTCCTATTTTATAAATTCTAGTCAATAATAACAAAAATTCAAACGTCTAAATATTCCTTGACACTGTAGAAACATTTCTCCATTAGCCATTTTGTCAAGTTACGTTTAAACATTTCTCCCGACAACTTTCTTAATTCGTCCGGTAAATGATTAAAAATTACAATGCTCATATTGAATATATTTCTTTTGTACATATCCTTGCGACAGGGAGGTTTATACAAAAGAGACATAATACGTGCTCTGGTCTGCCTTTTAATAACTTGACTCCGTTTCATAAAATATTCTGGGTGGGAGTTGACGAACACACATACGTCTCTTATGTACACGCACGGTAGTGGTAAAATATTAAGTTTTCTAAATAACGGGACACAGCTGTCGTCTAACCGAGCATTAGTCATCACCCTTATGCACTTTTTCTGAATTTTAAATACTCGATCAAACTCCACCGAGTTTCCCCATAGGATCAAGCCATAACTTAGTACTGAAGACACATATCCATGGTAAGCCATTAGCGCCGCTTCTATAGAAACCGTATCTCTTAACCTTTTAAGGGCAAACACAAAACGGTTTAATTTATTACATATTTGATTAATTTGGTCTTTCCAATTTAGATGCTTGTCAATCATTATGCCCAGAAATTTAATTGAATCTACAGCGTTGATTGTCTCATTTTTATATTTAATTTTTAGAGGTATAGAATTAGAATTATATGAATTATATTGTATTAATTTAGTCTTATTTATATTAATATGCAAATTGTTATTATTCATCCATTCGATAGTGTCAAACAGTCCTTTATTAATATTAAACTCAAATGTATCCATCTTTTCATATTTCACCACAATTGTTGTGTCATCAGCGAACATAATGGTTTTCTGTGTGATTGCTTTTGGTAGATCGTTGATGTAAAGGAGGAAGAGTAGAGGCCCTAGAATACTCCCCTGCGGAACTCCTGTATTGTTAGCTCTGTATTGAGATCTATAAACCCGTTTTGACATCTCCTTACTTGAACTACCCACTGAAATTGTCTTAATTTCTACACATTGCAATCTATTTGTCAAATAACTCCCTATCCAATCAAGCACTTTCCCTCTTATTCCATATGTATCAAGTTTATGTAGAAGTTTGGAATGGTCAACAAAATCAAAAGCCTTCGACATATCTAAAAATATTGACACCACCGGGGTTCCATCATTTATACTCTCTGTTATTGCACGAACAAGGTCAAAACACGCGTGCGTGGTCGACCGGCCATTGCGAAACCCGTACTGCTCTGAACAAAGTATATTATGTTTAGTTATAAACCCATTTATCCTCTTAACTATCGCCTTTTCTAAAATTTTTGACAATATAGGGACTAGTGTGATGGGTCTATAATTGTCTGTATTTAATTTATCCCCTTTCTTGAACAAAGGTTTAACAATGCAATATTTTAATTCTTGTGGGAAGGTTCCATCAGAGAAGGATAAATTAATGATGTGAGTAAGAGGCACCGTTATAAACTGGGCACAAAGCTTTAAAATTTTTGTGGTTTGCTTGACTTTATATTTAAACTTGTGGTTTATCCCAGAATAACCTGTTATTTTAGACGAAACAAATCCCGGGTTCCTCCCCTCGGACCGTGCTACTTTTACAAATAGAAACCTTAGGAGCCTTCGTGCCCCCGTCGTCAGACCGGCTCGTGCGTCACTCGTAAGTTCTTTTTATAATTTCGTAGCCAATGGTTACAACCGGGACCCTAATGCTCCCTCACGTAGTCACGTGTCCGTCCGTCGTCGGTCAAACTGGTTTTACAGCCAAACGGTTGAAGTTACAGTCTTTGAATTTTCACAGTATAAGTATCATGTTGACCCAAAGTCATAAATATTGGCAAAAAATATGTTTAAGTAAATGTTTTTAAAGGAGGCTCCCATACAGCTTAAAGGGCACTGATAAAATATTTTGACCTACGTCATTGAATGTCGTTCTTTATAACTCGGAGTGTAGATACTATCTACTAGAGTATCTATTAGTTAGATACTGTGTTCATAGTTTTAACAAATATTGGAAAATAAAGGAATGAGCAGCCACTAAAGTAGAATAGAATAGAAGAGAATAGAAAAACAAGGGAACATAATAGAAAAGATACAATTAATGAAACTAGGTACTTCTTATCTACTAACGAGCGACACCATTAAATTTAAAAAAAAAATGAGAATGATGTGTGCCGATATGGTCTCCACTCAGCAAAATGGTTGGCATGGGAAGATCAACCGGGCTGGTTTCCAGGGAAGTGTGTTTTTTTACACAATTTTATTTCGAAAAAATTTTAATTTCCCTTTGCCCTATGAACTTGAAAGGAGAATGAGCAAGTTCCTAAGGGCCTATCGGCGGCTACTGATGAAATTAGTGTCATATTAAAGGTCTGAGGTCTGAGGTCTATTAAGGAATATTTATTGTGATGAACTTTTATGTGTATTTCTTTTAAAAAAGGAATTCTTTATATTTAAGTCCAAATTACATCAAGACTATCAGATCTAGAACTTATTATTCATACTGTGTGATTGACCACCAAAGAATCGGCCGAGAGGCTATCGTCCATTAGGTATTATTGCACGTCTCTAGGTACAAGAGTTGCTGTGCACATTATTATGTGCGTGGCATGGTATCAGGGCTGGCCAAGGAACCAGCCAGAAGATATTTTGTTACCATCAGATTTAAGTTTAATTATACACCGTGACTTATGATTCGTATACTTATATTTGTGAGTTGTAATTTATTGCTTCGTAGTAAATAAATGAGATAATATTGATAGTTGCTAAATACTTCACTTTGACATATTAGATCATCAATATGTGTTGTGATTTCCCTTCTTTCTTAAACATATGATATATTGATTATCTTAAATCGAATTGGGAAAACTACGCAAAGGACTCTAAAAGAAAATCAACTTTTATTATCGTAACAATTAAGTAACGGTAAATAAACTTTCACCAATTAACAGTACTTTACTCATCGTCAGATTTTAAAATTACCCTTGGCCGCTCATAGAACAAGTTCCATACAAATGGGCCCATTCTCCTTTTGTGATAATGTTTATTATTACGTATGTTTGTACCTACTGTTGTGCTTTTGCACTTTCACCTAAGCTCCAACCTAGAAAAGTTTAATAAAGCGCGAAATAAAAAGTTTTATTTTATTACTTTGTCGGCGAAATTTAAATGAATAATTTAATTATGCTAAATAACAATTTTGTAGTACCAAGAGTGTCTGAGTTTACTCGCGGACGGACAATAGGTTTATTATACGTAAGCCCTTTAACAATGAACTGGCAGCATTAGGACGATGTTTTAATAAATTTTAATTTACATTCTGACAGAAATATGAGAATTAAGGAAACCCGAACGAGGCGTCCTTATATCCAAATATTCCAAATAATACGTACCCCATTTATATTACATACTTTTTTTTTTTTTTTTTTTTTTATTTTACATTATTGTCTTTTTTTTGGTTTTTTGAACTCTTTTCACCTCAACACTAAATATTTAGAACGGTGCACACCAGGGTTTAGCTGAAAACCTGCGCTGTGGCTCCGGCGGCAGCACATGCTGATCGGAGTCCTGCTCGTATTAGTCTTCTTAATACAAAGTGCACTGTTTCTAATAGGGCATTATTCTGATATTAATTTTTTGTACTAAGTTAAGTATCTCTGTTGTGTTCTTGTGTTGCAGTGTGTTTTGTTAAATACTTGTTATGAGTTTGAGTTTGAGTCTGAGTTTAAATTTGGCCACCGCAATAAATGTTTTATTCCACAGTTGGGGACGAAGGGAAAGGGCACGTTGCATTTTTTTTATAAGAGTGGGAAGCAAACGAGCTTGTGGATTACCTGATGGGAAGTAATCACCACCGCCCAAAACACCAGCAACTTAAGAAGAGTGGTCGGTGCGTTGCTGACCAGGGGAAGGGGGGAGGTGAAAAGGGGGAGAGAGGAAATTGGGCCACCGGCTTTGTCGCTTGACCAGAAGAAACGCAGCTGAGGTACGGCTACTTGATGTCGGTATTCTGGAGCCTATTGCATATAAAGAAATAGGTTCTATGTATTAGGTATACGCGAAAATATCTTTTTAACAGTAGGTATGTTTTATAGAGACTTCCAGTTTTAATACAAGTTACACGTTGCAAGCCGATTCATTTGTAATCAGTCAAGTACGAGTCGGACTCAAGCACCGTGAGTCTTCATCTTTTAGAAAAGCCCCACCACACGGGACTGTGTCTACCGCTCTTTGGAGCACATACCTTTATAATCTGTGCTATAGAATTAATACTCGTAGAAACCGTAACTTCAAATTCTGTACTATTTGCTTTTTTGGTGACAGACTATATATACATATACCAACCTTCATACAAAGTTTGCTAATGTGCCTGTAATAAACTATAAGAGCGCCGAGGTTAATATAAAATCTATAAAAAATAAACGTGCTTATTTCGTATTTCTGTTGCACCCAATTTTTTTTACCTTGGGTGTAATACGTATTTAACTTTTGTATTTTGTTATGAATGAATAACATACAAAGAAAATACATAATGTATTTGAATTGAGCATAAGTTGACTAAATTCTAGTAGGCATAGGTACCATTGTTTGTTATTCACAAACCTACCGCTGTCATAATCAGGCCGTCACAACGGGGCTACTTTGTATAGATGTGTCATCTATTACCGAACCTGCTCATTCTCACTCGGAGGCCATTTCCCGGCCCGCCACCGCTCCACGCAATCAATTACAAAAGGCTTATTACGGAAAAGGTGTATTTCTGGCGAGTACACATATAACCGGACGACCGGATTATTGTCATTTAATTACCTCGTCACAGATCATGTTCATATTCATAATGATTCATAATCATTGCATTAATGGTATTAACAGATTGAATTAGATAGTGGAAATGGACCCTACAAGTATTAGGGTACCTATAGCAATAGTATAACTAAATATTGAAGTATAAACGCAACGATAATTGGACTTTTTATTTTATTTTTCACACAATAAGGCAGATTTCACATTATTTTCTACAACTTAAATTTCTTGCACTGTAGAAAGTCAAACAGCACATTATTCTTAAATGAGGACTTCGTTTGTTTTACCCGACTGCCCGAAGGAGGGTTATGTTTTTCGAGCATACGCATGTCAGTATGTATGTATGTCTAATTCCAGCAGCTACAACGGCTTGACGGATTTTAACATATAACACACATCGAAATTTCTAAAGAATTCTCGTAACACCAAATCGGGATATAATAATAGTACAAAATGAATTATCGCAAAATTTCCATCGTTCAACCCTTTTCCACATTGTTTTGACAGGAACGATGTGTCAAGTCTTTCACCGGTAGATTACGAGGTACAATTTTACACGTAAATACGTAACGAAGTGACATGTGCGGTAATAGCGGGCGTCCAGTGCAGGCCTGCGTTACCTACACAGGCATTCCCTTTAACGTTGCTTACTCTCTCCCTGATTTCGTCTGTAAATTATAATTTGAATCCCTATATAATAATAAGCATGCTTACGACGTTACCCTACCAACCTATCTAGCCAACCTTAGTTTTGCGTGCTTCGAAGTAAGACCAAGAAGGACCCTCGTCATCATCATTTCAGCCGAAAGACTGCAGGACTTCGTCCTTCCCCAAGGATCTTCACCATGGTCAGTTTCGTTTTCGGAAATTTGACTTGTGTTAGTAAGATATTTTTTTCAGTGGAGGACTCGAGGCCCGCGCCCGGATATTGTTTTAACTTAAAATGTATCGTACTAACACAAATTAACACTCACTTTTCAAAGTCTCACTTTGAACTGACCCGATGGCGAGCGGTTATGTCCGCGCCAGCCTTCATAGTCCAATCGTCCATCCAACTCTGCTGGGCAGCGTTTGGTACGCTACGCAGAACCTTCTCAACTTAATCACTGCAGGGTTTAAATTAAAAAGCATTTATGACACTTACTGTCAAGTAATTTACTAGTGCTGATGGGTCAAATAAAATTAGGCTTGCTGGTGGCTGTTCGTCGACCAAGTTATCGGTGCCGTATTACAGAGAATAACCCCATGGACCGCCTTCTCTTGTTATTACGTAAGCCTGTCATTCACAACATCGTCAAAATAAAGCGTACTATTTCTGCGACTTGTTTTCCTAAATCAACATCTTTTTTAGGGTTCCGTAGTCAAACTACCCTTAACCCTTATAGTTTCGCCATGTCCGTCTGTCCGCGGTCTAGCTCAGAGACTCTTGATACAACAAAGCTGTATTCGGCATAATTATACATTTAAGTTACGCAATTGTAAAATATAATTTACATTATTTTTCAGGTACATACTCGTACATACGCAGCGCAAAGGAAATGAATTTTTTGTTTACCAACAAAATCTATCTTTGTAATATAGCTGTCCTCGTGTTCTACAAACAGTACAGCCTGCAACAAAAGTCCATCAAAATTATTTTTGGCAGCCACTTTTTTTTAGGTTTCCGAAGTCAAACTATGAGCCCTTATAGTTTCGCCATGTCCGTCTGTCTGTCTGTATGTCACACTCACTTTTCTCAGAAACTATCAAAGTTACAAAACTGAAATTTTGTGCACAAATATTTACGCTTTGATATTTTATACCGCGCACTAAGATCAATGATGGAATAGTTAAATAATAAAAATCTGAGAAATATCCCTAAAAGAAATCACATAACTTAAAAAAAAACTATCACGACTAACTAGTAGATTACTAGTTGAATAGTTACAGGCGACTAATGTTTAAGTATACCTACTAAAAACATGTTTGAACTGGTATGAATAACTGGGAAAAACTCCCACACAAATATGACTTCAAATAATGACTACTAATCAAAAATATCTTATCCAATTTTATTTTAAGTTACAATTATCGGTAACTAATACACTAAGGTTAAAATGTATGTACAATATCATAAGGATTTGAATTAAAAAATTGCGTTCATACAAAGTTGTAAAAAGGTTTGTTTTTAACAGTAAGTAACTCATTGTACACCAGTTTAAACCTTAGTCATCTAAATTAAATCGTAATTAGTAATCAAACTGATCAAGAACTTAAGTGGTGGTCAAAATTTAAAAGTCATATTTATAAGCAATTGTATGAGAAAACACAAGCGTCCCTAATTACCTATGTGACCACCGCCGTATATCTGATTTGAAAAGTATCGTGTTACACTAAGCAGAAACCAAGACAGGGGCTCTATTCTACTTTGTAAAACCATATTACTTTCGACATGTTATCTTTTTTTTGTTAACTCAGCCTCCACTAGTTCCAATTAAATGAGAGCTATGTATGCTATCATAACGCTGACAATATTTACAATACAAAAACCGGGCAAGAGCATTTCAGTCAATGCTCAGTGTAGGGTTCCGAAGCCTACAACAAATAGACCTCAAACTTAACTTTGCCGTTGGAAAACTGTTATCCCCATACATCGACATAGGTCGCAGTCAGTTTACCAGTTAGTTTAAGGTCGCACTTAGTTTAAGTTTTTGGTAGGTAATAAACATTTAAACGGTTTGTAACTCAATAACCAATGAAGTCGAATTAGTCGTGATAGTTTTTCCTATTAAATTCATATATATATATATTCATATGTGTTATTAAATATGTCTCTAACAGAAATTTGCGGTATAAATAAAGCTTAATATGTCATAACCGGATACCTTAATCGAAAAACTATTTTCACGAACTCGCAATATTTTTGAAAGACCTAACCAACGACGCTCCACACTACGGGGTAGACGAAAAACATGGAGACGGACGGACATGGAGAAACTTTATAAGGGTTCCTAATTTGACTATGGAACCCTAAAAATGCATAAGTAGTATTTACCGAGTAGAAGAGAACCAGGTAAACAAAACGAATCAGTAATAATGTAGAATTGTGTTAGCCTTAATGTGGCATTTCGGTTTAATCCAGTTACAACTGCATCAGCGTGGATGCAAGCCTCACTCAGCTAAGCCAAATCTGCATGCAGACAGACTGTATCCGATACATCCCCACCCCCTGGCGCAAATAAACACGAACATGTAATCGCTTAGCGAACCCTTTGTTACCCGTTCGGCTATTCAAACAAAGGGACTTGGAAACAACGGGCAAAATATACCTACCGTTTTGTGCGAATGTATTACGCAATCGTACGTGTTATTGTTATTAAAATAGAACCACTAACCTACCATTATAATTTTGTTCAACAACATTTTAAAACAGAAAGCAAATGAGCATAGGTATAATGTTAAAAATTAATTTCTTTCATTTTGTTGCAAGAGCATAGCCCTTCCTTCAAATTATTTCCTAAAAGCCACGGGAAGTAGGTGATAAGCGCTTATGGCCGCGTGCCTTCTCAACGTTTTTTTACTCTAACGTTTTTATTAGCTCCCTTGACTATCTATTTGTTGGTTTATTAGTTTATTTGTCTGTTCTGTGACAATCAAAACTCAGATCTTACATTTTTTGGGTTCCATAACTAAAGCGTGTCAAAGGAATCCTTTTCTTAAGCCTCCGCTATCCGACTGTCGGTCTGTCAGCGGACTGTATCTCACCTACCGTAATAGATAGATAGTTGTTTTTTCAGAGTGTGTTACTATAGCCATTATAAGGGGAAATACTTACTTGGTAAATATATACGTGTTTCTTGCCCGATTTCAATTGTAAGGTGGTACGGAACCCTTGGTGTACAATTCCGACTTGGACTTTACCGTTTCGCTTTAGAATAAGTTTAATGTTTATTGCCACAACCTTAAATTTAGCAATTATAAAAGAATCAAAAATAAATATAAATAAAGTTAGTATATGGGAACAAAATAAAAACTTACCTATACTTACCTAGTAACTAACAAACTAGGTTGAACAATCTCAGCATGTGCTAGGCAGGGATGCCCGGCGCGGGTTTTCAGACTGGTCCTTAGAGATTTTATTCATTTGTAAGTAAAAAATACTTTAGAAAAAAAAACGGTTTTATTTATAAAAGTGTGAAATAGATGCTGATCAGACGGCGGCTTGATTCTCGTCACGCGTCGGCCAATGCCAGAGACGTCGCCGAAGCAGGCCGGTTGCGCCACGAGCCGCTCCGTATAAATGCCCGGCGCGCCGGCGCTGCGGCACCACTCCTGCACCTGCTTCACACACCTACCACCACAACACACAAAAAACAACAAAATGATGAAGCTTGTAAGTACCAAATTTGTATCAGTGCGGTGCTTTTAAGAAAGACTAATTTATTTTTATCTCCTGAAACCTATTATCGCCATCACCCCAGTAAAAAGTCATGATCAGCTGTACATAATCCTTCCCTAATTATCAACGGACCAGCGTGACAGTGACGTTTTACTTACAGATCGTAACCCTGTCCGCGCTCATCGCCCTCTGTGCAGCGAAACCCTCGGTGGTGGCGGCGCCGCTGCTGGCCGCGCCCGCGCCACTGGTCACCGCCACCAGCTCACAGTACTACCACCGCATCAACAACGGACTGGCCGCGTACGTCGCCGCCCCACCCGCTTACGTGGCCTCCGCGCCCTACGTGGCGGCCGCGGCGCCCTACGTCGCGTCTCCCTACGTCGCGTCTCCGTACGTCGCCTCTCCCTATGTTGCGTCTCCCTACGTAGCAGCCCCCTACTCAGCCCCTATCGTAGCCGTTTAGAATAGCTCAAGCCAAAAGCTCACCATGACTATTATGTGATAATTGAAAATAAACGTTTTTGTTGCTATCAATTTGTTGCCTTGTATTAATTATTAGGTATAGCTGTCATTTTTTGCTCCCGTTTAGAAGACGCTTGGAAAAACCAGCACATATTTGAAACCCAAAGAAAATTAATTGAAAAGGATTTTGATTGCGTTACATAGTTAAAAACCAAAATTATTTAAGAGGTATCACCATGATACCCAAGTGAAAATAAAATAAAATAGAGCAAACCTTAGAATTCTCTTCCGAGTTTGGCCCTGACTTTATTTAGGTATAGTAATGAATGATACCTTCACTGGTTGGTCGTCGTAAGCTGACAACTATTCATAGATGAAAGCCCGATTTAACGACGAAACACCGCAAAGGTCAAAGTGATAATAAAGCCTAATTGATTTGCACGATGCGGTTTGCGCATCTAAAATGCACCTATTAAAAATGGTTCCCCTTGTTTACGCATAATCGTGAATTGTCCGAATGTATGATTTCGCAGAATATTAATTTCGCATAATTGTATTCTACTGATACTTTACTTTTTTGAAAAGTTATAAATAAATCCTATCAGGATTAAACAATACATTTAAAAAAATATTTTCCGTTTAAGCTGGAGAAAAATTATACGAAAACAACATTCGGTGTAACTATACATTCGGCGTAAAAAGTTTCAGCGTAACAGAGGAACCCATTAAAAAAATTCGGAGCGTTTTGTTTCACTTAATTATTTTTAGTCCGAATGTATTCATAATCACCGCAAATCATACAGTTTTTTTTTGAAACGGTTTTTGGGTTGGTTTTACAGAAACCCTGAAATAAAAACCGTTTCAGTAAAAAACACTTTTTGACTTGCGATGATTATGAATAACAATACATTCGGACTAAATTTTTTATGTGAGTCAGGAGTCAGGACCTAATAATATTGCACATTTAATGAAGTACCTATCTTACTAAGTGACTATGGATGACTGTCTATTTACCTGACTGGGTTTTTTCTCGATAATGCGTTTGGCCTATAGTTGATTGAGTTGATTGAGACGTCTACGACTCTAGCGGTCCTGGGTTCGACTCCCAGTAAAGGATAATATTTGTGTGATGAGCAAGAGTATTTGTTCTTGTCTTGATTTTTTTCTACATATCTATATATGAGTAAGTATATACTAGTCCAGTTTCCTCCTCGTGAGGCCCAAGTTAAATTTCGTCAGTTCCTAAACGACTTCAGTGACAGTCATGTTAGGTTTAAGTAATTTTGACAAATGTGATATTTATAGCCCGTTGGGACTTACAAGAATATACAAAACACTTTATTGTACACCAAAAAAAAACATTACAGAGAAACAGCACTACTAAAAATAATACAGGTAAACAACAGGCGTTCTTATCGCTGTTTCAGACAAAAAGTGCCTCGAACAGCAATTTTACTATTTAACTAAGAATTACCCGTGTAAGTTAAACAAATTACGTATTAAAAATTAATACGTAATTTTTGTTCAAATGACTATGTATAACATAGCAAGCAGTTTACGTTTTTAACTGACAAAGGACAGTACCTACGTTCTTATATATCTTATAGTTAATTATTGTTGAAAAGTATGTGATATGAAGTTTTTAAATGTTTGAATATCCTAACAATTTTTATTGAGCTATATTAACCATCTCTAAAGATGAAGAAACAATAGGACTTTATTTGAAGTACAAACATAGGACAACGGCAGTACGGTGTCCTATGTTTTAGATAGATTTGTTCAAGCATCTGACATAGTTTTCAATTTTTACAACTCTTATAACAGATCTTACAGTTAGATGTCCTTTATTATGAAAAATAAAATTAAAACATTATAGGGATTATAGTAAAAAATAAAATTCTAGTTATACTTATCTAACAGTATGTCGATAATTAAATCCTAAAAAATCTTATTGTTACTCGTAGTTTTAAGCCCTTCTTAGCTTTTATTATATTCCAAATTTAAATTAATGGCTTTCAATCCTGTCAAGGTGTACTTATTATTAGAGAAATAAGTCCAATATATGAATATATAAAAGAATAGAATAGAAAAACGTTCATTCGATAAACACATCCACACAGGGGTACATAGTAAAAGATAGAATTAATAAAACTAGGTACTTCTTATCTCCTAACAAGCGACACTATTATTTAAAAAAAATACAATGTGGATGATATGTGCCGAAATGGTCTCCACTCAGCAACATGGATGTCAACCGGGCTGGTTTTCAGGGGAGACAGGCGGGATGTTTGGGACAGCGTACTGGCGACCTACGAAAGATAACTACATACATACATTACACTATGATAAGGTATTCAATAAAGACGTTACATACTCGTACATACATTATAATTAAACCATTGTCCTGAAACACCATCAATTATAGAAAGTACACCCGCGAGGACAAATGTTCGGTTAAAGAGAAAGTATTATCTCTTGAAGACTAAACAAAAGCGCATGGAGTTAGCTCGACGCGAAGCTGTCGAGACCCTTCTTAGCTTCCCGAATGTGAGTATATTTAAACCTGCACCAAGCCAAGAAATTTATCAATGGATAATGTTGACAGCGGTCAAATAATGCTGTTATTATTATTCCCTCAAACGCAACACATAAGTTTAGCATTGTTTTACTGCTGTCAACAATTTCAATAGTCAGAAACTTCATGGTCGTGTAATGTGTCAGGATTGACTACTTATATGCCTAGCACCGTAGTCACTGTAGCATGAAATAAATTATGATATGGAATGCTGAAACACTTCCAACTGTTTCTGAATGAGTGTTACACTTGACCCTAATTTTTAAGACCGTATAAACATATTTTGTTTCAGGTTGACGACGCCGAGGAATAACAATGGATGTCCCTCGTGCATGGGTCATTCTGAATAGTCGGCCATCTTCTCCATGCTAATTTAAATTACACAACGGTCTCGAACTGTCAATGTCAGCGTTTATATAACTAGAGAATTATATTAAGTAATAGTGATTTTGTACAGGGGCAAGGTGCAAATAGTAACACTCAAAACTTAACAATATACAAATAAATGAAAGCAAGTATAATTCTTTATAATGTATAAGTAATATAATTAAAAATAAGTTAAATATGTAAGAATTATTGATATGTGCAATATTCGTACTTAATATTTTATTCTAATAATTAGGTACTAGCCCTACTGTCCTAAGTTGCTACGCCCTTGCAGGGTGTCATATGTATACCTTCCATGTAATTCCATCTATATCACCTGTAATATGACATGCAATAAACGAATTTGAATTTGAATTTGAATTAGTTAATCATAGAGTAGGTATAATGAATATATGGCATCAGTCATAACGACCGAGTAAAATACAATACAATAACATGTCAAAAGCAATGGTTTTATCGAATAGAATATAGAGCCACTGTTATTTAATACCTACTGTACTAAATCTTACATAAACAGCTGATTTGCATGTTTTATACAGACCATGGCCTCAATGAACATGAAAACACTTTTTATGTCTCGAGTCTATATTTCCCGGAGGAGGATTCGATTCGTTGATTTGTATATTTAGAATGTTGTAACTTGGATAGGAGTGAATAGGCCGTTAATGATGCGAACGTAATCCCCGGCCTCATTATTATTAATGCCCGTTCTCAATATTGGAAACAAGAGATTAAACCGAGGGCAGATTCGGTCAATTCTGATTAAATTTGACGCGATTTGTTAGTTGCCAATGTAAAATTTAACCTGAAGTTACAAGATATATCCTCAATTTAAATATGGGGAGAGAGAATGAGTGAGACGAATGTGGTGGTGGATTGGTGGGTCCTAAATGGAGTTGCTGTAAAAAAAATACCACATATAATAATCATTGACTAGCACTTTTCTGCATTCTTCGGGGTTTAAAATAGGAGTGAAACTATCACAACGCATGTTAATATTTGAGTTTTATCGAAGGTTTGTCGCTCCTATCCAAGTAGGTATTTTTTATGGGTTTAGTAATTCACTAACAAGTTATTATTAATATATGTATACGTTGAAAGCGCGAGTTGAAGTCGGGCGACTGGTTCGATAAGAAGTAAAGTGAATCACTTCATGGTACATTCCAAAAATTAACCGATCGTTAATAATCTGAACGAAATGCGTCACATTTCAGATTCGAATTTAGAATTTTATCCTTTATGTTTATTTAACCACTGACGAAACATTGGCAATTACTGAAACAATTGAATACAACATGAAATATGAAAACAACGCCTGCATCGTTCGTATTGCAAAGTCAGTCAACGATCTTTTAGTAGTAAAGAGTCACTCAACTTACTCATATCAAGAAGCTCACGGCCTTTGTTCCACTTCGGTTTAGCCTACATTGCTTCGATATCCTATTCATACCGTGGACGTTATGATAGTTCTTACGGTCAAACGAATATGAGCTACTATAACGCCAACATTATGATAACACTGTAGAAACAAGATGGTCTAAAACAAAGTGCAACAACGCTCCAGGCGATCAAATAGACTACGGTGTATTGTATCAAATAAACGGCGTTGCTATCAATTTAAGTAAGGAGCTTTTTGTTAATATTTACGAGGATATTGTTGAGTATTTAATGAAAAGTTTATGATATTTTTATTTCTTTTTAATTTTCATATTAAAATTAACGTGTTTATTTTTAACCTCCAACGCAAACAGAGGAGTGCTATAAATCTATTGTGTTTATCTGAGTATCTGTGTTTCTGTCTGTGCCATTGTAGCTACCAAACAGATATACCTAGTATATAACTGGGGTGGTTCTTAGCTAGGTTTAATGAAGATCAGTCAGACCGTTTTAGAGTAATCAGCACTGGGCGACGATAAACTTACTTAGAGAAATAGACACTTAAATATATACAAAACATCCAAGACTCAGGAGTAAATACCTCACGATCATCACATAAATAATTGTCTGCCTTTACTGGGTAGCAGGTCCGATGTGGAGGTGGACTGTCCAAGGCCAAGGAAATTGGAATCCATTGGAGGAGGCCTAAGTAAGTATGGTATAAGTATAAGTATAAAGTTAGGTCATTTCAATAGAAATAAACCGCTTAACAGTAATCAGTTCGGCTTCACCAGAGTACAATCCACAACTGACGCAGCATCTGTACTCATTAAATATATATACAATATTTGGGAGAAATCTTGTGATGCAATAGGTTGGTATTTTTGCCTAATGTTAGACCAGTAGAATGTAGTTTATTTTAAAATTATGAATGTTTGGAAATGGTAGATAAGGCGCTTTTCTTAGGGATAACTATAGATAAAAACTTGCAATGGAGTCCCCATTTACCAGTACTAGCAGATAATTAAGTTCGGCAGCTTATGCTGTTAGGAAAATCAGGCAACTTACCAATGTTGAGACAGCTCGCTTAGTTTATTATAGTTATTTGCATAGTGTTATGACTTATGTCGTACGGTATTCTGGTTTGGGGAAAAGCTGCTGAAATACAGATTACAACCGTGTTACAAAAAAGAGCCAGTCGTTCTATATATAACCTTAACTCCCGTGACTCCTTAAGATTACTATTAGAAATTAGTCTCTTGACATTAGCGTCACAATTTATGAGAATATTATTTATACCATTAAAAATCAAGACTCATTTGTTAAGAATTGTGATATACATAATTTGAATACAAGAAATAAAAATCAAATTGTTATTAAAAATTTTCGTGTCCGTAAGGTTTATAAATCGTTTGTAGGTAACATTCATTTCTATAATAAATTACCTGACGCAGTTTTAAACGCAGTTTTAGTGCTTGGTCTAAACTAAATAATTACCTAAACTTAATATTAAATAAGTCATAAAAAATAACTATATGTAAACATTGTATATTGTCTAGCGGACACGGTTTCTGTACGAGAAAGTATCGAAACCTTTTATGCGGTTGTCTTGCACTGTCATAGGTAATTATAATTTTTATTTTAAATAAATATTACTTCTAATTCTTAGTCCCTATAAGCATTCTGAGTTTTGACACATTTTCCTGCTCAATCTACGCTTGAATATAAATATATATCTTTTATTTTATGTTAGATTCATTGTTTTATATAATGCTAGGTTAAGCTTTATAATTGTATAATATCATAACTAGTATTTAAGAAAACTTAGGGCTGTTGAGTTTCTTGCGGCGTTTCTTCTCAGCAGTGGTCTCTTGCGAAGCGCTGGTAGACTTTTGTAGAGAAATATAATTTCCATTCTCTGATTCTTGTATAATTATGATGTCCATTTTTTTTATCGCGTTTCAAGCTTAATTAATCGCACTCTTTACCGGCTGACCGGATACACTCTATTCTAAAATCGGTTTAAGTTTCAAGCATTATGGAACATAGATCTGTATTAATTAATTAATCTTGATCTACACGCTACGAACGACGCGTAAGAAATGGCATGACATGAATGACATTTACTTTAACGCTCCTTGATAAGGGGTCATCTCGCTCAAGATTTGTTATTTAAAACGGTTCTAAGAATTACACCTTTATCCATATTTTAATTCCATAACCGATGTAAAAAATAACATAGTCTGACACCTCAATGGTGAATACGAGGCTGCACTCACGATAAACGTACCTATCTGACTCAGTCCTCAGAAGGTTCTAACCACCGACAGCGCTCGGAACATTTAATTTCTTTACCGATGTGATCAAAAACGGAAATAAAAAAAAAAGTGTAAATGTATAAGGCAGAAATTTTCAAGTTACTGTCACGGTACAGCTGCTTTTTTTTATTCCAGGTTATTAACTAAATATAGTTTCCTGAATTTAAACAATCCTAGTATTAACAACTAGTATTAAACTAGGTAAACTCTCACGTAGGTACAACAAAATAAAAAACATAAGTGTACTCTTATTTTAGGTAATTTAGTGTTTTGGTACATAATTAAAAGGACGTAAAGTACGAAAATCAATTGCTTGTTCTTGTTATGTTGTTATGATGTAACAAAACGCAATATATGGAACCTAGGAAGTACTTTCCCAATGCCCAGCGAAGTGTATTACTATTCCTTGGCCGTATTTTCAATACGATTTTCGTAGCCATTGAGGACCGTGTCCTTACCCATTGAACCATTAGGTATTCCGCAGCACCCGCCACGTTGCCTCACCTCCATGCAAAATTTGTTACACCTATATAAAAGCGTTGGTTCTATTTTCTAAGGCCCCATTATTATATCAAAAGCGGTGTCGGAAGGGAGTACAATAATGCTCATAACGGTAATTTCCCAAGATTTTCAAGGATTTCTATTTTTACTCCGACAAGTAAATTAACCAAGGGATTGTTTCAGGTATTACTACTTATAACAGTATGCAGATACGCTCAGAGTTCAGGAGTGGTAGCAGGACCCGCCCTGGCGCCTGTTGTGACTGCAGCGAGCTCTCAATACTTCGAAAGAACCTTTAACCGGTTGGTTGCGGCGCCGGCAGTACAAGCAGTGTTCCCGGTGGCTCCTGCTCCTCCAGTGATCGTGGAGCCAGTGACTAAGACGATTCCAGTTCCCACGCAACGTATTCCAGTACAACCTAACGTGGCAATCGCTGTTGCTACCGCCCAAGCTGCACCTGTAGCCACAATTCTCCTTCCACCTTATCCATTCGGCCCACCACCTTATCCATTTGGTCCACCACCTCCCATCAATTTTATACCGTCATCTCCACCTATAGTTGTACCCGACGAAGATTCTAGAACGGAACCAACGACCACCACTAAGAAAGTAAACACTAAATCGACCATACCAGAACCCGAAGCCACGACGCCCTTACCATCAAATTCTGATAACAACTTTGTTCAAGCCTTGCCGTCGAATCAGAATGTGGGTTTTAGTGAATACTTTGCGCCTCCACAGCAGTTGCCCCTAGAGCCGGAGAGGCCGCAGAAGCTGAAGACGACAGTGGAAGTTGAGCCAGTTCCTTTAACTTACATTGCACCTCCGCCTCTGAACCAGCTCCCGCATCAACAAATAAAGCACGTCCATACATTTGTGCCCGCAAGAGCTAAAATCATAATTAGGCCCGTGCTAGCGCCACTGAGAGTACGTGGAAGGCCTGTCCGGATAGTAATGTACAGAAAACCAGCCCGATACACGAAACCACAATACCCTAAAAATGCTTTGAGGAAATCCAACAAGGCGAGAGATATAGAACCTACCACCTTTAGTCCCTTCATGCGGCCCGTCACTAAACCGCCAAGACTGTAAAATGAACAAACTTTGTTATTTTAAAGTCACACTTGTTATATAAACACTTTGTAAATATGTGCGTGAATAATGAATCTTGGAATAAATTTAATTTATGATTTTTTAATGCTTATTTTATTTACTATGCGTACACCACAATCTCTTGATACAGGGCCCTATCAAAATAATTCTGTTGCAAAAATAAAATTGTACCATCATTCTCCAACTTCTCCAGCGACCACAACAATGTAAGACTTGTTTACGAAATACTTCTGTTCTGTCTAAACTCATGCATGCATCCAGTATGGCATGTACCAAGACATGTTGTAAATTTATATAAATAAAAATAAACGACAGATTAGCAAATAAGGCTATTAGGGACGAAACAATTAATTAGAAATGGCTCATGAAAAGAAATTGAGCAGGACACAAGTGTCTAACGTCAGCTAGTGGTAAATAAAATAAAATGATACGGACTAGCAAGTCAACAGTTCGCATATTTATCCCCGCACCTACGATGCCTATTAAATACATAATGAGATATATAAAAAAACGTACCAAATAATCCATTAAATTGACGTTACCAGCTTAACTAGTCACGTTAATCTGAAGATTATACAGTAGGTACACTACATACAAATTTAGGCGAATCACTACAAAATCAACTTTGTAATTGGAATCTTGGGACGCCCACATAACAAACATGTTATTGAAACATTTGGAACGTGCTGATTGCGGGTTATTAATGATGGTATACATACAGATTTGGTAAAGAAGTATGAAACGAAAATAGCTTATGTATTTCACGCACACGCTGACAGACATACAGACAGGCAGACCGACAGCGGAAGTTTAGTACCTAAGTAGCTTAGGGTCCCGTTGGTACCTTTTAGGTACAAAACCCTAAAAACGAACGTCAAACTAATGTCTCGAACATTGGTTGCAACACACAGCCCTGCTTGCCACGAACGTTCTCGCCAAACTGAAAGAAAACCATTTTCATTTACCTACCTACCAGTGTGTTAAAATAAACTGTCAGGTGCGAGTCGGACTCGCGCACCGATGGGTCCGTACCACCAAACAATAGGTATTATTGTGTTCCGATTTCGAATCGAATCACCCTTTGCCATTTTTAGTATTTGTTGTTTTTCTCTAGGGTTTGTACTACTATCATACCAAGTTGGAAACTGTAATTTTTCTTTTATTGGTTAATAAATTTGCCGTAATGACAAACGATATTTGGACGTAGTTCTGCAAACGTCGACCAACCCACAAAGATCTGGCAGTAAAATGTCAACCGTCATGCTGAATACTGTTGGTTCCCGTTAGTGTGTATCTTACACACTTAGGGAGGATGGACGGACAGATGAAAAGGCAGAGGGCCGGCCCAGGGTCTAATAGGGTTCCCTTACGTTCGATATACGTCAAAGAGACGCAGTGAGACAAACCCTAAAAAAGTTCTTTCGAGTAGGATTTGATTGATTACGTCACCTTGACAAAGTACCATAGGGGCCCAGTCATCGAATTGTTTGACTGTACAAGACTCGATATGTAGGAAACATTGCGAAAACAGGAAAATTAAAGCCTGTTCTTTGTTAAAATTGGTTTACATTGAGAGCAATAAAAAGGTATCCTTATTTCCATTTACAAATAAAGTCTTTTTTGCTATTAATATCTGTTCTTATTAACCATGTACATTACAGATATTAATATGATACCTATTTAGATAATAAGTATCTTTTTCTCCTAAAAATGAAAGTTTCAGTTTGCCAACGAAAATGTCAAAAATCAATGACTTGTTGAAAATGATTCGAATTCACTCTTACTATCCTACGATTGTTTCCTAGGTATACCCATATACTGCATACCCATAGCGTGGTGTTTTTTTGTACAACAGCATTTACGTAGATAATTTGTTAGCAAAGGTTCCGAGTTATCTCCTGGATACCCTCATACGGCGACACGTGTTGAGCCTGGTTGGTAGGGACCCTGCCTAAAGCTAGTGGTCCCGGGTTTGATTTCCGGTAGGTATAGGCAAAGGTGCCAACGTCCGTCTGTCGGTGTGTTGTATAACATAGGTAGAATCGCAACCGTGATAGGTTGTGTGATGAGCGCTAGTATTACTTCCTGAGTCGTATGGGAAATTATCATAACTACCCACAGTACTACGAGATGCTTAGTTTGGGGCTAAGTTAATTTGTGTTAAATTGTACCCTGTTTTTTTAAAGAAGGCGTTGTGCAGTTTGTAATGATATGTTTACCAATTTAACTAACATATAGCACAATAATCGCTGTCTGATGATAGTAACGAAACAAAATTTGTATTCACTGCCAAGTGTGTCTTTCTGGCCATATTAGTGCAGTGAAAACGAATTAGAATTGCAAGCAACTACGCGTAGATATGCAAAACAATCTACAGGAGAAACAAATCAAAGCGTGCATCAAAAGTGTATCATGATGATGAAGTTAACAATGACTTACTTACTGGTCTATTTTTTGTAGGTTGTCCAGCTTTGTGTCGTAACGGCACGTGTCCCCAATGCGTGCCCGGAGTCTAACAAGCTGCAATGCCGTGACGAAACCGCCCGCAAGGTGAATCTTGTTGCAGGCTACCGTATAAAAGCTATTGTCACCAACTCGGACACATCACATTCGCATCTTCTGTCCGCAACAGAAATACATACCAAGAAAAATGTACAAAATTGTAAGTACGAAAAATAGTAACTAATAGAAAATAATATTTATTTAACTGTATATTATGTTTTGAAGATAAGTGTCAATTTTTAAAATGACTTTTCTTTTTACTTAATTACAGGTGTTTTTCGCTATGGTCGCTGTTGCAGCTGCCAAACCTAGCATAGCTCCGGCGGCATTTGTGGCCCCGGCACCCTTGGTGGCAAGCCCAGCGCGTCTAGTTGCTCCTGCACCCTTCGTCACTGCGACCAGCTCACAGTACGTAGCGAGGAACTATAACGGACTTGTCGCGGCAGCCGCCCCAATCGTCGCTGCCCCGGCGCCATACATCGCTCCAGCAGCCAGGATCGTAGCGCCTGCGGCACCCGTGGTTGCCGGTCCTGCCCCCTACTTTGCGGCATCAGCTAAGATCGTAGCCCCGGCGGCCCCATACGTGGCTGCCCCGGGTGCCCCATATGTAGCTGCCCCGGCTGCCCCCTACGTGGCTGCCCCGGCTGCCCCCTACGTGGCCGCCCCAGCTCACGTCTTGCCCGCATATGCCCGATATGCTGCACCGTACTTAGCTTCACCGTATTACGCTCCTTCTGCTCCTTTCGTTGCCCTTTAAAGACTGACTATGATTTCTACAAACAAAATATAATAAATTATAATTTTATACGGCAATTGAGTTTTTTATTTATGTATGACTTTTTATAAGGACTCGCAACGTTAAATAAAGCGGTCAAGTCTAGCCGTTGGGGAGGCATCCCTTCGAAGCAGACGGTGATATAACTAGCATAGTTCTTACATTGATTACTTTGATTAGTTTGCAACCAAAATAAACATGGACCTTGGTTGTAAACAATGATCTACACAAACAGGGTGGTTACGTATGCATTTACTTATTGGAAATTTCCTTTGTTACGCTCATACGTATTTAACTTACGTTTGACAAAGTTTCGAGGAAGTCGGGTAGGTAGTCCTTGACGAAATTAAGTGTTGGTATATGTGTGAATAAAGGAGACGGTTACATATCGAACCCATACGAGCAGTGAAAACAATTGGAACATTGCTGACCTATTTATATATTAACAATTGTCAGTTATGAGTGGTAGGTACTTGCTGGAGTCGCAACGTATGCCCAAAGAAGTTGTCACGACCGTAAAACAAAAGGAAAATAACTAAAAACTGACTCGTTCTGACGAAGGCACGGTTTAAACGAGCTGGATAATATTAGCTGTCTAGTAGAAATGTGATACGCTTAAGAGAATCACATCCAGATGCTTGCATGTCCTCATTCGTATTAATGTACACACATATATACGTAACCTCACCCCTTCATTCCCAGATTGGGGAAGGCAGAGCTACAGACTTACCAACAGCTCTAAAAAGTTGTTGATAACTCTGTATCCGCATTTTGCACAATCAGGCTAAGATGTTTACTAGCGTATTATGTAGTGACTGGTTGCAAGCTCATCACCTAACAGTACTACAAGCCTTTATTCCCTTAGTCGCCTCTTACGACATCCACGGGAAGACACAGAGTGGCACCATTCTATCTCGGCAAAAATTACAAACTAAAACCCGACTGGCGACTCCTTTACCGAATTATTAAAATCGGTACCATGGTTAAGGAGCTAAAAGGAACATCCTATGCTTGACACTACACGACTTCCATACATACATACAGTGCACAATTGCACATAGAGGGGTCTGAAAAAGTATTTCGGGATCGGGTAAAGTCGGGGAGACTTGTAAAAAAGCATAAGAGAGCGAATGAGAGAGAGGTCAAACCCGAAGTCCTTTTTAAGACACATCGCACTTTAGACTGACTAACGTATAAAATTTATTTTGACTTATCGCAGTTGGGTAAAACGGGGTAGAGGTATTTATTTTCTGGTGGTTACGTGTGTAAGTCCTAATTTAAGATCGGAGGAATACAAAATGCTATCACTTTATGATGTAATACTTCGATATTACCATTAACTTAAGCTGTAATAAATAGCATTACTTATACTTATAAAAATGTAACTAAGAATGTAGTGCAGTGGGACGCAACAGTGATCCATTTCTCTGGTCCACGCGCTTAGCTCTAAACCACGTTTGAATACCAAGTAGATAATGCGACAAGACAACATGGCACTTCCAACAATGAGACTTAAACTTTATCTCAATGGGAAACGGTTCTTCCAAAATGCCTTGTGAGATTGTCATGTCGCAAAATACAGTTTTATCCAGTACCTCATTAGGATTCAATTCGAACACGATTATGGATATGCTGCGCATTAAGCTTTATATTGAGGGCGTGATTTGCCCGTGGACTCATTTTACGATGTCTATTGTTCAATATTTACAGAGTATATGGGTCAAGACTGGTGTGCCCATTTCTGTGTAATCAATTCCTGACGCCAACTAACGAAATATGTAGGTACCTGTAACAGTAAGATGTTTGTATTAAAAGGGCGCAATATCGTAGATAGGTACACCAACATACAATTAAACCAAAACTACCGTTCTTGAATCAAGTCTTGTTCAAAAAACTATGATAAAAAGATAAAAGATAAAGATAAAAGAAATTTATTTAGTAAGTAGGCCGCTCGGGCACTTTTACACGTCAAGATACTACCAGCGCTTCCCAAGAGGAGACCACTGCTGAGAAGAAACGCCGCAAGAAACTCAGCAGTCAGTCATTTTTTAAACTTATTTCATATTGCATATTACAATGGTATGTACAACTTAATCTAGCATTATATAAAGCTACAAGTATTAAATTAAATATAATATCAAATAACAGTAGTTCAGCAGGAAAACATGCCAAAAATCTTACGGGAGAGAAAGATAGAAAAGAATAAAATAAAATAACTACAACTACCTACTTATATATGTGTATATGAGATGGTGCAAGATGACCACATAAAAGTTTCGATATGTTTTCCTGCATCAACGGTGTCCCCCAGACAAGAAAAAGCAGGATAAAGCCTTTGCATTTGAACAAATGACTATTGACTAAGTTTCGGGTGTATGCCATGCATTTTTGTCTGTTAGATAGTCCTCGACCCTATAATACGCTTTAGACATTAACGACCTTTTCAAATATTTTTTAAGTGCTGGAAAGGGTAACTTTAAAACTACTTCAGGTAATTTATTATAGAAATGAATGCATTGACCAACAAATGATTTATATACTTTACGGACACGGAATTTTCGAATAGCTATTTTATTTTTATTTCTAGTATTTAAATTATGTATATCTGAGTTTTTGGTGAACGAATCTAAATTCTTAATAACATAAATAATATTCTCGTAAATAAATTGAGACGCTACAGTTAAGATATTAGTTTCTTTAAAAAGTTCTCTTAATGAGTCACGGGAATTTAAATTATAAATAGAACGAATGGCCCTTTTTTGTAACACAAATATAGTTTGTATGTCAGCTGCCTTACCCTAAACCAGAATACCATAAGACATAACACTATGAAAATAACTATAATAAACTAAGCGAGCTGTCTCAACATTAGTTAGTTGTCTAATTTTCCTAACGGCGTAAGCTGCCGAACTTAGTTTACCTGCCAGTGCAGCTATGTGGGGACTCCATTGCAAATTTTTATCTATTGTTATGCCTAGGAAAACCGCCCTATCTACCATTAGCAAACACTCGTTATTTAGAAAAATACTAGAATCTACCGGTTTAACATTAGGCAAAGCGAACCTAACACATTTAGTTTTCTTGGCATTTAGTAGCAAGTTGTTACTAATAAACCAATTATGTACTTTAACTAGAGTGGCGTTTATCCTACTGTAGTCTACGGTTTTTCTATCTACCTTGAAAATTAGTGAAGTATCATCAGCAAAAAGTACAATATCGCAAATATGAGATTCCAATTTTATATCAGGTACGAGTACATGTATGGTTTATCTTCCGTTACATCGTATTTTGAAACTGTAATGTACGAGTTTGTAGTCTCCGAAGAGTTATCCGTCTAGTGAACCAATTTTACCTAACATTTCGTATTACCATTTATGTCAGAAAACATTACGTCGAAATGTTTGGATTTGACTATATTTTTGTTTATATGTTGAAAATTAAATAACAACTAGTAACATTTTTATTCTATGACAATTTTAAATACTTAAGGTCAATGAGGGCATTTCCGTCATAATTTTCGATAAGTTCACTTTGGCTGGTCATTACTAAGAGGATATTTACTTTTTAATAAATCTGATCACTGTAATAGATTGGGCATTTATTGAACTATATAAATGTACTCATATTAAACTGCCAGTACTGCTGGTTATTTAAAAATGTTTTTTTTTTTTTTAAAACATGCCAGTCAATCTTCGTATAAAGTTATGGATTCATGTTAGCTTTTGTTTACCGAAATAAGTAATTTATTATTAATTATCCATTAACCTACCGCCAAACAGCAGTGTTCGCATTGTTGTGTTCCGGTTTGGGGATAAGACAGCCGGTGTAATGACTAGCATAGAGGCATTCCATCTTAGTCCTCAGGGTTGGCAGCGCATTTGCAGTCTTGTGAATGCGAATGTCTATGGGTCACAGTTTCCACTTACCATCAGGTGGCCTGTGTGCTCGTCAGCCTTCCCTAAGCCATAAAAAATAAAAATAATAATGATTACATCCGAAATATTATTCTCTGTTACATTTGTAGCAAGATTGTGCAATAAGAAGAGTATGGTATTTTAATCTATTATTTACGACTGATGAACTAGATACCTTCTGGATTAGTATTTAGCTCATCTTATCAGTTATCATCTACATAGGTACGAGGGCAGAGTGAGAAGTCTGGTAAAAATCATACTAAAGGTATTTTTTTCACAAATTAATTAATATCAATTTGTAATGCAGCCTTTTTGGAGGTAAATCGTATATTTTCAGCCAGTTCGCACGGATAGTTTTTTTTTGACAGCTATGAAAAAGAAAAAAAAACTTTGGTGTTTGCAAAGATGGAGAAAAGTGAGTTTCGTGTTCTGATTAAACATTATTTTTTGCGAAAAAAAACCATCACGGATACAAAAAAAAAACTAGACAAGTATTATGGGAGCTCTGCTCCATCCATTAAAATGATTCACAAGTGGTTTACGGATTTTCGTTGTGGCCGTACAAGCACTGCTGACGCCGACCGACCCGGACGCCCAGTTGAGGTCACTACACCAGAGATGATCACCAAAATCCATGACATCGTATTGAACGACCGAAGAATAAAGGTCCGTGAGATAGCTGATATTGTAAGCATTTCAGACGAACGGGTTCGTAATATCCTCCACACTTATTTGGATATGAAGAAGCTCTCCGCCCGTTGGGTGCCGCGATTGCTCACAGTGGATCAAAAACGCACTAGGGTGGCCCTGTCGGAGGCATGTTTGGCGAAATTTAGGTATAATGAAAAGGACTTCTTGCGTCGTTTCATAACTGTTGACGAAACCTGGATTCATCATCATACACCCGAAACCAAGGAGCAGTCAAAACAATGGATTGCTTCAGGTGAACCTGCACCAAAGAAGGCCAAAGCAGTTTTATCGGCAAATAAAGTTATGGCTACTGTCTTCTGGGATGCTCGTGGTGTAATATATGTTGATTACCTTCAGAAAGGTAAAACAATTAACGGCGAATATTATGCCAACTTGTTACAGCGATTTCATGAAGTTTTAATGGAAAAACGACCCCATTTGGCGAAAAAAAAAACATTTTTCACCAAGACAACGCACGGGTCCACACTTGTGCAGTTGCTATGGCTAAAATCCACGAGTTGCGTTACGAATTGCTCCCGCATCCGCCTTATTCTCCGGATTTGGCCCCCTGCGACTATTTTCTTTTCCCAAACTTAAAGAAATGGCTTGGTGGGAAAAGATTTGGTTCCAACGAAGAAATCATCGCAGAAACCAGTGCGTATTTTGAAGGGTTGGAGAAATCGTACTATACGGAGGGAATCGAAAAGTTAGAAAAGCGATGGACCAAGTGTATTGAGTTACATGGGGACTACGTTGAAAAATAAATATTTACTTGGACCAAAAAAATAAAAAAATGTTTAAATTTTTCCAGACTTTTCACTCTGCCCTCGTACATATATGTGTAACAGTCTTGCCATGAAACATTCAAAGTGATTTTCCTAATAGCTATCGGCAATCTTCGTTTTTCTATGACACACGAGTGATAAATATACTGTCAGTTGCGAGTGCAAGCGTGATAGCGATAGCTAGCCGAAAGCTATTAAAAAGCTGGGAATACTCATAGTTTAATGCCTTGTAACCATTTTGTAATGTAACCAACGATGTGTGGTTACCACACAGTCCCTAAAACCTCTTAAAAGTTATATAACTACCCTGTCAATGGGCAAGCATGACACATACGGCAGCGATGGCGCCCATGTAGGCAACTAATTGGGCATGCGCATGTCCTGCCGAAGGAAAGTGAAACCCATCACGACTAACAAAGACGTAATACTTGCAACAGTATGAACTATATAATGACAAGTGACACATTCATCAATACACTACTAGGCTGTTGCTCGGCTAATCAAGTCGTGCCAAAAATTAAAAATGTCGGCTCTTAGATTTGTAAGTACCAGTAATAGTTTGCTTTACATAAACAGCTCATAAAAACTTAAACTAAAAGATATTTACTTTTTTTGCAGATCATCTCTTCTATCGCCATCATTGCTAGCTGCAACGCTAGTGGCATAGGACACATTGTACCTGCAATCAGATCTTTTCCCGTAGTGCGATATGCTCCGTTTTATAACTTCCCGCATGGGATTAGATCCATTCACGCCGTGGCGCCGGCTCCTCACATAGCTGTGGCCCCAGCGCCAGCATTACCAGCGCCTGTATTCCCTGCGCCAGCTCCGCTATTTGCTCCTGCCGTGCCGAGGTTTACTCCTGCAGTAGCAGCGTTGGCACCTGCACCTGTGTTTACAAGACCTTTTCCAGCGTTACCATCTGCTCCTTTTGCACCTATCGTGAGACCAGCCCTTGCTCCAGCTCCGTTTGCTCATGCGGTGCCGGCTCCTGCGTTCGCCCCACCTCCACCATTTGGCCCAGCACCAGCCTTCGCCCCAGTACCTGCCTTCGCGCCTGCTCCTGCCTTGGCACCAGCTCCAGTCTTCGCACCTGCGCCAGCACCAGCCTTTCTACCAGCGCCTTCACCTATTGGATTAGCGAGAGCTGTTCCCTACAACGTACCTCACCTACACTTATACAACAGATTCCTTGCCCCGGCGCCTCTGGCCCCAGCTCCTGTCTTCAATAAAGTCGCGTGGAAATGAATCTAGTCCGGCCCTAGTTTGTAAATGAATTGTTGTTTTAGTGTAGTTAAGTTAATAGTCATTTTGTACATGATATAAGGCTGTTCTATTGTATAAAAAAAATATTTTCGAAATCATTTATTTATTTATTTCTAACCCTAGAAATCACGAGCCATTGTATAATGTATCCAATAATTTGACGACGCGTTAGCCTAGTTGGTCTAGTCACTCTGCCTACGTAGCAGGTTTGATTCCCGGTATGTGCAAATATTTGTGTGCTAAGCACGAGTATTTGTTTTTGAGTCTTGGGTGTTTTCTATCTATTTAAGTATTTATTTCTCTATGTAAATACTTACATCGTTGTCTAGTTTAATCCTAGAGCTTAATTGGGGAAGCGGTCAATGGGTGTGAGATTGTCACCTGATATTTATTTATTTATTATATTTTTTTGTTTGTTTGCTTTATTTAACAAGAACTTGGGAATGCGTACAACTTCCTGGTTAGATTTGTACTGAAGTCAAGATATTATTACCAATAAATAAAATTTACTTCATGAATCAACAAAATAAACAAAGAATTTTCATGTAGGTACTTACTTGTAGTTAGTTTAGTAATCAATCAGTTCAAGATGCCCTTTTGGTTAGATGTATTAATATGATAATAGTAGCGATGTTTACAAATTGAATGTTCCTAATACCTTAAAAATTAAAAATACCTTAGGTTAGTTGCGACTTTTTTAACTCATACCTCAAAGTGAAATGTACCTGCCACTGATCGGGCCATGATGACTTTAAATATTTTAATTTATATCACTTACAAGTCCAGAAATTAATAAGCTATAAATGTTTCCTTGTTTGATGCAAGATTATTTATAACTAATCCAGGGGCGCCTGACGTATCGCATAACGTTTTTTGTCCTAAAAATGTTTGGCCGAGAATGTTTGGCATACTGTTGAATGGCATACTACTCGTTTGTCCTAATAATTTTTGCGCATACTCATTTAACGTCCTAAAGCAAGTTTGTCCTAATATTGATAACTCTAAAGTCTAATTACCTAAAGCATAATATTCCTAACATGAATTGTCCTAATAATTATTTTGCCGATTATTAAACTGGCTACAATTACAGCACCTAAACTAAACTATGGTAGGCGTGAAGTCAGAATCGTTACGTATTCTTCCTTCAGGCAGGTCAGATTTCGGTTAGGTTAGGTACGACGACGAGCGTTAGGTAGAACGGAGGAGTGTTAGGTAGAACTGTGACCCTAACGAGCGAGCGAAACGCCAGAACCAACAAGTTTGACAAGGTTAGGTTTGTAATTAAAACATTTTTTTATATATAATCAGAAATAGGTTTTTTTATTAGTACTATTAATAGGATTACATCAAAGTAATATTATTGGCATGTAGTCAAAATAATTTTAGCACTTTATATATTAGGAATATTACAATTATAATTCATTAAAATTATTTATTTCAGAAATTACATTTCCATATTGAACAAAAATTTAAATAAAAATTAAAACTAAAATTAAAATTGAAAATTAAAATCAAAATTAAAGTCAATACAATTAAAGTAAAAGTAAATTAAACTGGTCATTAACATTTTGGAACTTTTAGTGGACCTTACTACCTAACCTGGTTCCTACGTACGTAAGGTAAGTCGTATATTTTTAACTAAATGCCAAAAAAGAGAGAGTGATTTTGATTTTATTTTAATATGCATTTACTAATAGAGACGCAGATGACTTAAAAAAATGAAATAATGTTTGTTTTACAAATTATATAATATAACTAGAGGACGCCCGCAACTTCGTACGCATAGAATAAGTTACCCGCTTCTTCCCCTATTTTAACCCCTTAGGGGTTGAATTTTAAAAATCCTTTCTCAGTGAATGAATGAATGAATGAATGAATAATATTTATTTTCCAAAGTAAGTCACAGTATACATTGCATGCAGTACTCACTTACATCACAAAAGGAACCCCTGTACCAAATTTCAAGTTTGTTGGTACAGTAGTTTCGGATGTGCGTTGATACCTAAGTCAGTGAGTCAGGTTTGCCTTTTATAAATATAGATAGAAAACTGAGGCTCATCTGGATATGAACTTACATATTGTTAAGCTATTTAGGTTGATGAATTTAAGATTTCATAATAGGATGCAAGCAGTTAAGAAACTAAAGTTTTTAAAGTGCTACCAGAAATTAATAATTGTTTTTTAGTCAAAAACGTTATAAATAACTTAGGTGTCTGAACGAATGTATAAATATTAATATGTCTATACATATACCTACCTATATGATTTAAAATAAATCATAAAATAGGAGTTAGATGTCTCAATCATCACTACATACCACAACAAAAACACAACATGTAAAACGTAATTTTTTATTTACACTCATACCAAATTTACAATTTACATTAGTTTTAGGAAGGAAGGTCAGTCATGTTTTCTTAAATCTATCGTACAAACGCCGGGGCAACTCCGAAGGGGGCTCGGACTAAGGGTGCCGCGGGAGCATAGGGGAAGGGTGCGGCGGCGTAGCCCGCGGGAGCAGCGTAAGGGGCAGCGAAAGCCGCAGGGGCAGCGTAGGCCGCTGGGGCTGCGTAGGCTGCGGGGGCTGCGTAGGCCGCTGGGGCAGCGTAAGGAGCTGCGGCGTAAGCGGCAGGCAAAGCGGCGTACGGGGCAGCGTATGGAGCAGGACCAGCGATGTAGGGAGCCGCAAACGGGCTGCCAACCAAGGGGCTTACTGCTCTATTGACCACGCTGACTTGGGACGCGTACGGCGGGATGTTCTGTGGCACCGCGTGCGCGTAGCCGACGTGCGCTGGCGCAACCAGCGGTGCCGCCACCGCGGCGGGCACCGCCACCGCGCTGCATTCAGCCCCAACGGCGAACGCCGCGGCAATCAGTACGATCTAGAAATCAACAAATTCTTATACGAGATGTCGTGGGATTTGACTTTTTATCAATTTTCTGAGGTTCCAAACCAAAGAAGTTATTTAATATTCAAATAATCTTATATCGAAAAGTAGTTGTTTTTTATAAAAGTTAATTTAGTATGTAGTTACCAATCTACTTACAGATTTGAAAGAGAACATTTTGCTTGTTTGTAGAGGACCTTCCTTGGCAAAAAGAAGATGTAATGTGTGATTGCAAAGAAAAAGTCGTTCCTTATATACGTTGTTTATTGCGATTCAGATAGCGTGCTGCACTTGTAAATAAACATTATTTGACGTATTGCGGCTGGCCACTTGGGATTCACGTGCGCGCGCGGAGAAATGGAGCACATTGAGAAATTCTTTTCGATGCGAAAACTTTTGCAACAAAAAACGCACTAAATGTTACTTTGTTGGGATTTGTTAGCCTCCATTATATGGCTTTGGCCCCTAGCTCGAACAAGGAAGGAGGCACTTTAGTAAAAACCTATAAAGCACTGATTACCTAACTGATGATTCTACTAAGTACGGTTGAAGTGAAAAGTAGCTACAGTAGGTACATTTTAGTACCTTTTCGCAGCTAACTAATAAAAAGTATGCTAAATTCAAACCACTCTCAGTTTAATATTTTACCGTGACAAAAACTGACTGACTGACTGACTGTACTAATATGTACAGCTATCTTAGTTCTTGAGTCATGTTAGAAAAAACAGTCTAAATTATACACCGTGGGCCCGAATAACCCGACCAATTTTAACAATCGATACTAGAGCCTATTTGTAGAATATAATGGGTATAATATGTAGTCCAATAACGCATAATTTCCGAGATTTTCATTATTTAAAAAACAATTCCATAGTTAATTTAATTTGAACTCTGTCACCTTAACCTAAAGCATTATTTAATAAGAAATTGATTAATTAATTTATGTTGTATGTGGATGATATTGCTACTTACAACATGAATCTTTCATAGTAAATAATGCTTTAGGTTAAGGTGACAGAGTTCAAATTTAATTAACTATGGAATTGTTTTTTAAATAATGAAAATCTCGGAAATTATGCGTTATTGGACTACATATTATACCCATTATATTCTACAAATAGGCTCAAGTATCGATTGTTAAAATTGGTCGGGTTATTCGGGCCCACGGTGTATACAGGGTTATTGGTAAGTCGACCTATTCCCATTAGGAGGTGATAGGGGTGACTATTTGCGATAATTTTGACCCCCATATGCATTATGCAAAAGTGAACCATTTTTGAGTTATCGCGATTTTTAGTTTTTTTTTAAATTAGTCGGAAATTCATGTTGAAAAATTTATTACAAAAAAAGTATCAATTTAAATCTGTTTTTTTCTTCTGATTTACAAAAACGATTAAACGCTGGTTATTTCTCAATATTAAAACAATAATTATCGGCCCAAATTTAAAAAAGTGAGACGGAATACGAAATTTTTTCAATATTTTTTGCGATCGCTTTCCACTAAAATGCCTTAAAAACAAAAAAAAAACGTTATGAAACTTGGCTTGCAGATTATTTTAAAAACTTAACTGTTTTCTTAGCTCTCCAAAAATGCATAACAAGTAGGAAATTGTTTGGGAAAAAACTGAAAAAAAAATCATCACAAAGGAAGCGGGCGGAAACTAAAGTTACAAATGCCACTTCAAAAATAAAAATTAAAAACATACCGAATTTACATCAACTTTTTTTATTTGCTTTTGTACAAGATGAACTTGTTTTTCTTATGCAATATTTAAAAAAAATTATCTGTACACGTTTGAGAATGCGAGGCCGAAAACTAAAAATACATGTTTTTTTATCAAACTTCAACATAAATTACACGAAAACAGAAAAAATTACCAATACATTTGGCTGACTGAAATTAGTCTGACTAACTTAAAATAAAACTAAAAATCGCTTACTTTTTCCATAAGTTAATGTTGTTATTTGTGTTTACGAGTATAACAGTTAGTTTTAATAGCTCGTTAGAAAGCTGGAAAAACGTCAATGTTTTATGTGTAATCTGCACGCCAAATGTATTGGTAAATTTTTCTGTTTTCGTGTAATTTATGTTGGAGTTTGATAAAAAAACATGTATTTTTTAGTTTTTGGCCTCGCATTCTCAAACGTGCACAGATAATATTTTTTTTAATATTGCATAAGAACAACAAGTTTATCTTGTATGTACAAAAGCAAATAAAAAAAGTTGATTTAAATTCGGTATGTTTATTAATTTTTATTTTTAAGTGGCATTTGTGACTTTAGTTTCCGCCCGCTTCCTTTGTGATGATTTTTTTTTCAGTTTTTTCCCAAACAATTTCCTACTTGTTATGCATTTTTGGAGAGCTAAGAAAACAGTTAAGTTTTTAAAACAATCTGCAAGCCAAGTTTCATAACGTTTTTTTTTGTTTTTAAGGCATTTTAGTGGAAAGCGATCGCAAAAAATATTGAAAAAATTTCGTATTCCGTCTCGCTTTTTTAAATTTGGGCCGATAATTATTGTTTTAATATTGAGAAATAACCAGTGTTTAATCGTTTTTGTAAATCAGAAGAAAAAAACAGATTTAAATTGACACTTTTTTTGTAATAAATTTTTCAAGTTGAATTTCTGACTAAATTAAAAAAAAACTAAAAATCGCGATAACTCAAAAATGGTTCACTTTTGCATAATGCATATAGGGGTCAAAATTATCGCAAATAGTCACCCCTATCACCTCCTAACGGGAACAGGTCGACTTACCAATAACCCTGTATGTATAAAGGATACCCAAAAACAGGTAAACAAAGCTGCAGGTAAACAAAAACATACACTTTTAATTCAACTCTATTTGAAACTTAACAATCAACAATTAGACAGGTGAACCTACTCGTACCAATAAGAAATTAAATGTTGGCCCTTATGAATGGTCGACGTCAAAGTTAAGTATGGCTATAATTTCACTCGGAAAAGGTAAGAAAATGTAAACATATATTATTTTAGACGTCGATCGTACAGTCAACAGCATACATAAGTGATCATTTATGTACCTTGTCACTTTAACGTCGTGTTTGAAATGTCATACAAAATTGTGAAACGATTAAAAGCGACAAGGTACATAAATGACCACTTATTTATGCTGTTGACTGCATATACGAGGGATGATCCAAAAGTAATGATAACTAAATACTTTTTGCATCGATATACAATAATGAAATATAGCGTTACTGGCAGTAGAGACTCCTCAGTAATATTAAGAAAAAAAAAATAAAAAAAAATGTATTTGTCATTGAGTTTCAATTGTTTTTTCACGAGCGGTCGGAACAATAACGCAAAAATGGAGAAAATTGAGTTGAGAGCGGATATTAAACACTTCTGTTTAAAAAAAATGAGTACTAAAGACATATATGCTGAATTAGTGGGGACACTAGGGAACTCTGCTCCGCCGTATTCCACAGTAGCATGCTGGTCGAAGGAGTTTAACTTAGGAAGAACATCCACTCAAGACGAACATCGCGAAGGCCGCCCTTCTACGGCTCTTACGGAAGATAATGTAAAAAATATCAATGAACTCGTGTTAACAGATAGAAGAATGACTACCAGACATCTAGTTGAGCTCACGGGGATTTCGTATGGCAGTGTTCAAAGAATATTAACTGATGAACTACACATGAAAAAAGTCTCCGCCCGTTGGGTACCTAGAATGTTAACGGCCGAACAAAAGGAAATACGACATAAGATTTCAAAGTGTAATCTTGAAAAATTTCGAGCTTATCCTGAAACTTTTTTGCGTCGATTTGTCACCTTGGATGAGTCTTGGATCCATCATTTTGATCCTGAGACAAAACAACAATCAATGACGTCGAAGCGACCCAGTTCCCCTACACCTAAGAAATTCAAGGTTGCAAGCTCAGTTGGGAAGATCATGGCTTCCGTGTTCTGGGATGCCGAAGGAATCATAATGATAGAATACCTCGAAAAAGGAACCACTATTACAGGCTCTTACTACGCTGCCGGATACGAAGATTGAGAGAAGCATTAAAGGAAAAGCGGCGGGGCAAACTTCGTGCTGGTGTCCTCTTTCACCAGGACAATGCACCCCCCCACAAGGCCGGTGTTGAGATGGCTGCTATTCGTGATGCAGGCTTCGAAGTGCTTGAACACCCCCCATATTCGCCAGATCTAGGCCCCAGCGACTTCTATCTCTTTCCACGCCTGACGGAAGATCTTAGAGGTAACCATTTTTTGGATGACAGTGAAGTGATAGCCGCTGTGGAGGCATTTTTGACAAGTCAAGAAAAAAAATTTTTTTTAAACGGAATTCAAGGTCTAGAGAAACGATGCTCTAAGTGTGTAGACTTGCAAGGAGACTATGTTGAAAAATAAATTAGGTTTTTTTACATTTTATGTGCCTTTCATTCTGATTATCATTACTTTTGGATCACCCCTCGTACCTATAAAGGAACCCGAATAAGGCCAGTGGGGGAACTGTCTCGAAACCTCATACTTAATAGAAGGAAACCTGTGTCTAGCGTGGGACATTTACCGGCTGATTATTTTTACATGTAAGTAAGGTACCTTACTTATATACATATTTAATTACTTAGGTAAGCTTAAAACTGATATAACTATTCGTAAACCATTGAAAAGCAATGAGTTAACGGGTATATAGGTTTAAAAATAAAATCCTCAAATGCTTGTCCGTAAAAACTAACTTTTGTCTTGCAGCTTTATTTCGCACTTACTTAAGTACCTAGTTTTTATATGCACCATACAAGTTTTCCTAGTATTTTTTACATTCGCCAGTTACATAACCTACAGTGAAATTGGTGTGCACAAAGTCGAAATTAGAATGCATCAGCCGTCATAGAAGTCTGGGTCAGCCGATGTGGCGGTTAGCCAGCGATGTCCTGTGCATTATTAAGACGCGCATGCGCCGCTCGTATTGTTGCTCAACTATACCACATTTCGTATAAAACGTGACGATGCCCTGGAGACGACACAGTCCGCCGACTCCTCCGCTAACGTCCAAACTTGTGAGCAGTCACACAATCCAAGCAAAATGATCGCCAAATTCGTTGTAAGTTATCATTATTTTTGTAAGATTAAAAGTCAAACTTGATAGAACCTGACCGAACCTACTAATTCTAGGATCTTGTTCAAAGCACACCCCGATCATTATCTTCATTATATCAACAGAAAGATGCTCAGTGTCACACGTACAGGACTGGTACCTTTTAAGAAGAATGGTATTTCTAGTAAAATACAGCATAAAATAGATTTGATTCCTAACAATCCTAACGTTTTACAGGTTGTCTTCGCCCTGGCACTTGCCAGCACCAACGCTGGCGTGCTTCCCCTGGCCGCGGCTCCCGCCGCGCTCGTGGCCCCCGCAGCGTACGCAGTGGCGCCCTACGCCAGCTCGTACTCCGCCCATACCGTCAACCACGCCGTGGCGGCTCCCGTGGTGGCCCCCGCTCCCGTGGTCGCCGCTGCCCCCTACGTCTCTGCCCCCTACGTCTCTGCCCCCTACGTCACTGCTCCCGCTGCGCCTCTCGTAGCCCCTTCCCCTTACTTCGCTAGATATCTATCCTCTCCTTATATCCTCTAAACGAATTTGGTGATATCATTACCTAAGTGACTTGCTCAATATATACTTTTATTATTTTTATTTTTTATTGTTTTAACCAATTACAAAAAAAGAACTATAATTTAGTTATTTCATTTTACATATGAGTAACAGTTCCTGTCCGAAAGAAGAAGCATTTTTCGATCCTATTCCTTTACAACATATTTGGTTATGACTGCACCTTCAGTGGTTTTGAATTGATTTGATTTGATAAATAATCTCTACAAGGATGTTACTTCCTACTAAAAGTGACCGGTACTTTATTCGATGGTACGCTAATACGTTTTTTCGGGAGTATGTTATACCTAGTTGCCTACTTTGATAAACAGTGTTTCAGAACCGAGAATCCCAATTATCTACTTACTTACTCCATTTTAGAAAATACAGATTCGTGGCCGTCTTAATTGCTGATTTCCCAGTAATAAGATGACGCTTGATAAACGCTCAAAACGAATATGAACACGCAATTTGCTCATAAATTAAGAAATGTTATTCAACATATCAGCGGAAATATTATAACTCAGCACGTGTTTAAACAGAATGAGGGAAATAAATCATAATGGAAGTAAATATTCATACGCAAGCAAACATATTGTAAAGAAAGACTTCTATACAACCAACAAAATGGATTTTATAACTGGCGTATAGTGTTTAATTGCACTATTTCGATCTAGAACAGCATCAATTACGCTCACAAGGGCCTAGGTGAATAATGCGCGTGCTCACCTAGATATGAAAATGATAACAAGTCATGTGGCCATGTGACAGAGACCAGTGTCATTGAGAACGCCCTCAATTGCGTGTCACCTGCGTCCGGTGCAGGCCTGGCACTTTTCATGTATCTATGCTTTAATAAATTTTAGTCAACCTACAACAACTAACTGAGTTGTAGAAGGGACGCTTAGTCTTGATCCACGTTATATGATCGCTACTCGCTAGCTCCATATCTAGTTCAAATATACTAGAATTCATTCATATCCATAGTATAAAATATAGATATTAATTTTGACGACACCAAATTAAAATCCAAACCCCGGTAAGGGCAGATTATGAGTATTTGTTTTGGATGATTTATATGTATTTAAGTATGTACCCCTGTAATCGGTATGTAAATAAGTATACCTATCGGTGTCTAGTACCCGTAATGGTAGTACAAGCCTAGATCTTAGTTTGGGATTTTGTTAATTTCAAAAATAACTTAAAGCACGCATTACTAAGAAAAATGGAGAAAGGTATTCATGATCACTTAGTAGTTATACAGATTTCCCAAATGCCGAAGAAATACAAATAGAAGCAATGTGAAAGCCGTCGGTATAATTTAAAACTAATCAATCGCCAGTGGACGCGGTTGCAACACTTGCAACACACACGCCGACTTAGTGCGTTAACGCCAGAATACTTCATAGTGGTTAAAAGTTCTAAGATTCTTTCTAGTGTAGTGTGCAAATAAAACACATAGCAATGCTAATAATTGTATAGAAAAGGATTTAAAATTAGTCAAAATACCTTACAGTTTGTGAAGTCCCAGTGTTTATTATTTTTTCCAGGTTATATTAACGTATCTACTGCATTCATACGAAATATTAATAATATAAAATGTTTAGTACCTACGATTCGCCAAAGTATCAAAACTATGTTCTAACTAAAGAGTGATTGCTAAACTTAACACATGAGCAGACATACAAATTCTCCCGACCGGGCCGCCACGTGTTTCTATCGAAGTAGCGTTAGTTTCTAAATAACTTTACTGAGAAAACTTATAAGTTATAAGTACTGCTGTTTGTTTCCGATTGTTATATTTCCCTTTGTTAAAGAAAATGTCCTGGAAAAATGTCGTGTTTGTTTAAGATGCTCCGCTGAAATCCGATTCTTTGCCGAATTTCTTAACGTTCGGTGAGAAGTTTTCTTTTCGTTGATATTGCTGACAAGTCAACTACACTACAGTTAGGGTACAATATTTGTCGTGTCAAACTATAGTGTATTTATTATTGTTTTACCTTTATACTTTATACGAAATCCTCCGTAGGCACCTTTAAAGGACCGTGTAAAATTCGACATCCACTGCTGATAAACGTATTTTTTCTTTGAATACAATTTTTTTCGCGGTTTTCCCCGTACGTTATATTACCAGTCGCCTTTTTCCCGGAAGTTTATTCTCACATTCGTGTTTTTTCCCTTGCGATTTTTATCCAGTCGCTTCTTTTCCAAGCATCATATTTTCACTGTCGTCTTTTTCCCATTCCATGAATCAAAATCGCGGAGCTCCTATTCCTGGATTATTTGGCCCTCCGGGCCTGCTGCAAAAGTAACATAATCTAAACCTACCTACATAGCGATGTAATTACTTTTGAGAAACAGTGAGACTGGGATAGAAATCGATCGGAAAAAAATGCGACTCGGAAAAACGTCGCACGAGAACAAAAGCGACGGTACAATCGACCGCGGAAAAATGAAATTGGGTAAAATTAAGAATGGGAGTAAATGCGAAAAGAAATATACCTTATCAGAAATATTAATTTCGTGAAAGTTATCTAACAAGTCGCGGCCCATATATGACTAAGATACGAAGGTTTCCCTTTACGTGTTATTTTTGACGATGGGGGCCCGGGACGCGGGCCCTGTGTGCCCTTACTCACTGACTTAGATATTAACGCACAGTCATGATGTAAGTGAGCACTAAGAAAGGATTTTTGGAAATTCACCCCCTAAGGGGTTAAAATAGGGGGAGTAGAGGGAAACGTATTCTACGCGTACGAAGTCGCGGGCGCCCTCTAGTAATATGAAGACGGCAATGCTATTAAGTGATTGAATGATATTACTAAGTGCATTTGTTTCCGTTTGCATTAAACAAATCCGAGTTCTTAACGTTGAATATAAAATATCATAGAAACCATCATACGTTTATCGAACTAAACGTCCTTAACAAAGATAAATGATTTTAGGTTTTACCTAGTTCATTTCCATTTATTTCAATAGTTACGAATTTAAAAAATATAAGGGTTGTTGGTAGTAATAACTTGACGAATTGCTGTTCTTTATGACGCTGTTATAATATCTCAAAAATCTTTGTTAAGGCTACTACTATAGTATAATTAAGTACTTAATCTCGTAGGCTGACAGAGTCAGTTCAGCGAGTCGTGTCTAATAACGCAAAGGTAATATATATAGACAGTAATGTATTTAATGCCCGTGTTTTTGATATGTATTATTTAATCGTTTCATCCCATAAAGGATCAAAAAAAATAAGAATGGAATTTCTTAGTAATTTTCCCCACTGCTTACTTACATACCTACATACATACATTAAATTATATCACCCCTGTTTCCCAGAGGGGTAGGCAGAGACCACTTCTTTCCACCTGCTACGATCGTGTCAAGTCTCTTTCGCTTCTTCCTCATTCATACACCGACCATTCATGTCGGTTTCGGGTACTTAGGATTCGGCCCTTTTCCAGTATTTCTCCGATTTGATTGGAAAAAGTACGCCTAGGGCGGCGCCTTCCAACCCTTCCACTCACTTTCGCTCTGTTTATTTCTTTCGTAAATCTTCTTTTATGCATCCCTTCCAAATGACTGAACCATCGGAGCATGCCCTTTTCAATCTTAGTCATTACATCTTCTTCTAGTCCACATTACTGAAATGTTGATTTATTTTTTTAGATTTTTGCGCTCGTTTTGCTATCGGTACATATGAAGCCGAAGGCTGATTCGAATGACCTAGGCCCAGCCTGGGGTAGGGTTAGGCGGTTTCGGCCGAGCCATGTGTCTAGCCACTATATAAGCTAGCTGCACAGTCCCTTGGCACATTCGCTCCTACATCTCCCTTCTTACTTCGACAAGTCACCCCCACCTACCCTTCAAAATGTACAAGCTGGTAAGATAGTTTTTTATTAATTTACCTTTGTGTAGCCCTTATGAAGAAAATTCAAACAAAATACATCAAAGATAATGTTCATACCCAAATATCCGTTTTTTTTCAAACGGCGGTGTCGTCTGTGCACTTGTTTTGCTTGCAGATCCTTCATTTTAATAAGAGATTCAAGGTGATGTACACAATTGATATACAGTAGACCATATTTGGACAATGATTGATGGTCAATAAAAACCATGTCGATGTATCGGTCTATTTTACTATACCCACCCAATAATTGACGGTTTTCTGTTAATACGCCTATTTTCCCTTTTTCGACGAGTTATTCATACTTTTATAATTGTGAGTCTAGGCAAGTTGGTTAGGAGCTAAAGTTTTGTTTTTTCGATAACTGACCAAATGTATAGGATTGACGTAGGCGATCGACGCAACTTCTGACAACCCTTCAACCCTTTACGTTTTGGATGCCGATAACGAACGCCGAATGTATCTTGTCTAAGGCCTCAGATGCTTTCATTTCGACTTGACGAATTTACTAATAGTCATTAAAGAGCTCTTACCTTTTATCTCCAACAGTATCATAACAACTCGATAGTACTAATTATTGTATTTTCGGGGTTCCGTACCCAAAGGGTAAAAACGGAACCCTATTACTAAGACTCCACTGTCCGGCCGTCTGTCTGTCTGTCTGTCTATCTGTCCGTCTGTCACCAGGCTGTATCTCAAGAACCGTGATAGCTAGACAGTTGAAATTTTCACAGATGATGTTTTTCTGTTGCCACTATATCAACAAATACTAAATACAGAATGAAATAAATATTTAAGGAAGCACCCATACAACAAACGTGATTTTTATGCCGTTTTTTGTTCGATATTATTTAATAACGGCAACAGCTAGACGCTTGAAATATTTTCTGAATATTTAGTTGTACGTTCATTTTGAAAATATTAAATTAAAGTTATATCAATATTTAAGGGGTGTTACCGTATAATATAACCCTTCGAGCGCGAGTCCGACTCGCACTCGGCCGGTTTTTTAATTCAAGTTAATCCAATGGCTATAAGTAGGTTAAATTAAAATCTACTTACTGGATCTGTTTACGCACGTAATTATAATTAATTAGTTTAGATGGTAATACAGATAAGAACGGAAGACGGTAACCGAATCTTCGCTATACATTAAGTAGACCCACCGACTTGGGAATGTTTTGTTTGGTCTTGATAAGCAGATGATGACTTTGCAATACAAGTACAGACCCAAACAGGTTTTACTGACTGAAAATTATTAAACACTAGAGGACGGCCGCGACTTCACACGCTTAGAATTGGTTTCCCGCTACTGCCTATTTAATAGCCCTTAGAGGATAAATATCTAGAAACCCTTCTAAGTGCACCTCTAAGATAGCCTAGAAATATACCTACTCTCCAAATTTCAAGTCACTAGGTCCAGCGGCTTTGGCCGGCAATCAGTTTCATCTTTTATACATATACACTTATAGATAACCTGTTTTGTAAACCGTAATAAAAATGTATCTTGCATTATTTTCTCATTGTTTTAGAGAGAGAGCTTTTATCGGTTACATATATTATCTGAGCAAAAGGAAGGCCAAAAGGCAATTTCATAAATTATTGGGAATTTTCTCAAAAAAACCTAAACAAGCAACATATTACAGACCTTATTTCCTTTCAGCAGACTCGTGTTTACATATTTCATAAACGTATAGAAAAGACATCCATTCTATTTGACGCAGGCACTGTCAGCGATAAATTCAAATTATTAGGTCTCGTGACTGGAAGGTCCCTATTAGTGAACTTTTAATTGGCTTACATATCATGTATGGTATAGATATCTAAACGGATTATTTCATAACAAACACACATTCCAACCGGCAATGTTCAAAGTATTTTTATTAGGCGCACGGAGTTATTCCACTATCCACATTATTTAATAAAACAACCGTAGAGAGTTTATTATTTACCTTAAGGAGTCGAATTAGTCAACGTTCTGCTGAGCTGCAGAAATTTCAATATACTTTACCCCAATAAAGATAGAAAAATTCAGATGTATCGAAAGATAGATCTACAGTGAGATCTTATAAAAGCCTTCGGTTTTGTACCTCTGTCTTATTCGCTCCCATATGCTCTTATCTAGGTCTAACCTAACCTAACCTTAACGACGCGTTGACTTAGTTGTAAGCGACCCTACCTACGAAGCTAGTGGTCCCGGGTTCGATTCCCGGCATGGGCCAAATACTTGAGCGTGAGTACTTGTTTCAAAATCATGAATGATTTCTATGTATTAAAGTATTAATTTCTCTAGATCAGTGTTTTTATCGTTATCTAGTACCCATAGTAAGTATAGGGCTTCGTTTGGGACTATGTCAATTGGTGAGAGATATTTATTTATTTAACCGTCTTAACCCCAAAATCAAAATAATTCCTCCGGTTTTGTACCTGCTTAGATTCAGACAATCAAGGATAGCCTTTTACTAAAGATTTAATATTGAAGCGGCCGTTATACAATATAGATTGCAATCTTGTACTCGTACATTAGAAAAGATGTTTTTTTACCATGTCTCTCTTATTTTGTTTTAGTTTGATGAAGTCTTTTAACGATAACGCTACACTCCTTACGAATTCGTATATCCCTTTAGGAACTCGATCGTTAGATATTTATTTAAACAACGTTTACATAATGTCGTGGCAAGAAACAGATGACTACTTACATCTGGTAAAAAATGATAAAGAGATCGTGGTTTGTATTTGGTAGAAATAGGTATCCAATGTCGCGGAGTTCGCGGCAATAACCTCTCGAGTTCGATGGTATTTTTATCAGGAACCTAGTGTTTTTTGTCAATTAGTTTCGCATTCTTTGGTCTGTAACAAATTATAATGTTTAAATGCAATCCGGTTATTATTTAGCTACAAGCTAGCGCTTAAATAAATATTGTAATGGATATTGTTACTTAATAAAAACAGCATCAAATATTTACAAAACCAAAAACTACTTAAAACCGAACATTGATCAGAAATACATTTTAATTATTGACATGAGGGTTGTCACTTTGTAGGTATTAGTAGTATCTATACGTAGGTATTATAATATATATATATTTATATATATAAAACCTATAAACCTATTTTTCGTGGTCGCGCTATTACTAGAGAACAGCTTTACCGATTTCATTCATCTTTTTTTTCAATGTGTCCTAATACTTCGTACAGGGTTTTTACATACAAAAAATAATAAAATATTGCAGAAAAAAAAACCACTGGGAAAGTAGGAAATTTGCAGCGTGGCGAAGCCGCTGGCGGGCCGCTAGGTTAACATAAAAAACAACGAAAGCGTTCAAAGTTATGAGTTGAAATTAGAAATTTCTTAATAGGTATTATGTAAACGGCATTATTATATTATTACGGCGGTATTATGCAGGTACATATGTTAAACCAGCGTTTATTGATCTCCGATTTCAAACATACTCTACTTGTCCTGAGTTAGTTTAGTTATAAAAAAAGTTATTTTAGCTGTGATCATTTTATAGGCGCCAACAAGCTGTAAAGTTTTATTATATTTAATTTCATGCACATGCAAATCCTTATTATGTTCTTTTACAAAAATATTTCAAGTTATCATGTTTTTTCCCCTTTTTTTAGTAAATTATTTATCCACTTCAAAATAACAAGTTCCTTTTTCAAACTTGTATAAGAAAAATAGTCATTTAATAGGATTGTGAGACTGAAGATTTCCATAATAACCACAGCATTTAAAATTTAAGGGTTTGAGAAACGTTATCGCCCGGAGCTAAATTTTGTATTGAAGTTATTGACGGCCACGCGATTTAAGCGCCTCACAATCCTTTAAATGACTCTGAGGGCGGCCGTTAGAGACTCAGACTGACAGACAGTCAACCAACTGACCCAACTAATAACAACCGTAAATGCTTTATTTACTAAAGGGCGCAGCCAATCTGCTTTCACGATGTAATCTAATAACAAGGTGTTCCAATTTTTTATTGAATACTACCCGACCCGGCGAATTTAGTACCACCTCAGATTTTTGTTATTTTGCTATTTGGAATCCAAAAAAAAACAAAAAAACAAAGAGCGTAAAAATGCGCACGGCCATTTTTGAGTTATAAATGGTGGAACTAGGCCGACTTTGTTTTATATGTGTATATAGATTATTTATAGCTGAATAGTGTCAGCTATAAATCAAATAAGTAAAATATAAAAACAACGAAACCATATAAAAGAAACCTCTTAATTGTTAGAGGTAAAATGATATCTTCGGGTTTTATATCCCGTCGGTCATCGAACCTTTTAGCACTCTCCTATACAAACTGGGTCATTACTTTTTCAAGATTTCCGGAAAAAATATCCTCTTAATGTACCAACCGCAACTTTAGGGTTTCGCAGAAAAAAAAACTTTAGTAACTACGACTTGTCGAATCTGTAGACACAGTCAACCAATTTGAACTTAGGCCACTATGGACGAAAGTGACGTTGTCGTGTCATGTCAACCAAAACGTAGGCGACTTCGAAGGATTTGGTGAACATCGACACAGTGACACAGCCCATAGTGTCCTTGGAAAAAAACTATTCATACAAGTAATTATAGGTAAAAAACTTAAGTAAAGCTCCTCTTGCATGTAGTTGAAACACATCTGTATAAAACTTTTGACATTCTATAGGTATTTAAAATTTGACGTAAATCCCATATTAGTTTTGTACACAACGAAAGGAAGATGTATATTAGAGACTTTGTATGCATTTTTTTACGACGCCGTTGTTCTAGTAAGACGGAACAACCAAACAATACACACTTTCTTGTTTTATGTAATATTGATACGTTTTGTACCTTTTTATAAAATTATGCGGATGCGGATGCGCTATATCTAGTCGCTAGTCAGCTTTTATTTTTAACTTTTTTTTTACGTACTTAGTTACTTCAAATAATGTAATCGTTAGGTATTTCAGTTAAAATGAAAATCCAACTAAAATTATAAATGTGAAATTTTGTGTGTGTGTGTGTTAGTTTGTTACTCCTTCACGCTGCAACGACAGCACGGATTTGGATGAAATATGGAATAGAGATAGCTTATACCCTGGATTAACACATAGTCTACTTTTTAAAAGTTCCCAAGGGAATAACGGTAATCGTAATTTACGTGGACGAATTCGCGGTCAAAAGCTAGTATTTCAATATGATTACGCAATTAGAAGATAACTGATGAGTTCAGGTAAGTGTCATTCGCTTAATATTGTACGGGACCTAAGTAAATGTGGATCTGACTAGTACTTGGCGGTTTTTTAAATATCGTTCAAACATATTACTAAAATGTAATTCTTCTCAGCGGGTACCCGCGTTTTCAGCACGAATTTCTTCTAAAAACCTTTCACCTCGGGGCTCTGTCCTTAGTAAATATATAAGTGAAAAAATGTTTTCCTGGTTATTAAAAGGTTTTGGAGATAAATAAGGCCTAACATAACATAAATGAAAACAAAATTGGTACGATACACTAATTAGATCTTGAGTCGCCGGTGTTCCTGCGGGCGGGGATTCTTCCCATCTCGTTACCAGCACGCTCGATTTCCTCCTTTTCGTATACAGAAATATTATTTAAGTTTCACGTAATAGAAAATTATATTTTTATTTGAGGTTCTTTGTTTTATATAATGCAAGGTCAAGTATTTATCATTGTATAGGTAATATCATAAGTAAAATTTAAAAACCGGCCAAGTGCGAATCTGACGCTCGCGCACGAATGGTTCCGTACCAACTATAAAAAAATCACGTTTGCTGTACAAATATTTATTTCATTTTAATTGAATTATTTATTTTTAAAGTGAACACACAATAATATTTCGAGCGTCTACCTGTTGCCGTTCCTAATATCAAGCCAAAAACTGCAAAAGAACCACGTTTACTCATAATGGGAGCCCCCTTCAATATTTATTTATTCTGTTTTTAGTATTTGTTATTATCTATAGCGGCAACAGAAACATAACACTGAAAATTCATGACGATTCATGAGATACAGCCTGGTGATAGACAGTCAGATGGACGGACGGAGTGGAGTCTTCGTAATATTTTCCCGTTTTTACCCTTTGGCTACAGAACCCTAAAAACTATAGTTAGTACACTGCTGTCGAGTTTTCGTTATCGTTTCTTTTCAGCAATGGTCTCCTCTTGGAAAGCGCTTCAGTCGTTGGGTCGACCCGCCATCAGGGGTGTTATTCTCCTGAAAACGGCGTTAAGTAGTCCCGTCAGAGCGTATAAAACATATTTCAGCGCGTGCATTCTTAATTAGGCAGCCTTATACGTTCGATCTTATTGACAGAAGCACTGCTACCTAATTGAGAGTGCACGCGCTAAAATGTGTTTTGTACGCTTTGACGGGACTACCTACCTTAGCTCGCCGGTGCGCCGCGATCACTCGTTCGGCCGACCGAACGTCGTTTCTAAGAGAATAACTTCCCAGGTGCACACTGCAAGCCTGTTCTCGCAACTGGTTGTCAGACAAAGCCGCCACGTCCAAGACAAAGTCCTTGCGCACGCGCCTCACGCGTGCTTGTCTGGGACCGGTCGCGTTAGAAAGGCGCCGATCTAGCACCAGATTAGATAGGCCCACACTCGATGTCCTTTGTGACCGAAAGGGCATTCGTAGGATGTGGTGACAAACCACTCAATACATAGCAAACACTGTAATAAATATTAGCTCGTTAAACTCGGTCGTGTTGCTATACGACCATTTATACAGCTATGAATACATTTTGTGTGTCCTCCAAACACTTGGGTAACAATTAGGAAACTTAAGGTGTTACGATTAACCTATTTTTTTGTATCATTCTTACAATATGAAGGAAATCGGCAAACATTTCAACTTGCTACTGAAGATTCAAGTCAAAAAATATAATTTGTTGGACATTATTGACATGTGCTTCCATGGTTCTTCCTTAGAAATGATTAATCAGGCATAAGTTTCAAACTATTTAATTTAGGATCAAATAAGACATGTTGTCATGGATAAAATCCAGGAAAACCAAATCAAATACTTACCTACCTACTTACTAATATATGTAACCGGAGAGGCTATTGCCTAACGCACTTGCAATCGCAATCGTTTTCATTTTGAAAATCGAAGACTGCATACATAATCAAAATAAAAATGTTCCGCTTTGAAGGCAATTGCGATTGCGAGTGCGTTAAGCAATAGCGACGCAGGACATTGAACAAAGCATACCTACTTAAATAAATAAATAAATAAATAAATATCAGGGGACAATGTCACACCAATTGACCTAGTCCCAAACTAAGCTCTAGGTTTGTGCTATGGGTACTAGACAACGATATAAATACTTATATAGAGAAATATAATACGTAAATACATAGAAAACATCCATGACTCAGAAACAAATATTCGTGCTCATCACACAAATATCTGCCCTTACCGGGATTTGAACCCAGGACCGCTAGCTTCGTAGGCAGGGTCACTACCAACTAGGCCAGCGCGTCGTCAAATGATAAAGGGTTATGATTTTCCTGCTTAGACTAGTAATGCTATTTGGACTACCCTTAGCTTAAGGCTAATTAGGTATAGACATATAAGTAAATATACTGAGGTTCTTTTATTGGATTTTTATTTTGTTAGGACAAAAACATGTTGCGTGGTTTTTTTAATCATTAAGGAGTAACAAAGTAACGGAAGAGGCACCTATTTGGGTTCACGACTTAGGAGTGACCTGTATAGTACGTTGTATTTCTCAGGTACACATACCACGTCATTTGAAAAATAGTTTACTAACTAGTACAAAACCTAACTACTTAATATCGCGTCGATATCATCTCTTGAAGATATAAATTCCCCTTCTATGTGTGGCATTGTAGCTAGCTAGCCTATTTAAAAGCAAATTTTGCCATTCTTGAAACTAAGGCAACTGAATCAATAAACATGTGCGTGGTTTTCTATTTTCAGCCCACCTCATGTGTGTAACCTTGAGCGCTACAGTCGTACACTAGAATAAGAATAAACTTAGTGCAAAAATCAAAAGCTTACATTTCTTTATATTTATGTGTTCCTACACCTAACAATTTTAGGGTATTTATATATTTTGTAATCGTTTTCGTCCGCTGGCAGTGTCAATAATTGATTAATTAAAGTTAACACGTAACAATATGTCATCTGTCAAAATCAGAAACATATATATATAAATATCTATTTTATTTTTACTCTCACACACGATTTATATCCGCAGGTCGTATTCGCCGCTCTGGTTGCCGTGGCCTCCGCCGCGCCCGGTCTGTACGGGGCTGCGTTGGCCTCCCCGTACGCTTCCCCGTACGCCTCCCCATACGGGGCACCCATCGTGTCCCCGTGGGGCCACGGACTCGTCGGAGCACCCGTCGTCAAGACTGCTCTGCCGGTGGCTACCTCTTATGCCAACACCGTGAGGGTAAGAAGTTTACCAGCTCTAGAACGTTATTTTTATTCCTCCAGGAACTATATTTACGAGGAAAAAAATTTGTTCTGTGATAGAATTCAGGATAAAGACTATTTTTGTGCCTAATTATGTGTGTGTGTGAAATCGTTAAGGGAAACACGCCACTAGATATTATCTCTGACAATGCATTTAAAAGAATTAATAATAAATCATCTCCAACCGCCTTTCAATAAAATCAGTTTGAATTGAAACTTAAACATCACTAGGGTATGATTGTACCCTCATTGTCTCAATGCTAATCACTCTTATTATGATGCAACCTAAGCACACAACCAATCAGTAACAATTTGTATCGATTCTTTTATGTATTAACGGTAGGCTTAGTTTCGCAAGGAATTCTGATCTAAAACATCAGTGAATAATATTTTCCATTCAAAGTCCGATCGGCAAGCTCCAGCAGCTAAGTATAGATCACCTTGGAGTGGGTGGAGTTTCAATCTGCACTTATTTACGCGAAGAATGCTTTTGTTTTTACGTCCAACGACCCTGGCATTTAGGCCCTCGCTACAAAGTTGACCATCCGCTTTTGAGTTACATTTACTAAAATAAAATCATTAAGTTTATGGTCTCAGTAATACCGGCAACTGTCACTAGGTGGTGCGTGGTGCCGAGAATAACGAGTTCCAGTCATAATCGATTTTTTGCTCGTGCCAATTGATAGTTAATATAATTTATTTGTGCTTCATCGACATTCATTGTACCTTTACAAGCAAAAAATATTAGGTTTGCAAACAGCTTTTAACATCCTTGATTTTGATGTTGTTAGTATAATAGCTTTTAGCAACTATATGTCTGCTATCGTATGGTAAGACTTTATTTTACTGTTTTAAATAAGTGTATAATTAATTAGTTATCATCGCGATACAAATGCTTAAATAATTAGAACGTCCATAAATTACATGCTAAACAAATAAAGAATGAAATAAAAGTATGAAGTGGCCCAAGAATGGTCTATTTGGAAATGAAATATCCACGTCATTCGCCACACTTAACGGTCCATCCGCGGTATTCAAAGACAATTTTAGAGATAATTAACTCGTTCCTTTTTCAAACTTGTATATGAAAAAGTGCCACTAAGAAGCTACTTACTCGTCACTACTTACTCTGAGTGCGACCTTATATGAATAACCACTACTAGTAGGTATACTGTCAAGCATGCTGTCCTGTCCACTTACGTTGCAACTTAGTTTGGCATTGCCCGCCAAGAAAGCCTCTTTTGTTACAGGGAACTTTTGGTAAAAAAATATTATAATTAAATCAATGTGGTTTCTTTGCAGCTTGCGTCCCCTGCTGTGGCCGTCGCTCATGCGCCCTACGCTGTTGCCCACGCGCCGCTGGTTGCGTCCCCCTACGGGCACGCGTGGTGAGCGCCCTCCTCCCCCCCTCCCGGGCCTCTTCCACCCAGGCTCAGCAGTGCAACAGTCAATCGCTTATTTAATTTCATAACACTAAGCAAATTCAGAATGTCGGAAAGCCGTCCGCTCTTCAGGAAAGCTTTAATTGTTTTGAAATAAATTGAACTTTTGGTTTTTATTCTGTCGTCTTATTTGTTGCTGTCGGCATCGGTGTCAAATCTTTAAAGTATTACATGCCACTTAATTTCAACAAATCGTATGCAGTTATACCTAATACCTAAAGCTGTCTTAAAGATAGTAAGACCGGCTGCAGATATATTAAATACAGGTGGGTAAACGTTAAAGGAAAGAATATCGGGCGTGTCTATGCGCATGCCTTCGTGTAGGGCGGTTGGATTCCGCATGCCACTTACATATGGTGGCATGTCGGCGTTATACATTTATTTTATATAGAGTTGTTCGGCAGTAATATGAACATTCAAGCAAAAACATTGGCATTGAAGTAAAAGTGGCAGAAGCCGTGGCAGTGTAAGTATTAGAAATAGATGCACTACTCGTTCTTTGGTACTTTTTAGTCCTTAACTAAGTTACATGTCGTCGAAGTTACGACAGTAGAAAAAAAAGTAAGTAAGTAAGTAAGTAAATCATTTATTCACAACAAAAACACGCAGACAAAAAATAAAATAAAAAGTAACAAAAATAAAAGAAAAGAGACGACATGCCGCGTTAATGTTGCGAAACGGACCCAACTCAGCATATGCTGGCTGTGAAGCCAACGCTGATCTTCCGTTGGGTTGGGACCGCTCGGTGAAGACACGGAAGGCCACACAGACATTTCGGTACTTACATTTAATTAAAAAAGAAAAAGAAAAAGAAAAAGTGCTTTGGCTAATATAAAGTAATTCATACAATTATACCTTTTTGTACAAGCCTTTAATTTTCACATCGTACCGTGTGTTTACTACTATTTATTTGAGTTAAAACAAATAAACGTGCCGTCTGCTATTACCGCGCCATAAAAAAGATGTCGCATTACTATTATTTAGGTTGATTGCCCGGCTAAAAATATCAGCGGACAGATAAACTATATGGTTTTATAGATACATAGCGAATATTAGGTTTATATTTAAATCTTTTTGTTATAATACCATTCATGGACACATTTTCGGAACCATCTTCATGAGTTCAAATGGTGCAATAATCCCACCGCGTAGGTAGAGAAACAATAACTTCAAATATATATGTGTGAATATTGCGAAAAATTTAATTTCAGTAAGGCAGTCTAATAAGACAGCATGAACTTAGCAAAGTTCAACACTTTGGTGTACGAATCTGGAAGAACATATTTTTCCCTTATTTTGCGAGCGCATTGGTTTTTACTGCTCTGTGTTATATCTCCTCAAGCCTACGCAGCCAGCGCGAAAGTGATCTGAAGGCCGCTACGTTTAAACCTTACAATTTCGCTTTATCGACGGCTGCAAAAAATACCTAATGACAGCTTGTTGCCGCTTCGAATTACTTCTCCGGCAGCTCACATGGCATTATGCTCTTTTTTATAACAGGTTACTTTTATTTATGTTATCGCACAAACTACTTTACGAGCTTCCTTGATATTTCCAGACAGGAAAGTTACTTCAAATGTTACTTACTGGCATCCTGGCATGGCACCTTTAACAAATTATCGACTTCAGTTGTAAATTTTAAATTTTGCGCCAAGATTTTGATATTCTTTGATAGTCTGTACTCATAATTTTTCTACTTATATTTTAAGTTGCTAAATGGGGATGTTATCATAAATTATATACCTATATATATTTGACAACACGTAGCCTAGCATATGAGTACTTATGAAGACCTTTATCTCTCTATTAATATAAATCAATATTCACATAAGTACTTAAATGAGTATATGTAGGTATGTAAAACCTTAATGTGTGCAATCTTTTTAATAGTCTTTATTGTCGTTACTTGATGATATGCGCTTGTAAATTATTTGGTTTGGTCTTATTTTTTTCATTTTATCACGCAAAACTATACAAGATAATATTCATTCTTGAGTCTTGAAATATAAGAGTTTACTTCTCTATATGTCTAATTGTCTATCGTGGTCTAGTACCCATAATACAGTCAGAGGTAAATATAGATATGCGCAAAAAAAGTTTATAAATATGTCTTCATGTTTTTGACTTTTGAGGCTTTATTACCTATTGATGTCCTTGACTGTACAAGCCTCGAGCTATGTTTGGGATTAGGTTAATTTGTGTCAGATTGTCCCCTGATATTTAAATATTTATTTGTATTCAGACTGGACACTTGTATAAACTAGGGCGTTTCACCTGTTAAGGAAGGTCTACTACATCCCATAAATCAGCTGTCGGTCCCATTTGCTAATCACATTCCAACATTTCGCATAACCAATGAAGAATACATTAATTGTTGTGAACGAGCTTGTTCATTGCAAACACTGTTGCCTACAATTAACATGTCCATTTATTACTCGAATTGAATGCATAGGTACATTTTAAAATGCCTTGAGGTAGGTAGTTAATATGTGATTTTAAATAATAGTAGCAAGAAAATGTGCTTTCTTTTCTGTAAACCATGCGTGATGTTTTCAAATTATGAGTTTGTATTTCTTTGTAATATTGTTTTCCACAATTATATGAAAATATTTTTATAACAAGGGTTAGTCACAAAAAGCATGACAAAATCCTAACGAGTAGTTGAGAGTTGAAAATACTAGAGTACGTATTCGAAGCCAATTTACACTCAATTTTGATTCGAAAAAAGGTCCAAGAATCGCATAACCAGTGCGCCTTCACGCGACGAATAACACAGGCACTTTGGATCGGGCCTTGTACCTGAATAATGCTGTGCAAAACACAATAGGTATATGACGTACGAGTATTCAAACGGGATCAGTTTAGCCATTTGGCTAAAGAATTTTTACACAAACAAATTATATAAAGACATAACAGTATTTGGATGGTGTCTTGCAAAGCGTTGACTCTCTAAACTGTGTAAATTCTATTAATTTCTAGACTAATAGTATCTAATAGTAAGTAAAAAGAATGGTACCAAAAATAATAATATAGACACACACAACTTTGGGAAAAGTTTGTCGTATACGGCATCATGATGATAAGCGAGGCAAACCTGTTGAACTTGAAGTTTAATGTCAAGATGCACTGAGTGAAGTATAAATACATACACTGCGCGAAAGAAAGCATCAGTTTATCTGAGTCGTTTGTCGTTGCACCTGAACTAACACAGACCACGATGAACTCGCTGGTGGTGTTGTTTTCCGTGATGGCGCTGTATGCCGCCGGGCACGCAAGTGTACTGGCGTCGGCGCCGCTGGCGTACTCCGCGCCGGTGCTCTCTGCGTCTGCCGCCGTCTCGCACCAGTCCCGGCTGGACATCAAGTCATCGCCGGCCGTCGTCAGCACCTACGCCGCAGCAGCGCCTGTCGCCTACACCGCGCCGCTTGCTTACAGTGCTCCCCTCACCTACAGCGGGCCCCTGGCCGCCGCTGCCATCGCGCCCGCCGCGGTCTCGCACCAGTCCCGGCTGGACATCAAGTCGTCGCCGGCCGTCGTCAGCACCTACGCCGCAGCGGCACCTGTGGCCTACACCGCGCCGCTTGCCTACAGTACTCCTCTGGCTTATAGCACCCCCCTGGCCTACAGCGCTCCCCTCGGTTACAGCGCGCCCCTGGCCGCCGCTGCTATCGCGCCCGCCGCGGTCTCGCACCAGTCCCGCTTCGACATCAAGTCGTCTCCGGCCGTCGTCAGCACCTCATACGCCGCCGCCCCCATCGCCTACAGCGCCCCGGCCCTGATCAAGACCGCGGCTATCGCTACGCCCGCCTTCGCCACCGCTGCCTTCGCGGCGCCCGTCGCCGCCGTCGCCGCGCCCGCCGTGCCCCTGGACACCCCTGAGGTGATCGCCGCCCGCGCCGCCCACTTCGAGGCCAAGGCCCTCACCGGCGCGCACCTGATCAAGAAGCGGTCCGTGCTGGCCCCGGTTGTGGCCTACTCCGCGGGTCCACTCGCGTACCACGCACCCCTCGCGCCCATCGCCCCCGTGACGTCGTACGCCTCCTACACACCCCTCACCTACTCCTCGCCCCTCATCACCAAGGCCTACAGCGTGCACCCCTGGTGAACGCCATCACGGTAACGAGGTTATTGTTACCTCAGTTCAAATGTGGACGACACTAACGACTTGTAAATAAATGGAAATATAAAACTAGTTATTTTTACTTGGATCATTAAAATGTACAATAGCGAATATCTACGTACATTAACTATTCCCACTTTTTGAACAATTATGTATTTAAATAGGTTTTATTTTCACACCTTCTCCGAAATATTTTTTGTTACATTTTTTGATTAGTGTGGCCACCCTTTACTTGGCTTTGGGCTTTTAGTGTATACAGCGTATAAAACTCATATGAGAAAATATCTAAACTCTCTACAAATTATATAAAGAAGGAATTACTTTAATAATAGAACTTAGTAAACTTTTAAAGGTCTTAAATAGTCCCAATAAAGCAGCAATGTATAATGCACACTTTTGTATAGAACTGCCTCAACAAAACCTCAACGTTTGCCTCAACAATTTGATTAATAAAAGGCCTACGTCTGAAACCGCAAAGATCCTATTCATGCACACATGTTTACATATCTTTTCGGTCCAGTTCATCTTTTACCCGTCACAATACTAATATGAATATCATCAGCTCACTAAAAAGTTGTTACTTGCATTTAATTTCAAATGCTAGTATGACACACTTATGGCACATAAAACATTTAATATAGGTAGTAGGGCATGCAATATCGGACGGTTCTCAATTCCGGAATTGATTTTCGAGATTAGCCTTTAATTCCGGAATTCCGGAACTAGTTCCGGAATTGAGGATTCCATTACTTTTTTTGCGATTCTTTCAATGTAGGGCAAAATAAAACAAAAAATTGTAATCAACATTTATGTACTAATAATTAACAGACGTAATTAGTCGTTTTTTCCTTAAACCAAATTAATAATCACAGTAAACATTATTACTCAAACAAAACATATGGTTATTATAATAATTTGCAAAAGTGTTAATATTTGGCAAAAGTAATCGACATAATTAAGATTACATATTAAGTAAAATACACACTAAACATTTAAAAAATCACAACAAAATGCAACAAAATTAAATTAATAGGTAAACTCAAAGTCTTAGCAATAACAAAAAAAAACTAATAATCCTAAACCTTTTTTGTCATGTGCATTTGGCAGAACGGGTCAAACCATATTTTGAGCTAAAAAATGTTTGGTTATTATGAATAAGGTATCGATACTCTAAGTTAACATAAAATACACACTTAAAAAATCTCAGAGATCATATGCTTTAAAAAATCAACATTGTAAAAATAAAAGAATAAATGGTTAAACACAATTTTAGCAATCGTGTTGCCCGATTTAGGTAGATCGTATCCACTCTTTTTAAATAATTTTTGTAGATCTTGACTTTCACTAAAAAGTCTAAAAGTAACACCATCTAAGGCCGTCATTCTGGACACGATCGTTTCCAAGGATTCATTCCCAGCCGACTTGTAATAATCTGTCACAAGTTTTCGTTTTTTGCCTTGTTTTGTCGGCTGGTCATATTCTGTTGACATAGGTGTCGAAGCAGAAATACCTGTAGATGTTCCAGGCGTTTCACTATTCACTTCGAGATTTGTAGGGAAGGCGATATCTGGATGTTTAGAGCGTAGGTGTGTGTGTAAGCCAGTTGTGGCCCCGCCTGCAGTTTTGAGTATTTTGTGACATGTCTTGCACTGAGCCGACTGTCCGTCACTAGCACGCAGATAGTGTTTTCATATTTTTAATGTGCTCTTTGAAAATTCCACGTACATCACCTTTTTTCCTGTAGAAGACCTGAAATATAATAGACATTTAATATACCTAACTTGATTTGTAATCTTTTTAGTACGGTTTTTTAAATATGCAATAAACAAAACTTAACATGACGTTTATACTTTTAAAAAAAACATTCAATAACAAACATGGGTGTTCATGTTAATGGTTTGTTCTTTTCATGTATACAGAGTGTGTGCAACACATTCAATTCAACTTAGATTGACCACAGAAATTGTCAGTTAAGAAATATTTTAAATGCCATATCATACCTCACGTGCTTTACATACCCCTGGGTGAGCCAGCTCGATTGCTGTGTTTTATGTTAAACAATGTTTTAAATTCTTAGGTTTATTTTTTGCTTGTGTTAGTGAGACTAAATTATGTACATATGACTGACATAGTCGCCAAGCGACTCAAAGACCCTAATTTAGTAAACGAGAATTAAAAAAAAACATTAAGGTTTGGAAATAATCAAGGTAAATAATACTTACATTGTTCTTTGATGCCGCACGCATGTCACACACACTTAAAATAAGGAATACTCTCGCAACGGTCACGAAGCCACAAGTCACAACACAACGTTCATCAACAGGTTTGCAATAGGAACTGATTGTATTTATTATTGTTTAGGTGAAAGAACAATGTGAGACATACTCGTACATAGGATTTTAACGGGTTATTGTCTCGCTCTGACGCTCGGTCGCAAATCCTTAGGGCCATAAAACATTACCTGAACATTACCTGCGGAGCCGAAGGTAACATTGATTGCAATTGAACTAATTTTTGCCGTGGTTATTTCGTAAAATAATAATTTTAAATAAACATCTAATACAATTAAAACTGTATTTGTTCAATTCCGGAATTTCGATATTGAGTGTACCTCAATTCCGGAATTGAAATATCGGAAAAAGCTCCGAAATTCCGGAATTCAAGCCCTAATAGGTAGGAACTTCTTCAGGTCTTTTTATTAATTTTATGTACTTATAGTGCACCATGCAATGATGTTTGTTCAATACCTGGTTAAAAAATAGAACAAATTACTATTGTTTAAATATAACTTTATTGGAAAAGATGTTCCAGGCGAGGACGAGGTAATAGACCAAATGGTTTTGTTTAGAATATGTTTTGTAATTCATTGCTTGTCCTCGCCTACAATATCTTCTCCAATATTCAAGTTATATTTATATACTTAATAGTATTATTATAAAGTAACCGGCAGACCAAGCGTCGCTCGGGTTGGAAACGATTTTTCCCGAAGGTGACAACGTGACAAATCAAGTTTTCGCTCCCGTCAGTCCTTATATTGCAAATTTCATCGAAATCTTTAGAGCCGTTTTCGACAAATATTGCTTGTTTACTTAATTAAAGGATAAAAATAAACAACAATCAAAGGACAAACCTAAACAAATTGACCCATTGCCAAACTAAGCTCTAAGCTGGTCCACCATGGAACTTTGTCATGATGACAGCGTCAAGTGACGAGATAGACCGTACAGGTCTTTAATTAATGAACCATTATAGAACCTTGTCGCATAAAACCAAAGATTAATTTCTATGAAATTTCTATCTCGTTACTTGACGCTGTCATCATGACAAAGTTCTATGGTGGATCAACATTTTAAGTCTGTGATGGTACCTACTAGGGGTAGTTACTAGACAACGATATACTTGGAGGCCATTTGAAACGTCAAAAGATGGCGGATGTGTAATTTGTATTGGTTTTTATTTTTGTGTATTTAGGTGTTCAAAGTTATTTTTTGTTAGTGATTTGTACTTTTAATGCCTTTGTGTTGCACAGTGATAGAAGACTAGGACTTATTTCGTGTATCCTGGCATCTTACTTCTCGTTTCAAGTGGACTCGCAGTGGTACAGAGGTTAAAACTATCTTGGCCTCTGTCCTACATATCACCGTACAACGTTACCACCAATCTTCCTAGAGAAGACTGGATTGTGTTTTATTGCTATATTGATTTATACTTATATATATATACACACTATTATATTGACACTGGCGAATCACTTCATTGTGGAAATGCCATATTCCCGCGGTAGTAGCTGTTCAAGTCGCCGCGGGGCAAAGAAAAAAAAAAACACGATATACTTACATATTTAGAGAAATACATACTTAAATACAAATCCAAGACTCAGAAACAAATACTAGCGCTCATATCTGCTCTTCCCGGGTTCTGAGCGCGGACCACTAGCTTCGTCGGCGGGATCACTTCCAACTAGGCTAACGTGTCTTCATATTGTGGTTTTAATTATAAAACGTGTGTATAAAAAAAAAAAACAATCAAAGTAATAAAACTACGTTAGTTGTTAGGTAATATAAACGCTTTATGTTAAGTATCATTCATCAATGTGGGTGTTTGTTATACCTGGAATAAATTATAATTAAGTTTTAATTTGAATGTTGTCATTTCATTGATAGGTATACTTAGCTCATGTACTAAAATGTGTATGTATTGTGTGTTGTTTAACTTAATGCCATCACTACGTTTCCGTATTGATTGGTCGATCAACGAATAATTATTAATCTATTTATTTAAAAATGAACCCCTATTTCTCCTGGTCACGCTATAACTTGAGAATGACTGAACCGATTTCATTCGTTTTTGTAAAATGTTTACTAATACTTCGTAGAATGTTCTTACATACAAAAATAATTAAGAAAATAGCGCAGAAAAAAAAACCACTGGGAAGGTCGGTGCGGCGGGGCGAACCCGCTGGCGGGCCTCTAGTAATAAAATATATTCAAACCGCAGACTAAACCTGGTGCATACAGCCCAATTCAGATCGCTGGAAATACAAAAGTATTGCAACTATAAGGAACCCAAAATATTGATAAAATTACTTATTTATCAATAATCGGTTTTAAGTATTTACGTCCCAAAGTTGAGACACATGAACCGTATGAACTGTACCGTATCACTCTAAATGTCAAGACGAGTTGATAAAGAAACTTCAATACCACTGATATTCGTACTTGAATACTCACTAGGACACTCAAGGATAATAAATTTGTCAGAAGCACTTGAGAAACCTTTACTTTGTTTTTTTATTACTTTTATATTAACGTTAACATGATTTAAAAAATTACCCAGGTCGTTAGACCACAAAACTAAAATGGATTTTTGAAACGTATAACCGGCAGATATAAAAATATTTAAATAGCGTTCTGGTATCCAATTTTGCCAGTGAGAAATGTGTAGGTAATTTATGATAACTAGACCCCGGTATCGGAGGTGCAAAATGGTAGCTGTCAAGTTCTTAGGGATGGGTAATCATATTTTTGATGTTGATATCGATACACGATTTTTCTATACATTAGGTTGTACACAGTTATTTTTTTTTGATCTATGATAATCATTGATCGTAAAAATATAAAGTGTACACATATTTATGAACTCGACTGTACAACAAAATATATATCTATGGTTGCTATTACTTTTCTTATGTTTCGAGTTGCAGAGCAGTGCATAAACACTCTTGTGATAAACCTTTTCAATAGAGATTAATACTGGCCACTTATACTGATAATAAATTATTTACGTCAATAGATGAATGCTTTATGCTAAGAAGATAACTAAAACTTCTTAATGATGAAAGATTTTTTTTTGTAAATAATAAAAATGTTCAATACATGTTGGTTTTGTAATTATATAGTCCTACTTTATAGAATAAACGCTATCATTATGATATAATAAAATATCGACATATAACTATGTTTATCGACATGAAGTTAATATTTCAAAACAATGTTTACCCTTCCCTAGTAATGGCTCGAAATTGACAGCTACCATTTTGCACCTCCGATACCGGGGTCTAATGATAACATGGCGTTAAAAAACAAATTGAAGGCAAATGGCATGCTCATTTCTCAACCAAGTAAGTTCGAGTAACTAATAAGGTTCATTGCCGGACGGGTGTTTTCGAAAAAAAGATAATAGATAATAGTCCCATTGGTTTATCGACGTCACATAAAAATAATGACTGCAATCAATTATGTAGACATACGCAACTGAAAAGTTCATCGTAAATGGTATCAAGATGACTAAGCGCGCCCAACTTGTTGAACTTGACTAAATGCCAAGATGCACTGAGCCGAGTATAAATACATTCGCGACGCGAAAGAAAGCATCAGTTTATCTGAGTCGTTTGTCGTTGCACCTGAACTAACACAGACCACGATGAAATCGCTGGTGGTGTTGTTTTCCGTGATGGCACTGGCCGCCGCTGGGCACGCGAGCGTGCTGGCCCCGGCGCCGCTGGCGTACTCCGCGCCGGTTCTGGCCGCGCCTGCCGCCGTCTCGCACCAGTCCCGGCTGGACATCAAGTCGTCGCCGGCCGTCGTCAGCACCTACGCAGCAGCAGCACCTGTGGCCTACACCGCGCCGCTTGCCTACAGTACTCCTCTGGCTTACAGCACCCCCCTGGCCTACAGCGCTCCCCTCGCTTACAGCGCGCCCCTGGCCGCCGCTGCCATCGCGCCCGCCGCGGTCTCGCACCAGTCCCGCTTCGACATCAAGTCGTCTCCGGCCGTCGTCAGCACCTCGTACGCCGCCACCCCCATCGCCTACAGCGCCCCGGCCCTGATCAAGACCGCGGCTATCGCCGCGCCCGCCTTCACCACCGCTGCCTTCGCGGCGCCCGTCGCCGCCGTCGCCGCGCCCGCCGTGCCCCTGGACACCCCTGAGGTGATCGCCGCCCGCGCCGCCCACTTCGAGGCCAAGGCCCTCGCCGGCGCGCACCTGATCAAGAAGCGGTCCGTGCTGGCCCCGGTTGTGGCCTACTCCGCGGGTCCACTCGCGTACCACGCACCCCTCGCGCCCATCGCCCCCGTGACGTCGTACGCCTCCTACACACCCCTCACCTACTCCTCGCCCCTCATCACCAAAGCCTACAGCGTGCACCCCTGGTGAGCGCCATCACGATGACGAGGCTACTGTAGCCTCAGTTCAGTTACATCGAACGACAATCTAACAAATTGTAAAATAATGAGAAATATAGACAAATTGAAATTTATCCATATCTAGTACTCATTTTTGTTTCCTATCTGTAATTAGTTGATGTGTATATTCCACAGAATAGCGAATAAGCAGCAATATAATTGCGTAAAAATTGGGACTGTACGGAATAGCGAATGTGATCAATATTTTTTGTTGGAAATCAACTTTGTGCAGAATTCAAATTGCGAATAGAAAAATATTAGTATATCAAGAGTATTGATGTGAAGAGTGCTTGTCCATTTCTTAAACCTTTATTTCTTTGTGTCAAAAGTGTTGAGTATACGATGATTCAACGTAACTTAATATAATTGATGTATCTAGTCAACTCTCATCGGATCGTGGCACTTTCACCCTACCACCACCCACCTACCCCTATCCACCCTCACCTATCTGCACTGTATGCGCAGCAGAGTGGTTCTGCTATACAAAATTCAACTCGAACTCACAACCGTGGGCACCTCAATGTGGAAACTTGCATTTAATGAGCTCTTTCACAGCCGAAAACTCTTAATTAGCCCAAATGAGTTTCATCTATTCTCATAAAACCACCTCAGGAAAACAGTTAACGATACGAATAAAAAACATACTAAAATACTTTCAGATACATAGTGAAATGTTTCAAATACACGCACACAAACAGATATAGGTAACACACTCCGAGTTTCAGTTTGCCTTCGCCTTGGGGTCCCGGTCTGCGCTCCACATCGGTGCCCCTGCGGAAGTGACGTCGATCGGCTAGGACATCACGGACTTTGTTGCCAGAGGAGTGCTGGCCGCTTCTCAAGACATGCTGCACTAAACGACATCATCCGTCGGTCTCTTGCCTCTGTTAACGTGCCGGCCCTTTTAGAGCCGTCCGGTATCTCCAGAAATGATGGCAAGAGACCTGACGGAATGTCTTTGGTTCCGTGGAATATGGGGCGGGTGCTAGTGTGGGATGCAACCTGTGTAGACACGCTGGCCCCGTCACATCTCCCACGAACCTCCAATAGGGCTGGTGCAGCGGCCGAAGCGGCTGAAAACATTAAGACTGGCAAATATAGCGGTCTCGGCCCAGAATATAATTTTATTCCATTCGGGGTCGAGACCCTTGGTCCGTGGGGTTCTAGTGCTGTTAGCCTTTTTAAGGAATTGTCAAAGAGACTTATTGACGTCACTGGAGACCGAAGAGCTGGCAGTTTCCTCGCTCAACGAATAAGTTTAGCCATTCAACGAGGAAATGCTGCCAGCATCTTTGGTACAATGCCGCAGGGGCCATTCTTAGATTTAATGTTTTAGTGTATATATAGATTTAGTCTTATTTAATATTAGTTATTTTTACAATTTAATTAAATATATTATTTATTTCTTTAGTATGGATTGATGTGTAAAAATAAATACTTCGAATGAAAATATGTTTCAAGTCGTTAAATGTAAACGATTTCAAATGATAGTTATATTTTCATGGTGTATCATCAATCATCGCAAACGCAACAGTTTAACTAACAAGTAACAGTCCGTGTAAGCGGGCGTTTTAGAATATATCGATGTCACGTTACGAGTGACCCGTGATAGAATAGAATAGAATAGAATAGAATATTTATTAGTAAGAAATATACATCGTCATTTTAAAATTACTTATGCGTTAAGTTTAAACTAATTTTATACATTCGATTCAATATGTTCATAATATTAATCTATACATATATGTTACAAACACTTGATACATTTAATAGGTTCAAGGATAAAACGCGTTAAGAATCCAGGAGCCTATAAGTACTATCATTTAAAATGTATTCCAAAACACAACGTAATGACGAACTGTACCCAATTATACCTTAGTTTCATGTAGGTACGAATATGAAAAGAGGGTTATTTTTGTTTTATATTGGGTGCTCCAAGATTGTTAATTTGGGTATAATGTCAAACCTTCTGAAGCTTCGAAGATATTTAATAAAAGACGCCGATAGCCGATGCTGAGACAAGAAACCTAGTTGAAGGAAACCCTAATATTTTAAAAGAATTGTGAAGGTAAAAAAAACTTATATAAAATGCGATAACGCTTCTCTTAAGAGTCTAGACTTAAGACCGTATTCCGACTTTTACGCTTTTGTAATCTCTTGCAGATATTATGAAAAACTGCGGCTTCTGTACGTTTTTCTTTCCAAGTTAATATTTTTAAGAAAGAAACGAATAAAATAATAAAAAACGGAAACCTCGAAACCTAGATTTTCAGAACAACTAAAACATTCAAAAATCGGGAAATTCGGATTTGCGTTAAGGGGGTGAGAAAGTCCGGAGTTACAATTGAATGGATTGTTTGACAGCTACGCTACTTAGGCGTTGCCTCACAAACTTCTTAAGTCCCTCAGTATGTTTAGTTTGTTACATTTAATTTGTCAGACTAAACAAGATACGTTTAACACTTCTAAATTTTCCATAATTTGATTCGAATGTGTCGGCGTTTTGGCATATACACCATGGCATATTTGGTATATACGGGCAATGAGCTATCATTGCGGTGGTACCCAAATACTCAAAGATATTTTAAAGGCAATTACCTAACTCGTTCCTTTTTCAATATTTGGTATGAATGATCGTCACTAAAGAACGCGCCTTACGCGTCAATAACTGACTCTGAGTGCGGACGTAAGTTACCACAGCTGGGAAACCATTCAAAAAACGATTTCAGTTAAAGTAACAGTAAATATTTAAAATTACTAAAGAAAGCGATTAATTGCACCAGAGGCGTTGTGGCAGCCGAGCGCAACCGCAACATTAACATTTGTCTGTTTCTGACAGATAAGTTAAAACCCTATGTGAGTTTTAGTGTTTACTGGTGACTGTGCTAATCCTACCTACCAATAACTTTATCTAGCTTAAATTAAACGCTTCTAAGTTTTCTGTGGCATCGGTGTTATCACGGAAAACTCTCACGTATTTATTACGGTGTTGAAAAAACATTCTAAGAATACAATCTGCTAACTAAATGTATCAGGGTACCTAATTGCACAAAAGACAAAATGGTTTCTCCTCTTAGGAGAGACATAACAGAATAATAAAAGTTGTTCTATCCGTATCAATTTATTTACAAGTCATTGTTGTTGTCCCACACACCTGAACCGAGGTAACAATAACCTCGTTACCGTGATGGCACTCACCAGGGGTGCACGCTGTAGGGCTTGGTGATGAGGGGCGAGGAGTAGGTGAGGGGGGCGTAGGAGGCGTACGACGTCACGGGGGCGATGGGCGCGAGAGGTGCCTGGTACGCGAGGGGCGCCTGGTATGTGAGCGGACCCGCGGAGTAGGCCACAACTGGGGCTAGCACGGACCGCTTTTTGATCAGATGCGCGCCGGCGAGGGCCTTGGCCTCGAAGTGGGCGGCGCGGGCGGCGATCACCTCAGGGGTGTCCAAGGGCACGGCGGGCCCGGCGACGGTGGCGACGGGCGCCGCGAAGGCAGCGGTGGCGAAGGCGGGCGTGGCGATAGCCGCGGTCTTGATCAGGGCTGGGGCGCTGTAGGCGATGGGGGCGGCGGCGTACGAGGTGCTGACGACGGCCGGAGACGACTTGATGTCGAAGCGGGACTGGTGCGAGACCGCGGCGGGCGCTATGGCAGCGGCGGCCAAGGGAGCGGAGTAGGCCAAAGGCGCGCTGTAAGCGACGGGGGCGGAGGCGTATGAGGTGCTGACAACGGCCGGCGACGTCTTGATGTCGACACGGGACTGATGCGAAACCGCGGCAGGCGCAATGGCTGCGGCAGCCACGGGCGCGGTGTAGGACAGGGGCGCGCTGTAGGCGAGGGGACCGGCGGCGTACGAGGTGCTGACGACGGCCGGGGACGATTTAATGTCGACACGGGACTGGTGCGAGACTGCGGCAGGCGCGATGCTTGCAGCGGCCAAGGGAGCAGAGTAGGCAAAAGGCGCGCTGTAAGCGACGGGGGCGGCGGCGTACGAGGTGCTGACGACGGCCGGAGACGACTTGATATCGAAGCGGGACTGGTGCGAGACCGCGGCGGGCGCGATTTCAGCGGCGGCCAGGGGCGCGCTGTAGGTGAGGGGAGCACTGTAAGCAAGCGGCGCGGTGTAGGCGACAGGCGCTGCTGCGGCGTAGGTGCTGACGACGGCCGGCGACGACTTGATGTCCAGCCGGGACTGGTGCGAGACGGCGGCAGACGCAGCAAGCACCGGCGCGGAGTACGCCAGCGGCGCCGACGCCAGTACACTTGCGTGCCCGGCGGCATACAGCGCCATCACGGAAAACAACACCACCAGCGAGTTCATCGTGGTCTGTGTTAGTTCAGGTGCAACGACAAACGACTCAGATAAACTGATGATTTTTTTCGCGCTGCGTATGTATTTATACTTGCACGCGTTCCAGAGCATCATTAATTTCAAGAAAAGTCAAGATCAACTTGTTTGGGTAGCGTGGTCGCAGCGGCCGGCCGAACAAGAATCCGTTCAACAACTCTAAAGGACAATTTTTCGGAGGCGCTTGATACTAATAATTGTGATAGACAGTTACATAGTTTTTTTCATAAATGAGGTAAACAAAACGTGTAAAAGTACGTTTGGTTTACAGACTTAAATAATTGTGATAGACGGTTACATTGCTTTTTTCATAAATGAGGTAAACAAAACGTGTAAGTACGTTTTGTTTACCTCATTTATGTAAAAAACTATGTAACTGTACACTCCTCCACTCCACTCCAGGTTCTGACAATCATGTTAGTAATTAATTATGAAGTTTTCTTTATTAATATTGTATAAGTAGATAACATCAGTTTAACAAGCTAAAACTCAAATAGAAAAATATTATCTTTATAAAATATTTATAATAAGTAAATTTAATGCACATACAATAAAAGGAAATTATGCAGTGCTTCAATCATGTAATTTAGGGGCATAATCCCAAAATCTGGATTTTATAAAACTTATTGAAACATAAAATCATGATTTCATTTCAGGCGGATGTTTTTTGACAATATGTAACCTTTTTAACGGAATTTGTTACATATTAATAGTCAGAAAGCGGAGTTCGGAGTGGAGCGAGTAGAAAAGGACGTTCTGACCCACCCACTAGGTTTCGTATGGGGGAGGCCTGCGTCCAGCAGTGGCCTAGTATAGGCTGATGATGATGATGATGAAAATAAGCGTTGAAAACCTATGTCTATTTTAGAGTACCTATAGAAAATCACATGCCATTATTTTTCGTCATTTGTACAATAACTATAGGATAATATCCGCAAAATTATGGCGACCACTACTTTACTGTTTTACTTTATTTAGAGCTGATATCTCTGAAACGGCCCTACTGATCTTCTTGAAACCTAGCTAAGCACCATCCCCCTTAAACAAGCTGGATTAAAAAAACAGTCTCCGTATCGGTCCATCGGATGACATTTCAATGTATAAAGCTTAAGAGCTTATTTCATTAAATATAGTTGCACATTCGACACAAGTTAAAAAAGTGCGCAATAAATATTCATGATACGCAAACACTGCAATAGCTTCCGCCTCATGTAAAAAAATCTACTTGTCTCATGATACATAATTAGGTACTGTGATCGTTACAATATTACTTGAACAAGTCCAGCCGTTTGAAGGTGATTGCGTGGCATTTTATTGTTAATAGTTTGGCGTTAGACGGGTATATAAGCATCCTTGTTTGCGGATTGGGCATCAGTCGATCCATATTTATCGGTCAGACAAGTCAACACAGACCACAATGTACAAGCTGGTGGTGTTGTTCTCTGTAGTGGCTATGGCTGCGGCCAAGCCGAACGTGTTCGCCCCGGTGGCTTACAGCGCGGTGCCGGCCGTGAGCTCGGTGTCGCAGTACAGCAGCAGCGTGCAACATGGAGTACCCGCAGCATCAGTATACAGCAGCCCAGCCTTCGTGCCAGCCGTTGCACCCGCTGTTGTCCCCGGCTACGGTTACGGCCTGGCCCAAGCCCCGCACTCCCCCGCCGTCGTCCTGGATGCCGTAAACGGAGTGCCCCTTGACACACCTGAAGTCGTCGCCGCTCGCGCCGCCCACTTCCAAGCCAAAGCCCTCTCTGCTCATCACCTTGGCAAGCGATCGGTCGCTCCCGTGGCTTACAACTCCTACGTAGCCCCCGTTTCTACTCTTGCTTACTCCGCCCCCGTTGTCTCTCCTTATTCCTCGGTCGTATCTCCTTATTCCTCAGTCGTGTCTCCTTACTCCTCCGTCGTGTCCCCTTACTCCTCTGTAGTAGCCTCTCCTCTTGCTTACTCCGCTGTAGCCCCCAAGGCTTACAGCGTCCACCCCTGGTAAATTTCAATACCAACGACTAAATATGATGACTCATAACGACCTTAGGCAATTTTTGTAAATAATAAATGGGTTGCTTCACATATTGTGTTTTTAATTTGATACCAGCATGGTATCGTCTCAATTATCGAATAGATAATTCTGATTGGCACTATCAAAGTATTATTTAACGCATTAAGGCATAATTACTTAAAGTCGATAGTAGCAAAACCATATGCGATACTTATACCGTATTCCTATATTAATATTTACAAAAGTCAGAATTTTGAAAAATTACATTATACATAGGTACATGAAGCGGGACAAAAAAGGGTTTAATTTTTAAAGTCACTTCGGTGAGAAGTAAAAAATATAGTTACTTCTATCCTTTGGCGTTTCTTGATTCGAATCATTGCATATTCCGTTGTGCGTCTGGGCTCATTGGGAATTTGTTGACGACGCGGTTAGCCTATTTGGTAGTGACCCTGCCTACGAAGCTAAATGACAATTATCTGTGTTATGAGCGTTTCTGAACTTTGGACGTTTCCTTTGTATTTAAATTTGTGTTTCTTTATACATGTATGTTATCATTTGTCTAGTTTTATCGTATATAAGCCTAAAACTTAATTTGGGGCGACGTCGATGTATATGAATGATCCCTGAGATCTGTTTATGTTTTAATTTTAACCAGTTAAAACTGTTGTAAGTAATCCGATTTTAGCCATACGTTAATTTATCACTCAAAAGCTATTAAACACTTTAGGATGACGAACAAAAAACTTATTAAATAAAAACACGGGACCAAACACTAAATTACCGATATTAATATTTTAAACTTGTCTAGCATCCTTTAAAAAAAGGAGGGACAATTTTAGGCCATCCTAATTCCACGCGTACGAAATCACAGACACCTATTATTAGGAGTCAGTTTACAAAATGATTTTGGTGCTAATTATATAAGAACGGCGAGGCTATTAATAAACCTTAAACAACGATGGAAATAAATAGTTTGATGAATATTCAACATTCTAAAACAACAGAATAAACTGCTGTATTATATTTAAGCGATATTGTTTGTAATATAAACAAACGTTGTTACTTCATTCAAATTCGACGGCGCGTTCACGTACTTAACCGCGCTATTTAAAAAGGGAACAAACACATCGATTGGATTTGAATTTTATTGAAATAAAGTGTCTGTAACGGTACTAGCATAGTTTTGGATGTTGTATCCAGCTAATTAGTTATCAGTAATGTCCGCTGTGAGGATAGAAGCCGCCATGCAACCCCGCTCCATAGTGCAGAGGTGAAGCGACGACAGTTTTACCTAGTACTGGCTCAGGAATCACAGGTGCCACCAGGGTCTTCACAAAAGGTAATGGAACCACACCCGGGGAGGAGTGAAGATCCACTCGGGCCTGATGCGACACCGCGCCCGGCGCTAAGGGAGCCACGTGCTCTTCGTAATACGGCGATCGCTTCAGTAGGTGATGTCCCAGCGGCAGCAATCCATGGTATAATGAGCCATGCTCACCATAGCTTCGGTGAAGCAGTGGGTAAGGAACCACCAGGCTGTGGTAAGAGTGCGCTGCTGGCATTATAGGTACTACTGCGTGCGCTCGGCATAAAGCCAAGCCCACGACGAAGAGCGACAATATACGGATGGAGCTCATCGTTCAGTAAATAGATTTTTAACTTTAAGATCCAAATACGTAGCCCCAGTACTGTCGGTGGAGATCAGATCGTACTGGTACTAGTTGACCCGTGCTCCTGCCTTCTTATACTAAGGGTGTTGAATCATAGTGCAAGACTCGGCTTTTCCATTGATATTATTTTTAGACCGCAACCAATTCGTTACGGTGTTAAGCACGGTGAATGTTTACCATGGAAAAAACGCAGTGTTTTTAAAAAGCCTACTTGTTGGAAAACTATATATAACCTGCCCAAGATATAAATAAATAGACCTTTTCCTAAATAACACATCGAGTTAATTACAACAACAAAAAATAATCCTATTCAGTGTAAGCCTCGTAATCACGTGCTCTTACACACGTTACGTTTGTTACGTCACTTTATTTACATCTCGAATGATGAATGATGTTTTTATAATGCATCTTAATCCGGCCAATGCCCCCGGGTCGGGGCCGTGACGCAACGACCCGTCGGGCGGCTCGGCCGAGAACTTGAAACAGCCGCGCCCGCGCAGCGCACCCGCCGCCGTGCATCAACTACCGTTATCTTACTATAAAACTAACGCATCCACGTCTCACTCCACTAAACGTTAGACATTGTCACAACGTAGAGCGCAAAAATGTACCGAATAATCTTTATTCTGAGTGTGGTATATCAAGTGCGGTGTCAAATACCACCGTTGATATACGCGGCTCCGAGTGCAGTGTCGCATCAATCCCGTATCGACATAAAGCACTCGCCCGGGTTTATCTCGGCGCCGCTGATATACAGTCCTGCGACGACGTTCTTCGCGAGTCCACCGCAACGGCTAGAGATCACCAGTGATGCAGTACTCACTCCAATACTAGCCACCGACACAGTCCTGACGCCCATAGCGTTCAGTTTTTACCACAATCTGCCTTTAGCTCGGGCTCTTGAGCATCCAATATCGATAGAAGCCGCGCAAGAAGCGAGAAGCCAAAGTCAAGAAGAACAAGATGTAAAAGAAATAAACAAGCCAATTATTGTAGACGTAACCACGGAACTACTACAGCGGGTTGAGGACCAGGAGCAGCCCACAGCCAACTCTACCACTGTGATGTTATCTCCAGGTGCACAATCTGATGAAGGAAATACGTCAGATAAAGTATAAACTATAGATTATGATCTGTGGTAACCATAAGCGAGCAATATGCTAAGTATGTCCAGTGAGTCAATTTTTAAAGTTATTTTAATGAAAAATTAATCACGCGGTGATCTCTATAACGAATGTGTGGGGCAAAAAAAGTAACTTTTAGGTATCGGTAAAATCGGCCATTTGGTGAATTTAAGTCACCATGAGATCGAAAAGACGACTTAGACATCATATAGCCACTTAAACTGAATATCGTAGGTACTTAGGTAATAAACATAGTAAATACTACTTTGTGTATGTTTATACTAGTATGTAATGTTGATACCAACATGGACTTCTTTCTACAAAATGGAAACAAAAAAAAAAACAAATTTCGTTGTTATTTGTTTTGTTAATTGTTAAGAGAAAATATCTTCAAATAGCATAAATTGCCTATTTATTAAGCCGTGTTAAATTATTAAAGGTGATGATAACTTTATATTGCAATGTTTTATTGAATTTATTTTTGATCTGACTCGCGAAATAACATAAATATATAGGTACTTAAACCAAGAGCAAGCATTTTAAAAATCCGACCAATGATATTTAGACAATACCCAGATACCCACGTTATATACATCTACATATACCTACATTAATATTAACATGCTGCAACGCAATCGGGGGTAAACACAACCCTCGCGGAGCAATGTTTGATGCTTGCCTAGGCAGACAAAGGTAAAGATAAGGTAAAAGATATTTATTCAGTAACAGCACGGGCACCTTTAGACTCGTCAAAAATCTACGCAAGAGGTGACACCTGCTGAGAAGTAGCACCAAGAACAAATAAATAAAAAATAGAAGTATACACACACACAAACAACATTAGTTATAGCAGAGTAGGTCAATTGACACAATCAACTGTCTTAATAAGGGAAACGTCTCTTGGCTACTGTAATGAAAAGCAGTATAACAAAGTTACTTTTGAATTACCGTAAGCACGTGGAAGTAGAATTAATAGATTCTCCTTTATCAACTGAAACCGTAGAAAGTAGCACATCGATCACGTTTACTTTTGACAGAATAAGGTTGATGTTACGTCATATTCTCATCCATTTCGAGGAAATGAATGATTCATGCTATGGATGAGTGTTCTAGTGGTTGCGGGAAGTCAATTTGTATCAAGGACACCGTCGACGTGGTCCGCTGACAGACGATGCTTACGTGAAATAAGATCAAGGCTTGCCCTTGAACAAAATTATTTCAGGCTTTCTCTTTATGTGAAATTTTACTGTTTTTTTTTTAGTATATTTAAATACAGTGGCTCAAAAGTCCGCATCTCATTTTGTCAGCATTGTTGACTTAAAAGTCTTGATCTTATCCAAAACCAGTCATTAATTGAGCTTTGTTTTCATTTTTAATCAAAATTAAGGCATATCTACTCGTACGCCAAGTCAAACACACACCCGCACAAGATGTAGATGTACGTGATAGTGTGTGTGTTTGCGACTACCAAAAGAAGTTTCTTTAACACCTTAATCTTTTGTCATAGGCTAATGATTGTAATTTCTAATATCATCGAACATTGGTTTTGGACCTCTTTTCAACATTGTTTAAAGCGGTATCGTATCACGGATTTTTTCTTTTCGATACGGGCGTACCTACCTGCTGACATATATACCAAATCGTAGCAATATCGATATCGTTTAGTCAATGTTAGATATAGGCCCAGTACAAAATTCTTTCCATTGTGACAAAAGTTAAACTTCAACCGTCTTGTAAGTTGTAGGTAACATTTAGGTGTACTTTGATTTTGTTGCATAAATGTAGATACATGGCTAGGAAAAACATAAATAATACCAGAGTTACAGGGATTCGATTTATTCAAAAGGTCGAGCTCATTTAGAACTATTACAAGGATGACATTTTGTGCTTGTACGGCCGTAAGTCGTTCGAAGGATCACTGATGTAGATAAGATCCAATACACACTTTAGTGACTAAACCACGCCTTAGGCGATGTAGATGCTGGCAGCCTGGGCTGGAGATACTAGAGGAAGGGATGTGATCAATGGCGGCAAAGAGGTCAAAGAACGTTTACAATTTTCAGAAGGCGATTATTTCTTGATCAGATGGGTGGCAGCGTAACCGAAAGGCGCAGCAGCAATAGGAGCTGACAGGTAAGGCAGCGCTGGGGAGAGTACTGGAGACGAGTAATATGGAGATGTGATCACGGGGGTTGAATAGGTTAGAGGAGTACGATAGAAATCAATGGGGGATCGCTTCTTGATCAAATGGGTGGCGTAGGCGTAGGGCGACGCGGCGATGGGGGCTGGCAGCACATGCGCTGCAGACAGCGCCGGGGCGCCGTAGTAGAACGTTGGTGATGGATGCACGACGCTGCTGGCCGACTCTGAGATGCTGGTGAACCCTGGCGAGATTACCGTCGAGTGCGCCAAAGGCAGGATGGCGCCGGCGGATGCCATGGCAACGAGAGCACTCAAAACTACCAGCTTCAACATTGTGATGTGTGTTGTTGTTCGGACGGGATGCGACTGATGCCTCGGTAGGGACTTAGACCTTTTTATATAGAAATAAGACATAAAGACGGCTTCGTTTTTTAAAACTAGTGCACTGACGTCCAGGAAGTTGGCATTTACCCGCGGCGAGGCCGACTACCCGACCGCCGGGCCGCCCCTGCTCGCGAATAATACACGCGTGCTTTGTCCCTGGCATTTAAAGTCATTGCCCTAGTAGCTGGGTATTTATGATAACTATTTTAAGGATGTCTAAATATAGCACTTTGAAAAGTTCCTACCTATAGATTGAAGAATATAAATGATTTTATATTAAAGACTATGATACTAGATATTGTGACTATGTAAGCGATGTATGGGGAACAATGTTATCATATATTTTTGAGAAATTTAACTTGCGTTTTGCTATAGAACTGTGAGTTATAATTAAATTAATAAAAATCCCCAAAATAATTGCTACACTTCTTTCAGAGCTCTCACTCTAACGAGCCTCTAAAACGGCAATTATCCCGTAAACTACCTATCATCATGTCAGCCGAAAGACGTCCACTGCTGGACATAGGCCTCCCCCGAGGCTCTCCACTCAGATCGGTCTTGTGCTTTTCGCACCCGCGATCCTTACGAGGAGAAGAACTACCTATATGTTTAAATAAAGCCGCGTCTTATTCGGTCTGATCCGTTTGGGAGCTACGAAGCCGCCGACAGATACACACATAAAACTTTTAACACTTCTCTGTTTGCGTCGGGGGTTAATATTACAGCTGAAACACCTTGACTTGACAGCAAAAACAAGAGTTGTACAAAATAAAATGGTTTATCTGCGCAGTGCATACGAAATACAACACCAAAATAAAGAAAATGTGTTTAGAGGAAGATATTTTACAAAATGAAAACTTGAAGGTACATTCGTACCAAAGTTGTTAAATTCTGCTTTTTCGGATGGTTATGCCGAAACACTAATTATAAAATATTTCAGTCAGAACAACCTCCTAGTGAACTTTATAATATAAATAAAATGGGTTTAATTTATTCTTCGATATGTATTTTTTCATACCTTTCTTGACTAAGACTCTATACATTTTTTTTCTCCACTTGCTTTCTTCAGTTTGATCACAAACTTTGACAACTCTAAGATAGATTGCAACTTTAAATGATTTCAGATTTGCGAGAAAACTTATAAAGTGTTTAAGTCTAATAATTATATACACATAGCTTCACTAACTGAGTTTAATTTTCCAATTATGAAATTAGCTTAAAAAATAAACATGATAACAAACATGAATATTTCATTAAGTCTTTTACCTCACCTATATCTTCAAGCCTCTATTCTTCACTTGGGGCTATTACTGTCAAGTAAATAATAGTTATCATAACGTTAACAACATGAACACATATCAAAAGTATAACAATAAATATTGTTTGACAGAGTAAAATGACACCCCCGAATAGGTAGAGCAAAGACTCGTTTTTATAATATACAGGTTGATTGTGATCCTCTAAATACTGGACGCCCAGTTTATTTTTATCTGTATGTTTGCTACCCCAGTCACTGAAAAAACGCCCGGGGATCTTGCCTCAAGTACAGTAAAATGGAATGTTTTTATTTAGGTCTATAATTTGGCATTACGGAGAAATTAATTGATCAACTTACGACCTTACGTTTTAAACGAATTGGTGCAGTGTATAAAGATAAAGATACATTTACTCGCAACAATACAATATTACATCACATAAATACAAAAAGAACAAGGCAGAGAAATTGTTGCGAGACGGTCCCAAGTTGGGACTCCCATACGCCAGCACTGATCTTCTGTTGGATCCGCTAGGTGAAGAAACGGAAAGTGACACACTTAACAAAAAACAACGTTAAAAGAAAAACAACATGAATTAAGAAACAATCATTCGTTAATCGACCAAAAATTTGCATTCAGTTATTGCTGGCGACACCAAGGAAACAAAAAACAAAAAAACTATAGTATATGGGAGTCTAAGTCAATGACGTCAATGTAAACAAAGCAATAGGTAACATAACAATACTAACAATTATGAACAAAGATGGTAGACTTAGTAGAAATAAGGTAAATGTTTTGTTGGTTCTACATTTAGAAAAACTACACTACTGTGTGAAATTGCAATCAAACAGCCTACAACCTGACAAACGGACAGCAAGAAAAGGAATACAAAACACGAAAAACAAAAACTGAGTCGGAGAAGGGCTAACAAAATAAATGTACAAGGCACAGGCACATTACAATAATATATCCGGATTGGAAAGAGGCGAAATAGGGAAGCGGACACCCAGTGCAAATAGAAAATACAGAGAAGGTAGGTTGACCGAAAAGATAAAATAAAATATAAGTATAATTATATAAAACCCGCCTCCTGCTTCTCCTAACCTATCCTATATCTCCTGCTATATTGCACGAGTCTGTGAAATTTATAGTGCTATGTTTATTTAAGACGATGATATATAGCGTGGCCAAATGGGGCATTTAAGGTATTTTAACAGTCTGATCAGGCAATAGACAGTAATACTAATACTTTCTTAATCATTGTTACGCGGATAAAATCTAGTTCTCTTTTATTCCTCTACGACACCAACTCAAGGTAAGACCTGGTTTTGTCATTTCGGTGTTAGTTTTAATTTTACCCTCTTAATCACACGATAGCTAAAGTGTGTATAAAATATGCTTTATCCTTATGCTTCATTATGACATTTAAATTTGACAGAGAGGTAACTTTATCAAAAAAAGGTGGGTTTATAAATGAGGAGGTGTAAGGTATTTGTAATTATGGGCCTTGTAGTTCGATTTTTCTACATGACAAACCTTTTTCAACGTCCTCGGGCGTTTTGCATTAACGCTTCTATCCGCGAGTAAATGCCAACTTCCTGGATATCGGTGCACTCGTTTTAAAAAGTCGTCTCTACGACTTCTTTCTATATAAAAAGGTCCAAGTCCCTGTCGAGGCATCAGTCGCATCCCGTCCGAAACACAACACACATCACAATGTTGAAGCTGGTAGTTTTGAGCGCTCTCGTTGCCATGGCGTCCGCCGGCGCCATCTTGCCCTTGGCGCACTCGACAGTGATCTCCCCAGGGTTCACCAGCTACTCTCAGTCGGCCAGCAGCGTCCTCCATCCATCACCAACGTTCTACTATGGCTCCCCCATCGCCTCCATCGCAGCCGCGCCCTACGGCTACGCCACCCATCTGATCAAGAAGCGCTCTCCAATCGATTTCTACCGTACTCCTCTGACCTACTCGACGCCGGTGATCGCATCTCCTTATTACTCGTCCCCGGTGTTCTCCCCGGCTCTGCCTGCTGCTTCTTTCGTGTCATCTCCCATTGGTGCCCCCTTTGGATACGCCGCCACCCATTTGATCAAGAAGTAATCTTTTGATTAGGTATTTCCTATGTAAACAATTGGCAACCTTTTGAGAAATAAATCAAATCCCTGTAATTTTGTTTGTATCATTTAATTATGCACACATTTACATATATTATCTAAGTACTTAGAAGGTATTCGGCCGCGTTTATCGTGGTTGATAAAATATTAATGAAGCATCCGTCAATTTCGCACTCAGATAACTTGTCAGAAAGTGACAAGTGTTTTATCTACATTTATCCATGGTGATAAATGCGACCAATATTTGGTCAGCAAACAATAGGGTTTTAGTTGTTATCTGCCTTTTCCCCCTTCCTCATTAAAATATAATCCAAATGGGATATAACAATAAATTAACCCCTTGACGGAAAACAAATAGTTTATTAAAACAGAAATAAATAATAATATCCATTTTGCTTTCCGATGGCTTAGTTTTTTTCATAATAAGCACTTCCAAAGTTCCAAAAAACTTAACGTGAAAAAAGTGTAAAAGACATAAGTTATATTCAAACATAAACAATTCATTGAATAAGATAATGACTGTAATAAAGAATTAAATATTAACATCCCTTCTACGTTTTATTTACTAGGCAATGAATAATATAGGTACTACACTTAAAAGTTAAAACTAAACTTATTTAAATTAAAATAAAAGTAAAGTAAAAATAAAAATGTGTACTTTTAATAATGTCAAGTTTTATATACAATTCTGAAATGATAACGGTTCATTTAAAACTAATTACTATTGAGATTTTATGTTTGAAGGGTGTACTTTATTTGTCTGCTTAGGAACCCTAGTAAATTAGTAAAACAGATGACTTGGCCATCGCAACCTACTACAAACACATTCACTAGAATTTTATATCTAAGCATGGGAGTTAAATTACTTTGATCCCTCTCCCGTCTTTTGCGTTTTGGGCTCAGTTTGTTTTAGGACCTAATCATGCCAAACGTCAAGGCCGAAATCATTCATTCTTAAAGAACACCAAATGAATAACAGGCTAAACATACTTTATGACTTGTCCACTTCTTGCATTTCGTTTTGAATTGCTATTAAAACAAATAAATATACCTTTTTCTGGGAAATTTGATCAGCTTTATTGTTTACGTGTAGCTTTCCACATAAGCTTTGTATTCGAAATATGTATAAAAAAAAACAAAAAAGAAACCTTTTAACCCCTCTCTCGCCGATCCTAGGTTGGGAAATGTTACGCCTGGGGGTCACATTTACCATTAAAAAAATCAGACTTCAAGAATCATTGCATTTATTTTTGCTTCGTCGACTGGGTTCCACATTTTAACCAATTAATAAACAAAGGGGTAATTCATAGTTTAGGGATCTCGACCTGTAAAAATTGGGCCAAGAGCCTTTAGTAGTAATGGGCCGATATTCCAGGAAGCTGGTGTTTAAGGCGGCAAGGCCGACCAGTAGCCTGCGTCAGGTCATCACCACCGTCCTTGCTCGCGAAAGACAATCTTTATCCCTGGCATTTAGGGTTATTGCCCTAACAGCTCTACATACATGTAAAATGAGGAAGCTCTTATTATTAAAGAGTAGCCCTTACCAGACTTGGTGTATAACACAAACTGCGAAGTGGTAAAATAATGTATATATGATAATTAAATAAAGTACAAGAATTTCAGCGTGCCGCCAGAGAAAGCAGAGATAGGGCAGAAGCTATATTAAGATCATCAGTAAACATACAAATAAAATGTAGCAAGCATAAATCAATTTTGTTATTTTCTATTACTGTTAAGATTACATACTTAAACAGAAGCTAGATTTGAATAGCCCAAAAACTTATACCTTTCCTGTTTTCCTCTCTTTCCTACTTAGTAAAACAATATTGCTTTTGATAAGTTATCGTATTCGTTGACGACGTAGTGACATCAAATCAACAAATAATTAAATTTTACGATGACTCAAACAGGAAGATAATCATAACTAATACTGATACCTACTATAGGTATAAGCCTAGCGATATATGTTCATAGCAACGACATATTTTTTTAAAAACGTGATTAAGTTTGACTGTACAGAAGTTGAAGCCGTATAGTGTTACATAGCCGTATTTATTTGTTTGCCACGGAATATAACATATAGTGGATTTATTTATTTGTAAACTTGTGTCTCAATCTTGCTTTCATATCATAGAAAAAGGTATAAAGTGAAAGAAATTCTATTACATAACAGAACATTATACAGGATGTAATCGTTAAGTGTGTTCAGAAGATTATGCCGTAACCATTACAGATATCAAAAAACTTTAAACTGATATCGAAAGTACGTTACTTAATGAGTAACATGATATCAATAACTTTTTTTAAATCAAACGAGAAGTATCATATATTTTGACATTAAACACTCCCATACATTTAGTATGCAAATTATCTATTATTATGTAAATTGTTTGGGTTAATAAACTAAAGGCACTTGTGCGTAATATACTGAAAAAGCACGCGTGTTTAATATCTAGGTTTATGAGCCAAAAATCGGTGGAATAAAAAGGTCGTTTTGAGCAAGTGTGTTGAAAATGTCAGTTGATAACGATAGACAGCTAAAGTTGAGTGCACACTCACGTGTTAAATGCGACGCGGTTCGATGTGCCGGCCGCCGGTACGGATACATCTCAGCAAGCGACGACGATTATTTTCGTGTACTTTTCGCAGCAAATTCGGATTTTGCCGGATACAAAAATTTAAAGGCATTATCAGTAATTGTTTATTTAAATTTCTATTTATTAGTTTGTCTTGGCAGACGAATGTCAAAGTCTGACTTGAAGTTTAAATTTAAAGGAAAAAAGTCCAATTAATTGATTTAACCAGACCTCTTTGAAAATAAAAATAACAAGATGTCAATTCTATGGGAATGTCATAATTAATGTCAAAGTGAACTGCTATGATATGCGAAATCGCTGTTGTAAATAATAATGAACTAATAACAAATAATAACAATCCTTAAATGATAATTTCAAGAAGTGTTTAGTGTACCGTATAATTCGTATGTATTAGGCTTATCAGTATATGGTCATACATTTATTGGTAGCCTAAAGGTGGCAATTTGCCGAACATTATCCCGTGACCGTATCAGAAACACGTGTCAGTACCGTTAATGTGGACGTATTTTGTTACGCGAACAATTTGTTACAAGCTGCAGTACGGCACAATCCATTCCGAACACTGATGGAACTGTCTGTGTACAGAACCAAACGGCAAGACAATCAATGTATGGAGTTACGATCTACTAACCGGGCCTAGTGTGGACGCTGGTCTGTGTAGGTACAGTTTCTGCAGATGACGACATGCTGAGCTGCTAGGTAGTCGTTAAATGACAACCACCGACCGACTCTTGTACCGATGTCATGCCACGCAGTCTGGTTCGACACCATGCGTCTACACTTGTGACATTTCATCGTACACGGTTTGTAACCGTGTCAGCACAATCTCGAGCGTCCACATTTAGCGTAACATGTTCTGTTGCAATGCCACGTAGTCCGGTCCGTCGTCAAGTCACAAGTATGGACCCACCTTAACCTTTTTGTTATGAAAAAAAGTTCTATCGTTCTATGGTTTGAGACAATTATGACATGACACAGCAAAAATGTCAGAGACTGTGTTTATTAGTCTTTGTAATTTATTTACACATTTGAGATCAATTTGTACTACTGGACAATCAGTTTCTGCGCCGAGCAACAGCTTTGCAAATGCTGCAACAGCCAGAATAAGTCATTGGCATTTAGGTAATGGTCGCTCAATCATAGTAACGGATTCCCACTACAAAATTTGGATTGGATTGCTTAAAATTCATTGTGCAGTGCAGTTTAGAGTGTATTCTAATGTAAACTTGATACGGTAATGTGGTCATAGTTGAAACTGTATTGGCCTGATATGCAGAATTAGATTATTTGTAAATACCTAGTTTGTTTACTTTTGTTAAGAAGTGATAACTGATAGATAACTGATGTCAAACTTGCATCACACACAGGATGTTATTTGGCTGGTTAACCGACTGATGAGAAAGAGGTTAAGTTATTACATTTAGTAAGATTATAAACAAAAAAGGGATTGGTTAAAACAAAAAGTGGTTCATTGTATTATACCCGTTTTTAACATCTACCGGTTTTAAGGTTGGCCTTTCGTTCAGTTACATACTCTATGTTTCAGGAGATTTTCTTAATAACCTAATCGGAAGATACATGACTGACGTTGAAGATACACGATCAGTAACATTAGGTGCGAGTAACTCCCGCAATTACATTTTTTTTTACCGGGTATTCAGTATTCCCTCGTTTAACATGACCTAAATATCTAAATTCTAAAAATAGTACTTGTGTTGGAATACATAATTAGCATTCAAGCATGATAATATTGCATTCTGCTGCTGACATTTATGTAGCAATCTGTTTGCGAACTATTAATTATGTCCTTTCTGGAATAAAAAAAAATGGTACCGCGCTCTTTGTTTCTCGGCAAAAGTAGTAGTTTCAGGGCCGACGGAGTCTTCCGGATTCGCCCATCGCATTAGTCTTATTAAACAAGTATAAAAGCTGCAGTGGTCAGTGCAAGTGCATCAGTGTTCTCCTGCAGCCAACACAGACCGTACACAATGCTGAAACTGGTGGTGTTGTCCTGCGTGGTGCTGGCGGCGTCGGCCGCGCCGGGCCTGCTGGCGCCCTTCGCGCCGTTCGCGCCCCTTGCCTACAGTGGCGCCTACATCGCACCCTATTCGTACTACGGCGGCAACTACCGCGGCCCGCTGTCCCTGGCGCCCGGCCAGCCCGCCAACGTGATCGCCGCCGACGGAAGGCCGCTCGACACGCTGGACGTCAACTTGGACCGCTCCGCGCACCTCACGGCCAAGGCGCTCAGCGGCGGCGTGCACCTGCTCAAGAAGCGCTCAGCGGTCCTCCCCGCGCCCATCGCCTACGCCGGCGCCCCGCTGCTGCACGCGCCGCTCACCTACTCCGCGTCCATCGCCGCCCCCTACACCTCCCTTGCCGCTCCCATTCACCCGATCGGCTACCCGTACGCCGGCACCTATGCCCGCTACTGGTAGGCAAATCGTCATCGGTCTGAAAAAACTGTGATATTTTCTGGACACCGCAATGCAATGCAAATAAACGTTTTAACAAAGTCCTACTTATTGGTTTCCTTGTCATATTATTCATTTTAAATATTAAAGAGTAGCCATTAAGCCAGTAGTCACATGAAAACTTGGGCAAGATTATATTAGGTGGCAGAAGCACACTTGCCGTTAATAAAAACTAAAAAGAGAAAATCTCTGGTCTCATATCATAATAATTACGATTACCTAAACATATGGGAAAGAGGTCCCCCTTATTTAATTCAATACTTTTTTATTATATTTTACCGGTTCCGAACCAATTACTGAAATACAAAATCTTTATTAGATGACTTTGCTGTCCGTCAACAGCCTTTTTCTTTGAAATGGCTAAAGCTATCGGGCTGAAATTTAGTTAGTGGTAGCACAAGGGGCATCTCACGCCGTGACTCACTCAAGGATTCATTTCTAGAAATATAAAATGTGAAACTTGGGCAGCGTGAAAAATACTGTCAACGAAAACCAAATCTTTCAACGTATCAAGTAAGGTATGATGTAGGTAATGTTTAATAAATGCATAATCATATTTTTCTTAGATTTATAAATAAATGTATTTGAGATATTTCTCCAAAATTACGTAACGCGCAAAGGATTGTGTGGTTACCTCGCCGAATTTTAAACTATAGCTGCACCTGTACCTGCTACACCTTTTGTTTTATATGTACGAAATAATTAAGATATGTACGGCCCTATTCATAAATGCACTTTAAACATATTTCAGTTAAAGTTTCATTGTCACTTTCAGACCAGTTCAAATGTCATAATGACAGATTCACTTTAGCTATTGCGTGTTTTATATTCACGAAATAGCACGTTGCTATTTATTTTTATACTCGTATTGACCACATTGATGCAAAAGCGCTTCGTTGCGAATTAAAAACCTAGGCCCTGGCAGAACCATCTGTAAGCTTTCCTAATCGAGTCAAGTTCAAGCAGATCTCAGTTACAGTAGGAAAAAGAAAAACAATTGCTCTGCCTGGGTGAAACCTGGCAAGTTATGGTATCATCATGTAAAAAAAACTCAATATACTTCAAGAGGTACGAGCATTTCTCTTTGTTCATAATAATATGATTACGCTTGTTAAGTGTGGCTAAAAAAATTATTTGCCGCGCTAGGACGAAAAGGTTAACGTCTATGCGATTTTAGGGAGTCCCATCTGGATATCGTCGTACATCATCAAGTTTCAGCAATTCCAGCATGCGACCTACTTATTACGATGGTATGGACCAATCCATTACGTAATTCCCTTGTCTTCCAAACTTTAGCAAAGCAGTTCTTCCGTTTTATATTTTGTGAATGTCGTCAATGTATACCACAGTAGAATTGGGTGGTTATATTAAAAACAAGGCTATATTTAAAAACTGGCCGACCAAGGGATTACCTACATTGAGATTGGCCAAGGCTGATAGCGCAGCTACTCGATGAGATATACTTAATCACTTTACATTGAACCCCTAAATTTATTGGACAGACAAAACTACCAAACCAAAAAGCAACAGATCAACTTTTTCTAGCCATCTTCGAGCTTAATCGAATAAAAATGGTGAAATGTTGATACCTCATCAACTCGTTGAGCATTTTTCATGATTGTATACAACCTGCCATTCGCCCAGGAAAATCTACTGCACTCCGCGGGTACTCGATCAGGTAGGGGTACCGAACTGCCCTCTGGGACTACTTCTTATAGTACTAGAGCCTTTTTATACAAAACATTGTTAGGTAACGTACTCGTAACAAATAAAGCAATATATTCGATGAACGTCAATATGAACGTTTTTGGAACACCTGCTTCTTACACCTGTTTATCAGAAGAAAGAATCATAATATTATTTTTTACGCAATATGTCGAAGTCATTTATATTTCCGGTACTCCTATTCACTATTTTTGAAAAACCTTATCGCTAAGCACAATATCTTGTTCATTACTTACTCGTGAACCCTTTAATTCAATCGGCCATTTATTTATTCCAGCCAGGTATCATGTTAAGTAGCTTTCCAACCTCCAACCGTTTCTAGGACTTCTTTAGATCACTACGATGATGATTACATTAAACATTTACTTAAAAACTTGTTCGTATGTAAGTTCTTTATTGCATTATGGATTGGTTAACCCGCCACCACTCGTGTAGGTCAGTAGAATGTTTACCAGTAGCGGGCATAGGTGCCAGCGTAGGGGTAGCCGATCGGGTGAATGGGGGCGGCGAGGGGGGTGTAGGGGGCGGCGATGGACGCGGAGTAGGCGAGCGGCGCGTGCAGCAGCGGGGCGCCGGCGTAGGCGATGGGCGCGGGGAGAACCGCTGAGCGCTTCTTGAGCAGGTGCACGCCGCCGCTGAGCGCCTTGGCCGTGAGGTGTGCGGAGCGGTCCAGGTTGACGTCCAGCGTGTCGAGCGGCCTGCCGTCGGCGGCGATCACGTTGGCGGGCTGGCCGGGTGCCAGGGACAGCGGGCCGCGGTAGTTGCCGCCGTAGTACGAGTACGGCGCAATGTAGGCGCCGCTGTAGGCACCGCTGTAGGCGAGGGGCGCGAAAGGCGCCAGCAGGCCCGGCGCGGCCGATGCCGCCAGCACTACGCAGGACAAAATCACCAGTTTCAGCATTGTGTACGGTCTGTGTGGGCTCGGGAGGAACACTGATGCACTTGCACAACACACTACTCCTTTTATACTCTCGTAGCGTTAAATATCAACAAGTTGGGCGATGCCGGAACATTCCGTTAAATCTCACGGAAAATAATATGGAGCGAAATTTACTACTTTTTCATTACCTGTTACAAAGGATGTTCAGCTTTTAATAAAAATTAAGGCCTATAAAATTAAAAATATTTAAATAAAAGAGCGACCAACTATCTTTTACCTACATGTTAATGTCATAAATCAATCAATATCATTTATTTGCATAAAACAGTTCACAAAAGGATACAGTCAAATAAAAATATAAATTCAGTGTATCAGGCTTGCAAGCAAGTTTGCGAATATTTATCTAATACTGAATTTCATGTCAATTAATAATATTAGTAGGATGACATTTCTCGAGATATTCCTTAAAACTATATAAACACCTATCTAGGAGCCAGTTCGGCAATTTGTTCCTACATCTATGTCCTTGGAGTAGCTGTTGCTCCCAGATACAAATATTATTTATTAAATCTGGATTAATCCGAGCAAAAAGAATAATATTTCACGCACTGTATGATCGTCTGCTAGATTAGAGACCACGAACGTTGACACGATGAAAAAAAGCAACGAATAAATTATAATGTTTTGCGCAATAACCCTTTTAAACTACACAGGGTGTGAACATCGCAAAAGCTTACAACACTAGGGTTGGAATAACTTGAATATTATACTTAATAGAACTATATTTGCAGGCGATTCTATCTGCGTAGAAGTCTAATACGATATTCCTGAGGATTTTACTTCTAGATACATGTACTCTTTCACCCTTTAGGCAACCCATCTCTTGAATGCGCTCCAACTTCATATTAGACGAGCCCAGGGCTCGGAAACGTTATTCAAAGTAACGTTTTAAAAACGTTTCGAACCGTTCTTTATTCAACATTTTGTTCGGAACGGAAACGAAACGAGAACGTTATCAAAAACCGGTTTAATCCACGGGACGCGGCCGCGCGCGGCGTTCGGCTACAAAGCGGCGACAAGCATGAACTTGTTTAGTAATGTTAGATACTACCGAACCCAGCAAATGGAAAAAAACGGTTAAAAACGTTATATGGATCAAAAAATATTTAAATTTCGTTCTTGTTCAAAAACGTTTTCTATAACGTTATTTGCGAACGAAACCGAAACAAATCGTTCCTTAAGCATTTAAGACGAAACCGTTTCGAAAAAAATACCGTTTTCCGAGCCCTGGACGAGCCCCTATCAAGCTTTTTTCAAGCGAATGCTTCGTAAGCAGGTACAGTAAAGGGCATTAATATCTATACAGCCATAGCGTCAAACATGTATACATGGACCTTATAGTCAGTGGCATAAAGATGTATAGATATTTTTGACGTCTTTGCAACGTAAATATATTTACCTACATCCATGGCATAACTTCCCTATAATATGTTCAGAAACGATAAGCAAAAGACCTATATTACTAAACCTGTATCTGTGGTTACATCGTGTTGTTTAAATTGCAGTATAGGTAGCCAAAACATTCATCACATTCAAATTTCGAACATGTTCTTAAAGAAAAGGAATCGTATTTGGTTGTAATTATCGTAGTAGTCTCAGTGGCTGGATTTAACATGTAATATCGGTAAATAAAAACCACATTGTTTTTGACAACTTAAATGATTAATGATTATACGATCGCAATGTATTAAATATGGCTTTTTTTATCATTTCATAACTACCCTAGTGCTACTTTCCTTTGTACATTTTAAGATAATTGTAGCCTACCTCTAAGTAACAGCAACTGTAATGCTTTATCGAAAATCCATTAGAAGATAAGCGATCAAACTACAATATAATATGGTTGACGTTTTAAATTATTGAAGCGCAATCATTATTATTGAAACGAGATTATGTACCGCTTCAGGACTAGAACGTAAATATTTATTAATCTCTCTCTTACTTGAATGCAGCTTAGTCAGGGTCGTCAAGTCTTCCGGCTTCGCCCATCGCATTATCAATATTGCGTAGTAAGTATAAAAGCTGTTGTGTGTTGTGTAAGTGCATCAGTGTTCCTCCCGAGCCGACACAGACCGTACACAATGCTGAAACTGGTGGTGTTGTCCTGCGTGGTGCTGGCGGCGTCGGCCGCGCCGGGCCTGCTGGCGCCCTTCGCGCCGTTCGCGCCCCTCGCCTACAGCGGTGCCTACATCGCGCCCTACTCGTACTACGGCGGCAACTACCGCGGCCCGCTGTCCCTGGCGCCCGGCCAGCCCGCCAACGTGATCGCCGCCGACGGCAGGCCGCTCGACACGCTGGACGTCAACCTAGACCGCTCCGCGCACCTCACGGCCAAGGCGCTCAGCGGCGGCGTGCACCTGCTCAAGAAGCGCTCAGCGGTCCTCCCCTCGCCCATCGCCTACGCCGGCGCCCCGCTGCTGCACGCGCCGCTCGCCTACTCCGCGTCCATCGCCGCCCCCTACACCCCCCTTGCCGCCCCCATTCACCCGATCGGCTACCCCTACGCTGGCGCCTATGCCCGCTATTGGTAGGCTAATTGGCTGCGGTCTGAAAAAACTGTGATATTTTTCTAAACACTACAATGCAAATATATTTTTGAACGAAGATCTACTCATCTGTTTTTATTATTACTACTTGAGGACGCCCGCCACCTTACGCAAAGAATTGGTTTCATCCCATTTTATTTTTGTTGGGGGTCGATGTTAGATAAGGGTGGATTTTTGAAGCCATCGTTTTTCGTCATATCGGTTGCAATTTTTTTTTTTTAGTTTTTGATGATAATTATAATTTTATAGGTTAAAGATTCAATTAAAAATGATAAATATACATGAGGCACCCATTTCAGGTCAGTAATTTAGGAGAAATTAAATTTAAAAAAAAAAATCTCCACCGAAATGATGGCAGTGGCACCGAAATGACGGCTGCTTAGAAAATCAATGTGAAATTATATATCACAAACTGATTTATAAGTATAATCGCGAATATAATTATGTAAGAAGGCCGATTGAGTACATTAATAAGTTAACTGAGCATTTCTGAAAAAGTTAATTCGTAAGAAACTCGACAGTCAGCATTTTATATCAAAATAATTATTATAATGCTTGTATTCATTATATTAACCAATAAAACACCGAATTGTAATAAAAGATTTTAATAAAAAAACAAACTCTGATCTCTTAATTAACTATAACCAAAAAAACAAAATTAAGTATATTAGTATCTTTCACTGTCTTTTTTTTAATATTGTTCATACTTTTCGGGATTATTTTTTATTTTAGCTTTTCTAATTCTCTCAGCAAGTTTCTTTTTTTCGAACTGCTCCTTTCTGTCTTTCTTTGTCTTAGCCATTTTTCTTGTTTTACCTTAAAAAATATAATGAATTGTTGAATTAATAAATCTACCCCATTTCAGCCCAAATTAAAGTTTTACATATTTAATGTTATGAATTCTGTAATCGTATATTTTTTGATTTTACATTATGATAAGTATTAAACAGTTATTAAGGCAGACAGACAGACGAACCAAAACCAATAAACTTTCATTTTTTATAGAAGGGATAGTTTGGTGCTAGCACAGGAGCAATCGTAATGATTTCTGAAACAGGGCTATGCCCATTAGACGTGTTTTGGATATCATGGTGACACTAACATATCACTATTTACAGTGATAATAATTTTAACAGTGGTAATAATGCATTTAAGTGCATTTTGTACATATTATAACGTCAATCGTCATTTCGGTGCCAAATTCGTCATTTCGGTGGATGAAAATGCCACCGAAATAGTGCCACCGAGATGACGACAGCTAAATATTTTTAAAATAACTACTAAACAAATAAAGCAAGAAATATACGCCAAATTCTCATAAATGATAACAACGTTACCTATTAAATATAAAAATATGAACTGAAATAAGACATTGTACATCCTTATACAATAATCCACGGAAATGACGTTTAAGAGAACCAAATAGATCGTGTGAAGGACTTACCTCAACAGAGTCGGAATGCTTGGCAACAGCGTATCCGCTCCACACAATGGCCGAAGCACAACTAACGGTCGACTCAATAGGATCGCAAAGATAGCGGTAGGTTAGTCGACCAATCAGGTAACAGCAGGTGTTTGAACGTTACGAATTTGTTGCTAATCGTGGGACAAAGACAAAATGGTCTAAATAATTTTTAATAAAGAAATATTAGCAATGAGTAATATTTATTTAAATGCGTTATTTATTCTTCTTTCTAATAATGTATATAACTTATCGATAAGTTGACTTGAAGTAAAGTTATAATAATTTATGTGGAGGAAATCGCGAGTGGGACAAGCCTCACAGACTTGCTGCTCCTAGTAATCTGAAATTTCGTTATTTTTTTTCCAGCTATTGTTTAAAACAAGAGTGTTTATAATATTATGCCTCGTCGTATTTTATCCTGTTTAATGTATTAAAAATATATTTATCGTAGTTTGTTCACTAGTTTTTTTTTTAAAGCCTTGGGACAGCTAAAAAACGTCTCTAAAAATTCACCCATAAATCATTTCTTAGTGCACCCCTAGGGCGCCCACGGAATATTCCCTCCAAATTTCAAAACCTACGTTCAGTGGTTTAGGCTGGGCGATGTCAGTCAGTTAGTCAGTCAGTCAGCCAGCCAGCCAATTAGTCAGCTAGCCAGTCAGTCAGTCACGGAAGTGTTTTATATGTATTGATTGGTAGTGAATAATGATTTTTATTGGAAAGAGTCACCAGCAAGAAGCCAGAAGTTTTATAAAAACTTATACGTCACATAGTTTTTGATTTTTATACAAAATAAAAATGATACTTTTTCCCTCATTTTATTTTCGAAGTTTGTGTGCCGAAAGACCTTCTAGACTATTACTTATATTGTACAAGAAAAATTGATAAATGTCAAAATAGACCTTTTTTTTATGGCATAGAGAAGGCAAACGAGCACACAGGCCACCTGATGGTAAGTGGAAATTGTGACCCATAGACATTCGCATTCACAAGACTGCAAGCCTAAGACTGCAAATGCGTTGCCAACCCTGAGGACTAAGATGGAATGTCTCTATGCTAGTCATTACACCGGCTGTCTTATCCCCAAACCGGAACACAACAATGCGAACACTGCTGTTTGGCGGTAGATTAATGGATAAGATGGTGGTAGCGATCCGGACTGACCCTGTACAGGACGGACCATTTGTGAAAATTAAAAAATAGCTTTGAAAAATGGTGACTGCAAATAAATGAAATGACTAAAACTTAAAGCATTACGTGGAATCTGTATCTTACTTTTGCTTGCATTGATGCTTTTCTTAAAAGATTTTTAGTATTTGTAGTTTTGGCTGTAGAGAAACTTGAGTCTAACAAAAATCAGCACTTTTTAAATCTTTATATTTCACCAACGGATCCCTTAATCTAATAATCGTTTGCACAAACTCGCAATATTTTTGAAAGACCTATCCAACGACATCCCATAACATGGGGTAAGCGAGAAAAAAAAATAGCCCTACGTAAAAGCCCAAATTAAAGCCCAAGCGAAGTGCCAATATTTATCATTTGTCACTTCTGACCAATAGGCTGGTAAAGCCTGACCTGAAGTTCATAATTATTATCCTCTTTTCAACAATACGAGTATGTCGGGGTCACGGATACTTTTGGTATTCTACCTACACCTATTCACTATTTACGAGAAAACTAGTTACTAAACAGTCTTTTGTATGACACAATATATATATATTATATGTCACGGTTACGGTTGAATTTCAGTCATCAGCTGTTTCGTTTGTTCGATTTTTTGTAAGTTACAAAATATTTTTTCCCGAAACTGTTTTCACTTTCCTGGATTGTTATAACACATACCTCACGTAACCCACAGGATCTGTAGTGTTATGTTTTAGGGTATTCTGGTGTGTCAGCTGACATACAAACTATTTTTGAGTTACAAAAAAGGGCCATTCGTTCTATTTACAATTTAAATTCCCGCGACTCCTTAAGGGAACTTTTTAAAGAAATTAATATCTTAACTGTAGCGTCTCAATTTATTTACGAGAATATTATTTATGTTATTAAGAATTTAGATTCTTTCACCAAAAACTCTGATATACATATAATTTAAAGTGCCCGAGCGGCCTACTTACTGAATAATTTTTTTTTTTTTTTTAAGTACTAGAAATAAAAATACAATCGCTATTCGAAAATTCCGTGCCCGTAAAGTATTATATCTATCATATATATAAATCATTTGTTGGTCAATGCATTCATTTCTATAATAAATTACCCGACGTAGTTTTAAAGTTACCCTTTCCAGAACTTCTAAAATACTTAAAAAGGTTGTTAATGTCTAAAGCGTATTATAGGTTCGAGGACTATCTAACAGACAAAAATGCATGGCCTAAATCCGAAACTTATTCAATAATAATTTGTTCAAAAATGCAAAAGATTTATCCTGCTTTGTCTTGTCTAGGGGACACCGTTGATGCAGGAAAACATCTCGAAACTTTTATGTGGTCATCTTGCACCATCCTATATCCTATACATATTAATTTCTTTTTCCCTCTATTTCTCCCATAAGATGTTTGGCATGTTTTCCTGCTGAATGTTGTTTGATATTATATTTAATTTAATATTTGTAGCTTTATATAAGGTGCTAACAAATTAGTCACGGATATTTTTACAGCTGATAGTACTCGGTTCTCGGAGTACATTTAAGTATGAAACATCATAGGTTTTCTTATGTTTTTTTGGAGAAAACTAGGAAACAAATTTGCCTCTTAAAAGTTGACCTCTCAAGACCTCTTTAGACATTCTAGAACCTCTTTAAACTATCATTCAAAAGGCCTCTTAAAAGTTGATAATTAAAATACTTGAATGTCAATGTCATGCAATTTGCTCTCTGATTGTGTCGGTTGCAAAGAAATTTAATTAATTAGCGCTATGCCTTACCGCTACACACATATCGAGTACTTAAACATGGTTACATGTTATCGCGACTCAAATTACAGTGCGGCGGGAGCTTCTAGACCTACAGTTTTCCCGCCGAGTCATAATTTGACATTTACGAAAAACAACTTTTGACGTGACATGACAGACAGTGTTTAACATCTTGACAAGTGCATAATAGGGTGATTATTTTAAAGATTAATTATAATTTCTTTTTTTTCTTCGGTAAATTAAAACAATAAAATGATATACAAAGGTTCCTTAATTACAGTTAAAAGTTAATTGATTTAATGTAATCTATTATCTCTTAAAATATCCGTGACTAATTTGTTAGCACCTTATATAATGCTAGCTAAGTAGTACCATTATAATATGAAATATGTTTAAAAACCGGCCAAGTGCGAGTCGGACTCGCGCACGTAGGGTTCCGTACCACTATACATCTAAATAAATGTGTTTCAGTTCTAAGTATGGGGAACCCCAAAAATTTGTTTTTTTTTTCTATTTTTGTATGAAAATCTTAATGCGGTTCACCGAATAGGTACATCTACTTACAAAGTTTCCATAGTATAGCTCTTATAGTTACGGAATAAAGTGGCTGTGACATACGGACGGACAGACGGACGGACGGACAGACACATGACGAATCTATAAGGGTTCCGTTTTTTGCCATTTGGCTACGGAACCCTAAAAATGACTGACTGCTGAGTTTCTTGAGGCGTTTCTTCTCAGTAGTGGTCTCCTCTTGGGAAACGCTGGTAGATCTTGACGTGTAAAAGTGCCCGTGCGGCCTACGTACTGAATAAATGTCTTTTATCTTTTTATTTGTAAGTAAACATTTTGAAAAGATATAGGGTTTTAGAAAAAAAACACTTTTGAAGGGAAACAAAACCTCGGACTTGCGACAGGATGCCATACTACATCACACTATGATTATGAATGCGAAAGTTTGTGTGTTTGAGTTAGTTTGTTTGTTACTTCTTCACAGATTGTGGATAAAATGAATAAGGAAGCTTAGTATAGGTACAGTCACGTCTAATAAAATGGACACAGTTAAACTTTCAAAATATATAAACACAACTCATCTGCAAGGGAATAAGGTTGTATATATATTTCTGAAATCTGGCGAAGGTATACATATTTATGATTATGACTGTAGGTACCATGAATTACAATATACGCTAACCTTTATGCCAAATATGATGAGATGGTCAACGCGGACAAAATTTTGCAGCAAAATTTTGGTAATTTCTTTGTTACTTCCCTTGAGAACCCTACAACTTCATTGACAATTTATTTATTCCAGCCCACTGTATGTTAAGATTAACAACCGTTCTGACTGTAATAGTTTCTGGGACGTTTTTTTACTAACACTGTGATGATGATTACAATAAATATGTTTAAAAAAAAAGGGTTTCTAAATCATTTCTTTATTGCATCATGGATTGTTTAACTCGCCACGATTCGTGAGATCAGTAGAATGTTTACCAGTAGCGGGCATAGGTTCCAGCGTAGGGGTAGCCGATCGGGTGAATGGGGGCGGCAAGGGGGGTGTAAGGGGCGGCGATGGACGCGGAGTAGGTGAGCGGCGCGTGCAGCAGCGGGGCGCCGGCGTAGGCGATGGGCGCGGGGAGGACCGCCGAGCGCTTCTTGAGCAGGTGCACGCCGCCGCTGAGCGCCTTGGCCGTGAGGTGCGCGGAGCGGTCCAGGTTGACGTCCAGCGTGTCGAGCGGCCTGCCGTCGGCGGCGATCACGTTGGCGGGCTGGCCGGGCGCCAGGGACAGCGGGCCGCGGTAGTTGCCGCCGTAGTACGAGTAGGGCGCGATGTAGGCGCCGCTGTAGGCACCGCTGTAGGCGAGGGGCGCGAACGGCGCGAAGGGCGCCAGCAAGCCCGGCGCGGCCGACGCCGCCATCACCACGCAGGACAACACCACCAGTTTCAGCATTGTGTACGGTCTGTGTTGGCTGCAAGAGAACACTGATGCACTTGCACAATACACAACAGCTTTTATACTCGTAGCGTTAAATATCAACAAGTTGGGCGATGCCGGAAGATGTAGTTGGTAATACTGCAAGTAACCATTTCTGTTACAAAATAATGTATAAATGCATTTGCTTGGATGTAAGTATTTATTACACACCGAAAAAGTTAATTATTTTTTTATTTTGTTTATGTCGTCAAAATGGCAATCATTAATTGTAAGTATTATATTGACCAAGAAGGATTCAATGAAGAAGACTATTTAATTCATTTACTGAAACACTAGGTACATATAAATACATAAAAAAATGATTTTTAACTTCATTTAAGACCTAGTTTGTAACTTTAAACGCTACATAGGTAAAAAAAGAAAACCATATCTTTACAATTAAACATTTCGTTCAATAATTATATAATTATTGAATAAAAAATAATTATTTTAATAACAGTTTATTTTATTTAATGTTATATCTCGTTAATTGTATCGTGTTACTTGTGATTTTAGTTTATTATCATGGTTTGCCTTAAAGTGAGACTTATCAACAAGTAGTTTAATAGTTTAATATCCACGGTTTGAATTTCTTGAATTTAAGCCCTAATTTGTATTTTATTTAAATATATTTTATGTATGTTTTATATGTGTTATGTTTTGTTTATATAATTTAAATGTATGGCATAAGAAACAGTGGCGTAACTATAGGGTGGCAAAGCAGGCCAAATGCCCGGCCTGTGAGGGTACTTGTTCAGAACATAGTTTTAACTTTTTAAAGTGTTAATTATTTTAGGAGTTATTAACTTATTACGGTTTTAATGATAGTGATAGAACGCTTACATTTCCGTTAAGTTCTGGGACAACGACATACTTCAAAAACCATATTGTCAAACTAAATATCCCTTCAAATTCGGTCACATTTATACGTACGTAGCTGTGTCTTTTTGCTGGAATCGGTATTCTTCATATGCAAATATGCATATGATTTTACCGTAGTTTCATCGTAACCGGGTGAATGAACGCATACAACACAAGCTAACTTACCCACTATACTTTCAAATGTATCCTCATAAGACTACAAGCAAATGTGTAAACATGATCCAGTAAATTATAAATATTAATGATACGAGATTACGAGTATTACCGTTTCAGGACAAGCACGTTGATCTTTATTAATCGATGAATGCAGCCCAGTCAGGGTCGTCCTGTCTTCCGGCTTCGCCCATCGCGTTATCAATGTGTAGCAAGTATAAAAGGTGTTGTGTTGTGTGCAAGTGCATCAGTGTTCTCTTGCAGCCAACACAGACCGTACACAATGCTGAAACTGGTGGTGTTGTCCTGTGTGGTGCTGGCGGCGTCGGCCGCGCCGGGCCTGCTGGCGCCCTTCGCGCCGTTCGCGCCCCTCGCCTACAGCGGTGCCTACAGCGGCGCCTACATCGCGCCCTACTCGTACTACGGTGGCAACTACCGCGGCCCGCTGTCCCTGGCGCCCGGCCAGCCCGCCAACGTGATCGCCGCCGACGGCAGGCCGCTCGACACGCTGGACGTCAACCTAGACCGCTCCGCGCACCTCACGGCCAAGGCGCTCAGCGGCGGCGTGCACCTGCTCAAGAAGCGCTCGGCGGTCCTCCCCGCGCCCATCGCCTACGCCGGCGCCCCGCTGCTGCACGCGCCGCTCGCCTACTCCGCGTCCATCGCCGCCCCCTACACCCCCCTTGCCGCCCACATTCACCCGATCGGCTACCCTTACGCTGGCACCTATGCCCGCTACTGGTAAACATCCTACTGATAACAATACATGTTACACGAGGAGCGACGCAAAAGAAAATAAAGACCTAATCCTCAAGTTTTGGTTTCATTCATAATTAGCGGCTCGTCATCTTTTTCAAGCACTGCAATGTTTAACACCTTTCTGGTCTTCAAAAGGTAAAAACCGCAATAATTATTATTTTTGGAGCACTTCAGATAAAACAGAAAATTAATTCTCTAAAAATTGGTTAAAGCATCGTACAAGCTTTTACTCCATCTTTGGCGATACTTTTATTTTTAATAAGTCTATAAACTTCACTCTGAATTAAATAATGATCAATTTCACATACAGACTGGCAATTGATCTTTCAAAATGGAATAGTTTCATGGTTTATCAAAGATACATTAAACAAATAGTCTAGTTGTTAAGCGCAGTATAGAAAAAACCGGAGTCGGGCTGGCGCACCTATGGGGTTCCCTGCGTGAAACAAAAAGATAAATGGATCAATATTTACGTGTACTAGATTATACCATTATTATAAAAAGAGACAGCGTATTTTGCGAGTTTTATTTAAGTAGTTTCTATTTCAAAAACTTTTACCATTTGCAAGTTAAGTACATTATTCCAGGTGCACATAGTCTATTCATTAGTACTCTGTATACACATACAGGTGCTCGGGAGGATTGAAAGAGATTTAACCACGCATTCCTGAGGTCATAAGGAGTAATAAACGTTACATGAATCTAGGTCGAATTATGCATTTTAACTTTTTTTTTTACATAATAAATACATAATATTTGCTAGTCCAGTTAAACGGGCCTTACGACGAAGTTAGGCTGGTTTGGAACAGTTCGACTTATAATATAAAAAAACCGGACAAGTGCGAGTCGGACCCACCCACCGAGGGTTTCGCTCAAATTTGTAGTTATTTTTTCATTCTTCGTAATAAATTGACATCATAAAAAATTTAGCCATTTCAGGATACCCCACAGGACACGGTTAACTCAATTCAAAATGTTGACCGCCGTTTTTTGCATAAAGACCCTGTTTTTTGTGATTTAATTAAAAAGGTATAATTTAATATATTTTCCTACACTTGTAGTAGGTATAAGACGTATCACTTGCCAAATTTCATAGTTCTAGGTCAACGGAAAATACCCTATAAATTTTGATTCCCTTGAGAGTGTCGAAGTATACGTTTTTTGCGGCATAAACGCCATTTTTTTTCCGTTAACTTAAAAGTTTCATTTTTTCACAGCTTCAAGGGACTGTAAACCTGAGTAAGTATATCTGTTTTATTATTAACTCGATACCTCCCCTCGTTTCCGAGATAAAGGATCTTAACAGATAGGCGGACGGACGACAAAGTGATCCTATACAACATCAGCTGAGAAACCTTTTATTGGATAATCCATTATACTCTGTCAACGAATGTATGCAACTTAAATTGTAAAATTATTATTGATATTTGACCTTTATTAGTTTTGTGTATTGACATCGGAAATTGACCATTTATTACTTGTTTATCATTGTTGTTTTTGATTATTTGAGTGTTATTATATTATTGTATTATTGTAATATTATTTTATCATTTTGTATTAATGTTTTGTTGACGATGTCAATGTAATTTCGTATTTTTTGACATGCAATGCAATCTATATTGTAACATTACATTGATAAATAAATAAACTAAACTAAACTAAACTATAAGAGTTCCGTTTTTTCCTTTTGTGGTAAGGAACCCTAAAAATCTGGAGGTCTAGACAAGATGCAAAACCTTAGCAATTTTATAAAAATGATAAAGTATTTGAATTAACATAAGCGCTAGACAGCACCGTTCGGCAGGTTACGTCAATCTACACTTATAAACTGGAAAGATTTGTTTTTTTGTATGTTTGTTACGAATAAAATCAAAAACTACTGAATCGATTTAAAAAGTCTTTTACCATTAAAATGCTACATTATCCCTGAGTAGAATAGAATACTTTTTATCCCGTAATAATGACCGGTTCCCGTGGGATGACAAAAATACGAATTCTGCGGACGAAGTCGCTGGCAGAAGCTATACTATATATTTTCGATAATGAATGATACCGTTTACGCATGCCTCTTGTCTAGGGTCACTGTTTCTCAAGTATTTAATTCTAAAATCTTAAACCAGTACTTGGGAGCAACGCAACGCTAGCGCGCGACTCTATCCGACTCAAGCTTTTGCCATACCAAATGTCACCGAAATTAATTTAGCAGTTTAGCGGTGACAGCGGAACAAATAGACAGACAGAGAGGGTTACTTTAACATTTATTATATGAGTAGGTATGGGTAACGCAGGCCTAGCAAGAATTACAGGTGTAGTGCATAATTGCTTTCCTTCGTATTTTCGCGGAAACGTACGAACGTATCATGCTACTTCAGTCAACCTCAGTACTTTTTGTACTGTGACCGACTGAAATAGCAAGACGCGTTCGTACGTTTCCGTGAAAATACGAAGGAAAACAATTATGCACTACATCTGTACTTACTTAAGGATTAATTCGCTTGACGCATCTCTCTAAGTCTCTACTTATAAGGCATCAAAGAAAGGCAGACGCTGAAAAACCAGGGAAATCATTTTACCCTTGCATAATTTTGTTTTATATCCGGGAAAGACTGAAGATAATTGTAATAAAAGATATGGATTATAGGTAGGTAACTCTCTTTATAATATATTAGGTAGATCGATCAATATGCTAATTTGTACAGTTTCACCAGAGGTGTCCGAGAGGGGCGCCGTGTCCCAAGGGACCAAGACCAAGCGGCGCCACACCCCATGGAGCAGCAGCGCCGTGCCAGCCGAGGGCGCCGACGCCGGCGGGCCAGCCCAGGCCGCCGAGGTGTCCGGGCGCCACCAGGCGACCAGGCAGGTCGATGCGAGCTGTGTGGGACACGGCCAGAGGAGCGCCCAGCACGGCGGAGCGCTTCTTCAGTAGGTGCACGCCAGCGTGGTCCACGGCCCTCGCGGTGAGATGCGCAGCGCGGTCCAGGTTCACACTCAGGGTGTCCAGGGGCCTGCCATCAGCGGCCAAGATGCTAGCGGGCTGGCCGGGAGCCAGAGACACTGGGCCCCTGTAGTTGTAAGCCGCAAGGGCTGGTGCTCCCCAAACTGCGCCATGGCCCGCTGCGCCCCAAACGGCAGGGCCCACCGCACCCCACGCGCCGTGGCCGGCCAGCCCCAGAGGACCCACCGCCGCCGGCGCCACTAGCGGCGCCGCTAGGCCCAAGCCCCATGGAGAGATGCCACCGGGAGCGGCTGCCGCCAGGGCTGCTACGCAAGACAACACCACCAGCTTGAACATTGTGGTCTGTGTTGTTTTCGGTTCTGCGAGAGACTGTGGCGTTTACCCCTTTAACATCGGCTTTTATACAATCTTGTTCTGTAGGCGTAAGTATTCCAGATACCTTTGTGACGAATTGAAATATGCAAGCGGGCGTTGGCTGCGATCATTGGAGGAAAGAAAAGCACCTTGATTGTAACGGCCCGGAGGGCGCGGTGGCCAACTATCGCTTTCAACCTCATACCGATAGGGTTTAATTCGAGAACTCTGCTATCAGGAATAGACACGCAGCCGTTGTTTCCGTGTTTGCCTTGAACGACTTGATAAAGGGCCGTTCACTTCAACGGATACACACTTCAAAACATAAACAGATGTACTAAACTGTTAAATTTACTTACATAATCAAGATTTACGACGTGACCTAGGCAAAATGCTTAACAGTGTAATAAAAATCAACATTGGGAACATACCCGATGCATCATTCTGTGCTCTATTAACTCAGGGTTGGAAAATTACGTAAATATGTACAGTCGAGAACTTAAATTTGGGACCCACAATAGGTCCAAAGTCAATCTGACATTCTAAAACAATAAGGTTGAGTTTCCTAAAAGTTATAAATGAATTGACATCTCTAATGAAATTGAAGACTTCAAGCATTTTTTTTTATAACATAAAGTAATATATTTACATATTCGCGGCTGTAAAATTAACTTGCCACCGATTATGAATTATGATAGCTTTTATTACCTTGACAGTAGGTACAAGCTCCGAATTTTGCTCCGAGCGATAACGTTTCTCAACCCCTAAATCAAGTCCGAATTACATTTACATTTTTTTATAGACCTTGAAACTTTAAAAAAATGAGCCAAAGGTATTTACGGTATGGGTATTTTGCTACGGCCTTATACAACTGTAGCCAAAGTGTTCGTATTGTTGTGTTCCGGTGTGAGGATAAGGTCACCGGTGAATTAATGAGCCTGGAGGCATGTCATCGTTGTCCACCGGGTTAGCTTTTCAGGTTAGTCTTGGGTTTGCTGTCTTGAGATTGCAAAAGACTACGGGCCTTAAAGCCTAATTACCATCTAGTGGCCTGTGATCGTATGCCTTCTCCAAACTACATAAAATGCGATTTTAACCTCACAATCATCAAATTGACTCAAATTTTCAATATACTTACATACATACATACCTTCACGCCTGTAATCCCAGAGTGAGCTAAGCAGAGCCACAGAATTACTACAACTGTAAAAACTTGTTGATTGTTCTGTAACTTCATTTTGCACAATGAAACTAAGATTTTTACCAGAGCATATTAGTGACAGGTTGCAAGCGCATCGCCTCGTACAGAACTACAAGCCTTTATTCCCTTAGTCGCCTGTTACGACATCCACGGGAAGTCATGAAGTGGCACTATTCTAACCCGGCAACCACATGGCATCAAATATACTTTTCTATTATATATTCTTCATCATCATACAAACTATACTATAAAATAATAACGCTGGACACTGAAACGGTGGCTATAGAAATCCCTCAATGTCTGAGTAATAAGGCTTGGGTTCGTCAACTTCGGACAGGTTTGACTCGTCCTTTAATAGCGAGTGTATCATCAGTATTCGAACAGCTGGTGTTTTAACACGTCGGAAAATTAGTAGGTTACATAGGTATTTAACCTAGATAATAACTTCTTCATTTTCACTTCGATATTGCTCAGAAGTCATGTCCTGTTTAAAAACATAAATTAATATTTATAACAAGGTTGTACCTAAGTTTTATATATATCTATATTATAACTTTAAACGGGCAATTCTTGTATATGTATATACCTATATATATAATCTGAATCTCGGAAACGGCTCCAACGATTATCATGAAATTTGGTATGCAGAGGGTTTTGGGGGTGAAAAATCGATCTAGCTACGTTTCATTTTTAGAAAACTTAACAAAAAAAGAAACCAGTCAGGTCATCCAGATCCTTCTATTGATTGGCCAACAAATGACGAAAGCGTTCTACGAACTTACGTCATGTTCCTGTTATCAATAATTAATAATATTAGGCATTTGTATTACTTAAACCAACGGTTCAATTTAAATGCAAAAAACTGTAAAAAATAATATGCAGAAGAAGTGGTAGGCACGGTTTTGTTCGTCAATATCAGCACGTGCGGGGCCCACATGCCAAAATGCACGCGTCGTAACAGGAGAGGAGAGCTAGCGAGCGCCGCGATATTAGTTTCATATCAAACTGTACACGTGATTTATTTTTATAACTAGTTACATGTTCAAAGTTTGAAAGTATTGTTGATATTCGGTTATGAAACATGTGAACAGTTAATAGGCTTGCGGTTGCGGAAACAAAGGAAGATAATAGTATTGTACACAAACAATAGGCATTGTGTAGAGGATCGGATCAGCTCAAAAAATAAATATATTTGTCGCCAGATACCACTAAAATTTTCTTTCACCTCTCTTCTTTTATTCTTATGTGTTGAAGAAAGTTTAAATAGATAATAAAAGACCCAAATCTGTAGCATATTTTTATTAGGGGATTAAATAACTGACTTAAGTCAACATAATAAAATAAACTTGTTAGTCATATAATATCGTAATCGTATGAGTACAAAAAAACAGATATAAGTAAAATGCAACCTTTAATTATTTTGACGGGTTTGCATTATTTGAACTTACGACCTGCACACTGGTGAGCTAAATAACGCGACCTTGTGTTAAGAAGCTCATTACAGAGAGAGCGATACTTCGACATTACATTGACATTGCTGCTCTTAATACGAGCGCAGCAATGAAATTAGAAATGGTCCATCTTTGTACCAAGTAGGTACATAAAACACTTTTTTTTTTCTACGAACCATGTTCATGTTCATGTTTTCGAAAAATTAAAATGAAACACTGCCTACGTTTCTGTTTTCTATCAACTTGAAATATATGGAGTTGACATAGCGATCGTGGCGATCTCTGTCACCACCTTACGTCCAACCCATTTGTCGGCTACTCCCATTAAACTTGTATACTTATAATGAGTTAATCACACATATATAGTCACTATAGTTACTACCTATTGTAATCTAATTCTAACGTTTACAAATTTAAACAAAAACGACGCCAGAAGAAGGATAACTAAGTGGTACGGAATGAGCTAGTGGCACGGACTCCACGGCGTAGACAGGGACAGGGCTATTGTGGACAACTGAGCTGGAGTGGGCAGAGTAGCTGGTCACTTGTGGGCTCACCACGTGGGGCACCACATGGGGTACCACGTGGGACACCACGTGCACGGGAGCCACCGGCGCGGAGTACGCCAAAAACCCACTAGGCGCTGGGGCACCCATGCACGCAACCACCACGGCCAAAATACCGATCTGGAATAAACAAAAAATAAGAAAAGATTAACCACTTGGCCAAGATACGAGCGGGAGTTGCTCGCTCTTATTTTTGTCCTTGGTCAAGCTCCTCAAATGAGGTAAACTATCGCGGGTAGAGAAGGACTAAAGCTTTAAACATAACGAAATAGGTGTATTAAAAACAAAAACTTGTAAATAGTGTAGATATACTAAATCAAAGAGCTTTTGACGTGTGACAAGTTGGAATTGTCAGTATCGCCACAACTACCGTATTCTGGCAAATAAAGAAATTTTGATATTTTTTTGATTTAATGCGCGTTAACGCTTAAACTGATTTCAACCAACAGACATGCGCATTACTAACAACTTAGATTAAGAACTTCAAAAAAAATGTGTCATTGTGGGTTACACGAAATAAACTTTTTTTTTTACTGTGACTATGATACAAAGTGTAACTGCAAATTAGGTGGTGACGCGCATCTTTGTGGTTTGAAAACATTAAGATTTCAAAATGGACGCGTGATGACCAGTGATCGGGGAAAACGATGTAACACGATGTAAAAATATGAGTGCTGATCGTGTTATAGTTGAGGAATGGAACGAGGCTTTTGTGCCCATGGATGCCTACCACCCTCCAATTCTGGTAAACTTAACATTCTCCCGCTGTAACCGGATGGGTGCCGATGCCTCTTCCACTGCTTATGAATCTGTTCCGAGAAGCTTCCGCTGGAACTTCAAAAAGGCTAACCTAATCACTTTGTATAGTGATTTAGCGAACACAGACTGGTCGTTCTTGTACAGTGTCATAAGCGTAGACAGCGCTGTCGACGTGCTCTATGATAAGATTAACAATGTGCTGGATCGCTGCGTCCCAGTGAGAACGCGCTCTGGCGGAAGCTCAAGTCGCTACAAATATCCGGATTGGTACTCACCTGAGATAATCCAATGTATTCGTTCTAAGCATTTCCATCTTGTGAAATTCAAATCTCACGGGCTATTGTTTAATAAAGAATTATTTCGGTACTATAGAACACGCGTTAAAGAACTCAGAGACGACGCGTATAAACGACATCTTAATAAACTGGAACAAGACATTAGTCAGGACCCTGCAGTATTTTGGAAACATATTAAGGACAATCGCAATGCTCGGCAAATAAATAACTATACGCGGAATAATGAATTCTTATCAAAACAGGATACGGTTGATGCCTTCGCTGCGCACTTTAGCTCTGTATTTCACGCGGGTTCTCCAATCCTTGATGCCGAAGTGGCAGCTCGGGACGCGGAAATCGGTAACGACTCTACATGCATTAGTATAAATAACATTTCCTTGGATGAACTTCGCCGTGTAGTTCGTAAGATAAAAGCGACCAGCTCGCCAGGCCCCGACGGTATTCCTGCATTCCTAATAAAAGACTGTTTGTCGGTGCTCGAGCAGCCTTTACTTTGTGTTTTTAATTTGGTGCTAAAGGAAGGTGTTTATCCAACTGCCTGGAAAGTGTCAAGAGTGACGCCTGTACCCAAAGATGGAGCGTCGTCCGATATAACCACTTTTAGGCCAATTGCCATTCTGTCAGTATTCGGCAAGATATTCGAAAGCATCATTAATAATCGGCTCACTCCACTTATCTCGAGAAGACTGAGTGACGTTCAGCATGGCTTCCGTGCGGGCAGATCGACGGTCACGAACAGTTGTAATTTTGTTGACTATACGCTGTATCAAATGGATAAAGCCCACCAGGTTGACGTAACCTTTTTTGATCTCCAAAAGGCATTTGATCTGGTTGACAATGATCTCCTGTTACGTAAGTGCTCCAGTTTTGGCTTCTCTTTGGGATTATTAAAGCTTTTCGCGAGCTATCTGAAGGATAGGAGACAGTTTGTGCAATTGCATGGTTACCAGTCAAAGGAGTACTTCACCAGATCTGGCGTCAGTCAGGGTAGTACACTCGGACCGACCCAATTTTTAGTCATGATAAACGACCTCCCCTCAGTTATTTCGAACGCCCGATGCCTGCTATTCGCGGATGATTTAAAATTATTTTTTTCCGTTAATTCATTCTCTGACTGCGATTTACTGCAGCTTGATATAGACGCTGTTTTGAACTGGTGCTGGTTGAACAGATTACCGTTGAATGTTAAGAAATGTAAAGTGATTACATTCAGTAGAGCGAAAAATATATTAGAATTTAATTATCAGCTAGAGGGCGAGTCTCTCGAGCGTGTAGATAGTTTTCGAGACTTGGGTCTCAACCTGGACGCAAAATTAAACTTTCACGACCATATCGATTCGATAGTAAAAAAGGCTAGCAAAACACTCGGATTTATAATGCGGAAGGCATCTCAGTTTGCTGGTAAGAATGTAGCAACCATACTCTACAATGCATTCGTGCGCAGCGGACTAGAATACTGCTCTATTGTCTGGGATCCGCTGGAGGTCAAATACCAACTTCTGTTAGAGCGGGTTCAGCGTAAGTTTGCCAGATACCTTTATAAAAAGGAATATGGCTTCTATCCATACCTATACCCATCCCTTTTCGTATCAGGTATGGTCGGGCTCGACACCCTAACCTCTCGGCGCAAGATGCATCTTCTTATGCACTATTGTCTCTTATTGAGAAACAAAATGGACAACCCTGATGCCCTTGAGCAATTCCGGCTATTTGTACCGGAGCGCTACTCGCGCGCGGGGCGCCGCCTCCGCCGGTTGTTCGCGGTGGCGCCGTCGCGCACGCTGCGCGCCGGCAACGCACCTAGCATTCGCGCGCAGATGCTCCTTAACGAGTTTGTTTCGCAGATCCAAGATGTCGATGTGTTTGCTGACAACTGGCAACAATTGCTATGTAAAATTCACTGCTTCTGTTGTTCTCTATAAACCTAATATTTCTAAATGTCTCTATATGTGTAAATCTATAACATTGTAGGCGCCTTGGTCCATACTGTAAGCCTATAATTGTAATTATAATAATAAATAAATAAATAAATAAATAAATAAATAAACACTTTAACAAAACTTACATTACAGCCATCAAACTATTAATAATCCTTATACCAAATCAGAGACTCTGATATGGAGTTAAATTGAACACTAATCTGCAAATATTATTCATATTTTTATAATATTTTTGTTTTTCTTGGTTGCAAGTTGTCCTTTATGTCAGTTTTACAAGTTTTGTTAAAGTTTTGCACCGTTTTCCCCGATCACTGGTGATGACTTATGACGACTACGCATTAAAAAAATTGGTTACAAATGGCGCATTCTTCGTTATCTTACTTATGCTCTCTAATCCTAAAGTAAAACAGAGTGTTCAACGCGAAACTAAACCACCATAATGACACTCGAACTATAGCCACCCTCGCTCACCTCGGGTGGCTAAACATCTCGTGTCATTATGGCTTGTTTCAGTCGCTTGTTAAACAATGTACTGTCACTTAAGTACACACTTACATGTATATGATTTTGAGTTTTGATATTTCCCGAGATCTTTCCGAGGATAGTAGTAGTCAAGAACATTAGGATAAGGACTTTAAAAAATCTGCAGCGAGACTAAAAGAGCAAACCAAAATATGATTGACGTTTTGCCATCTAAACCGCTTAAAAAGACGGCCGACCCAATGCTCGTACACTATACCCTAATTACCCTCCCTAGATTAAAAAACCCGCAACGCAAGCCAATAACCGCGTTATCACCTATTTAAAGGGCATCTGCTGCTTTTATAGCTTACATTTTAGGCCAAATTTAAACATCGAAATGAAAACCTGGAGTTAATTGTTAGCAGCGCGAGGGTCGGCCGATGAACCCGCGGCGCCATTAATAATGCACTGTGCCTGTTGCCAGATTCCACGTCAATGAAGTTAATGTAGGCTGAAAAACCCTAACGCTGAATTGATGAAAGCTTTTACGAAAAACTAGAATCACGCCTCGTGCTTTCACAGCTTAATACTCGTTTTAAATAAAATGTAAATGACGCATGAATAACGTACCAATTTGTACATGATGCTGGGAGATTAGTTCGACCTCTGTCTGACGAGCGAGCTGTCACTACAGGGTGTTCGTGTTTGACTGATTATGTTTACCGGGTCAAGCTTTTATATGCGTGAGTGCGCGAATTCCGAGCCAAAAATATATATTAGGTGTCTTCTTCCTGCTATACACACGCGGAAACCATTGGTTAACTCGTATCTCAAACTGGTTATCTTTTGATGATTCGCGTTATTAATTGATCGTTTATTAGTAATAAAACATCCTATAACTAAGCAAAAATCATGGTTCCTACTGAACCCGCAAATGTTTATAAAATGTAATTTAGTTAGCGTGGTAAAGTATCAAATCAATAAAAATAAATTAATTCTATTTACTTAAAAACAAATTAACTAAAGGAGGTTTCTCACGTAAAACAACTGGATTGGATTTCGTCCCGATAAATCGTATTCACATTAACTCGTAGGTATTTCAAACTAACAGTTACAGATAGAATAACAATACCTTAACTTGACATAATTATCGATTATAGAATTCAAGGACCGTGATATTGAATGAATACAGAGGTCCGTCACAAGATATGTGCGTCAGAGTAAACGTTAGGTCATAGAAAACTGACAATTCTGACGTGTCTTGAGATGGGGATCTTAGTCAATTTTAGATCGATATATTAAGAAATATTTCTGTCGCTGTGCCTGTGGCCGTGCAAAGGGGGGACGCGGCCAGCATTTTAGAGACCATGCCACGAGCGGGTGAACTGCAAGGGTTATTTTATTTATAATTAGTATTTAGTGTTTTAAGGTGTTTTGTATTTTTCATGAATGATTTATTGTGCAATAAAAAAATACGTTACATATTCCTAGTCATATTCTATTTTTGTATTATGTATTGTACAGTCGATTACCTTGTCTATTTAATGTCATATGTAAACGGCCATGTACCAATTATCAAATAAATAAATAAAAGTTTTCAAGAATAATAACGTCCTGCACACCTAGGGCCAGTATTAATAAACTGATATCAACTGTAATGCTCGTCACGAGATGCGTCAAAAATGACAGTGTTCTATGGTTTGGCGTTTACTTTGACGTATCTTGTGACGGACCTCACAGTCAAGATGAGTTAATTAATACCGCCCTAAGTGTTACAGGGATTTTTAATTAATGTGTAATTATTTGAAATAAAAAAAACGATAATCATGTTAAATTGTTTTGTTTTGTTTGTTTGCTTCACTGTGAATACGGAGCGCATCAACCTAGTTATCAGCGTAGAGACTTAAGTGACCGTAGAATAAAATGAGCCACTTTACAACCATGAAAATTTGACTAAGTAAGTAGGTATATTCAAAGACAAAGAGATAGACGTACTACGCGGACGAAGCCGCGGTTAACAACTATGTAGGTACATATGTAAGTTATTGTGGCGGTCGCGTGTGCCGTGCCATAGCCCATGAACTTGACTTGGACATGCGCTGTAACCGGTCGAACGCGCATAATTATCGGAGACTGCGTCACACACGGGGCGATCAGAACTAGTTTCGCATAGTACCTACACGAGTACGACTAGTAATATATGTCTGTATCCGTAACAGGCTTATGCCGGTCTCTGATATTAGGCTACAACGTGTTTCCGGGTGACGCATAGTATGAATTCATGGCGAAATTGCAAACATTGACACTCGAGCATGTTCGACAAAACATTGGGCAACGATTAGGCATTCGGAGAATATTGTTCGACGTCGATTTGTGCCGTTCATAGCTCGCCGAATTATGTGATGCTTATTAAAAAATAGTTATTTTAAATTACTTAACTTGACTTCAAACCTTGCTAGCAATCAAATTGAAAATTCATTAATTTAAGATATTTTCTAATTTTAGATCAAATATGAAATTCGTCTGTACCTAGTCATAAACGGGAAATTAAGCTGTCAACGGAAGAAACCATAAAACTTCGTGATTAATGTAATAGTTTTCACGACCTATAAAGTTTTATTTAAACGTTCAAATTACTTGAGTTAATTATGGTTTAACCGTTATCCTGCTCGTGAAACGAGTCTCTGCGTAAACGAACACTTCCAGATTATGTTTCCCGTCTAGACTAGTACTTTTATACTCCATGATAAAATTCGAACCCCGGGTTCCTATACTGTAGGTATATATAAAAATAACATGCTTACGTTAGTTTAATTAAATCTCTAAACTGGCACAAAAGGTGAATACCCTTCAAATTATTTTACATTCACTACCGTCTGTCAGTTGTAATTCAAAATTAACGAAGTTCTGACATAAACTTCAGATGAATTCATTTTCAGTCGATCTACCGAGCTCGGCGCGTCTCATTTGGGGTCGGGGCTACTCTTGAAATGGTTTCGTTTTAAAGAACGTAGATTTAATTATAACATTTATAACAGCTTCTTTAACGAAATTGATAAAACCTTTTTATTGGAAATTAGAAGTTGAGGTAGTTAAACTAGTTAATAGTAAAAATTAGTAAATAAACAAAGGCACTTTACTAACTAGAACCATATTTGTAGGGTTAATTATAATTAATCAACTCGCATATTAATATTACTTCTCGAACCATAAAACGTGAAATATGTAATTAACATTTTGATTTGGATGGAATAAAAATCAAGTTCCACGTTAGTAGGTATGTGGAGCGACGTTTATATTCGCTTTAACGGAAATATATCCTGGAAGAGTTACGAATACTTGGTAGTTAATACGCGTCTCTTGAATAACAAACTACCTAAAATAATCTTAAGTATGACATTTTTAATGAACTTGGTATTATTGTTGTTCCTACATATGAATTAACTGGTAGGTATTTTAAATCGTGGTTTATTTTGAAAACTATTGAAACAAATGCGACTGTATGGGTTCGTAAAGCTTGATTTATGTTTGACGAATCCAAAACATTAAATTTGAAAATGTAGTTTTGCTAAATTCGCGACACCCCAACTAAATAACTTTATTCTGCATTCCATTATTAGTGTATTAAAAATAGTGTAAAAATAATAAGGTTTAAGGTGAGACTTTTATTTACTTTCATACGGTGTTATATCATATTATATTACTCGTAGTTGTGTTATTATATTTATGTTCCTACTTTGCAAACTAGGTACTTATTATATCCAATAGCCTGAGTTAAATATCAGTTTGGTTTAATTTATATTGAATCGTTCTCATACCGCACCGTGCTCGCCTTGATCTAGTAAAACTACAGACACAAGCAATCTGATTCTGGTTCGTTTCCACTTCGATTGCTTGATGCCATTGTCACTTGAGCACTACACCATAAGACAAAACACAGACCCCTATGTCACGCAAACAATCAACGCACCCCTCTGATTAAAAACCACCGTAAGCAATAACTAGTAACTTCTATTCTCTCTATTAATAAGGTTACAAAACACGTGACTCGACTGTGACATAAGTGAACAGAAGAAAACATTGATAATATCTTTACAAAACACGTTTAATTTGAAAGAAACGTGTGTGAAAGATGCTCCATTTCAATATCATATGATCGAATTTACACGTGACTTGGATTCACGTAACAAATCGGCTGTCCACTTCGCAAGGCGAATATATAAAACATGTTTTCGAATGTCATGTCAAACACGCCGATGTTATTTCAATCCGTAGTCCCTCCCTTGAGGTTGTGTTAGTGGGATACATTAGGGAAAATGTCGAGTAGTTGGTCTTAGTAGTATAACATGAATGACACTATATTGTATCACTATCTGAGAATTCATTTCCGATCAGTCAACAACACCTGGGTGGTTCTGCTACACTATTTAAGTCAGTAACACGACAGCTACCTTTCAGGATACGGCCGACTGCAGGCGGGCTTCTAAAACTATTGACCAGTAACTATAGGTCCATAGTTGCTTATCGCTGGAGTCCCTGGACCCTTGACTCATTTGTTATTTCTATTGGTTTCTGAGTCTCTTAATTAAGTGATGGTTGGTTATCAGCTAAGGTAATTAAGTACACTAAGTTAAGTAGTCCCCGTAGTTAACGGTCCTTGAAATAGAGTTGTATACAGATCATTTTGAATGAGTTTATGTATTGTTAATTTTCCTACTGTGCAGCAGTTCAACTGAGTTTACATTATATCGTAGACAGTTAAAAATGATTGTATTTTCGTTATTCCACAATGTTCGTGTAAGTCCATAAAGCCTTTTGATAATAACATAAAATACGTACTGAAATATTTTTATAACAGTTATTTGTTGAAGATAAATTGCATTCATGTTTATTCAGTAGTAGGTGTACTCCGTCATCGATTTGTATTATTTACCTAAACCTGCTAAGTACAGTTACGCAGTATTATTACTTAATTTTAGGCAATGAAAGAGGGTTCAGCAGTGGTAATCCAATCAATCAAACTAAACTCCTTTCCGTCGCCACTCGTAATGCGCCCTTCGGACGCAGTCTCCGCGTATCAGATCGCTCCAGCCGCAACAAAAGCACACGTTCCGTATTGTGTGTGACGCCCACCAGCCGCCACAACTTCCAACAGACAGACCCGAGGGATGCGCATAACAAACGAGTAAATATCAATTTATATCCTCATAGGTACCATTTTATGCAATCTTTTGTAGCTATAGACTATTTTTATCTCATACTGTTACACAAGACAGTTATTAATTAATATTTTGTATGTAAAGTCGGGGTCAATACTGATTCATTTACAAGAGATATAAATAAATCAGTACTGTTTGACACTTAACTAATAGGTATTTCTGCAAATCAGATGTAATTTAAAAAAACGTATATTTATTTCATCTTGAACAGAATGTAAATGTAACAATCAAGCGAGTACATCATTAAATACACCTCACGCGATAGGATGGATTGGATTTATGGTGTAAAAATGGCAAATAGGTCCGTTTCATTTTCTTTACATCTTTACTTTTCTATTGACCCGACTTTATGTACATATGTAAATACTTTATTGTACAAACGGGAAAACCACAAACAACAAAATAGACAGAAACACAAAAGGTATGTACAAAGGCGAACTTATTCCTTTAAGGGATCTCTTCCAGTTAACCTTTGAGCGTTTGAAAAATGGTTTAAATAGCAAATAGCCAAACGTGCAACAGTAAACGGGACTAGATGTTTCATAATTACGTTGATATTAAATGACCAATTTAAAGTACTAAGATTATATAAATAAATAAATAAATATGAGCTCTTAGCTTATATATATAATTATAGGACAAGAGTCAGGCCAGTACTTTTATAGTCTTCATTTAAGCGACGCAACATATTGAGACTGCTTTATATCAACTGGGAGCAGATTCCTCGATCGAACAGAGTGCAAATGACTTAGAATAAATCTTAGATTATTTTAAAGGAAAAGCAAACAAACAAGCATTATAATTAACATGTTTAATGTTCGTATGATCGAATTTACATGGGTCTGGTAATCGGGTAATGCATAACAAATAATAACGCTGTCCACTGCAAATGGCAAATAGCCGAATGCTTATGCGATAATTTGGGCACACTTAGGATGATAGCCAGAGAATGATCCACGCTACTTATTAACCTCGGGTTAACACTAACCGTTCAGTCACGCACATAACCTAAAACTTAACGGTAATATACGTCGCATTAAAAGGTATGTCTCGGCAACATACAGTTAACCCTATTTAGTCGTGCAGATTATCTTCGAGGCGTGTTTGAATGGAGTAATGTTTGTTTGTTTTAACTTTTACAAAACAATGCAATAGCACTAACAATGATTTACGTACGAGATAGCGTTTGAAAGCCGACGGTAAGTTAGTTGGGCAACTCCGGGATGACGAAACGCGCCCGCAACTTGCATCAGGAACTTGACAACTTTTACCGGTCGTTTCCTGTACGGGTAGCGCACCATGTTCAAGGCGATAAACAATTATTACATTGATTACGTCATTAAAAAAATTGACACTTAGTGATGGGTTATAAAACTTAGGAAGGAAGAAAGAAAGAATTTCTCTCTGTGAAGGTTTGGTCGTAAAAATACCAGGGAAGATATCACTATTACCTATCCTTGCTAATACTCGTAATGTTCCTAAAGGATACAGTTCATTTGTCTGTCGATCTGCTTGTTGTACGTTTACGGGTACACCACTAAATCGAGTAACTTGGTAGGATGGTAATTAAGACCCCGGTATAGCACACAACAGGACATTACGTTACATGCATATTTTATCTATTGTATCGGGTTTTGCAGATTTCGTTTCATTTCATTTATTTCATTTATCTACTTTTCGAGATAAAGAGTAGCCTATTATTGTTTATTTTAAACATTCAAAACGTAGAAAGATTTAGTTACTTCTGTTAAAATTATACTCATTTGTAACATAAACTGTAGGTAAACGTAAAATTGGGATTTGATATAAACGACACGGAAACATGCTTTCAAATCAATAATTTAAGAGAGATCCTTGAAGAGACATAATAGCAAAACTACCAATGCTAAGTTTGTTACCACGTTACCTAATCTCGGTTAATGTCACGAAAGCTGTAATGACCGAACCTTGCGAGTGTAATGGGGCATTCAAGAGCACTATTAAAGATATGAATACTAATTTCGCAACGCGTCATTTCTAGATGTAGGACTCGATAGCCTTATGGAGCTGCTTAATTCCAAAACAGGACCCGTGCTGACATTTACATTATAATTTAATATCTCTAACACAGAATAGAAGAAAATAACCGCACCTCGTTTGCTATACCGCTGCTTGTTCACGTTACATAATCTTAATGATAAAGTTGTAAGTTTATAATATTTGGCTGATAGAATTATAAAGAGTGGAAAAAATATAGAATGTTCACTAATCATAAGGTTTCTTTAAGAAAATAGAGAAGGAACACGTCACAGAAGTTAGAATAATGAATTTTAAATAATAATTGTGCAAATATACACAAATCAACAAATGACCCAATAAACAGTTAAGCTGCCAAGGAAAATAAAAAGCAGAACTCTTTGTTAAATAGTTAGGTGTAGTGTCGGGCCCCGAAGGTCCGCCTTTTAACACTTCGATCATGCGTGAAGATCGGTCGTTCAGGATTGCAGTGTCATGTCTGATCTGTCATGATTGCACTGTCGATGGTATCTATCGCTCACACGCAAATGATGCTATTTATATTAAAAGGAGAATATTTTGACATCACAATTACACTGTTATCATGTTACGAGTAATACCGTGTCTTTTTACTATAAACAATTTATTTCACTTTTGTTCCAGTATAAACATGCTGGTAAGATTATCTTAAATACTGTTACAATTAGTTCTTTAATATAAGCAGTTTGATTTGTTTGGCCCACTGAACAATGTGTGTTAACATTTTGAAGTAGGTAATTATGAACAAGTTATAGTAATAATCACCTTACTTACAGGGTCCGGCAGATATGATATACCATTCATTTGCTCTTTGTGACCCTGAAGGACCTGAAATGAGTGTGTCGATGCTCCAGAAGAAATACAACCGAACGACTAATGTTCTCGACATAACCTTAACAACAACATGGCCGCTGGACGATAGTGTTGAGGTAAACTCCAAGAAAATAAATATTTCGATCATCCTTAATTTGTTTGCGTGATCCAGATCTAGAAGATACTCAAACGGCTAAAAATTTTTCTGCTTTAATTATTTCTATTTATTAGTAGAAATGCATATATATATATATTGCCAACTTTGAACTCACAAAATATCTGACGTGCCCTCAACAGTAACGATATCCACGACGTCCCGTCCCACTATAGTCACGCTGATCTAAACACTCGATTTGACAGCTGCCAACTCAGTGCAAAATATGTGTTAGGTATGTTTGAGGTTCCACCAATTCAATTCAATTTTCTGTAGGTTATGGCTCCGTCGAGACTGTCGATGATCCGCCATCGTCAATGTTTAGAAAGGCACGTGATTATTGTCATTTTTGCTGGCTAACTCGGTAACTTCTAATGGCATATTTCAGGTTATATTTTGTATAGCGTTGACACCTGTCAAATCGGGGCTCTTGGAATGGCGCGGCTATAGGGATTGGGGACTTAATTTTATGTACATTTACGCAACCGTTATTTTGAGTGGGATGGCGGCGCAAGCCATTGCAAATAGTCTATATAAATATATATAATTTTTAAATACTAATTCTAAGAAAGTTTCAGATGTCATTGATAACATGGTGACAGTTGACACTAATATTTTTCAGTTGGAAGTAAAAACTGCCGTTAAGAAAGAAGGCGGGTACAAGGACGGGTCCTTTAATATGAAAGATAAGTTTTGCACGGTGCTCAAAACTATGCTGGGTGACGTGTTCCAGCAGTTCCTGGAGGTCGCTGGCGTAGACGACTGCCCGCTCGGAGAAGTGAGTCAATGAATTAACAATTATTACTGGCGACATATTGAAGGGCTTAACTATTTGTGCAAATCAGTATCCTAATGAATTTTGGCACATAATAATAAATAATAATCATTTAAAAACTGGTCAAGTGCGAGTCGAACTCGCGCACCGCGACGGTCCCGTACCACCGAACATTATATTATTATATTCCAATTTGAATTCGATTTCAAATCGAATCAGCGCGATCCCAACTCACACTTGACATTTTTTTAGTATTTGTTGTTGTTCTTCAGGGTTTGTACTATAATCATACCTGACGCTTGTATGTTTTACCGTTTTTACGATACAACACAAATAAATATATCTGGAAAGATAAGTTTTTTGTATGGGAAACGCATTTATTATTTCACTTTGGTTAGTAAATTGGCCGTAATAACACAAATTCTGATAAAAAACTAGGAATTATGGTTAAAAAGATACAGCTGTTTAAAATTAGGACGGACAACGGACGGACAGCCTATACTAGGCATATTATAAGGGGCCCGTTGGGCTCCCTTCGGGCACGGACCCCTAAAAAGAGTTTCTTTTGTAGGTACTAAATGTAATACACTGATTCGAGTAGGTAGTAAAAATGGTCTATATCGGAATCCATAATGGTTTTTTCGCATAAATATGGCATAAAATCTTTTGACTTAAAACAGTTTTCACAATAGAAAGGCTTTTACTTTTATTATTATTAAACTATTATAATATTTAAAAAAAAAATACGGTATTAAATTCAGCCTAAAAGGGAGTTATGCGAAAAGATTTTATGCGGAAAGATCATTATGTGAAAAAAAAGCGATCCAAATGACACCCATTAAAAAATGATGATTTGGTTTTGCTTTATTAGTTTTTTTTAATTTTAAGACTTTTTTCATATATACCTTTAAAATAATAAGACTATACTTTTAAACATATTTTTGTTACTTTAGGGAACGTACACAATACCGGAGTTCTTCTTCGACAACGCTAAGTTCACCGTCCCGCAGCTGTACGGGGACTACAGAATGGAGGCGCGTATCTACCGGGACGACGAGGTGAAGGCCTGCTACATGGTCTATTTCGAGATGGTGCCCAAGGAGTAGTGGGCGGAAAAACACATCACAGAAACCGTTTAAAATCGTTTATCTAGTTGGTAGTGCCTAGTTGCTGGTTGGGCATAGGAAGCTAGCGATCCCTGGTTGGACCTTTGAAAAGAGCAAACATTTGTGTGATTACCACGGATACTTTTTTTCAGGGGATGTATTCTTTGTATTTCGATATTTGCTTATCTATACGCATGCAACATCTCATTGTCCCTAGAACAGGCCTCGAGCTTAGTTGTAACTAGGTCAATTAGTGTGACGTTGTCCCCGGATATTATTATTTACTACCTATATTAACTATGTTTTAAATTATTAACAAAATAAGTTAGCACATGCAAGTATACCTGCAGTACCATCGCCCAAAAATGTGGTCTACCACCCTACGGTTAAAGTTCAATTGCACGTTATGGTACAACAAGTTCGATTTTCCCTTGCAGTAATATTATGACGGTGACGAGCGTCAACCTTAGCGATAACTAGATCTCACGGAAACTTTTGTCAAAACTGGGAGACCACTGTCTTTAAATAGACTAAAGATGCCAAAATGCCTTTCATTAATAGGCTTTCTAAAGATTCCACAAGCTTAGTAAGTCATTTCGAGCGAGTGTTGTAGAAATATAACGAGGAGTTGTAACAAATACAGTAAAGTAGTATAAGGTCGGAATTAAATTCCCACAGGAAAAAATTAAACAAAGTTACGTCACTATCAAAGTGAGATTTCAGGGGATGTCAAACTTTGGGTCAGCAAGAAATATAATATTAAGACATCATTTCGCTCAAACCGTGATATAAAACTAAATTTGAGAAAATAATTGAAATTACTATCGCACAGTTGAGTCACAGGAAAGCGATTACGACGGGAGCACGAGTGAAGTGACGTCTCACATCACATCACGCAAGCGGCCCTTAACTGGTTCAGACCAAAGACTACTATTGTATACTGGGATAGTTCAGACGGGTGTATAGAGGCAATGATGCCAGTGCAATTAATAAATTATGCATACCAGTAACTTCGTTTTAAATGAATACAACAAAGAGTTTATATCAAAATAAAGTTTTCTATCAACAAATTAAATTATTTCTTCTTGATTATAATATATAGTTTTTTTATAGAAAGTAGATCTCTTATAATTGTGTAAAGTATAAATATTTAGAATGCTGCAAATGTTTTTCGCTAACGACAACACCTTTGTTTAAGTAGGTGGATTTTGACGGCTAGGAAATTATCAAAATTAACATACAATTACCAATTTCATTCCCGCTTTAGGAGACCCGCTGAATATATTTGCTCTTTTGGGACATCCGGTCTATTAGTTGCAAATCGACACAGATACTTCACGAATAGGTACTGTGTCCTTTTATATCTTTGATAAAATTCCGATAGCAAATTATCAGATAGTTATGCAAATTCATCAATTCATTGATGAAGTTCTTAGGACTAAAAACAACGCAGTGTCGTAAGCTGTACAGCTGGCAATTACAAAATAAATGTACTCAAGTACCTATATTATATTATAATTTTATTGTACAGAACCCTCCACAAGTTTTATGATTGTAATGGTGCCTATGTCTCCTACCTTCTCCTTCCTTTTATATTTTCGCAGGCACGGTACAATCGAGGACATTCAATAAGCCAGAAGAAAAAATACCCAAGAATATGTAAAGGGTGCTAAGGGCGTGTATATATAGCGTGTATATAGGCGTGTATAAGCATCTATGTATATCTATCTCTTATCAAAAGAGTCGCGCTTGGTAAATTTTTCGAGTTCTTGCGCACAACGCTACGGTGTCGCTACCATATTTTGGTCCCTGTCTATGAGTATGGGCTTAGGGCCACAAAGTTAACACTGGGTTAAGACACTAACTCGAGTTAAAACGTCAAATTCATACGAAAACTGTCATTTAACTCGAGTAACTTAGTCTTAACTTAACCCAGCGTTGAGTTTTCGGTGCAAGTAGCGCGCCGGAGTTAATAAATTAAATGAAATCGACCGTCTTTTTCAAATCTTCAACGACGGAATAGTGAAAGACAACTCATCTGAAGTTTTGAATCAAGTGTTCAGGGCTAACTATGCAGAATAGATAACTTTAGGCAGGCTGCCCGTCAACCCTCGTCGCGGCGCTGCGGCGTGCGCTAAATCGCTAATCTACTATCATTGTATGAAAACCTCGCTCTACTCCGGAGCAGGTCCTTGACTGAGCCGCGATTGAGATGGCCGGGTCGATGCCCGGCCACCTCGTCCCATCACAAAAACTAATAATTATCGAAAGTGAAACTGCTCTACAGTGTTAAATTTTCTCGCAACTTTACTCTATGTATATCAGCAACGGGAACCCGTTTTTTCCAATAATTGTTTTTAGTCTTAATTACTTTGTTGGCATAATCATTGGTAGTCATGATTTTCATATCGCTAGAACTGTGCATATTTTGTAATTTCTAAATACATCTTTCGTGTAAATTAGGTTAGATTTGGTGAAAAAGAAATCCTGACAAAGGTCCTAACAGTTTAAAAAAACGTTATGATTTGTAATAAATATGACTTAACACACGTTATGGCAGACAATATATACCCATCACCAACGAACTAACAGTTTATGCATCGTGGTTTTAGAAAAAAGTCGGTTTTGAAGGAGACGAGTTTTTATAACTAAAACTTACCACAAAAAATAATTTATTAACAAATGTAACATCATTGCCTGCCATTATGATCAAGTCAGCCTGCTTCCTGCTATCTCTCGTTCCACTTAACAGCAGCCATCTGGATGAGTGGCATATTTTACCAGTCTGCCCAAATATAAGTAGTAGTAGAAATTTAAGTCACTCATAACCATTCATAGCACTATGAACATGTTCAACGTACGTATTCAAAACAGAAAATATTTTTAACTGATTCAAATACAGGGTTATTGGTAAGTCGACCTATTCCCGTTAGGAGGTGATAGGGGTGACTATTTGCAATAATTTTGACCCCCATATGCATTATGCAAAAGTGAACCATTTTTGAGTTATCGCGATTATTAGTTTTTTTTTAAATTAGTCGGAAATTCAACTTGAAAAATTTATTACAAAAAAAGTATCAATTTAAATCTTTTTTTTTCTTCTGATTTACAAAACCGATTAAACATTGGTTATTTCTCAATATTAAAACAATAATTATCGGTCCAAATTTCAAAAAGCGAGACGGAAAACGAATTTTTTTCAATATTTTTTGCGATCGCTTTCCACTAAAATGCCTTAAAAACAAAAAAAAACGTTATGAAACTGGGCTTGCAGATTATTTTAAAAACTTAACTGTTTTCTTAGCTCTCCAAAAACGCATAACAAGTAGAAAATTATTTTAAAAAAAACTGAAAAAATAATCATCACAAAGGAAGCGGGCGGAAACAAAAGTCACAAATGCAACTTCAAAAATTAAAATTAAAAAACATACCAAAATTAAATCATACATTTTTTATTTGCTTTTGTACAAGATGAATCTGTTGTTCCTAGGCAAAATTAAAAAAAAAAACTGTACACGTTTGAGAATGCGAGGCCGAAAACTAAAAAATACATGTTTTTTTATCAAACTCCAACATAAATTACACGAAAACAGAAAAATTTACCAATACATTTGGCGGGCAGATTACACATAAAACATTGACGTTTTTCCAGCTTTCTAACGAGCTATTAAAACTAAAATGAGTTTTGTTAAAGATTGCTGGAAAAATTGATCACAAAGAAAGCAACAAGGAAGTCACGTCCGAACAAAACTTAAAATTAACTAACTAAATCTATCAAAACTAACTGTTATACTCGTAAACACAAATAACAACATTAACTTATGTGAGAATAAGAAATGGAGGTAGCCATTTTGAAAATGAACTATAAAAATCCTGATTATTTTAATTTTAATTGTTTATTAGTTTTAATTTTGTAACTTTTTACATAAGTTAATGTTGTTATTTGTGTTTACGAGTATAACAGTTAGTTTTGATAGATTTAGTTACTTAATTTTAAGTTTTGTTCGGACGTGACTTCCTTGTTGCTTCTTTTGTGATCATTTTTTCCAGCAATCTTTAACAAAAGTCATTTTAGTTTTAATAGCTCGTTAGAAAGCTGGAAAAACGTCAATGTTTTATGTGTAATCTGCACGCCAAATGTATTGGTAAATTTTTCTGTTTTCGTGTAATTTATGTTGGAGTTTGATAAAAAAACATGTATTTTTTAGTTTTCGGCCTCGCATTCTCAAACGTGTACAGATATTTTTTTTTAATTTTGCATAGGAACAACAAATTCATCTTGTACAAAAGCAAATAAAAAATGTATGATTTAAATTTGGTATATTTTTTAATTTTAATTTTTGAAGTTGCATTTGTGACTTTTGTTTCCGCCCGCTTCCTTTGTGATGATTATTTTTTCAGGTTTTTTTTTAATAAATTTCTACTTGTTATGCGTTTTTGGAGAGTTAAGAAAACAGTTAAGTTTTTAAAATAATCTGCAAGCCAAGTTTCATAACGTTTTTTTTTGTTTTTAAGGCATTTTAGTGGAAAGCGATCGCAAAAAATATTGAAAAAAAATAGTTTTCCGTCTCGCTTTTTCAAATTTGGACGGATAGTTATTGTTTTAATATTGAGAAATAACCTGTGTGTAATCGGTTTTGTAAATCAGTAGAAAAAAAAAGATTTAAATTGATACTTTTTTTGTAATAAATTTTTCAAGTTGAATTTCCGGCTAATTTAAAAAAAAACTAATAATCGCGATAACTCAAAAATGGTTCACTTTTGCATAATGCATATGGGGGTCAAAATTATCGTAAATAGTCACCCCTATCACCTCCTAACGGGAATAGGTCGACTTACCAATAACCCTGTATATATTTTAGATTAACAGAAGTAAGTTACTAGTAAAATTGGTGGTAAGCTCTTGTGCAGGGTCCGTCCGGATCGCTATTACCATCTTATCGTTTAATCTACCACGAAGCAGTAGTGTTCACATTGTTGCTGTCCGGTGTAGGGATAAGACAACCGGTGAAATTAGTAGCATAGAGACATTCTATCTTAGTCCTCAGGGTTGGCCACGCATTTGCGGTCTTTGGATTGCAATCTTTACATCATAGTCTTGAGAAAGCAAATAAATTTCTTAGGAAAAGGAAAATCTTGATTCTGCCAAAATGTTTGAAGGTCTATATTGAGTTCATCTGTCTGACCGAGTAAACGAATTGAAAGAGGATACCGTCATAGTTCTTGCCTGAGGCCTCAATTAATGGTTTAATAAAACCTATGCCAATAGAATGAACATAACCGTAAAGAATAAATCATGTAAATCTTATTCCAAACTGATTACGACAGTTGGGTATTAGTTATTAGATTCCGGACTCACGCCGTTGCCTACGCAGACTCATGACTGTTATTACACCAGTAGTGACGCAATAATTACTAAGATTAAATTATACGTATTACAATTATCTTATACAAATACAGTCAACATCCTTACTCATGCAAATATTTTTATAAATTTCGATTGAGATATAAAAAATGTTGTCAGTAAAGCACGTTCGATAGATTAGGGTGCAGTAATTTAAACTCAATGTAAATAAGTTAAAATTGGCTACTCAATCGATGAAGTTCCGGTTATCAATCAAACACTGAAAAAAAGGCATTATGCAAAACCAAATAAATCTGAACTTTCACTGCTTTGCACCATACTACATGAGCTTAACGTTCGAAACTAAATAGTTACTGTTTCAAAAATAGTTAAAAAAGCTTGCGGGCAAATATTACAGTCCTGATAGTAGATTGAAATGTGTAATGTAGCATTGTTAATATTGAAAACTAATTAAATACAACTAGTAATGTGCAATCAGGGTCTCTATTCTGGGCGGTAAAAACCATATCGTTTTTGACGTGTTACGAGTATGGTATGGACTCGGCCGCCCTCGCCGTTACTGTCAAGTAAATAAGAGCTTTCAATTAAGTAGCTTTATGTTTGGTCTTTTACAGTTTTTCAAGCACTTGATAAAACTCGTACATTTCATGATCAGTTACTCTTAAGTGTTTTTTGCTCTACTGTGTGTAGTAGGAACTTATTTTTTTCAGGGAAGCATCGATAAAGGAGACGTATCCTATGGACTTCGTTGTGTAAAGCAAAATTGCGTGCGTTATTACTTTCAGACTCAAAGCAATGTAAATGGCGCTTTGTTTTGCTTTATTACGTTTCTTCGGCTCTCATTGCCGAAATTGTTCTGTATAAATTTTCAGAACAAATTAAATAAACAAACTTTGAAGGTGACACCCCAGTTGTCGCGTGCCAAGGTTTATTATATAATTCTAAAGAAAGAACGTAGCCTGCCTTATACCTAAACCTAATTTACCTTTGTGTTTAAATAACAGTGAAGTGAAGTTAGATAAAGGAAGGATTTTTGAAACCTTTTTACCATATGTATAAAAAAACATACTGGATTCGCAACCTTTTGCCCACCATGTACCTACGCAGAGTTCCCTGCAAATTTAAAAAATAAAACGTACCTGCAAAAAAAAACATTATTATAATAGTCTCATGAATGTAGTGAACGAATCGCAAGGCGACCCGGAACCGATATAGTATTGGAATGATTAATTCTTTGTGCGGTCGCGCTTGACTGACCGCGCCGCGTTCCCTGCTGCTACCGATCCGCGTGTTCACTGTCTAAACAGCTATCAACAGATTCTATTGTTGAAACTATTATAAGAGGGTCTAATATATATGTTTTACAACTTCAAGAACATATTTATAATATTTTGGTAATATAGTTATTGGAACATATGAAGACAAAGTATTACAATGAACTTACATTGTTATGAACTTATTTTGTTTATTTCAAAAGTTATACATATTATATTGAATTCAATACTCGACTCGATTTCATGTGGCCAGGCAATCAGCGCTATGAATGCTTCCGGCAAATGCGTCACAGTGACTTGTAAGTAAGTTAAGTAGGTATACAGAACTTTAACAATACGCAACTTTATTGACTTCTACGGAGAAAAGCGCGAAATGTGCGGGTTTTTTTCGTAATACGTTGAATGCTAAGCAACGATTTTTCAAAAACTAAATTTCATCTCAACATCCTCTCTGACATTTTATGAGGTAGTAGGTTTGTAAAACTCTCTTCTGCACTGGTGACAATCAATAGGTATAATTATTAAATGTATATGTTAGGAATTTGGTACAATCCTCAAGTGAGATCGTTCAATTTTGTGGGACATCAATTTTAAGTATTTTACGACGCAAGTGTAAAAACTTCGTATTAACAAAAACAATCAAATGCTACTTTAGATTAGTAGATCCAGTAAACACCTAATTAACATAATTGCAAGTAATTTGTATGAATTAATATTCCAAAAGGCCCATCGCCGTCGCGCACTACATACTCTGGCCGCGGCATTCCTGCACTTGGGCCGGCACACACGCGCGAGGTCACACTCTAATTTGACAACTGACATTGTTCTAGGTGTTTTTATTTCGCCTTACGCAGTTCGTGCAATTATATCCGGTCAGTATAAATACGGCGGAGGGCGAGTCAAATTTATCAGTCGACCGTACACGGTTTGAAGTGATCTTTGTTCGCCAGAAAAAACACAGACCACGGAAAAATGAAACCGATGGTGGTGTTGTTCGCTCTCGCCTCCGTGGCCTGCGGCTCGCTGTTGCCGCTGGCACAGCCGCCGCACCACCCCGCGCTGCTGCTGGACCCGCACGGGCGCCCGCTAGATACCGCCGAGGTCATTGGCGCCCGCGCCCTGCACCTGCAAGCCAAGGCTCTGGAGCACCACGCGCCCCTCGTGCACGCCGTCGCGCCCCTCGCCCACTCCGTCGTGGCCCCTGCTGTGGTCGCCCACGCTCTACCCGCCGCCGTCTCCCACCAGTCCCGCGTGGACGTGCACTCCAGCCCCGCTATCGTCGCGCACGTGCCCCTGGTCAACGCGTACAACGCGCCGCTCTTGGGCGCCCACTCGCTGCTCGGATACTCCGCTCACGGTCTCGCCGGACACGGTCTTGCTGGCCATGGACACTGGCTGAAGAAGCGCTCCCTGGGCCACTACGCTCTGAGCGCTCCCATCATCGCGCACGCTCCTTCCGCCGTCTCCCACCAGTCCCGCGTGGATGTCATCTCCAGCCCCGCCGTGGTGTCCCACGCCGTGCACGCCGCTCCCTTGGTCGCTCACGCCGTCGCCGCTCCCTTGGTGGCCCACGCCATCGCCCCCGCCGCCGCCGTGTCCCACCAGTCCCGCGTGGACGTGCGCACCAGCCCCGCCGTGCTCTCCCACTCCTACGGCTACGCTCCCCTCGCTCACGGCATCGGATCTCCCCTGGCGCACTCCGGGCTCCTCCACTCCGCCCCTCTGTACCATTCATCCCATCTTGCCCATTCCAGCCCCCTGGTCCACGCGTGGTGAGCAACGAACCTGGCGAATACCAAAAACTAATAAAATGTAAATAAAATAAATTAATGTATTGACAATCAATAAAACGAACTATGAGGTTGTTATAAAATATTTCTGTTTTTATTATTTACTACACTAACATGACACTTAAGACCATAACGGAACACTGAAGAATTTATTTATAAATCTATTTATTTATTTCTGAGGAATCCTAGCGTTATAATTATTATAATGCTAGGATTATAATTATTATAAATTCTTTAACGGTGCGTAAATTACGGTCCTTCGAAATTGACGCTATGTAATACGGTATTTGACTAATATCTAAAATAAAATATAGGGATGTACCTCGTATGTTGGTTGTACGCGAGTGGCAGTGACCCTACCTATGAGTCTCGGGTTCGATCCCCGGTATGGTCCAATATTTACTTGATTAGCGCGGTGGTAATTTCTATCCTAACAGCCTGTTTCACAATCGACAAGTAAAACCTAATTGACAGATAAATTTAGCCCTTTCTCGTTCTTACACTTGAAAATAGACAAGGAGAGAGCCAACTTAAATGGCAGATAAATTTACTCTTCGATAGTGAAACAGGCCCTAAGTCTTGAAACGTCTATGTTAAGTATTTAGTCCTATTTAGGACAAAGTTCATTTGTGCAAAAAATTGCCTGACCACTTAGTGTATATTTAGATGAAAACGCAAAAAATAATAATTGTGATTTATATTTAAATTCACCCAAATAATTAAAATTTATATTCCTAATAGCTGTCGGCAATCTTTCTTTTTCTATGACACACGTGTGAGTGACAAATATACCGTCAGTTGAGAGTGCAAGCTTGATAGCGATAGCCAGCCGAAAGCAATTAAGAAGCTGGGAATACTCTATGACTATTTTGCATGCTAATAAACAATATTAATGTTCATTTTTACAAAATAAATATTTGAGACGTTTTAAAACACATTTAGACGCAACCATAAAATATAAAAACCGGCGAAGTGTGAGTCGATATCGTACACGAAGGGTTCCGAGGTATTCCGTACCATAATTGTATGGACCCCGTAAACTGTGTAAATTTAAATTGTCTACCTATTACGGTTCGTGAGACACAGGCCGCTGACAGACAGACGGATGGACGGACGGCGGATGCTTATAAATAGGGACCCAAACATTGGCACTTCTTGGGTAGAGACTGTAAAAATTGTGAAGTAATCGTTTGAGCTCATTTTCGTAATGACAAAAGTTAATCCATAGCGTCCGAACATAAACCAATCGTCACATCCTAGCCACAACTTGACAGATAATAACTGCCCATTAAACTTAGATAATTTAGATAATTTATTCTTTGAACCTACACGGATAGGTGTTTCAAGTGCTACTTGTTTAGACAATATTTTTTGTAATTACGAATGGTTGGATAAGGAAATATTTAACTGCTTTAATTCTGACCACAGTGGTCAAAAGGCTTCTTTTTTAAATGATTCTCATCAAGAACAATACAACAACATACAATAACATACAGGCCCATAACTAGTAATCGTTTGGATTTATTCAAAAATGAAGTTCAGAGTAATGGGTTATCCTTTTCACGAAATGATTCTAATAGTATTTATAAAGATTTGTTTGGTGTAATTCTTCATCAATTTAATAATAATTTCCAGATGAAAACTATTTCTGGGTCAAAAACTAAGTTTAGTGAATGGGCTACTGTAGGCATTCATAGAAGTAGAAATAGGCTATATGAATGAATTGAATTTGATTTAAAGGGCATGAATTTTAAGGGCAGTTAGATAAGACCCTAATTAACGTAAATTGGTACATTAAGTTAACAAAAGAAAACATTTTTTTTTCATACAAATTAATTCGGCACGCAATGTATTCAAATAACCATGTCGTCTACGTAAGCACTTTCTGTTCATTGATTTATTGACGACGTTATTGTCAACTCAATATTGAGTTGTACATTGCTGCTCGATGGACCTTTTAAAAATGAATTACACTAAATTGATTGGAGCTATTAACTCAACTCCTTCTGTAAAAGGTTCACAACACTTAAAGCTATCGTTACTTAAAATTTATGTTCTTATGGATGTCACACACTGTATAAAGAGAGGGAGGAGAACAAGAACGCTGACTTCTTAGTTTATGTTAAGAATTATTCGAGGACCTTCAAGCAAGTTTGTTTGACTGCTAAGTCAATTTTTTTAGGTCTTAAGCTCAAAGCTTCTGACAATAAGATAAAAACTGTGTGGAAAATAATAAATAGAAAAACGGATACATCTAAAACTCGCGATAATCAAATCACCCAAAAACAAGGGTGACAAACAAATCACATCAAACAAAGACGTGGCCTTAGCGTTCGAAGATTATTTCTCCACCATAGCCATTAATACCACGAAATGTCTTCAATCATCTGCGATTGGAGCTCAAAAATTACTTTGTGGTAATGTTACTAAATGTAATTTAAGCTTTGATTTTAGCCATGTAGATTCATTTTCTGTCGTTAAGGTATTTAAAACACTCAGTTTAAAAAAAAACGAGGATTTATGGGGAACGTCAGTTAAAGTCATCCATCATATCATACATATAATTGCACCTCACTTAGCTTTAATCTACAATAATTGCATTTCAAAGGGGGTCTTTCCAAATCTTATGAAATATAGTAAAGTAATACCACTGTTTAAATCGGGCGAGATGAGTGATTTTACGAATTTCCGTCCCATTTCTATTCTACCTGTTTTAAGTAAAGTTTTTGAGAAATTAATGTTAAAAGATATGTTAGGTCATCATCAGCCCGGGGGCGTCCACTGCTGGATAAAGGCCTCCCCCAAAGAGCGCCACAAGTCACGGTCTTGAGCCGCTTGCATCCAGCGGCTCCCCGCGATCCTAACCAGGTCGTCAGACCACCGGGTGGGAGGCCGTCCAACACTCCGTCCACCGGTGCGGGGCCGCCACTCGAGAACTTTTCTTCCCCAACGGTTATCAGTTCTCCGAGCTATGTGGCCTGCCCATTGCCACTTCAGCATGCTAACTCTCTGAGCTATGTCGGTTACCTTGGTTCTCTGGCGTATTACCGTATTACGGATCATATCGCGCAAAGAAACTCCGAGCATAGCTCTTTCCATTGCACGCTGAGTGACCCTGAGCTTATTTATGAGGCCCACATTCAGCGGCCAAGTCTCTGATCCATAAGTCATCACTGGCAACACACACTGGTCGAAGACTTTCGACTTAAGGCTCTGCGGTATTTTGGACGAGAAGATCCGCTTTAACTTTCTGAACGCTGCCCATCCGAGTTGGATTCGGCGATCGACCTCTTTCTTGAAGTTGGATTTACCTAGTTGGACAGTTTGTCCCAGGTATACGTACTGATCAACAACTTCAAGTTGAGAATTCCCCACGTGAACCGGTATTGGCAAAACGCGAACATTGGACATGACTTTCGTCTTGTCCAAGTTCATTTTCAGGCCCACCCGTTGGGAAACTCTATCGAGGTCTCCGAGCATCTTACTCAAGTCTTCTAGCGATTCTGCCATGACTACGATGTCGTCCGCGAATCGAAGGTGAGTGATGTACTCGCCGTTGATGTTGATGCCAAGTCCTTCCCAGTCCAGAAGCTTGAAGACATCTTCCAGTGCAGCGGTGAACAGTTTCGGAGATATGACATCTCCCTGTCTCACACCTTTCTGCAACTGAATCGGTTTCGAGCTCTGGTTCTGGAGCCGGACTGACATAGTGGCATTTTTGTACAAACACTTCAGCACTTCGATATATCGATAGTCGATGTGGCACCGCTGTAGTGACTCGAGCACCGCCCATGTCTCGACCGAATCGAAGGCCTTCTCATAGTCCACGAACGCTAGACATAAGGGCCGATTGTACTCTTCAGTCTTCTGTATAATCTGGCGCAGCGTGTGAATGTGGTCTATGGTACTAAAGCCTTTCCGGAAACCGGCTTGTTCAGGAGGCTGGAAGTCGTCGAACCTGCGTGAGAGTCGATTTGTAATGACCCTTGAAAACAACTTATAAGCGTGGCTCAGAAGTGAGATGGGTCTGTAGTTCTTCAATAAGGTTTTATCGCCTTTCTTAAAGAACAAGACCACCACACTTCTGGTCCACGCCTCTGAAACACCGCCTTCGAGAATAACAGAGTTAAAGAGCTTCTGGAGGACTTTAAGTATCGGCATTCCACCCGCTCTCAGAAGCTCAGCCGTAACTCCGTCGTCCCCTGGCGCCTTATTGTTCTTCAGTTGCTTCAGGGCCATTCTGATCTCGTACAGGCTGACGTCCGGGATGTCTTCGGTGTAATGTCGGGTGAGTTTGGCTCTGGGATCTGTAGCCAAACTTTCAACGGGTCGAGTTGATTTGTACAGCTGTCCGTAGAACTTCTCAACCTCACTCAAAATCTCGGCCTTGGACGAAATTACGGTGCCATTTTCGGTCTTCAGTTTCATCAACTGGGTCTGCCCAACAGACAAATCCCTAGCGAACACCTTAGAGCCCTTGTTTCGCTCGATAGCATCTTTAATACGCGAAGTATTAAAGGTGCGCAGGTCTGTCCGTAATGACTTAGAGACTTGTCTGTTAAGCCCCCTGTACTTCTGCATGTCCACTGAAGACTGCAGCCGCATTTCATTCCGTTCGTCCATGATCTTAAGAGTGTGGTCTGAGAGTTTTTGGGTTCTTTTCTGGCTGCGGGTCTTAAAGAACTTCGACCCAGCAGCTTGGACAGCCTGTACAAACCCGTTGTTCAGATCGTCCGTAGACTCGCATTCTGCTAGGCATTCGAAGCGATTTTGGAGTTCGAGCTGGAAGGTTTCGGGGTTTTGGCATTGGACTGGGGTTGGACGGAGCGTAGACTTCATCAGTCGTGACCTTTCAACCCTTGTGTTGATATTCAATGTGCCTCTTACGATTCGGTGATCACTGCCAGTCTTTAGCCTATTGATCACAGAGACATCATTGAATATGTGGCGTTTGGTAGACAAGATGAAGTCTATCTCATTTTTTGTCGACCCGTCCGGGCTAATCCAGGTCCATTTTCGATGTGGCTTCTTCCTGAAGAAGGAATTCATCATAAAGAGTCCTTCCCTCTCCAAGAATTCAGCCAACCGCTGGCCCCTGGGATTTCGCCTGCCAACACCAGTGTCCCACTCTCAGCTCATTACCTTCTCTCATGCCCAACTTCGCGTTGAAGTCGCCCATCACCACCGTGTAGTGCGTTTTAGAGGTCTGGATGGCTTTCGAGATGTCCTCGTACATTGCCTCCACCTCATCGTCAGAATGCGTCGAAGTGGGGGCGTAAACCTGGATGACCTTCAGCGAATACCGTTTGGTAATTCTGAGTATCAGGTACGCCACCCTTGTCGACACACTCCCGATCGACTCCACGTTGTTGACGAGCGACTTACGGACGATAAACCCGACACCACCCTGTGACAGGGCGTCACCTTCCCGGTAGTAGAACAAGTTACCGGATTTCAGGATCATCGAGTCCTCTCCCTGTCTTCGGACTTCAGATAACCCTAAGATATCCCATCGTAACTTGTTCAAACATTCTTCCAGTTCTAGGATCTTCTCGTCAGTCCTGAGCGTGCGGCAGTTGTGTGTCACCAGGGCCAGATTCGTTTGGTGGTGGTAGCCAGATCTCTGCCGGAGATTCTTAGCACCCCCTGCTCCGCCGTTACCGAACCCGCTACCTTGGGCCGGGCTAGCGGAGCCGCCGGGGACTAGGGGCCGTGGTTTTTTGGTGTACACCATAAGGGGGGGTTAGTGCCATAATCCCCACGCTTGGCGAGCGTGTTGGGGATCGCAGTGGGGCGGAAGTATATCACAGGACGCTGCAGCCCGTCCTGTGTCTGGCATTTGGCTTCCGCCCATCTCGGAACGGTTTGACCGCCGTTCGTCGGTTGACTGACTGCGCCGTGAGCAGTTACCACACGACGGGCGGTGGGGTCGTCACTTCCCGACGCCATATGTTAGGTCACTTCAAAAGAAATAAACTGCTTAACAGTAATCAGTTCGGCTTCAACAGAGGACGATCCACATCTGACGTAGCATCTGTACTCATTAAATATATATATATATATAATATGTGGGAGAAATCTTATGATGCAATAGGATTTTTTAGTGACCTTTCCTAAGCTTTCTATTGCGTAGATCATGCGACTCTTATGTTAAAATTAGAACATTATGGTCTGTCAAATAATTCTCTAAATATTATGTCTTCATATCTTAGCGATAGAACACAAACGGTTGTGGTAAACAAAACACAGTCCATGGGAGCAGCTTTTAAACTAGGTGTGACTCAGGGCTCTATATTAGGTCTTTTCTTATTTTTGGTTTATATTAATGACTTACCACGCACGGTAGATAACCTTTGTGATATTGTGCTATTTGCTGATTAATTTTCAAGGTAGAACGAAAAACCGTCGATTACAGTAGGATAAATGCCACGCTAGGTGAAGTACTTAATTGGTTTACTAGTAACAATTTGGTACTCAATACTAAAAAAACTAAATGTGTTAGGTTCGCTTTGCCTAATGTTAGACCAGTAGAATCCAGTTTATTTCTAAATGATGAGTGTTTGGAAATGGTAGATAATGCGCTTTTCTTAGGGATAACTATAGTTAAAAACTTGCAATGGAGTCCCCATATAGCAGTACTAGCAGGTAAATTAAGTTCGGCAGGTTATGCTGTTAGAAAAATCAGGCAACTTACCAATGTTGAGACAGCTCGCTTAGTTTATTATAGTTATTTTCATAGTGTTATGTCGTACGATATTCTGGTTTGGGGAAAAGCCGCTGACATATTCGTCATATTCGTGTTACGAAAAAGAGCCATTAGTTCTATATATAACCTTAACTCCCGTGATTCCTTAAGATTAGTATTTAAAGAAATTAGTATCTTGATAGTAGCTTCACAATTTATTTATGAGAATATTATTTACGTCATTAAAAATCACGACTCTTTTGTTAAGAATTGTGATATACATAATTTGAATACAAGAAATAAAAATAAAATTTCGTGTCCGTAAAATTTATAAATCATTTGTAGGTCAATGCATTATTTTCTATAATAAATTACCTGACGCAGTTTTAAAGTTACTATTTCCAGTACTTAAAACTTAATTGAAAAAGTCGTTGATGTCTAAAGCTTAAACACCTAAATAACTGAATAATAAAATAGGCATAAAAAATATATGTAAATATTGTATTATTGTCACACACACGACACGGGGGACACGGTTTCTGTAAGAGAATGTATCGAAACTTTAATGTGGTGGTTGTCTTGCAGTGTCATAGGTAATTTTATTTAATATATATATATATATATATATATATATATATATATATATATATATATATATATATATATATATATAGGGGGGTTATTATGAGATAGCCCTGCACTTCAGTTTAGGCTGAGAGAAAAGGCCATATAACTGCTATAGCTCTGTCCTTTACGCTACTTACCCAATATTTAGGGTGTTTCCGGGCCCGCATCGAAATAGGTAGTAATAATAAGAGGCATGACACCAAACACCCACTCGTAATTGTTTTGTTTTCAACGTTATAGTAAATCGCAGAACTGTCCCGCACTTGACTTGTCTTGAGAAATGTGTTTAAAATTAAGAATTTTCAGGACTATTTACTACGGAAACAGCTCTTCACGAAATCTTTTTTTCTACTCTACAACAAACAAATCTTATAAATTGGCAGAAATATTTAGCTATTCGCTATTAGAAGGCGCTCCGCAGTTCGAAGCGAGGTGCACTTCAGACTAGCCTAGCTTGACCCGTGCGCGCATGAGGGTCTATGTATAACGATGGCCGAATATACCCTCTAACACACAAGTTTTATTTTAAGATACCTATAGGCATTCCAGTTAAGTACATTGGAAAAGAAGTCACAAAAAAAGTCAAAAAGTCAAGTCGAAAAAAAAAAATGAAAAAATCTTTGATGAATGTTACCGAACCTTGTAAGCGTTATTTACGGTAGTTTTTTCTGACAATACTGAACTTATTCTTTTACCAATTAATCCATGTAAGCGAATAATTGATTCAAACGTAGGTAAAACAGTTTTTAAGCTGTTTAGAAGATCGAGTTAAAACAGCGAATTCAATTATTAAATCGGAAGTAGCCTTGAACAACTTGTTCGCACTTAATTCCGCAAACGACTGATATCGGATTATTATTATTTCCGCGGTGACGCTTAATCCTGTAACGGCTGCATTACGACACCGTCTTGTAAGGATATATGCCCTTCACTTTTTACAGCAGTAACGTTGTTCAAGTCAGACTATGATTTAAAACATAGTCATATTAATAGTCTCGTATATCGATTTCTTCCCATTCCCCGGAAGTCTATACATACATCATCATTCAAAAAAGTTTAATATGTAATTTAGTTAGATTGGGCTTTCGGCCAAGCGAAAATAATCTGGGTAAGTAACCTCGAGTTCATAAATATATGTGCACACTTTGGTATCTTGTCACTTTAATCGCTGTGACAATTCTTATATGACAGTTTAAAAATGACATTAAATAGACAAGGTACTAAAGTGTACACATATTTATGAACTCGACGGTACTTATATTATTTTTAATTAACACAATAAGTTATAAAAAAGTCTTTCTCTAACTCGTACAATCCACAATGTCCGGTAGCGAACATTCTTCACAAAGTTGAATAAGGTCGAGTTGTGCAGGTTGTACTCGTACTCCAATTCAAGACCTTTCGATTTCAACGATTTATAATTATGGAGGGCCTTGTCTTGTAACCTTGTTATAATTACGTATCTGGTCGCGCCACGCAATCAGACTGCATTGAAAAGCTTTTGTTGCGTTTGCGATATTATGAATATAAAGTATCGAGTGTGTATTTAGGACAGAAGTTAAGGTTTAGGTAGAAAAAGAGAGTCAGTATAGTTTATAATTTATTTATTTGTCTATTCGTTTTGATAAATTCAGCTAAAACGAAAACTACATTTTTCGTCGAATCAATTTTTCGCTTCACCAGTGGGCGGCATGGGCCAAAGGAGCGGAATGAAGAAGGCCATGGTAGGAAACTTGCGAGAGAGGAGCGGTCCACACTGCGGAGTGCGCCAGGGGAGCGACGTGCGCGATGCGCGCGGGAGAGGAGATCACGTCGACGCGGGACTGGTGTGACACGGCGGAGGGAGCGACGTGCGCGACCAGGGGCGCGGCGTGGACCACGGGGGCAGCATGGATCAAGGGAGCGGCGTGAGCCACCACAGCGGGGCTGGAGATCACATCCACGCGAGACTGGTGGGAAACGGCAGCGGGGATCGAGTGTGCTACGGGAGCCCAGGAGTAGCCCAGAGACCTCTTCTTAAGCCAGTGACCGTGGGAAAGACCAGAGTGGCCACCGATGAGGGAGTGAGCACCGATCAGGGAGTGAGCACCGAGGAGGGAGTGGGAGCCATACACGGAGTGGATGGGCGCAGCAAGCACGGAGTGAGATACCACGGCGGGACTGGAGTGCACATCAACGCGGGACTGGTGGGAAACGGCGGCGGGTGCGATGGCGTGGGCGACCAAGGGAGCGGCGACGGCGTGAGCGACCAAGGGAGCGGCGTGCACGGCGTGGGACACCACGGCGGGGCTGGAGATGACATCCACGCGGGACTGGTGGGAGACGGCGGAAGGAGCGTGCGCGATGATGGGAGCGCTGAGAGCGTAGTGGCCCAGGGAGCGCTTGTTCAGCCAGTGTCCGTGGCCAGCGAGGCCGTGGCCAGCGAGACCGTGGCCAGCAAGACCGTGGCCGGCCAGACCGTGAGCGGAGTACCCGAGCAGCGAGTGGGCGCCCAAGAGCGGCGCGGTGTACGCGTTGACCAGGGGCGCGTGTGCGACGATTGCGGGGCTGGAGTGCACGTCCACGCGGGACTGGTGGGAGACGGCGGCGGGCAGGGCGTGGGCGACCACAGCAGGGGCCACGACGGAGTGGGCGAGAGGCGCGACGGCGTACACGAGGGGCGCGTGGTGCTCCAGAGCCTTGGCTTGTAGGTGCAGGGCGCGGGCGCCAATGACCTCGGCGGTGTCCAGTGGGCGGCCGTGCGGGTCCAGCAGCAGCGCGGGGTGGTGCGGTGGCTGCGCCAGCGGTAACAGCGAGCCGCAGGCCACGGAGGCGAGAGCGAACAACACCACCATCGATCTCATGTTGACGTGGTCTGTGTTGTTGATTCGACGAGAACAAGATCACTTCAAACCAAACGGCTGACTGATACAGTTAACAAACATTCCTCGCTATTTATACTGACGGTTAATTAGCTTATTATTTTACGACGTTTAATTTTAAGTAACCACAATGTCAAGTGTCATACGAAAGTAACCGGCCTCGCTCCGAGGGCAGCTTTAGCATACCGAGTGTAACTCGAAATCCGCTAAATCATTGCCTGGTCGCTCGTCATCGGCAGTTAACGTTTCGACTTCCTCCAACTATCTGCAGTTTGGGCTAATTACTCGTTGTGTTGAATACTGGAATAAGTTGCACAATCTCATGAAGTTATAGTTATTCTCTAAGAAAGTAATTTACGCAGGAACGAACGTAACGAAATGTTGGTAACGATACATATAAATAGGTGCAATACAAGGTAGTTGCGCATAACTAATGTGGATTAAAGAAATTAAATTTAGAAAGTCTGTTCCTAGGGGTAAACAAACCAACCGTCGTTTTGAAAGGCACAAAATATAAATTAGGAAGTTGTAAGATTTTTAATCCCCAAGATTACTATTTTAACGACGGGGAGCTGAACGAACACCCTTTACCCATTTATTAATTTACAATGATGATTAACTTATTTGGTTAGAGCTTTTGGCGATACTCTCTATATCTATGTTGAGCGTCTTCTTCAACACAAAGCTGTTACCCGGATGGGCTGGAACTTTGCTTGGGTTACAAGGGCTTCCAATTTATCTAAACTACTCAGTTTTGATAGCAAATAATAAATGCTCCCTAACTTTTAATTATAACGCAAACTGTGTAAAAACGACTTCAACAAATGTTGACATGTATATCTAAATAATTCCATTACTATTCGGTACTTTACAATCAATCACCAACTCTCCTTTGTAACGGGACTACAACATATGAAGCATAAACTGGCTTACTGGCGGGCTGAAAAAGTTAAAAATAGCATCAACGTTTGTCGCGATATTGGAACAAAGGTCTACGGCCGTTAGCAAACCAGCCAGGAACATAGCAATACCTGAGGTTGTTGTATCTAATACTAATATACCTCCAAAAGCCCAAAATAGATCTAGGGTACTCCCCAGGGAAATGAATCGTACAGCCAAGAGCAAATAATATCTGGACTTCCGTGTTAACACTAACAAAACATTCACTCTCAATTTCGCTGAGATTTGAACAAATGACCTGCCTATCTAGTTAATTAAGTGGGCTTCTGTTAGATATTTTTATGTTACTTACTGTAATTTTAAGTTCAGGTATTTTTCACTAAGGTTAACTTATAATGCCGCGAGGCGTTAGGAGAAGGTACTGAGCGATACAGAGCTATATCACGCCATACGACGATATTTTTGGCGACGTCTGATATACGTCACGTCATTCGCTGGTTTACATACAAATTTCACAATTATTAGCTAGTCAAATGTGTAATTCTATAATTAAAAAAGTATCTTATGAGATTGAGTTTGAATTACGTCATTCCTTCGAAACGAGCTCTTAATCCGAATAGGGGGGATTTGCACCGGGCTGTAAAAGTATTATATATCAAATTTAATATGCTACGTAATATATATGGCGAATAGGTAGGCTCAAAAATTTCAGTTTGGATGTAATTAATTAAAAAAATTAAAAAAAACTTTCCTTAAAGAAATGCTATTGCTTGTTTATTAGACAAGTTACATACCAATCGAGAGTGAATGAAGCCTATAGAATATGCAAAAGTTTTAATTTTTATTTAATACAATACAATACAATACAAAACACTTTATTGAACACCAAACAAAAACATTACAGAGATCCAGTAAAATTAAAACAAAAACAACAGGTAAACAACAGGCGGTCTTATCGCTAGTTAGCGATCTCTTCCAGACAACCTTAACAGGGACATGGTGTCGAACAAAAATATTTTACACAGTAGGTGGCGCAGACTTCACGCAAGCAATAACAAGACACTTTTGTAAATAGATAGGTAAATATATACAATTACATACAAGATATATACTATAAGCATAAATAAACAAATAATTATAAATAAATACATAAATAAATACCAATATATCCACATCAGAGAAAACAATAAAAAGACAGCCACACGATAGAAATTGACGAAGACAGAACAATTATGACTGCGACAAAAAATGCTCATGAAGAAGTTTCTTAAAGATAGGTAAAGATTTAGCCCGCCGCAACTCCACAGGAAGGGAGTTCCACAGTCGGACAGCTTGAAAAGTGAAGGAATTGTTGTAGAACTTAGATGAAGAGGAAGGTACAGTTAATAAACAATTTTGGGAACAACGAACCGATGTAAAAAAGTTAAAACGCTCCTTGAGGTAACGGGGGGTAGCAGGGATAAACAGAACACAATAGAGAAGATTAAGAATATGAAAGTACCGGCGAAAACGTATAGGAAGCCACTTGAGTTGCGAACGAAAATTAGAGACGTGGTCATATTTGCGCAAACCAAATATGAACCGAATGCATAAATTCTGAATACGCTCAAGTTTGTTAAGCTGCTCCTCGGTAAGGTCTAAATAGCACACATCAGCATAGTCTAAAATTGGGAGAAGTAATGACTGAGCGAGCGCAATTCTAGTCGCGAGAGGGAGAAAGTTACGAAGCCGCCGAAGAGACCACACTGACGCAAACATCTTCCTACTAACCTCGTTAACTTGAGGAACCCACGACAAGGTACGGTCCATAACGATACCCAGGTTCTTAACTTGATGAGAAAAAGGAATAAGAACACCATCGAAAAAAACAGGCGGGAGACTTGCAAAGTCAACTCTGGATAAAAAATTAGGACTGCCGATAATAATAGATTGAGTTTTAGCAGGATTTACCCTCAAACCAAAACTACTACTCCATTGCAAGATGCGAGCTAAATCGTTGTTCGTGGTATAGATAACAGAGTCGAGTTCGCCCAAAACGCCGTGAGAGTAAATTTGCAGATCGTCGGCATAAAGGTGATAGGAAGAGAGAAGGCCATGCGTGATAGAGTTGATGAAGACAGAAAAAAGAAGAGGAGACAGCACGCCACCCTGCGGAACGCCGGCCAGCGTACTGCACCACGAAGATCGGGAAGATTCCACCTTTAATCGCTGCCGACGACCTACTAGATAACTACGAAACCATTCAATTACCGCAGGAGATATGTTAAGTGAGCGCAAAATTCCAAGCAAGACGTCAAAATCAACAGTATTAAATGCATTGCTGAAATCCAGCAATGTTAATACGGTTAACTTTCTGTTGTCAAATCCCAACCGAATGTCGTCAGTGATTTTAACAAGAGCGGTAGCCGTACTATGACCGGGGCGGAAACCGGATTGAAAGGGATTAAGGAGATCATTCCTGGTCAAGTAAGAGGAAAACTGCTGATGCACAAGACGCTCCAGAACTTTGGATAGGAAAGGTAGAATGGAAATAGGACGATAGTCAGAAAAAGAAGAAGGATTAGGTTTTTTAGGTAAGGGGATAACATCAGCATCCTTCCACAACAATGGAAACACGCTGGACGTGATTGAACTGTTAAGGATGCTGGTAATGAAAGGGATAAGTAGGTCAAGTAGAGGGAGGATCATATTACGGCTAACGCAATCTGCCCCAACAGCATTTGACGTTATGGATTGTACACTCTTCTTAACATCACTGTCGGAAAATTGAGTGAAAGAGAAAGGAGAAGTGTCAGGAGTTGGGATAGTAGAAAGATATTTTAAGGTCTCGTCCTTAATAGGGCCATTAAAACAGGCAGAAGATGAGAAGTGCTTAATGAGCTGATCGAAATTTAAATCTATGGTAGAGGAATCATGCTGAGATTTCCCAACTCCTAGTGACTTAAGAAATTTCCATACTTTGGCCGGGTCACCATTTTCTACCGATTTATGTATGTGACGACTTTGTGCGTCTCGACAAACCGTGCCACAACGATTACGCAGCTTATGGTACCTAGCCTTGTTAATGTCCGATGGGTCAGCTTTATATCTAGTTTTAGCAAAGTTCTTCTTCCTTATTAAAGTTCTTATATCCTCAGATAACCAAGGAGCAGGGAGATGCTTAACTTTAATGGGTCTTACTGGAGCATGAATGTCATAGAGCTGAGTAAGAAGTGAGTTGAATAAGGAAATTTTTTCATCTACCGAATCAGCCCTACTAATCACACTCCAGTCAATGTTAGTCGCATCCTCGAGAAGCTTATCCACATCAATCCGACTAAAATTGCGCTGAAAAAGAATTCTAGGTTTAGCTTTAGGTGGCCGGATTTTATAGGATAGAAAAATTAAATCATGATAAGAGAATGCGTCCGCAGAGTATTGGCCATGCATAATAACATGAGCGGGAGAGGAAGTCAAAATAAGATCGAGAAGCGAAGGAGAACAGTTTGGAAAATGATGGGTAGCATTGGAGGGAAGGATACTTAAGTTGCAGGCATTGACCAAGGAATTAAGAGATTTAGAGCGACAATCGTCCTTAAATAAGCAAGTATTAAAATCACCCAATATAATATGGTGAGTATAGGAGGGCATAAGATCTTCAAGAAGTTTTTCGAAAGAATCAAAATAATTAATTTTAAGGGAGGGAGAATAAAAAACTCCTAGAAGCAATTTAGAATGGGATAAAGTCAAATCTAGGAATAAATACTCTGCGGCGTCCGAAGAAGAAGATTGTGCTGACATGCTGATAATAGAAAAGGGAATATGAGAGCGGAGGTAAATCGCAACCCCACCGCCACCTCTTCCCACACGATCATTGCGAATTAAAGTGAAACCAGGCAAAGAATAAGAAGAAGAAGGTAAGCACGGCTTTAACCAGGACTCCGAAACCAGCACTGCATGTACGTTATTAACATTAAAACTAAGTAGGAGGTCGTTGAAATGGGCGGGGATACTTTGAGCGTTTATGTGAACTATATTTAAGTTTTTTGGGTGAACTGAAAACTGAGCATCAAGCAAGTCGCACAATGACGGAGGTAGGCTATGAAAACTGTCTTCGGGGTCATTACTCGCGCTAACAGAGGAGAGAGACAAAAAACTATTAGAATCACAATCACTGCTGTCAATAGACATAAATAAATACCACAAAAATAACTATATAAATATAAAACACTAACAAATAAATACTTATAAAATTACTAAAAAGGGCGTACAGTTAGCACCATTAGTTTAATGATATAAGAACTGGACTGAAAATTAACAGCCCACCTATTCGCCACTTAGCGTATAAAATTTTATATAAAATACTTTTCATCGAATAAACAGAACGGTGCAAATGGTGTCCTATTCGGATCTTAGGTCATAACGTGAGTAGAATGCTTGTTCAATATTCTTTTATTTAAGACCACAAAGGCTCTTCCCAACTCGTCATAACTGGAAATGAGGTCAGGCCGTTGACTCCTTAACCGTCTCTACAGCTGTTTCGTAACCTGTCGTTGTTTAGAAGATGTTCTGAGCTTTTGACACCGCTGGTGTACCCCAGAGTGCGACATTAGCGTTCTTACCCAAACATTGTTAACGGCTGATTTTTTTATTTTTTTTTCTCTTGCATTATCGTTTACATGGATGTTGTGGTTATTCAGTAAATGATCTGAAATTGTGTTATGGTGTCTTTGTTACAAATTGGCGTTTTTAAATCAATTTCGACCCTATAAGATAATTTGTGCAATTACACTCAGCTGTTCTAATGCTTAGGTTTCCCCATGATATTTTCCTTACCGGATATAATTGGGGGGTTACCATTTTTCGGCGAAATATGTTTGCCATATGTATCGTTTCCACACTTTTCAGCTGCCAACCCGCTTTGTTTTCTGTAACCATAAATATTGCAGGATTTTATAATAAATAACCTAAACTAACCTATAGGGTTCTACACGATGGCACAGATGGCAAAAGAAAAAATGGGAAATGATTCAACTGGCCGACATATTTTTTGCAAAACGGCAGGCTCCCGTATTTGGGTAATGTACCTACGTGACTAAGAAAAACTTACTAGTATGGCAACCCCTGGGGCTCGAACTCGGTACCATAAGATCTCGAGTAGAATGTCGACACCCTTACCCACTAGGCCACCGAGGCGCTTTAAAAACTGTGACGGTATCTCCAAATACTATACCTGCTTTTACTATGTTAATTAATTTTCAAAGTTAATTACAAAGACTATATTTCCAATAGCATACATAAACTTTCTATACATAACAAATTACCAGACCTTATGATTTACAAGAGCGTATAAATCCGCTCCAAAGCTAATTTAAAAGGTGTGGCTGTCAAACATTGTGCAGCCACCGGTGTTATTAAACGGTACGGAGATTAAAAGCGTTTAGATAATCCGTTACCCGATGGCGTAACTAAACAACTAATCCAGAAGTGGAGAGAATACAGCCATTGTTTGCTTCTATGGCCGCTTTGTAAACCGAAACTTTTAACCCTTTTTAGGTTTCCGTCAGTCCGTCGGTCTGTCAGTGGGCTGATAATAGTAAAAGTCAACACAAATATAAATATATTATTACCATGTTGTTTGTATGTAATAAATAAATAATTAAATAATATATAATAATAATAAAGTACCTTAAAAATTCGAACACGATTTCTTTTCAAAAGTTTCAAAATGCATTTTTTTAAATAAAAGTTAGCCGTTACCAATATTTAAGGGAGATGCCGCCCATGTGGCATTCGTTTTTTCCACCCTGCGTACATTGTCTGTTTTGTTATGATAACGCTAACGCTATAGGATTATGCTAAAGCTGGATATAATCTGAGTTTTGGTGTATAATTGAGATGAGTCTTTATCACAGGATTATCATAAATGCTTTATAAACACACTTAAAGTCATTAAAACCTTCAGAATACCGATTATTTATATAGGGAACCAATTTATTTAAAACAAGGTGATCAATTTGCGAACAAAATGCAATAGGTACGTGGGATGAACAATTAAATAAAAATGCTAGGAATTTACGAATATTTACATTTAATTTGTCTTTTTGTGACATACATTATATTTACATATACAACATGTACGTAGACGAAAACGAAAACTACAAAATCATTGCTTCGGTCGCTATGTCAGTTACCAGGTAGAGGAGTAGACGGTGGGGGCCCAGGCGGAGCGGGCGTCGACCACGGAGGGGTACGCCACCTGCTGCACCACTGCCGGGGAGGTGTGGACGTCCACGCGGGACTGGTGGGACACCGCGGAGCCGCCGGCGTAAACAGTGGCTGCTGGCGCATACGCGGCAACAGCGGGAGCAGAGTACACAGCGGCTGACGGAGCGGAGTACACAGCAGGGGCCGAGTACACGGCAGGAGCGGGAGCAGAGTACACGGCAGGAGCGGGAGCAGAGTATACGGCCGGTGCGGCAGCGGAGTACACAGCGGGAGCGGGAGCGGAGTACACAGCTGGGGCGGAATACACCGCAGGAGCAGCAGCGGCGTACGCGTATGGCTGCACGACTGTCTCAGCTACCACGGCAGGAGAACTGTGTACGTCCACACGAGACTGATGGGACACGGCTGTCGGCACGGAGTATGCCACCACCGACCGCTTCCCCACGCTCGGAGCGGCAACAGCCACCGCGGCCACAGCGAACAACACCACCAGCGATCTCATAGTGAACGAGGTCTGTGTTGAGTTTGAGCGAAATAAGATCACTTCACACCTTGCGGTCGACTGATGCTCGGCTAGGATTCGTCCCGCTATTTATACAGATGATCTTAATCTATGCATAGCTCTATTGAGATCGCTATTTGGGCGCAGAGGAGTACAAAAGTAACCGTCCTTGCGAGTTGTCGCCGAAATCAGATCCGAAAAGGTCGAGTTACAATTGCAGGAGCCGACAGCAGCTAATGGAAGCTTGGCATTTGTCGATGATCCGCTGACGCCGAGGGCGGGCCCACGCGCGCCTGCGCGCCTGACCATTGTCACTTCGCAGTTTTGAATCATACAAGGGCATAGCCTTAGGTACGTACTCGTACCCGCTCTACATCCGCCATAAGACAATACCTACCTAGCTACCGATCAAAACAAGATACCATCCGTTACAGCAAAAAATACAATTTTAATTGCGTTATTTACCCATTTGCATATCAAGTTTGGCAGGATATACAATTTGAAATCATTTTTAATGCCCATCAAAACACCAAAATAAATGGACTCTTAATATGTCTGATGGTAATAAATACTAATTATGTTAAATAATTTACAAACTGAATTTAGACATCTGATTCCATCTAGAACTTTCCGTGTGCATTTAAATTTTAAATCTAAGAATGTCTTCGTGTGTCTACTTTATAACGATACGATTTTATTGAACTCAACATCGACATTTTAAGACACTAAAGAATTGGTGGATTTTGGGTAAGCATCGCAATGAACAATCGAACGCAAAACACTGCAGGTGCAGGTTAAAGGATCGGCCATACCGACGCGAAAAAAGGTGACGTTGCGTAAACAAAACAATGGGTCAAAGTAATAGGGAATATTAATGACTTCAATAAAAGCTATTCATATAACAAATAGTCGTGAAAAATCATCATCAAATCATTTTCTCGATGACGATACGTTAAAGTTCCTTTGGTACTCGATAGAAGGAAAAAGTTGGTCGTATGTACTGACTCTTTGTCGTATTGATTTCTACGATAAATACTCTGGCGTATTTTCGGAAATCGCTTCTTTAGCACAAAGTACTATGTTAAACACTTTTAATGGGAAAGATAGCTCTGACTTGTACATTTACCTAAAGATATTTAAAACGGATCAAGTGTACATATTGCTGAAAACTATTCTTACTACCATTGTTTATTTTCTTTAAATTGAGGTATGTGGTTTGAGGCACACTAACCCCCTTACTAATAAACGTTGAGTAACGGTGGCGTAGCTAAAGCATGCTTTGTCCTTATCTGTCAAATTCAAATGTCACAGTGACAGATAAGGAGCCATTTGCAACGTTAAAAGATGGCGGATGTGTAATTTGTTTTAGTTTTGTATTTTTGTGTATTCAGGTGTTCAAAGTTCTTTTCTGTTAGTGATTTGTCCTTTTCATGCCTTTGTGTTGCACAGTGATAGAAGACTTGGACTTATTTCGTGTATCTGGCATCTTACTTCTCGTTTCAAATGGACTCACAGTAGTACAGAGGTTAAAACTATCCTTATAACTGTCCTCTGTCCTACAAATCACCGTTGCTCAACAACGTTGCCCCCAATGTTCCTAGAGAAGATTGGATTGTATTTTACTGCTGTATTGATTTATACTTATATATACTTGACACTGGCGAAATCACTTCATTGTGGAAACGCCATATCCCCGCGGTAGTAACTGTTAAAGTCGCCGCGGGGAAAAAAACAAAAACTACACCTCGGTTACTCAACGTTTATTAGTAAGGGGGTTAAAGTTAAGAGAACTGCAAAACATGAACTAGCAAACAAATCTGTGTAGAAAAAAATCCTTCTCACTTTGATCAAAATCTATTCTTTCTGGAAAACGTTTTAGTAAGTTTTATTTTAGAGATATGGCATGTAACCTTTTTGACTGCAAATCAGCTCTCCTTTGCACCCGAAACGGAATGTTACGAAAACCAATCATCCTATATATTTTTCCACAAGTTATGTAGTTGAAATAAGTAAAAAAAGACATGCCAATTATTCTCTTACTAGGCAATGACCCTCATGGAGTGATATGGAACCCAGGAAACATAATATCACGGTCAGTGAATGTAAAATAATGTTGGAAAAAGGAATTATATTACATATTGTTGTCACACGAGCCGGAGTTTCATTTACCTACTTTCAATTCCTATACTATTAAGCGAGTAATCACGTTCACGAAAACCGCTCTAATGATTTTGATGAATCTTGTAAAATAGGGGTTTACAGGGGCGAAAAATCGATGTGTCAAGGTCAGGGAAATAGTTTTTCAACCTGAGCGACATCCGTCTTCCAGGTACTAGATATATATACGAAAACCAATACACATGCTAATAAATAAATAATCAAGATGTGGAAGCGACACGAGTTTCAGGTCTTGTGAAGACAGCGCTGCCGTGCTTCGCGTGGGGAATTTCGGCAACATTAATTTGCCATTGAGTTAAGTCATCTTGCTAGATATCAACAAACTACGACGTATCAGTAGATAAGCTGCAAGAAATGGACCGATGGGCTCTGCATGGTGTTAAATAAATACAGCTATCGCACTGTACCTCCTCCGACACAACCGACAACATTGTCAGATGACGGAAGCTTGAGCGCCTACAACTCTCTCGCCACTCGCCGCGTTGCTCGTACAGTGCTTTTGTTACAAACTTCTATTTATAACTTGCTTGTGCTGAATACGTCACTTTACTTTGAAACCTGTTTCCCTGATAAAATTATACAATGCGAAAAGATCTGCATCTGTATCTGTATCATCCATTATTAATAAACTAGCTTTTCGCCCGCAACTTTGTCAATTCGTTTCAATATTAACAATTGACCCGTCAGGAAAAGATTTTCGAAAATCTCCACAGATTTTTCTTTCTGTAAGTAATACATATAATATTTGTCTCAATATCCATTTGAATATCATGCAGATATTGGCAATTACTTAATTTTTTTAACAACTTTACGGTCGGTATGATCTCAAGTTTCTCTCTTTAGAGATTTAAAAATACTTAACTCTAATGCAAACTTAAACCCCTCCAATTCATCCTTAGGGAAGAAATAAAAAAAATCCCCTGCACTTCTTTATAAATAAAAAATGCATGAACCTGGCCCAAACAAAAACCAAAGTAGGTACATATATTAAAAGGTGGTTTCTATTTATAACTACAGGACGCCCGCGACTTCGTACGCGTAGAATAGTTTCCCGCTGCTCCCCCCATTTCTCTCCGTTGGAGGTCGATTTTCGTAAAATCCTTGATAGTGCTCACTTACATCATGAAAGAAACCCCTGTACCAAGTTTCGGCTGTGCGTTGATATATAAGTCAGCCATGTTTGCCTTTTATATATATATATATAGATAGACTAGAGGACGCCCGCGACTTCATACGCGTAGAATTAGTTACCCGCTCTCCCCCTATTTTAACCCCAATTTTAGGGGGTGAATTATCAAAAATTCTTTCTTAGTGCTCACTTACATCATGAAATGTACCAAATTTCAAGTTTCTGTTTCTAGGTGCAGTAGTTTCGGCTGTTGGGTCTGCCTAGCTTCTGTAGTGCGACGGGAATGTGCGCGGAGGCAAGGGTTGACTGTTTTTACGCAACACTCCGCAAACGATGTACATCTCTGGTGCGCAGAGTCCGGGCCAGCTCCAACAGTACCTTCGCAATGATCGCGGACAGGTTTGACTGCCCCTACATGAGAAATTGCTGTCGTTTGCATGCCCCTTACCACAAATAATTATTAATGCGTGTACTAACAACTAGAGTATAGGAATGTATGTTACTAACAGGATATGAATCTAAAACATTCTAAATAAATAAATTTGAATTTGAATAAGTCAGTGAGTTAGGATTGTCTTTTATTTATATAGATGATATATTGATACCAACTTTCATATTAACCTTCAAAAATACGCGAACTCCCGTGCAAACTTCGAACCCCATTTCACCTTTAGGGGTAGTTTAACGAGGTCATTTTATAAAACATCATCATTCATTCATTCATTTTATTTTATTATATATAACCTAAATACCATATTTTAAATTACTCACTTTAAAAATGACCTAAGTTCCATACAAACTTGTACCCTCGTTTTATTACCTCCGGGGTATTTTTCCTTAAAGCTCCGAAACCCTTTTTTTTAAAAGCATTAGTTTAAACAACGACTTTGGAAACAAACTTCTCTTACAATGATTAAACTTCTCTTCTGACTACAATTCATCACCTTGCGCGTAGTTTTTCTAAAATGTTGAATAGTGGTGTACTTATTTTATTTGCCTAGATACCTATTTTCATTTCAAAAATTACCAAACTCATTTTTTCACTTCCCATTTGGCGCAGTTTTTCCTAAAGTGCGTTAACATCAATTTTTACATTTCTTACTTTGAAAATGGAAAACTTTCATACGAACTTTCACCCCCCATTTTTCCCCTTTAATGGTGGAATTTGATTGGTATAAGAGATTAATTATTATCCTCTTAAAAGCTCAGAGCCGTCGACGAGATACATATGAAGTACCTATCACATCATCAGCTGAACTCGATTCTCGAATGTGCAAGTAATGCAGCGACTCGTTTCGTATCAAGCATGCTGACCCGCGCGTGTGCTCGGGTGAACCAGTATACAAAAGTGGATTTCCCGATTTAGCTTGACATTATAACATTTTTCTCATTTACATCTTGGTCCGTGACATTTACAAAATCAGTTCGCCATGAAAATAAATTAACAATGCATTGTCGAATATTGAATTATTAATTTTTGTTACAAAAATAAGTTTAATCGCGTAAAATATTGGCCATATTTTACGTGAACGGTGAGATAATATTATGAATGTAGGTACACAACACAGACGAGACAGATTATATTTCCATACATACCTTTCCATTTGACAAAATTATCATTTTTAGAGTTTTGTACCTAAAGGGTGCCGGGTGCGCAAGTCCGACTCGCACTCGAGTTGACCGGTTTTTTCTTGTACCTTGTGTGTAAATGTTATACATTCCTTGTATGTAGGTGCTCGTACTGCTCGTATACTGTCAATGCCAATAAAATATTGCTTCTGTTATGAAGTTAACGCAAAACTTAAGGTAATGTGTAACGTTGCCATAAAATAAACAGAAATAGATTCGGTGACGGCCAATTGAGCTATTAAATTGGAAACTACGCGGTTATTAAGGCCGGCAATTTTTATTTCCTTATATAGTTTAATTAATTAATGTTCGGAACTGTAAATGGAGGAGGTTCACAAAGTTCAGTAATTTTTATTTTATTATTATAATTTTGCGAACCATCATGAAAAAACAAAATATTTAATCAGTAAATTGGGGCCATTGAGGCTCTTTTACACGCGTCGATTATATGTAGTGATCGTTATCAACGTGCTGTATTGGTAGCAAAGTATGGTTGACAAAAAAACAAATAGGTACATTAGTATTTTAAACATTATATATTTAATATTATTATACATTTTATATTTATTTTGGGAGAGGCCTATTTCCAGCAGTGGACGGAATTGGGCTGATGATGATGATGGTGATGATATTTCACAAATTATGAGATTTACATGTATACATATTTGTTACTTATCCAAATTATACAAAGTAAACGACTATTTGTTTAACAGATTTGGCTGTCAGTCATTCACATCGATTAGAAAAAAATCCATTGTAAATTACTAAATAACCTTTCTAGGTTAAACAGAAGTCACACGAAGGTAAATTAAGTCTTTAAAATAGTGCTCGCAATCTTTATTGACGCCCTCCTCTTTGCCTTCTAAAATTTAATGTTGAATTTATTTTATGAACATTAGTGAATATTCAAATGTATTTGTTTTTTTTGCCAATAATACCCTTTGCTACGAAAAGTGCACGTTGATAACGATCACTAGACTTATATATGCGGTGAATCTAATAGCGCTTCGGACAAGAACATCATTGCGAGTCATTGCGAAGAAGGTAAAAAACAATATTATAAAACCGTAATAATGGCAGCGTCACTACTTCAAAGGTTCTGGCAGAATACCAGTGCTGCGGGTTCCGCAGTTTTATGCTGAGCCAGCGCCTTTTTTTCGCAGCATCACATGGCTCTTTTTCAAACGTAATGGATTACTTACTTTTCTTTATAAATTACATTTTAGTGTTATGTTATTTATTAAGTAGTTTTTAACTGGTTATTTGCATTTTTTGTAATTTTGATTTGGCTTTATCAGCCATGTGCATGTTTTGTGAAAAATAAAGATGTTTATCTATCTATCTATCTATCTATCTAAAATACATGTAACGTTGTGTACGTTAGATGTATTTCACACTGCTCACTTATTCTGATTTAGCCCAAGTTAGGGCACAAACATTCGCGGCTTATAAGATTCAAAAGCATTTACCTACTTAAACAATACCCAGAAAATAAGTCTGACGATTTTTTTGTCAATAACGCCATCTTTCCATCATTGCCGTGACTTAATAGTGGCGTAGCCGGACGTTCCGCCGCATTTAAGTTAAGTAGAGCCATGGCTGTTGTTCCACACCCCTGTCAAATAGGTACAGCAAAGTAAGGTAGGTGGCGACTTGGTCACCGCAGTATTCATTCTACTTTACCAGCGTAGTTACACGTTGATTGCCTAGATGGCAGTGTTCGTGATTAATTTAATTCACATGTTATCTTTTGAAAATAAACGCGCTGATACTCTTCTCCTTGTTTTCCCTCTCCCGACCGCCAACAATACTGCCGAAAGTATTACTTGAAATCATTCCAAGGCGAAAATGATTAATATTTTTTTTCAACAACACCGAGGTCCCGGCTTAGGAGCGCTCTGCATCTCGGTGCCGAAAAAAATCATGCTAACTTTAATTATTTAAAAATAATTTATTGTTATTTCTAAACTAAATACTTCTATGAGACCTTAAAAAAATGTTTAATGTGCTGAAGAATGAAATATAGAATATAATAATAATATAATAAGAATATGAAATATAAATATAGAGAACATCACATTTACATTTTCTAACAAAAGTAGTTTTATTAATCACTATATTAAACACAACATACAGGGTGTATACGGAGGGGTGGATCAAACGAAGGTACAAAGTAGTGGACCTCAAGGGCTACCGAATTGGCCCCCATGTATGTTCAGCGATTTTCGTTTGTTTCAGAGTTACGAGCTTTTTTGTGAAAATTTCAGAAATGTCGGATTTCCGGTATAATTCCTTTGTTTGTCTGTTTTGACTGTTTTTTTTTTTAAGTAGTCATATAGCGGACCTTACAAATAATAATGCCATTTTGAGTCATGGCATCATACATTCTACAAGAAAAAATAAAACTATCAGTAATTTAACACATTGAAATTTTCCATGAACATCCTCAGGTTAATTTTTTTTAGTATTACATAACTTGTTTTTTTGAAAAGTACTTTAAAAACTACCTTGATTTATGGAAAATTAGCCCTAAATATATTTTATAGATAGTCTCACGGCATCACCTTGAAAATAGTATGGAAAGTAGGTAGTAAAAATCATTCTTTAAAAACCCAAGTAACATATTTTTTTAATAGAAAATAAAAACGGAAAATGATAAAAAAATGTGAATTAAGATTAAAACACCATAATACCTTTAATTTAACGCCTTTATTCTTTAATTGAAATAAATTAAAGTAAGTGTTCAAAATGTCAACCATTATTTCCTACACACGCTCTGCACCTTTTAAAAAATACTTTTAATTTTGCGGAATGCCTCTACGTTTTCACTGATAGTTATTTTTACGCGTAATTCTTCAATTGAATTAAAATCAGATTTGTAAACTACCTCCTTGTAAAATCCCCAGATGAAATAATCTACAGGATTGAGGACCGGAGAAATTCTTGATCGAGATATTGTCTCACAATTCGAGCAAAGTGGCACGGTGCTCCATCACACTGGAAGTACATTCTCCTGCCTGTTTCCAAATTAACATCATCTAACATGGAACTGAGGTTCTGTTGTAAAACGATAAAAAAAAATCCATTAATTTGACTTGGCAACTCATAAGTTCCCATCAGTTGTCCGTTAAATCTCCTGTCCACAAGTTAATACTAAATTGGTGCTGGAAACTGTGAAGTCCGACCAAATGAGGATTTTGGTACGTCCAAGGATGGTAATTATGCATGTTTAAGATACCTGATTGAGTAAAACATGACTTGTCAGGCCACATTACATTGTTAAAAAAATCAGGATCAGCCCCATATCTGATTATCATATCTTGACAAAAAGCAACTCGTCGTGCGTAATCAGCCGGCAATAAATCTTGCACCTTTTTGTAGTGGTAGGGATGCGTGCCCTCTGAACGTAAAATTTTATGGACAGCTCCATCCGAAAGACCAATATTACGACCAATTACCCTCGTGCTTGTTGATGGATCGCGTTGCACTTCTTCTAAAACGTCGGATATTTGATCCGGGTCTATCGTTGGCACTCCTTCAGATTGAGCAGTTCCAGGTATACGACCTTCTAAATACGCGTTATGGACGCGTATGAAGACGCGATAGTCAGGATAAGAACGGATTCGCTCTCCTCTTCGTGTAAGTTGTTCCTGGTACATCCTGGCAGCTGCACGAGCCTTTCCTTGAGCTACACCGTAGTAATAATGCATTTCTGCATATTACCCTTTAAATGTAATCACTCGTAATAGTACAGTTAATTAAATGTGTTATTTAAATAAGAAGCGTTACCTTAATTACGCAAAGAATGACAAAGAATTATTTTTTCAATTGTTTTCAATTTTGTTTTGCTAACCCGGTACTAATGGCCCGTAACATTTAAAAAAATCGTGGATATTTAGATCATTTTTACTGTTATAATTTTGATTAATGTTAAAATTATTACTATTTCTTAAAATAATAAAAATATTATATTTAAAAACTTGGATATTTAAAAAGTCATTTCGTCAACTTGTTCCCTTACCATACTATTTTCCAAGGTGATGCCGAGAGATTATCTAAAAAAAAATTACAGGGTTAATTTTCCATAAACCAAAGTAGTTTTTAAAGTACTTTGCAAGAAAAAAAGTTATGAGATAATAAAAAAAAAAATGACCTATCAATGTTCATGGAAAAGTTCAATGTGCACAAATTATTGAGAGTTTTATTTTTTCTTGTAAAATGTATGATGCCATGACTCAAAATGGCATTGATATTTGTTAGGTCCGCTAACTGACTACTTCCAAAAAAAAAAAAACAGTCGAGGGTCGAATAGTTTAGCTACCATAAAAGAAATTATACCGGCAATCCGAGATTTCTTAAATTTTCTCAAAAAAACTCGTAACTCTCGTTTTTTGTGCATCCTTTCGTTGCCAATACGAGCTTATGCTTTACTAACATATAGGTAGGACGGAGATAGAGCTCGGTGACGACGTAGTTACATCTACACTATTGATAGAGTCACTCCACAAGGGTTTAGATCTTATCTCTTTTGTCCCAGGTTATTCTCAGATACACACAAATAAAATTATGAATCGGCAATTTTAAGTAGCCCCCGCGGGCTCGCCATTTTTGGTCATACTACATCGTCGACAAAACCTACGAGTCCTGCGACCACAGTCAAAATACACGCACTAAAATGTTGATAATATGGTCTGACGGGACCACATAACCTCAACAAATTAAAAAAAAAAATAGTCACCGAGCTCATCGACAAACCCTGCAGTTAACTAGAGTAGCTTTTCTTAAAGTGTGCTCCGTAATGCCTCTCAAAGGCTTCCACAGAAAAAACACCCTAAACAACATAGTATTGTCGTACCACAGTTTGCCCATTTTGGGGCTCCGTGAAATATGCAGAGCTCCAAACAGGTTCCGTCGCAAAAAACTATTTGAGAGCCGCTGAACTAAAGAATGATAGGGCTGGGTTCTTCCCTGCTCATCAGAAGCGGCTTTCTCCCGGAGCCCGGCGGATGTGGCGTCACACCGTCCCGCTCCGCTGCGCCCGCGCACGGCATGGAGCATTGCGCATTGTCTTCAATAGGAAAGCCGGATTTTTCCAACCAAGTTAATTACTTAACAAACAGTGAAGATCGTTAAATAACCTAGGGCTTCTTGGAAATCGAGGCATCAGTGTCATTTAACACGTTCTTTTAACTATTCGTGCACTTTACTATTCAAACGAAACGTTAGCTTAGTGGGTAGTGTCGACCTTGCCTTCGAAGGTTCAAATCCCGGTAAGGGCAGATATTGTGTGATGAGAACGAATATTTGTCCCTCAGTCATGGATGTTTTCTATGTATTTAAGGATCTATTTCTCTATATACATAAATAAGTATGTTTATCGCTGACTATAGTACCCATAGTACAGGCCTAGTGTTTAGTTTGGGCCTAGGTCAATTTGTGTGACATTGTCCCATATTTATTTATATTTTAAGACAACTAAGTATACGTAATGCGATGATAAAACAATTTGTTGGCCACTTCTTACGACAGGAATCATTAAGTCACTGTGACACATTTCTATAGTGGGTCAGGGTTCCAATGGGCTGATAGTAGGAACATTTAAGAGTAGTGGCAGTTTCATACTAAATAATAAACAGGAGTTTGAACTTTAAAGGAATTAAGGTATTAACCAAGTGGCGTTTAATTTGTTTTCTTATCTTAGTCACGACGCTGGCAACCGAATGTATGTCACAGTTACTTTTTAATTGCGTAAGTACCTAATGTTGTTAGAGATCCTAAAGATCCGCTTTTAGTCACGTGTTAATTACTAGATACGCCGCGTAGCGTGTAGTGTAGCGAGGACTTGTAGAATTACGCTATATAAAAGTGCCCGTGGCGTAACACTATAAAATGATAAAAATGATAATTCTAAATGTTTGGGGTTTCACAGAAAACTCACATAAACTGAAGCGAAGCGAGGATGCGTCGCTTTAGCAATAAATATGATTCGATCATTTAATCATTTACAACTTACAACTACATCGTTAACTACACGAAGTAAATGTCGAATCCTAAATGCTCAAATATCCAAATATGTGATTGTCAATTATAGCTCATTCACATGACGTCCGATTTTGTAGGATCCTGAAAAACCGGAGTCCGTGTGAACACACTAGCTCGCGCTGGCCCGCGCCCGCGCGCTTCCTATTTATCGGATCTGGTTTTTTGCGGGATTCTAGTTCCGAGCTTGTGTGAATGCAAGTATAGAAATACTGTTGCTACTAAATCGGGTCCTACAAAAATCAGTTCCTGCAAAGAATCGGATGTCTCCGTGTGAACAGGGTCTTACTCGTTGGTTGAGTTGACAGAAAGACTGGCAGTGAATTGGATAATGCCCCACGGGTACCCTCGTCTCGCAGTCCTTGGCGGGAGCGCTCGGGAAGCCCGGCATGACGCCACGCACAATCGACCGAATGTAGGTCATCAATTGAATTATAACAAGAGCGCAGTAGAGTCGCTTTACACATATTTGTTTAAAAGGTCTCTTATAGATTTTCGTAACCTTTAGCAATATTCACACATGTTTGTAGCTTAACGGGACTTAATCGCATAAATTAACAATAATTATTATATTATGTTCTTATGTTAGGCCATTTCTAAGAATTTAATAGATTCATCGTATCGTTTATAATTTATATTGTAAATCAACTTAGGTAGGTATATCGTTATTCTCAACTGCCAAACCATATTTTACTGAGTCATTTTGTCATTTTAATTCTGTTAATAAATTAACAAGAAAAAGAAAGAAGAAGAAAGAAGGCAGATTTCTAAATATAATATTTCTGTTAGTAATTACATCATTCATACAGACAGAATTCCTATATTCTGGCTCACAGATTTCCCATATCCCAGATTAGATTACACAAGATACCTACTTCTGGTCCTGGAAAATATATAGTGCTTAAGACCACGAACGAATAGTCCACGCTAAGGTCAGTTTCTCTCATTCTTTGGCAAGCGGTAAAAAATAAGTACCAAAGGTGACACTGGATATTCAAGAAATAGCTCGTTCGTAAATAATCATTGCGTGAGCCTATTCTTGGGAAAGCAAACTAAGATTAAAAATTGTGCAGAGACAAACAGACGAATCACATACAAATCGAAATATAAGGATGTGTAGAGTTTGTGTCTTTTTGAAAAATGTAAACGGTAAATAAAAATGTAGTAAACATGCATGGCTCCACGTATTGCGCTAGCCGGCGCTAACGCAGCGGCTCGCGGCCTTCAGCATGCCGCAGCGCAACCAATTCGGAAAACCCGAAGTTTAAAGTTGCAATATGAATTCCCAGTACTTCGCCTTCGCACGCCACACTAACTATCAATTCATTTGCAACACCGGTGAAAATTTCAGTAATAAATCACATCAATAAATTATCTATTAAGTGATTTACGTACGGCCTCAATACTGTGAAAAAATACTTACCGTTTTTTTATTACAATCATCTCAGAAGAAATATGTAATAAACGTAGATTATCATTTTCTACCAAGTGAGTTGTAGAGGTATGAAGGCACATGTTCCTCTAAACACGATATAATAACGGATAATAAAGCCAGAAAATGTGCATTTCACTTTAATGTCATGTTTTTACGTCACATTCAGCCCGGTAGAGCACGCCAACATTCGATACAATAAAATTACCCTACATAACACTTTACAAGCTTTCTTGACTCACCGCGTTACGTAACCACTACCGGCACAAACAAAACCGGTGCCGAGATGGCACAAAAAGAGTAAACATGACGTCAGCGATGGCACGCCACCGCCAGTATACAACACTTTATCAAACTCGACTGTCCTTTACCCACTCCTTGATGTCTGAGTACGTGCGAAAGGGATGCTGCAGATGTATAATTGATCAACACTCAGGAGCAAAAATACCGGGTCAGAGTGCGTTTTTCATACAAACGAGACTATTTCGTTTCTGACCTGGGGTTGTTTTGAATGAGGTTTAATGGTGGATACTGCGAGGTTCAATAGAGGAGGTCAAAAGTTCTTAAGATACCTAACTTATCGCACAATCAGTTAACACCACAGCGGGAGAGTTTGGGTCAGCACTTGGATTTCCTTAGATTTTATTGCCATTTTAGATGTTTTTCTGAACATGCTCAATTCCGGCGTTAACCGCAGATTTATTCTTGGGTATCCTAGGCACTCTGGAAGTATCGATGCTCGAGGTCTTGACCATCAGATTTCACAAAAAGCATTCCCTGGCGAGGAACCAAGGCTTCGAAATAGCCTCTTTAGTATGAAAATCGCACTCTGACCCGTTATTTTTGCTCCTGAGTGTAATTTGATTTTGGATAGAACATTGCACCAATGCCAGCAGTTGCGTCATAACTGTCATAAGTGGTGTGGTCGAGAGTAGTGCGTTGGACCGCCGGGTCTGAACTTGGGTTCGATGCACTTTCGCCTAATGCTAGTGCACGGTGCGAGCTCATGGTGGGTACGCTAGCGGTCAATAACTTACACATTCTTTGGTAACGGTAACAGACTATATACACTGTCTGTTATCTTTTTAAGCTCGCCAAAAAAGCACTATAGACTTTATAGGTCATGTAAAGTTACAAAATAAGTTAAGTTATAAGCTGATGACCACTTTTCTACTGAGACGTACAAACGGTTGAGTTTTTTTTGTGTGTACACATTTATTACGAAGAAAGTTATTGCTATTTAAGAACCCACACTAAAAAACTATAGTCTGTAGGGATACGAAGGCTGTACAAAAGGTGCAGCCTGTTTTTGTTAACCCTAATCGACACTCCATCTTGAATTGATGGTGCCAAAATTGGTTGAATACCACCTTTTTAGATTATAACTCATTTTAATAATGGGACCTAGTAAAAAAATGCTCGCTACATTTTAACAAAACAAACGTAAGCTTAAAAGAACCGTTTTTGTATAAATATGCAACAAAATCAAAGATACTCATAAGTCATAACTCATAAGTGTAAGGTGCAATAATAACAACAAATACCCGACCCCACTCAAATGCGTAACGCAACGTCTAATCAAAATAATAGACATACTCGTAAATAGAAGTGGTTCAGCGAACTCTTGCGCAAGGCTGCGTCCGCGTTGTCTTGGAAAACCCCTCTTGTGCAAGTACTGGATCCTGCTCGCCGATACCGACAGCCAAAGTGTGTCAATGTCATATAAATAAAAACAAAATAAAAGCGATGACTCGGTTTAAGGTAAAACTGGATACAAGGATGAGAATGGCCTCAATAGACGAATATTTTTGCAAAATGATACTATGACTGATTCGACCTACTTTCAAGGATTCCTAGAAATTGTTTGAGTAGATTTTTTTTTAAATACCTACAAGGTACTTTTTATAATCTTGATTATGAACTAGTGTACTAAACCACTGTTAAAACCAATGAATTATAAACCATAAAAACTCAAGAAATACACATAGACGGTACATATTGAGTGGAGACTAGCTCTCTTATGCATAAACGCACAATAGCTAAAGTTTGCCTAAAGCATTATTTGCCCTTATCCTTCATTGTGACATTTGAATTTGACAGTAAGAAACAATTTATTTAAAGCTAAAATTGTTTTATTATGCTTTTATGAATAAGCGGGTAAGTGTGTTTTTCCCTATTTTGGAAGCCGATTTTTTGAGCAATTTACTCTATCGATAAAACGTACAAATAAAAATGTACCCTAAAATACTTAGCTATAACACAACACTTTAGAAGGATTTTTTCTAAAGCATTATTATATCACCACGATCGCGCGTTGAAGTCTTTTACAAGCCCAGCGCATGAGTTCGCGGTGCCGGTGCTTTCTATGTTCTCTTTGTTTACAGCTCACTGGTTCAGGCGACTGCAAAAAGATGTATCAATTGATGTCCCAAAGTATCTATTTTGGGACATCAACATACATCCCTTTTTATTTGATGGTAGTCCCGGTTTCTGATCTTTCAAGATTCTACAGATCATTGGAAAACACGCTTTGATGATAAATGAGGTCCCTAGGTCCCTACGCGAGTCACGTCATGTCAAATAACAATTTCACCTAGTTAAGTTAATACAACAAGAGATGACTCGAGAACGGAGGTGGAGGCCTTTGCCCAGCAGTGAGGGACACTAAATAGGCTCCAGTACTCCCAGCTTCTTAGTAGAGTTCGGCTGGCTATCGCTATCACCCTTGCACTCGCAACTGACAGTATATCTGCCACTCGTGTTTCGTACAAAAACGAAGATTGCCGATCGACTAAGAAACTGATTGTACTGTATACATATAGATAGAATTTAATACACAATACAAATACCAGATTGAAAAAATGGCTGCTTCTAATAAGATTGTGATTATTGGTAGTGCATAATCGTCTTGATTCCAAACGAGCCTAACAAGACGTTAGATACATCAACTATATGTTAGTTGAAAAACGATTTTATTCGTAACGAAAAAGTCTCTTAGTTGGCGCTTTTTTTTTGAGTGCTGGCCTATAATGCGCTCTGGCTAGGCACTTTGGTTAAATAGTAGATTGTTAACCAAGGAATGAAAGTGAAGTGCAATGATACTTACCACGAGACTAAACACTGCATTTCGATTGAGAGGAAAGTAAACAGAAATTTTCTATATTATTTTCACCTAGGTATTCTATTCCAAATTATTCAAAAACGAGATTAATAAAAAACAAGATGTTCAGAATGAAGACTTTACTAAGTAAAGACGATCTGACAAGGGTCGCAGAAAACAGCTGAAACAGTAGCACAGACCTGAGCTGACCACGGTTCTTTAGGGAAGGCCTTTGTGCAGCAGTGGACGTGTTCCGGCTGACACGATTATGATGATGAAAGTCACAGACCATAAACAGGGTGACTTCAAATTGGGGGCTATTCCCAGTTGGCCCCACTTTTTGTGCGGGTGCGGACAACTGGGAATAGCCGCAAATTGGTAATACAAAACACTTGATTGTGGCGTAGTTGATGACGAATAGTGTATCACATTAACTCACTTGTACCCATTATAGGATAGCGGTCTCGTTTTGGACCGATTGTCGAATCAGAATTCAAAATAAATTGAAATAATCAAATAATTTATCCTATAATGGGTTAAATTAGCCTTCGATAATTATCCTCAATTTTCTAATAAATCTAATACCTAAAGTCCTAAAGTGTGGTTACGCTAAATTTAACACCTAACTGTCATACCCCTCACTCGATGTTATCAATCTTATTTAAATATAGGGTAGGAGCTCCGAGTTAAGTGAAACAATGGGATAAAGTAAAACTAACTAAGATAGCAAGCAGCATGAAACTTTGGAGAGGGGTTTAGTTTAAAGAAGATGTGAGTAAAACATTGCTTTGTATTACCAATTTAAAGTTACCCGGTAGTAGGCAAGAGAAAAATCATCATCTTTGAGATTATCGTCACTTACCATCGTAAAATTGTGGTCCAATAAAGATTAATGTAGGCAAGTATATTATATAAAAAATATGATTGCTGTTAGTGGATGTTCGCTATCGTTCAGTTTCTCCTATTCTTTTCCATTAGAAAATCCCCTTTGACTTAGAAATAACCTTAATTATTATTATTGTACTTTTGCAACTTTTCGTCCATATTACAAAATTTGTAGTATCGACCGATAAAATATGTTTTAGGTAATTGTGACGAAGTCAGTAGGTCATTTTGCCTTAAATGGTTTAATGGATGATCCAGGGAAAGCGGCGCGCGCGCATATGGCAGGACGAGTTACTAACGCGTTATGTCATAGCGCCGTAATCAAAGCGCCTTAGACAAAGGACCACACGTAATTATTGCATACAGCCCTTATATTATAACTATCTACTTTTTTTAAATAATAAAGCTCGTGACCCATTTTGCGAGCTAATCAAGGTAGACCACAGATGCTAAGAATTTTCTTCATTGGTTCATACAATTTTATTTTATTTGTATCTGTGCCATTGGTTAGTAATGAGACACATACTTGTGTGCTTAGATACAGTTAGAAAATAATAATCCTACAAAATATTTTTAACAAAACCTGGAATTTAAAAACTCGTATGATTATTAAATTCTTCTGTTGTCATGTGTGTCTTCTGCTAGATATATATAGACCAAAGACGACCCAACTAAATTAAAGGAGAGTAAACTTACCCACTCGCCACTCAGTTAATTATTTTCAAATATATCTTGACATAGGTATAATTAGTAGAGAATTACTGACGTGGGGCCTTTGGTATGTGTTGTTAGCCAATGAGTTAACCATCAATTTGTATCGAACGCCGGTTTCCTTTAAGCAAATAAAATAAAAAAGGATGAAAGACAACTATCCTAGGTATCAGTCGGTATCAAAAAACTATTACTATTATCCCACGAAACGTTTTTTACTACTCGGTAGAGATGCCATGGCCTGCGAAGCTAGCGGTCCCGGGTTTGATCCCCGGTAAGGGCAAATATCAGTATTATTTACTTAATAGGCAACAATAACAATGAGACAAGGACACATGCATACAACTTACACGCAAGCACATACTGACGTAGGTATGTATGTATGTAAACACTTTATTATCCAAGCGAGAGGGATAGAATTATAAAAATAGTTTTAAACTCAGTAAGAATGTACAAAAGCTAATTTACCCCATCAAGGATCTCTTCCAGTCAGCCTGTAGCTAAAAATAAGTACATCAATAATAAAAGTAATTGTATACTAAACCGAAATTAAATTGCTTTAATCATGTATAAACCAGTAAATATATAAAATATACTAATATACTAAATATATATTCACAATGAACATAGATAGGTCTGGATGTTCCTGAGTCTTATTAGATATCTATCATGTATCTAAGTATTTGTTTCTCTTTACAAGTATATCTGTCATTATCTATTATGTACCCATAGTAAGTACATACTAGTACGTACTTAACTAAGCACAGCGTAAGCTGGACTTAAGCTCAATTCACCTATATGTAAGGTGATCTCCAGATATTTATACATTAAGAAGGAGCCGAATAGATCAAGCATGAGGTCAAAAACCTCTGTTTTACCACACGCATTTCAGCGTATGAGAACATGGTGAGGAACCATCTTCGAAGCAATTCAGAATTATGAGTAAAATGATAACAAGTTTTTTTTTATTACAGCTTAAGTTGCGGGGGGATACAACAAAAACACAACCGAAATGTGTACTTTCTCTATACTAATAAGTTTAATCTGTTAGATTTGCCGATTTGATGATAATATGCTTCACCGTGCGTTATTTTGCCAGATTCCTATAGGAAAATAGCACTTGCCGTAAATAAACGATCCTTGTGCTAAAATTTCATACCTACATAAGTACAATTACTAGTTACAAAGACATAAACATATCATTAAAATTAACTTGCTATATTATTTTTCAGTAGTGTTTGTTTAAGATACGAAACACTTCCTTATAAGTCTTATAATACAGCACCGATTGATTATTCCCTCACAGCGATAGCTCGACATCCGCAAACGCGACCTGGTTGAAACCCCAATTGCCTAACGTCCACGAACGCATCATGAATGAACCAACCGGAGGGTTGATCAATGACGTCGTGCGTCATTGCCTGTACCAAGATACCTCTCACAGCGCAGCCGTGGGATTACCTACCACGCTTAAAAAAAAACTGTAGACAATATTTTGGAGGAATGCCACCTCCATGATTTCCTATACCACGCAGTGCTATCAAAATGTCCTAGTACTACTCTTTAACATCAAAATATCGCTAAGCTCAGTACAAGATGTGACCATTTAACGCGATACGAGCAGAAGTTGTTGTATCTTGGTAGGTAGGTTCGCCGGGTGTCTTACAAAATCCGCGCTCATGCAGGTTAAGTCTGGTCAAAGTATAAATCTCTCCGGTGGTGGAGGTTGTAGTCATTCGAACGCTGACAGTGCGCCGGTGAAGTAGCAAAGCACACCACAACATACACAATCAAAAGTGATAAACAAAGTGAAACAGTAAGTTTATTTAGTGTTTGAAAGTGAACGTAGAATTGGACCAGTGATTTTGGTAATCAATGATAACAATACCAATTTAGTGAAGCCCTTAAGGAATTTTAGTAAAGCTCCATTTAAAGTTTTATTTAAAAAAAAACATCTAAAAATATGTGTATTTACTACGTCTCATTTCATCTTGTTATCGTGTCATCAATATAAAAAGCGCGCGCTATTATCTTACCTTACAATAACAAGTTGCGGGAAAGAAGGCACTTTCACTTCCCGGCGATATATTATTCAAACGTAATATACCGTAGGTACTACAATAAAGACTGAAATTTTAACAAAACTTTGAACAAACAAGAATCGTTGTTTTAAATATAGAATCATTATAACTTACAAATTCGAATTCGAAAAACTAAACAAATTCGAATATTTTCGCAGAAACTTTCAAAACATCGTTCTCTACGTGTATAATGAAAACCAATTCCCATGATTTCTTTAACGCGTAATTAATTAGTAAACAATGATATCTTTATTCAGATCTTTCGATTCTTGTTCATCACAATAAAGCGATTTTAAATGACTATCTAAAGAAAACTAAGGATCATTTTACCATTTGAAACAATAACACCTTTTGCGCGATTGTATAAAGCGATTGCTGTTGTATTTATTGCAACACGCGACAACTGTGTTTACACATGGTGATGTTTTTTTATTTAAAAACATTACTACGTGACATACCATATTTCAATCTTAAACTATTGGGCATTAAGCTGGTCCCAGACTAAGACGTAAATCTGATGTTACGTTGCCGCATTGCGCAAAGAGCAGGCGCTTCAAAAGTTGCATAACGCATTATACGGTGTTACAGTAGTGTGACGCACCGGGCGGCGGCGTGCATGCCAATACTTCTTGTGCTGGTTTTTGGTGACAATGACCCAAATAAAATCTTTTCTCCATAAAAACAAAACAATACCTGACATCAATACATACTTTAGACATAGTCTCATATCTGCGCTAAACAATGACCTCTGCCGTTGGATATTTTATTTATAGTGCTTGATAAGTCACCTTAAGGAAATTGTTTTAAGAAGATTTCTCTTTCACTTATTCATCGACATTGGTACCGGACTGCGCTTATTTAAAATAGCTATTCATTGACTACATCAATCATCGTGTTATTTCACCTCTTGAGAGCCCATTTGAACAAAGCAAATTTAGTAGAGCAATGTGTGTTTACATATTCCGTCATTTTTTCATTTTGTCAGTCTATGGACCTCTCCACGATTCCAGTCATATGTAACTTTATACGACAAAATGTGAGAGTAGAGTGCTTTCGCGAGCCGACGCCGTCAGCCGCGCGGCGCGGGCTCGGTGCACTGACATTATGGAGGCTTATATAACAACAAAGTCTGTTCGCGAAAGTAAAAGTGATTCTCCGCCTACTGCAGTTTCGAAACTACATGCTGGGCTAAACAACAAGTCATACCTAACTTAGCTTAACCCGATCCTTTGTATTTTCAGATCATGCGGTGGTTTACGATAACTTGTTTATTGTTGCCTTTAATAGCCAGTAGTTCAGCTGACTGGGCGTGGGGCGGGGATAGTGAGAAAAAGACTGAGGCTCAACCGGAACAAAGCCAGAGCGACCTGCTGGAGGGCGAGAAGGCTCCCGAGGCTGAGCAGAAAAGTGACTCCGACAGCACCGTGCTGGACGACATCGTGGACGAACTAGTCAGCAACAAGCAGGGCCGGAGCCTGGGGGGATTTGACAACGTTTACAGCGACCCCACCATCAAAGAAGCTTTGGATTCAGGAGACGATGCTGAAGCGAGAAATTTGATCAAAGGGCGACTTTGCGTCTTAGGCCTTGTTCAAGTGAGTTTTTAATAACCAAACAATTTTATTTAGGGTTTGGCAACAAGCCAAACCTAATTTCCTTTATCTCTCACTTAAATTGTGTTAACTTGTGAACATTAAATATTTTAATATTTTTCAGTGTGATGATGAAGAAGAGAATCAGGAGAAGCGCACCTATCTTTCTCCAGATGAGTTGATATACGCGCAACCTGTGGACATCAAACCCATCGGCAGGCCCGTCGCTTCCATTCCTATCCGCGGCCCACCCAGAGCTTACGGACCAGCTAAACCCATGCCCCCATACATGTCACGCCCTCAGAAGATTCCACCGAAAAGAGTTGGTTACGGAGGCAATGTACGCCCAGGGTTCTCTGATAAATACGGACAAGTGTCAGGAAGCAACTTTCAGTTCTCTCAAAGTAATGGAGTGTATGGTGGAAGTGACGGCAACTATGTAACTAGGCCTCCTAGCTACGCCAACGAGAGTCCCTACAATTTCGAAAACACCAAACCGCACTACAACAAGGTCCCTCCTACTCCCCAAACTGGCACGAAATCTGAAGTAGTGCAGCAACATGTACATCATCATTATGTTCACGGTGACGCCGATAAAGATCCTAGAGTAATAATCAAGCCTGTAGCTATACCGGTCGGGTCCATAGGTCACTTGGGCTCCCAATCGCTTTCTCAACAATCGACTGACATTATTACCGCTGGGGGCGGTGACTACACAGGAATCAATTCAGGTGGCTTCAAGCCTATGGTTGATGGTTTCTCGCATCAAAAACCAGTTTACGAAGCCGACACAATCTACGGCTCTCAATTCGGCCATAGCAATGGCAACAATGGAAACAGCTTTTTATCACAGTCTTTGCCTAACCAGTACTCTGGCAATGGTTTCGACGAACAAAAGTACGGTAATTCTTTAGGTGCTTTTTCATCTCACAATAATGAATTTTACAAAAAAGAACTCAATGTAGGATCTGGTAACAATCTGTATCAGCAAGGTCCAGGAACCTTCGGGCAGAGCAACTCCTACCAAGGCAACTCGTATCATGAAGCTAAAGCCCAAGGAATTGAATGCGTGTGCGTAAACTTTGACCAATGTCCAAGCCAAGAGATTATTGGCCGCAGAGATGACTTATATTTGCCTATCGATCCTCGTAACAAAGGAAGTGAGATCACCGCCCTTACCGAGGAACAGATAGACAACATCACTAAGAGCGACGCTTCCGAAACAAAAGATGAATCAACTACAACAGAATCCAGCGTTAAAAAAGTGAGCAAACGTGAAACTAAAGCTGAGACCGAGGACAAAATCGAGAAGGAAGCAGAACCAGTAAGTTAAAAATATGTTTTCTCATAACTTTCATATTCATCTTACTAATAATGCAACTACCAATCACAACCTACCCGATACGTGGTGACTACAGTACAATTTTGCTCCAAGCATTGGCAAGTTAATAATCTTGCTTTGTATTAAATCTTATCAAAAACGACTGGGGTAACATCAAGTTGTAACAATCGGACATTAAATAAAGATTTCACCAGAAATTCAAAATACCACGTCCGATTGTTACATCTTCCAAAAGAACGACTAAACAAAGGGCACTGACATAAAGCTAACACCTCATAAAACGTTTCATATAAATATTACGTTTGACATTAGTAAATGTTACTGCAGCGCCTCATTGGACTGGCCGGCTACGGCGGCAATGGCGGCAATAACAACAAACAAGTGCAGCCCACGTTTGGTGTTTCTTTTGGGTTGCCCCAGCCTTCCCATAGTGGTTATCCTATAAATCCTTACAACGCAAATCCTCTGCACAACCCCTACGGTCCTGCATTAAACAGCGGTGGTGTCAATCTAGGCCTCGTGTCTGTTAACCCGTTACTTGCCGTCCAAGTAACAAAAAACGATTACGGAGAAAAGATAGTGAAGCCTTTCGTTAATTTACATGTTACTCCTAATGAACATGTAGTTAACAAACTAGGCAACTTATTCCATGAGAAAAAACAATATCTACTTAATAAACATGAACATTATCACCATTACAATCCTCACCACCACGAATATTATCATCACAAACCCGCTCCGTATCCTCAGTATGGACCGCATATTCCCCATTATGAACCACACATACCCCATTATGAACCTCATAATCCCCAATACGAACCTCATATCCCCCACCCGACACATCATTCTTTCGGATTTCATAATAATGGTCCTCCCGTCTACTCACCACACTATAGCCATGGGTACTTCAAGCAAAATCAGTACAATGCACCGCCTACAGCTGGTGATGACGATTATTATGATGATGATAATGTAAATCAAAATGACGGCAGCGATTTTCAAAATCCCTATGAAAATGGTTTTAATAATTACGGGTTCGAGAGAACCGCAAACGCTAGTGTAGATAGAATGCAAGGGCGTTACGCAAATCGTTATGGATATGCACGTTCCCTTTCCCTTCCTGATAATCCTGGGGCAAACCGGGGAAGCCAAACCGTCCGATTTCCCGAGAATAGAAAGAAGAGGGAAGTCGCTGTAGAAAAATCTAAAAGCGAAACCATAGAAGAGGTAAACTACTTATCCTCAGAATTCGTTAATTTTATTTACACTCTAAAAAAGCAATGGAACATTCCTTTATTGAATTAATAGGATTTTCAGAAAGGTAAGTTCTTTAACTATACATGTATTTTTATTACAGCGTCAAGGCTACTTCGGTCGGCCTCAAGTGCAGCAATGCAAAGCCAATCAAGTATGCTGCCGTCGCCCGTTCCGCCCGCAAGCCCCCAACCGCGGACAATGTGGCATCAGGCACTCGCAGGGCATTAATGGCAGGATAAAGACTCCGTCTTACGTGGATGGCGACAGTGAATTTGGAGAATACCCGTGGCAAGCAGCTATCCTCAAGAAGGATCCTAAAGAGTCCGTGTACGTTTGCGGTGGAACTCTGATTGATGGCTCTCATATCGTGACCGCTGCTCACTGTGTTAAATCGTAAGTGCCGTCTCAAACGACATAAACTTAACCGCTACAATTATAATAATAATAATTTTAATTTTATAGTCAGGCGTCTTAATACAAATTAAAACAAAAAAATGTACTTTCAGATACAAAGGCTTCGAATTAAGAGTTCGCCTCGGTGAATGGGACGTCAACCACGACGTCGAGTTCTTCCCCTACATCGAGAGGGACGTACTCTCCGTGCACGTGCACCCTATGTACTACGCCGGTACTCTGGACAATGACCTCGCTATTCTCAAGTTGGAACACCCTGTCGACTGGACGAAGTATCCTCATATCAGCCCCGCCTGTCTGCCTGACAAGTACACCGACTACGCTGGCCAGAGGTGCTGGACTACCGGTTGGGGAAAAGACGCTTTTGGGGATAATGGAAAGTACCAGAACATTCTGAAAGAGGTGGACGTTCCAATTCTGCCGCACGGCCAGTGCCAACAGCAACTGAGGCAAACCAGGCTGGGGTATAACTACGAGCTGAACCCCGGGTTCTTGTGCGCCGGTGGCGAGGAAGGCAAGGACGCGTGCAAAGGGGACGGCGGCGGCCCGCTGGTGTGCGAGCACGGCGGCACGTGGCAGCTGGTGGGCGTGGTCTCGTGGGGCATTGGCTGCGGCCAGCCCGGCGTGCCAGGCGTCTACGTGAAAGTCGCTCACTACAACGACTGGATCTCACAGATCACAGGAAAATTTTCTCCTTACTAACGAGACTCATTTAATAGTCAAACAGGTCTCAAAGAAGATTGAAGATAGTAATATTTATTTCTAGGCTCTAGAGTTATTTATTATTTATGGTTATTTTACTAAGCTTTGGAGGTAATATCCAAAGAGTCCGAGTAATTGCTTATGCAGATTTTATGTTGTATTTACATGAACAAATAAAAGATTTTAAGTTATAAAGTGTCTAATTTATGATTCTATGCGTACCCTGACCAAAAGAATAAACAACCTTAATGCTGACTCTACTAATAGTACTAAAATCTGGTTTACGTGAGTTATTGCAGAAAAGATACTTAATTCATTATGGAGAGGTTATATCTAGGACAGCACAGCACTAATGCGCAACCTGAAATTGTTTTTGTTTGGCCCATTGGGTGATTGGTGGAGCAAATGCTTTAAGGCAATAAGTCAGCCATTTGTACCTATCTACTATTCTATACTATATACTATGTGTATTGTGCAATAAGGTCAAAATGAATAAATCATAAATGAATGTGGGCTTGTCAGCAAAATAAACCAACCTAGTTTACCGCCAAGCAGCAGTTTTCGCATTGGTGTGTGCCGGTGTCGTGATAATCTTAGTCTTTAATATAGTCTTCGGGATTGGCAACGACAAGAAGATGTGTCAAAAATGACAGTGTTCTATGGTATGGAGTTTACTTTGACGTATCTTGTGACGGGCCTCACGGACAAGATGAGTTTATTAATACGGCCCTCATAAGCCTGCCCTTAGGAATGTTTTGGGTCCAAGATTATCGACTGAGTGTCTTACTGTAACGGCCCAACTTAATCATTGACGACACGTTAGCCTGGTTGGTAGTGACCCTGCCTACGAAGCTAGCGATCCCGGGTTTTAATCCCGGTAAGGGCAGATATTTGTGTGATGAGCTAGCTGATTGTTCCCGAGTCTTGGATGTTTTCTAAGTAATTAAGTATTTATTTCTCTATATAAGTAAGTTTTCACTTCTCATGCTCTTAAAATGCTACTTAAATCTCTGCGAATCGGGACTAAAGCTCCTTATTAATCTCTAGGGATTAAAGTTTTTTTTTTGTAATTTACTTTGGAAACCCCTAAACAACCAATCACGGTGTTTGTGAATGGAGGATTATCACCATTTTCAGTGATTGTGTATGGACCATATTTTTGGGTGTCGAAATAACCTCAAAATGACAACTGTGCAAATATATTTAAAAAAAGGATTTAATTTCGCGAAACACGATTAATTATTACGAATATGAATCTATTTAATCATATTAAGGCCGAACTCTTTTATTATGCGTGCTCCAATTACTTTTAAAATGGTTTCCAAGTTTGAATCTGTTGGCTAAATATGCAAGCATTTAAAACATCGCTTTACAAAAATACCGCGGATTTTTTTTCCTATTTGTATTTTGAATAGATGTTCATAACTTGTATTGAGCGTACGTTGTAAAAAATTGCTCCAATTAATTGTGCAACTTTAGAAATTACGGACCAGAAATGTCATCATCATCATCCAGTGAAGAAGAATTAACGCCTAACTCCAGAATGGAGAAGAAAGTAAAAGAGGTGATACGAAATCTTTTGCCGCCAAAATCTAGTGGCATTTATTCAAAAACTTACCAAACTTTTATTGATTGGAAATGTGGGAAATAAATACATCATATTGTTAGATTAACGATATTAATAATAAGATACCTAATTGTTAGTTTTAATTGTTAGAAACTTTTTTATAATAAATGTTGTAATTTTGTTTAGAACGTCGTTTTTTTCCTCGCATTCAACGTGAAAAGTAGAGTGTTTAACGCGACACTAAACAACCATAATGACACTCGAACAACAGCCACCTAAACATCTCGTGTCTTTATGGCTTGTTTTAGTCCCTTGTTGAACAATCTACTATTATCGTTGTCTATTATACCTACATAGTACAAACCTAGAGCCTAGTTTTGGACTAGGTCAACTTGTGTGAGATTTGTCCGTTGATATTTATTTATTTATCTTGCCACCACTCTTTTCCACTGAAACGTGACACCCATTGGAGCTGCCTACCCGTAGGTACCTATGTTACGCACACATCGTATTTATAAACATGCCCTTTAAGAGGATTGTGAAGCTAGAAATTTCCATACAAAACGCGATAACGTTTCCCTCCCCTTAAACCTAGCCCCATTTTTTCGATTTTTGAATATGTTGTAGATTAATAGATATAATTAAAAACTATGTCTGTACCTATGTTTTCCTTTCCAAGAAGCTATAATCTGAGAACGGCTTTACCGATTTCATTCATCTTTTATTTATTGTTTTGTAATACTTCGTAGAAGGTTCTGATATTTAAAAAAAAAGAAATAGCGCAGAAAAAAAAGTCCACTGGGAAACTCGGAAATTTGCAGCGGGGCGGAGTTGCTGGCGGGCCGCTAGTTCTTTATAATAACTAGGTACAACAATTCAAACATTGTGGAAATCGGACTTGATTTAGGAGATGACAAAAAATTATAAAGAACTGCTAAATTTGTATGGATTTTTTTTGACAAAACTACGCGATATTAGCCACGATACAGCGTCATGTTATATTATAACTATACCTTGGATTGAAACCGTATTCTTTTTTTATTTTTTTCATATGCCCCGCGGTGACTTCTACAGCTACTACCGCGGGGATATGGCGTTTCCACAATGAAGTGATTTCGCCAGTGTCAAGTATATATAAGTATAAATCAATATAGCAATAAAACACAATCCAATCTTCTCTAAGAAGATTGGGGGCAACGTTGTACGGTGATATGTAGGACAGACGTCAAGATAGTTTTAACCTCTGCCTGTACCACTGTGAGTCCACTTGAAACGAAAAGTATGATGTCAGATACACGAAATAAGTCCAAGTCTTCTATAACCGTGCAACGCTAAGGCATAAAAAGTAAAAAACCACTAACAGAAAAGAACTTTGAACACCTAAATACACAAAAATACACAAATAAAACAAATTACACATCCGCCATCTTTTGACGTTGCAAATGCCCCCCCAAAACGTATTACATTCTCTTTGATTAAAAACTTGATGTGACAATACAATAAAATTAATGAACATGTCAATATCAAGTCAATATCAACGACTTGACAGGTGCCAAGTGCAAACAACAGTGTATTGTTGAAAAAACGTTGCATTTTCATGGCACTTATAGGATAAAATAGTATAGTTTTCCTTCGATTGTTTATAGTATACCACCGTAGAAGCGAAATTTATCAAACATACAAACGACTGTAGTGCTGTTTAATAATCAACTTTAAAATTGTCAAAATCATCAAAAAGTTTGTTAGGTGTCATTCCTAAAACTGAACTGCAGTCATCATATTCTAATTGATACGAATACTTAAAATGGCAGGAAAGGCCTCTGATCGCAAATCAAAGGTGAAAGAGGTAAAAGCTGGAGCCGATACCGCGGACGCTCTCGCGGCGTTCACGCTCCCAAACAGCCTGCCCTGCTCGGAGGTGGACTTCCCCGTGCTTCTGCCGAGAAAAGCAAAAGCCAACTGGAAGGAGATCCTCGAGGAAAGTGAACAGAAAGAGAAGGAGTATCAAGAGTACATACAGAGCAAGGAGGAGCCGATCCCGAGACCGGCATTTTTACGTATTTATTCCTTTTTCTCTATTTGTAGTATTTGTTTCTGAGTCTTGAACGTTTTCTATGTATTTGAGTATTTATTTCTCTATATGAGTATTTATATCGTTGTCTAGTACCCATAGTACAGTCGCCATCAGATATATCGCAACGAACGAGGTGCTCATAAATATCTAAACACGTCTCTATGTCAAGGTGTTAAGAGTACATGTTCAGATATTTTTGAGCACCCTGAAGAATATACATATTTTTGATGGCGACTGTACAAGCCTAGAGCTTTGTTTGGGGCTATGTCATTTTGTAAGATCGTCCCCTGATATTTAAGAATCTACTTTAAAATGTATTACCCTTACTTATAAACGTGGAATAACCGTGACAAAGCATGGTTTAGCTACCCCGCGGTTATGCCACTTTATAAGTAGGGGCATATGAATAAAAAAGTGTGTTAGTATCTTAGTGCCAATGTAAGTAGGTACTAAGACTTAGAATCTCTGGACGTAAAATAGTACGTAATCGTAACGTGATAGTCGATGCTCATTTGTAGAAAGGTAAAGCAAATCGTTGAAAATTAAGTAAAAATATTTTACAACCAGTTATGGCTTCATCACATAACTTAGGTGACAAAGTAAAACAATTTACTTTGTCACCTAAGTTATGTGATGGTAAAGATTCGGGTAAAGGTGGTTAGATAGACTCGCGCAAGATCTTATACGAGCAACTGAAAGAGAAGTAAAAACCCGAAAGCCGTTTTAAGACCGCACTATAAGCACTAATATTTGAACTGTGAACTCTACTCTAAACGAGAGAAAAGAAAAATGAGCTCAAACCATAATCTAACGTAACTTAATTTTAGGTACTGAGACTGATTATATAAGAGATGATGTTTTCACTGAGCTATTGCCAGCACTGGAAGAAACTCTCAATAAAGCTAAGATATGGGAAGCCCTCGGCAGTCAGAAATGTTTCTTCAATGGCATAGATTGGATTGCACAGGTCAGCTAAATAGTCAATTATACGGTGTCCCCTGGTTCTCGAGACACTTCATAGAACGTATCATTTCGCACAGAATTTTCATCGAAAGCTATTTTCTGCTGAAGCCCTGTTGTTTTCAGGTTATCTCAAATATAAATTAGGTAGGTTATCTTGAGTTGGACTGGTGACTATCACATTATTTAAACTTGTCTTGCTCCTAGAAAAGCATGTCGATGAAATGAAAATTCTGCGATGTATTTCGTTCTATGAAATAAGTGTCAACAAAACAAGGACAAACCAAATCATACCTATACTCGTAGGTAAAAGTGAAAAACTATATCAATATTATATTACCTTCATAGAATTGATTGACTCGGTACGGACCAGTACAATCTTGGTGTGGTAAATAGCGTGATTAGGTATAATTATGTAGGTACTTAGAGAGCCTGCCTTTTCGTCAAAAAATTTTTGGTCATATGTATCATTTCCCAAATTTATATTTCCCAAAAAGTTATTGTAATATAATTGTTTTACATCCGGGATATCGAAACTCAGGTTAGGTTAGGTTAGGTTATGGTGGCCGTGCGGGGACTTGAGCTGGAGGCCCCCCGGAGGGCGTCGTTGGTGGCAGACCTGGTTGTCGGCCGGATCCGACAACTGTGTCTGGAGGTGTCCCTCCCGAAGACACGCTATTGTCTTCGGGGGGAGGGGATGGCGTCCCCGTAGTGGCCATCCCTGTGGCGGGGGAGGCGAAGGGTACCATCAAGTAGGGTGGTAGGCACCGCGTCGGCCCTGGGCCGCATGTTGCCGAACGTGGGGGGGGGGGGGGGGGGGCTTAAGCGCTATGCCGACGCCTGTTTGCAGGCGTAATGCAAAGCTGAGCTATACGGAGCGCCAATCTGGGCACAACACGTTGTCGGCCATGAATAAGGAGACCTCAAAGAGTGGTGGCCCTCCGAATAGTGAGGGCCTATATGACGGTGGCAAATGCGGTAGCGTGTGTCTTGGCCTGCACCCCGCCGTGGGAGCTAGATGCTCAGGTGCAGGCCGAGACATACCGGAGGAGGGCGGGGTTCCGGGCGAGGAGAGAGCGCCCGGACTCGGAGACGGTGGAGGGGGCCCGTCGAATGACGCAGCGGCGCCGGTGGGACCGGTGGAAAAGCGACCTGGAGAACTCCCCCTATGGACTCCACACCATAGGGGCACTCCTCCCGTCGCTGGACCACTGGTTGGAGACGAGGTACGGTACCGTCACGTACCGTCTTGTGCAGGTGATGACCGGGCACGGGTGCTTCTGTCATTACCTGCACAAGATTAGGAGAGAGCCCAGTCCGGTTTGCCATGAGTGCGGCGATCCGGACGACACGGCCCAGCACAACCTAGAGGTGTGCTCGAAGTGGGATACGGAGCGCCGCGCCCTGGTTGCGGACACAGGGCTCTCCGATCTCTCACTGCACAGCGTAGTGTCGGCCATGCTGAGCAGTGAGAGATCGTAGTTGGCGGTCGTCTCCTTCTGCGAGAGCATTGTCCCGTGAGGCGAGGAGGACGTGGATGCGCACCCGCTCCGGCGTAGAAGTGTGGGGAGAAGGCGGAGGCAGTTTGCTGCCCGCCAGGACACCTCGTAGGACCGTGGGAATAGGATCCTAAACGTCTGGGGGAGGGCTCGGTATGTTAACTGAACCCTCCCTCCTTTGGCGCAAGTGCCTCAGCAATAGGCTGGAGCGGGTGGGGGTCACCCAGTGGTGAATAGTAATCAGCCCACGGTGCTCCCGTTAACAGCCTATGGAGGTTAACACCGCTGAGGTTTTAGTGGGTAGGCTTCCCCTTCCCCTTCGCTCTGAAGGGTAGGGGGTTGTGAGTCCCACATAACCCTCTCATATCGTCCCTAGACCGGAGGGTACGCGTAAATGCGTTTCCTCACCGTTAAAAAAAATAGGTTCGGTTACACTACATAAAACATAAATCAACTGCGACGGGAAACCACTTTTTGGGAAATTATACATTTGACCAAAAATATTTTGACAAAAAAAAGGTAACCCAGGTACTTAGCTAAATATTTCGAAAATATAAAAATTTATAATGCAGATAAAGTCGAAGTCTTTATAAGTATACATTTACATAAATACATACTGTCACGCCTTCATCCCAGAGGCTTGTAAGATAATTTGCCACGAAATTATTATTTCTGTGAAGCGACGTTTCTTTTCGCATTTCCTCCCATTCTTAATTTTACCCAATTTCATTTTTCCCCGGTCGATTTTAATACCGTCGTTTTTGTTCTCGTGCGACTTTTTCCGAGTCGCATTTTTTCCCAATGGAATTATCTATCCCAGTCTCACTTTTTCTCAAAAATAATTACATCGTTATGTAGGTAGGTTATGTTAGGTTATGTATAGGTTATGTTAGTTTTGCAGCAGGCCCGGAAGGCCAAATAATACAGAAATAGGAACTCCGCGACAGCGCAGTTACGTCGACTGTGTCAACTTTGATTCATGGAATGGGAAAAACAATATAGTGAAAATATGATGCTAGGAAAAGATCGACTGGATAAAACTCGCAAAAGCACGAATGTGAAAATAAACTATTACGTTGGGGAAAAAACGCGAAAAGAAAACTAGCTTCAACGAAAAAATGCGTAGGTATGGGAAAGTCATCTAACAAAGCATCCCACAGTGAGGTATGCATTTACAAGACGTCATATATAAGTACATCTACCCATCAACAAATACACTTTTACAAAACGTCAAAAATATCTACGCGTCCAGGCCACTCACTAGGGTCTTGTGTACATATAGGTATTTGGCGCCATGAACGGAGATTGTACACTTTAGTACTTTGTCACTTGAATCGTTGTGATAATTCATAAAATGCAGTTTAAACATGACATGAAACAGACAAGGCCCTAAAGTGTATACCTACATATTTATGAACTCGAATGTACATAGATAGGTATTGTACTGTTCCTGTATTTTACATTGTAAGTACTTACCTACTTATTCCGTCTTGATACGATATCGTAATCATATTTAACAACATGCTTTAAAAGAGGTGTAACGTCAAAAGCATCTCAGTCCTCTTTAACTTTATCTATAGACAAATAAAAAAACATATTTGTACTCTAGGTTTTGTGGAACAACAACCCGCGCTTCCCTGGCCGCGCTCTCAACCCGTTGCACTTGTTCAACATGCCCTGGGTTAGAAAATACTTAAAGGACAAGTAAGAACCAGACCTACTTACTAAATTATGCGACAGTGTTTGTTTGTTTAACTACTTAATTACCTAATTTAGGCATAATTACCCGGAAGACCGAGCGCCGCTCGGGTTGAAGTCACGACTAAAGATTTGCCAGCCAGCGTTGGAGCGCAGCATACTAGGTGTTCACATAGCTGTTAGAATCAGAAAAACTGATCTACGCTCCAAGACCAGTACCGCGGATGTGGGTGAGAAGACCGCCAAGCTCAAGTGGGACTTGGCTAGACATGGTTATCGTATGCATCCGGAACGGTGGGCCAGAATTTGTCACCGAATGTATCCCACAGGTTGGCCACCGGAGCGGAGGCAGACCAAAAAGGAGGTGGCGGGACTGTTTCAAAGCAACAAGCGAAACTATGCAATCAGTATGGAATCTATGAGATATATTTATCCCTCATATTAACTCAATACTTGGGAGTATTGACTACCTTACTGTGTAATTCTCTAACTAACCTATTCAACCACGTAACTTGGGCTTTTGTAAAGTTTTCGGGCTTAGCGTTACATTACGATTTCATCGTAATTTCGGGTTCACTATCAGGCGGTGGAAACACTTTTGAGGGTTGGGCTCAGAATTACAGGAATGTTATTGTATCTCGTGATATCCCTTTTAAGTACTTAGGACTTTGCAAAGATTACCTATTCAACAATCTGAGCTCGTTTTACTTTTACATTGATTTTGTGTTTTCGTATTGGTACACAAACCTTACGTTACCGTAACGTAAAGTAAAGCTGCAGGGCAGTGCATAAAAGATGTTTTACTAGTATGATTTGACAATTTTTTTTTTTATTTAAAATTGGTTTAGAATAGTTACCTACTGGCAATTTCAAAATAATTATTTTCTAGTCATCCTATCCAGTTTAAGTTCATAAGTAAATCCTAACTGAATGTTTTACAGAACAAAAAACCGCCTTCAAAAACGCATAAAATAACTTCTATTTAAATGGTAGGTAATAATAGGTCAGTCCCACTGAAGTCGGCGACTCACAATATTTTTAACTACCTACCTTACTACTTAAAAAACGAAACTTTATAAAACATTCATTTTATTTTACAAATGATACATTCTGAAGGCAAATGCTAGACTTGTTACTAAAAATACTAATATCGTAGGGGATATGTGTATAATATGATCTCTGGAGGTAAAATGATTCCCCATAATATCCGAGTGCCTGTTAGCGATATCTGTCCAAATACTCAATAACCGTATTCCCAGCGACCCCGCCAGTTATCCCTCCAAGTGTCATGCTCCAGGTGGAAGCACTGAGTGTAGATTTATTTAAAAAAAAACGAAAAGTGAGTGTCTAATCTATGGTACGCCTATTTTTAAAACTTCTTTACATTCTGCAATCTGCATGTTGAGTTTTATTAAAACTTGCTTTTATTGGCGGATTCCATTGATGTTCACCTATTAAGCGATGTTATAATACGACATGTTGAACTTGAAACTCAAATTTGGTTCGATCCCTTGAAATTTGATGTTTGGGGTAACATGATCCCTTTTCGTGTGTATAAAATGATCCCTGGGAACAAATTAACCCATTAGAAAATGTCTATTGGTCACAGTTCCCACTTACAATCAGGTGGCATTTTTGCTCGTTTGCCTTGCTCATATCATAAAAAAAAAGTATTTTTATTTTTGGCAGATCATGCCGCGCGTTGAGAAACGATAAATCACTTTAAAACGTTTTTTACATCTATTTAAAGTTTAATTTTGTTGATTACATTTATTTTATTTTTAAAAAATCTCCAAGTCGCTCACGACTAAAAATGTTATGTGTAACAAACGCTTACATATTGTCGTAGTCTTAAGCAATCAATGATTAAAGAAAACAGCTCGATGTTTTTTTCATTAACAGTATCCCGGGGATCGTTTTATACAAACATGTGTATAAAATTATCCTTTAGTAGACTATTACAAAAGCTGACGTTATTTATAAAACACATACAAATGATAAGAAATAAGTATGCAGTTACAAAGTTGTATAAATTCACAATTGTTAACAATTTAAATATCGTGTTTTTGTCTTCAACTTTGGCTTACTTACATACTCGAAATGTACCAATGGAGTTGACATAAGCGATCGACGCGATCTGTTATCGGCCTATGCCAATCCAGAGGCCCTAGCCAAGTCAAGATGCATTACGCTAACTAGCGTTTCTATTCATGTTGTTTTTAAACCAATCGCGTCTCTGTCTGGTAGATCACGTCACTCATTAGTGATTAGGTAACACTTTATGAAGCGTGAACCAGACGAGTGTCTCCGACACTTTAATTATTATCTTCGCATCTTGGCGGCTGGAGCCTTGAAAGAGCTAATACTTAATTATTATTTTATACAATATTGCAGCCCTCGGCCTTACTACCCTAAATCCTGGCTTTGGCCGGAAGACTACGCAGCAACGTTGATTCAGAAAACTGTTCGCCAGTACTTCGTGCAACGCGAAGAAGAAGTGCAAGAAATGAGAGAATTCTGGAGGGTACGTTATACCACAGTAGCAGTAGTTCGTCTTCAAACGAAGATACAATCGCGCCGCCACGGCTTGCATGTGTGTGTGTCTCGACTGTACAAGCCGCGAGCCACCACAAAAAAAAAACGAGACGCACTAAGTCGTCCGTTTTGTCGGTGCCGCGCCATCACCGCAATTGGTGGCGTCCGTATTAAGTATCGGGTAAAATGGGGTAAATACTTCAATATAGATTCACGGGGTATATACAGCCTAAAATAAAGCATATTCTAAGACTGAGATATTGATTGGATTAAGTCTGATTAGAAAAAGTTTAATGCCTAAATAACTCTTTTTCAGAAACTGAAAGCGGAACAGTCGCAGCCAGACATACATAAAAACCCGTTCTTAACAAAAAAGTTTGCTTCTATGCGAGAATTTTCAAATAGACCTGAACCCAAATAATAAACTCAAGTTTAAGTCTAGGAGTCATGCTATATAACTCCCATGACGTAACTTTTGCTTTTATTTTACTTAGGGCTGAGTTTTCCATCTCCAAATAAATATTAGCTCTTTCCTTTTGATTCACTTGGCGAAGAAAAGGAAAGTAATAACTAAGTATATCCGTCAAGTAGTTTTATCTGGGGATTGGAAAAATCTATCCTTATGGCAGCAGGACCGTCTCACAATAAACAGGGGGAATTTTCCAAAGCACTAGGTACCTACTTACCTATAAACTCGTCACTTTAACTCTTCGTTCTCGACAGTCGGTGTCGAAAAAGAGACAAAGCTAACTTTACATTTAAGTGGATTGTGAAGAGTCGCTAAAATCGCGTAGCTGTCAAAAAAAACCATACAAATTTATCTCCGGGCGGAAACTATTCTCACCCCCTAAATCAAGTCCAATTTTCACGATTTTTGTATATGTTGTCGTTATTATAAAGATCTGTACGTTTCTGTTTTTTACATTCACAATCCTTTTAATTTTAGCCTGACCAGTTACATAAAAACCCTCGCCATGTTTTAGAGTCTTAATAGTTTTAGGGGGTCGTTAGTAGCTAAATCGTATGTCACCAAAGTAAATGAGGCTGCTTGTAACCCGATAATAATAAAAATAATTCACAACGATGGAAGAAAAGTGTATTTATAAATATCATTACACATCGGTTATCTCGTAGCTTTTAGGTACCTACTTCACAGTACGAACAGATTGGTGAAGTGACAATGTTTTCCTGCACGAGTCGAGTAAGAAAGAAAATAAATTTGAAAAAATAATAGTACATGGTATTCGTGGTAAATATGAATGGCATTGCTAAAAACAGTATCATCAAAAAACGAGAGATATCTTACGACATTCATTTTTATTACAAAATAAATAAATTCAAATGAAAGAAAAATAAGCTAAATCTTCTTCATTAGCGGCTTTTGTGTTGGTCAGTAATATAATTGAGCAAGTCGACAAGAATAACCCTGTGTATATTTTTCGACATGAGTAAAGCATTCGATTTTCTTTCACATGAACGCCTTCTTAAGTGTGAAATTTATGGTATAAGAGGTGTTGCTCTAAATTGGCTGAGAAGTACTACTTAAGTAATAGAACTCAGCATTACAAAATAGTGTAATTTTATATTCTAGTAGTATTATTATTATAGTCTAGGCCATAACTGAAAAACGCGTCTCTAAACCATTGCAAGCGGCAAATCATGTAACATTTGGGGTGACAACTTTATTAAGTTTTCACTCTGCAGAATACGGATCTGCCTGTCGCCATTCCGAAATTTGAACCTTTTTAAAGGAAGTTCGGAAGTTTTTAATATGTTATAAAGGACAATATAGCCATGGTAACCCAAGTTTTTCGTCCCTCCAGCTCTATTTCTTTCTCCGCCATCTTGCTAAAACTGTCACATTTTTCTGTTTTGTGCTGATACTGTCAAAGACCATAACAACCGGGCCTTATTTAGGGTACCGGAATAACGATTTACAAAATGTGCTACGAACAATTTTGTATGGGCTGCACCTTTTCCGGTACTTATAGCATATTTACGGTTCAAATTTCGGAATGGCGACAGGCAAATCCGTATTCTGCAGTCAAGTGTCAAAACCCTCTGATAACGTGGTCACCCCAACTGTTACAAGATTTGCCGCTTGCATTCTAATTCTTCAAAAACGGTCCTACACTTTTTTAGAAAAAATGTTACTTAATTATTTATCAGGAATACATTGTCACATCCGTCAAGTAATCTGTTCGTACTGTCAAGTACTATGCTACGAGATTACCGTCGAATGCATATTATACAAAGAAATACTAATTTCAGAAAAACATATAGCATTTCGTCACACAATATTTTGATTGTTGATATGTCAGGGTTGCGCGTCAATCCAAGACCGAAAGATTTATATTTAATTTAAATCAGCCGGTCAGTCAGTGGTCCAGAGAGCGATAAATTATGACAAGATCTAGCATCATCCGAGACTTTTATTACAATATTGTAATACTGACTGTACATTTTATTGCCATGAATTAACTGCCTTTGGCCACACTTTGTTAGGATTCGTATACAACGTGTCAGGTTATAAAGGACATGCCAATTTCTCGATATCTTTTGGTCTAACACGTCTCTTAAAATAATGCTCGCTATGTCGCTATATGAATACTAGTACTACGATTTAAGGCTGACAGTTCAATACATTTGACGGAACTGATTGACTAAGGACTAATTCTAGATTTATTTATTTTCTGCAAGTGGCCTATGGACATATACTGTAGCATTTATTCTCTGATTTGTAAATACTGTTTTATCCGATTTTATTAAAATATCGTAAACATATTGAAAGCGTTTTATTAAAAATCTATCACCATAACTAACTTCTAGATTAATATATATCCAAATTGTGTTTTTTATTGGCTGTCCTAGAGAACTCCGTTGTAAAGTGAAGGACTGGCAGGCTTCCCTAGGCCCATAGTGAGATGTACAGTGGGTTTCTCTCCTGGTTTAGCAATCCTTGCAACTCTGTTCGGACTTGCATTGTAACTTAGGGGCATTGTGAACTCCTGCATGTGCTGAAAAAAAATATATTAAAAATTAGATACTAATTTTAAAAACCAACCCACGCGAGCTCTTTGCGGTGTATATAACGCTTGATTGGCTGAATCCATTTTTTATACGCTTTTAACGCCCGTACAAAAGTTACTTGTATTGTAATAATTCGACGCTGGAATGGCAAAGCGATGTAATAGTACATTTTGATGCAATGGCGGAAAGTATGTCATTTTACCAATGTAATTAAATTACCATGTCACAATACTTTTCTTCGCAAAGTTGTCTCTATTAATTACTATTTTATATTTCTTTTATCGACATTTTTTCGTAAGTGTATGACCTATTAAAAACGTCGTTTGATACACGTGCGGAACAGTCATTTTCACTCGTCCCAAATCTTGTCCTTCGCTTGCAGTTTGGGCCAAAACTTCTCGAGACTCGTGTAAAATGACCTACTTTCCGCACTAGCATCAAAATGTACCTACTAATTCAGAAAACATTCATTTTATTACCGATTGTATCGAAATAGTATGTTGTATCTACTTCAAACTTGGTCATATATCTATTATGTACTAAATGCTTCACGAAATAAATATCGCGTTAGACAATGGCTACTTTTGACCGCCGAGAAAAAAGGTCGAAATATTATTCGTTTGACTACAGCTAACAAACTTTCAATCGTTCTTAATGAACCCAATGCAAAGATAGGTACTTATAAAAAGGACTAACATACCTATCAAGGTCTTCTGATCGGTAGTAAAAACGACTAATAAACCGTTGGATAAAGTTGAAAATTTGACCTGTAAGACCATGCGTTTCACAAAATGCTTTAACTCTAGAACGGCTAACGTCAAAAAAATGCTCCGATCGCCTTGTAACGTAAAAAAATTCGCTGTGGTTTCGCTTTTACCTATATATTTGATATAAGTGAATATGCCTCAAAATCCCGTCAGTCAAATAACCTTTCCAGCATCGAATAATACTCAAATTGCTCTTTGCTCAAAATTAACTCACAATCAGGGACCAGAAAAGCCTTTATTTCATTAGGTAAGTCTATCGATCGGGTAACTAAATCATAATTATGCTCTCCCAACGTTAGCGTATCCCTATCGATACGCTTACCCTAATGATTTAAAAAATGCTTCGAACTAGTTAACTACAACCATTGAGGATACCAGTTTTACTGCTAGTGTGACGGTTAGGACTTTATTTCCACACCCTCACACTATGATGATACAAACAAATATTATTTGATTATTAATAATGTTTAGATTGAATCATGCACAGCGATTTAAATAAATCAGTTTTACGACGTCTACTAGAGCTATCATATATATACTCGTATATACAGGGTTGGGCAGATTAAGTGTCCTAGTTAAAAAGAGCCATAAAATTATAACAAGACAGAAAATTTTAAAATTTACCCCTTTTTTATTTTTAGCGTACTCTATACATAAAAAAACTAATTCATAAGTTCAAATCGCTCGCCATCAGCTTTAATAACTTGACGCATTCTTCCATAGAATGCTTTGCACGCGGCACGCACTACCTCGTCTGGTATTTCATCCCATATCTTGACTAATCGATGCTTGAATGAGTTTAGATTCATGCCCTGTGTGCTCCCAATCTTGCTCAGCATGTAACCCCATATCGAAAAGTCCAAAGCATTCAAATCCGGCGATGATGCAGGCCATTCTTGCCAAGGTATAAAATCTGTCAAATTTGTTCTACACCAGTCTTGAGTGCGTTTAGCTTTGTGAGATGGGGCACTATCTTGTTGGAAGCAGTAATAGTCGTTTCCATATATTTTTTGAGCATTTTCTAGCAAATGACCCTGTAACACGTTCTGGATGTAATAGTCTTGGTTAATTTTGACACCTCGATCAATAAACAGCAGCGGTAACTTGCCTCTAGGCGATATTGCACCCCATACCATGATGCACTCTGGAACCGTTGTACGGCTAATTTTTCCACAGTAATATCCTTCAGATACTCAGATACTCAGATACTTATTTATTGATAATGTCAAATTACACGTCAAAAGTTACATAAAGTTCAAATCGAATTACAATTTTGTATAAGTTAATTTATACATAATAATAATATAATAGATACATTTACGTTATAACGTCATTCGAAAGTCATAAATTCGTCAAGACTGTAAAATGCTCGCTCGATCAACCATTTTTTTAATCTAATCTTACAGACGGCGTTCGGCCTTCAATGAAGCACCATAGACACGATCGTTTTGTTGGTGTCTTGTAACTGGAACATCTTTTCATCGGAAAAAATAATATCATCGCCGTCGTGCCAAGCTAGCAATTCCCTACATTTTTTCACTCTAGCTTTTTTCTGGGCTTCTGTTAAGCCATGATTTTTTTGTTTTTTGTAGGCCTTTAGCCCAAGATCATATTTTAAAATACGACTCATTGTTCGACGGGATATTTTCATATCTTTAGCAAGTTTGCTTGCACTTCGAGCTGGATTTCGTCTAATACGCTCACGAATATTTTTAATGATGTTTTTGGTGCGAACAGATGGCTTTCTCCCAGGTTTGGGCCTGATTTGTGAAGATCCCGTTTCTTTGAATCGCTTGACGGTCCGCGATATAAACCTTATATTGATATTTAAATGTTTCAGCGTCTTCAATATCTCACACGGTCGGTATTTTTTCTGGTACAAATCGCACACGAGCTGGCGTTTCGCGTCCATTGTTGAAAACAATATAAAAACCAAGTATATCAAGCTGACGTGTAGAAATCATAAAGAAGGTTAAATTGTCAACAAAAAAAAATACGAAGTGAATAAGAAGTTTAGTTATATTTAAGTAAAAAAGCCATACACAACTAGGACACTTAATCTGCCCAACCCTGTATATAGAAGGATGAATGCTAAGGATAGATAATTTTATTTGGTTTTAACTTTGAGCCTATACCTAACAAACAACAATAACAATACCTAATATATATATCATAATGAGTCATATTTCAACTTTTACTGATCGAACTTAAATACTCCACAGCTCCATTAAGAAGTTAAAATTTTATTTGGAAGAACTGACCTTAACAACTATATACTTATATAACCATGATATATTTTTTAATAAATCAGTGTGGCTGTTAGTCATAAATGTTTTGAATGTGGGAGAAAAAGGTAAATGTGAGGAATAATCTTTTCCCGACTTTCACATTAGTGTGACAACAAATAGTGCGAGTGTAAAAGTGAATCAGGAATAAATAATTGCTTATCCTTCACATTGATGTGACAGTATAATGTGAAGGTGAGTCTGGCGGGAGGGTTTCGGATTTAAGCACTTAGCATTACGTTAGTGTTACCCTATCCATTCTCCCTCTCCGTTAACTCTGTTTCGCTGATTCATGTGATTGGTTGGTTTCAAGCCTATGTGTGTGTGTATCAATACGGTATTTGACTAAAGTCAAATCAGCTTCTTTTAATGAATCATCAATAACGCTCCCTTACTATGGACTTTATAGGGATTACTGACTTGTTTGGATTTGAAAGATTGCTATTATAAGAATTTCAAATTCTTATAATAGCAAACATAAATAAAAGATTGATATTTTCCTAGTATTTTCGTATTGTTTATCTGTTGTTAATGATAAAACGATTTCTTTTCACTGTTGTGTTGTCAGATACGCTATTGCAAAGTAGTGCTAAAATATTTTGTATGGACTGCGCGTAAATATTAAAATAGCTTGAAGCCGTTCAATAAACACTTCATAGAGAAAGCCTAACGAGGGTTTTAAGGAATGGTAAGTGCTTACTCGAATTAATTGTATCGTATGGGATAGCTTTTCATTGGGGTGAGTCGAAGATATGCTTATCGCATCGTTAGGGATTGTAAAAACCAGTCAATTATATACCCTAACCCTAACGCCTACCCTTTAAATGGTAAGCGGTTCCGGTCCCTGCTCACAATGAGCAAATTTTATTAGCATTGAAGGATCTAGGATTGAAAGGATATTATTGCAGAACTGACACTCACACCACAAGTCCGCAATACGACAGTTAACCAATAATAATAGAACTCTACATCAATAACTACTCAATTCATTCACATGGAATTACGAAATGAATGTTACATAATATGTTACTCGTATGATAAATGAGTGTTACATTATTTTACCGTTATGGTACCAATTTTGTTTTCATGCTAAAAGTTTATCTTAATGTCATAAGTAGTTAAATGAAATTATGATAACGTTTTTAGATAGTTGGGAAAAAGGTATTTTGACTTTTGTACATAGTGCTGACCGGTGCATTTTGGCATTGGGACTAATGCGGAACAGACCATTTTGGCATTCAGACCTACCCCGCCGTACAGGATTGAAGCCACACTCACTTTTTTCCAGGGAAATCGAACAGTTCCCAAAGAAATTAACGACTTTTCTTTGCTCTGACTTTGTCCACGTAACAAAGTCAGAGCGGAGTTGCGGGCAAAAGCTCGTGCCTAATAAAAGTCGTATTTTTGATTACATGAAGTTAATAAACGTGTGATGGGTTTTCAGTTTTAGAGGGAAATAAAATAGTACTACGAGTAAAGTACGATTAATTAGACTTTGACACTCGGCAATTCTCGACATTCATCAGGAGTGATCGGAAGTGCAAATGACAAGAGACACATTGCTCCGTATTTATAATCTAATCTAATACCTTTAAGCGAGCAATTCTTGTAGGTATATATATAACCAGAATCTCGGAAACGGCTACAACGTATTCGATTAAATTTAAAATATAGGGGTTTACGGGGGGAAAAATCGATCTGTCAAGTTGTCATCTACGGGAAATTTCGTTTTCAACCCGAGCGACGCTCGGTCTTCCAGGTACTATAATATTGTGCACTTAACAGTCTAAACCAGTTATGTGGATCACCTACCACAATGTCATTTTTTACAGTAGACCTATGTCTTTGTCTTTGAATATGTAAAAACACGATATTCTTCAATATATTGATGAAAATAATAACTACCAGCAACTTTTTACGTCATAATCAGCGACCTCCGGGACCGCCGAATATTCACCCAGAAGAACAAATCGTTTTTATTCTTAGATAGTTACCAGTGGTAGCCACAGTTAAATAGTGCCTGATTTAATTCGAATGACCTATTTAGTGCCAGTATTTAATATTATTACTTTTATGTCATAGAAAGGATGCAAGAGCGTACAGGCCACCTGATGGTTAGTAGGGTCCGAGAGCCACTTGCATTCTTGCATTGACTTTGAATGCACCACCAACCATAAGGACTAAAATCGAATGACCATTTTCAAAACATTTAGCCTAATATCGAATTACTTCCAAAATAATCGTAGGGGGCCTGAGATATTTCGCAAATAAAACTTAAGTTATTGTAAAAAGAATTATTTAAATTGGTCCAGATATAGAAGAGGAAAGAGATCAATTGGCAATCCTGATTATTACACTGGTATTCTGAAACCAAGCTGCAGCTCTCTTTCATTCTCTATTTGGCCTCCAAACACTTGTAGAACGACAGCAATAGTCTATTCAAATTCCATACTTATACTTAAATACTGTATACCTCTAATCCCTTTTTCTCATGATCTTTTACAATGAACAACTTCATTAAGGGTGGCATTTCAATGCTGTTTGGGAGGATGACTTCAGGCAATTTGTTATGCTTCTCGACAGCTGCCAGCAATTGAGCTTCTTCATTCTTAGGTATGAGCTTGTAATCTGGTTTGTATGAGGTTCTGTAAATCTCTGTTAGCTTTTCACTCTGTCTACCTCTGAATGTTTTTTCAACCCAAATTCTTACTCTCCGTCTTTCCTGGAATGTGAATTAAAAAAACTACAGAATTTCACACAGCAAAGAATAAAAATTCACATGCTTATCAAATAGTGTTTATATTATTTAAGCTGCTAAAATGATTATTTTTTAGTCTAAGTCTTTTAGACATTTAATAAATTAAAAAAAACAATCCACACAACAATAAACATCCACTTTGTACTATTTGTTGTATAATTTTTAAAACAATTTTATTAAAACCCGTTTTAGGCAGAACAACTTCTTTCCAATGTCTAATTAATAGTAATTTAAGTATGAAACAATCCCTATGGTAATATCTGTTGTCATTGCTCTATGATGTTGCTCTCTATTATTTGATTTATGAATACACATTAAGACACATGGAGCATCCAGTTGTTGGGAAACTAGTGTGGTGTAATAAATGAAACCAAAACATATTTCGAATTAAGACTGCACAAAGTATTTATAATCAAAAATCTAAAGACCAAAATCTGACAGTTCCCATATTGATTAATTGGGTATTTTAACATTATTTTATAAAAACATGAATGAAAACTCATTTAACTAGTATATTAGGGCTAGTTTTATTGATAAAAATACCTACACCTAAACCAAAATGCAGTAATAACAGCAAATGTGCACCGGTTGTGGTTAGGACTTTGACCTTTAGTTAGATTTTCGAGTATAGTGGCCCTCTAAACTATTATTTTCTAAATAATACTATAACTGAAGTATTATGTATCTTCAAATCTAGTGGTTTTTTGCTGCACATATTAATACACAATGACAAAGTTTAACAACAGAAGAAGGTGGTTAATAAATTATGTCATATACTTAACCTATAAATTGTGTTTTCATATACTTATATATTATTCGTATTGTGTGCAACAATAAACCACTCTTTGATTTCAAGACTTCACTTTATAAAACACAATAGTAATATGGGTCCCACTAAACGATAGGTTCCCAAAGTGGTCCCTACCAATGGGCGCTGAAGCTGAATATATAAAAATATAAAATAAAATAAAGTACAGTATAAATTTACCCAAAATTCCATTAAAATACAATTGATTTAGCAAGCAATGTATTTTAGTGCTTTGACAGCAGTCTATGTAGAACCTCCAAGGGGATATTTGATCAGGTGTAAGAAAATTTCACCCATAAATGAGACGTGAAAGAAAATCCATAAATAAAATACATTCATTGACACAAAAACAACACGGTTTACAGTAAACAAAAAAATAGACACTAAACATAATTTTGTATCAGTGTCATACATGCACATGCACCTTATTTCAATGTGGTAAGATACAAAAATGCATAGATAACTTAGAATGCAACTGTAAAAACAATTTGTTATGCTTTCTGTATGCTCTTACCGAGGCGAGACAGCCTGCTTCATTTGGCCTCGGCGAGATTGTACAGCAGGCATTACAGGCTTGTAAGGTCTCAACAATCTAGGATAAAGTTAAGACACACATTTCATGAATCTAGTAATTCTTGTATACAAAAAGCAAACTAACCTCATCAGGACAAGTTTCCACCTTGACAATTTTCATATAACTGGGCTCAGGATAGCGCTCGAATACCGATCTCACAATGTACCTTCCAACACCTAAATTTTTAAGACTTCCAACAATCTCCCACAAAGTTTTACCCTTGAAATCAGTAGTTCTCCCAACATATTTCACTACAGTTGAAGTCATTTTTTATTATTTATGGTTTATGTGCAATTTTTTTTAAATGAAGAAATGGGTCAGCGATAATGTTAAAGCAAAATCTGTAGCCATGAGTTTCCAGTTCCTCTTATTCACGGACTACCTACACTGACATGACAGACAGACCACACAGCTGACAGTACTAGTAGTGACATTACTGACAGTATAGGAACATCAAGTGTCAGTCAGTATGTTAAGCTGACCCCAATTCTAGTGCCAATAGACATAAAACTTTTTTATAGTTGTGACATGTATCTCGAGCGTTCGAGTTGGTCTCAACGATTTTTAAATCCCATTATATAAAATCTCGATCAAAAAAAATCACGGTAGGTAGTGCCGTCCCGCTCCGATGTGAAGGGGAAAGTATAGGATGGTCAATACTAAATTCTAAACTTAATTTGTATTTATTAACTTTTTTATGATTACATTGTTTGGACTTGGACGCTTTTCTGAAGGATTGGCCGAAGATTGCCACAGAAAGAGAGGTGTGAAAATCAAGGTAGGAGGCCTTTACCCAGCAGTGGGACACTAATTTAGACTAATTAATAATAAAACATTATAATTACTCTACAATTTTTTTTACAATTTTAAGAGAGAATAAGAGATTTTTCTCCTCCCAGGCGTTTACCATGCTGGCAACATTGCGTTAACTTCCGTCGGTGACAGTTACCTAAATGTCAAAATTGTCGTTCTTTTTTCGTTTTGTTCACCCATTATAATATATTGGCGCGGAAAAGCAGATTACTTAATTTGTTTTTTTTTTTAATACTGAATTCTGTTTACGCTGTTTTTTTTGGTAATGGTAAGTTAGGCGTCCTAAAATTCATTTATTTACTAATTTAATTTAGTTTCGTACGATTCAGATACTGATATAGTTTGTTATTCGCTCAGTTTAAATGTGGTTCGCATTTCGCATGACTGTCAGCAATGCGGCCTTTGAGAACATAAAATAAACTCTTTATAATTTTATATTTTATTTTATAAGTTCTGCATCACAATAGTGCATTTTAAAAACTATACACGTATTAAAAGTTAAAACGTGTTTTTATTTTTAACCCAATGCATTTTTTATTTTATTTAAGATCTTGTTAATCCATATCTATGCCATGCGATTAGATACAAAATAATAAGTGTTTTGTGGGTGATGCTAAGTTGTTCCTCCGGTTAAATTCTGGCTACTGTAAGATCCCTTATCCATATCCATACTAATATTATAAATGTGAAAGTAACTCTCTGTCTGTCCATCTGCTAAGCTGCTGAATCAACTTCAATGAAATTCGGTATGGAGATAACTTAACCTTGAGGAAGGACAGGGAACTTTTCACTGATGATACGACTTCTACGCAGACAGAGTTACAGGCAATATCAATTAGTTCCTGATTCACCAAATTCTTGTTTCGTCAGATTAACACATGCAAAATCTGCCAGTATTTTCTTGCTGGAACTGCTTGGCAGGCAATCAATTCAGACTTAGAATCATTTTTATATGGAAAACCGTTGTGCATTTCGTCGCGGTTTCAAGTTGGTACTAAATTTTGCAGTTGGCTCTCCAACTGCAAGCATTGCACGAAACAAAAATCTGGCGAATCGGGAACTAATCAACGAATTTAGAAAAGAACTTCCCTTCTTGAAATTTAATGCTCAACTGGTATAAACAAATCTGTGGAGTAACTGAAATAGAAAAGTTAAAATATTATTCTGATTTTATTGAACTCATAAATAATTTATCTGAACACTATGTAATTGGTTGTTTTAATATTATATTGGATCAAGAAATGATTATATTATTTGAAAGGGTACATTCAATTTCATAAATATGTATACACTTTAGTACCTTGTCTATTTAATCACAGTGATAAAAGTGACAAGCTACTCAAGTGCATACATATTAATGAACTCGACTGTACCTACAAGAAAAGAACATGTTTAGTCAAGTCACCAAACTTTTTATTTTTAAAATGTCTTCCCAGTTTTGACAACCAATGAAAAAGTTCCTTACAAATTTTATTTTAGTCCTAACCAATTTTATTGTTAACTAACAATAATGTAAGTACAGTAGAGTTCATAAATATGTATAAACTTTAGTAGGTACCTTATTTATTTAATGACATGTTCAAACTGCAATTAATGTATTATCACGACTCGACGAACTCGACTGTACATCTTATCTCTGTTGAAAATGTATCTTTCATTTTATAAGGATTTGAAAATTTTAATGTTTGATATTCATAGTAATTGTATGGACGCAACAGCACTTTGTTTTTAAATCCATATAAAATATATGGTCCGATTTTAACAGTGGTCCACTGTGCATCAGTTCCGTAGTTGATAATATAGAGTAAAGTGTAATCAGTAATAATATTGGACAGCAACTTTAATTGGTGGTCACAATTTAAGTTATTTTTGTAGGTATAAAACACTCACTCCCGAAATACCGGACTATTCTCTTTACCAGAATTCAAAAACAACAGGTTCTACACATCAAGGGCAATCATGTTACCTTAATTTTTAAATGGTACATGTTGAGATTCCAGTAAGTATATTGAGAAACTGGTATTTTTTTTTTTTTGTATTTTACAAGGAGCGTTTAAAAACAAAGTGACTTAGGCTTGTTTTGCTGTGTACTCTTGATATAAATGACGGGCGTTAATTTTTGTCCTGCAAAATAATAATAAAATCTCCCAGTTATGAAGTATCTAAAGGGACACCCTAAATCTGTGCCAGATAGCTCAGGGAATGAATGTTCTATCATGAGACTAAATTGGGTTTTGACAAAATATATTTTGGTCTGGGTTAATACCACCACTGTGGCAAAATATTTAACTGAAATAAACCAAATTTATGGTTCTCCTTCCACCTGCACCACAGTGAACATTTAAATTTAGTTGGGTTGTAAATTTAGTAAAAACTAGTATAAAAATCAACTTGTAATTTATTTTTATTTTATTATTCTGGTACTTATATTAGGAATTTACTCAATACAAATGTTGTAAAATATAATTACAATAGTTAACAGTTTTAAATGCAGAATTAATAATTAACAATGTCATGGAAAAGTCCGATAACGCTGACAACTATTGTGATTCATTGTCCGAAAACATTTTATCTAACAAAGGAAATAAGACTAGTGCTTGAAATACTATTTAATTATTCTATCCTTTTACTAAATCAATAGTTACTTTTGAACTATAGAAATTTACATTATCCCCCTATTTTTATATTATATCAGGCAAGTTGGCAAACATAATAAACAAGCCCTTAAAACAATATGCCCATATTATGGGTAAAAAAATTAAAATATTATCAGGATATTTCAGAATTCCAGATGTCAATTGTTCAATTAATACAAACAAAATATTTATATTTATTCAACCTAATTATGGTGACACTACGCAAATCTAGTATGAGATGACAATATCAAGTAAAATATATTTTAATTGAATAATTTGTTCACACAAAACAACATAGTGGCCACCTAAACGACTTTTTATCCGTATACTTTTGCTAAGTTTACCATTACGATTACAGTGCAATTTAATGCACGCAACAAGCGCCGCGGAGGTCGGCGGATACCAAGTATCGTAGCCCTTCATGGCTTTACGCCCTCCTCCGGCTCCCTCGCAATGAAGCTATCCTTCTAGTGGTTGGTCCAATTCTACAGACAGTGTAGCAACTTGTCGGCCATATCTGATGCATCTTTGATATCATGTTATAGCGTTGTTACTGGCACGTAACTTGCAGAACATCGAAACATACCAACCATAATTTCCTAATTTGTATATAACTGTACAGCAGTCGCATTCCGTGTTGGCAAATAAATAAAATTAAAAATAACATTAATTTAGCTAAAATTGCCTAGTTACCAACCGGAACGGGCTTATGTGAACACGCGGGTGGTGAATTACATATCCATTCTTACAACAGGTCCGTATACTTCGAAGTCGAACGGCCCACGAATATACATAAACACTATACCTATGCGATTGCAATAATAATTTAAGACAAATATTTACATATAATCAAATTTAAATAATCATGAATTCACATTTAAATAAGAAACTTAAATTAGAGTAATAATTTAGTATAGTCGGAACATACTAGTAGGAATCAATCGTCCAGTGAGGACAGGGATTGTGATCAATCGTTAGCTGATAGCGGGCGGCTTGAGCGGCGGGCGGCTACGTCTCGTCGATGCCGCGCGGCGGCGCGCAGGCGGCGCGCTGAACATATGTGGCGCGGCTCGCGGCCGGGCGGCGGCGCGACGAGTGCGCGACGTCGTCTGGACCCACGGTGGTCGATGCGAATCTCTTGTAGCGCATCGCCAGTTTCCCTCCTTGGGGCCTTTCAATGTCAGTGAAGCTTCCTGGCTAGTTATCGTGCTCGTAACGACGGCTAGAATGTATCCTAGAAGTGTGCACTCGCCGCACAGGGGGCGGGGGGCGCGGTCACTGAGCACGGTGCGCGGCGGCGGCGCGGGCGCGTCACGTGGTGGCGGCCGCGCCTCCGTTTAAGTTGTATCCCGCCCGTAAGTACCGATGCGGACTTCGTCTATCACTCGCGCCCACTCTAATGCATATGATTCTGGATCCTCTAGGTAGTAGGTGCGGTTTGGCTGAAATAAAAAAAAATACGTTAATTAGGTACAATTATAAAACGTAGAACATTAAATGTTCAACATTGTTTGGTATTTGATCTGGGCCTCTATTACCGACGGTAAAAAACCTATCGTCTTTGATCTGTTATGGTATTGTTCTGACGTCAGTCGCCATTACTGTCAAGTAAATAAGAGCTATCAAAACGGTGACAATACGATAACAGGTCAAACACGATATGGATTCATAATATCTATAATGTCTCGTATTTCTAAGGAACAGTAACTTTATAGCGCGTTATTTAAAATGATTTTCATGAAATTATAACAATGATCTTACCGTATGAACTAAAAATATCCTGAAGTTTTTGGCTTCAACGCGCAATTCCGACGACCAAGGAATTTCTCCTTTCAATACCATATTCACAGGGTCGACGTAGAACAAACGTGGTCCGGTAGTCAGCAAAAGCATGCGTCGTCGCGCAAACAACCCCTTTCTCTTGTCTACGAGTCCTTGCTTTAATATCAGCTCTCCGTTAACGAATTGGTGCCATTTGTTTTCACGTTCTTGAACTTCGAGACGACGTCGTCTTTCATCTGGACTGATGTTCAAGATTCCTAAAAAAAGAAAACATGTAAGTTAATTCGAAACTAATAACGCCAGCAACATCAGCGGAGTCTTATTCTCAATGAAGTTGCAGTCATTCAGATTCATTGCTAGACGGCCGAGTGAAAAAGGCCGAGGAGCTGACGTCATCTCTATTAAAGGACCGCAAGCAAGAACAGTGACGACATCCGTTCCAAATGCAATTAGTTGTAAGCGTGATAATGACACAAGGTTAGGATAAAACGTTTGAAACATATGGGAAGATCATATTTCACGTTGCCTTGAGTATAAAAAACATGGCATTGTCATTATCCCGTCATGTCAGGAAAACTGCAAAACGGAACTACGTCCGATACTATTTAGCAATGAAATGAGAAGCACGTTGGTAAAGAAGAATTTGGGTCACGGACGGTCCAGTTGCCTGTTACTTGACGCTCCACTGCACTCGCAAAAGTCTTTGTTGCGTTACAACTCGCATTTATTTAACAACAAGATAAGAAAATGAATGAATGAATGATGTGAATCATAAATCCGGATATGAAAATATTAAATAATAGTTACCTTTATATAGGTCGAATTCCCACAAGCGCACAAGTTGATTTTCGCCTAAACCAGGTTCCAAGTGATCCGGCACCGTATATTCTTCTTTAAAAGAGCCACCTGGCAAATACGGAGAAATAGTCGGAGGAGACTGTTTATAGACATTATCCCAATTAATCCCTTCGAAAAATTTATGATTTCGTATACTTTCATAAGTGTCGCCATTATCGTTAGCTCCAATTCTCTTGGTGTAGTCTAGGACCAAAAGTTTTTCAACTAAATCTTTAGCGTCAGCAGGAAAGCCCTCTGGGAATTCATAATCCAATTTGAGTATTTTCTGGAAGGTAAGGAATTCGTTGGAACCACGGAATGGAGGTAATCCTGATATCATCTGATACATAATGCAGCCCAATGCCCACAAGTCAGAGGCTCGTGTGTCTACACGATTGTGCAACAGTTCCGGGCTAACGTATTGTGCTGTACCAACAAAACTGATTTTTCGTGACCTATCATTTTCCGCAGATGTTTGGTCATCATCAGATTTGTTGGAATATGAACGAATATCTTCAGGGTCAAGAATTTTCGTCGTTCCGAAGTCTGCGATTTGCAAGTGCATATTTTCATCGAGTAAAATGTTCTCTGGTTTTAAATCGCGGTGGATGATTCCTTTAGCGTGCATGCTTTCCAATGCCAATAACAGCTCAGCGGCGTAAAATTTTGCTACGTTTAGCTCGAAAGAGCCAACCTTATTAATATAAGGCAATAGTTCGCCGTTCTTGGCGTAAGACAAAACAAAGTACAATCTATCATCGTCTTGGAAGGTGCAATACAGCTTCACAAAACCATGCGGTACGTTGAATAACATGTTCAATGCATCTTTTTCTCTTTTTATGTACTCCCTCTTCTTTTCCCTTATGATTTGTCGTTTTTCGCATACTTTAACTGAAAGAGAATGAATTCATTAGTTTATTTGAATAATTTGTTTAAGCAAATATATGAATAAATTGAGAAAGATATTAAATACTCACTTGCATATTCTTTTCCGGTGTGAATATCTTTAGCGAGGAAGACAGTACTATAGCAGCCCTCCCCGATCAGTTTGCCGAATATGTAGTCTTTAGCCGTGCGTTTGGTAGTTTTGTTAGCCTGCGTTAGCGCTGGCGTCGAGGTGGGCGTAGACGCAGGCGCAGCCGAAGCTGGTTGCGCTTGCATCTTCACCGGGGATTCAGCGGCGGACTCGGCCGCCGCGATGGGAGCCCGAATTTCACTCGTTGCGCGGCCGTTCGTCTGTTAACAAAAATATATTATCATTAATTACACAATACTGCCATTAACTAATTATCCTATTATTAGGCTATGGATGTTATCAGTTTTCTTGTTACCTATAAAGAAAGAAATTTAAGTTGTTTTGATTGAACCAAGGTATCTGTTATGAAAACAGAAATTGCTGTGAGAGCCGCGCGGAACGTCGACGCGCTTCGAGAGCGTGTACTTGTTTATCGAACAACCGCGGGCGCAGTGTCGGAGAAGCTGGTGGCGCTGGTTACATACGTCACCCGCGGTGGGGACCAGACAACAAGGCAACGCGCTGTCTGCCATGATACTGTTGACGATTTCGCTTTCCAACCCAAAACGTCAATGTACTCCAATAAAAACAAAGATCTTACAAGCTTGATTTGCCTTATCCTCTCCTTACGAAAGGTGGATATTTATATAGTATGTAACTACGATACTAGTTACGAAAATATGAGATAGTGAAATTTCATGTCGCCAGTTAAACAGGAGTTATAATCCGAGAAGAACCTAAAGTACACAATGCTTTCATCTTGACTTCTTGAGTGGGACTAACAAGGTGAAACTTTAAAAACTTTTACAGCAGTAGATAAAAAATGACGCTTCCATCCATTCAACGAAACGGACGCGCGGACGTGAGCCACGACAAATAAAGAGCAGTGTGTTTAAATACTATCTCACTCATTTTTACAACGGTACTGAGGCCACCAAGTACTTGAAAGCTAACGGTTGTTTTTGCCAAAAACTAATTTAATAAAAAGCAATATAGGTAGGCTCCTACAAAGTGCCGTTCTACGGTGCGTTTGTATAATAAGTGTCTAAACTTTCCATTTTCTTGGTTTCAATATCTTGGTTCCAGCTGAGCTGAGTTGCGTCATGTCATGTCGAGTCTTTTCACGTTTCCGTAGTTTGAAAAATACGTAATTCTTCTTACTAGAACCAATGAGAAGTTTTATCCTATTGAAGTTGCGCATGAGTCACTAATAAAAGCGAGCTGGTCTGCGCAGCCGCAAATGGGTTCTCGCATTCCACAGCGGCGGGACGGGCGGCGCGGCGGCCTGGTGTAAACCGCCACAACGGTACTTGCAGCGCATTCCCACGCCCGCCGAAACGCATTCCGCCTCGCGGTCCGTACGTACCGACTCCGTTGTGACCTCAATCCCCCACCTCTACGGAGTGAGACCCTCTACGTCGCCGTCGCGACCTACACAGTCGCATTCATCAATCAATTTTTATTAAACTAGCGGCACGATGTCGACATGTTGTAGGTACTCTGAACTGGCTTTCCGATGTTTTCTTTGAACATACCGCCAGTCCACAACATACAAAACACATTTTATGGAAAAAACATACAAATAACCAACTTATTTTTTTAAGTTTACTCATGCACCCACGTTTAACAATAGCTATATACCTAGCTATAGTTTCTTGGTTTCGTCATACCTACTCATGACTATGTAATGTCTGTTTTAAATACGGGAATCTATTACCTCTTATAGGTAGTTGAGATAAACTAACTGTTGTGCTGCTACGACCTTGTACCAAATAACCTACTCTAACGGATGTTAAGCGCTGTTATTGCAAGACTTGCCCCCCTGCGCGCTACATCCGGCTACATTTCTGCCGGCTGGGTAAGTATATAATAATATAAAAATTGAGGCTAAATCTTTTTACTAGCCGTTTCTTTTAAACTTGAAAGTTTAAAAGAAATGTTTATTTGTTTGCCCGATACACAGCCAATAAATAAAGGCCTCATTAATTTTCATCGATCGTTTCATTCATTAATGTCTATTGTCGTGGGTGCAGCGTACTTCGGACGTACCAGTACAAGGCATTAAGCGTTCATTTGATGTGGTAAAACTGGTAAACAAGTCACGCACGCCTGCGTCGCGTGAACAAACAAGTGCGGTGACTGCCTACTCTTGCCTGGAAATGTAACGCGCGTTCGCAGCATCTCGAGAGTTAAACTAAGAATGTTACAAGTAGATTGAGATTTAATACATTTATAGGATCAAAATATCGTGGTGGCAATAATATCATAGGTACCTTCACAAACTAAGCAGCCTACCTTACTCCACAGCGAAAGTGAGCTACCTATCACCTCGCCGTCAGCGAAAGTTTACCAACAGATCACATAGGTCGGTAGGTATTCGTTTTTGCGTTTGCTATTGTAACACGCTCCTATTTTCCTCATTTCTCTTACTTATTAGTAGGTCTGTAAATATTTGTCAGTCATTTTCTTTACCGTAATGTAAAATGTGATAAAACAGACTTGTAAAACCCAAAAGAATCGATCGTAATTAGATATATAAGTAGGTAATAAACGTAAGTAAACAATTGATGTTGTTTTATTATCACTTGCACGCATTACAATTCCAATGATAACTAGTACCTACAATTGACTATTAATATAATACGAACAAATGTACGAATACGAACATACGAACTATATACCTACCGTTTTACGAACACAATCTTATAAACAACTTTCACTTTTTATTAGTAAACATGGAAATAGGTACGAATCAGACAAAAAAGCAGTGCGATTTTAGTCATTCGGTTCTATTAATATTGTTTCAAGCGAAATCCTAAACACAGTAAACACACTTAAGTATTGCTTATAAGAGTTATAAGTTATAATATAATTAAACTACATAAAGGACATGTTAAAGTTTTTAATCGAGATAATACCAAATTATGAATGAAATAACGCCTACCATCACAAAACATACCTACAAATAGGTATACTTACTGACTAACAAAAAATATTACATTAACGTACAGTCATGCATCAAACATAATAATGTACTTTCTCAAATGCTCGTCAAAATATAGGGGATTATTTGTTTTGAACCGTAACAAATAAACAAAACGGGGCGATCGGTTAGACGGCAGACGCGCCGCACCGCCGTGTCGTTGACCTTACCTTAGTTTTGGGCGAGGGCTGTTTCCCGCGCTTCGTGGAGCTCACGCCAAGTAATCGAAGAATTCTGTTAGCTGCCTCGAGAAGAGTCTCACTACCCCTCGACCCTCTTTTGTTTACTCTGGTGGTCAATCCGCTCATTTCGATCCCTCACACTTCACGTATTTGCACCGTTGTATTAAAGTTCGAAACGGTTACAATAACGATCACTGTTCATCAAGCTTGTTTAATTTAAACGAGGTTAAAATTATTAGATTATATTACACGTAGAATTTTACACAATTTATTTTTCTAAAGGAATGCAGATATTAATGGTAGTAAATAAAAGAAACGTAAATTTAATTTAAACAGATCGCGGACACGTCCGTTACGTTTAACGTCGCGGAGTGAACTGAAGTTAGCGCGCGATGTTTTACTCGCGTCGCTAGACGGAGGAGTAATCACTCGGCATGCGTGCGCGGGGCGGGGTGGGCGGCTGACGCCACGGCCGGCGCGCTGTTCTGTTGATGCGCCCTCCCCTCCCGCCACACTCGCCTCCACCCCCATTCCATACAGGACGATGCATCGCATTCCGCCCCTCACAACCTTTCCCTCAGTTTCCTAAGGTACCTTACGTAAATCTTATAAATATTATGAAACCAAAAAAAACTATCTGTATAATGATATGATTGAATTAATGCCGACTGCATGACTAGATAATATCCTCTTGATTTTGATGCCTTCTATTACTACGTCAATAATAATTATATAAATCTCTAAACAAATACATTTATTCAAAGAACAACAATTGCGATACCTTTGTTAAACATACGTAAACGTACTTTGTTAGTTTTTGTTGATAATTTTTAATAAAGACCACCATATAATATAGCGCGGAATATGCGTCCAACGATGCATCCGCCTCTTCACCACGTGGTTTTGTAAAATCAGACGCCCAAAGCTTGGATGCGGATAGAGCAGGAGGGAGGGGGCGCCAACGGGAACCAAACGAGCGCAGCAAACAGGAACTAAATCAATATTTTACCGAGACGTACTCGTGCGGTGCAGTGTTATTCTCTAAGCCCCAGTCGGGTCTTGTCTCCCACGCGCTATTTGACGAGACGGTCGTATAAAAAGTTATTACAAGTTATACATATTATGTTATTGTTGTAATATGCATATTCGTACACAAACACCATGTCGCTGCCTAGTGGACGGCGTTTCTTACAAAAGCGCATAATACTTGCAATATGAGCAAAAGCGTACTAGCATAAATAAACAAATTAGAACAGAAACGAAGATCTTAAGTTAGTACCTCTATTAGTTCTATTAACGGGCCAAATACAACACTTGACTAACTAGTAGTTCCTAAATGCACCTTACACTACACGCCTAGTAACAATGTCAGCTGATCCTTGACATTTTATGGCGGTGTTTACACGTGTAACTGCCTCGGTCGGTTACAAAGTCTACTTCACACTTTCATTTTAACGTATGTTTATGGACGCTCGTAAAGGCTCTTCAAAGTATTACGCTGCCACGAATATTTAAATTCAGCTAGTTTTTGCCCACGATTCCGTCCACGATGAAGTCGTTAATCGCAATGCCCTGCATGATCTGCCCAATTGCCCCAGAGTCAAAAGCAATACGATAACACGTCAAATGCATTATGGTTTTACCCAGCAGAATAGAAGCCCAGGTATGGTTTTCACAAAATACACTGACTCACCACGTGCTCCAGTGTTACCATAATAGATAGGGTGAGAGTATTATTGAGACTTAAAATAATTCCTATTTTTTTAAATTGATACCTGACTTTTTTCCTTTTGTAATAAGGATCCACCGCCATGCCGTAGAGTAGGTACCTGCAGCTGGTGCGCCACGTGCGAGTGCGACAGGACCCGCGCGTGCTGAGCCACTCCAGTTTTAGACACATCGTACTCGTAGATACTTCAAAACTAATCAATCTCAATATTTTACTATATCTATACAGTTATCTAACCAATAGTCTGCAGCAATAATAAATTAAAAACATTACGAGTAATGCGAAAAACCGAACAGCGTAAAGATCAAACCGGGTTACATATGTACGAGTATGTAAGTCATCTAGCGATCTTTTACAAATGAAATACAATCTTAACATTTTTTCACACAACAAATTATTATTTTACACACTTAAACCTCAGTTTATTGTCGACGCGACGCGAGTAGATATACGTAGATATACGGGAAAGCCAGGTGCATGGATGTATTTTTTGCCCACTATACAGGGCATCGCCTGCCAACCCCTGAGACTTGGTTTTAAACAAAATAAAAGATGCGTAGAGCGTTGAACCTACACCTTACCACCTGGCACATTGAACAGCCAATGACGAAGTTTATATAAATCTTATGTTTTTATTAAATGTTTTGTGATTCTCCCGAATAACCAAAGACACATATTAATTTACAATAACCGACACACTTTTCATAAGTAGTAAAACAAGTATCCTGTCTACTTTGTTAATATTTTTTATGGATTACTGATTTGTTGCAACATTTAATAATAATTATAAATTACCAAACTATCACATTGCAACAGAAATAAGAAATAAATACTTCGCATGTAATTTGTTTCCGACTCACCGTTATGCCAATGTATGTTAGGGTAAGAGGAAGTTTAAAATGGTTCAGTAACCCATTACTGAACCATTTTAAACTTCCTCTTATTAGAACTAAATTTTGGTTGGGAAATGAAATTTGACCAGGAATATTTTGCCGAAATTGTCTTTTTTTACACTTTTATACACCTTGTACGGAAACCTTGACAACGCAATATTTCAAACTACTTACGAGTATTACTTGTGTTTATCAGCTAGCTTCATGTCATGTCATCAACAAATGGATGTTTCGTCGGCCTGAGACACGGGTAGATAGCATCTGAATTACTTGAAGCTAATTCAACTCTACGAAGAATAAAATATGGAAACAAGATATAACATTCAGGTTGTACGTGTACCTACCTACACACCCAATGATAGTGCTCACGATTCACGTGAAGATTGTTATCAGTCGTGTGTACAATTGTACAATAACAAGTCGATAAAGTGCAATTCAACCGCTTGATAAGCACGCGGGCGACAGAGTTGGCGCCGTGAGTTCGCGGGCTCTGCCTATCACATACGATGTTTTGTGAAATTGTTAGCATACTTACTTATACAATATTTACTTGTTAAATGACACATTATTTTTGTACGGGCTTCGCTAGTTATTGGAGTAGGTTTAATAAATTCGTAATTAACGAACGAATTTCATAATCCCTTTTCCTTTAATTGGACTAAACAAAGTTAATTATTCCCACGACACCTAAATTAAAATAAGTCCCATTCTTAAAATACCCGACATATTATAATGACTTTGATCCATAGCGTCGATTACCGAAATGCCTGAATTCTGATACCTACAACTGAATGTTATAATGGCTTACCTAAATACAAAACATGACCGAGATTATAGGAGGTAAAAACCTCATCGTCTTTGACCTGTAATAGTATTGTCAAAGTTTTCATAGCTCTATATATTTACTTGACAGTAATGTCGGCCGAGTAACAGTAGGTACCATAATACGTCAAAGCCGATATGGTTTTCGACGCCCTGAAATACAAAATATACCTATGTCCCAAAATGCCAAATAAAACTTCACTAACATTCAGGTGTTTTAGGCGTTTTGGGATAAAGGTTTTAATTAGAAATCTAGTAGTTTAAGAAAACAAAAAGGTATTTTGTTACTAGTAACAGGGTTTCTATCGTATGAAATTAAGTCGTAAGGAAACATACTCATTTATTGTTAGAGTCATTCTGGCATTGGTCATTTACCTTTAACTAAAAAAGTTTAAGAACGTGTTTCCCGACATGCGGTTTACCATATACTATTTTACGTAAACAATGTCTCATTCGTAAACTTATTATAAACTAGAGACCTGCCCTTGCTTCTTGCTTATATAAGTTTTGTGTATCATAACGGGATAACGAGACTGTATTATTATTACCTTCAGTGAAAAATTGTCTAACTGATGATGAAAACGTCATGAAAATCCGTTAAGTAGTTTTTAAATCATCACGAACATACAGACAGACGCGGCGGCGGGGACTTTCTTTTATAATATGTAGTGATGTAAATATAAGTTTCGAGTGTATAAGTTGTTGATAAGAAAATTACGGAGTAATAACGGTGAATTGGTTTGTTTACATTGTATCCTTTGCCATTTCTGTTGACTTCGATCTTTATCTACATACCTAGTTTGTAGCTTACTGGTGCTTTTTAATTTGCGCCGGGATGTAGAAAATATTACCTATAATGCGGGAGGCAGTCACTGCTATCCTGTAAAACCTGCATTAGCTGTGATTTTCTGTAAATCAATATATTTGTAATCATACAATAAAGTAGTAAATAGAAGTAGGATATTCCTATCGTAAAAAAATATATCCCGTATTATCTTGTATACGTACCTAATTTTACTATAGGTCTCTTCTCTTTCATTTGAAAACAGAAAATACAACCGGTAATTGATACCGGTAACCGGCTATAGAAAAGGTATATATAACCGGCTATTGAATAGGTAGGTAAGTATAGAAAAAACCTTTGTCAACGTGTTGCTACAAAATATTGCCACAGTGTAGAATGTCATCGACATCGTCAGCATTTACACTGCAAACCGATGCACAACAATTCACATTGCGTTGAACATTGCATAATATCTTATCAATCCACGATTATCGCCTTGAAATGCAGGTAAATATAATATTTTGATAACACATATCGCAATGAAATTTTGGCATAATTAATACGGATGTTTACATTACATTTAGAACACTACACTACCTATTAAGTATCAAACAGATTTTGAATATTTATTGTTTAGCTATAGTTTATTATAGTTTCAATATTTGAAAAATCGAGTAGCCGTCGTGCATTAAAAAACTACTATAAGCCTATATAAAGCAGAAAAACTCATGTGGGATGATATAATAAAGTAAAAAATATTATACAATTTATATAATAGTACTATAACTGCGTCACATTACACGCTGAGTTATCTTCACATATTCTACAAAATTACATGGATAACGCGTTGTTAATATGCTACTTAAGTAATCAATCGAACGCATGTAGCTATTTTGCAGTGCAATCATGCCAATCATATTAAAAATAGCATTGCATTGTATTTCTGACTTCTATAAGCATGTAAAATGTAAATAGTGGCACGTGTATGAAGCAGTGTATCATCAACTCAGTTACCTAAATGAAAACTCCATATAAAAAACTGAATAATCGAAATCTTGGATTTTGGAACTAAGGATTCATAGTTTCATGCAGACTGTGTCAGTAGGTACCCAATTTAGGTAGTATTCGAAAAAAAACAAGAACGTTTAAATTATTCTGCGATTTTCGGGTTATTCCCACCTGTTACCATGAATTTGTTACCACTGGTAACAGCTGGGATTATTTTTCCCACCTGTTACCACTGGTAACTACTGGGAATGAATTTTTCCAGCTGTTACCACTAACACCTGGTTTTTTTTTCCAGTAGTTATCACCAAATATTTAAGTGGGAAAAAAACCCAGCTGTTACCAGTGGTAACAAATTAGTGGTAACAGGTGGGAATAACCCCGGTTTTCTGTTTAAATGATTTGTTTGTATGTGCTGTCTTTTCGTTTTTGGCCCGTTTGTTTGGAAAAGGAAATGCCAACAAAGGTGAGGCGAAACGCCAACGGCATTATTAATCACGCGTCGGTTTGGTAGGTACCTATTGTGTGAACGCGGGACGTCGCTAAAATGTTCTTGGCCACAGCGTGGCCGTGAGTGGGTCCCTTGAACCTACTGCGACTCGATCGCGGCTTAAAACAAGCCACCTGTTCATGAGCCCCCCGCGCCAGCGCCAGTTTATGCCTGTCCGATCGGTCACTTTAAATGTTTTGACCGCGATTGATTTCCTTACTGCATGGCAGGAACTGCACGTACCTACGTGCAAGTCCTATAGAAAAGTTCTTAAATAAATTATGTTCCAATAACACCTCACGAATAGTAGTTCGCACATTTTGTTCACTTATTCATCAGTGTTTATGTAGCTACAAACAAAGGATAATTTTAACCAAACAAATACGGCAAGCCGTTGTTGAATCCGTCAAAGGTGCGTTGACCGAACGATTAACATTCAAGGTAGGGGCCGAAAATCTTTTCCTCAATATAAATGCGATCCCTTATTATCTGGTAAACAAAGTTAAAATATAGAACTGAGTGAAACGTAGCGTAAACGTATGTGGAATAAATGTTTAGCGCCTAAAAATGCTGTTCCCAAATAGATAAACGATTTAGAATAAAGCATGGTTCATTTAGAATTGGCACGTATAAATTAATTTAAAAAAAATGTTTCTTGAATTCTTATTTCAAAAGTGACAATCACGTTTTGTTGACAACGTTTTGATGTTTAAATCAATGCGTTTAATAGTTATCGACAATGGAACTTGAAAAAAGGAAAGTAATTGTGGACAAATACTTGGAAAATCCATCATGGTCTGGGTCGAAGATAGCTAAAGCACTAAATTTCCACAAAAGTACTGTTTATAGAATTATAAAACTATACAAGGAGTCCCTGTCTTGCTGCAGAAAGACCCAGGTCAATCGTAAATCTGGTACCAGGGATAGAGAACTTAAAAAGAAAGTGTTGTTCCAGGGCTGTCCGATTACGATCTGTCCCGTAAATTAAAAAAAAGTCACAGTACTGTGAGACGGATTCGCCTTCGAGCTGGTTATAAAAGCTATAAAGCTATTAAGAAGCCAAATCGCACCATGAAGCAGAACCTTCAAGTTAAAAAGCGAGCTCGCTTGTTGTATGACAAAGTTTTAACAAAATTCAAAGGGTGCTTCTTGATGGACGACGAAACCTATGTTAAACTCGATTTTAAGCAACTGCCCGGTTCAAAGTATTACTTGGCTGATGCTAGAGGAAATGTTGAAGAAAAATATAAGTTCGTTAAATTGGAAAAAATCGCAAAAAAATACATGATATGGCAAGGGATCTGTAGTTGTGGCTTAAAGACCAACATTTTCGTTACGTCTTCTACAATGACTTCAGATGTTTACATGAAAGAGTGCCTGCAGAAACGAATTTTACCTTTCATTCGAAACCACCTGTGAAGTTTTGGCCAGATCTAGCAAGCTGCCATTACTCAAAAAAGGTACTACAGTGGTATGAAACCAATCAGGTCGATTACGTGCCTCGTGACATGAATCCTCCAAATTGTCCACAGTTTCGACCAATTGAGAACTACTGGGCAATTATGAAAGGGAAACTCAAAAAGAGTGGCAAAATGGTCATAGATGTAAATTCGTTGCGATCTACATGGAATCTTCAAGCCAAAAAAGTAGATAATAGCACTGTGCAGAAGATGATGGGATCTATTACGAAAAAAGTTCGGAATTACATACATGGTTTTGACAACTGAATATTTTTAGTGTAAAATGTAAAATAATAATACATATTTTTCAATTTATAATACTAACTGTTTTATTTCATTAATTATTTTAAATTTTATAACCTTGGTAATATGTACCAATTCTAAATGAACTATGCTTTAGGTAGAATCGCGCAAATAGATCAAATTGAGAAGATTTACAAAATTTGTCCAAAACCAAGTGGGTTGAACGGGTAGAACAGCGATTTTAAGTGAATGTAATTCTGTTAGTTTCCAGGTGTGCGTGTCCGTACCTAAATCACAAGGTTTCTCAAAGTCAAAGTCAAAGTTCTTTATTCTTCAATTTAGGCATAATATAATGCACCTATGAATGTCAAAAAGCATTACCACCGGTTCGAAAAATAAAACCTTTGCCCCGAGAAGAACCGGCGTAAGAAACTCGGCAAGGTATATTTTTTTCAAGAAAAAGGTTTACATCATTACATTATAATTATAAATAGTTTACAATATCACGGTATTTTTGTACAGTAGGTGCACCTTTTTTAAGCGTAGATTACTCATGCAGGACGGACGACTCACTGCCAAACATCCCTATCCATGATATAATCGTTTACTTTATAATATGCTCGGGAAATTAGTTTTTGTTTTACGACAGATTTAAATTTAGAGTCAGTAAGTTCAGTAATACTTTTTGGAATTTTATTGTAGAATTTTACACAATTTCCCAAGAATGATTTTGAAGTTTTGGCCAGTCTATAAAAAGTGGTTTTGAGCTTTCCTGTGCTCCTGGTTGCTTTTGGCTTATCAATGTTCGTTGGGAAATTATGTAGATTCTTCCTAACAAAGATGATTATTTCAAATACATATAGCGACGGCAGTGTTAGAATATCTATTTCCTTGAAGAATTCCCTCAATGACACACGCGACCCCAAGTTATAAATAGCTCTAATAGCCCTTTTTTGCAAAATAAACACTGTACCGATATCCGCAGCCGATCCCCACAAAATAAGACCGTACGTAATTATACTGTTAAAGTAAGCGAAGTAGACCAACCGTGCCGTCGCTACATTGGTAAGCTGCCTTGTTCTCCTGACTGCAAAAGCAGCGGAGCTCAACCTACTTGCTAACGCAGTTATGTGGGAACCCCACTGCAATTTCGAGTCTAATGTAATACCTAGAAAAACAGTTGTTTTTACAAAGTCTATGGTTTCACCATTAAGTTTAATATTTGAGGCTAAGTTTATATTTGATAAATTTGCTGATGAGAATTTTATACATTTAGTTTTATTTGGATTTAACATTAAGTTATTGGCAGCAAACCAGTCAGATATCATGGAGAGGGTATTTCTAAGTGGTTTTATTTATTACCTACCCAAAATTATCCAAGAAGGATAGTTATGTTCATTCTGGTAGGTTGGTTGGCAACATAAATGGTTTTCAAAGACTATTTACTAGTAAAAATACAACTTAATTATCGAGAGCACACAATGCCGCCAAAAAGAAACTTCGGGAGAGAGTTTCATCTGTCCAACGCAATAGGGATGCGACCCAAAATTTGTGAGTTCCCAATCGATATTTTCCGTCTAATAGTTTGTGTATGCTATTTGATGGAACTCATCGCATCACATAAGCATGCTTATCGCACCTTTTCATGGAACTAGGAAGGAAATGGTTCTCAACAGTTCTGAGATAGAGGAAAAGCGCTTCCGGAATCGATGATGCTGAGTGCCCCGATCTACGTGTCGTCCAAAAACCACAAGACGACAGAAAGTGACAGGTAAATTTAATTTTGTATTTTCGGCTTGGTTCACTCTTGGATCGTATATTTTTTTTAAGCATTTAATGTACGCATAAAACCGTTTGACCGAAAACGGTTTTTACAAAATAAACGGTTTTATTCTTTATTATGAAAACTAACCTACCCTAACCGAACCTAATCTACAAAATTAGACTTTTATTAAATTCTGCAATGTTAGCCTAAAAGGGTGTTATGCAAAAAGATAAAGGGATCCCTTTCGTAGCACTGTCTGCAAATGTAACAGACTTAAAACTACTTAGGATGGTTCCGAGTTCTGGCTCTACAACTCGGTCTTGTATTTTCGCAGTTTTAGGGTACATAATAATAAGTAATATGTATAGGGCGGAGGAAAACAAACGAAAAAACAAAATATACCCTAAGAAAATGTGAAGCACCAACGAGGAACCCTAGTATGGTAATCTAATCCAACCTATTAGTTTAATTACCTATTACTTCTATGGATTCCTTCCGCTATACACCTACCGACATGAATTTGTATCATGCACAATTTTTATAACGGGTGGCGATGGCGGGCTAAAGTGATGAAGTATGTGTGAAGTATGTATTTATTTAAAGCCAGTAGATTTAAGAAGCCTAGTCGTAATTTACTTATTAGTGATTTGACTACCTTTTTACTCCTATAACATGATCGGAACATAAAATTGGCCGCGCTATCAATTAATGATATCAATAGTTTAGCACGCTAGAAAAACAAATGCTAACTATTTTTTTGTGTAATAGAACCAGTAGCAAAAGTAAAAGCAGTTCCTCGAGCAATACTGAGGTAAATAAATTTATTTAGAGACGCGGAAAGTTCAAAGACGCCACCGCACGCACATGGCATTCCGGCAGGCATACGTTAGGTACCTTGCCCTAACCGACTTCCCTTGCGTCTAGACATTGGCCTTCTTGGCGAACAGGCTAAATGAACTTTAAAGCTTCATCATTTAAGCTCCCAATTACACCGAAAACGATCCCCTAAGTTGAACGCAATAAAAACGGGCTCGTTGTCCTCGGAAAGTGCATTGATCTCGAGACGCGTCCTTCTCTGGCACAAAAATCGCTGCAAGGGAAACGATCGTCTCTTTTTTATAATAAATATCAGTCACGTGTGCGAGTGGGAAGCAAGAACGCAGTAGACAGGATGAGCGTGGCAAGTTGCGGCCAATACACCCAACTTCATCCATCCAGTGAGCGCAATGAACGACCAGCTTGAAAGCAAGTAGGTACTAACTTTTATACCTTGCGGCCTCAACCCCACGCTGTTTTAGCGCCAATAACAGGTGAAACTTATAATGAAAAATAATCATCTAATACTTACCTACCTACTTACCTAAAGTTCTGCTGAAATAAACATTTAACTGTATAAACTAAGGTAGGCAGTTAAAATAGATAAAAAATACTTACTTATGTAAGTACCTAGGTACCAATAAAGTAGAATTTATGGATGTTGTAAAAAAAAACAAAAAGACGAAGACTTAACGAGCTTGAAACTGATTGCCTTCCTTTCGCGCCAAAACCTTTCAAGATGGCGTCGCGCGCGACCACGTGCTCGCTCACGTACTCACGTTAAACGTAAAACGCACGATGAACCGGTACGGTCTTACTACAAAAGAATTAACCACGTCGTAGAAACGATTAAAAAGACGGTTCTCTATGAGTGTATGACCATGACATAACCTGATGACTACCGATGAGAGAATGATCGTCATCATCTTCCGTCACTCCCACAGTATTAGTATAATATTACAACATTTAAAAAATATATAGAAGAACAACACAGAAGACACACAAATAGACAAATAAAAGAAAACAAACAATGTCACAGAAATAGCATGGAGTGTGTCCTCGCGGTAGCAAATGGACACTGGATAAGCATAATGCTGAAGTGTCAGACTCAGACACCTACAGCGCTGATTTTCAGCTAGTACTAGTGCCGTTTTGGTGACTCACGGAACGCTGTACAAACATACTATACAATTCGATAATGCTATGGATGCTACAACATACTACACACGTGTAAAATACTTATATAATAAACGAAATTTACTTAAAAATAAAGGACCATGGGCAGAAATGTCCCCCCCCCACCAACAGAAATGAAACATGTCTCATTTAATAGATCTCAGCAACATTATGTATTTTTACTATGGAGACGATCACCAGATGTATGGGGTTTTCTTGGAAAACCATAATCGTATCGTATGGAATTTGTTTGAAAATGAACACATATATGGATGATTTGCCTTATTTGGCCCTTGTTTTCATTAAAAAAATCCCATTGATTTTGCTACTAAAATAAGTATTTTGTCTTTTTTTGGGTCCTTATAAACATATAGACATGCATCCCGTTACTGTTGGTGGGGGGGGGGACAGTGCCCATACAAATTTGCCCATTGTCCTTTAATTTATCATAACATCAAAGAACATCTAATCTGCAAAACTTATTATTGTTCGGATTTGGGCAGCCTAGCTGCATGGAATGCACGGGTACAAAATTCCGCGAAGGACGAATTGGATGGCCTCGGCCGCCCCGCCAATAGCGCCAACACCAAGACTCGTCTGTCTGGGCCAGTACCCTTACCATAAGTTACAATTACCGTACTCGCTTGCGAGTGGAATGCTCTGTTTCTCGCGCTCCATAAGAAATATAAGAATATTGTGAGGGACAGAGCATTCGACTCGCTAGCGAGTACGGTAATTGAAGGGTCCACGGAAAGAACATGTCTAGTCACTTTTTTTGAAAATTAGTTTTTGATCTCCAAATGTAGAGGACAAAATGAACTATTACCTACCACTCAGTTTCAGATATAAATCTTCATATAGGTAACTTGTATTTTTTCACTCTTAAAAACACCTCTACACGAAAATTACGTACAAAATGACACGGTTTCTTACTTTCAAATCGCGATATCTCAAAAAGTTACTAATGTGACTAGACATGTTCTTTCCGTGGACCCTTCAATTGTAACTCATGGTAAGGGTACACGTCCGCGGCCGAGAGGAGCGTGGGGGCGACGCGGACCGTTGAATTTAAATTCAAACTGCAGGCTTCTTAACAGAAAATGTTAGTGAGGAACTGATGAATAACAAAATATGGTTTGCAATTTGACATCGGGTTGTTTGAAAAATACTTCATCTTAAGTATTGCTTTATTTTGAAGAGTTTTAAACACTACTTTTTAACTGACCGAAACAAATAAGTTTGCAAAGGGTATAGCCGGGTAAGCATGGCGAAACTGCCCTTAGCGAAAAAAATAATTTCCTTTTACTGGGTTATTAACCTTTACATATGTAGTGCTTTCACCAAAATTCAAGCCTCAAATCCTTCAGGTTTAAAAAAAAACCGCATAAAAAGAAATAACATTTTTATTTTATTTTACCCAAAGTACTAATCCGATTTCTTTGTAATTTGGATATGTTGTAAATACAATTAAGGTCGCTTTCTAAAAAAAATATTAATGAATTATCTCTTGAAAAAATAGAAAAAAATCGAGTTAACAATTTTCAAAAAAATAAAAAAAATGCGTGCGAGATTGCGACAATTTCCAAATTTATATATTTTATGTAGAATTTAATAATGTATAACATATAATTTTTTTAATAACTAAAATCGGGATTAACAGTGTGAAAAACTTGAATTTGTACCATCCCATACATTATTTTCAAACAAAATAACTTCTACGTATTACACTATGAAGTTATATTTCCAACGCATTTTGAATTTGGAACGAGACTTATTTTACTGACAAGGAAAGGTACCCAACTGTCCGGCACCGATTTTGTTGATTTTGATATATGTTAGAGAGTAGTTTAAAATAACAGACACGTATTTCTTTTTAGCGGCCCAAACTCAACCTGTTGGGAGAAATTGACCTCCAAAGTACTGAAAAGTGACTAAACCCTCTAACTTATATAGATAGTATTTTTAAAAAAATGCAAGTTTCATAGCGGTTTGATTATAAATGTTTAAGAAGATGAAAAAATAATGAGCACGTGTTTTGTTATATCGGCTAAAACTAATATTATAAAAAAATACCACAGGAAGTGTATCTTCAATGATCTTTGAAGGAATTTCTCCCAAAAGGTTGAGTTTGGGCCGCTAAAAAAAAATACGTGTCTGTTATTTTAAACTACTCTCTAACATATATCAAAATCAACAAAATCGGTGCCGGACAGTTGGGTACCTTTCCTTGTCAGTAAAATAAGTCTCGTTCCAAATTCAAAATGCGTTGGAAATATAACTTCATAGTGTAATACGTAGAAGTTATTTTGTTTGAAAATAATGTATGGGATGGTACAAATTCAAGTTTTTCACACTGTTAATCCCGATTTTAGTTATTAAAAAATTTATATGTTATACATTATTAAATTCTACATAAAATATGTAAATTTGGAAATTGTCGCAATCTCGCACGTATTTTTTTTATTTTTTTGAAAATTGTTAACTCGATTTTTTTCTATTTTTTCAAGAGATAATTCATTAATATTTTTTTTAGAAAGCGACCTTAATTGTATTTACAACATATCCAAATTACAAAGAAATCGGATTAGTACTTTGGGTAAAATAAAATAAAAATGTTATTTCTTTTTATGCGGTTTTTTTTTAAACCTGAAGGATTTGAGGCTTGAATTTTGGTGAAAGCACTACATATGTAAAGGTTAATAACCCAGTAAAAGGAAATTATTTTTTTCGCTAAGGGCAGTTTCGCCATGCTTACCCGGCTATACCCTTTCATCCTTGCTGAGAAGAAAGACATGTCTATAGAAGTTAGAGGGTTTAGGCACTTTTCAGTACTTTGGAGGTGAAATTCTCCCAACAGGTTGAGTTGAGTTTGTGCAGCTAAAAAAGTCAATTATTCTAGACTACTCCCTAACATATATCAAAATAAACGAAATCGGAGTCGGACAGTTCCTTTGGACCTTTCTTTGTTTGTTAGGTATATTTATTGCATAAATTCAAACACCTTTAAGGTGAGTATTACGCTATGATGACAAACCTTTAGTGAGTAACATAATGGGCCTCTATTGTAACCTTGAAGAATGATAAAGATGGGTTTATTGCGCCGCCGCCCCGTGTGTTTGCTCTGGGTCCACGACTCCTCCAGTTCATCGAACTGCTTTTCGGCAGGTATTGAATTTTGCACAATTTAAAACGTAATTGCGCAACGATGTCTTTAACTACGTTCATTAACGTAAATTATCATAATTAATCGTGATACGAATATAAACTGTTCAAAACAAAGACTTATACACAAGGTTCTTTCAAATTAAAAAAATATAGTTGATCGTTTTACTACTACTACCTAAGTATTAATCATAAGCCAGAATTGTAGGAATAAGATACTTATTTTGGAGTATAATCTGTATAATCTTAGCCACATTACCACACATAAAACAAAACCGACACAACCTATATTTGGCGCCAAAAGCACGTCAATGACCCACGGCATCAACGATGAAAAATAAAACGGACCAAAGTCCGTGGGAAACTGTACCGGTAAGCAGGAGCGGAAAGTTTTCGCGCGCCGAATTACTTGACACCGACACTTATCTCTGAGTTGGCCCATATATTTGTATTACCCATGTATATTTACTTTTTTCAAAATAAACTATACACGGCTATATTCATATTATAAAGAGCTGAAATTTATTGTGAGTTTGATTGTAGGAGGATTTTCTCTAGAATGACTGGTATCATTATCATAAACCTAATAATTTAGACTCAAATCACAATTAAGACCTGTATTGTAATAGCTAAGTAAGTAGGCGACATTGTGAAGTGAATCATGCCAAAAGAGCTAAGTGGCGAAACAAACTGGTTCGAGTGGCGGCAGTGGTTCGCCGACCGAAGTCGCAATGCATGACTGTGCATAAGCTGCATCGCGTTTGCGAGACGAGGCTACATTCCGGGCATACCGAGTCTCACAGCCGCCGCCGCCGTTGCCGATCGCCTACCGCAAAACTGCCTGGACAAGAAGAATGTTACCTCATCCGGCTACTCAACATACTGCGGCGATATACGCGCTTATAATGTTTGTTTGTTGTTAGACGATATATCGGCGATATTAAACCAGTGCCAGTTTCGTCACAAGAAAATATTTTTATTGATTACAATGTTAGTTTGTTCACTTTTTTGAGTCCCGTAATAATGGTAAGCATAAAAATAAATACAATCAAATGAAGCTAAATAGCACACAAACAAACTGCTCTATCAAGCTTTCTTATATACAGTAAGCCAGTTTAGATCTATAAATGGGTATGGTACAGCCAAGGACACGCCTGGATCGCGCGGGCTCTCCGCCGATGCGTCATCGAACCAGCTCAGGTTATACACCCAGTCATTCACCCGTGCTCTTGTTGCTCCACAATCCAACCAGTACCCAATCCTATCGAAGATTAAATTCGCAGTACACAGTAATCATATTTTTGTGTATATGTTGACCTGCTGGAACTTAGTATTGTAAAATCGTCTACATAGAGGAAAACCTTAAATTCAAATTCAAAATTGTTTTTGTTGAAGGTAGGTAAAACAGAACTTTAACTGCATATAACTAAAAAATTAGTACTATCAATAAGGTAAATTCCATTGTTTTGTGTCAGGGTATTTTTTACATAGCGGCAATTTCTCCATACGGTTTAAAAATTGCTCGTATGCTTCCTTTTCACATAAACAAAAACTAAATACACAATTAAATTATCAGATGATCTGAATTCAATACAACTCATACACGCCAAATACCACTAGTGTAGGTCTGAATCTGTTAATCTACTGTACCAGATGTATTTGACGATGTTGTGAATGAACATGACTCATTGCAAATGTTTTTGTGGAATTTGACCTAAACACATGAATACCGTTCCTCTATATGCAGTTCCTAAGCGATGGGAGAAACATCTGTGACGGTTTTAATATGTAAAATGGGACGTGGCGCCGCAGTGCTTATGTGTCAGAGCCCTTAGATGAGTAGAATCGCAGGCACGCTCAAGGCGTTCATTGTCCACGCCCGCGCCCATTCACGAGCCAGCCATGACTCAGCCGCCGCCGTTTCACTACATGCACATATTGGGCAACGACCACCGGGGGGCTCCATGACAGGCCCGTATATCTATATTACCATACGCTCCGCATGCTAGTACTTATACAAATCAGTTAGTGCTAAAACCTCGATATCAGGTCAAGAAATTCTTAAATCTTTAAAACAATGACATGTAACAGAAAAGAGATATATGTAGTACTAGAGGACGCCCGCGACTTCGTACGCGTAGAATTAGTTTCCCGCTACTCACCCCTATTTTAAACCCCTAGGGGTGAATTTCCAAAAATCCTTTCTTAGTGCTCACCAGAAAGGAACCAAATTACCAAAGTACCAAGTTTCTAGGTACAGTAGTTTCGGCTGTGCGTTGATATACAACGTGTCCCAAAACTCAACGATAAGCCGGCACCAGAGGATGGAGCTGCTTATGATTAGTCGAGAAAAAATAAGGAAAAGATATATTTTTTTCCTTATTTTTTCTCGACTAATCATAAGCAGCTCCATCCTCTGGTGCCGGCTTATCGTTGAGTTTTGGGACACGTGGTATAAGTAAGTCAGGTTTGCCTTTTATATATAGATAGATAGATAGATAGATACCCAAAAAGTAAAGTCGATTTTCGTCAAAATGTATACACGACTACTGCTGTCTGCGACCATAGTGACTGGAGTCGTGGGGATTCTCAATTATGGTGATTAAGTATTACTCTGGAATATTGTGCGATAAGTAAGGAGTTTGACTGTCCAGCATAGTAAACTTCTCGATAAACTTGATAGTATGGTTATCGAGATGTAGTATGCGGTACTATTAGTGGCCTTTACACGTAGAGTTCGGACCGCAGGCCGGCAGAAATCACAGATTTAACCGCGGTTCAAACCGTGGTCACTGTTGGTCGTGATAAATTCTTGATGGTTTGCTGCGCGGTCGAAATCGGACGGACCGACGGTCTCTCTCATCTGGGGTTCGGAATGCAGTCCTAGATGCGCACTCGAACCTGTGCCGTGTAAAGGCCGCTAACGCTATTCGCTCTTATTTCTCAACAAATCGTACATAAATAAGAATAATTAAGGCAATGATAACCTGATAAACTCAGATTTTAATTTTGTTGACTGTGGTGTACTGCAGTACACCACACAAGGGCTCAATTCTTTGTCCATCCTTTTAACCCGACTGCAATATACATTAACTTAGTTTCTTAAGAGCTTGCTTGCTTTTTTACTACCCATTTAATATAATCTATACTAAACGACCACGAGACACAAGATTTTGTTTTTACTTATTGTAAGGCCACCTGGCACTCGGAAACAGAGTCTTCACAAAGAGATAATTGCGGATGACCGTCTGACATTCGTGATCCATTATCCCAGTGGGTACGCAGAAGGTATACGACGGTTGAATGTAAGCGCGGAGCTCAATAAATCCTAAATGACAGACTGTCTGGATGACGGCGGCCGCGAAACGAGACGCTCCGTTCGTCGACTCCGAGACAGGGCACCCCTCCAGAAATTCGAAGGAGTAGGTATCTAATTTAAAAAAATATCAAGTTTAAGTCAGACTTGCAGCTCTATTTTTTTTCCTATTTTTTAAAAGTAGTAACTCATACGCTACATTAATTTTGAAAAATAAAAAACTTGTTGGAATATCTTTAAAAAAGTCACGGGACGGTAATATTTTTTGTACATTTTCGGTATAAATCAAAAAGTACATCAAAGAAAATAAAAATAAAATTAGTTTTGAAATGTGCAAACTGAGCCCTTTCATATGCTATAATCAAACCACTTTCATTTTTCAACCATTCTAAACCCCTTTTCAATTATGTATTTATAAATTTTATTTCATATTTTTTTACTAAAAGCAGCTGCGGGCAAGCAAGTTGTACAACTATTGGCATAATTTCAAGTTGATAGAATTTGTAGTTGCTGAGCTGAGAAAACCTGCTGTGACATACAGACAGACAGACGAACAACGAAGTCTCACCATAAATCCTTTTTTACTATTTTGATACGGAACCCTAAAAAAACTTAAATAAAATAAGCTAATAGCCAGTTTAAGATTATGTACTTGTAAATACTGGCAGCAGGTGGCCCGTCGAATGGGGAGCAGGACTTTGAAGAGAGCTAGAGGGTGTCTGGAGAGCAGACGGCGCGGCCTCGGACAGCATTACCCGCCGGTTTTTAACTCTGTAACCTGGCCGACAAAATACTCACAGTGACTATTTTCAATATCGATAAAGAGCGTGCTAGTGCAAATCAAAGAGATTCAATTTCGCATTAATCGATGTCCAGCGATGTTTTTAACATGCGGTCTTTTTTTCCATAAGAAGATATACGAATATAACATACGCGTCCGACATCATAAAGTCATCATATAGTTTTCGCATCGAAGTCAAATAGGGCCTTTGTAATTTAGCAGTGCTTCCACTGCTTCCCGATGTGAACCTAACCAACTTTGCATTATATTGGGCAAAACATTTTTGCCATCGAGGTCATGCGATGAAATTTGTACGTTACGACGAACCCTTCGTAACACTGTGTGAACTGTCTGGGTTATGCACGCGGGCGCCTGTGTGCGTTTCGCCCCCGCTAGACCCCGCCGGGGCACAGCCCTTCGGCGGGAGCCGTGACCTGCCTGAGCCTGGGTCACTATAAACATACACTAATTTCATCTCCACTACTGTCTGTAAATTTAATGCCAAGAGCATAGAAAATTAGTAGTAAGTGGAGTATTGAAATAATATTATGTAAGATATTACTGAGATAACAGGAGACATTATCGGTAAAACATAGTGCTCATTTAAGAATTGTGGTTATTTGCCCCTTAATGGAGCTTACTTAAAGTATTTTTTTCGTATTTGTTGTTTATTGTACAAGCTTGGGAAACACGTGTCGTGATAAAAAATACTAAGCAACAATTTTAATCCTAATGTAAGAAAAACACATTCACACACAGTTACATTAATGTTTTATTGTGTATTTACTTATTTTATCTATCCAAATATCATAAACGTTCCATGATGCGTTCATGATATTTATAATAGAATATTATGACCACCATAAAAAACTGTAAAAATGTTCTTATTGCTAAATAATAACATCAAATTCGATAATATTATTTCATTCAAATTTCGAACATCTCTGAAAAACAAAGTAATTTGATTTGACCTCTATTCTAATATTCGTCGAGATGACGTTTAGTTCGAAATTAAATTGTCAATTTGCATACAAATTTGACAAATGTCGCACGTAAGTAAGATATCGAACGATATGATAGTTGGAGCCAACTCTAGTTTGTTTCTGAATGAAAAAAAAATTTACATCTGCCAGAAAACTTTTCAATTTTTTCATTAACGCCATTACCGGTTAATATTTGTTTTATTGTATAAAATTGTTCGATTTGTTGAATTTAAACCATAAAATGAGCGATCAAGATGATATAGATATTTCGGCGACGCCTCCTGATATCCGTGACAAAGCAACTAACGTCATAAAATTATTACTGTTAGTGGCCCTGAACAACGCCGCGATGTCGGTCATAATATGCGGCTCCTGAATGCATCATGGAGGCTTATGATATGTGGGTAGATAAAGTAGTGTACACTTGTGTGATGTTATTATTGCCACGTTGTGTGTTAATTTGTATATAATTATGGGTACCAGTATCATAACACAAGCCTAGAGTTTAGTATGGGAGTAAGTAGGTCAGTGTGTGTAACATTGTTCCCTGATATTTATTTTTATTGTCAAACTAGTGACCCGCCCTCGCTTCGCGTCGGTTTATATTAGTTTTCTGTAACACCCGTACATCCAAAATGTAATATGCATAAGAACCTTCCTCTTGAATCACTCTATCTAGGACTCTGTGCAGAGTCCGTCCGGATCGCTACCACCATCTTATCCATTAACCTACCGCCAAACAGCAGTGTTCGAACTGTTGTGTTCCGGTTTGGGGATAAGACAGCCGGTGTAATGACTAGCATAGAGGCATTTCATCTTAGTCCTCAGGGTTGGCAACGCATTTGCAGTCTTAGTCTTGTAGTCTTGTGAATGCGAATGTTTATGGGTCACAGTTTCCGCTTACCATCAGGTGGCCTGTGTGCTCGTTTGCCTTCTCTATGACATAAAAAAAAAAAAAAAAAAAACTATTGCTGAAAACGGCATTCAAATCAGTTGAGTAGTTTAAAATATCTAAGCGAACAGACAGCGGAAGCGACATCATTTTATACTTTGTAAGACTACTATGTAAAGATACTGTTTCTAATACAATTGTCCTCTTAAGTACGTATTGTCGTGATAATTATAGAATTCCACAAATAACATTGGTCAAAATACAATGTGAGCTTCGTGAATTAACTCCATGCGGGCTAGTCCCTCGGTCTTATTGATAAACACAATGCCTCGGATTTATTCAACCAGCCCACATAACCATACGCCAACATAAAAGGAAAACTACAACATGGAATTTTATTTTCTTTACACATCAATGCATACGATCGAGGAAAATGAGTAAAGTGGTACTATAGTAACGTATAACCATTGTAGTACGAAGTAGTAAATCGAATGCACCTTCCACGTGTAAAGCTGATAATAAAAAGCAATCTGTGTGGTAACTTGACGTAAATTTCCTTGAAACTACCTATCCATAAGTTCTTTTACAGTATTTTGGAATGGCGTTGCCATCACTTACACGCGCTACGTTATTGGGTAAGTATATACTCTTGCAAATTTCTTTTAAAGCTTATCGAAGTCGTTACATGATGTCGCACGCGCCGTCGTTTTCTTTCATTTATGCCTACACGGTTGAAATGGAAGGTGGCATTAAAACCGTGCAAGTACTCTTACACGTGGGGTACTGTACGCTACAGTGCTCTTCATGGCATTACCTTCTTATCGCTAAGCGAACGGCAGAAACAATATTGGTTTGCACGAAAAATAAATGAAAAATTTCCATTATCGCCGTTAAAACAAAGACGTTAACTCATGTAAGGCAGGCACGTGGAAAAGGGTCATCAGCATCACCTTCTTACTCCTAAACAGCGCGTTTCCAACGGCACGTGCCTACATCGCGGGCGTACTATGATGCGGTTTGTGCCGGCGGGGACGTGATCATGAACATTGTGTGCGCTGATCATGAGACTCCTTTCTGGAGACATATTTATAAACAATTGTGATCAGATACGCCGTTATATTTAATTATGAAACCTCGAATGTTTATAAGACCTGGATAGGAACGAATGGGTCAATGCAATTACGCATGGTACCAGCTGAAACTCAAACTTAATTATAATAAAATTAAAAACCAAGTTTAGGGAGTATTTATAATTAATTTAACAAAACTTAAACAAGGTTCTAAACTGGAAGCTAACGACCACGTGCGTTTGCCGCGTGTTCCGTTCGGAGAATTTTATGAATGGAGAACGGGTTCGTACTACTTCGTACGGTTACGATACGATGTCATACTTACACCACCAACATTTCGGTTTTGTACACAGACGACGCACAAGAAACTTGAGAAGCAATCTATTTATAAGTCGTCTGAACAACGCTACTCGGTGTGGCTGCGATTGACACACAAGCATAGTCTTTCTGTGAACTGATTAATAACTGGAAGCAACTTTTTTGTTCACTGAGTTGGTAACCCATTTGTAACTGTTATATTTTTAATTGTCTACTTGAATTAGCAAATACAACTACATAACATAGGTAGGTATTTAAGATTGCATTTATAAATATTCTGTAGAGTAGGTATAGTTTACACAGGTGCTGTACCTAGGTAATATGTGCATACATCTTATATATACACAGCCCAATTAGTACGATATCGATCGCTTTATCGGCTCGATACCAGATTTATTTATTTTTTATAAGTCACTTAAGGTACGAATTAATAAATAAGTTACGTGAAATATGGATGTAGGTATCTACTAATAAGACAAGACAAGTCAAAGGAAAATTAAAACAATTTCGGTACTTATTGATATTTATTTTACGGCGCATTAACATGGGTTTATCTGTAGAGATAACAACGGGCTAGATTCATAGCCCGTATAATCTATTATCATATCATATTAGTTATCACAATCGTATTCGGCAAATAGATTATTTCATAGTTCTTATATGACGTCAGAAGTGTCAGAACTATTGTTTTAGCGCATTTGACAAAACAATGAAGCACTACGCTACTACACTCGAGGTGCCTTTCTTACACAATGTTCTATGAATTTTCGTTTGTACAGACAGTCACTTTCATAAATACGAGTACACTTTAGTATCTTGTCTATTTAATGTCATGTTTAAACTGCCATACACGAATTGTCACAGAAATTAAAGTGACAACGTACTAAAGTGTAAACATTAAGTATTATTATATATTAGTATATTGCTAATTACATTATTAATTGATCCGTTTTACAGTTGGCCTGTCACATCACATCACAATTTCTATAACTACGCCAAGCACATCGTCAATGGAGCTGTCCTAACTGGCATTGACGCCACCAATAAGTCGGATTTCTGATCGGCCGTTTAGGCTTACCGTTGTTCTATTTTATATTATAATATAATATAAAAAAATATAAAATAAAATTGTGAACTCTTTATTGCACAAATATAAAATGACAAACTAAAAAAAAACTATAGGTATCCTATAGAATAGGATACCTATAGTTAGCTTAGGGAGGTAGCGAGTATTTCGGTATATGATTTCCACGCGTTTCACATCGAGGTGGATCGCAGTTTAGGTCAGTACGAATTGATTTGGTCCAGTCAATTAAGGTTCTATGTCGCTGCGTTTTCGCGTTACAGCGGATTGAAGTTGCTTAAAAAAAAGGGGAGTTTTAAATCATTTTCAAATGTATGCCTCTGGGGTGCGTAGTCACAATCATATTGGAAACGAAGAGGCAGACAATCAGGGCTCTGCATTATCATGGGGCGGAATTGTAAAAACGTAAAAAGAAAAGCTCTAAAGTCATTTGCACACGGTTCTCATTACGCCCATTCGATTCATTATGACTCCCTGGATACGAAAAAACATTTGGCAGACACTTTGCTCACTATTTTTTAGCTGTACAACTGTTTGGAATTCCAAACAAAACAGACCGAACCCAAATATTTCTGACGCGTTTTGAAAATCGTTCCTATAGATTATAAATAATTATTTTCAATAATATTCAGTAGACGTAGAATTTTGTACTTGAAGCTAGGTGCGAGAGACCAGTTGAAAAAAAATAATCAAATGGACTGCCTTCGGAATATCAGAGGCCTGTACGTGTGCCTCATCAATTTTCTTGGTTTTCGTAAGAAATGTACAATCCCAAGAGGCAGACATGTGCGCATAATTAGCACAACTTTTCTTTTTACATTTTTGAAGCGCTGTCAATAGACATCGCAGAGGCAACATGCTGCAAGACTATTTTTCCGTGGTGTGTCTCATTGGTTTTAATCGAACAATTCAAGTCTGCCTAGTGTGCACTTCATAAACAGTTTATTAGATCATAAAAATAACTTAAGAACTTCAACACTGCAGCAGTCAAAAGTCAGAGAACTGGATGTCTGGCTCTTCGATTTTTTGTGTTTACAGTATGACCGTGATCATCAGCCACGAAGGCAGATAAATATGTGCGCATAATATAGCACACCTTTTAGAAACGCTGTAAATCGACAACGCAGAGCGCCACCATTGTGGCAGACCAGGTCCTTGATGTTTTTAGGGTGAAATTATCGCTAATAATAACGTCAGCCACGTGTGCTGATCATATAGAAATTTTGCTCGCCAGCTCCCTAACTACTACACTTGTTATAGCGTGTCGCCGGGAGGCACAGATTAATTTCACTTTTCCGTTTATTCATCGACTCAGTGAAACGAAGTTTAAGCCAGGATGTTGTTGGAAAAATGCTAAACAGTGATAGACTTTTCCCTAAGAGACTATAACTTGGACCTTTATAAGTCAAGTGAAACAAACACATGTTCCTACTTAATTTGATAGTTTGCTATGAATATGAAGTTCGTTTACTTACCTACAAGTATTTATTATTATTTTGTTTCGATTCTTTGACGATCGTAATATGAATTCTGTAAAAGTGACATGTGTGGAATATATATTAACTGTTACGTATTAAATAAATAATTCTAAATCGTTTTACAAAAGTTTCATTGTAGATGGGGATTTTTTCTTGCTAATGAAGGTGTTCGAAAATCTCAATCAAAGTTCCGTCGTCGTAAACAACTCATAAATGATTCCATGCAAGATGCTAACAGGTGTGTCTGCCTCTGGCGCCTCATATTCGTCTCTCTGTACATCTGCCTTCTACAGATGTGACAAAATCGGTCAAGTGCAAGTTGGACTCGCGCACCGAGGGTTCTGTAATTAAGATAATATGCTTGGTAACCGCAAAAAAAAAAACCTTTGGTTATGAGCTTTGTTTTGCTATGCAATAAGGTCCGTTTTAATTAGCCTAAATTTTAATACAGATTTTCGAAGTTTTTTGTTATTTCTCTGTAACTGTAAATAATGAACACTTAATTTTATTTTTCCCTTAAAATATATGTAATTATCTATATCTACACACATCAGTTTTTTTTTAAAGATTTTTTGATTCATAAACTTTGGGAGATAAGGGGGGGATAAAAATGCCTCATTATCCACTGTCAGAAATACAATCAGTAAATTAAAGAAACTAAAATAATTCGACGGCAAAAGAAATAAATAAACGAAAGTTGGGATATCCAATGCTTTGGCACGAATAGGAAAAATCAAGTTCGAAATTAAATATTCCATGTCACGCAAAAATTACAATGAACCCTGGCGGAAACTGCGAGAAACCGTGTCCTTACCCTTGAATTCAATGAAGGGAGGAGTGAAGACTAGAGAAAATAACTTCCTTGACCGGCCAATACACCACCGCGAAGTAAGTACCTACTGATACCATTATGAGTACTATGACGACATCCAAATAAATAATGCAAGTAATTAAACTTAGTTAAAAAATATTCTTCTGGGTTTACCACCTACGTTTTTGTCTTGAAAACGTAGCAGTGCAGTGGTCACTACCACTGTACTGATGACGACGGTTCTTGGGCGCAACGTTTACCTGATTTTAGAACCGGCTTGTTTTTCTAGTGACTAATGCATGGCCTCCATTCCACTAGGTAAAACCATATTGCCTTTGACGTGGCATAGGTATTGTCTTTAACTCGGCCGCCAAAACTGTCAAGGTAATAAGAGCTATCAAAACGTCTACAATATGATAAAACGTCAAAAGTAATAAGGTTATAACGTGTACATTTTAGAAATTCCATTTTACTTTTTAATAATTATTATTATTCCTGGTTATAGAAAGTGGCAATATAAATACAATTTTAACTGTCTACCTATTACGTTTGATGAGATACCGCCGTAGCCAGACAGATCCACCGATGAGAATTAGTAAAAAAAAGTCCGCTGGCAACGTTTGGGTACAGAACCCTAAAAAGTAATACGAACATGAAGGACACAACATCATTGCCTCAGAATCTGCACCAATACAAATTATTGAATAGGTACTTAATAATATTACTTTCAAGGAACGGTTCCGTAAGTGACAACCGTCATATCTGTCATCTAACTCACTAATTTTAAAAAGTAAAAGGTACACTAATGGTAAATTTAACAAACAAATGACGCGGTGCTGTTGTTTATTGGGGGCGCGAGTTGCGAGGGCGGCGGCGGAGGCCCGCTTCGCGGAACGGGAACCGGACCAGCGCAGCGGGCCGCCGCGGCGCTTTGGTGACTTTTATTTTTATTCCCATTGAGTCGCGCCGACCACGCTGGTGAATGCAACTTGACACGCCAACATATATTGTTAGTGATTTTTAGTATTTTGATGTTCCAGGAAAAAGGACACCCAAATTCCATTGTTATGTTTCTTCAGTTAATTATCCTGGGTGATAGGGGTAAAATTTTGCATCGTAATAAGTTTGCAGATTGAGCTACGTGCTTGAAACTTTGTACAAGTAAATAGTCATCATGATAATAAATATAATTTTAAGATTCTATTTTTTTGTAGCGTTTTATACCTTAAAAGTAAAAACGGAACCCTAATAGGTTTTCACTTTTAAGGTATAAAACGGTTTTCAATCCGTATGTCCGTCCATCCGTCAATATGTCAAGAGTTCAAACTCTTCGTTTAGCAACGCAGTCAAAAGACACATCAGACAAATATAAATCCGACTTCATTCATATCCTCTGCAGAAGTGTTGCTAGAATAGAACCCACCCAATGTAAATTTGTATACCTAACTCTGTCAATTAGGTATATCATAAATGAGTAGATACTTATATGTGCAACATAACGTTAATATTTTGGTTTATGACAGTAAAGCACAAATAACAAGTTCTTTTTAAACCATCAAATTACGCAATTTGCCTACAGCGTCTGTCGTTTAGGAATTCAGAAAAAGAGTATAAGGTATAAATAATCGTGTCTGCGCTCTATTGTTGGCGCGCTGCATTGCGCGCGCGGTGCGTCGCGACGCAAGCGCACGCCGCCGCCGGCTCATGTTGCCGCTAAAAGCGGACCCGACAACGAAACGCATGCAGAAATAACACGCAAACAAACAACACCGACGACTACTCGAGCTCGTCCTTTTACTTCGGTTACGCTCTACAAGTCGATTTGCATCTCGATACGTATTACGTAAAAACCCTGTCGCTACTATAAATTTAAGTGGCAATTTTAGTAAGATTTTTTTATTAGACTAAAATAGAAAGTACCTAACACTTACTTTTTGTTTTTTTGCGAGCATGCTTTTTTTCATAATAGAACATCAGGATTCAATCGTAAACAAAATAACATTATTATTTTAAGCTCTTTCACTGACAATGTAATTTCCAGTGCATACTAGGACTGGAAAACTTCGAAACGAAAAAAAAAACAGCAAGTGTCAGTTCTTGTTCTTTTTTACGGAGAGTTTCTGTTCAGTTTTTGTGTTGACGATGGACTAATTTCATAATTATTTGAAATAAGTGAAACAATTGACTACAGAATTAAATAATTATTAGCCTAGATAAAAAAACCTTGTTTCACTTTTATTCTAATAAATATATTACTGTTTACTATAATTTCCGCGTAACGATCAAAATAGGCCACTAAAGGCCCCTAATTTGTTTTGAGTAGTGTATAACCCCCGCTAACCCCTCACCTTTATACCTGCAGTCCCTTGAGGTCCAAGGATATAAGTTTGTAATACTTCTTTTCAAAATATAACATTTAACTAATAATAATAAACGAAAACAAAAGTTAAAAAAAAAACATATCTCGCTTTTTTTAACATTGTAAAAACACATTTGTAAAATTTCAAGATTTATTGACTGGCCCTGGATTCCGAGGTATAGGTTAATCTTACAGCACTCCTCCAAAAGTGTTAAACGATATATTAGTTATAAACTGAGAACCTTTGTTAAATTGTTTGAATTGATAAATTGCAGTCAATAATGTAAACTATCTTTAAAAAAAACGGCCAAGTGCGAGTTGAACTCGCGTGAAGAGGGTTCCGTACATACGTATTTCTTTCCTTTTTTTTTGATAGCATTCTCATAGGTTTTATGTAATCTACGAGCAATGAACTATATTTTGTAATAAAACATTTTAGGCTCAGTAGTTTCGGTGATTAGGGTTATGGAAAATTTTCGTATTCATTCATGAATAAAATCAAAAATATTAATTTACAATAATAATAAAAACATATTTGAGATCCTCGTAACCAGCCCTTTGATTTGATATATGACACAGTAAGGCAAGCAAATCATTTTTTTAAATTTCCTAAAATGTCCCCCGAAAATAACCTTTATTTAAAAAAACTACTTTACTTTGCACATCTGTGTTAGGGTCATCAATTTACATATTTCTAACAAATTTCCACTCAATCGGTCCAGTAGTTCCGGAACAAATTGACTGTGACAGACGGACGCACGACTGATCTTATAAGATAAGGGTTCCGTTTTTTTCAATTTTTGTACAGGACCCTAAAAATACAGGTTTTGCGTGGCAGCTTCGATTAAACCAGACCAAACCGACTAAAACATACAGCTATTATAAACGAGTGCAGTATATCGTGGTTACTGTCCAAACATCTAGTGTAGGCTGAGGTCGATCTGCAACTGTGTAATGTAATTAGGGTAATGTTTACCGTTGCGCAGCCAAACGAATGAATCACGAGTGGCGTAGGCGTCGGTATCACATGAGACCAAATTGGTGCGGCCGTGCCGCGCGGCTCCACCCCGCGCAGTTTTAAACCAGAACCTATAAATAATACTCATCTGACTTCTGACAGTCATGAAAAACGACGATGACGACAGACCGCTCAAAAAACATATATCTACGTGAAAAACAGCGGCCCACGTCATCCGACAATTGTTTAAATACGTTGTTTATCTTGCGACTACACCAGCATCGTTAGCTCATGATATTCATGACAGAAAGAGAACCTTTTAGTAAAGTGTTTTATACATTATTATTCATCACATCCATAATACAATGACACTGTATTAGTCACTTTATCTAGGTTCAATAGTGAAGCAAGAAAAGACATTCATCAGAACGAAAACAACACGATAAATACAGAATTGACAATAGGAACTAAAAAAACAATTTTCAGCCATGCCAGCTCCAATAACCACTCGACACGATACCGACGCAATAACTCGCCCTCTTTCCAATATTTATGTTTAACATCGTGACCGTTCCAAACACTTATTCAGCGTGAAGCTAATTACATCACCGTGGTAGGCCTGCGCTCAAAGCGAGAACGTCATCTCACGGAGTCAGTGTTTATAGGTGCGTGATAATGGCGCCTTGCATGAACTAACATAGATATTTAGTTTGTGAGCGTGCCCTCGTGACTGCGCCGGGCGCGAAGCCAAGGCAGCGTTGCAGCGGCGACGTCGGCGCCAGCGAGGCCGCGTCATACATCCATCACATAGCTCATCATTGGCTATGAATAGTACGCAGGCCTAGTCCATTCCGCGAATACCGGCTGGAGTAAACAACACAGTCATGCTTGCTAACCGATTCTATTGTGCGACCGGGTTGTAAACGTTTCCAAGTGCTGGTATGTACCTACGAGTATTAGCCGTACAGAGTCATAGTCACAGCAATTTAATACTTATACTTACATGTTAATATTTACGATATATCTTTTCCTTGTACAATTGTGCTTTCATTCATCCATTAAATATAATAATAAATGTAATCACGGCGTCGGCACGTATACGATAACCTAATTGGAAGGTTATTTAAGTTTGTAAACTCATTGTAGCGCTGGCTACAATATTCACGCTTGATTACAATCGCAAGAAATGATTTAAAAAAACGAAGTTCTTCCAGATCGACTTTAGCCAATGTTTAGCGAAGTTAGTAGTGACCCTACCTACGAAGCTAGCGGTGCCGGGTTCGATTCCCGGTATTATGAGCAAATATTTGAATGACGAACGTGATGATCAGCACGAGTATTTGTTCCTGAGTCGTGGATATTTTCTATGTTCCTATTTAAGTAAATATTTCTTGATAAATAAAATGGAACTCTTTATATTATATTTAATGGATGAATGAAAGCACAGTTGTACAAGTAAAAGATATATCGTAAATATTAACATGTAGGTATTTACAGTGCGACAAAAAAAGAGTAGAAATTAAATAAAATGGAACTCAAAAAATTCCATACTAAATTGTTGCCATGTTTAAGCATTTTACATCAAATATGTGACAGTTACGTAGAAAGTGGCGCCCTCATTTAATTTCTGCTCTTTATTGTCGCACTGTAAATCGTTGTCTAGTACCTACCCATAGGACAAGCCTTGAGCTTAATTTGTGAGTAGGTACATTTTTATGAGATAATTGATATGCAGTTAGATTCGACAGAGGGTACAAACAACCGTAACGTCAGTGGCCGCACGCGGATGCCGCGTCCTGTTTGTCTCGGAGTCCGGCCAGGGTCGGCCATCACGGACCTAATGGCTGCTCACACGAATTTACCAACGAGTTTAAACTGAGGATTCCGTCCGTACGCAAAAAAACGAAACGGAGCTGTGAGCGTCTGTTGCTAATTTATTTTGATAATTTATGTAGTGTTGGCCCAAAATCGAAGATAAATGAAAATGAATATGTTATACTTACTTAGTATTTTTCATCCCATACCTACATAAAAATATTTTATTTATTTCTTTAATTTAAATTACTTAAGGACATTCTAACAATCAAAGAGGGCCTACACGTTGCTTGTTATGTTTTTTAAAGTGCAATACAAATAAACCCGAGTGGCATATCGGGCAATGCAGAACGTTTCGCGGACAAGGGTACTGCGCGCCCCGTCATCGTCAACAGTAAACACGGTGCAACGGCTCGAGGCAAACAACTCCAAGAATATTCCGCCTGACTCCGCTCTGACACAAACACAGGAAATGCCCCGCTTCTTACACCGACATACCGAACACATACGCACTTCACTCATGAACAGAGCGAGAGCGTATATTTTCACATTCACTGTAGATCGTTTGATAGGTACTGATTAATTCTTTACATTCGAGGTTAAAGAAAGTTCAAATCAAACATCGTAAACAGAATTTGTTTACGTTACCAATAAATATTCCCGGTGCACATTATAAATTCAATTCCATTTGTCAAATTGAGGCTACAATATATCATCGTATGAGGATGCGTGTGTTATTAACGGCGCTAAGTAGAGGCACGTGGCACACGCGTGAACGTTGGTATGGAAGAAGCATTACGTACTTGCAACTCATACATTCGAAGGCAGCCAACCATGGCAAGATAGGTGACAGCGGCTTGCCTTCGGTAAACAATTACACTTACAGTCATACTTGTACTTACTACCATTGCGTTTTCCATGTTGATAAGGTTTTAATTCTAAATCTTGTTTTGAAATGTTCTTTTTAGGATTCCAAAGTCAAACTAGAAACCCTTAAAGTTTCGTCTGTCTGCCTGTGTCATACTTTTTCTCAGAAATTTGTACACATATAGACATGTACTGCGCACTAAGATCAACTAAGAAAGAAGTAAACAATATTATCTAGGGCACCTCCCTTACATGTTCAAGTTCAAAGACATTTTTTTTTACTTTACAACATCGTATAATATGTATATTATTGGACAACTATAAAAAAAAAAAAAAAAACATTATCTGCAGCGGTTTAAGCATTCTCAGGACGCAACTTGCACTGACTTTCGTCATGTCAAATTGATCGTGTAGGATCCTCAAAATATTAATATCTTATACGCCGACTAATGCAAATAACTGTTTCTTTTTAAGACGAACATCTTCTTGTACAAGCTTTTATAAATTTTCTACCATCTACGATGTTGTCGCTTTAATCGGCTTTCTTCGGCGAGGGTCATCGCTAAATGTCGCTAATTGACTACCTGCAATTTTTAAACCGATTATACCACTTATAAACCATGATTTTACCAGGGCACTGATGCCCGTAAACAGCTACCATTTCAGAAATAATAAATTGCGAAGGTATTCCTTGCTTAAAAATAAACTTTATAATATAACAGCACGATATTCAATTTGCTCCGTAGTCTCATTTTGTGGCGAATTAATTTGTTATTAATATTATAAAAGCAAAAGTTTGTGCGTGTGTGTTTGTGTGTGTGTGTGTGTTTGTTACTCTTTCACGCAGAGCTGGACGGATTGGGATGTTATTTGGTATGGAGATAGCTTATACACTGGGTTAACACATAGTCTACCTTTTAACCCGGAAAAATTTAAGGTTCCTGAGTCGCGGGCAGAAGCTTGTTTGTTATAAAGGCCATATATCAAAAACAAATGACAACCCGGGTTTGAAATTTGTCATACAATATCTAAAGAGTTCACATTATAACCATGCAAAGAGGTTTTACACAAATAACTCATCTTCTGCTTCATTCCGCAAAATTTTGGACCTCCCCCGTATGTCAGTATCTCATTATCAATTTTAAGATTTGGGGCAACAACGTTCAGGATGTATTTCTATTTATTCTCTAAAAGTGCCATTTCCGCTAGAGTTACGTGTCCCCTGGGAAAAACTCCCAGTACTAAAAATATGAAAAGTATCTTAAATTAAAGTAAATATAACGAATTAAAAAGGAAATCTATCACGACTTAGATAGACTTGATTGTTTCTTGAGATACTGGCGCCTAGTGTTTACCTACTAAAAATCATCACCAAATAACTTAAATTGGAAAATTTGTTAATAGTTACTTGTTGTTTTTCGAGATAGTGTTTTGCGTATGTAGTAACTGCGTCGAAATACTCGAAACCCTACACTGAACATGGCCCTATCCTTATCTGATACTGTGCTGAAACCAGGCGAGTTTCAGTTCGTTTTGTTTTAGGATAAGCCTAACTTGATCTGTGCTGTGACCCGGCTTTTAAAAAGTTTTGTAAGATATTAGTATTTCTTTTACCGTTTTCCGCGATGAATATTGTAGCAGGAAAACTGATAAACTTTAACTTCCCTCATGGTCATTCGGATAAAAATGTTATCCTTCGTGCGGTCTTCAACCTGCTAATGGCAAAGTCGGTAAAAACCCATTTTTTGCGGTTTAGTTCCTTAATAAAAGCTGTGTTGTTAATATAAAAGGAAGTGTTTTTGCGAGCAATGTCAGTAACCATACCAGCGACGGTCACTCACCGACACGGTACGTAGCTAATCCAGTGTCTGCCTGCGCCGATGGTGACTAATAACACTTTACGATTTTTAAGTGAGTTAAAGCCATGCACCATCATCAACTTCAAAAGATCTCATAATTATCAGTATATATATATATGTATATGCCTATTCCAGATCAGTCCAGAAGTTAATCTATGAGTTTTGATTTTAATTAGCTTTGTCAAACAATAAAGATGAATTCAAGGCAAACCAGATCTTCAACTAAATAATGTTTTTCGAATTAGGTATTATGTGTCTTGTTGAAGCGCCTCTGTTAGCACGACCATAATCAAGAAGTATAACCGAGAAAATCCCCTTGTATGATGAATCATTATTATATAGACACAAACAGAGCACTTCTGCACTACCGCTGCAGGATGTTGTCATTCTTGAAAGAAGGATTATTGTGTACTAAGAACAACATGCCCGAATGCAATGCGTGATATTATTCTGTAAGTATATTTATTTGGTGATTGTGTGACTAGCGCAGTAGGTATTTATATATGTATAAGTAAGTATTTTGTGTTTTCACACAACCTATTCAGCATAGCATGACTATACTATTTTGTACTTATCTGGTTGATTAAAATGTTGCGCTAGTTCAATGTCTAACCAAGAGTGGCGAAAAATGTTATCTCGATTTGTATTATATTAGGTCGGGGCAAAAGTATTATCGCATTTTGAATGTGTTATTAGTTATTAAACCTCTCTGGCCGTACTGAATGTAACTGGCTGGTTGTAATACCATTAAATGTTGACATTCTGAAGATGCAATAAAAAAATGAAAAACATAGTTCCCGCCGTTTTTCAATTGTTTTTCAAGCAAGCAAAATGAACGTATGTGCGGAAGAAATTCGTTAAATTTTAAAGTTTTATTACAAAAAAGGTAAAAATGCGACGAACGCAGCGAATATGTGCGGTTTACGGACCTAATGCGGTATCAATAAGATTAGCACAAATGTGGTTTAAGCGTTTCAAGTCTGGAAATTTTAGTGTGAAAGATGAGGTTCGCTCTGGACGCCCTGTCACAGATAAAATCAGTGCCATCTTTGAAAAAGTGGAGCAAGATCGACATATAAGTAGCTACGACATTGCTGAAGAACTGGATGTTGATCATAAAACAGTTTTACGTCATTTACAAAAGTCTGGATACAAGAAAAAACTTGACATTTGGGTACCACATGATCTCACTGAGAGAAACCTAATGCAACGTGTTTCCATTTGTGATTCTTTGTTGAAACGTAACAATTCCGAAACATTTCTTAAACGGTTGATTACGGGTGATGAAAAATGGGTCACTTACGATACGAATGTGCGAAAAAGATCGTGGTCGAAGCACGGACAATTTCCACAGACCGTGGCAAAGCCCTGCCTGACGCGGAACAAAGTGATGCTGTGTGTATGGTGGGATTGGAAAGGAATCGTCCACTATGAACTTTTGCCACCGGGTAAAACTATCGATTCTGACCTCTACTGTCGCCAACTGATGAGGTTAAAAGGAGCCCTTGTGAAAAACCGGCCGGAGCTGGTGATCAGAAAGGGCGTAGTGTTCCATCATGATAACGCCAGACCGCACTCATCTATAACCACGCAGCAAAAATTGAGAGAGCTTGGCTGGGATGTGTTGATGCATCCTCCGTATAGTCCTGACCTTGCTTCATCAGATTTCCACCTGTTTCGGTCACTTCAGAACTCTTAGGAAACATAAAGCTAACCTCAAAACAATACTGTGAAAACTACCTGTCAGACTTTTTTAGTCAAAAATCTCAAAAATTGTACAGCAATGGGATCATGGCACTACCCACAAGATGGCAACAAGAGTTCGATCAAAACGGCACAAACATATTATAAATAAATAAAAAATTATACCTAAAACAATTTCTATTCTTTGTATGAAAAATACGAAAATACTTTTGCCCCGACCTTTTATATGAAAACAAGTAGGTTTGTTTATATAGCATGGAAACCAGGAGAAATCTTAAATATTTTATTTTAGTCTATATAAGATATACTTAAGTTGATGTATCTCAAATATTTATAAGGATTCGGTACACCTTTGTAAAAGAAAATGATATCAGAGTAGTATTCATTAGGATTAATAAATTTATTTATAAACGTCTTTCAAATACTTTTGGCTAAAAATAAACCTTGTTTTGCGACTTATTATCGCGGACAGGGCACATCGTTCTTTTAATGACGCCAAATTGTTTCAGAACTTGTTTTTATCCATTCGTATGTACATTACCCACTATCTGCTGCACAAAAAACAACCAATTAAGAGAAATATCAGTGGATTCGATTTAAAAGAACACTTGCTAGGTCAACTTCACGTGTTGCTAAGGCATTATTTATTTTGATTATAAAACGTGTAAAGTACAGGGTTGCGGGTAGAGGCTAGAAAGTAGATACGCAATTTATGAACGAGTCGTATTGAGTGAGAGCCGAGACCGAGCCCCATATCGTAGAAAGCTTAAGCTACTCTGAATACCTACAACAGTAACTTTTTACAATACAGTAAACTATTTCAGAGAACCATTCAGTTTTTTTTTAATTTTCCTAGTTTTATAGAGATTTGCGTTTCGTGAATACTTGTTAGTGTGAGAATATTTGTGTCACTACATCACTAGACGAAATCATGTTCAAGCAGCTACTTATTTTACGTTGCCGTCTGCTATTATCTTTATGGCAAGGTAGTACCTAGGAGTAATCCTGCGAGCAGGTATGCCCCGCCATGGATGCCATTTGGTTTTCATAACCCTACTTTTTAGGTGTCTCTTAAGGTGAAAGAAATGATATTATATTTATTCTGTCAATATAAAGTGTGTTTTAAGTGGTGGCATTTGCATATATACCTATAGAAATGTTAAACCAAATCAAATCTAATCAAATCAAAAGCATTTATTTCAGTCATCTTTGGACCATAAAATGTTAGTAAATAAATTTACTGAGCACATAACTAAGCTAACCTACTAGTTGGATTGATGTACCAGTACGTGAAACAGACAACAATGATTCACATTCTGACAATCGAACCTGTGGGCGAACGTCGCCAAGATGCTGTTGGAGTTGGCCCGCACCCTGCGCAACAGGGATGTGCAGCGTTATAGGCTGCTTGTATAAGAATATAAAAAATATATATAAGAAATACATTTGCAATATTTATGGAAGTAACCTTAGCTCACTAAAATCTTTATAAGCACACCAATAATCCTTTGGCAAATATACCTAATATTTAGCGAAAAAAAATGGTGTGCACTGATTGGTCGATTACATTGATTGATTGATTGATTGATTGATTTGGTTCTCAAGGTCTGACAACAATGCTGTCGACCAATCAGCAAACAGGTCGGCGAAAACATTTTTGGCCTGTCCATATAAGTAATGTGACATGACCCCTAACCAAACCAAAAAGTAAAGTCAATCTTTGGCAAAATTTCCGAGCAGTGATGATAAATCTGGTGCAGTGTAATTTAGTGTAAAAGTTAAAACAATTCTGTTTTTATTTTGTGTTAATGTGGTTATCTATTAGGTTTATTGCCCTTTATCTTAACTTCGACACTGTTCAGTCCATAAAAATGCACAAACAGTGAAATATCCCGCTACTAATGTATCATACATCAAGACGTTGATTTAAATGGAATAGATATATTTATTATGTCAATAGCCCGACAAAATAAAATATATTAAATATGTAAGTATGTATATGTTATGTATACCACCGCGCCTTACTCACTATCCACTATCAACAAGCTCACAAACAGAACACACGATACGACATGCCTTGTTCTAAAGGAATTTTATCTCCTCACTTTCATGGAAAGTATTGCATTACCGTATCAATTATACGACATGCAGTTAAATCGTTAAATACAATTACACGCGATATCAATTAAATGTTTTACAAAGACAAGGTTGCAGTTGTGTTTTACCAAAGACACGGTAAAGAAAAGGCGAAAGGTACTTGTAACGTTGATTACGCAAATAGGTTGTTCGGCCTATTTATTATTACCTACTATATTTACCTATGTCTCAACAAAGACAAGTTGCGCCGACCCCAAATAAGTTAGGATAAGGGGCTGAAGAATGATTCTAATATACTTTTCAACATTTTTTCACAAGTATCAAAAGATATTTACTTATTTACTAAGTCTTTGTTACTACGTTTAAACGACTTTTAATACAGGTGTTTCTTAGATTATTAAAATGAAAATCTTGAGTTAGTTGATCTCAGTATGCAAATCATGTTACCCAAAGGACGTCCACAACTGGTCTCACCCAGTGCTGCTTATATCCATCGGATTACCTTATGACACCTTCACAGATCCTCAGGTAGTCAGGCAAGGCAGGACCCATATTGATGAATCTTTTAATAGCCTCCCCGGCCATCCGTTCTTCATGCAAGTAATTTACAAGTCGCATTTAACGGGTTTCGATATTCACCTGCCTATTTAGCTGCCGCCGGTATTGTAATTCGTGAGAGGACGCTGCTTGATTTGAGAGGAGTTTCTAAAAAATAGCACACCTTTGACTTTTTCTAAAGATTTGGAAAAATAAATGCACGTTAATCGGGATCATCATTCTGAACAAGAGAAAATAGTATTATATGTATGGAATTGTCCGTTTTGTTAAATCGAAAAAAAAACGAAGAATTCCATTAAATCGGGAGTACTAATTGTTCTCGTTCAGAATGAGGTAAATTGCATAAATAAAACAGTTTCCATAAACCTGTAGTTTCGTTATTTTGTTGTTTACAAAGTGAGCCCAGACGTAGTTGCAAGGTTTGCAACCTCACGAACAAAGTGGACCCACACTGAGCCCAGCATAATCAGTTTTCAATACGACAGATGTGCGCTAGCTCAAAGACGTCAGACACCGCAAATATTGACAGCGTTCCCGCCAGTAGTGTCTCGAGGTTGTAACGATAATCACGTGGAATTTTACAGCCTAGTTGAAAGTCGCCAGTGCACCACTAAGCCTCGGTCTCGCCTCGCTTAGCGCTTGTTGCACTAGCGCATCTTCATACGGTATATATTATCATGGGATGGGCTATCGTTCAATCTTACTTAACGATAATATTTACAGTAGTATAAAAAATAAACATTAAGCCGTTCGAGTTCATTGCTATGGAATATTTCTGTCACATACCTACATACATTCATATCATAACAAGTTGTGAAATAGGTAGGTCCAGCGTTGTTTATATCTTGCCGGTTGTTTACTCTTTCTGAAAATGAAATCTTAAAACAACCAATAAAAATCCATGCTAAAAGGCTAAAGGCGTCGACAGAATGATGCGAGGAGTCGAGGACAGGTAAGTGTTTTTCCACAAGTTGAGGGCACTGGCAGGCGGCGCCTCCACTGAAAGACGGAAATAGGTTCATCGACCCCGACCTTGACGGCGCCGACGCAAGTACTCGGAGGTACGATGTCGCTATAATATGTACTTAATGTTACGTAAAGCGAATATTTAATGACAATGTTCTATGAAAAAGGGGAGAACAATTGTTGATATATATACATACATAACTTGCTCAATTGATTTGCGAACTCAAAAAGCGGTCTTATACTTACATTTGACCAAAAATCGTGATAAATCGGACTGTCCACATATTGCAGCATCTGTCGAAATGTTGCACTACATTGTGTTTCCATTCACATTGTGACGTGAGAACACCACTAGATTCCCACGCAACTGAAGCGCGTACGCTGGAGCAATCGACCAAAGCACGAATTGTGAGCTTGGTAGTAATAAAATATCAAGCTGTCCACCACAAAAATGACTTTACTGAATAATGTCACTTAAACCTGTAAATATTAGCCCAAGTTGATAACGGTTCAACTATGTGAAGAAAAAAAATCTCAAGTCGCCGCACCGCCTTTTTTTAAATGTAAGAGTAATAATAATAACATATTACACTAATGCTTACACTAATGTTTTTTTCTGATAAAAACCGCAAGTGTATATTAATATTTATATGAATTGCCTAAATGGGATCTTTCCTTGTATCATTCGCCTATTATGTTATTATGGAGATATGGTTCGTTTATCAGTCGAGCAGAGCGGGAGCAGGCAACCGTAATGACTGTTACACCGCAATAGTGCGGAACTAACGAACCAGGCCATCCAACGACGAAGGGTCATCAGCACTTCTGTGCTGGAACCATTCTTATTACAAGAAACGCCTTGTTGAGCACAGGTAATGAGCGGACGCGAGAAAACTAACTAGCTGACAAATTTAATGAGTACGATCTCCTACGTTCCATAATGCGGTTAGCCGGATAATTGAAAAGGAGCACGCGCTCAAGATCTGCAACCATAATTAATTAATAACTAACGGAACATTTAAGCTCTGAAATATTTGAACTAGGTACAGTCGAGTTAATAAATATGTATACAATTTATTACCTTGTCACTTAAATCGCTGTGACCATTTGTACATGGCATTTTAAACATGACATTAAATAGACAAGGTACTAAAGTGTATACATATCTATGAACTCCACTGTACTAGTATGACCAAGAATAAAAAAGTGTTTACAAACTATGCGCCTCGAATTCGAGGGCGAAGAACTTCCGCGATTTCGCATCCTTTTATGGGATGTTCATGACAATCATCGCTTGATTCGTAGGCATACAACGCAATGTGACTGCCTAATGGTGGACGTATTCAGCCGGCCTGTTTATCAAAACGAACCGACACTGGCCGGTTCACAATGGAGTTGATATCAAATATAAGATACAATCACCACAAATCTAAACAGGCATGACCATGAGGCATGATCATACAGAGTGATTAAAACACTGAGATGTTATGAAAAGCATCGCGAGATTTGCGGGAATCATCCTCTATTTTTAACGCTTCGAAATAAAACCGTGCGTGTCAAACTTTGCACATTCAGGGTTCCGTACCAAATGTACCTATACACCCGCATCCCATCTAGCTTCTATTTGATATTAAAATACACGAAATAATAAAAAATATTCCTATATTTAAAGTCCATAGGACAATTGAAAGTTTAAAAATTCTTCGGAGCCACATTTTGTAAAAAAAACTGACTTTGGTGGCTTCTGATTTTTGTTACCAATATTAAACAAAATGTACTGTATTTATCTTCTCAACGAGCTTTAAAGAACGATACACCTCTCCAAGGGGTTGGTATATATTTTTATTCGCGCTCCCACTTAGCAGTATAGACATTAGAAAAAAAAAAATTGTCAATTTGTATGGCTTTAAGTCAAATAGATGCTTATATAAGTACTGTGAACATTTGAAGACTGTACCTTCAACCGTTTGACTGTAAAACCTTTGTGACAGACGACGGACGGATCGTACGGAATCCTACAAACGACAGGCACGAAGTCATCAACTCATTAGAAGAGCGTATACTCGGTGTCCCTTTGAAAGTAATTTCCATGTCAACAAGGGCGCGGGAAAATATACAAGTCATACCAAGAATCAAGAACAAAGAAATAATAGCTTTCAGTAGCAAATAACATACAAAGAATTTTATTGAATAACAAAAGATGACGTTGCCTACTTATAAGTCTAACAAGTCATGGCTTCAGGGGGCGTTACTAGCATCATCAATTTACATTATGTCTTTGTAAACAAATGTTCATTAATTTACTTTTATAGAAACCGAACGTCACGGCAAAGGCGCCATAAAGCAGTGAATAAAATTCAACATGAAATTTGTCGTTTAACAATAAATAAGCTTTGAAATTAGAATGAGGCAGATGTCTAGAATTTGTCAGTCCTTTATTTTTAGAAGATTCACCGACTCGACTTGTGTCTCCATTTGACGGCGATAATGTAAATATGTTTGGTTTGGTACAAAATATACATTTGAGGTAAATTTAATTGTTATAGCTAAACATTATAGCGTAACCTATTCTCGGTTTTTTCAGGGAAACAAGGCATACCTCATATCATAAATTACTTACCTTATCTATAATCAAATTCATCGATTACAATTCCTAAAACAATTTCAATATCAGATAAAATAAACAACAATATATGTTAGCGTGAAAAGTGATAAATACGAACTAAATTCATATCTATCTACATATAGGTAGGTAGGTAAAGTCAAAGTCAAAGTTCTTTATTCTTCAATTTAGGCATAACATAATGCACCTATGAATGTCAAAAAGCATTACCACCAGTTCGAAAAATAATACCTTGGCCCCGGGTGATTATTCGGCGTTTTAACCGCCGTCATTATTGTCTTCGCATATTATTCAAGATAAACTTTTTAGTTGGGTTATGATTTTAAATTGAATTAATACTACCCCCGGGTCCGTTGACTTTGACATCAAAAGTTGCTGGTAATAATCATTGTTTTCGTCAATATATTGAAGACAACAATGACGGCGTTTGAAACGCCCAAATATTCACCCCCCCGAGAAGAAAATAGAAATAAGATCCCGGCAAGGTATATTTTTTTCAAAAAACGTTTACAAATTTATTTATTTTTTATAAAAAGCCGTAGGCACACTATGCTGTGCTTAACGAAATTCTCTAGTGTTATCTATTTCTCTGTGTGTCTGGTGGAATTAAATGTGTAATAAAATATTTGTGCGTGTGTGGAGTTCTTTTTGAGTACCTAATTGCAAACGTTAATATTTATTTAATTATTTCAGGATCAACAACATGATGGGAAACCTTTGAATCACTAGAATAAAAAACCGCCTTCAAAAAAGGAAAACATATTTCTTTTGAAATAGTTAGGTATAAGTCAGTCAACCGAAGTCAGCGCCCTACAGTACTTAAAACCAAAAGTGGACTAAGAAGTTACGTTTTGCGTTTTTGAAGGCGGTTTTTTTTGTTTTTATAAATATTCAATATATTTTATTTTAATCTCTTTAGTGATCATAAGACGCTGTCATGTAGTCCCACTTCTCAATTATTAAGACACTACACTACCGCTAGTTTCGTAGCATAGTACCAAATTGCCAACGCACGCGCATGACCAATTACGCAATACTCCAATTTGGCAAAGTGCCAAGTTTGTAAAGTGACAAACTCGCAAAACACCAACTACGTATTACCTAAATAAAAATGTAAGCAGCATCCAAAAGAGTCCTTTGGTTCTGATTCGACAGTATGATGTTGAAAGTCATTTTTGTAGTAAATGGTATGGACTAAATAATGAGTGCCTAAATACTTATCAGCGGCAGTGAATAGAACGTTTCTCGCCGCGGGAAAATTAATATATTTAAACCATTTGAATGTGCTTCGTCATAGTCGCTCAACTGTCTTATTCCAGATATCTTATCGCCACCCTTGAAGTACATAGGTTCCTTTGAAGAGTTCCGATGTCATCTGTGATCGTCATCATTAGTTCCACTTCACCAAACGATACTCTCTGAATGCTGTACTTGATACTGAAAATACTAAAATAGCTATATATATCCCTAAAATATTTGAGGTGTTTCCTCACCGATCTCCTCATCAGATACTGAATTGGTGACATACCTATCAAAATAAAAAAAATATTACCAACATAGTTGTAGTCAATTCCTCCTTTTTTGAAGCCGGTTAAAACTAGAAAGTAACTTATCAACGCACAACTAAATCAATTAAGAATCATGAAATTTGGGAAATAGCTTGCATTTCATAATAAGCAAACCGTCAGCATAGCGAGTGCACTGAGATACATTTCTTTTAGGATAGTTTGAATTAAACTTACACGCGGTTTCATGATTCGAATCAATATCCACCGCCGCTAATTACGATGCGACCATTCGTGTGGACCCAAGTTCATTGACTTATGCTTATACGAGTAAGAACGATGTTCTGAATCTATTTTGAATAAGACAGCAGCACAAGGGGGAACCCGGAACTTCCTACTTAAAGGATAAAAATAAACAACATACAATAGGATTCATATACCAAGTGCTTGGAATATATGATCTTTCAAAAAACGATTTATTACCTACCTTCTTCATGTAATAAAATAGGGGTCGGATTTCGATTTAAAGTTTTTTTTAAATTAATATTGGACGCCTTTTTAATGAAGTTCCCTATGTAGTCTAGGTGAAGAAACTTGCGAGGCCTTAGCCATTAATCTTAAAAAGTGTTTGATCTGTTATCGTATAGTCAACGTTTTGATAGCTCTTATTTACTTGACACTAATGGCGGCCGAATGAAAAGCGATTCTGTACCAGGTCAAATTCGATATTGTTTACTGCCTAGAATGCTGCCAGACTGACGTCAGAACAACACCATAACAGATCAAAGACGATATGTTTTTTACCGTCGGGAATAGAGGCCTAGAACAATTCATCATCATCATCATGTCAGCCGAAAGACGTCCACTGCTGGACATAGGCCTCCCCCAAGGCTTTCCACTCAGACCGGTCTTGTGCTTTTCGCATCCACCGCGGTCCCGCGATCCTGACGAGCTCGTCAATCCATCTTGTTGGAGGCCTACCTACAGCTCGTCTTCCGGTCCGCGGACGCCACTCCAGAACCTTCTGACCCCATCGGCCATCAGTCCTGCGAGCAATGTGCCCCGCCCACTACCACTTCAGAACAATTGTAATATTTAAAATAAATTAAGAAAAGTTCTCTAACAATGCACTCTATACAAAGCTTAGTATAGAATTGGTTAAAGGGTTTAATACAGCGACGCCACTAGTATTTGGTCATGACAGGTCATAGCCTGTCTAGACTCCAGACTTAACTGCTGTTTCAGTCTAGACGTCTGGAGCGAGTTTTCTGCTTTACTTTGGTAAGTATAACAATATGGAAAAGCATATTTCATCAAATAATATGAGTGTTATTTTAAATAAGAATAATAATTTCAGATCTACATTGCATTTTTAGCCAGACTCAAGGACGCATTTAATACACCTACCTACGTTCGTGTTTTATTTTAATACATCTTCCAAGAAAGACAAATTATAATGAACAAGTTTTCCGAGAGCTACTCCTGCAAGTTTTAACCTATCACGTTAAGTTAAGGAAAATATATCCACTATATTAAATCGTGTATTATCTTATCCTTTAACTTACCGCCAACCAGCAGTGTTCGCATTGTTGTATTCCGGTGTTGGGATAAGGCAACTGGTGAAATTACTAGTATAGAGGCGTTACATGTTGGTCCTAAGAGTTGGCAACACATTTGCAGTCTTAAGATTGTAGTCTCGAGAAGCAAATTTCTATGGGTCACAGATTCCACTAACCAACAAAAAAGTACCTACTTATATAGAATCGAAGGCCATATTGAAAGTTTCGGGAACTGGCTTTTTGTATGGAACGTATTTAAAATCAAATCGTATTTAACATTTAATGCAACTCTCATGGAGTAGATTAAAAAAAATTACTGCCAAAAGATCATCGTCTTTGGATGTGTTGATCGTTACTAATTTAAAGCACAAATAGGATTTGAAGCTTTTATGGTTACCTACTTACAACCTAGTTGTGCAGATGTGCTAAGTTCTAGCGGGTCCATAAAAAAAACAATTCTTTGTACGTTTTAATCAACAACTCTTCGAAAGTCGACACTGTAAAAGTACGAGTACCTGTTCAACATTGCAAACCCTTCTTTTGAAAATACCTAGAATAAAACTATCTATTCTATATGTACTTACATAAACCTAGGAAATGCGTCGGCCATAATTATATGATTAAAGTCCTTTGTTATTAATAGAATCATTGATATTATATCTTGCTATAACCGCAGAGGTTATAATTATTATAGCATTACGCATTGCATTGTGGAAAACAATAACAAAAACAGAAAATCATAACATCACGTGCAGGATAGTATACTTTCAAGTGTGTCTGATAATAATTATGAAATGCATTAATTATTGTTAAACAGTAATGCAGCACCCCCTAGACCCACCCAACTGCACTTACATTTTAAGGCTAGATGTGTGAGTCTTTTAATTAAGTAAAAGTTGGTTAAGACTTTAAAAAGGCTTTTAACATAAACTTACGTTAGTAATCACTAACAGAAGTGCGGCGGTGTGGTTTGTCTTTGAATAGTAACAACATAATTTGGCATATTATATTTATCATCCACGGCCAGTCCACGGCTACACTTTTTAGGTAGTCTCGTCGAACAAAACATATTAAAGTGCAAATACCTTTTTGTTTGTTGTTGTACTGTAACTTTATTTTCAATGCAAACAACAGTTACTACAGGAAATCCCAGAAACTTTTGTTTACCTATCAAAACAACATTATCGATTATTGGTTTAAAAATATACATTCATTAGTCAGTAATGTCAGAATTATCCGTGTGGGGAAATCCGATGACGAGTCAGCGAACACTCGGAGCGCTTAGCTAGCTCAGCTATGCAGCTATGATCTGTTCGTTAAATCACTTCCGAATGCAAATATAAATTTAAAAAATACAACATTTGTATTAGACGGATATATTTTGCGGACTATTGGAAATATCTGAAAAGGAACACCAACCTGTCCGGTTTTCAGGGAAAAATGTTATTTAATTGCTTCATAAAGCGCAAGAAAACTATTACGTAGATACTGTGTCGGCGTGTTAATATCCCCCATTAGGTATCGTGTTGGAATTATATAAAAATATCCAAGCCAATACCTATATAAGTACTCAAAGCGTTTAAGAACCTTAAATGCGTTGAGAAATTACTAAAAGCGTGTATTCTGCACTGGCGACATCTAAAATAGCAATGTTTTTAGGCGTACTCGTTAAGACAAGCCTAGCCTAGTTAGGGAATCACTGATTGATATTTTAATTTGTGTAACTTTTTTTAGCTGAGATTTTAGTAAAGTTCATCAAAAAGTGATCATAACCGATTCCACCTAATTTACTACAAATTTAAAAACATCAAATTATAAATGTGATACTGATATACATGATCAGTGAAAACCTAGTGGACGTGCGATTTTTAAAAGCTACACCAAAAAAAGCTGTATCTACTAATTTATGTTTTAGTGAATTCACTTTTGAAAACGAAAGTTTTCAATCAGTGCGTCCTACCCGTGATGACAGAGAACCAAAGTAACCCACATAGCACAGAGAATTAGCAAGCTGAAGTGGCAGTGCGCTGGCCATATCTGTGGGAGAACCGATAACCGTTGGGGTAGACGTGTTCATGAGTGAAGACCGCGACTCGGCAAACGTAGTGTATAGGACGCCCTCCGGCAAGATGGAGTGATGATTTGCGAAACGCTGCTGGCAGATGTTGGATGCGACAGAACAAGGACAGGGTAAAATGGCGCACATTACGGGAGGCGTACGTCCAGCAGTGGACTCATGATGATGATGGTGGTGGTGACGAATTCATTGAAAACCTTTATAAAGGCCAGTCTGACGAAATCATAGGGAATGCGTGCTCTTAAATAACCACGGGGATGAGTTTATTTTATCTCGTGAGTTCCTTTACCTTACTTCCTTCTTTGGCTTCCCGATTAACACATTTGTAGGGCCAACTAGCTTGAATAATTATACTTCTACAGTAGGTATACCTGCTGAAACAATATGTTAAATACCCAACCAAAATACATAATGGTTAGGTATGTTACTTTATTATAGGTAACTAATTTATTTTTATCTCTCCATGCCGAATAGGCGGCGGCCAGAAAAGTATAAAACAAATAATATTGAACCCTCATTAAGATTAAAAAGAAATAATATGGGACAAAGCTTATTTTTTAACAATTCTGGAAAACCCGTCATATTGATTTATTATTTCCTGTTTTGTTCTTATTTAGGCATGCCCACGACACTTGGGGTAAAACACGCAAAAGTATGTTATTGTGTTAGTATTACATTCTTACGCGAGTCTTTAATGGACGGTAGGGTTGCTTATTAAAATATTGTTTTTGCCGACAACTGTTACCGTGATCCTCTGGGTAAACCTAGTTGATATGTTTAAGAAAGTTTATTCGTGAACTAATTAAAAAATATGATTTACTGTCTTCCGAATGGAAGTTGGTGCAAAAGTAATAGTATCCCAAGTGAATTTAGTCAAAATGTACTAGTGCTGAAATATATATACCGGGTGTACAATCCGAATGGGTCAGTATGGTGAAGTCGGAAACTATGAGAGATAGCGAGATCTGTTCTTAGGAACCATGACGTCGATTTTAGATTTAATAATAATTACATTCAAACTTTTTTATTAACTCTCATACATAACCGGGAATCGAACCTGGTCAAAATCAATGTGTATAAATTCTGCAACTCGCAAGAAGCACAACACTAATGGAATCTTGTTTAAAGTATGAGAGTTAATAAAAAAGTTTGAATGTAATTATTATTAAATCTAAAATCGACGTCATGGTTCCTAAGAACAGATCTCGCTATCTCTCATAGTTTCCGACTTCTCCATACTGACCCATTTGGATTGTACACCCGGTATAATCCAATTTATTTTCGTTGTAAATCCGAATAGAATTTTATAAATTAGTAGTAAATGTAAATACGCACAAGTGAATGTAGTCTTATATGTCTTGAGAGCATGTAAATTCATACCTTTAACCGAGCAATTCTTGTATAATAATCTGAATCTCAGAAACGGCTCCTATGATTTCGATGAAATTTGAAATATTGGGGTTTACGGGGGCGAAAAATCGATCTGTCACGTCATCTTCGGGTAATTTCGTCTTCAACCCGAGCGACGCTCGGTCTTCCAGGTACTATAATTTAAATTGTACATATTTCAGGAAGGACGTATTTACAATTGGTCATATTTCTGAGTGTACGTAAATACAAATAGACTTTGGACAATTTTACCATGGGATTCCATTTTAGACGTTATTCGGAAGGACCTTTGTTTTTGTATTTCACATGGTCATTTTTCTGAATTGACGTATAATTTCGAGTGGTCGATTCTCCATTTGTACTTAATGACTAAATCATAATTATGTATTAGGGTAAAGTACCGGTTTCGGCCATCTTAAGACCGTTTTTGGCAACTCTGAATTTTAACTAATATTTAAAGCATTATGAAATCACAAAAATATTTTTATATATTATCTTAATATTATTCTTGAGTCTTAACAATTTATGAGTTTTAATTTTACATTATTTCTGATACTCATTTCAACCTTTAGTGGACAAAAAGGGTACAGTAGCCACTAACGGTACTTATACCCTTACATCAAAATAAAAGTACCTACTTTATTTATTACTTGGTCTTTTAAATGTATTGAGCATTTTAGACAGTATGATATGAGTAAAACGCCTGGTTATTTGGTGCTCATTCAAGTGGTTTAGACCTTGGCATTAGCAAAAACTTGAATACGGATGCAATAGCAATTTAACATTGGTAAGGTTTTTTGATACTAGACACGACACTAACACTACAACAACTAATAACCTAATAATAAAACAAAAGTAGGTAGACAATAAAAGAACACATTAAACTTTGACTTAAACACTGTGAAACAAGTTCTGAAACTAACTCATCACACGGTGCCCTTTTAACGGGAATCTATCGGAACCTGGGCGTTTCGTTTCGTAGGCAGGGTTGCTTTCTTCCCTTAAGCCCGATTTACATTGGTCAAGGGCAGATTTAGATTCAGATTTTATTACTTAATATAACACAGTATACTGACATTACACGACATGTCAAATTATATGCAGTTACATTGAGACCGTCAGAAATAGAATTAAATTATAATAGTAGGTAAAAGTCAACACAAATATGAATGTCTATCTTATTTACAAGTCAAGTGGACAGTACCTACAATAGTGTAAACCGATCCAACAGTAGCGAGTCAAGTTGCCTTGCCAGTGGTTCCAAATAGAATCACTTTCTATCTCTTCACTCCACTGACCTTGCCACTGTACTTGTCACTGTAATTGACCAATGTAAATCGTATAGCGTCAAGCTTTATTGGTCGTTGTGTATTCAAGTTTTTGGTTTTGGATCTTATTTGTCTTTTCTTTAGCATCATTAGCTATAATGAGTCTAAGTGATGCAACGCCATAACTGGATAACTACCGAGTATATATTTTTTTTTTAAGGGCATCCAAGCCCTAAATACCACCTCGCCACTCATGGCCGCAATGTTCACCAGTTTTGTTTTTATTTGACCATAAGCGAAAACAAACAAAATAAATTTATACCAAAGACGCTTTTGCCAGGATTGCTCACGTACGTAGACAAGCTTGGGCGAGTACCTATCGCTCCATTCAAAATTTTCAAGCGTACAAAGACAGCTTAGTTACATTTTGTAGAATTGGCAGATGTAAAGGCTATAGGTATAGTTTGAAGCTGACCCTATTTGAGGTCGCACTCACCCGTCAACCTGTTAACCTTAATCGGCAAAATTGAACCATTGAACTATGTCACAGTGACATTTTGTTTGTCAATTCTTTAAATTTGATTTTTACGTGTACCTATGTGATACAGTTTTACGGTGGGACAGATTTACGTTTTGCCGATTGTACCATTATTGCCACTTGTAACTGTCCATCTCTAAACCTTACTGTTAACAAGTTGACAGATAACAGTATGTAATTAGTTATTTTTATTGCTCACCTTCTGTGGATTTCCCAGCACGAGGGTCATGCAGTGGACGTTCAATGGAATTAATCAGCCATTCCAAATTAGACTTGCTTGGCAAGCAAACCAGCAACGCTAATCAATGTCATTTATTACACATGCCGTTATACATATGTACGAGAATATGTATATGCCTATAAATGAAGTTATTTGTTTCAAAGGCATTAACGGTAATCACTAATCATTCGTATTTGTATTTGATGTACTTAGGTACATCTGTGTATTGTTTACTATGACAAAGCATACAGAGTAAGTAGTACTGAAACCATTAAACAAACAGAGAGACCGTCGGACTTTCCATTGCACTAAACACACTAGATAACAACATACAATTGCCGATAAGCACGCGACTGAATGAAAAACATCCTGTTTGACCAATCACAAACGCAAATGTTTGTGTAATGCGAGTTGAAACAGACGTTAAGTTTTTTTTAATAACAGATATATCGCAGTTCGTAGGTAATGTTTGACATCTCAACACCATAATAATAATAAAGTTCTGGTCGGTTTCATTACACATGTGTTATTGTTGATCCTTAATATTTTTAAACCACATTGGAGTTGAGTGAATTATTAATAAAATGGATACCTACAGTGCGTCCCGGTCGCGAAGCTAACATCAGGGGGTCAGGGCCCGCGGGTGCGCAGCACAGCAGTCGTATCGTACTGCGACCACGACGCGAATTTGGTCCTAGACCATAGATATGCTGTGCTGTTTTAGTACAAACTAGAGATTTTAGAGAATTTTATTTGTAAGTGATCAAACGAGAAAGGGCTCTTATCGTATGTTAAGTGCCTCAAAGGAGGGTATGTTTTTATTACACGCAATACGTATAACATGTTTCTGTCGCAAGTCGTATCAGGAAGTTCATCCGGGTAACGATTCTATGGTATGCGCTCAATCGGTATAAATAACATCATTTCAGTTTTGAGCCAAGTTTCAAACAAAGCATAGTAAAATGGATACATCGACATTGATTCAAGCCAATGCATCTTTGATCTTAGATTCTCAGCATTTCCATAATTGTTTTTGGGTGACTTCGAGCTTAATGGTTACAAAAAGGCCATATTTATTTACGTTGTGTTGTTCACTTCGTATGCAAAGGTGTCCTCTTTACAGTTGCCCGCAAAACATAAGAGCGAAGTTCCTCAGTAAACTGGCAAAACAACTTGCGTCACAGTCTGTTTACCACGACGCGACGTAGCCATTGCAGGTTTTAAGAGGAAATTTAAACAAGCAACACTCATTTAATGACAAACACACAAGTCATAAACAAAACAAGTTAACTAACATGTAAATAAATAACCTAGATACTCCAGTAATTGTGAAATAAACATACTTAATAAACTTAAATAGGTACTTAATTACGTTATATAAACAACCTTACGCACGCCCGTCACACTCCTAAATATCGTGGTACCAAATTTTTCATCACAACTCAAACGATGAGAAAATCGATAAGTATTAAATATAAAGTATGGAACCAAATGACAAAAAAATTACACCATGAAGGACATGTCCACAATGACATTGAAAATCGAATGTGTAATAACAATAACTATTTAGTCCGTCATTGTGAGTTAAAGCAGTATTGATATGAGCAGATGATAATACCTATTATTGAACCAACTGACGTAAAATCATTATCGTTATCTCACTATGGTATGGTGCAATAAAAAACATAAAAACCGTTACGTAAAAAAACGATTTCTATTTAAGGATTTTTGCTTGATGTTTCTCTACGCTCGTGCTAAGAACCTACGTAGGTAAGTGCCATAAAATGACGCATGCATGTGTTATAAAACGACAATAGATTGGGTTTTTTTTAAACGCGTCGACACGTTAATTTGAAACATTCCCTTAGCTTTCTCCGCGTGCATAACGGGACCCAGAAGATCCATAATACTAGTTACCCGACTGCGTGTCGCAAAGGAGTGTAATGTGTTTATCAGCCTAAATATGTATGTATGTTTGTTCCTTTATGGCGCCCTAGAAACTAAACGCGTGGGCCAATTTTGATGATTTTTGTCAATAGATTTGTCTTAATCTTGTTAGTGCCCCGTACGGACTCTATTTAGCATACAACGATGCCTTCAAAAGGTTTGCTCGCGGTGGAAGCACTTGAAGCCACCGATGTATGCTAAATCCTTGCGGGGCTCGCTCCGCTCGCAGTGAAAACCCTGCTAGTACTACAAAGCTGTAATTTGGCATTTAAATGAAGGCGACAAAGTTGTAAAATAAAATCTTAAACCGGCCAAGTGCGAGTTGAACTCGCGTGGAGAGGGTTTCGTACAATTATAAATATTCTTACGGTGCTTTTTAAATTAATAAAAATATCACATTTTGAAATCCTTATAGTAAGACGCGAGTTAACTACTACTAGCTCTATCTAGTGGTGTTTTAGAGAACTATTTTCCGTAAATATTGAGATTACCACTTTATTTTTAATTGATAGAATTCTTAAAGGTTTTGCTTTAATCTACCTATATAAGCAATGAACTACATTTTGTATTTTTTTAAATTTAGGCTTAGTATTTTCAGAGTTCAGGAATCTTCATTAAACATTTATGAAAAAGTAAGGTTGGCATGGTTTTTAAATTTCCAATTTGTCCACCGAAAATCCTCAAAGAATTGACATATGTGTACCAAATTTCAACTATAAAAAAAAGCGGCTTTTATAGTAGTTTCGGAGCAAATTGGCTGTGACAGACAGACGCACGAGTGATCCTATAAGGGTTCCCTTTTTTCGTTTGTTGTACAGAACCCTAAAATGTAAATTTTCGTGTAGGTACATCCATCTATCGTGTGAGGTATCATTGAATACCTCTTAAAAAAAGAATTGAACTAGAAAATACGTGTCCCCCCACCACTACAGCCAATACGCGGACGAGTTCGTATGTAAACATTATCTATATGTAGATTTTGTTTCAAAATACTAGTAAGCGTTTCTTGTAGTTTATTTTGTTTAGTTTGAGTTCCAAAGCACTTAGTTTACACCGCCTGCCGTGTATATCTTACCTATTTCTCTGTCCAAGGTGGTCTGGAAGAGACCGCCATTGAGCGGCAAGACCGTCTGTTGCCTATAATTTAAATGTACTGTTCTGTATTGTTTTTTCAGTCTTAAAGGGTATTTGTATTATATTGTATGGTTGATTATAATATGGTATGGAAAACCATATTGCCTTGACAGTTATCGTACTTCTTCTTCTTCTTCTTCTTTTTTGACCCGCCGCGACTTAAACAGCTACTATTGCGGGGATATGGCGTTTCCACGACGTTATTTCACCAGTGTCAAGTATATACAAGTATCAAACAATATAACAATCAAATACAATCAAATCTTCTCTAGGAAGATTGGGGGCAACGTTGTACGGTGATTTGTAGGACAGGGATCAAGATAGTTTTAACCTCTGCACCACTGCGAATCCACTTGAAACGAGAAGAAAGATGCCAGATACACGAAATAAGTCCAAGTCTTCTATCACTGTGCAAAACAAAGGCATAAAAAGGACAACTCACTATCAGAAAAGAACTTTGAAGTTGAACACCTAACAACAATACAAAATACACAAAAGTACAAAACTAAAACAAATTACACATTCGCCATCTTTTAACGTTGCAAATGGCCTCCAAACAGTTATCGTATTGTCAACATTATTTATTTCACACTAATGACGGCTCAGTCAAAAACTGCAGAGAATTTGAAAATTTGATAACATAACAAAGGCAATACGGTTTGACCCAGTAAAACAGAGGCCCTTTTTTAATAACGTAGATAACGCACATAATGATACCGAGGACGTTTTTGATACAAGCATTTTACTAACATGTTCGTATGTATTGTCAGTTTAGGTCAAACCTTGCAAGTCAGTTTGAACCAGTTCCCTCTAGTGGAATGGGCTGAAATTTCGACCACATATGTGACCAGATCAAAGCTGACGAGAATTGACCTCATTTGTGATGAGGGAGACGGAAGAGGGCGACAGAATCTCCATTGTACTTAGCGTAGGCAGACCGTGTTGGGACTCATTAGTTTTGGTGTTGTTGTGTGATAAGCAGGTAATGACTTTGCAAAATAAAAGTATCCAGTAACAAAAGCTTAAACTTCGTCTAGCGATTACTTGTGTATAAAAAGAGGAATTTCAAGATTTTTCTTGCATTACAGCTGCCTGGCAATTTTAAGACATATCGCCCAGTAGCATATGCGTAAAATTTCTGTAACATTTCATGTGAACAGATAGATGGACTGACATTGTGAGGGCTCGGGTTTTTGCCAGCTGATGTAGTCGCCGGCGGTGACGCTGCTGGTGTTCTTGGTATTTGATGGAAAACATGTGTGTAATCGGCGTTTCGCAGAAGATGTGTGTGTGTGTGTGTGTGTGTGTGTGTGTGTGTGTGTGTGTGTGTGTGTGTGATGTGTGTGTGTGTGTGGTGGTGTGTGATGTGTAGTGTTCGTGTTCTGTTCGTACTTGTATGAGGCTCTTCAATAAATTTTAGACTTCTTGATTTTATATTTTTTAATCAGTTTCCGAAATAAATAGTTAACAAATTTGGATTGGTATTATAGTATTGTAATAAAAATGGGTGCTTGCTCGGTGCTCTGTATGACAGAATGAATCGTCATGGCCGCTCCCCCGCCGCCCGCGCATCCTCCTCTTCTGTCGGTTTGCTTGCTGTTAGCGGGCAGGCGTTAACATCTTCCCCCCCTCGAAGACTGAGGGACTTCGAGTTTGTGTCATCTTCCTTAGGCAGCGGACACAGGTTGACGATCGCCCGTCGTAGAATACCTCGTGCTGTTCTGATATCTGCCACTCGTGCAATGCCATCGGGTCCTGGATGCAGACGATGAATGCGACCCATGCGCCACTTCAGCGGAGGTAAATTCGGCTCCTTCAAAACCACCATATCGCCCTCTACAAGGCGTCCTCGGTTTACACGCCACTTCGATCTTTGCTGCAACTCATTTAAAAATTCATTTCGCCATCGCTCCCAGAAATGTTGACGCATTTGCTCTATCCGTGCATATCTGTCAAGCCTGTTCGGATTCATGTCGAGCAGTGCTGGCGATGGTAAGGAAGTGATCGGTCGTCCGATCAAGAAGTGCGCCGGACACAAAGGATAAAGATCAGTAGGATCGGATGATAGAGGAGTTAGTGGCCTTGAGTTTAATATTGCCTCAATTTGTGCAAATAAAGTCGATAACTCTTCTAAAGTCAAATTAGTATTTCCTAGAATTCGGTTGAGATGGTGCTTAGCAGACTTTACGCCTGCCTCCCAAAGCCCACCAAAGTGGGGGGAATAAGCAGGCGAGAACTTAAATTCGATACCTTCACCAGCGGCATACGACGAGATTGATTCATTGCATGTCTCTAAAAATCTGACAAGATCGTTGTTTGCGCCCATAAAATTCCTACCATTGTCGCAATGGATGACGCTTGGTTTTCCCCTGCGAGAGATAAAACGTTTTAAACACATTAAAAACCCCTCTGCACTGAGATCAGACGCAACCTCTAGGTGTAGTGCCCTTGTTGAAAAACACACGAATAAACATAAATAACTTTTTATAATTTTGCAACCACGGCCCTTACGGTCCTTTGTTGCAAATGGCCCCGCGAAATCGACACCGGAAACATGAAATGGTAAGGTGGGAGATACACGAGATGATGGCAAATTACCCATTATTGGGCTTATCGTTTTACCTTTTAATATTTTACATATTTTACAATTATCGACAGTAGATCTCGCAAGTCTTCTGCCAGCGATTGGCCAGAAGGTTTGCCTTAAACTAGTTAACAGCAGTTGAGCGCCTGCATGTAAAAGTTTTATGTGTTCACGGGCGAATAATAATTTGGTAAATCGATGTTTGGAATCCAATATGATTGGATGTTTCCTACTGTAACTTTCAGCAGAGTTTTGAATACGCCCACCAACCTTAAGAATATCTTTATCGAGGAAAGGTAACAGTGAAAGTAAACGAGATTTTGACGGTAAGCCATTTTTGTTCTTTAGTTGATTGATTTCATGTTCAAAACACTCCTGTTGATGTTGTTTAATTAAGTAATTCAATGATTTATCTAGTTCTTCGGTAGTCAAATGTTCTTTTCTTTTATTATTTTTATTTTTAAGATTATATAAATATCGAAAAACATAAGCTAAGCTTCGATGCATAATTGTGAATCTTGAGTAGTTTTCAAAATTAACAATTTTAGTATGGCTTGCGATTGTAGTTGTAGTGCATGTCGTAGTGTTACAAGTTGCCGTAGAATTAGTTTTAAGTTTAGATTTAGTACTATAAGTTTTTATTTCAGGTAACTCTTTAGCAGGTTTGATAATTTCTGGCCAACTAGACGGCTCATTTTGTAAGAAGGTGGGGCCGTGCCACCATAAATCAGAATTAGGTACTTGGTTCGGACTTAAACCACGAGAAGATAGGTCCGCCGGGTTTTGAACACCGGGAACGTGTCTCCAGGATCGCGTAGTTGTTAGTTCCTGTATCTCGGTGACGCGGTTCGAAACAAACGTCTGTAGGCTATTGGATTGAGAATTAATCCAACCAAGTACGACGGAAGAGTCCGTCCAATAGTAAATTTGCGTTATATTGAGTCTAAGAGCCTTGAGTACCTTGGTGCTTAAACGTGCTGCTAGTAACGCTCCGCATAATTCTAAGCGTGGTATAGTTTGAGCTCGCACCGGAGCCACCTTCGTTTTCGCACAAAGTAAGCTAACTACGACCCTATCTGAACTACTAGCTGATCGCATATACACGCAAGCCGAGTATGCGACTTGAGACGCATCGCAGAACACGTGCATTTCTAATATGCTGTTAGGGTCATTATGGAGTACAAATCTTGGAATTTTAAAGTTTGTTAGGATTTTTAAACCTGACACAAAGTTATGCCACATCTTTTCTAGCTCAGGAGGAATACGGTCATCCCAATCTAGTTTAGACATCCACAGTTTTTGGAGAATTATTTTGGGTATAATTGTACACAAACCTAGTAATCCAAGTGGATCAAATAATTTGGCTGAATTAGACAAGATGGATCGTTTGGTAGATGGTGTCTGACACGTAATATCGACAGGAAAGTTGAATGTGTCGGACATTGGATCCCATTTTAGCCCTAGAGCACTGGACTGCGAGCTCAAATCTAAAGCGCTAGGTATTAGCGAGCTTAAATCATCGTGAAATATTGATCGATCATTGGTACGAAATTTACGCAAAGGTAAATGGGCAGAATGAAGAATGTTGGTTACAGAATTAACGATTTGATGCAGATCCTCTCTAGAATGGGTACCTGTGATTAAATCATCTATATAAAAGTCTTGCCTAATGATCCTTGCGATGTACTTGTCAGAACATTCATCAGCTAGCTGAACTAAGCATCGTGTACTTAGGAATGGTGCGGAGGCTGTGCCGTAAGTAACGGTGTTAAGTTTAAAAGTTTTGATAGGCAAATGTTCTTGCTCCCGCCACACAATCATCTGTAGATGACGCTGTTCAGGCTGAATGAGAATTTGCCGGTACATTTTCTCCACGTCAGCTGTAACGACATACCGATGTTGCCTGAATCGTAATAGTATGGAGAACAAGTCATCTTGAATAACAGGACCAACATGCTGTATGTCATTAAATGATACACCAGTCGAGGTTTTACTTGACGCGTCGAAAACGACCCTTAGCTTAGTCGTTTCGCTACTCTCCTTTATAACAGCATGATGAGGTAAGTAGCATCCACGATCTGGGTTAGTAACTTCACTCATATGTCCTAAGCGCTCGTATTCTCGCATGAATTTAACATAATCTTGTTTAAAATCTACCTTGTTCTTCATTTTCTTTTCCATTTGCGATAATCGTTTCGCAGCAATGTAATACGAGTCACCTAGGACATCTGATGATTCATGAAGAGGGACCTGTACGCAAAATTTGCCATCTGTATCGCGGTAAGTCGTATCTATAAATAATTTCTCACAGTAGTCTTCGCTACTGGAGTAAGGTTTGTATGTGGGGACTTCTTCCAGTTCCCAGAACTTGGCAAGTTGGTCTTGTATAGTTTTACTAAATTGACAGTGTATTTTGTTTGATCTACCAACATATTTTCCCCCGACGGGGCCGCCTACAATCCACCCGAGATGGGTTTCTTGCAATATAGGCTTGTTAGGTCCCAACTTTAATCGAGAAGTTCCCATAATGTCCCAAAAGATGTCTGCCCCTAGTAACAGATCGATCTTTGATGGGTTAAAGAAGGTTGGGTCCGCTAATTCGATATCGCTGGGAATAGAAATATCCTGCAGACGTATTTCCATCTGAGGTAAGTTGTCAGTAATAAGTGGTATAATATAACATTTGATTTGAGTACTAAACTGCCTATTTACCGATTTAATTTGTAGGTTGCAATGTTCGGCAATGCTTATTGTTGCATTATTAAGACCGGACACATATTTACATTGATTGCGACGTTTAATACAATTTAATTTAGTTTGTGCTGCTTCCGTGATAAACGATGACTGACTACCACTGTCTAACAGTGCTCTCAACCTGATCGTTTTGTCATTGTTTGACACCTCAACCAAAGCCGTAGAAAGAAGAGCTAAGTTTGAAGCACCAGCAGACATGGTAACTACCGGAGCGGGGCACGAGAGGTCAGCGGTACGGGCCGGAGGGTCCGCGGTAGAAGGTAAGTTAGTCGCAGTAGGTGTAGACGCTACTTCGCTACCCTGTGAGCGCACCTGCTGCCCTTGACGTTGTTGTGTATAATTTTGAGACGTAGTGTTTTGTTTATGTAGTAACGTGTTATGCCTTCTTTTACAGATGCGGCAGCCCGCCAGCCTACATTGATAAGACTGATGGTCATTACGAAGACAATTACTGCATATTCTCCATTGAAAAACCTTAGCATTTCGTTCATCAACGGACATAGACTTGAATTTATTGCACTCATATAATTTATGATCTTGTTTACATGCTTGACAACTGCCACGAGGAGGTGAATCGAGCGAAGATGATATGAATGATTTCGATTTTACAAAGCTGTTTCGCTTTTCATTTTTACTAGTATTTACCGATTTAGTGGCATTAAGTGTTTCTAAAACAGTTGCCCTTTGACGAAGAAAATCGAAAAAATCTTTTAATGTTGGTTTTTCTAAAGTACATCGAAACTCCTCCCATTTTCTAGCGGTTTCAGAGTCCAACTTCGCAGAGCCAAGGTAGATAATAAGTGTGTCCCACTTATCGGTGGGTTCTCCTAAGACGTTTAACGCGCTTAAATTCTTAGAGATTGTGTCTACTAAGTTGCGTAGGCCCCGGTCGGACTCCCTAGAAAGCGTCTCGATCGAAAATAGACATTTAATATGTTCGTTAGTTAATAGACGCTTATTATCATATCTCTCGCAGAGCAACGACCAAGCGATCGAATAATTATTCGCTGACACTGTAACCGAGTCGATGACTGCCTTAGCGGAACCTTCTAAAGATGTTCGCAAGTAATGAAATTTACTAATGTCGTCCATAGCTTCATTGTTATGCATAAGCGACAAGTACATGTCGCGAAACTCAAGCCATTTATTCCAGTTCCCGTCGAATGGAGGAAGCTTCAGCGGTGGTAGTTTAATGTGATTGGAAAATGATGATGAACTACCATAGCATGAAGCCTCGTCCTTCCGTTTTGCTTTGCACTCATTAAACGAATCCAACAACTCCTGAGCCTGTCCAATGAAATGATAAAACCTATTTTCTGTTTCTTCGCGTTCTTGTACTTGTTTGGACATGTCGGGATCTAACTGTTCAATTTTTGCTTGAATCTCATCGAAGCTATAAGACAACTCTTGTAATTTTACTAACCTTAGACTTAACTCGTTATTTAAAAGTTTATTACGTTCAACTGCATCTTTTATTTCTAACAAAGGGGTTAGGTATTTAATGAATGATGTTAAACGAGCCCTAATGTTACCTCTTTGTTGAATTAGTTCCTTTAAGTCAGCCATAAATGCGAGCGCAAACACTGAGCAAATAAAACTAGGTTAAGTGTACGAAATAAACAATGAATCCAACCTCGTCACCGATGCACAAACCAGCTGATCGCTGATAACGGTACCGGGCGCGGCGCCGACACGGTGCAGCACTGTGCGCGCGCGGCGTTTCTCGGCCGAGTATGCGTTCCTCGCCCGCTTATTCCCGGAGTAGTTCTGGAATAGCCGGCCAATATGCTTTACTATTATGTTTATAAGATGCTTATATACGGGAATAAGGGCGACTAGAATTTGTGATTATTTTAAAAACTTCTTAGTCGGTTATGTATACGTAGGTACCCTACGTCACGAGATTAGTGGTTCATTAATCTAAATACTATTTGCTAATACCACTCGGAACTGAGTGTTAGAGGATGTTATAAGAACTGAATATTAAATTACACTTAAATTAAGAGGAATCAAAAAGTCTATAGCAGATTACTTACGACGTACGTTATAAAAATAAATGTGGGTAAGTTTACACTACGCACTCGTACGGGATGGTAATTATTGTTGAGTTATCGAACAACTATTTACAAAAAATTAAGACAATGAACGGCAAAGGAAAGGATAGAATAAAATTAGGAACGGGCGTACTTCCCTCGGATCCGTCGATGCACTTCCTTGGGATGAATTTCGCCTTCCTGTTGCACTTCCGATCACGTCGGGGTCACCAAAATGTTCGTACTTGTATGAGGCTCTTCAATAAATTTTAGACTTCTTGATTTTATATTTTTTAATCAGTTTCCGAAATAAATAGTTAACAAATTTGGATTGGTATTATAGTATTGTAATAAAAATGGGTGCTTGCTCGGTGCTCTGTATGACAGAATGAATCGTCATGGCCGCTCCCCCGCCGCCCGCGCATCCTCCTCTTCTGTCGGTTTGCTTGCTGTTAGCGGGCAGGCGTTAACACTTAGGTATGTACATATTTGTATTAGTACCGACCAGTTTCTTTGAATTTTATTTATGTACTTATCTTTTTTAATGATACAAAATTAAAAAAGCAACAGGAAACAAAATAACTCAATTTGCCCTAACCCCAGACTCTATTCTAGAGTCTAGAGAAATACATACCTAAATACATCACACAAATATTTGCCCTTACCGGGGATCGAACCCAGGACCGCTAGCTAGCTTGTTAGATAGCTATACAAACTAGCTATGCTTGCCGCGTCGCTCGTCACTTAATGGCTGGTCGTAACATCCGGAGCACGAGAAACCTTCTCAAAGCCTTTGCCATACTTTGCGTAGACTATTCTTATGGGCGGTTGTGAGCTGGCAAGGACCTTCTACACCGTTTGTGAATTTCTGCGAAAAACACTTCCTGTGCGTGTTTGCATTTTGATCATGCCTATGGCTAGACAAAAACGGAGAAGCGCTACGGGCCTACGGCGGCGTAGCCATTAAATTCATTTTTAATAAAATATGAGTATCAGAATTCATAGGCTGAGTAGCCTGCCAGACATTTTAAGTTGTTGGTCATAACATAAATCATATTAGTTCGACGCGTATTATAGAGTATTCCAAATCAAGCCTTGTATTAAGGTAAGCATCTGACTGAATAAGTAAACGTAAGAGTCACGTCACGTTGGCTTCGCCGTGACATGCGGCCCAGACGGCGACCTTTTTATACGCAAAAGCCTTTCATCAACATAATTTAAAAACATTACCCTCTTTATACAGTGTGTAAATGGTATACGGGCGTTTATTAAAACTGGACATAGATTAAGACTACTAATCATTAACAGAAATAATTATTTTGATTACGCTAACGTATACCGTTATTAATTTTTGAACATACTATCGACCCGCAATGTACATCGAAGACCATCGGTCAGGTAAGTACGTAATGTTTAATTAATTGCATTTTTCGTTATACATTACGTGGTAAATTATTTTGTATGGTTATTTTTTTTAAATTTAATTTTAACAAGAGCTGCATAAATGTGCTCAGTAGGGGTTATACTAACCACAGTTAAAAGGAACGCCCGTATACCATTTACACACTATATAGTCCGGTAAGAAGGATTTTTTCTTACAAATTTCTTTTCCTGTTTTTTTTAAAATAAAACCGGCAGCACACAGGCCAAGGTAAACGGAATACGGCATCAAGAAAACGAAACTTTATTTTATTTTCTTAAACGATGAAGAATTGAGGCGAATACGTTTCATGGGTTCTAGGCGTACCTACGAAGTCACGGGCACGGGCATCCCTTACCTAGTAGCTCACGATATTATCATCAGTTCATCACACAATAGTTCCTAATTTGAATTCAATATATTCTTTTTAACTCGGCCGCCATTATTGTCAAATAAATAAAGCCTATCAAAACGCTGAAAATACGATAACCGATAACAGGTCAAAACCTATATAGTTTTTACCGCCTAGAATCTTGGCTCAGGTTTTTTTTTGTGCTAGATAAGTTACGAATAAAGAGGCATGGCTATTACCTAATTACATAAAAAATAAGGTTGCCAAGTCTGCTTAGGTAAGTGGGTAAAGGTTCGGCTAATGCGCGCCGCGCGCCCCACGCCTTGCAGGCCCGCCGCCCACACCCCGCGCCCACGACCCCCGCTTGCAGCACTGCACCACGCGCGACCCCTGGCCTTTGCGGCGCCCGCCCGGGCCTGTGGCCCGCTGCATTCAACATTAACTGCGCACATAATAGCGGTTTTCTAGGTAACCCACTGACCTTTAAATTCAACTGGACACGGGATTTGTGCACGGTGGAAACGATGCGGAAAAATGGTATATTATGCAACACATGACCGCGACATGTGTCAATGCAAAGCTGTTTTTAATTGCAGGCGCGCACGCGCTTAAAGGGGCAACTTTTTGTACGACTTCTTGGACATGTAACGAGTAAACTATTATTTGCTTCGACATGTTTACAACAATACGTTTAATTTTTGAGACGTACTTTATAAGTAGTTATAAAAACCAAAAATCTACACAATTTGTAGCGTTTCCATAAATAATGTTATTTATGGAAACGCGAGGAAGTCCCGACAAGATCTACACGATAGCGACAGACGGGACATAATGGCCTCGTGATATATGGCTAAGGCTCCAATAGCTAGTTTCCCAACAGGCTCCGTCTCATTTGTCCTCACTCGTGTTTCCGTCATAAACAAATGACATCGGGTGGAAATTTGGGTTTTCAGCATGTGTTTACCAAACGAGGACTCTGATTCCAGATGGTTTATCATGAAAAGACGTAGCAGGCGTGTTGCAGCCACATCGATTTTTCTGCTCGGAAGCACGTTGTTGACTTTTTTTATAGCATAGAATAGAATAGAAATAATTTATTAAACGCTAACGCACATTTAAAACAAATGAAAAACAAAACAAAACATTTAACATGGCGTTGAAATCGATAGAACCCACATTTATTTAACACAGCGGCGGCGGCGGGCATTTTAGCGGGTAACACAGTAACTCGTACAAGAAGGTGAATATTTACTTAGTTTTTTAATTTTATTAGATTCTATTAAAAATAAAATAGCGTTTATTGGTTGGTATTAACGTTTATTATATGTATTGGTAGCGTCATGTATCGTTTTTGAGAACGCAGAAAATCTGACAATGCCGTTCCTAATTTAAATTGTGAAAAATGCCAATTTATCAAAACTATAGTTACAGAAATATCAGTCGTATTGTAGTCGTAATATGTGCTTAGGTACTTATAGCCTCGTAGTATAGTTTGCGATACTCTTTAGTAGATATGACAATGACGAGCGAAGGTAGTGCCTACGTAAACTACGTACCTACTGCGCAATTTCCGGTCGCACGTCACGCGTCTCGCAATCAAGCCGTGGGCGGAACGGACATTTACATTTCATTTAGTGAAAATAATGCTTTTAAATCCTACGCATGTGCGATTAATACTTAAATAAGCAAAGGGAGAAATGATGGCCCAGTATGCTCTGTATTATTTGCGCAAATAAACTTATTGACGGTCGCTTGAAGCCACCAGATAGCCACCAGCAACAATAACTTACATAGGTACTAACCCCCTCACTAATAAACGTTGAGTAACGGTGGTATAGCTATACAATGTTTTGTCCTTATCTGTCAAATTCAAATGTCACATTGACAGATAAGGACAAAACATTGTATAGCTATACCACCGTTACTCAACGTTTATTAGTAAGGGGGTAAGAGTGAGCCAAAGCACTAAACAAAAACTAGCTTTAGCAGTCCCTTTTACTCTTTAATTATTACACAATCGGGGGAAAGGTACATGGCTAACGTCATAACGAACGTCAAAATTAAGAATACAATACCATTTACATCACCTTATAGCAGTTATAAGCTTTCGTCTAACTTTGAGACGCGTAAATGTACTTTTAATGACGTAAAGGTGAACCTTGTATTTTTTTTCCCTGAAGTATGACGTGAAAGAACATTCATAATGAAAACAAACACTGGCAATATTATGTAAATAAGTACTATACTTGCCACTGTAGCGGAAATTGCACGAGAAGGTATGCCTTACCTGAAACAATTAATAGGATTAAAAAGTTAGAAAACCACGACTAAAATATATTAAAGGAATTTATTGCAGAAAAAGGACTTTTACCCCCTTACTAATAAACGTTGAGTAACCGTGGTGTGTTTAAACCATGCTTTGTCCTTATCTGTCATTGTGACGTTTGAATGTGACAGATAAGGATAAAGCATGGTTTAGCTACACCACTCAACTTGATAACTATAAACCGCTAATTTTAATATGGTTGCTCGCAATTCCAACCATAGTGTATCCAAAGCGTTTTCATAGTGATAACAGTTATAATAGTATTGTAGCTGTTAGGTCATAATAATAAATTTAGAATGTCTGTATAAAGTACATTCAAGAGCATTAATATCTATAATTCTATACAGCCGTCGCGTCAAATATGTGTATACACGGACCTTATTGCCAGTGGCATAAAGGTGTATAGAAAAGAAAAAAAAAAGAAAATTATTTATTCGTGACGTATAAACATTAATTATACAAAACAATTAGAACACAAAATAGATAGATATTTATAGATATTTTTGACGTCTTGGGAACGTATATATATTTATGGCCTTGACTGTACCTACCCAAAAACAGATTGTGATAGCTCATAATATACATTAGAGGGTAAGAAAGGTAAAAGCTAAAAAAATACTGATTTAAATCAAAATGGTAATAGGTACAAAAATGTAACATTTGGCATCACTAGTGACATTAACGACTTCAAGCCTATTTTTTTATTGAAATGGGTCACAAATTAACGTTGTGGCCGTACGTAAGTGTTTATCGCCTTCTCGTAGTGACGATAATGTGGTATGTGCTATTAGCACCGTACTATGTGTACCGTAGGCGGTACCGCAGTTATCAGCTGCCCTGTACACAACCATTGCGTCTCCGCACGTCACCGATAACCGCCTGAATAAACTGGAATAATTCGATAAGCACGAAATGAATTCTATCGTATCCTCTATTCTAAGTAAAACGGTTCTCGTAGAGTTTTCATACCAAATTCATATTAGGTTTTTCCTTAATAAATCCTAAATGCTAATTAATTCGGCGCTATTTTATACGTTCTTAACAGGCAGTTTAGTGAAACATAAACGACTTAAAACTTATTCTCTTACCGTGTAGTAAAACCATATCAAAAATTGTATGCCGTGAAATCGTGATAACATCTCTACCATACCAAGTACTAGAAGTTACGGTTGTGTAATCTACCTACTGAATACGTTCTTATAAAATGAATGACGTCAAGTCATTGATCGTTGTAGAAAATAACCGGACATTGTATGTATGCACCTACTGCTTCCCGCGCCACCGTCATAGACAGACAGCATGCAGCAGCGTCTCAATACTTCATTATCATACTATTGTGTGCGTATTTGTAGTTCGCGAATACTAAGAACATGAGGCTTTCAACTAGAAGCAGAAATATATTTGCCTTCTATATTGACTCGCAAACCTTATTTAAAATTCTTGGAAGCAACATACGTACATACCTCTACGTGATAGAGAACTCTTAAACAAATCAAACAACTCAATATTAAGCATACGACTTCATACTTTATGAGGTGATTGATACCGCCCCAGTAGATTCTAGTTATATTTTTGTATAACAAATAATAGGGGTATAACGTTATTAATTGCAGAGTGCAACGAGGGGTTAAGCTGGTAGTACGAGACGGCGGGGGGCGGAGTGGGGTGAGAAGGGCCGGGGTGTACAACCGGTGGAGGCGCCGGGCGCGGCGCTACGTCACTCACGGCGCCACGTGCCGATCAATAGTGACGTCGTAGTGGCGGCAGCAGCCTGCGCGCGCACCCGACGACCAGACTCCGACCTACTTAGGCTTACGTTTCACGTAGTGGCCTACGTAACGCGATCGAACGTTTGAGAATGGGGGCGAGAGGGTGGGATGGTGGCGGAGCATGGCGCAGGCGCGAGCCCGAACTTGGCAGACGATGCGCTCTGCAGCGTGGCCTACATAACACTACGGGCAGCTTATAAACCTGATTGCAATCAATTTCAAAACATTGCGAAACCATGCCTCGCAACGCAATCCCTTACTATATAAATTTCCTTTTTAGGTAGTATTCGATAGCTACAAACTCGTCTTTGTAGGAATAAGGGCGTTTTCAGGCTTTGTATTTTGTGACTGGTTAACCACGACGTCCACGACACGCAGGCTTGTCTAGTTTGGGATTTGGAAACTCCTTGTTGTTTTGTTCTTTTACTCAAACCTAAATTATACATTAGTATAGGTATTAAAATGTGTACAGATTTTTTTTGTCGCCTTCTCGCGGTGGATAAAGCATCCGTTATTTTCGAACTTACTAGAAAGTGACAGATGTTTTATCCAAGTTTATCCACATCGATAAACATGACCCTAATAGGCCTACATGGATAAAATTTAGCTTCGGCTTTACAAGTTGGTTCGTAGTGTTCGTACATAGTATACCTTCACTTCATATATGCACGCATACAATACATCACGCCTGTTTCCCAGAGGGGTAGGCAGAGACCACTACTTGGTTGGTTCGTAATTCGTATGTAATTTGCTCGTGAATAAATATCGGTAGCCCCGTTCCCACTATGCCGGTCCGGCAATTCTGCCGGATGCCGGTAAGGCTAGTAGTATTTGAAGCGGTTCACATTATTCTGTGTGAAAAACTTCATAAGCCAATGAGCCTTGCCGGCATCCGGCAAAATTGCCGGTCCGGCATAGTGGGAACAGGGGCGTACTTTCTCAGATTACTTCTGTAATACGAAAAAAAACTGAGGGTTAAAAATACACCACATAAATCATAATATAAACTTGTGAATAGGGGACAATAAGGGCAATATGCTAAGTCTAACAAATACATGTTAGATCATCATAGAGCGCTAAGTTTTTAATTTTTAGAATTTTTGCTGCTATAAATTAACGTTATAACGTTACGAATATGAGTCTTCGTATTGTATTATCGTCAGCATTAGATAATAAATAAATAGCAAGCGATGACAACAATCACAAGTGCGACGGCGGCCGGCGCTAGCCGTGGCCTAGTTGTGAGTGGGTCACACTGCAGCCTTCGAAGCGCAGCTAATACATAGCCACGAAACCATGAGCCGCTTGTACACAACCAACTCTAATTTGATCCTCGGTCCCACTGCGAATATTATGCGACACAGCTTTAGGAGTCTATGGATTTTATTGACTGTGACGGAGAAAATAATAACTAATAGTGAGAACTATAAATTATAGCTAAGAGGTCTGCACCCTGAGCAACAGCAACATATCTACATTTTTGTTATATTTCGGGATTAAATAATGTCTATTTCGCGAAGAAGATGCAGGTCGCTATTGCTCCGATTTCCATTTTCCGGGATAAAAAAACCATATGTCCGTCTCAGGGCTATTTACATATAGGTTAACTGTAGGTTGAGGCGTCGAACCATGCATGATGACGAAACAAAGAAACACCTGCTTCGCATTTATCATATTAGTAACAATATTAACAAGCATTATAATTGCTTACTGGAATTGAAATTAATTATTTATTTTGGTTATTATCTGCCACAACATGTATAAAATCCAGGAATACGTCAACAATTTGAATTTAAAGGACATTTGAAAATAGCGCTGTCAATTCACGATCATTATAGGGTATCTGCGTGCGCACAAGTCGGTCGGCGTCACTAGGCTAGCTTGATCAATATACGGGACCCAAACAAACCGGCGGTGCGGCGGCGTGAGCGAATGACCTATTTACCGCGACCTGTCCCGGCTGCACCCTGCACCGCGGCACCGCGCCGTATTCATTGATTCAGTAAATCCATACAATTTACGTAACCTATTTACAACCGTACATCGTACACCTTATACATTCATAGCTATTGCATATTATGACAAACCTATCCAGACGTTTAAAAGCATTAGTTCAGTTGCATAAGCAGACTCATTAATCAAATCCCTTTGATTAAATATATTTCGAAGCGAATGCATGTCCGACTCGTAATGCGTTTTAAAGTGACGACGAAAATAGAATGGACGTTGAGCGTAGCGGGCAACGACGCAGCAAGCAAAGGTTGTCGTATTATTAACACACTCTAATTTGGGGGACCCAAACAAACCATCGCGAACGGGTGACCTACATTCAGGGAGCGTCTGCGGGCCAGGCCCGAAATACGGACAGATCTCGGTGATTCATGCACCGCGCCCGCCAGCCGTGCAGCCCTGCGATGTGCAAACCCTGCTCGCTACAGCCGGATGCTTTTGCATTACTTAACTAGTAACTAGTAACATACTCATATTTGTCTGGCATTGTTCGACGGCTGCGACGAAATGCCGTCACGTATAACTGGGTTTTTTAATGAATCCGGATAGTTAATATACTTTTCATTCATTTGTATCCGTGTAGCGTATCCGTGTATATTCGTGGTATAGCGTATAATGCCATTACTAATTAAAAGCAATTAATAGAGCACTATCATGTTCAATATTCTAATATAAAATGAAGAGATAAAATGTCTTAGCTCCTATCACCACGTTTGCAAAATCTCATCGATCCGATTAATTTATTGATTTTACGAAAAAGAAGGGCATACAAACCACCACGCTTTGGCATTTGTTGCATTAAATTTACTAGCTAGGATTAGCGCCAATCACTCTACTGGCGTGCCTGACCTAAATTCAAAGCGCAGTCGCATCATATCGAAAGCGCATTTGATTCTACCCCCTTGCCCTGGCCGTGAGCCAACGCCACGGAGGAGTATGCGGCAGATCTATGGCTAATGTTAGTTCCTGATTGTTTATATGTATGTAGTCATTGGCATTGTTTGATTTTATGAAACTTAGAACAGTTACTTTATATACACTAATATTATAAAGAAGAAAGATTAGAATTTTTGTATGTTTGTAACGAATAAACTCAAATTCTACCGACCGATATCAAAAAATCTTTCACCATAAGAATTGGCTATTTTTTATTTTTCTGCACGGATGGAGTCGCGGGCAGAAGCTAATCTTTCAGTATAAGTAAGGCAAACTACGCGGCCTACCTCTTATGCAGCACAAGAATAAATCAACTGTTCAGAACTAAATATGTTTTACGATCATTTTAGATTAATCGTGGGATATTCGACCTAAAGCGATTCAAGAAGTTTGTGTCTAAGTCCGTTTAGTATAAAATCTGGCCAAGTGCGAGTCGGATTCGCGTACGAAGGGTTCCGTACCATCTATAAAATATCACGTTTGCTGTATTAAAGGGGAGGCCTTTACATATTTATTTTATTCTGTTTTTAGTATTTGTTGTTATAGCGGCAACAGAAATACATCATCTGTAAAAACTTCAACTGTCTAGCAATCACGATTCATGAGATACAGCCTGGTGACAGACAGGCGGACGGAAAGTGGAATCTTAGTAATAGGGTGCCGTTTTTACCCTTTGGGTACGGAACCCTAAAAATAAACACTAGCGACCTTAGCCCACTTATCAGTGAGCCCGCGGCAGTGCTCGGCGCTCCAACACCAGCGTATGCCAACGATGAGAAACTTCAGGTAAACAACTAAAAAAAACAGATCGTACCGACGCTCCAGGTCACAACAAAGCCAGAGTAGAATAGTTTAGTTTAGCATTAGTAGACGTTTAGCTTGGCTTAACAACTCGTTAATACAAGTACCTATCAAAATGTGCAGGAGCACACGTGAATTACATAAGTATGTAAATTTAATTTTTAGTTTTACGTATTATTGTGGAAGTAATAAAATACATAAGTATTAATAGATATGAAATCATCTCAACTCTAGTTCATAAACTTAATTTTAAGACCCGCCCTACCTACATCAATTTACCTACTCCCAAACTAAGCTGTAGGCTTTTGCTAGGGGAGGTTCAATTCTGATAATAAAATAGCAGTTATCTTATGATTGTACCTTAGTGGTTGTGTCTACGAAACTAACTTCTTAACTCGTATCTCTGGTTAGATTCGTATCCGTACCTAGTCAAGACGCTTATTTACAGCAATCACAAGCTTGTAAGAAGCAACCAGTTTAATTTTTGGTGTACTTAGTACTAACATACATATTTACCTATATTTAAATAAAAACTTATCACGATTTAAAATCGTAAACATAAACAAGCTATTAATATACGAATGAAAAGACAGTGGAGAGCGGTGACGTCCTTGTCGTGTCCATTCTAGTCCAGTAATCCAGTTAGCGATGACGTGCTCAGCGATACAAGGTAACTAATTCAAAGCGGTGCCGCAAACAGATTCGTTAACAGAAACGAAACCTACTAACTACTTATACATATTTCTCATAGTAATTCACATTGTATTCTGGTAGAAAGTGAAAACGACAAAAACCAATACTTTTGCACAAAAACGCCGTTTCTAGTGAGAATAAAGTAACCGTGAAGTAGTTTCTTCGTCGGTGAAGGAAGAGAAAACCGTGCGACATGTTTTATGGCAAGTTATTCTCGTGTCTTTCTGCAAAAATGGTAGCCAATCGGCGCGATGATGTCGTAACGTAATACTGTTTGTTTTGCAAAAAACACCGCTGCTGGCAAGGCTGCGAACGAGACGGACTTGTATTCAAACAGCCGGATCTCAGTAGTCCGCCAGTCGCAGCCGACCCACTCTGCCCAAACCCGCCTTCTACTGCCATCGTTACGTAATTTCAATTGCCATTGCGACATTGTTTTGCTTTGAACACACCAATTAGTTAATCATTAGTAAAACTTTTAGTAAACATGAGAATTAAATGTGAATAGCTGGTTATTCCCTAGACAACAATTGGTTGAGATCGTGTAAGAAATATGTACTTTAAAACTTAGAATTTGATACAATACGGAATAAAGACTGTTACAAGTGTTCAATGTCAGTTAAAATACAACGCAGTAAGGTGCCCTTCTTAAAGCAAGGAAACAATTACGTACATATTAGAACAGATCTTCTTCATGGTCACCATTGCCAGGTATTGCGCAATAGCGCCGCTGTCTTAATAAATAAAAGGTAAGGTGTAACAGTTTCGTGCACCGTATAGCGCGAGAGCTCGCGGTCTACGCCCTTATTCCACTAACTGAAATGAAACGCTAACTAAACGGTGCTAAAGTTGCGGAAAAATTGACTGAATAAAATATACCTACTCAGTGCTAAATTATGTTAGAAAGATCTGCGAGGACCGCTTAAGACTGTCAAATTGATTTAATTGGAGAAACAACAAACGTTGAAACGATCATCTATTTAAGTGGCGCTTCCTTCTTGTAGTTTTAATTGAGGCGGCAACTGTCTTGGTTGTTTTAATTACACGGTTAACCACTTACCAAATTCGTTGCGTAACTAAAATTACCTAAGCTACGGATGAAAGGTCAACACGCAAGCTATCTTAATGGGAGCACAGCTGTCTTAAGTCCTTAATGAAAAGATATGAACTGATTCGGTGCAATTAACAATGCTTCTCATATAACATCCATGTAAATTAACAAGATTCTTTCATTACTTATCATTATTACTAATCGAGGAATATTGAATAAATTTGGTATGTCCAACTCTAAAACGGCTCTAACCTTTTCTATACAATTAACTCAGCATAGGGGCAAAAAATTGATTCTCCCGTTATAGCTATCCATGTCGGTCTGTTTGGCCGCTTACTATTTCTAAACTACGGAACGGATTTAGATGCAGTTTTCACTATGATTTAGAGAATCTCTTCCCGAAGGTTCTAACGTAATACATTCTTCAGATGTAGCGTATGATCATAGAACATAGACTGTTGAACGGAAAAGTTCGTATTTATATTAATTTCTTAGTCACCTTTAGCACCTATCAATAAACGAATTAGGAAAACTAGACGAATACGAAGTTTTCCGTATAAATACGATGTGTCGACTTCGTATATAAATACACTATATCCGTTGTTTATGTACGTGAAGCGAAGCGACGGCGGGGCGATAGCAAATATTTTATTGAGTACTGGCAGGATTTTGTTATCTCGGTTGCTGGCACAATTGCACAAAACTAATTAGATTTCACAACGATGAAGTAGTGCAGCAGTGCAGTCGGCGACGGAATACGCGCTGTGTGTACAGCGCAGCGCCGCAGTGAAGCAACGCCGCCGTCAAAACACGTTGCGCAACACGATCGCATTCCGCCCGCTTGCCGCAGACGTCACCGCACTCGCTCTCTACTAAGTTTTCACTTTGTATTATCTACCTTAACCTCGTTTCTACTGGTGGTATTGCTACAGCGAGTTGGTACAGAGGGTCATCACCATCATAGAGCAACGTTTTCCTAGTTAAAGTAGGTTAGGAATGTTGCTGTTAATAACAATTAGTTAGGTACTATATTTAAGAAGTCTAACATGTAGTTGAGAATCGTCATTAATACCGTTTACACAAATCAACCTTCAGACTGAATTTAAGTCAATAAACGGCTGATAGTACCTTCACTATATATTTTAGCAGAGCCATAACGCTATTATCGTAACATAAGTTAGAACTATACTCATATATACAAACTATTAGCGTACAATGCATTGCTTTCAATTAATTGTTAACATTAATATTACAAGATATATTATATTTACCATAGTTATCTACTTAGGAAACCTAACGACAGCGATGTTGCTTATTATACTAGAAGAAGATATAGATATGTTTGGGGCAGGGACAGGAAAACGATAATTCCCGATCAACCAAAATACGTATTTTGATTGGTCGGGATTCCACTAGGTATATTGAGATTCTGGTATACCTACTACTAGTACTAGTACTAGAAACTTAAAATTCATACATACATACATATACACTCTCGCATTCATTCCAAGAGTGGGATAGGCAGAGCTAGAGTTAACATCAAGTCTAAAAATGTATCTTTATGTAACCATATTTTGCACAATCAGGCTAAGATGTTTTTACCAGTGTATACATATTAGTACTTAAAATTCAAATAAAGGTAGGTATTATTTATTCGTTCCAATATTTTAAATGGAAAGGTTATTTTAAGACTCTGTATTATGAGTGTTATCTTATATGTATTATACGTATTATACGCTTGGAATGAACGCAGAAAACTAAATGTACGTCGAAGATTTGGTTCAAAAATTCTAAAACTTTTCGATGCACACCTAATTATTACTTTAAAACCGCTAACTAAGATTTGACTTTCGAGTAATAATGTAGAAAAAAAAGATACCAACATAATGAAATCGTTTGCCTTAAATTCCGTAAACACGACAGTAATTTCACAATCCGCTAACTTTTCTTTGCAAACATTTTAACGTTCGTATAATGTTGGCACTGAGCGATCTCCACCGACTATTAACTATTAACCGTTTTCTGGCTGTCACATGGCCATAATTGGTCGGATCTACATTTTTTGGTAAACACGGACGGAACCCTTAGTTTCCCCACGTGACCCCGCGCGTATATCACAATCGGTAGGTAGGTATATTTAATAGCTTAAGACAATAGTATTATATAAATATTGGTTCAGTGCCTCTATTCTAGGCGGTAAAATCGAAATTGTATTTGACCGGTTATTGGACACTGACACCGGGAAACCCCCAGGGAACTTTTCATTCGACGGCAATTTCGGGACAAATTACAGATGATTCAGGTCTTACCATACAAAAATGCCGATGTTGAAAAAAATGATAAAAATACAGAACATAGAAAGGAATATGCTGACAGAAAGAGACGAGACGAGCTGTAGATATTTTCTTTGTGTGGGAGATAAGGTTTACGTATAAAATTTCACCTTTTTTGGCCACGTATGCCGCCGAGGCGAGGTGGCTATTGAGCGACTTGTGGTCCAGGGAAAAGTTGAGGGTACCAGGCCACGAGGAAGATCGCCTATGAGGTGGACTGACCAGATAAAAGCGGCAGTGAATGGCTCATTATCACTGCATGAATGCACGAGGAAGGCGGCTATCAGAGAAGAGTGGCGGCGTGTTGTGAAGCTTGCCACCAACACCTGAAGTGATGACCACGACCACTCTGTCAAGAGTGATACCGACAAAGAAGAAGAAGATAAAATTTGAACAAATGCAACAAGTTAAGCCGGAATTATGAACCAACAACACAAACAGTGAAATTTGATATGGGACTAATCTGACGAAACGAAATAGTAGGTACATCTCAAAATAGTACAGCCTCAGTAAAGATGTATTGGAAAGTATCGGTTATTGATAAAGTTACACTCAAAGAGGATACTGAACGGAAAACCGAAGGTATACAGGGTGACTGGAAATTCGCCGTATTCCTTGAAAGGGGTTATTCTACAGCTCATTTGTAATGATTTAAGTCCAGTTAACCAGGGGTCAAAACTCATTGGTCTTCGAGTTATTCACGTTGTTAATTTTTTTTTTTAAATACCCTCTTTTCGACCTAAAACTAGTAATTTTGTAAAAACTTCGTCATTTAGAAAAAAAAAAAGTATTTTTCGAATAGCCAATGAACCACTGATTACGAAAAATAAAAAAAAATAGACAAAAAAATGCAAAGTTTTGCATATAAAAGGATTTGAAGTTAAAAGTTCTAGCAATTATTTTCTAAATTTTGTGACATTTTAAAGCATAGCAAAAAAAAAAGTATGACACTTCGCGTACTAATTACAGGAATAATTTGCTTAATTCATAAGCTTTCTAAAAAGGTACAATTTATGCTATTTTAATACAAAAAAAATACAATTAATAATAATAATAGCAGAACAGCTAGAAGACTTTACTTAGCGTACTTGACTCTAATGGGTTTGTTTGTGTCGTTTTAGATTCTCCAAGGGCTTACTTTGTCTTCTGTTTCTTATCTTAACTTATCTTCTTGATGTAGAAGGCACAGCACAGATTGCCTTTGGTGACACAAACAAAGGGTCATTAGTTTAATTAATTTAATTTGTTTGTGTCTCGAATTCGTGGGGTTTTTTGCCTTCAGTTTCTGTCTTAAGTCTTAAATGAGAAAAAAAACAGTTTCAATATCAAATAAACTTTAATCTTAAAAACTAAAATCAATTACTTACAAATTTTGCTCGAACTGTTTGCCCTGGTTTCGAATGCAAGCACGAAGCCTTTTTCGTACTTCGGTGATTGTTACTCGCCTCGAAAGCCCATCTTTCATTGTCTGTGCCGCCTCTACAATTTTTTGTCTTAACTCTTCTACGTTACGTATCTGTTTATCGTAGGTAGACCAACGCCTTCATGTGACCCCAGATGTAGAAGTCACCAACACCAACATGGAGTTAAATCCGACCAATCCATCTTCTTGGGTAGTTCTGATCCATCCACTGTCGTACGCCCCGGTAATAGTGAGCGGGGCAGCCATCGTGTTGGTAAATCATGTTCCTTCTTGTCGCAAGCGGCACATCTTCAAGTAGCGTCGGTAGCTCATCCCTCAAAAAAATTTCATATGCGATGCCGGTCAATCGTGCTGGCAGAAAGAAAGGTCCGATCAAATTGTCGTGCACGATTCCCATCCACACGTTCAAAGAAAATCTTTGCTGGTGAGCTCCTTCTCTTGATTTTTTTGGGTTTTGACCTTTGGAAGCCCAAAAGTGCAGATTGTGGTAGTTTGTTATCCCGTTACGGTCGAAATTGGATTCATCTGTCCACAAAATTCTCTTCAGGTACTCGGGATCTTCGATATCTGCATTAATTAAGAATCTGCAAAAATATATCCTTCTCGCTGGGTCTCCCTCTTCAATAGCGTGTACTGGAGTGTAATGATACGGGTACTGCCGAGCTGAGTGCAGTGTAAACTACACCTTCCAGTACGACATACCGAGTTGGTTAGCCACATTTCTCGTCGAAGTAGTGCCGTCTGCCTGGAAACGCTGAAGGATTTCTTCTTCTTCAGCAGGATCATTTCGAGGTCTTCCAGCGTCAGCTTGGCGGTGTTGAACTGATCCTCTTTCCCGAACAAGACGGTACGATGAACCAAACACACTTACGTGAGGTAAACGGCGGTTAGGGTAACGACGTTGGTATTGTCTTCTAGCTGCAGCGGCGTCTCCATCGCAGAGTCCGTAACAATAAACGATATCTGGTAAGCAGCCATTTGAGAAAGAAGCTTAATTATCAATATCGTCCGAATTGAAAAGAAAGTTGAAACTAACTGTTTACGTAGGTCACTCAAAAACTTTGAGGTGCTCGAAATTTGAAAATGGAACGCACTTTGTTTTTAAAAAGCAATTTTATTTAAAAACAGAACGTCGTAAGACATTAGCTGAATTTAAAAAAGAGAACGATTTGAGATGCTCTAAATTTAAAAATGGAACGCACCTTAGGTTTTTAAAAAGAAAATTTATTTAAAAATAGGACTTTAGCCCATAGCTGAATTTAAAAAAGAGAACTGTGTTCTAAATTCATTTTACTACAAAACGCTTCCCGTATTTTTTGGTTGAAACGATGGAGCTTATAACCGCAAACATTTCTGCCATTATTGTTACCTAATTGTAAAATTTAAAATAAAATTAATATTAAAATGTCATAAATTGTACCTTTTTAGAAAGCTTATGAATTAAGCAAATTATTCCTGTAATTTGTACGCGAAGTGTCATACTTTTTTTTTTAATTATTCTTTAAACTGTTACTAAATTTGGAAAATAATTACTTGAACTTCTAACTTCAAATCCTTTTATTTGCAAATGGCATTTTTTCGGCATTTATTTTTTATTTTTCGTAATCAGTGGTTCATTGGCTATTCGACAAATGCTTTTTTTTATTTCAAAATGACGAAGTTTTTACAAAATTACTAGTTTAAGGTCGAAAGGCGGGTATTTAAAAAAAAACTAAAAACGTGAATAACTCGAAAACCAATGAGTTTTGACCCCTGGTTGACTGGACTTAAATCATTACAAATGAGCTGTAGAATAACCCCTTTCAAGGAATACGGCGAATTTCCTGTCACCATGTATAGGAAACAAATAAGAAATTATGATTTCATTGCCAAATTCTAATTCTAATCAAGTCAAACTAATTCGCATACAAAGTTGTTAGGAAGGACTAATAATTAGAATGTTTCAATAATGAAGTAAAATATAAGGCCACGTTTATTGATGACCGAACAAAAAAAATCAAAGGTGTATTCGAATAATAAAGAAGCTTAAACCTCTTTTTTTTCAACCATTTATCACTGTGCGTTGTTGAACGTGCTCCAAAGAAGACGAAGACAGTTTTTTCGGCCGGGATGGTGAGGGCGACAGTGTTCCGGGATGGCGCAGGAACTATCTGGATTTATTATTCGGAAACGAGGAAGACTTACTGGCCGTTATTGAAAAACTGCTGAAATCAGTCAATAAAGTCCTCTTTCATCCAATTTCAGCCAATGCTCCAGTGCCCACCTCACTAATTGCAATGGCTAAAATTCACGAGTTGGTATTCACGCTGGTTGCACATGCTCCGTATTCCGTATTCACCAGATCTAGCTCCGTGAGTTATTTTCTAATCCCAAACTTCAAAAGATGGCTTGAAGTCAAACAAATTGACAAATGAGGACTGAATCGAAGGCGTGAACGGCTATTTTGAAGACCTAGAGAAAAAGTATTTTTGAAGGATTCTCTGTTTAGCTCTGAAAGGAAACTATATTGAGAATTATATTTGATTTCTATAAAAAAACAACTTTTTATAAAGACTTCTCAAACAGCTCTCGTAGGTCTATTCCTCCGACTAGGTTTCGTTCTTTCTTTTCCTTACAATATTTGGTTTGTTACAAAGTGGAATTGTAAAAATTTATTATAAGATATTCAGAAAGCCTATTTATGAAATGCTTAGTTAAAAAGGGTGTATAATTGTTATTGTATGGTTGATTGGTTTACCCTCGTTTTAAAGACACTCATTTCATAAAACGTATCACTTCGTAGAATTTTCGTTTCATAGAAAATTGTTTTCTGCTGAACCCGTATTGAATTCAGTGTATCTTGTGATAGTTACAACTCTAACATACCCAAACCTACGTCAAGTATATTTATGATAACCTGAAATCAACACAGGTTCAGCAGAGAATAGCTTTCTATGAAATGTAAATTCTGCGATGTGATACGTTCTATGTTCTATGAAATGAGTGTCTAAAACAACAGACACCAATGGTTGATTACTGTTCAAAGCGAGTCACCATCGCTCATTCATCAATTCGACTGCACGAAAGTCAAAACATTACAGTACACCGAGGAATGCACGCACGTAACGGGGAGGAAAGTCAGCTGCACAAACAGAGTGAATCACCGTGTTTGTTTACATCGCATTTTTAGAATCGACCGACCCAGTTGCCGTACTAGGCGCTGTTTCTTACCTCGTTCCGCAAGCACGCCTGCGCTACGTGCGCGAGTCGCCTTAGCCTAGTTGCTGCCGGTATTAATGGCCATCTGCCAATGTGTTAAGGGCTCCTGAGAAAACAGAAACAAAATGGCTAAATAAATTCTGGAAAAACAAGACTATGGGACAAATAACACGCGAGGTTTCCTTGTGCGTTCTGTGGTTGGGTTGTTTAGAGTAATGTGATGTTGTTTCCTCATACATCGCATATACATAGCACAGTTTCTATCCTTATTCGCCCATTTCAAAGTATTCGCCCTTGGGTAAACCATGATGAAGAGAAAGCTTCAAGCTCGAGGATGTACTGAAGGTATGAGTGAGAGTATACTTTCGCGACAACCGCCTATTTCTCTACTGTGGAAGTGGGAAGCCGAATGTTGACACGATACTTATATTCAAAACGGGTCACGCAAGTACTGATAATATGGATCCTCAATCGAAAGGAGCAAGCAAGCAAGTGAAGCCTCAATACAAGGATGGTGCGTTAATATCAGGCAATTTTGTCATTTATTTGGGATAAATAGAAGCCTATATGCTATTCCAGACTATAATCTATTTCTGTGCCAAATTTCATCCAAATCCGTTCAACCGTTCTGGCGTGATTGCGTAACAAATTTCCGAACTTTCGCATTATTATGGTGGATTTCCTAACAAATAAAAATAAAACTTTTAAAATAAAGGGGCATACCAGAAACGCGATATTATTTTATTCGGTTAAGACATAACATTAAAATTTAAATAAAATATGATGTGTAAAGCTGCGTCGTCGTGCATCTCCGGTTCGCTCGCCGCTCCTGCGCCGCCCGCGCGCATGCAACGCGCCGTGTGCGAACGGCGAAAGAGCCGCGCGCGTGCGGCCCGTGCGCTACACCTACGAGCTCTAACTTCTCCGTATAAAAGCGAACGTAACTGCATTCGCGCGCGCGGTACTCGTGTCGTGCAGTGCAACCGCAGCACACGAGCGGGTCACAAGTCACAAGCGTGCATTCGCCCGATCTGGGCACATCCTCACATTCAAATCAACATATGTATAATAACTCTTCTGTGCGAGTCTGAATCGCACTTGACCGGTTTTTGAAAACCGCATCGCAGCGCTTCAGTTTTAATTATAAAGCGTAACTATTCAACATGTAAACAGCTAGTGTTTATTAAAAAGTAGGCATCTCCTTGTCGAAAACCCTTAGGTAAATGGTTTTTTTTTTCATAACTAGGATCATCAAACTGTTACTTCTGCATTTAAATGATGTTCGATTAAAAGTATACTAGGTAGTACCTAGTAGTACCTAGTATACTTTTTTCCGAACATAATTTAAGCTAATATTGGCACAGCTCCGCTCCACTCTGCTCAACTCCGCCTCAGTGGAGCCGCAGCCTTTTGTCAAGTAATTAGGAGCTATCATTACGTTGACAATAAGATAACATGTCAAAAAATAGGTTTTACTATCTACTCGGTAATTCAAAATATTTATTCAGTAAATTGACCACATGACTCACATGAGGTATCAAGAATAATTGTCGGTAATATACAGTGAACCTACCATTATTGCAGAGGAGAACCGCCACAAGACGTTTCAGTACCGTCCAGTACAGTCGGATTTTTATTTGTGTTGAGTAAAATAACATATTTTGTATTGAAAGTTAATTAATACAGGTAAAGTAAGACTAAATACGACAGTTTGGCGGCAAATTATGTACATAAATAAAACTTTGTTCATAACTTTATCTTGGCACTAGAAATGAGGATCTGCCGAGTCCTACCAAAATGTAGGGGTTGTATTGTACGCCCATTTGGGTAACACTCGGCAGATCCTCATTTCTAGTGCCAAGATAAAGTTATGAACAAAGTTTCACTGATGTACATATTTTGCCTCCAAAATATGCTATTTTTACTTTATTAAATAGGAAAAAGAGTAGTTCAGAATTTGAACTAAAAAATAACGTAATTATAATACGTTCCCGGCCCGAATAAAATATCCTTACGCCACGATTTCTTCGACATGGCCGATAAATAGGACACGGTTAACACAGCTAAAGTTAAAAAAAAGTTTTCAGGATTTTTAAACGAGTTCAAAACTGAGGAGTTTCTCAATTCGACCGTATATATGTTTTTTTTTATGTGGGTTCGCGGAGAACTTCGTCGTTTATGAACAGAACTGAATTTGATGATTATTTTTTTGTTGGAAAGAAGATATCCCAAGGGTGGTACCATGATAAGGAAACCAGGATGTGATGAGGGGATCAGTCAGGAATTGAAGGAACTCCTCAAATATTCTAGGAAATCATACAGCGATTTTAGTATTTTGAGTAACAAGTCCACCATTTGCATTCATAAAGTATCATTTGCTGAAGCGGAACTGATTATGAAGACCACAGATGGCCACCGGAACTTCTCAACGCTACCGATTTCAAAGGTGACGAAAAGATATCTTGATTAAGATAGTTGAGCGAGTAAAAGAAGAACATTTAATTGTTTTTAAATGACTATGATTTTCCCGCGGCGTTGCTTGCGGAGAGCTTGAAATGTATCAACTAAGAAGTGGGACTATACATAAGCTTATTATGATCACTAAAAAAGGAAAAAGAGTAATATGAAACAAATGTTTTAATGAAATAAAAAACCGCCATCAAAAATCAAAAAAATACTTCTATTACCTATCATTTTAATAGAAGTATTTATTTGCGTTTTTGAAGGCGGGTTTTATGTTTTTGCTGAGAGAAGACGATAAGGGCCAGCGCAAACCGGCGGTCGGCAGGGGAATTTTCCCTATAAATTTCCTCCGCCGCAATACCCCGCGATGCTCCAAAGTCGGTCTCAAAGTATTAAAATGTATACCTTATTTAAATTTAAATAGCATTTAATATCCATAGATAAATTTAATAGCCGCTGCCGTCCCGTCCGCAGGTTTGCGCAAGCCATTAGTAGTAGATTGTACAACAAGCGCCTAAAACAAAACATTCCAAGACTTATGGTATCCATCCGAGCCGGCAGGCGAGGTTGGATATTTAAATCAAGGATAAAATGGGTTAAATACAGAGTCGACCCTGCTTTTCACTTCGATTACGAGAAAATAAAACAGTGATAATGATAATGTAAAAAAAACTTACATTAATGAGAATGTACTGAATTGTTTGCCGCTTCGCCAGACTTTGAAATTTTCATACGTTTAAAATATTTTTTCTTGGATTTAGGCGGCAATGTATGTTCAATAAGTTCTTTTGCATTTTTTTCTATTAGTGTGTTCGGTGTAAGCATTATTTTCCTCTTTATTTAATTCCGTAACACCACCAGTTTTCCAATTACCTACCTTACCTAATTAATAGTCCAAAACTGTAGACAAAAGAGACAAAAGACCTCTTTCCCGGCACTGTATTTCTTTTATTTCTTTTTTTTAATTTTCTGCGTAAGATTAGTAACTTAGGTCGAACGCAATACTGCCAAGTCAAATATGTTGATTTTGTAATGTTTTTGTTAATAATGCTTGTTTTTAATAGTTTTAAATTTCTTGTTTGTTAGATGCAACATAAAAGGCAAATAAATTAAAGTAAATGTATTCAAATAACAAGTTTATTTAATGCAGTCACCTCGTCTATCTGGCTGTAGGGCTTAATTGTCTTGGTCTAGATGACGACAATACTTTATGCACTAGTGCTTAAAATGCGATTTTATGGAGCCTATACCCTACCCTATACCCTATACCCAGGATAAAGAAGGACTTTACGAGCATGAGAAGTAAAAGGTTATTTTTAAGTTCAAATTCTGAACTACTCTTTTTTCCCATTTAATACAGTAAAAATGGGTGCGTATTATAATCCCGAAAGTTCATCATATCATATCTTCACTTAAAATATCGACGGTTAAAACATCGAAAATCAAAATTATCGAAAATACAAAATGCCAATACCCGATATACCGAAGCTTGCAATATCTGTTTTCAAATGACCGAATGTTTAAAATCCCGAAAGTACGTTTGACCGAAGCTTGAAATATCTATTTTCAAATGATCTCCTCAGCTCCTGGTGCATTCGCTGCACTTCCCGCATCGCGGGAGTAGTCGCAAAATTCTAAATGGAACGATAAGATGTATTCCAAACAAATATTAGGGTAGGGATATTACTTTTTCGGGATTATAGTCTTCGGGATTTCAGGAACGAACTTTCGGGATTATAGTTTTCGGGATTTTAGTCCTCAGGATTCAAGTCTTCGGGATTTCAGGCTTTCGTTCGAACATTCGGGATTTCAAACTTTCGGTGAAATTACCATTCGACGTTTTAATATTTGGCGTTCCGTTCATAGGTCTTTTGAACTTCGGTATTATACGTACCAATTCGTGATAGAGAATACCAACATGGCAGCGATCTGTGCGTCATTAGAAATACCGTTGAGCTGGTGGTGTACAACGGCTAAACCCTATATGCAAACCGAAGATATTACCGTATTGTATTCATTTAAAGTAATGTAATGTGTGTTGCTTGTTTTCGATACAAACTTAAATGAAGAAAAAATCTCCTCGTGCTTAACGGGTAATTTAATTAAAAATGGTTTTTGACAAAATATCCTAACCTCGATCGGGCTACTCAAACCCAACCTTAGGTATTATTAGGTGTGAATAATATAAATCGCGTGGCAGAAATTATACTGACGGACATTGCAAAAGAAGATTTGACCTGCCGTCACTGCCTATTCATTTAGTGTGATAATCCTAGTGGTTGAAGCAGTTTTCTTTGTTACTTACCATAAAATAATTCATAATAATTAAACAACTAAGTATTAACAAAATTAAGAAAGTCTGTTTATGTAAGGTAAAACGTACATACACCAGAATTGATTATACCTTCCGTGAAAAATGTATCTAATGGTGAAAAACGCATCAAAATCTGTTTTGTGATTTAGGAGTTAGCAGGTTGCGACTTTGTTTTAAAGATGAGAACAGAATAAAGGCATAAGGGGATGATATGCGGTTAAGAATGCGGCGCCACTGACGCTGAGACGAGCTGAATGGAGCGGAGATGTGCCAATATTAACCAATAGAATCTAAGCTAACGTGCGCAAGGCGCGCCTTCTATTGGTTAATATTGGCACAGCTCCGCTCTACTCCGCTCGTCTTCGCCTCAGTGGAGCCGCACCCTTACCCTAGGCACAGTCAACTGCAAAACCTGGTAGCACCTAAAGTTCCAAAAATAGGTATGAAATGAACACACCACTCGATCTATGCAGGCGGCGGTACAGCAGCTGTACTTACATGCGATTTTAATCTATTGGCTAGGTAATTTTCCTAGAACTTTTACTTACTCAAATACCTACTTAGTATTACCTACCTATACTTTTGCAGCGGAATGTAACTGGGTAGTTTTCAAAAAAGATGTATAACTGTACTCTTTTTCTATATAGTATAGGTAGTTAATTTTCGTTACACTACTAAAATTACTGTTTATAAATTTTACTCCTTAACTAGGTATAGTCCTGGCAATGAAAGAAGGTGGATGGAAAGCTGAAAGCAGAAAGTTTGACTTCGGAACTTTGTTTGGACTAGTTAGGAGATAAACATCCTAATAGTCCCCACCCCCCGGAGGTTAGCCATAGGTGGGACCCGGGGCACAAAGGTCCCGTTTTTTTTTTGTTTACAGCTTGAAAACGATGCGTCATAGGAAATTATGTTGTAAGGCATTATTAAAGTTGATAAAATTCTCTACAACTTTTATTATTTACATTTTTACCTATTTTTAATCGTTGTCTAGATATGAGCTCCGAAAAACGGACCATTTCAAAAAAAAGTGTTTTTACTAGGGTATTACTGCACGACATCTTGCACTTGGGACTATGTGCTGAAACTTGGCACATTTGATTCTTAGCTGGTCTTGAGTAGATTCAGACCGGAACCATCGAGAGCCACTACGACACTGCCGCGCTTTAATTGAAGCAACATTTCTCTAAACTATATTAGGGCATACAATATATCATTTTCTTTATCATTAATTAAGGACGAGGAGTTTATGTCTAAAAAAAAAAGAATAATGTAGAAATGACTAAAAACTACTCAGGGAGAATGTGTATTCGATGGATACACCAACTCTGTAAACAGCAAAAACACAGCTGGACATGGAGCGTAGGTATCGACTTAAGCAGTCTGCCGATATGAATCTCAATTTAGAAACGACGATCGATCATCGGTGTCAAACAGGAACATTTTCAGTCAAACAGTCACAATAAAAGCAACCTGAATGCAATTCTCCGATCTCAACTTAATAGAGAGAAATGTATTACAAAAACGTGTGATCAAAATAGCTGGTTTGATAGTGCATCCGTTGTATGGGAACCTTGCACTTTTTGACTATGCGTTGAAACTTGGCAAAGCTGATCCTTAGGTGGTCTCGAGTGAATTCAGACCGGGAGCCAGAGGAAATGTTCGTATTTGTCATGCTACTTCAGTCTACCTAAGTACTTTTTGTACTGTGACCGACTGAAATAGCAAGACACGTTCGTACGTTTCCGTAAAATTACGATGGAAAACAATTATGCACTACATCTGTATGTACCTACCTAACTAGGAAGGAAGGACTAACATTTATAAACAGTAATTTTAGTCATGTGAGTAACGATAATTAACTACCTATACTCGTACTCCTCAAAGACAAATGGTGGGAGATACCTATCTCAGACAAAACTCCAGTAGCAAGCGCGACCATATTACCTACTTACCTGCTAATGGGTGAGGAATTAATGATTGAATCTGCTTCGTTTATTGTATATTGAATCGTATGACAGGTCACCCACCATCTATATAAAAGTATGACTAATTTCCGTTATTCACACGACTAAATTTACCATTTCTTAATTTTAGTCCTAGTCCACTCTTTTTTTTAAACACCCACCTATAACGGTCATTCGTACTCATGCACATATAAAAGTAGACTGAAGTTCACCATGAGTTCACCTGACCATATTTAGATTTTTTCCGTTTGTGTTGTGATTGGTTGATGTCCGTTTGTAGCTAATTTCACACTGAATCGATTGACATAGAATTCATGGGAATTTATATATTAATGTGAAAGACTAAGGACAGAAAATCGAATGATGACGTACCTACCTACCGGCAACCATGACTGCCGGTGGGTTACATTGCTTTAAAAAGCGTAAAGCGTCATTGGGGGCGGCAGCTCTAGCTGTTAAAATGTTGTTTACCATAATATACACGGTGAGGAATAAGGATGAAATTATTAACATGTACTAAGCAGGTACAGTCAAGGGCAGTAATATATATATATAGCCATCGCGTCAAATACATGTATCAAGGACTTTATTGCCAGTGGTATATGGCGTATAGATATTTTTGACGTCGTGGGAACGCATGTATATATATTTATGCCCTTGACTGTACTTACTCAGCATAAAACTTACAGTAAACTACAGTGTGCAGGTAGACTAAATAAAATCTCACTGCTACGCAAAAACGTAACGTATAAGCAATAGAATCTTTAATTTCTGCAATAGGTTTTAGGTATTCATTGGCGTTTCTAATGGAATTCGCATGGGCTTCGGTAAAAACACTTTTTTCCCGACTGCCGAAGGAGGAAGGGAATGAAGTAGGTAGATGAAGCTCCTCAAGTGCCAACTACATTAATTAAGCATCAGGATGTTAGCTAAAACTCAAAACTCGTTGCCAATTTCAATTTGAACAACACCCTCATTCTTTCAAGAGTTTTTGCCAACCTGTAGGTAGGTAGGTAAAGTCGAATTACGGAATTAGTAAATGTAAGCACGTTCCCAAGACGCTAAAAATATCTACACACCCCTATGCCCAATAAGGTCTACCGATACATATATATTTGACGCGATTCATTATTGCTTTTGACTGTAACAATAACAACCTACATTCTACAACGTAACGTAAATCCAAACCATAGTAGGTACAGTCATCGTCACAAATAAGTTATCATTTATGTACCTTGTCGCTTTCAATCGTTTCACAATTTTGTATGACATTTCCAACATGACGTTAAAGTGACAAGGTACATAAATGATCACTTATTTATGACGTTAACTGTACAGTCAAGGAATTTAATTCCTATACCTCTTTAAACAATGTCAAAGTGACACTGTAAATAAAATCATAAGAAGTCTCTTACGTTTTGATTGATTACATCACTTTGACAGAGTCCAAAGTGGTTTAGGAATTAAATTCCTCGACTGTACCTATACCTAATATATATAGACTGACCTAGATACATAACATGATAATATTTTAAAAGGGTTAATTCCTACAATAAATAGGATAGGTACCTTTAATGACATTAATTAAATACAGGCGATTTAATGACACTCAAAAGGGGAATTTTTTTTTGTATTAGGTAATTAGGCATTTACTTTAGGTATATAAGCCGGCAACAAATTTAACGCAAAAAACAACTTAACGTAATTGGATTATTTGATTGAATTCAACTTGAAATTAAAATATACTAATAGATTTCTAGCAGACATGATAATTTTCGACTTCACAAGATTAGATTCAAGGCCGTCTAGTCTTGCCACTAGGTTACGAAGAAAAGTTTGGTTATGTGGCATTAAATTCAAACAAAAAAGAAATCATCAAGAAAATGAGCATCCCTAGCTAGTAAAATATTTACATACCACTTTACAATCAGCCATTGATAATAACCAGGAAATTTGGGTAATTTTTTTCACTAACACGAAAACAATCGCTTGAATTACTTTTCCATAATATAATAAGAGCACATGACGATGAGCAAATTCACCACACCACACTAATTAAGTTCGTATTAACGCAGTCTTCTGTTAAAAATAAGTAAATTGTTATCATTATCAATCAGACATTCATAAATTCCAGACACTCTCTTGACAGAAAGACAAAACGGAGCTGGCACAAAAACATGCCTGTTCAGAGTTGACTACGCCATCTATCGGTACATAATGACTTTAAAACGACATCTGTCAAATCTTTTTTCACAAATATGACTAAAAAGGTGCAGTTTTGAGATTGATTCATAATAAATATTGCGAGCGGTATAAATAGGTCAATTGTGTGAAGCTTTTAGAACATCGTTGATTTTCACTAATAAACTGAAACTATTGACATAATTTACAGCGAATTCCAATGGCGTATTCATACTAAAATCACTAGACCCCGATTCTCATGCCACTCGAGATGAAATGTTAAAATAAACCATTTCACTTGACTGAGGGAGCTTTTTCATGACCTGTTGAAAAAATCTGCCTAGTGCTCGAAGTGGTGAAGATCTACAATATTAACATGTAGCAACCGCCACGATAAGTATTTTTTTGAGTTAAAGTTGGATCATGTAACCAATTTCACAGTAAACATTAACCCTGACGTTTCCCCCTGTCGCCATACCATTGCGGCGTACCTTCCTAAGACTCCTTTCTTGGATTATTTTATTCGTTATTAATATTAGATTTTATACATGTGTAAATGTGGGTTCACTAATGTTTGACCAAAAAAATATTGACAAATGATCATTTGACAAACAACGTTTCACCAAATAATCATTTGGCAAACGTGACATTTGACAAAAGTATCATTTTGCAAAAACTCAATTAGCAAATGATCAAATAGCAAACACTACACTTGGTAAATGTGTTAAATAATAAAATGTCAATTGACAGTTTTCCATTTCACCAAATATTATTTCCTGTAGTTTACCTATTTCTGGGCAGAAAAAAATAACCTCGAAGGCCAAGGCGGGAGCAAAGCTCCCGCCTTGGCGCCTTGGCCTTCTAACCTAACCTATCCGAGTCAGTTCTGCCCGGATTCGTCTTGCTCGTTGCATTTAAAATTTTGTCTGATAACTCCGTTGCTAAATGTTCATTTTGTCAAATAATTACTTATAAAATGTAAATTTAACTGTTGATCATTTGAATAAGTGAGCCATTTTTAAAATGACAACTAGTAAAATGATCAATTGGCGAAACATTTTTTTGCAAAACGTTGTTTGTCAAGTGTAATTTTGCCAAATGACTTTTGGTCAAACGGCAGGACACCGTAAATGTGACACTTGTGATTTTAGGAATCTTGTGGGCTAAAGCTTTGACTATTAATAAAATATCTAGCTTACTCATCCTATTTTGTCTCAAATTATGAGTACCTACTTGACTAAAAAAAATCTTGAGGCTATGACCTAGTTCGAAGTTACGTTAGCTTTATCTCTTTCTCTTGATTAAGTCTCGACGAGTGACGGAGATGGAGCTAATGTAACTTCGAACTTCGATTTCCCCAGCTTTACACGTTCAAGTGAGTCGAGCGACGCGGACATGCTGTCCTTTTCTTACTTACCATGTTCAAGAATGGCAAAGCTAACCTCGCCCAATATCGGCGAGTGAAGTGCTGACGTAAAGGTGTATATAAACAATACAATTGAATTGAGTGGACTTAAGGAGGATGTGTTACAATCATTAAAATAAAACTGTGAAAACGTTTTGGACGTTGTTGTACGGCTAAGTTCGTTAACATGTTACAATAAAAAAAAAAATACAGTAAATAGTTACACACAAAAACATTGACCAAAAATCCTATCACAATCTGCCATTGAAATATGAGGTGGAGTAAAGAGAAGAAAGAGCAAGAATGAAAGTCAGGAATAGTGGGATAGAGGTAGACGATGTAGTGAAAGAGAAGAAAAATTGGGGGTTGGATTTTGTAGCTGTAGAGCCAGGACCTAAGTGATCTAAGTGACAAAAAGAAAGAAGATTTTAATAGATCAATCTGTCTGGAGACTTAGGGCCGTATTAATAAACTCATCTTGAATGTGAGGCCCGTCTCAAGACACGTCAAAGTAACGACAAACCATATAACACTGTCATTTTTGACGCATCTCGAGACGAGCATTAGTGTTGAGATCAGTTAATACGGGCGTTAATATGTTAAGAACAAAAAATGCTTGATAGATGGAAAACATATTTTGAAAGCTTGCTTGAATGCGAATATGTTTGTCTTGTGCCAGGAAACATGAGTAAAGATGCAAGTAGCGAAGATGAAAGTGTGATTAGTATGAGTGAAATCGTGAAAGCTGTAAAAAGTAAGAAAGCGGGAAAGTCGGCAGCTTGTGATAGTGTCGATAGAAATGCTGAGGAGATGAGATGGTGTGGTGGGTAGTCTGATGTACCGCGTTTTCAATGTATGTTGGAGTAGCGGCAGAGTCCCGGAAGATTGGGTCAAGGCCGTTATCGTACCTCTGTATAAAAGAAAGGGGTCACAGCAAGACTGCAAAAACTACCGCGGTATCAGCCTCCTTAGTGTTGTCGGCAGAGTACGTATATGCGAAGATTTTAATTGAAAGGGTATTGAATGTTACCAATGACAGGATCTGGAAAGTACAAGCGGGATTTCGAAAGGGAATGGGATGTACGGATCAGGTCTTTTCACTACGGTCTATCACAGAGAAGTTCTTGGCTGTTAACCAAAAGGTTTTCTGTGCTTTTGTGGACCTGGAAAAAGCCTTTGATAGGGTAGATAATGGGTAGATACAAAGGAGTTGTGGACGGAGTGAGCAGCAACCTGGTGCAAGCTTTGAGGTCCCTTTATGAGGGGTCCAGAGCCTGTGCCGAGAGCAATGAGGCATACTCGGCCTGGTTTAATATCTCTAGAGGTGTTAGACAGGGCTGTGTTGCCTCACCATGGCTGTTCAATCTGTTCATGGACAGTTGTATGCAAGAGTTGAAAGAGTATGATAAGGGTTTGCATATGCAAGAGTTGCTTATCAAATACCTCTTATATGCGCATGATCAAGTTATACTTGCTCCATCGGTACTTGATTTGCAGGAGATGGTGACAGTGCTGAATGAGGGATTTAAGCAAAAGTGAATGAAAGTAAATGTTGCCAAGACCAAGGTCATGGTGATAGAGAAGGACGAGGACGATGACTGAGTGCGTGATAAATATAAATGGTGAATTAGTAGAGGAAGTGAGTGAATTTGTACACCTAGGAAGTATATACAAGAGATGGTAAATTGTGAGTACCACCCATTCATATGAAATGCAATTTCAACGGATTTCAGGGGTTGGCAGGCAAGCACATCAAGCTTGTTGAAAAAAAACCAAGTCTTAGGCACTGGTCCCACCGCGAGCGAGTAAGCGATGAACTATCGGCGATTTTCTCGCCCAAGAAACGAACAAAAGATAATCGCTCCCGTGTAAATAAAAGAGAGAGATAGATATACATTTATAGTTCATCGCTGAGCTGCTATGATATGGTAGCTCAGCAATGAAAAATAAATAAAGAAAAGTAAATAAAAGAAAGAGATAGATATACATTTATTTTTCATCGCTGAGCTACCATATCATAGCAGCTCAGCGATGAACTATAAATGTATATCTATCTCTCTCTTTTATTTACACGGGAGCGATTATCTTTTGTTCGTTTCTTGGGCGAAAAAATCGCCGATAGTTCATCGCTTACTCGCTCGCAGTGGGACCAGTGCCTAAGACTTAGTTTTTTTTCAACAAGCTTGATGTGCTTGCCTGCCAACCCCTGAAATCCGTTGAAATTGCATTTCATATGAATGGGTGGTATATTATCGCAGGGTTGGTGGAACTTGTGATATTTATTAGTTGTTAGGTTACCGAAAGGTAGTTTCCTGTTCGCCCGATCAATCGATCCAGCGAGACTTTCCTCGTCCGCCTTTCTAATCTATGGGAAAGGTTTCCCTTTCGCCCTATCAATCGATCCAGTGAGGCTTTTTCCTGTCTTATCCCACAAGTCGCATTATGGGGACAACAGACTTTCTCTCATGGGACAAGTGGCACTAATATTTACATTTTATTTTAGTCCCATTACCGTCGTCACCGTATGAGTGAAGTTCAAAAAGTTGGGACTTGGGACACCGTTAGCCAGAAATCGCTTTTTCAGAGTGGTCTGGTACTACGGGCTAGCTGTAAAACTTTACCCGAGACTTTCGAGACAAAAATATTAGTGCCACTTGTCCCACGGGACAACTAAGAAGAAATCGTCTGTTGTCCCATGTTGGGACAACTCAATGGGATTAGTGGGATTCTCGTTCGCCATACTAATCAATAAATCCCATTGGGTCAATTGACCGGTCGACCGATCGGAAAAACAGGAACGCCCAAATAAAAAACCTTATTTAATAATTATACATTCATTTATTAATCGGAATTTAATACTGTATTACATAGAAGAAATGCACTTCTTTGAAACATTCAGAAGACTTCCCTTTGGGACAGTTGTTAGGAGCCTCTCTCCAATATCTTTTTATTTTTAATAAATACAAGCTATTACCTTCGCAGTAATAGGCATCGATGTTTATGAGGATCTGCATTGCCACATACTTAAAAATCTATGTATATTTTTCACAAACCTCACAATTTGGAAAATAAAATCTTAAAAAGTACATAAAGCAGGCTTGCCTATAAGTTGAGAAATAATAAATAAAATTTTGCTTAATAACAACAAATAATATTAACTCTGAAGAATTACGTGTTTAGACTGCCGCTGCCACATAATTAGTCAACATTTTCGATACAATGTTATTAAAATAATATTTGAACATTTTGATATCTTGGTGACCGATTAGAAAGGCATTTTGACACATATCCAACATAGTGAATAATCAAATTTCCAAAAACACACAGCATGAGAGAAGGATACTACCAATTATAAATACAGACATCATGAACATGTATAAAATATTTATTAATAAAATCAGTCTTGTTAGAGAAAACATAATCAAAACGTGCTGAAATGGTCTGCACGCTTCGACATTTATTATCACAATACAATATGTCAGATATGATGTCATCCCTTCGACGTAACTAGTATATAAATCACCTGCTACGCTACTTATGTTATTATCACAGTTGATTAGTAGAGGTGGGTGCAGTACTTTGTACATAATACAGGAGCTACCTGCGATCCGCGACCATACTCGACACACACGCCTGTCGTAATACGCACGCTATCTCAGCTAACCTGACCATCCTAACGCCTACATCATCACTGAATAATGTCTACTCTGCTGACAAGATCTATTCCAAATTGTCATAATCGCGCCTAAGGACAGGCTAGCTGGCACTGGAAAAATCATCTTTAAGATGAAGTTTGCACAATTTTATTACATCCTTTCATGGCAGTCTTTCTCTTATAATGTACACATAGTAAATCTCGTGTTCCAATATTTATGGACACGAGACCTACGAACACGTTGTTCACCCCCTTTCTGCTGTGAGACCCGTTGGTTGCTATTTATACTGGTATCGTAATCGTATCAATGTTATATTCTTTATCACGGGTTTCTTATTAAGATAATAACTTTTAAGTCCCTTTTAAAACTGGTTAAATTTCGTCACCTAACTGTAAAATGAAAACTAAATTGAATAACAATAAATTATTAAATCTTACATCTATTATATTATTAAACATTTGTGAGCGACTTGCGAACTCTTGTTGTCACAAACGTCTTGTAATTAGTTCAAATAGTCAAAAAATATATTTTTGTCTAGTAAACACATTCCAAATGTGGAAAGGTGTTCTTATGTATTAACAATTGACCAACGCAACGACAGGTTATAGTAATGAAATATCACAGATTATTCCAAATCTTTGGACAGTAACGGGCTGCCTACACGATACTTTAAAAAACTTCGTAGAATTTGTACCGATTATACTACTATTAGCCCTTAGGACCCGTTCACGTACAAAGAAACTCCAGCAATTAACTAGGTGAATTATCTGAAATGACGTTATACAATAAAATAAACTCGAAAAACAAAAAATTAAACACATCACTTATTTTGCTAAGAAACGAAATTAACCGTTGTTCATTTACCACTCCCGAAATTCTAATATTCTTAAGTTAAATGCATGTTTATTTACATACTTTAATGATTTTTGAAAAGCTATTTCAGTTTACGCCGTAACAGCCCAGCCATCATTCATGGTTAAACTGACATGGGACTAATTATTCCTAGGCATAAAACATTCAAGTATATCAAGATCTAGTCTTTCATAAAAAATAACTTCGAAATCAGTGACTCGAGTTGCAATGTCATTGACATCATTTTACATAAGAAAAATATTCACAATTTTATCTGGCAATACAGATTTAGTGCTTATGATGTATATCGAAAAGCCTTTTTTCAACGCGTTTCGAGGTATCCGTTTTCTAATACTAAGTCCCATTTTAGGATAAGATCAATAATTAACAATAAAATAATTTATATAAAACATTCCAGAGAATATTCCAGACACCATCAGAACTTTCCCATAAATTTCCACTCATCTTCTATATGTTTCGTGCATTTCGTACATCATACAGACATTAGAAAAGAAAACAAAAGGCACCCGGGATTACACAATAGGGCACCCACACCAACTAGACTAACAATACAGTGAGTAAATCTACAGGTGGAAACGGCAAGTTTTTTAACATAACGCCCCACCATTACATCTTATTTTGCTTTATAACTAACACACATTATATTCGTTAATGGATCTGAAAGAGAATTACAAAATTTAGCATTTTGATTGACAGCCAAAAATGCTACCAAAAAATAATTTTTAATTGCTTGACAGCCAAATGCTACCTAAAGAGAATCATTTTAAGCAGTTTTTGCAAGTTTCATTCAGATCTGCAAGAAATACTAATCAAATAATAAAACACTACGTAATCCAGAGACATATCCCAAAATCTGCTCTGAAGGAGGTATAAAGATATGAAGACAACGGAAGGACTGCCAAGGGCGCTCAAGCCATGAACTGAGACACCCCGGGAAACCTACTTTGCTCTTAGGGAAGAATACATGGCCGAATTGGTCAAACAAAAACTCTACTCTTCCAAGCATGGTCATAATAAATAAGCATTGCAAATTTTAGAATCAAAATCTCTAAGTACAACATCCAAATAGTCATCTTGGGCAAGGGAAATGTTAATAATAAAACCTTCAGAGTAGAGTGAAATAAAAACTCAGAAATAATGTTCTTACAAGTTTAACCATCAGAGCGATGACAAATACCGCCAAAAAAGACAGACGAGATGCGGTTTAAAAGAGAACATTTGATTACTGTTGCACTGGGGCAGCGTAGAGCAGCGGGCCTGGCGGCAGGTGCGGGTAGGGCACGCCGGCACCCACGGCCGCCTGGTAGCCGCAGGGGCCGCCTGCACCCACGCCGCCTCCGTAAAACTTACCGCCTGTAAAATCAAACTTTATGTTATGTTTATTTACTAGCACCAGATACCGGCAAATCTATATATATAAATATGAACACCCCTATTTAACACTCCTGGTCAGGCTATAACTTGAGAACGGCTTCACCGATTTCATGGGTTATTTCCACCTGTTACCACCAATTTGTTCCCACTGGTAACACCTGTTACCACTGAAGTACTCGGTGGTAACAAGTGGGAATATTTTACGCACTAAAATATTTGGTGATAACTAGTGGGAAAAAAATCCCAGTAGTTAGTGGTAACAGCTGGGAATTTTTATTCCCAGTAGTCACCAGTGATAAAAAGTGGGAAAAAAAATCCCAGTTGTTACTAGTGGTAACAGGTGGGAATAACCCGATTTCATTTATCTTTTTTTAAATATTTTTTAATACCTCATAGAAGGTTGTTACATTATAAAAAAAGGAATATTGTTTCTGTATGGTGTATAATAAAGTGTTTTTTTCTACTCGCGTACTATAAACCGCTAATATTGATATAGCAATCGGTAATCCAATGAGCTGCATTGTGAGATCGCAACGATGAGATTTGAAATGTTTCACAATGTTCTTTTTCGCACTGCAAATGAATATTTCATAGTCCTGGAATCCCTATTCCGGCCGAGGTTTGAATAGTGCTTTTTTTTCTCAAGCGATGTGAGGAAATATTAAATTAGTAGATAACTGCAATCTTACGATGGCAATCTCAAGACTGCAATCTTACGAAGGCAATCTCAAGACAACAATCTTACGATGGCAATGTCAAGACTACCTTGACAGAAAAAATGTACCATTGTAGCTATTTGAGCTCATAGAAGAAGTAATGTATGCAGTTATTCATATACAGCCATTGAGACATTCATGCGTATCTATTATAAACTCGCACTCGTGTCACAATGGCCCTTACCTTATTATAATAATAATAATAATACATTTTATTTCATTCAACGAGACCCGTGATTTTAAATATATACCTTATAGACTAACATACATAACGATATAAAACTTATAATATAACAATACCGAGGTGACAAAACAGCGTGATCCTGCTTTGCCAAAATTGGCGTCATGGTCGCTGCCAGTAGGTTGCCCCGAAACCGCCGAAACACGACACCTTTCGGCCAGAAGTCAGGACAGTCGACGGTCCCCAGCATAAACCGCGGCGCGTATTATGATACAGTTGCATAAACTACTATTGTATTGTATCAGGGGACCATCTCACACATCTTGACCTAGTCCCAATCTGATCTAAGCTCCATCGTAATTTAAAAAGGGCCATAAGGGTGCGGCTCCACTGAGGTGGACACGAGCGGAGTGGAGCTGTGCCAATATTAACAACGTTAGCTTAGATTCTTATCTAAGCTGACGGAATAGATGCTCGCGCTCATCACACAAATATTTGCGCTTACTGGGAATCGAACCCGGGACCGCTAGCTTCTTAGACAGTGGTCACTATGAAAAAAGGTAATACGACAAAACCAATTAAAAAAGCTTACTACCCATGTAGCTAGTTAAATAGTTAACCTTTGAGATCAGTTCATTTGGCATTGGTAAACAAGTATCACAAAATTGTTGCATAGTGCATAGTCAAAGTGGTATTGAAGAAAACCTAATATCATGACTGGATAAGGGATTCATCATTATCATTGTTTTAATTAACACAGAGTATGAAACGCTTTTTTATGGCAACAAATAGGCAAACTGGCCACAATGTTAACGGAAACCGAGACCCAGAGCTTAATTCACAACAAGACTGCAATCCTAAGACTCCAAAAACGCTGTAAACCCCCTGAGGACAAAGGCCGATCCACCCAATAATACGCATCACGGCAGTAAGACGATCCTTATAAAATATCCTTACCAAGCATCTCCTGGTGGTGAGGATGCATCTGCGGATAATGCGGGGGAGTAGCGAAATGCGGTGGCGGGGATCCGTAAGAAGACCCAGATGAACCATTAGGTTTGTTGCCATTCACATTGTTATTGCGGTACTGTTGCCCTCCATTGCGCGCATCTAAAATAAGAAAGTTCAACATCATTTCAAGGGCAATAGAAATAAATTTGATGTAGCAAGGAAACTAAACTCGTTCAGTTCCTGTAATTTATGATTAAACATTTATTAGTTGCTACCTATATTTCTAACGGTAATGGGCATATTAAGTTGAGATTGATTAATCTTAAACTTAACTCCACTCAATAGTTTACTTACGCTTAAGAGGCCACCTATGCTCAAGTCTCTAGTGTTCCGAGATCTGGATCTCAATAAGCAAAAAGCCTTTGTATCTGTTCTTTGGATCATATTTGCTTGAGACTGGCAAACAAGATTAGAAACAAAATCCTCTATAGTTTAATTTTTCAAACATGACCCCTTTTTTGCATTATTTTGGTTGAATTTTCGAAACCCTATAATCTTTACGATAATTTTCGATTCAATAGTTGAGTATATGTAACTTCTTACTCCTGGCAAACCATTATTTAGATAAATGTTGTATTTTTAACGTAAACAGCAATTTAATTGAATTTGACGCTGCCATCAAGGCATGCGCGAACTTTCTCCATATCAAATTCTTCTCATAGACGCACATAAAGCCATCCCTTTTCATTCTTGTGGGGGCGTGGCACCATAGGTGGTCTGTCTCATAATTATTCAGCGTTGTAACCGCCGTCATTATTGTCTTCGCATATTATTCAAGATAAACTTTATAAAGGGTCTAGCTGGGTAAGCATGTTGAAACTGCCTTTTCTAATATGCATTTTTTACAACAAAGTTACAGCTGTCTTCATTAGTTACTGTAGCTAAGCAAATACAAACTTATGTTACGCTGCCTATCAGCCGATTTGCCACAAATTGCGTAGTGTACGCGTGGTGTGGATACTAAGTACAGTTGTAGTGAATGCTTGTGGCCCGAGAGGGCCACCATGCGGAGTGGGGATAAGCGCGCCTGCGCTTAGATATTTCCCGACCATCTAAAAATGGCGGGGAAACCGTATTTCACGAGTACTCCGGATTTTCGTATGTAAATAGTCTAGTGAATATTTTGATATTGTAGCACCCATAGTAAGTTTTTCTTTCCATGCACCACTGTAAGTGTTAGAAATTAAGGAAAATTTGGGAAGATAAAGAGAAGTGGAGGGGAGAAGCCACTCCTCGCCAGGGTAACTACAAGAGCCTCTGCCCTCTCTGAAACCTCTGAAGAAAAGTAACTAGCAGTTTTCCTTCACCAGCAGCCACATTATCTTCACATGCCAGCTTCATATTAAAAAGATGTCGCGGCACCTACGGGAAGGACCAGGGCAAAGGGATGGCAGCAAACAAGTAAATCATTTAACCTATGCCTCTTGCGCTTGCTGTATTATTAAAACATACTAACTGTTGTATGTTCGCTGACCATACGCGTTCTGGTTGTTGTATCCATTTTGATAGCCATTGTTGTATCCACCTTGGTAGTTGCCCATGGACTCAAACATATTGGGACTTGGGAATGGCACCTGCTTCTGGAAATTGTTTTGCCTGTAACCCGGATTGCCTTGGTTTTGATTGGTGAAACGCGGGGGTTGCTGCTGGTTCATATTACGATTTTGATAAGTGTTCTGTGTGTCTTCATTTGTAACATTAGCCATCTTATTATTCCACTGGTTACTTTGCTGACGTGGTGAACTAGATCCACTGTTGTTTTCTTTGCGTTGTTGCCATCGGTTGCGACCTGAAAACGTTTAAGGATATAATATGAACACGTTTAGTAACTTATCAGGACCAATCTTGTTTATCGGATCTCTAGCCTGATTGTGGGTATGTTATTAGCGTTAACCTTTTATTTCATGCATCTAACGCTTCCGCTCTGAACTTTAAGTAGATAGAAGACATGAGAACATGAGTTGAAATAAATCAAATAAGTTGTTTTAACTAACACGTATTTCACACGTACTAAAACTACCAGGTGTAACATGAGGAAATCAAATAATTTTAACAGCATATTCCTGAGGTTTTATATGAACCCAGGTTGAAATGAGATTTTCTATTTTTGACAGCATGGAGTTGTAATGAAGTCTGCAGTACAATATAACCTTGTGAAAAAAATTTTAATCAAATTTCGACAGAAGTACAATGTTAAGAGTATTTATTTATTGTTAGTTTTTGCATGCAACTCCATTCTTGCAGAAGTCTTCTCTTTTGCATTATTATCGTCTTAAGCATTTACAATATTAGTAAGGATTATTTTTATATTAATCAAAAGTTTGTTTGTATTAATCAAAGGTCTCTCTACCTGCCGAGTCTGACTGGGCAAATTTTCGAATTAAGCAAAATGAAGACCTGATAAATCACAATTATTTTTACGTCATAGTTTTTTAGTATTAATAAAAAATATTGTCTTACCAGAGCTGCTGTTAGAATTTCGTGCCATATCGCTCAGCTTAGCGGGCGGGTTCTGACCCGTTTCACGCAAAACCGCAACCAGAGCACGAGCTTGACGGGAATCACCGCTAGTGAAGTAGGTGTACGCTGTACCAGATTGCTGGCATCGGCCAGTACGTCCTGAATTTAAATAGTTATTTAAAATCCTTTGAAATAGGGTGGACAAATGTATATTCAATAACCTCTTACATACCGATTCGGTGAATGTAATCCTCTGAAGAGTTAGGGTAATCATAGTTTACGACGAATTTTACGTCTTCGACATCCAAGCCGCGGGCTGCGACGTCTGTAGCAATGAGAATAGTCGTCGCTCCATTTCTAAACTCCGTGAGGACGGCATCGCGTTCCGGCTGGGACTTGTCACCATGAATAGCGAGCGCCTTGTGGCCGTTTCGGCGGACAGCACGAGCTATATCATCCACCTAAAACAACAAGAGTACTGTAAACATAAAATAGGTCATCTCTAAAGTAAAAAGGCTTAATATACAATAACAATATAATAACCTTCTTCTTGGTCTCAACAAACACTATAACTTTGTTATCTCTTTCAGATGAGATCTCCTTCAAGAGGTTTGTAAGTTTAGACTCTTTTTCATGTTCTTCACAAGTTTCAATAATTTGCTTGATGTTATTATTAGCAGAAAGGTTCAACGAACCAATGTTTACTTTGATATAATCATTTAAGAAATCCTCTGCTAGAGTTTGGATTTCTTTGGGCCAAGTGGCAGACCACATCAAAACTTGACGGTCTGGGCGAATTTGCTCAATAATTTTACGAATCTGAGGTTCAAAACCCATATCCAGCATTCTGTCAGCTTCATCCAACACCAGGTAGGTGCATCGTCGCAAGTTAGTAGTTCCTCTTTCAAGGAAATCAATCAGCCTACCAGGAGTGGCAATGACAATTTCAACTCCTCTTTCCAAATCTCTAGCTTGAGGCCCTTTAGGAGAGCCACCAAACAAGCAAGTGTTTCTGATAAGACCACGAGCACTGTAAGCTGCTGCTACAGACTGAATCTGCTGTGCCAGCTCTCGGGTAGGTGCCAGAATGAGGGCAATCGGCCCATCACCTCTCTGGATGCGCTGCTGATGCACAATATGGACAGCAGCTGGAAGTATATATGCCAATGTCTTTCCTGACCCAGTAGAAGCAATACCAACCATATCGCGTCCAGACAAAGCAATAGGCCAGCCTTGAGCTTGTATACCAGTTGGTTCAACCCAACCTTGCTCTTTGATGGTATTCATCACATAATCTGGGAAATTACCTTCATCAAATACTTGACTGGGTCGGGGTACATTGTTACCACTCACAGTTATTTCTTTGGCAACACGGAACAAGTCAACTTCATCTTCAGTCCGCGATTCAACATCATCATGAGGTTTATAAAAATCTTTTTCAATTGGTTCAAGGCTAGCCAAATCCCACATTGGCTTCACTAAACTATCTCCAGGATGTTTAGCTTTCAAGCTTTGAAGTTTTCGGCCATTGAAATCATTAGATTGTTGGCCCATATTAGGGTTGGAGAAGGTTTTCTTCTGCACAAAGTTTTGTTGACCCATATGACCATTCTGGTTATTAAAACTTTTGGGTCCATAATTATTCTTATGTTGAAAATTTGGCGGTTTGGGTCCTCCAAAATCTGGCTTCCCATTATAAAACTGCATGTTACTTCCTTGACCTTTATCTTCATATTCCTTATTTTGGGGTTGATTGTTATAGTTAGATCTAGGCCTATACTCTTTTGGGCCTCCAAAGTCATTTGGGATTCCATTTTCACTTTTGTGGGTATTGAAATCTGGTCTTATTCCATTGAAGTCAGTCCTTGGACGAAAGTTTTTATTTCCCATGTTGTTCCTGGGTCCAAAGTTCTTTGGTCCTCCAAAATCGTGAATGCCACCAAAGAATGGCATTTTACCGAATTGTTCATTCCGGTCTGGGCGAGGCCTAAAACTAAAACAGATAAATATTAAGAATTAGCAAGAAAGGTCAACAAAGTGAAACTGAAAGAGTGGTGTAGCACTACTACAATATACAGTGTATGTATTCAATGTATATTGTAGTGTTGCTCTTGTAGAGCTTGGTTAAAATAAAAGAAACAAATTCTATTTGTTTTTTACTGCAAGCTGTACAAGACTATTTATTTAAAAATATAAATTAAGACCCAGGGTAAGTCCCAGAAGAACAGTCATTGTAAATAACAACAAAGTAAAATTAAATTTGTGCCTTTGTGCATACCCTGTATGTTTTCTGTTGCTTTATAGTTTGTTATTTTTTGTTAGTTAGTCGTACAATTTGGCCACTATAATGCTGTTCTCATATCAGGTTAAAGTACCTTTTACCTAAAATATATTTAAATAGCATTCTAATAGAATTTCAACTATATTGGTAGCATAACAGTGGCTTCACCAATTTTAATGTATTTTTTTAGGGTTCCAAACTCAAACTAGGAACTCTTATAGTTTCGCAATGTCAGTCTGTCAGTGGTCTAGCTCAGACTCGTTTGTACTTCAAAGCGGTAATTTAACATAGTTATATATTTCGGTTACACTGATAAATGATGTTATATGTAAGTTCCTTTTTTCATTTAATTCACAGTAGCACATGGACAAGTAGCATTTAGCCAGAAAATCATTCTTTAACAGAGTTTTTTCAAAATCATTAGCCTAAGTACCATGACCACAACATTCTCTTTCGCATATAAAATAATGTGTTTAGTCACCACTTACATTAACAACACCAACAATATAACATAACAGATGTTTGAAGTTCGACAGTTGTTTCATCACAGTAAAAATTAGCAATCGTGCAAAACAGGAAATTGAACTTTAATTGTGCTAGTAGTGCAGACATTACTATATTCATATTTAACATTAAGTTTCAAAATATCAGTAGTCTCTATTAAGGCAAGTGTCTAAAATGACTTAATTGCTGGTTACCATACGTACCTAAGCACAAAAACGTTTCGTAAAACTAATTTGAAAGATTTTTTTTGCAGGAAAAAACGATATACATATGATGAATAAGTTTGTACGATTTAGACTGAGAATGTTGAGTTGATACTACTATATCAAACAATTAAGCGTACCTATCTAGGTTGATAACATTAATTTACTCGTGTAGGTAGAGAAAGTCAGTTAATCGTAGGTGCCTTTATTATAACAGTAATTACAAATGCGATCAATGACAATAACAACTCAATGCTACTGGACCGAATAACTTGGAAATTAAATCGTAATATCAATCTGAATCAGTTATTGAATGTTTTAGATTGTATGTAAGTATAACAATTTACAACCATCAGCTGAGTTTCGAGCGCACTGCCGTTCATGATTTCACAAAATGGCGGCTGCGAAGAATCGGTACAAATCGATCAACATTATAACAGTTTAGTAATAAACTCAAACTAGCACGATGATCAACCAACAGGTACATAAGATTACTATTTTTTGTAACTTACATCGGATGCTGATTGCTGAATCCGTTGTACTGCATTCTGCTACTCCTCGAAGATCGTAATTACGTGGATAGGAGCTCTACGGTCGAGTAGGTATCTAGAACAATGAGATGAATAACAGCTTCCAATATACTCACTATGCCAACAAAACCAGGGACCCAGAATAATAAATAGGATATTTACCTCTCGTTTAGGAGAGAATTTGATAAACGTTTGAGTTTTTCATCCACGCTGAACCTCTCACAGACCCGGCGAAGAACAACTCAATAATGGCTGCCGGAAACGCCTTAAAGAGGGTTGTACTAGAAGCCAGTAGTTGCCAGCTAAAAAATACTTTTTTAACACCACAAATTTAACTTTGCGTGCTCTAAACACGTCGACCACAAAAAGTCAGCATAGGTAAGGCATCAGTGGCGCCATGTACAACTGCACACGAAAATTTGTCCAGCAAGTATTGATTTTAACCGACCATAGCCCACACTCAATTTTAGTCTACTTTACGGCCCTACCACACTATCGGCGATGATCATATCATCTATAATCGGCAGAATGATCGTGCAGGCAGCGACACTATCGGTCGTAGTAGTGTTCAAATTGAAAGCGCACAAGATTCCCTTTGATGCGTGCCCGAAAAACCGGCAAACAACGGGTCGCAGGCCATGATCGGCGATCATAGACGATGATCGGCTAATACAGCCAAATATACCCTCCACGCTATCGTGCTCGCCCGTAATCGTCTGTATTCACCGATAGTGTAAAGGGCCCATTACACACCTCGTTCGTGCTCGCCATCCGCTTTACCACTTGACGAAATAATTGAAATATTCGACGAAGTTGTATCAATCTAGGGCATAGACGTAGACATAGACAATGTATGTAAATGGCTAACAAATGATACTCTTCGTACCTGTCGCAAATGCTCTTTGTAGAAAAGTGACGTCTATATAATAATATGACCTCTCTCTAAAATAAGATTAAGTGCGTATATACGCCCTTAATCTTATATAAAATTGCAGCCACTTATGTGCGGTTTATAGATAAATTAGGTTCATTTATTAACAGATATCTAGTAGGTATTTTTAAACTAAAACATGGAATATTATAAATAGAGAAACGGAAAAGTCAAAACCTCGTGAAAATAGTCACCCTGAACAGTGACAAATCACGTAAATAAAGACGTTGCCTTAGCATTCGAAGATAATTTTTCAACATAGCCAATCAATAAACTTTGAATTCAGCCCTGTAAAGTCAAGGTATTTAAATCGCTTGGTTTAAAAAAGACGGGATTTGTGGGTGTGGGGCACATCAGTTAAAGTAAGTACTCTTTAATATCATCTAACATTAATATTATAAATGTAAAAGATACTAACTACCAAAGTTAGTAAAATGCATAACGTTAAGGCGTGTCCGCTGCGCCAAGCCAATAACAAAAAAACCGGCCAAATGCGAGTCGGACTCGCGCACGTAGGGTTCCGTACCACTATACATCTAAATAAATGTTTTTCTTAATTCTTTATTATATTTGAGTTGATTGAATAAAAGGTAAAATGCGGGTTACGATTTATAACGTATTAAAAAAAAACTAATTATTAAATCTCGTTCAAACCAATTTTCGGTGGAAGTTTGCATGGTAATGTACATCATATATTATTTTTACATTTATCATTCCCTTATTTTAGAAGTTACGGGGGGGGGGGGGGGGGACACACATTTTTCCACTTTGGAAGCGTCTCTCGCGCAAACTATTCAGTTTAGAAAATATATATATTATTAGAAACCTCAATATCATTTTTGAAGACCTATCCATAGATAACCCCCAACCGTATGGGTTTGATGAAAAAATAATAATTGAGTTTCAGTTCTAAGTATGGGGAACCCCAAAAAATTATTGTTTTTTTTCTATTTTTGTATGAAAATCTTAATGCGGTTCACCGAATACATCTACTTACAAAGTGTCCATAGTATAGCTCTTATAGTTACGGAATAAAGTGGCTGTGACATACGGACGGACAGACGGACGGACAGACATGACGAATCTATAAGGGTTCCGTTTTTTGCCATTTGGCTACGGAACCCTAAAAATGTTAGCAAATGTTACAAAACATGTCTAGGTACCTGCACGTCAATTGCGACTTAGTGAACAATATATTGTTTGTCATAAGATTTCACAGCTATCATCCCTGTACAATTTGTCAAATTATGGGCTAGATTTGACAGAAGCGCGTCGAGCTAACCCCATGTGTTTCTGTATAGTCCATTAGAGATAATTCTCTTTTGCCGAACAATTGTCTTTGCGTGTGATATCCAGGGGCTTATTTCTCTAATAAGTCCATGGGAGTGTCTATATATAACTCAACATTGGCGAAATACACCTTAAAAGGAGCGAAAGCCATTAATTAAAATTAGAATTAGAATAATGGGCCACTCCTTTACCAATTGAATAAAATACACCGTCTTTTCTTTATTTCACTCCCTTGTAAATAATTATAAATTAAATAATTAATGCCCTATTTATCAGTTCTTCACTGAAACTCAAAACTATCAAAAGTCAAAAGATGACCTCCTCCCCCCTCCATCTGTGACGGAAAACATGTTTCTGTGTTTTTAAACAAAAAATATTTCGGCCCCGCGCCTTTTCTGTTCGAAAATCATGTTAGATGTTTAAATACATCCAAAACACGGCGCAGCGGACTCGGCTTAAGTGAAAGCAAGCTCCTTGTAAAACCTATATCAAGACGCACGGGAGTGTGTCCAGCCAAATTCCAAGAAAAAGCCGAGCCATAGGTACTGCAGTGTATATATTTATACGAACCCATTCAACCCTTTATCCTAACCTCGTAGTTTTTTTCTAGTACAGCCAGGAACCTCACTTTCACATTATCACTAAGATCAATGATCTCACAATGTAGTATCAAAATGAATTTATTACCCTTTGAATCAGAGGGGATCTTTTCAGATCTCATGGTAAAGTCATACGTAGGTATCTTATTTTAAATCGGGCGAGATAAGTGATTTAACGAACTTCCGTCCTATTTCCATACCAGTATTGTGTTTGAGAAACTAATGGTGAATGATCTCTTAGGTCACTTTAATATAAACAAACTACTTAGCAATAACGAGTTCAGCTTTACCAGATGTCGATCAACAAATGATGCGGCATCTGTATATATACATAAAGCTTTTGATTGCATAGATCTTGCGTTCTCGTCCTCTTCCTTGATGCTGTTGTCTCCTCCGGTGATCCTCCACCGGTGTTGTGTGGGGCGTGAGACTCCTTAGGTGCGGCCACAGCGACAGATCGGCCCGCCTGAATAGGTTCGTATTCAGACGGCCGACGAACTCCTCCACGCCGTCAATGTTGAGGTCGCGGCGGATGACCTCGTTGCGGACGTATCGGGGGGCATCCGCCACCCTTCGCAGCGCGAGCGCCTGCTGGGCTTCAGAAGCTTGCGCCCACTGGGGACCACAAGTGCTGCGGCGGCGTAAGTTAGGCGTGGCCTGATAAAGGCTTTATACACGCCTAACTTGACCCGCAGCGGCAGCCGGGACCGCAGTATGGGCTGCAGTATCGCCCGAGTTTGGCGCGCCTTGTTGATAGCTGCCTTGACATGGGCGGCCATCGTGAGACTGCGGTCTATCGTCACCCCCAGATATGTGACCGTGGGGGCCCAGTCGATGGGTTGGCCGCCGAGCGATAACTTCGGCGGCAGGATCTTTTTGCTGGAGATTGCGATGGCTTGCGTCTTGGCCTCTTCCATGGCGTTGAGTTGCCGTTTCATGGCGGGGCAGCGGGTACGCTGGTCGTGCCTGCGTAGCCTTCTCTTCTCCTCAATCATTTTAAGGATCGCAGGAGGGGTGAGAACGCTAATTAGCTGCGCGCCGGTTTTATAGGTGCGCTTCTGCGCAGGTCTCACGCGCATCACGCCATCTTTGCCCCGTTCCGCGAGAGGTCTAAAGACCTCTCGCTCTTAATTTGTGTTGTTAATGTTGTATATTTTTTTGTCTCACGTTTTATCTTCTCACTCTTATTTTGCAAATAGTTTATAGCTCGTCTGTCTTTATTCTAATTGTACCATAGTGTTAGGTTTAAGTAATCGTTATTTGTAAATAAATGTGTTCAACACCGACGGAGGAAGGCGCCGGGGAGCTGCTCTTCCGCCCCGGAGACCTTCCCAATTTTTTTTTGGAGGGCGATGCTGTCCGGGGTCCTCGGCTGGAGGACTCCCGCCCCCAACCACAAAAACTACCTTTACTCGCTACCACCCCCGCCCCGGAGTTCGCAAAGTCTCCGGGCACGCAGGTAGCTTTGAGCGGACTGCTCGCCTTAGGCACAACACCGGCCCTGCGCTCAGCCCCAAAATACTTATAATTACCGCCACTTTTCCAGTCTGCTCTGGATCTCAATAGCACTTTCACCAACCAGAACAATATCATCGGTAAATAGCATACACCTTAGTGCCTTCTCCTGTATGTCCGATATCAGAGCATCCATAATCAGGAGGAACAGGTAAGGGCTTAATGCCGATCCCTGGTGCAACCCTAAATCCACATTGAACTCGGCGGTGACTCCTGCTTCAGACCGGACGTGTGTCTCTGACTAGGTCGATTGTACATGGAACGAATAAGCTGCAGATATTTCTCAGGTACACTCCTTCTCTTTCAGAGCCCACCACAGAACAGCTCGAGGTACCCGATAGAATGCCTTTTGTAGGTCCACAAACACCATGGTGTTCTTATCAACAACTGTCGCAGTGCAAATATGGCGTTTGTTGTCTCTCTTCCAGGAATAAACTCAAAATTATTTTGGGTCACTTCACTTTCATCTCTCATTCGCGTCGCTATTACCTTCTCCCAAATCTTCAAAGTATGTGCCATGAGCTTTATTCCTCTATAGTTGTTACATTCTTGTACATCACCCTTGTTTTTAAAGATGGACAACTGCGAACTGTTGCACCATTCATCTGGGATCGCCTCCTCTTGTAACAACTTATTGAAAAACAAAGCCAGCCACTTCCATCCATCCGCTTTCAAACACTTCCATACATCAGCTGGTAAATTGTCTACAGCCTTCCCTCTTTCCATACTTTGCACAGCCTTCCTCACTTCATCCATACCTCTTGCACTAAACCTATGGAACATGGTCTAACTCTTTACTCCAGTCATTTTCTTCATTCATAAATTTTTCAATATACTCTTTCCATCTTTTCTTTATATCTTCATCGTTCGTTAAAACCTTTAACGCGTATAATATACCTTGCATCCTTTTTTCTCGCTTTTTCTAACCGAAATAGTTAATTTTGTCAATAAGAGCTCTCCAGTGATCGATACAATTTATCTTGTACCTTGGCTCTAGCAATAGTAATAGCTCTTTTAGCAATCTTCTTGCATTCCGTATACCATACCTTTTCGCTTTCTTTATCCGCCGTATTTCTAACATTAACGTTTTTACATTATTTGAAGACATTCTTCTTTTCTTTCAAAACCTTTTGTACCTCTTCGTTGGTATCCTTATTAATCCTTCCTTTCCCTTTAGTTTCACCAAATACTTCCTTGGACGCACTTCGTATACATACTGCCATTTCATTCCAACACTCGTTTACTGCTTTCCCTTCCATACCTTTCATTTCTATCATTCTATCCACTACTTTTTTCCTAAACTTTTCTAAAAGCTCATTGGTCTTCAGCATATACCATTTAATTTTTGGTGGGGGCTTGGTTTTGCTTCCCGCGAGTTAGACCTTTATTTTAAATTTTAACACAAGTAGACGATGTGACTAACGCCTCGCCAGGTATAACTTGACAATCCTTGACTAATTTAATATTACTTCTTCTAGGAAGAAAGTAATCAATTTGTGTGGAGTCGTTGCCACTACTGTAGGTTAAAATGCTCATCTCTTTTTTGGAAAAATGTGTTTACTATGGCAAGATCAAAAGAAGTTGCTACTTGTAATACGCTTTCACCATCTTTATTCCTGACACCAAAACCCCTCCTTCCATGCACTCTCATAATTTTCATTCAATCTTCCCACATGTCCGTTAAAATCACCTCCAATATATATTTCTTCTTCTTGTGGGATATTCATCACGACTTCATCCCAATCTTACCAAAACTCATCTTTCACTGCCTCGTTACCTCCCCTAAAATAAACTTTACCAATATTAGTCTATCATTCACCCTCTTAACATCTGTCACCCTTTCTTTCAACTCACTATCTAATACCCACACCATCCACACCATTCCTCTTGCCGTCACTCCCGGAATAGAAAAAAATATATCCTACTCCAATTTCTCTCGCTGTTGTTCCCTTCCACTTCGTCTTTTGCAGACATGCCACATTTATCCGCCTCCTTTCTAGAACATCTCCTAACTCTCTTCCTCTTCCTGTCATTGTCCCAACTACTCCCAAAATTCCAACTCACAAACCTCAACTCCTAATCCTCGGACTCGCCTGTTACGTTGCACCCGTCCCTCATGCAAGAACCCTAGTCCACTTCTCACAACCGCCGGGTGCTGCGTCTGTGCGTCGCCTATGAGTTACGCCCTAACATTGTTTCACTCTATATTCATACCTAGAACCATGTTGCACAATAGATTTAGGTAAGTGTTTTACAACCGGCCGCCTGCCTGACGTCCAGAATAATTGCTGCATGCTGCATGGATCATACGATCCTAATTTTAAAATTAGAACATTATGGACTGTCCAATAAAGCTTTAAGTTTTATTTCTTCTTCAGCCCACTACGCATTATCCTTCCGTGACTTACGTCCGGGCACGATGAACGACGCAAAAAGATAGTGCGTATGCTTGCTGGCCGTAAATAATTACTATTATAACCGTGATGGATTTGCACGACCGAATTTCCGGCCATCGAGCCCCCACTACTCCTTGCACGACGTGCGGCTGGATGGTGCGTAACCGACGTACCTATAATTACTTTTTTTTCCAGGTCATGGATGCTAGGTCCTTCAGTCGCCCGTCAAATCTTCGCAGTGTTGCCAGATCCCAGAGCAGAGCTACTGGTTTTGGGATGTGTCATCAGCTCTGTTTTTGCCAAAAGTCCTACTGGATTTTAGAATTTCGTTTGTGTAATAAAAAAAAATACACATATGATTCTTGAAGCGAGTGTAGGAGTCATAACTTCTAATCGAAACGAAAAGTAAAGGCGCGTCCGTTGCGCCGTGTTTTCCGTCACGGATGGAAAACATTCCCCGCGTTCGACTGCGGGGACGGGGGTCACTTTTATAAGTTTTGAGTTTGAGTGAAGAACTGTCAAATAGGGCATTAATTATTTAATTGTTATTTATTTGCAATGGAGTGGAATAAAGAAAAAGACTCTGTGTTTTATTCAATTGGTAAAGGAGCGGCCACGTAGCACAGTCGCAATGGACGTGCAGTTGTACCTAAACATTTTTTGACAGCGAGAAGGAACGTTAATCTATACCCTGTCTATTTAACAGAGTTAACAAAGCGTTGTCTCTGTTGCACTTTTCTATGAAAATGAAAGGGACAAGAAACTGCCAGTGGGCGTCAACAAACGCACGTCGATGGCGGGCTCGGCTTACATGCCGCCTGTTGTTAAAATATTCGTAATATTTCTCGTTATTTTTGTTTGTAGTTAGAGGCACCTCAAATAATTAACTTACTGATAACATGACATTGTCATGTCTTGTTAATTCATCTATAAATCCTAATTATGTAATTTTAAGTAGTAGATAATAATATTTAAATATGTGTCCTGCAGTGCAGTGGGACGTATAGTACAGGCCATACAAGTACAAGTATGGGTGATGATGAGAAAGAGAAGTAGTAGGTATATATATATATATATATATACATAGAAATAAATTATTAAATTAAATAAATTAAATTTGTAACCATAGATAAGCACTTGAAAGCGTCCGCACCGTACGAGCGACAGATGTTGACTAAACTTTGACAGGCATGTAAACCTACCTTGTGCCTGTGCATCATCCTTATCGCTGACCAATTACGTGCATTCTCTGTTTTCTAGTATTAACTCTGTTAAATAGACAAGGTATAAGCTTAAGTTTCATGATATCATTGTGATACATACGATTTTGTTTAAAAGACTGTCAGTGGTTGCTACATAAATATTTTAAATTTCGTACAGCCTTATAATTTCTACTGTTTGTGCTTTGTTATATTATAGAGTTTGTTTCACTGCCACAGTCGGGTTAAAATGTGTTAGCTTAACTCAAATATATTAATATTTCACTTATTGAAGACTGGAACATGCTTTATCATGGAAGTTCGTTTTCGAATTGATCGAAGTTAACTAATTCGTGATGATCGATGAAATGTATTTTTACAAATTAATCAATAATTGCCAGAAAGTTGACTTGTTTCAATTCGAGAATGAACTTCATTATGAGCATTTGCTGTCAACATTTAAATTTCTCGCCATTCCGCCATTTTTATTTGAATTTTATTGTACACTAGCGCTACCGGTTCCGTACTCGCATGCGTACCTAAACTGTTACTAATGTTCTGTCAGTTCCAAGGCTGATTCCTATCTGACTTTACACATACCTTATAATCTGTGATGTAAATAGTCTGATCTGTGGTTTATTAGATATAATTATTAAGTTAAGTCTGATTTAAAACTGAGGATAATTTTGATTCCCGTGACCTGATGATATTATATGATACTTATTTAAAAAAACTCTATTGACTGCGGAGAAATTAAGAATCAACATGTCGGGTATGTCATTGGCCGTTCTTACCAATTTGTAGATTTGGTATGGTTTATTGAACAAAGCCATTTTTAATTACCTTTCGCATCACATTACATTTATAATTATGACTTAAGGTGTGGTGAGGCGATAGTAGTTTGCTAGCCACTGTACATAATAATAGTAGATTCGATAAAATAAAATAAAGGGATAAAGCACTTATTTCACGGGCTCGATATTGAATCCTGAGCGAATGAGGGACTCTAGATTTAACTCCCGAGCGCAGCGAGGGCGTTATGAGGTAATTCCTGGGCGAAGCGTGGGAATTAAAATGGGAGTCCTGGGTGCAGCGAGGGATTCAAGCTCGCTCAAGACGAAAACAGCTTTATCCGATAGGAGAATACTCTACTTTTCTCACCTTTTGCGAGTCAATAACAAGCTAGGCTACTTAGTAAAAGCTACGTCAAATCTCAAATCACTTTCGCTTTCGTCACTCCACAATTTTATTTAAACTGTAATGTTTCAACTTCAACCTCTGCTAATACTGCAGCGTTTTGCAACACTCACAGCTTTTTTTTTAATTTCTTTGGTTTGTGTATATGGCTTGTAGTGGCTAGGTCGATTTTAAAATAAGTTTAACCTACAGCAAAGGTATCTATGGAACAATTTTTCATACAAATTCAAATCTCATTATTAACCCGCAGGTTATAATGAGATTCAGTACAATATTATTTCCTGCCGGGTTATAATATTGTATTGACTCCCATTGTAACCTGCTGGTTAGCCAATGGCTATAATAACTTACTTTAAAGGTTTGCATGATATAAAATTGGGTAATTTCGAGCATGCGGTGTGAAAAGCTTTTTATATAGTTTGAAATTTGTCCGCTGCTTTGTCAGAGTAGAACTCGTTCTCCTTAATTTTCCGAGATTTAATTTAATATTATATATCTAAATATGAGGATAATGAGGAGTTCCATTAACTTTCCATGGGTACCATTTGAAATTTAAATTGCAATTACTCAAGACATTATGTACATTCAGGAAAAGAAGAATCATTAAAATGTGGTTGACTGACTATAGAGGTATCGAGTTAAATAAAAACAAAAACTGACTTAATATTTAGACAATTCCCATTGGTACCACATTTCATCAAAATTCAATTTTTATTGCTAATTACGATTTACTTTAGATCATCAACTTACGTTTAACTGATATACAGTGAACTAATATTAAAAACGGATATTTTGTAGGTATTTATAATTTTTGTGCTGGCGTACAAACAAAATCTTATATATTTTTATGAAAGCCAGACTAAATCCTTATGAAATGAAAGAATCGTTTTAAACATAGATAAATTGTACATACATTAAACCTTAGTTTATAAGTTAACGATAATTGTAACTAATGATGAAATTAGTTAAGAACTTTTTAATTTGTTGTCAAAACTGAAAAGTCGTATTTGTTTGTAGGCAATTGTATGCGAAAAACACAAGCATACATAAATTATGTGACCATTACTGTATGCGCTATGGGAACGAGGGACCTGACAGATTTTAACAGTGTGTTTCTGAACTTTTTTCATGTTATAAATTGTTTTTTGAGATACATTTATTTTTATAAACTTGTTACGAAATCTCTGGTGAAACAAGGCTTTATAATTGCGATGTTGCCGCTATTACGCCAATTATGTATTGGCCGATTCTAAATCAAATCCACAAACAGTTGCAGGCGAAACTCACCCCTAGGTACTTGAAAAACTTATACATACACAGATTATAGTCGTCTGCATGTCCAACTTAAGTGCACTTCATTTAAAACTCTTATGAGTGTCATTTATCAAAGAATATGACAAGAAAGTATGCGTCTGTCATTGTTACTGTTTACATGTCAAAGTGGAAAAAAGGGAGGGAGGCCTTTCCCGAGTAGGGACGTTTCAGGGTTTTATCAAAACATAATGGAAAATGAAAATACATAGTTAAAATCTTTAAATATAAAAAACCGGACAATTTAGGACTAATTATAAGCTGCAAGTTCTAAAGTTAATAAGTAAAATCAGTTGACAATGTCACACCAATTGACCTAGCCCCAAACTAAGCTCTAGGCTTGTACTAGGGTACTAGATAATGATATAAATACTCATATAGAAAAATGTGTACTTAAATACATACATAGAACACATCCATGACTCGGGAACTAATATTCGCGCTCATCACACAAATAGGTATATGACCTTACCGGGATTTGATATCAGGACCGCTAGATTCGTAGGCAGGCTCACTACCAACTAGGCCAGCATGTCGTCTGTTAATCATAGTACCTACACAGTTTTTTTTTGAGTATTGAAGTGAAAACATAAAATCGTTATGTTCAGAAAAGGAAGGAAAGGAATAAAACCTCTTTTGCTTTGCTTTTTACGTAAATATTTTTCTTATTATTGTCTTCATTTGTGTCTTTCTTTTGCTTTTTACGTAAATCTTTTTCTTATTAATGTCTTAGTTTTGTGTCTTATATAGGTTATATCATATATAATGTATGAAGTAGATACGTTACAATTACCTGAATTACCCGACTGCGCGAAGTCAAAAGAAATTTAATGAGACTTCCGCTTGTAATTTGTAACTTGTAGCTTCATGAAACGGGTCTTAGGAGTCACATTTTTAGTGGATACGACTCTTGGCTTAGGTTAGCTTTTCAAAAAAATCTAAATGCAGTTATTATTAATCATAAAAATATCGATAAGTGCGAGTCGGTTTGAAAACGCGAAAGAAAATACTCATTTTGTTGTGAACTTTATTTTCTGTGCAATAAGGTCCATTTGGAATAGCCAAAATTTTAATGCTGATTTAGTATTTAGATAATTTTTCCAAAACGGTAATTTGAGATATTCATTAAATTTTTCGCGTTCAACGAATACTTAGCTTTAAACCAGGAATTTTTAGATATTGATAATATTGAAAGAATGAGCTACACCAAGCATCTAACATTCACACAGAGCTATACTGTTATCGTAATTCCTGCCACAATTGACCTATCGCCTATTTCTTAAATACTTAGAAGGACAGCGGACTGACGGCGGTTGAAACGCCCGTGGAATCACCCTTATAGCAAACGGGGTGTCATATGAAAGGGCTCAGTCTACACATTTCAATTTCCGTGACTTAGGAAAATTATCAAAAGGTTTAAAAATCTGTATTTAAATTTAGGCTAGTCAAAATAGACCATATCCTTCTGAGGTCATTGACTCATTTCGTTTCGCTTTTATCTTATCTTTTATCTCAACCATATTATCTTAAATACAAAAAAATATAAAAAAAATGGTTTTTAATTTGCAGATTTTTCTATAAACAAATAACTTTCATTTTTCAACCCCCATTCTAGACGCCTAATCAAATATTTAGTAAAATATTTTATTGTTGTTTTTACTACATACAGATGCGGCCAAGTAAGGTATCCAACAATGCCAAATTGCCAAGAAATTTGGCTTAATGGAAGTTAAGAATAAATTAAAGAAAACGTTTTTAGATAACTTGCCTTGATTTCAGCTACTGTGAGTGGCAACTTAATTTTGGATCTATTCTATTCTATTCTATCTATTCTAGTGTATGGTACCTTCTTGACTAATTTAGGTGCATAGTAATTAAGGAATGAGCGCTGTCTCGCCAACAAACTGCGTAAGCACTTTGGCGAGTAACTTTAGTATTAGCTATGTAATGTGCCTTTGAAAAAAAAAAAAAAAAATTCAAGTTGATAGCTTCTATAGTTTCAAATAAAAATTACTATGACATGCAGACAGACAGACAGACACCGAAGTCCCTTTTAAGGGTTCCTTTTTTACCATTTTGGTACGGAACCCTAAAAACCGGGCACGAGCGGCGGACCATTCTCAACGAAGCCGTTACAAGTTACAACATACAAAATAATATCTCGAACAACATGTATGAACTAATTTTTAACCCCCGACGCAAAAAGAGGGGGTACAAGACCAGCAGGCCTATTGCCTAACGCACTCGCAATAGCAATCGTTTCCATTTTGACAAGTCCGAAAGAGAGTCTACAAACAAAATAAAAACAATTGTTCCACTGAAGTCGATTACGATTGCGAGTGCGTTAGGCAATAACAATAAGCCAGCCGCCTGTCGAAAGTTACCTCTTTATGATATTATTATAGATTAATCAGTTTTGCATTAATAGTTGATTAAGTACCTAGTTTTTTTTTTTCACAGGTAAACGAAGGGACAGGTCTAGGTCACCCATGTCTATGTCAGTGGATAATGTTGGACGCCGACGGGATTCCAAGATAAAAGATGCTACTAAAGGTAGTGAAATGCCTAATGTTATGAATCAGATGATGATGAATAACATGTACCAACAAGGTAAGTGAAAGCAAGCTCCTTGTAAAACGGCAGTGTGTCCGGCCAAATTCGAAGATAAAACCGAACCATGCTGCAGTGTATATATTAACACGAACCTATTCAGCCCATTTTCCCAACCTCATAGCTATTTTCCCAGTAGAGCCATATTACTAAGATCAGTGATCTCACAGCCTAGTATGAAAACGAATTCATTAACCTTTAAAGAGTTATTAATTTCTGAAAACTGATTAATTTGCACTTTCTGACTTGACTGATGGACTCGCTCACTCACTCACTCACTCACTCACTCACTCATCAAACCCTAAATGGCACTCCCGACCCGACAGGGCTGGATTCACCATGTGGAGGCTCGTAGTGAAATTCAGGGGGCCCTATAACTTTTCTTACTTCCTAAAATACATTTTATACAAAAAAAAAACTGTGCTCGGGGCCCCAAGCTCTTACAGGGTTGTTGTTGTAATTTTTTTGGTAGGTGTGCCTTCGCGAAAAGAGCAAAAAATGAAGTGAAAATCAAAAAATATGCATTATTAACCCCATTCTATTCTCATCAATTGTGATTTTATTTGTTTACCCTCGCTTGCACCGTTTAGCAAAAATAACAGTTTATTACCTTGGTTTTTTTAACATTTTCGTGAATAAAGCAGAAACAAAAGAAAATCGGAGGCTGATATACAGTGTTCTTAGGTCCTGCCACTACTCCACCTAAAAGTATAACCAAATCCCTCGTGGATCTTGTTAGCTTAGCCAGCTAGACCCTTTAATACGTAACTGCTAGTTAGTAGGTATTGTGACATGTCATGTTTTAAATATGTTTAGAAGGTTCATAAAAAATATGTGCTACCAAAAGTAGTGATATCTAAACCGGTGCCAAGTTTGGTACTAGATTGTTAACAGTCAGACCAGAGCAATCTATTGCCACTAGGTAATTGCATTTTGAGCCCTAACTTAGCAGTTTATTGTCCATATTGACAATATTATCATATTGCCATCCGCTGGGTGTTTAAGAAAACACAAGTTAAAGTTCAAAATGCATTCATCATCATTAAATTTAAGAGCCAGGCTCTTGTCGGTGGAGTAATTGCCACTTTTCTCTATCCTGTGCCAGCCTTTTCACCTCCTGATACGACACGACATTCGCCTTCCGTCTTATTTGGTTAAAGTATGTGAGCCTAGGTCTTCCTCTTCCTCTTTTTCCTTCGACTTTACCCTCCAAAATGTTCAAAAAGAAACTATCGTGCCGCATCAAGTGGCCCATCATCTTTCCTCTTCTACATTCTATAGTTTTTAAAATATGTCTTTTCTCGTTCACCATCTTCAAAACTTCTTCGTTGGTTTTCTTTTCCGTCCAGCTAATTTTTTCCATCCTTCGCCAACACCACATCTCAAACGCTTCCAACCTTTCTCTATCTCTCTGTGTTAGTGTCCAAGTCTCGCTACCGTACAACGCAAAAACAACGCAAATGCATTAAGTGTCAATAAATTGGTCTGACTGTTAACAATCTAGTGCCAGATTTCGTACCTTTTTAGATATCGCTACTTTTGGTAGCACACAAGAATATATTATATTTTTTACATTTATATTTTTGTGGGATATCAGTACTTTTTGGCAGGTAGGATGTTTATATGAACCTTCTAACACATGCCAGCTTTGCCTATCTTACATTACATACATTTATATTTTTGGTGGGACTTAGCATACCTGAAATATTATACCTTGATTCTAGGTAACATGATGATGGGTGGCATGTACCCTAATATGATGATGACCGGTTCAATGATGGGAAGTGGAATGATGCCAAGCCCTGGCATGGAAATGATGCCATCAACTGCCATGGATATAATGTCACAGCAACCTATGGATATGTCTGCAATGGCTGGACAAGGCATGACTGCTTCTGCTACAACCCCAATGGATATGAATATGATGGGAGGCATGATGATGGATCCTTCTATGATGGGAATGTACTCTAACATGGGAGGGGAAATGCCTGTTGTTGAAAAGAAAGAAGTGGTACTGAAGCACTGCAAGCTAATACCCCCTCCACCAGGAACTCCTGACCCTCCTCGCAGAACACGTCCTCCTGGATGTCGCACCATCTTCATTGGTGGACTTCCTGATAAAATCAGAGAAAGCATAGTTCGTGAAGTATTTGAAAACTATGGAAGAATACAAACGCTGAGATTATCTAAAAAAAACTTTTGCCACATTCGTTTTGATAGGGAATCTTGTGTAGATGCGGCAATGTTTATATCAGGTTATCGCATAAAATTAATTAACAAAGAAGAGGATGATGAAGATTCGCATGCCATCAGTGGATGGCTCCATGTGGACTATGCTTTGGTAAAACAAGTTTCATGATAATTTCTATAATTTAAATAATACTAGTGACTCCCTTAGGCTTCGCTTCGGTTAATGTGAGTTTTATTTATGTAACATCCGTACAGAAACCAGAAATGATTATGCCTACATATAACCTTCTGTCAAAAATATTTAACTGATTGTGAAAACCGCATCAAAATCCGTTGCGTGGTTTAGAAGTTAGCGGATATACATATAGACAGACATTATTTACCCTATTGATCGCCTCTTTTTCCATGATAGCTCGCCGCCTCGCAGCGTGTGGCTGCCTGCCGCTAGTTTTTTTTTGGTAATGCATTAACAAGTAGAGTAGAGATTAAAATGTCTTGAACTCGTTCGGTCCCTGGTTTCCATTAAATGACGTCATATTTTACTTACTTATGCTCTTTTCAAATGAGTAACTCTTCAATGGACTTTTGTTTATTATCACTATTCAAGGCAATTTATTAAGTATTTATTGCACGTTAATATATAATTTGATACTTGCCTGATGACATTATCTAACAGTTGAATTTTCATGTGTTGAGGTTTTAATGATTGATGATTGATGATAATTTTTTACAGAGCCGAGATGATCAAAATGAGTATGAAAGACGTCAAAGACAAGTTCTACGAGCCCAAGAAGCTCAAATGCAACAATTAACGGCTCAACAAGAAATAGCTAGCCGGACTTCAAGCTCTTACAGGCATTCACCATCACCAATAAGGATTCAACCTTTTTCAAACGTTGCAATAGCCCAAATTGCTGAAAAAGTCAAGAGTGAAGAGAATTTTTCCCAAACATTACCAGTATGTAACATTTCTTTGCAACTAGGTATTATTCTATATGGGTAAATTTCAAAATAAATGTACATAAAGCCGCTCTTTGAATGACAATTAAATGATGTCTAACTTACCATTTCGTCAGTTTCGTGACAGTGACAAAATTCTCTTTAACTGGACATTAATTTTAAAATTTACTCATATATCTATTTATATTAAGTCAGAAATGTTTACACAACTATTCTTCATTCCTCAGACATTAGTGGCCTGGCTGGAGAGAGGAGAATGTTCCAAGAAAAATGCCAATCAGTTTTATTCAATGATACAAGCTACAAATTCCCACATACGTAGATTATTTAATGAGAAGATGCAAGCTGAAGAAGAGCTACAAGATTGTAAAGAAAAAGTGAAAAATCATATTGAGAGGGTCATTGAACAGCGTAAGTAAATAATATGCCGGTTTTCACTCTCTCGGGTAAATTTCTCTGGATTCACTACAAATCTCCCTCTATGGCTGAAAGTCTAGTGACCTCCATACTAACGTGGTATACCGATCTCGACCAGGTAAGACTAATGGTACAAACTTAAAAGCAAAAAGCATTTAAAAGCATTTTATGTTCACAAATCTTAATATTGTTAAGTTCTCTTCTTTTAAACGCGACAAACAAAGATAAAGAGTAATTACTCGATACAATTAGTCTGTTATAAACTAGAGCTACATTACAAGGATTGGATTAGAAGTCTCGCCATAAAAGTAATCCTTCTATGAGATGGCCCGATATAGTTTTGATAAGAGCTCCACTTTCGAAAAAATGCAACTGGTTTATACACACGCGGGTAAATATTTCCTTAAAAAGTATTATCTCCGAACAGGCTGTTATTTCAATTTTAACTTTCTACACTAAATATTTTAAAATGTATACTTTTTTATTTTTAAACTGCTTTTGCTGTAGGGGTATACAAAAAAATACAATGCTTTTGCTCAAAAGTTAGTGAGTAATTACATATGTATCTGAACAAAAATTTACTGTAACTCTTTATCTTGTTCATCCCTATTTTAAGTCATAGTAATTAAACAACACAAAATACTTTTAAATGAATGCAAAAACATAAAGCCACAAAGATCATAATAAATTTTAATTCTTGAGTCATTAAAATTTATTAAAGCATTACTCTAAGGGCCGATTTTTTAAGATACAGTTTACAGTATCTGTTACATAAACTTAGCTCTTTCCTTTTCTTTTGTAATTCATAATTATTTCTTCAGTAAGAGTTTACATTGTATGACAACGGAAAAGAAAGTTACAACTTTAACTGTCGGATACTTTAATCTGGAGATTGGAAAAATCGCCCCTAAGGCTGGCATTAATACTCTGCACTCCAGACTAATACTGCATTCAAGGAAATATTTTAATAGTAAAAAAAACGACTTGAGTGGGGAATTAGTGTTGTGTACAGTTTATTATACTGGTCTAAAACAGTCACTCGATAGACCTCTCGGCTCAGTCTGTTTGAAAGTGTTATTGGTAACATATTCGTCTGAATCCTGCGGAAGCCTTCAAGCAGAATCAACTTAAATTATTATATTCAGTCTGATAATACTGAGTAAGTGATTCAATTTGTTTCAACAATGAACTTTTTGACAGTATACTACAGACATTTTATTTCCTCATTCTGAGATATAATATGATGTCGTGGTCAAATCTTTCCATGTAGGATTGTGCCACATATTTATATTTCAAGGAAAACAAAAAGTTCACTGTGAAAGCATTTGAGGATGTCTCTGTGCGGTAACACACCGTCATGTGTCCTGTGACACTTCTCATCCGAAGCCCCACCGTGTCTACAACATTCTCGACAAGGTCCCGGTCTGTGCCGTGATTTGGTTAAAGTAGTTATAGCTCGTCGGTGTAGAAAGCCTGGGATGGCCGGTCGCGAATGTATGACGGTACGTGTGATGTCATGGTCACATTAAAGGCTTTTAACGAAATATTTTGTGAAACTCAGTCGAACAGGTGGCGAAAGTGTTTACTGCAGCAACTCATCAACGTGTGTGGGATCATTTCACAAAGCCTCAGCGGAAGAACATTGAGACATGGCAGAAAATGACACAGGTATAATGCGAGTCTATTTTAAGTGAGGGATCTAATGTTGTATACTAATGCGATTTCATTACATCTCTTTGCGCGTATCAGTCGTGTAAAGACAAAATTCTAATGGGATTTTAGGACACGAGAAGTAATGAATGACAGTAAGTAGGTATTTGATCGGTCCAAGAGCAGCAGTTTAAGGTGAGTCATAACAGCATTGATCCAAAAACTACAACTGGTGGTAAGATATAGAGAATCACAATGAACTAAAGTACATAGTCTAACTTGTCAATTTTGGTTGTTCAACGAGGCACTAAAATGAAATACATTTTCAGGAATTCCATTCATTGAAGGAAGAGTTCAATGAAAAATTTTACGGTAACGAGGATGAGTTTAACGGTGGATACAATAACATGGCTCAAGCTTACGACAACAATGGCGCTAGTAATGAGGCAAACCAGCAATTGAAGGTTATTTGAAATCAAATATTATGTTGTCAATGTGGGAATGTGTGCAATGACATTACATGTTGTTACGAGTTCTTGAATTCAATGTTTATTTGAGGTAGCTTCATTTATCAGTATTAGAGTTAAAATTTATAACGGATGTTGGTTTTAAATCACTAAGCAAAGTCGTTTCTACTTTTGATATTTTTGATTATTGACTGGACAGAAGTCTATTTCCAGAATCTGTTAGTACTCATCAACGGTCCATAACTTATACAAATTAATATTTTCAGCGTGAAAATGATAGTCTGCGGTTCCAGTTAGAAGCGTACAAGAATGAAGTTGATGTTATTAAAGCTGATGCTCAAAAAGAAATGGAAAAATTCAAGGCACAATTTATAGCTCGACAAGCTTTGCAAGGAGCTCTAGACAAAAATGTAAGTTCTAATTAATGAGGTCGATTTTATTATTCAGACTGTTTGAATCTGATTAAATTTATTACATGGTAATGTATCTTTACAAAGATTTGCGGCACTTAGTTTTACCTACCATCCTAAATAAGTAATAGATTTTACAAATTATACTGAGTGACTCTAACCTGTTAACAGGACGGTCGAAATACAGGTAGTCCCAACAGTTGTTACAGAAAAAGGACCTTTATACCGGAACCGAATATATTTATTTTTCTACTTGCGTACTAAACAACAAACCACTACTATTGTTCTGCCCCTTATTATGCTTTTTAGGTTTCCATACCAAAAAGGACCCCTTATGGTGTCTGTCTGTCTGTATGTTTGTCTGTATGTCATAGCAGTTATTCTCAGAAACTATAGAAGCAATTACCTTGGTTTTTATTTTATGGCAATTAGAAGGCACACGAGCACTCAGGCCAGCTGATGGTAATTTGGCATAGTAGTGTAACCGTCTCGACGCTTGCTATCCAATACGCGTTATGTCCAATACTCGTATTGTCAAATTTGATTACGCATTTTGTCCAATACTCAATTTGTACAATACGCTTTATGTCCAATTCCCTTTTGGCCAAATACGCATTATGTCCAATAAGTGATATGTCTAACAGGCATCATGAGCAATACGCGTATTGTCAAATTTGATTACGCATTTTGTCCAATACTTAATTTGTAGAATACGCCTTATGTCCAATAGGTAATATGTCTAACACGCATCATGAGCAATACGCGTATTGTCAAAGGGTATAGCCGGGTAAGCATGGCGAAACTGTCCTTAGCGAAAAAAATAATTTCCTTTTACTGGGTTATTAACCTTTACATATGTAGTGCTTTCACCAAAATTTAAGCCTCAAATCCCTCAGGTTTAAAAAAAAACCGCGTAAGAAGAAATAATTTTTTTATTTTATTTTAGCCAAAGTACTTATCCGATTTCTTTGTAATTTGGATATGTTGTATATACGATTAAGGAAGCTTTCTAAAAAAAAAATTAATTAATTATCCCTTAAAAAAAAATAAAAAAAAGAGTAAATAATTTTCAAAAAAATAAAAAAATACGTGCGAGATTGCGACAATTTCCAAAACGTATTTAATACGCGTTATGGATGCGAAGAAAAATCCGGTAATCGGGATGGCGTCTGTTTGGGTAGCGTTCAGCGTACAAAATCGCAGCAGCACTAGCGTTGCCTTGGCACTCGCCATAAATGTAATGCATTTGAGCATATTCATTGGACGTGTATTGTGTTCTAAACATTAAAACCAAAAAAATCAACGGTTAGGGCGCATAATGTCCCACTCGCAGAATGTCCCTTCGTCCCTTTCGCGAAATGTCCCTTTCCTTAATGTCCCTTACGCAAAATGACCCTTCCGCAAAACGTCCCTTCACATAAATAAAGTCCCGTTCACATAACGTCCCTTTCGCAAAATGACCCGTTCGCATAATGTCCCGTTCGCAAAATGTACCGTTCGCAAAACGTCCCTTTCGCAAAATGTTCCCTATAATAGCTTAGTTATAAAAATAAAAAACACTAATTAAACTTTTCCTTAGTATTTTATTAATAAAATTGTACTTATGGATATCGCACCATTCAATTGAACTTAAAAAATATCCTAAACTTAACTAAAAACCATCAGCTCCTCAAATTTTAATAAAAATCGCTTACTTATTACCCCCGCAATGTTTTAGTCCTGATTTTGTTGCATAAAACATATTGAAATTATGAAATCCCTTACAGTTGTTTCGCCTCTTCGTAGTTTTTTAGCCTCTTTTTTGTATTCTTTGTTGAAATGAATGTCCCGGTTTCTGCGATTTTTTTTAAGAGTGCAAGCCAAGCCTGTACGAATTTTCCTGCCCGAACGCTTTGCTTCTGTTAAAAATTTCTGTATAGCCCAAAATAATCCTGGATGTTTTGTCAGTTTTTTATTAAAACGGCTATTCCAGCCTTCCACGGGATTTGTTGTGCGGTGAATTTGGCCGTAACAAGACAAAACTGACGGGCTGTATCTAGGATACCAATATCTTTCGAAATATTGCTGAAAAGTTCTAATTTCAGCAGTGTCTGGCATGCTTTGTCTGATGAATGTCCACGCCGCCGGTATAAATTCTGCGGGAACTAGAGGAAGAGCAGCACACCATCTCGTAATTTTCCGCCCTTGTCCTGTCAAAGTTACATTTAATGTCGCTGATTTTTTCCAAACAGCGGCATTAAAGTGTCTGTAACAACCGCTGACTTCAATGTCTGGAAAAACTCTTGAGATCGCATTCATCGGAGCAATTTCGAAGTCACATTTGTAATGTTTTATAGTTATACGTAGTTTGTTTTTTATTAATTCGAAAAGTTTGATATACGTTTCTTCTGTTTTATCTGGAAGTATGGCGTAGATAACTGGTACAACGTTGGAAGATGATTTTGTTGATTTTATATCTAAATGTATAGTGTACACTTGATAGAAATTTCTGGGTGCTGTTTTGAACGTCCCGTCTCCGAAATATTGGGCTTCCTTTAGTTTTCTCATTGTTTTTCTTGCTGTTTTGTTACAAAACACAAACATTGTCTTTCCACCTTCATGCTCAGCATCGTCATATATCAAAAAATCGTTAGCTAAACAATCAGGTATCTCATTTATGTCGTCTAGTAATCGATCCGCGTTCAAAAACGTTTTCCGGCATCTGTACAATGTATCTTTTTTGGAAGTAAAAGACGGTGCATCCAAGTTATTTATGTTTTCTAAGTTTCGGTCAAATATGTCTTCAACTGGGCCTAAATCACTGCAAACATCTTCTTTTGTTTCATTTATTGCCAATAAAACATTGTTACTAACATAGTCCCTTTGACACGTGTGATCTTCGTCAGTTCCTCGTAGAATCGTAGTCGCAGCATCGTTGATGGTTATCGAAGCACTGCACAACTCTCGATGGACACATCTCCACTGCGTACTACCGCTTTTATTTTGCGCGGGTGTTATTGACGCGAACACCGATCTTACACGCTGCTCCATCTCGAAAACCGTTGGGCAATCGGAGAAATAGACTCTGTCCTTCACATAACCCCATAAGAAGAAGTCCAAGGGTGTGATGTCCGGAGTACGAGCGGGCCATAGCACCGGTCCTCCACGTCCGATCCATCTTCGTGGAAAGCGTTGGAACGTTGAGATACTCTCGCACGTCGCGAACAAAATGAGCCGGAGCTGCATCGTGTTGAAACACCATGTTCCTTTGGTTGTCAAAGTAATCCCTGTCGGTCACGGGAAAGTCGTCAATCGCCTCTCCGGATTCCGTTTGTAAAAACGTTAGGTAGTTGCCCCCGTTCAGACGTGATGGCAAAATTACGGGACCAACGACATGCCCGTCATAAATGCCAGCCCACACATTCAGCCGCCACTGATGTTGGAATCTGCCCTGCCGTGAAGCGTGTGGATTCTCGCGAACCCAAACGTGATCGTTATGCACATATGAAAGTCCTGACCTCGTGAAAGTTGCCTCATCCGTCCACATAACATAGTTTACGAAATTAGGGTTCTCCTCTAACTGCCTCAGATACCACTCGCAGAAGTTCCTCCTGGGAGCAAGATCAGAGGGTATCAGCTCCTGTGTACGGCGATAATGATAAGGGTGACGGTTGTCGTCACGAAGAATTCGCCAAACTGCAAGACGGTTCATACTGAATCTTGCTCCGGCTCGTCTCGTACTCGTGGTTGGCTCTTCTTCAAAATGCTCTAACACTAACTCAGCCTGCCTGGCATCGACTGTGCTTGGACGTCCACTTCCAGAAGGCCGATGAAAGGACCCTATGGAATGTAGGCGTCTTGACATGTTGAGAAAACACTGGTACGAAGGTAGCCGTCGCTGTTCAGCGGGTGGTCTTCCATCCATAAATCGTTGCCGATACAGTTCGCGAGCACGATTTAAATTGCTATCTTCATGGCCTACGCATAACATTATATCGTAATATTCTGAGTTAGAAAACATCGTCATTTTTGGAAAAAAATATGGAAAAACACGGAACAATTGTAGAATATCGATAAGAAGTTTTGAAATTAACAACAATTTTTATTCCGTCTTGACGTTTTTTAAAGCCAGTGCTTTAAGCTTAATGACATCGTAGTATTGAACCTTTGTAGATGAAAAACAGAAAAACCATTAAAGTTGACAATTATTAAAATTGGTAGGTAGGCCTCTCTGTTAAATAATCTATGCTAACTCCGGTTCCCTGAAATGACAGCTTACTAGGGTTGATAATATTTTTGGCTTTGATAATTTATTATATTTTTTACAGGGTATTTTGTAACACGTTCTATAGAAATATTTTAAAAAAAATGCAAGTTTCCTAGCGGTTTGATTATAAATGTTTAAGAAGATGAAAAAATAATGAGCACGCGTTTTGTTATATCGGCTAAAACTCATATTATAAAAAAATACCACAGGAAGTGTATCTTCAATGATCTTTGAAGGGATTTTTTTTATTAAATATGAGTTTTAGCCGATATAACAAAACGCGTGCTCATTATTTTTTCATCTTAAACATTTATAATCAAACCGCTATGAAACTTGCATTTTTTTTTAAACATCTCTATATAAGTTAGAGGGTTTAGTCACTTTTCAGTACTTTGGAGGTCAATTTCTCCCAACAGGTTGAGTTTGGGCCGCTAAAAAAAAATACGTGTCTGTTATTTTAAACTATTCTCTAACATATATCAAAATCAATAAAATCGGAGCCGGACAGTTGGGTACCTTTCCTTGTCAGTAAAATAAGTCGCGTTCCAAATTCAAAATCCGTTGGAAATATAACTTCATAGTGTAATACGTAGAAGTTATTTTGTTTGAAAAGAATGTACTTATGGGATGTTACAAATTCAAGTTTTTCACACTGTTAATCCCGATTTTAGTTATTAAAAAAATTATATGTTAAACATTATTAAATTCTACATAAAATATGTAAATTTGGAAATTGTTGCTGTCTCACACTTATTTTTTATTTTTTTTTAATTATTACCTCGTTTTTTTTTTTTTTTTTTTTCTAGAGATAATTCATTAATTTTTTTATAGAAAGCGACCTTAATTGTATTTACAACATTTCAAATTACAAAGAAATCGGATTAGTACTTTGGCTAAAATAAAATAAAAAAATATTTCTTTTTATGCGGTTTTTTTTTAAACCTGAAGGATTTGTGGCTTAAATTTTGGTGAAAGTACTACATATGTAAAGGTTAATAACCCAGTAAAAGTAAATTATTTTTTTCGCTAAGGGCAGTTTCGCCATGCTTACCCGGCTATACCCTTTGATTACGCATATTGTCCAATACTCAATTTGCCCAACACGTATTTTTTCAAGTTTTTCCAATACACCAAGAAGTGCCTTTCCTAGACTCATAAATAGTTTCAATCAGCAGTTTAAGTTTTTCTTTTTATGTTACAAAATTGGATAAGGTACTCTTTTGGTTAAGATATTTATGACATTAAGACGGCATTTTTAATTTTCATAGTGAATTTGTAAATTTACAATTTGAGCTCCTATTCATGGATCATTGGAACTGGGATGCCACCTTCATAGCCATCAAAATACGTACTGTACTTCGTCAGCATAGGAAAATTACTATAGGAAATTCGCTACAAAATTTGTTTACAAAATTGTACTTGTTACTAAATAAAACAACTTTAATTAACTGCATTCAGTTGGGTAATGATTACATCTGAAAGTTCTCAACTACAATAAAAATTTACTTGACTAATTGAAATTGTTTAGTTACAATTTTTTTTTGTATTTGAAGATTCCCCGTCTACAAATTTAGAAGACAGCACAGAATCAGAACGAGCAAATACAAAGGATTGCAATGTTTCTGTCTTAGACGGATTGTGCCAAAATAAAGGCATGGCAAAATAATGGGGCGGAGAAGCAGGAAGCACTTCAGGGCATGATACTAACATGACATGTGTGACATGACATGGCACACGAACACATAAATAGGAAGAACATAGAAATAGTTGACCGTTGACTCTGTTGAGTTTGATTTTGAAAGAGAAACACACGCAAATTCGGTCTTGGTGTGACTACGGGTAAATAAAATGAACCATAGTCACACCAATGTGGCAAATTGGTGTGACTACGGATCGGTTGTGGTATTGCTCATGATGCGTGTTAGACATATTACCTATTGGACATAAGGCGTATTCTACAAATTAAGTATTGGACAAATTGAGTATTAGACAAAATGCGTAATCAAATTTGACAATACGCGTATTGCTCATGATGCCTGTTAGACATATCACTTATTGGACATAATGCGTATTTGGAAAAAAGCGAATTGGACATAAAGCGTATTGTACAAATTGAGTATTGGACAAAATGCGTAATCAAATTTGACAATACGCGTATTGGACATAACGCGTATTGGATAGCAAGCGTCGAGACGACATTAACAGATGGTCATTTGAATTAAAAGGTAAAAAAAGATAACAGATGTTGAGTGAGTAGGCCGTACGGGCACTTTTACACGTCATTAACCTACCAGCGCTTCCCAAGTAGTGTTGGCCGGCGGTAACTTACTCGTTACCAGTATAATACCATTTGGTAAAATACTCAGTAAATTACCAACGCTACCGGTAATATTACCAGAAGCGGACATAGAAATCGATTTTTGGTAAAATACTCAGTAAATTACCAATTCTACCGGTAATATTACCAGAAGCGGACATAGAAATCGTTTTGTTCTGTTTTGTATTCTTTATTAATTTTAGTTTCTTTTCTTTAGTTAGTTACAGTGTTCTATGTGTGACTAGCTTATATTGACAATGAAACCGAAAAGTAAAGTTTACAATCATTTTACTGAGACGTCGGCTAATAACAAGACAAGTTACACGTTATACTTACTTCGGTATCCGGTTTTCACTTGATAGATATGTATTGAGTCTAAATATGAGAGAGTAATATTCCCGGTCACATTAGCAAAATACTCGGAAATATTGAGTATTTTACCAGTAACATTGGTAATATACTAAACTACTGAACCCATCTTATCATTATTAGTTTCAAAGTGTCCGTCTGGTGCTAAAATTGTATAAACATGTATAAAAACAAAGTTATATATACGATATTTGTATGTTATCGTATATTACCGCTTTTTGGTAATGTTTCTGGTAGCGTTACTGGTAAAATACCCGCTTCGAGTAAGTTAATGGTAATGGCACTTCACTTTCCCCAAGAGACAACTGCTGAGAAGAAACGCCGCAAGAAACTCAACAGTCCGTCTTTTTTTTTAAATATAGCTTATGATTATACTATTACAAAACTTAACCTAGCATTATATAAAACAATGAATGTAACATAAAATAAAAAATAAATATATTCATGCGTAGTTGAGCTGGAAAATGTGTCAAAACTCGGAATTTTCACAAGAACTAATAAGTAGGTAGTAATAAAAGAACACTTATACTTAACTTTGACGGTGGAAGACAACCACATAAAAAGTTTCGATACATTCTTCTACAGAAACCGAAATTGTCTTTATAACATATATTATTGGATTTTAGCCGCCTTTACCACAGCCAATTGAAAAGCCGCCACCTCCGCCGCCACTTCCTGATGATGTGGATGCGAAAGTTCATCTCAAGGAATCTGTAGAAGCAGGTTGTGGAGAAGCTAAATTGATAGGAGTTATGTCGGCGTTTCTTCAGGTACGAAGCCTTTCAACAGCGTTTTATTCAACTGTACACGATTGTTTATTTTATGTCACTATTTTTAACTCAAATCTAGTCCAGAGAAAATATCGTATCATGGTATGTAAGAGCTGATCTGATAATAGATCATAACGTAAACCACCGAGTTTGCCCTCCTATAATTTATTTTTTAAACGCCGTTAAGCTGTATAAACATTGCCCGTTACAAAATACAATTTTTCAGAGAATTGTCTGAGTAGGTGTTGGTAATGGGCATCACCATTATGATGATAATGAGTGTTTTTTAACAGGTACACCCTCACGGCGCCAGCCTTGATTACGTAGTGTCCTATGTCCGGGCCTTGTTCCCACACGTGACTCAAGCCACAGTGCACCACGTTTTGCAGAAGCACTGCGATGTCTTCCAATGTGCTACAAATGGCGTTGGCGCGAATATTGAGAAACGTTGGTATTTCAATGGATTTACTAAACATGATATCAAACCCTAAATAACCAGATATATGTGCATATATCACTGAAATATACTTTAGCTATGTAATTGACAGTGATAATTTAGTGTAATATTAAATAGAGAAGATTAAATTTTTTTGGTCACAATGAAGTTCTTTCAATTAATGATTCATGAATGAATGAAACACCATCTCGGTATATATAAAGTTCATTTTATTCAGTTACCCTTTTTGCTGCGCTTGTAATTCACTAACCGTCTGCATGTATTCGACCGTGGCCTCTTCCAGGTCTCTGTCATTTGTAGTATGGTCAGTTTCTGCGACTTGCTGCCCTCCGTCGCGGTCTTGTCGCATCCGTAATCTTAGTTCTCGCATTTTTGCCTCTAATATTCGCTCGCGTTTATTTTCTCGGTCTAAAATCTATATAAAAACAGAAACTTTTAAAAACATTACCCTCCCGGCTACCTCTTCTGTCTTCAGTCTGGTAAAAATATGTGTTTTCCATCAGTCTTTTTAAGTATAAATTTAAACTATCTAGGTATGTCAAAAGTTACAATATTTGTGAAATTAAATTATATTATGTAAGTTTGTATTTAATTATATTGTACAGAGACAAAATAAAACAATATGTTGGTGAAGACGACAAAGCCACAGTGGCTTATATGTATGAGTAGTCTAGTAAGTAGTTTGGAGTAGTATAATTTCAAATTTACCTACTTATAATGGACAGCGGCTACATGAATAGAGGCTAGAGGGTAAGGTAATTAGAAGCATTTGCATTTTTTCTACACAATTGTGTACAAATATCACTTACGGAATATGAAGAACCTACCAAAAAGCACCTCAATACATTTTATTGCTAGTTACAATTTACTTCATCATTAACTAAGGTCTGATTAAAGTGATGTACAATTAACCTATGTTAAAAACAGGCCTATATTTTATAGGGACTTAAAAGCTCCTGACGCGTCCATACGCAAACAATTTATATAAATCGTTTGTTATTTTTAAACGTTACTTTATTTTATTAGTTAACGATAATCTGTGACTAACAATAAAATTGGCTAAGAACTTTTTGATTTGTTGTCTAAATTGAAAAGGGCAATTGTGTGGTTTTCTTTTATAGCGTTTCTAATTATGTGACCGCCTATTTATTTCCCATAACATAAATAGAGGTCATGAATTAACAAAAATATATTTTCGTATGCTGTGATATCGCTTAACTATTATAAATGGGGTTATCCTTAAAAAACCGTATCCTTTTAACCTATACGTTCTAAACTATATTAAAGCGGAAAATACGTAATAAAAATAAGAAAAAAATATTCGCGGGTCCATACAAGAAAAACGTCGCGACCCGCGCCCGAGGTCAGTGTGTCTTGCGCTTTACAATGACTTACATGTGTAAGAAGTTGTTTGTCGTTCTTATCTGCAGTTCCTAGGTTTTGTGAGAGTTCTGCCAGGTATACAGTTCCTTTACTACTTCCACACGCTACTAGCAAACCCTAAAAATAAAATGTTTTGAACGTAGGTATAGTCGACCAATTAAAATGTTGAGCATGATTGAAGTGTTGAACCTTGTTGTTTAACTAATTCATACTGTCATTGTTTAATTTGAATTTCATTATCACAAGGCTTAGTGCCTTGTCATACTGCTCAACATTTTCTTCGGGGTACTTGGAAAGTTTTGTTTAGTTTAGTTTTGTTGTTTATTCGATTAACAATATATACATTGTGTTTGAAACAAATAACTTACATAGGTAGACACGTAACAATTTCTGCCAATAAAGTGTTAGTACATTTTTTTTCTTTGAAAATAATACATTTTAATAACATTAAATTAAAAAAGGAACTTAAAATAAAGTCTACAGGAATTATCACAATATATCACGTCAATGTGGAACCCTCACCATAGTTCTTATAATCCTTTTTTGCACAACGAAAGCCGACCTCATATTGTACAGCCAGCGTGATATAGCTTGTAGCATCCAAAGTAGCCAAATAGTTCGTTACACGCCCTTGTTACTACGGTAATAATGACGTGTATCGTACTATTTGGCTACTTTGGATGCTACCAACTATATGACGTTGACTGTACTTGGTGCTGTTGCCCCATAACATTACACTAATACCTCAGTTTAGATTCAACCAAGGCATAGTAAACTGTTTTAAGTTGAGTAATATTAGTCTCATCACGAAGAGTTCTAAGTGAATAACAGGCGGAACTAATTGCTTTAACCATTGCAGTCAGTTCATGCTTCCAGTTTAGAAGAGAGAGTATGTGAAGACCGAAAAAAATGACTGAATCAACTTGTTGAATTTTATCTGCACCATGATAAATCTCCAAAGCATCTTTATTTGTAATAGTATCTTTAAATAAGATGAAATTCGTCTTTGTACAGATCAGTTTCAGCTTGTTAGCCGTGAACCACAAACGGAAGGATGCGAGTGCGAAATTAACTTTCCCATTCAGCTGATCCAAAGCACCTGCCGATACTACTCCGTTTGTGTCATCTGCGAAAACGAACAACTTTGCATCCGGAACAGTATTGTAAATTAAACCCATCAAATAATTTGTGACAATAATAAAAAATAAAGGACCCAGTATAGAACCCTGAGGAACTCCCTGCCTAACGGGGATTGTTCTTGAATAATAAACCTTTTCACTACTTTGCGACCTCCATTTAATTTCTACAAATTGTTTTCTATTTGTTAAAAAGGACTTGATTAAGTTTAACATCTTGCATCTAACTCCGTAGTGTTCCAACTTTTGTAACAAAATTTCGTGACAGCCCATGTCAAATGCAGAACTCAAATCCAAGAAAAGTTACTGCCCTCTTAGGGTGCGGCTCCACAAAAGCGGAGACTAGCGGAGCTGTGCCAATATTAACCAATAGAATCTAAGACAACGTGCGCAAGGCGGGCTCAACGTGACCGCACGCGTCCTCTATTGGTTGATATTGGCACAGCTCCGCTCGTCTCCGCCTCAGTGGAGTCGCACCCTTAGGCTGGGGGGTAGTTGGGACTACACGGGCGGTTCTCCCGCCGCGGGAATACGCTTCTGAACCGCACTAGAATCTAGTAAATATGGAAGTTGTATGCTGCATACTACACTGCGCGGTTTTGTTTATGTATCGTCGAGAGGATTTCCGCGGCCGGAGAACCGCCCGTGTAGTTAGGGTCTTACTGTATATTTATGTTGTAAAGTCATCGAAATATAATAAGTATATTTCGATGTGTAAAGTAGGAATGTAATAGTACGGGAGCCCATATATATATATTTAGTCTCGTCATTAATGGGGGAACACGAAATGGCAATGCTGCTATGCGAAAAACCTGGCAAAACTTTTTTTTTTAGTTTTATGTTCGATGTCTGAAGCAGTGGTTTTTTCTAGGCAGAAATTTATGAGCTTTGGTTTTTTGAGGAGATCGATCATAAAATATACTTAAGAACGAGGCGTCGTTTATCATGCTGCTGCCACTGACTGATTAGGCCATACAGGTAGCTTGCAGCGCTGCATTGTCGTATATTCTTATCCCTCCCGTGTTCCGAAGAACACTTGGGAATCCCATTATACTAGACATCGAAAATACAACAAAAAATAGACCGGGTAGCAAAATAACTAGATCGCAAAATGTTGGTATAATCAGAACTATTTTCTGAATAGCGTTTGCATGCATCTTTACATAATAAAATATTAAAAAACTCCTCTTTATTTGGTGGTGGTAGTATAAATTGTATTTTTTAACAAAAGCACAGGTTAAATAAGAGTTTCTGAAAGTGCTGACTCTCCGCAGACGAGGTCGCGGCCGGAAAACTCAATTCTTACGGGGTGCTATTATTACAATAAAAGTATCTGGGAAAAAGCTGCTGACGTTGGCCTGACAGCCACATCTGAGGGTAAAAAAACGTGAGAATGATAGCAAATTTGCCACTTTTGCCCGCAAATTTAATAGAGAAGACATGGAATTCTATTGTAGGAAATACCCCGGACGGTGATGAATTTCATAAATTCACAGCATATTTTGAGAAGTTTTGGTTAAAAAATCCAATATTCATATCTTCATGCAATCAAAGGCATAGGACTACAAATGCATTAGAGGCATGACATCGACGCCTAAATGCTAGAATACAGTACAAGCCAACGTTAATTTTATTTTTACTTACGAGTGCCGGTCCAAAAAAAGTTAGTCAACGGCGTATTATTAATCCGATTGATTTCATTTTACTGCAGATAAAAAGCAAATTTCATTACAAACTCTTTTGTGTAATTTCACTGGCCAGTAACATTCAGTTATTTTTTTAATAAATTAGAAAAAAACATGTCTGTTAGTTTTTATTCGCAACAATGGAGGTAACGCGGGAAGCATTTCGTGCTATGATATATTACGATTAGAAACGAGGGCTAACTTACAAGGATTCTCATGAAAATTTAACCAGTGCTTTTCAGCGACGTCATAGATGATCCTAGACCGGGGCGACCGCCAACGGCAGTCACTCCAGAAAACGTCATCAGGATGTGTGGCTTATCAAGGAATCTCGAAATATTACCAAGCGTGAGATTCAGAACGAACTGAAGGTTGGATTCCAGGCAGTTTCAACCATTTTGCATGATCACCTTAAAGTTTGGAAGGTTGCGTCTCGATGGATACCACATTCTCTCACACAGGAGCAAAAAGATAGACGTGTCGATTGGTCCAAATTTATGCTAAATAAATTCGAAGGAGGCAATTCACAACAAGTGACCAACATTGTGACATCCGATGAATCTTGGATATACAGCTACGACCCATTTTCAAAACAGCAATCGACAGTATGGGTCTTTGAAGAAGATGATTTACCCACTAAAGTAGTTCGCGGCCGAAGCGTCAACAAAAAAATGGTTGCTGTTTTTTTTCGACGAAGTGGGCCTGTAGCCGTAATTCCACTAGAAGATCGGAAAACGGTTACCAGCCAATGGTATAGCGAAGTTTGTTTGCCACAAGCATTCCAGGAGCTGAGCGTCAGTCGTCCAAGTAGTGGAACCAGGGGCATCAGTTTTCATCAAGATAACGCTCCTGCTAATACGGCTGCCAGAACCATAGATTTTTTGAACAAATCAGGAGTGCAACTGCTACCACACCCTCCCTATAGCCCTGACCTGGCTCCTTGTGATATTTTTTTTATTCCCGACGGTAAAATCATTACGTGGACGAAAATTTTCGACGGTGGATGAAGCAGTGGACGAATTCAAACTGTTTTGAAAGTTGGTTTAGTCGAATGCATAAGTGCATAGATGTAGCATGGGAATACTTTGAAAAGTTGTGAATAAAGTTTTATTATATTTCTTATATTTTTTGTTTAACTAAAAATTTTCGAACCAGCCCTCGTACTCTAAAAAAAGAGTCCGAGTTTCAGCAATTAAAAATACAACAAGTATTGTTTAATAAAATGAACCGAAAGAAAAGGGACATTTTGTTCGATCGAAAATATAAAATAGAACTTGTACCATTTCAGAAAGGACACCTCAACCCACTCGAGTTTTTAGATAACATTTCTTCTATAAAATATAATTTAATTTAAAGTTCTAACGAACCAACGTTATGTTCATTTTTATTAAACAATACTTTTCGTATTTTTAAATGCAGAAACTCGCAAATTCAGTAATTATCCATAAGTGAAATTATTAATATAAAAGTTAAATATAATTTCATTATAAGTTCTTTAATTATTTTAGAAAATGGGGTAAATTGTTTATTTTAAGTTATGTGACCGTTGTTACAATGTTAGTTTAGTGTTTATCAATAAATAAAGTTTTTGTTATACTTTGTCTACGTTTATTCGTATTAACTGTACTTGTACAGAAACAAATTCAAGAAGTAAATTTGCTACCGGGTCTATTTGAGTTGTGGTCTGATTAACGATGTGGTCTTTTCGAGAACCAGTCGTTTTGCTACCCGGTCTATTTGAGATGTGGCCTATTAACGATGATGTATTTTTAAGAACCAGTCGTTTTGCTATAAAGTCATTCGGAGATATAGGCTTTCTGCAGAGATGGTCCTTATGATGATTCGGTCGTTTTCACAATGTAGTCGTTATGATACCAACCCGACAAATCTAAGAAGGAACTCTATTTTAATAACCTACTTAGTTATAGTCATCGGGATGGACTTAAAGTTTCGCATGCTTATGCGATGACAATAGAATAATATGTGTAGTGCATAATTGTTTTCCTTCGTATTTTCACGGAAACGTACGAACGCGTCTTACTATTTCAGTCGGTCACAGTACAAAAAGTACTGAGGTTGACTGAAGTAACATGATATCTTCGTACGTTTCCGTGACAATACGAAGGAAAGCAATTATGCACTACACATGTACTTACTATGTACGAGGGGCGTTCAATAAAAAGTGAGAACGATATGCAAACTCTTTCAATATAAGGAAATTAAATACTGGCCGGTAAAGCTAATCTATCTAGCTGTTTGCTATGAAAAAAATACGAACTGTATTTTGTTTAAAAAACATACGGTCATTTCTTTGCAATGCTATTGAGTACGTTAGCGAAAATTGAGAAAATTGAACTGCGCGCCGTTATCAAAAACTTGTTTGAAAAAAAAAAAACTATGGACCAAGTCAATTTAGATTTTATTTATTTATTTATTTATTTATTTATTTATTCAAATTCCTAAAATTAACACTTACAGTCTAGCTAAACGTGTTAACAGGACAAATATTTACAGTAGTGGTAGTACAGTAAACTTAGTTTAAGCATTAAGTATTGTGCTTGGAGTTGCTGTAGACTCTAGGTAGCGGCCGGCTGCTGCTAGAAAACCAGGTATAGTACTATGAAAGACATCCAATGTGCTATCACTGCTCAGAATCTTATTAAGGAGAGTCAACGCACGATGCAAAGGGGAGTGGGATAACGCTCGAGTGCGCGATGCAGGGAGAGCAAACAATGGGCGGCGCTGTGAGCGAAGCTGAATTTTACGGACAGGCTCTACTCGCAGAGGAATCAGGGCTAAGAGATAAGGATTTTGCGTGGAGCCTCGCAGTAACTGGATAAAATATTTTACTAGATACATATTTCTCCTGAACTCTAGGGTATTATAGTTTACCATTCCGAGCAGAAAGGAGGTGGGGTACAAGTAAGGATAGTACCCATAGACTTTCCGATAGAGCAAACGGATAAAAGACTTTTGTACTCTCTCCACAGTGAGAGTGTAATGTTTCTCGTGCGGGTTCCATATAATGGCATTAGTTTCTAGTCTACTTCTAACGTAAGCATTGTATAGAACACTAAGGGCTGCCCGAAGATCAAATAATTGAGATTGCCTGATAACAATTTGCGGGACACTTTAGGGTCTAATGCTCCTGCGTATTCGACAGTCGCACGTCGGTGCGCCGAATTTAGACGGAAGAACATCGACCATGGACGACCCCCGCTGCGGACGCCCTACTACAGCAGTAACTGAAGAATTTGTGAAAAATGGATCGTCGTGTCACGGTTCGTTTTATTGCTGAAAATGTAAAGATTTCTACGGGGAGCGTGCATAATATCTTTCATGAACGCTTGGGTATGAAAAAGGTACCTATCTGCGCGTTGGGCACCAAGAATGCTTACTGACACGCAAAAACAAACTAGAGTCGAGATTTGTCAAGAAGCTTTGGACCTGATACAGCAAGACCGGGAACCTTTTTTGGCGCGGTTTATAACAATGGACGAAACATGGGTCCATCATTATGACCCTGAAACGAAGCTGCAGTCTATGACATGGAAAAGGCCATCATCTCCAACTCCGAAGAAATTTAAGGTGGGCCCATCTGCCGGTAAGGTGGGCTCTGTTTTTTGGGATGGTAAAGGGGTAGTAATGATTGAGTATCTCGAGCATGGAGCCACTATTACGGGCACTTTATATGCCAAATAAATAGCAACATTGCGCAATGAGATCCACGAAAAACGGCGAGGTAAACTCTCGAAAGTTATGCTGTTCCAGGACAATGCCCCGGCACACAAGTCCGCCGTTGCAATGGCTGCAATTCGTCATGCTGGGTTCGATATCCTTAAGCATCCTCCGTAATCACCAGATATCGTCCCCAGTGGTCTCTACCTATTTCCGAGATTGAAAGAATACCTGGGGCGGGGCCAGAAATTTAAAGACGACGACGCGGTAGTTGCTGCAGTACAAGATTTTTTAAGAGACCTTTTAAAAAAATAGAATTTTATGTTTAGAAAAAGAGTACTAAGGGGATTTAGGCTAGAAGGCGACTGTCGAAACATAAAATTACATTTAATAAAAGTTGTTTACATACTCATCCTCACTTTTTATTGAACGCCCCTCGTAAGTATCATACTGGTATGATGATGTAGTGTAGACGGAAGGTCATAGGAACTCCTCAATGGTTATTAGTAGATCTATCATATTTGGATTGGATTCGTGTAACCTTTTGAACGCCATGAAGCGAAGTAATACGACATGTCTCAGACGCCAGTCAGCGTATGACGATTAGCGCCAGTGCTACGAATTCCGATGATGCGATTTGTCGGCTTTGCCGCTCAAAAGGTTCAGTCGACTTTTTGATAGATAAGTAGTTTATCATCAGTGTTAGAAGTATAGTCAGCAGCAAAAATGTGTTAGTTTTTTTTTACGTATTTAACTCCTAATTGCTGAGATTACAGCTGCTATAGCACTATTAGTACCTGCGGCGTTCTTGGATAACAGGGTTTGCTTATTATCGTCACGCTGCGCTTAACCGTCCAACATTAAAAAAGCTCAAAAATATATGTATAGAGTAGTAAAATATTTTCCAAACCCCTTCGTGCGGTCGTAATTTTAGTAAAGGCTCGTCGCATAGTTGTGCGGTGACAATAGGTGCGCTTCGTCTCCGTAATAAATCCCAACACGATAAGCAACCGTCCCATTGCGTAACCAACATAAGCGAAAATCTGCAAACAAAGGGATTAAAGTTTAATTGGTTTATTTTGCAAAACCTCTACCATAAAAAGTAATCAGAAATAAGAGCATAGAGTAACTTTTTGCTGGGAGCTATAACCGTCAATGCATCCTTTAAAAAAAAAGATTTTTTATTGTAAACAAATCATACGGTTACAAAAACACAACAAGCATCCGGTGTATTCCGAACTAGGCTGAGCCTGTAGTAACTTTTGTACAGTGGCCTTTAAGAGGCTAGTTTGCTTTGCTTTCTCAGTGAATTTGTATCTAAATGTCTACTCTACTGATATGTTGAAAGTTAAACCTTATGGGATTCCAAGCGCCATCAGTTAGTTTAGTACGATGAGAATAAGTCCAAAGAATAGACGACTCTTTGCAATCCTCGCTCCACACTCGAGCCGTCCAATCCCCTATGGTTAGAAAGTTCTTCAAAAATGTTGGATTGCGTTGCAGAGCGTAAACTGGGCCGAGGTGAGCTTCGTACTGATAAACAAAAAAAACAGACATCCCTAAGGTATCACAATGTCCTGCGTTTTTATCCACAAGAACGCCCTGAATTATCAAGAGGCTTCACGCAGTGTTTTCACAAAAAAAGTTATCGTTTTCGTTCATGATATAAAATACCGTTTCAAATTCATACGATCGAATAAGTAAACCAGGTTTAAATCATTGGTTTTTTTCAATTTTATTTACCTTAATTTCAAAACCGTTTTTCCAAATTTCGGTGTAAGGGGTCAGATAAAAGCTACTGTTTTCGGTATATTTTTTTAAAACATGAAATTAAGACTATGGTGTTATAAAAGTGTAATAAATATTTTGTCTATCTAGGTTAAGCATTGTAAAGAAAATAAAATTGCTTGCTTACCTTAGTAGGAAGTTTCTCCAGTGGGTTTTTCCCTTTTCTATTTCCACCTATAACTGCTCCAGTTTCAGTTCCGACCATAAATCTGTAAAAAGTATTTTTTCTTTCACAAATTCAGTTATTATAATTATGACCTACAGTTATTTGCAAAATCAATTAAATTACCTTGTGGGTATAGTGGGTTCATATTCTAAAGCGGATATTCCAATGGCCCTCTCCATGCTTTGTGTGTCGGTTGGAAGTTTTACTAAATCTATTATCATTGAATCCGTAGGTTCACCCATGTTTCTTATATCCCACCTGCAAGCGTCATAAAAAGCTTATTCTTACTGTATTCAGGATATCTACATAATACTTTAAAGACATACCCTCCATCGGCAATCGCGTAAAATGTAAAACACTTTTTACACGACTGCCGAAGGAGGGTATGTCTTTAAAGTATGCTCAATGCATATCTTGCTTCACATGATAGGTTTCAAGAATGCCATATTATTAGGAAGTAATATGTTGTAAAAAAACTTGCCACTTTACAACGCCATCTGGGGAAGCAGAAAAGAATTCAGCTCCGATCTTTGAGTTTATAAATAGAACATTTCTAACGAGATCGCGGTGGGCCATGTGAGGAGGGCACATTCCAGCAGCTTCGCCTCCTTTGCGCATGTCCCACCAGCCCACCTAAAATTAAGATTAATTAATAATGATCAGAGATCGGAATAGGTAGAGCTAATTTGCCTAAACTTGAAGCATATTCATTCATGCGTGAGTGATATGGGAATACACTATTGAATGAACATGCATCAAGTGTAGGCAAATTAACTCTACCTATTCCGATCTCTCTACCTATGATACATTAAGTATTTATTCAGAATCTACGTATCCTGAAACCATACCTGCCCGTTTAACATACCACCGACAAGGACATTCTGGTCTCGAGGGTTGTATTGTAAATCGAGAAGAGGTTGTGTGGGCTTAATAGTCAGCTCCGGTGCGTTTGCATTTTCTGCAACATGTAGAAGACAAAATATGTTAAATTTGTAGGTGTCTGTAAAATGGAAAGGGTTAACAGTTAACACAACAAGGGTTACCAACCAATGTCCCAAATGTACGAGACTTGTTGAGTTCTGTTGTTTCTCATGAGATCTACATCAGCGTATGCAGTAGCCAACCGTGCGCCGCCGTCGGCCTGCCAAGACAGGGATCTCACGGGCCTTCGAGTGCCCGGCTCCCTATACACGTTTACAGTGTGGCAACTGCTTCGCTCCACGGGTGGTATTGATGGCAATTCTGAGTAGTATGTTTGATACATATCTATTGCCTGATTTTGAAGTATGTTGTGCTCCATGCTCTGCAAAAAAAAAAAGTAAAATTACCATTCTCATAATGAAATTGAGGCACACAATAAGTAGGTATACCTATTTACTTGAAATACCGTTTATTAAAAACAATAATAGATAACAGGGCGGTCATTTTGTAATATTACGTTTATGTTTATATTTGAATGATTTTCCTTGTTAGTACTCGATAAACTGATTCTGTCAATGTTTTTTTTTTGACGACGCGCTGGCCTTGTTGTTAGTGACCCTACTACGACGCTAGCGGACCTGGGTTCAAATCCCGGTAACACAGATGTATGTGTGATGAGCGCGAATATTTGTTTCTGAGTTATGGTTGTTTTCTATGTATTTCAGTATACAGGGTTATTGGTAAGTCGACCTATTCCCGTTAGGAGGTGATAGGGGTGACTATTTGCGATAATTTTGACCCCCATATGCATTATGCAAAAGTGAACCATTTTTGAGTTATCGCGATTATTAGTTTTTTTTTAAATTAGTCGAAAATTCAACTTGAAAAATTTATTACAAAAAAAGTATCAATTTAAATCTTTTTTTTTCTTCTGATTTACAAAACCGATTAAACATTGGTTATTTCTCAATATTAAAACAATAATTATCGGTCCAAATTTGAAAAAGCGAGACGGAAAACGAATTTTTTTCAATATTTTTTGCGATCGCTTTCCACTAAAATGCCTTAAAAACAAAAAAAAACGTTATGAAACATGGCTTGCAGATTATTTTAAAAACTTAACTGTTTTCTTAGCTCTCCAAAAACGCATAACAAGTAGAAATTTATTTAAAAAAAACCTGAAAAAATAATCATCACAAAGGAAGCGGGCGGAAACAAAAGTCACAAATGCAACTTCAAAAATTAAAATTAAAAAACATACGAAATTTAAACCATACATTTTTTATTTGCTTTTGTACAAGATGAATTTGTTGTTCCTATGCAAAATTAAAAAAAAAAAATCTGTACACGTTTGAGAATGCGAGGCCGAAAACTAAAAAATACATGTTTTTTTATCAAACTCCAACATAAATTACACGAAAACAGAAAAATTTGCCAATACATTTGGCGGGCAGATTACACATAAAACATTGACGTTTTTCCAGCTTTCTAACGAGCTATTAAAACTAAAATGAGTTTTCTTAAAGATTGCTGGAAAAAATGATCACAAAGGAAGCAACAAGGAAGTCACGTCCGAACAAAACTTAAAATTAACTAACTAAATCTATCAAAACTAACTGTTATACTCGTAAACACAAATAACAACATTAACTTATGTAAAAAGTTACAAAATTAAAACTAATAAACAATTAAAATAAAAATAATCAGGATTTTTATAGTTCATTTTCAAAATGGCTACCTCCATTTCTTATTCTCACATAAGTTAATGTTGTTATTTGTGTTTACGAGTATAACAGTTAGTTTTGATAGATTTAGTTAGTTAATTTTAAGTTTTGTTCGGACGTGACTTCCTTGTTGCTTCCTTTGTGATCATTTTTTCCAGCAATCTTTAAGAAAACTCATTTTAGTTTTAATAGCTCGTTAGAAAGCTGGAAAAACGTCAATGTTTTATGTGTAATCTGCCCGCCAAATGTATTGGCAAATTTTTCTGTTTTCGTGTAATTTATGTTGGAGTTTGATAAAAAAACATGTATTTTTTAGTTTTCGGCCTCGCATTCTCAAACGTGTACAGATAATTTTTTTTTAATTTTGCATAGGAACAACAAATTCATCTTGTACAAAAGCAAATAAAAAATGTATGATTTAAATTTGGTATGTTTTTTAATTTTAATTTTTGAAGTTGCATTTGTGACTTTTGTTTCCGCCCGCTTCCTTTGTGATGATTATTTTTTCAGGTATTTTTTAAATAAATTTCTACTTGTTATGCGTTTTTGGAGAGCTAAGAAAACAGTTAAGTTTTTAAAATAATCTGCAAGCCAAGTTTCATAACATTTTTTTTTGTTTTTAAGGCATTTTAGTGGAAAGCGATCGCAAAAAATATTGGAAAAAATTCGTTTTCCGTCTCGCTTTTTCAAATTTGGACCGATAATTATTGTTTTAATATTGAGAAATAACCAATGTTTAATCGGTTTTGTAAATCAGAAGAAAAAAAAAGATTTAAATTGGTACTTTTTTTGTAATAAAATTTTCAAGTTGAATTTCCGACTAATTTAAAAAAAAACTAATAATCGCGATAACTCAAAAATGGTTCACTTTTGCATAATGCATATGGGGGTCAAAATTATCGCAAATAGTCACCCCTATCACCTCCTAACGGGAATAGGTCGACTTACCAATAACCCTGTATATAGATTTCTCTATATAAGTATTTATGTCGTTGTCTCGTACCTGTCGTACCCCGTACATTGTCCCCTGATATTTATTTATTACAGATTTTTAAACTTAATGTTTACCATACCCTACTTCTGACTGTATAACTTTTAATATAATGGCTCAAAACAAAAGGCTCAGGGTAACTTTGTATAAAGTTCTATTTCGTCACCTTCCTAACTCGTCCACAATGCCATGTCGTCAGCATGTAATTCCTAAATTGTCACCTTCCTAACTCTGCCACATTTTTATATCGTAAATTTCCTATCTTGTCCACATTCCTATACCTATTGTCCATAGTGCTAAGTAGTTAACATTCCTATATCGTCCACAGCGCAAACTGAAGTTAGCCACACAATATTGAAGTTGCTGACCACACAATAGGAATGTGGACGAGTTATGAAGGGGACAATATAGGAAAGCAGACAAGTTAGGAAGGTGGTGCCGACGAATTGGAATACTGGGCCATATGGCATTGTGGCCGGATTAAGAACGTGAGGAATTAGGACTGTGGACGAAGCCGCCCTGAGCCGCTTAAAAAAAAAAGAACATGGTAATATGGCATCAGGTAGCTTAGTAATAATTAATAACAGTATCTGTAGTAGTACCTAATTGACAAAAAAGACAACTGTAAAATTCCTTTCTACTGTTCAAAATTATCAAATATATTTCAAAAAGAATTAGCTGTAAACCACGTTATTACGAGGGCGACACTGAAAGTTTTTAGATCTGGCCACTTGTAAACAATATGATAAAAAAAATAGTTTAAATTTTAAAAATGGAACTGCCAATATTATTGAGTATGTATTTTATTCATTTATCATTTATTTTACGATTTGGCGGCAAATTGAAAGTTGTCTGTGTCACATCAGCATGAATTTAACGCGAGAAAATATTCGTGCAATGATTTTTTATGACTTTCGATGTCATTTAAGTCAACAAGAAAGTTATGATAGACTACGATTGGCCTTTCACGATGAAGCCCCATCTCGTGCCACTGTTTACAATTGGTTTAATGAGTTTAAACGTGGTTGCAATAATCTCACCGATGATCTGCGTGAGGGCCGGCCTTCTACGGCAACGACTGAAGATAATATGAGTGTTGTGCGGCGTATGATAGAGACTTATAAAAGAGTGACCTATCAGCAGATTCGTACAAGCTTGGGCATCGGTATGAGTCAAGTGCACAAAATCCCCCATGAACATTTAGCGGTCAGGAAGCTTTGTGCCCGGTGGATACCTCATAATTTGACCGAGGCCCAAAAACTCCGTCGTGTTGATTGGTGCCGTGAAATGGTTTTAAGATTTAACGGAGGTGACTCAAATGCTGTGTTCGACATACTTTACGGGTGACGAAAGCTGGATTTACTGTTATGATCCCGAAACCAAAAGACAGTCTGCTCAGTGGGTGTTTCCTTCCGAGGAGTTGCCAACTAAAGTGAAGAGAGGTCGAAGCGTGGGAAAAAAGATGGTAGCCTCGTTCTTCGGAAGGACAGGTCATTACGCGACATTGTTGTAGAGGATCGAAAAACAATTACTGCATAGTGGTACACTAACAATTGTTTGCCACTTGTCTTGGAAAAAGTTCGGGAGAAACGACGTCGCAGTAGGATCCTCCTTCACCACGATAACGCCTCGTCACACACCGCCAGGCAAACGATCGACTATTTGGCGACGTCAGACGTGGAATTACTGGGTCACCCGCCGTATAGCCCGGACCTCGCACATTGCGATTTTTATTTATTCCCGAAAATAAAAGAAAAACTTCGAAGAAAACGTTTTATGGACGCCGAGGAAGCTGTGGCTGTGTTTCAAAAGGCCCTCGAAGAGACCCCTAAGGACGAGTGGGCAAAGTGCTTTTGTCAGTGGTTCCATCGGATGCAGCGATATATTGACGTCAATGGACACTATTTTGAAAAGATGTAATAAAGCTAATAACTTGCTAGTTTAATCAGTTTTTGATTTTCTAAGAACTTTCAGTTTGGCCCTCGTAGCATTTATAATTTTTTTGCTTGAGCAAAAGTTGCTCTAAGTCTTACGAAAATAAGAGCAATATTTAAAAAAAAAATGTTTTGAAGACGAAAAAGCCGCCTTCAAAAACGCAAAAACTAACTTCTTTTAAAATGGCAGGTAATGCTCAGTTCAACTAAAGTATTAAAAAGACGTACATGTCCCAAATGCATTACTGCATGTATATATGCATCATCCTTTTCAATTTTCCGCCGATACCTCTGCGCTGCTTCGGGATCATTCATGTTTATATCTTTTGGCCAACCGCCCTCTATGTGATTGATGCCGGAACTTGTGTATTCCGCTCTAAAATCACAATCCTTATCTTTAAATCAGATTCTATGTAAGATCGTAAATAAACCCCTTTGCAAAAGTAACGGACACTTGCGATTGTTTCGACTAATTTAAGTAGTAGGTCAAAAAAATGAGATGTTACGAAATCATTAAATTAATTTTATTTATACGTAGGTGTTATCATTATTTTTCTTCGTTTCGTTATTTAATTTGTAGGTAGCGTAAAGTCCCAGTTCATTTTTCTACAGTACCTTTATTTAAACCAAATAAAAAAAGTGCCTGTTTTCATGGCGAGGAAGTATAGGCAAGTAAATTAATAAAGCAGAATCCTTACCTTACGGAATTTACCCAATGCTCGGACATAGTTCCAGTGTTTTGTATACCTACATGCACTGGATTCCGTAATATGTAGTTACTGTAAAATGCTGGATTATTCGGTATGTTAATTAGCACCTCAGGACCGTGGTCTTCAAACAAGCATTGTCTTCCAAATTGTTTTCTTTTCCTAGTGTATTCGTAAACAATTTCATTTTTTTCCGGTTTCTCCATGTCTTTGGCACAGTGATTGCGATTAATGGTAGTAAACTCTGGTCCACCCGTATTGTGAAATCGATACAGTCGCTTGGTAACAATTAAGTCAATTTTAAAGAACAACTAACTAACACGGATATACAGCGAAGACTGAAAAGGACAAAGCCTTTCGAGTTAGTTTAGTGTAGTGATAGTGCAATTAGTGTAGTGAGTAGGTACTACACATAAAGAACACATTAACAGAGACAATAGGAAAAGTTTTAATGGACACATTCTTAACTTAGTCTGCATTAGAAGTTTAGGTCAGATTTAAAATACTTATTAGTCATAAGACTAGATTGTATTTCAATGGAATATTTGATAAGGTTTTTTTTTTCTATTTTAAAATAAAAGAGTTGCTAAACTGTAGCTATACATTTACTAGGAACAATTGAATTAATGAGCGTTAGTATAAAGGAATTGGATCAGCTTGTGATGCTCTTCTCATTGCCAACACTAGCAGTCTCGGCGGAGACGCGGCTAGTTTTACGTTGCACTGCTCTAAGAGAAGCTTCCATCGAATAGATGCTCTTTCTTCAGCCGACATAGCCCTTAACTGCGCTGCCTAAAGAGTGACCTTAATTATAGCTTTGTTATTAGTTGATTAACAAGTATGCACAACAATTGTCTTTATAGCAACGTACGGAATACCCAATCGTTTCATCCAGTATGTTTAACGGCAGTCGAGCATTTAATTCTCCAGTGTGATCCGAGAAGCGAACTCTCAGCTCTTCAATATTTTCGCCACTGTAGTAAGAAATTGTTAGTTGTTTTATGACTTTTATGTAAAATTAGCTATCTCATTCTTTCGATATAAAAAAATATTTTCTGTACATTAGGTTTTTCATAATAAATATTCAAATATAAAATAAAATAAAAATACTAATACAAAAAAATAAACATTAAAAAAACCTAATCTACGAGTGCCGCCGGCAGCGGGGCAGGGCTCAAACTACCGGTGATTAGGGCTGCAGAGAGAGGAATCTCCTCACAATGCGTGCCGTGTCAAGGAGTACTGCATGCCTTCTGTATCTAGCCCTTGGTCCAGCCATTTAGCGAGAGTCCCTTGAGGTGTTGGTCGAGACTCGTCGCCGTCAACCGTTAGCCTAAACAACTATCATCGGGACAACGATCGTCGTGTTAACATCCCACATGACGGTCACCTCGTGAGCCAATAGTCAAGGTAATTGCTGAGCTTGTCCTTCTCAGCCTTTACGGGGTTCTCGTCATGTGGGATGGTGACACCGACGAGCACTGCCCGGCGTTGAGAACGATCTGTCAACACGATATGCTTATTGGCGACAATAGTCCTGTCTTTCATGACAGATCGATCCCAATAGAGCGTAGCACGACCATTTTCGAGAACTCGCGCTCGTGCGTACTTATAGTACGGCACTCAGATTCAACAAGCCCATATTGAAGAGCAAGTTGCCCATGGATGATCCTGGCACTCCTGGTGCAAGTACTCGCCGTTGGCCAAATGCGAACACCCCGAAATTATATGTCTGAGGGACAAATCGCAGCTAGTTCACGGACGCTAAAAAGTCTACATCGAGCCTAGTTAAGGCCCTGTAGAAGCGTCCGTGTAGCTCCTTGCTCTTCCATTCGTTCTTGCGGTCTTCTTGGGGGTGGGGCTCACCTCCGAGGGGTGGGGACTTTTAGTATGTTTATCTCCTAACTAGTCCAAACAAAATTCCGAAGTCAAACTCTCTGCTGTCCACTTTTCCATCCACTCCCCCCTTTTAAGCACTCATTTACCAAGCTATGGGGTGCAACTTATTATTATTATTTATTAAAATTTATGAACGATACTACACGGGCAACGTTTACAACAATTTCTAGCTCGCAAAAATTGCAGTCATACTATAATTATGTAATATTTAGAAGAGACGTCCGTATCTACTTATTACTCACGATAATTCCGCACAATGCCTGAGCACGAGGGTCGTGTTATGACGGGCGTGACTAAAGATGTAATTTTTAAATAATTGGCCTTTATTCCCTCAGAAACCACGTTTGCTCTGCGTTTAGTCACCCCCCGTCATTACACGACCCTCGCGTTACCGCGCTCAGGCATTGTGCGGAGTTAGCTACCTATTTAAGACTAAAGTTTCCAACATCGCAGCGCATAACGCTTCATAACGTTGTGCGTTTTCATCAGTTTCCCCTGCGTTTGTGAGTACTCATATATTGGTGAGATACACACGTGGCGAGGTCGTCGAGGTCGAGCGCGGTGAGCAGCGCGTGCAGCGAGGCGCAGAAGGGCGCGCCGGCCGCCAGCCGCCCGCGCACGTGCGCCGCCGAGCCCGCCGCCGCGCGCTCCCCGCTCCACGCCGCCCACGCCGCCGCTTCGCCGCCGCCTGCATCACCACCGCCATTACACCCCTGCCACACACTCCTCGAGTGCCATGGGAAGTAGCGAGGAAAGGAGGCCGAGACGTAGTGTGTCCACATTAGTCGTCACGTCTTGCTCCTCTTCAAGCCCCTCCGCTCCTGTTTTGTCGGTTTTTTGGGCGCGTGGAGAGCTTCGCACTAGAGCGAAGATCGCGATAATTGCGCGAGTAGATACTTGTACTATCTGTGCAAGAGCCATTCTACTGTGTATTTAAAAAAATTAAAACAATATTGCTTTTGACATGACATTTTATGGTGGTGGTCCGAAACCTATAGTGGTCATAATTATAACTTCGGCTAAATCGCTAACCGCTTTTAATAAAAATGGTAATGGTTAGTATTGAACCCCAAAGAAAAATTTATAATTTCCATGAGTTACAGATCCCACTTACCATCATCAGGTGGTTTGTGTGCTCCTTCCCCTTAACAAAAAAAAACGATAAACGAGTACTTATAGGTACCTAGTTTTACTTGGACCAGAGGCGAGTCCACGATTTTAATAAAGGGGTAGGGGCGGCTTATCTGGTCTCGTTAATTTTGTTTTCGGTTAACTTAGGTCTAAAGCGTTGCACCGGTACTGAGGGAGCCCTTGACTACCCTCTCCTGTATCCGTCCATGACGCGGGCAAAGGGCAAAAGCAAGTTACAAGATAATGAAGAAGAATAAATAATGAAGTACGAACGCGTGCTGGCTTGGTTGCGCACATAGAGCAGTAGCGCCTCTGCGTCAGCGCTGTGTGGCTGGTGCGTGATGACGGAGCGCGCGCACGCTTGCACGCCGACGCGCCCGCGCCAAGACACGCGCGCGTCCGCCACGAATAGCACGCTCTCCATGGGTCTCCACTCTTCCGCCCTGGAGTGGACGTGGACGGAACAAACTCGACAGTTAATAATTCGTCCAAAGAATTTAGAAGAAAGTTAGTTAAAAGAGTCACATAGCTGATGCAAATCTACATTTTATCAAAAACTTTGTCGGCATAATATTAACGTAATTAAGTTTTTGTTGTAGATGACGGCAGTTATAAATATGTAGGTGGCAGGGTAGATTTGAGAAATAAAGAATTAGTCTCAAGCATCTGCGCGTTTCATTCACATCATGGTGACAGCGGTGTTAAAATTTAAATAAAATTACTGTGATTAGTTGTGTAAATCGTCAGTTTTTAGTGTCGTTGTGGGAGTTAGTAAGATATAAAGACAAAATTGTCTAAAAATGGAACACGCGCGGCCTCCCGCGGAGCTGTGCCTAGAGGGCGGGCCCGCGCGTCGCGCCGACGCCTGGCGCAAGTGGTACAACCAGTTCCAGGTGTTCCTGAAGGCATCTGGAGTCGGCAAGGAAAGCAGTGACGTACAAGCCAGCCTTCTTATAAACTTAATAGGCTCGGAAGGTTACAATATTTATATGACCTTCAAGTACATTAAGGACGAGAGCCGTGACGACTTAAAGACCTTAGTGGAAAAATTCAATGCGCATTTTGGAACAAAACAGAATACCACAATGAGTCGGTTTAAGTTTTTTACGAGAAATCAGGAATGCGCGGAATCTATTGACGAATACGTGACGGCCTTAAAAATACTTGCCCAGTTATGTGACTTTAAGGAACTTGAGGACAGCTTAATACGAGATCGGATAGTTTGTGGCGTTGCAAACAGCACAGTGCGAGATCGTTTATTAAGAGCTGAGGACCTCACCCTTGAAAAAGCTGTTAAAATATGCCAGGCAAATGAAATGTCAAATGAGGAGAAACGGCAGATCGAGGAGACCAATGTAAATAGCGAAGCGGCTTCGTCTTCAGCTGCAGCAGTCGACACGGTTTACGGAGCGCAGGCGCAGCGCCTCGGAGGTGGACGAGGCCGGCGCGGGCAGCGCTGGCGCGGCCGCGGCGGCTCGCGGCGCCTCCCCGCGCCCGCGCGCGCCGACGGGCCCGGCCCCAGCGCGCCCGTGCGATCCTGCGCCGCCTGCGCCAGTATTTATTGCGATAGTGGGTATCGTTGCCCAGCGAAAAGTGCCAAGTGTTTGTTTTGTAGTGGAATAGGACACTTCAAAGCCCGATGTCCATTTAATGGGCCGAAGAAAGTATATCACATTGAAGAGGACAACAGTGATGCGGACTTGTACTTCGTGGATGTGCTAAACGGATATAGTGGCAGTAAGGACTATAAAAAATGGTATGAAACTTTATTACTTAGTTCTAATGGCAACAGAGAGACCTTTAAACTCGATACAGGCTCAGACTTGAACGTTATGTCTGTAAACAGTTTCAAAAGGTTGGGTCTTGATACTTCGAATTTAAATCCCGAAAGTATTAAGGCCCAGTCATTTTGCGGTAATTTTATACCTGTTATTGGATCTTGTGTTATTGATTGGGAATATAAACAGGCATTGTATCCATTGCGGTTTGTTATTTCGGAATACAACTGTCAAAGCGTATTAGGTAAAAATGCCTGCGAAGACTTAGGTTTAGTTAAAAGAATATATTCATTAAGTATCGATCAATATGAAGACCTATTTCATGGGCTCGGTAAACTACCGGGCGAATATACAATTGTAATAGATAAAGACGTGCAACCGTCGGTCTGTCCAGTGCGAAAAATACCTATAGGCGTGCGTGACAGGTTACAGAATGAACTGATCCGCATGGAAAAAATGGGCGTAATCAGAAAGGTGTCGCACCCGACCCCCTGGGTGAACGCGATCGTTGTGGCTGCTAAGAAGGACGGCAGCCTGCGCGTGTGCCTCGACCCGCGGCCGCTCAACCGCGCCGTGCGCCGCGCGCGCTACCCGCTGCCCACGCTCACCGACATCGCCGCGCAGCTGCAGGGCGCCCGGTACTTTAGCAAACTCGACGCGCGCTCCGGGTTTTGGATGGTGCAGATCGACGCCGCCAGTGCTGATTTGTGTACATTCGGTACGCCGTTTGGTAGGTACCAATTTTTGCGACTACCATATGGTATAAACTGCGCGTCGGAAGTTTTTCATTCGAAAGTTCGCCAAATTCTGGAAGATTTAGAAGGCGTCGAGTCCTTTATCGATGACGTGATATGTTGGGGACGAACCATGGCGGAGCATGACGCCAGGTTGAAACTTCTGTTAGAAAGGGCACGTCAAGTAGGCATACGATTTAATAAGGAAAAATGCGAGTTTCGCGTGGAACATATAACGTATCTCGGTCATACGTTTAGTGCTGATGGCATGCGCATTGATAAGAATAAATTGAGGGCCATAGAAATGATGCCGACACCGGAGGACAGACCATCCTTGGAGCGATTTATGGGTATGGTAAACTACCTGTCAAAGTTTATACCTAATTACTCCGACGTGGCAACGCCTTTGCGATTACTGCTCAAAAAAGACTCCGAGTGGTGCTGGGAGGCACAGCACGAGGCGGCGACGAACCAGCTGAAGCAGCTGGTGTGCAGCGCGCCCGTGCTGGCGTTGTTCAACCCGCGCGCGCCCGTGCTGCTGTCGGTGGACGCCAGCGCGCGCTCCGTGGGCGCCGTGCTGCTGCAGGCCGGTCGCCCTGTCGAGTACGCCTCCGCCACGCTCACCGACGCGCAGACCAGGTATGCGCAAATAGAGAAGGAACTCTTAGCTATCGTGTACGGCCTCGAACATTTCCACCAGTACGTGTACGCTCACGGTGACGTCACTGTTGAGACCGATCACAAACCCTTAGAATCCCTATTTTTGAAACCGTTAGATTCCGTCCCGGCGCGCCTTCAAAGGATGATGCTTCGCGTCCAGGGTTATGACTTTAAAGTTGTATACAAGCCGGGCAAATACATGTTTATCGCGGACACGCTATCTCGAGCAGCCTTGCCAGATAACGTTAGTGACAAAATAAGCGAGGAAATCGGTGAACAATCCTGCTACCTTTTAGAAAACGTTAGGTTCAGTGACAGCAAACTGCGGATGATAAGGGCGGAAATCGCTAAAGATGACGTATCTCTTGCAATAATAGATTATTTAAAATTAGGATGGCCACACAACAAATACGAAGTTGATGAGCGCGTGCGAGAATGCTGGTCATTCCGGGACAGCCTCGAGTATGTCGATGGTATAATATTTAAAGACAATTTAGTATACATTCCGGCCGCCCTTCGTTCGGAGATGATACGCCGCGTGCACGACGGCCACATGGGTGTAGACAGGTGCAAGCGCCACGCACGAGACGTGATGTTCTGGCCGGGCATGTCGCGCGACGTGGAGCGCGCCGTGCGCCGCTGCGCCGCCTGCGCCGAGCGCGCGCCGCGTCCGCCGCGCGAGCCGCTTCTGCCGCACGCCGTGCCCGATTTGCCCTGGGCTAAGGTCGGATCCGATATTTTCCAGTATGGTACGAAATACTTTCTTATACTCGTAGATTATTTTTCCAATTTCATAGAAGTGTGCCCGATTAAGAACATGGAAAGTAAAACAATCATAACTGCAATGAAAGATCAGTTCGCGAGGCATGGAATCCCGAAAATGCTCGTATCAGATAACGGCCCCGCTTACGCATCAAAAGAATTCGTAGAATTTAGGTTACAATGGGGATTTGACCATACCACTTCATCCCCCCACTACCCGCAATCGAACGGACGAAGTGAGAGAAGCGTGCGTACTATTAAAGATATGTTAATAAAATCCATGAAATCTGGCACAGATTTTTACTTGGGTTTGTTAAACTTTAGAACGACTCCACGCGACAACGTGGCCTCGCCATCACAACTGCTAATGGGTCGTACACTAAGCACAAGATTACCATCACATGAGAGTAAACTTCGTCCATCTCGTGATAATTGTAAGGATTATCAAAACATAGTACGCAAGCAAGAGATTAGCAAGGAGTACTACGACCGGCGCGCGCGCGCTCTTCCGGAGCTGCGTCCTGGCGACGCGGTGCTCATGGAGGACGGCCGCCGCCGCAGGCCGGCGCGCGTGGAGGCGCGCGCTGACCAACCTCGCTCCTACTTTGTCATGGATCATACGGGCAGGCGTATGAGGCGCAATAGGCGTCATTTAGTAAAAATTGAGCCGCAAACTCTTGCAGCCAATGACAGCAGCGGCCCGGGGAGCGGAGACGAGGAGTCGTGGTCGAGCGCCGACGGCAGCAGCCCGCCGCCCGGCGCCACGCCGCGGCACGCCCACGCCGAGCACTCGCCACCTGACACGCAAGCCTCAACCTCGACCACAGTAACGCGAGAATCTCGTGAACGCAGACCGGCGGCAATTAAAGCTCGAAATAACTTAAAAATGTATAAATAAAGTATAAAAAATATAAGCACAGTTTGCACGTCTTTGTCTAAAAAATAGGTACGCGTAAAATACCACAACTCAACATATAGGTAGGTATCGGCTCAGCTCAGGTTCTAAATGAGTATACTTAACATGATTTAAATTGAAACAATTAGGTAAACATAATGTTATAATAAGAACGCGTTCTATACACGTATATATATATATATATAATAAATAGAAATGTACACCTGAGCACTGTATTTGCAATCATCAAAATCCTAGATGGTTCATAACGAAAAAAAAAAAAACCTGACTTGTAATATTACTTAATTACGATTTTATGATGTAAAAAAAAAAAAAAAAAATGTGGCTATAGGTGATATTAGTTATTTAGTTTGGTTAATACTTTATTCAAGCGAAGTCACTTTCCATTGGCCATTTATTCTTACTCATACATAATGTATGTACCCATAATAATTTAATATTAAGCACGCAACCACAGCTGAGCCTACAGCTGTGCTGTATGTTATTATTGTACTTACTAGTTATTGTAACATTTGGTGGTGGTTCAATCATAGTATTATATATAGGTAACCCTTTCATAAAAATTATATTGAAAGGGGAGATGTTGTAGATGACGGCAGTTATAAATATGTAGGTGGCAGGGTAGATTTGAGAAATAAAGAATTAGTCTCAAGCATCTGCGCGTTTCATTCACATCAGTTTTGTAGTTCCAGGAGTCTCAAGACTTAGATCGCGGGCAAATGGACAGACGGACATGGCGAAACTATTAAAGTTCCTAAAATACATGTCTTACCGTCGAATAGTATCGATGTCGAAAATGTCCAGTGTTATGGACGCAGGCGTCGTGTTGTCTATTAGGTCCACGCTCCGCACTGACATGTCGATCCCCGTTTTCGTTTTTATGCCCTTCACAGGTTTAACTGACTTCACAACTACCAACAAGTCCACGTAAACATTGGTGCTTTGTTCTGTGGGTATTAAAGGTATCTACGTTAAAAAAGATAAAAAAGATAAAAGAAATTTATTCAGTAAGTAGGCCGCTCGGGCACTTTTACACGTCAAGATACTACCATTTTAATTAATAAGTAAGGTTTTGCACATTATATGAAGAAATTAAAAGCCTAGGTATATGATTTAGTAACCATACTGTCTGTCGGTCGTCTGTCCGTTGGTCATCATCACATAACACAACCTACTACTTAATCTTATATACCTAACCTACCTACTCGACGGAAAACGATATTATGATGGTTCAATCAATCAATCTAACGACGCGTTGGCCTAGTTGGTAGTGACCCTGTCTACGAAGATAGCGGTCCTGGGTTCAAATCCCGGTAAGAGCAGATTTAGTGTGATGCGCGCGAATATTTGTTCCTAAGTCATGGATGTTTTCTATGTTTTTAAGTATTTATATCGTTGTCTAGTACCCATAGTACAAGCCTATAGCTTAGTTTGGGACTAGGTCCATTGGTGAGACATTTGTCCCTTGATTTAAAAAAAATACAATTGTTGAAATACAGATGCCGTCAAACTTCTTGAACATTAGGCGAGGTAGTGGGGGAAAGTTCGCGCATCGTACACATACGTGCAAAAAAAAGGACCTAATTTTTGTTACAGAATATTTTCAAATCTTAGGATAAATGATACACAAGTGAAAAAAAATGTTTATATTATTATTAGAATAACACTAAAAATACAGGAAACTATTTAAAATAGATTAGTCTTGAACTAAAAAGGATATTCCTTCCATTAAGTCAATACCAGCGCTGGTACTAGGTCTTAAATACAGTCCGAAATACAGTGAGCAGGTCGGAGCCCTTCGCTTCCCTAATAATTCGACTGACTGTGCTAACAGACGTTTTCGTAGCTTCGGCAGTGTTTTTCACTGTCTCCACAAAACCCTTTCCGTCTTTCTTAAAGAAACAATACACATCGTACACCATCTTCCGAGCTTGTCTTTTTAAAACTACGTTCCTTTGGCGTGGCATTATGTTGTCACTTTAAAACAATGACAAAAAGTCAACCACTAACCATAACAACAAAATTACTTTAAAACAATCAACAAAAAATTATAACTAGAAAATTAATGATAACAATCGGCTTTATCAGTGCACGCAAGTGTACTCGGGAGGCAGATGGACGTGGACGCGGTGCGGGACGCAAACGTCAACTGATTGACCAATGGGTGCGAACGACGCGTGCTCCCCCGCCGCCACCTCCCGCCGCCCGCGGCCCCCCTCCCAACGAAACCTAAAAATCGCTTCTGCGCAAGCAAGGTTACGTGTTCAAGAAGTTTGCCGGCAACTATACCTAGGTAATATATGGCCCTATGGATCAGTGAGACGATTCCGCCAATATTATATAGCGGTTAAACACGTGACTCAAAACTTGAAAAATTACGCTCGTTTGACTTCACTCAGTGACCCAACCATATACGTAACGTAAACGTGTAACTTAAGCCCAATATACCTAGGGGAACGGGCCATAAATTCCTTTGCCCCCTACAAAGCGGCAGGCCCAGATGGAGTGATACCCATACTACTACAAAAGGGATTGAAACACATATGGAACAGCCTAAGAGAAATCTACGAAAAGAGTCTGGAATTAGGTCACATACCGATCATCTGGAATGAGGTAAAGGTAATATTCCTACCTAAACCAGGAAAGAAGAACTACAAAGACGCCAAATCGTTCAGAAGCATCAGCCTTTCATCATTTGCACTAAAGGCACTGGAGAAGATCATAGATGTACAGATAAGGACAAGCATGCAAGTAGGTAGATGGCCCCTGCACAGGCATCAGCATGCTTACAACATAGTAGGGAAAATCAACAGAAACAGCCCTTCACAACCTGACCATAAGAATAGAAAGAGCAATAGAAGATAAAGAGCTGGCACTAGTCTGCTTCTTCGATGTGGAGGGGGCATTTGATAGAGCTACCTTTGCTGCAATAGAGAAATGTCTAGGAAGGGACGATATAGACCCAGCATTTAGAAAATGGATCATGGCCATGTTAACAGGCAGAGTGATTACGGCACAACTAGGGGGAGACTCGATAAAGATGAGCAGGGGCTTCCCGCAAGGGGGCTGCCTGTCACCACTCCTGTGGTGTCTCCTACTAGAGAAACAAACAAAGGAGGCATACATATGCAAGCGTACTCAGATGACGGGGTACTCCTAGTAAGGGGTAAAACCCTCAGCGTAATGAGAGAAGTCATGATTAGAGGGATAAAGCAGGTACTAGACTGGTGTCAGAGCAGGGGACTAGACCTGAACCCGACCAAGACGAAAATAGTACTCTTCACCAATAAAAGGAAGCTGCCGACTCTGACACCCATCAAAATCAAAGGTGAGGAGATAGAAACACTCAAAGAAATAAAATACCTGGGTGTAGTACTAGACAGCAAACTGCTATACAAGACACATGTAAAAGAGCAATGCAGAAAGGCAATAACAGCCCAATGGCAATGCAGAAAAGCCATAGGAAGAAGATGGGGACTAAGACCACTGATAACACAATGGATCTACAAAGCAGTGGTCCTACCCAGACTGCTGTATGGAGCCATAGTGTGGTGGCATAGAGCGAAAATAAAAGACACAGACAAGGAGCTGACGAAGGTTCAGAGACTAGCATGCCTAATGACAACTGGGGCAATGAGGACAGCTCCTACACAAGCCCTAGAGATAATGTTAGGACTGAACCCTGTACACCTTGAAGTGGAGAAGAGAGCCACAGAACAGTGGTATAGGATAAAAATGAGCAGAGAGTGGATCGGATCCGAGATGGACAAGAGACACGCAAGCATACAAAGGGAGTCAATGGTGAGCATGAACATGCCCATGATTAACAACGACCTAATAAAGAAAAGGAAGATCTTCGACAAGAAATACAGAATCCATATAGGAGAGAGAGACAGTTGGGAGACAGAGATACCGGAACCCAGAATGACATGCTTCACGGATGGGTCATGGAAGTCCTCAGCAAAAAGAGCGGGGGCAGGCATCTATTACCTGGAGGCGAATGAGCATACAGCGATACCACTAGGAGGCCTCACTAGTGTATTCCAGGCAGAAGTATATGCCATCATGAAGTGTGCACAGAGCCTCAAGGAAAGAAGCGATATAGCGGGGCACCACGTTATAATCTACTCAGATAGCCAAGTAGCACTAAAAGCGTTAGATAATCCGACAATCAAGTCCTCCCTGGTGCTGGACTGCAAGGATGAACTGGATAATCTAGGCACAGCATCCAAAGTAACACTGGCATGGGTACCAGGATACAGCGGAGCAATAGGAAATGAGAAGGCTGATGAGCTGGCCAGAGCAGGGGCGGACCAACAATACCTAGGCCCGGAACCAGCACTCCCGATATCTGCAACGGTAACGAAAGGAGTCATCGCCAGAAGAATAGAGACAAAGACAAATGAGGCGTGGATAACAACACAAGGGTGCAGACAATCCAAACTCATGATAGGAAGGGTAAATAGGAACAGAACAAGGTGTCTACTAAATCTTGGTAAGTACAACCTAAGCATACTGACAGGTATCTTGACTGGACACTGTCCACTTAACAGACATCTGACGGTTATAGGAGTCAAACAGGATCCTCGATGGCCACACTGCGGCAAAGAGGAGACTAGTCAGCACGTTCTGGCCGAGTGTGTAATGTACTCGTCACTGAGACATCGCACATTCGGGGAGGACGTGCTATCGGTAGAGACACTTAAAAGCATTAACCTTCAGGACGCACTAATGTTCTGTAGGAAAATAAGAAGATGGGATCAGTGCTGGATGGGAGCGCCGCAGAGCCAGTAACCTGAGGCTGGATCAAGGGGAACTGGGCGGAATGAATGGAGAGCCACTCGACCGCCCGCCTGCCTCGGCGGCGTCCCCACTCATCATCATCATTATCAAGCCCAATATACCAAGGTACACTTTTTTTTTTTGAATGTATAGTTTTATGTCAAAGAATATACGTAAAATAAAACATAATCTCCAAAACTACCTACTTATTTAGAGTTTCACTCATAGAATTCTTGAACTAGTGAACGTATACATGTACAGAACCCACCTTTATACAAGTCTGACTTGTACTTTACCCGTACCTGAAAGTTTTAGCACCTCGCTTAGTCCGTAGTACGCGGCTGATGGCTTGGACGGAATGTGAAGGAGTGGCAAGAAACTTGTATACGAATCGCCCGTGTGTATGCTCACATCAGATATGCCTTCGTTAAGACATAAACTGAAAGGTGAAGATACCTGAAATAAAATAAATTTACGTTTTATAACTTTCGCTAGCTTGGATAATAAAATAAATAAATAGATAACTGAGTAAGAATACTTACTAAAGGTCTAAACATCTCATTGCCACCCTTTACACCGATCTTTGGAGAGGATATTTCGACTATAATTATAAAAAAAAATCCATGTTGTATGTACAAATGACTTACAAATAAATCATGCAACAGCGATGTGATTATATTTGACTATACTTACCAATATCACCAACAAGAAATCTTTCATAAAATGTTATAGCGAAATACTCTGACCCCCAAACATCGACATGAATTGTATCGACTTCCGAATCTCTCAAAGTAAAAGATGTAACTCCTCTTGACTCTCCATTTTTCTTTTTATTCCCAATGGTTCGTGGACTGTTTTTAGCAATGATGATTCCCACAATAAGTGCATTTTTAATGTTAATATTCAAATTGTTTAAACGAACTCTTTGTATTCCTGCCATTTCAATTATTTTTCAAAACTATCTATCAATTACTTGACTGCTAATAATTATAGTTTAGTTCTCGTCGTTCTCGAGTTTTAACTAAATCCCGCCCGCAGCGCGCCAAATGAAACGAACGAAAGCGGATACGGATACTATGCTTTCTTCTTCTCAAAGTGCCTCTCCGACTTAGCGAAGGTTGAACGGATATTATTTTTTTATTTACCCGGAAAAGGTCGAAAGGAAGAATCTTACAGCCATTGTTATGCTGGCTTGCAGCCAAACCTGAGGCCCTACTTTGAAATCGAAGTTCGAAGTTAAGTTAGCTCCATCCCTTTCTCTGGTTTCAGTATCGAATTACGAGTGACAGGGATGAAGCTAAACGTAACTTCGAACAAACGGAAAACTTTAGTGATCAATCTATAGTGACATGTATATCAAAACCAACGCGTCCGAACCACCATTTTATTATGGACGATCAGTGTCAGTGTCTGACAATAGGGGCCAGATAGGCTATCAATATAAGTATATTGTAGTATAGTATATAGGTATGTAAAATATTATCGTGTATTTTAAAATATACGGATATCGCTCATCGCATCGCGATATGGATGAATTGCGTGATAATATTGATAATCTAAACCGCCCCATAGTATTACTTCTATGATGTTACTATGAAGCACAACATTCGAAACTTCGGAAGCCCCGTCCCCTTCACTTGTCATTCGAGACTACATTAGCATAAAGGGATGGAGATAACGTAATTTCCAAATTCGATTTTATAAAGTAAACCCCTGTTGAGCCAAAGTTACATGCGAGGTTCGCTATTTTCGTGCCAACTACCACATAATGTACAATACTAAGCGTCGTCGTGGTAGGCGGGAAACCACAGAAATAGAAGTTCTTATTCTGTGGCGGGAACCATATACATACCTTATAATCTGTGCCGGGAACGTTACCCTGGCTACATTACGCTATCTGTCAAATTTAGTATCGATCTATTCTGCTAAAAAGTTTGAAGTATACTTCAGTATACTTGACTCTTGTAAAAAATGACAAGACAAGACAGGATTCGTAAACGTAACTGAGTAGGAGTTTCATTTCAGTGATAAATAATTAATTCAATGAAAGATAAGTTAGCTGGTGGACATTACGTAGACACGGTTATCTATTTTATATTTGGCGTTTCCATGGTACATATTTAAATTTCTGTAACTTTTTATTTTGCGGCTCCGGCTCCGACAAGTATTTGTTTTTAAACTTGCGTTTAATTTTGTAATAGTTTAAAGCTACATGAAAATATTAATTATTCATTGTCATTATATGTATTTTTGTTGTTAAAGTTGTATTATGTTTGTGTTATTATTCACAACACCTTTATTTCAGTTCCCACTGAAATTTCCAACATAATGGATGAATCAGAAATTGTAGAGGATGAGGGGAAAACTGACAACCTTTACCCAGCACTCTTTCAGTGCTTTACCATCATATTATGTGGGTAAGTTCAAAAAAGTAGTTCATAGTTGATTTTATAATAGGTGAGTATTTTTTATTTGGACTGAAAGGTATATTTTTATATTTATTAATTCCAGTCTATTATAACATTTTAACAAATTATTCAGAATTTAATATTATTAATTGTGAAGAGCACTAATTATAGGTACATAAAATTTGTTTATATAATTTTTAGGTATCTAGCAGGGCGCCTTAATGTGGTGTCAAAGATAGAATCCAAAGGGATTGGCACTTTTGTGGGCACCTTTGCTCTACCATCCCTCATCTTTTTATCAATTGCTAAGCTGGATTTTACCACTGTCAACTGGACATTCCTGTTTGCCATACTGCTGGCCAAAGGATTAGTGTTCTTTTCCGTCATGATTGTTACCATTCTGGTATCAAAACCTGTGAACCTTGGTAGAGCTGGCATATTTGCCATCTTTTGCACTCAGAGCAATGACTTTGCATTGGGTTATCCTATCAGTAAGTAATTTACATAATATGTAAACTAAATCTTATAAGCAATAAATTACTGGTAGCTTTTTTAACAGATTCTTGCCTGCCTTTTATATGAAAAAATATGAACTGCTTGAATATCTTATTTCATCAATTTTTTTCAATTCATGCCGGCACACCCTGTGCTGCCAGTGTAATGGAGGTTGCACAGTGTCAATATATCACAAATCAAGTAGTGACGCAGGTTGTTACCAACTAAAAATACAATAGCTAGTAAACTATCATTGTGAAGTAATGTGGCATATTTCATAGCACTGATGACCATTATTTGCAAGATTATAATTGTGCTATTGCTTTATGTACTCATCCTTTTTACATGCTACTATCTTTTATCTTTTTCTAAACCTTCTGTATATTTTTAGTAAACGCAATCTATGAGAACACTCATCCAGAATATGCTCTGTTCTTATATCTAATGGCTCCAATATCATTAGCCATATTGAACCCAGTTGCTTTTGTTCTAATGGAGATTAAGAAGCAGAGAGACAATGCTCGGATTGTTACAACAACTCCTGAAGGGGAGAGGCGGAGTGATCTTAGCAAGTTCAAACTGTTAAGGCAAATAATAAAGGGGATTGCCTTAAACCCAGTTTTAGTTATGACTGTATTGGGTATTGTAGGCAACATTGCCTTCAAACATCATCTTTCTGTGTACATTGAAGTACTTTTAAAGGTAAGTAAATATTTTATGTATATTTTTGGTTTAGTATGCATGATATAATAATTTTAATGAAGGCCCAGTTGTTTTTATTTTGTTATTGTGTTGAAAATTAGCATATTCAGAATTTTCTGTTGCATAGGTCAAAACAGTCTAATAAATATAGTTTTGGGTGGAGTACATGCGTACAGGCAGTGGTGTAGCTAGGTTACCAAGGGCTATGGGGCAAAAAAAGAAACTGGGGCCCCTAAACTGTTTAGGTTTTAACAATATTAAAAAAAATGCAAAGTTACTTTATCATAAATAATCATAATTAGGTATCATCAGCGGGGACCCCAGGGCACCTAGTCCTTCGGTAGCTATGCCACTGTGCACAGGAACTTCTGTAAATGTTTATTGAACTTATTTGCATTGTAATGTTAATTCATATTGTATAAGTATAAACATTCATTATTATGTTATACATAAATAAATGAAGAAACTGACTGGCTGATTGATCAATGCATAGCCAAAACTGCTGGACATAGGCACAGAATAAGTAATAGTACAAGGACTTGAAATTTGGTGGGAATATGCCTTGGGTGGCCTAGAGGTGCACTAAAAAGGGAGTTTTGAAAATTAATCCCCTAAGGGATTAAAATAGAAACATATTGTTGGTGTATCTCTTTGAACACCTAGGCTAACCCTCGATAAAGGAACCACGACCTGACTGGGTTTAGGGGTGAGTCATAGGACTCCCACCTTAACTAGAGTTCATAGATAAAAGTAGAAGAGGTAATTGAATATATGATTACTCATTAAAAATGAAATTATTAAGGCTTTGTTAGTTATCAGTTTATAAACAAGTGAGAATGAGGTCCACTGAAATTCTTCACGTATTTACACTCGCGAGCAAAATAATTGCATCACTTTGCATTTTTCCATTTACACTCAATATCTTTGTAAATCTTTACTCGAATTTAAAAATTGTAGTACCAAATGAAAGCTGATAATGTAACGCAATAGAAAATGCGTTATTTCAATGTAATATCAAGTCCTAAGTCTGAAATATGCTCTAAATCCAGAAAATGGTGAAAAAACGCTTCTAAAAAGGAATAGGAAATCTAAGAATGATAGGCATTTTATTTTTTAAAGGTATTTATTACAAAAAAATATATTATACATCAGTATTTGGTATTCCCTCCCCTAGCCCTCCTCACACAATCTAATCGATTTTTCATTGATTTTATCAAGGTTTTCACGTAATCTTGCGGGATGGCTTCCCACTCCTCCAACAAAACTTGCTTCAGCTCCTCCACATGAGACGGGGCAGGATTCCGCTGCCGAACCCTCCTTTTCAGGAAGTCCCACATGTGCTCGATAGGGTTTAGGTCTGGGCTCATCGCTGGCTAGTCCATGGTGTTGATGCCCACCTCGCGAAGGTAGGCTGTGGTGGCCCTTGCGGTATGACAAGGGGCATTATCCTCCATCAGGATAAACCCCTCATCAAACATACCCGCGTAAGGAACGACATGCTCCTCCAGGATTTCGGTGATGTACCTGGCAGCGTTCAAACCACCGCCACGGCCACCACTAGGCACGAAAACCAGCTCTGTTCGCCCATCGTAGGAAATGCCGCCCCAGAACATGACGGAACCCCCTCCATAGGCGACTCTTTCGGAGATGCAACATTGTGCAAATCGCTCTCCCGCTCTTCTGTATACTCGTCCTCTTCTATCGCAGCCGTTCAGGCACATCCTGCACTCGTCTGAGAAGAGGACTGGGGTCCACTGCTCAATTGTCCAGTTTTGATGATTTTGAGCAAACTGACGTCGTGCTTCACGGTGCCGAGGCAGCAATTTGGGCCCCGTCGCAGCCCTTTTTGGGGTCAGGTTGGCTGTCCTCAGTCTTCTCCTTACTGTCCACTCGCTGACTGCAACTCCTCTTACTTCTTCGAGCTGCTGTTGGACAGCAACAGATGTCTGGTGACGATCTCGTAGAGTGGTTGTCATGATGAACCGATCGTCCCTCTTCGAAGTGCACCTTTTCCGGCCGGTTCTTGGCCTTGAAGTAAAGGCCCCAGTCTGTCTGAATCTTCGGTAGACTCTACAAACTGTAGACTGTACCAAATTCAGCACTTCAGCTACTGAACGCTGACTGCGACCCTCTCGCAGTAGGCGAATGATGACGGCGACTTGAACAGCTGGGGTGTCCATTTTTCCAGGTCTTCTCGATGGGATAATATGCGGAGATGTGTACCGGTCGACTTCTGATAAGTGACTGATAACCCCCCCCCCCCCCCCCCCCTCTAACCCTGTTTTATAGCCGTCTAAGGGAGCACAACTTGTGCATGCGGTAATGAGTAATCGGCCACGAACCAGAAAAATTACCGTTATTTGTAAAATACTACATCGATTTCAACTTTTTAGAAAGCTTAAATATCAAGAGACTTAATTACATTTAAATATTTCAATAAGATAATACCGTTTACAAAGATATTGAGTGTACATGGAAAAATGCAAAGTGATGCAATTATTTTGCTCGCGAGTGTACTTTATTTTGCATACAGTAAGCACCATTTGAACTTGCTTAAATTTTAATTCGACTTTTCAATTCAATTTTTAGGGTTCCGTAGTCAAAATAGGAACCCTTATAGTTTCGCCATGTCCGACCGTCCGCAGTTTAGCTCGGAGACTCTTTGTTCTAGAAAGCTGTATTCATATTGTAGTTACGCCGACAAGTGGTAAAATAAAATCTTGAAAAAAACCCCTTCATTGTGGGGTGTCGTTGGATAGGTCTACGAAAATATTGCGGGTTTGTAAAAAAAAGCTAATTTAAAGTGTTAATTTTTGTTAGAGTCAAGGTTCACCCCCCAATACTACAGACTAAAAATCTAAAAACTTCTTAAATTAAAGCATATCGAATTTTAAAGGAAAACTATCACAGCTAAGGGTCTCCCCACATCTATCGACACGGAATCGGCTTGAGCCGGTGAGAAAGAGTTTTATGTCCATGCAATAAGAGCGAAAACGACGACGTACCGTTCGCATCGCCGAATCCGGCCGAGTCGAGCCGATTGACATTTGTTTCGCTCTTATTGCGTAGACATAAAGAGATTTTTGATCAGCTAACGCCGATGCCGCGTCGATAGATGTGGGGAGACCCTAAGTAGACTTTGTCCTTGAGATACAGGCGACTAAAATGTCTATGTTTATACCTACTAAAATGACCTAAGACAGCAACTTTAAATTAATAATTAATGAGTTCATACTTGTTGTTTTTTGAGATAGTTTTTGTGTGTTTGTTAGGCTTCGGAATTCGGAACCCTACACTGAGCATGGTCAGACATGCCCTTGCCCGGTTTTTGACTGATTGTTTTGGTAACTTTATTTTACTTTTTCCGTCAATATAGAATTGAAAAGAATAATATTTATTTCCAGACCATATGATCAATAGTTTGCATTAAATATATATATTTTTTAATAAATCTTTTTTTATCTACGCACATATCGTAAGTCCTCTTTTATGCGTTCAAAACCCGTAGGAAATGACCAGCATTATTGCAACTAATTTTACTATGAAAAGTTTCTTGTCTGTGGTAGTAGGTAAAATTTGTACTGTAATGGTTATAACAGTATAGATTTTGGTAAGGTTATGAGTTTCAAATTTGGAACATGTTCCAAAATTAACACAATTTAAATAGGTCCAATTCTAGTATCAATTGGAACGTCAACTCGGTATATTTTTTAGTACAATATCGTGGGATATTTGAATTTCGAACGACATGAGAATAGGGACTTTATTAGTATGTCTATCATATTTTATGATTTAAAAAAAAAACCATTCATATTTGTGACACATGACAGGTTTCTTTTGCCGCCATTTTTGTTGTCAATTCGTCGTATCGTAAGTCGTAAATTGATTTCATTAAGTTCATTTCTTTGTAGAGTTTATTGTGCCACTTGAAAATTCTGCTTATCCAAGTAGACAACAATTGATTAACATTGATTTTTAACATCGTTGGGTGAAATTGGTAGGTACTTAGATATGTTACAGGTAGCGCTGGTAGCAATGCAGGTCATTTGCCTTTCGGCTTCTGAACCCATCTTAGAGTACTTATAATATGTGTGTAGATAAAGTATTGTACGCGACTCTGCGTAATTGGCATTACAACACTCGTTTCATCTATTATGAAACGAGCCGCAAGGCGACCACACCACACTCATGTTGTAATGCCTGTCATTACGCAACCGTCACGTAAACTACTATTTCCAATGTATTTCGTTATAATTGAAATACAAAAAACTGTTTTATAATTTTTTAATTGGCTAACTGAAAGATATAGAATGTTTTTTGTCCTAGATTATTGGCTAATTCCATAAGATATAACGGTAAATAAACAATTTCTACGCAAATAAAGTCACAGGCCAAAAGCTATGCGATTACAATGAGAGCTAAATAAAGACTTTATCGCTTTTTTAGGTGTTCGGGGATTCTTTTACAGCAACAGCTTTGTTTTTGCTGGGGCTTAGAATGGTTGGGCAGATACACAGACTGCGAGGGCCTGCGCTGTTGCTGCCGTGCGTTTTAATAATGGTGAAGCTGTAAGTTGTAATCTTTTAAAAATAAAATGCAGGAAAGGTGCAGCACTTTTAAGAGGATTGTGAAGCGACGCTTAAATCGCGAAGCTTTCAATTTTTTTTCCGTTTCTCACCTCCTAAATCACGTCCGATTTCAGGATTTTTGAATAATATGTTGCAGTTAATACGTGAAATTGGGTTTATATGTATCCGTTTTAAAACGTACAGTACTAATTTTTCATAAAGTCTACCATATTCAAAAAAGATTAAAAATCGGAATACGTTTAAGGGGAGAGAAACGCTATCGCATTTTGAATGGAACATTCATTTTTTAGCTTCACGATCCTTTTAACACGTAGGCTAACCCTTCATAAAGGAACCAAAACCTGACTGGGTTTGAGGTGGCTCATAGGACTCTCACCTTAATTAAATTCCTGGACCTGCTGTAAGGACCACACTAAACTGCTACCGGCTGTTCTTATTGTTAATTTACTGTAATACATTCCTTTAATTTTAGGATTGTACTCCCCGTCGTGATGAGGGAAAGTGTTAGCGCCCTTCAAGCAGGCGCCAACGAGTCTGAAACATCTTCCTTGGCAACGTACGCGTTCTTGTACGGCACAATACCTACGGCACCTGCAGTGTTCGTCTTCTCGAATTTGTATCAATTGGAGATTGATCTGGTACGTGGGCGAAACCTGACAGTGACAACTGACAACCATCATGGCAAACGTTATTTAACTGCTGTTATACCTCAAATAATCTACCCTTCGAATGGATAGTATTATGGTCGAATTTCGAACAGGTTTCGTGGTTCCGGAGGAGATTACCTGCCGGATAGATTTAAACTGGCAAAATTCGCCCGCTACTTGTGTTTGTAAGTCAGTGCAATTACTAATAATTAGTACTTATTTTCTAGATGGCATCATCAATGGTGATCTGTACGTTTTTATCGGCACCCATAATGTTCATGTCTGCCCAAGTGATATCCATTAACAAGGACTATGCGGAACAAATGACGAGATTTGGTTTCCACCTCTCAATAGTATCCCTGATTGCTATTGTATGGGTGTTGACAGTTTTCATTGTTACGAAGAAGTATAAGCGAATGCCGCATAGGCTGACCATGTGCTTGATGGTCTCTCAGGTAATTTTTCTCGTATTTTAAACTCATACCATAAGAATAAATAATAACTAAACGTAGAAGCGAATCTCCTTTTCGGCCCAAAATGCCGCGATTTAAATACCTACTTCCCCCTTCACCCCTCTACGCCCCTGTCTTCCGCGCACAAAGTAAGGGCTGTCAATCGCAAAATATTTTAATCGGTTTATGGAGTGTTATACAAATGTAGTCACGAAATGTTATTTATGTTTGTCTTCAACGTGTAAACATTGTTGCAAAATGAGTTTTTTACATTTACGTTATATTAGGTAATAATAATAATATTTTTTAAAGATAATAAGATTATCTCCAGAAAATTACATGGAGACGAGTCGATGAACAACCTTTAAAATAATAATTAAGCTTACGTTCCTTTCCTGAGCATTAATTTGAATTTAAATTAAGTTGAAAAAGCTTTATTACAGTATACTATTGGTATCTATTAATTCGTTTTAAAACGTAACACACGCGGTGAAAGATATACCCGTTTTTTTTTTTTTTAACATTTGTATGATATTATTCCAGTTGTTACTAGCAATAAGCGTGATTTGGGGCGGCCCGCAAACGAACGTCACTCCCTCCGTGTCCGTGTTGTCGCAGCAAACATTATGTACCTTCAGCATGTACTCCTGCTTGCTCTGGACCTCCATGCTCTCGATCGGACTTCTGATGTTGCAGGTACCTTTTGTGGTTTAATTTCATTCATTACATGCTTCGCTATCTGATATTATGTCGAGAGACCAGTAATTGACCCTTTTTATATGCTCTGATATCTGCCCCAGATTCTGTAAGATTAAGCAAAGACAGTTCATTCCAAGTAACAGTTCGTAAAACTTTACCCTCTTAATCATAAAGAGTTAAAGTGCGCTTCAAGTGTGTTTTGTCCTTATTATTCTGACACATGCAATACAATGCATACTTTAACTTAAATAAGGTAATAGTACGTATATGAATAAGGGGATTGATATTTTTAATCTTTCAATGGTGCAACAAAAATGAACAGCTATTTGAGCATAATTTTGGATGCTTCTTTCATTAATTTACCGGCTTAGAATAGTGCCACTCGATGTCTTCCCATGTAATTCGTAAGAGGCGACTAAGTTAATAAAGGCTCGTAGCATTGTTAGGCGATGGGCTTGCAACCTGTCACTAATATACACCTGGTAATCTTAGCCTGATTGTGCATAATGCGGTTACAAAATTAACAACAAGTTTTTAGAGTTGCTGGTAATTTTATTAATTCTATATCTCTGCCATCCCACTCTGGGAATGAAGGCATCAGTGTATGTATGTATTCATCAATAATTCGGGACGGGCTTAAAAGTAATCAATTTAAGTGTACAATATTTATAAAAGCAAGTTTATTTATATTTAAATATGTGTATCGATAAATACAAATTAACAAATATAATCACATTGATGATGACGTACATAGATTATCGAAACATGTACACACTCGACGCATGATCCATTAAGTCACCCTTAACCTACAGTTGAGTTTGCAATATATGCAGTTGTAATCCTCTTCGAGCGATATTTAATCCAGTAATCCGTGGTCACTGCAAAACCGACTATTACAAAGGTCGGCGTCGTGTTACTCATGGAATATTTTATGCAGTTAAAATACATGAATGCGTTGTTTTAGCACGCAGGTAATTTAACTAAGTTGACTAGGCAGAAGTACAGTTTGTGGCCACTGTGCCCTTTTTGGCCACTTTAGGTTGAAATGACTATCAAAAATGCTGTTAAATTTAAAAATAATATTCATAATACTGAAGCTAATACTGAAGATTATTATAAACAAGAAATTAGTATAAAAATCTTTTTGTTATATCTTATTAACTAGTTATTATGTACATATTAGTAACAAATTAGATTGTCCAAAAACGGTGTAAAGATGGCTAGAACCGGCACTTCTACCCTAATTATTCATGTTGTCATTTATAATATTTTTCATTTATGGGCCTGTGAAAAATCGAGATTCTACATTTCAGTCCAGTTGTTTCAACAGATAAAGTGGAACTTTAAAAAATAGGTATCTGTAGTAAATTAGTTTCAAAAATCAATATTTATTGTTTATCGCATTTTTATAAACAATTTCTGAAAAATTGTGCACGTATTTCATGGAATTAAAAACAAAATAATTAAACTACTTCTTCAACCGAATCGATTCTATTTTGTAATATCGGATCGGAATCGGCAGAAGCGCGTGGTGCTAACTAGGGAATGCAAACCGGTAAACCGTTTTACCGGTTTACCGGTAAACCGGCCCTTTTTAGAGCCGGTAAAATACCGGTAATTTAAATCTATTACCGGTAATTTACCGAACCGTGAAAAACTAAAAATAAACGCGAAATAATATGATTTTAAGTGCAATATACTTTCAGACACTCCTTAAAAATGTATTTGATTGAAATTGACTTTTAAATTATGAATAAAACTGATAATTAGTTGTAAACTTATGTTACTAATACTATTACGAAGCAAGCAAGTAACGCTACGTATTCCAGAGCCAGCCAAAGATGTACCTTATTCCTATTTGTTTACTGTTTCTTTATTTTACCATCCCTTCCCTTTCAACCTAAGGGTCTTATCTTATCTTATCTTATGGTGGGGTCCTTACGGATACACTTCGACCCTGTGGGATCTTTTGTGTAATTACCCCTCTTTTAGCACTTAATCCAATGCAGCCTCCACCCCTTCCAAAAAGCGGATAGTGGAGTGCAATGGCAGTGCCTTGAAATCGTTCGGTTCTGGGTATCCACAACCGAGGATTTTCATTCTTACTCCGGCGAGGGCATCACATTCACACAATAGGTGTTTCATTGTCTCAGCCTCTTCGCCGCACATTCTACAATCTGTGAAGGCCCATCTTTGCTAGGAGATATTTAACCCCGAAGTGCCCGGTAAACACTCCGATAATGTATCGAAGTTGTCTTCTGCTGAGTTTCCAAAGTTTCTTGGTCCAGCTCTGGTCAACTCTTCCTATGAAGAGCTTTGCATGCCCTAAGCCTACCATAGTTTTCCACTCTTTTTGGTGGTTTTCTAGGGCGTTGTTGTTCAGGGCTGCTTTTATAGTGCCCGGCGAGGGTGCCACAAATGGTTCAGGTCCGACGTATGCGCCCTTGGACCCTTCCCTTGCCAGCTCGTCCGCGGCTTCATTTCCGGGATAGCCTTTGTGTCCTGGAATCCACATCAGTTTCACTTTGTTGTGTCTACCAAGTCTGTTTAAGGCTTGGATTCCATTGTAGACTAGCTTCGAGTCTACTTTAGGCGCCGTCAGCGCCTTGAGTGCCGCTTGGCTGTCGCTTAGGATATAGATAGTTCTCTCCTGTAGAGTCCTATCAATATTCTCCTGCGCGCAGGTAATTATCGCATACAACTCCGCCTGGAAGACCGTTGCGTAGTTGCCCATACTTATGCTACTATTGTAGTCTTTGGCATGAATACCAGCCCCCGTACCGGAGCTCGTCTTTGAACCATCCGTGTACCATATCGCGTTGTCTTCCTCCGATAGGTGCAACCCATCCTTCCATTCATCCCTTGTCGGAATGTGGACATTGAAGTTCCTCCGGAATACATAAGTACTTGGGCTGCATTTTATCGCAGCCCATCGTCAGTATTCTGTCTGGAGCAACATTGTGTGCCATTTTAGTGTGTCTGGTTCTAGGCGCTGTGTCGTTCCACAGGCCAGCCTCTTTCAGCCTTCGCGTGACTTGCACGCCTCAGACTGTATGGCGATATGTAGTGGTGGGAGGTTTAGTAAGACCTCCATTGCCACCGTCGGCGTCGTTCTGAACCTAAGGGTAAACATGTATAAGCCTATTGTTTTAGTTTGCTACCTGCTAAATGACATTAATCATTAAAATTATTTGTTTAATTTTAAGACTGATTGATATATTTTCTTAGATAAAAGTTTCCAATTATTACTTTAAGTTGTCATCATTATTTTTAAATGACTTTTTAAACTTAAATAAACGATTTTCAATAATTTTAATGGCTTTTATTTAAAAACCACAAAAACCGGTAATTTACCGGTTTACCGGTTTTGCCGGATCGAGGTCGGTAATTTACCGGTTTTCAAATTTGGCCGGTAATTGCATTCCCTAGTGCTAACTCCATGTGCTTCTTCCAAGTCCACAATTATTTCTTGCCGAACTTGCGTCTTATTCCGCGGCACATGTTTTTTCACTCGAATCACATATCCGTATGATAAATTTTGCTCTAAAGGTTGTCTTAATATGAAAGTGAATAAAACCTAAAAATAACCTAAAAACACCTATCTAGACATTACCATACGAGGTTACAGTTATAGCGTGATGTTGATGTTAGACGATTAATGATACCTTATTTATTGTAAATTAATAGAGTTTTGTCAAAACATAATGGAAAATGAAATTACGTATCTTTTAACATGAAAAGCCGGATAATTTAAGATTAAGTATAACGTGCAAGGTCTTAAGTTACCCATAGTGGCATAGTTTTTTTGAGATTAACGTAGGGAAAACATAAAATCCTTATCTTCAGAAAAGGAAAGAAATTAATAAAACCTCCTTTATAATTACGAGTATCTATGCTTTTACGCAAATTGTTTTCTTATTCATGTCTTAGTTTTTCTCTTTCTTTTACTTAACTCTTTTACAATACAAGTAAGTAAGGGAGAAATTGCTCACATTCATAATATTTAAGGCGATTTCACGTAAAAAAGTGCAAATTACAAGAAAAGCGTTGCCAGCTCGTCCTTAGGCTTCGTTTCCTGGAGAAGCCGAATTGGACCTATGTTAATGTAACATTTTTAACTCCATATAACCTCAGGAATGCGCTGTTAAAATGTTTCGGGTTACTCAGGCCCACGGTGTGCACTAGAGGGTAGTTTCAAAAGCATACTATTATTTTTCATTATTTACTGCGAAAAGAAATAAACAAATTTCTGCTAATGGCTAAAAAGCTTAAACGCCACGTAGTCTGTTTACTTCACTGCTAGTTCTAGACTTAAAATGACGTGATTCTGACCACTAGTCCAAAGCGGGCATAGCAAAAACTGAAAGTAATCAATAAAAAAAAACTCAGTATAAAAAAATAATATTTTTTGGTACCTATACAGACAAACCTCTTTAAGCATGATTTTTATCTGTTACCATTTCGAAAAATCCTGTTGTCAATTAGTAGTGAAACATATGGTGTGGTGGGTGGTGTCGGTAGAGCCGCGGACCATGCTTCGTGGTGACGCTGTGGCCCGTGCTGGGGTTCGTGGCGTGGGGCGCGCCGGCCGTGATGGCGGCGGCGCTGCTCGCCACGCGCGCCGACCTGCAGCTGCGCGCCGACGCCGTCGACGCCGTCCGGCTGTGCCTGCTGCTCTTCTGTATCACGGGTCAGTAGGCCCTTCACACTTTTATGGCTGATGCAAATTACGTCACAATAACGTCAAACGATACTCATAATCATAATATAATAGACGACGCGTTCGCTTAGTTCGTAGTGAGCCTGCCTATAAAGCTAGCGGTCCTGGGTTCAAATCCCGGAAAGGGAAGATATTTGGGTGATGAGCGTGAATAATTGTTCTTGAGTCATGGACGTTTTCTATGTATTTAATTATGTATTTCAGTGTATAAGTATTTATATCGTTGTCTAGTACCCGCCAAGAGCTTAGTTTGAGATTAGGTAAATTTGCGTGGCATTGTCCCCTGATATTTATTATTATTATAATGTAGATAAGATAACAAAAAAAAATGCGCAAAAGTTATTTTATTCCATATTATATAGTTTCACTCCGTTCCTTTTATAATTAACTATCATCTTGAATAAACATAACGACCTCTACCTCTGTACATCTACTATTATTTGGAGCCATAACAGGTGTCAGTCAAGATTCTTGAAAAAATATAATCTGGAATTCATTTTGAACTGACTTATTTGTTATAAATATAGTTTGAAGACGTTAACACTATGCTCAATATACAACATCATAAGGTAATTGGTAAGCTTTACTTATTACAATAAGTACCGATGTATCATAAGTAATAAAACCTGCATACATTTTAATACATAAATCGTAATTTAATGAGGGACCGGAACCGCTTACCTTTTAAAGGGTTTTCGTTAGGGTGTATAATTGACTGGTTTTTACAAACCCTAACGATGCAATAAGCATATCTTACCCCAATGAAAAGCTATCCCATACGATACAATTAATTCGACTAAGCTCTCACCAATTCGTTAAAACCCTCGTTAGGCTTTCCCTATGAAATGAAAAAAATGAAAATGAAAAATATATTTATTTCGTTAAAGCTTAAGTGTAAATTATTACTAGGTGGAGACTTCCTATTAAGTATGCAATACCTGTATCAGGAAGCCCCGCTCCTCCATAGCAACTAGTTTTCATATAGAGAAATAAATGTGTGTGTGTATGTGTGTGTGTGTGTGTGTGTGTGTGTGTGTGTGTGTGTGTGTGTGTGTGTGTGTGTGTGTGTGTGTGTGTGTGTGTTAATTACTAGGCTAGGTTTACTATGGACTAAGCTACTACTACTTGTTGTAAATGTTACAATGGATTTTAACACCACAAATATACACTTATTATAGTAAATTACATTACCATTACATAAATTTTATTTTATTTTATTTAACACCATTGCAGCCAAGAGCTCCAAGAACTATGCTATGACCCGATATAACAGTGCTTCAGTCTCGTTATAACTAAGTGTTTTGAGCCACTCAGACATACTTTTTTTGCATTTATACAATTGTAACTGGTATACACATAATTTTTCGTTTATTTTATTATACAAGTGAGCTGATTGTGCTGTAAATTGTCTTTTTGCAAATGCTGACTTAGTTGCTGGGACGGGGGCAACGCTGTGTTTACGTCTACGTGTTTGTGAAATAGGATTGTATTTTAAGGTTTTGTGCACTTTTAGCGTTGCAGAAAGAATGTACAGTTTCCTCATTGATAATAAGTCACTAAGCTGGTAAAGTTCATCCGTTGGGAATCTATAAGGTTTAGAGTGCATTACCTTTATAAGACAGCGTTGTCCCCTTTCAACCTCCAAAAATTTAGTTTTTGCTGAACCACCCCATACCGATATACAGTAGGACATGACAGATTGTGCTAAAGTTAAATACAGTTGATTTAAAAGTTTTTTTGTGGTTATATGTCTAAGTTTTTTAAATATCCAAATTAGCTTACGTATTCTGGTGTTAACGTATTCAATATGAGTATACCATGACATGCGTTGGTCCAGCATTACACCCAAGTATTTTGTAGAGTTAACTTTCACAATTTCTATACAATTACAAGAAATATGGTCAGAATTGATACAAGTATGAATTTTTAGATTTTTACTGTTATTTGGTTGTGAACTATTATATTTAGTGAAGCACATATAATTCGTTTTATTAATATTTAGTGTTAAAAGATTACATTTTAACCAGGAGAATACTCTGGTCATACCTGTTTCTGCACTTTCAAACACAGACTCCCAGGATTGCCCCTCAAAGACTATGACAGTGTCATCAGCGTAAGAAAAGGTGTGCCCACATTGCAGTTTAAGGTTTGTCAAGTCATTTATATAAATCAAAAACAATGTGGGCCCCAGAACGGAGCCCTGGGGGACGCCATATGTTACGTCAGCTTCCTGGCTAATAAAATCACCAATTTTAACTTTTTGAGTTCGCCCCTGCAAATAGTCACTTAGCAAATTTAGCGGGTTTCCTCTTATACCAATCCTCTCCATCTTGCGGGTAAGAGTGGAAAGAGAGACCGTGTCAAAAGCCTTTTTTAAGTCTAAAAACACTGCTAGACACTTGTCACCATTATCAGTCCTACCAGCTATCAACTTAGTTAGTTCAAGTATTGCATCTTCAGTAGATTTAGTCTGACGGAAGCCAAACTGTTTATCTGATAAAATATTAAACTTGTTAAGGTATGAGATAAGGCGATTATTAATTAGTTTTTCGATAACTTTGGAAACAGCAGGCAGGACCGATATTGGCCTATAGTTATTGACATCATCTCTCTCCCCAACCTTATGAACTGGCGTAACTATGGATTGCTTAAACTGTGTTGGAAAGATACCATCTTTAAAGCAGAGGTTAGCCAAGTGACTAATTACTGGAGCAGCTTGAGCCACGACCATTTTTAGGAATTTAGTTGTGATGCCGTCCCATCCAGCGGCACCGTCCGATCTCAAGCCCATGACAATGCTATATACTTCCTGAGGGTCTGTATCTAAAAGTACAAATGAGGAGGCTGTCCGGTCAGGTTCAGTTTGGTTATAGTCCAGCAATTGGTCTACGCTTCTGTTAGGGCATTTTTTGAGAATATCCTCAGCTAAAGTCTTGCCCACATCAGCAAAACACTTGTTAACAGAATTGACTGAGTCATTTGGTGTTGATTCGATGGTTAGCAAATCGAGGTTAGAAGTCTTAGTAGATTTGTAATGAATTATTTCTTTTAGTGTTTTCCAAAGTTTTTTAGAGTTTTTAGAAGCATTTGTTAATTGTTTTCTTTCGTAATTACGCTTTAATTTTTTAATTAAATTATTACAAAAATTGCGGTATCTTTTGTACGTGATCCTAAGAATCTCATTATATATTTCGGATCGTACCTTTAATTGTAATTTATTACGGTTTCTTATACATCGCAGTATACCAGGAGTTATCCACGGCTTTATCGTGCGCTGGTTTCTAGGTATAGGTTTTATAATCCTGCTTTCCTCTAGGGATTGACTTAGTTTCTGTATCAAATGATCGGCAACAAATCTCGGGTCACTACTGAAAAGAAGGAGTTCAAGGTTTTTTTCCATAAGTTTTTTAATTGCTTCTTCGTAGTTAGCGGTACTTTGCGTTTTTGATGTGCGCTCTTTTGACCTGTTATTCGTTAGTGTTAAAAGGATTGTAAGATGGTCTGTAATTGAGGTATTTAGAATAGCGCAATAAGCCGAGGATTCATAACTATTTATTTTTATCATAATGTGGTCTAGGCAATTTGTTAGTCTGGTTGGATAAATGTGACCTGGTAGTATACCATGTGTAGAAAGCATATTTAAGTACTGTTGTCTATTTAAATTTGTATATTTTGATTCATTCTGTCTGGGGATGAGGTTAATGTTAATGTCACCGGTTATTATTATGTTCGATGAATGATTATTTTCAAGGTAGGTATTTAAGGAGTTGATAAAAGTTATTGCGTTTAAATTTGAAGGTGATCGGTAGATACCTAAGACGGTACTGTCACTGAATTTAATTTGTATACAAGTTGAGTTTTCAATTTTTATTTCTTGTACTCTAGCATTTAAGTTCATTTTTACATACGCTACTACACCATCGTTCTGATTTAGATTATAAGTAGTAGCTATGCAGGAGTAGTTGTTAAGAACGGGAAATGTTTATTGAAACTAGGCTTGAAACTAAACCAATCACACGAATTTGCGAAACAAAGTCAACGGAGAGGGAGAATGGATAGGATAACATTAACTTAATGTAAGTCCTTAAATCCGAAACCCTTACGAAACTGGTAACCTCAATGGTTGTAGTTAACTAGTTCGAAGCAGGTTCCATATCATTAGGGTAAGCCTATCGATAGGGTAAGCCTATCGATAGGGAGAGCATATGATGTAGTACCCGATTGATAGACTTAATCAAATAAAGGGGTTTTCCGGTCCCTGAATTTAATCGAAGTGTTATCCACCCTAAGCCATCGTCACCAAACTACATCCGTCAGCCGCCCATTAAATGTAGATACAATTAATTAATTAATTGTTGTTTGTTGTTGAACTTATAAAGGTGACTGGACATATTCGTTGCTTTGAACGTATATAAGTTAAGTTTTTTTTGGTATTGGCACATATCGTTCACCTGATTCTATTAACAGTATCGTTAATAGATAATTAATATTAATTATGACAATAATTATGAAAACTTACTTAGGAAACTGTAATGAAAGTAAAACGGACGATTCTTTTGCAGTAACAACTGGCTGTCTGATTGTATACGTGCGTTTCCGGCGGCGCAGTGCTCAGTTCGCGTCGCTCTCCAGTGACGTCGCTTCCGGGTCGGCCGACGAGTCTTCCGGCCTCGTCGAGAACGCGGAGCCAGTGTCAAACACGCAGACAGTGCCCAATAACGGTGAGTCATAGCTAAGATACGATAGATGTAAGTAGATGATTTTATTTTATTTAAACACTTTATTTAACAAAATTAAATATATTGACATTTATTTTGTTTACCTAATGTTTATTTCACAATAACTTTAAAACAGAATTTATCTTAAACCAAACAAATAATATTATGTTTATTTTTTGCTTACATTGGATGACTGGAATAGAAGATCAAGGTAATTATTTCGACAAAGTGGTATTTTGTAGCTAGGAGTTACAGAAAATTTATTGGTGACAAATAGAATTGCAACTTACAGGCTGCTACGGCACTATTACAGCGACTTCACCGAGGACTGGTAACGGCTGCTGCTCGAACGACCCTCAGTGCGAGAGCGGACTCGTCAACTCCACTGCCGCGGATATTGAAGACATTGCGGATAATGACAAGTAAGGTCTTCAACATAAATCATTTAACTTCTGTTCTTAAGAACTAATAGTACATTATTGGCTAGGCACGGAAGTAGGCAATTGCGGGGCGAGGATTGGTTTAAACGGACGAGCTTGCGAGTCCGTTTAAAAATACGAGGCCCGCAATTGCCGTTCCTGCCGAGGCATATATAGTGCTTTTCTCAAAAATCGCAAGAATAAAATTATGTTGGAGTAAAGTACTTTATTAAGGAAAGAAATACCACAAATCTATACAGACAATATTACCTACTCTTTACCGTCTTTTGTTTATGACAAGGAGAAACACAAGGTTTTTTTTTAAAACTACTCAAGCTATTCGAGATACAGATAAAAAAGTTATATTCCGAACAAAATTTGGATGTAATAAGACTTGTGCCCTCATTTTATTAAGGCCGTTTTCACTTTTTAAAAAGTTAGATACTAGATGGTAATGAAATTTGTATGCAACATTGCGTGCTTGTGTAGCGAGCACGCAATGTTTTTTTTTTTTAATTTGAGATCTGTCAGTAAACTATGTACTTCGCATCCCAATATATAGATAGTAATGTCAACTTTTCCTGTCATTTTTGAGAAAAATATATTTTTCAAATGCAGCAAGGAACATACTAAAGGGGGTTTTGGAAATGGAAAAAAAAAGGAGTTATTGAATAAAAGTATTTTTATTGTTTTTCATTGTATTCGCCTTTATATTTTATACACTTTTCCTTGCGTTCAAACCAATCGTAAAAGCACTTCTTGAAGGCTGTAATAGCGGTCGACAATATGGCCATTTTAAAGGCCTCCACTGTTTCTTCCGGCCTCTGAAACCGGTGACCACGCATCTTATCCTTGATTTTGGGGAATGCGAAAAAGTAATTTCGAAGATTTATGGAGGAAGGTCTAGTAGTTCGACTTCTTCACTGTCCAGATATTTACTCAATGGTTTTCCGAGCAATGATGTGAGGGCAGACATTGTCGTGGTGAAGGATGATGCAGCAACTAGTGTTTTTTTTTCCGGTGGAGTTGGATTGACCGTTCTACGATGTTCAGAAGAAATAGTAGCCACGTGACCCGAAGACAAACGTAGCCACCATATATTTGGCCGTGCTTCGAGAACAAATAACTTGTATCGGCTTGAGCTCATTATCGTAGACCCATACTCGAGATTGCTGTTTAGTTTCAGGCTCATATGCAAATATCCACGACTCGTTACTTGATGCAACGCTAAAAACTGCATTTGAACCTCCTATAATGAATTTATTCAAAGTAATGCGGCACCAATGGACACGAGTTGTTTTTTATCGTCAGACAATAAGTGAGGGACCCACAGGAAAAAACTGTGGCCAGAGATTATAAAAAGGTGTAATGTATCAATGATAAGTTAGTAAGTATTAGATTTCCGAAACTTTTAGTGCAGCCCTCGTACACTCTGCCCTAAGGATGGAACTGGTTAAATTAAAAATATGTCATTGTAATTGGTTAACTGCGAATCGAACTCGTGCACCGAGGATACCGTTTTTAAGATGGAATACATATCCTAACAAGGTACAAGAAAATGGTTAAAAAAAATATGAAGTTTATCTTGTATGCATAAAGTACATTTTGACTTGACTAAGTTTTTTGTCAATTTCTCAAAAACTATCAATTATGTTAACTTTATATTATTTTTCCCGTAAAATATAAATAATTATTTCTAACTATGTCTTGATTCTTTTTAATTGTTTTCTTCTAAATATCGTAGATAAGGGGGCGATGGATCTTTTTTGTTAATTTTTATCAAAAAGTTAGAGTTTAGTGTTATTTTATAGTATACGTTTTATTTATTAATTTCTAGATATAACCATTTTATGGAAATCTTTTGACATTTATGTGACGTTAATACGTCCATCCGTTCGCCGTCCATTAGTGATTAGGCTGAGGCGATGGTGTATCGTCTTCAAAATTTCGACGACCGATATAATTTTCTCAGAGAGTGCGCGTGCCCGGCGTCACAGAAGCAGCGCTGCGCCGGCGCGGGTCCGTGCCGGTACCTGGCGGAGCTGGAGCGCGCCGCCGGCTCGCTGGGGCTGCTACCGCCCGAGCAGAGCCGCGGCCGCGGCGGCCAACTGCTCAAGCACACCGTGCTCATCATCCTCTACAGCCTCACCATGTTCATTGTGAGTCATGTAGGGTACAGACGGGGCTCCCGTCCTGTCTTCCTGCCTGGCAACACATACCTGAGAGTGCTATGCATGTGAATCAAGTAGAGGTGCAAGGAACAATTCAGTACCTTGGAGCCCTTCCATAATAATTACAATAAAAACCACCATCTCCCTCCTCCTAACAGAAGAACGAAACTGTTGCCAGAACTGCTATTATGTCGTCGCGGAAATCCGGTAGGTGGAGGCAGGCAAAGAAGAACTGTTCGATATGAGGAGGATTGTGGAGGGTGTAGATCCTGTAGAGGACGTCTTTCGATGGGCTTGAATTGCAAACGAAACGTCATTATCCTTATAATGACAGTTTTCGAACCCCTTAATTGCCTATATTAAATATCTCATAGTAACACGTCACTTCTAGAAATATGTCAATCTGTGTTTATTCAGTTCGCCAAAAATGTTTACATCAAAATACTTATTTTGCAGGGCATCACTTATACGACTTGGCGCATGATGAGGAACGACGAGAAAGGAGTGTTCATTGAGATCGAGTTTCTTGACATAGCCGCGACCTATGGACAGGCCTTGGTGATGTTCGTGCTGTTTGGATTGGACCCTGAAGAGATGGTCATACCGGCTGTCAGATTCTTTAAGAACAAATGGTAAAAATATTTTTTGTTATATTTGATATTCACTCACGACTGTTTGTTAACACAGTTAATTTGTATTTGTTCTCGATCCGATTTAAATAATTTCACTGACTTATGTATTTAGGCACGGCGCAGACACTGTCGTCCTCCCGGCCATTGAAGACCTGAGCTTTGAGACGAAACACGTCTGCGACCAGTTCATCATGCATCATCTTGATCGCTGCAAGGAAGCCATCGCTAAAGACACTAGGCAAGTCATATTGTATTTTTTAAGTTTCACTTCTATTAAATCATTTAAAAAAAACTGAAGTAAGAAGGTCGCTGGCGATGTACCTGCGCAGTCGAATGTATGAATAGAGCGGGACGGGGGAACACTCCGCCGGTATACTAATGCACGCACGGTATCGGTTTGCGACTGTACCCATGCGCAAACACATCACCTTCATTGTCGCTCAGCGGCCTTTTTACGTGCCGGGATCTATAGCTTGGAGTTCAATGTGCTACGTTTGATGTTCATTATAGCAAAAATACAGAGGAATGTGTGTTTGTGTACAGATGGCGCATGCGCACGTACCGGGGCGTGTTCCGCGGCGCGTGCCTGGTGCGCTGGCTGGTGGAGTGCGGGCTGGCGCCCGACGCGCCGGCCGCGGAGGCCTACGGCCGCCACCTGCTCGACGGCCGGCTCATCGCGCACCTGCAGCACGCGCACCACTTCACCAACTCGCCGCTGCTCTACACCTTCAACTAAACAGACTGCTCTTTCATTTCGTTTTACTGCTAAACCGCGAAACTTACTAATTTAATAAGGACCAAAATGCACCTTACGTGTCTGAACTTAACACGTAAGGTGCGTTTTGGTCCTTATAAGATGCATTTGCTCATTCAATTGTTAGTTACGCTGTTTAGGAGTATCACCGACACTTTTCTCCGTACTATTTATCGCATGCTATCCCAAACCACGTTACAGCTACAATATATTTTAATATACACTCACTGACAGATAAACTGCATCAACTTACAAAGAACTTTCAAACACAGTTTATGAACCATATTAACAATATTCATATTTTATTGCTGTGTGAATAGTTCCATATTTATACAAAAAAGGTTGTGTATAATGATATATATAAAACAACCCATTACTTATTAGAAAATAAAGTCCATAGTGCCAACGATCTGTAGGGTGTGAGTGTAACAGTCTATTAATAGACTTGTTTCCCCAATAACTTAAAATAGGTTGCGTATGTATATGAAACATATATAGCTGTAACGGTTTGAAGATATCTTGTAAAGGCCTTTCAACATGTTCTAGTGGCCCGGCCCCGGCGACGCGCGGCGGTCACAGAGTTGCAAAGACTCTATACTTATGTACAGATGTAGTGCATAATTGTTTTCCTTCGTATTTTCACGGAAACGTACGAACGCGCCTTGCTATTTCAGCCGGTCACAGTACAAAAAGTACTGAGGTTGACTAAAGTAGCATGACACCTTCGTACGTTTCCGTGAAAATACTAAGGAAAGCAACTATGCACTACACCTGTATAGGTACGTATGTATGTGCAATTACAAGTCGCTGCGGCTCCAGTCGTATTGACATAGAACTACAATTCGAGTTTCACCAAACGATTTAACAATCTATTAATTTTGAGCTTCAAAGACTTATCCGCAAAATGTCCCTATAAAACATTCCATTTGCAAAAAGCCCGCTCATCCGCTTATCACTTCGCACTCAACATAGTTGTCGTCCCGATCGTTAACTTATTAAATCCGGTTTTTGCATTAAATCTCCGATGCGAATAATTCTAACTATATATTTGCCATTGGGGCTCAAAGCGTTGAGGAAATAGTACATTACTATACTACAGAGACCGGGAAATGGCTGTTGCGGGACGTGTAGAGTAGTCGAGGCCGCGCTATATACGAGTCCAGCAACCGCCCTTCCTGGCTGGGGCTGAGTGCTTTTCTCCAACAATACGAGAAAATTTAACACAATTGTTAATAATATTAAACTTACAAAAATAACATTGTTGCCATCGTCGTCAACATTACTGATAATTTTATTTTTCCCCACATGCTCGGAAATGTTAACCTTACTGTTGTAAAATCAGCCCGCGGAGTTCTGAGTTCCAGTCCCAGGCAAACATATTGTTTTTTATCATTTACCACCATCGTTGCCATCATCGTCAACATTACTCGCAATTTTATTTATATTCGAAGCAGGTACGATTTAGTGCGAAACGCAAAACAAGGAATTAAATAAAATCACAAATTTAAACGTAATACATTCAATTTGAATAAAATATAGTTTAAATTCTAATGTTAGGCATTTCGGCAATTTATTTTGTTTATGAACGTATTAGGCATTTTGCGGAAAGAAACTTTGCAAAAAAGACGTTTTGCGAATAGGATGATTTGTGAATCCCACATTTATTTGGGGCCTTTTTGCGAAAGGGTACATATCGTGTGAGACCTTATGAGACCAGAGCCTATTAAATTATTGATACATTATATCGGCACTAAGCGAAACACTAATGAAATAATAAAAGCAACTGAATATCGGACACTGATGTAGGTAGGGTATAAATATTTAATTAATCGAACAAAGCTAGCTTAGAAGGCTAGCACGTGGAATTTACGATTTCCCTTCTGTTACCATAGACAAGTTTAGGCTGTGCTAGCACAGCGTCAAGTATTCTCTATTTACGAGATTTTACAATACAAGTATAAATATTATTTTAAGTATACATTTTAACTTGTAACATCAATACAATCTCGGTTTCTAGAATTATTTATTCATACCTCATCACGCACAATTAGTGCACGTACTATTTTTATTATTGAATACTATAAGTGTCAGTTTCGTTTAATAACTTGATAAAAAATATTATTAGATTTATATTTATCATATATTTATTTAACATGTGTTGTTTCCTTATTGTATAAGGGGAACTGGGCGGAATGAATGGAGAGCCACTCGACCGCCCGCCTGCCTCGGCGGCGTCCCCACTCATCATCATCATCATTCCTTATTGTATAATGGAAATGGGTGAAAATAGCTACAGTGTATTACATTGCTCGAAAGAAAGAGCAATGTTTAATATGAACATGTGATAACGAAATGTAACGCATGAGTTACCAGATTGATGGCATGGCAGTGGGGCACGTGTGCGCTTTATATGGTTAAGAGAAAAGGTATCTTATATATACAAAACTGGAAACAATTTTAACACTGTATTCAATGTATAATCGTAGTAATACCCTCGTATTTACACTTCTAATAGATGTATTTATTGTGAAATCTCCGCCTTCTACGTCTATACAGATCAACTTCCGAAATTCATATTTATAAATCAAAATTAATTTATAATTACTTATATTATAAGTGGCAAATTATAGTTTAACTTCGTGGTTTATGTAAACGGCATGAATTCATCTTAATTTATTAACTTAGTACTTAGGTCGAATAAGAATTCGATTTAATATTATTTTAAGAGTTTTCATTCCATCCATATGACGTCAACCATAGCGATTACTACAGCTCCGGCATCTGCCTTTAGTGGAGTTTTGGTTGCCTTGCGTTGCCTTGCCCTAATATAGCTAATGTTGTCAGTAAGCCAGTAGGCATTGCACACCGTACCTTTACCGTTGTAAAGAAAACGCTAAACGACCACTTCGGCATGTCATGTCTTATGGAAGTTTCCAAACCAAATTGAATACTATTCGTTCTACTACTTAAGCGTTGAAGGATTCTGAAAATGTACGTTTAATTGACTTAACTCGAAAATATCCGTTAAAAGGTTATACCAGAAAGGTTTAGGAACTTAACTAAATGTAAACAAAAAAACCACGTTATTTAGTTCGTCAGCCAATAGCAGCAGAGCACTGACACGTCGAAGCTCGACAAAATAGTTGTGATTGGCTGTTTAACAGAGTCACTTAGTTTGGTTTGTTTTATTAGTTAAGTACGTAAACCTTTCTGGTATAGTTCCCCCAAGTACGTCCCTATTAGATGGTTTTATTATTATGTATGTGTGTTCTGTACAATTCAGTGTCTACGTGACATTATTTTAATTTTCGTTTAAATGGTTTACTGAAACAATTAAAATCAAGTTAAGTTATTGGCTATTTAGGTATGTTAAGTGATGTCTCAAGCTTGCTGTGATTTTATTGAAAGTGAATTGTTGCTAGTTTAAAATATTGTATCATTATTATAAATCAAATATTATAAAATATTATCAACGTTGTATTGTTAAGAAGCAAAGATAAAATTTTAAAAAAAAGTTGTAATAAATATTGTTGCATTCAGCATTATACCGTAGTTTTATTTTTAATTACGCATCATATAATTGAAATGAAATTCAATGAAAATGCTCAAAATATAAAGGAAACTGAGGTTTTTGTTGGAAAGATTAACAACTTAGGACACTAAACGCCACTACTAAAGGCTGAAGCAAGAAAATATACTCTTAATTATTTTTATAGCCTTAAACGGCTAAGGAGCAGACGGACCACCTGATGGTAAGCAGTACCGTCGCCCATCTTATTGTATGTTATCATTGCAATGAATACTCGTTTTAAGCCGCGTTTGAAGACGGGCATGTCATAGTGCTGATAAAATATCGTGAAGGGGTGCCTATTATTTTATCGAAACACCTTTCAACGAACGTACCTATCATTTCACACGAGCTCGGTTTTTTTGGTACTCACAATTCTAACCTAACCTAACCAAAGTAGTTAATGTTAAGCTGCGTACGGACTGACCGACTACGCGTACCAATATACGGGCAGTCCGTACGCAGCTTTAGTTAAATATATCCTGAAAACATCATCAGAAGGTTTCAGCAGAAAATGGCGTTCTATGAAATGATACAATCGATGAAGTGAAATTCGATAAAGTGATGGTTAACCGTGGAGGGAGGTTACCTAATTCCATAGTTTCAATGTTCAAAGAATGAAAGTCCTTTGGAAACGGACTGTGTCAATTGTAATGGATGAACTTTACTCCGGCGGCCGTATACTTATTTTATAAAATCTCTTTTTTAGGGTTCCGTACCCGAAGGGTAGCCCAACGTAACCAGTGCCGGATTAAGGCACGTAGCAAATTCTATAAGAGACCCTTGGTTTTCTTAAGTTTAAGGTGGAAAATCACGGGCCCGTAGCATTTGCTACTCTAGCTACGTGGTTAATCCGGCACTGAACGGAACCCTATTTAATAAACCTGCGCTGTCCGCCCGTCCGTCCGTCCTAATTTTAAAGACCTGTATCTTTTGAACAGTTATAGAAAGCGGTTTGGTTTTTTTACGGCGGATATACTTACAATTAAAAAATAATAAAGAAAGTAAAATAATCAAGGGGGTCCTCATATATGAATCGTTTTTTATCAATTTATTCTTATTTTAGTTGTATCGTAAAAATTCTCAGATAGAACCGTCAAATTTAGTATGATTTTTTTATAGTACAAACACTAAAGATAAACAAAAAATGATAAGAAATGGTTTAATGTCCATTGGGCTCATGCTGATTCGGGTCGAAATCGAATTCAAATCGGAATAAATACCTGCTGTGCGGGGAGTCCGAGTCGCACTTGATCGGGTTTTTATATTTTATTATGATCAATTAGCATTCAGTTACGCAAGATGCTCGGAATATCCCTACGAGATAAGGTCAGGAACGAGACCATAAGAGCACGCACTAAAATCACTGACGTGGGGCACCGTGTTGCCAAACTCAAATGGACATGGGCAGGTCACCTATTTCGTAGGGATGACAATAGATGGAGTAAATGCGTTGCAGTCTGGAGGCCCTGGGTGAGAAAGAGAAGTGTTGGCAGGCCACCAGCTCGATGGTCTGATGACATTAGAGAGAATGCTGGCCCTCTATGGACCAGACTAACTCAAAACAGGGCAAAATGGGAAAGAATTGGAGAGGCATATACCCAACAGTGGACATCTAAATAAATGCTGTGGAAGAAGAAGAAGAAGCATTCAGTTTGATTGATTGAAAGCTCCATTCCATTTAATTTCCGGCGAAGCGTTGACGAGATAACCAACGAATAAGTAATGTAAATAGAGCCTTGTCATAAATAAGCTTATCATAAATAACAACACAGGAGAAAAAAACAAATATTATATAAAATACTTTATTCTTGATTTTCTTGGTCATCAATTTCATCTCCGTCATCAGCTTCTGGTGTTTCCCACCAAGTTAAAAGCCCGAGGCCAGGTTCGTTGATTCCGCCTACTATTCTATAGGGGGCTACTGCTTGGCCAGGACACTCTGATCCTGGTGGCCCCGTTGGAAAGCTCTCTTCAAATGCTTCGCTGGTCACTCGGAATCTTATAGTTTCACCTAGGAATTAAACATTGATCATAATTTTAAGACGTTTAGCCCGTACAAGATGTTTGATAAATATCAATGGAATATATCAATACAGGTACACATGTTTGTTTGTTTGGTAAATGTTTGAACCATATAATGTGGTTTTAACTACATCCATTTCATAACTTCCCTACAATATGTTCATAACGATAACAAATGGCCTATATTAAGAAACCTGTATCTGTGGTTGTATTTTAATGTTAACATTAAAGTATTGCATTTCATTAAGATACAAGGCAAATACAGATACAGCAGTTTCTCACATATTGTAGAAAACTTATGATACGCATGTAGATAAAGTTTTGTACGCAACTCAAAATTAAAAATATGTTAAAAGGCCACATTAGGGCTCTTTTACAAGTCGGTATTATAGAGTGATCTACAGTGGTAGTGGTAGTGGTGGTAGTGGTAGAGGCGAGTTTCATAATAACATCACAGTGAGTGCACTGTGATGTTATTATGAAACTCGCCTCTCGACTCATGTTATAAAACCACACATTAATGCCTCTCATTATGCACCAGTCACATAAACTCCTATTTAAGTGTTCCACTTTTAATCAATATGGATACACCTGATTATTAAATAAATTCATATAAATATGAATCGAAAGAATCCTCTCATAAATATGTTATGAAGGTTTTATAAAACTGGAAAAAAGTGCGTTGGGACATATTTTTAAGATTCTACCGTACTTATGTACTTGACTGTACAAAGTACGAAAATGTCAAAAATGTTTCGAATAATAGGCTTCTTGATACAATATCTGCAGTAAGATTTTAAAAATATGTAACCATACATTAATTAAGTTATTAAATTTTAAAAGTATATAACCTATATCTTTTTTGAGGTTTATCTAAAAGATTAAACCTCTGAAATATTTTTTTTACAAGTACCTAGGTACAATTCAGAAAACTAAGTGACAATGGAGTTAGGCTTCTTGAATGTTATTTGTTTTCATAACAACTATTATTTTCATAATTAAATTAATATATTAATGGGAACCTATCTCTTTTAAGTAATCTGTGATAAATAATAATCTTTTCAACAAAAAAGATTTATTATATAGATTGGGCCATATTTTTTTGCAAATAGCACCACTGAATTTTTCGGAAACTGTCAGAGTGATCGGCGGGAAATAGGCAGGAATCTATAGGTCACTTCTTGCAATTTTATTTATAATGGAGCCTTTCACGGGAAAAAAAAGGGCTTTTTGTGTTAAACAGTTTTATAAAAAGAACGATTCGTACGTTTCTGTACGACGCCTATTCAGAATTAAATACGGATTACGCCGAGTGAGTGTCCAAGTGTTAGTTTAATTAAATCTTGGGTAAAAAGTTGGAGCAAACTGGTTCGACACTGAATATCAAACAAACAGGGCAGGCACGTTCAACAAGTAATGATGACAACATACGGCAGGTTGAAGTTTCTGTAGAGAACGATCCAGAATCATCTACGCGTAAACGTTCAGCAGCTCTAGCAATACTAAGAACTAGTCTACGGCGAATTTTACATCTGGATCTGAAACTGCACCCATACCAACAACCTTCAAATTGTGCAGGAGATGAAACGAAACGATGACATTAATCGTAAGTTATTGGCTGACACTATACTGGAGCGATTCTCTAGCCTTGAGAATGTATTGTTTACAGATGATGCCCATTTTCATATCAATGGGCACGTTAATAAACACAATTGTCGATTTTGGAGCGGAGAAAACCCTCGCTTTAAACACCAAAACCCACTTCATTCACCTCAAACCACAGTTTGGGTTGCCATATCAGCAAAGCGTATAATTGATCAATATTTCTTTGAAAATAATCGAGGAATTAACGTAATGGTGGATTCAATGGAATACGAGAAGATGTTGCGAGAATGGTTGGCACCAGCAGAACATGGATGCAAAAAGATGGAGCAACATGTCATATGTCAAACATGAGTTACTGGAGTTACTAAAGGAAATGTTTCCAAAAAAGTTGATTTTTCGCAGAGGTGACATCTCATGGCCGCCAAGGAGCCCGGACGTAAAACCTTGCGATGTTTTATGTGGGGATATTTAAAGAGTCGAGTGTACCTTAATAAACGGATGACAACACCCCAGTTAAAACAAAACATTCAGAAGAGATAGCCGCGATCCCTCGCAGCATGTGTCAGCGAGTTTTCCAAAGTTTGCATAGTCAATTGCAGGAGTGCCAACGGCGAGACGGAGGCCATCTGCATGATGTAATTTTTAAAAAATAAATTGTTATTATCTGTTACTAGGTTAAATAAATAAAATAAAGAAAAACATGTACAGTTTAATTTTTATCAAGGTGTCAAGAGTACGAAATTTTTTGGCCCACCCTGTATAAACTCTTATTTGGAAGTATGGGATCCCTTATCAATAAATTTAATGTGATATGTTTATGTACAAAAGAATACACTCAATACGAAAGGCGAACTTAATGCCATAAGACATTCTCTACCAGTTAACCTTAGAGCAAAGCAGTGATTATGGTGGTGGTGCAAAATATGGTCTAACTATTTATATATAATAATATAATATACACCTACATATCAATTTATTAAATCAAATGCACTTTAGAAGACAGGACATGCAAGGAATGCTGTGTTAATTAAAGTCTAGGTAGGTAGTTAGGGGTATAATTGCATGCAAAAAAGACAAATAATGACATAAAATAATGTATTGTAATTGTTTGTTTACATTATGTTTGAATTACGTTTGTCTATCACAACCTTAAAAATATATCACAGAAAAAAAACTTTCCAATTACCATTTCTGTCTTTTATTGTTGTAAGTACCAGCGGTTACTTTTATTTGATACATTATTTTAAATAACTCAAATCAAATCAAGTTCAAATCATGAAATGCTTTAAATTATATCTTCTCTAATACTTATATAAAATTTTCATGTCATCATTGTCTTTCTAACAAAACTCCTCTGAAACAGCTTGACCAATTCCTATGAAATATTGTGTGTATATTCAGTAGGTCTGAGATTAGGATGTAAACTATTTTTCATAAGGTTTGTATGAGAAAATAAAATACAACCTTTAACTTAATACTATTCTTTTGGATAAAAATCTAAAAGCAAGCAGTTTTATTTTTAGGTTATTTTTATTTTTATTAAATATTTTCCTAGGAAAAAGTAAAAGTTTCTCAATAATAATCAGTTTGCTATTGGGTTCCTGTAGTTATAACTTGTTAAATATACATATAAACCTGTGGATTGCATTAGTAAAATTTTAAACATATTTTAGCACAGGCAAATATGCACACAGGGAGAAGTGGGTCAAAAAATTGTTAAGTGGATGGTTTGCACATAAAGCAATTAACAGGCTAATAATGTAAAACAAAAATGCAAGCATATAATTAAAGAAAAACTTTTAAACAAAGTATAAACACCTGCATCCATAAAGAGATCATGCTTTTCTCCATCCTCTTTAGGGTATTCCCATACCCAGGCTTGCTCCGTTTCATCAAATCTTGACGGGTGTTGAAGAGCATTTACTGGTATTAACACATCATCAAAAAATCCTAAAGTAACTGAAATTATATAAAAAAATAAAAAGTCAGTGATGCAGATTACAATAGTTGGCAAAAACTACATACATCTGATTAACTCATACCATGAACACCTTCTCTGCCACAGCTTCTAATTTTACCTATGAGGATTTCTTCTACTACCGGCCTAAACACAATGTATCTAAACTTGACTTCAGTGTGTGAAGAGCCATCTCCGGGAAATATGTATGAATGTCCAATATGAGTAATGTCGAAAAGAGCTATAGATAATCCGACATTTAACAGTACCTGAAATAGTCAGATGAATTATAGAACAAGTTTAATTTTGTGTATTTGGTTACGAAACTCATCATGATTGTATTGCTACCTTATTTGCCAATTTTCTGTTAAGTAATGTAGTAATAGATTCCGTCAAACTTTGATGAAAGTACTCGGGTGTAACCCGTATTACATCTTTCATTTCTGCTAAAACAAACATGTTAGTAGTTTGTTAACTAAAAACATTTAACAAACAAGAAAACCTATACATTTCGAAGTAAATACACATGCGTTTGACATTGTCATATTTGACATATCGATTTTTTAAAGTAGTGATACTTGGTAGTGATTTATTCGAAACAAGGGTTCCGAGTATCAGATTATTGAATGGAACCCTAATAATTCAACGGCGGCAGGTATGAAGCCATTAAAAAAAATGGATTCATAATAATCGTGTAATTTACGTAAATTAGCATATAAGGGAGGAGTTTCTCAAACATTTCTCAACACGCCGAACTTTTTTTTTTTGGTTGATTTTAGTTTGGTTGGTTTGACACTTGACAAATTGATACATAACATTTCATTACCTTCAAAGACAAAGAGAATATAATCACTACGTTTTATTCAAAGACTACTATTGTATACTATTGTAGACATACCTTAATAATCTGTGACCTTAATAATCTGTGGGGATAATTACCTTGATTGATCCCTGATGGCGCCAAAAATCTGATTCTGTGGGCCGTTTACTCTATAAATAAATGTAATCGTGTAATAATTATTCAATATTTTGTTTTTGAAACGTGAAGATTTGACTACTTTAAAAATGCTGTTTAAAACAGTGCCAGAGAATAATGAAGGCCCTGAAAAGATTTTTCTGACACACGAACTCGAAAGGCAAAATGTAGATTACAAGGATTGTTCAAGGCGATTTTATGAAGTTTCCCGGGACTTCTCTAAACAGTTCGCTCATATATATTCGGCCAGACTGAATACATTTAGGAATATCTTGGATTCGATGATCTTCAAGAAGTGGTCAAAAACCTTTAAGATCTTAAAACTGTGCGAGTTACGAGAAAAAGGTACTACATGCATTATTATCGGCACACTATTCAAACACCAAGAATTGAAACCTAGTATCTTGAAACAGTTATCAGATCAGTTGGAAATCATCCCTCAACCATCAAGGTATGTAGCATTATTGTTCATTAACTTATGTCTTACTGTAATTTTGTTATTTGTTTAGTAATATTCTGAATTTGTAACTTGCAGAACTCATTTCGTTCATGATGCGGATACTTTAGTTCTTGAAGATGAATTGCAAAGGATCAAATTAGTTGGAGATTGTATTGATGTTCATCACGTAGTTACTGGAGTTGTTTGTGCAGTTTTAGGTGAGTGCTGAACATGAATATATAATCTGTAACAGCAAAATATAATAGCTTCGTACTATTTTCTATAATTTCATTACCACCACTTTATACAATAGCAAAGCTCTTGTTGGTAGTCATTAATTACATATATATATATATATATATATATATATATATATATATATATATATATATATATATAAATTTACATTATTAACACACTGGTCTTGTTGTTGTTTTTTTGTTATAAGAGTAAAGAATCAGAATTGGGCACATAGCATAGTTTGACAATACAGCTGTCTTATTTTACATACAAAACTTTTAGCACTTTTTTTACATACAAAGCTTTTACTTTGTAAAAAGTAACTGATTTGACTAGATAGTCAAGTAGCCCATTGAGTTAGGTAGTAAAAGGTATTATAAATGGTAATTATTATAATCATAAATCTTTTTGTGTTTTTAAGGGGCTGAGGATGAAGATGGAATATTTACAGTTAAAGATGTGTGCTGGGCTGGATGTAACATTCAAAAGTCTCTACCCATTCTAGATTCTGATAAGTATGTTACTTTGGCCAGACTGCTGCTGTTTTCTAACTAAAACACAGCAAATTCCTACAGCTTTAAAATATGATAAAATACTCAAATCTAACCCGTTTTTCAGTTTGGGGATGGAAACATATAGGGTAGTATGTTGTTAATACTGCTATTCTTTCCTCCCATGCATTAAAAACGGTTATTTTACAGTACAGAATGATTTCTTGTATTCATAAAAGTTTATGCTTTATCCTATTATAAAATATGCATGTAACCTCCTGCACCTTGTGTTGTTATTTATGTTTCCTTTCAGGTATATTGTTCTGGTCTCTGGATTGAACATGTCATCTAACTCTTCAGAGCATTTGTTCTCCCTGCATCTGCTGGTAGAGTGGCTGGCCGGAATGTCTGGAACAAAGCAGCACCAAGAACAGCTCTCCAAGATTGTCAGGGTTATTGTTGCAGGTATAGCAATAAATGTTGGTTTAGCATGTATTTCCACATAGAGTATTTATTTATTTATTTTTTATGAAGGGTACAATTATATTAGCATAATTACCATAAATTCAATTATAATACTAGGATCTGATATGCATATGTTTTGAGTAGTAGTAACTCTCAAACTAGTCAGTTGGATGACAATATCTAATAGAAGCATAGCTTAAAAGATCAAATAGCAACAAACTATGTTTTAGGCGCTCAAAAAAGATATCACTTAAAATGTTTCACCTCAATCTCACAAATTCAAATTACGACAATGGGATGCCATTACCTAGTAACTTTATTTCATTTAAACTCATGCAGGCATGCTGCTAGTGTTGTATGTGTTAAGTCAGATCATTTCAAAATGTATTTTAAGTAAAAAATGCATTATACAAGTAAATTTTTTTTTTCTGAAATTTCTTTTTTAGGTGGACTATTTGTAAGTCAGTCAAATGAAATGAACGTGACAGAGTCAAATGTCATCTCATCAGTTGAGTCAGTGGACTCATTCTGTGCCACTGTCAGTGCCGTGGCACCTTTAGACCTCATGCCCGGATGCAGAGATCCTGCAGGGGTGATGTTACCACAAAAACCATTCCATTATTGTATGTACTTTCATAGTAAAACATAAATTAAATGACTGCTTATTTTTTTTTACATGAAAAGTAGATTAATGTAATTTTATGTTTCATAAATTCCAGGTTTATTCCCAAAGGCTATGGATTATAAATCATTCAACAGGGTATCAAATCCATATGAATGTGATGTTGCAGGTAATTTAAAGTAAAAATAACTTAAGTTGATTTTCATATTCATCCTCCCTCGGTTCCTATGTTTTATAGTGGATTTCCTACTAAATCTATAACCTTTTGCAGGTTTTCTTTGTTTGGGCACATCAGGTGAACCCATGAAGGATATAATGAGTTATAGCAAGCTGGATGATCCCCTGGAAGTGATGAAGAAGACCCTAGAATGGCGACATATGGCCCCTACCTGCCCTGACACAGTTCCCTGCACTCCCTGCTTAGACACAGATCCCTTCACGATCTACAACTGCCCTGCCCTATACTTTAGCGGCAACTGTGCTGAATTTGCTACTGATTTGTATGAAGGTTTGTTGTCTGTGATGATTTACATAATCAAAATCATAAAAAATATTCAGTATATTGGCCGTTTCCACATCAGTAATATAGAATGAATCTACTCGTGTTTACTTTCGGTAATATAAAGTGAATCTACTAGCAGCATGCAGACATGCCAGATTGCCCAGTATTTCTATGTAATAAAATTGCCAATGACCCAGCTCTCCATTCTATTCTGATAAGAGAATGGATTTTGGCAGTTGAAGTTTAAGTAAACAAAACATAATAAAATGTAATAATTAGTGCCGCATGGTTACCGGTTTAGAATAGTGCCACTCCATGCCTTCTTGTGGAAGTCGCAAGAGGCGACTAAGGGATTAAAGGCTTGTAGTGTTGTTAGGTGATGGGCTCGCAACCTGTCACTAATATACACTGGTAAACATCTTAGCCTATTTGTGCTGAATGTGGTTATAGAATTAACAACAAGTTGAGTTCTTGGTGATTCTGTAGCTCTGCCTACCCCACTCTGGGATGAAGACGTGACGGTATGTATGTATGTATGCAAATTAATATGCGTCCACTAACTAATTGCTTGTGTTATCTTATCTATATTGATTTATTTTTATTGATCTAACTTAAATTCAATTCTATTCATTTTACAGGTATGGAAGGACAACGTGTAAGATTAGTATGTGTTCCTGACTTTTGTACCACCAAAGCGGTTGCACTTGTAAATTTAGCTAACTTGGAATGCTATAGTATGTCATTTGACTGATTATTGCATCATCAAGTAAAAATATATAAGTATTAAAATAAATTGTACTGAAATATCATATGCTTTCTTTTAACCCTGACCCACAACTACAAATCAAATGAATAACCTCGTAATAATGAGAAAATTCAATAACTAAGCTGGCGTGCATGTTTGTCTTTCTTACATATTTTGACACGGGTATGGGTATGTGATAATTTGGTGGCTCAGTGTTAAGTATGTTATGTATGTTACTCTCGTTTACTCTTAAATATTTTTTACCGATACCACAGAAAAGGACAAAGGCAAAGTAACTTAAGTTTGAAAATCGTTTTCAAAATCCCTCCCTGTGTTTCGTTCTTTTTTAACTGACTTCAAAAAAGGAGGAGGGTATATGTTCCACTGTATGTATCTTTTTTTTTAAATGTATTTTCACCGATTTATCCGTCAATTATGGACCTATTTTATGCCATTTTTGTAAAGATTTCACTTGTGACTACCGAGAGAGAAAGGGAGATAAGACTGATGACGCTCTGTTTGGAATAAAACGTAAACAGAGTATAGAAACCACCTGTCACTTTTAAGGATATTCTTACGTTTCATTATAGTTTATAATAAACATGGGTAATATATGATTAAACAGCAGTAGTAGTAGTTCTACTTCTCGTCTTTTTCATTGTATTAAGTTTTCACTTTTACATATTTATTTTTTATTATTATTACAAATCGCATCGAACTTTGTAATATGTGAAACATTCGTGTAAAGGACCGTTTTGTATGATAATCGAAAGTAGAAATTGACTCGCTAGGGCTTTTTTTTTAATCGTTCATTACTCATCAATGGCTCAAAGTTAACAAACGTGAACAATGTTCTCGCTGTATTAATTGTGTTTAAGATGGGTTTCTAGTTACCCAAACGTTTGCACACCTCCGTGTGCCTACACCAAAATATTCAAAATGTTGTAAGTATTATTTAAGTGTGCTTTAGATAGATTTTTGACATACATAATTAGTATAGTTTACGGTAGCGGTTGCATTTGCATTCCAACTCACACTTAGCAGGCTTTCACTTATGGCGGGAGGCTTGTTTCACCGTATCTATCCATCACAAACAGTTGCTCTCGTGTACAATGTACCTACGTCATATTAGAATTATATGTGCGCCGTCCATACATTGAAATGACATTATGAATTATAAAAAAATAAAAATAAATTACTCAAAAGGTATCCTATGAGTGATGAGCTGTTTTACCACTGTTTTTTTTGTAATGACAATATTTATATTTGGAATATCAGCTAGTATTCGTAGATCAGTCGTATTTTGTTTATCTCAATTATTATTTTTAACCTGTTTATTTGTTGTTATCTTTACCCATACAACAATCAAAAGTGCTTAAATAATATAAAAACTGGTTTACAGATAAGTTTCCTTCCATGTGGTGTGCTGAGGTTGTTAAAATGCAGCTGGTATCAGTATTGCAAAATGATTAGTAATTAGACTTGAGTAACATTGAGTTACCTACATCTGTTGAAATGTAGACATGAGTTTCATAAGAACTGTGATTAAAAAGTATGTTTAACATGGTTTTTGCCACATAATGTATATGAAATTTTGTGGGACCACTTTCTCTGTACATAGAATCATAAACAAGAAAGCAGCCAACTAAATGTAATTTATTGCTGCCATATTAACAGAGTACAGTAGTCCAACTGAGTACCTAACAGTGGTTAGTCTCACTATAATACCTACTTAGGGCTGATTGTTTGATTAGTAGGTAACTGAACTAATTTTAAAAAAAAGACGTTGGATTAAATATGTGACACTTGGTTCAGATTTAACCATTATTTATGATTTTTAATAATTAAGCTAACTACTGACCAAACTACGGGCCCAGTGTGCAGCTTCTAATTAATAAGCATTCCATTATTTACTAAGTGTCACCTTAAAGATGGAAAAAAAATAGTTTCTAAAACTCAATGTAATTTCCTAAGTAATGGATTTGACATGCTAAACTATTTATTCTGTTATATTATACTCGTATTACTCTGAGTACCTAATTAAAAATCGAATACTGAATCTAATCATTATAAGTTGCAATATTGATATATGAAGCTAGTCCTACCTCTATTATCTATTGCCATTGTAATATACCTATTGGTATTTTAAAGTTGTTATTTTAAATTATTATTTTAAGATCAATAAAAATTGAGAATATTTGTCCACGCAAATTTGTAATCCATAATTTGCAATGCATCATGTTGTCAGGCAGATTTCACTGCACAAAATAGGCATCTTCAAATGTTAAGGCTGTCATACTAGACAAATGATATTTTGTTAAAGGAATTGAGGTCTGTAGCAAGCAGGGTAAAGCCTTGTTTATTTAGTCAAAATCCATTATTACAATGGTTGTAGCAACCTCCCAAGAGTTGAAATGCCTTTGGCCTGATTTCTAATATTTCTGTTTTGTGTCCATTTAAATAATCAATTGGAAAATATATACTTTTGATGATTTTTATTACTTTGTTTTATATAACATAGTAAATAAAAAAAATCCGGAGGGTTAGGTAGGTATAATAATTTGGCTACTGCTGGTATAGTATATTGATTTCATTAACTAAAACCTATTATTGCACCCTGGGTTTAACAATTGTGTACTTACCTGATAATATGACGCGCTGGCCTAGTTGGTAGTGACCCTGCCTACGAAGCTAGCGGTCCTGGGTTCAAATCCCGGTAAGGGCAGATATTTGTGTGATGAGCAAGAATATTTGTTTCTGAGTCATGGATGTTTTCTATGTATTTAAGTATATATTTCTCTATATAAGTATTTATATCGTTGTCTAGTACCCATAGTACAAGCCTAGAGCTTAGTTTGGGACTAGGTCAATTGGTGTGACATTGTCCCCTAAAAAAAAAAAAAAAAAATATTTGAAACCATCCTATTTCTACACATTGAAAAGTTGAACAATTACTAAAACAAGTTATATATTTCAGTGCCACCATGGCGCCCTCACCGGACAGCCTTGTCCTCCAACAACTCTCATCACCACCCTTGGACGCCATCATACGCCTCCGATCTACGGACCTTGATAGCACATCAATTGGGCTTGTATCTGCATCCTTGGTATGTACCATGATTTTTAATGCCTTTACTTATTTTATAAGCTTATTTGTACAATAAATAATTACTTCTTACATTGCATAGTTACTACTCAATGTAATTTGATACTGTTCTACAAAAAGGTAGAACATAATTTATGAATAAAGCACACCTGCTTTACCAACCTTACCTGCTGTTCACCAACAGGAAAATAACAAAGACAAGATCTGATGATGATATAGACCTATGTGCTATACCATCTTTTTGTCAGCTTTCTACATCCTGATAAAGTAGTATGTGATGAAGTAAGTGTAGTATGGGATGAAAAAAGTACTATGTGATGTAGATTCTATGTTGTGCATTTTGTATACTTGAATAAAATAAATAGCCCCCATAATATCCTTACTTGTAATTTATTTTATTATTCAGTTTTGACCATGCTTGTGTTTGGGCACATTCCATTTTCTTATTTAATCTTAAAATAACGAATACATAAATCTTTAATTTTACTATGAAAACTGTCTTACAAGTGTATGGTTTAATAGAAGTTTGACATCCCAACAAAACACAATGTGTCCAAACAAGAACACTGCCTAAAACGGAAAGCAAACATCAGTTGAATATAGAATGTTTTCAATTAGGATTAAGGCGGAAAACGAATGAATTGAACTGTTTATGTGCCAAATAAGATCTAAATCCGTTTATTAGTTATTTATGACTTATGACTAAAATTATTTTCACAGATCGAAATATCCTAAGGAACTTATACATTTATCTCGAAATAATGTTTTCTTAAATATTGTGTGGCTTACTGAGAGCCAATTACAGATATGGCGCAGTAAGCCATTAAAGAAATGGCACATTCAAGGACAAAAACATGAAAGCGGATAAGATTATGTTCTCAAAAATATGTAAATGCTCTCTTAGCCTTAGTCTTAGACATGACAACAGATACTTGGTTTTAATACATTTTTGAGGTTGTGGGTCATGTGGGTGGCTGTAGTCCTTGACACGAGACCACTGCTGACATTAAAAAAATTGTCAACTATAGCCTGGGCTCCTTATAACAAATGCCTGTAAACTTTTTCAGAGTAACCAACTCTCCAAGAATGAGTGCAGCTCTATGGGACTGGTCGTTGGCTACGGCCGACGGCCTTCTTACAACTGAAGAGTGCACTTTGCTGCTCGAAACCGACCTACTTAACAACGACGACGGTGTGTATGCTTCTTTGTAAAATATTTAACAACAAAATGCTAGGTGTATGGGGGGTAATTTTAGTTAATGCGCAAATGGTGGCACTCAGGGCACGAAAGAATAGGAACTGTCTCAGATAGCTGATGGGACCATTTTTTAAGTTAATCATATATATTTCGGATTAATCAAGCTTTTCTTTCATACAAACATGTTTTAACCCATTGTTATAATTCTTTATTCCGAGTTCTTAATGGCCCTTGTCTCAATTAACATAATTTGCTTGATTAAGCATTCTTGCCGTTATATTTTTAAAGGCGTTTTTTATTCTGGATCTTAAATTGCTAAAGTTTTGGATTATGATTTTGCTACACTTACGACTCCAGTTGAGCGTTAACGACCTTATCAAAAAAATTGTTGAATACCTCTAAAAATTCAATAATAAATCAAGTTAGTAATATGCTTTTTGAATTTGATTTATAATAAAAGCTTAGAGCTATTGTTAATTTGTAACAAAAATGTGTTCATACTTATTTTAACATTATAACGAAAATCATAATTAAACAGTAACAGCGTTATACTCGTAGTAAATGCATAGTACGCCGCTTCCGACCTTTACATACAACTCAACCTCCCCAGAAATATTAAATGCTAAAGTAATTATCTATACCCTGCATTCACTTCGAACAGGAAACTGCAATTTCCCTCAAGGTGAAATGGCAAAGTGTGCTGTTCAGTTTACAAAATACAAACACTTGCGAGTTAAATTAAAGACTTTTGTATTCAATGGCGAATTGCTAGTAGTAAAAGCGTACATTTGTTTTAGTCCTAATTGGTCCTAAAATAACGGGATAGCGTTAGTATAATCTTGACGAATATTAGAAATTCAAAGGGGTAGTTTGTTCTTATTTTACGTCAAAACAGACCAATCAGTAAGAGTTCTTTTTTAATGAACACTAAGCTAACTAACTAACGGGGCGCTGCGTTATCGGCTAAATTACTAGATTTATGTTGGAATTGATAATTGTACTACGCGACTAGCATCTTATAAAAATCTTTAACAAACAGTGTTTTTTTTTTTTTTTCATTTCGCCAGTAACGCTGTATAATCTTAGCCGAATCTTACGACATCTTATCGTCGTAATCAGGCCATCTGTTCAGCTTCTAGTAGGAATCAAAGAACCATAAACACTTTTGCCTCCTTAGGCATTCTTAAAATACATTATGGATTGTAAGAAGTCACTTAATCTTTAATCTCTTTTTGAAATGATGGTATTTGAAAGTATAATCACTGAATGGTTAGAGGCACAGAGAATAAAATCAAACTCTTATTATTCAAAACAGAGATAAAATAGACACTATAAATAGGTCTGTCAACTATAATATTCATTATGACGTACGACTCCGTTGACGATCTACCATCACATAAGTAGCAACATGTTCTTTGATAAAAGCCTATTAAAAGAAAAAGAAATGCATCATTACAGTTTAACAATTTCCATGCTAATCTTTAATGTTGTGTGAAGCCAAATTTAGGCAAATGAGCTAATGTGTTTAACAGTCGTATGTATGTAAGTAGTAAGTATGTGACCTAAGAGCTGGTACAGACGGACTGCAAAATGGTAGTTCGAGTGCAGTTCTGATGCAGTTGAGTAGAACTGCATCATAACGCACGTACGTCAACTGCACTCGAACTGCCATTTTGCAGCTGGGTTGGTCTGTACCGGCCCTAAAATCGTAGGTTCTGTAGCTCCTGAATTATTAAAACGATTTTAATAAATTGTCGTAATCCAAGATTTGCCAAAAACAAGTGAGTGTTAAAAGGCTGTATACAAATTTTAAGGGGGCCGCCATACTAATACCCAGTTGGGTGTTGGTTATTAACTTTTAACACTGACTACCAACGGCTCTGATTTTCATATAAAATAGTCCCGCTTAGCGGGTCAGCGGCAGTGTTAAATTAAAAAGGTCAGTTAGAAGTAAAGCGTCACTTTCACGCGCGCCTTGGTAAGGGAATGGGTATTAAGTAAATTACTGGCCGAAAACCATGTGTAAGCTTACCTCCCACGCCTTTACAAGGAAGGTAAGTTAGCTGCATTTGGCTCAACATTAATGTGGTGTGATTTTATGTGTTTTCCCATTATGGAGCTATTGGTGTCTGAGATTTTTGTGTGAGATTGTGTTATGACGCCCGTCAGCTAATTTGATTTTGAATACAAATATTTTATAATTTATTAAATGCCAAGTTGTCACTGAAATAAGTGGCCACTGTTAGATCTCACACCATTTAATGCGACCTTTTACGTAAGAGACCTAGGGGGCTATAATTGCCTAACGCACGCACAATCTCAGTCGTTTTCATTTTGAAAGTCGGAAGGCGAATCTGAATACAAAATGAAAACAATTGTTATTTGAAGTAGATTGCGATTGCGAGTGCGTTAGGCAATAGGCCAGCTGCAAGGTAATCAACATATATATTGAAAATCCTAGTTTTACTTTTGTAAATCTTGAAACGGTAATTTGCGATTGTCTGTTCAGTAAATAGTTGCCCTTTTATCTAGAAAATGTAACATTTCTCGTCGCTCGTTAGACGCACGTTACTGAACCTAGTTGATAATGATAACAATAACCCCTGACCTGTCAGCGCTTTTTACGCATGAATTGAAACCGAAGACGTAGCAGACATTTATTATCTATTCTATGAATTTATATCACAAGAAGGGGAACTTTATCTACACGTGGTGGATCGTTTGTTATAGTAAATTTTATTTACGACGCACAATTGATAGGGATGCATCCTATAAGATATGAATATAATTACTTCCGGTAAATGGCATCTATTTAGGTTGGTATGTGACGTAATTTTGTAGTGAAAGAACAACGGAACTGCCCAATAACGCCGGACCTCTAAACTAGTGTACGTTTTTTCGAAAAAGACAAAGGCAGACTTCGTTTTTTAGGGTAGTCGAACTATTATAGGAACCCTTATAGTTTCGCCACGTCCGTCCGCAGCCTTGCTCAGAGACTCTTAGTACTAGAAAGGTGTAATTTGCCATGAACATACATATAAGTCACGGGAACAAAGTGGTTAAATAAAATCTTGTTTTTTTTTTATTTTAGCTTCCCTACACGTAACGTGGTTGTGTTTTTTTTTCTCGTCTACCCTATAGTGTGGGGTGTCGTTGAATAGGTCTTTAAAAATGTTGCGGGTTTGTTACGACAATATTTTGATTAAAGTATCCGTTTATGAAATATTAAGCTTTAAAGTGCAATTTTTTGTTAGAGTCATGTGTCCCCCTTACAGCCAAAAATACAAATACCTACTTAAAATCTGAAAAATATCTTAAATGAAAGCACATATTAATTTAATAGGAAAACTATCACGACTAAGTAGACTCATTGGTTTTTGAGTTATAACCGGTTTAAATGTTTATACCTACCGAAAACTTATTTGCGGTGTTGGTAAACTGACCGCGACCTATGTCGATGTATAGGGATGACAGTTTTCCAACGGCAAAGTTAAGATTGTCGCGAGGTCTAATTTGTTTGAAGTAACGGTTTCGGAACCCTACACACACTTGCCCGGTTTGTTTGTTATTTTGTTAAGGCAGGCACCAAATCTTAAAAGTACTAAAAAATGAATTGAGCTTAATTACCACAACCCAAAATATGCAGAATAGTCCTAGATTATAATTTTACATTGTTATTCACTAATATACCTCATATTCATGACAATAAATGGTGATTCATGTAACAATAAGTTGTGAAAAAGAAATTTGTTTAATAACTATAAAAATAACCAAGATATAAGCCAACAAAGATTTGTTCCCATTTGTTTCCAGGAAACAGAATTTAACATGTAGTTCAATTGGAGTTCATATGGCCTACCTGTTACATGACGTCACAGTGCATATCGGATCTCTCTGCCTAATTAGCAGTTTAAAATGCTTGTGTCTAGGGTATTTCTTGGCTGATTTCAATTTAACTTTTGGTTATCTCTTATACGGTATTTTCATATTTTGTTGAGAAATAAATTATACGTATAGACATAACAATAAAAAATCTTCTTCGTCTGACGAGAAAGTAAGATAATCAAATACATCCATAGAAAACATCGGACGCCGCCAGTGACGCCATGATTTCAAATAAGATTTCATCAAAACTAAGTCGCGACGACGATTCGTTTGTAGAACGCGGTCTCGTACGGTCACGGAAGTTAATTTGCTACCCATTTCAAAGAAAATCTGCTTGAAGATGTCAATGTCATTAGAGATGGTAAGTCATTTATAATTGATAGGAAACTCAACCTTATTGCGGTAGAATGTCAGATTGACTTTGGAACTAAGGTGAGTGACAATAGTACATTTCGATGCTAGTGCGGAAAGTATGTCATTACTGAAGTAATAACATACCGCACGTGAATCGAACGACGTTTTTTAATACAGTTGCGAAAAAATGTGTATCTGTGTATATGTGTATGTCGGGTATCTGTGTATCTCTGCTCTTCCCCCGGACCTTTGAAGTGAGCTTAACGTGTGCACACACAAATTACCTAAAAATCAAATACTAGGAACGCATAAACATTAGAAGTACCTACCTTACCCATCGAAATATAATAAGTATAGAAGAGTAATCGACGCTCAAAATCTGCCCCACTGACTTAGTGCCGGCGGGGGTGGAGCTATCAATGAGTGCCGAACTGTCTATCAGTCGACTTTCTGACGTAGTGTCAAACAGTTGTTTACAAACACAAAAGAAAAAAACGATATTAAAGATACCGAATTTAAATGATGCTGCAACCATGCCAAGTTGCATTGTAAATTGGTGCAGGACCCACACAGATGCAAAACAAAGCGATATTTATTTTCATTAGTAAGTTATTGAATTTTTAATATTACCATACCAAAATGTCATGGCCGATGTTATGCAATATATCTTTGAAAAATGTGAATTACAAGCAACTACTTCGAATGAATAGGAAATTAAATGTACAAAAATGGAGTTGGCAAAGCTAAAATTGTAAATATAAATTATACCCTATTGTATATGATCTAACTTAAGAGTTAGCTCTTAGCTATCTCTAACTGTAGAATAGAAACAGTGCCAAATGGATTATTTGTGATGTTTTCGTCTTACTACTCGTTTAATTTTTGTCATGTTTTTTCGGCAGCATCAAATAGGCTGTCCCATCCAAAGCGACTATATATAGGTATTATACTGTCACGTATCTTTATGCCTATAAGAATAAAAAAGGGGTTACAATATATTTGGCACTTTAGATGCTAAAGACTATTTGACGCTGACTACTCTTACAACGTAATATCTTCTGATATACTATTTTACAACTTTATAATAGTGTAACATAAGTATGTTAAATGATTCAAGGGGAACAGTCAGTAAGTTTGTCAAAACACTACTATAAATAAATATTAATAAAATTCATTATTCAATTACTGTGTTGTTTTTGTATTAAACCATCCACGTCAAATGTTGAAAAACATGGCCGCGTTCAAATAACCCTTATGAAAAAAATTATTGACAAAATGGAAATCTTCTGTCAGAGAGCTTGTAACCAATTGCAGATTTTTGTCTTTCAAACGGTATAAAACCTTACTGAAATTACTGTCTACTCAAACGTTATATCAGCATCTGACATAAATGACTTCATACCTTAACCCAATTAATATTTAGTTGATTATTGAAACCACTCGATACATAAGATCTTTTCATTTCAAAAAGTGGGCGTTTTGGAGCGGATTTGACAGTCGTTTTTGTTAGACGTTACTCTTCCATACTTATTATATTTCGATGACCTTACCTACAACCGCGTTGTGTCGGGCGCGACCGCCCGGGCCGCCCGCCGCTGCGCCGCACCGCGCTACCCTCCTAGTTACCTCGGCGCTCCTGGTACTTTATTTAAACATGCAAACCCTTGGTTGGATGCACGGCCTAGTTTATTTAGTATAGAGCCTAGTAGTGGCCTTGTTTATTTAGTAGGAAAAGTAAAAAGCACTAGTTCGAAAAAAAACAACTTTCCGCACGATATACAGCTACGAAAAGTATCACTTTTTGAGCAACTGTATTAAAAATTTAATTCCTTGACTCGTTGCGTCTTGACTTACGCTTACGATCCATGCATAAAACAGTGGTAAATTTTAATACTTGAACAACTCGCACTTAGCCAAAAAATATATAATGTCAAAATTGTTTTCAAACCTTTTCTAAGTCAGTTTCTCTGTATCTCCTATGACTTCGGATTTACCCATACCCTGCCTATAGTTATAGGTACTAGTTAAAACCAGAAAACCACGCTGTATAATGTCTATTGAAGCACCAAATATTAGTACCATGAATTGTATTGCAAGTATTGCAACTATTGCAAGCCGTTAGATGAAATTCTACGATCACTAGGTGCCAACTAATACTGCCAATAACTGATATTTTTGAATGCAGTAATTGTTTATTATTAATCTTCTTTGTTATATCTGGTAAATAAAATATCATTTGTCTTGTCACCATGCGCACATATTGTAGTATAAATTATTATCTTTGTTAAAAGCGATAGAAAAGTGCATACCTTATGTTATCACAAAAACGCGTTGAATTAAGACCTTCCTCCTTTTTATTACTTTTTTGATGTAAACATTATTTTGAACCATTTACTGTTGGTGTGTAATTAATTGTGGATGATCCTTCCTTTTTGTACATAAGCCCGTGTTTGCTTTATATGACGACGCGCTTAGCCTAGGTGTTAGTAATCCTGCCTACGAAGCTAACGGGCCCGAGTTCGACACGCCGTTTTTTAAGCAAGCCGTGAGGATAAAGCATCCGTCACTCTCTTAATTATATACGTATTATTAAAAGTGACGCATGTTTTGCATCCACATTTTGTCTCACGATAAACGCAGCCAAATTAGGCCTCCACGGCAGTGTCGTCATTGTCGCCAATGAGATTCGGACCTCTGATTACACGCTCGCATCCTCGGACGCTGCGACTAGCTAGTTACTCGGCGGACAATGGCAACAGTAGTACTCCACTCAACAAAAGTTGGTGGTGAAAGTAAGGTTTCGTTTTGTTATTTTGACGACGCGATAGCGTAGTTGGTAGTGAGTGACCCTACCTACGAAGATAAGATCGCGGTCCCGAGTTCGATTCCCGGTATGGACAAATATTTGTGCGATGAGCAACGAGTATTTGTTTCTGAGTCTTGGATGTTTTCTATGTATTTAAGTATTCATTTCTCTATGTAAGTATTTATATCGTTGCCTAGTACCCATAGTACAAGCCTAGAGCTTCGTTTGGGACTAAAAAGGAATGGTACCCCACCGGCTTCGATTTTGTTGATTTTGATATATGTTAGAGAGTAGTTTAAAATACTCAATACTCAATACTCAATATTTTATTGCAATCATAATGTACAAGGATGGAAATATAAAGTAAAAGTTTCATTATGAGCCCTGTTGGGCACGGCAAAATATTTAGAGAGAGGGAGACTTATTATTTCAATAATATGAATGGAATTTATTAAATTATTGTATTTATGTATAATTTAATTAGCATTATTATATTTTTTCATCTAAGTATTCATTGATTGTGTAGTAAGCTTTGGTAATAAGTAACTGTTTGAGTTTATTTATAAATTTGCGTTCATTTGTTTCTTGTCTTAATATTTGAGGTAAATTGTTGTAAATTTTTATAGTCATTATGTAAGGGCCGGATGAGAAGAGTTTAAGGCGGGAAAGTGGCAAGATAATTTTATGTTTATGGCGTATTGGGCGTGTAGGAGGCATATCCTCGCGTTTTTTATAAAAGTGTTCATGCTTGCGTACGAATTTACATGCTTCCAAGATGTAGATGCTTGGAAGTGTAAGCAGTTTATGTTTCAGGAAGTAGGGTCGGCAGCTGTCGGTTTGTTTTATATTCACTAGTATACGTATCAGTTTTTTCTGTAGGGTAAATAGTGATGACGCGTCCGTGCTGTTACCCCACAGAATGATGCCGTAGTTGAGCCAGGAGTAGGCGTATGCGTAGTAAGTGGCTAGAGCAGTTGGGAGGTCGGTAGATTTTTTAACTTCACGGAGGGCATAAACAAATTTAGAGATTTTTGAATGAATTTTTTTATATGTGTTTTCCAATTAATATGGGTGTCAATGTCTATTCCCAATAAAGTGAAATGGTCAACAACGTTTATTTTAATATTGTTATAGATGAAGTTAATTAACAATTTCTGTTTCTGATATGGGTAAAAAGTTATTAATTTAGTTTTAACAAAGTTTATTTCCAGGTTGTGGTCGGACATCCAGTTTGTAATTAAATCTAAGATAGAATAGAGCTTTATATTTATGTTTAAATTATTTTGGCAAGTAATCAGTATTGAGATGTCATCTGCGAACAGTACACAGGGGTCGTTCATGATTTTTGGAAGATCGTTAATGTAGATAAGAAACAGAAGACATCCAATTACACTACCTTGTGGAATTGAGGCTTCTGGTGATATGACGTTTGAACGAACGTTTGTTATGTTTTTGTTAGCAGAATCAAAATATTCTATCTCAACCACTTAAATAACAGACAATAACAGACACGTATTTTTTTTTAGCGGCCCAAACTCAACGTGTTGGGAGAAATTGACTTCCAAAGTACTGAAAAGTGACTAAACCCTCAAACTTATATAGCGATATTTAAAAAAAATGGCAAGTTTCATAGTGGTTTGATTATAAATGTTTAAGAAGATGAAAAAATAATGAGCACTTGTTTTGTTATATCGGCTAAAAACTAATATTTAAAAAAAACCTAAGAAAGTGTATCTTCGAAGATCTTTGAAGGGTATTTTTTACAACAAAATCGGAGCCGGACAGTTAGGTACCTCTCCTTGTAAGTCAATTTGTGTGAGATCATCCCCTGATATTTTTATTATTAGTTAAGTACTTATAAAGAACAAACCTTGAAAAACGGTTGTTAAAACGGAGTTTTTTATATAATAAAAACCGGCCAAGTGCGAGTTGAACTCGCGTGTAGAGGGTTCCGTACAATCCTAAATATTTTTACGGTGCTTTTTAAATGAATACAAATATATATCACATTTTAAATCCTCACAGTAAGACGCGACTTATTTAACTACTACTAACGCCATCTAGTGGTGTTTTAGTGAACTATTTTCCGTAAGTGAACGTATTAAATTGAGTTTACCACTTTATTTTCAATTGATAGAATGCTTATAGGTATTCCTATAAGCATTCTCATAGTTTCAAAATTTTAGGCACAGTAGGTTCCGAGATCAGCGGGGAGGGTAGTGGTCAATTTTCGTCTTCTTTCATGAATATAATCAAAACCATTTATTTTACAATAATAACAAAACTAAACTCAAAGCTAGTACTGGGTAATATGCAACGAACATACTGCTCTAATTTGGCCAAAGGTCAACTGGTAGAGAATGCCATTAGGCATTAAGTTTACCTTTTGTACTCAAAATTGTAGTTTTGTGCAATAAAGATTAAATAAATAAATAAATACTTTTATAAAGATATACATACTTAAATACATAGAAACATTTAAGACTCTGGACCAAATACTCGCGCTCATCAAACAAATATTTGCCCACACTGGAAATCAATCCCGGGACCGTTAGCTTCGTAGACAGGGTCACTACCTACTAGCTAGGCTAACCGCGTCGTCAAATCACCAGGTGAAAGTTAATAATAGTACTTAAGTAGTCTATTAAAAAAAAGATAGAATAGTGTTGGAACTTGTGTTTTGCTTATCGGAACCTAATTATAAAGTAATGGTCGCCTGACTGGATATATATACAAATCGTATTAATTAGCTAGATTCCTTAACCAGCACCCCCCACGGATTCACCTCATGCGCGCGATAGCGATAGGAATAAGGTCAGTAATAATACCGAGATGTTATCATGGCGAGCGTTACTGTACATTTCCATATACTTATTGCTAAGTAAACTAAATTATATTTGTGTAACGACTACTTCTATGCTATAAGTACATTGCAAAATAGGATAGGATAGGATGGGCTCTTTGGGCAGGATCTAAAGACATTTTTGAACACTATTTTTAAAGCACACTTATCTTCTATCTTCTATACATATAAACTTTTTTATCCGTGATTGACTTACAGTCAACGCATAGCCTAAACCGTCGAACCTAAAGGACTTCAAAATTGGAGCGAATACTTCTCGGTTACCCTAGGAACACATATAAAAGATTTTTTGAAATTCGACTCTGAACGAAATAGAGGGAGTAGCGGAATAATAATACTACTCGTACGAGGCCGCGGACGTCCTCTTCCTCAAATATAAGTAAATGGTAATACAGGGTAGGTAATATACGGGTAGTAAAGGGTATCTAACATTTCAAAACCCCTTATTGTATCCCATAGACGGAATAAACTTTAACGGGTTACCAGAAATATATTTCTTGTAGTCATTATTTAGCGCTTTGTTTCGAGTTTCGGGAAAGATGATATTACATAGCTCGGCCAGGTCATAGCAAAACATATGGAAATAGAACAAGATTCAATAGAGTCGTAATACCTAAGATTATGATTATCTAAAGCGGACATTATCGTAATTTTACTTTTTTTTAGTTGCATATCTGTCATAGGTTTGTCAAAGTGGCGTCATAGTATTGTGACAGTTGAAATTAGTAGAATTATTTCTTCTGGTTATTTCTAAATATTTTTAATATATAATTTAAATTAGAAACGGTTAATAAGTGGAAAGTACCTTCACAAACATATAGAAAATTTTTGGTTACCGTTTTAAATGTAATTGAAAATTATAATTAAATATTTCTGTACATAATACGACTCTATTAATATTGTTCCATTACCGTGTTGCGATTGTTTTGCTATGATCTGTACGAGCTATGGATATATTAACAATATAGACGCGGGTTTTTCTAACCCGCTTTCTGTTTGTAGCTAGTAAACAGTGTGCTCTTTCTTTAACTGTCATTATGACATTTGAATTTTACAGAAAGGGACAAAGAAACTTTAACTAAAGTAGATTTATTGTGCGTTTATGAATAAGGGGGTAAAATTTGAATATGACGATACTGTTCCTCAACTAACACCTTCTGCAACTGCATCATTGAGAAGTGAATTTAAGTAGTTAGTACATGTAACGTAACTCAGAGGGAACATATAAATGCAGCAGTGTTTGCATTGTTGTTTTGCGGTGTAAGAGTGAGGCATCCTCAGGGTTGGCAAAGCATTTTGTAGTCTTGTATTACAAATGTCTACGAGCCGCATACCTCACTTACTATGCTCGTTTGCCTTCTCCATGCTGTCAACAAGTCATATTCTGTCATTCTTGTGGTTTGTGGCCCTCGTTTTCCTCACGCTTATGAATTAACCGTTGAGGTGCTTTCCTATAGTAACTAGTGTGTTTTTATTAGGTAATTGAGATGCTATTCTTAAATATGGACAAATACGTATTACTCGGCTTTACCATTATCTGTCTAGAGATTATTTAATTTTTAGTCGCAAACGATTGATCTGAAAGTCTCATTCAAATTAGACGTTCACCATTCAAATTTGTGTTTTCACCGAGCGGTCCCAACGGAAGACCAGCGTTGGTCACAACCAGCACATGCTGAGTTGGGACAGTATTGCAACTAGCACTACATGTCGTTTTTCCCGTGAGTTGTTCCCATTGTTGTGAATAAATGTTTTACTGGATTACGTTTGTTTAAATTTAATAAACCACTAGAATCTTATGAAACAAGAAAGGTATAATAAGTAGTGTCAATTTTTTTTTACTAACAACAAAAACAACTAGGTAGTTTTGATTCTCCATATGCGTAGAATCCATATATTACTATCCTTTGGAAATAGTTTTTTTTTTATTGAACAATACGACCATTATTGAACAATCCCGACTACCCAAGCGCACCTTTCCATTAACAATATTAGGTAAGACCAAATATATTTAGTAGTAAACTAAACGTGATTGGACTAATAACGCCTAATAATAATAATCCATTGTATCTTATAGTTGCCACGCCGAAAACGTGGGTGTGTCTTAATAATCACTTGCTCAGTTAGTGACTGGATGTTATAACTGATAACCGATCACGTCATTGGCTTACAAAAACATATTTGTTTTTCATTTCAACCGAGTTTATAGGCTGGTGTTGATTGGGATAGCTATATCGTGCAATCGCTTCTTTTCCACTGTTTATCTGGCATCGACTGAAAATATGTTTTGATATGTTTTAATAACTTAAACCATCTTGTTTTTAAATAGGTATTTATAAACGTACATTTAGATATTGGAAAATAAACTTGTACATCACTGAACTTGTTTGTGTTCACTGTCGTTGCGTGCAAGTGTGCTCATATTTATATTCATTTGGACGATAACCTGTAGAAAAAGAGAACTTTCAAATTAGATTTCTTACTATATACATGTTGGATGAAAATGTATAGTGTAGTGAAGTACAGTCAATCAGTCAAGGTCAAAGATATGTAGAGCTTTTGTCACCTTATTCCATTGAAATAAGGTCCCAAATTTTAAACATATCTTTGACGTCGACTGTACCTATTCCATCCTATCCTATCCTATACTATCCAATACTATTAAACGAGCACTATTTATGTACATATAGACGTATAATTTGCAATCTCTTTCTCAAAAACGAATCAAACCATTTCTATGAAATTTGCAATATAGGGATTTACGGGGGCAAAAACTCGACCTGCCTGTCAAGTTGCCATCTTCGAGAAAATTTGTTTTCAACACAGCGACGCACAGTGGGCTGAAAATCGGCTTTCATAGAAATAGAAACCGAAGTCGTAAATGTTTTTTTCTCTGTCTTGAAATAGGTTCTGTTTGCCATCCTCATATTAGAAAATGAGCCTGAGATCATTTGGATCGATATATAATTAATTATAAATATATTTAAAAAAACTTGTATGGAGAATATAAGAAAAACAGGTATTTCTCTGAAAATACTCGTCAAACCGTAATATCCTCGCAGATGGTTAGTTACATTTTTTCTGATTTTTCGACATATCCGAAATTTCTCCACCAGGTGCACTTTTTTTTTAAATCACCGAAATTAAAAAAGAAAAAAAATGTTTTTTTTCTTGAAATTGCTAATGTTTGTAATTTTAACCATGGACAATTATTTTCAGTCAATTGGAATGAAAATCTGATGAGTTAATGATACTTTATTCAAATCTTTGTATGGAGCCAATATGAAAAATCCATATTTCTCGTAAACTACATAAAATACCGTTATATCCTGTCAGGCAGTTATGGTACCAATTATTCTTGAGTTGCTAATGAGCTCAAACCTTAATTAGTGAACGCATTTTTCTTTTTATTCACTGAATCATTAAACCATATCATTACATTTTAAGTAATGCCTTTTTTAAGAATATATATATGAGTCGCAAATGTTACTGAGCTTAGGTAAATGATATTTAAAATGAGGTCAATACAATTACCAATAAGTATTAGTAATCATTAAGGGTCGTGTTGTGTGTGTGTTTGGCATGAACACCTATTTACCCCAAAAGGTTTTTCAATAAAACAAGGAAATGTAAAACATGATATTTATATAAATTAAATCATAAAAAAGAATACAAATCAATAGAATATATCATTCTAACAATAATAAGGGAACAGTTAGTAACAAAATACGTAACTAACTTAACTAGTCTTCCATGTCGCTCATGTCTGAATCGAATTCTGAATCAGAGTCGAGGGTAGATTCATCTATAAAACTTACTTCTGTTTGCGATTCTCCACGTACTAATAGGTCTTGAGCTTCTGGGAAGAGAGCTCGTGACTTTTTGTTCGTAAATTTCGGCCTCATGGAAGTTAACACAGGATCCGAAGACAGAATTAACATATGTAAGACATCCTTGTTTGAATCTTGTCTGCTCTTTTTTTGTGAGTGATGTTCCCTAAATCTTCAGAAGTCTTTGTTCCGTGCCTCTGAGGCTTCCTTTGATAGGTGTCCAATCGGAACAATTGCATTGTTAGCAACATCATTGCTAACAATGCAATTGTTCCGATTGGACATTGGATTGGACTGCTCCATGAATAAGAAGTTTATGTACGGTCGACGACATGTGATACCAGTCGTATAGTTCTACATATTTTTCAGCTGTTTTCTGGGTATAGTCTTTAAACTTCTCTAAATTGATTAATTCTCCTGATGAAACAGCCTGCAGAATAACAGCGAATCTCCGGATCAGGTCTTTGTCTAGCCCAGTGATGCTTGCCGTTTTATCAGGATCTTCAAAAAACTTTCTTGCTGTGTTTCCGTCGTTGGTCGTCCCCGAGCCTTGCTTCAAAATATCGATCAAGAGGTTCAATTCGTCTTTAAACCTATCTTGTACGGTTTTCTTCCTAATTGCCATCTTTTCTTTTAGTTCCTTGCCTCGGGCAGCCCACCTTTTGAAGTCCAATCGATAAGATATGTGAAGAAGGCATTCCATGGTGTTAATCCGGGCATGTAAAGATGACAATCCGTATTCATATAAGCCAGTATCGGGTACAGGCTTGGGTTGAGTCACAGCCAGGCGATTCATCTCCAAGAAGCGTAGGTTTTGCCCAATAAAGATAGCAGGTCGCATTTGATCTGGATTTGGAAAGGTATGTGCAGATCTTGCCGTCTATCATGGTCATCTTCAATTAATATGTCACTTTATTGTTTTTATATTCTGTTGGCTGCAAAGCCTCAATTTCTGCGTCCATCTTTGCTTTGACAGCGAGGACCACTGCTTCGCTTTCTTTAACAAAAGTAAATTGCTTTGGACGGCAATATGCAGCTGAACATGGTTGTGGATTAGCTCAGCTTTAACGGAACTAACGTTAACATAAAAATACTTGAATCGTCTTGTTCACTGCCCTCGATTTTCTGCTTGTACCTACTTTGGCTGGACGCACCATCAAACCCCCATTTGGAAAACAACTGTAACTGCTGGCCTTCTACCCTCTCAGGTAAACTATCCAATACTCTTTTGACGGTTACGTCCAGTAAAGCTTGAAGTTTTATTTCAGCTGAAAAATCCGTCACAATAACTGAATCTGTCGAAGGATAGCAATGTAATTTAGCCTTTTGTAGTCTGTAGTAGTATTCTTTTGCACCCTCTCGTATAGCTGTTTCTCTCAAGGTTATATATTGTCATTTAGATAACTTTAAAGAAATAAATAAACTTAATGCTTTTTCTGCTGTTAATAATGCCGCAGGAACTGGTCTCTTGATAATTTCTTTTAATTTGGCAGCTGCCTCCGGATGCTTGAGCATATATTCAATTACTGTTGCAATATCATCTCGACCATCTTCTTTCAGGTGTTGTACAGTTGAATAAGCCAATGTATCTGCATTTTCGTACTTTAATTCATTGAATCTATTCTTCTTCTGCTTGGTTCCTAAATCTTCGAATGGTTTACGTTTTCTTCTGGTAGTGGTTCCGGTCGATGATGTCGAACACGATATTTGACATGTTAAATCATTGTCTATTTCTTGAACAGACAAATCACTGTGAAGATGCAAGCAGCTTGGCCAATCAACATTTGCCTCAAGCCAACTCCTATAAGTTTGCACGGGTGAATCTTCGGCAAAATTCCTTAAGAGTATCGCGGTCTTCGTCAGAAAGTTCACTGTGTACGTGAGTGATTACTTTTTCAAATAAGGCTTCATAATCAACCGACGTCTCCTGATTTTTCAAAATAACCCACAAGTCCAAGTTGCTATTTAAACCCTCCATAGTTAAAAGTCACAATGTTAGCAGTTAGGAAGCTCGAGATGAGATGATGAGAAGTAAGACATGCTATTTAAATTTTCCATATTTATTGCAAGTTACTAATAACATTTGGCGTGATTTTAATGGTGCGTAATGATTAGTAATACTTATTGATAGGTAATCGTAATGACTTCAAATATCATTCATTAAGCTAATTAGTATCATTTGCGAGTCATGTATATTCTTTCTTTTAACCATATAATTACATTTTAACTAATAAAATAGGCATTACTTAAAATGTAATGATATGGTTTAATAATTCAGTGAATCAAAAAAAAATGCGTTTACTAATTAAGGTTTGAGCTCGTTAGCATTTCTAGAATAATTGGTACCATAACTGCCTGACAGGATATAACGGTATTTTATGTAGTTTACGAGAAATATGGATTTTTCATATTGGCTCCTCCATACAAAGATTTCAATAAATTATCAGTTTTTCATTCGAATCGACTGAAAATAATTGTCCATGGTTAAAATTACAAATATTAGCCATTTCGAGAAAAAAAAACACATTTTTTTTTATTTCGGTGATTTAAAAAAAAAAGTGCACCTGTTGGAGAAATTTCGGATATGTCGAAAAATCAGATTTTTTTTTAACTATAACCATATGCGAGGATATTACGGTTTGACGAGTATTTTCAGAGAAATACCTGTTTTTCTTATGTTCTCCATACAAGTTTTTTTAAATATATTTATAATTAATTATAACTCGATCCAAATGATCTCAGGCTCATTTTCTAATATGAGGATGGCAAACAGAACCTATTTCAAGAGATAGAAAAAAACATTTACGACTTCGGTTTCTATTTCTATGAAAGCCGATTTTAGCCCACTGTGCGACGCTCGGTCTTTCAGGTAGTGTTATTTATAGTAGTTTGTTTTTTACTTTGGTCAGATTCACATGAAAAGGTATCGTATTTAAAACAGGAATATTACAATTCGGTCATTACTAGAACGATAGAATCGTTATTTGTCATGATAACCGATGAATTACTATTATTTACTCAGTTTTCAAGACAAGCTTTTGGCTTTGCACTGAAGCGTTGGCTTGGTACTGACTATTTATTGTCTATCTACAGTCCTTATAAAAGAGACTAATCAAATAAGTACACACTCTATTTTATCTTAAATTTTTGGAGCATAGAGTTGGTTGCGACGTTCCTTTGCATGCAATCTATTTTCTATTGTCAAGCGCTTCATTCCTCAAAAATGGACCCGCTGGCATTGTCACTGCTTTTCGAATGTTACCACTGTGTCGCTATTTTTTTTACATTCAATTTTATAATCGTTACGATACTACATAAATACACTCACACCTTCATTCCCACAGCAGGCTAGGCAGAGCTAATTAATTACCAACAAATCCTGTTGTTAATCCTGTAACTACATTTTGCACAAACAGGCTAAGATAAACACATCGACGGTGATAGTGCAATACCGCGATATAATATATTACATATTCAATAAGGTAGCAAGTAGCAACTGAGTTAGCACGGTATTGCAGTATTACCGAAGATGTGGGAAGTTGGCTGGAACTGTCTAATTTTCCGGTGTAAAACGTATGCTAAATTTCATAAAAATCGGTTTACCGGTTTAGCCGTGAAAGCATACCAAACAAATATAATTACTTTCGCGTTTATAACATTAATATGGATTTGTTCTTTTTAGAGATCATTATTTTTTATTTTAAAGAAGATTTAGTAACAAAGATCCTAAAGGGCATGCTAAGATGGTTTGGTCATTTAGAACGGATGCGTGAAAGAAGAGTTACGAAAGAGGTATGCCGATCGAGAGTGAGTCGAGATGTAGGTAGAAGACGCCATAGTCGCACGTACAGTGATCAGATTCACGTTGTACTGAATAAGGGCAAAACAAAAGTACCCGAAGCCGACGTCGTGCATGAAGAGATTGATGAATATTGGGAAAGCGAAAGTTGTATAATTAGACCGGTGTACCTGGCGATCCATAGTCTCTGCCTACCCGATTAGGAGACACTGAAAGTATGTACGTGTATTTATTTTGCTTCTCTTTGTTTTATTTTCAATGGCTGAGGGACGTTACAATTGTGAGCTTCACCACTGCTTTCGAGGCCGTAATTTAGCTAGGCTTCTGAAGCCTAGCTAAATTATGGCCTAGCCTATTATTATGAAGCCTGGCTTCTAGGTCAATCTTATGCATCGAAAAATAATTGAATATGTTCAAATCACGCTGTAACTATTAGTAGGATGTGACTTTACTCGACCGGAGTTGACAGGAGAAAATGATCAATCAGACGAATATCTATCGATTAGTGGCTTCTCCGCGCTACTGATTCAGGAGAGTATAATTAATTTAAATAAATTATTTGGAAGTCGCTTGTAACAGTCGTAATATTTAAAAAAATATCTCAGCGGTTTTTCCCTGTTATTAGTCATATAGAGCATACTGAACATCTGTTTTAAAAGCGGTATAAATCGCAACAAAAATTTCAAGATGTTTCGTGACACTGTCTTGGAAGATTTAGTCTCACCAATTCTCCATATCTGGGCGTTGCTTTGACGTCATGTCGTGCGAGAGATATCGTTCATATATATACTGACGTCTTGAGAGTCCCGTTGTATTTTGTCCATTACTTATCTAAGCTTCTTACGATTACCTTGAAGCTCGCGAGATATATTGAGCGAACGCTCCAATTAATTAAATAATAATTATTGTGAATATTTGAACACTTAAACTAATTAACTACCACAAGTTTTAATTTAATATTGTGCAAGATGTGTTGTTATAATAACGGAATCTGTGATCTGTGTAGAAACTTCCAGTATAATCTTCTGCAAAGTAAGAATTACTTTAATTAAGAATAATTAATTGTTATTTTTTGTTCTCATAAGTTTTTATTATTAGCTAAATGTGATTTGTATTTGTAGGATTGTTTATTATAAAAGTATGTAGAGGAATTTATGAAACTATACTACATAAATTAAAAAAGGTATTCTGAGAATCGGTGGCAACTTCTCCGACATTGATACGTGATTGTACAGTCGGCCTTATTATGTAGCTGCACTATTTTTGCTTTGTCGCCTTAACGCCTTCGACAGATTAGAGGAGCAGTTCAAACATGACGTCAAAGTGACAAAACACTAAAAAGTATAAAGATTTATTTTTACTTTCAAATGACATGCTTAACCTTTCATTAATTTTTAACGTGCCTAGAAAATCAGATTAAATTAATTCACATATTATGTTTCATTATATTACAATAGATACTTATATCCTAATCTTGTCCACAGATATCCTTAAGACTTTCCCAAGTGCTGCAACGAAGATCGAATCCGGCGAATTCCACATACAAGATGACATGTCAAGCTTGTACCCGCCGTCTCCACCCGAAGCCAAGCCTAGCCGCGCCGAGCTGGCCAGCGATCTTCTGCAGCAGCTAGAAAACCAATGCAAACAAGGTTTGTCCTGCCTTTTTCTATTAGATAGATAGAAACAATATGTGCTCAATGATTATCTAGTGCGCATTCGACTTGGTCGGGAGATGTAAAGCTGTTTACATTTACTTTGATAAACGGGAGGGAGTGACCCGCTAACAGGAAAACAACCAGCATGATACGTCATAACAATCGGAAAAATACGCAGTTCTTTTGATAGTTCATTTAACAAGGATCATTGAATGGTGAATGATGATGCGACAACTCCGGAATTACCCAGCACTGCAATCATTGCCACTAACTTATATTCACACATTAGGCGATGGTTAGCTTAGTAGAAAAACATATCAATCAAATGTAGATTCAGAATATACAATCAAGTTTTAAAATATAAATAAACCGAGAGCTGAATAAAATATCGGAATTATTTATTAATCCTGCCTGACATCGTTGTCAAAGTTAACCTTAAAATCTCTGTCGCAGTGGCAAACTTCAGGCGTGGCGCATTACCCTCATTGCATTTTTTTTACTAAAAATGTATTTTTTCTCTTTATGATTAATACCTCCTTTAAATATGCTTTATGAATTATTTATATGAAACAGGTTTTGATTTACAATTTAATTTGCGTATCTCGTTGTATGCTAAGTTACTATCAAGTTAACTTTCGGATCGAAAGGTACCTATCACCACTGAATCACAGGATCATTTGTGTGGCTAATTTTAACCAACTCCTTCCAGCCATTTATGCGTGATTAATACTTTAACATCTAAATTAAATAAGTGTAAAACATTAGGCGTAGTAGATAGAATAGTGCGAGAGTAATGCGTGTAATATAAATTCATTCCGTCACGTTATTATCTCGTATTAAATCCGAGTGGCAGTTTTGGGGGCCGGACTTCTGTAGAAACGTCATACTTGTACACCTGACAATTATCACTTTAACATGATACCTGATAGACATCTTATCTGAAAATAAAGACGATTTGTCAACATCCAATACTACATATCTATTTGTGCTTAATATTCGGTTGGCTGGATAGTTACTCTGACACACCCTTGCATGAACAGGACACACCTTCGCCGGCTGACAAACATGTGGTTTACATCACTCACAAGCATGATTATGCTAATTATTTTGTTATGTGAACCGATAACTCGTACACTAATTAAGTACACAAAGCTTACTTCAATATCGTTCATCCCATATCAAACTTAATCATTTTGTCGATTAAGAACGTGTCGATTTCAAAAGGTCGGAAATCTGTTTTAATGAAAATATTATAGGTACTGGTTCTATCCAAATGGGTCTAACTCAGCACGCGATAGGAAGTAGAATTGCTCGAACAATATAATTTCTTTATCACACAGAGTGATTTTCCTTTTCATTGTTATCTTTTGTCCACATTTACGTCACGTACGAAGGGTCATTGGGTTGCCTGTCGGCATGGAATACAAAAATATATGCGTATTCGTCTTATATTCTCACTTTGATTTTAGATGACGATGTTGGTTACATGTATTTATAGGATACATTTATATACAGGGTGACAGGAAATTCGTCGTATTCCTTGAAAGGGGTTATTCTACAGCTCATTTGTAATGATTTAAGTTCAGTTAACCAGGGTTCAAAACTCATTGGTTTTTTAAAATACCCCCTTTTCGACCTAAAACTAGTAATTTTGTAAAAACTTCGTCATTTAGAAATATATAAAGTATTTTTCGAATAGCCAATGAACCACTGATTACGAGAAATAAAAAAAAATGACAAAAAAATGCAAAGTTTTGCAAATAAAAGGATTTGAAGTTAGAAGTTCTAGCAATTATTTTCCAAATTTTGTGACATTTTAAAGCATAGCTAAAAAAAAAAGTATGACACTTCGCGTATAAATTACAGGAATAATTTGCTTAATTCATAAGCTTTCTAAAAAGGTACAATTTATGACATTTTAATACAAAAAAAATACAATTAATAATAATAATAGCAGAACAGCTAGAAGACTTTACTTACGTACTTGACTCTAATGGGTTAGTTAGTGTCGTTTTAGATTCTCCGAGGGCTTACTTTGTCTTGTTTCTTATCTTAACTTATCTTCTTGACGTAGAAGGCACAGCAGATTGCCTTTGGTGACACAAACAAAGGGTCATTAGTTTAATTAATTTAATTTGTTTGTATCTCAAATTCGTGGGGTTTTTTGCCTTCAGTTTATGTCTTAAGTCTTAAGTGATACTTTGATAAGTGATTAAGCAAGGTTAGGATAAAATGAGGAAAAAAACAGTTTCAATATCAAATAAACTTTAATCTTAAAAACTAAAATCAATTACTTACAAATTTTTCTCGAACTGTTTGCCCTGGTTTCGAATGCAAGCACGAAGCCTTTTTCGTACTTCGGTGATTGTTACTCGCCTCGAAAGCCCATCTTTCATTGTCTGTGCCGCCTCTACAATTTTTTGTCTTAACTCTTCTACGTTACGTATCGGTTTATCGTAGACCAACGCCTTCATGTGACCCCAGATGTAGAAGTCACATGGAGTTAAATCCGGGCTTCAGGCTGGCCAAGGGGTTGGGCTGCCTCGACCAATCCATCTTCTTGGATGGTTCTGATCCATCCACTGTCGTACGCCCCGGTAGTAGTGAGTGGGGCAGCCATCGTGTTGGTAAATCATGTTCCTTCTTGGCGCAAGCGGCACATCTTCAAGTAGCGTCGGTAGCTCATCCCTCAAAAAAAATTCATATTCGATGCCGGTCAATCGTGCTGGCAGAAAGAAAGGTCCGATCAAATTGTCGTGCACGATTCCCATCCACACGTTCAAAGAAAATCTTTGCTGGTGAGCTCCTTCTCTTCATTTTTTTGGGTTTTGACCTTTGGGAGCCCAAAAGTGCAGATTGTGGTGGTTATTTATCCCGTTACGGTCGAAATTGGATTCATCTGTCCACAAAATTCTCTTCAGGTACTCGGGATCTTCGATATCTGCATTAATTAAGAATCTGCAAAAATATATCCTTCTCGCTGGGTCTCCCTCTTCAATAGCGTGTACTGGAGTGTAATGATACGGGTACTGCCGAGCTGAGTGCAGTGTAAAGCACACCTTCCAGTGCGACATACCGAGCTGGTTAGCCACATTTCTCGTCGAAGTAGTGCCGTCTGCTTGGAAACACTGAAGGATTTCTTCTTCTTCAGCAGGATCATTTCGAGGTCTTCCAGCGTCAGCTTGGCGGCGTTGAACTGATCCTCTTTCCCGAATAAGACGGTACGACGAACCAAACACACTTACGTGAGGTAAACGGCGGTTAGGGTAACGACGTTGGTATTCTCTTCTAGCTGCAGCGGCGTCTCCATAGCAGAGTCCGTAACAATAAACGATATCTGCGTATTCTTCGAATTGGTAAGCAGCCATTTGAGAAAGAAGCTTAATTATCAATATCGTCCGAATTGAAAAGAAAGTTGAAACTAACTGATTACGTAGGTCACTCAAAAACTTTGAGGTGCTCGAAATTTGAAAATGGAACGCACTTTATGCATTTAAAAATAGAACGTCGTAAGACATTAGCTGAATTTAAAAAAGAGAACGATTTGAGATGCTCTACATTTAAAAATGGAACGCACCTTAGGTTTTTAAAAAGAAAATTTATCTAAAAATAGGATAGGATAGGAGAACTGTGTTCTAAATTCATTTTACTACAACGCTTCCCGTGTTTTTTGGTTGAAACGAAGGAGCTTATAACCGCAAACATTTCTGCTATTGTTGTTAATTGTAAAAAAAATAATTAAATTAATTAAAATGTCATAAACTAACCCATTAGAGTCAAGTACGTAAGTAAAGTCTTCTAGCTGTTCTGCTATTATTATTATTAATTGTATTTTTTTTGTATTAAAATGTCATAAATTGTACCTTTTTAGAAAGCTTATGAATTAAGCAAATTATTCCTGTAATTTGTACGCGAAGTGTGATACTTTTTTTTTAAATTATGCTTTAAAATGATACAAAATTTGGAAAATAATTACTTGAACTTCTAACTTCAAATCCTTTTATTTGCAAAATTTGGCATTATTTTGTCTTTTTTTTTATTTTTCGTAATCAGTGGTTCATTGGCTATTCGACAAATGCTTTTTTTTTATCTCTAAATGACGAAGTTTTTACAAAATTACTAGTTTAAGGTCGAAAGGCGGGTATTTTAAAAATATCTTAAAACGTGAATTACTCGAAAACCAATGAGTTTTGACCCCTGGTTGACTGGACTTAAATCATTACAACTGAGCTGTAGAATAACCCCTTTCAAGGAATACGGCGAATTTCCTGTCACCCTGTAGATACTAGATGAAAACCCGGCTTCGCTCGGTAAAGTGTACGCTCGTATTAAATTCACTACTAACCTATGTATCGATATTTTACCAGTAGATATTTCTCCTAAATATTATTTACCTTAATAACTATGACATGCTAAATTACACCTTAGAGGTCACAATGGAGAATGGAATACGAACCTGTGACACCAGTGACATGTGATGGCGTGACACCAACGCCACATTAATTACATTGACATGTTTACTTTGCAATGCCATTATACAGCAATTTATTCATTTTTATATTGAAAATATTCCATAATCCATAACTTGTTGACTCTGATCGGCTAATTTTTTACGCTTTTCAATTTGATGTGCATATCGTTCGAGTCTACCGTAGACCGGTACGAAATTATCAAAAAAGATGTTTACATAGGTACTTCGTTTTTTTAGAACTCTATAAGTTGTAGGCTGAAAATAATCTTACGATAAATTAAATTCCATTCTAACATTTTATTCAGTCTGAATTGGCAAAAAAGGTCTTGTCTATAACTTGCAAATGTAACGCTCCCTTTGACTATCAAGAAAAAAATCCGTTTCTATTAAGATCGGCGAAGTTCTTTCACTTATAAATATTTGTCAAGCAAGGCATGCGTTGGTAACATCAAGCCGTTACTTACGGGTGCTTAAAAAGAAGGTTAACAAGACACAGGTAACTATCGTTTCATCACTCTCATGCAAATATTTATTTAAATATATAAAAAGTTTTGCATTCTCTAATAAATCAATTTATAGAGAAGAATTTAATCATAGACAAAGAGAAATATGGTTTCCAAAACGGAAAATTAATATCGCTTCGTTTCGGAGGTATTGATCATTTTAATCTGAAACTAATAAAAATTGCTAAACATACATAGGGGTTAAATCAATAGTTTTTCAGTTGCTCTAATAGCCCTAGGCGGATTGACGTCGGTTTCTGGGACACTGTAGATAAAGGAGTTCCACTAACGGGAATGTTTAACTTAAGAGGATGTCTTGTCGGTGGAGTGATTATATCGTATGTCATAGAAATCAAGCTAAAGGTATATATTTAATAAAAATGAAAGATTATATCGTATGTCATAGAAATCAAGCTAAAGGTATATAATAAAAATGAAAGATTATATCGTATTTTTGGATGTTTCTCTTCTAATTACACATTATTGGCTCAAATAATTATTTCTACTCATAACGTATTGTAAGTCATAATCATCGCAACTCATAACGTATTTTTTCAAAGCAACGGTTCCTTTTTCAGGATTTTTTTAAATCGAACCTAACCTAACGTAGTCTTATGGACACATTGAATGTTTCAGAACTTCTTAAAAGTTTACGGTTCCAGCTGTATATTTTTTTTATTTTCGAAACTTTCGTCAATATGGAAAAGAGTTTTAGTTCGAAAACCATTTTTAAATTATCTAGTATAGTAATATAAATTTTTACTTAGTTCTGTTTAAATTAAAGTTACTAGTTATTTCAGACGATGCCTTACCTCCTACCTCACTTCGTCTGGAATAACCATGCGTGGGTGATTATTCGGCGTTTTAACCGCCGTCATTATTGTCTTCGCATATTATTCAAGATAAACTTTTTAATTGTCTTATGATTTTAAATGGAATTAATACTACCCCCGGGTCCATTGACTTTGACATCAAAAGTTGCTGGTAATTATCATTGTTTTCGTCAATATATTGAAGACAACAATGACGGCGGTTGAAACGCCCAAATATTCACCCGCGTGCAGACAATGGCGTCATTGACAGGCCCTTCAGCATGGTGTAGTTAATGTGCCCGCGTGGTAATGTTTTCGGATGCGTTGTGCCGTTGCGCCGGCGGTGGGATGCAGCGGCGGTGCAGGCGGGACAGTGGTGGGGAAAGGCGCGAGGTCGCGGCGGGCGCGCGCGCGCTCAGTACAGACGAGTGCCGCGTAGCGCCTGCTGGTGGCGCCGTTCGATTCCTCACCCGTGACAATAAATTCGATTGGAGAAACACATCACGGGCGTTCGCGCTCGGCTCGCGACCTATGTCTGCCGCCGTCTATGCGCAGCCTGGACGCCGTTAGAATGAAGTGCCACTATCGTTGCATTTTTAACAAGGAGATAGTCTTCAACTCACAGAAACTTGTCAAGAGACGTTAGATCCCGCCATCGACAGCTGAATCTCTCTCTCGACGACCACCGCCCGCTCATTCCGGATCCCGGTTTAGAATACCACTGCCTTATAATCGTAGTATCATTAGAACTGTATTGTTAAGGACATTTTTCTTGTGGATTCGCAAAGCGGTTTTCAAATAGAAGTTCGAATTCGTGATGGCACTCGCAGACTTGTATGCTGGTACGTGATAATGCGTTGTTTGCTACGGTAGCATGCTGATAGCGAACATTGTTTGTTTTGGTTTAATTGAAAGGCAATCTGGTAGAAAGGCAACTCAAGGCCCGAGTGCTCCAGATCGTATTGCGCTCTTCTATTGTTTTCTATTTAACTACCGTTAACAGTAATCGTTTGTCGCTCATCGATTAGGTGACGTTTTGTTATTCATATTGCGCCTTGAAATTATAGTCAATTACAGTTATAAATAAACATATTGATTACTTTGTTTGGCACAATTTTTAAGATTCCTTTATATGGTTTACCTTTTTCAGATAAAAACTGAATATGGACTATATTAATGTGCAAATAATATACATATTAAGTATTCTAGCAAGGCATAAAAAGTTGTTTGTGTGTAACAAGTTGGTTATGTATCGGTTGTGGAATTTCACGTGGCGCACCGCCATTGCCCGCGCTGGCCTGTTTCTCCAGTGGCGTAAGTCTCGAGAGACAGCGCTTTATAATGTCTCTTTATGTAATGTTTCGCGGCGATCGAGATTTGCACCAACGCCGCTCGGCCGGTGAACGGCGAGCTCTCGACACTTGCACCCGATGATACTGATAACCAGTTCGCTCACAGGGCGACCTCGCTCGTTGCTCGCCCAATAATTAAACAGACTTATTGACCACTTGTTTTCATTTCTACGTGTTGATAACTAGCAAGAAGTACCTACTCGGTCCCTTTCTATGCTTCGCTTTAAGGACAAATATCATGGAAGCAAACTTTTATTACGTTCGTTTTCTACCTTGAGATAAAGTTTTACGACTATGTCTGTCAACACGCAATATCTCATTTAAATTTTGATCGATAAATAAATTATGTAGCAGTTTCGAGAAAAAGGTCGATATAATAATATCTGCTTGATTTTATTTATATCCCGCATAAAGAAAATCAAGCAGATCTTTGAAGTTATGTGACGTCTCTGATTAACATGAAGTCATTGACACTAGCGGGTCCGAGTAGTTAATAGGCATTAATGTGGCGCTGACGAAATCTGAACCCAGTTCGTTATCGAAGGCGCCGCGGCTGCGAGCTCTTGGAGAGAAGGGTTATCGCCGTGTGCGCGTCCAACTTCGGCCATTTCAAAAATATTGTTGACCAAGCCGTTCAGATTTTAACAATATTTAAGGTCGTTCGCAAATTTTATGTATTTCATGTACCTTTTGGTGGTTTTCATTTTATCTTTATAAGTAACATAAAGTAAACTGGTTACGGTTGCATAAAATCACTAAGCGCGCCGACTCGTAATTTGAATGTGTAACAAGGAGAAAGCTTATTGAACCCAAAATGTCAAGAAGCAGCGCAGTAATCACACTAACAATCTTACCAATCAGACTCAATTGATTGTAGAATGCGCTTGACAGCCAATCATTATATTCCAATACGTTTCGGAGTCCCGTTTAAATTATTCATGGCTTATTTATGTGGATGTAAATTTTGCGATGAACGCGTTACGTAGTTATATTGATTTATTTCGCTTTTTTGCGGAGAATTTTCTTGTCTTTGTAAAATAAACACACGGTTATCACTGTAATCGTAGAACCCCTATCGAATGAACGATGGTTTTCCGTTGCACGTTTAATACCGCGTTTGGAGCTACACGTCAAGAAAGCAAATCTTGTTACTTTACTTGACACCGCGCACCGTTCTTTTTTCCCTATATATTATATTGTTCATGCTTTTAATGTTGATTTCAATTTAGATCTAAAATTTATAAACAAAGGAACAGCTTTAAAAATTGTTTGTTCCAAATAAAGTAGGGCATGAATGCGCCTTCATGCCTCGTAAACAACGTACAAGTCCATGTTTTCTAAATTATTCCACAAAACATTGTTATAATTATGAGAGTAAAAGTATCTAGTAGATACGAGTGTGGATATATAAACAGATAGCAGTTTCAAACACTAATGAGAACGATACAAACATGTTAGTTAGATCGCTTGTAACGTGCGACGATGCTGAGTAGAGTCGATATCAAAACGCTTACCTTACGACTTTGTGTTCTAGATAAATGCGCACACATTATTTTATTGGTTTGACCTAATTTTACAGTTGTCGTTTCAAATAGGCTTGGACTTATAATCAACGCACTTAATTGTAAAGACCAAGTGCACAGGAATTTAGTAAATTTGATTCTCAGAAAAAAATTGTTTCATGTAGCCGTAATAAAGCAAGAAATGAGTAGAAAATCAGAGTTTAGCTGAAAAAATAAACAAAGAGAACTAATAATACCATTCTAACACTGGCGACGTTTCTAGTGTTTTATTAGTTATTAGAACGATACGTTTAAAAATAATAATTTTAGTTTCGGGTTTTTTTACCCTGCAGTTAACGTGCTGCTGTTTTTTTTGCACTTACCTACGTATGTATTATTTCTGTTTTTACCATCTTTCTCATTAAGTAGACCGCATCTCCTTAAGGAGAACAATATATATTGTGAATGAATAAATTTATTGTGTTGCGCTCGTGCCAAGCGTACTTAGTAAAAAAAACTGCAACTACCTTAACATTCAAATGGATTATCAACTCTATCATCTAAGCAAGTAGATGACAAAAGAATAATAATTATATATAAAAAAAAAACGCTTGAAAAATATATTTACAACCAGCGATTGTACCGACCTTTTTATGTAAACCTTATTGTTCTCTAAGTAAATGCGACAAAATAATGGAATACTATACTATAAGTATTATAACACTTATTTGATGTGTTTTTGTGTACGGCAAAAAAGAGTGCTAAGTAAATATAAATAATTTTCAAAATAAGGAGTCAGAATGGATTTCACATTATTTTGGGGTCCCGTTTTTGTACTAGTTCAATTATAATGTAAACTGGCTGTAGATTTGTCAACTAAATAGTCTTAAGACGATAACGAGCAGAAAATTACAGGAATACGCGCATCTCTGTGCACCAAAAGCGATTTTAATAATGATTGATTGCCACTATTGCCAGTAAACACCTGGATATCACTTTAATGTTGCTGCGCTAAAAGGTCACAATCAAAGTTAACTTTGATATCTCGCATAGCGACCAGCGCTCGACTGGAACGCGTGTCCTCTATCCGTTACCGCGACCTGTCTCTAAGGTCACTCAACATCCAATTTTTAATATAGGTACTACTATTTATAGACAATACCGTCAATGTTAAATGCGGACCAAAGCCAATTATAAAACAATTATAGGTACTTAAGTTACCACTAAGAATAAAATGACGTAAGCGGTTCATTTATTAACTCATGATCGTGTTTTTTCAACCGATACGTAACTTCATCGGTTTTGAAACATTAACTGTTTTGGCCAATCTGTATCGTAATGTCATGGTCTGTTACAACAATAATATTCATTTATTTATTTAAATCCTTCATAGCACAAATTAAAATAGTGTACAAAAGGCGAACTTAATGCTACAAGCATTTATAACAGAAAATATATTTAATTTTAGTAAATATCATATCGTTTGTCGTTTGCTGTTTTCAATTGTTAATGGAAGTTAAAAATGATTGTTATTTTGTTTCAGAAAATATTTTCTCTAACTGGCTGGAGGAGAAGGTAGACCTGCCAATATTCGAGAATATAGCGCAAGCGGTGGAGCCGACGCCGGCGCCCGCGTACGTGGCGCTGGGCGCGCCGGCGCCGCCCACCGAGGAGCTCCTGCGCGAGTTCGAGACCGTGTACGGCGCCGTCGAGCTCACGCACCTCACGCCCCCGCAGAGCCCGCCCGGGCCCGCCACGCAGCTGCTGCTCAGCTACGCGCAGCACGCGCAGCTCGCGCCCGCGCCCGCCTGGCCCGGCGAGCTCGACCACGAGCTGCAGGCCGTGGAGGAGCTGGTGCGGCACCGCGCCGCGCAGCTCGCCTCGCCGGAGCCCTCCGCGTCCGGCAGCGCCGGCTCCTCCCCGCCCTCGTCGCCGCGCTCGTCCACGGACGACGAGTGGGCGCCGGCCTCGCGGCCCAAGCCCTACTCGCGCGGCGAGGACCGCCGCTCGCGCAAGAAGGAGCAGAACAAGAACGCCGCCACGCGCTACCGCCAGAAGAAGAAGGCCGAGATCGAGGTGCTGCTGGGCGAGGAGCAGGAGCTGCGCGCGCTCCACGGCGAGCTCGGCTCAAAGTGCTCTGACCTGCAGCGCGAGATCCGATACCTCAAGAGTCTCATGCGAGACCTCTTCAAGGCGAAGGGTCTCATCAAATAACTTCGCCCCTCGCCGCCCCAGCGAAAGAATACTGTTCCTCCCGCGCGCGCGAAGCGCGAACTGAATACCGTTCAAATTCGAAGATCTTAAGGAGTTATTTTATCGACGTTTTATTCTCGTATCAGTTAAGCTAGACATAAATCGGCTAATTTTGTTCGTTTATGATAACGCATCTCCATCCGTTTTTCGAGCAGCATTGATCACTCTCGTCAATCGAGGTTTATAAATTCAACACCTTTAGAAACAACATCATGTGAGGCGAATTTTCTCATCATCATTTTCTTTAGAGGATAGGTCGCATTCGTTGTTATGAAAATAAGAATTAAATTTACAATCTGATTTAATATTCGCAAATAAAGTCACTATATTATTTTTTATTTTTAACCCTGTATAAATGGCATTTACATAATTTTAATCCAATGGAATTATCAATTAAATTACTGTTTATATTTTCATGCAATAAATAGAATGCGACGGCGGAATAATTTGTTTTCTTATATTTGAACAATTATACTATTATTGACTTGGCACTGATAAGACTTCTTAGTGTTTGCAAGAAGTCATATTATAAAGACGCCCGTGCCTAGAGAGCCGCATAAATCTCCGCCGACCCCAATAAACACGATAATAACAGCAATTATTGAGTACGAAGGATTGGAAACTTTCGTGCAAGGATAGGTCGCGGCTATCGTTGCGTGAGCTATTAATACGCCGAGCTACTTCAGGTTCGGATCGCAGGCAACGAGCTGCCGTCATAATTCATCCATAACCCTGTGTTAAATACAACAGAGACTTAACAGAAAACTATAATGCTGACTGTCAGTTTCAGAATTTAGGCCTACAAACTGCTTCTGCACGGCGATCAGTCCTTACGGCCTAATCCGCTGAGCACTTAATGATGACCGGCAGGCGACCACCGCTGTCTGGGGCCCGTTCCTCGAAACTCACTAAATGAATAATATTAGTTCAAACAATTCTCTACCAGTCTACAAGTGAAATGTACCGCATGAACTAATATTATAACTGTAGCGAGTTTCGAGAAACCTGTTGATCTTCGTCACTTGTCGGTCGGTTCTCAATATCTCGTTTGAAAGCTTAGTGTGTGGTAAGCGACAGTTTTAAGCCGACCGCAGGAATATTTCCGGCGGGTATGAAAGGTTTCATGTGTTCGCCTCTATGGCAGTTTACAGGACATACTAGAAACTGCGGGTAAACTGTTAGTCTGTGGTGCCCTTTAAATTTTGAAAATCCCAAACTGAAATGACAAGTTTGATCTAATGAAATGAATGAGATCCCAATATTATGTTTCTAAATAGTATTGCTACCAAAAATTACTGATTACAGATGACTAGAAATATTATTCAGTTGTCTGAATGTACCCATACGTACACGACGTACGTACATGTGTATACATGATATGAACAAAGTTTTGTTTTACACTTGAGACTATGGCTGCTGTATGAAAAGAAATAGGTTACTAAGTAAAATAAAAACATTTATTGTACTTAGTAACCACAAATTTGATCCCTGGCCCTGTTTCACCAACCTGACAACAACAGCTTACAGGCGAGAATTCCATCTTCTTCAGCGCATATGCATTCCATACACATTGCAAAGTTGACAACTGTCACCAATTGATTGGCAGTTTTGTATGTCAAAGTAGGTGACGCAAGCACTAAACATACATATAGACTACTAATATCACACATTATATCACTGGCATAGTCTAGAAATTAAATTTGTGGACTGTATTTGTGCATTTGTGTTTCAGTTCACTGAATGTAACCCAACCTAACCTATAAACTTTATAATCGTATTAGATTGAAAAAAAATATCAGATTGATCACAATAAAACAATAAAACATCATCTGACACCGCTTGTAAATTACTGGTGTCATGTTAAAAACTAATTAAACCCGGGGCAACTATGTATACTCAAGATTAATAAAACCCGGCCGAGTTACTTCCCTCATTCCTTAACATGACACAAGTAGTATAATTCGCTCGTGCGAAGGTCAAAGTCCCTTTGTGTCGCTATATTTATTTTCGTCAACCTCGTTATCATTTTCTTTATTGTTTGGTTTATCACGGAAATAAGGAAAAGTTTTTCAATAAGGGTGAGCTCTAGCGGGCGAATCATAAGTATGCATATAGCGTCTGTGCTAATGGCGCGAGGACGCGCAGGTCGCGCCCGCTGGAATTCGCCTCGAATTTCATGAATGTATTACGCTTGTGGCTGCGTGATGGCATTTTCATGGACCACGCTCTAGTTTCAAGGCTGCGCGGTGACCTTAGATACGTCAGCGACTGTCTACTACGGAGGGTTGATTTAGAATATTTAACCCAGGTTGAATATGGATTTCGATGGGTCAGCACCTACTGGATTACGGTTTGTGAGGTAGGGCATATACCCGACCCTACAAACAGGTATTTCTATTGTGTATTTTTAACCATCTCTTCTTTGTAACGTTGTCTGGAAGAGGTCGCTCTTTAGCGTTAAGACCGCCTGTTGACTCACTATGTCATATTTCATTTTGGTACGTTTCTTGGTGTATCTGTTGTATTTTATTGTGTTGTACCCTCCCTCCTCCACAGGTACGTTTATGTACATAAAGTTAGTTCCTAACTGACGACGTGTAATGTTGCAGACGTCACTCGGAGTTTTATATAATAATAAGGTATTGATAACACCAACTGTAGGTAGGTACAGTCAAAACCACTCTTAATCGTTCATCTGTGAAGAACCCGTTAACTCAAGGTTTCAATAGGTTTAAAGTAGAGTTAACGAAACACGTTGTGCTCGGATTCCGGCATGATCGACTTGATTCATTTTATTCAGTTGTATCTATCCTTTTTAACAACAACATGATAGACACATGACGTGTAACTACTTGTTTTTATACTTATGGCCTTCTGCTATATCCATGTACCGGTAAACATCGAATAAATAAGTGATTAGCGGAATATTACCAACCATCAGTCTATTAGCAATGTGTTAGGGTTGCCACCTCTTTACGAACTATTAATGGTTTTATTTCCTTTAAGGGGCAAAAAATTAAGTACTCATATGGTAGTAGATTATACGCCGAGGGGATAAAGCACTGTTTTATGACACGGGCGCGATATTGAATCGAGCCAACGAGGGACTCCAGAATTAACTCCCGAGCGTAGCGAGTGTGTTACGATTTAATTGGAATCCTGGGTGCAGCGAGGGATTCAGGCTAGCCCAAGACGAAATGAGCTTTATTCCAAAGGACTTCTACTTTTCTCACCTTTTGCGAGATAATAAAAAGCAAGGCTATTAGAAACAACGTCAAATCTCAAATCACTTTCGCTTTCGTCACTCGACATGTGGTGTGCAAAAATCATTATTATATTGACACTGGTGTAGGCAAGTGAGTAAACTCATTATTGCATACAAAATAAATTGTTATACAAACTTATTATGTCATATGCAGATATCTAAGTATGACATATAAAAAATCATATTACAAATTATATGCCTTTGTAGAATTTCCATTACAGCGGGATTCCATTCAAACGTTTTCAGATAATCACACGTTATTAGATATTTTACTTAAGTTAAGATCGAGCCGTTTTGAAAGTTGTGCTGGTAGAACTGCGTATTTTCGTTTTCGTCTTAAAAAAGTGAAAGCTCGCCTTTTTAAGACACGAGACCTTTTAAGTGCCCTAAACTGAAAAAAAAGATTTCCTATTGTACTTTTAATTTTGACTAAAACTAAGTAACCAGCCTACCTACTAGTTTTACACAGACAATATAGTAAGTGTGGCCATGGACACCCACCACACGCAGTAACTAACTGCGGGCGTAGACAAGTTGCACTCAGCGAGAAGAACTCAAGAGGAAGGTTTTTATGTATAATACATTCTGGTTTATGTACGAGTGTTACAGAAAACTCATAAACCGCAGCGAAGCGAGGGCGGGTCGCTAGTCCAATATAAGTTTAAACAAAATATTATCACAATAATCATGTTAATTATACATATAAATAAAACCACGCGCAGTAGTTTATACACTTTGAATTGCAAATATAGTTGGCGTGTTAAATGATCCTGTTTGTCAAGATGTGGGTGATGCGAAGGTCATCGCAGATATCAAGGTACGGCCGTACATTAAGTCTACTTGAGATGTTGTCCCTTGTGCTCAAGGAAGCGTTTCGGTCCCACTTGGTTCGAGTAAGAGCTCGACTTGATCCGAATCCTTTTTCGTAAGTAGACACTGCTTCAGCTATTTACAGCGCTTTTAATTATTTGGATGTTGAAAATAAATGTCATAGGCATACAATTGGACAGCAAAATAAAAATAAAACTTATCAATATAGCAAAAAGTCGGAAATAAGAAAATATTAAATCGTGTGTTAACATTTCTTGATATAAACTTTTTAATGAAATTACAAATGAAATCCTGTTTATAAGCACCGTAATACCAAAGAGAGCGGCTAAATGCAGTAGTCGAAGCGTATATGCTGTTAGTACCTAACCAGATTAAAGTTGGCCGGTCTTTGGTATAACGGCATTTAACATAGTTTTTGATTTATATTAACAAAATGCAATGTCCGCTCCCCCCTATCTCTAAGGAAGTTAAGTTTAAATGCCGAAAAATTTGAATAAATCTAGCTTATTAAAGGGCAGAGGATTACGGGAAAATAAAATGTAGCTGTTAAAACTTACTGAACTTTGAAAAAACTTTATGGCAAAGAAATTCAATAAAACTTTGAATTTTTTTCCGAATCTGATTCTAGTTTTTGTCTTAAGAACGGAATCCTCGTTTCGACCTAGCTAAGGACCATTTCGTTTTAACTATCTAACTTTCAAAAAGCCCGCGTCACGAGATCTTTGCCTCATTTTTTTGTTCAGCGCCTATAAAAACCTAGGAGCAATGAGCAAAAACTTCAACGGGCTCCGAGTACCAATGTACACTGATTTCAAGTAATGAAGTAAAACTTCCGATAAAATCGGGTTCAGAGCTCATAACTTTTAAACGCCTTAACCCATTTTCATCAAACAAACTTCAACGATCAAAAAAAAACTGACAATAGGAGGTCAAAATTTGGAATTGCATATACGTAAATGTTACACATGTGAATACATGTGGATATTGCCTCGGGAGTCCACGAGTTTGAGAAAAAGCTCACCCTAGCTCTTAAAAGGGACGATGTTGACTACTTCGAACATGGCCTTGACGACAAATACACTAATCTGATCGCCAAAGTGAGTAGTTGTGCGAAAGAGATATTTAAATAAAATAATAAAAATAAAATAAAAATTGTTTATTTACAAATCATTATTTGTACATTTAAAAATACATTGCTAATGACCACCACACTAGGCGACGCCTGTCTCGTGGGGCCAGGACCACGGTTACCAATTACAACTGTCCTGCGCATGTGCTGGTTAAGATAGCAAACAATTTTAACCACTCTAAAACTACTATTATTATTTACTCTTAATATTTAACTAACAAAATGCAAAAGGCTAGATGATGCCGGTGTCAAAAAACTGCTGGAGTTGAGTACGAAAAGGTGAAACAATGGTGTCTGTGAGTGTTAGTGTGTATGTTTTGTGTGTCTGTGTGTGTGTGTACATCGTGTCTGTAGAAAGTACATGGGAAAAAGTATCTTATTTAGGTTCACCTCTTGGCTGCTAGAAGTTGTTCTGTCTGTTTGTAGTCAGGCAAGCCGATCCAATTTATAATTTTATTTTTTGCGTTTGGAACAGAGCAGCCACTGAAACTGCAGGCCTTATTCACCCTGTTGTAAATTTGTGGGTGAAAAAACTTATTTGGCCAAACGCCCCGAAGAAAGGGCCAACTAACTCCCGAGACATTAATGCTGCTAGACAAACGCAAACATCTGAGAACTACGCTTTTCGACTCCCAGGAATATCGTAATTCGCTCATAGAAAAGCACCGAGGGTCTAAAGTTTTCAACGGAGCTACAAAAAAAGGCTGCAGCCAGCTTCATAAACTGGAAAATGTCGACGGAGAAGTGGTCGCGGAAATTTCAGGCATGCTGGACGTTATTGCTAATTTCTACAACACACTGTACAATACTTACACCTCTGAACATGTTAAGGCTGACACTGCAGATAGTCGTGCACCCTTGACACGACACACTGACTGAGGCTATACCAGAAATCAGCATGTATGAAGTCAAGCGGGCCTTAGTGAAGCTCAAACAGTTTAAAGCTCCCGGAGAAGATGGCATAACCACGGAACTGCTAAAAGCAGGTGGACGACTAATACTTAAAGAACTTTGCTAGATCTTCTCTCTCTCTCTCTCTCGTCGGTCCCTCATGACAGGATCGTGGTCATCACTGGATGGCTTACACTTGGAGTGAATGATTTTCCTCCATCGAGTCCTGTCCATTGCTTCCTTTACAACCGTGCAAAACTTGGAGGAATATGTGTCCTTAACTTGATCGGTCCATCTGGTTGGGGAACGGCCACGAGCTCGTTTACCTTCTGTGTTCCCAACCACGATCAATTTTTCGAGACTTTCATCTCCTCTTCTCACTATGTGGCCAAAATACGAAAGAATTCGCTGGTGGCATACTGTGGACAGGCGTGTTTTGATTTTGAGCTGCGCGAGAATCGATATATTGGTGCGCTTGGCGGTCCAGGGTATCCTCATCATGCGCCTCCAGCACCACATTTCTAAAGCATCGATCCTCTGCCTCTCTCGAGCTCGTATCGTCCATGTTTCAACTCCATATAGAAAAATGGGGAATATCAGGGCTCGTACCAATCGGGTCTTGGTATTGACAGATATTCCCCTCTTCTTCCATATCTTGTTTAGGCGGGTCATAGCATCCTTGGTCATCCCAATACGTCTCTTTATTTCGGGTACACAACTTCCATCTCTGTTGACTTGAGCACCCAGATAAATATATTGATCCACTATGTCCACGCCTGTTATGATGTTTGTCGGGTTATTTAAGTGACCAGCGCGATCAACCACCATGAGCTTTGTCTTGGTTCTGTTCACTGCGAGGCCCATTTCGTTACTTTCGGTCTCGAGTCTCCGAAACAGTTCTCGCATGTCTTCCACAGAGGTAGCGAGGAGTACAGTGTCGTCGGCATATCTCAAATTCGATATTCTTTTGCCACCAATCGGGAACCCTTTCTCCCAGTCTTCAAGGGTCCTGCGAATAATGTGCTCTCCGTATATATTAAACAGGGCCGGGGACAATATGCAACCCTGTCGCACTCCTTTTTTTATTTCGAACACATTAGAACAGTCGGTGCCGATTCTGACGTAAGAGCGATTATCGCTGTATAGAACTCGAATGAGATTGAGCAGGTGTTTTGGGACCCCCATCTCGTACAGTACAATCCATAGCTTGTCCCATTGCACACAATCAAAAGCCTTGGTGTAGTCAATAAAGCACAAGATAACTGGGCTGTTGAACTCCCTGCTTCTCTCGATGACCTGCCTCACATTGAGTATCTGCTCCCTGGTTCCCTTACCCTTTACGAAACCTGCCTGTTCTTCAGGAATCTGGCGACAAAGATAATGACAGAGTCGCTGGTTTAGTATATGCAGAAGGATCTTACTTGCATGGGAGATAAGAGCGATTGTCCTGTAGTTACCGCAATCTTTGGTGGAACCTTTCTTATGAAGGGGAATATAAAGCGATTCTGTCCAATCTACAGGCCATTGTCCCGTTTTCCAGACGCCGTTACATATGTCTAGAAGAATCGATATCCCTGTATCACCCAAGTTCTTCAGTAGTTCTGCGGGGACACCGTCTCTGCCTGGGGACTTTTCGCGTTTGAGTGATTTCAGGGCACGTTCGACTTCTGATCGCAGAATATTGGGCTCGTCTGCTATCCATTCTCCCAGCCGGCTCGTCGGTTCACCGGTATCGTATAAAGATTGGCAGTAACTTTTCCAACGTTCCAGTATTTGAGTCATGTCTATGAGAAGACGCTTTTCTTCATCCTCGATGGCCATAGGTTTGATGCTTCGAGAGTTCGTGAGTTCCTTAACTTTTTTAAACAGCTGTTTAGTTTCGTGCCTTACAGAGTTCTGTTCAAGTTCTAAGCAGATGTTATTAATATATGCATCGTAGTCCTGTCGACACCTTTTCTGGACCTCCCGGCTCAGTTTTGAATAGCGCTCCTGATCCTCAGCAGAGCTCGTTCCTCTCTCTTTCAATTCACGACGCTCCAGGATGATCTGACTGGTAGCTGGTGTGATGAAGTTCTTCATGCCGGGCTTCCCAAGGGTATGTTCTTTTGCTGTCTGAATGATAGCAGTCTTCAGAAGATCCCATTTGGAATTGGGGTCTAATGCGTTTCCAAAATGCGCACTCGATATCCTCTTCTCCACCTCAGTGCCGAAACTATTTAAATCCACCTTCCTCAGGTTTGGGACCGGCTGGGACTTGCGTATCATCTTCAGGCGGAGCCTCACAGTGGCGACTAATAATTGATGATCACTGCCGCAGTCAGCTCCCGGAAAAGTAATGGCATTTGTTACTGATGATCTCCACCGCGTGTCTATTAAGATATAATCTATTTGGTTTCTATGCCTGTCACCCGGGGAAATCCATGTGTATAATCGACGAATATGGTGTTGGAAGCAGGTGTTCGTGAGAGTAAAATCTTCCTCGCTGCAAAATTGTAATAGGCGGTCGCCTCGTTCATTACGCTCGCCAACGCCATACTTGCCAACCACACGGCGAAAGTGGTCGTCGTCTTTAGTGTTGCCTATTTTTGCGTTGAAGTCTCCAATGACCATAGTAATTTCTCTCTTTGGTATGTCACGGAGCGTAATTGCCAGTGTGTCATAAAAGTTTTCTATGTCTTCCTCGGTGGATTGAGCTGTGGGGGCATATACTTGAATGATGTTCAGTTTACATGGGGAAGTGTTTAATTTTATGTAAATAATGCGATCGCTGACCGGTTTATAACCCAACACGCACTTTGCTACTCCTGACGGAACAATGAAAGCCACTCCTCTACTGCTTTCGCTTTCAGGTCCCGAGAAAAACACTGTACTTCCAGACTGAGAGGTAAACTGGCCCTGACCTTTCCAGTGTGTCTCGCTAAGCCCTAGAAGATCTATATCTTTTCTCTGCATTTCGCTTTCCACGATTTGAAGTTTGCCTGGTTGATTCACTCCACGCACATTCCACGTTCCGATGCGGTGGGGGTGTCGGATTGATTTGACGACGCTGCTGTCACCAGTAGCAGAGTTTCCATGCGGGGCCTGGTGAATCACTACCGCATGGCCGGTAGCATATTTCACACCACCTTGCCCGGGTTGGTGGCGCCGGGCGTCAGCCGGGTCGCATGACATACTCAGTTCTGTTGTTGTACTCTCCATGATGACTCTCTTGGGAAAATATAGTGACAGTGGTTTCCCGTTGCCTTCTGTCCCAGACTTTCTGAAGCGATTTAGACTCCAAGGCCACTGCAGCCTCTTCTGGCCGGTTTCCCGGACCAGGTGTATGGTTATCCCGCCATTTACTCGGTCGCCAGAGCCTCGTCCGTTGTCTAGCAGGGAGCACCGCGGACACCTATTGGTTACCGCCGCCATCCGGCGCGTGCAGGTGAGGTTGACATTTGGGCCGGTAAGATCTTATTCCGTTCTCCCCTTACTCCCCGCTAGATCTTCAACGAGTCCTAGTTTACTGGTGTCTTACCAATTAAGTGGCAAGACAGTATTGTCGTACTTTTCCTTAAAAAATTTAGTTTCAGTTCTAAGTATGGGGAACCCCAAAAATTTATAGTTTTTTTTTTTCTATTTTTGTATGAAAATCTTAATGCGGTTCACCGAATACATCTACTTACAAAGTTTCCATAGTATAGCTCTTATAGTTACGGAATAAAGTGGCTGTGACATACGGACGGACAGACGGACGGACGGACAGACATGACGAATCTATGAGGGTTCCGTTTTTTGCCATTTGGCTACGGTACCCTAAAAAGATAGACTAGTTTCACTGTTTTTATTTTGCCACTCCGTGTAAAGAGTCGATACGAGAAACAGTAAGTTCTTCACACAACCTAGTTTTCAATTGTCTATGGTGAAATAATCATCAAAGTGCTTCAGGCGTTTAGAAGTAATACCTAGGTGCATAAAGTGTGTGAATTTCATATATTTTGAAAACAGTTAATATGCATCCTACGCCTCTGTTCCGACGGTAAAAAACATATCGTCTTTCACCTGTTATGACATGGTTTTGACGTCATCCGCCATGACTGTCAAGGAAATAAGAGCTATCAAAACGATGACAATACACTAACAGATCAAACACGATCTGGTTTTTACCGAATTGAATAGAGGCCCTGATTAACATAAAAAAATGTGTATTGTTAACATAAGTTGTACTTTTGTTCAGGCCCGGTTCGGAGAGGAAGCCTTCTTACCTAACCTTCTTACTCATTGTAAGAAGGTTTATTTTTGAAAGTGTAATTCTTCTGTCATTACGTTAATGAAAAAATAAGTGCACATGCAAAAATAAACCTTTTTGTTTTAACTGACGTAGGTTTAGGTTCGGGACAAATCGGTCCATGCAAAAAACATTTATTAGGAACTTAACTCACGCACAAACAAGCAAAGGCAATTACTTATAAATTACTTAAAACCTGAAAAGATTAATCAAAAGATTAAGACGACTGTATTTGATCTTTAGTTAGTCCACGATGTTCCAACCCCAGCGGTGCGCGGCGCGGTGTCAAGTAGGGGCACCTTTATAGTCAAATCCCAAGTGTACCTATACTGTGTCTTATGCCGAAATCATGAATCCGGTTTTCTTATTATGCAGATCTAAAATCTAACAACAAACAAAATCGATTGATAATCATAGTTCTGTGACTCACTGTAACTAAGTCCACTAGTAATGACATTACCCCAAAATATAAATGTCCTGTAAAGAGCCACCTACGTTTTTATGCTGTATTTTTGTTTTGTAATTACTGAAATATGCAGAACTTGAAACAAAGGATCTTTAGCAAGATTCCATTTCAGCAGCACTGTGCCAAATTTTGGTAGTGTCCTGATTTACTAGAATCTGTTCTTCATATCAAGGTGCTTGTCCTCTTATACAAACTGTTTAAAGAAGTACCATGTACAACTTCTTGCTCTACCTCTATGATCATCTGATCTACTCTTTCACTACAATTTCACTACATTATGAAATTGTTGATAGATAAATAACTTTTTCATCTCTCCTGTTCGGAAAGTAAAAACCCGGCGGATGATAATATTGTACTGAATCTCATTATAACCCGCTGGTTAATAATAAGATTTGAATTCGTATGAAAAATTGTTCCACAGAAACCTACAGCAAAGGTTTCTATGGAACTTATTTGAAAATTGAACTGGCCACTACAAGCCATATACACAAATCAATACAAGCCATATACACAAAACAAAAGCCGCGAGTGTTGCAAAACGATGCAGTATTAGTTAGCAGGCGGATGAAGTTGAAAGATTATAGGTAGTTTAAATAAAAATGTTGAGTGACGAAAGCGAAAGTGATTTGAGATTTGACGTTGTTTCTAATACGTAGCCTTGCATTGTATTGTCTCGCAAAAGGTGAGACAAGTAGTCTCCTTTGGGATAAAGCTCGGGATTTAAATCTGGAGTCCCCCGTTTGCTCAGGATTTAATATCGCGCCCGTGACATAAACAGTGCTTTATCCCCTCGGTGTATAATCTACTATTTCACCTCTAGGGTGGAAAGTATATATTTTTTAAAGTTACGATTGGCCACGGAGCCTAAGTCAACTGAGCAACGTCATATAATTATATTTTAAACGACGTATTTATTACGGTTCATATTAAAATAATTTTTTCGTTATTACAGAAAATCAACATTAAAAAATATTCCTCTATTCTGCTGCCCGCCATGATAGCATAGTATAACACTTTTTTTTTCACGTTTCGGCATGGCCAAAGTTTAATCGAGTTGGTCACGACCAAGGAGCTTATATACAAAACTGGAGGTTGAACGCCAACATCTTTGAAAAGTAGAGTGTGTAATTTGGGTGAAATTTTACCCATTTCCCCTCGAACTATTACTTTACTACTTCTCACTTCGTTCGAGCGCCAGAAATATTTCGGGTGAAATGGGTCAGTTTCAACCCTTGGTTATCAATGTACTATAATATGCAACATATAATATTGGTAATTGTTATTTATATCTTTAATATTTGAGTAGCTTAGTTTTATTTTAATTTAAATAAGTTTTTTTAAATTTTCATTTGTATATTTGTTGAATTTATCAAATAATTATAGTCAAATTACTTTGGTAATGAACAAATTGACCCACTTAATTAATACGAAATGCATACGTATGCTTTTTATTTATGAAATGTAATTAAACCATTGTCATAAAAATGTATCAACAGCGTAGGTACAATAATGGGTAGATGACGAACTGGAAAAATAGTAAGATAAGTATAAGTAAATGCATACGTGCATGAATATGATCACTGAGGTTCATTAGGAGTCGTTATATGTTTAAACCAATAATAACACTAAATAAAACATGTTTTATTAATAGAAGAGTGATCATTTCTACGATTAATACAACAATAACACTAGTTTGGATATCGTTATACGGTAACTCTGAACAAAAGTGAGAATTTTCAGCCGCGCAAATAGGTACCTACATTGCTGCTCGATGGACACTTTAAAAATGAATAACGCAAATTTTATTGGAGCTATTAACTTAATTTTTCATTTAGTTTAAAAATGCCCGTATAACATATTTAGATTACATATACGTAATTGTTGCGTAAATTATCTATAGGGAACTGGTAATTTTTCATCATTTGGACTATCCGTTTACAAGAATTTGGCCGATATTATGATGGATTTTAAATATTCTCAACAAATATGTCACAAATTTCTAATTACAGATACGTGACGCGAATCTTAATGTTTTTCTGGCGCATATTTTAAGATCCGATTTCTCCCGGTCCCAAAATTTTTCACTTATAACTTGGCCGAAATAGCGTCGAATAGGATAGGGTAGGATAAGTTGGGTATACTTTGAAAATAGCGCCAGTGATAGAAAAAATGGAAGGCTGTCATGGTATAGCCACGTCATAAGGAGGGATGAAAGTCATGTTACGAGAAAAGTTTCGAGTACGTATGAATATAGAGGGTTATAAAGCAAGAGAAAGACTTAAAAAGATATGGATGGAATGCGTGAGAGAAAGAAGGGATTGAACGCTGAGATGACGGCTACTAGCGGCCTTTACACGTAAAGTTCGGACCGCGGGAAAGGACACGCGCCGTTCCAATCTTCGTTTCAAACCGTACATTTTTTACTATTTTACTATTATAGTTGCATTTAGACGTACGGTTCGGAACGAAGATTGGAACAGCGCTTGGCGTTTCCCGCGGTACGAACTTTACGTGTGCAGGCCGCTAATGTGTGTGGACAGATAACATGCTGCGGCAACCCCAGATGATTGGGATAAGGGCAAGGAGATGATAATGATGAACTAGGTCGAAAAAGGTAGGTAGGCTTGGTATAAGTTAGTGATCCAGCTGGCTCATAGGCTAAAGCGACCAGAAATAGGAGCTAGGAACAACCACGTCAGGGAAAAACACGACTGTGAAAACTTAATTCGGGAAGAAATGCGAATGGAATTGTGCTATCAAAAAATAAGGACTTTAGTAAATTGATGTAACAAACCATACATCTCTGACGCAGACAACGAATATTGCGTCAGTAATTATTTATTCCACGCGGCTGACTGTCAGACAATCTTCTTCTTCTTCTTCTTCTTAAATACATATAAAGCGTAATTTAGGGCTTTAACAAAGTGGGCCACTTGGCCCAAAGCGGGATAAAACTTTTGCGACTCAGATGTTCCTGTAAATGATTGATTATGCAAAAAGTTAAAAATATTATTACCTTGTTTACCTATTTCTTAACCTAGATATTAATAGAATAGGTATATGTATTCAATAAAAGTTTCAAAAGTTACTCGTTTCGGTCATGCAACATTAAACCTAAATAAAATACTAGATTTCTAAACAAAACCGTCTTGCAAACTGTTTTACACTTCCGTCACACATATGAGACTTTTAGACAAAGCTACCCCATAAAGAACTAAGTTCACTGATGAAAAATCTGTGTCATTTGGCGTCCCACAACGGATTATTCTCGGCCCTACTCTTTTTCTTGTTTACCTAAATGATATGGCGTGGCTTATTTTGGACAATGCTGAAATAATATATATTACCCGGATGACACGGCAATTTTATTTCACGGGCTGACGTGGGAGAAATGTTTTAAAACAGTGCCGGATAGGTTAGGTGGACGTATCAGTAACTACCTGGTTGACAAATAACTTCCTCACAATGAATGCAGAAAAACCTAAATTCTTTTGTTTTCATAAATCTGCTTCGCCGGCACTCCAAATCGAGCCTTCTTTCAAATAACAGGCAAAACCATGTCAGGAATTGCAAGCATCGTCATGTAACTGCAGTAGGTACCAGAGGAGCCGAATAGTGTAATTTTAAAAACACATAGATAGATGTGATAGATGCTGTGTGTTCCTTTTCGAAAACTTGAGTAGGTATACAACAAAGCTTCTCCGAAATACTGCAGAAATGTCTCTCCTTAAAGCTGTATACATTGCCATTTGACAGGCAATTTTCACATTACTGCATAGCAGCCTGGGGCGGTTCTGCCAGCTCATTATTTGGAGAGAGTCAAAAGGTACCTGCTTAGGGTGATGATTAAAAACCACGCCGTTTTCCCACTTCAAAGTTCTTTTGGGAACTCGTGTTCTAAGTGTGCATATGCTCACCATTGTAAAGATAGTTCTTCAGATGCATCCGGAAGGTCGTCAACTTGAAAGAGCACCAGAAAATGCTGCAAAACGGGTTTTAAAATTACCCGTCCCCGCATGAGGACCGCTTTTTCCAGGACCGGCGTAGACTATTTTCACCCGCGAATTCACAATAAGGTAAACAAAGCCGCCTTAACGTTTGTTCTATTCCTGATGCTAAAACCCTAACTAAGGCCCTAACTAGTCCAAGTTAGCTCTGATCTCAGTGCATTAAGCTTACAAGGCTTTGAGTACGTAGTTAAATAAAATCGCACTGAGGGATAAGTTACCATTATGTTAGTAATTTAAAGGTCCTTTAGTTCCCTTAGTTATGATAAAATATTATTTGATAAGTAGAACCAATAAGTCCCGCACACTAAAAGGTCTCTCTGTTTAACTTACCAACTTGCTACAACTCAATAAGAACTTCAGTAAGTAATTGATCTTGTAAAGAAGTCAGAAGAGAAAATTAGTTGTATAATACTAATAGTGGCAAACAATTGAGTTCTAAAGTTTAAGTATACTTTAACAAATTACTTCTGATCTTCATTGAATTACAATTAATTTCTAAAGCAAAATTACGTTTGTTGACTTAGAATCTCTTATAGCCTAAATTTCAATACAGAATTTAAAAGATTTTTGATAATAATCACCACCAATATCATCATCACCAATACTGTAATGTTTGACAACTTCTAAATTATCTTTAAATCTTTTTTTCAGAGTTCCGAAAACAAATGCCGGCAAACAAGTTACACAACTATGCCAAAATTCAAGTTGTTAGCTTCAATAATTTCAGAGAAAAGCCATTTTGGTACGGAAACTTAAAAATGGAGTGTGTCTGGACCGCGGCGCAACCATGCACGCAGCGCTTGAAGGATCGCACTTTCCAAGAAGCAGCCGAAGCATACTAGACTGCATGAAATACCGGCATCCGCGTTTTCCAGTGCAACCACTTTGGATAACGAAATGGCTCCTGACATGTGGAGTGGGAAGCGAGCAGCTGCTGGAACCCTCAAAGCAATTACCACCACTGATCCTCCAGCTCCAACCTTGCCTATATTTTATCTCCTTGTTGACTTAAACACCCTGTACAGGTGTAGTGCATAATTGCTTTCTTTCGTATTTTCACGGAAACGTACGAACGTGTCATGCTACTTCAGTCAACCTCAGTACTTTTTGTACTGTGACCGACTGAAATAGAAAGACGCGTTCGTACGTTTCCGTGAAAATACGAAGGAAAACAATTATGCACTACATCTGTAGCTCTTAGAGTAAAAAATGAATGTAACAAATTTTGTAGAAAGTTGAATATCTGAAAAAAGATACCTTATAGCCTCAGCACACCTCCCACCCTTGAGGAATTTTAGTATATTGATCTGGATACCGCAAGGTATAACTGTACCAATTTTCAAAACTACACGAATTATTTCCCCTGTTTTCCCATTCTCTGATGCATCGCACTGGCTGCGTAATGAAGTAAGTACGTAATAAGTATCTTAGTGTGTATGGTAAACTAAAGTTAATGTAATACGAGTAGTATATTTAAAAGAAGATAGTTACTTTCCAAATTGTTTTAAAGAGAAATATCGCGCGGACCCCGATCTAGGCTGAGGCTATATCTTAAGTACATATTCAGCGATTGTAGTGATTACATTTGTACATACATACATAAACTCACGCCTTCATTCCCAGAGTGGGGTAGGCAGAGCTAAAGAATTAACAACAACTCTAAAAACTTGTTGATAATTCTGTAACCACATTTTGCACAATTAATAGTAATTTACTGCAAAAGGCTTGCCTCTTACGCCATCCACGGGAGGACATGGGGTAATATTCTATCCCGGCAACCACACGTTGTAGAGAATTACATGAACACACCAACATGTGCTACTACTGCTACTATGGATGCGAGAATAGAGTATGGTTTGACTTATCGATCAGGATCGCGGGCGTGCTCGAGTCCTAATTGCGCGGATTACCGCCCGCCTCGGATCGCCGCCCGCTGCATTCCATTAACTGCCTCGGTAACAGAACCATCAGCTTTTGGTCCAGCCGCACCTTTAAACCGATTAGGGGCTTAGTTAAAACATAATTAATATAACACAAAAACAATGTTCCAGGAAATTAAACCAATACATAACAGTGCAACAGGTCAGGTTTATTTTGTCCGAAATGTATGGGATGAGGATGATAGTTGACCACGTGGTTTATATTTACGAGAATGGTATCGCAAACTTGTATGTATGTATGTAAACTCTTTATTGTACTAAAGTAATGTACAAAGGCGAACTAAATGGGATTTCTTCCAGCTAACCCTGAAGTAGATGAATAAGGACAATGCATAGGGTTGGACACATACAAGTTTTGCACAAAAGTAGCAAAAAGAGATGATGATTCTACCTATAAATAAATAAATATAAAACAAATAAACTAATATATAAACTTACATATATAATACACATAAATAAACTAATATATAAACTTAACTTATATACATACGCTCGAGTGCCAACCTACTCCTGGCTTTTCCTGCTAGCAAATCCAAATCTTACTCTAAATCCTTCTCGGTACATTCTGTTCGTTTATGGAATAGCCTTCCAACTGATATCAGGCAATCACAATCTGTTGCTTCACTTAGATCTAGGCTGAAGAGGTACTGGCTTGACTCTTGTTCCTGATCTAAGACTGTATGTCCTTTTTTCCTTTCATACTTATATATATTATTTATATATGTATATATATATATATATATATATATATATATATATATATATATATATATATATATATATATATATATATATATACATACAATGTATATATAAGTATGAAAGGAAAAAAGGACATACAGTCTTAGATCAGGAACAAGAGTCAAGCCAGTACCTCTTCAGCCTAGATCTAAGTGAAGCAACAGATTGTGATTGCCTATATATATATATATATATATATATATATATATATATATATATATATTTATTATACCTGCATATTTATTTGCTATTATTATTTTAATCTTCTGTATCTTTAATACGTTGTACGTTTAGCCATCCGTTGTTTTTATTCTTCTCTCAATCGCTCAAAGGTTAACTGGAAGAGATCCCTTATAGGGATAAGTTCGCCGTTGTACATACCTTTTTTGTTTCTGTTTATTTTTTGATTTGTTATTTTCTGTTTGTACAATAAAGAGTTTACATACATACATACATACATATTTATATGCATATATAAATAATAACCATAATTCTTAAAGGAGCTTAGCTTCATGACTCATCCAACCACAACGTTTTTAAATTTCTCTTAAGAGAGACCACTGAAGGGGATTGTCTTAAGGACAACGGAAGTTCAATCCACAGTTGGACAGCATAGACTGTGAAAGATTTGGCATAGAAGCGTGTTTTATTAGAAGGAACAGCAAGGGAGAGATTGGCGCTGGAGCGCAGACGATGACCGCTTCCACAGGCCAAATAGCAAAATCGTTCAGATAGATATGGAGGGGAAGAAGGAAGGAAAAGGACATTGAAGAGGAGTGAAACAACATGTAAATCTCTACGGCGGCGGATAGGAAGCCATTTCAGCTGCGTACGGAACATCGACACGTGATCGAACTATCTCAGGCCAAAAACGTACCGGATGCAAACATTCTGCAGACGCTCTAGTCTGTTAAGCAGCACCTCTTTTAGGTCCAGGAACGCAATATCGCCGTAATCAAGAAGTGGGAGCAATAAGGAACGAGCAAGTGTCAGTTTAGTCGGGAAAGGCAGAAAATTCTGCAGGCGTCTCAGGGAGTGGAGCGACGCAAAGAGTTTGCGACTGACAGTCTTGATATGAGCAGACCAGGACAATGTCTGGTCCATAGTAACACGTAAGTTTTTGACTCAACATGTCGTGCGATAGAAAAGAAAAATGTTAGTAGCGTTCTAGGGCACCAGATATACTCAATTTCAAAACATGCATGACGCGGGTATAAACCTGCGACCTCATCACATTAAGTTTGCCTCGTTGTTTGTGAGATTTGAACTTGACCCTCAGCAAAGTAGGTAAGTTGCACGGTACAAAAGTCGGTCAAAAATTCCGTAAGACCCGGGAGTTTGCTTTGACAGCGAATCGACAGTTTACAATTATCTATATAGCCGTTTCCACTGCTAGGCTCCATGCCTCACTCAAAGGCCATTACAATGGCCAAACCCTGATCGCAACATTCGTTACCACCGGGATTTGCTACCATGTTCATTATCGCCAGTTCCATGTCATCCAAAATGACATTCACTTTCATTGTAATATTTTGCCCTAAAAAAACAAGTTATCAAGTATTCTACATTTCGTTGTTTCAGACTTTGTAAATTTTATGGTACTGTGAGACCTCCACGTTTCATAATGTTTAAAATCGGAACACGTGGTGTTCCTAAAAAGATAGCACATAGCTGTCTTGGACAGATCTTCAGAAGAATATTGACAGATAAGCAACCACGACAGTGTTTTTAATTAGAAATCACCCTCTACCCCAGTAAGCTTTTAAAGGTGTCGTTTGGGTAGTTTAATAACTAAAAAACAGGAACTGGGACTTATATTAAAGGTCCTACAGACTGACAGTTTAGGACATGGAATCAATATCAGCTTGTAATTCATGTCAATTAGGTATTAACGAATACGTAGAAAGCTGTTATATAGCATGAATACATAATACATAAGTCACGCTGAAAAAATGGTAACAAAACGAAAAAATCTGTAAAATATCTTAAATGAAAGTGCATATATCGAATTTAAAACAAAAACTTTTACAACCAAGTACCTAGAGACCATTGGTTTTTGAATTCCAGGCGATTATATTTTGTACTTAGCGAAAATCCTATAAGCAAATTAACTAATATCATTTAAACTTGACCACATTTCAATGAGGCTTCTAAACGTGAAAATTCGAGTAGAATAAATAACATCTTCGATAGTTTTATTTTTGGCAAGTTTTTGGTTGAATCTTCCAAACCTTACGATCTTTAACGACGATTTGTGATTCAAAAGTTAGTTAGTAGTAAGTATCTGTAATTTCTTACTCCTGGTTGTAACGGTCTAGATATACCCCTTTAATTCATAAATGTAATTCGATTCAGTTTAGGCTCGACCGCTCGAACAAGAGTTTATTAGTACTTAAATTCTATATTTAGTAAAGTAACATTATATCTAAATTACAAAAAAGGTGTAATAACAAAAATACAGATAAATAATTGCAACCTATATGCAGGCATAATGAGTGCGCTTTAGTTTCTTTTACATGTACAAATGCGAAAGAGAGTGGGAAGAAACTACATAGAGCTCCAGTGTAAGTGCCAGGGTGACGGCAATATCTGCTATTAAAAATGCGTCCGTAACACAGATCCAGGCAGCTAATATAAAAAAAAACGAATGCAAATAAAAATATTCTGTACGATGGTTAGCATAAAGTTTAATCTCAATTATGTAACACGAAATAAATTATTGAAATTTGAGTTTGAATTATTCGAATTTTGAATCTTAGGATACAAGTTTGCATTGCTAAAATGACTTATGTGATTAGAACGGAGATAGAGAATATACTTTATGTTAATTAGTGTAAGGGTTAATTTCAGAGTAATGACCTGAAACGTCTAAAAGGCAAAGGAGGCACAAAGGGCAAGAAAGGTCTGATATACTGAAGGGAGATAGCGACGGTGAGGATTTAGTTATAGATAGAGTGAATGAAGATGGAAAGGGCATTCGGGCTGTGGCATTCGTCACGGAAGGTTCTTCTTCACGTTAGCTTAGATTCTTGCTAGGATTCGTTCGCTAAGGGTTTGGCTTCATGATAGGAATTATTTGGGGAACTTGGGGTAGTAATTTTGAGTTAAATTAGACGAGGAAGGATTAGGTGCCTTTTATTCACTGGGAATCGTTTCACGAAATTTAAATGTATTTGTTTTTGCCTCTAACAGGGTTTGGGTCCAATATATTTTTCACGCCACTGCTCGGAAATGTGGCGAAAGATGGTCTGTTCTTGGTCCCCAAAACAATCGATAGTTGTACATTGAATGAGCAGGCCTACTATGAATTTAAACAGACCAACTATGTTAACATTGTTGGTCTGTTCCATTGACCAATAACATCGGTCCGCTGATCACTAATTCGACCAATCAGAACACACTTTGTGCTGCATATGAAATTAAATTGGCCAATGAGAAGTCGTTTTATTTTTTTAATAATATTCATCCCTTCACGGATAGGCAAAGGAATCAGATTCCATACAGCCATATATGTCTGTTTTTAATCATCTGAAATAAAGTTTTTGTCACGGTGAGAGTCGTCAGTTTAAAAATGTATTATAAGATTTTTTTTTTATTTCCTCGCAGTAGTCGTGAAAAGCACTGTGTTAAGCCTCGGCCGAAAGTGCAATAGATGGACTCGTACTAACTCGTCCATCTATTGCTTACTTTCTAACCTCTACAACAATGTACTATTAATTTAATTCTATAACTTTGCATAGGTGAGTTCTGTTCTTTGCTGGCTTTATTGATTTTGCTTGATTTAATTTATGTTTTAATAATTGATTTCTGTGTATTTTTCAGTTTTTGGGTTAATTATCACTTGCGTCTGGTACATTGCATTAACTAGTTGGGGTATAAGAGGTAATTTTTGCTATGGTAGGGATTTGCTCGTTGAGTTATGCTGGATAAGCATTTGATTATAACAGAGCGGTGGGCGGCGGTGGTCACTAGTAAGTGTCTGACAAATCCGTGGTATCCTAAAGGTGGCAAACGTCTCTGGTTTGGAACTATTATAATCTAAAAGAGCCTTGGGCAAGCCCAGGTGACATCTTTACCAACATAGACATCTGTATAATTGCCTACTTATTCTCAATGCCAGCCTTTGCAGAAGAAGTGGGACCACTAGTTGGTACGCGTAAGTGTACCCACGGGAGCTCTGAAGGAGTTGAGTATGGGTTCCGATAAAACTATTATTTATTTATATACACTAAACTACACAATAGGGCGCCTTATTCTCACAGTCTTGGACTTTGGTCTGTGAGGAGGAAGGCATCAACACGAATGCTAGGTTGCCTACATCAGCCGACTCAGCTGAACCCTACAGATTAACTAGGGACTTAGCTAATTACTGGGAAAGGTAAGCCCATAGTTGTACATTTCCACCATTCTCTAATTTTATCCTAAGGAGACCCCATTTTATTGTGTCACAATTTAACATTGACTTAACCACTAAAGTTAAAGTATGCCTAACAGAAAGTCATTTTTTGTAGTCTATGACAGACCGTCTGCGTTCAATAGTAAATTTTAAAGTCATATTGATGAGTTGGATTGTCTTCCCTCATTTGATCTTCTGAATGCTTCTGAAGGTGAATTGCTATGCATACTGACACTGTCCGCTGTCACTGTCTACGGACACCAGCTAGTCACTGAATGGTAAATTTATCAGCCCTTCGTATGGGAATTTATGCATAAGAAAATGCACTACGATGAACAAGGTCACTCCTTCTTGTGAATGTACTTAAAATCATCGAAAATTATCAAGACTGAAAAGCTTTACTATACTTACACATGTACAAATGATTAATTGAGATTTAGTGAACTGGTTTCTCCTTCCAATATTAAATTAAATATCTAGTGCAAATATAGCTTTCAACAAGATAATATATCATCAAAATAGACTATATTTTATTTGTAAATCACAGGCATATTGGGTCTTAAATCTACAGATCTCTGCGTTTTGCCTGTTGGCGTACAAATGTTCGTAAAATTAACCAAAACTATTACATTACATTATAACAATAGAAAATACTAAACTTAATGTCAAATACAATTTCCTAAATGTCGTCAAAAAAATCATTGCAAATGATGATGTATAATAACATTTTTTTACTAAGTATGTTGTCAACTGCTTCTTAAATTGGGCATGCTTCTGTATTTTTATGCAGTTTGGTATTTTATTGTAAATTTTGGGACCCTGTCCTAGTACACTCTTGCACATAAGTAAATGCTGTTTTATGTTTGGTAGTACAAACATTATTTTGATATTGCGATCGTACGGGAAGCCTGCGTTGTTGTAGTTCTGTTTTAAATAGCTGAGGGTTGCTTTTTGCAAAACATACTACTTCAAACATATATAGTTATAGAAAGGTTAAATGTTTAATGATTTAAACAATGGGACGCAGCTTTCTTGCACATGAATGCCCCTAATAGCCCGTACGCACCTTTTTTGGGCTTTAAAGACGGCATCCCTGAAGACCGAGTTCCCCCAAAAAATAACTCCATACCTCAAAACTGAGGCCACAAGGCCATGTTAAGCAGTTAAAATTGCCTTTTTGTCTACTACTTTTGCCAGTTTCTGTAATGCATAACCCTCTTACAAATATGTTCCACTTGATCTTTCCAAGTAAGTTGTTCATAAACCATAAGCCCTAAAAAATTGGTTACGCCTACTCTTTCAATTTTATTTTACTGGTCTCCGTTGATGAAAATGCATAATATTAGTTTTATGTAAATTAATTATTAAATTATTATTATTAAGCCATATTCTGTGTTTTATTTGCAGATGATGCCACAATACTTTTTTCTGGGGAGAGGTTAACATTTTTAATATTAACATTAATAACACCCTGAAAAAAGTAGTTGATTGGCTAAAAACACTTAAACTTAAAGTAAACTTAAACAAAACCAAATTTATCCAGTTTAGTAACTATAGAAAAGCTCCTGTGCACTTAACTGTAGAGGAAGCTGGGACTTCAGTACAAGAAGTCGACAATATACGCTTTCTGGGAGTAACTATAGACACCTTCCTTAATTGGAAAGCACATATCCTTAAAATAAATAAAATGATTACTAGTCAGTGTTACGCCTTATCAATTCTTTCTGGAACTTGCTCTGAAACGGTTGTTAGAAATTCCTACGTTGGAAATGTGTTTCCACTACTCACCTACGGAATCATTTATTGGGGTAGTACCGTAAACGTTCCAACTACATTTGTCCTTCAGAAAAGATGTTTACGTACAATATATCGCATGCGTAATGATCAATCTCTTCGTAATGTGTTCAAGGATAAAGGTTTCCTTACGCTTACTAGGATTAATATTTTGGAACTCTGTCTTTTTGTTAAGAACAACGCTGACTACTTCATTAAAAAGTCCTCCCTGAAAAATAACTTGAGAGAAAAGTACAAATACAATCTATTGTGTCCAAAAGCAAATAACTTAATGTACTATAAAAGCACGTTTATTACTGGGATACGTGTTTAAAATGCCCTGCCCAATGATTTAAAAATGTTAGAGGGCAATTACTTTAAGTTTAAGTTAAAAAAATGGCTTATCAATAATGTATTTTATGATCTAAACTAATTCTTTGGCCATGATATATGTATAAATTATTAAATTCGTATGTTTTTAGACTTAATCACAATAATTGTATGCTCGCAATGGGCAACTGTTGATGCTATTGTTATTTTATTTTCCATCTTTTGTACACAGTTTACAATTAATAAATACATACTTACTTACTTACTTGCTTTCTCTACTCGTTTTGATACGACATATTTGTGACAATTACGATGCGTCTACACCACATACTTAAGCTTATGGAAGAATGATTCTAAACTTAAATCTTTACTATAGGGAACATAGGTTCTGAATAAAATGTAACGTTAATTGGTTCTATATTTAGCAGTTTTCGTGGAGTGAAAACATTACGTGCAGGGCCATTTGCAACGTCAAAACATGGCGGATGTTTAATTTGTTTTAGTTTTGAATTTTTGTGTATTCAGGTGTTCAAAGTTCTTTTCTGTTTGAATATTGTTAGTTAGTTTACTGTACAACATGGAAATGTACTAAATATTATTAATTTATTATAATTAATACTTAATTCGTAATATTAATACGATAACACCACACATTCCACCACTCAATTCCTTAATTAAAGTGCCCATTACTGTTGTGCCCGGCGATCAGTGCCCTGGTCAGGCTTATTCGTACTTCCGAGGAATATGCGGTGGCCCATGGCCTAAGGTACAACACGAGCAAGAGTGAGCTGATGGTTTTTAAAGCTGGTAAAAAGGCAATAAATACGGTACCAGTGGTCCATTTGTGTGAAGCTCCTCTTAAGAGAGTATCACGGCTTAAGTACCTGGGGCACTGGGTCACCGAGGATCTGAGGGATGACCTAGATGTTGAGAGGGAACGCAGGGCATTGGCATTGCGGTCTAATATGCTGTCCCGCAGGTTTGCGTGATGTAATAGGGACGTCAAGACGACTATCTTTAGAGCGTTTTGTCAGACCTTCTATACGTGCAGCCTGTGGGCTAATTGCTCCAAGAAGAGACTAAGTGCCCTGCGTGTCGGTTGCCCCGTTTTTGAAGCGCTTCTGGCATGTTTACAGAGGATTGATAGCTTTGGCGCCGTGATGCGGAAGCGGGATACATCGGCGTGGTGTCGCGTACGGGACAGTCCCAACAGCATTCTGCAGCTAGTCTGGGCCTCTCCTGCCAGCGGTGTCCTAGTCCATTGGGACTCGATTCATATGTAGTCCAGAGCAAATATATGTGTTTTTTTAAACTACCTACTTAAATTGTATTACTAACGTAGTTTTATATGTCTTTTATAACTAACACTATATGGACATACGTCTGAAATAAAAATTTGAATTTGAATTAACTTTAGCTTAGTTCACTTTACAATAGAGGTTCCGCAGTCAAGAAACCGTTATCTTTGTTTAAATCCTTCCCAGCCATTATACTGGAGCCTTTAATTGACACGGACTAAAACCAGACATAGTACGTTTAAATTGATGTGACTATTATCCGAAGGTCACAGAGGGAGGGTAACGATTGTGGACTGTATGTATGGTACTTTTTTCACTCGAACAGGCTGAACGGATGGATGCGGATGCCGTAATAGCGAGGTATAAAACATATCTGTAGGGGAGACCCGGGTAAAGCTCAAGTATTTACAGCTCTAGATTCTTCTCATTCTTATTTTACCCCGATATTATATTTAAAACCGTGTAGGTACTATTTTCGTTTTAATTTTGTGAGCTGTTAACAGTACAGCACATGGCGAAGGTGTTACAGAAGGTGCAGTATAGAGGTTCAAAGTATCAGCCAGCGAAACAAAAGTTTATGGTAGGATCAACGAAAGGCACAGCTGAGTATCTAGTCGCAGCAGACGAGAGGTGATGCTTGGTCTGAGTGCCACATCATTTGGATGATTATCCGTTGTATTTTAGCTGCTAGAAATATACCTTAGTAGGAAACGTGCTGATTTACAATATCCGGGCAAAATAAGGGTCAATTTTGTCTATATACATTTGTCTGATACCCACATTCATAGATGAATCAATCTCACCGCCTGTGAAAATCTCGTAACTACATATATTTAGTAAATGCAAACTCTTACAGGAATTGGACTTGTTACTTAGATCACTATCGGGGAAAACGGTGCAAAAATTTAACAAAACTTGTAAAACTGACATAAAGGAGAACTTGCAACCAATAAAAACAACAATATTATTAAAAAATAAGAATAATATTGGTAGATTAGTGTTCATTTTAACTCCATATCAGAGTCTCTGATTTGGTATAAGGATTATTAATAGTTTCATCGCTGTAATGTAGGTTTTGTTAAGTTTTGTTAAAGTTTTGCATCGTTTCCCCGATCACTGCTTATGAGTCATATAAAAAAGGACGAACAGTTTCTGATAGCTTCTATTGCTACCACTAGTACCACTAAGCAGATTGTGCACGGAAAATATGCATTAATAACCAAAATAGACGTTGTACCCCGGTATACGGTTTTGTGCAGGTTTTCCCTATTTAACATACATAGAAGTTTGCGTTCCGTTAGACTATTTGACGTTACATCTCATTTTATATCCACGTTCTCGGGCCTTATTGCACATTTTCAAGTAGTACTAACTTAAAAGTGCATGGCGTAATTTAATTTCAGATCGCAAAACGGCGCCGGTCACAAACAAAACAAACTAGCAGACAGTCGACATCGCCTGTAAACGTAAGTAATGCTAGACGCACAGCCAAGTGAAACCTCAGTGAAAAGTAAAGTCGTGTTGAATAAAGGAGGACGTGCAATAGTGCTGAGGAAATATTTCCGTCAAACAGTGAGTATTTTGTCGCTGTAAGTCTTGTAAATTTTGGTGAACCCCGTCTGACAGTTTTTTCTTTATACTAGTTTCCAGCCGTGCAACTTCGTCAGCGCAGAATACATTTAGTTACGGAAATTTTTAGAAACAAAAACAGACTGAAAGGTTATATTCGTCGAATACGTATGTGCAAAACCACATTGGTTTAATTCTTAACAATAAGTACAAAATGACGAACGAACGACCTTCATAACGTTAAATGGAAGCAACAAAATTGTTATTATTTTATGTTATTTTAAGCGGTGGTTAAAAGTGAACTACAGCGACATTTATTCTAGTCCTACACAATATGTGCACAGCGCGTCGACATCGCACTAATAACGGGTAAGCAAATAATACCTGTAAGTTCACAAGAATAGACTATAATAAATAAATAAATAAATAAATATGTATTCCATGTGTTTGTTCAAATTGCAGTGTTTGAATGTTGGCGACGCGCTGGCCTAGTTGTTAGTGACCCTCCCTACGAAGCTAGAGGTCCTGGGTTCAAACTCCGACAAGGATAGATATTTGTGTGACAAGCGCGCGAATATTTGTTCTATAGTCGTGGAGGTAAATGTACTATGTATTTAGGTGTATATTTATCCATGTACTTAAGTATTTATATCGAGCCTAGAGTTTAGTTTTAGACTAGTTCAATTGGTGTGACATTGTCCCTTGATATTTATTTTTTATTTATTTGTGGTACGTACGCTAACAAATATCAATTTTGGACACAACGATCTCATGCGACTTTATCTGGGTCTCTATTCTACCGGGTAAAACAATCGTGACTGTTGACATGATGGTTAGTATAAGGGTGAAATTATCATTAGGTATAATCCATATAATACAAGTCAGCCAAACAGTAGCATTCGCGATTTTCTTTTTTTTTCTTTTTTTTTTAATTTATTGAAAGGTACACTTACAGCAAGTACAGAAAGCATTCACATCATAGTAACAGGTTAAGGTATTATGTCTAGTGTACAAGCCAATTACAAGTATACACAGCATTTCCAGATAACTTAGCGGACTAAATAAAAACAATAGATTACACTAAACATCAGATCGTAATAAACAGGCCAAGATTTTAGTTTTCATTTGATTAGCATTCCATTTAAGTCTCAGGGTTCGTAACACATTAGCAGTCTTGAGATTGATACCTTACTTTTAATTTATGTTATGTGTTTATATAAAATATTCAACATCAACGATTGTGATTTAATAACCTCTAATAATTGCCGTTTAAAAGAAAACTACGGGAGTGAGTTAACGCAAGCGTAGCGCTGCCTTCAGATTGCACTCTGTAGCGGGCAGGGAGAATGTTGCTACGCCGCGTAACGGGGTCGCTACGGTTGCTACAAGCGTCTACGGCAAAAAATCTCGTATCAGTCTAAAGCTACCTGAGGCTTGACACGTCGACGCTGAGTAATGGGCGCGCGTGGAGCGCGATCGGCCGCGGCCTAGGTCTCGCGTAATCAAATCTGAACAAATCCGTCCTTCATCCCTGTCAGTAATTGATTATCATTTCGGCAAGGTGATCGCTCATGCGATGAAGGTGATCGCACGTTGGAGTTTGCCTTTACAAGTTTAAAGTGCGCTTAGGCGAGAAGTGATAAACTATACGTTACATGTATGTATCCCGTGTATCAATTGAGTTGTAAGTACTTATATTAACATTAAACTTTTAGGTGTGAATATAAATTAAGCCATAGAAAAACTTTTAAACTTGATTCAATACGATACGAGACCGACATGAATACTTATTTTGAAGGAATATATCGTTTTGATTTGTCACGTTTACCTGACAGGAGATGACGTTGGTAATATAGGTGAGAAGGATGCTGCCAAGTGGAGAAGCGATATCGGCGGGGCGGGCGGGGTAGGCGGGGGAGGGGGGGACGGAGGTCGCGGGGCGAGCGGGGGCGCGCAGGGCGGCACGTAACAAGTGAAGCGGGCCCGGGAGCAACAGTCTGCCGGAGCCCGGCCACGCGGCCTGACCCTCCACAACAAGTGTCGTGCCGGCTGCGGTCGCCGCTCGCCGCCGCTCGCCGCCGCCCGCCGCGCCGCCAGCCCGCGCCCCCGCCCGCGCGCCGCACCGCCCGCCCCGCGCGCCCTGCACCGCCCGCGGCAGCGCCGCCCGAGGTACCTACCCAGCACCGCTTGCGCGCCACCAGCGACGCCTCGCCGTCGATACAATACTGTACCTGTTGCGTGTACGAGACAAAAATTACAGATATTCATCTTTTAATCTCCGACGAGCTCGCTCGGCAAATGATTAGCAAATATTTGTGCTGTTTGTTACGCGACCGGATATTAAGGGCGACGGCGGCCCTGTTGCGCGGCGAATTAGCTCGCGTGCTCGTGTTACATTTTAACGCCACAATTACTTGTTCATTACGACACGAGGGGTTGCCGTAATTGTCGAAACAATAAAACTCACGGCACTTACTAAATTGATCCCGTTTTTAAAGATGATGGTAAATATTTAGATTTCTTTGTCAGTCCTTCAAATTAGTTTTAAATCTTGATCACTATTCAAATGTGGAAATGTGGAATGCGCTTAGCTAAGAGCAAACACATCTTTAGGAAAAAAAATATCACTATATCGTATGAATTCACTATGCTAGCTACGCAATTCCGCATTTTTAAAGCGCTTTAACTTTTTAAATCTTTAAGTAAAGACTCATGCTAACCAATGAGAAAATTAAAGGCAACTGAACAGATTTATATCATAAAATATAACACAGTTTTGGTTCAGAGTGACTGGTGTATTTGCTGCTTTTAATACTCGTACTTACATCCAGCAGTGCATAATTAGTTTAACATGATAATAATAATCTTCTTAAAAAATGCATATTTTTATTTTACTATCACCGTTGTTAAATTGAAACTCTGAGTCGTTTCACTAGTAAAGTAAACCCACTGAAGTGATAACGCGGGTAAAGTGACAAGAAATATTGTTCGAGTCCCGAGTCCATGCTCTGGGAAGCAGCCGATAAGATTGGCATCTCTGAAATCTCTTCGATATGCGAGGTTTATTCTGAACCGAGAGGGGAGGTTGGAGTCCCAAGCACCGGAATAAGGAACTGTAAATATAACTAATGTCTATCATAAGAATGCTACAATCTAAAATCACCAAACGAATATTTCATGTTCTAGCCATTTTATCGGCAAGCAGCATGGTTGGGTTGGCAGAATGTCCAACAAGAAAGGTTTTTTTGTAACTTTATAAATTTCTCAAGAACTCTGATCATTATTAATGAACTAGTTTAATAAGTGTCAATAAATATATTAAGGAGATAGCTTGAAACTATTCTTGTTAGAGCAAATCCAATTGCATGTTTTTTAATTTCGTTTTAGCCACTTTGTATTGGACGTTTATGTTAGGGATAGATTTATATCATTATAATTTGAAGTTATAGTATGAGTTTTTCGATTCGGTTGTGGTGTTACAACCCACGTGACCTAGTTAGTGATGAACTACGAGTCGCTATCAATGGTAGACCATTGGTACAAGTGTTTTCGTCATTAATTAGGTCGCGCGGGTTGGTCACTAGCGTGACCGCTTTTGCTATAACAGGATGCTTCTTTCTTCTTCTCTTGTGTTAGCTTAGAAAGTAGTTGTACTACGGAATACTACGGAATGCAGACAATGTATTCATATGTAAACGCGGGTGAAAAACTGATTTATGCCTCTGGTGGTTCATAAATGGCAATCTTACAAAAGTAATTACAATTCTCCTCCAGTTTCCCACGTCGAGGCCGTAACCCGCGGAGCGCCTGCTAGGCCGCCCGGGTCGACAATAAAAAGGTAACGGCCAGCGATCAGCGCGATGACGGGGAAAATAAAATCTTTATAACGTCCTTTTTTTTCCTTTAAAAACTACTCGCGCAACATTAAGTAAAGTGTAATTCCCCACAAAAAACAGAGAACCATTCATCTGAACCATTTCTTAATTAAGTCTGAACAAATATAACTTCATTTAAATTGTTTTTTAGAAGTCACGTATTCTTAACAAGTTTTACAATTTTAGTTTGGTATTTGGTCTTTCTCAGAGATTTTTTCCAGAAATTGCCTATCATACATAAATACTTATACGAAGTTAGACTAAGAAAATCGTTCGTACGATAATGGCTTAATTAAAATCACTTGCCGTTGTAGGCACGACGTCGATAAACCATGAAACGGGTTGGAGCGAGGTGCCCTTCAGTCCACATGGTCATTACTCCGTAATGACCACTCATTTTAAGGGACTCCCCCCGGAAATGTTGTTGAAGAATGGGGAATGAGATTTTAACGATTCATTTGCTTCCAACGCTAACATCTTTTTAGTGAATTTAAAAGATGGATATTTTATAGTCATAAAGAAAAATATCGTTTCGCCTCGCCTTGGCGCGGATAATAATAATATGCTTTTTAACTGACTTATTTAATAAAGGATGAGCCTATCTATTCAACCAGTATTTATTTTGTATGGATGGTAATGTATTTTTTAGCTCGTGAGCCAGTTTTAATACTTATGTATTTTTTGTTTGAATAATCATACTTAGAATCAATAACATTTCAGGTTATAATAATATGATATGTACCTAAGTGGTTGTTATAATAATCTACCTACCCTGACCTTCGTTTTTTTTACCTGTTTCCATTGAAATAATGTGCAAAAAAGTAGCAAGCATATGACCAAAGATACGTTTTGGACTTAGTAAAGTGTAATATTGATTATTAAAATTTTGGCGTAAACTGTGGTGAAATCTATTAGGAATTGCTGAAAGTTTTGAAAATTATTAGCATACATTGCTTCCAACGCTTTCAGCAGTTAAGGGAATAGTCAATGTTTACAAATACGACAACATACAATTTTATTAAATGTATATTTTGTTACAAAATCCCAAGTAGTAACTCCTTACGCCTACTTCAGAAGATGTAATTGTTAGCTTTTATTGATAAGTATTACTTTTATAAAGTAATAGTGCATATACAAACCTTATAACTCAGATTTTTCATTAGTAGTCGTTTAATTGGTTTTCGGTTAACTTTAAGGTGTCTGTGTTTATCTCCCTTGACCAAACTAAACTACGCTACCGCGCTATAGCCTAAACGATTTTGTTATCGTATCTAAAGAAAGTTAGGGCTAAACCCATAAGAATCGAAATATCGAAAAGTCAGGCGCAAAAGTGATGAGTCTGCAAAATATTTCTTCGTATCTCGGGTCGCAACTACTGAACACCCAACTTTGATATTGCTTACGGAACACTATTTTCCAATCTTATAGATAGAGAAGGACACCGGTACGTGTTCCTAATTTGGTCGTAGGTTTGTGATTTACCGAGGGTAGTATAGAAGCAGCTCGTACGCGCGAGGGCGAGGGCGGTTTTTACGGGCGCACGGGCACGCCTCTACGCTCTCTAGCGATGATCATTGTTTTTGGATACAATTGAAAATGTGGGTCATTAGTATTTATCGTTTGTTAATTAGCAATCATTTGCCAACTAATTACCGGATTGCGGCGAAGCCCAAAGAAAGGTTATAGAGGTTATATGTATGTATGTTTGTATGTATGTGTGTCCATTCCTATGTCCCCTTGTAACTACTCAACGAGTCAATCGATTTTGATAAATGACACGTCATTAGATTTGTCTAGATGGTGCAACTGTGACTGGGTACATGAAATTCTTAACAAAAAAAAACCGGCCAAGTGCGAGTCGGACTCGCGCACGTAGGGTTCCGTACCACTATACATCTAAATAAATGTTTTTCTTTATTCTTTATTATATTGGAGTTGATTGAATGAAAGGTAAAATGCGGTTTACGATTTATAACGTATTAAAAAAAAACTAATTATTAGATCTCGTTCAAACCAATTTTTGGTGGAAGTTTGCATGGTAATGTACTTACATCATATATTATTTTTACATTTATCATTCCCTTATTTTAGAAGTTACGGGGGGGGGGGGGGGGGGGGGGACACACATTTTTCCACTTTGGAAGCGTCTCTCGCGCAAACTATTTAGTTTAGAAAAAATATATATTAGAAACCTCAATATCATTTTTGAAGACCTATCCATAGATACCCCACACGTATGGGTTTGATGAATAAAAAAAATTGACTTTCAGTTCTATGTATGGGGAACCCCAAAAAATTATTGTTTTTTTTCTATTTACGTATGAAAATCTTAATGCGGTTCACCGAATACATCTACTTACAAAGTTTCCATAGTATAGCTCTTATAGTTACGGAATAAAGTGGCTGTGACATACGGACGGACAGACGGACGGACAGACATGACGAATCTATAAGGGTTCCGTTTTTTGCCATTTGGCTACGGAACCCTAAAAACATACAAAAGGTTTGTAGTTTGCTGTTTATTCGTTCATTATGTACCTAATTTGTTTGTTATTCGACGACGTAGTTAGCCTAGTTGGTACTGACCAGATAGTGACTCCGCCTACAAAGCTAGCACGGGTTCAATTCCCGGTTAGGATAAACATTTGTGTGATAAGCGCGTGTATTTGTTCCTGAGTCATTGGGTGTTATTTTTAAAATATTCATTTGTTATAAGTATGTTTTACGTTGCCTAGTATGTACCCACACTACAAGCCTAGAGCCTAGGGAGACTAGGTAGATTTGTGTGGGATCGTCCCCCGTTATTTATTGCTTGTTTGACATACAAGTCATATTCTCATACCTACAGTAAAATCAGTGTTTTAATTTTAATTTTCTAACAAGAATACGTTTAGTTTCGACCATTATAAATCTTTCCTAAGAAGGACTAAAGTCCTTTTAAGCTGATTTTAAACGTTTAATACTTCAGATTAACCAAAGTTGAATTAAATTGGATATTCACGCAAAAGTTCTCAATTCGGTTCGCAGCAGACGTAAAGCGGGAAATGGAGACAGAAGACAAATAGGATAATGAATAAAGGCAAAGTAAAGACGAAAATAGTTAATTTTCTTTAGTGCGGAATCCTAATTGTGCACTCCGACTCGCTCTTGGCCGGTTTCTTAATTTCGAACATCTCAAAACTTATCCATATAAAGTGACGCCATGACATTTTCTTGCGCACCACAGAAGTTAAGTAGTTGTTTTTTTTATTCATACTTATTTATTGCCCTTAAGCAGGTAGCAGTTAACTTATGCAGAAGATAGCGATAAAACGAAGTCGATCAAAGTAGAACATACAACTGAAATGATACAACTTGCTATTAATTACTAAATTTTACATGCTATTGAAAAAACAAGAACCAAAAATGACTCGCGTAAGTTATTAGCTTAAATATTAATTTTAAAATATCTCGCATACAACCACTATCACGGAAGTTTTCAGGACCTACAGTTTCGGTCCATGAATTTATTTCGCAAGTTAATTAATTAGCAATACACTTACGCCGCTTTACTTCCGAAAATATTGAATAACAATGTTGGTGGGCTGGCATTACTTGGTCTAGCTAGTGCGGGCTGAACCGGTTAAAATCAATATGAGCTGTGGTTTTGCCGCAAAACATTGTAGAATTGCATAGCTACTATGTAGATTGATCATGTCATGTCGTTCATACGGTGTTTTTCACGTCACAATGTTATTGGAACAAATGGGTTTGCGGAAACAAGGAAAAAAGGTTTGATGTCATTCAAATGGTTTTGTATTTTCAGTAGATCTATCAGTACTTAGGTACTTTTGCAACATATATTCAGCCCTACTCGCCTCCGTACATTACAGACTTATCCAAGTGGAGAATATTTAGTATGCAGATCAGTTTCACAACTTTGATACAGGATATAAAGCTTTTGAATTTATTTCGTTTTCTGCAGGAAGTTTTGTAACAAAAAGGACTCGCATTAAGCAAATTTTATTAAGTTTATATAAAACTTAGCAGAATAAGGAACAAGGGAACTCTTTCGACTGTTCGGTGAGCCGGATTACAAACAAACACTTTCTTCCTCCTAAATAAAATACTACATACCCGTAAGCGTGTACAGTTGCTACGTCGTTGGAAATGTTGGTGTACCTTTTCGTAGTGCTGAGTTACTAAATGGCACATATTTATTTAAAATTACGAGTCACTCGTCGCACGTAGAACTCGTTTATACTTAGTTATTTCTTGGGGAGTTTTTTTTTCTCTTAATTTATTTATATAATATACCAAATTATATCAGAATTTATTTGTAAAAAATCACTAACATTTTATAAAAACAAACGAAAGAACTTACAAACTTACTTAAAACTACATGTCTAACAAACGAACGAACATACAAACTTACATAAAACTACACTAATCTAATACACCGCTACCAGTAGGCATTGTTCCCAAGATGCTGGCAGCATGGCCACGTTGAATGGCAATGCTTAATCTTTGTGCCAAGTACAGGCCGGCATTTTGGTCACGAGTTGTGTCGATCAAGCGCCTTGATAAATCCTAAAAAATACGGTGTGCTCCTGGTCCCCACGGTCGCGGTCCTAAAGTTTCGACTCCAAAAGGCTCAAATATGTACCTTCTATCAAGTTGACTGTATTTGCGCCTTCTGAGGGTTTCCGCTAATTCCACCGCAAAACAAGCCTTAGTACTTGTTCCGGCAAGGTGTGACGGGCAAGGGTGTCCACGCAAGTGGCATCCCAAACCAACTGCCGGCCCAACTTCCACGGAACAAGAGTCATCCCATCAGGTCTTTTACCATCGTCGCGCATGAGACCATTTGGTTCCAAAATTGCCGCACAATTGGCGCTGGTAAAAGCCCGGTGGATGACATTTTTAAGGCTGGAGTGACGGGAAAATCTACCAGCACTTCGCGCACAACATAAACCGTGGAGACCAAGCCGATCGACACTAGCGCCACACTGGCAGTGGTGAGGAGCACAACATTATGCACCCAAGCGGAGTGAAGTCAAATAAATCAACCACATTTTGAGTGGCATCTAAATGTTTTTGATTTATTTGTTTATTTAATGATACACTGAAAAAAATATTGGCCACTTCTAACAAGATCACTCACTCACACACTCATCACTTCTTTTGCGGGTGGTAGGACCTTGTGTAGGGTCCGTCCGGATCGCTACCACCCATCTTATCCATTAACCTACCGCCAAACAGCAGTGTTCGCATTGCTGTGTTCCGGTTTGGGGATAAGACAGCCGGTGTAATGACTAGCATAGAGGCATTCTATCTTAGTCCTCAGGGTTGGCAGCGCATTTGCAGTCCTAGGCTTGCAGTCTTGTGAATGCGAATGTCTATGGGTTACAGTTTCCACTTACCATCCATCAGGTGGCCTGTGTGCTGGTTTGCCATCTCAATGACATAAAAAAAAAGATTGTGATTGTTGCGTATAAGCGACTTGATTGAAGCCTAACAAGACGAATTACTATGAAACTGGCTGTTGTTACTGTCAGCTGTGGTAGATATAACTAATATCATAACTATTATATACATTTTTCGTCAAGTAAGACCAAAACTCTCTTGGTTGGCTACCATTTTTTGAGCGTATGAAGAGATAACCAATTTGATTCCTAGGCCGGAACTGAGTCAAAGTGGCGTAATCAATAAAATCGTGAGAGGCTTCTAAAAATTTCACTGTACTTTCACTGTTTCACATCACATAAATCAAACATTAAATTGGTATACTGGTTTTGCCGTTAAAGCCTATCAAATTGAAACTCAGATAGACATACTCTATACTTTAAGTGGGAAAATCTACACTACATCAAGAATAGGTATCATGTATGTGAGTTTAATTAAGTAGGAATCTGCTTTTATGCAGGCCCCGCACCAAAAGAAAGCAAAGGAGGTTAAAAAAGGTGTGACGTTAGACCCGAGAGAGTTTCCGGTGAGAACCGATGCCGATGGACTACCCAACTACGAAGATAGTAAAGAATGCTTTGTTGAACCTCAGAAATCTTTTTTACTGCTATAAAAAGGGTTTTATCGTCGTTGGGTCAGCAAAGTGTATGTAAATGAGAACGCGTCGAGTTTTCACGATAGATATAAAGGGAAATTGCCGTTTTGGGTGTTATAACTCAAAAGATTTTTAAGGTTCGGCCATATTGCGGCTTGGAACAAATCTAAGGGCAATTATAGAGCCGTGCAAAAGTGAGCCAGTGTGACAGCCCCCGGCGCGCGGAGCGGCTGTGCGCCGGACCCGCGCGATCGATACCACTCGTTACTGGATCACAATGGGCCAAGTATTAATAGGCGCCGGAATGAGATGAAGTTAATTACGCCGAGGAGAGCTACATGTACGCGATTAGTAACGTGTCTGATCGGTAATTATTGAAACTTGGTTATTAAGTTACTATAGCTGTCAGCGCAGCGCCGGGCATTTGTTAGCCTTTTGTTTCTGTTCCGTTATTTACTAGTTAGTACCTACTAGATACGGGAACGAAGCATCGAAAACTAATGAAGGCTCGTATTGATCGGTAACTGATGTGTAGGTATTTTCGCTATTTCAAATGCATTGGCCGGGCGCTACTCCAGCGAATCGCTTTGCGCGTGTAATCGACTGAATGTTGCATTCAATTCCGCCGATGTCAATTGCACTGAAGCGCCCCATGTTGTATCTTCCAATCTGTCGTCGCCGACTGAGGTTGCGTTCTTCGCCCCGAGCTTAACCTAAAAACATTAATCGTAGTCTCGGGAGACGTCACAAGGGGATTAAAATTTACGGACTGACAGATGCCATGCCGTGCTGAGACAACAGTGATTAAACTTGTCATTAACGAGTTTGAGACCTCTTTGACTTTCAACCCTTCTTGGAGTTCTCAATATAACAATGCTTGATGAATCAATTAAATACGGGAAATAACAGTAGATTGTTCAACAAGGGTCTTAAATGATACGAGATGTTTAGCCAAACGAGCAGAGCGAGGGTGGCTATAGTCCGAATGTTATTATGGGTGATTAGTCTCGCGTTAAACACCACTATTACTTTGAGCGCGAAAAAAAACGCGTTCCATACAAAATTACAATATTTATTATATTTTATATTACAGTTTCTTACAAATTGGTTTCGCAGTTTTTTTTGTAAAGTGACACTTAATTTTACAATATTTAGCCAACAGATTGAAACTTAAAAACTAAATATTTTAAAAGTAATTGGACCATGCACAATATGATGAATTCATCCTTAATATAATTAAATAGATTCATATTCGTAATCATCAATCGTGTTTTACCAAATGAAATCGATTTTTTCGCACATTTGTTATTTTGAGGTTATTTTCACGCCCTATCAATTGTCTGTACACAATCACTGAAAATGGCGATAATCCTCCATTCACAAACACCGTGACTGGTGGTTTAGGGGTCCCGAAAGCAAATTAAAAATAATAATTGATAGAGACTAATAATGAGCTTTAGTCCCGATGTGCAGAGACACACATAACATAACATAACATGTTAAGAGCATGAGATTGAGAAGCGACAAAGAACTTAACAAATAAACAAGGCTTGCATGGCATGTTTTAGTCGCTTTAACTTCGCGTGTCACGAACACGGGGTCCGGAGATCGTTCCCTGATACTCTTAACAACTTGATGTGGCTGCTGCAGCGTGGCCGTGTAATTTAGCCGGAAGCAGACAGGCGAACTTGTTACAAACAAAGGTCGGGTTCCGTCCGCCTGCTGCGTGACGGCGGACATCATGTTCTACGTAGGTATACGTTTTTGTAGTCGCAATAATAGCGGTAATTAGGTCATTGCTAGTTTATCAAATTATTCATATTTTTAGGAAAAGAAGAAGAGTTAAGTCACTATTGCTTTATTAAAAAAATAGGGTTTTTTAAGAAGCGAATTGAGAACAGTAATTTGTAAGCGTTTCTTTTAAGCACTACGTGTATGCAGTGATGTCGTCACTGTGAGATACCTACTTCTATCTTCAAACGTGTTAGATTTAATACAGCTAGACTAATTGCCCAATCGCCTCGTGATCCAATAACAAATATCCCAGAAGCGCCGTCATTTTTATTAACTTTGCTTTTTTATTATTTCACAGAGTGATAAACAAAAATAAGCGTACCACTTCGTGTTTGTATGTCCATCTTTTTTATGGTTCCTTTGTCTCTGAAAAATATCAAACAGGGGAAACAAACAAATAGGTAGGTAACGTTCTTGAATGGTCACAATGTTCTCCTTAGCAACACGGCCTGTGAACGAGCACAAGAGTAACAAGCTGTATCGCGCGCTCCGCTCCGGGCGGATCTGTAAACCATGTGTAGACCCTCATGTATTTGCCAGTGTCGGAGCGATATATTTTCTAAGCGATCGGTTTCTATTTAGCTATGTATTTGGCAGTTTCATCTCTTTGTTTTTTGGCAAAACAAGATTAGGGGTAAACATAGTAAGATAGAAACCGATCGGTTACGGTTGGACAATGTCGAATAAGTCGGACTCACGACACATTGAGCAAACACGACGATCAAACAAAAAGCAGGTATCAACACATTACAGTACACACCACTTTGGGTTAAGGATATTATCAGATCAAGATAAGTACAGTAAAACCAAAGTATTAATAGTACTCGGCTGTATATTGCTTTCACACTACTTGCATAGCAAATATATACTGATAGATGACAGAGAGAGTTCAGTGTGACCGCGATAGACCACCGGGTACTATTAATACTCGTACTTCGTTTTACTGTTTTATAGTGATTAACTTACTTACTTGAAAAAAATGCATTTATTTACTTTAGTATTTCATTTAACTCATAAGCTCATAATCTACTTATACATGGCCTACTAAGGTACATTTTCAAATACATCATGTGGTTCTAAACGTATAATTTAATAAATAACTTACGAAGTGGTCAATTACTTTAAGACCGGGGTTTCAAATAAAAAAGTGTTTACCTACAAAATAACCAAGAGTAAACAATTTTATACATAATCGTTTAAATGTGTTACCTTAACTTTATTTTACAATAACTAGAGTGTAGAACTGTCACCATTTTTAAAGGTTTTTTAAATCTTTTCCGGGATAAATAGTACGAGGGGCAAGAAAATAACGATGAAACGTTGTTTTATTTAGACTAAGAAGAACTGCAAAGAAACAAGCGCTTTTACATTTAGATATTAATTCGAATTAGGACGGTTCACAAGGGTATCCATACCTTTGTACATTGTTAAAGTAAAGTTCCCTCACCGTAATGACCTCTCCTTCCAAATTCTGTTTGTAAGCGAGTGTTTCAGAAAGGATAAATTAATTTTTTGTAGCGTCAACGGCGCGCTGGTGAATCAAGGGTCGAGTGGAGGGTACGTAAATACGAGGAGTGGGGGGGAGGGGTAATGGAGAGACCAGGAACCTCGGGCCTACTGACGTGTCACGACAAACTTAATTATTACCAACCCTGACACACATGTTTTTTTTCATCAGAAGGCGCCTAAGGAGAATATATCCTCACAATATCAGATAATTGTGAAGATGAGTGAAGAGTAGATGAATGAGAGTCTTGATTATATCACGAGATGTATGACTATTTTGGGCAGGAAGAGAGTTGAATGAATATATATGATGAGATAAAATTAAATCTGCATAGTCTATACTTGATCCAACTTTAATTTACACAGAACCTTACTTTTTTATAAATCAACGACTTTACAAAAGAGGATTTTTTTTATTCCTCCGGAATTTTATTTATTTATTTATTTATTTATTTATTAATATTCTCTTAATTAACACTAACAGCCATGCTACACGTATTAATTAGTAATGAGAAAATGACATACAGCAGAAATTACAAGGTACCTAAGGCATTATCTACACCTGCACAGAGCTTATGGTGACAATTGTCTCTAAGTACCGACTGGCAGATGCGTAGAAACGCGACTCAGAGGTGTAAAAAATATCAAGTTGGCTGTCGCTGGCCAGGATGTCATTTAAGAGCTTCAGGGCCCGGTGCAGAGGAGAGTGAGCTAGTGCGCGGGTGCGCGCCGCCGGGATAGCGAAGAGTGGACGAGGGCGAGGGCGGAGCTGTTGGTTCGACAAGGGTGGTGCCCGTAGAGAGATTAGAGGCAGAAGAGACACGTTGCTAATATGCCCTCGTATGAGTTGAAAGAAATATTTTACCAGGGACATGTCTCTCCTGGTTTCAAGGGCTGTATAGTTCACCATTCCTAGTATATAGAGCGTTGGATACATGTAGGGATAATACCCATACGTTTTTTTGAACAGAAAACGGATAAAGGCTTTTTGAACCTTTTCTAGCATTAATACGTATTTTCGCTCATGCGGAGACCATATAGTGGAATTGGTTAAGTGGTTGGTGGTGGTTTATGCTTAGCTTGATTAAGTTGCTATGAATTTTTTGCGTGCCGCTGTGTTAGTCCTTTTTCTATTCCAATTTCGAAGTTTTTCTTTCAAGATTAACAGTGTTAAGCAAAGTCAGATTTGATTGTTTAGCAATAAAGGTAATTTACTTCCAAGACTGTTCGCGCGGCTCCTTTCATTTTCAAAGTCGTACTTAAGTACGTATGTATAAGTACCAACTTATTGCCATCAACCTTTTGTTCACCCATTCCGGCCAAGCTGAAAATACTTAGGTATGTGGACGCGTTTCATCATCAATACGAAAATTATTCAGTTTAGAGTAAGGTACAACCCCCCCCCCACTGCTTCCCCAATTTAGTGGGGAGAAAATTCTGTGAGAACTCGCTATCACGCCGACACGCTCGAAAACATTTTTTAAAAAACGTCCTCCGATTAGAAACAAATATTTATAATGTACCTATGTATACATTCGCTGCGGAAGTGAGTTAGTATGTCTGGATACACTCTATTGGGCGGCTGAAATTAGGTTTGGACATGGCTTTGTAGTCTGAGAGCTGAGACGCCGACGCGCCGTAACCACTGTAACCAGATAACTCGAGAGCCGCAGCCGCTCTCCGTCCACTCGCACACTTACCTACCTGAATTGTGCAACAATGTCGATGGCTATTACAGTGTATTTTTTCTATTACAGGTTCCCGCTGATTCAGTTGGCTCGACTTAATTTTGAGGTAAGCCTTAAAACTGTAAACGAGGACTCCTGACGTGCCATGAGCGTGCAACGCTTGAAATTTAATTCGAATTAAGTATGAATCTTTTATCTGTCAACAAAAATTTAAAGTCACTTTGCCCAATGTTTTGGTCAATGTCAAATTGGATCTTGGAAGGTATGACGTCAACTTTGTAATGGTATTTGAATCTTGTTGCTATAGCTATGTGCTATATAACAAAGGGTTAAAACCGCCATATGCAATAATCAAACTAAATAGTAGAATTGGCAAAGTACAAAAGTGACCATTCACATAATACTGACCTTAACTATTTAGGGTAATTCTTACGTAAATGATCACTTTGTATGTACTTTGCCAATTCTACTAAGTAGTTAGATAAGTACAACCTACAAACAACTTTTATTCGTAAGCTGTTTAATTTTTACTATCTAGCATACGAGGAGCGTTCAATAAATTCTCGGTATGAGAAGGATAAGCATACGATTAGCGTTTTATTTTTATTTTTCTATATATTCCCCCCCCTATGTTTATACACTTACAAGATCTGTCAATTAGTTTTTTTAACCCCTCATAAATATATTTTTTGTTTTTGGTGTCAAAATGCTCCACCACCGCTGCCTTCAACGCTTCATCATTAGAAAATCGATGTCCACGAAGATCCTTTTTAAGGTTGGGAAATAAAAAGTAGTTGCTGGGGGCCAAGAATAGAGTGTACGGCGGGTGAGTAATAGTTTCGAACCCAGATTCAAGAACAGCAGCCTTGGCAACATGAGCAGTATGCACAGGGGCGTTGTCATGAAGAAGCAGCACTCCTCTGGTCAATTTTCCCCTCCTCTTCTCTTATATTGCTTCCCGAAATTGGCGTAAAATATTAGCGTAGTACTCTCCTGTAATATTTAAATATTTTTCTTTATAATCTATTAATAATATCAAGGGACGTAGAACATAATTTAAATATTCAACTAGGTTCGTCGAGGTAGAACGACCCTTATAAAAGCCATGTTGTTGAGGAGGAATTCCTCGAGATAAAACAGGATAAATCACCTCATTAACTGATCTTTCGAATACTTTTGCAAACACATTCAAAATGGAAATTGGACGGTAGTTCTGGATCTTAACTTTGCTACCCTTCTTATGGATTGGCAAAATGTGTGCCTCTTTCCACTTCGAAGGAAAAATACCCTCAGAAACAGATTTGCTAAATAGTATACTCAGTGGAAAACAGAGGTGCTTAGCGCAATTTACGACAAAATACGAAGAGATACCGTCACTGCCAGCACCACCGTTTACATTTACGCACTTAAGGTGCTTCAAAACAGTATCAGGACTAATCACAGCACAACTAATTATGCTACCATCGTCGCAAAATGGAGGTGCCAGCGAGTGCTCCGGATATGAGGAGGCAGGGGACTGAAAAACGGAGTTGAAATAGTTATTGAAGCCATCACAAATGTCAGGCCCATCGGCATAACTGTTACCGTCAAGTTCTAAAGACCGGGGGTACGGGGAGCCCTTGTGTCTAGCTTTTACAAAAGCCCAGAAGCGTTTTGGATCTGTTTTTATGCCAGACTGTACCTTATCCACATAATGAAGGTAACAATCGTTTTCAATTTGTTTTTGTCTTTTGCGTAATAAGGAGAACTCTTCGTAATCACGTGGATTTCCATAGCGTTTCCACCTAGAATGTGCTTTGGCCTTCTCTTTGATTATGCTAATTAGCGCCCTACTAAACCATGCAGGACATGTTAAGATGATCGTGGATAATATCATGTATTGTACCAATAGTTTTTTTTTTGTTGCTTTTGACCTAGCTTTCACTCGACCATCTTCCAGTACAATTTTCTCCACTTTTTTAATGTTTTCTGGTGAAGTAGCTTTAACAGGCCGACCAGGTGTAGGGTCATCTTCTATGCTCTCCCTCTCACGCTTAAATTCATTTGACCACTTTTGGACAGTAGATAATGAAGGAGCGGTCTAACGATAAATCCATTTTTTCTTTAATAGACTTTTGATTTTTTCCCTGTTTAGGCAATAATTTTATCACTGCCCCAAGGTGATCACGTTTGTTCAGCAGTAGCAGAAAAACAAAAGAACGTGTGGGAATTTACTTTTTTTACTGTCAATGAATGACGAATATTAAGAAGTTTACTAAAAAGATTTGCAAGATGCTAAAACCGAGAATTTATTGAACGCCCCTCGTATAACGGTTCTGGCAAAGACGAGAAGAAGAGAAAAACTGTAACGAATTTTCATCTCTGGAAAAAATAGGATTGGGAAAAAAAGAGAATGGAAATTTTGCTACTAATCAAATTTAATTTCGGAAATTACGAGCCCCACCCACAAAATGCCAATATAGGAATGGAAAATATGGGATTAGAAAACGTGAGCTCACGTTTTCATACATTATTTTACATATACATATACTTCACCTTTATTACACTCAAAAGTCAATGTCAATATCAACTTGCTATCAAACTGTATTACTAAATACGGGCACGGGATACGTCAACGCTACTCGATAGAAGGTAAAAGTTTGTGCTCACGGTACTGGTTCAGAACACCGACTGAACAGCTGGTAAATATGATGCAAGATTTTTCAGACTATCTTTAGTGTACCTAACGACGGCTAAATTGTATTAAAACACCAAATCTAAGAAACGGATGCCATCTATTTGGCATAATAGTATATATCGTGTTTGACATAACATACTTGGCACCACCTAGGCATAATCGTTTATCGGCGAAAGTTAAAACTGCGAAAGCGTATTCGCGCGTTGATCTACTATGACAAGGCCGAAATTTATTACGAATAATGTTGTGTAGCATAAGTAATGATCATATTGCAAAATACTGAGCAGAAAATTACAATTTAATACCTAATTACTAATTAAAAACAACCAAAGGCAGTGAGCGAACTAGCAAGATGGGTCGGGGCAGAAGCAACTCGGATAGGTTAGGTTAGAAAGCTACGTTTGGCTCCCGGCTCCTTAGCTTTCGGTCTAGGTTTTTATTTCTATGCTGGAAAAATCTATAGGTCCCCCGATCTAATATTAGTTTTAAAAAGTTCATGGTTTAATAATTTTAAGAACAAATTTTTAACTTCAAATTATCTATTACGATTCAGCATATCAATATTATGAACTATGTCATAAGAGTTAATGAAAATAGACCATTATGCTTCAAGTAATTACTTATGCAATATATAGAATTATTACAAAAAAAGTTATGCATAAGGAGGGGGAGCCATAAGAAATGGTATTATATCTCTCAGTCGTAACTTATAAGAATGCGACTGGTAAGAGCTGTAATTTATTATTTTTGTAATGTATCCTCTATTTGGTTCGACAACCAACCTAAAAAGACATCGTAGCTTGAACGGCCTTATATGTATAGTGTTTTTTTAGACAGACTCACTAGATCAGAGTTTCTCAAACTTATTTTTTTGAGTCTCAAACTTCGTTGAGTTTTTTTGTGTAAAAAAAACAATGCTTTTTATGGTTGTTAATGTACTTATGGGTAAATAAGGCACTTATAAGGGCGAATGCGACCTGAGTCTACGTTAGTTACGAGCATATTGTTTATTGTATTAAAAAAGCCGCACATCGTAATATAATTATCTCTGCATGTGTATTTTTATGCCTACGCCATCGTTACTTGCGTCTATATTAGTGGAGGTAGGGAAGTGTTCTCGTAAGGTCAGAGGGACTCGTTATCTTCGATCGCCGTGTTTCCCTCCGAGGCGCTTAATCCGTTCAATCTGGCATTAGAGTCGCAACTTCGCCCATTCTTTTCTAATTTATGTCCGTATAGTATCCCGGGTCGGCGGCAACGACTTGTCTGCGATCTGCCACACGGCCACCGTTCAGCCATTATAGCCCGTTCAGCAATTTAAACACGTACGTAAAAATCAAACGGCTATTTATTTACGGTACATCCATTTAGGTCGATTGCCATCTCAGTGAGCTATCGAGACTTTTGTTTTGCTGGTTAAATGAGTTCATTTGGTTATAAATGGTTATTGTCATTTTCATGTGAGCTAAAATATGTTTACGAGTGCATCCAGTGTGCTAGGAGAATACCGGGTATTTCGGGGCGAAAGGGAAACAATTATACCTAATGATCGAAAAATCAAGCCAAATTACTAATATAGGTACAATTACTGATATAGGTCTATTTAAAAAAAGTTAATTGTTTCCGATCAATGCATAATTTCAAGTTTGTGTACTCGTTAGACTTCTAAGAAATAGCAAGGCATTCGAACCAAGGAGGTCCGTAACGCAGATAATTGCTTTTAAGAAATTTGTATCAAGAACGACTTTCGAATCGTTTCGTTCATCAAATTCCATTAAAACTTTTTCCATTAAACATCTCACTTTAGTAAAAATGCTTTCATCTAACATTAAAGTAAATAATGGTATACGATTCCAAGTTAATTACAAAATAGGAAACCCTGATACTTTTAATAGGTTTCCTTAATGTTAGTTTATCTTGGAGGATTTTTTTAACTCCATACGATATTAGTTAATTCAGAACTATTTTTAATCATTTCAATATTAAATGTTAGGAGTCCTAAGGTAAGCCAGAGCTCAGCCTAAAGCCCAGAGGCTTATAATATGGTTAATACTCGTAGGCAACGATATTGATCCTTATAAAGATAAATAACTATTTAAATATATAGAAGAAGAATTTATAATATATGTATATGGAATCAAGTGAATGTCGGAAAGTGAAGAGTGGAAAGTAGAACTCATTTACATCAAACTCAGATAAGAAACCTCTATAAAAATAGCGCCTCAACAAAACCACATTAAAATTCGTCCTTTCTTCCCACTGAGTGCTGTGATGCCGCAGGTCAAACCTGTGGTAAACACTTAGACGAATTATATATACCAAACAACATTCATAGCAACAGTAAAGAGAAAAAAAGTATTTGTTTTACTTAATGAGATTCAACTGAAAGCACTAAATAAAAACAATCCACTTCAAAGCATTGGTCATTTAGACGCGCACTGGGTTTCGCCTGCTGCCGACACGCTGCCTCCAGGCTTGGTCATTGAATGGAAAACAACGATTTGCTCTACCATTTATTGAAATCGGTTTACTTACACAGACGTACTTTTATATCTGGAACATACCTATCTTGCAGTACAATTATGCAACCTTTAAACAATATTGCGTACATGCTCATTGTTTGAGCTTTGTGATAATGAGAAATCAAGTTGCATTATATATACAATTATTAAAAATGTTGGTGCAGTGAGCATCATAATATACAGGGGTCGTTACGTAATTAAAAATGCTTGCATTACCTAGCCTACACATCTGACTTATCGAATTTCACCACCTATCAAAAAGTGCCCGACCAATTTAATTTAAAGGTATTTAAATTACCTTTTGAATTGGACCTTTTATTTTATATAAGGATTTATCATTAAAGTATTTCAACTTTGTATAAACGCTAGAAAGTGTTTTTTTAATCCTTACAAAATGTTTTTTTAGCGGAGATGAATTTTATTATAGGTAAATCATATTTAGGGTTCCAAACTAGAAACCCATAATAGTTTCGCCATGTCCGTCCGTCCGTCCGTCCGCAGCTTAGCTCAGAGACTCTTAGTTCTAGAAAGCGGTTATTTGGCATGGATGTTCATATTAGTCACACCAACAAAGTGGTAACATAAAATCGTGAAAAAAATAAATGTTTTTCGGGGGAAACTTTTTTTTGGTAATTAACGTGCTAGTTTTTGTAAGAGTCAAGTTCCCCCCCCCCAGTTAGCTACTTCACGAACTAACACTAAGATGAACGATTTAAAAATTGTTGACTATTCATACACTACCTTAGGATCAATAAAACTACATTTTTAAACCATTAACACAAGTGTCAATTTTTAGCAATAAATAGTGAAAAAAGATTGGTGATTTTGCCGTGTCATTATTACCTTTAAGACTAAGCTGTATAAAACTCCCTAAAAATTAACCGCCCTCGTGGTAAAATAGAGCATTCCGTATGCAAAACATTGTGAATTTGACATCATTGGCCCCATACGATCCCTCATACTTTTAACAAATAAAAATTGGAATTAATTTTGAAATATATTTCTGATTATATTTGTCCATAATATTTCGGTTAAGCATAAGAATAATCCGTGTGATTCATGTATATATATTAATTCAACCCGCCGACCCTTGGCTAAAGTATAAACCCTTATTTTTGAAGGTTGTCCCTGCGCTAAGTACCGGCGGGCGCGGGTCGGCCTCGTCGGAACCCTGTTGATTTTTTAACGCGTTATAAGCTCGCAATATAACATTCATTCATCGGTCCCTAACGGCAGGTGAGCGATGCGTCAATTCGAGGGCTATTTACTGTGGTAGAGAAGGTCCGACCTGGATTAGAAACATCAGTTTCACACTAATAGTTCAGGCCAATAAAAAAAATTGCGCTTTAAATTAATATTTCATAGTTCATAAACGGTTCCCTTAATCGAAAAAATTATTTCAAAGATATTTTTGAAAGACCTATACAACGACACCCCACACTATGGGTTGGACGAGAAAATAATACTTCCCCACGTTACGTAAATACTTTTTTATTTACGACGGACGGACGGAAATGGCGAAACTGGGTTCCTAGTTTGACTATGGAACCCTAAAAATAATATACAAAGACGATTTTAGAGATTCCTGACTGTCGACAGCCTGTAGGTTTAACGTCCTAGGCTAAAGAAATTAAATTGTAAAATAACAGCAGGATACTCGTAATTCAATTTACCTTTCCTAAACAAGACATAAAAAAGCGGAATTAGCCCAAGCCTACATTCGATTTAACTACGCCGCTGACGAGATTGAATTAGTAACACACTTATTAGATTGAAGTAAAGCAGCATAGTAGGTACATAAGAATTGATGAAATTCTGTCAATGCGGTTAAAATGTAGTCGGCCGTGACTGAATGGCTAAACTGGGGAGCGATTGTACGGCTTTGAGAGCTAACGTTATGACAAATAAAAGAAATTCGCGGACCTCGCCGAGCCTCAAACAATGTTAGCTGGAAATATTTTTATTTGCAGATAGAATTGCTCCCCGGAATCCTATTTAACTTTTCCCATTAACGGTTTTATTTAAATAAAGAAACAAGTGAAGCGTGTTTGATATATGCGCCAGCGGGTCGTCGCTAGTAGGTTTTCACGCCAGTGAGTCCAACCAGGGACTCGGAGCAGCACCCGCACAACTTAAATGATTACGAAATTAAATTTAAAAATATGACGTAAACTCTAGGTACAGTCGAGTTCATAAATATGTATACACTTAAGTACCTTGTCTATTTAATGTCATATTCAAACTGCCATATACGAATTATCAGAGCGAATAAAGTGACAAGGTATTCGTGTATACATATTTAAGAACTCGACTGTAAGTGGGAAAAATCGCTGTCTTTTCTTTGTCTTTACCCTCGGGGTGCACGGCCACAGGATAAACAATTGACGTGTTTTCAATTCTTTGCTGGTCTTAAGCTTCAATTTAATGATTTCGTGAGATTTTAGTTGGTGTGTAATTTCGACTTGTGTGATATCTCGCATTTAATGCAAATTCTTTTAGGAATTGTTTCTCTTTGTTCCTTACATAAAAACCTGTAATTGGCTTCATGTGTCTTATGTTTATGTTTAGTGTAATTTAGCAGCTGTTGGTTTTCTTGAAATAAATCATCATCATCATGTCAGCCGAAAGACGTCCACTGCTGGACATAGGCCTCCCCCAAGGCTTTCCACTCAGACCGGTCTTGTGCTTTTCGCATCCACCGCGGTCCCGCGATCCTGACGAGGTCGTCACTCCATCTTGTTGGAGGCCTACCTATAAATAAACAAATAATAATTTTCCACTGACTCCTGATATATTTTCGGAAAAGCCTACAAAAAGGTTTACAAAGATGTGGACATAAAAAAATGCAAACTGATGCAATTGTTTTGCTCCCAAGTGTACGAAGCTACTCTTAGGCCACATTCAGCCAAAATTTTAGTTATGAACAGATTATGTTACCCACGCCCGCCCTTTACATGATCTTGTATTGTAATGGCCTTCATGGGTCGATTGTGTACTAAACCCATTAGACGTAACCGAAGTTTGGATTAGATCTTAACTTAACAACGCAATTAAAATAATATTCAACCCCTGAAAATGCACGTAGTTTTGTTTAACTTTTATTACAAAGTTTGTTCAGAGTTGCGCTCCATGAAATTCAAACTAAGTGGAAGCTAGAGGCTTGATTAGATCTGCGATAAATTAAATTCTTTGTTTTCGTTCTTCGTAGCCCATTTAAATGTTTTCTGAGTCAGTGGATTCAATTCGAAACGCGGCCGCTAAATACGAATGTCACCAAAACTAAATTTAGAAACGGGGATGTACTTCGTCAAAGTAAATTTGTAAAAATATATGGAATTATCACACATGAACGCGCCGCAGAACCCATATACCTACCCCGGCCCGTACTAACTATGAACGCGTTTCTCGCGATGGAGAAAACATCCGTCACTCTCGCACTTATGTACTGGGCAGAATGTGACCGATGTTTTATCCACGGTTATACGTATCTATAAACCCTGATCGGGTTAAGTTAATAGGGCCTCATACCTTTATTTGTCTTGCTGTAGTTACCGTTTGCAAAATTAAACTTAAGACGACTCGGTGTAAGGATTGAACGTGAAGTGTAATACGTAAAATCGGTCGAGGATCGCATCAATACGTATCTGTCATGAGAATGGTGGACTCAAACAATCACCTTTAAAACCCAACTCCGAGAAGCTAGAACGGCGGCGTGCGGGAGGAAACGTTAAGTTACACGGTTTAATCTCTGATTTGCCGGGTCACTCGCTCGCGGGTAAACATTAAGCCCCCCAGCTGTGCTCAGACTTGATGCCGGTGATTCATGCCCAGCCTACAACTTTCTACAGCCTTGATCGTCTACATCGGTAGGACCCATGGTAGGTATTAGTAATGTAGTTGATTAATTGCTTCTCAAAATTCAAATACGTTACTTACCTGTTGCATTCCCCAATCATAATATGTTTTGAGGATGTAAGGTTCAGAAAAGTGAATACAGTAATAATCGTTTATCTTCGTTTTGTTTTGTAAGTTAGCAATGAAGAAACAGAATATTTTTTAGTAAAACAACTTTAACAAACCTACACCGACACCTGTTGGCTACTGGTGAGCATTTACAATAGCTACAAAACCGCGTGTGTCGTATTACCTGGCCAATTACAATTATAATCCATTTCAATTCCGTTATTACGACACACAAACGCGGCCTCGCCGGCTCTGTAACAATTATACAATAGCTGTTTGCTAATTAAGCTAATTGATACAATACCATAGTATTGTGACAATGCTATGGTATTGTAGCTGAGTATACCTCAGCCCTTAGTATTAGATCGATAGGGACGTTGTCAACATGTGAATAGAATGTCGCGTGGTACAGTTCCTGAGCCGATGTCAGCGTATTGAATTTCGAAGCTAGTACGTCATTCAGGTGTGTTCTGTTTGTTTCTAGCAAACGTAGGACACGAGGCCAAGAAACGCAATGTAATCATCACGTAATGAAGCAGTTAAGCTTGTATTTTAAAAGGATACAATAGCTGTTTGCTACAGTATTCCGATGGGTCACTCATAATTCCGAATACAATGTTTTTTGATAATTAACCTATGTACATAAGTTTCGGAAAAAAAGCGGAATTTCAAGGTGCTCTGATTTTAATATTTTAATAGTAAAAATATTACAACAGGGCAAGAGCATGTCGGACCATGCTCAGTGTAGGGTTCCGAAGCCGCTAGGTACTACAAACATAAAAACAACAAGTAATAATCAAAGTTTTAGATGATTTTAGTAGGTATAAACACTTTAATCGCCTGTATCTCAAAAACCAATGTCGTCTACTTAGTCGAGATAGGTTTTTTAAATTCGTTATGTTTCGTTTCATTAACGATATCTTACAGATTTTTAGTATTTGTAGTTTTGGCTTTTCGGGAGGGGACACTTGAGAGTGGTTAGATCAGTTCGCCAAACGCGTTAGTTCCGCGTAGCAGAATTTCCTTTCGCATTTTTCCCCACTAGAGCTTGTTTTCATTCATGTAAGTCACCATTGGCATTTTTCCCCGAACGCGATATTACCTAATTTGGTTTTTCACCATTCGATTTTATTACAGTCGCTTTTTTTGTTGTTCGACTTTTTTTCCAGTTGCTTTTTTCCCGTTCGATTTCTATCTCAGTCGCACTTTTCCCAAAAGTATTTACATCGTAATTCGTAGGTAGGTTTAGGTTATGTTAGTTTTGCATCAGGCCCGGAGGGCCAAACCACCCAGAAGTAGGAGCTCCGCGGCAGCGGAGCTCCGTCGACTCTGTATCTTCGACAAATTGGAACGGGAAAAACATGACCGTGAAAATGGTGGTAGGAAAAGAAGCGACTGGATAAAACTCGCAAGCGGAAAAACACGACTGTGAATATAAACTGCCGCAGGAAAAAAGGCGACTGGTAATATCGCGTTTGGGGAACTATGCCAATGGTGACTTACATGTATGAAAACAAGCTCTAGTGGAGAAAAATGCGACTGGAAACTCTGCTACGCGGAACTAACGCGTTTGGCGAACTGATCTAACCACTCACACTTGAATCTTACAAAAATTAGTCCTTTAAAGCTTAATATTTCATAAACGGATCACTTAATCAAAAAAATGTTTTCATAAACCCGTAATATTTTCGATATCCCACACTATAGGGTAGACGAGGCAAAAATACATCCCCTAGTTCCGATTATTTATTTATAAATACGCAAACATACTACATAAAGTGATTGTATTTTTATACTTAATGATCTCCTGGATTTATTGTGAAATTAACTTGGGCAAATCTGAAGGAAACTTGTGGGCAACGCGGAGGCCGATTCAGCTCGAAAACAATGTATTTTAACGTATTTGGACGTAGGGTGTGCTTTTGTATCTATTTCTGTTTTACGGATTTTTTTTAGTTCGGTGGGTGCGGGTGAAGGCTGACGTCTTAATATGGAGATGATATTTACTTATATATTTATAAATACGCAGAAATACTACATAAATTGATCTATTGTTATACCTAACTAGAGGACGCCTGTGACTTCGTAAATACGCGTAGAATTAGTTTCCCGCTACTCCTACTTCTTCTCGTTGGGGGTCGATTTTCGGGAAATCCTTTCTTACTACACCCCTAGACCTCATAAGGAACCTATGTAACAAATTTGGAATATTTAGACTCAGCGGTAAAGGTCTTGCACCAAGCTTTTATGTGAGTTCAAACTTTTTTGAATAAAATCGGATTGAGTTTTTCAACATGTGTCAAAATAAAATGTAATATAACTCAAAAGCACTAAGGAGTATTGGTATCAACGTCGAAGCAAATCACCCCCAAAATAACTTTCTACCCTTTTTCACCCCCTTAGGGGATGAATTTTAATAAAATACTAAACACGTTTTCCATCAATTCTGTTAAAGAATGTGTATGTAAAATTTGACGTAGATTGGACCAAGGAAGCACGTTGTCCCGTACAAACTTTGCCCCATTTTTAAACCCTTTAGGGGTAAAATTTCGGAAAATCCTTTCTAATCGGATGCCTACGTCATACAAAGAACACACCCTCCACGTTTCAGGTCTCTACAATCAGCGGTTTAGGCTGTGCGTTGATCCGTCAGTCAGTCATTCAGGACAAATAAGTATATATGTATAGATAATCTCCAGAATTTATTGTGAATATAACGTGAGCAAATCTGAAGGAAGCCCGTGGGCGAAGCGGAAGATGATTCAGCTCGGCTCTCGAATACACATGTAATAGGGACATGCGTATTCACAATCTATTTTAGCGTATTTGTATGTAGGGTTTGCTTTTATATCTATTTCTTTTTTGATAATTTTACTTATTTCGGTGGGTGCGGGCAAAGGCTGACGTCTTAATTAGGAGACTTGAAATTATGCAAATGCTCGCCGGCAGCGACACACGCCGTGTTGTTAATATTAACTTCCCGCTGGACCCTCTCGTGCAGATTTATTTAAAAACATGCATCCGAAACAAAACGTAACTCAAGAATTTTTTTTTTATTAAACCGAGGATATTTTAAAGCTACACCTGGATTTATTTTTTACGGATGTTTTTAGACTTTTTCAACATGTACCAAAGTACTCCAGTAATGTAGCAATTGTGCAATGAGAATAAAATTTTGTTTTTATTCCATGCGTTTGTTTTAACCGTAGCTGTGTTCATGGTATAAATCGCAACTCTGGAACCAGACTCTTTAATAAGAACATAATATTGCCTGTGGCTTCCCTCTCGTCAAATAAGTTCGCGTTTCCCTCGGGAGTTCTGTAGAGAACTTTTCGCTTACCCATGGCTTCACGTATGAGCAACTTTTCAGATAAATACAAATAAGTACCTCCACATTCCCGATACGAGTATCAATAAGGCTGGTAGCAATATAGGCAGCAATTAATAAAAAATATGAAACTGATCTTAATAATATTTAAATTAGTTCATTTAAATGCATATTTAATGCGCTCTAATTAAATCAAGCGCTCATGAACACTGAAATGGATACGACGTTACCGAATACATTGACACAACCCGTAGGAACGGAACTTAATATTCAGCGTCAGAATTTCCACGTAACAGCTATTTTAGATGTTACACGAATTCAGTCAACCGCGGATAAACGGGCACGTTGAGAGGGAACTATCTCCTGTATGTATGTAGGTATAAGTCCGTAATACACATTAAGTCTATAATTGATTGATCACACAAAATAGGCGCCATCATTAAGTCGTCGAGTTGCGGGAAATTTGCCCGCTCTAACCTTTAATAACTCTAAATAGAGAATTAGTTCATACTCGTTGTTTTTTGAGAATGTTTTATATTATATTGCTGATAAGTGTCTTGCAAAAAACGTTGGTTCATTTGTTTAACCCGTTGCCAAATAATATTGCTCCACAGTACCAATGGCAGTAACACATAAAAAAGAGGTTTATTAAGTGTTCGGTATACTCGTATTGACCTTAGAGTATCGGACGGACTGTTCATTGAGCCGCCTAGCAGGAACTAGCCTGTATCGCTATCGGTGCTTCGCTAATAACGTTTTCAATTTTCATCAGATCCGTTTTTCATCCGGTGTAATGGACGAGTCGAGCTGCGTGGGTTTTGCTTCAAAATAAAACAAAAAGTGAATGCAAAAAATATACTACTCTTTGCAGTTACGGATGAAAAAGTAATTATTTTATTTTTTATTCGAATGGCTGTTAGAAGTCAGCTTTTGGACTCCGGCCATCGAGTTGCATTTAAAATCTCAGGACCTCTGAAAATATCATGCACATTTTTATTACGAGTAGGTACAGTGCGATAACTGTTATAGAGGCCTTAGGGTTTGTACTTATCTCTCACTCTTACCGAGCTTAGTTAAAAAAAAAATTAAAATAATAGAGCACGGAATAACTTATTAGGTGATATGAGCTGGATGAAGCTTATTTAACTAATGTGTAACACAGTTCAGTTGTTTAAAGTGTAATGGTCGGTTTCGTTACACACGGTCGGTCAGCACAAGTTCAACTCCTCACCATCCATTTCTAATCTTTGACATCAGCATGCGTTACTCGAACAGCACGTTTCAGTCGCGTTCCAGAGAAAATGAATTAGAATCAGGAGGCGACAGCGCTCAAAGCAGCCAATTAGTAGCGCGCGCAGTATTCACGTGTCAACACAACACACGATTTAAAGTAAATAGCTTTGCTACGAATATGTCTTGGTAGTGGAAAAGAAATAACTTAAAATAGGAGTCCGTTACAATTTTAATCTTGGTACTCACGTATAAGGTTCACAGTAAAATTGGATTTAATCGCAAGCGTGATCATAAGTACTTAATTTTACTGTACAAGGTTTCCCGCAGCAAATACAATCACTGTAACTATTTGCACTGTACACATGTTAATAAATTAAATACAAGTAAGTAAGCAGACAAACGTGCAGGCCTCACAAGCTCGCTCATTGCGTTTTAGTTTTTATTAGGTTTTTTGTTTTCAAAAAATGATTTTAAAACCTAATTTATTTTCTTAGAGACAGCCGTTATCTTAGATTGGAAAACAGGCAGAGCTTTTTGACAAACATAGATAAAAGATTCCATGAATAGGCACATGCGGGAATTAGCACAACCTACAAACTACGTTATACTACGGTACGTGTCCGAGACATCTTGTGTGCTTATTAATCAAGCAGAGATCAATCAAGGTACTACTGTTCAATAAATCATCGCAATGCCATAAAATAAATACACAAGCTATTATGTAATTAGTTAATCTAAAATATAATTGTTTATAACTCACCGAGCGATCCACCAAGCTGTTTGCATATCTGTGCATCTTGCCGCATAGGATTTAGGAATGTTCGATTATGAGGGTCGTTACTGAACTGTTAAAGGGTGGATATCAATTCCGGCTTATCGAAGAGTTAAGAAAGAGGGATGAGGAAGTGGAGGGCGGGGGCGATGCAAGCGGCTGGCCTGCGGGCGGTGCACGGCCACGCGGAACTCGGTCAGGGCCGCGCCTTCCTTTGGCACACATTTGAATATCCCGCCGCCAGCGCCCGCCGGTGCATCGTGCAGGCCCGCAGGGACGCGCTTTGTCACGAGCTCCAAACCGGCACGTGTGTCGGCCTTAGTATCGGCATCAAACGTTCAAAAGCACTTTGATGGCGGCCACGCACAAAGTGGTTGCAAAACGGAAACCGGTTTAAATGTTTTAAACGCGATAATACCTAAATAGGCTGTAAAGGTCCTTTATTAAATATTCAAGGCAAAGTTTAGCGTAAAAGGAAAGAGCGCCATTTTCCCGGCGCCGCGCTATGGCCCTCCTGCGCCGTCGTTGGTCGGAAATATGGGCTTTAGAATGGCTGTATGCAAGAAGGTCCAACGACTTATCGCTTTTTAAAAGCCTACCAGCCATATATACTATATAGGCCATGTTGTGGATGGCACATCACGCGGGGCTCCCTTGCATGCTGTAATGGCATCATCAATTTCCGGAATATGAGTGAGCCGTTACTGGGAGTAATACACACGCAAATGATAAATTCGTATGCCGTTTTGCTCTTTATGCTCACGTTATTTAGTCAAAGTGTATATAAACTTTTGGTACACATTTGTACATTAACTTACTAAAAAATAACAATAATGGTTACCTACATATCGTGTGTGGCTCAACATGCCTTCATTCTAAAGACCACGAAGCAAAATATCTGTCTGTCAAAACATGACACTAAGATAATCATAAATGCTCCTGCCCTCCAATCGATCGGCTCCCCCCGCGCGGCGTGCGGTCTACGTATCCTCGGTGGTATTCACACAGCACTAAGCTCCCATCAAACGGCTGATTCAACTTGTGTTTTGTTTTCTAGAAAATCATAACCGAAGCTGAAATGATTTCATAGATTTAAATTAAGATTAGATCATTCAAAGTTATCATAAGACAAGCCACATTTTTTCGATTTTACCTTTCAAATTCATTAATTTGGCCTCTCATTTAGGCCAAATAGCTAATTTTTAGCTTGAAGAAAGAAACAAAAACGCAAATATAAGATATAAGTAATACATATAAATATTTTTATCACCGCTCTTATTTTTACTCTACTAGGCACACTTACAATTTCGAAGAAACTTGGACAATATCTACTAAGCTGGAACAATAATTAATAGCTTCAAACTTTCTCGTTACATGAACCTCCGCCTCCTAAGAAGCCTCGGTTACTTTTCAAAAGTAGCATTTAATTATACTGGTATTTGATTTCAAATACTTTCAATGCCTTTTGTATCAAGTACAATTGGTCGACTTTGTCCTATAAATAGGTTTAACAAAAGCAAGCCGGATCCAATTTATGCTACGCTTAAAAATGTCTTTTGTTAAGTTTAAACGAGGCGAGAAAGAAAACAAAGAGCACGAACGGGGCCTGGCCAATACGTGTACGGCTTTCATTGTTTTTCATCCCGTCTTGACAACAACGATACTCTTACAGTTTTGCTATGTCTGTCTATTTAGCCTTGCCACCTAATCACAGGATATAAATATCTGGAAAATAATCACGAGCTAATTTTACCATACCATAATTACCATATATTTCCATGTGCTTTTTAGGAAGTTGTACATTAAGGTGTAAATATATAAATATCACCCTATATCATTGAAACCCGATAAACTATCAATATTGTCAGCGATACGGGTATGTATGTATGTATTATCGCGTATTTCAAAATATACCTGCGGATAACTCTCATGAGTCATGACACTGAGGTACGCATCAATATTTCTGTAAAACCTATCCCAAAACGCATGTGTATCGCGTTTATAATCTAATACACCCCATTATTGTGATCATTTTGTATCACATGAACTTGTTCTGTTCTCGTTACTTGTGGTGGTAGAATTGTTATTTACTATATTCATGTCCCTCAAGGTACCCAGATGACATAGTAATTTTTACTGTATGGCCGCTAACGCTTTTCCGTTACACAGTTTACACCATAAAGCTTTTAATCTTTCCGTTTTACGGTAGCAATGTGACACCATAAATACCATAATTATTGAAACCTGATATCCACTATACGGTATTTACTCTTTCCGCTTAGTTAAAAACACAAAATGGTTAATTTTTGCTTTTTAATTATTATTACTTTTACATTTATGCGCGTGTCAAAGTTAACAAAGCTTATTCGGAATTGTTTGTATAATTGACAACCTATCGATACAATAATAATAACATCACAGCTTACATGCATGTATGAAGTATGCATGTAGTGGCGGCCGCCCCGCTGCCGTCCCGCCGCCGCGCCGCAGCCGCGGCTCATCTCTATGCTCTCTGCGTGCTCTAGATAAATTGCCGCCGAATTCGTCTCGCTGACATGAGATACTCGCGCTCAGACAATTTACGTCGTCACACAATAAACGCGAGATTTAGCCGCGTATGACTGTATTACTGTAGTGTCTGTCTTTAATAATAAACGCCCCAAAGCTGTTTAGGTGCTGCCTGAAACAGACGTGACGTGCTTAGAGAAACCGACTCAAGATGTCTTGTCATACCCTAATTTCAAACTTAAGGGCTATGTTAGTTGTTTAGATGTATTCGGTTTAAAGATTTCGGAGTTAAAGCTAAGCTATGATGTTATTCAAATTAAGATTTTTCTTGCAAATTATAATTTACATTAGGTTATTTTGTATTTAATGTAATTTAACATGATAAGATACGTTTGGTTTACTAGACGTGTATGTGTTTTAAGGGGCTTCTAAACGGGCCATGTTTTGCTGCAATTTGTGGCCGGCAACTAGTGCTATCTTACTCTTACTTCGTATGTTAGAGCAATGATGTGTATAGTTGCCGGCCACACATTGCCGTGAAAATGTTGCTCGTTTAGAAGCTCCCTTACAAACTATCTTTTTCTAACTTCAGTTAACAGCCGCGCTCAGAGTCGGTAATGATGACTACGTCATTCCTTGGTGACACAACACAAGTTTGAAAAACAACGAGTTATTTGTCTCTAAAATGTTTTTAAGTATGGTGGCAACAATTTAACAAAATAAATATCTTATATAATGTCAAAAACATAACGATGTTTGACTTAACCGGGCATTTCATAAAATATGAACAGAATAATTTCGAGCGCTGTTTGGTGGTGAGGTGGCAGTGAGTCGGCGGGCCGCCGGCCCTCCAGTCCCAATAAATGGCGGCCGCCCCTGACGTGAGCGCACTCGTGCTGATGGCGCTCCGCAACCCTTCGCCTTTTATACAATGACGTATTTAACTAAAAAACAAAACAATTTTGCCTCATTTCTTTGGAATTTCTATGGCGTTATTTGCCAAGTGAGTCTATTTGCCATAGATGGCCTCATTGTCAAGTTTAAAACCCGTGAAGGATCGGCGTGACGCCCTCGTGGGCTATAATGGCGTATTGTATCGTAGAGGCCGTAGCTCGTAGCGCGGCACTCGTAGCGCTGGCGTAGCACCTGGGCGCACTTACCGCAGATTACGCCGCTTTTCCTCCTTTGCATAAAGAGCGCCGTGTCTTGGCTCCACGACAGTTTTTATTTTGTTTGTCAGCGCCCTTCACTTTGATATGCCTTAAATCGCAGGGAAAATGTGGAAAATTCGCAATTCTGCCCAGTTACGTCACAAAAGTTTCGGAATCACTGTGTAACGGTTTATTTATGTTCGAGGTTTGTGAAACATTTTCTGTTGCACTGTTTATACCTATTGGTGTTGCGACATGTGAACATTATCCGTTTAAGTTTAAAAGTATTTCCACTGAGGTTTTCTTGGTTTCTATTGCGAAATACGGTAGGTAGAGCGAAACAATGCAACCGGTTTGTTTGGCTTCTTGACTCGAAGCATTACGAAACCGTTACGTAACGTTATTTGATGTACTTAATACAAAAATGCCTAGTAGGAAATACATTTTATTTATAGGGTGCTTTTTAATCGCAAATTTACGGTCGGTGAAAGCTTTTGAAATGCCGGTTGACAATGAGCGAAGGAATTAAGTAAGCAATCGCAGCGAGCGAGTGACCGATCGGAGCGGCCGCGCAAGCACCCGATCCATGCCGCATACTAACGAGCAAGCCCGCCTGCATACACCTTACATACCTCGGATTTCTGTAAATATACTAATAATATTTTTACTTGAAGATTGAAAAGCCTCGAGTCCTCATTGTGCTCCGAGGTCGGTGCTCTAATTAGGATCGCAAGCCAAAGTGTTTGTCTCGGCTGTGTTGCTAACCACAACAAAACTTGACAAGGAAACGTTTGTTTAAGTAACTTATAAACACATTTTATTATAATAACCAACCAATTGTTACCACATAAAAACCTTAATGTGGTATACAAAAAGCAACATAAAGGAAAGAGTATGTACATCTCACTGTAAATTCAAAAAAATGTTCGTACCGAACCTATTGCGATAATTTACTAAGCCCACCTATTTTAAAGCTTAATATTTACGTGTTTTAACTCAACCATCAAAACAAATACCAATTAATCTCGAATATAATGCCTAGTTTATTTTTAGTTTATTAAAACGGACGCTACCTTTGGTGATCATGGACTAAAGACTAAGTTTAATGTTTTCGAGTAAAAGTTATTAGTTTAAAAGAGAGCGCGGCGCGGCGCGGTGCGACGCGGCGTCGCGTATTACGCAGAGCCACTCACGGGTAATAGACGCTGTCATTCTTTCTGAAGCGAAGATTAACTTGTCGGGTTCGCACTAACTTGCTCAGGGCCTCTAATGTAGGCAGTAAAACAATATCGTCTTTGACCTATTAAAGTATTGTTTTTCGGCCGCCATTATATTCAAGTAAATAGGAGGTATCAATACGTTGACAATACGATAACAGGTCAAAGACGATATGGTTTTTACTGCCTTTATTAGAGACCCTGAAGGCCTATTATGGTAGTGTTTATCGATGTCGATAAACGTGTATAAAACATCTACCACTTTCTGCCAAATATGTAAGTGCAAGAGTGACTGCTTTATCCACCGCGATAAAGGCGACCATAAAACGGGTCCTGGCGCATGGTGAGGGGGGTGCGCGAGCACCGCTTACGTCGTGGTCAACCAGGGCATGGAACAATACGGTAAAGTTGAAAATATACAGAAATGGTTCTTTGTTTTAATTTGGATGATAAATAATCGAGCGAAATACTATAATACTTATTTTTTAAGATGGGCAAAAATTTTTGACCAGCTTTTTTGTTTAAAATCAATCAGTTTTTTCAAAATAAAGGGACGTATATTTTTTCCTCATTAATCATTTCCCCTGTGTGGTTGCCGGGTTAGAATAGTGCCACTCCGTGTCTTCCCGCGGATGTCGTAAGAGACGACTAAGGGAATAAAGGCTTGCAGTACTGTTAGGCGATGGGCTTGCAACCTGTCACTAATACACTGGTAAACATCATAGCCTGATTGTGCAAAATGTGGTTACAGAATTATCAACAAGTTTTTTAGGGTTGTTGGAAATTCTGTAGCTCTGCCTACCCCACTCTGGGAATGAAGGCGTGAGTTTATGTATGTATGTATGTATGTAATCATTTTAATATTTTAATCCTAAATGTTATAATTCCTGCATCTAAAAGTTACCACCATTTTGAGAAAAACTACCAATTATATTTGCTGAAGATCAGTAGAAAGAAGTCTTCGTTGACTAAAAAAAAAAGATACCGTCGAATTGAGAACCTCCTCCTTTTTTTTTAAGTCGGTTAAAAAGTAAAATAAATAGGTACTTTGTTCCAGTTTAGTAATTTTGTGCGACTGTATCCGCGAATATATTGTTAAGCCTTCCTTGTGTCAGAAGGAACAACAAAGCACGGTGCGAGTGCTAGCGCCGGCCGCGTCGCTAACGACCCGCGAGCAAAGGGTCCCGGTCGAGAGCGCGCGTGATCGGCTCTGGGTCCGGATACGTCGTTTCATCCTTAATTAAATGCGGCACACATCCAAATAACGCATGCGGGAAACTAGACCTAATTGAGATCGAAAATCGGGCAAAGGACACTTACGGTCCAGACGAACAAGAGGAATTGAAATAACAAAAAAACTGGGCAAGAGCATGTCGGACCATGCTCAGTGTGGAGTTCCGAAGCCGCTAAGTACTACAAACATAAAAACAACAAGTATTAACTAATTTTCTTTTTTAAGTAATTTGGTGGCGTTTTTGATGAATTTAGTAGGTTACACTTTAATCGCCCGTATCGCCCTTAGTCGTGATAGTTTTTCTTTTAAATTCGTTATATGCGCTTTCATTGAAGATATTTTTAGATTTTCATTCTCATTTCAGATTCAGATACATCTCCACGTTACGTGTAGGGGAGGTACACAAAAAATAAATAAATCAAGTTTTTATTTTACCTCTTTGTTGGCGTGACTAGTATTCATGCCAAATTACAGCTGTCTAGTATTATTGTATTCCAATTTTGAATCGAATCAGCGTGAGCCCAACTCACATTTAAGCTTTTTTAGGATTGCTTGATTTTTTCTGGGTTTGTACTATGTTTTAATACTTTATGATACAGGAAAAACAAAAATACTCTGAACATAACGTTACTTGTATGGTGACCCCCTTTATTATTACACTTTCTAAAAAAATACTGCCATAGCCAAAAACATGATTATTTAGTACCTTGTTTACTATAATTAGTAAACAAAATTTTGGACGTAAATATTAAACACGAAAAACACAATTCTCAATACTCTAATGAGACGTACAATAACATAATTGAAAGTTTATTGTAACAAAAAAAGAAGAATTACCCATCTGTTAATTAAAACGACATCCGTTAGTTCCAATGTTACTCTGTAATAGTTCGCAGTTTATAATTTTATGAAACGGGGCCAAGCTGAAACTCCATTCTAATCAATACACGCGTAGAGCTGCCGCTTATTAATCCGCTTCTATTCTCTAGAGCATCTTGTTCTTTAAGAACTTGCTTTAATCTTTTCGCTTTTTAATACTCATATTTTACATAGGAAAATTGTTTTGTAATTTGCATATATTTTAAGAGTAACGTAGCTGCTTGGCGTCATTGTTATATCTACCGCATCAAAATAAGCTTTAAGCGCAGAAATGGTATATTTATTAACTTGACATAAAACTACAATAATAATGGTTTAACTATGTTCAATAGTACTGGATTGAGTCCGAGGCAGTTCGAGTGCACGCTGTGAGTATGCGTTGACTTGTGCATATTGTTGCCGACCGCTGTTCAGGCAGGACAAAGCTTTGACTAATGACGACGTGAACGGACTCCGGAAGTTTTGTCCAAACAACCTTGGATTTTATACCATATTGTGGGTAATGCAATCGGGATATACGTACAAAAACAAGCTGAGTTTTAAAGGTGTATCCCAATTGCGGACTTCTATAATTCTGCGTCTGAGGGCCCTGTCAAGATGCAGTACGCTAACTAGCGATTCTATTCGTTTCGTTTTTAAACTAATCGCGTCACTGGTAAATGACGTGATACGAAAAGTCACGTGATCTACTAGTGACCTGATTGGTTAAAAACGAAACGAATAGAAACACTATTTAGCGTACTGCATCCTGGCAGGGCCCTCAGACCCTTCTGAAGCGCTGTCGGCTTCACAGCACTAAGTATTTTGTATCGTGGAAGAAGAAATCCGTGGACACAAATTGACGCCGCTTTGTCTTTGAACATATTCAGCGGCCGCAGAAAATTGGAATGAATGATACGACGAAATTTATCTCCATTGAGGGAGTTCACCGTTTGATGCTGATAAATCACGCTCCCCGGAGGTATTTTTGACAATAAAATTCATAATCCTTAACTTTTTCCTCATTTTAGCTTTTTCTACCTGACGCAGATATATTTTTCATCGTTATTTCTGTCCTCGTTCACTAAAATTTTACTCTCGTAGCTACTGCCTATAAATACTTTTTCATTCGGTTTTATTATACAACATAGGTAGACGCTAAAACGAAATGTTTTACAATATTTAATGTTTCACAAATATTCAATGTAGGTTGTCATAAACCGTATTTCTTTGCATGCATCCAATATAGAGGAACAAGTTTTTAATATCTTCACCAAATAGCTAATGATATATAAGATAGGAATTGTTCCTTTTTGCGTACCTTTCTAATGTTTTGTAGGTAAATAAAGAAGGTACTTGTTAAGTGAGTTCTACTAACGTTTTACGGCAAGGCATATGACAAACTAATATAATTATTATACTAAACGAACAGATTTAAAATACAATGAACTCTCGCCATAATAACATTACAGTCAACTCTGGTGCCCATTTGATATTCCCCTCTTGTTCACACAGAGCCAAAGAATCAGACGAAAGTATCCTTTTGTGTTCTCGCGAAGTAGTTATAGCCGATATACGGTATCTCGTCGATTTGCAGAAAATCCTGAAAAGCAAAATACCGCCGGCAATTTAAGCAGCTTTTCTTTTCAATTCAATGGGCTATGATCGGCGGAACGTCTTGAAATAACAAGATAATAATATGCGGATGGTTCGATCTGGCCGCCCCGCGCGGGGACCGGCGTCCCGAGCGCCCATAAAGAGGGTTGTACAGAATACGGGCCCAAAGCACCTTTGCCCCTTCTGAGCGTTGTTAAAATTTAACAACTCCCTAAATTCCACTTCCCGCGCTCGAGACCGTTTCTGATTAACATTTTTTATTGCATCCGTCTTAAAATATCTTTTGGGACGTGCCCTGCCAATTTGACGGATTATTATAAAATCAAAACAAAATATTAAGTATCAAACGTTATTTTATTTTGAAGTCGTAATCATAACATAAATTATGCGATTGTTCGTTCGAGGAAGTTGTTTTGTGTGTTAATAATAAATGCTTTATCAATTTAAAATGTTCACGCAACTTGAAATAAGTCATTGTCGTAGAATGACTTTGTCGAACATTTCGCTAAGTGATGAGCCTGATAATCACTGATTCACTGTCGAAGATTCTCGACAGCTTGTCGGCGGCTAAATGGAAATTAATGAAGTCACGAGATGAATTTTGATTAAAATGAGTTCAGCCACCGATTTCACAGCGGGCAGCCAGGTGTTAAACAAAGGAATGATTAAACAGTTATAAATTACTGAGCACTGCACGAGCGGAGTCGACACGGAGCAAAATAGGCATCTGTCGAGATAAAAAGTAGGGCATCTATATAAACCTGGGTCGATAATTTAATTGAAGTACTAGGAAATCGCAATTTAGAGGTGGTAGTTAATTTAAATTCTGCTCGAATATAAATTTTGTGAAAAATGGCTGTGTGTTGTATTAGCTGTTACTGTGACTATTTAAAAAAAAAATATTTCATTCATTATTTCATGAAATCTTTCGCGAGTAACGAGTAAACCAGATATTAAAAAGCTTTGATTGTATATACTCAATACTCAATATTTTATTGCAATGTAGGTATATGTAAGTACACACGGGCACACCAAGACTGCATTTTAATTCATTTTATGCCATGTCCCGATTCAGATATATCTTTATTGTGCGATTATTTCTACTGCATGGTCGCTGAATACCAAGCCAAAACAAAAGTTTTGGCTTGGTAGGTATTAGAAGAAGAGTCAGAAGTCATAATACTAAAATGCTTACCGGAGGTGCCTGGTGTTATAGTAACATCTCTTCTGCGTGCATGTGACTCCTATAGCAAATGTCCGCTAGGGTCAGTCATCATCATCATCATTTCAACATTGCGTAGGTACCTTGACTCACACCACACACGCTCTGAATTCATTAATTAAACTGTATTTATTCCATCACCTCTTTCAGTTATGAATCCTAGTACACTAGCGATAAAATGACCCTTTTCATGTTTGCTCGGAGCTACAGGAATCTGTTAATAAATAAGAAAGAGGTCTTCACAAGATGCGTGCACGGGCGCGTTCCTGGCGCGCAATTATCTAGCCGCAATCAGAAAGGGATTAGAAGTGACAGTTTAAACATATTCTCACGTCAATGTGCATATGAATTGATAGCTATTCCAACCCCAAACTAATCGCGGTTTCATAATATATGGCGGGTTCCATCACGATCCGTACTAAAAGTAATTTCGGTTAATGATTAGACACTTTTGCGCTTCCCAGCTGTAACACGAGCAGGAAGGCTCCCTCCGCACTTCATCAGCACGATTAGCCGCTTTATTTCTAATAGCCCTCTGACAATTAATCTAAGTATAGAATCCATGTACGCTAGAATACCTTGGTATTGTTTAATAATTTAACTCCAATAAAAATGCTCACCGTTAATATACGCAACGTAAAGACTACACCCGGTACTTCGCGCCGCCTAAATAAGTAATGCTCACGGCAAATGTTTTACCTCAACTCCGACGTTGTTAATATTCTACTAAAACGCTACTTCAGTGGTAGAATACAGAGAACCAAGTAAAAGCACATAATGTATTGCATGTTGCCATAACAGAGAGGCTGCGAAGCGTGTAGCGACTAGATTAGTCAGCTCGGCGGCAAACGCGCCAGATTTGACGTTTACATATTTCGTCACTGTCGCTGCACGGTTTTTTCCAGCTTTCTCTAAAACATGAGTTTATTCGCGAATGCGCACGCAGGTGGCTGACTATTCTGAATAAGGTTTTAATTTTGCCGAAAATTAGACTTAATTACATTTTTTTAAGTAACATTTTTAACATTCTAAACTTATGGTTTTTTAGGTAAGCTTTAGAGGGGGGAGGGGGTTAGTCCATGTTGATTTAATGACTATATATTGATACGACATATTTTGAAGAAAAACCGTATAGGTACGTGGCCGCTCGAATTGGTGTAATATTTAATTGCAACGAGCAATGTTTTTTTAATTTATTGTGAGATTTCAGAAGATATTTTTTTTGAAAAACTTTGTTTGAGTCTGTTTTTAACCCACGATGCAAAAAGAGAAAAGCTATAAGTGTATTAACTGTAAAAATGCCCGTAAAATATGTAAATATTTTTGATTTTTTAAAGATGCGTTCCAATTGTATTGCCAGTTAGTATTTCATAAAGGAGCCCTATCCCCTCAGATAAAACCAATGGTGAAATTGAAAAGCCCTCTTCCAACCAAAAGTGAGCAAGTATTGACCAAAGCTGCTTTCTGCAAGTGAAGTAAAGATAAAGCTTTCCAAAGTTCTTTGAGTACTTAAAAGAATATCTCCTCAATTCGAGCGGTACGTTACAAGCCGGTTATGTACTTGGCGTGGACGGAGCAGCGATGTCGGCACCGGCGGTGAACCGGACTTAATAAGCTAAGCACGAAACGTTTGAATTAGTAATAAGAAGAGGAATGAATTCTCATGTTAGCGAGGCAACCATTACTAATTTAATTTAACAAGGATTGGGCACGCGGGATACTTTCGTTAAAAATTGCTGTTCCTAAAGGGCAGTTACCTAGTTGGATAGGCACCAAAGAGTTGGACCATAGTTTATTTATTTATTTATTTATTTATTTATTTATGAGTAGCTATTGGTTAGCTAAAACGCGAAGTCGAAAAAAGTTCCGTTGTGCGACGAAAAGTATCCCTACAATTGTATGGCTAATTTTCGTGTCACAACGGCAAAGTTTCATAGCTAAATTAAGTGAGTTAGCATACCCAGCTTTTTGGACCTTACCAAGTTACTATTTAAAAAATTGTCAGCCGTCGTTTGGTTTTTGTTGCCAAAAGGGAAACGTCGTCTGTTCATTAGCCATTTCGTCTCCATGGGTATTATTTGTAGGTCACAGTCATTTTCTCATTACGTGGGATTGTAAGCGTTAGCCTTTTATAAATACTTGTAGTAAAGCAGACAACTAATTGGCTCGGCTAATTAACGAGCAACTCGGGAGTGGGCTCGGGAGCTTGATATGATATTTCCAACTAGGCGCCCACGGGGCGAAAATGATCTGTACATTATTATCTCGTTTATTTAATGGGCGTACCTGATTAAAATATAAGCCTCTTAAAAGTTTCTATTTTGAATACGTTACGTGTATCAGGCAAGCCTACATTTATGGAAAAATAACATGTAGGCCTGAAACACAATATATTTGATATATGTAATCAAGTTAAAGCGTGTGAAGCTCGGCGCGACATTTGTTCGACTTTAGAGTTTATTTACAGAAATGTGTCACGAAACGCGGTCGAGACCGCGGCGCCTAAAGCCTCCTCCATAATGGATAATATTACTTTAAAGATGCGGAAAACAAGATCATAATTCGACGAATAAAAATACACACTTATACAGGCTTAATCTTTGAAATCATGTTTGGATATTTACTTAAGCTATTTTACAGCATTTTGATTTCTTTAGTGTTCGCTAAGTGCACAATCACTGGTTTAACTTTAGCCGGGGCCGAACGACAGTCGCGTATCGCGCACTTTGCGATGTAATAGCGGGTCTAGTCTTCACCCAGTTGACGTGATCTGCTCCGAGCATTATTCAGTTAGATCATTTTGAATCGCGGCGGGTGGGTAACAAACGATGGGAATGTTTTTATTCGTTGCTGAATCGAATCAGGTTTTTTTAAAAATGTAAAGTAAGTATTTAAACTCAGAATTAACGAGAAGTCAACAATTTCTTCTGTGGCTCAATATAGGATTTCTTCGGCGCTGACATTTAAAAATAAACTGTTAGAATAGACATTAAAATACAGAAAAATAAAACCTAGGTATAAAAAATATGAGGCAGTCTTTTTTATATGTATAATGTAATGACTATTTAATGATCATATCGTCCCGTAGGATTTACAAAGGTGTAATAAAGTATAATAAGTATATAAGGGTTATTAATGCCATACATATTTAGCCTTGCTATAGCTTATTTGCTGGATGTTAATTAAATTGTTTCGCTCTGCCAAGTTTACATAAGCATCTTCTGGTGGTAAAGATGACTATTTGAACTTTCCAACACTCTCTATGCAGCGCCTTCCAAGCCCAGCCTTTGCGAAAATCTATCGACTTTCTTGGTCTGCCTCTTGTCCTTTGTGGCTTGGTTTTCAGCCCACTGACTTAACAATTTGACTTGCTTTACGCATGAGCCCCTCAATTTAATTTCATCTTGGCTGCCACGAGTTTTCAATGCCGATCATTATTCTAAAACAATAAAAGAGTTCTTGACTCGGTCTTGTCTTTGAGTTGACAAATAAATATGAGTACGTATGCGACGTATCAACGCAAAAAAAAGACCTATCTAATTTATATCCATCTCGTTATTGCCCGATACTCTGTTCGAATAGAAACAACTAATTGTTAATTTGGTAGTAATGTTAACTCGTGTGGCGCGGCCATGGTGGGCGCGGCGCATCTGTGGGCCGCGGCGGCGCTGGAGAGCTTCGCTTCCAGTTCACAGCGCTCTCACATCCGACCACGCCCGTCGCACTCGCCAACTAAAACTATAATTTACTAACTTATGCGGCTCGAAGGGCACTCTAACACAAGTACCCACTCCGTGCGTTTTCAACGAGTTAGGTCTAGGCCGCCATGTTGTGGGTCTGTGCATAAACAACGGTAGTTTATAGGACACGTATGACCGCCTTAATGTAGTGGTTAAGTGTTTACGACGTCGATATTAGCGCCGACGATCACCGGCAGCCGCCTCGAGGAGCCGTCTCCAGATAATAGGATATACGATGCCCGCTATAACATTGATTACCTGCGTGGGTGGTGCGGTGCTTTCCATTATAATAGAGGGCTAAAGCTGGGCCGCGTGAGTGCGCCGCGCCGCGTCGGCCGCGTCGCCTATTTTACGAGTCTGTTACTTACTCGGATGTCTGTGTTACGCTGGTTTCTAGAAGTAAATATTATGTCTACCTACCTATTCTTGTAGTGAATATTGTTTTTACTGAATTCATATACCTATAATGACTTAAAATTGGTTTAAAAAGGCGAAGCAGTGAGTTGTCGTTGACTTAAAAACACTTTTTTAAATTGTTCTGTATATTTCAGAAACATAATGTACAGGTGGTCCTTTATTTAAAAGTTCAAGATCACCTGTATCCAAGAGAGGGACGTTCCACAAAACTATCGTTTGATTAGCTCGTCTAATAAAACAGTCATATACCTATGAGAATCATTCTTGTTAGTTCGTTATTGTGTCGGTACCCATTCGTGCCTGAAGCGCATAACATACAATCAGTGTCAGCACAACAATAGGAAACGTGGTAATGCACACAACTACCAGAATATCTCGTCGGATCGAATGAGTACAATAACAGTACCCTAGTTGTCATATGATATGACGTTCGTTAATAAATCACCCGCGGCAAGGGTTAACGGCTGTTTCGGCGCACAATGTAATATACTTTACAAGTAGGTCTCATTTAGACCAAAAGTAGTGCGAGTGCTAAATAGTGTGATGATAACGGAACTCCTATTACCACTTATATTATTTCTTTAAAACAACGTCCAAGTCATTGTTTTGAGTAAAAGCTTAAATCAAATAAACTCGTCCGAATTTCCACAGCCTAGCTACTTTATGAGCCGTCAACAAATTTCAGTAAATCAAGGCAACCCTTTCATAAAATAAAATTCGTTCCTCACGCGCGGGCTACTTTGCACAGATTTCCTCATCCTACCCAAAAAGACACATTATTTATCTCGCATCCGAGGACATTTCGGCCTCTGGAGGGTTAAAAATATCCGTTTAAAAATAGGTAAGAGCAGGATCCGAAGTTTGAGTGCGGGCGCGAAGGCTGTCAGAGGAGCATGCGTCAGGCCGCCGCCGCCCCACCCGGGCACCCGCGCGAGAGCCTAGCGAGCGGATTTACTACATGACAGATCCTCTTTAATTAACTTGTTAGCCTGCTGTCACTTCAAGTTGCCAACCGATACACAGCGCCATGTTCCTTGATCGGCTCCGAAGTAAATCTAATTTGAGTTCAAACTTTGTTGATTTGTTAACGTTCACTAAGTAAATGTTACTGTTCCCATGATATCTGTCAATTGATAGCAGACAGAAGTTTAGTAAATAATGGAGTAAGTATACAATAAGTATGCCATATTATTGTTACAACTCAGAAACACCACAGCTTTTGTGTAAATTATATTTAGGTAAGTACTAATGAAAAATTGCGCAAGAAAACGTGAAACTATTTTTAAAACTCGCCGCAATAATGTAAACAATTTTCTTTGTTTCCACTATCGTATTTATTCAAACAAACAGGAATAAATGGCCGTTCGTTGTTCAAGTGCCGCGCGCCCGCGGCGGCAGATCGAGTCTGAATCGGCTCTTGAAATGTTTATAGCTTATTTAATTACAGTTGATAACGTGCAGCAGTGTACTTGCACATTCAAGATAGCACTCTTAAAAAGTTAAAGAGAACAATAGTTTAAATGTTTAAAGTACATATTCTTAGTAAGAAGGTTACCTACGTGTCCTATTTTCACATTCGTTAATTTGATGATATGTAATTTGCTATTGTAGTTAGGTAAGTACGAGTACGCATAATATCTCAAGTCACATTAAACCGTAATTCAATATTGAACTTTAGGCTTTCGCTGTAAAGCAGTCAAAAAGTTTTAATAGTATAGTTTGTTAGTTATTACTTATGTCAAATTTGAGGCTTTCTTACATTGAGTAAACACACGCGCGGCAGTTAAGGGCATACAAATAATTTTGAGTGGTGTGTTGTGTTTGAGGGCGCGCTCGATACGGGCGGGGCGCCGCGCCGACCGCGGGACCACGCCGAATGTGGAAAATTACACCTGCCTCTCCTATAACGAATACATTACGTGCGGGATGTAATAACGGACGGAAACTATGCTTTAATCGCAAACAAGTGGAAAATAATCATTTATTTAAACGCCATTCTTTGCATTATATGAGTTTTTATTCTTATTTTTTTATTTCATTTATGAATTATTTTGTTACCTTTATCAGTTAAAGCTTAGGTACAAAGCTTTAAAATATTTGTCAGGAATCCACTTTGGTTGCCACTAATATCGCACGGAAAGCGAGGGGAAAAGCAAAGTTTAAAATTCCCTTTAGAATTTTTTGGTAATGTCGTTAATATACGTTAGTTACCATGAATATAAATCCCCATGCAAAGAAAACGGGCACTTTTGATATTTTCAAATAATTTAAATATACTATAACTAAATCAGATTTTATGCTACAAAATTAAAATAATATTATTTGAATAAAATTATTACTTTTCTACGTAAAATGTACTTTTACCTAAAATATAATCTGATGATGAAATCGGAAGGTAGCGACATGATCTCCGCTATTCTTAACGTGGACCTACCGTGTTAGGACTGAATAGTTTGGTCTTGATAAGCAGATAACGATTTTGTAAAAAAAAATACAGTCGGCAGCAAAAGCTTGTTCCAATTTTTTTTATTTTGACAGTTATTATTTTTCGTAGCATAACATCTAATTGAGTTGCAGTATACTTATACTTCAAAAAACAAAAGTGCCTGTTTTCTTTGCAAGGGCGTGTATTTTGAATATTGCTATTTTGTCATATTTTTGTATTATACTTACGTAGTGCCCAGTGACTCGTGACGCTCATACGAATCTAGCCAGGCCACGCTCGTCGAAATCGGGCCGTCGTGTCCCTACGAGACATCAAATATATACATAGAGCTCAAAAACATAACTCTCCTTCTTTGGCTGTCGGATAATAATAATAGGAGTTGGTTGGTACGTCTCATAAAGTTGGTTAACATCGATCAGTCTGAAAAGAACACGTGCGCCACGAATGATTCCGTCATAAGTTGGTAATTCCTTCCATGCCTCAGCTAAAGTACATACCCAAGCATAATTGGCAATTCTCTGCCGCCCCGGGATTACTCTCATGACATCAGTCATCGCCAGGAAGACAGCCAATTTTACTTTATTCATAAGTTTATAATTATGTATGTGTACCTACTACAATAAATTTAATTACTACAATATATTTACGTTTTGAAGAATGAAACTTTTAAATGTAAGTACTTGGGGTTTTATTTCCTTAAACTTCGTTTAAAAAAGGCAAAACCATGTTTGTTTTTGTATTTACATAGGTATTGATATTGTTAAATCTACTAAGATGTGTTACATTACAAGTGCGTGTGTTACATTATATGTGTCTGATTACGATTACATAGCTAATATGTTACAAAGTAAACTTAACAAAAATAATGAACTACATGGAAAAACCTTTTAATAAATAGTTGGTTGTGCGTATTTTTATTGTAGTCCTTAACACTGAAGACGGCATTTGTGAGCCTTAACGGCCTCTTGAACCAATACAAGAAAAAGGATCGTTTAATTAGTGGTCAGTGGAAACAAATGAACTTCTATCACAATTAGGGGCCGCTCACTATCCGATACAATGTACAGAATACGAGATTAGACGCAGGCATGCTGCTCACTCGGGCGCGCGGACTCGAGCGCGCGACAAAGAGAGGGCCCGTAAAGAGGTTTTAATTACCCCTCTGAAGTCGGCCATTTCATCAACTCGCCTTAAATGCGAACGTTTCGTCATGCAATGTTTATTTGTGTAACTATTTGTCTGCTCTCCGTGGCTTCGTGTAAAGACATACAATGTTTTAAAAGCGTTAATCAGGGTATCAACAATCATTCAAGCTGTACGTTTAAACAATCTTTCTTGATTACAAGTTTTGTTTAGTGTGTTTCCAAAGCATTAAAAATATTTTGCAAAATTAAACTAGGTAAGTTTATGGCACTCCAATAGACCAATTTAATTTTCATTCCCGCAAATTCTTATTTTCATTTATTTTTTCTCGAAATTTCTCTGGGGAGCACTCTGACCAGCCCGTCGCTCAAATTACCGCTTCTTATTTACCTACTGTTATGCTTTCATTGTAACTTAAAGACGTTGTCGTAATGTCGTAATCTTTTCTCACTTTCGACATGGCGACAAATATTTTCCCAGTTCTCAGCAGTAATTCTACTAATTCGTTCAGTTGCTAAACTCGTTATGATTTGCATGTTTAATGAAATTCCGCTACATATCCTTTAATCATAGATCAAATATTTTCAATCGGATTGAATGTTGGGTGATACGGTAGAAATAGTAAAGCCGATTGACCATGTTCTTTTAAATTCCGCGCTCTCTATAATTTAACTATACACTTGATTTGTTCTTGAGACACAGGTGACTTTTACTTACAAGTGATTCGACTCCAAAAAAATATTACCAAATAACTAAGTAGAAAATTAGTTCATAAGCAGTTAAGTAGGTACTTGTTGTTTTTCGAGATAGTTTTTGTGTTTGTAGAACGGCGTCGGAACCCTATACTGAGCATGGTCCGGCTTGCTGTTGCCCGGTTTTTAAATTTGTTGCGACGACTTTTTGGAAAATCATTTGTTGGTTATGTCATGTTTACTCTCCACTCTTCCACTTCAGTCTCCTCGTGACTACGGCTGTTGTAACTTGTTCGATTAAGTCCCGAATTATAGTTTTAGTATGTTTACACAAATGGTACTGCTACAGTGTGTTTACGTAAAATATACCTACATTTGTTTGATGTATAAATCTCTAAAAAGATGAGTCAACGTACATAATTAAGTACATAACTAAACTGAAATGAAAAATCAAACCACGAAAAATTACTTATTATGAATTGAACATGTGGTGATACGGATACGTGGAAAGTTAAACTGTAGAAGCAAATAACTTTTGAATATTCCGTTATTCCGAAATTAATTAATGGTGATGAGAAATTCGCCCGCACCGCAACTGCATTGTCATTTTAATGGGAGACTTGGCCGCAGCCGGCCCAAAACAACCAGCACGTGTGATAATGTGCCTGTTATTTTGCTAAATAGTGTATGTATGGAAATTATTGCTTTTGTTCTACATACTACTTGGCATATGCATTAAGGGTGTACAGTCAGTTTCAGTCATCAGTTTCCACTTATTCTGACGTCCCATTTCGGGAAAACACATGGAAGAAATGGAATCCTACTAATATTATAAATGCGAAAGTTTGTGTGTGTGTATGTCTTTTACTAGACACATAGACTACTTATCATCCCGGAAAAGTTAAAAGTTCCCGAGGGAATAACTATAAGCGAAATATAAGCGGACGAAGACGCGTTCAGAAGCTATTATCCGTCTAATACGAGTATCCTACTAATCTTACTGATATTATAAACCCTAATGCGTAAAAGGAGGGTGTAGCATTTTGTATGAGTTTAGTCTTAGTTTGAAGTTAGAAACGTGAAAATTGGTATACTATAGGCTACTTTTTACAAATAAAACATAACTTTCCTAGCGATAATAGCGATTTTGGAAAAACTACCCCTAAGGGATAAAAGGGGGGTGTAGAATTTTATATGAGGATTTCGTAACTTTTGCGGTAAGAAACATTAAAATTGGTTATTAAATAACTCTCATAAATAAAAATATAGGTTTTAGCGATTGTTACTTCTTCGCTAAAACGGAGGAACGAATTTGGTTGGATACTATTTGGAATAGAGTTTGCTTATACACTGGATGTTAATCCAGGCTACCTTGAATCCCGAAATAAATTCTATGCGGATGAAGTCGCGGGCGCAAGCTAGTATTGTATAAAAACCATACAAATACTTTTAAAATTAACCACTTGTAGGTTCTTAAAAAGATTTTTTCTATATAAACCGGTAGTTGTGATTGATGTTTTACCTGCGATATGATCGTACACGGGTCTAGTGTTGTTTCAACATCCCGTTCCCGCCGCGATCATGCAAACATGTTTATTTTAGTGTCATAGTTCCTTAGTTAAAACATCTGTCGGCATTAAACAGTAGGATTTCTTTCCATTTGTTGATTTTAAAGGAGCTCAAGCGGCGGGTAGTGGGAGCTGGCCTCGCGCGGGGAGCGCCTTAGCTTGTCTTTTTCCCTTTTTCCACTTCAATTCTTATCTCCTTTAAGGTGGTTTTAATGAAAACATATAGAAAATCGCGAGGCGAGTTGGAAGTAAACTGGAAAGAATTTCTTTTCTCGTGCGGATCCTTTGTTACGCGATAAAATATTGTAAGTGAATAGGAGGGGAGAACATTTGATTCACTACGAGATATAAAAATATTTAATCTTACAATAATCAGTACGAGATTATAATAAACATGTGTTTATTTGGATTTTCTACACAAACGTACGGCTTTAGACAGGAACGGCAAAGGTTCCGGAGGCTGTTAGAGGAAAATTAGCAAATTACGCGCAGCCGATTGCTCGCAATTAACACGTCGAGCATTCATTTCCGCCGCCGGGCGGCGCCGGCGCGTCTGACGGAGCATCGATCATCGATGTAAACACACCTCAAATGTAAATGTGAAAAAAAATAATAGTGGTTTAACCCCACAAATCTCCCTCAAAAGAAATAAAAAAATAGCCGTCCATCTCTAAATAGACAACTCTGTAGTATCCCATATAAACAGAACACTATAGGCGACATTTTTTTATCTCCACATATCAAAACTATCCATCAGATTAATTCTAGATAGCTCTGCCCTTTTCTTTTATATGACAACGAAATAAAAAGTGATAACTTAAATGTCAGATTTTTTGATCTGGGGACTGGAAAATCAGTCCTTAATAGGAATCAGTCATTAGACGCTTACTTCGAAGCAACTTTGTTAGATCGTACCAAGTATAAACGGCACGTTTCAATATTCAATCTATCTCTTGATTGGACCCAATTGACCAATGTAATTGTCGAAATCCTTATTAAGTACAGAAATGATGGGGAGGCTTTAATATATCTTTAACTGTTAAGGTTAAGTTAGTCTTAACTTGTAAAATATATTTACAATCTCTCGAGCGGTACCTGCAAAGTCAAGACTTTGCTACATAAACTCTAAAGTATGACTACGTTTTCTTGTCAAAATCACGCTTACAAATAACAACGATTGGTACGGAAACACTAAAAATGTAAATATCCCCAAAGCTCGTGCTTTCAATGGTGAACAAAGGTACTTTACAACGTTTTATTTCATGTTTTCAGGGGGCTTTGCAAAGCGGGTCTGCAGGAGAGCGGTTTAAATTGGCTCGTGAGCGGGCGCGACGCCGCGCTATGCGATAAACGGCCAATTTGTGCGGCGGCCTACACGCCCGAGACGCGCGGAATAAAGGGTCGCGTTTAATTAACTCATTTATTCCTGCGCTCAGCGCAAGAGGAGCTTGGCTTTGATCGAATGATACATGCCTCTCTAAGCGAACAAATCAGTCATTCGCTTCGTAAATTCTAAGCAATTTAAAAGTGCGACGCGGTCCGCGTTGTTAATATTTTAATATAAATTTTACCCAGCGAAGGGTTTGTTTGTCCGCTGGCCGGGACGTCTTTATCGGCTTAATTGCGAGTCGTCCCGCTGTAAATTGTCGAACAATGTTGCTCGTCTCGCAGCAGACGCGCTTCCTTCGCCTGTTATTTAAACAATATTCGTACTCTGGCACAAATTTTGCTTTGTCATTTCAAAGATATTAAATTTGTGCATTTGATTTTCAGGATCGATATTATGCAACAAAGTAAGATTTAACCAACTTAATTATGTACAAGGTTTGATCAATGAATAAAGGTGATTATAATTCACGGGTAAGCCTATTTTCATGTAAGTAGGTACCTAATTTCAAAATAGATCAAACTCACATATGAATTTAAACCCCCTTTCACCTCTTAGGGGATTCTTTACAAAAAACGCCGCAACTTGTATTTATTATTCATAATTGGCAGTGTAGGTAAAAACTTTCATTAACCAAACTCGAAAAGTTCGTACGCACTGCTACCTTACAAACTTTCACCGTCGAATTTTCACCCTCAAGAGGGCGAAGGGCTGGTTTTCGAAAAACGCCTTATCTTTTACAGTCGCGGAAAGAAAAGGTTCGTCACTTTTCGACTCTATTTCTATGATGTTATGGTCAAAAAGTGACGAACATTTTCATACCGCGACTGTACTTTATGAGTATATCGTAATCGGTCACTCTCCAGACAGTCATTTTTGTATGTCGCACGCATGTACGCACTTGAACAATAGAAAACTGTTGGATTCGGAGTATCTTATATTTTTTGGTCGTAGAAGCTAATCGTATTGAGGTGCATATATGAATTTTCAAGTTAGTATTCAATACCCACGTGGGATAACTGATATACAAGAGGAAAATATGTTTATTTAATAGAGATGTCCTCATAATAAAAAAATAATGTGTTTAGTGATATATCATAAAGATATAAAATATAGTTTCTTTGTCCAGAGAGATGTACTAATTAACGCGACGCTTTCATTCTTGTCCTTTCAAGTCCATTGTGACGCAGAGACGTGTTAGTGTTGTGCGGTTTGCAGTGTACAAATGTGAGTACCTAATTCATGCATTTTGGTCATCGAAAATTCTGTTCAAGTTCACGTTTTTAAAATCAACCAATAGCTCTATGACTCTGTGAATTATTGTATACATTAAAGAACTCGGTATTTAAAAGCTACTGGACCTTGTAGTTTATTAAATTTACAAACAAAAAGTTATAATTTGTTAATCAATAATCCCTAAGTAGTAAACACTTTTTATGCACGCGTCAAAAATAAACACGTTAATTAAGGTTTTTGTTACATAATAGCTCACTTTTATTTTCTTGCTTGAGATAATATCTAAAACCGGTTTAAATAAGTTTATGATAATGATTAGTTTTTAGAGTTGTTGGTGATCCTGTGGCTCTGCCCTAATTCCTAGTGGGGACTCTGGGATTAAAGGCGTGAGTGTATGTATGTGCGTACGAAAATTATCTTTTTCAAAACTAATCCAATAAACGCGTCGTTTTTCTAATTCGCGCATCGCTCAAAAGCAAATAATTCTAATTAACGAGTCGCTATTCTAACTTATGCTCCACGTGAGTATAGGAATATAGTAGAAAAATATGTGAATATCGCGTGACAAAATGTGGATAAACAATTCGTCACTCTCGTACCTACGTGTCAAAACGTGACTCCCAGATAACCCACCATTTTACTTTGAAATAGTTACAAAGTGAAGACCAGATTTTCTTAGTAGACAGACAAAAATCCTTTTTTTGTTGTTTTGTTTTTATACAATTATTATGTTTTAACAATCGACATGTGGGTATCGCCACAATGATCGGTCACGTGCTACCTGCATCCACTGGGTTCCCGCAACGTTCACGAGGTTGTCGGACATCTCGTGGACGGTGCGTCTTCCGGCACGTGGTCGCCATTCGAGAAGCTTGTGGCCCCATCGGCCATCAGTTCTACGAGCAATGTGCCCCGCCCACGGCCACTTCAGTTTGGCAATTCTTTGAGCTATTTCGGTGACCCTGGTACTCCAGGCTATGGCAATTCCCCCCAAGGGAATAAAAATAATATTAGTATAAAAAAGTCAAATTAGTAACAACCAACAATTTTGGGCCACCGAGCTTAGCTAAGGTATATTAATGCAATCGAAATAAGTTAAGTCTTCATATAATCGATATTAATATAATTAGCACTGATAAATTATTTCAGAGTAGTGAAGTACGGGTATAAATAATGAATTTAAACTTGAACTACTCATTTATACCTATTTTTAAAGAGACTTACTTCTAAATGACTCTGATTTTAAAAAAGGTCCCCTGAGTATCTATTTTGGACGAGCGGGCCGTCCGCGCCGGGCCGGCCGGTCTGTCCGCAAACAATTTACCGATTTTATCGCACTGACGGATGATGTGACACAGATTTATCTCTCTTTTTATTTTGTAACAATTTCTCGACACGTTTTTCGCGTAAGATCTCGCAGGTTATTTACTTGTTTATTATGAACTGGCTGAAAAAAGGCAAAATCAAGCACCATTAAGTCCACTTACCTACATACTCGTAGTTAGACCACCTGGTCCTCTATTCAACATGGTTAAAACAATATCGTTTTTGATCTGTTATCGTATTGTAAACGTTTTGATAGCTCTTATTTTCTTGAGAGTAATGGCGGACTTAAAAACAATACCGTAAGGTTTTGGATAATACTATTTGGATTTTACCGCCTAGAATAGAGGCGCAGCTCGTTGGTCTGATGACATTAGGCAGACAGTTGGGAAAGGATGGATGGCGTTAGCACGAGACCGGGTAAAATGGCGTGAACAAGAATAGGCCTTTACCCTGCAGTGGGTGGATGTGGGCTGAAATGACGATGATGATGATGATGATGACATAGTTAGAATGTGTAGGTACCTACTGGCTATGCCTTTCTCTTGAGCATCTGATTAGACTCATGAAACTAGTATAAATTATTGTAGCGCGCTAACTGAATCAACCACGAATCAACCAATAAGCACGAGGATAATTACATTTTGTTTTTCCTTCGTTCTAGGCAAAGGTTTGGAAAAACTTGATAATAAAAGGCTTTCATCAGCTACGCTTGAGCCCTTGAAAGCGGATAAATGAAAGGGTTTGCGGTCATTTAGGTCGTAAAACCATAGCCGCAGATGACAAATGGGATTTCTTGGTTGCCAAGTCTGATAAGGGCTCTCCTTGTACGTGTTCAGAATTTTATATCTTTCGAAAATATATTACAAATCGAAAAGACATCCTATCGCCATATTGTGGAGGAGGGTTAATGCGAGTAATGTCGTGAACTAGTTATTTATATTTATTTTTATTCGTATACCGTATCTTCTATGAATTTAATATTTGAAACCGATATGGATGTATTAACAGAGTAGGTAGAGAGGTAATATAAAGATTATATTCTATTAAATATGAAATAGGTTTTAATCAAGCTCGATAATAAATTCGACATGCTGATATTGTTTGCACGCTCCGTCCCACTGCCTTTGTCCGCGAGAGCAACGGCACGCGGACCCGTGGCCCTGCGCCGCGTTCCTCGAAACTTTACAAAATGAATTGCCGCAAAGCCAAACAAATCTTATCCGTCCTTTATTGTTAGAGGAAACCTTTCGCGATAAGATTTCCTGGAACGATTTAAAAAGAAAAGTTGCCCTAAAGGAAGCCACTGGCTCCTCCCGCGCATCTTGTCTTCCTATTTATAGCTTACCCTTTTCGATACAAATACATTTGTTTTCCAACAAACTACCGCATCCAATACATAATGTAGTTCTACGTATGTTCCATATTTATTTGGCTAAGTGTATCGAGTTAAAGACCTCACGGAGAACTAGTTAAGATATATGTAATGAAGGATTTATTCAACGAAAGAGATTTATTTAAAGAAATATATAATGAAACTTTACGCTCGTTACGCTAAATCAATCGGCAGTGAAGTTGAAATGTATGCTTAAACCTTTACAATCAAACGGAGTTTGCCGAGCCGTTATTGAGCTGGCGTACGTGGCCGCAAGTTTCTCGCCCACCTGTAGTTTTCGCCAGAGGTCCACGACACGCTCCTGGCTACGTGCAGGACTTAAATGGCTCCATTAGTAACTTTACCCGAGTTTGACACAGAAGCTAGGTAAACTTATGAATCGATATCTGATTTGCATAATGAGAAGTTAGGTTTACTATTTTCTTAAGCGAAACTTGGGAGAACTTTGCGTTGTAACTGGAATAAGACCAACTTTATAATTTAAATATAGGGTTTGCTTTGTGTGAATTTGAGCTTTCAGTTTGTGAACTGTCAACACAGCACAAAAGAGTATAAGTGCAAAAAAGCATCTATTAAAATATTGTAGTTATAGTGTATTCAATCCACGACGGCTCACACCACTAGGCAGTTCATTTTCCATACATTTCAACGTAAAACCATCGTAAATAAAAACATTTAACTTCGTCATAAAATAAGTAAATATCACTAGTGTTTTCGAAACCACAATGTCCTTTTAGGATTTTGTACTAAATTATAAATTCTAATGCATTTTTATTAATTACAATGAAACAAGTTGTGACCGAAACGACACCTGTCATAACATGTTACAGTAGTCCCCTGACTATTTTGATGAACACTGAAACCGGGTTGATCGGTGTGGTTTTTACTAACATGTGATGTAACTCTTTAATTTATAATTGATCAGCGTTCACGTCGCTGTGCCGCCAGCACTTCTGCGGCGCTTTTAGGTCATAATTAACATATTCATACCTCATTCATTAGCTTTTAAACTCTTTGTGGTAAGCCTAAAACAAAATGTATAGTAAGGTCCTCATAAACTTGATTTTTTTCATTACCAAATGTATGAACAGGGCCTCAGGGCTGAGATTCTAGGCGGTACTTAAAAACCATGTGGTTCTTGACCTGTTATCGTATTGTCAACGTTTAGATAGCTCATATTTACTTGACAGTACAGGCGGGCAAGTTAAAAGCAATACCATTACACGTTAAAGACAAACCATCTTGAATACCTTGCTTTAATTTAAACCTTATCGTTGTTATATTGTAAAAGTTAAGGTGACTCTTATTGTTATCGTATCTAGTCAACATTTTGATAAGTATTATTTAGTTGACAGTAATGGTGCACGAGGTACAAACAATGCCATTACAGATCAAAGACGATATGGTTTTTACCGCCTAGAATAGAGGCCCTGTAGATACGGGCGAAAGACGACATAATACCATCGATATATTATTTCAAGTAATTAAGAAAATGAGATTAGATGCTACAAAATGAAATTAACATTATTTATGTTTTCTTCGTACATAATACGTTTTATAATTTTGCCTTGAAATCTCATTTCGTTACAACACAGATTTAAACTGCGTGACAAAATCAAAAGTGACTGTTTTCTTTGCAAGGAGGCTTATCATCAATTTATTTATGTCATTAGAAAGTACGCGTAGAAATCATAACGGTATGATGTCTGGTGTTTTAGGTATAGGTGCCAGCCGTTATAAGGAGTATTCCCGCGGTTCGCGCTCGCCGCCGCGCCCTCATTATGGCATACACGCTCGCAATAGCGATGGAATGACTTAACTACTTAATACATATTAAATCTTACGCACTATAAATTATTATTTAAAAAGAAAGTTAGATGTTTCCCGTCATATTCATAAGCGTGGGATAGCTAAAGTATGTCTAAAATATGCTTTGGCCTGATCTTTCATTGTAAGATTTTACTTTGACAGAAAGTGCCAAAGCATATCTTAAAAATTATAAGTTCATGAATAAGGGGTTAGTTATTAATGCATATTTCTATAAATAGGTAAGCACGTTTAGGCATATGGAGGATGTGTACTTACTAATACAGCCAGGAGCTTAGAGCAGTAAAGTATTCGTATTTCATAGTAGGTATACGTTCGTAAGCGCGGGTCGCGTAGCGCACAATACATTAATTGAAACAGTATTCTTGTTAGTGGGCCCGATTGGTTAGCCGCCTGTTCGAATGCAGGACGTGACTCGGAAACATGATGCATCGCATCGACTCACAATCCTGGAACGTAATTAACTTAATATTGCTGTTTAATGCGGTCTTATCATGATGACTTGGTCATATTTTGTTTAAGAATCAAATTTCAAGCACCGTTTTCTGTAAAGTACGTTAGAGTTCAATGCAAGGAAATCAAAAGTTTAAATATTCATCCTGATTTCCTTGGTATGTCGTGTAAATGCCTTGAGTTGTTACGCAGAAATATTTTTATTACTTTAATATACCTAATGCTAGCTTAAGTTATTTATTTATTTCACATTGCACTCATGGTACACAATGTGTTGTACTGACGGTACATGAAGACCCTGTTAGGGTATTCCAAAAAAAGTACTTATACAACTAAAACTAAGTACCTATACTAGTTAATTTTTAATTAGTAAGGAATAGGAAGTAAATTATAAAGGAAGAACAAGCAATCCGAACTCAAATCCCACATGCTTCTTTAATAAATATGTACCTACTTGGATAAAAAATTGATGTCAGCCATGGGTTCAAAACACAGGTCAAAAATAATATATTTCATACTAACGTTGGATTTCATCCGCCATAAATTAATTCCAATGGTAATACCATTTAATATCAACTATGTAAGTATTAGTATTTATCAATAACTATGTAAGTATGAGAAATGAAATACGCATATTGGGGTTACCTTTGTTGCGGCGAAATATGTTTGCCAAATGTATCGTTTCCCAACCGTTTCCAAGCCAAGCCGCTTTGTTTTCTGTTCGGGTTCTACACGATGGTACTGAAATAAATCCTGTAAAAAATTATATAACATTAGGTTGGAAAATGAAAAAGTTGGAAACGACACATTTGGCAAACATATTTTTGCCAAACGGCAGGCTCCCCAAAAATTGACTGTTCAGTTTTTTTACTGCATTTCTTCTCAACAGTTGTCTTGGCTTGGGGGCCGCTGGTAGACTAGACATGTTACCAGAATAAATATTTTCATGAAAGAGAGATGTCGTTAGTAATTGATTTCATCCCCTGAGATGAAATCAATTACTAACGATATTTTCAAAAAAGGTACAAAAAAATTTGTAGCATACAATTTTATTTTCTTACATTTTATTTCAAATACTTAAAATAAGTACTCAAAATAATCTTTAACAAGTACCTACCCGTTTTCTTCGCATTCATTAATTTTCATATGTACCTGCCGTAGTACCGTACCCACCCACTCGTAAAACTCGTAATGTTAGGTACAATACTTTACGATAACGAAGAAAATTGATATTTTGGTGATTTATAGGGATATTTTACGACGTGTTGCCACATTTCAAAGAGCATCTTTTATATTATTATTGCAATAACTGAGTAGGTTGTTCTTAATGAATAAAAAAGCATTGCATATATGTTAAGTTGTAAAGCTTTATGCACCCGCCTGCCTCCACCATTATGCTGATTTAACACGGAGGCAGAACAGAAATGCAGAACAGTAGGTACCTAAAATTCGAAGTTCAAAGTTACAGTAGCGGCAAAACGTGTATCATATTGCTATTTTCTTACAGTTAATTTAGTAATTTATGAAATTTAGACTTCGCGTCAAAGAATATCAGATAAGAAGGTTATATTTAAGTGTTTCTGACCTATTCACATGCTAGTCATTCGAAAAAAAATATTCTGATGTCTTTTTGTTTTCTTTGTGATTAAACGTCCTTCCCGGTTATTTTGAAATATTAGTAAATTGCTATAGTTATTAGTTGTATGCTCTAATTTGGTATAATCAAAAAGTTCCCAGTAACATGGGGAGACCTTTTGGAAACAAAAACTTAACTGTGCAATACAAGAAACAATTATACGTGGCTATGAAAATGGCACGACGCAATCAACTTTAGCAACCCAATTTGGACTAAGTCAATCTACTATTTTGGAAGTTTTAAAACGAAAAAAGCTTCATGGATGTGTCAAAGAGCCCACAATACCTGGTCGACCACGTTGCACCTCGCGTTTGACTGACCGGAACATTTTACGATTGGCGAGAGACCACCCACGTCACACGGCAAAGGACATAAAACGAGAGATATCATGTGGAGATTCAGTTTCTATGTCCATACGCACTGTTAGAAATCGTTTGATAGAAAATGGACTTCTTGCTCGTTGTCCTGTCAAGAAACCTTTGATTTCCAAGAAGAATCGGACAGCTAGATTTAAATATGTAAGATAACATTTTAATTGGACTGCGGATATGTGGAATAAAGTCATGTGGAGTAACGAATCCAAGTTTTTGCTTATTGGAACCGATGAAATTAACTACGTTCGACGTCCAGACAATGCTCGCTACGATCCAAAGTACCAACTCCCTACAATCAAGCACGGCGGAGGCTCTCTAATGGTATGGGGCTGTTTTAGTGCAAGTGGAGTTTTCCATTACATAGAATTAACGGTATCATGACGAAGGAAGTTTATGAAAAAATATTAAAAGACGTTTTCCTTCCTGTGCCCACGCCAGAATTTCGGCAGATCATTTATATTTCAACAAGATAACGACCCTAAACATTCATCTAAGCTTGTGAAACAGTGGTTTGATAAACGAAGAGTTTTGGATTGGCCCAGCCAAAGTCCGGACATGAACCCTATAGAGCATTTGTGGGAGGAGCTGGGTCGTCGTGTGAGTTTGCGGAGAGCTTCTAATCTGGATCAAAATTCGAGCAATTAAAGGAAAGAACCCCAAATTCTGTTATTGCAAATTTAATCGAATCTATCCCACGACGATGCCAAGCAGTCATAAATGCAAAAGACTTCAGTACCAAGTACTAACTCCAATTTACGACTTTTAGTTGAAAAATGTTATATTTTTTGTACTTTTGTTGTTATTACACTAAATTTGTCAATATATCGAATTTTTAAACTATATTATTTTCATCATGTCTATACATAAAAATAGTTCTTGTATAAAATAATACCAACAAAATATGTATTTCTAGTCGGGATTTAATCGACTATTATATTTAGTTTTCATACTGGTCCTATTAGGCGTGATGTAAAAATTATGACAAAAACAGTAGAATATGGTATATAGTAAATAGACTTTTTGCCGCTACTATACGTTCGCCTCGTAGGGCCTCAGTTCTGCCTCTTCTTTCGGCCCCCGTGTGATAGCAGCATTATAGGTAGAGGCAGGTGAGTGGCTGGTGCAGTTTTACGACTCTGACAATGACCTCTTCCACTTATCTATTTAGTAAAGGTAGGACCACGTGCAGGGTTCGTGTAATCTTGACAAAGGAAACTGTCTTTGGTATGGATCTCAGACCCCACTTACCACCCAGTGGCCTGTGTGCTAACTTGTCTTGTTCTTGCTATCTTGGCAGTGCTACAATTTAAGTATCTCTAAATACCTAGCTACTGTAGAGGAAACCACGGCTATTATTTACAAAAAGCACATTTTATAGTACCAGTTTAGAGTAATGTGCCGTCGCCGCCGTTACTACAAAAACAAAAAAACAACTCCTAAAACCACAATTATATTTAAGCTACTTTTCAGTTGACAGTTATATTTGCTGATATTAAGTATCTTAAGTTGATGATTTTCGGTAGGTAATAAACGTTTTAGTCGCCCGTAACTCAAGAGCCATTAAAGTCTACTTAAACTTAGTCGTGATCGTTTTACTTCTATATATACATAAAATATTTTCTAGATTTTTAGTATTTGTGTTTTGGCTGTTGGGGCCGAGGACACAACTTTAGCAATAATGACACTTTAGAGTTCAATAGGTAGGTATATCCTAAACACTTGAAATTAATCAAGTATAAAAAAAAGTAAGTTAAATGCAAGAAACGTGTTTTATTCAGCATTTTTGCTCCATCTTATAAAAAGCCGACATCTTATAAAAGCAAATGACAACAAACAACAAACCTGTTGTTGTGAAGCCAACAACATCCAGCATAAACAAAAACTTACGAGCACGAGAAATGAAAAGAATAATGACTCCCGTATCTGTATAATGCTGGTGTGAACCTACAGGATAAAGTTAGCCTAGGTAGGTAGGTATTTTTTTAAATAGAATGACATTTTAATTACACTGTGGACAGGTTTTGCCTGCAGCATGAATGGGCCAATTTGAACGGTGAGATTAGATAGGTTTGCAGTGTCGCAGGTCCACATTATTTACTCTCCTCTTTCCTATATAATTTCGTACCCATTATTTTTAGTTCCGGCAACCTACCTGCGGCTCCGCTTGTGTTGCTGATTTATGGGCAGTACCTACTGACACTGGCGACCCGGTCGTTTGTTTGCCCTCTGCAGTACTTTTGTTTAAAATCAGTTGAAAAGTAAACGAAATTAAAGTTAAGCCGCTGGTAACATTACGTTTTTAACATTACTTTTTACTTAAATAACGTTAAGTAAACGACTTCTTCCGCGTAGAACTCGCTTAACGTTATATTTAGAAGGTCATTTTTTGGAAAATATTTAGGTACCTAAGTAATATATTTAGATCCAGGCTCCGTTCAGTCCACAAGCCAAAATCCAAACATTGGCATAATGAGTAGAATTTGAGAGGACTTTTCCAAAGGTTTTTCATATGTATTTACCTAAGTATACCTACTTAGTCGTAACACAAAGAAACTTCTGCGCCTTGATAGTGACACTCGATGTATTGCGAAAACGATGTAGGTACGTAATTTTTAAATAAGAATGAATGAGGCATTCACCGCATTCACGTTTAGTCCTACTTTTATCGACTTATGTGCCCAAAATAGGATGAAAGCGGCCAGGATTGACCGGTCAGGTGAGCGGAGGGCTTAACATTCTGGAGCGTATCGATCGTGGCAATACCGCTCAGTAGTAGCTATACTGTGATTTCGTAGCTAGAGCTCACTGGCGACACTACTATATATAGTTATACAGCTGTAGAATGGCTATGACTTCATTAATGTCTTTTGTACCTTGTCGCTTTCAGGTGTTCGGCAGTTTTTAAACCATAGTCGTAAAATAACACGTAGAAACTTATAAAATCGCCAATTTTTTTAAACTCTCCGTACCTAAACTTTTCAGATGTAACGACCAAATAGCTGCACTAGCAGCACATCTTTTAGGTATTTTATTTTTTGTAACTCAAAGCATCTCTATCGTAACAGACTGTTAAAGAAAGTCTTATCCGAGCGACATTCGCGGGTAAGTTGTCCTAGCACACTGGAATTGTCTATATTGTGGAGCAGAATAAATAAAAACTACCATAATCGGTTATAAACTCATTGCATATGGGCCAAAGCAACTAAAATAATGAGAAGTACAAGACTGTAGGTACAAGAATGATATGTTTATTTTTGTTCCTAATCCTGCTGTATATGTAGCCTTCTATAAGCCACGCCTATAAGAAAATATTCCAAAATGACGTCCACTCTCGCGCCATCTTGCTCACACCATACCCGGGAAGAACGGGATACCTTATGTCATTCATTTTAGAATATTTTCTTTATTGGCGCGGCTTTAAACGGAATGTGAAAAGCCGCTTAAATAACGTAGCTATCAAAAAAATCCATACAAATTTTCTCAACCCATAAATACATTCCGATTTCCACTATTTTTTGATATATGGTACTTATTATAAAAATCTAGATCCGTACGTTTCTGTTTTTTGGTTTTTTTAATTTGTTTCATCTAAGAAATAGGTACTTTTTTGGAAAGGAAAACGCACAGACCAGTAGTTTCATAATATTTACAACTTATTAAATAATCGTAAAAATCGGATTAGGTTCAAGGATAAAAAAACTGTAGGTATCGCATGTTGTATGGATTTTTTTAGGTTAACAATCCTCTTAACGGTATTTAGAGTCTGACCAGTGAGAGGCGACACAAAAAAAATGGGGGCATATTTAAAATATAACTATAGCTGGTAACACGAAATGCATAACGATGGATAGGTAGGTACCTACCTACGTACAAAGTGACAGCTTGTTTCATAATATTATGTAAAATTGTTGCTACCTATGTGAATAACTAGAAAAAATGCTTGTGTCACGGTCACCACTCGCTGGTTAGATTCTCTTGACAATATCGTTTTTAGGGTTCCGTATCCGTATCCGTAAAATTGCAAAAAACTGAACCCTTATAGTTTCGTGTGTCTATATGTCACCGGCATTTACTGAAAAATTACATGAATTAAGTATATTGATGAAATTTACAGTATAGGTGTCTTGTATAAACCACTACCGTTTGGTAGTTAAATAACAAAAATAAATATATCTAGGTGGCACTCCATTCACGTAAAAGAAGTCAAAAAAATGGTTCTTTTAAAGCAATATAAGGTTTCTGAGTATTTTTTTGGTTTAAGTTAATATTTTCGGAAATAAGCGCTCCAAAAGTAGCATAAATAAATTGGCTAGCGCATGTTGTATTTTCTCGCTTATCGCTGGGCATAGTATAAATAGAACTCAGGGTGTTTGCGCTCTACGTTACAGACTAGATAGTAGTAACTATTTGAAAAAAATGTCTCTTAGTTACATTTTAACACAAAAAAAGGACTGGTTTTCTGTTCAAATATATAGTTTTTTCTCCCGCTAACCGTGCGATTTATATTGATAACGATAATACACGGTAACCCGTGGGATTGCTGACATTTAAATTTAGAAGTGTTGTCATCCATTTAAAATGCATTTTACCCAACAAACGGGGTAATAATATATAATTATGATATTATGGGATATTATGTAAGACGTATATAGTATTTTTTTACGAATTAACTTTTATAATACCTGAAATTACCTTTTTATATTCGCATTAATTTAATACTTTTCAGATACCCATCTGATACTGAAACAAGGAAGCTTTGGATTAAAGCTACAGGTCGCATTAATTGGCAACCAACAAAGTTTTCTCGTATCTGATCAAAACACTTCGAAGCACATTGTTTACGACTGTACCTTCTGTAACAAATATTTATATAAATATACATTTACATATACTTGAAATGGCATTCTAATCGTAGGCATTTCAGACCTAAAAATATTATTACTGTAGATTTTATGATCGTTCGATATTGTAACTTAATGTAGCATAGCCGTATTAAAATTATAGTGTATTATGTTCTAAAACTAATGTCACAAGCACGAGGATTATATTTCCGACTCGCAACCGACCGGTTGTTGAAGTTAGGTAAAAAGTAGCTAATGGGAAAATTTCTTAAATTGTTGGCAACTCAGAATTGATTGCATATCTCCATATCAAAGGTATACGCGCGGGCCTAGTCTATTATATACTCTGTTTAGGATTTTGTAAGATCGGATCGGAATCGGCAGAACCGCGTGGAGCTAACTCCACGTGTTTCCTCCAAGTCCACAGAAGAAAATAATAAGACAATGGTCCTCGCGTGTGACCATGGATTTATGTCCGTTCTAAGTCCATGGCGATTCTCTATGAGTGACCTTGATGTTGGCACAAGCGCTATATATATGCGTTGACAGAGCCTTGGATCAAAGACCATTTTATCATACGCGTAGGTGATTCAAATGAAGAGACATCTACCTCGGCAGAAAGATCAAGTTCGGAATGCGAGAGTTAATAACTCCGAACTTGATCTTTCTTGCCGAACTTGGTCTTATTCCGCGGTACATGTCTTTTCACTCGAATCACCTACGCGTATGATAAATTTTCCTCTCAAGAATATCTCAATACATATACATACATACATATATACATTAAATTACGCCTGTTTTTCAGAGTGGTAGGTAGAAAACACTTCTTTCCACCTGCTACGATCCTCACAAATCTCTTTCCCTTCTTCCACATTCATACAACGAGACATGCACGTACGTCGGTTTTGGGTATTTAAGATTCGGCCGTTTTCCAGTATTTCTTCGATTTGATTCGAAAAAGTACGCCTAGGGCGGTCCCTTCCTACTTTCGCTCTGTATATCTCTTTCGTCAATATTTTTTCATCCAGCCTTTCCAAATGACCGAATGATCGAAGCATGCCCTTTTCAATCTTAGTCACTACATCTTCTTTTATTCCACATATCTCTCTGACTTATGAAAATGAATGAAAACCATTTTAATCATTTAATGTCAATCTGTTTACCTTATAAAAACATCTATCTAGAGTCTGGCCACGCTAAGACTGCAGAAGTCGTAAACCGTTAGGTTTAAAAAAGTTTTATATGGCAACACCAGGATTTGAGGAGAAATAAGTATTCATACTTGTTATTATTATTTTATTTTACATATGACACATCTTTCGCTTAATACTAAATTAATTAGGAAAGAAACTAATATATGTTGATTGTACAGGGAACTATCTTTTTCGCCGACTTCAAAAAGGAGGAGGCTATCCTTTGCGACTGTTCATTTACGTCACAAGATATTGTGAACAGATTTCGATAATTCGTTTCTGGTTGGAAGGGATTCGAATACTTTTAAGGTTCCATATCAATTTTACCAATGTCTGCGGGAATATTATGGTCGCGTTTATGGCTGGGGAAACCATAACTCTTTATCTAATAAGGACATAATTGCGCTCCATTTGTGATTTGGGAAATCCTTATATTATTTATAATAATTTCTATGTTTTTTAAAGTTTAACAGTAATTTTAAAAACAAAACACCACTTATTATTCAGTAAAACAAAAGTTAGGTCTAAATTGTAGAATTGAGGATTAGTGAGTAACGGAAGCCGCCTGACATACCACCTACTTGTAAAAACCGGTTTCAACACAAGACAGCTAAGAATTACTGCCATATAAAGTGTTACACGCGGTTGCCAGGTTATTCTATTGCAAAGTTAGCTTGGCCAGACTGTAGACGACCTTATTTTATAGTAAATTAAATTAGGTTAACAAATTTATAACTAAATACTGAATCGATTACATTTCCTTAATAAATTGAATCGATAATGGAAAACAAAATGCGATTTATACTACCACATCACTAAATTTATCAAATTACATCATTACCTACATCTTTCATAGGCACAATAATAAATGAAAATATTATAAGTAAAATTGTAGCCATTTAAAGAACTGGAAAAAAATGCTTCGCTGTTCGGACTCTATTAAGTAGATATAAAATAAGAAGTACCTAAATCCTGACACATTATCCATATTCAGAAACTTTATGGTTGTGCAATGTGTTAGGATTGACTTCTTAATATCTGCCTAAATAGTACTTGTAGTAAATTAAAATGAACCAAGAATGGTTAACATAGGCCACTTAAGACATGTTATCTGTACATATAATTAAGCAGCAAAGAAATTACGAGAAGATAACATTGATTCATATGAAATATAATTATAGCCGTCATTAAGGTACATTTACAATGGATATTTGCAAGCTGTAACATAACAATAGACAATGCGTTAATTAATATCGACACGTAAACTAAAAAAAAAACTAAAATTCAATTGATTTCAAAAATAAACAATATTCGAAATTAACATACACTTCTGTAATAAAATAATTCATTCACGGCGTGATTTCACGGTATAGCATCACGGTGTGTGTGAGAAAAGGTGTGAATCGTAGAGGAAAGTGAACGATAAGTTTCACTAGGCGCGCACTGGTGGCGCTGTCATCGCGCATGCGCCGTGAGCTCGTGTGATTTCAATGGCCTGCTAGCTAGTGACCAAAGACAATTTTCGTAATCTGGCAAATTCTGCTTTACGTTTGTAGGTTATGTTTAGTGTTAAATTGTCAAATTTAGTGTTCATTATTTTCCTGGAACTCTTATAGAAATGGAGTGGACTTAAAGCTATCGCTTTCCATTTTGTGTAATCGTGCGATTTCAGCCTCGTTGCATTACTAGTGGATTTGTAATCGTTCCGTCATAATGGCTGTGTAGATTGCCGTGTCGCTTGACATTGAGATGTGAATACGAAAGTTGATACGCACTTTTCGCTGCTTTAACTATCACTTACGTGAAATTTGTATATTCCATTTGCACCGTTTCGTATAATTTCACTAAAGACACAAAAGTTCTCCCCGTATTCGTTAAATACATACGCCAAGATGACTATGAGTCAGGTGTCCGTCATTAAACTTTATAATACCGTTGTGGACGACGTTATAGCTGGTGTGCGAGACTGCTTTTTAGATGACGGCGTGGATGAACAGGTGCTGCAGGAGTTGAAACAGTTATGGAAAACCAAGCTGACAGACAGCGGTGCGATGGAACCACCTCAATCCGAACCCGCGATGCCACCGCCGCCAGTGTTGCAGCATTTTCAAAAAGTAAATGGCAACAACTTAATGCCTAAAAGAATACCCGATGCACACATGGCACAACAAAGTTCAAGCCATCAAAGTTCAGGAGTAGAGCATCATGCCCCTGGGCCCAATTTGGCAGGCACCCACCCACATGTGTTAGACCCCAATAACAAAGTACCTGTTCAGTTGACTTTGCCTGCTCAACCCGGCGTACCTGGCTCACAGCCACGGTCATTCACTATACAAATTCCAGCCTCAGCACTCAATGGAAATAAGCTTCATCAAGTGCTAACAGGGCCCATTATTAATGCTACAATAAGCTTACCTCAACCATTGGCTGCCACACTTCTACAACAACATATAAATTCTGCGTTAGCTGGGCAACAGAATGACTTTGATGGAGGAGGGGGAGGGCGGAGTGGAGCAGCACCATTCTCCTTGGATGGTGCACTTGACTCATCAGATGATGAGGTCTCGAATGCTGGGGATGCATCAGAGGAGGGAGCAGGTGATGATGATGATGATGAGGAATCTGGTGAAGAGCCAGCAGAAGAGGAGGAAGAGGAGCGTGACGATAGTGGCGGTGCTGAGGAGGAGCCACTTAACTCTAGCGATGATGTGTCTGATGAAGAGCCTGGGGATATGTTTGACACTGACAATGTTGTGGTCTGTCAGTATGACAAGATTACCCGCAGTCGCAATAAGTGGAAGTTTTACTTAAAGGATGGGATAATGAATTTAGCTGGGAAAGACTTTGTCTTTCAAAAAGCAAATGGCGATGCAGAATGGTGAATCTATGTCCTACCAAAAAGACAAGCAGTGTGTATTTTTTTAATGGTTTAAGATGCTGTCTCTTGAATAATAGAATGAATTTTACCAATTTGAAATGGCAAGTGGTGATCTTATTCTGTTCTGACGATAATAGCAACTTGTTAGCAATTTATTAGTGCAGCAGTCAACCACGACGCTCACTTTATTATTTTGTGTATGATGTACAATTTAGTTGTTTTATGCCTGAATTAACTTGAGTAAAGATAAAATATGCCCAAGAACTTTAAAATATATATGTTTATGAATTTTATGAAACATGATTAAACTTATTGCAGTTATTTTTATTTAACCACTGTCGTAGCCTGTCAGTTCTCACAGCAGCAAACATGGTGTAATAAATCGTATTTATTAAATATTGTTTTCTTTTTCTAGTTTGTGGCACATCAGACATAACTCTTGTTACAAATTCAATATAGAAATAGTAAAGATATTGGGAAAAAATATTAAATGCTTGAGTAAAGCGGTATTATTTAATATTTACTCTCATTTTACTATTGGAACACTGATATTTCATTAAAAGTTACTTAAAGTTACTTAGTGAGCACTTACTGCATTTCAATCATAGTAAAATCATAATTTATATCGGAGCATTCCATTTCATCATACCTATTTGGTTAATACATAATTATATTATTAACTTATTTTTCTTTTAGTGTTTGTTTCATATAATAAGCTACTATTGGCTTTGCTGATGTATACAGTTTCATCCTTGTTACTGTAACCAGTTGGGTCACTTAAGTGCCATAATCCAACTGTATTTTAATTTACAAAATATTCCATATGTAAACATTATTGGGAGATAGCTGAATAATGATGAAAAACAATTGTGGATACCACAATTGTTTTTCATCAATTTAAATTTATGAAGGTAACTAGAGCACAAAATTATTACAATGAGTATGTAGTATTCGAGATCATATTGTGTTACTAGTGCCCATATTAATAAACTGATCTCAACTCTAATGCTTGTCTCGAGATTTGTCAAAAGTGACAGTGTTCTATGGCTTGGCATTTAGTTTGATGTATCATGTGACGGGCCTCACAGTCAAGATGAGTTTATTAATACGGCCCTAAGAATGTTACTGCAAAAATTGTGCAGTACCTTGACATGTGTTAGCAATGTCGAACAGCTGTCTCTTGTTTGGATTTGTGATTTTTTATGGGAGGATTATTAATACTTGGTCCTTTAATTAAAATTTTATAGAAAGTACATGGTAGGATGAAAAATAGTGTACTCTAAAATTGTTGATTTTAATGATTAATAAAAGCCATGAGAATTGGCACTGTAAAACAAAACTATTGTTTTCGCTTTGTTTGTCAATGAAACAATTGTAACATTTGTAACACCACAGACACAACTACATTTATAAAGAAAGATGATTTCTAGGATAAAAGGCAAGACTCGTTATCCTGTATGTATGAGAACCAGAGTTCCAGTGCGTTTATACGCTTACAGAATAAGCGAATGAAATATACTAGCACTGCAAATCAAAACATGAAGACCAATGCATGGCAACCAATAGGCTGATGACTGATTCAATAAATTAGATAAATAAGACTTTTATGCTGTGAACCAAAACATAGCAAGTTAAAATGGAGCTGACTTTTAACTAATGTGGATAAGTGAGTGTAAGACATAGGTAGAGTTATATGCTTAGATTCAAATCAAACGCACGAATTTCCTGTCAACTAAAATTATGTTATTTATGTTACTCTAAGAAGTATCTAATACTCAGACACAACTTGTTTCGGTCTTTTAATATTTTTTGGAATTTTACGTGATATAATTGTTTCACCTAATTAATATTTTACCCATTTTATGAAATTCATTCTGTGCAAGTTTTTGATTTCGATTTTTAAATTGTATATTTTGTTAGAAAACTAACGTGAGTAGATTTTTGTTATTTTTATCATTATGTTCTAATGTTTTTTATTTGTTCATCACCACTACATTGAACTGATATGCTAGGCCCCCGCCGCGTCTGTCTGTATGTACGTAAGTTCACTCTTATCTCAGAGAGTACCTACCGAATGGGTATTAATGCGGTTTTCACCACGAGACTCTTTTAGTTTTAGTTTTTTGAAGGTTTGAATTTTTAATGATCATAGAAATTGCGCGGGCGAGTCGCTTAACTGCTTATTTCCATTTCATAAACCTACTTGGGTACCTACAGTTAAGGAAATGTATTCGCATATAAACTTAAGATAGAACCCTCTCGCAGTGTGGTGGTACGCAAATAATCATGCCCTGATTTAACTTACCGAATGGCAGTTGGTAAAGTTAATTTCATTATTATATTACCATGTAAGGAAAGGTCACAAAGTAATAAACATCTTCGTCACTTTTACTCGTACGTTATCTAATAACCGACTGTAAGGCGACCGGCCCTGGGCCACCAAATCGTTTTTGACCTGTTAGGTATCGTATTGTCAACATTTTGATAGCTCTTACACTATTTTCTTTTAGGGACTTGACAGTAATGCCGGCTCAGTTAAGAACAATACCACACATAACCCGATGACCTCGGCGCCTGACGCACTCGCGGTCGCAATCGACTTCAAACAGTTGTTTTCATTTTGTATGCAGACATTGCAGTCTCACCTTCGGACTGTCAAATTAAAAACGATTGCGAGTGCTTTGGCAATAAGCCGGCAGGTCAAATACGATTTGGATTTTACCGCCTAGAATAGAGGCGCAGGAATAAAAGTGATCGCTTTTTTATTTCCCTAGTTATGTTAAATATTTTATTGATATTATACCATATACTAGCCGCTTGGCCTCATTGCATATAAGTATAACAAACAAGCCTAATTATTTATGCACCATATTGCTTTTTTACGAAATGGCCGGCCGCCTTTGCTGTCTTGTTAATATTGTTGCCTAGGTATCTGGGGCTCTATTCCACTTCGTCTGAAACACAACCGGATCGAAAAAAGCAATATTAACTTAAAATAAAATTACCTAACTACTTAGTTACAAAAAAAGAACAGAACAGGCCATCTCCATTTGTCTCAAGCAAGAGTGCACATCAATAGGTACTTACTTACATTACTGCCAATTTATATAATTCCGAGGTCTGAATCATATAGAAAAAGCCGAGTAGTCAATAATATATATTGTGATATGATCAATAGTATGTAATATTATTGTTAATTTTAAAATCAGATAGGGGTGGTTGTTCTCTCAGTTAGCCGCAGTACGTTTGGTATTATTTTTCACTAATCATCACTGTGGGACGTCTTATGGTTAAATATGTTATAGGTAAGGTAATACTGCGCTTAGTGCCAGGACCTAAGAATTTAAAAAAATGTAAAGAGTGTATAGAGAACCGGGTTAGATTGATAATTTCAATACCAGCAGTGTCATTCTCTTAAGGGCTCGCCAACACGAAGCGTCTATTAACCCGTCTTTAGATTTGGAATAAAATAGTTTTATTTTAATTATAATATTTCCAGTATAGTAAATAATTTAACCCGTTGGTAACTAAGATCGTCTTTTATTATTTTTTGTTCATAACATGTTTCAAATCTTATTGTAACGTTGCCGATTCGCTTGTCTGACATAATATTTATATAGTGCTTTCACTTCACTGCGCCAGCGCCCGGTCACGACGTCCATTTGTTGTCCTGTAGGATAGGCAAATAATAAAAAGGGGTCAAACCCTGCCCGAAAAAGTTATAAACGTATGTTTTCAGAGTATTTTTAACGGTATTTTCAACTTCGTCGCCACCTAATTTTCGAATGAATATTTGACGCACTAGATGTGAGAAGTTAAAAACAAAATCATGATAAAATACATTAAGGGTCAGAAGGCTCACAATCAGTTGTGCTCGAGGCGAATACAATCCCACGAAGTCGCTAATATCACTCTATTTTCGTTATCTAGTATTACCGATTGTAGTTACTGGCTAATTATGTTGATCGTTTATGTCATTGGCATTATTAGTGCGAGCGAATTTGGAAGACGGCCTAATGAACGCTTTGTGTTGGAGGGCCCTTAAGCAATCACTAGTTGTTGGTCGATGGGCTCTGTAACCTGCCAGTCTAACTAGGTCCCTTACTATTGTAGCAATTGTTCCTATGGTTGCGCCCAAGATTGGGGTAATACAGCCGATTAAATTATTACGCCTCAGGGTTGGCATTGGCAACGTATTTATTCGGAGTTTAGAAAATACCCCACCAGCACCAGGAGGCCGGTGTCCTAGTTTGCTTTCTTAATAGTTACAAAAAGAAAGGATAAAATGTATGAAATAAATATGTGTCTTGCACAAACCACGGTAGGCTGATGCGTCAAAGAGCTCATCGACGCCCTCTCCTTTGATTGTATACAATTGGGTAATACCTATAGCATCGCTGAAGATGAATCTGAACAGTAGGTTTATTCTGCTGTTTCATTATTTAAGGATAGAATAATAATGCATCATCTTATTAGTTCTCAATTAATTTAAGTTTCTTGTGGTTTGTGATGATTAAATTTTGACGAAATTTTAATTGTAATAAAAACGTGTTACATTATTTTGTATTTCATTTTAAGCAGCTGTGTGTTAAGCAAAACTCAACCTGTCTCCAGACTAAAAATCGTATCAATAAACGTTTATTCAGTGAGGGGTTTATAGACGAGATTTCTATGACCTTACAATCATTAGACGTTTATGAAATACGTTTACTACGACTGGTTAGAATGTTCGATGATATTTTTTAATTTTTAACTATAATTCGGTCTAGGTATATTATATAGGATAACGGTTGTGACAGCCGTATTTCGTAACTTCATAACACCTATAGTCGCAAGCGAGTAAATAAAAAATAGTCAATCATGTATGTCACTGAACCTCGACAATCAATTCATTGTGTCAACGTAACATTTGTGAACTATTATTATGGCACAAGTAGGTATACCTACTTGTATTACTCATAAATGAGTAATACGCGTTTACACTTCATGCTGTCACAGGGATCACCCTAGTCCCTAGATAGACATAACTACACTGTCTGACTGTTTTTTCAAAAGTTGTATATATGTATAATATCCATGTGTACTGATTAGGAACCATAACTACCTACCTCTTTTAAAACTCGCTCAAAGTCGTTAGAACGTAAGCAGCATAGACTAGTGCACGTTTGAGATGCTTGCAAATATAATGTGGTAGGCCACCAAAAGCAAGTACCTATCTTAAATGCTTATTAAAAAAATGAAATTTAAACTCCAATGTGGCGGAGAAACTCCAATTTATCCCCGTAATCCAGCAAGGCAGGGCTGCCGGCCAAGATAGCTGTTCGTAATCGACTTACCGCGTGATTTAATATCGCACTCAATGCCCGCCAAAATATTTACACCATTTGCCTCGGGAGGGTTTAAACGCATTTATCCGTAAAATGAAGCAGAAATAGAGCCTTTCCCGCGTGGCTTGGCTTCTACGGCTTTCGTTAGGTAATTTGTTGTAGAGTATTTTAAGACAAACATTCTTGTCCACCACGTGCAGGGTCCGTTTGGGTGACTACATACGCGATCAAGCGACAGTGTTCTTTTGTGTGCCGCTGTGACCATAAAGACAAGACAACCGGTGAAACTCTCATTACCCTCAACGAGGAATGCTCACGCTCATGATATCAAATACGAGTTCACTACTCTACTCACTCACAATCACCAGAGAAAATTAAAAATCATGTCCCTGAAACTTAAAGGTGCCTCGAAATATTCGACTTGAGACTATAGTTGACGCAGAGAACCGAAATACGATAATTAACGATGACCAACAACATTTTGCATAAGTATCTTGAGTTTAGAATATGAAATCGGCCTTGAGGAGAAATTGGGAAACTATTCAGAAATGTTGATAGATTCTTACCTACTTAACCAAGTAAGATGGAGCGTCATTAGTAAAGTTTGCCAGTCTATCAGCGCCATCTATCTATCTAGCAACGTAAGATCTTTCTCATGTTCGGAAAACCTCACGATATCTCCTCCCCGCCATATCGCATGAACTAACGATACGATACGGGAGTTGACTCAAGTCGACTATCGCATCTATGGGTAGGAACTTATCGATGAAGATTTACCGCTGTACTCGTATGTAGGTACTTGGGTTTACGTTTGTAGATGAGTTATTTTTATTACTAAGAAACTACATCGTCATTAGTATCTAAAGAGATTCTAAGGATCAGCTAACTGAGCTATAGGTAGGTACCGGTCAAAAGCATTGCGTCGAGTTCTACCTCAAGATTACAGTCAAACAATAGTATTTTAGGGGAGATAGATGTGTATAATATGACCCCTTTAGATAAAATGATTCCACATCACATTCAAGTGCATGACTTTTAGCGATATATTCTAAATACTCGATAACCGTATTCCCCACGACCCCGCCAGTTAAAAAAAATATCCAAGTCGCTCACGACTTAAAATGTTATGCGTACCTAACACACGCTTACATGTTGTTTTAGTTTTATGTAATCATATGATTAAAGTAAGGCCGGATTTTTCTTTATAAATGTTAAATATACCTAATACTATTCTGGGTATCGTTTTATACATACATGTGTATAAAATGATCCTTTAGTAAACTATTAGAAAACATGACGTTATTTATATAACACATACAAATGATAAGAAATAATTACCTATGCAGTTACAAAGTTATATAAATTCACCGTACTTAACAATTTAAATATGGTTATTTTGTTTTGAACTTTGACCACAGTACCTAACGTTTTACCCATAGGAGGATCATTTTGCACACATCTCCCCTACCCCCAGATTCGTATAGATCCAGGAGGTACCATCGGTAACCATAGCTGATCAAATATCAGCAGAACAAAACCCCTAAACGTATCAGGGTAAGACTAAAAGTTAATCGAAAAAAGTAGGTACATATTTAGATAAAAAAAATCATTTAAGTCGTTACTAGGTATTTGATTGATAAGTATACCTAGGGCTTGAAATTTTTGATCTGCATCTTTCCTACTTCGATATTTGAGGGTGGTGGGTGACTGCTTTGAGGGTGTCGCGGAAGTCGTTTTTTTCATCGAGTACCAGCAATAAGTACTAATATTATTGGGGCGTTGACCAAGGGTTGGCAGTTTTTTGCTGTCCTATAATTTTTATATTATAATCAAAAACTTCCAGGCTGCGCTAAGTACCTATCGATGATAACCTATACTATTAGAAAATAGATTAGTCAAGGCCACAATAATGATGCTATTGTTGGTAGGTATTTGATAAAACGTTTTTCTTCGTACAACAACAACTTACCTAACGTAATATTATTATTATGTCCTACTAGAGGACGCCCGCGACTTAGTACGCGTAAAATTAGTTTCCAGCTGCTCCCCCTATTTAAATCATTAATTTATTTATGCTTTATTTATTAACGTATTTATGCTACTATTCATACCTGGAAAAATTTAAAGTTCCCGAGGAAATAACGAGAATCGACGATCTACGCAGACGCAGTTGCTGGCCGACGCTATAATTAAATATACATATGAACACTAAGTAATCACTTTGGCCGTGGAACAGTTAAGCTTAATAGCGGCCTGCACACGTAAAATTCGGACCGCGGGAAACGCCACGCGCCGTTCCAATCTTCGTTCCAAACCGTACGTGTAAATGCAACTGTAATAGTAAAATAGTAAATACCTAATTTACGCTTCGGAACGAAGATTGGAATGGCGCGTGGCATTTCCCGTGGCCCGAACTTTACGTGTAAAAGCCGCTTATATCACAAACTTTACAGCAATGCGTATCAAGACATACGTACCGCGGGTGACGAAAGAAAGATGTTGGGCCTAATGAACTAAGTAGGCACCTGTTGAACGCCTCCACGATCGGCCGCGAGGGGTCGCGCGTGGGAGCGCCGCGGGCGGATACGGATGAGTGTAATGGGTGTAATCTTACTTGCTTTATACCGTGGATAAACTAGTGAACCCCCACACAAACCATTTATCAGACGCGCGAGTCACAGGCTGCTCGAACGTATGACGAGCATACATTGTGTCGAATGTTAAGACATCGCAATTTATGATGCGGCGTCATGCGCTATTTGTTTTTAGGTAGCTTCTCTTGTTTTGTATGTAAATGTGGCCGATATTTTACGCCATACGAGACGTTGTAATATGTATTTGTTATAATTTGCAGAGTGCACGGTTTAGTGCACGCACGCAACCATAATGTAAATAGACGCAACTGGATATTAAATAATCTGGGGCCCTAACGTGGCTGTGTTTATCGCGTGACAAAGTTTGGATAAAGCATCCGTCACCTTTTGACACGTAGATAAAGTACGACAGTGACAGGTGCTTTATCCACATTTGACACGCGATCTAGACGCAGCCAAACTACGCCCTCTGGTTTAAAAACTTTACAAGTTTGATTACAAGTAATCGAGCTCGTGAAGTATCCTACCTACCTTTTATTCCAATATTTGACTTAGTAAACTGATTGTGACTACAGCTAGTATTGTTTTTTACTTGTTTCAGATATCGAGTGATCGAGCTTTGGTAACTTCCCATAGAAAGTGCGTGATATTGAAGTTTTTGGTCAGTTGTTAATTGTTAACTAGTATTTTTATACAATATGTCGTGTTTCGGAGGCAGCGTGCTAATCCCCGATTAAGACTGGAGAAGTGCAGTGAGTGCCCGGTGCAGTGTATAGGTAGTGCAGTGATGTAAGTGTACAAGAGACCAGTGCCAGAGTGGAAGCCACCATGCTGCCTACAAATGTTATGTCTTTTATGAAAAAGGTAAGAATAATTATTCATACGTGCCCCTAATGGTACCGCCTAAATTATCTCTTATTTCAGAAATGACATGCCCTGTGTTTTACAATATTTCCGTTTATCACTTACTGTCTATGAATGAATGCTACGTAGATTTGATGATAAGTATAAAATAAAAATCTTAATACATTTTAAAATGGAAATACAAGTATACCTAAATACCTACACTTCAAAAGTTTTAATTCCTACTACTAAAATATTACATTAAATGTCTTAAATTCTTCTACCGCAGTCCATGTATTCTCCTGCAATATCATTCCGTTATATTTTGATTGGCAACTTTTATCCGTTTGGGCGGTTTCATTATATTTTTGTGGGTTCGTGAGAAATTTCATTAAAATAAAACCCGGACCGCCCGACCACAGGCAGCAGTACAATTACTAACAGAGCATGTGTATTAAAAATATTGCTATTTTTGAACAGTTTTTTTTATAAAATATATTATTTATAATATATACTTTGAAATGTGACCTGTAGTTTAAATGGGGTGGGTATATGAAAGGCTTTTTTGCACTTAGAAGAACGAATCTATTCCAAAATCGTAGTTTTTGACTTATTATAAAAGTGACTAAAAAATGTTTCTCCTCTCCCTTATCAGGTAAGTATACGAGCCGGTTAATCGTAAATATTTGAAAAAAAAAACAGTTCTAGACAAAATATTAATAATTAAGTAGGCACAGAAGCCTCGGTTCGCAGGACCTACTCGCACTTGATTGATTTTCTAAGACAGAACAGTGGGGTGAATTTCAACAAGCGTCAAATTATCCTAATTTTGGTGGTATTTTTTATTTTCTTAGTAGGGTTTACAATTAAACGTTTAAGTGACGTCATTAGTCATTATAAAAAGTGTTAAAATGGCCCTTTATTATACCAAGTTTTTTTTTAAGATATAACGATTTTACTAATTATGTACCACCAAAATTGTTATTATCCACCAAAATTACTTTTCTTAGAAAAACTCACGATCAATAATAACATATCGGGCTAATTAAAATATAATCGTTAGGGAATCTTCCTTGTTATTTATGAAAATCCAAAACGTAAGTTTCTAATATAATAAATAATGATTATTTGTTGTTTAAATCATTTTGGTGGAGACCAGAAATTTTGATAATTTTGGTGTTTCGCAAAAGCCACCAAAATTGTACCACCAAAATTATAAAATTTAACATTTTTTTAAATTAAAAACAAATGTTTTAGTTTAACAAAAACTTAACTCGTTACAGTTAAAAAGACACTATAAATATACTTGAAAAAACTATCACACAACAAAACTTTTTGCGAAATAATGACTTATCTAAGTTATCACGATTAATAAAGTGTATTTCATACCACCAAAATAAGATACTTATGTGCTTAGCGGGAAGACGCAGAAAGATGGTACAAATCTTTCACCGTCTAATGCTGGAGTGAAACTGAACGAACATCTGACGCTATATTTGTTTGTTTAATCACGTTTCGTTCGATCATTAAATCAATTTCAATATTCACCACCAAAATTAACTATTTCGCTTGGACAGTTTTATTTACACTGCTCCCAGTTTCCTTTTACTTGCAAATGCAATAATTGATACATTTTAAAATACCTCAACTAATAAGGAATACAGATAACTAAAATATAAGTCTAGTTGAGGCTTAATAAGTTTATACCACGACATATCAGTATATGCGGGAAGTACAGGACACGACACCAAAATTGATTTTGGATTGAAAATATTTTTTTACGATAAATATAATAAGTTAATAATAATTTTAACTTTGGCTCAATATGGTACTTTGAGTAAGATTATTTATAAAATAAATAGTTTTCCAATACATGTACTTTACACCCCAATTATCACGTCCGCCGCTCAAAAAATGTGGTTGAGATAATTACCCAGTGCAGTATTTGGGGTAGCCGTAAAGTTGAATAATATCTATAGCCCTGAGACCTGAGATCACATTGCAATTGTATTAGAGCAACGCACTAAAGTGGTCATCTTTGCTAATGACTATAGAGAGAGATGAAGATATTTTTAGCTAACGATAGAATGCTATTTCGAGAGAAAATACGTGGAGGAGGATACTATCTAGTAATTCGCTGCAACTACCACAATCCCGTACAAACTTTTGAGAATAAGGCTTAAGGCGGCTCAGTGGCTTTGGTCCTGAAACAAAGTAGCTGGAATCATGAATATACGTTTTGCACGTCTCTACGTCTGTGCGGGGACATGCGGCACATGCCCGAGTTTGTGGCTACTCGGAGGTCACTTTGGTTTCTTCTTGTGTTAGAAAAGCCACACAGGGTTGGCCATTTCACTTAATCATATATAAGACATCAAACGAGGAACCCTTGTATTCTTTATGTACAAATGTACAGAATATGTTTATTTAATAAGTAGGCCGCACGGGCCCTTTTGTACGTCAAAAATCTACCACAAATGTACTCGTAGTATTATGAAATTTTATTTTATTTACAGTAGGTTAAGTTGCTTTAATGAGTACATTAATAAACAAGCAGCCTTCGGGAGCCGTCGAATATTTATTGCTGTATTATAAAAATGCAGTCAAATAAATTTTAGCACATTTTTAGTTTTATTTCTGTCTTCATTTCTGTGCACTACTGAATTAATTTCGTGTTGATTATTTGGTCGACTGGTAGCGAATGCCAATGGGCATGACATTAAATACTCCATTTGTACTTGTTATCGTGCAAGAGAGATTTAAAAAGAGAGATAAAAAGACGATAACCATAAAATGGAAATACATCTTTTTATCTTAAGTACTATATAATAAGTCCCAATACATGCATCTTTACTTCTATTAATAGTGTATCCCAGAGGAATCATCGTCGTAATTGTTAAACTTCTCAGAGTTGATATACTAACACAACCTTTTTGGTGACCTAGTAGGTAGAGGGTCTTTGGGGTCCCTTTTAGTCCGAGAAAAGCTCTGTCCGACTCGCATGGGGAACTACTGGGCTCTTATACCGCTTACTTGTGGACCATTTAGAGTTTCAGGAACATTACACAGTCACTGCTAATGCTGCGCTTCTGTTCTGACTCGGCTGAAATCTACAAATAACGAGCTCCCAGTTTCACATTGACCGCATGTCCGTCTGCCGACCGTCCGTATGTCACAAAACTATAGCATACGATTGAAATATTTAGTGGTCGTTTGGCGCAGAACAAGATAGGATAAAAATAACTTATCTTTCCTTGTTCCACTGATGTCAAGTGGAAACTTAAATTAAAATCAAGCTAACTTGTCAAGCCGTCAAATAATCAATCAACACCGGTTGAATATAAACAGTATTCAGGAAGTTAAGAAAAGTTCTACGGAGAAGTGTATTCAAGCGAGTGCAGATTTGTAGCAGGTTTATTATGTGTATTTACTTAGGCCACTTTATTACTTTTACTTATTTGAAAGAGTTAATTTGGAGTAGGCAATTGGATTGAAACCGGGTCGAGATTTTGACTGAGTTACTGTTGATTCCCCATAAAAGGAATGGAACCGTGTAGGTAATGTAATAATAAACTGTAGAGAACAATTCGACAAACACAAATCAACAAGTCAGGTTCTGTTCTGGTAAAAAAGTGCCGTGCTCGAAGTGTTTTTGGAATTGTGTTTGTTGCTAAGTTAATACGGTGCCAAGGTTTACACACACGCATACTCATCATTTTGTGTATCATTATACGTACAGTACGTTTTGTATGACGGTATCGTTTAATTGTTATTTTCAATTAAGTTTAAGCACTTTTAACAGATTTTTGGGTTTAGGTACGTTGTTGTTGAAATAGGTTTTACAATCTGATATCTGTAAAATAAGGCTGGAATATATTTAAAACGTTTTGTCATATTATCTTAATAACGTTCTATTGATCTTTCAATAGTAACAAAAAACTGTAGGTACTTCCTTTTTGCCTGTCTATATGTAAACATCTTTGTATTAAACGACTTATTTAACTAATTATATCCTTATTTATTATCACGTTGGAGTACTGTGTTACCCCCCCAACAGTTGTAACGTTCTACGTTCTTGCCTTTATACAAATATTTATTAAACGATTTAGGAAGGTACAGAAGTAAACGATTATTTAGCTGTTTATAGGCTTAGGTTTAGGGCTGCGGTTCCAATCGGCACACTGTTTGCGGCTTACAGGACCTCTGTTCCCGTCGGTAAAAAGTATATCGTCTTTCACCTGTTATGGTATTGTTTTGACGTCAGCCGCCATTACTGTGAAGTAAATAAGAGCTATCTTTTGATCACCGTTTTCGGTGACAATACAATAACAGCTCAAACACGATATGGTTTTTACCGTATTTAATAGAGACAGAGACAACCAGGTGTCCACCATAGACGGAGTGGTTATACAACGCGTACAGGGCGTCTATTAAACGCGGTAAAAACAATATCGTGTTTGAGCTGTTATTGTGTTGTCACCGTTTTGATAGCTGTTATTTACTTGACAGTAATGGCGGCTGACGTCAGAACAATACCATAACAGGCCAAAGACGATATGTTTTTTACCGTCGGGAAAGGATACCACAGAAAAACTTATGAAATAAAACATGGAATTAATAATTTTTGTGACATGGACATACGGAAAATTACAAAAAATAAGATTAAAATGATCAATATCTCCGAAATTAGTAAATATCGCTGAACATACATGGGGGTGAATTGGATAGGTCAAGACGTCCTCTATCGACCTCCTTCGTTTGATCCACACTTCCAAATACACACTGTATAGCTCTGTTAAAAACATTTACGAAATATTTTTGAAGCGCAACTCTTAAAATAGACTCCCGTTTCAATACATTATTTTGCTTACATTTCGATGACGATAAGTGAACGTCAATGTCCACCGTGCTACCAAACTCTAGTACTAAATACGTACACAGGCGCGCTGTTTTAATCGCATATTTTCTTCGATAACGTAACGTTAACGTTATTTACTAAAGAAAGTGTTTCTGTATTTGTTGTTATTTATAATATCTGGGTATATGCAGGACCGTACACGCGGGTGTGTTATCTCTCGCGTCTGCAGCCGGCGCTTCCTGGAAGTTAGCGCTCCGCCGAGCGGAAACCTTCTTTCTGCTCCGAAAGGAACTGCCGAGATATTCTCCTTAACAATTGACTGTCAACAGATGCATTGGTTGACTCGTCTGCGCGTAAGCAGTTGTTTGGCTTTCGTCGATTTTTGAGAATCGAACACTCGAAAATGAACGTGACACAGTAAAATCGTAATTCTCAAAGTTGAGGTTTAGTTGAGACGTTCCTTTGGATGCGGTTTTTTCTGGTAACGCATAATTTTATCGAGTTTTACTTCATCGATGGTATCAATTTATCGAACACTATTTTCTTCTGAAATCATGATGTTTTAAGATATCATTAAGTAACATTAATTACGGTGAGGTTAGGTTAGGTTAGATTTGTGAATACCTACCAAAAAAAAAAAAACTCATGAGGCGAGAAATGCCTTGCGATGAAATAAAAATTCTACGTAATGATACGTTCGATAAAATTATACTTCTGGTACTATTGTTTTCTAGTTTCGAGCGATCTCGTAAATCGACTCGGTAATCGCGCGCCGCGTGTTTCCTAGGCCTCGTGACCATTATAGCTTGGATGTTGGCTCCTCAATCACGATCAAACGCTGATACTTATCCACGTTTATAACATTAGTAGGCAGCAGTATTACTAGCGACTAACGATTGCCCACGACTCCATCCACGTAAACTCGATTTTCAAGAACTATCAAATTTCCTTAACAGGTATTCTGTTTTTAATCCTCTACATTGCCTCTACTAAGTTTATCCCAGTCTAGTCAATTTAATCTAAGTGGACACAAACAAGCACGCACAGGCAGCGCAGTTACTACCCACTCGAGTGTACAAAACAAAAAAAGAAAACGAGCGAGAATAGAATTAGTGGAACGAGCGGAGCCGCCTGCGACGCGCAGCCGGCGCCGGCGCCAAGCGCGCGCCCGGGGCTGCACCATTTGCGAGAATTACCACCTGCAATCATATTACTGTTCCATTGTTCGTCTGAGATTTATACTCGAGTGGCTTTATTTCATGATGGTTTTAATTTAAATTCTTGTTACAAATTACTTGAGATTACTCCTTATTTTTTATGGAGTTAACACTAGGATACACAAATTAATCTTTTCAATTATTATGTAAGTACGTCGTTTTTTTTGTACATGATGCAACATCCTACGCAACATGCATTTTGTGCACCTCTTAATATCGCTTATTTGCTTCATACCATCTGATTGAACAATACGAAATAGGCATGGATTAAAAAAATATGAAGATACCGTAAGGGTCTCCCCAGACCTATCGACGCGGAATCGGCTTCAACCGGTGACAATAAGAGCGAAAACGACGTATGTCCATTCGCATCGCCGTGAATTTGAAATAAAATCGGCGCAGGCTACTTAGACAGAGATTAGAACGAGAGATCCGATAAGCCGTGTTACGTCAGGTACGTCAGCCATATAAATTGTTTTTTGCTAGAAAGAGATAGGAATAAATCTTTGTCTTGTATCTTGGTTATTTTTGTAGCAATTCAAAAAATGATTTTTCTCAACTATTTGTTAAATTAATCAGCTTTTATTGAAGCTGTAGAAAAACTTATGAATATTCCCTATGACATAAGTAATTAAACTAATTAAGCATCTATATTTTTTAATATTATTTATTTAACGGCCTATAATGTCCCGCTGCTGGGTAAAAACCTTCCTCCTTTCTTTCCACGTCCCCCTAGTCTCAGTATCTATAGAAGATAAAACGAAACTGAATCAACGCCAAAGCAAAGTCTAGTCACATCACAAGGGCCGAGATTCACCATATCGTTTTCACCGCGTATAATCTCGGGCCTCAGCGAACACTCGAAAATTTCATTTGAAAATTAAAACGAAATGTTAAATTCCGGGTTCCCTATTATCTAAAATCCGAATAGGAGACGATTTGCACTGGGCTGCTCATTCGATGAAAAGTATTTTATATCAAATTAAATACGCTAATTAATATGTGGCGTATAGGTAGTAGTAGTAGGTAAACATATAAAAATAACCTTTTTTTAAAAATTGCAAATGCTTGTTAAATTTACAAATTAAATACTAATCGAAAGTAAGAAGCCTATAGAATATGTAAACTTTAGGTTTGGTGCAAATTATTAGTACCGACTTACCTGTTTATACCTGCCTACCCAATAGTTTGACGGGGAAAAAATTGGCAACCTAACGTTTGCATATTCTATAGGCTTCATACTTTCGATTGGTATGTAATTTGTCTATTAAACCAGCAATTGGACTTTTTTAAGTCAAAGGTAATTTATATTTTTTTAATTATTTATATGTATACATGACTGAAATTTTTGAGCCCACCTATTCGCCATATATTACTTAGCATATTAAATTTGATATAAAATACTTTTTATCAAATAAGCAGCCCGATGCAAATCATCTCCTATTCGGATCTCCTACTATTAGGACGACCCTTTGCTTGCCATTTGTGTTCTACTTATAAGCGCTCGATTCTTAAAAAATCAACTCTAGTATAATTATATTTCCCTAGATTCCGCTCGTAGCAGTTTGAGAACAAACTCTACGTTCGTAGCACTCGTAACCATAATCGTGGCGTAGCCGTAGCGGTCGTATGCCGGAGTAACCGACACCCCCGCCGCGTGCATATTTAATGCCATCATGGCTCGACTGTTACGGCCGCGTCAAACTTCCTCGATGTACTAATCCGTTAATAACATAAGGCCAACAAGAAGCAAACATTAAAATCCCGACTTCATGTAATGATATTGTCGTCCTAACTATGTTATTATTCTTAAATTCGTATTTTTTTTATACTCAGTGACACTCGCGTGGTAGGAAAAACTTATAGCCGCACCATTATAAATGATCCGATTGACAGTTGTCAACTCACTTGAAAATATATGTTAGAGGCATAGTTCGAGGTAATATTTTGTACACCATTGGCGCGACTACAATGAAGCCTTGTTTGTTGAAGTAGGCCCGGCCCATCCCTCAACCTCTACAAGGGAACAAAGATCCATGACATACACACATACAATTGAGCAGATACATATATGTGTACATACGAGTGCATAGAGATAAATAGTTTTTACTTCTTGGGTTGTTCAGTATGAAGTATCTATCGTGATCAATTAATTCGGCCACCGAAGTCAGACGGTAAAAACGCTTGTCAAATCTCTTCTATTCTTCTATTTTACATATACATCGTTCTGCAAATTCAAATTCAAATTTAAATTTCCTTTATTTCGTCAACATAGGTAACAAGTAGGTGACAAAGGTTTATGTGTTGTACAACCATGCTGAGCCGTTTAGGCGTACGAAATCTTGTTTAAGGCACAATTGTAGGTATACGTTGCATTGCAAATTTAAGGGAATCTGGGTTTGTTTTAACATTTTTCATAAGCAATATCACGTAATACGACTCACCTGCCTTTACATATTCATACGAGCTCTTTGGTAGGAAAATATTGTTTTTGATTGTTTGCGATGTTGCTACGTTATTTGGGTCACCTCCAGCTAAGTGAAGAATGGGAAGATGCGTTTAAGCTATGTTAAATACCTACCTTTATAGCGGCATTACTTACGTACTAGTAGATGTGACGAAGAGGATCACAAACGTGATAAACAAAAAAAACCGATAATATATCCAGAGGTGTGAACTGTTTCGCTCCGCTCACTTTTTGCGTATCTGACAGACTCAGGTAGCCAAACTTTTTTATGGTATGGAGAAGGAGTTTGCCTCAAGCCAACTGAAAACTGAGTCCCATAGACATTTGCAATCTCACAATTACAATCGTAAGAGTGCAAATGCGATACCGAACCCGAGGGTTAAAGATGGAATGCGTCTTTGCTAGTCATTCTATCGGTCGTCTCAATGCTCACACCGCGAACAATGCGAACACTGCTCCTTGTCGTCCTACTGCCCCTAAAGAAGCGTCTTCACTCCTATTTTCTTTTTATATGGAATTATAGTCTTTGTCGTTCTTATAGATTAACAGCTAGTTTTATTTAATGATTAAAAGGAAAAATACCATGCCCAGCTGGGACGGGAATTCGAACTTTTTGAATTAAGGACTCTCATCAAATTCCTCCCGTTAGGGAAGGTTCGGGGTTCCAGTCGCAGCTGCGACATTGCCTTTTTTACTTTATCGCTACGGAGATTTCTAGTGGACAGCCAGCTTAAGTAGGTAATTAATAAGTAGGTCAATTATCCATAACTTTTATAAGCACACAACGCTCACTGAAGACCAATAAACACAACTTTCGTGAAGGTCATAATTATTGTCAAGGTGAATAAAATTATAGTTATTTTCTAAAGTAATTGAGCCACTCGCGCGGCCAGCGCAGGAATAATGTACCGAAAAAATACAGCTGTGATATTTTTTGTGATGAATGCCTTGATATTACCAGCTTTTAAGCCCCAGTGCTTTTGAGAGCGCTTTCTTATTTAAGGCGTAAACTAAATACAGTTTTTAATATCTTAAAATAATATTTTTTAAGGTTTTGCACTCGAATGAAGCCTTAGCAATCTGATGAATAAAGAAGCAGCCGGGTCAACGGTTCGTTCAATGTTTTTTTGAGAAATCTACCTATATGTTTTTAGAGGTTAGATTCGGGCCTGGGGCGCGCGGGGCGCGGGGCGGGGCGCCCTAGCTGCGACCGCTTTAACGCTCTATTAGCGCGGCGGCGCACAAAGCTGCACTTTATCAAAGTCTGCATATTTAACGCAGCCTTTCCACGCGCGGCGACTCGCGTGTATCGGAGGCGAGCGGGGTAATGAATAACTCTTGCCGACGGGTTATTGACAGCGGTTAATTGCTCTTTATATAAAGATGGCCATTAAACCAGTGTGGTACTTATTTCAAGCAAGACTTGCTATATTTTAATTGACTTGGAGTTTTTTGCAGTTTTAAAAATAAATAGCCATTCAGCCTTCAGCTTAAAAGTAACGAAGGAAGTTATCCCACATCACTAAATTGATTTATAATTGACAGATATTTAAATTGTATCTTTTTTAAACATACGACAAAAGTAGTAGGTACACTAACCTAAGGCGAGAGATAGCTACTTTTACCGAACAATCAATTTACCAGGCCTAAATTATATTTTGGAAAATCAATGAAATTTACAACGAGGTAGTAACAACAAATACCGCCCTCAATGAATAAACTCTGAAACAAGCATACATCGACTTATCTTAATTACTTTTCATGTCATTAATGAATTTAATCACTTTTCGTTAAAGGAATTTCTACTAGCTTGCCTAGTATATCCAGTTGTACAGCCGTTTTCCGTCTATAGTCTTCAATTATGTCTTATTATTTTGGCGCCATTGCGTAGACATCGCTTATTCTTAAACACAGAACCGCTTTATTATTAAAAAGTCTTATTCGCAGAGTGAGGCGTAAGAAAATAACACATCGAAGTAAATGTTTATTCAAAGCTTCGTGAAACTTATTAAACCAATTTCACTCCTCTCGCGGCGTTCAATGAAAACAAAGCGGCGCGAAAGGAACGTCTGCTAAATAAATGTTTTATGGCGTTTCTCTTTATAAATGCTAATTTATCCTAAGGTGAGACGAACGCCCCGAGATAAAAAGGTTTTTAGAGAAGGACGTCACTACGTTTAGGGTTTTCTTCAAGAATTCCTTTTCTTTCGTCGTTTGTGATGTGATAATCTGATGGTTTACGTGACTTGCATTTTGTAGACTTCATTAGGAGTGTTTCACATCCGCGAAACTCTTCTAAATTGAGTACATTAACATTAACTACTTTATATACCTATATTACAGCAGTATGGCCATTGGGGCGCCCACGCGCCAATAACTTGGTAAACATCTCCTCAAACGACATTTCTCATCAAATATATTTACCACCTCCCTTTTACCCTACTTGTACTCCTCCTATTCCCCTAATAAATTCTATCCAGTGACATAATTATGAACATCATACCTAAACCACAGGCATTACTTACTGAAACTAGCATTTAAAGTTGTTTCTGTAACAGAAAACCACAAACTGTTTATACAGGGTGTCCGGTAAATAGTGGACTTCCTTACAGGGATGGATAGCTTAGCTCAGGAGTGGCCAAAATATGATAAATCATGTTTTGTAAAAGTCGCACCAAAAACGAGATATCTCAACATTTCAAAATTTTGGAAATGCGGTACCCTGGTCCACCATTTTCGATGCCGTGGCCACATTTATTAGTATTTTTCAGTTTCGTTTACTGTGAAAGATTGCTGATTAAATTTGCTATAAGACCTTATCAACGGAATTAATAAAAATTTAGCAGTTTTTTTAATTTATCAAATCAAATTTAAAGTTTAGGAATCTGAGTTTAACTTGCGGCAAGTTTAACATCGCACGGTGTAAAAAAAATGTACCAAGACTTGTAGTGCTGCTTTCCTAAAAATTGGCCTGGTTAATGGAAATTTTAAAATGATATAACAATTGAGTTTATTGATTACAACAGCGAAGTTATTATTAAGTTTGTCCAACAAAGACTGAATTTTATCAAACTAGCGAATTTAATAAACGACTTTTACTTCCGTTTAAAATGAAGTTAACTGATTTTAAATGTTTTAAAAGATAGTTCACCTGAGTGTGAAATGCTACAACTCTACGATAAAAGGTAATACTACGACTATTAGGTCGATAAAAAATGTCACATCATCAACATAGAACTAACGACTGTGGAAATGGATTTTAGGATTACAATCATTATGGCAGAAATTAGTTTCTGTTGCATTTAACATTCACGTAAATTGTCTATTAAAACATTTCAAATCAGTCGACATGATTTTAAACGGAAACAAAAAACGCTTTTTAATTTCGATTGTTTGATAGAATTCAGTCTTTGTTGGCCAAACTTGATAATAACTTCGCTGGTGTAATCAATAAACTCGATTGTTATATCATTTTAAAATTTCCATTAACCAGGCCAATTTTTAGGAAAGCAGCACTACAAGTCTTGGTACATTTTTTTTCCACCGTGCGATGTTAAACTTGCCGCAAGTTAAACTCAGATTCCTAAACTTTAAATTTGATTTGAAAAATTAAAAAAACTGCTAAACTTTTTTTAATTCCGTTAATAAGGTCTTATAGCAAATTTAATCAGCAATCTCTCACAGTAAACGAAACTGAAAAATACAAATAAATGTGGCCACGGCATCGAAAATGGTGAACCAGAGTACCGCATTTCCAAAATTTTGAAAAGTTGAGGTATCTCGTTTTTGGTGCGACTTTTACTAAACATGATTTTTCATATTTTGGCCAGTCCTGAGCTGAGCTATCCAGCCCTGTAAGGAAGTCCACTATTTACCGGACACCCTGTATGAACATACGAAAGGTGTTGTGACGAATGTATTCTCATGGCCAGACGGTAATGAAATTTACCTTCAAACGCATCGGAATACTGCAGTCTAATTCTAAATAGGAAATAGAGTGAAATATAACGCTACCCAAGAGTCGCCTGTTTGCTCGCGTCAACCAATCCAGTACAAAAGTGGTTTCGTTTTAGTTTCGTGTTAAGTTTTTTAGTAATCGAATTTGCAGCGGAAGTAGCACGAGGCCCTGGTGTGCGCCATGCCTTTGTACCCCCGCTGATATTCATTTTACTACCAAAGGAAAGAGTCACTCTTGCTTCTTTTCTAAATAAAATGAGGAATTTTATTGTAATCAATACCAACTTTCCCTATTTCTGAGTCCCCGGTCCCGGTCCCAGCAGTAAATAAAGATACAGCGTAATATAATGTTGTTCATATTTTTGTATTACACAAGTTCGTGTTCTCCAAATTGCATCCAATTTCACTTACTCAGTGAAAGTAGCTCTCAGGTTTATTTTGGTTCTTATTTAAGTTTGAAGATGGACTTATGTTTATGTTTGCGGGGTGAGTATGGCGCCATTTGTCCAACTTTCCCGCGTATCTTTCAAATCTGTAATTCAATTTCTGAATCTTTTGTTGATCTATGACGTATTTTGTCGTGTACCTAATTGAACAAGGGTTTGAGGTCGTATAGTGCCCACTTTAAAAAAAAGAAGGATTATAGGTCGTTATCCGATAGGCTGTGCTATTTTATAATTACGATCTATTCCAGATAGATCGTAATTCGAATGAACAAAGTACACATGCGACCGATTTCGAGTTAAAACTCGCTGGGTATTTTGCAAACATCCTTATTGAATTGATTCTTAGTTGAAAAATGTTGAAATTAGAACAGTAAGTAGTTACGTAAGTATTTACTCATACTGATTCCTGCACGGACACAGACCCTGCATTGGACCCAGACAGGACCTGCATTGACAACCACTTGAAAGAAGTGGCATAATGATTTGCATTATATTTTAAACCTGATTATTTAACATCATTTATGAGGGATAAGTAATGAGGCCCATTACGCCCTATGAATAGCTAATAGCCAAGTTCGTGTCCTCCGGCAGCGCGCCGCCGCCGCTCCCGCAACTCGCAGGAGGTAAATAAACTGCTTTACCACCCGGTAATTAATTCTGTTCATTTTAAACTTCCGCTAAAACTTTTTCAATTTGCATCGTCGCGCAATAAGCATCGGTAAATATTATATAAAATGCCAACGTATCAGATAATATTGGATTAAAACGTTAGCTTGTTAACATTATTGGAGCAAAACGATGTGATTGTGTCAAATACGGGAGCCGTAAAATAGTTACTAGGTATTCAAGACGCTAGTGCTTGTAGCCTGGTATTAGAGCTTGCCCAGAATACTACAACTCAAATTGAATATTACGTGCTTGAACGTAGCACTCGCACCACATCACAGCGGCCGAGGACTAATTATACAATCAAATCAAAATATCCCACGGTGAGAACGAAAGTGACCTAATACACTAAATCAAGCTTTTTGGGAAATCAACAAAATGTGTTTACGTATTAGGAAATTTCTCCTTAATTATATCGTAACTTCCCGAAATAAAGAGCTTAAGAATAATAAATCAACTTCCTTGTGTTCCTTACGCATTCCTTAACCAATTCTATTTAATATCTGCCCAAAAAAACCTTCCAAAAATAAGTCGCTGCCGCCTTAGAATTGACTTAAATATCAATTTAAGACTAAAGAGTCATTGGTTGCTTAGAATGTAAAAATAACTAGTTTTAAGTCAGACCCAACAGCATGTATGTAAATGATAGAAGTACTCAAAAAGAACATCGGTCACTTTAAGATTTAAATCCATTAATAGAGCTTACCTTATTACACGTAATATATCGACGCACTAAGTTTTAGATCAATGGTTTTTTTTTAAATTAAATAAATAATAAGTATTAGTTACTAGCGGCCGGTCAGCGGCTTCGTACCCGCTTTAAATTTCTGACTTTCCCGGGGGATTTTTTTTCATTTATTGTACCTTTTTAATGTATTAACCTTCTACGAAGTATTAGAAAACATTTAGACAAATGAAATCGGTAAAGCCGTTCTCAAGTTATAGCGTGACCAGGAGAAATAGGGGTTCATTTTTATATATATAGGTTTAAATCACAAATAAAATCATCAAAAATGAGAACAACACTGTACGTCAGAACGATATCTAATTAAAATAACTAACTAGGTAGCGTGAACAGACCGCACTGAGATCCGGTTGCTGTGAAAGTGTGACGAATGAACAAATAAGTATAGAAGTAAGGATACGCTTGTAATTGGTAGCCTCAGTGTAAATCACACGGTTAGTTTTCCACATTGATCTGTGGTGGTATGTTATTATTTGTCCGTCGTTTTGTCGTGGCGACGTTTGGGGGGTAGTCGACGTCGAGTCCCGGCTTTATGCGGCCTGAAGCGCCGCGAACAAAACACGCAATTTTGCGTCTACCCTATAATATCCCGACGACGTGTAAGCTCAAAATACCTGCTGTATGTCCAAAGCATTAATAGATATTTCTGTAGAACTGGAAATGAGAAATTAGATATTTATTTTACTGAACATACTGGTAGGTTGGATACTCGTTTAGATCGTTGGAAAGTCGGAAGTTTGCAGCGGAAGCCGCTGGCAGGCAGCTGGTACATAATAAATACCCGAGACTAAAACATGTATCGGTAGTGTGTCTGTAGTTATATAATCTTTTACCAAGTAGGACAGAGTCACGGAAACCTTAGACCGTCTCCACTCTGCGAACGTGTCCTCGTTTAAAATAAAGGTTACCTTTCAAGGATATCGCCATGGTAAATTGGCACTTACACTCGCGCTCTTCACCCCCTTTCACACTGCACTGTACTGCACGTTTTTTCCATATAAATGTTACCGCATTCGGTTGGTTTTCGATATTATTAGCATCGAAAAAACGTGCAGTATAATGCCGTGTTAAACCAGGCTCACTCTAATTCGGTGTATTAGAATGAGACGTCCATATTGTTGGCGGGCAATTATTGCTCAATTAATTGTTCGTGGTAGTGCACCGTAAGAATAGCAATGTTGTAATCTCACCAATTAATTTTAACCTCTGTAGGTACATGAATTTTGCAAATGTGTGATAATTTTCTTGATGTCAATAAAGCGTTTACATACTCGGTTTATTTACTAAACTAAACGCTGTAAGTCGCTGTGCCTATGGGTTTTTTTTATTAAGGATCTTCTTATATAATCATAAAAATAAAAGTACGCAGCAAATGAACGTAACGAGTGGAAATGTGCAATCAAACCATAGTCGTAAAAACATGGGCCTCGGACGAAGTCTCTTTGTCCCTCGAGTATTTGTTCCGAGCCCACTCGCCGGTGCGCACCTAAGTACTTGTAAATGGTAACGTTTTGGGAATAAGCCCTGATTTTTTGTTGAAACACCGAAAATAAATAGCCAAAGCTATAAAAAGTGATAAGTCCTGTAAAATAATGACACAGTCGAGTACTTTAAATATCGCTACAGCATTAGTTTTATAAAAAATAGTGATACCTGCGAAAGACCAGCTCTGGCCTAGAAACCAGTAACATGTGGAGCAGGTACCATTTTGCTCCATCTGGCACAAGTTCAGTATTTTTTGGTGTTACTGTTTTTGTTTAATAATTTTTGTTTCTGTATCTGTGTTATATGTAAGCAAATAAACGCTTTTTCTTTCTTTCATTTAAAGTTTTTCAGCGATTGGTGTAGTCAACGTTGGTTTAGTAAAGAGTTGTGTTGTGTCTCGTTAACAATCCCCTTAAAATGACGCGCAAGTTGACGAATACTAACGTTTTTTGTTGAAAAGTTCAATATTTGCTTTGTCCCGTTGCTATCTACGTCATAATCTGGGGTCCACAGTTGCCTCTGTTACATTATGAACATCGAATGGGATTAGGTGGAGGCTGAAAATAACTTGGAAGAGCAATAGGGCCGTATGTCGGCGACGCGTAATTACATTCCTTTGTGTGGTGTCCCCCCCCCCCCCTCGAGGCTGGCGCGGAGAGCGCCACGTGACTCGCTAAAATGCCTATTGTGTCTTTTATAGGTAAAAAGGGGACAAAAAAAGTCCTTTGAATTCATAACCTTGCCACTTAACAACCATTATCGACATCGCCACGTGGAAGCCATGCACTTCCGGACAAAAAAGGTTTTCTTCCTAGTACATTATCCGATTTAAAATGACATTTAGAGCATTACCTACCTACTAAGAATAAATAACACTACTCGTAATAAATAACAAAACTGTTAAACCTTCTTTTATAATAATGCACACCCTGGCAATTTATATTCTATTATTTGAAATTGTCTTATTATCATCTGAACGTCTGTCTGATTTTTGCTTTTGCTATCAATGATTATATCTTCTTGCACTCCACTAAACTCTGCATTTTATTAACTTAAAAGGTTATGGGCCTATTTGCAGCAGTGCTATATATATAATATAATAAATGCTTTATATATGTGAAGAATAATTAGAGTGAAATTTCAACCCCACCCAGCCCCCTATTTCGGCTTATGTACAAATCGAATCATATCTACTTATTTCAAATTTCAAACCGACACATCAATAGTAAATATTTGGTACAGAACCCTACAAACAAACAACGTATACGTTGTGCGTTCGTAACATGGAAAAATATGTTGTGAAAACAATTACGAAAACAGTTTTATTAGAGGGCAGCGAGTAATAAAATAATATACGTTACTGTCACCAACAAACTAAACACGCCCTTACTGGTATTTTACGCCCTAACATTTATTGTCACAATGTCATCGATAAACAAAGATGACGGGTTGTTCAGTGTTTTAGTAGCGTATAATTTAAGGATGTTTTTCCATTTGAAAACACAATTTAGTTCACCTGTTACTCCAGTTTTTGGCGACATATTTATAAAAACCTTTGCAACATATATTAATAATAATAATGGAGGTCCATTCCATTGAGTTGGCGAGTCACCGCCTGCCATTTAAACCAAAGTAATTAGCATTGGCCAGGCAGGCGCCGTAGTTTCATCAATAGCCTAGTTATCACCAATCCATATCAGTTAACTCATAGAACCTATTATTAGTATTCCCATCCTTCTTAAATAGTCTTTACACTGACCGGTGGTTGTCCGTGGGAGCATACTTCTTTAGTTTGAACTCAGGGACAATCGCCGATTGGTGTCCCATAACTTTACTAAATTAAACTTGTCTAAAGGGCCTCTGCGTGTTGGCTTCGGCTCCATGTACGCCTTCCAAAGGTCCGGGACTCCCATAGTCCCGTGATTGGTAAAGACATACAAATAATAATAATAATATAATTTTTATTTCAGACTCTGGGTCCATAAGAGTGTTAGTAATACAGTAGGTAATCTTACAATCTAGGTTTTAGTAACATGAATTTAAAATAAAGGCAAAACAATGTCAACAATAAATTTAAAATTACAAAGAAATAATAATCACACAAAACCGATAAAACATACGTACTTAAGAGATTAATAATGTCAAATGGTTATAGATTTATATATTAAAACCGCTCATTTTCCACCTCATAACTAATGTTCTCACAGACTGGTCTGTGTGTCCAATAAACAGGACTTTTCTTTTACTTTCTCTATTGCAATCGTGTTGTTTATGATCTGGTTGCCTTTGCTGTCAAGTTAATAATAGCTACGTTAACAATACAATATCAACAGGGGTAAAGTCAATGTAGAATATAGGCCCGGAAGTAACAAATATGGTGCAATTCGTACAAGAAAGCATGTTTTTTTACTGACGTCACCCCTGTGGGTACATATTAATAGTTATTAAGATGATTTTTATTTTATATACAATACAAAATTGGAATTTTTTGCACTAAATCGTACTTTAATAATCGTTAGGTGAATTACTTTCCGGCAAATGTTCAAAGTTTTCGTATTCATACAATAGTATCTAAGTAGGTACGTCTTTTATCATCCGCGTAGATTTCAGTTAATCACGTATTAATAACATAAAATGTTTTTGAAACTCATCCTCATATACTCTAATTCCTTTACAGTTTAGTTGAATGATATCCATGTGTATTCCTCCAACGGTTCGCTGAAGGGTCGTTAAGCCCGATAGCGTTTTGTTTCCCACAACGCGGCGCGGCCTGCCCTGCCCCGTTGATACAATGTCATGTTGCTTTGACCAAAACAAAACAAACAGAATTCAGGTAAAAAATTGGACAGGGTTGACAAATCGATTTGTGTTTTTATTCATGTTGACGTATTGTTGTATGTAAATTACGTTTGGTAAAGCTAAAAAGTTCGAAGTTCGTGTTTTTATACAGGATATTAAATTTTGTGTGCGTTTCGATGTTTGGGTTTTGTCTCTGCAAACAGAACTTGTACCTAGTAATAAAATACTTCTTGAGTTTGGATTCCGGCTTTTCGTGGATAAATTTTGGTAGGTAGGTAGGTAGGTAGGTAGGCAAGACTTTCAGGCTTCTGCTATTGCAACTTGAACATATTTATGTGTAGTTAAGGTAGGTAGTAACTTTACAACCTCGGAATTTGAAGATAAATGGTTATATAACAGGTTATGACACTCCTTGTATAAAGACTATTGCAACGATACCTTGCATTTCAAAATCCGTCGAAACGTTTAGTCTATAAGAGGTCCAAAAGAAACAGGTATCGATAGATACATACTGCGTGGGAAGGTAAGAAGATTACACACAACTTTACTATAAGCAACTTTACGCAACAACGAAAACATATTGACATAAACACAAATATCTTTTAGATTGTTAGACTTCTGGTGTTCAGACTGCTGTGCTATTAGACTTACGCCTATTGGACTTACGCTTTAATATGTCCTTTTATAGACTTCCTTGTCAGTATGAGTTCATGTGGTCAGAATCCTCGAGCCATATGCCGTAAGCAATTAGAGTTGTAATGTAAATAGCGGGTCGAGGCAACAAGTGGGTCAACCAGGGCCGCGCCCCCGCCCGCTGGCCGGGTCATGAACACCGCTTGTTCATGACCTACTTTATCTCATAAATCTGCCGTTACCGACCGAACTAGAGGGACGCCTTCCGAACCCTTCGTATTATTTGTTACAGGTACGCAATAACAACGCGTCGGGTTACTTTGATCAATAATGTTAATAAATAAACTTCGCACTGCCTCGCTGCTGGTCCATGGTTTTCTTCTTAGTTATTTGTTTTACATGTATATGGATCTAAGTTAACGGACGTATTGAGGTCTGTCTAACTTCAGATAGGATTTGGTCCACCGCTACTGGATCAGCGTAAGCATGTATTAGCACGAAGCAAAACATGTACCTACTTTGTTTTACAATAATAAAATATTAGTCACTCGTCGGCGTATCTTTATATCTTGGCATGGGTTCGCGGTGTGAAAATTAATATATTGAACGTATCTTACGATCCGACTCCATGACGTATCGAATGGTAAACTTGCACGTTTGTTTTTCTAAATTTTCTATTACAAAAATATTATTATTTATTATTTTTTGTTATATATATTATTATTATTTTCTAGTCAAAGGCAATGAAAACGGGTCACTTTGTGTTGAATTACAATAGAAAGTGACCCGTTTTCATTGCTCCTTAGTGTAAGTTAATTTTGAACCAATATCCGTTGTTGGAATGGGCTGAAATTTAGTATTAATATAATAACTTGATGACAATGCCATTCTGATGGCTAAGCGCTGATCTGATGAGCGTAACGGAAGTTCGGCAAGATCTCCGCTGTATCTTAACGAGGCTTGGCATCGACAAAAACGTGTCTCAAACAAAAAAAAAGACTGGAGACGTCTAGAAGCCAACAATGATGACAAATCAAATCGAACCCAAAAAAAATACGCTATTAATAAAAACTCCCGTCAGGCTTTCGAAAAGCTACTTAGTATATCAGTTACATACTATTTTCAGAAGCAACTTGACTCGCACTAAAGGTATTGGAGCAAGACCTTTTTATAACGATATTATAGTATCCTCTCAGTAGGTACTCTCATAAAAAATAACGTCACACTCAATAGCACTATACTTAACTATGTTTCTGTGTTGCTTGGGTTCGTTTTTGATCTCAAACCAAATACAGTATTTATGGTACGGTTAGCACAAACGTAACTGAATAAATCAAGTTTACCTACATGATCCGCACATTACTTACAATTAGCTAAATCAATAAGATATAATTTTCTCTTGTGGTAGATGATTGATTCATGTACCACAAGCGAAAATTACATGTTTTGAGACCTTAAAAAAAAAGGTTTTTTTGTCTAAAGTAAATTACAACTTACGGGTTCCCGGTGGGACCCAAACTAGGCGGACCCGGTATCTTGAGACCCGGTGAGACGATTCACAGTATTATTAGACGTAAGCGGTTAAGACTGATTTAGGTAAAATAAACATAGCAAAAGCAAGAAACAAAGCACATTACATTTGTATGCGAGTATCAATTGTTGGTAGGTGCATGTGTGTGTGTGTGTGTGTGTGTGTGATTGTGAATGCGCGTAGGTGTATCTGTTATATCAGCAGGTCTTCTGCGCCAGAATAAGACACTCTTTTAGGATACGTTTGGCATTGCGGGCCTTGAATTCTTTAGGTCCACCGCATTATATACCCGGGTGTGCATATATAATGGTGGGCGTCTAGAAAATGAGGAATGCAGAATTGGAAGGGGAACCTTGTATAATCTCCTTTTCAGCAGCTGCTTATGCATGGGTGATGTTATGATGGAGCTATGGGTGCGCATAAATGCTTTCAGCACGAACAGATGTCTGACAGTCATAACCTAACCTAACCTAAGCTTCGTCTTTAGAGCTGGTGTTCAGTTTATAATTTAACTACTAAGTGATCTGACCGCCATAAACGCGCCGCGCCGCCGCTTGCCAGCAAATCCGATAAAAGGCGGCGGTCTGAGGAGATGGCACTCCCGGGAGAGCCGGCGGTCGGGCACTCTGATATTCATGAACCACTAATAATCATGCTTCACGACCTAGCCAACTAGACAATGGGAATATATCGTGCCTGTACGGAAAACTGAATAACCGCCCACATTTGCCAAGAATAATTTGCACTTTGAGCCAAGCGCTACAGAGTAGGTACTAATTTGAGAAAGAAAACGTTGTGTGCAATTTAGGAATGATTTACGTACATACGAGTATGAGTCAAAATTCAAATAATCCATTTAAAGTAATGCATTGCGTCTCTATTCATTGAAATTTTGTACTCAACATTTATCAACAAATAATCTTTAGGATATTTTTATGAGTTAGTAAGTAGTCATATTAATTAATTAAGTTGTTACAAATTGTATCTTACCTTTCAATAAACACGGCAACTTTCTGCTACTTAACAACATCTATTCCTTTGCTTTATATTATCATGAAAACCAAATCTAAGTGAAATTGAAAATGTTGATTTGAGTGGTATCGCTTCCCCCATTACCTCGGAACGGGAACGGCTATAGCTTCCTTCCGCGGCGCGACTTGCCGCCGCCGCCGCCGTTTACAACGTCCGCTCGGGGTTAGCCTTGTGAACGCTTACCGCTTCCTTCCGCTCTTCTAAATTATCACTGCGGATAAATCGTTCTTACACAAATACGCGTGGTAAAACATTACTTAATGGTAACTTGCAAACTTAATTACGAGTAAGTGGTTTATAATTGAGTACTCAATAATCTGTCTGCGCCGTACGCACGAATAAACAAAGTTACAAACCATTTTCATGTTAGGTAAGTTCTTTACAAATATATTTGTAAACGGAAATATCGATAACATTTACAAGAGATGGTCGATGACAAGCGAAAGCGGAGCTAGTGCGGGCGGGTCGCGGGCGCCGGCAGTGAGCTCCCGGGCGCACTTCGGAGACGACAATATTGATTTCCCCGTCTGATGTATTTCAGACGCCATCTGTTGCTCTCCATAAAATTTACGATAGTATTACTCAGTCGTTATTTTTGTATGAAGAGTTTTATCACTCCGTGGCGACGTTTTACGCGATATGACCTTTTGTTTGACGTGTTGTGCCTATTATTTTATAAACAGAAAGTCAGAGTACCTTTTAAATAGTTGACAATCTGAATAGTCCTGAATGTAATGTCAAAACTAATAGGCTAAGCACCAATTTCACCAAACGATGCTAAAAATCAATGTTAATCGAATTCACCCTCATACATTTTGAAAGCTGTTGACGCTCTAATCGTCTGTTAAGTGGTTAACATCGTTTGGTGAAATTGATACTAAAATAGTAAATATATGAAGGTTACCCGAGAAGAACATGTGTGACTGGCGTGACTTTTTGAGTTATCGCAATTTCAAAGATAGGAACCATGTAATTTCTTACCAACGTCATTTTCGTGTAGTGTTATTTTTTTATTAAGATTTATACTTGTAACTGAGTTTTAAGTAATGTTCGCAAACTCTACATATTAAAATTGAAATCTCATTTTGAAAAAAAGAGACTAGAAGTATCTTCTCCTGTACTTTTTATATACTGAGGTGCTTAACATCGTCTAAGTACATAAATTGACCAGTGCGCAATATTCTGTTGATCTGTTTGTTAAGCATTGGCGTGTGGTTTGCAGATGGTGGCGACGGACGAGACGGCAGCGTCGCCAGGCCAGATCGAGGCGCCCGGCACCTTCGGCAAGCTGCGCCAGACGCTCTCCTCCTCGCTGCTCAACGCCCAGGATAAAGGTTCCATCGCCCATCTACGTCTATTTACCTATATTTACAACCAAACGATCGCTGCTCGTTTCTTCATTCCTTCATTCTTTATCCAAGCGATATTATTATTGTAAAAAACTAAAAACATTTCATATTTCTTTTAATACTTAAAATTATTTATACTTATTTATATTCTAAAGAGCTCTTAATAATAATAAACCCGACAAGAAATATCTTTGTTATTCCACATAACTGAGAAATTATCATGTAAATTGCTTGAATTTATCCTACGTTATCTTTTGTTAACATATCATTACAGGAAAATGATATGTTCTTAGGATGTTCTGTTTTTCATATTCCATTTCGAGAGAAAGAAAATATAACATCGCAGTAATTTTTCTTGCTAAGTGAGTAGTTGTAAAAGTTGGGCCCGGAGTTGATAAATGACTTCGGGCGTAACATAATTATGTACCTACTCCACTTTGTTACTCGCTACGCTCTGTTATGTATATTTTGTATTTCATGTACTAAACAGCATTAAAAATTTCATTGAGCACGTCGGACTACTCAGGTTCTTAGGGTCTGGTAATCGATCTGTCAAAGTCTCATCTTCGGGAAAACTCGCTTTGACCCGAACGACGCTCCGTCTTCCAGGCACTATAATATTAATAGCGGCGAATAGGCTCGGCTGAATACAGAAACGGTTGAATAGCTTGAATTTACTCCCAGGAATAACCTGAATCGGTTTTTATGTAACAACTTTTCGGTTAACATACAGGGTTTCGTTTATTGATACCCTACCGTTTTCCCGCGACTTTGTCAGCGTAGAAGCGATCACATTTTTTAATAATATCGTAAAAATATCACAAATATTGCTGAAACCGATAAATATCCAAACATACATATACCTACAATTTTTCACAAACTTTCACATGTATAATAGCAATCGACAAGTTAAGCATATATGACAAAAAAATGCCCTTTCTCTTTAATACACTTAAAAATAGACAAGGAGAGAGCCAACTTTAATGGCAGCAAAATTTACTCGTCGATTGTGAAACAGGCCCTAAATAATATTAGTGCATACAGATTACAGTATATACTAACTTTATACACCAACATGAAGCACTCTACCAAAAACAATAAGCTTCCGCCGCCCTTGAACAGTAGGACGAAGTTGTAGAAACCTACTACCTGAGCCCGAATTCCGTTACTAATTTCGAAACTTCATCAATTTTCCGTTTGCAAAGTCTTTGAAGCTTAGGCGAACTGAAACTCGACGTAACAATTATAACGCAAAGAGCATTGTTAATTAGATCCGTCCAAACTCCGTTATTGTCCGAAACAAAATTATCTCCGTTATAAATGAATTCTCTTCAGTTGTTTCCAATTCATTTGCTGATACTTATGACGCGGGCGGAGCGGAGTCGGCTCTAAATACAATTATTATTATAAGAAAAGTCAATTCATCATTGAGAAGCTTTTATTCCCATTACTTTGTGAGCCCGATCTCTCTTAATAATTTCGCATTATGTTTTATTTGATTTGATGTAAGTTACTGAACCATTTTAATTATTCCAGTTTATTAGGAGCCGTGTGTCGCTTTCTAGATACATTTTACTTTTTGAAGTTTAAAAAGGACCAACAGCGAGTCGTATTTTTATTCTTGAGTCACGTTTGAGTTACACATAAATGAGGCTAAAACATACAACTTTGTGGGTATCTCGAGGCCAAAAAGGCTTAAAAGGGAGGGCAAAGTGAAAAGTTAGGATGTCATGCCGCCAGCCGACCGCAGGCGTCCGAGGCCTGCTGCTGTCATCTGCCGTAGCCGTCTGTGGTCGTGATTCCGCACCCAAACTGCATGCAACAGACAGCAGCAGCATGCGTTGGACGTAGTCGTCACTACAGGATCTGCGATCGTCAACGACGCCTGCTATTGCCGTCTGCTGCTGCCGTTTACTGCTGCCGTCTGCGGTCGGCATGCGTGCAGCAGTTGCGGTCGAGTGGCAGACGTCGTGATGCTTGCTACAGTAGGTATTTCATAGAAATACTTAGAAAACGGAAGTGACACCTGCCGTTACGAAGTAATTAGTATACAGGGTGGGAAAAACGAAGGCCACATGGATGGTAACCTACCTTAAATATTGGAAATAGCAAATTATACGCAAAGGAAACTTATTTTATTTTTTGAAAACAATAAATGCTGCATTTATGGAGTTTCGAAAATAAGTGCTATTAGATTAAAACCATCCAATGATGACTATATTTAATTTAACTAAATTAAGCAAGTACGACTTGAACCTCCTTACTAGGTAGATACATATATAGATGACGTCGACGATACGAGTGCGAGGTTGGTTGATGACACGATCTGTCGCCGTTCGTTATATAGATATACGTGTGTTTCGGAGCCGAGGAGCTATCGAAGTGTGTGCGCTTTACACCTTGTTGGATTGGAGTAGAGTTTCACTTCACACTCGACTACTCTAACCCTTATTGACGCTTTTCCAGTGCGATTAATCCTTATGACATAAACTTGGACATTCTGTTTAAAAAAAATGGAATTTCAAGACGTGATTTATCTTTCTCAATAGTTTTTTTTTTTACTTTACGTACCATTTTATTGAATAAGCTAGTAATGTAGTTATAATGCTAAACCCTTATTTAGGTGAAATAGTGTCCAAAAATACATTACCTGAATCGTAAATGGACATTCCCGACGCATTTATTATCTCCCTTGAATTAAACGAAACTACATATTATACAGGGTGGAACAGGACGACGGCCGAAACTATATTAATATACATACATACATACATTAAATCACGCCTGCTTCCGAGAGGCGTAGGCAGAGACCACTTCTTTCCACCTGTTACCAGATATTAATAGCTGTAACCGTTTTCGAGTAACAGCTTGTTAAAGCTTAATGTCATAACCAAGGCCCGTACTTTCCATGCCTTTGACGCAAAAATGACGGCACGCTACATAGAGTATGATTCCAAATGCTTTTTCATATATGCCTGTGATGCTGCTAATTAAAATCGCAGTAATTCTTTTCGATTACCGATAAGGTTTATAAAGTTAATGTCATTGATTTGCATTCTATTATAAATTTGTTAGCTTAATTTAATTTATCTACCTACTTTAAAATAAGGTAATACAAATCGTCTAACATCACGCTTGAACTATATTGCCATCGTATGGTAAAATTAGTAAAGTCTAGATAGAGGTTTTTATATGGTAAAATAAAACGCAATGATATTAAATGATTGCTCTTGTCAAATTTAGAACACTGGTCTGTTTTGCATATAGGAAGTAAAAGTAATTTAATTATTTTGTGTTAAGTTCCATGAAATGTGTGCTTAGCTTTAAAAAAATAAAACAAAAAATACAATAATTATTGATTGTGAAATTAATTTACTATAGATACGTATTTTTTAAAGTTAGTTGACTGGTCAATTGGTTGGCATAACGTTCGCGTGAAACTGGAAATTTCAATCTGTCACAGACACAATAACATATGAAACATATTATAGTTCTCAATCATTTAATCGTGCACAAATGAGTTAAGTGATCTATTCACGCGTAGAAAAATAAATACATGTAAATGAAACTATTTGATTGAGAAGGACAGTGGTAAAAATCATCCAGTAATAATATTATTAAAAAGAAATTTTCTTGTTGTAATAAATATTAATATAATTAAATAGCGATAAATACAATTATGGCATTGACAATAAAAGAAAATAAAATTGCCTCAATTTGCCATTTTTAGTAATGAGTAGTAAAAAGAATATGATGTTTGTATGTTTTTTGGTATGATTTTTGTATGGATGTCATAAGAGGCAACTAAGGGAACAAAGGCTTGTTAGGCGATGGACTCGCGACCTGTCACTAATACACTGCTAAACATCTTAGCCTGATTGTGCAAATTGTGATTACAGTACTATATTAGTTTTTTAAGTTGTTGTTAATTCTGTAGCTCTGCCTACCCCACTCTGGGAATGAAGGCGTGAGTTTATAGCATATGTATGTATGTAGTATGCATATTTTCACCATAAAAAATTGAACATTTATTACTTATAAGTCATTATATTTTCGGAAAAGGGGCCTTCGTCCACGTCCACCCTGTATATGATATTATTGGTTTACCCTTGAATCGCCGACTTTCATTTCATAGAATTTTTTACGTCGCTGGATTTTTAATGCATCGACACGTATATACACGTGCAGGAGTTATAATTTTTTTGTGGTCTACTTACAGGTCTTACCTAACATAACCTACGTAAACCATCCTTAAGATAACCTAAAAACAATAAGGTTTCAACAGAAATTATCTAAAGATGTAATGAAATTCGATCAAATAATTCATTTGACCAAATGAGTGTTGGGGACCAAATTCAAGGGGATCCTGATATTATTGCACCCTTTTAGGCCACTGCTTGATTTGTGACCGTGGTATCTGTATGCGGTTTTCTATTCATACTCATTGAAATCCAGGCGCTCGGTCTCTACCAAATCGGTATAAGGCATAGTTAGCGGTAGGCACGTACAGCGCAAATTTATAATAAATAAAATTTGTACGGTTTGTACATATATTACTTAGCTTTAAACTAAGACGATTTTCACTCATGCTAAAGCTATAAAGCGGGACTTAATCGCGTAATATATTAAACATTTACCTCGACGTTTCGACTGTGTTACAACAGCCGTGGTCACCAGAAGACTCACGTCGAGGTAAATGTTTAACGCGATTAAGTCCCATTTTATAGCTTTAGTGTGTAAATATATTGTCTGTTATCCTAGTTTAAACATAAAATAGGGGTTTTATTCTACTTTGGCTAATCCTAATAGCTTTAGACATGTCATCGGATTGTCAACGTTATGGGAAGAGCTTATTTACTTGACAGTAATGGGGGCACAGTTAATAACCGAGGCCGAGCAATAAGATTAAAACCTACCTATATTTGTACGCTTGCTTGCATTTTGAATACATGTGCAATAATTGTATAAGTAAGAGTATGTATTTAGCTGTATAACAACAAATAAATGAATTTGAATTTTAAACACAATACGATAGTGAGCCAAAAGAAATTAGGTTCAGCACGTGTAGAATAAAACTCCAGGAAATCTTCTCCAATACATAAATTATTCGTATGGAACAGAATTGCACACTTATTCACTCGTTCCATTGTTAATTCCTGCATCTGTTACCATTATATTTATAGACGCAATTTTGTTTTCAATGAAACGAGTACACAGGCCACATGATGGTTCCTGTGTCGGCTTGAACAAGCCGTCGCAGTCTAAACACAGCAAACGCATTGTCTGAGGACTACTACTTGTCCTAGATAACATAAAATCAATAAGGTTTCAGCAGAAATAAACTTTCAATGAAATGAAAATTCGGTGAAGTGAAACATCGTCATTGCTATTTAAACAGACGCGGTGTATGTTAGTCATCACTCTGGTTCTCAATAAACACCGTTACTTATCAAGGCGAACACTACTACAAACTAGTAGGTAAAAGAGTAAGATAGAGGTATAGAAAAAGCTGGCGTCCTCCACATATAACTCCTAACAATAGGGAAGAATAACTAAAGCAACATAAAACAATTGTGTTTGGAAGTGAGGTGTTTCGGCGTTATCTTGTTTACCACGCAACAATGACGACCATATCTTGGTACTTTTCAATTATTAAGGAAACATTTATTTAAAAATTTGCAGGAATAAACTGTAATATTATATTATATTATTTATCAATAAAATCATAAAATATATACTGATATAGATAGAGATATTACTTAAAGATTAACATTTTATTCAGAATCAGAAGCAGTCTCAGTGTGATGAAAGCTCCCACCGGCGAAACATTTCTATATACTAAACTGATCACCTCTAAGTTTAAATTTGCCATTATTATCGGGCTAAAGATAAGAGAAAGTATCAAGATCGTTTGAAGTACCGCCCGTTGCAAGTGTTTACAAAAAAAAACTCGGATGCACATAACCCTATTGTTGTTGCTAATGACGGTCAAGTGGAGTAACGCCAGCTTATTTCGAACCAACTATAGCAATGTGGACGGATCCTGCAAAAGTCTCTACCACCACCAGTGGTTTTATCTTGCCCATGCGTCCGTTACGTTCCTAAGTAGGGTAGCTACTATGGAAATACTCTTTTAAACCGATAATTGAGGCTAGGCTTTATTGACGCACGTTCTTAAGAGCTACAATTAAGTATCGCACAATAAACAGTCACCTTTAATTGGCTGATCTTGTTCGCACTGTTCCGCTGCCCAGGTAAAACTAGCCACGGGTCGGCAAAGGCTTCTCTTATATACCCCAATGCAAGAATATTCCAGACTGCGTTCTGGAATGATCCACAAACTTTGACCCGCCGAGGATGTTCTTAAGTATTAAGTAGTTGCTGGAAGGGTCTAGCCACAAACGTAATATATTTTTCTTACGGGTCTGGAATGATTCACTTTTCTGGATGGTTCTCACTATTCCTCACTGTCCCTATCTGAATAAGGGTGGCCTGCAACATGTTTCAAACTGGTGTTAATTAAAATTTGTTTTAGCTCATCATAGAATATTGTCATTATACCTACTGTTTATATTATAATTAGTAGCTCTTACTGTTAAGTGGATAAGAGGTAAAACAAAACAATAGAAGCACAGTACTGATTTATAATTGACCCCAGAGAAATAAATTTCGTCGTAAATTTAGGACAATAACGTGCAGAATTTGTCACCAGCTCGGAGAAGTTCACGTCGGAATTTATGAGCATTTCTCAATATCCACATAGCGCAGTGTGGCGAGCGCCGGCGCCGCGCCGCCGCGCGCGCGCCCTCTCTCGCCCTCTCTTTGTTGTCGTGGATTCCGCCGCCCCACCTAGACACAAACTGCGGACTTATTTGAATTCCCATTGTTATTCAGAATTCCATAACGAATGATGAACGCAATTCAGGCTGAACGAATTTACAACGCGGTAAGCGATATAGCCCATATGTGTATACCTGTACAATGTAACATAGGGTATCTGTTTTATGACATGGAGAAGGCAAGTGAGATCTGTGACCCATAGACATTTGCATTCTCAAAACTAAAATCTTAAGACTGCCAACCCTAAAGACTAAGATGCCTCAATGCAATTAATTTCAACGGTTGTAGTATCCCCACACCAAAACACAACAATGTGAACACTGCTGCTTTGCGGTAGGTTAAAGGATAAGATAGTGATAGGCTAGAAAACCGGACTTACCCTGCATAAGGTCCTACCACCACTATCCTGTGGAAAGTTTCAATTTAAAATTGGTCCCCACAGAGTTTGCACGGCGCTGTTTAGCAAAGAGAAACGCGAGCGCCTCCAGTAAAGCAACAGCAGCTGCATCTAATAAGAACTATAAATACGAGTTAGACACCGCTCTGGCCGCGTTTATGTCCTACAAAGTATGGGAGTGTTTATTTTTGCCCCGCAACAAGGTAGCCCGTTTTATGTCCAGCGAGGAGTAATAACGCTCTCGCCAAACTTGTATCTCGAGGGTAAGAGCAAAGTTTGTTGCTTATTCATAAAATGTTTACAAACTTGCTTGTATGTAGTTATTGTAAGCACAAAAAATCTAAACAATAATAGTTAGGTACTGCTGCAGCTGTAATATGTAACTTAATTATCATTATCGCGACCCATCCCCATCTTCTGCCTAAAGCACAGATTATAAATCACTTACCCGTATAATAAAACTTTGAAACGACATTTTTACAGCCACGGTTAATTAAGGTCGACTAACTAACGAGTAGAGTTAACCAAGTTTATCGTGCAACGTGCAAGTGATTTGCGCGAAACTCATCCTCACTCTCGAAGCAAAAGTTTTGCTATTAGTAAAATGGTTGAACTCGTTTATTATTATCTCCTCACGAGCTAACATTTGAAAGCACCAAAAATATCCGAAGTGGTTAAGTGTTTAAACTACTTAAAAATAATCAAAACTGCATTCAAATATTTTCTAATTTCGCTTGTCTCACCCGGGAATCGAACCACTTAAAAATTCAAAAAATAATCACTCCATTTTATTCTACTAATCGATAGGATTATTGTTCAGGATAAAATCTCTCTAATAAACATTTGGCCTTAGAAATACAAAAGAACGTGAAATCTAACATTTATAATAGCAAGTTTATTTTCTGTAATTTTAACTGGTTTGATTCCCGGGTGAAATGAGATTTTTTTGAAAATCTTTATATGCAGTTTGTTTCTTTTTGAAAATAAAAGAATGTTTTCTTAGAGTAAAATGTTCTAACCTAAAGATTTAAAATAGTTCCCCTCCAGGGCCCCTTTTTTTTCCACCCTGTGTAATCCAAAATACCACTCTCTATCTATTTCACATTTAGGGCCTGTACCTCTATTCCCGAAGGTAAAAAACGTATCGTCTTTGATCTGTTATGGTGTTGATTTGACGTCAGTCGCCTTACAGGGCCTCTATTCAACACGGTAAAAACAATATCGTCTTTGAGCTGTTATCGTATTGTTACCGTTTTTATAGTTCTTATTTACTTGACAGTAATGGCAACGTCAAAACAATACCATAAGGTCAAATACGAAATGTTTTTTACCGTCGGGAGTAGAGGCCCTGTCAAGTAACTAAGGGCTATCAAAACGGTGACAATACGATAACAGCTCAAACACGATGATATGGTTTTTACCGTCGGGAGTAGAGGCCCTGTCAAGTAACTAACGGCTATCAAAACGGTGACAATACGATAACAGCTCAAACACGATGATATGGTTTTTACCGTCGGGAGTAGAGGCCCTGTCAAGTAACTAAGGGCTATCAAAACGGTGACAATACGATAACAGCTCAAACACGATGATATGGTTTTTACCGTCGGGAATAGAGGCCCTGTCAAGTAACTAAGGGCTATCAAAACGGTGACAATACGATAACAGCTCAAACACGATGATATGGTTTTTACCGTCGGGAGTAGAGGCCCTGTCAAGTAACTAAGGGCTATCAAAACGGTGACAATACGATAACAGCTCAAACACGATAATATGGTTTTTACCGTCGGGAGTAGAGGCCCTGTCAAGTAACTAAGGGCTATCAAAACGGTGACAATACGATAACAGCTCAAACACGATGATATGGTTTTTACCGTCGGGAGTAGAGGCCCTGTCAAGTAACTAAGGGCTATCAAAACGGTGACAATACGATAACAGCTCAAACACGATGATATGGTTTTTACCGTCGGGAGTAGAGGCCCTGTCAAGTAACTAAGGGCTATCAAAACGGTGACAATACGATAACAGCTCAAACACGATGATATGGTTTTTACCGTCGGGAGTAGAGGCCCTGTCAAGTAACTAACGGCTATCAAAACGGTGACAATACGATAACAGCTCAAACACGATGATATGGTTTTTACCGTCGGGAGTAGAGGCCCTGTCAAGTAACTAAGGGCTATCAAAACGGTGACAATACGATAACAGCTCAAACACGATGATATGGTTTTTACCGTCGGGAGTAGAGGCCCTGTCAAGTAACTAAGGGCTATCAAAACGGTGACAATACGATAACAGCTCAAACACGATGATATGGTTTTTACCGTCGGGAATAGAGGCCCTGTCAAGTAACTAAGGGCTATCAAAACGGTGACAATACGATAACAGCTCAAACACGATGATATGGTTTTTACCGTCGGGAGTAGAGGCCCTGTCAAGTAACTAACGGCTATCAAAACGGTGACAATACGATAACAGCTCAAACACGATGATATGGTTTTTACCGTCGGGAGTAGAGGCCCTGTCAAGTAACTAAGGGCTATCAAAACGGTGACAATACGATAACAGCTCAAACACGATGATATGGTTTTTACCGTCGGGAATAGAGGCCCTGTCAAGTAACTAAGGGCTATCAAAACGGTGACAATACGATAACAGCTCAAACACGATGATATGGTTTTTACCGTCGGGAGTAGAGGCCCTGTCAAGTAACTAAGGGCTATCAAAACGGTGACAATACGATAACAGCTCAAACACGATGATATGGTTTTTACCGTCGGGAGTAGAGGCCCTGTCAAGTAACTAACGGCTATCAAAACGGTGACAATACGATAACAGCTCAAACACGATAATATGGTTTTTACCGTCGGGAGTAGAGGCCCTGTCAAGTAACTAAGGGCTATCAAAACGGTGACAATACGATAACAGCTCAAACACGATGATATGGTTTTTACCGTCGGGAGTAGAGGCCCTGTCAAGTAACTAAGGGCTATCAAAACGGTGACAATACGATAACAGCTCAAACACGATGATATGGTTTTTACCGTCGGGAGTAGAGGCCCTGTCAAGTAACTAAGGGCTATCAAAACGGTGACAATACGATAACAGCTCAAACACGATGATATGGTTTTTACCGTCGGGAGTAGAGGCCCTGTCAAGTAACTAAGGGCTATCAAAACGGTGACAATACGATAACAGCTCAAACACGATGATATGGTTTTTACCGTCGGGAGTAGAGGCCCTGTCAAGTAACTAAGGGCTATCAAAACGGTGACAATACGATAACAGCTCAAACACGATGATATGGTTTTTACCGTCGGGAATAGAGGCCCTGTATTTGATTTTGTTTTAATCCTTCTTAATTATAACAACGTAATGTTTTTTTACGATAAGGCCGCTTTTATACTGTCAAGTAAATCAGAATGGTCACATATTTAATAATACCGTTGTTTAGTCATTGTTTTCTTATCCTTAACAATACTTAAAATAAATAAATATCAGGAGAAAATGTCACACCATTTGACCTAGCCTCGCACTAAGCTCTAGGCTTGTACAGCCACAACATGTTAAGCCACTTGCTACTCTTCGTAATTTAGTCGAGTAATACATACTGGACACACGAGTATAACCGAAACTAAAACTAAATATGTATAGCCCACGTGACTCAGGTCGTCTACGACCTGAGTCACGTGAGCGATAGTCGTGTGCCGTCGTCGTAGCCTCGTGCGCCGTGCGTCGTGCAATCCCCATGGGCGTAGAGCTACGGCGGCGTAGAGTACAGCCGAAGTGCTACGACCGCACATAAAACGAAATCGAGACTACGGGTTGGCTACGACATTGCGACGGCTGCGGCGGCGGCGACACACTTACGTAGATATTATATGTACGAAGCATGCTACGAGTTACCGCTCCGGATTATTTATTTCATTAAACCTTAAACGACGTATTTTTTTTAAATCGAGCCAAACTACACAGCTGTTTCTCGGAGCACTTTAAATCGATGTTACATTAATCATGTTAAACTAAGTCATTTTAATTGTGCATGTACAAAATATTAATACGTAACTTAACTACGTGACTTTTTAATTTTGACTCGAAAAAGTGTATTTTTTTGGATAGATTAATATTTAAAAAAACTCTATTTACTCTGTATACAAAATATAATGAAAAAGCCCTTAAGTGATTATCGAGGTGTTTTTGAAAATGTTTTTATTGGTTTGCAATAAGAAATAAAAAGTAAAACATAAAAGTGCGGAGATTTCTATGCATATTTTCTGCCGCCTAATTACATTATATGGGTCACGTCACTATTTAATTTAATTTAATTGTTTGTAACATCAGCAGCTTAATGTTTGCGGGCGCAATCAGCCAAAAGTGAACCTTAAAGCGCAGCTGATATAGTAATTCATACTCAGTCTAGTACTAATTCCTTTATTAGAATTTAAATCATTCAACACATTTCAAGTAAAATTTGTTTTAAGATAGCTCGGCGGCTCCGTGGGAAATATATGAATCGCGTGGCGCTGTGCGTCTGGGACCGCAATTAACTTGTAATGATTCATTTTAAACGACTGTTGCGAAACGGCCTCGTCGATCTTGTTTAGATTAATATCTGTTCATGAGTCTAATGTTCAAGTAATAATTCTGTTCAATAAAAATATATAATTATGCTCTTTCATAATATATGTATAACGACACGCCACTGCATATTATAATAATTATTATATAACTGTTATTTCCATGGCAACGCTCATTATAGATTTGTACTATAGGTGGTATTCTAATACCATTAACTATATCAATATTAGCGCCTTATAGTACGTGAGTAGAAAAATAATAGTCCAACACCGCGGCTACCTGTATGAGTCGCGCTATTTTTAGTTGAATGTTGATGCAGTTTTCACCATCGCTTAGAGAATTCTCCAAGACAGGTTTAAAACTATGAATCGCTAGATATAAATACAAATAGCTTAAATCCAAAGGCAGAATTAAACGAAACGTTTGTTCAACTTCCAGACCGCCGCGAGAGAAATGTAACAAAGTCAGAATGTATTGAATAAATTAGGCTAATTGCCTTTTTATTTCAGAATTTTAATATTGAGTTTCGCGAAGTAGCATCTCGTGGCTGTCTTATTAATTTATTCGGTAACCGACAAGGTTTTGCAATTTTCTATTCAATTCGGCTTTCGTTGTTAAATTAGATATTGTAATTTAAGTCAATTTCGCGGTTTTAACGACCGCGGTACTTAATTGTGTTTACCTTGGTGTTGGTTTGGCAAATTAGTGGCTTTAACAATTAGGGTTTATTACTGAAGCTCTGACAGCCCAAGCTTGAGCTGTCAGAGCGTTTACTCTCCACGGCGGATCTAAAACAATGTGGAGATCCGTATTCGTGCGGTTATTGTATTATATCATAATGGAATGGCCACAGATCTAGTGTGCAATTGCCGTGAATAGCGACGCGGTTAGCGAAATGATTGATCCCGCGTTCAATTCAAAGTATATTGGCAAACATTTGAGTGATGACTGTGAGTGATTGTTCCTGATTCTTGGATATTCTTTATTTATTTTAGGGTGTGCTTGAGTGGTTTATTTGTGCGTGTTTCAGTCACGAAGATGGGCCCGCGGCAGCCCGAGCCGGCGCCCGAGCCCGCGCCGGCCCCCGCGCCCGCGCAGCCGTCGCCCGCCGCAGCCGCGGCCAAGACCGAACGGTACTTCATTACCTTCTCGAACCAAACCAAAAGTGCAGCTTAGCAATCAGCGGAACTTTCATTAATGGAAAATGAAACGCACCACGATGCCCAGTCATATAAGTAATGACTTATCACAATATTTGTTTTCGGTCAGCAAGCAATTTTTATATTTTTAGCAATTTTTTGTTATGCTTCCCGCGTGCCGTATTGGGCATGCTGCAGTTCTACAAATGTGAACGGAGAAATTCTATAAATAATCGACGAATGTTCCATCGCATCTTCAAAGGAATGTAAATGGAAGTCAGCTAAAATGATGCAATTTTGAGGACACGATTTTTGTTGTTAGTAGATTCTACGGGTATAACGATAAGAGACTGCTTGGCTAACAAATTTTTAATTCTTACGATAGGAATGTTATGTGTTTTGTTGAAACCTTAAATAATATTACAAACGTAATACCGACAAAACAATTGATTTAAAAAACAATCCGATTTCAAATAACGATTACTTATACAACATTAGTGTAGGTTATATAACATGACAAACGAGTGATTTTATAATATGTAGGTATAGATAGATTATTTAACTGCAGGGCCCTCAAAACAAATCGGAACAAAGCCCCTGTAATGCTAATAATTATTTTGGACATACGAAAAACATCCTGTCTCGCTCCCAAAAAGCCAGTTTGAAAAAGTAATTGCTTGTAGTTGATAATGGATGGTTGGTGGTGGCGATGGTAACGGGGGTGAGTCGGTGGTGTTCCAGCGAGGCGGGCAAGGCGCCGTCGCGCGTGGGCGCGTGCCGCGTGTGCCTGAAGGCGCTGAAGCCGGGCGAGGTGTTCCACACCTGCAACGGCTGCCAGCACCGCGTGTGCGAGGACTGCTCCTCATACTCCAAACCCTCCGACAATGAGGAAGCGGTGAGGACATCTTTATCAACTCAACTGTATATACTATACTAAGTGCTACCAAACGAACCTGCTTTAACCTACACCCTTTACTTTAGAAAGCTTTGAATACGAGCGTGAGTTTTTTTAACAGAAAACGCCCATAGCGATGACGTTTGTCAATCCTGTAGGTATCTGCGTTTGTCTGAAGAATTCAATCAACGTATTTAATTGAGAGATTTATTGTTGACGGGATTAGTATAGAGTAATCCTGGATGATTACGACGAATCTCTAAATTCGAAACTCGCTCACTCCCCGTCGTTTGTGACGAAATCGGGAGAAAAAGATAAAGTAACTTCGAACTTCTATTTTTAAAGTAAGGCTCCTTAGCCTTGGTATTGTTTGTGTTTACTAGGAATACTGCAATGGCTCCCAGAATGCTGCAACTAGGTAAAACGTTTTGTTGAAAAAAGAGGCTTTAAAACGGATTAAACATTGCTCCCGCAGGATGTGTTACGAATTAAAATTATTGAGTACGAAATGTTTTTACCTGAGGTTTGCATTGTAAAAAACTGTAAATACTCCATGTAGGCGCCGCAGTACAACAACATTCCTTGCTCCTTCACAGAATACTGAAATATTTTTTTATGTAACATAAAAGAGCCTTCCAAGAGATTGTAAAGCAGAATAAAAATATTTTTCAGTTAGATTTTCTTTCCGTAAACTTTTCCCTTGTCAAAACTTTTATGAGGGTAACCAGTTTTTAAATTGGAAAACCTTTTTGGGCAATGGTTTTGGGCGTAATGTCGATTATCCTTGATTTCTTTTTAAGGCTTTAAAAGGGTTTAAGTTTTGTTATTCTACTAAACGTATTTACGTGCACTATTGAACCAATTTTTGACTAACCACCCAAGTTCTAATTAGGTACCTACATAAAGTAATGGCGAATAATTTGATATACCGCTGTTATTAAAACAACCACTGATATCAAAGTCGGGCTAGAGTTGATCAGTTGTAGAAAATTTAACACTATTGGTTGCGTGGCAGAATTCTTGGCGCTGCTCGGTTTGCCGGCGCAAGGCGGCGCCACGGCTACCGCCAGCGGCGCAGGACAGCACGGACTCGCTGCTGGACGTGCCCATGCTGGACGCGCTGCAGCGGCGGCACTCGGAGGCGCGGCTTGGCGGCGCGGGCGCGGGCGCCGGCCTGGCGCCGCCGCGCTCCCCCGAGCTGCGCCGACACTCCGACGTCTCGCCCGCCACGCTCAAAGAACTAGAAAAGGTAATGTTTGTAGCCATAAACGCTACACTTGGCTAACAGTGATGAGCTTAAAATATACCACTAGAAAGATTGTGGTACGGTGTGTAACTGTGGAAATAATAGAGGTATAGCTGTTCAGTGAAATATGCTCCTTCACTATCTGAGTTAGGGATAGTAAAATTGCGTGAGTTGCCGGACAAAAATGTAGTTAGCGTGAAATAATTATTAGTAACTAGGAACGGGCTAGTAGCCGGGTAAGTATTAAAAAAACTGTACGTACGTACATGTAAACTTATTGTTTGGTACGAGTGACACAATTTTCGCTCCGAAAATAAATCGTATCAACAACTTTGTTAACTTGTTTTTATAGCGGGCAATCTCATTCGTTTGGTTCCAGTGGTTCCAGTTTATATTACACCCGTCAAAGAGATTTATATTACACCTTAAACATGGCGCGACACGCGGTAAAGTTAATAAACTCCAGTATTGTACAAATTGCCTGTTTGCGTCATAATTTCCGCGTCGAACATGTGTGCCATGGGAGCGGCCTGCTCCTAAGGCTAGGCCTGTTTGTCGCAAGTGTTATAAATATTCTGCGGGACATGCAACCTTATTGTTAGCTGGAGAGGGTTGAATTTGGTAATATTAAAAATTTGGTTACGTTTTACTTTAAGGCAAGGTAGATACGATCACAATACCGACGAACTGTAGTTGTACCTACCTACGCAATGATCGGAACACCCCGCACCGTTAAATAAATTCGTAAGTAGTTACGTTTCATTATTACGTGTACTCCCACCTTCTATCAACCTTCAAGACCTATACAATAGTGATAAAATATATTTCGTCGGAAATGGGAGAGATAAAATGTCATGTCGGGGCTTTTCCAATGCCCTCGAGGTGACATAATTTCATCTCCGCAATAATTTACCTTCGTTTGTGTCTATCATCGTAACGTAACCTCCGTCAATCGTCTGTCATAATCAAAACTTTTGTGGGAACGAATAAACAAGTCACGGCTGCTCTTTTTATAGAATTTGTTAATTTGTGTGTGTTATAACCTAACGCCAAAAATAAATTAAAAAACAAAGAAAGATATTTCTTCGGTATGTAGGTAATTAATGTAAACAAGAATCGTCGTCCGAACGTCCGAATAAGAACAATTTAAAAATTTAAAGTTTCCGTTTCATATAGTCATATTATTTGTTCAAGATTAGTATTTTAACTAATCCTGAACATTAAACATGCTTTGTTTCAACGACAGGTTAAGGTGCATAGTTAAAAAAACTCCAAAAAGTCTGTTAGAATTAACTGGAAAAGGTTTGTTTATAATTATTAATTACTAATGCACATTCTGACCAGCCACGCGATTATAAAACCAGAAAAGGCTGTTCACAAAGGGCGTTCACATTTTGTTATTCTTTTGACTTGTCAACAGCCATATAAAGTACATATTTCACAAGGTAGTGTTCAATTTAAGCTTAAAATAATTTTAAGGCAGTTAACATAATAATGGCATTCGAAACATTTCTCTTTTGACGCCAACATTTCTAACGTAAAATCCTCACGTTCTCACTTACTGCGTCTTTTATTCCAAAAAAAAGGCTTACTGTATGACAAACAAATGAAAAAGAACCCGTTATGCTAGCCTGTTTGATGAACACTGTATTTATTGTTTTTGTTTATATGGCCCATTAACACGTCGACTGCCAGGCGATTTATATACAAACAGAACTGAGAACGAGTATTAGTTACTGGAAACTCTACGCTCAGAAGAGCTGATTATTAAGTCATAATTTCATCAAGAATCACGTATGAGTGAAAACATACGGGTTCATTGCTCCCGTTTGTTTTTTGTCGTTTTGACGAACGTTCAATATGCAAGGCTTACTCTTCCGTGACTGACTGACCGACTGACAGCCAACGCACAGCCTAGGCTAAACCTAGTGATTTGAAAGGTAGTAATATTCCATTTCATCTCTTCTGTTCGTTGAAAGTTTTATTTGAATGGGTAGATAGCGGGGTGGAAAATTGCGTTTTCACCTCTAGGGTGGAAAGATTTTTTTTTAATAGTTACTATTGGCCACGGAGTCCAAGATAATTGAGCTACGTAATATTAATAAACAAAAGCTCTTCATGTATCTAAACTCGACTATACGATAAACGACGTATTTATTACGGTTCATACTAAAATCATTTTACTACTGGTCTATTTTTTTCGTAATTACAGAAAATCATTTTTTATAGTTATTCTCTATTCTGCTGCCCGACATAATGCCATGATAGCATAGCATGACACTTTTTTTCACGTTTCGGCATGGCCATTTAGAAAATACACCTACTGCCAACATTAGAAAAGTTAGAAAACGTCGAATATCTTTTATAAAATGTGGGTGTAGTATTTTACTTTCCTCGTAGTCGGAATGAAAAGTAGAGTGTCTCGGGTGAAATTAACCATTTCCCCTCGAACTATTGGCGGTATCACTTCGTTCGTGCGCCAGAAATATCTCGGGTGAAATGGGTCACTTTCAACCCTTGGTTATCAATCTATTATTTATTCACTAAAGAAGAAGAAATTGGGAAGTAGCGGGTAACGAATTCCTTGCCATTAGTCGAGTCGCGGGCTCATCACGAATAGGGTTTCTGTTTTCAACTTTTGAATTGAAACGAAAATGTGTATGAGTAACCACGCTGCCGTTGCGGCAGTTAAAGGGCGGTGGCACTGCGACGCCGGCGAACGAGTCGCGCCGGCCGAGCATGGCGACGCCCGCGCGGCGGCGGTCGGTGCGCGCGCCCGCCGCGCGCCAGCGCTCCGTCGACGACGACAAACAGGACTCGCCCGCGCACGCCGCGCTCGTCGCACCGCCACCCATGTCCAGGAGGTAACTAACTAAACTAGATGCTTTATGACGATAGCAACATATTGTTAGGGTAGTTACACAACTTTTTATACTCGGTATTTTTTTACTGGGACAGTAGGTATAGTTAATTCCGAAACTATAGAAGATTCAGGAAAACTGTCTTTGGAACAATGAGGTCTGTTTTAAGGCAAACGATTAAAGGCATAGTATCTTATTTGGTCAAGTGACAGTTGTTCGTGAAATTTTATATATCTTTCAAAAAAGCTTTTTGCATTATCACCACCTATGGTTCAGGATTTCTCCAAACTATCCCAGTAAAAAAAATAATAATCGAGAATCCCTTATTTTTTAACTTACTTAATCATAAAAAGAACTAGTTTTTGAAAAAAATATATGGTTGTAAGATTTGTGTTGTTATGCTGTTTTTTTATATTTTTAACAGTATTTGCTACTTAAATGTAGGCATAAGCCGAGAGCCGCAAAGTGCCTCGTCACTGGAGTAGACATAATCGTGTTAATGGCGCGGAAAGGTACGAATGCAATTTCCTCTTTCAGCGACGAGACTTCAATAATAATATCAACGAATAGGTGTCGCCTGCCTTGAAAATTCCAATATATTTTGTTGTATTTCTATTTTTGCGATGCCGCCTCATAATATACACAGACTGAAAGTATTTGAAGTTACATATAAAATCTAGACTTAAACTAACATAACTGACGCAAGTTAGTCATTAATTTGGCTGATTACACACTATCCTAGTAATAGTCATGTTAGGGTTACGGATGGATTTGTGGTTAAACTGTCCCTTTTTAATGTTTGAGTTGTTATGTTGAGTGTGTTGTGTCAGGGCGTCGGCGGTGGACGTGGTGGGCAGCGCGGGCGCAGGGTCGCGGCGCGGCTCGTTCCGCGTCGAGGACACGAGCGAGAGCACGCCGTCTATCACCGGCCTGGCCGTCGACGAGGACCGCCCCATCCGCCGCCGCGGCAGTCAGCTGTGAGTCCACCGATTCCTGATGTTAAGTTTTAAAGTAAAACTTTTACATAGTGGTGCCGATGTACCCATTTGCCGTAAATAAATTATGTGAAACTTTGTTATGCCTACATTTTTTCTGTAACTGTAAATATTTCAGATTTTGTATAAAAATAGCCTACCCTAGGCTATATGGTTCTACACGATGGTACTGTAATGAATCCTGAAATATTTTGCAGTTACAGAAAAAAAAGCGGGTTGGCAAATGAAACAGTTGGGAAACAATACATTCGGCTAAACATATTTCTGCCAAAAGGCAGGATTCCGAATTGGATGCCATCTATTTGGCATAGTTTTTAATGTCCGGACCGTATTAGGCATAACAAATTTTCGCATAATTTATTTACGCCGAATCTTAGACTTGCCGAAATTTTATTTGGCATCTTCTAAATATATAAAAGGAGAAACTGACTGACTGACTGACTGACATATCAACGCACAGCCTAAACGGCTAAACGTAGGCACTTGAAATTTGAAAGGAACGTAGCTTAGGTACCGTAGAGGTGCACTAAGAAAGGAATTCCCGAAATTCCCACGGGAACGGAAATTAGCGGGAAAATCCTTTTGTATGAAAAATCTAAACCGCGTAAGATAGATGATTGAAATTTGGCATGCAAGTACCCTAATGAACGTAAAGCTTACTTGCAACGCGATATTGCAAAATTCCCACGGGAACGGGAGTTATTGGAAAAAAACTTTTGTATGTAAAAATCTAAACCGCGTAAGATAGATGATTGAAATTTGGCATGCAGGTACCCTAATGAACGTAAAGCTTACTTGCAACGCAATATTGCAAAATTCCCACGGAAACGGGAGTTATTGGGAAAAAACTTTTGTATGTAAAAATCTAAACCGCGTAAGATAGATGATTGAAATTTGGCATACAGGTACCCTAATGAACGTAAAGCTTACTTGCAACGTGATATTGCAAAATTCCCACGGAAACGGGAGTTATTGGGAAAACACTTTTGTATGTAAAAATCTAAACCGCGTAAGATAGATGATTGAAATTTGGCATGCAGGTACCCTAATGAACGTAAAGCTTATTTGCAACGCGATATTGCAAAATTCTTACGGGAACGGGAGTTCTTGGGAAAAAACTTTTGTATGTAAAAATCTAAACCGCGTAAGATAGATGATTGAAATTTGGCATGCAGGTACCCTAATAAACGTAAAGCTTACTAGCAACGCGATATTGCAAAATTCCCACGGGAACGGGAGTTATTGGAAAAAAACTTTTGTATGTAAAAATCTAAACCGCGTAAGATAGATGATTGAAATTTGGCATGCAGGTATCCCAATGAACGTAAAGCTTACTTGCAACGCGATATTGCAAAATTCCCACGGGAACGGGAGTTATCGGGAAAAAACTTTAGTATGTAAAAATTTAAACCGCGTAAGATAGATAATTGAAATTTGGCAGGCAAGTACCCCAAATAAACGTAAAGCTTATTTGCAACGCGATATCGCAAAATTCCCACGGGAACGGGAGTTATTGGGAAAAAACTTTTGTATGTAAAAATCTAAGCCGCGTAAGATAGACAATTGAAATTTGGCATGCAGGTACCCTAATGAACGTAAAGCTTACTTGCAACGTGATATTGCAAAATTCCCACGGGAACGGGAGTTATTGGGAAAAAACTTTTGTATTGTTACGGGTCAACTGGCGAAATGAAAGAATAACTACAAAGTAAGAAATATATCGACGACCGTAATCTAAATTGGCGTAAGGGACAAAAGGGCGAAAATGAGTTATGAATGCAGTTGTATTCAGTTTATTTTTCTCTTTCGAATGGTATAGGTTACATCTCGATAGCTTGAAAAAACATGCCCCTTACACCCTTAAAAAACGGTTACTTCGACGCAGTTTTTGAAAAAAAATAGACGTATCAAACATAAAGAAATAATATTCAAATCCATCGTGGTGTAACTGTCGTCTTCGCAATTCACCTAACGTCGTAAGGAGCCATCAAATAAGTAAAAGGCCGATACACCATTTTACGTTCTCAAAAAGTATCTACACAATACATTTGATTAAATCACAAATAGATGTAACTATCATTTTCTTCATTTACTTGAGTCGTAAGGGACAATTCTGTTAGCAAACATTTCTACGATACGCAGTTTTGCTTTTGCAGATGTAAGACAATACAGACCTTACGCCCAACTGTCATTGTTTCAAATATGTGTTCATGGCATATACGTAATTTTTTCACTACTACAAGCAGTAAACTACCGGCCCTTACGTTAAAACATAACTGCCTAATTTGAACTATTCCCATAGATGTTAGCGTTATCTCTTTCATTAGATGACAGACGCAGTGTTCGTTGATATAGCTTAATAACTCGCAAGCATTTTAAATTGCTTTCGGGTAAAAGAGATATCACTATGGCCATGTTTACAGTAAAGTCCCAGATAGACGTGCGAGTTACTACGTCGTACTTATGGCTCGGCGACCTTACTCGTCCCTGTATCATCCTAAGTAGGTACGCGAACTTCTAAAGGTAAGCGCGGGCGAAAAAGGTCGTCGAGCTTTTAGTACGCCTACTTACTCGTCCGTCTATCTGGGACTTAAGATGTTGCTGCTGGTTTTAGCTGAGTGCTGTGATGCTCAGTTCTGTTCTTCACGTATGTTTGTAAAGACGCACGCTTCAAGTACTTTTGGAAAATTAATGAGAAGAGATATACTATATTACTCCATACAGAATCACTCTTAGCTCGAAGCGATAAATTACTGCGAGCATAAGACAAGTTATTGCAGTATGTATCTTATATTACTCATATTATGAATGAGAAAGTGTGAGTGTTTGGATGTTTGTTACTCAATCATGCTTCAAACACTAACACTCTAAACGGATTGAGATGAAACTTGGCACACATAGGTTAGGTTCTGGAATAGAACATAATCCCGAAATTTTTAATCAAAATCTACGCAGATGAAATTGCGGGTAGAAGTTAGTTTTTAATAAAATATTTCATTTTCGGTGGCACGTAATAACCGGGTATTGTGTTTATTTTGCGAGTCTTTTAGTATACAAAACAAGTTCCCAAAGCGTTATCACAACGAATATTTACCTAGTATATTCTTTGATCAATCAGTACTGATACTTCTCTATAGATATAAAAGGCAAATCTGACTCACTGACTTATATATCAACGCAGAGCCAAAACTACTGTACCATGGAAACTTGAAATTCAATACAAGGGGTTCGTTTAATGATGTAAGTGAGCACTAAGACAGGATTTTTGGAAATTCACTCTCTAAGGGGTTAAAATAGAGGGGGAGTAGCGGGAAACTAATTCTACGCGTACGAAGTCTTGGGCGTCCTCTATACAATTATGTTTCGATATTTTGTACTCGCTTTTACATAAAATAGCGTGTTTAATTTTATTTTGTTACTTGTTATTATATAGTTACTAGCATATCATTATGATAATGTATGTACCTATGCCATAATTTATCTTTTAAATTGTTCAATACTCTACTAAATAACACAATTACATTTATGATTTCGTGTATTATTTCAACAAATAATAAATTCCATGTACCTTTTACACCATGTAATAGATCAGTTTAAATGGAGTTACATCCTATTATTTTTAATTTCTCTTAATTTAGTTCTTGATACGTCAAATTTACCCCGAAGTCTAATATTAAAGAAGGGTTTATCGGACATTTGAAATTATTTTTTTGACGTAAGGGACATGCTATCTCGGTAACTAAGCGTTAAATGATAAATTGAGTTATTTGTACTTAAAGAGTGAAGAAAAATAAATAATTGGCTAATTTTAGTTACATGATACGTTAACAAACAACAAAATTATGAATTTTAAAAGAAAAAATTTACAGTTTTTTGGCTCTCCTGAAAAGTAGCCATTTGTCCGTTACGTCAATTTAGATTACGGTCGTCGATATTATAAACAGCTAACCTAGATTCTTAAAACTAACTTAACGTTTCTAACTAAAACTAAGTATTGAGCGCCAGGAGGGTTTTTAGCTTCCTAGGGAACCCTGCCAATCCAGAATGTCACCGGCTAGCAACAGTCTCGTTTAGATTGCTAGGTAATTGCCTAGTGTTTAGTCTCGTCAGACTTCGAAGGGCATGACCAGAGGCTAAAACAAGCGGAATATCCCTTTGTAAATCGAGTTGTTAACAAGTAAAAACAATCGTACTGTCTAGACGAGCGTTACTTAATCTTACGACTTACCCCTTCTTCCAAATATTATAGCACACACACAAAAGAAAATGACTTTAATTGCTGTAAGTTACATTCATTTATAAATTCCGTCACATTTGGCTATTATGGTGGGTATTTTAAAATCGAACACAAATTTCGCAACACAAGTGTGACCTCTTCTAAACCATGAGCTGGAATGGCTAAATGAAGAAACAGCAACTCTTTAAATTATTAAAATCCCATAAATAAATAGAAAAAGTATCCCCGTACCGGGGATCGAACCCGCGACCGCAGGTTTATTGTCGCGCACTTAGACCAGTGAGCTACCGTGGCGAGTACTAGATACGTTGAAATTAAGCTTCAGTTTATCTAGTCACGTGACGCCCTGTATACTTGCGTCACGGTATGTAAAAATCTAAACCGCGTAAGATAGATGATTGAAATTTGGCATGCAGGTACCCTAATAAACGTAAAGCTTACTTGCAACGCGATATTGCAAAATTCCCACGGGAACGGGAGTTATTGGGAAAAAACTTTTGTATGTAAAAATCTAAATCACGTAAGATAGATGTTTTCAATCTAGCATGCATGCATACCTTAGTAAATATAATGTTTAGTTATGGCTGTATTTTGAAAAATTAAGCTAGCGGGAAAAAATGTTGTATGAAAAAATCTAAACTGCATAAGTTAGACGCTTGAAATTTGACATGCAATATACCTTAGTGAATGCAAAGTTAAAAATTCCCCTGGGAACGGGAAGCGAGTTAGAGGCTCCTTATACTATAACCTCATTTAAAAATAATAAAAAAAACATTTTTAACCTTTCTCCCACACACAAAGATCTCTCTTTTATATCTTCTATTATCTTTTTTTTTTAAATATATAAAAGGAGAAACTGACTGACTGACTGACTGACTGACATATCAACGCACAGCCTAACCGGCTAAACGTAGGCACTTGAAATTTGGAAGGAACGTAGCTTAGGTACCTTACAGGTGCACGAAGAAAGGAATTCCCGAAATTCCCACGGGAACGGGAATTAGCGGGAAAATCCCTTTGTATGAAAAATCTAAACCACGTAAGATAGATGATTGAAATTTGGCATGCAGGTACCCTAATGAACGTAAAGCTTACTTGCAACGCAATATTGCAAAATTCCCACGGGAACGGGAGTTATTGGGAAAAAACTTTTGTATGTAAAAATCTAAATCACGTAAGATAGATGTTTTCAATCTAGCATGCATGCATACCTTAGTAAATATAATGTTTAGTTATGGCTGTATTTTGAAAAAATAAGTTAGCGGGAAAAAAATATTGTATGAAAAAATCTAAACTGCATAAGTTAGATGCTTGAAATTTGACATGCATATACTTTAGTGAATGCAAAGTTAAAAATTCCCCTGCGAGTTAGAGGCTCCTTATAAAATAACATCATTTAAAAATAATAAAATTAAGCATTTTTTAACCTTTCTCCCAACCAAGATCTCTCTTTTATAACACGCCACGCGGACGAAGTCGCGGGCAAAAGCTAGTAAATCTATATTATCCGAATGGTTGTTCACCCGAATAGTATGTTAGCATACCATTGACATTGCCGAATTTCATTATGCATAATGTTGTGTAGCATATCTGTACGAGCAATTTAGCAGAATTTTGATAGACCGAAATCCTGTCCGAATTTATGTCCGAAACAACAATAGCACTTGTTGAGAGTAAACACAAACCAAGGAGGCGCCTGACAAAAGTGAATGAGCTACATTACACCGCCGCGCGTCTGTGACGGTAAAAATGTCTAGGACCTCTCACTTCTTCTTCGTTCACTACTGACACCGTGGCAGCGCATTTAATAGTTATTTGTAATTAATCTATAATAAAAGAGTCTAAAGTCAAAGCCATTTATTTATTTGTATTAGCACTAATCCTTCATAACGTGTAATAAAAAATATTTTTTTTTTAGCATAGTTACGTTACGTTAGGTGTAGGTTAGGTCAACTTGAAAAAAATATTAGGTTTTGGTTAGGTCAGAGTTGTGTCCCCTCGACACCGCCCCAGGAGACGTGACATAAGGTGACTCTCCTCGCTTAGGTCATTAATAGGTTATGTTAATATTAAATTATAATAAATAATAATAAATAATAAAAATAATAAAACAAACATATTTACTAATCATGCTACTACTACAGGAAACTCAATTTATTAGGCGAAATAAGCTTATGCGAAAACTAACTTTCTGTGAAACTAATTTATGCGAAAGTCATTTTCTGCCAAATTACTATTTGGAATTCAAAAAATATGCGTAATACCAATTCGGCAACAATTGGATACGCGTGGTAGAATTAGGCGACATCAAATTATGCAAGAACAATTTCTGCAAAAAATACAATTCGGCTTAAACAAATTATGCAATATTGAAATATGAGTAAAAAAATTAAGCGTAAACCGGGGGAACCTACCGAATTAAACGACGTTGGTTTAGATTTACCTGTGTTATTCATTGACGTACATTCTTATACACAGGTAGTTATTATATTTAATCTGGCTTCTGGCTACTTTAGCCAGAAATAGTTATAATTTGTGATTCCAAAACTTCATGTCTTATCCTTAATTACATAGTAAACAATAATACTTACTAAAAATATATACTGAGTAGCGTTCTTAACGAGTACCCTATTATTAAAACTATAATCATAACTCCTAAAAAAACGAATTAACACATTGAAATGATAAAACAATGATTAAGGAGCGGTAAAAACGTTTTTTTTATTTACGTCTTATATTTACCTCACGTAGATTTCAATAGCTTCCCAAAAACTAAAATTATAGACCCAGCACTAAACTTTAAACGTCCACGGGTTGGGGTGGTAAGAGAAAAAATTCTGTGAGTACAAACAAATCAAATTTATATCGCAGCCCGGATATAGCAGCATTGCAACAGAGAACAGGCGCACTCAGCGCAATGGCCGCTCTATCTCGCACGTCGGACTCCGCCGATGCCCCCGCTCCATCAGCCGTGGCCGCCGCGGCCGCCGCCGCCGCCGCCCGGCAGATGTCGGTAGACGCCGAGGCCATCAAGATCGTCATACACGACGTGGACGACAGCACGACGCCACGACGTGTCGCCTTGCGCCGCGATCCAAATGACAAAGGACATCGATGTAAGATTTATTGACTTAAGTATCGTGAACATCGATGCAAACATTAACTTACTTACTTAGTTTTCCAACGTTTCAGCTTTTTTAGATTATGTTACGTAGGTTTTTTTTTGTGTCTAGCTCGAGGGTTCGGTATGCGCGTTGTGGGCGGAAAGCCGGACGCCAGCGGGCGCCGCGAAGCCGTCATCGTGTGGACGGTGCCGGGCGGGCCCGCTGACCTGGCGGGCTTGCAACAAGGTGACAAGGTACTGTATAAAATAAATGTTGGTAATAGGTAAAAGTGGTGAAACACCACCAGTCATAGGTAGGTATGGGCATGGGCAATAATGGGTTTACTCTTGGATAGCATAAAATCATTTGTAATAATACTGTTGTGCATAATTTATTTTAGCCGAAATAGCGATATACCTAATCATCTTAAGGGATAATTATTTACGCATAAAATAAAGTATAAACATAGAAAGCATAATCTTCACTAAGACTAACAGCATTTACAGCATTACAAAGTGCATACAATTATTGTCTATAAAAAAGGCAAATAAATAACCACAATCACGAGCCTGCTGCACTATGAGAAAAGGTTAGTTTTGTGTTTATATATGTATAGTTAGAAACGAAAGCGAGGCCGACGGAGTTCCGCTTTGCGGACTTTCTATTCTACGTCATTCAACCTATCCTAATTTAGCCTAGTAACCTAGCCTGACCTATATTATGGTTAATGAAAGATATATCAAATAATTATTAGCCCGAACAATAATATGCATAATGTGTATTAGTCGAATACAAATTAGTTCAACTAAAATTATTCTAAAAGCGTAGCCAATAAACATAGTAGGCCAAAGTATTACTATGCGACTGTTCTATTATGCCAATACAAATAATGCCAAATCAATTATGCCAAATATAAATAGGCTAAAAAGAATTAGCTAACCAACGTAAATGTGTGCAGGTGTTAGAATGGGGCGGCGTGCCGCTGACAGAGCGCAGTTTCGAGGAGGTGTGCGCGGTGCTGGAGCGCGGCGGCGACAGCGTCGAGCTGCTGGTGGAGCCGGCGCCGCCGCTGGACGAGCCCGCGCCCGCGCACTCGTCCCAGCACCACCACGCCCTGCACGGTACCTACTACAATCGCACACTAATCCTCTACAACACCATCAACCCTATGCACCTTTGACACCACACTACTCTTCTAAAATTAACTTGAAGATACTCAACACCTCACGCCACTGTACTATTTTATACTCATAATTTTAAAAGGCACCCAATCTCAGAGAATTTGAATTCACTAAATAAATAGAGTAGTACCTACAACTACTTTTTTTGGTAATTGTGTCACGGTTAGTGCATTTTTTAAAGTCATTATAGTTACGTTTAGGGCCTAATTATCTCATTCTAAAGTGCACTAACTCTTCTTTATTCAATAAATCACAAGCAAAGGATTCTAGTTATGGCATTAGCAATTAAATATTTCGTTACGAAATAATTACCGCAACGCATGCTTCTTAACATATTTAATACTTTCTCCGGTTTCTTACTCAATCTATCTTATTATCGTTTATCTACTTCATGGTTTCCCAATACTTTAAGTTTTCCTTAACACAGTCTTCGTTTTCTATGTTTTTCATAATTTGTTGCATTTCCGTCCTTTTTCAGTCTCTTCTGACCTCTACTCTGATCTGATCTTCGCTACACGGTAGTATTTCGGGTACAATTTGAAAAGCACTTATAAAAGGAACAATACCAATGTGTGTGTTTATGCAGCTAAAGTAGTGGTGTAATGCACATTGTTTTGGTTCACAGAACCGGAAACCGACAAATCACCATCGTCGCCGACCCGAAGGAAATTGCCGAAAACCCCGGTATAATACCCATAGGCTTTAATTGTTACGATATGTGTTGTGAACCCATGAGACATTGAGCCGTTCCGCTCGTTCCTTCATGTACTCTAGTAGAGACTGTCACTTGGTGCCTACTCCTCTGCGCTTCTCGGATCACTCATCAAAACGTCTCCGGTCATGGTCTACCCGATATCCTGTATATGTCTAAAGTTAATGGATCATCAGCGCGCTTTACTGCACATTGTTTCGTTAACACTATACGAGTAGAGGGCGCTCGGTGCCGCGATGGTCCAATAACTGCTGTCGTAACCGATCCATGATTGATTCGCGTTGTTGTAGTTCTGTGGGGGGAGGTGTGTCGGACGAGGCGTCGCCCGTCTTGTTGTGCCATGTAATGTGGGAAGTCGTACGCGACTTGTCTGCAGCCACTGTTCCTTTACTATGTTCTGTATCCAAGTTGACTCCCGAGGCAGTAGTTATAATTGTTTTATTATTCAGGATCGTAAGTGTTACCGAACGATGTGATAGCTTTCGGATTCATAATGGATACAGATATGAAGTGCAGGGGCTGACTTCGTTGCTCTGCTGTGATACTGTAGCAAACATCTTCCACGTTAGCCTAGTTGTAAGAGATTAGTGTTTCTATCTGCGACTGTAGAAGTACTTTAACTATATTACCCTTTTCCAGTTTAAGAAAAGGGATACTCTGTTTGTTTATTCGAATGAAGTTTTATTATATACATAAATACATTGAATTTTTATTTGTTATCTGTATTCGTTATCGTTTACATTATAACATTTTTAACCCTAAACGAAGTTTGTGAAAAAATACTACCTAATTATTTTCAGATTTTTAATTTTTCTATGACCTGACCAATATCGTAAATATGTCACTGGAGCCTGACGGAGTTGAATGTAGGTAATGACCGGCAAAATTACAAACACAGACGAATCGCGGTCATGACTACGTAAGTGGTAGACAGACGCCCATCCGTTGTATTATTCAGGGATAGATTAGGGGATTCGTCCCGGTAACGATTTACGTCAATAGGTTCTCATGATTGACGTTTAGTATGATTGTGAACCAACACCTACTGTAGGTGCGAATTCAGCCCTAGTAAAGCTAAAGTTGCTGCCGCTTAAGCTAAATCAAAGTGAATACATTCGCTTTCAAGTCATATCCGACAGTGACAAATAGAACACGTAAAAGCAACAGTAGATTCAGAATAATAATTGAGATACACATAACTGGAGAGGATATGATATAAGCAAAGGCAGCCGCCACAAGATAGATGACGCGAGCGGGGCGACGCCGCGACGCGGAGCGCAGCGCGAGGTGAGCCCGGCCCCGGCCGCTCGCTACTGTTGTGTTGTCTCCGACCTGCATCCACGACGCCGCACTCCTGTTTGTACCGTCATGTCTTGCGCATCGAGTTTGTCCGAGTCTTGCTGTTGACTTAGCGTAGTGTAATGCCGCACTTGCGTCGTGAGACGCCCGCAACGACTAGTCTCGTAGCAGCTTGGAGTGGCGGCCGCACGGTCCACGTCACGCACTCGCCGGAACCCCTTGCGGACAGGCGCGCGCCGCCGGCGACGCTTCTGTACCGTCCAGCTCCGACACAGCGACACGTTGTACATAACGCTCAGTAGTTGATTGTCACGGCTCATTCCTTGCCATCTGAGAACTGCATGAAGTGGCACACTCTGGATATGTGCATTCATCTAGTACAGAGCACAGTAAAAACGTGAAACTGTTGTGTGATACGTTATTTATATTGACTATTTATATTATATAAAATAAGACAAATAATTTGATGTTTGTACAACGTTTGTATTCCATTGCATTTAATGTGTATCTCATTTAACCGCTTTAAAAATAACATTTTATATCATACAGTTACATTGCCCTCGATGAACACAAAATTACCCAGCAGTTACAGTAACGATCTACAATACATTAGGACGGATAACGGCACCTCTGTCGCCATGACATACCTATGCATACAATTGAAAGTTAAGAAGTGCTCATCGCTCGGTAAAGGTAGCTACTGCTATAAATAAAGGTAACGAACCTGTATAGCATTAAACATAGCGCTGCAAACCCTGCCTCGTTTTGTATAAAATTGGATAATGTAGGTTTAACTTGCTTTCGAATGCAAATATAATATAAACTTTATAGGAGTTCATCTAGGCACTCTCTAAATTAGACGTAGTACATACCTAAAACAATCGCTGAACTAGTCAAAATTGTAATTAGACCAAGTGAAACTTAGCGCTACGTAGAAGCCCCTCTCACACGCATAGACCCAACAATATTACTTGAGCTTTTAAAAGAAAGGTAACTCTTATATCGTACTTAGGACGAAACGACGCATAAATTAGGAATGTACGTCTGGTTTCGAGTAATAATACATACATTTTCTATTATTAGGTACTTTAAGGAATATGCAGCTTATGAATCCGATTCAGCATGACAGCTTTCTGCATGGCGGATGAGATCGTCCGATTTTATTCATTATTCATTACTTTGTGTTAAAATAGAAATGCCTCAGCTCGAAGCATGTTAATTTAATAAGATATTTTGCAAGTGAGATTAGTTAAATATACTTATTATCTGCAAGTTACAAGACCACTTTAATCGCGGTGTGAATACTATGGATCGCACAAATTGATTAAAGTTTTGTCTCTTCTGACAGAGTTTTGGTACAATAGCTGATCGTTGCTGCATGTTACTGATCAAGTACTATGCATTCCCCAAATTAACTGTGGCAGGACTGATTTAGATATTGCATTTTAGGTCTTGGAAAAGAACTTTTTACATCCCTTCTAAAACTGTTTATTTCGATTAATTTATTGTTTCCAAAGTCACATGTCGCATTATGTTTTGTAGCTGTGTGTCTATCATTAGACGTATTTAGTTATTTGACAAAGCGCACATAGTTTAACCAATGGCCTCGAAGAGCGATAAGGTAAATTCACTGCATAGGCGCGGCACCCATTAAATTTTACCGCAACATGCGAAATAAAGTAAGGGACTTATCTGCTCCGTAAAAATACGTGCAAAATATCCTGGTCCTAAAGCGCTCAGTCAAATGTCTATACGTCTATACTGCGTAATCGCTTTCTGTTCTGATGTTTCAACTGATGGTGGTATGTAGGAGCAGGAGCGGGCGGAGCGCGCGCGCGAGCGGCCGCCGCCGTCGCGCGCGCAGCTGCAGGTGTGGTTCGACAGCGAGCTGCGCAAGCTCGTGGTGCTTCTGATTGCCGCCGACGACCTGCCGCCGCGCGACCACACGCTCGGCTACGGCGACGAGCCCGAGGCCTTCGCTAGGATACGCCTGCTGCCATCTCTGTAAGATGTGCATCATTTCTTTCTTACCGTTTATGGAACTAGCACTAGCAGGGACGTTTTATTATTCTATGGTGTAGAATTAAATACAGGCATTAGGTATCTTTTCCATTGCAACTAAACTATTACATAATTAAAAAGTATTAGTGGTGCCATTTTTATTTTACTGATCAGTCTGTAGGCACACATTTCTCACTCAAAAAGGTAAACAGCTAACATATAATGGCCCATTATCTAATATGGTCATTACAATGTCATTCATACATTAAATATGTATGTGGCGTTTAGTAAAATTTCGTTTTCGTGCTTTGCACGAAGGGTAATTTTTGGACCTCTTTTTTAAAGCTTCAATTATAACACCACAAATTGCAATAACTTATCGCAACATTTCTTTACATTTTTAGTTTCTGTCGAATGACCCAACTAGTTTTTTTTCTGTTACTTGTAGTGAAACCTGCCCACCGGTGGAGACGGACCCGGCATCGGCTTCCTGCAGTCCAGTGTGGAATGCCACCTTAGGGTTCGGTGGGTTGACGGCTGACTTGCTCGCTGGCCGCGCGTTGGAACTTACTTTATGGGACGCTTGTCCTGGAATCGATCCCGTGCTTCTTGCAGAATGCACGGTAAGACTTTTGACATTAAAACGGAAGCTTAGGGTGGTTCATTATTTAGATTTCAGAGTTAGGTAGAGTGTAACTTAATGTCAGTAAGTATCTAGAAGGATAAATGTTCTTCATAACACAATTATTGCGATAACTTTGGTAAGCCAAACAAAATACTGTTAGTCTAAATCTCTTATGCCATTCAACATCTTTCAGACTAATTAGGTGTAACATTAATTCACAGATGGACCTGGAGAAGGCATTCGCTGAAGAGCGCGCGGTGTGGTGGACACTGGAGGATCGCGGCGCGCGGTCTGCCAACGCCTCCCCGCGCGGTTCTCTCACAGGTGCGCGCGCGCTGCGTCGCGGCGACTTTGCCTCGCAACGCTCTGTATCAGGTACAATAGGTACACGATAGTTTTCGCTGAGAGAAAAAACTGTGTAGGTGAATGTTTGTAAATAATCAATTAGCAATAGTACACGCTTTAGCTATAGGTATGCTTAAATTATGACGATTTCCAAATGCTGTCAATTAGCTATGTAAATTAGAGCTTGGTGCAGACATTTATATCATTAAACTGAAAAGAGATTTCGTTAACATTCCAGACGATGTGGATTCAATTGGCGAGTGCGCCTCGCTTCTCCACCCTGACCACGCGTGGGTGGGGGGCTCCCGGCGTGGATCCTCGCAGTCCGAAACCCTGGAGGTTGAAGTCTACCAGCTCGGGAAGGACTTCTCACGCTCTCTACCAGGTTCCCGGCGATCATCATTCCAGCAGCAGGAAAAGGGTGAGTAATATAAAAGGAGTTCAGGCTTAACTTTGTGAATGTGTATTTATTTCCTGTATTTATTTTATCTCCGACCGTATCGCTACTACTGCACTACTCTTTACAAAAAAACGGGGCTGCATTGCATACACGTCATAAATGTTTTGCACGTGAATGCGTAAATAACACGTTAAATGTTATCATATTCATCAAACTCATGCATTGCATACTACGTAAAAAATAAGTTAAGTATTTAGAACTTTAAAAGCTTTCTTCTAAACACACAGTCACATGGTTAAATTAAGGAGTCGTAAGTATGATACGTGTTCAAGAAGTGCTGAGCAGGCAGGCAGTACTGAAGAGTGTGTGGGCGGGTGGTTTGTAGAAGCGGCGGAGGCAGGCAGCGGCGGCGGCGGCGGGCCGTCGCGGCGCAGCGAGCGGCGGCGCTCGTCGTGCGTGCGCCGCGACCCCGACGACATCCTGCGCTCGCTGCGCGCCGTCAAGGGCGAGCTGGGCCGCACGCTCTCGCTCTCCGGCTCCACCGCCCGGCGTAAGTACCTTTCCAGACCTCAACCATTCCGACGATGTCAACACTCATTTACACGATTATGGTCATCGTTACAGATTTGTTAATTGGTTTATATTTATGAGATAGGAACCGAGCCATTATGGATTGTAAGTATTTAGTACCTAAATGTTTGTTTCCTGATTATTTTTATTTCTTACTTCGAACATCGATAATAATGAGATATATTACATTTATTTAAATTATTTTACGTTTTTATTCGCACTTTTGATTTAAATCACGACCCTGGTGCTCAAATGCCCAGAGCACCCCCTTCTTGAACACTACCCGCTTTAACGGCCAACGCCGATAGTAACATCAATCACACGTCCCGATCCTCCCCAACCACCATAAGTTAATGCAAAATTGTGGGAAGTACTGACTTGTACTGTGTTGTGCTTGTTTGGTCAGCAGCGACGGACCGCTAGCACCTCGGTAAGCGACCCCAGCCGTCGGCGGCCGCGCCTGCTCCCGTCCAGGGTTTGTTCGCGCGGTGTCGGTGTTCGCGTTCCCTTGTGACGTCTGTCGGCCGCCCGCCCCCGCACCCCGGCGCCCGCGGCGCGCGGTGGCGGGGTGCGCCGGGCACGTAGTGTAGCATGGGTCATAGCTTGCGCGGCGGCCGCGCGCACGTGCGCACGCACCGTTGAATGTGGCTGCGCCCGACGCTTCTCATCACTTCACTGTGTCTGTACTGTACTGTCCTGACGCATGCCCGGCGCATGCCGCGGCCGATCACGCTCACTTCATCTGTTTCTGTGTTCCGTCTGTTCGGCTGACATTCATCTCGATGGCATTGTGTCGCCTAGGATGTTTCGGGCTTCATACCTAACTCTGCAAATGTCACTCATTGTTCAGATACGCATTCTATTAGTTTTCTTGTACATACATAATTATTATCTTATCCTTAGGTTGTAGATGGAAATTAAACCGTTTTTTTATCGAATGCGTTATATTTAATTTTGGACGAGCGAATGAACGTAGAGATCGATCGGAAATTTTAGGCACATATTCGCTACACACCTAGTTTGCGGGTGGTGGCATGAATTGAACAATAGTCTTCCACCTATATGATCAATTTAATTACGAATGTCTTACTGGCTGTTCATAACACGAATGCTTACATACTTAATAAATTGGAGACCGCTTCAGGCAACTATTAGAAACTCGACACTCTTGGCTGCACACGTTTAAACGCTTCTTCTTTCATTTATGTGTTTAGGAATCAAATCAATTGGAATATATGTATACCAAAATGTACATTGGCTCGAAGCTGTTTGACGTGCTTATTTTATGTAATGTTTATTTTTCATCATTTTCAGTGTTCAATTGAATGGTTTATTATTGTCATAATATAATTAAATAAATTAAAAAACAGTGCTTCATTAAATAAAACGTTTTAAAGACCTAGTTACAGTATCCCATATGTGTGAACAACTGTTTAAATATTTACTTAATGTCCCCAAAGTAATTTACTCCGTCCGTCGAACATTCTCGCGTACCCGCCGATGAACAGTGGCGAATGTTTGACGGGTGAACGCCTCAGCACCGCCTCGAACCACCGCCACTCGAATCTGGAATTAAATGGTGCTACCAAAATAAAACTACAAGTGCCTAAGTTATAACGTGAACTGTACTGCGGCCACGATTTAACCACGATTAGTATATTCTGTTCATCTTAATACTTTAGTTGTCTTTGGTAAACAAGATTCTCACCTAAACAGTTATTTCTCTTTAAATGAAGCAACTACAGAGAAAAGTTAAATAATGTCTAAATTGTGTATCGGGTTGCTCATTTCAAGAGGTTAATTTGTTTTTACAATCTATACCAGGTTAATCTGTTGACTTATAAGACAGGCGCCTACATTCAATGGTCTGAGCGATGATATAACAAACGGTCCATTTCATGTCGCGAATCTTAATCGATACGCGGATAGAGTTATATAAACAGACCGATACGCAAGGACAATATTTAATTTGGGCCCAAGATGAACAGATTATGTGCGGTGTGGCGTTGGGCGAGGTGGCGCGGTGTGTGTGCGCGGGTAGTATCGGTAACGCGTGCGCAGGGACGGCGACGGGGCGCAAGGGCAGCATGTGGGCGGCCGTGCCCGCGGCGTGCGCGGCGCGCCCCGACGACGAGGACGAGGTGCCGCTGGGGCCCGGCCAGCTGCCGCCGCGCTCCGCCGCGCTGCCGCCGCTGCACGCCGAGATCAACATCAGCATGATCATGATCAAGGGGCAACTTGAGCTGGAGGTGACCTACCTACCAATACTATATTTTACTATTTATGCCCTTTTAATTCTTGCTTATTCTAGTTGTACTCGTAAGTAGAAAAAAAAGTTTTATTTTTATTAAAAAACTATTTTTTATCATAAAAAGATAGGTACTTATTATAAGACTAAGATAATATGGCCGAACAGCCAGACACAATTAGTCTATACTTATTATTTTGCACATTTACACTATTTGTCACAAAGTTTATACTAATTCCCTTTTGTGTTCGGTAAATTCAATATTAACACATTCGCTGCCACATGCCCGTAGCCGATTCCAGCGTTTTTCCGCTAGGTAAAAGTATGTAGCAAAAACTGCCTGTAGAGAACCAGCCGAGCAGGTTGTTGGCACTGAAAGTATTTAAAACCAGGTAAGGGTCAATTACGAACAAAATTATTACGGTATGCACTTATCATTTGGAAGTACGGTGTCCAACCCAATTAAGCGTGTCCGACCCAATTAAGCTTGGGAAAAAGATAAAAAAGAAAAAACCGGGCAAGAGCATGTCTGACCGTGCTCTGTGTAGTGTACCAAAGCAGTTAGTACAACTACCTACTAAAACTATCTCAAAAAACAACAAGTATTTAACTAACACCCGTATTTTCAAACGTCACTATGAGGTCTCACAGTGCTCACGAACGCACAGAGTGGTTCAAATCGTCTCATAAACAAAAGGTCGATCAAAAAGGACCAATCACAAAGCTGTATTGAAAGCAGTGCTATGGTAACAAATGGTCTAATTTTCATTTTACATAACACAAATTGCATGAAATGCATAATTTCTTAAACTATAATTTAAACTAAAAATTAAAAAATAAATATTTCTAACGACTTTCATTACTAACTAGCTTCTGCCTGCGACTTCGTCCGCGTAGATTTATTTCCTCGGGAACTTTTATATTTTCTGTTATTAAATGTAGCATATGTGTTAATACTGTTAACCCAGGGTAAAAGCTATCTTCATTTCCGTCCAGCCGTTGCAGCGTGACCCCACACACACACACACACACACACACACACACACACACACACACGCACGCACACGCACACGCACAAGCACACACACACTTTCGCATTTATAATATTGGTAGGATAATATAGTCACAGTTCTAACCTAACCTAACCTATAGGTAGTTAGAAAAAAATGACTTAAAATGCATATTAACAAGAAAAACTAGTTATACTAAATTAGTGTTATGTTATTCGATCGTATGCCTCATAAAATTATACTAATGGTTTTTATGCTAATCGTTCATTATGCTTTTCCTGGTTAGTTTCACGAACGGATCTCTTAGTCGAAATAGTATTTTTCACAATCGTGCTGAGTGGCCTAAGTAAGGTATGAGATTAAAAAGCTTGATTATGACTCTGTTGTGAACAATACTTTTTTCACTTCTCATGCTCTTAAAATGTCACTTTACTCTCTGCATATCGGGAGTAAAGTTCCTTATTAATCCCTAGGGATTAAAGTTTTTTTTTTATTAACTTTGGAAAGCAATAAACAGCCAATGACGGCGTTTGTGTATGGAGGATGATCGCCATTTTCAGTGATTGCGTATAAACCATTTTTAGGGCGTGAAAATAACCTCAAAATGACAACTGCGCAAAAATACAAAATAGATACGATTTAATTTCGTGCAACATGATTAATAATTACGAATATGAATCTATTGAATTATATTAAGGATGAATTCATTTTATTATGCATGTTCCAATCAGTATTAAAATCGTTTTCAAGTTTGAACCTGTTGGCTAAATATGCAAGCATTTAAAGCGTCACTTACAAAAAATATATAAAAACAAAGAAAAAAAATCGCTGAACAAATTTGTTATATATTCAATATTGTAAGTTTGTATAGAACCAATGATATTTTATATTAAGATACGTCAACTGCGCGCAAAACGAAAAGGAAGGTAAAATTGGCTTACTACCGCTACTGCCAAGCACGCATCAAAGACAATAAAGTTTTATTACCGAAAAGTAACAACTATATTTCATAAAAGAATGCCGTCTTGGGATTATTGAGGCTGCCGATATTATACTGTAACTATAAAAGGAAAAAAGGATGTCTCGTTTCATTCGTAAGTTCTGTAAAATTTACATTTTGTTTACATAGCCAAATTATATTTAAATTGCACATGCGCGGCGGCGTCATTGTCATCTGTGAATCATGTGATATACAATGAGATTTGAGTACGATAAAAACGGGGACGGGCACAACTATTTATCTCTTTCTAACAATAGCGTTCGCTACGGATTGCAGTCTTTGTCTGTAGAAATATGGTAACGCAGCAACTGTCAGTAATTGGCGACGGGTTTTGGATGCGTGTAGTATGAGCCTATCTAAATATAAAATATCATTTTATACAACGTCGTTTTTTTTTCCTCGCTTAATAGTGAAAAGTACTTACGATATTTAGTTTTCTTATATACTCGTATTAATAACTTAAATTATTAATTTTAATGAACTCGTACAATAGTAGATCGTTCAACAAGGGACTAAAACAAGCCATAATGACACGAGATGTTTAGCCATCCAAGCGGAGCTAAACTAAATATCGTAGATACTTTTCACTTTGAATGCGAGGAAAAAAAAACGACGTTGTATAAAATGATATTTTATATTTAGATACACTCATACTACACGCATCTAAGACCCTATATTGTCTAGTTCTACTAACCGACTTCTTTTACACAAGATAATTGAAAAGAAATGTCATCACACCACCGGCGTCCGTAATGTTGCAGTTCTGTGCTGTGCTTGGCTAGTCAATCACATACACAGATTTTAATCGACGAGTATAAAAAAATGTTTTCAAAAACTCGCAATATCTTTGAAAGACCTATGCAATGACACACCACGAGAAATGAAAAAAACCTCACGTTACAACCTTGAAAAAATGTCGAAATTTTATTTTACCACTTTGTCGGCTTGACTTATATGTATATTCGTGCCAAATAAGAGCATCCTAGAACTGAGAGCTAAGCTGCAGACGGACGGACGGAGACGGCGAAACTATATATGCCCTGCTACGGAGTAAAGGCACAAGAGCAATTAATTCATGGAAGCATATTAAACTCTCAAAAGTTTATAATAAGGTTGGAAATTCAATACAATTCATATAAGGCTTGTTCACGAAATAAAGTAGCCACATAAAGTCAGGCTAACATAATTATACAGATAGGTTTTGCTATGCAATACGACATATTTTAACATATATATTGTCTAGTTTAATAAAAATATGCATTAGATGTCATTGACTCTATAGAATCAACATGCCAAGGATAAATGAAAATATGTGAAAATTAATTTTAGTGTCTCATTGTACATTAAAGGGCCTCTCCATGACTAAAGTGAGATGGCGTACGAAAAACTATACAAATGTTTGAAGAGTTTAATATACTGGGTGACCTCTCAGGTCGAGGTCGCAGAAAAGGCTGCATTAACCCGAAATTGGACGAAGCAACAGTGGCGTCGTTTCGTCAAATACCATCGGCGTATACGCGATACCAATAAGTTAAAAACTGCCGTCGGAAACGTGTATAACGCCAAAAACATCATAAATTTACAGACTAATAAGCAGTGATCGTACTTTTTGTAGCATTTTCGTTGTCAGTAGTATACACTAACTATATATTAGCATACACAGTATAATATAATGGCAGAGCATAAATATATAACTCATTTTGTTTCTTCACTGACGTCCCGTCAAGTGCTAAGAACAGTTGCGTTGATTTTGTGTGTGAAAATAAGCAATAATTATTAACTGATTGAACACAATGGAGAAAGTTTTAAGTGAGCATAAGTAGTTTTTTAGTAACGAAAGGTTCTTCATTATTTTGTTCTATTGTGCTAAAAAAATTACATGATCGAAACACGTTGTTGTGACGAGGTAAATGAAATCCCGCACGCATATTGAGAAATCTAATAATTATTCCGCTTATTCACATGCTTTATTAAAATATTACGTAGATTTGGAAATGATTTTCAATGACCACATATTACATAATACATAATTAACATAATACATAATTTACATAATTTTATACGTCAATCATATTATACACGCCGACAACCCTAGGTTGCAGTCGTGTGTCATTTGACGTCATCGCACCAAAAATGCTACAAAAAGTAAGATCACTGCTAATAAGAAACATAAAATCCCAAAAAGGACAGCTTGAAAGAGTGAAATCTTGTGCTAAAATATTAAACAAGCTTTAATCAAAAATCGCGACAGATGCATACCTATGGATGATGAACTTATGGCAAAAAGACAAGAGAACGTTACCCAGTATTATACGTGTGAGGCTGGGCAGGCTATTCCAGATGAACATGAGCTCGTGGCTTTTGAAAAATTCGCTCAAGAAATCCTTGTGTAGCAAGCCATTTACTCATATGGTCTTAAAAGTTCCAGCTTTTTCACTACGGGTACAATCAACGGCGATGTCTGCGAAAAGGAGTGCATTCTGCCATTGTATAGGAAACATGAACGACGCCCAATACTTTAGCCAGATTTAGATTCTACTCATTATGCTTAAGACACTTTAAAGTTCCATCATAAGGAAAACAGCGATTATGTTCCGAAAAGCATGATCCCTCCAAATTGCCCAAAACTTCGTCTGATTGAAAGATATTGGGTAAACATTAAGAGATACCTGCTCAAGAAGGGCGCAGTAGCCGACGATAAAGCTAAATTCAAAAATATATGGAACGCGGTCGCTCGTCAGTTCACTAACAGTTCAGTTTTTTGATCAGCTAACGCCGATTTGCCGTCGATAGATGTGGGGAGACCCTAAGTCTGAACAGGGTGTACTATTGCTCTGTGGGGTAATTTATATTTTAAAAGTTATTGCTAGGCTCGTTTTCATAAGTCCAAGTGGTATTGTAAGGATACAGTCATGGAAACCAAGGTATTAAAATACAAAATACCATGTTATAAAGTCAAAAGTATAAATCTAGTCACGCGAATCAACAATGTACTAGTAATTAATGTTAGTATTCATTGTGAAAAGTGCGCATAATCGACTCCTAAATCGAACAAGGATTCGCATGAATTTTAAATTATAAAATGAAATTTCACTAAAGCGGTTAAGCTAACATCGCTATGCTCGAAACGCACCGTCCGTCAACAAATAGATAGACATATTTATACTCTGTCACGATGTACATATTGTTATTATAACAATAACCTTACAGGTTTTTGTTGAACAAGTAGAGGTTCGTTCATACCTGATACTGAGTATGCCTAAGCCCCCGTGAATATTTTAATCTTATGGAAATCAGCTAGCTCACGAGCATCCGTAGGCGCGGCGTAGCGGATGTGAAATCTCGTAGCGGCGCTACGGGCCATAACATTTGCGTGTCATTGCAGTCTTGATTATGCTTCATATGAGGCCGCATAAATCAAAAAGGTTTGTACAAATGTTGGCGTTTACGCTATTCTGTTTATTGTTGCCAAGAGCAATGATATTAATAGTACAATTTTAAACCTTCGTAATGTATATTGTACAGTCAAAGTCATAAATATATACACGATCTCAAGAAGGCATTAATATCTACACGCCCTATGCCACTAACAATAAGGTCAATGAATACATATATTTGCGATGACTGTGTAATAGATAACAATGCTTTCGACTGTATTCAAACTTTTATTTAACATGCTTCGTTCATATGTCTGTCATTCCGGTTCACAAATTGTAAGTCAGTTTTGAACCACTTACTGCTATCGTTATAGACTGTAATTTGGAATACAAAACTAAACCCGAGGACATTGCGATGAAATATTAAGGTATCTATTAAGCGCTGACCTTATAGTGCGCTTTGAAGGTGGCGATAGGATCTTGGCCGTATTTAACGTAGTCCCACCGAGTTCGGGCTCGTTAGTTTGGACTATCATCAGAAAGTACAGTAATCAAAAAGTTAATTAGTCTCAAAAATCATTATTTTTGACAGAAACTTACCTATTTGGTGAAGACGGTACCATTTCGTTCCCCTTAGCGAAGTAGCCTAATACTAAAGAGGAATCTGCACTGACGTTTAACCTTGATTCTTATTAAGTTTCATAAAAACGAAGTATCACATTTTCAGTCCTTATTAGAACGTTAGGTGTTCACGTATACGGTATTCACGCAGTTCCGAACCGCTCGGTCTCCGTGTTCAGGAGTTATTCATTAATATGACGAAGTGTCAATACTTATGTTGTTTACATAAAATGAAGCCTCGCTTATTGGCCCTTTCGTGAATAAAAACATTTGTAGGTACTAGGTAGGTTACCAGCACAGCTAAAAAAGAGATGATTAGCATCAGATATTTTGCATCTAGGCACATAGAAATAGTAGTCGATATTTTACGAATAGGAATTTATTTTTAGACTTCTCTTTATGTCCAACTGGCTGTTTTGGATCGGTGTCACGGTCACAAATTACCGAACACAACATAAAATAAATCAGCCAAATCGGTCGAGCTGTTGTCAAGTGTTTTTTAGGGTTCCATAGCCAAATGGCAAAAAACGGAACCCTTATAGATTCGTCATGTCTGTGCGTCCGTCTGTCCGTCCGTATGTCACAGCCACTTTATTCCGTAACTATAAGAGCTATACTATGGAAACTTTGTAAGTAGATGTATTCGGTGAACCGCATTAAGATTTGCATACAAAAATAGAAAAAAAACAATAAATTTTTGGGGTTCCCCATACTTAGAACTGAAACTCATTTTATTTTTTTCATCAAACCCATACTTACGTGTGGGGTATCTATGGATAGGTCTTCAAAAATGATATTGAGGTTTCTTCTCTATATTTTTTTTCTAAACTGAATAGTTTGCGCGAGAGACGCTTCCAAAGTGGAAAAATGTGTGTCCCCCCCCCCGTAACTTCTAAAATAAGGGAATGATAAATGTAAAAATAATATATGATGTACATTACCATGCAAACTTCCACCGAAAATTGGTTTGAACGAGATCTAATAATTAGTTTTTTTTTAATACGTTATAAATCGTAAACCGCATTTTACCTTTCATTCATTCAACTCCAATATAATAAAGAATAAAGAAAAACATTTATTTAGATGTATAGTGGTACGGAACCCTACGTGCGCGAGTCCGACTCGCACTTGGCCGGTTTTTTATATAGTAGGAGCCCATGCTTGTATCCAATTTTCAGATTGTCCAGATAATGTCGTGAAAATTGAATTTTGGGTACGGGCACTAAAATGCAGGGCGGTTATTACTAAGCATTGCTAGTAACTTCAACTCCAAGTTGTAAAACTGGCAAAGCAAGCAAGCAAATGAACATACCATCCACGTAAATGTGTCATCTATAGATTTTTTTTTGAATTGTGTGTTGTATTGAAAAAATCCATACTCCACCTCTACCACATTAAGTAGGTACCACCGATAAGGTGAAAATTATGTATCCACTAGCATCCACCCGCGACTTCGTCCGCGTAGTGTTCGATTATTGGTAATACCCCAGGAAATTTTAAAGTTTACGGGATGAAATGAATCCAAGGTATTTCAGCTACCTCCATTTCAATAAGATATATAGAACGTCGTTTTTTTTCCGCGCATTCAAAGTGAAAAGTAGAGTTTAACGCGAGACTAAAACAAGCCATAATGACACGAGATGTTTAGCCACCCAAGCGAAGCGAGGGAGGCTATAGCTAGAGTGTCATCATGGCTTGTTTAGTCTCGCGTTAAACTCTACTTTTCACTTTGAATGCGCGGAAAAAAAACGACGTTCTATACAAAATTACAAAATTGACTATAACCAAGTTTCTTGAAAAATTGTTGCACGGTTTTTTATTATTTGTAAAGTGACGCTGTAAATGCTTGCATATTTAACCAACCGATTTAAACTTAAAAACCATGTGTCTATCAACTAATTGGATTATACATAATAAAATGAATTAATCTATGCATACAAAATGCGTCCTGAATGACTGACTGACTGACGGATCAACGCGCAGCCTAAACCGATCGTAGAGACCTAAAACATGGAGGGTGTGTTCTTTGTATGACGTAGGCATTCGACAAGAAAGGATTTTCCGAAATTGTTCCCCTAAGCGGGTGAAAAAGGGGGGCAAAGTTTGTATGGGACAACGTGATTCTTTGGTCCAATACACTTCAAATTTTGCATAAAAAATCTTTAACAGAATTGATGGAGACGTGTTTCGTATTTTATTGAAATTCATCCCCTGGAGTGAAAAAGGGGTAGAAAGTTATTTTAGGGCTGATTTATGTCGAAGTTAATATCAATACTCCTTCGTGCTTTTGATTTACATTAAATATTATTGTGACACATTTTTAAAAACTCAATCCGATTTTATTCAAAAAAGGTTGAACTAACATAAAAGCTTGGTGCAATGCAAATACCCAAAACCGCTGAGTCAAAAGATTCCAAATTTGGTACATAGGCACATATAGGTTCCTTATCAGGTCTAGGAGTGCAGTAAGAAAGGATTTCCCGAAAATCAACCCCCAACGAGAAGAAGTAGGAGGAGTAGCGGGAAACTAATTCTACGCGTATGAAGTCGCGGCGTCCTCTAGTCCTTAATATAAATAGATCCTAAATAGATTCACATTTTGTGATCATTAATCGTGTGTCACGAATATTTTTTTTTTTATAATTTTCCTTACACAATCACTTAAAAACACCATTTAAAAACACAGTGAATGGATGTTTAGGGGTTTCCAAAGTAAATATAAGGAGCTTTAGTCCCGATATGCAGAGACTAAACATTTTGAGAGCATTGAAGTGAAAATAAATAATAAACAACGAGGGGCTCAATTTACAGGAAAAACATTATTGCTTTTGACATGTTACCGTATTGTTTTTAACTTGGCTGCCATTGCTGTAAAGTAAATAAGAGCTATCGTAACGTTGACAATACGATAACATGTCAAAGACGATATGGTTTTGCCCAGCATTGTTATCTTTGTTTTGTTCCGGTTTGGAGGTAAAACACTGATGAACCAAATAACCGATTAGGCTTAGTGGTGCCATTACATTTTGTCCCACTGCGATTCGCTTTCGTCCGAAATCATTTATGAATAGCCCGAAACTCTGCAAAAGTAGGTAGGTTAAGTTGGTTAGGTATTTTTAGATGCCGAACAACGAGTCCGGATCCCAAATAACAGCATAGGGGTAACCTAAGTTAGTGTCAGGATTGGCAACGCATTTGCGGTCGTAGAATTCCAGTCTTGATATTTAACTACTTTATATCAGGTACCCTGTGTGCTCGTTATACTTTCTCGGCCATAAATAAAGACCGAACCGATTTGAATGTGGTGGTGTTTGTCAGATATCGCACGCGCGGCGGGTGTACGGCGTGAACGGCGAGGTGCCCGACTCGTACGTTAAGTGCTACCTGCGCGACGGCGACAAGTGGCTGCACAAGCGCAAGACGCGCGTCGTGCGCCGCACCACCGAGCCCCACTTCAAGCAGACCCTCAAGTACCAGGCCAGTACCTCGGAAAATTTAACTACAAGTAGTCCAACTTACTAAACAAAAAACACAGTCCCAAACAGTTAAGGTTCAATTGGTTTTCGGTTTTTGCGTGATGCCCGTATTGCCCGTACAGACAAACACAAAAGTTTCGTTTTCTGAATTTCTTTAGTGTACAGCGTACCCTGCGAGATATGTCATGGTTTGGAGAGGAAAGGCCGGTCGACAAATGTATACAATGTGTACACTTTAACCACTGAACTGTGCGGTGTTGCAGGCGAACGAGGCACTCGGGCGCACGCTGGTCGTGATGCTGTGGCAGCGCTGCGGCGGATTCGAGCACAACCTGGCGCTGGGTGGCGCCGAGATCACGCTGGACAAGCTCACGCTGCCGCAGCGCACCTACGGCTGGTACCCGCTGTTCCCCGCCACCTCGCTCTGCCAGGCCGACGAGTCGCCCGACTGATCCAGGGAGCCGTCGCCGGAGCGCCGCGACAACTAGTCCGGCCCGGCGGCGGCACGCGCCCCGGCCCGCGTGACCTCACGCGCTACGTGTACGACATGTATGGTTCCTTTGTTGCTGAGATCAGTGATGCAACAAACCAACTTTCTAAGCATGCGATACGTCTTCGACTCACGGCACGCTGTCACGCTGTGTAGCCTGACTGTAACACCACGAACTTTGTGTAACCGCTTCACAAGTGCTGCTCTATACAAACACTATTCGTGTTAGTTATTATAAAGACAATGTAAATAAAATGTATTGGTATAGGTAATACGTTGCCGCGATCGCACTGTAAGCCGAGCGCGAGTAGCATGTGTCTTCGTAAATGTGCAACATGTTCATTGAAGCATTATATAACCAACTCAGTGTTATTAGAGTTCTTAAACCGAAACAATTGTTCCATATCATCTTTATGAAATATATCAATGTGATGCGTCTTATCAAATTACGGTGTAATAAACACTTGTGGTTCTATTATTCTCTTCATATGATAAAAAAACTAATATTTTTTGCTGCGACTATCTGCATACCTAACCATTACATGTATGTACGTATATGAAGGTGGGCCGAGCCCGCCGCGCCGGAGAAGGTGACGCCACTAATGTTGTAGTACTTATTTAACAAACGGAGCTTATAGCGAACTGCTTCTACTTTTAAATTATGCGTAATGTTTGTAGTAATTTTATATGTTACGTGTTTGTATTGATATTATATAAAGTCTTATATCATAACTAATAGAAAATGCATAAGTAGATAAATGTTATACTATTTATGAGATAAACAATATACTCCGTAGATTTCAACTGCAAACAGGCATTCTCGTTATTTGTAGCAGTGTTGTCGGCACATAGGAATTTTATTTAAGCATCATCAATTTATTGCTCTTTGTAGAAATGGTTACTAGTTCTAAGCAACCAACTCCAGAGTATTTGAAACTTAAATGCCAACGATGGACGCCTAAAGTCGTCATGAGTTGTCGTCCCCATAACGCCACCGACGCTTATAGTTGTTAAAAGTTCAGCTTAAAACAGACTTTCTTGCGTGTGAATTAAACAGAATTTTGCATAGCTTCTTAAACATGCTTGTCGTGTAGGTGGCATCTGTATTTATTTATGGGGCGTTGAAAGGGTTGATAATACTTTATTTTTGTAGCAGATTATTGAAATATAAGTCGTGCCCACAACGGCCGTTTTCTCGTGGTCCTACTATTTTTGTCCTACTGACTTTCGACGGAGCCCTGCCTTGCGGCAGGGCTCCTATTTCTGGGCGGTTTGCCCTTCGGGCGTTTAAAGATACCTAACGAACCTAACCTACCTACTTTTACAACCACAATTAGTATTTAGTGATCAAATCTAGGTTCACTTTTTGACTAGTAGGACAAATTAGTAGGACCACGAGAAAACGTGTCCCACAACTAATCTATCACAAAAACGGCACTTTGACAGATCGGATCAAAGATGAGTATTTACAAAAATATCCTACGACTAAAATGTTATACAAACTAGTACCTAATTCCAGATGTAAATTGTTCGTTCAAGCTGCTGAACATGTATTCCTTAGGAAACCCGTAGGCACTACTTATCATCTAGGTAATTAGTACCAAATAATATCTTGTAAATATCTCGTTTCAGATAACCCCAGTTTCGACACTTTGCCTTATATGATTAAAAACTTTCTAAAGTTATTCTAGTGAATAAGCGCGTCTAGGTACTATTCTTCCAAGGTTGTGCTTTAGTGAATTTTCCCTAATATACCTCCAAGTCGATCTTACGACATTTTCTAATCTACTTACATTGTAAGAACTTGATCGTCACATCAAAGCCTATCTACAAATTGTAAATATGTAGAAACCTACTCATACACGATTAAAAATTATTTTTCAAAATTTTCTACGCACAAGTACTTTCGTGATAACATATTGTTAGGCATCATTCGTTAAGAAAATCCTACGCCACGTGACTCCATTATCACTACATAATATATTCACGCATCGTGGTTGAAATTTTGTCACAATTAAACTTAACACAATATTAACTAAAGGATGGAAGTTGCCTAAAGGAAAGAAGTGGCTGTGGCAGATCGATCGCACAAAATCATACAAAAGGCCTAGGTGATTTAAATCATATAGAAAAATATAGGTCACGTTAAATATTTATAAATCGATAAACTATCGTTCAAAGTACATATCTATGAGGGTAACTTATATAAAATATCTTGTCGAAATCTGTGTTCTTCCAGTGCTGTACTAGCTCAGTAGCTTGCTGACAATATCTCGCCACGGCGACACCGTCGTACGTAACCGGAGTCAGCTGGCCGGGCGAGCTCTCGGCCAGGGCTCCTAGTCTCCCATACTTTAGAGTTTATAATCTAGTCCATGTCTTGCCTACACCTTTTAGATACTATATTCTATAACACATTACATTACATACTGTAGATTTTATTTTATCATGGTTGTACATTTTCTAAGAGAGAGAAATAGTTAAGCTAAATTGATCCATATATTCGTAGGTATTTAAATGATAACTCTATACATATTTTAACATTTCATAATTCCTCAAACAACATAGGCTTTAATGATTGTAAAGAGTGTTTCCTTAAAAAACAATATTATCAAACAAATACACATAAAAAAGGTGCATGACCCAACTACTTATGATCAATAAAATAATTGATTATGATATTCACGAAGTCGTACCTAACTTTTTTTGCAACCGGTGAAATTACTAGCATCGAGGCATCCCATCTTAGTCCTCGAGGGATGCAAACACTATTGCAGTCTTAAATTTGCAATCTCGTGATTGTAGTCTTAAGAATGCAAATGTCTATGGGTCTGGGATCCCACTAACCATCACTCATCACGTGGCCTGTGTTCCCGTTTGTTTTCTCTATGCCATTAAAGAAGTGAAAACAGTGCATACTACCAGCTCGGATACGGTAAAGATAAAGACTTATGCTACAAAATATAACGCAGTGAAAAACACTATTCTTCAATAAAAATATACTATGAAGTAATACGAAAAGGCCACGTAAAATCGCAGCATTCCACGAGTATGTTGTTTTCAGAGCTTTATACCTACATTACTTTATGTAAGTACGTAAGGTATAGTAGTATATGTGACTGTACATTATGAAGGGCATTAAACACGAGTGTGGGTTTAAGAAGCGAGCCGAAGGCGAGTATCATAAATATCATAATAACATCACACAAGTGTTTTAATGCCTAATTATGTACAGTTACATACACTACTTTATCTACCCACATATCATAAACCTCCATGATGCAATCAGGAGTCGCATATTATGACCGGCATCCCGGCGTTGTTCAGGGCCACTAACAGTAATTATTTTATGACGTTAGTTGCTTTGTTACGGATATCAGGAGGCGTCGCCGAAATTTCTTTATCATCTTGATCGCTCATTTTATGGTTTAAATTCAAAAATCTAACAATTTTATACAACAAAACAAATTTTAACCGGTAATGGCGGTACGCGGTAATGAAAAGATTGAAAAGTTTTCTGGCAGCTGTCATAGTTTGTTTTTAATTCAGAGACAAACTAGAGTCGGCTCCAACTATCAAGACATACCTTAATAATCTGTGATCATATCTTTCGATATCTTACTTTCGTGCGACATTTGTCAAATTTGTATGCAAATTCACAATTAATTTCGAACTAAACGTCAATTCGACTGATATTAGAATAGAGGTGAAATAAAATTTCTAGGTTTATCAGAGATGTTCTAAATTTGAAATAAATAATATTATCGAAATCGATGTTATTATTTAGCAATAATAACATTTTTACGGGTAAGAAATTTGTTATAACAAAACAGTATATTTTTATGGTGGTCATAATATGCGGTTCTTGAACGCAACATGAAGGGTTTATGATATTTGGATAGATAAAATAAATAACAGAATCATTTTTTATAAGGCTTAGGTTGATTAAAATGATTAATCAGTCTTACTTAGTCTAACCCTACTTATAATAAGACTCCCTTATTATAAAATTTAAATCTAAGCGAGGTAGTATGCACATAGTCAACCATTAATTATTAACAATTAACACTCAAATATTCACATTCAAGTTCTGTAGTCATTCACGATATTACCCAAAACTGGACTTAGAGACCCTTGGGACTCGGCATGTCCCCCACCTCCTCCATCTCAAAGACATTTTTGTAAGCCAGGCTTTTGGGCTTATATGATTGTTCCGCCACTGGCCCATAGGCTGGGCTGGGCCCCTACGCCGGCCTAGGCGGAAATTTGATTTTGTCCATACCGAAACTTAATTACGCTGAAGCTGAGTAGCATTGAGCTACGTCAAAATAGCAAAAAGAAATTAGGCACATGGCGTTCCTTTGACACAACCACACCCTCGGCGTGAAGACGGGTTAGAAATGTGAAGCAGTAGGGGCGGCATTGCGTAAACTTTCCGTCAGCGTATTTTAAGTTTCCGTATGATGGAGCCTGTACAAAACAAACAAATTTGATCAATAATGATTGTTTATTATACTTATACATATAACTCAAATATATATTTATCTAGAAGGATACAAAGTTTCCGATCAAGAATCGGATGCGATAGAAACTAACCTACGCTTACTATCTTATCTTAGCATTACAAAATAATATTTGATATAAGAAAGAGATCTATAGAGACGTAATAAGTCAAGTTTTGTGCCTCGAAGAGCCCGTACCGTTTTAGTTTATCCACTTTTCGATATTTTTTATAGAACAGCTGTTACATAGTTCATTTACCCGCGCCCTAGTGATACGCACGTGGTCCACTTACCTTTAATGTCCACTCGTAATCATGTGATATAGTATCGGATGTCATGCCGATCACGACTTTATATTTAGGTGTATAAACTTTCTAACTTCATGTCTCATATTGTTTCTTCCTAGACGCCAAGTGGTCTTTCTAGAGCCGTCGTCTTGATGAACCCTGAACACTGAACACTGAAGATTATAATGTAATTGTCGCTTCAAGGCCTTCATCTAGTTGAACTCGTGGTAACCTATTCAAAGGAATGTTTAAATTTTGTGCTCTTCACGTAGTCAGTCTTTGAAACATATCGTGTTCAGAATTGATCACGGAGGCGGGGTAGAAACTACAAATCCTAGTACTTACTACGTAACAAATATGTGTGTCAAAGTATATTATATTAAATAAATGTGATAACAAAAGAGTTTATTATAGCGATATAAACATCAAGTACCTCGTTTTTATTCTGACTTTAATAAAGTTTTTTTCAAATTACAATGATTGACCGTTATTTTGCACACATTATCTATGCCTTAAACGAGGTCAAAATTAGAAATGTAAAACAATTTTGTATTGTACAAGTCCTTAAGAATAATAATTATAATATTTAGACAAAAACTAGGAAACGTGTGCGAATTTGACCGTAATTATTTTAATGTGAAATAAACTAAATATCCTTTATCCCTAAGCGTACTTAACTATAGAGTATCGCTAATGAAATGTGCTCTGCTCTTTTCTAACGTAACAAAAATAATGAATAAGATTCTACTTTATCTTCATGTTGAACTTGTTTTTTTAGCCAATTTCAACCTGGAGGGCGTTGCCTAAAATAAAATCATTTTCCATAAGGACATAGTAATAAAGTATAAAACGACTAACAATAGAATTTATTCAGAATGTAGAATATAATTATCTTCTCTAGAAGTCAGGGTTTTAATGAAAAACCATCTGATCACAACTTGATTTATTATCAAATAAGTACAAATCTACCAACAACTACATTACCTACCTATATTTACCTAGTCTGGCCATAAGTTCTGTTAGTAAGGTTGAGTCAAATAAAACTAACTAATGTTATTTTTTTAAATTTCAATACACATAAAAATTAAAAGCTCAATTAATGTACCTTTTTAAGAACAAATAATCATTCTATTTATTCGCCGCAATTTCTGATACGATCTTTTAGCATTCACAGCCGGGATCGATAAAATTACGCATGACTTTTCTGTAAATTTCACTTTTTAAAAACGCTTAAAAGTTAGTTTTTGATAACCACGGAACTTTATTTGTTTAATATTATAAAACTTTCTATCTCTGTGTATGTTTAGAGACCAACATTATATTTCCCAACAAGACTCAATTCCAGCTTATGAAGCAAGAGCTTTGGTGTGTTTTTCGTATTCCTGCAAATTGTCGTGAAATCGTAAAGTCAATTTAATGAGACATCAAGATTGACCGGTGTACAAGCGGATCTTTAGTTGCTTGAAATACATTTGTAACAGAATTTAAAGCTAAAGGTCTGTTCAATGTGTCACGCAAATTTGCACTCTCTACAAGCACTCTCACAAAAGTTGTGGCCGTTATCAGTATCATCGTCGTGCGTAAATGAAACTATTATTTTCTAGTCCCGAAAGGGAATAATTCAAGCTCGTACATTAGAATACATTATTTTTATTTTTATTTTATATAAATCAAAGTTTTGATTAATATACAGGTTTATGTAAAACTATTTTAATTTACTTTTTAAATTGTTATAAACTTTAGTAACAGAACTTATGGCCCGACTAGGTATAGTTCACTTCATTAATGTTATAAATAAACGAGTTCCTCTTTACTTCCAGTCACATCAGTACATTATTGTAGAAGTCCGGAAAATAGGGGACTGCCTATTGAGCGGGAAGCGAGTATAGCCAAGAAATCAACCATTAATATGTCTCTTATTGTTAGAGTTGGTATGTGCAGTGTAGTTAGATCTGCGAGTAGTCGGCGGGCCCGCACCACTGGCCGAGCAGCTGCAGCAGCGCGGGCGCCGCGCCGCCGCCGCGCGCCGCCGCCGTGGCGCGCGACCACCACTCGCGGTTGGCGCACCGACCTATATGCCCAATATTCAATTATACCTTTTGCTTTTTATCTTAGCTTCAGACTGTAACGCCATAGTATAATTGGGATTCCTATTCTATACTAAACCTATACTGTGCCACAACAGCCGTAGTCGCGAGAAGACTACGCGATTAAGTCCCGATTTATAGTTTTAGTTTGTGTGAAAATCGTGTTAGTTTAAAGCATGGTATTTCTGTTCTATATTGTTCATTATACCTATACATGTTATTCAGAAACCTGTCCAAGGAATAGGCGTACGGTATAATGTATTTTTTCGACCATTCGTTTTCGACATTTTATCTTACAAAAGATATGCGACGCAATAAAAATGCAAAATGAAAAAAATTAGAAAACTAAATCAAATGAAATTAAAAGGGTGCAAAGATTGTCTATTGCCATTCAACGTGGTAAAGCGGGCAATTTGATGTTTACGTTTGGGCCAGGGGCAACTCGGGGGGGACTCTTCGACAAAGCTTAACCTAGTCTTAAGTCAAGGTTTTTTGTGAGTGAGACTTGAACTGTTGTTTTATTAAGTACTATTTTACTGCATAAATGACTCTTTGTATGCTTGTTAAAAAGTAGCTACACAGAATAATGCGGTTGTTTAAAGTTTAATTAAGAGGCGATTCGTTATAAAAAACATATTACACATTTCACCTGCAGTAAACTTTAAGTGAACTCACCATTGGTAAATGTGACAAGCCGACTTCCCAGCGGAAATCCAGTAAGAACGCAGCACGGATCGCCGCCCACACTGGACGCGTACATCTCGCGCCCGTCCACCGGCAGCGTCTGAATAATGCAGTAGTCTACCGTTTATTACTATCACATTTTCGAATTGGCGACCCGCCCTCGCTTCGCTTGCGTTTAAGTGAATTTTCTGTGACACCCGTTTATAAACCAGAATTTATTATCCCTTACGTGAAAAACTATCTAACTGATAGTGAAAACCGCATGCAAATCCGTTCAGTTTTTTTTGAGATTATCGCGAACATATAGACGACAGAGGCGGCCGAGGACTGTTTATTATGTAGTGATAAAAAAACAGGATTTTGATAACTTCCAAATGTTCAAAAAAAAGCAAAGTCATAAAGTGAATCACTGCTGTCGAGTCTTAATGGAAATTCGGCAGCTCGAATAAGTAAAATTGTGAAATCAGAAAAATACAAATTAACAGAACATTGACAAGGGAAACTTGCCAACCTGAAGGTCTTTAATGGGATTAAGTGTAGGAAGATCGACAAATTTTATACAGGGAGAAAACAATCATGTCCATAAATTATTATTTAACCACGTATTCAGAATTATGATCAATCGTAAATCCATCCCAGCTAAAATATGACCAATGGCAAAAATGGACCCAATTAATTTTGAAGCCACATACATTTTGATCTTTATTCATTTAAGGCTACATTCAATCTGTGTCTCTTGTATTTTGGACAACATAGATAACTAACCATTCATAATGGATAACTAACTTTGTTCATGCTTGATTAAGTTATGACGAAAATAAATTTGGTTATTAATATGTTTGAGCACAATTACATTTTGACTTCACTTAAAATTATTTTTAGCCCAACCCCATATTGGTCCTTTTAATTTGTTAACTTTCTGTTTAGGCCTAATGACATAACATAAACCATACAAGTCTAACAAAAAACAAGCTTTAAAAATCCCGATCATTGCTAATCAACTTTAAAAAACCTTAATTTTCATTCAAAGTCGGTCCACGCGTTTAGTTTTTCGAGCGCCATAATGTAAAGGAACAAAAATACATATATAGGCTGATAAACACATTACCCTCCTCCTTCGGCAATCGGGTAAAAAGTAAAGAGTACCTGGTCAACGGTCCGTTCCATGGACACCGCCAGCACCCACTCCCGGGCCTCGTTGAGCGCCTCGCCGCGCAAGCACGAGCTCTCGAGCAGCAGCGGCGCAGTAGGCCAGTCCGTGCACTCTGAGAAACAATTACCACACTATCAGCTTATACGAAGTAAAAACTGCGGCTTTTCAAGCTTAATGATTTTTAGGATCGAATCCTAGGCAAAAAATGTATACAGGTAAAAATTAGGTCACTATTTGGACCAAAATAATACTTTTCACTTCTCATGCTCGTAAAGTCCTTCTTTATGCTAGGTATAGGCTGCATAAAATAGCATTTTATGCACTAGTGCATCGAGTGTTGTCGTCATTTAGACTAAGACAATTAAGCCCTACAGCCAGATAGACGAGGTGACTGCATTAAATATGTTAACTTGTTATTAGAAAACATTTACTTTAATTTATTTGCCTTCTATGTTGCATCTAACAAAAAAGAAATTTCAAACTTAGAAAAACAACATTGTTAACAAAAACATTACAAAATCAACGTATGACTTGGCAGTATTGCGTTCGACCTAAGTCAAAACTCCCATGCAGAAAATAAAAAAAAAAAAAAAAAAGTAATACAGTGGCGGGAAAGAGGTTTTTTGTCTTTAGTTTTGGACTATTCATTAGGTAGTTGTTTTCTTTGCAAAACTTGTGGTTTTACGGAATTTAGTGAAGCGGAAATAGTGCTCAAACCTTACACACGAATAGAAAAAATGCAAAAGAACTTATTGAACAGACTGCCGCCTAAATCCAAGAAATTTTATTTTAAAACGTATGAAAATTTCAACGTCTGGAGAAGCGGCAATGAAGTCAATACATTCTCATTCATGTACCTAAGTTTTTTTTACAGTATCACTGTTTTATTTCCTCATAATCGAAGTGAAAAGCAGAGTGTAGAACACAGTCTTAAAACCCATTTTATGCTCGAATTTTTTATCCAACCTCGCCTACCGGCTGCTAGTTGCACCTTACGCGTAAAAGTAGATATTTCAGTTTCAAATGTCACCGCGTCAAACTCTTTTTTCTAAGCTATAGATATCAAGCCTGTGTGAAAGTTGCCTTTCTTAATCATGCCCGAAATGTCTCCAAAAAGTATTTGAATGTTTTTTTTTAATTAGTGAGGTTCCCTTACCAAAGTCTGTAAAGTCGAGTAAATGTGCCGCGTCATCATCCGCGGCCTCGGCTAAATCTAAACTTCGGTTGAGCAAGACAAACGCCTCTCGCGCACCGTTACTTCCTTCAGCGCGAATCGCCATACCACTGACGTAGTAAGCTAAATAAATAATTGTTGTTATTGTTAATTATTTAGGTCGGCATAGGTATTCACGTCATAAATTGGAACTCACCAACGTCAGCCACGATGATATCCGAATATCGTGGTAAGGCTCTAGCAGCTTTTGGTGCTATTTGGGGTACATGCAAAGCCATAAGAAGAGTGATAGCCTGGAAAGAACATTAAAATGTACTGCACATACATAAAATATCAGGTAATTTACTATGGTACAGAGTTTGCTACCTGCATTGCCCTATCATCAGCTCCAGCCCCTAATATGACCGTCGCGGCGTCTTTCAAAGCCGTCAAAGACTTCGGAGCAGTTGACACCCTCACAACTATCTCGCTGCACACTGCCTTAGCTACGACACTATCGCTATCAGAAATTGAAGTGTTCCCGTCTCCAATGTACTGTCGAAGCATGTCCAAAGCTTGAGTTAGTGCTTCGGGGGCTTCTTCGCTTTCGATGTCCACCCCTTCCATGCGCTATAAAAATATAACATTCATTGATATTCATAGACTTCATACTTAGTAAAAAATAGTGTGTGTTACAATTTTCATGCTGCCTTTATACTAATGGTAGCGATCAACGGGTAAAAATAAAATAAAATAAACCTAATAACTATTCAAAAGAACTGATACTTAATTCGAAACCACAATCCCAACACTAATTTAGTTTATTTCATAGTCATATATGGGAAGTATGACGTCACTGATATACAGAAAAAAAAGAGAATATGCAGTACAGTCAAGTGCAAAAATACGGTTACAAGAATCTTCTCATAAATATGTTACGAAGTTCTTATTACACTGGAATAAGGTGCAAAGGGACATATTTTTGAGATGTTGCGTTCTGCCATATTTATACAATTAACTGTACCTAATAGCCCAATTTACCGAGGAAAGTTAAGTTTCGTGTATAGAGAATGGATAATAAACAGTAAACTAAATACTAACTGCACTGCACCCACACTATTGGTGTTACACAGCGAAATATGGAGCAAAAGATAAATAAATTCCGTATAAATGTCCGTGTTCCGTATGTTTGTCCTTTATCAGGCAAGTAGGACGGGAGCAATGGCAGTTGGTTTAAACGTTAAAAAAACGTATTGTACTAAAGCTAGGCCTAACTACAAATCATAGACAAGGAACTTGCTATTTCATGTGTCAATGCTTTAAGTCGTAAATGACCTTTTTTGAATTTTGATATAAAACGTTTAGCTTCTGAGGTAGGTACATAAATAAATGACGCAGACGTAACCATTATCAGTAACCGCACGGGCGAGACCTGTTTAGCACAACAACAACTACTCGTATAAAATTAAGTAGGTAACTTAGCAAGTTAATAATTTTTTGGTTTTGTTCTGAGAACGACTACATAATGTACAGAATAAATGAATATTTTTCTGTAAGACCTGTTTCATATTTTTTCAGTTTTTCTTTTGTACTAGACTAGAAATTGGGCTCGATTTAATTCGCAAGAATTCTTGGTTGATATTCCTACGGACATGTCTTCTTGATTTTTGTCCTCATGCGTAAGCTAGTCGCAGATGCATAGCATATTTTACCAAAACATTAATCTGTACAAACAACAAATACTACTTTACACAGTGTAAAAAAGTTAAAACCAATAAAATTTTAACTGTACTGTGTTTTTAAGTAACACATGTTCAATTTATATACGATTAAAATAATATCGTACTTCCACGACCATGTTAGTCCTGCCAAACATGTGTTCGCAAAACGCCCAGACTCGTTTAAATACACATTAAACTCCGTGAAGCGCGGTCGTTATCTAACAAGCTATCCGATATCATACGATACAATATTGCTATCAATAGTAGCCGCCATGTCTTGGTTTGATTCGGTTGTCAATACAGTGAAAGAAGTGTCGAAAATAGTTGCGCGAAGTACCGTATTAACAACTGATGATGTAGCGTGTGGTGTAGTTCCGTTCCGAAGTGGCATATGGGATAGAATTAATAGGCCGAACGAAAATGAAGGAAACTATAACATCGGTGAAAGTTCAAGTCAGGGGGTGGTGGCCAATCGCGCTCGAATAACAACTCGAGCGAGGATCACTTATGAGTTGGACAGGTAAATCGTTACTAGGGAATATTCATTTAAGTCAATAAGTATTAGGTGCGAAGTAGGTACGACGTATTTGCGGAAAATGATTTTAAAACTAAAAGCATAAATACCTTGAACCTATCTTTTGTTTTATTAAAGTTGATGTTTTGTAACCGGGATAATTTAATAAATCACTTTATGACAATTATGACCCATTAGTTTATTTACAGAATTATGATAAAAGTTGCGTTATCTTTTATTACCTACTACTAAACTCCATAGGTACATTTTGCACAAAGAGCGTGGCTATGACGTCATGCGTCACAATGTATGTCAATTTAATAATGGTATGTTTTTAATGGGAAGCAAACTATATAAAGACTTTTCTAACCTTTGCTATTAAGCGCAAGTTTTTTTTAAAGTTCGTTTTCCAATGATAAAAATAAAAAGCTTATTAGGTGCGAGTTAAACTTGCGTACCGGAATTCTGTACGTAATTTAGATTAGTTAACACACGTTTTATTTTCCACGTAACTGTTGAAAAATTATAATGAGCCAATTTTGGCACCTTCAATACAAGATGGCGATTGGCGGCTCACGGCTCGACAGCAGATTTAATTATCTTCCGTGTAGTGGTAATCGTAACGTAAAAAGCAAAATGTCCCAGCAAAGTGATCTCTCTTGTCTGATCTGTATTTATTTTTAGTTACCAACATTGCTTTGTTAAAATTTCAACGTGCCTGAAATGCATCTTTTAGATATATATAAGTATTTATTAATACTTTTCAAACCACCTGGGACTATTTTGACGCCCTATAAATGATCTGGCTCTTTAATTTTTCAACTTCTTAAATACCTATTAAATTTAACGCTTTTAAATGTTTCAAAATGCCTCAAGCACTTTTATTTCGAAAAAAGAAAACTTCTTTATAAAATCACTAGCTGTTCACCGCGACTCCGTCCGCGCAGATAATCAAAACATAGCCTATGTGTGTAGGAATAACATAGCATTCTATTGGTGAAAGAACTTTTGAAATCGGTCCAGTAGTTTGTGAGTTTATTCGTTTCAAACATACAAAAACATAAATCTTTCCTCTGTATAATATTAGTGTAGATAACTCGGTTTAGACCCAATACCCTTCAGCCATGCCTGCTCTTTGTATTTAAATATCATTAAAGAAGAGTACTGTACAAGTCTCTACGATGCCTCAAACACCGCGTCAAAAATCTATTACTTCAGGCCCCTTTTGTTTTTTTTTGACATAAATTAAGAATTAATACTGTTAGCTAATTTTGTGTGTACTAGAAATTACTCTAGGAACAGTAAAGTGTAAATATTCTGTTACTAGTTACTACTTACGAGCATATATTTGTTGCTACATTTTTACGGTAAATATTTAGTACTTTCCGTAAAAGTTAGAATGGAACACCTCGTTTCATCTTTTCACTCAATTCCAGATTCAAGATGAACGCTATGTTGTTGTTTGTGCAAACGCAGGGCGAAGCCCAAAGCGGGCGACGATCGAGCTATTCCATAAACGATCCAAATGTAATCGTGGAGACGTTTATCAACTTTAGATTTGAAGTCGACGTCAATGTAGATTTGACTACCCGAGAAATAGACGCAAAATGTCGAGAATGTAAGTTTATTTTGATTTTATCGTGACAAAAGCGTGTATATTTTGTTTTTTGTAACAACACGGTTTATGCCTTGTATTTGATTTTATTACCTTTCAAACGAAACTGTAATACACTACTGGTGCAATTTGGAAGCGCAAGCAAACCGAAACCGAAACAAAGCACAGCGATAAAGTTCAATTTTGATTTAAATATCTTGTGTTTCGTTCGCTTCCGTTTCGCTATCGCTCGTATTTGTCTCGGTTACTCTTCAACCAAATTTCATAAAGGATACCCTAAGACTAAGTACCTACTACTCGAGTTAACACATAAAGATACGAATGGAATTCTTTGTTGGCTTTTATAACTTGTTTGAATACAATATCGAATATGACTTCATGAATAAACTTGATTATGATTATACCTAACTAGATTTCAAATATCAAGGGCGGCATCCGGACTTTTTCGGCACAAAACCTATCGTACCTGGAAATAAAATTCATACAGAAACTTGCAACATGTATATACTAATTTGTTTTTTTTAGTTTTTCAGAAGGATTTCAGCGAGTTCGGGGCAGTGATTGTAATTGTACTCTCATTGGAGGGAAGGGATGGCGAATTAACCTCAAGAGACGGACTGTTTTCCGAATTTGTTATTTTGCGGCACTTTACTTATGATTTAAATCCATCTCTGCTTGCTAAGCCCAAGATTTACATAACAGAGGTATATCATGCTACCCACTATATTTAATCAATTTATGTGATTTTCTGAAAATGATATGATTTTCACATCGTAGGCTTTAGGTATTAGCATGTTATAAATAAACAAATAAACAAAACTGGAAGCGAATTTAGTTGATAAATGCCGATAAGCCAGTTTATCGATATACGCAATAACGATTACTAAAACATTTAATTTTACACCAATTGTCCCATAATCTGTTGATGACCTTTTAGATTGTTCCACCTTGTTCTTTTCTAAGCACAAATAATCTTAGTTTTATGGTATTAATAATTTATTTACAGACAAACCGAACTGGAGGAATACCGCTTCAGGGCGACCAACATCATTATTCTTTGCCTATTCTGGAGCAACATCAAGACGTTCTTGGGTTTCACATTCCAGTTCTTTGTGATTCAACTCGGTAAATATATAACTTTCTTACACTAAGTTCAAATTAAATAAGTACTTAAGTACTATTGGAAATCGAAACTATGATGACTTCTTTCTTTCAGTTCTAACGGTCCGCTTTCTTTTCTGTGCAATAATATTAATACAATGGCGGATTCGAAAGACTTCGTGACTATTCTCAAGAGAACAATTGATGATGCTACTAATGCAAATTCGGTGTTCAGCGATTTACCAATGGAACTTCGTAATACCTTTACAAAGGAGATGCTTTTAGCAAGATCTTAGTTTCCGAGCAATTTGGATCAGCCGCCACAGACTCAGACAAAGAATTATTTGAGATAAAGTACTCGGTAAGTGATATGGAGTTAGGTGTCATTGCAACATGCTGAAGAAGACTTGTTTGCCAATGGAATAATTATAGCACTTTATATTTTTAGAGGCCTTTATCGTCAATAATAAAAATATGTCTATCAATTCGACGGTTTCACGTAATTTTGACCCTCTTCCTGCCTCCCTTAAATCTATTCCAAATTCCAATTGAGAAGTAGGAGAGGAAGGCAAATAATAATTTGGAAAATAAATTCCTTTGCAAAAGAAACGGGAACTTCCCTTTCTTTTTCAAGTAGTTTAAACATAGGTACTGTAACTAAATGCAATTTTATGCTACAGCATTAAACTATCTATGAAACTAACATTACTTATATAAACTCATTATTTTTCTTCGTACACAATACTTTCTTTATTCTGTAGCATGAGATCTTGTTTAGTTATAATATAAGGACGCTCGGAGTGAAATTGTCATCCTGATCTATCATTTACTCAAAAACTGCTACTTCTTGTGTTGGTTGCCGGGCTCTTTTTGCCAAGCTATAAAAAATGTCGTTATGGTATATTAGTACTTACTGGGTGGGCTTTAAACAGATGCATAGCATATCGCAAGGCGTAGTGAGGAGCCCTCTGACCGGCGTGGGCCAAGCAGCGCTGCCAGTTGCCCGCCCGCGCCAAGCGCTCCAGCGCCTCCGCCTCGCCGTCGCTCTCGGGCATTTGGACCACTGGAGCAACTTCCTCCTCATCATACTCTGTCGAGGGACCTTTTAAATTAACAAGCAAAACATGATTGGTGTTGTCCTATAGAATAAGAATTACCAGGAACTAGTATTGAGAGTAGCTCAATACTAGTACACAAGGCACCTAGGTATATCTTTTACATTGTTCCAGTTCTTTTTTTTATGGCATAGAGAAGGCAAACGAGCACACAGGCCACCTGATGGTAAGTGGAAACTGTAACCCATATACATTCGCATTCACAAGACTGCAACCCTAAGACTGCAAATGCGTTGCCAACCCTGAGGACTAAGATCACGGAGTAGAGAACTAATGGAGGACGCAAGTGGGCGTTCCCGTATCGCCGAGTGTTTGTGCAGTTGCACAAACTTCGCACACAGACTATTATCAGTCTTATGTCAACCGACTCGGTGTGCATGACATTTGTGTAATTGAGAAAAAAAATATTATCAATGTAAAAATGCCGTGTTGCGCTATCTCAAGCTGCAAAAATGCAAGCAGAACAAAAACGATGTCTAATGCGGGCATTTCTTATCATCGGTAAGTATTATTTTACTATTTATTGAAATAATACGAATGTTAATCTTCTTTGATATAATTCGCGTCCAATATCTACTCTAATTCTTAGAAGTTACAGTTCATAATCATATATCATGACAACTGCCAACTAATCTAGATTGTTCGCTAATTCGCTAATCCAACTGTCAAAACAATACTCGCTACTCGAGTGCTGTGCGAAGTTTTTTCGACATTCATATCGATAAAAGTTTAATCAATTATTATATTAACCGAAATGTGGAAGAAAGTACTAGATACACAGTACACACCCGTATTCACAAACGTCACTATGAGGTCTCACAGTGCTCACGAACGCACAGGGTGGTTCAAATCGTGTCATACTCATAAACAAAAGGTCAGTCAAAAAGGACCAATCACAAAGCTGTATTGAACGCAGTTGTTGATTATATAGTAAACATGTTAAATATTCTGTAAATAAGTAAATATTTTAAATTGGCAACCTGTGTTTCATTACCGCCATCATCCAAAGGTATTTTTTTATTCCATAGTTCTCGATCAAATTCACGGACAATGATCCCCAGATATTTTTTCTTAAATATCTGCAATGTACAGATTTCTACTTCTCAATAGTTAATATTATATGTATGCATACAATACAGATGTCTCCTGCTACTTAGTTGTTTATATTTTTAACAAGTATTAATGACCTGTTTACATTTATTTATTTTTTATTGCATTTTGCACAAATTCTCTACATTTCAAAGAAACCAAATATTAATATTAATATGACAAAATATCGACAACTACCTATGTTGTACCCGCATCCCTATTCTTTATGCCAAAAGGTCTTGTCGTAATACGGAATTCAAAGCCACATACGACTTTTTAAGTTTCGGACGTTATCGGGCGTATCGAAACATTTAAATTCAACCAAAACTGAATATAGCGCCATCTAATGCCGAGTAGCTGGACTACGATGCTTTTTCTGGAAATCAAGCGTCGCCAACTAAAAAGACACATGTCACATTTCTGTTACACTCTATTGCAGGCCGTAAATTGTTTTAGTTAGAGTAGAGATCCTTTCTGTAAATGGTACTAGGTAACACCAAATGGGTATTGTAACTTTTTACCAATCAAAAGGGTTTTGCAATAGTGTGCCGCGTATCAATTTAACTGTGACTGTGTGTTTTTGGCGACACTGGTTTTCTAAGTAATAGGCGACCATGCCAGTTCCCCTTATTCTCTATTCCCTGACTAAGATGGAATGCCCCTATGCTAGTCATTACACCGGCTGTCTTATCCCCAAACCGGAACACAACAATGCGAACACTGCTGTTTGGCGGTAGGTTAATGGAGAAGATGGTGGTAGCGATCCGGAGGGACCCTGCACAAGGTCCTACCACCTGCAAAATTCCTTCCTCCTACTTACATTATACATATATAATATTATAAACGAGAAAGTTTGGGTGTTTGGATGTTTGTTACTCGAATCACGCTTAAACAACTGAACGGATCGGGATGAAACTTTGCACACGTATAGGTTAGGAATAAGACACAGTTTATTTTTATCCCTGCACAGTCCCGAGGGCGCAGCGATAAACGACTTCTACGCGGATGGAGACGCGGGCAAAAGATGGTAATATATATGCGAAATTTTGTGTGTGTTTTTTACGCATTCATGCTGCAACAGTTGAACGGATTGCGATGAAATTTGGAATGGAGATACTTTCATACCCTGGATTAACACAACACACAAAAAGTTTAGTTAAAATCTACCGAGGTAATTAAATTCTACGTGGGCGTAGTCACGGGCAGAAGCTAGTACTAAAATAAAATGACAATATGGCGTAATAGGTAATCAGTAGCGTATCGAGCATGAGAAAGACAAACTCATAAATTGTGTTACCTGACCTCACGCTTAACTTGATAAAATAACACACTCAATTAATTTTAATTTCGTGAACCTGCCCAACACTACCTGGAACGTCTTCATCTTCGCTAGAACCATCAACAAGCGCTGTACGCAACTGCTCTCCCACCTCAGGCTGTCCAATAGCAGCAAATCTAAAATTAACCAAAAAGTAAATCAAGTCTACTTTTAAATTAAGAGCGTAGTTTTATGTGACTTGACATTTCAACATGACATTTGACTCCTCAAGATCAGTTTATAATATGACCCTCAATGTCAATTCTTACTGAAAACAATAAGTATGTATACCTACGCCTTTGACCAACCATCTTTAGTCATCACCGCAGCGCACTCACTCGGTCGGGCGGGCGCGTCGTCCTACATCATCACGAAGTGAGCTTATTGAAACTAAAGTAAAATATAACTTAAACTAATTCAAGTTATGTTACTGTAAAACTTAAGTACCTATAATCGATTGGGTAAGTAAGCGCAATTACAGCGTTTAAGGTTACGTTGCTGGTTCGTTAGAATGGTTTGTATAAAAGTTAATTTTACACGTGTTTAGTTATTTGGTCGCGACGGCGGATCTTCGCATCTTCTACGTAAATGGAATGGCAACTCGCGTCTGTATTTAAAATACAGGTCACGCGTGCAGGCAGAGCGCTGGCTGCCTCGCGCACCACTTCATGCATGTTTATGTTTGATTTAATAGTAGATTGTTCAACCACAGGTTCAAAATTGAAAACTATTTTAAAACTAATTGGACCATGCATGATAAAATGAATGATTCCTTCATATAATTAAATAGAAACATATTCGTAATCATTAATCGTGTTTCACCAAATTAAATCGTGTTTTCATTTTTGCACCGTTGTCATTTTGAGGTTATTTCCAGGCCCTAAATCCCTAGGGGTTAATAAGGAGCTTTGGTCCTGATGTGCAGATACTAAAGTAACATTTTAATAGAATTATAAATGAAATTAATATTATGTTGTTTAATAGTTTTTTTACAAATGATTTTATTTCAATACTTAAAACTTAAATTATAGAGAAGGGTCATTTCATTTACATAATCTCATTTGTTTTTTTTGTTTTTTTATTTATTTTTTATTTAGTATTTAAAAATTATAAGTATCGTTTTTTTTACTTTTATTTCATTGTAAGTCAATATTTCAGTTTTTTTATAGAACGTAAGGTAAGATTATCCTCTCTCTCTCTCTCCCTTCAAGCGGCAATCGCCGGGTAGCCGGCAACAACATTCACTTATTCATTCATTCACTGTATAGAGATAGGTCTCGGTAGGGCGCATCGCCCTACATCATCACGAGGTGTGGTTATTTAAACCTGAGCCTGGTGGTGTACCTGGCTGCCAGCATGTCGGCGGCCGCGCGCCGCCGCGCGCCCTGCAGGCGGTCGCGCGCGAGCCGCGCCGCGCGCAGCGCCGCCCGCTCGGCCAGCCGCGTCGCCCCGCCGCCGGCGCCGCTGGCACTCGCCTCGCATAGCAGTTGAACAGCTTCCCACCACTCTCCTCTAAAATATAAAATTCAAGTATCTAAACTAACAAAAATTCTCAAACACGCCCATATATTTTTTAGTCGCCTGGATTAAAGCGCACATAGTTCCGTTACTATGTTTTACTGTAATCAAATAAAGGTATCCTACGTCACTAACCATAATTTTACTGCAGCAAACATCAATATAATTTAAGTTGCATTTACTTTATCCTATAAAACATAGACCAACTATAGATAGTTTACATAATAGATCATTACTGTAGAAGCTGGGAAAAAAGCTGTTGCTGGACGAGTATGAGTAAGCGTGGCCTAGACGCAGTCGCCCAAAATATCCTTGAAAAAAGAAGGACATTGTCGCCATCATAATCAACATTACTCATAATTATATTTTCATTCGAAACAGGTACGATTTGTAATGATAAAATCACAAATTTAAACGTAATAAATCGAATTGGAATAAATTAGAGTTTAAATGTAACATTTATTTCGCGTTTTAGTTGTTTCGGCAACTTTTGACCCAATATATTTAAAAAAAAGTAAAACTATAGGTACTTGGGAGCAAAGAAGTCGAGCCACTATCTATGGAAACTCAGTAGGTACTATGGCTCGATTTCTTTGCTCCCAAGTGTATTTGATACACTTTTAAATACGCTGTAAACGCTTTTCAAAAAAGGTCTAACGTTCTAGTCTATAGCATTTTAAAAAGTATAATAAACATGAAAGTATTTTGATTGCAAGAGAGTTTGGCTGTTTGAAGTTAATAGTTATAGCCCAAACATGGTTTTAAAAAGTAAAAAACCAGACAAGAGCATTTCGGACCATGCTCGGTGTAGGGTTCCGAAGCCGTCACTACAATCAAATTAGACCTCGCGACAAACTTAACTTTGCCGTTGGAAAACTGTTATCCCCATACATCGACATGGATCGCGGTCAGTTTACCAACACCGCAAATAAGTTTTCGGTAGGTATAAGCATTTAAACCGTTTGTAAGTCAAGAACCAACGAATCCTACCTAGTCGTGATACTTAGTTTTCCTATTAAATTCATTATTTGTGCTTCAAATAAAAAATATCTTTAGTTTCCTGATTTTTAGTATTTGTAGTGGGGGGGGGACACTTGACTTTAGCAAAAATTTGCGCTTTAAAGCTTAATATTTCATAAACGGATCCCTTAATCGAAAATTTGTTTCCACTTACCTGCAATATTTTTGAAAGAATTATCCAACGACATAAACATAACAAACACTGGGGTAGACAAGAAAAAAAAACATCCCCACGATACGTGTACGGGACGTACACCAAAAACATTTTTTTTTTCAAGTTTTTATTTTACCACTTTGTTGGCCTGACTAATATGTATATTCATGCCAAATTACAGCTTTCTAGTCCTAAGACTCTCTGAGCTAGGCTGCGGACGGACGGATGGACATGGCGAAACTAAAAGGGTTCCTATTTTGCCTACGGAACCCTAAAATAGTTTAGTTAGTTTAGTTTATTTATTTGTGTTGCATTGCATGTCAAAAAATACGAAATTACATTGAGATCGTCAAAACATAAATATTAATAATCAATGAATAGAATACAATAATAATTCATAAATTAAAACAATAAAAGTTAAACATCTAATAATGGTCATTCGTCCGATGTCAAAATATGTACAATGAGTAATAAATTTCAGCAAAATAATAAATTTACATTTCCATTTTCATATATTCATCCACGGAGTATAACGGATTATTCAATAAAAGGTTTCTCAGCTGATGTTTAAATGCTTCGTCGGAATAGCGGTATAGTAATGAAATTTCATACAAATTCGCGTTCTTTGTCGTTGGTAAGTTGGTAAATGATAAATAAGTTTACTTTTTAATTTTTCCTGGGCTTGAAAGCAGAAATTCAAGGGCTGATTTAAAACATTAATTCCGATCATGTGCGAGAAAATGAATTTTTCGATTATCGGCTCCATTTCAGACATAAGGGACACGAAATTTTGCAACAAGCTTATCGAGAATAATTGCTGAACTCCATAACCGACAAGCAATGAGTTCAGAAGCAGTTACTGACCTGTCAGCATGTTCCGCTGCCCGCTGCAATAGCGGCGGCACGGTAGAAGGCACCGGTTCCGCACTATCTGGAAGATACTCCCGGGACACGCGAGTCGCCTCCTCCCACAGCTCTTAAATATGCAAATATCGTCAGTTAATAGTTAAGTTTATTGCTTGAATTCACTCACGCTTGCAGAAGTCATGTACAGTCAAGGAATTTTATTCGAGTACCGTTTTGCTGATTTATTGCTTAAACTAAGGAAATATCTTAAGGTTTATATTTGTTTAAGCAAGCTAAAGTGGTTAGCATAATTAAAATGACGCATGTCCGTGTGAGAGGTCTACCAACTTTAACCTTACATATGCATAATTAGATTTATTTCACGTTGTAGAACTGTCTTCTCTGAATTATAATTAATAAACTATTTATAGTTTCGTATTTTAAATAGAAGACAAATGCGAAGCTAAAAATGTAAATGAAAATTTATGAAAATGCATCGAGTCCACTTTGAAGAACGAAAAAGCCAATTGCATGAACAGCAGGGTCGTGGCTTTCGTGATGTAGCTCGGTCATTAAATATAGAACCAGAACAACTGTCACTCGATAAGGATAAGAAGGCGATACAGAAGACCACTGCCGTTTCAACTACGGTTCAAAGCGACTGACAGTTGAACAAATTTTAAATATTTTCGAAAGATGTCAAACATTGACATGAGCTCTGAAAAGCTCTGTAATTATACACAAGCCATATACCACAGCACTAACGTCATGTTGGCGTTGTGATGAAAGGTAACTATAACAATAATGGTTCCCTTACGCATAATCATAAATTGTCGGCATGTATGATTTCGCCGAATCCTAATTTCGCATAATTGTTATCTTACTGATACCTTTGACCTTTTTGAAAAGGTAAAATAAACCTAACCTAACCTAATCTATTCTACCAGAATTACTTACACAAAACAGTAAAAAAAAACCGTTTCAGCTGGAGAAAAAATATGCGAAAACAACATTCAGCGTAAAAAGTTTCGGCGAAATAGAGGGACCCAACTATAATTATTATCGGATGTCGTCAGCGATGTGGACTTAAGACGGTATGCGAATCAAATTCCATGACAGTACCTACCAAGATCCTTATAATGCTGCACGACCTCCCTCGGTCGGTTAGCCCGTATCATAAGAGTCTCGAACTGAGCCAAGTCCCCGCGCTCCGCTGCCGCTCTGGCTCCTTCCACTAGCACTTCTTCTACCTATAGCAGATACATATTTGTTTATAACTTTGACTACTGACAAAATGGTGCCTAGACCATGACCCGTTACCATGGAGATGAGAAACATTTTCTACATAAAATAAACGTTTTAAAAACAAAAACCGCCTTCAAAAAGTTCAAAAACCCAAAAAGTAACTTCTTTTTGAAGGCGTTTTTTTATTACATTTAATTTATTTTATACTTTTAAGTGATCATAGTAAGCTGTTATGTAGTCCCACTGCAAAGCAAGGCCGCGGCAAAGTCATGATATTTTTTAAATATTTAAATGTTCTTCGTTATATTCGCTTAATGTCTTATCGCCACCCTTGAAATAGGTACCGCTGAGGAGTTCCGGTGGCCATCTTTGGTCTTTATCATCAGTGACACGACGCCAAATTATACTTTCTGAATACAAATGCTGGATATTTAGGTGCTAAAAAAATATATCAGTACGAGTTCACTTGAGAACTTCCTCCGTCTTTTTTTCGTCGGTTGAAAAATGGATGCTCCGTCTAATTGACTGTAAAAATGACCGCGGGTATAATATAGAACAAGTATTCTGTTCATACGCCTCTTAGGTTAGTAACTGCTAGCTATGGATGCAGGACAAAGTACATTAATTTAGAGGCCTGGAAAATAGGGGATAAATCCCCGTTTCAGCCAATTGACATATAATGCTTTTCCCAATTAATGTGTGAAAACTATACAAATATCCAACCTTGAAAAAAAAAAACAACGAATAAAGAATCAGCAGTAGTAGCAGTTAAGTTTGGTGTGGAAATGTAGCCCAACCTCATATATCACGTAGCCAATGGAGTCTATAAGTCCTCGAAATGAACGGTCAATTGTGGTACTGTTTAGAGAAGACAGTAGAGAATCTCCAGTAGTAAACCAACAACACGAAACATCATTGGACCAACACTGGGGTCATTATAAATCGAACACGCTCTAATGCCTATAGTAGGTGATAATGATAAAGATATATTTTGAAGCACGTCGTACAAAGCAGGGTTTACTGACCATGTGCGTAGCATGCTGTTCGGCCAGTGCGAGCGCGCGGTGGTGGTGTCCGCTAGCCAGCCACATGCGCACGGCGTCGTCGGGCGCGCCGGCGCGCAGGAAGGCCGCCTCGGCCTCCTCGGGCTGCGCCTCCGCCAGCGCCGCCGCCTCGTGCCGCGCCACCTCGCGCCGCGTCACGCCGCCGCCTAGCGAACTCAGCTCCATAGCGATGTCCCATCTAACGAAGTGATACTAATGTTCAATCAAGGAGTGGTCGGTGTTCCCAATCTACATTCAATTGACATTTCCAACAAGGTGCGGTAACAGATATGTAGGAAACTAACCAGCCTATTATTACTTTTATATGACAGTCACAAGACTGTTTAAAAACAGGTACTGTACTCCCCCCTCTGTGCCCCTCAGCCTGAAGTATTATAGCCGCGCTCAGCACGTTCCGTACGCACCGCTGCGCCTGCAGCGCCCAGCGCGCGCCGAGCGCCGCCAGGCCGCGCGCGGCGAGCAGGCGCGCGCCGGCCGCGCCCCCGAGCGCCGCGGCCCACTGCAGCGCCACCTGCTGCTGCACGCCGCTTGGCGCGTGCGCCCGCGCCACGCGCTCTGCACCCTCCCACTGTCCCGCCGACCGGTACATTTGAATGGCGCTTTTCCAATCGCCTGGAAAACAAACTTGACCATTAGCGAACGACATGAAACATGCAACTAATGAAGGGCAAATCAAAACTCTGCCTCTTATCCGCTAGTCCAATATTAATTTTTCTAAAGTGATAACGTCGAAGTACTACTTTCTTAGTAATTATGATAGTGACCCTTCGTTTTCGTTCAACCACAACAACGATACGATCAGAATGATCAACTTTAAAATGATGTCAATCGTACCAGCTTGTACGTAGTAATTCTCTGCAGCCCGCAAGTCACCGGATGCATGGAGCGCCTGCGCCACGTGACGACGCGTCGCTTCCAACAGCGAGCCGCGGTGGGCTGCCACCAGCCGCAGCATAGACTCGTACTGGGATGCTTCCTTTACAAAAAACAAGACTATATTCCTGGTTTTCCAGAACATCATAAGATGAATACAACGCCGCAAGACCAGAGACAGAACCATCGGTATGGAGATTTTCTTGCGGAAGAAATCCATTGTGAGGATAGAAACAGGAGGAAAAAGGAAGTTAAATACCTTATACATAGATATAGCTTCATCAGGCTCCCCGAGACCGATATAAATCTGTTCTGCCTTTCTAAACTGTCCGTCTTGCCGCAGCTGCAGCGCCAATGGAATATAAATATCTCTAGTTTCTTCTTCCGATAACTGGGCTGCGGCTAGTTTGAGCCCATCTGCTACTCGTCCTGAGGTGTTGTATGCGCGTACGCAGCGCTCCGCCATACCGCAGGAAGTTAGAAGACGTTCAGCTGTCTCCCATTCCTATAGTTTTAAGATTAACTAAGCGAAATATCGTCGTACTGTCGGAATAATTGTAAAATCCGCAAAAAAATCTTGTTTACATTGTATGCGATGAGTTTTAGTGAGCAAATTTTTGCCTGTTATAGCGCTTACATGAGTAGCAATGAAGTGGTCAGCTAACTGTTCACACTGTTCGCGGATCAATTCCTTATCCTCAATAACCTGCAAATTAAAATGTTGCTTTTTAAGACGTTCATCGAATACCCAACCATCATGCGCTCAGGGTCTCCATTTAAACAAACCTGTACAATTTGCAATGCTTTCTTGTAGTGATGTGCCTTTAAAGCAGCTGTTAGGGCTCCCCTGGTATCCCCGGCTTCTATAAGATGTGGCACAGCCGCTCCGGCTTGCCTTGAGGATACTAACCATGCGCCCCAGGCCCCTTCTAATTTGGTCACTTCACTTGGACACGTCTGAATTGAGATAAATATTTATTAAGATAAAATATCCCTAGGAACTCTGAACTAAAACTGTGCTTGGAGGATGTTGATGATATTTTTCCTACTAAGTATTGCTAGACGTGGATTTGAATGTCAAGTTTTTTTTTTCAAAAACATGGCTTTTCTTGTATATACGAGTATGTCATTGTAGTTACCTCTCGAGCAAGTTGAACGGCTCTGGCAAAGTTGTTGCCCTTGGCATAATATTCCACAGCGGTGAGACTGTCACCGCGACGTTCTGATATCTCCCCGGCCATCTCCCACCATTCCTCCTGTAAATATAGTTTCCAATGAATATGCTCTCCAAATTAGGTATACCACATTCCGTAATTAGTGACTTTAAGCTTTCAAGAAGACTACAAGAGGAGTAAACACAAAATCAAGGATTTAAGTTAAGTTTCTGTCAACATCGAACGAACGGTAGAACGTTCAATGTGATGTATTTTTATTTCAATACTTATATCTTCTTACTTCTTATTCGTCAACAGCAGCATTTTATTTGAAAGCAGTTGGCTACATACCTCCCCGATCTTTATTAAAAATAACATCAACCGCAACTAAAATCCCATAAGTTCTTCTTTGTCTTCTTTACCTAAAAAACATACTTTTATGTGAGACCTTTATCAACTGGGCGTGCACGGTCTCGACCATTTCATTGTCCCGCAGCAAGCCCGGTTGCTGGAGTATGAGGCCGGCGGCGCGGCGCGCGCGGCCGCCCTTAAGCCACAGGCGCACGGCCCCTTGCGCGTCCCCTGACGCCGCCAGCTCGGCCCCTGCCTCGCCCAGCCTTCCTGTTTTCAAAATAGTACAATCAAAGGCACGAATGTCTGTACGGCAATTGCGCCAAATATTGTATCATCATCATCATCATCATCGTTATGTCAGCCGAAAGACGTCCACGTCGTCGTCGTGCTGGACATAGGCCTCCCCTAAGGCTTTCCACTCAGACCGGTCTTGTGCTTTTCGCATCCACCGCGGTCCCGCGATCCTGAATATATGTATGCATAGACCTAATTCCCAAGGGGCGTATAGATATTTTTGACACCTTGGAAACGTAATATATTTAATGATTTTTGACAGTAGGTCATGACATTTGTAAGTCTATAATGAAGAACTATCCTCTTTTGCCTTTCTCTCTCTCGTTTAGTAGCTAGAATGCCCCATTAATAAACCATGTGTGAGTGGTAGTAGACGAGTTTTTTTTCACCTACCCCGCAGGGACAAACTTTGTCAAAAATATGTAAATCCAAATATTCAAACATTTTTGGTTTTAAATTCGCTTGTTTCATGAATATGCTAAAAAAAAAAGATAAAAGATGTTTATTCAGTAAGTAGGCTGCACGGGCACTTTTACACGTCAAAATCTACCAGCGCTTCGCAAGAGACCACTGCTGAGAAGAAACGCCGAAAGAAACTCAACAGTCAGTCGTTTTTTTTAAAATACTACTTATGATATTATACAATTATAAAGCTTAACCTAGCATTATATAAAACAATGAATTTAACATAAAATAAAAATAAATAAAAATCTTTCAAGCGTAGCTTGAGCAGGAAAATGTGAGAAAACTAAGAATTTTCATATGGAGTAATAAGTAGTAGTAATAAAAAATAAAATATATATATTTAAAAAATATATATACTTTCCTATGACAGTGCAAAACAACCACCACATACAAAGCTTCGATACATTCTCCTACAGAAACCGTGTCCCCTAGACAATATACAATATTTACTTATTTTTTATGCCTATTTTATTATTCAGTTATTTAGGTGTTTAGTTAAGTTTAGGCCAAGCATTTTTATCTGTTAGATAGTCCACGACCCTATAGTAAGCTTGAGACATCAACGACTTTTTCAAATAACTTTTAAGTACCTACTGGAAATGGTAACTTTAAAACTGAGTCAGGTAATTTATTATAGAAAAGCATTATGCATTGACCTACAAATTATTTATAAACCTTACGGACACGAAATTTTTTAATAGCAATTTTATTTTTATTTCTTGTATTCAAATTATGTATATCACAATTCTTAACAAAAGAGTCTTGATTTTTAATGACATAAATAATATTCTCATAAATAAATTGTGACGCTACTGTCAAGATACTAATTTCTTTAAATACTAATCTTAAGGAATCACGGGAGTTAAGGTTATATATAGAACGAATGGCTCTAATTTGTAACACGAATATAGTCTGTAAACCAGAATACCGTACGACATAACACTATGAAAATAACTATAATAAACTAAGCGAGCTGTCTCAATATTGGTAAGTTGCCTGATTTTTCTAACAGCATAAGCTGCCGAACTTAATTTACCTGCTAGTACTGCTATTATGGGGACTCCATTGCAAGTTTTTATCTATAGTTATCCCTAAGAAAAGCGCCTTATCTACCATTTCCAAACACTCATCATTTAGAAATAAACTGGATTCTACTGGTCTAACATTAGGCAAAGCGAACCTAACACATTTAGTTTTTTTTGCATTGAGTAGCAAATTGTTACTAGTAAACCAATTAAGTACTTTACCTAGCGTGGCATTTATCCTACTGTAATGGACGGATTTTCGTTCTACCTTGAAAATTAATGATGTATCATCAGCAAATAGCACAATATCACAAAGGTTATCTACCGGGCGTGGTAAGTTATTAATATAAACCGAAAATAAGAAAGGACCTAATATAGAGCCCTGAGGCACACCTAGTTTAATAGCTGCTCCCATGGACTGTGTTTTGTTTACCACAACCGTTTGTGTTCTATCACTAAGATATGAAGACATAAGATTTAGAGAATTATTTGGCAGACCATAATGTTCTAATTTTAATATAAGAGTCTCATGATCTACGCAATCGAAAGCTTTGGAAAGGTCACAAAAAAATCCTATTGCATCACAAGATTTCTCCCAAATATTATATATATATATATATATATATATTTAATGAGTACAGATGCTGCGTCAGTTGTGGATCGTCCTCTGGTGAAGCCGAACTGATTACTGTTAAGCAGTTTATTTCTATTCAAGTGACCTAACATATCTTTTAACACTAACTTCTCAAAAACTTTACTTAAAACAGATAGAATATAAATGTGACGGAAATTCGTTAAATCACTCATCTCGCCCGATTTAAAAAGTGGTATGACTTTACTATATTTCATAAGATTTGGAAAGACCCCCTCTGAAATGCAATTATTGTAGATTAAAGCTAAGTGAGGTGCAATTATATCTATGATATGATGGATGACTTTAACTAACGTTCCCCATAAATCCTCGTTTTTTTTTTAAACTGAGTGATTTAAATACCTTTACGGCAAAAAATGAATCTACATGGGTAAAATCAAAACTTAAATTACATTTAGTAACATTACCGGGTTACCTTTGTTTCGTCAAAATATTTTTGGTCAAATATATCATTTCCCAAATTTTCATTTGCCAAACCGCTTTGTTTTCTGTAACCGTAAATATTTCACGATTTAATAAAAACTAACCTAACCTAACCTATAGGGTTCTACACGATGGTTTTAAAATAAATCCAGAAAAATCTATGTAACATTGGTTTAGCAAATGAAAAATTTGGAAATGATCCATTTGACCAAAAATATTTTGACGAAACGGCAGGCTCCCAACATTACCACAAAGTAATTTTTGAGCTCCAATCAAAGATGATTGAAGACATTTCGTGGTATTAATGGCTATGGTGGAGAAATAATCTTCGAACACCACGCCACGCCACGCCACGTCTTTGTTTGATATGATTTGTTTGTCACCCTTGTTTATGGTGATTTGATTATCGCGAGTTTTATATTTACCCGTTTCTCTATTTATTATTTTCCACACAGTTTTTACCTTATTGTCAGAAGCTTTGAGCTAAAGACCTAAAAAAATAGACTTAGCAGTCAAGCAAACTTGCTTGAAGGTCCTCGAGTAATTCTTAACATAAACTAAGAAGTCTGCGTTCTTGTTCTCCTCCCTCTATTTATATAGTTAGCTATCTATAGCTATCTAAGGCAATACACAGAAGCAGGTAGCCATTATTCGAAATCAAAAAGTACTTTTTGCAAATTTTAACCTTTTAATCTTGATGTCACTTTGTCTTAGCATTGTAATCAAATCATTAAACAATATTTCTACGCCTCTATTCTAGGCGATACAATTCAAATCGTATTTGACCTTTTATGGTATTGTTTTTAACTCGCCTGCCATGTAAATAAGAGCTATCAAAACGTTGAAAATAGGACAAAAACGATATTGTTTTTACCGTGTCGAATTGAGTAAAGGCCCTGATTTTAGGAGAAGGTTAAAAGGGTAAACTTTCTGATAATTTGTGCAATTACCCTCTTACACACTCAGCTGTTCGAATGTGCAGGCTGCCTCATACGATGTTTTTCCTTCACCGTAAGAGCGTCGGGTATTGCACTTAAGTTTAGATAGAAAAACTCATTGGTACATGGTGACCGCGGGGGTTCGAACTCGGTACCTTACGATCACGAGTCGACCCCTTAAGCCACCAGGCCACCGACGCTCTCTCTTTTTTCATAAATAACCCCCACTTCATTAGTAAACTCACCGGCATAAACTCAGCCTAAATTGACCCCTCGGTGCGTTTAAATACATGACGGTGCATGTCTTCGACTTATTACTCATTTCGACGCCGCTCTCCCAAGGCTTGTATGGAAAGACCTGGGCTATACACGGTGATGAAAGGCACAAAACAAAGTTCTCTCTCTCTCTCTCTCTCTCTCTCTCTCTCTCCCTCTCACTGTCTGTCACTGTGCACCTTGAACGTAATGATGTGTTTTGAGGTTATGTAAATAATGAGGTACCAAATTACTTTTAAACTTCCATGTAAAGTACATATTTTCCGCTTTCATTTGACATATTACCGATAGCTGTATATTCTGGGATATGGCGCCATCGTAAAACGGGCCATGTTCTTTATAACAGAATACTAAATCGATTAAATTTCCTTTACAAACATTATTAATGGTCGAAAAAAAATGCGATTTAATTTAGCAGCATCACCTAATCTGCCAAATGACATCTGTCACAGGCACAATAAGATATGCAAAATATTATAACGCGGTATGATATCTGCGAGTATCTACATGATTGGGTCATTGCATGTAATAATAATAAGTAATGTTATGTTGGTGGATTTTTTTCGAGATAGTGCCGTATTTATTGGATCCTCAAACTACGGGCAAATAATTTTGAAAACCTTACCAGTGGAGGTCAAATAGTCCATATGCTGTTGTTTCAGGCTAGAAACAGTTAGGCGATCGGTTTTCTCTGCTAGTGCTATAGCTTCTGTCCACCTATTGAATTGCTTGTACATGCTGATTGCCATCTCAGGTCGGTTAGCCTTCCTGACGTAATACTCTTCAGCGGTCGAAAGGTCTCCAGAGAATATGGCCAGTCTGGCTCGTACCACAGCACTGTGTAGACCTGAAAGGAATTAACAGGTAACAATCACGAGAACAGTAAAAAAATCGAATGCTAAAGGCTAATGTCTATATAAGTTTTAAAAGGATTTTACCAGCTGTAACGTCACCATCCCCTTCTCTCGACGCTAAATCTACAGTAGTTTCAAGATAGAATGCACGAGCTTCATCACCAACTTCCCGGTAACATTTTGCTGCTAACTGAAAATATAAACGGTTCGAAAGTTGATCTGACTGTTTTGTAAACTCATTCTCATGCTATACACTAGCATTTCGGTCGGTAGGTACTAACCGACCAATAAAAGTCAAGATTTTTTTTAATATTAGTCGCTAAACCACTAAGGGTGAGTATTGACCAAAGCTGTGCGAGGTAGCAGACCGGTGTGCGAGGAAAAACTCCACTAATATAGGAGAGCTGCGCTGAACGAACCTAGGGAAATTACGTAATCCCATTGGTGATTTTTTTTCCTGGAGCACGCACTGCTTCGCTATAGATGAATTATCGAGAACATGGAATTGCATTTGTAGTGGTTGTACCTTTTGCAACAAAAGGAGAATAATTTTCTTTTCATTTAATAAAATTACATACCCTTAAGAAATGGAATAAGTAGTAATCCTCTGTTTTTTGCTTTTAGTAGCTATCATATTCTTCATCTGAGCTGTCACAAGTATTGATATTAAGATTGTCTGAAATTAAATCCATTTCCCCTTCCTGACATCGATATTTATTTTCTTCACTTTCGACATGGCGACAAATATTTAAATATTTTTGCGGGTGGTAGGACCCTGTGCAGGGTCCGTCCGGATCGCTACCACCATCTTATCCATTAACCTACCGCCAAACAGCAGTGTTCGCTTTGTTGTGTTCCGGTTTGGGCATAAGACAGCCGGTGTAATGAATGACTAGCATAGAGGCATTCCATCTTAGTCCTCAGGGTTGGCAACGCATTTGCAGTCTTATGCTAATGTCTATGGGTCACAGTTTCCACTTACCATCAGGTGGCCTGTGTGCTCGGTTGCCTTCTCTATGCCATAAAAAAAAAAAAAACCAGTCCTCAGCAGTAATAGTATTCATTCGTTCAGTTGCTAAACTCATAATGCCTTGCATGTTTAAAGAAACGTTTCTTTTCGCTACATATCCTTTTACCATGGACCAAATATTTTCGAACGGATTGAATGTCGGGTGATACGGTGGCAATCGTAAAACGGAGTGGCCATGTTCTTCTAAAATTGCATCTAAGTATGTGGTACTCACGAAACCGCTCTTTATTTTGTTTAATTAAATCATACAAACTGGTTTTGTACATCAACGGGCTATATGAAATGTTGTGTTCTGTCAACCAATCCATCATTCCTTGTTTAAGAGAATTTGACGTTGGAGCACGATTCAAAATTTTGTTGTGATAGGACGCATTATCTACGATAAGTACGCTATTCGGTTTAAGGTTCGGTATCATTTTTTCTTTTAACCATTTTTCGTAGTTGACAAAGTTCATCTGGTCATGGTAATCTCCCGTTTTTTGGTTTGCCTTAAACATTAACAAAGCGTTGGGAATAAAACCATATTTTCCTCCTGCGTGCACTATTATTAACCGCTGGCCTGTACTGATTTGTTTTTTTACACCAAATTCTGTTCCATCGGTCCAAGCCTCGCCGGACACATGTGAAGTGTGGATGTAGGTTTCATCAGTATAAACTAGTGGTCTATCTTTAGACCGATGTTCCGCAATTTTGGTAAGGTAAGTAATTTATTCTTAGCAGTCGTATGTTGCATCTTTCCATTAATATTTTTCGGTTGGCCTCGGTCTTTTCCGTTTAAATCCTAATTTATATATTTGTTTTCGTAAGATGGAAATGCAAAATTTGTAATCTATATCGGATTATAACACAGAGTGGAGTGCCTTTAAGGTTGGAAATTGCTTATGGGACGGATGAAAATTGTATATAGTTCTCCGGATGACTTCCTGATCAAAATCGTCTACTGCTGATGACGGACAAGTACGTAACTTTCTTTTTCTCGGGGAGGTGAATTTCTTTGTTGATGCGAATTTCTCACTATTGCCCTCAGACACAATGTTATAAACAGTAGAGAGACAAACACCTGTAACTTTTTCAACTAACTGGGAAGCGATGTAAGGGGAATTTAAAATTTTCTCAGTTCAAGTTCAAAATATTTATAACAGTTAAAAATAATTTGCTTACTTTGACTCTCAATCGGACCAAAATTGATCACAGCCATATTTTTTGAAAATTATGTAACTTACACTTACTTAGTCGTACGGGCCGACACAAAATTATTCTGATAATTGTGAGAATACAATAAAATCAGACGTAAAAATATATGCACAACGTAAATAATATTCACAATTTGACACTGACAATATTTTGGTATTTACTTCTTCAATAAATAACAAACCTCTTTTTATGCTGATAGTACGAGAAAATAGAAAATTCAAATATAGAATGCCTGTAAACATACAATACTACTACATATGCAATTCCATGCTCTCGTTAATTCATCTATACCTCGCCCAGCTCTGGTTGATACTCACCCTAAGTACCCAGTTTTGAATCCAAAAGCAGCCTTAGGGTTTCTAATCCCCTGACAAGATTCTATTTAGATAACTACTTAGTAGAGATACCTAAGCTTTTACGCCATTTTTACGACTTTTATGTACGAGTAATACATGTACGAGTACGACTAATGACGTGTCGGTAAATTTACCTGAATATCTTGGTCAGCAAATGCTCTTTCACCTAGTTGCCTCCACAATGGCGCCAAGTCAGCATTGCCGACACCATCCAGGTAGCGAGCGCAACCCGACAAATCTCCACTTCGTAACGCGTTGTCTACAATGATAAATTCATACTTAATAAGTAAATTGATTATTCATGTTGACAATACCATTAAACGTGCTTCACACAAACCTATTAAAGAATGAGAAGTTACTGACTACTAATAGAACTAATACATTGTGTTCATGGCCACGCCTACTATTATGAAAGGGGTAAGTAATAAATAATTGAAAGCATTGAATGGAAAACATACTGAAAGCTAGCCGATGCTCGTCGAGTTGCAAATATGGTAGATGTCCTCCGTCAAACAGAACTCTCCGAGAGTTCACTTCCACGGCCGTGCCGCCTCCACACTCCGCCATCTCCACACTTTCTGCATCCCAGGCGCTGTACCTGATTAAACATAAAATAAGGGTCGTTTCCACTTAGAATAGGCGAGCAAGATTTTACCAATTAGATTGTTCAAGGAACAAAAACCTGACATTAGGGTAGAGTTTTATAATATGATTTGTCGTTCTCTGTTCTTGTCAGCTCTCTACACTCACCTCCGCATGAATGTAAATGAAAACGAACACTTACGCCAATTTAGTTAAAATTGGGACTCTATGGCATTTGTCATTTAGGTAGTTAAATAACGTGATCGTGAGAAGGTGACCGGATCATGAGGTTACGGGTTTGAGTTTTAAAAATCCGCTGATTTTGCCGCAGTATCAAAACAAGACTTAAAAATTAAAATTAAAAGGCCAGAGATCAATTATTATATATTCATAAAAAAACCTCGACAATAATCAGTTTTTCTACGGCAAAATGAATAATTATTTACCAGATAAGGAGATGAGTCGGAGTTTGGGCAACCACAGCATCACTATCTTCAATCCATTGGACGAATCCCACGCCACTTGCTATGATCTCCTAAAATAATGATAAATCGTTATAAAAGGAATACAGACGTAAAATATGTTCATTGCTAAGGATTATAGGTAAAAGTAGGTAAAAGGTTCAAACGTTCCTAACATTCTGGTTCCGTATAATATCGCAATACGAACCTTGTCACCAGACTGCAGCCGTAGTAAAATGAGTCTGCGCCTGGTATCCCGTAACAAGAGGAGCTGTCCACTTTCGTTCAGCTCCAGCCAATCCACGCGAGCCTCGTGCCACCACTGCCCTAATTGGGCACCTAAATCGTAGCATAACATAATATTATATTTTCCGGCTAAGGGAATAGAGACGCGACCTAGAGATGTAGGTACTGGTTTTAAGATCTCTCAAGATCTTCTTACAACTAATTCGCCTTTACACATTTCTATCTCAACCCCTTTTCGTGATAGCAGACGCAGAATTGAATTGACAAATAAGGTCATTTGATTATCATTCATGTTCCATCTTCGCAATAGACTCACCCGAGGTAAGATCTACGACGGCAATTGTCTGCCTGTCCAGTAGGTAAGCCAAGTGCTTCCGGTCCCCGTTCTCTCCATCCGACTTGTTCCCCTCATTGATCCGAACGCTCAGAACGTGGGGGTTCACCCGCTCCGTTCTCACCTGAGCAAGGGAACCCAAAACATACGTGATGTAAAACTTATTCACATTATTAGTAAGACCAAGAGCAAGATCACTGAGCGAAAACATTTCACTCTTGTATGGAGTCGGCCCGTCTCATGAAATATATCAGATCCGGGAGCTATCATGAGTTGATTTGGAGTAGGACTGGGTAAAAGTTTTTATTAGACACCGAGTTCCACTGAAGTTCCTTGAAGTTGTGAGAACTAATGCCTCAAATACATCGGTTACATGATGAGACTGTTTGTTGAAGCTCTAGACTTTAAATTGTTATCGTTGGTCTACTATAACATAATTACTCACAGTGTGCAATACTTTATCCAGTCCGTATTCCACAACACTCAACTCTCCAGCTCTGTGCAGTAAACAAGCGCCACCAACCGCAGCATAAATTCTTTCACCGCTGCCAGCCCATGGAATCTAAATAAACACGAAATTGTAAAATAATAAAGGTGAAAAGGTTTTTAAATGGTAGAATATATAATCAGAAGACGATCAACGGCTTACCTCGCTTATGAGACCTCTGGCTATATCACAAAGAATGAACGTACTGCTGGTTCTGCATACCGCGTACCAGTCATTACCTGAAAGTACATGATTATAATACTTGTAACAATTACACCACACTCCCATTAAATAAATTTTATGATTTAAATCGCTATCCGGTGATACTTCACCCTCATCAACAATCACAAACTAACACTAAGTACACTAACACTAACACTAGTAGCATTTTCCAACGTTATAGCTACTCAGTACCCACGCAAATGTTTGCCAAAACGTCATCATTGACTTGTACCTATAAACCGAACGTTGAAGATGTCGGGCGCCTGCTTAGTGGTGATGGTCAACGGCGGTGCGTCGTTGGCCAACCGAGTCACCACCAACTGCTTCGGGCTGACATGCTGGACTTCCACCGAGTCACGCCACACCCATCGCCTAAATATTAAAGCGATTTAGAATACGTTTAGGCCATGTACACACGTGAGGTAAGTAGTGCGCGTCTTTGGTAGCAAATAAAACAATTTAGAAAAATAAAAGCTCTTTACTCTGCTTGTGTGACAATAAGGTCAGTCGAGAAAGTCATTTATTTGTGCTCGTAGCAAGGCAAAGCTATTTATATTTTTTCATACGTATGTCTTAATGGTAGGCCAGCGTTGCTATTGCCTAACGCGCTCGCAATAGATTTCAAAGTGGAACAATTGTTTTCATTTTGAAAACAGACTCGCCGTCAGACTGTCAAAATGAAAACGATTGCGATTGCGAGTGCGTTAGGCAATAAGCCTGCAGCTCATGAAGAATGTCAGCAAATTAAATTAGTTTAAAATATAGTTTCAGGAAGCGCATTATCGAGCATGAACTTTTTGATAAATGCAAATGTCGTTTTATCAATTAAATACCTGAGAACAGCTTCCAAGAGTATAACAGCGCCGGTTTGCGACGCGACAGCCAATTTGGTCCCGTCGCCGCTCCAAGCCAGACCGCGCGTGGCATACAAATTAGGTATAGGGACTAGAGTCAACTCCAGACCGCCGGAGTCCTTTATGTCGCCTACGAGAAAACCGTCGAATACCCCTAGAGCTATTGTCTGCAAAAAAAGTTAAATAATTAACTATTAGTAATTAAAAGTATATTTTTTAAATGTTCAATAGACCTCGTTGCATGCATATAGTTTACTAGGGATCATTATCTCTCGTGAACTTAATTATGTAGGTGATTTACTTGGGAAATGAATCGTCTTGTATAGATAAATAAATATCAAGAGCCAATTTCACACGAATTGACCTCGGTAGTCCCAAACTAGGCTTGTACTATGGGTACTAAAAAACCATAAAATTACTTAAACAGAGAAATACATACTTAAATGCATAAAAAACCTTCAAGACTCAGGAACAAAAACTCGTGCCTATCACACAAATTTGCCCAAACCGGAAATCGAACCCGGGGACCGCTAATGTCACTACCAACTAGGTTAAACCCGTCGTCCTTCAATGTTTACTCGTGTGATTGCAAGTAAGAGACCACGATTTGGTTAAGCAAAGCAACAAAAGTAACAACCATCTTTGACACATCATCATAAGCAAAAGGAGTTGACTGAAAACTGTGCTAACTGCAAGTCAGTCAGGCGATTGCGCGAGGTTTTTATTTGGTTGCAAATAGGGAACGCGAAGTTATACAGACAAATCCTTCAAGCCTATAAAACATCACTAGTCTATTGGAGTTTGACTACTTAGTTGTAATCTGTGGACGTTAACGCTCATATCCACACATCGTTATCGCGGGAGCGAAAACAAATCTATTAAAGACAGAATTGCTGTTTAGTATAAACGGAGTATTCTGCATTGTAAGGCTCTAAGAAGTTCTTCACATATAGCACAAAATGTTCACTGGAAAAGGTCAATAAAACTTGTCTTACACTGAGTAAATGTCCGCTTATAAGTGAATATATATAACCACATATATTTAATCCAGTATTTTTCTGCAAAACCAGTTTTACCTTTCAAATGTAAGTATTCCATTTCCTATCAAATAAATTTAGATATTATTTTGTATGTTTTTCAAAACGATCAATAATGACATGTCTAAAGTAGCAGGAAAAGTGACTGAAGAGGTTGACTTTAGGATTGCGTAGCTAATCTTTTTAATATGTTTTACTGGTACGGAGGTAAGATATTAAAAAGAAAATTGAGACAAATTGAACTCGTAGGTTTAAACGTTTCTCAGGACGAGTGTCACCTCAATTTCCAATTTGTCATATCTTTCAGTACTGTCAAATCGTTTTTGCCCCCGCGATAACGACGTATTCTCAAATCATATCAAAGAATTGCGAACGATTTGGATTGGACGAAGTGCGGGAGGTCGTTATTATTTTACATAGGTATTATGTTTATATTTATTTTGCTTTTTTTTGCTTTTTTTTCGTAGAGTGCTTCTTGTACAGCCGTGTAGGTAAATACTTACCTATAGTACCTACTGGTTACCTAGTACTACTAAAAAGATAAAGGCTTTCTTCGTGATTTACGAAACGTCATATAAGAGTGCGTGATAGCGACGAAATGATAGTAGTCAGTGTATGCTGCCGTAATACCAAAGAACCGGCTAACTGTATATTAATATAAATAAACCTGCTGAAGACTTAGACCTGCTGAAGACCTAGACCTGCTGAACACCTTTCATTAACAATATTACAGTAGGTATAAACATTTTAAATTGAATGTCGTTCGTCAACTACTACGAGGGCGATACTATAAGTTTCTAGAACTGGCCACTTGTAAAAAATATAATTTAAACCAAAGTTTAAGTTTATATACGCGACCTGTCCGGAGGGGCTGGGCGCGGCGGCGGTGAGGTCGCGCGCGCGCGCCGGCAGCGGCGGCTCCACGCTGCGCACGAGCGCGCCGCGCTGCGCCTCGTACTGCGACACGCGCCCGTCGCATGAGCCCACGATCAGCTACACACCCCCGACACGACAAACAAACAACACTAAAATAAATGTTTAAAAAAACAAAAAACCGCCTTCAAAAAGGAAAAAACTAGGTGCACTTGCCGTCCCCGGGCAAGTTTAAATGGAGCGAAGTAATTTTCCCATTTTTCCCATTGAAAGTCTATGGGACCAGATTTTCGGTGATTATTCCTCCGTGGTATGTCCGATTTCCAATTTTATTATTTTTAAACCATCTAAAGCTAGATGTCGTATTACGGGCTATATTTGATCCTGATATCTCTAAAGCGCAATTCACACAGCGGTCGCGAGCTCCCGCCCGCTGTGTGAATTGCGCTTAAAACGGGCTACATACCATCATTTTTAACTGCACAGTTTCAACTGTACAGTTTTATCTAATCAATTTTTCATTAGTTATTTGTTCGATTGTCAGTTTAACTGCACAGTTTGCCTACACACATACGTTTAAACTGAACAGTTCGACTGTGCAGTTGAAACTGTGCAGTTAAAACTGATGGTCTGTAGCCCGCTTAATAGTTTGGGAAGAGTATGCGGACAAACGATAATCCAAATCGGGGTAGAATGGGGCTTAAGTCCAATATCTTCTTTAAAATTGGTAGGTCATAGGTCAGTCCAACTAAAGTCTGCTTATGGTTTAATAATTGTAGGACGCCGACTCCAGTTGGACAGACAAATGACCTACCATTTTAAATAAAAGAAGTTTTTTTTTCTGTACGAAGGCGGATTTTTGTTTTTTTAAACATTTATTTTATTTTAAACTTTTTAGTGATCATAATTATACTGTTGTACTTTTTAGTGATCATAATTATATTGTTGTAAGTGGGATTACCACTTCTCAATGAAGAAACACATTGACACAAGAAACTATAGAACATTCAATCTCGCCGCAAGCATCGCCGTGGGAAAGTCATAGTCATATATTTAAACCTAAATATGCTTCATCATAGTCGCTCAACTATCGTAATCGAAATATCTGGTCGCCGCCCTTGAAATATATACCTTTTAGGAGTTCCGGTGGCCATCTGTGGTCTTCACTATCAGTTCCACTTCACTAAATAGTGCTTTCCAAGAGCCAATACACGAGTTACAATGGAAAATACTATATAAAAATAAGTACCAAATATAATATAAAAATAAAAATAAAAAATACAATCAAATTGAGAACCTGCTCTTTTTTGAAGTCGTTTAAAAAACCTGCAACAACTTCTGCGGGAAATATCAATAACCCGGCTAGTGGTACTTAATACACACACAAGCAACACCCACACATACCCAAGTCACACAACTACACACAAGCACACACTCGCAAGTTTATTGGAAGTGACATGCGCGTCACTGTGAGACACACTGGGAAATTTCTTGCAAATGTATTTGCAGTGTAAACAAAAGTAAAATCCGAGCAAATGGGTGCCATATAAAAGGGCTCAATCTGCCAGTTACAAAACTATTGTTTTTATAATTTTCCGTGACGTGCTTTTTGATTTATTGCCGAAATGCACAAAATTCGACCGTTCCGCCTTATCTCCGTTTATGGACTTAGAAATTCCTAATTTAAAGATAATTAATTACTTATAAATTTTACGCGATAAATAAAATGAAGTTTTAAATAATTTTACTTTGGACGAATTATCAAACAACTTTAAAAAATTGTACTAAAATTTGGTCTAGTCGAAATTGATATTATTGCATAGAAAATAATGTTCATAACAAAATGAGTATTTTCTTTTGCGTTTTTCAACCATATTACAAATACGGAACCCTCGGTGCGCGAGGTTGTAATTTTTTTTACAGTCGAATCGCAGCAAATTCATAGACGCTAAAGGTATGTTATATCTAGCCCTGTTATGGCCATACGAATATTTATATTATACCTAATACTAGAGGATACCCGCGACTTAATGCCCGTAGAAATAATTTAAGGGGTGCCCAAGGAATATTCCCTTCAAAGTTCAAATCTCTAGATTCAGTGGCTTTGCTTTTTCCTATCAGCCAGTAACGAGAGTGGTTAAAAGTAAGTTAGTAACTGAATTACGGCTTACATGCGGTGGGAGTAGAATAAGTGCTGTAGGTGGCAAGGCATAGCGCAGTAGCAATCTCCCGTTGACGAAAATGGTGCCGTCCACGTGACCGGAAGCCAATGTACCGCCGCCGCGGGCCAGAGACACGCAGCAGGAATTGCCAGTCCATAGACTCGAGCCCTTGTTGGTCTTACAGTCTAGGGACCTGGAGAATTGCGTTGAGATTGGGTTATAGTAGTCAAGGTAGAACCATGTCTTGATACGTTCACATTCTACGTAGACCGACTGTATAGGTACTGAAAACCGATATTTAAGGACACTGCAAATCCTCCTGTACCTTTTACACAGACCGTTATTCGTTCCTTAACATTTGTTTCTAAATTCAATTCATTCACATTCAAAAGTTGTGTGAGCCCCCACAACTTAACCGCAACTCGAATAGGTACTGCTTTGTAATGTATTTTCTGACTATTTTCGCACACTGAGAAGGTTTTAACAATCCATTTTAATACTCTCACCACCATACCTGATCTTCCCATCGCTTGTGCCGGTGTAGAACCCGTTCTCGGATGACAGCAGCTTCGTGGGCGCCCCAGAGAGTGGGAACTTGTTGCAGATCACCTTCTTGCCGCTCCAGTCCGCCCCCACCCTGTACACGAACACCATGTTGTCGCTCTGAGCCACACCAAGCAGTTCAGAGTTCTCGCTAAACGATAAGCCTGCATCGAAAAAAACAGCTCATGGTTATCGTATCTAAATTCGTAAAAAATACAAGTGCACAGGATATAATTCTGTATTTAACCCTAACTAAGTATAACTACAAAATAGGCAATAGAGGAAGCCGGCTAAATTGGTCCAATATCCGTGGTATCAGGTCAAGAGACTTATATTGGACGGTAACCATATATTATACAATTATTATGCAAGTGAAGTCAAATTCCGGCGCTCGATATCCTTTGAAATGATTTAGTTTTATTTTTTCATTTGTTTGAACCACCTTGTTTTGCCCGTATTATCCGACTAATATAACAGTTTGTGTATATATTATTTACTTGTAATCACATAAGACTTCTTCCCAGCGGCCGGGTCTGCGGGTTTTGTGCTGAACTTGTCCCTGCGGACTCCTTCGCGGTCGAACAGCAGTACTATCCGCTCGCAAGTCGCTACGGCCAGCTTCACGTTGTTCGCCGACCAACAAATATCCGCAATAGGACTCTCACCCTCCTGTACGTTATTAAATATTAATAATACGAACCACCAACTTTCTTTCATGCACATATTTGTTATACATAAGTATGCTAAAAGAATTACCTGCGCTTCCATTAAAGTCTTCGAATATTTCAAACGCATTTTATTTAGTTGTATTTTATTTCCAATAAATCGCCTCGGACAGTCAAAACTTACGAATTGCTTACGAGTGTTGTGAAGGATTCAATAGTATTTGATGTTGTGTTGTTGTGCTGATAGTTGCTAAGCAACATTTGAATTACCGCCATGCTACATCTATATCGGAATTGTGATGTCAAATGATATTGTATTATGTAAATTATAATCTAGATAAGCATCTTACACAGCTAACAACGTGCTTAAAATGTTATAAAATACCTATATATTTTAATAGCAATCATTTTTATGAAAGCAAACTCTAAGCTATTGCCATTAAATAGATGTACCTCATGGAACATATAAAACATATTCAGATATACCTTAATAATCTGTGCTATAAAAAGCACAAATAAGAAAGGTAAAACCGACCTAACCTGGTGTGCTGTAAAAACTTTGCTTAAAGCTGGACATTCACAGTTCATCACGTCAATTGACATGGCGTTTAGCCAAATTTGATCGTAAATCTTCAAAGGATTCGTAGATAGTCCGCCTTGCCGTTTGTTGTCACGCTATTAGATCTTTAGTGCAAAAATCTTGCGTCGTGGGCCATGGCATCGCGCCACGTAGCCCGTGAATGAACAAACTGAGAGCCATTTGCGGGCTCGTCGACCGAAAAATAAAAAACATTGGACGGAAACTGTGACTGCAATAATATTTAATTCATATACTGTCATTTAATTTATAACATACAATTAAACCAGGGCCGGTGTGCTGTCAAATTGACCCTACAGCAGATCCTGATAATATGTGGAATAGTCTGACCGTGACTGTCCAGGTTAACAGGTTAAGGCCACATTCAAGACAGTGTACACCACTGTCTTGAATGTGGCAACACTCTGTACAAACTGTCAAACAACCGGAAATTCTTTTCGTTAGTACTTTTCATTCGTGAAGACGTTATTAGGTTAGAAAATATTATATCTCTGTGAATCTAGTATTCCCCGTGCCTTTCACAATATATTATTTAATAAAATGAAATTTAGCCTTAGTTAAAATTCTTTTCCATGTTTATTTATGTCAAATACAAATAGTGTTAAAATGATTACATTTGCCGGACTTGTGTTAGCTATTTACATTTTTTACTATAAACGAATTCTTTACTTCACTTCAACTTTCAGTAAACTCTCGTGTGTTATTCCAGGACGTCATGCCATTCGAGAGGTACGTTGAACCGGGTCGCGTCGCCCTGGTGGCTGACGGTCCCTTGAAGGGGAAGTTGGTGAGCGTAGTCGACGTCATTGACCAAACCCGCGCTCTCGTTGACGGGCCCGGCAGCGGCGTCCCCCGCCAACAGATCCGCCTGAACCAGCTGCATTTGACCAAGTTCCGTCTCAGCTTTCCTTTCACAGCGCCTACTCGCGTCGTGAGGAAAGCATGGGTCGACGCGAAGCTCAATGAAAAGTGGGCCGAGAGCCAATGGGCGCAGAAGCTCGCTAACAAAGAGAAGCGCGCACAAATGACAGACTACGACCGATTCAAGCTGACATCGGCACGTGTGAAGAGGAACCGCGCCAGAACCACCGTATTCAAGAGCTTGAAACTTAAGGCAGCGCGCTCGGGTGCCTTCGGCAAGAAGCAGGTCCCCAAGACGAAGGTTAAGAAGCCACGCACCAAGAAGCCTGCAGCAAAAAAACCCACTAAGAAGTAATTCTTGTGTCTTAGAGGTTAAGTGACAACGGACAGAATAAAGAATTACTTTAAGCGATACACTGTGTTATTGTTAGTCCTGTTTTAGTATGAATTTTTGTGAAATGAGGTGAGTTATGTGGATATTACAGAACATGTGGTGTTTTTTCTTTACTCAATTTTTTTTCTGTTTCAGCGTCTCTCTTCTAGTATATTAATCTCAGGTGAGTTAAACATGTTCATAACCTCCGTCACTATATGTAAATGTTATTGTGATGATTATTATATTTATAGTCTCGTTCGTATGAAATTTTGTGATTTCAAACTTACCACCTTACTGAAAACTTTATGACAGTATTATGACAAAGTGATATATTTCTTGAGTTAAAATTTAACTTTCTTCCAGGACTTCTACTGCAGCTTCATACATCAATGATAAAATCCAATATTACTGTGAGGTGAGTTCGACTTGACTATCAAACTTTTGTAAAAGTAGTTTGTTAAATGATGATTTTTTTTTAATTATAGTCTCGTTCGTATGAAATTTTGTGATTTCAACTTTACCACATCCCTGATAAAATTTAGTATAATAGTATGTATTATTAGTGATCTAGCCCAAGCTAATTTTCTTTTTATTGTTTCAGTGTAACAAACCTTGCAATTGTCATACTCTTAAAAAAGATTGTCATATATTGAAGTCAAGTTACAATTTCAATTGGGGGATAATGCACTGGTAAGATAATTTCTATTTGTATTATAAATAAAAATATAATAAATTGACCCTACCAAAGCCGATGTGTGTACAGATACTCTGACATGCGTGACTCTGGTTAGGAACATTATCACACTCCGTGTAAGTTGTGTGATCGCAATGGCCTCACAACCAAGGGTTGAGCGTGACAAAAGAGCTCTACTAAGTCACTTAGGTATCCGAAGGTGTAAAACCAAACAGAAGTTCCGTTTTAATGGATGCGGATGCGAAGCTCCTAACAGCCCTATGATTTATCATGATTTTCTTGGTGCAACTACGGTGCTGTTCAAATATGTAGTTATTCAAAATCAAAAGGCTATTTATCAAAAAAAGAGTATAGAATATAAATAATGAATTCATGATGTGGTGTTTAAACATTATAATTTTTTGGTTTCAGATCAAAAGTGCAATGAAATTATCACATGCACACATGTTAATATCTGGTAAGTTAATTTGAGTTTTGTCTTGTTCACCTTTTTTTAAGAATATTAATTGTATCTGTAAATGTGGTATGGTTAAATAGTTCTTATTAGTTTGACTCCACTTGTGTGTACCTCGCAAGGCTCACCATATACAAAAGTTTTAATTTTTGTAAGTGAGAATTTGAATTGACCAGTAAGGAAATATAAATTTCTTCTGCCCTAAAATACAAATTTTAAATAGTAACAAAGAAAATTAAACTTAAATGTCAAGTTGCTTTGCATCCCGGTCGCTACAGAGGGAGCCGGTGTCAAAAACTGTTTTGTTTTTTCACTTTGTGTCAGGTTTTACATTTATTATGTATGGCTGGGGCCCGTTTCTCAAACCGTATTAGTCTAATAATATTAGTGTTTAAATAACACTACAAAATGAGACAAAACACTAATATTATTAGACTAATACTTTTTGAGAAACGGGCCCCTGGAGAAAATTGATGAACCACTATAGAACCTTGTTGCATAAAAATGAAATTCCTACGTAATTTGTATCTCGTCATCTTTGATGGTACATACACTGCATCATCAGCTAGCATTTCACAGACTGCGGTTACTTTTATATCCATACAACCAATGTTTAGACTGGATTGCTTTGAGGATTGGATAAATTTTCTTGTCCTTGATCTTTTTTTACTTGTAGATATAGCTATTTTATTTACCCTACCAAAGCCGATGTGTGTACAGACTCACTGTCATACGTGACTCTGGTTAGGAACATTATCACACTCCGTGTAAGTTGTGTGATCGCTATGGCCTCACAACCAAGGGTTGAGTGTGACAAGTCTCGTTGATTTTATTATTTATTTATTGTAATTCTATGGTTCAATTCATCTAAAACTTCTGTTGTTATCAGGTTACCTTGACAATTCCTGAAACAAAAAGCTGAAACATCAATGGAATTGGAATATAATTATGGTAAGATAATTTTTTAAATATGATACAAAATGTAAATAGTACAATCAAAATTAACCCTTTTTTTGTACTTTATTTGAATCTGTTATATTTGACTCTGTTGACTTGACCTACATGTATTTCTTTAAATTAAATACCTACCTTCCATAGCTTTAAGTATTCTAATATGATGACTGATTTGTATCGCCCCTGTCTGACCCTTGATGATTGATCAATTCTGAACAAGTGGATTCTATATTTAGCAATCTTGAAATGTATTGCATTATTTTACATATTATTATTTCTTTTTACAGATAGGAAAAATAAATGGAGCTATGGACAATCAAGTTTTTAAGGTGAGCTATAAGCTTTTGACACAAAAGTTTAATTGATTATGGGTAATATGATGACTGATTTGTATCGCCCCTGTCTGACTCTTGATGATTGATCAATTCTGAACAAGTTAATTCCATTAAATAATATAGATCTTGAAATGTGTTGCAGTATTTTATTTTTTATTCTTCATTTTTACAGATTAAGGAAAAAATTCTGAAGCTGTGGACAATTGAGTTTTTATGGTGAATATAACTGGAGCTATGGATAATTAAGTTTTTAAGGTGAGCTATAAGCTGTTGACACGAAATTTTAATTCATTTTGGTTAATATGATGACTGATTTGTATCGCCCCTGTCTGACTCTTGATGATTGATCAATTCTGACCAAGTTAATTCCATTACATAATATATAGATCTTGAAATTGTTGCAGTATTTTATTCTTTATACTTTATTTTTACAGATTGAAGAAAGTGCAAGAAGTGCAGAAGAAAGCTAATAGTTTTGAGGTAAGCTGTGTGAAGATTACGTTTTTTTTTCAATTCTATTTTTATTCCAAAATGACGATTGTGTTGGGTCGCCCCTGTCTGATCCTTGATGATTGATAATTTCCGACTTCTACATGTAACCATCAATGGGTACAAAACGAGGTACAAAATGTGAAAGATTTTTTTTTTACGCAGATAACCTGCTCCTAATGTCCTTCATGGAATATTATTCAGCATGTTGAGGTAGGCTGAAATAAGTATCAAATTAATTTGATAAATCATAATATGATGACTAATTTGTATCGCCCCTGTCTGATACTTGATGTTTGATCTATTCTGACCAATATATGGTAATAAATAATAAACTATGCTGGTGTGTACCTATCTAAAAAAAGTTGCATTATCCATTTACAGGAGAGATACTTTTTAACAAGGAAGAAAAGGAGACTATTGCAGTTCAATCATCCACACGATAGCTAGAACTGGTGAGTGGTAAAACTTTAATAATTACAATCTTTTTTATAAATTAACTTTGGTTCAATTTAAATACCAAATGTAAATAATAGTTCAGAGTTCCTTAATTTTAAATAGCTAAGGAAATAATTGTATGATGACTGATAAGTATCGCCCCTGTCTGACTCTTGATGATCGATCAATTCTGATGCCTAACAATAAATCAACTTATTTCAGTGGTAAAATTGTGTGCATTGTTGTTAAATTTTGGTGTTATATTTCAGGAACGGGCAGATATAATTTCATGTGAAGTAGTGCAACAAGAATGATGCTCGAATAATTGCTAAGGTTAGTCGTGCACTGCAATTAAAAATGAACCGTTATCTATCCTAGAACAGACCCAGTTGTCTGAACCTTATTATGATGCTTTGACTTAAAATTAAACTATATACAGGGTGGAAAAAATCTATGGGCCCTGGAGGGGAACTACCTTAAATCCTTTAGTTAGCTCATTTAACTGAAAGGAAACATTCCTTTATTTTTAAAAGAAACAAAACTGCATTTAACGATTTTCAAAATTTTAATGTTATCGTTCGAATTTCAAATTTATTGCCCCGCGTTGCAAAAAAAGTACGTTCCATTATTAAACTTTTCGTCAGAAAGAACGTCTAGTGTAAGAAGGAATCGTACTGTCGTTATAACGTGTCATTTACTTGTTACACGTGATCGGTACTAGGCATTGTTAATAAAGAACTTGTAATAAATATTATTCATGGGCATCTCGTACAACAGATGAGTGTAAGACCAAATGTTTATTAGACATTTTATCCTGAACAATAATCCTACCTTTTTTTTTATAATAAAATAGCGAGGGTTTATTTTTTTATTTTTAGTTGGTTCGATTCCCGGGTGAGACAAGCAAAATTTTAAAAATCGTTAATGCACTTTTGTTTCTTTTTAAAAATAAAAGAATGTTTCCTTTCAGTAAAATGAGTTAACTAAAGGATTTAAGGTAGTTCGCCTCCAGGGCCCATAGATTTTTTCCACCCAGTATACAGTCTACTACAAAGGGATGTATCCACTTTTGGACATTACAATGCTATACATCTCTTTGTATTAAATATTACACAATTTCCCAACGAACATTGAAGAACCAAAAGCAACCAGGAGCACAGAAAAGCTCAAAACCACATTTTATGGACTTGCCAAAACTTCAGAATCATTCTTAGGAAATTGCAAGGTCATAAAATTCAATAAATTATACCTTGCAGAGTTTCTTACGCCGGTTCTTCTCGGGATATAGGTTGTATTTTTCGAACCGGTGGTAATGCTCTTTGAAATTTATATCTGCATTTATATTATGCCTAAATTGAAGAATAAAGAAGTTCTAATTTATTAGGTAGTCTGCCAAAAATGTGGTCTACTTCCCTACGGTTGAAGTTCATTTGCACTTCATCTCATGATACAAGTTCGATTTTTCCTTGCAATAATATTATGACAGTAATGACAGTGACAAGTGTCTTCCTTAGCGATAATTAGATCTGGTAGACCATTTTCAAGGCCGACCGTACTGGCTGACAAAACTGCACCAATAATCGTAACAACAATTACAGGGATCAAGAGATAGACGAAAATAGTAGGAAAATTCAATGTTTTCAGATTATTAAGTCTTGTGTTTAAAATGATGTTTTTACAAGCATATATCATAATGTCCTTGATGCAAAACTATTACTGATCAACATGTAAAATCGTAAAGCCCACTAACCTAAACAAAAACACATTTTATAACAATGTCTTATTTTCAGATTTTACTCTGATGGTGCAGGGACCAACTTTTCATGCTCTGTGGTAAGTGTGAGAATGTTCGTGTTTTTGTTCTTCAAGTACTTAATTTGTTTTACCATTCTAATGTCTTTAAATGATGAACTGCTTAGTTATCCCTGGCTCACAAAATCGTGGGGAGAATATGGTATGGTAATATCTGATAAATCACTCTCCAGAGGTGCATAACTTTTAATTGAAACAGTTGATAACTATTTATAACATTTTTTCAGACTATTCGTGAGACCAGAAGAAGAAGAAGTCTCTGAAACCGTGAAACGGGAACTTCGAAAGGTGATTATAATATATTCCTGGTGTCATATTTACGTTAAACTAAGGTCTTCTAAGGTTGTAGTAATAAAATAACAATAGTCTTTGGTCGCTTGGGGTTAAGTTGCACGTGTCCATAATTAAACAGCCAACTTTTTCGTTAAATCCATTGTCAATCGTTTAAAAAAAACTATGATGAACTGCTTAGTTATCCCTGGCTCACTAAACCGTGGGGAGAATATGGTATGGTAATGTCTGATAAACATGCATCGTTATCGCGGGAGCAAAAACGATTTGACAGTTAGATATGACAAATAGGCAATTACAGAAGTGACACTCGACGTATCGAGAAACGTATACCTACGAGTTCAAAAGGTATACATTTTCTTTCTAATATCTTACCTCCTTATACTTGACTTGGATCAGTAGTACATATTTAAAAAGATTAGCAATACGCAATCCTTAACGTCAACCTCTTCAGTCACTTTTCCTGCTACTTAGACATTTGTAATTCTTGATTGATTTGATATTTACAACAACAAAAAAACAGTTTAATTTGAATGCAAATGGAATTCATACATTTAAAAAGAAGTTACTAGTTGGAAAAAAATATTAGATTTAATATAAAAAAAAAAATTATTTATAATAAAATTGACACGTTGGCTTATAGGCCAGCGTTTAATCGGTGTAAGAAAAGTTTGATTAACCTTTCCCAGCAAAAATTTTGTGCAAGATATGAAGAACTTCTTAGAGGCCTACAATGTATAAGCAGAATATTGCGAACAGACATTCTGTAATATGTGTTCTTTAAAGTTCTTGCTCCCGCGATAACGATGTATGCTGATAAAACACTCAATAAACACATCACTTTTAATTGAAACAGTTAAAAACTACCTACTTATTACATTTTTTCAGACTACTCATGAGACCAGAAGAGGGCTCTGAAACGCAACTGTCTCTGACGTGAAACGGAATTATAAAGGTTATTTATATATTATAAATTATTCCTGTTGGTCATATTTATGTTTAAGTAACTGAGATCTGGGGTTACATATTATATTAATTATAATAATGTTTAGTAGTTAAAATTGCATGTGCCCATAATTAATCGGCCAACTTTATTGTCAAATCCGTTGCAAATAATTTTAAAAAAAATACTATGATGAACTGCTTAGTTATCCCTGGCTCACTAAACCGTGGGGAGAATATGGTATGGTAATATCTGATATATTATTTTCTCAATAAATAAAGGCATTTGTTTAAACCATTACTTATTATTTGTTTATTTCCAGGCATGCACATAACATACAGTCGCGAGAGTGTGGATTTCTCCCGAAATATCTTATGGTAATTATTTTTTTTAGTTTTTATAAGATTCCTTTTATATTTGGCAGTGTCTGCTTACTGTCACATCCATATGGTTCGGTTCTCCTTGAGGTTAAACTATAACCTATTCGTTCAGGTATTTACATATACAGAATGTTAGGTAGGCGCATGGTTGGACCAAACAATGGCCAATAAGTGGTGCCATTTAGTACTTCAAGACTAATTAGTAGGTCCAGACACCAGATTTAATGTTTCTTTTTAATGGTTTGATTTTAAATAATAAATTCTGGCATTTTTTGAACCATAAAATCTTTTTTTTAAACCTGGCTCCTTTTCCTCCTTTTTTAGCCAGAATTAAGTAGTACACGGCACCACTTATGTTTTTTTTGTCCAGCCATGCGCCTTACACCCTGTATATTAAAAAACGGATCAATGTGGCGCTCTGCTTAATAACCTACCAAAACGGTTTTGTGAAACCTTGACATACCAATGTTCTGCTTCTATTGGCTGACGAGTCACATATTGTTTGTGAAGTGAAATGCCTAAACAAATAGATTATAAAATTTAACGAATATATGGGGTTCCCATCAATATAGGTGCTTTATAAAAAATACACATTTAAGGCAGTATTGGGAATTAATTTCTGTTTCTACACAGTCTGCTCGCAAATCAGATTGTTTTCGATACGCGTGTTAACTAATATTTTTAGGAAACAACTTTAGCGTAACGTCTTGATATAAAGACATGAAGCAACAATCACGGTCATGACAGTCCATTTTACAGATGTAGTGAATATATATATCCTTATTGACCAAGTAAAGCTCAATTTATCTGCTGCCTCAGTCAGCTTTAGCACCCATCGATTCGCTAATTGAAAAAGCTAAAAGCACTCACTGCCTAAAAGCCTCAAATACTACAATGATGAACTGCTTAGTTATCCCTGGCTCACGAAATCGTGGGGATATTATGGTATGGTAATATCTGACTCCGTATTATATGAATATATACGATTTAACTTCAAGTGGCGAAATACTTAACATTTCATATTTTCTTGCAGGATCCGTCACAACAAGATCAGCCGGGCATCACCTCGCTCGTCCGTCTGTTCCAGGTAACTGCTTTGTTTAGCAATAATCAATGCGTTGACTGCTGATAACTAGTTTAACGGTTTCCTGACTCCAGTGTGTGTGTGTGAGCGTTTATTTTTTCGAACTAAATGCTAAGTGTGGTTGTTTGTTGGTTTCGTCTTTACAGCACTACATCTCATCCGATGGATGTGGTGGAAATTCATGTAAAACCAACGTTGCATCACCCGGGGAAATAGGCCTTTGTCAAACAAACTGCAGTGAATGTGTTAATCTTATCACATCCTAAATGATGAATGACTAATAGACAAGCATATATCTAGAAAACATTGAAGATATTAAAATTCTGACCGTTCTAAACGAGTGAGTCTCTCTGGTTTATTAGATTATATGCATTAAAATTCATTTCTTTGGCAGGTACTGGGAGACTGGGGGCTACATCAGAAGACATGGGGCTGGTCGGCGACGCTGCACATCCGAAAGAGATGATCGCTTCATCGTGACATCATCTCTAAGCAATCGCTTCGCTAGTGCTGTTGAGGTGCAACAACGCCTCAGAGAAGCTCGGACAACATCAGTTAGCATCTCTACGGTTAGAAGAAGACTGCGGGAGAAGGATATCATGGCTCACAGGGCTGCTACAGGCCCAATGTTGACCGCACAGCATCGCAGAGATCGCTTGCAATTTGCCCGCGGCCACGTCGATTGGACGTTTGAGCAATGGAGGCAGGTTCTCTTTACCGATGAGACGAGAGTCTGTCTTTATTGCAACGACAGGCGGGCCAGAGTCTACAGAAGGTCGGGCGAACGATTTGCTCAAGCCTGTATTGAAGAGACAGTGGGCTACGGAGGTGGCTCTTGCATGTTCTGGGGGGGCATGTCTATAGACGGCAAAACCGACCTTGTCTGCGTCTCCAGGACTGGAGGCACTCGCGGCCAAGGGTCCCTGAATGCTCGCCGATACATTGCCGAGATCCTGGAAGAGCATGTGACGCCATATGCGGGTTACGTCGGCTCTGGGTTCACATTAATGCACGACAACGCTCGCTCCCACACTGCATTAATTGTTCGGGATTATCTGGAGGAGGTCGGGATTCCCGTTTTGCCGTGGCCAGCCAGGAGTCCTGACTTAAACCCGATTGAACACCTTTGGGACGAGCTGAAGCGACGGGTTCGGTCACGAGATGCCGCCCCTACCACCCTGCAAGATCTTCAGGACGCAGTCATCGAAGAATGGGGCAACATTCCACAAGAGGACATCGTAAAGTTGGTGCGATCAATGAAAGACCGTTTAGAGGCAGTGATAAGGGCAAGGGGGGGTAACACTAGGTTTTAAGTTAATTTTAGGCACTTTTTGTAAAAAATTGTTATCCATTTATTGTTGTTGAATAAACATTTTTCAACTGTTCGCAATGTCATTTCCTTTAATTTTTGACCCCAATGAAAAATCCTTTTTTTTTTAATTTTCCTAAAAAAACACTTTATTACCTTTCAAATGATACCTAACAATCATATTGTTGTCCTTGATCAAATAGGGTTTAAAGTCTGTTGAAATTATTTTCCGAGGAGGGGCGATATTTTTGACGCCGAGTGTAGTAATTGTGCCTGTGAAGGATTTAATTTGACAAGTTTAGTGATGTAGCTAGTGAAAATCGCATACATTTCTTTCGATTATCGACTCAGTTTATAAAGGAAATGTAATCGATTAATTTACTACACTCTCGAGCAAAAAAATCGACTCAAGCTGCACTTTTGGGATCTCCGCCCAGTATCCCTTGACCTATTCAGAATATCTTTAAGAAAATGATACCAAACGAAAGCTGATAATGTAACCATTAAAAAAAACAAGAACGTACGGCCGAACTCCATTATAATATTTTTCATCTAGTAATTGTGCCTGTGAAGGATTTAATTTGACAAGTTTAGTGATGTAGCTAGTGAAAATCGCATACATTTCTTTCGATTATCGACTCAGTTTATAAAGGAAATGTAATCGATTAATTTACTACACTCGCGAGCAAAAAAATCGACTCAAGCTGCACGTTTGGGATCTCCGCCCAGTATCCCTTGACCTATTCAGAATATCTTAAAAAAAATGATACCAAACGAAAGCCGATAATGTAACCATTAAAAAAAACAAGAACCCTGGGAATACGCCCAGGATTTTCCAAGTTATGTCTCATTTCCCGATATGTGGATCATTTACTCGTTCCGAAACGTACAAGGTGTGCCCCTTTTGACCCCTATAAATATGGAGTAGGAGGAGTTTTAAGTCGTTGCATTATCAGCTTTCATTTGATACCATTTCTTTTAAGATATTCTGAATAGGTCAAGAGATACTGGGCGGAGAACCCAAACGTGCAGCTTGAGTCGATTTTTTTGCTCGCGAGTGTATACAAAATGTTATCATAAATCGTCTAACATCACGCTACAACTGTAACCATCGTATGGTACAGTCTAGAATGTCTATATAGGTGTTTTAAGGTTATATTCACTTTGATATTGAGACAGAGCCTTAATTAAGAGGAAAATTTATCATACGCGTATGTGATTCGAGTGAAAAGACATGTACAGCGGAATAAGACAGTTCGGCAAGAGGGAATTGTGGACTTGGAGGAAACACATGGAGTTATAGCTCCACGCGTCTCTGCCGATTCCGATCCGATCTTACAAGAAATAGTTGTTGACCGCGCAATCTGTTGAAACAACTTTTGCGTGAAATGTAGAATCTCGATCTGTCACAGGCACATGAAATAGTACATTATTGCCTAGGCACGGAAGTAGGCAATTGCGGGGCGAGGATTGGTTTAAACGGACGAGCTTGCGAGTCCGTTTAAAAATACGAGGCCCGCAATTGCCGTTCCTGCCGAGGCATATATAGTGCTTTTCTCAAAAATCGCAAGAATAAAATTATGTTGGAGTAAAGTACTTTATTAAGGAAAGAAATACCACACAATCTATACAGACAATATTATTTATTTGGTACCTACTCTTTACCGTCTTTTGTTTATGACAAGGAGAAACGCAAGCTTTTTTTTTAAAACTACTCAAGCTATTCGAGATACAGATAAAAAAGTTATATTCCGAACAAAATTTGGATGTAATAAGACTTGTGCCCTCATTTTATTAAGGCCGTTTTCACTTTTTAAGTTAGATACTAGATGGTAATGAAATTTGTATGCAACATTGCGTGCTTGTGTAGCGAGCACGCAATGTTTTTTTTTTTTAATTTGAGATCTGTCAGTAAACTATGTACTTCGCATCCCAATATATAGATAGTAATGTCAACTTTTCCTGTCATTTTTGAGAAATAGTACATTATTGCCTAGGCACGGAAGTAGGCAATTGCGGGGCGAGGATTCGGCGGGGGGAGGGTCTCAAAAAATTGTGTAGGTCTATTAGTGTTTCGACTCATTTTGTAGTTTTATTTACGAGACTAAACCCTAATTTTAATTTATTAGACTAATACACTGAAAAACTGGCCCCAGTGGGACTACCTGAAGTCATCTTAGATCAATGAAAGACCTATTATTTAAAAATTCCTGTATTAGAATAACTTTAAAATGTTAAATTAACGTCACAAAATGTGTTTCTTTTTATGGGTACAGACTCGTGGTCACACCAGTTTGTCACCCCAGTGCCTTTCGACGGAGCCCTGCCTATGGCAGGGCTCCTATATCTGAGCGATTTGCCCTTCGGGCATCTTAACATACCTAACCAACCTAACCTACCTACTTTTGCGGAATAAAAATGATTTCTGACGAATAACCGACTAAAGCGAATAGCACTATATCGGTTTGCCAAAGCAACTTGTTCTCAATACCTCTCACTTCCATTTCAAACCGAATTCCCACATTACCACTACAATGTATAGATGAATTATCGAGTACATAGAATTGCATTTGTTGTGGCTGTACCGTTTGCAAATCGGGCCCGGAGGGCCAGAACAACCCAGAAATAGGAGCCCCGCGTAAGCGGAGCTCCGTTGACTCTGTTGAGTTTGATTTTGAAAGAGAAACAGACGCAAATTCGGTCTTGGTGTGACTACGGGTAAATAAAATGAACCATAGTCACACCAATGTAGCAAATTGGTGTGACTACAGATCGGTTGTGCCCTTAGGCACTGGTCCCAACGCCGGCGAGTGAGATATGAACTATCGACTTTTTTCTAGCCCAAGAAACGAACAAAAGATAATCGCTTCCGTGGTAGTGCTCTGTTTTTTGCTATTAGTCGCTACCATGTTCTTCATCTGAGCTGTCACAAGTATTGATAATAAATAAGATTGTCTGAAATTCGATCCATTTCCCCTTCCTGACATCGATAATTATTTTCTTCACTTTCGACATGGCGACAAATATTTTCCCAGTCCTCAGCAGTAATAGTATTTCAGTCATTTGTTCAGTTGCTAAACTCATAATGCCTTGCATGTTTAAAGAAACGTTTCTTTTCGGTACATATCCTTTTACCATGGACCAAATATTTTCAACGAATTGAATGTCGGGTGATACGGTGGCAATCGTAAAACGGAGTGGCCATGTTCTTTTAAAATTGCATCTATGTGGTACTCACGAAACCGCTCTTTATTTTGTTTTTAAATCATACAAACTGATTTTGTACATCAACGGGCTATATGAAATGTTGTGTTCTGTCAACCAATCAATCATTTCTTGTTCAAGAGAATTTGACGTTGGAGCACGATTCAAAAGTTTGTTGTGATAGGACGCATTATCTACGATAAGTACGCTATTCGGTTTAAGGTTCGGTATTAATTTTTCTTTCAACCATTTTTCGTAGTTGACAAAGTTCATCTGGTCATGGTAATCTCCCGTTTTTTGGTTTGCCTTAAACATTAACAAAGCGTTGGGAATAAAACCATATTTTCCTCCTGCATGCACTATTATTAACCGCTGGCCTATACTGATTTGTCCAAGCCTCTCCGGACACATGTGAAGTGTGGATGTAGGTTTCATCAGTATAAACTAGTGGTCTATCTTTAGACCGATATTTAACAATTTTGGTAAAGTGATTTATTCATAGCAGTCGTATGTTGTGTCTTTCCATTAATATTTTTCGGTTGTCCTCGGTCTTTTTCCATTTCCCATTCAATGCCGAAGACGCCAATTCACGTCCCATGTATGTGTAATCGTAATGCCGAGGACGCGACTTCGCGTCCTCGAGTTATTTGGTTTTTTTTTGCTAGAAAACAACGTACTTAAATGCTGATACAAAAATGTTACTTTATTTATGAAGTATAATATTATACTGTTGCTGGTTTTTGGATTCAGTGCATTTGTAATTTACATAATTCTTATCTCGGATGCCGAAGACGCGAATTCGCGTCCCATGTATGTGTAATCGTAATGCCGAGGACGCGACTCCGCGTCCTCGAGTTATTTGGTTTTTTTTTGCTAGAAAACAACGTACTTAAATGCTGATACAAAAATGTTACTTTATTTATGAAGTATAATATTATACTGTTGCTGGTTTTTGGATTCAGTGCATTTGTAATTTACATAATTCTTATCTCGGATGCCGAAGACGCGAATTCGCGTCCCATGTATGTGTAATCGTAATGCCGAGGACGCGACTTCGACTTAAATACATAGAAAACACCCATGACTCAGGAACAAATATTCTTGCTCATCACACAAATATCTGCCCTTACCGGGATTTGAACCCAGGACCACTAGCTTCGTTTGATTTGCCGCTAGATTTGTTTCTAAACTCTTGCTTTAAACCCTTTCTTTATTATATCTAACTAAATACAATAAAAACTTATATACGTCTGAAGTATACGGCCTTCACGTCAATACTGAATACGTTTTCGACAAAAACTGTTTTTAGACGCAAAAATTTCACTATCGATGCCGAAAACGCGAAATTGCGTCCTTGACAACCTAATGCCGCGGATGCGAACTCGCGTCCATTAAATGTTAACGTAATGCCGCGGACGCGAACTCGCATCCATGAAATGTTAACGTAATGCCGCGGACGCGAACTCGCTTCCATGAAATGTTAACGTAATGCCGCGGACGCGAACTCGCGTCCTTGAAATGTTAACGTAATGCCGCGGACGCGAACTCGCGTCCATGAAATGTTAACGTAATGCCGCGGACGCGAACTCACGTCCTTGAAATGTTAACGTAATGCTGCGGACGCGAACTCGCGTCCATGAAATGTTAACGTAATGCCGCGGACGCGAACTCGCGTCCTTGAAATGTTAACGTAATGCCGCGGACGCGAACTCGCGTCCATGAAATGTTAACGTAATGCCGCGGACGCGAACTCACGTCCTTGAAATGTTAACGTAATGCTGCGGACGCGAACTCGCGTCCATGAAATGTTAACGTAATGCCGCGGACGCGAATTCGCGTCGTCGCGTGGAAGGCGGCGGCACTGCGTGATGATTAAAAATATGAGGCGTCGGCAATGAATGGGTTAAATCCAAATTTTTGTATTTGTTTTCGTAATTTGGAAATGCCAAATTTGTAATCTACAGGGTTATTGGTAAGTCGACCTATTCCCGTTAGGAGGTGATAGGGGTGACTATTTGCGATAATTTTGACCCCCATATGCATTATGCAAAAGTGAACCATTTTTGAGTTATCGTGTTTATTAGAATTTTTTTAAATTAGGCGGAAATTCAACTTGAAAAATTTATTACAAAAAAAGTATCAATTTAAATCTTTTTTTTTCTTCTGATTTACAAAACCGATTAAACACTGGTTATTTCTCAATATTAAAACAATAATTATCGGTCCAAATTTAAAAAAGCGAGACGGAAAACGAATTTTTTTTCAATATTTTTTGCGATCACTTTCCACTAAAATGCCTAAAAAACAAAAATAAACGTTATGAAACTTGGCTTGCAGATTAATTTAAAAACTTAACTGTTTTCTTAGCTCTCCAAAAACGCATAACAAGTAAAAAATTATTTAAAAAAAACCTGAAAAAATAATCATCACAAAGGAAGCGGGCGGAAACAAAAGTCAAATGCAACTTCAAAAATTAAAATTAAAAAACATACTAAATTTAAATCATACATTTTTTATTTGCTTTTGTACAAGATGAGTTTGTTGTTCCTATGCAAAATTAAAAAAAATATTATCTGTACACGTTTGAGAATGCGAGACCGAAAACTAAAAAATACATGTTTTTTTATCAAACTCCGACATAAATTACACGAAAACAGAAAAATTTACCAATACATTTGGCGTGCAGATTACACATAAAACATTGACATTTTTCCAGCTTTCTAACGAGCTATTAAAACTAAAATGAGTTTTGTTAAAGATTGCTGGAAAAAATTGATCACAAAGGAAGCAACAAGGAAGTCACTTCCGAACAAAACTTAAAATTAACTAACTAAATCAATGAAAACTAACTGTCATACTCGTAAACACAAATAACAACATTAACTTATGTGAGAATAAGAAATGGAGGTAGCCATTTTGAAAATGAACTATAAAAATCCTGATTATTTCAATTTTAATTGTTTATTAGTTTTAATTTTGTAACTTTTTACATTAGATAATGTTGTTATTTGTGTTTACGAGTATAACAGTTAGTTTTGATAGATTTAAGTAGTTAGTAATTAAACTGTTATCGTTTTAAAATTACCGCAAGACCGCAAACATCCTGTGGTGTGATCATGATAAGGTGTCAATTATAAATTTCTGCAACTGCAATAATGGCATGTTAGTAGAACATTATCTGTCTGAGGAACATGTATTTCATACAAGTAATTGAGAATGAAGAACATAAGCCACCGACGATCGAAGAAATAACTTGCAAAGTAAAGGTAAGTAAGAACTACCTTTTGCCTACCCAGAATAAAACGCTTTTGGACGATTACCAACTAAAAGTGAAAAAAAAATGAGTTCCGTAGCGTAATTTAGTCTAGGACCATTTTTTAAAGAATTAGAATGCAAGCGGCAAATCATGTAACAGTTGGGGTGACAACGTTATCAGGTTTTGACCCTGCAGACTACGGATCTGCCTGTCGCCATTCCGAAATTCGAACCGGTGGTGTGCTATACCGGAAAAGGTACAGCCCATCCAAAAAAAATCGTCGCACATTTTGTAAATCATTGTTCCGGTACCCTAAATAAGGTTCGATTGTTATTTTTTTTTTATACTTATGATATAATAAAGGACAATATAGCCATCGTAACTCTATTTATTTCTCCACCATCTTGCAAAAACGATCACTTTTCTGTTTTTTGCCGATACTGTCGTTGAAGTTCATATTTTTTTTTCAAGTTTTTTTCCACGACCTCTAGGGATGAAGATATGGAATCGCCTATGGGGACATAGCGTTAAAAATTGCTACGTTTTTCTAGTATTGCTTTGAAACATGTTTTCCACGACCTCTAGAAAAAAGGGTATGGAATCACGTATGGAGGCTAGTGTAATTGCTTTTGCGGTACTGATTATTTATTTAAATTGCTCATCATACCCGACCGCTGGTGATGGAAAATAAGTCATATGGGTGAAGACTTCATCAAAACCAATATATTCCCATTCTAACCGTCGAGTCCGTCCTCAAAGCCTGCACGGATATTATATCTATCAATTGTTCATCCCAGTACCTGACTACCATGTGCTCGTGCATGAAAAACAAATTGGCATGCACCAAGTTGTGCCACAGTTTTCGTCAATGTTTGAATTTTAAGTCTATTTTCTAAGATGTGACGAGGGTTTGAGAGTCGCAATTTTTACAAGGTTTTACGGGCTAAGCCTGAGCATTACATATTACTAGGTATCGTAGAAACTTTCAATTTGTAGATAATTTTGTCTCCTAAAAGATATTCTGTTTGCGCTAAAATGCACTAAAACTATAAACGCTAGACGATTCCTTATCTCGTCCCTAGGGATCGCGGAAAAAATCTTTGTAGCCAAAAGTTTTAGCAAATTTTGTAATACTCTACAATATTGCCCAACCATGATTAGCACTAGAGTGAACTTCTACGACAGTATCTGCAAAAAACAGAAAAAGTGTCAGTTTTTGCAATCTGGCGGAGAAAAAGATAGAGCTGTGCCCCGTTTCACGAAGCTACAAATTACAGGCGGAAGTCTATTTCTAGCAAAAGCAGTTAGAAAGAGACTTCCGCTTGTAATTTGTTACTTTTGGCTTCATGAAACGGGCCTCTGGAGGGACGAACAATTTCGGTTACGATGGCTATATTGTTCTTTATAGCATATAAAAAAATCCATAACAATCGGACCTTATTTAGGGTTTCGGAACAACTATTTACAAAACGTACGACGAAATTTTTTGCATGGGCTACACCTTTTCCGGTACCTATAGCATACTTCCATCCGGTTCATCGGAATGGCGAAAGGCCATCATAATATTGACATGATAACGTTGTCACCCCAACTGTTACATGATTTGCCGCTTGCAATCGTTTTGAGACGCGTTTTCAGTTTTGGGCCTAGACTAATTACCTTAAATTCTTAAGTTAGATTATTTTTCTTTCTTTTATTTAAAAAAGAAACAAAACTGCATCCAACGATTTACATTAACTATGATGGATGAACTACACTCTGTTTCATCTATCTATGATTATTCCAGTGACACCTCATATAAGTACGTATAAACACTTGTTTCTTTAACTTCACATAAATACTACATTGGTACACACCACATACTACTTTAGAGATACTACGTGTGTGGTGGAGTAAAAGGATTATTAAGTAGTCGCATATTGCAGGGCCTACCTACTTCGATAGCAGAAAGCGTGCAAAGTTCACTTACAGACAAGCGGATAAATTACAGTCGAGGGCAAGAGTGCCTTGAAGCAGACACTAGTGGAGTCACAATCCTGAATATTTTGGGTGCATTAGAGTGAGTATGTGCACTTATCTACTTATTGAATTATCTGGAAGGTTTTAGTTGAAAGCTTGTTTGGAGTAGGTATATTTTTAAGCGATCGACTCTTGGTGAGTAAATTCAGAGTTCAAATCCCAGCGGTCGCTTTGTACCCCAAATTAGGTACTATTTAGTCGAGCGGATTTTGATAGGATAGACCCAATAACCAATAACGGTGAAAAAAAACATCGAAAGAATACCAGATCATGAAGCTACAAGTTACAGATTACAAGCGGACTAGAAACAAAGAGACCGCCTGTAATTTGTAGCTTCGTGAAAAGGGGCACAGCTCATTCGGGCAACTAAGTTCGTGTGAGTGCCCTACTAGTTAGAAAAAATATCCAAAGAATCAAAGAAAAAAAAGGGGATCAAAGAAAGCAGAGGGTACTGTTTTGTCTTTAAGTGACAAAATTTTGGATTCTTTTGTACCTGTAGTCTTATAAAAGTCGTACAACTTATAGTAAACTGTATGGCACATAACCTCAAATATTAATAGTTTTTTATTTAAAACAACGTGTAAATAAAACCCATGTGAAAGTTAAGATCCAGTTTAAAGACCTCACTTGATCTTAAAAGACCGTGATTATCGAGTAATAATGGCAGTAACACCTTGACAATTTTAATTGGCACAGACTATATCTGTATCACCTCAATACAAAAAAATTATCAATGTGGTGTACTTATTTTTTTATCTACATCCATATCATAACTTCCCTATTATATGTTTAGAAACGATAAGCAAGCAGCCTATATTAAGAAACCTGTATCTGTGGTTGCACTTTTAATGTTAACATTAAAGTATTACATGTCATTAAAGTATCGGTTATTGATGTAGTTGCATCTTAATGTTCACTTTAAAGTTTCGGTGACCGAAACATACACAATTTTCTCACATATTGTAGAAAACTTATGATATGCATGTAGATAAAGTTATGTATACGACTGTACGCATAATTAGGCATTAAAACACTCGTGTGATCTTATTATGAAACTCATCTATCCGCTCGTTTCATAAAACCACACTCGTGTATTAATGCCTCTCATTATGCACCAGTCACATAAATAACTATTTTGTTTTACCAGTTACAGGGTCTACGGCCAATCCATGACCATTCAGGAGTCTAACATTGGAGGAAGGACTGTTTTGGTGCACAGGATTGTTTGGACCATGGGAAAATAAAAGCGTAATTGTTTAAAAATGTGTACTCAATAAAAACAAAAACGTATAAAACACTGTTTAATTTGAATTGTCTACCGTTAATTCACTCTGACAGTCACTGGGCACTCTGTCTGTAAAAAGTTCAGGTATCTGGAAATTGTGCAAGAACAATTAATATGTTAATCACGACTACTAAACTATACTATATTTATACGGGGTTATACACAAATAAGACGTAATGAATGAACATACGACATTGTTTTTGGTCGTTTTTTTTTTCTTTTCCTGTCAGCTTTCGTTAGTAAACATCAATACGCGAATTGAAAAAGCAAGACAAATACGACGAACTAATCCAACCAAACCATATAATATGATGTCGTATGACAATGCACTACATCAGAGGCCCTACTTTGAAAATCGAAGTTCGAAGTTACGTTCACCCCTGCCACTCGTCATTCGATATTAAATCGAGAGAAAGGGATGAAGCTAACGTAACTTCGATTTTCAAAGTAGGGTCTCGTAATTGTTTTTTCTGGACCCTCGCGAATGCTTTTAGATGATTCCATGGGCGTTTCAACCGTCGTTAGTCCGCTGTCCTAGCTCTATGTGAATGTTAGCTGCTTGGTGTAGCTCATTCTTTTAATTGAAACTCCCGTGGAATCATCCTTTTCCATTTGTTAAGTCACCTGTAGGTACTTGGCATGTAATTACCTGAGGCGTATATGCTTCAACTCTGTCAAGTAATGAATCTGAGAATCCTGGAGTATAATATCTGAAATAGAACCATGGGTACAATAAGTCTTTTGAGCGGGTATTCTGCAATAACCGACAGTGGATTCCCGTGGCGCCTGCGATCATCCCAACTGGGGCCCGTTTCTCAAAAAGTATTAGGTCTAATAATATAAGTGTTTTGTCTCGTAAATAAAGAAATGAGACAAAAGACTAATATTATTAGACTAATGCTTTGTGAGAAACGGGCCCCTCTCAGATGCTTTGTTCTACATAAGTATTTTGTGTTCATAGTCGGCATGTTCATTACTTAAATGCAGATAAGTACTTAACAGAAATATTTCAAAAGATTAAAAGGTAAGAGTTTGTTAAACTACCAGTACAGCATTTTTGTATCAATTATTTTTTCATAATTCAGAATATATATACCTCACGATTTCTTCAGGGAAACAGCTATTTATAATATTGATGTACTCTTTAAGTGAGCTTCCAGGGACTGTATCTATCTCTTGTACTCTCTTCAAAGCCCCCGTAGTGACAAAAAGTCTTCTAGCTCTTGCATCATTTGGCAATATCTAAAACAAAATAAGTATTATTAATATTATTGTAGAGGGCTGTAAAATAGGGCATAACATGTCAAGATGGATAGTATTAACTAGCATTAGGTATATAATGGAAAAAACCTTATAAAAATAATTAAAAACCCCATCATAATGGAGATCGCTACTCTCCCTAATATCTCCTAACGGCTCGACCGAATTTTATGAAACCTAGCTACGGATAATCCCGATTTAAAAAAAACACGTCCGAATCTGTTCATCCGTTTGCGAGCTACAATGCCACAGACAGATACACACATTAAGCGTAAAAGACCCTTCTTCACTCAATCTTTTTGTATCGGGAATTAAAAATAGAGTAAGGTAATCTCCTTTTATAGTATTCTCCTTTTATTGTAAGAATATAAGAACAATATTTTTATAAAGCGATTTATTAAGATAACTAGCGACTCGCCATCGCTACGCTTCGGTTTATGTGTGTTTTCAATGATACCCTATACACACACATAAACCAGAATTAAATACATAAAATCGTTCCGTGAAAACTTATATAACTGATGGCGAAAAACAAATGAAAATCCGTTTCATATTTTTTGAGATTATCGCGGACATAGAACTACACACACATATATACACATGTACATATTTTTTGTTTTTAAACCTAGGCATATTAAAAGGAGCCGGATGGCTCAACTCGAAACTTCTGATTCCCCGTCTTTTTAATTCCTCCGTCGTGACTAAATCGGGAGAAACAATATAGGCAATTTGATTCAGTTGTCTTGGCTGTATGGGATTTTACAAAACTTCACTGATCCGTATCCACCGCAACGTACCTAAGCAATTAAAAGAGCCCGATGAGAAGTAAAATATAATTACAGATACATACATATCACAATATGTATCACAGAAATATTGATGAATTTGACGAGTGTCAATGAATCCATATATTTTGAAATCGCGATAATATTGGCATACTAATACTATCACTGATAATATTGATCGTCTATCAAGCCCCTAAGAAAAATGGCTTTTCATATATATTTTTCTACCTCAATCCAGCTTTTTTTTTTTGTTTTTGTTCATAAAATAGTGAAGAAGCCGTAAAATTTTAAATTCCAGAGAAGAAACCTCTGTTTTTAGTTCAATTTTATAACGCTTAAAAGTGCTGGTCGAAAACAATAACAGCATAGACTTAGAATCCAGGCAATACACATTTTAAAAAAAACAGAACTGTCAATGTCAAAATGACATGACAGCCTGCTCATGCAAGTAAATATCAACAAATGAACGTGTTTCTTTGCGAATACTATGGTTACCTATCTGAAAATTAATTAAACTACAATGGCAGGTCGGGGTCGAGGACGGGGTAGTAACCTGTCGATGACGCATGAGCAGTTGCAAGCTCTTGGAATTGGTAGAGGAGACAACAGTGCCCCAACCCTTGCGCCTCCACCATTGTTCCCGAAACTTGAGGCGAGACCTCTTCCGCTCGCTTGTGACGCTGCCACCGACTACATGCTAATCGTTAAAGACCAATTCATAGGATTCCTGCACGACTCTCCCGCCTTTGTAAAAGCTAAAGCAAGAACAGACGACGTAGAAAGATACTCCGATAAGTATAAGCTTCTCGCGCTAGATGCAAGACATGGTAAAGTTTTGGATTGCGTGTGGACTAATATGCCAATGGAACTAAAGCCGCAAGCGCAAAGAGTACGAGCTACTCGCAAAAGAAAACTTGATGATCCAACAGAAATTGACAAAAGATTTGAGACACTAGAAAAGAAAGAAACTCTCGAGGAAAATGACGAAGAAACGGAAGCAAAAGGTGATTCAGCTGTAAAAAAGGTAGAGGCTAATGATGATGAAGATATGGAGGATGAACAGGAGCCTGAGGATGAATTAGATGACGGCACAGACTATGCCAATAACTACTTTGACAATGGAGAAGATTATGATGAAGAAGATGACAATCTAGATGATGGCCCTGTTTACTAATTTATCATTAAGTAAGAATAATAGTTAATACTTATGTTATTAAATTGAGTTCATAAAGTAATTACATTTTTCTAAAACACATTTTATGGCTTTTTTGTACTGTTATAGTACTGTATTTAAATTGGGTAATTTGTAGGTGCAAATTAGACCAAGTGGAGAAAGAATACAGCTAGTGTTACACCGGATACTTCGAATATAGACAACTTCACTCATATTTTTTATTACACAAAGCAAACTAGCAGTTTATAAGTCATTCTTTTGGTTCAAGTTAACAGAAATGTAACATTGTTTTTACCAGAATAAAAGATAAAGATAAAAGTCATTTATTCAGTAAGTAGTCAGCACGGGCACTTTTACACGTCAAGAATTTACTGGCGCTTCCCAAGAGGAGACCACTGCTGAGAAGAAATGCCGCAAGAAACTCAGCAGTCAGTAATTTTTTAAACATATTTCATATAACAATTATACTACTTAGTCTAAGCATTATATAAAGCTATAAAATATTAAATTAAATATAATATCAAATAAAATCAAATAGTTAAAAGCAGAGCCTGGATTTTTCATGGCAAAACAAAACACTATCGTATTCTGGCTAGTGATAGAAACATCATTTTATCGATATCGATAATTGTGTATAGATGAATTATCGAGAACATGGAATTGCATTTGTAGTGGTTGTACCGTTTGCAACAAAATGAGAATAATTTTCTCTTAATTTAATAAAATTACATACCCTTAAGATATGGAATAAGTAATAAATAGTCCTCTGTTTTTTTCTTTTAGTTGCTATCATGTTCTTCATCTGAGCTGTCACAAGTATTGATAATAAGATTGTCTGAAATTCGATCCATTTCCCCTTCCTGACATCGATATTTATTTTCTTCACTTTCGACATGGCGACAAATATTTTCCCAGTCCTCAGCAGTAATAGTATTTCAGTTATTTGTTCAGTTGCTAAACTCATAATGCCTTGCATGTTTAAAGAAACGTTTCTTTTCGGTAAATATTTTCAAAAGGATTGAATGTCGGGTGATACGGTGGCAATCGTAAAACGGAGTGGCCATGTTCTTTTAAAACTGCATCTATGTGGTACTCACGAAACCGCTCTTTATTTTGTTTAATTAAATCATACAAACTGATTTTGTACATCAACGGGCTATATGAAATGTTGTTTTCTGTCAACCAATCCATCATTTCTTGTTCAAGAGAATTTGACGTTGGAGCACGATTCAAAAGTGTGTTGTGATAGGACGCATTATCTACGATAAGTACGCTATTTGGTTTAAGGTTCGGTATTAATTTTTCTTTTAACCATTTTTCGTAGTTGACAAATTTCATCTGGTCATGGTAATCTCCCGTTTTTTGGTTTGCCTTAAACATTAACAAAGCGTTGGGAATAAAACCATATTTTCCTCCTGCGCGCACTATTATTAACCGCTGGACTAGCTTTTTCAACTAACTGGGCAGCGGTGTAAAGGGAATTTTTTTTTTCTTCAGTTTAAATATTTATAACAGTTAAAAATAATTTGCTTACTTTGACTCTCAATCGGACAAAAATTACTCACTGAAATATTTTTTGAAAGTTATGTAACTTACACTTAGTCGTACGGGCTGACAAAAAAATATTCTGATAATTGCGAGAATACAATAATAGAAAGAATATTAGATAGATAGATCTTTATGGCATATGTCATTTGTGTTGCCACTATGATTTCGCCAATGTCAGGTTTAAGGAAGGCACACGTTTTAACGGACAGTGAAACATTTTTAAAAGTTGAATAAAATATAAAGAATGTTTAGGTTTCATAAACTAACAAATAAAACAAACATTTACATGTTTACAACTTAATTCTATTTTTATGAATGAAGCTAACCAAATGTTTAATGAGAGGACTATTTACAAGAGTTAAAAAGTTTTTCATATTTACAGGACGAGGAAATTCCAAAGGGATTATGTCGTAAAGTGAACATGGTAACTTAGGACACGAAAAGAAAATATGATCAGGGGAGCCTTCGTCCAATCCGCACTCACAGAGAGAGCTATCCTTGATCCTGATCTTAGCTAAGTGGACTGGGGTACAAGCATGGCCAAAGCGAAGGCGACAAAGGGTGGTGGTCACAAATCTATCAGCATGACGATAACGGAAAAACCAAGGCTTAATTGGGATATTTGGTTGGATAGACGCATAATGACGACCTTTCTGAATACTGGAAGAGGACCAGATGTCATTCCAGGACTTTGCTAGCGATGGCTTAGCCATAGAAATTAAGTCGAAAGAATAATTTTTGTAATGTACAAGAGTGCCAGACTGAGTCGCCTCCTTCGCACACGAGTCAGCCATTTCGTTACCAGCAATACCGGAATGGCTTGGGATCCATGCTAAAACTACATTTATATTTTTATTAAAACACGCATAAAGAGCTTCCTTGATTTTATAAATAACAGGGGACGTTGATGACTGCCTAAACAAATTTGAAGTGATAGCTTGCAGGCAGCTGAGGGAGTCAGAGAAAATTATTGAATTATTTAAAGAGTGAGATTCTACATATAATACGGCCTCTAAAACAGCAATAGCCTCACCAGTGAAGACCGATGAAATGGGGGGTAATTTGTAGTTCAAAATTATGCTAAACTTTGGAATCCAGACAGCAGAACCGACACAACCATCTTCAGATAGTTTTGAGGCATCAGAGAACAAACATAACCAGTCCTGCCACCTCTGTGCTAACTGCCTATTAAAGCACCTATCAACAGAACCAGATTTTTTGTCAATACCAAAATTAATAATTTGTGGATTAAACACAAGAACCTCAAAGTCAATCAGAAACAAAGGGTTCAAAGGGAACTGCGATAAAGGGCAAGCCAAGACTTTAACTTTGTTGAAACTTTTCAATAATGGAGGAATTACTTTATGAGACCAATACCGTGAAGTGAAAACAATATCTGAAAGACTTTGTAATTTTAAAAGCAAAGGATGAGAAGAATATTGTGAAATTTTATAGAAAAACCGGTCACAAAGGTATTGTCTTCGAAGGAAAAGAGGAGGATCCACACACTCTACTTGAAGAGCGTTGATGGGAGTGGATTTCATAGCCCCACAAATTATACGTAAACACTTACTTTGGATTTTATCAAGTAGAGACAACGCCATTTTATTGCAAGGTTCTAGTATAAATGACGCGTAGTCGAAATGACTACGAACAATAGAATTATAAACAAGTTTCAAAGTGTAAGGATGAGACCCCCACCAAACACCAGCGAGAGCGCGCAGAACGTTAACGCCCTTTTCACATTTATCAGCTACGTAAGACAAATGAGCTACGCCAGTCAATTTTGAGTCGAGAAACACCCCTAAAAATTTAACGTTATCAAAAACCGGGATAGCCTGGCCATCAAACTTTATTTCTACTGCAGGGGTGGATCTCTTCCTAGAGAACACCACTACACTACTTTTGGCAGCAGACAAAGACAGCCCGTGATCATTGAGCCAGAGGGATAAATAATCTAAAGCGGAATTCAGTCGCGAACAAGCTACTGACACAGAAGTGGATGGGACATATAAAGCAATATCATCGGCGTACTGTAGTATACTGCAAAAAGAATCAACTGATTCCTGCAAACCTATGGTATAAATGCTATAAAGAATGGGACTTAGGACAGAACCTTGGGGTAACCCTTTGAAAAGGTGTCTGGGAGGGATAGAGTAGCCTTGTAAACGAATTACGAATGACCTATCCATAAAAAGATTACCTATAAAGTTAACTATTTTCATAGGAATACCCAGGTGGATCATTTTCTGCACAAGGGTAGGGAGAAGAACATTGTCATATGCAGCCGAAATATCTAGGAAAACACCAACCAAATACTCATTTCTTGAATAAGCCAAACGTATATCAGTACATAAAATGCTAAGACTATCTATAGTACTTTTACCCTTACGAAAACCATATTGGGATGACGCCAAGATACCTTTACTTTCCATCAACCATTCCAGCCTGTTTTTAATTAAATGTTCTAGCAGCTTGCAGAGAACTGAGGACAGAGCTATAGGTCTATAACTAGACGGATCAGAACAATTCTTTCCAGGCTTTAGTAAGGGTAGAACAAGTTGCCTCTTCCAAGATTCTGGAATAACTCCAACAGAAAAAAAATTGTTTAACAGATTTAAAAAAAATTGCTTAGCCTCAGACGATAAATTTTTAATAAAAGAGTAAGGAATGCCATCTTCACCTGGGGCAGAGTCCCGAAGGCCAATTAGCACGCACTCAAACTCCGAAATTGAGAAATCAAGTTCCATCGCATTCGAGATCGTAGGAGAAAACGATAGGAATGGAATATTATCCTTATAAGGAACAAATGGAGGAGCTAGCTTGTCACAAAAGCCATCCAACCACTGCGATGGATCGTTTGACGCTGGGGTGCTGGATGAGAGCGACCCACGGAATCTCCTTAAACCTTGCCAAACAATAGAACTAGGAGACCTTGGAGAAAGAGACTCGCAGAAGTTTTTCCAACCTTCTTTTTTTTTCTTTGATAGTAACCGTTTCGTACGAGCGTTTACCTTTTTAAAAAGAAAGAAGTTTTCCATCGTCATATTTAAAGAATAAGCATCTTCTCTAGCATTACGCTCACGGACCATAGCCGTACAATCAGCGTCCCACCATGGCGGAGATGAAACTATACTTTTTGCAGAATTTTTCAAGGGAAAACAATCGTCAGCCGAAGATAAAAGTGAAGAAAGAAATAGAGAATAAAGTGAAAGAGGATTTTCTGATAAATCCGGCTCGACATGTAGGAGCCTTTCATCGACTAAGGACCGGAATCGATCCCAGTCGACTTTATGCAGTTTGTATTTTAGTAAAGGGCTAAGTGACTTTAAAGGAACAACACGTTTAGAAAGGGAAATTAAAATAGGGAAATGATCGCTACCAAAAGAACGAGTTAGAATTTTCCAAGACAAAGATGAAGCAAGATTAGAAGAACAACAAGAAAGATCAACTGCACTTCTCGGGTCTTGGGTCGGAGAAACTCTACGAGTAGGAGAGCCATCATTTAACAGACATATATTCAAGTCATCAAAAACGTCAAGCAAAGAGCTACCAAAAGAATCTCTCGTTGAAGAGCCCCATGACGGGTGATGAGCATTGAAATCACCTAAAATAATTACCGGAGATGGAAGGACAGAAAATAAGTGATGTAAAACAGAAATTAGTGAAGAGTTAGGATGAGCTATATACAGTGATAGAAAAGAAATACCAAATAGTGAAACGGCAACGGCATTAATTTCATCCCCACAGGGAGGGAGAGGGATTTGAGAATACAGAAAACAACGTTTAATTAATAGAGCAGCACCACCATAACCATCATTCCGGTCACACCGGAGACAAGAAAATCCCTGAACTCGGAAACGAGACCCAGGAACTAACCACGTCTCCGACACGGCCACTACAGCTGGACTGTATCTATTAATTAAATGAATAATATCTGCTTTTCTCCGCCTGATACTATTGGCATTCCACTGAAGAAGATTTACCGCCATTGTGAGATAAGATGGAAATTTGTGACAATTTTTCGGCAACGTTGGGCGGTAAACAATCATTATATTTAGACAGGATATTCAATAACATGGACAATATGAGGTCCAGGAGATTATCATTCGGGGAAAGAGATTCTTGGGTAGACTGGCCAAGGGCGCAACCATTGGGAGATGTAGACAGAGGGCAAGAAATAATGTTATTATGAGTTTGAATGTCATAGCCGGGTGACAAAGTAACTCTCGGCTTTGGACTCGTGAATACTGTTTTTTTATAACTTAATCTAGCGCTCGATGCCGATGACGGCTGAGAGACTGTTTGTAGAGGAGAAGGACTGGAACTAGCAACCTCCGAATACAGCCTTCCCGAACTAAACCGAGAAGAAGCCTCCGCATACGAAATATTTTCCTGTGACATAGAGAATTTGATTTTTTTTTGTCTTACATTTTCCGGGCAACTTGGGTCCGTGGCACAATGAGGGCCAGAGCAAAATACACAACAGGCCTTACTGGTTTCGACCACACATGATGAACCAGAATGTTCCTGAGCGCATTTGTAGCATCGGGGTTTAGATCTACACTGCGTAGCAATGTGGCCGTATCTACAGCAGGACCTACACTGAATAGTTGGCAATTGGTACGGTTCTACAACAATTGAGCAGTAGTAACTATATACGTGAGTCGGCAAGTTTTGACCTCTAAAAGATAGCACAACAGATTGGGTGGGGATCCATTTTGGAGAACCTACTTCTTCAAATACTTTTCGGTTTAACCTACGCGCCTTCAAGACCTTCCCACAATTGTCCGGTAACGAAAGGGACTCTACTAGCTGATCCATAGACCATTCTGTTGGAACGCCACGAATAAGACCCATGCGGGTCACATTAAATGACGGAATAATCGCCTTATAATTGTTTTTTCCCAAGTCCAATTTAAAAAACGCATTCGCTGATTCCGCCGATTTAAATTCAATAGAAACGCGGTTGCGACCAACACTCTTAATGCCATCTTTCACAAAGTTTTTAGAAATGTCCAATTTTGAAATAAATTGACCGAATTTAATTGGACGAATAGAGAGCCCCGCGGCTAAATCCGGCTCCACACGGGAGACATGCACAATGAATGGGCCACGACAGTTCGGGGTATAACGTCTATTTTCCTCCGCTAAGTCAGGATCAGTATAGACTGTCTGCATAGAGGAAGAAGGTGGGTCCGTTGCCAACGCAACTTTCCTAATGCTAGGCTCAGGTGACATGTCCACATTACGACGTTTGCGTGAATTTTGACTAGACTCGAAAATAGAGCTCTGAGTCGAATTAGTTTCACAGGTAGGAGAACCAACTGCATCCATGAATCCGGAATTATCCGGACTCCCCTGTGAAGCATGGCCGCTCAAAGCTTCCATATTGGAGCAATGAGCGACCCGCAACACCGTTACAGTTTAAAATTAACTACCTACATTTATCAATAATCTACAAATATGTACAACTATTACTACAACTAGCTACAAATTATGAAACCTACACAGACAAAATGCCTTTAAAAGGCGAAAAATTTCAAATTTCACCAAATAATCACGTGTGTCAACCGCGCCTTGACAGCCTCGAATCGCCAATACAATAATATCAAACGTTAAAATATATGCACAACGTAAATAATAAAATAATCACAATTTGACACTGACATTACTTTGGTATTTACTTTTTCAATATGTAACAAACCTCTTTTTATGCTGATAGTACGAGAAAATAGAAAATTCAAATATAGAATGCCTGTAAACATACAATATACTACATATGGAATTCCATGCTCTCGTTAATTCATCTATAATAGAATAAAAACCGTGACCAAATCAAAAATAACATACCTATACAACATAAAAAACATACATAGTTTGTATGAAGTTATATAGCATATTATATTAACATATTTATTATCATATTAACAAATTCAATTTCTTCGTCGTAATCCACTTTAGTACACATAGCAGCACATGGCGTTTTATTCGTGTAATGTGTAATGTAATGTAATGTAATGGTGAATCACCATTGGTGAGAGGAGTAGATAAACATTAGTGTTTCAACATTCTCTGGTAGCAAACCGTTTCGTTTATGACTATAAAGCCATGTATGTATACAAAATGTACGTTTAACTTCACTTGACGACAAGGGAGCAAATTTATAAAATTAATTGTAATTGGTATAATATACCTATAACAGTTAGGAGAAATCTTGCGGCTCAATAAGAATATTTTGTGATCTTTCTAAAGATTTTGATTGCGTGGAAAATACGACTCTTATTTTAAAATGTGAACATTATGGATTGTCCAATAAAGCTTCAAGCCTAATGCCTTCTTATCTAAGTGATAGAACTCAAACAGTTGTTGCAAACAAAACGCAATCTGTAGGAGCTACAGTGAAAATAGCTGTGCCTCAAGGCTCTATTTGAGGTGCTTTTTAATTTTGGTTTACATAAATGACTTGCCACCAACAGTAGACAAACTTTGTGATATTGTAGTTTTTGCTGATGATACTTCACTAATTTTTAATTTTCGATTAGATAAAAAATCCGTAGACTACAGTAGTATAAACGCCACACTAGTTGATTTACTAGCAACAATTTGCTACTAAATGCTAAGAAACGTTAAACCGGTACATTCTAGTATTTTTATCAATGACGAGTGTTTGCAAATGATAGATAAGGCAGTTTTCCTAGGCATACGCCGCTATAGTAAAATTAGTAAAATTCGCCGTTAGGGAAATTAGACAACTAACCAATATTGAGACCGCTCGCTTAGTTTATTATAGTTATTTCCATAGTGTCATGTCGTACGGTATTTTAGTTTCGGGTTAAGGCAGCTGACATACAAACTATATTTGTGTTACAAAAAAGGGCCACTCGTTCTATTTACAACTTAAACTCTCGTGACTCCTTAAGAGAACTTTATAAAGAAATTAATATCTTAACTGTAGCGTCTCAATTTATTTATGAAAATATTATTTGTGTTATTAAGAATTGATTCTTTCACCAAAAACTCTGATATACATAATTTAAATAGGTACTAGAAATAAAATCGCTATTCGACGAAATAGTAGAACGACCCAGAAAAGAAGTGACGCAAGAAACTCTTGCAGAAGGTTTTTTAAAACCATAAATACTATTGTATTTCTATCCTTTCGGAAACTGTCCAAAGTCCCAGCATAAGTGCCTTACAACCATCTCTGAGCTACAAAAATATCCCAGTACCAAATTTCACATCAATCGGTGGACCCATGAAAATCGAATTCCACATTTACAACATTAGTACCGATTAGCCCTCTTTATTCTTAACGCTACAAACCTTGGCATACTGCGCGAGCACATATTTGAGAATGCAAGCAGGAGCTGAATGCAGAAGAGGTTCAAGGGCAGGTCGGTGCAGACAGCACTGCAGGGCCTGCTTAAGAGCACAAGAGGCTCTTGCATGCACCTCGCCTGAAGCCCTGGGATTAGTGTATAACTGCAAATTCAGGAAGATTTAGTAAGTACCATTCAATTTTACTGTAATAAGTACATATACTCCCCCTTGCAAAGAAAACGCGCACTTAGACATATCTCTAAGGGAATAAGATGTTATGCTAAAAAACAAATAAATTTATTTTACGAGGAAAACATCATAATTCTACTGCAAGGTTAATTGGAAGAGATCCTATATGGGATAAGTTCGCCTATGTACATTATGTATAGTGATGCAAAAATGGTATGTTATTGTTTATATGCAATAAAGAGTTTACATACTTACATAGTTCTATATAAATAATATTAAGTTTATTTTATAGCATGAAATCTTGGTTTCTTGCACTATATACTTACATTACTTACTCGTATGTCTCGAAATAATTGTATGTGCCCGTTTTCTTTGTAAACTAAACTGCAACACACTATGTATACGCTCTATGTAGGTACTAAACTATACATTGTATTTAAAAAAAATGTCATTTTTTATTTAAATTGTTATTATTTGAATGTCCACACCAATCACGAGCCAATACGCAGAGGCCCTCTAGACAAGTTTAATTTAGTAAAGTGATGGTGATGGGACACCAACCGGCGTTTGTCACGGAGTTCACACCTTAGAAGTATGCTCCCACGGACAATCTACGTGTTAGTGTAGGAATGTTTAAGAAGGATGGGAACATTAATAATAAGCTCTATGAATGAACTGATATGGATTGGTGAACTAGGCTATTGATGAAACTATATCGCCTGCCTGGTACTTTGGTTAAAATGGCAGGCGGTAACTTTTTTTAAGTTGTTGTTAGATTTCAACTATTTCTAACTAATTCGTGCGACACCATCCTGCATTCCTGCGGGGTTTGGGAAAAGCGAGTCGACTAGAAGTACGCATTTCTCTTCTCTCCCGGCGACATGTACATAGCCAGCCTATACTCCATTTGTTTAGGTACCTACTTAACTAAATGTACTTAAAAAAAACCACTTGGCATAAGTAGTTCGTCAGCCAATAGAAGCTAAACACTGATTCGTCAAAGTTCGACAGAACAGTTTTGATTGGCTGAGAGAGAATTTGGTTTGTTTACAGAGATGGCTCGTCCCCGCTTTATCTGTGACCCCTCCAGACTTATTGGACGATACTCAAACGTTGGATCGAGACCTGGAGCAGCTTCGGCAGGGCGTTGGCGACGGCGATGGCGAGGCTGTGCTGTGGAGAGTGCTTCGCGATGTGACCGATGGTCCAGGCCGCCGCGCACAGCTCCGCGTCATCCGCCTCGGGGTTCTGCAGGATGTTCACTAGCGTGGGGATAGCCTGGTGACCAACCGTAAATGTACATTTCGTATTACCTTCAGGCTAAATAGAACGAAACTCTTGCGGTTATCGTATCGACTTTGGGGGCGTATTTATAACCTTTTGCACGCCAGGTTGGCTGCAATTTCGTGCCCAATTTAGTAAGCAACCAGACACAAAAATTCGCTGTCGTGTGGTTCCGACTAAAGCGGTCTAAAGTTTAAAAGGGTTTTAAAACGGCGGTCCTAAACTAAAAAGGGCTCCGCAAGGCCTTGTACAGTGTGGACATTTAACGGTACGTTTGCAGCTTAACACTGGTTGCTGTGGCTTTCAAAGGGTAGAACAAAGGCCTTATTAGAACTTTTGAAACTTGCCAAGTTCCGGTCAATGTCCCTTTCACTGCCTGGAACTTGGCTTTGTTTATACAGGAAAGAATTGAAAAATGCTCAAACCTTGGCCTCGATGATGGCCATGGCGAGCTGGTCGGACTGGCCGGCGATGTACCCGAGCGCCATGCAGGCGGGCACGCGGGCGCCGCCCGTGCTCTCGCTCATCAGCTCTACCAGCGGCCCGCAGCCGCCCGTGTTCACCACCAGCTGGGCCAGCTGACCAAACAGAGTAAACATTCATTCATAAAGCAATAGGTTTTGGTGTAAAGTAAGTCTGTAAAATTAAAGACCAATAATTTTCACCTCGCCTCGACACTGCACATTTTTTTAATCTTCATTGTATAGTCTGTCAAGAAAGTCATGACGTGAATATGATGTTGTGGTTGATCCAAAGAGCTAAATAACAGTATAAAATAGCATAATAAAACATAGCAGTATAGTATATATATATATTGCTGTTTTATTATGCTGCGGGTGGTAGGACCTTGTGCAGGGTCCGTCCGGATTGCTACCACCATCTTATCCATTAACCTACCGCCAAACAGCAGCGTTTGCATTGTTGTGTTCTGACTTGGGGATAAGACAGCCGGTGCAATGACTACCATAGAGGCATTCCAACTTAGTCCTCAGGGTTGGCAACGCATTTGCAGTCTTAGGCTTGCAGTCTTGTGAATGCGAATGTCTATGGGTCACAGTTTCCACTTACCATCAGGTGGCCCGTGCTCGTTTGCCTTCCCTATGCCATAAAAAAAAGGTATTTTATAAGTTATTTAGTTCATTGGATCAATTATAAAATCATTTGAATTTCCTGACTTTCTTGATAGACTCTAATATTGTTTTTGTTTTTCTTTTGTAAAATAAAATGTTTAAATAGGTACATACATACTACTTTTAAGCGGTTTAGTGGTTTTAATCCACGAAAACGCGCCCCACTGCTTAATTTTACATACAATTACGCAACCGTGCAACGTTAGTTTGAGTGGCCAGGCGCGCCTAAAACATAGATTGAAAGCTCTCTTAGTACAGTCGAGTTCATTGATATGTACTTTAGTACCTTGTCACTTTAAACGCTGTGAGAATTCGTAGATGGCAGTTTGAATATGAAATTAAATAAATAAGGTACTAAAGTGTATATATCTGCCGCATGCACGATGAGAGATGGGCCAAAAATACCACCCATTGGCTTCCACGCGATGGATATCGTAGCAGAGGTAGACCCAGAAGGAGATGGCGAGATGACCTTGAGTCGTTTGCGCGGGATTGGCGGGAGTGCGCTCTGGATAGAGACGAATGGCGAAAACGAGGGGAGGCCTTTGCCCAGCAGTGGGACACAAAAACAGGCTAATAATAAAAAAAAAAAAAAAAAAAAAAAGTGTATATACACGGTGTAACACGAGAAAACCGAATAATTTTAACAGTGTGTTCCTAAGGCCGTAAGAAACAAAAAAGATTATATGAACTCAGGTCCAAATATGATTTTAATTTTTGTTATGTTTTCATACATAATAAATTAATTATTTTTCCTACACCAGTAAATCAACACCTTAGGATAAGCTGGCAACGTTTCTTATTGTTATCTCTTTTCATTAGAAGAGGCAGACATACTCATAGAGCAATTTCCTTGTCAAACAAATCGTTTCAAAGCAGGATTTACGTACAAATGCAACGAAACTTCTTACTACGTTTGCAATTGTTATCTCTTTTCATTAGAAGAGGCAGACATACTCATAGAGCAATTTCCTTGTCAAACAAATCGTTTCAAAGCAGGATTTACGTACAAATGCAAACGAAACTTCTTAAGCTACGTTTGCAATTGTAATCTCTTTCCATTAGAAGAGTTAAGTAACACTTGAAGTCAGGCATTATTGTTTAAAAAATTATGAAATGAACCTACCTAACCTGCCTACCAGCAGTAAGCCAGTAAAAGTAAGCAAAATATTACTGAGACTAAATAAATTGGTGTCCTGCCGTTTGACCAAAAGTCATTTGGCAAAATTACACTTGACAAACAACGTTTTGCAAAAAAATGTTTCGCCAATTGATCATTTTACTAGTTGTCATTTTAAAAATGGCTCACTTATTCAAATGATCAACAGTTAAATTTACATTTTATAAGTAATTATTTGACAAAATGAACATTTAGCAACGGAGTTATCAGACAAAATTTTAAATGCAACGAGCAAGACGAATCCGGGCAGAACTGACTCGGATAGGTTAGGTTAGAAGGCCAAGGCGGGAGCTTTGCTCCCGCCTTGGCCTTCGAGGTTATTTTTTTCTGCCCAGAAATAGGTAAACTACAGGAAATAATATTTGGTGAAATGGAAAACTGTCAATTGACATTTTATTATTTAACACATTTACCAAGTGTAGTGTTTGCTATTTGATCATTTGCTAATTGAGTTTTTGCAAAATGATACTTTTGTCAAATGTCACGTTTGCCAAATGATTATTTGAAACGTTGTTTGTCAAATGATCATTTGTCAATATTTTTTTGGTCAAACATTAGTGAACCAAATAAATTAAATGGATTTTTTTAAAGCAAAGTCTACAAAAAGTAGCCCAGAAACAGTTATTTTGAACTGTCATGGGTACTCCTTACATCAAACTGAAAACTACTGGCCACTTCATTCCGCAATCATAATGACATTAATGACTTACATTGCGTCATTGACATTGTTGTTATTGATATAAGATTTGTACGACGTACATTTTGATTTTCACAACGTAACTTTTATTATCTTGTACTGGTATTTATTATCTTGTCAGCCTTACCTAGTAGTTAAACTAGGCATAAGACGTTACAAAGTGTCTTCAGAAATAATGAATGTTAAATTGAAGGATTGACTTATGGAACGGAGACGTGGTCCCTCACAGTGAGCCTTTTAAATAAGCTCAGAGTTACTCAGCGTGCTATGGAGAGAGCTGCTCGGAGTTTCTCTACGGGATGGAATCAGAATTGAAGAAATCCGTAGAAGAACCAAAGTCACCGACATAGTTCTCAGAGTCTGCAAGCTGAAGTGGCAATGGGCTGGACACATTGCTCGTAGAACTGATGGCCGGTGGGGTGTTAACTACTAGATGGAACGACGACCTGGTGAAAGTCGCCGGACACCGGTAGATGCAGAAGGCGTGTGACCGTTCGTGGTGGAAGTCTTTGGGGGAGACCTACGTCCAGCAGAGGACGTCCCCGGGTTGAAATGATGCAAATAAAAGTATCTATGGTATGCTTTTACTTAATAAATAAAATAAAAGAATTTTGTGTATTATTTCGTATAATTTGTGGATTGGATGGGGCCCTCTCAGTAAAATCGTCATGTTACTCCTGAGCTCGCAGCATCTCGGGCCGGAAGGCTGTCTCGGGCCGAGGGGCCTCTCGGGCTGGGGGCCCGTGGCATTTTGCCGACTTGCGACCCTGTAGTTACGCCACTGGTATGTACCCAGTGCGTTGCTGTCGGTGTCTTTCTTACACTTTGCTACTTGATACTCCAACGAACTGGTAATAGCACGAATACTTTTAATCCGTCGGCTTCATCATTATCACCATTTCTTCAGCCTGTTACCGCCACTGGTGAGCACTCGAGTACGCCATTCATCCCGAATCCCGATCATATGCTGTTCTAATCTAATCCAAAATTGATCCGGCTTGCCTTCAGTAATTACAATGTTCCAAGATTTGCGGTGGATGCGAAAAGCACAAGACCGGTCTGAGTGGAAAGCCTTGGGGGAGGCCTATGTCCAGCAGTGGACGTCTTTCGGCTGATATGATGAAGATTTGTGAAAGTTTCTTCATATTTGTTTTTTTTTGTCATAGCATTTAATTGAATATTGGATTATTAATATTAATTTATCGATATTTTTACGTTTTTGGAGAAAAAATATTAAGCTGACGTTGACATGTAAACATACTAATGACGGTTCTGAATGAAAGTCAATTTACAGTCAACTTAGACGTGGCGGGCTCGCAACGTCGCAATTGTAAGGGTGTTTTGTACCGGAGATTTCATTACGACTTTTTTAAACATAAACGCAAATATCTCAAAAACCAAGCTGAATCTAGCAAACATTATACGACAATTTTAACTCCAAATAATGTCGGGAATACGCTGTTAAAATTATTCGGTTTCCTCGTGTAACACCGTGTATATATACACATTTATGAATTCGACTGTACTTAGGTACTCTACTCGTGAGTCAGCATGATATTACTACCGGCTAGTTGTTGGTGGCGGCTACTGCTACGATTCTCGACACTGCTGCTACACATCAGAGAACATATAAAAAATACTATATTTAACCCCCGACAAAAAAGGGATGTTATAAATTTACCATGTGTATATGTGGATTGTTGAGTCCGCGTGTCTGTGTATCTGCGCTGCGCATCGTTGCTTCCAAACCGTATTTTATGATTATGATGGTGATATCAAATGTGGAGGGTTATGTGGTCTCACGTCAACGGTGTGCTTGACGATGTCGCGCAGCAGGCAGGCGGCGGCGCGGCGCACGGGCGCTACGTCGTGGCCCGCGTGCAGCAGCGCCGGCGGCAGCGCGCCGCCCGCCACCACCGCCTCCGCCAGTTCGGCGCGCGCGCTGGCCACCGCGCCCAGCGCGCACAGCGTGCTGCGCTGAACGACACAAACATGACTCAACTACTTACTACACACAATCAAGCTACATTCATACTTTTTGGAATGAAGCATCATTTTTTGTGCGAGCAGTAGGTATTTACCGGCGCAAGACCTAAACTTCATGAGGACAAGGTACATTTCGTGAGGCCCCGAGGTGGCGCAAAAAGACGGATTTAACAGTTGCTTTCACGGCTTGACAGTCATTCGGCTAATAAACCTTCGAAGTGATGATGATGATGATAATGATGATGATGAAGGAAAAGGTGAAGGAAGGCGAAGGTGCTACGCCAAGTGCGCGGCAACAACAATAGGGGCGCTGCTGTTTAAAGTAGGTACTTTGCAACGAGATCCAATTTTGCCTGATAGGTAACTAAAATTTTCATTTGCCAGTAAATTTACAGGAAGTACCTACGTTGCTTTAATACAAAAGCGACGCAAAACAAAATGTGTCTGTGTTGCATTTGAAATCGGAATGCTATATACTTTCAGTTTTAAATCAAACTATATTTGTTTTTGATTTGTGGCGCTTTTGTATTTAAGCAGCGCTATGCTAAATGAATACGACACATTCGTGCAATTTCTGACATTTCACATGCTTAAACAAAAAGTAATTGGATATATACGAGGGGCGTTCAATAAAAAGTGAGAATGAGATGCAAAGTCTTTCAATATTAGGAAATTAAATACTGGCCGTTAAAGTTAATCTCTCAGAGGGCTATGGAGAGGGTTATGTTCGGGGTTTCTCTGCGTGATAGAATCAGAAATGATGATATCCGCAGTAGAACTAAGGTTACCATCATAGCCCGAAGAATAGCTAAACTGAAGTGGCAGTGGGCGGGGCACATTGCTCGCAGGACTGATGGCCGATGGGGTCAGAAGGTTCTGGAGTGGCGTCCGCGGACCGGAAGACGAGCTGTAGGTAGACCTCGTCAGGATCGCGGGACCGCGGTGGATGCGAAAAGCACAAGACCGGTCTGAGTGGAAAGCCTTGGGGGAGGCATATGTCCAGCAGTGGACGTCTTTCGGCTGACATGATGATGATGATGAAAGCTAACCTATCTAGCTGTTTGCTATGAAAAAAAATCTATCTGTCTTTTGTTTAAAAAAAATACGGTAATTTCTTTGCAACGCTATTGAGTAGGTACGTTAGCGAAAATGGAAAAAACTGAACTGCGCGCCGTTATCAATTACTTGTTTGAAAAAAAAAACTACGGACCAAGGCAATTTAGATTTGCGGGATATTTTAGGGTCTAATGCTCCTCCATATTCGACAGTCGCACTTGGTGCGCCGAATTTAGACGTGGAAGAACATCGACCATGGACGACCCCCGCTCCCGACGCCCGACTACAGCAGTAACTGAAGAAATTGTGAAAAAAGTCGAAAACTTACTCGTAGTTTTGGCGGATCGTCGTGTTACGGTTCGTTTTATTGCTGAAAATTTAAAGATTTCAACGGGAAGCGTGCATAATATTTTACATGAACGCTTGTGTATGAAAAAGGCTTAGAATAATAACACATAGAAACCTAGTCCGCGCACCAAAACCGTCAGACTTAAACTACACCATTCTGGTGTACTCGGCGATCGCCGCCTGTCAGTCGCAATCACGTCACACAGCGTCAACAGCTCCCGGATTTTTATTGATTATGACGATTTGTATTGTTAATGGGTGCCACAACACTTCAGACCAAGAAAATAAACACTATAAAATAACATTCCACGTGTAAGTAATATGTTTTGACTTGTTGTTTTACGTAAAACATTCACTAAAATATTAAATTATTTTCTAACGACATTACATGAAAATGTTGCCATTATAACGAAATTTTTCCCCCTAAATTGTTATAGTAAGTACTTGTTATATTTTGTGATATTCTGTGATACGAATTGAATTACTTGTTTTTCTCGTTCAAGATTTCCTTCTAATCCGATTATTGCCGCATGTTGGATTGAAAAAATTAGGCTTAATCGAAATGAAAGCTGGTGGAAGCCGTCTAGGAGGACAAAAATATGTTCTGTACATTTTAATGACACAGACATAATAAAAATCGCGGCGGCATGTGATTTTAGTCCGCCAAAAAACCACCGGCCAAAAAAGTACCTTAGAACATTTTTAAACTACCTACTTAAAATATGATATTTTATGCGAATTAGAAAGAGACAAAACATTTTCTTATTACATAAGTGTTAATAAACGTTTGTATTATTACTAAGTAACTACAAAAAATGATCGAATTTAACAAAAATTATTATATGAAAAGATCCCCTAGTTTAGGGGGAAATGTAATCCGCTAGCAACATTACTTGTTTACTTGTGTGCGTGTTGTAGTGTGTTAGTACGCGTTGATTACGCCCACATGGATCCATTTTGTGCGACACTTTTGACGGGTTGGCTGTAGGAAACTATCATTCTACGTGTTATTATTCTAAGGAAAAAGGTATCTGCGCGTTGGGTACCAAGAATGCTTACTGACACGCAAAAACAAACTAGAGTCGAGATTTGTCAAGAAGCTGACCTGATACAGCAAGACCTGGAACTTTCTTTGGCGCAATTTAAAACAATAGACGAAACATTATGGCTCCATCGTTATGACCCTGAAACGAAACTTCAGTCTATGACATGGAAAAGGCCATCATTTCCAACACCGAATAAATTCCAGGTGGGCCCATCTGCCGGTAAGGTCATGGGCTCTGTTTTTTGGGATGGTAAAGGGGTAGTAATGATTGAGTATCTCGAGCATGGAGCCACTATTACGGGCACTTTATATGCCAAAAAAATAGCAACATTGCGCAAAGACATCCGCGAAAAACGGCGAGGTAAACTCTCGAAAGTTGTGCTGTTCCACCAGGACAATGCCCCGGGCTAGTGATGTGCCGTTCCCGGGAATATTCCCTAGGTGGGAAAATTCCCGGGAATATTCTCAGGAATATTCCCACACAAAGGGAACATAGGGGAATTTTGAAAGTGTATAGGTTCACATATTGTGTGATTGAGGATTATATCGAAACGTTATTCATTGAACTATTTACAGAGTCATTGAATGATGTTTCGTGCAGCACCGTTAAAAAAAAGACTATGATAAAAAAAACACGAGTTTTTTTAGCAAAAATCATTTAATTCTGCTTAGTTAATAATGAAGTCATTATTAACTAAGTTTAATAAAAAAAATATTTGTCCAATCTGTATTGCAATATTTCCCTGTTTTGGGATTATTCCTGGGAATAAAGGAATATTCCCCATAGGAAAATTCCCATTCTCGGGAATATTCCCACGGCACATCACTGCCCGGGACACAAGTCCGCCGTTGCAATGTCTGCAATTCGTGATGCAGGGTTCGATATCCTTAAGCATCCTCCGTATTCACCAGATCTTACCCCCAGTGATTTCTACCTATTTCCGATATTGAAAGAATACCTTAAGGGGCCAGAAATTTGAAGACGACGACGCGGTAGTCGCTGCAGTACAAGATTTTAAAAGTACCTACTCAAGATGAGACCTTTTTAAAAAATTGAATTTTAAGTTTAAAAAAAGATAACTAAGTACGCTAGAAGGTGACTATGTCGAAAAATAAAATGACATTTAATAAAAGTTGTTTATAACATACTCATTCTGACTTTTTATTGAACGTGCCTTGTATATTATGTCAAATCAATAAAAGGCTAACTTTCAACTTCGGATCTTGATTTTCCAATCCCTTCACTAGATGGCAGATAGCGCCGGAGTCCACCACTGCCTCCGGTTTGTGTTGCGCCAAGTCGACCATGGCACCAGCTGCAATCTTTAAAAGTGTGTAAGCAGACCTAATAATTACCCCTTAATGCCAAGACAGCACGGTAGATGATTATAGATCTCATAACCACATATAAACTCTACTTTCTTTAAATTGCCATTGGAGATGCCATTAGAGCGTAACTATGCTATATTGGGTGACTGTACAAGCTATATTGTCTTTGTCGTGTTTTGGTCCTTTCGACGCATAATGCCAAAAACGTAAAACGCCACTTTGTCGTTTTGCGTAATGAAAAAAAAATCCACGCATAATACCTAATACGCATAAAACCAAATACTCATAATACCAAATACGCAGAATGCCGAAATGCTTGGTGCCAAAAACGCAAAACGCCACGATGTCGTTTTGCGTAATGAAAAAAAAAATCCGCGCGTAATTCCTAACACGCATAATACCAAATACGCAGAATACCAAATACGCTTAATGCCGGCATACTAATACCGGCTTTCTCATAATATCTTTATATGTAGGTACAGTACAGTACAGTACAGTCAAGAAAAAAAAACTAGCCTTTTTCGCTGTTGTTACAGTGAGAATAAAGACTAAAAAGGTACGTGTTTCATTTTCCTTTAAAGTACCTATTTAACTTTATCGTGTTTAATTTAGGTACCTACCAGTCATTTATATTATAACCAACATCTAGACACGCGATAGCGTGTCAACCCAAGTTCAAGCTAAAAGAACTGCACCGAGTGTAATAATATTACGAAAATATTACACGAAACATTTGGAGCCACTTTTGACCCCCTCATAACTGAAAAACCATTTCACATAAACATTTGGCATACCCAGGATTTGGCAATAGGTACATGTGTTTGGCATTAGTAAGCGTAGGTATTTAGTTTTTATGCAGCTTCTGGCATTATGCCTGTTTGGCATTACCAGAATTTTCCAATACACGTGTTGTTTGGCGTTTTGCGTATAAATGGCGTTTTGCGTTTTTGGCATTATGCGTCGAAAGGGTTTTGGTACCTATTGGTTTTAACTCGTCGTCATTATTGTCAGGTAAATAACAGCCTCCAAAACGTTGACAATACGATAACCGGTCAAAGACGATATGGTTTTACCGCCTAGAAACTCGGCCCAGTAAGGACTCGTATTGTCGTTATAACAAAACTTTGCAGTGCCCTCTACCAAATATGCACTAACTAGCTACTCATAAAGACTATTGTTGAATGAAATTGAAACAAGGAATTTACCTGCTTGAGACTCATTTCCGGTTCCTGAAAAGCAAGCACCAGCAACGGCAAAGTTCCTGCGTCTACCACCAGCCCTGCCAAGTTTTCAGTGTGCTTGCCGATGTAACCTAAAGCCCACGCTGCATTTTCTTTGACCTAAACAACCACACAAACATTTTATCTCGTTTTCTAGAGATCGTCCAACTCGTTGGAACCTTGGAACACTACCTTATAGACATTTTAATTGGTATGATGGCTAATTTAAAACCTTATCGCAGAATCATTTATTAATTTCTAGTCATTTTGTTCTATTGCCTACGTGTTGCGTTGTGACATTTATTGCTGGCTCAATGCTCAACAAGTAGTAAAAAAGCCATCAAACAAATTAAGTGGAACATGTCATTTGAGGTGGAGTGGACCACCGGTTGTGTTAATAGAAAAATGCATTCCACGTAAAGGGCAAACAGACAAACATTCCGCCAGCCGGTATTGTCCTGTCAGTTCATCGTATTAGATCACAGACTATCAGTTTCTTCTTAACGATTTAAGGTGTGTGCACTCATAAACGCACAATAACCCTATTTTAGTTAAAGTATTGTCACTTTCTGTCAAATACAAATGTCACAATGGCTAAAAAATATTTCAAGCATAATTTAGCTATTGCGCGTTTATGCATATAACGGAGGTAAGTCTGTGCGGTGCCCTTAATCCGGCCTTAATCAAATTGTTGTTTTTGATTTTCGGTTACGAGTAATATCGTTTAAACTAGTATAAAGCGTATGAGAGCGAGTGAGAGAGAAGAACAAACTCGAAGATCATTAGTCGAGACTTTACCTCTGTCTAGTCCAGCTGATCGCTAAGTTACTCCTGTTAAGTTAAAATGTAGGAACATAAAAATCAAGCATCTATATACTACCTAAGTAAGTAGGTATTTAATTTTGTTTTTACTGTCTGTTTGTATTGTTCAATACCTGAGTATCAAAATCCTCTAGACACGAAACAATGTGTTCGAGCGCGCCAAGGCGGACGATCGCGGAAGCTAACTCTTCATTATGCCTATGAAAAATATACAAATAACAATCATGAAATAAGCTAATTAGTAATATGTACACCGTACGTGCCTAATGTATTTTTGTACTGCTTTACCATGAGTTACAATACAATTACGGAAACCGTTTGCGAGTCGAATGCTCTGTCCCTCAGTCTTCTTTCAGAATGTGAGCGACAGAGCATTCGACTCGCTAGCGAGTACGATAACTGTAGCTCATGGTAAGTCTGCAATTTAACTATTGTGAATTACTTACTTTGCAACAGCTCGCATGAGGTATAAAGCTGATCTCTTATAATAAACCTGGGGATAAGATACATTTTGTACTTAATAGCTATTATAGTAATCCTTAACTAAGGTCATAATAGGTACTCGTACGGCTTTTGAACTATTAAAAATTGTGAAAAAAATAAACAGTACGCAAAACCGAATAACATGAATTTTCACTGATTTACACCATACAAAACAAAACGGTAATTCGTTGCTTTAATACAAAAGCGACGCAAAACAAAACGTGTCTGTGTTGCATTTGAAATCGGAATGCTATATACTTTCAGTTTTAAATCAAACTACATTTGTTTTTGATTTGTGGCGCTTTTGTATTCAAGCAGCGAATTGTTATTACTTCAAGAACCATTAATTTTAACGGCCAATTTTTCTGTCTTTACTCTAAATTATAATGTGTATACATATAGCATTGTAAATATTGTAAATTAATTAAAGAGTAATGCTCAACCAGTACACGAGAACGTTTTCGTGTCTTTTACTGCTATATAAGCACGAGATGATACTTTTCATTGTAAGTTAGTCGTGTGTTTTGCTCTAGTGTGGTAATAATTTCTTTCAGTAAACTTTCAAGCTCCTACATGGAAGGGCTTACGTTGTATCTGTTGAGGTTATCAAGTGTGACGGCGAGCATGCCGCCGTTGACCAGCTGGCGTGCCACGCCCTCGTCGTGCTCAGCGAGCCGCGCCGCCGCCACCACGGCGCACTGCCGCACCGTGCTGCACGTGTCCGACAGCAGCGGGCGGAGCAGCTCTGTAAACATCCCGCACACACGCCGACATCATGTCAACCGAAACACGCTGGGGTGTTACGTTAGGATGAAATTCCGATGTTAGCAAAGCCCAACATCGCGTGGTCAATCGTGGTGGATCTTGCCGGTGCGTTGCGGTGCGGGTGCGGCAAAGGCGCGGCTGAAGGTTGTACTGTACGATAGGTAGGTATATTGTTTAGTTTGAATCTTTATCTACGGGCTGAGTGTTCCGCAGGAGTCGGGTAAAGACCGGCGTATGTTAGACCGTCGGTCCACTTCGTGGGACGCCTGCCTGCATTGCACTTGCACCCTCTGTATCTACTTGGTCGCACTACTTAGCTTAGAACCTTTCTCCTTCAACGGGCATCGCGTTATACCTACTACATAAGTACTGTGTCCCGTCCACTGCCTGTTGATGATGATGATGATAATGAGGGACGAGGGAGTGAGCAGCATTCGACTCGCTGTAGCGAGTACCTACGCTGCCGTGTCTGGCCGAACTCACGTATCTTTGAAAGAGCTGTTTTGAGATAAACGGGTTTGAAAGTTTTTAAAAGAAACGTTTCATATCTCGCAAAATTATTGAAGGATATTTTTTATTTTATTTTTCATTTGCAGTAAATATAATCCCACACAAGAAGAGATAAAAAGAAATACAACTTTGCAATCGATAATTTTATTATAGCTATTTTTAATTATGGGAGTTGTAAAATTTCATACATTGTTGGTAACGCGACCTGCTGTATCTATAAATACACGAGAATGGCGGGTACAGGCGCTACCCAAGTGATTGCGCTTAGGAGATACCGATCTAATGTATGTGGATTTTAATGTATGGGTTCTCTGTCAGTATTTCTGTATATTTCAGTATATTTCTTTATTATACTTAATTATTTATCAGGCTTACTTGATATGCGTTCGGGGATAAAGTTATAAAGGGTTTTAGTCAAGTATGCCGCCATCCGCGAAGATAATATTTAAACACGGCATAACCATAACCATAAGTATAGTTACAATTACAATTTTTATCATTCTATCCATCCATACTAATCCATACTAATGTTATAAATGTAAATATATGTATCTGTTTGTTTGTTACCTCGTCACACTTAAACCGCTGAACCAATTTGAATGAAATTTGGCATGGAGATAGAACTTTGGAGTTTTCTTTTACGCGGACGACGTCGGGGGCAAAAGCTAGTAGTAAATATAAAAGCCTTGAGGTTATATAAAAGTTTTTATTTAAGTAAACAAAAAAATGTGACACCACAAACCACAACACATAACCAATTTAAAATTTAAAATAAAAACGTGTCATAGGTAATCCTAAAACCTGGGGTTTTCAACGTATCAAACATCCCTTCATAATAAAATAAAATATTCATAACTAAACAAAAAAATGTGACACCACAACTGTTGTGGTTTAATTTTAATAATTAAATTAATAAAAACAAATTTAAAAAAAAATTGGTTACTTGTTACACATAACCAATTTAAAATTTAAAATAAAAACGTGTCATATTTCTAAAACCTGGGGTTTTCAACGTATCAAACATCCCTTAATAATAAAATATTAATTTGCTGTTATCTAGCACTGTATTTTGCTTCAAAAGCTCTAAAATAGCGTGTCTCCTTAAACAACTCATTTTTTATATTTTGTCATTAACATAAGGTTAATTTCAACTATTTTTATGAATAAAAGTACGGGAGCACGTAATTAAGCGTGCCCGAGAAAGCGATTGCATGATCCCGACAGGATCATACTAGATTGGTAACGCCGAAGTCAGGTATGAAGAGATACGGTATACACGCGTTAGTCGGCCGGTTCACTCTTGTTGCGCTGTTCTCAGGTAACTTAAGATACAGTACGGACCCGTGACCAACTATGTGAAAATACATAGTTACAGTAGTTTTCATGGTGTATTATCTTGGAAAATAATAAGAAAATTGTAAAAAAAATTATTGTAGTATATAGATGGCAGTATTTAGAAACGAATCAGCCTGGTTACGCGTAACTGCTGTAACTCAAGATACGTGAGATCGGCCAGACACGGCAGCACGGTAATTGTTTTAACTCGTGGTAAGGATGGTACTCACCCAGCACTCCGATACTTTCCAAACACTTGACGTTAGTGGCCCTCGTGGCAAGCTCCGCCATAGTTTGAACAAAAACCAACCTGGCTTTTTGGTACGTTTCAAAAACTAAAAACGGAAAGAAAAAATATTTACTAAACATATTATAAGTACCAACCTGTATAAGGTTCAGGATAGATACCGGGATATAGAGTTTAAAAAACGGTTCTTTTAAAAACATTAAATCGACCCACCTAGTACTGGTCCAATCTAATACCTACCTTTAAACGAGCAATTCTTGTATATTATGTATAATCTCAATCTAGGAAACGGCTCCAACGATTTCGATGAAAATTGAAATATAGGGGTTACCGAGGGCGAAAAATCGATCTGTGTTGTCACCTTCGGGAAATATCGTTTTCTACCTGACCGACCGACGCACGGCCTTCCAGGTATTAATACCTACATAATATTGAGATTCTAAACTTGCCATGTGTTTGTTGCGGTTGGTATTTACGTTACTTAATTTATAATTAGGTAACCATTTAATCTTTTTTAAACCGCAAGAAAGCAGTTGGTTTGACCAACTGGATTTTTTTTGATCTGTTTCCAACTGGCCCTAACTTGACCCTTGTTGAGTTAGCTAAGTAGGTACACAAGAACGCGAGGCGATTTATCTCAAAAAACTCGCATTTTCCATATAGCTTGTAAGATTTTGCGAAGTGACATACCTAAATATAGGTAAGTCTGAAGCAAAAAATACCTACTAATAACAGGAAAAGACGGTAGCGAAATCTTAACTTTATTTAACCTACGAACATTAAAAGTATGCTAAATAAATCATATTACTTTACCATGCTATTATTATCATACAACTGAGTAGTTATAGCAGTTACTCCATTAAACGGAATCTCATCTACATAAATAAGCACATTTTACTGTCTATTTTACCTTAATATTACCCTACATGTATATACTATTAAACGGTCAATATTTGTATAGATGTTTATATCATGTTATATGTTTTGAGTGATAAAAAAGAAAACCGTTAGCAGCGATTGCATCTTAGCTAGTCTCTGAAGTCAGGAATTATTTATATAATTTGTAATTACGTTCTCAAAAACGGCTTGACGATTTCGATGAAATCCTACTAATACTATATAATGCGAAAGTTTGTGTTACTTTGTTACTCCTTCAACGCAACGGCAACGGTGATGCATCGGCTGGACGGATTTGGATGAAATGGGTATCCCCAATTATTAACACATACAACCCCGAAAATGTAGAATTTCCCAAGGGAATAACGATAATCTAGATCTACGCGGACGATGTCGCGGGTAGAAGCTAGTTTGCAATATAGGGTTTACAGGGGCGACCAATCTATTTGTCAAGTTAGCTATCATTTTCATGAAACTTCGAACCCAAGCAACGCTCGGTCTTCCAGGTACTAGTTATATTTAATGACCTTGGTTATATTATAAAACGAAGCTTATAAAACGGAATCTACCCGAAAGAGGTCGTTGAAAAGAACCTCAGCTCTGAGAACTCCGCCTATAAAAAGGTAGAATATCGGATCCGCATCATATTTCCTTGACGCATACGCACAAAGCGTAAATATAAAATAAGCACCTGACTAGGCAGCTCAGATGGGACCACTCCTTTACCTATATTATTTAGTGTGTTTCAGTAGAATTAACGTGCAATACAATACCCAATTGTATGTTTCTCGGACTGCTCATAGAATGACTCATGGTGGCAGCAAGCGTTATGTAAATCCAAACAATGAAACGATTTCCTTTTATTTATCTCCGTCTTAAACTCTTGTATGCATTTAAAAATACTTTGAAATTGACAAAGTATATGCCAGTTGACTTTAGTTTATTGCCAACCTCTTTAGTTCAATGGGGAGTCTTAACGGTCAGTCACTAAAATGTGAATTGGGATGAAGGTAGACTTAAACGCGGTAAAGTACATACTTATAATATAAGACAATCTATAGCGATGACCAACTAGAAACGAAATAAAAATAAATGATACTAACTCGAACGGAATTATTTTAAGGCTGTAGCTTTCGGGAAATGAAATACACCTACCGCAGATCCACCTGGCTGGACGCATACAAAAGATTCAATTTACATCAAGAGGATTGTGAAGCTAAAAAAACCATACAAAATGCGAAAACGTTTCTCTCCCCTTAAATCAGTCCGATTTTTGAATATGTTGTAGATATCATGAAAACCTATGTCTGTACGTTTTCCTTTATAACAACAAAGAAAAAACAGAAACGTACAGACGTAGTTCTTTATAATATCTACAACATATTCATAAATCGTGGAAATCGGACTTGATTTAGCGGGTGACAAACGTTATTGCCCGGAGCGGCGCAAAATTTATTTGGAACTTTATTGACAGGTACGCGATTTTAGCAGCGCTTCACAATCCTCTAAAGAGTTTCATACAAAACACCATATGTATAGCTACGTACAGTTAAAATATTAGGTTTATTCTATTTATAGGAAAGCAAACAACAACTGCACTTTATCCTTCGAAACAACACCTACCAATAAAATTGCCTGTAATTAAACTTAAGTGTCTCTTGTTTTTCCCACATTAATTCAATAGACCGGCGACCGACGCGGCGCCCGCGCATTCAGTCCAACACCCGTGAAGGCCATGTGCCGCGCGAACGCGACGTCACCGCGCGCCGTGTGTGTGCACGCGCACACACGCGCGGTCATTGTGCCCGCCCGGCGTGTGCGCAGTGCTTACCTGGCAGAGTTCACTAACACACGCGCGCGCAACCTGTCCCAGCCGCATGCTCGGACACTAAACCTCGTCATTACACTAACATTGTACTAAAATTCAGCTAGTCATTATTAAAAATGACCCCGATTGTTCGCCGGTGATCTTATTCAAGCTCAACGAGCCAGTGTTCAGAGTGTTAGCAGCCAGGATGCCGTATATCATGGTCATGGGCACCCTGAGCGCGGCCCATCTCTCAAAGGACGAGGGCGCGACTGTCTACGGGCTGAAGAGCGACGAACGAGCGGCGTTAGTGAGGGTAAATGTTTGCTTAACGGAGCAGGACAGCGGCAGCGCCTGCCGGCAGAATCAATGTAAATATTTCGAGAAGTCACACATTTGCCGTTAAAGTAAATAGACAATGTTATGTTTCATGACTCATGTTAGTTCATGTTGAAATTCTATACCGACTAGATAAGAAAACATTACTTAGATACTTACCTACTTACTTGTTCTCTCTAATCGTTCCCTAATGGTAATTAATGGCTGTGTCTTGCAGTCATCAGCGCACGATGTACGCAAGTATACCTCAAAACAAACCATTTTAACTAATAATGCAACCTTTATATTTCAGGAACTTAATTCCTCGTTCAACAACATGACAGTGGCGATATCCTCGGACCAGGAGCGCACAGTCCGCGTGACGCAGAAGGGGCTGACGCTGGTGGTGGTTAACCGGCTGCACGCGCTGCTGGGGTACGATGTTGTGTCGCACGCCATGGCCATGACCAACGCCAACCGCGACCTGGTGTCCTTCACCATGTACAAGAAGTCCACCCCCCACGGCCACGGCCATGCTCACGGCCACGGCGCCCACAAGACCCACTCTCACGGCAACGTCGTGACGCTTTGACGTACGACTTCGAAAAACATTAACCTTTGCAACAAAGTGACGAATATATGCACGCCTTCCATAAGTTTTCCGTTCGTTTTATCATACATCGCACACAAGCCTACGCTTACCTGTAACATTAAAAATTCGCGATACTCTATCGCCCTCACAGGCGCGGGCTTTGTATTTTTCGCGCTGAAAAGGTTAAACTATTTTGTCAAACTAATCCGTCCAATCATGACGTAAGACCACATTATGAGGTCGTTTACGTAAACTGTTATTTTATAATAATAATTTACTAAATAAGCTACTGAAATAAAAATATGAGAATTCATAAATAATGTGTAATATATTACTACCTGCTCAACACAAACAATAACTAGAATTATATAAAAGCTATGTCAGTCTTAACAATAGGTATTAATAACTTATCAGTTATGGCCAATAATAATGGAATGACTGATATAAAAGTAGAAAATTGCACGTAAATCCGTGCGTTATTGCACATTGTATCATTGAAATTCCTATTAATCTTACAAAGATCGTCTTTCCTTTCACGTAAATATTGACTTAACTTGAAACAAAAGATTATTGCACTGGGTCTCACAATTATCAGTATTAGCACACTACATCAACAGGTCAACTGTTTCTCCTCCGCCCTAGTTTTTGTCTCTCTTCAGCGAGTCTCTTGAGCGCTGCTGCGTATTGCCTCTGCACGTCCATCAGGCGGGAATACTCCTCATGAAGACCGATTTTTTGGTCTTTTTCATTTTTGAACTTTATTTCGACTTTCCTGACAGTTTGATTGACCCATTCTACTATGGACTCAAATTGAGACATAAACTCTTCCCGCTTTCTAGCTGAAGACATGGCTCTGAAACAAAGTAGGTAATCACATGACGGTTCTTTTATATAATGGTGTTGGTGTTATATGGTGGGTTTTAAATAATGGAAATGGGAAATGGATGGAAGATGGATGGAACATCATGGATTTTCGACTATAAGTATAGTCTCTGAATACTACAACCGTACCTAATTTATTTCAGCTTGATACACAATAATAGTAATCAATTAAAATATCAATGCCGTAAAATCTTAAAAATTTGTTTACCAATCAGTAAACTCCAATCGGAACACCAAAGACAACGCGCAAAAAACCGTGATTCGCGAAATGTTGCCGGCGGATCGCCAACGAATTCTTCAGTGTAAGTTGCTATTCACGCGGCAATCCGTCTCGAACGCGTTTGCATCCATGGTACTTATACTAGAAAAGCAAACGCGTTAGAGACGTTAGTTGTATTAGTTCACTTTGCCTAATGTTAAACCGGTAGAATCTAGTATTTTTCTAAATGACGAGTGTGTGCAAATGGTAGATAAGACGGTATTTCCTAGGCATAACAATAGATAAAAATTTGCAATGGAGTCCCCACATAGCTGTACTGGCAGGTAAACTAAGTTCGGCAGCTTACGCCGTGAGTAAAATTAGACAACTAGTTTAGTTTATATTTCTATGGTGTTATGTCTTACGGTATTCTAGTTTGGGGTAAGGCAGCTGACATACAAAACAATATTTTTGTTACCAAAAAGAGCCATTCGTTCTATTTACAATTTAAAATCCTGCGACTCATTAAGAGAACTTTTTAAAGAAATTAATATTTTAACTGTAGCATGTTAATTTAGTTACGAGAATATTATTCATGTTATGAATAATTTAGATTCTATCACCAAAAAGTATGATATACATAATTTAAATAATAGATATAAAAATAAAGCCATTCGAAAAATCCGTTTCAGTAAAGTATATATAATTCATTAATTGTTGGTCAATGCATTCATTTCTATAATAAATTACCAGACGTAGATTTAAAGTTAGGGTAACTTTAAATCTACGTCTGGTAATTTATTTTTCAGCACTTGAAAATTTCTTGAAAAAGTCGTTAATGTCTAAAGCGTATTATAGGGTCGAGGATTATCTAACAGACAAAAATGCATGGCCTAAACCCAAAACTTAGTCAATAATAATTTGATCAAATGCAAAACAATACTATATCTTGTCTAGGGGACACCGTTGATGTAGGAAAACATATCGAAACTTTCATTTGCACCGTCTTATATAAATAAGGTGTATTTTTTTCCTTTTCTCCCTCTATCTGTCTCCCAAGATTTTTGGCATGTTTTCCTGCTGAACTACGCATGGTATTTAATATTATATTTAATTTAATATTTAAAGCTTTATATAACTAATGCTTAGACTAAGTAGTATCATTGTAATAGGAAATATGTTTAATAAATGACTGACTGCTGAGTTTTAACTAACTTACTGATAAATGACTTTATATTTATCTTTATCTTTTAATAAAATTAAATAAGTTTGCGTTACCTAGTATATTTCCACTTTTTAAAAGACCGCACTGAGAAGATTTGCAATATTTTATTTATTAGCAGTTTTAAACCTTCGATTTAAATAAACAAGTTAAAATATAATTAATATTAATTAATATTATACCAACAAAAAATATTTTCCTAAGAATCGATTAGAATCATGATGCATCGAAAGGTTGTACATCACTATTTGTAAGATTAGAAAGAAAAATTATAATAGTACAGGTGAGGTGAGGTGAGGTGAGGTGAGGTGGGGGGTACCATCTTTTTTTTACGGACTAAGACGCTGAGTGACAGAGGCTAAAGTTCGATCGTTTTATTTCCATTGCGCGTTTAATAAAGGCAGGCACTACAACTTTGCAACTAAAGTAGGCATCATGAATGTGAAATAATCCCACAGTCTTATTTTTCATAGTAAAACAACGACAAACCTAAACAATTATTTTTAAATAGATAAAACATAATTTTAGAAGAAATTTACTAGCTTATTACAACAGTTTTTACTACTTAATACGGTAAAACCAGTTAGTTATCTAGATATCGGTTGACGCCCGGAGGCGATGACGGTCGAGGGCGGACTAAACGAAGCCGCGTAGGAAGCAGACATTTAGACTGCTTTTTGACACGCGAAGTATGTACACTTGCGTTGTATAGTTAGATAAAGGTCTGTGAGTAATATGTTTAAAGAATGATAGTTTGTTTAGTATCATGCGGCACTTCTTCTCAGAGGTATTTCACAGACCAGGATTTCAAACAAATATCAGCCATACTTTTGTATCAGGGGCAAACAATAAATTAGCTTTACTTACTCTTCATAGTTATCTAAAATTGAATTCAATAAGCTAAGTTCTTTTGATGTATATAGTTTCACTTCAAAAAGAGTGTTGTAGAAAATGTAATACTGCTTTGTTTCCTTGTGTTTTGATGCAACTGGAAACAAAAAACACTCAGTTACCAAAAGTTTATGCTGCATCTTTATTTTAATGCATAATAAACATTACTACCTTGGTTATAGAGTTCAATAAACCTCTTTTCATACTGCAGCAGCTCTGCAGTTCCAGGCACCTCATCTATTGCCACAGTGTACCTCAAAATTTCTCTATTTAACTTGGCTACTTCTAATCTCATATTAGTAATAAATGCTTTTATTTTTTCTTCTCTCTGTTGAAATTCTTGTAATTCTGCTGGAGTGAGTGGTATCTCTTCTATGTTAGCTACTGGCTCTTGAATGGCACTATAGATAAATAAAAGTAAGTTATTCATATTGGCATTATTACCTACATAAGACTAAGTAATATATATAACATGGATTGTAAACAAACAAGATTTTATTCTTCTGTCCTTACTCCTTACCTTACTTATTTATACCTTTATGACTAAGATAACATCAGTATTTGTATCTATTTCCATTATAATAAAAAGAAATGGAGAAAAAAATCTTACCTGAGACCCTCTTGAATTTTTGTATGCTCTTTTTCCCTGTGCTGAATTATTTGCAGTAACTCATTTCTTTCCTGTGCTAGTTCCTTCAAGGCTTTGTAAAACTTCTTCACATTTTGATCACTAAAAGAATGCACAATTACTTTAAAGAAGAATCTGGCACTAATAATTCCTATTAACATTGAACAAATTGTATTAACAAAAGTGAAAAAACGCAACCAAATGATGAATAAATAAAGACCATACATATTTCAATCATACAAGTATTTACAATACGCTTAAAAAGCCTTCGGGTTCATACTTCTCTCTTGCTCTCTCTTACACTTTTATGTCTTCCCAAATTTACTTGAAACTGAAACACTATTTAACTGCTCTTGCAATGTAATATTAATCTCAATACGAACCTGCTATCATCTGAGTTTGTGATCTTGTAAGTTATTTTCTGCAGTTTACCCACAATACTAGCATATTGCTGCTTTGCACTCTCCATCCTACTTTCATGAGTTTCCTTTGTCTCCTCAACCTCTTTCTCCATGGTGTCTACTGTCCTTGTCAACTTGTCAACTTCTTCAGAATATTTTAACTTTTCACTCTCTTCAAGTTCTTTCGATAGCTCTCCTGTGAGCTCAGAATGTAAAACTGCATAGTGTATTTTTGTATCAGCTGTATCCACAATGTTGTCATGACTTTTTGTGTATGTGACAGTCTATAAGAAACATAAACCATTAAAATAAAAATAATACACAAAGCAGTTATTACATAATTAATTAATTGTAAAACATAAATAGTTATTTTATTTGTTATAGTTCAAACTTCGAGAATTAGGCCAGTCTATAACGACATCAAACATAGCAAATGGGTATGTAAATACTATTTTTTTTATATATTGTTAGGTCCCTTGAGAGTAGTTAAAACCTAAGTTTGCAACCCTGAAAACTCTGTGCTACCCTTATGGTATTCGAAAAACTACGAAATTTAGGCACTTGATTCAATTTCTTCAAAAACTAACCTAAGGAAGCGTTTTCAAATATCTTTGGTGGTACTTTAATAAAGATAACTAAATTTGCTACAATGTGACCATAGTTTGAGCACACAATGTTCATTGGTCGCGGAGATAGAGCAAGTCAGTCAAAGATGAGCATTTTTTTCAAAAAGTGAAGATTTTGTTGTCTAATCATATTCCAAGACTCGTACCGGGTGAACTAATTGCTCCAAGGTAAAATCGTAAGAAACAATTTGTAGGAACTTTAATCAGCTTCAATTTAATAGGCCTCATAGTTTCATGCAAAATAAAAAACAGAAAAATATGTGACTTTGGTAAATAATAAAATATTGTACTGAATAATGTTGGTATGATTATCTTTAAAAACAAAAGTGCAAAAATGTGTATTTACCATTTTATATATTCAATACGGCCTCAGATAAACATACACTAAAGAAATAAACATACAATTGGAAAACTGCAAAAATGTTGGCACTTGTTTCACTTTCTACTACCCTACCCTACTAAACCCTAAAAAACTACCCTACTTTAATAAAGATAAATAAATTTGCTACAATTTGAGCATAACTTGAGCACACTATGTTCAATGGTTGAGGAGATAAAAATGACCCTACCACATCTTCACTTTTTCAAAAATTGGCTCATTTTTGACTTGCTGTATCTCCGCAACCAATGGACATAGGGTGCTCCGGTTACGCTCAAATCGTAGCAAATTTATTTATCTTTATTAAAGTAGGGTAGGTTTTTAAAAGAAAGTGAAACAAGTGCCAACATTTTTGCAGTTTAAAGATACTTGAAAAAAGGTTCCTTATGGTAGTTTTTTCGAAAATACTGAAACAAGTGACAAAATTTCGCAGTTCTTCGAGCGCATTAGTGGTACCACACGGTTTTTGGGTTGCAAACTTAGATGTTAACTACTCTCAAGGGGTCCCTTGCATAACAATATATTTTAAAAAAGTAGTTACATTCAGGTTTGCAATGTTTGCCTTTTTTTGTGGTGATCTAGACTGGCCTAAATATGAATTAGCAGTCTGTAATCTTCATCAAGATCTTTTTGTTAATATTAAACGAAAAGGTAATCATAAAACTGCTCTCTTCCTCAAACATAGTCGGCTGAAATGTTAAGGCTAACATAATGTCCGGTATGTCTTAATGCAGGAAAAAAGATTGCTAAGTTTATAACAGACAGGCAAATATTTTTTTCTGAACTATAACAGAATATATTCCTAGGTTTAAGTGTTATGTCATGAAATGTATTCAAATCAAATCAAATATAAATCTTCCTTAGAATTTGGTTTTATACAAAACACTTCTTAGAATAACTCATTGACAGGCTTTGCACAGCCTAAATTGCTTTGGATTATGTAGGGACTTCAAATTTGGAGGCAATATTTGCTGTTGGGGTGAACTATAAGGGTTTTTTAATAATGGCCCCAAAACAGGAAAATAGGGGAAATGAAGGGGAAGGGGAAACTAATTTTATGTATACCAAGTCATAAACATCCTCTATTATAATCATAACTACAGTTAAACTTACTTCAGTGGTAATTTTGGAAGGATCAGCTAATGTTTTTTCATAATCATACTGAAACAAAATGCAACAAGCTGTAAAGAACCCAGTCAGTATAAACACAAAATGCATCTTACAGGAAATACTTTAGACTACATACCAAGAAATCAAGTCCTTCGTCTTTCTTGTTTTCATCTTGCTGAGTGGTGATGTGGAGCAGCATTCTCTGATCATATTCTGAGAGGGTAGCATTCACTTGCGCCAGCTCATTTGCAGGCAAGCCACCTATCCTCTTACGTACTCTACATGGAGTGTATAAATTCTAAAAATAAACTCATCACTTTAACTGAAGGGCAGCATATAAAACATCTAATGTGTGAATGTAGAGTATAAAAACAGGCTATTCTTTTATTCTTAAAGAAATAATGCTAAGACCTGTAGTGTAAATTTAAGTAGGCTTGTTGGAAACTTAAATAATATTTTAGATTCATCTCACCTGTAAAACAGATAAATGTATTAACAACCTCTCTTTCTGCTCAAAATAAGCCCTGTCAGATTCAAAAATATAATCCTTATCATACTGCATCACAGCAAACTTGCGGAGCTCATCTTCCTTGGCCTCTCGAAACTCACTTGAATATTTAATTAACCATTGTATGAGGGGAAAAATGTTGATGAAGTCCAAGCCCTGAATTTGGTGAGGCTCTATTATATAGGGGCATTTCATTGATGGTAGGATTTTGACAATTTTTTCAGTAAGTGCACTGCAAAGAACAAGCTAGCTCAAACTTTTGTCAACCAACAACTTTGCATGTTATTATCACTACTATAGTAATTACATTTTCTTCCCAATAGTGAGGTTCTCTTCGAAGAGAAGGCTGACGTCCACATCAATGTCGCACAGCTCGATGCACCACGACAGGCCGCCCACAATCTTATCGAAGGCCGAAAGGCCCTGCAGTTGCGCGCGGTAATATCCCGCCGCGACCAAGGCATCCGATATTTCGTGCCACTTTACCAACTGCTCTGCATCTTCACGGACTTCAACCTGAAGTTAAGTTAACAAGAGCCAATTTTAAAATAATAGACTTCTTCATTTGCAGTCTTAACTGACCCTTCTCCCTAAATGGCTCACCTCTTTTCCATCGTGATCCACCCCACTGTAAATATGCATCAAGGGTTTACTTCGAGTAAAAATGTTTTTCTGTTTGGCTGCCATGTTTTGATTTCGTTTAGTATTAGTTACAACACCAAACCGGTCTCATAAATACAATAAAACGGTTGAATTAACTAACTTATAATCATATTACACGAACGAAAACCAGTTGATTGAACGAACTGTCTAATCTAACAATAGTAACAATGTATATTATAGTAGTCTTTGCTGTCTAAATCTTTTTTTTAATGAGCTTTGGCTACTAGGGACATTCATATTATTATCATATCATGTATCCACAGATTATAAGGTATTGCGAGAGCGTAAAGGAGAATCTATACTCTGGTTTACGATTGCGTTGCGAGCAAAGATCTTTCATACTACTAGATCGTGCACCGAAAAAAATTGTTTAGCTATTACGAGATCTGTCTGTGTGATACACTTATGGTAGCTATTTCCGTATAAGTGGTAGCTAGATAAAAGCCGGTCCTGGCGAGAGGGCTCCCGCTGGAAGTGTGTCCTTGTCTGACGTCTTCTTAGCTCGATTAATCATTGGGTTTGGTAGAAACGGTAGAAAAAAATATATTTTTCTTTTTTATGATTTACCAAAATGAATGATTCATAAACTTTGAAACGTTTTTAAATATTATACAGTTCCTATAATTAATAATCAATTCGTTGTATTTTAATAATAATTCATTAATACTGAGTAAGAGTAGTACTCAAATGTTTGGGCCTGGTAATACTAAATATGAGATGGCGGTTTGATCATTGAGTAATTTGAACTTGTTTTGTTGAGTTTTGTGGATAAGTTCTAGAATATGGTGAATTCTTGTTGTGTGACAGGGTGCAACAATGAATCATATCCTGGTAGCCGCTTTTCTTTCCACGGGTAAGTAAATCAAATCATTTAATGTAAAAAAATACACAAAAACAACAATCGTTTTCTTTAGGATAACCATGAATTTTGTTGATCAAAGCTTTTTTACAATCTCGTTGTAGTAGGTAAAGTCTGGCAAACGAAAGCTGCCACAAAAAAAGGGCGGCAATTCAAAAATCAGCAGCTGGATAAGCTGGATTAGGCGATACTAAACGTAGTTGATATTATTTTATTCGTCAGAAATGTTAAATTATTGTTTCTATCTATCAACTCCGTTTGTTTAGTGTACAGACATTGATTGCTGGAGATATTCCCCTTAAACTACCAATACTCTATTGTAGCCCTTATTGGATGTATTAGTAAATAAAAACAAGAGCTGATTTCCCTTGCGGCCGACGCCATCCCCGGACAAGTAATTCAACAAAATAATGGGCTTTAGTGGATTGCCAATATAGCCCGTGTGACGTGTGACGTAGATATTCTTAGAGGAAATACCCCAGCATCTTTTCTGTTTTGTATAGACTTTACCACTATTACCTTTTTTTAGGAATAATTTATAGACTATCTGTCTTTTATAGACTAGCATTATCGTTTTTTCCAGCGGCAGCAGTGCCCCTCTAGATATCGAACGATTTACGTTGGTGCTTTTGAGTCTTATTCAAAGTCTTATCGTCCGGTTCAGCTTTATTTTCCAGCTTCCACCTTATTTACCGCAGGCAGTTGTTTTACAGGGGTACTTTCAAAGGTGCGAGACTCAACTCTGCTGTTCGCGGCGCTGCGCTGGAGGGATTCTCCACACGCTGTTGCACCACCTGCGAGATACCGTCGATCTAGCTCGCAATTGGCACTCGCTTTTAGCTAAAATCAAAATATTTTTAGCCACCTAAGTTTACCATTTTTTTTGTGATTTTTGCTTCGATGTTTTTTAACCTGTTTTCTATTATTTCTTTTAACTTTGTGAGTGTTATATTAAGTTAAAGTAAAAGGTACCTTGGTTTTTTGACTGTATGTCTCTTACCAATACTGTAAATAAATAAGTAAATAAAATAAATAAATAAATAGTATTTTTAAAATATAAATGTGCTTCGTCATTGTCGCTATCTATTATCCCTCCAGCGGTTTTAGTGTGAAGGAGTAAAAAACGAACACACACACACACAAACTTTCGCATTTATAATATTACTGGTATTATTCCTATACTAGGCGAAGAAGAGCCCTGATAGACGGAACCTTTAATTATAATAACTTATTGAAGATTGAACGTGATTAGAATACTATTACTATCAATTTACACAATATGACAATGTGAAAAATAACTTCTTTTAAAACGGTAGGTAGGTACCTAAGGTCAGTCCAACTGTAGTCGGTGGCTCACAATATTTTAACCAAAAGCCGACATCAGATGGACTGATCTTAGGTACATACCATTTTAAAAGAAGTTATTTTTTTGCGTTTTTGAAGGCGGTTTTTTGTTTTTTAATACATTTATTTTATACTTTTTAGTGATCATAATAAGCCGTTATGTAGTCCCACTTCTTAAATGATACAAAACTTCTTCGTTATAGCTCGACTATCTTAATCTTCGAGTTCTGGTTCCATCTATAGTCTTCATCATCAGTTCCACATCACCAAATCATACTTTCTGAATGCAAATGCTGGATCTGTTACAAAAATACCGAAATCGCTATGTGTATGCCTATAATACTTGAGTTCTCTCAATTCCTCACGGATCCCCTCATCACTTTGTGACAATGGGACCACCTCGGGAGTATATACACTATCAAACAATAAAATAATTTTCAAAATTGGTCCACAATTGACTCGCGTAAGAAACATACAAAAAAAATAACAACATATAAACGAATTGAGAACCTCCTAATTTTTTGAAGTCGGTTAAAATTATTTCCTTTACTACCCCACCGGCTTGTAAAATTAATTTGTCCGTAAATTGCAATTCAAATATGGTCACCTTTATTAGAAAGGGACGCACTAAGTTTTAGTACATTTGCTTCGGCTCGCGTTATCGGTGTAGTGCACCTTCCAGATGAACGTAAGTACTTACTAATTCCATGATCATAGCAATCGAATGGGCTCTTCTCTTTACATTCTAGGCTCCACATTCGTAGTGTTCACAATTGTGTTCACAGCACAGATTATTAAGGTAGGTAAGTTTCACAGTATAGTTCGCGCTCGACGTTGTAGCTATAATATATTCTACAGTAAAAGTAAAAAAGAAAAATACAGTAAACATGTAGGTATAATACAATGTTATTTATTTATTTTTTTAACCTATATTGCACACAAAAAAAGAATACAAATGGCGGACTTAATGCCTAATGGCATTCTCTACCAGTCAGCCAAATAATCATAAAGTAATGACTATGTTACTGTGTAACATACAAAAACACATACATACATTTTTAATACAAAATTTATCAATTTATCAAATGCTCAAAATGAGAGAGAGAGTGTGAGAATGAATACAAAGTCGCACTCTTTTGATTATTTCGCTCCCTGTCGATTTTTTGATCTTGTGGTGGATATTTTATTACAGTAAATTTATTAGTAATAGGTACTTATGATTATGTCAGTTGTATGTCCTTACGGCAACGTCAGCTTTTCATTTTTCTGAACAATATTCACATCAAATGTTAAAATTCATGGTCTTCCCTTTATTTCTGACACTATGTTATTTAGCAAAGAATAATCCTTATGATGAAGCCTTTCGATCGGTATGATAAAGCTACAGGGTGATTATTTTTCTCGTGTAACGGGTTCGATTCCCGGTTCAACCATGTAATTATTTAAATATCTATGAATGCAGTTTAAATTGTTTTTTTAAATTCAAATAATGTCTTCTTTCAGTAAAAGGTTCCATCTACAATACTCAAGGTATTTTCCTTCCATGTGGCATGGCCGTGGGACGCCCTGTATATATCCATTGTCCATATGTCGCACTCTTTCTCCATTCGTAATCAATACGAGAGAAAAGGACAGAATCCTCGATTTTGGTCCGATGTGAAATGGGGCTACTATACTAGTCCAAGTTTGGTCACAAGAATTTAGTAATTACAATTAATGGTGAGTGTACATTGCTTGCAATTTATTTTTTGTAAGAACACGAGTGCATCATTACCATTTTTTCTTTTTTTAATTACTATTTTAGTTACTCTATATCAAGAAAAGCCCTCGTGCCGGTAACACATTGATAAAAAGTTTATTTTCGAATCATCGTGGTTCGAGAACCGTTCCATTAAACGCAACTATCATTAAATTGATGTCAAATAGATTAAAAAATAGTAAGCAAACTTGCGCGCTTACTCGATAGACATACCTTATAATCTGTGCTCGAGATTTTAATTCGGCTTCGACATTCAATCCACACATTTTCAATTTTTTCTTGAGTTAATTTTGATTATTTCTGATTGACTCGCCCTGTGCTAGAAGAAATTGTAGTCATCGTACACGAATTGCACTGGTTGATTTTTTCCAATACTTAAGTATGAGCAAGTTACCATGCATTTTTCGTTGTAAGTATCAACAATTTTCTCTCAGTAAGCCGCTACGCCTGTCACACCGCGCAGACACAGAACTTTTTCTTTGAGAGTACAATTTGCCTCATTTCAGAAATCATTACCACCATTTTGGTTGGATATCGCCTCCTTCAATCCTTGTAAACCTTCCAGTGGCCGGATCATGGATGACCAAGTAGATATTGTGAATTTAGTGTCTAATTTACTCGATTCTGGAAAGTATAAAGAGGTACTCAGTGTTCATAATGAAGAAAAATATGCAAACAGTTTTAAGGAAAACTGCTGGGATATGATCTCAGTGGTGGTATCAAAGATCCAGGATGAAACAATCGTCATTAAGCCTTCATTGTATAGTGCTTGTGAGGAATTACTGGCCATCATTTTGCAGAAAGCATCACCTGAAGAGGCTCTTTTGGAGGTTATTGAACAAGTTGAAGTGGCAAAGAATGATGCACAGTTTGGTATAGTGTTAACACCTTTACAACATCTTTTGAAGAAACTGTCTGCCAAAAGGGGGAGGTCTCTTGAATGGAGCTTAAATTCGATTAGCACTTATATTGAAAATATCCCTACTCCTGAGTTTCAGTTAGAGGGCAAAGAGCGCTTGCTGAGTGAGTGTGATACCAACATTAGAAGAGTTATCAAAGTTTACTCTTTCGTTACAGCTTTCTATAGACCTTTTGTTGAAGAGTTAGAGGCTCAGGAGACTCTGGAGTCTAACATTAGAACTAAGCAAATAATTGTTGCATTCTTGATCAGTCTCCTTGGTAAACCTTTAATTTGCATAGATTTGGATATAGCTAATAATGAAAAGAGTGAAGCTAGGTTGTGCTGTAATAAAATAGTGAAAGATATTTGCTCTCTGGAGAAAAATATACTTAAGTTTCTAGATCAAGTTGAAAATTGCTTTAAAGAAAATCAAAAGCCTAAGGTTAAAGCCATCGAAAATGAGGAAGAAAAATCTCCTTATGAGCATAAAGAGAAAGTCAACATGCTAACACTTTCTGGCTTATACTATGTTGTGTTATCAAACCAATTTGAGTTGCCTGAATTAGCATTACCTCTAGTATATTCCACTGAGTATATCGCTCACACTGGAATGCTTTGTGCGATACATTTATTGAGTTGCCCAGAATATGGTCCACAGTCTAAAGGGCTGGTTCTTAGTGAGGGACTTGTAAACCGCTTATCAAATAATGTTTCTCATACTTTATTAGCAGGATCTGTGCACTTCAATTTGTGTAAAGGGTTAATGAATGTAGCGATATTTTCCACATTTGATAGTTTACGTAAAAGTGCAGTGGTAGCAATTAGTCAACATGTTAAAAAATTTGATTATATTGGAAGATGCATGCTCATTAAATACCTCATTGGTACTGCCAATCATTCAGGAATGATTGGTTATGGAATAACATTGTACAAAGATGCTGTGAACAATGCATTAAGTGAGGCTGAATTGCCAGAATGTTTCAGAGGTCGACAGTTGTTGGGTATGATTAAGATAATCTGCTATCTTCCACATGGAGCGGAATCTGATTTGATGGAACTGAGTGACCAGATTATATCTGCACTGAATTTCCTCAGATACTTAGTAATAAGAGATACTGAAAATGTTACTGGAATCAAGGACTGTTATTCATACATAGAAATAGAATACTTAACCACATTGAGAACTGCTTTGAATATGTCTAAAGCACATTATGAAGTTAAACTGAAAGATATAGAAGAAGGGAAAGATATTCCTGAAGCAGCAAATGTCTCTGTCAGTGTAGGAGGCAACATGCTGGACAGCATACCAGCTGAAAATAAAAAAGAAATAATTCAGTCAGCATTAAATGCTTTCCACTTGATGGAAGGCCTTTTAGGACGCCTATCTGAATGCATTAATATGAACTAACAATTAAAATTATTTTTGTGAAATGCAACTAACACTTCTATAGAATAAAATCATTATTATACTGATTGTTTTTTTTATTATTTATTATATATTTCTTATTTAAGTAAATGTCTGCATATTTGAATAAGAGTTGAATTGAACTAAAGCAATTGATTTTGTTAACAGCCATAAGGAATGGTCGTAGGTTGATAGCACCGCTTGCATCCATACCCATTCAAAACATACAAAGACAGTTAAGGACCTATATTCAACTCAATGCAGAGAAAGAAATTATCCTCCCACCTGCATTATCTACTACTGAACATGAAGAGAAGGAGTATGAAGAAACTGTTAAAAATCGCATTTTAGAGAAAGCTTTGGGATTTGTTCCTAAAACTGGATGGTCTGTTGAATCAATTAGTGCTGGAGCTGAGGCCACTGGGTATCCCGGCATTTCTCACGGTCTTTTTCCGAATGGAGGAGGTGAACTTGTTCATTATTTTAATGTTAAATGCAATGATGAACTGGTAAAGCAAATGAAAAATGTAAGTAAATGTTGTTTCTTATGTATAAGACTTTAAAGGCAGGTGACCCTGATTTGGGTGAATTTAATAAATATTGTACATAGTTAAGGCCTTAGTGCTTATTTACGGAAAAGCGGGGCGTAGCGCGTGTCGTTGGGCGGCGCGGTCCGCACTAAAATCAAACATGCCGTAGTATAAAGCGTTTACAGCGAAGCGGTTTTACACGCGTTTGCTTCAATTACTTGCGGCGGAGCCCGCGGATGGCATCGCCACGTTGCACGCAGCGTCGCACGCGTCAATAATGGCGGGTCCCGCCACTGCGCCTGCAGCGAGGCCCGCGGCGGAACCTTCACAGTCTTGAGCTCCGCCGGGCGTTCCGCTAGACGCTCGAGGGTCCGCCACTGCTCCTCTCTGTAACCGGAAAAAAACGCACGCCACGCGCGACGCTCTGCGCTACGCCAAGCCGCACGTCACGCGCGACGCTCCGCGTTTCCGTAAACAAGCCCTTGATTGAGGTGCCATAACTTTCTTCTATTGTGTAACGAAAATTAGTCCTGCAATCATATTATTACTAATTATTGTTACACAAAAGAAAAAAATAAGATCTTTTTAATGTCGTTATAGGCTGGCCTATGACTGCATAGGCCAGCCTATAACGACATCGAACATCGCAAACACGCATGTTCGCGCACTATATGTTTATTTGAAGCTATATTGTATATCTAAAATGGTAAATTAACATTCTTGCACATTTGTTTAAATTAAATCATAGCAATATTATTCAGTACAATATTTTATTATTAACCAAAGTCACATTTTTATATTTTGGATGAAACTATGAGGCCTAGGGCACTTTGATATTAAATTGAAGCTGATTAAATTTTCTATAATTTTACCTAGGAGCAATTAGTTCAGCCGGTACGAGTCTTCGAAAATGATCCTACCACAACATTTGTAAAAAATGCTCATCTTTGACTTGCTGTATCTCCGCAACCAATGACCATTGTGTGCTCAAATTACAGTAGCAGACAAAGATACTCGAAAAACGCTTTCTTACGGTATTTTTTTGGAAATACTGAAACAAGTGCCAAAATTTCGCAGTTCTACGAGCGCAATAGATTCAGCACAGGGTTTTCAGGGTTGCAAACATGGATGTTAACTACTCTCAAGACACCTAACAATATATTTTAATAGTTGTATGCGGGTTTGCGATATTTGCCTTTTTTTGTTGATATACACTGGCCTATTAACTACGTTCAATATTTTTTTAATTCACTCATTTAGAAGATTAATTATTAGGCACAATGCAATCCACCTGGTGTCAGAGGATGCACTTTTAAACTAACTATATAAAGGATTCTAAAATGATGTGCACACCTTCCTTTATCATGTCAGCCTCGGCACAATCAGCTAAATAAAATAATAATTAAAATACCTTTTTTAATTTCAGTGGCCTAAAGAGGACTTGAGTAAATCAAAAGTTCCAGCAAAATTTCTTGAGAACGCCATCCTGACGAGACTTTTAATGATTGAGCCCTATAGGTAAGTTACATGAATAAAGTCACTAGTCATTCGTTTTATGGATAAATTTATACAGTGAAATATGCCCGAGTTTATACTTGCAAAAATTGATCTGGAGGGAGAAGTGCTCTATGAATTCAGTTTTTAAAAAAAAACCCGTATTTGTTTGTATAGTCCGCAACTTTAATTGTTGAGCCACTATAGAGCCCTGTCGCAGAAAGACTGATTAAATTTGATGTTATTTATTCATGACCCTACATTATCATTATGGCAGCGCTCAATACTGGCACGGAAAATTAACTTACCTCCATGACATATATTTAAAAAAAATTTTTTTAATTAATATAGAGCTAAGAAAATGAAGCTTCATTACAAGCTTTTATCTTGTTGTTGGTATGTATGTAAAATCCATTTCAAAATTTGCAAGCCAATTTTGAACCACCGTCGCTTGCCTAACGCACTCGCAATCAGCTTCAAAGTGAAACAATTGTTTTCGATATGTATGCAGACTCTCCTTCGGACTGTCAAAATGAAAACGATTGCGAGTGCGTGCAATAACCCTTCAGGTTGATTATGGAATGGGCTGAACTTTGTACCACATATTATGAGCATGACAATGCAATATTATACTATCCAAGTGCTGATGTGATCGTGGAGTCGGCATGGAAGTTGGCGACAGGATCTCCGCCGTACAGTTGGCAACAAAAGCTTGTCCCAAAAATGTTCTTTTTAGAGAAACTTATGTTTTTTAATTTGCTCCATTCCATTAATTTTAATACACTTTGACGACATCAATTTCAGAAGTTCGTGGCCAAAGGCAATGGCTATTCAAACCCTGCCCAACAATGTTCCTAATTGTTTAGCAACACTGCTGTCTTTAGTAGATGACATATGCTATCACTCTGGTGACCGCAGTGTAGATGTAAGTATGATGGTATGAATAACACTTCGGGTTAAAAGTAATAAAATATATCCTGGCTGACACTCACAAATAACGTGGCTTTCTATTGGTAAAAGAAAAAAAAAATCGGTTCAGTAGATCCAGAGATTACCCCCTACAACCTTACAAACTATAGCTCTCTTTATCTAATAATTTCGTACCGGTCTACGGTAGACTCGAAAGATATGCACATCACACTGAAGAGCGTAAAAAAATATCCGATCCGAGTCGACAACTCATTGTCAGCCGAAAGAGGTCCACTGCTGGACATAGGCCTCTCCCAAGGCTTTCCACTCAGACCGGTCTTGTGCTTTTCGCATCCACCGCGGTCCCGCGATCCTGACGAGGTCGTCACTCCATCTTGTTGGAGACCTACCTACAGTTCGTCTTCCGGTCCGCGGACACCACTCCAGAACCTTCTGGCCACATCGGCCATCAGTCCTGCGAACAACGTGCCCCGCCCACTGCCACTTCTGTTTAGCTATTCTTCGGGCTATGTCGGTAACCTTAGTTCTACTGCGGATATCATCATTTCTGATTCTATTACGCAGAGAAACCCTGAGCATAGCCCTATCCATAGCCCTTTGAGTGACCTTGAGCTTCCTTATGAGGCCCATTGTTAGCGCCCACGTTTTAGATCCGTCAGTCATCACTGGCAACACACACTGGTCAAAGACTTTTGACTTCAAACACTGCGGTAATTTGGACGAAAAGGTGCTGCGAAGCTTCCCGAACGCTGCCCAGCCGAGTCGGATACGACGAGTGACCTCTTTCTCAAAGTTGGACCTACCTAACTGGACCGTTTATCCCAGGTAAATATAGTCGTCAACAACTTCGAGCGCAGAGCCTCTGACTATCACGGGAGTTGGCGCGACATGGACATTGGACATGACTTTCGTCTTGTCCATGTTCATTCTCAAGCCCACTCGGTCGGAAGCTCTACTGAGGTCAGCGAGCATTGCACTGAGGTCCTCCATGGTCTCAGCCATGACTACGATATCGTCAGCGAATCGAAGGTGAGCGATGTACTCTGGTCCTGTAGTCGAACGGACATAGTGGCGTTTTCGTAGACACTTCAGCACTTCGATATATCGGTAGTCAACTTGGCACCACTGAAGAGACTGCAGCACAGCCCATGTCTCGATCGAATCGAAGGCTTTCTCGTAGTCCACAAATGCAAGGCAAAGGGGGAGGTTATACTCTTCGGTCTTCTGTATAACCTGCCGCAACGCATGTATTCTTTTCGGAAACCGGCTTGTGCGGGAGGCTGAAAATCGTCAAACCTGCGCGCGAGACGATTTGTGATGACCCTCGAAAACAGCTTGTAAACATGGCTCAGAAGTGAGATGGGTCTATAATTCTTCAGCAAAGTTTTATCACCTTTCTTGAAGAAGAGAACCACCACACCTCTGTTCCATGCTATCGGCGTTCTCCCTTCGTGGAGGACGGAACTGAACAGCGTCTGAAGGCCCCTAAGGATCGGTTTACCACCCGCCTTCAGGAGTTCGGCTGTAATTCCATCCTCACCTGGAGCTTTGCCATTCTTAAGCTGTTTGAGGGCCATACTAATCTCGTACAGGCAGACGTCGGGGAGATCTTCGGTATAGTGTCGGGTTAATGTAGCCCTCCGGTCTTCAGCTAGATTTCCGACGGGTGTTCGGGTTGTCGTGTACAGCTGTCCATAAAACTTCTCAACTTCCGCCAATAGCTCAGGTTTGGATGAAATTACTGTGCCGTCGTCGGTCTTCAGCTTCATCAATTGGCTTTGGCCAACAGACAGGTCCGTGGCAAACACCTTAGAGCCCCTGTTACGCTCAATAGCCTCTTCAATACTCTTAGTATTGAATTGGCGTAGGTATATGACGCTTCAGAGACTTCGAGATATGTCTGTTGAGCTGCCGATAACGACAAGCTTCACCAGAGGACTGCAGAATCATTTCGCGCCTCACCTCCTTGAGCCTAAGCGTGGAGTCCGAGAGCTTGCTGGATTTTTTACGGCGGATCTTGAAGAACTTAGACCCGACCGTTTGGACAGCTTCCAAAAACCCGTCGTTGTAATCGTCCACGTCGCTACCAATACCAAGGCACTCGAAACGAAGCGGAGCGTAGACTTCATCAGTCGAGACCTTTCAAGCTTGAACTGAATATTCAATGAGCCTCGTACCATACGGTGATCACTCCCGGTTTTAACCGCACTGATCACGGAGACATCATTGAATATGTGCTTTTTCGTCGACATGATAAAGTCTATCTCATTCCTCGTTACACCATCAGGGCCACTTCCTACTCTCACGTTTTCTGAAGGAGTTCATCATATAGAGTCCCTCCTTGTCCATAAAACTGGCCAGTAGGTGGCCCCGGTGATACCTACGCCCCACTCCAAAATTCTACACTCTGCTCTTCACCGTCTCGTTTGCCCAGCTTTGCGTTGAAGTCCCCCATAACAACCGTGAAGTGAGTTTTGGAGCTATCCATGGCTCTGGAAACATCCTCATACATAGCCTCCACCTCATCGTCGCAGTGTGTCGCGGTCGGAGCATATACCTGTATGACCTTCAACGAATATCGTTGGGTCTTTCTGAGTAAAGGGTACGCTACCCTGCTCGACACACTCGATCGGCGTAAAATTCGGATTATCGAGTTTTTTCAATATAAAAATTAATATTTGCTATATAATGGCGTTGCGAAGTTATCATTATTAGCCACCTAATTATGTAAACAAAATGAGAAAAGTAATAGGAGTAATTTGTATTTACCAGATATTCCTTATAGTTATTTATATCCTATAAAGTCGTGATCTTATTTTTTTGTTTAGTCTGATCGGATATTTGGCGGATTGCAGACTCATATTTTGTATTAATTTACCAGGTAACGAACCAGGATCGAATCTAAGAAATACTATCTTATTAACACAATATTGTATTGTATTTCCCATTCATTCCCCAAATTGACTGTTTCAGTTTAACTGGTACATTCGTCGCGTGGGGTTGGCCGGCATATACAAAGCTTCCGAATTGTTTTATTTAACTGACAGCAGCCAGAATAACATTGCGACGAAAAGTTTTGTATCGTCACGTATCAGAGATGCAGAGCTCTTACAGACCGCACTTAGCCTGAATCCAGTGTCTGCTACTCCACAAACTTTAAGTGCTGCTTTTGTGACGGTAAAGTTAATTTTATAATATTATTGTTTGTCTGTAATCCCTGGGATTTCTCTAAAATGTATATATATGCCCGTTATCTAGTCAAACGAAAAGTATAATTCTGTTGTTGATGGTTTAACCTTATGTCCATTATTATTGGTTACAAATTCACCAGCAGTAGTAAGGAGATGATAATGACTTAATTATCACAATTTGAGAAGCATGTTGCACAATTATTATTATTTTTGTTACAGGCTAAAAATGTACTGGGAATTAATTCACTGAAGTAATATGGAGACTTTATTTCAGGACTGAATATAAAAAAACATTAAATTCCAACAGATAACAGATTATTTTGATGACTGCAGTATTGTTAATTAGTCTTAGAAGAATACAATTAATTCTTTGAATCAAGTTGTTTGATTTTTACAAGTCATTATAAAAACTCTTTAATTTACAGATGCAATACTTCATGTTACATTATGGACACAATTAATATTAACATTTAATGTTTTGTATAAAAGGTTATAAATAATTTATAAGTTTTGATGTAGTATAATATGAGTAAGCTTATAATATTGGGACATTGAAGTGGATTGAAGGCACTATGTATGTTTCACAAAGGCTATGTGGAAACAATATAATCACTGCCTGCAGACACATAAGATATTAGGTTGGGTGGTAAAGGTAATTTGTTCCAAATATTAGCAGAAACAGTTTGCCTTATCACAAATCTGCAGATCATTTGTAGCGAGTCAAGTCTTGCAAATCTAAAACAAATAAAATATGAGATTAATAAAAAATCTTTATTTAGCCAATTGTAATAATTTCTTCAAAATGTAAGTAATACCCATTATTACCTGTTCAAAGGTCTGGCTAATTTTACCGGCATTTCAAAAAGATTCGATTTCACATCTACAGCAGAACAATGTTCAGATATCCTATTTGCTGGCACAAATGTTTCATTGTTCAATGAAAATAGTCCATTAGCATGTCTGAGTCTGGCATGTAGAGTGCGTCCCACACAGCGGAAAGATACACAGAGAATGTGCCTGGAGTCATATGAGTCTCTCACCAGGAATACATTATCATGCTGGCCAGCCAACAACTCCTCAGCTTCACTTGAAGAAATTCCACCCCAGTACCAACCATGTCTAAAATATAATGAATACATTAAGAAATAGGTAATAAGTTCTATTATAATTCTTTTAATAGGTATAAAGCTGCAAAACTTTTTGTCAAAGGCAACCTAAACCAGCAAGATTCAGTTCATGTTTGCTTGGTTATAACAATTAGTATTGTGGTTGGTTTGGTGTGGGTTACAGTTAGGGTTGGATTACATGACATTGATCCATAATAATTATAGACAATAAAGACAATTTAAGTGTGCTGTTCATTATGCGCACTAGCAATTGCATAACTACAGTAAAATTTTGTACTTACTTAGAGAGCTGACAATAAATGGCACAGGTCTCAAGGGAGGCGTGTTGATGATGTCCTCTAAGTACCGCGTGACCGTCTGAATGTTGACATTTTATTACTTGTTTATTATTGTCAACGTCATTATTTTCTTCACCATCTATGATAATCGATGGACGTTTTTCGAGCGACAGAGAAGGCTCACTTCCTTTAAACTTAAGATTGCAAATATGATCCTCTTCATTGCTTTTATTGCCAAAATATTTTTGCAAAGACCGGACACTTCCAGATATAAACAGTTTGTTTTTCCAAAATTTCACAAACTTGCTGGGATTCATCTGAGGTTTACGTTCGGGTAAAAACACACAGTGAACTATATCAGAATGATTATAATCTCTTTTGCTATCGATTGATCTTTGTAAATGTTTACATTCCATTGGTTTTAACCATTTACGAAGACATCCCGTCGTAAGCCATTTGCGTCGGTTGCAATGGGTGCAGCGTTCGTAGTTTTTATTCATTTGCATCGCGAAATCGTTACACTCACGGAATGAAATTGCCTGTGTTATTAAAAGGAAATTTACATTCCCTGCATTCCATTCCTTTTAAAACGATTAAGGTTCGATTCTATATTATTTATTTATACGCACCCATTGACTGAAGACCATTTGTTTGCGTTTGACACAACCACAGATTATAAGGTATGTCTAACTAAAGTCAGATAGAGAGATTGACACAAGGTTGACATAGGTTACTAACTACAGATTATGCTTTAGTCCGGCCCACAGGTTCGGCCGCACATGTACGGTTTCCGGGCAAGAAATCCCAATTCGTTTTTGGAAGGAACCATAAAATTGCCTAAACTTTATTGCATGAAGTTATAGGTAAAAGCACTGGGCTACCGCACACGTCAGGTATTTTCCGTACGGAATTAACCCGCGCATTCGTTTCGTCTTTATTCTTTGGGTAGTGAGAGGAATAGGGTGCTGTTAGTGGGATCCGGTCTGTTCACGTTTTCAAGGACTAGTTGTTCAATTAATTATTCTAGTTATGGCTTTTGACGTAGAGACCTCGTCGTGTTGTTCTCATAGTCATTATTTTTATTGTTAGTTTAAGATTTATTGACTTTACATTTGTAAATAATTTTATGTTCGCTAGTTTTAAGAATTTATTACTTTATTAACTTATATTACTTAATGTAACTTACTTTTAAGAATTGTTGTTATTATGATTGAAAAAATGACCTGCTGGAGTTTCTTGCTGTGCTTCTTCTTCCAGAATGATGGTCTTGTCCGAAGCGCTGGTAGATTCACTCTATATTACCCTTGTAAAAGAGCCCCCGTGTGGCCTATTTATTTACTGAATAAATAGTTTGACTTTGAATTTTTGAATTTGTAGAGGAACGTCGTTTTCTCTTCTTTTTTTGATTTAACAGAAATGCAATTCGGTTAGGGTGAACTTTGCTAAAACGCTTGATTTTTTTTTCACTGGTAGATAATAAGCGGCCTAAGTAAATGAAAAAAAAATCTTATTATTTGGTTTAGTCACATAATCATAAAAAATAAAATCAGTTTATAATGCCAGGTCTCCATAGAAGCTTTCACAAACTATACAGAGATACTACGTCAAGCTTTGGCGTAGGATAAAATTGTGATGCATAATAATTATAGAATTGGATTTATTTGACGCAGTAAAATATTTAAAATAATACTGTGGTGTTTGTTTTTATGAAGAACTTCTCTAAAAAAGTATATTTAGAAATAATCGTAACAACACGTTTATTATAAGTATAAGTATTTTTCGTAGAAGTTCCCTAAATGTGTCAGTAATAAAATACTTAATTTAAAGGTGTCAGTTAGTAGCCGACTGCACGCAGCAGCATCAGACAACGTGTCGTTGCGACAGTACTGGTTTCTATGTATTTGTATGAAATTCCCTCCGTAGCTAGCCAGACGAAGCTAACGACGCAACGACGCGTCTCCATAGAAATACATAGAAACCAGAGCAGCAGACGATGTGTCGCGACATGCCAAGTTCTGGCATCCGCCCGCATGGCGTCCTTTGATGGTCCTTTGGGCCGGATTACGACAGACACTAATCTCAGTCCATTGAAGTCTCAGTCCGTCACATATTGAAAAAAAGCGACAGATGTGTTCAATTCATTTTTTTCGTTTGTAGCTCAATCGATACTGTCGATGATTTCGCCAATTTCAGGGTGTAAAAGAGACACGCAGTTACCAATATATATTTGGCCGGTAGTTTCAATTTGGTTTCAATAGTAAGACATGACATTGTCATGGGTTGGAGACAGATGTGTTATTATTATTCATAATGTGACAGCTTGTTTCTGAATAGGTAAAATTGTTGCCATATGAAGTATTTGAGAAAAATGCTTGTGTCACCAGTCGCTGGTTGGACTCTATCTAGGTACCCACATGGTACCCACGAACGGATGGATGATTGGGGAATGACAATTATCTCATGTGGCAACCACCACAAAAGCATTTATAGATTAACCAAGGACCTTTTACTAAAGCTTTTACTTTAGTAAAAGGTCCTTGAGATTAACAAATGGGACTTTTGAGTAAAAATTGGATCATGTTGCCGATTTGACTCTGAACAGAATGGCAACCACTAAATTCGAAACATCGGGTGTCACTCGTAACTCGAATCTCAAAACTAAATCGAGAGTTAGGGATGGGGCTAACATGAATTCGAACTTCGATTTTTAAAGAAGGGCATCAGCACCCTCATCGGGCAAAAGCCCGATTAAATTAAAGTTAGTCTAACTCAGCGGTACAAACGCGCTTGTGGATGTTGACCTCAAATGACTCTTCCTGTCTTAATTCTTAATATCTGTGCAGTGTTGTTTTGTTTAATCTGTGTGCGTACGTATCGAGCTGAGGTGTGTGTGTTGTGTTTAGTAATTTTGGGTGTAAAGTCAGATTTTAATATTTTATCGAAATGCCTTACGATTTATTTTGTAAATAAGTAGGAAATAAAAATATTTTCTATTTATAAAAGGACTGTGATAAATATGGATGCTCTGTGTGTCAAGAAAAGTTACATTTTATAGATGTAATGACATTAAAGAAATTAAAAAAAATGTCAACAAAATCTCAAATATCTACTGAATTAAGTGGTTAGTATTATTATCTTTGTGTATGAGCTTATAATTGAATAAAATTGATCTATAACGCAATATCTAAATTACGAATGTTATTAGTGTAAAGATTATGATTTTTGTTTAATTGCAGACAGCATCAGTAATGTCCTGGGGAAGAATGTTAAAATCCTTTACAAATCCCTCGTTCGCATGGAGTCGAGAGGCGACAAAGTTGATAACAAAGTATTGGTGAGTTAAAAGAATATTGTAACAAATAAGTCAGCTGTACAGTCTTATTCTAACTGATAGTAAGTTCAAAAATAGAAAACTTTATTTAATTCCGAGTGGCTGTTTGTGATTGTTGTATAGTGCACTACTTCACAAATATGATCTGATAAAAGTCAAACTCGGTATCTAATGATAATAAACCCTTAACAAGTGTGAGTCACTTAGGTGTGTCATGCGGAGTGCCTGTTTGTGTATGTATTGGTCCTACTGCACACACAGGCATTTGGCTATTGTAAGGTACAAAGTGAAATAGCCATCTGGATGAATTCTTTGTGTGCCAATTATAATTAGTTAGTTTTGTTGTTGTGGCAGTGGGTTGAATAATTTTACTATTTATAATTCTATGCTTTTATTCAAAGGAGCAAGGATCAATATGTTTAGCTATCTTTTGATCATTACTTTTTTTCTTAACCCAATAAATTTGAATTATGTATAGTTTGTAAAGAGAATATACTGAAGATGTCAAAAAAATATAAACCATAGCATAAAAACCTACCATGAAAAATTATCTAACTGATAATAGTTTTTATCCTTAGTCTTGGGTGTTATCTACGCATTATTAAGGTATATTTGTTACTGTGTTTGTCTGGTGTATTTCTCATTGTGTAGTACCCATCATACAAGCCTAGAGCTTAGTTTGGGACTAGGTCAATTTGTGTAATATTGTCCTCTTATAATTTTATAATTACATGTGAATAAAAACTCCAAAAATTTTAAATATGTCTTTTAATAATTAACAACTTATTTTCAGGTTGTGACATCTTATAGGATCTTTATTACAACTACCAAAGTTCCAACAAGGGTAAGATATTGTTTAAATTAAAATGTTTTTTTTTTTTCACCTTTTACAAGACTAAACTCTTTGCAGAATAAAATCCAGCCATGGCTAACCTACTAATATATTGTTGAAAAGCTTGTACCATTAACAGTGCTAATTTACAGTTCTCTAATTTAAATACAGCAAAAAGGGATATTGGTTACTCTGATCAAAGTTTATTACATACTTAAACTCACACCTGTAACCCCAGGGTGGGGTAGGCAGAGCTACAGATATACATACAACTTTTAAAAAGTTGTTGATAATTATGTAACCACATAAAGAATTTGACTGATATGCAGTGCTAGGGTTGACAGTAGTGGCCAATATTAATTTGTTTCAACCAAGAATCAAGTAAAATCAAAGCCATTTAGAAGTAAGTAATAATGTAGTTGTTGGTAATTAATTAACAATTTCACAAAAAAGCCTGATTCAAGTCTGGTCTTGAAGACCGCCTGTTATCGACATCTACTTTTAAGTTTAATGTTCTGTATTGTTTGTATATTTTTTCGAGGTGTGCTTTAAATAGTTTATTCAATACTTTAAACTCGAAAATACAGAAAATATTCTGAAATGGCATAATGAAATGAAGGGTGAATTTATTTATTGTTTATTTAAGGGTTAACTGATTTAGTAAATAGTGAACTGTCCCATTTTCAATGACCATGTGATATTACATTATTTTAGGCGTAAATCATATTATACACCTCAACAACCCTAGAGCACTGTTGTATGTCATTGTGACTTTGCACTGGTTTTGCTGAAAAATCTATGATCACTGATAATAAGTTATTTGTTGATCAACAGGTTGACAATGGATTTCACTTGATGGAAATAGAAGCTATTGAAAGCAAAAAGCCAAATCATCTCTCAATAACACTCATTCATGAACACAAGCCAGTGTCTATTCTTATTGGTAAGTGACTAATTGTGGCTATTGTATGTTAAGCAGGCTTGCTGACATTGACACCAAACTGAATACCTTAGCAAAGTTTTTCCTCATGAACATGCTTTATTGTTTGAATATAGTAATTTTGCAACTGATGGTCTAGTGGCTGTGTAAAATGTTCGTGTTGTTTGGTAATCACATGGAAGGGGGAGTCTATTAATTATGTGATCTTAATTTAGGGCGGAAGGGGTTCTGGCAAAATCTCACTGACTTCATTTATTAAACATAGAAAGACATATATAGACCATACTCGTATATAATATTTTGTAGTATTAATAGAAAATACATGGACAAATCAATTTCAAAGTAATGAAATAGGTCAAAATTGAAGAGGAAATCTCATGTGGAGAGTTTCAAAAAGGGGAAATGTGGGAATGTGGTCAGTGTAGGGTTCCAGCGCCGTTACTAAATCACAAAAATAACTCAAAAAACAACAAGTTTGAAAAAAATTATGTTTTTTTAAAAGTTATTTGGTTCTGTCTTAGATGATATTTAGTAGGTATGAACACTTTAGTCGTATGTATCTCTAGATACCAATATCTCTCCCTTTGCTTTACATGTAAGGGACATACCTAGTTTTTTTTTTACATTTTTCATTATACAACTTTGCCAGCGTAATTTAAATTTATAATTATGCCACATTACCCCTTTGGAGTACCAAAAGTATCTGAGTTAGACCGCGGACAGACTGACTGACGGATAGACGGACAAACAGACAGACGGGACATGGCGAAAGTATAAAGTTTCCCAGTATGACTTCGGAACCCTAAAATTGCGTCAGACGCGTCGGGGCGTACGCCCCCAAAACGTGAAACATGGAACAGGTGTATTACGAAATAATTTTTAGAAAATAGGCCGCCTGCCCCTGACGGGCGGGAAGTTACGGTGGAACAGTGATTGACCTCTATGCTTACGAAATTGTGGCCATGGCTTAGATAGTAATAAAATATTTTTGTTATTACCTTTTTAACAGGGGAAGAGAAAGCATCTGAAGGCGTTATAAACGTGATGCACGCTCTTGTCGCTGCGTTTGACGACTTGTACCCGAATGTAGCCATTGAAGACATAATATGCAAGGTATGAATATATACAAAATGTTTTAATAGTACATTATGATACAAGTGTGCTAAGTTGACCATTGTATACAAGGCGCTATTGTGTGCGCACGAGCGAAAGCGAGTGCGCCACAAGAAAGCCGCGTATATTATGGTCACAGGCACACGTGTTACATACGACGTTTTTCAACAAACTTGCGAAAAAGAAACAAGACTCTTCATTTAGTCAAATTTTAATTAATTATTAAAACAGTTGGTAAAATTACAATTTCTTCATTTTCTTTACTTAAAGAAGACATTTTCGTTAATATTAAACTTCACAATAATTAATCCAAACTATCTTCGTCACAGCCGTCAATTATTTACGAAAAATGGCGGCTGGCGCGTTGTTTTTTTTTCTTGCCGCGATACCGATGCGCGCGCAAGGCTAAGGCGCGAACGAGATCGGCCAACAGCCAAATTTAAAATGTAATAATTCATGTTTAAAATACAAATTACAGAAAAATCAAATGATTTTAATGAATTTGAGTTATTTTTTAGTAATAAAGCTGATTTCACCAATTTATTGAAATAAATATGTAGATAATGTTATTTGCCGCATAAAAACTGTTTGTTGCTAAGAAAAAAAAAGGTATAACCCGACTAAATTATATCGCTTCTTCTTCGTACTTACAACTTGGTACTAGGCTACAAATGTAAATTGTTTGGGTTAATAAAGTAAAGGCACTTGTGCGTAATATACTGAAAAAGCACGCGTGTTTAATATCTAGGTTTATGAGCCAAAAATCGGTGGGATAAAACGGTCGTTTTGAGCAAGTGTGTTGAAAAATTAATTTATAACTTACTGTTATCATTTTACCTGGACACTAATTAAACATTGTATTCACATTTCCTAAGCTGTTCCTATAAACCAAATGAATTAAAAAAACCGGTCGTAGTCCTTGTTACTACAAAAACTTAGACAATTCATAAAAAAATAATTAATTTTTTGTACGGAACCCTAAGAACGGTTACCTATCTACTGTGTGTGAGAAATACTTGAGTTTTTGGTTGTAGACTATCTGTGATAGTAATTAGGCCCCAATTCTCGTGCGGATATAAATGAAGCTTTATTTGGGTCAAATCAAATCAAATCAAATCATTTATTGTGTGGAATTTAGGTACAGTACAAAGATAATGTAATATTGCACATATTTTGGAAACACCAAACTCTACCTTTTCAGGTGTCAATGTCTATGTAATTTTCAGATATTATCTAAAGCTTTGTGCTTTTTCTGACTCCTCGATTAGCGATCTCGATAAACATAAGAATTGGTGGACAGAAATTTGATGGTCGCCTGATATAAAGTTTATGCTGCAGTCAGTATAGTCCGTACAGTATCCAACTGTTTAATCCCTCATAGCTGACAGTGTTTGGGTTTGCTTGCGTTGATGTTCAATTCTTAACAATCAATAAAATTTGGAATATAAATTACAGAGCATAAAAACAACCGGCCAAGTGCGAGTTGAACTAGAGTGGAGAGGATTCCGTTCATTTATGACAAAGTAAAAATTTCACACTTTATTTTTAATTGATAGAATTCTTATAGGTTTTCCTGTAATCTACAAACAATTAACTATATTGTGTATTTTTTCAAAATTTTATTTCAGTAGTTTCGGACATCAATAAAATCAAAACTATTTATTTTACAATAATTTAAAATATATATTAGATTTCCTCATAACGAGCCCTATCTTGTGATATATGACACAGTAAGGTTTGTAAAACTTTTTTTTTAGTTCCTAGTTTGTCTCCGGAAAATGACTTATAAAAAAAAAAAAAAACTTTGCACTTCTGTGTTTGGGTTATCAATTTACATATGTGCATCAAATTTTAACTCCATCGGTGCAGTAGTTTCGGAGCAAATTGGCTGTGACAGACGGACAGACAGACGCACGAGTGATCCTATAAGGGTTCAGTTTTTCCTTTTTTGTACGGAACCCTAAAAAGTAACGTTTTATAATGCCATTCATTAAGGGCAATTTACCCAGGGACGATATCCTTTATTTGCTTAATTAATTGACCACTAAAGGTTCGTTGCCGTGTTTACTAATAGATATAATGAAGCCAATTACCGGTCGTTACTTTTGCATTTCTGTTTATTGTTAGTGACTGTGACTCAATTAATGACTACTTGCTCTTTGCACTCGTGGGTCAGTAGTGCTATATTTAACCTTGTAACCACCGCGCTGTCTGAAATAAAACACATCAAACATAATTTTAACAGCGTCTGATAGGTATTAAGGACAAGGAGTTATTCATACGTTTTCGAGAAAGGTATTTTATCCTTTTAGGTTTTAGGTTTGTGTAAATGGCGGGTAAAAGGTTAATGTGAATCTACGATTGCCAATAGGTACAGTAGGTAGTGGATTTCTAATCCAACGAACATCAATCCAATAATTATCGTAATTCAGATAGGTACTTAAACACTAATCTTGGCAAAATATTGCATTGCACAAATTTAAATTTACCAGATGCACCAACGTTTCAAACCCTACGAACACCTAAAGGTGTTGTACCTCACCACCGACGCTTAAGCGCAATTCACACAGCGGGTGGGAGCGGGTTGGGCGCCGCGCTGGTGATCGGAGGATCGGACGGTAATCCCGATGTCTGATTCCGATTTCCCGCCTGAGATGACCAGCGCGGGGCACGCCGCGGTTCAGCGCTCTGTGTGAATACGACGACCGGCGCGGCTTCCGCGCGGTTCCCGCCATGCCTCGCGCCCGACCCGCTCCCGCCCGCTGTGTGAATCGCGCTTTGTAGTTGTCACAGATACAGTTTAAGAGAGACGTTCTTTGCTATAGATTATGTTGAATTGTACGTAGCATTTAAATCATGTTTAGCGTGTGAGTAGACACATTTGTTTGGCGTAGGGCATCGAAAAGGTTAAGACTGCATCTGAGAAATTCACTTTTTAAGTCAAGAAAAACTTAAACAATGCGACATCGTCAACTCGCCTTTGTGCGACTTCTTAAGCTAAAAGACTTAAAGTGTAAATAAGAAGCATATTATACTTAATGAATCAAGTAGGTACTCTTACTACTCTTTCACTTTTGATACAACTTCCTTTTGATAAAACGTTTATTTGCGTACTGCAAAACACGCATAAAATTGTCAAAAATAGAAAATAAAAATAAACCTTTTCGACGCATAATGCCAAAAACGCAAAAGGCCACTTTGTCGTTCTGCGTAATGAAAAAAAAATCCACGCATAATACCAAATACGCATATTACCAAATACGCATAATACCAAATACGCAGAACGCCAAATACGCAGAACGCCAAATACTCAGAATGCCAAATACGCATAATGCCAAAAACGCAAAAGGCTACTTTGTCGTTTTGCATAATGAAAAAAAATCCACGCATAATACCAAATACGCATAATACCAAATATGCAGAACGCCAAATACGCAGAACACCAAATACTCAGAATGCCAAATACGCAGAATGCCAGCATACTAATACTAATAATAATTCGTATATGAGAACTAGCCAAGTCAGACCTCAAGGCTCAGGCTTCAATATATTAGCGACTGACTCGTGGACTCACTACTTTTGCCTCACTGTTATTCGCTTTCATCAGAAATTTGTCAGAAATCATTTTTATTCCGCAAAAGTAGGTAGATTAGGTTCGTTAGGTGTCTTTAAATGCCCGAAGGACAGATTGCCCAGAATTAGGAGCCCTCAGGGCTCCGACGAATAGCTGTGGGACAAGGAGTAGTAAGTAGGTCCGAATCATGCGTGAAATAATATAATATCCTAAGTTATAAGAATATATTATATTTTAACTTGTTATAAAATATTTAATGTTGTTATAAACAAATTTCAAGACTGAACTTGGCACCCATTTAGATCTCACTTCTTTTGTCGTTGAAGTCAAAAACCAAGGCATACGAGTATATCATATCATAATATTGAACTTGGCCTTCATTTCACATTTACGAGGGCAGAGTGAGAAGTCTGGTAAAAATCATACTAAAGGTATTTTTTTCACAAATTAATTAATATCAATTTGTAATGCAGCCTTTTTGGAGGTAAATCGTATATTTTCAGCCAGTTCGCACGGATAGTTTTTTTTTGACAGCTATGAAAAAGAAAAAAAAACTTTGGTGTTTGCAAAGATGGAGAAAAGTGAGTTTCGTGTTCTGATTAAACATTATTTTTTGCGAAAAAAAACCATCACGGATACAAAAAAAAACTAGACAAGTATTATGGGAGCTCTGCTCCATCCATTAAAATGATTCACAAGTGGTTTACGGATTTTCGTTGTGGCCGTACAAGCACTGCTGACGCCGACCGACCCGGACGCCCAGTTGAGGTCACTACACCAGAGATGATCACCAAAATCCATGACATCGTATTGAACGACCGAAGAGTAAAGGTCCGTGAGATAGCTGATATTGTAAGCATTTCAGACGAACGGGTTCGTAATATCCTCCACACTTATTTGGATATGAAGAAGCTCTCCGCCCGTTGGGTGCCGCGATTGCTCACAGTGGATCAAAAACGCACTAGGGTGGCCCTGTCGGAGGCATGTTTGGCGAAATTTAGGTATAATGAAAAGGACTTCTTGCGTCGTTTCATAACTGTTGACGAAACCTGGATTCATCATCATACACCCGAAACCAAGGAGCAGTCAAAACAATGGATTGCTTCAGGTGAACCTGCACCAAAGAAGGCCAAAGCAGTTTTATCGGCAAATAAAGTTATGGCTACTGTCTTCTGGGATGCTCGTGGTGTAATATATGTTGATTACCTTCAGAAAGGTAAAACAATTAACGGCGAATATTATGCCAACTTGTTACAGCGATTTCATGAAGTTTTAATGGAAAAACGACCCCATTTGGCGAAAAAGAAAATCATTTTTCACCAAGACAACGCACGGGTCCACACTTGTGCAGTTGCTATGGCTAAAATCCACGAGTTGCGTTACGAATTGCTCCCGCATCCGCCTTATTCTCCGGATTTGGCCCCCTGCGACTATTTTCTTTTCCCAAACTTAAAGAAATGGCTTGGTGGGAAAAGATTTGGTTCCAACGAAGAAATCATCGCAGAAACCAGTGCGTATTTCGAAGGGTTGGAGAAATCGTACTATACGGAGGGAATCGAAAAGTTAGAAAAGCGATGGACCAAGTGTATTGAGTTACATGGGGACTACGTTGAAAAATAAATATTTACTTGGACCAAAAAAATAAAAAAATGTTTAAATTTTTCCAGACTTCACTCTGCCCTCGTATGTTTTTGATGGGATAATTAATAAATAAAACAAATACCTATCAAAACAAAAGTTAACATTATACTTTATATTAGTTAACAGTAGTACATTCTTCACATTACTTACAGCGATACGGTCAAGCCTATTGCAGTATATATAAAACCCAGTCTTAATGTACCTTTTACCTTTTTAGATACACAATATAAACATAAAAATAATTAAAACTTAAAATATTGTACTTCAACTTAGTGTTACCGTTATTACCTGGTTACTTTAATTCTTACTTTAACATTTTCAGTAAAATTAATTTTCTGAGAAATTCTTCTGGCTTGATTATATTTCTCCTTATTTTTCGTAGATATTTTTTATATACTAGTCAAACCCAATATCAACACTACGACGCTTACTTTTGCGGCATGGATTTCTCAAAAAATCGACAATTTTTCTGTCATTATGAATAGTTTCTTTTTTCAGTTTGTGTATGAAGTCAAAGAGAGAAGGATTTCTGTGGATTCGCGTATTGATTCTATGATTCCAGCCTTCCACCACGTTATTCGTTCTGTGGCGTTTATCAGCCACACTTATCAAGTCCAAGGGGAATTTTGTGAGCCACTGCTTCTCGAAATATGTCTGAAATTTCGTTGCACTTTCATCTTTAGGACTTGTCTCTAGAATAGATTGCCAGCCTTCCACCATTTTGTCACTTGGTAATAACGGTAAATTAGCAGCGAGTCATGCGTATTTGGCATTATGCGTGTTTGGCATAACCAGGATTTGGCAATACACATATTTGGCATTTAGCGTATTTAGCTTTGGCATTATGCGTATTTGGCATAACCGGGATTTGGCAATACACGTGTTTGGCATTATCAGAATTTGGCAATACACGTGTTTGGCATTTAGCGTATTTAGTTTTTATGCAGCTTTGGCATTATGCGTGTTTGGCATAACCAGGATTTGGCAATACACGTATTTGGCGATTTGCGTATAAATGGCGTTTTGCGTTTTTGGCATTATGCGTCGAAAGGAAATAAACAGAGTGACGCAGCGCTAACTATAAATAAAGAAATATCGCTAAGGTCATTAGTTCGCATTTATACACCGCTGATCGACCTTATTTTTACATATCAGACCACTTGTATAGACTGTGCGGCATATTGCAAAGCTTATTTACTTTACAGGTCAATTTACCATTTCAACTACAACAAGTCAGCGGTACTAGAAAACATTCCACGTGTGGGGATTTTTCTAATCAGTATGCAGCTATGTGTGATCTTTGCCAGACTCCGTTTAGGTAAGAATACATGATGCGGTTACAATCCTTAGTGTTCCGTTGTATAGGAAAGAAGTGATTGTCACTGATTTTCCTCATTTAAATTGTTATTGTTCCATAGGGCCGAGGTTGCGTGGGACATTGATACTATTTACTTGGCGCATGACATCAGAATGCTGCATCTAAAGGACTTCGATCACTTAGATCAAAGGTAATTCAATTCTTAGTATTTACCTTAATCTCCGCTTTTAAGGGGATTGTGAAGCTAAAAATTTCCATACAAAATGCGATAACGTTTTTGTGCGCTTAAAACTAGTCCGATTTGTATGATTTTTGAATTTGTTGTATTACATATCATGAAAAATTATGTTGTACGTTTTCCTTTACACGAAAATATTTCTGAGAATGAAACAAATTTAAAAAACAAAAACGTACAGACCTAGTTCTTTATAGTAACTAAAACCTTCAACATATTCAATAATCGTGGAAATCGGACCTGATTTAGGGGGTGAGAAACGTTAACGCCCGGAGCTATATTTGTTTGGGTTTTTTTTGACAGCTACGCGATTGTAGCGGCGCTTCACAATCCTCTTAATTAGTAGCATAGTCGACAAAATGGATTCTGGTATTATTGTAGAATCATGTCATGATGTGATGACGGATAAGAGTTAATGTACCATCTCTTGATGCTTTGGTGTCCAGTAGCCTTTTGCACGTCGTTGGTATACATATAGGTTAGTTGGTTAGTGGACAAATGGACATTTTAAATCAAATAATTTCTTCAAATTTTCTCTCGAGGGCTGTATGAAATTACAAGCCCTTCCTTGGTGTGTAAAGGGGGTGATCCATTTGCCAGCAAAACCGCCGCTACGCCAACGAGCCCGCTAGTCAAAGGTCTACTGCCAATGGACCACCTAAAAGTACGCGGTCTGAAAAACCGGCGGATTGGCGCGCTGGCTTTTTGTGCATGCTTGAAATCCTAAATCGGCGGTCGAGAGTCGATTATTTTGCTCGCCAATGGAACACTATGAGGTCGGCGAGCCAACGGTTCACCCCCTTAACAGCTAAGAATCGCGACCACATAGGTAAATTTAGTGTTGCGCCAATGTTTATTCATTCTTACGCCAAGTGAGCTGCACAGTGGGATCACTATTGTCGAATAAATACTCATGTTCATTAAATTTGTTTTTTTATTTATTTCATACTAGTGACGCGCCGTAGCTTCGCTTCGGTTTATGTGAGTTTTCTGTAACACCCGTACATAAACCAGAATTAATTAATGTTAAAAATCTTTCCTGAAAAAATATCTAACTTGTGGTGAACACTGCATACAAATAAAATCAGTACTCTTTGAGATTATCGCGAACATACAGACAGACAGACGCGGCGGGGGACTCTGTTTTATATAATATGAAGTGATGGATTACCAACAGAGAATACAATTTACATTATGTCAAACTATAAGAGATAATTATTGTAAAAAGTATCTACCTATTTGATAATTTTATGTATGTTTGTACCTACTACTATACTCTTAAAAAGACCTGGTTTGTAATTCTCTTTTAACACGTTCACGGACGCGCATGCTATAGCAGTCTTTTATTGTACCAGCTACAGCATGCGCGTCATAAAGGCAGGGGTCAAATTAAAATGGTATAGTATGACCATCCATGAATGTGTTAAGGTGAACGCACATTTATCCGAGCCAAACGCGTCGAACGAGTCGAATTTTAGAATTCTGTATATGATCTTATGAAAGCTCACACACGTCCAGATTTGGAGATTTGACGCGGGCGAGTGTGCGAGGTTTCATAAGATGTCATATACAGAATGCTAAAATTCGTTTCGTTCGACTCTTTCGGCCCCGATAAGTGCGAGAAGTTTCCTCGATGCTATGTACAGTTTTATAGAGGTCCCGTACTGTAATTCCGTTCGGTTGGTGTGTCCGGTCCAGGGACCTGATCCCGCTGCTGATAGCGCTGCAGCACAACACGTGGTTCACGGGCGTGTGCGGCGACGGCGTGCGCGTGGGCGGCGAGGCGTGGGAGGCGCTGGCGCGCGTGGTGCGGTGCGCGGCGCCGGCGCCGCAGCGGCTGGGCTGGCGCGGCGCCGCGCTGCGCAGCGACCACGCCGCGCGCCTCGGACACGCGCTCGCGCGCGCGCGCCGCCGCCCCGCCATGCACACCCTCGACTTCTCGCAGAACCACATCGAAGATAAAGGTTACCGACTGCTTCTCTGCACATGTCACCGCAACTCGACATACCGCCGTTACCGCCGCGCGTCTGACGCGTCTTGACCTCCGTTCGGGGTGCACGCGACAGACGCGACGGGTGCCAACTCCATTTGAGCCTGGCATTTTTATCATAATAAAACGGATATTGTACCGAATAACGCTGGCGCGACGAGGGCGGCGTCTGCGCCACGGGGCTTGTATGACGATCACCACCCGTACTATTGACCTCACGCAGAAAAACTTCGATGACAAAGGTTAGCTAGACTTCATTGTTAATGATGACGGAACTGTAAATTTTAGCAACGGCCATGTGGCCCAATAATACGGTCAATTGCATAAAAACAACGAACACCTAATTTTGAACTAACAATAGGCTTTACGTGAAGACAATTTCATTATCTATTGTTGTGTCGACAATAAGTATTTATCTTAGATAAAAGTAAAAAAGCGGAAGATAGGTGACTTACCATAGGCACAAATGTCATAAAGGCCCAGTGGACTCAATTGACTCAGTCGCAGTCAGTGTCATTCACGTCACATCCGGACGTGTCAAGATAATTTTATGATTTTAGGCAAAATACAGGTACGGCAATGCCTTCGTGTACGTGTACGTGTACGTGTTTTAATGGTCGTACAAATCCAATCCAAAGGGTGAATAAATTTAAGACAGATCTATGTACATGCATGGTTGTTTACTCTACAAATGAGTTCTTTAATAATTAAGTTATCTTGTACTTCCAAAATATTCGCACGCCAGCTACGGTGTAGTATGCAGTTTTACTTTTGGAAGATCCCTGTAACCATATCACGGCCAATAAACGATTTTGATTTGATTTGAAAACAAATTGCACAGCATTTCTTTCACTCGTAAGTACATGTTTGCTATTAAATACGTCTCTAAATATTTGATTTCGTTCGCGCAAGCGATACCATACGTTATTGTGCGAGAAGTTAAGTGTACTCTAGTATTAGTTCGCACTAGGGTCAGCAAAAAAAATCTTTATTTCTGTCTGATGAATTGAATTTTGAAGGTAGGTGTCTTTTATAAATCGCTACGTACCCCTATTTCTGAAAGGCGATGTGATGTGTGATACTTACATCATTAGATACTCGTACGTCTTGAACAATAATTAAGAGGGTTGTTTCATATGCACTTGTGTACCTCACGTAGATTGGGTACCTACAACATAAGATTTAAATTGTTATAGAAATAAATAAACCGAACCGATTAATATATACTTTTTTTGCTGATCCTACTAAGCGGCGATAAGTCATTCGGTTAAATGACTTCGCCGAATGATGCCGAACGTTACCGAGTAACTGTCGAGTACTGTCGACACGAGTCACAGCAGCATGAGTTCGTGTTGCTCGAGCGCCATCTATTTGCGTCTTTCTCTCTCTTTCTCTATTGACATCTAATATCAACTTAGTTTGTGTGAGTAAAAGTATTTGTGGTAGTATCACATCGACTATTCAAGTATGGAATATATGAACGTCACCTATCTTCCGCTTTTTTACTTTCATTTAAGGTATTTATGTAACTGATTGATAATGAAGCTTCTTAACACTCGTCCCTTAAAAGCTAAGCTAAGCTAATTGTGTGCCGTTGCATACATAACTTTTACTACAAGCTAAAAAAGGAACCTATAAAGTTTGTCGTAATTAGTATTCCTGACAGTTTAAAAAAAATGGTGTCATACGTCATAGGGCCTAGTTGTTTTATATTATTTACCGTTTCTTTGTGAGTATTAAATAATGTTTTTCGGACTCAGTAATTGATGACCATTTCCAAGCAATATTAGTTACAAGAACCAAAAGCAATTTTTTGTTATATTCCCCTTCATTAAATTACAGATGAAGTAAATCATGGTTACGCTATATTTTACAATCATAACATCTTTCCTATTCAGCTTATTTTACTTTAATGACACTTCGGTTACAGTTACAATTCAAGTCAGTCATTGTCGATTATTAGTTTTTAATGTAATTTTAAGGGTTTCTTACGCAAATATATATTGGTAATGAAACGAAGTTCTTGCGCATTTCCCCGAGCGATCTCAACCTTATTGAGGCGATACGAATCTAAGGTAACAGTATACTGGCCGGCATGTCCGCTACATTCAATAACTATGTGAGAATTACAAAAAAACCGCAAACATAATTGATATTTACATAACGAAATTCAATACCGCCAACGAACAACAGGGATTGTTTGTTTTTAACATGCTATTGTGATCCGGTAGGTGCGATCAGCGTACTGTCCGGTCTAGCGAGTAACCCCGACGGGCTCAGACACATCGCACTGTCGCAGTGTGGATTGACTGGCAAGACCGTGACCCACCTCGCTGCCATGCTGAACGATAACCCGTGCCATCTCTCTACGCTCTCACATTTGGACCTCTCGCATAATAACCTCAAGGACGATGTTCATGTGAGTATTTTATACCAATAACATATTGTTCGACGTGATTATAAATAACGTTTTGATAGTCAGGTCAAATTCCTCAGGCTACTTACGATTTGTTCATTTTATGTATACTCCTAATAGCTTTTGCCCGCGGTTTCGCTCGAGTCTAATTCGGGGTAATTTTAAATTTAATAAAGCCGGACGTTCCCTGCTCAAAACAATGAGTACAATTCAAGATCCAGCTGAATTTTAGATAAAAGATAGATAAAGAGACATTTATTCGCAACAAAACCATATCACATAGATACTAAAAGAACAAGACACATAGAAACAGTTGCGAAACGGTCCCAACTCAGCATTCGCTAGCCGTAAAGCCAGCACTGGTCTTCCGTTGGAACCGCTTCTTGAAGAGACAGAAAGTGACAATTTAATACAATACAACGAGATATATATTTAGAGAAGACGTTGCTTTTAAATTGGTATATAGAAGAAGGAAATATTTCTTATATCCTAGAGGTACAATAAGAAGGGATTTTTGAAAATTAATCCCCTGAGGGGTTAAAATAGGGGGAGTAACGTTAAACGAATTCTGCTCGTATGAAGTCGTGGGCGTCCTGTGGTATGTAAAATTTTTGAAGTTGCTAGAAAATAGTGGTCCCAAAAAGGGTGCAATTGTGCCTTGGGTCGAATATGCTGGAAAAGAAATAGTAGAGTTTTGCCAAGTGTCCAGCTAATTGAACAAATAACTCGAGTTAGACAAATAAAATCTACGCATATGACACATTGTTGGAAAAAGCATTAAACAGAGAAGTTTTCAAAGAACTTGAAGTGCTTGACCTCTTTTAGTTTTTTTTTTAAAGCGACGATTTGCTGGGGTTTTGGTTTATATTTAAGTCTTTTTAAAACTTTACTGTGGCCTAGGCTTTTTTTCGAGTAATTATTTGCAACAGATATCAAACTCTCACATAACATCAGTCAAGACAGCAACAGTCTAGAAACGAGTATCATTGGCGGTTTTATTCATGCTTCTTATTAATTATTTGATTTTAAATAATGAATTCTGTATTTTTTATGAAAAAGCAAAAAAAAAATGCAAAAAATATTTCATAGAAATATGGACAATATGGCGCAAATAAAAAATATGTTGATATTACTTTCTTACGATACTTGCATAGTGCAATAATTATTATTTATAATTGCGCAGTTAAACAATCTCGTGACTCAATGAAACCGCAAATTAGTCAATCATTGTGATTGCCATTTATAATAAACGTTAATATTTGATATTTTTTACAGACTTTATATAATTTCCTGGCGCAACCGAATGCCCTGACTCACTTGAATTTGACAAACACGGAAACTACTCTAGAAAACGTAAGTTGCCATTTTGTTTTCAGTTGAGCGAATAAAATTCATAATGTTTTGAACAGGAAAATGCAAGTTAGTTGCGGAGTTATTTTATATGTTTTTAAAACAATTCGTAATGAAACAAAAACACGAATTTCGTTATTTTACAAAGTCATTCTCGTTTCCTATTTATTTTTATTGTACCGCGGATAATGGTATTACAAACAAAATATACCATTGCAAATCAAATGATATGAAAATTTGAAAAGGTTTTTAAAATTTTACCTCTTGAACGCGGCAAAACACGTCAACGGATTTTTGTACCGCAGACGCCCAACCGCGTGAGTTTATTCTGCGACTATCCCCTATGAAGGCAATTCACTTAGCTATATTTGCCAAATACTGGTCTTACATCTCTCTCATTTGACATACCAAATATAAGAGATTGAACGAAAATATAGAAGTATGTTGACTATGTTCCAGATGTGGGGCGCGCTGCTCCGGGGCTGCGCAGCGCGGCTCTCGGAGCTGCTGGTGGGGCGCAACCCGTGGTCGTCGTCGCGGCGCCCCAAGGACCCGCCGCCCTCCTTCCGCCAGTTCTTCACGGCCTGCCTCGCGCTCACCACCCTCGACTTCTCCTACTGCAAGATGCTGCCGGACGCACTCAAGTAAATCATGACCTCCACAATGTCCACTGAGATCACCTGGCAGGAACACAAGTATTCATTTCATTATTTATTGTACCGGCGTAATACTACCAACCAGTTGATCTTAGTAGATGTACCCCATTATCCAATTTTCAGAGATAGGGCTCTTGAGTTCCTGGTGTTTATGGGGGTTAAAGATTAATTACGAATTCCACGAGTAAATGTCGCGGTGCGATGTAAAAAAACAAACCCCAAAATGTCCTGACTGACACTCGCACGCGCCGGGCGGCGACGAGCGGCGCGACCCATACCGGACGATTTTACAAGAACGTGGTAAAATAAATATATCAGAACGACAAGCGCACGATATTACGCAATTACCGATTGTACTTTCATAAATATAGTTGAAGGATAAGTGGTGCTAGTGGTACTGCTTTTCATTATTGCATAAGGTGCTGAGTTTCGCAGTCGCGTCGGGCCGCTTCGGTTTGAATGGTCGAAATAGCGTCGCCTACGCAAACCATGGGAGGATCCCACTTAAAGACGATTAATCTTTTTTTTTTGTGCGAGACAATAATGTCAGCAATAGCTTTATATGTTACAATCACTACACACTTACATAATGAAAAAGGTATTATGCACCGCTTTTTATGTTGCGTTCTGAAAGCTGAATGCTCCAACAAAACAAAATGCTCACCGTAGTAGTTAGTCACTTTATTGACTTGGTTTTTACTATAGGAAAACGTGCAGGATGTTGCTTACTGAAATGTTAGACAACAAACTGAATGAATTACCCGATGCCTCACTGCGCTAAAGGCAGCTAATTGCCTATTGTTTTAAATATATCCTACATTATTTTAAGACGGTTTCCCAAAGTGGGGTACGCAAACCACTAGGGGTTCGCCAGTGATCGTAGAGAAGTAAGATATTACTGAATCACTGAACCCTATTTAAATAAGTTTTTTAAACATTTATGTCAAGAAGGTTGCAGTCGTCTAGGAAATTTATTTACGTGGTGGAAATTTAATTTAATGAGTTTGAGAAACCCTGTTTGAATGTATCGGAACTTTAACTATAGTTCGTTCGTCGTAAGCAAAAAGTGACTCATTTATTGTAACTGCAGAGTAAAGATGTATTGTAATGATGTTAAAAATCGAGAAGATTTGAGTCAATTGATAAAACTCTTCCTGTTTTGAAGTCGTTTAAAACGTGATTCCTAACTATACTTTACAATTAACTCTGGCTTATTATACACCGTGGGCCCGAATAACCCGACCAATTTTAACAATCGATACTAGAGCCTATTTGTAGAATATAATGGGTATAATATGTAGTCCAATAACGCATAATTTCCGAGATTTTCATTATTTAAAAAACAATTCCATAGTTAATTTAATTTGAACTCTGTCACCTTAACCTAAAGCATTATTTAATAAGAAATTGATTAATTAATTTATGTTGTATGTGGATGATATTGCTACTTACAACATGAATCTTTCTTAGTAAATAATGCTTTAGGTTAAGGTGACAGAGTTCAAATTAAATTAACTATGGAATTGATTTTTAAATAATAAAAATCTCGGAAATTATGCGTTATTGGACTACATATTATACCCATTATATTCTACAAATAGGCTCAAGTATCGATTGTTAAAATTGGTCGGGTTATTCGGGCCCACGGTGTATTTTGTAATAAAAAGTAATAAATTATATTACTATGCATATTTTATTTAGTTTTATCGGGCATTGATTTAATTTTCCACATTTTCCAAATTAAATATACCGGCCAAAAGACAATAGTGTTTTGGAAGAAACGCGAACTTAAATGCTCAATGTGAACTCGGCTTTATAATTTTCTTTACTTTTTTTGATAGTCATCTAATTATAAAATCCAAACTAATGAATCCCAACTAGGTGTGCGGCGTTGGCTTTTAAAGCGCAGATCCTGTTGCCACCTCGCAACTCCATCATCAGATCAGCTCTTTGATACTATAATTTAGCATTTAACATAATATGTTTATGCATATAGTTTATATAATATGTATTCCAAATTCCATCCCATTACGATGACAGAAACTATCCAAATACACAAACACTGCAAGTTGCATTAACGCTTGTATAAAGAATAACCTTGTATAATAATCCGCACGAACAACAACTCATGATAATATCTTTTATAATACTTAGGACCTGTTTCACAATCGACGAGTTAATTTATCTGCCATTTAAAGTTGGCTCTCTCCTTGTATATTGTAAGTTTAAAAAAGAAAAAGGGCTAAATTTATCCGTCAAATATGCTTTTCTTGTCGATTGTGAAACAGGCGGTTAGTATTTTATTTATTTATTGGCCAACAAACAGCTTGATGAAAGTGCCCACGAATCGTGCTCGTTGGCGTGCAATGGGAGAGGCCTAGCTGAGAGGCCGTGTCCAGCAGTGGACTAATATTGGCTGGTGATGATTATAATGATGAAACAGTTTAATATTAAAATATAGGATTAAATTCTAATAAGCTTTACAAAAATAAAAACAGAGTTTCTCAGAGAAAACGAGTTAAACTAAAGTAAAGTAATGTATTTTTTTTAAAGTACTATTTATTGACACAATTAACAATAACATTTATTTCTACATTTAGATTATGAAGAAGCAAAAACAAAATAACTTTCAACTATACATTGACATGTGAGATTAGCTATTTAGTTACCTAGTAATACTTCTTTGACTGCAGAGGCAAATTGATTTAGCCGCATACTCAAAAAGTCGAGATGGGAATACTTTGGGTTGAGAACTCTCTGACAATGAAAAATTCTTAATATGCCCATTTCGTGCTACAGAATGGATCATGGAAAACAGATCCCTTGTTCGAGTACGGAAACTTGGACATCTCTAGAAAATATTACTTGTCGGTTAAGTAGTAGTAGTAAGTAGCTGCAGGCTCATATATCCATGAATTAAATTTAAATTCATTATTCATTTATTTTGGTTAACCTCAATTAAGTTAATATGCACCGAGTAGTGAGAAGTCCAAACAATTGATGCGTATTCCAAATGTTATCTTATAAATATATATATATGCGTATTCAAGTATGAGGGTCTTTAAAATCTATCTTTGAGTATTCTGTAAGCATTCGAAGTAATTATATCAGCGTGAGAAATCAAGGTATTGTGTTCTGTATACATACAACGCATCAAATATGTCTTATGATCAAAAATATCCATGCACTATATTTTGTAATGTATCGCAACGGTTTGCAAAATATAAAAAAATAATTATTAATCTTTTAAAAAACATGTTAAATAAGCTATCTTGAATTTGAGGTACTTCCCCTTCATGGCCCATTGGTCGTTTCCATCTTGTACTGTTTTTTTTTAAAGTGTTTGAAGTCGTCATTGTCATTAGTACTCATTAGAGATTCCGAGTCATTTGTGACTTATAAGAAAGTCAACCTTATTGCTGAAGAAAGCCTTATCAACTTTGCACGTAAGGGGGGTCATCTGTCATCTATTTGATTTGAGTGAAGTTTTTTTTGTTCACAGGAGTCTCCTGCTAGGGCTGGCGTGCAACGAGAGCGCGACGGGCGTGAAGTTGAACCTCTCGGGCGGCCTGTCCTCGTCGCAGGCTGCCTACGTGTTGGAGTCCTGCATCCATGGCGTGCGCTGCCTGCAGTCGCTCGACCTCTCTGACAATAGTATGTTGTGGAACTGCTCAGGCGGGGCCTGACCTTAACCCTTGACCATGCTAAGGGATCTATGTTTCCCAGTGGCGAAGCGTCACGTAAATAAATAGACAAGCCGGAGCAAAAAAAGGTGTATGTATGGCGTGTGTTGTGTACGTGTTTGCCCCTTCCATTAATTAAAAAAAAACATACCATAGATGTCATCTTTTAGTTCCCAAAAAGCAGTGCTGAAGTAAGTGCGGTAACTGTTTCTACGTGCGATCCTTGCAGTTAGTGTTCACCACCTTCGCCATACATGACATCACTGGTATTACATGAACAGTGTATGTCAAGTATGACAAAAGTGGCTTTGAAAAAAGCCGTTAGTTGCGTACGCACACATTAAACACACAGACAATATAGTTAATTTACGTTAGAAATCAAAACACAGTAAAAATTAGCTTGCTAATACCTATCATGCAAAATAAAAAGTTGTCCTTTGTTAAGAACAAAACAAAAATAAACCAAATTAAATACATGCACCGCAGGTCTGCACACAGAAACCAAAAAAAGACTTAATTAAACATATATTTACAAATTCGTGCAACAAAATCAACCGAATAAAGAAAACCCACAGCCCGCGGCATGCGCCGTCCGTACCCGCCTTCCTGTACCTATTAAGAAAACCATGACACGCATAAAGCGCTAAACAATCCAAGTAAACCTAAACTAAGTTCATGCAAATAAATATAGAAACCGATTGAAAACTCAATATAATTATATACACTTGAAATACGCTAGGTACAGTTCGATACTTATTTATATTCAAGAATAATTCTGCGGGGTTTTTTAACAAAATGAGCTAATACGTTATCATAGATTGTGGGCCTCAAAGTTATTACCAAAAAAAGTTTCTATTCTACTGTTACCGAACTCATGTAATAATATACAACTCCGTATATGTTTCTCGCTTTGAACATGTTTCTTAGCTGAATTATATATATTGTTGATATCTGCAAAACCGGTTCGATTCCAAACACTGCTAGAATCGGAAAACAGCAAACACGAATAGCAAAACAATTTGTTTAATTTGCAGCTGCCAGTCAGCCAATTGTATTTATCATATAATTCACTATGGAAGTGTTTGAAGAATCCATCTCTACGCTTATAATCAATTTTTAGGTCTGGGCGAGCGCGTCCTAACTTAATGACATGTTTTTATTTTCAAAGGATAACCTTGAAAAACATGTTAGCTCATTAAGTAGGTAATCTGTAAGACAACACTCAATTTGAACCAATGCGGCCATATTTAGTACCTACTTTGAGTACCTACAGACAGACAAAAATATTGAAAAACCACGAATATAACCTAAATTAGATTTGGGTAAAACCTATAGGTACCTAACGTATTAAAAATAGAATAGAAACACCAACCTCCGTCGTCGTGAACAAAAACAAATAATCCAAACAGTAGGTAACTACAAACAAATCATTACAGCACATGAACACACGAACGAAACGAACACTTAGCGAGCTAAATTTCACTAGTTACTTGAATCATAAAACACTAAATAAATAGGTAATTCAAAACAACTTTCACAAGAATTACCTACACTGTATCTTTGCGCGATGACGCGAACTAAAGTAATGGCGTCGCGTAATATTGCGTAATGAAAAAAGGATGCAAAATATTATTAAAGTTTGAAGGTCGTAGGTGGCGGCGACGGCGTCCTCGAGAAAAGAAAGTGACGCGTGCTATACACTTAAAGTTGAAAATGGTTTGAAATAAGCCGGCGCCCGATTGCGGACTAGAGCGTTCTCTCACTCTGATTTTTATTGTTTTCTCACGTGCGGCCGTGTCTGTGTGTGAGTTCGAAGCGCTAGAAAAATGTTTGAATGTGTTACTTCAAGTGCGGCAAAGGTCGACCGCAGGACTTGTAATAATTTTGTGGGTGTAAGTTCGCGCGCAGTGAAATGTAACTGCGCGTGTGTACGAATATATTGTTATTGTTTCTTTCTTGTAGGTAAGTGAATATGTGCGAGCGAGTATTACTGCGATAGATTTCGGCTTTGTAAATAAATTGCGTTTTGGTTATGCATCGTATTATGAAGATGGTAATGCAAGGTAAAGCTATAGTATACCGGGTTATTTTCGGTTTTACGTTTTGTTTGTATACCTACTCTATGCATAGGAATTTTTGGTAAAGCCGTAAATAATCGGCTTGTACGAACGCCTCGCGACTGATGTTTCCCACATAGATCCCACATATTGTATATTAGTACCTAAGGCTGAAAGTCTACTTTGATGTGTGAACTGTCAGCCGGTTTTTAAGTGTTAAGCCATGGTACATCCTTGTCGATTATTACCTTTTTCATCTGTGCCTTAAAACGGACGTGTTGGTCGTATTTTGGGTACCTGTCACCCTGGACTGAATTCTGGTATAGCTACGTTTATCGCTGTGGATAAAAGTAGTTAAAATAAAACTAAAGTAACATTCTGACAAGTGTGTAATTAATGTAAGTGGAAGAGTGACGAATGCTTTATCCGCATCAATAAACACGACCTTTTTTGTTTCTTTTAACAAAATACAACCAAACTAGATATAGAGATCCGCGAAACTGTTTTGCAGCCCATGCCATGCCATGTTAAAATTAACAATATTATAGATTGGCCGAAATTGTCTGTCTAGCTTTTTTTGAAATATTCTTTAGCGGATCGCTTCAAGTTAATTTTTAACCTTATCTTTTGATTGAAGTTTAAAGTTACTATTATCACTGAATTTTTCTTTAGTTTCTATCATGAAGGCACAGTCACAGGAATATGGTATCTGTAGTTTTTATATTAGTGCTACAGATAACTAACTCACTTTTTCAAATTCGTCTATTATTTATATTTGTCTTCGTCTGCATTCTAGGTATGGAGTTGGAACTTTCCGGAATAGTGCGAGCCATTGGCAAAAATCATTCAATTCACCAGTTGTCGCTTAGCAAACTGACCGGTAAAAGGTCTTATGCGCCACCTTTAATACAGGTAAATACATACAAGTTGCCTTTATTCTTTATACTTGGGTTTTATTAATTATATTTAAATGAGTCGTTTCTTTTCCAGGCATTAGTTCATGTTTTACAAGAGCCAGACACAGCATTAACTTCTCTGGATCTTAGTGACTGCAAACTAAAGGTTTTTATTTACCTCCAATTTTATTTATTCTTAACCGACTTCAAAAAAGGAGGAGGTTATACGTTCCACTATGTATTTTTTTAAATGTATGTTCACCGATTTCTCAGTCAGTACCGACCGACTGTAAAAAAAATTTTTTTGGTTTGATGGAATATGCTTCCGAGGTGGTCCCATTGTCACCAAATCTGAATCTGATTAGGGGATCCGTGAGGAATTGAGTGAATTCCTGAAATATTATATGCATAGATATAGTGATTTCAGTATTTTTAGTAACAAGTTCAGCTTTTGCATTCAGAAAGTATCATTTGGTGAAGTGGAACATGATAAAGACCTTAGATGGGCAATGGAACTCCTCAACAGTACCTATTTCAAGGGTGGAGAAAAGATATTTAGATTAAGATAGTTGAGCTATAACGAAGAACATTTAATTGTTTTAATATGACTATGACTTTCCCGTGGCGTTGCTTGCGGCGAGCTTGACATTATCTCAAAGTTTCGTATCAACTAAGAAGTGGGACTATATAACAGCTTATTATGATCACTAAAAGTATTTAATTTCTTTTTATTAAAAAACAAAAACCGCCTTCAAAAACGCAAAAAATTACTTCCTTTACAATGGTAGGTACCTAAGGTCAGTCCAACTGAAGTCGGCGTCTTACAATATTTTAACCAAAAGCCGACGTCAGTTGGACTGATCGTACCTACCATTGTAAAGGAAGTAATTTTTTGCGTTTTTGAAGGCGGTTTTTGTTTTTTAATACATTTTTTTTAAATACTTTTAGTGATCATAATAAGCTGTTATATAGTCCCACTTCTTAGTTGATACGAAACTTTGAGATAATGTCAAGCTCGCCGCAAGCAACGCCACGGGAAAGTCATAGTCATATTAAAACAATTAAATTAAAAGTCGCGGGCAAAGGCTGGTAAGATATATTTCCTAGTTCAAACCCTAATTACTACCACAAACGTTTGTTTTCATCAGGGCGACTTGTACGGGCTTTTAAACGCCTTAGGCGGCGCGCGGCGCCTGCGCACGTTGGACGTGGGCGGCAACTTGGCGGGCGATGCGGGCGCACGGCTGCTGGCCAAGGCGCTGCAATGCAACTGCACTCTGCAAACGTTGTATATCGACCGGAATGCGTTCAGCTTGCAAGGTGAGTACAGCGATGTATAGTGTAATTCGACCCAGTTTTTGTTTTTTGTATTTTGTATTCCTTTTCTTGCCGTCACTTTGTAGGCTGTTTGATTGTAATTTCGCACAGTAGTATAGTATTTCTAAATGTAGAACCAACAAAACGTTTACCGTTTGTTTTTCTTTTGACGCTACTTTTTGTTAAGTGTTTCACTTTCCGTCTCTTCACCTAGCGGTTCCAACGGAAGACCAGTGCTGGCTTTACGGCTAGCGAATGCTGAGTTGGGACCGTTTCGCAACAATTTCTGTGTCTTGTTCTTTTTGTATTTATGTGATGTAATTTTGTATTGTTGCGAATAAATGTCTCTTTATCTTTAATTAAATCACCTTGATGAATGGCGTTCTTCCACAGTGCGTTTCACTAGGCACTTTTTGCCTCGTACAGTGAAACTGTGGAACGAACTCCCTGCGGTAGTATTTCCAACCAGTTATAACATATCATGGGTGCCTTCAAGAAAATAGCTTTCATTTCCCTAATTGGCCGGCAACGGACCGAGAACTGTTCTTAAGTTGCTGGTGTTATGGGCGGTATTGATTGATTACTTTCCATCAGGTAACACGCATGTGACGCATGCTCGTTTGCCTTCCTCTTTTATAAATAAAATATGCTGAGTGTTATTATTTGTTAATTAATCACGCCAGAACGGCTGAATGGTTCTGGATGAAACCTGACACAGAGATAGGTTGTAGTCTGTATAGCACATAGGCTACATTTATCACGGAAAATATGCGGTTCCCGTGGGATGTCAAAATTACGAATTGTACGCGGACGAAGTTGCAGGCAGACGCTATCTATTATCTATCTATTAGCGTAGACATAAATTACATTCAGTGGGATTTTAGTTTCATAATTGCTCTTGCTTTTTAAAAACACGAGGCGATTAAGAGAGCCTTAAGCGACGTATAAAGGGGCTACATGTGCTGCCACGCTCGGACTTAGCGGCTTTTGTGCTTAATGGAGATATTAAAAAAGAATATTTACTATAATCATACAGTTATAATTACTTCCTTAACTAATAAATCTGAAATCGTTAAAGATCGTAAGGTTTTGAAGATTCAACCAAAAATATGCAAAAAAGGTGTCATGTTTGAAAAGTACCTACATTATTGAGGTTTTTGTTATTAATATATCCAAAGAACAGACAAATATGCTCTATCTGAACGGAACATTACGATTTTTGCATATGTGACCTCTTGAACATTTGATTTAACCTGGGATAAAATGAAAAAAAAGGGTCGGTATGCAGTAAACCATGGAATCGGTGAGGATTGTTAGGGTTGCACCATTTAAGGCGCAGTCAAGTGGTAATAGCAACTGGGCCTGTATTATAGGCGGTTAAAGTGGCAAATCCATATCGTCTTTGACTGTTTATGGTGTTGCTTTTAACTCTGCCGCCATTGCTGTCAAGTAAATAATAGCTTACAAAACGTTGAAAATATGATAACAGGTCAAAGCCGATGGTTTTACTGCCTACAATCTCGGCCCTGGAAAAAATACTAGCATCCTAGTTCTCAGGGTTAGTAACGCATTCGCAGTCTTTACATTGAAGTCTTAAGATTACAAGTATCAATGGGCTACAAAGTCCACATTACATTACAATACATAAATGATTATAGGATACAAAAATATCAATTATTAGAAACGAGTCATTAAATATTTTACAATAATTGCGTACATTGAATTATTCGCTATTGAAGTAAGCGATGAACCAACGCGCGATTTTCTCGCCCAAGAAACGAAGTTCCCTAGCCCATCGCTGCGCCCTAGTTCATCGCTGAGCTTCAGCTTATTTATAGCTCAGCGATGAACTATAAATGTATATATCTCTCTTTTATTTACACGGGAGCGATTATCTTTTGTTCGTTTCTTGGGCGAGAAAATCGCACGATAGTTTGTCGCTTACTCGCTCGCGGTGGGACCAGTGCCTAAGTAAGACTGCCCTCTTACGGAACAAAGGCACATCTACTATATGAATTGTATTGCACTTCCAACCTTATTAAAACCCTTGAGAGTTATGCTTCTATGAATTCATTGCTCTTGCGCCTTTTCTCCGTACGAGGGCAGAAGTATACTCTTAATTCTGATTCTCTTAATCTCAGTAGTTACTTTATATTCATTTAAAAAAAAAACTGAAAATTTTAGTAACTAAATAAGAAAATGAATCTTTTGAACGCCACACTATCGGCCACAGCCGACTGAAGAGACTGTTTCTTGTGAATAAAGATGTAATTTGCATAGCATAGCAAACATGTTCGCCGTGTGAGGGATACATTTTGTATTTGAAGTAAGGCGTTCAAAAGGTTAAGCACGTGGTAAGGAAGGTACAAACTTTTTTGTAAAACCTCATTTATGGCTAGCTAGTTTTGTTGCCATTTGGCGTTCTCCATGCCATAAACAAAAGCATTGAAGGAGGCGTGTCGGTGTGGCAGGTCTGACGGACATCGCGACGGCGCTGCGGCGCTCGGTGTCGGTGCGGCGCGTGGAGTTCCCCGGCTGCGACGCGGCGGCCGGCGGCCGCGGCGCCAGCGAGCGCGTCGCGGCGCTCTGGCGCGACTTGCACGAGAGGTACGAACACAGGCTAAAGCGGGGATATAAGACATGCCATATAAATTGAACCATAATTGAGTGCCTTCATTGTAAAACAGCACAATACAAGTTAGTTTGCACTACCATAGAAATATGAGTAAGGCAGCGGACAACTTCTGCAGTTTTTATTCCTTATTCTATCCGCGCTTTAGGCTATGTTTAAATCACAAGTACGTTCCCTATCGTTGCTTCTCGAAAAACTCTGATCAAGTGCAGTTGTGCATACTGCATAAAAATGCATGCCCTTTGCGCATTTAACGTCTGCTGACGTAACCGTATAATGGAATTTGTATAGTTTTATAATGAAATTTACTTAAGTTTTGATTAAATCTTCGTCAAAAGACACTCAACATTAAATTATTATACATTACAAATGTTAGTAGGCATACAGGGTGTGAACGGGGGAGTGGATCAAACATAGCTACAGAATTGACCCAAATATATGCGATTTTAATTTTTTTCAGAGTTATAAGCATTTTTGAGATTCTTTTTGAAAATATTTTCTGATAGCTAAGCTATTAGACCTATGACCGTGTCTTTTTTTTCTAACTTGTCATATAGTCGGCCTAACAGATAAAAATGCAATGTTGACTCATGGCATCATACATTTTGTAACAAAAGAAAACACTCAATAATTAACGTAAATCAATTTCATGAACTTTAATAGGGCATTTTTTTTTTTAAATCAAATACCTTTTTTTTGTGATAAGTGTTCGGTGCAAAACACCTTACACGTGTAATTGAAGTAAAGTCGTAGTCAGCATTCTATTAGCGGCGCATCGAGCGCCGATATAGAGTAATTATGAGTTAGTGCATATTTCGGAACCGCCGCGACCGGGTGCATTCGATCATAACATTTATAACATTTTAACCCTTTTTGAACATTTTTAACTAACATAGTGTCTACTTTGACTCTTATAACATTAGAAGTTTTAAATCAATAAACAACAATTAAATTCCTCTCTTGTTTTAACATTCACCGTAAACCCAACCCGAACAAAAAACCCGAAAAAAACCCTCTTAGTTTGTGAAAAATGAACCCTATTTTTATAAAGATAGTCTTACGGCATCAACCGAAATATAGTATCGAAGAGCGTGCACAAGTAGTAAAATTCACTTTTTATGTCTCTAAGTAAAAGTTTTTTAAATGGAACAGTAGTTATGAAATGATATCGGAAGTGCAATATGCCATCAAAGAACATTTTTAATATACATAATGTACAGGCATTTATTAAGATTTTACATTCATATTTTAAATCATGTGTTCAAAATGACCACCCTTGTTTGAAATACCTCTGTAAATGTAGTGTGTATCGAGAAGATGTATAGGCAAATTTATGTGAACGAAGTCGATCAGCCACTGCAAAAAATTATTTGGAGAGAGAACTCAGATCAGCCTCTTCAAACATTTCAACTCTCAACAGTTACATATGGGACTAAAGCAGCTCCATTTCTGGCCATGATGACCCTGAAAAAGCTGGCCGCCGACGAACGTGAACATTTCCCTGAAGCATCCAAGGTGCTCGAGGAGTCCTTTTACATGGATGACTTAGTACACGGTGCGCACTCGATAGAACAAGGTAAACAATTGATCGCAGACCTAAATAAACTATTAACATCTGGAGGATTTAATTTGTGAAAATGGTCTTCCAATAACGAAGAAATTCTAGAAAACATAAACACTAACCAGGATAATGAAAATATGATATTTAATTTTAAAACAGAAAACATTTCAAAAACACTTGGTTTATGCTGGAACTCAAAGAATGATACATTTACCTTTAAACATACGGCGAACAAACAGTCATCACGACCAACAAAGAGACTTCTGCTTTCGGAAATCTCCAAACTTTTTGACCCATTAGGCTGGCTTGCCCCATTAACTACAAAACTTAAAATACTATTCCAGAAAGTATGGAAAGAAAACACTAAATGGGATGAGCAAGTTTCAAATAACATTTATAACGAATGGTCCAAGGTACAAGCGGAAATAGACCAGATTAAAGAGTGCATAATACCGAGGTGGATATTAAGCAATAAGAATGACGTCATTGAGTTACACGGATTCTGTGACGCTTCTCTTGATTCGTACGCATGTGTGGTTTACGCACGAATAAAAACCAAAACAAAAGTCGTACTTGTCGCGGCCAAGACTAAACTTGTACCTCACAAGAATAAAATATCAATCCCGAGACTCGAAATTAGCGGAGCCCATTTGCTGGCAAAACTAATGAAAAAGATTAAACATTCTTTAACACAGTATGAAACATTGACCTTTGGCTGGACCGACTCGAAAATAGTTCTCGGATGGTTGCAAGGTCAACCCGGCCGTTGGAGACCATTTGTCGCAAACCGCGTGGAACAAATACAAGCAGTCATGCCTGCAGAACAGTGGCAATACGTCAAAACATCAGAAAACCCAGCAGACGCGGCGAGTAGAGGTCTCACAGCATCACAGCTGAAAGAACATCCCTTATGGTGGACAGGACCATCATGGTTATCAACATTAAACATAGAAGTAGAAAACAAAACCAAACCAACATATGAGACAACAGAAGAAGAGAAGAGATCCTATACCACGAACGCTGTTCAAAATCACGAAACAGACCATAACATTATTGATCAATTATTAGAAAAACATAGCTCAATTACGCAAGTAATACGAGGAATCGCATGGCTTCTGCGGGCATTGACACGAACAAGAGGCAAACTACCGAAGATACTCACATTACAAGAGTTGCAAAAGGCTAAATTGACAATAATAAAACACGTGCAAAATAATGAGTTCACTGCTGACATAGAGTACTTGCGTAAACATGGCCGAGTCGAATCAAAAAGCAAACTATTAGCTTTAAACCCATTTATTGACGAAAACAACATATTACGAGTAGGAGGCCGTTTAAGAGAAGCACACATGTCTCAGAGATGAAAATCATGACTCTCAATGTAAAACAAACAAAGCCGCATGTCAAAATACGTGGATCAACTTGGCAACAACAAACCAGTATTTATATTTCTGTTGTAAGGAGTGCCAATTTAGAACATTATGCAAAGATCAAGTTACAGCAAAAACATTAACTGAAACCAATATAATTAATCTTGAAGAAAACTGTGTAGTTAAAACCGATAACTTCACTATATACACTCACAAAAACATGCAGAGTAAAATAAATTTATCCTTCGATGTACAAACCCCTAAGATTGACCCCTTAAACCACATCATAAACATAACATTTCCAAGCTTCGGAAGCAACGTACAACGCGAACGTGAAGCAAAAGAAATAACAAGACTAGGGGAAAAAATAAAGTCTATGAAGGAAGAAGAGCCCCTCATTCACGACTACTCAATACACGATGTGCATCACTACACAGCCATATATAGTCTGTGGGGCGTGTGCATAGTCGTATTAATAATATACCTATATCGAAGGACACGGTGTAATTGGAGACCTAAGACAGGGCCAACAACACCAGAGAATAGAGGAGACGACGCTGCCGGTCCAGGGACGACAGGCGGATCGCAGCCTCGCCGTGAGGCGGGCCCTCCGCCCGCGCCGCCCGCCCCGCGCGCGCGCAGGCCCCACGCCGCCTGCTCCGGCGACGACGACGGCGACGCCGGTGACGAGTGTAGTGCTAGTGTGCGGGTAAAAGTGCGGGAGTGTTTTGAAAACGATCCGAGTGCGTGTATTTCACAGAATAAGGGAAGTTCCCCAATTTTTAGAAAAATATCGTTTGATTAATGTCTAGAATAATTTATAATACTAAGTTGTATGAAAACGTTGTTTAATCATCTTGTTACATTTTTAAAGTAGATATCTTCATCTCATCTCATCGTTTGCCCCCGGCAAGATGTTCGGTGCAAAACACCTTACACGTGTAATTGAAGTAAAGTCGTAGTCAGCATTCTATTAGCGGCGCATCGAGCGCCGATATAGAGTAATTATGAGTTAGTGCATATTTCGGAACCGCCGCGACCGGGTGCATTCGATCATTACATTTATAACATTTTAACCCTTTTTGAACATTTTTAACTAACATAGTGTCTACTTTGACTCTTATAACATTAGAAGTTTTAAATCAATAAACAACAATTAAATTCCTCTCTTGTTTTAACATTCACCGTAAACCCAACCCGAACAAAAAACCCGAAAAAAACCCTCTTAGTTTGTGAAAAATGAACCCTATTTTTATAAAGATAGTCTTACGGCATCAACCGAAATATAGTATCGAAGAGCGTGCACAAGTAGTAAAATTCACTTTTTATGTCTCTAAGTAAAAGTTTTTTAAATGGAACAGTAGTTATGAAATGATATCGGAAGTGCAATATGCCATCAAAGAACATTTTTAATATACATAATGTACAGGCATTTATTAAGATTTTACATTCATATTTTAAATCATGTGTTCAAAATGACCACCCTTGTTTGAAATACCTCTTTATAAAATTACTTTTAAGTTTGCGGAGTGCGACTTGGTTTTCTTGGATTAGGCGTAATTCATCATTTGAGATTGGTAAAACCATCTTCCTTGTAAAAACCCAACATACTAAAATCTACCGGATTTAGGTCTGGGGACTTTGGGGGCCAGGGCCCACACCGGCCTATCCATCCCTGTGGAATTCCTTGATCGAGATATTATAATCACAGTTCGAGCAAAATTACATGGTGCTAAATCAGTTCCATCACACTGAAAGTACATTTGCCTGCATGTTTCCAAATTTACATCTAACGTGGACCTTAGGTTATCTTGTAAAAAGGTAAAAATATTGTTCCCATTAATTCGATTTAGGAACTCATAAGGTCCCATCAGCTGTCGAATAAATAGGACTGAGTGGACAGGAGTCCACAAGTTTACATTAAACTATGACAGCGAACCAAATGTCCCAAGTTACCAAGTGATCCAAGTGTAGAATCTGTCATTAGGATACAGGTCGCATTTTTGAAAATATTAGTATGTCGTCCAGGTTGTCTATGAACGGCGCGCCGGCAACGACGCACACGCTGCGTGCGATGGCGCTGGAGCGCGCGTGGGGCGGCGGCGAGGCAGGCGCGGCGCTGGCGGCGCAGGCGGCCGCCGCGCTGCCGCCGCCGCCGCTGCCCGCCGCGCTCGAGCGCGCCGCCGCCGCCGCGCACCAGCTGCTGCACCAGTACCTGCAGGTCGCGCCATTTATTGCTAACTTAGAACGATGGAGCGTGGGGGGCGGCGAGGCAGGCGCGGCGCTGGCGGCGCAGGCGGCCGCCGCGCTGCCGCCGCCGCCGCTGCCCGCCGCGCTCGAGCGCGCCGCCGCCGCCGCGCACCAGCTGCTGCACCAGTACCTGCAGGTCGCGCCATTTATTGCTAACTTAGAACGATGGAGCGTGGGGGGCGGCGAGGCAGGCGCGGCGCTGGCGGCGCAGGCGGCCGCCGCGCTGCCGCCGCCGCCGCTGCCCGCCGCGCTCGAGCGCGCCGCCGCCGCCGCGCACCAGCTGCTGCACCAGTACCTGCAGGTCGCGCCATTTATTGCTAACTTAGAACGATGGAGCGTGGGGGGCGGCGAGGCAGGCGCGGCGCTGGCGGCGCAGGCGGCCGCCGCGCTGCCGCCGCCGCCGCTGCCCGCCGCGCTCGAGCGCGCCGCCGCCGCCGCGCACCAGCTGCTGCACCAGTACCTGCAGGTCGCGCCATTTATTGCTAACTTAGAACGATGGAGCGTGGGGGGCGGCGAGGCAGGCGCGGCGCTGGCGGCGCAGGCGGCCGCCGCGCTGCCGCCGCCGCCGCTGCCCGCCGCGCTCGAGCGCGCCGCCGCCGCCGCGCACCAGCTGCTGCACCAGTACCTGCAGGTCGCGCCATTTATTGCTAACTTAGAACGATGGAGCGTGGGGGGCGGCGAGGCAGGCGCGGCGCTGGCGGCGCAGGCGGCCGCCGCGCTGCCGCCGCCGCCGCTGCCCGCCGCGCTCGAGCGCGCCGCCGCCGCCGCGCACCAGCTGCTGCACCAGTACCTGCAGGTCGCGCCATTTATTGCTAACTTAGAACGATGGAGCGTGGGGGGCGGCGAGGCAGGCGCGGCGCTGGCGGCGCAGGCGGCCGCCGCGCTGCCGCCGCCGCCGCTGCCCGCCGCGCTCGAGCGCGCCGCCGCCGCCGCGCACCAGCTGCTGCACCAGTACCTGCAGGTCGCGCCATTTATTGCTAACTTAGAACGATGGAGCGTGGGGGGCGGCGAGGCAGGCGCGGCGCTGGCGGCGCAGGCGGCCGCCGCGCTGCCGCCGCCGCCGCTGCCCGCCGCGCTCGAGCGCGCCGCCGCCGCCGCGCACCAGCTGCTGCACCAGTACCTGCAGGTCGCGCCATTTATTGCTAACTTAGAACGATGGAGCGTGGGGGGCGGCGAGGCAGGCGCGGCGCTGGCGGCGCAGGCGGCCGCCGCGCTGCCGCCGCCGCCGCTGCCCGCCGCGCTCGAGCGCGCCGCCGCCGCCGCGCACCAGCTGCTGCACCAGTACCTGCAGGTCGCGCCATTTATTGCTAACTTAGAACGATGGAGCGTGGGGGGCGGCGAGGCAGGCGCGGCGCTGGCGGCGCAGGCGGCCGCCGCGCTGCCGCCGCCGCCGCTGCCCGCCGCGCTCGAGCGCGCCGCCGCCGCCGCGCACCAGCTGCTGCACCAGTACCTGCAGGTCGCGCCATTTATTGCTAACTTAGAACGATGGAGCGTGGGGGGCGGCGAGGCAGGCGCGGCGCTGGCGGCGCAGGCGGCCGCCGCGCTGCCGCCGCCGCCGCTGCCCGCCGCGCTCGAGCGCGCCGCCGCCGCCGCGCACCAGCTGCTGCACCAGTACCTGCAGGTCGCGCCATTTATTGCTAACTTAGAACGATGGAGCGTGGGGGGCGGCGAGGCAGGCGCGGCCGCCGCGCTGCCGCCGCCGCCGCTGCCCGCCGCGCTCGAGCGCGCCGCCGCCGCCGCGCACCAGCTGCTGCACCAGTACCTGCAGGTCGCGCCATTTATTGCTAACTTAGAACGATGGAGCGTGGGGGGCGGCGAGGCAGGCGCGGCCGCCGCGCTGCCGCCGCCGCCGCTGCCCGCCGCGCTCGAGCGCGCCGCCGCCGCCGCGCACCAGCTGCTGCACCAGTACCTGCAGGTCGCGCCATTTATTGCTAACTTAGAACGATGGAGCGTGGGGGGCGGCGAGGCAGGCGCGGCGCTGGCGGCGCAGGCGGCCGCCGCGCTGCCGCCGCCGCCGCTGCCCGCCGCGCTCGAGCGCGCCGCCGCCGCCGCGCACCAGCTGCTGCACCAGTACCTGCAGGTCGCGCCATTTATTGCTAACTTAGAACGATGGAGCGTGGGGGGCGGCGAGGCAGGCGCGGCGCTGGCGGCGCAGGCGGCCGCCGCGCTGCCGCCGCCGCCGCTGCCCGCCGCGCTCGAGCGCGCCGCCGCCGCCGCGCACCAGCTGCTGCACCAGTACCTGCAGGTCGCGCCATTTATTGCTAACTTAGAACGATGGAGCGTGGGGGGCGGCGAGGCAGGCGCGGCCGCCGCGCTGCCGCCGCCGCCGCTGCCCGCCGCGCTCGAGCGCGCCGCCGCCGCCGCGCACCAGCTGCTGCACCAGTACCTGCAGGTCGCGCCATTTATTGCTAACTTAGAACGATGGAGCGTGGGGGGCGGCGAGGCAGGCGCGGCCGCCGCGCTGCCGCCGCCGCCGCTGCCCGCCGCGCTCGAGCGCGCCGCCGCCGCCGCGCACCAGCTGCTGCACCAGTACCTGCAGGTCGCGCCATTTATTGCTAACTTAGAACGATGGAGCGTGGGGGGCGGCGAGGCAGGCGCGGCCGCCGCGCTGCCGCCGCCGCCGCTGCCCGCCGCGCTCGAGCGCGCCGCCGCCGCCGCGCACCAGCTGCTGCACCAGTACCTGCAGGTCGCGCCATTTATTGCTAACTTAGAACGATGGAGCGTGGGGGGCGGCGAGGCAGGCGCGGCGCTGGCGGCGCAGGCGGCCGCCGCGCTGCCGCCGCCGCCGCTGCCCGCCGCGCTCGAGCGCGCCGCCGCCGCCGCGCACCAGCTGCTGCACCAGTACCTGCAGGTCGCGCCATTTATTGCTAACTTAGAACGATGGAGCGTGGGGGGCGGCGAGGCAGGCGCGGCGCTGGCGGCGCAGGCGGCCGCCGCGCTGCCGCCGCCGCCGCTGCCCGCCGCGCTCGAGCGCGCCGCCGCCGCCGCGCACCAGCTGCTGCACCAGTACCTGCAGGTCGCGCCATTTATTGCTAACTTAGAACGATGGAGCGTGGGGGGCGGCGAGGCAGGCGCGGCGCTGGCGGCGCAGGCGGCCGCCGCGCTGCCGCCGCCGCCGCTGCCCGCCGCGCTCGAGCGCGCCGCCGCCGCCGCGCACCAGCTGCTGCACCAGTACCTGCAGGTCGCGCCATTTATTGCTAACTTAGAACGATGGAGCGTGGGGGGCGGCGAGGCAGGCGCGGCGCTGGCGGCGCAGGCGGCCGCCGCGCTGCCGCCGCCGCCGCTGCCCGCCGCGCTCGAGCGCGCCGCCGCCGCCGCGCACCAGCTGCTGCACCAGTACCTGCAGGTCGCGCCATTTATTGCTAACTTAGAACGATGGAGCGTGGGGGGCGGCGAGGCAGGCGCGGCGCTGGCGGATATAGAAATAGATGTTTAGCTCCTCTATCTATTGGTTTGAAGTACACTGGATTTAAGTCGGGTGAACGAGCTGGCTACGAAATAGTGTCAGCCCGCCCTATCCACCTGTCGGGATATTCTCGATCGAGGAATGCTCGTACTGTGCGAGCATTTGTTTTTTAATAATTAGACAACCTAGTAAGTGCCATACCATTATTAAATCCATACTAAATGCGCCTTCTTTTAAACCTACATGCCAAAATAACGTAGTACACTTTTAATTTTCAACTGTAATTCAGCGTTGTTCGGGGTTACAATATACAAAAAATAGAATAAAAGTAAAGAATAGCAGTGCTTGGAAGACCATCGTAGGTGTAAATTTTCCCAATTTTGTTTAAGTGTCTATAGTAATTTAAATTAATTTTCAGTTTTTTTTTAATTTCCTCCTATTTTTCACCGCTTGCCCTATCTCCCCCTTTTGACTTGACGTTGATTTTTGGGACACCCTGTATACAGAAAAACTGGTATTTAAAAATTCTATGTGAATGAACAATTTATTTAATATTTTTATTATTATACAAAGCAACCGGGTCGCGCGGTTTGGTTCTGTACTGTCAAAACTAGCTTTTCATTACGCCGCTTAGCGTTCGCTAGCAGATGGCTTACCTAGAACATTACGTAAGAAAGTATCCTGCAATAAATTAGCCGAAGCTCAGAATGAGTAATGTGTTGTTTATGTGTAGAGATGCAGCGAGGTGTTCGCGGCTATGGGCGGCGCGGGCGGCGGCGGCGAGCTGGTCCCGCTGCAGGCGGTGCGCGACGCCCTGGCGCCCGCCGCGCCCACTCTACAACACTTACTCAAGTGAGCCCCCTACACATACATAGATGATTACATTATTAGACTAGCTTCGGTTATTGCCATACCTGCAAATATGACTTTTCAATTTTAACAACCAACAAATCAAAAAGTTTTTAACCTTTAATTTTATTGTTACACTTATTATTCACTTAAGTATAAACAATTTATCTGTGTTCGAAAAATTTTTTGCATCGAGGGTTAACCCTAAAAGTTATTTTGCATAGTAGGGTTAACCCTAAAAGTTATTTTGCATAGTATACCACACATTTCTTAAGGTGCACATTTTGTATTTTAATAAAATTGTGTTAATAGGTGAAATCCAATGGGGCGAGATTTCAGTTTTATTTTTAATTTTGCGACTTTAAGGGTTAAAAACGGAGAAAAGCGCTAGGAGGATGATAATCCTAAAACACACATCAAAAATATCCAAGGATCGAAAATATCTGTAATTAGTACAGACACCCAATAAAAATGTTGAGCATACTTAGAACCTTGTCATTGTCATATGTATGACAATGCACTAAAGTACTTCACATTTTCATTGGGGTACTGTACATTGTTATTTTGCGCGTTGTGATACATTGCAAAATATCAAAATAATGTGGGGATATTATGGGTTATTCCCTCTTGTTTTTTGTTGCCACTGAATTTGGTTCCACTGTAAGCTAGAAAAATATTTTTTGATGTCTGTATATTCGTGTAATATTAACACATAGTAAGTTAAGTGTGATGTAGGTGGTATTACATTAAATATCACTAGACAAAGCGCATTGACCCGTTGTTAACAGGCTATCAAGGTCGCAACCCAGACCGACTACTGATGGTTAACTTTCGTTCCAAGAAGTTTCTACGTAAGCGCACATGTGATTCACACTAACAAATTATCAGGTATCAGTTAAACTAACAAAAGTGCCGTTATGAGTGGCACAGTCACGATTCACACTTCCCCGGGTCTATGCGTACGTTTACCGTTTTCCGAGTCAATGAAACTTAACACGAAAAAGTACTTGTATTTTTTTTAATTATTATATTTCCTCATTAACTTGTGAAGTTAAATAGTGGCCTATAGTGAGGTTTTCCAATGAGGCGTTGAGGCGGCGCTCTTAGACAGTACATTCTAACATGCCAAAAAAAACTCGAGTTGGAACCGTCGGATAAGTATGGCATGGTGATATTTTTTTGCAGTGAGGCGGTGGAGAGCCTGGCCCTCTCGGCGTGCGAGGGCGTGGACAGCGTCGACAGCGAGCCCGCGCCCAGCAGCGAGGCCGACATACCCGACCTGCTCACACCTATATCACATTCAGCGGTTAGTATTAACTCCCTACTCCATTTACAGTGCAATATATTTTAAGAGGGCGTTCAGGTTCTAGTACAATTATTTGGGGCTCAAAAAGGGGATAGCCTGGAAAGATTTCTGGGAGCTTTCAAAATTGGTGATGCTATAGATTTCGACGTGCTTTTCGAAATTTTACTATGCTACCGTTTGTACTAGCGTTGCCATATTGAAGAAGCGGCGCCCGAAAATAGGTTTTTCACTTCTCATTTTTTTTTATCAATAATGGTTTGCGGTTGACCTCAGTCCCACCTCACTCACTTCTCATGCTCGTAAAGTCCTTCTTTATGCTTGGTGGCTGCATAAAGTGTTTGCTTCATCTAGACTACTGCATTAAATAAACTTGTTATTTGAATACATTTACTTAAATTTATTTGCTTTCTATGTATACACCGTGATTTTTGATGTCGCATCAAACAAAAAAGTAATTTAAAACTTTTAAAAACAAGCATTATTAACAAACACATTACAAAATCAACGTATTACTTGGCAGTGTTGCATTCGGCTCATGCAGAACATTTTAAAAATTTATTAGAAAGAAATCCAGTGGCGGGAAGGAGGTTTTTGTCTCGTTTTGGACTATTCATTAGTTGTTTTCTTTGCAAAACTTGTTGTGTTACGGAATTTACATAATTACTGTTTTATTTCCTCGTATGCGAAGTGAAAAGCGGGCGTATAACTCGGTCTTAAAACCCATGTTATGCTCGCCTGCCGGCTCGGATTGATACCATACCTAAGTCTTGGTTAGAATGGTTTGTTTTATGCCCTTGTTGTACAATGTACTATTTGACAATATCTCCATTCTGACTTATTTAACGATGAGAATAGTTATGTAATAAATTAAACAAGAAGGTCGTTTCAGAGCTATTTTACTGTACTTACTTTATCGTTTACCTCCTAAACATATAGTGGCTACTACTAACATGGTTTTTGCTTTCACGCTGCCAGAAGTTGGATTATTTGAATTTGGTAAGATTGTAAGAAATGACTTTTTGACATGCCTATTTAAATTGTCGATAGTTTATGAATATTTATAATGAACGAACGGTTTTTGTTGTCAGGCCACACCGCTGGGCTGCCGGAGACGCGAGCGCGGCGCGCGGCGCGTGCGGCCCAAGTCCGTGGCGGAGCAGCAGTGCAGCAGCAACGAGATGCTGTCGCTGCCGCCGCTGCTGGGCGAGGCGGGCGACGCGCTCGCGGACCTGCCCGCGCACACGCTGCGCCACCTCGTCAAGGGTCAGTCAGTCCCAGTCTCTGCCGTCGGAACAACGAGAGACATGACGCTTCATTTACATAAATCTGCGTCGCAATCACAATATTTCATTTATTCCTTTATGGCTAAATCATGCCGAATTCATTCAGATCGAGACGCGGGAAACATGAATTAAACTTAGCCACCGTTTAAACTGCTCCTCGCCTTTACATTCATTATTTATTCTTATTTTAGGACGACCGAGAAGATTGAAAACGAGAGCACCATCACGACCTATAACTGATCAATCGCAAGACATCGATGAAGGTGAGTCGTTAAACAGATAACATATTTGATGTCGGCGATTAGTTCCAAGTTCTTAAGTTTCCATGTGTGAAATTTTGCAAATTATTATTGGGACGAATTCTTCTTAATGAAAAGTCTTAATTTTACCAATTCTTAATTTTCCGAATGCCTCATTTTCCTAATTATAGATAGTACGAATTCGGATTTTTTACGGACGATAGTACAGTGGATGGCAAAATTAGGTGCAAATTTGTGGTGCTGCTCTCATGAGCGGCACAGGACTACGAACGCCTTGGAAGGTTGACACTACCGCTTAAATAAAAAAATTGGGAAGTCAGATCTTTTCTCATATATCAAATTTCTGAAAAAAGAAGCAACATATTATGAAAAAAAGACTAGACAAAATAAAGTGTTTACTGAGCCACGGAAAAGAAGGTCAAAATTTATAATTAAAGACGCGAAAATTAGCGGAAATATAGAGGACCTGATTAAAGGAAAAGTCACACCCGAGGAATATCTGAAAAAATTATGTCGGTTTAAGTAGGCAATTAAGTAATGTGTTGGATTTGTTTCGTTTACTTAAACAATTTTAAGCAATGTAAAGTAACTGTTTTATTTGTTTTAAAAATTAAAGTTATGTTTGTAGGCAATACTACTTTAAAATTGTTTTCTTTAGCCATTTAAAGTATATGACTGTAAGAAAATCCGAATTAGTACTATCTATAATGAGGAAAATGAAGCATTCGGAAAATTAAGAATTGGTAAAATTAAGACTTTTCATTAAGAAGAATTCGTCCCAATAATAATTTGCAGAAGTTCACACATGGAAACTTAAGAACTTGGAACTAATCGCCGACATCACATATTTTACCCACCGTAATTTTTTTACATTCTCCTATATCTGGCAATATTTCGTTTATAGACTTTTTTTTCGACTATGTGCCGTGTGTGCCTAGTAAAGACTTTTACTTGATTAGGTTTAGATGAGTTCTGGCGCACATGTCGCACGCCACCGGGCAGTGAGGAGGCCTCTCTGTCGGCGCGCACGCCGCTCACGTCGCGCTCGCTCCACTCGCTCTCCTCGCTCGCCTCGCCCTCTCCGCTTCGACGCTCACCTACGCTACAACGGGATGATACCATGTAAATTTTAAACTTAATTTTGTGAAAATAAGCCAATTGTTGATCGTTTTAGAAATCAGGGCAATGAAACCATTTATTGCCCTGCTTTTGACTTTTCGGCTTACTCAAATTCTACTTATGACTTTAAGGACTATTTTATATTTTCAGGTACAGCGTGACATCGGGTGAAAGTACACCAGTTTTATTAGAATGCGGTTGGTTGCCTGTTTATTCATATTACTACATAGTGTCACAAGGTCAAATTTGAAGGAATTATTTTATGATTGTGTTTTTTCAGAGGTGTCGCGTTGCAAATCTTCTGACAACGTTGGAGTTAAGGCGGCATCTGCCTCCCCGCCGCCGTCTCGGTCGTCGGACAACGTCAATACTATGGGTAAGTTACAATATATTTGTTGATCTATCAATTTGAAAAGCTTGCCGGGGCGTTATCTACTCTATGTACTATTGGCCTCTAAATGTTCATTTGCGCATGACAACATTAAAATAGGTCTCTGGCATTGTAATTTTTATTAAATGGTGTTAATAAAACATCTCGTAAATTGTAATTTACCATTTATTTCGTAACAGGAAATTTGTTAAGAACAAAATTCGCTGCCAAAGATCTTAAAATGAAGCCAGTATGGTAATTTGAGATTTTAGTAAAAACGTCTGCATTCTTGTGGTTGATTTCCACCGCCTCGTCGCGCGGACACTGCTTGTTTGCGAAGTGATAAGCTAATGTGAAGTCGCTTACTACTCCTTCCTTTCCGTGAAAGCTTGTGACGTCTAAAAGCAGTCTACAATATCCGTAATTATCCGTCTTTATCTTTATTTTCAATTTTATTCCTAAACGGATACATGAACGTGATAAAATAAGTTTTAATGTAGAATAAACTGCTACGATGCTGATTAAAAAAAAACCTATTTCGACCCGGGGTTTAAACACGCTCATTACACAAAGATTGCCAAAGCAGGACCTTTGACCTGTAACTCTGCACGCTGTATGCAAGGTATACAATACCATTCTGGCCTATAAGTTACAGTCAGCGTTAAAAATTTAAGCATTCGATGTAACCTAAATTATTTGAACACATCCTTAGCATACTCGCGCCGTTATAAAAGGTCCTATTTGACAGCTACTAACAGTACTAACACAGTACAAAATATAACCTCAAACATGCCTCAAACATTTATTTTCACTGAGAGAGGCCTTCAAGAACGGCGCGAGTATAGTGTGTTGATAACTGACCACATTGCTTGGATTTTTTGATGCCGGTTGTACATATATTGAACGCTTAAAGCGTTCCCTGTGTTTGAAACGTGTGTCCGCTTGTCGTCGTGCTTGTAACGCTTGTGCGTGCGTAGGGAACGGGTGCGCGCGCACGCCGGGCAAGGCGCGCCCGTGGTCCGTGGCGGGCGTCAACCCCGAGGGCGCCGCCTGCACCACAGGTGAGACCGCACTTACAATTCACCGCTCTTCACGCCATTCCAACCTCCCTGGTTCTATTGCAGTGTTGTGTTACCTTGCTAATTATTATGTTATAGTCTTATAGTACATTTTAATGCAAGTGCAGAAAGTGTTTCATTTTACATGAGTCCCGAAGGGTCCTGGCCCGATCTACAAGCGGACAAGACTCGGGACGAGTGAATATATGACAGTTCCGCGCTTGTATCAAACGACGTTTTTTTCAAACATTTGAGAAAAAATGTCAATGAAAGAAAAATAAAACAGTAATTATAATTATAAGAGACAATTTTGCGAAGAAAATTAATGTCACTTGGTAATTTAATTACATATTTATAAACATTAAAAAGTGATAAATACTGAATTATATTTAATTTATGAGCAAATAAAATATAGTATTTAGTGTTCATTCGTAATATCATTGTCATTTTATGAAATCGGTTTGAAGACTAAAAAGACTTCAAACCTACTTTATTACTCCCATTATTACCTAAATAATTAGTATGTACCTATGTATGTATGTGGGTATGTGTGTATGTATGTGATTTTAAATTATATTAAATATATGTATTGTTCCAATGCTAAATGACGTACTCTTAAATTAAATTAAGTGGTTGAACATGCAAACTCTTTGGTTGGATACACGGCTTGGAACAAAAGTATATAAAAAAATGGAAAATTAAAACTCACTAGGGCGTACTATCCAACTTTCCGCACGATATACCTACAGATACAAAAAGTACAATTGTATGAGCAACTGTATTTAAAAAGATCCTTCGCCGCTTACTGCCGTACTCAGAGACATTAAACTCTGTTCTTATTCAAACTCTTGTATGAAAAATCGTCTCCAAGGAACGACTTAATCGCCATTAACTGCCTCTTTATGCGGCCGTTATTTGTCAGAATTATATTTAATGTAAAAAAATACACAGCAACAGAACCGGGTACGGGTCTACGCTATTTTGTATATTTCGATAAAGAACTATGCGCCCTATGTGGCCTATAAGTACTATAAACAAATGAAATAGAATTTAAAATGTCTCTTACTTTTTCCGAAACACGTTTACAGCTTTAAAACATTGTCTTCCGACTGAAACGGAACTCGTTCTCTTAACGCCCAAGTTCGTGATTCAATTTTAATAACTTCAAAACTGCAACAAATCTTTTTGTCGCTGGTTTCTTTTAAAAACGTGTAGGCCTTCACTAACGCTACCTATTTATCATAATTATAATTTTACTGGAATATCTGGGCTCGTTACTAATTTCGTGTTGAGTGTGTTTCATACCTAACTAAATGGCATTCTTAAATTGCAGGTGGAAGAAGGTGTATTTTTACTTTGTCGATTTGAAGATTTTTAAACTTCTTTGAATGATTTTACGTTTTTTTTTCTATATTTCATATTAACAGATATGTTGTTGCATGAGATAAAAGTCTTGTTTTTGTTTTTATAATTGGTTTTCTTTTAAATCGAGTATATTATAAGTAATTGATAACTCTTGTATTTCTGGGTACTCGGAGGCTCGATCAATATGCTTGCTTTTTTCCGTCGTGTGACGCAACTTTTCACAGATTGTGAGTGAAAGTAGAATTTAAAGTTAGGTTTCCATACAAAGTAACGTTCGTTTTACTATACAAAACACCGTCCAAATTTTACAAATTTTTAATAGATAAAATAATATCGTTTACTATGGTAACCCTAATGTTCTCCTTCAAATCTGATTTATATGTGAGGTCCCACACAAACCAAATAACATCCCTTGCACTGTTAAAAAAAGCGTCCCCTGTAAATGTCCCCTCGGCTTAACCCTGCTTTGGATAATAATGAGACAATGAGTAGTATTACAAAATTTACAAACATAAATCGATAGATGGCGTTCTTCAGTACCTTAACTAAATGTAACGCTACTCTTCAATTCGTTATAAGTCAGGCATAGTATTTTCTTCGCTTCGGTTTGTGTGTAACACCCATACATAAACCAGAATTCATTATAAGGTCAAGCGGGGTTTTTACTTCTGTGGGGCAATTACTCCCGTTCTAAAGTTCGTATCGAAGAATGAAGTGAGTGAGGGAAGTGGAGAAAAAAATATCTACCTGTCAATAGATGTAACTTTGATGCGAACTTTACGCCACTCGACGTAATTTCCCCCCTGACGTAATAGCCCGCTTGACCTCACATAAAAACCTTCCGTAAAAATTATATGATGGTGTAAACCGCATCAAAATTCATTGCGTGGTTTAGATTCCATTCGATCGAAACTTTTATTACGAACTATGACTCAACAGTATTCCATTTGTTGGCTGATAAAAACGTAAGCAAACCGAGCAGTGACTCCTCTCAAATTGATATTCTAAATGTTTCTGTTCGTACCCGTTCCTGAACCGCCTCTGTGCCTCATTGATCTCATTATTATCGGTGGATATTGTGAACAGCTAGCTAGCCTTATTGTCGAGCCTTTGTTTACGTGCGGTGGTGGTCGGCAGAGGGCGTGGAGGCCTGCGTGGGCGGCAGCATCGTGGGCATCACGCCGGGCGCCGCACTAACCAGTAACCACCTTTCAGACGCTATTCTGTACTAGCGCTAGTCAATGTGCCGTCTGGCTGTATAGGTAACAGTGCTCATCGCCGCTTAAACGCTACTTGTTTATTAAGATTATAAACCGATGGCATGCTTTGGGAATGTGGTGTTTGCTATAAGTAATCAACTCGGACATAAGGTCGAGGTCAATACAAATGTCTAAAGATGTAAACAGAACAGTACTGTTTGACACATAACCTCAATATGACTGCAAACCAGTTTTGATTAAAAAAACGTATATTTAATCTTAAACAGAATGTTAAAGTAACAGTCAAGTGTATTCAACATTAAGTATACGTCACGCGGTGTCAAAAGTACGTGATTATGGTGTAATAATAGTAAATAGGTCCGTTTGGTTTTGTTTACATCTTTTATCAATTCTATTGACCCCGAATTTACGTACGTTTGCTTAATGTGTTATTGGTATTGTTATTTACAAAAAAGATGATGCTTACAAGTTTATTGAATACTTGTAATAAATAGTCGTTATACACTTTAGTTTAGCAAAATATAAATTCCGCGCGGCTTGCTGTCAGCATCTTTTAGTAAAAAGGTGTCACTTTATCTATAATTATAAATATCGAGCCAAAATACAACTTTGGTTCTTTATACAAAATCTTTGTAAGTAAAGGATGATTAAGCTTACTGACTATAATTATTATCAGGAGATGAAAAGTAAGCCTGCTAAATCGTAAAGATTTATTGATTCAAACTGTGAATAAACTGAAAGTGATGTCCTCAATTTGTACAGTCACCAGCAATACTATATGATCCAACGTTGGACTCAAAAATATCTCACACGTCCTTATTACTCGGGGCATAAGATCGTGTCAGAAATGTTTAGTACATGACACATTCGCATTAGGCACCAGTACGACTCACGAACTTGGCTAGCCACGATGTGTGTTATTTACTTGCACAATTACGAGGGCTATTTGATAAGTCCTAAAAAAGCTATTTGTCAAACCTTTATTCTGGTAAATGGCATTAACACTGGCAGGCACAATTTTTCATTGAAGACTGTCAAATATTCAGCAAATAAAACAAGTTTTTGTCAGTATAACCATTGTTTAACTGTGATCACTCGTAAATTTTCAACAACTATGGAAAAATCAGAATTTCGTGCCGTTAAAACATTTTTTTATGAAGGGTTGCAGTCCTGCCACAATAAAAGCTGAACTTGCTTCTGTTCATGGCACTAACGCACCAACGTTGCAGACTGTTTATAACTGGATAAATGATTTTAAACGTGGTCGGTCAAGCACATCTGATGCTCCACGCTCTGGTCGCCCAATCGAAGTCACTACTGAGGATGTTGTTCAAGAAGTCCATAATATTGTACTCGACGACCGCCGAGTGAAGGTGCGTGAAATAGCTGAGAACACAGGCATCTCCACTGAGCGAGTACATAAAATCCTGCGTGAAGATTTGGGTATGACAAAGCTGTCTGCACGATGTGTACCACGTTTGTTGACAATGGAACAAAAACACGATAGAAAGCGAATTTCAAAGCCGTGTTTGGATATGATGAAGCGAAATCCTCGGAAGATTTTGAGTCGATTTGTCACTGTGGACGAAACTTGGGTCCATCATTATACACCTGAATCAAAACAGCTATCAAAACAATGGATGGCGACTGGTGAACGTGCCCCAAAGAAGGCCAAGACTGTTCTGTCGGCTGGGGAGGTGATGGCGACAGTCTTTTGGGATGGCGAAGGAATCATTATGATTGATTACTTGGAAAAGGGAAAGTCTATCACTGGCCTATATTACGCAGAGTTATTGGACCGTTTTAATGCCGAATTGTTGGAAAAACGACCAAAATTGTCACCCAAGAAAGTCTTCTTTCATCAAGACAATGCCCCAGTGCACGTCAACTATTGCAATCGCCAAAATCCATGAGTTGGGCTTCGAGCTGGTTCGGCATGCTCTGTATTCGCCTTCCGTATTACCTATTCCCAAATCTGAAAAGATGGCTTGGAGGGCAAAACATTTTGACAAATGAAAACTGCATCGCAGGTGTAAACGCCTATTTTGAAGACCTTGACAAAACAATTTTATGTGACAAAATAAATATATAGGGGAATAAAAAATTGGAAACTCGCTTGAACAAGTGTTTGGCCCTCAAAGGAGAATATGTCGAAAAATAAATGCAAATTGTTTAAAAAAATAAGAAACTTTTTAAAACGACTTATGACTAAACGACTTTTTAAACGACTTAGCCCTCGTACATTGTCGTTTATTAAAACATTCTCACGCCCGTTGAGCAAATGAGTAGGTGCGGTTATTTTTATTTGTCATTTAGCAGTTTCGAAGTATATCAATTTTTAACATAAATGAACCAAACCTTATCGCGGTTTTATTACCAATTAGGATCGACTATTACATTATTTTCTTGTTGACTTGTGACGCATGGCTGTATTTAATTCTTGGAACATATTTCAATGCACGATTTATTGCCTGGAGATGAAACTTTTAATCAGTCCTACTTACCTTATAAGACCTAAGTCAAAACGGATTGTAAGTTCTTAAAATCAAAATTGTATTTTTATGTAGATGTTCATGTGAAGTCCGTATTTAGCATGCAAGTTGGCATTCATTTTGCAATATCTGAAATATATTAACATTTTATCGTCATGTTCCAGGTTCAATGCTACGAGATCATCCGATTACTCCAGGTTGGTTACGCTGTAGGTTAGGTTTTGCATTTATCTTGCCACAAGTATTGATTTCCTCACCGTTTACTACTCCGAGAAAAAAACGACTTAAGCTCTTTTTTATTTAAAGTTTTAAATTTTTTAGGTTCAAGCGTTTTTCTTTTTCATACTCCAAATTTCAGTATCCTAATGCCTATTTACGGAAAAATCTTGAAAAATAATATTGGTGGTAAGATTCCTCGGATCATTTCTTTATACACATGAAAAGGGATCATATTCGAACTATTGACGCGTCGATATGAATACCGTATGTTGGAACAGACGGAACGCGAACCGGTGAATCGTTACAATAAATTTATGATACAACTTTATAATTCAACATTTAATTCCTAGGTAAAATATCACAAATTTTCAGAAATGACCTTGAACATTTTTGTCTGATGTCATTTTCGGATAAGGTACAGTCAACAGCATAAATAAGTGATCATTTTTGTACCTTGTCACTTTCAATCGTTTCACCATTTTGTATGTCATTTCAAACATGAAGTTAAAGCGACAAGGTACATAAATGATCACTTATTTATGCTGTTGACTGTAATATCCTTTTTTGTTATTTTTTAGCTCTACGATGCCCCTTAAAAGGAATACCTATTATCAAATATCTAATCGCCCTGTTTGTAAATTTCCAAGTCAAATTATAAAAATAATACCTATAGTTCGTTCGTTCAAATAGTGTGCAGTACAACCCTTTGAAGTCACCGACAGCGCTTTGTGCGCGCCGCGGCGGCTTCTTTGTTACAATTGTAGCAGCACATCAAAACATCCAACCTATTTGAACCAACGAACTATAGGTATTATTTGCGTTATTAAAAAACAAAGAGCAGCCATATTAAACCTAGAACCATATTTTTTGCAGAAGGTGCCGAAGCTTAAGAGAGGGCATGCATCGCAGTGCGAAGACAGTTTTACGTGATAAGTTGAGCAGGGTTCAATGTCCAGATATTGCAGTAAAACGGATTATATTCTCGGATGCTCACTATTGTGCCAGTTAGAGTTTAAACATTTTAGACGGTAGTAGTTATCGAATAGTCATTCTAATGGTATTTGAATTAACTGATCGCCATGTAGTTTAAGTCGCTACATCGAGTAGTTAATTTAAGCGGTATGGTGGCAATGACAAGAATGATTATTATTTCTAATAAGATTTATGAGAAATATAATCTCGAGAAATTCATAACCGTTTTGTATTTAACTGTGATTGAGTTAGTATTACGCATTAAGTTAAATGAAATATTATAGCCATGCTTTTTATTTATACATTTTATTAATTGTTATTATCACAAAATTTGTTATGGATTTTTGTTTATATGGGGAGTAAATCAGTATGAAGGAATGAAATTGGTCTTGCCTAGTCACGTTTAAAAAGGCCTACTAAACTTACGCACAATTTACGTTACTTGTAATACCGATTGTAGAATATTGATACTTCCAATCGATTTCATGATATTAAGAGATATCTTCCAAATTAACATTCCTTTTATAAAGTAGCAGTCAAATATTTAAACAATATGAACGTTTGTGATTTTTAAAATGAAGTTCAAAACGGGATGTAAATTAAGACTTGTAGACTTGGAGTGATGTAAAGGTTCAATTTTACCATAATTCCGTTTAAGTAGAACTCGCTCCTTACATTTTAAGTGTTCATTAGAATAACTACTTATAAAATCAATTAACTTTCATTTATCCTCATTTGTAGTATGTAACAAAACTGATGTGAACTATGTAGATGTATATTGCTAAATTATTTGATAGTATTTTTATATTCATTCCAGTTTATTTGATGGTTTTATCCTGCTCTTTGGTACCAGACTGATTTGAAGGTACTTTTATTTTATGGTGCAATTTTATGTCTAGAGCGTTGTGATAATCTGTTTACAATTACATATAATATTCAACGAAATGTGCTTTATTTTTCACACTACCACAAAAATATGATCATTATGCGATAGTCTTCGCCTGTTTTAAGGTATAGCGTGGCAAAAAAGTTCGACGTGGTGACTATGAGTTTGAAGCGAAACTACGATATTTTCATGTAAAGCAGCCGTTTTCGGGTCGTCGTCGTTGCGATATACATACAATTAACCAGGCAGGGGCTCTATTCAACACGGTATAAATCAAATCGTTTTTGACCTCTTATTATTAATATAATCTATATGATTGTTAACGTTCTGATAGCTCTAATTTACTTGACAGTAATGGCGGCAGATTTAAAAATAATACCATAACAGCTCAATACGATTTGGATTTTACCGCCTAGAATAGAGGTGCCTGGTCACTCGTCCTGTTAATTACCACACCCACCCGCTGCCGTCCAACGGCAGAACGCTGCAACTCGAGTTACAGCGTTTTGTGTTACTAATATTTAATACATTATTTTAGATAACTTAACACTTTCATGAAATTCTTGAAATTAGATTCTAGTGAAAGGCTATCGAATAAAAATGAAAAAGCGTAGTGATTTTAGGTGTATCCCAATTTGTTGGTTTTTATCATTTCTTGATTGTTTTGACTAATAGTACACCAAATTACTGACGCTTAGGCGATTATCAAAAACCGCATGGTATAACACACTGGCTGCGCCTCTTTGTGCGAAAATGCGAATCGCTCGACGAGATGGTTCGCCCTCTCGGACGGAGATACGATGCGGGACGCTGGGTATGCCACACCAAGCTACACAGTAAACCCGTTCCGCAGGAAATAAACGCGGTTTGTCGTGCAGGGACAGAGATACTGAGCGAACTACGGTCGTGCGTCGGATGCGTCGTCATCGTTCGTGATTTCGATGCTCCACACTCCGCAACTGGATGCGGCGGTATTGTCAAAATAAATACAGCTGTTTAAATTAATCGAATTAATTATAAATAAGTTTATCTAGTACTCTAGATTTATCTAAATGTCGAAATAAACGATTATATAGTGTTAGCTATAAAAAATCGCCTCAAAAACTGTGTAAAATAATGGTACAAGAACCAAATGTTGGTGCCGGTCAAACTCAAACGTCATCGTAACGGGAAAAATTCAAAAAGTGAACCAGAAACAAGGCCAGTATTGTGTTTAATTATAATTTATAGATTCACACTTACGTAAATTTAACATTTAAATTTAACACTTCCCCTTTCAAATAATAATTTCGTGCATAACCTCACTCGAATGACAATTGCACTCGGTCAGCTGATTCACAACTTCGTACCTATTGTCTTTCACATTGTTCTTTAGTTTATTTGTTCCATTTTCTTTTTACATTTTAATTTTTATCTGTCATATCACATTTACTACCTACACTCGTACCTATTTTCTGTTCTACCTCGCTATTACCCCTCTGTTGAGCTTTCTCTGCTTTTTCTGCTGGGTGTTCAGTCGCGCTGCCGTTGTGTTTCAGGTGCGTGGAGAACTGTGTGTCAAACTAGCTCAATATGTCTAGCTCAGTTATGACACGCAAGGCCACAGCACGGGAATTTGAGCAGAAACTCAACGCAGCGCTAAAGGAACTGAAGCAGTCTAAAACTCTGTGTGATCAGCTACTTCGAGAACGCGATGGAAATGAAGAGGAGGTACAAAAAGCAATACAGAAAAATACAGAACTTAAACGTGATTTGGCCAACCTAGATTCTTTGTATATGGATACTGCGGAACAACGAGACCATCTGTTGAACAAAATAAATAGTCTTCAAGAATGCTGTGACATTCACGAGCGGACCCTGCAACGTGTTGACGCCTTAGAATATGAGCTTGCCGATGCCCACAAGGTTGTTCGACAACTGCAGGAGCAAATTGAGTGCCAGCAAGCCGACAACACCCAGCGGCTTTTTGAAGAACTAGTAACATCAAACGCCTGTACAAAGCATCATATCAAAATTGCATCAACAAGTGTAATTGACCTAACAGAAGACTCATTCCATGGTAAATGTGTTAATTTTCAAAGTCATAATAAGTTCAAAAACTATGTCAAACTCAATAGATTTATAAGAAGATCGAAACGACTGTATAGACAACATACTAATATACATAAAATTACTAGATTAAGAAAAAACTATATTAGTGTTGTAAGAGACCTAAATACATGTCAAGAGCAATTAAGTAACAGTAGGTGCACTTATGAAATTGACACAAACAGGCTGCAGGCTGAGTTGAATATATTAGAAAGTTCTTTGAAAGATATTTCAAGTAAATATTCAATATCCCAGAAACAAATTGGTGAGCATATCCGGGCTGCGGATGAGCTGTTGGAGCTCTGCAAGCACAATGAGGAATGTTTGGACGAACTGCTCGCCAAGCAGTCTTCGTGCAATTGTGATTGTGGGGTCGAGCAGCCACACCCGCAGCACGGAGATGCATTGCACTCTTTTGAGTCAGCTGGCAGCCTGATGGAGTCTCAAAACAAAATAACCCAAGCCTGTAATAATACAAATAGAACCCTAGTTTTCTCTGATAGGATAGGTCGGGGGTTGGGCAAACTTTTATCTAATAATCTACCAAGCAGCTGTATTATAAACCATTGCATGCCCGATGCCTCGTTTCACCAAATCATACACCATATTAAACATACCCATGTAAATGCACAAACCACTATTGTGGTAATGTTAGGTGATGGGTCAAATATTAGATATTCAGATATAAAGGCCGAGTTTGACTGCCTGTCAAAGCTAGGTGCTAAAAATGTTATTATAGGCGCGCTGCCCTATTCTCTGTCCAGTTCTAATACTCACCAATTTAATTTAAATAAGCTTTTATTTAAGCTGACGTGTCGTCATAGTGATGTTCTATTTTTTGACACTAATAATGTTATTAGTGATTATCGATTAACCCCTGACAGACTTGCTAAATCTTTAGCATGTTTTATTAATTCCGTATTCGGAAACCAATCCCCCCTTCCCACCTTGGTTAGGACGACATCTCCAACCGCGGATTTGTCTTTAAACTGACGGTTAGGACAACAGAGAGGCAGAGCAGTGTAACGTTATTACACCAAAATATAAATCGCTTCACTGGCAAAATATTAGATCTCGAGTTATTTGTAGAAAATAAAAACATAGATATAATTTGTTTAACCGAAACGTGGTTAAAAAATGATACAATGAGATTTAATGTTAATAATTACTCAGTAGCCAGCGCGTTCAACCGAGCGAAGGCGGCGGGTGGCGGGTCTATTATATTAGTGAAAAACGGTGTATCTTTCAAAGAGCGTAAAGACCTCTCCGCCTGTTCTGTTGAACGTGTTTGCGAGATTGCTTCTGCAGAGATGGGTCAGTATCTAATAATTTGCGCTTATAGACCACCGTCAGGTAATTTAACTTATTTTATAAAAACTATGGAGGAAGTCCTTCGTAAAGCTATAAATAATAAGAAATCAGTAGTAGTCTGCGGTGACTTCAACATAGATATTTTATCTCAATCAGTCGAAAAAGATCAATATATCAGTTTATTTAGGTCATTCAACTTGGACTACCTGTTTGAAGTACCTACCAGGGTGACTCCCACCTCAGCCACTTGTATAGATAATGTCTGGTTAAACTGTCCTCATCTAGTTGGAAGCGTAGTGAACGGGGTCCGTTCGGATCATAAAGCGCAGATGGTGAGGTTACCTTGCGAGAAAAAGCATCCAGATCGCGTTATAGAAATAAGACCACTGGGCGAAAGTAGACTAGAATTACTAAAGTCAAACTTGCTAGTCTCCATGTCAAATTCACAGACAGAATCAAATGATCCGAATTATCTATTCAAGATGCTTCTAAATACAGTATGTAGAGAATTTAATAAAACTTGTAGTAAGAAGCGAATTAAAATTAGTAATAAAATGTCATTCAATGAGTGGGCAACTACCGGAATCCGGAAAAGTAGAGATAAATTATACCAACTTTATGATAGGCGATCTTGTACCACTGACGAACATTTCCATCAATATGTTAGGAATTATTCCAAATTATTTAAAGCTGTGTGCATTAAGGCGAAAGCAGCTCATTTAAATGAAAAAATAAAATCTTCAGATAATAAAGCCAGGGCAGTCTGGAAAATAATAAACACTGAGACCGGCAAAAAAAGTAAAAGCGAATCCACTGTTTCCTTGAAGATAGAAAATACATTAATAACCGACCCAGTAAAAGTAGCCAGTGAATTTAATAATTTCTTCTCAAAAATTCCTAGTGACATAACAAAATGTCTGGCATCGTCCACTGCAATAGCCCAATCCTTTCTATCTGAAAATGTAAAATTAGGAAATGTACGCGATTTCAAATTTTATCATGTTTCTCCCTTCGATATACTTAAGTCTTTTAAAATGATAAAAATTAAAAAAACGGAAGACTTATGGGGCGTGTCAGTTAAGGTACTTGAAACCATTCTGGAGGTCGTTGCTCCCACCCTAGCTCGTATTTTCAATAGTTGTATCGACAGTGGCATTTTCCCAGTTTTAATGAAATTTAGTAAGGTGGTTCCTATTTTTAAATCAGGTCATAGAAATAATCCTTCTGATTATCGTCCAGTATCTATCCTTCCTGCGTTCAGCAAAATATTTGAAAAAATAATGCTAACACAATTGACTTCTCACTTTAATACTAATAAAATTTTACACGATCAACAATTCGGCTTTATGAAAAGTAGGTCTACAACTGACGCGGGCGCAAGTTTGATCAAATTTATTTTACAGGCTTGGGAAGAGTCGCAGGATGCCATTGGAGTCTTCTGCGACCTTTCTAAAGCTTTTGATTGTGTAGATCATGGCACTTTAATTTGTAAACTTGGTTTTTATGGCATTAGAGGAAATGCATTAGATCTCATTAAGTCATATTTAACACAGAGAAATCAAAAGGTAGCGATAAATGGAGCCGTTTCGTCAGAGATAGAGATAGATATGGGCGTACCTCAAGGTTCTATTTTGGGCCCATTCCTGTTCCTTGTTTATGTAAATGATCTGCCGTATATGGTAAGCAGAAGGTCAGGCATTGTAATGTTCGCTGATGACACTTCTCTACTATTCAAGGTAAATAGGAAAGATACTGAACTCATCGAACCAAACAATACCCTCTCCATGATATCTGACTGGTTTGCTGCCAATAACTTAATGTTAAATCCAAATAAAACTAAATGTATAAAATTCTCATCAGCAAATTTATCAAATATAAACTTAGCCTCAAATATTAAACTTAATGGTGAAACCATAGACTTTGTAAAAACAACTGTTTTTCTAGGTATTACATTAGACTCTAAATTGCAGTGGGGTTCCCACATAACTGCGTTAGCAAGTAGGTTGAGCTCCGCTGCTTTTGCAGTCAGGAGAATAAGGCAGCTTACCAATGTAGCGACGGCACGGTTGGTCTACTTCGCTTACTTTAACAGTATAATTACGTACGGTCTTATTTTGTGGGGATCGGCTGCGGATATCGGTACAGTGTTTATTTTGCAAAAAAGGGCTATTAGAGCTATTTATAACTTGGGGTCGCGTGTGTCATTGAGGGAATTCTTCAAGGAAATAGATATTCTAACACTGCCGTCGCTATATGTATTTGAAATAATCATCTTTGTTAGGAAGAATCTACATAATTTCCCAACGAACATTGATAAGCCAAAAGCAACCAGGAGCACAGGAAAGCTCAAAACCACTTTTTATAGACTGGCCAAAACTTCAAAATCATTCTTGGGAAATTGTGTAAAATTCTACAATCAAATTCCAAAAAGTATTACTGAACTTACTGACTCTAAATTTAAATCTGTCGTAAAACAAAAACTAATTTCCCGAGCATATTATAAAGTAAACGATTATATCATGGATAGGGATGTTTGGCAGTGAGTCGTCCGTCCTGCATGAGTAATCTACGCTAAAAAAAGGTGCACCTACTGTACAAAAATACCGTGATATTGTAAACTATTTATAATTATAATGTAATGATGTAAACCAATTTCTTGAAAAAAATATACCTTGCCGAGTTTCTTACGCCGGTTCTTCTCGGGGCAAAGGTTTTATTTTTCGAACCGGTGGTAATGCTTTTTGACATTCATAGGTGCATTATATTATGCCTAAATTGAAGAATAAAGAACTTTGACTTTGACTTTGACTTTGTGATAAGTGATAACCAGAGGCCGAAATTTTCGTATTTTTTATCGACACATCATAGAACACAACATAATAGAGAAGACTAAAAGTAAAGATAAAGAACAAGTGGTCTTTCAGTTAACTTGAGTAGTTAAAAATGTGAAATAGAGATTTGCAATTAATACTAACTATCGATTTTCTTGATGCAATTTCCTTCGAAAAATGTTCAGAAGGCATACGACACGTACACCTTTAAAAAAAAACCAATTAAATATAATTATTTTAATTCCTATTTATAATTTCCAAAAAGTTGGTATTCAAAGGTTATCTCGTTGAGATCGCTCATCCGCGATAAGACTGCTTGTAGTATACTTCTACTCGTAATCCATCGAAATATAATAAGGGCCAGTTTTATAAAGCTGAGACCAAATATACGACAGTAAGAATAATTTTAACGAAAGGTTTGTCAAATGTCAGTAACTTATACCACCCAGCGTTTTATAAAGTTAAGAATCGTAAAATTTGACATTAGTTATGAAACCTTAGGTCTGCCACAAATGAGACTTGATACTTAAAAATACTATCCTTTTTTCGCTGGATTATTGTCTGCGGCTCAAAGACCTTTCATACTACTAGACTGTGTACTACGGCGCAAAAACCGGTCCGAGCGAGAGGGCTTCCGTTGGTAGTGTGTCCCTTTCTAATACCACCAAACAGAACACGGGATAAATTGCTTGTAAAAACGATTGTGTAAGTATCCTGATATATTGATGCTAACTAACTACGCTATCTACCTTAACCTACCTAATTTATTGTAAATATATATAATTGAAAGATAGATACAATCATTTAACATTTCTGACAAATAATCAACTACGTTTAGTATCGCCTAATCCAGCTGCTGATTTTTGAATTGCCGCCCTTTTTTGTGGGCAGCTTTCGTTTGCCAGACTCTACCTACCTAGTCGGTTACTAAGTTCTGTTACTGAGATTAATTACAATTTAAAAAAATTTTTAAAGCAATTTTGCATAAACCTGTATATTAATCAAAACTTTGATTTATATAGAATAATAATAAAAACTGTGTATACTGAACTATTGCAATTATTTGATGTACGAGCTTGAAGTATTCCCATTTCGGACGATAATATCATAGTTAAAATCACGCACGACGATGATACTGATAACGGCCCCAACTTTTGTAAGAGTTCCTGTAGAGAGTTCAAATTTGCGTGACATATTGAACAGACTTCTAGCTTTAAATTCTGATACGAATGTATTCAAAGCAACTAAAGATCCGTTTGGACACCGGTCAATCTTGATGACTCATTAAATCGACTTTAAGATTTCACATGATTTTGCAGAAATACGAAAACACACCAAATCTTTTGCTTCATAAGTGGGAATTAAGTCATGTTGAGAAATATAATTTTGGTCTCTAAACATATACAGAGATAGGATTTTTTATAATATTATACAAAAAAAGTTCTTTGGTAAACAAAGACTAACTTTTAAGCGATTTCAAAAAATGAAATTTACAGAAAAGTCATGCGTAATTTCATCGATGCCGGCTGTGAATGTTAAAAGATCGTATCGGGAATTGCGGAAACTAAGAAAAATGATTAATTGTTTTTCAAAATGTATATTAATTAAGCTTTTAATTTTTATACATATTGAAATTAAAAAATAAACAGTATAAGTTAGTTTTATTTGCATCAACCTTAGTAGCAGAACTTAGTAACCAACTAGGTACTACAACGAGATTGTAAAAAAGCTTAGATCAACAAAATTCATGGTTATCCTAAAGAATACGATTGTTGTTTTTGTGTATTTTTTTACATTAAATGATTTGATATACTTACCCGTGGAAAGAAAAGCGGCTACCAGGATATGATTCATTGTTGCACCCTGTCACACAACAAAAATTCACCATATTCTAGAACTTATCCACAAAACTCAACAAAACAAGTTCAAATAACTCAATGAGCAAACCGCCATCTTATATTTAGTATTACCAGGCCCAAACATTTGAGTACTACTCTTACTCAGTATTAATGAATTATTATTAAAATACAACGAATTGATTATTAATTATAGGAACTGTATAATATTTAAATACGTTTCAAAGTTTATGAATCATTCATTTTGGTAAATCATAAAAAAGAAAAATATAAAAATTTCTACCATTTCTATCAAACCCAATGATTAATCGAGCTAGCAAGACGTCAGACAAGGACACACTCCCGGCGGGAGCCCTCTCGCCAGGACCGGCTTTTGTCTAGCTACCACTTATAAGGAAATAGCTACCCTAAGTGTATGAAGACAGATCTCATAATAGCTAAACATTTTTTTTCGGTGCACGATCTAGTAGTATATGAAAGATCTTTGCTGCGGCTAGCCTAAATTGTCTATAGACTTACATTTTTTATTCGGTCTGTCATATAGGACCCAGGCCATTTCACAACAATATTGTTTATTACCAAATCAGCATCACAAATGCACTGCACATTAAGGGAGAAATATCCTTTTCGATTGCGAAATACCTCAGCTTGTGGTCCACCGGGGGATTGCAATCGAATGTGCGTACAATCGATTGCACCTATTATAGACGGGAACTTTGCGATGTCATAAAAAAAATCTTGGGTAGAGTTGGAACAACTCATTTTTATAAACTCTCGTTTTAAGGAAGTTAAAACTTTTGATACTCGCCACACCGTAACGCAAGCTGTAGCCTTTGACACGCCGACAAAATCACCAGCGGCGAGCAGTACCACCCCTATGGCATAAAATCGGAGCGTTAACAAAAGTTGCGTAGTTGGCGAAAGGGCACAGTTCCTCGCAGTTGCAGGCGTTAAGCGGGAACCAATTTTCCTTAGCACATACTCTACACTCTCCTTTGAGAGCCGAAAGCGGCATTTAAATTCGGTGTCGTATAATATGCTGCAATATTATGGTCTCGGTTTCAAAACTCTTCTGCGCCGGTGGTCAGAATTTTCACTGGCACTAGAATCTGACGAATCTAGTAATAGTTCTAAATCACTACTATCCGAAGAATACATGTTTAATATGTATATTTAACTCTTTTTGTTAAGTCTTGTAGCACGGAGTCTAAGGAAAATACAATATACCTAAGTCACATTTACGTCAAGTGTCAAAATAACCATCCGTAACTAAGCTTAAGCCATGATATCGCTGTCGGTAACTGCCGGGAGTAAAATTTTACTGAAATATAACTAACGGACCGTTATAAAACGCAAAAAGTGACCGGTAAGTATAATTTACGTCAAAAAGATCCTAAAATATACTTACGGACTGTTATAAAACCGGCCCTAAGTATGGAAGAGTAACACCGAACAAACTTGACGTTGAAATACGTCCCATTTCCTCTACGCTTGAAACGTTTGAGTAGACGCCATTAGTGTAGAGGTTGTATATATTTTCACCCATAAGAAAACTTTGATTAGTTAAACTGCTATGACAAGAGATTAGATTGGTCTATATTTTTTTCTCGTTATGGCTACTCAAACACGCTATAAAATGACACATCTGACATTTTGCTGAACTTGGATGGTTTAATGCAGAAGTGATCTGTAATTTAAATAAGTTAAGGTGTATACTTTATTTATACAGCAATAAATAATGTTTTAGTAAATATATATTCTTAAAAAATATAATATTTAGTAGGCAATAAATAACGATATTATATACGGATATAATATAATAGTACATTATTATAATAGGTAAATCAAGATTTTTTAAGATGAGGCATGGCGGTATTTGATTGTACCTAATTTAAATAAACCAAGTTGCAGTACCTAAGGATTACCTACCACGCACAATGGCCCGACATACACGGGCTAAGTGCGGAAAAAGGAGTCCATCACCATCACCTACTAAGGGTTGTCGCAGACATAACCGCTCGGCAACGGATCGGCATCGCCTCGCCTCATTCATACATGGCGAGGCGATGCCGTTACGGTGCTGATTAGTCTGCGTTGCAGTAGGAGTTACTGTACGGTACTGTGCAATTTGGAACCGCTGAGTATTTCAAAAAATGTCTCCCAGTTTTTGAAACTAAAAAGCCAGTTTCTACAAAATGAATACTGCATATCCTACAATGTTTGCTGGGAAGCCACGTTTCATCGCGTTTTTCTAAACGAACTGCGCTATCCAAGCAAAACGTTTTTCTTCATTTCTAGGAAAACTAAAAAAAATCATTAATCTTTAATATTATAATTATTTCAGAACTTATATTGCATAACATCGGCCATGTCCATTTTGTAAGGAAATTATTTAATTATAATTACTTACTAATGGAATGAGATTACATCCTTTTTAGGGTCCGTGCGACTCCTACACCAATTTACGATGCACGTCGGCATCGTTGTTGCTATAGTTTATCTTATTTATCAGTTATTTATAATTATTTTACAAAACTATAATGACAACCATTTGACACAATAACTCAAAGCCTACTGGAAGCCGGTTGAGCACCAAGTATTAGCTCCGCCCATTTCAGCATTATGTGGAACACTTTTTGAGTGACAGTTATCCTTCTATGCTTATTATATTTCGATGTCGTAATCATATTTTAACTGTTTTCTGTATTTATCGATATACACATGGTTTACTAATGTTTGGTAAAAAATCGTTTCTCAATGTATCACTTCCCAAACAATTTTTCCCAAATTATCATTTGGCAAAAAATCACAAGTGAAAACAACGTATGGCAAATTATCTGTTAGCAATTTTTTTTGTGACAAATTATTGTTTAACAATTTATTATTTGGTCATGTTTTATTTTACCAAATTTCATGTAGTCAAATGTTTCATTTTGCATAACATACTTTTCCCAAAATATGGTATGGTTGGACAAATCATTTACAGGTATAATAATTTACCCTATCAGTTGCAAGCGAGTCTAACCTACTCTTGGTACTTTTCTCGTAGCTGTTCTTTTTGGTGGGGGGGTCACAATTCTAACCTAACCTAACCTACTTCTCCAGTAGCAGTTCGTTTCAGTGAGGGTCACAGTTCTAACCAAACCTAACATACTTTCCTGGAAGCAGTTCCTTTTATGCTATATAAATTGAGTGTGCGAAATAACATTTTGTACAAACATTTTTATGGAATATAATATTTGCCAAAGGAAAACGTTTGCTTAATAAACATTTGTCGTAATAAAACTTGACAAAGTAAAATGATGACAACTGATAATTTGACCAAATGAATAAAATGCGAAATGTAAATGTGCTAAAGATTCGTTTGGGAAATGAAACTACTGCGATAAAAATAAGTGAAATTTGACAAAAAATATTTTGACCAAACTGCAGTACACCGTATATCGGAAGTCGATTGACGAGAAGTCCCTATGACAGCTCAAAAGTAATAACCGCGTAAATAGGGTGGAAACGAACATCATGTGGATACCATCTACCTTAAATATTTGAAACAGCAAATTTTGCAAAGAGTAGAATGTCGTCTCCGAGTCTGTATTCCCGGAATCGTATAACCGTGGATAGGCTTTTTTCTGGGTAAACCTATAACCTTAGCCTTGTCGTCACTTAACAGCAGGATGAGACCGAGGTCAAACTCAAACCCATTTTAGATTAAAAACTAAGCAAAGGAGATCTCATTTGTGTACTTTTTTTTCTATTTCCAATAGATCACAATTTAAACTGGGAGTTTTAAGTAGTGTTATACAAAACTACATTAGATATCTCGACGTCATTTATTCAACAATTATTGCAATGACAATAAGAGAATTACAAAACGAAATTGTTTCTTTTACATATTGTATGTAAAAAACCCTAAAAACAGAGTACACACCAAAGACATAGACACAGATTTTTAAAAACAATAATCTCATTAGCTAATGTTCTGTGGTATTCAGTACAATTTCAAGTCCATGCCCAGGTTATGGTTGATGTATACCTGTTATAAGAAACTCGGTCACACCCCCTTATAAGGGGTGACCAAACATCGTTTTTCAGCTTGTTGCGTAACCTGACGCCTCAAGTCATTACAGATACAAGAACTGACGCTATGCCACTAAAGGTACACGACTTCATACTTTGCATGACTTGGGATGTCAATAGTAATTACTAATTAATTACAAATGATTCGTTGATTGCAAAAGATAAATCAACTGAACCATTTATACGAATAATTGCAATGAAAATGTATTTACTCTACTGTCATGATTCATAAAGCGCCTAGCTTGGAATATCTACACAGGAGTCTTGTGTTGACATCAATTTTAGCTGAAATGTAACATTAGATGTTCACTGTACAAGGGATTTTGTATTCTATGTAGAAAAATAAAATACGTTTATTTTTATGCACATAAATAAGCAAATTCAGTCCAAATCGTACATTTTTAAGTATAACTATAAATTAGGTATATAACTTACAAGCCTACCAAGTTACACTAAGAATTTCATAGAATAGATCAAACATTCCCTAATTAGTACAAAAAAGATGGAGATTAAGTCTACATGACATTAATTCATATAACTATTGCTCTTTCGATTGTCAGGCGGTAAAAAAATAAATCATCTTTTTTACTAGCTTCTATCTCCTGTTTAGCATGTTACCGGAGAGCCTCTACAACAGGAGCGTCCAATTATAACTTATCCTTCTGCATTACGGAGCAGTAAGCCTACGACGGTAAATAGATACGGTAAAACCTTGTTAGGCGTCAAAATTAACCTGAAAGCAAACGGGGTAAGTTATGATGATTCTAGTCAAGCTGAGCGTTCGACGACCGAATTATAAGAATAACACGCCATGGAGCTAAAACCAGATAACATGTCAATTACCCCATATCTATTTGACCATTGAAAGGTATTCTGATTCTAATTCGGATTTTGTATTAATTATTGCTCTACAAGAGGTCCAGGTGTTCGACCGGTCTCAAGACACGCTCAGCGCCGAAATACCAGATTTAATATTTTTTTCAATATACTGGAAACTTAACATTTAAATTAAGATATTGTTGATCATCCTTACCTAAATTTTGAAGGTGATGTTTTGGGAATCTGGCATTTTGGAAGTCTGGTATTTTAAGAGTGAGCGTCATGGCATCCTCGTTCACAATGCATTATCAATGCCACGTTTCCTAGTGGTAGATCCACACCTAACTTTACAAACTTGCTTTACTAAATTGGTAAGGATAACAATTACAAGTATTACACTACAAATGTTGGCTTAGATCCTACCACAAAAAGAAAAACACTCATTTAAAAATCCTTAAGCAAATAAGAAAAGCCAATGTACTGGAGCAAAATCGAGGTAATCTAAGTCTTTCTGCTTACAAAATACAAAAATACTGAATCATCCACAGAATTTCTTGCAAAACTTGCGGATCGTTTTACACTCGTTAGAAGTATGTCACCAAGCGACAAACAAGCCGCGGTCAAATTTTGCTAGCCCCGCTGCGATTTTGGTATAGTGTTTTCAATCTACAACGGCGCGCCCCGCCAGTCTAAAGTTGCACGGTTGCGTTTACGTATGCAAAATGAAGAAAAGGGGTGGAAAGGTGTGAAACAACATACCTATATTTGGTTGATTTAGCAAATCGTCAGTCATTCAAGACAAAGCATGAATACACTACTTGTAACTAAAATTTCCAACGTTTAAGTGAAAGCAATTGCGAAAATTGGTAATACTCTTTTAGAACAACGGAAATATACAAGACCACCTTACCATACCTTTTAATGCAGGTGTATATCCTGTATCAGCTTGTTAAAATGTATTGATACATAACTATGAAATACAAACCCTATCCTAAGCATGACATATCTTTTTTGTGATTTGAAAGCGTAACTAGGATTTGAAGTTCCAGGCAGTTAGAGGATAATTATAGTTTTAACTCAATGAAGCCGCAGGCCCGTATCTTAAATATAAACATAAATGAAAGAAGTGTAGCGCGCCTTCGCGGCTTAAAAATACAATATCAATAAGACGCCGTTATCTATCATATAACTGCCTGGAACTCTGCAGGCTTTAACAATTTATAAAACATTATTTGTACACGCTTCTTATATTATATTCGAGATCCGTAGGCAAACATTATTTTATAGAGATTTTTGTCTTAATTGTACAGTACAGTACTATGTTTCTTAATAGCGATCGGCAATATTCGTTTTTCTAAAAGCGTGATAGCGACAGGCAGCCGAACTCTATCAAGAAGCTGGGAGTACTGTATGTAGTTACACATTCTAATTAATATGAACATATTTTGGTACACACACAACTGTAGGATTTGCTTCGAGTGCTAGTTAAAAAATGGTTTTTGTATTTGATCAACCTCTGTATTATAAAAAAGTCAATTGTCACAATAAATTGCTTTACTCAGTGCATATTTTGATGGATATATTTAAATATCTGAGAACCTACCTTCCCAGGTGTCCTACAAGGCGTTAGTCGACAGATAATTCAGATTAGTATTTCATAATATTATGTCTGGCTTTTTGGAGACGCACACATCACAGGCCCAAGAATAACTGTTACCTAATGCCGTCCTACCGAAACCATCAGGGGTTTGGTGGTACATCTTTCTTTGGTTCCTCTACAGTACTTAAATTCTTTAGATCATCCTTTGAGTCTTCCGCTGAAATAAAATAAAAAAAAGTGAGTTATAAGAAGCTAAAAGAACAGTCCTAGTGAAAAAAAACTTTGAAAAGAGTTCTAATTTACTATCTTAATACTGCAAGTGACTTTTACGTTATGTTTCTCTTAATAAAGAAGCTACGGCTGGGGCATAATAAAGTAAAAGCTAATAGTACTAGTGGTTTTGTACGGATTTTTATTAATAGTATACACTTTTACTTTATTATGCTAAGGCCCCAAGCAAAAAAAAATGTTATACATTATGTAATAAGTAATAATATTTTTTCGCATTAGAAAAGTAAAGTTTAATAGAATAACCCTCGCTTTACTTCAAGTTTTCTTTATCAACATTTATTTTATTGGTCAGGGTGAATGTCTAAATGAACCAAAAAATGAACAGTCCAAAGTCATTATGTATGTATTCCCAAGACGTGAAAAACATCTACGCGGCTCTATGCAAATGACAGTAAGCTTTGTGTGCCTTTTGTTGATGCTATCTTTAAGTATATTATAATAAGTTTTTATTGTCTTGCACTTAATAAACGCTTTTCTTTCTTTCTTTCTTTGTGTATACATATATTTGGCGAGATAGGCGTATAGATATTAGTGCTTTCGATATTGCCTGCTGTGTTTGTGCTACTTACTTGCAAAAATAAATAGGCCCAACATAAAGTGAAATCAATAGTTTTGGCGTGGCGCATGGCACTCACTTTTGAGGTCGTCCTTGCCCTGCGCGGGCTCCTTGTCGAGGCGCGGGCGCTTGCGCGGCTGCGGCGCGCGGTAGGAGCGGTTGTCGCGCCGCCCGCCCTCGCCCTCGTCCTCCGAGTCCGACAGCTCGCCGTCGCCCGTGATGCGCTTGTCCTGCAGGAACACACAACAACTATAACTACTACTCGCCAGGACTAGGACGTCTACAGAACGAGGAACAACTATTTTAAACACATATGAGGAACTCCAAAATAAAAGGGACTATTCTCATCTTTAACGCTCCCTTGTTACTGATAAATGGATTTGACAGTTCTGGGGTCACAGAAAAAGCCTGCAAAAACTGCTGACCAGAATTGCGAAACATGGCGATTTTTAGATTAAACACTATTTTGTAATTCACTTATATCATTTAATTAAATTACCATAAAATTACCTTATCAATTTGAGGTAACCTTTCGTCTTTATCAACTTTGTCCTCATCATCAGATTCATCATTAACAGCATCTTCTGGTATTGCTTGCACCTGGGGGAAAAAAATTACATTTAAATTTTTCAATTACCTGACTTTATTATGACTAAATAATGTTTTTTTCACGCCACTGCTCGGAAATGTGGCGAAAGATGGTCTGTTCTTGGTCCCCAAAACAATCTATAGTTGTACATTGAATGAGCAGGCCTACTATGAATTTAAACAGACCAACTATGTTAACATTGTTGGTCTGTTCCATTGACCAATAACATCGGTCCGCTGATCACTAATTCGACCAATCAGAACACACTTTGCGCTGCATATGAAATTAAATTGGCCAATGAGAAGTCATCTTATTTTTTTAATAATATTCATCCCTTCACGGATAGGCAAAGGAATCAGATTCCATACAGCCATATATGTCTGCTTTTAATTATCTGAAATAAAGTTTTTGTCACGGTGAGAGTCATCAGTTTAAAAAAATATTAATGTTCCCGGCAAGAATATTTCGTTATCCTTTAATAATTGTCCTAACGCTAATATTCCTTATTCCTAATATCTCGTTTAATCAAAGAAAAATGTATTATAAGATATTTTTTTTATTTCCTCGCAGTAGTCGTGAAAAGCACTGCGTTAAGCCTCGGCCGAAAGTGCAATAGATGGACTCGAACTAACTCGTACATCTATTGCTTACTTTCTAACCTCTACAACAATATCTGTGTGTTATAGTACACATGAATGTGGGTGCACAAAGCTGATATTCCGCACCTGTACACCAGGTGCATGCGGTAACATCCTCAGGTTCTCAAAGAGTCTATTTTTGATTTTCTCCAAGTATTCCGGCGTATTCTGATTGGACATATTGCTGGGCGATATGTGCAGTTTGAAGTCAGGCCCGAAATACTCAAAGTAGTCGTTGTAAGGCAGCTCGTTAGCGATCTCGACGCCGAGCGCGACGGACGTCTCGTACGTCCAGCAGCGGGAGACATTGCGGATCGTGTAGCTGGAGAACAAACAAATATTAGAAAGTAAGCCTTAAGCATAACTTTGCTATTTGTCAATATAGATTTGCTTTGGGCGGTATTAAATATTTAATTTGTTATTAGGGAATCAGTTTTTTTTGTCTTCTCTGGGCAACTAGAAAGTAGGAAAGTATTAATTTAATCTAACTTTAATTTAGTTAAAATTAGGTTTTTATTTTGTTTTAAGTAATTATTTTAATATGCCATATTCTAGTTCTTGTTTGTAATATTTACATTGTATTATAGTTTTATTTATTCTATAAATAAATGTTGATACATACATATAAATAAATACACAAAAATCAGTAAATGTAATCAGTCCTTACCCTCCACCACCAACTAGAAGGAATGGCAGTCCAAATCGCTTCACAAGCTCGACACAGCGACCGTGCCCTCGTACTGTCAAATTAAAGCACCCTAATCTATCTCCTGCAAAATTAATCAAAAAAAAAACCATGTTAATAAACAAAGGAACACAAATACAAAAAAGTTACTATCACTTCTTAATAAGTAAATGGAGAGAAAAGATAACTATGTTAATTACCTGTAAGAGAATCAGCACCACACTGCAGAACAACTGCGCTGGGTTGGAAGGTCTCCATTACTTTTGAGATAATTGGGACAAAGATGGATTCATATGACTCGTCATCCATACCGTCACGAAGGGGAATGTTCACTGCATAGTATTTGCCTTTACCAGCCCCGATGTCGCGAAGGTCACCTGCGAATCAATAGACAAAGTTAAGAAAAAAGTTTGACTAATAAATAGGGTTGTAATGGTTATCACCATTACCACATTATTTGTTATTCCAACATTTTACCGCCCCGCACATTTTTTGAAAAAATTTGTTACTGATTAGTAACTTATTTTAAAATATTATTAAGAAGTGTTTCAGTCTTCATGACTAACCTTAACCAATTTGATGTGAAATTTGTAATTTGTATTTACCCATTTTACCCAGGAAAAAAGAAATTCCTGGCGAAATAACGAAAACTGATAAGAGATTTTAAAGAAAACAAATGAGACAAAAGCTACCTATTCAATTTAATAGTATGGTAGTAAAAGTTTGCACACAATAACCGAAGGGAAAAGACCTTCTGGACTATGTATTTACCTGTTCCAGGGAAGTATTCTCCATACTTATGGAAAGAAACAGTCATGACTCTGTCTGTTGTGTAGAAAGCTTCTTCCACTCCATCCCCATGGTGAACATCAATATCAATGTATAAAACTCTCTGGTGATACTTCAGTAGCTCCAAAATTCCCAGAACAATGTCGTTCACATAACAGAACCCTGACGCTTCTGACTTTTTAGCATGGTGCAATCCACCACCCCAATTGATGCAGATTTCCGATGCCTGTGGAAAAAAATCAGACACCTGTTATACCTAGAACTTTACTTTGGCCTTGTGTACTTGTTAATGACTATTTCATCAATACATTTTGGTTCTAAATCTCCAAAGAAATTGATTAAAATTCACACCACAGATTATAATGTATCATATACCTGTTTATTTAACTTGACAGCAGCAGCAACTGAGCCTCCTGCAGATAATTGACAGAATTCATAAAGACCATCAAAGACTGGACAATCTTCACCAACATTAACTGAAATGGAAATATAAAAGTTATATTTTGATGATACGAGAAACAAATAAAACATGGTTTTTCATTTACATGATTCGAACAATTTCCTTATTCCTTTTTTTTTTTAATTTCTTCTTGGTGTAGCGCTAAAGTATGCTCTAGTTTTTCTTTTATTTTATCAAATATAGTGAATAAACTAGCCAATTTCTTGCAAAGTGATACCACATTTAATGGTAGGATTATGAATAATATTCAACAAAAGCTTGCTACGCAAGAATAGACAGCAAAGCATCATAAAACAAAACTCTGAATTATAATTAAAAAAGAACCTAAAGTAATGATAGTTTGTTCATTCAAACAAAGCAACAATCGCTTTCTGGCAGTGTCGAAGGATGGTACGTAAGACCTGGGGACTGCACCCCAAGATCATCCTATGGCTCTACACGTCAGTGATACGACCAATCATAGCCTATGGTGCGGTAGTCTGGTGGCCACGCACTAGACTGTCCACTGTGGAAGCTAAACTACAGCGACTCCAGAGACTAGCCGGTATGGCAGCCACCGGATGCATGCGGACTACACCCACAGCATCCCTGGAAGCCCTACTCGACCTCCCGCCACTGCATCTCTTCATCCAGCAGGAGGCGGCGGCGACAGCGGCACGTCTTAGAAATTTGCACTTGTGGAAACCTGCCCGGGTACCGCACACCGAAATACTGTACGAAGCGGTTAACGAGGAGCCGCTCATGGAGGCAGCGACCGACAGTATACCAAAACAGTTTATCTTCGACAAAAGGTACAAAATACAACTGCACGAGGATCCGTGGGAAGGTCTCAATCCCAGGGAAGTAAGGATCTTCACAGACGGATCCAAGACTAAGTCGGGATCCGGAGCAGGTACCTTTTCGGAAGATCTAAACATACACATCTCAACGCCACTAGGAGCCCATAGCACAGTCTTCCAGACGGAATGCGTGGGCATCATTATGGCTACAGAAGCGATCGAGCAAAGGAAAGTAAAAGATCTCCCCATCCGGATACTCTCCGACAGCCGATCAGTTCTCCAAGCCCTACAGAGCTATACAACAACGTCAGGGCTAATATACGAATGTCACAACGCCCTTTCCAAGGTATGTAACAGTAACCCCATCACCCTACAGTGGATAAAGGGACATAGCAACTCACGCGGTAACGACGCAGCCGACATACTCGCGAGAAGGGGCTCAGAAATGGAAATGATAGGTCCCGAACCATTTTTGCCCCTTCCGACCAGCTGGCTGCGAAATAAACTGCGCCGAATCACCAAGGTAAAGCACCAGCATTATTGGAGCAACCTAAACACCTGCAGGCAAAGCAAGGAAGCTCTTCCGACAATCAATCCCGGATTGTCGCGTAAGTTACGACTGCTCAAAAGGGCCCAACTCCGACTGCTAACTGGAGCCATAACCGGCCATGCCTTATTTAACAAACACTTGTTCAACTTAGGTGTTACAGACAGCCCCCTGTGCAGAGCATGCATGGCGGCGGAGGAAACCGCAGCCCACGTCATCATGGAATGCCCGGGGGTGGCAACATACCGGGCACGTCATCTCGGAACACCGAGATCGCTACCAGACGCCGTCGGCAACGTCAAGGGTCTGCTAGGCTTTCTGGTAGAACTGGGTTGGCAGGAGTAACACCACCAACCCCTCACGCAAAATAGGCGCAGTTTTTAAGTCGTCGAGTTGCGGAAAAGAGCCCGCCATAACCTATACCTATACCTATTGTTCATTCAAATAGTTTGCGTGCTTTGATGTACCACTACAATTGCTATAAAGAAGCCGCCGCGGCGCATACAAAGCGGTATCGGCGACTTCAAAGTGTTGTAATGCACACTATTTGAACTATACCTATAGTAGGACTTTTAGGAATAAAAACGAATAACACGACGATAAACACGAATTTTGCACAATGTTTAACATGCATAATGCTCAAAAACTCTCATAATTGTCCGCATAGGTAAAGGCGCTTCGCAACTTAAATGCTACTCTGACCTAACCTATGAAAGCGAGATTGCCCTAATTTAGTAATGTGCTTGTCATCTCACCTAACTTTAGTTTCAAGTAGAATATTCAAGTGGTTAGTTTCAACATTCCGAATTTTATATTACCAATCTGGTGTGTGAATTTTCGGAATTATAATTTTCGTAAAAAAATCAAAACGGAATTATCAACATTCGTAAATTTAATATTCGGAAAATGGTTTTCGTGATTTTAATACTCAGTAATATAAAATTATATTTTTCAATATACCTTTATATGATATATTTTCTCAGTATTGTAAAAATTCGGAATTAAATAATTCGAGATGTTAGGGAGTTCCCGGATATAAGTGGTATTTATTTATTACACAGGAACCTATGTAAGAAGAATTTATACTTATAGATAGATTGCTGAGAGCTGGTCGATTTTTGATATGTACTGCAATTGCAGCCTACTTACTGAATAAATATCTTGTACCATTTATAAATATAGCATAACAATATTGACATTTCCATCTTTATTATTTACCAAAAAAATTATCAAATCTAGCAAAGCAAATGATACTTCAATTCATCTGATTAAATATATGATATTATGGTTTATGGTTGATATTTATTTATCATAAGATTTACTTAAATCACTTACTGAGAAAAAATATTATTTAACTTAAATCTAGGTAAGAGAGGGTACCATGCAAGAAAGGTACACCAAATGCTAACTAACAGAAAGCTTCAAAAAAAGCGTAGTCTGAGACAATGAGTGGCTATGCAACAATTATTTAATTACTAGTTTTACACAGGCCAGTTAAACCATGCTAAGGTCGCCATTAATAGAACTTGCAAAAGATGTTAACAAAACCATACAAACCAATTCACAATGATTACTCAATAATCACATACTTTTAAAGATCAAGTGAGGTCCTTGCAATAATTTATACACTAGATCACTTCTTTTATTTTAAGTTTTAGTTGAATTAACTATTCATTATATGTTATTTTTAATAAAAACATGCTTGGTTAATATTTGAGATTATGTGTCAAACAGTACTAATTTGTTTACATTCTTCACAAGTTCTATTGATGGCGATTTTATTTTGTTACATCAGTTAACTATATCGGTTACATACCTAGGCTACGAGCGGTTTAACTTTCAATGCCGAGATAACTATTATTAACTTGAAATACATAGGAATGAGTACATTTTATGTTAATATAATGTCGATGTTTTTAGGTAAAGCCCTAAAAGATGGTTTAGTGATATTATATTACTATCACAAATTTTAAATTTTGAGAATTGATGATTAATTTGAGTATTTAAATTTACTCCTTATAATAAGCACATACTTTTTTAATATTATTATTGTGTTCAGTGTTTTATTTTAGTTATGTTTTTTATGGAATAATGGTGCACTTAATTATTTAGAATATGTTGTTTTAGTGCTTTGCAAATACTGTTTGATTTTTGAATTTGAAAAAGTTTGTTCCATTAACATATATTACACTTTCCTATTTCATTCCTCAAAGCCTATCTAATAAAAAAAGTTACTTACATCTTTGCATTTGCTTGTTGTACTCTGACATGTTATCTGGCCTAATAGAGCGCAGGAATCTAATATAATCATCGGAGTGGAACTTTGTCATTTCATCTGCAGTCGCCTTGTGTGGCCTCTGAGGGATATTTAAAAATAATTACAAGGGCTGCATTAGGCTAATTTTATGTTTAATAATGAAATGTTTGCAGTAACTCACATAGATTTCCATTTTTCTGTACAACCCATAATTTAACAATAAATTATGAGTCATGCGTATACGGTGAGGTTTCATAGGATGACCTTGCCCATAATAGTAATTACCTATATCACCTTAAATAAAAGTGTTAAATAAATTACAATACACCAAACACCAATTTCAACTTTCTACAAAGATGTTACTCGTTTCATTCTGCGGCTTGACACATTTCCGTCCGTAGTGTACAAATGAAGGTGCGAACCATGGCTATTGGACCAATGAGAGCGCAGATCGAGGTACAGACGCTTAAAAATGCATCGTCATACAATTCCATAAAAGTAGTAAGACGAACACCCAGTACTTCACATCAAGCCGTAAGCAATGAAAATAGTAACAAAATCTGCGTTTGTAACAATAAAAAATAAATAAAAACAAGTAATATTTCAAAATAACGTAAATATCCAGAGAAATAATGAAAGTCCATAGTGGCGGGTAATAACTTGATACTTACTATCGTAGTAATAGCACACTCTTTTCTTACTGTGAGGTTGCATAGCCATTTTCGTATTACAAATGAAGAACTTTATATTCCTATAACACAATTAGCTAAATAGTTTTCAATTTAAGAAAATGTACAGCAAATCTAACGAAAACACTTGAAAACAGCACACCACACACAGACACCGCACGCACCGCCTCTAGCTGGCTCGCTCGCTTGCTTGGTTTACTTGCTCTTCTATCTTTCATTCACTCACTCATTGTATCGGCACGCACGTCACAAACCACAGTACTCTTTTCGTTCATTCGTGTCGTATCAAATCATTCACAAGTAGTTTTTATGCGTCAAGCGCTTCAGAGTCAAACAATCAACCATGGATTTTATTTTGAATCATGCAAAATAAATAAACATGTGAACTGTTCAAGCTGCCTTGTTGTCAAAAGTAGTCAAAACAGAAAATAAATTGGGCTTTTACTACGAGAATAATTCTAACGCCCGGTGTTCTTGAGTTTTATATCTAGTATAATATCTATTCATTACAAAACGGGTAGCTCAAGTTGTATTTTCTCGCTTGTCGCTCTGTGCATCTCTATCGTTACAGACTAGATAGAAAAGGAAATCCGAGTGACCAACATGTGCTAGCCGTGCTGGGAATGCCCGCGACGTTGTACATAAAATTAGTTTTTCGTTATTCTCTCCATTTCGCTTTTCTCCATGGTAGAATTATAAAAAACCTTTTGAATGGACTTTAACAGTACTGCAGAAGTAGATATTGAATATTTCATGTTTTTTCGGTCAATTGTTAGTACCGACTGGTTAATAATACAAATTAGGTACCGAAAACATTGAACATTTTTGTTAAGTAAACAAATTTGTTTCCGATTAAGTTCTATGGAATCCTAAGTAGGTACAGGACTCTTTGAGAAATTTTGTTTTTTTAATGAGAAAAGGGAGGCATACGAGCAAGTGGTGATGTGATAAGAGAAGTCTTTAAAATAGTTATACTTTTTTTATACAATTAAAATTAAAATTTATATTTATGTTATTGCCCTTCAAGCAATTTTTTCAAGTTTGGGAATATAAAATAATCACACTGAGCTAGATCCAGTGAAAACGGAGCATGTGGCACCGGCTCGAAGCCCAACTCGTGGGTTTTAGCCATTGCAATCATTGAGGCGCGCACTGCACCATTATCTTGATGATAGAGGACTTTCTTGCGGGACAAATTTGGCCGTTTTTCCAACAGTTTCGCGAAACAACGGTCCAATAACTCTTCGAAGTAACGGTCAGTGATAGTTTTCCCCTTTTCCAAATAATCAATCATGATAGTTCCTTCAACTTCAGCTGACAAAACAGTTTTAGCTTTCTTTGGGACACATTCACCAGCAGACATCCATTGTTTGGACTGCTGTTTCGACTCTGGTGTACAGCGGTGTACCCAAGTTTCACATAGGGTGACAAATCGACTCAAATATCCTGAGGATTACTTTTTAATCATATCGTGCAGACAGCTTTGTCATGGCCAAATCTTCGTGCAGGATTTTATGTACTCGCTCAGTGGATATGCCTATGTTCTCAGTTATTTCACGCACCTTCACTCGGCGGTCGTCAAGTAATATACTATAGATTTTTTGAACAACATCCTCAGTAGTGACTTCGATTGGGCGACCAGAGTGTGGCATCAGATGTGCTTGAGCGGCCACGTTTTATACAGTTATAAATAGTCTGCAACGTTTGTGCATTAGTGCTATAAACAGAATTAAGTACAGAATTTACAGTGGCAGCACCTCACAAAAAAGTTTTTTATGAAGCGCTGCCACTATAAAGGAAAAAACCGGCCAAATGCGAGTTGAACTCGCTTGGAGAGGGTTCCGTACATTAATGACAAAGTATAAAATATCACATTTGAAATCCTCACAGTAAGCCGCGAGTTCACTACTACTAGCGCTATCTACCTAGTCGTATTCTAGTGAACTATTTTGCGTAAGTGAACGTTTTATACTGACTTTACTACTTTATACTTAATTGATAAAATTATTATAGGTTTTCCTGTAATCTACTACCAATGAACTATATTTTGTAATATTTTTAAAATTTTAGGCTCAGTAGTTTCGGAGATCATCGGAATGGTTAATTTTCGTCTTGTTTCTGTTATAGCTTCGGCAGTGGAAGTGGAGGCTTGGATAATAAACGTGGTAAATTAGTGAAAATAATTGGTCTTGTATTTTAATCTTGACGTGACCGAAAAAATCTACAATGGCATTACGTTTTTTTCTGAATATAAAACATAAACGGAATACAAAATAGCTTTGAATACTCATACTGTAACACTTTCCCTTATTCACAACTTGTGCATTCCGAGGGCTGAATAGAGAGTACAAAATCTTGGACTAGGCAACCCTTTCGTTAGTATATTAGCCAGCTGGTCCGTTGTGCCGATTCTCTGTACCTCTATTGCACCTTCAGCAACTTGCTCTCGAACATAAAAATGGCGAATACGTATGTACTTCGTTCGCTTGTGAAATTCCGGATGATGTGCCAAACGAACAGCTGCTTCGTTGTCGACAAACAATGCAGGAGTATTCTTCAGCTTAGTCAACTCTTGCATTATTCTGGTTAGCCAAACTAATTCTCTGGCTGCTTCACTAGCGGCTACTAACTCTGCCTCTGTAGTTGAAATAGCCACCGGTGCTTGCCGTTGACTGAGCCGGGATATTTATTACGCTTCCTGCATAATATCGCCGCCTCCCCCTAAATAAGCGTTTTCCATGGTTGTGAACGAAATTCAAAAAGGTTCACTGTCAAGCGGTTTTTTACAGTTTTCATTTGAAAGATTATGCCTGCCAGTGTTTATGCCTTTTTACTTAAAAAAGGTTTTACAAATAGTTTTTTTAAAGGACATCACAAACAGCCCTGGTACTTACAAAATTCGCTAAACATATTAGTGCTAGGCGCATATATTACATTTATTTCACATTGGCACTCATGCCACTCAACGTTTTACGGTACATCCATTATTTTAGGGTATTGCTATAAAATGTAGCAGTCGATTTGCAGAAAATTATAACCTTTAGTGCTAATGCAGCAATATTATTATGGAATTATTCCACGGGAGCGCCACCGTTCAATCTCCCTTGACTACAGTCAATGTACTACGATATACATCACTCATTATACAGGGTTATTGGTAAGTCAACCTATTCCCGTTAGGAGGTGATAGGGGTGACTATTTGCGATAATTTTGACCCCCATATGCATTATGCAAAAGTGAACCATTTTTGAGTTATCGCGTTTATTAGTTTTTTTTTAAATTAGTCGGAAATTCAACTTGAAAAATTTATTACAAAAAAAGTATCAATTTAAATCTTTTTTTTTCTTCTGATTTACAAAACCGATTAAACACTGGTTATTTCTCAATATTTAAACCATAATTATCGGCCCAAATTTGAAAAAGTGAGACGGAAAACGAATTTTTTTCAATATTTATTGCCATCGCTTTCCACTAAAATGCCTTAAATACAAAAAAAAACGTTATGAAACTTGGCTTGCAGATTAATTTAAAAACTTAACTGTTTTCTTAGCTCTCCAAAAACGCATAACAAGTAGAAAAATATTAAAAAAAAAACTAAAAAAATAATCATCACAAAGGAAGCGGGCGAAAACAAAAGTAACACCAAAAATTAAAATTAAAAAGCATACCAAATTTAAATCAAACATTTTTTATTTGCTTTTGTACAAGATGAATTTGTTGTTCTTATGCAAAATTAAAAAAATATTATCTGTACACGTTTGAGAATGCGAGGCCGAAAACTAAAAAATACATGTTTTTTTATCAAATTCCAACATAAATTACACGAAAACAGAAAAAATTACCAATACATTTGGCGTGCAGATTACACATAAAACATTGATCTTTTTCCAGCTTTCTAACGAGCTATTAAAATTAATATGAATTTTGTTAAAGATTGCTGGAAAAAAATTATCACAAAAGAAGCAACAAGGAAGTCACGTCCGAACATAACTTAAAATTAACTAACTAAATCAATGAAAACTAACTGTTATACTCGTAAACACAAATAACAACATTAACTTATGTGAGAATAAGAAATGGAGGTAGCCATTTTGAAAATGAACTATAAAAATCCTGATTATTTCAATTTTAATTGTTTATTAGTTTTAATTTTGTAACTTTTTACATACGTTAATGTTGTTATTTGTGTTTACGAGTATAATAGTTAGTTTTGATAGATTTAGTTAGTTAATTTTAAGTTTTGTTCGGACGTGACTTCCTTGTTGCTTCCTTTGTGATCAATATTTTCCAGAAATCTTTAACAAAACTCATTTTAGTTTTAATAGCTCGTTAGAAAGCTGGAAAAACGTCAATGTTTTATGTGTAATCTGCACGCCAAATGTATTGGTAAACTTTTCTGTTTTCGTGTAATTTATGTTGGAGTTTGATAAAAAAACATGTATTTTTTTGGTTTTCGGCCTCGCATTCTCAAACGTGTACAGATAATATTTTTTTTAATTTTGCATAGGAACAACAAATTCATCTTGTACAAAAGCAAATAAAAAATGTTTGATTTAAATTTGGTATGCTTTTTAATTTTAATTTTTGGTGTTACTTTTGTTTTCGCCCGCTTCCTTTGTGATGATTATTTTTTTAGTTTTTTTTTTAATATTTTTCTACTTGTTATGCGTTTTTGGAGAGCTAAGAAAACAGTTAAGTTTTTAAATTAATCTGCAAGCCAAGTTTCATAACGTTTTTTTTTTTTATTTAAGGCATTTTAGTGGAAAGCGATGGCAATAAATATTGAAAAAAAATCGTTTTCCGTCTCACTTTTTCAAATTTGGGCGGATAATTATGGTTTAAATATTGAGAAATAACCAGTGTTTAATCGGTTTTGTAAATCAGAAGAAAAAAAAAGATTTAAATTGATACTTTTTTTGTAATAAATTTTTCAAGTTGAATTTCCGACTAATTTAAAAAAAAACAATAAACGCGATAACTCAAAAATGGTTCACTTTTGCATAATGCATATGGGGGTCAAAATTATCGCAAATAGTCACCCCTATCACCTCCTAACGGGAATAGGTCGACTTACCAATAACCCTGTAGAATAACGTGCGACCTCAGACGGAATTTCAAACATATACTTTTAGCTACAAGGCTTATGTAATTTTTACGTGTTATATGATATATGTTTAAATAACATGTGAAAATGTACCTAACCATATCTTTGACTTCAACTTGAAAAAAAAGGTAACAGCCCTGTAGAGCAGAGGTGATGGGTGACGGCAAAGTCTTGGTTGCAAGTAATCTACAGAAGGGGTACCAAAACTATAGAGGGAAATTAAAAAGAAAAGTATTGTATAGAGACAAGGGGTTTGTGTAGCGGATAAGCTCAGCTCAAAAAATAAAGAGTATATATATGCAGGCCTTGTTTGCACGGAATAGTCACCCATAGCGGCTTTCAGGGCATATGTCGTCTAACGTGTTGTGTGGTCTTCATGAGCAAACTAGTCTTCTACTGCATGTATTATGCACAGATTATTAAGGTATGTCTGTATTATGTAAATGCATGTATGTGTATGCATGTGGTATGTATGTGCACTGTACGGTGGTATGCCTTAAAAAAATCAAGCGGCGTCATTGACGTTTAAATTAATTTGTACATCGAACGGCATGGAACTTTTTTTAAAGCTTTAGGAATTTAGGAGGTTTTAGTCAAATTGGTCAATTGACATATCACTGTGCTTGATTCAAGCTGTTTGAAAGTCACAGAAGCGTTTTATGGGTGTCGGTCGAGCAACTTCCTTTTGTTCGTGTTGCCAGTGTTCGGACTCCGTTCATTCGGTCGATATGAATGATTCATGTTATGTCAGTCGGACCACTCACTCTTCAATTCTCTTTCATAAAAGCAGTGGTTGAGGTAAGACGTGGATTTTGTGAAGTATTAAATTTATACTAGCTTAAATTATAATCACTGTTAAGTTTTCGTGTTACATAAAAAATAATGTTTTACAGTTAATCTTGTTGAATAGTTATTGTCAGTATTGGATTATTTATTGAGTGAAGTTAGACAGTGACGTGATTTTAAATATGGCGATCGTTTCAGGTTGACTCTGCCCTGCTTAGATTGGACCGGACCGAAATCTGTTTTAATTCAGCACATCTTGAATTATCCATCGTCTTAAATTATGTAAGTATATTAACACGATTACTTTTTACTACTATAACGTATTATTTCGAATTGTGTACTGTTTACGGTAGTTTAATGCAATAGTCATATTTCATATTCAGATCTCTATCAATTATTGTTGACGCGTCATCGAACTATTCGTGGTCTAAAGCTTTTAACTTTGCTCTTAATGCGTTTCTCTACTCTTTAGTAGTTTCCCTTATGCCTGGCGCATAACGTAGGCCCTCATTCTTGGCCTCCATTTTGTCTAGCGGCGGTATCCGTTAAATCATTATTTTCGCGCATGCGTAATTCGAAGGGCTCCCGGCCCACGTTTGGTAGAATAACGCCCACATACTTAATGCATTCACTGCCGGCGATGCATGCATGTACGCGATCTCCAGACTTCCACCCAGTGCGTTAAACGCATTATGTGCGTTCTTAAAGTAGGCAAGCTTCTTATAAAACTAAAGATGTGGCGCCTTGCGAAAGTTCGAAAAACAGCCCAGGCAGTGAATGCGTTAAAGAACGCTGTTTATTGTTATGATGAGCTAAGTAGCATGTTAATTATTGGCAGTTCTTTTATCATTACGTATCTATATTTGTCGCGTCAGTTGCACGAACTTAAAACGTGTTTGCGACACGTGCGATCTTATCATGTAAACTGCAACATTCGTTTATTCGTTCATGTTTATTGACGTACCTACCAATTCCTACCTATAGCTTTGTGGCGTGTACCTAAGTGTGGGTCAATGCGCTAGCTATATTACTTTAATTAATTAATTTTAATAAAATAAAAAATCATTAGTATTGTGGAAATGAAGCCTCAAATAATAGACGCAAAATACTTTATTCTTTGATATAAAATATACGTACGATTTAAGTAATTCTAATTTTTATTGGGACGTAATGTGGTGTTCTTACCACTTAAATCTTTAGATGAATACTACCTGCAAATTTAAGCATGCCTTTCCCTATCCTTGTATGAAAGATTTTGACAGGTGGTGTTAATCTGGAGATTGTGAGGTCCCCTATATCATTATAGATCTACTTGTTTCTATTTTTAGGTCTGGGAATTGGAGCAATAGCCGTGGTGGAAGCGGCGGTTCCAGGTATGGTTCCGGTGGTGGAAGCAAGTTTGGTGGCGGCGGCGGCGGAGGTAGCCGCTTTGGCGGTGGAGGAGGAGGATATGGCGGCGGTGGCGGCAAGAAAGATTTCACAGGAGGCCAGAACATGCGCCGTCCCAACTGGGATTCCCTGTCACTGCAACCATTCAACAAAAATTTCTACAACCCTCATCCATCAGTACTTAGCCGTTCACCATATGAAGTAGAGGAATACAGGGCCCAGCATGAGATTACAGTTAGTGGACTTGATGTCCCCAACCCTATTCAACATTTTGAAGAGGGAAACTTCCCTGACTATGTCATGAAAAGCATCAATGGCATGGGTTACAAAGAACCCACACCAATTCAAGCACAGGGCTGGCCAATTGCCATGTCTGGAAAGAACTTGGTAGGCATTGCCCAAACAGGTTCTGGAAAAACTTTGGCATATATTCTTCCTGCTATTGTTCACATCAATAACCAGCAGCCACTAAGACGTGCTGATGGGCCTATTGCCCTGGTGCTGGCCCCTACCAGGGAGTTAGCTCAGCAGATTCAACAAGTAGCCACTGATTTCGGAAATGCTGCGTATGTTCGTAACACTTGCGTGTTCGGTGGTGCACCCAAAAGAGAGCAAGCACGTGACTTGGAACGTGGTGTTGAAATCGTCATTGCTACGCCTGGCAGACTGATTGATTTCCTTGAGAAGGGAACCACTAATCTTCAGCGGTGCACTTACCTGGTATTGGATGAAGCTGACCGTATGTTAGACATGGGTTTTGAGCCCCAAATCAGAAAGATCATTGAACAAATTCGCCCAGACAGACAAACTTTGATGTGGTCTGCCACTTGGCCCAAAGAAGTGAAAAAACTGGCAGAAGACTACTTGGGAGATTATGTTCAAATCAATATTGGTTCTCTCCAGCTGTCTGCTAATCACAACATTCTACAAATTGTTGACATTTGCCAGGAACATGAAAAAGAAAACAAGTGAGTATAAATAAATATTCTAATGCATTGCAGATTTGGAAACTGTCTATAATCATAATATCAAAATTAAGTTTTTCATAGGATTTGAAACCATTTTAATTCCTTATATAATTTGGTGTTTGAAAAACCAAGAATGATATTTCATTTAGTGATGAATGTATTTTCATATGACCACAAGTTATGATTAAAATAACATACTCCTCTAAGAAGATCTGAAGCAACAATTGATGCACATCATGTCTCAATTCTAAATTTCTATGCTGACCTATTCATATTATTTCAGATTGAATGTATTGCTACAAGAAATTGGACAAAATCAAGATCCTGGAGCTAAAACCATAATTTTTGTTGAGACCAAGAGAAAAGTGGAAAATATCACCAGAAACATCCGTCGGTATGGTTGGCCAGCTGTTTGCATGCATGGAGACAAAACGCAGCAAGAAAGAGATGAAGTCCTATATCAGTTCAAACAAGGGCGTGCCAGTATTTTAGTAGCAACTGATGTTGCTGCCAGAGGTCTTGGTAAGGATAGTTTTCAAATTAATTTTAATGCCTGTTCATGCTTGAAATCGTGAAATTTGATTCAAAAGCTCATTTTGTTATTAATACAACCTTTGTTTTATACTTTCAGAGGCACTGGCGGAAAGTTATTGTGTTCTATCTGAATACTGCCTCAGATTCAAAGGCATGTTAATGCACTGGATTTGTAGATAAGACACTTCTAGATGCAGTTGTATTTCCATGCAGAATGCAATAACTCGTCATTAATATGGTGCCTCATAAGTGCCTTTCACTGTGATTGGACCCGTGGCCGGAAAGCTTGATGGTATGTCCGTGATTGCGGATACACTTGAGAGTAGATGAAAACCTGGTGATGCACTAAGTGTTAATTTAATTCAAAGATCGAAATATTGGTGCATTGTTGAAAAACTTGACCGCAGTTGAGATGATCGGCACAAGGTCAAGGGTTTTCTGTTTCGGCCGGATTGGAGTTTTGGGCAATGCGAACCACTGAAAATCTTAAATTGAATGCCCAATCAAGACTCCTGGGTTCCTAGTGAGAGGCAATTGTTTACTGGAATTTTGTACATATGCTGTTGTGTAACTCATTCATGTAAGTAATACAGCTATGAGTTACTATACTTAATGTACACCAGGTTGTTTAGCTTTTGTTATTGAGTTTATACTGATTTTCAGGACTGGTTTTAGTATGAAATTTATTTTTCTTATGTTTTTATAACAAGTTTACTAAACAAAATTATATTTGTAGATGTTGATGGAATTAAATATGTGATCAATTTTGATTACCCGAACTCCTCTGAAGACTATATTCACCGGATAGGCAGAACAGGACGGTCTAAAACGAAAGGCACATCTTATGCCTTCTTCACGCCTTCTAACTCCCGTCAAGCCAAGGACCTTGTATCTGTATTGCTGGAAGCCAACCAGGTAATTTCCTTGAAATTTCTTTTTTGACGTAAACTACCTTTACTTTTTGTTCCTCATACCTTTGGCATGGGTACGTCCTTTATTGACGTGACATGAATGCAAGTATGAGGTACATAAAACGACAGCTACATGCCTTCGGTGTCCACACAACAACGTGTCTGGATCCCATCCTCAGATGCTGTGACATATTATCTATCAACAAAAAGAAAACAAAATCGTGACTTGCAAGTAGCTGAAACTTTTCCTTATTTGCAGTTGATCAGCCCCCAACTGCAATCGATGGCAGACCGCTGCGGCGGTGGCGGCGGTGGCTGGAACAGAAGCCGTTACGGCGGAGGGCGCGGCGGTGGTGGTGGCGGCTCCTTCAAGCGAGGCACCAACTTCGGCAGACAGGGAGGCGGCGGCGGTCACAGACGATTTAACGACTATTAATCTGAAATTAAATCTTAAGAATAATTTTAAGTAGCAAATCCTCATAGGAATTCTGTTTGTGTGAAAGATTAATGTTTAATGAAAGTAGGGATTCTGATTGTCTGGTATTTCAGTTAGGTTTATTTATTTTGTGGGTGTACATTATGTACCTTGATTATCTGAACCTATTTTTAACGTATGTTTATTTTTGCACTGTGATAATTTAAGCTGTGATTCTGGTGAGGATTCGCTTGAATTTTTGTTTAGAATACATTTTCTATGATCGTCAAATTGTCAGTGGCTTCCGTTATTACTCGCGTGGGGAGCTGTTCAGACTTATTTATTGACTTTGTGTGTAGAACTATTTAGAATGGCTCTCGCTCGCCAAATGAATACTTAAAATCTTCATTCCAGTACTGTTCAATATTAGATGTCAATAAATGTAATTGTAAGAAGACGATGTATTTTGCTTTAGTTCGTTCCCTGACACTCAATGGTTTGGGCGCTTGGGTCCTTTTCGCCAAAAGGTGTTAATAACACGTCCGTCAGATTAGTCTATCGTCCCTTTCGAAACGATGTTTCCGTTTCCCAAAACACCCGTTCCCGTCACCACCTTTTCCCAAATAATCCGTTTCCCGATATGTTTCCCAAAATGTGCTACTCCCAAAAGATAGGTTTTGCTTGATATCAGTTTCCCAAAACACCCGTTCCGAAAACATCCTTTTCCTAAATAATCCGTGTGCCGATAAATATGTTACCCAAAAGTCTTGCGGCTGCAGACTCGTGGTCACACCAGATTGTCACACCCGTGACGACGAGTAATTTATTTTCCTCGTAGCCACACCACTTTTAACAAGATCGCACTTTACATTTCCTACTATTTTTGTCCTACTGACGTGGTGTGACAATCTGGTGTGACCACGAGTCTGGAGGGTCTTGCTAATGCCGACTATATCCAGTCCGGTGGGTTAGGCACATTTCAAAATACACCTTTATTCTATACGCTCTAATATCAAAAAGACCTTATCCCATAATGAACGAAACCCGTATGAGATCCGGGTGTTTTGACATTCTGAAGCGATGAGAAACTGGTATTTTGGCCTACGTTCATTTAAGAAACTTTTATTTTGGAGCGGGTGTTTTCGGAAACGGACAGAACGTTCCGAAAGGCTATCGTCTGATCAGGGCCTCTAACACTAAAAATAGTAGTATTGCCGCCGTTTTGATAGCTCTTATTTACTCTACAGTAATGGCGGATGACTTCAAAACAATATAACAGGACACTGTTTTTTATCGTTGGGAATAGAGGCCCCGGGGGCCTATTGCATATAAAATAGTAGTTTATAAGCGGAACTCACTTTCCAACAGTATTAAAGACTCGCTTGTATTACAAGTTACTAGCTTTTATGAAACTGGTTCCAGGGCCTCTGTTCAACACGGTAAAAACCATGTCGTGTTTGATCTGTTATCGTATTCTCACCGTTTTGATGGCTTTTGTGTACTTGACAGTAATGGCGGATGACGTCAAAGCAATATAACTGGTCAAAGACTATGTTTTTTAGCGTCGGGAATAGTTAGTTTTTCCGTATCGTATAGGTCAGAATTTTGAAACTGGTGACAAAACAGCAATTCTCGTGATTCCTCGTTCGTCAGATTCTGCTTTCGTCAGACCAAAATTAGTGTCATTCATAAATATGAAGTAGGTTTAAGACTCCGGTACCCTAAACTGCGTGGCGTAAGCAGCGCGGCACCCCGCAGGCGCGCGGCAGTTGCAGCAGCAGCGCTGCTAACGCGCTGCAGCTGCGTTCGGTTTGACGTGTAGCGCTGCGCGCGCGCGTATCCAACGGGCGTTTGTAAAAAAATACAACCACTGACGCGCCGCTACTGCCGCTCCGACGCGCTACAGCGGCCGCGCCCCAGTGTGACGATAAACAAGGGCTGCCTTGTATATCGTCACGTCGCGCGGCTTTAATACAACTTCGCGGAGCTACGCTCGTGACGCGCCTGTGCTGCCCGTGTTAGCAGTTTCAACACGCGTACGCCGCTGCAACGCGTTACTTTTTGGTGTGCCGGGTTCCATTTGTTTTGTAGTTTTACAACTCGCGCGTGCACGAGTTTGGTGTGCCGGAGCCTTTAGATTATGTTAGTTCTTCAGAAACAACCCAAACAGCTCCACGGACTGTTACCAATAATGACTAAGGCACAATTCACACAGCCAGCGGGAGCGGGTCGGGCGCCGCGCATGTCATTTTATCGCGGGACCCGCGCGGCACCCACGCGTATTCATACAAAGCGCCGAACCGTGGCGGGCCCTGCGCTGGTGATCGCAGGCGGGCATTCGGGATCGAACGGTAATGGCGAGTATATAGCACAAAGCCAGGGGCGAAAGCTGCGAGAACACAAGTCTCCACAATACTACAAACATAATTTTATTACGGTGAAAAATCGTCATCTACCATCTTCGTTTGCTCCATTTCTTTTTAATTTGTATTTTACCTAACCTACCTAATGTGCACCGTCGAGCGCGTGAACTGTACTGTGAAGTGAACACTGCGAATGTTGAGCCTAGAAGAGGTCACGCGCAATTCGTGCGTCTAGTTAGACCTAGTGGACGGGAAGCTTCTATCCCAAAATTTGATTTAAGATTTGACATTCACGATCAACTCAAAATCAGTAGAACGCCGTACAACCGCTATTAGTATATTTTATTACCTATGTATTTATTTTATCAAAGCAGATATTATTACTTTTTAATGTCTGTTTTTCAGATGTATGTGCCGTTTTTCTTTTTTCTTTTATCTGATATTTTGTAAATTTGCCTATCCTCTTGCATTATCCTGGCTTATTCTACTCCAAGGTTAACTGGAAGAGATCCCATATGGGATAAGTTCGCCTATGTACATTATCTATAGTGATGCAAAATGTTTTTCATCACACTTGCTCGTAAATGGTGTTATTCCATGTCTGTATACAGAAGGACAATGGCCTAAATTGTTCCCGCGGGAATTATGGCGAGTTTGTCATCCCTAGGGAGTAATGACTTTCTTTTTAAAATTTGCAACTCTTTCGTACATAATTTCTGACTAAGGAGGTTTAATTTTCAGCCAAAAATTAAATCGGTTTCTAATTTCATCTTTAAAAATTAGCTATAGACTAACTTACATTACACAAAACCTATATGCTTCATTAAACTTCATTATTTTTATACCTATTTCAAGTTTATATCAACATTTATCATTAATTTTAGTAATTATACATTTTTATCAAATTGGCTAAATCTGGCTCGAATCCAGGTCGAAACTAAACGCAGTGTCTGTGGTCACAAAAAAAAATCGTTTCCATTGACGTTCCCGTCCGTCAAAAGTTATTTCTTTATATTTTGCAGAGTTAAAGTGTTTTCTCTTTGTTTTTTTCCTCGCAAATGTGATGAAAACCATTGTGTGTATCACAGGCAGTAAGGGGATTACTAACTCGAGTCATTAAAAGCCCTCCGCCTTCGGCGTCGGGCTTCTAACACTCTCGTTAGTAATTCCCTTCATACTACCCTTGATGCACAATGTACTATTGTTTATGTGCAATAAAGAGTTTACATACATACAACCGATGGACTGACTACCTTCCTTTTTTTTTCCTGTAAGATTTTGACAGTGACCTGACGAATGACATAACACAATCTGTGGACAGAACCAAAGAGTATAATTAATAATATAATTATATCAATATCAGGAACAGAGAGCCCTCTTACGTTAAAAACTGGCCCACGTGAGCACTAGCGCCTCAGACGGTAATTGAGTGAACTAAATTGTACTATACATTACGTACCTTTACATATACATCACACAGTGCCTTGACTTATTTAAATCTTTGTATTGTATAAAGCTACTATTCAAGCAATGTTTATGTTAACGTTTTGCAGCACAAAAACGCAAACGTTGCTGGAAAACTAGCTTTATACAATACAAAACCTAGGTGAAGTTTTCAGGCCAGGCAAAATCAAGTAAAATAACAAGTAACGTTACGTCATTTCACCATATTTCGCAAACAAGTAGGCGAGGCGGGTGGATCCGCTGCGCCAAAAAACTAACAAAACATGTTAGCAAAATATGTTATATAACAAGTTCAGATACGACTGCACGTCATTTGTGACTATGGCAACTTGCACAAGGCGTCTAACTGATAAGTTGTACCCATTAGTAACATTACACTACCCAACATAGTTTTAAGGCTCATTGTTACTAACATATTATATGGAAATAATTCCGAAATCTGAGCTAGACGAGGGGGGCAAGGGTGAAGGGCGTGCGTCTGTTGTAGAGCTTATTATTATTATTATTATTTGTATGTCTTTACCAATCACGGGACTATGGGAGTCCCGGACCTTTGGAAGGCGTACATGGAGCCGAAGCCAACACGCAGAGGGCCTTTAGACAAGTTTAATTTAGTAAAGTTATGGGACACCAACCGGCGATTGTCCCTGAGTTCAAACTAAAGAAGTATGCTCCCACGGACAACCACCGGTCAGTGTAAAGACTATTTAAGAAGGATGGGAATACTAATAATAGGTTCTATGAATGAACTGATATGGATTGGTGAACTAGGCTATTGATGAAACTACGGCACCAGCCTGGCCAATGTTAATTACTTAGGCAACAGTTCCAGAGGTGCTTCTGGACTTTAAGCGACCATGCCGTGCCCACTCACCACTTATGCAACACATCCGCCCTTCGAGCCTATAGCTCTTGCGACTCCACTCTGACCGGCCAATAAAGGCAAGCCAGAGGTGAGGGTCTGTTCTTCGTCATTGCACACCGCAGACGGCCGGTGAAGGCAAGCGTGAGGTGAGGAATAGGACCTACCCTCGGGACACTCAGGTCCGCGGTGTCGCCACTCACCAACAGCTCGCCACTGCCTGCGGCCATTATTATTATTATAACATTTCACTTTTCTTCTGACAGATGTCCTCCCAATACAATTTGCCAAATTATAGGCCACTCCTTTACTAATAAAATAAAATACAGCGTCTTTTCTTTATTCCACTCCTTTGCAAATCATTAATAATAAATAATTTATACCCTATTTGTCAGTTCTTCACTTAAACTCAAAATTTTCAAAAGTCAAAACATGACCCGCGTCCCCCACAGACGAACGCGGGGAATGTTTTCCATCTGTTCCAATGTTTCTGTGTTAATAAACAAAAACGATTTTAGCCAGGCTTTTCTTCTGTTCGAAAAACATGTAACATGTTTAGAAACATCGAAAACACGGCGCAGCGGACGCGGCTTCTTATTAGTTGAGATTTGAGCCACAGATTATAAGGGTTTGTGAATTTGAGTTAAGCGTCACGTCACTGATTTCACGTTTCTTTTCACCTTAAGAAATAATACAGCTAATAGTATTAACATCGAAAAGAAGTGCTGTTTTAAGTAGAAAGAATTTAGAATGTATATAAAATAAGTCAATCAATTAATATAAAACATTCAAACAATGCGATATCGATGCCATCTAGTAAGTCATTAACAAATTACCAAGTCTTTTAAAATAATCACCAATTGGCGCTAGATGTCATCACCGTCTTTGTGATTTGAGCTTTCTTCTAACTTCCCCCCCCTGAACAGAACCCCTTATAATCTGTGCCCAGAGCCCTGTGCCCCTGTCAAAATGTCAACCTTGCTTTAATTTAACTAACACTACCAAAGAGTATAGTGTAATACCAAAATAGTGTAATACCAAAAGGAAAAGAGTGGCTTCTCTGTGGTTTAACATGCATCTGTGGACATAGTGCCATCTGTAGTTTGTAAGGCAAAACTTTACATGCGAGGTATGTATATATAGATACACACGTATAGATCTACAACTGCATATTGCTAGTAAGGCCCTACGGCTAAACCGCCGCGGTTTTTAACCGCGTGACTTTTTTATCAAGTAAATAATCAGCGGCCGCTTGAGTTATAGTTTTACTTGATTAAAAAGTCACGTGGTTAAAAACCGCGGCGGTTTAGCTGTAGTGCGGTGCTGCCTAAGCAACAAACGCCCGTGACAAATACAGTGGCACCTAAAAGATCCTCTGGTTTACTTAGATAATCTTTAATCTCATTCATTAAAAATTGTCTAGGTACTCGAGACGAGAGAATGGTTTTGAACTCTTGAGTTTTTGACCCTGGCATGGAGATAATATTTTTTTAGATCATTAAAATTAAAAGCATTGAAATGTTTACTATAATTTTATTTACAATACTGGTACTCATTACAACTTTTACATTGTTTTAAGGAGGCTTAACTGTTATCACCTTTTTTTATGTTTTAAATAATACTCTCGCGCTGATTTTTTTACAACATCATCCCCGTCATCATAAGTTATTTTACCACCAAGTATTCGGTTAACAGATCTGCACCAGCTATAAATAATAATGTTTATTGAAATGTTACAAAAATATTTAATGAGCTTTTCTTTGTGCCTCTCACAATCTATAAAAGTGAAGTCTGTAAAAAGCTGTATAAAACTTATAATTCGTTCTTTGATATTCTTCTCGTGGCAATCGGAGTTAAGAAAAGAAATTGTTATTTCCTGAATATCTTTAAAACATGCTATAAAATGTTCAGAGGGGTAACACAACCATTTCTTATTTTTATTGTATTCTTTGGCTCTTATGTAACTGTGTAAATTGCTTGGTGCTGCAGTTATTTTATCGCGACAGCATTTACACGACTTCACCACATTCTGTAGGCATTTTGACAGGGCCCACCCACAAACATAAGCTCTTTGCTCAGCCCCTGAATCTGATGCATTAACGTTATTTTGGATTAGATTCAGAGGCTGATCTAATACAATATGCTGTGGCTGTGAGGGAGCATCTTGAATTTTCTCTTTTTCATTTTCTTTTACGATAAATAGTAAGGATTGCAAAAGAGTATTCGAATCTTCTTCGCAATTTGAATTTTGTGAATGGTTTGTGTTAATATTATTTAAAAGTAGCGTTTTAAATGCTCCCTCAAAGCCGACGCAATTTGGAGCAACATTTCTCGCTCCTAAGCTTCTAATACTCCCAAAAAAGTTTTCGAGTGGGTCCTGGTTGAAGTTCCTTGTGAGCATGGCATCAAAAGAATGCTTTTCGTGTAACAATTTCCAGATGAACTTAAAATTCTCTATAGTTTTGATAAAGTTATTTACAGAGGGTACAGATTTTTCCGAATAATTAGCATTTCCTTTTTTTATAATATATTTTACAGTTTTTAATAACTTAACAGCATCTGACCATAACTTATGATGAGGTGAATTACGTTTCACAGCAGCCTTATATATTTTTCCATTAGGAATGGAGTAAGTTGAGGAGTTCAACGAATCAAAAACTTTATCTATCAGGAGAACAAACGGCACCAAATCGCGACATTCGTCGGGTACATCACCCCTCGCAGCCAAGTGTTCAGTCGCCACTGCCATGGAGCGACTTAACACTTGAGCCGCCATTTTTACCCTCATTTTTTTTATTTTGTCTTTGTTTATGTGTTCGTCGGTCAATCTGGGTAAAAACCGCAGCTCCCCATATGTTTTATCTGCCTCGTAAACCCACTGAAAGTATTCCCACTTGATTTTCTTTTCAGTTCCTTCATTTGAATATTTCATTTCTTTATTTAAAATATTATTTCTTAATCCTTTCAATAAATGAGGAACATCATACAGTGGGAATATTTCTTTATTATTTACGATTATTAAATCTTTACGCCACTCCTTCTGATTTGATAGATAGCAGCGTTTTGCATCATCTATGAGGCTATTTATCACACTTACATTTGAGGAGCATTGGTCGCAGACAGTAGCAATGATATTTAAACCTGTGGCTTGTACATTTGTGATAACGTCTATTAAAATATTTTTAAGTGTCAACGTCTTCAAACTTTGAGTAAAGTAGTAAGCCACTGGTTGTTTAAATTTGGCTTTAACCCCTTTGACCATAAAAACCAAAACATGATTAGCAAATCGATTGGTTTTTCGATCGCCCAAATTTTCGAAGCCCACAAGATCGTCTGTGTTACTATTATAATTTATTTGTGGAGTAATAGCCATTTCGTCAAAAATGAGTGTACAAAGACGATCTTGGGGCAACATTTTCAACACAGTATCTTTAAGTTGGGTGAATATAATTTTATTTATGCCCGGAACAAGTTTAACCCTCGAAAGAAGTTGTTTTAATATTTTTTTTGAAGGCAGATTAAAAAGTTTAGACATTAATTTGTACCCTTTAGGACTCCTTTTATACAAAGATAAAGCCAGAACCTTTTCATCAATGGTGAACCTTCGCCCTTTCGCCCTTTTTTTGCTCTCTGTAAACTGCATTCTTGTAAAAAGTCTTGCTGGTTCATTCATATGTTCTGTCAACTTGCTGAATTCTCGAATGTTTGCAGCTTTTTTTATATGTTGTAGACGCTGTTTAAGTGCCTTATTTTTTTGCCGCAGTCTTCTTATTTCATTTTTTTGCTGTCTTGCCTCTCTTGTGTTTGTTTCGGGACACACCATCTTTTCATGGCGATTAAATGATGCACCTGAAAAGTTTTTTAATAATTATGTTAATATTAAGGTACCTTTAAATATTTTTTAAATTTAACAGAAACGTCGTCTTGGGTAGGGTCTTGGTGGCATAACTGGTAATGCGCCTGTATCGGCCCGGAGAGCCAGAGGAGATGCAGGTTCAAATCCTGCCTAAGACCGACGAATTTTTTTTTTCGCTTTAATATATAGTTAAGGTACCTTTGTCCAGGGCCTCTATTCCCGACGGTAAAAATCATATGTTATCAGAGTTCAAGTCGTACAAACAGTGGCCCAGTAAAATAATAATGCGTATTTTTACCTTTATTGTCGTAATCCTGATCTCCAACAACGACACAAGTATATGACGTTGAAGCCGAAGGTTCAGGATTGTCCATCGATACTTCTGTATGAGAAGTTGAGGGAAACCGGCGCCTTTTGGACATACAATAACTGTGTTCCTCTTCAATATACAAGTTGATCACCTGAGGCATATCTAAAAATAAAACAAATCATTTTAACATAGGTAGGTATACGTTGGATATTAAATAGCCATAATATAAAAATGTTGATAGAAATCATTCAGAAATAATAAAAAAATCCAAATGCATATTTTTCGCTGGTGGTTTATTATAAACTATTAGCTAATTCTTTCTTTTGTCAAATGTATTTTCTAATTACCACATCCATCTTAAACAAAAAAATCTAATTACCATTCTTATGAAATATTTGAATCTATATTAATCGAAAACATCTTATTGTATTTTGATGCCATTTACACATATTGATTACTTAGCTTCCTGTTGTTCATATTCTAATGTTACTATGTCCATTAACAGAGAAAAAAAATTAGCTCCGGTAATTAGGTAGAAAACACCCAATCGTGAGAATGGCCGAGGTAACCTTACTAGGATTCAAATTTTACCCGTTGAATCCTAACGATTAAATCAGACATCAGTTATTACAGTCGAGTTCATAAATATGTATACACTTTACTACCGTGTCACTTTAATCGTAGTGACAATTCATATATTGCAGTTTTATTTAAACATGACATTAAATAGACAAGATACTAAAGCGTATACATATTTATGAACTCGATACGAGGTATTAAAAAGCTTGTTATTAAACCAAACTTACGCTTCAAGTTGATTGATGGTATAGCATTCCATACTAAACGATGACCACTGGTCTTTTGTTCCGGCAGAAAATGATGGTCACAAATTCGTTTGTTTACATATATCTTGACCGGATCAGTCTCCTTCAAAACCTCGCCAACTGCAGACACCCAAGCAACAAACCGCTCAGGCTGCTTGTTGTTATTTGGAAACCGGTGGAGTGGGACACCTTGTGCAACTGAAATTGTAACAATTATAATTATATTTTACTTATATAACATTTCATGAGTGAAAGGCAAATACCCAACAATTAGAATAAATGTAAGTATCAAACATTTTCAATGTGACAATTTATATTTTAAAAAATGGTCCTCTCATACATAAACAATTTCTATAAAATTAAAATGACAGTATTGTTTCGAAATCAAATTAATATCACAATGATAGCAAAAATACTAATTGCACATCAAATTAACTTCTCATTTGAACAAACTTACGATTGCACATATGTACCGCTTTAATTTTAGCCAAGTGCTTAGTATAATAAAATATTGTTTCCTTTGTAAAATATGAAATGCTTGAATAATATGAGTTTAATAGGAGATTGTTTAGAAATAAAAAATATAATCTTTGAGAAATATTTCAGTAAGTAGGTAAGTATACCAATGCATTCAGATAATTATTCTGGTTATATCACTACTAGGCGGGGCAGTGCCTAGCTGATGATAACTAGTTAATTATGATTATTTATGATAAACTAGCTTTGCATTTTTAAAAAATTGATAAAACCATATCGAGGTAAGTAAAAAATACTACATTAATACCAATCTTGCAAAAACCTTCTGTTATTTATTAACATGATTCATCACATGTTGATACATTTATGCTTCGCTTTCGAATATAGTAGATTGTTTAAATTATGAAATTCAAGCAGAATCCGCACGCTCTACATAGGCGAAATCACCACGGGACGCCATAAAGAAAAAATAAGTTATAAGTACCTACTGCAGTTATTTACGATCTAGCTGTAGGTACCTAGTATGACTGTTTTAGTGAATATAATTAATACCATTTTATTAGTTACTCACCAAGATTGTCGCATCCAAAAATACACAATCTTTTCTTCATTACACTCATAACGATAAAAATTAACAAGTAACAAGTTTAACAACAAAAAACTCAACAAAAATTAACAAATGTAACAGTAACAACAAAAAACTTAACGAAAAACTTCACAAAACCACAAATATCTGAACAAAATTACCAGAAAAACGGGAAACACACATCGAGATCCGAGTACGAAAATCGTTGTGAACTTTTTTGAAGTTCGCAGTTGCCACAGGTTATAAGGGTATACTTGACAGTGACGTCAGTGACAGAGGTTAGGTTAGACATCAAACTTTAGAGGGCGCCACTGAGGACCAAAATTTGACGCTTGTTCTAAGTGTGCCCCCCCTGAACACTACTATAACTATAACCTAAAACAAGAAACAAACCATTTTATATTTCCTCCTGTTCTGAAAAATTTAAAAGCCATAGAATCGTAAAGTGCAATAGGATTTACTTAGTGGTGGTAACAGAGTCAGTTAAAAAATGGCTAGTAGTATAATTATGAGATTGTTAAAACGGCGTAGTTTAGGGAAACTGTAAGTATAGAATTTTATTACTTTTATCTGTATCGATGTTTGAATTTGTTTTTTAAGTACTATTATATTTTCAGGCTATACGTTAGTCCAGGACAAGCTTCACCCGAAATAGTCATCTTAAATGCATCCAAAAGCTTAAAAACTTTTACGTCATTGTCTCAACAATGCTTCCCAAGTCAGTCATTATCCAAACAGACCAGTGTTTGTAGATTTTATAGCGTTATTACAGCAGAAAAACAAAATATTGAAGATTATAGAAATGAGCATAACATCACTGTATATGGGGAAGATGTCCCGAGTCCATTCATTGATATTGAGGCAAGTGAATTCCCAGAATATATTAAAACCTTTCTAAATGGACAGGGTTTTACTAAGCCTACTATAATTCAGGCTCAAGGGTGGCCTGTTGCTTTAAGTGGCCAGAATTTTGTTGGCATAGCTCAAACAGGCACTGGGAAAACACTAGCTTATCTATTGCCTGCAGTAGTGCATATTAAGGAGAAAACAGCCAAGAAAGGCAGAGGTCCAATTGCATTAGTATTAGCTCCTACCAGAGAGTTAGCTAGGCAAATAGAGGTTGTAGCTAATGATTTCCAAAGATTATTGAACATAAGATGTGCTTGCATATATGGAGGTGCAAATAGAGCAAGACAAGCTGCCCAGTTGGAAGCAGGGGTGGACATAGTTATTGCTACTCCTGGCAGGTTGAATGACTTTCTTGTTAGTAAAACCACAAACCTTAGCAGATGTACCTACGTGGTTCTGGATGAAGCAGACAGGATGTTAGATATGGGCTTTGAACCACAAATACGACAGGCTTTAGAAGGAGTCCCTCTTGAAAGGCAAATCTTGATGTTCTCAGCTACATGGCCGAAGGAGGTGCAACACTTAGCTAAAGATTACTTAGGTCAGTTTGTGCAAGTTAATGTTGGGTCTACAGAGCTATCAGCTAATCATAATATCAAACAGTTGGTTCATGTTTGTGATCAAGAAACTAAAATGGACAAGTAAGTAAGACCTAACATTCAAATGACTCGTTAAAATATTAAGTTTTTTAGAAAGTGAGAAATGGTTTTTCATTTGTACAGTTACTAAAAAACAAAATCATTAAACTCTTTTTAGAAGACTGCAGAGTTGACCCCAATAATATTTTGTAACTAATCATTAATCCAACCTTTAGGTTCAAGGAAATAATGCACAGCATATCAGGTGGAGGTATTGGAAAGATCCTTGTCTTCTCCAATACAAAGAAATTTGTGGATAATCTAACTCTTATGCTGAGGAGAAATGGATGGCCAGCAGTTGGGATTCATGGGGATAAGTCTCAGTTGCAGAGAGACACCATTATTAAAAAGTTTAAGCACGGCAACACTAATATCCTGGTAGCCACAGATGTTGCTGCAAGAGGATTGGGTAATTAAGAACATTTTAATATTTCTTTACGGTTTTACTTACTATATTATTATTGGGGGGTTAAGATGGGCCTAGTGTTCAACCATTGCTGATATTTTGTGGCTACCCTTTGTTTAGCAAAGACCCGTTTACTTACTATAGCAATACATAACTACAGCAGGTAGCACTTCTTAATTGAGCAGTATTTCTAGTATGACAGAAGTAGTAGTGAGAGATGTGAAACAATTTTTTGAGAACATTTTGGTATTTTAAAAATATAAAATTGTATATTCTGCTATATGAAGTTTGGAATGGAAATAGCAAATAGCTTATACCCTGGAATAACCAATAAGCTACTTCTCATCACAGACAAGTTAAAATAATATGGGGTAATAATAACTGTATTCAAATTATATTCATATTTGTGTTGTGTGAAATAGTTCCTCTTAATGGGGATAATAACTACACTAACAACAATAGGAAGTTATCTATGACTAATACAGGCTATATATTTTTTGGTTTAATCTCAAGTGAAGCAGGGCAGGTCGCCGGTAGTTTATGACTTAGTTTTAGTAGTTATGGAGATTATCCGCAACAAAAGGAAAAATGTATAATAATTAATAAGTGCTAATCGTCCTTGTAGATTTCTAAGTGCTAATCGTCATTGTACAAAGTAGCCTAACTACCCGAAAGATTTCTGTGGTAACTGATGCTCAGGGCTCGGATTTTTCATGGCAAAACAAAACACTGTTGTAATCTGGCTAGTGATAGAAACATCATTTTATCGATATTGATAATTGTGTAATAGAATAAAAAACGTGACCAAATAAAATAACATACCTATACAACATAAAAAAACATACATAGTTTGTATGAAGTTATATAGAAACATAATCAATTTCTTCATCGTAATCCTCTTTAGTACACACTGCAGCACATGGCGTTTTATTCGTGTAAAAGAGCAAACAGATTAGTATATTACTATAACGCCATTTATATATACTAAATGTACGTTCAACTTCACTTGACTTGACATCAAGGGACCAAATTTATAAAATTCATTGTAATTGGTATAATTTTCAGTTTGAGTACAATTTTCAGATATATCTCGTAAACTTTCATAATCAGGATTTTGTTCGAGCACAGCTTTTATAAACAATACTCGATATCGATAAAATGATGTTTCTACCACTAGCCAGATTACGATAGTGTTTTGTTTTGCCATGAAAAATCCGGTCTCTGCTGATGCTGTTATGGTAAAGGGAAAACATAGTAAGGAATTCTGCATTATTCTGCTAACTGGATGTGAAAGATGGGTAATTACACAAAAGATCTGGTTAAGACAGAGGCCCATGTGTATAAAATAGAATAATATCATTTATTAATGTGTGCTTTCGCGTACTGACAACAAAACAAAATTTGATTCCTAGGCCACTAATGACTGTAATGTACAGACCATATATTAAAAAAAAAAATCGGTTGCCCACTATAATTAATTCTGTTTGCAATAATTTCTTAGTACGGTCACGAAAATGCTTGAAGATGTCATTGTCATTAGAGATGCCAAGTCATTTGTAATTGATAGGAAACTCAACCTTATTGCTGTAGAATGTCAGATTGACTTTGGAACTAAGGTGGGTGACCAATTTAATTCCTTGACTGTACCTGGATGACCGGTTTTTCTTTAGTAAGTTTTCTAATAATGAAACTTGGCTAGATCGATTTATCGCCCCTGAAACTCTGCATACAAAATCGTTGGAGCCTTTTCCGACATTCAGATTGGACGCTGTTACGCAATAACAAGTCAATCCACAAATATTTATCAATAAAGTGTAACACTATCATCATGGGTTGACATTTTATTGCCTATATAATTGTGGATGACACAATTTTGCGTAGCAGCGTCCTATATACTACGGGACGCCTGCGACTTCGTACGCGTAGAATTAGTTTCCCGCTACTCCCCTATTTCTTCCCGTTGGGGGTGGATTTTCGGAAAATACTTTCTTAGTGCACCCCTAGGGTACCCTAGAAATACTACCTCCAAATTACAAGTCTCTAGGTCCAGCGGTTTGGGCTGTGCGTTGATATACATATAAGTCAGTGAGTCAGGTTTGCCTTTTATATAAATAGTTTTTTTAATTTCACTGTTTTAAGCAAAATCAAAAACGAATACAGTTTGTTTTAAAACTTAAAGTAGGTAAATAGCGTTCCGAATTTAAATGCTACAAAAAGTAATTTTTGTTTGTTGTCGCATTTTAAGCAATTGCATTGTCATAAGATTATCAGATAAGTATGTTGTAGATATTATGAAAAACTAGGTCTGTACGTTTGAAAAACGTTATTGCCCGAAGCTAAATTTGTATGGATTTTTTTTGACAGCTTAGGTCCTGGTCGCGACCTGCCCTGTTGTTTGATCAGTAGTTAAACTAACTAATCGTTAAAAATCGTAAGTAATGGTCAAGGGCGTAGCTAGGATTTTGTTGTGGAAGGCGTACACAAACCAAGAGTATTTGTTTATTAATACGCTACCTGCGTAATATTACTTTACGGTTTGTGAGCATTCCTGCATCTTCTAGGGCCCCCATAGCTGCCCCCCCCCCCTAATGGTTAAATCTCAAGGAAATGGGTCAAATTTTCGATTCACTTTTCGATTCACTTTTCGAATTTTTACGATTAGTTAAGTTAACTACCTATCAAACAACGGGCCCTTAAGCATCGCTTGACAAACCTCTTAAGAAAATGTGTGCCCTCTTATTCATGAATGCATGATAAACGCACATGATAAAATAGCTAGTGTGCTTTAAATATGATATTTCTTATTCTGTCATTGAGACATTTGAATTTGACAGGAAGTGACAGAATACTTTTAATAAAACAGGTTTATTGTGCGTTTATGAATAAGAGGGCAAGTCTTCAATGTTTTCAACAATCATTATGCCAAGTTTTAATACATGCAATATAATTTCAGATGTTGATGGCATCACACATGTCATTAACTATGATTTTCCAAACACCTCGGAAGACTATATCCACAGAATTGGGAGAACAGGGCGCTATGATAAAAAAGGAGAAGCACACACTTTATTTACTGAAGAGGATGCCCGTCAAGCCAAAAGTTTGGCGGCTGTTCTGAAAGAAGCTAATCAGGTTTGAAATCCTTTTTTTTTTGTTTGCTTTAAGTACATCGATTAACTTGTCTTGGGCTCTATCTATCCAATCCCTAGATAAAAATATCTGTCATTTGCCACTTAAGCTGCCGCCAACCCGCTAGGCGAGTCCATTTTGTATGAAAATCAGAGCTCTTGGCAGTGAATGCGCTAAAGTTAGCATATCACTCTTCTATTCTATGTAAGCAATAAAAAAAAGGATGGACTCAAATTTATCTGACAAAAACTTTAATCTATAAAGGGATAAATCAGCTGATACAAACAGCTGCATGAAAGTGAAGCAGAGGCTTATTTAAGCAACCCCATTGTAAATTATTAAGTTAAACTGGATAATATTTGAGATGTAAACAATGTTGTATAAGTGTTTATCTATCATAACTAAGCCCTCTATTATGCATTCAAAAACCGTAGAAAATGACCAGCGTTATTACAACCAATATTACTATGAGAACTTTCTTGTCTGTGGTAGTAGGTAAAATCTGTACTGTAATGTTATCACAGTATCAATTTTTGTAACGTTATGAGTTTAAATTAGGAACAGCTGTCAAAACTAAAGAACCCTCTCTATTCTAGTATCCATAGATATTAAAACAGTTATCGGTACGAAACGTCAGTTCAGTATGTTTGTTTAATTCAATCCGCACGAAATTTGATCTCGAGGGACATGAGAATAGGGACTTCGTCCGTTTGTCTATGATTTAAAAACGACCTTCATATTGAAACGGCACAAGTTTGTTTGGCTGCCATTTTTGTCGTCAAGTCGTCGGGTTCTGACCCATCTTAGAGTACTTATAATATGTGTATAGATAAAATAGTGTATGCAACTATACATAATTAGGCCTTAAAACACTCGTGTGATCCTATTATGAAACTCGCTGACGCTCGTTTCATAAAACCATAATTGTGTTTTACGGCCTCTCATTATGCGTCAGTTGCATAAACTACTATTTCGAAACATACCTAGGCTATATTAGTATCATTGGTGATTTACAGGAACCTCCACAAGAGTTGATTAACTTGGCCCAGAGTTACAGTTTCAGTAAGGGCAGAGACCAAGGGAGATCAAATTCTCGCCAAAGCTCTTGGAACCCAAATAAAAGATGGAACAACTCCCGTAACAACAACAACTATGGGTACAACAACAACAACAACAGATACAATGAGAGTAATCGTTACAATGATAGAGACGGATACAACAACAACAGATATAACTCCAGCAGTAGGTACAACAACACCAGGTCCAACAGTCGGCGGTATGATGACGACGACGACAAATATTGAGAACATCGTACCTTATTATGTGCTTAAGTAATTAGTTGTAGAAGTTAATTATATTGAATCCATTATATGTATACTAGAAATAATTTTCATTTTCTTCATTTTCCTTTCCCTTTTCCGATATTCGAATAAGTTCTTACGTAACCTTTCCTCAGAGTGACCATATCGTCTTTGACCTATTATCGTATTGTAAACGTTTTGTAAGCTCTTATTTACTTGACTTGACAGTAATGACGGCCGAGTTAGAGACAGTAGCATAACAGGTCAAAGATGATATGGCTTTTACCGCCTAAAATAGAGGCCCAGGTGGCGTCGACGAAGCGTTTGAAAGTCATGAAATAAAACACTAACTCATTTATTAATAAAAATAAAATAAAATAAATTAGTAAGTCGATATGTTACTGGCATAGTAGAGTTCATTTGCAACTCTTCCAAAGAGGAAATTGATTTGTCGTACACACTTTCTTTTGGGAAGCTGTGTAGTCGCATCGCAGACGTTAGCCGACAAATTGGTGAGCAACGATATGCCTCCTAGAAAATTGAATCAGCTTTCTTTCACAGACTTCACAGTAAACGAAACTAAAACATTCTGTTGGTCTGCTGCAATAGTCCGTCAAAGGCGTTAGCGACAACGTACAGTCGGCCAAAAATTTGGTCTACCAGCCTACAGTTGAAGTTAATTTGCACGTCATGATAAAACAAGTTCGATTTTCCCTTGACGGAAACGTTAGTCAAAACTGGTAGACCTCTTTCTTGGCCGACCGTACTATAGTGTGCAGCTACATATTAGGCCGACTGTACCGGTAACTCTATCGGTTTATTTTGCGTGAGGCCTGAACATCTGATTAGGGGGCCTATTTCTTTTGTTGGTATTTTTGGTGTTATAATAATGATGTTTTGTCCGTCACAAGGCGTCAGTGTTCGTCGGCGGTGCCAGCGGTCCCACCAGTTCGGGTTTCTAATTTAGAGCTTCGGCTTCCCCCTTACTAATATCGTAATATTATAACATTTATAACTGCGAAAGTGTTCACGGTTCAACGCCTCAACTAATATAAGTATGTACATTTTGGCAAGTAGGTACGGAGATAGTTCATACCTACGTCTGAGACAGACATAGGTTCCCTTCCTACATCATAAATATCATGATGGCTCAATTATCTATGGTCATGTATGATCTATGATCATCGAAATGATTAGGTACTGATAAATTAGATATCGGCTAAACAATAATATTATCCAAATAATTAAGGTACTTAAGGGTCCGTTCACACAAACCGGTTCGGAGACGAGAGCAGATTTTTATCACGTTGGATACAGAGTTTTGATTCATTTGTGTCATTACGTTAATGACAAAAGTAGTGCACATGCCATAAACCTTATTTCAATGACTCAAAACTCTGTTTCCAAAATGATAAAAATCTGCTTTCCTCTCCGAGCCGGGTCTGTGTGAACGGACCCGAAGTTGTTGTGTGGTTCTGATATTAAGATAACGGTACTTTCCTACTTTTATACCTACTGCATATTCTGTGCCGATACCTAGTATGGAGCATAGATTAATCTTTACACATGCAAACTTTACCGCATAGATCAATAGTCATTGAACGATGGTTTCCATAGATACGCACTTAGCGAACTGACGCTTCCTAGTGTCCAAAAGTCTGTGTATGTTTACGTGCGCTTGAATTGAATAAAATGAATACCATAGAAAAACATTGACAAGGCGAGAACTCCACCTCTTGCTAATAAATAAATAATGGCCAATTTATTGCCGGACTTGAATACCAGATCGGTGCAGGATGTAGTAGAAGAAAACTTTAAACAAATTGGTTTGGTTGGTTGGATGTTTATTTACATGTCTTTCTTACATGTGTCTTACGGTTTAAAAGTGAAGTGCATTATAACGCTGATGATGTTTCAGAAAACCTATGCAATACGGATGATATATATCGGTGAACATTCGGCACCAAGGGAGGCTATGATGACGCAAATTGGTAAAACAGTAAACGCCATCAATGGCACCTACTGCGATGTACCTTTAAGCGGATTATTAATCGTGTACGACGGATACTTCGTGCACATTGTAGAAGTGAGAAAAATAACCTTAGAGTAATTTAATAAATTGTGGATACCTAAAGGTGTAGGTACAAATATCACGACAAATATGATTAAAAAATCTGTTTTTAATAAGTCATTAAGGTTTTAATGAAGTATGTACTGGTTATGAACGCTACCTTGCGGTACTCCTTTGCGTCCCTTCTAAATACTTCTTCGTATGGGCAAACATTTAAGTTACAGCGGATTTTCTTCCATGCCACCATTTCGGTTAGGTAAATTCCGCACCCATCACGAAATGCTCTGATTTTAAATAAGACTAGGTATTGGATAATTAGTAGGTATCGTACCTACTATTTAGTAAAAAATATGAATCACAAATGTCGCTTTTACAAAATCAGTTTTAAGTATATTATATGAGCATTCATCATTTATATGTTTATATTTTTATCATATATTATCCAAAAGGTCAGCGAGCGTCCACCTGAACCTTAATTTTTCTGAGACCTTCAGCGCCCACTGGGGGGAGGTAGGGACGACTTTAAGAAACCTCTATAAAATAATAATTGTGGCTAGCTTCAGTCGATTACGGCATGTAATGAAAGTATAATTTAACGTATAATTTAAGTAGTGCCAACTTACATTTGAACTTGGTTTAATTTAGGGTTCTGAAGACACTGTTCATCGTCTGTTAAGATTCCTATTTACAACCGAAGTGAACTGGATAGCTGAGATGGACCGGAAGGACGAGGAGGAGGCCGAGGCGCTCCGGGTAGCGGCCGCGGAGGCGGCTGCCGAAGGGATCCCTTTTACAATGCCAGAGCCCAAAGAGAAGCCCGACAGAAAAATGTTTAGAAGGATGAGGCTGTTGATGGTCTACCATTCTATTCGAAAGGTTCTTGAATGTTAGAAATGTTACTAGTAGTTTGCCCCCTAACTACCTAACCCCCTGCCCGACCCTACTCGTGTTCGTAAATAACGATAAGCATAGACCTTTGGCCGTAAAAATGCACCTATGGTCATTTAATAATCATTTTGAGGAATAGGCTCACCCAAATTCAATTGTCAGCTTTTATGGTAAGTATACATATATTACCTAAATATTCCTATATTTACCTAATCTTATTTATAAAAAAGCACTGCTCATTTTCGAGTGCACACAGCACAAAGCCTACCAAGAACACTAATCAACCCGATCCATCCACATATTTTCTCAAAAGAGAAGAAAGGTAAACACAGGCGATGTTACAAGAGTTTATGGCAATAAAATAAATACAAATGGTTGTTCTAATAATAGTCAATCAAGTACCTATTGTTCCCTAGATGCTCTTTAAACGTTGGCACGCGCTCCCAGCGCGGCCGCCCTCGCTGGTCGGTCGGCTGGACGTGTTCGCGCCGCTTCCGCAACACATAGAGCAACTCAAGGTCTGCCTGGACAAGATCTCGAAGCTCTGTATACTTGCGACCACAGACCCTGATGTGAGTCTAACTTACTTTACACTTTTACAGTTTAGTGGTTTTAGTTTTACTGCACTGGGCAGAGTGGAGCGATGTCATTTATGTTTGGGTTCGTACTAAATATTGTGACGCAGCGGATTTGCGAGGCACGTGGAGTTGCTGGGTATATAGACCGACCAGTTCGCGCTCGATTGTCCGCGGGGCGATAGATTGAGACGATGTAATAGACCGAGAGGGCACCGTTCCGCCTGGGCAGATCAACATGTGTTAAAAGTAACTTTTAGTTCCGTCTAATGCAGTGGTTTTCTGGATCGTGCCCTAAGTAAAAAAAACAAAGGTCAAACAGTCATATGTAACCTTGTACTCTAAAATGTATCTGTAATTCTGTACGTAACTGTAATCCTTAACTTGTATTTGTTTCAATAGTCAACCTTTGTTACTCTGAACCAGAAAAATAAATGTTCGATGTCGATCCTGTGACTTTTGCAGCTTTCCTTCGAAGGTATGGGCGCGGCCGACCCGAAGATGGACGCGCTACCCGAAGTGGCCCTGCTAGATTTCTTGATGCAATCGCAGCACATCCTGGACCTGCGCGAAGTGATGCACATGCATCGACGGGTCGATGACCACGAGTTTTATTTTGGTTAGCATTCTCCCATGTATAGCTATTACAGTTCATACAGTTCATACAGTTTTCTGGAGTGTTTTTGGTTTGCCGTTATTGCAGACATTAAACTTAAAAATATTTAGAAGATGTTATTTAACGTGCAATTTTTCAACATTTTGTGATGTTCCTCAGAACGGGTTTGGCCTCTCCCGAACCACTTCACCCCGCGGCTGTTGTACAAGCTGAAGGTAGATGACTCTTTTGTGGAGCCACTGCCCGTGATGCCCTGGGAAATGGTAAAGAAGGAGACCAACGAGGACGAGGACGGCGAGCCCCGCAGCGGCAGCGACTCAAGCGATTGAAATACTGTTCAGTACCAGCGCCTCATCATCATCATCATGTCAACGGAAATACGTCTACTGCTGTTCTCTTCCCCAACGTTCGCCGCCTGATTGATCGGATTCCTAGGACTGCTTCCTTTACTAGGTTAGCGGTGACCTTTCGAGAACTTTTTCGCCCTATCGGCAAACCATTCAAGATGATGATGATGAGACATTGAGTGCCGGCGACGGTGAAGTGTTTAAATTGCGTACGTACTCTGGTAGAAAGCAGTGAATGTGTGTTGGCCTTGTTGTATATACACTTAATACCTACGCTTAATAGTTCTTAAACGTTTTTTGACGTAGGGTAGGGGCACCAAAAGATGAACGACACCCAAAAGCTGAACACTGGATCGAAATAATCACATAACTAAATCGTGACAAATATTACATAGTTCGGAATTTATTTTTCTTAAACAGCAACTCTTTGCTTACACCTCCATTAAATCTTAACAAAGTATTATATTCTTTTTGGCCGTGATCGGTCGTCGTTGTGGAGCTTCCCGCCGAAAACGTCGATAGTATGGGAAAATAGCTAAGGACAGTGCTCTCCAAATTTAAGCTTTTAATTACGTATAAAATTCAATAATTGTCAGTCTTAGAAGGATTTGCTTGGTATGTATTCTTGATTAATCACTCTTTTATTGGAGTTATACGATATTTCTTTTTTCTTGTTAGTTAACGAGAAATATGCCGTTCAAGTAATGGTTTCAAAAATATATACCTAAGCCAATACTTTAACGGTGTTCAGCTACTAGGCAAGGCGTACTTTTTTTAAAGCTTCTTAATAAATCGTACCAAAATGACAGATGGAAAATTTAAAACTTAAAATGATCGTTAAATGCTCTTGTATCTTTAAACCAAAAGATGAACATAGCTTTTGATGTCTAATCCAATGATTTTGGAGTTTTAAATACTATGAAAACTATCACTGTTCAATAAAAAATGTGTGCCTAATACTTGAACGAATTAAATTTACTAGTTCATGTTTTGGATTCTATTCCAATATGTGAACACCTAATTGATTTTGTTTGTTCATTTCATAAATTCTGTGTCCTAAAATTGAACTAAGTAAATTCAGTCGTTCAACTTTTAGGCATAGTTTTATAATATGAACACTAGTAGTAGTATACTAGTAGTATTTATGGAAATGTTTACTAATATTATAAATGTTAAAGTAACACTTTTTGTCGGTTTATCTGTTTAAAAAGATAAGTAACCAAGTAGTTTTGCTAATGATTATTGATAAAAAATACTAATTCGTTGTTTTTATGACACAAATAACATAAAAAATAGGAACCTTATGTACGTAAGTAATATTAAATAAATGTAAACAATTAAAAAATAAAGAATATTTCGTTAACTCGCATTTTATTGCTAAAAATGAAAAGAATTAAAATGACATAGGTATTTTATTATGTTAGTTCAACTTTTGGGCCCCAACCGTTCAGAATTAGGGCACGCTGTTCATCTTTTGGGCAAATCGGTACATTTTTGGTTTCAATGATTTTTAGAAAAATACGGAGATATAATAACAGGCTTTATAATAGTCATTTTCAATCTAGACCATATTCTGTACCATATAAAAAAATTAAAAAGGGTGAAATTTGTTACTTTCACTGAATATAAACTGTCTAAAGTTGGTGTAGTCGCTTAATCGTTCATCTTTTGGTGCTCTTACCCTATTACATTAACGATAGGATGGCTTAAAAAACGACTCTCAATGTTAAATAAAGTTAGCTTGATATACGTGTGTATTTCATCATTTTTATTTGTGTACTTGGAAAGTGTTGCCAGGGTCCATTTGTTGTGTCTTCCTGTTAATTACATTTCAACTAAAGCCACCTTATTGGAATATACATATTTTATATTTTTATGCCTGTTATTTGTGTTTTAATCATATTTATTTATTTATAAAAAAATGGAGTTAATCATTTAAGACCTTTTACACTTTTGGGTGGTACAAGATCGGCCTAAATAAGTTGCATGCTGTGAGCATTACAGCTAAGACTGTGACTGTAGAAATCAAACAATATATACCGGTAACTGGCGTGCGTTCCGAAAGGAAATCCTGGGATTCAATTAAGGCGTAGCGTAGGCGTATTTAGGGTTACCCGAGATCTAGATCTAGAGTTAAAAACAGAATAATATGACGACTTGTTGAGAATTTCATCTGTATTCTAGATTCCTTCAGATTGAGACACACTAGAAAATATGATAGGGAAGGTGAAACTGGAACACATACCTACTTTAAAATAAAATTGTATCATAGAAAAGTCTGCGATATGACGTAAAATAACTGAGGCATAAGATAACTTAGGGCATTAAGCAATGGTATCCTAGTGCTTAACTATTCTACTATAAAAATACGCATATCCAACATAAAACAGCATGCTAATATTTCGGGTTTCGCTAAATTTATAGCAATAACCCAAATATAATACGTCTTACTCCGCCGTTGGCGTTCATATCGGTAAAACTTGCGTAACTATAGCGATATCGATCGCTTGCGTCTCCGGGAGTGTCGATTGCATCCCACGCAAGTTAACATGGAAAAAACTGCATATAAAAAGTTATTACGTAAACAATCCAGTAAAACAGTGTTCGGCATAAAGCTACCACCCATTGAAAAACATAAGACAGACTGCGAGGTGAAAACCATTTTGGACATCGATCCTGATTATTTTTCCCTGGTGGAAGGCAGAAAAATTAGACCCAACACGTCTTTGAACAAATATAAGGAAAATATAAGAGAAGTGGCTTTAAAAAGAGCAGTCCGTGGATTTTTAATAGATGAAATACTGAGGATTGACAGAGAAATCAAAACTGAACGAAGAATTTACGAAACAGCTTCCAGAAATTTTGATGAATATCAATATAGTTTTGACAAGTTTTTGGCTGATGATAATAACAAAACCATTGCTATTATGCAAAAATCTGATGGATTAGCAAAGGATTTAGTAAACGAGACTGAAGAACATAAGCAGGCGAACTTCGAGATGGCGACTCTTAGGTCGAAGCTACAATACATTGATGAGACTTTGCTTATATTGCTGTCGTTCGAAAACTTTCTTCATACGGCTGCACCGACCTTATGGCAGGAAAAGAACAACGTTCAGTTGGGCAGGAAGCATTCTGAAATTATCGCAATAGACTCAAACATTTTCGCCTCTTTAAACAAAGAACTAATTAAAGAGCGGTTGAGCGAACTGTCCCCCCCTCAATTGTATTTTGAGACTCCCGAGCAATTGCTGGAGATTTTCGATTTCCTGGAGCGGCAGAATTTGAATTATTTAATCGCTACTGAGGAATTAAACTGTGAAAAAAATAAATTGCTAAAAGCCAGAGACCTACTTAAAGCCTCTTTGGGTCAGGAATTAGACTTTATTAAAAAAAAGGTAGGATTTCATTGCATAAATACATACAAGATAATTTTAATAATATTAACGCATTATAACTATTTAAATATAACAGAAGGCTTCTGTTTACGTTGCGGTTGAAATCTTTAATTTAACAACTTATTAAATATTTTCACGTCTCATACTCTGAAAGTAGGCGATTGCTTATCTTAGAAGCAGGTTGAAAGTGTCACATGTCTACCCTAGGAAAGAAAAGTAATTGCATGTTTAAATTAAGTACCAGGAGCGCAGCGGTAATTAGGAGGTGCGTAGCGCAATTTAGGGCCCGGGTACACGCAGTGACCTGCATGCGCAAACGGTTTAACAAAAATTGGAATTGTGCGGTACCTATAGGTATACCGTTTTCCCGTCTTAACGCACATGTTTGCTTGTGCTAATTGGAATTTGCGCAAGTATGATTGAGCGTGTAGCCGGGCCCTTAGATCGCAGGCGGCGCGGAGCACCGGCGGGCGGGCGGGTGCACACGTCACAGCGCGAATGTATCCCACTCGTCACACTTGACAGCACCTACTACCTACCTACTTACCACTACTACTACTACCTAATTTTAATGTTTATTTGAAATTATGATATTTTCTAAAAAAAATATAAATTACTTTTTATAATTTCCTCATAATTGAAATGAATAGTAGAGTGTTTAACTAGGATGAAAGTACCAATTGCACCCTCAACTATAGACCTAAAGGCCTAAATATCTTGGGCTGCTATTGCTCACTTTCATCCCTTGTTTAAAAAATGTATTATTAATCCACGAATTCTCGCCCCATTACTTAATTTTACCTACATCGAAGCCACCGTGCCATAAAGAGGGATGCCATGCCGCACGAACCTAACCTACCCTAACCTAACCTGTATTAACCTGTGTTTCACAAAATAAAGGATTACTGATTACTGATTACTGAGTACACGAACGTTGCCGTTGCGTTGCATCATCGCAACGATCAACATAAAGCGAGACGTGTTTCAACGCATCGTGTGACACAACGTTCTAATGTATACGTAGAAAAACGCAGCCGCGACGACGCGACGCACAAGCAACGCTCGTATGGCATCCCTGTTAAGGCTGCGGCTCCACTGAGTCGGAGATGAGCGTAGTGAAGCCGAGCTGTGCCAATATTAATCAATAGAAAATCTAAACTAACGTGAGCAAAGGGGCGCTCGACGTAACCGCATGCGCCTTCTATTGGTTGGTATATATTGGCACAGCTTTGCTTCTTTCCGCTTATCTCTGTCAGCCTAAGAGGCTGAGCGTGCCGTCTAATTTCGTGTACATGCAAACGTATGTTTCAAATTGTGATTATTTTAAAATCTACCAGTATCTTAACACAACGGCTTATTTCAGATTGAAGAAATCGAGGCGATAATTAAATCCAAAGAAAATCGTGAAGCAGAAGTGAAAGAAATCTTTTATCGAATTTTGGCCAAGGATTTAAAACGCGTACTGTCTTCTGAGACGGCACTACAAATATTTATCTACGTCGAATACGCTTACGAACAGATCATCGCCCCGAACGAGACGGAGCTAAGCCCCATTGACATGGCTAGAGCTCTGGAGAGCGAGTTTGACAATCTGTCAATAGATTTATCAGCTTATGATCTGAATCTTATTAAAGCTGTGGAGCAAGAGACATATCAGAATGAAATAATTAATATGAAACAAGCTAAAGAAGCAGCTAAATTACTGAAGAATGTCGATAAGTTAGACAGAAGACTGCGATCGTCTTACGAACCAGCAAAAAGGAAAAATGACTGATGAGATGAATGATGAGGATGATATGTAATTGCCATCTTCACTTACAGTACCTACTGCTAGCTTATATAGCGTAAGGTTGCGGCTCGACTGAGGCGGATATGAGCGGAGTGGAGCGGAGCTGTGCCAATATTAACCAATTGTATCTAAACTAACGTGTGCAAGGCGCGCTCGACATGACCGCATGCGCCTTCTATTGGTTAATATTGGCACAGCTCCGCTCTGTTCCTCTCGTCTCCGCCTCAGTGGAGCCGCAGCCTAAGGCTGGCTTCGCTTCCACTCTTCCACTTGCAACTTACAACATATTTGTCACTCGTGTTCCATAGTAAAGCTAAGATAGCCGATTAAGAAAACTGGTTATTTTGTTTGAGTTTCCAATTTCTATAGATACCTGAAGGTTAGAGTAGAGATATTTCTATGTATATTTTCATCACATCATCCGTCGGTTCGAGCATCGGGGAGCAATTTCGTTTTTGAGGCACGAAATATGAAGTCGGACACGGGAAGTATAAAAACGCGGACCGCGATTGTGGGTTATTCAGTCTACTTGGAAAGCGAACAGTGCGAACAAGAGCGACCTGAGCGATAATCTGAGTACTTATTCGAAGTTTATTGTGCGATAATTGTTTTGTAACGGTGTAAGAGAATGCGTTATTAAAGTCTTACGTAACACTATTAATCAACTATTACAGCAAAAAACACCGTTAATTACCGCCAGTGCTTTGAAGAGCCAATCATGAACAAGTGAAAAAAAATGTGTTTATGGTCCCTTTTATCCTATTCACAGATAAAAATATAGCCAATAATGTTACCACTCTCCTTTTCCCTGTGCTATTAAAGGGTAGATTTATCTGTCAGATAACCACTGTTATCCATGAAAATAGTGGGAATGGGTTAATCAGCCCAAGAATAGAATTACTCAGATTCAATAAATTAAAAGAACAGATACACATAGTTGATAAAAGATGTGGAGCTCCAGACGTTGGTTTATCAAGTGGAGACATTTGAGGACGCGCTGGCGCCGCTGGCCTAGTTGGTAGTGACCCTGCCTACGAAGCTGGCGGTCCTGGATTCAAATTCCGGTCTATGTATTTAAGTATATATTTCTCTATATAAGTATTTATATCGTTGTCTAGTACCCATAGTACAAGCCTTGTCTATAGCTATGTAAGAATGAAAATAATAAAACATTATTATCTTCCCGTTAGTTTAGGACTAGGTCAATAGGGTATTTTCCTAGTTTGTGAAAAGTACTTATACTTAATTAGTGATCCATTTTATGATAGTAAAAAAAAACTCGCACGGATATTAACCCGATAACAATAATAAAACAATAAATAAATAATTGCCTTAACTCTTTACAGCCAAAACGACATCTTTCTGTATGATCTGTGTTATGACGTCATATTACACTTATGTCAAATGTCATTCAACCCAACGGACAATTTAAATTTAAAACTTCAAAAAGTGGGGTTATATTTGTGTTTACCTACTATGCTATCCATTCAATGCAGTATTGTAAATTATGATATGATATATCAATATGAGTTTAAAATCTTATTACCAGTATTGTATAGTGCCTAGCTGCGTAAATAATTCAAAACGAACACCTGCAAAACTATTTATTCCTGTACCTCGAGACCCCGAATCCAGAAAACAATGGTTAGACCTTTCAGGAAGGGAAGGTGTCGATTTTCGGCAAATTGACACTGTCTGCTTTGGTAAATGTGTTCACCAAAGACGCCATAGCTGGATCTTTGTTTATTGCAATGTATTTGCTAACGGCTAACCCAGTAGGTATGAGATAATGTAAGTTTTTTCGCCAGTAGACTCAAGTTCAAATCTTTGTTTACAGTAAACGCAGACAGAATGAATCTTGTCATGTCACAGTTGTCACCACAGATTATAGGATATGTCTAAAGCACAGATTATAAGAGTTGTCACTGTCTCGAGTTGATGACACAGATAGTATGATAAAAAAAAACATTAAGTAAGATGACGTCACGCAATCTCATTGGTATTTCAATATAGATTAAAAATCTTTATTTTATTACAAGATATATAATAAAATAACGACTTTATTAAGTTAAATAAAAACTATAATCATAATCCTCGTCATTAAAACTAGCTATATGCAAAGCATCTTTGTTTATTATAACCACAGGCCTATTGGTGTAACGTATGTCCCCTGATAATATAAATAAATAAATAAAATAATAAATATCAGGGGACAATGTCACACCAATTGACCTAGTCCCAAACTAAGCTCTAGGCTTGTACTATGGGTACTAGACAACGATATAAATACTTATATAGAGAAATATATACTTAAATACATAGAAAACATCCATGACTCAGAAACAAATATTCTTGCTCATCACACAAATATCTGCCCTTACCGGGATTTGAACCCAGGACCGCTAGCTTCGTAGGCAGGGTCACTACCAACTAGGCCAGCGCGTCGTCGTATTAATTTATTATACATATATGTATGTATCCGCTTAAAGAGCAATACATACGAAGGTACAGTTCTACCATCTTCTACTTTCTTTATAGCTATCGGCAATCTTCGTTTTTCTATGACACACGAGTGACAAATATACTGTCAGTTGCGAGTGCAAGCGTGATAGCGATAGAAAGCCGAAAGCTATTAAGAAGCTGGGAATACTGTATTGCATCAGATTCCGGTGTTACTTAACTGATTTATTTTACGAATATTCTATTTGAGTGGCAAGGTGCGCCTTCGTGGATTGAAAACAACACGTATATTATTTTTCTTAAACGTGCTCGGAAATGTTTGCGTTAATGCCACGAAATGAAGACATGAAGTTTCTGGTTCGTGGCTCCCTACATTACTTCTGGGCTTAGGCCAAAAAGTAATGTATGAGAACCCTAAGAAATATTTTTGCCCGCGGCTCTAAATTTTAAATACGCTTAAGCTTACAAATTAACTGACAAAGGAAAAAATTCACACCACTAGACATCATATTTTACTTAATAAAAAAATAAATAAATCGGTAGGTACTATATTCATGTGCAGTTCTGAGATTGCCATCGTAATATTGCAGTCTTTAGATTGCCATCGTAAGATTGCACAGTCTTGAGATTTCCATCGTTAGATTGCAGTCTTGAGATTGCCAACGTAAGATTGCATAGCCTTGAGATTGCCATCGTAAGATTGCAGTATTGAGATTTCCATCGTAAGATTGCACAGTTTTGAGATTGCCATCGTAAGATTGCAGTCTTGAGATTGCCATCCTAAGATGGGACAGTCTTGAAATTTCCATCGTAAGATTGCAGTCTTGAGAGTGCCATCGTAATATTGCAGTCTGGAGTTTATCATCGTAAGATGGCACAGTCTTGAGATTGCTATCGTAAGATTTCATTCTTGAGATTGCCATCGTAAGATTGCAAAGTCTTGAGATAGCCATCGTAAGATGGCAGTTTTGAGATTGCTATCGTAATATTGCACAGTCTTGAGAATGCCATCATAAGATTGCAATCTTGAGATTGCCATCATAAGATTGCAGTAAAGTACTTTTAATATTTTATTGCTCGAGAAAAGCACTGTATAATCCTCGGCCGAAACAGGGAGTGAAGGACTGGTTCTATCCGGCCTCGTTTACGCCTCGGCCGTCTACCCCAAACTCGTCCTTGAATCCCTTGCTTCAAGGCCTCTCTAGTAATGTACTATTTTTGTATACAGGGTTATTGGTAAGTCGACCTATTCCCGTTAGGAGGTGATAGGGGTGACTATTTGCGATAAGTTTGACCCCCATATGCATTATGCAAAAGTGAACCATTTTTGAGTTATCGCGTTTATTAGTTTTTTTTTAAATTAGTCGGAAAATCAACTTGAAAAATTTATTACAAAAAAAGTATCAATTTAAATCTTTTTTTTTCGTCTGATTTACAAAACCGATTAAACACTGCTTATTTTTCAATATTAAAACAATAATTATCGGTCCAAATTTAAAAAAGCGAGACGGAAAACGAAATTTTTTCAATATTTTTTGCGATCGCTTTCCACTAAAATGCCTTAAAAACAAAAAAAAAAGTTATGAAACTTGGCTTGCAAATTATTTTAAAAACTTAACTGTTTTCTTAGCTCTCCAAAAACGCATAACAAGTAGAAAATTATTTTAAAAAAAACCTGAAAAAATAATCATCACAAAGGAAGCGGGCGGAAACAAAAGTCACAAATGCAACTTAAAAATTAAAATTAAAGAACATACAAAATTTAAATCATACATTTTTTATTTGCTTTTGTACAAGATGAATTTGTTGTTCCTATGCAAAATTAAAAAAAATATTATCTGTACACGTCTGAGAATGCGAGGCCGAAAACTAAAAAATACATGTTTTTTTTATCAAACTCCAACATAAATTACACGAAAACAGAAAAATTTACCAATACATTTGGCGTGCAGATTACACATAAAACATTGACCTTTTTCCAGCTTTCTAACGAGCTATTAAAACTAAAATGAGTTTTGTTAAAGATTGCTGGAAAAAATTGATCACAAAGGAAGCAACAAGGAAGTCACGTCCGAACAAAACTTAAAATTAACTAACTAAATCTATCAAAACTAACTGTTATACTCGTAAACACAAATAACAACATTAACTTACGTGAGAATAAGAAATGGAGGTTGCCATTTTGAAAATTAACTATAAAAATCCTGATTATTTCAATTTTAATTGTTTATTAGTTTTAATTTTGTAATTTTTTACATAAGTTAATGTTGTTATTTGTGTTTACGAGTATAACAGTCAGTTTTGATAGATTTAGTTACTTAATTTTAAGTTTTGTTCGGAAGTGATTTCCTTGTTGCTTCCTTTGTGATCAATTTTTTCCAGCAATCTTTAACGAAACTCATTTTAGTTTTAATAGCTCGTTAGAAAGCTGGAAAATGGTCAATGTTTTATGTGTAATCTGCACGCCAAATGTATTGGTAATTTTTTCTGTTTTCATGTAATTTATGTTGGAGTTTGATAAAAAAACATGTATTTTTTACTTTTCGGCATCGCATTCTCAGACGTGTACAGTTTTTTTTTAATTTTGCATAGGAACAACAAATTCATCTTGTGCAAAAGCAAATAAAAATGTATGATTTAAATTTGGTATGTTTTTTAATTTTAATTTTCAAGTTGGTTTTGTGACTTTTGTTTCCGCCCGCTTCCTTTGTGATGATTATTTTTTCAGGTTTTTTTAAAATAATTTTCTACTTGTTATGCGTTTTTGGAGAGCTAAGAAAACAGTTAAGTTTTTAAAATAATCTGCAAGCCAAGTTTCATAACGTTTTTTTTTGTTTTTAAGGCATTTTAGTGGAAAGCGATCGCAAAAAATATTGAAAAAATTTCGTTTTCCGTCTCGCTTTTTTAAATTTGGACCGATAATTATTGTTTTAATATTGAGAAATAAGCAGTGTTTAATCGGTTTTGTAAATCAGAAGAAAAAAAAAGATTTAAATTGATACTTTTTTTGTAATAAATTTTTCAAGTTGAATTTCCGTCTAATTTAAAAAAAAACTAATAAACGCTGTAACTTAAAAATGGTTCACTTTTGCATAATGCATATGGGGGTCAAACTTATCGCAAATAGTCACCCCTATCACCTCCTAACGGGAATAGGTCGACTTACCAATAACCCTGTATATCTAACACAAACACTGTACAGACTACAGAGGCAGATTTACATATTTGTCATCAGCGAGTTGCACTTTATCCGGTCAATCCTGAGTGTATTACTAAGTTAGGAGGTCGTTACCAGTTTTGTCGAAACCTGTATAGACATGTGCAAAATCAGGAACTTGTTCTTATAAAATACTTTGCAAATATCAGGCCATATACTAAATCGAGGTCCGAAAAGAAGACTTCAGTTACTACGTCACATTGACATTTCATTTATGCTTAGTACACAAGTTTTTCATGTGGTTTACTTTCAATCCACTTTTGCCTTTTTTATAGTTCCATTATAATTGGTATCACATACCATAGAGACAATGTCGTGCCTCAAGAAAGAACGGAAGCCCATGGTGCCGATCAAAACTTTAGACGTTATATTCAGACGCCGCTATGTCCCGAACACGCAGCATTACTTTGCTAATAGAAAACATGCGGTCAAGGAAGATAAAGGCAAACGCAAACCCAGTCAGCCCTTTCGCATTCCCAAAACCGAGAAATTGCTTAGCTACATTAAATACAGTGATAGAATTGAGAAAAATAAATATAGGGACAGACTCAAGCAGCCCTTGCACAAGAAGGACAACTTAAGGATAGCCGCGACGAGAGACATATCAGAGAGGCTGTTCCTGGAAGAGCCGCCTGATGAAGTCAGGGCGGTGGTAGAAATCCATCCCGAATTTTACACGGTCATTGAAGGTCGTCCACTACGAAGTTTTGACGACATTAAAGTATATATCAACAATATTCGAACTTACGCAATGATCCGCCAGCAAATTGGCTACCGCAGAGATTTGATAATGAAAATAGAACAATCTTTGGTAGACGAAACCAAAGATCATGACATTATTTTGGAAAATTTAAAACATCATATTAAAAACTTTCAAAGGTTTCTAACTGAAGATTACAAGAAAGCCTGTCAGAAAATAGCAAAAGCTGAAAAAGCTTACGGTGATCTCGTTTCCAAAAATGCTGAATTTCTTAGTTATATTACCAACATAACAATACTCAACAATATTGTATTCAAATTGGACGCAATAAGAGGAGTTTTGAAAACGTATAGAAGTTATTTAATATTCGTAGCACCTCTAGGATGGAGACAGAAGTACGATGAGAATCTTATAGATAGAATTCGATCAATCCAATTTGATACGGGTGAATTCGTAACTGATAATGATTTAGTGGAAACTCTAGACATAGACAGAACCGTGGAACTTGCCAAAATCGAGTTGACAAATCCACCAAAACCTTATTTATACTTTGAAACCCCCGATCAAATGATGCACTTATTTCACACTATGGAGTTACAGAGTAGAGAATATTTAAAACAGCTCGCTAATACTGGAGCTCCTTTTCATATGTTAACGCAACGCATTAAGCAGCTTAAGCAGACCACGAAGTTCGAGTTTGACTATTTTCAATATTATATTGATACTATTAATCACGAAATAGCGAGAGAGCAGTTTAATGAAAAGCATCTTCAAGATAAATTTTTCCGCATATTAAATGAATGTTTTTACGAAACTGTCGCTAGTCCTGATACATTGAAATTAAGGATTTGTATAGAGTTCGTTTACGAAGAGGTCATTGGCAAATGTGAGGAAGGCCATCAAAGTATACAAGATCCAATGAAAATCATGGAAGTAATGTACGAAAGTTACAATCTGAAATTGGATACTTTAGATTTTAAAGTAGTCAAACAAGCGCAATCTGACTTCTTCAGCCAGGACTTAAAGATGATGATAAATGCATACAAAGCTCAGAGAGAACTACGAGCCTTTAGAGAGATGACAAACGCCATGAATAAAGCGTTTTTAGAACCTGCTATATATAAAAAACCGGTGTTAACTAAATTTCTAGATAAGAAAACACTGAAAGCCATGGCATTAGCAGAAAGTAGAAAAAAAAACTTACTGGCCGGCGACCGAAGAACAGTAAAAAAATTCAAGAAGTTATCTCCCGAAGAGCGAGAGGGATTACTTTTATTTACGGAATGGTGCGAGGGGCATGATCCTGCGCCATATCTGATAGAATACTATAAATATGTTAAACCAGCTTTTGAATGGGTGCCTCCCCGGTGTTCCGATATGTCGTAACGTTTATGTAGAAAGTAAATAACTTTTTTTTTTCATTGAATGTAACTTGTTTATTACCCGACCACATTGATTGTTTTATTATCTTAGTTTTAATTTTATAGTTTACCGTTAGTCTCGTAGGCTTACGTGTCAGTAACTTCGTTTTAAACTATTTTATAATGTATTATAATGGAGGACGAAGATCGTTCAGTGATTATAAGCATTAAAAAACCAAGAGTTTTTGCCAAAGCATCGTATGCCTCGATTAAAACGGTCACAAAGCGATGTAAGCTGAAATCTGCGAAGGCTATTGGTAAACCGTCGGAAGTTTCACTTCAAAAGTATTCTTTACCCGAAAGTAGGCCTTTGGAAGCCAAAAAGATAAAAAATGAGCTATTACTATTACCATACAAGCTATTTTCGAAAAAACAAAAAAGCCAGCTACATAAAACCCGATTGGGCATAACCATTATCGATAAATATAAGATTTGTAGTACTGACCTGCGAAGGCGGCGGCGCGTCGAGCACCCTGCTGACGATTCCCGCGGGATGACAGATATTGACCCGAAATTTTTCACTTGTGTTAATGGTCGACCAATCAGGAGTAGCATCCCACTTTTTAAATCAATTTTGCCTTTGTTTAATAACCTTTTTAGAATTAAACACGAGGTCAGTATCAGGAATGACTGCATTTTACAAATGGAAGCAAATATGAGGACAGAGATGAGTGCTTATGAGAAGACGGTAAAAAGGTGCAAGAATCAAGTACTACGTTTTGATACTTTTATATTAAACGATTATCAAAGGTCGATGGCTTTCTTGAACCAATGGGATGACCTGACAAACCAAATTAACTTAAAGTCAATAGAGCTACAACACCTAGCGAATGACAAGTTTGCGATTATGTCCAGACTCATTGGCTTAGACTATAGATACAGCGTGCAACAGAAGTATGGACGGTTTCTGCACTATCTGTCTCCACCTTCATGGCGGGCGCAGCACAAGGAATTCGCTAGATCAATAGAAATTGAAGAAAAAGGTTTCGATTTTGGAAATTCATATGATGATCCTCTAGTGGAAATGTTTGAAAATTTGAATAAGGAAGGATGTCAAAATAGAGTCATGCCAGCACTGTACTTTAACAGCCCTTCTGATTTAATAAGATTGTTTGAAGGGATAGAGCAACAGCAATTGCATTATCTTACGTATGTTACCTATAGTACGCCCTATGCTAATAGGCTCAAAAAGGGAGTAAAAACTTTAAAAACTATCATGCAACAAAACAGTTATTCTGTTGTAAAGTCTATCGATGATTTTAAAAATGTATTGGAAAGTTGTTTCGCAAGGTGTCATTATCTGGAAAAAAAGTTCAACAAAATTGTTAATGGGACTTTTTATGACTGCGTTGGCTCTTTAGATGTAATGCAGATTACACTGCAACTAGAGTATTGCTACGAAAAGGTTATTGGCGAAACGCCGATAAATATGAGTTTGAAGGCGGTCGCTTCAGCTTTGGAGTCGTGCTATATGGATTACACGTACCGTCTGGAGGCAATAAACAGTGATGATATCAAAGGAGCCGCTGCACGTCATATAGAGTTAGAACGGCGTAAGATGAAGAGAGCCAAGATAGCTGCCAGGGAGTTAAGAATGTTTGAGCGGCTGCAGAAGGAGTTACAGCGAGTATGCTTGCCTCCGCCTAAGAACACTCCGGATCAGCTACCCCTGGGCACCTCGGCGCCGCTCCCGCTGGCCCAGCCACGCTCGAGACTTAAACTAGCCAAGGGACCACGAGCGAAGGCGGCGAGCCAGGCGGCTCGAAACTCCCTCACAGAAGCCGAGGTGGAATACTTGACCCTCTTTACCGATTGGACGGAGGGCGATGACCCAAGGGCCTACTTGCTAGACCTGGGAATGCGCAGCCAAATCAGAACGGAGGGTAACGGTTAAATACACATTTATGAATGATCAAAACACAATCTTATTGAAAACATTTTATTCACGGGGAATTAATATGAAAATCCTCTATGTTACCTATTAATTCCACCATCAAACAAAAAAACATGTATTACTGTAGGTAGACATAATAAAACAAATATTTTTAAATAACGAAATGTACATTTTCTACTCTTAAAAATGTTTGGTTTCATGGTATTGACGACGACTACTTGGAATTTACATATTTACAATGATGACTAAACAAACTTGGTAAAAGCTTTACATTACAATACATCGATATAATAATTATGATCTAATTATTTCTATATTAACCTTGAATGAGTAACTCAATAAATAATCTTAGGGGTATTGAAATAATGACAAGCCCACAAATAAAAAAAAGCAGGATACATGCTGTTAAGTGGGACGGTTATAGCTGTATGCTACTGTAACTGTGACATGCTGTTACACATGGCATAACACTAGTTGACGATCGGACATAAATAAACGTAGATGATTGGATTTATTAATTATTTAGTCCAACAAGAGAAATCAGGCAGTAGGCAAGGCAACACTCCACTTTTGTCCGATTTCCTAAACAATACAATAAGTACCTATTTGTATTCGTAGATTTGTGATGAAAACGTAATTCAGATGTTCCAGTCAGCTTCAACTTAAAAAGTTAACTGATACATTGAATGGTTATGTTATTTAGGTACGTGAGAAAAACACCACAGAAACAGTGCGTCGGCCGATATTGGCCTGTCAGTTCATCGTATATTGCTTTACATATTGTTATCGTATTGTCAACGATACGATAGCTCTCATTTTCTCATTGTCACATGTCAAAGGCAATGTGGTTTTAACCAGTAAAATAGAGGCCCCGTTTTTGGACAACCTGGCCGCCTAAGGGCCTACGCTAGCTGACGCGGACGCCCGCCGCGTACGCACGCTCGCGGGTACCGCTCCGGACACCCGCCGCGGGCCACGCGGATTAAAGTCCGTCGCACGCGCCCGCGCCAGTTAGCGGTGTTCATACCATTTCTTATTAGACGGGCGTCCGTTACGGATAATCCGCGTCAGCTAGCGTAGGCCCTAACAGATTTGGGACTGCTGGTAAACTGTCTGTGGGCTCCTTAACGGAATATTCAGACATACAATCAAAATTACCTAAGTATTATTACATAATCAAATTCAAATCTCTAACCAGGATAATCAACTCGCTCTGTTATAACATTACATTGACATGGGCATTCCACTGAGGATATTAAGTGATTAGAATCTATAAGATAATTCAGTATTTAGTAAAAAGATAAAATAAATTATTTTATTGGCCCATTACTACCTTTTGATTAAAACTTTGTTTTTATCATGTTTCTGCGACTTACATACTTTTTGAGTTAACTAAAATTCAACCAATTTATACCATTATAGACGGCATATAAGACGAGCATAAGTATATAATAATACTAAAATATATATATAACAGCAACCAGTTTAATTTTACATGAAAATACTTAAGAAGTAGGTAATAAATACGGGAAGCAAATCGAAACAAGTCATTCAACACCTTAAAAGAACGAGCATTAACTTTATCGTGATCTAATGAGTGAAATATTAAAATTTGGTGACGATAGATTATGCCCTCATTTTCTGTTAAAGAAATGAAGCGTTAACTTATACTGTGAACCCATATTCTTCCTCTTTCCCTCACGATGACTTTAACTAGGTATCTACTAGTGAGCTACCGCGTTCAGTGCGCCTAGCACAACTTAAAAAATGGCATACTTTTCCCTCAGTGTGTCTCTTTTGTTATAATAATAAACTAGTTAGGGGGAGTAACACTGTGCTAGTCGCCATAGTCGGGTTTGTTGGCTACGGGTGGGAAAACTTAATATAATTGGTATTCGGATGAAATTAAATAGTAAGTAAGGGAATCGAATCCTCTAGATATACTCGTATCTACATTCGTGTTGTTATGAAGATCTGATAATGAAGTTCTGATGTTTGTAGCCAAAGGATTTGAACCCCATTATTATTGAAGGGCAAATAAACTCTCTTATTAATAAACGCACTATAAAGCTATTTTAGTTAAAGTATGGTATTGTCAATTTGTATCAGATGCAAATGTCACACATACAGAAAAGGACAAAGCATATTTTAAGTATGTTTTAGTGATTGTGCGTTTATAAATAATAGGGTAAATCTCAAGATTAATATGCTTAATTAACAACGCAAACCTTATCTCGCCTATTCGTGTATATTTCGTTACATTATACGAAATAATTTATTTACACAATATTTACATAGATAGGACTCTCGACATAGAAACATTAAAAGCCTCTTTTAAAAAGTTTTACAACAACATCACATTTAAATGAAAATTATATCTATTAACTAATGAATACTCTACATATGAGTATGGTCGAGCTTTTTTGCTGTAGTCGTATTTGCTATAGGGATATAATTATTCTATTCAGTGGTAGTTGTGGTGGCTGACAAGCAGTGAAAGGTTTTAGAAACACTAAGAATTCTAAAGATTACATTTCACTACTATTTAGATTAGTTTACACTGTAGATAATGATGCCGTGTAGGCATACTTTCAGTTTAATTAAGGAATCTAGTTTCTTCCTAAGATGTTTACAGCGACAAATACCCCGCGTCACTTGTCAGGTTTATTTACTCGACTGTTAAGTTTGAAACACACATTGGAAACAAGCGTTATGAACACGATCCTAATTCAATTGATCCAGGATTGTATAGGGGGTAACAGGGTTCCCTTCGTTAAGAGAAAACAACGGAATGGAACCCTTTTAAGACCAGTCGTGTGTCTGTCCGTCTGTTTCTCGTAGCGGTTTTTTTTACAGTAGAGTGGCCTCCTTTCCGTATGTGGCCTTAAGTAGAGGTAAACTGTAACGAGCTAATAAAATGTTTTACGTTAGTAATTTTCGCCTAGCTATTTTCAAAATAAAATGACTAGTATTAGTCAAAGAAGTTTTATCAAAATATTCGTTTCCTTCAAAATGTTCAATAAATTTGAGCAACATCGTGATGGAATATTTTCATAAGACGTTTATATCTACAGTAAAAAAGAACATTTGGTGTTTCGCATCGGACACTTTAAAAACATCTACGCGATGAGCATATAGTTTACATCGTACGAGAATGCCACCGTCGAGAACGGAGGCGCGTTTATCTGACGCGCTTCTTGTGGAGCTTGGCCAGTTTTCTCCGCTTGAGGATCATCTCGTAGAGCGCGTCGAGCCCCTCGTGCAAGCCCTCGCCGGTGATGGCGCAGGCGGGCTGCACGTGCCAGCCGTGCTCGCGCGCGCCGTGCCCCGCCAGCTCCACCAGCCCCAGCAGCTTCTCCAGCTCACGCGGCTCCTTGGCGCCTGGCAGGTCCTGTTTGTTGGCCAGCACGAGGATCGGCACCCCCGTGTTGTCCGGAGACTTCGCCGTCCGTATTAACTCCATCTTCGCTTCCTCCATTCGCTCCAGATCCACTGAGTCCAGCACAAATATGATGCCATCCGTGCATCGCGTGTACGACTTCCACAGCGGCCGCAGCTTCTCCTGACCACCGACATCCCAAACAAGAAAATTGACTCCCTTGGATTTCCCAACGGTGCCCTTAACTTTTTCGCAGTTGAAGCCAATCGTGGGTACCGTGTTGAGGTACTGGTCGAACTTTAGCCGGTAGAGAGCGGTCGTCTTGCCGGCAGAGTCGAGGCCTAGCATGACGACGTGCAGCGTGCCTTGCGCGGAAGGCAGCGCGTCGAGCAGGCTCGAGTTCTTGCCCATGTTGGCGCCCATGCTCGCGCGGTGCAGGCGGCTAGCGCGCGCACCCGGCGCGCACCATCGCCTCCTTAGCGGGAACGCACCTGTAATTGAAAATAGAGTATTTTTAACAACATGTAGTAACCGAGCGTGTGATCTGGGATCGTGCGGAACGTACATTCGCCCTCTACGTAGCTGCACACTTTAGTACCTAGTTTCTTTAACGCCGCTTTTGAAAAAGCACTAACTAAAGTGTATACAGGTACTTATAAGAACGACCGTACATGTATCAAACTCCCCAGACGATCGTAATACCATTTCAAGGGTTCCTAATCACAACGCTCAGTCAGGGTTTTTGTTTCATGCTACATCGGCGAGACGATACTAATTATACGAACAGAATTCGATTGCGACAACAGTATAGTAGAATACAAAGTTATCAACATATTTTTATTCCTTATTTCAATGGAATAAGGTGCGAAAGTTATACAAATCGTTGCAGTCGATGTTTACATAGTGCATTAGCAACGGTAATAGATGGTTATTTCCTATGATTCCTATTTTTAGAGTCGTTTCACATTTAAGTACCAAGTTCTGCATGCAAGGTTGAACCTTGTTGTTTTGGTACGCGCTTTAACATACTCATACGTAGTACAGTCGAGTTGATGTTAAGATTTTTCAGCTCATTTTATTGGAACGGTAATGGAAAAGAAAATCGGTAGGTATCCTCAAAATACAAATCATTCCACTTTCGGTATTTTTTGTAGACTTAATCCTACCGTACTCCTTATACCTAATATGTATTTATAGCTTCTAATACCATGCAACCTATGTTAAAATTAAAAGAACCTATCAAATAAAGTTGCTATGGAAAAATGTGTTTTTAGGTTCACAATCCTCAGAAGTCTAGTACAGGTTACCACTATATCGGCAACTCGATTCGTCCTATTCCTGTATTTGCATTTGCTATTGCACTACCGGCCGTAAAGCGCGGCTGGGCTATTTATATACACCCTCACTGCGGAATAGTCGTCCAATATTAAGACTTATAGCCATCATAAATCATTCCAACCAACTCATATTAATGTTCTTTTATAAGTGTAAACGGTTTTGATTAAACGTGATTAACAATTTCGAACTCGCGCCCTTCAGTCTGCTTCTTAATTGGGACGTGGGTACGTAATATTTTAAAAATATTACCTATACAAACAATAACTATTGTTTTAAGTTACTTGAAGACTGACGCACCATCTTCGAATACAAGCTTGCAGAAATATTCAGAGAAAATAATTACGCAGAGCCATCCATGCGAATATAATTGCGAGAGAAGGCAGGTGAGTGCCGAGATGAGACGAGACGACGCCATCGGCATCGCGCCCTTTAATAATTATCATTCGCGGCAGACGCCGGGTCGACGACTTTTTGCCCGCTGCGCGGCACGGGCCAGACGCTCCCCGATCATTTGCTGTACACTACAAACTAGTTCTGTCTTTTTCAAACTGAAAAGGTAAGAACAGGACCATAAGATACGTTTGTTGACAAGTACGCATTTCAGCAGAGTCACCGCAATTTCAATTCCCGCCACCGTTGCACACCGTACTTGGATATTTGATCTCCCGAACCGGGGCATTGGCCCCACGCCATGCAGTCCTTCGTGATTCGCAAACGTCAGAGCAGTTATTTGAAAACGAAACCGTCGCCGGACAATTTGTAACCGCCGCTGGACCGCCTTTAAAGGACAAAATGAATCAATTACTTAGTTCGAAAAGGATCCTTTCAAGCTTTACCTTACAACTCTACTCTTCTTATAAGGAGTTCTTCCTTTTGCGTAGGTTCGTGTTTGCTTGCAAACAGGTTTCTTAATTCGCGTTTTCGCAGTGCTGTTAAAATTTTTGTACCCATTAAATTAGAATTTCTAAATAGGTACATATTTGCATATATATTTATCTGTGAGGTTGTCTGAAACATATTGCTTTTTAGCAATAATACCGCCGTTTATAATAATATTTTTGTTTCTTATTTCCGTGCTGTAATTGTATGGTGTTCAATAAGAGAATTAGTATTGTACTATTTGTAGGTACTGTATTGTATATATATTTGTCTCCGCTTATGTTTTGTTAAGCTTCCTAAAATAATTGGATACTTACATTCATTCAACAATTTGGTAACGTATTTTGAAAGCCGCGTGTTGGTCTAGTGAATGACATATCAACGAATTGTTTAAGGGTACTAAGTATTAAATATTGTTGCACAAGCCGATGTTCGGCTTCGGCTGCAGGCAGGTACGCTTTGTGACGCAACCCGGCGCGACTTGAACTATGCACCTATCCCACGAATCGTGCTATGCTGGTTACATTGCTTACCATTCATGTTAATTTACAATTGACTACATGTTTTGCCAAGGTACAGTATTTTCTAACTAGAGAGTTAATGTTTCTTTTGCACACGTGCAACTCTCTTTGTTTTATGAGAAACTCAAGCACAACATAAACTTACGTTGTTGTCAATATCTTTGCGTACATTGTAGCTGCAAGAACAACAGGTGCAGAGTGCCCAGCCCAAAAGTCAAGTTATTGTAGGGCATCGAAAGTTTCATGTTTAATAATTTCGAGGTCGAATAATTTGCAAGCGGGACCCGCGGCGGTCACTCGGACAAGCTGCGGCTTCGACCTGTCTATCTCGAAAAACTAGTATAGCAACTTTTGTTTTTACCCGACCGACTTTTAGCTTTAACAAAGGTTGTCTACGGTCAGTCGGTCATAGATATAATGCAGCATAACTGCAAAAATATAAAACAATGGTCGGAATCATGATTGCCGTTTACAAACAGACTATTAAGTTAAAAAAAAAAATACTAAATCTCTGGCACTCCAAGCATTGTTCCAAGCAAAGGAAAAAACACTTGTATTAATATCATGGAAAAAAAATTAAGACCTCATTTTTTTTTTAGATTTTTGTGTATGACCGTGGTACCAGTAGCTATGGGTTAAGGTTTAATCTTAAAAGTGCCCAACGTCAATTAAATAAATGGTTACAAAAAGCCACGTTAACTTGCGTTTGTAATGATTAGCCATCTTAGTCACAAACACTCAATAGCTAAAAATGACAATTAAATTTGAAAAAAATGTCAAAGTATATTTTAAGTAAAATAGGTTTATTGTACGTTTATGATTAAATAAACTTCTTTAGCAGGTTCCAACCAAGTTGGTGCCCTTAAAGTTGCTTGGTGATGTTTCTAAAATAATAAGATAAGCATAAGTGATGTCATGACAAGCTGATTCACAGCTGGGCCGACGCGGCGTAGGGTCAAAAGAGCCGAGAGAAAGCACAGATGCAGTGATGGTGGCCCTTTACTTTCTCTGCCTTGCCACGCCTTATCATGCCCCACGCTACCGCAGTCTAGAAACAATCCACAACAGGAACCAAACCGGAGTTGCCGTGTATGATGTGATCGTGAGGGACAGATGGTCGATATATGGACAAAGGTGGATGCTGCGCCGGACACGTAATTTTGCATAATTTTAGTTACTAGGTTTTTTGTCCAAAGTTTACTGTTGATCAGCTTAATAATTTGTTTCACTTGCGTCTAATTTTTGCGTCTATCGTAGTATCCTAACGAAGGTATTTTCTTAAGTTTGCGACCCTAGATTTTTTTTACCGGCAATGACCTTCAGGACATATTTATATATTTTTTAATAGTTCTGTTTTTAAAGAGGTGGTAGGTTCTTATTCGATGTGATTGTATCAAAGCGTACGGCAGTGCATAGGCCAAGTTTAAAAACCAGCATTCGTTTGAATGAAAACGTTTGTCGCGGCGGCGACGGTGGCTAATATAATTAAGGAAATAAATGTAAAGCCCCTGCATAAGTGTCGCGTTAGCGACAAAAAGCTTTAGACGACGGCGAAATCCGTTAAGTACTCTATAAAAGTATACTTAACCCCAACCAGCCGAATATTAAGAGAAAGTTTCTGTAAATGTAACAGTTTATGTTATTCAAACCGTTATGCATGCAAAAAGGAATTTTACTTAGGTAACTTGTTATTTCCTTTTACTTTTTATCTGATTTCCTTAAAGTTGTAAGCCATATAACTGTTTTTTTTTTCTTGAATACGATTGCTTTGTTTATCGAAATCGTTAAAGAAATTAGATTAGGAACATTTTATCAAGCGGTACAGTTAGGTGTTCCGCTAGGCAGGTTGGTGCCGGACTGCCGGACGGAACGCTTCTGCGCCGGCGATCCGTATGCAGCGCGCGCGCAGACCAGGGGACCCGAACGGCGGCTCTTCTATGGAATGACCCAGTAATTAATTTGTTCATTTAGTAAGGCATACTTTATTCACCGACGTAGGAAACATCCTACGTCGTTAATATGAACTAACAAGTTAATAATATTGCTTGGTGATTTAACTCCCGCTTTGGAATCCAAACTGAACTAAATCTATAACTGTTACTCTACACACTAAATACCTACAGCCGAGACAACGGCCGTGGGTTATATTACACGAAACTTTCGGGCCACTTTTATTAACCCCGTAATAACTCAAAATCTATCGAGGTAGTCAACATTAACACCCAACATTTTCACTTGTTTATGAAGATCCCTTTAGAATAAATAGAACCCTAAATTTCATATTACATTAAGGTATGTAAAAAATGTGTGCTATAAGGTACGAGTATTTTATGTTTTTTTTTATAGAACACTGAATTTGTTCCCTATTATTCTTTTCTATGAGCATTATGTCAACCGACTACGTTGGTCCAAAGATACAGGCAGGCTGAGCCTGTAGTAGTTTGGTATCCACCGAAAACCTACTTCTTGTGCATTTGTTTGTAACCATGTAGGTAATTGGTTTGAACAAAATAATTCCTATTCTTATTATTCTTCTAAAACTGCTAGGCAAAGAAACGAACGCAACACTGAGTGCGGGTTGTTCCACATTGATGTTGATTTAACAGTTAAAAAAATATATTTTACATTAAAATATTTAAAATTAAAACCGCTGCAACGTAAGTAGGTAGTTAATTATACTCACTCATAGTTAATACTCGTAGCACACAAATAACGTTACACAAATGTGATAAACGATTAAACACAACTGATTGCGGCTCAAACTGAATTTATAGATTCGATATGATGGCTCGGCTATTTCGTAACGGGAACCCCGTTATCCATCGTTTCTGTGCAGTTGCCGCCGTGTGCATAACGGATCGATAAACAGTACAATAAATTTGCAAGACATGTTTATACACGCAGCAGTAGGTAGGTATGTACCACTATTTGACATTTATACGATGCGATATAGGAGATCTATATAAAACCTTTGTGACCCGAATCAGGACAATAACTGACTGCGTGCGGTTAAAGGCCTTTATTCACTGCGGCCGATATGTCCCGCGCCGATACGATCTATCTATGCAATTTGAATGCGTGTGTTCTTATTTTGTACTACAGGATCGTATATCGGCGGGACGTATCGGGCGCAGTGAGTAAAGGCCTTAAACGCGATTTAGTACTGGGCGATTCTAGGCGGTAAAAACGATATCGTATTTGACCTGTTATAGAAATGTTTTTAACTCGGCCGCCATTACTGTCTACTAAATAAGAGCTATCAAAACGTTGACAATACGATAGCAGGATAACCATTTTTTAACTACAAATGAATGATGGCAGTTGACCACGCGGTTAATCGCAACGCACTTGAATCACATCCCATACGTTTTGAGTGATAGAAAAGAAAAACGTTAGTAGTGCCTACATGTTGGGCAGGGCCTCGGTGCCTCGGTGGGCGATCCGAGATGCAACTGCTGCTCACGTTTCTGTTCTCAATCGAATCGAAATATTCGATTATGGAGTTGATCGAAGCGGTCACCGGGGGCCCAGTCAAGAAGCGTAACGCTTAGTTGGTGATTTTCGTAAACCGACAAAATGTATATTGACGTAAAGTATATTGTAGACGACAGATCGTGTTGACTTATGTCAAATGCATTTATGTATTGCAAATTAGTTAAAGCTTACTTGATTGAAATGAGTAGTTAAGCTTTCGTATTAAGCATTAGATATTTTATCGCAAGAGCTAAGCTAAGCTAAACATTTTTCATTAAATTAATAACTAGATAAGCAAAACGGAAAGTGCATAAAAGGTACCGCGGAAGTAACAAATTATTGTAGAAACTTTACTCAGTTTATTATCACTTCATAAAATTAACTAACCGTACTTATGTTGCATATTACCAACTTAACTGATGCGCTAAATGCTTTAAATAACAATGTAACAAGACAACATTATGAATCTCAAATTACCAACCACATACAATAAAATGTTTTAACACGTAGTAAAGAGGTGTATCTATAAATTGGCGGTTTAATTGAACCCTTGCATGAACCAGGTATTAAAGCTGCAAACACATTGAAATCGGAGGCGGCGCGGTGCGGCGTGTTACTATCTATACTAAAAAGCTGGTCCAAAGCGTGACGGAGGCGGTTTTGGTATGGGAATGCACCGCACCGTGCCGCCTCCGGTCAGTGCGTTTACAGCTTAACGCAATCTGGATGGTGTAATAAGTAATAACCGTCCGACTGCTGCGTTATTAATGTTATTACACTGATTACTTACACGCAACTATTTATAGGGGTCTGCACCAAATCCTTATATCGTTTTCTGTGAAGCCGCATCATGCAGAATTTAAACAGAATAATTTTAATCTTTAAATAAAACTTCTTTACATACCTAGTATGCTTAAAACAAATCTTTCCGCGTCTGTTTGTCTGTATATCCGATAACTTCTCCTAAACCACGCAACGGATTTTGATCCAGTTTTCATTGTCAGTTATATATTTTGCACGGAAGGTTTCTATATACCTATCTTTAAGTAATACATTTTGGTTTGAGCACGTTTCTACAGAAAACTCACATAAACTGAAGCAAAATGAGGGTAGGTCGGTAGTGAATTATAAAAAGCTGTGTTTACTATTAAATAGGTACCTAGTTATTATTTACGTGGCATTCGATCTTTCCACATTGTTTAAGTAAATAAGGTAATTTTACGATATTCACTGTACATAAATATCACATATTTAACTGCAGTCGTGAGGTGCCATAACCACCGCTATATTACTCCGTTAATTTTAATTAACTATGAATACATTTGAAAGGTTCACATTTTAGTACCAAACATGAAAGACGGTTCGATAACCATACGGGTCATTTTGGCTTTCAACGCTCAATACAACGAAAACGAAGAGCAACGACGATGCCGTTTTATTCTAACCCCATTTTATATCAGGGCCTCTATTCTAGGCGGTACAAGCCATATCGTCTTTGACTTGTTATGACATTGTTACTTAAGTACATAAGAGCTACAAAAACGTTGACAATACGCTAGTAGGTCAAGGACCATTATTATGGATATTACCGCCTAGAACAAACGCCCAGGAGGGGTAGCCACGTCGCATCATGTCAAAATGTATGGAACCGACAGAGGCGAACGAACAGCGGGGCTAAACAAGTTGCCATCGAATACGAACGCTAATATACGAACGATAATAGTGATATATTTGACGTTACGTTATTTTGTCCGTCGTTACGCGGTACTATCTTGACAGGTTGAATTCCACACGAGCACTATCACGGTATAAGCGTCGGTATCTAAGGGCACCTAGGCTAGCTTTTTCATTTTTTTAAACGCAAAGCGATAGTTGATCACTAACCGCTAGCGTTTGTATTCGAAGGCAACTTGTCTAGCCCCACAGCTTACTTAAACATAAAACGTTCGCAGAGTGCAATGTAATAACGTTAAATTATTTAATATACATTAAAAGTAAAATAAAACTATAATAATCATATAAAATTCTCCTATATTTCTCACAAACTAATAGCCGCTACCAGAGGGCATTGTTCTCGAAATTACGGCAGCATTTGTGCCAAGGGCCAGCATTTTTGTACCGAATATACGTAGGCCAGGCATAGGCCAGGCAAAAAAAGATAACAAATTATTAATTTTCGAATTAAATTAAATTAAATTTTACCTCACTTATTAATGTGAAACAAAGTAAAAAAAAAACTAAGTTAAGGAGTACATACCACGTTTAAAAAGATATCTGCGTAGAAAGATAAGGCCAGATGAACTTTAAATTCAGTCTTCAATATACCTGCAACAAATAATAGTTCAATGAATCACATGATTTAAATTAAAGCGATAAAGGGCCTTAAACAAGTTTCAAAAGGTAGATCAGGGATATAACACTTTGCAATTCATCAAGATATAAAAAATGATTTTATTGTATCTAGTAAAATAAGTAGTGTTTGCTAAATTTAAAAATATTAAAATTAGAAATTTTAGAACAGGTCCCGATTGGTTTTGAAGCCCATATAGGCCAATGATAGGCCGCTGTTTTGCGCCGATACTCCTCCGACTAGTTATTTAGCACACTTATAAAACTCTTTAGTCAACGTAATTTCTGCTTTGCACCTTACCTAATGGGTACCTTAATGCGGAAACACGTTTAGATATAATACAATATAGACTTAATAATAGGCTTGTATGTAAGTAAAAACATCAGCACACCGGGGACATTACCCGCGAGCCCATAAAGCACCCTCCCGAGAACCACCGATACAAAGGAGAGACGACAAAGAGCGAAATGCAAACCATATTATGCGCTCCGACAAAGCTTATAACTCCGGACGGCTTCCTCGTAATAGCATTAAGTAAATAATATTGGGTAAAAGTCCCCAGAGTAATTCCGCTCCCTTTTCACCAGGATTTCAAAACTGAATTTGTAAATTTTTTATGACGTTAATAAGGAATTGAATTAAGATCTTATAATTATCAAGAAGGTTTTGTAATGAACCGGCTTTACACCAAACATCCTGTTGACCTTCAGTCTCGAGTGGTTTTTGAAATTAATTATGAACTTGGAACTTGTAAGCTTCTGAAGCAACAATTATTGAAATATCTATAATGAACTGAATTATTGTGGCAACTCGAAATACCTTAATAGAGCGTTCGCATCAAAAGCAAGTTGTAGAATGTCGCCGGCAGGCAATATCCGCGATCGCACTTGTAATGAAACCGGGGGATCCGCTTCCTAGTCTCGGTGAGTGATTGAGGTGATGTGTCGTGTCGTTTGGAACATCCTATACGTTGCGCTCAATTACTCGACATACAAACAGGTAAAACCTTTGCAAAGAGTCTTTTTTAACGTACTTTTTACACACAAATTGTTTAGAATTTAAATATTACTGTTAGGTTGTGGAACTCTCTTCCTTTGGAGCTGACTGACACAGGCTAAATCATATCCTATTTTTAAGAATCTTTATCAAGAACACCTTTTGTCACTTTCTTAATTTGTTTTCCTTAACTTTTATTTTACGTAACTATATCTATTCACTTTAAGGATATTTATATGTATGTATTTTAAAATTTTAAAATTTAGTTTGCACCGCCAGCCTATTTCTATTGTATATTTTTAACCATCTATTCTTTTTAAGGTTGTCTGGAAGAGATTGCTATTTAGCGATAAGATCGCCTGTTGACTCACTATGTAATATTTATTTTATTTTCTTGTATATCCGTCACTTGGTGAATGAGGTGTTTCAATAAAGTGTTTTGTATTGTACTGTATTTGTATATTTAGCCTTCCAAATACATCTCTATAAACATTGTTACTAGTGTGTTCAACGTTAATATACTGTCTTAAGGTTTTTTTCTGTCACCTGTGAGGCCGACGTGATTTGTTTCGGGATTAGAAGCCACTAGCCGTAATAATTGTAAATGGGTTTCAAAGCGACTTAGCCCTTATTTGAATACTTTATTAAATATATATTAAGTTATTGCGCCATTTCCGAGTATCTAGGGACTAGCAAGATTTAATTTATGTTTTTACAAAATCCAATAACCAGTTCTAAAAGTTTGAAGTTTTTGTAAGATCAAATATACTTCATAGGTTTAACATTTACCAACGACTTTGGTTGACATCAAATATCAAGATAATTGCGCGGGTTGCGAGCGTATGTAACATGTGTGGATCCAATTGTATTAATTAGTGTTCGTGTTACAGCTGGCATTAGGTCCCGTTTATACGAAGATAGTAATAGACACGTACGTAACTTGTCTGCGTGTGAACTCTTTGATGAACAATCTTTTTGCTCGTTTGTTTCCTTAATCGTATTTGTGTTTAATTCCGTATTGTAATCGCACTTTATAGGCATTGGTATGTGTGGAAACTAGATTTACTGTAAAAGGGCCCTGCCAAGATGCATTACGCCATCTAGCGTTTCTATTCGTTTCGTTTTTAAACCAATCGCGTCACTGGTAGATCACGTGACTTTTCGTATCACGTCATCTACCAGTGACGCGATTGGTTTAAAAACGGAACGAATAGAAACGCTAGTTAGTGTAATGCATCTTGGTAGGGCCCTCAGCTGTTGGGTTATTTCAACCAAGGTTGGTTTATGTCCATAGGTCTTGTTTTGCTGGAACGCTGTGCAAACTCTCAGCCGTGGCATTATAAGTACTTAGTTGAAAATGATAACTACTGTGAAGAAGACTTTAAGCTTCTCTATCATAGTCTTAAATTAGATGAAAGTTCATTAAATGACTCTAATTAAATGTCAAATATCTCGCCTTTAATAAGGAAAGCAGCGCCAACTCAATTAATTACATTAATTAGATCTTGTGTTCGGTTTAAACGGTGTAAGAAGTTAAACGTGTGATTATAACTGTTTCGGAGCGTGCCAAAGGTAGGAGTTGAGAGAAATCTTGTCACGAGTCAACAATAAGTTGGAGCTAACAGTTAAATACACGATTACATAGCGAGTTTCATGGAGCCACCGTTAGTCCCCGAGAAAATGGTGAGCAAACGAGGACGCGCGAGATGCGGTCTTTTCTAAAATGGCAAGTTTTAGAAATAACACAAAGTTTCCGTTAGTTGGTTTATTTAACCAATATTTTATCATCATCACTATCACACCATGTAACCGACTACTGCCACTCCCACTACTGGACATCGTCGTCACAGTAGTTGCCAAAAAAAAAAACTTACTTAAAAAAGAAATGGTGTGCAACCGCCTTCAGTGCTTGACGTCATCTTTGTATGAGCGAGAAATGTAGCAAATTTACAGTTGTAGTGACATTATCGCAACGATTGGTCGCGTTGGTTTACACTCCCAAAGAACAGTACTAACACCTCGCCTACATTGAGCTTCACAACACATTGTATAGTCGATATTTTGGACTGTTTTGTCGTCGAGTTGTAAAACCATGTATTATCTATATTAATAATTTCGTACCGGTCTATGGTAGACTCGAACGATATGCACATCAAATTGAAGAGCGTAAAAAATTAGCGACTTAGAGGCGGAAAATTCGTATTATTGAGTTTTTTCAATATAAAAATGAATAAATTGCTTTATAATGGCTTTGCTAAGTAAACATGTCAATGTCATTAATGTAGCGGTGGCGTCACGTCATCACGTGTCACAGGTGACACAGGTTCGTATTCCGTTCTCGATTGTGACCTCTAAGGTCTAATTTCACAATTATTAAAGTAAATAATATTTAGGAGAAATATCTACTGGTGAAATATGAGCCTACATTTTACCGAGCGAAGCCGGGTTTTCATCTTGTATCATTATAATATTTCATAAGCGCACTTAAAGTTAAGTGGAGTATATGTATAGAGCTCGTTTATTTTATATAAGAAATGTTTGAGTTAATAAGCAGATGCTGAGACGATAAGCGGATTCCATTTCATTTTCAGCGAGCATCTGGTCCGGCGGCGGCAAAAAGCGGTCCGCGGCAAACGGCAATTACTCGCACGTGCGATCTACTCGCTCATTTGGCTGTGGACTTGTTTTATTTCAAGCTGTAAAATTAGTATTTACGTTATTTCCCTTTAAAACTCGATAGTGGCATACGATTTCTATGGCTAACGGAAACTATAGAAATAATTTTATGGATATGATCGTACGCGATCAGAGTTGCAAAATAATAATAATTGAAGGGTAAAGTTCAGGAGTGTTCTGCGAATTGGATATCAATAACCATATCATCTATGAGTTTGTTCTTTCCTGATTGAGACTGGTAAACGTCAAATCACGATTAGAAACCAAATCCTCGACGGATTTGTTTTTCAAACATGACTCCATTTTCGCACGCTTTTGGTGGAATCTTCGGAACGCTTGGACTAATATTATAATTTAAATGAGAAAGTGTGTTTATTTTGTGTTTGTCTACCTTTCGATTTTCTAAGGGGTAACGGATCGACTAATCTATGCACCGCGTCTCTGAAAAAGAGTAATGGCCGATGGCCGGACAGTGTTAGAAAGGCACTTTTTATCACTGAAAATGTGATAATTGTTAAGGGGACTGACTAACTGGAAAGATCCGGGGCAAAAAATAGTTACGTGGAAATCACGGACATGGGGAAATAACACAGTTTGTTTAAGTGTACCTATTGAATCAAAATCGGAAAAAGTTATTTTATACAAATTATTTAGTGAAAACGCGTAGAAAATACTCGTAACAAAAATGTTATAAACCATTTACGTGCTTACCTTTATTGCATTTTAATATAAATGATAAATTGCCGAGTGAAATTGTGTAGCGTAGTTTTAATTATTTTACGTGTCTCGCGGTTAATTTGTTGGCCGGAGGGCCTGTTAGCGAAAATTAAATGAAACCCACGAAACATCGATTTGTTTACTGACAAATATTTTGCGCGTGTAATTACAATTAAATTGCTTTGTGGTTCATGAGTATTATGAGCCTCTATGCAGGAAGTATCTATTTTGTACCGTTTAACTGAGACCTATTGTATGGTAATGCAGTAATATTGCGCGGGAATACGTAAATAGTTGTGCGGAATAACTTTAAAACCCTATTTGACTTTCGTGCATTTACTGCTTACTCGCCTAATAGCTGCCTAAAAGTCGTACGTCTTATTTATATTTACGAAATGTATGCGCAGAATGCTACAATCGATACTTTAAGTGACAACTGTGTGGATATCCTTTGTAAAAAAAACATGTTTATTGTAAGCGCCGCTACGTACTGTACTCGTATGTAACTTTAATTAGATAACTAATGCATTGAAATACAATCAGTAACGTTTCTGTTTTTGTTTGTGTAGCCTTATAAGTTTTTTAAAAAGTTAATTCATACTGTGACCATTTTTCATTGCCCTGGAACGCTAGGTGAATTAGACTCTACTGGGATCGTGTTATTGTAAATCTTGACCTAGTGACCAGTTTGTTACCGAAACTCTCAAAAAATAATCGTGTCATAAACTCCTAAAGCCTAGAACGTAGAATTCCGGTGCCATTAAAGTAGCTACTGTACGATTATGTTCATTCGCATCACATTATGTACGTTGAACTCAAATCGTGTCGGTTTGCTCACGCACACCTACTTCTTCCATGATTTAGGTACAAAAAATGAGTGGTAATGGTGTCGTTTGAGCACAGGGGGAAAAATACTGTAAACATACATGTACGAGTATATGTGTATGTAAACACTTTATTGCACAAACAAAAAAAGAACAATTATACAATAGAAGAAAACATAGCAGGGATCCATATCTATAAATTTATTTTAGGGGGGTATTGTGCGAGGGATAATGTACATATTTATTTATATTACAAACTAGCGACCCGCCCTCACTTCGCTTCGCTTTATGTGAATTTTCTGTAACACTCGTAGACTTAAGAATTATCTAACTGATGGTGAAAATGAAAACCGCTTGAAAATCTGTTTAGTCGTTTTTGAAATTATCGTGAACATACGGACACACAGAGGTGACGGCGGAGGACTATGTTATTTAATATGTAGTGATAAAACCGGTAGGCTTATATAGCACAACAAAGATCAATTATCTCAATATTGTGCCAAACATGTCCCTACGTAGTTAGAAATGACAAATAGAACACCTTACAAGAGAGAGCACAGAGCAATGTTTATGAGCTCCCCGTCCTACCGTGTTAAATCATAATATTAAGTTTTCAAAGGCGATACATAATTTATAGATGAAAGTAACCAATTAAAGCAGAAGTGGCTAAATGCGGGCCGCGAAGCGGTCGTGACCAATATACTTAATAAACGAGCACATTGCAATTTACGCAGACACATTTGCAAACTGTCAATTTTATAAACCGCCTTCATCTTTAACACGGTTTTCACTATTTCCACTCTCTGTTAATACATTTCTGTTATAGTACTTTGAGTAATATTGAATTTTCAAGAAGGCTGGGAAGATAAATGGCATCCATCAAAATAAATCACAGCGATTTTCTTTTATTTATTGCAGAATATGAAAGGTTTCATTTCATGAACAAATCTATGTAAAGAACGTTCAGACAGTATTGCGTCATCGATGTTTTAGTTCTTAAAACGTATCAAACGTTAACTTGTAAGATACGTTATGAACACGCAATATTTAAACCTTTTTTTACACAGTCACGCTTGGTTCGCGAATCACGGCGATAATTAATACGAAACGATTGACAAAAACCGTGACTTCGTGCAAAAAAACGGCAAAAAATTGTCGTGCTAGGTTTGGGTGGCCAAACACATACCCAGTCACGATAACCTGTGCCACTCGAGGACGCGACAGGTCGGGCGGCTGTTTACGAGCGGTCACCGTTAGAGCCATTTGCCATGTCAACAGAGTCAACACTATCGGGGCCGAATGTAAGTACGCGGAGCAGATGGTGCTAAATTACTTCCATTAATAGGATTAAAATGCGCCGATCTAACGGTGTTTAATGTACTTATTTACTAATCAATCCTGCTATTTCGCAAGTGTACCATTTTCATATTTAGGTAGGTATAAGTTTTAGGTCGTTAGTTGTGAAATGAGATCTGGGCCTTTATTTTTGACGGTATATATATACCATATCGTACCTATTTGACTTGTTTTGGTATTGTTTCTAACTCGGCCGGTCAAGTAAATAAGAGCTATAAAAACATTGACCATACAACAACAGGTCAAAAACGATATGGTTTTCACCTCCTATAATCTCGGCCCTGATGTGAAGAAAAGAAAAGTTACCTGTCAACTACACTGAAAAACTATAACTTCTCGGAACATCACTTAGATCCAATAATTATTAAAAAAACACTGTAGTTTTGTTGCTTACCTTATCTCGCGTTTAGTTAGGCGACGGCCTTCATAGTCCGCAAGTCCGAGAACAACAACGTCACTCTTACCAGATAACAGCCGGTAGGTGCCGTGCTCGTGATATTTGACCCATTCTCTGCGCCTAGTCAAGTGTAATGAATGCATGCGGCCCACTGCCTTACTGCGAACTCGCATATTGTTTTATATTGTGACTAAGAGATCAGATCAAAGGTACATTACGTAAGCGTATATTGGAGCAATCCTTACTTCCTTACAATAAGGTGCGATTGAGATAGAATAGGTATGAATGTATGATAAAAAAAGATAAAAAAAGAAATGAGAGATGTCATTAGCTCTACAAAAACAGGCAGTACATACAAACGTATACCATTGAGGAAATATACCTACAGTCTTTGGCGTCAAAAAAGATTCGTGAAAGATAAATCATAGTTCCGAACTAAAAACGTTACTTTAAGCTCCATAAAGTAAAACAAATCTCAGGATTATTATGCCTTAGATCTTTTCGGTTCCCGATCACGTTAGAAAATATCACGTCCTTTCCATCAGTCGTAAACCTCTTATCTAATCTGATTACTAATAAAATATGTGGGTCAAAAACGCGTGTGACAACTGATATACGGAGCAGCCCTACCGGTTTCTCGACGGCTACTGTTTTTTAGAGTCATCTATCTCTCTTGAATGATTGTCACTCACGATTGCCTCTATCATACTTCTATCTTAGAGATTGATTTCGTTCGGGTGGTCAAATGGTAATAAAGGAGTTTCTCTATACACGATTTATTAACTTCCCTTGAAAGTCGTTATAATGACATCTTATGAAAATCCGCTTTAGGGCAGAAAGTAGGTGGATGATTTAATGCGAAGAACATTCCTCAGCTCTGTTCTAATATGATGCAGCGTAGTGTAATTTCCTGAGCCAATGACCGCAAATCGCCAACCTGCTCGATAGCCCGCGGCTCATTTGCAAACAAGATTACAAGTTCCGGTGGACGATGCCCTGGGTAATTGGAAAAGAGGTCCATTTTCAACTTTCTGCATAAACTTTCCAGCAAATTGTGAGATGGATAGTCGGCACGGCACTAGTGCCTATTATCAACTTGCTGCAGCTCTTACAGCCAGAAAGTAGAACGGGAAACTTTCGCAATGAACTCCTTTAATTAAGTACCATACTCGAGTCTGCCCGATTTTTCAGTTAATTTGGCGATATGTAAGGATTATGCTAAAACTTTCCGTTAGCATTATCCCTTCACTACAAGCACAAGTAGACTTAGCAGACATCATATTTGCGTGCTCAGTCAATTAGCAGTTCAAAGTCAGGTTTTGTCGTACACGCCAAATCAAAGGAGGCTCACCTTCAAATTTTACACGGATACAGTTGAACAAAAAGCTAGTAAATAGGGGCCTGAGTCAAGGTTTCGTTGATTGAATCGCACTGCAATTACAAGTTGAGATTAGAAGCAGGTGTGTGCAGCGGGGCTTGACGGCGGATGTCATGAAGGCTTCGTTCAATTGAAAGGGACCGCAGCAGCATCAATCACATTTCTTCGCATGCCTACACCGTGTCCATATCCGTATCTACATCCTTTAAATATTCATTCACAATCAGCGACAGACTGACCCATCTTTATTGACGTAGAATGGTTTATCTCTCACGTGCTTAAACTGCGTAAATGATTATTGAACTTATTAGAATGTAGGCTATCAGTTAGATTTAATTACGCAATAGATGGTTACCATGTTTTAGATCTTTCGCTTCTTTCAAGTGATTTACCTTGAAAGAACACGGAAGGGTAGTAGCAGTAAGAACAATGAGCAATTAAATTCAACATGAATGTACATTTTATACCGTTTTATCGAATAATTGATATCGAATTAAAAGATTCAAATTAAATATATTTACGGTTCGGAGGACTATTCAGAAGGTTACTTAGTATTAAAGTCTGAAACAAGTTGAAGGCGTTGAAGCTAACCACATTATTTTTTACAAAGCTTTATTTATTAATATTATACACGCACCTAGAATCTTCGGGTAAACAAAATGCGACACAGGATAAACAACAAACATATAGGTATAATTTGCGAGGTTTCCACAGTTATGTAAAGACAAATTTACAATTTGGCCGGAGCTCCCAAGTCGTATTATAATGAGAAGGAATATCCAGTACGTATTTTAATTTAGAATTTCAAATGAAACAAAACATAATGAAAAAGTAAACTTTGCGGAAAGAGAATGAGGTTTCAAAAACCCTTTTCTTCTGTTAATTGCTGAATGATCCGTTGTTTCATTATTCAGAGAGTCTAACGAAACAAAAGAGTAATTTAAAATGTTAATGACAGAAAACCAAGTTTGTTTCATTTTCTTTTTAGTTTAAAGTATTTGAATTGCACGAGTACTGAGCCTAAACATATGATTCGAGAGTTGAAATATGTAGACCCCTATAACATATTATTAATGATCTGAGTTTATAGTTTAGAGTGAAATTAAAACAGTAGGCATTTAGTTTTCGTTCCATGCTGATATATAGTTACATCACCACGTGCAACACCAAGAATCACCTTATAGTATTATACAAAAACAGGTCATTTGGTACACTCTTAAGTTATTTACTTATTTTAAGTATGTAGGTAACAACATCAACATTTAAAACTGTTGTACCAAGATTATTGCGAGGCTATTGATCCGTGACCCTCAGTTACGAGGCGTCGACATAGAATCCTATTTTTCCCCACGTACGCAGCGTTTTTATGCGGGGATAGTCGTCGTATCAATAATTCATTGGCTGACGGACGACGGTGACCGGCGACTGGCACCCCGCTGCATCTGCGACCCACTTGGACGCTCTCCTCTCCCCTAATATCTGACCTACTTACCGTCGCACTTGCAATGAGCTAGAAACTCTCGTGGAACTGTTTACGTGATAACCCATCACGGACCAGGAAACGGCACTGACATACGTATGCCATGACGACACCCTGTTATTACGTGGACGAAATTATTTTGAGAATTTTGGGCGAAAGCCAAACTCATGTCTTATGGACGAGTTGAGCAAATTGAATTATTTAGTCCAGAACTAGAATGGAATTCACAGCTATTAACTCTAGCTGTGCTTTGTATGTGCAGAATTGATTCACAGTTATTGTCTCCTAAGAGATAAATAGATATGGTCCACTTTTGATAATATTAATAATGGGACAGTGACATACTAAGTATAGTTGATTACCGGTGAGTTGCAATGGATGCTTCTACCGGTAACATGCTACTTGTCTACTTTTGCCGACAATTACCGCGTCTACAAAAACCTACCGAATTGTAGGCAAGGAAAGGGATAGGGCTGTCTGCTATAACACCGTTCCTTTCATTGCTTATCTAGAGCTCCAGTTTTGTACGACATCTACTAATGCTGTTTTAATGGTTAACAAGAGCTTATCGTACAGTTGTTGATCTTTGTGCACTGAGGTCAGCCACATGTCTCTACTTCCCGAATAAACAGACGGTAGTTTGTTATTCGTTTTTAAGCTTCGTTTAATACACTTCTATATTTTTGTCTATCTGTGAATATTTTGTAACAAAACCTCACAATGGCACTATTAGAATCTTTCGTTACTTTTTCCAACTTTTCGATTAAAATTATTCCTGCTAGGTGCTTTGTTCAGTGGCTGTATGTAAATATACCTTTGTTTACAAGTAATCAACCATAACCCAAGGTTTTCACGGCTTCAAAGAAAATTACGTCATTATTTTTTCCGATCCATGTTTATGCTTTAGTTGATGATTGTTATAACCACATCGGAATTAATAGCAGTTCCGAATACACCATGATTGACGTTCCAATATAAAAAATATGACTCATTTAAAACATGTAGTTGTAGTAACGGTTAAAAATAACCTGTAGGTAGGTACTATTTATTTGTTGCATTAAAAACTTTAATGGTACAGTCAAACTTAGAAGTAAGTAGCTGTCCATTTCAGCACCTTGTTACAGTAACATATTAAAGCGTGAGTGGTATGAATTTAGTATTACCAGGTACTCAGCTACTCGTATTTCTGAGTTCGCCCGTATTGTGTATGCTGTTTTACTCGGTTGTATGTTTTTCTGCAATTTATGTAGATTTGTCTGTGAGAAGAAACAGCACACTAAATTTAAAATAACCTTATAACTAAACATTTTACGAGCACATGCACAATAAGATTACTAAAAATATCACCCAGATTGACTTATAACCACACTAATCTAATAAGCCGCTACCATTAGGCATAGATCCTAAAATGCCCTATGTATTTTTTTAGGAACTTGCTAATAATTATATGTATCATAAAACGATTTAAAAAAAAACCGCCTTCAAAAATGCAAAAGCCGACATCAGTTGGACTGACAAATACCACTTAAAAAAAAGATTTTATTTATGCTTTTCAAGACGGTCTTTTGTTTCATTAAACCTTTTTTTTAATTTTTTTAGTGATCATAATAAGTTGTTCTGTAGTCCCACTTCTTAGTTGATATGAAACTTTAACACATTTCAAGCTCGCCGTAAGCAAAGCCGCGGGAAAGTCATAGTCATATTTAAACAATTAAATTTTCTTTGTTATAGCTGCTAAACTTTCTTAATCGAGATACATATCTTATCGCAACCCTTGAAAGAGTAGTTGAGTAGTTCCTTTGGCCATCTGCGGTCTTCATCATCAGTTTCACTTCACAAAATGATGATTTCTGAATGCAAAGGCTGTACTTGTTACTAAAAATTCTGAAATTGTTATATGCATGTCGAGCAGTTCCCTCAATTCCTCATGGATCTGATCTGATGAGGGGCATCAGATTACAATTTGGTGAAAATGGGACCACCCCAGAAGTACATATACTCTATCAACAAAAAATGAATTTTTGAAATGGAACCATAATTGACGGAGAAATCGGTGAACATACATAAAAAACAACATACAGTGGAACATAGAACCTCCTCCTGTTTTGAAGTCGGTTAATGAACAAGAGATGAAGTAACGTGGCGGAGCTTCGCTAAAGCACGCTTAAAAGCTTTGCACAACAAAGTTATTTCTTTCATCATGGTTCGTTCCAGTTCAGACAAATATATCTACAGTTATTGTTTTGACCTTGTGCCATTTTTAAAACGCATGGTTTGGTTTGAAATGATTAACGCCTGTGTGTTGCCAAATTGGGTTTAGCGTTTAATTTGAAAGTGAACTCTCTATTTTTATTAACTAAACGCAAGTCTCCAAGGTTTGTATTTGACATTAGTGCAAGTGATATGAAAGACCAAATGAAGGTGAGACATTTGGTCGAATACCTATATTCTTTGATTAGGTAGTTTTTGTTTTAAGGTGGTCTTATTTTACATTGACTTTTCTCGTATTGCATTTGTAATGTTTCCAACTCAGCCGCTATCACGTACTGTAGAGGTCTAATGTCGTTGCCAAACCCAGATATTTATTTAATGTAGTTAAGGACAACCAGGGATGTTACAAAGGTAGGTGTCAAATATTATGCAGGTACCTAACTGTTTTTGCACTTATCTCTTTAATTCCTGCTCACTCAAGATTACCTGAACTCGCACAAATACTCCACTCACGTTCCCAATAACAGGGACAATAAGACACGAAAGGAGGAAACTAGAGAATTTCGCTCTCGCAGACAAACGCAGCTGCGAGCAACTTGCTTGGGGGATATTGTGGGTATTGTGGACGTGATGTCCTATTAGTTAAACGCTTGAGGGATGCAGCTTTGTGTGTGGTGGTAAACCCACCTAATTATATAGACATATCTTTATTTGTTTCTCCTTAGATATATCACATCTATGCCCGAGATCTTCTGAGTTACCTACCTAAGCAAACTATGCCATTGTGCGCTTCAGAACTAAATTAAACCACACACGTTTCGGTTCATGAGTGAGATTACGAAATGCAATATAATATTTGTACAAAGAGTAAGTACAAAACGATTCAGATATGTAGGTACCTTGCCCTATTTACTTTATTTGCCAATCTTGTTTCTATTTATAATGATATTGTTGCCTGGTAGCTCTTACTGCTCGTATCAAGTAAGAAGAGCTGAAAACCATAGTGGAATATGGGCCCTAGTCTCGTTTTTACAGTGTAAAATACAGCAGGCAACATGCCTATTAGTTAACATCGTAAAAACTAATCCTGCTATGATAATGAGCTGACTTGTGTTACACACGCAACAGCAAGAGTAAAGTTATTATCAACACTAATTATTACGAAGGAAAAATTCAACATGCATAATAAACCTTAATGAATAATTTTCAGATAATTGCAGACGTTTCTGTATCTTTAGAAAGTGGAAAATTAAATCTTATTCATATTTCCCTCCCACTGTTTGCAAGAAAATGTGTTGTGATAGATGCAATTAGTAACAGTAAAGAGGTTTTAAGGTAAGAAGAGGTTATAGCATGGGTTTAATAAGTTTTATAAAAGATAATGCTTGTGTAACACTTTGTATTTGTATTTAAATTTATAACAACATAGTGCGATGTAATAACCACTAGCGCGGCGTGGGAATCTCGTGCACTATAACATGCTCCTACCTCAAGACGTTTTTGTTTACTAATACAATCAATGTAAGCACTCCACCACCTCCCATATCGTGTAGTTTTCTTGCATTTTACACTTCACTAAACATTATTCATAATTGAAGTTGTTATTAAAATTAATTAAGCATGTCAAAATAAATGAGGAGCTTATGTAAGGGACAGCGCTAATTATTCTTTTAATTTAAGAGCACTTGCATTTAATTTTTATCTAAAACTGTGTAGCTGAGTAATAGGACAAAACCGTAATTTTAATGTTTTTTAAATTGTGATAACAAACGTTTAAAAGATTTTTGACTCCCGTGGATTTTTGAAACTACGCACAGTTTTTGAAGGTATCTGTGAAAATGATGTCTAATATATATAAACCTAATAGGGATAGATTTCCACGTAATTGATTTTCCGACCACTGATTATAACAACTTTCAAACTCTTGTAACTCGTGCTGTACTTCGTGTTCCTTCTTTGTGTATCGTTCGTTACATATTGAAGTTCATAAAAAGAAATAACTTTTTGCCCTAAAATACACCGTCAGCTACTGACATGTGCGTAGTGCACATTTGTGTTTTTTTCCTTCCGGTATACAGATGTCGGCAGGTGTCTAGGGGAGTCTGCCAACATTTATGAGTGATTAAGCAAAAAAAAACTACTAAATGACATATGGTGATATCCACATGCCTTGTAGGGGTCAAGTAACAATGTAAATTACACCGCCGACAGAGCTCTGGCTAACATGTGAATATTGGCTCGTGCGGATCGGTTTGCACCGGGATCATTATTGTAATTGAATTCCGATTAATTAGCATGGTCGCTGGTTAGAACACACGGGGTGCATTGATACGTCTGCTCAATGTTCCCGTTTCCTTTATTATAATAGCTTAGTATAGGTTTTACGGTTATTTATACTGTTACCCCCTTACTAATAAACGTTGAGTAACGGTGTAGCTAAACCATGCTTTGTCCTTAACTGTCAAATTCAAAAGTCACAATGACAGATAAGGACAAAGCATAGTTTAACAACACCACGGTTACTCAACGTTTATTAAGTAGTAAGGGGGTAAAAGTTCTAAAGGTACCTAAGTACTTAAATGGAAAATCCTAACGAGTATTTACTTAAATCCTCTTTATAACGCAAAACGACTACAAATCACGAAACAGATTTTATCTCTATCCGGCCGGCAGCCAAATAAAATTTAGATGAGCCCAATAAAGCCCTTTTAAAGTCAAAAAGTTTCCCATCCGCTTTATTTTATTTTAGGATTCTGATTGTCCTTAAATGACAAACAAGTAAGTTAAATAAAGTCTATGTAAACAAACAGTGGTCTTTCCTTCATTTAATAGTCAGGACTTTACCATTTTTAATTAACACGATTCCACGTTTGGTACCGGTCTCCGCGATTTCTATACAAAACGGACACAATGTGGAGTTGTTGGTACCGAGGTTTGTCTGTAAATGCACTTGCACAGCTGCAGTTCCCACGCCCACACGTGTCACAAATCTGTGCTATACACCACACCATAACCACTATATTTACCCACTTAAGTAAAGAGTGCGTAAGATGTTACACAAAACTAAATATATTCGACTTTATAGGTGACCGGAGAGGGTTCTATTTGCTGCAGTTATTATAATGTAACATTGCCCTTCTGACTTAATGGTAGATATAGTCGTACATAAACACCCCGTCACGAGTAGGGGCACTTTGAAATACGGCTTGCCCGTGTGTGTGTGTGTGTGTGTGTGTGAAAGTTCCACCCCCATATTCCCACGCACCCCGTTAGCGAGACGTGATATTAAAATTCAGTAAACAACCCCGAAGTTTCTAAAGTTGCTTTTCATTATAAACGAAGTGCGGTGTACGGGATTCTGATACGATAATCGTGTCACTGCTGAATTTGAAATGGGTCTTCTACTTAACAAAGATTTTCTATTGTTGACTTTCACATTAATAAACGGCTAATCTTCGTTTTACGTATCTGAAATACAAGTAGTTAAGTAGCTACCTAGTGCGTTTCCTACGAGGGTGGTATGATAAGTAATGAACCTTGAAGCTACGCGGTTTGGCTGAATATTAAAAATGTCTTTGCCTACATCCGCCATCTTGGACGCGGGAAAATTGACAGTTTCAAATGATTCCGTCAATTACTTCATGACTTATAGTTTTTTAAACAGAACGAGTGGCATTGTTTGTGTAAAATGGAAAAAGAACAATATCGATCAGTGATTCGCTTTCTGTTTTTGAAGGGGAAAACGCGTGATGAAATTAAAACTGAGTTAGATACCGTATATGGCAATGCTTCACCTTCTATTGCCACAGTAAAGCGGTGGTATAACGAGTTCAGAAATGGAAGAATATCTGTGTTTGATGAGGCCCGCCCAGGACGTCCAAATGAGGTTACCACGGAGGAAAACATCAACAAAGTCCGTGATATGTTGATGAACGATCGTAGACTGAAGTTGAGGGAGGTAGCTGAGGTATGTGGCTTGTCACTGGAGCGTGTACAAAATATCGTTCATAAACATTTGGGAATGAGGAAGTTATCGGCCCGATGGGTACCGCGTTTGCTAACAGAAGAAAATAAGCAGAATCGTGTAGCCACTTCCAAAGAGTGTTTGGCACTATTAAAACATAATCCGAAAGACTTTTTTATGCGTTATGTTACCGTGGACGAAACGTGGATCCACCACTATACTCCCGAAACAAAACAACAGTCCAAGCAGTGGACCTGTCCCGGCGAAAATGCTCCAAAAAAAGCAAAAACGGTTCCGTCAGCCGGGAAGGTTATGGCGACCGTTTTTTGGGATTCCCAAGGAGTTATCCACATTGACTATTTAGCGAAGGGAAGAACGATCACGGGGCAATATTACTCTGATTTATTGTCTCGATTTGATGAAGAATTAAAGGAAAAACGGCCCCGTTTAGCCCGCAAAAAAGTGTTATTTCACCAGGATAATGCTCCGGCCCATTCATCTCACATCGTCAAGGCCAAACTGGATCAATTGGGCTACAAAGTACTGCCGCACGCTCCTTATTCGCCGGATTTAGCCCCGTGCGATTTCTTCTTGTTCCCAAACATGAAATCTTGGCTCGGAGGCAAACGCTTCATGTCAAATGAAGAGGTCATAGAGGCCACAGAGGAGTATTTTGCAGTTTCCGAAGACATATTTTTTGGAGGGCTTAAAGAAGTTGGAGACGCGTTGGGATAAGTGCATACTTTTGAAAGGGGACTACGTAGAAAAATAAAAACAAAAAATATTTTTTTATTTTTTTTCTTGGGTAGGTTCACTACTTATCATACCACCCTCGTAGTGTTTATTTGGTTTGCATTTTATGTCTACACGACTAAAGTTAGTAATGTAGTTTGTTGGGAATTGCAGCAGCTTTGTGTAATTAACAATGACGTTTTACTATTATGCATTTAGTTCAGATAGCAATTATGTATGGAAAATTGAATGTTGCCAATTGTGCAATTAGCTTAGGCACCTTAACGCCCCAGCGGAGCGTGAAGTGGGTTAATTCTGTTTGTTCCACGCGACATTGTCCTTGTTATGCCATACGTAACACGTCCGAATTTTGTCTGAGACGTCACAAATTTTAAACTTAATTTCTAGCTTTTACTATTCAATTAACTTAGTTTTTTTTTTTTGAATACTTATATATTTTTTATGTCATTTAGTTAAGTTTCCACGATATTTACGAGTACAAATATAACTCGAAAAAATTAGGTGTTATTAAATGAATTGCATTTAAGGTTTCACGCTCTATATGTGCTCCTACCAGCAAATGCTGTTTTTTAAAGTTGTCATTTACTCAGGATGTTTTCTTCTTTATTTATGTAGCTTGCTGCTATGCGCGATGGGTGGACGACTATAGTATACATTTTGGTCAATTGGTGTTTTTAGGAATGACTCGAGTGTGTATTTAACATTATGTTACAGCAATATATAATAGTAGAGAAATAACAATTATTTTAAATTAACTTACCACTCCAATGGGCGTTGGACAAAAAATCTGAAACAAGAAAATTCGATAAAAATTTTTAGAAAAAAATACCGGCTACGTGCTAGTTGAAGAGCGGAGGAGAGGAGAGGGTTCGGTGCATACGTATTTATTTTTTTGTGGTAGAATTCTTATACATAAGTTTTTCTGTAATGTACAAGCTATGAACTTATATTGTATTTTTTTTTCAAAATTTTAGTCTCAGTAGTTTTGGAGACGGGGGTCAATTTTCGTCTCTTTTCATGGATAATCATCAATTTACATATGTGTACCAAATTTCAACTCAAAATTGGCAGTGATAGACCGACGGACAGACAGACCCACGAGTGATCCTATAAGGAATCCATTTTTTTATTTTTTGTACGGAACACTAAAAATATTGAAAAATATAAATTTATTTTCGTTTTTTACGTCACTCTGAGAGACTAACTAAAATTCCACTAAAAATAAGACGCTTTCTGTATGCAAGGCCTGCAGATACTTTGAACTTGTCATTAAAGAGTGTAATCTTGTAAACATTACAAAGCAAGCGAGCCTAACTGCGCCGGTTACGAGCGCTATAAACGCTGATTAAAATACCGACTTCAATGAACATTCAAAGAAACGCCTTTAACTCAATTAAAGAGCTAATTTGGAGAATGCTCCGCTCTTATTACTCCTTATCAGCTTACTGTAAATTGAAAGGCAGGTAATGATCAAAACATATTTCCAGAAATAACGTGTTGATAAGATCTCGAATGTTAACTAATACGGCATTATTAGACTCTTTTATTTGTACAATATTTACATAATTACTGAGGTAAATGTACGTTTTATTATTCACTTAGTCTAGATGATACTCTAATATTACTTTTTGGAACTTTATATCCGAGGAGTGCCCGCGGCTCGAGGAGATATATGACGCAAGACACGACTTCGTCTGCGAGATAGTAAGAAACTTTTTGATTTGGTTACTCGCTCTTGGTCGAAAGTGTTAACTCGCTTTGCAATTTTTCCCAAAGACTCGATGCCATATTTTATTCTTATACTTCTTTGTTCTCCAAAATCTCCGCTTTTATTAAAGTCATCAGATAATTTTTAGGGTTCCGTACCAAAATCGTAAAAGAGGAACCCTTATGGTGAAACTTCGGTATCTATCCGTATGTCACAGCAGTTTTTCTCTGAAATTATAGAAGCTACGAACTTGTTTGGCATAGTTGTATAACTTGCTTGCCCACACCTGTTTTTAGCAAAAAACCTTAAATTAATTTTCTTAATGCCTTTTTAAAAGGGTTCTAGATTGGTAGGATTAAAGGAAAAGCAAACGGTGCATAAAAGGGCTCTATACTTTGTTTTATAATTTTGCGTTCTCCAATCATATTATCCTAATAAACACGGAATCCCTTAGTGAGCGCGTTCGATACGCACTTGACCCTTATTTTTATAGGATGCCTCAGTGAAAATCAATTGCCGTGAATATTTAAAATCCAATGTAGCATCCTTAGTATTCAAAAAGGTAGGCAAAAGGAGTTCCTTACAGTTTTATCCCATTTATATTATAAATGCGAAAGTCCGTTTGTGTGTGGGAGTTCATTCACGGTGCAACGGCTGGACGGATTTGGATGAAATTTGAAATGGAGATAGCTTATACCCCGAACACATAGGCTACTTCTTATCCCGGAAAATTAAGAAGTTCCCGAAGGAATGACGATAATCGAACTCTAGGCGGAAGAAGTCGCGGGCAGAGACTAGTTACTCATAAAAAAAAACCAAACGACTGCCTCAGCCAATCTCATATTCTGGTAACCAAAATAATGAGCGAGCCGAAACTTGCCTAAAATTGGACGCGAATAGATAAACATACCGAAGGTAAATAATTTAATATCAATTGGTTTCTGTAAATAAATATCATAAATCTGGATCAAAGGCGGCGGTAAGGAATGGAGCGATAAATTAAGTCGAGCTCTTAACCCTTTGAGGGATTGGGCGAGCGCCGATCAATCCGCGGCGGTCTCAACGCTGGCAGCGCTACTTTAATTTCGTATTGTATGGAAATGGAATATATTGACGTTGATAAAAAGGTTCATATCTACTTACACGATGATTTTTAATTGGCGATCAGGTACCACTAATTTTTCTAATTCAGTAATTGATGCCGATGACGTTACAGTCGCAGTTACATGTAGAAAAACTTTTTATGATATTATTTTTTTGTTTTGAAAATAACTTTATCGAAATTAATTGTCACCCTACTATTTTTTTAGTGTACACTTTAGGGTAGAGATTTTGATTCTTTGATATGCACAACATGAAGGTTAAAGAAATTAGGTTCATTGGCAAAATAATCTAAGGGACAGTGGCAATAGCAACCCTATTAAACCGACCAATAACGACTGTTTTCAGTAAGAATAGATGATTGGGAGTTGTATGACAAATAGTAGCTGTTGTTTTACCGTAGCCATAGCAACTATCATCGTTCAGAAAAAATGGTAGGCTTTTCGTTTCTTCAACGTCGAAATTAACAATCATAACCTTTCCGTACACTAACAATGGTCACTAGATTACGATTTAAAGACCTACTATTTGTTGACTTTGGGTGAAATCAATTCAGTTGTCATGTCAGGTTGGTGGACTTAGCTCTCAAAAGTTAAAGTTTATTGACGTAAGATCTGTCAAATTTCCCGTGAAAGCGATGGCACTTGACGTGTCGTTTCGTATTTACTTCACTTCGTTAATGAAAGTAAGATGACCATGTATTCAGTGGTTATTGGTTTTAACATTATCATTAATTGTAACTAATTAACCCGTGAGGTAATAGCGTGAGACCTCACCTATTGAATTAAATTTTGGCTGGTAATTAATATTTTTTAACTCCTAATCACCGATTAAAAATCACCGTGTATAACACTACGCCAAAATTAAACTCTCTTCCACAATGTATTGTATAAATATGAATGTATACAAAACTGCTACGTTATTGACAGGAAAATTACAGCCTGCTAAAGCTAAAGAATACATATAATAAGTATTCCTGTAATAATAAAGATGTACTGAAGAACGATGTATAGAAAATCAACACATATTTACAAGGAAATGGGAATAATAGCGGAAAACGAACTCCGGGCGTTCCACGAAGTGGTACAAGCGAAATTGTTATCATAATAGTACGAGTATGCTCTGCTTATAGGAACGCTGTATATTTTTAAAACATTTAAAATAAAATAGTATGGAATTAATAACCAACTCGACCTACTAAAACATCAAAGAACATGATAACAGTTATTTAACATCACATTCGTTGCAGAACATTACTTTAAATCATACTCCGTAACTGTGTAGCTCTGGCCTCAATTTTTATCACTATTCATAAAACTTAATTGATGTACATTATCATAGGGCGTTAGGGGAAACAGGCAGAGTTTATTGCTACTGGTGAGGCTTGTGGAGACGATGATGGCTTCAGCTATTGAGAGCGGACTAACAGCCGGTTTTTCAAGTCCCAACACTGGATAATGGCTATTAGCTGGTGGGCTGGTTAGCTGGTAGGTTCGTAAAACAGCAACCGGTTAAGGTTGCAAGGGTCATTCGGCACTTGTAGCTGGAGCAGTTTAAAATATATTTACGACTCTTATTTCTCCGAGTCAGTCTTTGTAAAATTGCTTTAGTGCTGTAAGGAAACAGCCTCTGCTCTCAGGCACTAACTCTGTACATGTGTTTATAATAGGTATTATGTTCGCATTTACAATAACAGATTTTCAATTTCATTCGTTTATATGATTGATAATAAAAGTAATTGATTATCATCTTGCTACAGATTATTGTTCATTTGGTTTCGGTAAATTGAAAGCAATGTATCATCGTACCTATGTATATATATAACATAAATAGTATGTTCGTAAGAGCGATGGATCCAGACCGACCCCTATCAATTGGCCGAGCTGCGTTTGATTAAGAAGCCCGTCCAAGCGTTATCGGGGCACGCGCACTTATGCGTGCGAGTCCGTGCTCGATGCATTTGTGCATCCGGATGCATCTTGATACTTTACTTGCGTAATAAATCGTACACATAGTCTTTAGCAGATTTTCAGAAATGTTTAATATAATCAGATAAGAAAATAAGATGTTTTGATCATTTGGCTTTATCATAAGTTGTTAGCGGTCAGTAATCTTGTGCGGCGCCCTAAGGCCTAGGTTTAGCTATGCTATTAGGTACTTCTTAGTATTCTCCTTTTATTACTGCAGAGGTATGATAAGTATAAGGAATAAAGCAAATGTTCTTGTATTTCCAGTTATCAGTACAGTGAGTTACGGCGTATCTGCCGCGTTCAGTAAACATATTAATTTACGTCGAGCTCGCGCAGATGTGCAGCTCTTAACGGCGTGATAAAACATGTTATTTTATGTTCATCTTGTCGCGTTAGGCGTTACTTGAGGTAGAAATTAGACAGTGTTTACAAATATGAATTTAATCAAATCTCGAATCTGATATTAATTACAAATTATAAAATTAATTGAAATTCAAATTAATAAATTAATAAATTAAACAAACACAGAAAATATCAGGCAGGTAGTCCCAGGGTATGAGTCCGTTATTTCATTCTACTATGTAGAGAAGAGAGACCGTGTTCACTTAACACAGCCTGATATGGCTACCACTTCCCTGTAGTGCGGCAGATGGAGGTGCGCGGCCAGTGACGTCACGGGTAGTTCCGGAGGGAGGGCAGGTCAGCAGTCCGGGAAGTAGTTCCTCATCAGGCTTGAGTTGTAGCCCGTAACAAAAATCCCCGACCGGGGATAACAACCACTCGCGTATTTAAATTATTGAAGCATTAAAATAACATTAGTACTGAATACTGTGATCCAGCACAGCACAGATTATTTAAAATAATTATAGATTACTTATATCATAATAAATTAATATGGTTAGCGACCCATCGTACGTGATGTCGCGCTGTCGCTGCCGTGCGAATCTCGAGCAGAACCCCCGCCGTCGCCCTAGCGGGGAGCGGCGATTCACCTTGAACATGACTTGCCGTTGAGATAAGAACGCGTCCACGCAGTAAAGCGCCTAGTGATTTAAATTAACAACGTTAATTACTTACATTGATTCAGGCTCCGATACATAATAGTTGAGTTAATCTTGAGATTAACTTATTTAAAGTTGGATATAATATAAGTATTCGACAAAATTGCTCACTCAGGCACAGTAGTAACGACCCACGTTACATACCCCCTCTTTTTGGGTAGAATTTTGGCTAAGAAAAATTCCCTTTTACTAGACTAACTCAGAAGCTATCAGGTTCACAGTCAGTCATCGTCTACATACTTCACTCACTCACGCTATACTCTCATTCATCATCTCTCGGAGTTGCCTTAACACATTTAGCTATGTGTTACAGCCGTTCTATGACACTGAGTTTTTGTTTCAGCCGACAAAAACTCTCCAACAGCTTTAGAAGGTTCTTAGCGATAGCGTTTTTTTTTAATGTTGATTCCAAATGTCAGTTTAGATAGCGTTTATGAATTCATTTATTAATTTAGGTAGTATTTTAACGTTGATGACAAGTATTCCGGTATATCCGGTAGAGGATAACTGAAACTCGTTATATTGTGGGTAGACACAAGATAACTTTTACTTAATAAGTAGAAATTTGGAATCTAAGTTAAATATAAAACGACAGTCGTTCAGTTAGTAAGAGATTTATACCTTATAGTTCGTTAGTTTTATGTCCTTGATATGCCAATCCCCCAAATTATTACCATGCATATCTTCTAGAACAAAAACCAACGGTGATTTTTTTGCTAGAATGCGACATTTTATAAACTTAGGTGCGAGTTTTTTTGCAAACTGATCAACTTTGTCGCTTTGGTAGTAAGTTCGCTTCCAAACACAATCTCCCACATTAAAATCAGCTTGTCTCCTACGCAAATTATAGTGGCCACAATTTTTAGAATGTGCCTTTATTAAAGAAGCCTGTATTTCCTCAAAAACTTTCCGAAGCACGCCCAGATTTCCCGCGTACTCTTCTCTTGGCGAAAACACCAGATCAGAGACATTATCTGGATCCAGATAATGGGAACCACAGGTAACCAGTTCTCGAGCATAGACTAAGAAAGATGGAGTAAAACCAGTTACTTCATTAGTTGATGAATTTATAGCAAACTGTACCTTAGTGATGTTAGAATCCCAGGATCTATGATCATTATTTTCGATAAAAGAAGAAATTGCGGTTACTATGGTTTTATTGTAGCGTTCAACACTATTAACTTGAGGAGTATACTTAGGGGTATATTGAACGTCGGGAACTTTATACTTATTAAATAGGGATTTAAGGATATTGCTCACGAACTGCTTTCCATTGTCCATTAAGACAGTTCTAGGAATTCCATGCACAAGAAATACTTCGTCTTCCAGAATTCGCGTTATTATTTCCGCAGTAGCACGTCTTATGGGAAATAGAAGGCAGTACTTAGTGAAGCAGCATGTGACAACGAACAGGAAGGTGTTCTGGTTTTTAGAAGGTGGTAAAGGTCCCACTAAATCCATGCTAATCATTTGAAAGGGTCTAGAGCATTTCTTTGGGCGTCCCATAGTACCTAGCGTTGCATGGTTAGCATGCTTGTAGGATTTGCATACATCACAGTCAGCCACGAACTTAGTCACATCGCGGTGCATGTCAGGCCAAAAATATCTAAGACATAACCGTTTGTAGGTCTTTAGAACCCCGAAATGACCAGCAGTAGGGCAAGAGTGATTTTGGTTAAGTACCTGCAGCCGATTTTCGAGAGGGACGACCTCCTTCCACTCGAACTCCCTAGTTAGAGGATTTAAGGTTTTTTTGAAACGGTAAAGTTTGCCATCTTTGACTTGGTAATCCAGAAATGAAGCAGGTGCATTTAAGCAACCATTATAGATATTTAAATACCAAGAATCCGCGATATTCTGCGTAAGATTAGGTGTAGATGAATTTATAACTGATACTGGTAGTCGTGAAAGGCAATCTGGAACAACATTATCAGAGCCGCGACGATGTTTGATTTCGCAGTTGAAGGCAGAGAGTCTTACACCCCATCTAGCTAACCGACCTGTAGGGTTGTTTAAGTTTAAAAACCATTTTAACGCTGCGTGGTCTGTGTAAATAGTTATTTTTTTACCGTTTTCAAGGTAGCATCGCCAATGTTCAACCGCTGTCAGGACTGCCAAGGCCTCTCGCTCAGTAGCGCTAAAATTTTGTTCCTGTTTAGATAATGACTTGCTCATATACGCTATCACTCGCTCAACACCCTCTGAAGTCTGTGTAAGAACCGCACCAATGCCCACATCGCTCGCATCAGTATGCACTTCAAAAGGCCCTGAGTAGTCCGGACAGGATAGAACAGGCGTAGAGACCAGACATTTTTTTAATGCTTTAAAAGCCTCATCAGCTTCCGTGGACCATTTGAAGGGGGCCGCAGTTTTAGCTTGTGACGTTAGTTTATTTAGGGGAGAAGCTAGAGAGCTAAAATGTGGTATAAATCGACGATACCATGAGGACGTACCAAGAAATCTACGCACCTCTTTACGATTCTTAGGTGTTGGATAGCTCACAATAGCTTCTACCTTATCTGGGTCCGCATGCAAGCCATTAGAATCGACGACGAACCCCAAATACTTAAGTTGTTTCCTAAAGAACTGACTCTTTTTGAAATTGATCGTCAAATTTGCGGAAGTAAGTTTCTCCATAACGCGCACTAGAAGCGATATATGTTGATCGTAAGTAGGAGACACTATTACAATGTCATCAATATACACGAAGACCTTGTATTCAAACTCAGGCCCGCAAAACAATTGATCAACCAAGCGTTGTTGTGTAGCCGGCGCGTTAGTCAAGCCAAAGGGCATTGATTTAAATTGGAAGGTTCCGCGAGTTGGTATATAGAAAGCGGTCTTACATTTGTCTTCTTCCCTAATCAGTATTTGCCAGAAACTCTTTGACAAGTCTAAGCTAGTGAGATATTTAGCGTCGCGCAGATTGTCCAAAATCTCGGATATGTACGGTAGGCTGTAAGCGTCCTTTTTAGTTATGGCATTGAGTTTACGACTGTCTAGACAAAATCTTAATTGACCATCCTTTTTAGGGGTTAGTAGTACAGGTGAAGACCATGCACTCTCACAAGGTTCGACTACGTCCTCTTTGAGCATCTCGTTCAGTTGTTCGATCAAGACTCTCTGTTTCTCTAGGGGCATTCTATAGTAGCGTTGACGAATGGGAGCAGCATTCCCAGTGTCAATGGAATGTGTAATTAGAGAAGTCCTACCTAAACCGCGTTCCTCGTAGGATATATTACGGAACTGAGAAATTATGTGGTCAGCTGTGATCTTCTGCTCTTCAGTTAGGTGATCGTAACTACAGATACTTACGTCGCCGTCTACAGCCAGACCAGCAAGAGCGACCTCAGTTTCAGAGCGCATAATTACTGAAGCCAAGTGCTTTGGAAATAGCCCAAAATCATTCCAGAAATCCATTCCCAGGATTAACGAATTTTGTATTGTAGGCACAATGTTTATTTCTAATATGTGTGTTTGGTTTAAAAACGTAACCGGTAGATACATTACACCAATACGTTCCAATTTCTGACCACCAGCGGCAACAAATTGTAATGGTTGACTTTGGTGTAGAACATAACCCCTTGCAGTAAAGTGCTTATAAGTGTTGTTACCTAGAATAGACACAGCAGAACCTGTATCTAGTAAACCAATTAGTGGTTTATCGTGTAATTCGACGGAGACATGTGGTCGAGAGAAATCGGATACTAAATTGTGGATTGAAGAGACAGCATAGCACGAAAAGAATTGCGTGATAAATTTAAGCCAATCGGACCACTCCGAGTAATCTAATTTAGTTGTAGCAGCGTTTTCGCACTTGCCATCACCACAACCCACAGCATTCAGTTTTTTTGGTCAGATTTACAAAGTGGACAGTCCGGGAAGCGAACCCCTCTCTTGCCACATTTGAAACAAATCGGGAAGTGTGGTTGCTGACACTGCCCTAAGGAATGAGAGTCCACACGGCATCTCGGGCAATATAGCCGTTTAGTGTTAGTAGATGTCATCGTAGTACTTAAGGAATTTATATTGGGATTTTGAAACTGCTCTGTATTTTGCTTATTGAAACTACCGTATGGTTTCTGATAGGGCCTGTAATTTTTATATTTACTGTTATTGTAGTCTTGTTTGTAGGTATTGTAGTTTGAATTATTAACGCCTTTATTACCTGTGCTAGTTGATTGATAGTTGTATGCAAATTCGCGAGCTAGTGTCTCCGAATTTACTCTGGGTGGTTCATGAAATTGAGCCATGCGAGCCTGGATATTTTCATAGCTGCGGCACAACTCCCTGAGAGCGTCGATGCTAGATATGTTAGGCGAAGCTGCTAGCGTGCTAGCATAAATAGGACGTATATTATGTAGGAGAATCTCCAACTTGTCCTCCTCAGAAAGCTGCTTGCTAAGGCGCGAAAACATGCCATGCATTATGGAAATGTAAATAGAGATATTCTCCCGATCTCCCTGCGTACGCGACCTAATCTCTGACAAAAGACGGTAGTCATAATCGCTTTGGCAAAAGTCCTGTTTTAAAAGTGCGACAAGATCATCCCACGATTCCACCTTGTCCTTGATACACCTGTACCAATGCAAGGCATCATCAGTAAAAATCTCATACGCATAAGTCAACAACTTGTCCTTAGACATACTTCTCGAGAATACGAGCTCTTCAGCTTTTTGTATAAAAGACCTAACACATGTCTTACCATTAAATTTGAGCTTGCCAACCACATCAGACACCAGCCTCTTCTCGCAATTAACCGATATAAGCTCAGACAAAGGTTCTGGGTTTGTTGTAACTGACGGTGCCTCTGATTTTAATTGTTTCAGTTCCCCCATGAACTGCTTTAATTTTTGTGAATAATCCACGTATTGAGTTTCAATAGTTTGCAGCCGATTTATCCTAATTAGTCTGTAATAAACGTGATTCAGCATCGTTTCTGTGCGAGAGTAAACACTTTTATCGAATTTGTTTTTTATAGAAGCTAAATTATCTCTAATTTTGATTAAAGTATCCTTAACCTGTGCCAAATCAAGAACCGGCTCCAAATGAGACTCTAGAATATCCTCCGATGGCAATATTGGAGCTAATTTTACAATCTGCTTACGAAGTTCCTGAACAGATTCTCCCGTAGTACCGCCACGGACACCAACCTCATACTCCAGCTCTGCTTTTTGCAGCGAAAGAAATTTAATTTGGTATGACATCCTTACCAGTAGGCGTGTGTTGCAATTTACAATAATCAACAATGGTAACTAAAAATAGCAGAAAAGCAAAACGATACCCAGCGCAATAATCGACTTATTGTTAATATGAAGAAGTCACCGAAAATGTGGGTGTAGTATGATATAAAAATAGTTTAGTTTAAAAAAAAGATATTGTGAGTAGACACAATAAAAATACAAATGCAATAAAGTTATTCATTAAGTAGTAGATACCCTCACACCTTCAATGACCAATTGATAGGCTTAAAACTAAAGCTACCAGCACCAATGATTCCTAGATAATACTACAAACTTGTGTAAGTGAACACGGCTCTGTGAAATATCCTATAGTGGGCGCCACTGTCGCGTTAGGCGTTACTTGAGGTAGAAATTAGACAGTGTTTACAAATATGAATTTAATCAAATCTCGAATCTGATATTAATTACAAATTATAAAATTAATTGAAATTCAAATTAATAAATTAATAAATTAAACAAACACAGAAAATATCAGGCAGGTAGTCCCAGGGTATGAGTCCGTTATTTCATTCTACTATGTAGAGAAGAGAGACCGTGTTCACTTAACACAGCCTGATATGGCTACCACTTCCCTGTAGTGCGGCAGATGGAGGTGCGCGGCCAGTGACGTCACGGGTAGTTCCGGAGGGAGGGCAGGTCAGCAGTCCGGGAAGTAGTTCCTCATCAGGCTTGAGTTGTAGCCCGTAACAAAAATCCCCGACCGGGGATAACAACCACTCGCGTATTTAAATTATTGAAGCATTAAAATAACATTAGTACTGAATACTGTGATCCAGCACAGCACAGATTATTTAAAATAATTATAGATTACTTATATCATAATAAATTAATATGGTTAGCGACCCATCGTACGTGATGTCGCGCTGTCGCTGCCGTGCGAATCTCGAGCAGAACCCCCGCCGTCGCCCTAGCGGGGAGCGGCGATTCACCTTGAACATGACTTGCCGTTGAGATAAGAACGCGTCCACGCAGTAAAGCGCCTAGTGATTTAAATTAACAACGTTAATTACTTACATTGATTCAGGCTCCGATACATAATAGTTGAGTTAATCTTGAGATTAACTTATTTAAAGTTGGATATAATATAAGTATTCGACAAAATTGCTCACTCAGGCACAGTAGTAACGACCCACGTTACAATCTATTGGTATAAACTCTATTAAATTGGAAATAATGCACAAGAATAACCGTACTCTAGAAATGGAGTGTCGATGTTGTTGCTATTACGAGCGCGAAAGTTTTTATTTGAACAGATGGCATTGTTACATTTCCAGTAAAAGTGCCCACCTGTGCAAGTAATAACAAGACACATTATTGCGTTAGGCGTCCGATTTTCACATTAGATCTTAAATGCGGTATTTTCACAAGTTTCTCTTCGTGACTAGACCATTTTGCTGCATAGTCATTTAGTGAGGTAATTACACGATTTATCGTACAATTATTGAATTGAATACGTAATTCCCATTATGAGTGGAGTAGTAGTGTTCAGTCAATGGCGTCGGTAACAATGGGCATTCACGGCAGGGCAGGCGGAGCGGCGTTGTGCTCTCGCGGCAGTAAACCACCTCTCACGCAGTATTATAGAATCACGCTGACGGCGGCGTCGCGGACCCTTTTTATTGCAGGCTCGGTAGGATCACGAAACTCAAATATGGAGCAGTCACGGGTGTTAAAATGAATAGTATGGATTCATGTTTCTCATAGACTCTTTTGCTGAATTGCAAAATTAAGCAATACTTGAAGAGTTATATATGGTGATCTTTAATATTTATTCAATCTTTATTTTTGCATCTATTACTTAGTTAAGACTGATATGATACGAATAGCAAATTTAGGATACGAGGCGTAGGTATCGGTTTGCCATAGTAAATAACAGACACTAGCATCACAAGAGCTAACTATACAACAAAAGCTAACTTTTCTCGTCTGCACTCTACGACTTTTTCGGTAACGAGTTACTCGCCTCTAAAGTTATTAAAATTACCTTGAGTGGCGTTAATAGTTCTTCAAGTATACTATTAAACTTACACTTTTCACGTATTTTACGTGTTTTTACATAATCCAATTGTTTTTAAAACACTTTAACATTATAATATTAGAATTGTCACGCCATGTGTTCGGTAAACATGGTAATTATAAAACTGTTATTCTCATGGCATGGCATTATGTACTCTCATTACTAAACTGATAGCAGTTTAGTACCCCGTGAATATTTCAGTAACATTTCATGCCAGTAGAAAGATAGGAAAAACAGAAGCTTTTTCTAGCTTTGTGGTCATGGCTCTAATTTTCTAATTTTCTAACATTTCTAGGACGTTGCACATATTTTGATTAAAGTCAATAAAAAATGGTTTAATCAAGAGGGCCAGGTTCATAGCTCGTAATGGTGGCGGTGGACGTGATGAGCGCACGCGCCGGCACTTCCGGTGGAACGGTTATTGTGCTGCGCGGGCCGGAAGCGGCGATACCATCTACGTGGTGCGCGCGCACTGCTGTAGTTACGGTGTTACTCGATTGAGACCCGCAGTGATTTAAATTTTTACCGGATTGCAGTACCCAAATTAAGGGAAATTAAGTATTCAGTGGAAAAAATGTATTCGTGAACGATGGCGTAATAACAGACTACTTTACTCAAACTTGACTTATAGAAAATATTTCATTTCATTGCGATAGGGGATACATTTTCTTAACTGCAAATGAACTAAAGTTAGCGCGATTATTTTGGGAATAATTTATTTATGGCTCGGCAATACGTGCAGTGTAATAATTGTAATTTACGTAATTAATGTGCACGTCGTCGTTGTATGCCCATACAAAACAGTTTGAGCATTCAAACAGTGATAAATAAAATATTTACTTTACGCTGCCTTATTCTTCAATTTTATATTCGTACCTACGCAGATTTCACGATTTGAACCAAGTATTGATATCTATTCCGTCAGCATTGCAGTGTGCGATGGCCGCCCGCCGGCGTAAGATTTAATCTAATTTAAACTCCAATGCACGTATTCATACGAGCCAAACTGCAACGCCTTGAGAGCAACAAGCTTGTCTGTACGAAGTTTTTATAATTGGATAGTCAACCATAGTGCTCTCGGCGGGAAGACTGCGCTTAAGTGCTAAATAAGGTTATACGGCAATTTGTCGTCAACTGAAAACTATCAAATTTATTAAAGCCTATAATGTAGAAAGGCAGGATGATACACCGGAACCCGAATCATGAACTTTTATAAAACCGGCCAAATTTAAGTCAGTGAAAGGAATAGAGATACAAAAGTCATAACATTTGTGTGATGAGCACGAGTATTTGTTTCTGAGTGTTGGATGTTTTATTTGTACTTTAGTATTTATTTCCCTATATACAAGCCTAGAGTTTAGTTTGGAACTATACACACTTATTTCTTTGTCTTTACATGAATACTACATTGGTACATACCTAGCGACGCCGTCCAGGAATTCAAATATTTAATCGTCTCTCGTACCTCGCTTGTGAATATAGCAAATAATTGAAATTACGAAATACGGCTGTCACAGGTATCTTAGGATAATGAGAGTATAGGTACATTTGTGTGAGGTTGTTCTATGTCCCCTGATGTTAATGTCAATGGAATAGAATGGTTTATAATCGATTTTGTTCCACACTCAAAAAAATCCGTTGGGTTTGGTTCCCAGCAAAGAATTTATTTTCTTTGTCGGTATGTAAGCGTATTGTTTATTGTTTAATGAGATCCGAGCATACCTAATTGTCCACCGTCTCGTCCATAAACACGTATTAACTTTGTTTTTGTTAGATATAATGTAGTGTTTATTGGTAGGTATGCATTGTGGTCGACTCCTGTTTACGATACGCATAGAATCAATCAATACCAGAGCAGTCACGTCTTGTGAATTTGCGCTCTATATCTTTCTTATGAATTATAATTATGCAGGATGGCGTCCATTGTTCTCGTGCGGTTTCAAACGTAACATGCCGTTGTGGTGTTATTCAGTGTCGCAATTCATAGCAGCGTACAGAAAATAGGTGGTTTTATCGGGTACAATTACCGCAAAGCACCGAAGTTTTATAACTCCGAATAGATCGTAGTTCTCTGAGCGTTGCAACAATTGCAAGCTCTCCCCTCTGTCCCTATTTGTTGACACTAGGCGGCTAGTTTCGACAATTTTATATATTTTATTACGTCACAATTTCTCAAAATTCATAATTTCAAACGTAAGATTCGGTCAAAGGTATTGTTTTGGCAATGGTTACGTTTGTACAGCCCACAATCCATTTACTTCGCTCGGTAGGTACGATTGCACAGGGGTAAAGCAAGCATTGGTTCTATTCTTCTCGGTTAACCAATGTTGCTTTTGACATGTTATCGCATACTCGCATAGCTTTTAACTCGGCCATCATATTGTTAAGTAAACTTCGTCCGCGTTGATTTCAATTATCGTTATTCCCTCGGGAACTTTTAAATTCCAAATTGTATCCAATCTCGTACAGTCGTTGCAGCGCAGTGGCGAAGCGTGGCCAAAACCAGTAGGCAACCCGGTCTAGTCAAGTGCGAGGTGGACTACGCACTGTTAGGTTTCCGTTTAGTAAATAACCTTTTTTTTACCAACCAACTTTTGTCCACGACTCCGTTCACGACAAAGTAGAGTACCGCTATTTCCTCGGGATCTAGTCCATTTTCCGAAATAACTATAGCCGTTTTCGGGTTATAAACTAGGTAGGTACCTACCTATTTCTGTCTCAAATTTCACGTCAACATGATGTAACGTTGAATTTTGAAGGTATAACAAAGGTATAAGCATAAAATCGATTAAAATAAAAGAAAACGCAATCAGAAAAGTACCAACTAAATTAGACCCCCGCGCTATCAACGTATGCTGATTAATGTTATCTCATATTTTTGTTTCCACGTTCCAAATAGGTATGTTTTATTAGTAGTTTTAGCCACCTGAAATAGATAGACAAGAAACATAATAGGTACCCTCAGACCTCATAGGTACCTCCTACCTAATAAAAAGTCAAAATCTAACCTCATCTTATTTTCATGATATAGGTACCTAGCTAATTACTAACAACTGCTATTTAACTACTAACATTATGATAAGTAAAGTACACGAAAAATGTTGGTATCTATATCTAACAAGCCTGTTTCAAGTCCCAATACTGCTAGAATAGTTAGTGTGGAAGTGTAAGTAAGTTTAAAGAATAAGTACCTACCTACCTACAGTCACATCAACAGAGTCCACACGCTAATTCGATTTCTAATTTCGGTGCGTGAGGAGAGTAGGTATGTTTACAGGGTGACTGTATTAATCTTAGTATAAACTAAAATCATTTCCCGATACTTAACAGATGACTTGGAAAAACTCTTTAACCTTTTCAGATACCTAATCTCTAAGATAAATAGGTACATTTTTTGAACTTAAAATTCGACCATTTCGAGAGACCTACTTACATTTATTTAAGTAAACAAACAAACCTCGTCGCCTTCACCGCAGTACAAAATCACAATAAAACTACACTTACACACAACACTACGACAATACCTACACTTAACAAGTTATATTTCACTCATAAAACGCAATTTAACACAACTTTAAAACATCACCTAGTGTTTTAATGTGAGAGGACGCGTAATGGCGCACGTAATGAAAAACTACTGCATAGTAAGTGCAACAATATTTTGATTAGAAATTTGGGCTCGAGGTCACGCGCGAGTTGCGCGACAGAGGTGCCCCCGTTATAGGCAAAGGTGATAACGACTATGACTACATGCAAATAAAGTTTAAATTTGGATGCAATAAGCCGCAATGGCCGCGCCGGACCTGCGAAACTATTGTACGCAGTTTTACGGAGTGTCACTGTCGATTTGTGTTGGTGTGAGAGGTCAAAGTTCTAGGAAAATCTTTGTATGTGTTTGTGCAGGTACGGCGAAGAGCAAGCGGCTTGTATGGGGTTTTTAAATGTGGGTGTAACTTCAAGTTGAGTAAAATGTATCTGTGTGCAAAATTAGTAAATGTGTGCGGACTGTCCTGCGCTAGCCATCGGTTTTAGTAAGAATTTTTTGATTTCGCGCGCATTGGTAAATTGGAATTGCGGCATTAGGCGTTTTGTTTATGCATCGTATTATATTAATACTGTGTTATGTCAACGGGTGGGTAAAGCTATTGTATACCGGGTTACCTAAAACGTTTTGTTTGTATACCTACTCTATGCATAGGAATTTTTGGTAAAGCCGTAAATAATCGGCTTGTACGAACGCCTCGCGACTGTTGCAGCGTGAAGGAGTATCAAACTAACACAATCACAAACTTTTGCATTTATAGTATTAGTGAGATTATTAAATATCTTCGTAAAAATCCTACTTTCTTTATTTTCTAGCATAATTCGGTTAAAGTATACTTATTTCACATACTTGACAAATCGAATGTGCCCGTTTTCTATGCAAGGGGGTATATTACGAAAGCAGATCTCGGAATCTACCACCAGTCCAGGATAATTTATAGTAAAGTCGGCGTCGAGCGCAAGCTGCTTCGCTAGATAATAACCCCACCCCTGCCTGAACCCGTTCTAATTCGATTCCCTTGGTGGTTTCATCGTTAGTATTTAGGCCAGTATTGACCGAGTCCACAGCACAATCAGCACTGATCGAATTAAAGAGTCTCCAGCGCAAAATCCCAAACAAAAATATGTACACAATACTGTGCTTGTTTCTGTATGTACGAGTATATAGACTAGAGAGCCGACAGAGCGACCGCTCTCCAAGGCTAAACTGTAAGGATTCCTAGTTTCATTAGAACTTATTAATTTCGCTAAGCTAACAAATTATGCAACTAGATTAATGTTGTCCTTTTTCGTAATGAAGCCGAAAAGAGGTACTTCTCTAATTGTTTTTATTACAATAATTAAGTAGGTAATTTGAATTCAATAATATTTAAGTGTTGTATAATGACATCGTATAGTATAGTTTATGGGATAGTTTTATAAATGTATGCGATTAATAAAGTCAATATCCTAAACTGACAGGCATATCTATTCCAGTTATGTTTGTTTTTTACTCATGGGACAACCCTTACTTTGACGATCCTTACTGAGAAAACTACTCAATTGTTTTGTTAATGATAAATTATTATTAATATGACATAACTGAAATAATGTATATATTTTTAAGTCTCAATTCAGTGTACTTATCATAAAAAAAAAAAAAAAAAAATTTTTTATTTACCAAAAAAATATTTGTACATTTAAAAACATATTGCTAATGACCACCACACTAGGCGACGCCTGTCTCGTGGGGCCAGGATCACGGATTACCAATTACAACTGTCCTGCGCATGTGCTGGTTAAGACAGCAAAATTTTAACCACTCTAAGTACCATTTCATCACAAGATGCTAAATTTAATCAATGTTAATCGACAGTTAGTTCATACATTTTGACAGCTGTTAACGTTCTAATCGTCTGTTAAGTGGTTAACATCGTCTGGTGAAATTGGTAATAAAACTACTATTATTATTTACTCTTAATATTTAACTAACAAAATGCTAAAGGCTAGATGATGCCGGTGTCAAAAAACTGCTGGAGTTGAGTACGATAAGGTGAAACAATGGTGTCTGTGATTGTTAGTGTGTATGTTTTGTGTGTCTGTGTGTGTGTGTGTACATCGTGTCGGTAGAAAGTACATGGGAAAAAGTATCTTATTTAGGCTCACCTCTTGGCCGCTAGAAGTTGTTCTGTCTGTTTGTAGTCAAGCAAGCCGATCCAATTTATAATTTTATTTTTTGCGTTTGGAACAGAGCAGCCACTGAAACTGCAGGCCTTATTCACCCTATTGTAAATTTGTGGGTGAAAAAAGTCTATGAAGCGTCTGGAAAACGCAGTCCTCGTGCGGGGGACGGGTAAGTTAAAAACGCGTTTTTGCAGCATTTTCAGGTAGTCTTGAGAGTTGATAACCCTCCGATGCAACTGAAGAACTATCCTCGCTACAGCCAGCTTGCGCACGCTAAGAACACCAAGCTCCCTTTAGAGCTCTGACGTGGGAAAACGACGTGGTTTCCTGAGCATTACCTTTAGCAGGTACCTTTGAGCTCTTTCCAAGGTTAACAATACTGAACTGGCGGAACCGCCCCATACCGTTATGCAGTATGTCAAAATTGCCTGACCGATGGCAACGTAGACAGCTTTCAGGAGAGACATGTCTGCAGCATTTCTGAGAAGCTTCATTGTGTACACTAATTTTCGAATGCGAGCCGACACAGAATCGATGTGTTTTTTAAAATTAAGTTTCTCGTCCACGAAGATGCCGAGGTACTTAATATCCGAAGCTCTCCCAATAGTACTGCAGTTACATGACTGCGAATCTAAGCCCAAACATGGTCTCGCATGTAACTTAACAAAGGGCTCGACTTGGGGTCCCGACGAAGCAGTTTTATAAAAACATAGGACTTTAGTTTTTGCTGCATTAACAGTTAAGAGGTTATCCGCCAGCCAGGCAGCTACCGACGTCATCCCTTCCTGCACAGCTTCAAAGCATCGCTCCCATGTAAGCCCGTGAAATAAAATTGCCGTGTCATCTGCGTAACAGATAATTTCAGCTTTGTCCAAAGGAAGCCATGCCAAATCATTGAGGTAAACGAGAAAAAGGGTAGGGCCCAGAATACTCCATTGTGGGACGCCAAAGGTCACTGGTTTTTCATCACTGTACGTGTTTTCAAACTTAGTGCATTGTCGTCTGTCAGTCAGGTAACTCTGAAACCAGTCCAGTGCCGTACCTCTCACCCCCAAAAGCTCGAGCCTTCTTAGTAGAATAGGTGCAGATACCGTGTCGAACGCCTTGGCTAGGTCCAGGAAGACGCCAACGCTTGGAAGTCCCTTGTCTAGGTTGCAAGAGATGATTTGCGTTAGGAGAGAAACTGCGTCTTCTGTGGATTTGCTCCTCCTGAAACCAAACTGTCGTTCTGAAAGTAAGGTGTTCGACTCCAAGAATGCAACCAGTCTCCTATTTACCAACTTTTCTAGTATTTTTGAGCAGCTTGGCAAGAGAGAAATTGGTCGGTAGCTGTTAGGATTATCCTTGTCACCCCCTTTGTGTATGGGAAACACTGCAGCCTTCTTCCAAGCCCTTGGGAAGCATCCTGTCTCCAAACTTAGATTACAGATTGCTGAGAGTGGTTCTGAGATCGATTTTTTGGCAAGTTTTAGGAGGCGATTACTTATTTCGTCCACGCCTGGCGCTTTGTCAGTCTTGAGACACGCAATTATCCCCTCGATCTCATACTTATCAGTAGGGGCCATAAAGAAAGAATTTAAGGGAGTTTTATGGACCTGATAGCGCGGACCTAGATACCTTGGAGGCGAGCGTCACTTCAGTCTCCCCAGAATGTTCCAGTAGCTTTTTCGCTAGTGTTTCGCCGACCATAGAAAAGTGATCATTAAGGTGATTTAAAGACTCCATTACACTTGGTTTCATACACGCAAAACTAGGCTTCTCTTTAACATGTGGTACTTGGATAATATTTTTTATACTAGCCCACAGTTTTTTTGGATCATTTTGGTTTTCGGATAGTTGTTTTCTTTCATATTCTGTTTTAATATTTCGAATTAGAGTGATAAAGTAATTTCTGTATCGGGAGTAGACTAGTTTTGCGGTTAAATCATTTGGATTTTTACGAGACATGGAGTGTAATTTATCCTTTTGCTTGGAACATCTAATGAGCCCTGGAGTGATCCAAGGATTTAGTTTGAACTTAGAGCTACTTATGGTTTTCACTACTGTATGTTTATTTATAATAGAAGACACAGTAGTAAAAAATGCGTCAGCAGCCGCCGAGGATGATGTATTGTTTGTAACTACCTCCCAGTCTGTGCCGCCCAATTCTGAGCATATAGCGTCATAGTTTAACTTTTTGATTAATCTATCAGATTTACTTTTTTTAATTTTTGTTTTAGATGAAATGCCGAGCACAACGAATTCATGGTCAGTTATATCAGTATTGCATACGGCTGCTACAGTTGGGTTTTTAGTTCTAACGAAAAAGTGGTCCAGGCAAGCAGTTTTCCTTGTGGCCATAAGGCATAGGTACTCGCTTGTTTGGCTATCGTCATTTAAGATATTTATATTTATATCACCTGTGACTATAAGTTCAGAACAGTTACTATTATTGTTTTTAATAAAATATTCCAATGAGTTTAAAAATGGGTAAATGTTAATAACAGAGGGGGATCGATATAATGCTATTAACGAGAAACAGTTTGGGACTTTGACAAACAAACAATCAGTGTCCTGAATTGATGGTTCGCTCACGTGGGCATTCCACACATTTCTTACGTACACAACCACTCCACTAGCCTGGTTTCCGGACTTCTCCGTTCGATAAGAAGTGTAGCCGTCTAATTGCTCGATTATTAATCCTTCTTTTAGCCAACATTCCGTCAGAACTATAACGTCGAAAAAAGTATCAAAACGTGCTAAAGCGATCCGAAAGTGTATAAAATTATGTTGGAGGCTTCTTATGTTAAAGGTAAGTATTTTAGTTTTGTACTTTGGGGAAATAATATTTTTACAGAGTTCATATATAAGGATTTTAATTTTAATTTCTGACGAACTCAATGTAATCTCTACATACACTCTACATACTTTGTTTTGTGCTGTGGCGATTTGACTTCGTATGCAGAGTATCCCATCAACCCAGTCGAGGTACCTACTGTGGTTTAGAGATTCGCACTTAAATTTAACAATGCCCCGTCGCTTGTCACAAAATGACTAACTTGTTTATTTCCCCCGTAGTAGCGCCGTCGGTTGTATTTTTGTTGCGAATAATTTCGGAACGGATGTAATTGTGATTTGTAAACGGGACACGGTGCGCCCACTGGGACGGCGGTGATTGCTTTCATCCTGAAATAGGACGTGACGTAATGACGTCTTTGTCTAGTTTTTAAATAGCCCGCATTCAGTTATAGTGGGCATTTAGAAACTTCAATTGTTTTTGTGTTACCGACTCATTGCCTTAGCCAACTTTTTCTACTTTGAGGTGAGACTGCGGTCAAACGCAGGTACATATTATGGAACGACAACACTTTAAACTGAAGGTGGTAAAGAATAGTTGGGGAAGATTATGACAGCGGCAAATTCTAAAATTATAGACGTAAGTAAGTAACTAAGAGTACATATATATTTTCCTACGGATAAGTTGGTAATAAATAAATAAATAAATAAGGAGACAATTTCACTTAAATGGACCTAGTCCCAAACTAAGCTCAAGGCTTGTACAGTCAACGTCATAAACAAGTGATCATTTATGTACCTTGTCACTTTAACGTCATCTTTGAAAGGTCATACAAAATTGTGAAACGATTGAAAGCGACAAGGTACATAAATGATCACTTATTTATGACGTTGACTGGATTATGGGCACTAAGACAACGATAAACATACTTATAAAGAGAAATAAATACTCTCGCTCATCACACATTTGTGTGACAATGGGAACTCTAGAACTGGAATTATTTTATTTGCCTTGAGTCAGAGATTTAAGCAAAAATATCTTTATGTAGAGTCATTAAGAGTATACTTGTTTGGGTTTCGTTGACGTACCAAACTAAACTTTAATCTACGGGTATATGTTGTTGTACCCTTTAATCGTTGAGGTATATCCTCCTAATAATATAACCGAGAAACTTTGTGTTTGTTTGTTGCTCCTTCACGCTGCAACGGCTAGATGGACTTAGATAGAATTTAAAATGGAGATAGCTTATACACATAATTCATCCCAGAAAATTTAAAAGTTCCCCAGATAATAACGGTAATCGAATTCTGCGCGGACAAAGACGCGGGTAGAAGCTGGTATTTAATAAAATAGTACTTAGGAACGTTATAGGTACCTATCAACAGCTATAAAATCTTAATAAAGCGCTCTTGAGAAATGTACGATCGCATGATTGGCTGCACCATTCAATAACTGTTATTAATAATTTTGCAACGATACCACATAATTACCAATTTCCTTTGGTTATCTAGTTTTAGTTATTGGTTACTGTAATAACTCTTAAACATTTGTAAGACGTAAACACAAATTTACTCAAAGACACAAATATGGCAACCATTGCGGTGTTATTTTAGATTAAGTAGGGTAAATTGTCAACACCAATTTTAAATACCCACGTCATTTTTAAAGATACTTAACAGTACTTAATATATGTCTGGATCTAGGTAGGTATTTTAGGTTAATTACAGAAATATTAACATATCTTTTGCTTTCCTTAATATTTACCTATTACTGCAAATTGGCCAGTTACCGCGGAGAGGCCGGTTTTAATAAATATAAATAAATAAATAAATAATTACTATTTTTTTGTTTTTGAAGAGTAGTTTTTATTCATTTCATAATAAATAAACCATTTTTTTTTCATTATATTCTTTTTCTTCTATTTCTTAGGAAGGTTTTTGTGTGATTTGCGTCGCATTATCGCTAAAGTACCTATATATATGGGTCTATAAAGACCCAACTCACCCAACGATCTATTTACTATCCGGCACTCCTTCATTTCCCCCCTACATTCATTTTTCGGTTCATGCACATGAGTCCGATGAGGGCGATGAGGCACTCAGAACTTCAGCAATTTGGGAATGTGCTGTGACATAATCGGCTTTAGCGGATTTGTACATATAAATAATCCCCGTCATAACAATAAAGACATGTTCAATAAAGGTCAAGCGGTATTCACACTGCAATACTCTTCAGAAAGTTTCTATTGTAGTCGAGGGGAAGGGGTCGAAAATATCATTTCGTTGAGTACTCGCTCAGGAGCTCTCCACTGTTTATTGGAGTTGAAGTAGTGAAATGCCCTCTGCATTGAGATGATACAGCCGCAGCCGAGAAAGGGCCGGGATTAGGGATGAATCGAGCAACCTGCTCAACTGTTAACACTTGAAAATATTACACGGTTCATCCTTTAATATGTTATCGTGTCGTTTTATATCAATCCGCCGTCATTTTACTGTATCATAACGTTGAAAATACGATAAAATGACAAAGGCAATATAGTTTCCCCGTTAGCATAGTGGCCACCACATCTATTGTTAAACCTTAAGATTGGATGGAAAGCGAAGCGTGCGCAACAACAATTCAACGGTTTTCAGATAACTTTTTACGAGTGATACGTGAAACTCCAAATGATATAAAACAATTTTATCGTATAAGTAATCGGTTCTTAGACAATCTTTGAACTCACACGTTTGTTACCTGAAAGATAATATCTTTGAAGGCACGACAACGTTATTCTTATAGATTGCCGAGGAAAGAATAGGCATTGTTCGATGACGGCTAAAAGTGATAGATACGAGTATATTGTATGGCATTTTAGCACCGATTTCTAATTCCGTAGGTACTTCAACGAGAGAATGCTCACTTTCATTTAATGTGGTACTAAAGTTCCCTTAACGAAATCGTGGAGTGACAGAAATACTAGCCGGTGCTAACTTTAGTACCTAGGTCTACAATCTCATTAGAGTAGTTATCACGATATGCGATAGTAATGATAATGAAACTGTATGGTGCTGAAAGAAATAAGCCCTGATTCTGAGGTAGGTTCATAAACACACCGCGGGCGCTGTTAAGATCAAAGTACTTAATGAAAGATTCTCTGAAGAAGAAGCACTTGAAGAAACTTTTAATGATGCCACCTAAAGGCGCGGAATTTATGCTCTCAGTCAAACAGGCTTTTAATGTTAGTGGCTTCTCATGGCCAAGTAATAATATATTACAATAACGTTGGGCGGGGGCTTTTTGCAATATTTCTCTGAAGACTCAATACAACTCAGTTTGGCAAGACTTTATTCACCTAATGTACATTTTTTCGTCGATGATATTAAGAATGGAATGCGAGGAAAGGTTTCGTCGAGGTAAAGGACGCCTCAAATAAACGAAGAAACAAAATCATTCCTCGTCGTAATTTTAACCTACAGCTCAGAGTCATGACGGTCACTGTCTCGTTCTTAATCATGGAAAATTTACAGTTTTCGAACGGACTTTCCGCATGTCACTCACTCGAGCGCGCAGCAATGCAGCATACTCGTAGTCTAAGTAATCGTGGGAGAGGCAGATCATCTGGCATGTCTCCACGGGCGCAATCTCTCGCCATTATGTCGCTCAGTAAAACATAACTGTGGCGTAATGCTTCCTCACCGCTTAGCTGTGAAATTGGAAGCTGATGACATTACATTACATGTTGAGGAATTTATAGAGGAAATACAGGATTTGAAACGCATTAACACTTTATTCCGCTAGCGGTTATTTAAATACGTAGTGATGGCAGTATCGTTTTATGGGATTGATATAAACACTAAACAGCGCAGTAAAGTTCCGAGGTATGTGGAGTTAAATGCCTTATGTTTTGTAGAAATTGGTGAAATTGATTGATAGGCATGAATATCCTTAAAGTTATTTGAACGGATACCAGAGAATTTGTTACACTGATTGTTTTTTATTTTTATTAATATCTTGATAAACTTAACGGTAATATACAAATTCGCACTATTATTCGCATTATTATTCTCACCCAATTTGGTTCCACTTCACTTCAGAGCAAGAGCAAACCCATGTTTTCCTGGTCTTGTCAACTTTAAAACATCAAAATGTGCCAGCATCCTAAATAATAAAAGATATGTCACTCTTCCATGACACTACTGATTACGTAGGATTATAAGAGGGTTCCAAAAATATTTATATCGCATCTTTAGAATTATAGTGACCTAATTCACAAATGTTTGATTTCGAGTTAGGTCTCTATAGTAATGAATATATGTCTGACAATCGAAAGATGAAATTTTGAATTAGGTCAGTATAATTCGAAAGGTGCGATATGTTCATTTTAAAATAATTATCTACGGAACGACCACCTCATGAATCTATCGAATGCCAATGAAACGAACACAGCATCATAGGAAATAATTAAAAACAAACCTTCACATTCTTTACATAACGACAGAATCCAGGAATTCCTATTTTACGTGGCGGTCATAAAACCCCAAAATAGAAAATTCCTGGTTCATGAGAAGGTGGCACGGCTGCGCAGTGTTGTGGGTGTGAAAGTATAAATATCGACCCTCGTACTCGCACTCGATTTAGACCAGCTCAATGTCACTGGCATCATTATTCATGACATATTTACCTCGCTATCATATGGGACACTCGTTATTTGTATACCACGCAAGAGTAATACGGTGCCGTTAAAATTTATGCTAGTGTTTTAAAGAACATCCGTAGTCTTAAGGAAGGAAACTTGTTTTTTATTCCTAACTCCCCGGCTCTTGTCTTGCGATTACATTCGTGCGGGGCCCCTGGAGATTCCTACGTTTTCCTCAAAGATTATTCCCAATATAAAAAAAATAGCAATCGATATATCTTGACTCTTGACACACAGCAGTATGTACTTATATGATTATTTTGGGCAAAACATATTTCAAAGCGTTGGTTTTATCTTATCTTATTTAAACATTAGAGAAGCGCCTTTAACATGATTACCACAAGGATATTTTATCCCTAAGTGCAGTTCAATTTAACTAGTTTTACTTATACGAGACTAAACTAGTGTCAGTCACGTTAGTGCTGCTGATATTTGTAAAGTACATCTCTAAGATAAAGCAGCCGATATGATCTCGGTATACTTGGTACATTTACAATATCGCATTTTACGCGTATTATGCTCATATGGTTCTATGATGGACATCAATCCAGCGAATTACGATCGCGATTGTGCAAGAAAGCAATATCGGTTCAAAAATACACCAAGTGGAGCTATTACCGGACAGGCACTTGGGCACGCTCTACGTGTTCATCCCACAAACGTGTCCGTTTAAGACAATGCCCAAAGAAAACCTTTTATGTTTCCAGATCAATAACCCCTTGTTAGGATGCGATCGTTGACACATGAATAGAGCATGAAGCATCAGTTTCCCTCGCGAATTCCATTGTCAGCGTTCTGTAACCAGCTTTACAGAATTACTGGTAATTACCCTCAGCAAAGGCTTGACAGAAGTCATTCTGTGTTAGGGATTTAGACATATTAAAGACATATACCTAATTCCGAAACTCATTCCCGAACGGTGTTGGAGACAGAAATGATACACGAAATCTGGAATTATATTTAAATTTTCGTAATTTGCCATGTTTGCCAATACTCCAGTATTGAAGCCGGAATGGCACTCTCCACAAGCAAGTGTAAATTTTAATAAGTTAGGTAGAATCAAACGTAGGAAAGTATTTTTGGACTTGCTCCTAAACATCTGAACAGAGCGTATGAAATTCGTGACTTTAATATTTCTAGAGCAGTCCAACCCACTCGAGAAAGTCGCGTCAGCCGCGCAGGAATGTTAATGTTCACAGCAATTATTCTGTAAGAAACATGGGACGCGACCGGGTAGAGAACCAAATGATACATGTTTATGGTTCCGTAGGTACCTTCCGAATCAAGGGACGTTAAACAAAATACGCGCTTCCCCCGCACGAAAATAAACCAATAGACATGATTTGTTTTGATGGGCAAAAGGCTAGCTGTGTAAAAAAGGTTGTGAATGACATTATCACGAACAAAATTATTGCTGTTTTTAGACAGGATTTTGGTTATTAACTAGGGTCTATTAGGTGAAACAACCAAGCATGATCTCGTGAAGATAAAATCACGCACGCCTATCGCGTGTGGGAACTTACAATTACTTCTTTAGCAGAAATAGGTACAAGTTTATTTAGAGGGTATTCATTGCATTCGACTTGTGAATGGACGAATGTTATTGAGTCAAAGCGCGTGTACGCGTAGACTCGGACGTGACTGCCGGTGTATGTATCGAATAATAAATTAACCAACTGCTATAAGTTATTTATTACATTTATTAACATTATTACTTACTTAACTTGCTCAAGATTCCTTACGCATTCTTTGAATCAATTTAATGCTTTGAATGATGTTGACTGACTTAGGCTTGTTCATCACGGAAAAGTACTTATTTCCAAACGTTAACTGAAATTTACATTAAAATAAACTCTGCGAAAGATTAATTATTACGTTAAATAAATAAATCTCGGGCCGTAAAAAGTCAAGAGTCGGACCACTCATAATATGAAACAAATGATGACCGCGGGCTACCTCCGCAACACTTATATCTAATCAACAAGAACATATCTCTTCCAAATATTTAGTATTCGTTACCTCACTCAAACGCATTATTTATGTGGGACTGGGAGACTACACCTACACGGCCGGGGGTCAAAGTCCTAACCTATTTTCAACCTCGTTATAGAGCCATCGATTCAGTCTGGGCAGCCTCAAGCCTGGCTAGCCCTAGGGGATAATCTATAATTAGATAAACTACCTAATTGAAACTCCTTTTTAAGCCCAAAGTTCGGTGCAAATTGGCTTTGGTGGACTTTAATCCACTAAGACTGACACTTCGGAACGACGACAGTTCATATTATATTGACGACTGAATCTAGTTTTTCAGGGTTCTCGGGTGAAACTGGGTTAGGTTAAAAATTGTTTCGCGATTTACATTGTTAAAACCATTTTCTTTCAAATTCTATAATAGTAACTTAAAACGTCAACATGAAACGTTAACTTAACAAAACACGGGAATCTAATATGCAGATTGTATAAGAAATTTGATCTTCCACTTCAAAAGCTCACATTCAAATTATGATCGAAGAACAAAAAGATTATTAATAAAGCACTTGAATGCGCCCACGCAATGCAAGTGAACGGCCGAGTCCCACGCCGTATAATAATTACCAAGTGAACTACGTGACTGACAGACTAACGAATTAGGAGTTGTGTTGACTAATAAGGACATCTATACATTAATTAGCACCTTTCAGCCATTTCCGTTTGGGCGAGCTACCATAAAAACATCGTAGAAGGCGTTCGGAAAACGGTAGAGATTAAACTGGAGATTAATTATGCCTATTACTAACCAAATGGGTTCAACCACTTCTGAAAACGATAAAGTATTCTGTATTTTTAGTGTTTTGTATGTGAAACGGTGCAATTAATGGGTTAGTCCGAGGTCACTATAGCCGTAGATATACAATAGATAGCTTTACTTTACCCAATAGCAAAAGTAATTCTATTCACGCTGGGCCGCCTATCTCGTTTTCAATGTCCTTCTTCTACAAACATATTTATATATAGGCTTAAATAAACCAACGATGTTATCATTGAATTCTGTTGTTTTACTCATATTGTTAAGAAAATGATACAAACACGATGGCCTACATTTTTCCACTCATAAATTATTCTGTTATCGTTATTATAAAACAATTTCAAATCGCTTCACTCTATTGGACAGTAATGAGCAATGAAAAACCGTAGAATTCTGAGAGCTCGTACACAGTGTCAGTCTGTAGATACCAAATTTCTTGTCAGCTAAATATTAAGTGTGAAAGAAGAGGCTATAAAACAAGCGATTGATTAAGCGATAGACGCTGACGCGGTAGAATATGGTGTAAAACGAAATAAAGATGTTTATATTCGCCTTTTCAAAGTTGTTAAAAGCAGAAGAGCAGTTTAACGAGGCAGTGCCGTGAGCCGTGACCCACATTGAATAAGAACAGTAATAACTTAAGGATACATAACAATGTATACTAAAATGGCATTGTCAGGTCTAGTGGAGCGCGTGACCTCACTCGGTCAATATCAATGTCGCGAAACCTGACCGCTCGGCGCCTGTTAATGACCAAACGAGTCGCTCAATCTTGCATCTATTACGCGCTTGTCAATGGATATGCAAGCAACTAAGGCAAATATTTCATAAATATATAATACATGTTCATTCCCGTGTAGATTCCTAAGATATACCTTCTACTACCTATATTTACAAAGAAAACCAAATGTTTACGAGAAGGGGCAGGAATTTGCGTAATTTACTTTTGCCGCATCCTTTATCACCTTTATATTTTACAAAATTGTACTACAGATCTTAATACACAGTCACTTTGGTGAACCTTTCCTGGCTGAGCCAGCTGTCTAGACGTATTGAAGGTGGTTCAAGCGTTCGCGTACCCACGCTTGACCTGAATCAATATTGCTGATGTCAAAGATCCTGAACGTCGGATTTTAGGGTATATTTGTATAGCTAATGAGAAAATAGGATCGTTACACAAACCCAGGTAAATTTAATATAAGCCAGGGTTCTGACGATACGGTAAGCCCAGTTGGTAGTGTAGAGTGGTTCGATTCCTGGCTTGTATTTGTGTGATAAGTACCAGTATTTGTTTTTTTTTTTTATGGCATAGGGAAGGCTGACGAGCACACAGGCCACCTGATGGTAAGTGGAAACTGTGACCCATAGACATTCACATTCACAAGACTGCAAGCCTAAGAATGCAAATGCGCTGCCAACCCTGAGGACTAAGTTGGAATGCCTCTATGCTAGTCATTACACCGGCTGTCTTATCCCCAAACTGGAACACAACAATGCGAACACTGCTGTTTTGCTGTTTGTTCCTGAATTTTAGATATTTTCTATGTTTTTAAGTTTGTATGTTTGAAAGTAGGTATGAGTAGTGTTAGCCTAGAGCTTAGGTTGGGACTAGGTAGGTTAATTTGTCCCCTGTTCTCAATGACTATAGTCCCCATATTATTTATTTATTTATTTATTCTAGTGTGCACTGTAAAACTCCTCAAGGAAACTGAAACTAAATATGAAGAGTTGTTGTTAGTCATCACTTTAATTGTTCTAATAAATAATGGATTTTTAATTTCTCGCGCCATCATAGCCGTACTGACGAAACCGAATTAGATAATTCATTATCAAAGAATGATGTTGCATCCCAGGAAAAGAAAGTTGGAAATCATCATTATATTACATAGCCTGTGGGTTTTTATAACCGCAGCCTAGGTGATGGTGCGACAGACAATGCGTTACATAAGCTACGGTTGAATACTCTAAGTGTACCACGGTATTCAATGGTAATCTTAAACACTTCTAGAACTGGTCTTAGTATAATTAATTCCAATATTGAATGTGGTGTGTTGTCATGGGAATGTCAGGTTTAAGATACAAGACGAGATTAGCATAATACTGGTCAGCAGCTCAAAGATCAAATAATCGTTTTGAAGCCGGCTTATTAATAGCTTTCGCATTCAGAGAATATCAAATATGAATTCACTTCACTTGTTAAACTTTTTGATTTCGGTTATGATAGGTCAGATATTACTTTGTTTTGTTACAGTTCATAAAGTTCGATTTGTATTATTTCATTATTATATTATAGTTAAATCTTGGCGCGCGTACATATTTCAACACCCTTGGGTTAAAATAGGGTGTCATTAAGAATAAGCTTCAAAATGTTCATAACATGTTATGATGAATTTCGTTTTCGGTTTATGAATAGCTATTTATAACCAAGTAAATGATATTAATATTTAGCTGAAAACATTTTAAAAGATAAGTTGATCGATCGTACTAAAAGCGTTCGCTGTAGTAACTTGTAATTTCTTCTCAATAGAGATTTCTAAACGTTTCTCGACCATGAAGCACATTGAATAAATCTGCTCTCGTTTCTGAAAAGGTTCAATCAAACTAAATTACATAAGTTTGAGCGCCTATAAAAGCTTAATCCCACTTCGAGTGATTCATTATTATGTGATGGTTTATTTATGACAATATCGACTAGAAATGTGCTGTTATGGAGATTTCTTGAGAATTTTCAACCATCTCCCAATAAGACAGACTATCAATCTGAATAATTCACGAATACGGCGTATCTTACCTACAACATTGAAATTGAGACACATGGGTAGGGTAGGTAGTCCTACGTAAATTCAAAAAACTTGTGTAGTGCAGTTTTACCAAGTTAGGACTAGATATATTAAGATACGTACCAGACTCGGTGTAAGTATAAAGGTTAACTGTTTTCAAAACCCATAGCCCAAATTACACACTTGTTAAAAACAATGGAATACATTAGTGTGCGACCATTTGAATCAACAAAGATATTGCAATTAAGCAATCCCATTCTGAAGAGCGTTAAATTAAATTAAGTACTAATGACGGTTTAAATACAGTTTAAGGAATAAACTCAGGAAATATATTCAAACGTAACGAAAGATTAGTAATAGTAAATTTTGAGTACAAATACAGATGTAAGATTCGATAAATATTCAAGAAAAGTACTTACCTTAGGGTACATAATGGAAATCTGCTGGTCATAACAAATGTTTACGTTCTGTTTAAGAAGTAGAAATGTCGAACAAGAATTTAAATTTATTAAATTTATTTTATTCTACATACCTCATTAGTTAGTCTAACAAACTCAATAAACTAACCAAAATGTTTATAAATACGCGTAATTAAAGTTACTGGTATAATTGTACACTGTACAGTCATTCGCCGTTGACCATTCATAGCCATTGAGTAACTCTCTCTAGTAATGTCATCTTGGCACCGCTCTCCAAACGAATGCATGCAAGGCGTGGGTAGTTCGGATTGCGTGGGAAAACAGCCCAATTGTGGCCACTTGCTTCCCGTCCGGTCGAGCAAATATACAAGTAAGGCACTGAATAGCTTACTGTTTGGTGCGGCGCGTGCACCGCTCATATCTTTACAGGCAGAACGAGGTTATCGATAAATGTACTAAACTAAGCGCTTGCTCATTCAATAATTGGAGCATACATTTTAATTAAGATTTTTACCGTTGCTCAAAACCGTTATTTTAAGTAATTTAATGGATGACTGGCTTTCCGTCCGACATTGCTCTTGGGGTTTTGATAGCAGCAAGCTCAGTTGACTTCCCTCCAAAAGGCAATCAATAGCTTTGTTTCGTGTGGTCAAGATTTTCGGCTTATCCGCTAAAGGTGTTTACCATTAACGTTTTGTCTATTGAGTAAATGTTAGAACAATTTGTTAGCAAATACGTAATAGGATGAACAGAGGTGTTGATTTTGGCCGTATATTTGGTAAAACTATTAGAGTGTGCAACGTTCATGATTTCCAAATCATCTAGCAACAACTCGCTGCAGACAGTGAAGTCAATTCACCAACCTCTACGACTGAAACTAGAAAATAGGAAAATGTAAAAACTTTTCTCCGTGAATTAATACCACCGTCTGTCTTTCATGAAAAAAATATTTTTTACAAAGCAGAGCTTTCAGCCATATTACAAACGCTTTAAAAAGATGAATGCCGAGTTTCAATGTAAAGCGTGTTTTCAAAATGTTGCCGAGTTACCATATTCAAAACTATGTCCTTATTGTAGAATATCTATTTCTCCTGCACAAACATCTCGTCCACTGTAAATACAAGTGGATATGTTAATAATAATGTAATAATTACAATAATTTGCTCGTATCTCTCAAAAATGTTTACGCTAAATTTATCGTGATTAAGAAACAAGACCTTAAAACTAAAATCATGTATAAATACATACGATGACAACACCAATTTGCAAAATGATTGACACTATTTTACTTATTAAGTGCGAGAAACTCGAATAAATAATAGTGTTAAATGTTAATAGTATTACATTTTCAAATAAACATTATGGTTAAGCTGCTGTGCATTATAAATTTCCTTTTTCACCCGTAGGTAACTTTATCATTTTCTTTTGGCACCATAGCCACTTTATTGGTGCTATAACGTTTCCAAAACAAAAACTCTTTCGTCGAAATGCAAGTGGGTTATTTTAGATTTAGATTAAGGTTACGGATAACGTAAACCTTGCGGTGGTCGGCGGAATTAATGAGCATGAAGACACGAACGCCTTGGGACTTGGCTATGATATAACGTGTAAACCAGGATTAGTATCACATATGATTATGTCGAAATACACCAAAACATTATACGTCGTTATACCTACTGTTAAAAGATGAATTAATCTGCATGAATTAATTGTCAATATTTAAAAGAATGAAAGCACTCTTCGCTAGGCTAAAGAAAAAGGAAAATACCGAAGTGTTTTAATGTCGAACTCTACACGCCCAACACATTAAGAATGCTTAAGAAATATCTCATTTGCCACGACCCGATGAATCATAAGGTGTTCGAAATTCTTGACCACAGCTTACGGAAGGGGATGCATCAGGACTCAGGTATGAGATAAACGGCGATAAAAATAAAAGCATTTTGTTTGGATGACACATTTATGTAAAAGGAATACCTACTTTATCGCAGATCAAGTTCCTTTCGTAATTTATAATGTATAGATTTGATTCATTTATTGATGTACACTTTATTGATTTCTTGATTTCTTGACTTTTGTTCACTTCTTATACGTTTGTTATATCTCTACACATTATGATCTCGTTAATCCGGCACTTCGATGCGCCTGCACCTGCAGCAACCCGGCACTAAAATGAGAAACGCGGCTAATAATTCCATGTCCTACCGTCGCACGCACTAAATCTACATTATGTAATTATATTTCAAGTGGTTATTTATCACATCAGTCATGATTATGTCATAATATAAGATTACTTTTGTAACAAAGTGATTGCACACCGTAAACTCATTTAACTCATTTTAAAACCTGCTCACGTCTAGTCTCATTCCAACCAACCAAAGGGTTTAACTAGGAAATGTCAACGACTTCTTTACAGTCTACCTATAGTTAAGCAACACCGGATAATTTATTTTATTAGGCAATCGTAACAATAAGCTTTAGCCAAAGAAAGGCCATTGTGAGATTAGTTGACAGTGAATGCAGGAAATGTACCAAGTGACATTGCAGAGATATATTATGAAAGACGGATGACCATATCGGACGCGAGATAAATTGATCATCACTATATATAACTGCACCGTCTGATACTCTGCAGTCGAACTCAATCACGTTGAGCCAGCCCAGATGGCGAGATTGCTCGATATAGAATAAAAGAAAAAATGCCTTCGCTGAATTTATCCACATGAAATCACATGATTGGTTATGAGATGAGTTATGTGAGCGGTGTTCTTTTCATAAGTAAAAACAATAGTTAAACTTTATAAATTTTACTTATAAGAAGAAATTGGCATGTACATGAATATATGCAGTATAGTAGTGCAGTATATATAGTATTTTCTTCATTAGTTATTCATCATGAATGCTTTCCAAAAGTAGTCATATTTATCCCATGATAATCATTAGAGGTACGTAATATCTTTCCTACTTATGACGATAACTTAACTTACTCACTTGTTTGTAGAAAGTGCCGGTATGCAATAATCAGGTATCAGAAAAAAGAACAATGAAACGCCAGTGCGGTGCCTATCTCCGATGATTCTCAGATAAAGTGAAGAAAGTAATCGCCTGTCAAGTAAGAGCGATAATTTATTGCGAGACAACATCATCCAATGGCGGCTATTGATACCGCTTTCTTTTCACATTCATATTTCTTTGAGTACTCTTTAATAACTGAATACAAATGTTTATTTGAAACTTTTGTGACAATGTTTATAAATTAACCCACCCATTTAACTTTTGCATTACATTACAGGCCGACGTCGGAAAGTTTCTTTAAGAAATCGCAATGTTTTGAACAAAGCAAAGGTGCGCGCTGGCGAGCATGTGGTGGGCATTTTTAAAACTGGTTATTTGGCTCCCGTCAGTTGCGGTCTGCAGCTGCAGGACCAGATTTTGAGACAGAAATTGATTTGAATTAAAAGGATGAAGGGTAGTTGAGTAAGCATTATACCAGCTGTGTTTTGTTTTGCAAAAAGTTGCATGACCCTGAGCGGTACGTTCAAATTGGGAAAGAAACACTAAACATAAACCAACGAACTCTTTTTAAATTTTGATGCTTTTTCTGCTACACTGGCTGTACAAGGATCTGATCAGCACACATAAACATAATGCGTTGTATAGCGTGCAATCGGAGTCTACCTGCGCCTTATTCCCAGTTCCATAGCTATTGTTCCGGGACACAAAAGCGGCCGGGTGACCGAGGTAGCTCGCACGAGTAATCCTGTGATTACTACTGCGACCTGTCTTTTTTAATCAAAGGTCACTTTAATCCACCTAATAAACGGTCGTGTGATCATGACTACCGATCGCCGGCTGGTCGATAGATGAATACAGGTCAACTAGCCATCAAGCTAATCCCAGTTAGGTATATGACAGCCGTGTTGAGGATTAGTGTAGTCATTGATTGCTTATTGGCTTACAACGGTGGTATTAGCTGTTGTTTTATTCTGTGCCGATTACTTTTGCATTCTGCGAATGAATGCCCCTTTAGCGTTTCAAGTGGGTCATAAATCAAGGCTCTTAAAACGATTGACACGTGTTGGCACCCATGTTCCTTATTAATTCTTGAAACTTCTTGGAATTATGTAGCCTTGTGTCATCTTCTATAATAAATGTTCTATTAACGACTTTAAATAAATGGCGGAGTCAAGCTGCTAATTGACTTAAACGTTCAGGTTTTTTGGCATTGACATTGTGTTCTTATAAAATGTTTTTACCTCGCGAGCAAAAACAGAGTTGTAAAGTGATGTTTTTTTACCCTAATTGGAAGATTTAGATAGCTTGACGGCAATGTCAGCGCGGAATAATAATGTGTCTATGTTTACAAAATAAAGCCTTAGAATATGTAGGGTGTTGTTCCCCTTTGTTCTCTTGCCTTGCGTTTGATATCGTATGTAACGCCGTACCTGTTACATGCAATAGATAACAGAGATAAGATATTGTGCAACGTTACGACGTTTCTTGATAGGTCTTGGGTCTTCTGACTCGCGGCTGATAAGTTTCCTGTAGCAAAAGAGTTATTAAGAAATCACCAAGTCATATTTATAAAACATTGGACTTACGGTAATCAGTCGACAATTCCAGTGATCGGGATCAGAATCAATATGCAGCCGAGTAATAAACCGCACAGTGAGAGCTATCGGCTACTCGCAGCCGGGTATCCACTCAATTATTGATTTGCATCCTTTACTTCACCACAAAGATCACTCGCACGTCTATAAGTACTTACAACAACATAAACTTTCAAACCAATTCGCCCTATGAATGGGACGATTATGAATTTCACTTGTCAATAAGCCACCAGCTAGCGAGCTGAAGATAAACGTTTTATTGTCACTGATTTGTCCTAGCACTAACCTAAATCACTAAAATTGAAGTGTAGGCCGTGTTGTTTCACTCGTGTATCGTATTGATTAAGGTCGGATGGAATAAAACAATAGTGTGCACGGTAAAAACAATGCAATGTCGAGTGGCGTGACGACAGCGCACGCCGCACGTGCCGCCCCGCCCGCGGACACCTCCGGACTGACGGCGACGCGGCTCACGGCGGGAGCGAGCGAGTAAAGATCGCCTTTCGGCTGCTGCTGCATTCGCACGATATTCGCTGCGTTCGACTTCGGAACACGAGGCTGCCGAAGCGGTAACTCGATGGAAATTCATTTGAAACCGCTGTTAGAGTACATACCGTGATGCAGTATCAGGTACGCCAGTCAATCTACGGTTGCTCCAGTTCCGTTAACACGCAAACGAATCCAATAGGAAAGAAACCGAAAAACATTGGATCGTGAAATTGTGTTTGTTGAAGATGTTGATAATGTCATTGGCACTGGGAGATTATGACATTATTCATTTAACTACTCGTTTACTAAGTTATGTTTTCAATCGTAACTTTAGACCAGAACTTGCAACAGATGATTTCTACTGCACATAGTCTTTGTCCCCAAAATAAATTTCACTGTTATCTACGCTACCTACTGTTTTACCTACAATTCAAAGTCAAGTCAGGTATCCGACGCCAATTTGATTAGCTAAAATATTATTTTCTGTAAAGCAAAGACAGGCAAATTTAATTACTTACCGACCCAAGCCAGATTTATTGATGCCATCAATATCAAAATTCTGTTAATCATTTTTTGTTTTGGATGAGGGTAACAAAAAAAGAGCAGAGTGGCGGGTATGACACGACTATGGGAATTTGGGCCAACATGACCATTAACATGTTATATCTTAGATCTACTGAACAATGAACTCCATCGACCAATATTCAGATGAAACCTGCGCATTCCTACCAATCCAGTCTATAGTGATCACTGGAATGTCAATGGTACAATAAGAACTGATGGATATAAAATAGGTAATTGTTTCTGCGCTGTACCATTTTGCGGCAGGAAATAGACTTATTTTTCATTCCATCGCCTTTGTGAAATGGCACACGTTTACCGGCTGGAGGAATGCGTTATCCGCGTCACGCAACAAATCGATTGAAACAATGCGGTAGGTACTAAGATTAGTAAGGAAGTTCCCCACGCAGTTGTAACTGTGATGTGACCTTTGGGTGACTTAAGTGATAAGAATAAGACAAAACAAAAGGAGAGAACTAATCAAAGAGAAAACAAAACTACCTACACAGTTTCATAAGAATAACCATGACTTTTATTTCACAAATTACCAAAAGTTCTTCGAAGTCATAAAAACAGAAGCGATTACTTAATGACCAGATTTATTGACACTGTTCTTATAATAATCGAATAAAGATTAAGGTCTATAGCTGTTTATCTTGTCTTGTTCAACGAACTAAGCACAAAGATTAGGGACTATTTATTTGGCGTAGGAGTAAAAGGAAGGGAACAACTTCAGGCTCAGAAGACGTTGATTTATTATCCCCTTTAGAGGTTTCTATAAAAGGACATTTTGCCATGCACCCAATGTAATTATGCTTGCTGTCAGTATGTTGATTAAAATAAATAAATTGTCGAAAGCCCTAGCATTGAAGTTCTTCGTATTTTTAAGGAACATATTACACTTTACCGCTGAAATGGAGAAGAAAGTGCACTAAGAGGTAAAGTTCTAGGGTCGGGGACATTTTTGCTAGTAAACCTTATACGTTATACTCGTAGGTACACAAATGGTCCATTTCCTGGAAATACTATCACACACCCTTCTTAGTTTCGTGTTGAATGAGTAAATGGTGATTAAAGGGCTCTGAATTAACTTGTGTTCACTTGAGATCTTCAGGTAGTTTCGCTCTAGCATCGGGTGGATGTTAGTTAGCTATTCATAGACTCGGGGACAGCTGAACCCTTTCATCTTTAACAGGGATGCACATTACCCTTTGAGGTCCGCGGAGTGATATTTATTCACCGCTGAAGTATTAATTATGATGAGTACTTGGGTAACTTCTTAGTAATTGATTTACTTTTAAGGCTCTGAGGAAGAAAGGAGCACTATCATTGTTTGGATCTTGCTATCTGCATGGAATTAGGAGAGAGAACACAAGGTTCTAACATTAGGTGAAATTGTTTATATTAATATTTTAATATTTTTTCATAGGAGCTCATAACAAATTTCCCAGTGATCCTTTTTTAATTTTTGTATTACCTGTACAAATTTTCTATTCTTGAAATTTGTTGTAATTCACTAAGTACCTTGGTATATCCGTTATCTTCAGATTGAAAGCATTAGCTATTCCGTAATTGCAAAAATTGCAGATTTTCATATGTTTTACGGTTTGTTATTGGAGACAGTGACTTCCATACTGTTGACAAAGAGAAGTATCAACTTTTGCTCTTAATAAAAAAGCAATAAGGTGAATAATTTGTTACATACTCGTCGACGGTAGGTACGTCCCGATTCGTTTATGGTAGTAAGCACTAGTACCTAGCTAAGTACAGTAATATAATTCCTTCTGTGAACCTCGAATAAATATATTTTTTATTTTAATGAAACTCACTCTCTCTCTGCTATTCAGTAGCTAAAAGGGTTTTATTTCTTTGTATAAACATGCTCGTAATTGGATGAATTAGAGCTGGGAAGTAATTCAAACCGGCCGCTACCGACGAGCAGCAGGCGAGATGAACATAGCTATCCACTCCGATCCTTTTATCACAATTTTCCCCGTCTTTTTCATCGTAAATCGTTTACAACGTAATTATGTATTTTAGAGGAAGTATTCTATCATGTCTGACCAATTATTTTTATATTGATCTGCTCAAGAACACATGTTTCAAATAACAAAAAAGTGTTAACGCATAATTGATTGTTTTGGTTACTGTAGGAACTCAATAGTTTTAGATCAATAACCATCTTACGAGTATATGCCATCTTATTCGTTTTTACCTATTGTTTTTGTTTTATCTGATCATTTGCTCTAATAATAATATTAATTTGATCTGCAATATCAAACAGATTCTGTAAAATATTACTCGTATTGCTAGAGAAATAAAAGAATTAAAAACATATTTGCTTACTTTTCTTTACGAATTTGACGATCGCTAAGTTTTCCTAAAAAATATTAAGATTTAATTAGGTTGTCTACGATGACTTAGCTCGACCCATGAGCTACCGTCTACTACTCCGATAGTTTAGCTTCACAATTTAATTACTTTCAAAATTATAAAATGTAAAGATCAAACAGATCTCGCATAATTAACTGCTATAATAACCATAACCAATAAATATATAAAACGAAAGCACCTACCGCAAATTAAAATTGCGCGTTGCCCATAAAGTTTCTACATAATATATCTCAAGGCATCGTAATTTAGTTACTGCCTTTAATATATGAGTAGTGGCTCACGACTCACTTTTACTGCCTAATGTGTATTCGAAATAATACTCACTAAACTATTTAATGTAATCCGCAGGTATACCTTTTCTTAGACATTAGTAAGACTAATGACCGTGCCGGGATGACTCTACCTGGGTGGTCGTGTTACCGTAGGATGTAATTAAGCAGCACAAAACCTTTGGGTTCAACAGTCTCACTCGGCCCGTAAATCCTCAAATAAATCTACATTATTATCTTAACCAGGGCAAAGGGACGGCATTTTTTGTAGCTTTTACCTTACAATTTAATCCTATAGTTAATGAGTAACCATGCAATATTTAGAAACATACCATTACATTAATAGTCTAGTTGGTAGTGACTCTGCCTACCGAAGCTATATTCCCGTTATTGGCAAAATATTTGTGAGATGAACAAGAGTATTTGTTTCTGAGTCTTGGATGTTTTCTATGTATTTCAGTGTTCATTTCTCTACATTGTTGTCTGGTACCCGTAGTACAAGCCTAGAACTTAGTTTGGGACTAACGCGGTCAATTTGTTTGAGATTCTCCCTTGATATTTATTTATTTATTATTTTTATGTCTTTACCAATCACGTTAATATGGGAGTCCCGGACCTTTGGTAGGCGTACATAGAGCCGAAGCCAACACGCAGAGGCCCTTTAGACAAATTTCATTTATTAATGTGATGGGACACCAACCGGCGATTGTCCCGAAGTTCAAACTATAGAAGAATGCTCCCACGGACAACCACCGGTTGGTGTAGAATTTAAGTCTATATGTTTCTATGAAAAAACTGGAGTGGATTGGTGAACTAGGCTTTTGATGAAACTGCGGCGTATTATTTTTATTATTTAGCTAGCGGTTTCAGGTTCAAATCCGGGCAAGGCGGGTATTAAAGTATGTAAGTTTATTGTTTTCATCGTCATCTCGTACCTTTAATATAGAGCCTAGAGCTTAGTTTGGGAGTAGGTCAATTTGTGTGACATTGTTCACTCTTTTTTTTTTCTTTAATAGTGGTAGGACCCTGTGCAGTCCTGTGTCGGTCCGGTACACTACCTTCAATAGATCCTTTATTAAGGTGGTGTACCGGTGTGGATATAAGACGGGTGAAATTACAGGATTGCAGTCTTGAGAATGCAAATGTCTATGGGTCTAAGATCAAATCGACCATCTGGTGGCTTGTGTGCTAGTGAGTCTTCTTCTTGCCATACAAAAATATATGTTACGTCACGTACTGAAGCGATGACGAAACTGTTGTTTTTTAAGCTGAACAATAAAAATGTAACCGCCAACTTTTTTGCGTACGATGAGAATGCGGTGCAATCTGTGCGACGTCGCTTTTCTGTGTAATTTAGTGCCGGAGAATTTTAGCAAGCATTTTAAACTATGTTATTTGTTGAGATTTCCCTGCGGAATGTAAGCAACGCAATACGGTCTTCGGGAATATCTAGCAGAGTTTTTATAACATACTACATAATTTGTAATTAATAGTATTTCAAAACACGTATCTGAAACCGACAGACTGACTTGTAGATGTTGTAAATCTTTACTCTTTCTATTTGGGTAAGACGAAAGGCATCTTCGCTTTTGTTTTTGGGAAACGTGTCGAGATCTGCAGTACTTAAAACAAAAATCTACCCTAAATTTAGTTAAGGAGTTGTTTGCCATTGCTGTTTAGGGTTCCGTACGCCTACGCTGTAAGTCCGTCCGTCCGTCCTCTTTTTTGTACCGTTATAGAAAGCGGGTTGACTTTTTTTCAGAATATGTGACATGTGTTATGACTTTATGACGGAGGATGTACTAACAAATAAAAATAATTATGAAATTGAAATAATAAAAGGAGTTCCCATACAATTATTTTTTCAACGTATTCTCATTTTTGTGTTATCGTAAGAACGGTAAATTATAGAAGTGTCATATTTGGTATGATTATAGTACAAACACTATACAAAAACTGCTTGCGCTGATACGGTTCAAAACCGGAATTTATACCTACTGTGCGGTGGTACAGGATCGAAGTTGTCCAGGAGTACGTCTACCTAGGACACAAGTTACAGCTGGGTAGAGACAACTTTGAGGGTGAAATCACCAGAAGAGTGCAGCTTGGTTGGGCAGCATTTGGAAAGTTGCGTCACGTCTTTGAGTCAATCTTGCCGCAATGCCTTAAGACCAAGGTATTCAATCAGTGCGTCCTGCCGGTCATGACATACGGAGCCGAGACGTGGAACCTGACAGTGAAACTAGCCCACCGACTACACGTCACCCAGCGAGCTATGGAAAGGTGTATGCTCGGAATCTCGCTAAGGGACAAAATCCGGAATGAGATGATCCGGCATAAAACTAGGGTCACTGACGTAGTTCAGAAGTGTAGCACACTGAAGTGGCAGTGGGCTGGTCACATCTGTCGCAGAACCGATGATCGGTGGAGTAGACGGGTTCTCGAGTGGAGACCACGCGGCTCGGCAAGCGTAGCGTAGGACGCCCTCCAGCCAGATGGACCGACGACCTGAAAGAAGTAGCTGGTGGTGACTGGATGGCGAAAACGGGAGATCGGGCCTTGTGGCGAACCCTGGGGGAGGCTTACGTCCAGCAGTGGACTGCAATAGGCTGAAATGAAATGATGATGATGTGCGGTGGTACGGAACACTTGGGGCACGAGTCCGACTCGTACTTGACCGGTTTTTTTGTAGAACACTATACCTATACCTATGTTTCCATTTGTGGAAGTCCTCCATAAAGGAACATTGATAGCGATCGGTTACCCTCTCTGAACCAGTCACGGACTGGTTCAAAATTTCCAGTCGATTAAAATGTTTATACCTACCAAAAATCATATAAGCAAATTTTAACGGCGACGGAACCTCACACTGAGCATGGTCTGGCAAAGTCTTGTCCGGTATTTTTTACTTTCTGCCCGCGACTTCGTCGGCCTAAAATTGGAACTTCCACTGTGTTGGGTAGCGATGTATTAATTCAGTGTACCTCTAAGCTAGTTTCATTCCTATCCGTCTAGCCGTTTTATCGTGAAGGAGTAATAAACAACTACGTATTGCAGTATATTGACATTTGGCCAAATTAATGACGCACTGGGAAAGCCACTACCCGCGGTAATCGGTTCGAATTTGATTAGCACTTACACCGGAACATGACTGGCTGGTCCCTCGTATTTGTTGCGAAGGGGACCTGTCACCCTGTCAGTCGATACTCACTTCCGGTCCCGTTAGTAATTGCACGCAGCGGGAGCCGTAACAGGTAAATTAGTAATGAGGTGCCATTAAATACCTTACATCTATAATACTATACTTACTACTAAGCAATGAATGCTTAGCGTTGATTTAATGGCACTAATAATGGCGCTTATAACCTGCACCGCACTGATTTAAAATTATAATTATTTTATTTGATTGCGAAAGGGCATTATAGCTATGCGTCATCAGACATAGAGAAACGAATCTTGCAAGTAGGTAAATTTAAGTAGGGTTTTTAATTCGGCGTTTGTTGGTATTGAGCATGCCTAAAGTGTGAAATATTTATAAGTACAATTATGCCTATTTGTGTGTCTGTTTTGTAGTGAATAAATGTATTTCTTCTTCTTCTAAGATATACACTTTGGAGTTTGCAAGAAATACAACATTCTCAAGGTATCGCGTATTTTTTAAACTTACAATTCTGCGGGATCCTGCACTTCTAATCTCACAGGACTAAAAAAACATGCGTGATTTTGATACTCCGGCTCTCAGTCTACAGAGACATAAAAGCTAGAAAAATAATTTAAAATTACAAAAGTACGAATTTCATGAAATACACTACTATGCTACATATGTGCATGATTTGTCGGATTATTTACAAAAATAAAGTTTATATTTAAAATTCATGAATGTTTCGTGTTGTGCTACCAAATAAAATGAATATTTGCCTAAATTAATTCAACGCGGTATAATTCGCGAGGTTAGCGCGGGGTGGTACGGCTGTAAAACACCCGACTCGCCCATTTATACCGGAGCGGTGGTTACATGCTACCATCTTTCACCGTCGACCCTTTGTTTACGAGCCCGTAGCCATGGCAACGACCAATTCTTTTTTAATTTAATGGGCAAAAGGTTGATATTAATGTCGGACTATTGGAAAATGCCAACTATGAATTTTAGAGAGAAAAAGAGAAGAAGACAGGGTGATCAATTCAAATGGGTCAGTATGGGGAATTCGCAAGCTATAAGAGTCAGGTTAATCTGTTCCTAGGAACAAAGGCCTGGAAAACAAATAAACATAGGTACTAACCGGGCATCGAACCAAGTAGTTTTTCCCATAATTAATAGTGACGATCATACCTCGAACAAATCATGCGGATGACGTAAAAATGACGTACCTAATTTTGCACACAGGATGATGTCTGTATTGCAACATCCGTACCTATGTCATATTTGTCGAGAACTTTCGATGCAATGATATGTGGTGTGCTTGCATTATTCTCTCTAAGAGCACCAACGAGTACGTTAGCCACATTTTGTTGTAAACCGTCCTTTGTCTCGTACAGACATAAATATAGGATTGTCCGACATCTTTTCGTATAGCAGTAAACGCATTCTAATACATTTTTGGCAAATAGCGTAATCTTAGGTTTGCTTCCGTCGGTAAACTCACTGTTTTTGCATATTCACCATCAATGCATTTTTTAATGAAACTGCGGAAATTTTTATTTTGTAGTTGCACCCAGGGTATGTTTGCGGCAATCATAAAATTTGTGAGGTCCATGTTAAATTCACTTTGCGTTTTTTTTGTTCTATGTTTTTGATGTGTTTGGTTGTCTCCAAATGCACTTTAATGTTGCTTATTTTCGGTGCTATGTTTTGATCACAGCACGAGCAAAACACGTTTTTATCACGTATCTCCAAAAACGGAAAATTACAACAATATTCTTGTAAACGCGACATCCTTTTGCATGTTTTGAAAAAATTGTAAAGAAAAATCTAAATAATTACGAAGTCAGTTTATTGTTCAACTGAATGACAATGTCAGTCAAAGATGTTATGTACCTACTCGGCTCATGTTAAGTGGCGATATCGTTTTATTAAAGAGGTTGATAATTGATAAGTAGTAATTGTTTATGAAATTACTTTTTGAAATCATCCTATGAGTGGTTTGACGTCATCCGCATGATTTGTTCGAGGTATGGCTGACGATACATTTTGTATTAAAGCTCTGAGCCCAAAATAAATCAAAATCCAAGATTTGGTCGTAAAAAACAATAATTAAACAATTGCTAAGTTCGATTTCTGGTCTGTACAATAGGTTTTTATTTTAAATCTTTGATGTAGTTTTTTTTGGAGGCGTTAATTGGCTCCTAACACTTACATTTTACGAATTCTCCATGGTAACATTATTAACCCATTTGGATGGCTCTCCCTGTATTAACTATTATTGAGTAATACATAGTACAAACTAAAAAAAAAAAAATGTTTGTATAGAATAAAACTTTTGCACTTTGAAACTAATTTACTAATAATTATCATGCTGGTTTTGTTCTAGAACTAATGGTGGCTTTAGAAAATGGAACGTAAAAGTAAAGTTGAAAATGTAATCAAGCCTTAACTTTAAATTATCATGAAAACTCCGACTAGACCGCTAATGAGTTTGAAGTAAAACAAACGAGTGTCTGCAATATTCTTGAATTAACTCGACCCAAAATAATTGTATGAACACCAAGTTCACGATAACAAGCAATTAAAAGTCAGATTGCGTCTGAGCTGATCGCTATAAGTTATGCTGACATACGACAGCGTCGCACGACTAAACCTAATTTGGGCGGATCTTCGGTGATATTTTAGGAATATGATTCTAGGATACGAGTATAGGGCTATAACTAGGGTGATATCCTTGTGTGGTAAGAAAGTTACAGCATAAAAGTCAACACGCACCTACATTGTTTATATATTTTTGTGCTGAACTGTATTAAGTAGGTCTTTGTCACTAACGGACGGAAATAGGAGTTTTCAAATAACAAGGGTAACTTTTTCCATTACGTCACGATAACTAACTATAAAAAAAATGTGCCATCTCAGACAAAACTGCTGTAGCAAATGCAACCATTTTTCTAACGAGTGAGGATTGCAACTGCTTCGGTTATTGAATGTGAGATACGGCCTACTGGTGTATGGGGCAGTACATAATATTTAACTAACTATCGTGACGTAATGGAAAAAGTTACCGTTCTTAATTATTGTCATTAACTACGTGCGCTTTTTTTTTGGAAAACGCACGAATACATAAACTCTAAGAACTTGTTAATTGTTCTGTAATCACATTTTGCACAGTTAGGCTAAGATGTTTACCTGTGTATTAATGACAGGTTGCAAGCACATCGCCTGACGGAGTACCTACTACAAGCCTTTATTCCCTTAGGCGCCTAAGTCTTACGACATCCACGGAAAGACATGGAGTGGCACTAATCTAACCCGGCAACCAAACGGAAGGACAAATATACATGTACTCAGAAACATGTTTTGATTAAGATTAAGTATTTTTGATTGTTTAAAAATAAACAATATCAAGCATGGGCATTGTTTTTTTTTAAATATTAGCCAAGGTCTCTATTCTACTGGGTAAAACTATATTGCCTTTGACAGCTAGCGTATTATCAACGTTACGATACCAGGATACCACGAACTCATCACGACTTCCGTAGAAAAATAACTTGCGGTGTAATTTAGAATCGGTAACTAGTGTTATGTTGTGACCTGCCTGAGAGGAGTGGGTGGCATACCGCCCAGGCAGCATTGGAAGGGTAATAGAATCCGTGATGACAATGTGATGACTGGGAAAAGTGCATCCTGTAACGTTGCGTGCGTAGTGTAATCAGTTTTGATTCTTAATCCAACCGAACCATAGGGTGTCCAAATATCAAATGTTTATTGTAGGTATTGGTCGAAGTTTGTCTTTCTAAGTAGGAATAAATACCTAATGCACGTCGTATTTTTGCTTTCACAGCTTATCGTTGAACGTTTAACTAAACGACTTGGCTACAATACGCTTTGGTTAATTAATTTAATGATCTCATTACAATATATAATTATATATTTTTATGTCATGTAATGCAAGATTCATTAATTAACTCAAATTCTGTATAATGACTACTTGTTAAGCCTACGGTTTGTTCACCTATATGTCTGTAAAATAATAAAATACCAACTAGAATTGAAGAAATAAACACGAGCATTACTAAAAATTCTATTAGGGAGCAGAGTGGAAAAAGCGAGACGTAGGAGGTAACATAACTCCCTTGAATATTTAAAGCCCTTTACGCGTTACAAATGGTTTTCCTTATATCTTTAAATTTATTATTGTTATCGTTTTGTAAACTAGTAATCTAATAATACGCTAAATTCAACTCGACTACACGAGTTAATGCTCGAAAATTTCCATAAACGGTTTTTACTTCGTCTAGACGCGACTGACATAACAATCGCAACGAAACTTGTAAACAACGCAGTACGGTACTTTCTACGGCTTGTTAGTAATTACCAAAACGCGTGGCCTTTTAACGGACCACTAATGAGAACTCCATGTCTGCAGGTTTTACTTATACGTGGTCACACTACTCATAGCTATGTGGGTGGTCGACATGTGAACAAACGCCTAATTGTATATTAGAATGGGCCGATAGTTAACTTTGGTTTTATTTTAAATGAGAGAAAAGGGGGTCAGAGCTGACATGAAGATTATGCTTTACGAATTATAAATCGTGTGAAGCTTGCAGCCATCTAAGAGTAAATTGAATTAAAACAAGTGAAACTAATCATCTCATTGTGAAAATGAATTAGTGTTGAGCCACTAGCCTGTACTTAAGAAATCTCATGTAAAACGAGGGTATTAAACGTTTACCCCCTTACTAATAAATGGTGGTGTAGCTAAACCATCCTTTGTCCTTGTCTTTCTAATCCAAATGACACATAGGGAACAAAGCATGATTGACCTACACCACGGTTACTCAACGTTTATTAGTAAGGGGGTTAATATTTTAACATTATAGTCACGCCGTTAAAATAGTATAACGTCAGGTTAGTGACTTAACATTCCCCTGGTTCAACAATAGGTACCTAAGATATGCGGTACCTACTGACAATCTACCTTCCATGTCTTTTTGCATTTTTAATACCCACTACGTACAGGGTGAACCTGGATGACTGAATTTAGTCGAATGGGGACTTGAAGGACACCGGAACCTATCAAGTTGACAGTTGGATGATTATGGTAACTAAGCGAGTTTCTAATTTTCGAACGGTTCGATGTTAAGGTAACAGCCTGTATGACGCAATCTAATTCAATTTTCATCGTCTTCTTACATTTTCAAACGTAACCTGCCTAGTCTGCAGCAATAGCCACACATTTTACTACCAAAACAGTTTTATTCTAAGAGCGTAGGACATAAAAAAGGTAATCTCAGGTTGATTCCGTGTCCTGGACGTCGTCGGGCAGGTTATTGAGGTCGACTGCTCGGTAACCTGGTTTCCTGTGCTTAATTCGCACGCAAATGGGTCACGTCTTGACTGCAATAAACTCTTAACGGACCGTTAAGAGAAAATCCACTCAAGGAAACTATTAAGTAAGTGGAACTAATAAATATGTATCGCTTTTCGAGTGGTTCAACGAAAATACGAAAATACTTTTAGAATACTTTTGTTTGCGGTAATGTCAAATTCAACCGCGTTCCCATGGCAATCTCGAAGCAACACAAAGAGAACGAGACCGATTTCATTATTAACTTATTACAAATTCTCATATTACTAATTAGTGTCAGTAGGTTACTTATTTAACAATGTTTTGAAGAAAATTTCGTACGTGAGAATCAGAGGATCATACTGGCTTACATTTCGTATGACGAATGTCCCTGACGGATCGACTTCCTGGCATTATTTTTTACTGATGTAATAAAAAGTTACGTAGAGGCATTGTTATAGGGTTTGTGTTGTGCAATCGATTTAATACCCTACCGAAACAGCAGTGGAATAGGATTTACTTATATATGTGGGTATGGAGGAGGTTTTCGTTACCAGAAAGCGACAAGATTAGGAATCATAAAGGGTTTAATATACGTTGTTTCTGTCTAGCTTGTTATATTTACGGTTCCCGGTAAGGTTTTGTTTCTGAGTGTATTTTTTTATGTATCTAAATATGTTAGTATTTCTCTATAGTAAGTCTGTTTATAATGTTTTTTTGTAATTAACGTGAAACGCAAAGGAATGTATCCTGCCTTTATTTCAGGACCTACGAATATATACCTATTTCATGGAAAATAAGAGTCGCTCAACACTAAAGAAAACAATTGTCGCTAGGCAAACTTGCAAATGCGCTTAATAAAATAATCTATCGGCAAAGAAGTAAGCGGAACTGAAATAGCATTTACGGCGTGAGTGTCCCTCGAGCCTTCTTATTTACGAACACCGGCAGCAACTGGACTTTATTGGGTGTTTTCTTTCATGTAGTATATGTGTAGGTACAATTGTGCTATTTGTAAATTACATGTACATAGGCAGAACCCTCGATACTCCAATTAAACTTACACTTGACCGGTTTTTGTGTACGTTAACTAATGGGAAGTAAAAAAAGAAGTAGTCTCCGTTTGCTTCACTATTAGTCATTACTTGGTGTATGTATCGTAGTACTTAGTTTTTAATTATTATTCTTGTAAAGGTTTGGTTTAATTAATCAAATGAATCTTGAATTAAGCGAATTTATCCAAAATATATCATATAAAATAAAAGTAGGTATCTTGTCTCAGTATGTCAATTTTGGAGTGGCATTACAATGGCTGAACCTGAGAATACTCGTAACTACGATTAGTTTAAGAGACTCAAGTCGGCATCGCAGCCCGAACTTTACCAATTAGGTAAGTATTTTACATTCAAAGTACATGTCGTTGCGCAAATTCCCCCTGCGTAAATCCTTTCTTGTAAAATAATTAGAAATGTTATCAAATCAAGTTTTGAACGTCAATCCTTACAATTCGCGGTCGTCTATTTTTTTACATACTTACATATATAAGTCTTCCATGACTGACTTGGTAACAGACTGACAACGCACTTGAAAATTAAGGGACCCTTGGGTACCGTTGGGGCACAGTAAGTAAGGATACATTTTTAAATCTGCCCAAACAGAGAATAATGGAAAACGAATTTTACGCATTTGCAGTTGCATTTACGTAAATTTGTAACTTAAGTGAAATTAGTGGTAGTAGCAAAGAGCCAGCCTATTGATAGTGCAATTGGGATACACCTACAAAAATGAATCCGCTTTCTATTGGACACTCTATATTTTCATGGCACGAGCAAAAGATCACGCAGGCCATCATTCGTCAAAGGAGTGCTTTGAGGGTCAAAGACATTTGCAATCTGACTGTCTAAAGACTGCAAATTGCTAACCCTAAGGATAACATACTATGTCTCTATGCTAATAATTGCACCGGTTGTCTTATAGTCCACACGGGACTTTCACTTCCCTCAAGGGTTAGCTGGAAGAGATCCTTTATTGGGATAAATTCGCTATTATACATATTTTATTTTGATCTGGTTTTTCTTTTTTTACAATAAAGCGCTTACATACATAGATACATAATGTATTATCGTTATTTTAATTTTCATATAATTAGACCTAGGACCGCTGGTTTCATAGACAGGGTTACTTCTACTAGGATAACCACGTCAAATCAAGTCTTCAAAAACACTAATAAATACCGGGCTCCTGTAACAGATCAAATATTAACAAACTCGCGAAACCAACGTATCCACAGCAGCGTCTTGAGTACCTACAGGCTAGCAGTTTACCTGCCTCCGTGGGGCAGGGCACACGTGACGATTAAAATTGTTTCGACCGGGATGAGACGATGGGCTCACGTTGGGCCGCGTGTCACGTGCGTGGCCACGCAGGACCCGCGTCACTCAAAGTAAGTAAGTCATTCCAATAGGTCTCGATATGTACTGGGTAAAGACTTCTTGTCGATCGAAAGAGCGAGCTCTACCTAGGCCTCCTAATTGAGAATGCACGCCCTAAAACGTCGTTTAAACGTTCTGACGGGACAGCAAATAATTGGCGGTTCACAATTCACTCGTTGAGCGGTAAAGTGAGTTAGTTAGCTATTCTTAAGAATAACACGGCTGTACTTACTTGTCTCGGCAGCACACCGCTGAGCTTGTCCTTCTCGGCCTTCGCGACGTTCTCGTCATGCGGGATAGTGACGTCGGCGAGCACTGCCCGGCGTTGAGATCGATCTGTCAATCTGGATGTTGTTATTATTATTATTATAATTACTTCATACTTACCTTACAGACAATACAAACTAAAGTATTAGACACTTATGACAAAACAACAAAAACCACCACACTACAGTCATATTATGAACACATTCGACGAAGAGTTCCTATAACTATAAAAGGATGCTCGTAACTTTGTATGCGTGTGATTAGTTTCCCGCTACTCACCTCCTTTTATAGCAACCGTACTCAAGGAATATTGTCTCCTTGGTTTAGGCTGTGCGTTGTATATCTGTCAGTCAATATTGTCAGATAATATTGATCCAGTAATCCCGTTCAAGTTTTTTAATTGAGCATCGATCTCTTTACCTGCCGCGACACGAAATAAACGAGCTGTGGACGTATGGACCAAAGGCCAGTGGCCAAGCCATGGACTACAATCATCGTGTTTTATCAACCGGAAGTAACCCAGGAGAACAATTACGTAAGGATGCCGTATTCCAGAAAGGGCCTGTTGAATTAAAAGTAATACTAATACTACAGTCTTAACGTAACTGCAAAAAAGCTGCTATGGCTGCCAAGGATAATCTGCCACGTGGTTTTAGGTCACTGATTTATTTAATACTTATTTGGAAACCTAAAACTATATTGTGCTTGCAAAATCAAGCCCTTAAATGTCTTATAGTTATATTCTCAACCATTGGACGATTCAAGTTTTTTTTTTGGTAATACGTTAATTGTCTGTTCACTCCTCCGTTCCTCTGTATAAAGGTAAGAAAATTTACACGCCGCGCCGCACAAATCAAATTCCTTTACCGCTTTAGGGAAGTACTACAGAAAACCAATTATATTTTACACAAAAGAAAAAGCTTTATTGAATTTATTCGATTGAAAAGCTCGAATACATTTGCTTCATTCTGAATAGGTACTCGATCAAACACTGATGTTCTAAATTTAACCTATTTACTACAGGTACTTTCGCTTAAAGAGGCCTTCCCTTCTCTTGTGTTCCTGGTATTCCTTGACCCGTAGTGTCTGTGAAAACGTGTCCTGCATACTAAAGCATGAACGTACGTAATCCTATAGAAAAATACGTAGGTATATCTTCACGCCTCGCAGTTACTTGCTAAGCTAGTATCAGCTTTAAGCAGTAGGATAAAAGATAGTTTTCGTTTGTTATGTGTCTGGTTAGAGTGGCGTGTAAAGGTTTGCAGACGAGTCCAGTAAGGCTGATGAATGGTCCGACTAGTGAATAGGAAACGTCCGGCAGTCGATAGCGAATGTAGGCAGAAAACTGGTGGTGTACCGTCAAGTGGGTCAAGTAATGGGCGAGTACTTTCTGGAGTAGAAGTTGCGTGTAAATACTAACCTATGCTTAATATTATACGCTGTTACGTTCGTTACGCTATTGCTGCGAAACCGCTGAACCGCCTTCAATACAATTTTGGTCTGGATATTGCAAACACCGTCCAAAATGACAAAGGGTACTTTTTATTCCGGGAAATTTGGCAGTTCCCGGGGGAATACAGTTATAGTTATAACTTATAATGTTACGAATCTTTTATCAGCTATAAACTACAGTTTATAGCCTTAATAACTAAATCAATAAATCACATGATGTTATACATTATGTACCACTACTAGACTTGTTAATAATGTTCATAAATATGGTCACATTTTCCAACTGGTTAACAGATTTGACTGAACAGCCACACTATGTCCTGGATAACCCTATTTCTAAACGCTTAAGGGAAACCTTTACTTTAGAATAGCCTATTTAATAAAGACGAACATGAAAAGAGGTAACACTGTCTTCATTTAGAAAGCTAAAAGGTTACCCTTCTCAGTTAGCTAAAAAGGGTTAATGCCTTGTAGTTAAAATTACGTACGCTGCGAATACGTCACGGTCACGTATGGTACCGCTAGCAGAGCCGCGGAATAATCAACCAAATAGTTAGCTAAAGGTTGACCCGGCTTAGTTCTCTTGAGAAGACATTTGCTTTGTTTTAGCTTCTGCAAACCATTCCATAGCGTCTGCGAAAGTTTATGCAGAAGTCAAAGTAGAACACCTATTGGCATAACGAAGCTAAGCGAATCTCCGCGACGTAATGTTTAAAAGCTCTTGGAGTATCCTTAAGGTTTTCAAATAAATCAAGTTTGTTCATAGTCAGCCTTTCAATAATTAAATATCTGGCTAAAGTGACTCTGACAAGACAAAACGGCATTAAACAAAATACAACTAACAACTTAGGTAAAATATGACTAATCAAATTACTACTTATTGACGTGTATTTTTAATGCTTCGTTTAGTATTTTATATTTGTTTGGGTAATACTTACGTCGAGTTGCAAGAAAGTTAATAGATACTAAAATAATCTCCATCGACCCTGCGAAGTTTTTCGTACACTAAAATAGTCTACATTAAGTAACGCAATATTAATGACGATGTAAGCCAAACCATGTGATTGGTGTACCGCATATCCTGGCTTCAGCATGTTCGAAGAGGAACCGCATATTTCCTGAATTCTTGTTGTGTGTTTCTTGTTGTTCTTGTGATAGACTTGAGCATTTACACAACCATTCTAGCGAATGTGCACAAGTTTATCAGCGCCGGTAGGTATCCTAACACATTTATCCTAAGGACAGATGTAGTGGATAGTCTAATGGTTGCCTGTCGAATAAGATCGTATTTTTATTGCTTTTTCAGTAAGTTATTGACGGGTACTAAAGCTCATTGAGAAAGCGAGATAAATACGAACTTATCTGTCACAATATGATGCTAATTGATCACCTAAGTACTACATCTGTACTGTGTCTTTACTAACGCTAGATTATGAGATTATTTTAAACACAAATTGCCTACAACATAATTGAGCTTCAAGTCTCAAGAGGCTGTTACGAATGTTGAATCCGTCTTAAAACCAGCGATTTTCAGAGACGTCTGTAACGATATTATTCCTATCGGTAATTACTTAACACGCCTGTTGACCTTTACTGAATTGGATTGAACGTCTGGGTCTTTATTTACAGTACGTATTAGAGAGTGCGTGTTGTCAGAAAACCGAGATAGTTCTAGAAAAGATGACTCACTGTAGGGGTTTAACACAAAAAGGAAAACCAAAAGGCTCATTGACGGATATATATCCGCACCACAGGTTCAACACCAACCACGGAAATTTTGTCATGGTTGCCAGCGCAAAATAGACGAGTGTCCATGAGGCAAGGTTGATATTTGCTCTGGTTTTAAGCTTTCATTGGCTGTGATAATTCGTATATGGCAGTTTGAACGTGACATTATATAGACAAGGTACTAAAGTGTAGACATAATTATGAACTCACCTGTACACAACTTTAGACCTATTTACACTCTTAAAAAGAGCTTGCTTTATTTTGACTGATTTCCAACACCTGATGACAAAACGCAAATTAGAATAATCCAAACTCCCATAACTTGCAGTGTCCCTGCTTTCATTACGATTACAGTCAATGAGAGAAACCCCATGCATGCCATACTTTTTTCGAAAATAAAACCTAGATAAATTCAAATTTTAAAATGCTTATTTTACATTCATTACTGCTGACCATACAAATCCATAAATAACCAAACTTCTAACACTAACACTGTATTAAGGCAATAACGAACAACGCTCATATAAATAGCCAGTCACAGTTTTATTGTGTAATCTAAAGTCCATTGTGCGTCGAGAGTGTGTCCAAGCCGAGTGCCCTCGCGTGTGTTTCTGTTTGTTTGCTTGTGGGAATCGGTACACGTAACAAATAGGCACGCTTATAAAACCAAAGGTTGGCTGGAAAAGTATAAACGTAACTGGATTGGGGTCAAGGGCGTACGTTGGGTAATTTAATATGAAACCTTAGATTTGGAGACGTGAGGGTAGGTCGTACGTCGTACGAGACTAGAATACGAGTAAAAGTTGCAGTGGACTTGGTTATTCTTTCGTAGTTTAGAGGAAACGAATAATAAGTGTCTACCTAGTTTCTTATTATTCGTACTTTGAACTTATCTAGGTGACATAATTATGGCTTAGATGACAGAACTATAGCAAAGTAAGACACTTCCAGCGACCATTGCGGATTCCTGTGTTAAAAATCAGAGGGCTTAGCGCTGAATGTATATTAAACTTGCCCATTTATTTTTTAATATTCTTTATTTGTAACAAATTGACAGATAAAACGCAAAAAATACTCCATTATTATAGATATCTTTGCCGACTCGAACGTTCCTTAATAGGCACTACATTTAATGAAACTGGTGACCAAAATCGACGATATTTAGTACTAATTTCTAGAAGTTAGTATTTTGAATCTCACCCGTCACTTAAATTCTCAATAATATCAAAACAAGTGTTGGCAACCCTCCATTTTAAACATGAACACCACGTAGCTTAACTTTTATTATAACAAGTTTGTATTTAATTTGCACTGCTTGTATGTATGTTTTTAAGTTCTCAGTTAAAATTAGCAAATAAAAAACGGTTTCCATCATTGGAATGTGCTGAAATTTGGATAGCATAATTATGTAAACCCGATGACACTGCAAATTGATGGTATCAAAGAACTGATCTGATGATGGAGTCGAAAGGTGGCGACAGGATCTCCGATTTTGTTAACGTAGACCCACCGTGTTGGGACCTATTAGTTTGGTCTCCATAAGCAGACTTTGAGAAAAAAATTACACACGGCAGCAAAAGCATGTGGCAAAAATGATTTTTTTAAGAAACTTATTACTTAGTCAAAAATGGTATGATAATGATGTGATTCTAAAATTGATATCCAATTATTATCAAATCCAAAATTTACTATGTTTGAAAATTAGGGTGCTTCATTCGGGAACTCGCAATTAAATCTCAAACGTATTATTATGCGGTTTCACGAGTTTTCCTAATGAGAAACTTACAATAAATTAGCCTTTTATGCGCCATCTGTATTGAATAGTTAAAAACACGTGGAACACGTCACCTTGTAACTCTTTTGCAAATTATAATAAGGGTTACGTGTTAATTTCTTGATGTTCCCACAGAGGTCGCTTAAATAAGGCGGCGTCAGGACATAGCACCAACGAACATTCACATTTCACTCCAGGGCCGTAGTTCTTGCAATGATCCATAGATGGCGTGAAACTTTCACTTGTAGAAGCTCGTAAAAGTACGTGTGTAGTGTATGCTATCAATTTATAAATTGTTATATTTTAACTATTTGTCTTTCTGATATTTTTTGTTTACAATAAGTAGGGAAATAATACTACGGGCATCAATGAAAAATAAAGTCAGCATAATCGCACAATAAACACAAGTGGTGTAAGAGGCAGTTAAGGGGGTCAGCTCAGCTTTACGTAAACCCATGCCTATATGTTCAACAAAGCTTGTAGAGTGAGTAAAATCCGCGAGATGGCTTAGCAAAAATATATACAGAACGTGCTATTGTGCATTCCATTAGTTCTTTGTTTGTATCTTTTTGACATACTAAAAATATAGAAAAATATAATTGTGCAAAATTGTTTTTTTGACCCCCAAAAACTATAACGACTTTTATTTTTTATATTATAAATCGTGTGTGGTATCAAATTACAGGAAATTAAATGGTGAAAAAGGTCATAAAATTGATTCCTAAAAATAAGTACACTCAGGCAGCTTCTGTCAATGTGTGAATCTGCTGCAAATACACATGGGTTAATATATAACGTTAAAAAGTGAACTCCTCATCTTTAAGGCCGGCAGCAAGTGTCCAAATGAAGTTCCACCAGTGACGTTAAATGGGACTGCACTAACAAGAGTGAACCAGTTCAAGTACTTGGGACATTATGTTACCGAAGATCTTAGAGATGAGGCTGATATTGAGAGGGAACGCAGAGCATTGTCAATTAAAGCTAATATGTTGGCTCGTAGGTTTGCTAAGTGTTCAACCGCGGTAAAAATAACACTTTTTAAATCTTATCTACATCTATGTACGGGAGCAGCCTATGGGTCAAATATTCGCAGAGATCATACAGTGCTCTGCGGGTCCAATTTAATAATGGATTCAGGGCTCTGATGGGGTCGCCTCGCTACTGTAGCGCCTCGACTATGTTTGCGGAAGCTCGCACCGATGATTTCCATGCAATTCGTAGAAAAAAGGTTGCATCACTTGTTAGAAGAATGCGAGGCAGCTCCAATACGATTCTTGAAATGATTTCAAGTAGATTCGACTGTCCTATACTCTTAAGCATGTGTAATTTAGTTAAGTCGAATTTAGAGTTTAAGTTTTAATTCAAAAGTAGTGTTAAAATTGTTCCTCAGTACTAACATTAGATAGTAAGATAACAGCCTAATGTATAGCATACTAACCAATATGGGTCAAGATACCCGAAATAAACGTTTTGAATTTGAATTTGAAATAAAAAATGGTGGAAGAAAAAATGAAATCTTTTTTTTTATTTTTTATTTTGATAAGTACAAATCATGGGCAAACGTGGTAACAACTAGGGATCCAAAAACGAATTTCCTCAAAAAGGGGTATTACTTTGAATCCAGATCCTTCAAAAGAGCTGTGACCATAACAAAGACAAAGCACATTGGCAGAATTGGCGAGAGACTGGCTAAGCTTCCGTTGGGTTCGCGGGCATTTTGGTCTCTCGCTAAAGCGATCTAAGGTAACTTTTGCCAACCATTTTTTCCACCACTGCATAGGGAAGATGACTCGTTAGCCCACGATGCAAACGAAAAAGCCGATCTGCTTGGCACTCTTTTTGACGAAGAGTAACAAGCGCCAATTTTCCCACGGTGTGTGAGTGCCAAGCTGGATATCCAGTTTACCCAAAAATCTGTTCGTAAAGCACTTTTCTCCTTGGACACTCACAAATCTAGCGGGCCACCGGTATTCCCCCTGTAGTCCTGAAAACGTGCGCGCCTGAGTTGGCACTGCTCTAACGCGTCTTCCTACACTCTTATACCACAGGCGTAGTCCCTATCTCATGGGTGACGGCCGTAGTGCACCCGATCCCTAAGAAGGGCGATTGCTCTGATCTAAATAACTACAGGCCCATAGCTATCACATCCTTACTCTCCAAAATAATGGAATCCGTTGTTAATCGCCAGCTTCTAAGATATCTAGAGGAGCTCCAGTTCATCAGTGATCGCTAGTACAGCTTCCGTTAGAGACGGTCTGCTGGTGACCATCTGGTCTACTTCACCCATAGATGGGCTGCAGCGGTTGAAAGTAAGGGGGAGGCCGTAGAGGTCAGTTTGGACATGGCGAAAGCCTTTGATCGGTTTTGGCATAAGGCACTTCTCTCGAAACTTCCTTCCTATGGGCTCTACTATTCGTATGAGTTAAATTGAAAGGAATGCCGGTTTTCATATTTGGCTCTACGGCCTGTTTGTGTTTATGAATATGTATAATTGTGTTAGTTATGTATGATAAAATAAAGGTTAGTAGGTTATTTATAAAATGATGCAGAGCAACAACACCGAAACTTTGTAAAAGCGTACCCAAGATTAAACGTCATCAAAGCAAAAAAAATCTTCAATTTCGTCATACATGAGCGGAGATAAAAGCTTTCTTGTGTCATAACTCCTCGTAGAGGCTACACCGGGATATTATTGAGTTCAGAATAAGTTCGCTCGCGGGGAGGGAATTTTATCCGCTCTAAATAGCCGGATTATCTTTTATAGGTTTTGCATAAACCCGTATCATGGCGAAATCCTTTTTGATCTGGACCGAGTTTATGAAGGAAAAGAATTTGACGAATGTAAATACGTTTCCGTGAATAAGGAAATTGTTTAATTATGAATAGCTGAGCGAGTTTTCCTGAAATTGAATACGTGAAAATAGGCTGTTTAAGCATAGTCATGACGTCGTCAATGTACACAGTTCTGCTCGTAGTAATTGGCTCTGGAGCGATTATTTGTGCTTCAAATTTAATTGGCATGGAACCGAACCCGAGCCAGTCAGCTGAAATCCGGTGGGTGACCGAAATTGGGCCGATATCTATTAGATCGAGGAAGCGATCCAAAGCGGCCGCAGATTTGAATCGAGATTCGTTTGCGATAACAAGGGTCGGATCCAGATTTAACCTGCTTAGTTTTATTTTAAACAGCCACAAATAAAACGGCTCGAGATGTTGTCCCTTCTCGGGCGGGACTACTGCCGCTCTATGCAAATGTTGTAAAGATTTTCAAATAATAATATTAGGAGTATAGAAATGAATATATAATAAGGATAAGCGGAGAAACATTTGGGGTCAGCGCAGCATGTCTTTTTCTTCCAAACATCCCTATCAGCCGGCATCTCAGTATTCATTCATTCCCTTGATTTTCATACCGCTCTTCAGATCGATTCTATGCATCTCTTTCATAGACCTCCATAATCGTAGATGCTTATATCCCAGTAGACAAGCGCCTGCCCGCCACCGTTACCGCATGGAACTTGTTTAACGCTATTCCAACGGGAACAACTGAGTTTTTTTAAATAAAAATGTTTAAACCAGAAATAGTCTAAATACCTATGGCAAAATTTAAGGAAGGGAATTTTATTTTAGGAAGACCAGCGCTGGCTTTATTGCCCGCATTACAGACTACGGTGAGTTTGGACGAGTTTGGGACTAGGTAGGTTGCCATGCCTTTTGTGTGTTTTCTTTGTTACTTATTGTGACAGCTAAATGTTTGTTCTTTCTATATTTCGTCCAAATCTGGTTGGGGAGGCATACGTGATTGAATAATGAACGTCTAAACACTCAAACGTCTTCACAAACCTTTACATTTTTAATTTCTGGCGGAGGATAGAAAGCGTGGAAGCCTTCTGACGTTTACTTATAGGTTGAAGGAAGGACCTTGTACAAAGTCCGTCCTGATCGCTACCGCCATCTTACCCTTTAACCTGCCGCCAAACAGCAGTGTTCGCATTGTTGTGTTCCGATGTGGGGGTAATACACCTGGGCCCGTATTATGGTCGCCTTTATCGCGGTGGATTAAGCATCCGTCACTGTTGCACTAACATACTGGTGTCACTTGTTTTATTTACGCTTATCTAAACTTCCTTCCTATGGGCTCTACTATTCATATGAGTTAAATTGAAAGGAATGCCGGTTTTCATATTATTTCATATTATTATTATTATATTATTATTTTATCCACATCGATAAACACGACCATAATAGGCCAACGTGAAGTTACTAAAATGGACTAAAAAAAAAGTTTTCAAGATGGCAACGGTTTTGCAGTCGCGAGATTTTTTATTTTTATTTATTTATTTAATAAGTACAATATTAATAAAGAATTAAAAATTAAACATTGCCCCACAAAACTGGAGTAACAGTTTGACTGTGGGAGCGACAGTCTCTAGGTAAGGCTTAAATTAATTAAATAGCAGAACTGTGCTGTACACAGTAACAGTACTAAACATGGTAAGATTGCATTCTTGGACAAATGGGCTTCAGAGGTCACTTACCATCAGGTGGCCTGTGTGCTCGTTTGTCTTCCTCATCTCATCATCCTATAAAAATATAATTACACAGCTAGATCACTTATGTCGATGAGGCATTAGTTTGTGTACATTTTGCAGCCTAGTGTCATATCTGTGGAACCGTAGTCTGTTTCCCTCAACGTGGTAACAAATTGCAGGAATTACCCGAGTTACGGAACGGGGACAGGCTGAGCCGTAATAGGCAGGTATGTGTGGCTTCGGCGACAGATCTTTACAAATGGGCAAGCATCAATGTTGAAGACTAATATGCACCCGTTATAGTCGAAGTGAGACTGTGCAAATGACTGCTTGCTTGTTTGTAAAAGTAGTAACAATCATTTCTCGATTATTAAAAAAATACAAGAATGAACTATTTGCTTTATTTGATTACATAATCGTTTCTCCTCAAAAAGGGAAAAGAAAAACAGTGGTGAGGGTAGGGTCCTTTCGCAACCTCTCTCTGTTTTTTCCGTTAGTGCTAAAGCGGAATCTGTAAAGGGTGCCGAATAGGGTCGATGAAAAGGGTTGATTTTTTTTTGGCCGTCATTCAACAAGTTCTTTCGTACTATAATAATTCATCAGTACTTTTTGGGTGTCTCATTCAGCGTTCCTTTTACCGAGTTGTTTTTTTATTCTGTGACCTTTTTGGCCTTACCGAAGCCGGCCTACTTGTGTTTAAATTTGTGTGTTGGACGCGCATCGGTTAGATTAGTCCGTTTTGGTATTTCAGAAATATATCATATAATAAATGCGTTCGTAATAACGGGGAATATTGCGTACACATTTTTAACATGCTTGCGCATATATCTTCTTGTTTCGAGATTTTTTTATGAAGGTGACGTACTGTATGGTATACATTTTCTGTGACCGTGTTTCACGATTAACTTCTCGGTAATCGCGAAAGGGCATCAGGGCAGCAATCAGCATAATTTCTTTTAGCAAATTGTTGATTAGATTTAAACCAGTGCTGCAGTGCAACTTGTAACAGTGGCGTGGACATTGTAGTTCAAAACGGACAAATCTAAAGATTAATTTGATATATATTAATGTGTATTCTGTGTATTTATGTATGTTATTAAACATTTACACGTATGTTTTTTGCTTTGCATATCCTTGTGTTTTTTTCTTGCTCATTCCTTATATTAGCTGGAAGAGCTCTAGAGCTCATCCCTTATTTTCATTAACACATTTCTGTTGTTTCCAAATACAAACAATGGGTAGAGGTATACGTAGCAAATGTCAAATTCTCGGAGTCGGACCTATCTAACTGAACAGTAATCTTAATCGTCCGCAACTTTAAGCGCCGAGCCCCTGATTATTACGGGACATAGTACTACCTGGGTGTTAGACATCACGTTTGTCTTGTTCATTCTCAAACCAACTCGTTCAGAGGCTCTGTTGAGGACATTGATTTTTGCGCTTAGGTCTTCCATGGTCTAAGTTATGACTACAATGTCATCGGCAAACCGACGAGCAACCCCTTGATGCTATGTCCTTCCCAGCCCAGAACCCACATCTCAGAGAGAGTTGCAGCAGAGTAGGTTCAAAGTTGAAGTTTTATCTGGGTTTTAAGACCACTGACCCACGGAGGTTAACCCAAGAACGGCAGAAAGTCTATTCAACATCAGGGGCCTGTTTCACGACAGCTTGTAACTTGAATTGTATGTTATAAGATTTTGTGAAACTGGCCCCAGATGCACACCGTTTATAGATTACATTTGTAAATTTGATGTAATTTGTCATGAATAATTAAGAATACCTGAAAATATAGGTGACAGTGACAACACATCTATTGTATAAGGCTTCTTAGCACGGAAGTAGATCTAATTTAATTTTCGTAAGCTATTTAAAAACAGGTAAAACTAAATAACATCGTACAAAATTAACGTAACTTCAAAATACTTCAGAATGAACTCAATTATTTAATATTGCCAATTGTGAGTATTGTGATGCGTTTGCGGTTTAGTTTGCGGCAGGGTCGAATATAATAAAATGTATGAACATTTCGGCCACGCGATGACGTCATTAGGCTGCTTTTGTGAATGCTTTCGAGATTAATTTCCTCTCTCACTTAAGTGCTTCTTGCGTGATTGTTACATTTACCAGAATCTACAGTAATTAAGAATGCAGTGCGTGTAATATAATAAACGATGTAATCCCCACTAAGTAATATTATGAATGGAAAAGGGTGAATGTTGCTTTGTGTTTCTTAAACGCGACCAAGGAATAAAGGATCGATGTGTTTTTTTTTATGTAGAAGGTGCACGCCCTACTAAAAAGTAGCGTATAAAATTGACCTGATGGTAAGTGGAATTTCTGAGACCCGTAAACATTTGGATTCTCAAGACCTCAATCCTAGGACTGCAGATGCAGGGTCCTGTCCTGCACAGTAATTGAGACTAATAATATTGTCTAAAAGAAGGAAGCTATTTGATGATAGTGTTAGTACTTATTGATTTAACTTATTGTTAAATCGGAACCCGATAGTAAATATTAATCGTATCACAAATTTTAAACTTAAATTGAAAATTCAATTCGGTTAAACTTTTATCGGTTCGTTGAAAATGGCCAGTGGTTGGGATAATCCGTTTCGAATCGTGTTCCCTGTGTAGTGTCAATAAGCCGGGTTTCTGTGGCTGCGCCAGTTGATACGCTGCAAGCACAGTATTTAAGTAATATTAAGTACAGATTAATAAAAACCGACCAAGTCCGAGTCGGTCTCGCGCACGAAGGGTTCCGTACCATTATCTATACAACATTAGCAAAATCAAGTTTGTTGTATGGGTTATTTAAGGGGGCCCCTTAAATATTGATTTCATTTTTTTTTAAAGTGAATGTACAACTAAATATTCTGTGATTGTTTCAATTGTCTACCTGTTGCCCTTATTAATATCGAGCAAAAAACGGCAAGAAATAACGTTTGTTGTATGGGCTCCCTTAAATATTTAATTTATTCTGTTTTTAGTATTTGTTGTTATAGTGGAAACAAAAATACATCTTTTGTGACAATTTCAACTGTCTAGGTATCACGGTTCATAAGATACAGCCTGGTGACAGACTGACGGACAGCGGAGTCTTAGTAATAGGGTCCCGTTTTTACCCTTCGGATACGGAACACTAAAAAGCTTGAATACAAAAGCAGTTAGGTAATTAAGATGAAGCATTTCTTACAATATAAATTAAATTAAATTATTATCAGGGGACAATGTTACACAAATTGATCTAGTCCCAAACTAAGCTCTAGGCTTGTATTATGGGTACTAGACAACATGGGTCCTAACATTAAAGAGCTCTATGTTTTTAACCGTAATATATAGCGGGTTCATTATTTTCCAGCATATGAGAGTGAAATATAGGTCCCCATACAAGAAGCGTTTTTTTAAAGTATTATTATTTTAGTTGCATCGTTAAAACGGTAAAACATACAAGGGTCAAAATTGTTAAGGCTATAGAACAAAACCTGAAGAAACACAACAAATAGATATTAAAAATTGGTCAAGGGTGAGTTCGAAATCGAATTAAAATTCTAATGTAATTTAATATCCACTTTGCGGCAGCACGGAACCCTCGGTGCTCGATTCTGACTCGCACTTGACCGGTTCTGTTATTGTCATTTCTAGGTATGTCAATTTAAAGTAGTTACTTACTAAATTTTGATTCAGTAGACTGGAGGATATGGTCATTAGAATTTTATACCTTAATAACAATTTTCACTAACGTCTAATATTAAGGTTCATAATGACTTAATACAAAAGGATCGTAACCTTGAGTAACTTGAGAGCCCCAGAGAAAGGAAATATCATTGTACATTAGTGAGAGACGTTATCGCCCAGAAGTAAATTTGTATGGATTTTTTTAAAAGCTACGTGATTCAAGTGTGCCTCACAACCATCTTAATATTATGCATAAGCTTTTAATCTACCTATAATAGATTTAGTTCACGGCTTAGTTGATAGTTACGTACTGAGCCGTCCTTTGATGGTTTCGAAGCGATGCTCAAAAAGTATACCCTGGCTTAAATAACCAATACAGCGGGCCTAGTATCGTACTTATCGTATGTGTCAGAAAGTGACGGATGTTTTATCCACATTTTGTCACGCGATAAACGCAGCCATATTAGGCCCCCAGTTAATGTGACACTCTTGGCAGGTCACTGTTTAAATTGAAATCGTGATAATACATAAGTTCTTAGCATATTATATTATGTATTACAGATTCAGATTTAAATAATTAAAATTTCGTGTTTTACATGTCATTTCCAATTGTTGTTTTAAAGAGTTCTTAGAGTTGTTTGTAATTCTGTTGCTCTGCCTACCCCACGCTGGGAATGAAGGCGTGAAGGTATGTATGTATATATGTACGTCCTAAGCATAAATAACGAGGTTTATTACGATGCATAGCATTTCATTACAAACGAAGAAAAATGTTTTTATTACATGACTAGAGACTCGCCATTGCTTTGCTTCGGTTCATGTGAATTTGTTATATACACAAAACTTCCGAGAAAAAATACTAAATTGATGGTGAAAACCTCATTAAAATCCGTTACGTGGTTTACGAGGAGTTAGCGGTTACAAACAGACAGACAGATAGACGACGGAAAGCGTCTTCGTTTTATAATATGTAAATAAGATGATAAGAATGATGTCATCCATCATACATACACAACCGTCGATCATTGCTAAAAGTATAAAACTGAGACACTAGGTAATTTATTTATAAAAGGTATCAGTTAACGGTAATATTAGCGGAAAGTACAGTCGGATATCTCGTGGGAACCTTTCGATCCAATCATTAACCTACATTTAGACACGGTAATACTTTATTGACATCTAGTTTACATAATATTATTTTTGATATATTAACGATGTCTCCAAAATGTCAGTTGTCAGACTGGACATAAAATAAATACTTACTTAAAACCAAGTGAAGCTAAATAAGCTTATAAATCAGCCGAGTCGATATATCTATAACAATAAATATACTCACTTATATTAATATAAATAATTCGATCGATTCCATTTCATAATCACCGTAATACCAATTTACAAAATCTGCTAAAATTCAGTGTAGAAACATTTAACCATGAATCATTTTTAGTCGTTACAGTACGAAACGGAACATACAGTCGGCGACTACGGCGCGACGTATTTCATTCCCTACAGACATATTTATAATATAATGTTATCCAACTTGCTCTGCCGTCCGTTTGTACGGAGCGAGCTATAAAGCAAACTTATTTCAGTGCACACGCCGGAAAAACCAACGACTTTCCGCCGCAGCGACCGGGTAATGGCGGGTCTCCGAGTGACACTTAAAGCGGATTTTAAACTGGACGTAGTAATAGAAAAGGCTGTTTTGCCATGCACGAAAAAATAAATACAATGCCATCGAGGTTGCATCTAAATTGCAATTTAAATCAAAAGTACAGTAGCTTGAGCACGAACATTTGAATCTTCACGTTTTCAATTGCCTTTACTACTGAGTTTCCGTAGTACAAACTCCTAAAATAAACTCACATTTTCTAACATTATGTGTCTACATCGCTATCATGACTTTCCTTTTATGTTCAGAGACTCGATAAGAAAAAATGAAAAAAATGGCCTATATTCAGCTACCTGTATCTGTGGTTGTATCCTAATGTGAACATTAAAGTATTGTATGCCATTAAAGCATCAGTTATCCATGTGGTGTGATACAGGGCAACCACAGATACAGGTTTCTTAGTCTCACACATATTGTAGAAAACGTATGATATGCATCTAGATAAATTTATGTATGCGACTGTACACATAATTAGGCATTAAAACACTCATGTGATCTTATTGTTAGACTCGCCTTTCGGTTCGTTTCATAAAACCACACTCGTGTATTAATGCCTCTCATTACGCACCAGTCACATAAACTTTACTACTCTGGGATATGATACAGCGAGTCAACGTAAATGTCAACTTGTTATCAAGCACTAAATACACACTAGAGGGCGTTGATATCAATGGCTGTACACATTTTTTGGATGACGATGATACCAACGTTAACGTTACTAACTCAATAGACGGTAAAAGTTCGTGCTGGGGGTACAGTGCAATATATAAAGTCAAACGTGTTAAAAATTTCGCCGGATAGTCGGAATATATTATTAATTTCCTTTTAACGAAACTAGTAGAACTCATTTGCAGCTAAAAATGTAATGTACCCTGTCAAAAAATTAACACGTATTTCTGAAAAAAATATTACATGGCGTTCCCAAAACAAAAATGTCTTTTTACCAAAAAAATTACAACGACGGATCTAATATTAATTTGTGATTTGCAATATCCTTAACTTTTGCCATCATTTGTAGCTCACTCCACAGCTAAAAAACTCTGAAACTAATTTAAGATTTTATTTCATTTTTTTTTAAGTATACTTTATATATACATATATTTTAAAATGTTAGGTATTTCAGTAGCTACTTATTTTTGGACAGGACAGTTCATAACCTTTTTGCTTCAAATGAGTTCTACTATACTTTCCTAAGGAATATATCTATCAAACAACCAATCACCCCGTATAGCATTGATTACAGCGTAATATTCTGTTTGGATGGAATTCATTGGAGATGTAGAATGACGTCTTCGAGAACATTCCTTCTACAAAAGAGGTTTTAATCAATACGTTCTATTCGGCAACGGTATGTGAGTTGAAAATTGGACGCTCACTAATACAAGTAAGTACACGAGCAGGCATTCCGCATGGACATTTAATTGAAGTGTCTCAGAGGACTGTAGGCTATGCATCTTAGATATAATCCTCCGCATTTCGGAATACACGAGTCTGAAGGAGGAGGTTAGAATGGTTTACTAATCTAACTTTGTATTCTGAAAAGAGAATTATACAGGTAGTTCACTTAAGGTGATTACGCGAATAAGGTGATTAAGAATTACGTAGTAACCATTGTAAATATTAGGTCTACATATTGAAAGGTGTGGAGCATCATCTCGTGCAATTAGACAAGGAATATAATGGATTAGAAAACATTTTCAATGATATGTGCTGTAAGCGATAGCAAACATTTGATAGCGTAGATTTATGCTTATTATAACATCCACCACTGAGAAAAGCAAAAAAGATTAATAAATATTTACTACACGTAAGGAAATATATATTTCCTTGAGGATGCAATTACAAAGGAAGAACAACATGTACGCGGCAGCTGTTTCTTCCACCAATTTCGGTCATATTAAACCGGGAAAAGCATTAATCTTTTATTTAATTTCGAAGGCAACAGGCGCGGGCGCGCGCGTGAGACATCATGTTTGGGCTCATAAATAAGTGTTCCCTGTCTTTTCCAGGAGCGAGCTCGTCGAGACAGCAACGCTGCGGGATCTAGCATAAATCCTCGGATAAAATTACATAGTCGTTAACTGTTGGAATACAGTGCTTCAATAATGCAGGAAGCATCGTGTTGTTTCTGCATTTTATGAGATGTAGCGATTCCTGGGGGGTTCCGGCAAAGAGTATGTAAATGCGTCGAGCGGAATGTAAATGATCCAGCTGCGGACTCCGGAACTGGAGCGGACTAGTCAACTACTGCTGCGAAGTCTTCCATGTGCTATATTTTTGTTTACATTTCTTTTACGTTTACTGAGAGTCGTTTAGTTACAATATTAATATAAATGTTTGTGTACAGTTATACCACGTAATGCAAAATACACATACACTAGACATACTTTTTATTTGTTGTAGGTCATTGGTCGAATTTTCCGGCCCCTAAGCTAAGTAAGTTATGATTTCGAAGCTTTGTTCCTTATACCATACGTGTGTATGGTTTTTAGCCTTAAGGGGATAGACAACTCTACACAAAAACAGTTTAAGATTCTTTAACCCAACTGGTGATCATGCAGAAATAAATACTTTGGTTGTTCCTGGTGTTTGCGCTGTTTTATTACATTTCAAATAAAACCCTGTTCATTGTTGCTTTTAACACTTATATTATTTCATATTATATCAGAATACTGAATTTAAATTATTGACTAAACCAACACGAATAAAATTGATGAGCATCGTCATTATGTTCAGCTTTAAATATTTACCTGCTCGTGTTTAAACTGTCGCGGATTTGTACTTTAAATACGTATACTTTATTCTGTTGTATAGTAACCCGCCGCCGCCGTCGCTTTGCTACGGTTAAAACCGTCAGGGATATCATCATCATCATGTCAGCCGAAAGACGTCCACAGCTGGACATAGGCCTCCCCCAAGGCTTTCCACTCAGACCGGTCTTCGCATCCACCGCGGTCCCGCGATCCTGACGAGGTCGTCACTCCATCTTGTTGGAGGCCTACATAGCCCGAAGAATAGCTAAACTGAAGTGGCAGTGAGCGGGGCACATTGCTCGCAGGACTGATGGTCGATGGGGTCAGAAGGTTCTGGAGTGGCGTCCGCGGACCGGAAGACGAGCTGTAGGCAGGGATATTGTAACTATTTTTTTAAATAAAGTCAGAAGTTCTAAAATAATCCTTGTTGAGTTTGTTTGTATGTTGCGGGTAATCCCCACTATTTATACACGATTTTACCTCATTATGTCAATAGTATAAAAGTACAAACATGGACAAGGCATTAGAAATGTCTAAATAAATTAGTTGACGGAAACGCAGAATTACCCAAATTATACCCGTAAATAATCGTAGGTATTTTCGTATTGTCTCAGCTCCCGCTAGTAGCGACAGAGGCGAAATCTGATATGATATTAATTAACCAGTTCCGATTTCCCGGAACTAAGCCTATTCGTACCTATTTACAAATTAGAATAATTAATTGCTTTTGTATGGATTTCGTCGCGGGTAAATAATTTAAAAATAATTATTTTTAATTTGGGTTTAATATAACTTTATTTATCTTAGAGTTGTTTTTAATTATTTCTGAATCGTTCAAAGGTTAACTGGAAGAGATAACGTAAATGGATAAGTTTGCTTTTGTACAGTCCTGCTATAATTTGGTCTATTTTATAATTGTTACCTGCCGCTTTTGCGTGTACAATAAAGTGTTTACATTACATACTGGATTCAGTGGCCATGTCACATAACGTTTTTTTATTATTGTGTGAATCTAGAAGAGGCCAATAGCCAAAGCGTCATCTGGAGGAGATATAAGTAATTATACCACCGTTTGTAAACCGCAACACTAGAAGAGAGCGGCAAATACATTGCCAAGTTGTGAGTGGACTCCTTATTTTCCTTTGGCTGACTTAGGTCATTTTCTTTTTAAGTCATTTTCTGAGTAGGTCATGTTCCAGGTAAGTCATTTTCTGAGTCGGTCATGTTCTAGGTAAGTCATTTTCTGAGTAGGTCATGTTATAGGTAAGTCATTTTCTGAGTCGGTCATGTTCTAGGTAAGTCATTTTCTGAGTAGGTCATGTTCTAGGTAAGTCATTTTCTGAGTTTGTCATGTTCTAGATAAGTCATTTTCTGAGTAGGTCATGTTATAGGTTAGTCATTTTCTGAGTAGGTCATGTTATAGGTAGGGCATTCTCTGAGTAGGTCGTGTTATAGGTAGGGCATTTTCTGAGTGGGTCATGTTCTAGGTTAGTCATTTTCTGAGTAGATCAAGGTACAGTCAGTAGGTCATAGCATAGACGAAGTCATAGTAAATACAATTATAAAATATAGGTTATAAACTTTTATTATACTTATTACATTTAACCCGTTAAATCCTCTCTAGCTTTCCAGAGGTAAGTGACAGGACAAAGAGGTAGGTTAAGAAAGGCTAAAAAGATAAGTTGAATAAAAATCTTTGATTTTATTATTTATTTATTTATTTAATCTTTATTGCACAAAAATACAAAATTTGAGTACAAAAGGTGAACTTAATGCCTAGTGGCATTCTCTACCAGTTGACCATTAGGAAAATCAGAAAAAGATTGTACATAGAGTAGATTTTGAAATTAAATTTAAAAAATATTATAATAACTGCTATCATTATCATGTTCATGATTTAATTGTTGTTCCTCTATTTCCTCCGTTGATTCACAAATTGAAAGTGAGTCAGAAGATTCACTTTTACTTTGTGATGATTGTGTATTATTTTCAGTTCCAAAATTCACATGGTAATTTCTGGCATAACTTAAATAGGTTGCTTTTTTCAAAAATGCATAACATGTTATTTTATCCTCCAGTAATTCGGTAGTCAAATTTTGCAGTCTTATGTTGAATTTTATATCAACGTTTCTTGACTTCTTTTTCTCAACATGAGCTTTTGCTTGTCCGATTTTAATATCATAAAATCTTGACTCTTTCTTTGATATGAAAATAAAATTGTATAAGTTAGGGTTTTTGGATAATTTCCGATTTAGTCGATGATGCCAACCTTCTATGTTGTTATTTGTTCTAATTTTTTCTCCCGAACATCCAAAAATATTTGGAGTGATTAATATCATCCATTGCTTTTCATAATATGCCACAAATGTTTTTAAGAAATCATTAATAACATAATTGTACAGATTTCAGAGCAAATAACTAATCTATTACATGTATCACATTAAATTATTCTCTTAATTTAATTATTTTAAGTACAAATTTAAATACTTTCTTGCTTGTCCACGCCTGCAATACCTTTTCCAAAATTTAAGGTATTTCTTTTGACTATAGCTTTTGGTTTTTTTTTGGTTTGTTTATCGGTTTTCAGTTGATATTTTTAAAGCATTCGGGATTTTTTCAACTTTAATTATTTAATTTTTATGACCAATGTAGTTACTGCTATTACTAACTGCATTTTATATATACAAGTATACAACTTACTATACTAACTGCAGTCGAGTCCAAAAATATGTATACACTTTAGTACCATGTCTATCTAACGTCATGTTTGAACTGCCATATATGAATTGTCACAGTGATTAAAGTGACAAGGTACTAAAATGTATACCTTTTTTTGTACTCGACTGTACCTAAATCGCAATGACTTTCCTAGAACATGACCTACTCAGAAAATGACTTACTCAGAAAGTGCCCTACCTATAACATGGCCTACTCAGAAAATGACTTACTCAGAAAATGCCCTACCTATAACATGACTTACTCAGAAAATGCCCTACCTATAACATGACCTACTCAGAAAATGACTAACCTATAACATGACCTACTCAGAAAATGACTTACCTAGAACATGACTTACTCAGAAAATGACTTACCTAGAACATGACCTACTCAGAAAATGACTTATTTAGAACATGACTTACTCAGAAAATGACTTACCTAGAACATGACCTACTCAGAAAATGACTTATTTAGAACATGACCTACTCAGAAAATGACTTACCTAGAACATGACCTACTCAGAAAATGACTTAAAAAGAAAATGACCTAAGTCAGCCAAAGGCTTATTTTGTATTCATTACGAAACTTAACAACCTAATTATAGAGTTTGGCAACTTAAACAAACGGTATTTAACTTCATCATTTATAGCTAATACTATTATTCGTAACTATGAACTGTTTGAAATTAGATTAGTGCCGCTAATAGCTATTGTGTCGACTTCCGTACGAGATTAATAATCAGTAAATTAGGCGTCGAGCACGGATCCATAAGCAACCGCGGATCCCGTCCGCGCCAATAACTCCGGCTCGTGCAGATTAGCGTCAATGAAATTACGCAGTTTTAGCAATGCGGATTAAAACTGGAATCAAAAAGCTAGCCGGCGGCTGTGCCTAGCGATCCATTTAGCGGAAGCGAGTTTCCGCGCGTGACGTCACAGCAATGGCGGACATTAATCTCGTTCGGTAGACTCAGGCGCCGTTTTTCATTTTGTTTAGTTAGATATTATTTGTTAATACACGTTATACGAGGGTGGGATGATAAGTACCTAGCCTAAGTAAAAAAAACTTGAATTTTGGTTTTAAAACTAATTTTATTTTTCGACATAATCTCCGTCTAGGTCTATGCACTTATTCCATCTTCGCTCTAAAGCTGTGATGCCTTCCATAAAATGATTCCTTTCGAGGCCTCCAAAATAGTCCTCTACAGCGGCTATGACGGCATCATTAGTGGCAAATTTCTGTCCACCCAAAAAAGTTTTAAGCTTCGGGAACAGATGGAAGTCGGATGGTGCCAGATCAGGCGAATAAGGTGGGTGGGGCAGCAAATCGTACTTCAATTCGCCGATTTTCGCCATGGCTTTAACACATGTGTGAACCCTGGCATTGTCTTGATGGAATATGATTTTTTTTTTTTGCTAAGCCTGGTCGTTTTTGCTGAATACATTGATGTAGCTTATCTAAAAGGTTAGCATAGTATTCTCCATTAATGGTTTCAACTTTAGGAAGGTAATCGATCATTAAAATTCCACTAGCATCCCAAAAGACGGAAGCCATAACTTTTCCAGCCGACTTTACAGCCATAGCTTTTTTGGGGCCCGAAATCCAGATTCAGTCCACTGCTTTGATTGAATTTTTGATTCTGGCATGAAGTGGTGAACCCATGTTTCATCTGTTGTTACAAAACGACGCAAAAAATCAGCTTTATTTTTCTGAAAACGATCCAAACATTCCTTCGAGTTTTGCACGCGGATTCTTTTTTGATCGGGCGTAAGCAATCGCGGCACCCAACGGGCGGATAACTTTTTCATATTTAATTCTTCATCTAGAATATGATGTACCCGTTCCTTTGAGATCCCTGTAGTCTCAGCTATTTCTGATAACTTCAATCGTTGATCAGCCAAAACCATATCGTGGACTTTGCAGACCATTTCTGGAGTGGTGACGCTTTTTGGACGTCCAGGGCGAGCTTCGTCTTGGACACTTGTACGGCCTCGTTTAAATTCAGCCACCCAGTTTTTTACCGTGGCGTATGATAGAGCACATTCCCCCAAAACATTATTTAACTCATCATAAATATATTTTCCCTTCATACCCTTCATGTAAAGAAACTTTATCACCGCTCTTTGTTCAATTTTATCCATTTTTAAAACAATCGTCGCAATAAATTTTCAAATGACAGAAAAATAAATTTTTTTTTTAGCCATGAATTTCAAATTTCGAACACAGATAGCCAGAGACACACATTTTAAATTACGCTAGTTTATTTTTAAATACAACCTTTTTAAATAGCTAAGGCCAGTTACTTATCATCCCGCCCTCGTAAACTTATTAATATATTTTTACTGGCGTTGCATTTGGTGTTTTATATTTTTTACCACGAAATGATGGTTCATTTGGTAGCTTCCGGTTGTATAATCGTGAAAAGAAAATTTAAATAACTCTCCTTTCAAATCAAAATAAATCGTTATAACATTGTCGTTTTTCACCTCCAGGTCACTTAATTTTCCTTCTCTCAAGTAATAATCACTTTATGATACGTTTCAATAATAATTGTCATCCCACGTCAATCGAGTCAAATAAGGATGTAAAACTTAATTGGCGAGTATTTAGATTTTTTTTATATATACAGGACGACAATAAACGAATTCAGTGCCTATAAATAACGTCTGGAGGCATGGTATTAGAATTAATTAACGCCGTGATTATACTTGCCACTTTTAATTCCTTTTAAATGACACTTAATTAAATGCGTATTAATTTTGTTACAGTCCGCAACTTAACGTCTTGTTAAAAACCTCCGAGGTAAATAGAGGGATGTTATTAGTTTGACGTGATCAGAATACCTAAGTATCTGTTTAGCTATCTGTGGCTTCTATCAAAGGATGGAATGATCTGAGGGGCTATTGACTAACGCACTTGCAATCACAATCGGCTTCAAAGTGAAACAATTGTTTTCATTTTGTATGCAGGCAAGCCATTGCTTTTCAAAATGAAAACGATTGCGATGGCGAGAGCGGTAGGCAATAGCCGCTCAGGACGCGGTTTTTTTATATAAGAGTTTAATCGGGATAGTTGTTACATAGGTTACATGAAAATCGGTTGGGCCATTTAGAGATACCAGCAGTGTTACAATGTTAGATATACAGGGCCTTCATTCAACACGGTAAAAACCATATCGTGGTTGACCTGTTATCGTGTCGTCAACGTTTTGATAGCTCTTGTAGTTGACAGTAATGGCGGCCAAGTTAAAAACAATACCACAACAGGCCAATACGATATGAATTTTACGGCCTAGAATAGGCTGTTCAGTTTACGGTGAGTGATAAAGACAGAGCCGTATTAACTGCTGTAGCTCTGTCCCTTACGTTCGTTCTAAACTGAATTGCTTAGCCATGCCATGGTAAATTTAAAGTAATATTAAATAAAGTAATTGCAAAGAAAAAAGTCTTAACAGTCTGTGTAGAGCAAGTTAATTAAAGTTTGAATTCTTTAATATCCCGATACTTTTAATTGCCCGAAACACTATTAGGAGTCCATATTGTATGGAAATAAGAGCCTGGTGATGACTGTATAAAGGAAGTATAGCGATACTAAACAAAGTAGGAGTAAACAATTGCCTGGAGCAAATGTTAATTACGTGCAACAAGATCTTTAACACAATTCTTGGTATTGGCCTGGCAGTTGGAAATGAGAAAACAAACAGCTAATGCTGCACGCTAGCAGTTTAAAGGGTGCACAATTTTGCTTTGTGTACACATTATTTTAAAGTGTTGTTTTATAGCGAGTAAAGAAATCGTTTGGTATGAAAAGTAGTTAATTTTTAAGTGGTGCGAAGGTTTATGTCTGCGACACTTATTGTTCACTGATGCTAAATAGACCAAAATTGAATTTAGAGTATGTATACGTCGGTCTACATTTTGACACAGGGTGATTATATTTCAAACCCACTTTGAACCCTTTTAATTATATAATCATAATTACGACCAAAGGCGTAGCTCTAAATAAAGAACCTGTATGTAGGCAGGGCATCGTAAAATCATGAAAATAAAGATCATGCAAATGCGATAAAGCCTGTAAATAGCTTTAGAAAAACATAGGCGGATTTTGTATCGTGTAATAAAATGTAACCCACGAAGCTTGTTTAACCCACGGAATTAAAACAGGGATGTTATAAATTTAACGTGTGTATATGTGTGTCTGTCTGTGTTATCGTAGTTCCCAAACGGATAGAAGGATTTGGAAGCGATTTAACTAAAAAAAAAACTATTTGAGAAAAGCTTGGGTTGTTTATGAGATATCTTGTATAAAAGATGGTTTCACCATTATATCGGCTTTGTCTATTGAATAGTTATCTATTTATTTTTGGCGTGATAATATAACGCAGACCTCTCTGATTAATGCACGAGGATTACCGCAGCTTGTTAGTAAACTATGTGGCTCGTAAAGGCTGTCACTAACACTGTAATTACACGCACTGACCGAACAGATAATGTGTCTGTTTGTACATATGTGCCGGACCCTTCACGGGACGACCCGCATAATGTGACTCGCTCGCAGTTTTCTCTTTTTGTCGCCATCATTATTATGTCACTTCCCCTGTAGTTTTAGCCTTGTTTTTAGTAACGATTTGTTATGTTAATAGTTGTATTTTCATTGTAAGATTATTTATATGAATAAAGATATAATGGTAGATAACATACCTTTTTGCCTTTCTCTCTTTTTCTTGGGGCGCTTCCCTTTCCCAGCCTCACCTCACAGGGATTTTTAGACGATGATCTTTTTTCAGGTCATTTTGCAGGGAATGGACGAGATTATCCTAAGTCTTTGCCCTCTACATTTTAGTGTTCTTAAGGATACATAAAACCCGAATTTTACTACATTCGTGAGAACAAAAACGTCTGCATTTATTTTACGGGCCACGTTGACTCACATACTTATACACTTTTATCTAGAGACTTTGTAGGTAATGCTATTAAATTATGATTAGTCAGCATGCTAGGTCTGAGATCACTTGCATGAGTCACATACCTACATGGGATCAGGATAGTCGAAGGATTACGACATTCAGTCAAAAAGGGTTTGGGTCAAAGTGTCATTTGTAAAAGTACTGAATTTTCTTGATTATATTTATACTGAATTATGATCTATACTAACTAAACATATTTTATTTAGAATAGATAGTGCATCGGAAACGAGGTATTATAATTGTGTTAATAGGTATATTGAATAACTGGGCTTAACTTTCAAAAAAATATTATTATATTATAACAGCTACGGTGTTGATAACCTTAAACTTTACATTAATGTGTTTTTAGCGGTAGTCTAAACAATGCAATGAAATTTAAAAAATCTCTTTTACTATGCGATTACTTGTAAGCATGTCACAAATTTGCACGTAAGGTACATGACCAGACAGTACCTCACGGTAACTAGGATCTTATAATCTCACGACTACAATATCAATACTGCAATCCTAAGATTCCAAATGCGTTGCCAACCCTGAGGACTAAGATGGAATTACTCTAAGCTAGTAATTTGACCGGTTTTTTTTTATCTCATATACTCAGGAACACAACAATGCGAACACTGCTGCTTGGCAGTAGGTTGTACATGTATGTAAGCGTAAGGTCAAAACAGTATAGGTACTTGATGATGATTGTTTTTTGAATAATTTGGGATATTTCAAGTAAAAAGTATTTGGATAGGAACTTTTTATGTTTTATTCTCACTAACTCAATGCATACAAAGTCCCTGGCAACAAAAAGTATAAAATTCAACTCAGTTTCCTAAATGGCTTTAGATAATTGTTCAAAAGCAACAATACATACTCGTAAAAATAATGAAGAGCCCGGGGCCTAGGAAAACCTTTTAAACAATTATGAAAACATATTCAATTGGTCGAGCTCCGTTCAGCATTTATTTCGGCTATTTCAGCCGTCAAATGCAGCGATCAACAGCAATTTATTTCAGATTAGCCCCGAGGTAGAAGGAGCAATCCCATCGACTTGAGCAACAGAGAGATCACTTTACCTGGGACTAAATTGCACTAACTTTAACGTGAGCGTTACGACAATACTGTAACGTAATATAATAGACGCTACACTGGCGCCTTTAAGTGAAACGATACTAAACCATGGTAAACATATCAAGATCAGTAGCTCGAGCGCTAACATTTCAATTATATATCACGTATGTAGATGATTTATTCATCCTAGAGCAGTATTGAAAATATATTAAGTTACACAATTACACATATTAATCTCATAATTAAATCGCCGAATAGTGGAAACTAGCCGGCTACAATTAACTTCTAACCTATTATTTATTTGTCAACCAAATGACGTCAACTGCGGGACATAGGCCTCCCTCTCTACGTGACCACAAAAAATCCACCGAAAACTATCAGGTGGCTTAGCAAAGGCCACCCATGCTGTGTATTTTGGTACATGACCACCATTCATAATCTCTTTGGCGGCATCCCTTCATCTGGCATAACTTTTTTTGGCACAATTCATCATTTCGCACAATCATCATTTGGCATAAAGTCTTTTTTTCTGAAACCGTGTACTTTTCAGGATTATTTAAAATACCATTGCATAGAACCCAATAGGTTAGGTTTGGTTTATTTTATGTCAATCCTGAAAAGTACACGGTTTCAGAAAAAAAGACTTTATGCCAAATGATGATTGTGCGAAATGATGAATTATGCCAAAAAAAATTGTGCATGACATTAGTAACCCGTCTTGCACAACTTTTTTTGGCATAATTCATCATGACCTTAGATATTAAAGAAATTCAGATAAGTTCACGATTCCAGCTATAAATGATTACAAAGCATTTCCAAAAAAAAGGGAAACTTAAGGGGCACTTAAGTCTATCGTCTTAGGGCTGTGTCGGCATTAATAGCGTGTATCGTGTATGAATACTGTTCAGCTAGGTGTTCTGTGGACCTATGAAACAGCGTTTGAGTTGGTTTCACGCAAGGATGATGCCATACAATGTAAAACACCGCCCTGGAGATGCAACAGAAAATTGGAAAAGTTTCAGTTGTCTGGTTATTTGCTTGTGGCGTCGCTCATCTCAGTTTCTATCCAGCGGTTACAATACTGGGGAGTGTAGCTCGACAACTAACTTCTATAGTACCTGGATACTATGATTACGGTATTTTGAAAACAGAGTAATTTAGATGTTTTAAATTAAATTTAAGTGAAAGTCTGTCGCATTGCGCTAGAATCTCAGATAAAGGTTCCTTTTATAAATCAAGTTAAGTAACTTTCACAAAAAAAATGTGCGACGAAAATTATTTCAACTACATCGGAAAGTTTCATAAATACTAACTTTCAATCAAGTCACGTAATAACTTAGACGAATTTAATGAATTATTTTAGGTAAAAACACAATTAACTTTTATAGTGTCTTTTGTAATATTTGCTGATGTCTAGACGAAATGATTCAAAGATAAATAGCTGGCTTGAACAGTGCCAATCTTTGACATTGGTTCATTGTCACGCGTGATATTGTTATTGTATGTGTGGGTCATAGAGATACATACCTAGTAAACCAGTTTCATCAAGTAACTTTTTAGCACATTCAGTGCCAACGACCCAACAGTTGAGTCCACTGTTCGTAGCTGATTCTTGCTACATCGCGGAAAAATGCTGCTACAGGCTACAACGTAGAACTCGTAGCAGTTGCTGGCGGTTGAATGTGTTAAGTGCGCGGAAAAACCACCACCATTTATTGGTTGGTTTTACATTCAATCATTCAAGACACATGAGAATAAATACGTCGTAAATGAGACATTATAACACGAAATTCATAATTTATATAATTAAAGTTGACACTTCCATACACGTGCCGTCAACCTTGCATTTCGGCCTTGCATGTGTGTCACCTTATAGTATCTATGTCACTACTATTTTCATTTGTGAAGTGATAGCAATACCAGTAATAGCAAAATTGCTGTAGTAATGACGCTACAGAAAATAATTATGTAACAAGCACAGGCTGCCACAGCAAGGTCAAACTGTATTGCCTTATTCGATATTCTTTTGGATTATATATTATCTAATTTTTAGGATCTAAACCGCATCCTTTACTTTCTCTTCAAAATCTAAATAAATAAACTATTTGTACAGTGTATTACCGGCATGAGGGCTTTCCTTGATATAGAGTAATAATGGGCAACTCCTCAATGTACCTACATGTTTATTTTAATTAAAACAAGAAAAAATAGTACACACTTGTTTTCGAACAAAAAATGAATTGCAGGCAATGTACTCGTAAACTGTGCTTTGAAGTTAATTTGTAGAGTCACGTGACCAAGTAATATTTGTTTAAAAGTGACCATAGTGCAGCAGCCCCATTTGACGTCTGACCAAAATCGAGGATCGAATACAGTTAGTTCTGTTCTTTTCCCTCGCTTTGGTAACGAATGGAGAAAGAGTGTGACGGTGCCCTTCAATTCTTCGGTCAAGCGTGAGCGTGCGTTACTTTTCACTGCTCCTGCGGTTTGACATTTGGACTTTGACTCCGATCATTCGATACTTTTCGGCATGTAAAATTATTTGTTATAGGATTCATGAAGTATCTTAAGAATTATCTTTTAGGCAAATCTAACAAATTCAAGGAGTATTAATAACTCACTATGGTTTGCTCCTGTACCAATGTATACCTTGTACCAAGTAATAACGATACTGATTACGATACATACACGTAGCTCCAATACGTTGATGGTAGTTAAAATCTACGAAGTTAAATCACAGCGTTACGTTAGTTAACTTCAACCTAATTATTCCTGCAAATGATTACTTATACAACATATTATCGTTAGTTAAAGCAAAAGCCCTCATGCCAGTAACACACTATAGATAACGTCATGTTAAAGTTACCAAAGTCTTCTTTTTCTTATTTTTTGATAATGGCGGTTCATCGTGGCTCCGCAGTGATTTCGCGAATGTGCAGCAAGGGAGGTTGCAAAGTAAATAGAACAACTCAAAAGTAAAAGCCATCGTCCCTCCGCGAAGGTTACCGGAACTCGTTAATAAAGTCAAAGGCACTATGACTATACCAAGTTGAACTGACGACAGTGACAGCGATGTGATATCTGTCACGTAAACTGGCACAGTTGAAATCCTCCCATCACAAATGAGCGAGATGTCGTAATATCTCGAGCTTAATTCTTCAGCGTCCGTTCCCATTACGACGGCCGGCACGACGTTATCCCCGTCCGATTCCCTATCTATCCCTATTAGGTATAATTTTCAACCGAAACCCGCATGAGGGAGATACGACAAGATCAACATTAAGATAAACGGCAACAAGGAAACTGTACAATTGAAGTGATTCTCGTTTCGCGAACGGAACTACCTTTTATGTAGACTTTACTTTAAAAATATAACTCTATTATTGAGACGTACTCGTTGGTATATTATTGGTATAAGGAGTAGGATTGATATTTCTCGAATCTTTTTCTTCCCATTTATTTGAGCGGCCCTGCCTATCCCACTCTGGGAATGAAGGCAAGCAGGTGTGTATGTATGTATTTAGATCAATGTTAACGGAGTATTTTTTACCTCCCTGCAAAACCAGCTCTACTATCTGAATCTGGAATAAATCGGGACCATCTTTTAAAAGCTAACGTAAAATAAATGAACTTTTCACCTCGCGTATACCGTAAGACGTATGGGCGGCCGGCGACGCGATAAGTCTCCTTGATTGATGGCCGCGATGTGTGAGCGCCTGAGCCCTGATAGACGGTTAAATACGAAAACTATTCAGCCCGACGTTATTAATATTCTATTCGCAATTTCACATTAGATGAGCCGAACATATTAGTTATTTAAGGCTCGAGAATTGCTTAGTGTTACACTATGACGTAATTTATTGGATGCCTGAGTGCTGTGGTTTGTCAATAGGAATGAATGGGAAGTGTGGTGAGAGATATTTACTATTTTAGGTAATAACATGAGCCATATTTATGCTATTTGATACACGCGTAATAGACGACAGTCCTTTAATTTATCTTGAAAGGAATGATAAAGTTTTAGGGAATAATCTAACTATAAATATAATATTTCCAAATGCGGAAATTACGATGTTTGTTACTCTATCATGTCAGTATGGCTGAACGTAATAATTGATAATTGTCCCGGACAAAATGTACGGTTCCCGTGGGATGAAATTATTATGAATTCTAGGTAGACGACGTCGCTGGCAGAAGCTGGTAGACTATATATTCCTTCGTATGGACATGCCTCTAGGTCATTAAATCTGGCCAACTCAATGGAGTCAAGACTATAGCTGTATTTCCATGACGTCAAATGGGGTGCGCCAAAGTTCATAATAAAATGGTAACTCCGATTATTGGAACTCCGAAAATGATTTTTTTTATACCACTGGAACACTAACTAGGCTAATCTACACCTAAGTTTGATTTATAAAAAAACTGAAAAAGTAACAGTTGCTGAGAAAAAAACTTTATGAGTTGCGATAATTATGACTTATAAATACGTTATGAGTAAAAATAAGTATCAATGGCAATACGGACCCGTCACAATGACATACTCAGTCTCGCACCGACTTTGATTCCGCGACCTCGGATAGTTATTATCATCATCATCTCAGCTGAAACACATCCGCTACTGCTGGACATTCCTTCTTCAAAAATCTGCATCACATCACTCGCAACCAGCATTTTCAGCAACCTTGATCAGGTCATCTGTTTAACTTGTTGGAGGGCTGCTCGTATACCTTAAAAGGTTGAGGGTCTATTTCTAGATCCTTATTTCCCGTAATCACCCTAAAAGGAATATGTGGTATCTCAGATCATCAACATCAACAATACTTAATTCCAATGCAATGAGACGCTTTGATAACTCTTTCAAAATAAAATGCTATTTGCATTATGCGTGCATATTTATAAAAATATACTTTAAATGCATATCTTCAACCTTTTTGTAACACGTGGCCGTAATTCGATAAACTGAAGAATTTTGTCCCCGCATATTTGCAATGCAAACGATTCTGGTCCTACTGTTATTGTGGCGTAGGTAATTTATTCAGTGCAAGTGTCCAATTTTACAGTGGGAACGAAACAAACTTAGTTAGCATGTAATTAACGGGCAGCCAATTTCGCCATGGCGGCTTCATTTAGCACATTGTCTCCTTCGCTTTAAAAACAGGGATTTCGACGACGATGTATTCCGGACACGTTTTAAAATGGCGACGGGCAAAACGGTTACAATTAGAAACGTGTGGAAGCGTGGCTTTGAAAAGTTATGAAAGTTTTTGTGTTGCATGATATTTAATACGTCTACCATAAAATTAAGTTTAAGGTTTTTTATGTACAAAAGTGTGATTGATTTAATGATTAAAGCTATATATGTATACATAACCACATTTTTTTTTAATTGTTAATTTATTCTTATTTAAGTGTATAAATTCTATCAAATAATTTGCTACATATACTCCTGTCGGTACTAGTCCACCTAGCCTACAGGATATAAGAAGAAGAAGAAGAAGAAGAAAATACGCTTAGAAAAACCTAAGTTTGATTTAATTGTTCGTCTCAGTTATAACGTTATTCACATGAAAACAATATGTGACCTTGTTAATTAGTTTGGTTTGGGACTAGGTCAATTTATGTGACATTGTCCCCTGATATTTATTTATTTCTAATCAGTACCTTTGTTTATAGCGGTAAAGCCGAGATCGCAGCCACAAAGCCGGGCGACCGCAAAGAAGTTCCTGACACCGGCCTTGGGGAAACATCGACTCTTTTGTTGAAGTTTGCAACGTTATGCCACAACTTTCTAGGAACATCGGTGACATCGGTGACACAGTTTCAACGAATCTTAGCAACCATAACCAAAATTACAAAGAGTTAGTGCGAATTTTGTGAGTTGGTGTGTTTGTGGGGGGCAATATCCGAAACTACACCTGTTTGAAAAAATGTAATGAAAATAATATTTATTTTACATGTTATCGTATTGTCAACGCTGAGTTGAAAACAATACGATAACATATCAAAAGCTATATGGGTTTTCTGAGTAGAATAGAACTCCAGGAGGGCTAGCACATGTTGGCCGCGACTTGTTTGTCTGTCGCTCCCCGTACAGATAGACACATGCTACACATATTTAATTACATTATGTACCTACTCATATTATTTAACCCAGGCAAAGTCAGGACGGGCTGCTATCTGATGCAAAGTTGACTTTATATCACCAAGGTGCTGTTGTTATGAAGTTAAATGTGTACTTGGATACTAAGTACTTTCATCTAGATTCATTTTATTGCCCAGAATGACCTTACTTTACTTACATGTCGATTAAATATACATAAAAGATTGATGAGATAAAAACCGAAATAAGTAGAAAAGGTTTATAGATTAAAGAGATTCTACCTAACACCCCGCCTGCAAATATTTATGTAGACGGCTCGTCATTTATCCTAAAGGCTTTTTAAATGAATTAAATATTAACTTCGTTTTTGCAAACTCTGTATTCAGACGGTTTAGGCCATTGCCTTGCAGCGAACACATAAAACGTTAGCATAAAGCATTGAAGTAAATTGAGTGCGAAATTATTTTCGATGGAGGTTCCCTCCTTCACCGAAAATATAACGATAAATTTCGTATATGGTTTCTGAAAAAATCTTTGGCATACGAGAAAGACCGTAACTACCGAGGTCGACTGAATTTGTTACGTACAATGCTTTGGGGAGAGGCTGCGAATACCGCATACTTAATTTTGAACCTTACGGCATCGTAGAGCATGTTTATCTTTTCTTACGTAAACTGGTTGAATATGAAACTTAGTGGGATTTGTGTTTCTCTTCTTTACTATACGTAGACAATAGTTATTTGTGCGAGTTTTTGCTGCGAGTGTAGAATTTGAATCCCGAGTAATCGAGGGGTGCAAATAACTTTGGTGTCGTGAGACACTCACAACTTTTCACTTCAGCAGCGCTAGCATTGTTATGGTAAAAATTAAACCACATGTATATTCGTGATATAAAAATGCAGTTTTAATATACAAAATATACAAAAACATTAGGTTTTATTAAAACGTTACTTTGTGTCACGCTCGTACAGTAAAATCTGCCTTTTTGTGCGGTGATGAGGAGAAAGTTATTTACTGTGTACGGATTTCAGGACCCTGATACCTCCAGTAATTTTGCCGTTATATAGGTATCTTAGTAGTCTTAGTACAGTTAAAAGGTATCAAATTCTTAACAAAACCGAGTTCAAATTGATCTTAACTATTGACCGTAAGGCCACAGTGAGATTATATTACGATCCCAAGTACTGAAGGACCTTTGTGCAGTTAAGGGAATATATTACTGTAAGCGATGTTCGCAGCAAACAATGTTTCCAAAGGTAACCGTTTCGCGAGAAACTCCTTTGTCGCTGCCGTGAAAACTTCTCACAAATTATAATTAACCCTCATCTCTGCTTCTTCGAGCTTAAACAAAGTAATAACTAACAAGCAGTATTTACTTCCACTGACGTAGTACTGCAATAACTACTCATACTATTTTGTTAGAATTGAAATTTAGCATAATACCTACATAATTTTAATGTGAGTATTACATTAAGATTGTTTAATGAGATACATTTTCCTTTCAAAATATATAAATAAACAAGCAGATGATGAGGCAGAACTGGTTTATATTTATGAGCGCAATTCAACCTCCGTTACGCGGTGCGACGTGAGTATGCATGCGGGATGACTATGTAAATTTTTCACTTTCCGAGCTTTTTAAATTTCAATGTGGAGGTTGCAAAAGGCATCGGCACATTCAACAAACACAGTAAATTATCCTAATTCAATAAAGCTACGGAGAACATCAGAGGGACGCGGAGGGTCGACACCCGGCTAACTCGATAAAAAAAGGTCTAATGTTTTGACGTTACGGTACAATAAAACACGACGTTACTACGTGATATCCTGATTGCTCGCTAAAAGGATACCGACCGAGAGTTCTTATCGTGATTACCTGAAATTTACCTTCGGTGCTATGGAAAGACCGCTGGGAGTTTCCGTTCATGTACATTGTAAACACTGCCTAGGCTCCCGAGGGGCTGACATGACCTGTGCTTGAGACGGGTTAGCTTACGTGGAAGAAATAACTATCCGGCGGGGATGTAAGCTGTTTGAAAGATTCTTTAAAGTGCCAGTCTTTCATGAAGGTAACGTCTTGGCGCGTCGCTCGACAAACATTAATTTAAAGACCTACATGTAATTCCTTACATGTAGCGGTTTTACGAAAGCTTGAGATTGAGTCAACACCGGGATTGAATCTGAAGTAGACACTCCTCAAATAATTATTTAGTCTCGTACAACTCGCCGAACGTGTTCATTGTGCCATTTCAATGATTAGTCGCAGTTTCAAAGACGAACCGCAGTTATGTCTACTGTAGCATGATAATGAGAACTGTGATATAATTAACGTTCATATAGTGAAGCCCTTTTTTAGAACTTAGTGTACTTAGAACCGTTTTTTTTACTGTATCCGACAGATATAGAAGAACTCATGTAATATTCAAACAGAATACAGAATACAGAACACAACACAACACACACACACAAGACACATAAGATAACCAAAACACATAACACATAAGATAACCAAATATTTACCTAATTTAAGTATTTAGGTACATGTAAGGGCCGATTATCCCAATCCCCAGATAGGATATCTGGCTGTTCAAGTAATAATGTACATGTTGAGTACGAGTAGACTCATGTCATCAGAGAAATGAAAAAATAGTGCTAAGTCTAATTAATCCACTTGGAAAACGAGACAAAGGAACGTTAACATGATCAACTGACATCCTCTTACTTAGTGCTTTTTTTCAAAATATTTTTACACGTTCCAGCATTTATTATTAATTATGTAAGAAGGCTCTGTAAAGTCAACTATTTGAGAGGTAACTAAGGATTTTTCTTATGTTCAATGCCAATAAATATTTTCATTACGTTTTTCAATAATTTCGGCATCGAAAAGTGTACGGGTGACTAACACCAGAACTATCAGTGCCGCAAGAAAAACGTAGATTTATTTCAAAACTGGCGCAGTATTGTTTGCAAAGCGATACGTTATAGTTTATATCGTGCGTGAAGCTCCGCTAGGCAAGCAGTAATTTTTCTTCTTTATTCCCGTACAAGATTTATTCGAGGCTTGTCTCGCTGTCGGATTTTGTAAGTATTTTTATAGTTCTGTGAATATGCGGAAAAAATAAATGGTTGCCACATATCAATACATAACTGAAAAAAAACCTACTACATACAATAGAGCAAAAAACACTAAGAGAAACAGTCTCTAGAGACGATGCTTAACGCTAGCGTAAACGATTTTCGAAAACTGTCAGGGTGTATGAAATTGACAATCACCGATATACATTTTCAATAACGGTGACGTTCTTGCAATGCATTTTGTCTAGGACCAGAGAGAGAGGCTATTTATTGCCTAACGCACTAGCAATCGTAATCGGCTTTAAAGTGGAACAATTGTTTTCATTTTGTATAAAGACTCGTCTTTGAATGAAGACTATTGCGTTTGCGAGTGCTTTAGTAAATAGCCTGAACACAGAAAATATCTTCAAGTGCTTGAAAGCCCGTATAATAATAAAACTTTCACGTTTATTGATTGAACATTAATATTTAATTAATGTACTACATTTACAATGCTATACATACTTTAATGTATGTACTCAAGGTAGTAAAATTTGGCCGCAAGCTTTAGCTGTTTACCAACCAGTAACAATTACTGTTTCAATAGTTAGGCTCATACCTAATACACTCAGGAGCAAAAATAACGGGTCAGAGGGCGTTTTTCATACTAAAGAGGCTATTTCGAAGCCTTGGTTCCTCGCCAGGGAATGCATTTAGTGAGATCTGATGATGAATACCCCGAGTATCGATACAGGACTTCCAGAGTGCGTAGGATACCCAACTGAATGAATCTGCGGTTAACGCCGGAATTGTGCATATTCAGAAAAACATCTAAAATGGCAATAAAATAGTGCTGACCCAAACTCTCCCGCTGTGGTGTTAACTGGTTGTGCGATCAGTTAGGTATCTTAAGAACTTTTGACCTCCTCTATTGAACCTCGCAATATCCACCATTAAAACTCACTCAAAACAACCCCTGGCTAGGAACCAAGGCTTTGAAATAGTCTCGTTTGTATGAAAAACGCACTCTGACCCGGTATTTTTGCTCCTGAGTGTACTATGGTGTAAAGCAGTAAATGTTCGTATTGTTCTCTAGATATTTATTTTATTGTAATGTTGTTTTTGTAAATGCCCAAGTTATAATCAATTTCACAAAAGATATTAAACTGCAATTGAATACATTCTCTATAAAGCTACGTACAGATAAGATGGTCTTTACGAAAACCATTTAGAAGTTGGTCTCAAGTGAGCAGAGTTTCGGCTCGAGCTATCCATAAAGTTGAGGTTTAATTGAATATAATCTGTCCCAGGCGGTATGCGCTCAGGAATATTATCTAGAGTTACTCAATCCTTTGTCATACTTGGAATTTACCACAACGTAGAAGCAAATACGAAATAAAGGTAAAGTTCATATAACTTGAATTTATATTTGTTTTAAATAAATTATATGACGCGGTTTGCCTAATTGGTAGTGACGTGCCTACAAAGGTACCTGAGCTACCTGAGGTTTGGGAAAGATATTTGAAGTAGGTGACGTGAGTATTTATTCCTGTTTTATTATCGCACGGCCAAGAAGCGCTCTGTTCATCTGATGGTGGGATCTGAGACCTAAAGACATTTTGAATCTTGGACTATTGTCAGTTCAATAAATTATAAGTATTATCGCCCCTTTATTGAGCCTTGCTTGCGACTTTGAAAGTACGAAATATATATATCTATCACAAAGATGATCTTTGCTTGAACGAATTTGAAAGTTCTATATTCTCATTTACCTATATCTTAATTTATATTTTAAATATGCTTGTAAATAAATATCTTTATAAATATTAAATAAGTAAAATTTTGACCTAATCCAAAATAATCCACATTACCTTAATACATTAATCAAATTGAACTAGGGTGATAGGAACAGGGTTGGACACTTTAAGCTAACAGGCACCCATAATTGATACTTAACTCTTAATTCAAATACGGTCACTAATTAATTATTGTAAAAAAATGAATACCTAACCCTTATCTTTTAAAATGCAAAATAAGACTCAAGTGTCCATCATTGGTCCTTGTCTATTACCGGTTCCATCACCCTTACCTACATAATAGAATAAATCTTCAAGAATTTCTGTGTAATATAAAAATGAATTACACAGACAACCTCAGTGCATTAATTATGCAATCTGATACCGATAAAGAAGTTGAGTCTTAAAGACTTAAAAAAAAGTCCTTGCATTTTGCTTAGTTACCTTTGAATGTAAGTAGGACGTTTTGCATTATTCATACCCAATCGCAATTATAGTCCGACTACTTTATTTTAGTTAGTTCTTACCAATATTTATTCAGTCCTAAGTAAATTTCGTCTTCTTGCACACGTATGGGCTTTATTCGACTCGGAAAAATCAAATTGCTTTCAACATGTTATCGTAAGGTGACGGCATCAATGATGGACACATTTAGCTGACAGGCACCATGATGTCCATGATACTTCACTCTTAATTCAAATTGTAATTGGTCCTAAATTAATTGTTGCAATACAAATTAATATCACTTATCTTCTGTAAAATAAGAATCAAGTGTCCATTATTGGTGCCTTGTCCATTGCTGGTTCCATCAACCTATTGACGACGATAACTCTTATTTTCTTGACATTAAAAAATAATCCCATAGCATGTCAAAAGCCATATTATTTTACCTGGTAGAATAGAGGCCCAGGTAATCACATCCCCAGTAACAATGCAGACGTTCATAAATTTCGCTACTTGTGTTATCTACATCATATATTCAAGATATGCTCGAAGGGAGAATGAGTTTTCTGGAAACAAATTAAATTATAATTTCATGAGGGCCTTTATGCTTTTAATCTAGGCTCCGTTCGCGGTTCGTTCGAACTTTCTCAATATTTCGGGGTGACGCGTATTCAAATTTGCTGTAATTTAAAAATAAATCGGATCTCTCTCTTATATAACACGCTGTGGAAGTGGCACCATAATGTTGTTCGCTCAAAGTTGAAATCAACTCGGGGTAAGAAAAGACAATATTAGAGTAGGTACCTGCCGTATGTTACCTACTGAATTACCTTAAGTAACACGACTGGTTAAACATTTTTGCTACTTAAGATTCTTGAACTATTACTTATTCGGTGCTCAAGATATAAAAAATATTCAGAATATACAAAAGCGCTAAATAGATGTTTGTTAAAATTCTAGGTAATGGAAAGTGCAAAGCTGTGCACATAAATACCTATTAACGTTTCCATTCCTTTGTTCCTTGCAGCAGCGATAGAGCTCGCGATGCGTAATAGAAGGTAATAATGTCTCATAACAATATTTGTGCAAATATATATATATACTTTTACCTGGTATTCATTAAGAGGATTGTGGAGCTAAAAAATTCCCTACAAACTACGATAACGTTTCTCTTCCCTTAAATCTAGTCCGATTTAAACGATTTTTATATTGTAGATGCTATGGAAAACAAGGTCTGTAGTTCCAAGAATATATTTAAAAGACACATATATAAAAAAAAAAATCAAAATGTACAATTCTATTTATATAATAACTACAACAAATTGAAAAATCGTGGAAATCGGACTTCATGTAGGGGGTGAGAAACGTTATCGCCCGGAGCTAAATTTGTATGGTTTTTTTTTGAGAACTACTACCTACTACTGTTTATCCTCTTAACAATTGGTTATATTTATAAATAGCGTTACACCCGAGCTTCGCTTCGATTTATAGAAATAAAAATAGCTTATGTCCACCCAGAATAATGCACCCTTTCAAAGATTACCCGTCGCCATAGATACAAATCCTCAAAATTCGCACTCCCTCTTTATCTATACTTTTCAACGCGAGAAGCTTTCACGTGGTTGGAGTCGCGGGCACCGGGCTGGTATTACTATATTGACAAATATTTATCGAATACAATTTATGTATAGTTTACAGCTTAACACGTCAGTTGTTTTATCTTATCAAAGGGGGTTTGCCATACTTGTGCGTGTAGATGCACGTGCACGTCGTGCACGTTATTTCTGAGTGTGTAGCTGTCATCGCCAAGTGACGCCGTAGTGTGGGTGTCGGTATATGTCACCACTACAAGTACGACAAACACGCTTTGGTGAGATAAAACAACTGTAGCTGGAATAAAGAGATAAACAAATCGGTTTTACCGCGATACAAAAGACTTTTCCGAGTTTTAGACTTGTTCTAAATGGCGACGTCCCGCCTTTTCATTTTCGAACATTGACGTAACCATGCAACGTCAAATTGACTGGCGGGACGCACTGTTGCGTCGGGGCTTACACTATATTGCCAGTGGTACGGTTTTAGTGCCCGAAGATATGTTTTCGCCTGCATTTGTTTGTCAATCTATTTAAAAGTTAAGATCTAACATCTATAACATCATTATTAACCATTTAAGTAATCTTGGTCGGTTTCAATACAGTACACGGCTTAGCTTCCATGCGACTTGAAGTTGTCTAAAGTGGTCGCCACTCGCCACTCATGCCGCTGTGATGTGCCCATTGTGCGTACAGTCTCAGCGCTCAAGTAAACGCTTTCCCCTGCAACTGTGCTCGTTTAGAACAAAGGCACGGAATCACTGTTTTGGTCTAACATCATTATCAAACATGTAATCCTGCTTGATCCTCTTTAGCTTCGATGCGACTTGATGTTGTCTGAAGTGGTCGCCACTGGTCACTCCTGTCGCCGTGATGTGTATGCTTGTACGTGTACAGTCTCTGGAGTCTCAGCGCTTAAGAGGATTGTGAAGCGCCGCTAAAATCGTATAGTAGTCAAAAAAAAACATATTTTTTTTGCTCCGGGCGTTAACGTTTCTCACCCCCTAAATCAAGTCCGATATACACGATTTTTGAATATGTTGTAGTTATTATAAAGAACTACTTAGATCCGAACGTTTCTGTTTTTTGTTTTTTATCGTTATTTCTTTTTACGAAATATTTTATTGTCACGAAAAACGTACAGACATAAACTCAGGAGCAAAAATACCTTGTCAGCGTGCGTTTTTCACACTAAAGAGTCTATTTCAAAGCCTTGGTTCCTCGACAGGGAATGCTTTTAGTGAAATCTGATGATGGATACCTCGAGCATCGATACAGGACTTCCAGAGTGCCTAGCATACCCAACTGAATGAATCTGCGGTTAACGCCGGAATAGTGCATGTTCAGAAAAACATCTAAAATGGCAATAAAATGTAAGGAAATCCAAGTGCTAACCCAAACTCTCCCGCTGTGGTGTTAACTGGTTGTGCGATCAGTTAGATATCTTAAGGACTTTTGACCTCCTCTATTGAACCTCATAGTATCCACCATTAAAACTCTCTCAAAACAACCCCTGGCGAGGAACCAAGGCTTCGAATTAGTCTCGTTTGTATGAAAAACGCACTCTGACCCGGTATTTTTGCTCCCGAGTGTAGTTTTACATGATATCTGCAACATATTCAAAAATCATAGACATCGGACTAGGTTTGAGGGGAGAGGAACGTCAACACGTTTTGTATGGAAATTTTAGATTCACAATCCTCTTGCGACAGTTTTTCTGCTCGCAATTGTAAACATAGTGTGTGTCATTAAAATTAAATAATTTTAAACAGTAGTTATTTCTTGACACCACCTAGCACTTTATGATAATTGCTAAATTGCCTATCGATTACTTGAATTGTATGTATATATATTTTTTATTTTATTGTTAACAACTTAATTTTCATTAAAAAAGTTTTTATTCTAATAATGTTATTGGCTTCACATTAGTACTTTATGTTATGATATGTTTTTATTTCGAAAACAAACAGAGTAAATACATACATAGTAAGTAACACTTACTTTCTAGACCTCAGACAAAACAAGCGTCTGACTCCTCAACAACGGTACATTGTAATTTATATGCCTTAAAAAGTCCTTGTGTACTTGTAGAAACAGTAATGGCTTGCTTTGAAGTTGTATGAAGTGGTCGCTTTATCTCGCAGTGATGTGCTTGCTCATTGTGTGTAGGTACAGCCTCAGTGTCCATGAAAACGCTTCCGCCTTCAATTGCCCTTGTTTAGAACAAAGGCATTTCACTGTTTCTAAACGTGACACATTATTTTGATCTAACATCATAATAAACCATCTAATCCTTGTTGGTCCTCTGACAGCTTAGCTTCGATGCGACTTGATGTTGTCTGAAGTGGTCGCTTCATGTCGCGTTACGCCATTGTGTGTACAGTCTCAGTGCTCAAGTAAACGCTTCCGCTCGGGATTGTCCCTGCCTGCCCAGAACAATGGTTCCAATAATTGCGTCGCTCATTTTACACTGCACCGCTCCCGAATCACGGCTAACTGTAACTTGTTTCGGTATAATTGCAGTCTCATATCCCCACGCTTGTTCTGTACACGTTTGAGTTCAGGGGGTTATAATGACATAGCTATGCAACTTAGTTTACGCTGGTAGATAAGGACAGAGCTATGTAACTGTTGTAGCTCTGTCCTTTACACTCACTATAAAATTACCTGCATGGCCTTATCATAATAACCCCGCTGTTGTTAATAGTTATGGTTGATAATTTTGTGTTTCATTAAATAAGGTCAGTTTATTTAATAGAAATTCAGAAATCTCGATTTTCGTTAGTTTGGTAAGTGTAACAATACAGAGAAACTTCAGGAACCATCATAACGTCTAAGAATGCTACAGGTGCCAAATATGTTGTAAATTCCAACAAAAAAATATTTGTAATTTGGGAAATTCAGCACATAGTACATGGAAATAGAGAGATAAAACAATCTCTCTATTTCCATGTACTATGTGCTGAATTTCTTAAGTTATCTTAATCCGTATTATATTTAGATCAAAGTTTTTTTACGCTGAACACGACATAGGCACCTGTTAAATTTAGAGTTTTGTATCATTATTTCATTCTAAACTTTAGGAGGAGACTCATTTTAATTTGTTTAGGTCTAAAAATGCTAGAAGTGCCAAAATAATAAACAAATTGCCATCAATTAAATTTGTTTAGAATGAGCAACTCATTCAATAGTATCTTTGTTTGTGATGTTTTCAGTCTTATTCAGTAACTAGAGACCTGCCCTCGCTTCGTTCCGGTTTATGTGAGTTTTCGGTAACACCCATATATATCCGAATTTATTATACATATAACCCTTTATCTAACTTATAGTGTAAACCACATTAAAATCCGTTGCGTAGTTTGAATAATCTAAGCGTACATGCAGAGGGACAGACGACGGGAAGCATCTTTTCTCAAACATGCTATGTAATGTCGGCGTTATGTTAGTTATTTTAGGCTTCAAAGTGCCACGTCTCCGACGGAACAACTCGAGAGAACTGTAAAGGAATTTCATACGAAATAGAATTCCTAGGCCGGAAAGTAATTTTTTTTTAATTTTAATATTGGCCATGGTGGCTGTGTTTATGAAAAGGCTAAAGGCTTAAATAGCTGTTTTTTTTTAATTTACTAAGCCGTGCATCCAACAAAGCGTTTGCATGTTTATTTGACCAGGAGCGCAGAGGTAATTAGGAGGTTAGCACGATGCGGCGAGCCCCGCGCGCGCCACCAGCGGGCCGGCGGGCGGGCGTACTGAGCACTGTAGGTTACTTTTAATGTTTATGCACTCCTAGTACCTATTTGACATTGTAATTTTTGTTTTAATTATCTTAATGAATTATGTTTGAGAAAAGCACTATACATACTTCGGCGGGAAATATGGGGTTGCCCGCCTCAGACCTATATCCGGCCTTGCTTCGCTCGGCTGTCTATATAACTTCGGCCGGCAACCCCTTTTGTCCCGGCCCCTGTAGTAATGTACTATTGTTTTATACTACTCGTATTTAAAGATATTGGACCCTAACTCACTTTAGTGATCTTGGATCAGCGATTGATAAAATTCTTGATTGAGCCTTTTACCGATTATCCGGCACGCCGCCCGGCGCCGGCGCCTGCACGCTCGACTTGACCCGCACAATGCGTGTTACTTAGGGAGGCGACGACACGCGACGGGTTGTACAATCGGACTCTAACCTGGCTATGCTACTGTAATTTCTGGTTGTAATGTTAGGTTACAGGTTAGAGCGAGCTAGTTTTCCGTAACTCGACGACTTATTGAATGTACTTATTTTTGTTTTATTGACACAATTTATTGTACATTTCTCCTGTTACTTTACCTATATCCTAGACATATAAGATGCTTTGTCCTGAATGACTGACTGACTGACTGACGGATCAACGCACAGCCTAAACCGCTGATCGTAGAGACCTGAAACTTGGAGGGCGTGTTCTTTGTATGACGTAGGTATTCGATCATAAAGGATTATCCAAAATTCTACCCCTAAGGGGGTGAAAAATGGGGGCAAAGTGTGTATGGGTCAACGTGATTCCTTTGTCGAATTTACTTAAAAATTCGCGTAAAAATTCTTTAGACGTGTTTCATATTTTATTGAAATTCATCTCCTTAAGGGGAAGAAAGTTATCCAAAAAAGGGGTAGAAAGTTATTTTGGGGGTATTTACTTCGAAGTTGATATCATAACTTCTTAGAGCTTTTAATTTACATTACATTTTATTTTGACACATGTTTAAAAACTCAATCCGATTTCATTAAAAAAAGGTTGAACTGACATATATTAAGTTACTTCGAGTAAGATACATTTTTGAGATATTGAATGTAACTGTAAGAATCCGAACAACGGCATAATTTATATGATTTTTTAAGTAAGTAAAACTTAAGATTTACGAGTACGAACTTAATACTTACTTATTGGTTTTGTGTTTTTTTAGTAAAAATACGTGTGTATGCGTTAAAATAGTTTTATATTCCTAATGCACGTTAATCTATTAGGATTATTTTAAACGTAATTACGGACCTATCAGCAGTTTGCAAGCAACTTGACAAACGTTACCTACTATCGTAAAACATGCGGTGAGCCACTCTGAGTGCAGTAACATCTACCTACTACGCTGCCAAGAAAGTCTACAAATATGAGTATTTCTCAAATATCACGATTTAGTTTCAGAAGTGTTCGGAAATTTACCATTGAGTTTTGATATATCTTTGGATGAACCACTGAACTGATTTAGACCAGCGGTTAGAGTCGTGTTTTATAGCACGACTCTAACCGCTGCAGCTCAAAACCTAACAATTTCAAATAGGTTTTTTTTTTCACCGAAAGTTTTTTCGATATTCAACCTTTGTGACGTAAAAGGAAAACAGTAATAATATACAAGCTCTACGCGGACAGCCACGGGCTAACGATATTCCTAAAATAACTGAGTTGAAAAAACTGTCTACGAGCTAAAAGAAAAATAAGTCAACGCTTCTATTTAAAAATATAAAGTAATTTAAATTTGAAGCATTTCAGAAGGCTGCGAAATGAAAATAAAATAAGAGAGAAAAAGCAGCGGCTACTTATTTTTTAGTTCATTATTATATTACACTTCTTGTCGCATGACTTTAAAACCTTGGTGAGTCGGTGAGAGCATTATTGTGTTTTTGTAGAACTAACAATACCATATTAAAATAAATAATAAATAAATAAAATCCCGATTTAATAGAACACCCCTAGTTTCAAGCTTATACCTTCTAAACAACGGGAACTAATTTTATCAAAATAAGTTTCTATTAAAAATCACAGACAAACAGTGCGACAAAAAAGTCGAAATAAAATAAAATGGAACTAAAACAAAACAATCTACATTGTTGCCATTAAGTATTTTACGTCAAAATTGAGACAGTTACGTAGAAAATGACGCCCTCATTTAATTTCTACTCTTTTTTGTCGCACCGTAGATAAAAAAAAATAAAAAAAAAAAAATGTTTTTATTTCAATTGTTGTAGTTTTACAAAAGTATGTGGTTGATGCCCCTTTTTAAGTATGTAAACATACTTGTGTTAAGGAACATCGCTCTTTCTTAATTGGCGTTAGAATAAAAATAAAACTAAGGGTAACAAATGGTTTTAAAATAACATGCAGAACACAGAATAATATGATGAGCATGTAGGTCGTCCACCCGCCCAAACATGGCCACAGAACTCATAATAAATATAAATATGCTTACATGACATGCAGCCACGTTATGGCAGACACACGACGTACTTCACTCATACACATACACATTGCTACACATACACACTTCCTCATTCACACACACATACACACACACAAATACGCAATACACAACAGTTTGTTAAGAGATTATTTCAGCTAATTATAAAATTCATAAAACATGTACATTTTGGGATACTTGTCAATTTGATATTAATCAAAACTAGTGATAATACAATAATTAGTGATTGCTTTTTTTCCCTTTATACCCTTTATACAATTTTATATATTTTTATATTTTTTTATATAGTAATAGATCTTCAACTTCATTATAATTAGTGAATAGTAGATATACTCATATACACGGACACATATCGTGTGTATCTTTGTATCTACGCACCTTAAACTTAAACAACCTCTCTAATTGCATCGGGGTGGGAATAGGCTTCAAAATTCATTCCGAAATCGAATATATTTATTCAGTAAATTGGCCACATATTGGCCGCTATTATACGTCGATAATATGGAGTTAATCTACTAGCGCTTTGGACAAGATTTCACTGCAGAGAAGAAGCGCCGCGAGAAACTTAACAAATTAATAAAATGACTACAGTTGCTACTGGAAACATTAAACATACCCAACAAGCAAGATCTTAACTCGCATGTAGTTAAATAACTCATATAAAGTTAGCCAGCTAGTTGACAACAATGAGTCACGCTTTTTCTAACGTGCGCGTGCGGTGCAGCGGGCGCGCCGCCAAGTGGGTCGTTTGATTGCATGTAAGTATTTCATAGAATTTGCGATGTGAACATATTATTCGGTTGGCATTCAGACCGAGTTGCATTTAACATTTATTTTCCTAGAGGTTGCCGATATTGGTTATATGATAGTCCGAGATTTTATATGACTGTTTCAGGAAAAATAGATTGACTTTTTTTAAATTCATTGAACTGAGATAAAAATATTCAAAATAAGTATATCCTCAGAATGTTTATCTAAGTATTTATTTTATATCCTATACTTTTAAACGAGTAATATTTTAACATGCAGGTAGATTTGCAATCGCGTTCTTGAAAACGGATCTAACGATCTGATCGATGAGATTTTCATTATACGGGTTTACGGAGGTGAAAAATCGATCTGTCAGGTTGTCATCTTCGTGAAAAATCGTTTTTAACTAGAGTGACGCTCGGTTCTTCCAAGTACTTTTCACCTGAGCTGATTTAGATGTGCGCAGTATTGCCGGAATCTTTGTACCTACTATCTAATATAAATAAGGCGCAATCTAGACTGTGAAACCTTTCCTATTGCGATGGCAAGGTTTTTTATTTGTTATTTGGAACATCTTATAATTTCAAGCAACACTTCCCACCCTTCCCAGTCCAGCCTGTCCATTAATCGATTGTATTCCAATCGTGAAGTTTAGCGAAGTAGAAACGAGTGCAGAATCAGTGCATCTTTATACGAATCGTTAAATAAAGCGAGTTGGCGGTACGGTTCTGGACGGGTCCTAATTAGCAGTGCAACTTCGCGAAACTTGGTCTCAATACTTGCGAGCGAATCGACTGTGCAGTCTTACTGGAGCGTGCGTTTTTAATTACTACGTGGAAGTATTCAATACATACTTCTGGTTTGGTTTTGATTTATTTTATTAGTTTTTGCTAGTGTTTTATTATGTTCTTCTTCTTCGTTGTATTCAGTATTGACAGAGTGGTCGTGGCTATCTGGCGGATATCTGGCGCTGGTGGCAAGCTTCACAACTCGCCGCCACTACTTTTTGACAGCTGCCTTCCTCGTGCATTGGTGTAACGAGCTATGTACAGCAGCTTAAATTTGGTCTGTCCATCTCATAGGGGATCTATTTTTTTATTTTTTATGTTTATGGCATATTGAAGGCAAACTAGCACACAGGCTTCTGATGGTAAGAGGAAACTGTGACCCATAAAGATTCGCATTCACAAAACTGCAATTCTAAGACTGCAAATGCGTTGCCAACCCTGAGGACTAAGATGGAATGCCTCTATGCTAGTCATTACACCGGCAGTCTTATCCCCATACCGGAACACAACAATGCGAACACTGCTGTTTGGCGGCAGATTAGTGGATAAGATGGTGGTAGGGATCCGGACGGACTCTGCAAAAGGTCCTACCACCCACATCTGCCTCATTAATTATGTTATTATCAACAGAAAACATAAAACAAACGAGGCAATATTTAGGCATGTTTAATCTTTACATAGTATAAAGTAAAGTCGCGTCCCAACGTCTCTTCCCCTTGTATGTACGCTTTGATTTTTCAAGCTACACTACGGCTATTAACGCAGTTTTCATACACAGAGTGATTCAAGCGAAAGGTTTTTAAGGATAATCAATTCTGATTATATACGGGTGTTATTTACAGAAAACCAACATAAACCGAAGCGAGCGAGGGTGGGTCGCTAGTTAAATATATTTGTGTATGATTAAAAACATAAAATCTAAGTATATTTAAACAGTATGATGCAAGGAAAATACAGTCTGATTCAGATTGACACTACGTACTATGTTTTGTAACAATAAATTACACTCTAAAAGGCTCAGGTGGTCATGATCCCTATAACCTTATAATCCCGAATCCATACTTGGTACGTCGTAATCCATACGGAAAAAAATGTAGGTACAACGCATTTATGAAAAAAAATAAACATTTCAGAAAATTGTGGCAACATCAAGTTTATTTTCAATGGGATATTTTCGATTACACGATTTAATGTTGAGTTCCTGGTATTAAGAACCGTAAATCATTTAAAGCTGCAATTGTGTCTGTACAGTTGACATTTATAAGGCAAATAAATTAATTACCTTCGTAAATGAGTGACGCGAACAAGTTAAGCTTTATTAGCTTAAAGTACGTTAAGCTGGGAACACACTGGGGAGTAAAGATAATCAACAATTTTATTTTGTATATATTTGCATTTACTTGTTTGCGTTTGTTGCGTTTTCCAATGAAGACAACTTTTTTCTACTCTTAAGACCGAATCCTGTGTATATGATATTGCAAAAAGGTTTGTATGATGAGAATAATGAGAAAGCCATCGGTAAAATCGCTATTAGTTTTCCGAAACTTATCAAATCTGTAGGTATTAGAGTAGGGAAAATGGAATAAACAACGCGACTCGAAACGAAATTTACAGGAGGGTATCCGCGAGATTAAAAAAAACGTCTTAATTTTCTAGGCGAGAAATTATAAAAATGACTTTTTATATACGATCGTCGATCATGAATTTTTTTTCTAAGTGGTGTTTTCACTATTTTGCCTTAAAATTTTAGCGTCGCTTCCGCAACTTGGTTATAAGAGTGGTTTTAGGTTAAATGTTCTAACCAAAATGTAGCAAAGAATTTACAAGAAAAGACTTCAGTAAAACGTAAAACGACACTAAAAATATTTCAACTAGAAATATACAACTAATTAATGAAACGAAACTAAAATAATGCAAATTATTCGGAAGGATAGAAAAAAAACATCTTCGGAAACATTATGGTTATGGTTGACCTAAACGCAGTTATTGGATAGTGAACAGTCCTCCAACTACCCTAACACAGGGTAGATGAATCTTTGTGTGGTTTGTAGTCAAAACTTGCGTGATTTTCCCCGAGACTGGTTATTGTCAAAGTTGTTTCCGACTTCGGAAAGTTAGTTCAGTTTACATTTCGCTATTCGAATACTAAATGTGGTCGCTCGAAACTTGGCAAATTAAGGAACCTTCTGAAGAAAAACTAGTGAAACTCCAGCTTTTAAATTGTAGATTTAGAAGTTGGCTGCTTTATAAAACAGGCAGTGGTCCGAATTTTCATCCATCCGCCGTGGACAACATGCGCGTTTGGACTTATTTAGTTTAGAAAAATAAGGTAAGGTAAGTTCAAATTAATAATTAATGAGTTAGGCTGAGCCGATCTTTGCCTGCGAACTTGAACCATTAATTTTGAACATTACTATCAGAGTTAATTAATAGAGATCAGGTAGGTACTTTACTTTAGAATATGTGGCGATGAGGTTCTTATTTAAATCGCATTTTTTGGTGCTAGGCACACACGCCGACGTTAATTGGGCTATGGAGGCTCATAGATATTTGAATTAATATCTAATGACTTTATGCTAGTTGACTAAGTCATCTTACGACGGGCTACCTAACCTCTACACTAGAACACAATAATGCTAACACTGTTGCGAGGGGACAGGTTAGCAGGTAATATGGTACTGTAACGGGGGTGCTGGGGTGCTATCTAATTACATACATACATACATAAAATCACGCCTGTTTCCCAGAGGGGTAGGCAGAGACGACTTCTTTCCACCTGCTACGATCCTGACAAATGTCTTTCGCTTCTTCCACATTCATACATCTACTCATGCACGCACGTCGGTTTCGGGTACTTAAGATTCGGCCCTTTTCCAGTATTTCTCCGATTTGATTAGAAAAAGTACGCCTAGGGCGGCCTCTTCCGACCCTTCCACTCACTTTCGCTCTGTATATCTCTTTCGTCAATCTTCTTTCATCCATCCTTTCCAAATGACCGAACCATCGAAGCATGCCCCTTTCAATCTTGGTAATATGCTAATACATTTATTTAAACATACTAGTGGTTGTTTTATGTTTCTAAGGTCAAGTGGGGCAAGAGCGTGAACGGGGTTAGTGCGACAAACCATATATTTTTTACTAGATATTGTTGGTTTGACGCACTAGCGCCATCGACGCACTTAGCCCACATCACCTTAATGTATAACAAAAGCTTGAAAGGTTCAGTCGCACAAGTTCATGACATCTATAATACATTAATTTTAGTCGTTCCCATTTTAAAATATCGGGCCATAGAGGCGAAATAGTCTTCAACCTTCACAGTAATTTAAGTTTTTCAGTAAATTAAATAATTTATCACCCGTTTTTTTTATGCTTACCTCGATATAGGTACAGTAAGATCTGAAAAAAAAAAACGCCTGACACAGCTGTGCATTGGCCCAGGTGTAGATAATGCTACAATTCATACTCAACCCTGTGTCTTTATCATAATTATTATAATTTAAACAGGCCATTTAAACCCGAATTACTCGAAACTCTTTAAGCGACATCTAACTTCAAAAACTTTGACTTAAGTCGCTTTACGACCTACATAATTTAAAATCGTGCTTTGCGTTGATCAACATAGCAGCTCCCGTATTATTTTAATATTTTATTTTGAGAAAACAGTTGAAAATAAAGTTACAACTTAGGTCTTCTTTCTTAGGCCACACACATCCTATCTACGAGTATATATGTAGAAAAATAAAGACGTCGAGGTCGTGATCGAGATTAAAGAACCCATAACCCATCCTGTCAGTCATTCTCACTACTCTCATACACGTACAACAAGGGCCGTCAAGGGCTATTATTATTCATATTAGATCCCCCATGGGCGGCCGGCACGTTAGATGCCCGGCCTCCTCTCAATTAACCAAGTGTGAAATATGCAAATGGAGCGGGGTTTTTTCATGAGTTCTGTTGCATTGTAGGCTCGTCCATATGAAATATCATCACGGCAACTGAGCCCTTTCAAAACGAACCAGACAATTTTTGCACAAAAAATGCTTGAGGCGAAAAATTTGCAGTCGCCCGAAATATAGGAATGGTCAACCGTGTTCTGTTAATTAATTTGAGAGCTAACATGGCCTGGTTCTGAAAAAAAAACTACATAAACCTCACAATACCAATCCTTTAACAAAAATAGTTCCTTCACTTCTTCCTACACCTTAAATTTCCCATGTTAACAAACGACAGTAGATATATAGAAACTTATAAGCGTGCCCCTGCGGGGTAGTTAACGATACGCCAACTTTAATTGTAAAGATAGTGGTTGGCTTGTGGTTTTTCCTGTACTGTTCTCATGCTCCCTGAGGTGCCTTATAATTATAAACCTAAGGAGTTCCTTTATCTTAAGCTTACGTTCTTACAAATTTGCAAAATATTATTTCTGTAGGGTAGGGATATCACGTAGCAGAATCTTTCAAATGCAAGTAATCATCTCAAAATGAACCTAAGGACATGATGTTTGGAGGTTATATTCCCCTGGTACCTTAACCTAAAAAATATTTTTTCGAAAATCAACCGCTGATAGGAAGTAATAGAGGGAATAGCGGAAAGCTTATTGCGAAATATATATTATATTTCGGTACCATACATATGTGTGTCGCAACGTTTCGGTTATATTACAGTGACACCTAATTGACGGTTCGCTTTAGTCGGCGGATCATTTTCAACTTGTAGGGCTAGCATGTGACGATAAAGCCTAAAATAATTGAGATATACCTACTTGGTAGTGTTATATATAACTAATCAAATTGACGTCGCATGGTTGCGATGCGCATGCGTCCCTGTAGGAAGAAAAAAGAAGTGAGCTGAACCTTCGTGGATAAAAAAAAACACTTTCTATGTATAATGTACCCATTTACTGTAAACCATTTATTTATTTAATGATTAGTGGTAAAGAATAGGTTACTTTAGAAAAAACAGAAAAATATCAGTAAATATGCACAGGTACTTACTTCAAAATACTAAGCGCCAGTAAGAACTAACACAATTCAATACGTTCTTAGTGATTTTTATGTAAAACTAGTACTTAAACAACATAGAAGTCAGTAAGTGCTACTAAATCTAGAGAGATGTACCTTCAAAATCACTCTAGATTTTACTATAAGCTTCCGTCGCTATTTGTTCCGTATTTGAAAACCAAACCATTTACCATTTAATTGGTTTTTTCTTTACATTTCATTAGGTTATATTTTTAAAGAATTACTGGGTGGAGTTTCTTGCGGCGCTTTTTTAGCAGTTGTTTTCTTACATATAAATGTGCCGGTGCGGACTATAGGTTACTGAAAAAACATTAAAATGTTATAAGTATCTAAATGTATAAAAATGAACCCCTATTTCTTCTGGTTACGCTATAACTTGAGAACGCCTTTACCGATGTCATTAACCTTTTTTTAAATGTTTTGTAATACTTCGTAGACGGTTATTAAATTATAAAAAGTAAGATAATCCTAGTCGCTGGTCTTTTTATAAAGGAAAACTTAAACATCAATTAAAAAGTAAGTATTTTAAATTTTCCTATTCTTTTAAATTAGAACATGAAGTGACTTTTTATTTTGGCGTGTCGCCGTTGTTGAAAACGTTACAGTTTCTTTGAGATAATTCGTTAATCAGTTGAAAACAGATGGTAACAAATTCAATATTACAGATCAGATGTAACAACAGACTTTTATTTTCTTCCTTGATGCTTTATGATATGATTCATGATATACAAGAACGACTCGTACTTTGATAATAATTAGGTATACTATATTTTATGATTCATGGGATAACAATTTACGATTCGATCATCCTAAATTTTGACACAACTATACTGACAAGGAAAGGTACCCAACTGTCCGGCTCCGATTTTGTTGATTTTGATATATGTAGTATAAAATAACAGACACGTATTTTTATTTAGCGGCCCAAACTCGCACGTTTGAAGAAATTGACCTCCAAAGTACTGACAAGTGAGTAAACCCTCCAAGTTATAAAGAGTTTTTTTTATTTTGTTATTGCAAGTTTCATAGTGGTTTGATTATAAATGTTAAATAAGATGAAAAAATAATGAGCACGTGTTTTGTTATATCAGCTAAAACTTCACCCAACAGGTTGAATACGGGCCGCTAAAAAAAAAAATGTCTGTTATTTTAAACTACTCTCTAACATATATCAAAGTCAACAAAATCAGAGCCAGACAGTTGGGTACCTTTCCTTGTGAGTGATATATTTCTTAGTTGAATTATTAATCTGTACAGAATTAAACAAAGTAAAATCTAGCGGCAACCCTAGTTAAAGCGAATGTCGTCGGCACATGAGCCGCAATCACTCAACGTTATATTCACAAATAATCTATTCCCGATTTGAATAATTGAAGTTTCGATACAATGAAACGTTGGTGAGTTGAAGATAAAGCGATTTCGATCCGACTCCAGCCATGATTGGAAACTACGGTGTATCAGAACAACGCACATACTATAATTGTATAATATGAAGCTGGATAACCCTTTAAGTCAGAACAAGCCTTACATGTAAAATAGTTTCATCACTGCCTAAAATAACTTAAGCGTGATACCAGTTATGGATAAAGACTAATGTTAGACGCGTGATTATAATTTTTATGGAAAAAGTAGTTATTCATTTATTTTTCAATATTCAATCTATACTGTATGAATCTTATGAACTTATGATCTTTGAATTAATAGATATTTGTGTCCATTATTGATGTCGTTACATCACCTGTATAAAGGGGACCATTAAACACATATTTTTAGGTCAAGTGGATGGGTGAATATTTGGGCGTTTCAACCGCCGTCATTGTTGTCTTCAATATATTGACGAAAACAATAATAATTACCAGCAACTTTTGATGTCAAAGTCAACGGACCCGGGGGTAGTATTAATTCCATTTAAAATCATAAGACAATTAAAAAGTTTATCTTGAATAATATGCGAGGACAATAATGACGGCGGTTAAAACGCCGAATAATCACCCGGATATCATAAAAACCATATCATCCTAATATATTGATTAAACAGCTGCAACAAAAACAGCTTGCCTACGCTATAAAATACTCTTTTATAAACTTTACAAAACTTTACCGGGTTTATACATTACACATTACGTGTTAATAATGATGAAATAGCTTTTTTTGATCAATAGAGGAAGAAAAATCATTATGTGTATAGTTCATACCATCTGACTTGTATTATTTAGAAAACCATTTTATAAGTCAAAGTCAAAGTCAAAGCCATTTATTGTTAATTATGGGTATGTACAAGGTTTTGTAGGTTTTTTCTAGGAACAGCTATAATTTGCCATTTCGGCTTACAATATATCTTATGAACTAGAATTTAAACATAGTCTAATAATTATCGAATACAGTCATACAAAAATCACATACATTAAGTACAAGTTACACATTAAGGATTTTATTAATTTTCGCTTGTAGAAGAGATTGAATAGTTTCGCAGCCATTACATAAATACTCTTGTTATAATATCTAGTTCTAGCTGGGATCACTGGGTATACATCAAATTTGTTTTGATTTTGCCTTGGTCTTTTTTTATTGGTTACTTGAAACAAATGGAGGTGTTCCTTAACAAATACACTCGCAAAAATGTACATTGATGGGAGAGTCAAAATATTAAGTTCTTTGAACAGAGGCTTGCAGCTGCTATAACATCAAAATGTATATTTTTTGGCTAAAATGGCAATTTTAGATTTCTGGTGAATAAAGCAACTAGTGACTTTTTGCACACCACATTCCTGATTTTACATCATGGATAGTTTTTTTTAAGCAATTGTTATTTTAGGCGAACATTTTTAATTATTATAAAAGTGTGCTTACTGAATAAGATAAGTCAATTGGTATGAACTATAAATTTGGTGCCGTGTTTTCTCTTTGATGCACTTCTAATGACTTTAAAATAAGTTAAAGCAGCAGATCTGTATGCAGTCTTTATTTTATTCTCTCATAGTTTTAAAGAAACCAATCGTACATAACTTAACATTGAACTTTGTTTCGTCTATACATCAAATTTCAACTACATTAAGTTTACTTAAGTCAATCCTCAAGTGGATTATGATTATTAAGCAACCTACTAAGTTCAGTTCAGACTTTAGTATTAGCTCTGGGCATTAACCCTAAGTTATTAAATACGCTCGAGTTTCTAACAACTGATATAATTTACAGCACGTTGAAGTGCCTTGGATATTCACGTCTTTAAATATAATTCATGTAAAAATGGTAATGTAATATAACGAAGGCTTTTAATAGTCTATTACTGGTCTTGGGAATAAACTTACAGTCTGTGAGCACAAAAAATGATGGCCATAAAAAGTTAAACATATTTTATGGCATACCTAGTTCACAGCTCTTGTTAAACTCAATTTAGTGTCTCAAATTGGATTAAACTCGGCCTTTTTTTAAGCAAGCATGTCTTAAAAATATAATGATCAAGTATATGTCAGATGGAATAAGGTTCGGGTGTAGCAACTGATGTAAAACTGAATTATTAGTTAGCTTAAAATAAACATAGCCTATGTGAATATGTGTTCCTAAAGTCTAGCTAACTCGTCAAAATAATATATTTGCTTGAATGTATCCTGCAGCGTCAAACCAGATAAAATAGGAATACTTCCATAACTTGCGGCATCGCCAAGGGACTCTCTTTGTGCTAACCACTTAAAGGATTCGGATGGCAGAATAGCATGTTTACTTCGGTCGCCTTAGGGGTACATGCAAAGGGGGAGACGCAGATACATTGACCGGCATACAGTGGCGTGTGTTCCTTTTTTCCTCATATTCCCCTAAATCTCAACACCTTTTCTTACCAAAATGTATAATTCGGCCAATGAAGGAGGATCTCCAAGACAGCGGTAGCAAGCATGATGATTCATCTTTTAAATAACGGAACGTCATCGCAAGGTTTGTACCATTAAAGTATTTATGGAAAGTCAAAGAAACAATTGTATTAAGTGTTTGTATGAGCTGTACCAATTACCCTACATTGACCCAACTATAGTCATAAACCAAGGGTTGTACAGTTGTTTTATCTCAAAGCAGGTTTGCCATGCTTGTGTGTGTGTAGATGCACGTGGTCTCTGAGTGTGTAGCTGTCGTCTTTAAGCGAAGCCGTAGTGTGGGGGTCTATACGTGGTACAACTACAAGTGTGGCAATCCCGCTTTCGTGAGATAATACAACTGAATTTTATAATGATTGCTGTTTTATCACATTCTTAATTTCCTAAACTTAAAAAAAACCGGCCAATTGCGAGTGGGACTCGCCCACGAAGGTTTTCGTACCTACCATTATCTATTTGTTGTACACGACGTTTGTTTGTTATCCACGTTTGTTGTATACCCCATTAAATATCTATTTTTAAAGTGAATAAACAACTAAATATTCTGTGAATATTTCAAGCGTCTACCTGTCGCCGTTATTAATATATCGAGACAAAATGGCAAAAAATCACGTATGTTGTATGGGAGTGGTTGTTCTTAGTTTTTTTTGTTATAGCGGCAACAGAAATAAATCACCTGTGGAAATTTCAAGTGTCCAGCTATCATGGTTCATGAGATAATCCCTGGTGATAGAATGACAGCCGGGCAGTGTGTACGAAACCCTAAAAACCATTTTGCAATATGCAGCTTTTAATGTTAAGGAAAAGGCACACAAGCAGTCAAGCACACACACGTGATGGTAAATGAGATCTGAGACCCATAGAAATTTGCAATCTCAACACTACGATTACAAGACTGCAAATGTGCTGCCAACCCTGAGGACCAAGGTGGACCGCCTCTATGCTAGTAATTTTACCAGTTGTCTTATCCCCACACCGGAAACAATGCAAATATTGCTGCTGCTATTCCTTCATTCTGGTGGCCTCAAAAACCAGGGTCAAGGCAATATATATATATATATATATATACACCGTGTTTTTTTTGATTTACGATAACTTTAAGGGAACGTTCTTTAGGTCATACAAAGTTAATTTCCCGAAGACAGACAAATGATAAGTCTAACGGTTTTAAAGATATTTAATTTTTAAATTTAATCAGTTAATCACGTTAAACTAGTGTTAAAGGCTCTTAATCGATAACAACAATTTTCTTTTAATACGTATGAGTAAAGAGTTTCCAATTGTTAGGTTTGTATACGCGTCAATCTAAAGTGACTTGTACCTGTCAAGTGTTATCTTTACTTGTGTGTGTATGTCACGCCAACATAGACGTATTTGACACTGATTATTAGCTAGGTAACTCTAAAGGCCCTTTTAGAATGACCAAAGATAAAAGATTTCATTATTTTGTTCTAAACTGAAAAAAAATTTTTTTTTGCAATATTTAAAAATCTAATCTACCAATTAGTTTCTATAGATATACCTAGTATTATGCCGAAGTTATCGTAAATCAAAAAAAACACGGTGTATATATATATATATATATATATCTGACAACATACTGGGAACAATTTCGGTGTTAATTTTAGATTAAGTTCTCTAAGTTTGTTACTATACTTTTTTTCAACGTTTTTGCCGTTGTTTATTATTTTATTTTTTAATACTGATTAAATTTATTTTCAAATAAGGCAAAAAGTTTACACCAAATATTTAACATCATTGCAACACATGTTACTATCACATTCAAACAAAGTGCCCAATTCAAAATACCTAATCCAATACTTGAGAAAACACGCAGCGAAACAAGGAAAATCGTTTAAGGGCATAAATCACGAGGCAACTCCAGACGGCGGGGTCGCTGCAGAACTGACAACCGCTGCATTAGCGTACACGAGCGGGTTGTACTCGTAATGTACCTGCTGTCACGTAACGCCCGGCTTACTACTTATTTGTGGAGGATGTGACTATAGTTAAGAAACTATAGTAGGTAGGGAAACACTTTGTCGTCAGTAAAAGCGACATTCAATACTTAGTCACTATATACAACGACGACGCGTTGGCCTAGTTGGTAATGTCCCTGCCTACGAAGCTAGTGGTCCTGGGTTCGCATCCCGGTAAGGCAAATTGTGTGATAAGCGCGAATATTGGTTGTCATGGATGTTTTCTATTTGTATGATAATGACGGGGACATTGACAGGGACGTCAGGAACAGAATATATGCAGGGTGGAAACGGCGACAGGTTTTAGGGGCCACATGTGATCCGCAAGTGCCTCTCAAGCTTAAGGGCAAAATTTGTAAGACCATGGTGAGACCAGTCGTGATGTATGGGTCGGAGTGTTGGCCAACCAAGGAGAAGGATGAGAAAAGAGTCCGTGTGGCGGAGATGCGGATGTTACGATGGATGTGTGGCGTTACTAGGATGGATAAAATTAGGAATGAATATATTAGAGGAAGCTTGAAAGTAGCACCGATAGTGGAAACGTTGAGGAGTAATAGATTGGCGTGGTGTGGACATGTATTGAGGAGGGACGAAGGTCACATAACTAGAAGAGTAATGAGAATGAAAGTTGATAGATATAGGGGTAGAGGAAGACCAAAAAATGTGTGGATGGACCTGTGTGAAGAATTATGTCTTTGAAAGGTGTGAGTACTGAGTTAACAGCAGATAGAGGAGAGTGGAAGAAGAAGACATGTTGTGCCGACCCCACTTAGTGTGCGACAAGGGCAGGAGGATGATGATGGATGTTTTCTATTTATTTATATTTATATTTATACTTTTATCGACATCTAGTACCCAAAGTACAAACCTAGAGCTTAGTTTGGGACTATGTCAATTGGTGTGATATGGTCCCCTGATAATTATTTATTCATATCATTCAACATTGTTTGGAATAGTGATAGTTAAGAGTTAATTAAAAGAAAAGGCTGTATCAAAACAAAAGACAATATGGTTGTAAAATCAAGATAGGTTAATCATAACAAAGGGCAAAGAGGTGCTGTGTTCAAGAGATGTAATATTATGGAAAGAGGCACTAATAGATATGAAAACAGCAAGCATTGGGAAATAAGTCCGTTTACGTAAACAAGATTGTACGAGTACATTCAAGCTACCGAGTGCGAGAGGAGCACACAATTTTCTAGTACTTCAAATATACCTATCTGAAAGGGGCCCATCTGCACAAGATAAATTAAGATAAGATCACATAATACGCAGTAAATTATAATAACACAGTTTGTGTTCATTGAAATGGGCCAGGATGTAAACCAATTATTAGTTCCACTTTTTTTTTTTATGGCATAGGTAATGCTGACGAGGACACAGGCCACCTGATGGTAAGTGGAAACTGTGACCCATAGACATTCGCATTCACAAGACTGCAAGCCTAAAACTGCAAATGCGCTGCCAACCCTGAGGACTAAGATGGAATGCCTCTATGCTAGTCATTACACCGGCTGTCTTATCCCCAAACCGGAACACAACAATGCGAACACTGCTGTTTGGCGGTAGGTTAATGGATAAGATGGTGGTAGCGATCCGGACGGACCCCGCACATGGTCCTACCACCCGCAAAATATAACCTTTAATTATCATCAAGTCGGATTTTTATTTAAAAAAAAGTATAATCATAGTTAATAAATTTTAAACTTTTCACATTAAGTTTATAAACCACTGAAAAGACTTATACTGATTTACAAAAGTACGTATTTATCGATTAATACTTGTAAATTGGTTCGTTATGTTTTGTTTACAACATTGGTCCTTTCAATTGACACCGACTATAGTCATAGTTATTTTCTCTTATTATGTTCGCAGTTATTACACAGTCCGCTGGTAATATGACGCGCGTTGTTATGCGCTACGAACTCAACACCTACGCTCTACGCCGTAGCGTCTGCTAGTCTGCCACAGGCAGCGAGATAATAACATTATCACAGTGTACGTTTCGAGATATGAGATTATCGTTCCCGTCTTTGTTGTTCGTGTTTAGCATAAGAAGAGTATTTTCACGTACAATGTATGTATTTGTACGGATTATAACTTGAGATGTATTAAATGATAGTGATGGGTCGATGTATCGTTGCAGAATGAGTGAGAACATCTAACTTAACGGACGCTTTTCACCTTAAACTACCTTCAAACACATGCATTCGGCGAACGTTATAGTAATCGAAAACGTAAGGTGTTGGACGGTTGTGTCCCTTATGTCAATTACATACATACATTACAATACAATATAATACCCTTTATTGCACACCACAAAGACTTACAACAATATAAGTAAAGACATTAGTATCTATATGGTAAAAAACATGCGTTATTATCGCTATATAGGATCTCTTCCAGACAACCACAGACACCTTACAAGACATTATGACAGTTTCCGAAAATTGCTCATGTACGTTGTTATTAAGCATCTCGTGTCGGGCCCCAGCTCTCTTCTACATTGTGTTACCCCAAATGCTATTGTGTTGTTAACCTTCTAATAGATCTTGTTACTTTGACAGTAAAGGCGGCCGAATCAAAAACGATACAATTGCTATTTGACTAAAACAAATTGGAATAGAGGTCTGTGCGCAGTTAGAGGCTCATACACGATGCCTCAGAAGTCAGAATTGCATACTAACGATTCAGCATATTCAAAGGAAAATAAATAAATGTCTATAAATGTCTCTCACCTACCTGACCCTAAATACTTGACCTAGTCATAAACTGAGCTCTGTGTCTAGTATTATGGATATTGTACAACAATAAAGTAACTTAGCTTTTAATAGAGAAAGAATACTGATATAAATAGAAAGCTTTCAAACTCAAACCCAAATACCTACCTATACTCGCGCTGCAACTGCAGTTGCCCCTACAGATAACGGTAGTTCTCGTAGCGAGGGTAATTACAATTAGTGTTGCACATTTTTTGTATCACAGTCCGGGACTGTGGTAGAAAAAAAACCGGGACTTGTGTTTTCAAATTGAGACAGTACAAGAAATCGCGCGAATTACAGCCGTCTTTCAATGACAATTGTGTGACAAACTGTTCTTGGCGTTCTCGGGTGATACGAATTATTATCTTATAAATGAACACTGGCGATGTGGTGAAAAACGAGACTTTTGGCCTCCCGCTCAAGGGTAAATCGGGACATGACCGTAGACCCTAAAATTCAGGAATCGAGTCCCGCAGAAATCGAGACGTCTGGCAACACCAACATAGCTAACCACGTCCTGAAACACTGATTATAATCAACACTATTGGTTTTACTTATGATTGAAAATATATGTATTTTTAAACTGCTATCTCATGTCGAAAATTAGTTTTATTAATAACAATGACTCTCTGCGGTACTCTTATGCAAATGAACCCACCCCTAAAACACAAACTACAAAGGGACTTCAGTGTTCTTTATTTAATATTTGTTTTATTTTTCTATTTTCTTATCCTCTGCCTTTACAGATTGTTTCTTTGAAGCCAACGTATTTGCATTATCCATAAATAAACGGGAAATAAATCAGGCACTCGTTTGTTTTTACGGTACACCACTAGGAGGTCGATGGTTTTAAATAATTCATTTAGTTGTGTTGTTTTTTTAATGTACTTGTTGTTAAGAACTTGAACTGTGGGCCTGGAGAAGGTGAATTCTGTGAATTTTATCGTTATCGAAAATGTATGTATCAACAGTAGAAAAAAATGCTTAAGCGCCACTTTGGTACAAAAAATAGTTATGCATACCGTTTAATTCATTTATTTTTTCTGCGTTGATTAGTGTAGTAATGACGTCAATTGGAGCACTTTTTGGCACTTAAGCAGGCCAATTTGTCAAGTTTCTTCGAGAACTGTAAAACTAAAGCGACGTTTATTTTGATGTTTTAGTGTTGAAGTAAGTTAGGCGCTTAATATAAACTAAAGTATTTTTTTTTAATTCTTAGCTTTATACATGGATTGACGATTCTAAATTATTATACGTTACATGGAGTTAATAACTGAAATAAAAATATTTAGTTTTCCTTTCTGTTACGAAAACCTCAAAATCAGCCATTTTGGTGATATTCAAAAAACCCCATCCTGAACGCGCAAATTGTTCCGTCGTCAGACACGAGAAGTTGTTCGTTTAAATAACAAATGCTGGCTCACTAGTAACGTGCGAACTTCGACCTCCCATACATGGAGGGAACTGCCCTTAATTTTATTCAATTTGCAACTTTCGCACCCAAAACTTTGGTGATGCATGACTCTGGGTATAATTTGACTTTTATTGCTTTTTCTCGGGTAAGGGTCCATTTTTGCGGTGGAATAGAAAAATAATGTACGGAATTTGTGGTCGAAAGAAAGAAAGAAATAAATACATTTATTCTGCAAACTATTTATCAAATCGAACAATTTACGGAACTTTTATCGAGGAGGTTTCAAAAACGATAATTATAGTTCAAAGTAAAGGGTAATACAAACCTAGAATAATGACGGTAGGATTTTGAAACAGCCGTGTTAGCATTGTGGTATAACCGGGGAATGACAACCGGTAAAATGGCGAGTATATAGACACCCACCTTAGTTTTCAAACACGATGAATTTGCAACCTTCCAATCTTCATGAGCCTTACTTATAAGTAAGGCTATAGCATGGGAAAGTGACCCACAGACATTTGCATTCTCAAGACTAAACCATAAGACTGCAGTCTTAAAACCTCAAATGCGTTGCGAACTCTGAGGACTAAGATGGAACGCGTTTGCGCTAGTAATTTCTCCGGTTTTCTTATCCCCAATTTACTATTATTAGCGGAAGATAAATTCAAAATTCAAATTCAAATAATTTATGTGTCGAAAGTAGATGTAAACATAGATGTAACGTCGGCTTAATCAGGATCACTATGTTTTGCTGTCAGGCATACAAATTGGTACAATTACCATGCAACACGCATTCTTACAGACTAAATATACATTGTGACGTTCTTATTTATAAAATATATTACTTTTTTCAACAATGCAAACACTGCAAATTGGCGGTAAGTTAGAGGATGGTGGTAGTGATGAGGACGGACCTTGCGCAAGGTCCTACCACTAAAAACCTCAGAGTCCACTTACTAAGTCTCAATTTCATTGGTCAATAGCTTATAGCAATACATCGACGGGTTGTCTAACATTTTTCATCCGTTCACGATTGCAGCGACGCAATGTATCACAAAAAGCGTGCGGGCTAGCGCCCAATAAAACTAAGCCTTTAGGTCAGTTGTTCTCGTTGGCTTTCCCGATGCCATAAAAACATAGCATAGATAACACATTTACGGGGCAGTATGTAGGTCAATTTGGTAAATGGCGAGGGCAAGGGGTGAGACTGCTCCCTTGCTCTGTTTCCTAACACGCGATGTCCTATTTGAACCACATGTGAATTTCTTCTGCGATTGTTGGATTAATTAATTTAAGTTTGAACCACATTGAAGGCACTGCGATTACTCCAAATAACTTTTTATCGTGGTGTCACTTTGTGACTTCAGCATCCAATTTATCAACCACGGATTCTTTTATCACTTTGACACCACATTGTACTTTGTAGTACTCTACGTTTACAAATGGCACAAAATAGCAAGAGCACGCCACTTTGCATTTTTTAACACTTTTGGATTCTCTTTGTATGTGCATCCATTGATTTTAGTTCAAGCACGAATTTTAGCGTCTATTTAAATTCCCATAGGCGAACTAGTAAGTCAAAACAATCGCTCACCAAGAGCGGACGTCCGCGTCAATTTTATCGCGATTTGCAGGAAATTTAATTATCGGGCAAATAAGACATATCGGGTTGTTATCAGCTGTCCGCCTCTTGGACCGCGACCAAGCTCGAGCCACTCTAATTTTTCAAAACAACATGGCACTGGTCCAAGATGAAAAACACGTTAGGCAGATACTGCATACAGTTCTGGATTTATAGCCTTTGTTACTTTAGTTTGACTGGTTGGAGTAAGAACGCTGAATTTGAATGAGTGAGCACATCGTTGCCAGATACTTTGATATCCATGCAAATTGGATCTGAAGTCATGTCTGTTATTAGATATCTAAAATCCATAATTCAGTGTAGGAGCTAGCGACACCATATCCTAGCTTCTAATTTTAAAATATTTTTAGTGTACCTATAGTCACACTTCGGTTGCAGTTTTATGAACTGTATAAAATACCCACGAGCGAGAATAACGGGGTCGCGTTGAGAAGAAATTCGTCACACAGAAAAAGGTAATGTAACCTTTTACTCCGCCGCTTCTGTAATAGGTATCTAGATAAAAAAGATAAAAAGATAAAAGAAATTTATTTAGTAAGTAGGCCGCTCGGGCACTTTTACACGTCAAGATACTACCAGCGCTTCCCAAGAGGAGACCACTGCTGAGAAGAAACGCCGCAAGAAACTCAGCAGTCAGTCATTTTTTAAACTTATTTCATATTGCATATTACAATGGTATGTACAACTTAATCTAGCATTATATAAAGCTACAAGTATTAAATTAAATATAATATCAAATAACAGTAGTTCAGCAGGAAAACATGCCAAAAATCTTACGGGAGAGAAAGATAGAAAAGAATAAAATAAAATAACTACAACTACCTACTTATATATGTGTATATGAGATGGTGCAAGATGACCACATAAAAGTTTCGATATGTTTTCCTGCATCAACGGTGTCCCCCAGACAAGAAAAAGCAGGATAAGCCTTTGCATTTGAACAAATGACTATTGACTAAGTTTCGGGTGTATGCCATGCATTTTTGTCTGTTAGATAGTCCTCGACCCTATAATACGCTTTAGACATTAACGACCTTTTCAAATATTTTTTAAGTGCTGGAAAGGGTAACTTTAAAACTACTTCAGGTAATTTATTATAGAAATGAATGCATTGACCAACAAATGATTTATATACTTTACGGACACGGAATTTTCGAATAGCTATTTTATTTTTATTTCTAGTATTTAAATTATGTATATCTGAGTTTTTGGTGAACGAATCTAAATTCTTAATAACATAAATAATATTCTCGTAAATAAATTGAGACGCTACAGTTAAGATATTACTTTCTTTAAAAAGTTCTCTTAATGAGTCACGGGAATTTAAATTATAAATAGAACGAATGGCCCTTTTTTGTAACACAAATATAGTTTGTATGTCAGCTGCCTTACCCCAAACCAGAATACCATAAGACATAACACTATGAAAATAACTATAATAAACTAAGCGAGCTGTCTCAACATTAGTTAGTTGTCTAATTTTCCTAACGGCGTAAGCTGCCGAACTTAGTTTACCTGCCAGTGCAGCTATGTGGGGACTCCATTGCAAATTTTTATCTATTGTTATGCCTAGGAAAACCGCCCTATCTACCATTAGCAAACACTCGTTATTTAGAAAAATACTAGAATCTACCGGTTTAACATTAGGCAAAGCGAACCTAACACATTTAGTTTTCTTGGCATTTAGTAGCAAGTTGTTACTAATAAACCAATTATGTACTTTAACTAGAGTGGCGTTTATCCTACTGTAGTCTACGGTTTTTCTATCTACCTTGAAAATTAGTGAAGTATCATCAGCAAAAAGTACAATATCGCAAAGTTCATCTACTATTGGTGGTAAGTCATTTATGTAAACCAAAAATAAAAAAGGACCTAAAATAGAGCCTTGAGGCACACCTATTTTCACTGTAGCTCCAACAGATTGCGTTTTGTTTACAACAACTGTTTGAGTTCTATCACTTAGATAAGAAGACATAAGGCTTAAAGCTTTATTGGACAATCCATAATGTTCTAATTTTAAAATAAGGGTCATATGTTCCACGCAATCAAAAGCTTTAGAAAGATCACAAAATATTCCTATTGCGTCGCAAGATGTTTCCCAACTGTTATATATATATTTAATGAGTACCGATGCCGCATCAATTGTTGATCGACCTCTTGTAAAGCCAAACTGGTTATTGCTAAGTAGTTTATTTCTGTTAAAGTGACCTAACATATCCTTCAGCATTAGTTTCTCAAAGACTTTACTTAAAACTGGTAGTATGGAAATGGGACGGAAGTTCGTTATATCACTCATCTCGCCTGATTTAAAAAGAGGTATGACTTTACTATATTTCATGAGATCTGGAAAGATCCCCTCTGATATGCAATTATTGTAAATTAATGCTAGATGGGGTGCAATTACATCTATGATATGAAAGAGCACTTTAACTGATGTGCCCCACAAATCTTCAGTCTTTTTTAAACTAAGCGATTTAAATATCTTTACTATTGAATCTGAATTTACAGGGCTGAATTCAAAGTTTATATTACATTTACTGACATTAGTGCAAAGTAATGATTGAGCTTCAACCGCGGATGATTTAAGACATTTCGTAGTATTAATTGCCATGTTGGAAAAATAATCTTCGAATGCTAATGCAACATCTTTATTTGACGTGATTGGATGGCTACCTGTGTTCAGGGTGACTTGATTATCACGAGTTTTTGATTTTCCCGTTTCTCTATTTATAATATTCCATACAGTTTTTACCTTGTTCTCAGATGATTTGAGTTTAAGACTAAGAAAAAATGCCTTAGCAGTTAAACAAACTTGCTTAAAGGTCCTTGAATATTTCTTAACATAATTTAGGAAATCAGCATTCTTATTGTCCTCCCTCTCTCTATATAGGTCATAAAGCCTATTTCTACTTTTATGAATGCCTGCAGTAGCCCATTCACTAAATCTGGTTTTCGACCTAGTAATAGTTTTAATTTTAAAATTGTTGTTAAATTGATGTAGAATTACGCCAAACAAGTCTTTATAAATACTATTACATTCATTCTGTGAAAAAGGTAACACTGAAAGATTACTCTGAACTTTATTTTTGAATAATTTCAAACGATTACTATTCTATATATCCTCTCTGCCTTTTTGTGACAAACAAACATGCGCCTGCATAAATAACCCTTAAAAAGTAGTCATTTGTTGATAACAGTTGCAGCCAGTCTATTTTCAATTCAATGTAATATCGATACGGTAGCTGTCTTAAAAACGCCTTTGCAGTTGCCACTCCGCGCAGTTAGAATGGCTGAATGTCTGCGGCAGGCACCTCCATTCCAGCTCAATAGTTATAAACTGGTTCTTTTACCGAGCCAAGAGCTCCAATGGCACATGGCTACGGCATCAACTGAATATTTAAAATGTGAGAATGGGTTTTATATAACTAGGGAATAAATATTTTTCAAAGCGAATGAAATACACGTCAAAGTTGTCGTCGTCATTATCCATACGAGTATCAGCCAAATTTTATCCACTGCTGGGTTCCTCAAACACGCCCTGAGAGCTGGTCCCATGACGTACTCATGCAGCATTCGCCTACGCTACGCCAATCGGTATGCGGCCTCCGTTTTATAACTCTTTGTCCGCATTAGTCGTCCATTGGATTTTTAATACATCTAACCCATTGTAGCAATCTGAATCAACATTTCTAATTCTATCTCGTAAGGAGAATCTAAGCACATTGAACATTTTTATTAATTTTAAACGTAGGCAAACATAATATCATGTTCTAACTACACAAACTATAGAAACTTCCGTGCGAATGTGTCAGACTCCTCATTGTGCCAACTTTTAACAGCGTTAAGTAAAATACCAACTCGGAATCTTCTCAGTGACAAGCTTACAAGTACGTTCGAAACAAGGTCTGAGTTCTCAACACAGAAGTTTGATACGTTATGCGCTAGCATTGTGAAACTCAACAAAGAGGAACACGTTTATGCGATAAAAGTGATACCGCGTGTTTGGAATAAACGGTGTTTGCAACAACAATTTAATTTAATCATTGAAGCTCTTTGAAGTTCTTTGTATTGTTAATGATAACGACCTGGTTTTGTCATTTTACATGGATTACCATTAGAACGTTTTATTTTTGTATAAGGATAAAATAAATAAAATACTGTAATTATCCTAGTACTAGTTTGTGTTTGTGTTTGTTACCCCTTCACGCTGCAACGGCTGGACAGATTTGGATGAAATTTAGAATAGAGGCTACTTTTTATCCCACACAATTTAAAAGTTCCCGAGGGAATAACAATAATTAAAATTTACGCGGATGATTACTGCGTTGCGGGCAGAAGTTAGTCTTAAAGTAAAAAGTTGAGGGTACGTAAAATCAGACATTAAATGTCTAGACAATCGTTAGCATCTAGGCGCATGAATTGCACGTGTAAAATAGGACGCTTATTTACCGTATGATTATTAATAAATACTCGAAATGGGATTGCAATTATCATTAGCGTCGCTCGATGTTGTTCCTCGTTGATCTACTTTTGCTGTTCCGAAATGCACACATCCAGGGGTGGTCGGCGAACATCGTTCGACGTGTATGGGGGCTTTTAGCAAGAGTAAATATCATTGACGCATCACCCGCGGAGGTTAAAAACGCCTGAACATTTTAGTCCCACCCTTTCAGCGAACCCGTGCCGTCACCCTCTATTATGGCTGTAGGTATGGATTTATGCGAGGCCCAGTTTATCCCGCTTTTTGGTATTGTTATCCCAATTTTACCGTGATAATACATTTTAGCACTCTGATAGAGTTTTTAAATATTGACGCTATGGACTAGATGGTCCACCTGGCACGATGGGATTCAGTGTGAGACAAAATGAACCGGAAGTATCAACTGTTAAAGAATCGAATTTATACATGTACTTGTAACTCGAAGGAAAAGTAATTCTGGACTGTGTATGTAGTTTCTTTGCAACAGGCATGTAACTACGATATTTATAATTTATGATTAAGACGAAAGTAGTCAATAATAACTTAAAAATGGTTAATTTTCGGTCTCATTATTTAATAGCTAGTTAGTTATTAGTGAAAGAAGTACACTCGGCAGTAAAGTGTGTCATCAACTTAATAATATAAATGCGAAAGTTTCTGTGTTTGTTTGTAACTCCTTCACGCTTTAACGGCTAGACGGATTTGGATGAAATATGAAATTGAGATAGCTTAAACTTTGGATTAACACAAAAGCCATTTTTCATCCCGAAAATTTTACAAGTTCCCGAGGGAATAACGATAATAGAAATCTACGCGGATGAAGAAGCGGACAGAAGCAACACACATCAAAGATAAATTTCCACTGAAAACTTATTTGTTTTTGCCTCTTGTTTAGCTGTAGTTAAAAGTTACACAAGTACTTTCTGGTATAAAATAATATCGACTTAAGTGTCAAATAAACATGATATTGCCAGTACCAGCTTGGGTTACATAATAAGGCCGCGGCCAGAAACAACTCATAAGTTTAGTATGCGTGTCGTGCAAATATTTCGTGCTCTAGAAATAGGAACATAACCTAGGGCGCTACATTCCTCGGGCCTACGTGGAATAATTTGGATTACAGCCTTTTGTTTATGTTTATTTCATATTGGATGGACTAAAGGGGTCTTTTTACTACAGGTTAACATTATATACGGGACTTTAAGTTATAAATAGTTACGAAGAAAATACGATATTGAGGGCATAGAACACTACTGTCTTTATTTTCTAGCATTATTTGTTAGGACCGATAAATACACGGACTTCTATTTAAAACGTTTAATTTATATTAACCGGACCAAAAATTTGTCCGTGTTGTGACCGTACCCATAACGTATTGAGAACATCTTGATTTTTTCTCGCTGTATATGATCGGATAGTGTAATTACTAAGTAAAAATACGCTTTTAAAATGTAAGGCATATAAAAAAATGCCATCCAGTAGAAAATATAATGACCGTGATTGCGATAGCGAATCGAGTTACTTGTCGTCGCTGCGCGATATCCTTATAAAACTTTTTCATCCCCAAAGGGGGTGAGAGCAGGATAATAAAAAATTAAACGTCACTCTCGAGGTCTCTCCTCATTTCAATTACATTTTCTCTCTTGATGTTGATCGAACCCCCGGCTTATTTAGGATAAACTTTCCCTAGTTTATTTACATAATTATTCCCAGAGTCATAACGCCGGCTCAAGAAATGGCAAGAGTAAAATTTTAAGTAACCTCTCTCGTTGCAGGCCTTGACGACCGCATTATTTATAAGAACCCTCCGTTACTTTATGTTGATTTAATTTGCCTCTTTTTTCGTGGCCGAGCAGCACGAAGTACAGTGTCAAATATTTATCCACTTGCATTAATGATTAGACAAGTACCTTTGGTGAGGCCCGTGCAAAGTGTACGTAAGTAGAGTTTTATTTTTAAATCAGTGCATTGGGCAGGGCAAAAACATGCAACGGATCGTTATGATTTGCCCCGTAATTTATAACTCTGTTGGGAAATAGCATTAGTTAGGTACTTGCTTTTTTATAACACCAACGACGCAAACAATAAATAATAAAAAATGCGATATCACTTGGATGATGCTGACAGCAAAGAGAGAGGTAGAGAGGGATGGCGTTTTAATGAATCCGAGGAAACGTAGTACCTACATTACCTTTACGTCGATTTACCTACGATAAAGGCTATTAGTAACCAATAACAGCAACTGTTTTAACACTCAGCTTACTTTTAATACCGATTAAATACATCAATATACATTACTACTAGTATAAAACTTGTTTTATTTGCGGCTTCTCCAGACTCGACTCATAATTAATCGGCATTCAATTTAGAAACGGGCGGAATCAACTAACTAATAATACATTTTATTATTCAATTATTCATAACTGTTTGTTGGAGTCTGAGCCCGAGTTTTGATGCCGTTCTTAACGAATTTGAATTTTTATTGAAATACTCTTCTGCTGGTTTCATTTAGAAATATAACCATGCGGTAGATTGGCAGGTAGAAATTTTATCATAGAAAATTCAACAAATCTAGTTCCAAGAATAAAACAAATTTCGGACGGACGAAGCACCCAACGGAATGCCTTGTTGGAAAAAGTCATACCCAAAGCTCGGTTGACATTTGCTAAGACATAAAAGGCTTTCATAGTCGTGGGATTGAACTCGTTCGTCGTACAATCATATCGCGTTATCTCGCTGAGTCGGCAGATCGCCGCAGTCGTAATGAACGCGCATCGAGGCACGCTCTGAACATAAATCACATTTTTTCCTCGCTGCACTCCTGGAATCTGCTACTAAATTATTTTGGCGCGTTCGATTCGTTCGCCAATTTTCAGGTAACACAGCTCTGTAGAATTGAAAATAAATGTATAATAAATACAATACAGTAAGTATTGTATTGTATTTTGTACATTATACATGTCTGCGTGCTTAAAGTACCAAAGGGGTGTCGTAAAATAGGATACGTAGATATTGATTCATAATGTAGGCTAGTTTTTTGGGCAATGTTTAATTTTTATTGTTAATTGAAATCGCAGTTATTAAATTAATTATAAATAAGTAAATAATAGTAATCGGTAGGTTAGTGATGAACATATAATTTCTTAACCAAAATAATTGGTACTGGTTTAGAACCACAAGGAAGCCATAGAAAACAATGAATGTACTTTTTCTGTCTCCGATTTAGATGGAAAGAGTCTGATATGCTTTTTTTTGATGATTTCACACTAAACAATTGATTTAATGGACGATATGTTACGAGTCGTCGCGCGAGTTGAGGCGATAGAATGTAGACTAACAAAAAAATGTGCGGTGTTGCACCGCACAGTAACTTTTGCATTTAATAGAATAGGACTGTTTTTTATTTGAAACTATAACTACATAAATACCGAATTGACGACTATCCATGTCTTAAGCAGGATATGATTGCTTAACGCTACCGTAAACGATTTTCGAAATCTATCAAAATCTATGGAGTTAACAGGATCGCTTGACATGACAATCCTGCAGCTTACGTCAATCAATTTTCAGCAACGATAACGTTCGCCGAATTTATCTTGTGATTTTGGGTGAAAACACAATTTTCGAGACCCAAAAGTACACGGTAGAAGTCGCAAGCAAGCAAGAGTCCCTATTTAATATATTATCATAAAATAAAGTTGAATATTTCAAAGTGGTATGAACTTTAAAACTGTGAGTATGCCGTAAATTGAATACCTAGTTGTTTCCTCTGCGCCAATTTCGACGCTACAAATATAATTTGCTGTGTTTCTCAGAAGTAAGTACAAATTTGGTTGCGCTTTGTTTGTAGACAAACGGTTATATAATTATCTTTACAACCAGGTAAATAATTGCAAATACAATAAGGGGTAAAATAAACTTTAATAATCGATTTTCACTTCATCATATTTTATATAAATATTTTTTTATTACTACTACTTATTACTCCCTATGAAAATTCTTAGTTTTGACACATTTTCTTGCACAAGCTACGCTTGAATGTTTTTTATTTTTATTTTTTTCATGTTAAATTCAATGTTTTATGTCATGCTAGGTTAAGCTTTATATTTGTATAATATCATAAGTAGTACCTATTTTAAAAAACGACTGACTGTTTAGTTTCTTGCGGCGTTTCTTCTCAGCAGTGGTCTCTTGCGAAGCGCTGGTAGATTTTGACGTGTAAAAGTGCCCGTGCGGCCTACTTACTGAATAAACATCTTTTATCTTTTTTTATCTTTTATCTTTTATCGATTTTATCATTTCATCAACAGTTTCGATAGTTCAGTATTGATCGCTATTTTTTGCTGAAACCATAGTGTTTTCAGAATATCTGAATATTAATTACGTGAGATAGGTAAGATTAAACTATTGACAAGCAAAAAAAAACATCTTCTTCTTCATCGTTCCCTCAATGCTGAGGATCGCGACCACATGTTAGGGTTTTCCACTCAGCGCGGTCGTAAGCAGTGTGGATCGCTCGGTGCATGCTGCCGCCCACCGCCTTCTTCAATGGGTCAGACCATCTTGTAGGTGCCCGTCCTTGAGCACGCCTTCCGTCCATTTGCCCAACAATAATTTGCTGCTCCAAATTATGCTTAGAGGACCGCATAATATGTCCGAAGAAGCTCAAGGCTCGTTTCTGGCATATGGAGGAGAGTCGCGTCGTAATGTTGAGCTCTTTAAGGATCGACTCGTTTGTTCGCATGGCAGTCCAAGGTATGCGGAGCAACCTTCGCCAACACCACATTTCAAAAGCATCGATCTTACTGTTATCGCGACTCCGTAAGCTCCAAGCTTCGGCACCGTACGTAAATATTGAGAATACCAACGCTCGAACCAGACGCACCTTAGTTGCACGACGAATACCACGGTTTTTCCAGATTCTGTCTAGGTTAGCCATGGCACTTTTGGCCATACCGGCCCTACGCCGGATTTCCTAAAAAAAACATACGGGGAGAAAAACCTTTCGCAATTAATTTTAAATTCTGCATAATGATACGTTCGTTGAAAGTTATTTCGATAAACTATTAGGTGCCCTAAATAAGCATATTAGTATGTTTATTATTGCTACATGTATGCTACAAATAATAGAAAGGTTTTTTGCTTGTATGCGTATACCAAATACCAATTAAATTGCATATGACTGGGTACAGCAAGAAATTACTACTTAAAGGAGAGTTATTTTTAGTGTTTTCAACCCACTATTGGATGGTACTGGAAAAAAACTGATTTATGCACTTTGGGTAAAGAATATGCATTGTCATACAGTAAAGTAATCATTTTTTTCTAGCTGATCAATATTTAACCAACCAGTGACATTGATGTAGCCTTAATTCAAAGCAGCAAATAAATAGAGCATGCAGTAAGATTCTGCAATATGACACCTATGGTTTTGACTTACATTTTAGTATTGACAGGCTTATCTGGTGTTTCGCTAAAACTCGCCTCCCGGCGGACATCCGACCCGATAGCGCTCGTTTTAAATCGACCCGCCGCTGTTTGCTTTGGGTAACGTATACGCGCGCGTAATAGTTTGCTTTCTGAAGGCTTTCCTGGCGAACGCGAACGTGAGCTTTTACAATGTAATTCGTAGAAGATTGCGTATCAATATTAAGATAGGATGTGTAGATAGGAATTCTTCGAAAGAAAGAATTTCTACTCTTCGGGTGAAGCCAGACGAGCGTAGTTTTGTAAGTTGTGGGTCGCGTAATTTCGGCTGCGTCATTTCTGCTACATTCGGTTACATACAAAACTCCGGCTTCTATTCCCAACGATAAAAAACATATTGTTACGCCAATGTGGTAAGGCGTTTCATTACCTACTAAGAGCGAAAGAGATAACACGATTGGGAATGAGACAGCGATGCGCAGGCCATTCCAGACCCGTGTGCCAAGGACGTCGCCATTGTCAACGGAGCGAGCAGGTAGCAAGGCGTAGAACATAGCAGAAACGAATAGTCTCGATCGTCCTCGGCGGAGCAAACTACATCGAACGTTCCGAATGATCCGGTTGATGGAAGGCGTTCTGGAATAACATGGGAACTATAAAACATGGACCGCGGTTGTGGGCACAGTCAGTCTTTACTTGGAAAGCGAACAGTGCGATCAAGGGCGACCCGAGCGATCTAAGTCTAAGTCTTCGAAGTTTTTGTGCGTCAATTGTTTTGCAACGGTTTAAGTGAGTGCGTTATTAAAGCCTACTTTTGATTATTGGTGTTTTCGTGCATTTCTATCAGTTACCTACCCCCACGTACGTAACAATATCGTCTTTGATCTGTTATGGTACTGTTTTGACGGCAGTAGCCATTAATGTCAAGTAAATAAGAGCTGTCAAACCGGTGACAATACGATAACAGCTCAAACACGATATGGTTTTTACCATCAGGAATAGAGGCCCTGTGGGGCTAGACAAGTCGCCATCGAATACAAACGCTAGCGTTTGGTGATCACTGTCGCTTTGCATTGTCACCGAAAAATGTATGGAATTGATGTAAGTCAAGTGATATATCACTCGACATGCGTTGTCAAAAATGATAACTGTCAGTTGTAACGAGTGATATATCCCGTAACTTACGTCAATTTGATACATTTTTCTATGACAACGCAAAACGACAGTAATCACCAAACGCTAGCGTTTGTATCTGCAGTTTTGTATGCAGTAGAAATTACACGACTTACAACTTTAAAAATTACGCTCGCCTGGCTTCACCTTTAACTCCATTACCAAATAGTTTTACAGACGAAAGCCTTCCTAGTCCACCGGCTTTCCTTTTGGCAAGTTGTTGATCCACCATTTGGGCAATCAGTCCAGCATGGGCTGCAACGCGATTTTAATTTATAAACAAGGCATTTAAGTATCGGCCATTTATTATTTAATATCCAGCCAAAGTTAACTCTTAGGGTCATGTTGATAAATGTTTTTTATTTGCGTTTTTTTAAATCAAACTGGAGCTTCCTCCTGAAGTGAATGTAATTGAATATTAGCAAAGATTTAGTTGGGGATTTGGAACAGGCTGCTAAAAACCGGGTCGTCCTCGAATCAATGGAAATAGACTGATCGGGGGCCTGCCGGTAGCTCACTGATTAATACGACTGTTCCCAGACCTGCCAAGGTTAGAGCTCATCAGCAATTTTCAGGTTAGTTCCTGAAACAGACAATTTGGGTTTTAACCTACAAAGTGGAAATTATTTAAGCACCCACGATACACATAAAGATGTCACGAAAAACGTGTGTCCATTACAGATAATAATGTTAAAATGTATTTCTACTTAATTTTGACTTTTGTAAGTGTTGATGAGATATACCGGACGTCAGATAACTTACTTATAGAACAGAGACAAGGAACATGAAAAAAACATTAGTAAAATTTAAAGTACACGTGTAGGTAAGTGTACATTAAATCACCCTGGCCAGGACGCGTGCTCTCGCTTCATCCCCCTTACACCAAGCCCTTTCACTTCTCAATGCTATCCTGGACAGTGATCGCCAGCTCGACATTTTCTTCACCCCAGAGTCAAGATTTGTAACCGCAACATGTCGTTTTCTAGAGGCAAGAGTGACTCCGAGCTCAATTTAGGTAATCAGCATAGCATAGTATTTAAGTGTCTAGTCGTTTTTGTTTATAAATAGTAGTATTGCATGGCGTAAGTGGACATGTTCATAATTATAGTTATACTTTCTTATTTATTATGCTATTGCGACATGTTAAAATCAATGATAGTATGTACGTTGACTTAAATAATATTGTACCCATTAATATTTAGTCTCATACCGTGTTGACATAATAGTATAATTAAATGTGTAACAATTAGCACGTAAGGTTTAACTGTTAGTGCTAATTGGTAATAATAAATAAATAAATAAATAAATAAATAAGGTACCGTCTGTGACATCTATGATCGTGTGTGTAAATTTCATATTTAGTTTATTTGGCTGCCAAATAAAAGTATTTAACTTGCGTCAGTAGACACTGTAGACATTGTTACACAAATATATGATGTCCATTTCCATCAAATTTAAACAACGCGATTTACATAAAAAAATACGTTGATACTCGGAAATATCTATCAGCTTCCCCAGTTCTATTTTAAAAAAGTATCATTGTCCCACACCGCTCCTCATTACGTAGTTCCAAAACAAGAGCTGAAAGAGAAAACGCGTTTTTAAATATTTTATTATTACAAAAGGGATTTGTAAAAACATTAGAATAAAATGTCATCCCCCTTTAATACGAAAGTTTAAGTAGTGTGCGTGTGTGTGTGTATGAGCGCTTGCGTGTGTGTGTATGTGAAAGAGTGCGCGTCTGAGTGTATATGTACGCGTGTGTAGTAAAGTATATAGGTACCTGTGACACTTATTTTATCACGGACTGAAGGATATAGCCATGACATACACGCGGGCAGATATATTTCGATCTTAGCTACTTATGATATGTATAAAATGTTTGTTAAAAAGGTTTATATTATTTCCTATTCAGACAGGTCTTTAGTTAAAAGTCAAATTTCATTTGAAAAAAGTCATATCTAATTAAGAGTAAATGCAGCGCGTATTTTTCAACGTATTTACTTAACGTCGGCCACGCACCGACAACTCTTCTTGAGTTGCTGGTGTTTATGGGCGGTGGAGATTACTTCCATCAGGTAACCTACACGCTCGTTTACCTCCCACATTTATGAAAACAGAAGCGAGCGTGGTACGTTTTATAAATATTCTGCCAGTACTTACTTCCCACGTAATGTAATAAAAGGACGAAACAGTTGAAGCGCAACATATTATTTATTATAAAGAGTATTTTGCCTCGTAGATGAACGCCGAGTTAGCAAAAGTTATTTATTTTACTTTGAGTCGTCCAACTCCAGCTGCGAAGTTCACTCAAACGAAAAACACAATTTAAGAAGTTTAACAAAAATTTATGTTCTCCTCTTGCTAACTTATCCTGTTGTTTTCGGTCATCCGCTCTGTCTTGATTAAAATACTTTTTAAATTTAATAAGCCTCTTATTTTAAATACAAGTTTTTAACTAAAGTTAGCTATTATATCTAGACAATGCCTAAAGTTAGATATTTAAAGCACCCGTTGAAATGTTTGTTAAATACGACGTCTCTTCGAAGAACTGCTAAAATAATAAGGGATCCTAATTAAAGCGGCATGAATGGCATTTTTGACATTGCGTAAGCAATATTATTGTGTCCAATACTTTTTAGTTTTTTTTTTTAACAATCTTTCTTTATTTATCTGGACAAAACAAAATATAAGGATGTCATAGACGTGGGAAAAAATATTGTTAATGTCATTATTTTCAAAAGTAGACGACGGCATTTGGAATAAAATAACACCGCCCCCTATTTCACCATGAATGACAGGTAACAGGTGACAGGATACAATTCAGTTTATATTACAGAGTTACCAACTTTACACATCACTGGGATTCCTATCAGCTACGTCTTCAATATAAACAGGGTCACTGCCAATAGTCTCCATTTGGGTCCATCAGATCTTTCTTTGACTGAGAAGTATACGCTTAATCCCACATACGAGTATATGTGTGGTTTCAAGCCACTATCCTCTGTTTATTAGGCCCAACGCACTAGGTCAAAAAGCTTATATGTATACCTAAGTTCGCCTTTGTACATACTTTTTGTGTTTCTGTTTCTATTTTAGTTTTCTGGCCGGCTATAAAGAAATTACATACCCGCAACCCCGCCTGTGTAGGAGTCGTGTATCGCTATTTCTTCGGTACCACGAACTTTAACTTCTATCCAGTAAGTAACGTTAACCTATCGTCGTCATTGAGAAAATGAGTATGAAAATTGATATCAGCGCCCTCTAGTATGAACTTAGAACTTAAATATAATAGCAAGTTGCCATTGACGAAGACGCCATTACTGTAAAGTAAATAAGAGCTATCGTAACGTTGATAGTACGATGACATGTCAAAGGGAATATGGTTTTAACTATGCTCTGATTATTTTCATATATAAATTTATTACAAGTGACGCTTGAGTGTAGGTATAGTAAGTGATTGAAATTACGAAATACGGCTGTCACAGGCATCATCGTAGAATAAACAGAGTATAGTAGAATAGAAGGCCAGTAAGTTTGTACCAATTTTTTATCGGTTCATTAGTTAAACAGTGGAATGGAATAAATAATCATTTTCGCGTTTATTAAGTTAAAATACATTATAAGATAATGGTGTTTTGAACAAAATGGCAATAACAAAATAAAACATAGCGTATTTTAAGTAAAATTAATACGTTTAACGGCTAACTCCCCGGAGTATTATAAACCGGGCTATGGTTTCGTTATTACGCAGTAATATGAACAATTACTTTAATCATACAAATTATATTTTGGGGGAAATTAGGTACCTACAAAGTATAATTTTCTCCAAGAAAGAACAGCTCTTGTGAATTTAGTAAGTGAGGGTATTATTATAAATAATGTCGTAGAAAATGAGGGAAGCTTTATTATGATGTAACTGGCAAACTTTAACGAAGTTAAAAAAACGTATGATGAAATTAAATAAGACCTGCATTTCTCTGTTAAAAATATGTTTATCGTTGTATGGTACCCATACTACAAGCTCAGAGCTTAGTTTGGGACTAGGTCAACACATTTATGCAAATGCCAGCTAAAGCAACGATTAAGGAAAACATTTCAAAGAAAATAACCTAGCGTTAAACGCATGAATGAAAATTATTAATTTGAGGCAATAAATTGAGTATAATTTTTAATTCGTTCTATTCAAATTATGGGCGTTAAAAGAAGTATTTCAATCATGACTAAGATTTTATTCCCGAACTTAAATTCGTTACGCCTATTAGCACTCGGCCTTAACTATTCGGTTACGGTGTTTATTTTTTTTCAACATTTTAGGTTAAACATGAAAATCTAATAAAAACTATATTATTCGTTTACCTACCGTCGAGTTTGTATTGTTTTGTTCCGTTGTAGGGATAAAAAACCGGTTCAATGACTAGCATAGAGGCAGCTCATCTTAGTCTTCATTTGGAGTTGTAGTATCGCAGTAGTTGTTGTTGTCATGAGAATTTAAATGTCTGTGTCTATGGGGTGTGCTCAAATGCCCTCTCCTAGTTATAAAAAAATCAACAATAAAGTTTCGTGATTTAGTTATCATCAAATAAATAATTCTTACTTCATTGTCTGCAAAACGAAATCTCTTTTCTTATGCCACATAAAAAAATAAATTTTATTTTCACGTGATTCCCAAAAGGTCGTTCAACGTAATGACGCCAGCGTTCGCATGAATGTCACGTAGTGTGAATTTGAAAAAAAAAACAGACAAAAAGTTGGCAACATTTTTCAGCCGTTGCCATAACTTTGATGGGCGAGCTGTAAAGCGTCCGCGATCCATCATTTACTTTGTGACGAAAATTTTAGAACACTGCGATGATTTGTTTAATACTATGACGGTAATATACGAATTTGTTTTGACACCAGAAATTGTTTCAAAGGTAAATCTCTTTTTCTTATTTTAAAGCAGAAGTTTCCAAGTTTCATGAGATTTCTACAAAAAAGTGCAAGACCCAATGCGATGAATGTTTTTTTATAATAAGAGGTAGTACTACAATCGCTCTTCACCTCTATCATCCATCATCCTTGACATACTTGATTGAGGATACCAAAGTATTTATCCAAATTAAAAAATCAAATTAACAATTACTAGTGTAAGCTGGAGATTTTATTGTTAATTTTTGAAGTGACTTTATGAAGTAAAGTAAACTAAAGTTACTAAGAGATACCGAATCACAATAATTAGGTACTTTTACTGTGTAATTTCTCAACTACCAAATTTTTTGGACATTTATATCTCTGCAAATTTTCATCCTACGTCTACCCCTCAATCCAGCCTCGTAAAAACAGATTCCCGATTCCGTATTCCATATACCAATCGTAATAACCATCAAGGGGGCCATTCCTCTGCAATGGTCACTGGTTCTCTAATTTCGAGTTGCTCTTTAGACTCACGGCAGTAAGCTTTGTTTGCGATTCAGGTCACGCTCAGCCCTCTTTATTAACTCTGTTGGGTAACTCAATAACTCAATTTCGTGTAGAAGGGATGAGAAGGGCCTACGTACGTGTTACGCAAGCCTGCATTAGAAGGTATCGGCAAACTTGATTATTAGAGGAAGTTTGTTGATCGACGCATTTGTAAACTGCTGAAGCTGCAACGTTCTTGTGGTAAATGACTGGTTTCCAAGACAATGCTGTTGGCAGTTAAATCGTAAAATTCTATTGTGCAACATTATGACGTATTTCTAAGAGATATACCTATAATTAGAAGTTGTTTTGGTTCTCATGAAAAGCATTTACGGAGACCCTCCGTTCCTAGTTTTTTTATTTGTTTTGTTCATTTAAAGTATTTATTCTTACAAGTAGATAAGTGATTCTGAGTATTTTTATAAAGTGCAGAATAACAAAATTTGATCAATTACTTAAGCTTTTTTTAAAGTAAATAGTAACTCTTAAACAACATCAGTGCATGAAATAACTATTATACGATCATAGTGCTCCAATATAATGCACAGACTGATCCGATGTATTACTACATGCTTAGTAAAAACTAAGATATAGCTATAGATAACGATATCAAGTCTAAAAGACCGTGAAACGTTTTTTCTCTTTTCTCTCTTTTCAACCCAATGCTGAGGGTAGGACAAACTGTTTAATCCCAACAGATTACGCCGCATGATTTCCTTGTCTTCTTCTTTCCTCTTTTAGCTTAGTGATTAGCCCAGATAAATATACTCATTGACTCTGTGTAAAGAATGTCAGTGCACAGTAATGTGGTCAGCATTACGGTTTTTACATATAATATTAGTTTTCAAGGTATTCATTTTAAGTCCCACAACTACTTACACGTCGTGTAGTTCCTCAACCATGGCTTAGGTCTTCTAAGTTTTCAGCATAGAGTATGATGTAATAAGCGAATGGACGATGAATAAGCAGTTGATGTCAATGCCTCCATGTAACCAATCGAGAAGACTAAATATCCTCTAAACAGGAAGTTAATAACTTAGCGGAAATAGTATCTCCCTGCCTTATACCCTGTTTTAAGGGTTGGTTTATTCGAGTAACTTGACTTGCGGGGTGGCTGTTTGATATGCGGCTTTGACGGCTTCCACCTATCTGCTATCAATTTGCAGACCGTGTACTAAAACTCAATGCTTTTTCATAGTTAGTCAATAAAAGCCACGATTCATTGTTTTCGATACACTTCTCCATTACTTGGCGATCATATGTAGATGGTGTAACGTCTTTAGTACAATTATATTTATTTAGACAATGCCCCCATAGAGGCACTCTGAATACCCGTTGGTCAATTTCTATAAGATAATATCACTTTGGCATTGCATTTCGCTGAGCAACAGAAGCATGAAATCTTCAGCTGTGATCCCTCGCTAAGATCTAATTTACACGGCTTAGGTTTATTACGCTCATCTCCTGTTGGCAGCCAGTTTTACTGCGGTGCTCGATATCCAATCAAGCAAACTTCCCCGGCGCGCTGTAAGTGCCTCCTTAGGTTAGTAAGTTCATGAAGTCAAGGCGACGTGTTTGTGGAAATTATTGACACGTCATGAAAATTTGTACATCATTTCGATGGCCGTTCAAAGTTTACATGTCCAGTGTGGGGAGTTCGCAAATTATAAGAGTTAGAGTGATCTTTTCTTGGGAAACAAGGCCTCTGTAAAGTTGGGAGAAGGTAAAATCTGCATTTAGTTTTAAGAAATAATCATGGAAGTGCTAACGGGGAAAATCGTAAAAGTAGTTTTTAACAAAAAAATACACATTTTATTGCTGTACCTGTTAGTGTAAGCGATAAAGAACGATTTGCAATAGAGGCCTGTGTCAATTGATGGGTCAGATTCCTTTTTAGTACCTATGATTTTTTTTAAATCTTTAAATGCTGTTTTACCCTTTTAAATAGTTCTTAAGAACGCATTACTGTAACTCTTATAGTTTCCAAATTCCGCATATTGAGATTGTCATCGTCAGATTGAAAAGTTTCACTTCCAGCCAGGTGGCCGGAGTACTAATTTCTCTTCTCCGTGCCATAAAAAATAAACCACGCACTGACCTATTTCGCTCACCCTGTATAATATATCATGAGTCTATTTATAGTCGACATTGCCTAATCAATCTTGCAATCGTTTTGTGTAACCTGTGCTTGATTTTCCAAATTCTTGTCGATTGTTTGACTAATTGTGGTGATTGATTGCCAGTAAAAAGTAATTTTGTTCTAGGTATCTGACACTGCGTTAAACTATTATCAAGCTGTACACACGAAAAAATAACTATTCAATTAATAACAAACCCCCGATGTAATGGGAACCCATTATTTCAGAACTGACATCTATTTAACGAGACCCAACCAATTATCATGGAACCGGAGGTAACATTCCGATTCTTGTAACCACGATATCTTTCTGATAAGCTCGTCTGAAGTGGCAATGGGCAGGCCACATAGCTCGGAGAACTGATAACCGTTGGGGAAGAAAAGTTCTCGAGTGGCGGCCCCGCACCGGTGGACGGAGTGTTGGACGGCCTCCCACCCGGTGGTCTGACGACCTGGTTAGGATCGCGGGGAGCCGCTGGATGCAAGCGGCTCAAGACCGTGACTTGTGGCGCTCTTTGGGGGAGGCCTTTGTCCAGCAGTGGACGCCCCCGGGCTGATGATGATGATGAAGCTCGTCTGAATCGGTCCATCTGTTTAGGAGCTACGACGCCACAGACAGATACTCAGATATACTGTTTGTTACAATTATAATACCCCTTTTTGCGTTCGGGGTCAAAAAAGGAGTCACGATGTACAATTCCTTACAAAGTGTCCCATTCTCGTTCTAATCGGTAAAACCTTATTGATTCTGAATTCTGGCTCGTCGCTATTAATGTAGCTATCATAACGTTGACAATGCGATAACATGTCAAAAACAATAAGGTTTTACCGAGTAAAATAGAGCCTGCTCAGTAATAGCCTAGTCGTTCTAATAGGTAGTATTATAAGAAAATTGTTATAAAACTTTCTCCAAATACAAACGAAGAAACGAATTATTTTTCTTGACTATTGCGACCATAAATTAAATTAAACATTTGGAAATAAATTATTAGTACGAGATTACTAATTAAAAATCTTTGTGAAGACGTTAAAATAAGTAAACTGGCAGATTATTTAACTACTTCGTTTTAATTTGAGTAATCTGTGGCTGCTTACAGCGAATAGCAATCATGGAACACTAATTACTGTATTAATACCAAGAATTTAGAGTGCTTACACTAAGTTTCATGGAATAGCTGAGAAATGGTTTCAGTGTTCAGTAACAAAGCAATATTGTTTGAGTGAAATACATTTGCAGCAGTTGCATAAAATATGCTTAATTAAATATGGTTTATGGTATCCGGCCTTTTGGCCGAAATATGTTAGGCCGAATGTATTGTTTCCCAACTGTTTCATTTACCAACCTACTTTTTTTCCTGTACTTGTCAATATTTCAGAATTTATTTCAGTACCATCCTGTAGAGCCCTATAGGTTAGGTTACGTTCGTTTCTATAAACATCCTGAAATATTTACAGTTACAGAAATAAAAGCGGGTTGGCAAATGAAATGGTTGGGAAACAATAAATTCGGGCAAACATATTTATTTCTGCCAAAAGGCAGTAACCCAGCTGTTTAGACTCTAATCGTCTGTTAGGTGGTTGGTGAAATTTGACTCAGAAACAAATACTTCAGTGCCTATAGCATACATGTTACCCGTACCGGGCATGAAGCCTAACAGACCGCGTCATCTCGTCATGTCATGATTTGTGGCACCTGTCTAATGACTTTACTATTCGAAAACATGTTGTACGATAACATTTTTTTTATTTCGAGAGTATTGTTACTTCTATGCATAGCACGAACCGCTACCACCATCTTAAACCATTGGCCATTAAACCACCGCCAAGCAGTAGTGTTCGCATTCCTGTGTTCTCGTGTGGAGATAAGACAACCGGTGAAATAACTAGCACAGAGGCATTCCATCTTAGTCCTCAGGGTTGGCAACGCATTTGAAGTCTTAGGATTGCAGTTTTGAGATTGCTGTCTTGAGATTTCAAATGTCTATGGGTTTCAGATCCCACTTATCATTACATAATCAAAATGTGTTCGAGGAATAGTTTCGGCGTCATAGTTCAAAGTGACCTCAGCTTAAGAGCCCAAATAATTAGGCCACGGAGATCAGAACAGGCGTGTATACCCGAAAGTGTTTATTTTGGATTGGCATTAATGTGTTCCGGCGGAGGTCAGCGCCGGATGACGTTTGAGTAATGTTTGCTTTCACTAAAAGCTGGACCGCACTATCACCATTGTACAAATATACATAGTTAAGTGGGTTTACTGTGCATATAGCCAAATATATCGATATTCTATTAGGGGCTCCATGCTACTCAGGTTTAACCTATTTTTGACATCCTATTGTACAGTTAAAGTAATGATAGTCGCTGCTTACTTGAGAGGAATGGCAGCCGAGTTAAAAACAATAAGATACCATGCCATAAACAATTAGCAATTACACAAGTAGATTAGACCTCCTTTACTACTACGCCTATGAAAGAAATTAACTCTTATTGGACAAATTGCGTGTCTGTCCATCTGTCACAGAATTTTTTCTCCGAGTATTATTGTCGGAAAGGTTAAAAAAAATACGAACAGGCATAATAAAATAAAATAAACTTTTGAAGTGCACCATGTATAGCTAGCATACAGCTGAACGTAGTCGTGAGAAAAGCAAGTATGTACACTTAAACCTCTTCATTCTTAAACGAATGAATCAAATATTTATTGAATGAATTAATGAAATAAAATACATAAATATTATCGAGCTCCTACATAAATTCCATACATTTAGTCACTTTTCGAAAATCGTTTACGTTGGCGTTTTCTCTCAATTGCTAAATTACGAACGTACCATGATCTAATAATTACGACATTGTCGCTACTCATGAACTGCAGATGCAGCTGTTGCAATAAAAGACGGTTGAAAGTCATTTAACTTCAACACTTCAAAGAAGTGCGATGCACAAATTACCTCCCTTACTTAGCAGCAGCTGCTTCGCCACATTCCAACTCATCTTTTCTCGGGGAAAGTAATTTCTCTCCACACAGCTTATCTACAAAGTGTTCTACTAAATTAATAACAACCCACCTGCAGAAATTCAATTTCTCGAATCGCGCTGTAATGGAAGTGGAAATGCGGAGCGTATTTTCTATTTTGTTTTATTGTAAATAAATATTTTCCTCTGAATCTGGCCCGCTATAAATCGATTAGGCAGGTCAGCTTTCGTCGGTGAGCGTACTCCGGTAGATTACCACACGGTTTGGTGCACAGGAGAATGCGGGGAAATCGTTCTTTACATCTTGACTACAAGATTTTAGCTTGAATGCTGATTAATAGACAAGCACAAATAAATTAATACAAGAAAATTTTCCTCATAACCCCAAACTTGTCCTTGGTAATGGTACTTCGATCTATCAAATCCATAATTCACTTAACGTAACGGACTGGCTGAAATACAGTAGTAGTAAATACTTGCCATACGCAATGATGATGATGACTTAACGTAATACTTACAAGGCATATTAGAAGCATACATACTCACGTAGTACTAGTGGCTAGGAGAATACTTCTACAATACAGCTAAGTACGACTATAACCATGAGTGACATGAGGGACATCGCGATGCTGATTTCAGCCATTTTTCGGTTTATTGACGCAAAGCGAGTAACGAATCGTAAAATGCAAATGTAACATTACGCGGTGGGTTTGCAATTTGATCTCATGGTAGCACTCCTAAACCCTGTCAACTATATAATGTAATCAGAGCGTTGAGATATGTTTTATATGTTAGATAGGAGAAGCCCACGACTTTGCATAAGTAGAATTCATTCTTCGCCATTTCTTAGCGCTCCATTACATTACCACTAGCCTACTTCTAAAAATGATGTAAAGTAGCCTATGGTAATTCAGGGTATAAGCTATCTCCATTCCAAATTTCATCCAAATACATCAAGCCATTGCAGCATGAAGAAGTAACAAGCTAACACACACGCAAACTTTCATATTTATAATATTAGTAGAAAGTAGTATAGAATTATCTCGTATTTCAAGCCTCTTTCTCTACTGGTTTAGGCTGTGCGACATCTGACAGTAATAATAGAGTCACGTAAAAACGGAGTATGTGGGGATACGAGGCGAACAGTAGGCGTAGCCAAGATGAAACGCTGCTAATGTTTCTATTTTTTATCGAGTAGAAATGTATGGAGTCGATCCTATACATTTTGACTTATGCATCTTGACTATTACTTCGACGAACCACTATAGAACCTTGTCGCATAAAACCAACGATTAATTCCTATGTAATTTCTATCTCGTTACTTGACGATGTCATTGTGACAAGGTTCTATGGTGGATCAACATTTACAGTCTTTGATGGTACAGCCGGCTGCAGAGAAAAGGATACCCCCCTGGTAAACAAATCAAACTGTTTAAAAATTTCGACGAATTTCGTTGAAGACAAGATGTCGAGTGGCTAGTCTGTCGGACTAGTGTTTCGAGGATTGCTGGATCATATCCATCTTGGGGATATTTACTTTTTGCATTTTTATATTTTTAATTATGCTATGTTATCTATTTTAAAGTATTAATTGTTAAGTATTTTAGGTAAGTATGTAAAAAAAAATAGGCATATTGTGAAAAATATACGTTTATTTATTTAAGTATATGCTATCTGCGTTACTTAAGTTAAATTATAACATAATAATAATTATGAAATCATAACCTTTTTTTATTTTCAAATAGCTTAACTACGGATTTACAGATTAATCATTATAACGAGAAAAATACATTGGGAGTTCCTAATTATAATATTACATTTGTAGGGCTTTAAAATATCGTTACAATTATATCTATGCCTAATTTTATGTTATGCGTAACCGTTATTTCTTCATTAACTTTTTACTGACATTTCATAAAATATTAGACAAGACAAGTGTTAAAGAACGGTTTGCTTATAGATATTCTTAGGAATATAATTACTTACTTACATTATATTATGTAGTTTATTAAAACTGCGAACTTGAATTGTGTGTGTGAATCACTGAGAAAGAACCAACATGCTAATCTATAAATTTAGTATAGCAATTTACATCTTTCTGTTATCATCACTTATCACAATTTGTTATAATTATTTTAAGACAACTTTAAATAGAGGTGTATAGGCAACGCGTGGGGTCAGACGGTGTGTCACCTACACTTGAATGAAGAAGGAGAATTATGAATTGATAATACCAAACTTTGTTTTTTTTTAAATTAACTATAGGATAAGGAACCATCAACTCGTGCCCACTTTTGTATATTTTTTAATTTTCAATTAACAATATATCCGCGTTAGTTAAAAATTAAAAAATAAACCAAAGTGGGCACTATACTACAAATGCCAAATATAATGCAAATACGAGTAAATGCTACTCGTGTATATTAATATCGAAGAGGATAGCCGTTACTTTCTATCACTTCCTGAAGCCGATTTGGCATACTTAAAACCATTTTGTTGCACGCATCACTACTTCGCATTAATTCCCAAGTTCTTTGGACCTCTTGGTCCAGATTTTTTTTGTTTTTATTTCACTGGAATCCCAGTTTAAAACCATCTGACCCCACAAATTCTCTATCGGATTTAGGTCCGGACTTTTTGACGGCCAGTCCAAAACCGTTATTTCTTCTTGGGAAGACAGCCATTCCTGAACAAGGCGGGAGCGATGCACAGAACAATTATCCCGCACCAGGTAAATTTGGCCTACAGGATACGCAACACGCACTGACGGCAGCATCACGTCCTTCAACACCTCCAGGTATCGCTCGCTGTTCATGCGGCCGCCTATTTCCACCAGCTCGCCTGGGCCCATGGAAGACATCCATCCCCAGTAACCTGAAAACAGTCATCTTATATAATCTACTGTAACATGTAATATACGTAAAAGTCAATAGAATAGAATATATATGTATATAAAGTCTTAAACATAATATTATTGAAATGTTATTTACCTAGTGTTAATCGCCCGCTTGTCCTGAGGTCTAAAACGTTTTTAGGGTTAAACCTCTCCCCAGTTCTTCTCCATAAAATTTTTTGGCCATCCTTATCCGACTTAAAACATTTTTCGTCAGTAAATATGACTATTTCGTTTGCCCAATCGAAATTTAAATACTGAGTGGCAAAGTTTACTCTGTCGATGCGATGTGTCTCAGTAAGCTTAATTTTTCTGGCCGGTTTGTAATTATGAATACCCGCAGCATGCAGGTGTCGCCGAACTGTGCTAAGCGACACTCCATAAGTCTCAGCAGTTGAGCGTGTCGTTTTGAAGGGTGCCTCTGAGTGAACTTGCACTATGTTACGGTGTCGCTCCGATTCCTCGGTGTAAGCAACCGGGCGAGGGCCTTGGCGGGCACAGTTCACTTCACCTGTCGCTTGATACCTTTGTATCCACCTACGAACTGTATTTTTCTGCAGATATAAAAAAAAACATAAATTATTAGCAAACCAAATAAATAATCATATAGGTATAATCTCAGTAGGTATTCATATAGGTTAAATAAATAAATAAATAAAATAAATAAGCTATCGTGTAACTCTTACCGTTATTCCCATATCTCGTGCTATTTTCTTTATCGATTGCTGCTGTTCCCACAGAACAACAATCTTAGCCTTCAAAAAAGTAGTTAATCGAACCATTATAAGGATTATTAAATCGGATAATATTAGCTAGCGGAGAGATTCACACAGCGGATCGGCACAAATCGTAATAATTTGTGAAGTCATTATAAAGTTACCCGCAATCACAAAACAATAAATGCGGCAAACAATGTCGAGTAAGCAAACTAATTATTCAAATTTCAACTTTAAGTCTCTGTTTAATACAGTAGTAATCTTCGATGCCTTTATGAAATAAAATGACGGTAGATGCAACAATCAGTAACAACGATGAAAGCATATCTATCATACTAATTTCAACCTAAATAATAAATTGACGAGTGGAACATGGTGGAAGTTGCAATTTAAACCATAACGTATAAAAGATTAGATCGTTATCAAAATTGTTCGATTTAAGGAGTAATGCAATTCAAATTTTTGCCAAGATCGTCAACGGAGTCGATAGCCTAGTGGTATAAGGCGTCGCGTCGTAAGCTAATCGGCTAGCAGCGGCTGGAGAAGCGGGTTCGTATCCTCAATCGCACATATGAAATGAAATGTCTTTTTGAAGTTATAATTGGTATTCGGTTCGACCAGAAGCCAAATAGCAAAATAAAGAAAATTATAATATTTGAGTGGTATCGGTGGATGCTCGGGCAGAGGTGGGTGCGGGGCGGGGGAAGCTAGCCGCTCACGGCGAACGTCACGTGACGTTCGCCGTTGTGCGATAATCTTTAAAGTATTGGGGGGTCCCTTTTCTCTGACGCTGACTGTACAAATCTTACCGACCGCTTATATCATATCCATACATTTCGAGTAATTAGAAAACAGAAAAGCAGTGTTTGTGTCTTGGCACTACCTACAGGGCAGAGCTAGTTCGGTTCACAATCTATTAACCGTCCTGCATCTGATGATGATAATGGAAATTCACCAAACCGTCAGTAAGTTTGTTACTTGGTTCAACCTTTTCCATTCGATTCCTGCGTCCCGATTACTTAGAGAATCTCTATGAACCAAATAGAGCTTAAAGGATCGTAAGTAATGCCGCATCCTTTTCGTGCAACTAATTCCATGTTTGCGTTTAAACATATAATAAAAGCTAAGAGTGAAGTTGAAAAAAATGCATTGGTGAGTACTTGAGTAGTGCTTAGGCAAACCCTTATGCAGTAGTGTTCTTCGGTATAGAAACGTAAATAATGCATTAATAACTCGTAACTCTAACTCGCCTGCGTTAAAAATCCCTTTAAAGAAAGTTAATTTTGTGCAGAAAAAGAAGATTTAACATTCAGGAACCCTGTAAAGTGACCATAAGAATAAATGACAAATTCAGTAGAAAAACAATGTAATATCACGAATTTGGATATTCAGGTTAACCCGACAAAGCATAAACCGCGGTTAAAGGTAGATTCATTTATTAGGTAGACACTGGTACATTAATTTATTTTAAATTACACGCACGCACGCACGCACGCAAGCACGCACGCACCCACGCACGCACGCACGCACACACACACAATCTAATATAATCTGAACAGGTGTACTTCACTGAAGAAGCTAAGCAAAACAATGTTGGTTTTCATAACAATGGCCTTAAAACTACTCAACTCCACATCGCGTACATTGAAGAGGAAGAAATTATACTACTCCCAGGGGATAATCCTGGATGGGGGAGTTTATAGGGGGTCCAGTACTAAGTACATTTCATTAGTATTAATTAATTTTATACGGCTTATGAACCCTGTCCCTCTCGACTCAACTTTCGCAAATTACCGCGGTGAGTTAGCGACCACTTAGCGCAGTGTTCGTTTTTCAAACAGCTCTTACATTTGGGATTCGGCTGATGTTTATACTCGTAGCTCACCTTTTTGCGTAATAGCTAAGAGTAAAGTTAAGAAAAAAGTAGTGCTTTGGCAAAGTTTTAAAGTTCTTCGTCATAGAACATTAAATAATGATCAAGGTTATATGAGCGGTCAATACCCGAAAGGCTTTCTCCCTTTTGCTGCGTCAATTTCTCAGGTGTCAATTTGTCAGCTTTAATTAAAAATCGATAAGTAAGCAAAAACTCGTTAACATTTCTTTCCACTCTATTACAAACAACCCACGGTTGTCTGTTACGGTCGTTGTCGTAGATGAAACTATAAGTTGGTTTTCAGGGTAATCGGCCAGCCAGCATTTGCGCAAAACTATGTAGTATTACTCTCTACGTACTTTAAAGGTAAAATATAACTTTGTTAATACATTTTGGGGTTTCATATAATTCACTTACCCTGACGGAGTTCCTTTGATTTCGCTGAGATCCCATCATCAGATCCTGACGTGTTGACAATGGGTGGGACCAACAAGAAAGTATACCATTTCGACTTTTTTTATGGCATATAGAAGGCAAATGAGCACACAGGCCACGATGGTAAGTGGAAACTGTGACCCAAAGTCATTCGCATTAACAAGACTGCAAGCCTAAGACTGCAAATGCCTTGCCAACTCTGAGGACTAAGATGGAATGCCTCTTCGCTAGTCATTACACCTGCTGTCTTATCCCCAAACCGGCACATAACAATGCGAACACTGCTGTTTTACTGTAGGATAATGGAAAAGATGGTGGCAGCGGTCCGGTCGGACTCTGCACAAGGTCCTACCACCCGCCCAATAATCCCGCCGCCGTAATCGGCCAAGTGGTCTTCGAGTTAAAAACATGAATGTAAAGACAAAGACTTGTTGCAGTAGAACACTAAAAGTATATAGGTACTTATTGCAACTTCCATCATCATAAGAGGATTAAGACTGGAAATACTCGTACTTCAGGTAGGGAATTATGAAGGAGGGTTGTTTAGCAAAATACATTTATTGCCTACATGCTAAGGCGGTACTTTACAGTGTTCTAAGGGATTTGTTAAAGAATGTTGCTTTTTTAATAAATAATTAGCAAAAAATTGCAATGCCAACCGGGCATGCTATTAACGTACGTTGTAGGAAAAAATGTCAATGCTAAAACCAAGAGATTAAAATGGAAAAATATTTTGTGTAAATGTGACCGTATTTCTCTGTACGTTGATGTTTTCGCAAACTGAAAAACTATGATTCTAGTTAGTATACAGTTAGGCTATTGCCTAACGCGCTCGCGCAAAAACCGTCGGGTTCAAAGTGGAACAATTGTTTTCATTTTGAATGCAGACTCGCCTTAGGACTGTCAAAATGAACACGATTGAAAAGAGTCATGTTCGGTTGCACGTTGCGATAATTGGAATGTGATAATGGTTTTATTGGCGGCTGCTCGGTGATTGTTACTACCCGATCTAGTAAACTCTATTACATTGATAAGTTTACTGAGACCAACTTAGTCCATTTGCCATATTGGAGCAATCGTAAGTTTTGAATTAACTTGGTCTTACCGAAATCTATTATTTGTTCGCATGTGGAGTGTGGCTTTAATTATTAAAGAGGGAATAGTCGTTTCATCCCACATTGGGTTTTATGTATGTATAGACTACTCTGGTCTTACTAGCTTTTTGCCATAACTGTCTAAACCTTGATTTTTAATTCCGTAGAATTCTGACTGTAAGAAAGAAAAGAAAAGAAAAATACATTTATTTACTACACACACAAGACACACAGAAAAATAAGTAATTGAAAACAGTAACAACAATAAACAAGTAGTGAGTGAGTCTTCGCGGCAGTGAATCGGACACTGGCTCAGCATAATGCTGAGGTATTAAAGCCCTACAGCGCTGATTGATTTTGACTGCTGTCACGTTAGAGTTTTTAGGATTTTCAATAGTAGGTATTTAACATGATTTAAGTACATGAAATACATAACATGGATTTGTAACAAAGAAAAATTAGGGTTAAAAAAAAGTCAAAGGGCAAAAATTTGTAATAACAATGATCAGAATCATCAATCAATTAATCAAGACCAAGAAACGTCAGAATTCTATGGAATTAAAAATCAAGGTGCATTGCGAGCGCGGGCACGCACCATATGGCAATAAAGAATAGAAATTAAAAACATAAAAGGAACATGTTCACAATTTTTATTTATTATTTATTACATTTTATATTATTTAGAATTATTCGAGACCAATAATTAACTAATTAGTAGTTATTAAATAGTAACTGTTTGTAGTTGATTAGGATTAAATAAAATATAATTGCAATGTCCTTGCAAATTTAGTTTTGAGGCATGTAATAGTTTTTAAAATCTTTTGGGCAACATTAGTCTCGTTGAAAAAAGTTCTAATCGGGATTAAAAGTTACCTCAAGTTATTCTTATTTGTACTGATATAGACGTAAATTCTGGAGCCCTAGTGAAAAAGGGTAACTTAAAAAAGTCGACTTAACTCGTAATAAAAAAGGTATATACATGGTCGAAGTAGGTACACATAAAGCCCTTTTCACTGCATCTTCAGAAGACTTTTACCCTTTTTATTGGACTCCAGTTTATTGAAGAATCCTAGAAGGTTGGACAGAAGCGCGTGGAAGTTACCCACTTGCTTTTGTCAAGTCCGGCCGAGAAAATATTATAATAACCGAAAAAAAGGCCTCGCGTGTGATCCAGGGGCTTAGTTCTTTTATAAGTGCATCGTAACATTGGTGGTCTACTCGACATTGGTAAATTACTCATTGCAGCGTGGGCAAAGTGAACATAAAAAAAAGGATAGAAGCCAAATATTTATTTAGACTACTATACTCGTATTAGTGAAGTTTGAATACTGGTGTCCTGCTGTTTGACCAAAAGTCATTTGACAAAATGACACTTGACAAACAACGTTTTACAAAAAAATGTTTCGTCACTTGATCATTTTACTAATAGTCATTTTACAAATGATTTACTTTTCCAAATGATCAACAGTTAAATTTACATTTTATAAATGATTAATTGATAAACTGAACATTAAACAACTGAGTTATCAGACAAAACTACTATTGGTCTAAAAACGTTTGGTACAATGTATTATTTGACAAGTGTTTTGTTTATTAATAAATCTAATAATATATATTGTATGGGTCAAATTAATACACATTATTTGGAAAATAATTATTTATTTAGGTATATATTAATACACTAGTGTATTTAGGACTACATGGAAATCCATGGAAGAGGCATAATGTTCAGCATTGGACGAGTATATGCTGAGAAGAAGAAAAAGAAGTGTATTTATAATTTTAAATGTCCAGAAATCGATTTTAATAATTTTGCTTCGGAATAATCGTCTTTTAACATCAATATTCTATCAATCCGTTCATCCTTGGAGACGTATTTCTTTTTCTTTTTTTCTGGAGGGGCACCTGTAATTTTTTGTTCGATTGCACTCTCGTTGCTTATAGTTTCTTTAATTAGTTCTTTAATTAAAAAATACAGCCCCGGATGATGTTTGTCAATAATTTGATTAATTTTATGATGCCACGCTTCAGCAGAGTTCGAAGTTCTTGGTATTTTCATGCTATTCATTTCATTACAACTCCAAAATCCTGGACTATATTTGGCTGGTGCATTACCAGACCCACTCACATAGTTTTCTTTAAACCAATACGCAATTTTTTTGCTATCTTCGTCAGTCAGAGATTGTACATGCTTTTCAAAATATAGCGGAATGTCTGTCTCCTTTAGATAGCTAAGCGCCAGTAGACATTTGATGTCCTTGTTGAAATGTCCATCTTGTGCATACTTTTTTGCGAAGCCACTACTCTGGACTTTCCTGAAAGGAAAATAATATAAGTATTAGTTGATATCTAGTCATAATCATCATTCATAATTAGTTTTATCTTGCCTGTAATTTGTTTTAACTATCCAAAAATGCACAAAGACGAATCAGGGCAGAACCGATAAGGATAGGTTAGGTTAGAAGGCCAAGGCGGGAGCAAAGCTCCCGCCTTGGCCTTCGAGGTTGTTTTTTTTTCTGCCCAGAAATAGGGAAACTAATGTTGAATGCAAAATGTTACATAACCAAATATGGGTCCTTTGGTTGATATATATAATTACAACTAGACAAACCATGGAAAATACAGGTATACTATGCATCACGTAAAAAGGCGGCTGTATACTTACTATCATAAAAATGGCATTTAGACTAATCATGGAAAAAACATAGGTTAGGTTAGGTTAGGTTAGGTTAGGTTAGGTTTGTATTATAAGCACCAAAAACGCATCATTTCTTGCCTTTCATCTTATCTTGTAACATGTATATAATCTGCCCCAAATGAAAGTTGCAACCATGCAGAATTATTTCTTCAAAATTTGACCGCAAACTTGAGATGGCGGCTTTTTCAAAATCTAAGATGCATACTTTTGGCTTGATGACAATATTATTTTCTGCCCCATATTCCATTAGCATTTCAAACATCATGTCATATGTTCTTTTATCTTTGTGAGAACAAAGACAAAATACTAGTGGAAATGTTTTATTGTCGTCTGAAAATATATTTCCGTGAATTGTATATAACTGGGTAAAAATACTGGGCACAACTTTGAAAGTGCCATCCAGAATCCAATAGTCTGATCTACTTAGAATGGTTACGTGATTCAATGTTGACATCATTATTATTCTCTTGTTATCAAATTTACGATCTTTTATAACGAAATTTTGACCTTTGATTTGTGTTATTGATTCATCAATATTAAATTCTAAATCAGTCGGCTCTTTCAATATTCCATGCAGTTTGCGTTTTGCACGATACATGCACTGTTTTAAAGCAGACGTGGATGGTAAGGATTCTGTAATTTCAGAATCAGTTTCGCTTTTATTGTCGTTCAAAATTTTACAAAATTTAGTACTTTTAGTGACATCATCTTTCAATTTATTGCGAAAATCTGCAACTTTTTTACGCAACGGATCTGGTTCGTGACTATGATCTTGAGGCAATTTTAATAAAATATGTTCTTCCTTCTCATTTAAAGTAGTTTTCAACATCACTTTGCACTGATATATTTGATCATTTTTCATTTCACACGCCCAATAATAAGTACTTCCCATTGTTGATACTTTGTTATACGTATAACCGTCCAAGTAAAGTTTAATTCCATTTCTGGTAGATTTAAAGACTTGGCACACAACCTCATCACTCATTTTGCAATAAAATTAACTAACAACTGCGTATAACACTTCGCCGTGTAACATAAATTGATACACAATAATACATTTACCCTCAAATGTCAGTGCAACAAATTCATTCTCACGGCGATAAGAGGGTAGCGGAATAAATTACCCAACAAACATGAAATCATATCTTTTTATGAAATAACATTTTGCTAAATGACATTTGGACAAATGCTTAATTTGCGAAACATATTATTTGGTGAAATGGAAAAAGGTCAATTGACATTTTATTATTTAACACATTTACCATGTGTAGTGTTTGCTAATTGATCAATTGCTAAGTGAGTTTTTGTAAGATGATACTTTTGTCAAATGTCTCGTTTGCCAAATGATCATTTGGTGAAACGTTGTTTGTCAAATGAACATTTGTCAATAATTTTTTGGTCAAACATCAGTGAACCTTGAATACTACTAGAACTACTAGAACTGCTATTGTTGAAATTTCATTGTATTCCAGTGTCGTATAACATTAACTTGATACTCGCAGCACATACAAGTTGGTAAATGTTGTCTATGATGTTAATTAGCTCGTGAGTTGGCATAGCTTGAATAATCTATTCGGTAAACAAGAGATACACCAACACGCTGGGCCAATGTTGGCGCATATTGGATATAATATTCGTGGGTTAAACAGTGGGAGGTATCGTATTGCTAGATCAAAACGGTATTAACCTAAAACACTTTCAAGTCTGATTTCAAGCTCATAACAATTTTGTTAAAGTTATAAAATACAGTTGTATTTTGAGTTGCTACTGTTTTTATGTAGTAGCGTAGTGAATTTTTTAGAAGTATCATTTGTAGATCATAGGGATACTTATGTATATCTTGCAAGTTATCAGAGATCATGATCATGATCCACATAACCAAAATATTTTTTGCCTAGATCCCTGTGTTCTACATTTAATGTTTCCATTCGACCGACATTATTTCCATTGGAATCTTTTAATTTGTTAATATGCAAATGTACAAGCCCGCCCCGGCGATTACGCCGTCTCCGGCGCACAAGGCGTTCGCCTTTAACGAGTCCTTGGCTGCTTATCTCAATCTCCGAGTAATTTGCTAAACGTTTTGTATGGTAAACAATTGCGTTAGGCGTCTCACTCGAGAATACTCTCTCTGCGGACTAGAAAGGCCTTATCTTAGTTTTAGTGGTTAAATGTGTTTAGGTATTTCTATTAACTGGAAGAAAATATATCGATTTGATACAATCGCACGAAGAACTTGAAGCGTTATTATAACATAGCTATGCAGTTCAGTTTACGATGAGAGAAAAGGACAGAGTTATATAACTGCTAGAGCTCTATTCTTTACACTCGCCGTAAAATGTATTGCATAGCTATGTCATAATAACCACCCTGTTTATTACACTTTGGGCGAAAATGAGGTTTTACGCCGTATTTTTTAAATTGAAATAAAAGTTGTTTTTTTTAGTTAGATATATCTATTGTGTTGTGTGATGTTATATTAAACCGGTCGACGGTGAATTATGCTTGAGTAGGTACAGTCAAAAGCAGTAATATCGATACGGCCTTCGCGCCAAATATATATGTACCTACACATAGCCCTTGAATCAGTGGCATGATGACTTTGACCGTACTCGAACAGGAAAGACGACGTGGTAGCCTACTCCGTAGTGACCCTGCCTACGAAGCTAGCGATCCCGGGTTCGATCCCCGGTACGGGCAAATATTAGTGCGATGACCGCGAGTATTGATTCCTGAGTCTTGGGTGTTCTTTATGTATTTAAGTATATATTTATATATATAAGTAAGTTTATCGATGCCTAGTACCCAAGCCTAGACCTTAGTTTAGCGCTAGGTCAATTTGTGTGAGATTGTTCCCTGATATGTCATTTATTTATAATTAAAAGGTTTAAGCGGCTCGTAATTTGTGGTTTTATATAATTTTAAAACAAATACGTTACGACATTAAACTGATATGTCACACGTGTAATTTGAAGAGATTTTACTACATCGATTCCTTTATTCCATTTTGTATACTGACTGAACTGAATAGATAAGAGAGACCATAACGTTAACAATATGGTAACAAAAGACAAGGTAGGAATGAAGACCCTCTGAAACAAACGAATGCATTTAATAACCGTTTTGTTATAAGTTTTAACATCCTTATTTAGGAGCGTAATAATATTATCCAATAAAACGAAATAATGATAAAACAGCAAGTTTCTAAAACCAGAATATCCCTGCAGTTCATAAATATCTGTACACTTTTCTACATTGTCGTTTTAATCGCTCCGACCATTCATATATGGCAGTTTACACATGACATTAAATAGACAAGGTATTAAAGCGTACACATATTTATGAACTGAACTGTAGCATCAGGACTAAGGAAGTTCGGTAGCCCACGGCATTCCGTGAAGGCGTTTAGCGTACAGAAGGTCACAATAGTAGATTGTGTCACAAGGGAGCAAAATGCCATATTTAAGGCGAGGGCGTACATTGAATCCTGAACGAAGCGAAGGATTCTACAATTGAATCCCGAGCGTAGTGAGGGATTCTATTTTAGAATCCTGAGCGTAGTGAGGGATTCAAGTGTTAACGCCCAAGGTGGAAATAATTTTGCTACCGTGTGACACATACTGCTTTTCACATCATCTATGAGGAAAATAATAGATCTTAGCGATGAACCAATTTTAATTATTCACACATTCTAGAAATGCTGAAATTATCAAATTTAACAACAGGAAATTATCGCACTTAACAACAATTATCAAATTTGGCAACAAAATGTCCTTGAACAGAAAAGTGCCACTTTGATCCCTCCTAGCAGGGAAGAAAAGTCCCCTTTCCGAGTAGGTGATATGAAAAGAAATATAGATATATACATCGAGAAAATATATGTACTGCTTTTTGGGTAGTCAGTTGATTACGTTTACTACTAGGGTTTGCACCTCGCAAACCCCAGTTACAGTACAGCCTCTTGGAAAATAATAATAGCCTGTAAAACCTCTTAAACGAAAGCACATGGGTATAACAAACTACGAAGGAAAAGTATCACGACTAAGTACACTTGATTGGTTGCTGGGATACAGGCGGCCAAAGTGTTTATTAGTTTTTGTGATTTATTTTTGAGAAAACATTAGCCTTCCGTTTTGGGTAGTCAGGTAACTAGGGTTTGCACCTATATCGGTATATTTGCATATATTTTTTGTGAAATGATTTATTGATTCCATTTTTGCAATTCTTTGAGTTATCGACACTTTAAAATAGATCAAGGTTGAGTTTTTGTTCCTTCCACCAAAATTACGTTTGTTTTGTTTCGGGATCACAAAATTCCAATTAAAATCGAATTCCCGGGGCTTTTTCATAATGCTTTCATCTTTCCGAAAATGTCTTATTTGGAGAAGATTCTTCGAGTGTTTTGAGTTTGCTCAAAAATAATTTAAGGCCTGGGCTTGCGGCGTCGCAAAACGTTTCAAATAAATAACTGGAAACTTTTTCAATTCCATCCCGCGATCCGCAAATTGTGTTTTGCGTTTGAGTAAATCGAGAAATGAGTAGGTACAAATTCGGCTTCCGCTAAACGAAATTAATTAAGTTTCTTTCAACGCGCCCGGGTATTGAAAGATTTGTAAAATAGCCTTTGTTTATATTAACTTAATCGCTTAATAACGGTATCCTTAGTAATTAAGAAACCGGTCTTAAATTTCGACACAGGATCTGTCGAAATTTAAGACCGGTATTCTATGTATACCCATTTATTACGGCTTTAAACTGAACCACAGTAGTTATACAACTAATATTGTTGCAACTAGCTAGAGCATGCATGCATACTATATATTGCGAGTGACCTATTGAATGATTGGTGCAACGAATAATTTCATAAATAAAGTAAAAAATATTGTTTATGTTTTTTCTTCAATAAAGTGTTTTTAATGACTTCTAAGTATTTTAATTAAAAACTTACATGCATGGGGGTCAGACTTAAATATCCCACAGTGTGGGACTGTACCGGACTGTACGGCCATTTTCATCGGGGGACAATATCGGAGGACATTTTTAGTCCGTGGTTTTGTTAGAATTATTGTTTAGAAGGAATTACGTACTCAATTTTGACTGACTTTATCAAATAAATATTTGTACGCCAAGTTAATTAAGGAAAAAACATTTGCACCATATTTACCTTACTAGAGAATACAATAAGAAATAAAGTATATTTATCCAACCTTTCTAACACTACACTTGGTGTACATTGATAACTAAAATAGACCATTACCTGGAACACAAAATAGCCGAAATGGTGTAGCAACTCATTGTCAGTGTGATGCTGTGGCACGGAACCGCAATGCTGTTTTTTATCTGGACCCGTATAAGGTTAATGTAATGACTAAACATTTTTTTTTATTACAAGTTGTTGAAGTCGTTTAAAAACCAAAACAGCAGTATAAATCCTTTAAATAATATAGCTTAAACAAGAGAATGTGATGTTGATAACTTGATCGTTTTCCTGCGTAATATTATATTTCAGAACATATTTAAAAATATTTATGTGAATAATGGATTCTGTATTCGAACGACAAAAAACGTCTCTGACACAATATACACAGTTTCGCTGAAAGCTCCTTGGGTTGTATAAAGGCATGTAATGTCGCAAGCAACCAAGCCCGACAATAGGTACACGCGGGGGCGGCCCCTGCGGGCTCACAATAGATAATCAAGCCACAATTTGTAACATTGAACAATAATCAAGCAGGAAAACAATGAGGACTTAATCGAACGGACCGTTCCACGTCGAACAATGTCCAGTTTTGCATATTCAACGCCGATTAATTCAATTTCCATTGGTGGTTTTCACTCAGCAGAGTTGATTTTGGTTCATTTGTCACTTTTCACATGAATAAATCTCGAATCTCGGTTTGTTCAGCGGCACTTGTGATTTAATTCGTTTTTTTTTTCGGTTTATATACATCGGTTTTGGGCTGAATCAAATCTGTGTGAGGATTTCAGTCCTTTGGATGCTGCAAAAATCCCACTGTCGAGGTGTACGAGTAAATAGGGTGGCTTTAAGCCGAATTGCGCCAAAATTACTCAAGTAATCTAACTAGAGAATGTTGTTATCACTGGATTAAAGTGTTTTTGAAGAGGGCAAGCTTTGGTCTGAGTTTTGAAAGGAAAATACTTCTGTACAGTGGTGTTTATTATTCTTGTGTGCAAAAGAGTCTTTATTGACTACGATCGCCACATATCCATTATGAGTAACGTATTATTTTATTCAACCTAGAAGAAATAAATTAGCGAAGAATTCATTATACTTGAATAATTTATGATAAGGACTAGCTAGATGCGCTTTATGAAATATTAGGAAATTAATAGGTTCTTATTAAATTATACATTCGCAAGGTTGTAAAAGTAGGGAACTAAGGAATGTGTGCTATTTACATGTGCCCAAACGTGACAGAAATAATGATGTTCATGTTAGGAGTTTGATATTTGGTTTGATGTTTTGTTATATTAATTATTATTCTATCACTAAGAGTCAGTTTTTACATGTCGCCTTCATTATTTCACTACTTATTCCTATAATAAAGCTAGCTTGATATTAAAACTGTTAAATTCAGAAATAATCGTGACCGTAGACTATACCAACACGTGTGATGTACTTATAGTTCGCAGCTCTGCAATGCAGATCGGATGTTGTGGCTAAGTGTTGGAAATTGTCCGCTTCCGGCATTATATCGGTTCCCATCGATGAGATAAATACGGTTTTATGTACCTACCAGTGTTTACCTACGACTCCGTCTACGTAGAAGTTGTTTATGGTTTTACCCTCGGCAAGTATGAAAAATATAAATGAAAAAAGGTTAAAGAGTATCATCTAAGATGGATGGTAATCCAAGATATTCATTCGTTTATGCCTTGTTTTAAGCCATTGAAGGAAAAAATATTGAGTTTCTTCTGTGCGCCTAGTACGGCTGCGTCTATATCACGTGTCAAATGTGGATAAAGCATCCGTCACTGTCGTACTTATTCACGTGTCAAAAGGTGACGGATGCCTTATCCAAACTTTGTCACGCGATAAACGCAGCCATGTTAGGGCCCCTGAACATTACAGGGCCTTCAATTTACTCGGTAAAATATTGCCTTTGACATGTTATCGTATTGTCAGCGTTACGATAGCTCGTATTTACTTGACAGTAATGGCGGCCGAGTTAAATACCATACCATAATAATGTCAAAAGCAATATGGTTTTAGCGAGTAGAACAGAGCTCCAGGGACTATCGCGTGATCATATTGTTCACGTTATTGGAATTTTTACTGTGAATAAGAACTACCACATAACGTCCAAAATATGCTTACAGTACCAACAAAGTGAAATATGGCCTATTTACATAATAAAGTTAACACAGACAGACATCCCTAACCAAACTAACATACAATAAAGGCCCTATACTCGTAAGCAATTACTTAGTAAATAGTATATTTCATCAATTTCACAAACATTTTTCATGATCATGATGCCGGGAAATTATATTGATTACATTATTTAATTATTCATCGTCAGAATATTAACAGCAGTCGCCACATGAACGTATTAATTAAAGCAAGGATTCCGTGTTTCCATGCCTGCAATTAGGGGTAATTAACTCGGAAATAATTATACTAGTGGATGAAAGTGTGAAATTCATCAGGTGGAGGCAGAACCACATGGCGTGCTTCAAAAAAAACAAATCTATAATTTCCGATGTTTGCGCGATTTTATGCAGTGAAATGAAAATATTTTTATTTTTGAAAGCCTTTACATAAAATTCGAGGTATTTTTCACATAATTGGAAACATATTTTTACTACCCTTAGACTTGATTCTAACGTACAAGAATTTTTGATTTATTTTAATTATTAGCCATTTTTGGTAGTTTTAAAGCGGAGCAGTGGTTCCGTTAGAAAAAGGCAACTCTTACAAAAAATGTGTCTGACATGAGCCGCTATAAACCTGCCGAAACCTATGGCCCAGAACAGACCCTTATGGCAGAATCTGTATAGTATGTGTAACCTTTTGGTTTCACTGATGGTTCCACCAGAAGACTAGCGATGGCTTAAATGCTGAGTTAGGACCATTTCGTGACCAAATTCTTCTTTCTCTCTTTCTTCATTTATTTTCTTAAAAAATCCTATAATAGATAAAATACATAGTTAAATTAATTTGTCCTACAAAACCGAGTGTGATAGGTATGACTAAGTTAAACCATGTTATTATCCTGCAATTTGAAACAGACAACTTGGTGTTACGTTAATATCATACAATTAGGTACGTAACACGTGGCAATTGAATGTAGTTTATGCTTTATGGGTATAATAAAAATGAGTCAACAAAAAATTGAAGGTTTGGCTTAATTCAGCCCAGGGGCTTGCATATTTAATAGCCGCCAGCCACATTGTATGAGTGCGCGACGTATCGACAGCGGTATCCTCGGCCAATGTCTGTCGGAACGTTATTTGAACGCTAAATTACAAAGAGCCTGTTATTATGACTGGCGTTGGAAATTTAAGCTCTTTAATTTTAGATTAGCTATGACTAAGGCTCTATAAATTTTACCGCTTAAATTACAGTTTTAACATATTTTATATCTAAATTAATTGTATTATAAAATATGTTGAACAGAAAGCAGCTACCAAAAAACGGAATACGCAAATGACGCCGCCAAAGACAATTAACACTTAGTGGATAAATCGATTTATGCGCACAGTGGCGCACACCCCTTTCTTGTAGGAAATATTTTTGTGTATTGACAGTTTTATTAAGAGCTCACTAGAAGTTGGGATTGATCGTATTTTTACAATGTACCTACCCATTAATACCGTTCTACCTTAGTAATTGCGTTTTGAAAATGGATGCTCTTCTATTAAGATCACTTAGACAAAGTGAGTTTAACCTTTGATAGACTTTTTTGTCGGGATGAAGCCCTCGTGGGTGTTTCTTTTATATTATTATAAGAACTTCACTTTATACTATTTTCGCTTTCATTTTACTTTAAAATGCATTCGTTATCTTAAAACTTATCACCTTTCAAAATAAAAATCAGAGGCCAAATTTTTTTTTTATTCATTGTTACTCTTGCCCTTGGAGGACGAAGATTTTATCACGATGAAGCGAGCTCACCGACAAGATGCCTATTCAACCTAGCTTCTAAATATTTTGATTCATAACTAATGCGCGGGCCTCTCTCTATTATTTATTCTATAGGTATTGTGAGTTGACAGTAATGAGGCCGAGTTTAAATAACGATAACATGTTAATCCTTCAAAATAGAGGCACCTTAATATCGCGTATTTTTTTTTCTATTCATAAATACTTCTTATTTATCCACTTTACTCTTTACAAGAAAAAGAGTTGTAATTAATGATTCTCTGAACTAAGCCAGCCTTTGAGACTCGTATTTCAGTGAAGTCTGTCATGCGATCAGATCTTTAGCCTACATTCTTCACTTGAGCTCAAAACGTTCGTTGGTTGAACAGCCTTTGTATTGATACTCAAGTGTGCTGGGACATTTCAGCGCTCCAATCGATAGGCGTGTAGTCGTATCGTTTCGCAGCTTATCGGATCACTATTTGAATGGGACGTCGTTAGGCGTTATTTATAAAGAACTTATAAAACCTTCATGTTTCCAGTTGGTATTTTATATAGCAGATTTAAAACCAAGTTAAACAAAAAAATTTACTTCATGATCGCATGATCATAGTGGTTCCAGTAAAAATAATCTGTGTGTGTGTGTGTATGTATGCCTACTAAGACTTCTTTCACTTGACATGACCTAAATGCTATGATTGTAATTGTAATTATATCAAAACAAGCAGGACCCTTATTCTACATTGTCTTTTCCTTTGTTTGTATTATCTACGACTGTGAAGTTAATAATAGCTATCATAAGATTGACAATACAATAACAATAGATGTAAAACCAAAACAGAAGACCCCTGGTAATAAATAGCAAGTTTTTTGTGATTTGACTTAGTCTTAGTCGATGTGATGTATCTAACGTCTTGTTAGGCTTGAAAGGAATCAAGACGCTATTCACAATGCCAAACTTTTTTAAAGAGTGCTCGTCCGCCATTTTGGAAACGCTAACCATTCAACTAACTGTACAGGGGTTTTATTATGACTTAGCTATGCAGTTCATTTTACGGCGAGCGTAAAGGACAGCTATATAGCTTTACCCTTATCTCTCAGCGTAGAGTAATAACCCCCCCGATTGAGTTTCTAGTAGAGTGCGCTTTTTTGTAAACTATTTCTGTAGATGTTGGATACTGGTTTGTTTGGCTTTGGTGCGCCTACGCTATTGACGTCAAATGGTTTTCTGTGAAATCGATCAACTTTGTTTGAGTTTCAGCAGTTTGAACATTCAACCTGACAATATCGAACTGCAGTTTTGTATACAGTACGAGAAAGTATAAACATATATAGGTATGTGTCCACACAGTTATTAGGTCGTGACCAAAATGCTGGCGTTTACTTGGCACAAAGATTAAGCATTGCCACATGGCAATACTGCCAGCATATTGGGAACAATGTCCACTGGTAGCGGTTAGTTAGATTAGTGTAATTGTAGTTTAATATAAAATTATTATTCATTTTAGTATTTTAAATGTATTGATACCGTTATTTTTTAACCGACTGCGGCAGAAGGAGAGTTATGTTTTCTCAACTGTATAAGATTCTTATGGGCTGTTGGAAATGACATAGGCAATAAATGTTTAAATCAAAGTGACGAAAGGAGGTTATTTTTTAACATATATCGTCGACAATATCAAATTATGAAGGATCTTTAAAGGTTGCTTTTTAATTTTCTTAATAAAACTTGTTGTTAGCTCCGGTTTTCCTCTATACCCTCATTTTTCACCTGCGCATCTTGATGTTCAAATTATTTAATTAGAATATTCCAACAGGAGTATATACTTAGTACTATATTATGCCGGTTATCAGGAATTCCTAAATCCTGTCCTGTTAATGACAGGGGAATTATCTGGCAACCGCACAGCTCGTGGCCGGCCGCACCGGGGCACTTTATAGATGTATGTCAGGAAGATTAACCGGATGAAGAGAAGTGGCTACAGTAAAATTGTACTAACATGTAATTTTATTTTATATTTTACAATGCTATTAGGAAAAAATACATCAAACACAAGAGCTTTATTTCAGGCCAATACCTTACAGGCTAACATACGAGTATATGTTGAATAAAACTAACATGAAGAGGTAATGAAAGTTACTAACATTTTCGTCTTAAATGTTAAATGTATTAATAATAGATTAGAAACATGTTTCAACATTAAATGATTCAGAAATTTCAACATGTTAATTTTATTATTCAAAACATATTGTATCTATTTTCTAGAGACATCTAAACGTACTAAAACATATTACATGGAGGTAAAGAACAATGCCGTCTCCATAGAAGCTATGGCTAAAAATCGGGTTTATTTGATGAAGAAAAATATTTAAAACAATGCTGTAGTGTTCGCTTGTGTTGGGAATAGTCTCTAGAAATACAGAAACGATTTGAAAAAATACTAATAAGTAGGAATATAAATTATCCCTTATAATCACAGTAAAACACACACATACATGTTCACATTTAGTTGATCTTACATACATCTACCTTCACTCCTGTTATCCCTGAGTGCGGTAAGCCAAGACAGATTTACCTACAACTTTAAAAACTTGTTGATAATTCAGCAACGCCATTTTGCACAAATAGGCTAAGATGTTTACCAGCGTAATAGTGACAGGTTGCAAGCCCATCGTATAACAGTACTACAAGCCTTTATTCCCTTAGTCGCCTCTTACGACATCCACGGGAAGACATGGAGTGGCACTATTGTAACCCGTAAACCACACGGGCGTTAGTTAATGTCATTTTAAATAAATAAGAGTAATGTAAAACTCTATCCTTAACTAAATGTTTTACAATCACTGAAAATGTAGCACTCTTCCATATTTTTTCCGCAGGTAACATAGTTTCTTATGGAAAATAATGTGCCTTGGTTACCTGTATTTAAAATTTACGAGCTGCTAACTAGCCTTTAGAAATTTGCACGAAGCCCGCTCGCTTTGCATTTTTACACTCAGTTTGGTAGCATTCATATTTATGGCTCTAGGTTATCATTAAATTTACAAATTTGGTACGAATCCGCAACAAATTGCATAAAGAAATCTCTCCTGTTAATTAAAATAAATTTATCAGTGTTTAACGTCGAATTAATCACGCTTCGCAATAACGGATTGGAATTATTGAGAGCCCCATTTATCTAACCAACCGAGTAGATATTGATTGCAAGACTTAATCTTTGGCATTACCTAGCAAGGCTTTATCTTCGTCTATCCCTTGCTCAATCAAGCGCACGAATTATCAATCTATAACCCTTGGCTTCATTAAACTCTCTAGTGGTGGCGGACTACGCAAAATTAAGGCAAAATCTGGCGGCCACATAGTTTGAGCTTGGTTCGTGTGTGTAACGCTTCTAGTGAATTGGGTCATATTAATTCTTCATTGGAAAATGGAAACATAATTCCCTACAAATAAAAGCAAGCTTTGAACCCGACTGCATTATTTGATACTGTCATCAATATATGTTAAGAATATTAAAGCGCAACAACCCCGCCATTTTGATGTTTTAAGAATGTACCCAGTGACACTCGCGCCATCAAGACACATCTAATGCCGTGTCATTTACCAGAATCGGTTGACCCGTCGAGTAGTTACGAGGGGACATAGAAACGGACATACATACAAATAGGTCAAACACATAACCCTTCTTTTGGGCTTGGCCGCGGTCGAATAATAAGATAGGTAGGTATATATTTTTTTTATCTCGAACTGAATCCAAATTTAATCAGTACTTATTGTTTATGTTATTTAATCACGTACCCTGTAATTAATTCATAAGACCAAATTAAGGGTTAATTCGGCACCAATAACTCAATATCCAGTACAGATTGGATACAAATTAGGGAACCGAGCAATGTGTGCTTAAACCACGCCATTATAACCTCTAACCTCTTGGGGTTTAATCGTTCGGCCATTGTTGGGTTTGGCCAGCAAGTTAACGGTTAATTTTAGTGGTTTGCCTTTGGATATAACGGTGTTATGGTTTAAACATAATATAATACATATAGGGTGCCTCTGATCTTGGGGCTTTAAATGCATGGATCGTTTCTGAAACTTGTTCATACACGTTAAGTAATTTTCAATGTACGCGATCTATTTCTAATTTTTCTTTTAGCCCTCGTATCAAGGAAATGTACCCCTCGTACCATGAGATAGTGATTATAGGTACGGCCATGATTTAATACTTACACTGATTTTACAATTAGACTTTAACATCCATTAGTTATCTAAACTTAATTTATCTTTTTAATGATGCAGCACAAAAGTAGATAGTTCAGTTTAGCGATCAGAATTGATTAATATTTACTCTAGTTGACGACCCTGCTTACAAAGCGAAGCGACTGCCTGCTTTCGATTCCTGTAATGGGTAAATATTTTTGTGAAGAGCGCTAGAATTTGTACTGAGTCCTAAATGGTTCCTATCTATTTCATATGTTTATCGATATCTAGTACCCATAGCACAAGCCTAGAGCTTACTTTTGGACTACATCAATTTATGCAAGATTGTCCCCTGATATTTATGTATTTAATATGTAAAATAATTGAAGTTTGTTACAATTGTTCAGAAAATCGTATCAATCATTTTGTATCATTACGTTTTTAACATTAAATAAGCGAGGCTGTCTAAAATAATATAAAAACTAAATAAGAGCATCATCAATCACAGTTTGATTAAACTGGGAAAACGAAATTGAAAAAAATACCCTCTAGTAATCCCAACGGCCGATCTCACGTTCAAGTCTATATTTACTCTGTAATTTGGTGAAAATAGGTTTTCGTTTTGACACAAAAGACTGTAATTGCAGCGCGATTCTTATCGCTAACGCTTTCAAACCAAATTACTGAATTAACCTCAAAATCGACGACCCACTTCGCTTATCGTTACAGCATAGTCACCTTGACTTTAATAATATTTACAATAAAAATCCACTTAGTAAATATTAAATTAACCTTAAATTGCGAATGAAGTATTCCAAAGTCTAGTAAAGAAATAACGTAACGTACACCTACTAAGATTGTCTTGAAGTGATCGCTAATCAGCGATACGACCGCCTCTTGTTTACCTGTGTAGTTTTTCTGTGTTTATTGTTTGGTAAACAGTAAAGTTTTTTATTGGACTGTATTGTAAGGTTAGTCTCTTTTTGAAGAAATCATTTTTGCTCACAACATCTTATTCCATCGAGTTTTTATTTTTTTATTCGTTCAAAAAATACGTTTTCTTGAGGGCCAAATAACCCTTCACGCCTGCGATGCAGTGCTCATTTGTCAAAGTTGTTTGTCCTTCACGCCCTCTTTTCAAGTTTGGGAATAGAAAATAATCACACGGAGCATGTGGCATCAGCTCGAAGCCCATCTCGTGGATTTTAGCCATTGCATTCATTCAGATGTGTGCACTGGAGCATTGTCTTGATGAAAGAAGACTTTCTAGCGGGATAATTTTGGCCGTTTTTCCAACAGTTACGCGTTCAAATGATTCAATAACTTTGCGTAATAACGGCCAGTGATAGTCTTCCCCTTTTTCAAATAATCAATCGTCTTAATTTCTTCACCATCCCAGAAGACTGTCGCTATCAGCTTTCCAGTTGACAAAATAGTCTTAGCCTTCTTCGGGGCACGTTTACGGGCAGACAGCATTCAAAAAACGAGCCTACTCTTTTCTCAAAGGCCGGCAGCGCACATGCGATTCTTCTAGTGTCGCGGGTGTTTATGGGTCGAGTTGATTACTTACCATCTGGTGACTCGCTTGCTCATCTGTATCCTTTTTTACATAAAATACATCCATTGTGTGAACTGCTGTTTTGAGTGGTAGTTGTGGACCCAAATTGACTTTAAAAAATCTGAGGATTACGCTTCATCATACCCTAACACAGCTTTGATATTCGCTTTCGTTCGCGTTTTTGTTCGTTCGTCAATAAACGTGGCACCCATCGTGCAGACATCTTTGTTTTGGCCAAATCTTCGTGCACAATTTATGTATTTGCTCAGCGGAGTTGCCAATGTTCTCAGCTATTTCACGTACTTTCACTCTGGTGTCGTCAAGTAGGATATTAAGGACTTTTTCAAGAACATCCTCAGTAACTTCGATTGGGTGAGCCGAGCGTGGACCATCAGATGTGCTTGAGCGGCTACGTTTAAAATCATTTATGCAGTTATAAATAGTCTACAACGCTAGTGCATTAGTGCCAAGAACATAATTAAGTTCAGATTTTAGAGTGACAGCACAGCAATCCTTCAGTCTTAATAAAATTTAGAAAGTCACAATCAAGCGATAGTAAAATGATAATCTTTAGTTTCTTTTACTGCTTTTTTTAAATTTTAGAACTGAGTTTCTCCCTTTAAAATTAAATGAAATATATGTTTTGTTTTATATTTTATTCTACTCGTATTCTATTTAATCCTCCAACCTATTACAACGTTAACGTTTGTATTTGTTATTTTCACACGGGATCACTTTTAGTTGTACGCGCATTGTTTTATTACTTTCGAGTAAGTGGTTACCTTTTTGTTTGAAACAAAACATGATAAAAAAAAAACACCAGTAGGAAAAACATCAGTGGCAATAGACAAGATGCATTGTGAAAGCGCTATACTTAGGTATCGGAGAAGTATAGGATTGAGCTAAGCTGTCAAACGGTGGCGTCAAGCACTCATGTCAATTCCTTACACTTTATCAGTTTTCGAAAATCGTTGATGAATTCGGAATTCAGTGAGGCTAGACCAATTGCGTAACGCTAACGCAATTGATCTAGCCTCACTGAATTCCGAATTGTACCATTAAGACAAAGTCACTTGCCACTTGTACTTATTATTTTAAAAAGGGAATTTGTTTTTTTGTAAAATCAATGAAACGCGAGAGTGTCCAGTTGTTATCTGCGGTATGATGTAATTGGCATTGCTTCCCCAATATGTCGGATTTGGTTAAGTAGGCTTGAGTAGGCTTCTGAGATCAATTTGCATTGTATGCTGGTACTAATGCTAGTAATTAATTGTGTCTGATGAATAGTAATTATCTGCAAGCTGATTTGACTTTAGTATAAGTCATAATTGCTCCCTTTGAATTTTAAGGAGTCTGTCGGTGCGTAATTTAAACCTTGAACCATGATTTCTTTACGAACTAAATAGGTATTACGCTTACTGCCGCACTTAGAGACGTCAATTAAATTGAATGCTTGTTTAGTGACGTGTCCAATTGGTAAAGCAAAGAAAGTGACAGTAGCAACTTTAATCAGGAATAAAATTGATTGAAGTCTCCGAGTGCGGCAGTAAGCGTAATACCTATTTAGTTCGTAAAGAAATCATGGTTCAAGGTTTAAATTACGCACCGACAGACTCCTTAAAATTCAAAGGGAGCAATTATGACTTTGGCGTAGTTACGAATTTAAAACTTCCAGCACAATGACTTCACAAAAGTACAAAGAAAGCTCGCACGTAGACATTTAAAAGCAGCTGCAAGTTGGATACAGCTTTGGACTGCAAATTACAACGGAGATAAACAGCGAGTGTGCGCTGAAACCGTTCACTCGCGGCCCGCCAGTTCGTAGCGGCCCTCGTAGCGGACGGACGCGCGTAGCTACCCGCGGCGCTACGAAGCTACGCCAACGCGTTATGTACGATACCATCCTACAGTGCGTCAAACATAAACAAAAAGTGATATGAGTTGTACGTCTCCCAGCGCAGTATTCCGGCTGACTCTGCTAATATTAACTTTCATAGTCACGTGCACGTTTGTGGCCAGTGTGGTGTGGCTGCTGCGGAGAGGCTACCCCGGCCAATATGAGAATTATTACTTGTCGAGAATTAATATAAGCGCCGTTAAGGCCGAGGGCAATAACTCGGCGCCGGTGTCCGACCATTACAAAGACTTGATTAAAATAGAGATAGCGATGCGCAGAGTGGAGGAAAACAGTCGCCGATTGAAGGAGTACACCAAGTCGTTGTTGTGGGACAATAAGGACAAGTCGCTGTGGTGTGTTTTGTTCAAGGAAAGTGAGAGGGCGGAGAAGCGGGCGGGGAGTAATAGACATTCTATTGATGAAGATTATATTAAAGTACTAAGGCAGCAGAAGATGCGGGAGGCGGTCATTCATCTGCGGCACCACGGGACCCACCACCGGCACAGGCCCGAGCTGGTGCTGGGCCAGCCGTACATCAAATAGGGCGCCAATGGATGTGTAAATAGTTATAATATACGACACTTGTATGTAAATCGATGTAGGTTATCGGCATGTAAATATATTTTTATATAAGCGTGTAAGGAGATAAGATTTTGTTGACTTCAGACAATACTGTAATAAAACATCGGAATGAATTGGGAATGTTTTATTTAACGCCAAATTGTTTTCATATTCAATGAGTTAGCTGATTGATAATGTTTTTTTTATTAAATATCTTAAAACAAAATTATTTAAAGTAACTTAAGTATAATAATGTTTCACATTCAAAGTAGTTTTGCCTATTTATAATTACTTCCGAAATATCACGAACGGCAGAGTTAGTGTCGATTTTTCATCCATAAGTTTGAAAAGGAGTGAGTTAATTGAGTCTAGCATGTCTCTGAGTGCGGCGGTTAGGGTAAAAATATTGAACTATTTAGTTTAATATGTTACGATTATAATAAGTCGGAGGAAGTGAACTCAACATAACAATATGAATGGGCTTAATCGAGTGCAAACTACGTTTAATTTATCAGGCAACTGGGACACAAATATTTAATTAAACATCCTCCAAAATGGCAATAAAAAATTTAATTGTTTTTTGAGGAAGTAACAAAACATGCTTTATGTAAGAGTATTATGCGTTTTTGAATAAAGGGATCTTTTTGAGATATGTAAGGGATCTTTTTGGGAATTTGGTTTCACGAAAAACATAAGTATAGCTTTTTACTTTTTCTGGATTTCTTTGTTATTGGATGGTACCATTACTAGAACCTATTAGGTTAAGGCTCCTGTCTAGAATTATTATACAACAATTCTTTTATTAGAATTAGATCAGCGAGTTCACCGCTATGCGTATGCCTACGGTGGGAGCGCATTTTTTCACAAAACTTATTTGTTAATAATCATATTCTTTTCATAAAATTGTTATTCATAATGTTTATTTGCGCTGGAACCGTAAACATTTCAGAAGTTCTTAAATATTCAACGTGTAGATAACGCTAGGTTAGGTTGGGTTTGATTATTAAAATCCTGAAAAAGTAACAGTTACTGAATAAAATGCGTCATGAATTCTGATGATTAAAACTTTATGAATAAAAATAATGAGAGTATAAGAGATACAGACCATATGAGAGTCAATATGGACCCGTCTACGGTATATGTCTATTAATTGGTTTACCCTTGAAATATTGAAACTCACTTCATAGAACGTTTCACTTCGCCGAATTTTCATTTCATCGACAGGCATTTCCACGTGCGTTTTTTTTGTTGTCTCAAGTCTAACATAACCTAACCTACGTAACGAATGCTTAAAATAACCAGAAAACTATTTATTTATTTATTTATATATTTTATTTAACTATAAAAATTCAGCAGAAATTAGCTTTCGATGAAATGAAATTCGGTGAAATGACACATGAAACGTTTGTCGATATTTCAAGGAGATCCCCTATTCATTACATGAATAGTCAGTGTCAAAAGTATATAAGAAATTACCTTGTCATTTTACGGTCAGCAGTGCAAGCAAAATTGTCAAATGTATTAGTGCTATAAAGTACAAAACGGCTTTTTTTGACGCTGAATGCACATTATTTAGTTTGCTATATTTAAAGCAAAATTGTCTCAAGTTGTGATAACTTCTTTGAATCTTTCACCTTGAGATATATATATATATATATATATTATTTAGGAGGACTTAAATGATAGCTTAATTGATTGCTTTGATTTATTCAGATGTTTATATGAAATAAATACAAAATTCAGGCAAAATACATACAGGCTGCCTTAAAAAATATTTTTGACAACATAATAACTTCAAAATTAAATAACGTGTTAAATAACAGCTCTTACTGTCAATACAATAAGAACTGGCAAAACGTAAACAATATGTTTACGATATCACAGTAAGCTGAGAGTGGTGAATAGAGGCTCAGGTACAGTTCTATTCACACTCGTAATGTCCTCTAGCTCTAGCTATATCATTTAAAATCTGACCTAAGGGATATCCTACCATACGTTGAACAAGTACCTCTAACAAAAAGCAAGCGGTGTAAACCCGACGACTGGTTTCGACATTGTCGTGCAAAAATATTAAATATAATCCTCTGTTGCATAAACGCGCAATACCTAAAGTGTGCTTAAAATATGCCTTGTCCTAATATTTCATTAACACATTTGAATTTGGCAGAAAGGGACAAAGAACACTTTAAGTAAAATAAGTTTATTGTGCGTTTTTGAATAATGGGGTAAGGGGGTTTGGAGCACAGACTTTTCCTTCTATCGACTAAGTAACGTTAACGTAGTGTCATCGAAAATTTGTATGACGATTGGAATCAGGGCCCCGTATTAAGTACTAAAATTCGTTAGGACGTTTACATTGACGTTGACTTTATCGTCTTCGAGTTAATATGAAGTAAACGTAAAATGATGGCACTGAGTTTGGTTTAGGGGTTCGTGCTATGGATGTATTCCGTATGCCACGTAAAGGGTATTCAAAAACAAGTAGGTATGATTAAGTTCTACTAAGATGAGCTACAGGATATGGACTGTCTGGATGATTTGATCCAAATCTGTTCAAGGGAAGGCCACCTGATGGTTAGTGGGATATGAGAGCCATTAGCCTTTTGAATTCTCTAGACTACCAACGCAAGACAGTAATCCCAAGACTTCAAATGCATTTCCAAAAGTTGAGGACTAAAATGGAATGTTTCTATGTTAGTGATTTCATCGGTTATCTTATCGCCACACCAAATTACAATGCGAACACTGCTGCTTGGCGGTAGGTTAAAATTATCAAATTAAACTTGCTACGTTTATTTAGCGTCTCGTCCGCCGTGAAAAGAAATACAAAGGCAACGCAGACTGCGTACGAAGTAAAGTACACTTAACGAGCAAATGGCGTGATGGGAAAAAAAGATAAATAATTAATTAAAATCGTTTCTGATGATACTTTGGAGCAGTATATCGACGCTGTTATACTTAGTTTCATTAATTTTATTCAATCGATTTAGGTTGAATAATTGAATTGTGTATGTACCTAATGGGAGTCATCATAACTATCTAGAAACTAGAAACTTCTGTTAGAGTCATTCCAGTTTATAAAGTGTATTTTTGAATATAAGAGTGTCACCGGAACTCAATTCTACTCAGAAAAACCATTTTGCTTTCGACATGTTGTCGTACTAATAACGTTACGATAGTTCTTAATTCATCATAATCATCATCAGCATCATCATCATCATCATCATCATCATCATCAGCGTCTACTAGTCCACTGCTGGACGTATTCCTCTCCCATTGCACGCCACCGAGCACGATCTGCGGCCACTCTCATCCAGCTCTTGCCAGCCACCTTGCGAAGATCGTCGCTCCACATTACGTTCTTATTTACTTGACAGTAATTTTGGCTGATTTAAAAACAGTAAGTACGATAATATAGCAAAGCATGAGCATCACGTAATGTACTTTATAAAAACTCTTTTAACCGTTAGTACTCAAGCTGTGGATCTTACGATCACGAGTCGGCATCCTACGCACGCTGTTCCTGGTAATCTAATCTTCTTTGGTTGAACCCATCTTGGTACGTTAAGCATCCACAAGAACAACTGAGTACAAAATAGGCTAAGTCAAGAAACTATCCATTTAGATGCTTAGCCTCCTGAGAGGCTGCATATTTCTTTGTTTTCTAGTTTTCTACCGTCTGTATAATGGTGGCCGAGGAACTGCTTAGACTGGTGCCAACGGCTTCTTTCTACCATCGCACTTCTCAAGAAAATGGGAATGAACATCCTACCCATGACGATAGGTAGGATGATCATTCCCATTTTCTTGAGTCACTACGCTCAACTACGTGCCGGTCCTCTACGTACTATAGGAATTTAGAATGAACTTCTTGTTGAGTCTTTTTAAAAAAGGAATCGTTAAATTTCTTCGAGACCGGTGAGACAAATGTCCATAGGCTGCGGTGACCATTACCCATCAGGTCAACCATCTACCACTTTGTCCGGCGATGGCAATAAAAATGTACCATAGGCTTTTTGGCGGGTTGAAACAAATCAGATGCTAAAAAAAACTACAAGGCTTCGTGACTACATAGACATTAATAAGCAAGCGATTAAATTTAAAAATACTTAAGTCTATATCTATAGTTGTTGGCTTGAACATACCTAAATAATAACTTCAGTAAATACCTATCTTTCCAAGCTCTAACTTAAGCGCCTCAGAGGCAATTCGCAGAGGAAATAAGGAGCTAATTAAAATTTCCGAGAGAAAAGGGTGAATTCCTCGAGTAAGGAAAACGAGCAGAACTTTGTTTTATTGTACTGTATTGGTGGTTTGTATTAGAGTTAGTAGCGCTCTGGGTACTACTTGATATAAATATATCGGAACATAATAAGGTGCAAAAGTATATATTAACTTGATTCTAAAGGCTTACATATTATAAGGCCATAACATCATATCATATTGCGTTCCGTTACTGTAGTTCCAATACAGTTTAGACTCCAGCAAAATACAGTTTGCCAAACGATATTTACGCTCACAACAAATAGAATCCTCAAAAGATCCCTTAAAGTAGCTCTACGAGTTTCTTAATTGCTCCAATTACACAAAGTATAGTTTAAGTTAAAGTCATCACTTCGCAGTTTATTAGGTCTATTAAGTAGATCAATTATTATAGTACAGTTAGGTCGAGATACTTACTACTACTCATAAAAGTAGACCTCGAAGTAAGCGAAAAAACGTGTACGGGATTAAATCGTACATCAAAGGGGCTTTGTAAATCCTTTTAATATATTTTTTTAAATAAACACAAACAAAATCAGACTTTAAACTAGTCTTAATAATCGTATCCGATTCAGACTTGTTACTTGTTACGTAAGTAATTTAGACATAATTTTTTTCCTCTTAATTTATAAGTAAACTAAAATAACCCTCCCTATCATTTGAATCACAAATACAAAACCAATCCTATTTATTAAGAGATAGATTTCATGTAATACTAAAGGATGCTTGCCACTACGTGTACAGTTGAGTAGTTTTCCGCTGTTTCCTCGGTATATTCGATTTTGTTAGAACTTTTATTTGCAATTTCAAGAAATACTACCGGAGATCGTTAAAAATCTACAATTTGATAGAACTGTACGATTTTCTATACAAAAATTGGTCTATTTGGTCGATTCCTTTTGTAAATTAAGGTCCTAGAGTACCTATTCCAAATCTCATGTTTCAACATTCAGTAATTTGGTTTTCTCAGTGAGTCAGTCTGTTATAAATACTGAATTTATACTATTGTACAAGTGATTTCATTATTGGGTCCCGTAACTATGAAGTTTTAAGTTATCTGGTTTGTACAATGTTAAATGTCAGCAGTTTTTAAACAGCGTCCTTAACAATAGACTTACAAAAGTTTACGCTAAGGAAACTACTAATAGTTTGAAAGCCTTGTTGGAAGCAGTCAGCAAAAAGTTCCCATAAGTTCAGTAAGAACCTAAATTTAATAGGTTAGAGTTTCGTGAAGACGTTAATGGCGGACTTAGCGTCTGGATGGCGTGGGAACTTGCTCGACAGGAACGATTTGTACTTATTTACAAATTCTATTAACTGCCGAAGAAATGTGTTTAAACTGTATACAGGGTGAAATAGGCAAAGAAGCCCTTAAGTTTTGGATAAATTTAGAAAACATCTAAGTCTCACAAACAATACTCATGCTATCACACAAATATTTGCCCTGACCAACCCTGTTGAATCGGACCCGAAGTCTAAAGAAAAGCCACACTAAGTAAATGAAATATCCTTATTTCTGTGTTTGTCCTAAGTTTTACCAGTTCTACAGAGTTCCGTTGGACATTCTAGGAATATTCACTTGATTTCCCCTACTCCGTATTCAAAGGAAATGCACTAAGAGCCCCATACTTAGTTTTATCAGATTTTGATAAAGACTGTAATAATGGAGGAACAAGAAACAGCACCTCGGCTTGTGTTATCGACATTCCATTGAGTAGGGTGCCTGACGGCGCGTGATGGATTGCCCGTGATATTAAAAAGTAAATGAACTGCTTTTAAATGCACCTCCGAAAACCGTGGGTAGGTAACGAGAAATATTAACGATTGCAAAAAAAACAATATTAAGCACCAAAGTGAGTATATTGACATGAGTCGCATTTTCGGAGCCGATGACGACAGTGAATAAAAATGAAACTAATCCATCAGAACTTATAGTTTAATCGCATACGGATCACAGCAGCAGCATAATTTCTTCACAATTTTTTACTAAAAGTATCAAATTGAGTTAACATTCTGTCATGAATGTCGATTGTTTAAAATAATTAATGAATATACCAGAATAGTATATAACAACATGACAATGTCATCTTGATGACTGCTACGTCCATCTGAATGTCAGTATCGATGCAAAACCGGTTCGGCGACACCCCGACGAAATTTCAAACTCTAATTACTGGTCTTTAATTTTAATTAACCTATATGGAAATCGACGTCATCGGCACCTAAAGTGTGACCCCTGCTTCATCATGGTTTTAGGTGATTAAATGGACCCTCATAAATATGATCAACCGTCGTAAAACATTCGTCGTATGTCGTTTCTAGTATAGTTTGGTGTCCACTCAAGTCATATTTTACAGTTTTAAAAAACAGAGTATGAATGAGGCCTTAAATACAAATTATAGAAGTAAAAACCAATGTCCAACTGTGAAAATAATTATTACAAGGGATCAAAACAATGAAAAGATGCGTGTCAAGGATTGTTAACAAAAGCAATTTGCTGAACTGTAGACGCCCAACCCGGCATTCACTATAAAACAAATTCAAACCATTTCAATTGTCTTAAATGTTTGAGCCCTACCGTGAATGAAAAGCGATTTAATTAATATATTTCATCAGGAATTTTGTAGGCTGTATTTGTTAATGAATTAATTTACATTTTAAACCAGGACCTTTGCAAATAAATCGGCCATTATTAAGTTTTGTAAAGACGGTCCTTTTGTTTTATTGTACGAAGGGTTGGCCGGTAATCTAAGCCAAAAATTCGTTATGGAAAAAAGATATTTGATCGACCGCACTGAGGCTATATTCTACTCCATAAAACCATATTGCTATAAACTATAGCAAAAAGTTAAGTCTTCTATCAAAAAATTACGTATTATACAGTGTGTGGCCCAAAACCGGGGATAATATTAAAAACAGGGGCTCTATAGATCACCGGTAATTACATTATAATGGTCTTACCTAATTAAAATCAAAACTTAACTTTCAGTTTTTTTCTAACAAACTTAATCGCAAATTCAATGTAATGCAAACACCGCTAAATCTACCGCGTGTTGTCAATGGCACCCTGTACTCAGACATACCGCGTACCAAGTGACCAAGCGACGATATCGCGACGGGAAAATACATTACCTACGGTTTTTAACTTTGTAGGCTCTTTTCTCCAAAATTATAGACTTTGTAATATTAGATCCTTGTGATAGTTAATTGAAATGTTCTAAAGAATCCCCATTTATTTTTTTCGCCCCGGTTTTGGGCCACACACTGTATATTGCGTTAGATAATCATGATATTGTATTTTAACTCGGCTGTCATTACTGATAATTGAATAAGAGTCATCATAACGTGTTGATGTTTTAACGAAAAGAATAGACGCCCTGATATATTTACGGAATATATCTGTAGCACAAGCCCGTAACTAGACTTACTTTTTTTCCGTACGTATCTTATACTTCACATTTACTACGTCATTGTGGTAGTTCTAACTATAGTTCCAATCACCATTAATTTTTTCTCGATGACGCTATGTTACCGATTGAAGAATAAACTTCGTAATCGATGTACCTACAGAGCTATTAACTCGCAAATTAATATTCAGTAGCAGTAGATGTCCACTCGGTCCACTGTCAAATTACTTAGCCTATATTGTAACCTAACCATTAGTTTCCACTTTATGTAATGACATAATAACTAATACTTAATTAACCTTAGCTGACCCTTTGCTTTGGCAAGGCCAAGTGCGTGACATGGAAACTACCCTTAATTATTAACAGCTGAAATTCCTTATACTACTGTGTCACATTACTTACAAGTTATTGCGTGCTAACAGCAGTCGTCAAATGTTATGACCTTAGTGTTTGGTAAAGGTTACAAAATGAATAAAGTAGGCTTTAAAAGGAAGTGGAAAAGCGGTAGAAGTACCAGCCGTACTCCGAGACATTTTAGAGACAGTTAAATCATTCCTTTTTCAAACTTGTGGCTTGACAGAACCGCGTAGAGGTAACCTCTGCTTCTGCCAACAAGAAAAATTAGTCTTAAATCGAACATTTAGGCTAAAACTAAATGTATAAATATCAAACGTCAGTTCTTGTTAGGCTAAAATCAAGCTCGACGTCCATAAATTTAGATGAACAGATTTTTAAAATTAGAAATAATGATTTGATTTGGCATCTTATTTCTGTTGAAAGTTAATGGTGATTGTTCACATTATAATTATACTGCAATAATAAAAATAAACTTTTGTATGAAAAATCGTCACTAGGAAACGACTTAATAGTTATTAACTGGCTTAAACGAAGACGGGTCCGCTTCTTATGCCCCAGAAGTAGTGTACATTTTAGTACCTTGTCACAGTAACACATATAACACAATACAATATATTTATGCAGTGGCGAAGATGTCATTACTTATCATAAAACGGGTAAATATTTTTGGTACGATGTTATTTAATGATTTCGCCTGTGACGATATGCCATATAAGTTTTGGTTCATGCATGATTTTATACTTTGAACCTTTTTCTGAAATGTTAATAGCCCCGTCGCAGGTGGCCGTTGGCACTGCGGTGACCCTTTTTATAAATATGTCCCTTTTGCACCTTGACGAAAAATGTATCTCATATCTATCTGATGTGTTAGTACTACAAAAAAATAAGTATGAGCTATTAACAAATATTAAAGGCTCTGTGTACATATTACAACAGCAATAAGTATATGTTTAAAAACGGATTGAGAACTTTAAAGTTTTTGCTAAGATGTTATAAATATGACATCACTTATGGGTGGGTTTCAAATATACAAATCATCGCGTTAAAAATATGTATTCTCTTTCGAACCTTATATTAACAATTATAACGTGTACTATTTGTTATTTGATTGATTTACTGATCTGTAACAATTGTTAGGAATTAAATATTTCATTTCATTTCCATAGAACTAGGTACAAGCTTTTCCAACACGTATGGCTATTTTCGTTATGTAATCAAAGCAGGTAGCGTTGTTCAATTAAGTCCTTAACTACGTAAACTCTTTTTATAATACACCCCTTTGCATTCTAGTACAGTGTGAGAAGTTTTTGTTTTCAATTGAAACAGCGATTCGCGGTGTTACCGTTTCAAACTATCTCCGCACACATTTGTTGCACAAGGTACTTATCGTCAGCCAAACATTGTATGGTTGTGCGTTGAAAACATTTTCCACAGTTGAATGCTTATGTAGTTAGAAGGTCCTGCTATGCTATTAAGCAGATAAATGGCAAATAAATATATTAGGTAATAAAACTGGTCTGCCGCTACGTTCCTCGCAGGTGCACCTTTCCAAATTGTTAGTAAGATCGTGCTTTCTTGTCCCAAATACGACTGTCAGACCCTTGTCACGGTCTAATTATACATTACCGCTGCCTGCTCTCGGACAGCTCCGGAGAAATAACCCAAAACTCAAATATTATACAGAAAACAACTTTTCGTCTTAGGGAGTTCACGTCAGCTAGATAAATTAAATAAAACGTTACTGTCTTAATAAGGTCGGGAACGTTTTTGTGAAGTTAGGCGGCTGTTATGGCTGACGATAGCAGTAAAGCGTTGGTTACTTTTGTCTTTCAGACAATCTTTGAAAACACGCGTAAATATTAAACTAGTGAAAATGTATGTTTCTCCAAAGCGAAGTGTTCTGAAATATTACGAGTAAAATAAAATAGCTAATATTAAGGCAAGCTAACCAATACTTTTAATTGAACCAATTGAATACAGTAAAAGGTTTAAAATGAGATTCAAATACGCGAATAGCAATGCAATTCCAAACACGATTCGGAAAATAAATTGGAGAAGGTGCGACGTCCCTCCCGTCCCGTATGTATTGTGTTTATTAATCCCCTGAAGACACCGTATCTGCCTGTTTCAATTAAATCGCAACCAACGGTTTGTGATACTCGAGTACGGTACGGTAGTATTCAAAAGGTTTGCGTATCTCGTCTTTCTAATGACTATTGTTTTCGTATTGTTCAATATCATAGCTGGCATTTGCCAAAAACCAGCAACTGAGAAAATTAAAATAATAACAGTACGTAAATGTGACTCAGTTATCTTTATCTTGTGAAAGATTCTACGAGTTGCTAATAGAAAACTCAGTTTCGTAACAGTCAGTATCGTTACATGACGAATTTTTAAACAATTGACATGCTTCAAATTTCAAACAGATAAGATCAAGTTGATCCTTAGCGCCCACTTGCAAACAACTGATACTAATCCAACGTTTGAGGCTCCGTCCTCGAAATAGCCGAGCTTGCATCCGACTACCTCGAGGGCAATCATTGATGGCCTCTCGGCTAATCCTCGCCGCAGCCAACGCGGCATGTTTCGACACTTTATACCTAATTTGAATCCAAAGTTAATTAAATTAATAATGCTCTTCTATAATACTTGTACTTTACTTAAGTTTTTTAAATGCTGCGCTTTTGCCGATGTTTTCAATCGATTCGTGACAGTGACAATGGAGTCTCTAAACATGAAATACATATGAAAAATTGCGTTTTTTGATAAATACCTAAACTTTAAACGTATATCATATACGGCCATTGGTATCAAACATATGTTTTTAGTTTTGGGCCAAAATACGATTTAGTGGTGTCAAATTGATGCAAGCCGCTGAAAAGTACGTTACGCGCCTAACACATACAATTTGATTTCACTAACTTTAGCTCTTGTCGAGATAGATTTTGTCGATCCAAACTCACCTCACTGCCAGCTCGCTTTGATTTTCCGTGAACCTATATTACTTGAGATAGCCTCAAGGGAAATTCGGCAGACGCGTGGAGTCGGCGGCGTCGCCCCAGATTGCTGCTATTACTTCTAACGCCCCTCTGTTTACCGGAAAATAGTTATTCCCATCCTAAATTATTATTAGCCACAGGTATACACCTGGTGCGAGACACGGGAAAAAGTTACAACTCCGAAATAAATTGTAAATATTTGAGATGCAATTCCCGTTTTGTTTACATCAGTTTATGGCCATGAATTTCCAAATCGCAACAATTTAACGTTTCCCTGAACTGTGATTGGTTTGTTTACAATGTGAAGGTTTGGTTATAAATCAAAATACTTTCAGCTCTGTTTAAATGTTTCATTTCTGGAAACACACTCACATAACATTTGATATTTATGAATCTCTAACGATTTTTTCGTTTTATTACGTAATAAATCCACGGCACAAATTACGGTAAAGTAAGACTAGTTGTAGATTTAGGTACATAACATAACATTGTCCAGTTACGGATTTTAATCTTACTAATAGGATTTTTACAAATCTCAAAGATTAACGCTTACACAATATAAAACATTAACAAAACACAATAACATACCATAATATTGGACACATGAGTCTTACAAAAATTGCACTTTACTCAATACTTCACAAATGGATGCCTTAATCGAAAAATTGTTTCCACAAACCCGCGATCTAAGTATTTGAAAGACCTATCCAATGACACCCCAATTCCTGGGGTGACAAAAAATAAAAAAAACATCCCCACGTTAAGTGTAGGGGATGTAACCTAAAAAAATTCAAGATTTTATCTTTTTTTTTATCTTAGAGTCTCTGAGCAAAGCTACGGATGGACCAACATGGCGAAACTATAAGGGTTCCTAGTTTGACTACGGACAACTACTTAAAAATGGAATGTAATTTATGCATGGGGCTCAGTTGGAATCAGTTAGTGTGTGTGTGTAAACGATACCAAAAAATATTATGTACGAATAAACTAATAATCAAGGTAGATGAATAATTAGGCACTAAATCATTATATAAGTAGCCATTCATAGGCCCCACAAAGTAAAGGAGGGCCTTAAGGGGGAGCGAGCCCCTAGAGGCCGATGAAATTTCGCTGAATTAATTTTAAGGCATCAAGAACATTTATCCGTGAGCGTTAGAAACACGATTGTTTGAATAAACAACAAAATAAATGTTTGGTAGCGAGCTAAGTATTCGTTTTAATTCATAATAATTGTAAACATAAAATTGTAAAGATGCTTGCATTTGTAGGCTTGCGGTGCACAAGTAGCAGGTGCAGAGTGCAAGTCATCTTGAAGAAGACGATGTCACCCTCTGTTCTGCAATAATGGTGTTCACAAATACACAATGTTTTTCCATATTTATTGACCAACTTCTTTGGTAAAGTGTCATTGATCTCAAGTAGCTGCTTGTTATAATTAGGCGAAAGGACGAGAGTGGATAATTCGCAATATTTTCTTTTGATGTAGAAGAGGGTTAAGAAGCCTCTCGCGTCGCAAATAACGATCTTTTGAGGACTTCCCTGTCTGAAACGCTAATAGGTGATTAAATATTAAATATTTTTCGTTGTTATTCGCATTTTTGTGTTTTCGCGCCTCTCAAGATGTACATTGTAATTTTGAGTAATCAGAAATGTTGACGTTAGGTAAAGAAAAAAAAAGAAATGTGACAGCGTCTTGACAACCAAGAAATATTAATCGCGAAGACGCATTGTACGTGTATAAAATTGAGTGAAAATGTTCACGAGTATATGCAACATTTAGTAACTTTTCTTCTGAATGTAATTAAATTTCTTTTAGCTTGACAACTTTGGGGAAAATTATAAAAAAACCTATTACATGATTTTCAAGGGTTATGAGTTTTAGGGATCCGTACCCGAAGGGCAGGCAAAAGAGACCCTTTTAATATTCCTCCGCTGTCCGTCAGTCCGTCCTTCCTAACTTTTAACAGCTGTATCTTTTGAACTGTGATAGATAGGGATGGTTTTTTTCAGAATACGTGTTATTTAACTACAACGGATTTACAAAAAAAATTGAAAGCGAAACAATGGGTTCTCCGTACATGATACTTTATGTTTTAACGGTAAACATACATGAGCGTCAAATTTGATATGATTAGAGAAAGTACAAACCCTGAAGAAAAACCACCAATAGGTACTAATAATAGTCAAGTGCGAGTTGGGCTCGCGCTGATTCGATTCTAATCCCACGGCCACCTGCGACGGGGCTATTAACATTTCAGAAAAAGGTTCAAAGTATAAAATCATGCATGAACCAAAACTCTTATATGGCATATCGTCACGGGCGAAATCATTAAATAACATCGTACCACCAATATTTACCCGTTTTATGATAAGTAATGACATCTTCGCCACTGCATAAATATATTGTATTGTGTTGTATGTGTTACTGTGACAAGGTACTAAAATGTACACTACTTCTGGGGCATAAGAAGCGGACCCGTCCTCGTTTAAGCCAGTTAATAACTATTAAGTCGTTTCCTAGTGACGATTTTTCATACAAAAGTTTATTTTTATTATTGCAGTATAATTATAATGTGAACAATCACCACTCCAAACTCGCTTCGAATGCCTAGCAGAATGCGAGTCTACAGACGATCTGAACAACGGGTTTGTACAGGCTGTCCAAGCTGCTGGGTCGAATTTCTTTAAGACCCGCAGCCAGAAAAGAACCCAAAAACTCTCAGACCACACTCTTAAGATCATGGACGAACGGAATGAAATGCGGCTGCAGTCTTCAGTGGACATGCAGAAGTACAGGGGGCTTATCAGACAAGTCTCTAAGTCATTACGGACAGACCTGCGCACCTTTAATACTTCGCGTATTGATGCAATCGAGCGAAACAAGGGCTCTAAGGTGTTCGCTGGGGATTTGTCTGTTGGGCAGACCCAGTTGATGAGTCAATTCGGAATATAATAATGAATACTGTTCGGCGGTACAGAACCCTCGGTGCGCGAGTCCGGTTTTTTATGATTGAATTTTGAACGGACTGTGAGCGTGATTGGACTCAGCTCATGGAGTCAGTGGGCCCGTATAGGTACTATTCCCGGTAACAGAAAATATTTGTGTGATATTATAAGCACGAATATTTTTCGAGTCTGGAATGTTTACTATATATTTCAGAATGTATATTTTTGTCACTAGAAAATAAAATATAAATAGGTTAATTTATGTCAGAGTGAGTATTTTTATTTATTTAATAATGATTTAATCTTGATGCCACAAATACATAATAAATCGGCTAGCAAAGTTCTTATGTGACGTCAGTATTTGAATTTTTAGGCAGAAAATAAAAAATCCATAAGCCTATGTGATTTATACTCGTAGTCTATATTATTAAATTTATTTACAGCCCGGATTTTTACATTGTTTTTTACCTATAGTTATCGAATTGTTTTCAACATGGCTGCCTTAACCGTCTAGTTAATATGAGCTGTCATACAGTTGACAATACGATAACGATAGCGGAAAAGACAATTTAGAATAAACTGTGGACCAAAAACAAAACTCCAAAGAGACGAAACCAACATTTGAGAAGAGAAAAGATAATAACTATAATTTACACAAATCACTTGTCAGTATATTGTCAATTGAAACCGTTATAATAGAGATTTTGGAAACAATCCAATCAGGTTTATATCCGGATTCGAGTTTTCCCGTTTTATGAGCGTTGAACCGCGCTCATTTCGATTCTGGCGTAATTTCATTTTGCCTACACATTCCTATTTATTGTCAAAACAAATTTATTTGCTTTCACGTTGTGTAATATCACTTATTTGTCGGCCGATCGATCTGTGCCCTCCAGCACGTCAAGACGTTAAACGGTCGTGTGGATTATAATAAATCTACAATTTATAACTATCTGAGTATATTCATTGTCTTTTTCTGTAAGTTTGTTGTTAGGTAATACATTTTTTACCTTCCAGAAGCTAGTTGCGTTGATTTTATTTGGCATAAACTAATTTTAATCAAACGCGTTTTTGTCGACCAAGTCGCAGGAATGTACTAGTAGTGTGATACTTCACACACTCTGTAGACGAGTTGCTGTCGTTTCTGTGTCGTTGAAAACAGACATTATAAAGCGTTTTTTTTTAAATAATTAAAACGTTTATTTTACCTCACAAAGGATGTTACAGGAGTAACTTACATAAGCCTAAAAACTTAAATAAATAAACCTTTGCGTGGGGCTGGAGTCCGAACTAGGAGTGATCCTATAATACAGATCTCCAGCCCCCCCCCGGAATAATGTTGCATATGTTTTCATGACTTGACAACGCCACAACGCCTAGTGTAAAGCAATTTATTAATAGTTCAGGGCCTGTACAGATGTAGTGCATAATTGTTTTCCTTCGTATTTTCACGGAAACGTACGAACGTGTCTTTCTTTCCGTCACAGTACAAAAAGTACTGAGGTTGACCGAAGTAGCATGACACGTTAGTACGTTGCTGTGAAAATACAAAGGAAAACCATTATGCACTACACCTGTGTATTTTTACATACACGGTTTTTGAGGTGTCATACTTTTAACTCGGCCGCCATTACTGCAAAGAAGATAAGAGCTGTCATCACGTTGACGATAAATGTTAAAAACTAATTAAAACTAAAATATTCTTGTTTATCTTTTATTTTTAGAATACTTAGTGTCAATAAATTGTTCAAAATGCGCGGTGTGTCTATAAGGCTAAGTATTTTTTTTCTAAGCGACCAATTAATCACCATTATTAAGGCATTCATAAAAAATTAAATCGAATCCTTTCAAGTCTGGACAAAAATTGTAAAAGTGAAATTTTCTTCGCGAAAACAAATAAGCTTCGTCGTCTTTTATTCGGAAGATTAATGAGTTCGGAATTTCTCTGAGGATGTAAAGTCGATGAAGTCATTTTTCTAAAGGCCACTGCCAGAAAATGACACGAAGATTGATGTTGGCTCGTGATTGGTGAAGCGTGAGACTGTAACAGGAACAAGTAATTTTATATAAGTCTTCATTCTTTATTCTCTTTAGTAATTGGGGAAAATTAATTAGGTGCTGAAGGTTTTTAATCCACAGCCTTGGTATTAAAACTACCTCACGACTTTTCCCTCTAACTACCACGAAGATACATTCATTTTTTTTTTGTCTATTTGTATGTTTTTTTGTGTACTGTAGTAAAAAATATGTATGTGTCTAACATAGGAATAATAAATAAATATCAAGAGACAATGACACACCTATCGACCTAGTCCCAAACTAAGCTCTAGGCTTGTACTATGGATAATAGACAACGATATAAATACTTATACAACAGAAATATATACCTACTTAAATACATAAAAGACATCGATTACTGCGGAACAAATATTCGCGCTCATTTTTTTTTTCGGGATTTGAACAAAGTACCGCTAGCTTTGTAGGCAGGATCACTACCAACTAGGCTAGCGCGTCGTCAAACCTACCAAGTTGGCTCTAAGTCCTCCCTTGGTTCGGGTGATAAAAGTCTTCCTGCTTTAAATTGATAGCAAAAAGGCGGTTGAAATTTCATACTTGTTTTACTTGTTAAATTTTTGATGTTTAGTTATTCGATACTTTGGAAACTGGTATTTGGAGGCACGAGAAATGAACAGGTATAAGTATTCTGTTGGCACGAGTAATTTAGGGTATAAGGGTAGAAAACCGCTAAATATCCGGGCCGAAGTGTAGTATCGACCTGTGCTTTATATTACAGAGTCTGCTTAGGGGAAATATTTGCACTTTTAGAATAAAATTAGAGTCACCAGAATTAAAAACTCAAGCTCTCGACTTCGAGTAATTATTATTACACGGACCTAACTCAAGTTCATAAAAAAATCAATAATGATAAAAACGTCAACGTATTATAAAGCTGCGTTTTTTTTTCTCTTTTTATGTCGAATTGGAGCAGACCCTTCGATTTGATGTTTTGTATTTGCCTGATGTATTTTGGGAATCTGAGAAAGTGTTTTAAGCCTGAATGCCTGAACCTTTAGTACGTTTACACAGCAAAATTGTGGCCAAAGTAAAAAACTGTGAGGATATACTCGTATACCTAACCTGTACCTACCATAAACACAATAATAATATTTCGATTGAAAACTCAATAACTCTATACTCTGTTTGGTTTAATATATATTTTGACTCACAAAAGCTAGAAATACAAATGATTTCCAGCAAGGCTATATATATTCCGGGCACTAAATTAACGCATTCCTGGTTAATTCAGCATGTGCGAGCATCTCGTAAAGTCGTTTACCAAAAAGCCGTTTCCATAGTCACTAAGACATCTAAATGAAAACACGAAACTATTTCGCTTTATTCCCCTCGCTACTAATTATCCGGCATAGAGAACAGTTTTAATTAAACGAAATATTTTAATTAAGAAAGTTACACCCATAAAAATTCACTCGGGTCTGCCAACGGTCTAAACAAGGAAGGGAACGGTAAAATATGTTTAATAGCCTCCTCAAGGTAATGGCAGTTTTAAGGATCGGGAGTAAAATGCAATTTAAGAGGTGTTGGGTATCGCGCGTATTATCACGGCCGCGTTTTTGCAACAGCGGAGTTATTATTTGACGCAGCAACCATGGAGTTACATTTTTGTGGTTCAATATCTTGTTCACAGTGATGGTACGTCACACGAGAGTTATTGTGTAACATCACATGGACACAGATGGTAAGAATTAGATTACCTAATAATTTATCAAGGAGAATCAAGCAAAGCCTTGGCGATATTCAGTGAGCAACGCCAAAAAAAAGATATAATTTTTGCTTTGTGCATTTATGTAATAATTAATTTTTCGGCAAAATACAATTTCGAGATGGCCTTTTGGTTGACACTGTATTTTTTGAATAGCCATTATCTACTAATAGAGGTGGAACTAACAACTCTAAACTCGGTGGTTCTACATTAGGTACAGGAGATCCAGTCGCCAGCTTTATCATCAGATTATGGCTTAGATATATTGAATTGTCGGCATTATACATGCTGAAATGAATTATTTGGTACATAGTTACCTAATATTTCATTTCAGCAAATTTCCATAACACATTCGTAAATATAACATACCGGGCCTCTATTCATCTCCGTAAAACCATATTGCCTTTGACGTGTTATCGTATTGTTTTTAACCACAGAATAAAGACTACCTACTAAATAAGCCGAAAAATACACTATGGTTTACTTCTTTCTACTCTATCTGTTCTTTCGTTATTTGGTACGTCGTCACAAGGCGCGATTTGCACCTATAAGCACCAGTATCAGTGGCCCGAATTTACAGTAACACAGCTACTAAATGAAATGGTCACCCTGACATAACATTAGTAGGTTGTAATATTGACTATTTCATTTTGTAGTTTTGGAAGGCCAAAGAAGTCCAGTCTAATCTGACGTTTCTTCAGCTTCTCACTGAAAATAATACCTACCCATAAAACATTGGAACGTCCTAAGTAATCACCTTAATAACTTAGAAACAGGTTTCAAAAAGGGATGTCTAAGTTAGACGTTTTGTTTACCTGGGCCGGGAGGTGGTAAATTATAATTACCACTTGACATAGGTCTGGCAGATCCGACGCCATTTTCCGCTGCGTTTCATTTGTCTATCAAACGCGGGACGGCCAGGCTGGTCTAATTACTTTTAAAATATTGAGCAAAGCTAAAAGAAAAGTAATTAGTGTTTACATAAATAATGATGGCAGGTTTACCACTGAACACATTTCAATTTGCCTGTTTAAAAGCCTAGGGTGATTGACAGTGCCTTTTACCGATGTGCGACACATTGTTATGTTTATATGATATTATATCACCTTTGTGTGGTAAAAACATTGACGTGGGACATTTATACAAAATAAAGTGTTTTGGCGATTTAACGAAATGAGTGTGACATTAAGGTGTCAAAAATTTCATTTTCACTTGCAGTACTTTTTTACCTTTCCAGAATACTTAAACTATCGTCGCTCATAGTGATATGGAAACTCGTAAACTATACAAACTAGAAACAAACTCGATCCCTTATTCCGTTCATGTATACAAACTTCTACAAAGAAACAATCTAATGCCCTCTTTGTGTAGCTACCGTAGGTATCGCTTTATCCGAAGAGGATATGATTATTTTACGCGCGCTTAGTGCCCACTTTTGTATCGTTTTGTTTACGCTTTGCAGTGTTCAACAATGGCCGTAAAGTGTTTTCAGAATGGTTATCTATATAGGTCAAGGGGTACAGAGGTTTACAGTGCGGTCGTGTAACTGCTTATACTTTACAATTTTACATATGAAGAGTTTTCTCGTGTCGTTGCAAGGTGGTCCAATGTTGAGGGAAAAAAGAATGTTTTAGGTACAACTGCTGTGTTAAACTTTACAGCCAAAACAACATCGTCAATGTAATTTCTTATTTTCGTTTGTTAATTATTTCTTTAACTATATTGAAGAGTGGGCGGAGAAAATTATTATAATTGCATATTATTATTTAAATAGCTTGGATGTTGGACTATAAGATCAATATTTAAATAATAATCTAAAAATATTACTACAGCTTCTTATCCCCTTTATTAGTTAACTCGCCAGGACACTTCTTAGTCAGTGAAGACTGAATTTACGAGCATTTCGAACGGAAAATCTTGAGGCGCTAAAGAGGAAATGAGAAGGAAAATTATTACTTCCACCCGGACAACTAGCGCTTTTTTATGTTTTTGCCTCATTTTCAAGTATACTATTTATCAAACGAAATAAAAAGCTACAGCATTAAAAGAGTTGAAGTATTTTTTTCTGTACAAATAAGTAAAATCATAGTAGATTGTTGAAAAAAGTAGGTATCTATTTGTGAATACGAACACGGTTTCAGCTCGTCAAATTTCATACTCATACATTGACTAGAGGACGCCAGCGACTTCGTACGGGTACAATTATTTTTCCGCTACTCCCGCTACTTCTTCCCGTTGGGAGTCGATTTTCGGGAAATCCTTTCTTACTGCACTCCTAGACCTGATAAGGAAACTAAGAGTATGTACCAAAAATGGAATCTTTTGACTCAGCTGGTTGGGTATTTGCATTGCACCAAGGTTTTATGTCATTTTATTTTATTTTATTATTATTATTTTTTTATTTTATGTCAGTTCAACCTTTGTTGAATAAAATCGGATTGAGATTTTAAACATGTGTCAAATTAAATAAGTAAATCAAAAGAACTAAGGAGTATGGACATAGACTTTGAAGCTAATCAGCCCCAAAATAACTTTTTACCTAATATAATAACTTATTTCAAAAAAATACAAAATACGCCTTCCATCAGTTCTGTTAAATAATGTTTATGCGAAATTTGAAGTAGATGGCCAAGTAGGTGGTCAGGGGTACTCCTCTCTATTGATCTGTCCGATCGTAGAATCAGGATACATCGGGTATGCGACCCCGAACCTCCCTAGCTACTACAGTTCCTACCCACTTCCCTTCCGCAACTGTAGTATCCTCTTCTTCCCCTAAATCCATCCAAGATACAAGGGTATATCGGGGTGTTGATGTCGGCACTGATCACTTTCTCGTAGTTACTAGAATAGCTGGACTGCAAAACAAATGGCGGCATCACGCACGTATTCCCATAACAAGTACAGAAAGAATAAAAGTTGAAAGGCTGAAAGAAGAGAATGTCGGTGATGGATATCGAAAAGTACTGAATGATAGATTTAGGAATGTTTTCGAAGAGGAATGTAATTATATAGAAGAATTATGGACAAACTTTAAAAATGGTGTGATTGAAACCGCGTCTGATATATGCGGCATCAGCAAGAGGAGGAATAATGGTAAGAACATCAGGAATGAGTGGTGGAATGATGAAGTGAAAGATCTGGTGACGCAAAAGAAGAAAGTATGGAATGATCTGTTAGCTGCTAGGGCTAACAGAAGAGTACAAGGTGATATGAATAACTTTATCGAAAGTACAATAAAAGAAAAGTATGTTTTGTTAAAAAAGAAAGTTAAAGATGTAGTTAACCGAAAGAAAGAAGAACGCAAGGGCATGTATGATCGAGAATTCTCCTCAAACTTTCAAGACAATGTTAAGTTATTCTGGCATTTAGTCAGAACAGCTAGAGGTAAAGCAGGAGATTCGAAAATAGGTGTGATAAGGGATTCAAATGGGAATGTTATTAGAGATGGTGTGGAAATGTTGAAGCAGTGGAAGGGATATTTTGAGAGCTTGTTTGAGCAGAGTGGGGAAAATGGAAGTAGTTATGTTGGTGAAGAAGTATTTTGTGACAGTAGTATTAGTATGGAAGAGATAATGAATGCGATAAAGAGTATGAAAGTGGGTAAAGCTGCTGGGTATGATAGGATATCTGCTGAAATGATTAAAGAGGGTGGAGGCGTTGTAGCAAGCCTGCTGTTCCTCCTATTTAACCTTTGCTGGCGGGCCGGTCGAGTTCCAGCCGACTGGGGAAAGGCCGTGATTGTGCCTTTGTATAAAGGTAAAGGATCACAGCAGGAATGCAAAAGTTATCGCGGTATAAGCCTCCTCAGTGTCGTAGGCAAATTGTATGCAAAGGTATTGATTGAAAGGGTGATGTTAGCGACGGAAAGTAAGATTTGGGATGTGCAAGCGGGATTCCGAAAGGGAATGGGATGTGTGGATCAAGTCTTTTCTTTAAGGTGCATAGTTGAGAAAGCCTTAGCCAAACATCAAAAGGTTTTCTGTGCCTTTATTGACTTAGAGAAGGCGTATGATCGAGTGGTGAGGGATGAACTTTGGACAACTCTTTTCGTGTATGGGGTGGACAGTATTCTGATACGGGCTCTCAAATCATTATATGATGACTCGAGTGCCTGTGTCAGGATAAATGGGACGTGTACAGACTGGTTTAGAATCGAACGTGGTGTTCGACAGGGCTGTGTAGCGTCTCCTTGGCTGTTCAACCTATTCATGGACAGTTGTTTGTCAGATCTGAGAGAGTATGATTGTGGAATAAGGATGAATGAGTCAGTTTTTAAATCATTAGTGTATGCTGATGATCAAGTTCTCCTTGCATCATCGGCGGACCACTTACAACAAATGGTGACTTTGATGAATAAGGCATTTAAAAGGAAAGACATGAAAGTGAATGTTAAAAAGACAAAAGTGATGGTTGTGGAAAGAGATGAAACTGTTACAGATTGTCAGATAATGATTGGAGATGAAAAAGTGGAGCAAGTGGATGAGTTTGTGTATTTAGGGTCTATGTTTACGAGAGATGGGAAATGTGACGGGGATATTGAAAGAAGAGTTAAAGCGGGAAATATGATCAATGGGATGTTACACTCAATCTTGGCAAACAAGGTCATATCGAGCAAAGCTCGCCTTGCGATTGTTCAGGGAGTATTGACACCAACATTGATGTATGGTAGTGAATCCTGGGTATGGCAGAAGAAGAATGAAAGCAGGATTAATGCAGTTGAAATGAGAGCTCTAAGAAGTATGTGTGGGGTTAGGATAATAGATAGAGTAAGAAATAGCGAGGTCCGAGAACAATGTGGTTTGAAAGAAGATGTAGTGACTAAGATCGAAAAGGGTATGCTAAGATGGTTTGGTCATTTAGAAAGGATGGATGACAGAAGAGTTACGAAAGAGATATGGCGGGCGAGAGTGAGCGGAGATGTCGGTAGGGGACGTCCTAGACGGACGTACGGTGATCAGATTCGCGATGTCCTGATTAAGGGCCGAATCAAAAGCACCCGAAACCGACGCACGTGCATGAAAAGATTGATGAATGTAGAGGAAGCGAAGTGTATATGTTTGGACCGATGCACCTGGCGTTCCATAATCTCTGCCTACCCCATTGGGAGACAGGCGTGAAGATATGTATGTATGTATGTATGGCCAAGGAATCACGTTGTCCCATACAAATTTTGCCCCCCTTAGGGGTAGAATTTCGGAACATCCTTTCTTATCGGATCCCTGCGTCATACAAAGAACACACCCTCTAAGTTTCAGGTCTCTACGATCAGATGTTTAAGCTGTGCGTTGATCCGTCAATCATTTTATAGCAGTAGTATAGATGTAGAGAGGTACGGATGCAGTAGTTTTCTTAATCCTTAAAATAAATTAACCTTCATTTCTAAATTCTAAAAACATAATGATTTGTTACTTTATCTTACAACATGTATTGGTTACTTTTTATGAGACTGCTAATGAAGGACTCCTAACGTCTTTGACCTATTTTGGTATCAGTACTTACTTAAACCAAACATGCTTAGGTGGAGTCTTGTAATTGTAACTATCTAGTAATTGCAACTGACTTAAATAACTCCCTCTAGGATACTGTTTTGAACAACGACAGGCGTGATATTGTTCTTCTATATAAAAAAATACAATATGACACATTTCGTAAAAAGAGCAGCTGATGGGTTTTAGTTAGACTGGTTAGTAAAAGAGCATAGGGTAAAGTCACCAGTGGTCAGCCAGAGACCAGTAGTCGACCTTATATGAGTGCGAAGAGTGGGATACATATCTTTCGTACTCTTTCCACTCATACAAAGTATACGCAGAGGCCGACTACAGGTATCTGGCTGACTACTGGTGACTTTACCCTACGTCAGATAGTTACAAGAAATAATATATGTCTTGGGAAAATTTCTGGCTTACATTAGTCTTGTGAATGGTGTATTAGAGGATAGGATTCACTTGGAGATAGAAACATAGGTAGTAAAACATAAATTTATATTTTATTTTATAGCAGCAGCCTGAACGCTACATCTTGTCTACTCCACAAGAGTAGACAAGATGTAGTTTATATTCATAATGGTATACAACCTCTAACATGGTGGCGTCAAAATTGCCACAAAAGAGGGTTTGCGGCGGAAATTTGGACGTTAGGCGTTTATCAGTTGTTAACTGTATCTATTGGGATTACCACGGACACGAGTTGTGGGGCCTGAATAGGCTCTATTATTACTCTATAGGGAGTCCTTAGTCGTAGTATAAATCTCCCCACTATAAATAACTTGGGCCTGGTCTTGTTGGTTACCCATTTGTTATAGCTATTCTTTAGTAGAACAGCTTACGTCAGATATAGGACGCCGCCTATTTTTTATATTAACTTGAATAAATAATTTAAAGTCAAGGTTTGACTCCGATTTTTATTTTTTAGGGATAGCCATCAAAAGCTAAATCAATATAATGAGTTCAAATTAAGTGAGTCTATTTTTATAACAACAGACCACCTTTTCAGTTCCATCATAACTTATTCTAAGGCCCGTATTAAAAAATAAAAAGATCTTGAGAAAGATGCACATCTAAAGACGCTACAAAAGTGAAAGTTTTATATCTGACGTTTACTTTAAAGTGTTTTGACACGGGCGTCTCATCATTGGATACCGCCACTATTTCAGCAAAAAAATATTGGAACAGAAGCAAAGTATTTCAAATCAAATCAAATCAAAATCGTTTATTTGGTGCAAAACACAAAACATTATAATAAAATGAGATAAAGTTAAGAAAATAATTTAGAACAAAAGCTTAAAACTATTTTTAATGCACCAAATTGGGTGCCACTCAGCATAGTGTCAGACATGTAAATGCCGTGACACTGATTTTCAGGGTAACCATGACGAGGAGGAGGAGAAAGCGCTGCTGGTCGTTTCATATGTACAAATGAGAGCATAGGTAAAGGAATTGCACTATGGGAACTGTAAACAAAATGTCATCATCATCATGTCAGCCGAAAGACGTCCACTGCTGGACATAGGCCTCCCCCATGGCTTTCCACTCAGATCGGTCTTGTGCTTTTCGCATCCATCGCGGTCCCGCGATCCTGACGAGGTCGTCACTCCATCTTGTTGGAGGCCTACCTACAGCTCGTCTTCCGGTCCGCGGACGCCACTCCAGAACCTTCTGACCCCATCGGCCATCAGTCCTGCGAGCAATGTGCCCCGCCCACTGCCACTTCAGTTTAGCTATTCTTAGGGCTATGTCGGTAACCTTAGTTCTACTGCGGATATCATCATTTCTGATTCTATCACGCAGAGATACCCCGAGCTTAGCCCTCTCCATAGCCCTCTGAGTGACTTTGAGCTTCCTTTGAGGCCCATTGTTAGCGCCCACGTCTCAGATCCGTAAGTCATCACCGGCAACACACACTGGTCAAAGACTTTTGACTTCAAACACTGCGGTAATTTGGACGTAAAGGTGCTGCGAAGCTTCCCGAACGCGAAACAAAATGTACAAATAAATAAATAAATAAATAGATAAATAGGATAAATAAGATAAACATACACACAGAGGTGCTTTAATAGATAAAATAAAACAATGCGAAAGCGACAGTCCAATTCACAGTCACAGTGCAGCTGCTTTGTATTGGCTAATTGTAGGCCAATCAGATACTCTTTGAGGTTGTTCTTGAAAGAGATCAGAGACTTATTTAAGATCGGGTCACTAGAAAATTGCATTCATAAATTTTATCTTGCTCTAAAAATGCAGTCTGTGGTAACTTAATATCCTTATCCAAATTCCCAAATCCACTGAGAGTATCCTACGCATTGGGCCTCTATTCTTCTCTGTAAAACCATATGGCTTTTGACATATTATCGTATTGTCAACATTACTATAGCTTTTATTTACTTGATATTAATAGCTGTATTAACAACAACGCCATAACATGTCATGTCAAAGGAAATATGGTTTTCATCATCATCATCATGTCAGCCGAAAGACGTCCACTGCTGGACATAGGCCTCCCCCAAGGCTTTCCACTCAAACTCATACCATTGGGGGGAAAAATGCCGTAGTCGCCACGCTTGGCAGGCGGGTTGGCGACCTCAGTTATACCATGTAGTCCGCGGAGGACGCTGCTGCCCATCCTCCGGTTTATCCCTTAGTCGCCTCTTACGACACCCACGGGAAGAGATGGGGTGGTGCTATTCTCGGCCGGCACCAACACAGTAATGGTTTTACCCAATGGAATAGAGACCCTGCTGAGTAAAAAATTCCAACATTGTGATTGATATTGCTTTTTTCCCAAAAATTATGAGAAATTTTCTTCATTAATAAATTGATGAAAATTGGTCGCATGAAAAAGTAAAACTAAAGGTATTTTTGCCGGTGCTCACTAACTGGCAATTTATTTTAAATTGGCACTCACAACTAGTAGAAAAGTGATAAAATCTTAATGCTTTGCAAATTGGAAAGCTTTTTATTTCCATTTTGCTGAACTGTCATAATAGACCCTTTAAAAAGAATAATCTTTGGGCCCGAATTGAAGTTTAACTCGTTCAACAAAATGTCACCAACTTACCTTGTAAAATGTTTCTCAGTTACGCTAAATCGGCTGAACGTATTTAAATTAAATTAGCCACAAATATAAATTAAAGTTTGGAATAGCATAGGCTAACTTTTATCCAAGTTGGACAGCTCCCGAAGCGGTTCTGGCGTGATAGAGTAACCAACATCCAAACTTTCGCGTTTATAATATTAGAGGTAAGTAGCAAGAAGATGTAATTATGGTACAGGGACGTGGGTGCTAGCGATGGACTTCATAAAAAATCTCAAGGTTTCTAAAAGGACAATGGAGAGAGCTAAGTTCGTAATTTATTTGCGCGATCGAATAAGAAACGATGATATCTGCTCGAGAACCAAAGTAACGAACATATCCGAAAAAAAAAATTGATTGATTAAGAGGCAGTGCACATCGTTCGCAGATCAGATGGCCGTTAGGGCATCCGCGTATCGGAAGACGCAGCGTGGGTAGACCTCCAACGAGGGACACCGACGACGTGGATAAGGTTGAAGGAAACCGATGTATGCAAGCTGCGAAAGACCGGTTCTTGTGGCAAAACTTGGGGGAGGCCTTTACCCAGCAGTAGACGTCTTTCAGCTGAAATGATGATAAATAATATGTAATGCTAAACTTTTAATGGGAAGCTTGTGAAAATGGCTGTTTAAGTTCTCCGAACGGTGTTCAAATTACTTTTAATAATTAATAATTAATATAATTAATTAATACTCCAGTTCCCCATGACTCAAAATTTAAGTGACGTCATTATTTAGATTTGTGTACTAACAAATTGATTAAATCGTTGTTATAAAACGTAATAGGTATAGGTATTTAAAAGTTATTAAGGGTGTCTTTTTTCTGCTAATGGTTTTTAAATCTCCATATGTTGTAGAATATGGCAATTCCACGAAACATTTATTTAACGTTGTTTTTACGTACTTATTACCTAAGAAACCACCCAAACGTTAAAATAAAGTTAAGCACTAAGATCAAAGTCAACAAGAGCCCTCAGCCTCCTGATGCCTACTCATAACAATGGTTTTTTTGCGCAACGTATGATTCTAAAGTTTGAGTACAGCCGAGCTTAATAATGTCTATCGGTACTGCCACTGTATTTGAAAATACATGCATTACAGAGGCCTGAATAGTCAGGGATAAAAAAGCTTGTAGATACTTGGGCTCTTGGGATTTTCGCATTGCCTTAAGAACGTAAAATATAAATTGAAAACGCAAATATATCGAAAACTACGTACAAAATCAGTAAGTAGATAAGCGTGAACTTTACAGCATCTGCGGTATACCTGACCTCAAACTCAGGTACCTAAGTCTAGTTGTAATCCGAGCAACAAGTTTCGCCTGGCTGCATCCACAGTCCTGCGCCAGACGGCCGCAAAATGTATGAACTTAAGTGGCAGTTAGTGCTATACGGGCTCGAGTGCTCCGGCCCGAATAACCGCTAGACTAAAACTTGTGTAATATTGTGTTTGTTACGTTGGCACAATGTTTTTATTGCTCTTGTTGTATAACTTTGTTGTAGCAGAAGTGGAAACTTGAAATTAGGTGTAAACCGATAACAAAGGCGAGCTAGCAATAAATTAAATATGATGAAGTAGTTGGGTTAGTTGGTAGCTTATGAAGCTGACTGACCTCAGTTCGATTTTCAGGCCAGAGTTAATCAGTGATGAGTTTAAATAAAAAAATGCAAAAATGTTAACATCTTTCCGGTCGACTGTAATTTTTATTTATTTATTTGATAATGTTATTCTGAGTATTGACATGTTTTCCTGCTCAACTTTGCATGATATTTTTATTATATTCGTCCATATTCACTGTTTTATAGAATGCTAGGTTTAGTATTACCATTGCCATAAGGAATATTTGAAAAAATACTGGCAGATGAGTTTCTTGCGGCGTTTCTCCTCAAGTTTTCTCTCTCGTCTTTTCTTGGGAAGTGCTGGTAGATTTTTAAAAGTAAAAGTTCCTGTATGGCCTACTTACTAAATAAACATCATTTCTTGTTTTTATCATACATACCCTTAATACAAGCCTAGAGCTTTGGGACTAAGTCAATGCTGCCCTCATATTTTTTATATATTTATAATACTTACTCGAACAGTCTAAGAAAATTGTCATTGAAACGAAGCACAGTAAGTCTAAGTAGATTAGGAGATGGCTTTTTCACAAATGCGATCTCAGGCTTCTTCTGACTAAACTTTGAACTTAGACCCGATTCGAACCAATTGAAATAAGGACTTAATCCGGAATAAAAGGTATGTGCGGACAAATATTAGATGTATTTAACTTTTCGTGTGATCGTATGGGTCCTTTTTTAAGCCATTAATTCATATAAAGGTTCATTGTGATTAAAACCCACCTGCCAACTCTACTAAATATTCAGAAGTTGTTATATTTTTGTCAATCTATATAACACTATATTGACAATTTGAACACTGTACATTAAAAGGCAAAATTATTGGAATTATTATTATTTTTCATTAAATGTTGGGAAATGGATTACAAATTTTGTAGTCAATTTTGTATTTTATCTAACAACAATTACTTAAATATAATTGTTCAAAAATTTACGAATAAACTATTATATTCTATTCTTAAATAAAGTATACACTCCATTTATGTCAATATTATGAAATAATAATTTTTATCGCACTTCCTTCAAAAAATAGGAAATACAATATAAAAATATACAAAAACACTTTATTGTGCCCCATTAAAGAGTACAATAAAAACATTACAGGTAAACAACAGACGCTCTTATTGCTAACATTTTAAACAGCATAAAATTTATTTCCTCGTTTTACATTTCTTTTGATTACTCGACTAGTAAAACATGGCCTCAAAGGGTTGCATAAAGCAGATAATATTCGCATTTGAATATTTTCAGCTCGTGCCGGCATGTCGGCAGAATGTAAGGTGGCTTTGACATGCTCATCACGCCGGCAAGACGCGACAAAGGAATAGTTAACGAATATTTACCCTTCCCGCCTACTGCCGTGCATCCCTAAACTCGGCTTGGGTTTAGTTTCACAAATTCAGGCAAAACTGACAGTTTGCGACAGTCATGGTTATTTTATGAGTGGCATATAGCTACGTTAAACACGAGTAGTTGGATTATTTTTTTTACAAGAAAATAGAAATGTAATATAGAAACCAGGCTTTTATAACGATTTTAATCTGTAGCAGTTTATATGAAACAAAAACAGATAGGTCGGTTATGAGGCTTTGTTATAACGAAACAAGGACTGAATAGTTACTTTCAAAATGTATTTTGCAATAGAGTTTCAACAATATTGTTGTAAGGCGAGATTTGATAATGTTTTGTTGGGAGGAAAACAAGCGTAAGCTAATTTTAGCACATTAATTGTAACAAGGTGACAAAAATAAAAGTAATTAGCCTCTTTTACTAATTAACAGCGAACTGTGCGTGGGATAACAATCGGTTTGGATTGTTAATCAAGATTAATAATGACGATGTGGAACAAAAAAAATATTCTTGTGTTAATTAAAACGTTTGTATGAAATGGTTTCATAATATTATATATCATATGGCAGCATGAAAATATGACAAGCACATTCACGCTCTAAAAGTATCTTCCGATGCAATTTACCGACTCCATTCGCGTTACAATATTTTTCTAGAGTCGACCCAAATCGGTATTTTGCTTAGTTCCTAGCTGAAAACGAGCTGTTACTGGAAAGTAAACAGCTGAATCGTGCAAAAACTACATTGGCTTTACTGCGGTTTTATTATGATGTTAAGCAAATTGTTACTTTCTTCTTAAGTTAAAGTAAACTTTTAAAAAGTAAATATTCTCATTCTTGCGATCATCTTCATCAAAAATATACTTTGAGTGTTATTTTAAATCGGGTTTCAAGCTGTCTCAATAGCAAATTTCATCGAAATCAGTTTTGGTGGTTAACTTTATTCGTGGAAAAGCGTTAGAAACTAGAAACCAGTGCCAGTCGCACTCTATCGATAGTGCATTTCGCGTTGTATGCTCTGCTTGACTCCATTGCTCGCTTCGAGGATTTGTTCAGCATTGTCACGTAAGGTACTCCTACTCGGATTATCTTGCTTGGAGATCTCTGCACGAAAAATATTTACTTATGGTAATCCATGTTTGAAATGCCTAGAGAAACGAATACGCCGCGTTTCTTCGGACTAGTTTCGAACTCGTGACCCGATTACATAAAAGCCATGTTTTTGCGGAATTATATCCTTTTGAAGTCCGTAAGAGGAATGTGAGACGATGCTTAAATCGCGTAGCTGTCAAAAAATCCATACTTGACTCGTGATAACGTTTTTCAACCACTAAATCAAGTCCAAATTCTACGATTTTTGAATAGGTATGTTGTAGTTTTTATGGCATATCTTTCAACGAAATATTTTCTTACAAAGGAAACCGAGCGGAAGATGAGCTGTAGGTAGGCCTCCAACAAGATGGAGTGACGACCTTGTCAGGATCGCGGGAGCGCGGTGGATGCGAAAAGCACAAGACCGGTCTGTGTGGAGAGCCTTTGGGGAGGCCTATGTTCAGCAGTGGACTTCTTTCGGCTGACATGATGAAAGGAAACCGTATAAGTAGACCTGGTTTTTCATAATAGTTACCTACAACTTTTTCAAAAATTGATTTTTTTTTACTAAGTTTAGGGGGGAGAGAAACGTTATCGCATTTATATCCCATTAAGGAAATTTTCTGCTTCACAATCGTCTTAATCTTTAATGTGGGCACGTTGGAGACGTCGTTTATCAACGATTTTGTAACATGAGATATTTGATAATAGACCCAGAGCATTACAAAAAAAATGGGCTCTTTCGATGTTGTCAAGTAGGTACGTAGTTAGTACTGTTTGTGTGGAAATGAGACTTTTATGCAACAAAATTAAGAACGTATTGGGAATTTACGAAAAATAATACAATTTGACTTTGTAGTAGAAAAACTCCGTACACTATATTTATACTACTTATTCTAAATAAACTTAAGTGGTGTTCTTTGAAAGGCCTTTATTTCACTTAAAGAGCGCGACGTTTGCCAATAGGGTTATTTACTTTCTTCAATGATCAACAGTTTTTTAACACATTTACAGTTATATCTAAATGAGTCAGTTAATATTTTGTTTATTGTTAGTCGTTAGTGTTTGTGCGTCACTTGTTTGTTTAGGTTTAGTTACCTTTAATCAGGGTCCCTCAGAACACCAGAGTCACGGCTACCCGCGGCACTATGCTGTGAGGGTTCCTTTATAACATAATTTGCATGCAGTTTCATGTCTTTCTGTTTAATTTGTTTTTACTTGTCATGTTTTTGTATGTACTTATGGTAAATTAATTTATCTTTATCTTTTTTTTACCTACATAGCAATTGAAGACTACATAGCACTTGGAATGTCCGTCAAAGAGAATAGAAAGCATAAAGGGGGGGGGGCTAAGTGGACGGGCATTGAAAACGGACGGACCGTCGTGTATCTACTTCAATCGGCTCAACAGAAATGTCCTGCAATAGCACGGAGAAGCCTGGTGCGATCAAATACCCGCTTGGAATATCACGGGGACGGAAATGCCGGGTACTGGCACTCTTATACAAATGCAGAAAAAGTATTTAGATACAATTGACAAAGTCTTTTAGGATTTGATATATTACGCTACTTTCACATACACGCCACAGAGAGAACGATTTAATTTACTACCTTTTCTAATTTTCTTTACGCTATTACCTACATTAATGGGTTACCATTAATAAGATTTCACTTCAATGACATATAATTCTACAAATATGTAAGTGACACTGACCAGAGCTCGCTGACTCGCTTTGTTTACAAATGCAGAAAAAGTATTTAGATACAATTGACAAAGTCTTTTAGGATTTGATATATTACGCTACTTTCACATACACGCCACAGAGAGAACTATTTAATTTACTACCTTTTCTAATTTTCTTTGCGCTATTACCTACATTAATGGGTTACCATTAATAAGATTTCACTTCAATGACATATAATTCTACAAATATGTAAGTGACACTGACCAGAGCTCGCTGACTCGCTTTGTTTACAAATGCAGAAAAAGTATTTAGATACAATTGACAAAGTCTTTTAGGATTTGATATATTACGCTACTTTCACATACACGCCACAGAGAGAACTATTTAATTTACTACCTTTTCTAATTTTCTTTGCGCTATTACCTACATTAATGGGTTACCATTAATAAGATTTCACTTCAATGACTTATAATTCTACAAATATGTAAGTGACACTGACCAGAGCTCGCTGACTCGCTTTGTTTACAAATGCAGAAAAAGTATTTAGATACAATTGACAAAGTCTTTTAGGATTTGATATATTACGCTACTTTCACATACACGCCACAGAGAGAACGATTTAATTTACAACCTTTTCTAATTTTCTTTGCGCTATTACCTACATTAATGGGTTACCATTAATAAGATTTCACTTCAATGACTTATAATTCTACAAATATGTAAGTGACACTGACCAGAGCTCGCTGACTCGCTAGTTTTGTTTAAAGTTCATAGGAGTTGTATTAACGTAGATTTTAAAATACAATTGTTTTTTGAATTACGACTGTATTAATCTAGCAGTGCGATATGTCAAATCAATATGGTTTTACCGAGTAATATATAGCCTCTGGGGTCCTTTTCTACATTGTCTTTATACCTATTTTCACATGTTCTTGTTAATTGGAGCCATCATAACGTTGACTATAATTCTCCGAATAAATTCAAACAAAGAAGGAATGGTCCCACAAACGGCACATAATTTACATCAACACTGGAACCGCGTAACTTATGTATTCCGTTGTTCCAGTTTACTTTTGTTTGAAGCCAGCCTCCTGTTGGCTGGACGCAATAGTTAACGAGTGTTGCGAGCCCGTTGTCACTCGGCATTGCGTTGTAACTTATATGTGGTCAGTGTTTCTATTGTTGCTATTTTGGGACATTGTAGTTTGTATATATTGAGAGTTATATTTGAAATGGTTAAGAATAGAATTTAGAACAAAAAGCTACAGTTTAAAGGGTTTTTTAAGTCTTTTGAATTCCATTAATTGGCTCTAACTACGAGTAGGTTTAATAACACGACGTAATATTACGTAGATACGGTATTTTCGTCGAAACTTAAATCATAAATTTAATTTAAACCAGCTGATAGAGCAATTAATTATATTTCCTTTTGTGGCATGAGTGATTCAAACAAGGTGAATGCACACGAGCGCACAGGCCACTTAGACTCATAGACATTTGCACTCTTTAGACTGCAGAAGCACAGTCAAGACTAAGATGGAATGCCTCAATGCTCTAAATTTCACCGGATATATGTATGACTAACTGCTTCTTAGGAATCATTTATTACTGCTTCAATTCAATGTTTTAATGAAATAGATACTCGAGGCGGTCGTCGGTACAAGTATCGTTACACAAAACACGTGGACCCCGATACAATGAAGTAACCAAGATACAAAGATCTTTTGTTAACAGCTAAGTCCTGGCTGTGGCTGTATTCTATCGTAAGACGTCCACATGTTTCCTTTTCTTCGCATCTGTATAGGTTTTCCTTGATGGTACAATATTCATTACGTGTCGTACTTGTATATGTACAAATAATACTGCCGTGGGAAAAACGGACCACATCACATATCTTTTTTTTTTTGATATGTGGAGCAAACGCACAATGTTGCTGTTGTTAAATCTACGTCAATGATCCGGCCCTTTTGAAACAATTCTTAAAATGTGTTTTTTATAATGTTTTTTTTATTTTATACTTGAACTAGGAATTTACCGTTAATTTTTAACTGTTATTATGTTGTGTTAAAAGATTGCTGTTCAATTTTCAAGGGGCTAAATATCGTCCCGGATTTAAAATACTTTTCTGTATTTGAAGTTCCTTGCTCTCAAATCACGTCTTTTGTAATAAAAATTACGGCGACAATTGAAGAATTGCAATGTTTTAAAATATATTTTTTAATCTCCTGGTGCCTATGCCAAAAGGTGAAATCTCAAATAAAGACCCTAAAGCAGAAAAAATGCAATAAAACTAACAATATGAAGCCACATTCTAATTTAAGTTTTATTAGTAAGTACAAAGTCCTCGTATAGAGCTTGTACGACCGTCTGGAAAGCCGTGTCCCAGGCGGACAAAAATATTCATAGCCCAGCATACAGAGCTGTAGCAATGCGAAGTCAAAGTAAACATTCGTTAGGGATTCGCATGTCTCATCTTTGTCAAACGTGACCGGCCTGTGGGATGGAACTATATAATATACATAAGCTGGGGAATGAGTCTTCGTTATGCAAGCTTACATCTCGCTAACAGTTGACTATGTTTACGACAGCGCGAAGGACTTTAATGACGGTTTTTGTTTTGTTTCTCTTAAGGAATTTGAAATATCTGGGATTTTTTAATTTAACATTAACGTCTGTTACCAAATTCTAAACTATATTAAAGCGAAAAAAATCGTCGGTCTTAGTTAGGATTCGAACCTGCGTCTTCTCTGGCTCTCCGGGCCGATGCAGGTGCATTGCCACTTATGCCACCAAGACCACACTTAAGATCCACGAAATTAGTGATCGTGATTAGTAATCTTTTGCTTGTTCATGTTTTATTTCTGTCGCTTTAATAAAGTTTCTTAGAAATGGTACTGTGTTTTTACAAAATTTATAGAATCACTAGCTGTTGCCCGCGACTTCGTCGTTCGTCGTCGTAGAAGTTGTTCGTAGCTACTTGCGGACAAATAGTACCCAATGTATTTTCCTGGGACTCAAGTTATCGTCAGTCCAAAGTTCATCAAGATAGGTTTAGTGTTTTAGCCGTCTAAGCGTAACAGACTTTCTTTCGCATTTATAATATTAGTATAAAACATATAAACAAAAACCAAATTAAAACGAATTCAAACATTAATTTACTATTTTACTATATATCAAAATAATGTAAGTACTTATGTGTTTAATCCTATATGTTTTTAACGTGTGTAGAAGCGAAGATAAAGAAAAGAGAGAAAAAAACTAACATTGAACGTTATGGCGACTTTCCCCTGAGAGCGGAGCGGGCTCCGTACGGACTCCGTTTGGCTTACAACAATGACTTCAAATGATTCCAACGCTAACCTGTTTAAAGTCACCTCCGCTCGCAGTGGAAAGCGGGCATTAAACATTGCATTTAATGTTTGTGATAATGATGCCCTAAATATTTTTAAATAATTATTTATTGGGTCAAGAAATACAGATCAACATATGTGTAACTATCAAAATAATAGATTTAATGGTGGTAGGACCTTATGATGGGTCCGTCTGGATCGCTACCACCATCTTATGCATTAACCCACCGCCAGGCAGCAGTATTCGCATTACTGTGTTCCGGTGTGGGAATAAGAAAACCGGTGAAATTACTAGCATAGAGGCATTCCATCTCAGTCCTCAGGGTTGGCAACGCATTTGAAGTCTTAGGATTGCAGTTTTGAGATTGTAGTATTGAGATTTCAAATGTCTAAGGGTCTCTAACTGCTTTATTTCTATTCCACTCGGTTTAAATAACATTTTAATGATACGATCGTTTATATTGTCAAGTAATTATAAGAGTGACCACGACGCACATTCAGTGCCAACGACCCGATAGTCGGGTCCCCTGTTCGTGGGAGATTTAGCTACATAGCGGAAAAATGCTGCTACAGGCTACAGCGTAGCACACGTAGCGATGGCACTGAATGACTTAAAAATATGATAACATCTTTAAAAGTTACGCTTATACCCCCTTATCTTAACTGTAGAATTAAGTTTATCAACAAACTTATAGATATATTATCTAAATCATTGCGACTAACAGGTTAATAAGAGTAATAGTAATTTTATACCACAAATATGCTTACCTACGAGCTCTTCAACCCGTCAACGTGCTTCTATGTCAAACAGCAAATAGTTCGAAAGGAAATCCTTGAGCAAAGTCGGCGGTAGATGGTAGGAATAATTCATAAGATGTAGATATCTTCTTAGTAAGTGTCTTCCTCGAACACATACTTTACATCGTGAGGCTAAAACTACAAACCACAGGCATGTCAGAGTTTTTCCTGGTAAGTAAAATGTAGGTTACAATAACTTGGCTTTGGATTTGTAAGATATATTTAAAGTAGTTTTCGCATTTACTTGCTCGGCTATATGGAAATAGGCATATAAGGTTTAGGTCTTTAAAGATTTGGAAACTAATTCTACTTAATTCCTTTTTTCAGTTTTCTTGTCCATTTGTTATACATATCCAGTAGTCGATGAAATGTTGTCATGGTTGCCAGGAGAGAAAATAATCGTAATAAAGTAGTAAAGACAAGCAATTTAGTAAACACCTGAAATACACAGTTGTATTTACGTTAATTAGCATGTCAAGAAAGAAAAAAAACAGTAATATTAAAAATAACAAGTGTTTACAGGCGGTCTTATCACTGTGATTAGCGATCAGTTGAACATAGACTCCGTAGTTTTAAGGATACATAGGTAAAAAACTTAAATAAAGGTCCTCGCATGTTGTTGTATTGAAAACGAATATGGAATTTACATCAAATTTAGTAGAATGTCGAACTGTCTACACAGATGTGTTACAAATACATGCAAGAGGAACTTTACGTTTTTTACCTATGTGGCCATATCAACTGTCATAATGATTGTGCTAATGTGAAAGTTAGATAGGAACTTAGAGCCGTCAATTAGTTAACTGATCTTAACTAACAAGAAGATGATGATGATGATGAGTGGGGACGCCGCCGAGGCAGGCGGGCGGTCGAGTGGCTCTCCATTAATTCCGCCCAGACTAACAAGAAGATAGGTGTCTGTCTTCAGAAGCGTCAGAAACGTCAGTTTTCTCGGTCTACTTAGACGTTTACTTGGACTTGTTTATAGACTGGTATCTTAGGGAAGACGAGCGCCTCCGCCCTCATTTGTTTTCTGTCTGTTTTCCAATAAATCAAAATATTTTGAAATCTAAAAGTAGTTATTTGAGGTGAGTAGGTTAGAATTTTTAAGATTCGTTTAGTATGTTATAAGCAGCAGTACCTATATACCTAATAAAGAACAACATTCAATAAAAAAAAGCTGATCTCAGTATAAACCATGGATGTTTCCATGTTGTGTCGATAGAATTGCAAACTTGGGTACATGATCTTGATTTCTTTATCTTTACGATTTAGAACAGTACATAGTCCTCGCAAACCCAAGATAGCTCACGACACGTCTGTTGTAGCAAATTCAATATCAGACGTGATTTCCTTTATCAATCATCTGCGACTGACGTGACAAATTTGCCTGCGCGAAGGGTTGATCGTTCTGATGTATGTAGGGCGGCTGTCATTGGTGTCGCAGAATGTTCTCGGGAACAGATATCTCACTGCATCTTTAATAATTTATGTTTGAGAAATAGAAACGTCTTGTTTTGAACTGCTCTCAAAAGTGAAGAGGAAGTTCATATCACTGTTTAATACGAGTTTATAAACGTTTTTATCAGTCAGTTAAAAGGATAGAGCTATAGGTGCTATTTATGTACCTCTGTCGCTACCATTTCCTGAAACTTGTTAAATTTATGGACATGAACTGTTAAAGCCTGACAAGTTTGAAAGATACTTATAAATTTTCTGTCTCTCTTCCTCTCTTTCCCTTCTTTCAGTCTCATTTATACACTCGTATCTGCTATAACGTCCCTTTGACCAGCCTCGAACTTGAAAGGTGCTGACATTTCAAAATTAAACCACAGAGGTCCGTGTGGTTGCCGGGTTAGAAATAGTGCCACTCCATGTCTTCCCGTTGTTGTAAGTGGCGACTAAGGGAATAAAGACTTTTAGTACTGTTGGACGATGGGCTTGCAACCTATCATTATTTACTCGTAATACATTGGTACACATCTTAACCTATTTGTGCAATTTTGTGGTTACAGATTTATCAACGAGTTGATGGTATATTTCTGTAGCTCTGTCTACCCCACTCTGGGAATGAAGGCGTGAAGGTATGTATGTATGTAGGTTCCAAATAGATTGTAATACAATAGCGACTTGCGGTTTTACTATTTTTTTAAAACTTTACCATTTAACAAGGCCGGGGATTTTAGAAGTGATTGTAAATATGCCTGCTATTAAATAAGGAGAAGGCAAACCAGCACACACGCTACCTGGTAATTGGGATCACGGAAATTAGCAAAGATAAGACTACGATCACAAGGCTGCAAAAATTAATTAAATGAAATGGAAGGCAACTAAGCTAGATACAAAGCTAAAAAAAATCGTGTTTATGCTGTCGTTAGTTTGTAGTTACTCTTTGTTGCTCGTTTTTATGCGGTCTTAATATAGACTTCATTTTAGTAGGTAGTTAGCTTGTCAGTTCGCGCTCGTATTTCCGATATTTCGGAGCTGGTCGTGACGTGGTTATGCGAGAACACGGTTTTAGGGTACTAATGTGATTAATGCGACACCACGGAAGCGTACTGTTTTGGTTGGCTGACGTGTGTACTCGTATAAAATGTTTAAAATGTTTGTTCGACGCCTAAACAAACAAGCAAATATTATGAATGGCTAGCAGGTGTCCAGTGGGATGTAGTGAATAATCAAATCGTATTATTTCGCTTGTTCGTAATTTTGCGCTTTCAGTCGGATTTAATACCCGTCAATAAGTTAAGTGAGAAAAAAGGATGAATATAAACTTAACGTCTAACGTCAGTCCAGATCACTACCACTAGTAATAAACTTTGTCTGCATGAGTCGCGTCGGGAATTCGATTGATATTCACCAATTTATGTGTTTATTTTATAAAGTTGATGACTTTTCCAGTTTTCGCAATGAATATGAATGACAGTAAGTAATATTTTGTTGCACGTGAGTGAGTCGACTGCTAACTAAGATGTGACAATATGCCAATGTCATGGTTTTGCGAGGCTGGTGCTGTAACAAGGGTAAGATCAGTTTGACTAATAGTTACATAAAATGCGGGACAGATTTCATTAATACATACTCGTCGTACATGGTTACAATATCAATTATTTAAATTAAATCCTTCTACACACACACACACAAGCAAGTACAACTGTTTATCGGTTTCAGAATTTACTTACCATCAGGTGGCCTGTGTGTTCGTTTGCCTTCTTCATGGTTTACTTTAACCGACGTTAAATCTGACAAGCCCAAGGCAGCGAAAGAGACATAGTTATACAATTCTTATTCCATCCGTCCGTGGAAAATACACCAACCGGTACATCTTATCTTTCTAACTTAACGTCTAACAAAGAAGTGGGACTACATAACAGCATAATATTACGATGTCTAAAAAGTATCAAATATAATGAATGTTTTAAAAACAAAAATAACACCTTCAAAAATTTAAAGTCTGCTTTTGATTAAAAATATTGTAGTCGCCGCTGACTGCAGTTAGATGGACCTACCTATCATTTTAAAAGAAGTTATTCCTTGCGGTATTGAAAGTGGTTTTGTGTTTTAAATCATTTATTTCAGTAAAACTAACTCACAGTCGGCTTGTATTCACAGATTGACCGACTAAGCCACTAACACTGTTTTACTTTGCAAAATACATCATATGATCACCTACCTCAATTACTGGTCATGCAATTTAACCCGTTGCTTCCTATTATTCTAAGAGCCAACGACATTAAACCTAGTTCGAAAAGACTATTGGATGATATATATATATATATATATATATATATATATATATTTAGTCTCATCATGAATGGTGATGCTGGATTCCAAAAAACCTGCCTAAGCTATATTTTTTTTACTTGTGCCTTCGATGTCTAGTATGATAAATGGACTCCCATGTTTCGTTTATTCTTTGGAACAGGGGAGGGGTTAGAAAATACGACAATGAAGTACTGCAAGCCCCCTGATTGGCCCAATCAGTGGCAGCAATGACAAGCGACGCCTCGTACTTAAGTATCTTTTGTAATGGATCTTCTCAAAAAAGCAATGGTCATCTGAGAGATCATCATCTTCTGTGTAAGAAAAACCACTGCTGCAATTAGACGTCAAACTAAAACAAAAAAAAGGTCCATGTTTTTCGCATTGCAGCATCACCATTTCGTGTTCCTCCATTAATGACGAGACTAAATATGTATATATATACACTCAGGAGCAAAAATACCGGGTCAGAGTGCGTTTTTCATACTAAAGAGGCTATTTTGAAGCCTTGTTTCCTCGCCAGGGAATGCTGTTAGTGAAATCTGATGCTGAATACCCCGAGCATCGATACAGGACTTCCAGATTGCCTTGGATACCCAACTGAATTGGCAATAAAATGTAAGTTTTGACCTCCTCTATTGAATCTTGGACTATCTACCATTAAACCTCACTCAAAACAACCCCTGGCGAGGAACCAAGGCTTCGAATTAGTCTCGTTTGTATTAAAAACGCACTCTGACCCGGTATTTTTGCTCCTGAATGTATATATATACCAGGGTGACCTGTCGTTTCGCCGAGTTCAATTACGCAGATTTTTGTTTCGCAGACAACTATTGGCATACCTATCTTTTGGCCGAGTAACGTTTTGATATAATTTCGTTACGCCTACTATTTGTGTCGCCGAGTAGTCGGTAGACAGTAAAACGATACGCAGGTACGTCTAGTCAATTGTTTGTTTCGTAATTGTTTCATTTTACCGAACAACTGTTCGTCAAAACATGATAAGCAGAGTTGTGACATGGCATCATTATTGTATAGTAGGTTTAAGGTTCAGTAGTTTTTGTTTCGGAATTGTTTCAGTTAACTGTACATCTGCATCTGCATCTGTGCATTTTTATGGCTGTTTTATGGAATACGAATCAGGGCAGATTCGAATCGGATAGGTTAGGTTAGAAGGTCACGGCGGGAGCTTCGCTCCCGCCTTGGCCTTCGAGGTTATTTTTTTTTATCTACCCAGAAAATAACAAACACAACAAAGTCAATTTAAAAATAGGTAAACTATTAATAAACTGAGCCGTTATTTGGGGCAAATGATACTAAGGTACATCGTAACAATGAATTTTATTTGTTACAAAAATCTATGATTTATAGGATGATGAATAACCAACCGTTTAAAAGCGAAAAGTTGTTTGAGCAAGCATTCAAAATGTGTAGTGATTAATAAGCTTAACGAATTTCTGCCAATAGTTGTTCAGCTTACTGACTCATAAGCCAACTAAAATAGCTGCTAAAGGTTTAGTTATGAAACGTTAGTCTGCGAAACAATAAATCTTCGCATAAATCCATCAGCGTACCGTTACTCGGTGAAACGTTGTCTGCCAATCAATAATCTGCCAAATAATTGTCGGCGAATCATTAGGTAACCATATACCAGTTATTACGTCACATAATTCTAGCTAACTTTGTTGCAACATGAATTCCGAATAACTGCCAACAACTTCCAAACTTAATCATAACTATAGAGACTTTCACGTCGAAACAAAGAAACGCAGCAAGATAAGAAAGTCTTCCCTTTTCGATGCGGGTAATGAGTATGTTCACCCAGCCCGAGGAACAATAATATACCACAGTCGGGATAAGCATATTTCTACAATTTATCGTCATTTACATACTATTTCAAGGAAAAAGGCTTATTAGGTGTTCCAATTTGTGTTTAACCCTATAGTTTATTATACGGCCTGAAGTGTCCTGACAATAAAAGTCACTAAAACCTTAACAATATTACAATGATATGGTTTAAGACCAAGTGGAATAGAAGTTATGGAAGTCTCAGTTTAGATTAAAGAGTTTTTTTTTCACACCTATTTCATATATTTTATGTTTAGGTCCTTTATTGACTTTTGAGGTTTTAGAATCTTCAAGCCTAGGAAAGTCTGTTTTTTTCTTTTAAGGAAAAAATGTTAGCATTTAACGTTTAAAATAAAAGCAAAATTTTGTAAAATGATGATAATTTTAAGAAAACTTGTGTTTTTTTAACTTTTGACCGGACATTTTCTCGTGTATCTTCAATATTGTCCTCGGGTACTTTTATTTTTTAATTTATTGTTGAACATTGATCATTTATTTATAGAGCCCTAATAAATAAATAAAAAATACTTAGAAATACTGAACCGAATAGTTTCAGAACCGATATTGGATATTAGATGCTCCGGGGAAAATCTCCTTAGGGAGTAAACAAAGAAAGATGGCGGAATGTTGCGTCCGCTCCTAATCGACTTAATAAATCCTAAAGGTCGTGAGTTGGATTTTCTGCCTGATTCGAATAGTGATTGAAATGCGATAACATTTCTTTCCTCAATCCTTATAATATAGGTCACATGTTTGAGATTGTTATGTAACCGCTTGGTATAGTTACGTTGGCCTCGCTCCCTACGGCAGAGCGAAAGAAGGGTAATGGTTTTGACACCCTATGTATGGATGTTCCAATCTAGCGTCGTCCCTAATTAACCGATTTTGACGAATGAGGTCTCTATCGATTCATCTTTACTACACAACAGTTTGAATATTGAAAAAGATAGCAATAACAACAATTATAACAGAGGAACGTTAAAGCAGGTAATGGGGGACAGCCAAAACAGTCAAAAACAAAACACAGCAACATCCATGGCTATGCAAATAGGACATAAAAAACAGGTGAGTACTAGTATTATATCGAACCATGGTACGTCCTATCTTCCTTTCTTACATACATACATACCTTAATTCCCAGAGTGTGGTAGGCAAAGCTACAGAATTACTAACTACTCTAAAAACTTGATGTGAATTCTGTAATCACTTTTTGCACAATAAATAATGAAATAACCAAGATGTTGATTAAAATAACTCAGCGATTGATGAAGTTTTGTGATTTAAAACCACTTTGCGAGTAAGTAAACTGTTAAGACAAGCACAAAGTATATTCAAAATTTGGACGACAAATTGGATTTTCTGTACATTTTCTTCAGCGTTAAGTTTTAGAATCATTTAATACGAATTTTGTTTAGTACTGGTACCGATATCGATGTTTTGTAACGATGCTGATTAATCTTTTTTAAAAATACGAATAATCGAAATAATAAATTAGTTTTTCTAAATGTAACTCCTGCAAGAATTATAACACAAAGATATTCACTTCTATCGTCGTCCAAAGTGTGTGGTGTAAGCCACCAATATACATTTGAAAGTCGTCCGTGAGTAAATATATTTTATGAATTTAAAATACGTGTTTGTGTTCGTTGAACGATAGAGACTGTTGATTGTATACGAGTCATATGACTGCGCGATATAATACGAACATTATTCAGATAACATTTTCAGTAAATTGATACGGTTGACATCCGAGTTTTTTGTTATATGTGAAACAATTCTAGCATAAAGACACTGTTAAAGTATGTAGCGTTATGTTTTTGCAGTCCAGACGTATGTCTGGTAAACTTACTAGATTGTTCTATATTTTCTGGTAAAATGAAATGCCTGCACTGCACAGTTCTTTTATTAATTGACTTAATAAAGTAATCCTCTTTTTTTTAAGGACATAATATACAGGTCTCTTACTATAAGTTAGAATGAACTTTGATAAAAGGAGGAAAGTATCAAAATATGTACTTATTTACCAAGTTACTAATGCATTGTCTAGACAGATGATTTGGCAGAGTTTCATAAAAAGAGATCGTAATTTGCTACGGCACAAGCTAAGTGCGTCCAGGTAATTTTGGTGTGTCAAAGTACAAAGGGTTGCTAATTAGCTAGCATTTAGTATAACTTCAAAGGATCTAAACCACCATTGTAACATTATAGTTCATTGAACTACTTTATCTAACTAACTGTCAGCCGCAGTGTGCTCACCGTTAACTGATCTCAATAATAGAAATCAAGATTGAAATAATTCACAGCTTTTGTGCCCGGTTAAATGCGTTTGAAATAAAGAAAATATTTTTTGTAGATGTACGTCCCATTATATATCACTCTTATGTACGAGTATATTAAAACAATTTATAATGAAGGTATTTTATGAGTAAATATTTTATTTAAATCTAAAACATACATTTTCAACGTAACGGGAAAAAAACGAGAGTACCTAAGGGCAAAGTTGATTGACCTACATTGTGCCCCCCTCGTTCCGGCCATATTGCAAGTGGGGGTTTATAAAACGACTCAAGCACCCCGCGTGAGCTTTTGATAGTTTAGCGGGGACAGAAAATGTAACTTACTTTTGCAAAGTAAAATTCCGTTTACACTTGTTACATTGTAACCTGACCTATGTTACTATGTACTCCAAATTGAAATAAAAACCGAGGAGTCCATGTCGATTTTATTACACGGCACTCGTTTTGCCTAAGACACTCATTTTATTTAACGAGTTGTAAAACAGTGACAGACGTTTAAAACTTCTCTCTCTCTCTCTCTCTCTTTATTTAAGAGCCATGCTCTTGTCGGTGTATTCGGTCCTTAGTCAACTGCTTGATTTGCTGGTACGATCCAACCTTAACTTTTTATTTTATTTGCTCAAGGTAATTTCTTCTTGGTCTTCCTCTGCCTCGCTTTCTTTCTATGATGTTTTTAAGGAAAAGGTCGTATCGTAGCAGGTGTCCTATTATTGTTCCCCTTCTATTTTCTATTGTTGCTGTTAAATTCCTACTTTCTATTCAGTACTCGGTCATTAGATATCTTTTCTGTCCAACTTATCCCCTCCATTCTCCTTCAAAACCACATTTCAAAGCCTCCAATCATTGTCTTTGTTTGTATCTATGTTTAAAACTTATGCCTTGAAACATAACATCATACTAAAATGTATCAATGTATCATTTGAGGGAGCTTCGCAATGACACCATCAAGTATTTGGTCTTGAGACAAGGTGGTGAAGTTAGGTACTGGCTCACTACTCGTAACAGACAATACTAGTTCATGTACTTACTTGTGGTTTTGACATAACTGCCCGAAACAGGAGAGAGTTTTTAGAGTTTTTTGTGTTTGTAGTTATGGCGATGAAAACCCACAAATTCCAGGCTTATTTTTAAATTTTGTCTCAGGGTTTCTCTACGAATAAGCTTAACAAAAGTGCTAAGTAATTCTGCCTTACGTGCCTACGAACGCACGGGACAGATTTTATTTGCTGGGTCATAATTCATGAACAAAGCAAGGAATAATATCGCTGAAATTTAATCTATCAAAGCATCGAGGTAGTCGAGTAGCATCTATATTGATCTTAATCATATAATATTACCTGATTTGGAGTTTTTAAAAGCCTGTTTCACAATCTTCAAAAACCTAGTGTTTATCTGTCAGTTAAATTTGTTGCTTTTTTATTTTATAATAAAAGAAAAGGAATTTACCAGTCCAATAATGTTATCTAGAAACTGTGAAATGGCCTTGCAGTTTTGTACATCGACTGCCTAATACTGATATCAGTGTCATATTTCAAATTCAAATTCATTATTGATACAGTAGATGGAGAGACCAATTCAAAATATAATAGGAGACTTGAATGTTACTGCTATTAAAATCACACATTGTAATTTCTTGTGACATGACAATCTACACTAGGCTAGGCATCCGTAGAATGACATTTATTTTTTAAGATTAGGTACCAAGACAGAAAACCCATCGTCCAACAGTTACCCCCTTTTTCAAAAATAAACAAAAAACCTATTTTAGTTAAGGTATTAATATGGTAACTTTCTATGCAATTTAAATGTCATAATGACAGATAAATATAGAGGATATTTCAAGCACACTTTAGCTATTTATGAATAAGATGATCATGAATAAGAGGGTTAATTTTTTCTGAGCTTATTAAAATATTGTAAGTAAGCCATTTTTTGTTATTCTTTTAGTGCCTTAGACACTCTACCTAAAAATCATTTACTAAGTTATTTATTAGTTATTATCACTAAGTAATTATTTAATAGGTATACAAAAAATCCCTTAAGCTCTAAAACGCGAACTAAAATCAATGTCCTGTTCCGAAACGTACCTTACTTTCGGGGTCTTAATTAATGCATCGAATAATTTCCGTTGTTCCATAATTTTGTGGCTCTGGATATTTAATTTAGCAGGCAGTTCAGCGTCCAGACTTAATTAATTTGCTCTCTCGGCCTCATAATGATCTCGAGGGATCGCAAGATACCAGATTGATCATTCCTTGGGGCCTTAAGTTTAATTTAATTATAGAATTTTGTTTTACAGAACCTGATCGGACAAGGTCGCGAAAACTTGGAGAGGATTTTTTATTATGTTTAAAATTAGGCAACCCATGTGTAGAAATGGTATGTGGTCGATACCCTTCGTTTTGTATTTCCTAATTTAATTATCTACGCACCTATATCGTTTTATGCCGAGAGAGTTTATTAATTTGTGGTATTGTTTTCATTATTTTCCAGGGTTGGAAATGTTGGCTTTTTCAATTTGAAAATGTTAAATGATAAATTGGTTCATTAAAGAAATTAAACTCCAACTTATGTAGACGTTTCTTATTTATTTTGCAAATAGAGATTTAAACCAAAAGGTGATTCTATTACATCGTTTGTAGACGACCTTTAATATACCCGCATCTAATTTAGGTGCTGCTCTATATTAATTGTATTCTCATAATCAGTAGAATATCCGCGCGAGTAATTAATTGCCTACCTTCCTAAACTAAACTATTCCACTATTTCCACGTTGTCTAATATTGCCAGTGACGTCGGTAGGTACATAGTAGCTAAGGTGCACGACGCTTGGAATTAATTGTACCGAAATTAATTCTAGGCGGAAGAGCCCAAAATGTCGAGCAAAATAGGCAAGCTGTCGTCCGGCTGTTCACGTTGTAACATTTTGAACGCCGGATGCAAGAATTGCAGTATACGTATTTTAACTGTGTGTCACTATCATAGCAGTAACGGGTTTTCCAATATTGCAAATGCAGTAAAATATATATATAGGTAGGCATAAATGGACGTTTTTGTTAATGATCTTTATTAATTGGCAGCTAGTAGCAGTCTAGACGAAACAGCCATAATCCTCTTTTCGAATCAATTAATTATACATTTCAATCGACTGAAAAATCGCGAACGCGGCCATTTAATGCAACTGCGGGCGACACAAAACCGAGTTTTGGTTCAGTCACGTTTTAAAATGCGGTTAAAATTATCGTTTAATAAATATTTATTTGGGTTTTTATATCCTTGCTGTTGAATTGTTATATGCTCAAATTGCTATTTTATTGTTAGAATTGAAAATTCGGTTTTTAAACCACGAATAAAAACGAGTGATTTTCATTATGTTGCGGTTGGTATTGGTTCTTTGTTTATTTATAGTTTTCCAATGAAATTTTTTTCAATGTCTCTTTAACTGACGATTGAATAACAGCTAACATAATGTTAACTATGGTGATGACTATATAGTTTAGGTCAATGTAAAATAGAATGTGTTCAGGGACACAAAATTATTAAAATAGGTATTTTCAAACTCATAATAAGTATTTATTTCACATATCTCAAACTCATAATACATTCTAAATAAAACATAATAAGATTGGCAAAATTTGATTTTGCACTGTAGAGTGAATTCAAATATACGACTCTCACTCAGCATTTTCTTGTCAAAATAACTCTGTACTTTGTAGCTGCTTCCTAGACCATAAAAGACTAATACAAATGAACAATCTTAAATCCTAATTGCCTTTGAATTGTTTTGACTACTGCTCATTTACTTGCTGGTAAAGTTGACATAATACCTCAATAAATGGTAAAGTCCTTTGTTTGTAAGCTGTTCTTGTACACTCTCTTGTACTCACTAACGCCTGCATGATGCATTACAGTCATGATGGATCGATGTAATAATGCCATCCTTTTCGAGCGTGTTTCCTAAAACGCTTCCAAGAATTCAAAATTAAACCATATTCCTGAGAAATCTCAGAGTTTTCATCAACACTACATGTTCATACGTATACTTACTAAGTTTATTCAAGATGAAATTCAAATTCAAGCATATCGCCAGCTGCGAGCAGTATTCGGTTGCAATTTGAGAAAGCCAAGAAATAATGAAGCGCATTCCTGGGTGCTGTTTCCTTTAATGAGTAGTCAAACGACAGACTTGACGCAGCACACAGAGTATGGATGGTAGGAGAGGAATAAATTAACATTTTTATGATTTGTGGTAATGCAATAACACATTTGTATTGAATTTTTTTAATGGTTATTTGCGTGGGAGCCCTTTGTTTCATTTTTTTCATCACACTTTCACGTAAACAGTATCTAAACATACAGGTTAACTGGGCCGTAAGCCCCATATAAAACCCTCGACCTTTTTTTTTCATGAAAACCTACATACAGGTTAACTGGGCCGTAAGCCCCATATAAAACCCTCGACCTTTTTTTTTTCATGAAAACCTAGTTCGGTAAGTAATTTTTTTTTAATTTATAGCGCAGCACACCGTTCATGCAAGTTCAAGCAAGGAGTTTACACGAAATTAAAAAATTGTTTTAAAATGTTATCTAAACAGTAATTTCATTGCAATCTTGCTACATGTTATAAATTTTAATAAATAAGTTTTTTCTGCCCTATAATTTCATTTATTTACTCGTAAATGTGATGAAAAACATTGTATGTTTCACGGTCGGTACGGGAATTACGAACCTCGACTCAGAAAGCCCTCAGTCTTCGACTTCGGGCTTCTACTAGAGCCTCGGTCGTAATTCCTTACTTACCGCCCTTAATACACAATGTACTATTTTGGTCATATGTCATTGTTGACATAATTATTGATAGTCATCATTTTTATATCGCTGGAATCGTAAACTTTTTAGAATTTCTTACCTTAGGTGTAGACAAGGCTAGGTAAGGTTAGGTATGATTTAAAATTTAGAAAAAGTTAGCTCCATAAAAATATTTTAAACACATTATGACTTTAAAAATATGGCAGAAAATATAGACCCTATTTTCTCCCCTTGGGCACGTTTTCCGAGAGGTCCGTACGATTTTTGCAACTTATAATAATGGAGAAACAAGGGTAAAAGCGGGGTGTCGCCCGGAGGAAGAAGTCGTGGTTAAAGTTCATCCGCAAGTGGACCGGCGTCAAGCATGCTGCATAACTGCTCTGCTTCGCAAAGGACGAGGATAAATATTCGTAGTTGTTGGCCAACCTTCAGAAATTGGAGAGACAAATGAGAAGAAGAAATGGTTGAAATTGCCTCGTGAAATCGTTTAGGTAATAATAATAATAGGGATTTACGCTTTTATCACCGATTCTCATTTCATAGAATGTTTTACTTCGCCGAATTTTCATTTCATCGACAGCATTTACAGTTTAGTTTATTCGCATTTTGTACAATTTCGCAGTTTTTAAAAGAAGTCCTATAAAAATGTAAAAAAATATGTAAAAATTAAGCGAAATAAACTTTTCTATACTATCTATTATGTAAGTAAAGTGTGTAAACTCTGTCAACTGTTGAGCCCTCTCGCGCGAAAGTAATTTGTAGGAACGTATTTATAAATAAATGACTTTACAAATGGGATGTTTGAAATTCTGTATCACTGTAATAAATGAGCTTGAGGTGAATATGAGGTTTCTTTGTAAACGCGGTACAAATTCAAGAAAATTTTAACGTGTGAGTACGGAGATCGTCGAGACTAGAATTAAATATGCATACCTGCAACAGTTTAACGTCTGAGTGCTAACGATAAAATGGCGGTTTTTTTTAAGGCTTGGAAAACATTATAGTTACGATCTAAATCAAAATTAGCTACTATACCAATTTATGAACAGATAAACTTTTATTTAGAAAGCATTGTTGTTTTTTGTGTATTTTGTATCGTTTTCTAGTACCCATAGGACAAGCCTAGAGCTTAGTTTGGGACTACGTCAATTTGCGTAAGATTGTCCTGTGATTATTTTAGTCTCCGATCTTAAATATACAAAACAAAACAATGCAAAACACATAATGTATCTTTGTCTGTGTTTATTTATTACTTAATTTATTTATTATTTACTTATTAAAAACAAACCACAACCAACCAAACACCCTGCAAAACCGTTTGATCATACCTATTTCAATATATACTAATTTACCTATTTCAAAATATTTGTTTGAACATTTTCAAATAAGTATATACATACCTACATACTATATGATATTTTTAACCATCTCGGCTTATACAAAGCGGGAGACATTAAACTAAATAGAAAAGGTTGTTATATTCCTGTAACACAACCCACACGGGATCAAAGTATGACGTCGATATTCCCACGATTGCAGAAACACGTTTATCTACTCACGCATCATTATTGGCTTAAAGAACGCTGAGTTAATTCATGAATACAGGACGTTGAAAAGCATCAACCATAAGACTCGAAACCGTAAATAATTTCGTATTGTGTAGAAAATTACTCCCTATGATGAAAATTTGCAACCCGACGCGAACGTAATAAATTTCACGCTCTCATAATTCTGCGGCGTGATTTACAACATGATTCTCAACGACACGAAACACTTTTGTACAATATGCCAATTAAACCTTGCGCTTAAATTTATTAATGGATTGGACCAGGAAAATGATTTTGAACTTTTAAATATTGACTGTCTGTATAATGAAGTTTTCATTTGAAAGCGGTGTGCGAATGTCTTAACGAAGGTATTTTATTTAAGTTTCTGTTCGATTATTTTCGCTCGCAATATAATGGTGGGGTCAAGTTTTAAAATCATCCGACCGCAAACGGAGTTTCCAAACGTCGATGAATGAAGACCGAAGAATAGTTTCAAAGCAGTATTTTGCTTTGTCGTGGTTCCTATTTCCGATATTCTCCGATGGACCGCTTGGCGTTTAATGGTTTGAGAACGATCGATTGCAGTACCGATATATTTTTATTTGAGTAGAAAGTTTTCAGTTCGTTTGTTGCCGACTATGGCTGTAAAAAAGAGAATGGAACTAGTGATGTGATGATGATAATGAAATATTTCCATATCGACTGATCTCGGGACAAATTGAATACGATACGCTTTACGAACTTAAATCAATATAATCTAGGTTATTAACGTATATATTATTACGTACATAATAAATTATTATGTACAAAATAATATGTGCTGCTGGTGTTTAGTCTTAATCTGTCATCAGTAGTTCAAAAGTATTATACCTAGTTTTTATTTACAAAAGGCCTTGTATTGATGCTTTCAAAGTTTCTCATATTTTTTCGTCTAACAAGTACCTATATATAACATGGTGCTGTAACACCAAGTGTATTTAACGAGTGACTCAGTACAGTACACCACAATTATCTTTTTCAACTAGATTTCGATTATCAAAGAATAACATTTTGCTTAAGTACGAGTAACAGTGTTTTAAGATCAAATTAGAGAAGAGTCGGTATTGAATCTTACCCACCTGTTACGTCGATCATAAAGATGCTCGCCGTTTACTTTGCATCATCTGGGCCTTTTTGCGATTTGAAGATATAGGTTACAAAAAAAAAATGGCGACTACAGTCTGAATTTGCCACAAGCACTGCTTTTCTATTAAACATTATTTTATTTTATTGTTTAACTATGACTTGTGATTTATTTGTATTGCATTTGAATGATTTTTTTGGTGATTTAGAGCTTAAAGACGTTTTGCTAATAAATAAGGCAATGCTCACTTCCTTGTAGAAAATATAGAAGACCTGAGAGCAGCATAGTAACGCCTAGTGCAGTAGCATCACTAACAAGTTAATCTGAATAGTTTGCAATCTCTTTACTACGTTGGTTTGGTTTACGCTTGACTGGTGTTCAATCGCAGAGGAAACTTAGATAAGTCTGTAAATACTCTAATTATAGAGTTTTTCTGGATCTGGTAATAATAGACAATGTAGAAAGGGGTGCTTCAGTTGGATTTGATGTTTGGTTTTAGATATGAACGTCGTTGCTTGCCCTAATTATTTGTAGTTAATTTTGTGGGTTCTAATTATATTTTGTTCTAATTACTTTTGTCCTAGTCGCGGAAAACGCAGAATTTCGGGACGCAATATTTTTTGGGTAATTATGGTTATTGTTAATTATTTGCAGGAGCCTTTAGGTTTAAAATAAATCCACATTTATATTGAGTGGATTATAAAAACACTATAAATTATACTTTATAGAGAATATGAGCTTTAATTATTTACATGAAAAATCGAAAACCCGGCATCATTACATCGAAACTTTGCACATTCCTATTAATTTAATGCTTAGTAAATAATCAAAGGCATTATCCAACCTAATTTACTTTTTGTTACGTCTATACCCGTAAAATATATCGAGCTTGAGAAAAAACTACACTTTATTGAATGTTTTAAATAAGTTCTTACTAAACATGGCGCTCTATTAGAAGTTGCGAGAAGTTTCCGTCGCGTCGGCGGCAGTTGAAGTAACGACCGCATTTAACTACTAGCCGTAAATATCGAATTTTAACTTCGGTGATCTCACAAGTTGAAGCGCTTTATAAAGCAGTTAGGTTAATTTTTATCCACATGTCTGATAGAACACAGCCCGGTTGGCTTAGGTCCGGTTTAATAAAGCCATGTTAGTAAATATGTCAGATGTTTTTTTTGTAACTTTATACAATTTTCGACATTCCTTAGTACTCAGTATTGATTTGACCACAAAGCCAATGGTGGATTTATTTCTAAACTTAACATATACCTACTGGGATCGTAATTGGAAAACACCATATTTATAAGACTACCATATTAACATACTAGACAATTTTACGAAATAATCACCACGCAAAAATAATTGGTAAAGGTAAGGTAAGTACTATCGAACCAACGGAACCCTGACCCACCATAGAACCTTGTCACAGTAATTGACGTTAGGACTGTCATACGAAGCTATACGACAATCGTACGTCAATCATTGTGACAAGGTTCCATGGTGGGTCAGGGTTCCGTTGGTTCGATAGTACATTGAATAGGACTTGTACAGGTATAAAGCCAGTGTTATTATTGATTCTTATAGTAAATATTTTACCAGGTAAATCCACTATAAACTTCCGCGTAAAAGTAAATAAAAATACTGTTTTCACGTTTATTTGTTCTTTATTTTATTGCACTCACAAAACCTTGTATTTCATACTTTACAATAAACAACTCCGAACATTATTATTTTTTTACTATAAAAAAGAAGATACTGAATAAAAACTGGATTTTATTTCGTCATCAGAGGCCTTATTACGAATTGCCAAAGTCTACCAAATTCCACGCAAAGAACGCAGGACCGAAGACTTGTTACAATTACATATCTGTCGATCATTTCACTGCCCGAATCACGTGGCAGGTTTTGAAACTATACAGGGTGGAAAGGCACGACGGCCCAACCCGAAAATGGGTAACCTGTGATACCTACTTTATTTTTCTCCAAGCAAAAAATATAATATGTGTTATTGATTTCAGGTAACAGCTGGTTAAAATTTGTTGCGTACTCGTTCCTAACCTTGGCCTCTCAAAAACTCAATCTTTATATCATTGTAAAACTACTTAACCATTATAAAATAAACGTTTCTCACTATTTCAAAATGATTATACATTACTTAATGATAATATTTTCTGACAGGCCGCTTGTTACTTTTCACCCTGTATTAAGCTCGGGGGTTAAGCTGAGTATTTTTGTTGTGTTTTAATTGTCAATGTGGACGATGTCTTCGTCGTCGTGGAGCAGAATACGGCTTTCGCTGGCTGAAGGAGTTTCGAGCAGCGCTAAGTTTTCTGCCTCACCTGTAAAATAAATAATTAAAAAAACTATACATAAAAACCCTTAAAATAATTGCGACCCTACTTTCAAAGTTGATTTCTCATAAACAGACTAACCCATATTGGACAACCCTAGATAGAAACGACAACAAACTTTCTGTTCGAAAAAGATTCAAATCGGGCTATCCGTTGGGGATAGCTACACTGCCACAGACCGATAAATGGTAGGTACAGTGCAATAGCTCTTAGAAGGTGCTCCGGTTTTGTACTTGTCTCTCACTCGCTCTTATACGCTCTTATTAAGAGCGAGTAAGAGAGAAGTACAAACCCGAAGCACTTTCAAAGTGCTCACATACTTCACACATGTTAAAGTTGTGATATCGCGGAATACCTAATAATGTTTGTGCTAACGTATCGTTTGTCCGACTTATCATTTGTCATAAACTGATTTTCAGCTGAGTTATAACTTTTTAAGTTTTCTAACAATACCCTAGGTAAGATTAGGTTAGGGTTGTATTTAATTATCACTTGAAAGTTTTAAAACGCAGGAAAAAATGGTTTTAGGATTAACGAAAATTCGTTCAAACAATACATTGCTAAATGAGGATTAGTGATTAACCTAACCTTTAAAAACTCCTTTGTTTGCGTCGGGGGTTGATTCATTGTAGCTTTAATTTTCATTTCCTTTTGTTTTAATTACAGAATAACATCGGGTTTAATACTGCTATAATTGGCTTAAAAATCTTCTAACTGCTTATTCTACCCATTGATGGAATGGTTACCTATTGTAAGTTGATTTAGCCTAGTAAGATATAATAAAAAAAAAAAAAAATTGCTGTTAAGTGTAATTTGTCTTTATTATTTTCATACAAAAATGATGTCTCAATTTAGGTTACCTAATGATTCGCCGACAATTATTTGGCAGATTATTGATTGGCAGACAACGTTTCGCCGAGTAACGGTAGGTACGCCGATGGATTTGTTCGTAGATGTATTGTTTCACAGACTAACGTTTCGTAACTCAACCTTTAGCAGCTGTTTTGTTGGCTTATGAGTTAGTAAGCTGAACCACTATTGGCAGAAATTCGTTTAGCCTATTAATCACTACACATTTTGAATGTTTGCTCGAACAACTGTTTGCTTTTAAACGGCCTCACTTTTTGTTCAATTGTTTTTTTTCTATGTTTTTTTTAATGGTACTTAAATCATAGATTTTTGTGACAAATAAAATTCACTGTTCCGATGTACCTTAGTATCATTTGCCCTAAGTAACGGCTCGGTTTATTAATAGTTTACCTATTTTTAAATTGACTTTGTTGTGTTTGTTATTTACTGGGCAGATAAAAAAAAAATAACCTCGAGCTTGGCTCCCGCCTTGACCTTCTAACCTAACCTATCCGAATCGGATCTGCCCTGATTAGTCTTCCATAAAAATGCAACAGTTTTACAGTAACTTAACTGAAAAAATGCCGAAACAAAAATCGACTGAACCTTAAATCTACTAAACAATAATTATGCCATGTCACAACTCTGCTTATCATGTTTCGACGAACAGTTGTTCGGTAAAATGAAACAATTACGAAACAAACAATCGACTAAACGTAACTCTGCGTATCGCTTTACTGTCTACCGACTATTCGGCGAAACAAATAATAGGCGTAACGAAATTATACCAAACGTTACTCGGCCAAAAGAAAGGTCTGCCAATAGTTGTCTGCGAAACAAAAATCTGCGTAATTAAACTCGGCGAAACGACAGGTCACCCTCAATTTATTCTTGACATTTAATAAAAAGGAAAAAGGCACAGTTATTTCTTAATGTTGATATAAGATTGTACCATTTTTTAACGAATCAAAACAGGTTGAGACCATTTTTTTAATCTCGTTCCTCCCTTGGGATAGAAACGTCATCTGCTTCCTATGACTAATGTAAAATTATAATGTCGAATTTTCATTTTACAGCTTACTGGGAAATACCATAGCTAACTTATGTAATCAATGTTCAGAATTTCCTGAAAACACCAAGCTTTCACCAGAAAATTGCTTTCGGGAAAATGATACATGATATGAAGGAAACGTTTCTCGGAACCTAATTCAGTTGGTTCATAACTTAAACCTTAAATTACGACTTGTAAACCTCTGTTTACAATTTGTAGGCTACGTAGTTTAATTATATAAAAACAGCATAAACATATAACAGACATTAAATACCAATGGGTGTTGGTTTTTTACGGTTCCGTAGTAAACAATAACCCTTATAGTTTCGCTATGTCCGTCTGTCCGTACGACAAAGATACTCTTGGTACTACAAAGCTGTTAATTTAGCATAGTTATATTTTCACCCTTGGCCGTGGCCAAACCGGCTGTTAAACGGCCGTGTGGTTGCCGGCTTAAAGTACTATGATAATAGTAGGTCTTTTAATGGAATTAATACGAGCATTTGCATCTCAAGATAAAAAAATACATAAATAATAAACATTTAGATGAATTGCACTATGCTAGTCATTTCACTGGCGCAAATACTGGTGCAAACACTGCTGCTCGACACAATGTAACCAAGTGCTACAATGAATAATTATGATGATGGTCTTTATCGTAATCGATAGGTATGCTTGTTTTTTTTAGAACCAAAAGGACACTTACCAATGCGAACCGTAAAATTCATGGATTCGGTTTCGTCTAACATCGAGAACACGTTTTCGACGGGAATGTACACGTTTTGGGTGTGCTCTAAGAAATCTGCATCCTTTTCGCATTTGCATGGACGCCTGTAACAAGACATTCATGAACTTACCGGACAAGTTGTCATTCAAAAGTAAGTCTATGAAACATAATTCAAATAGGTCGATGAGGTACTCGTGTATTGAAATGATTTTACTATGAAGTTTCAACCACGGGCTCTATTCTACTATGTAACACCTAACTGCTTTTGACATGTTTACTGTAAAGTAAAATTAAGAACTATCAAACATTGACTCTACGACAACATTATTTAGTCAATAGTCTTGAAGTACACCTTTTGAACTACCTTTACTCAAAGCCCTTGTTCAATAATAAATACCGGGCTAAATATTTTCCGTCCAAAAATTTACTCATTTCTCCCCAAGGAAATAAATATAATTTCCAACAAACTTGGTAAACGATGCGATATCATTAACAAACGGAAGATTAAGCCATAAATATGGCGGCTTCGTTTCAGTTAGCACTTATCTTGGAGTGGTTCATGAGATTTGGCCTATTTATAATATTTAAACACCCCTGAGGGAAAGAGTTTTAAACTTGACGGCGAGGTAAACAAGGGAGATTTAGAGACTCCATTAACAGTGTTACCTTGTGGCGCCTCTTGACAAAAACATTTCATATTTCCATTTCCTTCCCTCGTGTATAGCAAAGCTGTTGTCACACACAACTCGAATATTGAAGAGGCAGTAAGGGGCCAATTAGATATAAAATTGCTCGGCTCTGACCCAATTCTTTCTTCGTTCTTTTTGTACACAAAAGCAAATGTTTGTAGTTAATATAATATTCGTAGGTACAAGCCATATTATATGTAGGATAGAGCTTTGGTTAGGTACACCTTTATTATAAATATACTAGAGGACGCCCGCGACTTCGTACGGGTAGAATTAGTTTCCCGCTCCTCCTACTACTTCTTCCCGTTGGGGGTCGATTTTCGGGAAATCCTTTCTTACTGCACCCCTAGATCTCATAAAGAATCTATGAAACAAATTCGGAATCTTTCGACTCAGCGGTTTGGGTTAACATTGCACCAAGCTTTTATGTGAGTTCAAGCTTTTTTGAATAAAATCGGATTGAGTTTTTAAACATGTGTCAAAATAAAATGTTATGTAAATTAAAAGTAGAATGGAGTATTGAAGTCAACTTCGAAGCAAATCACCCCCAAAATAACTTTTGACCACGTCTTTCATCAATCGATGTCAGAGAATGTTTATGCAAAATTTGAAGTAGATTGGACCAACGAATCACGTTGTCCCATACAAACTTTGCCCGCCTGTTTCACCCCCTTAGAGGTACATTTTCGGAAAATCCTTTCTTAACGGATGCCTACGTCATACAAAGAACACACCCTACAAGTTTCAGGTCTCTACGATCAGCGATTTAGGCTGTGCGTTGATCCGTCATTCAGTCAGTCAGTCATTCAGGGCAAAGCATTTTAAATGTATAGAATTACAAATCAGTTTTTTAAAAATACAGCTTAAAACGATATTTCTTCTTACCTGTACATTATTCTTTTACTGGGGTGAGATGGGAGGAATAGGTCAACCTCAAAGTAGAATTTTTCTGCGTGCTCGTCGTTTACTAAAACTGTCCACATCATTCTGCCTGGAATGTAATAGTTTGCGCAATTAACCAAAAAGAAATTAAAGATCTCACACAAATTAACCTAGTAGTATTAAGCTCTCTAGGCTTGTAAGTACTTTATGGGTAATTAGACAACGATCAAGTTACCTATATAGAAAAATATCTAACCTAACCACACAAATACTAGCCAGGGTCACTACCCACTAGGCTAAATGCGTCGTTGAATAAAATAGAAAAGTAAAGTTACTTTAAACGATCTAGTTTCAATGGGACATTGACCGCGACTATTTTAAATAATGTATAGAACCGTGAACCAGTATAAACTGTTAATTTAAAAGATTATAAGGTTATAATGAAATGTTTAAAGACTGAAAATACTAAGGTCCCAAGAGTTTATCCAATAATCATCTCACAAAATGTTATTAACAACATAAGCTACTCTAATACTAAAAGGAAAAAAAACTAAACTCAAGAAAATTGTAACAAAGAATTAATTCTCATCTTTTATACTGATATTATAAAAAGAGAAAACTAGAGCGGGTTTTGTAAGTTGGTTTATAAATGTTTAGGGTAATCTCCAAGACCACTTTGAAAAAATATTTAACTGTTTTAAAGGTACATTATTTAAGATTACTTATGTATATTATTCGACCCGGGTGATGTCGGGGCGGGCTGCTATTTTTTTTATTTTTTTATTTTTTTTTATAATATGAAAGAATTGTACCTCCTCTCTTATCATAAATCTGGTAAACGTTGAACACTTTCTCGTAACACCGGAGTAGGAAGTAATTGAGGACCGGCTCCGTCCGCTTGGGGTCCCATTTGTCTTTGACGGTGATGAACGGCAGTTCCGTCACCCTCTGCTTGTGCTCGGCGAAACAGTGGTCCATCCACTCTCCGGCTCTGCCTTCCCACTTACACACACCTGTAAGAGTAATACCATGTATAATTTCATGCATTCATTGATTTATATACTAGCTTCTGCCCGCGATTGCTTTCACTAATCTGACATAAATGTATCGAATGGGTGAGTGAAATTATACATGTGTGAGTAACATAACTACAGGCTAGGCTTTTTGTTTGAAATTCGAACTACTTTTATAAGACACTTACACAGGTGACATTAGATCCGTTTGTTTCATTAATCACAGCGTATTTTATCATAATTATCCTACTTTAAATACGTTAATAATAAATTTAAAAGTCTGTCAAGGTTATGGGTGTTCTTTCCTCCATCGTGTACAGAAAAGTTATTCCATATCCTAAATTAACACATTGGATACTTTCTACCGCGGAAAACTTGACAGTTTCTTGGGGAAAAACGGTAGATAAGTACATACTACGAAGACGAAGTCTCGAGTTCTTCGCTAGTTTATTAATATAGGTTAAAATAACCAATACAAATATTGTCCATAAACATGGAAGCAAATAGTTCCAAACTCGCACGGTAGATACTAGGGATCTATTGAAAGCCCGACCACTAGCGCCATTTAAAATCATAACCATAACTATTAACCATTCTCATAATGGCATCATTGAGTTTAACCACGCTTGCAAGCTAATCGTTCCACGCTTAAATTAAATTCTGTTTCGAAAATTATACACTTATTGAATATTTTTAACTGTCTAGATTCTGTTATTTTTACACTGTCGCACTTGTTTTGGGTGAAATACAGAACCAGAACTATACCTATCTGGGCTTATAATATTATACTGACTCGGTTTATGTAAATATTTGAATGTATTTATTTATATAGTTGGTTTTATTGGTTAGTTTATTTTTTATGCTTTTTCCTAAATAAATTTGTACACTTGCCAACTCGATGCACAACCTTTCACTTTTCTCAATCTCTCAGGGGTTAGATGGAAGAGGTCCCTGAAAGGCATTAATTCGCCTTTGTACATTTTTTTTAAAATATTCCTTGTATTGTTTTTTTTTGTACAATAAAGTGTTTACTTTGACATGTTATCGTTTTAGGCGTTTCAAAGGGACACCTACTGGCACAGTCAGAATTTATAAAGAGGATTTTTAAGTTAGATCAAGAAAGATAAACGTACCATAGACCCTAGCCATGAAGCAGTTGATGATGCGGAACTGGCAATGTCCTGTGTGCTTCTCTAGCAGCGGCAGAGTGGCGTGTTTGGGGCAGCCAGGATTTACACACGGGAACAGCACCTTGTTAGCCAGAGACTCCAGCACAATGGGCCTGACCAAGGAGAACTCTTTCTGGAATTAATGGAGGACCGCTTGAATTATGTTGATGTTGAGACCTGATCTCTGGTATAAGTTACTCTAAGATCATTTATGTAGATTACAGGGTCTTTAACTTTTTTCTTCAAGTGTTTTACTAAAGTTATAAATGATAATATATTCCTTTAATTGGGATAACACATTACTTGAATTTGAATTTCTAGAGCAGTGCCTACTGATTTATAAGCATTTTTAGTGGAGATGACTCAGAAGAGAAATTGAAATAAAACTTACTTTGCATACGTGACATTGATAACTCTTCTCAAAGCACCTCCCGCAAATGCTGTGGCCATCCACACACAAGTGTATGGGTGGCTTCATGTACTTGTTGCACTTGGTGCATGTTAGCTCCTTCACTAGGCTCTCGTAGTGGTCGGTTTCTAGCAGGGTTCCTAGCACCACTGGAAAGAGAAATGATAATATAATTAATACTAAAATTAGGTGTTAGCCTCATGTAATGGTTTCATATCCACCATAACAACAATGTTGTCCTGTTAGGTGATTCCTTTGAGATGCATTTGCACACACGTTCAAATTTTGACGTTAATTTACAGACGGCAACAATAACTGTATTACTCTATTTTTGTGTAAAGGAATGAGACCTCTGTACTCTATGTTGAAGGGTAAGTATTGCTTAAAAAAAAGTGTTAATTCATCTTTACAATACGCTCTTTTCAATTCGGTGATGAACTATCACCGGCAAGCCTTATCTGTCGTGTCAGAGCAGTAATAACATATTAGTGCGTGTATTTTTTATTCGGTTGCAGATCGATAAAGCAGTTCGGCCAACGCGTTTGTCTTACCTAAAGGTTCACAAAATTATTTATTTACCAATCATTTCTGGTAATATTAAGGGCGTCTCATTTTATCACACAACATAAAAGTAAGGCGGCTATTGTCGCTGGCTAGTAAGTGCCGTGTGAAGGTACTTTTTCACCGACGATGCAGCGCGAGAGTTAAATTTTGTATTTAAAAAAACCACCAAATATACGCGAGGAGGAAATTAATATTCTTAAAAGTAAATTTAAATTTTCGTCTCGCCTCTTCTTGATTCGCTCAGCGTGTGGAGCAGTACCTTAAGTGCCTTCCGTGCCAACGAGGTCGAAGCTTTCTTACCCTGTTCATACTTTTATCATCGAATTGTAAAGGAAACTTTGGTCAGTCCGGTAACCGATGCTATTTCCATTTGATACCCAGTTATACGTTTTAGATCTAGACATGTTTTCCCCTTTTATATGAATATTAATCTGTTGGCTTTAGTTGTTTTTTGTTGCAGAATAAAAGGCTTCAAGCAGTGGAATTGAGTCTTGCGCATGTGTGTCATAACTATCAGGAGCGTTTAAAAATAAACATTCTTCGGACATTCTTCTTTTTTTAAAACGGCTGTAAGTATCTATAAGGTATCTAAACATGAACATTTTGTTAAAATCATAGAAATACTTATTACAAATAAAATATTATAAATTAAATAGTAAGATTAAACACGAAGCAACTTATTAATTTTTCTTTACATAGAATTTATTACTTACTACTCGTATCTACAGCATATTAAATGTAGCGTTTAAATTATGCTAAAATATTATTCTTACAATCAGGGCGAATAAGATTTTTAGTTAATTAAAATATTTTATTACAAGATTTCCTTAATTATAACCCTTTTAAAGAGGTATAATTGGATTATAATTGTATTGGAGTCGATCGTTTTTAGAATGTATGATTTCACTAGCGAATTATTTATTCTTTTTCTTTCGTCCGGGTCGAAAAAAGCTCATCAACTAACTAGTATGCTACCTGTGTTTCTACGCCACTTCATTCAGTTTGTTTCAGGAAATACATTTTTGTATCACGGCTCTGAAAAACAGTTTACATAGCTTCTACTGAATGCTTCATAAAACATCACAAACGGTTGAATAAACGGGTTCGGTTCAGGAGGACTAAGTTGTATGTTGTCCTGGTGAGCAAAATGTCTCAGATGTAAAATGACTTAGTGAGCAAAATGACTTGTTTGTATAATGACATGCTTAGAATTGGTCTTAGTTTTATAAAGACTTAGGAAATCGTCTAAACCGTTAAATGTACAAGTAGACGGAACGATCAAATTGTACAAGGTCTTTGCTGTACAACGACTGTGTTAGCAAGAGACTATACAGGGCGTCCCACGGCTATGCCACATGGAAGGAAAGTACCTTAAATATTGTAGATGGAACATTTTACTGAAAGAAGACATTATTTGAATTTAAAAAACAATTTAAACTGCATTCATAGATATTTAAATAATTACATGGTTGAACCGGGAATCGAACCCGTTACACGAGAAAAATAATTACCCTGTAGCTTTATCATACCGATCGAAAGGCTTCATCATAAGGATTATTTTTTGTTAAATAACATAGTGTCAGAAATAAAAAGAAGACCATGAATTTTAACATTTGATGCGAAACATATACAGCTAAGACGTTTTGGTAACCAAGGCAAAATGCAACTAAATCCTGCTGAATCGAACCGGAATAAACGAACCGTGTGGTGTAAAAGTGTTAAATAAAAGTAATTAAAAAATTCCCTAAAGTAAATAAATAAACGCTGTATTGTGTTTCGACTTACTTGAGATGATTTTAATTGTCATGGTATTTTATTTGATATTAATCAAAATAACTGGTCGAGCGCGAGTCGGACTCGCGAGCGAGGTTTCCGTCCCTCAGCAATGTAGGGAGGTATTGTTATGTACCAATTTGAATTCAATTTCGAATTGAATCAGCGCAAAACCAACTCACTTGTGACTGATTTTTAGTTATTGTTGTTTTCTTCAGGGCTTACACTATAATTATACCAAAATATTACGCTTGTAGGTTTTAGCGTTCTTATGATGCAGCAACAATAAAAAAATCGTTAAAAGTAAACGTTTTTTGTATGGGACACCCTTTATAATTTTACTTGGTTTTTTTATTGTTCGTAAACCCGCTAAAATTACATAAATTGTGAAGAAAAAAAAACAACTCATTATCTATTACGGTTTAAAAGATACAACTGACGGACGGATGGACAGCGTAGGCATATTAATAGAGAGAGATTTTATTTGCTTAGAATGGTTTTAAAAAACATAATTTAAAGGTACCTTGTTAGTTTATTTTACTCGTATCTACTAATTACTATAGTTTTATCGTAAGATAATTTAATTGTTAATCAAAATACGTTTCTACTTCAAATATTATTCCGGATACAGCACTCAACGTAACAATTATTGAAAAAGTAATTAGCGTGACGACTTTTATAGATAAACAGATGGACTCTATTGATAACACAACAATTGTTTCGAGACCGATGATAACAGGCGTTAAACATAATTTAATGTTAACGTTTAAATTACGGCTTTTTAATGGTCAAAATAAGCAAGCAGTTTATTTTAACATGAACTACGGTCACACTTGGTAAAACAAATGAATATTTTTTAAATGTCACTAAATAAATACAAATATTTAGAACCTATTTGGCTAATACACGAGATATTTATTTACCTATGTGGTAGTAGAACAACTGAATAATTGATTAGTAATTCATTAAAAAAAGTGTTTCGAAACGGCTAACCTTTACGAAACAAACATGATTAATATTTATCTGGGCAATATTATATAGGTACTCATCGCACTTCAACGCGTCCTCAAAAGTACTTACTTAAACCCATCATATTTAACTTCAATATTTTACACTCCCATGTATTTACGCACTTGCATCATCACTACGTTCAGAACAAAAATGTCATTAACCACTTTATTAACACCACGCCGACCAAAACATAATTCAAGACTTGTTTATTTTTTATTAAAGAACGATCACCTCGCGACTGAAGAAGCACCTTTATAACGACATTAGGCGCGCGCTACGCTAATCAAATTATACAAAACTACGTATATACAAAACTAATCCAGCTAAAACCTAAGCAGACACTACTAATAATAGTTACTAACATTTTTTCCCCGCCAGTGACGTTGTCGACGACATCCTTAAAATAACTCGATGCACTAAACCACGTCAAGTGCGAATTTGCACTTTGTAAACACTGATTCATGTGGAACTATTGACGTTAGTTGATTATCTTGTAATCGTTTAGCCATTTTAAGTGATAAGGCGAGTGAGTACGATAGAGAACTGGGATAGTTCTTGGCGACAGAGTGAGACGGTCTATTTTTACGCGGCAAGGCCGGTAGGGCCGTGCGAGAGATTTGTCCGACTTGACTATGAATAGTCTTGCATCCAGTGTCATGGTTACGTCTGTGGGATAATATTTTTAAGTGGTAATACCGGAAAACGTGTAATATCACCATACGATTTAAAAACGAATCAGCTTTACCATCTACTTTAATCTAAGTCGCTATCAGATATATGACAGCATACAAGGTGGCCAAAAATATTTGAACTCGGTGGTAATAGAGTCAAGTTCAGACATTTTTGATCTTCTATATTTGATACTAGCCACCGGCCCTCGCTTTGCTCAGGAGTATCGGTCCGGGATAATGAAGCTTCATTAGTCAAATCATTTTAAAATCGATTCAGTAGTTTCAGACATTACAACATACAAACAAAACACACGCACGATTTTTATCTTTTTTTTATTAAGTAATATAATTAACGGCGAATGTAAGTATTATTTTCAATATTATTAATACGTTAGCAAAAATATTGAGACATAAGTCTATTCTCATTGATGCATTTATGGAAGTTTAATTTACTTATTTCTCATTATTATTAATATGTCAATATTTTAATTTAATAAAACAATTTTCTCGTGGATGCACTCCTATTGCCTAGTTCTAAATTAACTAAGTGCACTAGAAAGATCGCGTCAGCTGAGTACGTAAAACATATTTTACGTATCAAGATTTACGACCAACCAGGTTATTTTCTCCGTCTCGTTACAGCAGTATAATACAAAAATACATTTACGTCAAACAATAATAGGAATAATAAACAATATTTAGAAAAATACAATTACAAATAATGGGTCTATGTGGTGCCGGCTACGAATAGCATCACTCCGTCTCTTTCCGTCGATGTAGTAGAAAGCGATTACGGGATAAACCGGAGGGCAGGCAGCAGCGCCCTCTGAGTGCATCTTCCACCCTACTGCGATCGCAAACCCGCTCGCCAAGCGTGATGATGGCAATTCCCCCCAAGGGGAGAGAAAAAAACCAACAATAAACCCGAAAAGTAAACCAAGACCCCTAGTCCCTGGCGGCGGCGGCCCCGCTACTTCTGGCTCTGGTAGCGGCAACGGTAACGGCGGGGCAGGGGGTGCTAAAATTGATCTCCGGCAGAGACCCGGCTACCAATCTAAACGACATCTGGCCCTGGTAACCTATAACACATGGACCCTAAAGATGGAGGACAAGAGTAGAACTGGAAGAAGAATTGAGCATGAGATCCGGTGGGACATCGTAGGATTATCAGAAGTCCGAAGACCTACAATCCCAAGGTTGTGTCGGGTTTATTGTCCACAGATCCTTCGTGAACAACGTGGTGAAGATCGAAAATGTGTCAGCCAGGGTAGCGTGCCTTGTATTCAGAATGACCCAACGATATTCGTTGAAGGTCATACAGGTCTACGCTCCGACCTTGACAAACTCCGACGATGAGATAGAGGAAACGTATGAGGATATTTCCCGAGCCACACATTCCTCCAAAACTCATTTCCCAGTTGTCATGGGGGTCTTCAATGCAAAACTGGGCAGAGACGGTGACGAGCTGAGAGAGGGGAAATTCGGAGTGGGATGCCGGAATCACCGGGGTCACCTACTGGCCGGCTTCGTGAAGAAGGAAGGACTCTACATGATGAACTAATTCTTTAGGAAGCGAGAGCACAGGATCTGGACCTGTATGAATCCTGATGGTGTAATGCCTAGCTAGCGACGTGGACGATTACAACAACGGGTTCGTGGAAGCTGTCCATACAGTCGGTTCTAAGTTCTTCAGGACCCGACCCTTAACCAAGTCCAAGAAGCTCTCTGACTAAACTCTTGAGCTCATGAAATAAAGACGTAAGAAAAGCTTAGAACCGAAGATGGCAGGTTAGTCTCATCGAAACCTGAGCTCTTGAGGGAGATGGAGCGGTGGACTTATGGACAGCTGTAATCTGTATATGTCAACCCGTGACCGACCTAGTAAAATACCCCAGAGCTAGATTGACCCGACGCTATACCGAAGATATCCAGTACGTCAGCCTGTACGAGATTAGAATGGCTCTCAAACAGCTTAAAAACGGCAAAGCTCCGGGTGATGACGGAATTACGAGTGAACTCCTGAAGTCGGGTGGTAAACTGGTCCTTAAGGTACTTGAGACGCTGTTCAACTCTGTGATTCACGAGGGGAAAACGCCTCAGGCATGAAAAATAAGTGTCATGATCCTCTTCTTCAAAAAGGGTGATAATACTCTATTGAGGAATTACAGGCCCCTCTCACTTCTGAGCCATGTCTATAAGTTGTTTTCGAGGGTCATTACAAATCGTCTCGCACGCAGGTTTGATGATTTCCGTCCATTGATGAACAAGCCGGTTATCCAAAAAGGCTTCAATACCTACTGTAGACCACATACATGCGCTGCGGCAGGTTATACAGAAGACGGAGGAATATAGTCTTCCCCTCTGCCAAGCATTTGTCGACCTTGAGAAAGCCTTTGCTTCGATCGAGTCCTGGGCTGTACTGCAGTCTCTCCAGCGGTGCCAAATCGACTATAGGTACATCGAAGTGCTGAAGAGTTTGTACAAAAACGCCACCATGTCCGTCCGACTACAGGACCAGAACTTGAGGCCGATTCCACTGCACCGGGAAGTCAGACAAGGAGATGTCATATCCCCAAACTGTTCGCCGCTGCACTGGAAGATGTCTTCAAAGTTCTGGACTGGAAAGCACGTGGCATCAACGTTAACGGCGAGTACATCACACACCTTCGGTTTGCCAATGATATAGTCGTTATGGCTGAGACCATGGAGGACCTTTGCTCGATAACCTCAGTGGAGCCTCCAATCAAGTTGGTTTGAAAGTGAAGATGGAAAAGACGAAGGTCATGTCGAATGCCCAAGTCGTGCCAACTCCCGTATTGATCGGACACCCTACACTCGAATTTGACGATGAATATGTATACCTGGGACAAACTGACCGGTTAGGTAGGTCCAGATTCGAAAAAGAGGTCACTCGTCGAATCTGACTCGGCTGAACAGCGTTCGGAATGCTCCGCAACATCATCTCGTCCAACATACCGCACTGTTTCAAGACGAAAGTCCTTGATCAGTGTCTGTATGCAGTGATGACTTATGGTGCTGAGACGTGGTTGTTTACAATTGGCCTCATAAGAAAGCTCATAATCGCTCAAAGAGCGGTACAGATGGCTATGCTCGAAGTATCTCTGCGATAGATAGAACAAAGAACGAGGAAATCCGCAGAACTAGGGTCACCGACATAGCCCGAGGAATTGCCAAACTGAAGTGGCAGTGGGCGGGTAGAACTGATGGCCGATGGAGCCACAAGCTTCTTGAATGGCGACCACGTGTCGGAAGATGCAACGTGGGTAGACCTCCTACGAGATGGGCCGACGACCTCGTGAAGGTTTTGGGAACCCGGTGGATGCAGATGATAAAAAGATAATAGTTATTTATTCAGTCCCCACGGGCACTTTTACACTTTAAGAAACTACCAGCGCTTCCCAAGAGAAGACCACTGCTGAGAAACATATTACAATGGTTACTACTTAGTCTGGCGTTACCTATATAAAACTATAAATATTAAATTAATATAATATCTAATAAAATGCGTAGTTCAGCAGGAAAACATGCCAAATTGAAAATCCTAGGTAGAGGGAGAAAAGGAAAAAAAAACTCACCTACTTATGTGTATATAAAACTGTGCAAGACGACCACATAAAAGTCTCGATACGTTTTCCTACATCAACGGTGTCCCCTAGACAAGATAAAGCTTTTGCATTTGAATAAATGATTATTGACTAAGTTTCGGGTTAGGGCTATGCATTTTTGTCTGCTAGATAATCCTCGACCCTATTACGCTTTAGACATTAACGACGTTTTCAAGTAATTTTTAAGTGCTGGAAAGGGTAACTTTAAAACTACGTCAAGTAATTTATTATAAAAATGAATGCATTGACCAACAAATGATTTATATTCTTTACTGACGCGGAATTTTCGAATAGCGAATTCATTCTTATTTCTAGTATTTAAATTATGTATTTTATATATTATTTTTTTTGTTGAAATAATCTAAATTCTAAATAACATAAATAATATTCTCATAAATAAATTAAGTTAAGATATTAATTTCTTCACGGGTCACGGGAATTGAAGTTTTAAATAGAACAAATGGCCCTTTTTTGTAACACAAATATAGTTTGTTTGTCAGCTGCCTTACCAAAAACCAGAATACCGTACGACATAACACTAAGGAAATCACTATAATAAACTAAGTGGGCTGTCTCAACATTTCTTAGAGGTCTAATTTTTCAAACGGTGTAAGCTGCTGAACTTAGTTTACTTACCTGCCAGTACAGCTACGAGTATATGGGGACTCCATTGCAAGTTTTCATCTATTGTTATGCCTAGGAAAACTGCATTATCCACCATTTGCAAACACACGTCATTTAGAAAAATACTACATTCTACCCGTTTAACATTAGGCAAAGCAACCCTAACACATTTTGTTTTCTTAGCGTTTAGTAGCAAATTGTTGCTAGTAAACTAATTTAGTACCACCACACCACCACACCACCACCACGCCACACTAGTTAAAGAACTAGTGTGGCGTTTATCCTACTGTAGTCTACGGATTTTCTATCTACCTTATAAATTAGTGAAGTATCATCAGCAAAAAGTAGAATATCAAAAATATTATCTACTGTTGGTGGTAACTCATTTACATGAACCAAAAATAAAAAAAGACCTAAAATAGAGCCTTGAGGCACACTTATTTTTACTGCATCTCCAACAGCTTGCGTTTTGTTTACAGCAACTGTTTGAGTTCTATGACTTAGATAAGAAGACATAAGACTTAAAGCGTTATTGGACAATCCATAATGTTCTAATTTTAAAATAAGGTTCGTACGTATGATCTACGCAATCAAAAGCTTTAGAAAGATCACAAAATATTCCTACTGCTTCGCAAGACTTCTCCCAACTGTTATATATATATATATATGTTTAATGAGTACAGATGCCGCGTCCAATATTGATCGACCTCTGGTAAAGCCGAACTGGTTATTGTTAAGTAGTTTATTTCTACTAAAGATACAATACTTAATAATACTCACCTCTCTAGATAAATATACAGTGGTAGATCCAGAAATGGTCAAGGAGGGTTACAGGTACCCAAAATACGACCAACTCAACGTTTTTATGGCACAGATTAAAAGTTTAATAATATACAAGGATATATAATGGCTCACGAGGAGGGACCAATTAATTAATTAAAGCCATCATACCTAATGATGAAACACACATTTACTGACTTGATTTTATTCAACAAACTTTTATAATACTTACGCCCAGACTGAACTGATGCAGAAACTTGAACCGAGTTTAATTTTAAATCCATTTAAATAAAAAACAAAAACCTATCGTGCACCTAAAAAAAAATGTTTCATAAATTAAAATCGTATGCGTATACTGATATCGCGTTACAAAAAGGGTTATTTGAGTTTGTGTTAAACATTCATATTAATAACTAATAACAGATAGTCTACCAATTTAGAGGCCTTATCGATAAAGCACCTTGTCTCGAGATAAGAGATATCGGTATCAGAACCTGCAGTATGCCGCATTTCATTTGCGTAAATGGTTATCAGGTGATTAATTTGGGCAGGGCAATGAGGATGTGATCAGAATTGTGTTTTTAATATGACCTGCGCTCGGGCCTATTATGGTCGTGTATATCAATGTGTATAAACGTGGATAAAACATCTGTCACTTTCTGATCAGTATGTAAGTGCAAGAGTGACGGATGCTTTATCCACCGCGATAAAGGCGACCATATTACGGGTCCTGCTGGCCTAGTACGATTACTTTAATCGCGTGACAAAATGTGGATAAAGCACCCGTCACTCTCGTACTTAGGGTACCTATATATATGTCAGAAAGTTACTGATGTTTTATCCTTATTAGGCCCCCTGGAGACGGCAGCCCGGAACATAGATGACCTGAAGGAAAATAATAATAAATAATAAATAAATAAATAATTTAATATTTACCAACACAACACAGTACAGTCAAAGAATTAAATTTGTAACCCACCTTAGTTTCAAAGTAAATCTGACATTCTTCGGCTATAAGGTTGAGTTTCCTATCAATTACAAATGACTTGGCATCTCTACTGACAATGACATCTTCAAGCGGATTTTCTTTGAAATGGGTAACAAATTAACGTCCGTGACCCTAATGTACGATTAGGTTTAACAAGATTAAAAAATAGTTTCACAAAAAAAAAGTAAGTGCGGTAAAATGGACATGAGACTCAGCAACACTGCTGGTTTTCAGTCTCCAACCAAGAATTAGAACTAAAACTTAAACTAACTTGACAAAGGTAAGTTCGCTACCACGACTGCGATAAAACAGCAGAAATACAACATATAGTGGACCCGCCCAAAGTAATTTACAATGTTATGATTACGATTTCAAGACTACAAATGCGTTGCCAACACTGAAGACTGAAGATGAAAGGACTCTATGCTTGTCATTTCACCTGTCGTCTTACCTCTGCACCGAAACTCAACAAAGCGACACTGCTGCATGGGGGCCGGTTATACATTAATATAGCAAGAGCGATCCGGACGAACCTAGCTCAAGCATCGTTGTACAACGCACAATTTTCTATTCATTCATTTATTCGCTATGACATTCAATATGTTTCCAATCGAAACAATACAGTTCGTGGATGCTATGATTAAAGCAAGAAATGTGGTGTCCATGATTTTTAATGTGTGGTTCGTCTACTATATCATTTTATATATATTTTTCTCGGAGTTATAAAATTTCTATTGAAAAGCATTAGTTGTTTAACTCATGTTTCTGCTATAATTAAAAATGTAACGCTGATGTAATGTAAAGTGTCATGTGGAAAAAATAATTTCCTCACTGTCGTCCACAACCACATTAATTAATACCACAGCAAGTTATTCGTCAATGAAATTTGGAACAAGTCAAAACATAATGGAATAATTTTATTTTTAACATGACTCGTAGCCTGATAAAGGATGGGGACGCGATAAATCGACATCTATGTAAAATAGGTCGATCAACTTTTCGATCCTCACGATTTGTCCTATAACGCAGTCGACCAGCGAACATGTTTTATTTAAAAAAATATTGTATCCATGTAATACGTACGAAATTTTCATACACAGGGGCCCAAGCCAATATGCAAAAACTGCTGAAAAAGATGATTTATGCTGGAAAAATATATATTTATCTTCTGTTAGAAATATTTATTTTTGTTATTTAGCTACTTAACTATAACTACTTAAGTAGCAGCTTCTACGAGACATATATACTCAAGATTTCATCAATGTACCTCTTTTAGTTTTCGAGTAAAATGCCTGTGACATACATGACAAAAATATAAGCTAGCGTAGCCAAAAAGGCACACACGGAACCCTAAAAAGCTGATCATACTATTCACCAAACCAAATCAAACAAACCAAATCAAATACCAAACAACCAAGAAAACCAAAACCACCCAAAGTCGTGTAGGTAGACACAGGTCAAAAAGTTGATTTACTTAAATAATTATTACGAGTTCCAGAGGCGCATCAAAGGCGAGTTCGTTGAAGCCATTTCGTTAAGAGAATATTAACAAGAAGAGCTAAATGAGATGGCTTGTTAATAATTCCGTCGTTGAGTGAGGTGCTTTTGCATGGTCTACTTACTTAGGTTCACAGGTTACTCAAAAGTGATAGCGGTTGAGGTTACAAGTAGGTACAGTCCGCTTGCGTTTGCCTCTGCGGAGCTGTTGATGGCAGCCAGAACTCGAGTTGGTGACACGGCAACCTACGCGCGGAATTATATATCTCTTCGAACTTAGTAACAAACTTAACGACAGCTTATTAATAATAATAAAGCTTTATAATGCATTAAAAGAAGAAAATTAGCATAATCTGAAAAATATTGTAATATGTTAATTCATGACCACTTTTTTATCATGTGCCTGTTTAATTTTTTCGTGTAATCGTTTTAAATATGTTTTTAAGCTTTTGAAGTCAAACTAGGAACCATTATAGTTCAATACCATTAAAAAGACATATGATATATTGAACTCTATACCCCCCCCTTACTTATAAACATGGAATAAATAAATAAAGTTTTAACTTGAATGTTGGTCAAGATTTTCTTTTATAAACAATAGAAAAATACTGTAGCTATTATATTTTTATAAATAGATATGTCATTGAAAGAAAATGAGTAAAATATTTCAAGAAAATAACACAAAGGCAATACTTAGAATAACGTTCATTGTCGTCTAGCACCTCACGGATTATATTTCCGTAATCCGATGACCGACCTGTCTGGCTTCACACCAAATAAAAGTATAGATATCCTCTTAGCAATACAATGTGCAATAATGTCTGTTCTTCTTATATTTCATCACAGTGATGGCTTTTGAGTTTCCTTAAGACTTTTTATACAATGTTCCGTGTCGTTAAATAATAAAAATCTAAAGTTTTACACTTTGGAATGAAATATTTACGAGTAATTACAATTACTAACTAAATAATTGTAGTAGGTAAATGATATAACATGTGGCATTTTTTATGGCATATGGCATTATGACATATTTATGTAGTTCAGATTACGCTACGAGAAAGGGACAGTGCTATATAACTGCTACAGCTCTGTTCTTTTCGCTCGCCGTAAAATGTATTTACTGCATTGCCATGTCGTAATAACCCCCCAGCCTGTAATTATTTAAGAAACGCCATCTGTGGTTATAATAAGTAATAAACATAATCTCATCTACTTAAACGTAATTATATCTAAATACAAATAATAAAACAATACTTTCAATCGAAAGCTGGAAATTGTTGCTTAAACTAATGCAATTAAACAAGCAAAACCGAGTCTGAATTGCTGTTTCAGGAATATTTGTGTTCTCTTTAAAGTGGTTTTACGCAGAAGTGACCTGGGGCGTTATTTCATTTATTTTCAAAATATCGACTAAATCACGAGTTTCCACGAAACCTCTGAGCACATAAAAACAGTTTTTTTAATCCCCGACGGCACTAATTGATTCTTGAAATAAATAAATAATATTTTAAAGGACGATGGGTAAAAATGTCCCCACCCACCAACAGTGATGAAACATGTGCCAGTTTATAGATCTTGGCAATATGATGTATTTTTTCTATGGCGACGATCACCATATGTATGGGGTTTTCTTGTTAAATCATAATCTTATCGTATGGAACTATGGAATTTGTTTGAAAATGAACACGTATGTAGATGATTTGCCTTGCCTGGCCCTTTGTTTTCATTAAAAAATTCCCATTGATTTTGCTACGAAGATAAGTATTTTGTCTTTTATTGGGTCCTAATGAACATATAGACCTGCAGCCCGTTACTGTTGGAGGGGGGGGACGGGGTCCATACAAAATTGCCCATCACCCTTTATTGCTAACATTTAGTTTTATTTTACCACGAACACTTTCGAGGATGAAGAAAACTAACAGCTATACCTCAAAGAAATCTGACTCTTGAGTCTTGACACTTACGAGGTAAAAGTAGAATGGTTCAATTACTAAACTAAATTACATATAAACATAAGTGAGAGTGAGTTCAGTATGTATAACACTGTATAATTTTGTAATAACCTTTTAATATTCTTCATTTTGATAACCTATTGAAATAATAATAAAAAAGAACAAATAATTTTCGAGCAACAATTTATGGCAAATAAAATCTACATAGATACGCGCTAAAAATATAACAAATAAAACTAGGTGCTTTTTTTTAAATTCCTTACGGATGCGAATCCAAATATCAGCAATATGATGTTGCCAAAATCCCTGGCTTAAATAACTCGAGGAATTTTGTGCTAGCCAGTTTATTTGAATTCTTATGGAGCTATGCTCATCGAAAAATATTCAGCTCGAAATAATTTTTATTGAGATTCTTTTCGATTTTATCTAAATAAACTTCCGGTATTAATTTCATAGCAGTACGTTTTATAAAACTTGTGATGAAATGAAAATAAGGAATCATTATTAAACTGAATTACAAGGATATCATAAGCATTACGTTTGTTTAGATAGATGGGGATACGTGTATTGTTTCTTTAACTATGTTGTGTTTTAAAGATACCTATGTTGTTTCTTTAACTATGCTGTGTTTTAAAGATATCTATAGGCTTTTGTTAATGAAAGTGGTATGAAACCAATAGTGCCATTTCAGCAGGTGCTTGTCCAGAGTAGTGAATGTGACATGATGCCTAGCATAATAATTGTACAGTGAATTTTGACAAATTATATCAATATGACCTGTCTTGAAAAAGTTGTACCGAATATTGACATGGTCGCATGTTTAAACCTTTTAATTTATTGAACCCAATTTATCCATACATTAAATTTCGAAGATTAAATAAATATTATGTTTATTGTAGGCACCGCACGCAACCTCGCAGTTGGAATGTTCATAGGCGCATTTTGATCAATAGGTATGTAATAAACTTTCGATTAACAAGACAATTAAACTAATATTTTTAAGTGTCTCTCGATCGATTGACTCAACTTTTCGCGTATTGGTAAACATGCACTGAACAGTCAATAATCAAGAAAAGATCCTATTTCATATATGTATTGATAAATCGATTCAAGTTTCCACGGTTTATCTAATGTATCGGTCATTATACTTATACTTATAATTATTTATTTATTTATTCAAAGTTACCAAAATATTTCACGAACAAAGGTACTTACATATTAGCCATATAATACATACATGCTAATTTTAAAGTTATTTAGCGCAATAATGAATCGATAGACTTATTGTTGATTTAAGGACTGCTTCTTTATTTTGCATTCAATAATTTTCTGAAGCCAGCGATTGTAAGATATTGATTTCTATTAAACTGACTTGACATGTATGTGTGACCTGAAGAATAATTCAGTTATCTAAGCCACATATTTTTGTTTGAATAGTTAACAAAACACTAACGCCCATTTTTAAATGGCACCTTTAAGGTTACGAAAAGTTACACGTTTAGGTAACCTTTTGACGTGATGTCGTATCGTCAACGTTTTCATAACTCGGACGGCTTCTTTAAAAACAATACGATAACACGTCAAAGGCAATAAGCCCAGTAGAATAGAGGCCCAGATCACGTAACACTGCATTCGTTAGGGTGTGAAACAGCCTAGTGAAATTCCACAATCGATATTCAGTCCTCTTTTTTCTTGCACGCCTGCGAAATTTTCAAAAGTAACGCCGTAGTTTTGTTACAGCGCTCGTCGATTCGTTAGCTGTGTATGGATAGAATTTTGTCTATGCGCATCCCATTGAAATGTCGTCACTGGTAAAAATGGAAAAAGTTTCGTAAAAATCCCTTGAATGCTTTCAAAGAAATTGACACGGTATACTCGTATTAGGAACAAATTTTACTTCCCATACCTTGAAAAAAATCTTGTTCAGGATTGCACGACAATATTGGCGCAAAACAGTTCACATAATGTTGTTGGTTTCTTTTCAACTTGCTCTTCCTATTTGAATTTCAGATAACTTACAAATTTAGTTCGCTATGAATTCAATCGCCAGTCCGGAACTTTCTAAACTTTTTATTTCATCGATGTGAAAATTTTGCCGAAGCACAGATGTTCGCTTTAAAAGTTAAACATTAGAAGGCGGGGTAAAAATGAAAAGTTGGTCTCGAAGACAAAAGGGAAGGCCGGGGCTTCAAGTATAGGTATATCAGAGGGATTTAAGGGTGACACTAAATTATTGACGGGATCCAACCCTCATTAAACGGCGCGTTGAAAATGCAAAATCATAAAAATACGCCAGTCTTTTTAGGAAGCTTTTCATACCTAAATGGGGATGGTCTCATTAAAAAATGGAAAGGTTTAAACTATACATTACGTGGGTATGGAGTAAAAATATGTTCTTTCCGTGTAATTTACTATTCGGCGAGCCATATGAAAGATGTAAATGAACCTTTCATCTATGCTGTTCAGGATATAAGTATTTCCATATATCAATAGCCAGCCCTTTTGAAAAAAGAATAGCTTAGATACTCAGCCAATGGTCTAGACATTTTTGTTTACTTTCCTCTTAGTGTTAATGAAAAGTAGATTGTTTATTTTAACTCCGTTTAAAGTAGCAAGTGCATATTGCTAGATGTACAGCCTGGTAATATATCGGGTGCAAATAATTACTTTCTACTATTTTTTGCTGTGTACCACGAGTTAAATGGTGTTACCAACCCGAGAAAAATACGGTAGAAGACTTCCCCGTCACTATGTATGTTTCTTTCCATTTCATAGGGTGGGGTTGGGCAGGCAGAGAAATTCATCGATTTATATTAAAATACCACATAGCCTTAGCTGAATTCTAATAGCAGAACTCCCGGTTCGGCTAATTTCGACTTCGTAGAGCGTTATCTCTGTCGCACACTAATTTTATAATGTTTGTTAGTCGTGGTTCAGATGCGATAGAGTGAGGTCGTGTTCAATCCAAAAATAAATTAATATAAAAATTAAATAGAGATTAAATAGTGTTGTTAAAACCCCAAATCGTAAATCACTTAAAGAATGGCATCTATAGGAAAAAAGGAAAACCCCCACCAGGCCAATAACGCGAAATTATCTAAAATTTGCATAAATATTTTGTAAACGAAGCCGACATATTAAAAATATGAGGATAATAATACAAAAAATGTGTTGACGATGACTATACTGATAGACTAGTGGTAAATAAGGCTGATACTTAGGACATTGATATTAACCTCAATGAGAGCACGGATAGTGAAGTGGAAGGATTTGAGAATTGTACTAATTTAAACGATTTCTTTTATTCTTTTTGCATGTTATTATTTCTCAAACTAAAAAAAAATTACATTCAGAAATTATATTACAATGCTTTTATTTTTTTAATGTCTCCCAGCAAACTTCGTGTTTCGGCAGTCGTCGGATAAATATTCATTTTTGCATACCTAATTGTCAAACATAAGAACCTCCTCTTTTTGGAAGTCAGTTGAAGAAGTATTTTATTTTGTTTAATATTTGTATTAATTTCCTTGGTCTGCTATAAATGTTGAAAAGAAGTAAATGATATTTAAGAAATAGTTATACTAGGGCGACACTGAAACTTTTTAGATCTGGCCACTTGTAATCAATATAATAAATATAAAATAAATTGGAAATGCACCTCTTTGCCAATATTATTGAGTACGTATTTTATTCATTTGTCATTTCTTTTACGTCAGCATGAATTTAACGCGAGAAAATTTTCGTGCAATGATTTTTTATGACTTTCGATGTCATTTAAGTCAACAAGAAAGTTATGATAGACTACGATTGGCCTTTCACGATGAAGCCCCATCTCGTGCAACTGTTTACAATTGGTTTAATGAGCTTAAACGTGGTCGCAATAATCTCACCGATGATCTGCGTGAGGGCCGGCCTTCTACGGCAACGACTGAAGATAACATCAGTGTTGTGCGGCGTATGATAGAGACTGATAAAAGAGTGACCTATCAGCAGATTTGTACAAGCTTGGGCATCGGTATGAGTCAAGTACACAAAATCCTCCATTAACATTTAGCGGTTAGGAAGCTTTGTGCCCGGTGGATACCTCATAATTAGACCGAGGCCAAAAAACTCCGTCGTGTTGATTGGTGCCGTGAAATGGTTTTAAGATTTAACGGAGGTGACTCAAATGCTGTGTTTGACATACTTACGGGTGACGAAAGCTGGATTTACTGTTATGATTCCGAAACCAAAAGACAGTCTGCTCAGTTGAGGAGTTGCCAACTAAAGTGAAGAGAGGTCGAAGCGTGGGAAAATAGATGGTAGCTCGTTCTTCGGAAGGACAGGTCATTACGCGACAATTGTTTTAGACGATCGAAAAACAGTTACTGCAGAGTGGTACACTAACAATTGTTTGCCACTTGTCTTTGAAAAAGTTCGGGATAAACGACCTCGCAGTCAAATCAAATAAAATCAAATCAAATCATTTATTGTGTGGAATTTAGGTACAGTACAAAGATAATGTAATATTGCACATATTTTGGAAACACCAAACTCTACCTTTTCAGGTGTCACACATTTCCCTACCTACATTATTTATACAGGTCACATTAATTTATAACTAATATAACTAATAAAATTGAATAAAATTGAGTAGTTATTGATAACAACCACATTAAGAAGTCATTAATAGTATAAAAACATTTATCTGTAAAGCATTCCTTTTTCTTTGTCTTAAATCTACTTAGATAATTTTCTTTCAAAGCGTCAGGTAACTTATTATAAATTTCAATGCACATGATATACGAGTTTTTAGTAGGATCCTCCTTCACCACGACAACGCCTCCTCACACACCGCCAGGCGAACGATCGACTATTTGGCGACGTCAGACGTGGAATTACTGGGTCACCCGCCGTATAGCCCGGACCTCGCACCTTGCGATTTTTATTTATTCCCGAAAATAAAAGAAAAATTTCGAGGAAAACTTTTATGGACGCCGAGGAAGCTGTGGCTGCGTTTCAAAAGTCCCTCGAAGAGACCCTAAGGACGAGTGGGCAAAGTGCTTTTGTCAGTGGTTCCATCGGATGCAGCGAGGTATTGACGTCAATGGACACTATTTTGAAAAGATGTAATAAAGCTAATAACTTGCTAGTTAAATCAGTTTTTGATTTTCTAAGAACTTTCAGTTTGACCCTCGTACAGCTCTAAACAGTTCTCGCGGGAATTAAAACAAAACAACACCAATTATTTAGTTCTAAATTCAAATTCTAATAAACAATAAATCTAATAGTTGACGGACATTGACGATTTCAAATTATTATTTTTTAATTTACTTTCGACATCGTACGGATCCAACTTCAAAATGTTAATCACGTCATATTATTACAATAATCAACGTTAGCATTGAGAAGTATTATTAAACCAGTCATACCACTGTATGCCACTGTATTCAGAAACAACAAACAACCACAGAACACAATTTTAGAGGCACTAAAATTCGTATTACTCTAGACATTTCCGAGAATTGCTAACTCGTAAGTTATATTACATTAATAGAGTAAATACATTATATACCAAGCAATGTTATCTGAACCATCGTGTCCTGACGGTTACCGTTTGTCACGCCTAAGTAGACGTTACACTAATGTATTCGGAAGTGGCATACATCATGCGATGCTCCATGCTCCGTCGTATACAGGTGAGGTGGGTCTCTGGAGATACAAAAGAAACATTCAGATATTCTACACAGGGAAAATGCAAGAAATCCATATTGTTATTGTGATGAATCCTATTTTCTAAAAACTGAAAGTATAGGTAATTTTAGTATAGGTAGCCAAATTGCCAACTGATAGCATCCGGGTGGTATATACGAGTACGGTACATAACTAGACTTTTATTTTCATTGAACTGGCTAGAAATATGATAATCAGTTTTGCGCGACACATATAAATGTTTTTTTTTGCTTTGTGGGCTTTCACAGTCTTGCATTCGCATTTGCGAACATCCATCATGCCTCTTACTTAGGTAGGTGTATGTGCTTACATACTCTTGGAAACAAGATGTATTCTGCCGATATTTTTGAGAAACGCACTTCTGAAAGAACTTCTGACGAAATTTTTGTAGTTTCTAAAGTTTTATAGTTGCTCTCCGTGTGGGGTAACCTTTTTTCCATCTATATTTTAGCAAAAACTTTAATACTAGCGGGATTCGAATACACTCTTCTCAACGCCACATAGAACTGGTAAAAAATACATGAAAAATATAACTGCACATTTTAAACACAAATTCCACCGTAGAGATTTCAAAACCACTGCAAATGTTCGGCTCAAATCGTAAATTCATACCCATATTGCTCGTAAAACCACGTATCACAAAATAGTGAAAAGCCACTTACAGCTTGAGCGGGCTTTAGTAAATCAATGAAACGCGGTCGAACTCGCGCGTCCAGGCGTCGAGTCCGGGAGACTGGGTCAAACCAGCTTGATCCGGATACTCGACTCGACATCGCATGCCAGCAGGGTATTGAAACGTCTTGAGAATAGCGTAGTTGCATCTTGAATTTCAATAGAAGACTTACCGCTGTACTCAAGAGACATTTTAGAGACAATTAACTTGTTCCTTTTTCAAAAATGTGTATAAAAATTGTCACTAAAGAACGACTTAGGGCCTGGTATTTGATCAGTACCTAGTTAAACTAACTAATCGTTAAAAATCGTAACTGATGGTTAAATCTCAAGGAAACGTGTCAAATTTTCGATTTCTTTTTCGATTTTTTACAATTAGTTGAATTAACTACTAATCAAACAACGGGCTCTTAGAGGCAGTTTAATAATCATTAGTTAACTAAATAAATGTGTTGTACTTACACATAATTATGTGTACTTAACTATAAAACACTCCGGATTATTTGGATAGTTATATTTTTAACCCCCCATAAAAAATCGTATATGTGTAATGTCGTACGTGATGTGTTTGTCTTTCTTTAGCATCGTAGCTACCAAACGGATGGACCGATTCGGAAACTAAAAAAAAAAAACTTGTTTTATCTAGATGAATCTTAGCTACGTTTCATTAAAAGGTAGAAAACAGATATCAGCTTTGAAAGAAGGGGGTCGCTATTACATTGGACGTTTTTCTATTTAATATTCTAATATAACTTAGTTGAGCGAGATAAAATAATCACTTTTTATTTTTATTTTTTTTTTGTTTCACATGGTACTGAAAACTTTATCATTTATAAATATTATCTCTTATGTTGGAAAAGCGAATTTTTTGTATACGTGGTAATTTTGAATCTTGTAAGTAGTCATTATAATTAGTGAAAAAAACCTAGTTCAAACCAAATCAGAGAAATACTGGAAAAGGGCCGAATCTTAAGTACCCGAAACCGACGAGCGTGCCTGACTCGATGTATGAATGTGGAAGAAGCGAAAGAGATTTGTCAGGATCGTAGCAGGTGGACGGAAGTGGTCTCTGCCTACCCCTCTGGGGAACAGGCGTGATTTAATGTATGTATGTATGTAAAAAACACTTCAGAAATGAAGTCTAATATAGACAAGGGTGGCACCAAAAACCAACACAGAGTTAGACCCCATAAAATTAAAAATGATATCTTATTTTGTACCATAAAATTATGAAGCTGTGAAGCATTTAAATAATATTATGTGTAGTTTGAATATTTTAGTTGATCAGGTGCAATTGACAATTACTACGTATTAGGCCTGTGTATTCGTTTGTCCTTCATGCTAAATAAGTTTTGCAGAGAGTTTTAAAAGAATGGTTTGTTTGCGCTAAAATGTGTATACACTAATTTGAATTGAGTAATTGTATTTTAACTAATTGGCTTCGTTTTGGTTTAATGTTTGCTTGACCTAATTAATAGAAAAGGGATGGCCTGGAGGGGCTTTTAAGGGTTGTTAGACTTATAATAACAAACTTACTTGTTCTTCTAATGAACAATGCAGGTACGAGTATATTGTATTTTATGTGGCAGTTAATGACAAATAGTGTATTACACTAACTCAGTAGTTCAAATTGGCCTTCGTTATTGATCGTTAATTTTGTAATAAAACTAATAATTAAAGTCCTAAAGTGTGGTTACCCTACATTAAACACCTAATTGTGATACACCTGTCACTGGACGTTAACATTCGTAGGGTAACCACGTGAAACCAAAAAAATTGGGATAAATTAAAAAATAAATTTTTACATTCAATTACTAATCAGCATTGGACTAAGGAGAGGGGTTTAATTTAGGAAAATTTGTATGTTAATCATTGATTTCGTATAAACAATTTGAAGTCACCCGGTGTTTTACTTATTATCGCCGGTAGAAAGACCATTTATTTTAAGTGAATTCATGAGTAATCTTGAGTTTAAGATCATAATTATAGCAATACTGAGAACAGTCGAAATCAAAAGCATTTATATCTTTACGACGACTGCGCCAAAAATATCGATACCTTTATTAATAGGTACCTTAATTTCAATTCGCGTAAAGCAAAATTGTACTATAGTCATGTAAAAATTTTACATATCTTGTCTGGGGGACATGTTTCTGTATGAGAACATATCGAAACTTTATTAAAATGTGGTTTCTTTATTAAAGTCTTGCACACTAATAGGTAAAGTATAAATATTTTTATTTTATACGTTTTCTAGATCAACTCTATTTTTATTGATTTGTATATTGCTAGGTTAAGTATTGGCATTCGTCGTAAGATATATTAAAATAAAAACGGATTGTTGAGTTTCTTGGGGCGTTTCCTCTCAGGTGTGGTGTCATCTTGGGATTCTTGGGAAGCTATGGTAGATTTTTGACGTGAAAAAGTGCCCGTGCAGCCTACTGAATAAACAAACATGTTTTATATTTTTATCTTTATCCGGATTAAAATTTTGGGAACGTGTATAATATATTTAAGACTTCGACGGTAGGCATCAACGTAAAAAAGAAATGCAACTATTGTCACGATCTCTCATTTGACGATAGCGCGAGTTGTACCGTCCACTCCAAGTGTAAAGGTCTATGAGTAAAAAGGAAATGATTACTTCCAGAGTTGTCACTTAGCTCGCTCGCTAAGACAAAAGCGAAGTCTTCGTATAAATCTAACTAATTTAATCCTTTGTTAAGCAGCCTTTGTGCCAGGTACTTATTAATCGCAACTCCGCCTCGAATGTTGGCAGCTTTGGACATTTGGAAAGTTTTAATCTTTCCGTTAATACGGCAGATTATGAGCCGACGACTTTTTATTGTTTTTATTTAGAAAATTAAGAGGATCGCCCGGCAATATTGTACTGTTTGCGGCGTTCCAAATAAACGCTTTACCCCTTAATCGCGTTATAGTGGATGGTTTTAAGAGAAGTCGTTTTTCGAGTCCTAAAATTTTATCTCGTTTAGTTTGTGCTAATGAGTTAATGACATTTAATTAGGTATTTAAAAGATTAGTCGGGGCATGAAATTGGAACGTAAACAACATTTGGAAAATTCCGAAGCCAGACGAAAACAACTTACTTTCGAATGCACATAGCGACAATGCTTGTTGGTTTACGAGGGCGCCGCTTATGCTTACTCGATAACATCATTTATTTTTGTACGTAAACATTGTCTGGCTTCAATTGATTATTACCTGTTAAATATATCTAATGTTAAAAAAACCGGTCAAGTGTCTGTCGGACTCGCGCACCGAGGGTTCCGTAATGCGATGCAGTAGGTTTTATTATATTCCGGATTTCGGATCGAATCAGCACGAGCCCAACTCACTTGATCGTTGTTTCGTATTTGTGGTTTTTCTTTAGGGTTTGTAATGTAATCGTAACAAATTGATGATTGAATAGTTTACCGTTTTTACAACGCAACAATAATAAAAATACTTTGAACAATTACGTTACTTATATGGGAACCTCTTTAGTACTTCACCTTCTTTTTAAAATTGCAATTCCGCTGTCATAAATAATAAACCCATATTCTGAAGAGAGAAAATACCCGCTAACTATTACGGTACAAAAAATACAGCTCTACTACCACTAGCACATACGGACGGACGGACAGCGTAGCCATATTAATAAGGGTCCCAAGGGGTGGGCTTCTCTTGGGTATGGAGTCCTAGAAATTAGACAAGATTTTGATAAAGATAATATCAAATATACCTAATAAGATGGAGGTTACTGCTTGTGCTGATTCACCTCTGATTATCTAAAAGTCTAACACTCTAGTATCGTCATGATAATAATCCCAAAAATACCATTTTATACTCCTTGAGTAATCAAACGAAGCAGTAGTATCATCATATCTACGTACAAAGTATCAAGTGGGACCAGCAATTTTTCACCGTGCACATTTAGAGGTTATTATTTGTAGCGGTTATCTTGCAGAAGCAAGCAGCCAGCGAATATATTGCGGCTATACGTCAAAAGATGACGACGTCCGGGGGCGACACGCGGCGTACCTGAGGAAAATTGCACTCACGATAGTAGAATGTTCACGTTTTGCTCGAGAATCAAGTCGTTTGTAGGTTTTGCTGGAAATTCAGGAAGCAGAGAAGATATTATAATGAAAACTTTGAACTCTTTTCGGTGTTTCCTCTTTCTTCTTTTTTTATCATTCAAAGGTTAACTTGAAGAGATTTTTCAATCTCTATCACTTTTCGAGTCTATTTGGATGACGTTAAGGTTCAGAAGTGGTAAAGGACTTTCTTAAGTAATATTTCCACCAAACGGCCCGCATCGGATCGGATCGGAAAGAATTTTATAGTCTTTAAACGATACTGAATCATATATGTACTGTTTTTAAGTCTACATTAGCAAGTTGCGCACAACAGCTCGACCGCGGGCGTCTTCCGCGACACGCGTACGTCGCCGTAAGTATGCCGCGACGCGCGATCGGCTCCGTCATAAATAGACAATAATAATTTCAATAGAGCCGTACGGCTGCCGCGGCATCCATACGAACCCTTTCCGATCCGATGCGATGCGAGCCGTTTGGTGGAAATCATCCTTTAGTCGACTCATCATCTAGCCCTTATGCCAATCATTTGGGGTTGGCGCAGCACGTCTCTTTCTTCCAAACATCCTTATCAGCCTTCATCTCAGTATTCATTCCTCTTGGTAGACTATTAAATAACCCTATTTCAAGGTTGTTTTTGTTTTGTTTCTTATATAATATAGTATAGATAGATACATGCATACATACAAACATACAAACATACCTTCACGCCTTCATTCCCAGAGTGCGGTAAGCAGAGCCACAGAATTACCAACAACTCGAATACAGTGACAGGTTGCAAGCCCATCAACTAACAGTACTACAAGCCACATACAAACTTTGTAACAAAACCTAATCGTAACTTGGACTGGTAAGTCGTGGAGTCGCGTCGGAACTGTTGGAAGCAAGGCAATTATAGTTATCCCTGGACCTACGTTTGGTAATCAATAATCATAGTACTTGATCATTCTCTAATTGACATAGGTACTCTCAGCCCATCCCTTGGGAACCCTGACTGACCATAGAACGTTGCCACAGTGATATTGTAGAATATTTTTTTTGGCACTTGTTACGACTTGAATCACAACGTCACTGTGACAGAGTTGACTAGGGTGGGTCAGGGTTCCGATGGGCTGAGAGTACATATCTCTTTCTGAAACTAAGATGTTGCCATCATTCAAGGAAATGGACTAACTGCATGGTTTTATTAATTTGACATTACGTTACGGCATTATATGATTTTATTTACATCACATAATTAGACTTGACGACATACATATGTAATAGAAAGTAAAGTAAAGAGCAAAAGACACGTAATTAGTTCAATTAAGTAGCTCCGTTGACGTTTCATTTCATTTATTAATAGTTATAATTATTAATTTTATCTTGAACAACATAAATGGCGGCGCTTTACTTAATTATAAAGAAGATTTAAGTTAGTACAAAGTTAGTATTTGTTTTTGTTAAAGTATGTTAAGTCACTCTATTAATTAAAATAATTTTACTCTCAATTTCTTTGGTATTATTAGTTAATAAAGCAATTAAGAAAACTCAGAACTCCAATATTCCACCCGCTGGTTTGTCTCAGGACCATTGTTCTGGTGTTTATTATTTTCGTTACCCCGACGATGAAGATGAGCTCTGACAGTTATTGGCACGGACACACAAAAACGGGATGATTTATTGTTTCACAGAGAAAAATGGACGAACTTGCTAGGAAATATTTTTTGCAATATTATGGCTATGTTAATAAGAGGATACTTAAGGTGCTTCGAACAATTGCATACTTCTATAAACACGTAATTGAAAAAAATGCGTTATCGTTAAAACAACATAAGTAAAGCGACAAATCCAATAGGGAATATTCATGTCTATTTTTCACTCAAATTAAGCTGAGTCTTCTAAATAAAAAAATCTTTAAATATGGTCTGTAAAAATGAACCAAGATAAATCCCAACAAAGATTTGTGCTTATCTCTTTCTAGCAAAACAGAATTTAATTGGCGTTTTTACAGCCGACGTGTTACATGACGTCACACGGCGTATCGGGTCTCTCTGTCTAATCACTGTCTAATTACCGTAAAATGTGCCTACTTTGCTCCAAATTTCGAAATCATTCGTTTTCTTTGAAGACTATTATGATATGGTATGTTGATATATTTGTCTAAATAAAGTTGACTATCCCTACTATCACGTTGTATAACTTAAATGACGTTATAATATAGTTTTAATATATATATAAAAAGTTGAATTAAGGAGCAATGTTACCCGGTGTTTGGGTAACTTTGCCTCTGAATTGAATTTGTGTCAAAACTGGTACTATAAAGCGTTTACAGCAGTTTTACCCCTTCCATACTAAAACAATGCTCCAATAACAATCATTTAACACTAATTTTGAGTGGGTAAAATAAAAATCGAGAAATTATTTAAGTGTTAGGAAAAAAAAAACTGTCCTTTACTTAAAGTTATTTATTTTTGATATTATCACCATAATCATCAGTCTTACAGTCTTTTCACTTAGACAAAAATAATAAAAAACTAAAAATCTTCTAAAAGGGGTATTACCCCGGAAATAAAAAAAAATATTTTGGTATTTATCAGCCTAGAATCATTTTACTTACGTAATAATCAACAAAACATTAAAAAGTCTTTTGGGTGGGTATCACCGCGTAAATAAAGAATATAAAATATAATTAGTTACCTAATTATGTAAATAAGGATAAAATATACATCGTACCCCAAAATTTGGTCGAATTCTGGTACCTACAGCGTATATTATAGACCAGTTTTTGTCGGTGGATTTATGCACCCTAATATTATTTCCAATCATACTGGACATGATAGTCATTAGTTTTACTGTCTTTTCTCTTAGACAAAAATAATAAAAAACTAAAAGTCTTCTAAAATGGGGTATTACCCCGAAAATACGAAAAATCAAATCAAAGTTATAGGATCAAAGTTACACGTGGTGCATAGTAGGTACGTAAAAATAAAAGTAAGGTTAAGCCTTGAAAAAACCGAAAGGTACTAAAAATATTGTGAATATACAATAGCTGGTTATATATAAGAAACAATTAAAAGATACTTACCGTAAATCGATGACCACCTGCTGAGATGGAAATGACTTTTCCTCATAATATTTTTTTCACAAATTTTTACGTTGACACTGCACGACGTCAGACACGAGAAAAAAATGGCGGCGTGAAGGTTTGACGTTTAGTCTTGCCACATTAATGACAGGTGTATCGAATGCGTACGGAAATTTTCATGAGCAGACCATAGACTTTGACTGGCAAGGCAATGAAACAAAATTCGAAATTGGAGCACAATTACCCAGTGGTGGGGAGCAAAGTAGGCACATTTTACGGTAGCAGTTTAAAATGCTTGTATCATCCGTATAAATAGGCCGATTTTAATTTTAATTCCTTTTTGGTGATCTCTTTTACTGTATTTACAAATTTTGTTGAGAAATACTGGTTAAATGAATCCATGCATGTTTCCTATTGCAAAAATTAAAATCAAAAGTTAATTACAATGCAATGCAATGTCAATAAATCACTAAAATTACATGTAAAGTAATGCATTAGCGGCCTTTACACGTAAAGTTCGGACCGCGGGAATCGCGACGCGCCGTTGCAATCTTCGTTCCGAACCGTAAACTATTACTGTTTTACTATTACAGTTGCATTTACACGTACGGTTCGGAACGAAGACTGGAACGGCGCGTGGCGTTTCCCGCGGTCCGAACTTTACGTGTGCAGGCCACTATTGGCCAGAGAAAAGCCTTCATTTAAGACCGTGCCAGTATAGTAGTCTAGGAAATCTCCGTAATACCCGGGATACACGAGGCTAGTTCTCGAAGCTAGTGAGAGAAAGCCAGTTTTGACGTCACCTATTGTGGCTCACGAGCCTGGCTTGGTACAAGCTAGAGCTGTTTACATGATTCAAGGAAATTATATGCCAGTATCTTGGAACACAACTGTAATAGTTTGCAAAACGTAATGGCCAAGATCATGAATTTTAAGAAGAAATATAAATAAAAAACTATACAAACTTTTCAAGTATTTCGGTAGTTGGTTTGACATGTTTATTTTAGTTAATTTAGAAAAAGTTTATAGGTACCTAATAATATATTATATTCTCAGAGAATAGGGTGCTTGAAAAACAGAAACGTTGTCACTGCACATTAGCCGATTGGAGACTGGTTTCACTGGCTACACGAATCTAGTTGATAAGCCAAGATTAGGGCTTCCAAAATTACGGAAATATCAATTACGTAAGGAATTACGTAATTTTTCCTATTTTAGTTAAAAGAGTTATATTTTCAGGCATTATTAAAGTTTTATTATATTACAATTATAAACAAAAATAGAAAATAAAATCAACAATTACTTGAACATCTTTATTTATTATTTATTTATTGTTTTCCCCTGAAAATGGGCCCTCATGAAAGATAGAGCGTCCAAAGATTTATCAGCTAATGAGCTTCTCACTCTTCTCAGCTTGTTGCAAAAATAGCCGGCGGAAGAAAAAGCTCGTTCAGCTTCAACACTCGTCGGCTGTATTGTTAATAAATAATTGTATCCAGCATTAAGGTAGACTTCGCGTCCACCGCCAGTTTGTGAAAGAACGTATTATTTTTCAATATTTATTTTTTGTGAGGTTTTCAATTCGAGCCTAACGGGAGTAACGGGGAATTACCGAGTCCTCTACCAAACACAACTAATTAAAGTAGGCTGAAGGCGGGGAAATCCCGTGCCCGCCAGAGTCAAAAATGGTAAAAGTGTATCGTGTGAACGTGTCTTAGCAAAAACATTTCTAATAATGTTAAAAAATAATATTTTTTAATGTACAATCGGATGTGATACTGAAAGTAAAAAATAACGTAATTACGTATTTTAACATTTGAATAACGTATTTATTAGAAGCCTAAAAATCATCCGTAATTACGTTATTACGTAATTCCGTAATTACGGAATGGAAGCCCTAGCCAAGATTGTAAAATCAGTGGTGATTCTACTAGATCTAAAAAAAGAACCATATCTTAATAAACTACCCTGGCTTGAGACATTAGCTCACTATCTTCCTCGATGTTTTAGAAATAAAGCTTGTTTTTTAATTATTTATGAATCAATGGAAAACTTCTTAGAGTTATTAGCTATATAAGTTTGATATCCCAGGCATGACAGACACGCAGACGAACACGAAGGTTTCATTTGTCTTTTTAAGATACAGAACCTTGAAAATAACGTACAAGTTACGTTATAATAAGAACTTATAGACACGGGGTTTTTTTTATCTTGATATACTTATGCAAAGTTGACACTACATCGAACAAAAACTCAATTGGATTATATTATTATTAGGAAAACATGTTTCAGAATACAAAAATATAAATATCTCGATAAGCTAATAGGTTATAAAATAAAAACATTCAACAACATCTGCCCCATTTCTGTTATCAATAAATTACTGTGAAATCCTCACTCACCGAGCACGACTTGTTGTGATGATGAGCGTTGGACTGTGACCCATATCCCGCATCAAAAGATGGAACGTGTGAAGCTGAAAGGAAAATAAACTCTTTACCTACTCTAAATAATGAACGAACAATTGTTATAAAAATAACCTCCTTGACGTGATGACGTCTGTTAGGTCACTTTTCAAATCCATGATTTTAAGTCAATACTGGGGTTTATTATGACATGGCTATGCAGTTCTGTTTACGCTGGGAGAAAATGACAGAGCTTCATAACTGCTATAGGTCTTAACGCTTGCCGCAAAATGAATTGCGTAGCCACGTCATAACAACCCCTCTGTTGTCAATACATGATTAATACGCAAATATTCGAATATCACTTTTTGTGGTATTAACAAAGGCCATTTTTTCTGGATATTATTTCAAGCATATTACTAGTGTATAGTCAGAACCATATTTCTTAAACTTTTTCGCTATTGTCCCGTGGCGTACGGGACAGAATCACAGCAATAAGAACTTGATTACCCCTCTCGGCAGTGTTGCAACTATTCAGTTATGGTAGACCTTTCAACTTTGTTTTATTTTAACCCCTCTAGTTTTCGAATTGTATTTGTTTTTAGGGTTCATACCATAATGGTAAAAAAGACACCCTCATAGTGGTTGGATACTTCAATGCCTGCGCGAGTATGTCACAGTGGTTGTTTTCTCAGTAACTGCCAGGTACGTTACATTAAACATTTAAAGTTGAACTCTGCTTTTCAGAATAAACTTGGTTATCAGCTTGGGAACCCCTTGATATCAGCACCGTATCTAATATAACTTTTTGAAAAGAGATATCTCATTTTGTCTGATAAGTTAATGGTTTAATGCAAAGTGCTAAAGGCTCAGTTGGTCGAGATCTAAACAAGCCCGCGCAAAAAAAAATTTGAAAATAAAGTTCAGTTGTTAAATCGATGTTAATACTAACCTTAAAGAGCTGAAGAGAATAAACATTGTAAGTAAATGTTAACATAGGTCTTTATTGTAATGTACCTACTCAATTTACATACACCATCTAAAAATATCCCTCCGAGAAGCGGATCTGCCAGACTTGTACCTTACTCCCTCAAATCAATTTATCACCGTTTACATTACACGAATTACCCCACGACAGTCAACAAACAAGTGAATAATATTGACTCGATATTATTTGCTTATTCATAATGAGGTGCTGCAGATCAAAGTTATTGAACGATTTTATGACAAATAAAAACAACAGATTAATGACACGTTTAAGTTATTGGCGCAAGTTTTATTAAAAATAAGTGTACATTAAATTTAAATAAATGTTAAATTAGAAGTTGGTTTTAATAATAAAATAAAATAAAGTTAAATAATAATAATAAACATGACATGACAAACCAGACAAAATATACATGTTGATTAATGTCGCCTATCCTAATATTTAATGTATTATACGAATAAGGTCCAAAAGTGTGAACTTAGCTTTGTACCTTCGTTTTTTTAAATAAATGGCTTTCACTTCTTGTTTTACAGAGGTGTATTCTGCCAATGTCGCCGCCGAAATTAGAGAAATAAGTCCATGGATATTACACGCGAGGACAAAATTGTTCGGTTAAAGATTATTCATTTACTCCCGTGGACTAAACAGAATCACATAGGGTTAGACCAACGCGCTTACGTCATGTCCATGGATATATTCGTACCTACTCGATTGTAATTCCATTGAACTTGTTTATTATTAATTGATATTATAATTATTGATGACGAGCATAGAGGCATTCCATCTTAGTCCTCAGGGTTGGCAATGCACATGCAGTCTTAGGCTTGCAGTCTTGTGAATGCGAATGTCTATGGGTCACAGTTTCCACTTACCATCAGATGGCCTGTGTACTCCTTTGCCTTGAGTATGGCATAAAAAATATATTTATGACTGTCGTTTTATATACATAGTTCCACGTTCACACAAAACGCGACAACATCGTAAAAATATTTTTTTTAAAGTTTTGACGAATAATAAGAAAACAAATCACTACTTATCTAAGGTTATTTATATATAATTGTTTACATTTGATTTCTCGAGACATATTATTATTATCAACTTAACAATGTTTAGTGAGTAATCGTTGACACGTGTTATCGTATTTGTAAGGATTGGGTCAGACCAGCAGAAGAGAATATTAAAAGTATAACAAAAAGTATTTAAACGCGTTTTTTTATTATTAGACATTAAATCAGATCTTGACGCGATGAAAGCTAACGACCTGAGGGCCTATTATGATCGTGACTATCGACGTGATTGAGAGGGAAAAGACATCTGCTGCTTTCTGACCAGCGAGAGTGATAGAAGCTTTATCTACCGCGATAAAAGTGAACATAATACAGGCCCTGAGCCCCAATTTTATGTCTATTTAAGATGTGTTGTAAACGCCAATATATCTATTACTTTTATCCCTTAGAAATTAACTACCGACCTGCAATCGTTTAAATAAAAAAAGTTTAATATAGATTAGCATATTAGTTTAAAATTTTCGATATGTTTTGCCACTAATAGTTAGTTTAGTTTAGTTATTTATTCATCAATGTAATGTTACAATATTAATTGCATTGCATGTCAAAAAATAAGAAATTACATTGGTATCGTCAACATTAATACAAAAATAATAAATAGTCTTGTTTATGTCAACAGAAGCTTAGTGGGAAATTATCTTAAGTTGTTTGTCTTATTTTGACCAATATTGTCTCAGTAAGCGGCAGTGTACGTTTACATTAGTCTTTCTATCAAAGATAATCTTCGCTTTGCAACGCAAGTCGAGCCACAGACTTATAAACGAACTGGGTGGTGGTGTGTCTCAGACGGAAGCGCCAGACTGCCGTTAAATATCAAACGCGACAGTTTTCAACAATAAATCACAGAATAAAATAATAATATGAATTCAAATCTTTGCATATTTTGTGTTCTCCATCTGATGGTACTTTTTGCTGGTGTACATGTAGAAATGTCAATGGACACGGTAGTCAAAGACGGGTGTAGCAGAGGGCTTTCAATGTTCATTTTCAATATCTGCACGGGAAAACTCCATGTCACGGATTTACCGAAGTCAAGGCTTTCGAAACTGAGGTCGAAAAGAGCCGCCAGCCTTTATGCCACGCGCCTGAAGAGGCAAGTTATCGACGAGTGCTGCCTGAACCCCTGCACGATATCACAGCTGATCGATTACTGCCCGGACACCTGGTAAAAACGTGGCTGCCCTGTGAAGATCATGTGATCATGATTTATCTAAAGTGGAATGTGTTGCGACTGTGATACTCTTGTGAGTGAATGGTTTGTGTAAGAATGTTATCAATGAGGGTATTTAGGAATATTATAGACAAATCCGCAAAGAAACACGTTTCAGAGCTCGTTTCAACCCACGCTTCACTAGAAACGTACTTTGTTTTTTATGGCATGACTGTTACATAAAGTATTGAGGTCGGAAATTACATATCAATAGGAAATATAAAATAACTAAATTAAATGTTCCAATTCAAATGTGTTTCAAGTGTCATTTTCGACGTAACGTAATTTTCTATCCACATAAATTTATATTAGGATTATCTTTTTAATCTGGCTAGCTGTATTTAATTGATGAGGTTAGTGTTACACAAGCTTAATGAAGAAGTTTAACGAAAAAAATAATGCATAAGATTGTATTCAAAGTTAGATTTATGATCAAATACCTACTTAGGAGTAACTAATAACATTTTAGGTATTAAAGGTGGTTTTATAAATTTTAGACGATATACTGGAAATGGTTTTTTAATTTATTGAAACCGCACTTTCATTTCTTTTGCGTGGGAACCAGATAAATATTAAAATTAATTCTTATTCAGGTAGGTATCCTATAAAACTCGTATTTTTGTAACCTACTTACTCGTAACCTAACGATTGCGCGGAACGTCCAGTGCCGCTCTCATTATTATTATTGTGTTTTATAATAAACCAAAGTATTGTCTTAAAACCGAAGGATGGTTTTTTGATGTACAAATCAATACTCAATGTATTAAATATGTGACAAAGTTTAATAATCTTGATAATAATTAAAAATAATTGTGTAATCAATTTAACAGAAAAAGGTGGCCACTTTTTCCGTTAAATTGTCTACACGATGGTTATAGATTATTAAACTTTGTTTAAAACTTTAATAATCTTTAATCTGGCTAGCTGTATTTAATTGATGAGGTTAGTGTTACACAAGCTTAATGAAGAAGTTTAACGAAAAAAATAATGCATAAGATTGTATTCAAAGTTAGATTTATGATCAAATACCTACTTAGGAGTAACTAATAACATTTTAGGTATTAAAGGTGGTTTTATAAATTTTAGACGATATACTGGAAATGGTTTTTTAATTTATTGAAACCGCACTTTCATTTCTTTTGCGTGGGAACCAGATAAATATTAAAATTAATTCTTATTCAGGTAGGTATCCTATAAAACTCGTATTTTTGTAACCTACTTACTCGTAACCTAACGATTGCGCGGAACGTCCAGTGCCGCTCTCATTATTATTATTGTGTTTTATAATAAACCAAAGTATTGTCTTAAAACCGAAGGATGGTTTTTTGATGTACAAATCAATACTCAATGTATTAAATATGTGACAAAGTTTAATAATCTTGATAATAATTAAAAATAATTGTGTAATCAATTTAACAGAAAAAGGTGGCCACTTTTTCCGTTAAATTGTCTACACGATGGTTATAGATTATTAAACTTTGTCACATACTCTATAATGTGTATTTATTTCTACACAAAAAACATTCTTCGGTTTCAAGACCATAGTTTAGTTATAATAACACAATAATAGCAATGAGCTTACGCTTAGCGCCAATGGATTCTCGGCGTAATCTTAAGTCTGAACAGATGCAATGAACTAAAATATGTCTTGAGTGTTCCTTATGCTAAAATAACACGAATTTTATTCAACATTGCATTTGCAATAACACCGTTATTTATTATTTGTCCTCTTTTTCCGTAGACAGGAAAAGGAGAAAAAGAAACCATTGGAGACAATTATTGTGTACCTAGTCAATGTCGAATTCTACCCGAATGTTGATATTTCTGCGTTATCATGCATGTGATTAAGTATGTGTTATTTTATTTTCAATTTAAACAATGTGTATAAAAATAATCTCATAGCATTAAATATTAGAAAGTGCATTGTTATAGTAAATGTGTAATTTTGTAGTTTTTCATGATCTCATCTAGAACGAATTCAATTTAGCTTTATAAATTAAGGAATGATTATTATTCGATCGATAATACTTGGTACCATAAGTTATAATATAATATGATATTTTTTTGATACTGACGAAGTGTAGAATAATATTGTAGGTAACGACATACAAAAACATGTTACTTTAATAGACAAGAAGAGTTGTATTGGATAAAGTATTGACTCACAAAAATGTTGTTTTAATGATAATAATAAGAACTACAAAAAAATAAAAATTACATTTCTGGAGCACGCGGTATTCACGCTCCCAGCACTGCAGCCCGAGCACACTGTATTTCTGGCATTTCATTTACATTTTGCATTTTGTTCCGTGACGCCTGTGAAAATTAAATTTACTAAAGCGTTTTTTGCACGTAAAATCATTCAGAATAATCGCGTTAAATTATTGCAAAAATTACCTGTGGTCTTTTCGGTGGGCACGTGCTTACACCACACTGGATATTTTTTGCATTAATAATTATACAGTCCACCAATTTCACTTCTGAACCATGTAAATATATTTCCAAGTAAAGTATTTGGTTAATGGCATTGAAAAGGCAAACGTGCTCACAGGGCACCTGATGGTAAGTTAACTCTGGACTCAATCAATCAATCAAGATTGAAATCTTACGATGACAAACATAGGACTGCATATGCGTTGCCAGTCCGCCTTAGACCTAGATATTAATGCCTCCATGCTAGTTGTTTTACCGTTTGTCATATCCCTGAACCACAACACAGCAATATGAACACTGCTGTTTAGCGGCAGGGTAAAAGTTAAGATGATGGTCGCGATCTGGATAGACATGGTCCTTTCACAACTAAATTTATAAATGTAATAGTAACAAACTTATTTCATAGATTATTTTGTATTTTCAACCGTTCATAAGACAAATCAGACGTTAACATACTAGAATAAAACTGGTCGCTTAAAGTCACATATATTCCAAAGCTCATACATTATTTCTCAGTTAATATATCGTATTGGAGTGTCCTAATCGGACCTTAATTTGATTTGCGTGCAGAATGGACGCCCGATAAACCGCTTAGTAAAGGCAAAATGGAATTTATGGTCTCGTGGATAAGTCCGTAAAAAGGGCTATAATAAATCTTCTTTCTAACTTAATAAAATCTTGCTGAGGGCTTTATCCTGTGACCGCACACTTTTAAAATATTCTTCTTTATGTGACAAACTTCTGGGAACAGGTATGATAAAAAAAAAGTAAGTATTTTGATGTAGAAATGATAATAGAATAGTTCATTCGATAAAGTTTAGCGATTATCCTAACAGAATTACTCAAAAGTAAATGTTATTTGTCACCATAATTATTAAAATTTTCGTAACTCGCAATGGGCGGGTCAAACTCTCGTGAGCCTTTGAGCCTTAAGCTGGGAACAAACGATCGGACGCGTACATCAGCCGTGGGAGCCTGATGAGTGTGCACGATCGTTTAGACGTCATCCTCATGGCTCCTCTACATAATGGCCATCATGGGCGAGCGTAAGACGTGATCTAAGCCGCGGTTAACTGCCTGTACGACTACGTACACGGTCGTTAGTTTTCACGTCATTTCACAAACGGCACGGACGGTGTCATCCGAACCTCATGCACTATCTGCAACAGAGAGACGCGGCTGAAGGAATGAAGTCCAGCGCGCCATTTCTATGGGACGTCTGTATGCTGAAGGACGATCTTAGGTCATGTCCACAACCAATAGTTTGCATAGTTTAGTGTATTGGTACTCTTCAGATTCCAGCAACGCGCGGCAGGTAGCTGCGGATGGTAGATGAGTCCGAGGTTTTGTTCCCAGCTTTAGAGTTATAACTACCTGATTGGCAACGGACCGCCAACTCTTCTTGAGTTTCTGGTGTTTATGGGCGACGGTGTTTTTTTTCTTTTTTGTTGCATGCATTAGGCAAACGAGCACTCAGGCCACCTGATGGTAAGTGGAAACTGTGACCCATAGACATTCGCATTCACAAGACTGCAAATGCATTGCCAACCCTAAGGAATACCACCCTTTAAGCAAGGTCCTATGCGGGTTACCTGATGGGCTCGTTAACGTAACTATAAAAAAATATCTTAACCCATTATAGGCCGATTTGTCTGATTATATAAATTAATTTATTTTGAATTTTAATGTGTAGAACAATAAGGCACCAATTCAAACTACGACCCCTAGTACCAAAAGGGACCGCTAGTCTATAATGGGATTAAACTTTATTAGTCGCGTCCCATAGTAATAAACGATGAAAAAATTTCCAAATGCAGGGTAGCACGGCACGAAACACGGTAAAAATTGCACATATCCAATATTTTCCTCACGACGAGTCATAGAAATCTCATATCGAAGTGACGTGATTTCACTCCGCGTTAGGGAGCATGTTTCTTCGACCTACTTGGGGAGCAAATCGATTTACTCAAAGCTGTATAAAATTAGGTCGAAAATATGTTTAAAACGTTTTGATTTTTATTTTCACTGTCATTACTAGCTAGTTACTGTAATATCACGGTGTAATTAGCTAATTAGGTTAAGAGTCAATTAGTGACTGTCGGTTTAAACATTTTAGTGCTGCTTATTTACTTACCTACTTACTTTAATGAAATGTAAGGTACCATATGTTTATGTTCAGTCTCGTAGTGTTTCGATTTTAAGTCTCGTAATTTCTGCTGTACCGATACAAAGGTCCGACCCATTTTGCGTCGCGTGTGATCAAACCGGACTTTGGTATAAAAAATCATACAGCAGAATTTACGCGACTCTTACTTAAAACATTACGCTGATATGGCTTCACACTAATTAACTACAGTTATATGTGCATCTATTGTTTTAGCTATAGTTTATTATATTTATAAAAGAATAAATATGGGGGGACAATCTGACACAAACTGACCTTGACTCAAACTAAAGGTATAGGCTTGTACTATGGGTACTAGACAACGATAAACATACAACAGTTAATACCCATAAAATATTTCACAATCCCTGTGAAAAGTACCCTAATGATACGGTAATAAAGAAGATATAAATAATCATATTAAGGTTTGTTTAAAACCAAGTGTAATAATTTAAATGTTATATTATAACCTGAAAACAACCCATGTCAAAAGTTTGTAAGTTAATTTATTTCGTGGATAAACTCAACTTTTTGGTTTGTAAGCTACACTAAATGAAAAGTGATGCCGCCCTTTAGGATAGGATACCCGCGGTGTTTTAGCTATATAAGTTTATAAACGAATTATATTATAAGTGCAGTAGGACCCAGACGAAAGTATTAAGCACTTTAGTGCATCGTCATGATAAACTTCAAACTCAACATCAAATGACTATGATAACAATGACAATGACATTCACAACGGAGTCAGTATATACTTGTCCTTTTTTTTGAGTGTCATGTACACCACATTACTTGAATTAGTTTCCATTAGCGCCAATTTATTGAACTGAATTACAAGGTCGATTTTTTTTTATGCTGGTGATTAAAAACTTTCTTTTAGCCAGGAGTCACGTGGAATAGACGTTAAGTTGAGATATGTCATGAAATTCAAGGTCGCTGCGCTTGACTCTGTCGTATGGACTCTGAATCCGCGGGGTGCAAGCTCCAATGAACGTCTTTTTGCTATAAATCTGTCTAAGTTTAAAGTTCAGGGGATTACCACGACACACTAAGTTTCAGTTTAGGTTGAGAGAAAAGGACAGAGCTGTATAACTGCTACAGCTTTGTCCCTTGCTCTTAAGCTAAACTGGACTGCTTTAGTATGTCATGGTAACTCCCAGTGACCTATCCTCTCGACTGACTCGGGTATTTCTTTCTAGTTTTTTTTGTATTCACACTCACACTATCTCACACTAAATACTAGAAATGTACAATAGGTACTTTGTTGCCGAGGAACGCGACCGCATGTTATGTTTGCCAATCCGTGCGATATCGCAGCTAAGTACACCGAGTGGGCCGCCCACTGCCTTCTTGATGACGTCAGATCACATTACCGGGGTGCTCTGATTTGACGACTATAAAATGGTAAATGTACTTAAATGTATTTATTTAAGTACATAGAAGAATTCCAAGGTACAATAAATACTAGCGCTCATCACACCCAACCCCTAGCTTTGTATTACCAACTCGTCTAACCGCATCGTCAAGAAAAAGATTTAGAGCAAGTTTTTTTTAGTACAATATTGATTCCCCAAGCGGATTTTTGAGGAAAATTTTAAGATTAGCAGCTTTACCAAATACATGACATTTAAAGTACAAGTGCTAGAGGCTCTGGTTCTTTTTCTTTGTCGATAAGAGTGTCACACGTTATTTATTTTGCCTTTGCCATTGTTAGTAATGTTTTGTCAATAAATTAGTCAGCCAAGGTGAGACGAACGTTGTAAACGGGGCATGACTTAATTAAGTTACACAGTAATTGTGTTTTAGCCTAATTTGACCAAATTATACCAAGAACTTAATTTGAATTAATATTGAAGTAATTTTAGATTATACTTGACTCTCGTTTGGTCGTGTCTGGCCTCAATATTTTATGAATACGTATTTTTATGGCTTATTTTACAGTGATGTCAAAGTCAATTTGAATAAAAATAACAGAGTCAACTTGATGGTCAAGACATCTCAAATGCCCAACTTACTTGAACTTTAAGCAGGTCCGGAACAAAACGAAAGCTTTCAAATTGAATTATCAGGGTTGCTTTTCTACTTCACCTTCAAACACCCTTTAAAGGACTTAACCGACGGATTCGGCATAAATTATTAAATTTATTGTGTATTTCTGTTAGAGCAGTTACTTATAAAAAGTTTGCCCAGGAATAAATGAGACTAATAATTCAGTTGACTGAAAAAACCCTCGAATTTGCCTTTGGAACAATCAATATGTAGGTAGCTTTTTTATTGTATAGTAAAAAGTTTACGTGTTGGTACAAAATTACATAGTAGCCAATAGCCATAGTAGTCAATTAAAAAATATATTTATTGACCGGTCCTTAAAGTAATTAAAAACAAAACTGTTTTTAAAACACAAGTACTAAGTTTGTGGTTTAAGTTTTACCTTATCCGTTATGATAATCGTGATATGATAAAAAGCTTGTGGTCGCTAAATTTTAATGTGCCGTGAAGTTGTACTGTAGATGTTTTTCTCCATTCTACAAGGATTGGCTGAAAGTAACCTCCCTAGCCTATAAGAAGTAAAAAAAAAACTGGCCACTCGTATTCTCTTTACTTGCATCACGTATGCCACTGGGACTTGGATGTTCTCAACATGTCGAAATAAAAATGATTAAAATTAAGCAGAGTTTAGTATGAGAGCGGTTTATAAAATAAGCAAACACATCCTCACAGATCGCACAGCGTATGTTACCTGTATTTGACGCATGGGTCCCCTCCGAATTTACTTCACAGTTTTGGTTTAATTAGGTCGCGAAAGCCCGATGATGACCGTCATAGTGGACTACCACTTTCTCCTGTCACCGATGAAAGTTTAAGCAATTTAAGAAAGATACATTTAGAATATCATGAAGTGAAGTAGAGGAATATCTAGAGATATGGGTCTACAAAATAATTCACGAACAGTCACGTGAACTATTGGTCCCTAGAATGTTGACTGCGTTTATCAAAGACAGATATTGTAGACTCTTTCAATTCTTCTAAATTTAATTAAGTAAAGGGAAAGTATTGTCTTTTTATTGCACCTACCTACTTTTTTGATTTCTGTTTCACCTTAAGGTTGACTGGTAGAGAATGCTTGTAGCATTAAGTTCGCCTTTTGTACACTATTTTATTTTTGTGCAATAAAGTATTTAAATAAATAAATAAATAAATATGTAAAATGTTGTGAGGAGATTTTAGAAATGAGGCGTGAAAAGGGAATTGTAATTGTGATGAGTTAAATAAATAAATGGCGCAGTTAATGACTGTTTTATCGAAAAACCTAAAAAAGACTTTTTGGTGTACTTTTTCTTTAAAATTAATGTAACAAGTTTATTTAGCTATCAAGGAACTACATAAAATAATGAAGTAAACTAGCCTCAAGTGGGTTTCGTTTCATAGTTAGATTACTTTTCAGACACCTCACGTAGTAATATATTTGGTAAGCTAGTCCAGCGAGGATTGAGTTCGGTCGGTTCATACAAAAGTTTCATGGGTTTTCCTAACTTTGGAGAGACGAGCTACATTTTTTTAAAACTTTCGGAGCAAATTTATCTCATTCCAGGCGAGTTGTTTTAAAATGGAGTGTTTTTCTCGTTCCTTTTCTGTTTGATGTGTCTATAAAAGAAGTAGAATTTAGTTAATAGCTAAGATTCGGAAATAAATATACTCATACACACACAAACAGAATAAACTTTGTAAACTAATAGTAAAGATTCGTTTTTAAATATAAAACCACCAGATATATTGTGTTTCGTTAGTTGTCTGGTTGTACAAGTAGGCTGTGTGTGTTGCTATATTATCAAGGCAACTTATACGTTTTATACAACAATATTTTATTCATTCTTCATTCGTCGCGGGCGCCTAGGGACCTACCATTATTGGCATCGATATAGCACGAAGCATCCCGCATGTCATTTCGTTGCCTGCAGGCGCAAGAAATTGCATGCAATACACGATGATACGCAACCAGATCACCAAGAGCTCCCTCACCCCTCCTAAAATTCCTAACGCGCGTAGACAACAGGGGCATGTGGCAGAATGGAGAGTGTCTTCGTATTCTGGTGTTTTTGCACTATATGGAATAGATGTATGCTTGGTAGACTCCTACAGGGCATATTGGACGCAATCTGTGATACCTGACGTGGCTGGGAATTTCATTATAGTCCATTGACTGTTCATAACGATCATCTACGTAGATTGAAGTGTGGCATCAAATTGTTTACGTCAGCTTTACCTTCGGTGTATTTTCAGGAATCTAGACTCCGAGATGGAAAAATCCTTGGCCAATTTGTAATAAAAGAAGGATTTATTCTGTTAAAAATATTACCTTAAAATTTCTTGGCTGTTTTTGGCATTTTATCTCAAGTAATATGATTTATATAACCCTCATATTAATTGAAGTTATATACTTATTGCTCGATAAAAACTTCCCTTAATATGTTTGTCCATGACACATGTAAAATAAAAGCTTTTAGTGCAAAACACTGGAGTGTAGAAGTTCAAAGGTTATTAAATAACTTTATAACTTAAAATATAAGCTTGATCATAGTTTTAAATTTACTGATAATCAAGACGCAGTTTACATGGATGACACATCCACTTCATTGATTTACTGTGAAGGGGTTATTGTCCCCTCGCCCGAGGCGCTATACCATGCGAATCATGCGATTGCCGGCTAATAAGTAAGCAATCCTAAAACGTACCAATGTTTGCTGTACATTGCTTTCAAAATTCTCCTTTACCATAAATGATTTTATGTAAAAAGGACTTTGGCGGTCAAAGACTGTGCTTTTTACATAAACTTTGTCGGCGTGGAGAGTTCTTCATCGATATCCGGTTGTCCGCGACATTTGTTATTTTTTTAATAATATTTTGTCTCTTGACGAATTCTAGCCATTGGAGGACGAAGATTTTGTCGACGATGAAACGTGCTCACCCAAAAGATGCTTTAAATAGCTAGCTTTTATAAAAGAAGAAAAGATAAATGGACAGAAGAAGACATAAGGGAGTATACTAAAGATAATTTAGATGAGTCGAATAAAAAGGATGGATGCTGTCATGAGGTAAAACCAGGTTATAGCAATGACAAGGGGCACAGAAGGGTTCACTACATAATCTATATTCTTTTTTTCCGAATTTGATAAAACGATTTTCAGAATTCCTATTTTGAAATTTCCGAGTCATCACTATTCCGAATTTTAGTTTCACAGCATCACAATGAAGATTTGTTTAAATACCGAATGTTCACATTTCCGAATGGTTAAAATCCCGAAAAATATTTTTCCGAATATCACTATTCCGAATATCCCTTTTCCGAATCCCGAATATTCATTATTCCGTACTTTTTGCATTGCGAATTCTGTAAGATTTTTTATAATCAAGTAAGCGCCTGATAAAATATTGAATAATACCGCGTAGAATGTTTAACATGCCTAATGCTCAAAAACTGTAAGGAATGTCCGACAAACTCGACGGAGCTCCCCTTCGCGGAGCTCCTGTTCCGCGTAGCTAAGGCGCTTCGCGCCGTGATGCATCTCTAACCTAATCTAACCTACCTCTATCAAGGTGGATTGACCTAATTTAGTAATGTGCTTTTTATCTTACCTAACTTCTGTTTCAAATAAGTAGAATACTTCAATTAAATTCATGTGGTTAGTGTCATAATTCCGATTTTTACATTATCGTTCTGGATTGTGAATTTTCGGAACTCAAATATTCTTAAATATGATTTTTCGTAAAATAGAAAATTCGGAATTGGCACCATTCGTAAATATAATAGATTTTGATAATTCGGCCTTATATTTTTTAGGTATTGTAAAAATTCGGAAATTCGAAATTTTGAGATTTTAGATTACATTGCATCATAACACTACACAGACATTAGCGCTGCTATGTAATTATTACAAGAATAAAACTGTTATTTGGAGTATGTAACTTATAAATTCCGAGGGTCTATCCCGAAGTCATCATCCAGTAGGAAGTAATCGACAAGATCCGAACTATTCGGTAGCAGATCTATTCGGCAGTCTAGTCTCATATGGCTCACAATTACCGATGAATGTCTACTGGTCGACTACGAGCATGAGTCGCAAATTGGCGACTAATCGGAGAAGCGTGTTATCAAGTTCGCCTTTTCATGCAAATTAGGTGCAAACTGTAACATTTTTTCTAAATTTTGTATTGTATTTGATAATTAATTTTATAGGTCTACACAGATAAAAAGAAAATAGCGATATATATTTTTTTTCAGAACAACATGAGTTTTTAAAGCAGGAATCAATGAACAACGCGGCAGCTATGAAAGATTTTATACTGTCGATAGCCAATAATCTGTTGCCTGTCTGCATCAATTTCCCTTCATTGTGTTTCACCAAACAAAAGCCGTCCTTACCCGCAATGTACTGCATTGGATTACTCCCCCATTGCACTCGTCACGGAATTTAAGAGTGGAGTGGGTTCGGATTGCTGCATTGTTATTATATTTGCACCAGTCACTCATTCCTGTGCTGTTTCATTTGAACGTCAGTAATTACAGGAACTGCTGTACTCCATTAAAATAAACATGTTAGCTCTATAATTAATGACGGCAACATGACGCAGTCTAATTCCTGTGAAGTACCTATGTAATTTAAGGGTGGTGTATTAACAGAAAAATATAGTTCTTGATGCGAACTGCTTGGTTCTTCTGAACTCTTTGTGTAAGTAGAACGAAGCGTTCCGATCATTTATAGTTTAGTATCGACATTTATTATTAGATTAGTCGCATGCTTAAAGTTTTAGAGTTCTAAGAACGTAGTAAAATACAATATGCATGGCTAAGTCTGTCGCTTCAGTTTGTCCTGTAGCTAATCCGAAAACTGGCTGATTGCCAAATGTTTACCAAAGGCGTAAAATGTTAATTCAATGTATTTTTTCATCTATCTCTAATCATCATCATCATCATCATCATCATCATCGTCATCACCATCATCATCATCATCATCATCATCATCATTATCACCATTATTTTGCCCTTATCCCAATCAGATAGGGTTAGCACAGTAGGTCTTTTTCATCAAAACATCCCTATCAGCCGCCATTTCAGTATTCAGTTCATTGTTTTTCATACATAACGCACTTCGCTTATTCCATCCATCTCTTTATAGAACTTTAACTTCAACTATAGCCTTTAAACTTTTTTTTTAAACTCTCTCATCCATCTCTAATTATAACGATTTACCAAACTGCGACTAAAACATTAAACTCTCTCTTCTTTTTTTGTCTAAATATATGTACAAGGATTCATTAGAACTTAGGAATGAAAGTTTAGGTAAAGAAAGTCGGGTTGCTTGAGAGATATATTAGATTCTGACCCCTCTTGTTACGTCCAGCCAACTTTTCAATAACTCTATCAGCAACTTCCTAAATTAACCCTGGTGCGGTACAACACTCAAACTAAAGTTTTCTTTACTTAGTGCTTTTGGTAAAGTTTCTTAAATCCACTTTACAGTTACACTATAACCATCTATAGGTTAGCTTGCATGAGCTCATTTATAGGCTATTATTTGTACGTATAATAGGCTGCCAAATTGGCAAATTAAATCAAAAGGAACCCTTTTATTACCCGACTGCGTCAGACAGAGATGTTTTTCAGATGTATTTAAGTAGTATGCCTATTTTTTTGGCACGCTCTGCGAACTAAGCGGCTTGATGGATTTTAACTCAGTCGTCATTAGATTGGTCTTGGTTGTGGGAGTGACATAGACTAAAGTAATGAGAAGGGGGATTTTTTTCAACATAAGTATGTTAACGACATTATCAAAGGGTGCAGTCGGGTTTTTGAAAGTTGCTTTTAATTATAATTGTCTCTATGAATATGATTATACAATGAATACCTACTTAAGATGCAAAAGGTCTCGGCGATTGGATAATCTACAACCTCATCTCGCTTCAAAAGGCTGATTTAGGTTAAGTGGTAACGAAAACAAGATTGAATTTCGTCTATTTTTATCAGCACACAAACCTACCGAGGACTTTTTGTTTAAAAAGTCCCTTATCCTAAGTAAAATACACGATAGTTACTTAAAATCAACTCCCTGTCAGCAAGGGACTCGCTAGGCTAGTGGTAAATCGTTGTAAAGCAAGCGGCGACAAGAAAAACACGAAACTTCGGTCATTACGCCCGTTGGGACCAAACTCGGAGTGCAAAGTTGGCCCCATCTGGTGCTACGTATAAATTCTACCTGGCTGATTCTGAAACCGTCTTTTCGAGACTGAAGAGTGTAGAATGCCAAATAATAAATTCATAGTTAAGTCAACGTCGTTGAACCAGGAAAGGCAATCATGTACCTACTTTTATCTTAGTTTGTATTTTACACTTTAACTGCCTTCTTCCCGCAAATTGTCAAATTTTTCGGGGTAAATAAGTTACGTCGGTCTCCAGGCTATAAACTACCTTAGCACCAGAATTTATGTAGACTGGCTAGTAAACGTCAGATTCATACGAAAACTGTCATTTCGAGTTAGTGTCTTAACCCAGTGTTAAATTTTTCGTGCAAGTGGCCCTAAGGCGTTAACAGTTTAGACATTCGTATTAAATGAAAGTTCTTAAGGATAACTTAGGTTATTTATACCACGGCAAACAATAATACTGTTATCGCGCAAATAACATTTGGATGAATGAACTCTGCAAAAAGATAATTTTGCGTCGTGTTGGCTCTACATATATACTTAACAAATGAATGCAGCTCTAGTGGTCAGCATAACACCCAACCAAACGAACCAATTTAGCATTACTTATGGCTCAATAATCATGTGCATTTAAATAGCAAGTGACGTCTTAGTAATGATTTACACGCTTGATATTGATTTTCACATTAAGTTTAATATTAAATTATTTATTAAGAATAAGACTACGAATAAGAAGTATTTATGGTCACCCAAAAAACCAGTAAAATACTAAATAACAAAATTTTATACATAAAAAAAGGTGTGACAAAAGGCACAGACTCAGCATGTGCTGCGAGCGCGGGCGAGTGCTCGAGTCTTCGCAGCGCTGGTTTTCAGTCTGCCCCTATTTCGCACTCAGTCTAGCTTAACACAAATTTAGCAGGTAGATCAGATAGCATACAATTTATTTATACAGTTTAGGTAGACAAAATAATAAAAAAAAAAAATGAAGTTATTTAAAAAAAAACATGTAGGAACAGCAGGAAACTCTTTGATAAAAACACCACTGAAAGGATTTTTATTTTTATGTAGTTTCTAAATTTTTCTGCTTGTTTAACAGTAAAATACGCAATTTAATTAACAATGAATTATACGATATTTAAAATAAAACACGCTTGAAAATTTTGAGGTTATGTGTCAGAAAGTACTAATTTGTAAACATCTTTGGCAATTTCAATTCTATAGTTAGCATTTTAATTCGTCCGTAGTGTCGCATTACAAATTATCGAAATAAAACCAGTCAACCCTAGAGAAATTAAAATAGGCGTTATAGTGTCATTAAATTAATAAAACTCAAGTATAATTTTCGAATGTTTTCACCAGAAAATAAACTCGCAAGTGCATCTAATATTAAGCATATTCGTCCGCGACTTCGGCTTTTCGGCCGTGTTACAAATTTGACGGAGGTATGATTTATTCCCGTTCGGGTCTTGAGTGCGGGAATTTGAACTTCCCGGTTTTCTGAAGCTTGTAGAAAAGGGTCCGCGTAAATTGTGTCTTGTTTCCTTGTTGGGAACTTTGTTGGAAAAATGTTAAAGCTGACGCCGTTACTGTCTGTAGGACTTGAGTGGATAAAAGTACCTATTATTTTTCGATGTTGTTATCTGTTGGAAATGCAACTTTCAAATATCACTGAATGAAGTTGAATCACCGCATAATTAGATGAAGCTTTTAGCAGCGAGTTTGCAAGACTTATTTTTACTGGAAAATCCAGCGTTCCGCCACACTAATATTTCACCCCCATTTCCAACGGCCCTGTGCTCTTTTAGGTATAAAACGAGCTTTGTTTCAGTACACAGCTCTCGCTAAAAGCATCCGTAATGTACCTCTGTATCGATCACCCTAATGGAGTTACCCGGAAAACTATAAATTCCAACCGCCCCTTTCTAAAAGGATAATCACACAGACAACTCCAAAGCAAATGGGAATTTAGCGCCCCCTGAGAGGAGGCCTAATTGACAAAACATACTCGATTACAGCACCCTCCTTGTGAGGACTAATCGCACCGGGAACGACTTTCCGCTTTCGCATAGGCATTTTTAACGGTGATGGTTTAATTAAAACAAATCAAACACAATTGCCAGTTTGCGCATAAATAGTTATCGTTTACTGTTTTATCTTGTTTTTGTAATGGCAAGCATAAACAACTCGATAGTTCGTCTACACACGTAAATACGAGTAGGTATGATTATTTTGTTGTTTTTTTTCTTCAAGTATTTATTCTGTTGTGTAATGGCATTTGAACTTGTTTCATAAATTATATTAGACTATTTGAATCTATAAATGTTTGTTTGTTTGATACTGTTAAGTTTGGTTGTTGCAAATGTAAAATAAGCTGAAAATTACCATTCAACCTATTTAATGCACTCAATATCAAGTGGTCTTTATAACAGCTTTTATAGTTGTTGTTGATAAATATTATATGGCCCTTCTGGGGCCAAAAGGCAATTTAAGGGAAGAAACTTAAAAAGGGACCCTTATCGCACTTTAGCAGCTGGGCTGAGACAACAGAACCAATGAGGCGAACTGTCGGAGGGTCGATCAGTTTGATAAAATTATATTTTAAGCCATCTTTTAGTTTCCTCAATTTTATCAACGTCAATACCTACTTCGATCTGGGTTAAGAAGTATACGTTTCTAACAAGTTATTTAATTCAAAAATCAACCATTGCCAATTAATTTCCTAAAAAAAAGAATGGATCTGGTATATTTAATGTTAGCTAACTCAAATAAAATACGTAATCAGCATCAAACACCTTTCAGAGATCGTATCGTTACGCAGAATATTTATTTCATCGAAAAGTATTTTTCGCCGCATGAGTTAATTAATGTTTAAAATATCCAGAAAACATCATGTTTTCAGCAGATAGCAGCGTTCGAACAAATGAATTTCGATAAAATAATGGGTTACCAACTTCTTAATTGGTAGTTTGTAGCAGTATTTACCTACTGTAGAACGTACAAGTATACCTCTACTTCACCACAAAGATGCCACTGAGCTTGGTCTTTCAATTTTTAACCCGACCGGTTTCTGTCGGCCACAATCCAGATATCCCAGGATATATTGTCTAAGCTGTCTACCGACTACTGTTGACCATCTAGTGAAGATCGGTGCTCTGTTTTATTAGTTGTAAATACTTATTTATTTATAGATAGTACCTATTTATGTCTGAATAATGATTTTCAAGAAATAAAATACTTTGAGCAAATAAAAGAGAAGGTTAACGTTGGGTCTTACAAGAAAGTCAAGCAGTTGACGGAAGACCGGAGCGGTTGGCGATGAGTCAACCGACAAGGGCACGGCTCTTAAATAAAGAGAGAGAGAGAGAATGATTTGCATAGCAACTCATATAGTTGTTTACTATTTTTTATTTTGCATAACACGAGTAATACCCGCTTAATATTTTAAGTCACCATTAAAAATCCTTCAGGTTTCATTTGCGCCTGCAGTTTATTTTCAACACTTGCAACACCGTTTAGATGATGGTACGATTGCAATAGGCGCTGCTATTTTCTAGACACTTCCACTCTTTCCTCCTGCCACTTCTTGAAATGAAGCTCAAAATGCTTTTAATGTATAACTAAAGCTAAAATAGATTTTTGGTAAGTCACTAGTGCACAGTGATCATAACAGGTAACTATCGGGAGACGGCGCGAACCCCCTTCTCGACTTACGCACCTCATAACATGAAGCTCCGAAAAATAGACGTTCGATTTTATTAATTTTAAGCACCTGTACCTAAAATGTTTTAGTTGACTAGGGTATACTTATTTACTTAACTTATTAATTAAAACAGTGTACGAAATGTGAACTTAATGCTACAAGCATTCTCTACCTGTTAACTTTAAGGTGAAACAGAAATCAAAAAGTAGAGTGATGCAATAAAATGACAATATTTTCCTTTATATTATTATTCTACAATAACTATATTCTTTTATTTGAGTATTCAGGGTCTACCACACATTTAAAAAGAAATAAGTAATACATTTGATAAATTCACTCACAGCCGTATACGAGTAGAGTACCTATACCCAATTGAATTCGTTCGTGTTAGTTAGCCTTTTCCAAGCCATTAAAAAAGTTACATTTTATTAGCTGCAACATGAACATTAATAAATACAATAATATTTCGTTGTATTACTGTAAAAAAGAACCTTTTGTATTCATCGCTATACTAACCGTCGTGTCTACATTTCTATTAGGTAAGGTAGTTGAAGCAAAATAAAGTATTCAATAAACAATTTCGATCGCTGTGACGGTGTTTCTAAATATCTCAGTTAAATCAGTATATATTATTGACAGTAGTCAATGAGCACAAAAAACGCGTCGCAATTTTCTATTAAAAAGTACCGTCACATCCAAACAAAACACATTCTCACATCCCGAAGGAAAAGTCATCGGGGAAATTCGTGGGGAGAGACGCAACGGCGTGTTTTCACTCGCGGCAGTGCCGTTTACGCGCGAGCCGCGAGAGGGCGCCGCTCGCTCCCGCCACAGACTTGTTGCTTGCTTCGGCGACATGCGGCCCGACGCGAGGTGATCTCTGAACTATGACCGCGACCAACACACTGTCATGAATTTTATAACCAAGCCACTCTACAACCACGCGAAGCTCCTCATGCTACTAAGTTTCGCCCTGGCCGTTCTGCTCGCCGGCATTCTACTCCGCAACAAAACCAAGCAATTACAACTCACAATCCACGACGACGCAGACAACGAGTACGATTTGCAGACAAATGCAACCGCCCCGGAACCAGGGAAAACGAGGAGAAAAGAATACCTGTACCGCCTTCTGACAAATACGACCCGTTCGCTCATACAAATGGAAATAAAAGCTAGGAGACTGGAGGAAAATATGCGTAGTATTAAGGAAAGAACTGCAGATTTATTGTGGAAGAACAAGGATAAAGCGCTGTGGCATATTCTGTTTAAAAATATCAGTAGACATATTTCTATTCGACATGAGTTTCACCAGCATTCGAGTTTGCGGAGGATAATGCAGGACAGTCATGCGGGAGCGCACGGCCGCAAAGTGGGCAGGAGAAAAGTTTTCTTAAGTTAAGATATATCGCATAAACTAGTAAACATAAACATATAAGTTACCGTTAGAATATTTGTACTTTCAAAAGTTGTGTTATAGACTTCAAGCACTGACAATAACCGTGTTCTGTATGTACTCTGTGTGTGCGGTTACGGCAAGCGCTCAGCGGTCGTTTTCTCCCGAAGCACGTATGTACCATATGTCTATCTTATGACTTGAAGCTACAATTTTCTTGAACCTATAATGCTACTATATCTTGGCCTTCCACAAGTTTTAACGATGCTACACCGTTTGAATTAGATTATTGCTCAATGTGTTTCTAGGCTAGATTGAACGTGTATTTCATTTCAGGTGTACACAATTCATTGTTCAAAAATATTTATAGCATGGCAGGAAAGAATTTGACCTAATGATAAGTAATTGCAAAAAAATAATTACTGTTTAAGAGGTTTTTGTACCGAATTTAATTTTAAACCGAGCAGGACAATAACTTTATCGAAACATTCCGAACTTTGTTTTTCAAAGCTATAATTTATGTTTTCTTTTGACGTCAGTGAAACTTCACCGGATTTAACACTGCTATACTTATAAATTACGTTAAATAGCAAAATTTTCTCTTTGGTTAACACCATTCATTATTTGAAGGTATTCTGTTGTTTTAATACGTAGTGCTAGTTATCTTTAAATCAATATGGATAGCAGTTGTCAGAGGGACACAACGTTGCTTGCATATATAAACGTCCTCCCATGAGGCTTGTAGTACACTAACATCACATATTGTACAAATACATAATAGGTATATACTACTGTACTATAAATTACTCTAATGACTAAACACTCTCTTCCAAAATTGCTAAATAGTTTGGAATATAGGTAATGAAGTTGTAGTCGTTTGATTATTTCTTTTGAACAGAAAGATGAGATGTTTTTAAACATTTATACATATATATGTACTCACACACATACTTCATGCCTTCATTCCCAGAGTGGGGTAAGCAGAGCTACAGAATTACCCACCACTCCAAAAACGTGTTGTCAATTCTGCAATCACATTTTGCACAATTAGGTGAATATGTTTACCATATGTACTCGTATATGCCAGTGTGTGTGGCGTCCGTGCCTGAGTGTGACTTGTTTGCATGGCGATGGGAAACACTGTGCCGTGAATGTCTGAGATTTTGTGAGATGATGGATGATAGGCCTTCCAGTATTACCTAATGACAATTGTTTTCTTTTTATTTTATTTATTTTTTACGGTTCTTAATTGGTTTGTTTTCTTTTAAGCTTTTTGTGGTTTTTTTGGTATATTTAAGTTTAATGGCTCGGTGTATTGGTTCCAACTGTAATGCCGTGTAAATATGTTTGCAATAAATAAATAAATAAATAAATAAATAAATAAATAAATAAATAAATAAATAAATAAATAAATAAATAAATAAAATATTAGAGACAGGTGGCAAGCCCATCGCCTAACAATACTACAAGCCTTTATTCCCGTAGTCGTCTCTTACGACTTCCACGGGAAAACATGGAGTAATACTATTCTAAGCCGGCTCACACGGTAACGGCAATATATTAAGCCACTCCTAAAAACACATCCCTTAAACAAAATATGTATCAATTTTATTACCCACATCTGGATTTAGCTGTCTGGTATCTTCTATATAATTATATCTCCTAGAAGAGCCTCTAATTCTTTTCCACTTTGAAGTCAATTGAGATTGCAAATGTGTTAGGCAAAAGACAAGCCGGTGTATTCAATTAAGAAAATCGACGTCATGTTGCCTATTTTCAAAATATTTAGAGTCAATATTGATTTGTGGGTATTCAATGTTTTATTATATTCAGTGCCAGTGACACGTTTGCCGTGTCCAAACCACAAACATTAGCTCCTTCGCGGCACAGTTGCGTTTATCACACACACCACACACCCAAGTTGTGCTAACTTGTTTGACCAGTATCGCTTGTAGTATGCTACGAGTACACGCGTTAGAGCGAGACGGACGCATACGCATAATCATCCGAGGCGTCTTGTTTACTTGCTGTTCTATCATCAGACGCGATATCCGTGTTATCAGTTTCCAAATCAAACAATCGGTGCATTCGAGAGAAATACCATTTACTGACATGTCGTGCTGTGAGTACATTTATATTTCTTAAATATACGAATACACTTTGTTTCTCCTTTTCAATTTTATTCACTGCAAGGAATGTAGATTAGTGTAGTTTTAAAAAAAATAGCGATTAGATTGGTTAACATGGTTGGTTTACTTTGTCTTATTACTACACTAATAAATAATTGTGCATTTTGGATGTTGAATTAATTTATTTAGCTTTGTGTTTAAAGTAGACATTTATAAAAAGTAAGTAGTGTATTATCAATTCAAGACCGGGCGGCGTACCATAACAACATTGTATGCTCACAGTGTTCAAAACATAGATAATTATTGGAATAATTAATGAGATTAGATTGGTTTTTTAGTGCTTGCACATTAGTATTGGTGGGGCGCGTTCATGAGCGTTAAAGGAATCGAAAAAACTTTTTAAATAAGTCGTGTAGATAACCTAGAATTCCATTTCAAATACTGTTTCTTTTTCGTCTGTCGTAAGATGACATAACATTATTAAGTCGTTAGAAAATTGGGTACGTGCGTATGGTTGCCAAAAAAAATGGTATCCTTTCGCAAGTCCGAAGTTTTATTTCCCAACTGGTTAATTTTTCCGAAAGTTCAAGTTTTATTTTCTGGTGTCATTAACTTTTCAAACTCTTCAAAGAGAAAATAAATATAAAATCTATAAAATGTTGAAGTTAGGTTTGTTTTATTAATAGGTTTCAGAAAAAATACATTTTCTAGCTTATGAAAATTCGAACAAACGAAACAGTTCGTAACTATAATTCGACCTAATGATAGATAACGGTATAAAATATACCTATATAAGCTTCAATACGAACATTTTATTTTCAGTACAATTAACTCCGCATACGATTTCGGTTACAATATGATTAGCAAGTCATATTCGTTCCTATTTGTCATCGTAACTCATTCGACTAGCGTAATAAAGGAACCAACGAAAGGTCATAGTGTGGAAAAGTGTCAGCCACATTTAACCACCAGCAATTTATCATTTTCCGACCTCAGACGACTTCAAAGCTCACAAACGAGCGCCTTTAATCTCAATGTTTAGATAAAAAACTTCTTTTCCATTATGAATGCTCAAAGACGGAGTTAACAATATTTTTCATGTAAGAATTTTTGTAGTAAACCTTTGAAAGTGGAGGTTTTGTAATACAGCCTGAGGGAAATTAATGGCCGCAAAGCTCTCGAGATTGAAATAAATGTACTTTAAAGCTGTTATTATTTTTGTAGAACACGTTTCCTTCGTGATGCTATAGATTAACGAATAGGAATTACTTTTTATTTAACATAATAGCTGCTGCGCTCTTAACATTATGATTAAGTAAAATTACACAATTTACCGTGCAAAGGGTCACAACACAACAGGGTTTTACACCCTATGTTTTTATAAATGTAATTATAAAGCTACTTAACTCAAAGTAAACATCATGTCAAAGGTAACTGTCATTTCTGTTGTGTCTCATGACGAGTGTCTCAGCCCTGATCGATTAATGTTTACTTACGGCCTCTAAATATTTATTAATCAATGAATAATGTTTTATTTTTCCATCATTATAATGGATATAATAATTAGTAATGCCTTTTTACAGGGCAAAAATACAACACCCAGGATGTCAGCAACCGAATTAAATGAACTGAAATTAAATATTAATGAGATTACTTTACCTATCAATTTAATGTGACTGGTAATCAGTAGATATTTATCTATAACCGTACAAATACAATCGCTTCCAAAGAAACAAAAATAAAATGTTGTCCACAGTTTCTAACAGTAATTTAATCTTATTCTCATTCTTAAAAAAAATTCAATAAATGTCTTTCTTCTTCAGCCAAATAAAAATTATGAAACATCGAACAAAAATAGGTCTTCAAAAATCATAAAACGACAAAATGATCGTTCCATAAATGTTCCCAACCGTTTTCAAGCCAACAATAGAATATTAATATTCTGCGAACATAAACGCTGTAAGTTTTAGTTTCCGTTCCCTAGTTCAATATGTGTATTTTTAAAGTTAGAACGACTGTTTTTATCGATAAAGCATAGTTTTTTCCACACATATTTCTAACCTGCTCCGTTCCCTGTATAAACGTTATCAAAATCTCTTCATGTTTTCGTCCTTCAATCCTTGGTTATAATAACGCGGTGTAGGGGCGCTGAACGCATTATTTTCTTATAAAAAGAACTGTCACTCTCAATAAATAGTTGATAGGCAGCCAAACATTTACCTCCCCGATGCATAAACTAGGGGAGGGTCGCCCCTCGGTTTAGTAATCGCGGCAGGTACCCTGCATATAAATTACTCCTTTGTCCCTCTAATTCCGTCAATGGCACATTGTTTGTTTGCCAAACATCCCAACGCTCCTCTTAATTAGCTAAAAAGGTACGTGGCAAAATAAAATGATTGATGATTGAATTCGCGGCGGAAACAACACCATTTATTTCACCTGGATTTTTCGATGACACTGTGTTGACAAGAGCGATCGTTATTTATATGTAACCTTCTTTAGCATCCATTTATACTGGTTTGCAGTTATTGTAGGTTTCAGGGGCTCTATTCTAATCGGTAAAACCATATAGCATTCGACATTTTATCGTATTGTCAACGTTGTGATAGTTATTATTTACTTGACAGTAATGGCGGCTGGGTTAAAAACAATAGAATAACATGTCAAAAGCAATATTGTTTTATAGAGTAAGTAGTATAGAGCAACAGAGATTTTTTTTCTCGTTAAGGTGTTTCAAAGTAAACGTCATCCAGTTGTGAACGAGGCCACACTTGAACAACTACTTTGTTAGCGAGCATCCTGACCTGTAGGTGGCCTACACAGAAAACGGGAGACAAAAACCTAAATTGGTAAATAGGTTTACCCAAAGATAGATGGGCAGTTAACATAACATCACTGATTATAGCCTAATGATAGAAGTGATTGTTGTGTGATGTCAATTTTACATTTTTTATTTTATCCGATTCCGCTATCCTAATTCATTATAATCGCAGAGGAGTTCAAAATGTCGAATTTGTTATTGGGAGGTCGAGGGAGGGGGAGTGGAGTTTAATTATATATATTACTAGCTTCTGCCCGCGACTTCGTCCGTATAGATTTCGGTTATCGCTATTCCCTCGAGAACTTTTTAACATTTTGGGATGAAAAGTAATTTTATTTATAGGAGACTCGTATTAGTAGAATTATGAATAAAAGCTTCTGCCCGCGTCTTCGTCCGCTTAGATTTCAATAATGGTTATTCCCTCGGGAACTTTGAAAATTTCCGGGATACAAAGTACCCTTTGTGTTAATCCAGGGTTTCAACTTTATCAAAATCCGTCTAGCCATTGCACCGTGCAGGAGTAAGACTAACACACAAACTTTCGCTTTTATTATAATATTATTAAGATGTTTAACAATATGGCAAGGAGCAAAAATGGCGCCAGGTAACATTGAACGTGAGTGGTCAAACAACAATGACCACTTTGATTTCCATACAAAACGGACCCGAAGAGCGGGATGTTGGCAGCAAAAGTATGTATGTATGTAAACATTTCATTGTACAAAAGACAAACAAAAACACAACAATGAAGTTAAAAAAATGTGCAAATGTGAACTTATCCCTTCAAGGGAAGGGGGAAAGTGTGAAGAAAGGAGAATATTCATAAAGATTTTACATGATACCCTAGCTGAAACAAACAACATTTTATGCAGGCAAAGGCCCCGGCTACGCATCTCCCCTGGAGGCGTTCAGGAGCGGTCCTCGGGAACAGCTCCTATACGTGGTCTGCGTCCAGCCTGATAAGACTAAAGAGGACTACTTGGCCACTGTGGACGTCGACCCCAAATCGCCGACTTACAGCCAGGTAAGATTGTAAAACATTCGTTCACGCTAACAAATGTAGTAAGGGAAACTGAAAGACGTAACTTTTTGTCTTAAGGCCCAGCCACACCGGATGCGTGCGCGTAGACTTGGCGTGCGCGTTCGCTTTCCACTGCGGTATAGATTCTCATACGACACGACACTTTACAACGCAGTGGAAAGCGAACGCGCTCGTCACGTCTACACGCACGCATCCGGTGTGGCTGGGCCTTCATTCACATTGTGACAAGAGCGATAAAGGTACGTTTTTCGATTTCTTTGACTGTACATACACAACGAAGAAATTATTACAATGTACAAAGACGAACCCATTCTTAAATCTCTTTGAGACACTTGTACTTTGTAATATATTTTTTTAAAGCGTTACATCATTAATTGGACCAGTATCCTGTGAACCAAGAGAAAAAGGGAAAAAAAACAATTGTTGTTTTTAGATGGCTTTTTATACAACAGTTCACGCCTTGAATCTCGAGTTTAAGAAGTACCTATTAATTAGCAAAAGCAAACGGTGATATTAATGAAGACTAATTAATCTTGTTGTTACTAATAACACAAAATACCAAAAAAGGACGAAAGAGACAGCCGTAATTATCTTTCATTACAAGCACCGTTAATTAACGTTATTATTATAACGTAGTTATTTATATTTAAACAACGAAACATAAAAAATGTAATCAGAGGTATTATGAGATTTTTTATCTAAAAGTTGAGAAAGGTCGCATCTTAATTAAAGATAATGTTAACCACCTACCTAACTACAGACAATAATTAACTAATAACTTCGTATTTATTATTTCAACTTTTCTTGATATGTTTGGTCTAAAATTTGTATGGCCAAAATCTAGGCGTAGGTACAAAGGGTAGGTATGTTTTCTGATACTTTAGCCTGATGATTTATTGTTTTTTATATCTCGCTGTTCAATTCGTCGATGAACTATAAAATGGCAAACTAAAGCAAATCATACTCACGTAAGGCAGAGTTAGCTACAGCGCTTTGGCCAAATGACACAATGATGATTGTTGTTGAGTTGACTTTAAAAAAAAATAATTACTGCATGTATTCTTCGAATCAACTTGGCTTGGGGCTCCAAAAGGACAAAAGGACAAATGAATTTTCGACTGTAAACTTTGATACTTACTTTTTCAATAATGGTTTTGCTTTTTTAAGAGGTCTGCCGCTGCTCTGACGGGACAACTTACTCGTGGACTCGCCGGTTTTTTAATATATGGTTGATGTCGATGTATGCTGGATCAAAGTAAACAATATAAGACATAACTTCTTAACTATTAAAATTCCCTTCAAGTGAGTCCACCATGATAATGGTCATTGAGATAAAAATGTTGTAATGGAAACAGCAAAACAATCTTAAAGTATCTGCACCCTTTATATCGCCTACATACCTACCTACCTACATACTATTTGTATTCCTTTCATAAAGTATTTTCCACTGGTAACATATTTCCAAATCCTTATTTTCCCGCTCATTAACTCAAACTTGAGTAACAATCCGACATGTTCGTAGAATAAATAAGGGGCAAATGTATTGCGACAGATCCACGCACGAGCGGGTCCCGATATCATTCACAACTCGCCTAGATTATTTTCTGTTTCGTTACATTTCTGTCATTTATACAAGCTAGGTTATTTTATTGCGTTGTTATTGTTGCTTGTGCCTAAAAAACTGTTATCCATGTTTTTAATAAGTGTGTATGTATGCAAAATGTTTATTGCACTAACGGAAAATAACAAAGCAAAAAGAAACAGAAATAGAAAAGGTTTTATCTATTTTTGATCAACATATCTATGCATTGATTTTACCTCAAAACATCAAAAACATCAAAAAGTGTTATCAAGTCCTACTGTTGTTGAGCTCTAATAACAAATACAATCTAGAACCTTACTTAACTTCATTGCTAAATAAGGATAACATCATGAACTGTTTTTTTGTTTATTTTCTTGAACCTGTTGGTGAAGTTCTTTAACTTTTTATATAGCCATTAAACGAGGAGATGGGTCACGTAATTGAAAGTGATCACCGGTCACCCATAAACATCGGCAATACCTGGGGCACAACTAAGTCATTGCCTCTCAATCACTACGCTTTTAAAACCAAAATCAAATCCACCAGGTTTTAAGTAACGCCAAAGCCAAATCAAAAACCTTTATAAAACCCAATTTATTTCTAAGAGATAAACTTAATTTGTATTCCATTCCGAGATGCCCGAGAAAATCCCTATTCTCGGTCAACTATCTAGTTGGCAGTTTAGTGAACGTTGTACCGGACTATCATTTAGTCCAGAGCGATGTTGCTGCGAGGCAATAACGTCGAGGTAATCCTGCTGGATTCCAGGCTTCTGGGAGGTATTATTGTATACTTTGCTGCAATACGGCCGGGAACTAAATTAACAAACGGAATGTAATATATCCCCGGCCCAAGATTTGTTGTACGGATTAAGCGAGATACGTTTCGGTATTTTAGTAGTTTTTTTAAATGTGCCGCCGGGTTTTATTGTTGTTGTAATGAGTTTAAAGGGTTTAAGGAGACAATTTAATTTGTTTGGCGATTTATTTTAACTCATTACGAAAGATGGGTGTATTAATTTTAACACCTATCGTTTAGCATTGTATTTAGTTCACAAACGGATAAACCAATTTACACGTTGTTTTTTTAATGGACAGCTGTAGTTAAATAACTAGGGTGGTTCTTAGTTAAGTTTTATGATAACTGATTGGGAGATGTCAGCTCTGAAAGTAGGACCAGAAATTATTACTGAAAAAAAATGAGAGCCAACCGAGAGACATGTTCATTTATTAACGAAATGTAATAAAATTGACATGATATTATACAATTCAACCAAACCTGATAGTGACAACGGCGAGTTCTTTAGTGATTAAACTAACATCTAAGTCGATGTTTAAGCAGTTAGTTGATGCATCTAATATCTTGTTATGCTCGTATAAATTCTAAACGCTTATTTGCAATAGTCACAATCTTTTTAGGAGCAACTAAGTTTTTTCCTGGTAAAAAATATTAGAGAAATAAGCATTACGACCTAGCTGCTGTCTATGTGGCTCAATAATTTAATTCTGAAATTGCAAGACTAGTGAAGTTGTTCCTTACTTAGGTACAAACGTAGGTACACCAGTGATGCAGGTACAGGTCTCATAAAGCTATTGAGTGCGCTGTTTGCGCTCCACAAATGAACCAGAGCAGCGTGACATTGTGCTTAACTGGGCAGAGTAAACCACCACGCCTTCGTATTTTGTGTCGTAATGAAAATAAAAATATAAGCCTTGAAAAAATATTTTTGTGAGAAACTTTTGTCGCCGACTGTATTTTTCTTCACAGTCACTTTCTGTTTATAGATACCAAACATATTCATATATTCCAAATAAGTTAACGCTTACGCAAAATAATGTTTTGAACCACTTTGAAACACTGTTGCTTTTTTAACCTACTTCAAAAAAAGTGGCTCTAATCTGTTTCCACTATTTGTTTACTACATATTTTTTGAATGTGCAACGATTCCTGCGTCAATTTGTGGACCTATTTTGAAAACTCTTTTGTTTGATAGTGTATACTATTCCGAGGCGGTCTCATTGTCACCTAATTTGTAACCGATGAGGATACCCGTGAGGAATTGAGGGATCTCCTCAAATATTATACGCATACATATAGCGATTTTTGGTATTTTCAATAACAAGTCCATCATTTATAATATGGCTTGTTTTAATTTCAATTCAATTTACCTTTGACCAAAGCTAAATTTACATAAACACTCTAAGTTCGTAAAAAAATCTAAGTTCGTAAAATTACCTTTAAACTTTAAATAAAATTGAATAAAACTTGCTGTTAGTATTAAAATCATATTTTTATCTTTAGGTCATTCATCGCACGTACACCGGTAACGCGGATGTCGAGCTTCATCACAGCGGATGGAACGTGTGCTCCAGTTGTCATGACAACCCGGACCTGAAGAGAGACCTGCTGATACTGCCCGCGCTAATCTCCTGCAATGTATATGTAGTGGACGTAGGCTCGGATCCTCGGAAGCCGAGCTTACTAAAGGTATAAACTGCCATAAAAATAAGGAAGTTAATAATATTGGTAGGACCTTGTACAGGGTCCGTTCGTTTCGCAATCACCGCCTTATTCTTCTACCGCCGAGCAGCAGAGTAGCAATGTGGTTTTCTGGTGCAGGGATAAGACATCCAATAATAATCATTAGCAAAGAGGCAATCTATCTTAGTAATTAATGTTTGTAACGCATTTGCGGTCAGTATTGTAGTCTTGACATTGTAGTTTTTAGATCGCAAATGCACATGGGTGTCAGATATTTTACTCCTTTCCTTGAGGACTTTTATAATTCTTCCATTGAAAAAATGTTGCTTTAATCAATCGAAAACGTTCATTTACCGGGCCAAACTGCTCCGAGACCGGGCTGCAATGCCGTTCTAAGATAATAAGAGGTAATTCAAATTTTTGAAGGTTCACATAGCACAGATGTATCATAGGAGATACTTAACACTATTTGGATTAGCAGCGAAGCAACCATTATTAGCCTTAAGGTGAAGATTATTTTAACTAAACTTACTTTTATGAATATCTACATAAAATTTTATTGACATTTTATCCATTCAATCTCATTAATCTTAAATCTTTAAGTGAAAAATATGTTGCACGTGTTTTAAATCATTGAACTTGGCAAGCATACGTAAATGTGTTTTCGTAGATAAAAGAGGAAACAATTTGCGCCGGCACTTAAAAATGCAGTTTGTGGCATCAAAGTTCAAAGTAGATGACGACAGCCACGGCAACACGCTTGGACTTGTTTGCGCTTCCGGTCGTTAAACTGATTTTTAATCTCAACTTGGCTTTAAGTTTTTAATTGTGTTCATATAATGTTTTTTTTAAAAACATCGTAAAACTCGAAAGTAGTCGATCAATTGACTATGGCAAAAGAAATAAAAGTATGCAATTTGATTGCTGAAAATTTCAAAAGTTAATTGCGATATGTTTTTACGACCACATACATTAATTAACGCTTTAATTTCGTTTCGTTGTCTCGGATTGGTGATACCCTTCTTTGGAATATGAAGGGTAAAATTTTAAAAAATCCAAGATGTCGTATCATCATCATCAGTTAGTATTACATCAATTAACGGGGTTATTCCCATCTGTTATCACCCGCGAACTTTGGCTGGCTTATTACAGAAGTGGCACTTAGAAACGCGCGTCACAGGTGGGAATAACCCAGGTTATCGACGTCCAATGCTGGACATAGGACTTCCCCAAGGACCAGCAAGACGATTCGTATAGTACACATTATTTAAGATGGGTAAACTTTTGATTATAAAAGAAAAACCAAAGATATTTAAGATTACACCATCCACATCAAACAAAAAAATACTTAGTCCACTACGCATCACAGAATCTAATAATTTCATGTTTGTTTTCATACGGCATAAATTGAGTAAATATAATTTTGCTTTTGTAGGATTATTTAGCTGGTATTCACAAGTTTTCATTAGTATACAAACATAGTCATATATTTTTAGTCACAGTCATATATTTTATAGCGTTATGTTGTAGTTACAAAGATCTTAAATACTATTGGATCAACATAAACCCTGCAAGGGCACAGCAATTACTCTGCTTAACCAAATTGCCTACTTACCTTACAATAGTAGCTTTCTTATATTGTCAAGTTACAAATAGTTACATACATAGGGAGAGAGCTATAATTTTTTTTTTTTAAAATTCTTATTCAATGTCAAAGTACTCTTGTAAATTATAAAAACATTTGGAAATTCGTTTTCTTTTTAGCTTAATAAACCAAATAATTTAATATTAAATACTGAGTCCTTCACAATCTGTTTAATCCTTATAGGTAACTTATTATATATTTTCACAGCCATATGTTGTGTTCCGGCACTAACTATTTTAAGATTAGTGAAAGAGCTAACTAATTTATTGCGTTTTCTAAGGTTGATCCGACTACTGCGGCTTTTAATATCTCTATCCTTTGCAAATTGCGCTTTATTTGTTCTCACAGAGTTCAAACAGAGTTTGATTTAAATAATTTCACTTAATTTCGATAACTTTATCATAATTTTGGTTATCTTTTCTATTGTACAATCAGTTTATTAACCGAAAAAGCCCGACCCCAATACTGGCGTGGAATAGTTGTGTGGCTAACGCCTCGAGGGCCATACAAGCTAGAACATTTCCCGTATTACTTTATCGATCATCACCCAACTCTATAATTGCCGAGGGCGTCACATAGTTCCGAAGTGAAATTTCGCGCAACTAGCTTCGAAACCCATCCCGAATCTGTCGCCAAACTTCAAACATTCCAACTCACGCCAGACAGTTCGCGAACTCGTTATATTGGCTGTTAAACCTTACGTTATCCTTTTCACACACTTTCACGCCAGTTTGAACTTTGAATTTTGAGCTGTGGATATACACCGACCGTTCGCTTTACACTTCACTTGCAGATTAAAATTTTAATTCTACCATTCGTATTTTTGCGAAGCCCAATATTTTTATTACTTCATTTATCGACAGACAAAATAGATTAAAGTTATTGAAACATTTAAAAAATAGAGGCTAATTATGTCTTATCCCTTTGTTATTAGCACAAACAAAACCAGCTTATATTCAAGTTTATTCCTGCTCTTTATTTTTATTACCTCCGAAGCTGCCCGTGAATTCGTTTTATTTTCCATTTTGCGAAACAATGTTAGTCCAAACTGCTTAATATTTCCACCTTCGCCCCTTTATCGAGTGTTCATAGCTTTGGATATCTCGTTACCAGGTAATCGACGGCTCCGAGATGAGGTCATTCAACTGCAGTTTCCCTCATACTACGCACTGCCTGGCATCTGGCGAAATCATGATTTCAACGATGGGCGATAGGAACGAAAACGGGCGAGGGGACTTCGTTCTCATCGACTCACAGACTTTGAAAGTGACAGGTGAATGGTGTGGACGTGCCTTTAGAACGTTTTGACGGAGGGGAGAGATTATTCAATAGATTACGCCACACGCTCGTTTCACCCTAAATCTGCCTACCTTTTACATTTTGCGTCATTTTTAGGGACTTGGACGAAAGGGAAAACGGCGGATTTCGGATACGATTTTTGGTATCAGCCGTACCATGACGTTATGGTGTCTTCGGAATGGGGCACGCCGAAATACTTTAAGACGTAAGGTTTTCAAAACACTGTATTATATATATTTGCAAATGTCGTTAACAATATTACTAAGTTTTAATGTTTCTCACGTTTTAACAGAGGTTTCCATCCAGATGACGTGTCTGATCCGAAGCGATACGGCTCATCCCTTAACGTGTACAAATGGTCCACCCGCGAATTGCAACAAGTCATAGGGTTGGGCAAAGAGGGCACGGCCCCCCTGGAGGTCAGATTCCTCCATAATCCCAAATCCGCACTGGGATTTGTAGGATGTGGCGTGGAAGCGAACGTTTACAGGTAAGAGATTTGTACGGATTCAAGGCCGAAAATCAGATTTCTGCCTAACTACCAGTGATTAATAAAAGATTCTTTAATGAAATTGGCAATGTAATAAGAATACACCAACAAAATTGTTCTCCGATTAGATAGCGATGGGTGAGAGGTAGCAATGCGGTATTCGTTGCAAAGCGAAGACTTCCTTGGTCACTCCACTTCATAGGTATGGTTACATCATGTAGACTAAATTGTCGCTAATCGCGAGACAACGTTATGTCAGTCGAGTCAAAGTCAAGGTTTAGTAAATCCTTATCATTTTGGATAAAAAGTCGATATGAGTCAGTTAGGACCACATGACCTTAAAATACCACCTCTAACTTTTTAATTTAACGCTAATCAACAATCACAAACTTTTGGAAAAAACGGTTCTCATTGAATTTGTAGAAAAAACACACATGAGTTACGCCTACCATTTTGATTTTGAAAAAAAAACCACAGTTTCTCAAGATAGTTAATAGCGATAAACGAATTCTAAAGGTGTTGATAGACTTCAGCATTTACTCGAGCATTCTAGCGAATGTGACGTCTACCAGCACCGTAACCGGACGGAACCTCGAGCGTAATGATACGCGAACGCAGGACAGCTTACACGTCAAATTTACATTTTGCGCCTCTATTCAACATGGTAAAAACAATATCGTTTTTGACCAGGGAGGTTATTATGACACAGGAAAAGACAGAGCTATAGCAGTTATATAGCGTCCTTTTCTTCCAGCGTAAACTGAACTGCATAGGTATGTCGTAATAACCCCTCTGGTATCGTATTCACCGTTTTGATAGCTCTTATTTACTTGACAGTAATGGCGACTGACTTCATAACAATGCCATAACAGGTCAAAGCCGATATGTTTTTTACCGTCGGGAATAGAGGCGCTGAAATGCCATTTGTCTATACTGAAACTAGTCAAATTCCTTTGAACATTATATCAATAGAATGAAGTACGTAATAAAAATTTCGAATCGATTACTCTGTTTTCATGTGTATTCTTCTAGCAAACAAATGTTAGCGTGTCGTCGCGGCAGATTACCTACGGGTACAGGTGTGTGGTTGTGTATCGAAATTATTTGGAATTAATTTTAATCGTACAATGAGCTTGTTTTTGGTGGTCATAAAAATCTAAAGTCATTCCTTTAAGGCAACTAAATTATTTAAAGATCCACTAGTAGTGGTGGTCAGACCTCATGCAGGGTTCGTTTGGATCGCTACCACCAAAGTATCCTTTAACCTACCGCCAAGCAAGAGTGCTCGCATTGTTATGTTCCATTGTGAGGATAAGACAACCGGAGAAATTACTAGCATAGAGGCATTCCATCTAGTCGAGGACTACCTCAGGGTGGGCAACGCATTAGCAGTTTTAGGATTGTAGTCTTGAGAATGCAAATGTCTGTAGGTCTCAGATCCCACTGTATGCCATAAAAAAGTCCAAGAGTTGATTTAATTACTCATTAAATATAAATTAATGTTTATTCAAAACCAGAAATTTGAGACGCAACCTAATGAGCACGTTTAGTAACATCGTTTCAAAGCAATCAGTTATATATAGTGAGCAAAGTGAAATCAACAAAACTTTCTCAATTAGGAAACTAACGAGCCAAACCAAAAAGGACCCAAGGTACTGAAGTTTGATTTCCTTTCAGGTTTAAACCGACCTCAGATGGAAAGTGGAGAGCTGATAAAATCATTGATGTGCCAGCAAAAAAAGTATTGCAAGATGGCGTCGAAACCGAGCTTAATGGTAACGATTCTCCTTACTTTCGCACCGTGCAGGCCTTCAATTATTTGTGATATTATTTGAGATAAAAGAAACCGAGCCTAGTAAAATACTTATAACGTAAAAAAAGAATCGTGTTTCTTCGATTTCGTTTTTTTCTGTAGCATCAGCAAAAGATTTTTCCGTTTTGAATGACACTTCTATTAACATTTCCGTGCAGGGTTGATGACTGACATCCTCTTGTCCCTGGACGACAAGTATTTATACTTCACGTGCTGGTTACATGGGGACGTGCGTCAGTATGATATTTCAGACCCGGAAAATCCTAAACTTATCGGACAAGTTTTCTTGGGAGGGCAGATTGCTACGAATAAATTGACAGTTATCGAAGACAAAGAAAATAAGGTACTTTAAAATCATTCTTATTCTTAGCACGCATCCAAAATGTCCATTACTTTTTTAACCAAATTTAACAATAAAATAACCTAAGTAGTCGACCTCGATATTCCAAGGCAATTTCAGAATACATTTGACGTGCAATTACGCTATTGTTTGCTTTGTCACTTTTGCCAATATCGGTAGTAATCGTTTAAATGAATGCCACATGACTAAACACTATTCGCAGTTTAGCCTCGTCACCCGTTCTATTCGAGTTGGCTGTTTCTTAAATTAGTTTGTTTTTCTTTCACTTGGTTTCTCATTGATTCTGCGCAATTTAAACACAATTAATAGACGGCGCTTTATCAACTATATTCTGGTAATAAACACAATTTCTTCCAGACCGCTAACCTTTGTTATTCGATATTGTTTTTTTTTTGAATAGTCGGTGTTTCAAATTAAGAACTGTGGTCTTCGTAAGCGTTTAAGTTTAAAGGCAGGAGACCAAATAATACTTATAACCAAAAAAAACCATTGATCCCTATGCGTACAATGATGACATGCCTTTAATAAAATGTGATTTCAGGGTCCATATAAACAAGTGACAGTTAAAGGAAAAACTCTGCAAGGTAGTCCGCAGATGCTACAGCTTTCTTTAGACGGGAAGCGTCTATACGTGTCTTGCTCCCTCTTCTCCACTTGGGACAAGCAGTTCTACCCAAAGTCAGTCGAAGAGGTGAGTAAACAAAGCTTTGTCCAATCGGCCGAAAAATAAACTTTGCTTTTTGAATCTTTGTTCTAATGGTAGACCTAAGAATTGAATAGAGGCAAAGTTTCTGAAACAAGCTCGAGTCATGGATTTTTAATATCTTTGATTACGACATAGTACGCTCCCGAATTGATTTCCGGTAAAGCAAATATATTAGTATGTATGATGAACACACAATTATTTGTTTCTTTTATGGGATATTGTTATATATCTAAGATTATATTTCTACGTAAAAAACAATTATGTGTTTTCATATGCCATGGATACCATAGTATTAGCCTAAAACTGGTTGGTTGGTCCCAATAACTTATTATAGTAGGAGATCCGAATAGGAGACGATTCGCACCGGGCTATTTATTCAATAAAAAGTATTTTATATCAAATTTAATATGCTAAGTAATATAATTATGGCGAATAGGTAGACTGAAAAATTTCAGTACAGTATAGGTACAATTATTTAAAATTTGAAAAAATAAATTTCTTTTAAAAAATTGCAATTGCTTGTTTATTAAACACAAAATTACATATCAATCGAAAGTAAGACGCCTATAGAATATGCAAACATTAGGTTGACTATTTTTTTCCCGTCAAACTATTGGGTATGCACCAAACCTGACGTTTACATATTCTATAGGCTTCACACTTTCGATTAGTATGTAATTTGTGTATTAAACAAGCATTGGCAATTAAAAAAAAAGTTTTTTCTGGATATATGTCCTGGACTGACCTTTTTCAGCCTACCTATTCGCCACATATCATTTGGCGTATTAAATTTGATATAACATACATCGAATAAACAGCCGGGTGCAAATATCCTATTCGGATCTTACTCCCGCACTCAGAGACGTCAATTAAATTTAATGCTTGTTTAGTGACGTGTTGTCTTATTCTATTGCTATAGCAAAGAAAGTGACAGCAGCAACTTTAATCAAGCATAAAAAATTATTGAAGCCTCTGAGTGCGGCAGCTAGACCATTAAGTTATTAAGTTATCCTATAGCATCGACGGTAATAGCGGAGTAAGTATGTAATTTTTATAAAAATATCTTATGGACGTTTTATTGCTGTGACCTATACGAGTATTAATGTCCTTTTATATTATTTACGGACAATATAGCCCGAAAATTTCCCTAACGGTACTTCATGCTTAGACTTTATTAAATTTCGCATTACTTTGAATATGTGAGGGCCGCCGTCTGGCATTTCGTCTAAGATATGCTAGGGGAACTATATTACGCAAAATATTTTATATGATGAGCCGGTCGTTTTTGTCACAGGATACAATAAATATACTTATGTATCAAGATTCATTTTTTTTATGTCTTGTTTTACATCTGGTTCATTTCATTAATATTTTTCAATGAAACTCCTACTGGGATCACACACTGGTCGGTTTAAAGTCTGATCCTACATTTGCGACTGTAAGTACTGTAGTAACTAGTTAGTTTTTTTTTTCACCAGGGTGGATGGATCGTAAAGCTGGACGTAGATACGGTGAATGGAGGCATGAAGCTAGACCCGGATTTCCTGATCGACTTCGGACGCGAACCTAACGGTCCTGTGTTACCACATGAAATGAGGTCAGATATATTCCTTGCCTAAAACATGCGGAAAGAAGCTAGTGGTGATGAAATAAAACGTACTTAACAAGCAATCCTCATTTAAAGTGAATACTAATAAGTAAAATAACCATTGACTGTGCTTTTCTTTATCAAGCACAAATCGAGTAAACGATCCCTCCTACATAAATGGAGACTACCCTTTGAAAATCATAATGTTCTCTTTGGTTGCAGATACCCTGGAGGTGACTGTACTTCAGATATTTGGTTAGCTGATGAATAATAGGTATGCTGGTATAAATTAAATATTATTATCAAGGCAAACTGTATACATATTTTTATATAAATAATGTGTCAAATGTATGCATATACTTTGGGTTTTATAGATTGGAGTAAATGGACGTTACTTTCCACACGTTTTCGCTTTAAACGACTATTGGTATCGCATTCGGAATTCGAAATGAGTTACAATTTCTTAATAATCGAAATACGGGTAATAACAAAAATTACAATATTTGTATCAGGATTTTTTTTTTGTCAACGAAACGTGTGAGTGTGGCTGTTATAATTACAATGTGCAAAAACTGAAGTATAGTAGAGTATTAAAATTAAGTACATGTACTCGTAAATCAATGTTTATTTAAGCCGTAAACAAATATAATACAATAAAGAAAATTCTATACAAACATACTTGTACCTGCATTTATTTTACCTACTTTTCATAGTACCTCCATTTATTACTTATGTACCTACTTAAAAATCAATGTTAGTAAAGAAACATTTCCGATGCCTTTTCAACCTAAAAGCTTCTGTTTGCCCTCCTCTAAAAGAACTTTATCCAACCGCAAACAAAAACTTCCGAACAAAGTGCAACAAATGAAGCGGTACGTAAATAGTAAATGCGGTTAAATTATTCCCAGTTTGAATTTGCACCAAAACTTTTGCTGGTAGCAACACATTCCGCTTTCAATTACGTCCAAAATTTTGGCAACAGGGGACAGAACAGTCGCGCTGCCGGCTGGTCAAATTACCAACTTTCTATCTAATTATTGTGCGAATCCCGTTAGTTCGCTTTGCTCACACTATGCGGTAACGCGTTTAATTGAACTGGTAGATTGTTCGTCAATTAAACATAATTTTACCAAGTATGTAGGTATTACCAATTTTATACATTACATATAAATTGATGACGTGGTTAGCCTCGGTGGCCTACTGGCTTTGGGGGTTGACTCGTGATCTTAAAAAAGCCATGTGGTCACCATGTACGAATAAGTTTTTCTAACCAAGTACATTACCCGACGCTCTTACGGTGACTTAAGCATTGTAGAAAAGATCGAAGTGTATCTGAAGGGGCCCATCTGTAAGATAAGATAAGATTCCGAGATGAAGAATTAATTATAATTTCCCAAGACTTTTTAGGTCAAACAAAGCCTGGTGAAGAATCCATACAATGTATGATTACAATCATTTGCAACTAAGAGATATTATATACCTGAATCGGGACCTCTAGAAAGAAGATTATTGCACCTTTACATCAATATCGTGGTTTTCTCTCACGATTGTGGATGGGGCAAACTTGTAGTTTTAATGGATGGGGATTTCCTAACGCTACCGGTGTCTTGGCCGACACTGAGCGTTCCCGAGCTTAGGCACTCAGAGACAAGTTGGACGTTCGTCTACGCACACAAATATGGCCCGCTGTAGTATTATAATACGACTGTACTAGGTATGTACCATGTGGGCGAAAAATATGTCGATTATACATTGTATATGTGAGATATATAATAATTACATCTAGTTTTGCTTGCTTCACCCAAATAGCTAATTAATGCTGCCTACATGGATGACTTTATGTTCTTGAGAATAATACAAAGGTAAAAAACGCTAATATGCCTAATACCTATTGGTATTCCTAGCAAGGCAGGTATTATCATAAGGTCTGACAGCAAAAAATGCGGATGCTCCAGTCTAGACTGAGATTCTTTGTGATGTCATGACCAGACGTTGCATTCAATGCTGATAACAAAGGGAGTAATTTAAATTTAATACTGTGAGCTGATTTCTAAACTAGTGCTAAAAAGTATAATTCGCAACTTAAACAACCAATCAAAGTTTAATAATAGTATCATGCAATTCCTTAAACTAGACACAAATGTGAATATTCATTCATTCATCCAACACAAACCCCCCCACCATGACTAGTGTTCAATGACATGATATACTTGGTTAAAATGTATCTATTGAACAGTTTACAACATTGTTCCCTGCGTCCACTATCTTAATCTACACTAAGGTGTAAGCGTAAGGTGCCAGGCGTAAGCGCCTGGCTTTAGTTTTTTTTGTTTTATAGGCGTTTCAAAAAAGTACAAAATTATATAATTTACTTGCTAGAGACACTTAAACATGTCAACAAAGTTTTCGAAGGCGTTTGTAGCGCAAATATCCTGGTCAAGTGCGAGTCGGACTCCAGTGGAGCAGATATAATACTGGTTAGTTTTTCTGCGGGGCTCTACTATAAAATGTAAAAAAAAAAAATTATATCCCCGTTTTGGAGATCACAGCGGGGAATATTAACAAGCTAAATAGTTATGTATTTTAACGAGTCCTCATTTCAATTTAAATAATTTGATACGGCACATTATGCACTTGACAAAATGATACATTGATTTTCATAAATTTCCACCGCCCCACATTGATTTATTTGCACCGAACTCAGTAGGTACATAAGTGACAATAGGCTGCAACAAACAGATAGACTGACATGCGAGTTTCCCTATAAGCTTCGTTATTCTATTTTTTTCAAAACCCTACATATAAAAAACTTTACAGGGTACTTTACCTTAAGTCAGTGAACTGTGTTTAATGCGGTTAGATAATACGATCAACGACGGAGAAACTTTTCAATACAAGAAACATTACCGTAAAAGTTGGAAATAAAAGATTCCCAACTGCACTCCGGGGCCCGGCCACCAGATAAAGTTGGTTATTTATTTTATAGAAGAACCGTAAAACTGATGTGTGGAGCTTTCCCGACGAACTGATTCTATTATTTACCTTTGGACAAATTATATACTTAAAAATTGGTTAATGGTAATCAATTCCAACCAAAAAGTAATCACGACAGAGCAGGTACTTACTAGTCTATAATTGGAATAAAAACAACAGTGCTCGAAATATTACCCTCAGTTGGTAATGGAATACCTACCTGATTGCATTTAAAGCTTAAAAAGACCATTACAAAAGGTTTATAGTCGAAAACCCAATTCCAATCTTAACACTTGAATCGATTGGATTTGAACAAAATAGAGATTGCTTTCACGATAATGAAAGAGGCTTAAAAAGGGCCCAGAAAATGTCCAGGAGGCGGCATTAGGAGGTAGTCATTATTTCGAGTACGCTTTGGAACAAAAAATAATTTATATATAAATCTAGTTCCACTTCGATAAAAGTCTTTTGGCTACATAATACATTTACATGTTCTTTAGGGGCCTGTTTACTTAGATACGTCAGTCGTAACCCAAAAACAATAAAAAGAGTCGTATATATTCCTGTCAGATTCAGTAGATATATTTTTTCTTTTCAATAACTCTTTACTTTACATGAGTGGGAACTTATTAATCAAAATTTCAAAATACAGGTCATTAAACTAAAACGAATGGAAACTTCAATAAATTTTTGTCATGTTAAAACGATAACAGAGATAATTATTATTCTTACTTGTTGGTAACGACTTTTATGTAAGCAAAGAGATAAATATTTTGATAACGTTCCGACCTACTCTATCGGCAGGGACGCTATCAGTTAAGGACATAATGTCGGAGTGTTTTGTTGTTTGTAACTCTGTTTAAAATAAGTGCTATAACTGGCCTAAATATGAGTCAAGTAAATTTGTCGAGTGTTTTAAATAATCTCCAATTTGATGAGATGAATATTGACACGAGATTGGCGAAAGAATATTTAGATATAAACGAATACGAATTTAATTGTTTGTATTTCGAGGTGGACAAAACTATTGCTGTACGCGATAGCTATGGTAACATTATACATTGTGCTGATTTATCCAAGTCATTACTAACAGAAGACAAGGAGCAGAATACTCGACCAACGTGGTCGGTCATTTCCGAAAAACTGAAGAAACTGGCAGCTGAAATAATCAAAAATACGAATTTGTTTTGTCAACTTGAATGGCTTATTCGAAAAATATCAATAGAGGATACAACAAAAAGTATTAACTTAATTGTAAAAAACTTGTTACATGCAAGTACCGATGTGAAAGCAGCTTATATCCAAGAAGAAATTATTACAATCCAGGATGATACACCTATGCTTGTGCTTGGATTCGTGGGTCAAATATTAAAAACGTGCCCGGATCCAATTATTTTATCTACTAAAGAAACTGCTGTGATATCTCATCTTTTCACTGAATTATGCAGAGTTGTCCAGTGGGAAGTTCGTCTGGTAATTATTGAACAAATAGAAAATTTAAACAAATTAGAATCATACCACAAAGAAAATAAAGTCTACCCACATCTGTTCAACGGGTTGCTGCCACAAATCACTGGGATAGTAACTGAACGATCGGATTTAGATTCTGCTGTGGACATTTTTCTTACCAGTGGTTCTCACCCAATACCACTCACACGTATTTTTGTTCAAGAAAGTATATATGACGAGTTTAAAAATATCGTTGCTTGGAAATGTAAACAAAATCATGAATCAATCGAGGAAGATTCGCTCAAATCTAAGTGTGCCGATATGTTCAGCAATCAAAATAAAGTATTTTTATTTAATTTTGCTGGAAACGCATCAGAAGCGAGACATGATGTGCTTCAAGTTGTATTGGTTGAAGCTTATAGAACTGTCAAGGAACTGTTGGTATTCATAAATCAATACAAGCAATTATGCTTATCAGTTTGGGCGAGCGGTATTGCGGAAGCCAACGAAATTACATTAAACATAGATGTGCCTATTATATGGGTTAATGATTATTGCAATTTTGATGGTCCAAACGAAATCTCTAAAGCTATTTTCAAAAGAATAGATGCATTGGACGTAGTTGTTAATAAAAATAACTCAATAGAACAATTGATGAAAAAACAAGAAGTGTGGGTGAAGAAAAGTTTTACAGATCGCTGTGAAATCGTCCTAAAAGTTATCAAAAGTATTGATAACAGCTTAGGTGACACAACTGAACGTGATATGTTTGACTGGAAAATAAATGACTTTATCACCGTTGATAATAAAACCCTTGTTCTCGGCTTTAATGTACCCGATAAAATGGTAATGTATCATACAGTTGGAGCAGTAGCCGTGCCTTCACCAGGTTTCGATAATATTGTAAGAGCGCTTATTAATGGAAGCAGTGTTATTATTGCCTCCGAGCCGAAAAATGAAGAGGAAATTTTCATCAATTTTGAAAGAGAAGGCCTGCCCGTGGCATTTCTAGGAACGGATAATGAAACAGAAAAGAACATTCGTGTTCCTCTTGGAGATAGTTGGTGCTTCCAAACCAAAGTAATTTGGTCCAGTTTCGGAACCGTTTTTGCAAATTAATGACCTCAATACTTGACTAAGGTTGACTTAATCTTATCTTTATTCTCTGTACAATCGTTTTACCCAACTTTTTATGTAACGTTAATACTTTATCCGGGTTTCTTATAAAAATGAAAATTTATTGGTAGTTTCTAGCTATACCTCCTAGAAACTACCAGAAATAAATCTAATTGACGACAAAATTTGCCTTGCCTTATTTATCTTCATAAGCGTAAAACATACATTTAAAGGTACGCCAGATAAATATTTATTATATTTATTTTAAATATGGTATGGGTACTTTTTCCTAGTAAAAGAATGTTCAATTTATCCCGACATATAATTTCACTCACCCACGTTTGTAGCGTAATAATAGACTACTGCATAAAAAGAATGCATCAAGCAATTTCCTGCAATTACTTTAAAGCTACATGAAAATTGACATGGCAGTAGTATTCAATTTAGATATCAAATTGACGGTTTTTTCCGGTCTATCGGTGCATTTAAATTATGAAGCTATTTCATAAAACATTCAAGCCTTAAACGTATTTATAGCTCCTACTCGGACTGCGAGTTTCTCGCAGAATTTTAAAATAAGTTTGTGCCATCGTGTAAAAAATAAGAGTTATGAAACTGCCGAGAGATTTATCGCCTCGCCTTATGGCGCTTCTCTGAGTTTCAAAAAATACCCAAATCCGCCTAACAACTTCATCTGGCAACTCGACTCGGATACCTTTTTAACTTTAATGACCAAGTAACTACTTCAAATGAATCTAAATCTGAAGATAAGGGAAAAGTAAATTATGGGGGAAGAGGGGAGCGCTTTGTTACCCATTGTTTTATGAAAACGGCTTATAGTTAAATTTGTGCCAGTTCAACAGTTTCCGCGTTTTCCACTGCGTTAAGTAAAACACGTAAGAGAGTAATAAAAATCTCGTCTTACCCTTTAAACTGCCGCAAAATTATTGCAAAAGCTACGACAGCGTCGAGGCATTAGGAAAGAAATAACTCTCTGGGAATGTTCACCAAACAGCCCATAAGACGTTTCCGTGCGTATTTCGCGTAATATCGAGCCCTCCCATTCGTCTCCCAATATGTTCGCCGGCGTAGTGTTACGAGTTTCGTAATTTGATTCCACTGAAATATTAACTGAGAAAATTTGCGCGGAGACAAATGGTGCGGGTCGGGTAATGGGCGCGTACGTTCCGATTCTAGCTAAGTGTTACCTCCGTTACATAAACTACGTTACACACGCGGGCTTTTATTCTAGTATACTTATGCTACCAGGCTACCACCCCTATTGTTTTCATATTGCTATCGTTATGATAGAACTTATTCATTGCAAGGCGGCCGAATTTTAAGGAATACGATTGAAATAGGGGTAAAACAAATGGAAAAAGGTTGACTAAGGTATCGATGAATGAATCGAATCCTTTTTCATACCAACCAATATGCGTAAACATACATATTTAAGTATTGAGTAAGTAGCTATACTGAGTACGAGTCAGTATAGGTTTTGTCTTCCCTACCGGCATTGTAATTACTTAGTGTTAGGTAAGTAATTTTGTGAGGATGTTTGTCTGTCCACGCTTAAAGCCCTGAATTTGCAATTTCGGTACTAGCGTCGAGAAAGAGCAAAACTGCGGCAGCAAATAAGGCACAATATTGATAAACTTATAAGAAAACCTTACTTATTTCACCATATTCATTTAGTTATGGCCGTTAAGAGGTCACTTCTGACAGCTGGCATCTTAGCTGACATTGAATAACCAATTCTTGATTTTGGGTCTATCATTAGTGGGGTCCGTTCATTTGACCGCAATACGTTTGGTCAAACGTATCGTTTCGCAATTTTTTCATTTGGCAACCCTCTTTTATTTCTGTAACTGTAAATATTTCAGGATTTATTTCTGTACCTTCGCGAAGACCCTATAGGTTAGGTTAGAATAGTTTTTATAAAAATCCTGAAATGATGAAACGGTGCGAAACGATACATTCGACCAAACGTTGTTCGGTGAAACATTAGTGAACCATCATTAATATTAACATTTGAATCTACCCTACACGTGTCAATTGATTGAGTCAATCAACAATCATTATGATCTATGGTTATGTGTGAATTATCCATGGATTATCTATTAAAACTAGACTTAGCAGCCTAAGTTCACGTGAAAAACCATTCCCGTCGCAAATCTCCGCCATTATTTAGTTGGAGTTGTTGGAGTTGTTTTGACAAGATCATAGTAAAACAGATTAAAAATATTGAGCAATCACTACTACAGACTATATCCCAGTATACAACACAGTCTTTGTACACAAGCACACTTGATGGCACAAATAAAATTCAACTCTGTCAAACTTTTCTAAAATTATTGCGCAAACTTCAATCATAGCCATAGACGATCAAAAAGTTGGTGCAATCAGTTTGATTGCACGAATAAATTGATCACCTGTAGGGTGCCTAAGAATGCTAATTTAATCGAGATGCTTCTTCGCTAGATTTCATTAAAATCGGTTGAACCATTTAAAGCTGGATACTGACCAACGTTACTAGGTGTAACATGTTACATTACACCTCGTAATTTTGGTCAGTACAGCTTAAGAAATATCAGCTGTGAAATAAGGAGTCGATATTATATCGGGATTTTATATGTAGAAGTTATTTCTGGATTAGCATATAGGATATTATGTGTAGCAAAAGAATCTGAATGCCCAAGACAGAGGTTGGTCTGGAACATACATTAGTTTAGATAGGTATTGTATTTTGTTCAAAGATAACTTGACGTATTCCCACGGGAGGCCCGCTGTCAACCCTGCGTTGCGGACAATACAAAGTACACACTGACGACTAATGTTTCAAAATGAACTACTATGACTAACTGGCATAGCTGCTTATTAAGTAATCATATCGGGGTGATTGGTTATTCGATAGATTTCCTTTAAATGTGGGCATCGAGCATAGCTGCCTTATTTGAATTTGTTGGGTACTTGAATATTTAAAATTAAATCTTTAAACGAACATGATTAAAAAAATGTACGACACGAAGCGTTGACATTTAAAAATAACCTTCTTTAACTAGGATATTGCGAATAATAAATATAGTAACAAATCTTTGCAGTTAATTTTCTTAGCACTTTAGAGGAAGTTGTATTTTTTTATAAAACGCTAGATTAGAAGTATTTTTCAAAAAAAAAAAACTTTATGACATGACTTTCCAAGTGCAGTTTGATAAACTGATTTACTAATCCACAGCTCATTTATGAACATTGTTGGTGAATACGAGCCCGTTTTGCATACCAAATGTCGGACCAATCCGAACCAAATAATAGAAGAGGCTCAAGCCGTCAATGCACCAGAATTATCATGACATTGCATTGGAAATATGCTGCTTTACTGGTGAACAAAGGGTGCAAGTAGATGCACATGTACAAAATACTTACACACGCGTACACACATACCCTATTTTATTTCTATGCAATTATCAGTTGTGCCAGAAAACTTGCCAACTGGAAGAATACTTCCCGTCGCACAAAGGAACATTCTCGACATCCTTGTTTATGCTAAAGTACGGCTAACTATTTACTAATTATTTCAAACATCAAGATAATGACGTTTTTGAAAAAAAATATCTAATTCTATGCCTATGCTTAGATGAATGAAATACCGACCTACTTAAAAAACAAATTACGGAATAACAATGTCGACGTTCGACGCTATGTAAACGAAACGATCCTCTGAATCTATATCGTTGTATACCTAGTCTAGTTTAGTCCTTTTCTTCACGTCCTTTGTTGCCAAAGAAATAATATTAATATCATTGATTGGTTACAATAACGCTTAGAATATATTGAATAGAGAATATGGACCCAATATAGAATCACACACAAGCCACATTTCTTTTGAGGGCCCTTTTTTATTGGTAATGTGTTTACTATTGACTAACTATTAACCTTTAGAGGACGAAGATTTTGTCGACGACGAAGCAAGCTCACCCAGAAGATGCCTATTCACCCTAGCTTTCAAAAGGTTAAGTTAGATTGGTAGGTTTTAGGATTTTGGGGTTCGTAGCCTAAGGGCGCTAACGGGGCCTTATTCCTAAGCCACCGCTATCCATCCCTCCGTCCTTGTGTTTGTCGGCGAGCTGTATCTCAAAAATCGTAATAGATGGAGAGTTGAAATTTTCTTAGTGTATTTCTATTGTCGCTTTAACAAAAATCAAGGGATACTAGGGAAGGGATACAAGGATGATACAAAAACTTTCACGTGCGACTCCCGACTCGCATTTGGCCGGTTTTTTATAACCTACATTACCATGATTTCAATTTGCACCTCGCCGTTGCCTTTAATCCAGGCTCCGTTTAATATTCGACCCATTAGGGTGGATGCTAATAAGGCGTACTTTACCGAATGAAGATTGTGTTTACTTCGTCGTAACGCGAGGGTTATCCCCTTAATCTGACGCCTTCGGCATTTGAAAGATACGTTGGGATTTAAGCGGTACGTAAACCAGCTTAGGAGCTCAGAGTTGGGAATGTAAATTGTGAGCTAATTATCAATTCAGTTATGCGTTTGTATTAATATAATATACATCATTACAAATCGTAGATCGTAGATCGTAGACGTATTACCTGGACGGGACCCGAAAGTATATTACGAGTTAAAGAGCATTTATTTATACGAAAAGATGTAAAAATATAGAAGACAGCATCTTTACTTTCTACCTTGCTCCAACAACAATTAAGTGTATTTTTGATTATAAGTCGCTATTTTATTACGTGCGTCCGTTTATATATATAGATATAAAGAATCCAAGATGGTAAACCAATAATAAATACAAGCCTAACCCACTTCAGACTGGGCATCTGTCATAGTTTTATCGCATCGTACCCCAAATTCATCAAAACGTACATCAGGCCGATAAGGAACGCATTGATATTGATAAACAATATTATATCTAGTTACCGACTCGTTATCCAGGGACTAAAAACACTTAATCGCGACAGTTTATGGAGCAAGGTTTTAATGAATTTTTAAATCGAGCCCGTTGTGCAGTGTCGACAAGTTTAATTAAAACCCTAGCAGCATGAAAGCGGCGACGATTTCGAAATAACTCGAGGGAAAAACGTCAAATGCTCCCATTTAGTTTTGTTTCTTTGCGCAGCTGTTACACAGCGCTGCAAATACTTTCGTATATTAGCAGATAATAAATAAGAGTTCCCGCTTCGACGGCTCCGACTAAACTTAGTTCAAATAAAGCTTTGTCTGTTCACTTTGGAAAATAACTTGAATGGAACTATCTCTGTTTCTATTTCACGTTTGATTACTGTTGAAAAAAGCCATGCGTTTGAATCTGCGAAGCACTATTCGTTTCAATGAACACTTTACCATTGGAATCGTTTTAGTTCATTAAATTACCGCATTTCGGTTGATTGAGTCACATAATTATAGACCCTCAACATCCACCGACATTAGCCATTTAATTTATTTAACGATTGTAAAGTTCCAGTGAATTGTTGATATTAAGTACGTATTTAGCTTTAAGGACTTTGATATAATTGTTAAAGCCCGTCAGATAATTACACAGAATTGACCGGTGTTAACAGTTCATAAAAGCCTTAAAAATAAGTACCTACGTAATAACAATAATACCTACTTTACAATCATCCAAGAAATTTAATGGCTAATGGCGGTGGATGTATAACTATGCGGTTGTGTTATTATGTGACTCAACCCAGAGGGCTTGTTACCTAACACATTCGCAATCGCAATCGTGTTAATTTTGACAGTCCGAAGGCGAGTCTGCATACAAAATGAAAACAATCGCTCTACTTTAAAGCCAATTGCGATTGCGAGCGCATTAGGCAATACCGACGCAGATAGTTAATGCACGGAGTAAATATGTCGTATGACTGACAAGGCTATGACATTTCATAATTACACGCCAATACGAGGCAAATCGCATACAATGAAGGGGCGATTCTAATCAGTAAAACCATATCGCTTTTGTCATGTAATGGTATTGTTGTTATCTAAGCCGCCATTACTGTAGTAAATAAGTGTTATTGATATCATAGTGTTGACAATACGATAAAAAAAGATGTACGAGAGCAAGTAAGAAAGAAAGTCTTAGGAGGTATTGCTTGAGATAAAACCAAATAAGTATATGTATGTCGGCGACACGAGAATCTCCATCCAACTTGTACTCAATTCAACAAAATGTCAAGCGACGACAGCGCTTGGGGGTGGTCTGTGCTTGGTTCATAGGGGTAGGGGTAAAAATAATATCAACTAAAATAAGCTTGCACGTGTACCTAGATTGCTAAAACCACATGTAAACAGATCCCCGATGCGGCGATGACTTCATGTGTATTGTCTCATCGTCAAAGCGCCATTTGATCAAAGTAAAGTCGCATATAATAAATTTAGTTGCATACATTAGTCGGATCTGGTCGGACACATCTGATGCCAACTAACGTAATTTTACAGCAATCGAACTAGCAGATTGGCCCGCAGGGGCGCGGCGCTTGCGTACGTGGTACAAATGTATGTATACTTCAAACGATCCCTTAAGAATTCCCTTTAGCGGTTCCCACGTAATGCAGGTGCATTAGGCACTTACTTTAACACACCAGTGAATCCCTGTTAGTAAAATTTAAATGTAGGAAGGATAATGTAAGCATCATTAATTATGCTCTGGTGAGCTTAGATGGTGCTCTTTGAACGGAAAAATGTGCAACAGAATTTCTCGTGGTTGATTCACTTTAAAGGTTAAGTTAAGGATTCAGTAAGTAGGGGGTTTAACCTTTGCCTAAGGTTTTTTTAAGGCCAAGAGAAGGAAAACGAGCACACTGGCGTCCTGATCAATTGGAATCTGCAACCCATGTTCAATCATAAGACTAATCTTAGGACTGCAATCGTAAGACTTGTAGTGTTTCGCGACACCCGAGGACTTCGACGGAATGCCTCTATGATTGCTGTTTTATCCCAACAATGGAGCAACAATACGAGCATTGCTGCTTGGCGGTAAGTCCAAGGATGAGTTGGTGGTAGCGATCCGGACGGACCCTGCACGGAGCAGGCACAGCCACTTGCTCTAGGGATTAGTTTGAATGATGCCCTCTAGGCAAATCTATAAATACGCCGGTGCAAAGGTGAAAGCTAATGTCCCTGGAAAAATCGGTTCCCTATTGGATGGCATTTTTTTTTCGGCATATCGTATCTTAACGCATAAAATCGTTTGACCTAAAACGGTTTTTACAATAGAAATTGTTTTAGTCTAATTATTTAAAAAATCTAACCTACGCTAATAACCTAATCTACTCACTAGACGTTTATTAAATTCTGAAATGTCAGCCTAAAGGGTGCTAAGCGAAAATATTAGTTATGCGTAAAAAGTTTATGCGTTCTAAGAGATCCCGAAAAAATCAACCATTGGGTTAAAAGCAACGCAGAATTTTACATCGACGTACCACGTAGATTAACTTGCTTACAAAAGAGGTATTCAAGCGTAAGTAAGCGTAGACAACTTATACTTAATTATATTAAAATTGAGGTGCCTATGATTAACTTATTACTTCTTTGCCGCGCTACTAGAGTTCTCGCCGCAGGCAGGGCAGTTTTCATTTCACGATAATAGTTAACTTGATGGAAATCCTTGAATGAGTTTGTCTAGTTTATGTTTGCTGTGTTTATAACATCATGATTTCCTTGTGAATTCACCTTAATCTTAATTAGCTTGGCTTAATGCAGGATTAACCAACCCGTTTTAATGCTTTGAACCTTTTTGCGATCCCCAAGAACCGCGCAATCATCTGCCTATTTATTATTTATACGAGATATCACATAATGAAAAGGGTTAATTTTAATAGCCGTTTCGTTTATATCAGATTTATTTAATCCCTTGGATCTCTGTGTAGTAGCTACAATTTGTGATTAAGCCTTATAAGATTAAGATTTATTATTAATTGGTACATATTTACTTTTAATATAATACAGGTGGGAACAGTCCCTTTTGGTTACTGTGACTTCGTAACTTAGCACGTAAATAAGTATATAAGTGCGGTAGCTTCAGATTTGTTTTGCATTAACAACCATTGCGTAAGTACAAAAAGCTGAGACTCAGATGGAAAATGTGGCGCTAGGATAATTAGGATAAAGCATTTTGAACCAGATCCTGTTATTTTAAAGGTTCTAAATTTAAAATGCATGTCGCTGACAATTATTTACGAGTGTTATGGTATCTAAGACATGATCCTGATAATATTAGTAAGTTAGTTTGGAATCAATAGGCATGTAGTGATGGCAAAAAACTATGGAAGATATACGAAATATGTTTGTACACAAGTTTAAGGGGATTGTGAGGAGCCGCTAAAATCACGTAGCTGTCAAAAAAAAACCATACAAATTTAACTACGGGCATTAACGTTTCTCACCCCCTAAATTAAGTCCAATGTTGTAGTTACTACAAAGAACTAGGTCTGTACGTTTCTGTTTTTTGTTTTTCTATTTTCATTCTAAGAAATATTTTCTTAGGAAGGAAAAAGTATAGGTAGACATAGTTTATCATGATATTATCTACAACATATTCAAAAATCGTCACAATTGGACTAGGTTTAAGGGGAGAGAAACGTTATCGCATTTTGTATGGAATTTTCCAGCTTTACAATCCTCTTAAAGTATCCACCTACCGGCTACCTCTTGAAATGCCTCGTTGCTAATAAAAAGGAATTAAAACAAAAACAAATATCTAACCTAGACGGAGTAAGTAATGCTAAAACATAGGTCGTTCAATACCTACCTCGACACAACTTTTTCCATTAACGTTACCTACCCGGGTAGCTACCTAATTAACGTTAACGTAACAAGTCATCGAGAACAAATGAATGGCGAGGAAATTAGCGCCCCCGCGTCCGACGTCCGTATTTAACATTTAAAAAAAACATAATCTTTGACTTTCGTGTACATAAAATAATGTACGCAAACGGGAGTCTGTTTTAGAGGTTTATATTAGGCAAACGATTCTATTAAAGGGTTTACATGACGGATAACGGAAATGTTTCTGCGAATCTAATATTTTAGCCCCTCAATAACAAAATACGTAGCCTCTAAGCGCATTACGCAATAAATGGTTTGGTTTCATATTGACCAGTCATTCAATAAAAGGACCACGATTATAATAATTTAACCGCCTTTATTGCTTTTCGGACGCGAATAAACTACAACAATATTGTTTCTATTGCGTTACATTCACGTATTCCCGTTATTTTGGTATGCGGGTGCAATTCAGTACGTTGTTACGGGCCGTGAATCCCAATGGTGGGCTGTAACGGTCGTCTCATAAAGTAAATAGCGCTTGCAGGACATTGTCATGGATATGGCGCCTGAAACTGGGATGTTTGTTTCTAATCTCGTTGCTTGTTTCACTTAGTTACAAGGGAGGGGGCTTTTGTAGTTCGTTTCGCTAGCTTTGTTGGGCTGCTGTAACGGATGGGTACGTCCCATTTGATCCATGGAAGTACTTACGAATTTTGTAATAAACATTAACTCGTAACTACAAAATTTATTCTATGGAACAAATGGAAGCTAGCGTAGCGGATGTGAAGGTCGCAATGGTTTGGTTTTTGTGTATAGATTTTTTTTATTATAATTAATGAAGTTCTTATACCTATTTATAATAAAGCAGTGCGTGTATAACTGATTAGTCTGATTACTTAAACTACGTTCGTATATAAGTATGTACACTCTTTCACGCACAAAAAAAATACTAGAGATATTTACATCGATATTATAATTAAATAGTACCGGACGTAAAATAACAACGGTTTTTTAGATTGGGTAAGCAATTTTGTGACTAGTTTATAATACTTTTAACTTAACTTACTAATGTCATAGTTCAACCTAGTTTGTTGGGGTCCAGATGTTTCAAATGACTCCCGATTATTATTATTTCATGATTAAATTAATTTTTACTATTTATTCAAGTGCACAACCATCATGTTTAAACATTGTAAAGTTTACTGTTCCGTAACCAAATGGTACCAATGGGACCCTATAATTAATGCACCGCTGACATTTTTGATAAAAATAAAGGTATTTTTTAAGTAAAAACTTTTTAAGGAAAAATTAATGGGGTCTATATTTCTGCAAGAAGCGTATTTTTTTCGGAATCCTTCGTGGGTGAGTTCGACTCTCGATTGGACGTTTATTTTAATTAATGAAATACTTACTTAAGTTTGACAGCAAAGAGATTTCATAAACGAACGGCATGCGTATGCGTTACTATTTGTAATTAACCCAGCCTTAATGCGTTCATAATTAATCAAAGCGCAAGCGAAGGTTCCGTTAAGACTCCATGTCATGTATTATACAATAAAGAGAATTATTCATACCGTATATTGTATGAGGAGGCGAAATTGTAATTCAATAACTAGCTGTTTTCATCGGGATCTTAGTTTATTTAAACTGTAGTTTGTAATAATTATGTTTTGTAATTATGTTTGTATCAATCAAACTAAGCTTTGGTCACAAAAAAAAAAAAAATTTTTTTGACCTCAAATCTCAAATCGAAATTATCCGTTAATATTCTTACCTGTTGCCACCCGGATTTTTGCTTTCTTATTTGTTATTGATAAATAAAGTTCAATGAAACAACAAATTAAAACGAACGGGATTTTTCCGAAATTTTATAATCTTCTGATTATTTTAAGACACCAAACTGAATTTTGTACTTTGAATAGTGTTGAATAAGTGTCGCTTTGTCGTACCATATCGTCATTTCTCTAAGGTAAGCACAATGTCTTTTTCATCACACTTGCTCGTAAATGGTGTTATTCCATGCCTGTATACAGAAGGACAATGGCCTAAATTGTTCCCGCGGGAATTATGGCGAGTTTGTCATCCCTAGGGAGTAATGACTTTCTTTTTAAAATTTGCAACTCTTTCGTACATCATTTCTGACTAAGGAGGTTTAATTTTCAGCCAAAAATTAAACCGGTTTCTAATTTCATCTTTAAAAATTAGCTATAGACTAACTTACATTACACAAAACCTATACGCTTCATTAAACTTCATTATTTTTATACCTATTTCAAGTTTATATCAACATTTATCATTAATTTAAGTAATTATACATTTTTATCAAATTGGCTAAATCTGGCTCGAATCCAGGTCGAAACTAGACGCAGTTATTATCTGTAGTAGAGGTCACAAAAAAAATATCGTTTCCATTTACGTTCCCGTTCGTCAAAAGTTATTTCTTTATATTTTGCAGAGTTAAAGTGTTTTTCCTCGCAAATGTGATGAAAACCATTGTGTGTATCACAGGCAGTAAGGGGATTACTAACTCGAGTCATTAAAAGCTCTCCGCCTTCGGCGTCGGGCTTCTAACACTCTCGTTAGTAATTCCCTTCATACTACCCTTGATGCACAATGTACTATTATTCACTTGATAGTAATGGAGGCTTTTTTTATTATCTTGAATGCAAGATGGATTAAATCAGAGTGGAATAATCAAAATTATTTTTACTACACTAAATTTCTGTAATCGCTGTGAAATAATTTAAACTTTGCAAGTTATTTCATTCACCGATTTCTATGTTTTAAGTGGACGAAATAATGTTCATCTACTGATTCATTTTCTAATTAAAATCGGAAACCAAAAACCTCTCACAGTAGCGAAAGGTAACGTAGCCGGAACAACAAAACTTATCAGCCGCGGTAACGGAGGTAATGGTGTCGTTCAGGTTCCCCACACGTTGTGCAAAATACGTGCGCACATTTTTGTGCGACCGACGATACCATCAGTAGACTTTGATTGGGTTTTATAGCTTGTGAACAAAATACCTTGGTAGTTTCACATTTTTGAAGCTGTGAAATTCGGTATAGGACAGAGTACATGCGATTTGGTACCTTACTATATAAAAACCATCACAAAAATAGGAGGTTTGTATAAATGGTTTGGCATACTGGGTATTACTAAATGCCATTGAATAAAAAACAATACAAACTGGTTTGTAATACCTTAACGAAAACGAGTTTGACGTGATGACTCGTGGACCTCCATGTTTTTAACCACACCACACTAAACAGTAGTTTTTGAGTAAAAATTGGTTCATAATTATTTTTTCCACACCTTTTTGCCAAGTTATGCACCAGTGACGTTATACGAGTACATTGATTTTCAAAATCATTGCCGTTCTTACTTTAGCCACTACGTCCAAAGGCTGCCAAACATCGAGTTTGCCTTTAGTTAAAACTGTTGCCAAAATTAAAACTTTATTTTAAATTTTCACTGTAAAACTGGTCGCGTCCACCCTATAAATCTTCCGGACGAAACTTTTTATTTTCACTCAAAGCGTGAAGAATGCAATTATTCCGGTTTCAAAGCTTATTACAATTTTCAAACGGATTAACACGACTTGAAAACCTAAATAAATGCAAGCGCGGTATTAAATCCGAACGGAGTCGTAATATTTTTGATGCACGAATATGAGCTCGCGGTCACAAAGCGAAAAGCTAACAAGGCCCTTGATTAACTTCCTGGTGTATGTAAATATACATGTTGGAGCCCCAGGCCTCCAGGGCGTTGTTGGAACAGTACATACCCCCATAATGAGGTTAGACCCTGCCGTTTAAAGCGTATGATCTTCGTCACACCCAACTATGAAAATGCCGTATTTTTTTCCAGCAATTTATCAAGATTAAATGTTACGCTGCAAAAAGTTGAGCTCATTTTCTGTCACCGTTGCAAGATAGGGTAATATGAAAGGTTTTTTTTCTGTTGAATTCGCACTTAGTGTTGCAAGTATCATTTTGTAGTAGCGAGGTTTAGAAAATGTTGGTTGATCGAAGACTTTGTACATGGATCAGAATCTTAAATTTTATAAAATTACATAAATTGGGTAATTAATAACTTATAAATTACCTACGTACAAGTATCAGCATAATTTTAACAAAACAAAACATTGACTACTTAAGTCTTGTAACTTAATAATCTGATGATCATTGAATGGAATAATTATATTACTCGGAACAGTCGGATTCATCTTTGATTTCATGAAAACAAAAGAGATTGTTTTTCAGCAATATAAGAGGAGTCTTATATTTTACGAACGAAGGAATCTGAGATTAAAATTCCTACCCTTTATTTTGGAGTGGAAGTCAATAGAGTGAAATGAAAGCCAGAAATCAAAGGAACCCAGCCTATTTGCACAAGCTTCAGATATTCTTGGAAATATATTCAAGGACGAACGAAACCGAAGATTTTTTTTCCAATATAAATCATTATGGCGGTCACGTTCACTTAACACAAAAAGTCCTGAAGTGTCCTATGAGGAATATTAATTTTATAACTTTTCAGTTCACCTTAATTAGATAAGAGAATTGTGAATCTAAAAATCTTCATACAAAATGCGAAAACGGTTCTCTCCCCTAAAACCAACATAGTTTTAAAGTTACCATTTCCAGCTCTTAAAGAATACTTGAAAAGGTCGTTAATGTCTAAAGCGTATTATAGGGTCGAGGACTATGACAGACAAAAATGCATGGCCTAAACCCGAAACTTGGTCAATAATAATTTGTTCAAATGCAAAAGCTTTATCCTGCTTTGTCTTGTCTAGGGGACACCGTTGATGCAGGAAAACATATAAAAATTTGTAAGATGGTGCACCATCTATACACATAAGTAGTTGATTAAATTTTTTCTGTTTTCTTTTTCTCTCTCTATCTCTCCCGTAAGATTTTTGGCGTGTTTTCCTGCTGAACTAGACATGATATTTGATATTATATTTAATTTAATATTTGTAGCTTTATATAATGCTAGACTAAGTAGTACCATTGTAATATGAAATATGTTTAAAAAACGATTGACTGCTGAGTTTCTTGCGTCGTTTCTTCTCAGCAGTGGTCTTCTCTTGGGAAGCGCTGATGATGATGAGATGCTTGACGTGTAAAAGTGCCCGTGAGGCCTACTTACTGATTAAATTTATTTTATCTGTTATATTTTTTTACATCGTCCGATTATTACGATTTTTGAATATGTTGTAGATATGATGAAAATCTATGTCTGTACGTTTTCCTTTTCATGAAAATATTTCTATGAACAAAAAAAAATTAAAAATCAAAAAACAAAAACGTCTTGGTCGACCTTTACAACATATTCGAAAATCTTGGAAATCGGACTTGATTTAGCCGATGAGAAACGTTTTCGCCCGGAGCTAAAAATTTTTTTTTTGCCAACTACGCGATTTTAGCCGCGTTTCACAAAACCTTTGTTACTATCGTCGATTTAAGGAAACACACGTCTCAATAGACATTTATTTTAATGAATTAAGAAAAACGCATCTCTCTGGGTTTTTTAAAAAAAAAAAAATCTACCTATATTCGGTATTGGTCAAAAAGAGACCAAATAAAAACATCTATAAAAAACAAAGCACTAAACAATATGTTCTCGCGCGCATTTACATATTTATGACGAAATAAACAAGTATTTGGGGTTCAGTTGAATCTTAACCAGTAACTATAGGCCCTTCCAAACAGACATCCGAGCCGAAATGGCGAGTGAATTATTCAAGTGGCATACCCTAAGCGAAGGGGTTGATCATCCCCCGAGTAACTCAGGAAGTGAGCGCCTCAAGCTGTGCGTTGCGCAAGAGGAAAAACTGGTAGCTGCCATTTCCACTACATTACTACTTAATTCGACAACGTACCCAATTAATTCGATGAAGTCTGACGGTGCAATGCGTAACCGATTAACGAATTGAAGATACTCCTACCAGTGATTAAATGTTCGTGTTGCAAATCACTTTAAACGTACACGGAATTTGAATCTTCATCTCGTTACAAATTTATTAGGGCCAAATTACGTTTAGCAAAATATGCCAGCTACCAAGTTATTAATAATGGTTTACGGAAACCCTGTCAGATAATGTTACATTTGATTGAAATTGCAAAATTGCACCCATTAAGGAAACCGTACCGCTTGCTTTGATATTTCAGCGAGATTGGCTCGGCGCCGTGATTGGAGCTATTGTTCATTTGAAAGGATTTACGGCAGAGATAAAACTTCTTATTAAATTTACCTTTAGTGGAGAGTTTCAGTTTATGGTTCGGGTCGTATGAGCCATTGTTAAAGTTAATACGGGTTTGGAACTTGCCTATTCAGATTATATCGCTAAGGGCTCCTTTACTTCAGCTCAATTAGGAACCTGAGACGGGTTCATCCAATGGAAATATTTTCGAAATTTTACATAACAGCGGTAACTCAATTATTTTTGCATTGCGTTTAGGTGTATGCTCTGAATGGTTTAAAATGTTTTTATTTTTATTATGCACAGCAAAACAAACAAGTATTTTTAGGGTTACAGACATTATTCTTTCAGCATTACATATACCAACTACCGTATACGGAAATAAAAAAAATAAACAAAATTTCCGATACAAATGTAAATAAGAACCCTCGTCAAGCTAAACGGACATGTGCCTAAAGCCTCTTTTTCTTTTCATATAAATATTATTTTATTTTAAGCAATACTTGGCAATTAGTTAACAATTGATACGTTTTCAATGGCTTATTTACCTTTTTTAGATTATATACTTTTAATAAAAAACGATCTTCACAAATTTTAAAATTATTATTTATTGCGAAGGACACAATTTGAAAACCTTACTTTGTTCCACTGTGTAACGAAAAAAAAACATGAATTATGAAAAATATTCAGTACACTAAAAACGTTAACGTTTTCTCAATTCTATTATAATCTATCCTATTCCTTAAATATGAAAGCACCGTATATTCAAACAGTACCAAATACTTTTGCTTTGACCAATCAAAGGGAAATTTCATGTCCGTCTGAAAAATCTTAACAGCTTGATTTTCGACGGGCTTAGAAATCCCAACATAGAGCAGTAAAATCGCCATGAATTATTTTTATGTAGTGCCAGTGCGTAGTAAGTAAAGCCACATTCCCCTATAGGGGTACCACCATTATAGGGATTTACGGATGTTTGGGCCGCATCGACCGCGTCTCTAAAAAATGGACGGCCATGCATTAGGGGCAGGCGGAGGGTTAAGCCCTTAGCCTCACAGCATTTAGGGTTTGAGATAACTTTATTTTTATTTTCTACCCATTAGAGTGCGGTGACGTGTTATGGGAGTTATGAGGTGGGGTAAACGTCAGATTTATCCTGCTACCTCTGTCGGGAAAGATGGGTAGAAGGGTTTAAATGTAGCGTATACAGTCGAAAGCACAAATATCTACGCATTATACCTTATTGTTAGTAGAGTAGGGGCATGTAGATATTAATTTTTGCCGTCTTGGGAATGTGTAACTATTTATGACTTTGACTGTACAGTTGGAGTTTGTATAGTACCAGGCACGACTGTATATAAATCAACCTATTTTAAAAATACATTTATATATCTTTTGTTTTTAAGGCGAAGAATCAAAAAGGTATTCGTCAATATTCCGTCTGTCCGTTTCTCAAAACGGCATAATTCGACAAACATTCAATGCTATCGATATAAATTTTACAACAGTTGAATATTATCAACTGCCGAATTGCCTTTCCAATTGTACGCCACCAAACACGATTCGAGCGAGCTCTAGCCAGCCACCTTCCGATGGTCGTCGTATCCTTCGGGGGACGTCCTACAGTACTAACCTAACCTAACCTAACCTAAGCTTTATGGACAGAGTTTTTTTTAAAGAGGCGAAATAGGGTGATGACGAAGCTTAAAGTTAGGCTACAGTCGAAATGGGGTATCATTGTAAAATGATTCACTCACACATTTTAAATCAGTATATTAATTTAAATCTGCTATATAATACAAAGTTTCCTAATTAAAATAAGTTTATGTCCGTGACAAGTTTATGTGCGTATTATCCTTGATAGTTAAAACAAGTTTATATGACACTAAAAACCTAACGTATGGATAATACTTAGATCACACGTATTATTATATAATGATAAATAAGTTGTGGTAAAAATAAGACTTTACTGTCTAAAGAAGTCCTATTTCAACTAGAGCAAAATTTTGATTAGTGAATGTATATTTTACGTAAGCAGCAGTAATTAATCTTTACACAAGTTCTCCTCACTGATTAGTTGTTGGTAATTCCGTATTGTTTCCGTACTGTTCTGCAAAATGTTCTGGTCCATTTAAGCAACACCGAAGTGTTTAAAGCACAAATACGCTAAACTAAAGAATAAACAAACCGTTTACGTTCGGCCGGATAAAGTGAAAATAACCAACGGCTCCCTGCCCGTGTGCAAAAAATTTCAATTTCGCGCCAAAACACCGCTGCATATAACAACTTCACGCCGTTTCCCGCGCTCTGAATAGAAAAAGAAATGGCCGCTCAATATCGAAGAATACGTACACCTATTCCCGATCATGGCAACAACCGCCGACAATTGCTTTGTGTTGCTTTCAAACGAAAAATAGCAGGAGGGCTCCTAGATTGCTTTCAAACCCTTGAGGATGTCAAACGGGGGGTTATTTACATCCTATTGGAGTTTTTTTATTTAAGCCTGCAGCGTATGAAAGTGTATCTGCTTTTCTTTGTAATTGTAATTTATGATATTTATGTGATGAGCACCCAGACGAGCACGAATATTTGTTCCTGAGTCATGGATGTTTTATATGTATTTAAGTAAGTATATATTTCTATATAAGTATTTACATGGTTGTCTAGTACCTACCCATAGCACAAGCCTATATAAAGTTTAGTTTGGGGCTAGGTCAATTTGTGTGAGATTTCCCCCAAATAAGTATTATTTATAGAGGTTTTGTAGAAACAAATAACTTGTACCTTTTTCAAACTTGTATATAAAAAATCGTCACTATGCATAGAACGACTTAATCGTGATTACCAGAATCTGAATGTAATGTTATCAAAGTATAACCTGATGCTTTTATTTACTTACGTTCTTTGTGCAACCAGGGTTGTCTTTGATAGCCATTTGCTAATGTTACACGAAAAATAGTCATATACTGCCCTCATAGGCTAATAGGCGGTATCTTAAACTCATTAAAAGAATCAAATTCAATCTTCACCCGTTAGTAATATGGTTGCACTTCCTATAGGATCTTTGTCCGAGATACCACCATTTGGCTTAATAGTAGTCTAGTTAATTTTCGTGACACAGTAATACGAGTAGTTATCATTCCTTAATACACTTTCGTCCGTATTTACTTTTTTTGAATACCGCCCTATGGACTTATTGTCCGATACAAAAAACAGGAGCACGTAGTTGAATAAAAATATAAATGGTACAAAATAACTAATTAATGCGACGCTATCCCATTTGAAATCGAACCACGTGTAAACTTTTAACATTAGAAAAGTGTTTACCATACCGTCGTTTACGACCACTGCGACGTCAACAGGCCATAAAAAGGAACTTAGCACGTAATTTTGCGGACCTCTTTTCTGCTAGCCATCGAATTTTACGAGATAACCATGACCTCAAACGTATCATTATTTTGCTACTTTTTACATTTTATTGATAATGCTTGTAAGTCCATCAAATTGAGTTCTAGAAAGCTGTTCAAAAATTATTTGAATTATACATCAACACACGGCAGGAAAAGTTCGATGAAAAACCCGAGTGATCAATTATAACAGAATAAAGCTCAAGAAAATGTCACCAGCTCGTTATATTGCACAGACTTCGAGTATTTTTCAACCATTTCCCCTCAATGTAGTACTTTAGATTCCGATAGTTCGAGAGGCTTTGTTAGAATAGCACCCCTTGGTGATAAGGGTTGGAACAATGGGGCTCTAGTGAGTAGCTCAGGGCTCGAAGTAATGGTGCGATTCAGGGAGCCATGTGCAGCCCTACGTAAGTTGTAAGAATTGACAATCGCAATTTTGCCGATAACCATACGTAATGTACAAATTGTAAACGAGAAAATTTGTATTTATTTCTACGTATATAACACATTTATTTTTGATATTCATAAACATTTTGCACATATGGTATTTAAAATGTCGTATTGACAATTTTGACGGGAAGAAATTCAATTAGTAAAAAATGCTGACAGAAGCGTGAAAAAAACGTTTACTAAATGGATTCACACTGATTTAAGAATCAAATTAAAGGTTTCAATAGGCGTAGGTGCAATACATATGTATAGAGATATATAATCGAATAACGTTAAACGAGCAATTATTGTATATATACCTATATATATAATCTGAATCTCGGCAACGATTCCAATAATTTTCATTAAATTTAGTATGCAGGGGGTTTGGGGGGCGATAAATCAATCTAGCTCGATTTCGTTTTTAGAAAACTAACCGAAAAAAAATACCGCGCAATTCTCGGTCATCCAGGTACTACAAAAAGGATTTTTTGCTTTGTTATGTTATGACATATTGTATTTCGAAACCGGTTTAACCTATGGAGAGGTAAAACATTTTAGCAATTTTTTTCTGCGTTTGATTTTATTTTCACTCTATAGCAAACCGTTCCGTTAAAATTGTCACAAAAAGATCAAATAGTCGAGAACGCCGGGGCTTATTTTTTGACATGGCTGCAATTAGTCCTCGAATGCCAAAACATGGACTGTTCATTGTGCCACCTCCTTAACTTCACTAAATTTTCAGAGTACCTGCGGGCCTATTACTGTCGTGATTATCGTTGTAGATAAAACATCTGTTACTCTCTGACCGTAAAGTACATAAGTGCGAGAGCGACGGATGCTTTATCCACTGCGATAAAGGCGACCATATCACAGGCCCTGCGAGACTGCGTTTATCGCGTGACAAAATGTGGATAAAATATTCGTCACTCTAGTACTTATATGCTCGTCAGAAAGTGAACGATGTTTTATCCGGATTTTGTCACGCGATAAACGCAGCTATATTAGGCATATCGCAATAAAATTTATTTTGAAAATGGAAGGCTTGTCTGCATACAAAATTGAAAACAATTGTTCCAGTTTGAAGTAGATTGCGATTGCGAGTGTGTAAGGCAATAGGCCCACATGTCTATTACAAGACCGATGTATAAGGTTATCGTATATAGTCGAATTATTATTGTAATCTGATCAATATTCGCCATTAAGTCGACCGCTAAGGGAAAGGGTTCTTCCCTTACCCCTTTTTTGTAAAGCAATGCAATAATTTAACAGCCTTCTAAAAAACATAAAAGCACTGTTTATCTCATGCATTTGTGCACCATATTTAACTGTAAGTTTGTTAAAAAGGAAATTTGGAAACTAGCGTTATTTTCAATTGGATGTTCTTCATTAAAGCAAATTGTTGCCTTTGTATCATTGCATGCACCTTGTACCTTGTACCAGACGCGAACATTTTCAGACTAGGCTTTACTTTTCATTTCGGCGGTCCAAAATATTACAAAGTTGGTCAAAATGTTCGTTACATCAATAACGGCAAAAACACATCTAGAACTTCATCCTCCCTAAACTAACCACTTCTTTATTATTATTATTTCATTTTTATATACGAAAATAAAAGCGTCTATTAGCTAAATGGATTTGTCTTCTCTGAAGCGAATAGTTCCTTCCATTAAATGAAAGGCTGAGATATCATTAAGCGCAAAGCAAAGAAAAAACAGAATAGTAAGTTGACAGAGTTACCGTACCTACTCCTTATAATCTTGCAGAGCATTTCCATTTGTTTAACAAGTGAAGACAGTTTGTTGGGATAGGGTCTTTCTTTTACGCTTCACTTCTATAACTTGATGCTAGGAATAAATAAAGGTTAGTTCCGGTACTCCGGTTCAAAATATTTAATTTACATATTTTTATAATTATGTCAAAAGTTACGTTAAGTTATGTCAAGTATGTTAATGCACTAGTGCATAAAATGCGATTTAATGCAGCCTATACCCGAGCATGAAAAATATATTTAGCTGTTGCTTTTGTTTTTTCCGACCCTACTGCTAGCATTGTCTACTGTGCCGGTTGCCATGGCGACCGGAGGCACTTAGACAGGCAAGGGAGGCTCAATATGAAACTGCACCATTTGAAATTCAAGTGCTATGCAAAGCGAATCTGTTCTGAGATCAATTGATCCCTTAATGTGCTTTGCCAAACAGATATCTCGCTCAAATTATGCGTAACTGGCCTCTGTAATCAATAATGCATGAATCCATATCCTCCAATTACCTTGTCTAATGATTGTGTTGATAATATAGATAGAGTAATGATTTCAAATGTGGAATAGGATGCTTTTATTTTTATTTTCGTCGAATGACTTAATATTGTCGATGGGTACAATTTATTTATTTATATAATTATCTAAATCTAAATGTAGGTACCTACTAAATATTTTATGCCTTGAAATTTTGTCTGCGATACAGTCACTAATAATATCTTATCGCAAAAAACCTATGTATAATATAATATAACCTATGTTTTTATTATTAGAAGCATTAGAGCTTGTCAGATACTCTTATGATAAGATGGTGACTGTACCTGCTCTTCTGTTTTTTAAACCTTGGTTTGCTTTAATTACCTTTTCATAAGATAAACCATTCCTAATATTGTTTAACAAGACTTCTATTTACTTATATGGAAAATATAAAATTAATAATTACGTACGAGTACGACACATATTTCGTCAAAGTAAGCAGCCACAATATGTATTCATAGGCGAACAAAGCCTTCGTCAAAAGATTATTTCGATTTCAGTGACAAAATCATTCCTGAATTTGTTAAAGTATATATTATTAAATATTACGAGTTTATTATTACATTCAAAGTTGATGTGAAGGTTCAATTCACGAGATTTTCGAAAGGTTATTAGTATGTTATATTACACCAAAATTAATGTATGCTCTACATCAAACATTATAAGGATTACTTTCTGTTGCAATTTGTAACATTGTACGAAATTTATTCAGCGTTTGATGTATTCAATTGGTTATAAGTGATTGAATTCCATTGGCTTCGGATTGTTTGGGTACACCGGTCAGGGTTTAGTTTAACTTTGACTTACTAGCCTTTGTGGGGTATCGGGACGGGCTGTCTTTGATTCATGGTAACATTTGAGGACCTTAAGCGCATTTCGCGTAATAATGTCGTAAAGCCATAAGTACAGAAATATGCAGGTTAATTGTAAGCCTTAGCTGCCAATGAGTTTGTTTAATATAACTTTTTATGTGTCGATTTCTGTGAGTTAAGAATTTAGCGTTCTTATTTGTTCACATTTGAATTCGCAAACGATGTTAAAACAAACCCCTCCTTATCATACACTCACTACTGATAATTATATTTTAGTCAACGTATTCTTTACCCCATTCTGTCAAACTCAAATGTCATAATGGCAGATAAGGCCAGAGTATATTTCTGGCATACTTTATTTATTGCGCGTTTATGGCAATAATAAAAAGGGAATGTAAAATTTAAAAGTAAAGATCCAAAAGTTGGCTCATTTATTGTCATGAAACGAACCTACTTATTTTGCGTTTAGATTGTATTGTAAGTTGTTAAAGAACGGATAAAGAGTTTCTTACTGAGTTGAAAACCTTAAAGCAGTTCATAACACTATATTCCCGTCAAGCTCCAGAACTGCGGAAGACAAACTGTGCCATATCTCAAGATTACGTCCAGTATCGAGTCGAATCCTTCTTTGTTTGAGTCCGTTGTCGGAAAATTCAGAGAAGCGGAATCGAAGTAATACGTCTAAGATCAGAATAAATAAATCAGCAGTGCAATGCAGATCATATTAATTTTGGAAAGTTATGGAACCAATCGATTTTATTTTCAAACTGGGCTGTAATTTCCGTTATTAACCAACTTAAAATTCTTGTTTTTTTATTTATTTATGTTCCCCAATTACTCGAAGACCACGTGACTGATTTGAAAATTTTGTTCGTTGTTTGTATGGGTATAGTTTCTAGTTGGTCACATTGTCAAGATGTCAACGGAACTCCTTAAAGATACCTATATAAAGGGTGGCTATAGAATATTTCAATTAAGGTAGTTGAGCGAGTACGACGAAGCACATTTAATTATTTAAATATGACTATGACTTTCCCGTGGCGTAGCTTGCGGCGAGGTTGAAATATTTTATAGTATCTCATTGATTGAGAAATGGAACTACATAACAATATAAATAGGATCATTAAAAAGTATAAAATAAAATAAATAATAAAAAAAAACCCGCCTTCAAAAACGCAAAAAATAACTTCTCATAAAATCTAGGTACCTAGGTCAGTCCAACTGAAGTCTGCGTCCTACAATATTTTAAACAAAAAGCCAAATACAGTGGAGTTGCATTTTTGAAGGCGAGTTTTTGTTTGTTTTAACATTATTTTATTATGTAATGACCAGTGAAGACCATACCATTATGCTAGACTCAAAGTTAATGTAATGCTGAATACACTTTTAATAAGAATTACATACCTCATGAGCACTTTCTAATAAAACAGGCTTAAAACTTGCAAGCGATCAACTTTGTACCGACCCTTGATAGCTATTATTATTAGTGTATTCTACACAAAATAGACTAAAAACGTGGGCTGGCATACTCAGACACACTTGGGTGTTATGTGTGGCAGTTATTATTACGTAAAAGATCCTATAACATCTGAAGAGATAGTCGTATCATATTGCGTTCATATTTATAAACTTTGCAAGATTCTCTTTCACTATAAAATGTAATAATGTTGAGAAGCATCACCGACGAAATAAGAGGAAATCGTATTTATTCTTCGATATGTACCTAATTTTCTGAGTCATCGGAGTATGAAATAAGAGATTTTTTTGTCCCCGTAATCGCATTATGTACCTATCCTGTGTATATTTGGGAGAGCCGCCCGCGCGGTTTATCAACTTACGTAGGTAAGTAAGTAAGCACACGACCTGTCTGTGTAAATAAGTAAGTAAACATACACGTGTACCAAAATGAGGTAAAAGGTACCTTTATCGTCGGGAAACGTACGGCTAGATTCAGAGGTAGGAAACTCGTGTGCACGGCTGTAATACTTATTATGTAGATTTTATTTTCTTACTACAGGACGTCCGCGACTTCGTACGCGTATAATTAGTTTCCCGTTACTTCCCCGTATTTAAACAACTTAGGGGATGAATGTCCAAAAATCCACCCGTCGGATATCCTAGGAATATTCGCTCCAAATTTCACTTGACCTCTTTATTTATTGTTTTCTTTTCATGACTTCTTTGGTGACCAAGATGTATTTAATACTCAATACTGAATACATATAATTACATGTGTTTATGTATAATCTAGCTAGTCTAATCTATGTAGGTAATTAATTGACCTTTGTAGTTTAATAAATAACGATTAATCATAGTAATAACGAACAAAGGTCAACTTTTGAATGAGTTAATAATTTACCAAAAGTTAGTTGCAGCACCAAATAATATTTAAAATAAAAACTAGTTTCTGAAAACGTATATGTTTACGTTACCTCGCAATGTTTATAATATTTAATTTGCACACGCCTTAAACAAATATGGAAGGAGAAATCCAAAACTTTAGCAAAGTAAAGATTTTAACTAGCCGTAAACTTTGAATTCTGCGATTGAGCATTTAATATTATGCTGTGAAATTGAATACTTTGTAACCATCGCTATGATGTTTTTGTTTTGAATATCCTTTGCCGGTTGCTTCCTCTGCGTATGAACTAGTTTTTCGTTATTTCTTCAAGAGCTAAACATACAATTTCCCAAGATTAAAAGTATCTTATCAAATAATACTGGATTTTATCTTCATCTCTTTCTTCAGCAATCATGCGTAAGGCAATCTTCTACGAATTATCACGATTTTTTATTCCATTACTTTTATCTTACATGTTATTAAAGTCGTCTTTCTATCTAAGCTGAGATTTAAACCTCATCAACAAATAACCTTTATTAGCAACCCGTTTGATATGTAAATGAATAGCAGATTAACAACAATCGCGACTAATAGAATAATCGGTAGGTAGGGAAGTTACAGTCCAACGTGAATCAATTAGTAGGAGCCAATTTAGAAGTTGGGCGATGCAATTAGGGACGTCGATCGGAGCCCTGCAGCCGCGAAGATCAACCCGAAGGCTGGATGGCACCGGTGTAGGTTTACCTCGACCAAAATAGTTTCTGCTTGCTGTGATGCTTGCAAATCAAATGCTTCAATATAGCTAAATATAAGCTGCCTTGTGCTTAGTGTTAATGTAGAGAATTGCAGTTGGTTTATCAGTTTACTATTTAACCACTGCGAAGAAAACGTTTTCTTCGCAGTGGTTAATTAGTAAAAAAAAAGAAAAGTCGTAAGTACGACCTTTTCGACTTTTTCGAGTAGTTTAAGTGTGGTATAAGTAAATTAGTTTTTTTTTTTACCTATTTATTACTGTTCTTTGTAAATAATAATTGCTTTATTCTACAGTAAAAAAAAAAAGACCTTTTAATTTTAAAACGGCAGGGTGTATAATGGTAGTAGAAAGTTGTGCAAGGTCCGTCCAGCTACCACCATCACCAACACCACCTACCTCCAATCAGCAGTGTTCGCATTGTTGTGTTCCATTGTGGGATAAGATAATCGGTGAAATGACTAGTATAGGCATTCCATCTTAGCCCTCAGGGTTGGCAACGCATTTGCGATCTTAGGATTGTATTCTTGAGAACAGGCTGTCAACTAGCTGTCAAGCAAACATTGGATCTCGGAATATTACATTTTTTTAAATAGTTCTACTTACAATTATAATCCAGGAGTGCGTTTATCGTAAAGCCAGTGTTTCAAATTATAAGTGGTATTGTTGTCAAATGTGAAGAGGTAACACAGACACTACACAACAAACAAAATCAAATTCACTAAACAGTGTCACTTTACTGAACTCTAATTACAACTAAAAACATTATATAATATAATAAACTGTGAAGTATAAATATTGCGACAAGTGTTAAGCGGAACAAAAACCAAATACAACTGTTTACTTCTAGTGATCTGTGCTCCGTGTATAAGCTAAGTTATAATTTTACGTGTACCTTCGCATAATAACTTTAAATTAGCCACCGACTCATTAAACAGTTAAAAGTAACGGTGTAAATTACACTAAACATAAAAATTCGCGACTTTGTTACAAATACTTCGTGGTCAAGCGGTGTGACGCTCGGACTTATACGCATAGGCCGCGAGTTCGAATCTAACTTGTGTCGACAGTTAGTACTAAACTTTTTGTTTCTTTTATTTTTGTTTTATTTTCTACCATTTTTACAAAGGAAAAAGGAATATCAAAAATGAAGTGTTCCAAATGTAAAAGAGAAGTAAAAACCCGAGAGTTTTTAAAATGCGGGAAGTGTAAAAAAACATTGGATATCGCTTGTGCGAACGTGTCGGTAAGACAGTTTCTATTAATAACCAAAGAAAGTAAAAGCACTTGGCATTGCTCTGAATGTACTGTAAAGAGCCCTGCTAGCAGCACCCCGCACACATCTGACACCCAAACAATAAGAGCTCAGAATGATAGGAAGACAATAGAAAATGTTACTATTAGAAAACCGATTAAGTTGATTAAAAACACTTCCATATTATCGTTGGTAGGTAGTGCAAACTCAGATATTGAAGCAGAAGGAGGCTGTCTAGAAAACACCTCTAATTCGTCCCTAGGCGATGATACTCAGAGTCTACCAAATATGTCAGCTTCGGACTTATCATCTAAGGTTGACCTTGAAATCTTACATACACAGTTGGCTAGTGCACATCATGAAATTGAAAAATTGAATCTAGAAATCTGTGAAATGAAGAAGGTTTTACAATCGCAACACGATAAAATTCAACTCTACAAAAAAGTCCTCACCGAACAGACGCCTAAAAGAAACACTGAGCAAAAGAACAAGCGAAGCAAGCGGCGCTCTTCATACCACGACAGTGAATCAACGGGCCTTGAGCCCAGGGTTTTAGTACCAACTACCAATTGTGACGTAGCACCCATTCTTCCTAAACAGACTCTTAAGAGTGCGGAAACACAAAACAAAAACATGCCTTTATTTCCAAAAGTGCTACCTAAAGTTCCGATATATATTTCGAGTGGAGAACAAATGCCTAAGAATAAATTATGCATTCTAAGCAGCGGCAATCAAAATGAAACCTTAGATATTGCACAGCATTACCTTAGAGAATCATTTGAGATCAGCCATTTCATAAATACAAACGTCGGAATTCAACACATGCTGCATGGCATAGAAACAAAGCTGATAGAATATACAGAGAATGACTTCTGCATTGTTCTGATCGGCGAAGAAGACTTTAGAGAGTCTAAAAACTATTCAGAGTTGATTAAAAATATAAGAGATAATTTACAAACATTAAAACACACAAATATTATTGTCTGTTTTCCGACATATAAATACGGAAAATATACTACAATGTACAATTGGAGGGTTGAAACTTTTAATCGGCTTCTATATCTTGACATTGAAAAATATGAATATGCGTACTTCGTCGATAGCAATAAAAACCTGTCCTATGATTACAGTATGTTCGAGAAACGATCTGGACTCCTAAATAATCATGGCATGACAATGATATTCAATGACATTACAACACTGATTGTATTTCTCAAAAAAATGAGATTGCAAGAACCATCAATCCTATCGAAAGGTACCATTCCCTACTATTTTTCCATTCTTCATAAACCCTCACGTCCCGCGAAAGGCACCATTCCCTACTATTTTTCAATCACAAGAAAAGACTCTGTTAAGAAACAGATATCTGCAGAGTGTCACGCTGAGAAAAAACCTTCTACCCCTGAAATCACTGCAACACCAGGTTTTTTTCGTATAACTCCATCTACGTCTTGCATCAAAACATAGCAGGATTACTGAGTAAGGCTGATGCCCTAACGGTATGTTTGGATGAACTAGTAGCTGACGGACAACCTATTGATGTACTTTGTATCACCGAACACTTCGTGCAAGAAGGCCTGGAGGATCTGGTCACCATACCTAATTTTAAGATGGCAACGAGCTTCTCACGGGACACGCGAAGAGGAGGCGCATGTATACTTGTGAAATCTGAACACGAATACAAAGATTTAAATGAGGTCACAAATCTTTCCATAAAATATTCTGTGGAATGTTGTGCAATTGAATTAACACCACACAATATAATTATAATTTGCTTGTACAGAACTCCTCAATCAAATATGTGTTTATTTTTTGATCGAATTGATAAGTTACTCACAAAAATATGTAATAACACGAAAAAGAAAATTGTAATGTGTGGTGATTTTAATATTAATATTTTAAAGAAAAATAATAATACCATTGAATTTGAACATCTCTTGTTAAAGTACAATTTACAACTAGCAATAAAGGAACCGACTAGATTAAGCAGCAATTCGTGCCTGGATAATTTTGCTCACAATGTGAAAGCGTGCAAAGGCAGAGTTGTGGAACTCGGCCTATCAGATCACACAGCTCAAATATTAAAGATCCCTGTCACAAAATCTTGTGCTATTAAGTCGTGGCAAATAAAACAGCGTGACTATAATGATGAATATTTGGCAATTTTTATAAAATCTTTAGAAAATCTTTCTTTTTCAGAAATACTAAACAGTAATGAAACGAATCTAGCTTTTGATTCCTTCTTAGAAACTTTTACTTGTTTTTACGATTTATGTTTTCCCTCGAAAATAATAAAAATAAAATCTAAAATAAAGACAAAATGGATTTCCCGAGGAATCAAAACTTGCTCTAAAAAGAAACGACAGCTTTTATGGACTTATAGACGAAATCCCAGTTTAGCGAATAAAGAAAGATTAAAATCATATAGTGTCACATTAAATAAGATAATAAATCTTACACAACGTTCGCAAAATTGCCATCGTATAAAATTTGCGAGTAATAAATCTAAAGCGACATGGAAAGTCATAAACAGTACTAAATATCAATATCCTAAAGAACCCATTTCAAAAATAGTGCAGGGCGAAAGTACGATAACTAATCCGATTAAGATTGCTAATGCCTTTAATAATTACTTCGTGGACTTACCGCAAAAAAAAAGGCCCTCTGGGCCATCTGAGCAATGCGGCACGAGTGTTTTCGTGAACTGTCCTCACTCTTTGTATATGAGACCAGTGACTCCTTACGATGTTTTTAATATTATTAGGTCTCTGAAGAATACAAATAGTGTAGGATATGATGGAATCTGCACTAAAGTAATAAAAACGGTAGCCCATATTATTGCTCTTCCGCTTAGCCACATAATTAATGTATGCATTGAATTAGGTATCTATCCAGATAAACTAAAGACCGTCATCGTAAAGCCACTGTATAAAAAAGGTAATAAGGAGAACTTATCAAATTATAGACCAGTTGCTCTTGCAACTGTACTTTCTAAAATATTTGAAAAAGTATTTTATGGATCTCTCTATGCTTATCTTGAGAATCACAATCTTCTTGCAAATGAGCAAAAAGGTTTTAGAAAACAAAAAACCATTAATATGGCGATATTTGATTTAATACGTCCCATAATTAGCAACATGGACAAGCGAAAACATGTCTGTGCAGTTTTCATGGACTTGTCAAAGGCTTTTGACTACGTAGACCATAGAATACTAATAAAGAAGCTTAATGACTACGGCATAAGAGGGAATGTACTAGATCTATTTCAGTCATATCTAAGTGAGAGAGAACAGTATACAGAACTAACTCAAATATGTTTACGCACTAAACAACAGATTTCATACAGATCTGAGAAACGAAAGGTTGCGTATGGCGTTCCACAGGGGAGTGTCTTAGGACCGTTATTATTTTTATTATTTATAAATGATTTACCTAAGCATATAAAATACCCCATGATTTTGTTTGCTGATGATAGCACTGTTATAATTGAATGTAATAATATTGATGATTATGAAAATGAAATTAATGAAACTATAAGAAAAATAATTACATGGATAGATATTAACAATTTAGTAATAAATTTAGATAAGACGAAACTTGTACATTTCTTTCAACGTAAATTGCCCTTGCCAATGATTTGTAATTATCAAGGACATACAATTGAATCTGTTACGGTCACTAAATTTTTAGGAGTTCAAATTGACAACAACTTATCTTGGAAGCCTCACACGGAACAAGTTTGTCAAAAATTAAGTCAATATGTATATGTTTTGCGCAGACTTGCCAAAATAGGTAATACTGAAATCGTTTTAATGGCGTACCATGGTTTTGTGGCGTCAACACTACGTTACGGTATTATGTTTTGGGGTAATTCGGCAAACAGGGATACTGTATTTAAGGTCCAAAAGAGATGCGTCAGAGCAATGTGTGGTCTAAAACAGACGGATAGTTGTAAGCCGCACTTTATTAATTTTAAAATTCTCACAGTGCCTTGTCTTTTTATATTTGAAACGGCAGTCTTTGTAAAAACGAATTCATTGTTGTTCAAGAAAGTTTGTGATGTCTCCAGTAGAAACCGCCGTTTTAATGAGAATCTGTGTACAACATTCTCCAATACAGCACTTATGCATAAAAGTGTATTCTGTTTAGCAAGTAAGATATATAATAAGTTACCCTTGACATTAAGAAACCTACCAGCAATTAGAATGAAAACTAAATTATTTAACTTACTTGTACAAAAATGTTTTTATTCGATCTCAGATTTTCTGCTCGAAAATTTCGAGGAGTAGGTAATAATGTATATCAATTTTTATTTAATTTTTTATTTTCATGATTAATATTTTATCTTGTAGTATATAGTATGTTTGAGAAATTCTCATGTTTTTGTACGCCATTTGGCAAAACATAGTGTTCCACCAAGAAAAAAAATTCCACCACTATTTTAGTTTTACCTATGTTTACAAATAAACACTTTGACTTTGACTTTGACTTTGACTTTGAGAATGCAAATGTCTATGGGTCATAGATCCCACTTACCATCAGGTGTCCTGTGAGCCCGTCCGCCTTCTTGCCATAAAAAAAGCTGTCAGCGACAACTTCAGTCGTTTTCCAGATTTCACATTCGTTATTATCTATAACAGTTTTATCACTCCAATTTATCTTGGATTTTATCAATAATAAGTATACCAATTACGAGTATGTGTATAAGTAAAAAATAAGTTAGTACACGGGAAACTTGCTAGGGTTAAAGGAAAGTATTTTAGTCATGGTTGGAAGATTTAGTAACTTAATATTAACGCTAATTTAATAAACACCAGCGCAGTAAATTTTGGTAGCTTGCAGTTTGATAAACCTGAAGCTTACTTAGGTGTGGAAGGCTTACTATATTTCTCCATCCAGTGCAGCTTAAATGAGATTATGTATTTTACTTCAACACCTAGATCTCTTACAAAATGTACATAACATTTTAAAACAATTTCTTGCGGCATTTTTTCTGCGCAGTGGGAGTCTTGTCCGAGCGCTAGTTAATGAACTCCACGTTTACAATAATTTGGCCAATTTACTGAATTATTTTGTTGTTTTTTAATGACGTTTTATGCTATTCGGTAACTTTTGGGAAGGAAGATGGCCGATTGAAAGATGTCCAGTTTTCATTTTTTATTTATTATGTTTACTAATTTACCCATAGAACCATAGACACACTTGACGGTATCGAAATCACTGCGAAATACTGCAGGCTCGACCGCAGTATTCCTTAACTTCATAAATAAAAGAAGAAGAAGAAGTTGGCAAAATTGAACTAAATGTTAATTTTTTTTTAGATCAAATAAATCTTGAATAGTTTAAAGAACTATTTTCTACGTACATAATTACATATTAATCCAAAACTAAGGAGACTACTTCAGAAAACGCTGACTGATCGCCCAACCTGTCGGCGTAAGACTTTCCATTATAAACAAACTCGCTCATCATGGCTTTGACTTCAACTTGAAAGCCAAGTTTCTTTCCGATTTTTTTCGTATACTCTGTTGTCCAGATCGCTTGACAAATTTTTGGCAGTTTAGTTGTTACTGGTCGGGGTTTCAGGTGCGAAAAGTTTGGTCCTAAGTCTTGGAGAGTTATTGTGGGAACTGACCCGGTCCTCGGTTTTTTCGCTAGGTCTATAGATATTTCGCAAATCATTGTGGCCAGTCTCTGTCTTCTGTGCTTTCGGTCAGTGCCTAGAAACATTATTTCTAAACTGCAGTCCGTTTGATACCTGAAGAGAAAGAAAATATATGTAACTATAACTAGGCCATCATTTTTAAGTACAAACAGGTAACCACGCTAAAATATATCCATTAACATAACTTAAAAACTAAACACTTTTGATTTGACAGGCAACGAATTATCACTTAGCATACCAGTCACTTCGATAAATTTTGATTATTAGATTTAAGAAATAGGACAAGAAATCATTTGTACGTACTTTTCAAACAAATTACATCGACTATCAACGTCGCACATGAACTGCATGAGAGAACGGGACGAAGGTCTATGGCACCGCTCTTCGGTAAACTCCTCAAAAAATGTCTTCGCAGAAGAATCGGAATTCGCAACCTGAAAAAAAAAGACTAGTACGATCTACCTTGAAACTTTTCAATGTCACCTAATAAATTAAATAACAACTCTCGTCGTCATCCACTTAAAAGTAATTACAGTAAACAATGCGATTAACATAATAAAGGAAAACACAGGATTCTTTAAGAATAAGTCCTGTGCAACACTCGACCTTCAATAAAAATATTTGAATAGAATAATTTGCATTTCATTTGTATTTGCCAGAATGCAACTTGGTTAAGTGTAGTCATAGAATTTGGAAAAGGCGAATAATTTACAAGGTCGTTCGCAATCTTAAAGTCGAATTTGCTGAAATGTATGAACACCTCCTTCCTTTTTAATTATATAATGATTTTCTAAAGCGTGTTACCTAAGATAAATAGTTATTTTAGGTAACACGCTTCACAAAATGAAACTTATTCGCCTTTTCCAAGTTCTATGACTACACTTAACCAAGTTGCATTTTGGCAAATATAAATTATTCTGTTCAAATATATTTGTTATTAAAATGAGGAACATTAAAAAAATAATTAAATCATCGGGATGCCTACATAGACGACGACGTTAGCATAACTACTTTGAAACACCGCTGTCGGCGAAAAGGTTTTTCACACAAAGATTTCGAACTACCTGGCATACTTTGTAATAGTTTTACAACTTAGTATTACCTATGCTCCTGGTCCTCATTGGTCATATAGGCCAATTAGCCCACCCTACTTTCCATTTAAAGTTGAAATACTTGTTCATGCCTTTTTATTATTAGAATAACCCATGATAGCCCCAAACTTAGTTCTAGACTTGGACTATAGCTAACTAACTATTAACTTATTTATACAGTGAAACACAATAATCAAATACATAGAAAAACGATCCAGACCACGGGAAAAATACTCGTGAACATCGTGGTAATCGGTGATATTACTAGTATTCTATCTTAGTCCTCAGTGTTGGGGACGCATGAGGAGTGTTAGGATAGCATTGAGAATTCAAGTGTCCATTGGTCTCAAATATACCTTACCAACTGAAAACGTGTGTGCCTTCTCCTTGCCATAAAAAAAGTATTTGCCTATACTGGGAATTGAGCCCGAATCGCCAGCTTCGAAGTCCGGGTTACTAGGCCAACCGCCTCGTCAAACAATACAGTGGCCTTAGACAAGATGCATTCAGCGAGCGTTATTGTTATCGAAAATGTATAGAATTGCCGTAAGCTACGTACGGTTTCGTCGAGCACTTATGTCAGTTTCATTTTGACAAACAATTTCTAAAATCTTTTACGTTAGCGTTAAACATCTTGTCTAAGGCAGTTCTTTAGGTCAGGTGTTGATAAACTGACCTGCAATTTATTAAAAGCAACAGCAGCCACCTCCCCGCTCTCCACCACAACAGCGACCAGCGACAAGCCGTCCAGCGCGGCGTCTGCGCATAGTTCCAACAACTCTTCGATAGCTGCGGGATCCTTGTTAACCTCCGAACCTATGCAGACCGCTTCGTCGAGGCAAAATGAGTCTCTTATTATCTGAAATTTTTAAAAAGTTGTTTAAGGGAAATTTTCATTTATGTACTTGAGTTACCGAGACGCCACACGACACGCCGTGCTAGGGGAAAAACAAAAATAAATTGATAAACTAATTCATGTCAGTCAGTTTTTGCAATTGTAATGACTTTCATTCTGCCATAATACCAAAGAAGGCAGCTATGTGCAATGTTTTGTTGCAAGCATTATATACTCTACAGGTAACCACGTTAAGTAGATTATATGAAGCGTTTCTTTTTTCCCTTTTTTAGAGTTCCGCAGCCAAACTAAGAACCCTTATAGTTTCGCCATGTCCGTCCGTCCGTCCGTCCGCAGCATAGTTCAGAGACCCTTAGTGCTAGAAAGCTGTAATTTGGCATGAATATACATGTAAAACGATATTTTTTTGTTACCTCGTGTACACATTACGTGGGGATATTTTTTTTTCTCGTCTACCCCACAGTGTGGGGTTTAGTTGGATAGGTATTTCAAAAATATTGCGGGTTTATGACAGCAATGTTTCGATTAAATGATCCGTTTATGAAATATTAAGCTTTATAGCGCTAATTTTGTCCCCCCCCCCCCCCCCCCCCGTACAGCCAAAACTACAAATAGTTTTTTTTAAATATCGTAAATAAAAGCACATATAATGAATTTAATAGGAAAGCTATCAAGTAGGTTTCGTTGGTTCTTGAGTTACAAATGGTTTAAATGTTTTAACTACCAAAAACTTATTTGCGGTGTTGGTAAACTTACTTATATCGATGTATGGGAATAACAGTTTTCCAACGGTATAGTTATGTTTGTCGCGAGGTCTACTTTGTTTGTAGCAACGGCTTCGGAACCCTACACTGAGCATGGTCCGACATGCTCTTGCCCGGTTTGTATACAACAATCAGAAATGCCTATAATTTGGACATTGCCGCTTGGCTAGGTACGCTATATACTAAACGCTCTTAAGATAAACTGCTAAAGTGTGTGTATTGTGTATTTGATAAAACACGATTAAATAACAGTTAAGATTGACCGGGGTCTTTGTTTTACTCGGGCTTAATGACTTTTAAAATGTTATCGTATTATTAACATCATTATAGCTCTTATTTACTTGACAATAATGGCAGCCGAGTTAAGACAATACAATAAAAATAAGTTTAGAGATAAAGTAGAATATGACCCCTGTCATTTACACAATTTACAACATAGGATATATAGCTTTAGAAACCTGTATTAACCTTGGGTTAACCCCATGGGAGGTTAAATATGGGAAGGCGCAAGGATGGTCCCCATGAGGGTTTAAAGTGGCTTGAGGACTCCACACACATTATCAATTTTCTGTTTGCATGTATAGTCAAAAACTTAAATCTGTGACCCAAAGGCCAAAGTCAATTTGACATTCTACAACAATAAGGTTGAGCTTCCTATTAATTAAACATGACTTTGCATCTCTTATTAAAATGGCGACTTAAAACATTTTGCAATCGGCGATTAAAACGTTGAGCGTGCTTAGAACCTTGTAATTTCAAATATAATTGACTAAATAAAGTTAAAAATTAATTATAACAGTGCTCATGTTTTTCTCGGACTTTACAGTTTTTTGAACTCTTAAAACTAGCCAATTCCCAGGCAACGAAAATATATTTAACTGCTGTAACTTTTAACTGTTGGGTTTTTGATTTTTTTTAACAGCTTAATATTAATCGTACCAGTTGTTTTTATTCTACTTTCTCTCTACACGTATTCGCGGTTTCAAATCCCGGTAAGGACAGATATTTGAGTGATGAGCGCGATGTTTTCTATGTACTTACCTATTTATGTATAAATTTCTCTATACAAGTATTTAAACCTTTGTCTAGTACCCATAGTACAAGCCTAGAACTTAGTTTGGGACTAGGTTAATTGGTGTGACATTGTCCCCGATATATATTTATTATTTATTTTATTTATTTATCTTTGGCTCTATTCTACTCGGTAAAACCATATTGTGTTTGACATTATGATCGTATTGTCAACTTTACAACAGCTCCTATTTACTTGACAGACCATGCACGATTCAACGTCATGTTTGAGTTTTAGCACTAATCTGTCATGTCAACTGCACCTGAGGCCCTTGTCAAGATGCATTTCTATTCGATCCGTTTTTAAACCAATCGCGTCACTGTTAGATCACGTGACTTTTCGTATCACGTCATCTACCAGTGACGCGATTGGTTTAAAAACGAAACGAATAGAAACGCTAGTTAGCGTAGTGCATCTTAGCAAGGGCATCTGTACATTGTAGTAGAACCAACTAATTAAGATACTTTCTTCTTCCCATCATTATCGCGTATTTCCCTGAAGGTAATAAAATAAGAGCACTTACTCCTAATGCCCCTGGAAGCGTTGTAGCTGACAGTGATTCTATTCTGTATTTTCCTGGAATTTAGAACACGAAGCTGTTTAAAGTTGGCTTTTACATTATAAAACAAGAGAGCAGATTATGTTTGAAGTATCTTTGTAGAATAGGTACTGATTAAAAACAACAGTTAAAAAAACATTAATTTGTATGGTGGTTATAACTAAAAGATTTTGATCGTTAGATATTTTCTTTGTATTAAAATAACCAAGAAAATGTGAATATTGAAACTAAAGAAATAAAAACATAATCAAATGCCAAATTAATTTGTATACTTACTAAGGAGAATTTTTTGGCAAAGATTCAGATATTATATAATCTACAATTTACCGATACTGATATTAGTGATAGTCATGTTAACTTACTAGCTTTGTAGTAATCAAGTTTAACTTATAAATATGTCACAAAGTAGTTTATACCACAACGAAAAAAATCAGAAACGGAATGAATAGTCAACAAACATCTTTATTATACTTTAGCGGCACAAGAAAATAGTACAAACAGGAAAATGTTTTCTCTAAATAATCTTCTATTTGCTTGTGTTATGCGGTACTGCAGCGTTTATTACCCCACATACCACCTAAACACAGTTATACCGCATAAATACAGCTTTAATTACACCGAATGCAACATTCATGGGACCTATACTGGCCAGAAATAACAATAAATTAGTACCTGATTCCGTAGTGTGCCATTCCATTTTCGAATTCCGATTATCTTTGTATGTGATTTGATTTGACGTGTACGCCGGCTGACGTTTGCTTTTCTACTGTCCGTTTGACAACTGGTTCTTGTGAACGTGTACTTCTTATCTGCAAATAAACGAGAGCTTCAATGTGCGCGTGAGTGTTAACGTGTGTGCATTGAATGGAGATAATGTGTGTAAATTGGAAACAGTTCAGTTGTCAACATCCTTCATAGTCATTGTACCTACACGGTGATGGAATGGTTATAAATCTGGGTATAATAAAACTGTATTATCTAAATGTACGAACTAAGGACTGACGACGTTCTTATTTCCACATAAATAGTTAAAACCCGAGTACCTCCCATTTACTTTACATAAAGAAAATTGGATTGCAAACCCGGTGCATAGTAGAAGCTATTTATAATTAAAAAAATACCTTAGCTTTCCTTGTATGGGAAGTACCGTGTTTTTTTAACATTTTATCGTAGATCTTAGTGCGCAGTATAAATATCTATATGTGCACAAAATTACAGAATTGTAAATTTAATTGTTTCAGAAAAAAAGTGAGTGTGAAATATAGACAGACAGACATGGTGAAACTATAAGGGTTTCTAGTTTGACTTTGGAACCCTAAAACGTGCTATCAATAAAGATCTAGTTTTTTTGTAGCAAAAGGGCCATTATTTTCGCATGGTAACAGTTAAATTTAAATCATTTGTAAACGAAACAGTGTCTAATAAGACGCAAACTGTAAGTAGGTATTTATTTTCTTAATACATCTTAACAATTTTCACAACATCTTATTGTGGTTTTTATATAATGAACTCTTGAAATAAGCTTATTTCCTAACACAAAGGACACATTTAAGGAAAATTGAGGGGAAAATCCCGTTTTTCCGGAACCACAGACCCAATCTGAGGAAATTATATTTTTTGGATCAGCTTGTACTCATTGCCGACATATTACAATATCGTAAATAGGCTTAAATAGGATCCTGTGGGGGGAACGTTATTTATGGTATAATAAGGTAGGCAAGTGGATAATATAAAGTAATTAGTCTTTGCAAAACGACGTAGCTTTTTACGACCACATTACATTTCTGAAAATGTTATTATTATCAATCTCTTGCTGTCGTATAGCTTATATTTTTGATACAATCACGAGATATTAAAAAGTTCTGAACCATAAGTATGTTCTTTCATTTTATATCAGTAGTGGAAACCAATTTTTGCTCATGTATTAAGACAATTTGGATTTTAATTAACGCTGTTTGTATTCCAATTAAAAAATATAGTGAGTCGTCGTCATCCTGGTACTGCCCATCATTAAGTAATTTCAGATTCTTGCCCAAGGTCCTCTATGAAAGTCATTTTTGTATGGATAACTTAAATTACTGGGAACGTACTGCATACATCTTCTGTAATAAAGAACAAGGGCAGGACGAGGATAATACAGGAAAATAAAAGGATTGCCCTAAAACTTTTTTTAGATAAAAATATCGCAAGACAAACTGAGTGTTATTTGTATAACAGGAAAAAATCAAGGATTTTACCCACAGAAACCATCGAGGCAACAAACCACTGCTGGTAGGCTGCCCAAAAACCGCTGCCGGAACACATCTTTCTGCTAGAAGTCAAAGCACTCGACGGTCCCCAACAAAAACCGCAAAAAATATTCTTTGTATCTCTTTATTTTGATCCAATCGCCGTAGTTTAACGGGTGTTTTCCTTTGGCCGGTTTTTTTAAAAGCACTTAGGTTCTGTAAGTACCATTCTTCTACGCTTTTTTTATTTTTTATGTAATTTTAATTATTGTCGTTGCGGCAATAGCAAACACTCTGTTAAAGTTTTGACTACGGTTTATTAAATAGTTACATCCCGCTGACAGACAGACGGACGGATGGACAGTGGAGGCTTATTATTGAAGATGTAAAAATGTATACTCTATTTCAGTAGCTTAACTTACTGGATCTGAATCGCGTTATTTTAAAATGGCGGCAACACCTAATTTCTCATTAAAAAGAACTTGCTCAATGATCAGTTATTTTTAAACACCCTATACCATAGCATGCCAATAAATACCACACATACAAAAACACAACACTTTTGCCCCTGAAAGTAACCCCCACCCTAATTAACCAGGCGCCTAGATGCCAGTGCGCAGTCACGTCGGCCCCGTTTAATAAATAGGCTTCTTCTCATTCCGACCACGGCCGAGGTATAATGAACCAGGCACAATACAAATTGTTCCCGCTAGATGGCGTGATTCCACTGATCATTCCCGTTTCTACCGTCATGTGGGAATGCTTCATTGTTTTTTTTTATTGGTGTTATCGTCTTGTTACTTTGACAAGCAAATGTCATGAAAAGTTTCTATGGGCATTGGGATTACATGTAAAACCAATTATTAAAAAAAGATAGGAAAAAACGAAAAATATTAATATTTTTTTATAAATCGTTGCTCCGTCGTAATACCCTGTGGTTTACGACGAAGCAAGAGTAAGAGTATGACATAATAGTGCGAGCAACGTCAGACGCCTACGTTTCTTTTATAGCCATAATCTCAATATAATTATACCATTAGGTGCCTGAAAGAAATTATAGCTGGCGCTTAATTCAAAATAATTACCGCAGGCGCCTGTTTGATAGGGTAACGGCCAGTTTCACAAAACATAAAGATTAAATATTTTGATAAGTAATGACGGTAATAATTCAAACTATATACGTTGTCTTTGACAGAATTACTTGTTTGGGCTTTCCTTTATACAGTGTGTAAATGGTATACGGGCGTTTATTAAAACTGGACATAGATTAAGACTCTACTGATCATTAACAAAAAGAATTATTTTGATTACGCTAACGTATACACCGTTATTAATTTTTGAATATAATATCGACCCGCAATGTACATCGAAGTCCATCTGTCAGGTAAGTACGTAATGTTTACTTGTGAAAATGTTAATTGCATTTTTCGTTATATATTACGTGTTAAATTATTTTGTATGGTTATTTTTTTTAATTTAATTTTAACAAAAGCTGCCTAAATGTGCTCAGTACGGGTTATACTAACCACAGTAAAAAGGAACGCCCGTATGCCCGTACACACTGTAGGTATACTCGAGGCACACTGTCATCAAATACTCTATCTAAGATATTGAAAGTCGATAGATATGTCTTTTTACTAACTACAGCTAAGATCCGAAAACGCTTATTCAAATCCAACATAAGACCAGCAGACCTCGTATGGTCATTGGTCACGAAGCTTTAATATTGGTTGGAGAAGTCTGCATTAAAATCCTATTATGAAAAGCCATCTTTAAACCGGTTTTAATTACGTCTAAATTGTTAATACATCTCGAGTTTAAGAGTTATAAATATTCCAAAAACCACTACGATTATAGAAATACAAAACGAAATCAATATTTTATAACACTGACTTTTGCAACACCCTGTATATGGACTCATTCCAGGGCCGAGATTCCAGGCGGTAAAAACCATATCGTCATGGGTCAAAAATAATATTTTTTAGCATCGTAAAATAGAGGCCTAGATAGATAACAGGTATAGGTTTAAAATTAACTTACAGGTTTTGATCTGAAAAAGGTTTTTTTTTTGCCTAGGTGATTTTAAGAACTAAATTATAAAAGGTCAGCGCGTCTATAATAATAATAATAAATAATAAATATCAGGGGACAATGTCACACCAATTGACCTAGTCCCAAACTAAGCTCTAGGCTTGTATTATGGGTACTAGACAACGATATAAATACTTATATAGAGAAATATATACTTAAATACATAGAAAACATCCATGACTCGGGAACATATATTCGCGCTCATCACACAAATATCTGCCCTTACCGGGATTTGAACCCAGAACCGCTAGCTTCGTAGGCAGGGTCACTACCAACTAGGCCAGCGCGTCGTCAAATCCATCCCCATCCATCCTCGTATTCAATAGATTTCCACCATTTCTAAATCTAAGCCAATTAAAACTGCCAATCAAAGCGTCCTGATATGACGGGTCAGGTAGAAAATGGCTGATTCAGGCCGAAGCAATCAGGATCCCGCCTGAATTCAATTTCTGGGACACTAAGAGGGCCCGGCACGTTTTAACTCCAGGCATTCTTAACCCGATCCGAGCAGTGATTTTAAAAGGGTTCCTTTACGTTTATTTTGTCGAGTCGGGCTTATAGCTAGCCCTTTTGACGTGCGACTTTGCGAGTAATTTGGCTGGGATGAAATCAAAAGTTTTTCTATTTATTTACCTTCTATACTCTGCGTAAATTTCGTTACGACGTCATTGTTTTTCATCGGAAACTCTTGAATTTATTAGTGTTTCCACTCTACGAGTATCTCTTCGATTTAACATTTAATAATAAAAATAACAGTTCATTTTGTTAAAGGCTATCAGTATAATTGACCACTTTTTTGTAGCGATTATATTTTATACTTTTAATTTTAGTAATAAGAAGCAATTATAACTAAAAGTTTATTCAACAATTGTCTGTAACCTAATGTACCTAGATAAACAAGTGCTTAAGTAGTTTTCAAAGCATTCCCACAGCGAGTTAATTTGTCAGGTAATTGAATTTTATGAGTGCTATATATAGGTAATATGCTTAGGTATACTCAAACTATTTCATCATAATAATTATGCATAAATAAATAACACTTAGTCAAACCAATAGTTTTCTATGTCAGCCTTTCGTATATCCATGTAAGTATGAGTATGGTGATTTCATAAGAACTGCGATCAATGGAACGAACAAAGCTATAATTATGTCACCCGTAGCTATAAATATTCTACGTGGTAAACGCATATCGCTTTTGACATGTTATCGTACCGTAAAACTAAACAACTATATATAGCTAGACTTTAGAGCAATCGATTTCAGGCCGAAGCTGTAAAGTATCATAATATTTTAAAATAATGTGATGAGGAAAATTGGACTAGTGTTGCATTGATTTTAACTCGGCCGCCATTACTGTCAAGTAAATAAGTACCTAATAAATAATATTACCGTAACGTTACGATACGATAACATGTCAAAGGCAATATTGTTTTACCAAGTAGAATACATTCCCTGTTATTGTGACTGCTTTCTTAATAAACACAGAATTTCCAACCGTAAACCTATGTATGTCAACTTGACTGATTAAGAACAAGGATATTTTTTTTTACTTGGACGTATGTCGGTATGTTTGTATGGGTTAATCTTTATTTTTTTCCAAGATTTTATCATACCACTTTGTCATGTAAATGTAGGTATAACAATGCCAAATTACTGCTTTGTAGTACAAAGAGTTTCTGAGTAAAACAGCGGACTGACGGACGGACGGACATGAAGAAACTATAAAGGTTCCTTGTTGACTCTGGAACCCCAAAATTGCCGTAACTCGCGACACCACAGGGACCGCAATTGCGTTCCAGTTCCTTCTAACTCATAGACTTCATTGAAACACGTATTGTAAACTCTAAAGCAGCTCATACATTCGTGCGTCGAAGATATTGTGGTGCATGTCACGGATAAGCGTAATGAAATACATCTGACTGGTAGACGGATCGGGATTCTAGGCACGAAGTCCCCCTTGTTGAGCATACCGCCGTCATCTCCGAGTCGCGCGGAGACAATACGGAGTACGTGTAATGGAACGCTTGGAGTGGAACAAGGAATAGGTTATAGGTGTATTTGGGAAAAGGATTGTTCTCATGATATAATATGCTGAATGTTAAGTTTGGTTTTAGTTTAGCACATAAAATATAGTAACTACCATTAAAAATGTGTCATTTTACTTTACTTTCGTAGTGTCCCACAATTTACAACACCACAAAGAACATATTTTAAGTGAATATTGCTGCAAAGAGGCTAAGCTATTTGTACTACAGCTTTCAGTCGAGGCTCCTATTTGAGCAGTGACAATTTAATTGGGTAATATTATAAACCAACCAAATTAACACTGTTGAATCAAAGCCCTGAAACAGTTCAAAGCTTTGAGAGAGCGCCTTATTGCCCTTTGTTCCTCTCTGTGTCAGTAAGGCGTTCCACTAATTCGCTTAAATATAATATTATCAGTATCACAATGGACGAAACCTTTAACATTTGCATTTTTAACCTAAAATCAGGGCGCCTCTAAAGTTTAACAACTTCGGAAACCGGTCTCATACATGTAAACCACATGGCACAAATATTTTAATTTCGCTTACACGCCGGCCGTGCGGACGAATCTGCACCCTGAAGTATTTTAATAATGTCGACTTTCACATACAAAAGGATAATCTAAATACATCGCTTTATCGTCGTTAAATTTTATGTAAATAACGCTGCAAATTTATACGGTTGATATGCTCAATTACTCTCCTAGGCCCTTTTAATAAAGGACCCAGTAAATGTGGCTTTTAAGCCGTTACGCTGGTGTAACGCTGCCATTATTTCATTCTTTTATTTTTTGCAAACAGATTTTAGCCTCGGCGTAGACTTCTTGTTACGCCGCGTTTTTAGTTTTGAAACGGTTTTACATACCTCATTTCTTGTACTTAGCGTGTAATTCGAATGCAAGAACAGTACAATCGCACAGATTATTGCTTTATACGTGCGTAAATATCTTTTACCTCACCAGCAATCCTGTAGAAACTTGTGAGAAGACACAATTGGTATTGGCTTCAGCCAACCCCTGTTCAGAGGGAAGAATGGTCATAAGTACAAGAACATTTTGATTATTACTTCATTTATTTAATCAATGAATGGAAGCAAAGTACCGAATGTAACTGAATTAATTAAATCATTACAAAAGTTACTATCATTACAACTTAGTTTAAATGCTACTTACTTATTTAGGTACTTATACTTACTTATCTAGTCACTTTTGTTCCACTGTTGGGCAAAAGCCTCGCTCAGGCTTATAAATTTGACGAAATGTCTAAAAATTTAATTCTGGTGCATATTTCTCCAAATAGTTTTCGGATTTCTATAATGTAGTAAAAAGAAGAGAATCCCAATTTGAGTAGCTGGAAACGCCTTTGTGGATTTAAAACAATATTCTCGTAGCAAGAACGGTGGCAACAGCAAACGGACGAACCTTCCACAAGGACCAAGTTGTGCTGATATTGTCGACGTGCTGACCTTGTTGGTAGTGACCCTGCCTACGAAGCTAGCGGGCCTGGGTTCAAAATGGGCAGGCATTTGTGTGATGAGCGCGAATATTTATTCGTAACCTTTTTTATATATATTTAAGTATAAAGGTATTTCTACATACACCGTGTTTTTTTTGATTTACGATAACTTCGGCATATTACTAGGTATATCCATAGAAACTAATTGGTAGATTAGATTTTAAAATATTGCAAAAAAATTTTTTTTTTCAGTTTAGAACAAAATAATGAAATCTTTTATCTTTGGTCATTCTAAAAGGGCCTTTAGAGTTAACTAATAATCAGTGTCAAATAAGTCTATGTTGGCGTGACATACACACACAAGTAAAGATAACACTTGACAGGTACAAGATTGTCACTTTAGATTGACGCGTATACAAACCTAACAATTGGAAACTCTTTACTCATAAGTATTAAAAGAAAATTGTTGTTATCAATTTAGAAACTTTTACACTAGTTTAACGTGATTAACTGATTAAATTTAAAAATTAAATATCTTTAAAACCGTTAGACTTATCATTTGTCTGTCTTCGGGAAATTAACTTTGTTTGACCTAAAGAACGTTTCCTTAAAGTTATCATAAATCAAAAAAAACACGGTGTATAATTATTAATATCATTGTCATTACAAACCATTATTACTAAGTTTGGCACTAGATTATTGGTGTAAAATTGTCCCCTGATAATTATTTACATACAACGCCATACAAATTTTGCCGATGGCGATGCGTTAATGTTACTTACTCGATAGAAGGTAAACTTTCGTCCTCGGAGTACCGAACGCGAATGAAAATTTAAAACCTCTTGCACTGTGATATGATTCATTTCCGACTCCAACGCAGTACAAAAAGACAAGTTGGCAGTGCTAAACGAACTGTGACGAATGTCTATTTCGCATTGCATGGGGTTTTAATGGACGGACGATTAGCGCTTCGGTGGCCGTTATGGGTTCACATGGCCATGGGCCGGGCAGTACCCATTAATTCCTGAGCATATGACTTATGCGTCTAGCCGCTTCGATCCTTCAACACTGTTTGAAATGATACGCCTTTCGCAGTGTATTCAGAGAAAGTTTAGACAAGTTGTTTAAAATTTTATTTACCATCTTGTTATTTCACTGTCAGATAAAAAAATGATTTTTGACAAGTTTGTATTTTCATTTTAGACAGGGAAGCAATTGTTTTTTTTTTTCAATATGCTTAGCTTAGCTTAGCTTATATTGGTCAGATCTATATTGTTTGTTTTGTCTAATTTACTTTTTTAAACCATTGACAAAACATCATCGTTAGCCGACTGCACTGCCTGGATCATGCCATATTCAATATACTCGTACATATTAATAATTGCTGTTGTCATCGAATCGCTTGGTCACTGTTTTCAATTAATTATCAGAGCGCATTAAAATTATTTTCGTCCATGGATTTTAATAGCCAAGCAGATAAAATATAAACATATTGAAAATTACGGCAACACGACGATGTCATGTTCGTTTCGTTTATTTCAATGAAGTTATTATTATCCTGTTAAACAGAAAATGTAAATGAAACCATACAACGCTAATTAAAACAAAACCACAAGCGCGACAAAAGGGGAAAAAGCAATTTCTCCTCTTCATTACCACAACGTACATTTCCTTTTACAAGTCACTCGAAGGCACTTGCAATTTTCTAGCCTAAAAAGTAACAAATGAGACTGACAAAGTTGCACCTCCACTATTAATAATTTAACGTTCGTTCTTGCGCACTTGCTTTTAAGGTTGAAAGTTTTTTGAAATTGGGGTCGGGAATGTAACTTTTTGTAATTGGACTGGTGCTCGAGACTGTAGGCACTCAGACTGCGGTCTAGGAATTAATGCGCCGTGTCTAAAACCTAGCACGCACCTCTCTTGTGCTGATATTCCTTTGTTTTCCGGAAAAAACGCAATGTATGTGGCGGAGAAGAGACGGCACGGGTTTTTTCAGGCGGAACAAACCTATCTGTGTACTGGCAGTTTTCACAGATTCACAGGTGTTTTATTTACGTAAAGCTCAAATAAAGATTTTCTGTTATATCGCTTTTAGTAAAATAAATGCTTGTTTGAAATTATTTTATACCTTGTATTGGGGCTCTTATTACGTTAGCATCAAATCACACTGAACTATGCTTGAGGTATCGAGTAAAGGGACGGTTGTTGTAATTTGAGTTTCAAGGAATAACTCTCGTTTGTGAAACCAGAGTCGAATTTTCTTCTACGTCTGTATATTTAGCATTTCAAAGAATAACACAATGCTTTGGGTAACTTTAATAAATCCCAGAAATTATCAAAGTAAAAATTATCTTTCAATCACATCTCAAAAACATTGGTTAAATATTAAGTAGGTAATTATTCCTGTTTACCGTCTATGACCTAAAGATAAGTTCTAACATTTTGAGTTTGTGGTTATGTAAAATGTAGGGATCCCTTTAGAACGCATAAAATCTTTTCGCATAGCGCCTTTTTAGGCTGACATTGTAAAATTCGTCGAAAACGTCTATTTTGTAGATTAGGTTAGGTTAGAGTAGGACTTAATTTTTTTAGGTAGTCTCTAGTTTACCCGTACGTGATTAATGTTTAAAATGTCCTGAAAATATTGTGGTTTCAGCGGAAAATAGAGATCAGATGTAGATAAGGTTAGGTTAGGGTAGGTTAGGTTAGTTTTTCAAATAATTATAAAACTGTGTTTATTGTAAAAACCGTTTTCGCCCAAACGATTTTATGCGTAAAAAAAAATGCGATCCAACATTGAACCTACTCTTCATCTGCGAACTAACATTAGCACGTAGGTACATTTAGTTATCCATAAGCGCTGTTATTTCTATCAATCATAATAAATTGGTAATACCTAGGCCTTTGTATGGCCCAGATTTTAATATTTATTTTAACCGACTTTGAAGCCTTAATGAGTAGTTAACGGTAACCTATGATTTTATCGATTTTCACTTCATCGATTGTGTCATTTAATCGAACGCTATTTTCTGCTGAAAACATGATGTTTTCGGGACATTTTAAACATTAATTACGTACGGGTTAACTAGTGACTACCTAAAAACATTACGTCATCCGGCGAGAAATGCCTTTCGATGAAATGAAAGTTCTGCGAAATAATACGTTCGTTGAAAGCTATTTCGATAAAATGATAGATACCCGTAGTAAACAAATATAGTACGAGTAATGCCATGGAATTCACAAAATGTAAAAATCCGCCAACACAAAACGAATAAAAAAATATTTGCGATACCAAGAATTCCGGATCACTCGCCCTATTCCGTATGTCATGAATATTTATCTGTTTAATGCGTTTTATGGTGCTTACTCTGTCTTTTTCCTAGTGAAAGCTAAAGAGGGATCGAATTTGATATCGATTTGATTGTCGATGTTCAGGGGATAGGTGTGCAGGTGGACAACTTAATGATACCCAAATATATAATATGTCATCATCGTTACCGGATATGAATAATGGAGGATGACGGTGAGAATTCGCCAAAGCGACGAATGGGTAAATCGTATTCATCCCTCAATTTCTGCCAAATGAACACTGTTTTCGAGGAAGCGAATTTAAACAGGAAAATTATTTTGGCGACGGTTTTCTGTACCTACCCAAGTTTATTTTAGGCACGGCGTTTATTCAAGTTGAAAACTTTCAGCTAAGTACTCTTACAGAATTTATAAGCGAAGGCTCATTGGGGTTTTCTCAAAAAAATGAAATTATAAAATGGGTATGAAACAATAATAACTTAACACAAGATTTCGATCGCGTAAAATTAATTTACTGCTATTTTTAACGAATCTTTTATGGGCACAGATTTTTTTTATTTGTAGTGACCCTGCCTGCGAAACCAGTGGTCTCGTGAGTATCAGTTCTTGAGTCGTGTATGTTATCTACGTAAATAAGTTGGTTTATTTATTCTTCTTATTATCTTTATCGTTGTCAAGTACATATATTACAAGCCTAGATCGCCTAGACTTTTGTTCAGGACTATTACAATTAATGCTAATTTGTTGCCATCCAAATGTAAAGTAACACTCGTTTAAAGGTAATTTAACTAAGATTCGTGTCGTTTGCAAGTTAAGTGCCAATTTAACCAAAAGGTGTTAATTGATAATCGACTAATTCATATCGACTAGTTCATACATTTTGTCAGCGATTAACACTCTTAATCAACAGTTAAGTTAGTGGTGAAATTCGACATAAGCGTCTTTTGAACTGGTGATAGTTATAGGAAGGACAAAAAATCTTACTCAATATTACACTAGCCTTAAATTACCACTTGGAACTGCCTTCAACAATTAAAACACCCTTTATAAAATGAAACTTTACTTTATCGATCGATGACCTCTTTTAAATGCTGTAAAGCTTCATCCAATGCTTCGTATACTTCTTGTGTGTCTGGTGGCCTGACTTCTAGAGACGCCGTTGGACTTCTCATTTTAGATTTGTGTAGGAAACTCTGGGTCAAAGGGCAGAACACATCAGGGTTTATGGAATCCGTTCTAGCTTTTCCAGTGAGGTAACTCATGGGTACCCCGATTAGGAGTACAGACATTACACCTGCGAATGGACAGTAGGTGAAGGCGATCCGGAAGAGAGATTGTAGGGGCTTCGTCGGGATCTGGTTCCTGAAATGTCATTTTTATATCAAAATTTGTATACTATTCCGTATGTAACGGAGAAATATGGTTTTTACACGAACAGGGCTGAGATTCTAGACAGGTAAAACCATACCGTTTTTTTGTATTTTTGTACTGTCAACGTTTTGATAGCTCTTGTTTACTTGACACGTCAAATTCAATATGGTTTTAACGTTAAATAGAGGCCCAATTAGATTGTTTTACTAGACATTGTTTGACTCAAATACTCATACAGGTTGATTATTAAAACTGAAAACTATTATGACGAGTTGATCACAATAATAATGATATTAATGATCATTGGGTAACGAAAGACTAAAGTTTTGTTGATAAAAAGAACAATTAAAATTCGTAATTTTGAGTTACTAGAGCAAATCGGTGGGGCTGGACAAGTGGCCATCGAATACAAACGCTAGCGTTTGGTGAAAAATGAAAAAGCTAGCCAAGTTTCCCTTAGATACCGATGTTGATATCGTGATAATGCTCGTGCTCGAAACTATCACTATTCGATTAGCGCGAGTGATAGTGACAGATGACAGCGTGTCAGTTGTAACGAGTGATATATCACGTGACTTACGTCAATTCCATACATTTTTGTAAGTGACAGGTGATCACCAAACGCTAGCGATCGTATTCGATGGCAACTTGTCTAGCCCCGCTGGTCTTGTAGTCGTTATAATAAAAAAATCGTTGCCAGTAAAGCAGATTTAAATGGAATGTATGTGTATACTGAATCACAAGCTTTACCGCACCAGGCGTTACCGCTAAGTGCCACCATTACATTGATGACGATCATTTCAATTACAATAAATGCGAACAGGGTAGTCCGTGAAAAGGGAGAGTGTCATTTTTTCTGGTTTTGATCGTGTGGGTCTATTAATACAGGATACATCTGTTTATTTAAAGCAGTTATTAGTTAAAACATAAGGCAAACGTATTAAATAGTGAGTGACTTAGTTTTCTTCCTATGGGACGAAATTTGAATAGAAAATAAAGTCACAAAACTACTCTTGCATTATTTATTATCATAAAAACCACTTCTCCTCCAAATGCATTCAAAACTAATGAAAACATTTCGCTCGCACAATAAATTCTCAATGCAAAAGTCATTTGGAACTGCAAGAAAAAGACTCCAAGAACAAAAGCTATAAAACCGCGCGAATCGAGTAATAGTAATATGGGGAAAGTTTTAATAAGGGGGAAATAAAAGTGTGCCCCGATCACCGAAGTTGGGGAAGATTAAACTCCGACCGATAGGTACTGGTCGCGTGAACTCATTACGATCTTGTAAGAATAGTCATACTTATGGATAAAATACGGGGTTAAAAAGTAAAGTACGTGCTGTATAAAGTGAATTAAAAGTAGCAGAATTCTTCATGGTTTTTTTTTGGAAATTGTATCTCTGCAAAGCACTAACCACGTTACTTTGCTACCTATATCGGTTCGTACCTAATCCATGTTTTATCAGAATGCTACATCCAACTATTTAATCAAAGCATAGTGATGTAACACTATGCTTTGTCTCACTTTTGTTTTGCCAATAAAGAACTAGAAAAGGCCGAGACAAAACTTAGCCATATGTAGAAAATGAGCGAGAACAATATAGTTTTGCCAATGTCGATGTAGTTACTCGCGGGAACTCATATCGCATCCAAGGCTCGGTTTTAGAATTTACATACAAAATAGACTTGCTACGAGTATCAACTTTTTGGCACTCAATGTGTAAGTTAAACACATCACAGGGTGCTACTATGACTATTAATACTAGTTTCCATACGTAGAATAACGTAATAACACAGGTAAATGGTGATGTTATTAAACGTGCGTCCTGATAACATGACAAGTGACGAGGGTGACCTGAGTAAGTAAAGGTGAGTAGCGAACTGCTCGTACCTCACCAAAAGCTGTCTGACTTGATGAAAATATAGGATAAAATGCTTAAACAAAACATTTGCAACTGAATGAATAGTTGTTTTTGCCACGTCATGGTTTTGCCAAATTAGAAAGTCAACATAAATTAAAATTAAGTTGATATCATCAAAAAACATGTTTGTAAAACGACTAAATTATGCATTGTTATCGTAAAGCGTGAACTATTTAAGTAAGTTAACTATATAGGCTGGCTCGACAGTGTACCACATAGTAGGTTCCCTTAGAATGATGTAGCGAGACTACATCTTGTACAACTAAATAAATATCAGTGTAAACATCTTGATTCTACACCAGTATAAGTTTCCTCTACATTTACTTTTAATACTCACGCAGCGCTTGGTATACTGTTAGTAGTCAGGTTCCTAAAGTGCATAAAGTTGGTTTTGCCGCACCCTGTAGTGGCAAGATGCTTCCCCTGAAAGGTCAACGCTCCCGTGGCGAGGGCATTTTCTGCCCCTATGAGGAGCCAACCGCAGAGCAGCAAGCTCAGCAGGCAGCCGCTTAGCGCACCCTGAAATTGGCATAAACAACAGTTTAGGACATTATAGGAATCTCAAGAGAAAAGGGAAAATGATGTAGTTGCTTATGCATTTGTGTCATAAAAAGTGTGTTGTGTTGTATACACATTGCAATCCAACATGCAAGACTAAGTCTCTCTTTTTATACTTATCATTTATTTTTAAACAAACGTTTGTGTGGTATTTCCAACTCTGCAATAAAAATGAGACCCTTGGTATTGAATAGTTCTGTGGTCGGGGACCTTTGAAACGTGAACAGTTTACAGCACATTGAAGCGCGATAAACGCTTTACGGAGACTATCTCGCCGACTCAATCTATTAAAGATAATCACTGACTGAACCCACTAGTTAGGTGTATTGTGAAGGGATCAGAGCCACGGGATGAATATGTGCATCGCACTCATTATAAAGTATATGAAGTTTATAGTTGTATGAAGTATGTTGTGGACTGTTCACTGTCAGTTCAGTCGTTTTAGAAGCGCTGACGTAAATGAAATGTTACCGTTATAGTGTAACTTCCGGTCTTATGAAGGATTCTCGTTTTTCGTGAACTTATTCTTAGTAGTAGTAAGTATACAATGTGAACCAACCTGTATCTACTGTGTTTTACTTGTCTATTATATGTATAGTCATACTGTTTTACCCACACATTACATTTATAATTTTCTGCCAAAAAAATATTGAAATCGTCTTTTTTACAAAATAATAAGTTTTCCTAATAGCTGCACTGGTTTCCTGTCAGTTGGACAATCTAATTTCAGTTAGTAGGTACTTATATCAATGTAAACTAAATTGTAATAGTTTAGGTAACCACTACACCTAATTAAGTTTCATTAGCCAGTTTTATTTTCTATAAAACGATTTAGCGAGAAAAAGAACCTTCTCGAAATTTAATATTAACTATATTATCTTAGTACTTATATAAACTGTTTACCACCATAACTATTACTTCTAAACTATATCAACACCAACCGCTCAAGCTATTTGCTTTCCGCACATCCTGTTCCACAGTGAACCACCTGCCCTGCTAAGACAAATGGCGCTATCTCAAGGAAAAGTCCTTTTGCAAGTGCAACCTCATTAATAACAGAATAGGATTGAATGTACTTTGGCTATTGAATTTAAGAAACTGCATTTTGGCTTATGTGGGCAGCCTGCACACTCTCTTAACCAGGGCCTTGCCTTGAGTGTAAGTCGCTGTTCAAGCGGCAATCCGTCTCGAATGCGTTTGCGTCCATGGTATTTATACGAGAAACGCAAACGCGTTCGACACGTTTCTTGCATTAGAAACTTACACAATAGGCTCTGAACTAAAATAAATCCAACGAGATCATGATACTACTGTATTCAGCTTTAGTTCAGGACTATAAGGAAATTGACAGCATTCCGGATTTAGGAGGGTACTCCGCAATCAAAAAAATACTCAAAATAATGAGGCGGTTAGAGCTGCTCTCGAGATCGCACGCCTCCTAAGCTTTCCTGACGAGTTAGCACCCCGTCATAACCGTGACCGTTTAAATACTTTTTTTTGATTTTGGCTTGAGCCCCTAGCCCGCCTCTGAATCGGTTAAAATATTGCGTAGTCAAAAAATAGACCAAACGTATGTTGAACTTGTTGGAATTATCTACAGTAAAAGTACGGTCAGCATAAAACTACAATCACCGGGCCCAAAATTTTACTTAGGAAAGGTGTTCCTCGGTGACAATATTTCATAATTCACTTAAATTGTTCACGATGCCTTAATTATTTTTTAGAATACCTTCGGTCTCCTGTCCATCGAAAGTCATCAATTTCGCGGACGACGTCGTGCTCTTCTCATCATACGCAAATTAATTTAAAAAAAACAATGCTGAAAGAACTTAGCTATGCAAGACTTGAGGTTGAACTGACGATGAAAAAAAGCAAAAGGTTAGGTGACGGTTGATGGGCAGGTTATGCAAAATGTCGATGAATACCTAAATCTAGTTCAAACAATTTTTTTTGGGGCTATCAGTTTTAATTAGATCTATATTAGATTTTTTTATTACGGACATAGATTTTTCTTTTGTGGACCTAATGCACGATAGATGCTTAAATGTGTTTAAAGTATGCTTTGTATTTATCCTTTATTCATCGTCATCATCATCATCATTATCAGCCGCAAGACGTCCACTGCTGGACAAAGGCCTTCCCCAAGGTTTTCCACAACGATCGGTCCTCTGCTGCTGTCATCCAGCGGTTTCCCGCGACCTTTATCAGATCGTCAGTCCACCTTGTGGAAGGTCTGCCAACACTTCGTCTCCCGGTTCGCGGTCGCCACTCTAGAACCTTTCCGCTCCAACGGCCATCCTTTATTATAACATTTTAATTTAACAGAAACAGACAAAACATACTTTAGCAAAAATAGCTTTAATGTGCTTTTATAAATAAGGGGGTTAAACTATTAAAACAATCCCACACAATACACAAAATTTGTAACTTATGCTGCCATCTCTACGATGTGTCGAAAACCTTGCACAAAACGAGATCCAGCGCAGTTAAAGTGCCTCGTTGCCTACAGATGACGTTAAATTCTTCGAAATCTTATGATTATATTATTCTGTTAAAAAACGCTAGGAAAATAAAAACGTTTCTTTTATAACGTTGTTTTTTCTAAAAATCCCTACATGTAGCATTAATATTCAATTACAAGCCAATTAACATGAAATAACACAACTGAGTGGTCGGCGAGTTTGATTCCTATGTTTTGACGTAGTCACGGCATTAAGCAAGAGATGGCGCTCGGTAACATAATTTACACTTTTCTATTTAATTTTTTTGAACGGCTTGGTAAGTGTATTGTAATTTATTCATTTCTGTGTATTTCATTCATTTTTGTATAGATAGATACCACCAACTAAGTAACGAAAATTATAAAGATAATAATACTCAATGTGCTTGTCAGCAAACTTAGATAGTTACAATCAATAAAACGAGTAGGTATCAAGAACAATGTACAGATCTCACACTGACACGTCTAGATTTTTTTACAACTCGTGTCACTTATCATACGCACAAATACATCGTGCCACTAGAAAAACAACGAGCCACGATGTAAGTCGTGAAGATATGTATAGGTAACTTACTGAACAATTCGCTCTAGAGAATACTATTCCCAGAGTGAAAAGGCCCAGCAGGGTCCCAGCCGTCACCCCGGTGACTCCGGTGGCTACATGTTGCAGACGGTCCAGCTCCTTGGAGCTCCACAGCACGCCAGCGCAGTATACCCCCACTAACACGCATAACAGCTAGAAAGAACGGAATAATACAAAATGTGAGTATACGACGGTCTTTTTATTGGTTGTCATAAGACAAAGCTTTATAACAGTTAAAGAAAATGTAAATTAGTTGAAGAAAGTCCAAAACTAAGGTATAAGCTTTACCTATGGGAACTAGGCCAAGATACACAAACATACATTAAATCAGTCCTTTTTCCCAAACGGGTAGGCAGAGACCACTTCTTTCCACCTGCTACGATCCTGACAAATCTCTTTCGCTTCTTCCACATTCATACATCAAGTCATGCATTCACTCGGTATCGGGTAAGTACTTAAGAATCGGTCCTTTTCCAGTATTTATCCGATTTGATTCTAAAAAGTACGCCTAGGGCGGCGCTTGCGGCGCGAACTGGCAAAGATAAACTTACCTTCTAAAGATGTTGAGTATTCTTAAAACCTAGTCAGAGTCATGCTTGTCATTTTATGTTCAATTCGAAGTTTATTATGGCAACCAAAGTGAAGTAGGTACATAGATAGCATCCAATAATTACTAAAAATAATCACGTTCGTCTAACAAATATTTACCCATTCCGGGAATCGAACCCAGGACTGCTGGCGCCAAAGACACACTAGTGTAAAAAACTACGATCGAGATAACTTTTTCACTGAGTTTGTGTTTTTAAGTTTAGTTAAGGTTTTAGAAACTGATTACGACGTTTAAGCTTGTGCCATTGACTTATAAAATCAGCAAAATAATAAAACAGTTACATTTTAGTTTATATTTTACTTACCTTCATAATTTTACAGCACGTGACTTCTTGAGTACATTGAGGCATCCACGGCCGTATGAACTCTTCAAATAATACTCCGGCTACTGAATTCAAAAGAGAGGCAATGCACCTAAAACATCAATGAAATTAATTTAAATAAAATTACATTAAAGTAGTAGTAAATGAAAGTTTAAATAGTATGTAGTAAAATTCTCACCCTGTTGTTGCACAGAATATCGAAATTATAAAAATTCCACATATTCCAGGAAACATCACTGCCAAGCTATTTAGAAATTGAGGAACTAACTGAAACAATTCAAAACATTTATAATAATGTTGACTACGTGTGCATAGGTTGATCTAATAAATATTAAACCAAACTAAATTTAACAATGATATCATTATTACTAAGAATACAGGTTTTTAAATGGATGCATGGTATCCAACTATGGGGAAGTGCATGCAGTTCTAACATCTCCATTCTACAGAGAATGCAAAACATAACGCTTCGAACAATATCGATTGCCCCCCTCTTCACAACAAATGCAGAATCCACGAATATCTCAAAATGAATACAGTCAAAGAGGAGATCTTAAACATGACGAGACGGTATTACCAGAGGCTAGAAGCTCACCCGAATGAACTTGCTACACAACTTACCACCAAGACCTATGAGAACCGTCTAAAAAGAAGGGACATCTTCACATAACACCGAAACATGTATAAATGAGTAGTTGCTCTCACTGGAGGACACACTCTGCTGGACATGACTCGCAAAATACATCTGCTTATAGTAAAAAAAATACTGATTGGTTTTTAAATATATTTTAAAGATAACCTTTTGTAAGACCCTTATTATTATGGTAAGATACTCGTACTTAATGCTGTCAAGTTTGTAACTTGCCATGCGTTTTTAAATACCATTTACAAAATGTTGCACTTTAAGTTACAGTAAGTAACGTGTACTGATCCCAAGTCAGCGGGCATAACGTATATATGTATGGGTATATATGTATATTAATTTTTTCGATTTTTCTTTCGTCTAGAACATAATAATAATCGTTTTTCTTAATCTATACATAATTAAGAGTAGGAAGCTTAGCCCCGCTGGATTATCAGTAGGAAATTTTGTTCATCAGTGGCAATACTGGATTTCCTACCAATGATTTAATAAATATGTGAACTTGAATGCAAACCCAATTTGGGAATTTAATTTAACTCATACATAAATTATAACGCCTATAAAAATGTAGTAGCAAAGGGGAGGCAAGAACAAAACATCAGTAACAAATGATTAGAAACTTTAAATGTGGGTCCGTCGTGGGACTTTGTCACAGTGATAGCATCGTGTGACGAGATGGGAATTACATGCAAGTTAATCGTTGATTTCATGCGATACGGTTCTATAGTGGTTTGACGACTTGGATCCGTGACCGTATTTGGGTTATATTGAGATTGATTATAGAAGCAAGACATCAATAATAATATCTAAAAGGATATTATTGTGTATATAGATGCTAAACGGAATGAATCAAAGAGTTACCGCATTTAACATAATTATTTTTAGTGAGAACAAGTAAGGTAGATTGAAAAGTGAGGGTACTTGTCCGATTAACGTTAGTAACATGGATATGCTTTGATAATTATTTGTTTTATATATATAATATGTTTTGGACTGGAATTCATTTATAACAATTTGAAAGTTTGAATAGTCGTGCAACAACAACATTTAATATAAATATGTAATGTATGTAAATAATTATTAATACAAAATATAAATGATTGGTACCGATTTTGAGCGATTTGCCTACAGGGCGTGACACCTATCAGAGTGGAATGGAAAAGTATTATACCTGCAAGATGACTTGCCTCGGAGCGGAATGGTTGACAAGCATAATGTTTAGGAAGTATAATGACTACCAAGCGAGTTGCCTAAAATTAAAGATGCCTGAAATGTATAATTATTTGTTATATCAATTTTCTAAAGTTGTTATCTCTTATTAGCGGAATATCGACGGAGCCCCGCTTCGCGGAGCTACCATTTCTGGATTCTGGAGGCTTTTCGGGCTCGTTGCAGAATAAACATAATTTAAATCTACCTATCTTTTCCGACTTAGTTTTAAATTGATTGAAAGGAATTCAACTAGCCGGGTGACTTGCTTTTTGGACTTTCTTTTGGATGGGCATTTTGCATTTTGGACGTCCCGCACATGGCCTAATAGTGACGAATACATGTAACTAATCATAGATAGATAAATTAAATATACCACACTGTTTCGTATTTAGTCTTTTCCATTGTTAGGTTATGTTTGTTGGAAACTAATTGAGCTATTAATAATAAACTAGGTAAAAGGGGAATTTAGTTCAATTAAAGATTGAACTTTGACTCAGATTTGGGTAGTTTGAATAGGTAATGGAAAAGATAATTTAAAAAGAACAATGTATATCTACTTAAATGATTTAATTTTATGAAGAATTAAATCTGGCTAGTCCATACTATGTTTTCGTTGCTGGTCGAGAGCGTCCATTTTGATAAAGTGGAAGGGGAAATGGCTGAGGGTATAAAAGGTGAAACGCGGTGGGTTCGGGGCTTTTTTTGAACGAGACAGAACGAGGGACGGAGCGCTGCCAGGTGAACCCAAAAATATTAATTAAGTAATTTAGTGTCTGGACGGAGAATCGGAACCTAATTGGTGAGCATAAATCCTAACCCGTAGGACGTTGAATTTATTCAACGTGACTTTAAGAATGCATCAGCGCATTCTAGTCTCCTTCCCGTTGTTGTCAGGACCCCTTTAACACCTGGGTTACCTACCAGGCTGCAAGCTGAGTCCGGTTTGCGGGCAACGGGGTTATCCTATAATTAGTGCATGTAATTTGATCCCAACACCTACATACAAGCGTGTGGCTATTGCAGCAATGTGGTAGTCTATATGTTTGGCTAACGCCGAAAGGCGGTGTGTGATCTTCAAGCGGGTCCACCAATGACTTTCGGGTTGTTGAAATGCTTGTCCTTTCGCCGGTACGGTGCACGCTGAAGGGGCCACAGGTTGGCACATGCGGCGAGGCTGTCCCGTCAAGGGGATTCCAACAGATCTCTGTCCAAGAACGGAGGCGTGCACTTCAATGCTGGGAGGGCCCCCCTTCCTCAATCCTTAATCCTATTCTTGAACCGGCACCGACTGTAGGAACCTGGTTCAGGCAGACAGGGTGTCATTAGGAACGGGTAGGTAGGATGTGCATGCTGCTTTACCATTGTATTTAAACTCCGACTGTAGGAACCTGTTTCAGGTTGGTAGGAAGTCTCTAGGCTCGGGTAGGTAGAATGTGTTTAATTTATCTTCTAGGTGATTGATAAAATAGGATGTGCATGAAATTTATTACTGTACTTTCAGCTTCTTAATGGGGTTCTGCTGATTATTGATATCACACCAGCGCTTTTAGTTGACTGTATAATTGTCTTTATTAGAACCAGGATTGCAGAGACCTATTGGGAATCTGGTAGAAGTATTCTACCTCATTTATTTGGTTATTCACTGTGTTTTTTTGTTTCATGACGTGTTTTATTTTATTTTGTGCGTGTCTAGTTTGTGTGTTGTTAAGGGATCATATGCACGAATTCATATTGTTAAAATGGAATGAATTAGTTATTATTGCTTTAAAATATATAAGTAACGGGGAAACTTTCATGAGGTTATAAGATTTGGCCCCTCAAAGTAAATTCAAAACTTGCTTTAAATATACAAATCTTTATACATTCATCTACAATCTTATAGACAGATAGATAGTGAGATATAAAAGGAACCAAAACTAGTTTGTTCATTGATTATTACACTATTAAGAAGTAAATTGTGAAATTTAACTTCGTGCATATATCCAATAACTTTACAGGAAATAATATTTGTATAGTTAGCAGGCAGGTAAGTGACTATTTTGATTGAATAATCCCAATTGGGTTTTATAAATTTTATATAATGTAAACCCTGTACAAACTTTCTTTGTCTTATGCGGTACTTCAATTAAATTAGGTCTATTAATTAAATCTAAGGCCATACAATCTAACTCACATTTAATTGTTGGAGTATCAGCGAAAGGTAGCAATTGGTTTTATAGGGACAAAAAGATATTGAAGGTAGAACTCAACCGAAGCTATTAATGGTTAACCCGAAATAAGACAAAGAATGTTCTGAGGATGTTATCTACGTGACTTTTGACTTACAGGTACTTTAACTATTTGCACATAAACCCTATACCCTAACTATATATTCTTACATTACCGACTATAATAAACTAAATTAAAGGCGGAGGAGGGTAGAGGTAAATAAAAGGCACACCTTTACGATTCAATAAATTCAGCTAATGTAGATATTATTGTGAAGGGAAGGCGTTGAGTCATTTATGATTTGATTTTCTTCATTGTTAATAGTTCATCAGCAGTGCTAAGTAATTTTAGCATGCTAGCAGTAACTTGAAATAAAACAGTATTTAGTTAGGTTGGTATATTATTTGGAAAACACTACAATGATTGTTATTTAGCTTTTATTAAGTGGAAGTTGGTTTATAATTATGAATGTTAGTAATAAAATGGGACTGTAAATATAGAATAATTTATAGAACCATGATTTTAGGGATTATTTATTCACTTGGTGCGGGGGGAGGGAAGATCAAGGTTACGTTGTAGTTCTTGTAGGGAATGAGATATTACATTTAAAAATTACCATTAGTAAGTTAACATCTTCATACTTAGGTAGTTCCTGCGGGAAATTAATAAAATTCTTCTTTATATCCTCTTTGTGTAAACCAGGATCAAGTAGATTACAACGTAAGGTTCTTATTTGGTGTACCAGGAACGTTTTAGAATGAGTAGTTGTGAGCAAATAAGAGGTTTAGAAAACCATCTCATTGATAAATCTGAAACATCACAAAAATAAAATGTAAACACCACTGTACGATAGATGATGAAAAGGTATCTTTATTTAAATAAAGACAAAAGAATTTCTAAGGTGATTTCAAAAAGGGCAAAAGGTATATAAATAAAAAACTTGTTACAAGTAACAAGTTTATTAAAGAACGGATAATCTAAGAATGTAAAATAAGATAGGAAAATAAGACACTTACCTAAAAAACATGATATTTTATGTTGTAACTCTGAGATATAATTAAACTAAATCAGGGCATTATCAAAATGAAGTTTTCAATATCAACGATGAAATTTTGGTCTGTGTTAGTTATGGTTGTTTTGTAAAAATATAGATAAGATAATGTAGATTACATTGCAGTCAGATTTATAAAGCGTACTATTCACGGTACTACAATATTATAAAACCGTAGCTTTATGGTCCAATTAAATCATGAAATTGGATTGTGAATTCGTACATTTGCTAGCATCTGAGTTTTGACCCAAAACTTTGTGACTTTATCCTCAATCATAGGCACCGTGACGCTGGTTGTTCCACGCTGACTTCCTGAATTAGGTTATGCTGTGTCAATACGAGACACGGATACAGACAAGATTGTTGTCTTAGATTAGAAAGGGCCTAGACACCATAACATTAATAAATGGAAATAAGAAGGTATTCGACTTTTCATTAGAGATCCGACTAATCATTAATAAGATAGGCCGAGTTAACGTATTAATTAGGAAACGCTAGAAATTAGGATGCATATCCGGGGTTGGGTTAATGTGCTAAATGTTGCTATTGAAGCATATTTAGCAAGTCGCTTGTTTGTTTAAATGGATTATTGTTCCAATTAATAAATAATATTTGTTGATACCTGTTTGACTTTACTTAAATGAGAAAAGTAAAAGTAATTGGATTAATAATTCACCCGTTTATGGGAAACGAGTCAGATTCAATATATCGGCTCTTGGATTTGGTTGATCTGTTTTAGGCCCCTCGAGGTGACAGCATCAAATCTATTCCGACTAATTGGAAAGAGTCGTTTCGCTGTGAACGTGGGTACAATGAAAATCTCCCCTCGAAAGTACTAGATCTAGTAGGAATGCTTACCTGGTGGACTGGAGATTCTAGGAGGCGCTCTCACATGTATTTCGTTGTGGATAGTAGACGTTACATGATACCAGAGCTGATGTGGAAACGAGGCTCGAGATGGCTACCTGGTTATATCTCCAGAAAAACCTTGTCCTCGCATTATGCTATGAATTTGGGCATTTTAAGTGGAGATTAATAAAATTTTAGTTCAGTGCGACCTTTTGGAATATGGGAAAAGGATATGTCATGTCATTATGATTACTTAATAGTCGGTTGATAGGCAGATCGTAAGGATAGGTTATCGATAAGCTCTATGAAATTTTCCTGTTTAATATACATTAAATACACCCTACACGTGTTTTAGTTTAGCTAAATAGATAAAATTAGGACCAATGGCTTAATGGAGTAATGGAATACCTAGATCTAAAATGCTATGATGTATGATGAGAGTTGGAAGTGAAAATTTGTAAACTAACAATTATTTTAATTAATAATTCCCTACATTACATTTTTGATAAAGTTAAATCCCGGGGTTGGGTTAATTAAATAAATATGCTATTGAAGCAACTTTACAAGTCGCTTGTTTGTTTAAATGGGTTATTTGTTCAATTACTAAATATTTGCAACTATCTTTTCGACATTATATAAATAAGAAAACAAATGTAATTGGATAAATAATTCACCCGTTAACGGTGCGACGGTCTAGTCACGGTGCATTGGCTTTTGGCTTGTGTCTAGATGCTCATGCGTGCATGGGTGATAGCGCAAGCTATACCGATTGATTGGGCTGGATCGTTTCGCTGTGAGCGTGGGTATAATGAAAAACTCCCCTTGAGGATACCTTCGGGGTAGAGATTCCCGTATGGTCCAGTGGTAAGGATACCTGGCTTGTAGTCAGGAGGCTCGGGTTCGATTCCCGGTGCGGGAACCTTGAGGTCTCTCCTTGAGGGTGACTTTAAGTGGAGTTTATGAAAATCTCCCCTTGAAAATACTAGATCTAGTAGGAATGCTTACCTGGTGGACTGGAGATTCTAGGAGGCGCTCTCACATGTATTTCGTTGTGGATAGTAGACGTTACATGATACCAGAGCTGATGTGGAAACGAGGCTCGAGATGGCTACCTGGTTATATCTCCAGAAAAACCTTGTCCTCGCATTATGCTATGAATTTAGACATTTTAAGTGGAGATTAATTAAATTTAGTCTATAACGCGACTTTTATTGGGGTATTATGGGTAAAATCTTCTCTCGGGTTGACACAACTAACAAACATTGACCATAAGGACACTTTAATTGGGATAGCAACTTTTGCTTTTGGTGGAGCGATGCCCATGTCTGGTGACGAGTCGCACAGAGACGTGCGGATGCCTAAGTTGAGGCGTGGAGGGGCACGTCTCTCCCTCTACATCTTTTGACAAGAGGGACCATTAGGACTTTATTAGTAATGAACAATAACTTCTACTTAAAGTACTTGCAAGCTAATTTAATTCGCATTCTACCTCTCATCATTATCGGAATGAAGGAGTATAAGAGAATTGGGTTGCTTGAGAGCTATATCTATAATTTCAGATAGGTATAGGAAGTTTATTAATAGTCGAATCTAAATTACATATAAAACTGATAATAATTCAGGCTAAAAGGCTGGTTAGGGGTTACTTATTGACCTACTGAGCAAGACTTGATTAAACTATCTGGAGGATTTGTTAAGGTATCGTACAAATGTCATATCTAGGTGGTTAGGAATTTTGACATTATTGTCGAATGTCGCCAATGACTTTACTGACGGTGTTGACATCTTTTTAAATATAGGGATTCATTATTAACATTTAACACCGGATGGTGAAATTGGAACTAAGGGTTATAGATAAAATCTCGCGGTAAGATTTAGTTAAGTAGGAAGGTAATATGAGAATTTAATAAGTTTAATATTATTTAATCTAATTAAATAGATATTAGATAATAAATATAAATCCCAAAATGTTTAGTAATCAGTATTAAATCAATGAAAGTTAATGTTTCTTTAAAGTACCTATCCAGCACACTCGAGTATTCCTTAAAAGAATCGGTTACAATCGGGTACAACTTAGGGTCCTACCTTTACTAGAACTAGACGATCACGATGGCCAATTATTGTTTATATGTTTTTATATATTTTATTTAGCTCTTTATCGGCTCTTTTGAGTGCTGTAGAGTGAGTTTCGTTACATTTGGTGCCGCAGGACCAGGATTAAATTGTGTTCTGGGTTACTACGGCTAATATTTATTGGGCTGGGGCCGGGTTTTGTGGGGATCCGTAAGACCATGTGTCTTTGACGGGACCCTATAGAGCTCGGCCTCGGCCTACATTTGATGTCTGTGAAAATGGAATGGGTCGAAAGAGTGTGCTGGATAGGTTAGGTTCTTAATTAATTATTTATATTTTCCTTATTTTCGTTAAATTCGTGATAAAAGATTTATTTCCTTTATTATAATTTGGTTGTTTAGTAGGATTGTTGTGATTAGTTTGGGTAATATATTATTGAAGCGTTGAACGGTTAATACCTAAATAATTTATAAGTTAAATAATCTCGTAAAGTTTAATAATATTCTGAGGAAATAGAATACGTATGTAGGTATATCTAATGTTTAACGTGTCTGATCAATATTTATTATTATACATTATCTGGTTAAATAACACAGACCTTAGGTATTAGATAAATACCTATGCATTGTAATCTTCAATGTACCTATTTATTATACAGTTTTTTTTCTGTAATACTAAGTCAAACATAATGAGCTTTAAATCTATCTAAAATATATGCTAGCATTTGTTAAGACCCTCTCAAAGTATATCTGTGTAATGCTAGGTACCTACTTATTTATTTATTGCTTACGGTTGCAACCGCGTTACTGCATTACACAAAGTGAAGTTTCAATTCTATTTAAGTAGCCAATATGATGAATTTTATACCTAGGTAAAGTGAGAATTGTTTGGAACATAATTGTTAATCTCAGTAGATTGATTTATTATTACATAAGTATTATACTTTATTGATACTTATATAAAAATAAAAATAAACTATAATCCGAAGAAACTAATAAAGTGAACTAACCATTATCCTTGCTTCTTCAGCGTGTCGCTAGATGGCGTAAATAGTCAATAAAAAAAGGCAAATGTTAGGTTTTCCACAAATATTTATCTTTGAATCGAGTTACCTAGTTGTTTAAAAGGTAGAATTACGTACTCCGCTTAATTCTCTTTGGTTGATTATATTATTTGAAATAAAGGAAAAATAACTTTATATTAATTTCAGTTTTTTTTAACACACCGGGTTACACGCTGTTAAATATACCTATATTAATTACTACTGTGCGATTTTAGTAATATACTATTGATTATACTCTTTAGGATCCCTATATCGGTTTGGTTACATTCCTGACACGGGCTTTAACTTGACGACATCTAGTGTCCAATAGATGAAATGCCTTACATTGGCGACACCTTCCGTCCAATAGTTGAAATACGAATATAATGATTTTAATGTATACTTAGCCGCTCGTCACTAGATGGCGTACCTAAAGATTAAGTTACATGACAATGTTCCCAATGGCCACTATTATTTAAAATATTCTCAATTCTCAATTATTTATTTCTTCTATAAGTTATACATATTAATATACAGGTATTAGGTAAATTATAACTATTTATAAGGTACGAGATATTTAAGGACCCTGATAGGGCGCAGTGATTGAGTGGTTTGTTTATCAATAATACAATTTAAACAAAGTAGGGAATAGATTGTAGAAGAAATCTTTTTACTTATTTACCTATTTTTAAGGGTGCGTTATGAATAAAGTACCAACGTGGGGTTTAGGAATTAATGAGTTAATAGATTTGGGGGGTGAGATGAATATGAGCATTATTATTTAAGTTACTACAGTAGAAGGTCTAGGTTATAAATCCATACTATTATATTGAAATTTTAAATGAGGGGGTAACTTATTGTTTTCTGGTGGTTACGCTTTTGCAGCGGTACCGTTGAGCCGATTTAGTGATACTTGGTGAGGAGATGGTTTGGGTTTCAGGGAGTGACTTAGAGTACGATATTCCCTAGGAAACTAGGTAGTGGGCGGAGGTTAGATTTTCCTTATAAAGGAGGTTGGTGGTTGATGGTTAAGGAATTATATTAGTTATATGGTTTGGGGGGTGAATTTGATTTTAGTCAGTTAAGTACAGAGGTAACATAATTATCGTATATAAGTTACTTAACGTTTTGTAGGAGATTTGTAAGCTAAACATTACAGAATCGGGGGGGTGTACGTTAATACTGAGATTCCCCAAATATAGGTACTTAATTATAAATAAAATGAATTACTCATCGTGTGAATGATTTTTTTTTATTATATAAAGGTAGGATTCGGTGTTCGCTTACAAAATCACGTTTTTTTTTTTAATGTGGAGGCACATACCTTATCACAAAATTCCACTGTTGACTCATTCTAATTCCTTTTTATTACCACGTATAAGACAAGAATTTATTGTATTACAGATTGAGATTATATTATAAGAATTTAATTTAAAAATTATAAACGGAAAATGGGAACGGCCATTGCCCAGCAGCGGGGCATTCGTGCTATTTAGGAAACTAGATTTATATCAAACATTTATCCTTTTTAAAGTAGGTAACGTTTTTTTAATTATACTTTTCTTTAAAGTTTTAAAGATAACGAAAAAGTTAGAAAAAGAATATAGGTACTAGGTACCTATATTTTGAAGAGTACGGTCTAGGTAGCGCGTGTAGTGGTATGAACGTATAGGGCATTATATAAATGGTATAGTTGTATGTTTGTGTGTATACACATCTGTGTTGGCATGTATGAAGAGATTCGTATATGTATATGTATGTATGTATATGTGTGTGTATGTGTGTATGTGTATATGTATGTATGTGTATGTGTATATATGTATATATATATATATATATATATATATGTGTATGTATATATATATATATATATATTTTGGATAAGATAAAAGGTTAGATGATTATTATACCTACCTTTTGAAAGCGTCTGAATAGCGCAGTATTTTAAAGGAGTGTAGTTGTACGTACGAATAGGGAATTATATGTATGTGTATACATGTGTGTGGGTAGATATGTATGAAAATTTGGAGGTATTCGGCAGAATTACATTTTAATATTTTATAAACATGAATGTAATTATGATAGTTCGCAAGTTGCATTATTTAAGTTTTGTACATCTGAATTTATAGGCAAAGGTTATAATATGTTATCTAAATGTTAAGAGTCGATGGGTTAAAGCGATAAACCAAGTGACAGTTAAAGCATATCATGTTTAGGTAAGCATTATATTAAAATACCGTTCCGCTCGATGAAGGTCCACCTGTATGTTTTGTAACATGTATTAAGGATTCATTAAAATGATCATGTGAATTAACATGACGTATCAATAGTAAAAAGAGATTAAGTATGTTTATTTTGCTAGATTAATCGTTGGTACACTAAAGTATTAAAAGTTTGTTAAAGACAAAAAGGAAACGAAAGAGCTATGTTATATAGACTCGGTGCATGATTTTCAGGTGGGAATAAGGTTTTCCTATAGATTTGGTCTTATTCATTGTCCGATTTCAACGAATTTGGACAATTATTAAGGCCAAAGGGGGGTGATGTACTGATCCCAAGTCAGCGGGCATAACGTATATATGTATGGGTATATATGTATATTAATTTTTTCGATTTTTCTTTCGTCTAGAACATAATAATAATCGTTTTTCTTAATCTATACATAATTAAGAGTAGGAAGCTTAGCCCCGCTGGATTATCAGTAGGAAATTTTGTTCATCAGTGGCAATACTGGATTTCCTACCAATGATTTAATAAATATGTGAACTTGAATGCAAACCCAATTTGGGAATTTAATTTAACTCATACATAAATTATAACGCCTATAAAAATGTAGTAGCAAAGGGGAGGCAAGAACAAAACATCAGTAACAAATGATTAGAAACTTTAAATGTGGGTCCGTCGTGGGACTTTGTCACAGTGATAGCATCGTGTGACGAGATGGGAATTACATGCAAGTTAATCGTTGATTTCATGCGATACGGTTCTATAGTGGTTTGACGACTTGGATCCGTGACCGTATTTGGGTTATATTGAGATTGATTATAGAAGCAAGACATCAATAATAATATCTAAAAGGATATTATTGTGTATATAGATGCTAAACGGAATGAATCAAAGAGTTACCGCATTTAACATAATTATTTTTAGTGAGAACAAGTAAGGTAGATTGAAAAGTGAGGGTACTTGTCCGATTAACGTTAGTAACATGGATATGCTTTGATAATTATTTGTTTTATATATATAATATGTTTTGGACTGGAATTCATTTATAACAATTTGAAAGTTTGAATAGTCGTGCAACAACAACATTTAATATAAATATGTAATGTATGTAAATAATTATTAATACAAAATATAAATGATTGGTACCGATTTTGAGCGATTTGCCTACAGGGCGTGACACCTATCAGAGTGGAATGGAAAAGTATTATACCTGCAAGATGACTTGCCTCGGAGCGGAATGGTTGACAAGCATAATGTTTAGGAAGTATAATGACTACCAAGCGAGTTGCCTAAAATTAAAGATGCCTGAAATGTATAATTATTTGTTATATCAATTTTCTAAAGTTGTTATCTCTTATTAGCGGAATATCGACGGAGCCCCGCTTCGCGGAGCTACCATTTCTGGATTCTGGAGGCTTTTCGGGCTCGTTGCAGAATAAACATAATTTAAATCTACCTATCTTTTCCGACTTAGTTTTAAATTGATTGAAAGGAATTCAACTAGCCGGGTGACTTGCTTTTTGGACTTTCTTTTGGATGGGCATTTTGCATTTTGGACGTCCCGCACATGGCCTAATAGTGACGAATACATGTAACTAATCATAGATAGATAAATTAAATATACCACACTGTTTCGTATTTAGTCTTTTCCATTGTTAGGTTATGTTTGTTGGAAACTAATTGAGCTATTAATAATAAACTAGGTAAAAGGGGAATTTAGTTCAATTAAAGATTGAACTTTGACTCAGATTTGGGTAGTTTGAATAGGTAATGGAAAAGATAATTTAAAAAGAACAATGTATATCTACTTAAATGATTTAATTTTATGAAGAATTAAATCTGGCTAGTCCATACTATGTTTTCGTTGCTGGTCGAGAGCGTCCATTTTGATAAAGTGGAAGGGGAAATGGCTGAGGGTATAAAAGGTGAAACGCGGTGGGTTCGGGGCTTTTTTTGAACGAGACAGAACGAGGGACGGAGCGCTGCCAGGTGAACCCAAAAATATTAATTAAGTAATTTAGTGTCTGGACGGAGAATCGGAACCTAATTGGTGAGCATAAATCCTAACCCGTAGGACGTTGAATTTATTCAACGTGACTTTAAGAATGCATCAGCGCATTCTAGTCTCCTTCCCGTTGTTGTCAGGACCCCTTTAACACCTGGGTTACCTACCAGGCTGCAAGCTGAGTCCGGTTTGCGGGCAACGGGGTTATCCTATAATTAGTGCATGTAATTTGATCCCAACACCTACATACAAGCGTGTGGCTATTGCAGCAATGTGGTAGTCTATATGTTTGGCTAACGCCGAAAGGCGGTGTGTGATCTTCAAGCGGGTCCACCAATGACTTTCGGGTTGTTGAAATGCTTGTCCTTTCGCCGGTACGGTGCACGCTGAAGGGGCCACAGGTTGGCACATGCGGCGAGGCTGTCCCGTCAAGGGGATTCCAACAGATCTCTGTCCAAGAACGGAGGCGTGCACTTCAATGCTGGGAGGGCCCCCCTTCCTCAATCCTTAATCCTATTCTTGAACCGGCACCGACTGTAGGAACCTGGTTCAGGCAGACAGGGTGTCATTAGGAACGGGTAGGTAGGATGTGCATGCTGCTTTACCATTGTATTTAAACTCCGACTGTAGGAACCTGTTTCAGGTTGGTAGGAAGTCTCTAGGCTCGGGTAGGTAGAATGTGTTTAATTTATCTTCTAGGTGATTGATAAAATAGGATGTGCATGAAATTTATTACTGTACTTTCAGCTTCTTAATGGGGTTCTGCTGATTATTGATATCACACCAGCGCTTTTAGTTGACTGTATAATTGTCTTTATTAGAACCAGGATTGCAGAGACCTATTGGGAATCTGGTAGAAGTATTCTACCTCATTTATTTGGTTATTCACTGTGTTTTTTTGTTTCATGACGTGTTTTATTTTATTTTGTGCGTGTCTAGTTTGTGTGTTGTTAAGGGATCATATGCACAAATTCATATTGTTAAAATGGAATGAATTAGTTATTATTGCTTTAAAATATATAAGTAACGGGGAAACTTTCATGAGGTTATAAGATTTGGCCCCTCAAAGTAAATTCAAAACTTGCTTTAAATATACAAATCTTTATACATTCATCTACAATCTTATAGACAGATAGATAGTGAGATATAAAAGGAACCAAAACTAGTTTGTTCATTGATTATTACACTATTAAGAAGTAAATTGTGAAATTTAACTTCGTGCATATATCCAATAACTTTACAGGAAATAATATTTGTATAGTTAGCAGGCAGGTAAGTGACTATTTTGATTGAATAATCCCAATTGGGTTTTATAAATTTTATATAATGTAAACCCTGTACAAACTTTCTTTGTCTTATGCGGTACTTCAATTAAATTAGGTCTATTAATTAAATCTAAGGCCATACAATCTAACTCACATTTAATTGTTGGAGTATCAGCGAAAGGTAGCAATTGGTTTTATAGGGACAAAAAGATATTGAAGGTAGAACTCAACCGAAGCTATTAATGGTTAACCCGAAATAAGACAAAGAATGTTCTGAGGATGTTATCTACGTGACTTTTGACTTACAGGTACTTTAACTATTTGCACATAAACCCTATACCCTAACTATATATTCTTACATTACCGACTATAATAAACTAAATTAAAGGCGGAGGAGGGTAGAGGTAAATAAAAGGCACACCTTTACGATTCAATAAATTCAGCTAATGTAGATATTATTGTGAAGGGAAGGCGTTGAGTCATTTATGATTTGATTTTCTTCATTGTTAATAGTTCATCAGCAGTGCTAAGTAATTTTAGCATGCTAGCAGTAACTTGAAATAAAACAGTATTTAGTTAGGTTGGTATATTATTTGGAAAACACTACAATGATTGTTATTTAGCTTTTATTAAGTGGAAGTTGGTTTATAATTATGAATGTTAGTAATAAAATGGGACTGTAAATATAGAATAATTTATAGAACCATGATTTTAGGGATTATTTATTCACTTGGTGCGGGGGGAGGGAAGATCAAGGTTACGTTGTAGTTCTTGTAGGGAATGAGATATTACATTTAAAAATTACCATTAGTAAGTTAACATCTTCATACTTAGGTAGTTCCTGCGGGAAATTAATAAAATTCTTCTTTATATCCTCTTTGTGTAAACCAGGATCAAGTAGATTACAACGTAAGGTTCTTATTTGGTGTACCAGGAACGTTTTAGAATGAGTAGTTGTGAGCAAATAAGAGGTTTAGAAAACCATCTCATTGATAAATCTGAAACATCACAAAAATAAAATGTAAACACCACTGTACGATAGATGATGAAAAGGTATCTTTATTTAAATAAAGACAAAAGAATTTCTAAGGTGATTTCAAAAAGGGCAAAAGGTATATAAATAAAAAACTTGTTACAAGTAACAAGTTTATTAAAGAACGGATAATCTAAGAATGTAAAATAAGATAGGAAAATAAGACACTTACCTAAAAAACATGATATTTTATGTTGTAACTCTGAGATATAATTAAACTAAATCAGGGCATTATCAAAATGAAGTTTTCAATATCAACGATGAAATTTTGGTCTGTGTTAGTTATGGTTGTTTTGTAAAAATATAGATAAGATAATGTAGATTACATTGCAGTCAGATTTATAAAGCGTACTATTCACGGTACTACAATATTATAAAACCGTAGCTTTATGGTCCAATTAAATCATGAAATTGGATTGTGAATTCGTACATTTGCTAGCATCTGAGTTTTGACCCAAAACTTTGTGACTTTATCCTCAATCATAGGCACCGTGACGCTGGTTGTTCCACGCTGACTTCCTGAATTAGGTTATGCTGTGTCAATACGAGACACGGATACAGACAAGATTGTTGTCTTAGATTAGAAAGGGCCTAGACACCATAACATTAATAAATGGAAATAAGAAGGTATTCGACTTTTCATTAGAGATCCGACTAATCATTAATAAGATAGGCCGAGTTAACGTATTAATTAGGAAACGCTAGAAATTAGGATGCATATCCGGGGTTGGGTTAATGTGCTAAATGTTGCTATTGAAGCATATTTAGCAAGTCGCTTGTTTGTTTAAATGGATTATTGTTCCAATTAATAAATAATATTTGTTGATACCTGTTTGACTTTACTTAAATGAGAAAAGTAAAAGTAATTGGATTAATAATTCACCCGTTTATGGGAAACGAGTCAGATTCAATATATCGGCTCTTGGATTTGGTTGATCTGTTTTAGGCCCCTCGAGGTGACAGCATCAAATCTATTCCGACTAATTGGAAAGAGTCGTTTCGCTGTGAACGTGGGTACAATGAAAATCTCCCCTCGAAAGTACTAGATCTAGTAGGAATGCTTACCTGGTGGACTGGAGATTCTAGGAGGCGCTCTCACATGTATTTCGTTGTGGATAGTAGACGTTACATGATACCAGAGCTGATGTGGAAACGAGGCTCGAGATGGCTACCTGGTTATATCTCCAGAAAAACCTTGTCCTCGCATTATGCTATGAATTTGGGCATTTTAAGTGGAGATTAATAAAATTTTAGTTCAGTGCGACCTTTTGGAATATGGGAAAAGGATATGTCATGTCATTATGATTACTTAATAGTCGGTTGATAGGCAGATCGTAAGGATAGGTTATCGATAAGCTCTATGAAATTTTCCTGTTTAATATACATTAAATACACCCTACACGTGTTTTAGTTTAGCTAAATAGATAAAATTAGGACCAATGGCTTAATGGAGTAATGGAATACCTAGATCTAAAATGCTATGATGTATGATGAGAGTTGGAAGTGAAAATTTGTAAACTAACAATTATTTTAATTAATAATTCCCTACATTACATTTTTGATAAAGTTAAATCCCGGGGTTGGGTTAATTAAATAAATATGCTATTGAAGCAACTTTACAAGTCGCTTGTTTGTTTAAATGGGTTATTTGTTCAATTACTAAATATTTGCAACTATCTTTTCGACATTATATAAATAAGAAAACAAATGTAATTGGATAAATAATTCACCCGTTAACGGTGCGACGGTCTAGTCACGGTGCATTGGCTTTTGGCTTGTGTCTAGATGCTCATGCGTGCATGGGTGATAGCGCAAGCTATACCGATTGATTGGGCTGGATCGTTTCGCTGTGAGCGTGGGTATAATGAAAAACTCCCCTTGAGGATACCTTCGGGGTAGAGATTCCCGTATGGTCCAGTGGTAAGGATACCTGGCTTGTAGTCAGGAGGCTCGGGTTCGATTCCCGGTGCGGGAACCTTGAGGTCTCTCCTTGAGGGTGACTTTAAGTGGAGTTTATGAAAATCTCCCCTTGAAAATACTAGATCTAGTAGGAATGCTTACCTGGTGGACTGGAGATTCTAGGAGGCGCTCTCACATGTATTTCGTTGTGGATAGTAGACGTTACATGATACCAGAGCTGATGTGGAAACGAGGCTCGAGATGGCTACCTGGTTATATCTCCAGAAAAACCTTGTCCTCGCATTATGCTATGAATTTAGACATTTTAAGTGGAGATTAATTAAATTTAGTCTATAACGCGACTTTTATTGGGGTATTATGGGTAAAATCTTCTCTCGGGTTGACACAACTAACAAACATTGACCATAAGGACACTTTAATTGGGATAGCAACTTTTGCTTTTGGTGGAGCGATGCCCATGTCTGGTGACGAGTCGCACAGAGACGTGCGGATGCCTAAGTTGAGGCGTGGAGGGGCACGTCTCTCCCTCTACATCTTTTGACAAGAGGGACCATTAGGACTTTATTAGTAATGAACAATAACTTCTACTTAAAGTACTTGCAAGCTAATTTAATTCGCATTCTACCTCTCATCATTATCGGAATGAAGGAGTATAAGAGAATTGGGTTGCTTGAGAGCTATATCTATAATTTCAGATAGGTATAGGAAGTTTATTAATAGTCGAATCTAAATTACATATAAAACTGATAATAATTCAGGCTAAAAGGCTGGTTAGGGGTTACTTATTGACCTACTGAGCAAGACTTGATTAAACTATCTGGAGGATTTGTTAAGGTATCGTACAAATGTCATATCTAGGTGGTTAGGAATTTTGACATTATTGTCGAATGTCGCCAATGACTTTACTGACGGTGTTGACATCTTTTTAAATATAGGGATTCATTATTAACATTTAACACCGGATGGTGAAATTGGAACTAAGGGTTATAGATAAAATCTCGCGGTAAGATTTAGTTAAGTAGGAAGGTAATATGAGAATTTAATAAGTTTAATATTATTTAATCTAATTAAATAGATATTAGATAATAAATATAAATCCCAAAATGTTTAGTAATCAGTATTAAATCAATGAAAGTTAATGTTTCTTTAAAGTACCTATCCAGCACACTCGAGTATTCCTTAAAAGAATCGGTTACAATCGGGTACAACTTAGGGTCCTACCTTTACTAGAACTAGACGATCACGATGGCCAATTATTGTTTATATGTTTTTATATATTTTATTTAGCTCTTTATCGGCTCTTTTGAGTGCTGTAGAGTGAGTTTCGTTACAAACGTTCATATAATCATTATGAAGTAGATAGCTCTTATTTGGTTGACAGTAGGTACTGGTGGCGGAATTGAAAGCCTTTTAATAACATGTCAAAGCAATATAAGTAGAAAATAGCCCTGGGCAATTGTAGGTAATAATTGTATTGTCAACAATAAAAAATACTAACTTGTTCGTGTTTTTTGATCTGTCCTGACAGTATCGGGTCGCAACCAGAAAACCACGCATACAACGCAAGTCCAAGAAGGCACGATAAAAATTTCACAAAAATCACTCCCACACAGGAAATCGTCAAACAAATCCTAGCCTTCGTAATTGAGGGTACGGCCTGAAGCTTCTGAAGAGAAGACTGACTTAGAGCTACCTTCCATAGCCAATTTGTGCTTAACGCAAGTGTCACTGCAAAGAAGGATGTGTGGTGTGCTAGTTCGGGGTCTGGGCTAAAACATAAAACAATAAAGTAATTTATTGGTTAATCGACAAACAATAAAAAATCGCAGGAGAAAAAATACAGTACCTAAATTTAATATAATTTGTTTCGAGGGTCACTAATCTCTAGTAGAACGCAATAAGTAAAACATTAGAATAAAAGAAAAAAAACATTGTGTATGAATTAATTGAATTCTTATAAATCTGACTCCACACTTTTGTTTTTTCTTCTTGCGTTGTGCTGGGAAGTCAGAGACCCTACAAATGATGTTTTCGTTAAACACTGTAAGAGGATAAATGTTTCTATTTATGTATCACTAATGTAACTGTTGGTTTATCTCGTGAAAACAGGTGGGACATATTTGTAGTAGTAGCTACGCACTCGGAGACAACGTGCATGTATGGCCTACCCGGTTTTGTAAGATAAAACCACTTTAATACTTGATTACTTACTCATACAAAACAAGCCGTTCTCCATCACTGGCAATCTCCCACATTCTTTTAAACCCCATCGGAAGCAGCGCAAGTCCTGTTGGCAGAGCCGTGCCCACAATTGCCAAGAACAATGTTAGGATACCCATACTGACTATGGCCTGTAAGCCTCCAATGGCCGTGAATGTTGCACAGACAACACAGATGACAGCTGTCACGCGACCTGCTAGGGGGTCCGTAACTAAAAATAAATGAATATTAAAATCAGTAAAGAGACCATTAACAGAAATTAGTAGACTAAGCTTTTGAAAGAGATTACGCAACAGTGATGAAGAGATCCTTTACCCGATTTAATACTAATGAACCGAAAGTCGGCTCCACTAGTACTGACTCGTAGTAGATTTTCGCTACATTGCGGAAAAATGCTGCTACAGGCTACAGCGTAGCACTCGTAGCATTGCTGGCACTGACCGTGTTGAGCCGGGTACCTACTCACTAGCAAGCTGTAACTGTAATGCTGTTGACGGTAAAATCGTGATGTGTACGTGGCTCGCCAGCCTCTTCTCTGCTAGAAGCTCGTTACTGCAACTGCTACGGGTACAGTTACAGCCCGCTAGTGAGTACCCGGTTTAAATAGGATCGGTTCGATTCCGTACTTTTGTTTCTGTAATCTATGTATATAAAAATGAACCCCTGTTTCTCCTGGTCACGCTATAACTTGAGAACGGCTTTCCCGATGTCATTAATATGTTTTTAATGTTTTCTAATAAATCGGAGAAGCCTCTTATATTAAAAAAAATAAGAATTTAGCGCATAAAAAAAAACAATGGAAAAGTCGCGCAGCGACATTGCGGGCCGCAATTAGTATTAATATAAAAAACAGTGTTATTTTATCCTGTTCTTTTTGGTGTTGATGGACCTTGATTCGCGTGCTACGTTTAACGTTAGTTACCATTAGCCATGAAATTTAATGACTTATTTACTAACCGATTAGTGATTTTATCATAAACTTACCTAATCTAAATGCCAACAGCGGCACGTAAGGCACTATTGGCAAAAGCATTAATTTGCTGACAACGAACAACACGGCTGCGATTGTACGAGTGTGAGTGGAAAACCTTATTTCCAAATACTCGAAACTCGACGACAGTTGCAGTTTATGGAAAACTGAAAATACAGCAGATTGAAAGAATTGATAATATTACATACAATATATCGACTTGAGCAAAAAACAATTAAATGAGTTTACTTCCTCTGTCATCAGACGCTTTTGGTACTTTACCACTTTTTTAAACACAATTGTATGTACAGTAGGGGAAACTGAAAGACTTACCTTGTTCGCTTTTGTTATAATGTCAATAAGACACAAAAGGTAAGTGTTTCTTTTTGCTCTAAGGTAACAACTCTTATATGTAAATATAAAGGCAGAGATGGATGCAAAGATGGTTACCAATAATCAGAACTCATAATCAAATAAAGATAAAAACTTATCGATATAAGTACATATTGTACATGAAATGAAACGACATGTTTACCTGGCAAATAAATAACAGCTGTTAGAAAGGTGACTAAGATAAGGGACAAAGCTGATGCCCAGTATTGTGTGCCTCTTAAGTATATCTCTACAGGCACGCCGAGTAGTGTTATACTTGTCAAATGGCTGGAAATAAACAGTTGGCGATTATAAAATTAATTATTAAAGTTACGAGGAAGTTACGAGATCGAAAACCGGTGAATAGCGTATCAGACTCGCACCACATTGGGTTCCGTACTGTCATATATAAATATAAACGCTAATCAAATAGTCGAAAATACGATAGATATCCTACCAGAGAAGATAAACAACCAGAACAGCAGACGGAAAGGAAAAGACGGGGGACTATTAGCAGATTTAATTGTATTTATTAATTATCTATAAGGCTTGAAGTATTTTAAGGTAATTGGCAATAACATTATTTTGTTGTTTTTTTTACCGGTTACCTATAGTGACTTTTTAGATTCAGCTCTTATTAAAAGATAGGATGCGACGAACGGACGAACGGTGACCGCTTAGTAATGGGAGTCTGGCCTTTTGAGTATGGAATCCTAAATCCTAAAACAGTTTAACTTAAACATTTCTAGCTTAAAAATAAAAGTTAAATAAATAACAATGTAAAACTTACCTAGCAATGAGAGCTAACGAAATAGAGAAGATCGACATATTTTTGCCGCCAAATAGAAATCCAGCTACCGTGTTGTACTTCCTGTTAAACACATTGAAATAAAATATAATGGCAATAATAACGCCCAAAATGATGCCAAAGAGGCAATATTCTGCCACATTGAAATAAATCGTAGAAGCAGAAGTGGTATTTTTCATTTTCGCAACAAACGCCAATTCAACAAAGAAACGTGTCTCCTGTAAAGCGTCCACGTACAAACAGTTATCAGCGCTTCTCTAACAATACCTAATAAAACAGATATAACAGATAAAAGTGGATTTCTCTTCAATCTTACAGCAAATAGAGTTCAGTATGTTCTTGATACCGTGAGCCAAAATAAACTTGATACCGTAGTGACCCGCTATTAATTACTAAATGGATAGAGACAATCATAATTTTAGATTCCGAGCAGATCATAATCAAAAACAATCACCTAATTTTGAATCATTGGTTAAAATAATTGGGAAATTACAAAATAAAACACACTAAACAATACAATTAAAAAGTATTCTGACAGAAAATACAAGCAAATACTATTATCACAAACAGATTTTATGAGTAGCTCGGTCTTGTTCCGCGATAGGTTATAATCTCGAAACAAATAATGTATACAAATAAGCAAATCGCTTAAATCGTTGTTTTCACTGTGACGAATGTTTCTTCATTGAACCTTTTACGTGTTAGCAGTATTGTATATAGGTACCGACGTCTGAAAGTGCGAGCAATTCAGCAATATAAGTTGTAACGGGCGCGTGTGCGCCTTGTGAAGCTTGGCTTCCATACCGGTTGAAGATTCGAGATCGTGTGCGAGTGTGAGCACTACATGCAAATGCTATGGCGTGGAGACATAGTATAAATAAAAAAGTACTTTTATATTTATACTATGTCTCCTCCCCATTTAGGAGTTTTTATTACTTAATACTTACCGCTCGGCGCTTGGGTTGTCCATATAGGATATATATAAATTTATTTGAAGATGAACTAACTACCTACTTTTCTATTTATTCTATGTCTGGGTGGAGACGTCCCTCTGTTTTGAATAATTACAATGAGTACCTAATTTAACTTCTTACTTACATTGTACTTGTACAAGGTTCCACCAAACCTTTATGAAAATAATCGTGCTGATTGGTTTGCTACATTTGAAATACGATTTTAAATCTCAAGCGTTGGTACACGAATCTGGATTGGAAAATGAAAAGCTGCCAGGCTATCCATCCAATATGTTAGTCTGTTCAAACTTGTCGGTCAATATGGAGATCCGTGAAAAATTTATCTAAGGGTAACAACTAGCCAACTAATTTTTTTTTTTTTAATGTAATCGTAACCAGCTATTTGATTTTATAAAATCATGGTTCCCAATGCTTCTATCATCATCATAATTTTCTGTCTGACAGAATTCAGATAAGAATAACGTAATCGTAGATAGGAAAAATAATAATAAATAATTTAACCCTTCCTGTGTAACCTAAGAGGATAAAAAGTATTAAGTTTAGAATTGCTTACGTGCACAAGATTGTACCTATTCAAAAAAGTATTATGCACGCCATCTATATCAAAAACAAAACATTAGTGGTCAGTAGTCAGGTGCACTACCACGGAAAGGGTGTTTTCACTTTACTGAGCATTTTGACTGGAACGCCATCTCTGGCTAAAGACACGAACTTCTGTGTAATACGTTACGTCGCGTTATCTACCTGTACTTTCTAGTTTCACGTCGTGTGTAAGTTTATGAACAGACCAATAGATGGCAGTTGATTGCAAACGTACTTTTTATTTAGGTTCCGTTCCCAAAGCGTGCTAAACGGGATCCTACTTTACTTATAGTCCGTTCTTTTTTCATAACACATAATGGTAGATTACCTAACAAAGAAGGCAAATACAATACGATACAATATACAATAGAACAAAAACGTTTTAGTATCAAATTTGGTGTGACACGAAAAATAAAAGTGACCAAGTTTGTGAATCTTTTCACCTTATTATAAGGCACACTGGTGGTCAGTTAACATTGATTCTGTTTTTATCGTATACGATTGGATTTTTCTTATAGGTAAATTCATCAGTAGTTATATAATTTATAACAGTGACCTCTATCGATGACCCTGTGAACTAGCTAATAATTATCTCCTTATTTAATAAGGTTCATCAATGAAGTCATTTAGGTTTGGGGTTAACCCCTAAACACATAGATGGCGTTGTTCTACGTATGAACAGCCGTACTCTGAGTGTATAGTTTAGGTTGTCCGACTTATTTCAGGGTTCCATTTGGAAGTCGTTGTTCTTTATCAAGCACTAGCAATACTAGGTTCTAGCCGGGGCTTAGCTTCTCAATTTTCTCCCTAATCATTTTGTGTTATAACGTCGTCTATGTAAACTTAAATAGAGTCCTGATAAAAAAATAACAGGCAACTGACCAGCAGGTTCAGGGGATATCGTGGCCTGTCGTCTGCTGAGGATTTTTGTTCATGATTGTACACAACCTGCTAGGTACCTTTACATGCTTTCTTTTTTCCAATGGAGCTGTGATTTGCTGGAACACGCACGTACCAATGGTAGGGTTACCAATCTGGGTCTATACGATTTGGCTTATCATTCTCGAATCATTTTTTATTTTTATACCAGCTTTCTGTGGGATTCTAATGATTTCAAATGCATTGCCAACCCAAAAGATCAAGACGGAATTCATCTTTGACCGTATGAGTAATTTTACCCACAATAAAACAAAACGTTTCGAACAGCGCTGCTTGATGACAAGTAAGATGGTCAGATGGTGCAATGGTTGTGGCATCCCGGACCTCCCAGTGGATGCAACAACCTGCACATACAAATTAAATAATTTTAATTATTTACTAATAACGGATGTATTTTTTTACAAGTGATGTGGTGTCTGTAACTCTAGGTACAATCCAATTAAACGTCACGTTTTCTAATCTCGTATATTACTTGAAAACGCGAACTAACTCTTACGGAATTTGTACGCTTACCGTGAGTTACAAGTACGGTAATGATTACCGTATTTGCAAGCGAGTCGAATGCTCTCTGCCTCGCACTTTATAAGAATACTGTGAGGTCCGCGAGGGACAGAGCTTCGACTTGCTAGCGAGTACGTTAATTGTAATTCATTGTAAGGGTACTGTTCCAGCACGACCCACTAGGTAAAATAGACTTATTCCATATATTTACAACTCGATGTCGATGCGAAAGTCAATGTCAATATCAACGTGCTAGCAGATTTTACTGCCTAATGCGGCCACGGGGCGCAGCGCTGCTCCCAATCGCCGTACAAAATGTTTACGATGATGTTACATTAACGTTATTTAAATGATTGGAGAAAAAAGTTCGTGTTCAAGTGCCTATTTCATACGCATACGTTATCGATATTAAATATTAAAAGTATTTTTCAGCTCTATTAATAATTCTTAATCCCGTTTGAAACACAATCTGTGTGTATTTATAGGTCTAGAAGTTTTTTTCTTTTAAGTCCGTTTTAAAAACGTCGATAAATCTTAATTATTATTGCTTAATACGAATAAATTGTAAATCAGTATACTTTAAATTTATCAATATTACAAGTAACTTGAAAATTAATAACAACAGGAATTTGAATAGTTGAGCATTATATTCTCATGTGAAATTGTACCCGTAGCATGACGTCACCGTCAGCCCGTGTTAGTTCCGTAAAAAAATCTACCTGCTCTTTCCAAGAGGAGACCACTGAACTGACTCAGGTGAGCGATTTTTCAACATACCTAATGCTTATGGTAATGATAATACCTGAACTAGGTACCATTATATAAAACGATGCAAACGTATAAAAAACAAACACAATTGCCTATGTAAATGTGACGGTGCGAGAAAACCACATAAAAAAAGTTTCCATACGTTGTTCTTCATAAACCTTGTCTCCTAGACATGGTACAAAGTTTGCATGTTTTTGGTTAGGCGAGATAATTTTTGTAGACGATTCTAAAACAAAAAGCTAAGAAAGCATTAATATCAAACTCGTTTACTAAGTTATTATCTAATATTTTTATTCAATTGTCCCTTTTTTAAGTAACATACGAGTACCATGCACCCAGCAATATTTCCCGCAGCAATCATTCAACATACCTTAACGAAGATATACATCGGCACCGATATATACTAGTTTTATGGAAAAGGGGGAAGGTGGGGTTATATTATTATGGATGGCGGGTCGCTCTTACCGACATTAGAATATTACGCTCACACCTGGTCCCTGAGCGACCCCGTAAATATATGTAGTTTTTGTCTAGTTTTATGGATATCTATCGCACTTACCTAAACTCTGTGTTTTTCATACGTATTGTGATTTTTCTACAAACCATTCTAGGTTATTCTAGGTTATGTAACGGGGTAACATAAGGTTTGGTACAAAGATTTTTCTTGATTGACCTGGTCTGGTACAACGATAAGAATAGATTTTAAAAATGTATATAATTTACACTTGTTAAAATGGTTAAAAAACAATCATAGGCACATCAATTACCTACGTTGTAATTAAGATAAACTGTCGGACGTTCATATTTAATTTTTTAGTTTAAAAAGGTTAACCAATACCATTTTTAACTGCAGTATAATCCTTTGTCCTATTGTAGTTGCAATGCGAGAGCGCTATAAATTCAGCCTTACAGTCATATACACAAATCATAAAATACAATCGCAAATATCTCTTGTCCAGAGCACAGGGGACCCGGGGACGACGGAACTTTCCAGGGGCGAGGGGGGAAATGCACGACAGAGATAACCCTATACTTACTCCCAAGAAAAAACAAGACGGAGTCAAAGAAAAATTAAATTATATTTCCCAATGGTGTCAGCCAGTTATTAAGTGCCAGTCGCCATTATGAATTATTGTATTTTTTATTTCTTTTCCCCAGGTTTCCCTTTTGTACGTGGAATTCCTTTTTATTTGGAATAGTTTCGAACCGGATTGCAAATGGATTTAGGCTAGATGTTGGTGTTATAAATCAATGGAAGTATTCTCCTATAGGCCGTTTGGGATCATTAGGTGCGAGGTTGCTTTCACGGAATTGTGGTGGGCTGAAGGCTTTCAGTATTTTCGAGGAGTCTAGGTGAAATTTTGATCTGAGATTTAGCCAATGTTTTGTAATCGCATACTGATTAGGATAATTAATGAAGGTGATTACTGAGAGTAAACTTCAATAAATAATTAACGAATCCAAAACATTACTAAGAAAATTTATACATTAATTATAATTTAGTACCTACTTAAACCGCTTAAAATGTGGCTGATTAATATTTATTTCTATTTAAAAAATACTATTTTGCGTTGCATCTCCATGCATTTAGTTTCATTTGTTGTGATTGGCGTTCTTGTCGAAGTAAAAAAATATAATATATATTAGATTACAATTTGTAAGAGTGCCTCTATTCCCGACGGCCAAAATATATCGTCTTTGACCTGTTATGGTATTGTTTTGACGTCAGCCGCCACTACAGTCAAGTAAATAAGAGCTATCCAAACGGTGACGATACGATAACAGCTCAAACACGATATGGCTTTACCGTGTAGTATATATATTATTATTTAGTAGTACCTTTTTATTTTAAATATTTATTTTTTATTGCACAAAAAGAAGCACTAATGGCGGACTTAATGCCTCATGGTTAAATGTAATGTTAACGTCTAATTATTTATCGTCTTAATTGATAAGCACAAACAACAAACCAACAAAAATTTAATTAATTAAAAAGTACATAAGTCATTCGAAAATAAAAATAAACCTCAAACGAGGTCTTAACACGAACACGTATCCGAGTTATCACCAGAAAAACACGATTTCACGTAAAATAAAATAAAATAATGAAGAATCGGTTTACACTTTCTAGTTGGTAGGCGATGACGTACAGACTTTCAGACAAATAGAGAGTGTTTAAAGAAAATATACCACTTATTTGCTTGGATTGTTGGTTAAAATAGTTATACGACCTTTTTACCGGCTTGTCCAAAAAACTTTTACAGTTTCACACCCACGTGAAAATTGCAACGCACTTTAGAGCTCTTTGCATTTTCCCGGTCCCGCCGAAGGGCGAGTAAATTATAAAAGAAGGAGAAAAGAAAAGGGGAGCGTCTCTTTCTTGCATCCTCGCATGATTGCTCGTATGAACAAGGGTAAATGCTATTAATTTTAAATTCAGGCAAATGTGATGGCTTTTGTTCACAGTTAATGTAAAATAAAGGTATGAAATATCCATAGACATAGAAATTTAAAAATGCCGACGCGTGTGCAAAAGTAGTTACTTTTTTTGTTTATAAAAACATAAGAATAAGCGGGAATAAAATAAAAACTAAGAATTACCGTATATTTAGAAGATTAGGAATACTAGAGAAACATTTCTTACTGATAACTTATTTACCCACTCCCCCCCTACGAATCAATACGACTCGAGCATGGCCAATTTACTCTAACATTGTCCTAATTTTTTGATAATTATTTAGGAGTTTCACGTAAATTCAAAGGAAATAAAATAACAAACCCATGCGCGAGTGCATTAATTTAGTTACTTTTGCAATTACATGGACGAGATTGCGGTAGCATTTTTTTAATTAAAAATATAAAGCCGCATACCAACAAATTAAGAAAACCCTAACTCTATTGGTAGACACTTCTTCAAAACAAACTCCACATTTCCGACCTCATTCTCCTTTATTCTCCTTATACCTAATTCCCAGCAATGGCTACTGTAAAAAGGTTTCCCCGGAATGGCAGTTTAATCAAAACGTTAAGGGTTGAAGCTTAAAATAATCTCGTGAGGAGTTAGAGTGGGCCCCCGGGCGTATGATAAACCGGCGATAACCGGATATGGGACGAATGAATTGGTTGCTTCGAGCTACGTTTTTTGCGTGCTCGTCTAGTTTTTGGGGGACTATTTCCAAGGGAATAGACATAATTATAAATTCGACTATACTTTATGCCGTTTATTCGGCGCTTTGTAAAATAATCAAAAATAGATACGAACCCCCGATATAACGGCGACCAATTCCTTCAGAGCTCATATCTTCTAAATTGCCCAACCGATTATCATGAAACATAGTTAAGAAGCATCCTGATAAAACTAGATTTATTTCAATCAAAATCAATCAAAATCGCGTCCATAAGTCTATCCGTTTGTAAGCTACGATGGTACAGACACACACACAGATACATAGATGCACATACACATGTTAAATTTATAAAAGCGCTCTTTCTGCGTCAGGGGTTAAAAAAATAGATAAGGAATGAAAATCAATGAAAAAAGACAAACAACAAAATACGTCACGAAATAAACAGTTATGCAGCAGCGATAAGCAGTTTAGATACTATAATTAAAGCTTTGATGATTAAAAACTTTGTTCATTTATGTTACCAACCTCTAAAGATGTTCTGAGAACGAACCTCCCAAAGTGTATACTGCGCCGTGCTGAAGTAGTTCTTTTGTATTTCCTCAGGAAATGATCAATATTTCAGGATAGAAAGTACCTCCGTCAGTCCTATCCAGTCTCAGTCCTATGTCCGTCTCCAAGCTATAAACTATCTCAGTACCGCCAATTTGATATCTATTATATAAATGAACATTCTCAGCTATATTATGAGCAAGATATAATTACAGATTATGTCGCACGACTTTCAGAATAGCCGCTTTCGAGCTCATTTAACGGGGACACGTTATCGAAGGAATATGCTTTCTTCTCCTTTGGTTTAACGTAACGTTATTTCCGTCGTGGGGTGTCATTAACATAAATTTTACGCTTTCTTAGATAAGCCTGGACTGCCCGGCCTTTCTATTAAGTCCTTTCCCTTTCGCATGAAATTTACGGGATATTATTACGTATGTTATAGAGGAATATGTAACGTTTATGGGCGAGCGTTGTTAGCTGATGAAAAAGGGTGGATGTCTGAAAATACAACTATAAAAAAATAGAAATAGAAGAAATTTAAGGAAGGAAAAGAAGCAAATAAAAATGCAGTTCTGTGGAAGTTGTTCTGACACTCCTTTTGCAAAATCATGGACAGGGCAAACCACATTACAAGCCCACTGATGGTAACCGAACTTTGGAGCCCACATACATTAGCAATCTTAAGATTGCAATCTTACGATGACAATCTCAAGACTGCAAATGCTTTGCTGACCCTGCGGACTCAGATGAAATGCCTCTAAACAAGACAGCAAATTGAAATGTGTAGGTATAGTATTGTAAATATTTAATCAGTAGAGGTCAATTTTTTGTCTTTTACTTTATTTAATCAAGCACTTATTTGATGATACTTTTCGTCATCAGTTAATGTGTTTCAGTGTATAATTAGTTTTCTGGCAAGGGCAGACGTAACCGTATGATGTAACTATAAACCGATTTTAGTTCAAGAATGCTGTCATTTTCTAATTGAAATATCACAATGACAAAAGGACAAACCATATTTAAAGCCTACTTTAGTTCTGCACGTTTATGAATAAGAGATGAGTTTCACAAATCGTTGAGCACCAATGATAACATCATGTAATTACTTAAGTATATGTACATACCTACTACATTATAAACTGACAAGCCCGTGTAAATTGGTTCACAGATCCATCTACCGGCGTCAACATATTTGCTATAACTATAAGCACACCGGAGCCAATAGGGTGTGTCGGTTCACACTATCTACAAAGAAATTACATGCTCCTCTCTATCAGGAAGGGGGGTGGGTGGTGACGTCACCGCCTCGAATAAATGTGATGGAAATTGGAGGATTTGTTTACCCATATTCTTCTCACACTTTTGACACTAAAAGGTGGAGCGCGCCGGCGCTGGGTGACTATTGTTTTATTCTAGGCGGTACGTGTTTGAGTTTACGTATGGAGAGTGTGATCTTATATGCATTGCTATTAGTTATACTTACGTAAAAAAATTAAGTTAAGCTCTTTCACGTAGTTATGACGCATCTGTATATACCGTTTGACATTATATATTTAAACTTTGACGCAAATTCCATACTAGTTTTGCATACAACCACATGTCAGATGCTTTATTAGGTTTTTACCTACGCTGTCATGTGTTTTTATTAGAAAATTATGTGTGATTGGTGATGTGATGGTTAGTATTTATGTTTTACAAAGTAATAAAAACGTTGAGAATTAAAATCCTGAGAGCTTGATAACGCGCTGTGTGAAATCGTGACCTATAAACTAGGTTTAATTAAAAATTAACTCTTTGAATTTAATAGAATAATTGTCTTTAATAAAATCACATGCTCTCCTCCTCGCATGGATTGCGTTTAGATCAATCTGCAATGATATGAAACCGTAAAAGGAGCTGTCAACTTTCAATGGCAATAAAAGGCAGTGAAAGAGCAGTATATATACGAGTACAACTGCCATAGCACTATCCCTTTTACTGTCTGGGACTTGGCAGGTTTGATAATTCGGCCTAGGGCTTACAAATCTATGAGTAAAATTCACATTGAATGTAACTGCATTGTGAACTACCTAACTTTACTACAAAAATATTTTATGCTCTATGACTATGTAAAATACTAAGAACTATTCCTTAATACTCGTAAAATAACATAATAGAAGGAAAGATAGACAAAAGAAAAGACAGGCGAAGACCAAGGAGAAATTACTTTAAGCCAATAAAGGACAAGGTTAGCGTTTACTCCACTGACAAGAGCTTGGCTCTAATGAATAAAGAGAGGGAGAGAAAAAATAAATGAAGTATTTCTTTTTAAAGTTACTCCTCTGTACGTATTTTAAACATGAACTACATTACCTTTACAATACAACACTACTATGAAGAACTACATTCGAATTCATCCTTTCCATAAGCCTATTGAAACTTAATACCGCACCGCAGGAAATTCAATTTCTTTAGCGTTTTCACAAAATTTTAGGGAGGCTTATTTATTAGGGGTGCAGAACCAACACATCTATCCTGAAGCGCACCTCACATACAAACTAGATTACGATTAGGTATGTAATATATTCTGGTGTCGTGTATCCGCCATTTTTCTATTCGCAGGGTGTGATCTCTGGTCCCAGTTTTGGGTGTTTGAATCGTTTCTTTTATTGGTTTTGTTAAGTGTTGTCAGTGCTGATGATATCTCAAAAAGTTTTCTGGAATCGTTTACAAAATTGTGGAAAAAAATATGAATGATTAACTTATAATTAATGCATCGTCGCCTTATTTTGTTCCTAAATCCCCATTATCTACTTTCTTACTTCAGAATCAAGAATGCACCATGTAAGTGAAATTGGTAATAATAATATAAACTTATGGTTTATAGCGCGCTATTGGATAGACGCGAAAATACTTATAAATACAACCAAAAACTAGTCTCATAAAAAAATCACACCTTTATAAGTGGTATCTATTGTTCGACAGAATCAAGTAAAAAGAGAGCAAACGACGGTCCAGAGAGCCTAGTTAACAAAAAAACTTCCATTTTCCCGATACCCACTTTGTTTACGCGTCACATTCATTTTCGATTCCCGGGCCAGACCCAATATCCTGTGGGCGGTGCTATTTATTTAACATATCATATCAGCATTAGCTTGATATATAGAGGCTTTGATCCTTCGGCACGGACTGGGCTGTGATTTATGCCTACATTATCGCAATGCAAAGAAATGAGAGGCAATGCTGCCTAGAAATTGTCTGGGGATTCGTTTTGCAACAGGCGTTTTAGGTAGGATTATCATAATTTTTATGCTTGAAATATTTCATGATTCGGTCTTAGTTTCTTGTTACTTATGTACCTACTTATTAATTTATTGAGCAAAACCTAGCAGAGTTTATTCCAGCAAGTATAATATTTATTTGCAGCATTTTCTATATGAATAGAAAATAGTCTCGACACTTAGATCTGTATTAGGGCCATTAACTTTATCAACCTTTTCCAGCTTTTCAGATTTCTGAACATGATTTAATTCACTGTAATTCATAAATGCTTCCACCTTAACTTCATCACATCCATCACATTAATAACAATAAACCTTTATCCACAAACCTTACAAATAATCAGAATTAGAATTTATTAGTGCGTATTCGTTCAATTTGGTTCCGAGTGTAGCAGTAATGCGTAAAAACCTCATCTCCGCCTCCCTCCACGGTGAAATATGATGTTTGCCTCCCTCGGACGCGATTAGAAAATTCGTCGCGAGACGTATGTTATATTATACCTTCGTACGTGTTGGATAGTTGCGCGTGGAATCTAAATAGAGCGAAGAAGGTTTTGGATTTCAGATCACTTGACATTCGGGAACCGTATTTAGTTTATTCATGTGTTCATAGGCGAGTTATTGTTCTGTTCGTACAGCAAAAACGTGATCAGAACTGCCGCATGTCTCAGTAATGGCCGGAATACACGAGTCTAGTTCAAGCCAGTTTAAGCTAGTAATGCTAGTTAGCTAGCAAGCTAGTGCGTCTATCTTCGCGTATACAAAACTAGTTTACTTCCAGGGTAGCTAAAGCTGAAGCCAGGAGAGTTTTTAAATAGCGTACCGTACTATTTTTTGAACTAGTAGAGCCCCCACCACTGATTTTGCGGTACTGGCTTCGTGTTGCAGTTGATTTTAATTAACGGGCTGGTGTTCTTTTTTACGAACGTGTTGTTACTGTCCCTGCAATGGTAGCTGCCTAGCTTAAAATTACTGGCATTTAAGTAGACACCACTAGCGTGTATCCAAGCGAGCGAGTGTAGTTGCCTGCTGCTAATATAGTTATCTTAGCAACAGTAATAAACTACGTATTTGGAGTCAACGATGGTAAATATTAGTAGGCCATGACTTAAATTATCGCACTATGACCAGCAGTAGATATCTTATAATACCTAGTAAGCTATCATTCTTGCTATCATGCTTGCTATCCCGGCTTGAATAACTAGCCTCGTGTATCCCGGCCATAATAAGAGTACAACGTCTTAAGTAAAAATACGTATATTTATTTATATTATTAGCCCAGAATAACTAAAATCTTAACTTATATACCAGTGTCTAGTTGTCATACTCGTAATATGGTTTACCATAAATCACGTGTAAATGAAATGGTGGTATGTTTCTATGGTAAACAACTTGTATATTAAAATTAAGAACTTTTCTTAGATACCTATCAACCCTACAATATTGCCTACCCTAAACGTTCTGTAAGTTCATACAAAACCTTATTTTATGAACCTACCTACCAAATTTTTCCAACCTACAACAGTGTATGCAAACATCAACAATAGCTGAAGCATATATCGAAGAATATAGGAAAATGCTAACAAATAAAATAGAAAATAGTCGTCGGTGCTGCGTTTCTAATACCCAACTTCATCTCGGAGGCAGGATCCTCTGATCGAATGAAAACATTGCTGTGTGCGTTTGCGCCGAAGATCTAAAGGTAAGTGAAAGGATATACTAAACACAAACAAGTTCATTGTAAGTGCGGTTGGTCATATAACCGCGCTTTTTTATCAGCTGTAGCTGTTATAGGATATCTACTGCTGGTCATAGAGCGATAATTTAAGTCATGGTCTACTAAAATTTACTATCGTTGTCCAAATACGTACACTCAGAAGCCAAAATACCGGGTCAGAGTGCGTTTTTCATACAAACGAGACTATTTCGAAGCCTTGGTTCCTTGCAAGGGGTTGTTTCGAGTAAGGTTTAATGGTGGATACTCTGAGGTTCAATGGAGGAGATCAAAAGTAAGATACCTAACTGATCGCACAATCAGTTAACACCACAGCCGGAGAGTTTAGGTCAGCATTTGGATTTCCTTACATTATATTTATTGCCATTTTAGATGTTTTTCTGAACATGCACAATTCCGGCGTTCCAATTCCGCAGATTCATTCAGTTGGGTATCCTAGGCACTCTGGAAGTCCTGTATCGATGCTCACGGTATTCATCATCAGAATTCACTAAAAGCATTCCCTAGCGAGGAACCAAGGCTTCGCAATAACCTCTTTAGTATGAAAAACGCACTCTGTGTAGTTTATTACTTTTGCAGGGTAAAAAATAATCCTGTCTCAAATCAAAATAGGGGCTAATCTGTGTGCTAGATTCATTGTTTTTTTTTCATAGCCATAAATGCCAAACGTGCAGACCAATCACCTGCGGGTAAGCCTATAAACATCAGCAAAGCAAGGGGCACAGCCAAGTTGCTATCTTTCAGTGAATACTCTATTTAAGCCGCGATTAAAGGAACGAAATGAAATACAGGTGCTGAGGCTACCTCAACCTCCAAACATAAATACAAACGTAATATTAGTAGGATTGGTCCCTCGTTGTTTATCACATGACTGGTTTAAAGAAGTAAAACGACCAAGCAAAGGAGGTGCAAAGAAGGTCTCTTCCAGCTTCACTTGGGCAATAACTTCTCCCGCTGAGTTTTCAGACATGCATGAGTTGTCGAGGTGTGTTTTTATTAATAAAGCGCTTACAGCGAGCTGCGGCGCTGAATTTTACGAAGCGGCTGTAACCGTATTCTGGTGCCCCAACTATGTATGATAATTCAAGATGGGGGCAAGCGCTCTTTTATAGATAAATGAAGGAATTTCTCAAATGTGGGACCAATTGCATTGGAAAAAGCTCCGACAGGGGTTGTTTTAAGATTTATAGGTAACTAGTTTCTGCATGCGACTCTATTCGCGTAGAAATCGCTATTCTCTCGGGACCTGTCCAATTTCGCCAGTAAAAAAGTAGCCTATGTGCTATTCCAGATCATAATCTATCTATGCCAAATTTCATCCAGATTCGTTGAGCCGCTCTGGCGTGATTAAGTAACAAACATCAAAAAAAAAACATTTATAATATTAGTACAAAGAAAACTTGCAGAAAATTTAAGATTCCCATGATAGCTCTCTTATTAGATCGAAAGGAGTTAAAATGCTACTCTCCTCCTCCTTCGTTCTAAAAAAATCTTGGAGTTGTCTTTCCTTGCTTCTATATCGAAGGCATGATGTACCTACCAGTCACCCAATAAAAATGTTGAGCATACTTTAGGACCTTGTCATTGTGAATGTCATGTGTGTCATTTGATGTTCTGTTTGAAGTTTACTATATGACAACGCACTAAAGTGCTTAACATTTTCGTTGGGGTACTGTAACTTAATAGGGTCTAAGTTCCCACTTACGATCGCCTGTGTGGCCATCTCCTCGTCATAAATAACTATTAAAAAGATAAAAATCCCCGATACAATAGCGATGCCTTATTTAAGTGCTGATATTTATTTAAGGATCAACAAATTTTCATCAAACCTAGCAAAGAACCATTTCAATCAAACCATCTTTTTTTAAACCGCTTCCACATCCGTTTGGCATCTACGAACGTACAGACAGACACACATTAACACAGTCACACATATATACACTTTTTAAAGTTTTAACGTTTTTTTTGGTCAAGGTTAGTGCATTAACATAGTAGTCTTATATAAAAGACTAAGTGTGGAACGCTTTAAAATGCCTATTGCAGATTGTCCTACTCGTACGGAGCTCGAGGTCATAATGTTGAACAGTTTCCTCCCGATGAAGGCATAATGATAACAAATGATGGTCACCCATCAGGCCGCTGCTAATTCGCTCGTTAACAACTGAGCTTACGGTATGCAAAGCTCCCGTCCAAACAACTATTAGTCTTGGACATCGGGTGGTTGTGTGGCGGAGGACTAACCGTACTAACATTTATTTTTTTGATAAGGAGAATTGAAAGTTATAACGATTTGCACGACACGGGCAGGCTAATTAACGGGTAAGTAAATTTAAATAATTTAAATAACTACAACGTGATTCTTTATTTTGTTTTTGATTTTTGAAACGTCAATCTAAAATTCACTATTAGTAGTACCTACTAGGGTTCGTTCTCAAAGTCAGGTGTACGCACAATGGCTCCTAAGTAGGTGTTTGTGATGCTTACTGGTAATATACCTGATTAGCTACCACTTTATTCTAGCCCACAAGTTTATCAGTGTGATATGAATAAAAAAAAAATACATATGACACCAAAATATCATCTAATATACCGTTCTACAGTTGAATCTATAACTGCATACACAGATTCTGGGGCTCTATCTATTCTACTTGATAAAACCTAATTGGTTTTGACATGTCAGCCATTGTCACCGTTCCTTAAGATACCTTTTAACTAACTTCTTGACTTGGCAGTCGTGTCAAAAATCAATACGATATCTTGTCAAAAGTATTTAGGTTTTTCCGAGTTAAATGCAAGTAGAGCCCCTGTCGTAGGAAACAAAGAAACATCCTGTATAAAACCACATTGTAAAAAAGCCGTCTCCTCGCACGCGACGTCAGCAGCAGTGTCCACTAAGGGCGGTGTCCACTGGCGACCGCGACATTGATGTATCGTGGCGGATCAAGCCCGAGCTCGTCTGTCCACTACCTAATCTCCATACATTATTGCACTGCTATTGCTCAAACAAATGGTACTTGAGACTTAAATTTTGACAGAAACATTTAGGGATGTTTCAAATGGGTTTTGTAGGGGCGTGACATTTATGAGTGATTTTATTTTTAAATAAACATCTCAATGTTTTCACTCCGTTAGGGAGTTTCTTGATAAAAGCGATCGGTATTGTAATATTGCATGCCGAATTAAGATAGAACTTATCTAAGCACACCCTGTTCCACAAAGACCTGTATAACTATATGTTTTGGAAATGAATGTCTTTGTCTTTGTCAATATAATTTCAAGAAAGTCATTGTGTCAAGGTTTTCTTAGCTATTAGACGTTGGTTTTCATTGATTCATAAGAAAAAAAAAACCAATCCATTCCAAATGATTCCTAGTTGTCCTAAGGAAATGATTTTTTTTTAGATATTTTACTGATAAAACAAAACCTCTGTGTCAATTTATCTCACAAATCTTGGTCTCACTTTATTCCTTCTTCTGTCAATCTTAAATCTTCAAATCAATCAACTTATTAACCTGTCATGTTAGGCAAAATCTTACTTAAAACTCTCAGTAACCTACCTAAAAACTGACTAAAGTCGTTAGGGCTCACAATACGAACAAACCTAGATGAAGGCTACACAAATCTAAACGTATGACTATAAATTTAAGTCGTGCGGCACCTAGCCATCAATCCCCTTTAAAATTATCCCCATAATCGCATAACATAATAGTCAGACAAGCCCCGGGGCAGGCTATAACTATCAACAGATAATTGCAACACCAAGCTACGTATTATATTCCAATTATCTCGAACAATAACCAGGCGAAGCTGGGCACAGGCAATAGTATTGCCAACGTATGGAGATTAATTTGCGCCACTCGACTCGACCTCTGCAGCTTCCCTGGCCACCCTCGCCTCGAGGCTACCCCCCTACGAAGTCAAAAGGAGGATAAGACTACTGACTGAATATTTGAGACAATCATGGTGTAACAGTATTTGACCTTGTTGCCACAGTAAATCGTTTTTGATGTCGTGGAATTGCCCATCTTCACTTCCATTACTTCAGGTATAACAGATTTTTTTTTAGTTTGCCATCTTTCTTTCATTCGGGTGAATAGGCATTTTTAATCACTTCTCATTTTCTTTAGCATGGCAAAAAATACCTCTGTTCGCGGTGAAATTGGCATCTTAATCCAATTTTTAACCAAAAAGTACTGTGGTATTTGCTATTTCAAAAAGGATGATGATTTAAGAAATTGTTACTGTAAACATAAGTAAGGTTTAGTACTTTAACATTGTAAATACCTTGTTATATTAATATTCTTATCCTCTTTATTCTCACGTGGTGGTCAACAAGCGACCCCCCTCCCCCCTAGTATATAAGGTAAGAAAGGAGTAATTTACTGCGACTTACAATGCTCGAGCTGAGCTGTTCATTAGGGAGCAAAAATGCTCATTATTACTTTTTCAGACGAAGTTGAAGTTCGAACAAAGATATTTAAAATGAAGTTAATGAAATGAATAAAAGTGGTGCTAGGACCTAACCTTTTAACCTAGCGCCCCGTAGCAGTGTTCGCATTGTTGTGCTCCAGTGTTGCGATAATTAAGTCACCGGTAAAATTACTAGCATAAATACTTAGATGTTTCCAGCTTATTCCTCATATATTGGCCATCAATGCATTAGCAATTTTGCAGTCTCGTGATTACAGTTTTGAGAATGCAAATGCGTATGGGTCTTAGATCCCATTTACCATCAGGTGGCCTGTGAGCTCGTTTGCCTTCTACTTGACATAAAAAATCTCTTAGTTTGTCTTTGGGTTTAGTTTAAGATTATTTCCATTTTGACTCGGGATATCTCGGTTGGTAAATAATGGTAAATGTTCGTGTTTCATATAGAGTATTATAAAATCCTAGAGTTTACTCAAATAAAATATTCAATAGTATAATTAATAATTAAACATCAACCTTAGTATAGAAACTTCATTAATATTCCAAATAGACTATTATCATTGTCATATATTTCAAAATCAGAGTAATTTGCTTCGAATTAAATTTTCTGTAATTTAAATTTACTAATTTAGTATTTGTGTTTTTAATAATGCAATGTTATAATTAAATTAAGCCACATCTGTGTTATTCATAGGTCTACTGTAAAAAAATGACATTGTCGCAGGTGATCTAACTTTACTGTTTTATACTGTTAAGAGCACACTATGATATTATGAATATGCAGCAATGTATAGGTATCTCGTGTCATTTGCACGTCCGATCTCTCCCGATGAATGTCTCTTTTAATTTTTCTCTTTCACGATCACCAGATCAGTATCACTATTTGACCAATAAATGGTGGCTACGTCCTTTTGGTTAAAATGCCAAAGAACTTTAACTTTAACTGGCAGATAATATTTATCTGGGGCGCATTCGCATAACGTCGAACTAGTCTTCGTGAAATCACTTCTAAGGTGCATCTCCTAGATCCATTAGATAAATACCTACACACACACACACACACACACAGATACCCACACACACAAACACACACAAATAAACACACACGCACACAAACACACACACACACCCACACACACACACACACACACACACACACACACACACACACACACACACACACACACACACACACACACACACACACACACACACACACACACACACACACACACACGCACACGAACTCACACTCAAATAATGGAACATACGATCACCTCGGTTTTTATAATATTTTAAATCATTTATACACCATTGAGGAAAAATACATAATTACAGCGCCTCTATTCAATACGGTAAAAACAATATCGTTTTTGATCTGTTACCGTATTTTCACCGTTTGGATAGCTCTTATTTACTTGACAGTAATGGCGGATGACGTCGAAACAATGCCAACAGATCAAAGACGATGTTTTTAACCGTCGGGAATAGAGGCTCTGGTTTGGTTACTGCAAAAAATAAAAAGTTTCTGAAGGCTTATTGAAAGAGTAATGATAGGTTAATTCCGAAAACCCAAATTAAACATCATGTTCTTCGTAACTCAATATACAAAAAAGAAAGACGTAATTTCAGTGTAAGTAATTAACTTAGAAACACAACTCGAGAGAATTCCATCAAAAGCCTTCAAGGACTTGTCTATTCGACCCGAATTATGCTCCTAATCCAATATTTGTTCGAGAAAAGGCAAAAAATTTGGCCCCAATTAGCGTGCGACCCGATTCTAAGAGAAAAACCGGGCAAGTACTCTTTCAATGCTCAATGAGGGTTCCGTACAGATCGCGGCTTAAATATCTTGGATTAGTTACAAACAAACAAGAGACTGTGCCACGCCATCTATGATAGCTGATAGGATAAACGGCCACAAAGTCCTTTTGTATAGCGTCGTAACCGAGAGCATCGACTAAAAAAATAATCTTTAGCGTCTTTCCTGACGGTCGGCACACTCATCGTCGTCGTCGTCGGGTCATTGTTTTGTAATAATTAGCTCCAAAACCTACTCCTTTGTTATAACGGATTACAAAGCGAAATGGGGCAAGAGAAAAGATGGGGAGGTTGGGGTCGGCTGTGAGAATTTCAGTGAAGGATTTAAAGGAAGATGGGCAGAAATGTATGAACAAATATGCTTTATAATTCAACAACGATTTAGTGTAGCGGGAAACCTCAAATAACTGTGAGTAATATTTAAAACATCGGGAACATCGGGACGCCTACGCCTACAGTACTAGTAGTACTAGTACTTCTTAGTTTTGACGCATTTTCCTGCTCAAGCTACGCTTGAATGTTTTTTATTTTTATTTTTATTTTATGTTAAATTCATTGTTTTATATCATGCTAGGTTAAGCTTTATAATTGTATAATATCATAAGTAGTATTTTAAAAAACGACTGACTGTTGAGTTTCTTGCGGCGTTTCTTCTCAGCATTGGTCTCTTGCGAAGCGCTGGTAGATTTTGACGTGTAAAATTGCCCGTGCGGCCTACTTACTGAATAAACATCTTTTATCATTTTTATCTTTTTACATAGACGACGTTAGCATAATTACTTTTAAAGTAATTATGCTAACGTCGTCTATGTAGAAAACCGTCTTTGCACGGCAATAACTATTTCACACAAAGACTTTGAAGTACCTGCCATAGTAATAGTTTTACAACTTAGAATTACCTGTCCGGTGACATATCCCTTGTTGTTATTGGTCATATATGCCAATTTGCCCAACCTCCGTTAAAAACATCATAATTTCAAAGAAAACGGTAATACAGAAACCTGCAAAGGACCTGCATTAACGGCCATAAATAAAAAATAAACAATACCTAGACAACCCCTAACAAAATAACCTCGTCCCAAACCAAGCTTGATGGTAATAATACCTAGGATAACCACAATCAAAATCCGTAATGATCTCTGTAGTGGTAAAAGACACGTTGTTCCTGAATGTTGAGCCGAAAGACGGCGACTGATGAAGTCTGCGCTCCGCACAACACCGATCAAACTTCAAAGCCTTATAAGCTGAAAAACTTGCGCTACAGAATCGTTTCGATGGTCTAGGTAGCTGTGTGAGAGGCAATAAGAATGTGGGATTTGCAGATCAATTAATGCTTACTACTCAAAAGACTGGATAAGCAGTTAAAGAAAATAGGTTGTGAAGGTTTAATATGAGTTGGATAAATGCACCTTTTTTATGGCATAGAGAAGGCAAAGGAGCACATAGGCCACCTGACGGTAAGTGGAAACTGTGATTCATAGACATTCGCATTCACAAGACTGCAAGCCTAAGACTACAAATACCTTGCCAACCCTGAGAAGTAAGATGGAATGCTTCTAGGCTACCTTACATAAAACCTGATAAATATTCTTTCATAACTAGAATAACTTTAATATACTCGTATGTAGAAAGACTAAAACCATTAATTCATGGTTAGTCGTTTTAAAGAGACCGTTAACCTTACGAAATAAAAAGTAAATCCTCTTTCCTGTTAACTCTTAATACCTGGCATGCGACTAAAGTCTTCTAACAGTCGAATCCAAATTCAAATTCAAAAATGGAACCCTAAAAACAAAATTGCTACGTATAAAGTCGTAACTCAATTACTGCGATGAACCGTTGTCGCTATAGGCGTTCGTTAGTCTTCGAGCATGCGCCATGACCCTAGGTCGATAATGAGACTCAGCATCACACATCCTTAGCTTAACGTTTACGTATTTACATACGTGCATATGTGCTCGTGGCGTGAGTGTGTGTGGGTTCGCATTTTTGTTTAACGGGTTGGATGCGTTGGAGTTGTTCGAAATTTGAATGATTTTGTTTTGTTTCGTTGTTATTTTTAATGTTAGAGAATAACATTTATGTTAAGAAAGAGATATTCAGTATTATGTTTAAAATTATGAGAAGAACAGTTTGTTGTTTTATTAATTTTGAGTCTAGTATAAAATGGAATATAAAAACTTATAAGAAAATAGTTATAATTATTAAAAAAATGACTTTAGTAATTAGAAGCTTTTTAGGTTAATATATTTTTTTTAAATAATCCCGTTAATATTACAAAAAAACCAGTCATGTGGTGTTCTTATTACAATTAAAACACTTGTGACGCAATACGTCTTAAATAGCGATATTAGATGGTATTAAATGTACTACTTACTTAATTAGCAGTAGTTGCTAAGTTTTTTTTTATTTATTATTATTAAGGTCGCTATTAAATTAAAGTCTAAAAACAGCCACGTGGCGCAAGTATGTTCTAAGTTTCATGGAAAATCCATATAAAATAGTTAACAGAAAAATATCACTTAGGTACCATACTACGGCATTGACAGGGTTGAAATAGTAATGGCGTTCGTAGATTGACATTTAGTTTGTCGAAGAAATTTATGTGAGTTGAATATTTATTCGAATAAGGGGTTAAGTTGGGACACCATTGTCGTACTTTCTTTGCTTATCCTCGTTTCTTAAGAACGTATTATGTATCAAAGTTATTTATCGCAGTTAGGGAATTTGCAAGATTGTATACGTGCTTGATTTGTAGCTTCCTGAAGAAATTGTTTAATGTCCCGTTTTGGTCAGACATAAGGGTTATAATGGATTAATGCTGTAACCAGGTACGTGTCAGAACTCTGTCTTTTTATCTGTAGCAAAACATTTCTCAATTTAACGACGGGGGATGACTTTTATTGGTAAATTACAAAAGGATTGATTGGAAAAAATGACCTGCTGGAGTTTCTTGCGGCAATTCTTCTACGCAATGATGGTCTTGTCCGAAGCGCTAGTAGATTCACTCTACATTACCGACATGTAAAAGAGCCCTCGTGTGGCAAATTTACTTTGAATTTTCTTTTTAAAAAGCGTACCAATAAAAGAGCTGCTGAAAGAACGTCGAGCTAAACTGTAGAACCATGAACACAACTAAACGAATGAAAGGTGCCTCGTACGATATTATACTTCTTCACGGTGAGATGTCTCGTTTCTACTTCTATGGCTCTTTTCTACTTTTGACATGCTATCTTATTTACTTGACGCGCCCGACTTAAAACAATACGATAACAAATCAAAACCAATTAGATATAGCCGAAATAGGATAGGTTAGAGTTTCAGGACTACTTATTTGGAGTTATGGTAATGGATCATAGCTAAATCTCCTAAACACTTCGTATAATTATAAATAACAAGTACCTACCTATATAGCGACACCAACAAAAAGAGATACAGAAATTAATGTATAAAACGAGAAATTTCTACGTCGCCATAACTCTCGCCAGGCTCACGTCGCAATATAATTAAAATCACGACTGTCCCGTGGTCCGCCCTGAAGAAAGTGCCCCCTACCTCCCCAAATGGGGGGAGGGTGGCCCCGGGAGACGGCGATTCACATTAATATTCCCCACTTTTATCTCTATATGCAAACTCGCTCCAAGTCGGTCCGTTCATTGTGGCCGGCCTGATTCTTCCTAGATTTTCCGACAGAACTTCTCCCTTAGTGAATGATTGTGCTGTTTCAATGCGGACTTTTTGTATAGTTACGGAAGCCTTTTGAAAATGTTGATAAGTTTCTTGGTTGGGTCTTGTGGGCTTATAAAAAACCCTGTATCTACTTCCATTTTTCATTCGTTAATTTGAGAGATTAAGCTGTGGATTAGGCCACAGTTTAACTTCTCATCGTCTCATAAATCCTGTGTTTAGTCTCCAAAGGTCATTTTTTTTCAGAAAAAAATTGTACATAATAAGGAAAGTCATTAGGCAAAATGTCCCTTAGCATAAAACGCCCTTTGCCGTCCTGATTACTCTCAGCAAATGAGATCGCCAAGTCTCCAGAATTTATAATTACGGCAAGAATTTCCTTACGAGGACAAAAGTAATTCCGTTAACTACGAAATCCCATTGGTCATCTCGCGCCGAGAAAGAGCCCGGCGTTCTAATTACAAATAATCAAGCGTTCTGATTGGTTAAACGCGCTCCCCCCTTCTGTTTGTTCTTGGCGAAGGGCGTGGCTTTTCTCGCTCGCTCTTTTAATTAGTGTAAGGAGTAAATTGCTCGTGAAAGAGAGCAGCGGCGCTAGTTTTGCGCAGCGCCACCTCTTATTGGATGTCTGAACTAGCGGGGGGTAAAGCAGGGGGATAGTGTTACGTAGTTAATGTAAGGAAAACACGTACGGCGAGCTTTGTAAGGGAAATGGCTCGGTTGACATTCCCAGAGTTGATGGCTGCGCTCGTAAGCCAAATCACTTGTAGGAATGCTGTGGCCTGGGGACAACAAGTTTTATTATGATAGGAAACGCTGTCCACATATTATATTAGTTGAAGGGATTAGGATAGGGAGGTCTTTGTTTTTGTTTTTATATACAATCATTTATTTATGTAGCAAGATAAATATTATGAATTAATTTAACATTATTTATAGGTATTTGTAAATGTTAGTAAGATTTGTAAGTAATACAGTGACATTTTTTTAAGGTAAAATACATTTTAATTCCAGTATGCGTCTACAGATTTCATTTTAATTAAAAACGTAAGCGTTCCCATCTAAAAGTCGCTTAGCGAAAAAAATCTCATTTACGCGAGCACGTCTCAAACTAAAAACCCATCCAATTTCCTCGTTTCATTATTCAAGCTAAATTCAATTTAAATTAGACACAAGCCGAAACTCTAAGTGTATCATCGCCTTCTTTTTATTGCACCCATTCGCCCCCACCTCCCCAACAACGCAGCATTTCCAAGCCATTTAATATTAATGTGTATTTTCGTGGAGAAATTCGTATAAAGCTTCCAGACTGCGATACAGTACCGGGAGGAAGTCGGGTGAGAATGGACAACAGGTTTAAATTTTAATTGTGCAGACTGTTTAAAATGTAGACGGTTGGAATAGTAATGCGGATAAATTGAAAAGCGTATCATGGCTTTAGTGCTTGTATTCAGTACACGCTGTTTGTTAAACAGACGTAATAGACCGGTTACGATTGGTTTGTTTCACCTTTTGATGTAGTTTTTTTAGCAAGCTTTGTATTTATTATTACAACGGGTTTTAAAAGAAGTCCTCATAGTTAAAAGTGTCGTATCACAATGACAATGTGGTATTTATAAAAATGATTCAAAAACTTAATTGCAGTGCGTTTATTCTTGTTAATTCCTTATACATTTATTACCTTATTTGCTTTTAAGGCTTTATTTAATGTAAATGGAAAGATCGGTGAAATTTTCGTTGTCTTTCGGACAACACAAAGCAGTCTTTGGCAGCATCCCAAGGTCGAAAATAAACTACATTAGGTACTTTATTGGGCTAAAAGACTGGTTTAGCTTAATTACACAAAGGAAAACAACGTTTATTCTCAGTATAGTATTTTTTATGATTGTAAAAAGATACACGGACACATGGACAGACTAACGGATAGCGCATATAGTTTTAGGATGTCATACGGGGTTCCGCTGGCTCTCTTTAACTACAAAACTCTAAAAACGACATGACTTATTTCATATTAATGGTAATGTCCGACGACGTCGTCCCGGCTGCTTCATTTTTTATAAACTATCACATCTTTGTTACGTCAAATTGACTGGCGCGTCAACAAGGATTGAAAACACTAAAGTAAAAGTTATAAGCATATATGAATACAAGAGTCAAACTTTAAACAAAACCTAGCAGTGCCAAATCGCTCCGAGCTCCTCTATGCAGAGACTAGCCGGCCTTACGCTGGATTTATTACTCCTAGTTAGAAGTAGTTCTGAAGGCCAAAAGTAGTTGGAAACAGCCATTTCCAATAGATAAAGCCTCGAGACAGATTCCAAATACATTAAACACTGCCGCCCGAAGGGGTGAAACTATTAAAAATTCCTCAAGAAAGTACCGCGGTGTATTTTCGAACTGGGCGTGAGTCGAGTGCATGATGCGATTATTAGGGCATTTTGCGAACGTGGCGTGGCGGGTTCGAAGGGTTCTAGTTCAAAAGCGGATTTTCAATTACTTTGTGTTCGTAAATGCGTTTAGTTTGAATTAATTCGTAAACTAATTAACTATCGAACGACTTATACTCACGAGCAAAAATGATGGGGTCGTGTTGCACTGCAGATCTTTAGAACATGACCTTACTAGTGCATAATATTGTACCAATAAATTACTTGGACTACTAATACTAACGTTTACCAATTTGACTACTAGGTACCTATAGTTAGCTCTAGGGGTCTACTGTCAATAATATCAGTTAATTAATTTGACTTCTTATTTTGGTATCATAAAGGCTTTGATAAAGTCCGAGACTTCGTTAAGGTCGAGATAAAAATCATGTGCTCTATTCTACTCGATAACACAATATTAAGAGATATTGTATTGTTTTGAACTTGACCGCATTTACTCTCAAATAAATATAACATTGATGATACGAATCGGCCTTTATACTTATTTTTTATTATTATTTTGAGGTCTTACCATCAAGTGAATAAGAACTACCATTAATTTAACAATACGATTACGATACAACAGCGGTATGGGCTAAAGCAAAGCACAATAAACGCTTTGTTCAGATTCTGATGGAATTTATCCTTCTTTTTTCTTCGATTTAAAGCGTCGATACACCAAATCTTACCCAACTTTTGCACCTCTAAAGACAAAAGTATATATGCATTACAGAAGCTATCTCGAGAGGGTGACAAGCCCGTAATTCCTATTTTACAAATGGTCCACGATTTATACGAACCTCTCGGTGATTATTCGGGGCCCAACATAAATTACCTTTGCTGGTCGAGAGGTGGTTTTATTTTTGGATTTATAACTTTGTTTGAATTGCAATGTTTTATAATTAGAAGAGCTAGTTTTCTGTTAAGGTTGAGCAAAAATTCGATGAGCATGTTCATTATGATCTGGGAGTTGGTAGTTTTAGTGGTGGCAAATCCCAAGGTTCGTGGTCTCTTCAGATCGCTAGCGCCATATTCTTATCTGTTTACTAACCTATTATCTATGGCAACAGTGTTTTCATTGTTGTTTCACGGTGTGGTGGGCAGACAGCCGGTGGAATGAGAGTTTTGAGGTATTAAATATTAGTCCTTAGATTTGGCAATCGATTTGCAATCTTTAGATTTCATTGACTATTATGTGTGTAAGTTATACCATTATCGTCGTAGTCCTATTTTTCTTTTTTACTTACATACCTATTCATATTGGAGTTGCCGGTGTTTTGTTATATTTGGAATATGTGTTATTTTAAAATAAAAGTTTGCTAAGCGAGAATTGTAAACCGACCCTCAAATCGCCTAGCTATCAAAAAATAATAACATTACATAAGCTCCGGGCGAAAACGTTAATCATTTTCACGAATTTTGAATATGTTGTTGTTAGTAAAAAAAACTACGTTCGTAAGTTTCCGTTGTCTTTTTTGTGCCTCTCTCAAAAAAATTAAGCGATTAAAACGAGATTTTCAGGGAGAGTTACGTCAACCAAAGCTGATAGTAACAACAGCAAGTTGTTTAGTGATTCAACTAACATCTTAGTTGATCTCTCTAACGTCTCGTCAAGGTCGTATGTAATCAAGACGCTTATGCACAACAGTTACAATCTTGTTAGACTCGATTATTATTTTCAGTGTATATAACAAAAAATCAGTCTAGGTGGGAGAGAAACTTATCACATTTCGTATTGAATTTTTCAGCTTCACAACAAGACTCTTAATATCGAGAACGTTTAAAACTTCGATGCGAGTTTAATAAATGCGAAAGAATTTTCTGTCACGTCAACCTTTTTTGAATATTCTCTAATATAGGTCTGACTAATTATTTAACCTTTAACAAATTACCGCCAACAGTTGTCGCCGGCCATGTGGGACTTTAGTGGCGACATCAAAACGTTTTATTGCTTCCTGTTTAGAATGAATAAAATATTGATGCGGTTGAAGCTTACTCATTTGGAAACGAAACGGGGACAGTGACCAGCATAATTTGACCCCTGAAATAGAACACAATACTAGAAACTAGAAATCGTAATATTCTGGTGTTTCGTGAGTGATAAAATCGAGAATAATTATTTCGATCAGGGATTTTGAACCTTTAAAACGTTTGCTATGTCTTCAACTGTCAAACTTTGGTGGGTCTTGCGGCAAAGTTTAATTAAATGCGGGCACCTAGTCTAAGGGAATAACTATATAAATAAGAATATTTATTTATTTAATCTTTATTGCACAAAATAATACACTTAATATACAAAAGGTGAACTTAATGCCGTGACAAACCTCCTTATAAGTAGCATTATCTTACTCCTACTTTCTTTGGCTTCTAGTATTTCTTGTCACTTAAGTAACTGCAATTTTATTTACTCCATTGGCTTTTTGACAATGCGCCAAAGTTCCAAATAATGTAAGAACTAAACGTAGATTTTCTAAAAATGCGGCTGACACAATTTACCAAGTTTTTCATGGGCGTAATTTAAACCTATTTTAGTCAAATTATTTTATGGCAAATTCCAATGACAGTAGAAGCTAAGGCCATCTCATTTTTAAGCATACTTAAGCTTATGAGAAAGGATAATATTTCAGAATGCCTATATATCCACCCCTACCCTAGACTGAATCACTCCAAACCTAATGCACTAAAAAACAATCGCCTATCGATAAAAACTAAACGCCAATTTCGATAGCATCAGCCAGGAGGCGCGCCATTCACGGTACACCGCTCGGCTAATTTATGGTGCAACGTGTTAATTGCTGTAATGAATAGCCGGCATTACGTGACGATGGACTCTATCGGCCATCTATTTGTTTATGTTAACGCTTATGTTAATTAGAGGATGTGTGCTCCAATAGACATTGTGTGAGTGGGTTTTTGAGTGACGCTATTAAAATGTGAGCGTTTGAAAAGTTTTGTTGACAATGCTCGTTGGTTTAATCAGCTATTTGATAAGGTGACAAATCCATTGCTGGATAATAAAAAATAACTTTTGTCAAATGCATATATTTATGACTTTAGTTGATTCTATAATCATGAACAACACAAAAATGAGTTCAGTTTTCTTATTTTCCTATATTGGGGAGAGAGTTATTCTGTTATTTAAGTAAGTACCTACACTAAGCAGCGCGTTTGGTGCGATTAAATCACCTTATATGCGAAAGCATTGTAAAAGAATAAAAGTATTAGCAAAAATAATAAAAAAATCAAAAAAGTTAAAAAAACACGTTTCTATTGTTATTATTTTATTTTAGTATAATATACCTAACATAATATATAATTTACGGTCTCATCGTAACACCAAAATGATGTTTTAAGCAAAAATAAAAATGTTAAGATGAAGCGAAAAGCTAAGTACCTACTCAAGTCGATCTCACTAATGACACAGTACAGCAATTTGACTAAGTTCGAATAAATTCCGAAAACGGGAGCCTGCCGTTTGGCAAAAATATGTTTGCCAAATGTATCATTTCCCATATTTTTGTGCCAACCCAATGTCATATAATATTTTCAGAATTTATTTCAGTACCATCGTGTAGAACCCTACAGGTTAGGGTAGGTTAGTTTTATTTTTAGGTTAGGTTAGGTTTTTTTTAAATAATCCTCAAATATTTACGGTTACAGAAAACAAAGCGGGTTGTCAAATGAAAAGTTGGGAAACAATACATTTGGCAAACATATTTCGCTGAAACAAAGGTAACCCTCCGAAACCACATTTTACACCCACAAAGAACAAAATATTTGAAATCACACAATCCTGTTCCATTTGTAGTAAGTAAAACAGGGTGCGAGAACAAATATTTTACTTAGTTATTGCAATCAGTCAAAACAATATAATATTTAAAATAGACACCGGATCTACTCATTTTCAATGCGCTTTCAACCATTCATAAACAAATGTCAAGTTAAACAGAGCTTGTAAACTCATAAAAGCCTACGATAAACCTTTAGAATTATATTCTGATGTTAATCTAGTAATCGCTCACTAAACGGCCATTACACGGCAATTAGCCGCGTGTGTGTTAATCAGATGCACCCTAGCTCATTACGTATGTGAACTGTCTATTACACCGGTTATCTAGTTCTTAGTTGAAAGTTGACTTTAGTTTTTTTATTTATTTAAAATAAGAATAGCTAAACTGAAGTGGCAGTGGGCGGGGCACATTGCTCGCAGGACTGATGGCCGATGGGGTCAGAAGGTTCTGGAGTGGCGTCCGCGGACCGGAAGACGAGCTGTAGGTAGGCCTCCAACAAGATGGAGCGACGACCTCGTCAGGATCGCGGGATCGCGGTGGATGCGAAAAGCACAAGACCGGTCTGAGTGGGAAGCCTTGGGGGAGGCCTATGTCCAGCAGTGGACGTCTTTCGGCTGACATGATGATGATGAAGTGATCTGCCCTCGCTTCGTCTCTGTATATGTGAGTTTGCTACAACTCCCGTACATTAACTTGAATTTATTTATAAATCTTCCTCTTGAATCACTTTATCTATTGACGAAAACCGCGTTTAAATCCGTTCCGTAGTTTAAAAGATCTGAGCGTACATAGAGAGTGACATACGGCGGAGAGCGACTTTGTTGTATAGGTGCTTGTAACAAAATATAGGTTGTTGTATCAAAATTTTAAAATGGAAGTTTTACACATCAGATGTAAAATATATGGAGAATCGATTTATGAGTGGAAACTTAGAGTTAAATAGTTACAAAAATAAATAGTCAATAGTTTTTCAAGTGGCCGGTGTTCATGGACGGTGGTATCTAATTCCCAATAAATAATTTAGGTACCTACTTGACTCTTATAAGTTCGACTACTAGAGGATCTAGATCTTCCTATCAGAAATATTCTCTCCAAATTTCAAGTCCCTACGTGTAGTGGTTTAGGCTGTGCGGCACGTCAGTCAGTCAGTCAGCCGCCACGAGATACATTTATAAATCTCCTTGTCAGAAAGTTAAAAAAGAATCGCTTACCTTTGCTAATTCTTAATGTTCTCGTATATCACAAACACAAAAGTACACTTGCTAGCCTAATTGAGACAGACGAGACGAGAGAAAAGCGCTTCTATGTTGATATGACAGATCTAGTATTTCCGTCTTGTTTTCCCATGTTATCCTATTTTTGGTATCTCAATATATTCATGTTTATTTTTATTTATTGCAATCACTTAAACTTAGTTAATATTAGAAAGTAGCAGGTTTCTATTTACTGGGTAAAAACCATATTGCGTGTATTCGTACTTGTTTACGAGTGACACTAAAGAATGACTTAATCGTCACTAACTAACTACGAGTGCGGCTGTTAAGTAAAACTCGCACTTTATAGCATATTTTGACTTATAGATATTTTAAATGTAAAAAAGATTTTATTTATGGTACTTATAGAGAACGCAAATGAGCACACAGGCCATCTGATGGTAAGTGGAAACTGTGACCCATAGACATTCGCATTCACAAGACTGCATGCCTAAGACTGCAAATGCGTTGCCAACCCTGAGGACTAAGATGAAATGCCTCTATGCTAGTCATTACACCGGCTGACTTATCCCCAAACCGGAACACAACGCGGTAGGCGGATAAGATGGTGGTAGCGTTCCGGACGGACCCTGCACAAGGTCCTACCACCCGCAAAGTTTATACCTATGTCACTATAAATACGCTCAGACAATGTTTACTACGTCTACGTCTTTACGATCGAATAATCTAATTATTTATTCGCTTCGCAGATAATTTGGCCGTGACAGACAGATGATTTAGTTCCGTACGGCACAGTAAACGTAAATGATGGCAAAATATCATGAATATTAAGCAAACGGTTAATGAAATATCGCCATGCGTATCTGGGGCCAACGATGTGGGGAATCTAGATGTGGCTTGAGCGTAGATAGCTTACAGGTTGATCCTCGTTCGCTTCTGAACTCGGCGCACCAATTTTTAACCGACAAGTTGAAGTTGTCCTGTTAGAGGGTAAAAACTACATTTGACGCTCGTCCCACCGCCGACGAGGAACCGATAAACTATTTTCTCGCTCAAGAAACGAAACATAAATATAGGTCCCTTGTCAATAAAAGAGACACAGATACCTATTAATGGTTGATCGCTGGCTGTTTACACTGCCAACGAGAACTCTCTCTCCAACAAAAGATACATATTTATCCCGTGCTAATAAAAGAGACAAATATATTTTAATAGTTGATCGCTGGCACTACTCGCTTCTCGATCATCGTGGAACAGGTTCCTTTAAGGGCATGCACTCTCAGCTTACCCGCTTTATGCATCGAGTGAGCGCACTAGTAGACATCGCTCAGTCGAGCGACCGTTCGACAGAGACTCATATTTAAGACACTTCAGTTTAGGTTGCTAACATTGTACAGATTAAGTGAATTTATAAGGCGATAGCAATTTTTTTGCATAAGTTTATAAGTTATTCATCTGGTTTTTTCAAAAAGATTATCAATGGATACTGAATATAATTGCTAAGCGAGATAAATACGATATCTTATGTTTATTCACTACATGTGTTCTGGTATGATTCAAAAGCTTAATTCTGATCAATAGTTAAACGAAGAACTTCTTGAGATTGTAGCGTAAAGGTGCCAACCAATCTTCAAGAAATGTTTTTTTCTATAGTTACATTTTTTTATCATTTCGTAATTATTCACTTGCATACCTCACCGGTTTTTCCTCAGAAAACTGTAGATATAGGTAGTATTATCGATGATTTTCAAATATGCTTGTTGTTATCAGCCACTTTTATCGAGATATTTTAATATATATTTATATGCACAATCCAAAGAACAGAGATGCACAAAATACAGAATGCCTTAGGGCACTAACTCCGCCATTTGTACTTCGTTCATTGTGTAATAAGATATAAAAAAAAAAATCTTACCAAAGACATCCAGCATGAAGCTTCCACATCTTTGTCACCGGATTAATATTGATAAAACTGCTCAGTTTTTATTCGAAAATAAAGGATTAATCGTTGACAGGAAGACCCGGATCGCATAAATATCTCATTAGGCCAAGATTTATAACTCAAACAGTCACGAAACTGAAAAAAAGTTTGAAAGCAAAACGTTTTGATAATTACTTGTCAGCATGCGATAGCCTATTCGTGGCTAACTGGTGTACGGTTAATTTGACCTTTTTTATTTTTACACAATTTGTCATTTTTTGATGACACCTAAATTAGAGAGGTCGCACGAACGCCGACACTCGGTGGAAAAGGTTTCAGGGACGAGCGAAGCGAGTAGTTAATAAGTACCTACCTTTTTTTAGGCGTTCAGTAAAAATAATAAAAATTACGTCACCAGAGAAGTTTATGTATTATTTTATTTAACTACGGTAACCCAAAAAAAACAAATTGAGTTGTATTTATGAATCAACATAAAAATAATGTGGGTCTAATGCAAATACAACAAGGTCGTAAAAGCATTTTTGTTGCATTGCTCCGCTAATCTCTTGCTCTGACGCAATTGCAGACGGGATTATTTAGCAAAGTACCTGCTCAGATCAGGTTCTAACGTACCTACATGCCTAACAAAATGGCAGCTGCCCACTAAGCCACGAGAGGACCAATAAAAACACCATTAAAATCCACCTCGATTCCAACGATAAGCAAATACTCCGAGCGGGAAAGGTGACATTCGATAAGCATGTAAGTCCAGAGCGTCGCTAAATGTACCAATAATTTATCGACAGTTTTACCCCGGTTCATTTACATTAAACAAATTGTTAATTTTTCGATAACATCATCCGGAACAGATGGTCGAAACCATGACAACTGAAGTTCATCCAACTTTGAGCCTCAAGTGTGTTGGGCTACGCTTTGCTTTGGGATGCAGGGCGTGTTTTTTTTTACTTTTTTTTTAATTTTAAGTGGTAATTGTGGAAGGTAAGCATGGCATGTGCCGGGTTTTGGGACAGGTTGACCACATGTGGCGCGGTCTGTCGGATATTTTATCCAATTTATTAGATTATGATATGACGCGTTAATCGTTTCGTAGTTTAAGCGAATTTGTCCAGAAGCCGATAGCTGTCGATAGGAATTTAATCTAATTTAATTATGTAGTGATATCGGTCTAATCAAATAATTTTATATATTATTTTATAAGATGTTAATTTATGTTCAGTACATAAATAAATTACTTCAGTGTTACTAAGTTTAATTGTTAATTAATCTGCGTTACTATGTCCGCATTAAATGGATCAGTTTTATGAACACTTTGGAACTTGTAGTTAGAATGAAATGAGACCCTTACATAATGAAAATGAGGCTTTCGTAAACAATAGCCTCCTAACCAGCCGCGTGTATCCGACTCTCCGGCTAAAGTGCGACATTTATTCGCATAAGCCATTACCGCGCACAACTGAAAGTGCCATTAACATAAAAGAAGAAAAGAGAAACTACTTTCGAACTCAATATCAGAATCTTTTGTGTAGCAAATCTACTCTCAAAGCCCCGGTTCGCGGCCATCCGTTAACACATTGATTATACATCAAGGAAAATAAAAAGGAAATAGCGCCAGGAAAAAAGCCGCCCGTAACGTAACCATTTCAATCAGACAAAACGTTTTGCGTTTTTATGGTGGCACGGCATCGGCGACTATCTCGTCCCGAAACAGATTATTTCTCATTTGATTTATGGCGGCTGAATCTTCCAACGATATTATGTTTTGGTCATCCATTCGATTCCGATTTGAATGCTGAGCGCCGAATGGGGTGGTATGAGACAGGGTGGCTCTCGTACTATATTAATCTCAAATCCATTTGTAGTAATCTGCATTCGATATTAGCGGTTCCCAGCGACGGGTTAAGGTCGACTTTAGTGTTTTACGAGGCGAGTTAGGACGGTTTAGAGATCGCTAACCGATAGAGGTGAGAGATGAAACAGTAGCGTCGCATTCATTTCGCGGATGTAGCGCCCCGTCCCGCTCGCTCGCGGGCTGCGGCCCTAGTATGTATCAGATTTGGGTTTTACCGTTTTATTGCTTATTCTTTTTAGATTTTCAGCGGCGAAGGCATATCATTTTGTTTTTAATGCGAGGCATAAATAACCGCGCAGCGCGTCCGTGACGTAAGGAATGGTGCGTTTAGGGAAATGTGCGGAAGTGAGCACTATTTGTTATATTGTAATAGGGCACGTAGCAAATTTGAATTTTCCAACCAGCTCGCTGATTCGCCCGCTTAATTAAGTGGTTGAACCGCTGCCAGCGCGGCTGCCCGTAATGCGCTGAAACACCGAAAGAGTTTGTCAAAACTCTAAATTTATGCCCAACCGATAAAGTTTGGGCGTTAAGAAAATTCAATCAAAGATAATTTCCCATTCAACTTTTTTAAGGAACTGCCGCTTGAATTTTCAAAAGTGATTTTAAAGAGCCAAGGGGTGATTTGGTTGAGTAAGTATTTTGCAGCGAAATATTTTGTCGTCGGTTGCCCGCATCTGGCGTGGGTCCAGTCGCCTGATGACAGCTTATGAATATTTTTGGCAAAATTCGCCGTTTTGCCATTGGAAGGATGTTTCTTATTTAACTTTTAGTTCAAATTATGCTCTTATATTTTTCATAGCTCTTTCAGCGGTAAAACAATGAAAATTGATTGGCGTAATGCAATAACAACGTGATACAAAAAACTGCATCCAGTTCTTTTGAGTTTTAATGTCCTAATAATTGGTAAGTTTTTTTCTTGTATTTGTATTAGGTTATATAATACAAAACACTTAAATTTTCGACGAAGTTATCGCTGGTTAAATCTTTATTTAAATGCGCTGACCTGCCACCTCTCGCGCCCGGCATAGTTTCCGCTACTCGGCGATAGATGTCGCGCCGGGCAGCGTCCGCGGCGCGTGCCGCCCCTCGCCGCATGGGGCGCCACGACCCTCCATTGTTCCAAACCAGCATCACTCTAGCTTCGATAACGCATAAATTCAACGGATTCGAATCTGTTGTTTTATCTCAGTAACGTATGGACACTGCGAAGTGAGCCCGTATGATATCTTGCTTGTTTTGCCTTTATTAATGAAATATGTCGTTGCTACACAGAGCTGGCGGTTTATTTTATTATTTTAGTTACCATTTGTTATCACGACTTTATCTGCCGTAGAGAACAAGGATACATCGAAAAGTAAATTATGAAGGTATTGTTCGGGTCAGGATCCCTTAGAGCGGAACAATAGGTAGGAATAATTTTAGCGTTTAGTAATAAATTTCGTATTAACAAACTGTGTCACTAAAGTCTGGGCTTTAAGATGCTTTCATTTCATTTTTAATTTTGAAGGGTGTCGTTAATCCTCCGATATTGAGGGTTTGCATATCTTTGGCTTCGTGCGGTTCTCAAAATCGCTGGGGGAAATGAATGAGTCGATGAAAACTTGCGCGATTAATGAAGAAGAGTTCGTTTTGGCGGCCGCGCCATGGTAATGAAAAATTCTCCTCATTTTAAATGTTAAATTAATATAATGGTAATGGAAACGGATCCTGGTAAGTGATATATTAAAGGCAAGTGGTAATAAGATGAACAACTTTATTTCATAAAAAAAAATACAAAACATCAACTTGGTACACGCTGGGTCTTGAGCTAGGTTACCCTGTATTTCAGGACCCGGATTATAATATAAGCCACAGTTAATATTATCTTGGTTGAGACGCACAGAATTTTAAATCTTGATCTCAGAAATAAGCTATCAAGCTTAAGGTATAACATATATTGGCTGAGTTTAATTACCTACTGTTAGCTAGAAGAAAAAATAAATCGATAAGGGACTGCTTTCTTTCTACATGTGTCCCATCACCTCCGGAACAGACTCACTTGACGACGGTATCACGGCGGGTCACGTTGCGTTATTTTTAATATAAATGTGTACCTACGCCTAATTAATAAAGACTTTTCTCCACTGAGATACTGCCACTGTCTCCAATCTATTCGGAACTTAGCATTTATAAAACCATTTACTACAAATAACAAGAGCTACTCTGAAAACAAAACCTCCCTCACCATTAACCCTCTTAAAACTATACGCAGCTTACTATTCATACGCTCAAATGACAGTTAAATATGCAGATGCAGATGTTAAATCCTAACTAATTCCGCTAGGGAGCGTCCGTCACGCAACCCTTGACCGGGTGTGTTAAATCTAAATGAACGCAATAATTGAGGCCCAGGGCGGTGAGGGAGGATATGTCCTAGGTACACTTCGAATATACGGTTTTGAGTTTGTCGAAATACAAAAAGTAAACGACATAAAAATAATTTCAATTAAATCCCAACTAAGATTTGAAATGAGCGTGTTTGTTACTTTGTCCTTCTTTCATGCAGTAAGTAACAAAACAACAGAGCATGTTTTTTTATTTAGAGGTAACTTTATTGCAAAAAAAATACACTGTTCCTGGGGCAATGTCAATAAACGAGATGTTGACAGAAACTAGTACTTAATTAATAAATTATAGGGCAGAATAATCACAACAATACAAATAACTATAGCTTTATACAAAAGTTGAGCTGCCGATATATTGACAATTTAGGAAAGTTATAGTTTTTCCCAGTTTCAAATTAAGGCGGATATTTTCTGTAAAACAACAGCTATTTTAGAACAATCAAACAAATGCCCTGCATCCACATACCTAGTTAGTAAGATTACAAAACCCATTCAAAAGTCACACCCAATGAACTCGTCAAATCTCATTGTTAATTACAACTCGAATATTAAAACACGCCCTCACTAACAAGAGAGGGTGACATAATCGCAGAAACAAATCTGGCTGCTCCTGAATGTAAATGATCATGATTAATTTGTTCAACGCAATGACAAGAAGGGTTAAGGATCCAGGGGTTGGGGAATCTCCGGAATGCTGCCCAGTTTAATTTCAACAGTACCATTTTACTCTCTGATTGCCTTTGAGAGTTTGATGGAGAGCGCAGATATTTCCGGGTTACGAGTTCCCGTACTAATTACACAGTGAGATATTTGAACAATCGACGTTAGGGAATTTAAAGTTAGTACGTCTTTGATCCCTTTTGTCGGTGTTCTTGTTTGATATGATCTGGTGGCGTTTTATTGGATTCGGAACTGAAATTATGTTTAAAATTTCATTTTTAAACGAATTTGGTTACTTATTCCTTTTTTTGTAATCGTTTTAGTTACTGCAGATTGAATAGAGTGTTGATTATTCAATTTTTTTATTCTAACAAGTCAGACTGTGAAGTTCAGTGTGTATTGGACACCCGTTCCCATGATATTTGACTGTTGACCTTCAGCACAAAAGGCTGGCATTACTGATCCATCGATTCGTTCAGTGTGTTAGCACATGTTCAATATTATGCTGTCGCGAGTGTTTCAAATTGCTTATAGAACCATAATGCCATTAATGCCACATGCATGTGATTTTTTTTTCTTTCATTGAGTATATATTTACAATTATTTACAACTAGCAATACGAAGAAAATAGCGCGCTATAATTTTAATAGTACCTACAGAGCGTTAAGAATTCGAAATTCAATTGGAAAAGAAAAGTTATTAATCGTAAAGAGAATAGGCGGTCGCCATCATTAAAAAATGTTATAGGAGATATTTCTTTCTTGATACTTGATCCGTAACCTATAGTATGTATATATGTTTGATCTGCCTTAGAAATATTGATAGTTGGTCCCGCCCACAGCGGGCTAAAAGTATAGGCAATACTTTAACATCGATCGCGTCGCCTTCACACGACAGCATTGGAATACATTTTATTTTGGAGCCTTCAGAGCTATCACAAGTTCACAACTTGCCTTCAACCTCTTTGTCGAGTACGATGTCTCGTTCTAACTAGACTATGCCGAAAGAGACACTAGAAACCAGCGACAAAGCGAGTTGTCCAAACCGTAGTGGTTCATTGTGGGCGATAAGATAGGAAGTATGTGGAGCTCACGGAAGCTGTATAATATAGTAACTCGTACATCAGGCTTTTCGTTGGATCCGGTAGTTTTGAATTTTTGCAGAGTTAATAAATAATCTAAGTTTTCATACTCAAGTGTCGATTTTAACCCGAAAGGGTTAGTTTTTGATAGTTTTATCACAACTTGCAACCGCAAGTAGCCGTTTCTTGAACGGGGACTATCATTTCAAACTCTATTTTGTTTCGATATTTTTTGTTTTGGCGGCTTTAATAATACACACACACTCTGTTAAAATTTAAAGAAACTAGCTTCTACGGTTCATGAGATACAGCCCGCTGAGAGACAGACGGATGGACTGTTACGAAGGAAAAAAAAGCATTTACGTCTTCTGTATCATCATGTGTGTAAATGTTTTGGTAATTCGGAGCTAAGACAAAGAGGTGATTATTTGAAGAGCCACGTCGCCACGTGAGATGCAGCTCGAGATTACGTCACTACTCAGAAAAGAGGCTTGGGATGAGCGCCGGCGCACATACGGGATAAGGCTGAACGTTCACTGAAGTGGTTCTCTTTTTTGCGTTTACAACGTTAGAATTGCATAACGCAATTTCTCACGAGATAAACGTTCAATGCTAAACAAGTGCCTGCGCTTAGGATCGCCTTATGAAATGCTATAATGCTATACTGTATCTCTCATCCATGCTGTATTAAAATAAGTTAGCCATAATAGCCATGTTCAGTTTACAAACTTTGGTCTAAGAATTTGCTGCTGAGGAGCAGGGAAATTGAAACTACTAGTAACTATGCAGCGACAGAGTGATGTTTCTAGGATGAGTGAAATAAAATACCTGAGTGAAGGATATTCATACCAAACGGTTTAAATACTCATTTTTAAACTTTGCAACTGCATCATGGTGCTTATAAGGACTTGAAAAGACAGAGCTAGAGATTTATCTGTCAAAAATAGTGTTATCTACGAGGGCCGTTCTGAAAGTTTCTAGCTGTCCCGAACCTATTAACAAAACTATACTTTTTATACTACCGATTAAAACCTTTTTTTATTGCCTTCAAAACACTGGCCGAAAATAATTATAAATATTTTATAAAGACATGAAAAAAATGATTTTAAAAATATGTGTCATACATTGTTTCGATTTCAACATGAACGTTACAAGAGAGGAATTTCGTGTGATGATTTATAACGACTACAATAGTACATTATTGCCTAGGCACGGAAGTAGGCAATTGCGGGGCGAGGATTGGTTTAAACGGACGAGCTTGCGAGTCCGTTTAAAAATACGAGGCCCGCAATTGCCGTTCCTGCCGAGGCATATATAGTGCTTTTCTCAAAAATCGCAAGAATAAAATTATGTTGGAGTAAAATTAGCTTCCTCTTTTAATTCTTTTGGCGTACAATTAAATTCTTCATCGCTTGAACTCATTTTAATTGCAAACAAACAGAAGCTTCACATGAAAAAATTATTACCTACTCTTTACCGTCTTTTGTTTATGACAAGGAGAAACGCAAGCTTTTTTTTTAAAACTACTCAAGCTATTCGAGATACAGATAAAAAAGTTATATTCCGAACAAAATTTGGATGTAATAAGACTTGTGCCCTCATTTTATTAAGGCCGTTTTCACTTTTTAAAAAGTTAGATACTAGATGGTAATGAAATTTGTATGCAACATTGCGTGCTTGTGTAGCGAGCACGCAATGTTTTTTTTTTTTAATTTGAGATCTGTCAGTAAACTATGTACTTCGCATCCCAATATATAGATAGTAATGTCAACTTTTCCTGTCATTTTTGAGAAAAAGAGGTTTAACGTTTAAGGAGTCACATGAAAACTTAAACACAGCTTTTGGAGAATCTGCTCCTTCATTAGCCACCATTTCCTTTTGGTTCCGTGAGTTTAAACGAGGCAGGGAGTCCGTCAAAGATGAAGCTAGACCGCGGAGGCCGCCGACTGCAGTGACTCACGAGAATGCCATCTGGCTTCTGGGTATTAAAGAAAACAGAAATATTACACATACAAGATGAACTGAAGATTGGATCACAAGCAGTTTCAAATATTTTGAACGATCACCTAAAAGTACGGAAAGTTTGTTCACGATGGATACCGCATTTGCTCACTGAAGATCAAAAAGCTCGGCGGGTAGATTGGTGCAAATATATGCACGAAAAATTTGACGACGGCAAATCACAACAGGTGTCGAGCATCCTGACGAGTGATGAATCGTGGACATATAGCTACGACCCACTTACCAAGCAACAATTGACGCAATGGGTGTTCGAGGAAAATGGCTTACAAACGAAAGTTGTTCGAGGTAGGACGGTCAACAAAAAAATGGTCGCCGTGTTTTTTCGATTTAGTGGTCCTGTGGCAGTTATTCCTCTAGAAAACCGAAGAACTGTCACTAGTCAATGGTATACCGAAATGTGCTTACCTCAAGCCTGCGAACAGCTCGGCGAGGATCGTCCGAAGAGCGGTACCCGCGGCATTCTTTTTCACCAGGATAACGCCCCAGCTCACACTGCTACTCGGACCCTCGAATTTTTGTCCATTTTCGGTATACAACTATTGCCTCACCCACCATATAGCCCAGATCTCGCTCCGTGCGACAATAAAGAAAACCTTGCGAGGACGAACTTTTAACGACTCCAATGATGCAGTCAATGAATTTAATCGTGAATTTTTCGACCTTCCGCAAGATCGATTTTTTTCTTGTTTCGAAAGTTGCAAATCGAAATGCAAAAGTGCATCGAAGCTGCAGGTGAATACTTCAAAAAACTGTAAATGAATAATAAAGATATCTCTTAGTTTTTTTGAGTAACTAGAAATTTTAGGAACAGCCCTCGTATAGATCAAAGTCTAAAATTGTTTCTTTAACTGGTTCAAAATACCAGGCAAGCAGAAATTGCTAAGGGTGCAACTCAATAACCGTTGCTCCTAGCAAAGCCAAAAAGGCTAGTTCGTTAAAACTAGTGCACGTGCGACGTTCAAACTTATTACCGCGCCGATAAGCATCGTCTTAATTTTACAAGAAACGCGTAACCGTTTCTTACTTTTGTCAGCTCTAACTTCGCTCGGGACTTGTAACGACCTCTTTAACATTAGCGGCACGCTTGCTACCGGTTACGTTGTTTTTTGTTTAAACCCAGCTACGTTTAATTGTTAAGGCACGTTATCGTGAATATCATCTGTCAGTTCATGGGAACCCGGTACGCTCCGCCATTTTCTAACTTTTGTCGGTACATTTGCCCGGAAGGCGTCGCTTCGTGTTTTCTCAGTAATGAATGATACTGGATTGTCCTTTTTACTTTTTGTGTCATTATAGTGTTTATTGTCATTGTTAATGTTAACCCGAATGCTCTTAATGACGTTTGACACTGAGATAACAACGGTAATTTTCGTGGATATTGTACGTTCTTAATGTTCTAGGGAATTGTTTTGACGATGTTTACGTTTCATGCTTCACGAGTTTTTGAATATAACACTTTTTTCATAAGTTATCCACACTGTGTTATTTTATTTTGAAACATATGAATGTGATCAGCTTAAACTTGAAATCGCAATGCTTATTAGTCATAAAAAGGAATTGATTTTAGTTTGCATTGTGGGAACGTAACTTGCGCCTCTATTCTAGGCAGTAAAATCAAAATCGTATTTAATCTGTTATGGGATTGTTTTTAACTCTGCCACCATTCTGTCAATTCAATAAGAGCTATCAAGATGTAACCATACGATAACAGGTCAAAAATGATACCTATTGCTTTTACCGTGTTAAATACAGGCCCTGGTGCCCTGCAAAAAAAAACTGGTGCTACCTAACCCAATCCAACCGAGGTATCTCAAGGTATTTAATTTTTTGTTGGGGCTTTGAAAAATAGAAGACCCTTACAAGAATACCTCTCTTCCATTCCCTCATTAGGTTGGTAACGCACAAGTATTCTTAAATGCTGGAACAATATCCCACCTCCAATGAGAAAATATTTGTTAGGTCATCAAGTTAATCAGAAACTATTAAGGCATGATACGAGCGGAATATGACCGATGTAATACAAACCTGTGTGATATGTCTTTTCCACTTTGCAATGTGTGTTGTTATGAGTTCTAATTCCTCGTTTGGTTTTCTTGGTGTTACCCTGTTTTTTTTTCCGTTGCTCCCTTCTACAATTGCATGCCCACGATAAAGGCTAATGTTGTTTTTGTCTCAGCGACTAATTATTACGTAATTAATGTTTCGTTTTGTGATTAATATTGTGTTTATTGCACTGAACAGATAATAGTGTCATTTCTTGCGTGTCTGTATTTTACCCAACTTACACTGTCGCCCTTGTATTTCATTTGTTGTTTTTGATTTTTACTTTATCTTTTTTACTTGTGTTCTGTTAATTTAAAAAATAAATTGTTTCTTAATATTATATTTCTTGTCACCATCCGTGTTGTCTGTCACCGAGCGGTCCCAGCGGAAGACGAGCGCTGGCTTAACAGCCGGCACATGCAGAGTTGGGACCATTTCACTACAACTGTCCAACTTTGTGAATCTGTTTTTTTTTGTTTTGTATCTTTACTTTATTTCAGTGTTGAATTTTGATTTTGACGATTGCAAATATCTATAATTAGGCTTCAGAACCCTTGTCTATGCGACAACAAAGTGTAAGCTATAATTCTAAAAATTAAAAGCTCCAATTAACAATTCATTTTTGCTGTTAACTTCACTTACTAACTTAACAAAGGCATTGACATAGTCTAAACACACGTTAGCCTGAGGCGCTCCACTTTTCAAACCAATAGGGCCGATTAACAGTTTGACAGCCAAAGAGTCTAAGCCTTCTTCCGATACAAATGAGGTTGGTTATGCATTGGATTCCTAAGGTGGAAAGGTTATTTTCGGCTCTAAGAAGGACGGTGTACTTCATCGGTGCCCGGGCGCACTCAGCCATATTCATATTCATTAGGACGAAGGGCCGCCTGATTGCACAAAGAGCCCCACTAATTCGCTCCCGCGACTCCGTCCGCGCTCAGTTTAATTTGCTTAAGCTCCAGTAACAAACTTTTGCGGAGTTTACGTAGCTTTTTGTTGGCTTTGAAATGTTACTGTGAGTTTTACGTATCTCGTTAGGTATGGTTGCCTACTTTGCCTGTGAAATTAGCTTTTAGGCGTTTTTATGTTGGTTATATTTCAGTTCCTGGTTCTTATCAAGTTCAAACATTTTTCTTCTCTTCATTTCTCTTTACCTTTAGTGAGATGTTCAGTTTATAATTATGAAACTAACCACTACCACTATCTTACCGACAGCCTCAGACAGCCCGTTGATATGGCCATTTTTTTTATACCACAGAGGTATGCCATTGTGGCCACTAGGCTATTGCCATCTTTAAATTGCAAATATGTACGGGTGGGACAGCCCACTTTATGTCATATGAGAACCAAATAAGGTTCGGACTAAAAAAACAAGTTCTTCCTGCGTTCTGTACTTTTCTTCAGCAGTCATCACCTGCTTATCTAGATCAAACTAACGAACCTTAATGCGACACCCAATTTTCTGTAATATTTAGTACTTACACCAAATTAAATTACCTCCAAAGCACTATAACACAATGCTGAGCGAATCAATGGGGCCCGCGGTTACGCGCGACTCGCCTTAATTATTGCATTAGCATATAAATTATTTCGGTAACCGTTCATTTGTAACTAACACAAATAGCAAGGCGCATGAATAATGAGAAGGGATACGTGCGCGAACAGACAGAATGTTTAACTTTATATACTATAAACTGTTAATTTATCTACAATGGTTTGTGCGTCGTGAATTACACGAGTTTTTTACATAAATAATTGTGTATATGAGGGTACAAACGATGCTGTTCACCTGATAGACCGAAGGAAGAAAAAATATTTTGATAAGATACTTAATTAATAAAACAAATGAGCATTTAAAGCGAACAGGTCAGCGTTTTGTTTCTTTGTTTGAACAAGAACAGTCAAGAGAGTATTTTTTTATAGAGAAACATGATGAAAAGCTGGTAGGTAGAGAACTATATTACTCATTAAACTTATAATTACCTACTTAAATGCCACGATAGACATGTATTCGGTATAGGCGACATTAATATTATGTAGGTAATAACAACAAAGCTATGTTTTGCAGTGATATTCTTCTTAGGTTTCGTCTTCTACATCGTTTAGTTCCTAAGGTACAGATGTAGTGAATAATGCTTTGCCAATGTTTTTGGTCGGATAACTTCGTATCTGACTTTCAAGTTCAGTTGGTTTATTCACGGGTACTGAACCTAATTAAGAAAGCAAGATAAATACAAACGTATCCGACTAAAAACGATGAGAAAAGACTATTCACTTCACCAGCGCCTCTGTTGTAGGCCGTAAAATCAAAATCGCATTTGATCTGTTATGGTATGGTTTTTAAATCTGCTGCCATTACTGTCAAGTAAATAAAATAAGAGCTATCAAAACGTTAACAACACGATAACAGGTAAAAAACGATATTGTTTTTACTATGTCAAATTGTCCCTTGTAAATCTTGTAATAGGATGTTGACGTCTTCGTCAAATTGAGATATAAATCTAGTTAGGTAAATAAGTAGGTATCATCTACTTATTTACCACATGTACCAAAATAACGATCTTATAATATTATTTCCTAAAAGCCAGAACTCATATAAAACATTCAATCCCAATTCAAAAGCAAAAATAAAACGCAATTTTAAAATTTTGGGATTAAATAGACTGATGATTGATATTCTGTTATACACAAATATGACAACCCATTGGATTTACAACTAGCCAGTACCACTATTTTTAAAACTTTACGACAAACTTTAAGTTGTTTGGAACTGTCATAAAAGTTTGAAGAGCTCTCGCCGCAGAAAATGTTATGGAATCGTACCAAACGTGTATGTGACCTAGGAAATGATTATTCGCTTTGATCGCGTTATATTATAGTAATATCACCTGAATGTCAGAATTATTTTATTGAAATAAAATGGATCAAGAAGTTAAATAACACGTATCGAAAACATGAAAACTCTTCGAGTTTCTCCATTAGAATAAAAAGAAGGTAAGAAAGTTTTTCTTCAAACACACACTTTTAACATTAAAACAACTATGTATACAAGCATTACATATGCCACCAATATCTTTCTTCCAAATTTCCTTGAAATTTTACGACTCGTACCTAAAAGTAAACGAATTAATTGATCAGTTCGAACATAAAACATTTCAAACAGCGATCATATTTGCTAGAGATTAGAAAACTAGTCTTGTTTTTTTTTATCAGGATTGGCTTACATTTTAATGTTGTTTTTAACCCTGAAGACGACATAAGCCCACAATAATCGTACCACTTCTTTCAACATAATATAATCACCAGTCGGTCTACTTACAAACTACAGAAATAAAATCTAGAATTAATCAACTGAAACGCCACAGTCCGCCGCGAGCTCATTATTTAGGCAACGGCAGTACGCAGTCATTATCTTTTAAGAGCTATATAACCGATGTTAACGTAGCTACCTGCTATATAATAGCTGTATATATTACTTGTCAAACGTCACGAAGTATTAAAATCAGTGTTTCGGCGGCACGAATCATTAATTCCGATATTTATTGGCTCGTTGATGCACGAACGTAGCTAGTAACAGCGGCGTGGCATGGCGTTGGTTCTACTATTTAAAAAAACAATGCTATATAAGACCTAATTATAATTGCTTTTATTTATTTTTCTTAGATATTTACATTATCTTGTCATAAATTTTGCAAAATGTTTTTCCATGCGGTAAAAAGTAATCATATCATGCGGTAATAAATAAAAATCTTGTGTTATTTTACTATATTATACAATTTTGGACAATGGTAGTCAGTAACATTATTGCCAATAATATTAAAATTGTTGTTTTCAGTGAGAAATGAGCCTACTCGTGACTAAAACGGGGTTTCGTTTTTTTCTTACGGCAAATATCTACTTATTTCTTTGGTCTCGTTTCCACAATGGTCTTGGAAATTGGTAAAATTTACAGTCGCTATTCTTCTTGGTGTTATTACAATTCACAAAACACATCTTACCAGGACCATATTTTTATCTCAAAAACGATTAGAAAATGGTTACTGCAATACGGATTTGACAGCTCAAGTCAGCGACGAAAATGTCAATTTTAGCCGTAGCGAGCGCTGTGATCGTTTAGGCTACCCCCTCCACCCGCTTTGCACTCTGCCAATATTAGCAGGTTACAGTTCGCAAATAGAAATAAGTTTAAAATAAACATGAATCATAACAAAACAAAAACAGTAGGTATGTACAGTCACCCAATAATTTACATTGTCATGTGTGTCATTTGATGTTCTGTTTGAAGTTTACTATGACAACGCACTAAAGTGCTTAACATTTTCGTTGGGGTACTGTACATCAAACTGATGTCCGGCCATTATTCTCACGCAGTTCTAGTCTAGTGCCAAATAAGAGCTTCACATCACACAACATCAAATTCCTTCGCAAACATGTGCATTTGCAAAAAAAACTTTCTTATATTTTCAAAGATAACCAATTAAAAGCTTCAAAATGTACGCGCACCGCAACCCCTATAACACATCAAACGCCTCTTATACACGACCCTTAGACGATGTTAAACTTTACACAGAATATAAGGAAACCACATGAGCCCTTAATTGAAAAGGGACCCCTTTCTCGACTGAATTAAAACAATTTAACTTTTATAATGAGAAAACTGGAAACTATGTCGGTTTTCCAGACCCTAGCCCTTTGGGTTATAAATGTTAATTTACATGATATAATAATTTTAAAAAGAGATACATGTCAGTAAATACCTATCCTTTTTTTAACGCATACATGTCAGCGATAGTTTAGAAATAGAGAAAAAACACGTTTCAAAGATATATATGGTAAGTTTATAAAAAAAATATAAATACAGCATCGTGAAGTAATAGTCATTTCAATTTTGAAAAAAAAACAGCACACATTCCATATGGTATGTAGTTTTTCTACTCCTCAACAGATGTCACTAGTAGTCACTGAGCGCTCCAAAAACTATTGGGCAACTAATTTGGTAAAACAAGTTATCCAAGGCTTAGATATATAATTAAGTTTGTTAAATTGACACCTCTTAGTTTTATAAAAGCTCTATATTTAAATATAAATGTGATGTCATAAAAATACGAGAGTTGCGAGATGGACTTAATATTTTTATAGTTCATATGAATAAATTACAGTTTATTTACATCACAATGGATTGAAACGGGTTTTACAAACACAAACATGTCACTGTGTTGGTTTATAAATTTGATGTGACATAAATATGGTTGACCATTACCAATGTCACAGGAAAACAAGCATGCTAATAACCAATTAAAAATACGAATAGAATCTTCTAGGCTGCTAACAAAAAATAAACAACAAATTTGGTTGTGAAATACTAAATTTCAGGCTTCGATTGATTTTTCGATTTTTTCCAAAGGGATGTATTTGTGTACCAGAGATAATATATTTATTATACTTACCTACAATGCGCTTAAAAATATATATTTTAAGCCTCTAGTATTAAAAACACGCCAGATACTTTTCAGCCTAGTGTTGGCTAATAATAGTTTCATTGCCAGTAAGTAGTCTCCGAATAACTTATTGATCCTGAAAGATATATTTTAAGGGTAGAAATGACGATTGTGGTAAATTAATATCTAATCAAAAATCAGGGGACCCCTTCACATCGCCTATTGGTTGTTTGTCCTAACGATTTTTTGGATTAAAATATTTTCATCTAAGATTCTTTAGGCTGAAATTACAGAAATTAATAAATATGTATACTGTGTAGTAGGTTAGATTCGTTTTTTATAAGTAATTTTTTGACGTGTAAAAGTGCCCGTGCGGCCTACTTACTGAATAAACATCTTTTATCTTTTTATCTTTAATAATTGAAAAAACCCTTTGCAATGGTAAAAACCGTCTTAGGTGTCTTTTTTAGCCCAAACAATAATTAGGAATAACAACTTTGTGCCACCCGATATAGACACCAAAAATCATAATTACAATTGTTTTAACATATAAACCTATCACTCTCACGTTGTACGACTATAAAGTTACGCATGCGCTAGCGCAGGCCCGGGTGCGTTGTCACGCGCATGATATTTATTTTTGTCGCCCGTAATGAAATAATTCCTGATGCGTTTGCGATCCGTAAGATAAAACTGGAATTAAGTGCGTTAATCCAGCAGTATACAAAACGCTAGTGCTGATATTTAGTGCTAAACATATCCAAAAACGTGTTAAACAACGATCAATCGGAATGTCACGGAATGCATATCGTAAAAAAAATAGTTAACATTTGCCTTTTTTACATTGATGGTGAACTCGTGTCTTTAACGCTCCAAGTTAAGTTTCATTGTCAAACTACCAATTTCGTAAGCTTAACTGCATTCCCAAATGTGCGTTCTAAATTATTGACAGCAAGCTCCAAATACGAATATAATAAAATTCTGAGTTCTCAAATTTGATACCATAAAAGAGTTAAAAGTGATCAAAGTAAACAAACAAGTGGCAGTGCTGGGTCCACGCTGGCATATTTAATGAATGAGCGAGCCGTAGGCACCGACCCAGCCTTAATAAAATTGTCGTAAACGCAAGATAAATAATAATATAAAAATAAAAAAGTAAGACATCTTACCGGCTTACAGAAATAAAAATGAAGAAATTTTTAAGAAAAAGTCAACGCACTCCATTGTTAGAGCCAGGAAACCGTATACAAGTGTAAAAATGAGGAGAAGTAAACTCGTTTTTTTTTGTTTACTGCTTGTTACAGTGTACTTTATGTTAGCTACTGAATAAAGTAGGAGATGGATAAGGTTTTTAATATTTACCTAAGGAGGGGTTTTTATTTAAGCAACATTGTTAGGTTTTATTTTTTGTTGGGATGTAGTCAGTGTAACGTGTTTACCTGGTGTTAGGGACGGCCAATTTACTTTTGTAACTTGCTGCTACATTTTTGTACAGGATTTTGGAATCATTCTTACTAAAGCACCTATTAATTTACTTATTTAAAAATTCCATAAGTGATTATGTTTAATTTTATTGAGGCGTTTTTGATAATAATATAGCCCGATTACGTATTCAAATGGAAATCAATATGCTTAATCGATTTTACGTTGTTAATCCTTTCACATCGGACTTAGTTGCTTAGCAATCGAATCTCGAACTAGATTACCGCTGGTAATGGAGTGCAGGCAATAATCTTCCTAAACACAAATCAAGGCTTAACCTGAACGCTTTCACGAACACCGTAGGCGGATCACTAGTTGCTTCCAGCTATATTACGGAATACGGCTGCTTGCGATAGCAAGCGCAGCATGCTCACGGCTTGTCGCGTGATGGTTTACTCTTCTAATAATTTAGACAAAGTTTAAATAGAAAAGTAGTTCGTCTCCGACCCTTTAGGAGTTTCTGATAACCATTGCCGCTTGAGCGTTGCATTGATGCGATTCCCTTGATCCTTAATATACACGTATTTAGCCAAACGCGACGACGGCGGTGCGACCCCGACTAAATCGGCTTGGTCCGTCCTGTCCAGTTTGCTTGTGATGGCTCGCGGCGCAGACGCACACATGCAAGCCGCGCGATATACCTTTGTTCGAAAACGAGCTACTGTTTGTAGTGCTTTAGCGAAGGGTGTTATTCTCACAAGACACGTTTTTTTCTTACCCGTACAGACGAATAGGGTATTTTTTCATATCTATGAGATATTTACGTTGTTTTCTGCGTCCTCGCCTCACAATGTGCGTGCTGGTATTTACGCCGAATCTCAACGACGCGGGCATATAGTGACAAGACAAGTTACACGCGCCGGTTACTTTAAGTAAGCGATTTTTCCGAATGCTCAAAACCATCGCCCGTTGTTAAAAAAAAAATATTTTGAGAAATTCTGAATAGGAACGCAGTTTTTAAGTAATTTAAATTGTTTGAGTTGTAGAACTTAAAATGATTTTCACGACATTAAGTAGTATCGTCAGTTGGTTATATTTCTTATGCGTTTTTAATAATAAGTAATAGGATGAACAGCTCATGCATACGAATATGTTACATTGAATAAACACCCTATATAAATAAATAAACCCACTTTAATTTAAGTTATTTCAAAAAAAACATGAAAAACCTAATAAGAGTGGTACCAGAAAACTAAAAACCGTGTCATTAAGACAAAATAACCGTAATGTTAACGCCATAACATCGAACGTTACTCGCGCTCTTCAACGTCCACGGCCGTGTGTGTCGCGTGTTACGAACAGCTTCGAACTGTCAAAATAGCTAAAATATATGCCGTTTTATTAACACCGGACACAACAATTGCTCGGCAAAGTGTGGGATTCCTTACTTCTCTAGTTTATTGAGTATTGGACAGTGCGTGGGACTGACGCGGCGCGTGGTGGTCCTGCGTTTGATTATAATTATATTATGAAAGTGGCTCTCGTACTTTTTTGATGTTTTGGTTAGTTGAGTACTCTAGCTGTGTCATATTAAAAGGTTATCGAAGGATAAAGGAACCAATGATGAAGAAGAACCAATGATGTACACTTGATTCTTATGTTACAGACGAGAAGGGTTATTCATTATTATGGAAACAATCAAATAGTAACCTTACGATTTTTGAATTAAAAGTTTTGTCTATTATTGGTGCCTTAAGCTTAAAGTGTCCAACATTGGTGCCGTCACCCTAAGCAAACAAAAAAAAAAACAATTTCGACAGACAAAATGATTTGAAATTGAATTAATATTATGAATCCGATATGGTCGTTCTCTGCAGAAGATACGACGAGTCTCGAATACTTTTCGTTATCAAGTTCATTCTATCACTAACGTACCTACCTATTAATATATATTTAGCTTTAAATTTTAACATCAACCCTGGCACAAATTGCACCTAAAGTCTAGACTTCTAGTCTTATACTACGTACTTAATGCTACTAACAGATGATGTTTGTTATCTTTTTTATTTTTAACCTTTATAAATTCTTATTTTAACCTTTTTCAGCACCGCACCAGAACCGAATTATAGTGACCTAATTAATCATTTCAGCTTACAACTTCGAGTCATAAAATTGCTATAGAGACCTACCTCGACATCCAAAATGTGTTATAATTAACACATTTTGGATGTCGAGGTAGGTCTCTATAGCTCATGAAAAAAAAAAACAATTTCGACAGACAAAATGATTTGAAATTGAATTAATATTATGAATCCGATATGGTCGTTCTCTGCAGAAGATACGACGAGTCTCGAATACTTTTCGTTATCAAGTTCATTCTATCACTAACGTACCTGCCTATTAATATATATTTAGCTTTAAATTTTAACATCAACCCTGGCACAAATTGCACCTAAAGTCTAGACTTCTAGTCTTATACTACGTACTTAATGCTACTAACAGATGATGTTTGTTATCTTTTTTATTTTTAACCTTTATAAATTCTTATTTTAACCTTTTTCAGCACCGCACCAGAACCGAATTATAGTGACCTAATTAATCATTTCAGCTTACAACTTCGAGTCATAAAATTGCTATAGAGACCTACCTCGACATCCAAAATGTGTTAATTAGGTCACTATAATTCTAAAGATGCGCTTGTCTAATTAACAAGATAGCGCAGTACGACAATACTGCTTATGAGACGTTATAATTTACCTACCAACACTTCCCTATTAAAAATGACACAGATACTTGACTCTCGTCTATAAACTATTTCAATGATTCCCAGTGACGCTCCAGATCATTTTAATTATTATTGAGTCGTTAGAATTACCAATACGTACCAATTACTAGCAGTGGCCATCCTTGGCTAGCCATTAAGCCTGCCAATAGATTATTGATTGGTGCTGATTGTCAGTTCGAATGTACGTAGACGGGTCATTTGCATGAATCTCTGTCGGTCTCACTGGACGATCTCGATTATACTGCACAGAGTAATCAAACTATCGTGGTGCGAATTAATATTTAATTATTATTTTCTTACTAGCTGTTGTCCGCGGCTCAATCTACGTAGATGTTTATCACTATTCCCCCGGGAACTTTTAATTTTCGGGATGAAAGGTATCCACATTTCTTCAAAATCATTTCACCGGTTTAGCCGTGAAAACGTAACAAACTGACATATGACGTCTATCAGACATATACCAACTTTAAAAAAAATAAAAAAATATGGAAGTTTGGATACTCATAATGGTTCTAATGATTTAATATGTGATATGTGAGTAGTAAGATCTTTATTATGTAGGTAGTAAAAATGAAAAGGTAAATTCAATGGAAAAAACTTGACGGCAAAAACTTCTTTAGCTATAAACGCTTTAGGTGTACTGATACTACAGTTAATAAGAATATGTTTGGTCGTTTATTAGAATCATGTAGCTTAAAAGAGATTTTTCCATGCATACAACCTACCCCTGTTCTTCGCCGATGTCAGACTTGTGATTTTCTTAGTAAACTCGGCGCTCACTGCATTTTTCTCGACAATCATATCTGGACGAGCGCATTCGTAGTCGTTATCCAGGAAGGCCTTCTAACTTTGGTCGAGCTGCCTGAAAATCGAGATTAATTAAACGATGAACGAACTCTAAGAACTACTTACTTAGATATTAACCACTCACGATCAGTTTTACCTATCAGACTTCATTGAATTGTTAATACTGTCATTAAAACTTGAAAAACGGTTATTTTTCTATTCACATACGTCGCTCAGTTGAAACAGTTTAATGAAAACCAATAAAACTGATCGTGAGTAGAAACCATTATACAGTTGTAAAGATTTTGAATTCCCTAATAACTCAAGTCAGACTTAATACTATGAGTACATGCCCAATCCAATACAAATTTCACAGAAAATGTCAACCGTAATTGAATTCACACGTGCTTGCAGCAATTTGACTGTCTTACAGTTAGTTAAACAATATACCAGTAGCGATGTCACATTAATTATCCCCGAAGCGCTAAACATTCGGCACAGATCTGTAAAAACGTACTCTGTGCAATTAGTGCGGGCGTATGAATTGTACGTCGGTAGTCATGTGAGATGCGCGTGCTTCAAATTACTGATATTTGATTGGTGATGAGACGAATTATTATAAGCTTTATTGGTTTGTTATACTTGTTATAGATGTATATATAATGAACCTCGAAGCAAAGGATAAAAATAAGGTAAGTAATGGATCAGTAAAGTGCAAGATATTAGTTTTATTTGAGGAAAACTTGTATTAAAACTCACATTTGATAAATTTTAGAGTATAATGATCTGTGAGAATGCGACTTGTAAAAATGCAAAGACCCTATTTATTTATTTATTAAGGCTATTTCAATACCAAGGTAACCGTGTAGGTACTTAAACGGTAAATCATTGAATTGGGAAACAACAGAAATACTAGCTTAAATGGTTAAATATTTAAAGCGAATTTTCGAATAAGAGTTCATTGCAGAAATGTACGTGTATGTACAATCCCGAATTCCATATTTTATAAAAAATAACCAGTAATAATCTCATTGAGGCTACACTAGAGGTAAAGAAATCATAAACAAAAACTCTTACCCTAACGGCAGTTGACCAAAAATCTTTAAGTAATGAAACCTCAGCCTTAATTACGGTTATTATTTTGCGCCAACAAAATTACTAATGTTATGAAAAAATGCCCAGTTTTTGGACGCCCCATCAATTTAGATTAGTGCTGTAATAGCCCACATAGCCACCCTTGGACGATCAAGAAAATCTATGTAATAGTTGAGCTATAAGAAAATTCCGAGCTTATTACCGTGACGTGGTGATGGAAAAAACAAACTTGATGGTGGAAAATTACTTCATCATGTTTTAGTTTTTTGATGGCAGCGACATTATCAGTTGTTTGATCGTTGGCTCATTCTGTAGAGATACTATCATTATTAGCTGTATATTTTCATTTAATATTAATTGCTTCTGTGAATTTGCCGTGTCAAAAATGTAAGCATTTGTGCTCTGTCTCACTTTACCCATAATTTACCTTTTTACGTCACAACGTCTCGGTTCGTAAGTAGAAACCTACGCTTAAAAGATAATTTCTAAAGTACCAAGAACTTCCCATTACGGCATCCTGATATGCACGAGGGCAATATCGGAAGTTGAAAAGGTTAATTTTTGTATGGTGGCCTGCTGATAGCCGCGTTTAATAAATTAGTGGCCCCAGCCTTTCTTCTTTTACATTATTATATACTACATTGCCTATTATGTTCTATTGCACAGATAGATATTGCACAAATACGAGACGTTTGAGGGCCTAATTTCAAAACAGAATTGGCAATCTTTACCCTTACCTATTTTATAATTTGGAGGTAATTGAGATAAATATATAAAAAATGTGGGCTCTACGGATTTGATTAAATAATCATAATAAGTTTTATAAACGCCAAATCGATATTATGATAAAGTAATTTGAGGCATAACTCCACGACCATGCAAACATTGAGCAGATATTTTTAATGAATTATTTAACTTAGATTGAAATAATTATTCTAATGAAATCACACTAAGGTTTTAACATTTAATGTACCTACATATTAATTAGAATGTATTATTGTAGAGTTTTTTCTAAAGAAGAACCTACATAAAAAGAACCATCTTATACTTGCCGTGACATAAAACAAATCATTAAAACTGTAGTAGCCATAAAAAGAGATAAAACGGTTCGCGTGCGGTCGCATCATTACGCCATTGTCATAAGGGCTAATAGTTCTAGAAGAATCATACAATATGATAATAAAATCGACCTTTTAAGTCTTTAAATTGTCATTATGGTGCAGCTCGATTTTCATGAATACAAGCTAATCAATGTCGTATTAAGAATTATTTCTGAAGTCGTTTGTGAATGCCTAACCAGGGCCATTATGGATAATTTGTAATTGGTACCTGTTTATGGCCATTTTTCCTTTACTTACCGAAAGCTAAACGGCCGCTGTTTGTTGTTGGCTATAATGGCCGCCTATTATGCACACTTGAGAGTTAAGAATGCAGAAAATAAGTCTTGACATGGAAGCTTATGAATACAGTTTTCAGATAATTAGCTTAATGTGTTTTTCTAGTGCATGGTCATGTTTTCTCCCTCTTTAAATATAACAAAGTAACCTTTTTCTATTTAGGAACAAGTGGAGTTAAAAGTTTTTCAAGAGACTGATAAACTGTACTTAAGGCTGATACCGCACTTAATTCAGGACTTTAGGATAATCAAATGCCTACTTGAGAAGGGTACACCATTTATTATTATGTCAAAGCTTCATAGCCCTGTAATATTTTTGTGTACTAAAGGCACTTCAGTACCTTAGCTATGAATTTTTGTTCAAATTTAATAGTAAAGCCCATAAAAAATATTCGTATTAGCAACGTTGTGACTGTTCTATAAAATCCCAAGTATTTTATAACAGTATCATTATAAAACTACGACACTAAACGCGCGTCGCGGCCCACTGGTAGTTGCTATAGTTTCATCATTACCGAACTCGCTCCGAATGAGGAACGGGCCTCTATTTTTTTATTGTTTATTGCAGTCAACTTTTAATTTGGCTAAGTTTCCGATGCGTGATTCTCGGTCGTTATTTTTTAAACTTTTTGTATTATATTTAGTGAGGGCTCACTTTCGTGTCTTCGGTTAATGTGCCCTATTAGCTATGCTGGGGCCGTATTTCGTTTGACACGGGTAACCCTTGCCATGCTAGTGAAGAGAAGGTTATTTGGTTCATATGTGAGGGATAGTTTAAATTAGAATGTCCGGGTGTGAATGATGTTTTCTTTAAAGACATCGGGGGTATTTCCTTAATTTACGAAGTGGCAGATTTGACGTGAAGAAGATCTTAGAATTCCAGCATCCTAAAAAAAAAAAAGGTTTTTTAAATGATTGCATATTTAAAGGGCTGGACAGTAAGCACTCAACCAGGAGACGTGAAAGTAGTAGTAGGTGCTTTGTTCTGCAGTGCAGTGGCCAAAACAGTCCTGTCATGTTATAATAATAACTGCGCTTCAAATCATGTTTTGAAGCTTAATTTGCAACTAAATACAAGCTCAAAGAGTATCGCACACGAGTTATTTAAATAAAATTGTAAGTAAACGCAATTACTGCGCAAGATTACATTGACAATGCCATTTGAGTGTCCATTAGCTATTCTCGAACAAAGACGGAAATATTAAGAAGTGAGTTGCAATTTCATTGTGTGTTCAGGAATTATGACGTGTAAGAAATCGACATTTGCAAATCGTTTAACGGATAGTAAGGAAATTGCAGACAATTTCGCGTAATAGGCTTTCAGGCCCGGCCATTTTGTTGACTGAGCATGTGGCGGTAGATTATTGTCTTCAAATTGTGTTGACAGATTCTTATGTTTTAACGGCCCTTTATAGCTTTATTTCCAGAATATAGGAAATTGCTGACATTTGAGTAAATTTTGACGATTTGTTTTAATATCATCATTACTGGAACAAATTATTCACATAGTCGTATCATTAACGCGATTGTAATTTCTATAGCCGGCAGTAAAATATTCCTCACCATATTATTTCCTAGTACATAACTTTGTAGTCACTTAGCAAACGCTCTTAAATGTTACATTAGGAGCTCAGCAACTATTGCTACAAAGTGTCAAGAAATTTCCTCGTACCTTAATTTACAACTGAACCTACAAACGTACAATATGCAAAAACAAATTACCCATTCAAACCTAACAAGTCTCCGCCCCTTGATAATAATAAAACCGTATGGCCGAGCTACGAGCAGTTACTGGCAAAATGGCTGTGTAAATGTAAAATTGATTTAGCATTCAAATGATAATTTAACTTACAATGGGCGAATTTGTGGCTCGCTTGGAGAAACTCACTTTAAGTTGTAAATACTTGATCATAAGCGTTTGCACTAAAATTGCTGAAAGCAGGCCGAATTTACAGGGAAATTGAATCTGTTTTGTCAGAACGCGCTTTAGTTTCCTGTAAATAAAACAAAAGAAACTCCATTTGCTTCGAAAATTGTTAATATAACCCGTTAATATACCTACCAATTGATGTTACTTAGGTACTTGTTTCTTAAATTTATTCCAAGTTGGTACGCTGGAAGTCACGGAATATGTCAAACCGTACGAAGGAGTGACATATTTCAGTAGATATACTATGTCTCATAAATAAATACAGTCGTGAAGTCAATAACGAACTACGTGTCGACCTTTCAAACTACCTAGACGATTGCTATCGAAATATGAATGGCAAATTGGGTGGCATCACTATTATTTATTCGAGCCCAACCCCACATGCTGATTTTATGCCTCCATGTCTTCCTGAACAACGCTTAACAAAAATTCCATGAATGCAAAATAAGCTTCTAACGACCAACTCATACGTAACTACAAGCTGATTATCAGACGTAATACAGTATATTGATGCTTTCGCGAGCTTCAAACTAAGTTAGGTCGTAATACATCAAAACAAGCAGTCTCATAAGTCACAGAATATGAAAAAGAAATAAGCACAGTTATGAAACAACGATAATAATTACAGGCAATATAAATACGCTCGACAAGCACTACGCCGGTACGACACCCGAATCGGCGCGCGGCGAAACTGGCTAACTTTTAAAACGTTATATAGGCGGCAATAAAACGTTCGTTCCCGTACGAGCACAATACTTGCAGAAATATTTTTGAATACGGAATTAGGTTTGCCAAAAGCGCGGGGAGCAGATAAGGCAGAAAAAAAAACAAATTTGTAACGGGTAAAGTTTTTGGAGGCGGAATGTCTCCCTTGGGTGCTGAATCTTCGTCGGCGTGGCTCGTAAAACGCGGGACGTGGGCAAGCGGGCAAATTTGTCCTGAGAGCGACCTATGACGTTTTGATGGAACGCTCCCGACCGGCCCGTGCCGCGGATTCATATTCATAACGAGAACATCCTGATCGGTCACACTCCCAATCTTATATTCGATCTTAGACCAAACACGCGAAAAAAATTACAATATATCAAAAACAACTACCAATTTAAATTTTTTAGACAGCCAAATAGCAAAGTAGCTCGTTAAAAAATCTCGTTAAAAGTAAGTCGTTTCAGAAGTATACCAAACAACTCGAAGAGAATAATACGAAGCACGAATGTCCTTTGCATGATGCTCGCCTCTTCAAAAGAATGGCACCCGTGTCTGAGCCATCTTGTAGGAATTTTAAATTGGACGAATCGCTCAAATGTAAATGGTTTTCCTTTATACCCCATCCTCGTGGGCTGCCCACCCCCATCTATTGCGCGCCTAGCCAGGCGACTGGCATACCAACACGCGCACACACATGTTCCCAAAGCCTACGTCGTACATTTCCACTTAGAGGAGACCTCCTCGCGTGCATATATCATTTACCGATCGGTCCTGTTTTGCATACAACGGCTGGGGGAACAACGGACCAAGTTTTACTGGTACCTTTAAGCTAACACTCACATGTAACGGCTCACACACGCGCGCATCTCATCTCGAGTATACTACAAGGAGTAATGCGAGTGTGAATACGTAAATACGCGTCGAGATCGCGAGTTCAAAAACACAAAACGCAATATGTCTTCATAGTAAAGAGGTGTAGGAAATCTTATTCGGGTCTCTAACAAAAGAGTGCGCGTTACTATCGGGAGGGAAATCTTTAGCGAATCTGATGATTTTTTTCGAAATATATGACGGATTTATGTACGTTATTTACATAGTAAGTGATGGGAGCCCCCGATTTTCTTTTGAACTAAGCCATAGAGTTAGTGGCTCTTTAATCTTGATGTATTGCTTTTTATAGCGGGTCAGACTACATAACATGAATGGGTTTGTATTTATTTTTACATAATGGAAAAGGCAATGAACACCTTGTCAATATTAATAATGATCATGTATTTAGTTTTAAGAGTGAAGATTCTAACCAATTGTGTATGAATTTTATAAATAAATTTACATAATAGGTTTTCTAAACATTACTGGAACGCTAAAACTGAAATTATTCAAATGAAATTACAGCAAATTTTAATCATTTAAAATAAAATGCTTGATAATTTCCACTTACAATGTAGACATTGTAGCCGTTTTGTGATTAAAAATGTTATTAATAATTAATGAGTTCATGAGTTGAGTAATAAAAAATTGTTTTAATCAATTCAGAAATGGTTTAAACTTGCGTACAAATCAGTTTTAATTGAATAGTAAATTAAGAAGCTAGCTTGAGTAAGTAGGTACCTACGTACGGAAATAATAATGTAGAGAAACAAATGGAAAATATATTTTTTACGATTTCACAATGTTGTCACTTAATTACCCGTAGGTACTAATAAATAAGCGGTCTGCATTTTAGGGACCATGCCACGAGCGGGCAAGGGGTTAAGACGTTTTGTAATTTTGTATGTGTTACATAAATAAAGCTATTATATCCCGAAGTAATAAATATTTTGTCTCAAGGTCTCAAACTTTGGATATTATAGAGCTTAGGACATAAAAAATATTTCAAAATTAGATACTTAAGTGATATTTTCACATGTACGAACTTTTATCTGTGGTTGTATAAAAAACTAATAGTCAATATTTTAAAGTTTTAAAGAGTGGTTCAAAAGCAGAAAACCGTTTGTTTTCTTTTTCTTAGCGTTACAGCCCCGGTCTGTAACTTCTTTCTCCTTTTTCCACCAGCTTTTCTTTCACCTCCGTCTCAACCCAATCAAAGCATTTTTTAACAAGTCACATAAAGACAGTCATATAATCGAGTCAATCCCATTGGAACGGATGGCCGTAAAGGTTTAATGTGTGGGAGAGGTTAGAGTTAATTAATTAGATAGTATCGTGACCTGCATTGTTATCGCGGCTGATAAGACAAAGGCTTTAAGATGGTGTACTTTATGAAACACCAGCCCCTTGTTGAGGTCTGTTTGTTTTGTTGGAAGCCTTCGTGTTATTTATCTTGTTGGATTTCTGAAATGTAAAATGTGACAATTTTAGGGCAATTTTAAGGTTGTGTTTTGTCATTGTATGTAAATATAGTGTAGTGTTACAACATCAAAAACGCAAACTGATATGTAAAATAAAAAGGGAATTTGATTCTCGAGGCAAGGTAGTAAAAAAGTTAGTTGTGTTAATTAGGTGTTAAGTTAACAAAGGTTTTAAAATAAAATAATTTAACGTTATATTTGGTTTTAACACATTATCCTATCGCTCGGATATGAATGTCATGATCATGATGTAAGCAATATAAGTAAGTACCTAAATTAATTTCGTCAGCCAATAACACAAAGTAACGTTATAATCCAGCAATCAAGTATAAAGTAAATCCCTAACCAAAAAAGTTCATAAAAGTACCTAACTATAATATGTTTCACAATAATACTTAAACGAAAGCGCATTAGTGCCGCTATCCGACGCTAGATGGCGTTACACGTCATCTCCATGCCTGCATTTTACGATTAAGGCAGTGCGTTCAGCCACAAAAATACAATGGATACAAGTATTAAATATTTTCCATAATCTGATAAACAATAATGTTAGAAATTTAATAAAAATGTTATAAACGACTAATGCAAAAATTTAAAAACTTCGTCTACGTAATAAGTCATTTAATAATAACTTTGTTAATGTAAAAAATACTTTTTCCAAGAGAATAAGTTATCGCTTCCGGAGCGAGCGCTGAGAATTCTCTTCAGTTTTAATGAATAGAGCCGGCGCTTCGTACTTTTTCCATTTAAAACTTCAGCGTGACTTGTTTCATAACAATCGACACTTTCTCGAATATTGAAAATGAGTAATCTTTCAATATTGATACCGTATAATGAAAGATATAAATTGAAGAAGTTCTAAATCAATATCTTTTCCACTGATTCTAATACGAAATGAAGATTCATGTAAATGTTATTATTATGTGTTTAGGTACCTACATATCTGATAAGATGCATGTTTAAAAGAATCTGATAAATGTATTTTTTACGTAAATAATCAATAAAGTAATACGAGTAGATTAGCTTCAATGTTCTTATTTCTTGAAACGTAGTGTATATATAGGTAGCAGGTTTTTTGTACTTTATGTCTAAAATGTAGCCACTTTGAATATTATTATTATATCCTGCTTTTCCGGTTTTCGTGTACTAGTAATGTGTACGTAAAATGTACTTGTGTTAAACCATGACTATGTTCTCTTTATTAAATTAATGTTATTTTTTACTGTTTGACCACAACTGACTGCGATCGCCAAAATTTATTGGAACAGCTTATATAATAGGCATTATCTAAAAACATTTCAAAAATTTGGATCTTAAAAAACTAATGATATTAACCCAAAACATTGTAACATATATGTCCAGAAAACGTTTCATTCTACACCAAAATGAACCTTTATTTACTCACTTTTAAAACCTTTACACATCCCCAGCAAACGGGGAAAACGATACGAGCCACCGAAACAGCTTAGTTCCCTCCCAACTATCCGCAAGGAAGTGGCAAAAGGCATTAATTTAATTTTATGGTTTTTGTGTTTGTCACGGCGCGAGTTTAGCGGAGATTTGTGGACTCTCCACGGGTCTCTAACGAGGGTTCCGGCTTAATAAGTGCGCGTGGGCTTACCGGGAATTGTTTTAATCCTGATGATTTTGGGATAATGTGCTCCGAGGTGAGAATCGGGAAATAGTCTTTCGTTTTATTTATCGGCTTTGTTTTTGAAGGCTGACAGCGAAGAGGATTCGTTTGGTATATTAAAGTGATAAACATCATAATACATACCAAGTCTGTCGAAAGAACTTAACTTAGTGGTGTTTACTTTTTGACATATTATATTGTTTAATTGGCCTATTTGCAAATACTCGTGCTCGTAGCGTAGGCAAGGTGATCGATGCAATGCAATGTAATAAACACTCTGCTGGTTCAAGTTAGTCTGTTCCCGAACTACCGCATTAAGGCGAGTTTAACATTTACTGGACACTGAATAGTAAAAGCAAGTACGCATGCAAGAACGCAGTCAAAGTGTACTACTATCCTATTCCGGTACTGATCGAAACGGGATAGTTACTGGTACTTTTAACGGTTAATATTTTTGAGCGTAATATTTAAGTATTAAGTGAGTGAGACGAGTTCACTCGTGCATGAACCACACAGGTTTCTCAAGTGCGTCTTATTATTTGTATAAATAAATCGTTTAACGTTAAAAAAGAAACGATTCTAATCATTATTATCCTAGGATTATGATCAAACAGTACCTACGTGCTGAAGTTCTGTTGTCATTTCCATACTTTAAAAGCTTGATATCGATCAACTTTCTTCAGTGACATTAGACTTTATTAGGCTGAGTGGAAAGCATCAGAAAGGCACTTTTGCATTTGACTGACCTGACCGAATCTCTTGTGTGTTGGAGAAGGTTTGGTGAATAATAGTGGCGTAAGTCAAAGCCACCTCTCGGTTCAGTGACTGAAGCAGTTGTATCACTAGCTGTTCTCTAAGACTATCTAAGTCTATATTAAATAACAGATTGTACTCGTGGCTTCATTCCAATAATCTATCATGAAATTATAGGATAAGACGAAAATGGACTCGTCCTTTAATTGATTCAGTGCCACGCTCTATGATTACCCTTCTAAATGTTAGAAACAGTGAGTTCTTGGCATAGAAAACGTTTACTAATCAACACCTACACGCATTTTCAACATACCTCTATCATTCTGCATGTCGTGACCGCCGCCACTAAATCATCTCAAACATTCCAAAAGGACTCAATAAAAGAACTAGCAACATCTCCTTCCCTCTCGTCTCCCCTCCATTTATCACCATTTGAATAAATTCAATATGTACATTGAATCGCTTGTAATTAATGGTTTTATTCGTTTAGCACTTAAAACGCTTTAAGGGCGAGGTGTCCAAACATTTGTTGTTTCATTTGTTGTTAAACGAATGAAAAGGACGCGAGATATCGCCAGAACTCCCGCTGCTTTTTATCATTAATATTGATTTGTGGTCAATCAAAGCTTGAGGATTTCACTTTTAATGTTATTATTTTTTGTCTTCTACCCTGGTTTGTACTGGCCTGTGTTTTAGGTGTTTGCGAGTTTGATACATTACTGTATTGAAAATATAGCGTTGAAAATATTTCGTGTTTCTAATTTATAGCCAAGAAACAAACGCAGAATTTCTCTCCTATTCTTAAAATTTTAGATTTATTTGAGCAAGAAATGGTAAAAAGATTCATTGATTGTTTAATGATCAGATCAGATCTATTGTCTAACGCACGATCACGATCGCTTTCATTTTGAAAATCGAAGGCATGTCTGCATACAAAATAAAAAAATTGTTACGCTTTGAAGCCGATTGTTTTTGCGAGTGCGTTAGGCAATAGCAACGCTGGTCTTCTCAGTGTTCAAAGTTCAAGCATAGGTAACTAAAAATACTCGCCATTAGCAACATGTAGTTATTTAACATAATAGTGTCTTAAGACTACATTCTGTATCAACAAATTCAAATAACAAAGTGACTAAGTATTGAAACCAGCATAATCGTAATGGTAATCACTGTTTGAGTTCAACTGGGATTGAAAGCCGACTCAAATATTCTCGAGTCATTGTCAATGTTAAGTTTCAGAGTATCCCTCAACAATGCCTAATGATTCTCTCCACAAATAAAAGGCTACAATCACTCGATGAGCAATGGCTCTCGACTGAGGGTCATTAAGAATGCAGTGTCTTATCTAAGTTGGAATAATTAATGAAAGTGTGGATGAGGCGCGCTGTGAATGTATTGGTTAGATTTATTGTATGCAAGCCATAAATGTGAGAGCCATACTTGTTGGTGTAGCGACTTGGGTTTTGGTTGATTTGTAATTAAGCTGAGTTTAAAATAATGAGTGTCGATTTAAGGTGTTTAAATTGGTCAATTGATATAGGAGCATCTACTGCTTTAAATTTTAAGTTGACTTTTATTAAAGAAATGCTGTTGTAAAGGTTTTTTTTTTGTAATTTGTAAAGAAAATTGTAGTGGCAGTTTTATTTTTTACAACTTAGTTTAATAATTTTGTTATTGTAATTAGGTATTTTTTTATCATTCCTTCCAATATGATCGAAGAATTATTGCAATGTATTGCGATATTCACCTGATATTCACTAACTCGTCAGTGCAGCAGACCTTGCGACGTCAATGATTGATAGAAATGATATGCAACTCTGCATGTGCATTGCGCATTACTCAGAATGTTGGATGGGGCTCAGAACGAACCTATTACACCACATTATCGATTAAAAAATGTTAAAAAATGTTTATTTAGTAAGTAAGCCGCACGGGCACATTTACACGCAAACGAAACTCACCAAAAAATGTAATGGTTGTACCATTAATGGAAAATTTTAAAATCTTAACGTACAAATAAGCTGGAGCGTAGTTAAATAAAAATATTATTCCATCATTTATCAAAATGAAGATTATTATTTTGATTAAAAAAGTATATATATATTACTTGACCGAAATGATTAACAATGTATTTAATAGAAGTACTTAAGAACTTATATACAATATCACATTATTTTCATGAATATTAAAGTAACCTGTGTTTGTATATTCAAACTAAACTGAAATAAGTATCAACCCATCTTTAGGCTGATGTAGGACATATTGTTGCAAATTTGTTTTTTTTTTGTAGGTTAAATACTGGCAATAATTCCATTGATGTCTTTCCTTCTGATGCTTTCTATAGAGCGTTTAACCATAGAGATAAAGTTTAGTATATTTTATTTTAGGGAATTAATATTTGGGAAGGTATATCAAATCTTAGTACCCTAACTTAGAGGTACATACGCTCTAATCTCTAATCTGCTCTTATAAATCGCAATAACACTCTGGCTCTAACCTTGCTTTTTTGTAGTATGTCCTTTATAAATCGTAGTAATATCCTATTAATATCTATAAATTTCTGTGTGTTAGTTTGTTTCTCCTTCGCGGAAGTCGCGAGCAGAAGCTACTAAAGAATAAATGTTATGACTTTGGATTGGAGTTTGTAAGTCCCGGCCGCAGTGGGTATTTGCAACAATCAATATCATAGAAAAGGTAATGGTCGTGTGAAGCAGATCCAGGAGGTCTATGGGGTGCAAACTATTATTAGAAATGAGTAATGACAGGCAGTCGCTGGTACTATGAGTGTGCGGATTCCTCAGCCTCTCCGTTGGGCGTTGTTTATTTTAAATTGTAATTGATGGATCGTCTTCCATCTCCTGTGCAGAGGTAAAATCAATTATATTAATTAACGATAAGAGCCTGACTTTGTATGGTTTGGAATGTGTGCAATAAAGTAATATATTAGCCTAAATTGAGCATTGTTATTTATAAAACTTACGAGTATTACACTAATGGCTTTGTCCAGTCCATAAGTTTTAGAGCTTTTGTTGTTTATAAAAGTGAACTGTGGATTATCCCACTAATAAACCACCTTATTATAAATGCGAAAGTTTGTGTGTGTGTGTGTGTGTGTGTGTGTGTGTGTGTGTGTGTGTGTGTGTGTGTGTGTGTGTGTGTGTGTGTGCGTATACCGTAGGCATATATAATAGTAAATTACTAGGGTAGAAGTTAAATCCGTGTTGGAGAAACTAAAACACATAACCCCTTATTAATAAACGTTGAGTAATGGTGGTATAGCCATACAATGTTTTGTCCTTATTTGTCATTGTGACATTTGAATTACAGATAAGGACAAAACATTGTATAGCTATATAATATTGACACAGCTCCGCTCCACTCCGCTCGTCTACGCCTCAGTGGAGCCGTATCCTTACTCAACGTTTATTAGTAACGGGGATAATGTATAGCAGTAGGAACCTGGGTACTAAAGCGACTGCACCGACCTACTGTATAATAAAAAACAATACTCCTAAAACGAACTATCCGCGATAACATAAAATGAACACACCTACCTGCTTACCGTTCGATAAGCATCATATCACAAAAACCCATTTTACCTCAAACAAGGTATAAAAAACGGCCACGTGATAAGGTGTTCGTGTGATAGGCAATTAATCACCTTACATTGTTTGACTACGGTTGACAGTAAAAATTAATTAAAATTCCGTGTAAAAAGTCAAAAAGACCAATCAGGTGTCTCGCGAGCGTACACCCACATTAATTCATTTTACTACAGTGAATATTAGTAACAGAAGTGACACTTTAAAACTATAAGTTTGTCGGTTGGAGGCTGGACGTCCAGGCTCATTTAATAAATATGACTAGAATTGAAAGTTTGCTCCTATATGGATGAAGGAAGTAACTTTATATATCCTTCATCAACATACAATTTTAACTTATATACCTACTAGTATAGAAGTGGATTTATATGTTATTTTTAATATACCTTTTGTTAATTTTCTCTTTGTAAGTGGCAATTCAAAGAATCTGTAAATTTAATCCAGGTGCATTCTAGATAAAAAGGAACCCAACTTTGTTGAGACTGATTAACTTACTACTTACGTTTATGTATATATCTAATAAAATATACTAGCTGTATAATAATAAACAACCAAACAGAGGTCGTTATTTGGTGTCGCATCTGTTCCTAATCCCCACTCTATGGCCAGTGCAGCTGTGTTATCTACAACAAGTTCGGTAGCCGATCGCTCGTTTGCCCGTTAGTAATTTGACAGTTCAGATGACAGATTACCCCGAAGCAGAGAGACCACCAAGGAAATCGACGCGTCGCGCCATCGATCGATACATTTTTGTCTGTGACAACGCTCTTACATAATTGGGGGGCTTCTGTGCGAGTTGTGGTCATTTTTTACCATTTAAGCTCTGATGTATGAAGTTTAGTAGCGTGGTAGAAATTGTAGGTATACCAAAATTTTGAACAATCGAGTTCAATAAAATATGATTGCCTAAAAGCACTAAGTAAGAACCTTGGTACATACATTTGTTTAAATTGTTTTTTAAATATTTTATTTTCAATACGAAGGTGTGCGTTACTTTTGGAACTCAACCTTTTATTCTTAAATTGTCTTCTGTCTCTTTAATGCCTTACCGATTTTTTTATGAAGGAAGATCTACAATGCTTGCAATACACCTAAGCCTTTTTCTTTATTTATACTTTTATATTAACATCTTTTTTTGCAATCTTCTATGAAAATTCTGAGTTTTGACACATTTTCCTGCTCAAGCTACGCTTAAATATATTTTTATTTTTATTTCATTGTTTTATATAATGCTAGGTTAAGCTTTATAATTATATAATATCACAAGTAGTATTTAAAAAAACGACTGACAGTTGAGTTTCTTGCGGCGTTTCTTCTCAGCATTGGTCTCTTGCGAAGCGCTGGTAGATTTTTGACGTGTAAAAGTGCCCGTGCGGCCTACTGACTGAATAAACATCTTTTATCTTTTATTATAATTGTTTAAATTTGATAAGGATGTTTGTATGTTAATTTTTCAATCATCTTCAAACGGCCTATGGGATGTAGATGACATTTTAAAAAACGAGTACTACCCAGACGAAGCCACTAGCGAGTTGGCACTGAGAAAAATAATTACAAAATTCTAATTTCGTTATAAACCTCCTTAAAGTACTTTCTAATAACAACGAAAACGCGCGGGCGGTCCATTTCGTCAAATAGTTATCTAATTTCACAATGCGTTTCTCGTAAACGTCTGGTATTTAAATATAAATCGAAAGAGCGGAACACAATGGTGTAATCGATAATTGAATTCAGCATTGATGAACTTTACACCGACCTCCTAGACGTGACAGATTAGAATGGAATTCACAGGGTGATCTCTATAGAGCGGATAAACCTTCAGTTCCAAATAGTAAAAATCTGCGGTTTTTTACAATAACATTAATTGTTATTAATTATTTTATTCTTGAAGAAAATACGGCCGATATTGATCAATTGATTTTTACCAATTTGCTAGCAATTACCTACTTATAAATAAATACACCGATCATAGTTAACTTTGATAGGAAATTAAAGAAAGGCCCTGAAAGTATAAATTTAAAAAGATTAGAAACTAACAAAATAACGATCATGTTTATACATTAAGTCAATAATCGCCTAAGGCCATTATAATATACTTACTCATTCGTTTTTACAATTTATATAAAAATAAGTGAATATCAGGGGACTATCTCACACAAATTGATATGATGATGATTCCCAAACTAAGCTCTAGGCTCGTACTGTGGATACTAGACAACAGACGAACAAATTCCATTTACAACTTAGAACTTATTTTACTAAAACGTGGAGGTATAACCAACTCTATGTTCATATCATTAGACGACGGATTAGGCAAGTCATCGGCTGTCGTAATACTTAATGCCAATTAAAAGATTTGGGATTGTGAATCTTTGTTTGCCTCTGACTAATGTGGTCTGTTGCGAGCCCCAACTGTGCTTGGGATTTCCTTTTAGGTGTTAACGTTAAAGAGTTTTGGTTTATTGCTGTTCTAAAATGTATACCGCTGAGCTGACAAGTTGTCACGCTACCGCCTATTTTAGATATTAATATCGTTAATTATTTATTTGAATAGGAAAAAACCCGAATGACTTAATATTATAATCAGTAAATACGGATGAATTGATCACACGTAGGACCCAATCAAAACTTTGACCTCTAAATTCTGATGTGTCAAACATTAATTAAGAGATTTAGATTGACATTTAAATTCAACAGACACGTTTCTAAATTAACTCGTTGTGTAGGTAGTTATCATTGTTGTTTGTTGAATTAAATGATAATCTTAAGTAACATTTCACAATCAGCCTATATATACGTCCCACTGCTGGGCGTGATGACTATAAAGGGGGTGATAGTTTACAACATGCTTAGTAAAATGTTTAAAAATACAAAAACTCCAAAATCGCAAAAAAATACTTCTTATAAAATGGTAGGCAGGTCAGTCCAACTGAAGTCTACTTCCTACAATATTTAAAAAAAATAGAAAAAAAAATTTAATTGTTTATAAATCACTTTTATTTTATTTAATACTTTTTAGTGATCCTATGTATGCTGTTATGTAGTCCCACTTCTCAATTAATGAGAAACTTAGAAAATTTCAAGCTGACCGCAAGCAACGCCGCGGGAAACTCATGGTCATATTTAAACAATTAAATGTGCTTTGTTATAGTCGCTGAACTACCTTAATCGAGATATCTTATCGCCACCCTTCAAATAGGTACCGTTAAGGAGTTCCGGTGGCCATCTGTGGTCTTCATCATCACTTCCACTTCACCATAATACTTTTCAAAAGCAAATGTACGAGTAACAGTGAAAAATACCAAAATCGCTATAGGTGTGCCTATAATATTTGAGGAGTACCTTTGATTACTCCAAGATTCCATCATCAGATCCTGACGTGATGACAATGAACCAACTAGAAAGTACACCTATTCAAACAATGTTTTTTTTTTCAAATCGGTCCAGTGTTCTTCGAGTAATCGGGAAACATACATAATAATAAAAAAAAAGATCCCGACGATTGAGGACCTCCTTCTTTTTTGAAGTCGTGTCGTCGTGTACAGTTAAATATAGCTCTTATAAGGGTGCTTCGGGTTTGTCTCTCTCACTCGCTCTCACTCGCACTTATTAAGAGCGAGTGAGAGAAAAGTACAAACCCGAAGCATTTTCTAAGTGCTGGTCTTTAGGTGTATGAAGCGTAAATTGTACCCACGTAAAAACAAAGCGAAGCAAGTCACTGGAGTTAAATATGTTAAAGATGGCGGATTCGGTCGTCAGAGCCCGGCGCAAAGCTAATTAATATAAACCACACAATGGAGCGAAACATAATATCGACGACACGACCGATGCTGAGAATTAGTCGGAAATACCGCTGATACAGGCGGATTCGTAAAACAAACAATATATAAAACTAGTATTTGTCTATGATTTTACCCGCGTTGAAGTTGACAAGCTGTTGTGGATAACATGGTGGATAATGTGTGCAAAATTAACAAAGCCCTTATTTAAGAAACAATTATTGTTATATCACCGAAACAATTAAAATACGCACAGTATTTGAAGTTTGGAATAACAGATATGATTGATCAAAATACTTCCTGAGAAAGAATTAGGCAAATCTTTTTTTCTTACCTTCAAATAATCTACACACCTATATAAAATCGGTAATAATAATTTTCAACACTTTTTCTTAGTAATATAATCTATTCAGAAGCGTTATTTAACTAAAACACCCTCTAGCTTTGAAGAATGATTCGCGCCATCCTACAAGATGCCAATTAATGAGTGGCGATCACAAAACGACACTAAGTTCCGGGAACAACATTACTCATAAGCCCTTGTAGACCTCGATTGTGTCTCAAGAGGCTCTATATTAGTCATTTAAACTTTCACAACGTTTATAAAATTAGCATTTCGATTGGTGATATCAACATTTTAATCTATTACCGTCTTGCTGTTGATGAGATTAATTAAGTATCTAGGCATAGGGATCTAGAATTGATTTCTTTTGTTGGTTGTGTGCTAAAGATGCTGGATCATCATCTTCATTTCAGCCGAAATACGTCCTCCTGCCGGACTAACTAAAAGCGTATTTGAATAATGTATTCGACACATAAGATTAGTGTTGTATTACCTTCAGATTAATCCTATATAGAGCTTAAATTAGGACTATTAAAATTTGCGTGAGATGTTCCCTGTTTTTTTTGTTTTTGAATTTTACTTTACACTACTGCTTCAGTGGCATCAAGTCTCTTTTTATGGATTCAGGGTAACAAAACAAAAATAAGAGATAGATTATTACAGCTAACACGAAATACTCGTAGCATGCGAATTGACGTGACACACGTGAGCGAATTATGGGCTCACTCCCAAAAGACCAGAATTTAAAAAAAAAAACAGTGTACCTACTCTCTTTAACAGATTCCCAAAACATCACTTTAAAAATATTAGGTAAGGATAATCAAAAATACCTTAATTAAATGTTACTGGTACTTTAAAATTGTGATATTTCGGCAATGAGTTTTATTTAATCATGTCTCATAATAATAACAAACGTTTTGAACACACAGACAAACGTTTAGCTCATGAGTTTCATGACAAAAACTCAAACATCAGCAATACCAAGTTTCCCACGCTACCTTCAAAGGAAAGCATTAGCAAAATATTAAGCTCAGCTACTGGACCATAAATCATGTGGACGTCGTGGACACTAATTATCGCAATTAGGGTTAAGTAAAGATTAAGTTTCTTTGTTCTTCGTGGGATTCGGTCTAGTGGGATGCCACCACGGGCCTGGAATGTTTTTTCTTTGTCGCTTTTTTGGATTCTGCGGTGTATTCTAGCGTTTGATGACGAATCCATTTATGAACAATTACTATGTTATTGCTCCTAGACTCGATGTATTAGAAACGAGAAATTTAAATACAAAGAGTACTTTTTGTTTGTAAGTTGGCTCGAGAGATGGCGCTTTACAAATTATTAAGCCCAAAAGTTGTTGCTGCACAAAACTATTATGCTGTAGGACATTTCATTTTAAACTTCATCTTCCTAGACACGATACACTGCCCTAACGTTGGCTACTTTCGAAAACCGACAAAGTATACGTTTAAGGATTGACACAAGCTGACGATCTATCGCGGCCATTGCTTATGACAATTCCATAAATTTTAACAGCTCTCGAAAATCGCTTACGTTAGCGGTGTGCATCAAAATACTAATCCCCTAAGTATATCCTTCTTAAAGTTATACAGGTGACCTGTAGGCATAAAATTAAAAAGGGTACAAGAATAATACAACTTTTTAATGGGCGTGGGCAGAGAACGTATGTCGCGGAGACAACAGGTGGGCAAATGTGACAAAGCAGCAGTGTAATGCTAAGCGGAGACTAATAAGGATCAGCATTTTGGACGGAGTTTAATATTTGGCGTCATAAATGTCCTAATTATTGACATCACCTTGTTGTTAGGGTACAATATTAGTAGTACTAGTTTCGTCTGTGACATTGTCCGTGAAGAACTTGTTTGTCGTTATTTCATCAGGAACAACCAATTAGCTTGAACTATTTCTACACTAAATTTTATAAGAATCGATTCAGTAATTTACCGGTATCCGTAAAGACGTAACATAAATACAAATAGACAAACGTACAATTCGCTTTCATTTTTTTAATACTAGCTGAGACTATTATTATTCTAGACTACATTGTAACACGCTCGTAAAAAATTCATAATACTTACCTTAACATTAATTTACTCCGTAAAATGTCTTAAATTATTATGGGAATAATAAAAAAAGTGTGCTAGCCCACAGGTATCACTCACAATTCCCCATTAAAATTAAAGAAAAACTTACCCAATTTCCCACTTGTCATTTGATAAGAATACTAATTTATATCTCAACATTGTAAAAATTCCCGAGTCATATTTCAAATTAATGAGCCTGGTACCTGACGGTTGAAGATCGCGCTAAGACTCCGATCTAAAGAGGCTGCATTTGCATAAAATCATTAGTAAGCACAATGGTGTGCGGGCAGGGACACGGCAAGAGAGACACCTCACAATTTCGCCCCTAAATAACTTACCTTAATTCGTTTATCGAACCATCACGCAGTCCAATACGCCTTTAAAAACATCTTCGAAGTCCCAAGTCAAGCTACACGCGTCAATGCATTACGCGCTATCTGGGAGTATCACTGAATAAGTGACAAAAGAATAACATGGAGCGGGCCACGAGCCGCCTTTCGAATATGATTTATCATCGTTCATTAGGCGAGTTTGTCCGCAACGACAACAGATGGAGCTGATAGCACTTGGCAGGGTGGCCGCCTTGTTATTATTTTTATTACCAGGTTTCAAAGAATAATACTTGTGGAATGCGTCCCTTAATGAACTTCAACCCTTTTCGGATGCAAGATGATGGATAGAATTAATGTCGCCTTCTATTGTTGATTGGAGACATTTTCAATGGAAGTGAACTCACGATTGTGTGACGTTACAAGTGTCACTTGATTGGAATCGTGTGTGGTTATATTTATGTATTGATTGTTTCGTTTTATCAATCAATCACAAATACGTTAAAAGATTTAAAAGTTTTGCCCATTAGTGATCTCGTTAACTACAGATTTCAATATTTTTATTTTTAAATCATAAATCAAACCGCAGAGGCAGCCCTAATAAAACAAGCAATAAACATTTTCATAGTCACCTCGTACCTCTCCGGCTAAATCCGCTTACCATATTAAATCTCTGCGCACACGCAGGGTAAACACAGACAATTCTTAAAACTGCATCTTTAACGCCGTCGTCAGTCGTGTCCAAGGCGTAATTAAAGGTTAAAAATTTGCATACGTTTCTGAGAGCTTGTAGCAAATCAAAAACAACAGCTAATTAGCATATTGTATTCTGAAATGTGACGGTTGGCGAGTATTATGCCACTCAGCGGTGGGCCGTAGGGATTTTTATGTGATTTTAGCTGTATGGATGCGCAGGCGGCTGAGGTGTCCCGTATGACTCAGAAAAAGTAAAGAACAGGGACTGTACAGTTTTTATAAATTGGAATACCGTTGAAAAAATTACATAAAATCTAATTTAATTTGTGAAACAATGCAGCGAATGCTGTTTTGATCAAATGATGTTTACATACACCGACATAGAAATCCGCTAGCTCGTAAGTTTATTTAAAATTACTTCCACCTCAAATAAAATCGAACACAGAATATTCTTCAGCGCAAAACCACATCCACAATACGCCCATCTCAACCAATCGTGATAGCTTTAGTTTTGTGTCTCTGTTTAATTAATTTAGATCACGAACTCGCCACTTCGCCCGTCACGACCGACGCTACACGAGCTCTGAGTGACACACTTCAAAATGTCACCAAATAGAGTTCGGGATTATCGGCGATCGCTACTGGCGTGTCCCTAACATTTCTACACCTATTGTCTAAGTAAGGTTACGCTCTTGTATAAGCTTATTGCGTTATTGACGAACTGAAATGTAACGACTAAATTAGCATTGTACCCACAACAAACTTTTAAAATGTGCAACTTTTCTATGACATATTTTCGATAACTTCTAAGATTCTAAAATTTTCAACCAATTTCTGCAACTTGTAGGCATGAGGACATTGCTAGCCTAAACGCAGCATAATTCAAAAAGATGCATTAATAACATTTTTTTCAAAATTTTACCCTTACTCGGAAGAACTGGGGTTTAGGATGCATAGTTTATCACAACACGTACAAAGTCGCGGTCATTCTTTAGTGTATGTCTTAAAAGGTTAATAAACAAGCAGGCTGCGTTAATCGTGTGAAAAAATTTGGATAAGGAATCCGTCACCTTCTGAGTCGTATGTAAGTATGAGAGAGACGGATGCTCTATCCACATTTGACACGCGATATAGACGCAGCCAGACTAGACCCACTGGGCCTTTATTCTACGACGTTAAACAATAATGCTTTTGAAATGTTATCGTATTGTTTTTAATTCGGCCGCCATTACGTCAAGTCAAAATGAGCAATAAGGTTTTACCCAGTAGCATAGACCCCCGAAGAACGTCGCCTGGAAACTCTTCGTCGAATGCTTTGTTGATAGAGCTTGGGCAACTAGCATAAGATGCCAGCATCATTTTTGCACGGATATTCCTCTTTAAACAGTCATCAACGGTAGAGACGCACTGGGGTGTGATTCGGTTAAAAACGGCCACACCGCTTTATACGTTCGATCTTATGGACAGAAGCCCTGCTGCCTAATCGAGAATGCACGCGCTAAAATGTGTTTTATGTGCTCTGATAGGACTACTTAAACTCGCCGGTGTGGCGTTTTACCGAACGAGTGCCGTATTAAAGAGAATAAATCCCCCGATCTTTTGTCTTTTGATTTTGTGTCGTTGCATAATATTCTTATAATCGTAACATGTTCTTATAATATTTTTTTAAATATACGCAAACTTTAACAGAGCTTATTTATTATTCTAGTTATAACATTCAGTAAGATATTAAAGTAACTCAAAATTCAACAGACACATTAAAAAGATAAAGCCACTCAAAAATAAAACAACCAAGAAGGTATTACAAACATAACAAGAGGGAATTAAGATCTGCCTAATACAAATATTACAATTAATTTTAAATTATAATTAGATAGCTCTACTAATTTATAAGACGAGTCCTCAAATTTACGATAGCGATGTTCTCATTAGGAAATTAACCCTAGTGCTTAGTCAGGGCATGAACCCTTAGATACCTTATTATGATACGTTGTTTAATTTAAAACAGAAGAATAATATGCGAGTGAATAGGTCTAACAAATCAGAAACAATGTTTGAAAAATAACGTATTAATATGAGTTATTTCTTGAACAAAAGATTTTTTCACATCACTTCAGGGGTATCATTCATTTGAACATCTCACATTTTAATTTGTCGACGAAATATAAACTAGTAGACAGAAATATGTGGCACGTTAGGCACGGTAAGATTATAACCGCTAAGTTGCTTCTTCAACAAAACCTACGACCAAATAAAAAATACACTGACTTGAATTTCATGTTCTAGAATAGGACCACTTAGCTATTATTATTTCACCGGAGAATTAAAAAGTTAGTTTTTTAAGAGAATCACCTACAAAACAGAGTACAAAAACAAGGCTATTCTATTTCACAACAAGTTTTGATAAGTGCAGGTTTCAAGTCCTCGTGTGAGAATCAACCCTAGCGCAACAACTGCACAGTTACCAGCGGTGTCGCAACTCGCAACGTTCCAATTAGGTGCTCATTTGTGTCAGCCGAGCATTGTGGCCCATTCAGCCGATGGGAACAAAGTCTGATTGTATTTACGTTGTTCGAAAATTAGCCTCGGACGTCGCGTGACAGCCATCGGTACAATTTTAATTGTATCACTATTTAACTCGAGCCATTCAATAGATTCAATCGGACGCGTCGATTATCATAGTACACACCCATCCAAGTAAGCCGGCGGGAGCGGCACAATGGAGCCGAATGCCATAACATCATCAAACAGTTTCAAAATCTGATCCTATGCATAACGAATCGAGTTGATAAATAGTTTGAATTAACCGATTTAATGCGGGTCACCCACAGTAAGGTGACTCGGCGGGAATTGCCTCGTAATGATAATTGAACTGGCAAACACCCAGGCTGGACTATCGGCTGGCCTATTGAGAGCTATGACTTGCGCTATTGTACTCGTGATTGTTTTTTTTACCCTTGTCTCCCGACACAATCTTTAGCGTTCCGATTAACTCCGAACTATACCGCTGTGAGATATTGTTTCAAATAACAAGCGATTCCAAATTGATTTTGGTAAAATAAAGAATAAAAAGTCGAATACGAAACTAACAAAGATACAATAATATAAACAATATTAAATGATTAAATACTATAGTTAACATGTATGTTTTTATGACGATACTCAAGCAGAGTTAGTATCAGCTACTTATATCTTTCCATGCAGAAACTTTGATTTAAAGTCCTTTCCTGTTCCCGGTTTCCGGTTCCTCCTTTTAAGTATTTTGATTTGAAATCTTGTGCTTCTTAAAGAATGCTGTTATCTTGATTTACCATAACTTGTAGGCAAGTAACTTAATTAAATATTAGTAGAAGAGAAAACAATGCCGTTTATTTTAATATAGATTAACGACCAATGACTTGACACCCCGGGCTCGCAGCCGATGCCTCTCCGGCCGGTTACGACTGCACCATAACCCATTTGCACTCGTAAAAACACGCTGCCATTCAACAATCGAAGATATTCTCATGCAAGTTAAGAGGTTGTGTTCAATTTTAAAGATAGCAAAGTTATCTTTGTCAAAAGATTATTTTAGTACATTCACCGCATTAAAATTAGTTCTAAATGCATTATTAATATGAAATACTGCCAGCCTCCCTATGTTATAGATTATTGGTTTTCTTTCATTGTTATGGAGATTTCACAGTAAGATTTATTTGTTTTTTACGATATGTATCTTTAGTTGAGCACACTGAAATAACATTTTGTTTAGAATATGATAAATGATATTGTGACATTCACTTAATGGTTCCTACAACTATTTTTATTTTTATTGACATTTGAGTAAATGTGAGATGTAGTTTAACATATTGAGCATTTGATGGAGATCGACGAACCTTAAGACTGCATTGAGCTTCAGTGGTACCCTCATTACTATTATGGTGTTCTAAACATAAAACCATCGGTCCCACATTCTATGAGCGTCTACCCGCTAAACTTAAAAATGTAACATCCGACGAAGCATTCAAACATCAGCTGAGAAACCTTTTATTGGATAATCCATTATACTCTGTCGACGAATATATGCAACTTAAATTGTAAAATTATTATTGATATTTGACCTTTATTAGTTTTGTGTATTGACATCGGAAACTGACCATTTATTACTTGTTTATCATTGTTGTTTTTGATTATTTGAGTGTTTTATATTATTGTATTATTTTAATATTATTTTATCAATTTGTATTAATGTTTTGTTGACGATATCAATGTAATTTCGTATTTTTTGACATGCAATGCAATCTATATTGTAACATTACATTGATAAATAAATAAACTAAACTAAACTAAACTAAACTAAATCACCCTGAGAACTAGATGAAAAAGGTTAATATTAGCACACTACTACCCGCACCTTTTATCTTAGTAGTCGTCTCTTATTCTCTCTCGTTATTCTGCAATCTCAAGACGTAGGTATCACACAAACTTTTAATTTCTTCAAGCAAATAAATTACGTCAATAAATTTCGTCGAATGTCTCATTGTTGCTATTCAGTTTGGGCATTTTTACGAGTCGTCGGAATATTGTTTCGCTTTTTCAAACGTATCTTGTGTTACACGTTAGAGCAATATTTCAGTTTTACCGACGACTTTTATTATTGGAAGAAGTAACACAATATAATGCAAACAGTTTAACAGCTTACGTTAGTGATGCATACGTTTAGGTCAACTTTAAAAGTAAAATAGAATGTTTAACTTCTGCTTTTGGTTCGGTGGTTAGCTAGCATACAACCTGATGTACTCGCATATTAGGACAACATTAGGTCAACTTGCATGAAAAATAATTATACAGAAGCATGGAAGTAATCTACTAAGATCATTAAATGACAAACTCTATTTCAATATCAATCCCAACGTTATTATGTTTATTTTTTATTTTAACTCGATTGCGTAAAATAATGAGGACATCCTTTCATTCACTTACAGTGTTTTTCAGCTACGATGAGTTCTGTGACAGCTCATAAATATTACATCTTCATATTACACTTTACATAAAAACTACGCTGGTACACACCTAGCGCCGCCGTTCGGAAACTTAAATAATTAATCACCTATTTTTAAATACGTCGCATGTGACTATAGTAAATGATTGAAATTACGAAATACGGCTGTCACAGAACTCATCGTAGCTGAAAAACACTGTTATAAACATTTTTTTAAATATAATTTATGTCTGACGTACTCAGTGCCAAAGGAACCAAAATACCGTGTATGACCAATCTATGTAGTTGGTAAATTCTTTTACTCATTAACTAAAGACTTTTACTCATTAACTTTCCATCGCATATGTTTCAGTGATTGTAAATTATGTGGTAAACTTTCCCAAACGTGGGTACCTACTTAAATCTACAACCGAATTAGTCATACAGTTTTGAAACCATCATAGACGACATGATAAGCTAGCTTGGTAGTGACCTTGTCTATGATGGTAGACAGTCCCGAGTTCGGTCCTCGGTAAGAACCGATAATTTTTGTGATGACCGCTGGTAACTATTAAATTGATTCTAGGTCTTGGTTGTTTACACAAAATTATAAGCTGTCGTTTATTTATCTATGTATGTATAGTTTATGTAAAATTTATGGTTGTCTAGTACTGACTATGCCTATTTGTATAAAGTTATCGTCCAATCATTTAATTATTTATTTATTTACTAAACCAATCTTTTAAATTTACTAGTTTGATTTTCATCGTACCTATTTCGTCTTCATTAACTCCCTCCCGTCTTCAAATGCTAATAGGGTGGAATGCAGTTCCGATACCACTCTCAGTGATTGTTTTAATTGCTACGAGATGAGTCCAGGACTCGTGTCAATGAGGGGTCAACTGGCGATCCTGATTGGTAATTAAAGCTTTTAGAACATGGCTCTTTGATCATTAGACAATACAATGTTCCTCATTTAAAACATAACGTGTTTCTATAGTATCTTTGAACGTTTGGTGAGTTTGAAAGGTTAACATTTTAAAAGTAATATAATGGATCCAAACGCCTTGTTTAGAAGGCGTCTCGGAATGCTTTGTGTATTGATAGGATAAGGAATTGTTTATCTTCACTTTAATACGTATAATTAACATTAGAAATCTGTTAAAAGCAGCCTTTTTAATACGCTTTAGTATCCAAATGAGATTTAAAAATGGACCACTAGTTTGGTGTGACCGACTTTGTCGAAAAAAATATGTTATTTAGGGATGTTATAGTTAGACTATTTAAATAAAACAAAAGAGTGTCAAAAACAACAAGGTCAAACCACTTGGGTTTTGCAACTTTTAAATACCGTACAAAATGAGTTGTTGCTTAATTTAGTGCAACCATATGAGACACTCATTATTTGACATTAAGATGATCTGGAGGGCCTTCAACATCCATTTTGGTAAGAAAATATTGATTGTTTGCGTTTCATTGCACCGATATTTAATAATATAAGTCGTGAAGAAATAACAAACTCGTAATTTGTGGACAATAATGCAGGGAACGAAAATAATTCCCGCCCACATTTTTAATAAGTGCTGTTTAAGAGTCGTTGATAAAAGAAATGTCGTCGCTACAAGAGAAAGAATAAAATAAACACAATATGACAGCTCTGCTAGTCTGAGCAGAACGAAAAGATAAAAATTAATGTTTGTAAGTACTACGTGTTTGTGTAAAATTATATTGTGATGTATTTAAATTCTAAAATAATCAAGATGCATTTCAGATTATAATGAAAGCAAATTGGTTTGTATCTAAAACAAGGGACAGGAAGGAACAACAAACGAGAGGCTTACGTTTTAAGGTAATTTAGTAAAGTTAATAACACTGAAGTATATAATAACATCACTGAAGCATATTCCTTCTAAATAGAAGGAAAGGGACCAGATACACCTAAAACGTTTATAATTTTAGTAGCTACCCACCCTCGCTGCGCTCTGGTTCATGTGAGTTTTCTGTTACACCCGTACACGAACCAGAATTTATTATACATAAAAACCTTCCCTGAAAAATTATCTAATTGATTGTGAAAACCGCATCATACTCAGTTGCGTGGTCTAGGCGGAGTTAGCGGATATACAGACAGACAGAAAGAAAGACAGACGCGGAAAGCAGCTTTGTGTTATACTCTGTTCAGAAGACAACAAGGTGCAGGACTGACGACGTGGCTAAATGTTGCGGGAAACCGATGGATGCAAGCGGCGCAGGACGTGCTTGTGGCTAACCTTGGGGGAGCCCTACGTCGAACAATGGACGTCTTTCGGCTGAAATGATGGTAATTATGAAGATTAAGTTAAAGAAAGTATCAACAATTGTTTACCAACATTTTGCGGATGTTAGGACCTTGTGCAGGGTCCGTCCGGATCGCTACCACCATCTTATCCATTAACCTACCGCCAAACAAGACAGCCAGTGTAATGACTAGCATAGAGGCATTCCATCTTAGTCCTCAGGGTTGGCAAACGCATTTGCAGTCTTAGGCTAAAATTTACACTTTGCACAATCAGGCGAAGATGCTTTTACCAGTGTATATTAGTGACAGGTTGCAAGCCCATCGCCAATCAACACTACAAGCCTTCATTCCGTTAGTCGCCTCTTACGACTTCCACGGAAAGACATAGAGTACCACTATTCTAAGCCGGCAACCACTCGGTACCAACATAACCTGCCAGTAATATACCCTGCAACACTTTCTTACATCTCTTACTTTTTAATCCACGCCTTTCTTTCTAGGTACATCTCTCAAACCCGTTCTCCGACCGCACTTAATGTACAAAATATTGTAATGTTATTATTATTCCGGATGATAACCGCAGGTTTTCAATACAAGATAAAATAATTTCAAAAGCAATGTGTGACCGCGGTCGAGATTATCTTCGTGGCAGATAAGGTTCGATTATGAGCATCGTAAGGAGCATGCTCACTGACTGACTACGTTTAAAATGGCGAGATTTGCGGGACATGTTTAGGAGGACTACGTTTTTTTGGTTTTTGTTACCTTCAGTGCTTTTTAGAAGGCCAACGGAAGACCAGCGGTAGTGTTTTGTTTTTTCAAATAAATGTTTTCTTTATCCCAAAAAAATGTAAACACTTGAATCAACACTACAATAATTATCAAGTACGTTTTCAAAAAAATACTTGCTCATTCAAATACCTTCTTAAGAAAAACTCGAAGTACCTACTAGCTAGTTTGTACTCTAATGTAATATAATGTATAAAAAATACAAATTATAATGATTGACATTTTTATATGTATCTTTAAATTCTCGCAGTGTTTCTCTAGATTTTGGCCAAATCATGTCGAGCTTAGAAACCTTTTTCCTTTAACTCCTCTTTCCTCCAAAATGTTCCCGTTTTATTTTATTAACTTGTTCTCAGGATGATCAGGCATTACATTATTATTTTATTTGTAAAAAAAAGAATGTATGTACCTACGTACTTTCAGAACACATTTTGTTTTGGTCGTAGTTAAATTATTTATTAAATATGACGGTTCTTTGACTTGTGTATAAATACCTTTACTTTGATGAAACGGCCCGTTGGAAGTAATGTTGAGGCTTTTATAATTTGTACAAATTCAAGAGCAGTATCGTTGATTTGACCACAAAAATCAATAAAGGGTATTATGGATTCCCTAGGGAGATTACCGTGTGAAATTGTTTATAGGTCCGCATTGTGGATTTATACAATAAAACAGCAATATTAAGAAGCTTATCTTGGAAAATTTACTCGATGTGATTTACACAACAGATGTACGACAATGATGTTATATTTTCATTTGTTGTGTGGTAAGTAAGTAATGTACAATATAATTGCTTTGCTTTGAGGATAATACTTGTAAAATTCAGTTAGATGAGCATGAAAGTGAAGTGTCGGTAGATTTCCACAAGGTGTATGTACCTGCTGACAATCTGGTGGAGACCGCGGAATTCCGACGGATGCAAGTGACGCGCCGACCGATGATGCCTAGCAGAGGTCGTCTTTAGACTTAGGTACATGATAGGTACGCACAATAGCACATATTGGCATACGTGCTAAGGTTTAATTTGGACCTTATTTAATTTGTTCGTTACGCGGTATTGCAGTATCAACGCACAAAATTCGGCTATTAGTGTACTTTGTATAATTCAACCAAATAATTTTTAGTTGATGTCCTCTTTGATCCACGAGACGGATATCGTGGTAGAGGTAGACCCACGAGGAGATGACGGGCGATGACCTGGACGCGTTTGTGCATAATTGGCGGGAGCATGCTCTTTGTAGGAATGACTGGAGAGAGGGGACGAATTTGCCCAGCAGGTGGACACAAGAACAGGCTAACAAAAAATACAAATGTTTTAGCAGACGTTTCATATATTTTAGTTGGATAATTTACTTAAATTCTTCGCTGACGACAGAACACAGACTTTGGTTAAGAGTAATTCCCCTTCTGCATTCCATTGACCATTGAAAAGCCATGTTTGAGGCAGTTAAGCTTTAGAAATGTGATAGTGCAACAACTTTGTTGCAAACAAGTCACATTCAAATATGAAAACGAATCCGGGTTCAAAATCATTGAAAGGTTAATTCTAATACCTTCTTACGCAGAACCGTATCAGTTTCCATAGCGCGAATGTGTAATTAGACAATTAAGTCGTATTTATTGCGGCATTTTGCATACAATGTTACATGGTAATACGAATAGGCTAGACCTCCCGCGGCACGAGACTAAAAGCAACACGCTCGAAAACAGTACCTGCTAAAAGCACTGCAAACTTAATTATCAAGACCTAGAAGTGTCAATGGGTTAAAAATCCATTAAATAATATAAGCAGATGGAACATAGTAACAATTTTATTTAGCTATCGACATTGTTTATTTCTCTAGTATCCATAGTTCAAATTGTGTTGTGTGATGAAAACCGCTCGGCTTTTTAGACCAGATAGGTGAGGTCCAAAAAGATAAGCATGCTAACTCATGCAATTAAATCTTCTATGAAACTTTTCCCTTGTGCGAGGAAAATAAGCCAGCCATACAATTAAATTGTAAGGATACTTTTCGTCGCACAACGAATTTTTATTCGCCTTCGTTTTTTCTATGATTAACTGTGCTTAGCTATGGTCCAACTTTTGGTCCTCACCCATATTCGCGTAAGATCTGACTAGAAAAATACATGGTCCGTGAAATTAGTATGGTTTAAGAACTCGACACGAACCTAAACAAGGCTCTCTTTACCAGCCAGTCAAAATGGTTTTCTGCTTCTATTAACTCGCGAACTAGTTATATCACGTAGGGTACAGTCACCAGTAGTCAGCCAGAGACCAGTAGTCGACCTTATATGAGTGCGAAGAGTGGACAATATATCTTTCGTACTCTTCCCACTCATACAAAGTATATGCAGAGGGCGACTATAGGTCTCTGGCTGAACACTGGTGACTTTATCCTAGTCACGCTTATGATATTTGAGTATTTACAACCACTTCGGCACTTATAAGGAACATCGGTAGATGCAACCCTGAAGCAAGTCTTTTAAAGCTGTAGATATATTTGTTATATGCATTAACCACGAAAAGGAAAACGCATACCAATTCAACTCCTAAACTACATTGCCTTTATTATCCATATTGTTTTACGCAAACAGTATTAAAAGACTTTACTTAGAGATACTAACAAATTTGACAAATTATTTAAATTCTGCAAACAAATTTGTACCACAATCGCTTCTAGATTTTGAACCATTACCATTTCTGTGATACTAGTCTCGTGCTGCTGTATGCAGGACAAAGCCGTTCAACTTGCCGACTAATAATATAATAATATTAAATCGGTATGAAGTACACAAGTGGTACCTAACGCCAACTGGTTACATCACACAACTGGGAATACTTTAGGCTCAGTACAATTAAATTAACATTCTACCTCGAATCCCGCTCGAATTTTAACCAAGGAGTAGTGACATTGTAGCAGCGTTAAGAGATGAGACGAATGAGTGTTTAAATCTCCGTACTACCGCCTCATTTTCCATCAAGCTATAATTTTATTCTCAACTGTTCTTACTAAATTCCATAATGGTGATAAGTGGTCATTCTTCACTAAACATGCCCAATTCATTATTTTCTTGGCAGGCACTGCGCATCTTTGCTTCTATTTCAGCAACCTTATCATTTTTTTAAAATAAATATACATAATAAAATGTTTATTCAGTCAGAATTTTATAAGTTTTTTTACTTTTGCCAGGACCTGAAGATCTTAAAGCAAATTTCCTTAAGGGATGGAAGAAACGACAAGAAGCATGGTCGTATGTGTTAAGGTCAAGGGAAATTATTTACATATATTTTACAGTCGTTCATAGCTAAGGCACACCATTTTGCAAAGCAGTTCATTTACTGAGCAGTACATCTATTATTTGAAATACATTGCAGTCGAGTTGCTAAATAGTTTTCTTTCACATCGCAACGATTTCGTCATTTCTATAAGTCTAACCCGCCAAGAATAAAATATTCAAGATTACTTTAGCGCTCGGTAAACATTTACCAAGGTAGAACCTAAAACAGTTTAATATTAATTTGATATTGCACACAAAGCAATTTGTAATAAAATTCGTAACCGGTACAAAAATCAAATTATAGCTCAAGTTAAGAATAATAAGTAAGTCTTAAACGACGAAGCGAAGAACATTTCAATATCACGCCCTCACTCAGGTGGGGCACATAAAATGGGACAAGATCACAACCCAGGACCAAGGCCCCAATAAAATCTCCTAAGCCATTTAAATCTCTAAACGACAGGGTTATCGTTTAATTTTACTGCAGAAAGGATTTCCATCACAATTGGAAGTGACTCCTTGTCATTTATTTTAAAGTGACTGTGGCTTCGTGCTGGCGTGCGTTATCATAAATCTTTTTTAAGATCGTGCCATAAACGGGAGATAAGGGCGCGCCCGTGGTAGAGATTGCTTGGCGGCTGCTGACGAATTGTGTGACGCCTCGGCGACGGGCTCTGCGGCCGCAGGCGCGGAATTAGGCAGACTCAATCATGCGCAATGTGAAGGTTGCACAAGATTCCCAACATTTTGAAAATCGTGTCAAGGAAAAACTGAGAACGTTTTCGAAAACCTTGAAGAGCTTGGATAATGTTCTCTTTCCTCGTCATTCTCCCAAAATTTCAGAACTATTTTCAGCTCATATAATTATTATAAAATAACAATAAAATGAAAATTCATAACAAGTGTACTTATTAAAATATTTCGTATAGGTTATAAATATTAAAAATCTCGGTACATTTCGACGGCTGCAAGATTTTATTAATTAAGAAACTAGAATCTACTCGAAGCTAAAAAAAATATGTGTAGATAGATTCATTTTCATAGAGGTACTCAAGTTAATAAAGAAAAAAGCATGCAAGTAAGCGTACATAAAAGCCACTTCCCTGATCTTCATGATTTTTGAGGGATAAACGATAGCTTATGTAAAATTTCAGGGTATAAAGCTATCGCCATTCAGAATTTCACCCAAATCCGTTTAAAGCCGTTACAGCGTGAAATAATAACAAATATACACATGAACTTTCGCACTTATAATGTTAGTGTGCCACCAGACATTGTCACCAACCAAGAGCATCGTCTCTTTTTCTGTATTCTGTGCTCGAGACCGTGTGATTGAGCGCCCCACTGTGATCAGTGAATTGATTAAGTGTCTGATTTTAAATATTTCCCATTTGGCCGCACCACGGTGAATGATCAATTAAGCTGATCGACGTTTGGCTCCGTTTGTGATCAAACATCTCTTTAATGCGAATGGAACGTGTATTCGCTAATAAAGTGTGTATAACATAAGCTTAATTATAATTTTAATTTGATGTTTTTAGTATCTTGTTAAATGTCGTTGAACTTTTCGTCGATAGAATTTTATTTAGATTCGTCTGAGAAATTTACTTAATGAAATCCCTGTTATTGCTAATTTACTCCTAGTTTTTTTTATAATGAACTGCTGAAAACTGCTACAATGTCATTTACCTATTAAGCATAAAACAATGTCTTAATGGGAAAAAATGGCACACAAAAATTTTAAGTTTAAAAAAATAAATCGTTTAGGAATTCCCAATGATAAAAGTAAAACGCATATTAGAAACAGTCTTAGTCTCACGCCATTCACACAGTTTCTCCACTCACAATAGTCAAAACAACAATGGCCACCAAACTTAAGAGATGTTAAACGACGCATTTAATTTTATTTCAGACTTATGTCCGTTTTTGTACGGACGCCACAAAAGATCTAATTGAAGCGAAAAAAAGGAATGATTCTCAAATGATACGTGTTTGTTTGTTTGATTGATGTATCGATGGCTCGGCCCGGCTATTTAACAGCCGGTTAGACAAAATGGTGGAGATATGTCGGTATGTGAGATGCCGGGTGATCACAACACGAGTACAGCGCTCCGTGTAAGTACGATCATTGTTGTCTCTCGTGGTTCTCAAACTTCGGAGATTAAATTTCTTAAGTGTTTTTTTTACGGGTTTTAATATTTAGTATTAAGTAAGTATAGGAAATGCTTGTTTTATAGGTAAGAAAAATTAAAAAGTTGTTAATGAACAAGTATTTCGACTTGACGTTTATTTCCTTGCAGGGTACTGTTTTTTTTAATAATATGCTATCAGCAAATGCACATTTTTATAAGAAAAACCATAAACTTATTCTTGATTCATAATAGTAGGTTAGTGTGGTAACGAAATTGTATTGACAGTATCCATAAGTATTAAACCTTTTCTTGTGAGCTGGACAATCAAGAGTTAGGAAAAACCACACAATATTAATTAAGATACCCTGATGCTTTGAGCACCGCTGCCACAACAAATACAAAGCGTGAATGTGTGCGTACAGTGATCACAATCAGGTTATTTCACTGGTAATTATGATGCGGCGAGCGGCGACCCGGGGTCAGCCCGAATATGGTACACGTGACCACGCTTTCCTGGCAGACTTGGGGAACACGAAGAACTTGCAGTTTGGGGTAGAGGAATCGAGCAAGAGAAAAAGGGTTACAATCAGATATTTTGGAAGGAATTTTATAGCAGGGGCGTACTACCTGAACTGCAGTGCAGGGTAGAAAATCTAGAAAGGAAGAGTCTCAAAATATTTTGAATACTAATCTTAAGGAACATAGTACGTACTCGTACTTGCAGTTTGAGGTAGAAGACTCTCAAGAAGAATGATGAAGAATAAGGTGACCGCAAAAAGTTTTGGGATTTTCAGGAAATATTAAGTGTTGTTGCAGTTTGTGGTGAGGACTAAAGAGGCATAAGATGAATGAGGTGACCTCAAAATATTTTGAGTAGGACTATTCGGAAACATGAAGCTCCACTTAAAACATGTGCATACCTTATTTTCATCACTAATGCTTACCTCATTTAATAAAGTATGCAAGATTGACTAATTGGCGTTCGTCTGTGTACACCTGGTAGGTAGATGCGGGCGTCGTGGGCGGGAGACCCTGGGTCAAACGAATTCATAGTTAAAAACCCGATCAAATGACGTCATATTTTAACACGCCAAGAACCTCCCGCTGAGGCCACGAAAACTGCGGCTTTTATTCGAAACATAAATAAATATAGTTGTGTACCGTACTTACTGTCATTATAATTCGTGCCTACTCTGTTAAAAAAAATAACCAGGAAGGACGCTTATTAGTCTAACCTACAGCGCAAAAACATCGTCGATACCTCGAAAGACTGAATGGGCTACGCAAGACGGGAAGCAAATCAAGTCGAAACAATGAAAGGGGAGCCTTATTTTGCAGTTGATTATTCTAAAGAAGTCATGTTTTTAATTATAACTGTCGAGTCAAGATACTTAACGCTAGGTGAGCTATTTTTAAAATCGTCTAAATTTATAGGATTTACGTTTGCCGATGACGATGACAGATTACGTTAACTACATACATTTCGAGTCGATCAGCGTTTCTATTTTGGCTATCGGCCTACATTAATAAGTTAAAAAAAAACACAAAATAAGCCACAAGAAGTCGGAATAGGCACACTTGCAAGTTATCCGCAACGAGTAAGTTACCAAGCTTACTATTAATAAATTCCGGGTTTGATAAAAATACTACATTAGTTTACATTATTGAAAAGTACCAGAGAATAGTTTTCGGAGTTCAATATAATAGCCGTATTTTCAAAATATTGTCATTCCTTTGAAAAACCCTCGTATCTCATATTTCGACTTGTACAATTTTGAAGTTAAGCGTGAAGAGAATTAAGTTCAAACTCAAACATCTCGAAATATCAGATACGAGTTTTTCTAAAGTAGTAACGATATAATCTTGAGCTCAGTCGCGGTTTTCGTGGCTTCACCTATCTAGTAATGATGGAACGTTGATTTAACACGCCTGTTAATTTTATACGAACGTACAATTCGAATAAAAACTTTATGTTAATGTGATTCACGGCTCTCTCAATAGAGATAGCAAGCAAGTACAAGTGAGGCAAAGGCAAAGTTACATTGCTATTAGATATCTGGTTTTTTTTTATGTGAGCGTCGTTATGCAGTTTCGTCCTCTCTGGGTCTGAAAGGGTCTTAGTTTAATTCCCGTGTTGCCAGTTTCTTCCTTGTTTATGTCCGGATGATATTTAAAAGCGCATATTTAAAAAAAGCGTGGTGCCTAAAAATGTTACTGCATGGCAAATAAAACTAAATGTTCATCAAAAGCGTAGTTTGGTGTGCGTTTAGTTTTTTTAATGTGCAGTTCAGTAATTTTCGTGGAGCAGTTTCATTATTTTGATACGCAAGTAAATATTTGTCTTTGTCTTCAGCTTAAATGAAGTCGGGTTTTGGAAAGAACACTTAAGACGCCATTTTTATTGTTTTTCAAATCAAAAGCAATAATAAACGCACGATGTTTTACAAATCAAAATGACCATAACACGATATTACTGTTTTATAAGTGGCCAGTAATATGACATTAATATAATTTTGAAAAAGTAGCAGATGCAGTGTTGCCAACCGCTGCCCACGTGTCTGGTGCCCCCGCGCAGTTTATCACGCTGCTCCCGCGCCGACAGTGTTTTGCACTTCGCGCGCCTTGCAGGGGGATGTATTTGCTAGAGATTTCATTGTTAAGTTGGTACCATGTCGGTTGTTGTGTTCACGTGATATTTACTAAAATATTGTCATCTCGACACTGCAACAGGTAAGTAGTCGTCATTACTCTGGATGAGTAAATGATAAGAACCACTCTCATAATAAATTGCTAATCCGTGATTACTGCTAGTGTTTTTATTCATAAAGAACCTAATGTATTAGGCTGACAAGAGGTCGAACTCATCGTTCCATTGCAGCAGAACCTAGAATCTTGATTTTGGTAAATATTATTTATTAACATCATCTGATACAGATTTGAGAAAAGGGAACTGGTATAGCGAGTACCACTATGATTATTCGGAGACAGGTCAAATTACATTTGGATCAGACGCGGTGGAAAAACGCCATTAATAGTGACATGGTATTTTTAAGTTAGGCAAATTGTTTGCCAAACCTGAACTACAGAAGTCTTATTTAACTTGCAAACATATTCCTATACTAGGTAGGTAGTCTTTATTAAACTGTTTACAGAACAGAGTCCAGCTCTGTCCAATATCGCACCGGGAGACACCGCCGCCATGTCTCGGCCCACACGCCGATACGAGTGATCTGTTTATTCCGAAAAACTTGGAGCCCTAGGACTGGAAGTGCTATGGCATCAGAATTTATTAATTTTACTATATTCCTCCAGGAACCAGGGGAGGTGACGCAGGATCTGTCATTATAGCAATATATGGTGGAGCCTAATCCCAGCAGGGAACATCCTTGAGTTATTTTAATAATGTGACGTCATGATGATGACACTTCAACACAAAACTTTATTACTTTTGAGAGTTAATGTACCTTAGGTACCCATTTGTTACAGTACGTTTCATTACCCTAATGGCCAATCAGTCAAAATAAAAGATTGTAAAATGTTGGACACTTTCAGTGAGAAAATGTCTTTGTTAAAACCATCATTGCGTTGTTTTATTTGGTGACGTGTCCACGCTATTGTGGTGTTTTGCCATAGATTTCATCTTTCTTTATTTGCCTTATACTTAAAAAAATGTCTCTGCTAAGAGCGAGGGAGAGTGCAAAACCAATATCGTTAGGATATTGTCTTGCTTTCACATTTATATTTTTTAATGCAGCTGTTCAATGAAACGTCCTTAATAGAGCTATTATTTTAACTGCTGCTTGCGAATTCTGCATGCACCACGGCTTTGAACTAGAATGCGTCGAAGACCGCACTTTTAATGCCAAGTACTCCATATCGAGCCCATTTTGTATGTAATTTGTAAACGAGGTGCTGAATGGTATAATGGCCATTCTCGGAGCCGGTGACTTCATTCCCACATCGATTAGCAGAAACAACGCTTGTTCTTACGAGCAGTGTTTCTGCTGTATCGCGCCTACTCGTCAATCGAACTCAATTCAAAAAGCAAACTTGGTTGGTAAGGGCTTGATAATTAAAGAAGAATGAATAAAAAACCGGTCAAAAGCAAGTTGGACTCGTGGACTGCGGGTTCCGTAATTATTTTAATGATTCTACTTATTGTTAGTAAGTTACAAATTAAATAACAGTTTTGTGGTATTTTTTTCATTAACAAAGCGTAATATTTTTAAGTTCAAAACACTTCTTACCGTTAAATTTAAATTTTAGTCTATCAATTTGATTTATTGTTTTTTTTGGCTCGTAATTTTTGGAGGTAGGTACCTAAGGGAAAAGGTAATTTTATGTCATTAATCACAATAAATCAAAAACTATAAACATAAAAAATACACTGTTTTGGAATGTGCTAATGTAATAATATATAATGTATATAAACTCTTTATTGCACAAACATAAAATAACAAACTAATGAAGCTCTTTCATAATCATAAGTATCATCATCATCATCCTAACCCACATGAATAAGTCGCAAAAGGAAGTATTCCCTATTACCTTTTCATTCAAAACCCAAAAAAGGTCTTGAAGATTTAGTCTTAATTCTGTACAAGCACTTATGGTTAATTGCTTGCGTATCGTTCAACGATATGTTTGAGATCGGTTAAACAAATAAAATGTATTAAAATATTTACGATGGCATTTACTAATGAACGTAACGTTATAAGCTAACAACCGTAATACTTATACTTTCTGTAACGGTGCCATGAAAATTAAAATAATGAGAAAGCATAACATAAAATGCCAGCCCATTCACATTTTCAAAAGTAATCGCAATGCCCAAAATTATTAAAAATAAAATTTTTATGCTCCAAAGCACATGCTCTCAAAAAGCTTTCGGAGCATTATTTTGAAAACAATATTATTTAATCCTTAGTGCAGTCAAAGTATCGTCTTCATTTTATCATGCTGCAAGTGTCGATATATTGGTATAATGTCCATGTTGGGTACTAAAGAGTGCAGTTCAGATAGCCATGTGGATGTACCCGCTTGTTAACGACGCTACATCCAAATAAATTTGTAACCAAATTAGTCCCAGGCGATAAAATTTATTCGAAATCCACTGAGAAGAGTAAAAATAACACATTGACTGTCGGATTAAAGAAGAGATATGAGCGAGATACGAGGTCCCGACGCCTCTTCCGCCCGTTTTTAACACTTTCAATTAATAAAATTGATTTTGTTTTTTAATTAAGGCCACGGCGAAGGCGCGTCGCGTCGAGGGCCCGGATCAGGTATACCTCTTAAGAGGAGATTTATTTTATTGCCCAAAGCACAGTATTTGGATCGTTGACTTGGATCGCGGACGAAAACCGATCGCCTAAGTTTTATTGTGAATAAAGTGTGTCTTTTATTAATGAAATATTTTACCGTTGCGCAAAATGTGAAAATATTGAACATTGAGTATGTGGACGATATTCGATAGCGGGTCAGCTGCAACTATTTCATGGTTCAAGTTAGCGATTGTGACAAGTTGAAGTTGCTTTAGTGGATATGACAAATGTATCCCTACTCTCCCATCAATATCTTAAATGTAAATGTGAGTTTTCTCGATTGCTCTGTATATTTTTTTTATGACTTGATTACTATTTTGCTCTGACGTAAAGGACAGAAATACTTATTGTCCCAGAAAATTTGATGCGTCCCGAGGAAAAAACTTAGTTGGTCTAACAAGAATGGGATGTGCATTATTATCGTCTGCCGGCATATTTTAACCATTGTAATTTATTGATAAATTGCACTTTATATTTAACGTGCAACAATACATCCAGTATTGCACGCCTCAACAAAAACAATACAAAATTTGCAAATTGTAACCGCTCTTATTATCCTTTACCATTCTCACTCCCATCAAAAACAAGCCAGTGTAATTACAATCAGTGTAAAATCCATCTGCATTTAAAACCCGACAATGTCAGAACCCTCCTATATTGCTAATTGCAGATCCAAAATGTCCGCCAGCATGCATGAACGCATATTTACCGGTAAAATGTATGAACGAATCTTTATGGCATTCGCCTACTAATTTACATATGAATGTGTAATTAAACTTGCGATATGAATGCAAAACGTTTGAGCCCTTTCTATTGCGTCAGTTTTTTTATTTAGGTATAAAAGGAAATAATTCGAAACGCTACTTGTCTTTATGCAACATCTAAAACATTCGAACTTTAAAAAATGATTACGTCAGAACTAGTAACATTTGTAGAACGCAAACCGTAACATTTCAAAAGTTATAACGCAAATGAAAACCATATTCTAATGGTACAGGCCGAAAAATTGAAAGTTCCATTTTCAAATATTTTTAAGAGCTTACGTTCCGAATGGCAATAAAAACATTGAAAAATCACATTTGTCGTTAATAAAATTGTATTTGAAATACAAAGTAGTGAATGGATGTCCCTAGCGTTGCAACAAAGGGCAACTTCAATTACAATATGGCATGCGAAAACACGGTCAAAGCGAGATTGCACTTGGAAACAAAAGCCATTGAGAGTGCAACAATTAGTCGAATCACAATAATTACAGGACGCATTGAAAACGATACCGTCGTTGAGTTTTTTTTTAAGAAACAAAAGGCTTAGCCCTTTTGGCGCGTGGTCGCCATATGCCGGCAGATTAGGGTGCGATCAGAAGTTCCGATTCACTATAAACGTTTTATTTACATGAATTTGAATAAGGTCGAGATTCGAGGTGGAAACTATTCTAGGAGCATTAAAAAACCATTTGAACTGATACGGATTTCGGAAATTCCTACATGGATATTTTGTTACGTTACCATTTAGCCAGGGTTTAAAATGTTCATTAAATATGAAAAGGGGTAAAATATTAAGAATATATATTTAATAAATCCTCCCATTTGAAATATTACGTATAACATTATGGTTGAGGTATAGAAAATACAAAACTCTCTCACATTCGTCACGTGGTTATTTTCCGTGCATAATGCATGCAATAACATTATTATTCAATAACTCTTGTAACCGCACTAGTCTAACGCACGCCGCATTATTTCCAAAACTCCCCCATTTTTACTAAGTATCGGTCAAAATATCGACATTTGCGAAACAATGGCGCCCGCGCATTATTATTACGCTTAAATCCGGTAATTATCGCCGGAATAATTATCAGTTTAATCCGGGGCACAATAGAACAGATGTGACAGCACCGGGCCACTCCACGGCCACTGTATCGTTAATAATTATTAGGGTTCCGCTTAGAAAAAAGAAGGGAAAAAATACGGCATTCTGATATTAATATATCACAGTAAGGGTATTAATCCGTTATAAAAAGTCAAAAATGTAAGCTGAGATTCAAAGCCACATCATCCGTTTGTCAGATAGAATGTTAATGTTACTATTGGGTAAAATGTGAAACTTTCGAAAATGTTGTTCTTTTTTAATGTTTTATAATAAATAGGTAACTCTTTTTTTTAAATCTTTATATGCAAGAACTTTATCACAATCTTATAATGCTGAAATGTTACATTAAAAATCAGATTATACTTGTCCATCGAGCATGTATTTTACAATTTTACCAAGACATTCTCAAACTCAAACTCAATATTTATTTAAACATTTTCTTTGTAATATGTTTGAAAGATCCTACAATTGAAAATAGTTTTTTTTTTAGTATTGTGATAAGAATCATTCCATAGAGGTTTTGTCTCAAGAGAAAAGTATTATTTTCATTGTAACATAAAAGTAGCTGTTGTCAATAATATAAATAATAATATATTTACAGTAAAACGAGCGTTTAATAGTAGTTGGCTGTCTATCCTTACACACTCTCTCTGGCATAACAAATACACTGACAGACGCCAGAGCGAGTGTGACAGAGATACACAACCGAGTAGGTAGTATTTAATACTCTGGTTATGGGGCTATGGTAGTTTCTGTTTCATTATTTGATTGACTATTAGAGAATGTTATAAGGCATTACGTCGGTCATTTGTACTTTTTTGTGCGATAAAAAATAATCCGAATATTCGACGGACCCCTTCGAGTTGTCCGCGTACTTGTCACGTTTTTTCTCTCTCGCAAAGCAAAGCCGTCACTCAAAGGTTTGTAATTAGCCGTCGTAGTTAGTCCGGATTTGAATGAATGGTATTATAACACGCATAACTAAATGGTCGTATGTATCGTGCATTGTAAAAGTCGTTACAACGTTTTGTTTGTAACATTCAGAGTGGTGTCGCTTAGCTGGAAACATTGAAGTGTGCTCGTGTTTTTGTAATAAAAATATTGGAATAACAAAGGATTTCAAGTATTAAATTTACAAGAGCGCTCTAAATAAACGAATAATGTAGTTTTGTTATTTTGATATAAGTACCAATTCCGAACTGATACGGCTTGGGAGCCTTCAAAAAACGAATCTACTCTTTTCTCAAACAAAACAAACACTAGCTCGTCTGCTTCCTTTATTCCCATAGTTAAAAGAATCTTGGCTGGGTCCCATTTTGTCTTATCGTCTAACCTACTCCCAAGCAGCAGTGATCTCATTGTTGTGTTCCAGAGTGGGGATAAGACAAATACTAGCATAGAGGCATTCCCTCTTAGTCCTCAGGGTTGGCAACGCGTTTGCGGTCTTAAGATTATAGTCTTAAGAAAGCAAATTTGTATGGGTCACAGATCCTACTTACCATTAGATGGCCTGTGTACTGGTTCGCCTTTTTTATGTCATAAAAAATGAAGTACATAACCACTTGAAAAAGATAACTAAAGTAAACTAGATAAAATAGTGATTGATCCCAAATAGGTATGCATATTAACAAATATAGTCATACAACTAAACATTTACAATGCATCTCACCCGGAATACTAAACAAGCTCGAGAGAATTCATACATTGACTTATCGCTTCATCTCGCAACTAACCCTCCGCTGCAAGGGCATCATTAGGCGAAATAAGACCATTAGCAGTCCTTTCTCTTAGCATTGAAAGGGTTGAAAGGCTTTATTATATTACGGCCGCTTACACGCGCGATGTAATAAATATGAATGTTGAACAACGAGGATTATTCAGCCCGGGGTCAAAATATTTGAATATGCCAAGGGACAATTTGTGAAGGGCTAATTGGGATTGTGGAGACGTGGCGCGGAGGATATTGTCTTGTGGCAAAACGAGCTGGGTATTAATCGGTGAAATAACATTTTATCTTCACTAATATTATAAAGAGGAAAGATTTGTATTTATGTATGTTTGTAGCAAATAAACAAAATAAAATTCTGGACCGATTTTAAAAATGATTTAATCATTAGAATGCTACATTATCGTTGAGTAACATAGGCTATATTTTGTTGGCAACTGCTAGTACAAAATATAACTATAAATTCCTAGAAAATTATTTAACCATCTTTTTTGGTGCGATACTCTGGGGGCTCTATTTTAATCGGTAAAGCTATATTGCTTTTGGCATGTTATCGTTTTGTCTAACTCACCCGCCATTACTGTCAAGTAAATAATCTAAACAACTTCGTCAAAAGTATTAGGTATGTTTTAACCATCGGAAGAGCCCTAGTACTTACTACTCTTAAATAAATGCTAGCTTTTCGCAAAACCAACATTTAGCGAGAAACAAGCATTTATTTTAAATGTTTACTTTTTCTAATTAATAAATACATATAAGGATTGACTGGCAATAGTTGAGATGGGTGAGTAAATATTTCTAGGTATTAAAACTCTTCAATATTTATCATAAAAGGTAAACCTTTGGTTACCCTGCGTAAATATTTGACGTTGCTAATGCAGATTTACGATTCTAGGAAACGGTTAATAATCTAAACTTCGTAAACCCTAATGATTATGAACCCCGCTTATTCAGCTGGCGGATTTGAATAATGAATTTCGGCATTTTTTACTTAAAAAAAGTAATTGCATTACATTATCGCCCCAAACCTAATAACAAACAAGCACCCTTTTGTTTGGCGTCTGAAAAAATAGCTTAAGGGCTGAAGTATGATAATGATCATTTTTTTCTTCAACAGCATGATTGCACCTAAATAAGGATCAAGACAAAAAATATTATACGAATTAATCTTGCATCCCAATCAGCGACTATGCAAATACGGCAGATGCGCTCGTGCCTTACGCGTAATGGTTTTTAGGGTTCCGTAAAACGTGAATACTTGAGACACTGTGGATACTTGGGACAGTGAGGGTACTTGGGATGGTGTGGGCTTAGAAGTTACGCTGGCAATACAGCTCTTTGGTCCATCTGTAACCGGAATGTAGCAATCAATTGGGTCTAATTGGGGTGTAATTTATATCAAGGTGTCCGGGATATAGTGGACTACCTTACAGGGCTGGATAGCTAAGCTCAGGAGTGTTGAAAATATGATAATTCATGTTTAGTAAAAGTCACACAGAAAACGAGATATTTCAACTTTTCATAATAATGGAAATGTGGTAACTTGGTTCACCATTATTGATGCCACGACCACAGTTATTAGAATTTTTCAGTTTTGTTTGCTGTAAAAGAAAAATGATTAAATTTGTGTGAGAAGGTTTTGAGTAAATTGCACAAAGGATCCGGGCGGTATCCTGGCTCATATGTATAAAAATAAAGTTAAGTTGTTGTGATTCAACGAAGCGATGGCGTGCATCGTGAAACTGTTCTAACAGTTTTGCAGGGCATTTAATATTATTGTACCATGTTGTTTGTATTTAATAAATAATTAAATAATAATAATTACAAGAATACACTCAGAATCGGCTGACTACGAGCTGAAAAGAGAGAGGAAGAGACGTGACTCTTATGAAACGACATCGTTCAATTAATATGATAATAATATTAAGGCAGGCGCCATCCCGCTTAGTTCCAAAACATAAGCTGATAAAACATGCGGAACCAACACTGTGAAAACGAATTATACGCTTTAGCAACATTTCATTAAAAGGTTATTTATAATTTTAAGACGTGTTTATTTTTACTACATGTTCTGAGTAAACATACCTAAGTAAATATGAAACAAACCATATCTCATATTAATCGTTGTAATAAATGGCTTATCTATCGAAACAAGTTTGTTCGTAAGGTACGACGTAGATAGCCTAATTGGTGGTGACCGTGCTTACAAAGCTAGAGGGCCTGGGTTCAATTTCCGGCAAGGATACATACTTAAATATATGTATATGTGATGAGTACTAGTATTTGTTTTTAAGTCTTGAAGGATTCCTATGTAAGTTTTGAAGTATGTATTGTATATTTATCATTGTCAAGTTGCCCATAGTACAAGCCCTGGGCTTTTTTAAGGGCTACGTCAATTTGTGTAAGATTATCTTCTGATATTTATTTGTTTATTATCGATTGTCGTTATGGTATGGTGAGTTTTAACTGTTGGTTTTCACTGGACTGATTAAACTGATGTTCAGCGTGTGTAAAATAAATAAGTTTTCATGTTCAGTTTTAACGGTTCAGTGAAAACTAAAAGTTAAATGTGATCGTGCAATCATCATCATCATCATGTCAGCCAAAAGACGTCCACTGCTAGAAATAGGCCTCCCCCAAGGTTTTCCACTCAGACCGGTCTTGTGCTTTTCGCATCCACCGCGGTCCCGCGATCCTGACGAGGTCGTCACTCCATCTTGTTGGAGGCCTACCTACAGCTCGTCTTCCGGTCCGCGGACGCCACTGCAGAACCTTCTGACCTCATCGACCATCAGTCCTGCAAGCAATGTCCCCCGCCACTTCAGTTTATCTATTCTTCGGGCTATGTCGGTAACATTAGTTCTACTGCGTAGGTATTTCATCATTTCTGATGCAATACCTTTATAATACGGTATACCTTTAGAATAAGTAATCTATCAATGGAAAAAAATTCATTGATAACAATAAAAACATAAGTTGTCTAACAATAAATTCAGTTTCTTACATTACCACTCATGCAGTGGGTCCACTTGAGTTGTGTCGTCTAATCATTAATTATTGTGTAGAGGTTCGGGTAGTCGTAGTCGAAAGTCAAGCGTGCAGTAATGATGTGTGCTATCGAAAACAATCGAAGGATAAGTGGGCGCCAGGCACTTCATTCATAATAATGTAACACTCCATTTTGTTACCAACAGCATGCTTATACTTGTTTTTATGCTTCTAGAAATATCGGTAATTTATTTATTTTTATTTATTTATCATACAACTTAATTGTATGGATCCGCGAGTCTTAGTTTACATTATTAAGTATACTTATGTCAGAAATATTTATCTACATCAAATAAACAATCAGTAATTTTAAATTGACTTGATGGGTGTTGAGTTTCATATAAAGTATATATGGACTTATTGTTTAAAACATAACCCACACATAATGTTCAAATGACTTACTTATTGTTTTTTTAATTATGGATACCGAAATTCAACGATTTAGTTAATCGACATCCAAAAAATAAAGAAACATGCTAGAGGGGGTGTTCTTTTTATAGTGGTGTTTATGTTTAATTTTTAATTTTTAATATTTGAGTAGCTTAGTTTTATTTTATTTTATTTTAAATAAGTTTATTTTTAACTTTAACTTTTAAATTTTAATGTAAAGTCCGTATTTATAGTTGTATTAAATATGATCCACTCTAGCATACAATTACGTAAATTTTTAACGATTTTTAGCATCAAATTTAATGAAAGAGTTGCTTTCATACGATGACGTATAGAAACAAACTACGGCGTTAGGTGGAGCCCGTGGAGCACACTTCTAAACATCCGGGTGGTCCAAAGTACTTGCTTTAGAAAGGCTTAATACAATAAATATAAGCTGACCAGATTAGATGAACACCTGACTTCTACCAAATCCCACAGGAGTAAGGGTTAATGTGTTCTGGTCTTGCTAGAAACAAGAGCCAAGCAGTGGTGTCCGGACCGCCACCGTTGTCACACCATAATGCATTAGCCATGTTTTAATTCCTAATGATTCACTCGGGAACGAATGAATGAAAACGCGAATGATAACAATTGAATGGATCTGGGATTGTGTTGGATGATTGATAGATGCATATGAATTATTTACGTGGTTGACTATGATCTTTCATTCTAGGCGGTTGTAATGACTTTAAAAAGATGTGATGTTGTGTATCATTCAAGAGTATCGATAATGCGTGTTATTGTTTCTAGATGAAAAATCGTATTATTTTAATAAATTAACTTACTCAAGTAATTATTAATTATCTACTCTAACTATTATTATAACGAGGAAAGATTTGTATTTTTTGTAAGTTTGTAACGAATAATCAAAAACTACGGAACCGATTTCAATCATTCTTTCACCATTAGAATGCTACATTATCCTTGAGTAACATAGGTTATGTTCTAATTTTCTGCGCGGACGGATTCGAGGCAACATCTAGTTGTTATATAAATAGAAAAAAAAAATGATACATGTTTAATGTATGCAACTTGCAATGTTTTTTCTCTGCAACTAAAAGTTGATAAAAGATAATTTTGATGAATTAATACAAAAATAATGGCGGTTCTTAGGTTCACAATATTCAAAGGAATATATAATTATATAGTTCAAATTAAATTGTTTACTTACTTATTAATTTTCTTCCGTTACTTTTACGAGACTTACCAAAGACATTCGGCCATATTTAACTCTTGAGACATGGATTATAATAAAGATGTCCAACTAATGGACACAATTAGCCCCAATTTAGACATCTTTAAGATTCAGAGGATTAGTCACTAATAAAAAATGCCCATAAAATAATGTTGATTTAGCGAAGAGTTCTAGTAATAAATTAACAAAGTTAACGGCTTTGTAAATCAACGTCTTTCTCAGTTAGCATCGAGTTACACTGTTTGTTTAGCACATATTTATTCTGTTTTAATTAAGTGATATATATGTACGGGTTAAAAATATTTATGGTGTATTTAACATCTAATTTGTAAAACTGGTTTTCGTTTTTTTTACTTTCTTTATTTTGTCTTATGTTTATTTAAACAATCTCTTATTTATTTACTTGTCCAAGCAAACATCGACTGCTTTTACACTTTCGTCTTCTTCCAAATATAATAAATTGTATTATCAAAGCAATCTACGAATTTAATTTACATACAAGATTTTATTTAGTTTTTACACATTAACTATAGCGCTTCTCTGTTGCGCCCGTATAGTGTATTGGAATTCAAATCTTAATCTTAAGTACATAAAAATCATTTGAAATTTTGGTTTGGATAAAGAATCAGTATAAAGCGCCGCGCATGCGCTGCGGGGCGTCAGATCCTCGCCCATTGTATTCCAAAAGCGTTCTCCTTACTCTTTGACATTCGCTTCTAAAAATGATTACCTTAAGTATAATTCATTTACTAATTCTGTACCGGTTAAATGGAATTTTTAATAAAAATGTTTTATTTATAGTCACCAGTCGTGAGAATTATTTGCCTTAACGATTTTATCTCAAAAATGCATTTATACCACCTACATTTTCCCCTTACTCTTGTCTTTCTTTAAAATTGCGAATCAAACACATTGGAAATATTCTTTTGTGCTCTTAATATGCAGGCAATATGAAACCAATCTATGGTTCCATGAGTAGCTATATTTATGTGCTCTTCTATCACTCTTCAAATCATCTTCATCCCTCCTCCTTCCTCATCATTCTCGAATTCATTGACAGAAGCAAAGACCCCTGTTCCAATATTATCTCAAGCATGAATAATATCAACTGCACCGCACCTAACTTCAGCACTTAAATCATCACCAATACCAATACCAAATAAGACTCTATCATAATCCCAGATACGATCAAACCCCAGTGAAATAACCTACAGCGGGACAATAACATTCCCCACATTCGATTAATGACATTAGAGTGTTCATAGAGTGACACACCTACACCTACTTAGTTGACATTATGTAAATACAGGCCCACTTTACATTGTTGTACTCATTATACTGTGGAAGATTCGTTAGGTGAAGAAACACATGTTGTTTTATCCGATCGACTATCTTGGCTGTGGTGGTTGAAAGTACGGTGTGATTTATGAAGACGTAGACTTTAATAACAATGTTTGGGTGATTTAGATGCATTAGTAGATTTAAAGCAAATTTAGATATTTATATTTTATAAAATAGCTTAGTAAAGCTTGTTTAATACTTAATAATTAGTCATATACTTATAACTGTTTAATATCTCGCATGTCGGAGGAGAAAAAATACCAAGTTCTAGTTTCTCCATATTATGATAAGATCCAAAACAGAAGGAATAAAAAGGAACCCTGAGCATAGACCTTTGACGAGACATACGAAAGGTTAAAGAACTCTTAAAGAAAATGGCTTTGAGGGAACCACAGACTATTAAATCATCGGACGATATTGACCTGTCAGTTCTTTGTTTAAAAACACAGACTACCAACTTCTCTTAAGGGCTTATACATTTCTTCTTAAATTTTGGTCTGACAAACTTAGGACTGTTGGTAATCTGTTAGTCTCTGGTGCCCTTTAATAAGTACACACACATATTAGTTTGAATAAAAGTCTACTTGAATCATCCGACTCTGTGGCTCTGTGTCTGTCCACACTGCGCACAAAAATCTTTAAAACTGAATTATTCTTTAATAGAATAAAAACTTCCTTCAGTATCCTCGGTACTTTCTTGTAGCCATACACATCAGAGATACATCTTAGCTCGCACAATGAGATGATTACAATCCGTTATACGTATCTATAGAAAATAAAAAAAATACCAACAAGTCCGGAATGCGCTCGTGGGCGAGAGAAAACAATTGTTCCATCCTGCTCTAATTTTAAAGACACACTCCCGATAAGAATCTTGAATGATTTGATTAATTCGTACAATGAATAGGTGGGGTTTAACTTTTTTTGCTGACGCGTGTCGATATTAATCAATTTCTGTAGCACTAAGTTATTAAATAGGTGTAATAATATTTTAATGGTGTTTTAATACAGCAATCATTAAAAGGTGTGTTAAATATGTTTTTCTATTAGAGGTGTTAAACGCATTAGTACAACTGAGTTTTTACATTATTTGTTTATGTTTTTTTCAAGCAATGAAAAGCTATGGGCCTAAATTACTGCCCTGAGGTACACCGAAATTTACATCTAGCAAGTCCGCATATAAAAGTAATAGAAAATTATAAGGTAAGGTATAATCTAATGTTATTTATAAGAAATAAATACAATTTTACTAATTTATCTCAAGTTCCCTGTGCCAGGGCTCAGCCAATCGGTTTCTGCACCGATTCACTCAAACCGTATCAATTATGGTAATTCCGCATTTAATTTCCTGAGCCGGATTAACAACGGGGGCTCCTCGTAATAAATCAAATTTATTACTAAAAGTTTAAAAATTCTTCACTCGGAAGTTCATTAACGGCAGTTCGATATTTGTTTAATGGAGTTTTTCAGGATATAATGAAAAATAACAGCCTTCATTTGGTTGAAAATTGAGACCGCAGCTTAGCCTGAAAAATACTGAATATTTAAATAGGACAGATTAAAATTTCGTGTATCGTAACATAATACAAAGTAACATGGTAACGTAGTCTCATAAAGATGACAAAAACGAAGTGTTAACTAAGGGCAAAAAGGAAACCTACGGTTGAAATAATATTTATGGTTTGAAATACGTGTTTAAACAAATAGAGATTCACGTACTTTAAACAGACTAAGGTGAGAAATAGATCGCACAGACGTATACACTTTTAGTTATAACATAAAATAATAGAAATGATAACTTATTCAAGTTAACTAAAACGAAATTTGCACTTCGTTAACAAACGTGACGTTAAAATTATTTATTCTGGGTGAGTTCCGTATAGATTTAATATCTATTGATTGTATCTATTCATTTTCCAGCAAATTTCATTTTAACAAAAAAACGTAGATTTTCGAACGCAAGTTAAAAAAAAATTGCTTACTTCCAACCATTGGTAATAAATTAACAGCCAACGCTCGCTTTGTTTTATTTGGAAAAATAATTTGACAGATATATGAGCAAATAACCATGAAATATAAGAATGACGAGTAGGATCAAGACCTTCCGCGTGGTTCACACATTCTGCCCCACGGACGCCAAAAACTACGAACAAAAACGGTTTCTAGAAAGCAAACAGCATGCTTCCCGCTTCGAATTAAACAGTCTTAAACACAATTGAATTACTTGAATTTTCTCGTCGACTTTCCGAGAACAAAAGCGTTATTAAATACGTAATTATTCACATTTGCGTGGCGTGCAGGGTCTAATTCGGTGTTTCGAGGGAACATCCGATTTACTCTAGCCGAACTAATTGCTGGCGTGGGTCGAAATAATTCTGTTTACTGCCTTTTAAACGATAGGAGTAGGTGCATTTGGGTGATTATTTCTTAAAGCGGTCACTGTTTGAATCGCCTTTGAATAATTTAGAATAACTTTTCCGTACACATCGTCTAGTGCTCTGAAGTAGTCATAAGTAGAGCAAAAGAAAAGCCACGTTTAATACCACAATTATAAGTGCTGGTGAATTTAGACGCTCTGGCATTCATAATACGTTTTGTTACAATAGTAACGGTCAAATTCGCGCACGGTAATCTTTCAATAACGAATATAATTAACTATTATATTCACCATTCATAAATATTAAATTACATACAGAAGACATAATTGTACACAATTTCTAATTTTGACTTAGATGAAAACATGTGGAAAATATCGGTTACTCTAATTTGAAAAATATAATCGCCATTTGTTCTTAGTTACTTTTTTTTTAAATAGTAATTTTGAAAGTCCTCCTCCCTCCTCAAAGCTGTGTAATACTTTTAAATTTGAAAGTCACCAAGTAATGACCATTAACTTGAGTCATCCTATTTGATGGTCACAATTTTCTTTACTCATACTATCTGAGCAGAATACTAATCCGAACGAGGAAAACGTACATTTTATGTTCCTTAAACTGTTTGTTGAGTTGACAAGCATTTTAATTGCGTACTCCTTTCTAAAAATACGCGTTAAGCTACTTTACGGCGCATTAAAAGAACTGCTGTTGCATACATGTATCCTTATCCTCGCTTCACTGAGTTAGAAATGAAGAAGTCTTTTTTTTTTTGCATTTCCGAGGCTTACCTTTACATGAAAATGGTTAAGATTAAAAAAGAAAGTACCTGTAATTCAAGATGACTATGACAAAGACTATGTTTAGTTAAGGTTAAGTAAGTTCATAGTAATATAATAACGATAAAATTGTTTCAATCACAAGCCTGAAGCAAACAACATACATTTTATAGGTACTACAATTAAAAGTTAAAACTAAACTTATTTAAATTAAAATAAAACTTAGCTACTCAAATCGTTGCTTTAATACAAAAGCGACGCAAAACAAAATGTGTCTGTGTTGCATTTGAAATCGGAATGCTATATACTTTCAGTTTTAAATCAATTTATATTTGTTTTTGATTTTTGGCGCTTTTGTATTCAAGCAGCGAAATATTAAATAATAATCACCACTATAAAAAGAAAACCCCCTCTAGCAGGTCTGCGGCATGGTCCCTAAGACACTGGCTGCATTACCTCTCTGGATGGCTAGCCCAATACTTTGGGAGAGGTAAGCACCAGATCTAGGATCTCCGGAGGTGTCTATAACCAGGGATGACAGGGCCTTAATAAAGCTTTTTATTTTATTTTCATAGCTTTTCATTTTTATACATATTCTTCCTTTTTTTATTTAATTGCCGCTAAAGATCTCACTTTCTTGATTTCTGTAAAATATTCTACATCGGCTTTCTTCTGGTTTTGCTTTTCTACGTGTAAGCCTGTTTGTTTTTGAAGTAATTAACATTTATATTGTTTTTTTGTAAATCGGTTCAAAAAGTTGGTAAGGAAAAAAATCAGGCCGAACAATTGACAATCAAAGCACGATACCGTTTCCTAAAACTGAATGACTAAAGTATTGGTAAATCCTTGATTACTCATTGCATACTCATTACTGTTGCTATTTGATTCGTTTTTTCTATTTCATCATTCCACTAAAATGCGTTAAGGCTACTTATTGTTGGAAACACCCTCACTAAACCAATACGTGTACAGTCACCAAAAATATCGAATACTATCGAACATTGGCGATACTAGAGGCATAAAAGCGTGATATTTCTGATCGCAATTCTGGAATATATATTATTACTGGTGATTGTACTTGTCACTTGTTATTCTTCGGTACAAGAATAGGTTATTACTTTGTTGTCGTAGGAACTAAGCTACAACCAATTTCGCAATTAAAGGTTCATGAAAATTTACTCGGTTTTACATAAATGCATCATTCTTTTTATGAAGCTCAAAATCAATTCGAAAAGTAATTGCTATCTTTTCGCGTTCATGGATTGCAAGAAAATTCAAGTATTACAAAGCATATTTTACAAAACATAAACATAAACACAAAAGTTAATTTATAATCAACATCATTATGCAATTTAAATTTATCTATCCAGCCGTGCTTAAAAAATAAGTAATTTTTCTGTGCGCAATTAGCTTCCTTTGAAAGTAGTCGACTTCAATTAAGTGAAAATCTTTTTTGATGACATTATCAATATAATTCATTTACGTTCATTTTAACTGTCCGAAACAGTTAATTTCTGTTATTTTCGATAATTTCCCTGTTCGTACTCTATCCACAAACCCCAATCACCGCCAAAACTCTTAGAATAGCTAGACTGAAGTAGCACTAGGCAGGGCACATTGCTCGCAGAACCGATAGTAGAACCGTAGAAGAGTTCTCGAGCGGCATCTGCGTATCGAAAGACGCAACGTGGGTAGACCTCCAACCGGGCCAACGACATGTGGAAACCGATGGATGCTAGAGGCGCAGTACCGGTCTTTATGGCAAACGTTGGGGAAGATCTGCGAGTATGACCAGTATTGGATGGTCTTTCTTCTTCTTTTTTATTATTACTCATAGCGATCTACCACGGTGGACGTCTTTACGCTCAAATGATGATGATGAATGTTACTCCACCTGCGTCACTATTCAACGATCACGTGTCACTTGTCACGTGTAAATAGGAAAGCACTTGACCATAAAACCATTCGGTGATATAAATATAACGGATGGTAAGTGACGATGATTATTTCAAGTACACTCAGGAGCAAAAATACCGGGTCAGAGTGCGTTTTTCATACTAAAGAGTCTATTTCGAAGCCTTGGTTCCTCGCCAGGGAATGCTTTTAGTGAAATCTGATGCTGAATACCCCGAGCATCGATACAGGACTCCAGAGTGCCTAGGATACCCAACTGAATGAATCTGCAGTTAACGCCGGAATATTGCCTATTCAGAAAAACATCTAAATTGGCAATAAAATGTAAGGAAATCCAAGTGCTGACCCAAACTCTCCCGCTGTGGTATAAACTGATTGTGCGATCAGTTAGGTATCTTAAGAACTTTTGACCTCCTCTATTGAACCTTGGACTATCTATCATTAAACCTCACTCAAAACAACCCCTGGCGAGGAACCAAGGCGAATCGAATTAGTCTCGTTTGAATGAAAAACGCACTCTGACCCGGTATTTTTGCTCCTGAGTGTAGTTAAGTGAGAATTCCTTTTTCCAGAAAATCCTAATGACTACTGCGTTAAACTTGTGCCGTTTATTTATTCATGTTTCAAGTACGTATGGAGCCATTATGGCTGAGGTTCGCAATTAGCACATGCAGATATTACTGCTGGCACGATTCGGTCTAATTGTAAGGCAATTGCCTTACAATTACACACTTAATCGGTCGAAACTATGGGAACTTGCAGCACCAACAAGGCAGGTATAATTGTTTGATTCGTTTTCAATTGGTGCCTTTACAATGCGGTAAGGATACCTATCCGTGATGTTTGGTTGGTAGGATAATGAGGTGATTGAGTATTGCGATGATGTTTTAATTTTTAAGGGTAATTGGTCTTTAATGTATACTAGTTCTGTACTCATTTATACACTAAATATATTGTATCAAACTGTCCTTTTTGGCAAAGATGAATTATCCAACCAGAAAACAAAGAAAATCAATGAACCGTTACATGATTTCGTCTAGTGTTAAACGAATAAAGTATCGTTCAGACTACTTTAAGTAAATAATAATGATTAATTAACCTTACGAGCAAAATTAACGGGTCATGTTGCATTGGAATTATATACCAAGTAACTCGTTATTTTGCTCGCCAATGTGAATTTATTGACAAATAACTACCCATTTACATAATCAAATTATATCTTTAGCAAAGATAACCTATGATTCATAAAAGAGGTAAAAAATTCAAAGCTATTTAAATCCGCAGTATATTCTAAAAAGTCGCACATAACTTACAAGCGGTATCTCTTAACTCACTACGTTTATTACATATTCATCAAACAAAGAACCAAGTTTAGCATGAGGGGCCTGTATCACATTTGTCAATCGGATACGCACATTTTAAGAAATACTAAATTCGATTTACCATGCGATACGTAATTTACGACATTACTGCATTTGGCCATTACAATCCATCTACAAGCTTCTGTATTCTAATTCTTTCTCCGATAAAAAATATTACAGTTTTAAATTATATACAACCTCAAAAATAAACTAAAATGTAATAATATCAGTTTTTGGTAAGAGTCCTATGTTTAAAGTAGTAATTTTTGTGGTAAAGGAAAAAAAACAATCACGAAACTCGATACGGTGCGCTCACACCTTTTGAAAGCTTTAACCTTTTCGCTGTACGTGCCGAATTTATAAAAAACAAGGTAACTCCGCAACCGTTAATTCGGACTAATCCATTCGGCTCATAATTGTCATATTCGTTTGTTCGTCGACCGAATACTTCCCTCGCGACCCGAATGCTTAATGAGTTGAGCTTTCCAAGTATCGGGTTGGAACTTATCGGGCGTGCCATCTGACTATAATATTACCAAAATACCACTTTAAATGCAGCCCAATGTAATCCTATAATTAACTTAAATGCAGCCTGTACGGCTACATGAACACTGGAAAATGCATTTTCGATGGTGAAAACTCTGACGTCTAATGGACGTAGAACGCCTGCTGAATTACAGACTTGTGATTTATTCAAGGAAATTAATGCTTGGAACAGATGCTTCGACACAAACCATCAATTACAGAAAGTGTACTGATACACAGAACTAACCCTGCTAAAATATTATGTGTACAACCTTTCTGAGATTGTTACTAGTGAACTTGTATTTATTCATTTCTCCGACCAAGAATTTCTATTAGCAACAAGCAGAACCTTCTATTGCCTCTTTGCTCGGATTAACATTAATGAAACTGCGTAAACATGCTTTTTGTGATCCTCTCCATGTTCTCGCTCACTTAACATAAAATTATAAAGCTAGTGTGACTTTACTAATTCTTAATACGATGAATATTTTATGTATCTACGCTTATTGCTTGCAACCTTTAAGGTTATATTGCTACCTAATTATAGTAATGTGTATTAGATGTCCGTTCATTAAAAGGGTACATAGCGTTAGGATTATATTACTGTAGGTACTTTGGTTGGTTTTCTAAGGACTTTTTTATCTGAATGGAATTTTTAGGGGGGCCACGTCGCCCGTGCCTTGACACCGTGTGCTTATTTGCATACCTATATCGGACACCCACATCGCAATATCGAATGGTAGCCGGATCAAAATGTAATTAAATCGTCAATACACGAACCGTATACGACGCGCGTACTAACGCGGACGAGGATATAGAAAAAAGTGAAGAGGCAATTTAAGAAATTGATTGTCCGTCTTCTAAAAGTAAATAATAACATGAGGTCGAGACTCTTTCTGATGATTCTCCCCGTAATAATTTTAAACTGATATTATAAGATAAGTAAAATACACTTTCATAGTCTGTCTCGTCCTGGATAACATGGATGAATAGCAAATTTAAAAATGTGAGGAGAATAAATAACCGATGACATTTAACCTTTTTCTGAGTACACCAAGTTATAGTTGCCGCTTCAATTGGAAAGTCTCCTTGTCCAAAGCTATGTGGCCCAGCGGTTTTGCCAAAGCGAACCGCGATTAAACTACTAATGAACGGTGTAAGGCTTCCAAGTAACGGTCGGTGATGCGAATAACATTGCGCTATGAATTATTGATATGCTAACGAATCCAAAGCAACATATGTCTCATACAAGGCTCTTTAATCGCTTGTCGTTCAGCATTCTCCACTTTGGCAGCCGGCCATAAAGGATCGATGCCAGTTTTTTCCTTTCCAAGTGTTAATAAAATTTCAGAGGATTTTAGAACGTGCTTTAGGCTTAGATTTGGCAATGTCTGTTGTTTATTCTCGTTTATGGAATCAAATTTCTTTGCTCTTACTGTAATGGTTTTGGATGAAAAGAATTTCGGCAGCAACCGCACTAAATGTCGTGAAGTTACTGGTTTTTCACGAGTAAAAGTTAACAGAAATGTACTAATCTAGTTTTACCAGGAACTAGTCTTCACATCTCACATGCAACACGTGCTTACATAAAACAAAGCAGCATTCGTACCAACGATTAGACAAAAGCTTTTGACGGCGCAGACGCTCGTTTTGGAGACAATCATTATGAGAAAATCTAACAAATGACTAAAGTACAGTAATAAAGAGGCTCATAGATGTGTTCCGTGGAGTTGGGGACAACACTCACGTATGTGATGGGTATCTTAGGCGGAATAAAAGTACCGCTCCGTTGTGAGATGCCGCCAGGAACTAATTATAAGAACTGGCGAATTTTGGGACTAGACGCTTTGAACATGAGAGAATCCGGTTTCGGAGACGTAAAGAAATTCAAGTTTTGAATGATGATCACATATAGAAATAAATTGGCGTTTTTATATCTGAAAGAGATCAAAGAAATGGGAAACATGTTCACATAAATAGATAACAAGGATATTAAAAGCCTGTTTCAAAATCGACAAGAAAAGCATATTTGACAGATAAATTTAGCCCTTTGTCGAGCCAACTGTTAATGACAGACTTGTCGATTGTGAAACAGGCCCTTATTTTTACTTTTTTATAATTGTTGATAATGGTATTTCAGTGCTAGGCAAAGGAATGCCTTTAAAAATTTCTACTTGGTCTGTCTAAATCGAAGTTATAAACAATTTAAACCAATAATATCAATGATTGCTTGGCCATATTATGAAAACTTCTGCACAGTGTGCAGCGGTATTTCTGAACATAATTTAGATAAGCGAGGAATTAAGCTAGATAAAACAATATAACGGCGAGGCTTTTTGCCAAGTCGCTCGGTCCGTTTCAAGCCTTATAAGGAGGGTAAATTGTTAGCGTGCATATTTGGCACCGGGGCCCCTTCAACTAAACCGCTAAGCACATGTATTGTCGCTACGAAGTCATCGTGACTTGAATCACAAATTACTATCACTGTTTCTACTTCTATTTTTAATCTTGTGACTTTAGTGATTATTTTTTTATGACCAAGTTTGAGATTTGTTAATATCGTTGTTTAATATTGCTTCTCTTTTGTTGGATTCGGTCCAAATTCAGTCGAAATAATTTCGTGATCCATAAAGCCTAATAAACGTACGAGTAAATTTTATTTTCTGCGTTCAGTATTGGACATAAAATTTTGGAAGTCTCGTTTGAAAATTATTAATAATGCTGTACAATATAAATAAAATTTGATATTCACTTAATATTAACTACTTAATAATATCATATCAAAATAAATACTAAAAAGTATCTTGATATTTGAAACATCCTAAAAACGATTAGAACTGGAACAAATAGTGATGTGACCGACACGTCTCGAGCACCTGTTTCTATAACGCGGTCAAGATATCTTGATCCTCGCTATATTTCGCCGCCGCTCGGAATGCGCGCCACATCGCCCGCAGGACATTCGCGCGATCGCGCCATCTAAGGGCGATCGAACACTGTTGATTAAGGTTTACTGGTAGACATTTTGCTCGGTGGAGCGTTTGACTTGTGACTTTGCACACCATATATAGGAATATGTAAACAACGTAGATTCATGGAGTTTTCATGGTGAATATTTTTTATTAAAAAAAATACAATACTATTTGCAGATTTGAATCAATTTTTTCAAGCACAGTTTGGTTAAAAGATAGGAACAATACACTTCGTGGAAGGAGAATAAGGAAGGTTACGGTTAAACCAAAATAAATAAAGCTAAAACATCAAATAAATTTAATTATATAATTATGTTTGTAATGTACCTAGTTACAGTTATCCGTAAACAAAACATGATCCGAAAAATAAGTTCATAGCGTCAAAACGAAAATTATGGGAGCAGTATTCCCTGAATAACTTTGCTTGTTCCCTAAAAGTACCTTTCGGTTCTTCACGTACTGCAAGTAATGTTTTGTAAATTATGAAATTCTTTACCTATATGATGCCCATTTGCACAACGTGAGAAATCAGTTTGGTCGTTAAGGCGCATGGATCGCATTTCAATCGACAGTGTGTAAGGGTCCTATTGATTACAATTCACTGTCCGACCTCTTGTAATTATAAAATATGCTGCGTCCGATGCTCACTGACAGATGGCTTGCTGTACTCATTTTATACAAGACTCAATTTATACGACACCTAAGGTATTGTTTTTATTTTATTTCTACATTTACGGAATTATAAAACGAGTGAATGTCTTAGTTTCTAATTCCTTGCACGTCTTTTTTATCATTTTGTGTTGCTAATATTACGATTCTTGGAAGAAATTGTTTTTGTGTTAGTCATAATGAGTTATGTTGACGATTAAAGTAATAAACATTTCAAGTTACCTCACAAAAACGGATTTAGGCAGGGTCAGATTTATAGATCAATTTCAGACGCCTACTTACCTCTAAACGAACAAAAGAACATTTTAAAACGCCAAATTAGAAATTCATTTAAAACAATATTAACGATTATGATGTCGATGACACTGCTAGAGCATTATACAACCGCAAGCGCGACAGTTACATTCCACAAACATTTTGCATAAATCCTTAATAAATGTAAGTATGTCTCTATAACAATGCCGTCACGATTAATATCTCAGCTCCCACACTGAGGGCGCTAATATAGAATTCTGCATCCAAGCCACACAGTTACGCACACTATAAAATCCATTTCGCGCATCCGGCTCTGCGCTTACGCATTCACCCCGCAAGCGCCATCTGTGACAAGAAAGCGCATAACCTCATTAGAAACCTAACACAAATTAAGTGGTCGCTTTATCTAATAATTTTATTATACATATTCAAAAGGGCTCCAACAGTAATGGTCGAATTGACCCGCATTCGTCTTTTAATCGGCCAATTAAAATTTGGAGTCACGTTTTGAAGAGACAATAGCCATCTTTGTGGGGGCAGCGTCGGTTGGCACATTGGCAGAGGCGAGTTCTCCATATTAATGTTTGTTTGTTAGCGGTAAAACACGTACCATATGACGCAAGGCTCCAAGCATGTGGCGGCCGAAGGCACTTTCTGTGGGCTAATTTTGCCCACTCTGGCGGCTTTAATCATTTTAGCATGAGTTAAGAGATGAGTGTCAAAGATGTGAAGGAGTAATATTGTGTTTGTATTTTGTTCTGCGTAATTCTCTTATTTAAACATGAAATAAACATTGTAAGCTACATTAGAAGTGCCGCGTTTCTCGTTTTGCCAAAATAGCTGAATTTGTCTTTTGTCTCCAATTTTTCCTTAATTTGAGAGTACAGCGAGATACCACGTCAAATGCTGAAAATTGCTGTCGGTGTCTTTACGGGCATAACTATTTTGGATGAAATATCCGTAAATGTTGGTGAATATTGAAAACCAATAGGTAGGGCTCAGATAATCCTATAAAGCGAGGCTCGACGGAAATTATACTTGGCATGCGCTCACACACAAGGATTATGCGGCGGTGCGTATGTACGACGTTGGTCAAAACGTCAAAGACACGTGATCTGTAAGCGCTCACGGGTCATGATAGGCCTTGGTGAGCTTGTCGACAATGTTACCTGTAAAATAAAAAGTAACGATAACCCATGACATCTGACATACATTTGCCAGCAGTAAACCTAGCTATGAAAGTGTCAACATCGCACATTAAGAATCAGCCGTAATATCGGCTTCGGTCGACAAATTTTCATACGGTAATTTCCCACTTCAATTATATTATTTATAATCTCTACTTCTAGTTAACTAGGTTGCAACCAAATGATTGATTTAAATTACTAGCTAAACATTTCACATCTAACCTTTAAAGACATTCTAGAGCGTTTGCATCAACTCATTAGTAGTTCCCAATTGTATTGTTCCGAGAACATTAGATCCGTTGTTTACAGAAATGGCCGAATCGTTGAATATTTAATACCCGGCGATAGTTAAAGTAGGGCATTATGATGAGCATAGCACTTAAGACAGACGGAATGTTACTATTCGATTATTAACATAAATATTGGCCTCGCTTACTCGGTTTTAATAATTAATTGTGTTGTCTGCGTAGAGAAAATAGGCATGTTTATCAGTAATAGCAAAGTGAAGTGAAGAGAAGACGATTAGATCTTATCTAATATGTAGTTTCAATGAGAAAACTTTGCTGAGAAATATTTTCAAGGCTTTTAAACTATACATGTATTTGAGTAAGTTTTATGTGTGGGTCAGGTAAAAAATTTTTTTAAACATCAGAGTACCACAGGACCAATGAAAAAAAAAAACAAAGATTTCTTGAACCTCTGGATAGGACATGAGGAACTCATCAAAGTAATTATTACAGTATCTGAGTCAGAAAAAGAGTCTGAGTGAAAAAGTCACGAGTAAAAACAAGTAGTTCCGAGTAAGTTCTCAAGTAATTTGTACTAGCATGGTTGATATTACTGACTCTAAATTTAAATCTGTCGTAAAACAAAAACTAATTTCCCGAGCATATTATAAAGTAAACGATTATATCATGGATAGGGATGTTTGGCAGTGAGTCGTCCGTCCTGCATGAGTAATCTACGCATAAATTTACCTACGCTTAAAAAAGGTGCACCTACTGTACAAAAATACCGTGATATTGTAAACTATTTATAATTATAATGTAATGATGTAAACCCTTTTCTTGAAAAAAATATACCTTGCCGAGTTTCTTACGCCGGTTCTTCTCGGGGCAAAGGTTTTATTTTTCGAACCGGTGGTAATGCTTTTTAACATTCATAGGTGCATTATATTATGCCTAAATTGAAGAATAAAGAACTTTGACTTTGACTTTGACTTTGACTTTGATATGGTCGATGGCTCTAGGCCTGGTTTCACATCTATTATATTTTTGTCTCAGACGCAAACCACCAAATTCGTTCATAGTATTGTTGTCAACAAAATAAAAACAAAAGACTAATCCGATTTAGTGCCGTTTTAGTTTCAAAGCATTAGAGACCTATAAAACAGTTAACGTCGTTCTAATTTTCACCGATTCGACTTTGTAGCCATAAATGTGGGATCGAACATCGAAACTCAGATGCCATCGATGTTGTAATTCATCAAGATTTATCGTTGCGTGTATTACACGCAAATAGAACGTGGGCCTATAGCGTTTCAATTTACGTTTGGATTGACTATAAAATTCAGTTTTGTCATTCAATTATTTTCGTAATATCGACTTATAGGTAGAAAGAAGTCGTGAGATTTGTAAAGAGCTCATGTTGCTTAGAACTATTACAAGCTAAAACACGTATATAACTGGACATAGGTAGGCTTTACCTTGATAAAGATGGATTCTTCCCGGCCTTTTTAGATGGCAAATGTCCACGAACCTCAAAATTTACTTACCATCCGGTGTCCTGCCCTAGTATGCTTGCGTGTATCTCGTGACAAAATGTGGATACAATATCCGTCACTCTCGTACAACGTGTCAGAAAGTGACGGATGTTTTATCCACATTTTGTCACGTGATATACGCAGCCATATTAGACCCCTATTTGCTGCTTTGTCTTCTCCACGTCATAAAAATAGCTTCTACACATTGTTAGTGTTTTATAAACCTAATTTAAACTCTATTCTTGTAAGATTAAAATTAAGTTGGACACCTCTAATATTCAAACTTATTATTTTTTAATTCTTCATTTGCTATCAATACTTAGTTTTAAAGTGGTCTCATTATCGAGTTAAAAATAATACACGGATATACATAAAAAAATATTCAAATTAACTACTAAATATCATTAAAACGTAAAGTTATTAAATTTTTACGATTTTTTTATTATTCACCGATCAAATACAGTAGAAGGCTTAAATAAGCCTTAACAACGTATAAAGCCTTACATATGGTATTATTGAATGTAAATTACAAATGGTATTTTTTTTACAAGTTTCACAAAAAACAAGAATGGCGTCAACATTGTTCGTCAAGTCATCGCCCGGTTTATGTCCGGCACTTTGCACGTACAACCCTAATTAAGTGACTTAAAAACAATAAAATGGCTTATTTACGTGTATACAGATTACTGGACTATTTATACTTCCCATCTGACTAGCATTTGAATTGTCCCTTAACATCTCTTATAATAAAGATTTTATTGTTAGAAAACTCGAAGAACGAGCGTGTCACGCATACCGATTATATTTTTAATAGCCAAATGTTCGCTTGAATAATGAATGTTCATTGATATTCTGAGAACCGGGGCCGGTCAACAGTTCGGTTTATTTCTCTTCATCAGCTACCGTTTGCAACTGAGGGACGCTGTTGATGTTGATGTTTCCCTAAACGTCAATATTCAAATTGAATTGTTAAAACGTGATGAACACGTGTTTTGTTTTTCCCACGAGGAAGTATTAGAGCTTGCCTGTCTGCCTTGATCAATAATATTGTATGACAGGTTTTTTATAAAAAATACTATGTATGCAGGCAACTGAAGAGGACAAAGCAAAGCCTGGCGTTTTAGATTTCAAGAGTACTATAAGAGTCGCTGTAGTCAAACACCGTGTTTAGTTTTAGTATCAGTCAGGAATAACAAAAGAAAACGGTATTGATTTTATAATACTAGCTTTTGCTTGCGGCTTCATTCGCGTAGATTGTGATTATCATTATTCCTTCGGGAACTTAAATGAATGGATGAAATAAGTCTTTATGTTAATCCAGGTTACCTAAGTGGTCATTTCATCCGCCCAAATCCGTCTAGCCGTTGCAACGTTAAGGTAAATAGAAAAAAATACACAATCGTACGCATTTATAATATAAGCAGGATTAATAGATTGATCTTAAGTGAGTTAATATCGTTTTAAAACTTGCTGAAGTAACACGTCTTAGAAAATTTACATTTTTGATGTGTTTTAGATGCGCACTTTACTTAAGCTTCGTTTATGTATGCCGCAAGAGTTATGGAAGTTAGGTATATACAACTTATACCTACTAACTATTTATAGTACATTTAACTAAGTTTGTTTAGTGTCTAACGGCCGCATTCAGAGTTAGGATGCGTTCACACAGACCGGCTCGGAGAGGAGAGCAGATTTTTCATCACGTTGGAAACATAGTTTTGAGTCACTGTAATGAGGTTTATTTTTGCATGTGTACTTCTTTTATCATTATGCCAATAAAAATCTGCTCTTCCCTCCGAGCCGGTCTGTGTGAACGCATCCTAACTCTGACTGCGGCCGGTCTGTGTGAACGGACCCTTAGTTACTGATGATTAAGTCGTTCCTTAATGTTGATTTTTCATTGCCAAGTTTAAAAAAGGAACAAGTTCATTATTTTGTCTCTAAAATGTCTCTGAATACGGCGGTTGGAAGTTACACCTGCGATATAGAGGTGCACTGCACTCTATTATAGCACCTTTAATATAAACTCAATCTTTACGACGCACTGCGAAACATTACCATACAACTAACGCAAAATTCAGCGTAAAGACAATTGAGTTTCCTTCGCAGAAGACGAGAATATACACATACCTTTAATTACAATCACGTAGTAAATTAAAACACTGTTAAACAGATTGGTTGGGGGTAAAGAGACACCCTTTTTAACCATAAACTAGTGGTGGGTCATTATTTCTTGGATTTCGCGTTCACACTGACTTATAGTGCTTGTATCTCATGGCATTTAATTGATCTCGGCTTACGGCCCTATTCTGAGTGCGATATGAGTTTCAGTCGCGTTTGATTCGCACTTAAAACGGTTTTATAACTTACGAGAATGATAAGCTCATTTTAGAAGGCGGCTGAGATATATTTATTAGGAACGGATATATTCAAATTAACGTCCAAGCGCAAAGAACTGCTATTAGCACAAAAACAAATGCAACTAAAACAGTTTATGTTATTTGCATTGTTATACAAACGTTTATTTTTTTAAATGCGAGCTGTATAAAATTAAGTACAGTCAACGAATTTGATTCCTAGGCCACCATGGACTTTGTCAACGTGACGTGTTGTATACCAAATAATAGGAAGTCTCTTAAGTTTTGGTTGTCAACGTCAATATAACATAGTCCATAGTGGCCTAGAAATCAAATTGGTTGACTGTACATGGAAATCAAATCTGTAGAACCCTATCGCACAGTTAATTAAAATATCGAAAATACTTGTCTTGCACTATTATTAATAACAGTAAAAGTAAAAGTATTATTAACAGTTAGTACAAAAGGCCAATTTTATCTCATTATGAGTGCGTAATCTATTTTTACGTTTTATCAATATCGAATTATAAAGATTTATCATCAAAGCTTAGAAAGTCCGAACTAAGTCCTCATTTACACAACAAACGCTCTTAATATTATTTAAATAATTGAACATTCAGTTTGATCTCGTCCTCGAATAAGCTGTCGGGTCGATATTTCTCGTTTACTTAATTTATTTTCCCTTGGGAGGTGTCTAATGACCTGCTGCGTGTGGCCCGACATTTTTATCGACCAATACAGCGCTTTGACAATATTTTTAGGGTCCCGCATACAAAAAACCTAAATATTACTCTGTTAAAACTCATGTCGCCTGTCTGACGAATTAACTGCATCAGCTTAAATCGACCATTGGTTTCGTATGCTACCAAACCTACCCTGTATCCAACTGTATGCTAAGCCCGTCTATTTAGATGTGCTATGGAAAAATATTTGAGTATAGATTCGATTTTCCAAACAAAATGCGATAAGGTTGCTCTTCCTTTAAACCTAGTTCGAATTTTACGATTTTGGATTTTGTTGTAGATATCATGAAAAACTATGTCTGTACCTTTCCAACAAAATATTTCTTAGAATGAAAAAAAAAAGCATTAACGTACAGACCTAGTTCTTTATAATAACTACAACGTATACAAAAATCGTGGAAGTCGGACTTGATTTATAGGGTGAGAAAAGTTAACGCCTGGAGCTAAATAATGTTTTTTTTTTGACAGCTATGCCATTTGAGCGCCGCTTCATAATCCTCTTAAGAACTCAGCGAATAATTTAACATCATCAATTAGTACAGTTTTATTTATAAATCATGTAAAGCTAGAGAAACTGCTGTATTATTTAAAATAAACGTAATAAGCTTACGTCCCCGACGTTACGTTTAGTGCCCGAGCGGCCTACTTACTAAATAAATTTCTTTTATCTTTTTTATCTTTGTCAACTATTCACATTTAAGTACCAATATTGATTTCTGCAGTTATTAACTTTAGTATGCATTATATCAAAAACCCCATAGATCTCAGTACCCTTACCATTAGTTATAATGACCGCACTCGCTAGCGTGTCGAATGCTCTAACTCTCACTCTCTAAAACAATACTAAGGTTTAACTCATGGTAAGGGTATAGTAGCATCTTTCAAGTTAATTTTCACGGAACCCACACGACGGACCGCAATTCACGCTCAACCGGTCGTATTTTAAAATATGAATATGGAATCCGTTTTGGTATTTGAAAATAATTATCAGGATCTGGTATCTGCATTTATATCTGTTAATTGAGTTGAATTTATTTGCAAGATTAATAGAGGCTATTCGTTTGGGATTAGCAAATATTTATTGTGTTATTTCCTGTTCAAATTTAAGCGTGTATTTTGTTTATAAACCGGAAATATAATTCAGAAACCTTAATCTGCCTTGCGGGCCTGTTAAACTGGAAGGCCACTGCGGCGCACGTTACGCACGCACAAGTTCATATGTATGCTGTATCATCATATCGCGCATATTAAAATTTACGTACATACTCCTCCAGCAGCACACTCACAAAATGACAAGTATGTACGTGCGAGAGTAACATTTATCAACAGCGATAAACGGGATCATTGAGACAGAATCCCTCTGCGGCGCACACTACGCACGCACACGCTATACTCGTGGGCTACGAGAATCAATTGCTAAAATTAACTTTATTAAAAGGTGTTCTGAAAAAATTATAACTACCTATGATACTAATATTTTTTTCAAATATTTTGTTTATTATTTACTGAGAAAATAAATAGCCAATTTTCTGCTAATAGCAAAAGAGCTTAAACGCGACATGGTCTTTTCTAACACAGATAGTATTAGGCTTAAAAAAACTAGTAGACTACTACTCCAAAGTGGGCGAAAAAACTGTTGTCGATGGATCCACGTGGCCCACGTGTGAACTGTGTGCGTGCAAAGCATTTGAATGAAGCATTCGTCACTCTCGCACGTACTTACACATCAGAAAGTGACGTATGTTTTATCAAGAGTTATCCACAGCGATAAACGCGATCATAATTAGGCTCGCAGGGGGCCTAGTATGGCCTAGTACTCGTATGCGTTTATCGCGTGACAAATTGTGTTTAAAACATCCGTCACTTTTTGACACGTATGTACGAGAGTGACGAATGCTTTCTCCACATTTTGTCGCGCGATATACGCAATCAAACTTGACCAGCAGATATTAAATAAACCTTAAGGTTCTCTCATTTATCGCAGAAAATTGTATGGCCGATTATCACTTCCCAACTCACGTTTCGCGTAAAGTTATTTCGCCGAACGTTCATTTCCCAACTTATCAAATGTATTTGTTTTATTTGCCAACTTAACAGTTACCAACTCAACATGTGGGTTCTCTGCCTTTTGCCAGAAATATGTTTGGCCGAATGTATCGTTTCCCAACTGTTTCATTTGCCAACCCGCTTTTATTTCTGTAAATGTAAATATTTCATAACTTTTATAAAACTAACCTAACCTAACCTATCTATATCTACAAGATGGTACTCAAAGAAATCTTGAAATAAATACAGTTTCGTCCAAGAGTGGTTAAGCCAAGTGAAAGATTTGACAAATGATGAGTCTGCCAAAAGTGTAAAGGCGTTATAATAATACGCTTTATAATAATTCTGCGAATTAAAAAGTTGTCATGTAAAATTTTGGTAATCGTTCGTTGTCAAAGTGAATTGTCGGCGAAACGTTGGTTGACAAATGAAATTCGGCCAAAAAAAGTTCAGCGAAAAGGCAGTACACCAAACCTTAAAACCAAACCAAATTAAATCGAAAAAAGTGTTTCAACAACTAAAAATGTCAGCAGTTAAAACTTGAAAAAATCTGATTAACGCATATTTTAATTATTTTACTGCGGTTTGGTCTCTGTAAAATTAAAAATCTCATTATATTGGTAAAATCAATGGCTGTATTGTTCATTAAATTTAACAACCATACAATATGTGCCAAAGCGTGATTGTAATCTTAATGCGGACATTTTCTTTTGCATTTATTGCAGAAACATGCAATTATAAGGCGTCAGTTATTCCAATAATATAAAAATTGCATGTTGAAATGGATTCATATTAGTAAACAATTATGACAGTTTCATTCCAGTTAATTTTCTGCCTTATTCTCAAGAACAAAGGGTTTAAAATGATAAAATTAATATCGAGAAATCTAGTTAAGATACAGTTCAATTTTAATTAAAAGGAAGATGCCAGGTACCAATTGGAAAGGTACTACAAATATTTTTTTCCAGAAGTTAATTTCAAACACTACCAACAATACAAGAATTGTATATAATACACATTTGTGAATTATTCAATTATAAGTGTCAATTAAATAAGTTGTTTGATGAATAGTATAGAAAATTAATAAGTGTTTAAAAATGGAACATAACATATTTTAACAATATAAGATGTAGGTAATAAAAAACCTATAATGGAGTAGAATTTGTCCCACATTAAGCTTACTTTTTATAATTACCTATATGACAGGTTTAGATTTTTTATACATGTCCAAATGATACGAAAGTTAGTTTGTAGAAAAAATGTGGAAATTAATTATGAAATATTTGAATAATATTTTTAGTTAAGAACTCAAGTAAGTAATTTTACAAGTTGCCTTTCATAATTCTTACAACAAATACCAAAACCGACGCCATAAAACAAATACCTACTAACGCTAGCCCAAAAAATACCAAAGGTAATAATTGATTCATAAAATTAGCCCTAGCCAAGAATTAGGATCAGTTCTTGGAAACATCTAGAACCAATTTTAGGAGGCGCTAAAAGCTTCGAGGCATGAAGAAATAAAAAACCGTGTCCCATCGTGAGGTGTAAAATAAACAGTCCGGCCGCCATTAAGACTCGGTCCTCGGGTTGTATTAATTTGTATTTAAGTGTATTGGACAAGATAAAGTAAATATATGGGTACGGCGTGGTCGGGTCATGGCGGTAATACGTGTCCGATAGCGATAGGGATGGAGTTTGAATTTTTGTTAAAGTTTCGTTTTGATGGTGATATTGTTATAAAGTTGAATATCGTTAAATAAATTAATTATATTTTATGAAGGATAACATTTTAGATTTAATTAGTCGGGTGGAGGTTTTTATAAGTTTTTTCCAAATGACACGTTGGAAAAGGCTTTTGGGTGGGTTTGTATATTAACTGTCATGTTTTCCCAGCGGCCACGTATGATTTTTTTATAATGGTTTAGAGGACTTATAAATACACAGTACCTGGATAACCTTAGACATAGACATAAGTAGATATTCTCTGACAGCGCGGACAAATTTTGAACCAAATTAATGATACAGCCACATTTATAATTTATAATTTTGCATATGTAATCATCTTCACTTATTATTTACCGAAATGAAATGTCAATGCTGTGTACATTACCATTTAAGTGTATTGGTGTATTGTATAACCTTTATTTTAAATGCTTGGTGTTCAACATGATATTGTACCAAATAAATAAATAAATATATAAACCATTTTTTTTTAAACCGCCTTCCTACTAAATTCCATGAAAATCGTTGGAGCCGTTTCCGAGATTCAGATATTTATATACAAAAATTGCTCGTTTAAAGTTATTAGATAAAATGTAAAATAAATAGCGAAAATAATTTTGGGGCGGAGATATTAAAGATTTCAGTATTAAGTTTTTGGTACTAAAAGTACGGCCTGGTATAAATATTTAAATATCTCGCCTCCGCTGCATTTAATACATTTACATAACAAAATGTGTTTATTTTAAAATCTATCTTAATTTTCCAGTTTTGCGAATGGCCGCTTACCTTAAAAATATATGAATTTTATGAATGACAACACTTTGTAAGTATAATATGTAATAGAAATGTATCGTGTTTTTATTACGATCGATTAGTTAAGTCTAAATGGCTGAACTCACTTTTTTGAATGGTAATAAAGATTTCTAAAAGAAAATTATTATATCCAGTTTGAAAAATGTCTAAGTTCAATAAGCACACACGATGTACGGTCACAGACTTTAATTGATATACCACTTTAGAACCTTGTCGTATAAAACCTAAGATTCATTCCCATCTAATTTCTATCACGTTACTTGACGCTCTCATTAAGACAGGGTTCCATAGTTGCATAACAATGAAAGTCCGTGGCTGTACCTATTTATTTTTATTAACTGTCACAGCCACTCTCCAACAAACAGCTAACTAAAACTTTAATTTTGAAATAAAAATCTTTAATTTTAAATACAATTTAATCCTTGAAATGATTATTTCTTTAGACATGTAATTAAACTTGAGGAAGGAAAGTGTGATTGTTTTGTTAACGGTATCTGACGCGAGGGACGCGTCCTCTCGCGAGAATAAGATAAATACTTTCTTTTAAAAATGTTCATTAAAATATCTCTCAATATATTAAGTTTAATTAAAAATATATATTGTTATGAAACTTTTTATCAATGTCTATTAAAAAGCTGGTACTTTATTTCTTTTGTTTGGTCCATCTTGCTTTTATTTTACTATCATATTATAACTGACATTAGAGTACTGTTAAGTGAATCATAACTAGCAACAAAAACGTGTATAATATACCTATAATAAGGATAAAAAAGATAAGATAAAACAAGGAGGATAAAGGCGCTGTCCCGTTACCGACTGACTGACTGACTGACGGATTACGAAATCGACCCCTGACGGGCAGAAAAGAGGGGAACGGCGGCAAAAGTCCTAGTGAATAAAACCTTTGATTTCTTAAAATTACAAGCCTTGCAATGTTTTTTCAAGGCTTTTAATTATATTACATAGTAAAAAGCCTAACTCTACTTTAAGACTATAGGCCAACTGTAAGATTAACCTTTATTTTTTGTTGCGTTTCCTTATGAACATGTTGATTTGGTGCTTTGGTTTTAGAGTAAAAAGACAAGAAAAATCATTTTTGCTTATAAAGCCTTGGAAATTAAGATGTAATTTTAATGTTGCAGATTTGTTTAATATTACGGGGTGTTTGTATAAGATCTTACTAACAAGCCATTTTCTCACACATAACCTTAATAACCTCTCAAAACCCTCTTAGTATATTTTTTTCTCTATTTGGACGCTCCCAATTAATAAACAGCTTCAAATGCAAATTCAATAATTACTTAGATAAAATCAACATTAAAAACAAATATAAAATCTTGACCAATTAGTGATCCCAGTGTCAAAATACATTTAAATGTGCCATATTTTTCCCGAATCGACCAATTTGTCAGTAATTAAGGTTTTAGGTTTTTATCTTTATAAAGTGTTTATTTAGTAAACATTCAGATAGCTAATGCATCCCACTATAAAGTGTAAATAATTATTATGCATCTGCGCGGGCGCCGGTCGCGTCATTATCGCAGTGATTGTTTCCGTGAGAGCTTTTAAAACGTCCTGCAATGTTTACCGTTAGTTTACAATAAAAAAAATGTTTCCCACTTCAACATTTAACTTGAAGAACTGATTGAAATTTATATGATGAGCTACAACACCAGCAGCATCATGGTCATTAGGTACTTATATTGATTGTCGACATACATACATACATATCTTGACGCCTGTCTCCCAACGGGGTCGGCAGAGACTATGGAACGCCAGATGCACCGGCCGGACTAAACATCCACCTTGCGCTTCATTAACCTCTTCATGTACTTACCTCATTCCTCTTGATCGTCCACTGCTGGATTGAGGGCTCCCCAAAGAGTTACGTTTGCTAGGTCATTCTATTATCGTTGGCAATCAGCCAATACACATACACTATTGGACATAAGCCTCTCCAAGGATCAACACACTTCACCTGTCAGAATTCCGCGATCTTTACTAGGTCAATATACCATCATGAGTATTTCGGTTGTCACACGTCCACTGCTGAACATAGGCTTGCGTGAAGATCTCCAAAATGAACCGGTCCTACTGTACAGTTGTATACGTTAAACTCCCGAGATCTTGACTAGGTCAATCTAACATCATCATCAAGTCATCATCACAATCTATTATGATCAACATTTCGGACAAAAACCGTCCACTGGTAGACATAAGCCTACTCGATGATCGCCACAGTAAACCGGTCCTGTTATACTGGAAACAGTCAGACTCCTGTTACCTTTACTAGGTTAATAATACATCCACCAAGTACCTCCTCATAGTTTGTGTGCCGCAAACTGAATCTGCCAAACCACACTTTCAGTTACTGGGTATCTTGACGCTGCTTAACTTTTAATTTTGCACGTGGCAGTGCATACACAAGAAAATCTGGACCCGAGGATCGATGCCCCGCGCAGGCACATGACCCGCAGCGTGCGCGCTGGAAAGCTGCCACTCGTTCCACACAAACTAGCTAAATACCAGAAGCTTATTCACATCATGGGTCCCAAGGTGTACAACCACCTCCCGGATGACATTACTGCTACGCAAAGCATACCACTATTTAAACGTAGGCTTAAAACAAGGTTTGTCGAGCAGGCGTTCTACAACCATAATGAAATGTTTAAGCAAACAATTTAATGTATTTTATTAGCAATGAATATAACTGTAATACCTGTAAAATGACATGTAGGTAATGTATATATTACCAATAAATAATTTGAATTTGAATTTGAATTTGAATTTGATCGTGGCAATGGACCAGCCCTGTTGTACAGGTGTCTGTCCGAGTCCTACTACCTCTTTACTAGATAAATATATCACGTTTAGCATTTCAGACAAAAACGTCCACTGCTGGACATAAGCCTACTCGGTGATCGCCACAACGGACCGGTCCTATTGTACTGGCAACAGTCAGACTCCCGTTATCTTTACTGGATCAATCTATCATCATCAGTATTTCAGCCAAAATACGTCCACTAAGTACTGGACATAGGCCTCCGAAAGGATCGCGGCAATGACCGGTTCAAAGTCTGTTGTAGGGTAAAACAAGCAATAGTCAACCATAAACCAGTAGTCAACTATGTGAATGCGAAGAGTGTGAAATTATCTTTTGTACTTCTCCCACTCATACAAAGTTTAGGCAGAGGCCGACTACAGGTTTCTGGCTGAGTACTGGGTGGTTTACTCTATCTGTCAGACTATTGCGACTTTTAGTTAACATCATCATCAGCAGCATGTCAATCGAGACACATCCACTGCTAGACAGGCCTCTTTCAAAAATCTCCTCATCAGTCCAGTGCTATTTTCGCCTAGACAATCTACATCAATATCAAAGTGTGTTAATGCTAGATGAGAGACACATTTTTCAATTGATTTGAGCAAATTGGAATAAGGATTCCGAGATTGTATGGAAATTAATTAGGCTATAAATGAATGGTGAACATTTGCGCCGTTCGAACGGTTGACTCGTCTGCTACATACTTTATGTTGTGGGTTCGGGTTCTTATTGAAATTGCTTCAGGGCAGCGATAATACTGTGATGTTTATGTGTTTGCTACTTTATTTTAGCATATACAAGTAATACTTCGATGTTAAATAACAATTAATTTATAGATTATATTGTGGGTCGAAGGTGTAGTAAATAATATGAGTATTTATTTACAGTGGATTACATGTACCTATTAGTTAATTTTACAATGTGCCACTAAATGATTCTCTTCGCTCAAGTATTTAAGGTTAGTTTTACTAACATATTTATATTTGTCATGTTTTAAATGCAAAACCTCTTTTTGGATAACTTTGTGGGTGATAACGTAGTGGCACTTTGTAAAATTATGCTATAAATTTATTGCCATCGTATACTGTTTTAAAATGTATAAGAATACAGAAAATATTAAATCTTAAACGCACAGTAAGAATACAATATAATTACGTCAAATAACAATAGACGCAGCGGTTTGCATATTGATTTTATTTTTACTGTGACACAAATGGTATTCCGTACTGATTTATTTACATAATAATGTGAGAAGCTTACCTAAGCCAGTAAAAAAACTAGGACCTAGATTAAACGTTTAATAATATATAAATATTATTTACATTCCTTAGTTTAAGTAAAGTCAACAAGTTTTTTTTTTTTATCCATTTTTACACTTAACTATGAAAGAGAAAAGGAAAAAACCTATCCGTCGTAAGTTCATACTTTACAATACTTAAGAAAATAAATAATAATTCATCTATTATTATAAAAAACGCGTTTGTAAACCAACAAACATGAATGGTGCATAATTTACGACTTTAAAAGACTAAACCTTTATACTCTATGATTATTCACATTAAAGTACAAAATTGTTTGATCGTAATGCAAGACTGACCTGTATGACAGAAATTAGTGTCAAGTTATTTATTTGTATTTTTGAGTTAAAATTAACGCCGGCTTATTTTAGGTGAAAGAAATTAAAACGCCTTATCGTTTTTTATGTGGCGTTTATATTGATCGTAAACTCGAGCTTGAGATACCCTTTTAAATGCTGCCTCGGGATTAGGCACCTATTAACTTTACTTAACAACGACTTATGTTTACCTAATTATTGAAAAGATTTACGATTTCCAAAGCATTTTAATGGGTAAATATTTCATATTTATAAAAAAAGGTACTTAGTTGGGAATTTTAAAAAAACACGAACAATAAAAATAAAATTCTATCTTCATTTCTGCAAGATTTTTAAAATCTGTTTAATTATTTTGATTAGTGAAACAACATTGCCGCATTATTGTCATTAAAAATATATGGAGATCTAATACAAAAAGTTTGTCTACCTAACTTGAAAAATCCTAACAGATACCACATACTACTGGAGACAGCGATCTTGGATATCATCTGTAAACAATAGTTTTTTCCCGGATTCTTTAAATAATGTTATAAATCAAACACGCGCCGTTAGCGACCCGATCGTTAATCAGCTGCGCGGGCGCATTGTATCATCCGTTAATGTTTCCTTAATTGTTATTTTATCGCATTCCTCTATTGACAGCTTCGAAAGTACATTTAAGAAACTTATGGTAGGTACACTGTTTTAAGCCAATTTTGTTCACTCGCTCTGAAGTTATCAATTTTGCTTATTTTCACATGTTGTTGTTTTTTTACATCAAAATAAAAGTGAAGTTCGAAGTCTGGGTAGGCATAAATATTGAATACTTATTTATTTTTATTAAATTAGGGTATATGCCCGGGATGAATGGAGATGCATTGAGTATGTTCTTTTTTAGTAGTTAAGTATTAGTTCTTCTTTATAGCTTTCTTCCAAAACCAAAATATAACAATCTTGCCTAAAATAGTCTACGTAATAATTGTCTACCAAAATTACCTGTGATCGAAACACGTGCACACATAAGAACGACGGTTATTGTGTATGGTTTTTTCTTCGAGGGCATTAAACTTCACCAATAATTAAAATTAACATTCATGAAGTAAAGTAACTCTATACGTTAACGTGCCCGTTTTATTAATGCAGGCACGCCTAAATTTAATGAGACGCACTCCAGTGTTAATTATTAACTCTATCACGATTGTGCCAAATAAATACATAAATATTCACCATCGTCGAATTTACGAGGACCGCTTTAATGAGGTATTCTCATTCAGATTTGCGTCGCCAACACAATAAAGATAACCGATCGCCATTAATTCCACAATTAAGTAAATTTTAACGACTCTCTGTCAATATTGTAGGCCGTACATAACTAAAACGAAAACATTCTAACAACCAATGTCCCAAACACTTTTAATTACCATTCCATGTAAATTAGAATCGATTAGATTCCGAATCCGTGATTACGATTTCTTTTTGGACCTGTACGGGATCACGCGAAGAATTCGAGGTTAAATACAACTGATTAATATGTTACTTATGGTTTCGGATTAGACGATAGATTTATGCAAATGGACACTTTTATGGCAGCCACACACGACAAAAAGATTTTAGACGTAATGCGATACGACGTATAACGTCATTAGTATTCGATTAGTAATGCGAGATGTGACAGGATCCAAGCAGTTAAAATCGATACAATCCCGTTGGGCCTGAATAATTCTCTTTTATTTACGCGTCGGCCTAACTAGCGGGTAACCTGAGTTTGCTTTGATTCCGACCATCCGATACCATTTACAGTAGGTGTGAAGAATAACGATACCCAAAATAACGTTTTTATGAGCCATTACGACTATAGTGACATTATTGGAAATTTATCTTTATCCATGCCGCAATCGCTTGTCAAAGCGTTGGGCAACAGTTTAGATTTGTCATGTTTTGTGACAGGTTTTTAGATAAATAGTTAATTTATGTGTCCTTAATATATATTTATGCTAATAATTAATGTTAATTTTATGCTAGAAAATTAACTCTCACCAATTATAATATCGATATTATTTAACGGGCTGAATGTGGAGCAATATTTAAGATACTATTATGCTAATTAGATCATCTGTCTTATTATAAATCGGTGTTATAAATATTACTTATAACGGTTTCATAATGAAATTTATTTGTATCGTGTTGTGACATTCACAAAACAAAATAGTATGTTACAATTATAGCAACTTGCAGAACAAAGCTTCTAACGCGTGCAACTATCAACTAGCCGTACGATTCACAACTAAATTAAGATTTGCATATTAATCCAACATATTGCGATGAAATGGTCAATTAATGATGTTGGCAGCATGGCTGCGCGAGCGCTGCCCGATGACAGACTGTTTAATCAAACTGCGATCCTTCATTAGTTACGCTTCGTTTCTTTTTGTTTGACACTCCTTTAATGGCATTGGTATCGCGCTGGCTGGAATTAAAATATCATATTTATTTATATTCTTGATATAACTTACGTTTGTATTATGAGCATCCAATTGACAACGCTATATATTTCTCATTTGTGCTTCGTAAACCATTTTTGGATAAAATCCTACACAGCGCATTTTTTTTAAATCGGATTGATAATATGCCTAAGCCATAAGTTGATGTCATTTTGCTCATAAAATATGTAACCAGACCGAACCAAATGTATTTTTTTAAGTATAAGCTGTCAATGTTTTACATGATTCTCTTAAACTACGCACTTTTTAATCTGTCTTTTAATAAAGTTGTGCCATCATGCGTGCATTATATTTACGTGTATCGTAAGTTTTGTCGTGATAGGTAACTAACGTCCGTCTAACGTACTACGTTAATACCTCGTTAACGAATTAAAAACTAAGCAGTTTCAGATAACACCACTTGACTAAGAATATGGAGACATGTCATAATGACAGTTTTCTATGACTTTTTACTTTGAATTTTCGGGAATCGGATATCTCTACCGCCCAAACACGATTTTCGCTAAAACGTAAACAATTTTCGAAAACTGCCAAAATGTATGGAATTAACATAAGCGCTTAGATACCGCGACTATGCAGCAGCTGACGTCATTCCGTAAATCCCATACATTGTGGATATCGATAACGTTCTTGGATTGCATCTTGTCCAGGGCCAAAAGGCAGTTTGTTAAACTAGGCCCTAAATTTTGAATAAATGTCCTAATTTTTCACATAAGCCCTTTTACAACTCGTTACCCTTTTATAAGGATATTTGCTTTAAAATTGTAGACTTGGAAATATCATCAATATAAAATCTATACTTAAATAACGCGAAATGGGTATATAAGTTTCGTTATCTCTATTAATCAGGTGTATAATAGAACGTTAATGCGTTATTAAGATTCATAACATTTTAAGTTATTGCAAGGACATTTTCTGAACCGGATTGATTTTTGTCTATTAAGTAGGTTATTTTGTCAACCTTTGTTATGTAAATCTTAAATGTTATATTATAATGTACTCGTAAATACAACAGCTAGCTAGACTGTCGTTAACTTGTGACACGACGACCCTATCTGAGTCGTCTGTCCTTCTCACAAATATAAGTTGGACGATGTAGAAGTGTTTGATAGTGTAGTTGAGTGGTGTAACGACGACTTTAGGTTGTTTGAGACAAGAGATTTCACCTTGCAACACTAAGCTTGTGTAGCCGACCTTAAAAGTCACGATAGTTAGATAGGAGCCGTTTGTCTCTTTCTCTAGATTTTAGGAATTTGTGAAACCAGCTTAAAATTCGAGACGACTTTCTCAGAGTAGTTTGTCCTTTTCTTTAGTCGTAATAAAAAGGAACTTAGCTAATCCAAGGAGGTAGATGATAGAGGTTTAAACTAGAAAAATAAATAATTTTAAATATTGCAGCAAGGGATTCGAAACGTAAACAATCTAGGAGGAATCGGCAGATGATTCTAGACCGAGCTTGAATGTAGGAGGCAGTCAGTAAAAGGAGATAAATCTAGACCAGCTTGGAAGTAGGAGGCAGTCAGTAAAGCCCTAACAAGAACCCTAAATTTATTACAACCTTTAATTTCTATAAAAAAGTCCGTAATATGTTCGAGTGTTAGATAATAAAAGTGAAGTATTGAAATTTAGTAACCTAGACTTGGTTACTGTCCGAGGTAATCTAGAACTCTGATAAGAGTTGAACCCTAACGTAAGTGTTTAAACAAAATGTCTAGGAAAGTCTCCAGAGCTTCGGAGCAACGTCTTCACAAATATATTAATAAAATTTATTCTCAGAATTGTTCTTCGGCCCGAGCTTCGGGAAGGACTTCGTCTTCTTAACAAAATTATACTACAAATAAAATGTTTTATTTTATTTCTAATCAACATTCGTTGCAGCTTCCACACTTTAAAACTTTGATGTGACTTATTTATGCTATGTGATAATACTTATTTCTTCCACATCTGATACTCTTGTTGTTCACCCGATTGTAGTGCGTGACCTCCCAGTGCCATACCCGATTACCAATTTACTATTAACATAGAAAGTCCTAAGGTTGATGATTCTTCGAGTGGAGAGTTCTTAAGCACCGAATTATGCTTCGGAGTCCTGATGTAGACCAAGGTCTCGCTGGACGTTGCCTCTGAGTTCCTTCACAGACTCTACGGAGTCTAGCATATCATGCTCTAGTCTAAAACCTGGACTGAATCTTATAAAACCTTCTCATCTTATGGGATAGATAGTGAAAGAGGCGGATGAGAGCCCAAATTTAGGGAATAGCACTTGGAGATTCGTGCTAGGATCTGGAAGCAGGAATGGAATCCAAAGACTTCCTAGATCAGCTACTTCAGCATCTTTCATGACCTTCATTTCATGAATTTGTTTATTCTGTAAAAATCCCGCTAAGAGAGCCTTACGTAAATTCATATTTTATTTAAAGATGTAGGATAGGCTCTCTGTTTAGGGATCCCTCTTGTCCCCTAGTAGACATAGACTTGACTAACTTGCTGACTTTACCGAGGTAGATCATTCTTTTGCTTTCTTTATTACGATTTGGTGCCGTGTTACAATTTGGTGCCGTGACCAGGATTTGGTGCCGCGATCGCAAATATTACAATTTGGTGCCGTGACCAGGATATCAGGATCACATCGCGTGATCAATTACGCCAAATTCTCTTAAAACGGTACCATCTTTTATCAGGAAATCTAGTCACTAAGGTGTCTATAGTTAGACACCAATTTGTTGCTGTGTAAAAGATATGATTAGCATGTGTAGAATATGTAGTGTAAAGTGCCACATGGAAATTTTAATATAGAGTTTTTTAAGGATGCTACACACTGTGTACTGAAACGTTTAAAATTTACTTTGACTTTTTTTAAATGTCTTTTTTTCTCTTGCCTATCATAAGTATATATTATAAACATACATAACACACCTACCTGAAGTGCCTAGGATAATATCTGAGGTTTATCAGTCATGGTCAACTCTTGATTGGAAGGTTACTTTGCTAGGGCAACCTTGCCGACTTTCTAGAGGTAACTGAAAGATCAGAGTTTGGCTACACTACTCACCACAATACTCAAACTATAACTATAAGGCAAAAGAAAACAAGGTGAAAATTACTTCAAAAACCAATAATTACAGAACGGTTAATATACTTAGTGTGCGGTGACCTTTAAATTAAAGTACAGTCGAAAACAAATAAAAGGTAAGTCAAGTATGAATCAGAGTGCGAATGAAAAATAGCAACTTAGATTAATGTCGTAAAACTAGCTCGTTATTATTTTATTTAAAAAAAAAGGGTATTTGAATTTTCACAATGATTTGAATAATTTTGCCATCGTAATTTTTATTACATGTAAATATAACATAATTGAAAGTTTAAATTTTCACGATGATTTGAATAATTTCGTTATAGTAATTTTTATTACATCAAAATATAACACAATTTAAAGTATAGACATATTATCTAGAATAATAAACAACATCACGAATAGATCTAACAAAATAACATGGTGGAATAATTGATATAATTTGAATGTGACTGTACATTGAAAATATAATAATGTCATGAAAATAAATTAACAAACACTGCAGAACGACATAATTATATAATTATTCTAGAACATTTTAATTTTTAGGACAGTTTTTAAGATGGTTCTCGTTCAAGTTTTCTAATTTTACAGTGAAAGTGAAGAGAGAGATGTTTGAATCTTCATTCACTCACTCACTCACTCACATCCCTCTAATTACATTTATTCTTTAAATCACTATATTATGCGAGAGTGAGAAAAATATATCTCACTTTTCACTCTTACTTAATACCATTCCTGTTATTCAGAAAATATGTCTATGGTACGAAACGTTAAACTTCATCTATGGTAACGAAGATGATATAAAAGAAATAAAAAATGTCAGAATTGACAGATCGGGTTATAAACAAAAATACTTTATAAATAAAGACTAGGATATTTAAATACTAATTAAACAAAATATGTAATTGTTAATAAACTTGTTACAGTTAATTTATTATAAAATATAAGTGCGTAGACAAATTTATTGAGAAAAACCAACGAACTCAAGAGGAACTAGAACAATCAGCATTGTTAAATAATTAATATACCAAGATGCCACCAAAGAAACGAGTACAACGTTCAGTGGAAAAACCAGAAGACGTAGAAAGTCCTCCGCAACCTAAGCGAAGAAGGTTCAAGGCAAACCCGCAACCAAGACAATTTGAAATGGGTTTGTTCTGTCGAATGTTACAGAGAACAGTCGGGTCGTTAACCTCTAAAATTAACGAACTAAGTGAAGACGTGAAAAATACAAAGAAGACCTTGAGTTCTTTAACCAAGGGAAATATTAATGAAGAGGAACTGTCTTCCTGTGTGAACCAAGGGAACAATGAACTACCAAAACAAATTATGAATTCGGAACAAACTGACAGTTCAAACAATTATGAAATTCAGAAAGAGAAGACCCTGGATCGAGAGGAATATAAGAGTGTGATATACAACGTGAGAAATTTGAATATAGAAAAACCTAAATATGGAGGAAATTCCAAAAGTCTAGAATACCACCCGGTAACCTTTCTGGAAGACCTGGACAGTTATTTGAATAAATCGCCGAGCTCAAATAATAAACTCGAACTTATACAAGAGTGTTTAATAGGAGATTCACGCGACTGGGCCCGAATCTATAAGGATAGATGGGAAGATGTTGAGGATTTTAAAAGGGATTTTCTGGCGACATATTGGGGAGAATGTGAACAAAATAGACTGCGAAGGAGCATTGTGCAAGGAACCTGGGAGAGAAGCAAGACTCCCTCAATGTTGGATTACTTTTTACGATTGGTGGGAAAAGCTAAAATGCTGACCTATAAGATCCCGGAGAGACAATTAGTAGCAGACTTAATTAAACATTTTCCAAGGTATTTACAACAAACTTGGGTTACAGCTAGAAAGGATACCATAATAGAAACAGCAGAATTCCTTAGAACTATGGATGACATCAATCGTCAGGAACAACATACAAGTTTTCCGAAACAAACTAGCCAATTTGAGAAGAAGAAAAATGACTACCAACAAGGATATCGTACTTGGCGAAGACCAGAAGGAGTTCAGAAGAGGAGAGAGACGAGTACTCAAGAAGTATCAGCTATGGAAGAAATTAATCTAGAAGAAAATTTAAACTACTAGAAGCTGACAATGAGGTCCCCGAATCAGCTTCAACTTTAGGGGACAAGATGTTAGTCATGATGAGGAAGATGGGATGGAAGCCTGGACAACTCTTAGGAAAAAACGGAAACGGAATTAGAAAACCAATAGTAATTATTATGAGAAGGCAAAATGATAAAGTTGAGACTGATTCAGTTTTGATGTTAATTTATTTTTAATACCTTTCGTCTTAACATAATTAGTGAGTGACTATTCTGGCTGCTTCCTATTGGTCTAAGGAGTATTTCTGAAATTTATTTACATGGATTTAGTTATAATTATAATAATATATTTTTTAATTAATTTTTTTCCTTCCTTTTGGCTTTACAGTTGAAATTTAGAATTTGATCTTTACTTTATTCTTATTTAATAAAAAAAAAGGAAATGGACTTATCTATTTATCTTATAATTGTTTCGGCTATAAAATCTTGAAACTAAATCAAAATGAAGGGAAATATTGTTGATAATTGATGTTTAATGATAACGAATTTGTTATTTTATAAAAGGAAAATGATTGTAAATAGATTATAAAAAGAAATGTATAACAAAATATCTTAATAAAAATTAAAAAAAAAAGTTGGGCAACGGGAAAGGAGCATTTATATTTATTATCAGGCAACTTCTTATATTTTGAGTGATATAAAAAAACTAATTAACAATAATTAACAATAAGAGTAAGCCTGATAAATATGAATGAAGGGGAGTGTTGGAGTCCTTTAAAAAAAAAAAAAATTTTTTTAAATATAATAAACTATTACAAATATTAATGATTAATTTTATTATAATTTCCTACTGTATAAGATTAGAATCTGCTTTTTATTCAATTGATTTGGCGACCGAGGTAGATTACAATGTATATATTTATTTATTTATCCTATTTAATATATATATTTATTATATCTACATATTTATTTGCTATTATTATTTTAATCTTCTGTATCTTTAATACGTTGTACGTTTAGCCATCCGTTTATTCCGTTTATTCCGTTTATTCTTCTCTCAATCGCTCAAAGGTTAACTGAAGAGATCCCTTATAGGAATAAGTTCGCCTTTGTACAGGACTTTTTGTTTCTGTTTATTTTTGATTTGTTATTTTCTGTTTGTACAATAAAGAGTTTACATACATACATACATACATTATAGACTTCTCAAAAGCTTAGTTGGTTTGGGATATTATTGTAAAGATGTAAAGTCTAGTAATTGGGGGGTTGCATCATATTGAAATAAAAGAATAAATAAAGTCGTATAAATGGGGGGTTGCTAATTAGAATATTATAGTAGTTATATATAATTTAAATGTGTATCGCTAATGTTACAGATAAAGGAACCCTTACTAAGAGAGCAGTCAATGTAACAGTACAAAGGAGTGGATGTTTATCAAACGCCTAGATTTCGAGCCGTTCCAGATGGCAGTCTACCTTAGAAGTCTACGCGCCTGGATCAGAAGCCGTTCCAGATGGCAGTCTACTTTAGAAGACTACGCGCCTGGATCAGAAGCCGTTCCAGATGGCAGAATACCTTAGAAGACTACGCGCCTGGATCAGAAGCCGTTCCGTTGCGTCCCACCATGGAAGCAGTGAACTTAGAAGCATCTACGAAGGAGGGAGAAGACATCACGTCTGGATGCAAAGTCGAACCGGATGGCAGTTTACCAGGACGTTCAGCTAAATAAATTCTTTACGAGTCGAGTAGGAATAATAAACAATACGAACGATGACTCTAGTTATACTTCGAAATAATTACAGTATCGTTATAGTAAACACCATTTTAGATTAGAGAAGTGTAAGAATGGACTGAATGAAGATTAAAGGATAGACTTGTTAGTTAACCAAGCCTGTAGAGTCATTTCAGGACCATTTTGGCTATTAATATTTATTCCCACAACAGGGAAAACTCTTTCCAGGATGGTCTGGTAGTTTGCTTAGGATAGCGTAAAAGAGTTTTGAAAAGTGTATGTAAAGAGAAGAATGGGGAAGGGGGGGAAATCTCTTTGGTTAAATGAAGCGAAAGATATTTTGAATAGATGAAAGTTATAGGAAATGTTAGTCCTAAGTGAATTATAAGACTCATCAGTTTGAGTCCCTTTTTATTTTTAGTTACCTCTAATACTTCGATAAAAAGTACATTGGCTTCCCTGTAGAGTAGGAGCTAGGTTAAGTCAGCAGACAGAATGCAAGTTTAAATTGCCTCTACAGTACAGCCAAACTACACAAGAAGCTAAACCTTAACCCGGCAACTATACATGCTCCAAAGGTCAGCTAGTTGAGGCTGGAGTAAGATGATCAATTCGGGATGGGAAAAATTATAGGCTGTTAACGTCTCAGCTATTAAAGGCAACTGGTTTTGGGGAGGGGGTTCTTATCGTTATGCTTCGGCTTGAGCAAAGTAAGCCATATTCGTAGACCGAGCAACGTGGTCGCAGAATTGGGGTACCAGCGATAAGATCATGTCCTTCTGACTGATTTGGCCTCACAACCCAAGTTCCTTCTACAGAGATCAGGTGTTCCTTGCGAAGGATGGTTTCAGTTTATATTTGGAACATCAACTGGTTGATAGTCTGATTCTGGAGTCAACTTCTGCCCATTTGGTTAAAAACACATACATCAAAACCCCAAGCTCGATAAAAAAAAAAAAGAGCTTCGTTTTGGAAAATTTAATTAGAGGAGAACTTTAAATAAAAAGTTGTCTAAATTGAATTTTGGGGTTATGAAGATTTGATCAGTGACCAACTAAGTTGATTACTGGCTCAATTCTTCAGGGGGTTGGGATGCTTAGGATCAACAATGACTTTTTTTTGGATATGTGTCAAGTATTCGTTAACTCAATTGTTGTTCTTTTAATCTTCATGAGGTCGATGGAATAATTAGTATTAGCTAATTCAATTTGTTCTTCTTTTAGTCATGAGACCGATTGGTTGATTGACTTGTACTTTAGTCACTATTTGTTCCTTGCTCCCATGTTGTTCATTTCTTAGAAATTCATTAAATTTTAGATTGCCTCTTGAGAGAAGATCGAGGTTGTGAAGACCCAATTCGGATCTCAACGCAGTTGTTCTCCTGCTTGATTCTTCAGGGGGTTGGCTGTGACACGACGACCCTATCTGAGTCGTCTGTCCGTCTTGTTCATTTCTTAGAAATTCATTAAATTTTAGATTGCCTCTTTATATTTGAGAGAAGATCGAGGTTGTGAAGACCCAATTCGGATCTCAACACAGTTGTTCTCCTGCTTGATTCTTCAGGGGGTTGGCTGTGACACGACGACCCTATCTGAGTCGTCTGTCCTTCTCACAAATATAAGTTGGACGATGTAGAAGTGTTTGATAGTGTAGTTGAGTGGTGTAACGACGACTTTAGGTTGTTTGAGACAAGAGGTTTCACCTTGCAACACTAAGCTTGTGTAGCCGACCTTAAAAGTCACGATAGTTAGATAGGAGCCGTTTGTCTCTTTCTCTAGATTTTAGGAATTTGTGAAACCAGCTTAAAATTCGAGACGACTTTCTCAGAGTAGTTTGTCCTTTTCTTTAGTCGTAATAAAAAGGAACTTAGCTAATCCAAGGAGGTAGATGATAGAGGTTTAAACTAGAAAAATAAATAATTTTAAATATTGCAGCAAGGGATTCGAAACGTAAACAATCTAGGAGGAATCGGCAGATGATTCTAGACCGAGCTTGAATGTAGGAGGCAGTCAGTAAAAGGAGATAAATCTAGACCAGCTTGGAAGTAGGAGGCAGTCAGTAAAGCCCTAACAAGAACCCTAAATTTATTACAACCTTTAATTTCTATAAAAAAGTCCGTAATATGTTCGAGTGTTAGATAATAAAAGTGAAGTATTGAAATTTAGTAACCTAGACTTGGTTACTGTCCGAGGTAATCTAGAACTCTGATAAGAGTTGAACCCTAACGTAAGTGTTTAAACAAAATGTCTAGGAAAGTCTCCAGAGCTTCGGAGCAACGTCTTCACAAATATATTAATAAAATTTATTCTCAGAATTGTTCTTCGGCCCGAGCTTCGGGAAGGACTTCGTCTTCTTAACAAAATTATACTACAAATAAAATGTTTTATTTTATTTCTAATCAACATTCGTTGCAGCTTCCACACTTTAAAACTTTGATGTGACTTATTTATGCTATGTGATAATACTTATTTCTTCCACATCTGATACTCTTGTTGTTCACCCGATTGTAGTGCGTGACCTCCCAGTGCCATACCCGATTACCAATTTACTATTAACATAGAAAGTCCTAAGGTTGATGATTCTTCGAGTGGAGAGTTCTTAAGCACCGAATTATGCTTCGGAGTCCTGATGTAGACCAAGGTCTCGCTGGACGTTGCCTCTGAGTTCCTTCACAGACTCTACGGAGTCTAGCATATCATGCTCTAGTCTAAAACCTGGACTGAATCTTATAAAACCTTCTCATCTTATGGGATAGATAGTGAAAGAGGCGGATGAGAGCCCAAATTTAGGGAATAGCACTTGGAGATTCGTGCTAGGATCTGGAAGCAGGAATGGAATCCAAAGACTTCCTAGATCAGCTACTTCAGCATCTTTCATGACCTTCATTTCATGAATTTGTTTATTCTGTAAAAATCCCGCTAAGAGAGCCTTACGTAAATTCATATTTTATTTAAAGATGTAGGATAGGCTCTCTGTTTAGGGATCCCTCTTGTCCCCTAGTAGACATAGACTTGACTAACTTGCTGACTTTACCGAGGTAGATCATTCTTTTGCTTTCTTTATTACGATTTGGTGCCGTGTTACAAACTGTGGCACAAACGTATAAGAATAATGAGGCAACTTTCATGTAGTCTTTGATATTAAAACGTCTTTATACTTATACTATGTATATATTCGTAATGTATAGAACGCAGCTCGAAATCTTCCTCATTTGGCAGAATACGCTGATCACAAGAAAAACGGCTCAACAGAAGACACGACACGACATTCAAATTTCAAAATCCCGATGCACATTCCAGAAGCGTTCCGCGTCAATGTAATCCCTCAAATCAAAACAATCAAATAAATACCGAACGTTAATTATAAGTTATTTGGATGCGTTCAGAAACAGTCGCCGTGCGTAAATCAGTCGGTGCTCGTTGGTGCGTCTATTTCGAGCTTCGACTCAATCTCGGACGGAGTTAATTAGAAAGAATTGCTTTTATTTCGCGTTTCCACACTTCACGTAGCGAGATGTGACGCAGACGTGCCTCTGTGTGAAATTGAAAATGCCTCTTGATGAATGGCGTCTGAGAAATTTTATTAGAAGGTTATTAGTGGTGTATTTTGGGATACACGGTCGATAATTATAATTAAGCAATCTGTTTGGTTGTTTTGGTTCGTTCTAAAAGCGGCGGTTGGTTGGTTCATCTTCAATTTCGAACGTCTTTCTAATTACTGCGACAGCGGCTTTTTGCTTTCCGTTGTCGATCCGCTCGCGTCTTTCGTTTGATTGGAATTCGTCGTGATTACTTCTTCAGTTACAAATAATTCTTTAGAATCCTATTTTTTAACATTTACACTTTTCCTTAAATTACCGAAGTAGAATATTAGGATTCTTTTGTTTAAATTATTTTAAATAAAAATTAACGGCTACTTAACATTAAGGTTGTCTTATCCGATACAGTGAAAAATAATATTCTGAAAATGTGATTTCGAGGTCATTGATAACATTTTAATGATAAACGAGCCTTGAAAAATATTACGATTGCTAAATGTGACACAAATTGAGGACGTACGACCTCTCTTAGCTTATTTATGAGTTGTTCGACTTAATTCACGTTAATAGTTAAAGAAAAATATTATCTTTTGAAGTTGATTACGCTCATTTATTTGCATATTTCTATTTGCGAACTATAATGCTGCCAACCCACCTTGTTAGTTTAATGGGTTGTCGGTGAAAAAAATGACACGAAAATATTGCGAAGAAGACTAATGTCCCTTTGGTATTCGAGACACCAAATATTTGCTCTCTTCTGACGTAACGTGTGAGACGTGTCGCTAGGAATCGAAAGGTCTAGTCTGTTTAATCTCGCTAGAAAACAGTTTTTTTTTAATAGTGATTTTCCGGGTTAGAATAGTGCCCACTCCATGTCTTTCCGTGGATGTCGTAAGAGGCGACTAAGGGATTATTGTCTTGTATTTAGTACTGTTAAGCGATGGGTTACACTGGTAAAAAACTCAGCCGGTTTCGCTAGTGTTTTGTTATTTTATTGTTACTGTTCGCGTGAAGCCTGCACCATCTACTGTGTAAAATATTTTAAACTGTCACCATGTTATGAATGATTTTATGCGATCCAACAGTGAACCCCCTGGCAGACTATTCCAATCAAACCAACATGTTAACATCTATTCAAATACAAAAAAAAAGACTATAGTAAACCAATTCTAAAATAATAGTCACCACTCAATTCATGATTATGCACGACTGTCGCATTACCATTAAGACTTTCTTCACACTCAAAAAAATTAGATTTTAAAAATTAGTAATACAATGATTTTCATATTAGGTATATCCACCAAAGCTGATAGTAACAACATCAAGTTCTTTAGCGATTCAACTAACATCTTGGTTGACGTATCTAACGTCTTGTTAGACTCGTATGGAATCAACACACTTAAGCACAACAATCACAATCTTGTTAGAAGCTACTTTTTTCTTAGTGCAGTAACATCAAAGCCCTCCCCTCTAATGAAGAGGCAATTATGACTAGTTACTCCAATGAGAGCCGCTCCAATCCCGGCCGAATCAAGGCGACAATTGCACGACAATGGGCGCTGGTGGTACTGGTGGTTTTTAAATGGATGTAACAATTAATTCTCAACGATTAGGCCGACGACTACGCGGACGCCCGCATTTTCGATGCGTGGATTTAGAGATTAGGGAAGAACTGGAGTGGCTGTTTGTATCCTTTTTAAGTACGACGGCAAATAAGAAAAACTGAGGTGTGTTTTTCGTTAGTTTTTTAATTTATTCCGTTTCCGTTTATAAAAACACTATGTTAAAGTCTTTTGGAAGACTTAAATAGTCAAATAAGGCAAAGTAATAACACCTTATAAATCAGCTGACAAGGGCCTCTATTTTACTTTTTGTTAAATTATATCGTTACAATATTGTTTTTTATTACTGGCCCCTTTACTTCAAAGTTGATAAGAGCTAACAAAACATTAAAATTACGATAACAAGGGGTAAATAAAATGTGGAGTTGAGGCCTAGGCCTATTACATGCCCTAGCTAGGGCATGTCTAGGCAGGGCCTGATTACATTTTCTTTGTCTACGTGATATTATAGTACGTTACAATAATCATCATCATCATCATCTCGAGCATATATTTGTCCAGTATTGAACATATGCCTGCCCAAATTTCTTTCATTTGACATCTCTCTTCTCCACTTCCTACCGGCTGTTGCCACAATGTCGTCGGAATACCTAGCTTTAGGTCTACCAGGCTGCCTGTTCTAGGTCTCCACTCTGTAACTTTCCGGCTCCACCGATCCTCGGAACTTCGCAGGAGATGCCCTGCTCTCTGCCACTTGAGACGGGAAATCCGGCTACCACCATCCGTCAATCCTAAAGTAACAATAAGAAAGGGACACTACATAGTAATATAAAAAAAGGGATATATACGAGCGTTTTATCGTAGCAATTTGTGGCCAGTAACTATAACTTATACTTCGTATAGAGCATGACGCCCAGAAATCACTTTTAGAAAATAAGGACCAACGTCAAATTGTATCGTACTCAAAAAAATACGAAGCAGTTTTTAATAAAAAATAGAACAAAGTGTAGTTTCTTATAAGATCACGATTTTTAATGGTTAATTACTTTAATTGGTAAAATTAAATTAAACTCCCCGCCTCTCTACGTCTTTCGTAGAACCGCATAGTGACGCGTTTGTCAGAACTTAACGCATCGCACTATTGTCGTGATTAAAACTCTAATTGACCCACACTAAATCACAATTTACTATGCATTAGGGTTATTTGTACTTAAAATGAGATTGTTACTTACTAATTTTGTTTATTTCAGGATTAACGGGAGCGCGACTTGAAAAAGAATAATAACAAAACGGAATATAGAACTGCGGGGTTATTATGACTTGGCTTTGCAGTTCTGTTTACGCTGAGAGAAAAGGACAGAGCTTTATAACTGTTATAGCTCTGTCCTTTACGCTCGCCGTAAAATGAATTGCATAGCCACGTTATAATAACCCCCCTGGACTTCAAACTAAGTTCCTTAGTTTTAACATCAATAATAATAATACGAAGAAGAACTCCTGTAGAAAAACGAAACATCATCCCACAAGGAAAGATAAAATAATATAAAAAGAGAGAAAGAACGGCTGAAAGTACACGAAACATCATCTTGTATATATGGTACCGAGAATGACAAAAAACAATACATTCCCCTACAGATGATGATGAAAAACCGAGGACACTACACAAACTTAGTGATTCATTACCAAGAAGCGAGTTTTCAGTCCTTCACTTGATGAAAGTCAGGGGCAAGTCAACACACACTCAGAAGCTTAATCATCGTCTACGTTAAAGTAAGTCCCACGCACGATGCTAGAAACAAAAAAATGGAATACATTTGCCCAACAGCCTTGCCTATACACCGTGTTTTTTTTATTTACGATAACTTCGGCATATTACTAGGTATATCCATAGAAACTAATTGGTAGATAAGATTTTTAAATATTGCAAAAAAAACATTTTTTTCAGTTTAGAACAAAATAATGAACTCTTTTATCTTTGGTCATTCTAAAAGGGCCTTTAGAGTTAACTAATAATCAGTGTCAAATACGTCTATGTTGGCGTGACATACACACACAAGTAAAGATAACACTTGACAGGTACAAGATTGTCACTTTAGATTGACGCGTATACAAACCTAACAATTGGAACTCTTTACTCATAAGTATTAAAAGAAAATTGTTGTTATCAACTAAGAGCCTTTTACACTAATTTAACGTGATTAACTGATTAAATTTAAAAATTAAATATCTTTAAAACCGTTAGACTTATCATTTGTCTGTCTTCGGGAAATTTACTTTTTTTGACCTAAAGAACGTTCCCTTAAAGTTATCGTAAATCAAAAACAACACGGTGTAGATACATGTAATCCGCCCAAACAGGAATGTGCCGAAACAAGAATATGTCCGATCAGGAATACGACGTAAAAGGAATCAATCCGTTTAATTACCTTTTCACTCGTATTGACTTTACTTTTTATCAATACTAATGTAATAAGATTCACTTGTAACCAACAAACTAACAATGTACTTACGTAATAAAATCTTTGAAGTATATTTCAATTCACCTATAAGTATTACTAAAATTGAAATTTTGCAGACTTAGGTATGCAATGCCGATAATGTATGGTAAGTACCATCGAGTTGGCGTTTTGATGGGGACGGCAGGAAGGAGCTCCTCGATGGATCATAGAAGATCCGTCCAGTTTGGATTCATTTAATTGGTCTCTCCATAGTGCGTTTCCCTAGTACACGTGACATAAATACATCAGTAACATAGAAATTGTTTTGTATTGAAAAAGAAAAAAAAAAGATAAACTTGTTGGTGACGCTGCGTAGTATAAAGTATTGCTGACTTGGGAAGTATTCCACGTTTACTACGTTTAGGCCAGAGATGTAATCCGCGGCTGCAAGTGTACAAACGTTGTAAGAGTTACTGCAAGAAATAAGATTTGGCTGTTTGTTAAATATAGCTTTAGAGGTGACCTTGATAAGGATTATACAAAGAATAAACTGTATGAGTGGGATGCTTTGGTTCAAGAAACTGGCATAGACTTAAAATTAGATCCCACTCACCTTCAATTAGAATCAGCTGGTTTAATTAGAGCATTAATTACTACATTGGTTGATTGCTCCAATAGGCGTAATTAGGCTGACGACACCGGGATGAATCACCAATTATGCCAATTAATACTGCCAAATATATTTTGCAAATCTCTCGACTGAGAATGAGTCTGCATTATTATAAAAAGACTAGAGGACGCCCGCGACATCGTACGCTTAGAATAAGTTTCCCGCTACTCCCCTATTTTAACCCCGTAGGGGGAGAATTTTGAAAAATCCTTTCTTCGTGCTCACTAACATCCTATTAAAAAGGAACCCCTGTATCAAATTTCAAGTTTCTAGGTACAGTAGTTTCCGCTGTGCGCTGATATCTAAGTCAGAGAGTCAGGTTTGCCTTTAATACATACATACTTACATACTTACATACCGTCACGCCTTCATCCCAGAATGGGGTAGGCAGAGCTACAGAATTACCAACAACTCTTAACAATTTGTTTTTAATTCTATAACCGCATTTTGCACAAACAGGCCAAGATGTTTACCTGTAGGTAAACATCTTGGCCTGCCTTTAATATACATATTTTTATTCCTTTGGTTGGTACTTAGAATTACTTTGATGGTACAGGGTTAATTTTTATGTAAAATACGCTAGCAACTCTTTACTCCAACTTTCAATATTTACCTACGAGTACATGCTGTTACTGTTACTGTATATAGTAAGCTTTTTTTGTGTACACAGGTAAACTCATACGTCTGTCCGTCTTTCGAATACTATAGATCTGTTCACAATGCGAAGTTGACTACAATAATGCAGATTTGAGATGTGATGTGTTACAGCAGAATGTCAAAAGTTATCATCATTTTATCGAATTTTACTTCATCGATTGTATCATTTCATCGACTTTCATTTTATCTAAAGGTAGTTTCTGCTGAACCATGATGTTTTCAGGATATCTTAAACATAAATTACCTCGGGTTAGACTTACGAATACCAAAAAAAAAGTCTAGAAATGCCTTCCAAGTTCTTTGAAAGGAGTTTCGTTAAAATATAGACAGGTACCCATCGTCAATACATATATAAATAAAAAATATTGTATGAATATTTGTAAAACTGTTTAGTAACCGAGTATAAAAATGCCGTTTATCTTTACTAATGTTATTTTTTCTAGTTTTTGAGTAAAATTTCGTCATCGCGTAAAAACTACAAACGTATCACTCGGCAAAACCGTCCAGTCTTCATGTGCGTCTTGACGCAAACCTTATTGACTTATCGAGGTGCAACGTATATAATATGGTTTGCTTCGGAAATTTTGCTCTATTTTCAACCCCCCCTGTAAAAACAGGGCGGGATTTTATTCCCTTATTATTAGTTATTTTTATATAAATATTACGACACAAATTGTTGTTCATCAAAATGGCTCATTTTACAGTAAAACCGTCAATCTCAGTACCTATCTAATGCACACAAAAACAATCTAAATTTAACTGACCATTCATATCGAAAACTTTGCATATCGATTATTTCTAGATCAATAAAACAATGGCGTTCGCACTTACCATTAAATAATGCAATAATATTTATAATTTTCTTGTTTTTATGAAAACCATAAATCACGCGCGGTGTCGACACTTTCGATTATGCCGCAAGGTCGTGTACAACGGACAGTGTATTCTTATCCTAAGTGTATTCAGAAATAGATGACGTCTCATTATAAATTTCCACGTTCTCATAAAAAAATAGCAATGGAGTCATCCTTTGCAATAACGCTCATCGTTTGATATTTTTATGCTCGGCCTGATGAGAACTTAGTTTTATTAGTTCGATGGAATTTATTTTTGTAATCATTAATAACATGCGCAAGAGTAGCTTGTGATCTTAAATCCAAATGTTGAAGCGTGTTTACTTAAATAACCCCGACCAAACTACTTGCAAAAATAGTCAAAATACTAATTTCAATAACATTTACTATAAAAATCATTGACATAATTTCCTTACCGCCGTACTCATACATATTATGGAGATAATTACTACGTTCCTTTTTCATAATTGTGTATGAAAAGTTTTCACTAAGGAACGATACGCAATCCCTAATAAAACTTACAACAGGCAAATACTCAGGTCACAGAAAATTAGATAAATCGAGTACATTAATAAAAAGCTGATTAAGATTAAACGATAAATTCCTATAAGACAACGGAAATCCAATTTGTGTCAAGCTCGAATTCGTGTTTCAGTGCAATAGACGCTAACAATACTGACAGTAAGTGGATGCGTCGGGGCGCTAATGCCGCCGCGATCTCGGCGCCCGCGCACGCGTCCCGCCCGCCCTGGCCGACTCTCGGGCAAAAAAACGCGACTGTTGTGACATGATAATCCACCGCATTGTTACTGTGACGTAATTGATATTTTCTTGTCAAATAAATTGTGTGAACGACCGTACCTGGGGACAAGTGTGTTTGCTGTCAATACGAGCTTGTTTGGTCACTACTGGATTCACGGTATGTTGGGAACTTTAAATATCACTCATTTCAAGCTGTTATGATGATTTTGGAATGGTTTTGTTTATACTGAATTTGGCTACGACGACGTGGTTAGCTTAGTTGGCAGTGATCCTGCCTACGGAGCTACCGGTTCTGGGATCGATTACCGATAAGGGAAAATGTTTGTGTAGTGAGCGCGAGTATTTGTTACTGAGTCTTCCAAGATTGTTTTCTACGTAGATAAGTTTTTATTATGACAAATAATGTTGTTTACAGTTGTTTCGTTCTCATAGTATTGACTACTTAGTTCAAAACTAGGTCTATTTGTGTGAGGTTGTCTAACATCAGTTCATCATAATTATTATTTTTATGTGAACTGATTTACCATTTATTTTTTGTAGTAATCATGTTGAGGTGACTTTTTGTACATTTAACTTGGTTTTTATACTTACGTGATGCAAAAGTGAACTTTGCTATATTTTCTGCGAAACGCAATAAGTACTTAAGCGATCGGTCGTACTTGTGCAGGGTTTGGAATCGCTACCAAAGCTTACCCGCCAACTTGACGCAAAGCAGCAGAATTTACATTGTTGTGTTTTGTTTAGAGCATAGCACACTGAGCTTACTTATTATGTATAATTAATGGAACACAATCTAGCAACACTCGGAAATATAAATTTATAAAAAAACAATGACGTCTTGTGCTAATTTAATAAAACACGGAATCCGGCGTGACACTCACGAGCCGCTCTTGAGTTACTGCAATATCAACTTTCTTGAAGAAATCTTAAAAATAGACTTTTACGACACTCAAGTTCAACATAAAAACTTCTTTCACAATTTAGTACAGTCGGACGTGTTTTTAATTAAATTGCGTGTTATTTTATTATTCAGTGTATACTCGTGCCAACCTCTAACTATGTAGCGAAGTAAAACGTTCGACGGCGTAATAAAAATCTTTGTTTATTGTACGCATTATCATTTGTTATAATGTAGGCGGATTTAAATCTGTACTTATCTTCATAATTTGATTAGAAATTTATAATTTGAGTTGGTAAGTACCTTAAGGCATGAAACCAATAGAAAAGGAAACTTAAATACCTAATTACAGTACCTTACACGCCTTAACTAGACGTAGCTAATATACTTTCTGTGCACATTGCACGCACTCCTGAGAAGTCACCAATCATATATTTTACGATTTGAACTCACGCTAAAGCCAAGTACACATTGTTGCACCTGTGACAAACTCGGTTTTAAATTGGACCTAGCACGTACTTTCTATTTCACATGATAATGAGTTAAAATAAGAACACCAAAGGCGGGCATTATCCCTCTAACTCCATTTCTCACTTCCAATTTTCCTAGAAGCACGGTAATGAGATTCTCCGCACCGCTCCAGCGAAGGCACTGTGTAAATAGTTTTGTGTGCCGAGCGCAGTCCGGTAGCCGAGCGCTGTTTGCTGTCGACCTGTTAATTAATAACTCGGCGCACGGTGTGTACACAGCCTTATTACCGGTAAAATCTCACGAGTCACGAGTCCATGCTCACTCAAACCAGTTCCGAGCTTCGGCGTTCAGTTTCTAATCACACGGTAATGGATTTGTATAGCTGACGCTAATCAACCGCGGAATGCCCTATTTCTTAACTAAACTCTTATTCGTGTCGCGTAATAATTACCAGTCATTAATAAAAGCGCAATGCACCAAGTCACATTTAAATCCACACCTCGCACCTATTAGCTCTAATTTGAATACAAAATTCATGGCTGCCTTCAATACAATGTTATTTATCATTACCATGCCCATTTAGCCTCGCACCCGCGCTCTATAATTACCGGGAAAAAATGAAACTTGAAGAAACGCGATGGCAACTAATGGCCTGAAACTAAATTTTAATTAATGTCACGTTTTACGAAATGAAAGTGATTACAGGAATAACACGACAGGTCGGCGCGAGGCGCTGATCCCCCACCCCTGCTCATGTTCGACAATTTACGGCGTGGTCATTATGTATACGTTTTAGGCGCCTTCGCCTTCTACCCGCGGTGTAATTTTGGAAATTAAAAACGGTAAGCTTCAATCGCGCCGTAATATCTAAATGATGGATTAACCTCGCGTTTTGATGTCGATCGATTTATTTGGCTGGCAGCCAGTAATTATTCTTTATCGTCGTACGTGTGGTGAACACAATTAGTTATTGATCAGCCGGCAATTAAGCTCAATCGATTTTGTTTGTTGAAGTTGGAGAAAATTGTTTTAGTTCGACTTTTAACCGCCGACAGTTTAATGCGGCTAATGGATACCGACCATTTAGATTTACCTGCGCAAGTGATCGTTCAATATTTAAAAACAATATCTAAGCGTCCCATCAAAAAAATACCTACTGACAAGCAGACTTTTGATCATGTAATTCTCGACTGTACAAAGTTTTACAAACGTGTTATTATTTATAAGTAGATCATTTATGAAATCTTTATAGAATCTCCTTTTCAATTCTATTACGAAAATACAATACCGGGCATAACTAAACAACTGACCTTACTCCTTTTGGCGTTCAACTACTTACCAGGACAGCATAGCTGAAAGACAGGAATAGCGTTGTTAAAGTCAAACAACTATGGCAAGGCACGGTTCGGCCGAGTAATTGGCGCACACCGGCCCCGGGCGTCAGCAACACCTAGGAACGTATCAAACCGTTTTAATAATGAGCTGGGTTGAGATCGTGAAACAATAAATTGCAAAGCTTGGAGGCTTCGTGCCCGAGACAGCTATCTGTGGCGAGCATTATGCATCTCGTGTAGCCGGCCCGAGATAGCGGGCTATCATCTCGATTGATAGGAGAATAGCCCTACGGCTAGACGGGATTTGGATGCATTGTGAAAGTACCAGGGCTTCAGCATTATGCAAGGGTCCATTAAAGGTGCGTGAAATATTTAAACCATTGTATTGTGGCTCCCGTTGTGTGTTTTGCTCGTTTTGCGCGGAGTGACGTGACGAGCGATTGAGGCGTGCAAGCTCGTTCGTTAAAATGTTAAGACTCGGAATATGTTAAATGGGGTGAGAACGTACATCACTAAAAGTTTAATGAATGAGGTTACGAGTCTGGGCGTACATCACGTTGCATCTTGGTACGGTCTTATTAATTGGGCTGAACAGAAATGTTCCGTTTTAGTGTTGAAGCGTAGATGTACTTACGTGAGTCACTGTTGAAATTTAACAATGATTCACTAAAATTAATATAAAGGTCATTGCTATGCCGCGAATTCATTGAAAGCCAATATAGAACAGCCTTAACGCCACGTTGTAAGGGCTGATGGTAACTCCGATAACGAACTCATTAGCACACCAAACATCAAACTTCGCCGTCGCTCCTTATCGTTCGATCGTCCTAAATTAGCTCCAACTTTTTCCTTAATTAAGAAAGTATGATTAACAAAGAGCAATCACGAAAACAAAAGTCTTATCATTGGCTACGGCGTCGGATGCAGTGGATTAAGGTACAGTAGGTCAACATGTACCTATTGGCATAGGGTTGGAAATAATTATGAAATACAAACCAGGCCCTACTCGACATACCCCAAAATTATAACCACATGACATCACTCACAATAAATCAAAGTTCTGCGCCTTGTCTCTCTGTATTTATGTTTGCACTAATCTCAGAAGCAGAGCATGGATGTTGATGTCATTTAAGATGAACCGGTCAGCTTAATTGTCAAATAAAGACGAATTTCTGAATCTTATAGTTTTCTATGTAATTAAGCATGTGTTTATCTTTAGAAGTATATATGTTTATCGTTGTCTGGTACCCATAATAAAAGCCTAGAACTCAATTTGGGACTAAACCAATTTATGCATGATTGTTCCCTGATGCTTACTATTTTATTTTTACCAGTTTTCAAAAACTATAGTTTAATTTTCTTTGTTTCAAAATGTATAAAAACATTCCAGAACAAGGGTAATCAAACTTTATCTCCTTGAAGGTAAATTAAAATTCCCACAAACAAAACCATAACCCACAGGCATTTTTGGCGCATCTCGAGAAGAGCATTAGAGTTGAGATCAGTTTATTAATACGGGCCCTGGTCTGGCTCACGCCTCTCGAAGTTGAGCGAATTTAAAACATACAATCAGCAAGATAGAGCAAAAATTATGAAAATGGCTAAAATATTAACAAAAGAGAGACTGTAGAAGAAAGTTGACACTGACAGTGGCTATGCTGTTTCTTGGCGTCATGTGAGCGCAGGGGAGAGTGTACATTGATCATGGGGAACAAACAAAGACGAGGCGAAATTAATAAATTATCGCCGAGCTATCGGGACGTGTGTGAGACAATAAACAAGTTTGTGTTTGTGTATTCGCTAATAAACACAGTTTTCTTGCATTATCTCTTGGAATTACTGAAAATGGTTGAACTGTCATGTTTTTCTGCAATTCTCAATAACCTTGTAGACATGGAATTGGGATTGTTCATATTTTTGCAAACCATTTCGAGCAATAGGGTTTTAAAGCCGTGCTGTATCATTAAGTTTTTTAAATATTTATCTATTTCGGATATTTCGAGAAAAGTATAGTTAACCTTTGTTTGAGTTTCGTTTTCGTTACCAAACCCCTCCTAGGTGTATCTTAAGGGTTAGGCGAAAACCGCTTGAAATAGTATGTTTTAATACACTACTAGACGACGCCCGCGACTTCGTAAGCGTAGAATTAGTTTCCCGCTACTCCCTCTATTTAAACCCCTTAGGGGGTGACTTTCCAAAAATCCTTTCTTAGTGCTCACTAACATACGTACCAGAACTCAAGTTTCTGGGTACAGTAGTTTCAGCTGTGCGTTGATGTATTAAGTCAGTCAGTGTTGCTTTTTATATTATATAGATTACAATCACTTTTTATCATTGTATATCATTTACTTGTTGTAATTTATTATAAAATGCCATGCCATTTTTTAAATAATCATATCATAATGTCTGCTAAATAAATAAATATATTAAAACAAAAGTATTGGATCAAATACTAAAATTAAATATTCTTTCGAATTAGACCGTAAAAGCCGTGAGTTACGTTTTGGTCTATCCCAATTCCTAATACTTATCCTATAAGTGCCTACAAATACGAGCAAAACGTATGTATTTGTTTGTTTGTATTGTAATCTGCACGTTCTTGAAAACGGCTCTAACGATTTTAAAAATATTTGTCGTTTCTCGGGCCAATCGACCTGTCAAGGTTGTCATGTTGCAAAACTTGGTTTTAACCAGCGATGCATGGTCTCTCAATTACTCTGAACTTTACATAAGTAACGCTAAGTTAAAATAAATGATTGATATGCGCTAAACAAATCTTTTATTTATTTTATTGAATTGACCATGATGATTATGATGAATATGTTTTTATTCTTGTTTGGTCTAGTTTGGTACAATTGCTACTTGTTAATAGAGTTGTCTTGTCAATTAGTTATACAAGTCTGACATGCTATGTCGCATTATATTGGCCCTTTTCTATAAACTAAGTCCATCAATGTCGTGTTTTGAAGTCAAAGCTAAAACTGAAATATACGAAGTATTTAGGTTCATCTCAATTTTTAATCTGTAGGAAAAATAAAAATACCTTTTACCTTTTTTTTTTTATTAAAAATGCAAAAGTTTGGATGTTTGTTACTCAATCACACTTGAACGGCTGAACGGATCTGGGTGAAAAGTAGTTAGAGATAGATAGATGTCTGTAATAGCACATGGGCTACTTTTACTCTCGGAAATTGCAAAAATACGAATTCTATTACGATAGCTTTTAGAAAGCTCTCACAGTTTTTATGTGCAATTTTTTATGTGCTCTTGCACTGAACATACCGTTTGAACTTTTCTTTTTTTCTGTATTGAAAGTGAGATACGTACATAAAACGTACATATAATTCTGACCCTTCTCACAATTTAGAATTTCACCAAGATTAACCCCATTAAATTAATCACAACATCAAAAAAGCGTACTCTATTGTAATTATTTCAATAAGCGTCAAGGGCCATTACGACCCAGATATGGCTTGCGTTACTTGGACTCATTAGGCCATTACGACTTACGACGAAATTACTTAACTCATTCACTACGGAACTTCCTAATTTCTATACAAATTCGACGCCATATAGAGTTCTGGGCTTCGAATGCGTTTCAGTGTGACGGAATCCGATAATGTACCAGGACCTCAGCGTGGCGAATACGACAAATGATCATAGACAATGGGTTAATGTTACTTATAGCAAATGAAAAGGGTGTTATTTTAAAAAAGCGTTTCTATCTATAAAAAAAAAGTTTGTATCATATACTATAAAAAAATATTAACACCCCGCATATTGCTGATATTTTTATTAAAAATAGAACACCAATTATTGATTTGTTACCTTAACAGAAAACTGAGATGTAAACGTTTTCTCAGCAACCTGTAAGTCTTATTACAATACACATTATAAGTGAATGTATGCGTTTCTTTATACAGTTTCTAACGCTCTAAGAATAACGCCAAACAATACAAAGAATTTATTTTTGCAAATTACTTACGGCCGGGCACGTTATCTCTCATTCACAATTTACTTTCATACATTAACGAGCGTTCACACAACGAGATATTTTAATCCAATAATGCACGGCAATGATGGCTCCTTGTGCTTTCTTTTATATTTATAATTCACATTTAATGATTGACATTAATGGCAGTGCTTTAGGCCGTGCTCGATTAACACGACCAAAGTACCAAGACCTACCAATTTTCTTTGCTCCACTTAACTTGTTCCAACTAGGTTGTTGTTAGAGATCATGTTATAATGGTTTTATGCACACGTTAATTTCAGATTTAGGCGCTTTCGTGATAGTTACGAAACGGTCATTGTTGTATGGCGGCCGTAATAAAGTGCAACGTGATTTTGTAAATTAGCGCTGAGTGGCGTGTTGCGGCGCTTCCATTATACGGCTTAAGTATGACTTTGTAAATTATTTGGGAAAATCGATACGTCCACGTTAAGTTAAGGAAAGGTTTAAAAATGTTGGTAGTATCAACTTTTGTTGTGTGTGGAGATAAGACAACCAGCATATGGAATTCCATTTTAGTCCTCAGGGCTGGCAACGCATAACGCGTAGGGTTGCAGTCTTGGAGTTGTCCAGAGAATTTCATTTTTTATCGGTTTTTGATCCCACTTACCATCAGGTAGCCTGTGTGCTCGTGTGCTTTCTAATTGTCATAAAAACCATATTGAAAGAAATAAAGAAAGAAAACAATCATACAAAAATGAAAATAATATTTTTTTTCTAAGAGATAATTTTTTTTTGATGTACTCAAGGGAGATGTGCCGATGAACCTCAAGCGCAGAACATTCGACCAATGTGTTCTGCCTGTTATGGTGTATGGGGCCGAAACATGGACGCTCACGCGGCAGAACGTTAATAAGCTGCAAGTAACACAGAGAGCTATGGAACGAGCAATGCTGGGAGTCACGCTACGCGATCGAATAAGGAACACGGTTATCCGGAGCAGAACGAAACTAGTGGACATCGCCAAGACTATAGCTTCAAGGAAGTGGAAGTGGGCGGGCCACATATGCCGTAGACAGGATGGGAGATGGGGCAAAAAAGTCCTTGAATGGAGACCCCGTTCTGGACGCAGAAATGTGGGCAGGCAACCAACGAGATGGACCGACGATCTGGTCAAAATAGCCGGTAGAAATTGGATAAGGAAGACCCAAGATCGTAGAGAATGGAGCGCAATGGAAGAGGCCTACACTCAGCATTGGGTGGCAATAGGCTGAAGAAGAAGAAGAGAAGAATTTTTTTTTTATGTATTCATAATTAAGTCCCAAGGCAAGATGCATTCGGTGAATGTTATCGTTAACGATGTAACCCGCCGGTAATTTTTCCAATTTTCGAAAATTGTTTACGTTAGGCTTAAGCATCCTGTCTAGGGCTGTTCTTGATGGGTTTGGATGTATGCTTTTGCGGAGTATGCTTTTATTAGAGCGTCTCAGATTTCTATGAATCCCACACAGTTCAGCTGGGGTTTTCCGTTCGAGCCTTACTTTTTCATTTTGTGTTTGTTTTTATTGGATTGAAGACTTATTTTTCTCTTTATGTAACATAACTTTAGTAGTCATTATATTTAAAACATATTTTTGTTCCGTCGTACTTAACCGTAATAAGAAATACGTAATGTTTCATTTGTGTTATAGATAAGGGTAATTAAAGTTATAAATGTTTACCTTGGTTTTTTTGTCAGTTTTAGAAATAATCACGATTAACAAATACCTACTATCTACATATTCATCTCAAGTGCAACAAATTATGGCTAGTTTCTACTTACGTGGATTATTATTTTAAAAAAACTACACTTGTAAGTGGCGAGCTCACAACTGAAAATCGTTGTGCTGATAATAGTTAAAACTAAGAATATTATAAAATGTTGGAATGTTCTTGATCCAATTTTTAATCAGTTATCCAACCAACGAGAAACTTTTCATAAACACGGTCTTAATTCTGTCATCAGGGCGATCGATGAAACAAAAACATCTGTTGGAATTATAGCGAACGGCCACAAAAATAATTCTGTAACGCAATTAAAAACATAAAACACTCTGGAAATAAATCCGAAGCGAATATCATATCTAAGGCAGAGGAGCAATAACATTAAAACATATACAGTGGGGCAGATGCGCCAATATTCTATTATTACTGGCTTTTCATCGCGAACAGCGTTAGCATTCCCGACTATTTCTATATCCCTGATGAATCATTAAATAATAAAATCCAAAGCACACTTAATGCGCAACAACACACGAATCTATTCATATCTATTTATTAACTAACACATGCACGGCCGCTAATCAGTTCCAGGCCTCGCCTCGTGTTACTTCTCAATCGAACGCACACCATTTCACAAAAGCTATACATCAATGGACGATCTAATTGCGAGCACGTAAACACACGTCAATGTGTTTGTTGCTACTGCAACAATGTGCGTGTTTCCAGCCAGCTTATTAGTAGGCACTTTAAAAAAAACACAATCAAAATTCGAATCTGGATTTGAAATTGGAACAGTTACCATCTGACAGATGGCAGGCTATAAATAAGGGAGCTCTAGTTAGCACGCTTCAGTTTTGAGTTGGCGCGTTTTGTTAAAGTATGGGGAAAGTGACGTGGCATATTTTAATGTCTTGGAAGTTGTTAGCCACAAATGTCATATCGTTTGATGCATCAACTACTACTTTGTTAACGTTGGCGTCGCCGGAGATTATTTGCACGCGTAAATTAGGTTCACGTGCATTTTAATGCACTCCGCAAGTGTTTGTGCTCTAGTTCGATAATCTTTGAGCGCGAATGGATCGGCCGCGATGATTCATAATGTTCCGTTCTATTGTTGGCCTGCATATTGCAAACTCGAAATTATGTAACTAATGTCCATTGCATTATTTAATGTTACTTATCTACGGCGTCTGTGGTTTTCGTTGTTGAAATTTATTTGTTTCCTTAAGACTTCCTGTACACTACTTGGTCTGGTTTCGGAGTATACTTAGATTAATATAATCCTACTTTAGTTCCTGGACTGCGCATATGATCGATCATTATTCACATCAAACTTCTCATTGCGGCAATCATCTATATAGTTTCCGATATAACATGTGTAATACTAGTTTATGATCAATTCGGGTTTTTCTATAAATTATGAATATCTTATTATTCGCAAGTATATATTTAACACACGATCAACGCGTTATAAAGTCACCTCCAATAATTCTTGATTCCTTACTAATCCGTAGGAGACCATTTAGAATAACTTAACCAGGTAGGCTAAAACTGTATGTAAAGTCAACAATCAAAGTCAAATAACCATTTACACAAACTCCTCAATCTAAGTATGTATCCTATGTGAAAAAAGTGTCCATTCACGTGGATTGGTTCCTCTCCTGATGAAACGGCGTTTACCCAACTATTTTTTCCTAGTTGTATGACGAGCTGGATGACCGTTATTTTATTGCAACACCAAGTTACTATCCACCACAACGCTCAGATTGTTTTCTTATCTGTAATGCCGCGATCCACTTAAAGCTATTTCAGCGCTGCGCATTAAATTTGATCGATCAGCGCCATATTTTTCCTGTTTACCAAATATTTAAGTAACAGCCATAAGTCAGGCAGTAAAATAATTCAAATGTGAAATTTCATGAACGCTCATAATGAACTTGGCAAGCTACCAAAAAACGTCTTATTTTCGATGTTGGAATTTGGACCAATTTTTTATTGCAAAGGAAATAGTGATACGGGCGACCTCACAATCACTTTTTATAATTATTCAAGTCACCTGATCAATGATCTCAGAGTAAAAATACCCTTTTAACCAACTTCTGGTACGTAGGTACAGTCAACTACAAAGAGATGTATCCACGTTAACCTTACAAAATGAAGTAAATTTTCGAATGCCATTATTAATTACCCTTGCTTCGTGACATTTCTAGGGTCAATAAAACCTTACATTGTGATCGACTCGTTTAAAATGCAATAATTATGTATCCCGCTATGTCTCCTCTGAATGTACAGTTACAAGCCTCTTTTGTTAACTATCGATATGTTATGACAAATAAAAGCAAACTTATAACGTTCCAAAGAAATGTAACCAAAACCTTTAAATTTGGAATAGAATCCAAGAAAAGCGATTCTCTTTTCAAAAACGCATATTTTCTTCTTTATTAGACTACAAAGAGATGGATCCAATGACATGATGACTGGACAATTGACATTGACACTATTTGAGAATAAATGCATTACGATTTACGACGCTTATTAGTTCAGTTCGCCATCGCTTATCTTATCCGATGCTTAATATTATTATCAGAGAGTATTAGTAATAGGTGCAATTGCAAGGGCATTTCTACGACCAGACAACTATGACGTACCGTATTGATGACCACACGAAACATCGCATCGTTGCGATGTTAGAAAATGGAGCATCCGTGTTAGATGTTTCCGAAGAGATGGGAGTGACGGTTAGTTTTACAGAAGATAATACCTACATAGAATGTATTTTTAACTTTACTCGAAATTATGTAGGTTTTCATATTAATTTAGTGCTGTTTTTGATGTATCGACATTTTTTGCAGAGAAAAACGGTTAATTTATGGTGGAAACGTTGGCGTGAAGAAGGGACGGTTCAAAACCACAAATCTACAGGACGTATTAAATTGCGTTTTAGACCTGTCAAAATGGTTCATAAACGTCAAACTCCATTTGACGCCTGTAAAACGAAATTTAAAAGACGTCTAAAATTAGAAAATGGTTATCCGAATTGGCCCCAATGTGGATTTAAAATAAACCAACTCTCTTCCCCTATTTCCCTCATTTTAGTTTTATTTACACTATAAAAAATAGCCTATTCCTTGATCAGTCGACTTTTTCACCTAAATATGGTCCCCAATCGTGAATATATTTTTTGTAGTTGATTGTCCTAACGTCCATCGACTATACAAAAAATCATCACGATTGATCCAGTGAGGGTAGATAGGAGATTGGTAATGGCGGTGGTGGCGTAAACAATTGGAGGCGTAAGAATGTAACAGATAGAGTTATTTTCGCATTCATTACGATATAATAGTGTAGATATGTTTAGATTTAGCAACACAATAACCCATGTATCGTTAAAATTATCATACCACCGTTAACGCTGAAAAAAACTTTTTAAAACAAAAACTGACGTTTCACGAAAACGGTACACACTTGTCATTGCATACATCTGTCTCAGGTAATTAGCGAAATAATACTTTTTTCTTATTCGGCATACTTGGATACATTTCTTTGGAACGTTATAAGTTTGCTTTTATTTGTCATAACATATCGATAGTTAACAAAAGAGGCTTGTAACTGTACATTCAGAGGAGACATAGCAGGATACATAATTATTGCATTTTAAACGAGTCGATCACAATGTAAGGTTTTATTGACCCTAGAAATGTCACGAAGCAAGGGTAATTAATAATGGCATTCGAAAATTTACTTCATTTTGTAAGGTTAACGTGGATACATCTCTTTGTAGTTGACTGTACAAGTATGTATAACATGGCGATAACCTTTTTCTATTTGCTTACACAACCCTCTTTCTGGTTACGCAAAGGGATTCTCCATACTTTTCATAAAAAGGGTAGCAAAAAAAACAATGAAGACTCCGCATTTTGGCAAACTGAATTATTAAAATAAATTTCAAATTATTTTTACGTGTTTACATGTTATTAATCACTCTAAAGTAACTGCTTTGAGACAAAGTCATATTTATCTTCCGTTTATAACTCTGAGTAGATTTGGCAATCACGCGGAGATTTATTGCAAATTCCAATCAGTTATATTATAACAATAAAGCCGAGGATCATTCACCACGTGGCGTACGAAATCTTTTAGTATTTTAACGGCATTCCTTGGTGAACGACTCCACTTCAGTGGAGGTATCAACGGGAACATTGCGTCTGATTTCGTATCACTTTAGATCGGTTTAATAAAAATACTGTAACTATTTGATCTGTTTCTTTTCGTTACGTTTAATTTGAACCACGTAATTTTCTGTAAAGCTTCTTGAATTTATAAAACCCATTTATTGATTTTAAATAGACACATCTAACTTATAATAGCGTTTATATATAGTTTTTTTTTTGAAAAGCTGACTTCCTATTTATGTTTAACATCTCTAAAAAAAGTCATGAATATCGTTATCACTTCGGTTAAAAGAAGTGCACTAGACGAGGAATAGCTACCACGTCATTAATTATCAGTTAACACTGACACATGCTGTTAGTACAGTTGACCTTATATTTAAATAGCTGCATATTTTTGTACCTTGTCGCTTTGACGTCTTTGACAGATTAAAGCTGCAATTCAAGCATTAAAGTAACAAAGAACTTAAGTTTGCAGTTTTTCATCATCTCATTACAAAACCAGCCCTTTTTGTTATAATTGGAAATATGCGTAAACGAATTCCACCTTTAGTCGGGGGTTGTGATTGGCAGGATGTACTCCTCAGTAGAAAGCTCAGACTGCCGACGGAAAAACCAACGAGCTGCCGCTTCCGTTGTGTTGGGTTGCCACTACATTACTTTGCAGCATTCAACAGTGCTACCCCGATCATCACGGGTACTGAGTACCTTGGATGGTCAGAGGTACCCTAAGTCGAATGGGCTCACCATTGGAGAACGCACAGGGTTTCCCGTCCCTTACCCTCGGGCAACTTTGAGAGATCACCATACCAGCCCCAGAACATGCAATTAATCGCACGGTATACTAATATGCTGAGATACCTATCACACAAAGTATCGGATACGTGTCCCCAAGGGCTGCCAAATCACGGTGAACTTCCATAATAGACGTACACAGCAATGTTCAATTATCAGGCCATTAGGGCACCTTTCGCTCTAGCCTGGTAAAGCTTACCAAATTACATCTAGGTCATAACCTAGTCACACATCATTAATCATTTGCGTGTTATGCTGTTAAGGTAAATTGTATATAAGGCAGGATCCTTTAAATAAGTTTTGTATGAACCACTATGAATAAAAGAAAAAAATTAGGTATTATAAAAGTAACTAGACGCGAAAAAAACACTGATCAACAATAAGACTGTGGCCTTATTCTAGATTATTTTTACACCTATTGTTATCGTATTATTTTTAATTCGGGCCTCCTTTACTGTCAAGTTAATAACTTCTATCATAACTTTGAAAATATGATACGATAATTATAGGGGAAAAGACAAAGTAGAATAAAGTTCCATACGTCCTAGACAATATAAATTTTGAGAATGTCAATACCATATATACATTGTGACAGTTTTCAAAAAATATAGTAGCGTTATGCACCTTGTCTAGGGCATCAGGTTAAGACACGTTAACAAAAGCAAACGACTGAAGAGATCTGTCACAATATATGGAACTAATTCCTGCCCTCACTTCACTCCGGCTTAAAAAATACTATAGTAGTCAGGGATATTGTAGCTCCTGTTATCAATTTAATCCGATTGCAAAAATTACATAACATTTATTTAATATTTGCAACCCCTAACGCTCGAAAAATGCAACTTATGTAATACCGCAGAAAAACTCATTGTCGCACTTGTGAATAGTACTTAACTAAGTGTTCAAACAAACTAATCTAACTGCAATCCTGCGTGCTTATCACTGCCTGCAATCCTGATGAACGATTGTTCAAAACCACCGGCCTGCGTTTTATTTCTGTGACTGGATCGGTTTTACAGCGTTCATCTGTACTATTTTTTAGCTGTCATAGATCTTTTACGATTCGACGCGGTCTGTTTATTTTCGTTTTTAATTACCCACTGCATTGCCAACCAGCGGGCTGATGAAGAAAGTGGAGCTATTTACGTAAAATTATCATTTATAATAAGAATTGGAATGTGTTCGTTTTTATAAAAGCTCAAGTTGTGTTTGTTTGTTTTCTGTTAGATATTTAAATAAAAATTATATTTACTTGTTGTTGAGTAAACTCAATAGTTCAAGTTACTTTTTTGCTTTATTCCTAATGAGAGTTTAATATCTTATCTTAATATATATATCTTAACTTAATAAAACCAACTAAAACCAAAAAAAGTGTGTTTTTCTTATGTATAACACAGAAGAAAAAACACACTAACATGCCATCAGCAACAGGCTTCGCGCTGAGATAAATGAATTAGAGTTAGAGTATGCTTTGTCACTTTCTGTCTGATGCAAATGTCACAATGACGGATAAAGCTAGTCTGCGTTTATTAATAATAGGGTTAATCCGCAAATTCCGGTGATAAAATGTAAATGTCATAGCTACTTATGAAAGCATTTCAGACGTAACGCGCCAAATTCAAAATTCTACAAAAAATTAAAAATCATGATTATGAAATCCAATTGCCACATAATGATCAAACCGCATATTTAGAAGTGTACCAGAACTAATGCCGCAAATGCAAGATCTCTCCGATTCAATCAATTCCGCGTGAGTCAGATCGATACGTCGGCGCGGAACGACCGTCGGATGCGCACGAGTGTTCCACTGAGATTGTAAATATTTCTCTGTTTCTGAACATGACTAAAATAGAATAGAACGCGTGTTCCTAAATCCCCTTTGAAGATTACACACGCCGGCATTAGCTCTGGCAAATTACCCTCTAACAAAGATTGTATTAATTACGCGCTCCCGATAGCCCAATGTAAATATACATTTAAATTTAGAATTCAGCAAGTGTTGCGCGTGCGTCCGGCTTTTCAACGCCTTATATCTGTCATTTTTCTCTCCATCCTAACAGATTTTTGTTTTGTTAATTCTTTAATCGCTGCGGCCAACAAATGTTTTCAAGACGTCGATATCGCTTCAATCGGGTTAAGAGTTTTTGTGCGTTCAAATTACGCTCATACAAAATTCATGGAACTCGAAAATTTGCCCAAATTAGACAATGTCGGACACAATTCGGAAACTCGGGAAGTGAAATTATATGTTATTAAGAAACATCAACACTGGACGGTCGTTATAACACAAAAGATAAACAGTCTGAATTAAAGAGTCGTTCATTATAATACATTTTGCTTAATACTCGCGTTATTTGGGCGCAGGGCGTGTTATCGGCATCGGCGATCGGCCGATGGCCACCGCTGATTGTTTCGTTCTGGTACTACCTTTAATAATAAACTTGCCACAGGTTCTGGATTTGCTTGTTTATTTTTGGGGTTCCGTCAAAAATTGCATTGTTCGTGAAATCCTAAGCTGATGATACAATCGGGTTCAGTTTGACAGAAAATGTTATATTTTTATAATTGGTCAGGACAATTGTTTCATGTCCGCATATTTTTTGTATCATTTTTAAATACCTACTTGAAATATTTATTATATTTATTTACAAAAAATATTCAACTTCCTCGCAATGCTACTCACATCCTGAGTTTATAAGGTAATTATATGCCCTCATAAACAACCTCACAGCACTTCCGCACATCAGTTCCAAAAATCCAGATCGATTCAATCGTGCCCACCGATAACCCGAAATTACGATTCGAAACCCGGCATTATCCATACAAAAAGCAATAAAATAGCGTGAAATAGTATGAGAGCATTAATTCGATTATCAGATCGAGGTGCGAAGCGAGTTTCGATGTTTATCTAGGTATAAAGAGGCGCTATAAGAAATTATTTTACAACTGTAAAATAATAAAAACGCTCATTAGCAGTCATTTAGGAGCCGCCTCCGCGATCGAGGGCTCGATAGGATAGGTGAGAGTTTGTTTGGAGTAATAACAGGGTGATGGACTAGTTAATGGTACCACGCTTGTTTGGTTACAAAGTTTGCAGTCAAATAGAAGTTTGAGAACCGATTTGTATAGTTAAGCTATATTACTTCAGTCATGTTGGCTACGTGTATAAACCTATGTCTCCACGAGCAAGTTTTATTGAGCGCTTTTTGATTTATTTCTCAGTGTCTATACATTCAAGTTTGCTCGACATGACTGCGTTCATTCATGAATTGAGCTTTCACAAGTCCAAACTTGCTTAAATTAAAGCAAGAACGACAATAATGTATGAACAAAAAGACGACAGTTACAATTACCAATCAATCTTATGGTTCCTCTATGGAATCATCGATTATATTGTTTCTCCAAATTTTCAGTTACGATATGATATAGCCATTTCCACCTCAATTTTAAAACTTTTTAGTATTGTTATAAAAATATTTTTCATAATATAACCCTAACTTAACCTAACCCCTTAGCTGGGTCCATATTGGCTTCGCTAAAGTTTATCACCCGAAATTGATTTTCCTAACGATTTGTCATAATCATATTTTTTTTGGGTCTATATTGGCTCACCTAAAAAATTTTACTCCGAATGTATTTTTACCTACTTTCCGAGTACAGGACTTTACGCAGGATTATTTTAAAGTTAAAGATGATCTGCTCTTTTATAAAAAAAAATAACCTCGAAGACGAAAGCGGGAGCGAAGCTCCCGCTTTCGTCTTCTAACCTATCCGCGATCCGAGTCGGTTTTGCCACTAAGTCCCTATTCCCTACTGCCTACGTAATGACGGACCCTTAGGATCTCAGTCACTATTAACTTTAGAGAAAAGTTTTTCAAGTAAAATGTGCTTATTTTAACGTATTCTATGTGGTAAATAAGTTTAATGTACTTATAATAATGTGCAATTTTAGGAATAAAAACCATTCTACATAAAACAAATATAACAATGAACAATAGTGTAAAAGATGGTTATGTTGAGAAAATATAGGAAAACAAATAGTAGTATGATCGATGTTTATTGCAACGGACATTATGAAGTTGAATGATTAGGAATTCAGAGCGTTAGGAACAAAGTAGTTATGAGTAGTGATTATTAGGATGTAAATTATTAGGAACAACATTTTCGGATTTCCAATAATCGACATTAAAAATTTAGTTCAACTTTGGCGCACCCCCCTTAGCTACCTTTGTAAAATTTAATAACTGGTCTGACTCGGCCTAGAATGAGTTAAGAACAAACGAAAATTGGGATAAACGTTATTACGGATTCCAAGAGACAACCCAAACACAATACAAATGCTCCGACACGTGTGCGCATCAAATTTATTTCGATTCTTTTCTACGTTGGCTTTAATACTACGCCTATTTTTTTTGTAACTTATTAATATCTGATGTTTTTTCAAACTACAGCTACTGCAAATACAACCCATACTCACTTATTACCAATGGTTAACACTATTTAAGGTAATAAGGTTAAATTACATGTCATGTTTTACTTAAGCCCTTATTAAGTCAACAATAGTCCCACAACAACAAACCACAATTGTACGAAGCTGTACAAAATACAATTAAAACCACAAATATGTTAAGATGATTTTCATTTTACTTTAAAGATATATCTTTGACAGACGGATGCGATGTAACAATTAAAATATAATTATATTAATTAGGCACACGAGATCTCGTTTTGCTGGTGCAGATGTTAAATCCTCAGATTTACATAATTTACAAAAATGAATTTATTCATTTCATTATAAAGCTAATTGCACACTAGTCATTTTCACAATGGTAATGTCTTGTTGCGGTCTCAGGCGCAATTTACCTCAGGGTATAAACTCGCAGGAATCAGGTACAACTATATACACGGATATACATAAAACACTGGATGGCGCACGACAGCGCGGAGATCTTTTATTCAGTTAATAGGACTGGTCCTTTAGGTAATGTTAAATCGGATTTAAAATGGTACGCCTTGGCCTTATGCAGGTTGTATAACTTTCCGAGATATTTTAAAAACTTTATCCGTTTTGCGTCTGAACTATTCGGGGTGTAACTTTTGCCTAGGATTAATAGTCGTTGATAGAGGGCATCAACACGACCTATACATTGCATTCTCATTTTCTACAACGTGTAGGTGAAATATTTCAGTATTTTTTTAAAAAACCTTACATCCTTTGTTACCAGTTTACGTCAATAGTAACAGTACAGCTGTGATTTTAGTTCTGTATTAATCCTAATAGTTAAGCTTGAATATCCAGTTAACCAAGTCTTTGTAATTCCATTAGTCAATAAAGTTCATAACTTTTAAGTTTTTTTCTAAAAACTCTTCAAAAACTGCGCTAGTTAACATGAAATTCGTTCTAACCAAATGCAACAAACTTGCTTTCAAGTTAACTTGATGGCTCTTCCATGATCCCTAACCCCGCGCTGGAAAGAGCTCTTACAATAAACACTTGAAGGTACAATTAGGCGTTTTGTACTCGATGCAGAGCCTCAATTAAACCTTCCAGAGGTCGGCTGCCCTTAGTACCGGCTTTTAATAAACGGCTGAGCCCTTCCCGTTTCGTTTGCTAACTGTCCCCAATTTACACTGCGGTTTTAGTACTATTCAAGATTTAAAAAAGTGTAAATAATTGCCAATGCTGACATATTGTAGTAAATGGTAGTGTAATGAAAATTTACATATCATGAAAATAACATAAACAATCGTATTAAAGACTAAAGTGTAGCGATTTAAGGGGTTATTACACAGCCATTATACTAATTTGAATACAGTGTATGCCACGTGTCAAAAACAATCTTACAATAGAAATTAACTCCAATTTAATACAATAAAATGCAAAGTAGACAATAAAGCATACAAATTATAAAAGCATTACCTTTTACAAAACATTAAAATTCTTCGTATTATCATTTATCAAGAAAATGCCTTCCCCCTTTCTCTAGTTCACTTACTGCTTTATCTCTACAATCAACTAGTTCCCCGAGTCCGTAACAAGGTCTTTACTGCTTAGTAATAAAGTTTTAAATAGTTCTTGATAAAGTAAGCGACAGCAAAACTAACTTTGCTCAACATAATTGGCGTTAAGTGTCTGTTAAGTTATAATATAACTTAAGTAGATAGCATCCGTACATATTTTTGTTGTATGCAATTAGCACTTATTGTAAGTAACATCAGTTGTAATTTCCCACATGTTTCATCACTTCAAAGTACACGTTATTAACAATTATGATAATGTTGGAATTGTTAATTACAACCTGAAGTAATCGTCGTGTAAGAAATTATTAAAAACATGACGTTTCAATGTTTTATTAGTAATTTTACCACATTCTTGTAACGAGACTTACCACTGTTTTTACGCAACACTTGTTTTTGAAAGAAATATAGCATAATACGTTTTGGTTCTTAAACTGTTACATTTGCGCTTAATTGGTTTTATAACTAAGTGAGCAAACTTTAGTGTATTCTGTGCATTTAAGGTTCCGCACCAAAATGGTAAAAAAGGAACCCTTATGGTGAGATTTCGTTGTAGTCTGTCTGTATTTTACAGCAGGAACTTTTGATTTTAAGGCAAAAATTTATATAAAATGACCGTTCCCCCCCCCCCCCCCCCCCCCCCTTATCTCCGTTGTTCATTGATCAAGAATCTGAAAAAATCCTGACGCATAGGTAGCTATTTATATTTTATAGGAAAAACAAAATGAAGTGTTCCTTATTTACTGTTTTTGAGAAATAATAAAAAAGCTTTGAAACTCTGTATTAAAATTTAGGCTAGTCAAAATGGGCCTTATTTAATATAAAATAAAATTAATAACCAAATTAGTATTTTCTTTTGTGACTACCAAGTATGTTATCTTAAATACGGAGACCTCAAACAATTATTTCCTTTTTTTTTATACCACGTGTATCTAGAAAATAAACACTGTCAATCACACAAATTAACCACCACTAAATTCGAACATTACAATGCTCATCAAAACATTAATAAACGTCAATTCAGCCTTCAATGAAAACATTGTAACCTTCCTCCATTATATTAGGTGGTGTTTTTGTAAAGCACGTGTGGACATGTAGCGACAATAATTAAGGCCCTTTATTTAACCCATACATATAAACACATCGACTAATAAAATACATGCGTCGCTTACAACACTATACATTTGATAGAGACAAAGCAGTTTCGATTGAGGCAAGGCCAAACACGTGCGATCTTAAAGGGTTTTGTTTTGAAACACAATTAAAGAGTTTTTTAAGGCACAGCTGTCAGCTGTGCGATTATTTAGGGCCATTAGGAGTAGAAGTAGCTACAAGTATTTTTGTTTCTGAACTAGTATTAGTACCTACTTGTAAATCCTATTTAGACCGTACGTTTTTTCTACGGGTCGGAGGTTAAAAATTAAAAAGAGTTGCAAATATAAAAGCACCATATTAATAATATTGTAAGTTATTTTGACAATTTGGTTAAGCAGAGTAATTGCAGTGCCCTTGCAGGGTTTATGTTGATCCATGTAATAGTATTTAAGATCTTTGTAACTACAACATAAGGCAATAAAATATATGACTATATGACTATAATATAAGCCTGTACATATATATTTTAGTCAACCCTTGCCTTTTACCCATAATATTGATAACAACTTGTATTTAAATGCAATGTCCAAAAACAATGCCAATTCCGGAATTCCAGTAGATAGCTGCTGTCCACTAGTTCTTATGCAACTTCTACCTTCACATAATATATCATCTATACTTTCATGTTACCTATGTATATTGAGTAGACTAGTTCACTTATAAAACGAGCACATAGCAACTTGGTGGTATGATGGGCTTAAAGATCCATGGACATTAACAACAACACAATACAAATACAATTGATTGAACACAACACAAAGAAATTTAAAAAATCAGAGACAAGTACATGAACTTCTTAAATAACCTAAAGATTGAAGAAAAATAGGATGGAAATCATCTATGCTTACGAGTATCTTTGTCAAACTGTTACCCACACTGGTGTTTCATCCCGAAGATTTTACGTGGATCCTAACAAAACAGTGTAACTTTCCGATGCCCAGCGAAATCTACAATGTCGGAACCGTCATGGTGTCGGCTAGAGTAAAAAGAGCTTTGTATAGCCACGTATACACTAGGTTAACATCTTTAAACGTAATAGGGTGCCATTATAGCTTGAAAATGATATAATAATTATTAACGTACAAACCTCTCGTACCGTGACGAACCCTTTCGCGGAGTAGTTAGCGGACGCACTTCCTTGTGTTGCGTACCTTGAAAAGAATATACATTGTTCTGCTGTATCAAAACTTATGGGCTCATATTACGTTTTTTTATGCTTGTGATCTACTCTTAATTTAAGATTTTACAAGGGTTAGACTTGGAAAAAAGGGATCCAACCATTCGCATCGGTGTTTTATCTCTTCGAATAAGTTTTTACATCATTTTGGAGTATCGGGTTAACACTAGAATAATATTGACTCCGTTTATAGCTTTCGTCTTGAGACAAGGTTAATCTAACAATCCAAAGACAGACAAGTATAATTTGGATTGTAACAACTTCTCTTCATTAAGTACTAATTGTTCGCTCATTTACTCTGTTATTTATTTATTATTAAAATATATTTATAAAATGTTTTTATATATTTATAATAAAACAATCCGATTTAGTTTCAGACCGATTATGTTTATCAGTACATAATTTGGAGACTTTAAATCAGTAACACCAAAATTACTATAAAAGAAGACTAACTCAATTTTAAAACAGTTACCCATGCGTGTAACAAACAATACACCAACAATTAATTTAACATTTACAATTTTAATCAAATTAACAATTAACAACCTTAAATTAATCTAACCTCTGTGTTTTCTTGTTGAACAAATTGTGAGGCAATCACGTCATAGTCCAGGAGCCGGTACCACGCGAGCATCATTACTCGTTTTGTTAATACCGCATCGCTCTTTTGTTATTTTGACACAGGAAGTTATTAAAGCAATTAACTGGGGCACGGCTCCTGGGCTATTATCATCTCTACGAGTGACGTGTTAATGCCGGACGGCTGCTAGGGTTGGGACGGTGATCGATACTTTTTATTTCGGGCACGGATTTTATTTACAAGTAACTAATTGAATCTTATACAAAATTTTATTTAGATTTTTTTAGTTGTGACTAGTATAATAAAATAATCATCAACTTACAAAATGTAAAATATTACGTTTTTTATTATTTCTCAAAAATTTAAGTTCTGATTTTCCGACTTTATTTGAGCTGTTCATTTGAATAATTTAATTATAAAAAACTATTATCATCATGGCTATATTTAGTCCACTCCTAGACGGGAGCTGAGCTGACTCAATAGGTCTGGCTTTCTCTGTTCGAAGCGTACTTCAACCAATTTCTGCCGGTTATCAAACGTAAGTCATTGCTCCACCCCGCCTCGTGTACATTGTGAAAGAAACAAATTAATAAACGTCTTAATTGAGTATCTTTTTTATAAAACACGCACAAATTTCATTAAAGCTCGTAATGAAAATCAAATTACATCATTAAAGTCGGCCGCAGACTCACATCACTAATCGCTTTTCAAATTATATCGGTTTTTTAATTTCAATCGGAGTGGCCGAACGAGAGCTACTGGCCGGTCACAATGCTATTCCATACACTATGCCTATAATTGATAGTCATACAACCTTAACAATAGTGAAATCATTACCACTACCCATATAAAACTACACCTTATTCTTTGGTGGTTACATTCAAAGTTGCATGTAGATTTTTTATGAAAAGGTATTAAAAAGTAACAAATAAGTTTAAGTTGCGTGGCTCCCGTACTTACACCAAGTCTAATTTTGGGAGTCGTCATTATTGTTTCTCATGATTAAGTTTCTTTTTGCCCACAATAGAATCACGGTTCTCTATGATAATTACGCGCCTTATTTTGTGTTTAACATAATATTTGGATTCGGTGCGGGTTACAAATGACGGGATTTTTGGGGACCGTAATTTATAGACATAATTTAAGTACTTGTTGAAGGAAAGTAAAAAAAAAAAACATTTTTTTACTATAAAAGCGTTGAGGTTATGATTTTCATTCATAAGATTGCTGTCTTAAAATTGGAGTCTTACTAATGCATGTCTATGGGACAAAGATCCCGCTTACCATAAGGTCGCCTGTGTGCTCGCTTGCTGTCTCCATGCCGTATTTTTTTTATACAGTATGTACTTATACATAATAACCTAGAATATAATTAAGTATTTTTCTATCGTGAAGATGGATCAGCGGTTGGATTTGAGTACCTAAGCAGGAAAGCATAATCAAAGAGAACGATGCTAAAGGACTTAGAAAGTTTTTTGGGTTCGGTTAACCCTGGTATAAAAACGTAAATTTGAAAGCCAGCCGAGACAAATAAAAATCGGCATATTGCACTGCAACTTAAAAAATAAACGTACATAATTATGTATTAAAACTATTTTTGATCTTGTTATGTGTCCCACTGCTGGGCGGGCTCCAAAAGATTTCCATGCGACCCCACTTCATGAATTAATTTGCGCCGCAAATATAAAAACGTAAAACAATTTAAAAATTTAGAACGTTGTCACTTAAATAAAGTTCCATATCACTTCGGCTGTGGTAAAAAAAATATGACACCAGAAGGGTCTAACGCACTCGCAAACGTTTGTTTTTATTTTGAAAATGGAAGGCTTGTCTGCATACAAAATGAAAACAATTGTTCCACGTTGAAGCCGATTGTGATTGCAAGTGCGTTAGGCAACAGCGACACAGGCTATAAAATAATAAAGTCATCTAAAGGTAAAGAAAACAAATAACAAAAGCAATTATTATGGACGCCCATATTACAACTTTGTCACTTTTACTATAAAAAGCCGGCAAATCGGACCCAAGCACTAAAATCACTCCCAAATGTGCTATCACACATTATAGCACTACGTGGGTGATCTTTGCCAGATGATCGGGATACACGAGTAATATAGCCACTTATAGGAATCAGGGTTATGTTAAAACTGGTTCTGTAGAATGTTGTTGGTTATTTGTAAAGTTTTTTTAAGGATCAGAAATCTTTGATGGAATAATAACTGTACCCAAAATAATTAGATTGCTTATACTAAAGGCTGGCCCGTTGGTTTGGCTATGCTTCTCAAATGGAAAAGAATCCGTGAAAAAAAGGAGGAAGTACATACGCAACAGTAGTACCCTGGTATACTTAAATCAATTTCTACCTCTTATCTAGCCTCAAACTAGGTTTCTCTATTCCATGGGATCATAATAGTGTTACTAATACAAACAAAATATGTTAGATGAAATATTTTTTAACCATCTATTTTTGTAAACATCAATTCGGACATTCAGTCAGTGTGCTGCCACACAACGATTGCAGGCAGTTGTACCCTCGGTCCAGTGGTCACAACCACCTACCAAATAGATTAACGACCAAACCCTATATTCAAACCACGCATAGATAAGGCTTACTTCGGGTTCAAATTTGACACTTACCCATACAAAATGTGTCAAATTTTAATCCGAAGTAATCTGTCCGTGGTTTTAGTATAGGGTTCGACCTTAAGGCACTGGTCCCACCGTCGGCGAGTAAGCAATGAACTATCAATATAGGCAACAAAAGATAATCGCACCGGTGTAAATAAAAGAGAGAGATATATATTTAAAGTTCATCGCTGGCTTTTCACATTGCCGGCGAGGACTCTCTCCACTAGTTTAGCGAAACAAAAAAATAGATCCCGTGTTAGTAAAAGAGACACAAATATCAATAGTTGGTCGCTGCCTCTGCCGCTTCTCGCTCATCGTCGGCGGTGGGACCAGCCTAAGAGGAGTCTAATCCTACCTACACAACAAGATCTACATATTTCTCTTCTTTGGGTATGATGAGATCACCGAGACCTTTTATAATTAGTAGTATAGTTACAACAAGGAATTCTTGAGCCACTTGCCACAGTTCGTATTTTGGCTGTGTAAATACAAAACGGGTTGAGACGACTATACTCATATATGTACCTAGGTAATAAGTCTGTATTACTAAAATTATGACTTATGAAGACTAGCTCTCATACAGACTTAAGCTAGTCGAAGCTATTTAAACTTATTCTACACGGTCGGGACCACGCAACTCAACCAAGGTCAAGTTGTCCTTGATCTCTGCCGAGGACAACTTGACAAAAAAACACGAAACAAATCGTGTCGACGTCAGGAGAAGCAAATTGAATAAGTAAAAGTTAAAAGGACAAACAAACCAATTGAAAAAATAGCGCCCGCACATGGAGACATTTTAGAAACTATTAACTCATTCCATTTTCAAATTTGAATGTACAAATGTGAATTTGAAACCGTTACTAAGGAATGACTTAATCGTCACTAATTTCTAAGTGCGGCTGTAAGACTTTTAAATACTACGAATTCATTTAAAAATACTAAACCTAGAGCATGCATAAATTCTAAACTCCAGCATACACCGTGCGACCGCGACACGTGTCGAGAACAAAGAAAGTAACGTGTCAATTAAAGGTATTTGCTCTTTTTCCGCCGTAACGAACCGTAATGCAATTACCCGTAATAACAGGATGAGACAACGCGACAAAGCCGGCGACGGGGACAATTAAAAAGTCGTTTTCTTACGGTTTTTACACCTAGCCCACGTTAATTGCGGTGGAGACAAAAAGCAAGGTGATATTAATACTGTACGTGGGAGCAGAGGTGCAATGCAGGTAATGACTGTAGGTATAGGGGTTCGTTATGAATTTTATAAGGAGTGCCATTTGGAAAGCTTTGCTTGACCATAATCTGGATTGCAATTCGACTGTCTAGATATTTTTTTTGTTTTATTTCTAGTACTTATTCAAATAATAATAAAGTCTAGCAAAAGCAAGTTCTAAATACCCGATTGCATGCTCAAATTATTGCGAACTTGGTCCTCCAAGGGCAAGAGAAAATACATAATTGTTTTTTTTCAATTTTGGTATTATTTTAAAGTATAAAGTAAAATACAGTGTGTGTACGAATACGAGTGTAAATTTTACCTTACGATATTTTTAAGAACTATTAACGATGTAATAATAAATTTAATATAATGATTACCCTTGATAATAAAGCGTAAATATTTTTCCAAGATTTCTCGAGCAGCAATGTAATCCAAAGTTTTATTTGACTCTTCAGAGAAGCAGGCTAATAACCCTCTTATTCATAATCGATCAATAACTAAAGTTGATATGTTTTGTCCTTATCTGTTATTGTGACAATTCCATTTGACAGAAAGGGACCACGCATATAAGCGTTACTAATATATGTAATTATATCTTCACCTCTTCTCGTGTTTTTTTTAAGCATTTTTATATATACAGAATCAAGTATCCATCTTTGGTCCTTGTCCATTAGGTACTGGTTCCATCACCTACGTTAGCTTTGTCTTTCTCATTCTTATCGTCAAACGACCTACCCATCTCACTAAATCTCCAAAATCAGTGCTTAGATAGCGAGTGCGTAGTGGTAATTGCTAATTTCAGGACATTGGCCTCTCCCGTGTCCCGCCCTTGACCCTGGCCCCGATTGACCCGCGCCAGTTTACGTTGACTGACTTTGGGCCTGCGAATACTTTCTGCGGTTCTTTCTTTATTAAATAAGAAACAGCGGCACCCGTATAAGATCTTACATTTTAACCTGTTATGTTTCACATAAGTTGTTGTTTCAATAAAAAAAACCAGTCTGGTGCGAGACTCGCGCACCCAGAGTTCCGTAATTAAGATAATAATATGCTTGGTAACCGCAAAAAAACTTTCGTATTGGTATTAACTTTATGTTCTATGTAATAAGGTCCAATTTGACTAGCCTAAATTTTAATACAGATCATCAAAGTGTTTTTTTTTCTCAAAAACTGTAAATAATGCATACTTCATTTAATTTTTCCCATAAAACACGTTTTTTCGGATTTTTTGATCAATGAACTTCAGAGACAAGGCGGGGCGATCATTTATTTTTTATTTTTGGCTATAAATCAAAAAGTACATCACAACAAGTAAATAATAAAACAGTTTTGAAATAAGCAGATTCAGCCCTTTCGACTGACATCCCATTTCCTATAATCAAACCCCTTTCATTTTCAACCCCCATTCTAGACCACTTTTCAATTATTTATAAAGTCATTTTCATATATTTTGTTTACTAACAACAGACGCGGCAAAGCAAGTGGTACAACTATGCCAAATTATAAGTTATCACTGTCGTATCTACTGATAAAACCTGCTGTGATATACAGATATTACAGATAGACAGACGAAGTTACATCATATGGGTTCCTTTTTACCATTTTGGTACGGAACCCTAAAAACATTTTATAAATATAGTAACCAGGCCAGTGTCTAAATGGGGTCAATTTATCAGGCCATTACTAAAAAAAACGTATAGTATTTGTTGGCTTACAAAATTTACTTGTCGACGGAAGAGAAACCAAAACTTGGTAAAATAAAGATTGTTCATATCAATCGTACAATACACAGATTATTAATTTGTTAAATCCACATACAAATGATTCTAATAATTGTCAAATGTGTAAAATGGGTAAATGGCAGTAAGATCATATTTATAAAGCTCATAGGTACGAGTGCGTGATGGAGTCACATAAAAAACAAAGTTATTAACAATCTTAAAGTCTTGAAATAGCCAATGTCAGGAAGTACCAGCCCACGCTAAGTAGGTGACACTCTGTCACTTTCGCTGCAAGTCATCAACGCCAGATGTCGCTGAAGCACCGATTACCCGCCATCTATAATTTGGTCGGGAATAATCGCCGGTGCGGACGCTATTTTAGTGAGTTCGATGTAATTGTACCCTGTAACCCTTTTCTGTTTTTTTGTTCTTGACGTAGTTGGTAATGAGCCGGTCTGTCGAATGACGAATTGCCCGAGGGCATTAACGTTAAATCTAACTTAAATCTAATATTATCCGTATAGCGTTGTATGCGTTATAATAATCTTAACCTAGGTACTTTACCTTGCGTTACCATTTCCCTAACCTTGTCCTTACCCTGGCGGTACCCTTTGGCTAGTATTATTGATAGGATGCAAGGCTGCTCATACATTTCGCACAAGTACCCATACAATGTTACCTTCACAATAATTCAACGGTGTTTACTCACTAAGTGTTGTATAATAATAACACAGCGTGTGTCTTTCTAAGCCCTAATAACCGATAGGTAACAAGTTCACAACTAATATCAATAAATAAGGTAAATTAAAATTGAAATTAAACTAACTCCTTTATACTTAAACGCACTATAAACCTAGTTTAAATAAATTACGCGTTGTCCCTTTTTATCAAATGGAAATGACATAATGGCAGATAAGGACAAAGCATATTTTAAGCACACTTTGGTTATTGATGAATAAAAGGGTTGTTAACTTGCTATTCAGAAGAGTCAAATAAAATGTTACATTAATACCACTGCTCGAGAAAACTTTAAAAATTAATTGAGTAATAATAATATTAAGAGTAATTGATATATTAATAAAATACAAAATCATCGTAAGTTCAAATGTATTTTCGTATGAAGCCAAAAAATAATCGTATTGAAAAAAAAACTCTTACCAAATATCATGAAATCCTGTTAATATTTACATAAACCTAATTAAACCCCCCAAACATCCCCAAAAGCCATGTAGCAACGTTGACATAAGTAATTAGTCGATGTCATACAAGGGGCGAGGAATTAACGTTTGCGGCCGGCCTATTTGCTTACGTGCTACGGCGCTACGCCGTAGGCGGCGGATATAACATCTACATGTTTTATTCTTATTCTCGCTATGTTCAATTAATGTTGAGATTGAAAAACGCGTGCGTCATATTTTTTTAACATTATTTCTGTTCAATTATTTTTACAGTCTGCGCATACCGTAAAATCGGTTTCCCACAGGTTATAAAATCGCTGACCCGTTAAATACATTCTGTGCCAGAAACTCAGAAAGGGTTCCATTTAATATTCCATTTGAATAAGGACCAAAATGAGGTGATTTTTTGGAGTTCAGTCTAAAAATGTGTGTACACCCTAATAAGTACAAGAAAAACCTAGCCTGTCACTGTGACCGTGTAATTTTTAAAAATAATAAAAGTTAACGCGTATTTTTGAAGTTAATAATTAGCATAATTTATACGCTACTAAAATGTTTGGATGAAATTAAATCAAATAGAACAAAAGGAAAAAAAAAATTCCCCGGAAATCATCTAAATTACCAATAGTAAATAAAAACCAATAAAAAAATGTGAATATCTTCATACTAACACATTGTATCACCAAACAACAAAGCGAATTCGCTAACTTTTATAATTCTTACGTTGCCATTAGCCCACCGTGTTTAATATGTGACATGTGTTGCAAAAACTTTTATTATAACTAATCCATTGCAAGCACACACACACACACACATGCACGCTATTTTTCTTCGCGTACGAATACACTGAACGCACACACAAACGCCGGCACTTAGTTTAGCAGCCTTCTTGGAAGCGGTGAGGTAAGCGTATGTTTCTCGCGTCATTGTTGGTATGAATTTCTTTTAAATAAACACGAAAATGAGTATACTGAGTAGTCTAAGAATTTGTGTGAAATTTCCGCGCTAAATTCATAGTATTAATAAACTGATCTCAACTCTAATGCAAGTCTCGAGATGCGTCAAAAATGACAGTGTTGTATGGTTTGGCGTTTACTTTGACATATCTTGTGACGGGCCTCACAGTCAAGATGAGTTTATTAATACGGCCCTTAGTTTTGTAAACAAGAGCAGGAATTTCATTGTTTGATTGACTTTAGTAAAGATTTCAATTAATCGTATTATGTTGTATTTTGTTACTCAGTGCTCCCGATCATAACGTTGTTTATTTTTTCACTTTCATGGTCAAAATACAACTTTCTTCATACAATCAAATTGTGTCAAGAATTTTAGACAATGACGGCAAAGTTATTCTAATTATGATCTGAATACTTCTCTATCGATAAGCGCAATTCTCTTAAATTGTTTAGTGCTATTGAGAATCGATCACTTTTTATGTAAAGAACACTTAAATTTTGCAACCTAAATCCTATACTATCAAAAACCATATAACTTCCCCGTAGTTATCCAAGACCTTGGCCTTGCGTTATTCGTATGCAGCAGTCCCCTGATCCATATCAAACGCTTAAACGATACCTATGCTCAGCGTCTTCACACACCCATTCAAAACACCATTTTTTTGCGTTAAATAATCTAAAGTTCTCCCCCCCTCTTACCTCAAGGCCACCGCCACCCGCCCGGTGCCCACTCTCATCTGCTAGTTCTTAATTAAGTTAGCTTATATAACGAAAGATGGTCTCATTTAGATAACACCGTAACTTCAGCAACAGGCCCAACTTAGTCTACTTAGCGCTCCGTTTTAACGCCCAACTTTGCGGGCTTGCGAACTTAATTAGTACTAAAGCTTCAGTTGGGTTGGCTGCATTTATAATGTAATGTGTTTGTGTTTAAAGTTAAAGTAAAAGAAGAAATGGGGGTATGTATGTATAGGGGTGAGTATATTTATGTAAACACTTAAACGCGTCGGTGGCCTAGTGGTTTATGGGGTCGACTCGTCATCGTAAGGTACCGAGTTGGAAGCAATTGAGTTTTTCTAACTTAAGTGCATTACCCGATGCTCTTACGGTGAAGGAAAAACATCGCGAGGAAACCTGCACATTCGAACAGCTGAGTGTGTAAGAGGGTAATTGCACAAAATATTCAAAAGGGTTGAAGTGTAACCGAAAAAGCCCATCTGTAAGATAAGATAAGATAAGAATCAGATGTAAACAGGTCAAAAGCAATATTGTTCCATCGAGAAGAATAGAGGCCATGTAATGCTGTTCTTTTGAGGCTTTTATAAAAGTACAGTATCGACAACGGACGGTTCATCTTGGTGATTGCCAGATTAACAAGAGGTGTTCCTCAGGGTTAAATATTAGGTCCTGTCCTATTCATATTTTGATCAAATGACCTGGTACATAGTACAAAATGGTTAAAAGTTCAATTCTAAAGTTTGTAGTTTTAGAATGGTTAACATATTTTAATGTAAAAGCCATCGAAGTGTGCACTGCACCCTATAACCTTAACTGGACTAATACCAGGCTGGTTCACTTCATAATACACACATACATACTTCGTTAGGTTAGACAGTAATAAATGTCTCCGCGTCACTCGGCCTCCTATCGCCTTCCTAATTAATATTTCCCATGAACAAGAAAAAGCAATAAACTGTTATTGTGTTACTAAGACGCATATACTCGTTGCTGAGTCGTAACACAATGTTTGTGTAACGCAAAGTACTGAAAGATCTTTCAGAAACGCATACGCCTCTATGGGAGAGGTCTTTATTAAAAATCCAAAACCATGAGCTGAGACCATTTCACGGCATTCCACATACCTGTCTCTTTTGTTAAGTTAGTGGTTTTGTACTTTTGTTAGATTTCTGAATGAAATTTTTCTTTCTTTATTTTCTTTTTTTTAAAAGACGTAAACTCGACCTTTCGCAAGGTAGGCAGTTAATTAATTCATCAAGGTTTACTAGTTAATAAATACCACGGTTTATTATTGTCATATTATACCATGTTTCTCCAACTTCCCCGTTCTTAGCTCTTTATCAGATCAGCCGCTATCGTTGCCCAATCAGCCAACTTTCCCGACTTATTACAAGATTAATACGAATTCTAATCAAGTTTTCTCTCATTAAGTACCACGGTTACCGATCCCTCCATATAGTGGAGTAATACTGCGGGGTAATATCGCGGTATAGTTACTTAATCAATTCCTTTGTTGGTTGAACCGACCCCCGGTGGGGTTGATTAAGAAGAATATTGCTTGATTAGGAGCTTGAAATATGGTTGACGTAGATGTACTGCCGCGGTGTCAAGATGTGATAGTTTTTGTGCGAGAAAGTCAGATACATATTTGCTCATGGTACGAGTATGTCATCATTGACGTACAATTGAGAGTTTGGTTGGAGATCACCATCATCATCACGATGATTGAGCTTTTGCCGTAAATATAAACTGTTGTGAATTTAGTAGAAGGTACTACAAGTCAGCAGTTCGCCCGAACCAAAACCTGGTGATAGCCTCCCTAACTGTATAGCCATAATGATCAGGTAAACAATATTCAAATAAGCTATGTTTTTTTTTAGTTTATTAAACATAGGATACCTGGTTTTTCTCATAGTTTCCCATAGTTAAACGAGTTATATGCATACGATAAACTCTTCTACACAAATAAGCCCTTAATACTAGTAAGGTCCGGCAGCATAATTCGCATTGTTGTGTTCCGGTTTGGGGATAACACAGCCGGTGTAATGACTAGCATAGAGGCATTCCATCGTAGTCCTCAGGGTTGGCAACGCATTTGCAGGCTTGCAGTCTTGTGAATGCGAATGTCTACGGGTCACAGTTTCCACTTACCATGAGGTGGCCTGTGTGCTCGTCTGCCTTCTCTACGCATTTAAAAAAAAAAAAACATGCCACCTCGATTTTTGCCATATTTTACTTCAAAACCTCTATTTCTTCTTCGTGAAGGTTGGCCGTCAGCTTCTTGTACTAATCTCTATTCGCAGCCAGCCGGAACAGCATAAAAAAACCCTTAGACCTCCAGTACAAAACACAAAATGAATACATCTATGATACCGTAGAAAACGTTCGAACGAAATTCTTTAACCTATACCGTGATCAGAAAAGAGGTATAATTGTTTAGTCTTAATGTTTTTGTCAAAAAAAGTATTAACATTAGTCTTTCAAATCTTTCGTCATCATATTTAAGTTAATCGTATCGCTTCTGTCTTACATGACATCTACAATGTCCACATTCACAAACAATACTTGTGAGTATGTGTGTAGTTGTGTTGGTGTGAGTGACGTTAATGAATATCGTGTATAGTGTCGTCTCTGGAATGTTCCATAAAAATTGTATTAGAAATAGAAGCATGACATACAATTACCAATTCGGTTGATTTGTTTATTTGAGTGACCGATATTGATTGTATTCATTGTCTGGTTGCTGACCCGCCATTCATTTTATTATGACAGAAACATTGTGTGTTAGTTTCAAGATGGTAAATAACAAAGGTACGAATAAGGTGAATATTAAAATCAAGATACAAGATACAGATGTCCTATTTTACTGCTTAAGAGTGTATACGACCTTACATCGACATGCTTAATGCAAAAATTGACATTAGGTAAAGTCACCAGTGGCCAGCCAGAGATCTGTAGTTGGCCTCTGCCTATACTTTGTATGAGTGGAAAGAGTACGAAATATATATTTCTCACTTTTCGCACTCATATAAAGTCGACTACTGGTCTCTGGCTGACCATTGGTGACTTTACCCTTGATTATGATTAAAAATCACCAAATCGTCCTAGCGTGTTTCTGACACCGAAACTAAACCAAAACGCTCGGCAAAAATATCAGCCGATCTTAAACGCTCGTACAAAAGGGCACAATTAATAGGCGGGTTCTACACGTTCTCAGCTACACCGCAGATTACACCGATCTCTTTGTACGAGCCTTATCTCCACGGCGGAGATCCCGCTAACGACGTCCACTCATCGCGGGGCGACACAATGGCTGGACGAATTGAAACTCGAGATAGACAAAAGAGTAAATCGAACGGTCAAAAGGCGTGTGTGAATGGGGCTTAAGGGTGGCTTGATTTGGTCGATTGGGTTTCTTGGTAAGTGCATAGTTCCTTTGGTTGTTCTTTTAAGAATAAACAAGATTTTCGTGATTTTGTGAGCATTAAGTCGTTAATGCTTTTCTCTCTAGGACGTAGCTAAGATGCAAACGATACTAACGTTTTTCTTTTGTATCGCTCATAATGTATGGGATGACAGTTGACCACGTTGTTTATCGGAACGCACGAGAAAATCATTAAATACATTTTAAATTATTAATAGTTATTCTATTATTGTTAGTTATTGTTTTTAGTTATTCTATTGAAAATAATAAAGTTAGTAGCGTTTGCATCTTGGCTACGATCCTAGAGAGAAAGCCTAGAAAGTAGTCCTAGAAAGAAAGGTCCTCTCTGAATTCGAAGAAAAAACATATTTTTTTGATACGGAGAAAGCATACGAGCGCATATGTCACGTGACGATATGCGAGTTTGTAATCTTGCGATCACAATCTGTCAAATCAAAAAGATCAAGACTGTATAGGTGTTGCCAACCATTAGAACTTTTACATGGAATGACAATATGCTAGGTAATTTTACCAGTTGCCTTACCCCTGCACCAAAATACAACAACGCGAAAACGATTGTTTGTTTAATTGGTTAGATGATGATAGCGATCCGAACGGACCCTGCACAAGATCCTTCCACCACAAACTTCCTTTTCCAGTTACCTTAGCATAATTCTGGGGTCCTTGTGAAAAAGGTCTAAGTCTGGTATACTCCGTTTATGTATTTACCCCTTTTCATAACGAGGTAAGTATGAAAGTGTAGAGTATGCTTAAGGTTGTGTTAGCGTTTAGATCTCTCTTAACACCGATACAGTTACTACGCATTGTACTACAGCTAATGAGTGGCCTGCCTTAGTCTCTTTGAGCATCGACACTTCTGGACTCTAACAAGTGACGACTTCAGTAAGGTGGATATACCTAACATTAATAAGTGAAATAAAATAAATGATAATATTTAAAACAGTTCTTATGAAAAAATATGTTACAATAAATATATTTTTTTATAAGAACATAACAGTTCTGTTATATTATTTATTTAAACTTTACTCCACAATACACAAAATAGATAAAAATGCTTCGCTTCTGTTTTAAGTTTTAGAACTATAAATATATCAAAAAGAAAAGATTAAAAGGGGCTTTTGTTTTTTAAGTCATGTTGTAAATTTTAATTATTAAATACAAGAAAACAAATAACATGAGTTTAATGGCATTAATAGAGTAAACAAGTAAGTTTACGTATTTGTAATTAAAGTACTATTAGCGAAATTAAAAATGAAAAAATATCGTCATTAAATCGGAGCCTACGGCGGTAATGAGAAATAAATTGTCGTCAAGCTGTGCGCCCGCGCAGTAATTAGTGCGTTATTCGAACTAAGCGTGACAGCCGCTCAGGCTAATTTGATTTTTTTGTTAGGCTTCTGTTTCTCTGACACGAAAAATTCCATAATAATACTCAGTAATCAATTCTTCTTCTTTGTCGGTATCACTCTTGACAGAGTGGTCGTGGTCATCACTTCAGGTGTTGGTGGCAAGCTTCACAACACGCCGCCACTCCAGTAATCAATAACTGTATGTAAATTATTGTACAAACAAAAGAGATAACAAATAATTCGTATATAAAGAAAAATACCAAAGTAAGTCAGATTGACTTGGAGAAACTAAGGATATTAAGTCTTATTGTAAATGTATAGTGAATTATTATGTCTGTTATTAGAAATAATTGTGTGCCTAATCACGGATAATATTAAACTTATACCTACCTACCTAAATATAAACATCTACGTACACAAAATGCCAATGTAACGTTTATTAAGAGCAATATAATATTTACATCCTAGAATTACAAATAAGAATGTCCACATTATTCGTTCTCATACCAACCACAAACTCTCTTCTCATAAGTACAAACAACCCAGCTAAGGGTAATAAGCTATGGATCGTCTCATTGTCTTACTTGAGACTAAAATTATGTTTCAGAAAACCAACCATTAATGTTGAGTGCCTACGAGTACTGTGACACACAGACGTACTTACAGTTTTACTCTTATAGTATCGACAGCAAAAGACATCAAACAAAAGACACGTGGTCTTACCTATTTATGATGTAATGAGCCCAAGTGCCCTTAAAAATATTTCTTGCATTATGGTCATATTTTATACTCCTACACCTATTAAATTATCACTCAACCAATTTAATACAATATTTTAATCAATCAACAAATGTCCGCAAAAATATAAAAAAGAAAAATGAACACCAGTTTAAAAATGACACATCCAGAGTAAAAAAAAATTTGATTCATGCCAATATCAAAGCCATGTTTGCACAAAGAACCATTTTTAAATCAACTTTTTCAGTACTGTTTTTAGCTCCAAAATTAAATTAAGGAATTCACTTATGCCATCTCCCGCTACTCCACTGGCTTCAGTCTTCAAAATGTATTCAAGTGATCTCATTAGCTCATTTTTGGCTCGCCTCTGCTGCAGTAACCATCTACCGAATCGTTATACTATTTCTTGGCTAGTTTATATCCAGTTTTATATCGTTTCATACTGCGCGCATAGTGTTTTTTATGTTTTGGAAACGAATATGACGCATTTTTTAAATAATAGCTCAGCTGCTAACGTTTTCGGCCGCAGCGAGACCGGACCCTAACAGTAGTTATTAAAATGTTTAATTACAGGAACGGTAAGCGGACGTAATCATTGAGTCAGTGTGCGCTACAGTTTATCCAAAACATAGTAATTATTGTTGAAATTATGCGCAGGCACTGAATAATTATCGGGATAATTCGTGTTTGTGCCGCGCTCGGAGATTGCGTTGTGTAAAAAATAACAAAGACACAGTTTTAGTGTCATGGCAATTATGGTTGGCGGTAGAATTTGTACATATGTTGCGAAATGTTGAGGCACGAATCATGCTGCAAAATGAAAGTGGAATACATGCCTCACCCTATATTATTATACCCTATATAATAGAAATCATATGGAAATTCATTAGGAATGTGCTGATCTTGCAAAGTATTTGATTATTTTATAATAAATCCTCGACCTGTAAGCAATTTTGAACGTATGACACATTGTTTTAATTTGTGCCTCTTTATGTCACATGAGTTTCTAGGCAGTGGCTAACCCACGGAATTTTGAAATTAAAATCAATTGTGTCAAATACTTTCATTGGGTTATGAAAACTCATAATTGCTTTAACTTTCCAATGTGTCGGTGAAAAAACAGTTAGGTTCATATTTTTCATTTTCATTGAAACATTTGAACAATACATTGAATAGTCGTAATTACGGTCGAGTAGTTAACTGTTTCATACAATACCGGTCATTTATTGCTCTGAAATCGTTGTTAATTCCCATTCGAGGCGGATGTTCGAAAAATTGGCGATTGAATGTTACGCCGCGTGACAACTAGCTAGTGGGCTATTGTTTAGGGGACGGGGCTAATTGCTGGCCATGGGACGTGACCATGGTTGCGGTGACGCGACATGTGCATTGACGGTTCCTGTACTTACTTTAGACGTGAGCTCGGTTTGTCTGGGGCTTTATTCTACTCACTAAAACCATATTGCTTTTGACATGTAATCGTACGCTTTTGAACTCTGCAGCCATTATTGTGAATAAGAGCTAGGATGACGACACATACGTTCTCAACACATTATAAGTAATTTACGATGAGGAATTACTATCAAAGTATATTTTCAAACTCTATGACACGTTTGAGCATGTACTAAATGCAAAAATTAACTGTAATCTGGATCCTTAAATGCATATTTTACACATTATTCGTTCTAGTGCTGAAGTCATTCACCTAAAGCAAAAATACGGTAATTCAAAGGCACATTTCTAAGAAATATCGACCACTGTTCTAGGCGTTAACAATTTACTAGCCAGGACTATCTCGACAAAAAGAAAATCATGGCGCGCTACACGCGCCCGGTGCAATATAGCACAATTTTTATCTTGCAGATTTATACTAGGCTAGGTGCACACATAGGCCCGATGCAGCTGCAGCCGTGTACGGACACGATTTCCCTGTGGGTGTGCAGAGACTGTGTGTGCCGAGAGATGCGAGCGCGAAAGTTTTGCATATGTGTAATGTTTCAAGATACACAGGTGACAGAACCGATACGCGGTAGGCGGGGCCAAGGGTGTGGTGAGACCTATTGGAAAGAGATGGCTGACTCGCTATGATAATGATGTTATTGCTTTCTTGATGTTCGCTCTCCTTTTATTATTTCTCGATCTGCTTATAAGGCGATACCTAAACGTTAAGTGTGAGCGTATAAAATACGTTTATTGTGTCGTTATGGCTCGAGCCGGCAGGGAATGCAAAAAGTGAAGATTATAGATTTAAGATTCCCGCAAGGAACGGGTTGCGTTCGGGATCGATAAAGGTTTATCAGAGATGACGTGTGACAGCGGTGATGCACGGCAGCGCCTGGATGTACCGATCGGATCAGAATGTCACATTTGTTAATTGTTATCCGACTTGCAAAACGTGCCAGTATAATTCAGAAATTGTAAATAGAATGATGATTCATAACTTCATTACGGATACATTGATGGAAAAGAACTGGAACTTGGTTAAGGAAAAATAGAGGTTATAGTAAGGTAAATAAACCCTCTGCATTTACATTCGTTTATATAAAAGTGAGAGTCAAGCTCTTGATTGAAGTTGTTTTTAACCAACATAGAAATTACCTACCTAAAATACTGCTTTTTCACAGCAAAGTTAGACAATGACTGTCAAACGGTGATGAGTATTCTTGACATTAATCATTACCACATAGCAGCCCTTATATTAAAGACAAGACAAAACTTTTTCTACTATGGATCTACCTCGATGTGAAGATTAAAATAAGGCTAACACAATTCGAAAACCACCTACATACCAACCAAGCGTTTCTACAATTTTCCAAAACCGCTGTACGAGGTGTTAAACCGATATTAATTATGGAACGAAATCTTTTGCGCCTGCGCCGCGCTTACTGACCGCAGACTAAATGAATCCGTTGATACGACCTTTTGTTGTCGGCTCATTAATCTGGCTCTGGGGCTTTGATGCTTGGATCAGCTGTGGTATACTTTAATGCGGAGAGAGTGTCGACGAATCAGCTTAACTTCGCAAATAATATTCTTCATCGATTTGAAACGTCTAGGAATGTTACTCTGATAATTCACTCATACTATTCAACTCCCCGGCAGTCATAACTTGATCCGTCTGGCCGTAAGCGGTGTAGAGCATTCGGTACAACTCGAACTTGGTGTAGAGCAACGAGTTGGGTCATTCTGTGCTCATCTTGATGCAGGTCGAAGATACCTTGCGCTCTGTAAAGCTTACGGATAGCCCTAAATTATAATTGTAAACAAATAACTAATTAAAAGAAAACGTGTTGGTAGTTTTTTGGACAAACCAGTAACTTCTGGCACCTGTGTCTGAGTGCTAGTTGTGTTAAACATAATTTGAACCAATTACTCGCTTCACTCTCTTTGATATTGATGTAATGCTCGGCAAAGAGTCAGTCTCCTTGGCTTCCAATACACAAAGTAATAGTTTCAACGAAGTCATTAATAGTTATCTCTTGCTATGCAGACTTCTTGAGTTGTAAACACAACTAATAAATCGATACAAAATATATTGTTTAGCCCGTTTCATTTCACATTTCAACGCTTTGAAATTACAAACAATAAGAAGGTATTCAAAGAATACTTAACGTTAAAGCAGACAACATCAAACAGCTAAGCTCGAACAATATAGAAGAGTATGAATTATGAATTCGTGGACTCAAATGTAAACAGAAAACGACAAACACAAAACCCGACCGCATCAAATCAGATCAGTTGTAATTGTAAACAAAGTTGTTCATACCCATCGTGAGTCATCTCAACTTCAGAGAGCCAACAGATCGCTATTGTGTTACATTTTATATTGCATCTTAGATAATTTCAGGCACAATATGCCAGCCGTTACATACAGCTGACAGTTTTAGACGCGCCACCTGAGCCGGCCATCAATTGTGCTGATTTAAGATGCTTCTGCTACTTTGTAATGCGGTCTTAAAGATAGATTGAGCTCACGAACGATTACGGCTAAACAACATTAACCGTCGACAACGATGGTTCATCAAGTCCGCATTTTCAAAAAAACAAATTCAAAATCAAAGTAAGTAACTAATAATCATCGTTACAGAAAGAATTGCTCTCGAGTAGTTCAGCAAGAGGCAGCATTACCAAGCAACTTCAAAGTAGGTCCACCGCAGGAGTAAGACAACCAGTGAAGTGAGCACAGAAGTTCCCTACTTGTCCGTCACGATGCCCCGTTGCGTCTCAGGGGCTGTAAACCTGAACTGGTATGCTCACGTCACCGGCACGGTACGTAAAATATAGAGTGAGTCGCAGTATAAAAAAATTAGGAACTCCGGAACTACAATAGAGGAATTCCAGCTTAGTCTTCATGTAAGTGTAGTCTTAAGATTGTAAATGTCTATGATCTTCGGAGTCTACGAAGCATCAGGCGACTTATGTGCTCGTTTACTTTTTCCATGCTATAAAAAATCGAATATGGCGTTCGTGGGTCCCATATCCACCAATAAGTCTTTCTGCTCACTGCTGCTGTTGACGGCGAAAGCTGGTAAAGTCTTCTGCACGCTTAAGCAACTGTCTACCGTGCAGGCGATCGTCCCACGATGCGCTTGCCAGGTCGTGGTCTTCACTTAACAACCTTTCTGCCCCAACGGCCATCGGTTCTTCGAGCTATGTGTCCTGCCCATTGCCACTTCAGCCTAATAATGCGCTGAGTTACCAGGAAGTCGGTGGAGGCAGTCCGCATTGTTCCTATGTTCAACAATGGATGTGGAGTGGCTGAAATGATGATGATGATGCTTAAGAAAGTTCACTAAATATTTTTTCATATAATACTCGCTCTGCAGTAATCTTTGGCCTGTGTAAATCCAGAATTAACCCACCTTTTAAGTTAATTCCCGTACCTGGAATCGCAAACGGCGGTTTTGTGGGCATTGTTTTATGTTCGTGTAATTTAATCACTTCTACTACTTTGTTATTAGGTGATGATCTTCTGGGTGGCAACGTTATATTATACTGGAGGTGAATACCCTGGGTTAATTTAATTTGATTTTTTTAAAAGGTCAAATTATCCTGTAATTTTTACATGAACTAAGTTGTTGTAATAACTAGCTTTAGGTTTCGTGTAAATATAATTCAAATGAAAGAATACACTGAAAATTATTAATCGATGTCAACAAGGGGATACAGATGATATATTTCACATGAAATAATGTTAGTTTGTTCAGTTATTTCGGCAAAGTCAATAGTGAAAAATAACTTTTTTCTCAGCAAAAAAGTATTATGTTAATAAAATTAGAAAGGCAACAGTTTTAACAAAAGTTAATAAAATCGTAAACTAGAAAACAAATGCTGCTAAAAAGCCAACATATTTTATGTGTTTGAGTGAAATGTCGGAGTTCACAGATTGTCGCTCACACGAAGGAACTCACCGGATCAAAAATAAACATCCCGTATTTTTAGTGAGATATGTCATACAAAGATTTCGTTTTATCACGACCTGTATTTCATGTCTAAGATACTCAAACTGTTTCGATACTGTCATTTCATACCCAGCTAGATCACTACATATTATAAAACAAAGTCCCCCGCTGCGTCTGTGTGACTGTATATGTTCGCAATTATCGCAAAAACGACTGAACGGATCTTGATGCAGTTTTCACCATCAGCTAGATCATTTATCACGGCAGGTTTCATGTATATTAAATTTTGATTTATGTACGGGTGTTACAGAAAACTTACATAAACGGATGCGAAGGGGCGGGTCGCTAGTATTATTATAAATCCATCCGTGAAAGTTATCACCTATGCCAAAGACGAAGACATTTTTTTTTCCGATGGCACCTATGCGTAAATGAAGAATAATAAACAAACTACTACACCTTTGAACTATGAATATTAATAACAACTCGGAGTTAGCAACTCAGTACAAAGCAGGGTTTCTACGACGTCGTTAAACTAACAGTTTACGATTCAGTTTAGCAATGCAGTGGCCAGTCTAACTAATTAGAAGTCGATCACTAAACCGTTTGTGTGGTTGACGGAGTTACATAGATAGAAACCAAATCGTAGCGATGCTAAAATAGGGTTCTTCAATAAAACATTGCTATGAACTAGGCCTAATAGGATCTATAGGTGCAACAACAGATACTCTTTTGAACACGGTAAAAACAATATTGTTTTTGAACTTGTAATCGTATTGTCGACGTTTTGATAGCTCTTATGTACCTATGTGACAGTGGTTTACCGATTTTACCGCCTAGAATAGAGGCGCAACACAGTTTGTAACCACCACAAATAAAAATATTTACAGGTGATTCAGAAATGTTTTAAATTTTTTAGGGTTCCGTACCCGAATTGTTTGCTCTGTCCGTTCGTTATAATATGAAACTGTTATATTTTCAACCATTTTATAACCGGTTGATAATTATAACAGTTATTTCTATATTTTGTTTAAGAAATAAACTCTTTTTTTTACGGGCTGTATTTACGAAACAGCTGTTTTTTACGTGCTAAATAAAATAGGTAAGCAAAAGTATAAGCCTTAACATTAAATAACAAATATCTACCGTAAAGCTACTATACTTATGAAAAAATAAACTTAATCTACTCGATATCTTAAAGCGGTTACCTACCTTGTTTTGGTCTGCGCCTGTAGAGTTTTAATTTTACTAGTAGTTTTATTTTTATTTTTGTCATTTAATTGCTAGTTCATGTGGTATGAGGGTACGGAACACTCAGTACGCAAGTTTCACTTAAAATTAAACATTTTTAGGGTTCCATACCCAAAAGGTGTCAACAGGGCCCAATTACTGCTTAATCCATCTGTCTGTCAGTGGGCTGTATCTTATAAACCGTCATAGGAAGGCAGGTAAATATTGACTAAGTTTCTCAGAGAACAACACACGATTAAATTAAATTAAATTAAAAATGTAATGGGGCCTCATACAATAATGGTACGGAACCCTTCGTGTACGAGTCTAACTTTTTTTGTATCTCCAGCAACCAACGTTTCTAAAAGCCTTGTTCAACTTTACCATCACAAATTATAGACTATATTTGTTACCACCACATAATGAATACAATGTCAAACCAAACTGCGCATGAGTAACTGAAAACGCATCTTGAAACAATAGACGTCGTTGCTACTTGCCAATGTCATATTGTTCCTGTAAGTTATTTTTACAATGCGTTAAAAAAATTAAGACGGCCACCCCAGTGGCCAGCGCATCCCAACATTTCGACACTAAACCTTTGATTTATGACTCTCGTCCGCCGATTGCGCACTAAAACACCACTTACGTCACTTTCAATTTTAAAGGTGCGCCGTTTTCACACCGATGTGTAATATGCGTAAAAGATTTTGCACAAGTCTGAAGCAATTACGTCGGCCAGCTTTGTCATTTACCTTCATAGCACTTGTTCTTATGTTACGTGGTACTAATCCCAAAATTGCAAACAAGTTGATCAATTAACGACTACAGCGTGACCACCGTAAGAAGTCTTTACCAAAAATTTAAATTATAATTGGTCCTACAAGGACGCCCAATGTGTGTCCAAATGAACAGATTATAATATCGAAAACTAATAAAATAAATAAAATATTTCTTCAATCATGATTCATACACAATGAAGTGTAATTCGATGTATAAAATTAGTTTAATAGAACAGAGAGTTCACATTTCGTTGTATGGTGGGACTGAAGAGGTGAAAACCCAAATATGTTTAAGCAGTGTTTTTTTTTTCAGACGTTGTTACACGTCAGTGTGAGAGGCGGCGCGTTAAGGCGAACCTATTTAGCCGCCTGCTGTAAAACTGCTCGCATCGCGATTGTCCGTCCGTGTTACGCAGTAAAAGGCCCATTCTTAACCCGACGAATAATGCATCAATAATAATCCAAATAAATAGCATTTTATTATCCGCAGCACGTAGGAAATTTTACAGTCCCACCTATAAAGATTTCCAGGTGGCCACAGGCCAGGTTTTATCAATTAGTTTTGTGATAATAATAATAATATGGATGATATACATGTATTGACCTAAAACAGCACATCCTGTACTTGCAGAAAAGATGAATATTCATTCATGCTCGATTCTATAAATGATCAAGGACTCTGTTCGAGCAAACTGGAGTAGAAAATATATTTATTATTTTTTGGATAGATTGACAAATTTTGTTTTTTGTTTTGTGTTTTTGTTTCTCTTGAAATAAACTTTATATCTGGCCTTAACGGGTCTATTCTAGTGTGGTGGCGTTGAAGTGACGTCATTTGGTTTTCTCGAATCGGTATAAAACTACTAGTTTGTGTAAGAATTGTTTCAGGAACTATTTTATTGCCTATTTTTATAAATAAGGTGACCCAGGGTTGTTGTATCATACATAATATTTACTTTACTAGTTAAAGTCTCAGCCGGCGGTTTTATTTGCCATGTTTCAGAAAACGTTTAATTTGCCAACCGCTCTTTAACAAAAAATACACTGTTTTACACAATAATAGATTGAATAAAAGAAAAAAAACTGTTCACTTTTATACAATAAACCATGGCCACCTTATCGCTAATTAAAAAAATACCTAAATTTTAACAATGGCAACCCAAAACTCATAAAAAAACATTCGATTTAAATTTCGAAATAACGTCGCCCAAAACGAATTTCGAATCCGCAAACCCTCCGGATGAGGCGTCGGCAGCCATTGTCTTCTTTGTAAGTGGTCAGTTGAAAGAAATGAGAACGTTTCATTATAATATTAAAGGGCTGACAGGCGATACGCACTTCCGCTCGGACGCCATATGGCATCTATTTAATTTCTCGTTGGTTGTGTTTATGTTAATAATTTTTGTAAGTGTGCTCCTTTATGAGTCCAGTTTTTGTTGCAATTGTAAAGTTTGAAAAGATATTAAATTACTATTGGACATGGAACAGGTTTACAAAATCAAAACGTATTTAAGTACAGCTATTTGAAGAGGTAGAATCACGCTGTAGACAGTTACTGGTTGCACTATAAAAAGACCTTGATCATAGTAGAACAGTTGCTCTTAAATATACTCGTGGAGGTTACAAGGAGCTCAAACAACTTAAAACGTTCTAAACCCTTCAACACTAAAATCCATGACCCAACAATTATAATTAAAGGTAACAACCATCATGGGTTTTTGTTGTTAAGCTTCCATAAGTACACAACTCATTAGAAATAACGTCAAGATTAGGTAAATACTCGTATGTACTTCTACCACAAAATAGTATAATTTTAAATTTAACAATTTTGAACTTACCTAACCTAACCGCTTTTTTCTATATCTATGTTGTATTTATAATAAGTGTAATTATTTATTGAAGTATTACTTTTGAGTTTTATTTAAGCCTATAAGATATTTGTAAATATAGGCCTGGTTGTGTATGTTGAAAGTGTGAGTAAAGGAGGACCGAAGAGATGTAGGAATAGGGGCCTCATCTATTGTATTTTACTGCTCTCCTTCCCTTTTTCCGCTCTTTCACTCATCGCCGATGCAAATCTTCTTGGTACCTGCAAAGGCAAGTGTTCATGTTCATTACAATCTAGCTTTGAAGCCATCTCGCTTGTTGTTTCTTATTGACGACGACGCGCTGGCCTAGTTGGTAGTGACCCTGCCTACGAAGCTAGCGGTCCTGGGTTCAAATCCCGGTAAGGGCAGATATTTGTGTGATGAGCGCGGATATTTGTTCCCGAGTCATGGATGTTTTCTATGTATTTAAGTATTTATTTCTCTATATAAGTATTTATATCGTTGTCTAGTACCCATAGCACAAGCCTAGAGCTTAGTTTGGGACTAGGTCAATTGGTGTGACATTGTCCCCTGATATTTATTTATTTATTCCTTAACCTGATTTTTTATAAACAAGTCCGGTATCGGAAAAAACAAAGGCTCTTAAAACAAAGCTCTTAACTCAACATCATAATCCATTTCTTTTTCCAGCCAACAACACTCAAACCAAATCCGAAGGAAGCCAAATTTACGAGGGCAATAAACAAAATCAATTTATTTAATTAACAACCTACTTCCGCTCACCAATGGCTCAATCAAAGCATTCATTAGAATATTCTCATAGGACATAAACAAAAGGTCTTTTGTCCGTCGATACGGCTGCGGACAGCTCAAACGATCGCAGTGCTCAATGCTGGGCGGAGTGAAGTGACGGGAGTATGGAGTGGAGGACGGAATGGAGGATATAATTAGGTGCAGCTTCAAAGACATGGAATTAAGGCGTTTTTAAGTATTTTTGCAAAGATTACGTGCATTTACATGTTATAAAACTTATAAAATTAAAAATATACTACTATTATTATACAGTAGATATATTATGACTCAGCGCGATAATGACTGATTTAGTCAAGAAAAACTGTATCGTGTTCATAACGCCCTCAAACAAATAAAAAAACTGTAAAATTACTTGTTCATAAGTAAACTTTGGTAATTACTAACTACGTTATGTTCTGAATGACTAACGGGTTGGGAAAACTACTCAAGATAGAAACGTAAATGTTTGAACGAACATATCGCAATACACTTTATGAAGTTTAGATCGCGAAATACTTTCCGCAAGATCGAGAAACATAAAAGAAACACCCATGAGCTCGCATTTTTACACCCCGTGGTTGCGAAGAATTTTTATTTTCTATTTCCTATCGTCCCTGTTACATCGGCGACGTATCTCGCGAGTGCGTACTTCATATCTCGGTATCGAGGCGAGATGGAGCGAAGTGAGATTTATGATTCAGAAAAATCTCTTAATGGACCATCCTGCGCTTGGCCGTTCGTGATAAATGTGCAATCTTAACTTTGAGAATGCACGAGAGTTTTGACTTGGTATAATATATAATGCCCTGTTAACTGTTCGATTAATGTTTAGACGAGTGTTTTAAGTGCCGCGGACTTATTTTAAAGGTGACCGTGTTTGTTTTAAAGTGAATAATGGATCGAGATGACTTATTTGTGGGATTGCGCTTTGCGAAGTTTGAGTCATCGCACCAATTCATTTCATGTTTTGTTTTGTTGGGCGCTTAAAATAATATTTGAGAAAAGCTTCAGCTAATTACAGTTGACATTATGCATTAGTTTGAGAAATATTTTGTTGAAGTACCTAATCAAAGAAAAATTACAAAAAAGTTAGCACGAGACAAGAAACAAATTCAATTAACGTTCTCGTGGTCGCTCAGACTTTAATTACACGTCCCATACTTTGTTACAATAATGTGTCGCGAAACAAAACGTAGGGACATTAACGTCCAGCAAATTGGGGACTTAAGTGCTCCGGAGCACCAGGCCGGCCATAAACAATGCGCATCGCTGTTCCACGCAAAACATGCTCGACACTATAATTTTTCCACATTCATACAATAAGGGCCGCAGTCAATGAGTCTAGGACACTACAAGTATACCGCACGCACACACGCGCCGGCCCCACTCGTCCCGACGCCGGAGATCGCGTGCAGAAAGCTCCACACACGCACACCGCCGCATGGCCGGCGCCCTAAGCTGTGGTCAGTACTAAGGCAAACTGTGTGACGGACACACGAAAAACGAGCTGAAAACGGAACGTAAAAGTCACAAAACCATAAGAATTTTATTTTATAAACTCGCGATCGTGTTGAGCTCCACGCCGCGCTCCGTTCTACGCGCCGATCGCGTATGTAAATGTGAATGCGCTTGTGTTTGTACTTTATGATCATCTGTCAAAACTCGGATACATGTGACGTTTCGCGTCTGAAGTGTAAACAAAAGTTGTTCGACTGTTACTGTACGGAATTATTTTGACGTTATTTACTAGCGAGACGATGTTACGTGAAATATGAACTTGAATATGTTGAATTAATTGCGGCGCAAAATGTCGCACAGGAAGAGCGTTTTGGATTATTTTTGCTAGAGTAAGTAATGAATTCGCTTGTTTTAGAATTAAAGTGCTGGTTTGAGACAAATTTGAGGGCGAACTGGGCGCGTAAAACATTAAGTTAGTGTTCTTTATGAGTGCTCGGCCGCGTTGTAAAAAGTTTATGATACTGCTGTTTCAGTTTCCATAAACAGTCTATGGAACACCAGTTGTTGCTCGTAGGTCTTCATAAAGCCGGCAGTATAGAATATGTACTGCTTTGACATGCCGTTACCACCTAGTTAATCGCTTTATGGCTTAATGTTTGATTTTCTGAAGCTAGTGAACTGAATGAGAGTCAGCTGTTTTGTCAGGAGCGACCCGATATTTGGCTACATATATAAAAACTCTTCCAAACTTACACAGTGCCTGTATTACTGTGATTATTGTTAGTTTGTAACCTATAATTAAGATTTCATTTAAAAAAAAGTCGGTCGAAGCACTGTTTGAGTAATATGATTAACTTTGAACCTTTAGACCTTTATGGTGAATTACCAATGAAACCTGTTACCTACTGTTATACTGTGCTATTGTTTTATCTCCATGAATCACTGTAAAAAGGTATTTTTTTTAATCTTGTTTTTGATATTTAGCGTTTATATTTACCATGGAAACTTATTTAATTACAATCAGTAATTCCTCATTTGCGACCGAACGTGGTAATCCAATAGCCACACCACTAATCCTTAGGGGTGATATCCTGTAGCTTGTATGATGCCTCCAAGTTAGGGTTGTCACATATTGCTTTATCATTTATGACCTCTCTTTCTATCCCTCTCTTTCTATCCCTCTCTTTCTCACTTGTTACTTTCATCTGATGGTAACACTTGCTGAAATGTGAAATGCACGTGTTTGCGAAATCATTACTGATTTGTTTCTCTTGTTAATGTAATTTACTTATAAAATTCTTAAATTTGAAATTTTGGGAGGAATGTCATTGTTTCTAAATCAAATACATAATAAAGATTTAAAAAATGAAAAAAATTAGTCATGAAGGTAGTCCTTATCGTAACGTACATTATGACAGAGTTATTTCTGCGGCAATAAATATGTGCGGTGCTAATGTTTTAAAATATGGAAGGTAGGTTTAATTATTTCGACTAAATAATTAAAAATTCACGTCGGTTCTTAAAAAAATAAAAATGTTTTAATTTATAAAACCTTTGCTAATAAAGTAGTTATACTCTGCAACGACCGCAACGGTCGTATCGAGTGTAGTTTTTGAAGAGTGGCAACCCTATACGTGCAGTTATTTGAATGTGTGCGTGCTATCAGCTCCCCTAGACGTCTCGCTGCGACACCCCGACCTTATTGCATTCCACTAAAATATGACAGTGGAGTTTATCTAGTGCGCACGGCCCGTTAATATTAGAAGAGAGCTAATCGGAAAAAAAGATAAATTTTTGATTGTGGCAACCCTAGCAGAAATTTAATAATTTATTAGATCGATTTTTTTGAGTTGGCGAACTTTATGTATAACCGCATGCCTACCAGACATCAGAATTCAAGTTATAAAGTCAAAGTCAAAGTCAAAGTTCTTTATTCTTCAATTTAGGCATAATATAATGCACCTATGAATGTCAAAAAGCATTACCACCGGTTCGAAAAATAAAACCTATAATTACTACTCTATTAAACTATCAATTATGGCTCTATAATACTGTCACGAGTTTACTTTGTAAAGTACAAAAATAGCCACGAGGATAAATAACTTTTAAATAGATTATAATGGCGATCACTCCTTTTAGAACTGATATTTCACGGCTCAACCGATTATCATGAAATCTAGGTAAGAACCATTCCGATCAACTTACTGACGATACGACGTCCAAATCGGTTCATGCGTTTGAGAGCTACGACGCCGCAGACAGATATACAGACAAACAGATGCGCACGTTAAATTTATAAAACCCCTCTTTTCTCATCGGGGGTTAAAAATATATGTTTTGACAGTGTTTAAAAAAAAATGAAATGTAACTTTTATTAACTACTAGCTTCTGCCCGCGATTTCGTCCGCGTAGATTTCAATTATTGTTATTCCCTAAAAAAAAATATTTTCCAGTATGAAATGTAGCCTATGTGTTAATCCAGGGTAAAAGCTATCTCCATTTCAAATATCATCCAAATCCGTCTAGCCGTTGCAGCGTGAAGGAGTAACAAACCAACTCACACTCACACACACACAAACTAACGCATTTATAATTTTAGTATGATATATTTAGTCATAAAATACATACTTTCTTTTTAGTAATTTTAACCAAATACATTAAAAGAATTTCCACACCCCAGTAACACCAAACACCTCAACCAAAACAAAACTTTCATTAAACAAAACAAACACGTGAACAGAAGACGTTATTACGCTCATTAACAAACCTTAGGGTTTTATTAGAACAAAAACCATTTGTGAAGACAATACACTCACTTAGGCGGCGCCTTAAGTGGCGCAGACTGCGGGCTTTCTTAATTTCTTAACCTCTCACGCAGCGGGGATGAAATTAAGAAAACATTCAGTACATTAACTGGCGCGTCTTGTTGTACTGTTTTGTCTGGTCTCGTAATTTGGTGGTTAAAGCTTAGATACATTTTATGATCCCGATCGAAAAATAAGGGTGTTATAAGTAGTATTTTATGTTTATTGTACAAAACACAAAAAAACAAATACAATGTCACGTTAACCTACTTGTCTCTGTTTGGCCCAATGCTCTGGTAGAGAATGCCTCAAGGCATTAAGTCCGCCAATTGTACGTACTTTGTGTATTGTGCAATGAAGTTATAGTAAATAAATAAATATTTGCTTAATAGGAATGTAGAATGGTAAGCTTGTTCCTTTCAGGGATCTCTTCCAGCTAACCTTTGCTTGGTTACTAAGTGCAATATTTAATTAGAATTGATGACTCAGACGATGGTTAGGTATGCTATAACGCAACTTGATAAAACTTGCTACAGATAGAAGTAAAAGTCAATCTAAAGGGCTGTATAGAGCGATATATTAAAGTTAAATGCCGACATTAAGACCAATTATATCCAAGGAAAAACAAACGCTAGGTATCTCCCATTTTATCGAAGGAAAACTCTTTAACCGTCGACGTCTTAGCGCCGAGCCACGAAAGCAATAAAGAGCGCAGGCTTCCACGTTCATTAATTAACCCCCAATACCACCATCTCACTCCCACTCTCACAAACTATTCGTAAATGAGTCACTTCTCTCACTCGCACCAGCTTTGCGCAAAAATTAACTACTACACGGTACGCTTTCGTGGTACTCACACACATTGGACTTAAAATGCATATGCATTCGACACTCCATAACAGCTCAAGTGTGTGCTCACTCTAGTACAAATTGTAGTTAATTACTGTGTTAATAAGGCACAGTTTTGTTTGTGATAATTTTGGTTTATAGTATGCTTTGTATGCGGGCTTCAGTCACGTGTGGTTAGTTTCCTATCCTCGTGCAATAAATCTTGTAGTCTTCGTAATTACAATGTTCTTGTCTGTTGTGTGTTTTCATTAAGGACAGAACACAAGCTGTCTGAACTCTGAAACGTTTTCGTTCAGTGCACTATTAAGAAAATTAAATGATAATTAAATATTGTAAACACCTTTTTTTCGGACATAGAACCAGTGATTACTTAATTACTCGTCCTGTAAAAGCTCAGACTTAAAGTTTGATATTGACTTTAGAATCACTTCATGTCACTAATATAATAAACGAGAACTTAAGCGTATAGAAACTTGAACGTTATTTAATTATTACTAATTAGGCTTCTTACAAACCCCAGGTGGTTTCACAAAATTAATTTGTAAAACCGAAGAACCCAATATCCCCTTTCTCATCCACAATTGTTGTGTTCATAATTGTTGCGTTTTTGGGATGTAAAATAATCACCCAGGTGACACAGACAGCCAGTTTATTAATGAAGGAAAAAGTTTTCAAAGTCAAAAAACATTTCAATACATAAGAATTCAGTTTAAATATTTACTCTGCGTGATACCACTGACTAGCTGAAATAACGAGTCATTTTGCAAAGAATACTCCGTTGGTTTTACCTCCTTATAACATTATTTTATATATATATATATATATCTATTTATTTCATCTTTATTGCACAAAAAAGCGGACTTGATGCCTAAAGGTATTCTTTTCCAGCTAACCAAACAAGTCTAACGAAAAGCAAGCTTTAAAAAAACCCAACTGCTGGTTGGATAATGTTGTCAAAATAATGTTACTTATCGTGTATTATTTTTTATTTCGCCAATTTCACATTTAAATAATTTTATTATAGCCTATGACACTCATTGCTTAAGACTAATCTAACCACCACAACCAAAATCGGTTTACCCGTTTAGTAGTTACGAGCGGACATTGAGTCGGACGTATTTACAAGTCAAACACATAACCCTTCTTTTGGGGTTTGCCGCAGTCGGTTAATAATCATACAGACTCTAACAAAAGCAGTGCACAGAAAAAGAAAGACAGAAAACAAAGCGATAAACATATTTGACGATGATGATGAAATCCTTTTGAACCACATCAGAGACATAGGGCTCGGAGGCGTCGGAGAGAATTCCGTTTCGCTTGATTCTGGGCAATAACTTCCAGCTCGTCCCAACTCTGTCCAACGGACGCAGAGTCTTTTACAACAGAGCACCTCTAGGTGTTACCAGGGCGTACCAAAATAATAATACACACATATTACTTATATTATTATGTTTCGAAGACCCTTTCCGGTTCACTTCACCCTGTATATTCTTTTGAAAAATAAGCCCTCCTCTTCACACTAAATTGTCCTAATATGCCAGGGGTTTCCTCACGCTGTTTTTTCTCTAAGAATCTCATAAGCACTGATGGGCACTTTTGGTTGTTACTTATAATAAGCCGTATCATTTAAACAAGAAGAAGGTTGACAAAAGAGATATACAGAGCGAAAGTGAGTGGAAGGGTCGGAAGGGGCCGCCCTAGGCGTACTTTTTCGAATCAAATCGGAGAAATGCTGGAAAAGGGCCGAATCTTAACCCGAAACTGACGTGCACGTATGACTCGATGTATGAATGTGGAAGAATCGAAAGAGATCTGTCAGGATCGTAGCAGGTGGAAAGAAGTGGTCTCTGTTTACACCTCTGGGAAACAGGCGTGATATAATGTATGTTTTTATCACACTTGCTCGTAAATGGTGTTATTCCATGCCTGTATACAGAAGGACAATGGCCTAAATTGTTCCCGCGGGAATTATGGCGAGTTTGTCATTACTCCCTAGGGAGTATTGACTTTCTTTTTAAAAATTGCAACTCTTCCGTACATCATTTCTGACTAAGGTTTAATTTTCAGCCAAAAATTAAATCGGTTTCTAATTTCATCTTTAAAAATTAGCTATAGACTAACTTACATTACACAAAACCTATACGCTTCATTAAACTTCATTATTTTTATACCTATTTCAAGTTTATATCAACATTTATCATTAATTTTAGTAATTATACATTTTTATCAAATTGGCTAAATCTGGCTCGAATCCAGGTCGAAACTAAACGCAGTTATTATCTGTGGTAGAGGTCACAAAAAAAATATCGTTTCCATTTACGTTCCCGTTCGTCAAAAGTTATTTCTTTATATTTTGCAGAGTTAAAGTGTTTTCTCTTTGTTTTTTTTCCTCGCAAATGTGATGAAAACCATTGTGTGTATCACAGGCAGTAAGGGGATTACTAACTCGAGTCATTAAAAGCCCTCCGCCTTCGGCGTCGGGCTTCTAACACTCTCGTTAGTAATTCCCTTCATACTACCCTTGATGCACAATGTACTATTTCATCACACTTGCTCGGAAAGGGTTTTATAACACGCAGGCGTTTAGGGCAGTTATAGCCGACTTAGCTCCCGCGGGAGTTATAGATTTTCATAACTCCCTAGGGAGTTATGAGTTTAGTTTTAAAATATAGAATCCACTTGTACATCATTTCAGACCAAGGAGGTGTAAAATCAGCCAAGGTTTATTTCCTATATTCAAAACTTGGCTACAAACCAATTTTACTGTTTAATTAAACTTATACGGCACATTTGTCTGCACTATATTTCTACTTTACCATTATTTCAGAGACATTCGCAATTATTTTATTAAATTTCCTTTTGAAAGTTTGTACAATCTGGCAGAATGGCCTGTATTTGTCAAGTTTAAAAAAAAAGCAATTCTAAGCATTATCTGTGGAAGACTAAAAAAAAGTTGTCAAACTCTTTTAGCTTAGCGAATAGAGTTCGTTTAATTTAGTTTTTTTTTTCTATTTGTTTTTTATTTCCTCGCTAATGTGATGAAAATCATTTTGTGTATCATGGGCAGTAAGGAGATTGCAAACTCGAGTCATTAAAAGCCCTCCGCCTTCGGCGTCGGGCTTCTAATAGTCTCTCGTTAGCAATCCTCTTCTTACCGCCCTTGATGCACAATGTACTATCGTATGTTACTAATCAGCAGCGTCTAGCGCCTCTTAACCTAGCTCTTGTAGTGTTCACTTATAGTTCGTTGTGTTTTAAACCCTTATAGGGTATATTGCAGAGGTCATTACTAAATTGAGTAGAACACGTAAGAACTTGTACTTCTAGTGTTCTCATTAAACTGTCAAAAATGCAATATGGCCATTATTTTTATTTTTGTAAGAGGAATATACTTACTGAGAAACTACATACATACATACATACCGTCACGCCTTCATCCCAGAGTGGAGTAGGCAGAGCTACAGAATTACCAACAACTCTAACAACTTGTTGATAATTCTATAACCACAATTTGGACATACAGGCCAAGATATTGACGAGTGTATATTAGTGACAGGTTGCAAGCCCATCGCCTAACAATACTACAAGCCTTTAATCCCTTAGTCGTCTCTTACGACTTCCACAGAAAGGCATGAAATGGCACTATTCTAAGCCGGTAACCTCTCGGCACACCATCAGAACCCCACCACCACCAGACCCGGCAGAAACTAAATTAGTCGAATTGGTGCATTTGCACCGCAACCTAGAATAAAATACTATTTTTAGGCGGTTTTAGTGTCCGCTGCATCAGGGCAAAGACCTCTGTTTCGACGTTCGTCTTTATTAATTGCATATATCTACTTGCAAATACTTACTTGGCAATTATTTTTTTATATATAATAAGATGTGTAGTCCATTCAATATGTATATCATGTTAACTGTATAAACAAGTTAAATTCCCTCCAAGTAGGCTCCACGGGCACTTTAACAACTTTGGGTCTACCATGAAAAGAGAAGCGCTGCAATGTTTCACCGCAACAGAAATGTTCAACTTATATAATTATATTTATTTATTCTTTTATATTTTTATTGTGAATATATTTTCTTTTCTTCTTTCAAACTAAACAGTTAGTTTATTTATTAGTAAGAATGTCTCAAATCTATTTGTAATTAATTTGTATTTCAATTTCGGATTATTTTTTAAGGTTCCGTACAATATCTAGAACTTATATCAGATGACTTAGTGGTCCGTATATTAATCTATCTGGAAAATAGGGCCCTCGTATTGAGAAATTAAAAATTTGCAATTATTTCCTTTGGCAGCGAAAAAACATACGTGTTTTCCATACAAATATGACTGAATTTGACCACCAGTCAGAAGTACTCGAACAATTATATAGCTAATTACATTTTATTTTAGACTAGCTTCTGCCTAGGATGATTTAAAATACGTCGGCAAATAAATTATTATACATAGCCAAGTAAGTAATTTTGTTAGTCACCAAAAGTTTTAATTCTTTAAGCTATCATGTGAAAATAAAACAGTGACACGTTAATTAGGATTAATACCATATCATTTAAAAAAAAGTTTGTTTGCTAGACGTAATTAACGCAAAACGTTAAAAGAAATACCCTGTCTCCCCTTTATTTCAGAAACTACTCACTTACGATGAAAATGTCAAGGAAATCCATAGATTACAAAGTAATTTATCTACAAAAAGAAAAATAAAAGAGTCGCTTAAAAGCTAGTATTTTTTAGGAAACATATTGAAATAGTCACAGGGCAAAGTTTGTATTGCGGTTTTTAAAATAGTCTGTCAGTAAATAAACCAAAGGGATAGAAATTCGAAATTACTTATAAGAATGTTACATACGAGACGATGTCCCGTGTCGTGTGACTTCTAAGAGATAAAGACAGCAGCAATTTATGAGGTTTCTAATATTTCTAAATCTAAATAAGTAGTCGCGGAACCCTCGGTTCTCGATTCTGACTCGCACTTGACCGGTAATTTACTAAAGTAAGCCTACTTTTACTCCTAGAACTAGTTGATATTATACCAATAAACCTAATAAACAGGCCCGGTCCTTACATTGTTTGACTATGAAACGTGCTCCGGGTTTCATCCTTGGCAAATTAAGATAGATCTATAGAAGAATAAAATCAGTATCTGTATTTTTTCTCTGAGGTTACTTAAGTTTTTAATTTAATCCAAGTACGTACAATTTCCATAGTCTAAAGTTGCCAATTAAAATTTAAATATAAACCAAGTAACACGTCGGCGCTACTCGACGACCCATCGCTAAAGAACTGCGTCGCTCATTCATGCTCTCTCTTCGTTCTCTCAAAATTTACTTATCAACCTCCGCGGCGGCGCCGATAAATTTACTCTCATCCCTTTCATTGCGAGCATTCTCTCCCTTACTTACGAGACAAATTTGAATATCGAAAAACTAATTCAAATCGTGTTCTAATTTTTAAGTTCAAAACAATTGAATTTTTAGCTATATCACTTCATTATTAGTAGTCGCTTTTGTAAGGTGTTTGATTGTAAGTCGCCATGCTCCGTCTCTGTCTCGCAGGCTGGGCGGCGGCGCGCGCTTGGGCGGGCGGTATGCAAATACTTCGGAACGGTTCCATTCGGCTGTGTGTGTACCCTGTACCATTGGCCACGCTAGAACGGCTAACTTCGCCACCAGTTACGGTTGTTTTTCGTTCCGTTCCTAATTAACTTCCGTGTATTCTTAACGTAACTTTTCTCATCTTGGTTTTTTATTTTTTTAATAACGAGGTTTTAACGTGAAGTTGAAGTGAGATGCAGAATAGTGTATTTCTCGTGTTTTTTCGCCTAATGTGCTTGTTAAAAATAGAATGTAAATGTTTGCAATAATTATCCAGCTTGCAATATTTTTTAATGTTACGACAATGTTGGGTTTGACCAGTGTTTCTAAAGTCGTTTTTTTAAAAAGAGTTAAGACGCGCCGTAACTGCTCGGTCGGTAACATCGCTAAAATGTTACTTTTATCGTTTAAAGAGTGAGATTTTACGATCTTTAAAAATAAATTACTGGCTTCGGACGGGTTAATCGCGGTCTGCAGATGTACATTTTTTAAAAGTGTTAATATATAAAACCAAATAAAAGTCTTTTTTTCTGTAACAATTCTAGAGCAAGCGTGTAAGGTAGGTGGTACACTGGTATAATTAACGGCGGCAATTCGTGATATTTTCCGGCCTCCAACGACGATTATAAAGGCATTAAATTTTTAAGAACGCCGTCGAAAAGTCATAGTTCTATCATAAATCACACACCGATTACAGTTATAAAAAAATGTAATAAAAACTGAAGAATAACGTTTAGTTTAATCGGAACACGCTTCAGTGTGGGTGAGTGTTTAAATGGGTAATAATCCCATACATTTATATTTTTATACGAATAATTCAATAATAATAGGTATGCAGTGACTTAAGACTAGTTACACTACAGGCGTCATCGCAATTAGAATTGTCCTAACAGTGACATAATACATTTTTTTTAAGCCATATTATGCAATCGAATACTTTTCTATATATTTGGTGCTTACGATTCGAATGTAAATCGAATGCCACCTGCCATTTTGCTTACCATAGTGACTAAAAAGTATATGAAGATTGTGAATATTTTATTAGTCTCTGAGTACCACCAGACATTTCAGGAGATGTAATTAAAAACTGAAGACAGAATGTATCCCAACCGAAGGTTTATGGTAACACCGCATCTTTAATTGCTACTTTGACAGACGTTAAGAGCCTGCAAACCGACTTTCGGGTGTGGTCGCGCGAAATGGACGCAACATTCGACCTTTAGGAGGTGTTGTTTTTATTATTCGGTTCGCGCAGCAAATTAGAAAGTTTATGCGAACGACCGGAGTTATAATAAATAACATTCACAGGTTAGCAACTCCGAACGAATCGAAAGGGCAGTTTTAATTAGCTCCCAATGATTTATGCCCCATCAAGGTCCGCGAATAATCCCACTGTCCTGATGCGCGCCGCCGCTCTCCAACAATTAAATGTTCATTGCCCACTTTAACGACGCTAATATAATATAACTCTCTCACCTAATTGGTTAATTTTAGTATTTAATATCCGCGAATAACCCACGCCGTTTCTCTTAACGCGCTTCGCTACTTTATACACTGTTTAATTTATTCGACCAGAATCAACAATAGCACCGTGATTCGACCATTCATATTTAGAACTCGTCGATAAATCACGAAAACGTATAATGTTTTTTTGATAAATAAAATAATGAAACGCGGAGCCGGCGCAGGCGACGAAAAGTATTCGACGAGGAATGCACTTTTGCATGCACAATGCCCTTTTGTTTAGAGAAAGTATTTCACATTTTAACCTCATGAGTGATTTATTTAATTCTTTTTTGTATGATTTATTCTCAACTGCCTTCAGAAGCTTACGTTTCTTTTCTGGCTCTTTTTGAGCCAACAAAGTAAACTTGACAAATAAAGGAAGAGCGAGCTTCTTTAGGCGCTGTGATTTTGGAAGTTATTTTAATATAATTCTTGTCGCAGATTTTTATTTAGACAAACGTGTTTAGTGGTTATTATTTATTTATGTGTTCGAACGAAACTGTGAAGAGAGACATTAACTACTTGTGGTAATGATTGCATGTGCCGGCCCCGCTCTACTAAAGGTAAGTAGATACCGAATTAAGTTATATTATACACACCAATTTGTCTTTATTGTCATTCTTTATTGCATTACTGTAGTCAGAAAAATAACATGCAATACAAGGACTATTTTGAATATACATAAAAGAACATTTTTATGTGCTATTTTACGAAAAATACTACCTTATTTTATCTTTAACATATCATTTTTGTGAAACCATCAACATAAGAACACAACTTGACCAAATTATGAATTGTTAAAAATATAACTGGGGTTTAGACAAGTTTCTTAGCAAGAACATTTTTTTATATATATTTTTAGACTTACTTAACTATAAGTAAGAATATTCGTAACCTTGACCGACTGTGACTAGAACATTGGAGCATTTGCAGATAAACTTCTTTGATAGCAACACGAAGGGCATCTGTTTTTGCCGGTCAAAATATTCATACTTTGTTTTTAAATATTAAGATATAAATAAGTTTTAGCTTGGCAACTCTATCGTTGAAGCAACGTTACACAGAACAATCTTGCAGACAAATTACCACGTTGGAACATTTATACGGCTTGATAGACGTCATCAATTTTTATCATACCTAAATAAGCAGGAGCCTTTTCTGAATCCGTATAGCCTCTTCCGCCTCTAGTTTGTAACCATCGCATCGTGTAAGGCCTTAAAAACCGAAGTTGGCAAGCGTAATGCGTGCGTTTGCACATTGCACGTTGAAAATATACTCAAGAACATTCAAAACGGATCACTGTTCATACGAATTTGTACGCTGAGTGGTCCGTTTTCATTGCATGTAAGTGCACTTGCTTTCGCTCGCGTGATCTGCCTTCAACGCAAAGTTCAATGTAGGTTGTATGCAAATGCCTATCGATTTTGAATCTTGGCTACTGATAATTAGACTAATCACCAGTGTTCTCGTAACACATGGTTTCTTTACTGGACTGGGATTCTACACGGTAGAATCTTATTGTTTTTGACATGCTTCCATATAGTAAACGTTACGATAGCTCTTATTTACATTATAGTAATGGCGGCCGTTAAAAACAATATCACAACACGTCAAAGGCAGTAATTATGGTTATATCGAGTCGAATAGGAGCTTTGTTTGAATCAAATAATGAACTTTATTCTGTAAGTAGACACAGCCATTTTTACAAAATCAGAATCTATCAATGCTCCAAGTGGAAGCAACGCTAAAACTAGGCAGTCAGATTTTAGAAGGTTTTATTGAATTTTTCATTTGTTTGATGTCACTACCCTTATTATGAGTTAAGTACAATTACCGTACTCGCTAGCGATTTGAATTCTCTGTACCTCGCACTCTATAAGAATACTGCGAGGTCAGCGAGGGAATATGTTTTGGTTGAACCTAAGACTCCTCAAGCGTCGCTCGTCGTCACACCTCTTATAGCTATTCAGAGTATATTAAGTGAAGATACAAACCGTTATTCCGAATAATTGAAGAACCAACACACTACAATAACATACATTTATAGTGACAAAAAATGATTTAAACGTAGGTACTCTACAGGAGCGTCCTCACAGAGAGCATTCGCGTGAATATTCGAGAGGTGTGGACGTTGAGCAGAGCGTTACAAAGCTTACACCACTCAATGTTCGCGCTGAATGTTCATTACACGCGACTGCTCTCAGTGAGGACGCTCCTTGCTATAGTATAACATTTCATAAACAAATCTAATGAAAAGCAAGCTTTAAAAAAACCCAACTGCCGATGCCATTTGGATAGTGTCGTCAAAGTAATGTTTTTTTTTTTCTTTTTATTTCGCCAATTTCACATTTAAATAATTTTAATATAGCCTATGACACTCTCTTGGTTAAGACGAATCTAACTAGGTACGTATAATGTATTAAAATTGGTTTATCCGTTTAGCAGTTACAAGTAGACATTAAGTCGGACATATATACAACCCAAACACATAACCCTCCTTTACGGCTTTGCCGCAGTCAGGTAAAAAATATAAAACAATAACTATGGGTTTAATTCTATAGTAACTGATATTATAGTTGGTAATATTTCGAGTATAGGCAGTTATAGTACGATAACTTGCAGAGAATAGCAAGCCCCCGTGCTTAAAGAGATACCTAGCCAGGAGGAGTTACTTTTCTCTGCAGCTTACTGTGCGTACATGATTATGTCACACAAAACATATAGGTAGCAAGGGACATTATGGTAAATGAACGACAATTATGGCAAATAAAATTATTTCGAATAAAAATCTGTAAAAGAAGTAAATACCGTGTTTAATTCCCACTAATATTAGACAAGCGAAAGGTTTGTTAGTTGGTCCTTTTTGCTGCAACGGTGCAACGGGTCGATATTTTGCTAAGAGATAGTCGAAGAGTCGGGGAAAGACACGGGCTAATTTTTATTCAGAAAAATACCTTCTAAGTTTTCGCAGAATTAGGAATTAAAATACTTACGCGGATGCAGTGACTGGAAAAATCTAAATTTAACATTAGGCGACACGAGATATCGATTAATACTAACAAAAGTTCAAGATTTTTGCATAATTATTTACCCTACCGGGGCCTGAACCTGACTGTGATCGTCCGGTTAATGGGTAGGGTCACAATTAATTAGTCTTTGTACCTATGATGTAGTGCTTACCTATCTGTAAATATAAACGTTTGAAAATGCGATGGTTATAACAATTATTTATAAAGGGTAAGCAAGTGTTATAACACTTATAGTGAGCGTTTGACTCTATCACCACAATACGCCTCTATCGTGCTATTCGCTCTTTAACTCAAAATAATATGCAACCAATATGACAAGTAAATTTACTAAACACAATACTGTTGAATACAAAGGGCTTTCTGTCATTTATACTAATATTAAAGTAAAGGTAAGTGCTCTAGCACAATTATCTTTTACGTCAACGAACCTCCGCCAGTTTTGACATGTCTATTCCATTAACGATCCTAAGCAGGCAGATTTGCGGTGGCAGTGCGGCGAGAAGGACAATTAAGAAAATTTATTTTTATTGCATTCCTTGCGGCAACCGCCGCTTTCCTTCTAGAACAATGTAATAATGGTTTTAAGCTTGGAGTTTTTTTAATAAGAACTTGACTAGGCTAGAGACGTACTTTGGTAGTTTTATTAAATAAGAACACCTGCTTTACATATAACTAAAATTAAATTAAATAAAACTAAAATTCAGTCAATATTTAACATAATTCCAAAGAGTCATAATTCCAAATTGATAAAATCCCCAATTTTCATAATACCGAATGAAATGTCTGGAAAGAAGACTTTATTTTTTGATATCGTTTATAAATGAAACATATCGTGTTGTAATTATATTATAAATTTAACCTAAATGAGCTCCAGCTTAACTTAGCTTTCGGAAAAACGAAAATTCGGACAAATGAATATTCGGAATTTTAAGGTGTACCCATGTTTGGTACTCATAAAAAATACCAGCCAACTGCGAGTTGGACTCGTACAAATTTTATTTTCATTATATATCGTAATGGCGGCTATAGAAATAGGCATTGTGAAAATTTTAACTATCTTTCTTATACGGTTTATGAGGTACATCTCGCTGACAGACGGACGGACGGACGGACAGCATAGACAAGAGATTAGCAACACCCTTTGGGAACGGTGTCCATAAAAGCAAATTACCACAGGTGATGACTTTATTACCTAATTAGGTAGGTACCGCGGTATTGAAAGTATGATAGAAATCATTGATAACTGTAATAAGAAATAAATACGCAAGGAAGAGGCACCTACACAAAGTTTACAGACATTAAAACATTAAAAAGTGACTTTAACATCTAATTACTACTTTATATTATTTACCGACGCTCTAACAAAGAGATTTTATTATTTATTCAATTGTTTGAATAATAAAATGCAATTTTGCAATGTTATAAAATCTATTAGATTGTAGAAATAGTAAATGCTTTAGTGGGGTTTTGGCCGTGATATATTTCGCTAAACCAACTGAATAATAGGCAAAATAAAACCAAAAGTATAACTGCAGTACGAAAACGAAATTTAAAACGCTCATAGCAGCTCAGAATACATGAAACTTTGACTATAAAAACAAATTGTAAAAATGACATTCACTTCGACTGAACTAAAAGAGTGACAAATTGTCACCTTCGAAACTTTGTCTAATAAAGTTGAACGAACTATTTGTCTTGGCCAGACTTGTTTATAGTTAATTTCAAATAATTATAAAGTAAGTTTGTACTCAGACTATTGGTGGGGCCGCACGCGATGCCTGTCTGTGCTTCTCGTATCAACGTCTTGGCTGATTAGGCGGTAAAAAAGGTGTGTCTTTGGAAATTAGGAAATGATTCAGTAACATTTTTAAATGAGAATAAGCTTTTGTTTTTGCTCAACACAATATCAAAGAAATCGAAATTCATTTGTTTTTGTAACAACAGACTGACTTCTAAGGAAGTGAAAGTTACTAGCCGTAAATAAATTGCGAACTAGACAATGATAAAAAAGGTAAAGTCATAGACTAAACAGCAATTAGACGCGGCAAAATAATTATTCGAAAATCGAACAGACAATAATCGGCCATGCGCCGCGCCATCTTGCTAGCGGGCCCTGGCCAAATGTTTCCGCTTTAATTTCTCCTTTAATTTGGAGTTTCCGCTCGCAGCCAATCCGTCCCGTCAGTCTACCATAATTATATTATTTCGGCAATAAATTATCGAATTTTGAATACAAAAGGTGGTTATAAATATCCTCCTTAATTTTGGTTAGACAACAATGTTAGAGGCCTGATGGATAAACACAGGTAGCTTAGGCACAAAATGTTTATATTTCATTTGAATATTGAAGTATTTTGTAAATATGCTATAAGTATCAATTACGCATACGGACGAGTATATTCAAAATTTTATACGTACACAGATCGTTATTTTGCGGTAAGTTTGGTTACTTTCAAGCATTTACTACTATACAACAAACTTTCTAAGCAATTGAGTCATCATTAAAATCAACACATAAAACTTGGTGACAATAGTGACGTATGTACAGTCGATATCGACCCAGCTGGTTCGATTAATTCAGTTCGAAATTAACGCCGCGGGTAAGCAGGGCATCGACGCCGTCGCCATGGCAACGCGCCCCATACTTACAACGCACTAATTATGCCACACTGATTGCTTTTCACTTTTTATTCCCCACGAGAAGAAGCCACCCCTTCGTGCGAGATGACGTTCGGTATCGATCGCTATCGAATGTTGGCGATAGTCATTTAGTTGGTGTCAATGAACTTTTATTAGCTGCGTTTTAGAGCAAGATAATGTGGATCTTTAGGTTCTATAAAATGATTGTGTTTTGCCTTATCGCTGCTAGTAATTTTAGATATAATTAATGCGGAATATGTACTTTGTATTAACTATTTTATTTCTTTTGAATAATGCTTATAAATACTAAGCAAAAAGCACCAGTCATTAATATAAATGCCGAGTGACTGACGTAAAAGCAAAACACAAATGAATTACCGACCAGTGACACTATTTGAACAAAGCAAAATTCAACGGAACTTTTAAATTAATTATCGTGATTTTAGATTAACTTTTTAATCGACTAAAGCCGTGTCCGACTAAGCATCGACTCAATGCAAACAGTGACTTTGCATTCGAAATGTGATGACGTCACCGCGGGTCTAAGGAAACGGGTCATTACAGTGTTTTTATTCGTCGCTGATTAATCATTTGATTAATTACTCAGTTCCTATTAAGTGTTGGGTCGCTTTTGTATTGACTTTAGCTGGTGGATGCATTAAATTTTCCAAAGAATTAGGTAAATGTTTTAGGTTTGAATAACTAACTTGACAATGTTTTTCTGATTGATCACTTTCTTTTTTTTATTAACAAAGAAAAATTAATCATTTCAAATCGTATTCTAAAACAATCAAACCAATTAAATTGGCAAACGAATAATAGCCCTAGTCCAAGAAATCCATAAAGTGCTTGCATGTTCCAAGTTTAAATGTTAAACCGTTCACAATGACCGTGGCCATTAATGTTTCTCACGCTACTAATGTTATTTATATCTCGCGATAGGCTACTACACCTTCTATAACTTTGAGACAATTTAATCAAGTTTCAGATTGCTGCAATTAATTTACTGCAAGTAAATACTTTAGGGGTATAAATTGAACAGTGACCTCTCTTGTGACGCATTACGAGAAGATTTGTATTTTTACAAACAAAACGTATTAAAACTAAACCCGAGCACAAATGAGAAATTTAGAGAAGTATTTCGACCTTATTCGCAAACGTGTATCGACCACATCGCCACTAATATTGTGGGGGGAAAAGCGGACATCATTGATCTGGGTTTATCTGATCACACCGCACAGTTCTATTGCATCCCAATTAAGAAGCGCCTTCCTCCACCGATTAAGTGGTGGTACGAATACAGAAGAGACTACAGTGATGATAATCAGCGTAAATTCTTGGAATGCTTGTCTTCCATTTCTTTTATCGATATTCTGTGTGAAACTGAAGCGACAGTAGCATTCAATGGACTTTATAATTTGTTTATACTATTTTATGATCTGTGTTTTCCGACAATAAGGGTAAAGCTTTCTAATCAGAAGTATAAATCGCGCTTGTTGACCAAGGGAATCCGTAACTGCTGCAGAAAGAAAAGACAGCTTTACCTTTTGAGTCGTAAGAATCGAGATTACAGAGCATTATATCAGACATATTCTCGATCATTAAAGAACTGTATTAACTTGCATAAAAGGTCTGAGAATCTTGAATATATTAGAAAGACAGACAGTAAATCTAAGGCCGTTTGGACTGTAATTAAAAAATATACTACATCAGACATTGAAGTAAAATCTATCAATAGAATAATAGTAGACAATAACAATGTTGATGATCCACAGAAAATTGCAGAGTATTTTAATGATTATTTTATTAAGACAGTGAGTAATAATTCGCGGGCAAACCCTGACAATGATATAAGAATCGAAAACAACTCATCAAGTATTTTTTTGAATCCAGTCAGTGAGGATGAACTTGTTAAAATAGTTACTTCTCTAAATAACTCACAAGCCGTTGGTAATGATGGTGTGCGCACGGATATAATTAAAAAATGTATTTCAGTCATTGCACGCCCTCTTGTACATACATTAAATCTATCCTTACATCAAGGCATTTTTCCAGATTTACTCAAACAATCGGTAGTAAAGCCATTACATAAAAAAGGGGAAAAGAGTAATATGAATAACTACCGTCCGGTAACTCTCATACCCATTTTTTCAAAAATTTATGAAAAGGCCATGTACAAGAGGCTAGTTGCATTCTTTGAAAAGAATAATTTAATAAACGAAGAGCAGCATGGTTTTAGGAAGTCCTATAGTACTTCCTTAGCAATGTTTAAGCTAATAAAACAAGTATTGGACTGTATTGATGATAAAATCCCGGTAACAGTGCTCTTCATGGACATGACCAGGGCATTTGATTTTGTATGCCATAATCGTCTTATCACTAAGTTGTCACGATATGGGATAAGAGGCCCCGCACTTGACTGGATCAAATCTTACCTCTATGACCGAACGCAATGTGTAGAGTCTGTTAGGTATTGCTCGGAGTCCAAAGTACTCGAAACATATAGATCGTCTTATGCTAAGAATAAGTTTGGTGTACCCCAAGGTAGCATCTTGGGTCCTCTATTATTTTTGATGTATATCAATGACTTGCCTAATAATCTCACCCAGGAATGCATCTTATTTGCCGATGATACATCAATTATTATAAAAGGTTATAACTTGGCGACCTACGACAGAGATATAAATGATGTACTTGCACAATCTATAACATGGTTAAAAGCGAACAATTTAAAAGTAAATATTGACAAAACTAAGTATATCCAGTTCCACACACATAAAAGTCAACCTAAGTTATTAAATATAAGGTTTGATAACGAACCTGTCGAAGAAGTGGTGCAAACCAAGTTTCTAGGTGTATTAATTGACCGGAACTGCAACTGGAAGAGTCATTTAGATCATATCTGTTCTAAGGTCAACAGTTTTGTATATGCCCTTAGAAAAATAAGGCAGACAGTATCCGTACCAGCGGCCTTAATTGCATATCACGGTTATGTCAATTCCTTATTGCGTTATGGTATAGTTCTCTGGGGTAACTGTGTAGATATGGAGAGAGTATTTTTGGTTCAGAAACGTTGTATCAGAGCAATATTCAACCTAACTATAATCGAATCATGTCGCCCATATTTCATTCAAAATGGCATTCTCACTGTGGTGGGTTTGTATATTTTGGAAGTTTGCGTTTTTGTACACAAACATAAGGCTCTCTTTACTAAAAAGCAAGATTTGTGTACAAACAGAGTCCGGAGTCAGTATAAACAAAAATTGTATAAACCTTTAGTTAGATTGGCCCTAAAATCCAAAAACTCCTACATTATGTGTATAAAAATTTATAATAAGTTACCTGACGATTATAAAGAATACAAATTAAGTTTATTCAAGAAAAAGACCAAAGAATGGCTAAACGAGAAATGCTTTTATTCTATTAATGACCTTTTGAATTATAACCATTATTAATTATGTAATTTTATTGTGACATTTAATTTAATATCGTTATTAACAATTGTAATTTCTCTTTTTCTTTCGATTATACTATGTAAGCATAAATTGTGAACGCCTGAGAAGGTAAGGGCTTAGTGAAACTTTATAATAATAGTGCAATTATTGAACACCTATGTACTGTACCTAAATTCTTCACAATAAATTGATTTGATTTGATTTGATTTGACCTTACTTTCATGTTTTTTGTACTGAATTTCTTTGACGTTGTCACTCTTGTCGTATAATTATTTGTCTATTAACTCTTCCACTCACTTAAAGCGTTATCTTTTAAAATTAAAACGCGTCCATTTGTTACTGGCCGTTTTCACGAACGAGATTGACCATTGATAGAGCGCAGCCCTGACCTTGCCCAAGGTACGCACACTCGCGCAGTGCCCACGCGTAGTACGCACGCAACTCACACACTGCCGCGAAAATATTGAGATTCTACCAAATGCATATACTCGTAATTCAAATTACTCAGCCGGTAAAATTACGGGGTTGGCTATGGTTTTAATTTATCGTTTATGATTTCTTAGTTTAAAATTATAAATATGTTACTTTTATTTACATACACGTGCGTATCGAGTATACGTTGATTCATACAAAATTTAACTATTAAGAATGATCAAGCTTTCAACTTTCGAAGATTATTTTAACCCTACAAGTAGTACTTACATACTTGCCTATAAACCGAATTATTTAAAGTAATTTCAACATATCGTTTTATGTATATTGAAAAAAAGTAAAAAAGTAAACTAAAGCGTTGTTCAAAAATAGCCGACATGCGAGAGCGATAAAAACCGTTGATGATTACAAAACTTTTCAGTTTCACCCGACTAAGGTAAACGAACTGCGAAACGTATGCGCGCATTTTAAAATCTAGTGTGAAGCTAAAACCGTCAACACTAAAACCACAGACACACTGGCTTGAAAGAAAACAAAAGAAAAACGAAAACAATCTCGTGTGTAGACTGTAGAGTGCAGGGTGAACGAGCGAATTTACACGCTAAGCTATCCACAAGTCGGCTCTCGTTCAAATTCGAATTCGGGATAAATTAGAGTCCCCTTTAATAAAATCTCCGAACGTCCTATCACCGATTAACATTTCAGCAATCAGAACAGCCGAAAAGCACGCGATCGGTTCCCTCACGAAACAAAGAAAATAACTATATCCGACTCCCTATAAATTCGATACCGATTATTGATTTATTTTCTTTAATACTTTTAATGCGGGTTAACACTACCCATTAGCTGCATATGTGTGTGTATGTATAAAATGATAATGGTATGCATTCGCAACACACATAATTAGTGAAAATGGGGGGTCGTATATTATTAATGAGGGGTGGTGGGGATTGTTATCTACTCAAGCTTTTGTGTTCTTTTGTATAGATCAGAGTATTGATTGTTTAGTCGATAGACTCGATACTTGCGCCGGTCTTTAATTATAGGGGCTAACTGCGGACACCTCGCTTGACGCAGTAATGGAAGGGGGCCGGTTACAATTTCGTGTAATTATTCAGCTGGCCACGGCAACTTTGGACATTTACTAGTCGCATTTAATTTTAATTTGATATTTGAGCTCCGCCTTAACACTTAGCTGTCACTGTAACGTCGCGAACAGTTCGTTATCAAATCGTTGATGGTTTCAATTAAAAAGATAATTATTTTATTTAGGTATTTGCTTTGCCGTTGTAAATGCCGCGCAGTTTCCCTTTTATAAATAAGGGCGATTTCTAATTTCACTTTATTCAGTTGGATAAGTTTGGTTTCATGGACATTTTAGTAGTTCCCTTATCAGATTTTGTTGGTTATGTTTTTACTTATGAATTATGAGTCAGTCAACATTTTCTAACTCAGGGGTAAATTTGCTTCACATGGGTAATCGATTATTGGCTTAAAAATTATATTAAAGGCCATCTAAGCCTATAAGAACTTACAAATAGGTCTTGTTTCGAGCTAACTCTCTATTTTCTTTCAAGCTCCACCTGATTTTGAGGGAAACAGCAAGAAGATTCAAAAATTTACCGAACGTAAAATCTCATGTTGGTGGCCAAGTTAGACAGACATGTGAAGAGACGGCCGGTACTTCACTGATTAATAAGATGGGGTTGCGAGCAAGGGGTACCACCACCCCACGCGCACCCTCGCGCCTTACCCACGAAACAAAAAAAAATGTGACTCATCAACCCACACCAAGAAACAACAACCACCCCCAAACGCATAACACATCATAACCATTCTTCCGTCTTAAATACTCGACCTTAACATAATGGAAAAAAAGTTCTAATTAGATACCCACTTAAAAGCTGATAGGACCGTTTGGTTGTCGAAGTCGAGTCTCCTATAATCGTTCATTACCGCACACAAGCAAACGTCATTCACGTATTGTCCAGACACGCATACAAGTATGCGTTAATTATATCGGAAAGTAGTGGGTTGGGGTTAGTTGATTTGATTAATTCTAGCCGGAGTAGACGGCCTTGTTAGAATATACCATAAGTCGGAATATTCCGCCCTGGCCATTCGTATAAGTATCACTCAGATGCTAATTGATTAATTTTCCCGTCTATTGGTCTGCTAAGACTTGTATTGTATTTAAGAATTGGTTCGAAAGTGCATGTATAAATGAATAGTGAAATGGTTGATAGTATAATCCGTAAACGAAATAATCGAAAATGATCAGCCGTTCTCAAAATTTCATTTCTATTCGTAATAGAACTTACGAGACCTTTCTAAACTTCACAGAAGAAATACACATAACCGCGAAAAAACTGTTTACAAAATATTTGCTACAACTTACGTTAAAATTGTACAAAATGAATGACGTAATCAAAATGGTTCTCCGTCCAAATAAGGAAAGTGCGAGGCATTCGTCCATCGGAAGTCGTTCGCGAGCTCTCGGCAAATCGCTCCAAATGGCGCACACGCTGCCAATTCTATTCTAATATGCTTTCATAGCTCTTTGATAAATAGCTCTATTTTCGCAAACAATTTTTATTTTTTCAATTTGCGCTCAATCCGGACTGGGAACAAGTTTTGCTTTGGAACTAGTGATTTTAAATATTCAACGTATACATACAATAACAAAATGTATAAACTTTATATTAAAATAAGACGAGCTAAGGTTGATTTCTAACTGGATGCCTCAAAAAATGTCGCAATTCATCATCGTACACAATCATCTGTTTTTTAAGCACACTGTATTTGACGCTACTTTGCCTTACTTACAGTCTCTGATATTCTCTCTTTTTAGGGTTCCATAGCCAACAAGGAACGCTTATAATTTCGCGATGTCCGTCTGTCCATCAGTCCGCGGTTTTATTCAGAGATTATTTGTAGTACTACAAAGCCGTAATTACGCCGACAATGTTGTAAAATAAATGAAGTGAATGAAGTTTTTACCATTTAAAAATATGGTTTTTAGATTATAACCACGAGTAAGGTATCATAGGATAGATAGCTCTTAAAAAACATAAATCATCATCATTCTCGTATATGCCCGGTTTTTAAACATTTCCCAGTCAGAGCGGCTATTGCCTAACGCCTCGTAATCGTTTTCATTTTGAAAATCGAAGGCTTATCGCAATAGCGACGCTGTTCTCTACGAATCTCATAAAAAAGGCAACCCGTTACAAAACTACTTAAGTATATTAATTATTGATATGAATTCGGTACATACGAAAATAACTAGGCATTTGAGGCTAATATATAAAAATATATTTTATAGTAAACCAAATGACCTTTTGCTATACTAACATTTAGCACAAGAGATAATAGACTTCACTAATATTACTTCAGCGCAATTTAATGAAAAACCTTTTTGCATTAGCAGCCTTTGCAGCATAACGATTCGGTTCCCAATTACTCAGGAAACTGTAATAAACGAAACGTTTCACCACAAATTAGCGAAACCAAATATATTACTGTTCTCCATTAAAGTTTTCCGAGCAATTAATATAGTTTTTTGCAACGTTGTTCTACTATGTCGGGAGTAAATAATGAAACGTATACCGTCTTCGCTCCGCGAACGCTGAGGTTCGCGTGTTTAATATTACCCGAAAACGAGAAAAAAACCCGCTAAAAATTTATTATTGACTGAGCCTGGCCCGATCCGGAACACTGACAAATTGCTACGGTTTTTAAATAAAATTTCCTTGCACGTTTACTGCGAATTTGGTGCAGTGGAATTGAAATTTTGTTTTACTTTTTCTGTGAATGGCTAAATTTCGTGAATGAATTGTTGTCGGTATCGGGATTGCTTCATCCAGTTGTATGAACTATCATCAAGTTACCAACTCCGTTTCCATTTTATTTCCTGTCAAACTCATGCATTCACCAAAGCCAAAATGGTTTTTATATCACTATGCGGTGTATATATTAACTTGTCCCCTCGAGTGCAGTTGGTATTAGTCTCTATTTATTTTTTAATTTGCATAGATATATTTCCACACACTTACCTAACAATGAAATAAACATAGCCCCTAACATTTACCAGCATTACTTTTTAATACAGACCACGCTTCTCCGAACTCTTATCTTCTTATGCAAAATATTGGCTCGCGCCGGACTTTATGTAAATTTGTCTACCTATTATACTAAAGTATAAAATATCTTATGAATTGCCCACACCTCGTGCTGGCTTAGTGTGGGGTGTCAAAATAGATAGCACGGACCGGTTTCGGGTATGCAAATATACGTGTGCTCTCTTTCATGCTAGTTCGGCTCGTGCTTCAAGCCTTTCTTATGGTGATCTAAGTGTCTGTCTGTCCTTAGAATACGCATAACAATTTAAAAACCGTTGACAATTTATAATCAACATAATCAATTGTCGTTTTGTCGGTAACTATGTCTATTTCGAGGGAGAATGAATTAAGCATTATCTTATCTTAATTCGACGATGTAAAACATCCTAATCGTGATTATTTCATTAACCAATGCCTCTGATATTGGCGTTGCAAACTGCACTGGCATTTAAACAAATATTACTATATGCATAAGTATTATTTCGATGATATCATCACCCAGTAAAGAAGTTTTTTTACAATAACTATGTAACAAAATCAAGTTAGATACCTACTCTATAAGATAGCGGTCACAATTCAACTCAATACTTAAACGCCTAAATTCTTTACGAAACAGTTATTTTCTCTGCTGAAACGTAATAAAAGAAATGATATCGCAGTTACGTTACATACGTTCGGTCCCACCTGTCTGCTCCCGATGGGTAATGCCCCGATATTCTTGAATTCGATATAGCTATACCTATATCTAATTTCAATAACCCCTGCGCCATCTCATCTACATATCAATGTTCGCAGCGTCTCCGAAACTTTTCTCTAAATATGCATCGCCCGTGCTCCATGTCATTACTACAGGAATTTCGCTAAAATTGGATCGCCCCACTGTCATACCCTTCAGTAATAGTAACGGTTTCTTTTTGTAACGAACTTTTTGTAACACGATATTCGCGTTGTCTACGCTCAGGGTGGGATTTGTTACAAAGATTTTTGATTGGCGTTCGCGTTCGCTTTGACGATAGAGTTTCTTTAAGCTAACGAGGTCATGTGATGCCAGGTGTAGTTTTCATTTGTTTCCCGAAATACACACTGAACATGATTTTTGAATATCGAACGCTTTACGAACATGACGCGAAGGAAGCTAATCCGCAGCAATAATTCGTTACAATTATCTGATAAGTATCATTCAGAAGCGTACCCTTCTTCCCACACGTTCGTCGCTCAATCGCTGAATGAGCATCTCGATACATGCACCGATTGTGAGCATCTTAACCCCACGTCGCATCTACAATGAAATGCCTTAAATTTATGCATGTAGCCAACAATAGTGGCATCGGCTGCATAATTTGATTACCGAACTTTTGTCATGACAAGGGCAGGTATCGGATCATAAAATTAAATTTAGTCCTATCATTGGTTAATTTCGAACCGAGCTCTCGAAGCTAAAGGGTCTATGTATCATTCCCGACAATGGTGTTCAATCAATTATTATTTCTAGGGTACCTTTGATGAAATTTTAAATTGTTGCGATAACGGTCGCTGCATTGAGAGTTAACAATGTGTTTTTGGATTTGCATATATCAGTTATTGATTGAAAAAATATTTAAATGCACTGTTTTGAAATATTCGATCGATCCGTTATGGTGCTCGTACATAAAACGTGTAATTGTTAGTGTATTTTATGAAATTTGCATAAACGTTGAGTTTAGTGACGTGGTTTAGTTTTGCGAGAGACAATGGTCGGCTGTGGCACAAAACTGTACCCATCTCAGCGGAGTGAAGTTAATTGTGCTGCGCAGTGTGAAAACATTGCGGCGCGTCACGCCTTCCGTGCGACGCATATTTCTGAATGGCTTTTGTTCTTAGTTAAACAATGTTAACTTTGCAATAACGAGATAAAACAACATTAAATGAACACAAGTATTACGGCTTTCTAGTTGTTAGAATCATTATCTATTAAATCTGTTGTGGGCCTCATTCTACTGAGTAAAGCCTTGCTTTTGACATGTTATTGTATGGTTTTTACGAGTAACTCGGCCGCAATTACTGTCAAGTAAATAAGAGACCGTACGATAACATTTCAAAAGCATTATGGTTTTACCGATACGAATGGAGGCTCTGAATGACTCTTCAACGAGGAACCGAAACTAGGAATATCAGGAACACCAGATACGAAGTACGGACTAATATTTTGTGCCGAAAAGGTATGCAAGAAGCATTTGGAAGCTAACAATGATGCCTATAACTAGTAATTTTGTATGCCTATTTGAGTTGTAAAAAAAAGGCTTTCTAGAAATCCAAATGAGTATCTTAAGTAGGTACTAAGTGAATCACTTTAAATAATGCCGATATAATATAATGATATGATTTGATAACCAAGGAAATACATAAAAAATACTAAGAAGTCATAAAACAAATTGAAGTGCATTAAAATAACAAAATAACTACTACGATTAAATAATAATGATAAACGGTGATTAATTTTAATTTCTACAATTGACGCCTCGTGTCAACCCACCGTCTGCCACTTGTCTGGATAAATACTTCACACATACATTATCATACATACAATTTAATATTTCTTTTGCTCCATTATCTTTTACCTACTAAGTGCTTTGCATGCATTAGAATAGTTTAAAAGTACGCGTGCTGCCAAGATTGTCTTGAGTATTAGCATAAGTAAATCGAATGTACAGTGATACCCTCAGATGGTTATAGTAATGTGGTTGGAAATCAGATTGGTTCATTTGCATGTGCATGCACCCTTAACTCGTGTCTATTTCTTCCTTGGCAACGGATGGTAAAACGACAATTTAACATTTGGAATAACCTAACACCACTGTATACGTCTTAATTGTTACAAATGTGACAATTCATTGGAAATTTAAAATCAATGTAGAATGAATTTCGTCTTGCTATGATTAGTGGTTTAATGACAAATTAATCTTAAATATGTTTTATTAAGACAAACAGGGTTTTTATAGATACTAAACTAGGATTTCAACGGATTAATTGTCCAACTTTCCATTTATTAATAAATTATAAATTGGAATCTGTTGACTTTGGTGAATAAAATTGATCAGTAAAAATATTGTGCGTAGATTCATTTAGTTTTAGGCTAAGTAATAGCGTATACACATATATATAACTAAACATTACAAAAACTGTTGCCCAGACAATGTCGTTACAAATACAGAGCCAAAAATAACCGTGGAGAATCCCAAATATTTTGCATACGAATGTAAAACTTAACCCTTCCGATGCGCTTATGTATTTGCATACCATTTTTTATGACCAACCGTTAAGCGTTCTTAGATTTAAATTGGAATAGTTATTATCTATTTTTATTTAGATTCGCACGCGACAAGGCTCGTGCTAGAATGCATGAATAAGTCAGTTATGCGTACGGCCAGTCACGACACCCTGTTAACACCAACTGCCTTGTACGAGTGACTTGTATTCAAGTAGCCTGACACTTGGGGAAGTGGAAGCAAAGCCTGTTTGAATATTTTACAAAAATATTTTTGCATTTTTGAAGATTATTAGGCCATGTTTTGGATCAGACATGTGTGAGCAAGTAGGTGCTCGTGTCGCCGAATTGAAGTAATAACTTTATTTTTGTTGAGAGGTTAATAACGGTTATAGAAATGCAATTAGAGTTCTATTTCTAAAAACCGGTTCTGATTGCGTTATTCTTGCAATTTACAGATCAATAAATACAGTTGGGAACAATAAAATATTCACTTTATACGGAGCGGTAATCTAGTAGCAGTAAAATTGTGCCGTAATTGCTCTAATTAATGTCAATATCAGCCCTAGTTCGTTCAATATTACAAGGAGAATGAATGCATTGACAAGTTTAATTCCAAGAACTCCATGCTTAGTTAGACTTGTATGAAGACTCCCTAGCCCGGCACTGAACGTGTAAAAGTAAAAAGTACGTGAATAAATTAAAACTGGCGGGGTTATTAATTGGTGCAAAGTTTTTGTTTCTCTTTTTTGGGGAAACTATCGACTCTGCGTGACTGATTATTCAAAAGGTTAAAAACTGGCTGAAAATTTCGTGCCAAATGCAAACTAAATAGTACTCGTAACTGCCGATTAGGGTTGGCGATTTTATAATTAAATTAGTATTAGGTAATTATTATTTCATACGTTCAGCTGAATAAGTATAAAATTAATAATTTTTGCATAGAAGTTTTTTAATACCGGGTAGGAAACACCTTATAAAATTATAGTTAGTGCAATGTACAATAACAAATGGTAAACCTATCTTTAACTAAAGTGAGTGAATCTAATTGCATTTAAAAATTGAAACAAAAATTCAGTCGTAAAACATTTCGCTTCATAAAAATTCAGTTAAAACCGAATTTTCAAGTGATATTGTTCTAAGCTTCTAGGTATGAAATTTTAAATGACATAATTAGACGGCACATGAACATAATAGTAGACGCCTTAAAGACTGCACTTTTATGCACTTGTACGATAACTGCAGCAAGTGCAAATGAGCGAGGTCGTGGAAACCCTACGTCGCTGCAACTGTAAGGCTTCTGAAATTACAGGCTCAGTAATTAAATACACTGTAATTACCCTCCACGCAATAGTCAAGGGTTGTTGATAATTTTAAAAACTTTAAAACAATGCAAAACTTTATGTCGAAACAAAACGTTTTATTTCAGGGTTTATTTAATCTAAATTCAACGAGTCGTGAAGACTCTTCGGGATAGTTTGTCTATGCTCTGATCAGCGTACGACTTATTTAGAAATATAACAACTCAGAGTCATTTAATGACGATTAAGTCACTCCTCAGTGATGATTTTCCACACACAAGTTTGTCTCTATACTCTATACCATGTGACTTGTCTCATATTCTAAAATAAAATACCAATACAAATATCATGTATACCACGTGACAGCTAGTAACATAAGCTTCATTTTCTAACACCGAGAGTCCGGGACAAACTACAAAAACCCCGCAGAAGACAGTCAGAGAATAGAGAGCCTTCAAGTATTCACACTCACAACGTTTATTACTACACTAGCTGTGCCCCGCATGCGTTGCAATGCTATTTCCCGTAAATCTGACTCACGCTTGACCGATTTTACTATAGACAACAATTACAGCATATAGTGGGATCAATAAACCTACATACATTATTATTATATTGACGATTTTGCTGGGTTCGATAATTTTTTTGCCTATCATTCTTCGTCTTCATCAAACCATCCGTAATGTAAAATCAGGAAAATAGTATGCAAAATGTGGTCTCTAGTTGCATTATTCACCAGAAAACGGCCGATTTAGCCAAAACCGCTGCAATTTGAGGTTATAAGTATTTACTTAATAAGACAAGTTAGTTTGTGTGGACTTTAAAATGTCTCTGACTATGCCAGATTTTAGTTCCTACTTTATTCCTATTTATACTCGACTAACGACTCGCCCTCGCTTCGCTTCGGTTTATGTGAGTTTTGTGTAACACCCGTACAAAACTCAGAATTTATTCTACTAATATTATAAATACAAAAGTTTGTGTGTGTATGTTAGTTTGTTACCCCTTCACGCTGCAACGGATGGACGGATTTGGATGAAATTTGGAATGGAGGTAGCTTTAACACTAAATTAACACATATGCTACTTTTTATCAGAGGGAATAACGATAACCGAAATCTACATGGACGAAGTCGTGGGCAGAAGCTACTATAAATAAAAACCTAACGATTGATGGTGAAAACCACATCTAATTCCGTTGATTGGTTCGGGAGAAGTTAGTGGATATACGAACAAACAGACAGAAGCGAAAAGCAACATTGTTTTATACTATGTAAAGAATGTAAATATAGATTACAGCAATGCAGTTGTACTCTCGATATAAATAAATCTCACTTAAGTAATAAAATGTGTGGATACCTAAATATAAAAGGATGTGATCTTTATCCCGGTTTGACCCTTATTTTTATCTCATTAACCTCTATTTTACGTGGTTTTGTGGGGAAGATAAAATTAAAAATACCCTTAAAATATTATAGTACCTACTTCAAATGCTCCGTTAAATGACATTATACTAAATACTACACATTAAATTCAGTCGATTTCATATTGAAAGCGATGACGGACACGGGTCGCGTCCGGCCGGACGCGCCGGACGGTCCGACGCCGGACCCTTACCATTCACGTGCAATCAATGGACACTCCTTTGATTATTAATTAAATATGTAGGTACGTACTCACTTGGAATTGAAGCAAATCTTTGTTTCTCGATGAAAAGCAAGACGTAGGTACTATTTATACAAATATTAAATATAAAGACTACAATCCGTAGCATTTAACTGTTAGTAGTGGTAAATATTTACAATGATTGAGAATACTTACTGAGTATATACAAACTGTTCAAAAGTATTTAAACCTTGGGTCAGATGTCCAGCGGTAGGCGTCTTGCGGCTGTAAGTGCATCCTAAAATAAAAAAATATTTAAGTTACCACTATTACATTTCACCTAAATAAGGAGCGTCCAAAATCTTAACATAAAGGAAATAATAGTGATCGAGGACAACGTGTGATCTAGATTGACATGCATTGAAAGAAATAATAAATAAATGTGACATAAACGAACAATTAATTAAAAATATTCCAGGAGACTGTGAACTGGTTGCTGTGCATGTTGCTGGCATCGAAACCTAGCATGCGAAACCAAAATCATCAAAAGCAAATATGTTGTTCCAAATAAAAAATACTAATCCTTAGAAGTTACAACACACACGCCATCATAAGGTATCCGTACAAGTAAATGATATATAATACAATATACATTGTATCTACGAGTACATCATAGGAAATCCGCTTTTTTTTTACACGAAGGCCAAAAAAAAGGAGTGTAATATTTTCAGGGTTCATTATTATTCGTATTATTTATTTATTTATTCATTAAGTACAAATAACATGGTACAATAATATTAAAGGCCCTGCAACTGACAGTAGCAGTGACTATAATAAAATAAAAATGACTAGCCTCTTAAGTTTACGAATATTTGGCTCCCGCGAAAATCCTCGGGCAAACCATTCAACACATATGGCATACGTTTCCTTAATGTTGAAACGATTATTTATTCCACCATAACTTCTAAACGGCTGAGCTGATTTAAATCTGTATGCTATTGTTAGAATCCTTTCACCATCCCGGGTGACATACGATACCTAAACTGTTAAATTTGAAATAACAACAATGGCAAAATGACAATTATTTATGTCAACAAAAAAAAGGCTTCTAATTATTACAATATTGGTATCATTTGAAAATGTCTTAATGTGGCCATCTCAAATATATACAAATACAGTAGTATTAAACGGGTTTAATCATAATATCATAAAATGCAGTTGAGTTTTTAATGCTTTCTTTTCATTTAGTTCTACTGTTGAAATTTGTAAAAGTGGAAATGTATGAATGCACTTTCACCCAACAGTAGACAATAACGCAGTAACACAATAGGTTGACACGGGTCACTACGTCGCCGCTCGATATATCGATTGTACAAAACATGTGACACACACGTACCTACCGTCTAATGAGATTGCATAGATGCTCCACGTCTAGACTGGCGGAAGAAAGACATTCATTATCAGACTACCCACACTAGATCTACTTTAAATAGAAATCTCGAGCGTTGAAACTACTCAATTAAACAAAGGAAGTTGCGGACTCTTAATTATATCTATTATTTATTTTAAATACGGTAAATACTTAAAGACTTGGTAAATCTGCTTCAGTTTTTCTTTCACTGCTGTAACGAGCATTATCATTGTTTTGATAAAAAAAAACAATACAAATGGTTTTTGTCGAACTGCAATAACTATTTAAGTTATTATAATCACCTTTGGACAACGTTTTATTATTCTTTCATTTTGCAATTTTCATAATTCTGTTAAGTGAATTACGACTACTATAAAAGATTTAAAAAAGTTTTCGTTATTTTGTTTATTAAAAATAATCACGAGCCGTAAAAATAAAATATATGTTTAATAATTACCGTAACAAAATGCTTAACTTTTTTCAATGGCTAAAGAAATCATACAAAAATGGGGCAGTATAGAAATATAAAACAATCAAATAACTGTAGCTTGGGTATCTGTCCGGTTCCGCTTGGCAGTGAGCAGCCCGCTTTATGGGGGACGACACAGGTGGGGTCCCTTATCGCGCCATCAACTGACCACTTCACGCGCCTTTTTGACACTTGGTGCTTTTTTCTTCTAAATAAAGATATGTCTATCGATATCAGTTGAATAAAAACGCTTGTTTTATTGTAATTAGTGACTATCAAGTGACAGGGCTGTTTTACGCTGTAATTGAATGCTTTTTTTAAATATATAACTTTACTGTCAGTTTACATGAATTACATTTTTATAATAATTTAAATTTAAAAGTAGACGTTTGATAATTTTAGCAGACTAAAAAAATAACAATAACTTAAAGTAACAAGCAATATATCCCTCGCGTTGCTCATAAACTAAAGCCTAACAATGACATGTAAGAAATTAAAGATAATATTCTGTATACGATCTGTTAATGTGATATTTATGGTTTTTATTTATTTATGCCCTGAAGGGTTTTCTACGAATATCTTTATCTACATAGTTTATAGGTTTGAACACTTACACGCCATTTTCACATGCTTATGGTCACCTGGTTAGTTATTGTGTATAAATTGTTTATAGGTTATTTAGATATATATGTATTTAGAACATTGATATGCAAAAACATTATTTTTTAATCTAACTACCATAGAACTTAGTAAGTTAGTAAAAAAAAAACATGATTGTATTTATTTAGTGCGTCATATTATCGGTTTACCATTAAAAAAAACAATTCACCACAGATAAAAAAAGCGCTAAATTTTAATAATATCGCTTAAAAACTTTACCTATCTCTTAAGCACTCTTAAACCTGCCTTACACACTAAACATTTTTTACGGTTTCCGCTCAACTAGTGTGTCACAATTTTAACACATCATTTAGATACACATTTAACCCTTACTATGCTGTGTACCTTTTACGACAAATAAACCGTGAGGAATGGATCTTTTACGACGACCAAATGCCACGGTGACGTTAGAGTGTACAGATTCTTACGTCATAACATTTTGAATTCTAGATACGACATCTCACGCGTGTGAAATGATAAGGAGTTTAATGCCGATTTATCGTAGTTTACCTATAAAGTGTATGGTAGGCTTTTATGTTTTTTTAACGTTTGCGGAAGACGTTTTTTTTTATAACGCCATAATTGTATGTCAATATGTTTAAAATATTTTTTTAATCAAAATAAAAAATATATTTGCATGAGTGATGGAAAAAAAGCAGGCAGCTAAGCGAAGAGCCTGTATCATAAGATATAATTTATTTTATTGAAATATAGTTATATAGTTTAAAGTTTTAAGCAAATAGCAAAAGGTGTTTAAATTAAAATATTAAGAACTGCTATTTACACAATGGCAAGTGCCCATTATCTTGAGACATTTCTATTTCAATACAACGAATAAAAACACAAATAAACAAATTACAGGCAATTATCAAGAATAATATGAACCAAGGCTAATATTGACAAATCTGTTTCTTAACGGCTGAATACCGTACGAAACAAACATTGTAAACAAGGCAAATACACTAAAAGAAATAATCTCCAAGAAGTCAACCAAAATGTAATTTTTCAAACATTCTCAACAGATTTGAACCCCCGAGCAAATATATAGACGTATGAATATGTACAGGGCACATTGTTCGTGGGTCTGGCAGGGGGTAACGAAAATAATATAAATATATCACTTTACAATGTGCAAGCGCAGTTTGGAGCTCATTGTAATAGAAATCAATGGTAACAAAGTTCCTTCTAATGATCTGTGGATCTCAAACATTGTCAAGGAAGAATATTACTTATGACGTAATTATTTATTTCCTTTAATCGCTTCAGATGTAAGAACTTCTACACTCGTATTAATTGTACAATTAAGAAATAACGACATTTACACACTTAACAAGTGGGTGAAATCCATATGAATAAAATAAAATTGCAGCACCACTTACAGCTGATAACGTTATAGTATTTGTTTTTAATATTAATAAGTAGAATAAAAAAATAAATAACCTACCACCCCAGCTTACTTATTTAAAGTTTATTTTTTCTTAAACCCAACAAAACTTTGAGAGCCGCATCTCGTCAAAGCAATACGCTGTCGATCTGCTTCTAATCCGTGCACTAACTTCACGCTTATCGAACACCATTCAAAACAATTTCTGGCTTATTAAAACGGCCAGGTAAGAAATCAGCCCTTGCAAACATGGGACGACCCTTATGGTCTGCCACAATCAACACATGCTCGATCGATTTTAATTAAAGTAAACGTAAGTACCTTTTTTTAATCCTCCAGTGCTCTGTCACTTCAAAGAACTTTCCAGAACCGTTAGGGATCTCCAATTTAAAATACTGGCTGGTTTTATTTCGTTACAAGTCAAAAATACGTTACAAAATCATTAGAAAAATGAAAATCGAACCCTCACTTAACCGCTAACAATTTAAAAATAATTCTTAAAAACAAAATTGTGTTCCAAATTTAAACAGCGTGAAAGTCTTTCACATGCAACCCGTCAGTGTTTAAAGAAATTTCAAGGGTGCGACACGGCAATCGATAATTAAGGCGTATTCACTGTGATCGGAAACTATAAATAATAGAAATCCTGTCCTGACCGGATCTCCTTTGTGCACAATTATTATAAGTTCCTTGTAAATCGAACCCTTTAGAAATGGATCGGATTGGTATAATAACATGCTCGGAGATTTTCACCTCCTGTGCCGCAGGTAGCTCGTAATTACACGGGATGGGATGGCAAAGTTAATATGACATGGGTTTATCGAATTTAAAAAAACTCCTGTTGAGTGTAAGAAGTTAAAGATGACTAAGGTAATAAACAACTTAACTGGTACCTAAATCAGTAGAAGCCACAAATAAAATAAAACAACTAGTCTAAAATATCACAAAAGAATTAAAGAATCAATAATAACTGTTTCGCTTTTTCTACACACTTTTCAATCAAAACTATTACGGTAGCATCATAAAAAACAGCCAGATTTAATCTATAAAAAAACTGTTACAATTAGACGCTTTTTGTTCGTTAGCATTTCGATCAAGAAAAAAATCTTTTAGGTGACAAAAATAAAGAGTCACAGTGACACGTCAGGTTGGGGTTGATGGGTTTTTTGTCCCCTAAGAAGTATTGGGTGACACCGTGATCGCAATTTTTGACGAAGGCCTTTGTTATTTTTTTATAAATAAATAACCGTAGGATCGACTTGCATAAATTATCGCACATGTATTAAAAACGACACATGAATATTCCCATGTCTATTATTATTCCGCTCGTCCTTCTGTGACATATTTCTATGGCAGAAGATAAATTAAAAGACAACATTATGAAATTGGTTTTTTTTTTCGATAAAGGTTAATAATGTTCATTTTATATGAACAAAACTAGTTTTATTAGTAAAATAATTTTCTTTATCCATCGGTTAAGCTGATGATAAGTGACGTTTAGGTTGAGGAAGAGGATGCATGCAAATAGGGGCTCTATTCTGCTGGAGCTAAACCTAGTTTCATTTGTCATGCATGTTATATAGTAGACGATGCGATAACAAGTCAAAAGCAATTAGATTTATCCCGTGTAGAATACAGCCAAAGGCAAGTAACACGTTAGAATCAGTCCCCAAAGAAGAAACTGACTATGATATTGACCAAGGCCCTACCCACGACGTAAAAACCTCTTAAAGAACGATTTTTCGATAGTCTACCCCAAAAGGGTTTATAGGAAAAAAAAAACAATACGCCGAAGAATTCACGGGAAAAAGCTAGTAAACTCCAAGATATGTGATTACATTCTTAGTTTATAAAAATACTTAAGAAATACGTTAGATAACAAAACGAGTCACACCGATTCTGTTTTTCCGCCCGACCTACCGAACTTCCAATATTTTAATGTAAATAAGCCCTAATATCACCCCAACTAAGCAGGGACGCTATTCCGTGTAACCGATTATTTATTGCCCCCTGTTGTCTATATCCAAGTGGACAAATTTACGACATTTTCTCTATAAATCATTTTCTAGGGACGTTTTTAAATACATTTTTATAACCGAGCCCAATGTAACAGTGTCTACGGAATCCAATTCCGAGTCGAGATGTATTCACGACGAGCAAAAACAGTTGTCTGTCTCATATACACTTTATTAGCCAGAAGAGGACGAAGAGCGAATTCTTAGGTTTTTTTGATACAAGATGGGACGGCGAAGGTAAAATTTATAAGTAATTTGCGAATAAATCTTCGTTTAGCTAGGGGACTTTTTTGCTAGGTATCTCCGGTCACAATGTAAGAAGAGTATTAACGTCGTGTACCGATAATTGTCACACATATTTTAAAATTTCTTCTTCAATAGACATCGAATTATTCTTTACCGGGGATATTAATGGGAATGAGAATGTTTTTATTTTTTACAACACACAATGTGCTTCAGATTTTTGAGTTTTTGGGGAATTGGCGTCTTTTGTTTAACTTTAGAATACGATTCTTTCGATATTATTCACCTCACAAAGGGAATTAATCTTTTTTTTGTTACAGAAGGTGAGTTGAAAGACGGCAGAGTACATCACAGCTGTTTTAAGATGAGTGACATGTGAGTCGCATGTTAGTTTTAAGGAAACACTGTAATAATATACCAAGAACTACTGACTTGTAAAGTCAAGATTAACATCTATCAAACAGAAACTATGTAGATTTCTTGAACGCGGCATAACTATACTAAATTAGACATTGTACAAGATCCATTGAGTCGACCAGGCAGTGATTATACTAACAAGCTGAAGCGATGCTCGACGAGCGAAGCGGAAAAATGTACACCCCCCCCTACCCCTAAATCGTCTCTATTTACGCAATCACGACAATACGTAATGATAAGTAACTGCGACTCAGGCAAGCTTGTACACGGTAATTGACATTATTTTCCAATTTCTCCATTTTTCCCGTATAATGAAATCCGTGTTCAGTAGCCTGTGAGCGGTTGCCTGTTCGTAAAAACGCAACGAGCGCAAATCACCTGTTATGCCATATTTACTACCTATTTGCGGATAACTGCCGACAATAAAAATTACTCGAGCTCCGTGTAATTAGGTAATACATTGTATTTTGCAAGCCTGTGCCCACCAGCCACAGCCAGCACATGCTGAGTTGGGACCATTTCGCAACAATTTCTCTGTGTCTTGTTCTTTTTGTATCTATGTAATGTAATTTTTTGTATTGTTGTGAATAAATTTCTCTTTATCTTTATCTTTTTTTTTTTATCTGTGTCCGGTTATTTTTAGGCATCATTTTCAATGCATAAACCTCGACTCGCCTGTCGTGACGAGGTTTTTTATTGTGAAGTCGCAGTTAGTACCTGGTATTTGGAATAGATATCTTTACTTTACAAATTAGAATGACGTCAAGCTTTGAAGGCGGGAGTTCGATGATAATTAATGAGTCACAAGTGATCTCAGAAATAATACATTATGATTGCACAATTAATCAACATAAGTGTGAATCATCAGATTTTTTGCCTATTATAACAAAGCCAAGCAATTATTTCTTCAATCGTTCTCAACGAACAAATCGTTCAAAGCTACCAGGCTACCATGGACTCGCAGAAGTAATATCACGCCACTATCTATCACCTCCTCACACACGCGCACGGCAGTTAGCTTTCTCTACATATAATTTAAAGCCATTAAAGACATCTGCAGACCCTAGCAATGAGCTTCGCTTACTTGGGATGCGTAACGTCCCTTTGGTGCCCTTTTTTGTTTCTACGTACGTGCGGGGGTGACTTTTTCAAGCAAGGGGTGAAAGCGTGGGGTGGTATGTTTATGACTGCAATGTTCTTGACTCATATACCTCGTTTCATGAAAACTCTGTCTTCAATTGCCGTTTTGAAGTCATTATCATGTTTTGATGGCATTTGCATACTTGCGAATCTGAATATACTATGTTCAGTAAAATCAAGACGAATTGAGAAGAGTTGTGTTTCAAGCCTTTGTTTCTATTTTACGGCTTAGTTATAAAGTGTTCCTAAATCTTGTAGCAGTTATAATTTTAAGATTATTTCATTTACCTATTCAGTAACTGTTGGAGATCCAAGAGCTTTCTTCCTCTTGGGAAGAAATGTAATATCCTCCAAGTAGCGTTGTTGTGGATCAAACCTATCCTAACACGCAAGTGTGACCATCCAAACACTGGCAGCTTTAATCAAAACGCGTTCCCCTGATTAAGGCGATCCTCCGCGGCCATAAAAACATTATCGTCGTCCCTCCGTAAAAAAATAAAGAATACACAATGGGACTAACGCTAAAGCCGATGCATCAGATATTGGCAGTTAGCTCCGCCGACGCCATGCGTCTTTGCTGATTAGATCCAATGGCCTCGTTCACAGTTGATCTGTCCGTTGCTTTATTGTTGTTATCAATTGTTGGACCATTATAGTTGCAGGTTCAGATCAAATTAGAAGCACTGGGCACAGTGGTAGACTAGACAGATTAACCTATAGGTACTTTTAATGGAACTAATTTGATCACAATTCGGCATCGAATGAAATAAGCATCTTAGTTTACACCTTTTAAATAATAGGATGGGTATCCACGGAGAAAATTAGCAATACCATTAGGTAATTTAAAGGAGGAAGATTTTCAATTTCTAATATGGACGGGTCCGCAAAACAAAAATAGCCTTGGGGTGAAATCTGGAAAGCATTTAGAAAAAACATTCGGGCACAACTCTGGTGATATTCTTAATGCACCCCCACACAAATTATCGATTAGAAGCTTTTTTATGCAAGAGGGAGTGCGTTAGGGGAGCCAGCCTAGGGCGAGGAGCTGAAACAAAAAACGCGAGTGAAGAGTAAAATAAAAAGTTTAAACAAGTAGGATTGCAATGGTGGCCTCAAGACGTAGGAAAATCAATAGTCGATGCCGCCCCGATGCAAATCTCCTTGCATCCCTATTTGAATTTCAATGCAGCGAATTTCGAGTTTGGTGCATAATGTTTTTATTTTTCGTAATTCCTACGTGCTAGTGTTTCTAACGATGTTGGAAATGTTATTGGCACACTTTATGTTATGAGTGTACCTCGTCCAAATACAATACAAGTAACTTCATTTTTTGATAATATTTAGTGAATAAAATGATACATTTTAAAGTTTTACCAGATTAGGTATATCGAGTTATATGTGACGGCTCAGCCTAAACCTAACTACTGAACATCTATAAAATGATTCAATAAAAGGCTAATAACTAAAGGATAAAGCTTTTAGAAACATATCAAGTTTACAGCGAGCATTCAAATCAAACGCATAGATAATCATGTTCAGAATTAAAATGAAATTGTCTTGAATATAAATTCAAATTTAAACGCACCTATCACGGAAGCTGGCGAAATTTGGCAATCAATCAACGACATCTTTTATAAAAAATACTATACACTTCGGAGTACCCTAAAGACGTACACAGTATACACACGGCCCAATTAAAGCGCCCCAGGGCTCAGATGTGCACTCTTCTTGATCGTTCGAGCGTCATCTTTAAATTTCCGTCGTTAAGATTTAATTTTTATCAAGGTCCCCCTTAAGGGGAGCGAGGGGCAACCTGTCGCGCCAAATATTTTCCTACGTAGTTTTTTTCCTCCTTCGATGGCACTTACTCGCCTCCCCTGCCTCCCCTTCTTGTAGGTACGCATTTTTTTATCATTAAAACTCGGAGTGGGGTCGCCGACCCGACGTTGCCAACTCGCGCTGTCATAACACGACATAATCATACGGAACCATGGATTGGATACTACTCGTATTTGCAACATCGCTTTTTTGAAGATCAGCGGTAAACGTGAGTTTCGTCTTGTCAATATAATACACTAACACAGGAAAACGTGTTCACATACCGACTACACTTTGACTCAACAATATGGCAGTATTTAATTCTAATTTGTATAAAAAGGTTCACCTATTTTCAGGCATTCATCAACATTACCTGCTCGAAAAATCGTCTTACCACTAGGCTAACAGGGATCAAGAGCCAGTCAGGTATTGCCCAATAAGGCGAGCCAGGGATGACACGTTTCACTTAGCCCCAATGCGGCTATGTAATTAAGCTGGCTACGTGTTAATTACTGTTACCTCACCTTGCCCCTATTAATTTTCTTTGACATGACTCCATCTTTGTTTTTCTTCACAAAATGTTTTGCTACTCTTTATTTATTAACGTTGAAAAACAATGACCCTGTGAAGAGAAGTACTATGCGGTTGTCAACTTATGTTTTAGTATCAAAGGTGTTTGTTCAAAAACAAGGAAAGTAATGTAATCCACAAAAACTTGTAGCGAAACTCTGATAACCTTGTTAGTCTTCATCTAATCCACCCATCAGCTAATTAATCCGGCCAAGTTTTTCACAAAAAGTTTCAACTTGCCCGGAAGTAATTTCACGCCAAGGCATTAGGGAGGCGAACTTCACACTTAGCTCTCTCGGTAAACACTCATGACGTTTCCTAATTAACGGACGCAATTAGTGGTCGGCCAGGGGGGTGTGATAAGTGGTCGGAAAAAGTTCGGGAGAAATTCGACGGATTAGGAGGGACGTGGGCAGACGCGACGCCACCGGTGCCTCGGAGTTGGTGTTTGGAGCAAAAGGGGATTTGGAACATGTGAATGTTTGTAGTCTTGACTACAGGGTGATTGTCTAGAGATAATGGTGGTGAAGTTCCATTTTGTTTCATTGCGGATCTTCCGGGCTGAATATTTGACTTTGAATAAACCTTTAAAAGAGCCAGACAAACACAGGTATATAAGTTGCGTCGTTATCGAGTTATGTAATTTTAACAGCTAAGTACTTGGTTTCTATAAATAGTTTGGGATTCAAAATCTTGTATCTTAGTGTTACATATTACTAAATGACATGTATGCAAGCATTTTGATCAGTTAGAACAGAATAACCAGTCAATTGATCAAATTGTTCACAAGTCTGGATGACAGGTCCAAGACTGTAGACGTCAAATAGAACTGATAAGGAAAATGATATTACTCGTAGATCTACCAATTTTTGTTAGTATTTAACAGCTATTGCGTCCTAGTAGCGAGATAGTCTTGACAAGGTCTCATTCGTCGATGTCCGAGGACAAAATGAAAAATATCTCCCGCTCTCGTCTTATTAACATTCCGCCCCCGTGCGTTTCCGATGAGTAATTACTTTCTTAATTCGCGTCATCCATCCTCAAAATAGGGCAATTTTTCATTTCGCAAGAGCCTTGTATGGGCTTAATGGCAATGAAAAAACGTAGATGTAGACATTACTTGCTAACGGGCGGAAAGTATCCAACTGTTTCCATGTACATATGCGTCGAGTGGTTTTATATGCTGTTATAACATAACAAGGCCTTTATTCGACAGTATCTAGGTAGATGATAAAGTAACTGACGCAAGAGTAACAGCATCTATGTCTTAGAGATAACGGCACTTTGTTTTACAAAACATAACTTTTAATACTATAAGCCAACATGCCATTTTAATCATAATTTTGTGCCAAGCAAGAGTTAGAGGTTCTTTTAAGAAATTTTACGTAGATTTAAGACGGTTTACAAACAACTCCGAAATAATAGAGCATCGTTAGTGAAATCCGGGCTTACCGACAAGGAAACGTTAGTCGCTGCTTCGCCTCTTCCCTTCCTAGATTTTTAATTCGTTCCCAAAAAATACAAAAAGGATTCTGGGGAGGCCCCAGTCGTTAACGATATTGTAATTTCATTATTTGTATTTTTTCGAATACTTTTAATCACTGGGGCTCAGCTCAATGGTAAGGGGGAAAATCAGATTTTAATTTCAATTAGTGAGAGATCTTCGTGGAAAACCGAAACGAGTGAATGATCAAGTATTGACGAGGTTTCATTCGTTAGTACAAATAAGTTGATTGAGAGGGAGTCCTTGGTCAGCCATTTTGGGGAATACTTTCGATTCATCAAATTAGTAGTTAATTTGTTTAAAGAGATGGCATTATAGGTATGGGTATTCATTTATTAACCAATCATGAAACATCCTTTTTTAATTAAACATTAATATGTCATACGTATCCTGGTCACACACACACGTACACGCACGTTATTCCTATTAAGTACTGAAGCACGCAATTACAGGGTGAATTTAATTACTACTGCATATGTAACTAATTACAAAATTACAGTCTAAATCACTTTCCTGAATTTTTAATGTGGACGAGGAAAATCCAACGGGTGGAAATTGCGTGCATTGCGCTTTTTAATCGGACTAATTTACGAATCAATTAGTCGCTCGCCAACTTACGAGTATACGCTGTTTGTTGGGATTATTCAATGGTCTATGAGTACCTGGCTCAGCTAAAGGACGTTTGCAGTTCAGACGATAAAAACAGCAGATTGAGGCAGTTAGCACATCGATAATATAAAGAGGGCACTTACTTTTAAAATGAAAATTGAGGATATTACCAATTGAGATTTTTACTCTGACTCATTTTTTTATGAAGTCTTTTCAATAATTAATCAAACTAAATGCATGATTACACATACTTAAAAATCTAATTAAATACCAAAATCCTGACCTCATTCCTTCCTCTTCACGGGCGCACATTCGCTGACTGCATTTTAGTTTAAGTGTAGGTGTTAATGTCAATAAAACTTACCCTAATATTAGGTATTAATTACACGAGTTCTCATTCATGTTTTTATGAAATAATGTCAAAAAAACCAAATAATCAAGATGGGAACTGTCAGAATTTGGTCTTTAATTAGATTTTCGAGTACCTACAGATACTTTTAGGACATAACACCCTGTGTATGTTAATGCTGGTCTTATGGGGTTTGTACAGAATGAAGTTTTAATAGTTAAGTTACAAACAAGTTCAGGTACGAGAAAAGTGTAGTAGTTTTTTTTTTTGGGACTTGTTACTGTATAAGTGACCCCTAAATTAGCACGATTACGCAAAAGATTTTGTATAGGTACATATTTGCTATGGCTGCGTACTACCTATTTTAATACTTTCACATCCCTCTCAAAAGGGAAAGAGACTGCTTGAGAAATAAAGTTAAATTTTGTAAAATAAATTCGAAAAAAAATCACTGACACGTCATAACGGATAATTTTTGTCAGTTCGCGATTGCACGCGATGCACAAATAATTCATTACCGTGGCGGTATCCACCGCATACAATCACTTAGACTGTCATGTAGGACGTTTAGACTTAGCAAGTGTAATTACAGAACCGCTGAAAGGTTAGAAATAATTGGATAATGGGGTGGGTTATGCACGGTAATGACACGTAGTTGTGCACGTCGCCTTTGATAGGAATAGAATGAGGTCTAAAGACGTTGCCGTAACGAGAGGCTCTATTGAATTGTGAATGAGTGATTTTATAGATTATCTGAGTTTTGTGAGGGTTTGAGTTCCGCGTTCTGTGGCTTGTGTTCGTGAGTGCGCATTGACGTAGGTCAGGAACGGTATCTGTAATAATACTGCTTTATAAATACATATTATTATAATAGTACAGTATGTAAATATAATAGGTATGGAAGTGATAGTAGTCTGAAACGTGTTTCTACCTCGTATTTTTTTAATAAAATTAAAGTATACAGTAGTATCAAAGGATTATGCCAGCTTTTCTTAACAGTAGTAAATATACCCTTATATTGTTTAAGAATTTCTAGCACACGGCAACATAAAACGTCGCGAGTGTACTTATGTCGTAGGTAGGTATTTGTCCAAGATTTCAGTAAAAAGTTTCAATTTTAAATCTCTAATGAGAAAAATAAATTACAAATAGCCTGAAAGGTTTCTCGGCAAATTCAATTTGTCAAGAGTTATTCGCCGACACGAACCAATTAGAAGCCGGATGTCAAGGAAGCCGCAATTAAAAGGAATCCTCGAATATCTTCTGACTTAATGACTTCTTTGCTTGTTAATGCCTTGTCGCGAAGGAAAAAACCCGAGTCGGATTAATTCCAAGTGCGAGTCGATTGTTTGCATAAGCCTCAGCTCGGGGAAACATCACCTCTCTGCCACCGGCTTAAAAAAATAATTAAAATCCGTAATCACTCTTGACTCGGCCTCCCCAGGGGACGCGAGTTTGTCTTGGTTTGAGGCGAGCGCTTTGTGGAATAACTCCTGATTTTAACAACGACCCCATCTCGCAAATTCGTTTATGTGACATTTTAAATGACTTATACTGCTGGTGCATCATAAAGATAGCTACATTACGAGCAGCTCCGCGGCGTTGTTCCAGTATTGGCACAAAAGGCAAGGTGGAACGTTTATTGTCGTCTCAAATCCCAATGACACACACGACAGTCCGGAAAGTTTGGAACTCGCTTCGTTATAGGTTACCCGCAAAATATGAAAGCTCAGTTCATCCCTCGCATGTTCGGCAGTAGTTTTCTGCCCTCTTAACAACATATTTCGGCATATTTCGATTACCATAAAGCGCTTGGCGTGATGTATATTTGCGTTTCATTATACATACTCGTTCCAATACATGCACCCATGCGGTGTAGTTATTACGGCAGCTCATTCTTTTATACGTCCAAAGATGTTCGTGCAGTCGCTGACTCGAGCTGTATTCAACAATTTTCATGGTTAAATTTGTATTTCACGAACTCAATAAGATGTGAAATAGCTTACAATAGGTAAAATTCCCCATTCTTCGTTGAAAAGAATTTGAGCTTATCACGGTCCTAAATTAATAAGCATTCAAGTCGAGCCAAGTAAAAATGAATAAAGCTCGTAACACCGAACAATGGCGTAATAAGGATGGTGCATTTTGTCTCTGAGAGCTCGCTTGCAAAACAACAATAATTCTTCTTCCCGTGAAAAGATTTTCAGCGTTATTCCACTTGAAATTATTATATTTTTTTTCTTGTCGTCGTCTTGCCATTGTCTCGGATGGGAGGTAAGTAATGAAGGAAATTGGGGGTTCTCGGCCGGGACGGAGGGACGCTAAGATTTGCGTGGCCGACCGCTGGCTAATGCCGAATAATGAAACAGCTTTGAGATATTCTCCGCTCAGCGGTTGGGATTTATTAGATTCAGCCAAACGGAATTAGGCACTTACGGGATATCTACTCACACAGACACGTCTGCTCTTTTTACTTTCAACGGCGGACGGTGTCATTGCAGGCCAGTTTCCCTGTTTAATTATCATACCTTGCCATTTTATGGTGATAATTAAATTGAGCAATTTGATTTTAATACCTACGTTTGATTTTACGGTTTCTTGGAATCATTTCAAGATAGGTACATTTACTGGAAATGAAACATTCAGAATTAGAAGTGGCTAACAACTAATCCATCAAAATTGAAACTTATTAACCTGCAGTTAAAATAACTCCTGCGCCCCTGACATGTTCTTATTAACATCAGTCTTGGTTTTATTAAATATGAAAAGATTCAACGACATGTTTTATTTACCTCGGTAACTTTTACGCTCTGCGAATATTTCGAGTTGTCTTTACTTTTGCATCTCTGTTTTGCAAGATTATGCTGTTTCCAAGTTTCGTTCCTCATTCATCCAGTTTTCCCGTAATTGGTTGTTTAATCAGCAGTCAGATTGTGGATGGGATTTCCTCCTGCCGCAAATTCGCGGGCGCAATAATCCCGCCTCCACTCACTCACACGACACGTCCCAACTCAAACATTACTTTTGTAGTTTCCTATTTACATATCCCCAAAGCGGCTTTCTTCGTAAACTCCAATATTTCTTGGCTCATACTCGACCCGGCTCAGGGCGGGCCGCCATCCAGCATTTTTAATCTCGTTGCCCGGATCTCGGGAACACGTGGGTCTCGCGACCCTCTATGTTTACCTTCCGAAATAGTTTAACGGGAACAATTTGCATCTGCTTATGCGCGGTCCGTCCTCGGTTGTTAACTACGACTCTTCGAGGTCTCTTTTCGACAAAGGCTATTGCAAATTTGAGATCTCGGCCCGCTGCTGGTTACAACATAGGTACTGATGTTACTTTGTATACCTAATAATTGTCATAAACGTAATTAATAATATAAGATACATAAACATGCTTCAATTTAACTTGCAATAAGATTAATGATTAACAGAAGATTATTAAACAAGAAGAAATCTGCAATGAGCTCTTAAATAAACTATTCATCTTGCAGATAAAAACGACTTTAAGGAAGTAATGGTATCTGATGACCAATAATGACCATTCAATTTCCATGTGACGATAAAAAAATGTAGTGTTTGCGACTCAATCCTAAGCACACACGAGTGTTCCCGAAAGATATGGGCAGGTTAGAGACGTGGGCCTAATCGATATCCTTATAATGATTGCCGGAGGAGCTCGCATACGAAATAAGGAGGGCGCTTGACGTCGGAGGTGTCCGCGGGGGGCGGGCCGCGGGGGGGGAGATATGAGACGATTTAGATTTTTTCCCTCTTCTATTCTTTCGTTTTTTGGGGGAGCCCCCTCGAAAAGGGTGAGGAATTTAAGACGGTGCGCGATCGATTTTTCGCGCATGCATTGGTATTCTCGTAATGTCATACTCGAGATTAGAGTTATGCTTTCTTATGTGTGTTCATTGTTCGAGTGAGATGTTGGTTCCAAGCTGTTGCGGAATGTATTGCGGCGTTAGTTTTTATAGCGAATATGAATAATTTATTAGGGTTCAGTGAAATTAATAAACAATTAATATATCATAAGAAATAATGTTTAACTTCCTGTCCTTGACTAACTAGACGGCTTAAAGTTGAACAAAAGAGAATAATGGAGCAACGTCTCGCTCAAACATGTTTCAACATACCTTCAGATTTAAGTCTCTTTGCAAGGAAGTAAAAAAACTTTTTGTGAAGCAGTTTTTTTCAAGAAGTCATATAGTGACGTAAACCAAAAGAGTTTGTTACGACGTTAGTGGTTTAGTAATTCCACAATACAGATTACTAAGTTTAAAAAAAGAAAAGCTCTGACAATTAAAAAAAATACAGTTTTTCGAGGTAAAATAGGTTCATAACTTACTAGCTAGGTTAGGTTAGGATAGACTTGTATAGGTAAGTAAAAATAAAAAATGTTGAGGCGAGTTATTGTACCTTTTCGAAAAATGTAAATGTTAAATCGTACAACACGTATTGTAGGTATAGTGAAACATTGGTAGACCGTACAAAATATTTTTACTCTACAAGTCCACCATCTCCATCTTTAATACTTTTTGTAAACTTGATTATGACGTCGCATCAGGGTAAATACTTTAAGGTCGCTTCCTAATCCTGCCTGACTGTCCAGGACTCTGGCCTAAGACTCATTGCAGCCGGCTCATCCTCCACTAAACCAATCCTTCTTTAACAGATTTGTTACGCAATAAAAAAATGTAACAGCGTTTTCCGTCATCAATAGATTACCGTCAAACGCGCACAAAAGGCGACTCGTCAAAGGAGCTAAAAGCCTTTCAACCCACAAAAAAGTCTCAATTAAAAAGCTGACGGAAGCTTTTAGAAGGTAATCCTTCAAATTGTTTCCAACGCCCCCTCATTAGCACCGAAAGTGTTAAAAAATAAACTTTTTAATCTTTATTACTCGACGCTAAACGGGTTAAATTTTTATAGAACAACCTGGATCTCCTTTTTAACCCTTTCCCCGTCGTAATTTATTAGTGGGCGAAGGCTTTGAATTTTTTAAGTCTATGCTTAATTTAGTAGACCGTAGCTGTCATAATTTTGGGGAGAATTTTAATGCCATTTATCATCAAGATTGTTTCACTTTTCTTCAACTTGTGTTCCTAATTAATTGTTATTGCAACGTTTTGTTTTAATTGATATTAATGTTGTTGTATTTATTCACTTTCGGTATTATTGATTTTAGAAAAAAATATAAGTTATGATCCATAATTCAATGACACTTGCTTTAAAATGTAAGTACCTATGTACAATTAGATACTTCTAACTATATTGGTGGTCAGTTAAAATACCTACACCCCAAACCCTAAGTCCAAGTTTGTTTACCATTTTAAATTACCTTTATCAACCCCACTGTACCAACATTCATTAAGACGTAAACAATGTCGTTTTATTCATTCGTAGAAAGAACAGAACAAAAACAAAATTTGCGTCCTAATTTACTGTTTTACCAATAAGTATCACGGAAACAGAATTAAACAAACCGAATGAAACAAACTTCGCTAATTACACGAATAAATCCAAACAATCCGCGGCCCGGGCCGAGCGAACCCGGCGAATTAAAAAGAAAAACCGACAGATTGGCAAAAAAGCGTTTCCTTGACAAGTTTTATTTACCATAAACATTGTTATGGCGGTCGGGGCGATGAAAAAGTTCGCAGTCATTAGATCCGTTAATTAATTCAAATGAAACTGCGACGAAACATTTAAATTCAGAATAAAAGGAAATACGCGGGAGTTTGGCTTGCACAAAAAATCTGCTCGCTAAATGGAAATTAAGGATTTAATAAAGCGGGTGTTGCACGAAATTAATTACTTGTCTTGCAAGTTTCAGCCCCTGGTAAGTTTCATTGGCCGGTGTCACCAGTCAAGGGTCGAGGGGAGTCTGTAATGGTGCAATAATTAAGACAAAGCCTCTTGTTTCACTGTAAACTCAGCTAATTATTCATTTCTCTGTGCCTTACACAGAGATTTAATGGGGTGACAATTTGTAACGATCCCTTATCTTTATCTTCACTTTACATTTTTAACGTTTTTAATGGACTTATAAATCGAAATGAGGCCCTCAATGGTTATTGAATGATAATTCAAGTTAAAATATACCAAGACTCTTTTTAATAATGGAACCATTTGTGAGATTTTATTAAAAGTTAAAAAGCTCTAAAGCGGTTTCGGTCTGTGTAAGTCCCTGTCATCAAATCTTGCTTTAAGTGACAATTTTACTCAAGCTACATATACATTTGTCACTATCCGTATCAAACGATAAAATATACAACACCACGCGACAACTTTTACATGTAGCTATACAAATCGATAAACATCATTCAATAATGTATTCTATTTCGTGTTGTGCAAAGTCTATATAAACTATCCGCCGACTATAACTTAATAGCTTGTGTAAGGAATTTAAAGGTGGTTATTTAGCTTTTTAATTAGTGCCCTAACAGACGTTTCTTTTTGAACATGGAATGTCGCAGCTAAAATGAGGTTCGTCCAGCCAGTTATAGTGATTTTGTTTTAAAGCCTGCATTTTATGGCTTTCATTGTTTTATGGCCAGTCTCCGTCACTACGACTGTGTCACTTGTTAAACCTTTTTTATGGTCTCATTTGGTGACTTAAAAGCATATATATTTAAAACTAGAGGACGCCGGCGACTTTGTACGCGGAGACTAAGGTTCCCGCTACTACCCCTAATTTAAATTGGGGGTGAATTTTGAAAATTCATTCTTAGTGCTCACTTAGGTACATCATGAAAGGAACCCCTGTACCAAATTTCAAGTTTCTAGGTACAGTAGTTTCGGCTGTGCGTTGATATCTAAGTCAGTGAGTCAGGTTTGCCTTTTATTATTTATATATAGAAGATGAAAATGGAGTAAATGTACCTTATTTTTAAAAGGTCTTCTTTGTCAGGTATTAAATTTGATAGGTCCTAAATAGTTGTTTTTCTGTGGACTAGAAACAAATGTATTGGGCTCCAGTATTGTTCGAGAATGGTTTCATCTCGACCCACTTTTTCGACACCTACGCGGTCGTGTGCTTGACACCTTACAAGCGTGAAAGAATTAAAAAAGTTCGTACAGAAAATTATCTCAGCATAAACGCCATGTACGAGGTTCGATCTGATAATGCTCCCCATTAATTTGCGCAAAGTTCGCGTCGACACCGCCGCTCTCCATATAAAGGTGAGAGGACAAAATTTATAAGTTCGATTACTTTAATCTCGGTTAACTTATGCGAGTACAATTTCGAAGCTGACAAAAGAAATGCACGCAATAAATCGTGCCGTCCTTATCTTGTAAATATAGCCGTATTGTTGGGGCAGACATCCTCGAGTCTAGAACTAACACGGTGTAATTAATTTAATGAAGCACCGTTATAAAACACGCCAAGTTTTTCGTCGCGTGTGAGGCGCGGAAGTGGACGTTCGGCCTGAATGCAGATGCTAGCTATCGCCGCGATTTATAATTTATTCGGCTGTCTGGAGACATTTTTAATCCGGCAACACCGCAGTTTACCGCATTGCATTTGAGCTATTAAACGACGATCTATCGCTCGGAGAAGTGTCAAACGTTTGTGGCAACTGGCAACATTAATTTACAGCTGTATAGAAATGGCGGAGCATTCGATATGGTTTTGAAATCGAGGATTTAAAATTAGAACGGCTGTCTAAGCTAACACTAATCAACTTAGCCCTAATGAGGGTGTATAAATCGCGAGTCTTAATCCGGCGGCGGCGCAATAAATAAAGGCATAAGAGCACGCGCCATATTTCTCGATTAAGTGCGAAAGAGAGTGCGTTACGCGACTCGTGCTCGGTGTGCGTTGTAAGCGCGGGCGCAAACGGGCCGGCGGGTTTAAAATCAATTGGTTTTCATAAATTACATTTAATTATTTTTAGTTAAGTACTACTTATTTAACAAAACAAATTATATAAACATATTGAAACAAAAAACCTTGATCCGTTTACATAAAGTATTGTCGAAGCAAAAATCCAACCCTAACTATTACCATATCGCAATGCGGATCTTCGTTCGAGTACCTAACCTGTAGGCCATTTTCATGCATTAGTTTCTTAAAAAATAATACATTGTTTATATAACTTGATATTTTAATCACCGATTCTATTAACACAACAAAAAATCTGTCTCGTAAAATTTCCTCACACCGTATTCCTGGACATTACCGTGGGGTCGATCCCAAAAACCGCCCGCTTGTCGACTAGTCGAGTCGTGGTCGAGTGGTAGGCGTCATTAAGCCGCGCGTTGGTCACGCGCATCAGATCCGCTGTCCGCACAATTATAATCAGCGCACTCGTAATTCTACAGCAATCAAAGGTGTGGCCATCTGTTTGCAAATAAATTCCATTGTGCCCGTGAGTGAAGTATCCCAGTTTATGTGCTAGGATTTTCAGTAGGATATATCATGTTGTTGCTATTTGTAGTGCTTTGGAAATAAATCAGAGTTGGCGGTGGAGCTTACAATCGTTTGTATTTTCACAGTAAAAATATTTCTAAGATTCCAAAGACGAGAGAAAAGTAAAGTAGACTTATTATTGCTTAAGAATCCTTGTCGAATTACCCTAGTCCTCAAATCTTATATATAGTGAGTACCTCAATACTAACCGCCACAGTAAATTAACATCCGCGTATATATATTATTGGTACTCCACAATCGTACCCATCGTCCAATAAATCTAATTAACAGTTACCAAGTCAATGCCCGCTCAAGACTTCAGTAACAACATAGTTGATAATCAAACGAGATTATTATTTAGCCTTGTTGGCATTCTATCTACATAATCCTAAGCTTCTTACCATAAATAATGCGTGTAGTCTTCGAAAGATAATAGTCCATATGCGTAGGCGTCTACGGATCGACAATCCTGATTGTAAATCAGCGTTGGCGATTCTATCTCGGCAATCGGCAATCGTATCGTACGATTTGATATTAGACGCCTTACTGCTGGTGGTGGTGTGGATGTGACATTGGTATTCTCCTTTTATTTTGGATTAAAAAATGTATCTAAGGTACTTTAACAACGAGACACTGTTTAGGAACATACATAGTCAAATAATATCAAGTTAAAATATTTTAACCAGAAACTAAAATATACATAAGAGATTTCTCGAACCATTTTTTTTGTGCTTTTACACTGTATAAGTGAATATGAGTAATTGCAAATAGTAAGACACGAGAACGATGTAACTATAAAATATATAAAAAAGTAAGAAGGAAACGATATTCACAGTCCTGAGGGCCCTGCCAAGCTGCTCTACGCTAACTAGCGTTTCTATTCGTTTCGTGTTTAACCAATCGCGTCACTGGTAGATCACGTGACTTTTCGTATCACGTCATCTGCCAGTGACGCGATTGGTTTAAAAACGAAACGAATAGAGACGCTAGTTAGCGTTGTGCAACTTGGCAGGGCCCTCTGGTTCGTAAAAAACATTGAGTTGACTCTACATTTTTTTAAAGATTCATTACCACAATTCCTACAAAACCATGCAACTCTGAGCGCAACGGTTTATTCTACATAATCATCAAATTGTAATGTAAATAACTGCTTCCTAAACAACTATGTAAATCTCCAGGAAGTATCTCTACCGAGATTTATAGATCTATAGACAAAAGAAAAACACCCACGAGACACGACTGTAGGTGTCCTAATAGAGAAATTACTTGGAATAAAATAAACATAAACGCCTATAATATGTATTTAGACCACGTACTCTCTCAACGCACTAAGTCACTTTTGTATAATGCCTGAATCTGAACTCTATACTACGTTCTTCAGGGTTGTATTTCCAGCAATATGGTTGGGTGAGATATGTTTTTGTGGAAATAAGTAAGCAGTTTGTTGTAAATTGATAGGGAAAGTCTCGTACCCACGTGCGAACATGTCCGCCGTGTTGATTGTAATTTGTAGCGCGGGCGCATGTCCAGCCGCGGGGGGATTCTGCGACCAGTTTACAATCGAGGATCGCTTGAATACTCTCTGAAGATTTTTCTTGCGGTTAAGGTAAATAAAGTCATGAGTACTTCGTCTTTCATGCTCTTTGCGCATCTGTTAATTATTTTGTCAGAGTAGTTTTTGTTATAGACCATCCTGATCACTCTTTTCAGAAAAAACATTTTTTTTCATTAGTGCCGAGTTTTCTCACCTGCCCGACTGGTGGTCTTCGTGGCCTAATTGTCTAAATTACTTAAGTTCCGTGTCTTCTCCGAGATCCAAGATACCGACAAAATGTTTTAATTTGAGCTGTTGATGACTAGGTATATTTAAAAATTGAAGGATCTGTTATTGAAGCAATCTTTAGAAGGCCTATTTTCTAGGCCGAGATTTAACTGACATAAAGATGATGACTTTTTTTGTTGAAGTAACACATCTGCACCTAATATTTTGTTTTCTAAATACCACTCCGGTCTTGCTCAGGTGCAGAATCAAACATGTATCCATATAGTTGCAGAATACCCTCGTTCATTGTCTCCGGCGCTGCGATCGCGTAATTTATCCTGCGCCCGCGGCGTGTCCCGGGATAAGTCCATCACGCGTAACGCCGCGAATTATGGCGCCATATTGGAACACGCGATCGCTAATTACGAGGGGGTATAAATGGATGGCTAGTACTCATATTCAAAGCCTTATACGTACGTGTAGTTTGATTTTGTTTTGAAGCCAAATATATAAACAAAAACGAAGTTTTGTTTCGTCACAAATTGACGAGTGAAAGGAGTGATTCATTCAAAGTTCAATATTCAGTAATTCCAGGTCCAGTTGGTGCTTGTTGCACCCTGTGTAGGTTTTTGTTCTTCCCTAGTGGGAGAGTATCTAAGTCTTCCAAGGTTAAAGTAAAACAAGGTATACATCTAGTTTACTCTGTACACGATTCTACCCTTATCGTTTTAGTAATAACGAACTAAGTCGACTTGTCTCCGTTTTCAATAGGACCAAAGTGATGGACTCCTATTACTTGGTCACACTTACATACCTGTATCCTGGACCTATTAAAATTTCGCACAGAGACTTTTGCTTCAACATTCATTTATGCCAACGGCTAAACACTGGAATAAGTTCCTTAAAGCATTTTCTGAAAATTACGACTTGGTTAAGGTTTTCGTCAGTAAAAATTATAGGTGAAAAACTTAAGTAAACAAATTACCTTTGGCATGTAGTTGTAACCCATCTGTGTAGACCGTTCGACATTCTATATTTGAAATTTGACGTAAATTCCATATTAGTTTTGTACAATACATGCATGCATTTAGAATAGAATAGAAATAATTTATCCAACGCATACACACAAGTTTTTACCTATATGAAGATTCAGTATAAACCTATTTTAATTTTAATTTACCATTTTACCATTTTAAGAATCAGTAAATGATTTCTTAGCTCTTCAAAACGTTCACGACCTATCGCAAACAGCTTGAAAACAAATGGAGTTACAAATCATCTATGTAAATGGGTAGCTATGAGCAAAGCGTCACACATCACAGCAAGTCTTTACGATGTGTTTACGCCCGCAACAATCGCGGACAATGTCACCTGATTGGTTAGTTAAGAAATGAAAGCAAGATGGCGGACTTAGCATTGTTAGTTCTTTATCTTTGCTTTGCTAATATACGAGACGGGAGTTCGTCATTTGTTCTAACATTACTCATCCTAATGTATTGCTTGGATTATCATTTTACCTAAACTGGTTTTGAAGCGAGTCAGGCAGCTTTTAAGGTTCTTAAACTTCTTGTTTGGTTAGGTTAGGGTTGTATTATAATACTGAAAAGTTAAATAATTCAGACAAAAATTGTTTTAGCATTAACAATAATTCAGACTAACGATCGAAATTGGTAGGTACTCTAGGTGACTATGGTTTTGGTAGTTTTGTCGATACTAAGCTACTAATAAAGTCAGCAATAAACAACAGTGTACAGTTAATGATACATTCTAGTTTAACGCTTTCACTGACCCAAGCCCTTGCGCGTTTACTTCCTTGTTCTCTTAATAAGCGAGCTCGTCGACAAAGACGCAATAACCAGCGTAACTGGACCCATCAGGGCATTTTGTAAGTGTCAAGTACTTGATCGTACGATCGACGCAGTGTAAGCAATGTTGTAGGTTCGTAGCAAAATAAAATGCCGAGGCGGTCGGAGGTTAAGATTTGATTGATAGGCGAAATCAGAGAAGCGGTGATCATGTAAGAACCTCTTGAGTATAGCTTGCATTGATGTGATCTTACTAACCAATTTTCAGTAGGAAAAGCTTGCATTTCGATCATTTTAAGTTAACTGTGATATCACCTAGTAGATGATACTTAGTGAAGTGAGCAACATCGAAAATTATTTTGGTATCCTAAATGACTTTAACAAAGTTAATGCGATAATCATTTTCGAATTAAATTTTAAACTTCTAACAAAGTTAAGTGGGCATTTAACTCGGCGCTATAAATCCTATCGCCTCGTCATATATCATAGAACATTCAAACTTGATAGTAACGTAACCAAACGCCGCCATTACTCTTATAATTCTAGAAAATTGCTGTTGGAGCGAAATTATCGGGCCATTATCAAACCCCTTCTTTAATTACCTGCAGCGTTTGTTTGTTTGTATGTTCCGACCGTCATTACGTTAATAACGGCAACCCAATTCAAGATACGAATGATTAAAGTTGATTAGCAGTCGTTTGTGTACTTGTTAAATTATTAGAACGTTTTTCTTATTGAATAGGGAATTATGATAATTGTTGTTTGTGCGGCAAGGCGGAACTAAGGCAATCGAAATTATAATTACATATGTAAGTGTATTTACGTGCCTACTTAATGCTGAATCATCGTCGTGTTTCGAATTCGAGTCAACCTCACTTGTTGCGATTGTGACTCTGTAAGGGATAAAAAAACATTCTCAGTTTTCTCGGTTCAGTAAATTGTCCAAGCAAATAGGTAGATTTATAGACAAGCAAGCTCGCTTTTACCTTAACGTTCTGGCTGGACAGTTAACCAGACAGTACACCTTAATTTAATGACGTTAAATCCAAGTTTTCTACAAAAAAACCCCTACACACAATGTTTGTAAACTCTAAATTATTCTCCCAACAGATAGCATCACCTGTGCCCATTTAAACGTCTTATAAAAGCGAGTCATCAAGAATCATTTATATTGTTTTGATTAATTAATTATTGATAGCGTTCGATCACGAAAAGCTCGTCGGACCGGTCCGCGCCTGCTGGCTCGACATTAACATAAATATTTTAATTGCCTTCTCACAAACGTCATTAATACAATATACACATTAGCAACATAATCATACTGATTGTGTTTTGATGTTAGTCGATTTGAGGAGCGTGGGCTTGGTTGGAACAGTAATGTTGCGCTCGGAGATCTGAACAACGTTTCTTTCGTTTGTGTTCTAGAGACAAAGGGTTTTATAATTTAACAACAATTAATTATTTTAGTTGAGGGTGATATTCTTTTAGTAACAAAATATATTTTTTAGTTTTAGATTATGATTACCTTCCCAGTGAACGATAATTTTACTAAAGTTATACATGATACAGATACCCTTAATATTTTGGAACAAATTATACATAACTCTGTAAATATATCGTTGCTGTATCAAATTAATAAACTAATAAGATAAAACAATGAAGTAAAGAAAAGCAACTAAATATGTAAAACATGCCAAAATATATTTCTTATGGCCCACCATCGTTACTTATTCATAGTACAATAGCACTAATAGTAACTGGTACCAATTTAGTCTGCGTCCCCTTTATAAATATAATTCTTAGATAAGAATAGAAGTTTATTACCCATTAGAACGCTATGCGAATTAAGATAATATTCTAATTTACAGCTCCGGAATTATTTATTAAATATTTTTAATACTTTCGACATAGCAGATTTTATTACATTTTAAATGATGAACATAATGAGCCGACCGGTTAGTGAAACAAATGAATTTTGAACTGGCTTCTTGACTTTTTTAAATGTTTGTCACTACTAGGTATGTCCGAGATTATAAACAGCAAGAAAATTACCAATGTTCAATGATAATTTAATTTTGTATTTGTAGCTAAGTGCGTGAAATAAGAAACATTAAAAAAGGTACCTTAATAAACCGCCACTGAGCTTTATATGATTTATCATTCGTTCAATAACTCTAACAAAAAGTTACGAATCTTAAGCATATCCTAAATATCCTATGTTTTGGCGCATTCCCATCTGTTACCAAAACCATTTCGAATACAGATCCGAGGCAGATCCTAATCGTCATTCTCTGAGTGAGAATGGCCGAGCCTATACCGGATGTCATATAACATTAACGTCAGATAGAGACGACTATAAGGATCCTATTTAGCATACTAATAGACCCAGTTAATATTCAGTCAATATTAACACAGAAATATATAACTACCTAGTGGTTACATTATTTGCATACGTTTTTGCGCTTTCAGCAACAGCAGGTTCATTAAAAAAGTTGTATAAAGAGCTTGTTTATTCCACTTTGTTTCAGCTTATAGTACTCTTATCGTATCACGTTGTTGTCACGATAAAAACAATATAGGCTAAGATAATTAGAATATAATGGTCAATGACATCATGTTGTACCTTCATATATCCACAACCACCTCTACATTCCAAATTTGGTTTTAAATAACCAATATTAAATCTTATCTTATCTTACTAATATTATAAATTAGAAAGTTTGGATGTTTGGATGTTTGTTACTCAATCACGCTTCAACCATTGAACGAATCGGAATGAAACTTGGCACACATATTTAGATCGTAGGACATAGGATATTTTTTATCCCGGAAAATTTGACAGTTCCGGATGAAGCGACTCCAACGCGGACAAAGTATTAAATAATAGCAAAAAAGCTCATCATATTTTTACAACTAATATCTCAACTAAAAAACATTGAAGTTACATCGTTTTGACAATAACACAGACAATTCAAACACAGCCGTTGATCAGCCATGTTTCTTTAAATGACAGCGCACCGTGAAAGCGTCCCCGCCATTCCCAATGACGACGATTGTCATTAGGAAACTTTGCGACGTTAAAATGACATGTCTTTTCCATGTTGGTATAATTGTCTCGTTGGCTTCGTCGTGGTTGTTACCCGCGTTAATGCGGTGCGTATGTGGCATTGCTTATGTTGTTATAATCAATGACTAGTTATGTAGGAAATAATGAATGTGCGCTTTTACTTTACGCGGTTTTCACATTCGTTGTACTGCGCTCTAATGTAGATTATGGTTGTTATGAAAGTAATCATGTAATGGAACCTGCGTGTCGTAAATGTGGGTTCGGATTGTGATTTGACCTCTCAACATTGGGAGCATTTTATCGTTTAGGTAATCCGAAACAAATATCTCATTTAGTAGATTAATTTAATATAACATTTGTCATCCAGTTCTGAGCTATTATTCACATTTTCAATTTTATTTTATCGGAATTTTTGTTTAAAATATTTTGCCACTAAAAATAATAATTAAAACGTACCTACCAAAATTGAAATATCGTTATAAATCATAAAACAATAGTTATTCTATAGGTACCTTGCGGATTGAACTTCTTTACTTAGCGTTCATAGTTGTTTCAACCTTCAGCATCATTATAATCGCCGAGACCTCATAATTTTAGACTCACAGCGGTCAAAATTAATTAAATTAATTAAATTAGCGGCTTATTATGCCTCATACAGCACAGATTATAGAAGTTAAAGCGCTTCATGCTCGAATTGCCCTTGTAAAGGCTTCTTCAAAGACTTCAAATTACACGCATGAAGCTACTTGCTGTTTGCACCACGCCAATACAACCAAATTACAGCACTTGTCACTCACAGTTGCATAAGTGTTGCTTTACAGCTGCGGATAAGAGCTAGGGACACTTTTATTATTACTTTACGATTCCATTCGAATTATACATTAATGATATGCAATAGATAGAAGAGATGACATTTTCTATTAATGGGGGTGAAAGAGGGAACTAGAATTTTCTAGACGAGTGAGTACTAAAATTGCTTGTCAAGGAATGCAGAAATGACAGGTAGCTGTAATAATAATATACTGAGGTACTCATGTTTTTTTTTTAATTTACTGAATGAAAAATTTGCCCTCCTTTTTTATTTTTATTTTAGGGCAGTCTGGTAAATACTCCGTTTTTATAGTAAAAATATGAGTTTGAATTAGGCTTAACTTCATTACTATCAAACCAGCGCACCGTGTCGATTTTAGAGAATCGAGTGCTCGATAATTTCATCCGAATACATATGAAAAGAATGGTTATTTTTGGAATAAAAGTTAGTTGTGTGTGTGCATTTATTTTTTACTTATTCTTTGTCTCTCTACACGTATTGTTTTAACTCAACCATCAAGTAAATAAGAGCTATCATAACGCTAATAATACGATAATAGGTGTAAGGTAAATATAATAAGGCCCCTGCTCTCTTCTCGTTCCAAGCACTCGATTCTCAAAAAACCGACCCGTACAAAAGAAGGAACAGTAGTAAAATAGGTCTATTTTTTTTGAAAATAACTTAGATATTATAAGTAACTTAGGCTGTACATAGGTCAACGAAAAAAATATCTTGAGGATATACATTCCATAGCTCTTTAAAAGTCTTTCAGAATCGTACGACGATCCTATGCGAGCCTACCTATAACATAACAGGCTAACAGAGCATACCTACTAGGCTAGCATAACACTGTATGAGAGAGAGTCAGAAACGAGCAAAAACCCGAAGGCAGTATAAGAGCTATTGGTCTATAACAAAGAGTTAAAATTTGTTATGGCCATAGATAATGTATGAGTCTTGTTGCTTAATAAAGAATTATTATTATTATTATAGACAATGCAACGGAATATTTCTGGGGAAAAAGGTTGCGATACCAAGCCAATTCAAAATAAAAGAAAAACCACTTTTAATATGTATCTTGAGGTTAGTGCTTTATGTAGACGTATCTTTATTTTACCCACAGACAAACCTAAGTGTCGAATGCACCCGTTTTTTCGTTGTCGATCGTCCCAAACACTTATTAAGATTCGCAGCAGCTGCGGGCCCGTTAATCCCGAATCTAAGTCGATCTCGACGTTTGTCGTCTCGTTATTCCGATACAAATAAAATAAAGCGTTAGAATCGCGAAGTTCGCTCGCACTGTCCATTGTCTCAAGCTCCCATCAATCAAGTATAAGTATATACACAGGAGGGGATAAAAATACGAGCCTCCGTTTTTGAAGTCGGTAAAATAACGGTTATTGAAATGAGCCGAGGCCTCCGCTTTTTCCGAATTTAAATTTTGATAAGGCGATGCCTTGTTTTGCGGGTTAGGGTTCTTGTTCCCGATGTCTGTCTCTTAATAACGTTTGCGACGGGATAACGTTGAATTTTTAAGATGGCCTGCAGATTTTGTTTTTTGTTTTGATAGGTATGCATGTGTTAAACATGTTCTAAGATATTAAGATATATTATCTCTTAGTTTTAATTATAATTATAATTTGTAGTAAGTACAACGATAACGTAAAAGTTATAAAAAATATGTTTTTTACGCTGCTTAAAGTATGTGTTAATAAGTTGCTTTAGACTAATCAATATTTATATCTTCAAAAAATATTGTGATTTACATTGAATGTAAGCCTAAAAAAGAAAGAAACGTTGACTCATTATAAATTCAAACCCACACGGATAAATTCTACACCAGTAATAAGATTTTAGTACCAACACCAAAATACAAAGCAACTTTACTATGAACATCTCTAACGCAGTTGTTCGTTGTTCCATTACATCTTTCTATAGACACAATAACGTCCAAAACTCTTACGTCACCAAAACTTATAGCAACCTACCAGTCGCGAGGCGTTCGTACAAGCCGATTATTTACGGCTTTACCAAAAATTCCTATGCATAGAGTAGGTATACAAACAAAACGTAAAACCGACACACGCCATACACCTTTTATTGCTCCGGCTTGTCTATTTATTTACGTGACGCTTCGCCACTGCAACCTACCAACCGTTATCAAAAATGTAAACCATCCAGAATGACGTTATGCAATACAAAACATCGTGATATATTTGTCCCGGGCCCGTGTTAATTCGTTTTACACCAGTAAAAGCGCCTCCACGCGATCCCAAATATTCGGTTTTTGTACCGGCCGCGGCCGAATAAGTTAGTCGAGAATAAATCGGGATTAACATATCCCAAAAGTGAGAGGATTCGGAGTTTTTGTTTCGACTCTGGTTTTATTTTTTACGTTCAAACATTCCGTATAATTATTAGAAATAATTACTTGAGGAAAAAATTAGTCATCCATGAACAAAAATAAACCTATGTTAAAACAATGCAAAAACTTTTTTTGAAATGAGAAAAGCAATCAATATTCCTGTCATTCACACCATTTTAAGACTGTGTTTATTACTTATAAAATCAATTCAAACACATATAGGACAAAAAGTTGGAACGGAACGTTAACGAAAATCGGTAAATATTTAGCACACAATCCGAAGTGAAAAGAAACTGAACATTCGCGCCCTTGCCATTTTAAAGGTCCAACAAAAGATTGTGAAATCCGCATTAATACCAAAGATATCCAATAAGAGCTCTCATACATACAGTAACAGCGCAATATATTTTTATGACGCGCACTAATTTTAAAATTCCATGCTTAAATTGTTTAAAACAGCGACTCATTGACACCACAACGGTTTTTTACCTCGATACAGTATTTATACAGTCTCGATGTCCGAGGATCGAGAGTTGTAAAAGGCAATAAAACACCATTTTTATATCTCCTGTTTAGACAGAGTTCGAGAGATGATAACAAAACCTGAACAGTCAATACTGTGTGTATAGGACCGGATATCGCCGGCCATTCACAAAAAACGCACACACACGCGCCGCATGCGCTTACGGCACACACGCGCAACGGTCAGTTTGGTTCATTCATGAGCATTTACAACGGTCACAAAATAGTTGATGGCGGCTACGATTACATTTAAAAATCGAAATATTATTCATTTTCAGAATTCGGTATGAATTCTTTTTTTTAAATCAATTAAATTTCTATTGTAATTAGGTTGTCTGTGAAATATATATATATTTTTTAATGTGGATTCGTCTAGCGCCCAGGACTCAGGACCGTCTTTGTAGGTACTTGAAGATTCTACGATTGAAGAAGTCTTATAAAGTAACGCTTTAAAATTTGAAGTAATGTTATACTTAGTAATTTCTAACTACCCTCTCGCAATTAAGTAAGCCACAGCTTTTTATTTACAATTTTTTTATCTGTATGTAACTCTGCATCAAAAGTAGTTTTTAAGCTAGTGGGACACGGAGTTACCAAAGAGTGAGTACTTCAAAGTGCGACCTTCTTAATATAATACTATTTAAGAAAAAAAAACAGAAATTAGAAGCGAAATATAGAAATATCAGTGAGTATCGATATTATCTCATAAACTATAAGAGTCTTACTAGACCCACTGACCCAAGTTACATTGTTGGAACAGGTTGATCTTGGACCTCTAAATACAGGACTCTGTACAAGTGGGTCAAACAAACCATCAGTTTTATTGACGGCTTAACTGTAAGTAACGTTTGTTCATTGATGTTTCTAAAGAGATATTTAACATACCCGGTTCTTTTATTACCTGAAAGCGTCTAAATATCCTATTTACAAACGTTTGTGGTGGGTTTCTCATCACAAAATGATTTCTCTAATCCGCAACAAACAGGCAAATACATGTAGAAAACTAACGCGGGTCCGGTTGTGTCAATGCAGCACTTCAATAGAATTCAATATAGGTTTAGACATTGTAGTGGGATGTGGGTTTAAAATGAACGTTTTAAAATGCCCTGGGCATTTATATTTGCCCGGTCCTTACGAGTAGGTACGTTTTAAACATGACGATAGGGATGCAAATACTTCAGATTCACGAATACATTGAATAATAAACTTGTTGATGTCAGAAATATTCAACTTTCGTTGTTCAGAATAATGATTTTGCCAACTTTTACCATGACTCTTCCCACCATGCTGCTTGCTGGTATTAGCTCTATGTCATTTATCTGGTATAATTTTAAAATACGAAGTTTATCTTCCTTAGGTAGTATATAATTTATTGACTTTGAATGGTTTTGGACTACTGTTTTATCCGGTTGATATAATGTAGCAACAGCCATTCACATTTTACCAGTAACTTGAATTTGAGAACATGTTAGTTTAGACGACAGACCGAAGCAAGATATTGACGTTTTCAGAGATGTTATAAGTTACTTTTTCGTTGTAAAACTCGCACATTCTAAATAAATGTGAAGTGAAGTCGCGAACGCAAACTAGTTTATTTTCAGTGACGATTTTTTTCATTGGCTCAATTTACTCAATCAAATTTTCAGAAATTCTATAGCTCCGTTATCCTAATTTGATTTTTTGTGTAGCTTGGTTTGGATGACTTACTCGTACACGGTTCAAGATATAGTACAGAGAATATATTACTGCAGTACAGAAGTTAACATAATTTAATTTAATTTGTTATTTAGAGATACTTTCCGATTTAACTCCTTGATCGCATTATATAGATGATTTCCGTTAAAACCCTCTTTATCGATGTTTTTCAGACTATTATTACTATATAGGTAACTAATAATCCAATATCCATGTTAAAGTAACTTAAAAATAAGGAGATCCAAACCTACATATTATTCATATTTTTTCTGAATTTATTCTCGTCAATGTAAAATCATTTCTAAAATAATAGTTAGGTACCTACGAGTATTTAGCATTAGCAGCCGCACCTTACACCGAGCTATGTCGAGAGGGAATGACTCATTGAAGTCTAATCCAGTGTCATAAAAATGTCTGTGTGTCGTCTTTATAGTTCTGTTCCGTATCACCGACCGATGGCTACAGCTAACAACTAATGGTTCATGTTTTTAAATTACGTTTTAAAGGTTTTTGTTTTGACTTATTTTTTTAAATATAATTTAACTTTAAAGTAAAAACTACTATTTCTGTAGCTACAGTCGAGTTCATAAATATTTAGGTATACACGTGAGTCACGTTAATCGTAAACATGACATTAAATAGCTAAGTATTACCTTAATTATTTATTTTTCTGGTAAGATCGTATATTTGTTCATACGCGTATAGCACAAATGGGCATGACTATCTATCTATGTTTTGGTATGTGTGTGTTTCACTCTTGTTATAAGAGTGTGAATTAACAGGCATTCCAGCCACAGACTGTGCCAAACCAAAGCTACATCAATACTGAGGCAAAAATACGTAAAGTCAATTATTTACAAGCTAATCGAGCAGTCATTAGACAATATTGATAAAAGTATTCTCACGAAACTGACACTTTGAAAGTTTACATCTGTTTTTATCTGTGGCTATCGACTGTCGATATCGAAGCCCGTTGTATCGACCGTCACATGTTAATTAATCCGAGCGTAGGCGTCGCTACCATTATCGATAGAATTATGTGGTAGGCTCTACTTTATTGGGACCATAGCTCTTGTCGGAAAATGATAAAGATGTTGTATGATACACGCCTAAACTTATGTGACTTTTCGATGTTAATTAAATGTATGAAACCTGTGAACCGTGGAATGTTGGTGTCGATAGTGTTCGTCATACGACGTGATCAGGTTTAACGTAGCTTTTTGCGCGCGCTCTGTTCTCTGTGGTACAAAAATAAGAAATTAATGTTCATATAAGCAATTCGTTGACTGCGACAAAAAGGTTGTTTATACTCTCGCTGTTTGAAAAAAGATTTTTTTAGGTCCAGCAATTAAATTTTAATTATTACCAAACCCGAATACGAAATTCGAAATTCGACTCGGACAGACGATGAAAAAGTAAATAAAATTAATTCATTATTTCGTGAAGCAATTAAGGCACGGTCCGTATCGCGCGAACAAAGGGCCGGGGAGCGATACTGAAAATTTCATTTGGGCCCAATTAGAACGTTCTAAAATTGAATTTTCTGGTGTTGGTTATCCGGATACGGGCCGGTACAGCCTCCAAGAGGGATAACCGGGTGACAGGGACGGGTGACGAGCAACAGGTGCCGTTTTCAAGCCAATTAAAACGGGGTCTTAATTAATAGGGGAGCCTGATTATTAGCGAATCTCTCGCTTTAGGGCTTTTAAGTGGTATGTTCAAATTGGGGTCGCTGTTTTAACGCCGTAAAAGTTAGTGGCCAGTGTCTATAAATTGTAATTCCATTTAGATTTTGTGCGAGTAAAGAGGTTGTTGATTATTTTTATTAATATATTTAGGAATTGTAACTGGCCGCAAACAATTGAAGTAACAATTGCTTCTGGCAACTTTTAAAACAACATTCGAAAAGGTGACTCAAACTGGCCGACCTTTATTTTTACTACTTACGTGGGTCATCCTGGGGCTCTATTCTACTCCGTAAAACTATAGGTATTGCTTTTGATACGTTATCGTAGTATGAACATTATGATAGCTCTCATTTACTTGGCAGTAATGGCGGTCGAGTTAAAAACAGTACAAAGAATGAAGCACCAGGATCACCTACGTAATTAAAGGTATTAAAGGTCGTTCGGTCAGTTACTCATCTTTTCGAACGTTATTTTTGCCAGAAGCAATATGGTTTTACCAAGTAGAATAAGCCCCTCTGCATTGCTGTTTGTCAACAAGCATACCAACATTATAATTAGGTACTTATACAAAATTATATTGGTACTGGCTGCTCGCGGTACTTAGCTTTTCTTGAAATGTCTGCATTTCCTTATCAAAAGAGTCCCGAGGGCGGCGTGGGGTGATTTTTAAAGGAAACTCGGGGTGTGAGTGTGGGAGGCGGCGAGCGTGTGTGCGTGCTCTTAACATGTGTGACTATTCATATATGTGTTAATGCGTTTTCTTTTTACCAATTTGTGGGGTGACGTAGCGTTTGGAAACAGAATAGGATTAAAAGTTGAATAATAATGTAATATGTTAGTTGAATCTGCGAGAATGTACATTTAATATGCGTTTTAGGAGAATATTTTGTACTTACTTATATTAGGTAACAAAGTTCACTCTTCCATTGACTTCTCTTCTGTATAATTAAAAATTATAAAACAACTTTAGTTTCCAAAATTACGACGGTATTAGGTAGTACAAAGAATTACTTACGAAAATTACAACACTTTAGTCTTAGTAACATTTCCAAATTACTTACATATATAACTCGGTATATACCAAGAATAAAACAATGTTACAGTTACAGGTAACGTGCTGAAAGAAAACCATTCCATCTTTCATTTATACACTAACTTGGATCTCTGATACGCTATGCTTCTCCTTGTCATACGAATGAAATCAATACTCATTTTCGCGAGTATGACTTCAAACACATTATTTAAAGCATTAAAATTATATAACGACCCGTCCTCATAATTCCCACATCATCCCAACTCGTGGTCACCCTACACAATGTCTTCGTCGCACACATTCGCAGCGTGCATATGATTTGCACCCTCACACCGCCCCGTGTACATTACAATGTGTGTGTGCGTCACTTCGCTATTCACGATTTTCGCATCGATGGTGTCGGTATTGATTTCGTTGTCGTTAGTTCGCGACATGTAAAAGAAAAGGGGTGTTAGGGAGCCGTCACACTGGCTCGTGTCCGGTGCCTGTCTAGGAAAACTTTTTTTTTTAAATCCGTCTTGTCTCTCGTGTTGAGTGGGTTTACATTTTATTTTAAATTCTGATAACTGCAATTATTCAGAAACTGATGATGTATTTTAGAGTGCAATGCGTTTTTTATGATCAGACCAGACTTGGCAGAATAGGCTGCTTCTAAACTAGCGAATCAACCCTCGATTTCATCACCACTTATCATGTGTGCGATAGAATTCAAACGCTAGTTTGTCTTATTTAAACTTTTTCTGCAAATTATTGCGATTACTTAATATTCATATTTTATAAATGGATATTCAAACTTTTTTATTGTATATTTTATTTTATTATAATGTATAACTTGACGTATGTAAACACCCTTATAAAGAAAAAGGGTCTCAAACACGAGCTGCCATTAGAAAAACGTCGCGATAAGGATGTTCAATCATTTCGCTACCAATAAGGGGGTGCTATCGATTTTGCGAAAATGTCACCAGAACGATATCGAATATCACTCGAATACGCCCCCGTTTTAGGGTTGCTGCTTAATTTACATGTTGTATTTTATAAGTTTTTTTTTACATGAAAGTTATTTGGAGGAGGTACAGGGTGGCGAAATAGTACTTTTAAATCATGGCTTGGAGATTAAAGTCACATTAATTAAATCTGAAAGAACAACGTTAATACTTTTTAGGGTTCCGTGTACATATAGCGTTCCGACGGGATCCTATTACTAAGCCTCAGCTGTCCGTTCGTCTGTCTGTCTGTCAGGGGGCTCTATCTCATGAATCGTAGCAGTTCTATTTCTTCATTTCTAGTGCTGCTATAACAACAAATAATGGGCCCTTCCATACAAGAATGGTGCGCAACGGGTTAAGCGGCTTTGAAACACAAAGGGTTATTTTGATCGATATTGCCAAACAGAGACAAATAGCATTAAACTATTCAAGGTCATCTGCTCCTGTCAGCATCTTATTAACATTTAATGCAAAATGTACTTATAAGGAACTTTGTGGAATTACGACCTTTCTGTCACTTCTTTGGGGTATAATGTACTACAACATAAAACGATATACCATTAGAAGTCTCTTATATATAATTTTAATCCTGTGATAGGTAAAGTATACATAAATAATTATTATTTCTGTTTCAGGTACTTATCTACTCACTTTGCTGTTCACATAATTACTTCATTATGTAAGTTTTCATGTAAAAAGATATGATATTATTTAAATTTGTAAAATAGGCTGTCGTGTACATTAGGCAAGTACCTATTGGGGCGAAAAATATACCTATTTTTAATGTTATTTATATTACGTAACAGGTAAGTCAATTGCACCGTTAACCGCTGCATCAAAACATTGTCCTCTTTATTAGCAGCCGGGTAAAAAAAAAACAAGATTTAAACAAAAGCTCATTATGTGTTTAATAGTTTAGTGTGCCTTTAGTTATGGACCAATATATTTTATTAATAAATAGGTGGTACGTTTTGCTTATTAATGTGGTTTAGTATTAATCAAATATTTGCATTTATTATGTGGCCTCGAAAACCTTGCAGTAAAAATTTCAAACTAGAGTTAAAATTGTTAGGTACGCCGCGCAATGTAAAAAGCAGATTCAAGTTTATAATTACGCAAATGTAAGCAAATCTACACTCTTTCCCAAAGTATCCTCAGATTCATGGATGTATTTCCGATAAGTGAACAAACACATTTCTTCTTCATGCCTCGATAACGCCACAACATAACAAACTTGATTACGTCATTAGAACCAACACATCTTACTACCCAACAACAGATGGCAGCACCGGCACACACGTGAGGTTCGTTTCTAAGTCACACGTACGCTCGCTCCACATACGACCGCATTTTTCTAGAGTTTTCCTCTAAGGGGGAAAAGATGGGGTGGGCTTTCTGTGGTTAGTCTTAGTTTTAACGCTAATACATAGGGGGCGTTAGTTGGCACATGTGAATTGAAATGCGAGAATGATAATGTACATATAGACCTTTTTTTATTATCCCGAAAAGGTAACTGTTAAAATGAAAGCTGTTTTTATTTTTAAATTCTTACTAAATTGTATGTGTCCGTAGTAATAATAATAATAATATCTATATTTCGGATTACACATCCAATATATGTGTTAGAAACAGAAGGAACTTATTGATAAAGTTAGTGCCTACCGATACATTAGAGATAAAACTTACAAACTACCTTATAAATATCCAAAGCAGCAGCAATGAACAAAGGCTATGCACCTTAGACGTGTAGCCCAATCCAGCGCCGCAACATTGGTGAATCCCACCTATTTTGTAGGATGCCGTTTGTGTGTTTGTAATGTTCAGTGTCTTAAATGTATCTGGAATAAAAATATTTTATTAAATTATGCGAGTAAATTACCATCTACCGCCATCCTACGTAACAACCTTGTTAACTTAAGACTACGTTAATTTAATGTTGTTTATATACAGATGAGGAGTTTTTTTTTTGTAAATTCTTATTACAGGTAAAAAAAGTTCTAAATAAAAATAACATTTACTTACTCACTTACTACTTATTTTTGGTTTAAGGAAAAGGCAAAATATCACAGACAGGAAAATATAATGTCATGCCATGAGTTCTATTAAAATTAGGAAATCTTTATTAAAACTACATCGTCTATTAAAACTATCTATTAATTTTAGGTGTGTATTTTTCTAGGGGAGTTTCGACAGTTTTAAAGATAATGAGTTTTAATATGTGTTATGTGTTGTATTGTATGGTCATAAGCGAAGTTACCTTGAGCCTTGATCTATTAAAACAATAAAAAAAATACACACACTATTCCCATCTAAATATTAATTTTAGGATATTGGACTGAAAGTTTTTAACGTTTTGCAATAATCCCTCTGAATGATAGGTTTCACTACTACGACCAACGTATTGCATTATACCATGCAGATGTAAGGTTAAAAAAGATGACATGCAGTATTTTTTTATATTTGCATTCACGGAGTTTGCTATGGCCAGTGTGTGTTGACTTTGTATACTTTACTGCTTTAGATAACAACAAAAGCAATTCATGGCACAGTGTCACTCAGCTGGAAAACGAGCACATCGCGTTTACGTTGGTACAAGGTCAGGGGTTGGCCACGCGGGTCAACGCCCGCACCGCTTTTGTAACCCAATAGGTTAGGCCAAACTTGAGCGTGTTTACGCGCGAAAAACTTGAATTTGGATTAAGTTTTTTTGTGTAGTTATTTTCGGCCAGTCTTTTTTTGACGCAAAAAGTTTGGCGCCAAGGTATGACCTACTTATTTCGTAATTTTGCTATGCTGTATTTTTAGGTGTCAGATAACTTTTGCTAGCGCTTAGGCGTGTGATGTGGTAGCCAAATGTTAAAAATAAACCTTTATTTATTTAATATACATATTAGGTACTCCAATGATGACGTAAAAAGTAGACGAATGTCCGTTTGTGACGGTAAATAAAGTTGTATTTAATGTCGTAGCCTATACGTAGACTTACAGCGCCATCTATCGGGATTGCGAAACGTTCATTTAATTATTCTATAATAAAAGTTTTATAGCGACGTTTTATTGGGTATTCAGCGCATTGATTTAAAACTAAACCTACGCTTTACTGAATACCTACCGTTACTAGCCTTTTAATTAAATAAATGCATAATAGCTGATTCATAAGAGGTAGGTAAAGTATTATTGTTATCAAAATGGATATGGAATTTAATTTATAATTCATTTCCAATCGTTATGGTAGCGCTCACGTGTAATTTATAAGTTTAATTTCAAACGATTATTAAAATTTATGACCAAAGTTACTACCTTTTAGATTTTAACAGAAACACGTGATGGTGTTATTATTTTAACGTTATGCCACTTATTTATTAAAGTTGGTACTAGGTAGAAAATGAAAACTATTTTCTAATAACAAACTTGGTTTAGTCGCGTTGTTGTCGTTGTAGGCTTGCATTCTTGCACAAGTTGCATACACGTAAATAGGTAGGAGCGCTAGACAGCTCAATATTTTTTTTTTACCTACATTAGGTACAATTTACAGTCACAAATATAATGACTGTCACCTAACGCTTAGGGATGGATAATATTCGTCTCACGGTGCGTCAAAAATGACCGTTCACTGTATGGCTTGATGTTTACCTACTTTGACGTAAGTATGTACAGCAATAACGTACAAGTGTAAATGCGGCCTTAGTTAAGCTTTTATGTAATATAGGATAGGAACTAGTGGTAAGTACCTATATATTTAAGAAATGTTATATAATCTTGAAAACTTAATATTAGAATTGGTTTTTAAGAAGTCCAATTAAAACTCAACCTCGACTTCTTCCTTCTTACTTTAACGCCTGCCTAGTAAAGATTCTTAAAACCATTTTAGAGACATATTTCGAGAAGGACCCACATAATAATATATTTAACCATAACAACATAATCTGTTACGCGACGTGACGAAATCCGTAAAACCCGTGGTGTATTTTAAAGGTTAGCATTACTAGCGACCCGCCTCGGCTTGCCATGGGTGTAATTTAGATTGGTTGCAAAATATTGATTTTAGTACCGCAACGAAAATGTTAAACACTTTAGTGCACTGTCATAATAAACATCAAACTGAAAATCAAATGACAAGTATGACCAAAAACAATGGCAGTCACAACGATAAGCTTCTAGGTATGCTCAACATTTTTATTCGGTGACTGTAGGTACCTACGCTGTGTTTCCTGGCTAACATTCTTCTTGTGCGTATTAAACTATTCTTGTTGTTATGTAACGAATAAATGTTTTTCTTTCTCTTATTCTTTGTAATCAGACTTAAAAATAATGGAAGAAAAATAAAGGTTTATTTAGACATCTAACCAAATGACAAAAACAATCTAACTAAAGAATCCTAAAACATGTGGCTGACCTAATGCTACCTACAATGTGAAATGGACCAGCTCAGCATGTCACGGTTGTGCAACCAATGCAGGTCTTCCCCTGGGGTCATATATGATCCACTGGGCAGAGGCCTCCTCTGGTAATAATACGATCTGAGCAGGAGAATACTAATGATCCTCTCTCCGCACACTTACCATCAGGATGGTTGCCAACATGCTCGTTTGCCTCTAAGCTTTAAAAACAAAAGAACATCCTGTGAAACTTACACAAATGGACGTTACAATTACGACTAGAAAGAGTGACGTAGATTATTTCCACACCTCTTGGACACCTAATTCCGATTTTAAAACGCACACAGCCCTAAAGTGTTTTGTGTTACTTTTTAATTAGTTAGTTACATCTCGTTAGAAAACTTCCATGGTTAGTAATTGTGATCAAGTAACAGACATCTCTACGATTTTTTACAAATACTAATAATATTCTTTTGATTTAAGGACTGGTGAAATGGCATATTCTTGATGTGTTATTACAGTAGCTATATACATGACGTAAAGCTTTTATTTTATTGGATGCGTACGCGCAGTGGGTGGCCACCGCACAATGACGCGGGATGCCATTTTATCCGCTTCGCACTTGGCTATAAACGAGTTTACCCGACTGTGGATGGAGACGGATGATCAGTTTAACTTTTTATTCAGGTTTTGTGTTCTCTTGGGATCCGGTAGTTTTGTTTTTGTACTGTTACTACTGACCTAAGGGTAAAGGGGAAGAAGGCCTTCCGAAAATACATTTTATATGGCTTGAAGAAAGCAAACAAGCACACAGGCCCAGATCCCACTTACCAGCACCTGATGGGATGGTATTTGCATTCTCGGGAGATAGATACCGTACCGTAAATGCGTTGCCAACCCTGAGGACTAAAATGGAATGCTTCTATGATTGTAATTTCACAAAATCATATGTGTGACGTATAATAGACTTTAATGGTTAGAAACGTCTTAAAACAATTTCAGACAATTCCAGTCAAAAATGTTAACAGGTAATATTATACTTTTTTGGATAAAAATCAATGTAAATAAGTATATAGCTACTGTGTGCTTAATATTCCCATTTCACTAAAATATCGGGGACGTTCCCCATGAAGCACTTAGATACCTACTACAAGGGCGTAAAAAATTGATTCTAACATGAGTTGTTTTGGATGGTACCGAAAAAACATACATATAGTAAAATATTAAAAAGCAAATAGAAAGGCAAGTAACAAAAAGTTACAGTTACATTTAAACATAAACATAAAAATGATTTATTACAAACTGTTTTAGATATGGTTAAATATCGTTACCCATACCAATATCACTTGCGTCACAATAAAACAAGTCGATACCCTTTTCATATTCGTATGTCTCTACTTATGCTAAATCTAATCAACTAATTACACGAATAATACCTATGTAATAAGAAATACCTGATAGGTAATATATACCTAGTTTGTAGCAAAGCAACGCACCCAGTGGCGACGAATCACAAGTGTGTTTTTCTACAACGTCAAACGTCAAATGAATGTCCTAGCGTAACGACAGTGAGTTCTTTTTGTTTTTTTACACCTCTGTTATCTTATTCGTTATTGATTGACTGTAAAGGTTGACCTTTACAGTTTTATTTGAGGAAAACCAACCAACAACTTGCCTTCGAAATACATAGGTAGTTTATACTACTTAGAAAAACTTAATAACACGCTGCATTAGGGACGCATTTATTTTTAAGATGTATTTTATATTTAACTGATACTAACTGAGGATAATTTACAAGTATAAGGTCAACGCCCTAGCTATTTTTCCGTTATTTTGATTAACGCTAATATCTAACTGTTAGGTCCTATATGTATAGGTAAATATTTAAATTCCATGCTTTGTTTAAGATATTAATCTGATGAATCTCGCATCTAAATTAATCACACAGATAGGTAGGTACCTACTTATGTCACGAAATAAAAATATTTAATCAGGTTCGAAATGATCACATATCGAGAATACCTCATGACTTGCGTATGTATTTTACTGGTACAAAATGCGTATTGATTTGATGTTTTTCTAGCTAATTAAATATCTGAGGTATTTGGTTAAAGTTTGGTGAATATAAGTATTTCGGTCGGTCGTAAAAGAAAGACTTTTTTAATACAGATGTTCAAAAATTGGTACTTCTTATAGCTGTCATATCGTGCAGGAAGTTGGTTTCTCGCACTAGTGTTTTATTAAGTACCTTTTTTTTACCAATTGGCATTGTGGTCTTTTATCAGACTACAAATTAAGTAAGATTGTAGCTAAACTGAAGTGGCAGTGGGCGGGGCACATTGCTCGCAGACTGATGGCCGATGGGGTCAGAAGGTTCTGGAGTGGCGTCCGCGGACCGGAAGACGAGCTGTAGGTAGGCCTCCAACAAGATGGAGCGACGACCTCGTCAGGATCGCGGGACCGCGGTGGATGCTAAAAGCACAAGACCGGTCTGAGTGGAAAGCCTTGGGGGAGGCCTATGTCCAGCAGTGGACGTCTTTCGGCTGACATGATGATGATGATGATGATGTATCTCAAATAAAAATATTTTAAAATATTTTTATTTTGTTTCATTGACATTTATTCGCAATTGCGATATTAAAAAACGTCGATTGATAAAAGTGCAAAGCTGTCATTTTTATACAATGTAAAGTGTAATTACCTGCATATACGAGTACTACCCACACTTGCCTCAATATGTAGGTATTATTCTTGTCTCTGGTCATGAGTCCTCACCTCACATTTGGTACATTTGTGCTTAATTATTCATTCCTTTTATCAAGAATTTGACTTCTTCGCGAGGTTGTTGTTCATTTCGTATAATCTTAAATAGGTAAAGAATCTTTACACTTACTATTTATGATCTTCTTTTCGCAGTTTTTAGAATCTGAGTACAGCCACGGTACGGAAAGGTTCGTCTCTTTTCGACTCTATGTCAATTTAATGCTGAAAAGGTCCGAACCTTTTACCTAGGTAATATAATAAATGTTAAGGAAAAAAACATGTGAATAACTTACCTATGTATTCCGCTAACGAATGAAGACACCACAGGTCAGTTTCCTTTAGGTATTAGTCTGTTTAATATATTTTGTATCAGTGGTAAAATAAGTAAAAGGTCCTGATATTAATTAAAGTTTTACGAGATTAACAATAAGTATCTAATCGTTTTTTTGTTAGTACTTATTTCATTATTATATAAGTATTAATAAAAATCAATGAGTCCTTTAATGTTTTAAAAAGCTTCAAACGAATTTCAATGCGTTATTGACCAAAGTAGATACCTTTTAGGAGAATTCAGGATATACAAAGAAAAATCGAAAAAAAAATACATTACACCGCACACCAGGCACAACCAAAAGGTACCTATTTGATAAATATAAGCTAGTGGTCCCAGAATAAGCCGTAATAAAAATATATTGACATAAATTGGTGCGTTACATTCAAACAATCCGTTAAACTGTGTTCCAAATTCGAACATTCAAATATTCGATTCGAACTTGTCACAGATTAAATACAATCGAGTGCAGAACAATTTATCTTTATTCCAGTTTTGTCAACTCTCAATGGATTATGTTACTTATCTACTTAATACCTAAGTGAAAAGGTATATGATGTGTATTTTATATTTTTGTAAGTAGGTTTAACGGTCATTATTTAAATAGTATGTATATGTGTGTATGTATGTAAACTCTTTCACATACACAATTAAAAGTCATATTTGCATTGATATACTCGTAGTAAACGTACATGCCAAATTATCCCATAGGTATGGGATCTCTTCCTGGTGGCAGCACAATGCAAGAGGATGCAAATTAACGAAACAAATGACTGTTTTCATAAAATACACACTTAGGTATCTACATAGATGATTAAATAAGGTTAATACCTAATAATATATAATAGATAGGTACCTAAACCAATGAATTTAGGTAGGTTTTTTCATTTTATTTTAGATATGGTTAAATAATATCTGAGTAAGTAGGTTATTTTTTTTAAAATACATTTCTTATTTTACCTAAATAGGTAGATAAGTTAGCTTCCAGTTATGATCGTAAAAATTGAAGTACCTACCTAAGTAGATAGGTATCTATCGGATGGTGGATTTCAATAGCTCTACCAGCAGCGTATCGAAGAAACGGAGGAAAGTAGGTACCTACCTTAATTGTAAATCTACACTAATAATTATAAACAGGAAAGATTTGTACATTTGATGTAGGTACCTACTTTAGTACCTACCTATGTACTAAATATGTATGTATTGTTACGTAGGAATAAAATTAAAAACAACTGGACCAATTTCCAAATGTTCACCATTAGAATGCTACACGATCCCTGAGTAACAGGGTACCTATCTATGTTTTGTTTTTGTGCGCGGACGGAGTCGCGGGCAACAGTTAAGTATAATAAATAATATGTTCTCTATCAACAATAGGTACCTATAACTATAATACGCGTGATAGGTAACTTTGTCTGTTAGTTGCGCTTTCTCATAGGTAGGTACATGAAGGTATGCTCTGCCACAATTTGTCATGAAAAATTTAAACTAAACTTGTTTTTTTTATAATAGGTACTATTATTTATTAATGCAATTTATCTTAATATTAATTTAAGTCATAATATGGTCGAGTACCCACGTAAGATTTCAATTTTCTACCAAAGTCAAGTGGCGCTTAGGTTACCCACCTATGTTCGTTTTTCATTTCGGTCTGATCTAATAAACATAGGTAAGTTATTCTGTATCAGTTGGGTACCTACGCAGTTCAATTCTCTAGTTACTATTACTAGGTACCTACCTACTACCTACCTAGCCTACTCTTTCTACGGACTTCATTATTTTTCACTGACTAAATATTGGGTAGGTACCTATTTTAATGAAATTGCTAGAAATAATTAAATCATCTACAATTAATGTACCTACTTAACTACTTAGTATACATACCTACCTAAGCGTGTCTTATTTCAATTCCAATTAGAATCTTATTACCTAGGTAGGTACCTACTCTAATGACTTGGTAAAATGGAGCAAAATCATCAAGATTGCTTTTTAATATTAGGTAGGTACCAGATAGGTAGGTATAGGTACTTAACCGAAGTATTGGTGGTGAGTAGGTACCTACCTATCTACATAATACCTACCTGCCTATGCCTATCCATTGTAAATAATACAACGCATGCTTAATTATTTTATGATTATCTGAGTATAGGTAGGGACCTAACCTACCTATACTACCTACCTGCCTTCTAAGTATAGGTATAGGTACGTAAATATCAGCTTACAGATAAGAATCAAAACTAAAGTTAAGTAGGTATTTTATACCAAAGTTTTAATTGAAATTACCCAGGCAGGTACTAGGTAGGTAACCTACCTACAATTTATTGATGTTTTAAAGAATTAATAAAAGTAATATCTTCCTGCGTCGTTACTTAGGAATCTAAGCGAGGACTTGTGCTACTTAATACTATTTCAGCGTGCTCCCAATGTCTCGTTCATAATTTTCCCACATTTTTCGGATAACTTTCCCCTTCCTAACTAATTATTCATTATTAATGGCCAATTAAAACCACAGACAATCGCGCCCATAAAACACTTCAAGAAAACAAACGTTCGAAATTCAAACGAGACAAAAACAGTTGACAATTAAACGTTCGCGTAATTAAACCAAGGCGGGGCCAGGCGTTAATGAGCCACAGAGGCGGCAATCAACATTAAAGATTGGCGGGAGATGCTCCGCACCCCTCATTACTTATACAAAATACTTAAGACGAGTCGTCCCGCTCTCCGCGCTAATAGCTCGCGCCCACTGCTATCGCCATCCCGCTTTGCCCGCTGAGCGTAATTAAGCGTTCGCCTCGCCTCGACTCGCTCGGGCGGCCCCGCCCTCCGCGGGGGGGGCCGGGGCGCCGGTCCCGCGGGGGGCGCCGACCGACCGCGCAGTGAGCCGGCGACCGTTGCCAGTGAAGCGTCGTGCGTCCCGCCGACCGAAACGATACAACTTTTATTCCCATCCCTAGTGTTCGGTGTTCCTTGTGTTTTGACTGGCAGTGTTGTTCGAGTTCACTTTTGGATACTGGACAAGTGATTATTGTGACTGTGCGTGCGATGCCGCGAGCTTAACAGCCTTCTGCGGGCGATGATAAAAGGTTTTTATTTATTTACTTTCTTGTAGGAATCTGCCTAGATTGCCGCTGGCAGCCGTAATGCACCTCGATTCCGATGTTTTCTTAATTAAAAAATTTATCGAATGGGGCTTTTCGAAATCGAATCTCGCAATCAAAAGGCATTTAGCAAACGGAAAATCTCATAAGCACACTAATAGAGAAATCAAATCGGCTTCATTAATAGGTGTCGAATAAGATTGGCTATTTACAGTTTTAATTAAAATGGGCACTTAGTGTTTTATGACTCGGGAAGTTAATGAGCTTTAATGAGATTTTTGATTAATATTCGCGTCCAGTTTGATTCCAGTGTGATTGAGAACAGGTTGATTTTCTTGTGAGAAATCTAATAAGAAATAGGTATTTGCAACTTTGAGGAAAATAAACAAAATTTGTTATTAAAGACGAAAACAAACCGAAATTATCAAATTAGTGATGTGACTAAATCTAAATCGTTCCATGTCGAATGTCGATATTTTTTATCGGGAACTATAAAGTAATAAAAGTTTGCTAAGTTCAACATTTGCGCTTTTTCTACAATCGTAGAGTAGAGATTTGTTTATGAATATTACCTAATAAGATAGATATGCGGCATGGTCTAGGTAAATGCCGTAAGTCGCGCGTTTTGCCAATACCTACGCGATAGTAGGTAGTTTCTGACTGACTCACTGATTACTGTTGTTGGAGTTCCTTATTGTATTATTTCTTATTTGCATAAAGATAAAAATGCAGCAGTAAAATAATTTACCTATTTTGTTTAAAAAAATATCAAAACCGTGGTGATTACAAAATTAAATACTGTTTCTTAACTGTTTGTTTTTCAAAAGTAGGTACCTAATAACTTCCTATAGGTCAAAAATTACAGGGTAAGTAAAGTTCACTTTTACCTATAAACTTAAGAGAAAAAAGATTAATGTGTTGCCGGTTTTTAAGACTTACTGAATGGTGTGGTCCCTTAACTGAAATTTACCTTTAAGCGTTACAGAACAAAGGTTTTGAATAATTACCTAGTTAATTTCTATTTCCAATTGTTTTAAGATAATTGTTAATGTTTGTTTGAACATTTAACAACAGTGCTGTAGGTAATTCATATTCTAATGTTATTTAAAAACTGTTTTTTGTTTATTTTCTTTACTTTCTGACTTATAGGTAGGTAAGTAACTAGGTAGGTATTAAAAATAAAATTTGTGTTTTTCATCTTTTAAAGTTTTTTTAGCTTAGATTCCTGCGTTTTTAGACGGGTACAAGTTTTTATCAAGATTTAAATGATAAAGCTAGTTTGTAGTGTACCTAAATGACAGTTTTAAAAATGTTTTCACCGCACTTAAATCTACTGTCCATTGCGTGCTTACTCTTTTAAACTAGATTGATTTTGCCCGCGACTCCGTCCGCGTACAAGTCGAATATCGTTATTTCCTCAGCTATTGTCCAATTTCCGGGGTAACCGACCTATCCTATATTTCTACGTCTCCGGACAGTTAAACTATCCTTTAACGTCAATCGCTTCATGCGTTGAACCGTGAAAACGGAACGAACTAACAATCACACTTTTGCATTTATAATAGGTATTATTAAAAATAGGTACTTAAGTATTTTAGGTAGTTAGGTACCTACCTATCTAGTTACAAGAATAATTCTTACAAAGCATTACACATTTAAAAAACGGGAAAACACTGGGATCGCTATTTTTAAAACAGCTCTTTCGCTAATTTAGGCTTTCTTCTTTCTTCCTAGCAGGCACCTATAACAAATTATTAGGTACGATTTGTCACGTGTGTGAACACTAACAAAATTCCCTCGATATAAACTAATATCCTAATGAATGCCTACCTAGGTAGGTACCTGCCTAACATCTCATCCATTTTTAGCACAAAATCCAAAATTCTTCCATTAGAAACTACCTAGGTACCTACTTTACATTTGCGAGCAAAACAATTGCATCACTTTGCATTTTTTCATGTCCCCCAATTATCATTGTAAAATGTGTTTTCTTTCTAAAATATTTAAAAATGAAATAATATTTCTTGTAATCTAAGCCTTACAAAAAGCTAGTAAACGTGGAAAACGGCGCAGTATTTTTCAGACTAGATATAATTTTTAAATTATGGTAACACTGTACAAAGATTTTGTTGAATTGTTTTGCTCGCGAGTGTATTTATTAACGATAGAGAAGAGCAATCAAGGTAGAGAGAGAGCATCATTTGAGTGTTGCTTTCTTTAAGTCTAGTGGTCAAACCAACACAGCAATGATACAAAACAAAATCAACCCACACACACACACACCACGGTGTTTTTTCAAACACAGTTCCTACTGTCATCTATCTGCACATGCTTGCCTACACAAGCAAACGCAACGCCTTAGCGATTAAGCTTTAGTAGGTATACCTAGGTAGTTATTAGGATAAAAGATAAAAAACTTTTTTTACGGAAATGTACCTGGGTAATTCAAGGCTGTCATGTCAATAAGAATTAGGTAGGTTCCTAGGTAGATACTATTTTACTTAAAAATGATATATTAATAACATATTAGGTAGGTACCTACCTACTTACCTAGGTACTTTGTTACTATAAACGTTTTTCAGGTTCAGGAAAGTATTTTTTATTAATGTTACACAAATTAAATAGGAACAAATACCGAGGTAACTTAGTATGTTTCCTTTCTTGTTAACTCGTAAATAGGTACCTATTAAATTGCTTATTTTTAAGAACAGTGACATGTTCGATTTTAGGTACATAACCTATCCTCTAGTGCCTAAATCTAGAGGTAGTAGGTATGCAAGTAGGTATCTACTTAAGTCAGAAAGATATTAAATTACAATTCATTTATTTCGATAGATACACCTACCTACTTACTACATACGTAATTTCAGTTTTTTTAAGGATGTTCCGATGGTTAACTATTTACTTACCTACTTATATTTATTAACAATAATAAAATAAATAATAAATGCCTGCCTAGTGTGGTTTAAGTTATTTACGTAGTTACAGCTTTTTGGTGTATATTTTATTTCTTCTTTTTGCGTTTTATTTCATCGTGCTTTGATGATGATGATGTCTTCCTGTTATCCCTCATCAGAGACAGGGCGTGCAGAAGGTTATTCCAATGTTCACGATATTGCGCGGCAACTTCAAGATCTTCCCCTACAATGAAGCAATGAAGCGTGCTTTAATCCCTTTGTAAAAATATATATATTAATAAATAAAATAAAAACGAAAAACCTCGAAGAATTTATTTAAAAAAAACGCCGCTAAACAAACGCGACGCATTCTCTCGCAACGGGGCGGCCATATTGTAATCATTTCCCGGGCTCAAGATCGATATTCACAGATTGATTCATTAATCAAATACCATCGATGGTTATCGTAAGGAAAGTATTTAATATATTACCGCCAGATAATTGATTAGGCTGCGTAGGAGACAATGCCACTGTTAGTATGGAAATCAGTTGCCTAACTGATGAATAGAATTCGCCAGTTGACAAAACATGGTTTAGGTGTGGCCGGATGAAGCAAGCTAAGTATAACACACGTTTAGTAACATAGTAGGTACCTACGTACATAATTAACCAAGTGTTACTGTTAAAATGATCATACTTGAGTTAGTCTAAAAGAAGTTGCTACAGCGCCATCTACTTGTCGTAAATAAAAACTTAACCATAGGTTAACTTAGCAGCTTCAATAAACTAGTGATGTCCTTTATCAAACGTTTACAGGTGCGGCTATGGCGGTTGTTACCATAAAGGTTTAAAAGCGCCATGCAACGTAAGTTGATGTTGCAGGTAGATATGTTGCTATTAAATGTTAATGTTAAAAATGTTTCAATGCAATGTTTTGTTTTTGATAAAGACAAATTAGGAATTAGAGAAAGTATTATCTGTCGCACAATATTTGTTGGTCCTACCATTGCCAATTGCCACATTTTGGCATAGGAATTAAAATGTGATCGAGGATTGTGAAGCTGAAATTGAAAATACGGTAACGTTTCTCTCCCCACAAACCAAGTTTGATTTTTACGAATAGGTACTAAAAACCTATGTTGTAGATATTATGGAAAAGAAGGTTCGTACGTTTTTCTACTTACAACATATTCAAAAATCTTGGAAATTCGACTTTATTTAAGTACGGGTTAAGAAGCGTTACCGCCCGGAGCTAAAATTTTAAGGAAATCAATTTAAGCTAAGTCTTACGCGATTTAAGCATCGCCTCACAATCGTCATAAGCTACCGATGATAACTTCAACCGTCCTGAAAAAGCACAGTGAGAGAAAAATAATGAAAATAATATAATAATACGTCATTAAAATTAAATAGGGGCCTTGTTCAAATCTTACACCGTTATGTATTATATACCTAAGGTATAATGTAATACATACTAGGTATAGTATAGGTATAGAATAATAATATTCCTTGGTATATAAAGTTCAAAATACATAATAGGTCATAAATTTCGTATACCTACTTTTTATAAGTGTTTGCTTTTCCGAAAGAGACCGAAATTTTCTTCAAGATATTAAATTTGTCACCCACCTTAGTTCCAAAGTCAATTTGACATTATTACAGCAATAAGGTTGAGTTTCCTTTCAATTACAAATGACTTCTCTAATGACAATGACATCTCCAATCAGATTTTTTTTGAAATGTGTAGCAAATTAACTTCCGTGACCGTAGCTACTTGTAAATAAATGCACTTTAAAAAAAAAGGTTTTTTTTAAATTTATTTATTATAAACACTAAACAGCAATTTTAATGTCTTACAATTACGCGCGCTTCGGAAACCTGTGTGAGAGGAGGTGTCAGGTGTCCCACGATTTGTAGAATTATTTGTTTATTCAACGAAATCATAAATGGCCTTAATTAAAAATGTAGTTATAAATCAGAACAGTCAAGAGATTTTTGTAATCGATTTTTATGTAGGTTTTATGATCAAATTGATCCATGATGTGCGAGTTTATTTGAATGCGCAGTTTCTATCGCTGGGAAATCTACTAGGCAGGTGTAAAAGTTAACAAGATTCCTGATATCTATTACTTAGGAACCTATTTACTTCTTGAAGCATATATTAAAATAATAGGTATCCAGTACCTAGTTATTTTTTCTTATTAGGATTGAATCAATCAAAAATAATGTTTAAAATATTTTTATTTATTTTCCCATGAATCTCCCGATAGATAACCGTTTTCAAAAACCACAATATGTTCTAAAGAAAATGAAAAAAAATGAAGAAACTCCGTTAAAAGATGCGCAGTTTTATCCTAAATAGCAGAGCTACTGACAACGCCATCTATTGAGCAGTAGTGGAACTATCGCCGAAAGGCCTGGGAAACTCTTCAACCACTACAAACCACAGATAAGGGCCATCGTGGCGGCTCGTTGAGATGGACAACAGATAAGTAAGATAAGCTCTAGATATGTGTGTGTATTTGCTTAATTTAAATTTAAAATTGGAACTTTGATAGCGTGGGTCGTGGAAAATTCACTTTGTTCATGTCTGCATTTCGTCATTCATCATTTTTCTGACATCTGTATTTTTTTTATTTTGCATAAGAATGAATTTCAAAGAATAAAGGATTTTAAAAATTAAACAAAAATGCAATAAAATATTCAATATTATATAAAACAACGATGATACCTAGTTACGTAATTAAAACTTGCATTAACCTAGTTTAACGATTGATACAAAGTGAACTTTACATTATGAATTTATTATACCTACCTACATTCGGCTCTATTTAATTTATTTGTGGCTTCTGTAACTGGCCAATGAATGGATGAGCTTTTTTTGATTGGAAATTTAATGAGGAACTGTCCCTCGAATCGAACTTATGTTCTCCCTGGGAGTACCTACTTATGCTTATTTATCTTTAGTTTATGAAACCTAATATAAGTTTCTAACTTTCTCAATTAAATAATGTAATCATTAGAAAGACTTCGCAAGAAAGAGATTAATGTTTTATTTATAAGTACCTACATAATCGTACTACTTCAGTAAAAAATATAGGTAAGGTTTTTAAGACTACATTAAGATCTTTTGTTATTCAGACATTTCAGGCAGTCATCTTTATCAGTAAGCCCTTCCACTTTTACCCCTACACCACAAAATCTAAATATTTACATATCACAATTTAATAACATCTTCAGTACGGACACGAAGTGTCAGGTTTATCAGAAATTGGCATAATCTCGGTGTAAAGTCAGCGACCTGTCGGCTGTTGGCTTCTCGCCTAGATACATCGCATTATGGCGCAGAATCACAATGCCGCTTAATATTCTAGCTAAGATACAGTCTCGAACACATACATCACGGAATGGGTATATATTTTAATAAAATCTGGAGAAAATAATATCCCGAAAAGTGAGTCGATTTTTGACATTTTCTTAAATTTTGCTTAACGGTTTTTATGTTTATTTATCCAAACAACGGCTTTTTATGATTCAACATGACGCAAAACTAGATAAACCGACGTTGTGCGCGTAAAAACCGTTACAAAGTGACACGTATCTCATTCATCGCACAAACCGTTTACCTAACAAATTGTTCCACGTCCGTTAACTTTTTCAAATTCAATCTCGAGGTGTTCTATAAATTTCCGGCAGCCGCGCTCAGCCAAATGTCAACAAAACATGGCGTCGACAAAATCGTTTTCCGAATTCAAATTTCAAACGCGTCCAAAATAGTAGCGGTTGCAAGGTGTGCAACAAACATTATGATGAATTAGAAAACGCAATTACGTTTTTCTTTACAATTTCCTATAATGACTGAAATTTAATTGAGAAAAATGCGATTTCGTAACGGTTACACCTGGCTGGCGACATAAATAACTTCGCTAATTGATTTAGTTTTTCAGCGAGAAAGTTTAATGTAAATTATAAGTTTGTTACCTATTCACCATTCATATGTATGTTTTAGGAGGATATTTATATTTTTTCTCGTTATTGCAATTTTGAAGATCGAGCGACATCAATGATTTCGGTCGATTCCGTACGTGCTTATATGGTATGATAATTTGTTTCCGGTGCGCGCGCGTGCGCGGGCCACGACAAACTATTACATTCATGGCGTTAGCACGATTTGCATTTGAAATATTTCGTTTGACTCGCGCTCCTAGGACACACAATACCTTCGGGAGAGCGGTGTTCTTAATAATAGATTATGTGCCATATCAAATTTCGTGGTACATTTTTCAGAGGCTCGTGCTGGCGTTTCTTTTGGCGTCTATAATAGGGCCCATTTGGAGTGCACGTGCGTGGAGAATGGGTCAGAGAGTTGTGTTCAGCTTCTATAGTGGTTCTATCGGATACCATTTGTTACATAGTCTCACATCTAGTTACTAACAGCCATCTAGTTCGGTGTTTCAGGACATTTTGGAACATTAATGTTATTTTTTTTGTATCTGTAGTACTACCTATTGACTCCAAATAATTCCAGCTAAGAAATAATTATTTGAACTTCCAAGTCTGATTGCTCAGCACTGAATAATCAGCACATAAAATTTTGCAATATTGATATGCCATATTAGATTTATTCACGCCAGTAAACCTAGTTTCCAATAATAACATTGGGCTTGGGAAATTTGTAGTAAAATGAGTAATTGTTAAGTCTGGAAGCCAGTTGTGTTTTCTCTTAAGTTCTGTCCGAAAATAATCAAACCTTAATATTTTTCTTATTGGTTAAACGAAACCTCTCACACTAAATCTACTAAATGTACGTATAGCTTTATTGAGGTATTTAGATTCGAACATTTTCTACATACCTATTATATTAACAAAAATGAACCTTTGAACCTACTGCGATTTTTGTTGCTTTATTGTCGTTTGCTGAGGTGCTGGATCAATCGCTAACCCCCAAAACTGGGCAACACATATATTTTTTTTATCTTAGCAGAACCTTAATTTGCTTTTAGTATTTACTTTAAGTTATCGTTTTGATGATTTTCCATAAATAAATTACCAATTGACACTCGAGAAAATGAGAGTCAAACTAGAGAGATTTGCTCTTAGCTGGCATTTGCATATTTACTTATAATAGCTTTGATATTAGTAAAAGATATAATATAATTTTCACAGCATTCTCATTTGTGCTTTGCCTTAATCTTAGTTGATCAATATAAAGTCTTGTTATAGCTCGTATAGAGTCAAAAGATTCGTAATTCTGTAAGGAGCGGGTAACTAAAACACTTCTCGAACGAAGAAGTAGAGGGGCTAAAGGCTACATTGCAACAAGAATTCAATACCTACTCTAAAATATTATCATATAAAATTCAATTGAAGGAAGTCAGCCTAACATACCTTACATACATAGAGGTGCAGGTGGTAGGACCCTGTGCAGGGTCCGTCCGGATCGCTACCACCATCTTATCTATTAACCTACCGCCAAACAGCAGTGTTCGCATTGTTGTGTTCCGGTTTGGGGATAAGACAGCCGGTGTAATGACTAGCATAGAGGCATTCCATCTTAGTCCTCAGGGTTGGCAACGCATTTGCAGTCTTATGCTAATGTCTATGGGTCACAGTTTCCACTTACCATCAGGTGGCCTGTGTGCTTGGCTGCCTTCTCTATGACATAAAAAAAAAAAAAAAAAAATACATTAAATCACGCCTGTTCCCCAGAGGGGTAGGCAGAGACCACTTCTTTCCACCTGCTACGATCCTGACAAATCTCTTTCGCTTCTTCCATATTCATACATTGAGTCATGCACGCCACGCACGTCGGTTTCGGGTAGGTACTTAAGATTCGGCCCTTTTCCTGTATTTCTCCGATTTGGTTCGAAAAAGTACCTTATACCTTACTTAGGTTTATATTTTATCTAAGCTCTCATTATTTAGATACCTGATTTTTTTAGCTACAAAATAATCAGCGCGACTTCATAGCTCCGTAAAATTGCATTGCATTTCTCTCGTAAAAGTAAACTGGCGCGATGCTTTTGTTTTATTGAATAATTGCCGAGTTTCGGCCGAGAACTGGTTCCCCAAGGCCAGCCGACGAACCTCCGGCCGCTTTCTGCACCGTTCTGCTCAAATGTCCGATCACATTGCACCAAATTATGGATTTTAAAGTGAAATGATTTTTATAATTTACCTTATTTTGTTATTTATCCCCGTGTAATTTTACCTTTCGTTTAACAGTTGGATAATGCTGACGAAATGAGTCGCCAATCACAATTTTAGTTTACACTTTTGAGTTTGATTATCATTAATTATTTTTCATTAAATGAGTCAAAATTCAAATTTTGTATAGAAAAGTCGGTTCGTCCGTACGATACGAGAAGGTGATCGTTTAAAAAACGCCCGCGGGCGAGACGGATGCCTCGCGGCGTTTGGCGTTGACATTGCGCGCGGTTTCTGACGCCTCGGACGAATTACGTTTTTACAGAATCGGAAATCGATTGTGCTGTCACCGAATAAGGCTTTTTATTATGAAATATCTACACGTATCGAACTTTATAGATATTTCTTAATTAGATCGAGTGTTTTATTGGGCATTTATCTTAGGATTTTTACAAAGAAAGCCAATTTAAATGGTGCATTTCATCGCATCTTCATTTTTCTTTAATTTTCATTTCTAGAACTGGACAGTATCTAGATAGTAGATACAAATTAAGTAAGTACATGAATTATATGATAAGAACCGTATCTTGTAATCCTGGGTATATTGTATATGGCTAAGTACACTGTCGGCCACTCCAACACAGTAATAAACCTGTTATCTGGCAATAATTAACGATATGGATGCCCAAAACGTTATCACCGATGTTTGCTATTAAATAATCGATACGACACTTAATCGATAAACGGTCATTGCTGTTGACAAGACAATATAGGGGATAGGTACGTTGATTCTGAACTAACCTAGACTAACAAACACGTCAACTACCTTATCGACTTTCATGTGACTAAAGTTTCTGCATTCCTACTTCATGTAACAACATATTAAAATGTATCAACACGCTATCTTACTGATTCTATTTGTATCACTGGATAGGTACTCACTTAATATTAAATGACAAGTGAAACAAGTTCAGACTTCCAAGGAGTTAGGGCTATTTGGTTGGTTAGTTTGACTTGATATGAGTCTATTACTCTTTCCACCTCTATCATCATCGGCTAGATAGTACCATACCATTGTTAATATTGTCATTGTATAAAAAATCGAGTCAATCCGATTTGAAGTAGCTTTAAAATACATCACCTACATTAAAAAAACCTTTTCAGTTCTCATGCTCTTAACATGTTACTTTAGTGTCTGCATATCGGGACTAAAGCTCCTTATTAGTCGCCATTTTCAGTGTTTCTCTATAGATTTTTTTTGCGGCATGGAAATAACCTCGAAAATATTAAAAAATCGGTTGAATTTCGCGAAAAATGATTTATGATTACGAATATGAATGTATTGAATTATATTAAGGATGAATTATTTTTATTTTGCGTGGTCCTATTAGTTTTAAAATAGTTTTGAAGTTTGAATATGTTGGCTAAATATGCAAGCATTTAAACCGTCACTTTACAAAACAAAAAAACCTAGGAACAAATTTGAAAGGGACTTTGTTACCATAAATCCCTAAATACATAAACCATCGCTCGGCTCGCGTGGCTAAACATCTAGTGTCATTATGGCTTGTTTTAGTCCCTTGTTGAACAATCTTCTATTATATAGGTAATACATTGTCAATAAATAAGTACCTTTATATTTTAGCTTTTACTTATATTATTATAGGGGAAAACAGTAATGGTCTCCAAAACAAAGTATGTGAAAGGTCCACCGGCTCTGGAAATGAATGCAGGCAGGGCTTTTTTGCGATTGGCCCCCATTTTATTATGTTTATTTTTAACATAATTTTGAATATAAGCTTTAATAGAACTTATAACAATGATTCATAAAAGTAATGAAAAAGTTTTGGTTAATTTTTTACCAACGTTTTTGAAAACGCTATCTCATTAATTTTGTAACTAATTAGATATCGTTTCGTTATTACCTGCTCCAGTTCATCTGAAATACCACTTTAATTAGTCCAACAGTAAAAAAAAGCGCTCGGGTCCATCTTGGCCGCCATCTTATTTTCTTCGATTGTGCGTGAACTTCATTATGCATGCAGTGTCACTTTAATTAAGTTTTGTGGACATCTGTAAGCCTTATGAATGACCACGTTGTTCAAAAATAAACTATGATGCAGTAACTACTATGTATTCTCTTTATGTAACTACTGTTTATGTTCATTCAAACGAATGAACGAGTTTGAATTTTATTTGGTTAATCGTAGCGACCATTTTCTTTTTGAATTATGAACTCAAAAATAATTTTAGATTTTTTAAACATTTATGGCATTTTTAGGATTAGGCTCCATGACTTATAAATGATAACGCAAGTCAAATAAGGAATTAGTAGATATTTAATGGTTTTGACTATTTTAAATAGTTTTATAATCACTATATAAACTGTAAAAGTATTGTGTAGGTATCCTAGTTGGAGCGTAAAGTTCGTATTTTATGTTTCACAGTGTTTTATGAACACAATATACCTACCTACCTACCTACCTATACGTCATCCATTTATCACACGACCTCATAAACAGTTCGTACTTTCCGATTTTATTGATAATTAAAATTGGTGGCAATTAACCAAGCCGTAATTACTAACTGTAAATAACTGGATTAGCGGCGGTTTTATTTGATCGGTTATCTGTATCAGTTTATGGTTTAATTACTTTTTAATATTGGATCTAGTTATTGCGTATCGAGTGTAAAATTCAATGTTTATTCAGTCAATATCTACGGCTGCATAGATACGACCAGTGAGAAGCGTAATTAAATAAAATTCAGAGTACAAGTCTGAAATAAGTATCTTTTTTTGAAAGGCATTATTATGTGAAACGGAGCGTCTATTAAAACGTCTTTGTGCAGTGAGCCGAAGACATTCTCCTGTGTCCCGCGCTGCATCCGACGTCCCAAATTACCTCCCCCATTGTTCAAAGTTGGCAAAAGCAATAAAAATGCCCTTAAAACAATAGTTCCCCCGGGCGGCTGCCGCGAAAGATATGCATAATAATTACTTGGAGCATACCGCCTTAAACGCTCCTTGTCTGAAACAGGTGTGGTTCCTATATTAATGGGATAAATAACCTCAGATTTGAAGTTAATCTACACTAATGTTTTAAAGATAAAACATTTGTATTTTGTTTGGTATGAAAAATTTCAATAACTACTGGACCGATTTTAAAAATTATTTCTTTTGTCAAATGTAGCTATATGATCACTGTGTAACATGTATAGGGTATTTTATTTCTCTTCGCGTGAGGAGTCACGTGCAATGCAACAGCTAATTCAGTATACAGGGTGTCCCTTAAACCGACGACTATCCGCCTAGGGCTGATAGAGCAGCTAAAAAGCTATCGTTTTAACCCCTATTGGATTTTTTGTGATTTTTGTAATTATCCCCTATTTTTTAATAAAAAAAATATATATTGTTTTTCCATACAAAGTGAAAAGCAAACACTGGGACATGTAGTTAGTAGATGGAGAAACAAGCTTCACGTGATTACGAGAAAAAAATATTTATATAGAACGTGCAAATAGGTTTAACCTCGTAAGGGGCCCAACGTCCTAAATTTAGGACATTTGTCAAAGTGACTTTTGACTTTAGTTCACCAACGTAAGATACTTTTTCGAACTAACGAAATTTGACGTGGGCCTTGCGAGGTTAAAAACTTGGCTGATTTGAATGATTCCAATTATGTAACATACCACTGAAATACTTATGAAATAAAACATGAAATTAATGATTTTTCATGACATGGACATAAGGGAAAATCACAAAAATTCAGGTTAAAATGATCATTATCTCCGAAACAAGTAAAAATCGCAGAACATACATAGGGTAATCGATATGTGTTTAGCTGTTCTATCAGCCTTAGACAGGTTTACTTCGGTTTATGGAACACCTTGTATAGAGAGGGTCCACATATCAAGCTAAAATCTAAGGGGATCTTACACAAATTGACCGAGCCCAAAACTAAGCACTAGTATTATGAGTATCACCTACAAACATACACAAACTTATATAATATAGACCAATAAAGTCCTAATAACGTACCTCTTAAGGTTTGCAATCCGGTGAGCTATATCGGTTACTTTAGTTCTCCTGCGAATCTCCTCAAAGTGTTGGCAGACCTTCCACAAGGTGGACTGACGATCTGATTAAGGTCGCGGGAAACCGCTGGATGACAGCAGCAGAGGACCGATCGTTGTGGAAAACCTTGGGGAAGGCCTTTGTCCAGCAGTGGACGTCTTGCGGCTGATAATGATGATGATGATGAACGTACCTCACAATTGGTTAAGACTGGAAAAACAAATTGTGCTCATCACATATTTCATGTTTTTGTCAATCCTTGTTTATTGTTCTTCGTGTGGTGTCTGTTCAGTAAAGAATATTTGTAACTAGCTTTACCTACTAGTGCACCCTGCCTACATGGTGTCGTCAAATGTCACGCGATTTAAAATCAGTAGACAATTTGTGCCTTACTATGGATTTGATATACACTTATGATATATGTAAACTATATTATGTTATAAGCGTCAAAGTTCACATTGATAAGGTTTATTTTCAACCATTTAACTATGGCGACCCGAAAGTTTAAAAGTCCACCCGACCCTTTGTAAGTACAAGAGATTTCCTCAATTTGCTCGCTCCGAGCGAGCTAAGTGTGTTTTAATAACATTTTCGGATGTGGTTACGTATATAATTATGTTTATACCATCAACACTGGTACACAATTAAGTTTTTGGGAATGCGACAATCACGATTTGATTATGGTCGTAAAAACATGGACATGTCCCACAGTCACAGAACAAAAATTATCACAAAGTTAATGTTTAAGAACAAAAATGTCTTTGTTAAATATGGTTTAATTTGATTGTGTATATTCATGCTTTTTCACTGTTACTAAATATAAACAATCATGTTTGTGCGAAACGTACATGTCGAGTGGTCCCGGGTTCGTTCCCTTGTATGGGCAATATTTGTGTGAAGGGCAAGAATGTTTGTTTCTGAGTGTTGGCTGATAGATTGGTTAATTACTTATATCGATTCAATTTAATTATTTAAAAGTTGGGATATTTAAATGACTTCTTTGGCATCTCACATATAGGATATATTACAATATATTATTTTCTTGCCTTTTATTTCTAATAATGTGAGAGAATATAAAGGAAGTGGCCGTGTCCACGTTCAGCTAACGCCAGCAATTCACAGCATTTACTAATGTCCGCTCGGCAGTTAAGTTGTTTCGGTCACATTTAGGCGTCACTATTTAATTGGTGTTGAAAAAAATATAATTTCGAGTCTCACGGAAGGCGCAACTCAGCGCAGATTATATCGTGTAAACTACTCTTTATATTAATTACGGTCGTTTCCACTCTCATTGTTCCGAGATGACATTTCGACTGCCACGACTCTCACGAATCGACGAAACAAAAAAAGGAGAATTTTATACTCGAATGAATTAAGCAGACCTCACACTATCACACTTAGTCTTAACGATAACGCGCTATGTAGACAGGCACGCTTACATACGGAGTTTAATTTGAATCCTTAACGAAATAGAACCTTATCTTAATAATGATTGGAATCAGTATCGCTAAGCAGTCACGCTCTTAGTTTCTTAATTAATGTGAAACACGGTCAGGAGATTAATTAGTGCTGTCCCGGCGACACTTAGCCGACTATTAATCGAATAACGAACAATTCGAATTACAAATTGAAATCGAAAACCTGTTCTGAGCTCCCAAAATTTTATTTTATTTTTTAACTGCTTGAGATTTCATTGAACGCAGATTTATGGCGATTTACACATGAATAGCTCCTCAATGATAACTTACCTTCATAATGGGACGAGACCTGATTTATGGACAATTTTAATTAAAAACTTTATGGTCACTGGAAATGGCTGCAGGCGTGTATATTTAATAAGAGTGAAATATAAATAAATTAGATCCCATAGTCAAACACGAATTTGAATCAAAATATACCTTATCAAAAGTTTCACATACTGTATCTGTTGTCCACCATTGAACAAACAAGCTTGATCGACTCCAAGTCAACTCTACATAACTTTGTATTTGAAATTGGAATATTTAAAAAGAGAAATGAAAAGAATTTGTTTACAATCTGAATACGTGAGGAATTTCAGTTTATCAAATGAAAGAACGTTTATCGATGAATTTCAATCGATTATCAGTTGGATATTCGTTTCTAAAATTCTAACACGAACAGCGTTAGTGGATCAAATATTCTGGTCGCATAGTTAATCGAAATTAGGCAGCATCGAAAATATTTATACATATTCATATTTTATCGACATATTTTATCGATACTTATTAAAGACCGGCTACCACTCGCGTCTCGAGGTGAGAACGATGGCGCCCCCTGCTGGGCGCGTTCAGAGTGATACGGGAACACACTGAACAGAATTCAAAATGAAGTTATGGCTTAACGTACCTTTTTCTCTCCTTTTATTTTATTTTATAACCCCGGTCAAGTTCTACTTGTTATGGCCGACGTTCAAAATACAAACATGGAGAGTGCACCTACCTCATTATACAGAGCATAAATACGACACACGTAAATAGCTAACTAACATACAGGTAATCATTTATAAAGTCTCGGTCGCCTATTTGCCTTGACGTGCTCTAGTAAAATATTGAAACAAAACTGCTTCTTTATTTAATTTACCTCATTGCATGTTAGTTTATTTCGTTAATTACAGTAGCGTTCATGTGAATCTTAGAACGGCAAACAACTTCCGAGCGCCTCACGCCATTTGCTCGGGAGTTGGACAAATATCGAGTGTCAGTGTTTGCCGTGCTCGTGTAAATATCGACATCGGAGTTTGCGTTACGCATCACTAGCGCTTGTTTGTCGAGTACCGCTGACGTACGGGTGTGAGCACCTAAAGGGTTGCCCACTCGACAACCTCATGTCGATAAATATCCTCGTTTACCTTGTTACCTTAACAAATATTGTCGAGTGGACATTCATTAAACTAGTCTCTTAACTCCGCTCATTTAGTACGTTCTTCATGGTATTATTATGTTTTCCTTTACTTACAGAATTTGCAATGGTGATTCAGAACGTCTTAAGGCTCTCTTCCTGATCGCCTTGTGTTTCTATTAACATAACTTCTATTTTATCTGTAACAAGCAATTATACTATTTATTGCCTTAACATAAATTCCCAATAACCTTTCCATTAGCTTTGACTGTCATCCATTATGCATAAGCCACCCATATTGTTTCCAAAACTAAAAATGTCAGACGTTTCATGCAATAATTCAGATTAAAACTGTAGTTAGAATTATGTCACTTGCCTAATAGATTTAATATTTAAATGGGAATCGTGCTCGGGTTTAATGTGTTTAATCAATCATAAGGCACGATTAATTACTCAGATACGCGCGTCTGTCCGCTTGATTGTTGCTCGACTATTTGACTAAGTAAAGATATTTATAACGAGCTCTATTGTCCACGTCTTGCCAGCCAAAAGTTCAAGGCTTTGTAATAGGATGTTTATTAATTAGATGAGTGGAAATAAACCGGACGATTAACTCTAACAAATAACCATTGTGAAGATAACAATGTCACCTAGAAATTTAGCGCAACATTATGATAAGCCAGTCCCACACACCTAGATGCGAGCCGGTCCACGGCCATGCCGTCATTTTCCAACGTCTAATGGATGATCTAAATCAACGTAACGTTTGTTGATCTGTTACAGATAAATTTATTCATATGGAAATTAAATCACTTCCTTTTTTAATTATAGTCAATGCCAAAGCTTACCTAAGCTGTTTTTTTAGCTGGAAATCTTATTATGAATTAAAATTTACTTCAACAACTCAAAAGCAGCTTTTGAACTAATATGGCAGTAAGAAAACAAATAAAATAGAAAAAACAGCTACTGTAATCAACTAGAAAATTAATCAACAGCAGTTTTGATTGAAATCTGTATTACCACATCGTTAATAAACAGAATGTGCAAGTAATGACTCGAGATGGACCTTCCTACCGGTTTTACACCGGCATAGCTCTCATTATCGCCGCGGCAACCTCATTTTTTGATTCTCTAAGATATTCTTGACTTGTACCTTTAGTACGATGGTCACAATCACTATCAATAGATGTGGCGTCTTCCTATTCAACTTTGGTGCTCTAAATATTAAGGTTTAAATGTACTTTATTGTAGTTATCTTGGTTTTTAAACCCCACGTGCTGATCATCACCAATAACTATAACCAGTTCATTGGTAAAGCAGGTAATCTTTTTCAAGGCTAGGATTTGAGCTTATAAAGTCAGTGTTATTCTTGCCACCGGTTTTACGTGGAGATCAGGGGCATTGTCTAGAGATGATACTGGAGTGACACGTATTTATATTAGGTGATAAATTGTATTTACGATTATGCAAATGTATATCGCAGGAAGCCGGTGCTTTATCTTGTATGTTGATTATGTTTCAAAAACCAAATCATGTATAGCATTGATTATTACTAACGTATCTGCCACTCGTTCAATTTTAACTTTATTATCTTAACAGTTTGTTTCAATATTTAAATCATTTTAATAGCTTAATACTTGGTGTTATAGTCATGGTGTTTTTTGCACCCATTTTTAATGAAATGGATGAGTTTTTAATCTATCCAGTCGCTCATACAAATCGCTAATTGTTTTAACGGCGCCCGTCTAATCAATAACTCATCTGTCTGTACCTAAACCAATAATTTATGCATTACTGATTATAATCGTATAAGCTTCCTCGCATACCTGCACCGGCTGTTTCGGGAACTATTAATAGACAAGTCGTTAACCTACAAAACAAAAAGGTGTACTGTGTTATAAGGCAGCGCATGCGCCCATAAAGCTTGTCCACGTGTGCTCGGAATAATTACGGCCGGCGTAAAACTATACCTAAGTGGTTCCAACGACGCTGAATCACGACCCAGCGTTGGACTACAGAGATCAACGGGAATTAAAATATTTGTACTAATATAAAGAAACGGAGTCCGGTACGAACGGACCGTTAATTCAATTCAGCTTGCTTAGTTAATTACGTAATTAAATTTCGAATCGAGTCGGTTAAGCAGCAATAAGCTTACGAAAACACGCTCCAGCCGATAACCATTAGCCGCGCCTTTAACATAATAATATTATAATTAAATCATTGAAATAACGGCCGGTTATTATCTAGGTGCGGATTTTAATATCCAGTAGCGATTCCGTACGGACGCGCCATTCTGCTTCCAATAATAAATCGACCGACGGAAATATCACGCCGCGTATTATTTACGACCTCTTGAAATATTTGGGATTCCCAAAGACCATTTCCATTCATAAGTCCAACAGAAACATGGACTCTTTCTAACGCACGAGCGATACTCATAAAACCTGTTTAGATTTTGATAATTTTATTAACGATCGAATGCACGGAACGCCGAGTGCGAGGGACTCCTAACGTCTCATATATTACAGCTTTAACACAAATTATACGAGTTTAAAGCCACAACATAGAGCGTGCGTGGGTGCCTTAATGTTAAAATGTGTCATCTGTAATTATACGATCCAGAGAATTTTAATGTCTTCGAAATGTCGTCTTCTTTATTGGAATTGAGCTAATAGAAGCTTTAGTAAACTGGATCTGTTGGGTCTATTGTGTCACAACATATTTTGTTAAATGGACGACGAGCGGCGTCTCGATGAGATCTCGATCGAATCTTGACTCGCGACATGAACGCGGTATCCGTCATGACTCCAGGTAGACAGAACTTGTGTTCAGCAATTAGTGTTGTGACGATACGCACCAAGGCGTCTCCACTGGGGCACGCAGTAATTACCTGCTGTTGTCCATTCACTTTACATCATTACCCAGATTTCTACATCTTCTTTATGTCTGTCAGTATCTGTAGCAGTGGCAGTGTGTGGCGTAAATAATTTATTTTACTCGCCCCGGCATTCATTAGGGACACATTGTCTCTTTCGTCCCGATTGTAATGGCGTCAGCTTCGAAAGTTTATTACAATAATTTTGTGCAATTACGCATTAATGCAGCTATAATAATTATAGTCGCTAACGCTCCTCTTTGTTCGTGTGTGTCGAATCGTATTTGTGATAATCCGCCATGCCGCAGCTATCCTTGGCGGTAACGAAGTGCTAAAACGTAAATCACAATTACATATCTATGAAGCTCTATTAGTATCCACTTATGTAACAACAATATCCACAAGTGATCCGCTAATCATTCTCGCTTTGATCTCAGCTAACGTTAACTCCACAAATTCTTAGCACAAACAGTGGTGGGACTGAGCCGTTTATTTCCACACAGCGAATCAATTGAACAAATCGCTTTCGGCCACTAATAGAAAGAAAACGAGCCTCGTTGCGTCAGCGTCAGCTCGCGGATTAATTAAACTTCTTACGACCGACACTATGAACCTACTTATTTCCACTTATATCGCGGAGAAGTAAAGTACTTTTAATTACTAGTTTTCCGTTTAGCACACTGGTAAGAGCTATCCGACTTAATCACTCGTTATCGCCCCGTGCATTAACTTTATACCATATTCAACCTTATCTAGCTCATGTAAAGGTTTAACAAGCAGTGTCAACTGTTTGGCGCGTGAGTCGTTTCATGAAGATGAGCAGTTTCCAGGGCGATCTCATTGGCTGTTGTCGTGTTAACGCAACCATCACGAGTGAAACATTTTCAAATACTTGTACCATAATTTGGTAGTCTTTACGTTGCCGACTTGTAAATTGACTTATTTTATTTGTCTTTGCATGCTCATGCTAATATATTTTTTAGCTTTTAACGGTTTCATCATGTTGTTTAAATAGAACACATAGCAATAAGTGTCTTTGTAAATGTGCAACTTCTTATGTATCAGGTAGTTCATTCTTGGTATTCACTTCTTCAGCGTTTAATTTTGGTTGGTGCAGTATAATATTTTAACATGAGCATGTATCTACTCGTATCTTTGCATTGAAACTCTGAAATTCATACAAAGTCATAATGATGAATGATTGAATATCAAATCTAATGTTATAGTGTGTTGTGCTTTGTCCCTTGGCTGAATGGAACCGGGACGTCCAGGACAAATGTGGGAGATCATTCTTCATATTTGACATCGCTGTGTATGGACATAATGCCATCCATTTAGCGACCCGCGTCGACTATTGTCAACCAACATTCGAACAAGTCATTAAATTTAAAATCCAATCAATTATTACACTTTGAATAATTGACTGTCCCTTTTCTTCGTAGAACGCGTCATAGACAATTATCGACTTTCTACAAATCGAAACGGAATCGTCGGCGTGAAAAGTTTTGCAAACAGTTTCTTGTTCAGCGCTTAATTTCTCGTCGCACCGTTTTTGGTGTCACCTCTAATGTCGATAATTAAATTTTGAAGGAAAGGCGCGCTTCCACGCCTAATAAGTGTTACACGGAACGACCAGTTCTTGTCGCGGCGGCCAACAATTAGCATTAGATGTGTTAATTATACAACGCAATATCTTATTTTGGGTCCACATTCAGCCACGCTTGGGTCGTGGCACCGCGATGAATCCATCACGCCGCGGCTAGAAACATTAATGGAAACTACCTACTTTGATATAAAATAGGACCGTAGAACGTTTAATGGCGTCTCGTCAATCTGTAGTTTAGAAAATAAACAAATGACTTGTCACGCTTTTCGTCGCTGGGACAGCAATCAACCAGCCCACCCATTGAAAATGTAAAATATCCAATAACGGTAAAGCTAATTATAGTTTCGGTAACGAATCGAGCCACTCACGAGTGCTGCGTAAGAAGTGGACGGTGGAAACGCAAAAAACGAGTCGTGACGTGAACACACTCGGACCTTCCCGAATAAATGGAGCAAAAATAGTTAATGTAGTCGAGTGTTAATTTCAAACAGTGCCACGCGACTTTTTCTAAATGGAATTTTAATAGTAATGATTTGTAATGAAGCACTTACAGCCACTGGTAAACGGCATTTTTTTCTATGGAGCATTTCAATTTTGATCTGAGAGCCATCTGAGACGTGACGCGAAGGGCTGTCGACCGGCGCGACAAAAAGTGATCTCATTTACTAACATCGGTATCAATAAAACGTGATTCGTAATTTCATACTGCATTTTCACTTCGACACGCGTTTAAAAGCACTTTGCCCTTTCCACTTTAGTTGTTTTTGTTACAAAATGTAACTAAGTGAACTTTTTACTTCATCGTCTCATTCTCCGTTTGGTTACAAAAACTAAAACGATGCTAAAAACATGATTAGTACTGTCATTCCAAGTACCTAAGTACACATTCAGTATCTACTTTAAATAGCTTTCGCGATGCATCGGGCAGATGTTGCATTCAATAATCGCAGCATTATGAAATATCGCAATTAGTTCCAAATGCGACAAACGGTACGCACATGTGACATTATCACTATTTTGTCTTATTGTTGCCCGCAAATATGAACCCACACAATTTGGGGAATTAGTTATAATCCGCGGCAACTCCATTGTAGTGCTTTGTTAGCGCGGGGACGAGGGTGAGAGACAAGGGAGACCGGTGAATGCAATAATTCACGAATTTTGGCAAAAGAGTGATTGATCTTGAATCAGATTCACAAACACTAGTATTAGTCAGGAATGGCGGAGCGCATCGATGCGGTCATTAAAAGTGCCGTGAATACGTAAATGAAGGGTCCTGGAGGAGGTTATGGCACAGGTGGAGGCGCTCGGGGCGAGCAGGACGCTCCGGCCCGCGGTTATTAATAATCCGCATTGACCGAGCGCACGAGCGAGCGGGCAGACCGGCCCGCGACGACATTCCAACGCATTGTACAGCCCGCTCCGCCCGCGACACTTTTGTCTATTCACACCGATAAATCACCTCCTCCGCCTCAATACGAGCATTATTTACCTCTAACGACGACCTCATCGCGCTACATCGATTAATTAGTCCAACACTACAGATAAGATACCAGGAAAGTGATCGCTTTCAATTTCCTCTCGAGGGGCACTCGAGTGCGCGTTTAGCGGACAATCGGAGATAAAACGTGCGAGACGACTCCCTTAATCCTGATCCAAGATTGCGAGAAAACGTTTTGACGTGGGGTGGTTCGACGCATTGTCTGCGGCTCTAATTCGTTTGCCCACACACGGCTGCTCTGTCGTGGGCGAGCGGCCGTAGATCCCCTAATTAAACCTATGAGCCAGTAATGGGACTCATTCGTCGCGAGGTCAGACTGAGCTCCGACACGACTTTATTACCGATATACATAAAACCTGCATTCTTCTGACCGATAATATCTCAACACCGTGTCCGAGGCGTGAAATTGTAATTTGTAAGTATGTTGTTAGACTTGATTTGTCTTGATTAGATGTGATCAATAAGCAAACACTAAGTATCCCCCTTATTGAGTTAGCGCGCCACACGCGATGACGCGCTCGCTTCGCTGTGTTACTGGCGTTTAAATTGATTGTAATGGGAATGAATTCTGAACAACTGTGATTCGAGTGAGAACGTCTCCTGGCTTTCATTACACGTTGACTTTATGTTTACATGGTCATTCCTCCCTGACCTCGCAATGAGATTGCGTTGACACGACGCGTCTGCCGTTATGGTATACGAGTAAGTGGGAGCGCGGTTGTGCACCATCCGGATCATGGCAGCGTGTGGTGACCACTAGCGAGAACCGCTCGGGGCCCAACACTATCTATATAATCGACCCGGTTAATATGCTTATTAAATTATGTCGATGGCAAAAACCGAAGCTGGCCGCTCGTTTAGCTTTAGGGAGTAATTAGCGGAATGAGGCTTATCGCGAGATCTAATCACTGCCTCTAATTATTGGGTTAGGCGCGCTACATGCGCGGGCGCATGCGTGCCCTTCTCGCCCTGCCTTCACCTGATTGCAACAATCTTGAAACAATTTTATAAACGTTGACTTTTCAGACTTGATTAGTAAGTAATTTTCACCGTGAGAACCTTCGGCGGTGCAGCCGGGTTCATTATCAATTACGGTTCTAAATAAACGGTTGAACAAATGAAATGGAGCACGGGCCCGGCGGCCACCGCCCGCATCGGTAATGGACAACTTTGCATATCAATACCTACTTTAATATCGACATGCATCATTTAATTTAATTGTGTTACCTCAATGGACTGATCACTCGGTAATTCGTCATAGGTACTATTTGAATGGCCCCGGTCAAACCGCACTGTTCAATATTTATAATCGCATGAACATGTTAAATGTCAATTAATGTTATACGGGAAAATAATTGACATAAAAACATTTTCAATTATACAATCAAATAATGCCGAAGGCACTCCTTATACGCAGCGCAGGAGTCCGGCGCTGGCGCACCGCCTACCAAAAGTAGAACTCCGATTTTTTGTGAGCCTTCTACTACTTACGAGTAGTCTGGTTTAGAAGAGTGATTTGATTTAATATTGAAATGTAAACTAATAATACTTATAATAAACATGTAAGCGAAGAAACTGTATTTGGTTTATATGACTTAATTACAAGGAGTTACGTATAGATAAAAATATACAGCCTAGTTTACCGCGAGCACTCGTGTAGCGACTAATGTTTGCAGACTGACCAAAGAGGGAATTGTATGGACTGGTCGGAATCTGCTGCCTAACATGGGCTTTGAACCTAGACCGAGATACCGATAGCGCGTTGACGAATCGCTGCCTCATCGAATTCAGACATACCGCTTCATATAGAAGTTATAAATGCAACAGATTAAAGCAGTGTTACCTTAAACAAGGTAGTTCAAGTTTCGACCGCGCGCATATGTCCCTGCATCGTATACCACCTACCGTCAGAAGGATCTGTTCAAAAGTGTTAAATCGGTTAATATAATGATGATGGATGCCGGCCCAACCAAACAGCCCGCAGCGGGGGTGTTTTACCCCGCTATACAAATAAAATATTTTTATTATTAACCAGTACCCCGTCTCTCTCGCACCCACGCCAACACCCAATCCACCCATTGCAGTCTCACTATTTAATCGAAATCATATTTCTGTTTTGTCATTATGGTATCACGTTTAGAGAGTTCCTCTCTTTTGTCCCGGATTTCGAATCGCTGGTTTCTTGTTTCCAATGCAGCTTTACTTTTTGTTTTCTTTTTAATAAGTCGCAGCGACAAAGTAACTTGAGCGGGGTAGGCAGAGTCCGCTTGTTTGAGTTCCATCTTTGATTGTCATCAGGTAGGCGACATTTGGCCGTTACAGTTATTCGCATTCAACAATCCCCAAACTCTCGCGTGTTTTTTACCTCCCGGTAGTGAACTCCTGTTCCCAATGAATCGTTTTTTGCCTTGTTTACCGAAGCTAGTTCCAGTGAATGAACTTGATGTTGCTCATAAAAAGGTGCAACCGTGTCAAAATCAGACATTATTGTTTAAAATCTAAGACAGACGCATATGAGTTCCTTTCATCATGGGCTCTACCTGTAGGGAGGCACAAAAACCATCGCAGGTAGCCCATTTGTTTGTTATTAATTCTCGCGTCGAATCTCGTTTTTTCCGACCACCTTAATACGATGAGAATATTAATTATAATTATAAACGGCCTCGCGTCGAGGTGCGCTGCAGCCTTAACTTTTCGTTTCTAAATTTAAATCTGATCATTTATCATGCGACAATGTCAATTTTATCTTGATCCCTTTTTTATTGTGTTCCAGTTTTAAGCCAGGAGTGCTGGTCATCATGTATAATATCTTTTATTTTGAAACAAAACTGCTTAATGAGTTCTCATAAGTATAATATTCAGTGTAAAGAGTTATGCCGATTTTAGAATGTTTAGCAATTATTTCCATTTTAAATAAAATAAATAGGCAGAGCAGAAACATGGTGAAGGGGTTCCGCTAGGTGCGCGGGGGGGGCGTCGCAGGCAAGTTATCAGGAAACGCCCGCACACGCTTTCTGCACACAGTAAGAGGTTAAAAATCATACTTAGCAGCAACTACGCGATCGACTACTGCTACAATAGTCGATTGTTATACCAACGTAATTATAATAAGACCATTATTTAAATTGAGGTGTATTAAACAATACATTTTCACGTAGCGTATTTAATTTGTTTAAAAGGCGGTATGATTTGTAAGATTTCGCAAGCAATACCCGGGCGCATAACCAGGTCATAGCCATCCAAGCTCGCGTATCGCGTATTGACAAACAAGACTGCAAGTCAGTGCATGGTGGCATCGATAGAGCCCGCATCACGTCGCTTTATTTCAACTCTTGCATTTTATATTGCCACCGGATATACAATAAAACAATGTTTTTATGAGGTCGCTTGCACACGGCAACCTCCTACATATCTAGACTAGATCGGTTACCTTGACTCGGTGTTGCAAAAGTCCATCTATAGATGTCGTGCTCACGAGGAATTTTGTCGACGAATCCGTGATCCATTTAAATCGATGTCTTTAAGTAGAAAGTATGGTTTATAAATGGTGCATTATGGTATAAGCGAGTCCGTTATGTGTATGCTCACAAGGTGTGGTATGGTAATGGGTCAGCATTAGCTCCTTGGCTAATATATCACGATCTGAGCATTAGGCGTCTATCGCCCCCCGTTTAGAAGCGAATTGTCTGAGGAAAGCACCTATTGTAACCGGTGAAATTTATTTTCTTCGCGCCCCGTGGGAATGAAGCAATTATTGGCGACCAGACCGGAGGTCTGCTTTTAATCTTTATCAATACTTTTTCAAATTGAACCCTCTAAAAGTTTAAATGAAATGTTGAATTCAAGAGGCCTATAAATGTAATTTTGCTGATGTTGATCGTCTAGCGACAGCTCTAAGTATCTGAAGAAATCCACAGAAAACGCTCAGAGTCGAGTAAATAAATAAAAGATGGCGGCTCCAGTTCGCGATACTTCTCAAATTGAATATTAGATTGGAATTACGCGCTCGGGCGGCGGCTCTCTCCGCCTTTTGTTACGAGAATGATACATAAAGCGCGCGCGCATACAAACACGGCAATAAGAGTTTTAAATTAGCATTCTTTTTGTGTTCCAAGCCACCCCAACGCACCCGCGCCCCACCATCTTAATAACGTGGAGAAATTGAGTTGTTATACACCCTTTTTGAGGAGGCGCGGGTGCAGCGGCACACCTCGCGGAGAAGCCTTTTTGTAATTGAATTTAGATATTCTTTCCCCGGATATAACGACGGGGAGGTCGGGCCCGCTAGTTCCGCGAATGGAATACATGTAAATGTGGCGATATGAAATTCTCGAGTCGTCGCTGTGACGCCGTCGCGCGTTATTATTGCCAGCGTTGCGAGAATGCTGCTCTTACTTCAGCCTCCCGGTTGTATATTTTTCTATTACACCGCAAAATACATATGAGATGACGTATTTTAATAATTCTGATCTTGAGGTTTTCGGCAACAGGTTGTAAATATTTGAAACCTAACATACCTACATATTTATTTTTAGTGTAAGATATAACTATATCAGAAAATATCCGGTCGGTAATGTCAATTAAGACTTTTGGTTTTACAAAGTACTTACATGAAACTCAAACGAATTAGCGAAGTAGGTATGTTGAAGCTATTTATGTAATGGCTACCACGTTGGTTTTCTTTGAAAGTTTGATCGTGTAGGTAATCAGCCTAACGGTCGAATTCCTGCGGCAGATCCAAATATTTTGACAATGTCGATAGGCAAATCCACACGAAAAAGGTTCTATTAATTCGATCAGCCTTCCGAGAAGCAACGATAGCATGATACTGGTATGTAATTACACCAGGCTATTAACATCGGCCGTGTACAAACATGGCGGATGATTGTTGGTTTCGTTTTAATTGCGCACACGCAGCTCGACCTGTTAGAGCTCTCTCTGATTTACCTGCTGTCGTGAGAAATGTACTATTGATTTTATTGACGTTTTAATATCAATAATATACGACCTGAATCGCAGTAATATGTGATCGCTGCTAGAAATCGCATCAGTGATTATCACGACTTACTTGTTTTTCCTCAATGCTAACGGATCTAAATACTAACGGAAATAATTCAACTCAAACAAAATGGCTTTCTTAATAAAAAAACTGTCATCAAGTCAAACTTTCTTACATTCAAATCTCAACAATGATGCTTAAATTCCCACAAATTATTGAAACTCTTTCTTCACCATTATGAAGTGACATTAAATAATAGTTAAAGTGGACTAATTTTCCGGCCCCGCTCCCCCTCGGCCGGCCATTACGGCGTCAGCGCATTACGCGACACGTTGAAACTTTGCTTCTTAATGCCCTCCCCGGTAATTGTTCCGACATTACGATTCCTCCGCACTAGTAATTATCGGGCGACAACGCATCCGACGAGAAAGCCTGCGGTTCCGTACACACAACAGATAATTTTATAACCTTTGGTTAGTTTCCGCTCCCCCGGAACCCTGATAAATCATAACCACCGAAAATATAACAATCATTCAAATTATCATTAATGACACATTTCTCGGGAACGTTGAGATGGCGTCACGCTCATCGTTGGGAAATAAAATTAAAACTAATTCGAGGTCCAAATTATAGACGCGAGCGGCGGATGTCGCGGCGCCGGCGCACAGAAACCGCACGTCATTGTTTTTTGTGCCTCGCCCTCGCCTTCGACTCGGCCGCTAATTAATTATTTCACATGTATCGATCATTAATTACTGAGACCGATACCATCCGCCCGTTATCATCTTAATGACGGCCAGCAATTTGTCCATTGTGATTATCTTCCGACTCACCTTCTCGAAAACCCAGTGTAATTATTTAAAGTTTTAACACGACCGAGGCATTATCCCCGTAGGTATTAATAGCAGAAAGCATCGGGATCGAATCAATCTTAATCTCGTACGAAACGTAATCCAGATTTATTTATGACGGAGCGCGTGTGCTATTATGCTCGTCTGCGGCAATTTGCCTCGGAAATTGTCTTAATCGGCCGCTCAAGGGACTATTTATGTATAATTATTTCCAAATTCGACGCTCCGTTTGATGCCTTTCCGCTCTCTTTGAGGTCGTTCGACAAAAAAGTCATCTGTTGCAACAATTAAGCGAAGAAAAAATAGAAATAAGTATCGAAGGGTCCGCAATAATTACAGGCGCAAATTGACGGTTCCTAAGAGCAGATCGGCCGCGTGGCGCCAGGGTACCTGAGCCTCGCGCCGCGGACCCTCGCCACCGTTTCTTTGTTCTAATACCTACTAATCCGCCACTAAATCTGATTGTTTGTTCAACTTTTTCTGAGCCTTACACGGTCATTTCAGAGTAGATTGTTGAACAAGCTAGGTAGATTATCTCTGGGCAGGTAGCTCATCATGGCATGAACTATATACAAGGTACACTCACACAATTCGCTACGAAAGCCTTAAAATTATTCTCATGCAAGACATTCTTCTCAATTCAAAAATCCTTTATCTCTGTAGCACCTTTGTATCTCTGTGAACGTTGAACTCGTTCCGTTGAAATCAGTTAATCACATAAATGCTGTTTTGTTTTGGGGTTAATTAAAACTCAAATTAATGGGAAAGTAAAACCGTCGTTCGTTAATCAACAAGTAGGATTCTCGTTTCACGTCTCTGAATGCTTTGTAACACGTATTACGCGGTTTTTAAATTCGCACTGTCACTTCATTATCGTGTGAAATGACAGACGTTTTAATTACGGCTTTCACTGGCGAATTCAAAAGTTAACGAAAGTTTAATTATACAGTCATCAAATACGCAGTACCTAATTAACAAGTAATGGGAGGATTTACGATTGTGAAAATTTGATTTATAACTGTAAGTTAAAACGTTGCTTTAAGTGCATTCCATAATTTAAGACGGATTGCAGTTTCTAAAGCTTGTGCTTGTTAATAGCATAAATATCTCATAGTCGATTATGTTATTGGCACAGAAGCTTATATAAGTTGAGCACAGATGAGGAAACCTCCTAAGAGTCTCACAAGATTTGTGCACTTGCCTCCGGGAGTGCTCGCCCCGTGTCGAACATGGCTATTACCGCACCGCGCCGCGCAAGCACGGGCAAAAAGAGGCATTCCCAGCAGCCAGGTTCAGGACCATTACCATTAATGAAGGTTTAAAGTTAAACCCTAACGGTAGACATCGCGATCCTTACCTTGTAGCAGCTTCGAACCTCTCCGTTCCCACGTCTAACGAGACTACCTCCATTACGTACAACATTTTACATACATTCCCTCCACTTATTATCAATGTATTAAGTAAATCGTTCTCTCAGACTTCGCTCAATTTTATTTTCATTAATAGCTTTTCGACATTTTCGGTCCGGAGCCTGACAACGCCGGCTTAATACCTTATTTATTGTAATTCCTCGCGCCGACTTAGTAGATGTTGTTTAATGCGCTTTTACGATGTTTTCGTGAAGAAAGCTGGGCAGAGGTAATTATTTAGCAGTGTTCTGCGGTTTCGTGGGGCGAGCGGCCGGCGAGCTAATGAGGCCCTGCGTAATAACCGTCGATTATTAATATGGACGTATACCGCGGCTCTCGTTACCGCGCATCCCTCGCCGCGCGCCTGTTTGCACTGCGCGCCGATCTAGCGTTGCGCAAGCGCACCCTGTGTACCCGAGCTCACCACGTGTGACGTGTGTTGGCGTTTCACGAGACACAAGTCGTTAGCGACTCGCTTACGCTTAGAGAGATTGTCGCAGACTCCAACCAGTAAATTCTTATTCGAAAGTGATCCGTGTCTCACGAATTCCCATTTCGCGTCTCAGTAATGAGAATGCTGATTGACTCAGCATGTTGTTTGCTAATTATGCGATTTATAGCTGCACAGTTAGGTATCGTGATTGCACTGGCATCAGCTACCTGAATATTCTCAATTTCACCTCCATTCAAACTTGACGTCATCGTATACTATTTAAGTTGTCTTTGATTGACTTTCTCCTTAGACAAACAAGTCGGATTAGTCAGTGATCATGCAGTTTGCCAGTACTGAAATTGACTTTTGATATAAACAGCATTCATTGGTTTGTTTGATACCATTGTGGGTTGCTCATTAATGAATGGAAAAGCGCGTCTTCATTATGACGGACTTTCTGACTATTGTAGGGCTCGTCTGATGCGGGATGCGCGTCTGTACGCGTGCGCTGCCCATGTGGGTGAACGTATACAAACACGGGAATCGCATCTGTATTAGTGCACACACGCGTCATTATTTCCGTCGTAGTTTTCTCACGCTCACACACACAGGCGTGCAAGTAATTTGCACTGAAACGTAACTACGTATTATGTTCGTTTGTGTGCGAGATTATCGGAAATTAGTTCTGGTGCAACCATCGGGTATTTATTGGCCGGGATTGACAACCGCGCCGATTGTTACGATGGGAATCTCCGCACGTGGCTACTCATTAAACATTTACTCAGCGAGTGCCGCCACGGACTCGTGCGCAAAACACAAATTACACCTTGAACTATCAAAGCCTCATGATTTTGCATTTGTTCTTTATTCTAATGATACACCTTTTCCAAGATAATGTGGTTTCAAAAGAAAAATAGGGCTCCTGCTATATCAAGTATTAATGTTAAATAGGTACAAAGTAAAATGAAAACATGAAAAATGCTATATGGTAATTCTAACTGGAAATCTTATAAGACTTGTTATCAACGTGTCTCGTGGCTCTACAAGTCGAGCGAAAATGGCCTTTACTGCTAATAGCAAGTAGGGCGTTCAACTCAAGTCTAATTACCAGCTCTTTGCATAATATCCAAGGCGTACACATTAGCACTGCAAAATGATCTACAAATTGCTATTGCTGAGACAGACTATAATAATTATATTATTATTTAGTTTCATTAAGTTTTTATTTATTTTCCAGCTATTTATTTTATTGCAAGCTGAATCATCTTTTAATGCAAGGTACCTATAATTTGATTCTAGGTGATTTATTTTCGTTTAACCTTGTGATTTTGATTGAGATTGTCTATGTGACGTAAATTAAACTTCAGAGATCTCTACTTAATATCTTATTTATTCTTCTTTATTTCAAACCTTAACCAATTCCAATTACGGAAAGTCATTAAAATCTGAATCTACATATATTGTTACTATTGATAGAATTACCGTGAAATTTATTTACATTTATTAACGAAACTACTACTATGATAAATTAAAATAATTACTTACTTATATTCCGTATTAGTCATTATCAAAAATTAAGTTAACTAAAACTTAATTTTTGATAATGACTAAACTAAAAGAAAGTATAAATTGAAACTAAATGACCTAAAAAAGTGAGGGCCCCTTAGCATAGGAGGTACCAAATCAAATAATTCGGTCATGTTTTCGATAAACCAAAAGTACAATAATTTGTCAAATTGTTAGCCTACATTTATATTTTTTCTAAAATCCACGTGAAAAAGATAAAGGGACACAAGGAAACCCATTCACACAAAGTAACTGTCGTCTTGGCCAATATTTACTCGGAGTATCGGTCTGATACACATTATCTATCACGCATCAACTTAATTTTCAAGGGCTACTCTAGAATAAATAACGGGTGTGGTCATTTAGGCAAGTTTCAAGTCATTTGAAGGACTGTAGGTAAGTATTGGGTACCTACTTGAAATGAAGATTATAATCGCCCAATTCCTGTTGGTACTTGATTCTTATTCAACTTACGTAACTTGTAGAATTAATTCATTCTACAAATTACTTATTTGGTTGCCTATCATAAGTTCTCAACTTTTTAATTTATCGGAATTTTCATGACTTAGAAATGCATTTTATTCTGAAATAACAATATTTTTCAGGGTTGTTTTAAAACAAACCTAACCTAACCTATAGGTTCGGTTAGGTTAGGGTCGAGTTCTTTAAAAGTTTTGAAAAGTTAATGGTTTTGGAAAATAAACTTTGTCTTGCTAATTAATTTTAAAACGAAACTGCAGACTTATTGCGAATATATGAAATTGCGATACAATAGGTTACTTCAATTTTCCTCGCACTATCAATAATACGAAGCCAACCAAGAGATACAGTCCCATAGTTGTAGTATTAGCAGAATGCTAAATGTTTTGGTAAATGTTATACCTAGCTCTCACATTTTTCTCTTTTATGTCTTCTTTTTCTATGCACCCACAGTGTAATTTTTTTATTTAATTTGTTGGTCGAGACGCAGAGAATGCCATTAGCATACAAGTTAATAGTTAGTATTTGTACTTGTTTCTGTGTTTATGCAATAAATATTCAAAAACGAATTAGGTATGATATGATAGTGAAATCAATCAAAGCTAATTAACAGTACCATCAGCAAGTTCTTTTATGATTCCACTACTATACGACTATATGGTTATGATTTGTAATTATGCCTGAAATAAGCATACATTGTAATTTGTGCTGTGAATATATTGTTTCAATAAAATAAAATAAATATAATATTATATTAGTTAATGTGGGCATCTCTTCGTCTTGTTAGAAAGGTACGGAACCAAGACGATTATTTACAACAAGCACAATCACAATCTTGTTTGAGCAACCAATATTTTTTTGTGTTCTATTCTCTACCGTGTATACTCTTCCGTTTTTATATTTATTGCTGCTTCTTTGTTTTAAATTATAGCTTCTACTTAGTCGGTTAAAAATCTAGCAAGCACGTTATCGTCAGACATATCCGGTGTAAGGTTAGGAATACCCGATTTCATATTAATATTATTATACAAATATAACGTTATCAGCTACATCCTGCTGGTATTTATTCATTAGTCAATATGATTAGTGCATGGCGTAATCTGCGAATTAGTCAGGCCATTCAGCTGAATTATACGTTCTTGTTCATTAATAAATACAGATGTTTGAGGAAAAACATTCAATGAGATAAGACACGTTCAATAATAAACTGTAACAGATCAAAATTCGTCCTTTATTGCTCTTTTTCGTTTTTAGTTTCTATACTAAAAGGTATTTTGTGTAGTTGGACACTATGCAATATTTGAAGCAACGTTTGTTGTGAACCGGTGAAATCGAATTAGACTTAGAATTTAGGTTTTTATGCAATTTAAATCAAGCGTTAAATCTAATAAGAGTACAAAGCTAAGGTAATAAAATAAATAAATATCGAGATACAACCTTGTCCCAAATTAGGCTGGTATCATGGGTACACTAGGCAACGATTAACATAAATAAAAATATATATGTAGAGAAATTAATACTTTTTACTTTATAAACAAGTATTTAATAATATCTTGGACAGAAACACATTATTCGTTATTATTGTTTAAGTTTAAAGTTTAATTCAGTAAAAGTGCTCCGTAGGTAGGTAATTTTTCGTTTAAAATGAGGTGACATTTCAGGAATTCCCGTCTGTATCTTTCCGATGATTCGTGTTATCGATTATCTCAAAACTGTCAAATAAGTAATACGTTATTTCAGTCCTAGTTATTCGAATATTTGTTTATCTACGATAACGGCAAGATAACGAAGATGAAGTGTTAATCTTGTACTTTTAACGAATTTTTACTTTAACACAACCATATTGATCAGCCGATGTAATCGATCGTCACGAGGATCCTTTTACAACTCAATCTTAATCCAAGGCGATAAGGAATATTTTTCTATGTGGTCTTGTTTAAAGTGAGTAAAAAGTATTTTCTCAGGTTCTTGTGTTTGTTGGTTTGTTAATTGTAGAAGTGTCAGCATTGACAGCGCTGACAGCTGTCATGCCGATAAATTGATCGTAGTTGTTTGCGCAAATGTCGGTTAGATAAGCAACTATTACCATGTTTTTAATTTGGGCGCGACTCCAGCACTCATAAACGCTGTCTATGGAAATGGAAAAGTGTTACTCATATCTTTAACGGAGCATTTCCTAACGCTCAAGCGACATTTCACGTGGGCATTGATTTTCGACGAAAGCTTTTGTTATTGGACGTTTAGAAAGTGCTTTTTAAATTCGTGTCATTTTGATTGACATAAAAAACAAATTTGGTGTCCTTTGTGTCTTTGGGAAACAACCACAAATGACATAAGCGGGCGACCCCTCCCACTTCCGGTCGGATTCCGCCCGGCGCTCAATACAAAAATCTATTCAATGGTCACCTTCGACTAACTAGGTGAAACTAGTCCGTGAGAAATGTTGGACTCAATCAATGCGCACTATGTTTGAAATGGCTGATTGACTTCGATCTTATTGTTGGGATTACGGATATCAATTAAATAGAGTTGAATCATTTAAGTAAATGAAGAAATAACAACGTTATCTTTAATGCATTGTTTTAAATTATCAAAGGCAATACGTGTCGCGTAGAGTTCATGCATTGCGATTCTAGAGTTTTTATCGTTACCGCCGATAATCATTTTTGTCGTTGTATTTAGAGTATAACGTGTGATGTCTGCGTTGTTGCAGGAGAGCATGTGATGCCGGCCTTTGACGCCCGGCGCCATGCCCACGCCGCTGCAGCCCGGCGGCCCCGCTAGCGGCCCGCCTCCGGAACGCAAGCGGCGCCGCAAGCGCGACGACCCGCAGAGTTCCGCCGCGCTCGAGCCGGACGACGACGGCGACATGAGTCCGGAGGAGGAGCCGCGCAACGCGCCCGTGGCCCCGGCTGCGCCCGCGCCTGCGCCCTCCTCGGCCCCCGCGCCCACTTCCCCGCCCGCCGCACCCGACGCCGTCGACCTCACCTCACGAAGAGACTCTCCGCTGCTCTCCTCCGACGTCGAACGCTTCGATGGCAAGATCGTCTACAACCCTGATGGATCCGCCTATATCATCGAGGATCCTGAACTATCTGAGGGTGAGACGAGCCTGTCGGACCTTCCCAAAATTGAACCCGGGTGTATCGTCGACAGCCGCGACAGCAACGAGAGACAGCTCGATTTCCCTCAGATAGCGAGTGCGTTCTACGTGTCGAGGAACCCATCTTTGTACGGTGCACTCTATGGAAGACTAGCGGTAGAGCGGGCCCGTGCGAGACCCGATGCACCAGTCATGCACAGCTATCGTGTGTTCAGTTTTCGTGGCGGGAAAGATGCCCCCAGACCCCAATCCCCACCTGCAGAATGTCCTATAAGCGTGCCAGTGAAACCGATTCTTATGTGTTTTATATGTAAATTGAGTTTTGGATATGCTAAATCTTTTGTGGCGCACGCCCAATCGGACCATAGTTTATCTTTACTTGACTCAGAAAGAGACGCCTTATCAAGAGAGAATGCTTCTGCTATCATACAATGTGTCGGTAAAGACAAAGAAGCACTAGTCTCATTTTTAGAACCAGTAGGTTCTGCGCAGCCACCGAGAGCAAGCGCTTCAGGGAGTCCCGCCAACCTGTCGGAGCTTTCGAGTCCTTCAATGGATAAAAGACCAGATATGATGACGCCCATTGATAGAGACAGTGAATCGATGTTACCCAACGGAACGTGCGATGAGAGGAGGCCGAGCCCACCGGCGTGGAGGCCGCCAAGATCGATAGCAGAAGCTTTGATTCCACAACACTCCTTGATCTCTGTAGCTCATCCTCACACAATAAATGCGTCAGTTCAACCACGCGCAAGTCCAAATTCTTCCCCACCATTCCAAGCGACGCCTCCAGCTTTTCTGTCGGGAACGACGATAGGAGTTTGTCCAGACCATCTTGGTGGACGACCGTCTGGTGCTGACTGTCCGAAATGTGAATTAATTTTGAATTCTGGTAGACTTGGTGGTCCACTCGCTGGTATGCATAGTCGTAATTCCTGCAAAACATTGAAGTGCCCGAAATGTAACTGGCATTATAAATACCAAGAAACACTTGAGATTCACATGAAAGAAAAACATCCAGAAGCTGAAACGAGTTGTATTTATTGTATAGCTGGTCAGCCACATCCTCGGCTTGCACGAGGCGAGACATATACTTGTGGATACAAACCATATAGATGTGAAGTATGCAATTACTCTACGACTACGAAAGGAAACTTAAGTATACATATGCAGTCCGATAAGCATTTAAACAATATGCAGGAATTGCAAAATGGAGGCAATCCTGGGGAAGGAACTCTACCTCCTCCTCCACAACATACTCCACCAGGTGTTCACAAGCCACCTATGCCGCACCACTCTCCATTAGGCCAAAAGCCAAAACCAACTTTCCGATGCGATGTTTGCAATTATGAAACAAATGTGGCCCGAAATCTCAGAATACACATGACTTCTGAAAAACATACACATAACATGCTTGTTTTACAGCAGAATGTCAAGCACATGCAAACGTTATCAGCACTTCATCACAGACAGCAAAGCCAACAACAGTTAGAGACTTTGTTACATTTCCACGGCAGTGATGCTCCTCCTCCTAACCCAGAGGCTGCTCTTGCTGACATGGCGTACAACCAAGCTCTTATGATCCAACTAATGACCGGAGGCCCTGGACCTTCCCCACCTGAGCTAGGCGCACACCTCGATGTCGGTTTAAATCCTGACGCGATGGAGCCACCGCCAGAACCAGCCGATCCTGAGCCAGAAAGAACCTTTCACTGTTGCATTTGTAACTGCTTCTCCACAGATTCTCTTGAAGCGCTCGGCCATCACTTAGCGCAAGATCGCACGAAAATAAGAGAGCAGGAAATCTTGGCACTAGTGGCCGGTCATTACGTTTGCAAACTATGCACATACAAAACAAACCTGAAGGCTAACTTCCAGCTTCATTGCAAAACAGACAAACATTTACAGAGGTTGCAGCATGTCAACCATGTGAAAGAAGGCGGGCCGAGGAACGAATGGAAGTTGAAGTTTTGTGGTGGTGTAGGGACTGGGAGTGCAGGAGTTGGTGGTGTCCAGATCAGATGTTGCGCGTGTGACTACTATACGAATTCTGCGCACAAGTTGCAGCTGCATGCGGCCGGGTCTAGACACGAGGCGGCGGCGTTGCTGCTGAGGCATTTGAGAGAGTGCGCGTTGCGTATCCCCCGCGAGCGCCCGCGTCTCTACCGCTGTGCCCTCTGTGGATTTGGAGCTCCTCATCGCCTGCCGCTCCTACAACACGTTCGATCCGTCAAGCACCTGCAAATGGAACAAATACACCAACTGCAAAGACGTTCCGAAGGCAAAGACCCGACACCTGATGTCGCTGAGCTCTTTCAAGTCATTCCTCAACCAGCAGAACTCGCTAGTCCATATGATCAACAAGAAAATGGTAAGTATACATTCGTCATAAAAACTTTATTTGTAATTGTTTTACGCTGACTTTATATTATTACCAACAAAAGTTGGCGATATTCTAAGAAAAACAATCAAAATAAATAAAACTTTTCTGAAACGTTAGATATAAAATATTCTCATTATAATAAAAGTTACTAAGTAATTTGTTCGACACCGTCCACTTTGTTTTACCTACTTAAACTTTAGTAGTGAATTAAAATATCCATTTAAAAGGAAATTAAAACTAACAATAGTGTTTTTTACATTATTATTTAAACCTTTTCATGTTCAGCAGAGTGACGCGAAGGAAACTACCGATTTGTTATTTGATAATTATCGAACCGTTGATAGCCTATTGTTATAGTCTTGCATAACCTTCCCGAGACGTCTTTGCACCACCTCGTACCAGTACCAGATCTGCTCCGCTAAAGTTTTTGTAAATCATTAAAATGTGTGTTAGAGCGTTCAGCCGTCTTTTCTACAGGTTTACGGCGAAGATAGCAAAGCAATTATGTGCGCGTGCGCCTGCGCCTGCGCCCCTTCTTTTATCCGAATATTGTTTCTACTACACGCTAGAGGTCGCTTATCACGCGCGCCGTCACCGCTTCTTTGGCAACCACAAACGGCAAAATAATGTTATGATTATTTTATTACTCGCGTTCTAAGCAGATTTCAAAACATTTTATTCTATAAAGCGTAAAAATCCCATTAAAATTAATTCAACCAGAACCATTACCGGCATTCGTATCGATAAAGTAATACTGAGTCGACTTATGAATGTGATTTCGAAACGTCACTATCGCCTTCCAATTTAAACCGATTCGTTCCTTAATCAATTTTCTTTTGCGTTTTTACAAAATGTTCTGCTCTCAGTGGATCGTGCTAATAGACATTATACAATGTGTTTTGTGTTAATTCGGTAAATACTATACAGTGGCATGAAGCAATGTTTGCGTCGCGCGGCCGCGTGACCGCCGCCCGGCCCGCGAGCGATCTCCATTTCGAGCGCAGCATTTAGCGGAGAATTCGTAATCACAATAATGAGATAATTACACACGGACTAAATTTAATTTAAAGCGCGCAACATTAGAACAGGTTTCTTTAATAACGTACGCCTTACACGGTGTCGCCACCAGTCGGAGGCTGTCATTGGCCGGAGACGGCTCCGCCCCGCGCGCGAGGGAGACGGAAAGAAGATTTGAATTGAGAACGCGAATTTTCCATAAGTACCACACGCGGGACAATGACTCGCATTACGTATGTGGCCATCGCGCATTAAGGATGATTGCCCCCTTGTGATGAGGCTGCTACATCATCGTACAATGTCGCGGTGCATCGCCCATCGCATCTTTATGGCCGCGGTGAAATACGATAAACTCCGAGAGAAATGTGGAGGCGAAAGAAATCCGGCTTACACCATTGTGTCCCTCATGTTTATGCTTATTACTTATTTTCACCTTATTGAGAAGCCGTTTTAAACGATCGTTGTGAAATGCAATCTCAACTTTACCGAAACCATTTTTGTTAATTTCAATATTAATTATTGAAATAAGTCAGGCGACAATTTATGCTGTCTTATTTATATTTTGTACCGTAATTGGATGTGTCGCATTTTTTGTCCCTTGGCTTCTTTATTCATTAATGTTCTCATCATCAATTACAATTAAAACCAGATTATAACCGGTCTGAAATTACCCCTTCGTATTGAGTCAAAGACCAGTTGGATCGTTTGCCTGCGTAATAACTTTTTTGCGAAACAAAGCCGTGTAACAGGAAAAATTGCCATCAATCTTGTGATTTAGTCAAATAAAAAAAAAACAAATATTTTCGTATCAGCTTTGTATAGGTATAAGAGCATGTGCGCTATCAATTCCTTAAAAGCGGAACACAAACGCAACACCTCGGTCCCGGCGACAGAAAAAAATGCTCCATCCCCATTGTGTCGCTGACGCCACATTGTAAAAATCCTGACCTAAATCTCGCAAAACAAAACTTACATCGCACTGCACAATACCTACTTTACGACGCTATAACGATGTGGTGTTTCCTTAGAAAAGGCCCTTTGTCCATTGACAAAAAGCGTTGCAGATCGCGTTTATGCATACAAGGTCCCTTTACCTGATCATTGTTCTACGCTCCTACCAGACGGTGGGTCGGCGAGTCTCCATCATAAATAATTACATTCACTGGTCACTTCGCTCCGGATTTAGGGTCAGTTGCGCTATTATTACTCGGATTTGCTTATTTATCCCTCTCCCCTTCATTAGAAGTAACGGTTTTAACTGATTAAAACTATGGAACGGGTTCCCGAACAGGGGACCGACTGGTTTCAAGTTTGCTCGACTGTGAGATAATTTTCAAGTTTAAATTAAGTGAAAAATCAACCCCTTACATATCTTTTTTGCATACCGATTTTTTAGTATATTGCCTACTTTGCAAAATACACATTTAGCTGACCATTTTAAATTCAATAAAGAGCGGTAAATGGAGAAAATACTGTAAAAATATTAAAACATTTTTTTCTCTATTTTACGAGCACACAAAAGCCGGACAGGCTGTCAGTTGCTCATCTAATAATGCATGATGGTAACGTTACATTAACGAATCTGTGCCCCTGCCTCGGCCGTTTCTTTCACCTTCCTTATTTGAGCGTAAACAATGCGGGCCAGCTTCTTTCACACGCTGCCGCGGACTTATCCCTGGTCAAATAATAATTGCAATCTCACATATCTCCACTATACCTGTCCCGCTTGCACTCACAGTCATACACGTCAATCCCGAATGCATTGGATCCAATGCGAAACGAAATATTCGAAACCTTTTGTAATAATGAACAATGATTGTTTGCCCGTCCTGTATCTGCTTTGTGTGCAAAATTACAATATACTTGTTACGTTGGCATTAATGCGTTTGTACATGTGTGCGTGCGGGATGGATAGAGCGATACCTTTGTCTTGCCGGGACGTCGCAAACAAAACGAACCTACTAATAATATAAAGGAGGAGAATCTTATTTTTAACTTCGATTCAGAAAAGTAACAAACGTTCACGCCGAACAATAGTGAGCTTCATTTATAGAAATGATCTTTTTTGTAGATAAATCTCGTGCATAGGTAGACATTGTGGACGTTCGGCTTACAGATCTGTATCCATTCGTAATGCAGATTCTGTAGCGGGAGGTTCGATGATCACAATTTTTATTTAAATTTTATTTTGTAGCTTAGTTGGTTTTCAAAAAACTTGAATGTGTGTTTTGTTTACAGATAACAAAGAACCAGTCGATCAGAAGCCTGAGTTAACGCAAGAACAAAAAATGATGCGGTTTTTGGAACAACATCAACAGCAAGCACAGCAACAGCTGCAAATGCAACAACAGCAACAACAACAACAACAACAACAACAAAGTTCAAGCGAAAGAGATGAAGAGCGAGAGACGCCTGGTCCGCACGCCTGCCCCTACTGCAATTTTAGCTGCGGAAGCGAGAGTCGTTTACACGCGCATGTAGCAGCATCACATGGAGACAACACGCGGCATTTCATATGCCCGCTCTGCCAGGACGCTTTCAAAGAGCGAGCTCCTCTGGAACGACATGTAATGCAAATACACTCAGTCAACTCCGAAGGTCTGCAGAGATTACTGCTTCTTGTTGACCAAAGTCATTGGTTAAACGGTGCCACCCAGGCGCAACGAGAAGATGGGCGGCAAGGTGACGAGGACCGAGAGATCTCTTCTCCACGTTCTGAAGGAAGTGCAGACGGAGAAACTGAACGATGTTCCACGTGCAACCGCACTTTTCGGAATGTAGACGAGCTTTGCCAACATCAAAATGAATCAGGCCATTTTGAGCTAAAACAAACCCCACAAGGTCCTGGTTACGTTTGCTGGAAAAAAGGATGCAACCGATATTTCGATACGGCTCATGCGCTGCAAAATCACTTCAGAGAAGCGCATGCTCGCAATTCCATCGCTAACATGTCTGTATCTGAAAAACATGTTTACAAATACCGGTGCAACCAGTGCAGCCTGGCTTTCAAGACTGTCGAAAAACTCCAGCTTCATTCGCAATATCATGTTATTCGTGATGCTACCAAATGCGTGCTATGTGGGCGAAGTTTCAGGTCCGTTCTTGCTTTACAGAAGCACGTTGAGACCTCCCACTCCGATTTGTCCGAAGAAGAACTTTCTGCGTTTAGACGTAGCCTTGCCTCCAATCCTCTACTTCAAGGAAACCAAGGAACAGCTTTGGATGCAGTTACAGCAGAGCTATTACGCAAAGAAGCCTTAAGGACGCCCGAAGACGACCTAGGCGAACTTGAAGATCGTGATTCAAGTGCTACAGTTGCGGACGAATCGGGTCACAATGACGCTGAAAACTCTGATGATTCAATCATTTACAAAGATCAACAATTCTTAGAAGACTACTTAAACTCACAGGCCATGGCAGAAGATTCGTACAATGATCCAAACAGAAAATACAAATGCCATAGATGCAAAGTGGCTTTCACGCGTCAATCTTATTTGACAGCTCACAATAAAACACTTCTACATAGAAAAGGTGAGAAACTCACATACCCGATGGAGAAATATCTTGACCCTAATAGACCATTCAAATGTGATGTGTGTAAGGAATCGTTCACACAAAAGAACATTCTACTTGTTCATTATAACAGCGTGAGCCATTTGCACAAACTGAAACGGGCTATGCAAGAACAACAAAACAACAACAACCCTCCGATTTCGCCCGGAGCTGGGTCAGCGCCTTCGAATTTAACACTAACGCCGAAAAGTACATCAAGTGAGGAAGATGAACGCAAGCGCTACAAATGTAATATTTGTAAAGTTGCCTATACTCAAGGCAGTACTCTCGACATACACATGAGGTCCGTGCTACACCAGACGCGAGCAGGCAAGTTGCAAGAGCTCGCGGCCGCCGGACACGTGGACTTATCACGGCCTTTAGTAGAGCAGCCGGATCGGAACGATACCGCCAAAATTTTACAAGACGTGTTGTCGCCGAAAAATACATCCCCTTCGTCAACGAGCAGTGGGGGCCCGCGATCGTCACCCCCCGCGCGCCCAGGTAGCCCGCGCTCCCCTCGCACAGGTAGCGCCTCTTGCGATCGCTGCCACGCGTCATTTCCAACCGGGGACTTACTCGACGCACACCGCGCGACTTCATGCCCATTTGGCGATGCGCGGGCGCATTCGCCACTAGCTGACGCGGACGCAGCTGCTTTAGACGAGATGGTCGCCAAGGGCAACCCGCCCAAACGAAATTCACAAATGTATAAACAGTTATTGGAAACATTTGGCTTCGACCTCGTCATGCAGTACAATGAAAATCAGCGGAGGAAAATGCAAGAAGAACGTGAGATGGCTCGTGCGCCGAGCCCGCCTCCTCCACCACCTGAAGAGAAGCCCCCGGATGGAGAAACAAAGTCTACGTGTCAACATTGCAATAAGGAGTTCTCTAGTGTGTTCGTGTTAAAGACTCATTGTGAAGAAGTGCATAAAGACAAAGTTCCTCTAGAGTTCCTGGAGCAGTTCGCGGAGCATTTCAAATCTGAGTATGAAAGGAAGTCTGGCGCTCCTAATTCGCCACGTGCCGCTTCGCCGGCTCCGCAAGAGGAAAGGACGCCTTCTCCTCGCGGGGAAAGTGCCGGGAACTATGGTAGTGAGAACGGGAACAGTGCAAGTGAGGCTCAGGCTGGAGCTTTACTGGCGGCGCAGGTGCAAGAGATGCAGGCGGCGCTGAATATGCTACAGCTGCAGCAGCAGCTGGGCCAGCTGCATCCGATGGTGGCGCAGATGCTGTCGCTGGGGCTGCCGCTGGGACTGAACATGGGTGCGCTGGCGGCCATGAACCTACAGCCACCGCTCGTGCCGCTCATGCTGCCGCCGCCGCCCTTCGATGGGATGCCCTACGGCCACGACGCGCAGATGAAACAACAACAGCTACTACAACAACAACAACAAGTAAGCTAAGGCTTCAATCAATATATATTATTATCCCCATAGTGCAGTTAAAGTTTAATTGTTGAGCCACTTAGAACCCTGTCGCAGTACACCAAGATGATTTAGTTTGATGTTATTTCTTCTGACAGGGAAATGACAGGGTTCTACAGTTCATGACTAAAACAAAGGAATTCGTTGACTGTAAATAGTTAGCATAATCTACCGTATGTACCTACCTACTCGCATGAATAACGAATAACCATTCAAACGTCCCATAAATCCCAGACATCAATAACTAGTATCCAATTAAGAAACAAATATTAGTCTTTTGGTTTGGTTTATTCTTTCCCTTCCTTTCCGACTATTGATTGTCTTGAAGAAATTAGATAAAACTTCTTAAATACAGTTTGCTTGTGTCTAATCTAGGTTTAAGATAATTTGTATTTTTTCGCCCAAGGGTGGTTTTGCTTTTTTTTCTGATACGCACTAGAAAACAAAAGCGTATCAATTATTAGTAGATTGTGTCACAAGGGAGCAAAATGACATATTTAAGGCGAGGGCGTACATTGAATCCTGAACGAAGCGAAGGATTCTACAATTGAATCCCGAGCGTAGCGAGGGATTCTAAAATAGAATCCTGAGCGTAGTGAGGGATTCAAGTGTTAACGCCCAAGGTGGAAATAATTTTGCTACCGTGTGACACATACTGCTTTTCACATCACCTATGAGGAAAATAAAAGATCTTAGTGATGAAACAAATTTAATTATTCACACATTCTAGAAATGCTGAAATTATCAAATTTAACAACAGGAAATTATCGCACTTAACAACAATTATCAGGCAACAAAATGTCCTTGAACAGAAAAGTGCCACTTTGATCCCTCCTAGCAGGGAAGAAAAGTCCCCTTTCCGAGTAGGTGATATGAAAAATTCATTATTACGTAGTGTCAATAATTAGTGAAACGTAGCATGTGTTGGCAACACCCAGTTGGTGGTGGCCCTGCCTACGAAGCTTGCGGTCCCGGGTTCGATTCCTGGTACAAGCAAATATTTGTGTGATGAGGGCGAGTATTTGATTCTGAGTCTTGGGGGTTTTCCATGTATTTAAGTATTTATTTCCCTGTCTAGTACCCATCTTCTGTACAAGCCTTAAGATAAGATCGGACTATTTTTATAATGATTACGAAGGTATATCTCATTATTTATCTTTATAATTTTTTCCTATCAACACGTTTATGAAAAAAAGTATTACACTATAATGTTAAATTTTAGTTTTCCGCACCCTAAGGGTTCCATCGGGACCCTATTACTAGGCATTCCCTGTCTGTCTATCATAGTCTGTATTTCTCTAACCGTAAACAAAATATAAAAAAGGGGGCCCATCCAAGAATGATACGAAACCCTTCCTTTTCATCGACACTGGACCGCAAAACTAAGTATCACACTTTTAAAGAACTGGTCATATAAAGTGTGATACTTAGTTTTGCGGTCCAGTATAGTTTACATAAAGTTAATATTACTTATACTTATCTATGTTTTGTTTACTCTAGTAGGTATTTGATGTTTGTTTAACGCTCACGCCGCAGCAGTTTGATTATTTCTGTGAGCTTCTCTGTTTAAATCCAATCGTAGGGCGAGCATATCGACGTATTGTAAGATAACGATTTAACGTTAGCTATCTGTTTGCATAAAGGCGACAGACGATCTTTTGTTCGCTCGCAAGGGTCGAATCTTATTATTAACAACGGCTCTTGTTAAATTTACTTACCTGCGGACATAGATAGAGGTAATGTGACCGTAAATGAATGCGATGTAGCTTTAGCTTTGTTCGTTAAAATAGTAACGACTTTTTGGATTTAAATTTGATTTGGAAAGATGTAATGATGTAGGAAGTTTTATTTATTTTGTTTTTCTTTGTTAGCAGGCTAATGCTGCAGCTGGGCAGAAACGTGCGCGCACTCGCATTACTGACGACCAACTGAAGATTTTACGAGCGCACTTTGACATCAACAACTCTCCCAGCGATGAAGCGATCGCGAAGATGGCGAAGCAATCTGGGCTCGCTACCAAGGTAATCAAGCATTGGTTCCGAAACACGCTCTTCAAAGAACGACAGCGCAATAAGGATTCACCCTATAACTTTAACAATCCGCCTTCAACAACACTTAACCTTGAAGAATATGAGAAGACCGGCGAAGCCAAAGTAACACCTTTAGATTCTTCTGCGAGCTCTGATGAAGGGAAACCACCCCCAGAGAAGAAAGTCAAAGTTGAGGAGCCTTCTATAAATCAGCCGGATGTCAAGTCTGAGCCGAACGATGAACCAACAATTGAGGAGAAATATCACACGTATGACGATAGACACCAAGAAGACAAAAGCTTTATATTTCCTCAGGCACCATCTCAAAGTCCTGCTCCGAGTCTAAATCACTCCGACCATCACATATCAAGACCACAGACTCCTACACATCTGTCTCTAAACTCCTTGATACAGTCACAACTTGACTCTATTCCCGCTACGAGCATACCCCAGCCGCCTCATCCGTCGATGCTACCACCAAAGTTAAATCCAAACTTCACGTCCCCAAACTCCGTGCCCCCGAACGTCCTATCTATGACCCCAAATCGCAGCCTCAGTCCCGGCAGGGGACCGGCCGATTTCGGACTTTCAGGGGGCAACTCGAACGGATCCAACAGCTCGGGGTCTTCTGGCAAACGCGCCAACAGAACTAGATTTACAGACTATCAAATCAAAGTTCTGCAAGAGTTTTTTGAGAATAACGCATATCCAAAAGACGATGATTTAGAATATTTATCCAAACTGTTGGGCTTGAGCCCGAGAGTGATCGTAGTCTGGTTTCAAAACGCTCGACAAAAGGCAAGAAAAGTTTACGAAAACCAGCCGGCTGCAGAACCACCAGCAGGTGCGACAGATGATGCAAATCGATTTCAACGCACCCCAGGACTGAACTATCAATGCAAGAAGTGCCAACTAGTGTTTCAGCGCTACTATGAGTTAATAAGACATCAAAAGACTCATTGCTTTAAGGAAGAAGATGCTAAAAGGTCGGCTCAGGCACAAGCGGCTGCGGCGCAGGTAGCCGCAACGCTGAGCAGCGAGGACTCCAACTCGAGCATTGTGGAGCACCACCCCCCGCACGTGCCTGTGTCCCCCGCGCCGCCGCGCACACCCACGCCGGCGGCTCCCAACTACCCCGTATCTCCAGCACCACCTACTTCTCATACGCCAGTCACACCTATGGCGCATACTCCAAGAAGTGATGATAAAGACGGAAATTTTCAATGTGATAAATGCAACCTAGTCTTTCCTCGGTTTGATTTGTGGCGGGAGCATCAGCTTGTTCATATCATGAACCCAAACTTGTTTCCCACGTATCCACCGGATTCCCCGTTTGGTATCCTGCAACAACACGCACAGTTACAACAACTGAACGCTCAGCTCGGGAATGAAGAGTCCAGGCACTCGCTAGTTGCTGCGATGAACCAACAGGCGGTAAAGAGGAAATTCGATGAATACGAAGAAGTGGACACTGGAGAACAGCCCAAAGACAAACGCTTAAGAACAACAATTTTACCAGAGCAATTAGATTATCTCTATCAAAAGTATCAAATAGAGTCCAATCCTTCCAGAAAGATGCTTGAAAACATAGCTCGTGAAGTTGGACTTAAAAAGAGAGTGGTACAAGTGTGGTTTCAAAACACGCGGGCGCGCGAGCGAAAAGGGCAATTTCGTGCGCACGCGCAAGTAATCAATAAGCGTTGTCCATTTTGTCCGGCTCTATTTAAAGTCAAAAGCGCCTTGGAGAGTCATTTGAGCACTAAACATGCAGACCAGTGTGCTCGAGGCGAGATCAACGTAGACGCTCTACCGGACGAAGAACTGAGCACTGAATCTACCCCAAGTTTTGGCTCCCAACAAAGTGACCGCCAGCAAAATTTTTCGCAAGCGGGGGCTCCCATGTTGCCCCCTATTTTTCCACCCTTTCACTCAGACATGGAGAAATTTATCAAGCAGTACAGTGAAGAATCAATGAAGCGCTACGTAAGCGAGCTGCAAGCGCACGCTGCTGCTCAAGAAAATGGTGGTAATAACGAGACCTCCGAACGACGCCCTGAACATGGAAAATCGGAGATACCTTTAGATCTCAGCAAACCAGTCGACCTTTCACGGCCGGGGTCCGACGCTGACGAGCGATCCGATACCGCATCCGAGACGATGGAGTTCTACGAAGAGGACGAGCCCACCTCACCGCTTCCCGGGCAACAGACGCCGAGACCGCCCGGCAAACGCTTCCGCACTCAAATGTCCTCTCTTCAAGTGAAAATAATGAAATCATTATTCGGCGATTACAAAACGCCGACGATGGCAGAGTGCGAAGCGCTCGGGCGGGAGATCGGTTTGCCGAAACGCGTAGTGCAAGTGTGGTTCCAGAACGCGCGAGCGAAAGAGAAAAAGGCGCGGCTCGCGGCCGGCCTTTCTGAAGTGTCGGACGCGCCGCCGCCGGAGGAGTGTCGCGTGTGTGATTTCAAGTACAGTCACAAGTACTCGGTTCAAGACCATGTGTTCACGCGCGGGCACATCGCCACAGTTCGCGCGCGGCTCGAATCCGGCGTCAGCGTCGGTGGCGCCATTGGTGTCGGTGTCGGCGTCGGCGGCGGAGAAGACAGCACCATGGCGCTTATGCAGATGGCGGCGCGACTGGAGAGCGGCCTGGGTGGGGAGCTCCACAACGCGTTCCTGCGACCTCAACTGGCCGGCAACGGTGAGTGCACTTGACCGCGGTCGCGGTGGTGGCCTACCGCTCCCGAGCGCTGCGCGCCACTCGACCCGTTCCCGTAGAACCTCGCAGCGGCGGGCTTCGCTCGCGCGCGGAATAGGTAGCCTATCTTGGAAAGTGCCCCGATGACCGCGACCCGAGCGAAGTTCATTTCGTGCCGTAACGGTCGTTGCTCTATTATCCTACTAGTGAGTCCTGTTGTAAATAAAGTTTAGGTTATAAATAGTTATATGCTATACCTATGTAGTGTTGGTTTTTAGTAGCACGCACCAGTTGAATGGTAACATTTTATTGTTCTTGACGTTAGTAACACTGGGTTACGATCTCGTCTATTGTCACCGGCAATCGCACATGGGAAGCGTCTGCGGCGCGGCGGCGGTAGTGACACCCGGCGCACCGTCGGCGCAAGAGGCGGGCCGCGGCCGCCGGTGGGCCGGTGGGCGGCCGCTCTACGCCGCCGCTATTCAAATGCAAACGAAACCCAACAATGGTAGGACGCGTGAAGGACGTCGTATATCTAATGGGACCGATCTGGCGCACATGCATTTCGCTCCACATGAATAATCAATTATTTAAATGACGCCAATCAAAAAGACTTTCTCGGAAATTGTACGTCAATGTCGATTGTCTCCTTTTATTTAAAAGCTGCTCTCGATTCCCCTACGTGTAACGATTTTCGGAAAAACCAGCACTACATAGCGCGTAGACGAGTAATCTGTTGCATAATATTATTCTTCCTAGTTGTTCATATTTAAAACTCCTATTAGGTATTAGAGACTTGTCGATTGTTGTAGGATTGTAATGAAAACCAAATTTATATATTTTAGAGAATTTAAAACGTTTTAGTTATTTTGTAAAGTCATAGCGAAGCCTGAAGTCTATATTACTACATATTTAAATAAGGTGCCTTGTAGGATCCAAGTGTTTTGTAAATTATTTTCTTAGGACCTCCACTGTAAATAAGTTGATCGTGTAAAAGTATACTACTAGATGTAATGATAGTGCGCTGTAAATGTTTCTGACCGCTGCCCGAGATGTGTATTGCGATAGGTATATCTATTTAGAGATAAATAAATATATTGTGTTTGTTTCGTAGAGGCATCTTAAGAACTTGTGATATAACCGTATCTTTTAATTTAGTTATTTCGAATATCGTTAGCTCGCGGCCCGAGTCTGAGGGCGCGAGTCTTCGAGGGCAAAAATATATACAAACATAACACTACAAGTTTGTAGAACTTTACATAATAATGAGGTTTAGTCGCTTGTGGGGTCTGCCGGCTGCAGTTTTTGCTATTCTCCTGACGCATTTACATAAGAGTGGGCTGGAATTGGGGAGTTAGGCGATATGCAAATATTTTCTTCAAATTGAAACGGCTCGTAACAGCGGCGCACGCGCCACGGGTGCTGCCGCAACAGCCCTATTTACTCTGTGGAAAGTTCGCCTGCCGCCGCGGTCTAGCGTCTTGATACGTCTCCATCGACCTTTCAAATGCAAATTCACACTTCTCGGCGCAAATACAATGTAGTTATGTACAATGTACACGTGTTATTTTGGCTTCATGTTTATTTGCATATCGCATTTTTGTTGTTAATTTTAATTACATTTTTCGTTATGTTTGTATTTATTTTTGTTTCTTAGTTTTATTATCTACTGCTATTTTGTTTCATTGTGTAGATAATGCGCGGCGACGCATGTGCTTGTTTTTATACCTGACACAGAAGGTATCTGGTATTGAACACGCCTCCAATACGACTTCCAATAATTTTATTTTAATTTGTATAATTTAATTTTAATGTAATTGTGCGCGATCTGCATTTACTGTTATTCAGACTATGGTTATTTGAAACAAAGTCCAGTGCCAGCCAGTGAAAGCATTCTTGGTATTGTTTTTGGCGACCAAATCGTCTATAGAAAGATTGAGAGTCTTGTAAACTGATAGTATTATTATAATTATTCTACAGTTATTATATTTGCAGAATTCGTTGAAATAAATGCAATATTTATATTATTGAATTATGTTTTGTTTTTGTTTTGTTTTTTCCTTGGTTCCTTTATTTTCCTTATTATTTTCTTTTGTTGTAGAATAAGAAATTGCATGTGTATGTAGACAAAGAGGTTTGCTTAAACAATTGAATTATTTGTGGATGGGTAATGTTTTAGGAAAGTCTCCAGCTACGTTTAAAGTCTGTATTATATTAGGGCAGGTGAGCAGGGTAATTGAAATTGGGTATTATGGAGTTTTTACTTGGGCAAGTATTGTTCGTGGCGCATACCTGGGCGCGTTTAAAACAAAACGACTATTGTTTCATCGCGCAGTCGCAGATGAGGTGAGACAAACCCTGTCCGGGCCGTCGTGGGAGGTGCTGCATTAAAATAAGCCTGCCTTTTATCCCACTGTCAACATTGTAGAAAGATGTTAACAGATTGCTAGTTTCCGTCTTAAAACTAAAAAAACAACAACAAAAATATTTTTTGTGCAATGTGTATTTTAAGATTGTAACGAACGTTACGGCACGCTGCTTAAATTTAAATATTTAAAAATACAACATGACAAGTTAAGTTATAGTACGTAGGATTGCCAGTGTCCAAGAATTAATTTAGCATGACTATACTTGGCGAAATAGTTAAGAAGGGCCACGAACAAGTCCACAGTAGAGATACGTAAGTAAAAGTATATTTGGCTTTCGAATGTATTCCGTGCCTACTGTAGAGGTAGATTCAGATTTCCGGTGTGTTGATATCAAGAGAAGACAAATCACGGAATAATAAACAAATAGGTACGAGTTTGAAGACAACCGATAGTTTCAGGATCAGGCTCACCACTAAACTCAATGATAACAGTAATAATAGCCCAGGAACCGTACCCGTAAGTCGAAATATTGTTTTACCTGTAAATTTCACGTCTGACTGACTTCGCCTAATTCACAAAAACTAAAGGGCATGTAAGCGATATCACAATTGAACCTTTTTTCGATCTACGGACAATACGTTATTTTTTCAGCCTCCCACTCACTGACTCGAATGCTCATTACAAAAAATATTAAATTACAAGCACACAAAGAAATAAGGCTAATCTCGTTAAAAAAATATTCCGTTAGAGAACCACCTAATTATTTCATTGTTAACTCACAATATATAGGACGTGCTCGCCAGAAAACAGCGTGTTTTGTTCGAGCACAAAGGAGTTTTTTTACATTTAACCAATATCATGGCTTTAGGTAATTAGGTAAACCAAGGATAGCGCAGAATCGATCCGACAGCAATGAGTTTGGTCCAAAAGCAACTGAAGCGGCACGAAAAACCTATTCTATTATGTACACCAATGAGTGTTTTTGAATGCAAAATGGGTTGATCAACGAGGTGTCGTGTTGGACGGCCAGCCACTCACTAATCCTACTTTTTCTCTACACGTATATCGTATTGTTTTTAACTTGACCGCCATTATCTTCAAGTAAATATAAGCTATCAAGTTTGAAATATATTTGCTAAAGGAATAAATAAATATGAATATGTAACCCCTCTGCTTAGATATCGTGAAGCATCATCAAAATATGGAACTGAGGGACTGTAAACTAGAAAAACCAGGGTCCGATCCGAAACCGGCTTCTGTTTATGTAAGAAACCTTTGCTCATTGTAAGTGCTATCACTAACAAAGCGGCGACTAATGACATTTCAGTCAAGTAAGTAGTTCTTTAACCGTATCGAGAAAGACGAGGGCAGACGGGGAGGAAGAATTTTAAAAATAAATGAAAATTGCTTTGATTCCTTAATATTCACATAAATTATTAAAATACCTATAAATTGAAAAGAAATAAAATACCATGATGGTCTTGGAACAAAAACACGAATTCCTTATTTAACATCTGATACCTATATTCTCGGATATAGTCCTACTTATAGTACCTAATAGAGGTTTCTCCTCAGTCCCTAGGGCTAATTGGGAATCTTAAAATTGTCTTCAAAGATCACTCGTCATCAGTTTGCCTGCCATATTTTATTCATTGATAGTGATCATTTATGTCTATAACAAATATAATATAAAATATAAAATAAAATAAAATAAAATATCGGGTGCAGACGAATTTTCAAAAATCCAAAAATGCAGGTTTATTTTCAAAAATAAGAATAAGTCTCCTTTGCGTAGAACTTTCTATTTCCAATATTTAAGGTAGTTGCCGCCCAGGTGGCGTTCGTTTTTTCCACCCTGTATATGAACACGTATTAGGTAGGTACCTACACTTATTTCTTTGAGTACCTAGGTATTCATAGGTAGGTAATACTAGGCACACTGGTACAAACCTTGCGACGACTCATCGTTCGGTAATGGGCATAAGTAGACCTTGAGAAAGTAACTTTTTTTATTGAAAAATATTTAATAGACGTACTCAAGAAACGAATTTCGTCAACGTTGCTCCGTGATCTTTCTAAATCCGACAACAAAAACACGAACAACTTATCGAAAATACCAAAATTATTAATAAAAATCCGAATTTGGGTGAGCTATTCGTCGAATATATATATAGCGAGTATTACTAAAAACTAAATTAACGAATCAGGCTGAACTTTAGAGAAAATGCAAGGAAAACTAAACTAAGCTTTACGTAGGTACTCATAGCGTAGCGTAATCGCCTTTGCTTGACTGTGGCCCTAGACAAGATGCTTTGCGAGAACCTTATCCAATCGTTATCGAAAATGGATACGATAGACGCAAGCTGCCTAACGGCCGCGTTGAGCGCTTATGTTATTCAATACAATTTGACAGTTTTCGAAAACCTCCAACGTTAGCGTTGATGCATCTTGTCTGGACCCTAAGAAGGGTTTTTCCCGGCAACTACCTATAGGCATGTACATAGTTCCTTTCATTATTTAAAAAAAAAAAAGCTGCTAATACCACATAACATAACACAAACGTACCGACTTAAGTATAATAATGAACTTCAAAATAAACGTAGAATGACAAATATCTACCTACCTAGTACCTACCTACTTACGATTTTAAGTCCAATGACATTTAATATGAGAAGGTTCAAGCTATTTGAAAACTTTTTATTGGCTTTGACTGTACAGACATATAAATGACAGATAAACGAAGTGTGTTTGTATGACGTACAATAGCAATTAACAGCTAAACATTTTGAGAATAAGTTTGAAAAACCCTGATAACCTTTACTAAAACACGTAGATGAAGTAAAAAAAGTAGGCCGAAACGAAAATTGTTCAGAACGCACGTCCGTATGGTTTTATCGTTATAAAACTTATAAATAATATAAAAAAGTAAATTCATTGTCATTGATAAAATAAAACGTGCCTTTTGAATGCCAGTACCTAGGTAGGTATTTTATGCATATGTTATTTGCAATGCGGCCAGCGTCCAGCAATGAACAAAACAAGGCAGAGTTAACAGATGTAATGGCTATTTTTGAAATAATTGGTTAACATTTTGCCTGATAGTGGTTTAAAATGCAAAGTCAATGTGAAGCACTTTTAGGGTTCCTTCTAAAAGGCATCTACTCGTTCTTATGTCACGACCTTATGTGGTGTTTTTTGTGAAACACTACAACAACGCAGTAACATTACCTACTTACAATTATTCAGGGTTGGCTACATACACGCGAATAAGGAGTCATTTTAAAAATGGAACACTGCTAAACAGTTGGTCAAAATACATACGGTCACGGACGTTACTTTGTTAGGTACCCACCCATTTCACAGAAATGTTATTAGAGATGTCAAGTAATTTGTAATTGATAGGAAACTCAACCTATTGCTGTAGAATTTCAGATTGACTTTGGAACTAGTGCGGGTCACAAATTTAATTCTTTGACTGTACAAGGGTTACTGGGTGACGGCATATTAAACGGAAAATAAGCAAATATCTAGCATGTTTTTATCAGACATTTTCATTTCGTTCATGTTTGATTACACTTACAAATATGCAAATGATATAGGATAATGTACCAAGGTAGCATCAATACCATGGAATATTTCGTAAGAATGGTAAGACATAGGTACCTACGATAAAGTATCCCTAGATACGGTTTAATTACCAACAATATGCAATAACATTGGACTAATTCGTAAAAATCCTAAGAGACACGAAAAATTATCTCTAGATAAGTTTCACACTGCTAACTTAAGTTTCAGCCGACCAAAACAACATATTTACCAGTCGTACCTTTGTACCAAAAGAGGGTTGCAGCTAATGTCAAACAAAGATCGTCCGGGTCACAGGTGACGGTAAACATCAGGGGTGACCACGGGAGCCCCAAGGTATGGGAAAATTCCAATGGTACCTAACTGAAGTCAAGTCACCTTTGCTGAAAATTTGTATTATGATGAATCAGATTATTATTTCCAATGAAAGTCACGTTTTAGGTACCTACAATTATATAGTGTGTCCCATAAAGTTGGTTTCTCCATGCTAGATGTCCTAGTGTTTGCTTTTCACTTTGTATGGAAAAAACTACTAGGTACTGAAAAAAACGGGCAAATAAGTTTAAAGACTTCGCTGATTCTTAATGATTCCAATTATGTAAGATACCTACCACTGAAAATTCGGATTAAAATGGTCAATGTCTCCGAAACTAGTAAAAATCGCTGATCAAACACAGGGGTTAAATCGATAGCCTTTTAACTGCTCTATATATCAGCCCTCGGCGGATGGACGTCGGTTTCTGGGACATCCTGTGTACTTAATTGCGGAATTCAGTAATTAATAGGAACTGAAAAGAGAACAGGTTTGTCCTGAAATAAGAAGCTATTACAAGCTTAAAAACATTAAAAAATACTAGTTAAGTAGTGAAAAGTATTTTAGATTTGGCCTAGATTAGTTACGGTTTTTTATAAATTAATTATCCATGGTAGTAGGAGTTCTCCGCTTTATAAAAGTTTTTTATTTGAATGATCTGTTTAGCTATTTAGAGTACAGATGTGCATTTTTATTTGTAAGAGTAATTTTTTGGGGGACAAACAAGGAAATTTAAAAAAAAGGTTTTGCATACCTTACTGTGTCATATATCAAATGAAAGAGCTCGTTATGAGGATCTCAAATATATTTTTGTTCTTATTGTAAAATATTATTTATTTATTTTATTCATGAAAGAAGACGAAAATTGACCGCCACCTTTGAAAAATTGCAAAATATATTTCGTTGCTTGTACAGTACAGGAAAACCTATAAGAACTCTATCGAAAAAAACCTCTCCACGCGAGTTCGACTCTCACTTGGCCGGTAAGATATACCTATAGAGGAGCAACTTGATCCATATCAGCCTGAACACGCTAATACTTGATAGAACATCAAACCAAAAGCGCAGCCATACAGATCGATCCGCAAATTCTGTTAAATCGTAATAGTTGGATGCGCGGGCGGCGAGTCACGTCCCTCCCTCCCATTACCCGCTCCAAACCGTATCGACAAATAACCGCCAATTATTGGATCGCTCCACAATCTTTTTACAATTTCTTCTCCGACGTTATTATATTTCTATTAAGCCTTTTTTGTAATCAAAATACTAATGATTCGATTCCATTTCCTAGGCGGACGTGCCGTCCCCGCAATGTTAATGACACTCGTAATTAGATCCGGATGGTTTGAGGGCGTTGCTCTTGCGCACCGGTAATGGCCAAGTGTCAATTTTACTCAAAATATGGTAATTTACTAGATGTTATTTTGTTCTTGAGTAAATAGAAACAAAGTGCTAACGAACTGTCGGAGCCGGGTGCGCGGGCGCCGAATCGTGGCTGGATTGGCAGCGTCGAAACGCGCACGACATTAAATTAGGATACAAAGTAAATTGTTAAATAATTGAAACAGACGCGGAGTTCTTTCAAGGTAATTTAAAATAAAAACAGGGATTAGAGTTTGCTGAAAAGGGATATATGAAGAGGTCGAAGGGAGGCTTTTGGTTCCCTAGCAGTGGGACAGAGATTACTAGACAATATTGAAGATACAGGTGTCTTATGAACAGAAATTAGCACTCATTAGCTAGAGGACCCAATTAAAAAAAAATTAGGTCAAATATAAACACGGGCATGAATAAACATTCTATTTTTATGCGTCGATAGTTAAATACCCCGTGATAAGGTACAGATGCAAAACAAATAGAGATAGATTTTAGGATGAGATCCCTTTTTTCATTTCGAAAATCCATGATGTAGGCAGTTAAGGCATGCTTCGTAAAAGCTACACTTTACCTGGGTGAGGCAACAAAGCATTTAATTATTTATTTTTAAAAGCGCACCAATTACCAAAAACCTATTTTAATTGTTTTCGTTAAACTACAAAACAAACACCATACGTAGGTTTCGCTTTTGCTTTTAACGCTGAGCTGTTTGAGTGCCGAGAGAGGTAGGTATGATTAGAAATTACGTTTTATAATAAAATTAGCAACCCTCCCTTACTTCGCTTCGATTTATTGATTTTTATATAACTAATGGTGAAAACCGAATCAAAAATAGTTTGAAAGATCCAAGCATACATAAGTGCTGAGGGACAAACTGCGGGAAGTGAGTTTTACACTCGTGCTATGTAGACATGATACCTAATACAAACCTCTATAAAAAAAAAACTGGCTTACCTACTTGACCGATTTCCGAAATCCTAGGCATAATTCAATGTAGCGAATTGGCGGTTTATCGATCGTCTATGGTTTATTGTACATGATCTAGCAATTTAATCACGTTATCTTGCGTGATATTATAAATCTGAAATAGTACTTTTTGTTGGTTTCTTCTTCACGGCTCAAGGCTTAAACTGAGCAATGTTTAATTTAGGGCATAGATAGGCCCGGAGAAGGACATACGAACTTTAAATCCCGAAAAGCAAACCGATGGAAAAGCTAAAAAAAAACCGCTGCAGCCGCGAGCGAAATCTAGTAGTAGGTTACCTTACATTAGATAATTTGGTTTAAGTAAAGAATGAAATAAAAGTTAGGGAGGTATCATCACCCTAGAGCCTAATATGGCTGTATATCGATTATCGCGTGACAAAATGCGGATAAAACATCCGTCACTTTCTGACACGTATATACGTACGACGGATGCTTTATCCACATTTTGTCACGCGATAAACGCAACCATACTAAGCCCGCATGCCAACATAAACACGTTCCCTGCTAGACATAGACCCTGCTCATTGACATGGGTACCTACGAGTGCCTACACACAATACAATAGTAAAAACGTCAACGTTTAACTAATAAAGAAATATTAATAATAATTTGAAGGTTAACTAACAAGTCGGCAGATCGTCTCCTATCTCCCAATAGTTGTAGGTTCACATGATAAAGTCTACTTAAACGTAGTTATGGTTGCAACGAGTCGTGACTGCGGCGTGGCCGATGACACTCATAGCCAATTACAAGTTCAGTCGCCTTACCACCGCGGCAATGAGGAGCAGGGAAAAAACTGGGCAAGCGCGAAGCGGTTTCTTAGCTTAGGTTCTGCAGAAACTAGTTGATTATAGGAGTTGAGAGATGTGTTGAGAGTTCTCGAGAATGAGGCAACTCTTTGCACAGTAAGTGTAGGGATATCACTGCTGGCAGAAAAAAAGGCACATGAAAATCAACTTACAAACAATTAGAATTTCCTAATTTATTTATTTTTTATTACCGCTAAAATGGTCTCTGCTTAGCATGACCAAAGATAGAGAAAAAAGTCAATAAAGGTAAAGTCAATGATTGTAATTGGAGCAGTGACGCCATTTTACAGTAGATCAGTATAGGGAAGTATTACGATGGCGTTTAAAATAGAAAAACAAAATAAAAACTGTCGTTACAGAGTTATGATCTCGATTAGAAGAATGTGGAGATACACGGTGAAATAAACATCCAATAGGTAGGTACTATAATTGACCTCCGTCCAACTAAGTTGCGGAAGTAAGTCAGGAAATGTAGCGCCATCTATCGCGTTCGTCATCAGCAGAAGATCAAAGTTAATTTTGTCCAAGTACATGACAAGTAAGGTATACAATAATAAGTAATTTAACTTAATTATTAACTTAATTAAATTTTCTATTTACGCAGTAAGTAGGTATTCGTATTGCACTACATATTACCGAATTGTTTATTTTTATGGCATGAAGAAGGCAACCGAGCACATAGGCCACCTGATGGTAAGTGGAAACTGTGACCCATAGACATTCGCATTCACAAGACTGCTGATGTGTTGCCAACCCTGAGGACTGACATGTTACTGCAACTCTATCTTGTATCCCTATCAAGTTTTAATATCGCCGCGGCCAAAAGTAAAATGAATAAATTATATAGTTTACTTTAAAACAATTTAGAAATATATTAAAATTAAATGTGTTATTATACATGATGACGCAGTTAGCCTACTTGGTAGTGACCTTGCCTATAAAGCTAGCGGTCACGGGTTAAAATCCCGGTAATAAGTTCGCATTTGGGTGATGAGCGCCTCCTATGACTTGGATATTTTCTATGTATTTCTTTATACAAATAAAGTTTATCGTCGTGTAGTAGCCATAGGACAAGCCTAGAGCTTTGGGACTAGCTCAATTTGTATGATATTAGGCCGTAGGATATATTTATTTTTATATTGATTATTTACTGCGCAGCACGACATAAAATTTTCCTAATTTAACTTTTACTTGCAAGTTAGTATAGAGTTGTGTAAAGTGCGGAACCCTGAAAAATCAGCCATTGTGCGTGCAGTCATGTTTCAATTTGCGAAATTGATTTGTGACGAGAACAGCATCTGCGCTCTCGCTTTACTAAGTGCGAGTTGCTTAGAACTACTTACTTAAAGCAATTTATACTGTTTAAATAGATTTGTGTTGAAAACCTACCGGAAGTTTAACTAAATAACTCGGTTAGGTACCTATCTTATTAATTATTACTTTAACCCAACCTAGCCAAAAGATCTTAGCTCGCTATTGCATTCAGCTATTCATTTTGCATATTTCCTGTTCGAAAAGGACTCATTGAGGACAGTGATTCTGAAGAAAAATAGGTTATAGGTACACTCGGCCAATTTCGACTCATTACCAGCAGTTTATCTTTCTAGTGACTATCCACGTATAGAGAAACAACCACCTTTTCTATCGCCAAGCAGCAGTTCTCGCATTGTTCTGTTCCGGTGAGGGGATAAGACAAGAAATTAATAGAGGCATTCCATCCTAGTCCTCAGGTTTGGTAACACATTAGCAGTCTTAGGATTGCAGTCTTGAGAATGCAAATGTTTATGGATCTCAAATCTCACTTACCATCAGGTGGTCTGTGTACTCGTTTGCCTTTTCTATGTCATAAAAATTATAACTTTGAATTCCAGATATACAACTTTGAACTAAGTAATAACGTTTAATCTAACATAAATAAATTCACGCAGAATAAATAATATTAATGAAATATGTTTGACAACATATCGACGAAACCATGATCATGAATATACAAATTAATGAGACGTTTACCAACAAATCAGCCCGCACAACCACATAGATTATACTAGAATCATCTACTAGATAGCGTCATTAGTATTAAACTGCTAAGAGCGTCACCTATTCATTAGGTGCACTTAGGAACCAGGAAGGTCTCATCACAGTGCATTATTTTAATCGGCCACTAACAAATAGCAAGCCTGACAACAATTATTCTAGCCACGCACGGCTGTTCTAAAACGTATTATGAATATAACATTTTGTATCTCCCTTACTAGCCTAGGGCATTCACTATAAGACTCTTACTTTACACCAAATTCTTGGATTCTATACTAACTGTAAACAATCAGAGCGCCATCGCCACTTTGCATTTATATATTTTTTCCATTAACTCGTTTTGTCACCTTATTGTTCTATTATATCTACCTAACCTAACCTAACCTTTTTTTTTTAACGTTGAGGCAACGGATTTACGCGTACCCTCCGGTCTAGGGACGACCATATTGGAGGGTTATGTAGGACTCATAACCCCCTACCCTTCAGAGCAAAGGGGAAGGGGGGAGCCTATCCACTAAAACCTCACCGGTGTTAACCTCCATAGGCTGTTAACGGTGGCACCGTGGGCTGATGACTATTCACCACTGGGTGCCCCACAAACCTAACCTAACCTAACCCAACCCAGGAAAAAGCATTCGAAATTGAGTATTTCAATATCTTATAAGTGGGATATAATGGCAATACACTATCCAGGGAGGGAAGTGATTTTGAAATAAGTTAGGTTAAGTAATCACTCACTCAACCAATTTTGACTCATTAGACCATTGCAGAATCTTATTCAGCTAATACGAAATAACTCTGCTTTTGTTGTAAAATCGTTTTTGAATATTGTCAATAATGTAGATATCATAATAAGTAAGACAACTCAAATTTGTGACAATAGATGTTTTTGTTTATATATGAAAAGTTTGTACCTACATCAATTAAGATAGTAGTTATTTTTTCCTATTTTCTATAATTTGATTAAAATTTGATTATATTATTTATTATTGTATTAATAATTTCAGTACTAGAATATAATTATCAAGAAAACTTTAATTATCATTAATTGTACAAGTAAATGTAAAATGACTGATAGAAAAACTTGGCATCAAAATAGGAAAAAATAACAGCTGTTAAAATCGTCTTAATTAATGTATTTTTTGTTTATAAATGCTCAAATCACTCTTAGTTGTAAAGAAGAGTAGTGGTTTATCTCGGTTGGAACTACCAACGAACTTCTTGAACTATCATTTCCATCCTTTACTACACACCAGTTGGTTGGCATGGTTACGGTCCCCATTCGGCATTGAACCATTAATTCCTTCTTTCATTGAACGGTTAAGTAAAGATCATTTCCCTGCAATTTCCCTCGCCAAGGAACACAAGTAGCGCGAGGTGCGGTCGCGGTCGCTCGTGCCGCGTAGGTATTTTCATTAGCAGTACAGCAAGACACAATTAATATAGCCCTCGGATTATTCAATAACAGACTCAAAGATCAACAGCGTAAGAGCTTTGACGCACGCCATATTAATTGTGTTCTGCTATACCGCTGTGAGACGTGCCGTCAACTGAATGCTGCTTATTGCATATCTACTTAATCACCGGAGATAGCTACTTGCGGGAACACTAGGAATATTATAAAAAAATAAAATTATGCTTAGGAACGGTGTTGGTCTAGTGCTTTGTCACTTTCACGTTATGCTTTAACTGCTGCACTAATCTGTCAAATGCGTTAAGGCGACAAGGTATCAAAGTGTCCAACTACTTAAAAGGTCGACTCTAACTCCCCAGGAGCACTAACTGTTAACTTTTAAAAATCTAAGCTTTATTTTGTCATTATTTTATACTTGAACACTCAGAATACTCAGATAGAAAACAAGTGTACTTGAATGTAATAAGGTATCGTATCTAACGTCTAGAAAGGTAACCAAATTCAAATATCCTGTCTATCAAGTAAACATTTATACACAAAGAAAGGATCAATGAACGTAGAAAATGAATACAATGAACATTAGAAATCATGTGTTACTTACACATCCTCACCGTTCTTCGACACGTGATGCAGTGGAAACTTCCCCGACGATCCCAATATGTCCCAATGAATACTTACTTAATTGTTTATACTTTGCGGCACGCCGAATGTTACTTGCTCGGCCATTAGGCACCCAGATCGTTTGACGTAGGTACACTTGCAATGCTAATTTCGTAAAGTTACGTGCATAGTAAATGAAGGAGAAGTCGCCCTCCATATTTCATCTGTAATAATGAATACAGAGTGGCGAGCTTTAGCCCGCGCCCGCGCCGCGTAACTCGCCACTTTGAGAGTCAGATCTGGAATTGCAGCTGCCGCCGCAGTAATCGATTCAGCCTGAAACTTTATATTCCTTGCATAATAAATGAGGTACAAAATCATCACAAATTACCTTATGGATTTGACTGTTAGATGTGTTTATAACCCGAGCTATTTGCGCGGTAGGTACCGTTCTGCTCGTGATGGAAAATTCCGATGCCCACGGTAACCTCCTGAAATCAGTATAAATATGATGATTAGGGTTTTAAATTTTATATTTTGGAAATTTTCCTTCGCTCCGTGCCTGTCGTGGCACGTGACGGGCGCTCTCGGACGGAAGCTGTACAGTGAGGCTAAACAAATTTCTTAGGTAACGCTTTCGTCAACGATTTACGAAAACTTATAAAATGTATGGGATCGACGTAGGCGCTCGACGCGACCATCTGACAGCTTACGTCAAAAATACCTATAAAAATACTTATAAATCTACAAATCAATCTGAGAGTATTCTAAAGATCACCGATATTGTATTTGGTCATAAAACTGATTTTAGGAGCCGTTAACGACGGTAAAATTAATAAACAGTAACAAAATAAATCATGGTTAGATCTTTTCCGTCACTAATAGGAGCGAGAATCAGTGCGCGGCTGAGGGCGCTAAAACGTTGCTCTCGGAGTAACTCTATGGACTTCTTCATTTGTTTAGGCAATTATGACGACAAATATAATAAAAACAAGACAAATATTTTGGTAACAGAAAAACATTGACATTTATATGCTTTAATTTAAATTATTCAAATGCTCACTAAATGGTTTCCAAATAACATTTTTATGCATGCAAAGAGTTTTAACCATTGTCACTTTTATGTTTCATTGACAGTTTTTTCCTTTTGAATCTGATATGTAGTAAGTAATTAGGAATCAAAATAAAAAAACTAAATTCCGTCGGAAGGTGAAGCAGTTTTTTTATGTGTAACTTAAAACGAGGAACCACAATCTTTGTTCTATGGCAAGCGGGCAAATGAGCACTCATGCCACCTGATGGTAAGTGGAATCTGATTCACATAGCCATTTACATTCTCAAGACTATATGCTTAATATTTCACCGGTTGTCTTGTCATACTGAATACCTGCTACAAGTTTAAACTTAGTCTGGATAATGATCGAGCAGGTTCAACACTACGGACCTCATTATTAACACCCTCTGTAGCTTTCTCATCGCCTTCTCAATCTCCTCAAACTTACAACTTTTTCTTAATAGGTACTTACTCAATTTATTGGTTCTACTTAATCTTAGGCTCCCATTAAACTAATTTCGTCCCCATCTCAGCTACAGTTTTAAGCTAAGCTGGGTCGCTAGCGTCCTCGCAGCGGCATCGTAGCGCCCTGGCACCATTGGGGCCCGCATATCCTAATTGAGAGCGCGCTAAATAGTCCAGATTGGTACGGGATGGTTATCGCATTGAGTCGCGGTTAATACAATAAGGAAGTCGAGCAGGATGTCGCGTTAGTGGTGAATCCGCTGCCACGTGTGGGAAGCTTGGACGGCTTCGATTTGGAATTGTTTGCGTTATTGATATCCCTTGTTGTTTTAACTTGCCACATAATGTGTCATTGCTCGAGTAGCGTCTGGAATTTGTCAGTCATTATAGAAAGTTTGTGTGTTTGTTTGTTACTCCTAGAATCTGCAACGTGTGAACGGGTTTGGATGAAATTTAGAATAGAGGTAACTTATACCCTGTATAAACATATAGACTACTTTAATATTTAAAAGAATCTAAATCTAAGAAAATGAGGTCACAGGCAGAAACTAGTAGTCAGATAAAATAATGATTAGTTTCACAATTTGTTTGATTATCTAAACATAATTGAATAGCAGCCATAATTGATCGTCCAACATTGGGCCCTAATATACCTCATTCGTATCTAATACTTGAGGCATGAAGCATTTTAGATATTTTTGCAACGTTAGATTGTATTTTATACCTGGTAAATGGTGAGTGTACAAGATAACATTTACAATGAAAATAACCATTACAAAAATCATTTAATCATAAGCTTTCGTAAATTACTGGGTAATATTCATAATTGATCTGTAAGAAAATAATTCATCGCAAAAACGATCTGTAACTAAACAAGCATGGAATAAGCAACCGTCCGTGGGCTAATGCAACCCCATAAGGAACATATTGTGAGACAAAATGTCGGACTTGATTTTAAGGGCTCTTAGCACAATATGCTGGCCTCATTATGAGGGTCCTTTGTCCTAAAAACCAGTTCTTTTCATTCCTTTATTTAGCAACGGGACATTGAAGAAGTGTATCAAGCCCAAATGCCCCCCTCGGACAATTCCATTCATGACCTCTTCAGACGCGGACCCTCGAATTGCGACTTAACTTTAATTTTAATTAAACATGATTGTCTTCTATTAATAATGGCGGATGATTTCTGTAGCATTGCTATTGAAAAAGAAACAATTGCGAGTTTTTGTCGCTTAGTGATGGGTCCCTGATAATAATAATAAAAGTGGACATAATAAAGGACCTTCTAACTATCCGTGATTCCCACACTCATTAACATATGATTTAACGTTCAAAATTCAGAGTCCGAGGTTTCTTAGAAAAAGATGATGCATTCAATGATGCTTCGGAATCAAGAAGTAGTGAGTCGTTATTGTTATTCAACATAAGTAATTTAGCGACACTCAGCTACTGACACTCACATACGTATGGTTTTATTTTTTGGCCATAATAATCGTCTGTGATATCTATTGTCCATATTAAAGCACTCTCCTAAGAATTTACTTTTCAACCCGATAGACAAATTATAAACCGGTGATTTAAATTGTCCCGTTAAAGCGTGCAAACAACATTTTGGGGCGTGCATTCTCAATTAGGTAGCTTAGAACTCCTCGTGTGTTCACTCGCTCGATCGAACGTTTGACAGGAAGCAGTTTTTAAGAAAACACCTCAGTATTCAGGGCAACGTAAATACTAATATATTCTGTAAGCTAACTTGTAGGTGTCACTCACAAAATTATCTTAACTCTTTTACTGTACCTCTCTTTATTTTCTCAAAAGGCTTATTTTACCGAGTTGAAGAGTATTTACGTTGTGCGTATTGAACCCGCTACTTTTCGTGAAAATCAATTCATCCGTTGAGCCGTGAAAATTCCGATAAACGTGGTGTTTGGCATTTATAATGTAACAGGCAGACACTTTTTGCCAATCTGAACTTTATGACTGTTTCGATAATACCTATCAATGTACAACGTGTTTCATTTTTGAGTATTTAGTAGGCGACTAGGACCCAGTTTAGTGGGGCCCAAACTGGCTGCATTTGCATGAAGTTGCTTTATCGCCTATTAGTGCAATGACGGCACAGACAATGCTAAGTGCCACTTACTGTCGCATAAACAGTCAAGCAACTAATTATTGAGACAACTCAGATTTCACAACTAGTCTTTAAACCTTTGCAAGGTACTAATTAGATACAATTTCAAACGGATACTCCTAAAATAAATACTTCCCAGCTTGATACGCTTGGCATCCCATTTCCCTCCACCTAAAGACCCACTAAGACCCCTTTTCACATGCTCTGAACCAAAGTAATGACAGCACCATTATTATCACCCTGTATAAGCTACAATAATCGTCCAAATGACAAACTGTAGACAGTAATTGCACATTTAGCAAGTTTCACTTTCGAAAACGGACAAAAGCGGTTGATATTTGCTTTGCCAAGAATTTGAAACACGTGTAATGATTGGTTCTACGGGGAGTCTTGGGCACGGGGGGCCAAGGAAGCGTGGATGGAGCAGTGTGGCGTGGTTCCAGATCGGTTGCCGTTTGTTGTTTACACAGGCATTATGGGAGTTAATGAGAACCTAATGGGGGTTCCGTGACGCTGTAATTAATACTTGCAGACTCCTCATTACTAGAATATGGATACATAGCTACAGTAGGTCAAAGTCATTAATGTACCTCTAGAGTGCGACTTATAACGTATTTATTTTGAGTTACCTATACTTATATTTTTGTGCACTTACATAAAAACTAACAATTTAATCCTTAAAGTGGCGTCAGCTTTAAATATAATGACAATAAGATTAAATGATTTTCTAACTTTCTGGGACGACCTCCTACAATGAGACGATATAATATATAAAACAAAAACATACTTTTCAATATTACTCTGAAAAATCGCGTGATTTGGTACTTGTGTCACGACTGTACAAATACTGTATGCATTCTTGTCTATTGCAACTGAGCCTGCTGCGTCTGTTCTCGCTGAGTCGTCGCTGCAATGGCGGCCCCTAATTGCGCACACGCCTCTCGGCTAATAACCGTTGCGTCAAGCAAACGTTTAATTGTGGTGTCTTTGGCCAATTACACGCATCCATGCTTCTGGGCCGACCGCTTGATAACAGATTTCTCTTCTGACCTGAGCTGGGGAACTCAACAACTATTAGTTTGTATAGGCCTCGAGACATTCGGCTGAGTACGGTGTTAGGCCATTGTCTTATTCAGAGATTTATTATTGAATTTTTAAACGGGTTTTGATGAGGAACGTAAGCTTTTTTGATTGTCCACTTCTACGATAGGATAGTTAAAAAAAAGGCTTAATGAATGTATGCTGGGCTGCTGGCTAAAAGTGTTAGAGAACCGTACATCAACTATTTAATTTTTTTCCGCTGTAACTTATATCAGGGGCCCTAACATTGCTGCGTTTATCGCGTGATAAAGTTTGGATAAGGCATCCGTCAAATTTGACACGTAAATAAGTACGACAGATGCTTTATCCACATTTGACACGTGATATAGACGTGGCCATACTAGTCCCACAGGTAAGGTAAACTAAAAATATTATATCTTTATTTAATGCCTAAAAACGCAATAAATATATCAAAATATTTCCAAACAAGACGTTCCCGATCATTTAACGCGGTAACCTCAACGGGCTATTTTTTGCATAATTAATACCTGTAAAATGTGCTATTGGCACGTTCACATTGTTACTCAAAATGAAAACCTTGGCGGGTGAAAAAATCCTCAGCCGGCAATAACAATGGTCGCGAATTTGTCATTACGGGAGTACGTGACTGTAGCCCAAACAGTGCGCCCGCGCGCTTGTCTCGTTTATATTAATATTGCCCTGATACTTTAAGGTTCTGTAAAAGTTACTATTTATACATCGTGCACACACTCCTGGTTTCTTCCGTCCTAAAGTTTCGACCTCGAAAGGCTCAAATATATAACTTTTATCAAGGTGGCTGTATTATTCAAACTTAATTATTTACTGATGCATTAAGTGCAGTATAAAAGTGAATCTACAAAGGCCAAAAAACGTTAGGAGCTAGATTGAATCGATCTAGGAAACGTGAAATCACACATTGCACCCCAATCAATAAAACTCCCAGTAAACCCTCGCGGAACCCGCCATCCGCACTCTGCGTAACTTGACTGGCTTATAGTTTATTTTCCGTCGTTCTCTCGTTTTTTTGCCCGACAACGTGACGTCTGATTTTCACGTAACCTGATAAATAATAAACAGTTCCTGAAGAACCTTCGACGGCATTACCATACGGCCTTGGGGCAGTCTGCGTTGGCGCACGTAAACAGACTGATCAAACTGATCGCTCACGCGTTACCCCGTAATACTAAAAGTTTTCATGTCCTTAATTGAATTCTGATCGATATAAAAATCTTCTTCAACCTTTATAACCTGGCTCATGAAATTTAGATTTAAAAAATAGAACTTTAGGTAGGTAATCTGGTAAAAACATATTTGTTATTTAGGGTACTGTATTTACCTACCACAATCGCACAATATCTCACAAACTCTACGCGAAGCATACAAACTTCTCCCAACTACCAAAGCTTGGAGCTAAATGTCGTGTCATTGCATATTGTAATTAACCTTTTTGTTTCATGTACTCGCTGACCATAAAAGTATGAGTAGGTATCGATTATTACTATTCAAATACGCTTAATTAATTGTCATAGATGACGGACGGTGTCCGAGCCTTATCCAACAACAATGCACCTTGGGTCACCCTAAATATGGCGAGACTTTCAACACGAGGTTGGCGTCGAATGTGGCCTTCTGTTTATGGGATCAATATTAGAATAAGCTAGAATCATTCTTTATTTACATCAAAATACGGTCCGAGAGTAAATTAGCATTATTTACTATTCTGCTGGCGATTGAATGTCTAACATGTTTTGTAAAATGCTCTAGAACATGAAGGAGCGCGCGTGTGAACGGCGTACGAGTCTCGGGCGAGACGATGTTTCGGTAACTCGACAAGTTGCTGCGGACTATTAGGCCAAATTGAGAAACCGTGCTATGTTATCGCCGTATTGAGACATCGATCTCCCGTGGTCAGGTCATTAAATATTTTTCCACGGTTCAACGAATCCTTACGATTTTAGCGCGACACCTAACTCTAAGCGAGCGCATATTTCCGAGAACGGCGAATTATTTCACATTCTAACTACAACCCGCCGACACAACTTTGATGTCATTTAGCGAAAACAATGGAAAGATTCGCGCGCGCAGTTGCATACTAAACGCTGCGTTTTATTTAAATCAACTTATTTTTATTATAGCCGTGTCGCTAAATTCCAGGTGCTAGTAAAATTTTAATGTCTAACTCCTAAATGAGTCATGCCTCGTGATGTTCGAATGGGTTCTTTACTCCGCTAACGGACCTATTCGTTGACAACATTAGTTCGTATTTTCGTCGTTTCGTACAGCAAACACAATCGAACCCTCTCCTGCTGTCTTTGGTTATCCGATGTACATTATGATGCCTACATCGTTTACGAAGTGGTGAGTTACGATTACCATAACAATGCATCTCTATCCAGGAAAAGGCTTTCTAACACCAAGCGAAATCACATCATCATAATTTCATCAAATTGACGCTTTCCGTTATGAAGATGTCTGTCCGATCATTTCGGTCACGCTCATGTAATACGCATCTTACTTTGTCGCACCCGACTTAATCCGAGTGATTTGCATCTCGCACCTTATGAGCTTTCTGCGGTTCTGATTACCCACTGCGTTCGTGCAACCGGAACCTTGCGGTATGGACATAAGAGCCACCGTTTTTATGAATGAGGAAAGGGCTTCGGTATGAAGTACCTGTGTAAAGGCTCTGGTAGTTTTCGCTATCATAAAGTGATCAGAACCCCGTTCAAATACAGCTATAAATCAGCCTGGGACTTTCCCTCAGTCGTTATCATTCTCCACGCTCCTCGGCATAGGTTCTGATATTTTGCCAGCGTTTTTGTCGCATGCAGTTATGCTAATACGTAATGATGGGCTGTCGTATTCTGCAAAACTATCGGGTGTGGCTGTGAATCTTAAACGGTGTCAACCGTTTTGAGTGTTACGAGCTGACAATTGCTAGTTTTCTTGTTGCCACTTTGTTAACCTCTTTGCTTTAGAGTTAGCAGTAAAGTTATGTATCATTTATTTGTAAATGTCTTCTCATATGGTTGGTTTCACAGCACTTTAATATTTGCTCATCTGCAAGTAAACTGTGATATTGAATCAACTTAATTCACCTGTGTTTGTTAACATACTCGTATACACCAAGCCTACAAACCCCAGGCAGTCCTTAAGGCAAATACAATCTTTTCCGACTCGTGGGAATCGAATCTTCAATACTTTCCTTGTCTCTGATGCTGGGTCAAAACTTAATGTAAATATTACGAGCCTTATATCGAAAATATCGACTTCAAACGTGATATCTATCTCAACTTTATTTCTTCTGTGATTATTCATTTATTTAATCTTTATTACACAAAATAATACACTTAATATACAAAAGGCGAATTTTATTTCACAAAAATGAGGAAAAGAAAGCTTTTGCGCGGACGAAGTTAAAGCTAGTTGCAGAATAAATCTTACGTATAAATTAAAGTTAAGTAAAAATGTAGGTATGTACGAAGGTTTTTAGTGAAGCGCTCATCGGTATGCACGCGGTGTGGCCGCGAACAAAAGGCATTATAACATCCTGTTCCCGCGACACCACCTCTTATTATTATCTTAATGACAAAAATTTATAGCTCCTTAAATTCGTCGTGCTGCAAATATTAAATATTTTTTTCCGACAAACCAAAGCTCTTTCTTTTGCAAATTAGTCAATCGAGTGTGTGCGCTCGTTAAGATTTCCTGTTGGATTTTAAATAGATTGATTCGAAATGAAGAAAATAACTATTTCATTTAAATGCAAATAATATTACTACAGTGTCACCAAACTTTATAAGTACATATTCAAAATCATGATTATACATACTTAGCAATTACCTAAATTAAGTCATAATGCTATAAATTACCAAAGAAAACCAAGACAGCACTTGAGGAAAAACTAACCTCGTTTGTTTTAATGTAAACACATAGAAACGATCTGATTATAGGAACTTTATTCGAAGCTTAATCAAATACGGCCGCAAACGTGTAATTACTTAATTATCAGGGTAAGATCTTTAACATAAAGCAAGTATGTTAAATGTATTCCTTAAATGTATTGTAATTAGATGGATACTTGTTCTATACAAATGACAGAGCCCGTATTGATTAAGAGAAAATATAGCTTATAAATACTAAAGAAAAATATTAAGATTTAGTAAATTGTATAGTCGAATTATAAAAGACAGGTTGTTTAAAAAAAAATGATCAGTCTGTTGTTGGAGACAGAAATTTTATTGCTTCAGATGATGAGGTGCTTAGTTAAAACTAACTCCCTCTTCTTTCTCTTCTTCAGCCCTTTATATACGTCAAGGACATTGATTGTCTTGCAGTTTGACGTAACACGTAAATTAGCCATGTTATACATCCCGGCGTGCCTTGCACTACTAATGACACGTGGAAATGTATACCTTGGCAAATTGACGTATTAAGCCAACTGCACCAAAATCAAAGTCCTCGACTGTACCTACAACCCAATGCTAAAAATAAGTATAAATATGCCTCTTGCATTGCACTCCATTCTCTACAGTTTAAGATTTTCCTCTTCCGATTTCTACCAGCTAGACATATCTAACGAGTTCAACCCCGGGGTTTACTTCGTATTCAGATCTGGGGGTTTATTATGATATGGCTATGCAGTTCATTTTACGGCGAGCGTAAAGGACAGAGCTATAGCAGTTATATAGCTCTGTCCTTTTCTCTCAGCGTAAACTGAACTGCAAAGCCACGTCATAATAACCCCTCTGTTCTTAGATGTAGCCATATATTTTGCAGCAATAATTAAAAAAAATACTGACGAGACGGCTAGCTTAGTTGGTAGTGACCCTGCTTACGAAGCTAGAGGGCCGGGTTCGATTCCCGGTATGAGCAAATATTTGTGTAATGAGCACGAGTATTTGTTTCTGAATCCTGGATACTTTCTTTGTATTTAAGTATTTACTTATCTATAGAAGTATTTACATCGTTGTCCCGTGATCATTATTATTATATTTTGCCACCTGGTTTACATAATGTATTTCAAATAAACAGCCTAATCCAATAAAAGAAACACAGAGTTACACCAGCACTGGTTTCTTAGAAACGGCTCTTACAATTTCAGTGTAAATTGCAAAATAATGATATTATAACCGATCTAGATTTCGGATTCAACCCAAGTCAGCTGCTCGGTGCTCCAGGCAAATTATCGAATAGGTAGGTAGTAAACTAAATCCACGCACGGCGGCACGCGCAACCTTCTAACTACTCGTGCAGTTTTTAGGGTCCCGTACTTAAAGGCTCAACTGTCCGTCCGTCCGTCCGTAAGTCAGGCAGCGGGCTGTATGTCATTAACCGTTGTAGGTAGACAATTGAGCACACAGTCAGTATACATTTACTCGTATTGGCGATAAAACAAAAAAAAAAGATACATGTCGTACCTTGTTTTTAAATTTCGGAATCCACTTGGGAGCTTCCCAAGCTGCCATACATGTTACGGAACCCTTCGTGTGCGGCGAGTACAACTCGTATATGCTCGGTTTTTTAAAATATGTCAACCGTTCAAGATTACTTAATCGACTCCTTACTCACTAAACTTCGCATGTGTATTTTTATTATTGCTCGCAACTTCAACTTTATTATGAACAGGTCTAAGTATATTTTCTACTTAATAATTTAGCAATATACGGACTGGAAAAAGTACTGGTAGTATTTTCGTGCACGATTTCTCAGCAGCTTAGGCAATGGTTGAATGAGCAAAGCTAGCGTTTGATAGGCCATTTGTTTAGCTTAACTTCTCAAGACTTACTTTAAACGAATTTAACAAACCACAGAGCAAAAATAATGCGATTATAATTATGATAAAAAAGTCATGCATATGTGCTTACCACTCCCAAAGTATTGGGCTAGCTATCCAGAGACGTAATGCAGCCAGTGACATAGGGACCATGTCGCGAGCGGACCTGCTAGAGGGGGTGTTATTTTTACAGTAGTGGTTATTATTCATATCTTTAATATTTAAGTAGCTTAGTTTTATTTTAATTTTTAATTGTATTATTGTTGATTTTATTAACGTTGTAATTAATAAATTGGTTTCAACAAAAAAAAAAGGAAACAGCACCTTCTTGGTATAATCTAGACGTTCCATATATTACATCAGGGCCTCTATTATACGCGGTAAAACCTTATTGTCTTGTCTTTGACATATTATCGTATTGTTTATAACTGGACCGCCATTACTATCACACTGAAAAATTGGTCGATTCTAACAAGATGGTGATTGTTGTGCATAAGCGCCTTGATTCCATACGAGCCTGACAATACGTTAGATCAACTAAGATGTTAGTTGTATCACTAAATAATTTGATGTTGTTACTATCCGCTTTAGTTGATATAGTTAATATCATGGTTATTGTATTCATTTTTTGTCAAATAAGAGAAAATCTCTCCTGGTTGGCGCTCATTTTTAGGTAAATCAGAGATAATAAAACGTTGACACGATAACACATTAATAGTTATAAAGTTTTACCGTATTTAATCTTAGCCCTGACTTTCATATTACCTAGATATACTTTGGACATAGGCATTTCCCAAAATCTCTCCATTTTTTTGGTATTCAACGGGTTAAAAAATATTTAACTTAAACTAAATAGTGGAATTAGAAGGTAAAGGAAGCAGTTTGTCGTTTATGACGATTAAATTAATAAAGCATTAGCAATGAAGAAGGCGTGACATTCCTAAAATTCTCCTTTTTTCTTTTACAGGTAAGTTAAAAAGCCGATATCCTCTCAAACCTAGCGGTAAGGTAAGGAAAATACAATAAAACGGCATATAAATGTATGCCGTTGTGTGTACTTACGACTTTATAGTTGTATGACATCATATAACAGTATGAAAGCCATAAATTAGCGCAGGTGAAACTTGTTTTGACGTCTCCAACTATTTTATAATAATAATGGGGCCTAATTAACCCTATTCAGGATTATTATTCAATTTAATAAATTACGTATGGTTATGGCGATAGAGTCGATTGGCATTGGAACATTAAATGGTCCTTAAAAGTAGAAACTTGTTCCGTTAATGAAAATATCAGACGCTACGCTTTTTACACGACTGCCCAAAAAAAGGAGTGTAATTTATTTTCAATATGGTGGATAGAAATACATGTCCAGTTGATTTATCAAACTAACTCGCAGCATTCACAAATAGTAATGAAATATACAAAGCTTCCCTTTCGAAATGATATCGATCAACTTTTCATTGTACTAACGAAAAACTTCTCAAATTGTTAACGTTTCTAATGAGAATTTGTATTTAGTTTCAAAGAATAATCTTATTTTTTGTGTTGAATTAGTACATTCTCAATGCTCTGTAGTTTCACAAAAGTATTTCCAAAGTTGTGGGAGGAAATTGATGGCATCCGAAATACTATATATTTACCCACTCACTATGTATATGTATTAAACACAAGAAATAATGTTACAATAGTTGGTAAACCTAATAAAAAAAAATGTATTTCGTGGATTGTGAAGCAAAGACAAAAAAAAAGATAAAAGAAATTTATTCAGTAAGCAGGCCGCTCGGGCACTTTTACACGTCAAGATACTACCATCGCTTCCCAAGAGGAGACCACTGCTGAGAAGAAACGCCGCAAGAAACTCAGCAGTCAGTCATTTTTTAAACATATTTCATATTTCATATTACAATGGTACGCTTACATCGCGTAGTTGTCAAAATATTTCCATACAATTTTAGCTTCGGGTGATAACGTTTCTTTCCCTCTAAATCAAGCTCAATTTACCTATAGTAATTTTTTTATATGTTGTCGTACCTAGTAGTCATGAAAAAAAGTACATTTTGTTTCTTCCCAAAGAAAACGCATGGACCTAGTTTCACTTGTACAACTCCACATATTCACAAATCGAAAATTCAGACTTGATTTAGGGAGGGAGAAATGTTATCGCATCTTGCATTATAAAAATCAGCTTCACAGTCCTCTTAAATCAATGAATAAATTTGACCAGTTTCCTACGAGAATAGTTTTCGTTAAAACTGTTTATTATTTAAGCTGGGTGTCCCTCGGAATCCCTAATAACGTCATAAACTGATTTTCAACTCAGTCGACTACTTTTACTTTTTAAACCTTTTCAAAAAAGACCTGTGGCTAGGTTAGGTTTGGGTTATATTAAAGCAACTCTTTAACATTCAGGTTTTAACATTCAGGCGGAAATGGGTGTAGCGTAAAAGAAACGCATTACGGAAAATATTAGGGATTTCTTCGGAGAGCTGTATTCCAATTGTATAAGCATTGCCCCCCCACTTTAATCGGTAATCTACTACATAAAGCATGTCCAATGATAGAAGGTAAAATAAATATAATTGCAACGAGCCGTATAATTCCCGAAGTGCAACCGTAATTCCCTGCATTCTATTTACGTCGCATCCATGATTCGAATCTGCATTGGAGACGCACGTCCAGGCTGGTCCCCTCGATTTTTATGCAAATGCATCGAGATCCAGAGATGGAATGTCCATCACTCCAACTCTAGTTTCGTTTGTTTTCGTATAATTTGAATTTCTTCGTTGCAAGACTGCTTAAGGATTGATTTCTGTCTTTGTCAAGGCTCGCAAATGCGATATTGTGATTTAGTTTATTCTCGAATCGTGCAAGTTCGAAATTGAGCCTCTGTTTTTGTATCATAGTCTATTTTTTATTATGTAGGCTACTCTTGAAAAAATATCAAACGGAAATCCATCGGGGTCAATAAATTAGTCTTACTTAAGCCATATTACGAATATGAGCTGTCAAAACATGTCGTTTCCAGGTAGTAAAAGGGACAGTCATATAAGACTCCTATAGCTCTGTTCTTTGACAATCTGCAAGTCTTTAAAGGTCACATACGACCTCTTAGTTACCTCTTTAACACGACGGTTATAGGGTATGAAATGATCAACGCTTTGGAATATAACGTTTTCCTGAAAATAAACTTATCTCAGATACTTTTCCAAGTGTACTTAGTATTTTGTTTTGTTTTTTATTAATAAAAACCCTTAAAAACATTTGCTTACTCAAACAGTCATCGTCCGTAACAGTGACGTTATTGAAAGCGTTTTCCTCCAAACTCCAGTTGTATAATCAACGCTTTTCTCGCGTATTTTTATTGATTCCCTCCCCCCCCCCCCCTCTCCCACTGCAAGGAAGCTGGGGCTGCCTCCTACCGCGCATTCATAATCGTATCGACACACACGACACATCCCTCGACCTAAACGACATTTTAAACCCGAGCGCATAAGATTCTCTTTCCAATGGACCCACCCCCTGAAAGAATGGAGCAGAATCGTGCGTTACCCGCCATGAGACATTAAGCGTCATATAAATTACATTAGCATATAAATAAAGTATTTCTGTTGGTTTGTCCGTGCCGTTCGGGTTTTTTACGACGCACGGTAAGCCGCGACATTTTTGTTCTCCTTTTTAGATAAATCCAAGTTCTTAACGATCGCAAGCAAATACCATGCTATCGGTATACATTTATTGCTTATTCGAACTCATAAATAATGCAATAGCAAGATGAAATTAATTTATTCGGGAATTGGAACCGAAATAGTTGGTGATTTTTGGCAAACAGTGCATTAGTTACTATTGCCACATTTTCATTGGCTGCTGAACTTCCAACATTGACGTTGCACATTAAAAATGTATTCCACTCTCAAATCAATAGGACTTTCTTTCTGAATTATTTTGAACTTAACACTATCGATAATTCCCAAGAAATCCTTTAAGAACGTATACGAATGTATTACTACCTACGTAAAATAAAAGGCCAGCTCATAAATAACTACCCCTTCTTTTTAACTGTTTTTGTAAGCTTGCAAACACAATCAATACCAATTCAGTTTAGATTCAGTATCTTTGTTTAAGTTACCAATTCACTCACATTAACGTAGCCTGTAACGGCGGAGGCCCGGCTCCGACGTATTGGACGGTCCGGTCCCCGGGATAAATGGGACCAACGAAGATGGGAAACGACGGAGAGATAAAGGGGACACTTTGTACGGCGTAATTATTTCAGAGAGCGGACAAACTAGACAATGTCCCTTACAAAACTAAGACTTTAGCAATCTCTCTTTACAACCCATTCCGATCCGTCTTAACTTCACATAGCGGAGGTAAATGATAAATTCCACGTAATACTTTTCCTTTATTATTTTCTCATAAGACAATTTATATGGCTCGAGGAAAATTATATATTTCTTCCCGCGAATCAAATTGACAATTCAACTATGAGACACGTGTAGCAACCCCCCCGCTCCCATGGGCATGGCGCTCAATCATTGACATTTTTTCATTTCCCTCCCGCGTTTTCCTCGCGTTCCTTTACATATAGACATGTGAAAGGCATTAGGCTCGCCGGGCGGGAATACATTGTGTCCTGAATACTAAGACGACAAGAAAAATTACAACCGAGATAATATCTCTTCTGATCGAGATCGAAACATGTTCGCCGCATAATTCGGGTCGGGAGCGACACCAAGACAAATGAAGGCAGTAGACCGTACGTAGCCGTAACACCCGCCCGTGATTGAAAGCGGAAAACTGCGCCCTTCAGGGAGCCGAGATCTTTTGATTGACAAACTGCTTGATAACGTACCAAGTATTAAATCAAGATTTACTTTTTATTGCCTCGGCTCTTTTCGCCATATTCGCGAAAAGTTGGTGAGAATTCGGCAAGTTGAGGTCGAGCGTCATTACGTCGCACTGAAGATGAAGGGTAGAAAAATTGCTTCGGTAAGAACAAATCAAAAATATATGCACCCTTCCTCCGACGTGATGTGCTTCTCAAAAGGCGATTTACATGAGCACCGTCACCTCGTCGCGTGCTGCGATTTTTTATGTAAATCATACTATTTAGATATGCCGCTAGACATTTCTCTTTGCTCCGCCGCGGAACCTTCAAATGAACCCAATTTTTAAGAGACTCTGAAAAATGTAGTTTCGAACTGACGTGCGCGCTCGCGCCGGCAGCCGTGGATCGACAGCAAAATAGGATGTACATGTTCTCTTTACTGAACAACTTTAAAAGTTGCGCAAGCTGTTACTGGACGATGGATAGACTTAACTCTGTCCCAACTCTAAGAGGATCAAATGTCTACTTCGTACCCGTATAACATTTCGTAAATGTGCTTAATTTCTAGACTAGAATTTCCACACAGGCTCACGTGACAACCCGAAACAACCATTCACTGAAAAATAACCTTTTGCATCAACATTTTCGACAACGATAGCGTCGCAGAATCCACGCCGCACATGCGTATTTTCTGCCGACGGTACTAATACGTTTTGAAATCACGTAGCGATGTACCTTTATTTATATTAGGAAGCTGAGACTAATGCCCCCACCCCGTTCCACCCCCCTTATTCCCTCATAAAGCCTCCTTATCTAGGATTTCGAGCCCATTTCATTTGAATGCGCGCCAGAAACGTTAGTTTTATTTATTCGTATCATATGTTATTACTTATAAATACAGTTTATATCCGGGTCATAAAGTAAGTATTTTACTTTATGATGTGGCTATATGACAAACAGATCCAGTCAATAATAAAATACGATCTTGATATTATCTTCTAACATCTAAATTCCTATACACGCTTATCAGATTAATTAAAAGTAATTACCATCATCTTCTTTAATTAACAATAATAAATAAACATAATTAATTATCGCTTAAACTAGGCAATCTTACCGCTCACCTATATTAATTCCACCACGCCTACTATCACTACGCCCTAATGAGCAGCAGGCGTCGGTGTGGTAATTACTGCAGCGCGCATGCGCCGCCCCGCCCAGCCACGCAGCCTCCCCCCCCCTCCCCTCTTAATTACCGGGATATTACCCCTTAATGTTCAAGGGATGCTCCGGGAAACCTCCACGTACGAGTACATAAGACAACGGTACGCTGAAATTAATGTGTACCGTACAAATGGGCTGAAAACGATTTTGCAGAGTAGGGTACTGTCTAGGTTATTTTCTGTGTGTTTACCTCTTTAATGTTGTATTCGTGATAGTAAAAATTACTTCGTAAACCATCTGAAATCTTCATATTATCTAACGCTGTTATTTTTTTTAAAAACAACATAAAAATTGATCTGGATAATTTGGCATCAACGCGCAAACCTTATAATTGTTTCACGATTCCTTTCTTTTATCATCCATGAAATTCCACATAAAATACCTATATACGTATTTCAAAACATATAATGAACCTTTCTAATCATCTGATGAAATGTTTCGGGCTGTTCCTGACAATAATAAGTGATTAAGCAGTCTTATTGTTATAAAACAAGCTATTTCCTCAAGATTTGTTTACATACACCTATAGGTACCTGTAAATAAGAAAATAATGATGTTTACAAAAGTTCTAATTTTATACGTAACCCGTCCACTAACTAACTCATTTTCCTGTAGTAGCTGTTGAATGTGGTGTCCTATATGCTTTAGGTACTGTACATAATTTCAAAAGGTTTGATATAATTACTCTTGCTCAGGGCGGCGGCGTCTCATTTGTTAGGGCTCTCGGCACGCGGCTCACGTATCGCAGCCTCCTCATTTTTCACTACATTGGTTTTACGTGTGAATTATTGTCTGCTTCCTCCGTTTGTTTACGCTCGGCTTTCAGCCAGTACAGAAGAAGTTAATAATGGTTATAACTCAACAGTGTTCATGAAATGAAACTTTAATATAGTACTTTGCAGTAAAGTTACTAGCACAATATTGTGCTCTTTTAAATTACCGTTATTAGATTCTTACTCTGAAATGCTTTAATCGCCGTTCTCTAACATTTTATTCTCAACAAAACAATAAGTATTTCCTCAACATTATAGAAGCAATGAAAAGCAAACTAAAATGAAAGACACTAGACTAATTATGTTATCTAATAACCATAAACACTTAATAAAACCCCTCTACGAAAACAACCTCAATCAAGACCAAATCCACACGTGTAATTACCACCGTATATCACGTCCACCGAAACATTAACATCGATTGAACCATTACACACACACCCTGTATGTAAAGTAAATGGCTCCCAAATTATACAAAACAGATAGCTACGCGCACACAGACACGTCAGCTATTTACATATGAGTAATAGCCAGCTCATTTGGAATGCACGCGGGGTCTTACCTGCCCGAGGAAGTTTTCAGACTCTTTGCCTAGTCAAATTGGCAAAGTCCGCTTTGTACAGTGCACATTAAAAGTTGGAGTGCCGGGGAAATAGAGAATCCGGGCCCATGTACCCATAGAATACTCAGATGGGGTAATGCTGCTTCAACGAAGTTGTACCTGAATAACTAATGTGAATATTGAAATCGTTTGGTGTTTTAATCCTTTATACTGTAAACAAAACTACTGCCTGAAAATACCCTAATAGGGTCCATGTTTAGTACATATTACACTGTAGACCTCTGTAAATAGCATGGCTGCAATAAATTGATTGTGATTATGATTAATATTACTTATGTTACAATCATTTAAGTAATTAGTCAACCCTGACTAGTTGCATAAATGATTGTAACATATGTAGTCTCGAAGATATCTAATTAGAATACAAATTAAGGATATAAAAAAACATGTGTCTGAAACGAAAATGTATAATTGACAAGTTTAATGTCATTGACTTACTCGACTAGTTCAGTACGAGCTATAAGTGGCTATAACGTATGTTGATGCCCTGACACAAAGAATAGGAGAAGCTCCAAAACTAACCCAAGTAGTTCGATAGCGAAAACGTGGCTGATATAAACGTAGGCATACCAAGCAGACAGCAGCAGAGGGACGAGCACAAAGTCGTGTCGTACCGCGGACAGTCTCCAAACTCAATATAAATTTCATTTTACGCCCCAACTATCACGTGCGGCCATACAGAATAGACCGTACGGAGCGTCCGCTGTCAAATTTTAATTTCTCTCTCAAATATTTACCCAAGGAAAAAGGATTCCCCGGCGGGCCGCGCTCTAATAAGTTTTCCATAAGAGCGAGGGGGCAGGGTGGTAAGAAGGGGGGAAAGAAGGCAAGAAAGCTCTTATTGTGTTTGCCGAAGCTGGCGCATCCGGGCGCATACCTAACAAGATGAATATGTACTCGGCCACCCCTTTCGGACCGCCCCCTATGTACGTTCAGAATACTGCACTGAAATTGCATTTTGGAATACTAATTCCGTGTTCTGCTGACCGTCGCCGAAGTGACGTCGATTTACGGCTGTGTTTAGGACGTGACGTTGGACGGAGACAGCGTTTTGTTTTACAGCCGGTGAACAGAATGATATCCGGATCGTTGATAATCAACAGTCGCCAATTGCCGCGTTAAAATATTTTAAGTATATTGAACATGCCTGCACGATGTACCTTTCGCACGTAAAGAAAAACAGGGTACATAAGTATTACTAGTAAATATTTACGAGTATCTACACCCTTACCACAGGAGGTGCCAGGACGCCTTGGACACATTTGACCAGAAAATGTAATAGTAGACATGTATTTTCTGATCAAATGCTTTCAAATTGAACAGTTTAGTGCTAAAAAAACTAGGAAGTATCCTTTATGCCTAGCTTAGTTAAAAGAGCGTAGATACTTACGTAAACCTTCGTTTCATCATTGCATAAAAAAAAATGGCGTTCCCAAATTAGTGCCTTTATCTGTTTATCAACACAAATAAAGTATTTAGTCTTTTAACTACTTACAAAAACAAATCAACATTTCAAATCATAAAGTGGAACATATATTTCACGATAGCTTTCGATTTAATTTTGCGACGCTGGCGCCCCCTGTCGGCTGCAGGGTGTGATCCCGCTCCGGGCTCCAATAGAAATTCGCAATATGAGTTATCGATCGACATACGAGCCCAAATTCAGCCGGAACTTACATTTCAATTTTGAAACAGCCATGATAGGTTAGGCCAATAGTTTCATTTAGATTTTCAAACAATTGAAAATGATAACGCAGAAGATAAAAGAAATAAGAAGTATAGCTTCGAAACAGAAACATAGACCAACGGCATTTGGGTTTATAATTATATTACCGATCAGTCATAGACTCATAGTGCTTTACTGGTGCTACCCCTGACAACACAAAAACCAAGATTTAGAACTACCCTCATAGGCCTCCTAATTTGAAAATAATATAATTAGATCATCATTAAAAGCAAATGAAAAAATATTACAACAATACTATTGAAATCAGTGCCTTAAATGGATATTTATAATATAGAAAGCGTTGGCATTTTTAAAGGGAAAAACACGAGCATAAAGTAGGCCAGTTTTTTTTTTAATTTCACAAATATATGAACGATTTCGCTCAAGTGTCAGCTCAATTCTAAAACGATTTGCTGACGTCATTCGCCACGTAAACAGGGTATGTTTACGTTCTCTACGTCACTGCTCTATACACGAGCCATAAAGCTGTGGCCATGAAACTCGCGGAGAATATGAACGCTAGTATAAATATTAACTCGATGTGTGATGTGGAGTACAGCGCAATCCAATCCTCGGTCTTTAGAGTATTAGTATGCATAAAATACTAGCCCGCAATGTCCAGGGATGGTAATATAATAATAAATTAAGCTTTTAATTATATTTATTTACCCATTAAAATTGTAACCACAACGTGACAAAAACGGTCCTAACCGTTTATACAAGAAAGTAGAATCTTGCGAAAACCTTAGTCTTTTAAGCGTCATAAAGGTACCTATAGTATTACCTTTGCGCGTAATATTAATATGGCTGCAGTTGACGACCCGCTGCCGCCGTGGCCTGACCTTGCGCGCCCTTCAGCCGCAGCCGCGACAGTGCACTCACGGTATAACTAGGTACTCGACTACCGACGTAATACCTAAGAAGGGATTGAAGTAAACCTGATAGTTGCGAATAAAAACAGTTTTTCTAAGTTTTAAACAGAACTTTAAGAGCTTAGATATGGTGTCTGAGCAAAGAGAATCCAACCCATTAAGCATCAGATAAAACCCCCAACGCTTCGCATGTGCCAAAACCGGGGCACAATTAACGTTCAACGTTTGGAATTCCTTATTTCTGGTAATAATCACCCGCCGGCATTTCTTAAGGGCTTCATTGGGCCTAAACGTGGTATCGTTGGTTGAAACGGCTAAATGCCGACGCAAATATAAAAGGCTCACGTCCTTCGTAGTTGTCGCCACTTCGACCAAATCGGTCCAATATCGTTTTTTCCGTTCGATTATTTGAACCAGCAGTTAATGTTTTTATTTAACGCGCGGTATTGAGCGGTGTCGGCTTTCGCCACTCAGCCTAATTTATTGCAGATCGACGCGTCCGCGGCGCGTGTTTTTGACGCGGCAAAAACGCGTGGCGCGCCCGCGCGGCCCGCGCGCGGCTTTTTCGCCGCGTATCGCTTTAATTACGAGTAAGGTTCGCTGCGCACTGGCTTACTGTGGTGGGTCACTTAGAATGAAAACTAAGAATTCTTGGTAGAACATATTATTTATGTATGCTGCTGTGATGGCTAAGGTTTAAGTCAAGCAATCGACGGTCTATATTACTTTGTTCAAGACCCGATATATAATCCTTTTAAAGTCGATACTGCTCTAGGTGTGTTCAACGTTGGCCTATATTATGGATTTGCCAACTTTTTAATGCCAATGCATCGAAAGCTTGAAAGGAAATATATTGCAGCGTTTTAGTTTAGTTGGTGGCAAGTGTGTAAAGGCCCTAAAGGAATGTCCTTTATGCTTCGGTATGCGGTGCGAAGCTGACTTATATTGCCGTATTTCCATGGTACGAAAATACTTTCTGCCAATTTACTTTATGAATAATAAGAGAAAAGTTGATTAGTTCTCGAACAAATTTATCACGAACTCATGTATTATAAATCAGTCGGTAATTGGAAAAGTTGATAGAAATAGCAACGAAGCAAATTAATTTTCTGTACTTAACTCTAAGGGACCGAGATGATTTATTGAAAAGTAATTCGAGAGTGAAACAAACGGCGGGCGTATTTTACGCACGTACTCTTTTTATTTGGAAAAAATCTATAAATCTTGTGAACAAAATTAAGTGGAGAAAGGGAATATATGTTTTATTTGTTGTCTCGTATCATAAACAGTGCGCGGACGCCCTCCCCGCTGACCCGTCTTTCGGGAAACATACATTTTTAACGTCCAACTCCCACCCTCCGGGCGAGAGGGAGAAAATTACAAAAGAAAACAGCCTTAATTTCCAATGTCATCTCCGTTCCATCTAATCCGCTTATCGTTTTATATTTGGGCTTTTGAATTTTCATTTATTTTTGTTTGTTTAAGGAAAAGGACCGCCGAGTGGTCCCCGGAGCTCGCCTGATGAGAGTTCTTTACTTGAATAACTTGCTTGTATTTACTGTTCCGCGTTTCGTTTAATTTAACATGAGAGTGTGGAGATTTTAAAATATTTCATGAAACTTCAACACCATACCGTGGCGTTGAAAAAGTCGGCGCTTATCGCTTTTCACACGATATGCTTACATTCACTTGTAACAAAAACAAACGATAACGCATATTTTCTTATAACAAAACTGAATGTGGTAAGCTACTCGTAGATCTACATTGGAAGCGGGTCTCATTACCTGATAGCCAGTTAAAGCTAGATCCACATCTGCGCGACTCGAATAAAACTCCTTCTACACGGACAAATGCTGATACTTACACACATTCCGCATCCCGATGCGCGTTTCTTTCTTATTGGCCGATGCAGATTCGAGCAGACAATAGTACGTCAGATGCGGATTCGCATTAATCAGGTGTGGAGCGACCATAATTCAATCAGTATATAGGCAGCGCAGGGGCTGCTTTATATCTGTATGGATGACCAGTGCTCAGGAGCTCCGATCTTATTGGGGTTTTTGTGGATACGGTATTTGGTTTTTAATGTCTGATCGTTTTTTTTCCAATCGAAAGATTGAGCAAGTGACAGTAATGTCGGACATTATTCACTTCCGACCAATTTTGAAAATATTTAAAAACTGTTATAAATATTCGTGCTATGATTATGGTGAAAAAATATCCAAAATGTCAAATTGCCCGTGTTATTAGACCAAATTAAAATACCGCATGGAACTCCTAGATCAACGTCAACAACGACACATGTATGTCTCCGTGCGCAACTGTGCCACATCCACCGATTTGTCTCTGATCGCGCGTCCCATATTTAACATAGAATGCGCGCTGTCAATGCGGCGCAGTCGCAGCTCGGTCTCAATCAATCGCCACGTTTGCAAATTAAACGCGATACCATCTCAATGGACACTAATAGGCACCTTTGCACTTTAGTGAATCCAGGGGTAATTAAATGCAACATTAATGCTTACGGTATTTGAGATTTTGCCGTTGAAAACAAATGCCAGATTCCATATTGATACATAGTAAATGGACTACGGTGTACTTACCTATAAAAAAAACTAGCTATGCAACTATTTAGTACCGACTGTAAATTTATCACCGGTTTCGGTACCGCCGGCTCTTGAGGCAAGCCTTGGGAGAGGCCTATGTCCAGCAGTGAAATGACTATGATGATTGATGAAAATACTGATAAGATAAGGTAACGCACAGTTGTAATTTCCATATAATAAATATCGGTAGGCCGTCCTTACGCTTGGTTGATCAGTCAGCTTTAACTACCTACTATCTCATCACCAAGTTAGAGTAGAAAATAATTTCCAAAAAGAGTATCTTTTGAAACAGGCGTGATGAGGAAACAAAACAAGTTGTTAAAAATATAATTGAGGAAATCCTTATATCACTTAGCGAAGAACTCAGTACGCATTATAACTTCGCAAAGCGGACGTACATCACGTCTTCCATCTTTTACAAGATCACATCTCAGTATTTACTTAACGAATCGTAGCGAAAGCATATTACTTGTGCCTACTTAGGTTCATAAGTTTAATGTATACTATTGAAACCAACAACAAATAAAGGCTTAGTATAAACTAGGTCCTAATACGGCCGTGAGATATGTACGCTAGTGCGTCCATTTGCTTGTGGTAAAAGCTATTCAAACTGTTGTTGGATAAATACGAGTAATCTTATGATGAAACTAAACGACCTAAACAGAAAATATTGGAAAGATTTTATACGAAACTCGAAAGGGTTCGTGTTTGGATACAATACGGATTATTAATCCTAAAACAGGTAATCGGAGTCTGTTGCGGCTTATAGGATATTTAAATGATTAAAACGCCGTATAAAAATGTAAATTAGTCGTATATTATGTTAGAAGGGTTCCAGGAACCACGTTAGACGCCATTAATTGGGCTAAACCAATAAAGACGACATCTAGGGACACGTGTAGCCCTCCGATACTAAAAAACTAAATTGTGCCTTCGTCGACGTATTCTAAATATTTCTTTGGGCCGCCGAGACTCGGTCTTTAATTGTTGTTTTTGCCCGGATTCCGTTTTTTGTGATTGATTCAGCATGCAGTTGTCATTGTATTCGTTCAGGTTTTGATCATATTTTTTTTCGTCCAGCCGTCCAATTGTTTGTATGTTTTACGGAACAGTTTCTTCTTTTTTAGACTCAGCGGTATGGTAATGCGAGATCTTTAAATAATCTGATGAATTTCAAATGTGATGCGTGGATACTGTTTAAAATTGAACATTCATAAAGCATATGCATTTATAAGATGTATTGACGAATAAATTGTCTGAGTTGTGCGGTACGGAGACTCGAGCGCTACTGGACGAACAAAACAAGTCAAACTCCTGCGCTAACGGAGTTTAATATTTTCGTGATAACCGGAGCTCGCGAGGGGAGAAGCGGCACATCCGAGGCTACTTGAGCAGTTGCGGAGTAAACAGACAAACGTGACAAGGAAGTGATGCTATCATTGTTTCAACACGGTTTTGGTTTTCGACTAAATCTAGTATTGTTTGTCTAGTATGTTTGCTATACTTTCATTTAGCTTTCTAATTACATAAGTGCATAACTTCGTTTGAAAGCTTTAATATTCATTGCCATAAGATAAGATTACCAGGAAAATTCAATAGTATAAGGAAATGTGAATACAGTTAAACGTTTGATAATAGTCGTCTCCTGTCATTCTACATTTCCGAGGAATAGGTCCATATACGGCTCGCAGTGACGCTTGAATAAAGTCTATAAGGAGGGCCTGCCTTCTAATGTCGTGCCAATCGGGAATAGAAGCCGGGACTTCGCACGAGTCATCCGCCACACATTTATCATATCGACGTGGCTGCACCCCAACATTAATATGTAGCCATTCATAATGTTTCATTAAGTGTTAATGCGTTTATGATACGCGATCAAAAGCAAAATCGCCTCGACTATATCTCTATACAAGATCAGTTGCTTAAGTAATGGTGACTTACGATTTTTCATCGGCTGACGCACACTTAGATCTATTATATATCCAACTTGTATTCTAAGAAAGCAATAAAGAATGTTCGATTAGAGAACAGGCAATCACAAAGATGAAACTGTTGAAGTCGCGCCATGTGCGAATAACAACGAAGAAAGCCTGATTAGAGACAACATTGTCGTTTTAACTAGGCATGACATACGAATATACGTTTGAGTAAGGCATCCGTCTGCGAAAGCGTAATTGAGGCGCGCTGATGTTTTAGTGCGCCGTACATTAGACGCGGAGTGCGTCCAAGTATTCGCCAGAACAAAACATAAAGCGGTTTACGATCGCCGTTGATTTATTCCTCATTCATAATTTCGTATTTCGGAACATCAGAGGGTTTAATAACACCAGATAGAGATCGCTCAAACCGCTGTAAAACCGCTCTCGTCTTGTGTTCCAATCGTAAAATACACATTAAGACGCATTAAGAGACCGACGTAATAGATTCAACCAGCTCAAGTCTTTTATCCTTAATCTAGAGTTATTTTAAAACGCAGAGAGATTTGGGAAGTTTATTGGCTAACATCATACCCGCTTTTATTGCTATAAATCATTATTACTCTAATACTGTTTTATTGCGGCCTTCCAAAATTTGTACCTTGTTAATGTTGCTTCAGCTCAAGTGTATTTTTATCTTATCGAAGCCCGATGTCGTGAAGATGGAGCAGATCCGCAGATAAGCGCTCATCACGTGATAATCAAATCACTCGATCGACGGATGTACCCGTATTCACTTGCGTAGTTTTTTTGGATGTCAACGCTCTCTTTAGACCAGTGAAAGCACAGTAGCTACGAGCGACACCACGGCAAATAAAAAACGTCGGCCGCTGACAGCGCCGGCGACAAGTGTCAACAATGCTCTTTCCGCGAGTGCACCTAGCAACGTAAACACTTAATTAACATCGTAAAGTACCAAGACGCTGCAATCTACCAACACTTATCAAGCGTCCATAATAATTTGAGACGAGTTGTTATGGTGAGGTGCAAAAGTGGCTGACCTGACATCACGCCTGTGACCCTCGATGCGGCTTCGTCCCTCTCGCTCCCCGTTAGCTTTCTCTTTCCCGCATCACGCCCCCACTCTTCCAAATCATCTTCTTATAGTCGCATGTTTTACTGGCGTCTTTAAATTAATGAACTCTAAATCAGTGACAGTAAATTCGAATTTGGATCGGGTGGTGGCGACGCGGCGCGCTCGCGGCGCGGCGCGGTCCATCACCGTCATCTATTGTCATGTCGTCTTCCCCGGCTTTATAAACAATCTCTTTTATTTTCACCTAGAAGTTTAATCGGCTCGCGCTTGTGGGATTCCTGTGTCTATTCTTATCGGGTGGTCGTTTTGGAGGTAACAAGAGTACAAAGGTTGTTGTGAGGTGCCACGTCGTGTCAGCGGCCCGGTGTGCGGGAATGGAGTTTCGTGACATCATTGTTTATTTTTTATTATATTCCATTTATAATCGACGCTATTTGATACAGTTACATTTTACGACTAACTGTAATGAAGCCAATATCGTATTGTCATTTTGAATTTAGTTGCAGGAAATCGCGAGCTCGTTAAGAGTCATACAAACATGCAGTAGTAATGTTAGTAACATACAACTAAAATATTTAAATTTAAATTAGCTACTTAGCGAAATAGCTGCGGTCGATTCAATATAAATTGCGTGCGGCGCTCGTAGAGCAATATAAATAGTTATGAAAGCTGACAACAGCTTGCATTCGGAGGCGGCTATCAGCGGCAGGAATCTCGCATTCGCACTTATTAAAGTAACTTTTTATCGGGTGCAATTTGTCATTTATTCTGAGCGGGTTTTTGCTTATATTATCTCATATTAATTGCGTCCCTGGCTGCTCGGTCCCATTTCCTAGCTGCTGCTCTTTAATAGAGTCTGAAGTGGGAATGCGGCCATAATTTGTAATGAGGATCGTGAGATATTTCTCTACGCTTCGCTTCTCTAATAGGTTTGCCTCGTTACAGCGTTCCCATGCTTTCTGGACGTACTGAATCACAGGTTTTTCTTGTTGTACTTAAATTGGGTGTGATTTAAGGTTTCATTGCTACTATGTTGATGAGCGCCGCGGATGGGCGGTCGTTAGCGGAATTGACGGCGCGGGAGTGAGACGTCGCGGGAAACGGAGGCCTGCGCCCGCGACTGATTAGCCCTAGTCTTTATTACCGTACCCTTTGACGTAACAAATGAGATAAATCAACATTCACTATAAATGGTACCTCTAGCACAATGGTGTTACGTAATCGCTTTAAATGTCAAAACCGTTGAACTCTTGCAGCTAAGTTAAATGAAAAATAGAGAGAGATTTGCTAATATCCGGGTGCTTAAACTGAAATATGATTTCTAAATGAGTTGGTCTATCAGCTTCCCAAGCAGACGAGTTTCGCAATGTTAAACGGCGCGGGCTCGTATTTAAGCAGGCACGAAGCAAAAATTAAGTGCAATTAGAGGAGCGAGACGGCGTGAGGGAATCTGGTGAAAAAGTGAAGGAATGCGCGCGCGACGCCCGCGACGCGCGCAGGAGCGCGGGCGCACCGCACAGAGCCGGCGCAGTACGCTCAGGGGCCGTAGCATAGATGCAAACGCTAATATCTTTTTGTCAGTCACAATGTATGGGATGACAGTTGACCACGTGGTATAACACTACGCAGTAGAATGTCATCTCATATATTTTGAGCAATAGAACAGAAAAACGTAGCGTAACGTTTGCATTTAGGCTAGGGCCCCAGGTGGCAGACGTAGTCAGTACGATACCGTAAATGACTGATTTGTATATCAATGTATAGGATTTTCTTCCCTCCTCAACAAGGGGCAGGCGAGCTTTGGACTAAACAAAAACGAGATTGAAATGAGTTAGCTACAATATAACTTAGTCAATGTCAAAATCAGACCCTATTGCTTTTGAAAGTGACTTATTGTTAGATTTTCCAAACACTGTTTTAATGGTTAATTTGTAAAAACCTTGGAATGATTTCCTGTTTGACCGAAAGACTGATTGAAACTGTTTTCAACGCCGAACCTCACTCTCGCGGTTTTTAAATCATAATATTTCTTATGTCATTTAAATCGATAGAAATACGTATTCTTCAGTAAGTAAACGATCGATGCAAATAAGTATAAACATTTGAATTTCTTTTAAAAAATATTTTTAAATTTAATAAAGGACAACGGATCTTACTTAATCCGATTTGATTTCAAGGATCATTAACTGTCATACTGTCTTGAATATGTGCGCTGTGACATGCGTCCGCGCAGGTCACTGTTCTTGTGCGTAAGAAGTTAGGTTAGATTAATTACGATTTTCCTGAGAATAATTAGAATAATTGTAGTTTCACACCTACCGTCGCGCGTGGAATAGAACGCTCGTATGTAGAACATCCGTTTAGACCTATTTAATTAAACGGTTAATTACAAAATTACCACCACGTAGGGAATGTTGAGAGATGCTCTTAAGCAACTTATACCTAATGACATGGGTTGGACCATGCATTGGCTTAGTTTAAATTTATGTATCTTCTTTCAATGCTGGTTTATGTAGATGATTTAAAAAGCTCACAATAAAAAATGATTTACTTTTGTTTCTTTTACAGGTACGTATCAATCTTCAACTGCCGTAATTTAACAAAGACATCATACGTAAGTAAATTAATTAATGTTCTTTTGGTATTTTGCACCTTTTCTCGAAAAGTAAAACTAAAGTTCCAATTTCAAATAAAGTATAGGAAAAACTAAAGGGTATCGAGTAACTTGTCCATAATCTGTGGTTTCAATAAAGACACAGATAAGATAATATTGCGATTGTCATCTGTCCAATGGAACCTTGGAACCTTGACCCACCGCACTGTGTCAGTGAAGTTTGATTCAAGTAGTAAGAAGTGTCAGACAAGATGTTTTAACATGTAATTGTGACACCGTTCTATGGTGGGTAAGCATAAACATAAAAATAAAGTTGAAGTTTGAAGCATTACCTAGTATTTCTGTGAAGACCAAACTAAGTATTGTTATGTTTCTGGGTGCAATATATGGACTCCATAACGGGTAGTTGTTAATTATGTGGCACATATTCTGCGGTGTGGCGAGTACTTTGTCCGGCGATATTTACGAGTGCCGTCGCGTGAGGGAAATGCTATTGCTGATAATTGTATTCGTGACTCTGTTTCTGAAACGAGATGGGGTATCAAGCGTTTGCAGAACGAGTTAATGCTCTAAGATGGCGGATGTATGTTATGTGGCTGAAGTACGATTACGATAGGTAGCAACAAATAAAGTTAAAGGCAAACACCACAAATAAATAATTGCAAAGTTTATTCAATGACAATAACAAGATTATAGGGTAATTAGAAATAAAAACGAGTTCGATAAAAGTGTCGACATAAAAGTTTCCGCGGAACCTTAAGCCGGCATTATTTGGGAATATAATTCCGGAGAGCGGATGAAAAACCGCACGAGACTTTTACGGCGACAGTGAAGATGGTTTATGGCGTTGTCGACCTGTTGGTCAACCGATCGACCGATCAAACCTGCAATTAACCCGATCCCATTGTCCGTTAAAATGTTGCTTAGGCTTACAGTTCACACCAACAGATACGTAAGAAACGTATTTCAGTTCGCCAATGCATTGCATAGGTACGTGAATCGTCAAAATTGTGCGAAAATAAAGGTATTTTTATTTAAACCTTAGTTTATAACCGTTCCATGAAAGAGCTATTCGTATATTAAGGAACCTGCGTGCATAACAACAATGCGAATGCTTTATACCCCCCAGTAATAAGCCATACATCAAGCCGTTAAATGGCCAGCTATGTCGAAGCGACCTCTCACAATTAATTCCAATAACAACAATTAAAGGCCCCTAGAGTGGACATAAAACAAACTGTCCGACCAGGTACAACAATGGCCTCGGACGAGCGGACGAGGCAGCATAAAAACTCTTACGACATAAAATATTAATAGAAATGCACGTGTGTTCATTGTCAATAAATTACCCAAGTGACAGAGCAATAAAAAAGTATATTTCTTACGAAGTGAATGGGAGGCTGCGAGGAGGCTTCGATGTAAGGTAGCCAATAAAAGTGGCTGGCGTTCGGTCGTAAACTTCCGCCGTAGACTGCGTGGCGAGACGCGGTGCAAGGCCGAGGCTCCTCCGCGTGGACCCTCCAGCCACGCCGGACAGCCGGACACTCGTTTCGACGCTACACTACGTTTTAGGTGCAAGCCTATGTAACACCCATTATCAACGCCACACATGCATCATTCAAATCCGAGGCGCCTAGAAAGAAATATTAAAATTCATTGTTAATACAAGCCAGTGCGCTCCCGATTCCTAAACGTTCCCCCGCTTAATGCGGTCCCTACCGTAATACAATCAAGGCATGAAACTTGCATGAGTCACGTGGGCTCCTCTTAGAGTTTTTTTTTTCTTGAGCCAAGTGCAACATCGAAAGGTCAGGGGAGATGTAAATTAAATTAGATTGGATAAATAATTTATAGAGAGCCTCGACAGCGGATGGACGGTTTGACGTAGGTACTGTCGAGATATGATCGGTGACCCGCTGCTCCAACCTCACCTCCTAATCTCCACGATTCCATCTCCTAATACCTCGTCTTGTTTCGTTATCGAACAAAAAACATGTAATGCTTTTAATTAGATTAAATTGATTTATTTCATATCGATCGGTTCTGAAGATAGCGTTCAATAGGCCAGGTAATTAAGCTTAGCAAATAATGACCGTAACGAACGTGCCATAGCTCATTGTTAGCTCTTTGTAATGAACGAGGAGACGGGAATTCCTCGGATAGCTTGAGATGCTTCATTATCTTTACATCTGATAATTTATACGGGCTCAAGTAACTCCGTGGTTTAACCGTCTTCCAGAGCTGTGGTTCCGAAAGCCTCTTAATACAATGGTGCGGTTGAAACTTATAGATTTTGGTTAGCCGAAGGGATAATTAACGACAGTTTGTTAAAAGAGCCGGAGCGGCAGCTGGGCTTTGTCGAAGCCGACAAAGTGATCCACGGCGTACACGCCGCAGTGCGAGCCAGGTAACTTACGCCATGCATCAATTTTGCACCCAATTTTGTAACTTAATCACTTAACGGATTGATTCAACTGCCGACCGGAGCAGTAAACCCCGTTGACGAGTTAAGTCGAGGAGTGTCGTCAAGCGTACGGCACATTCCTAATACTTAGATATTTTCAACAAGCCATCATTACCGGTAAGGTGTCATTACGGTGTTAGAAGGTTAGTTAATGCGTACGTTACTCATGTTTGCGCTGCGATATGTTATTAGGCTTTGTAGTTGGTACGGCCCTATTAAACGATCGCACGATGACCAAACATTACATTAGCGAGTACTATGCCATGTAGCGACACGTGCGTATAGGTACATAGCACATAGCGACGTATGAGCACATATTTTTTTCATTTAAGATTTGGATATAATATAACCATGAATCTTATACAATCTTTTAGCACAAATACTGTACGGTATTGATGCATTCAAACACAACGTAGCTATACAAATACAAACTGATTCACTCACACAGACGCGTTGTGTAAACAACTGCGATATGAATAACACAAGCTCGAAAACTCGTCCAAAACCGAAAAAAATAAAACCACCCAGCTTTTATTGACAAAATTCTTATGTATTTGACGAAACAATGAAACACGTCCGTCTAACCCTCGATCGTGATCCATAAAGCGCGAACTTAGCTAATGAAAACTAAAAAAATATATAAGTATACCTGAACAAACTTAAGGTATGCATGTACTTTGAAAGGTTTTAGTTCTTATCATGTCTAATTAAGGTTGATTTTGATGTGCATACGGTTCGCATGGAGGCAAATGGCAGTGTTGTTTTAGGAAGGTATGTCTACCTGCGCGCGCGCTTCGCAGAGTATTGTCTAGTCCTGACTAAATGCGAACTGCACAGCCGGCTGTCAGGCGCAGGGTTGACACAACTTAATTATTTTATTAATATTCATAATATATTCAAGACCCTAATAATTTGCTGTTCGTTTTGAACAAAGATAGCTATCTAAAAAAATAATACGTAGGTTTATTCTTATTAGTTCATAGGTTGAATTAAGAATGTTAAGTTTCAATCTAGTTTCACCTTTTGTCTACATTAAGGTCAATCCTAGTAACACAAACAAGCAAATTATTTAATAAATTTGTGGCTAGGCCGTTTCCATTCGGTTACTGCGCATAGTAAACTAGACATATGAGAATTTAAATTTACATCACTTTTCAAAGAATCCATCTTGACCATGGAAAAAATACTTAATTCATAATGTTAATAATGAAGCAACCCTAATCAAGTTCATACACCTTTAACAATGGGTGAAATAATTATTATTTTTCATCTGCCACCTTTTTGTCACAGTTATCAATCAACGCAAGGGCTTGCGTCTCTTTCACTCGCGTACCTTTCCAAACGTTTTGTCTCTCTTTACGTAGACATCCAATCTTTTGTACTCATAATGAAACTACACGAAAGTGGTTCTATTCTACGTTGTAAAGTAACAAAATTGAAAAGCATTGCAAATGTGTAATTGGTTCGTATTTTTTGCGTCAGTAGAAAAATATTTTACTTACCACTGCTTACTCCATCCTACTTAATAATCTTTTGGTTTTTTTTAAGTTTGTTTTTTTATTTTTAGTAATTTTAGATTACGCTTCTGGCTATGACATAAAAATATATCCACGCGCTTGTTAATTATCATCACCTTGACCTTACATTTGTGGATGAAACCGATAAAGAAAACAACAATGTAAAATAGGAAAACAAAACAGTAATTAACATTTTTTTAAATTCCTTATTTACAAATTAGCCCGGGAAAAAGATACTTAAAACGAAGAGTTAAAAACAGAGTAACGGGGGGTGAAATGGTAACTTTCCATCCCGTGCCCTGATGCCCTCACTGACCAAACACAGCGACTTCACATTAGGAATGTAGGTTAAAATAAAACAGTTTATTTCATAACATCCGTCCAAAAAAAACGGTTTAGTTCAGAACATACTCGAAAAAATTAAGCGAAGGCAACAATCGAAACACCTGGGCGCAAGCGCAGGGATTGTCGCACAAAGAGTAATGGCGGCCCGAATCGATCCACGTTACCGAGAAACCTTCATTAATTATGAAACACAATAGTTTACTTAAGACTTATAATCGTCTTAGTTGTCATGCGCGTGATAAATAGTCCGCAGCATTGTGCCTTCTGTTTCATCTGTTTATTTGTCGGTTTGAAATTTAGTAAAAAGAAGTTATATACAGACAGCACAGTTACAAAATTTGTCGATAAAGCGCTTGCGTCGTTCAAAAATACCAAGGCACATGTTCAAACCCTAATCAAGACCCATTTTTTTTATTGTTAATGGGCAATTTGACGAACAGCTCTACTCGCAAACTTACCATCGCAGACGCTTTGTGGCACGTCTTTAATGAAGAAATATTGCGGGCGAGCGATAACCACGCGATAGCCGCGCCTGCGCCGCCCCGAGTCATGAATGAAGCTTGCCAATATTAATTATAAGGTGCGCGAAACTCTCTATGCTGCGTTAAGCACTTTATTATGCTTAAGAAAATGATAACATAAGTGAGGGAAACATTCTTGTAAAAATACGAAAGTGGACAGTTGCATTTTCTAGACGAGTATACTTAATTATAACACAGTCGGCCTATTATAACACGGTTGGTTTTCAAGTAGGATTAGTAAAAAAAGTCTTGAAGTAACAGTGAAACTTAAATATTTCAACGTTGATAGAGTTGAGTTTTTGCACATCGGTGAAGTATTTGCAGAACAAAACACCTGTGCAAACAAGTAAGATTAAAGACATTTACTCACTTCCGCTGTTGATTTGTTGACACTGTTTGATTTATCGGGAATTCTGATGAATTAACCATTAGGGCGGTGTAGTGGGCTTATTTTTAATTAAGATAAGTCTCGTTTGTTTACCTTATTATTTCTGACAAAATTGAACGCTAAAGATTGCATGGAAGATGTCAAAAAAAAAGATAAACAAATATCACCTAAGATAGCGGCTCATCCATCTCAGGAAAACCTTGCAAGGAACTAGCGTCCTTAGTAGTAGAACTTGGGGCAGCTTTTTGGACGGAGGAAGTCGTGATGAAAATTCGGCGTATTAAATTGAAACTACTCGAATATCGGCGGCAAATGCTGAATGTGTTTGTTTAGGGCGAGCCCACCCTAAAATATTTATTTTATCTCGGTTTGCCGAAGTCACGTCAATACGTTTGTTTCCATTTTTACCCTGTTCCAAGATAGGATCGATATTGGTTATAATTTATATGGCTTATTGACTGTTTGTCTGTCCATTGGAGATATGTAAAACTAACATCTTCCAAGGTGACGTTATCTAGTCCAAACACGTTCGCGGAATTTAGAGATGGTCGAAGGTAATTATTGATCTTGAGTTTTATGAGCTCACGTGTCAGTTCTGTATCAGTGTCAAAGTCAACATAAACTCTATCAATATCATTGGCCTTATTTGTATGTTAAAATCCCCTTTAACATAAATCAGGTCATTTAAAACTCTTTGCACTAGATAAATATTTTTGGTGTCCAGTCCAACATATTATTATTATAATCATAGCGATTATAATTTTCTCCAACGTTACTTCAGTAACAATACAAGACTTAACATTTCTGTAACTTAAGAATAACAATGTGTAGTCACATTAGTTTCGCGGAACTTGCGTTAACATTCCTTATCCATGAAAACTCGAACTACACTCCTTATATATTAAGACATAAGGGTGATAGTCCAAGGTCGTCTGTTAGATCAGTTGTAAGGTGACGCTAGTTATTTTGTTACCAGGAACAGCTACCTGAACTCATACGGCATTGTCTCCAAACAATTGCGGTTCCAGTCCCGTATCCCGGGGGATATAATCCCCGAACAAACGCTCCTTTTATTTTAAACCTGTGACGTAAATTCTTTAGACAATGGCATCAAACAAAATATATCCTTATTGTGTGCTGATAAGATTGAAGCTGGACAAGTCATACAACGGATTAGGACGGCGGCTTATTAGAATTGTACAATTGTGTATTGTGCTTAGAACAAAGCAATGCATTAGCTTAAGCCAAATTATAACGGTGATTGTTTTCTCATTTATTTAAAGTAGTGATTATCCTGGCTACATAAACTTGGTAACAACAAAAATGGAAAATTGTATTTGTTTGTATGGTTCGTCTTACCGATCGCTGTAAAATTTGGTACAAGGAGACTGTAATAGCCCGGTTACGGACACAGTCTGACACAGATAACATATATCAAACAGTTTCAGAAGGAATAACGTAAGTTTAGTGCTAGGTTAGCTTCGTATCTGTCCCTGGACAAAAGTTAGAGCAGAAGTACGGTTTGGCCACTTAAAGTTGAAATGTGTATCAAAAATACTGTAAGTTTAAAAATAATATTCATAAATAGTTAACACTGAAGATTAATTTCATAATGCTTTAAAATCCAAAGTTTGTCAATTTTATATGATAGCTCGCCGGAGCTATAAAATAAACAATTAGTTCCCCCTAAACCTTTTGTTGTCCTTTTCATCTTTAGTATAGCGCATTTATTTTTGTTTCTGTTTTAGAAAAAAAATATAGTTTAGGTTCTTTTTTTTCTTTTTAATTGTATTTGTAATCTTGTACTATAGCCGAATAAACATTTCATTCAATTTGACGAAACGTTGGTTGGCCTAGTTGGTCACTACATCATCCTGCCTACGAAGCCAGCCGGTCCTGGGTCATGGATATTTCTCTATATAAGCTTGGCACAAGTGAAGAGCCCCTGTAAGAATAAATGCTGGAGCCCTAGTGAAAAAGGGTACAAGTCGACCTTACTCTTTAAAGGGTATAGGCATGAACGGAGTATACTAGGCTTAAACCCTTCTTCGCTTGATCTTCAGAAGAAAACAATAGGACCCATTTAACCTAACAAATTCATTAATATCGTGTGAGTTTTAATTCGGTTCGAAAATCGCAATCTTCAACTGAATTTCCTTCTACCAAATCATAGCGCAGTAGCTCTTAAAAGTCTTTCGGGTTCGGTTAAAGTGGCTAAAGGAGCGAGGACTTCTCGTACAAACCCGAAGGTCATTTATAGTAATGTTCCAAAAACCTAAATTTTACCAAAGCGTTGGGTTACAGTGCAGCAACACACAGGGTGTTATTAATTTATCGCGCTCATCAAGGGCAGCCCATTGTCGCAACTCGGTTCACACTTCGATGCGCTTGCGCAGCAGCTGCCGATTTTAACAAATAGCTTTTATTGATAACCCTCTGTTGAAACGTTTTTCATACATACTGTTACGACAGCATTTAATTTTTTTCATGTAATTAATTTGCGTTGATACTATTTGGAGATAGCGTTTTAAACTACTTTTTTGATGTCCCTGTTAGAAGAGATTTTACATTAAATCACAAAGGATTTCGGTTTCTTGGGCTTTACCTTATCTTAGGCGTTTTGTGACCATTGTCATGTCAAACCACATTTTTTCTTGAAATAGAATACTTAATTTATGATTAATATCAACAGAGTATTGTATGACAGAATCGGCAAAAAAGCATATAAGTGTTTTTCTTTTGTATTTAGTAAACGTAGTTGCATCTACCAGTAATGAAATAAGCAGAACACTTGACACAAATGCCAAGCTTCGCGCAATTTTTTCATTTACGTAACGTTCTCACTACTCCCATGTCACGCCTTCCGCCCATCATTTCAGAAGTAATTAATAGCCGAAACTTTCTCAATACCTAATGTTTTTTCTGCCAAAAAAATATTGGCATCGTCCATTGATACGATTCTATTGTCCATGCCCACCCCGCATCGCTCTACCTGTTGTGAATGGCCAGTGTTACAATGAAAAAAATGTACATTTTTTCTCTATGCCCCTTTTGTCGGTGGCAACACTATATTTCACGTGGAACAATTATCATTGTCTTTCGCACCTCAGAACAGTGCGGTTGCGTTTATTTCGCATCCCTTTTGTGCTCTTCGAGATTTTTATAGATGCCGCTTTTGTTTCTCTAAGGAGGGGCCATTGTTGTCATTCAAAAGGGAGATTTAAGATGAAACTTTCGAAAATGGAGTTTACTTATAAGCAAATGTATTTGGCAAGTTCTTAATCCCTCAAAAAGTGCACCGGATAACGAGTTTTTGAATCAGATTGCACTTTTAACAGCACTTGTTTAAAATATTTGTGTTCTGCGCATGCAAGATGGAACTCTAAATGTTTCAAACGAAAATTTGTGGTTAAATATTAAGGTAACTAAAATAAACAGCAATGGAGTTAGTCCTAATATAAGGAATGGTAATGATTTATTTCCAGTATTTGAACATAACAGCTCCTAACCTGGCGACACACAGCTTGATACAACCACAACGAAATACTACTTATTAGACATTGTTACGCTTAGTTTCAAAGTTTATATAGGTACACTTTAAGACTTGAGATATCTTCGAGGGACACTTTGAGGACACGAGGAGGAACTCGATTGCGTATGTTTTTTTAAATCAAATTAGCAATCGTCATCGCTAGCATAAGTGAAGCCAATCGATTTGGTTCTCTCTGGCAATTAAGAGAAACATAAAGATCATTATTACGGCGGCGGGAGAGGAAGCCGCCATTGGGATGCGATTAAATTTCGACTGCAATTTACGACTAGCAATAAATAACTCTGTCGCATCGACTCCGCACCATTGTCGCGTTTTTTAAAACCATTAAAAATCCTATCAATGGCTTCCATTCCAATGACGAAAATCAATTTCATTAGAAGCCACGCGGGCCCATACGCTCGTCTCTCTCTATCACAAAGTAATAAGCAATAAACGAGAGTAACAGAATTAGCCTGCGCGATCGCTTACTAAATATAAATATTAAAACCCGTTACAAATTTCAATAAATAGGCAAATAAATTGCTATCCGATAATGCGCTATTGTTACTGGGTAATGTTGATTTATATGAATATTCATGTACCTACTTAATTTCGGTACGTTTTTTATATCGATGTATTTATTTTAAATGTTAAAATTTATTGGATTGATATTAAATGGCGTGACTGCGCCGGCGCGGGCGCATGCAGGCCGCACGTGGCCGTTATCGCGACATCATATTTAATTTAATATTATTGTTAAAACTTTCTTTATCGCCACCTGTCACTTTACAGGATAAAATATTATTTAACTTCTGCTGAACACTTATTTCGATCTGCGACGATTGACAAAAGAAAACGATCCAGTTGTGTATGCTTTACGTAACTAATTAGAATCACTTCTTATTGGTTGTCCCTGTCTAATAGGACGAGTTACGAACTATTTATTCAAACAGATACTATGATATATTGTAAACCGCATTTTTCTTGAATTTTCCTTTTTACCTTCCAGATATTGTCTAACTAAACTGCATTTGCTTGTATGCCATCCAATTATACAGCATTCCAGAATCAACCCTAAATTGCCGTAGCTAAGGGTCACATCGACCGCACAGCAACGTTGCCACAGACGCTCGGATGCGCTATATCATGTCTAGAAGCGATTCGTCGTTGAACAAACAAGCTTTTTAAATGCTACCTAACTTGTCTTTTTTATATCGCCATTTGAATATTTCGATCGTTTCTGTTAGGTTCGTGACACGACACGGCACCGGTTCACGTGAGAGATATTTATAAAAGAAAAGCGGTGTATCGGCGATATAGCGTTATTTCCAATTTAATGATTGCTAATACCAAATCGGGGCCGTCGCCACGTCAGTCGTCGTCGTAATCGGCGTGTCGCGGGCGGTGCGTGCGGCGGCGTCGCGGGCGCAAGCGAGGGTGACGGCCGTCTACGACGAGTCAACCCGTCCCCTACTTGCCAAGATAACGATTTAGTACTCGTAATCCGCTACAATGAGGCTGAGTTACCATTAAGTTATATTTTTTACGAAAACACTCTAAAATCCGATCCAAGTCTGAATTATTCTTTCGGAATATTCATTTGACCGATTTTTCATTTTCCATAAAGCTATTAAATGCACTATCAATTGCGTGTTGGTTTGGTTAGGTAAGAACTAATGAGTAAAAACAATTAAGAAAGTCTTCAATGGAAAATGTGGGATTCCGATCCATTCCGTATAACGTTACGAGATTGTGACTCATTAATGGAATTATGTGGTTACCTATTTTTTAGAACGCCAGTATGCACTCATTGCTATGCACACTCATAATGCGGCTAATGTAAACACTTTAACAACACCCCTTCTATTAAATACAAGCTACTGAAATATTAAACCGCAAACTTGAACTAAAGCCATACAGCACGCTATAAACAAGCAAAAAACAGTCAAAAAAACTTCATCAACAAAAGTGACGAAGAAAAAAATCCCCCGCGATCACATGCAAATGTCGCGCGGCTTCGCTCATTACTCCACCATAAAACCATAACAACAGTCATTACGAGTACAATTAAAAAAAAACTTTGCAGCACTAACACTCGGCAAGTGTGACGGAAACCGCTTACGCAGCGCCCACATAGTTTGTTTTGGGTATAAAAAAAACTTTGAAAAACGAGGGCGCCACCGTCTTATGCAAAAAACTTCTTACGTATTCACCCCTCGCGAATTCCGTTTTTAATGAATGCTCGTCGCGTTTTTTTACAGTACTCGACGCAGTTGTTTTGACGGTACGCAATCTAGCCACTAATTGCTTTTTCCTCGTCGTACTCGCCCTCGCGAAATTACGTTTTATTAATTGAATAATATTAATGATACCTCTTCGGGACGATCAATCTTTAATGACGTTTTTATTCGTGAGAGTGACGCGACTCTCGCTCTCCTCCCGACCACTCGGGATGTTGTTTTTTTACGTCGATCGATGTTAATTACGTATCTAATGGCTCCCGTGATACACTTCCATTAATAATACCGCGCGACATCGTCCCGCTCCTCCAAGATTTAATAACTACACATAGAGATTAATAGTGCATCTGTGCCGACGTTATTATAAAAATATGTCCGCTTCGTATAAGCGATCGCTTGTTTGGGATCGGTCGCAACGCTGTTCATAGTTATAATTTATTTATAAATGTATTTTCGGTAAAGTGGCGCGTGTGACGTGTCGGTTACAATTGCAAATCCTAACGGCATTACTCATTACAAAAGCGGACAGGCGAAACAAAACGTCTCATTAAAATGCAGTGCTTACCTCAAACTGAGTGACTTTAATCCAAAAAATGGCGGCAGCTGCCGAGTGAAACGTCAAAGCTTAATCTATGTCGCGCTAGTTAAATAAACCTTGATTCATTTCGGAACGTATAAAATGTAGCATGAGCGTTATTGTTCTCCGCCGTTATTATTACCGCTTTTATTTAACCATTTTATTTTATTATCATAACGATTTTTTTCGCGATGAATCTGCGCGTCGGTATAATTTCTTTTGTTCCGCACGCCGTTGTTGTTTCTTTTTTGTGTTGTTTTTTTATTGTGTCGCGGTGTTGCCATCGTAGTGTGCGTGATTTATTCCCCCTTTCGGGTAAAACAACACCCGTGCGAGTTACGATTAGCCGGAGTCGTAATATCTAATTACTATGTGTGGGCACGTACGGACATAACTCCGTGTTTCCTCCGACCGATGTGCTTTAAGGAATTGGATCCTCATATTTCGGCGGTCTCTCGGTACTCGTGGCGCTCGTGCCTTGCCGCTCGCTGCACTTTGTCCGTAATCCGATATCTTTATCTCACTTTACCCTCCACGGGTGAAAAAACCCGCAAATTATCTCCCGTCTAAGTAGGTACGGAGCTTTTTATACTATCCTAGAGTCCCCCGGGAGTAGCTAATGTTGGTAATTCCAAATTCAATCATCTCAAACAAAGGACATCTCACGCGTACCTAAATGGCGTTTTTTAATCGGATATTATAATTAATGTTCCTTTTGTCGCGTGCTGACGTGCCCTCGCGCGAACAATGGGATTTCTAATAGAGAGAGATATAAATATTTTTTCTTAGAAACTGGAGGCTACCTGACGATAAAACACAGGCGACGGAGACTCGGAGCCGAATTAAATTAGAATAATAAATAATCAGGAGGAGCTCGTTGTATCGGAGGGCGACGCTTGATTCCGGATGAATTAAAGCTTCTTGTTTGCTTATAACGTGATATTATCTACGTCGGACTAGCTAGATTGTTTAAATGATTACCAATCTTTATCAATCGTCAACAATTGGTACTAAGTACAAACATTATTTAAACATTATTTTTTATCACTGTAAACTGACCACTAGAGAGCCTGATTGCATGGTAACATGGTTCACAAATGGTCAGGTGTTGCTGATGGTGCCTAACTAAAACCTATTTTGCCGATCCTCAAGCTTATTATAACTTTAATACTCTGTAAACTCCTAGAAGTCCATCCTTCTGGCGCATCTTCGCAAAAGGAAAGTCTACGTAATTTTTTTATCAAGCAAACGAGCTTAACCCTCTGGCCCCCGTCCAAACCCTTCACAACATGAAAAAAAACGCTAATAGTTAAAATGTCTACGGCAAGATATCATATGAACCTTATTGGCATACACGTAAGATGTAGAATTAAAAAAAGTGAGTGTTTTTTAGTTGTGGGTAAGGAATACGCAATAAAAAACTGCATTATATCATGCTGCCCTCCCTTCATTACGTGTCGCGAGGGTCGCAGCGAGTGTGGACTATTTTTTTCAAAAGGGATGTTGTTTACGAAAGTGTGTAAAGTTAATGACTGTGAAAACGAAAGAAAAGATATATTTTTATTACGCATCGAATGCAATCCGAAGTTTTAAACAGCTGTAATAGTGATCAGATAATCGTGTTAAAACAATTAGAGGTTTTTGTTATAATCTAACCTTTTCCTTAATTTTAAAACAACGCTAAAGCTTTACAACTCTACGCATAATTACCGCGTGTAAACCATAAAAATTTGTGAACCCATTTTTTTTCCTGCAACGAACATTTACGGACAGGCAAATAAATTACGCTTTGTGTCCCATGTATTGATTCATGTCCGCTTTTTTAGAAGCCATAAAAATAACGAGCTCTCTCAATTGTATCTGTAATAAATCGGACCGGCACGTTTCCTAGCATTCGGTTTCAGTCATTAGTTCGAAACATTACTTTAAATTTATTGATTGGATCAAATACCCTCTCGTTGCTTTTAATTGAAATGTATACTTATACTATGCACGAGATTTTAACATATAGATTACCTTCTTAACATCTAAGCACCCAAAAAGTAGTTTTGAAAATGATGAAAACATATTTTACTTTTGCATTTACAATTACTAAATTCCCTGAAAAATTTAACAAGAGCCCATAAAACCAGACCATAAACGATATAATATTAAATTCTAGTAAAACAAATAGACATTAAGTCCGAGACCGTACCGTATCGCCATTCCGCGCCATAAAAATAATCAAATATATTCGTTCCATCTCATTTGGCGGCGTCTTAAACGATTTCTCTCGTCCGTCCTTTATTACCGAAAACATAACTCCTCATTTTCTTTTTTATCCCCTACTCACGCCGCCGCCGGCCGGGCATAAACCTGAACCTACAGGGCAGGGGTAGCTGCATATTTTTATGTATTTTCACGAGCAGGCCCCTTGTTATGATATATTTTATTTACACAATAATTACGTCCGGAAAGCTTACCTGAAAAAACAAAAATGTTTAAAAATTTAAACGTATAAAAATGTTTACGATTCCCGACTCTCATTTCATATTTCAAGTTATTCATTCCAATTTAAACTCAATTTTCGCAGCCATAAAGTTGATTATTCTTTACTGGGCGTTTCGTTAGAACTGTCAGATATACATAATAACATATTGTTTCATTTACGCGAAAAACGTACATAAAGTGTTTTATCAGTGGGAGCCCACATATTGCGAGGGGACGGGATTCTTTCCTCGTGTAACGCGGTTAATTTCCTTTTTCCTTTTTATTTATAGTAATCCCTTTATAAGGTGATTACGGAAATGTGTTTTTGCGGACGTAAAAGAGCGCAGCGTGGGGCCCCACACTCGTTCTTTACGGGCTTAGGCGCGGTGCGGAGGAGTGATAAACAAACAAACCTACTTCTGCACTCGCCGACCGGGGCTTCGGCGGCTTACAACCAGCCGACAGACGCGTTAGCTGCTCTGGACATGTCTCTACTCCTAATCCTAGGTTGACAATATTAGCACCGTTTATTAAGACACAGCCTCTTTTCAACTCTGTTTTAAGTTTGTTATACTTACGACCGCCTTTACTGCTGAATGTAGATGATATTGTCTGAAAATCAACGCTTCAATCGTCCCGCCTGCAGAATGCTCATCAAGTGTCAGTTTCGCCGCGGACACACGAATTAGCATTTCTGTGATGAAAAAAAATCTAGCAATTATTTTGTTTGTGTATTTTGATTTGGAGTAGAATAATTTTCTTTGTTTCTTCTTATCAGAACAAAACGATTTATAATATCTTAAGCTACTAATAAAATACTTCGATCAAATACAGAAAGGAGTGCCGTTACTCTGTCCAGACCTTGACCTATGTTGCCATAAAAAATATTCTAGCACTTGCTATTCTTTCCGCGCGTTTGCTCATGTTTTATTGTAAACAGATTCTAATACATACGAAATATAAATTGTTTTGGTACTTGTGCGCTGCCTTGACCTTCGGCGTGGAAAATAATATAATAATGTATACCCGTCATTATAATTCTGGATGAATATCGTTTTGGCGAAGGTTGCACGCGAAATGTGTGGACACTTTATAAGATCTTAACATTTTATACTTAATTTGGTGTCTTACAGTGTACAGTATGATTTTATTTGCACAGAATCCTAAACGCTTACTTACCAATGGGTAAATTAATTGGGCGTTGTGGTCTTTATTTAACATAACAATAATTTAGTGACGATGATGATTTGATGACGTAGGCGCTTGTGTGAAATTAAACGTCAGTTGCCATTGTCATATATTTTTAAATACGATTACACACACATTCAAAAACTCGAGGATGAAGTGATTTAGGTGTATAATCAAATTTCTAGTGGTTTTAAGATGATTCTTATACAACCTCACATTACAACAATATTCTTATTAGAAAGATATGAGATAAATCTAATAGCATAATATAGTTCGTTTGAAACCAAAGAACAGAGCTTCATTATCCGAGTGCTCCCCTTTGCATATAATTGCATCTTTTTGTCTGAGAAATGTTCGCCCCCGGCCCTGATTTACGCATACAAGGTGTGCAATAATAACGCCGCCGCACAAAAATATTATTCAAACACAAACACTCGCCACTACAAAAATAACTCTTAAATTTCCAAGCCTAGAGCTCGTTTTCGTCTTAGCCGGTTTTAATAAACGAACCATATTTACTGAAAACGTTGAGTAAAGAAAATGCTTAGGGAGGTCTCACCCTCGCTTTTTCGGCGTTTTTTTCGTGCGCCTCCTTTAATTTATAAAGAAAACTAGCTCGGTCGTGACTTTGATGTAAAAATTTAAAATTGATTAGATGGTAATACTAAATAATGCATCGCGAAGACTTTATTAAACGCGACGTTTAATGTAACACCATGTATGAATATCAAAAAAGAGTCTGGACTTAGCGACGCAGTTTTAAAAAAATGGTTTTACTAAATTACCTACCTTTTCAATTTTGGTTCCATTTCAAGTGCTGTCCGATCTACTGTCCAATTAGGTGTCTTTTGTAAACGTGCACTGTGTATTGAACATTAAAATACACCAAGATACGGTTACGGCCTGCTATATAACCCTCGTCGAGGTAACTCGGCCGGTTACTTAATACCTACTACAAAGATTATCATCTCTTCCTACCTCCATTAAAATATACACGATGGCGCAAACCTGGCACTGTCTTTTCGTATTTATTGAATCGCATCTGAATCCGAAAGTATTCAAAGCAAACCTTCCCTGAACTTCACACTTTGATTACGGCGACTCTCATTTCCCGCGAAAGGAATTCCTTATTTCGTAGTACGACGACGTTCTTTAGCGGGGTCGTTATTAAAAATATATCCTCAGTTCCCCTCCTAAAGAAAGTTGACTCATAATAAAGGCCGGCATAATTTTTCCTTTTAAAAGTTTTTGATTAGATAAAATAATGGGGAGGTGGGAGCCCCGCGCCCGCGGCGCTGCGCCGATATCGGCATTATTCTAATTGTTGTTTTCTCTGACGATGTTTACATTCCATTGTACCTCGGAAAAGTATACTCCGCTATAATACCGCAAATTTTAAATAAAAAAGTTCTGACTGAACTGAATTATTTAATAAAAAGACTTAAATCAACACAACTATCTACTGCACAAACAAATTAATGTGTGCAAATAGAAACCATACGGCGCCGGCTCCTAACTAAAATCCTTCTGGTACGCGACAGACTAATCGATTTAAATTGAAAAAGAAATCGACATTTGAGTCTGACAAGTCGTCAATGTCGCTTGCACAAACAAACACTCTCACTCAAATTTAGACTTTATTTGCATGCACACAAAGTAAAACTAACTTTTTTTGCGCACGTGAGATAGGTACGTACCAATCATGCAGTATTACGATTGATTGGTTTTAATTTATTTCACTAATGTTTACACTTCAGCTCGGACATATGTTGTGAACACAATGGTCAATAAAGAGCGCCATGTATCAGTGTCATTACACTTTGTTTGATTTAAAACGAGATTACAACGGACCTAACCAGAGTTACAAGTAGAAAAAAACACGTTTTAGTAATCGTGTGAAGTTTTGCAGTATTTCTTGTCTAACTGATCCAACAAAATAGGAATAAAACTAAATTTTACCCCCATTTCTACACTTTACCCACAAAAATTATCAAACCTTCAATTACAACTCGGATTTATAACTCCCCAAAAATATAAAATGTCGCGTTCTCCGTTTTAGGGTTGTCCCCTATTTTTTTCAATTTAAACCATTTGACAAGCGGCGTCGATCGCAGCTACGGCCTTTCCGATGGCACAATAGCAGTTTTCAATAAGATTGGTTACACTACACTAAGCAATGCAATCAATCAAAATTGCATCGATCAGGACGGACGCGGGGGCCCTACCCACCCGGGCCATTACCGGTGCGTGCCACAAAACACACTTAAAACCCGAATTTAAAAGCGTCTTTAAAAATATCACAATATTAACCTTTGGCCACATACATAATAGCAGATTAATTAGGAAACTGCCTTCATGCGTAGCGTTTGTGGACTTTGTCTTTATTTTTTTTATCAGGACGTGCAGAAAATGTAAAGAAAGTCGTAGTTGATCCCTCGAAGGTTTTCGTCGATTGAGATTGCAACATGTCTAAGCTACTGGGCATGATAGACACAGTATCTCTAAAGGTGGTAAGTCGACAACCAGAGCCTACAAGTGTGAAAACTACGTCAGTCCGATTATAGACATACTCGTAGCTTAGAGTAATCCACAAAGCAGCGCAAGAGTAGACGTTGCACCAATTCTTGCAGAGGAATAGCCTCGTTATTGAAAGGTTAACATATTTTATGTGTTGCAATGATATTGACAATATGTTTCACAACCACAAATGTAGGTATCTTAGCAGTGCCTTTATTTGAGTTATGCTTTAAGTATGGAGGTATGAGGTTATGCTTTAAGTAAGATAAGTAGTATTATATTCTATCCTTGCTATAAATGCGGGAATGTCGAGTTTGTCCATCGTCTGCGTGTTTGTTAATCCCAGCAGAACCAATGTTAGAGATAGCTTAAGTCCCGGAAAACTTTGAATACGATTTATCTTAGATTGTTTTATAGTTCCAAAGCGAAATAGCAATAAACGAATTCTACGCGGACGAGGTCGCGACCAAAACCTAGTACTCATTCCATATACATATATTTTTCTTGACTATTGGCCTATCATTTTAATTTCTGGTACCACCAATTTATAACATAGTAATGTCTTGTTTACAAGACAGTTGTATTTAGTCAACAAGCTTCAAGCCACGCGTCCTTGTAATTAATTATGAAAACACTCGCGTGCGCACACGCTCCTCAAACAGAGCGTGAAATGCTCATAAGAAACCAACAATTACTCGTCTTATAATTGTACTGAAAGCCTTATCAATGCATCGTTTAATTTTAATGATAGCTTTCTGTCTTTTTAACACTTCAATTGTTTAATAATCGTGTTTTTACTGTTATTATCGCATGCTTCTTTGTGTAATTAATACATATGAATCTTTTTCTGTTTAAAACGTTCCTTAAGGCTGAGGGTTAGTGAAAAAAGATACAAAAAAACAAAGTGGGATGTTCTCATTAATACTAATATAATTGTAAGGGTATAATTTCCCGCTCGGAACGACTTATTAGTGAATAACAAATGCATGAGGAACGCCCCCGCGTGTTCCGGAACATTTCTTCATTTGACTAACTAGGGTTTTATGATTTTTAGCCTTTTTAAAATTTCCACGGTAATTATAGTTTGTGTTTGTGGCAGATACACATCGTTTACATCGTTTATGATAGCTACGGACGCGGTTGGTAGCCATTACAAATTAATCAAGTTTAACAAGGTTTCAACCTAGAAGATTTTACAAAAAAACTACAACTTTGATTGAACATTTTCAATCTTTAATTTTGTGTTTATTTTGTATTTGTATTTGTTTTTATTATTATTATAGGTTTAATTTATAAAAAGATACTTTACGCCTAACTTTGGAGATATAAAATAATATTCAAGGAGTCCATATTCTCAACTTACACATTTCACGTACTACCAGGTATACGACAAAAGACTCATAGGAAAGTTCTTCACTTTAGAAGTCTATTGGTTTAATCTGTTTCATCACATCAATCCGAAAAGCCCCCGTTTCCTAGTGATAATGAAAAGCCAGGACTGACCTAGCGCAACTTTCCCACGAGTTTTCCCTCAACCCCTATTAATTGTTGCCCTAACGAACCGCCAGTTAACCCTTCCATGCAAATCAACCCTTGCGCAGTTTTCACGGCTTTATTGAATTAAAGCGAACATCAGCTAATAAGGAAAGGGTTGGTTTGTTTGCAAGATGATTCCGGAGGTTGTTTAATTAGCGGTCCCTCGGGGCTGTTGTCGGAGGCTTAGTTAATTGTGGAGGAATTTGGGGTCAGCACGACCTGACACCCGAGAGGTGATAATTGTTTTGTTTTAGGGAAGTGATCTTAGGGATTTGTGATGTTTAACGTGTTGGAGTCGTTGTATTTATATTTGCCTGGGTTTTTTTTATGTCTTTTTTCTTGGCTGGATAGGTACTAACTTAAATATAATTACCAATTTTAACATAGTTCCTACTCCTACACATCCCAGATATTGTACACAGTAGGTAGTATACCGTGTAGTTTCTCTAGTCCACTCAAAACTACTAAATATAAATAGTGTACACTTTTTAACCAATCATTAGTTCTCAACTGGTCCAGTAACGATTTAATTTTAAACCATGGAATTTGTCTTTTAATCTGGCCACTAAAACTGAATTTCGCACCCTCGCCAGAAAACATTTCCTAAACCTCGCAAACTTCACTAACTTCCCTGAAATCGTATTAAAAGCAAAGTCGTCCCCTCCTGAAAACCGCAAAACCGAGTCGAGGAGGAAAATCAAAGGAAAGTTAAATGAGCAAGTGTCCGCCCTCTGGCGTTAATTGCTTAATCGCCTCGTCGTGGGCGGGCTTAAGGCCCGCTCGGGGCAGCGCGGGACGACCACGACACGACACGTGACTTGTTAGCGACCAGTTTCCAAAGTCACTCTTTTATGTCAAACACAGCGTGAAAGACATTTCCTAAAGAACGAAACGAACGAAAGGTGCTATTACAAAAAGTACACAAGTAAAGATAGCTTTTTAACATAAACTAAATTTAACTAACGAGAATGGTATTTATAGTATCAATGATGTCATTTTGGTGTTCTTATTTTCAAACAGCATAAAAGAAAGAACCTATGCAGGTTGTTATTAATAACTTAAATGTATCTATTTTTATGTCGTACCGTAATCGTCCCGCGCCTTTACCAACTAAGCCCGCTTAATTGCCCAGACGACTGACCACTTAAGCCGACAACTCCCGACGACTCCCGACAACCCCCGACAATCCCCGACGACTTCCGACAGCGTAATCACAAGGCTGTTTAATTACGCTCGGACACCGGGAATTAATTACTTGAGTTCACTTTGAGTGCTTGTTTATTGCGAGGGGATCGCTGCCAGTTTCCCGAGGTGTCGAGGGTTTTAATTGGTTTTAATTTTTGTTTTTAATTGCGATTATACAGCCATTTGAACGAGAGGAAAAGTTAGAAATTACGAAACGTTTATTTTGAGTTTTCTTTTGTTTGTTAACCCCAGTTTTTGTGGGATAGCGTGGGACTAACTCGACTAGACTTCATACGTGATACGCGAGTCATTAAACTATATTAACCTAACCTAGTTTATACCTGAGTTCTGATTAATTAGGCAGTGAGACACGCGGAGCGGACGGAGGAAGTCATTACAGCGGCGTCTTCACGAGATGCCGTGTTTAGTGTGTGCCTGGTGACTGTCACGTTCGGGCTTACTATGCTGAATCTCATCAATAGCGTTTTGAGTATACCTAGTATGAATAAATAAATGTATTCAGTAAGTCAAAGTAATGGATAATAACTGAATGAAAATCAAGACAGATTCTAATCACATCGTCTGCAAAGCTGTAGGTAATTCAATTTCAATCAAGTCGGATAGAAAATTACTTAGCGAGAATTAAATTTAAAAAACGCGCTAACAAGTCTCGATTACAAATTAAACAAGCTGAGTGTCAGCGGCCGAGGTGGTGATTTAAGGAGATGAGAAAGAATCTAATTACACCGAGTCTTTCCGTGGCCTCTCTTTAATTGAGAACTTTAGCCGCGCAGCCCCCGCCCCGCCCCGACCTGTTTGCATTTCCCCCTAATCGCAGTCGGGCGTCGATTACACTTTTTCACATTTTTTAATTTCGTTCGAGCTTTTAATTTTCTTCGCGCTCGCCTTTTCTTTTATACCGCCCGTTCCTCCTTTCCGTTCGCCGGCGATATTTCCCACCGCCATTATACGGGCCGTAATGAGATTTTCTTTCATTATGCTTAATCTCCCGATTAATTCAAATGTTAATCTCCTCTTTTCACGTAGCTTTTTTTACGAGCGAAACGCTACCGTGGCGAAGCGGCGAGGCGCCGCAATCGACGCCGGATTTCGGGCGCGACATTTAAAATAATTAAGCGACGTGACTGGTGGGCGCGCCTAGGTTCCCAGCGGCGCGCACGTCCGGGAACAGCGATCGGCCGGCCCGATTAGGTCATCAATAATTTAATTCGCAACAAATTCAAAACGCCGGCCTCCCCCAGATAGGTGCGTCGGGACGTGTCCGGAACGCCAATGGCGAGTCCAGGAGTGGGCAAATTGAAAACACCTCCGGCGCGGCTGTAAACACGTCACGTGATTTAGGTTTTAATCAAGTAGGGACGCGCCGCCCACTCGTAATTGTGACAAATCCTCTGTTTGTCCGAAGGAACTTTTAACTCGCCGGCGGAGCGGCCGTAACGGCTGTTCGCACGTGCCGTGCCGGCGAGGGAGACGGTTTTTTGTCGACACATGTGCTCCCGGTGCCTCCCCGCCGGAGGCTTGATTAATTTTTAATATTTTTTCTTCCAGTTCACGTACGCAATTTTCACTTTACCACTTACACCGTGCACTTTGTTCTGTCGAACGAGCGTGATCACGTCACGTGCCGGCAGTAAAACTATTGACATCTTTGAAATCTGCTCCATAAATTGACTAAGCACCAGGAGTCCGGGGCGCCTTTGTCCTTTGGACCGATGACAAGAATAAGTTGCGAGGTAACATACCTATTAGAGTTGGTTTAAATAGTGTGTCAGTACACGTGCCATTGAGTGAGTTAAGGCGCCGTTTACGTCGCCCGCGCTCCACCTACGAGCTCATTACCAATTAGCGGCGCGAATTAACAACGCTGCAACTGTCCTCGCTGAGGTAATAAAGTTAACTCGTGCGCAATCTGTCGCCGACGACTCGCCCGCGGAGACGTGACACTGTGTTGACCACCAACTCATCATCCTTACTATCAACCTAGACGCTAAGGTGGTAAAGGCGGCTTACAGGTTGACTTGTTGGCGACGAACACTCGCCACATCTTTTTTTCCGCCGGCGATTTAACGATCTGCGCTCAGAAAACACAATGAACCCACCTAAAGGGGTGTCTTGCGACGTACCGTAAAAAGCTTCAAAAGATTCTTTTGTTAAACCTCGTTTAGACCTCATCTTTCAGCAAGACAAAGGTGAAAGCGAAATGAAAAGAACAACGATCTCTGCAATTTCAGGTTTATGAAACTCACTTACATAGCAGACGTTAAACTATTTGATATTAAATATTATATAACGACATCTACCTACTTGGTTAAACTCAATATTTTTTATAAGATATTTCAACAATAGACGCAACAAAAGGTGCGTTTTCTTTGTGTGTTGCCTACAGAGTGTCGTCGGTTCTGCGCGCTCGTGAGCGTATTCTTATTCTTCTCAAGTAATCTGTCGCAATTATCGCATGGCGCATATCCCGATTAGATGCGGCGCGACAGCAATTAGGTCGGCGGACACACGCGTTAGCGCAATGAGGAAACGCCTAAACACCGCTCGTTGTGCCAAAACGACCGCGCCATTGACAACCGACGCTTCGCGACTCGCCCAAAGTTCCACCACGCGGTCGCGAGCTAACTCACGACTTATTATTTCTCAAGCCTAATGGAAAAAACCACTAACGAAAACGAACGGTCAGCGCACGCATCTACTCCCCTATTTATAAATCACATCCGCACTCTTTGTAAATTCACCTCCGCAGCCGTAACCCACCCTCCGAGTTCAAAGAGTGCGCCGTCCGGGGCGATGTCCAAATTATAAATTCGCATTAGATCGGACGCGCACGGTTCGTTTACCATTTCATTTTGGTTCAATATCGCCACTCTACTTTGTTCCACACACTCCCCGTGCCCCCACACCCCTCCGGCGCCTTAAGACGCCGGGAAATATCTGCGTTTTAAGCTATATTTCTTTCATCCCTCATTTTTGCAGTTCGTAGCAATCTGAAATCCAACACGTCCCCCGCGGGGTACCCCTCCTCCGGGGGGTTCCCCCTACGTATTCTTGTTCCCGGATAAAAAAAGCGATATCTATTTATAAAAATGTACGAGTGTACGTAACGTGTGTGGACGCGGATTAGCGCTTGTGTGCGGGGCGCGCGCGTGTGCGTCGCCGCTCATTTGCAAACCGTCTCCTGAGATGACGTCCTCCAGTTGGTTATCCCGTTCTTATTGCCCCCTTCTTTCCTTGATTGCTGTGTATGTGGAAAAGTTTGGAGCTCTTTCAGTGATGGAAATTGATTTTGTCGCGGAAACGGAAAAGTTATAATACGGCTCGCTTCCAAAGTGTTGTCATTAATACTTTTCTTCTCATAACGTCCGTGAGGTCATTTAAACGAGTTTTCTGCCAGAAAAGTTCATGAGTGGTTTTTTTCCGACGGGGTTCAGTTTTGCAATGCTTTTAGTCCACTTTAAAATTAATGTCTTTTTAAAAATTAAAAAGTGCTAGTGAGAGAGCAGGGCGGAGAGGGAAACTATTCTAAATAAGTAATCCGCTAGTGGAGGCGGGGGCGCACTCGGCGTCGGCGATGCGGCGGCGGTGCGGTGGCGGCGCGGCGGCGGCACGGTAGCCGCGCTCACGTATGAACGTAATTATAAAAATTGAAGGCAACTTGAGTCGCTCCTTGGAGCTCTCCCTCGCTCCCGCGGCGTCGTGCATTTTTTCGTACATATTAAACTCCCCGCGCGCCCGCGCTCGCCCCGCGACTCCTCTTTTTAATCGATTTTCCCGACACAAGGGGTGAGTCCTCTGGGGTGAATGTAATTTTTTATGCGTTTTTTCCGACGGAGGAGACGGCCGCCGGAGGTGCCATTAAGCCACGGCTTGCTGAGAATATTTTAATTATAAGGCATTAGCGCGTTTTATGATAGCACTCTCGCTCGAATTTATAAATGATCGAGTCTTAAAGTAATTAAATATTTGAATGCGGTGAGATTTCTCCGAGGAGCTGAGGGAAGCGGGATAATGCTAGTCGCTCGCGCGTTAATATGATGGATAGAATATTCGATGGGATCATTGCTTAATGGCCGTTGGAATTGCTACGGGAGTAAGATTGAGTTTTTGCATTTCACGTTACTGCGCAATCTGCACTCACTTATTTTTATTGCTTTAGGGGAAGATATTAACTTATTAATTCTATCAATCCATATAAAATTAACCTTAAAACCGATTATTTCTTAAAAGAAATCGAAACAAAGTCTTAAAACACGTCATCCTTTCGACACGAACACTTACCATAAAGTCAATACACAAACAAACCCATATACAGGCTGACTTAGTTCAACAAGCAATCTTTAACAAGTCCCGGGTGTCCCGGAGTGGCCACTGGTCCCTGATTGATGGCGAGCGTCCCTCTCCTAACTGCTTACAGTGGCGATTATCGCTTTAGATTGCGTGACACATCGTTTGCTCAGCTACTGTAACGTTCGCCGATTGTTTTTGTTCGAACTTAATTTTATCCGGCTTGAAAGACCAAGATAAAATCGGGGACCTGTTTGTAGCTGGAGATCCTAGAACAACTTTACAAAACAATTAAGCTGAACGATGGTTACGTTGTTAAGTTTCACCTTAACCATCTCAGCGTCTGAAACGGAATAAATGAAACAATAAATTTCTCAATTATTCTTTTTACTTACTTAATTACCTACTAAGGCCAAACTGACCAAATTCGACAAAATAATGGAAAAGTTACCCCATTGGCGAGTTAAATATTAGTTTTAAACTTTAATCGCCAGTGTCGCCTCGGCGCTATCTACTCGTATATGTAGGTAATACATTATGAACACAACACGTCATAATTCGATTACTGCGGTAAGTAAACGCGAACAAAGCGGATTCGCGTACTTACTACCTACTTACCTAGTGTCATTTCGTGACGGCGGCAAGCGGCCGACACCTAAGGTTTCATGCACCGAGACGGGCTAAGGCGATGGTTACATGACGCCGACAAACATCACCCTGTATGAGCCTGAATCGATTTTAATAGAAATTTGTATTTACTTTCGTAAGATTGTTATAAGATGTCTGTATCATAAATGTAACATTTGCATACACTGAGAAAAATAGTTTTTTTATAAGTTCATTGAACTACGTTTTGTTACTTTCAATTTGATTCGAACTTAGAATAAGCTCGTATTGAATTTTTATCAAAGTAAACAAAGCCATTGAACTTATGAGATCCATACCTCGTCTGTACCTACAGTGTGATAAATCTAGATTTCATTCGGGACCTTTTTTTTACAGCCTTTTATGAAAATGGGTTTTGGGAATTTCGTTTTCGGGCTCCCTTCTTTACAGTTGTAATATGCATGAACTAAGTACTAAAGTAATTGCGTCCCCACAGTAAAACTGTATCTTTCTAAAAGCAGGTTAGAGATCTGGAGTGGTAGTTCATACATAAAAGAGGGCCAAAGGTCCGTTAGCCTAATTGCTCCGTCGGACAGTGATGGGACGTCCGTCTGTCCGTCGCGTTCTCGGAATACGTCCGCTGCACAGATTGATTCGGCGATAGAAATTGCATAGCGACCAGTTCGGATCCGAAAGCATCCTAAGGCGAAAGCCGGAATACGGATGTGGTCCTTATAGCGATATAATTATCAGATTAGTACATGCCAAAGCGTCAGGATCATTTACTTAACTTAACTTGTTATGTAAATAAATAAACAAACGCTACCAAAAATACTTACATTTTGACTTTAAAAGCATTATTAACGCCAATTTTATTTTGATCAAATTAAATAAAAATGCTGTACCGCAGTTTCTCTCCAATTGTACCCGATTCAATTGGACTATGCCGCGGTAATTTTCTCAAATCACTGTCCCGCTAGCCGTCAGGGTTAGTTCCCCTTTGGTCCAGTTTAATTACGATCCATCATGACGGCCGACTGGTATCGTTCGAGAACCGGCCGAATAGGGAACACTGATTCCGCTAATCAACGTCTAACTCGGTCCCGTTACGTAGTAGAAAGATAAAGAACTGGCTTCTGGAAAACATTATTAATTGTAGTTTATACAGGATTTACAGGATTAACAAAATAAAGACTTGAGTTGAAAGCTTGAACAATGCATCCTCTAGTCCAATAATAGCGTCCTTAATGAGATGTAAATGAGCAGAGAAATGCCGTCGCCGGCGCGTTATAATAACGCGTAACGACCTACAAGTCCGGATTAAGAAGCCCTTTGACTTAAACCTGGCCACCAAAGAAACTGACCGATGCACGTGCATTTTCCAGAAAGCAAACACAACTTTAAATCTTTATACATAGAGTTTGAACTCTCGTGTGGCACTGTGTTTCTTGGATGCGATGTGTGGTCGTTTTAGTATCACAATAGTGTGGCTATTTTGTAACTAATTGGCAGAAAGGGTTGCGAATTAACGTCAGGGCCGCGCGGCGCGACGCCGGCTTTATGCCTCCGACGCTCGATAACACCCTATTTAAAGGCTTCAATTACACAATCATTCATGTAAGGAGGCAGAGTGACAGGCGTTCGTGAGTGGGAACCCTATCAAAGAGTACTTTATTGTCAGCTTTATTGCTTTCAGATTAAAAAAAACAAAGAAAATCTAGAGGATCTAATGACATTATTATGTAGGAGCGCATTTGGCATTCGCTAGGTGCACAACAAAGTCATACGCGTCTAGCCGGCCATATGTCAACCCTATTAACGTACGCTTTCAAAGCCAACATTTGGCCATTTACGGCGATCATTAGCATGTCGGTAGCTTGACATACGTATGAGCAACGCCCAGGCGCAGCCTCATTACCGAGCCCACGATCTACCAATCAGAGCGGGCGATTGTTAACAGCCTGATTGAAAGCTATGCTCCGTTTCGCACGACATTATTCAAGCAGATTCCCGCATGCGATTAAGCCTCGAATCGCGTTCGTACGGAGATAAGTATAAGTTAGGAGACTGCGGGAGCGCGAGCTATGATGCTGAGGCTCGATTATAAAGTGAGCCGGGGCGCGCATTGAATAATAGGTAGGTAGTAGGTGCGAAGCTACTTCAAGATTTACATTCGTTTTGAAAAAACACTGCTTCTGTTTATTCTAACTAAAGCAACTACGACTCAACTAGAAATCATACATTTAAAACCAGTCAGTTCAAGAAATATCGGCTCTTTAATAGTAGCTCATGAATCTTTTAAGCGGAATCTCTATCTCACTGCTTCGTTATTCAGTTCGCACTAGCTGCAAAATAAAACCTGGTGTCCAACCGAGGAAAATAGGACACAGAGTGGAGCGAGAATTTTCCGTATCGCGGCACAATCAGGCGGGTGAGGCCGGGCCTTTAGAGCGGCTATGTATTATGCAGTCGAGAATATAGCCGCTTAAAGCAGAGTCCGAATCAATTACAGCGGCCTCGTTAGAAACGCATCACGCATGTAAAATAAGCCTGTAAGCGACTGTCTGATGCTGGAACAATGGAGCGCCCAAATTGGGTGGTGATAGTGTCTCGTTTTTGTTCGCCTTTAAATCTATGACAAGAGCTGGTGCGAGTATTGTTCGAAACTAGTTTTAATCGCCAAGGCTATGTCCCTGTAACTTCATTATATTTAAATGTATGTTTACTTACCTACATGAGACAATCAGTTTAGCTAAATTGTTGGAGTTACAGGTACGTTTGTACTAAAACTGAAGTACGAGTATCAAACAATAAGATTTAAATAAAATAAGCCAAATACCGAGATTCAGCACTTAAAAACAAAACAGGGGGTTACTCGAGAGCGATTTTCGGTTGCGATGACCCTCGCTGTAAGTGGATTAACCTCTTTACAGGTGTTTCTGAGAGCGTACTTACACATGTCATACTTCAACCCTTTATGTTAGGTCTATCAACATTTTAACCGGTGCAAAATATCAAATCTCATTTAGCCTTACTTCCAAACAAGTAGGTCCTAAGAACATGCATGCATGAGCTGAAAACGTCCTTTTTGTTGCAGGTGGCACCCCGAACGCGCCGCCGCTGCAGCCGCAGCCGCAACCTCAAGGTCTAATTGTGGAGACGGGGAGCGGCGCCAGCGTGCTGCAGCTGCCAGCGACCACCCTGGAGCAGATCCGGCACATCGCCGCCGACCCCGGCGCCTCCACGCTGCGCCTGCCGCCGCCCGCGCCTGAGCCGCCAGTCGGCGCACGCGAGCTCGACTTCGATCTTTGCTACGTGTGCAAGCATTGTAAGGTCGCGTTCCCCGCACCTGGCCCGCTGCAGACACACCAAGCGCGCGCCTGCTACGCTGGCCGTGAAGGAGCACGCGGAGTCATCCGCGTCGTTCAACCCGCACTCGAATGCCGCGCCTGCCCCGGCGAGCGCTTCCGCTCCGGCGCCGAGTTCCGCCGCCACGCCGAGAGCGACGTGCACGCGCGCCGCGCCGCGCCGCCCACCGAGCCTCTCACGCGCGAGATGGAAGACGTCGTCAACCAGATCACGATGCTGGCTCGCGCGGCGCAGGACGCGGCGCCCGACGCAGCCTTCTGTGCGCCCGCGCCGCGTTTCCCGCCGCCCGGCGAGCTTCCTCTCGCCAGCGCCGGACACTAATCCTAATCTGACGAAATGTATAGTTACTATCCTAGAGCCCCTCGCTCTCTCCGTTGTCCGACAACGCAGCAGTTCACTATTAGATCTTAATGCTTCTTTTCGTTGAGGAGCGACGCCGTGAGGCGCGCTCCCGATGAAACATTTAAAGCTTGTAGTTTAAGGTAGGTTAAGCGGGCGATCTACCGGGTCCCGCGCCGCGCGCCGCGTACTGGGAGGCGGCGGCGGCGGCGCCGCGCGGCCGCGCCGCGCTCGTCATATCATACGTTACGCAGGTTTATTAGATACGTTTATCGTAGCAGCGGCGGCCGCGGCCGCGCCGGCGTCTCCTCTTCTTTAACATCAACTCCCAGGAAAGCAAGTTCCTATCTTTATGGCATATAATATTATCGATATTGATAATTACGATTTAATTATTGTTTAAAGCTATGTAATACATACATATAATCGTTCTAATTTTAGGCATAGATACGTTCTCGTAAGAAGTTCCTGACGCATCGTAAATGTATGAAGATATATATAGTGATATACGTATATGATTTTTTTAAACAAGAAGCGAAGTTAGGTACGTATGTTAAGCAGTAGAGCGGTGGTCGGGCGGCCCCGGCCCGGCGCTGCTCGCGCGCGCGTCTTTCGACGAAAGGGGCCGCGCCCGCGGCGCCCGGCCCGACGCGACACCGCGTAGGCTTATTGGTAACAGTTAATTATAATTATTATTAATTATTATCGTAGCAAACTTTTCCAAAACGAACGAACTCGAAACTCGGGCTGTGCGCCAGCGCTCAGCCTACCTCGCAAACAAGTGAGTTTATTTTGGAACTAAGTGTGATTCTTGAATTTTTATTGATATAGTAATGATTATTAGTAGTGGCGTAAGTGAGTCAAAAGGCATGGAGGCACATGAGTCGGGCACCGCGCCGCGCCCGCGTCGCCCCCGCGTCGCTCGCGCTGCGTCCCCGCACGCATGTGTGTCCACCGCTTTACCGTGTGCGTGGAGTCCCTTATATTTTCAACGGCACTGATCGCGTTACTTGAAATATTTTACATATTTACATTTTATCTAGTGGAGTTTACTACAATATTTTATCGACGTGTGATTCCTACTACAACATTGATTTGTTTTTTAGTAAAGTGCAATGTTTTATTCCCCCGGTTGCCGGAGGTCCTTGTTATCCTATAGGTGTGTGTGCAATGGGTCGTCGCATGGCCCGCTACCGCTTCCGCGCCCGCCCCTCTATGCGCCGCTCTCTTCTGCCAGTCACTGCGGATACACCAACGTTTTTATTGAAAATTTTATTCAACACTCAATATTGAGGAAATTATTGCGAAGCGCGCCCCCAGCGGCTGGCGGCGGGGACGGTGTCCTTGGAAACACGGCGGGGGTGCCAGCAGACTGCTGAGTACACCAGAGATCCACGATAGAATGCGCTCAAGCGATCCGCCAATAGTAAACGAGTGAAGCTTCACAATGGGCGCGGATGCGGTGCGACGGCGGCGGCCCGACGCGAGGTGCGCGTTTACGACACGATTATTGTTTAGTTGTTTGAGTAAGTGCGTTAAGCTAAGTACGGGCGCTCGCGCCGCGTTGTTGAGCCGCGCTGTGTGACCGGTGTTGTATCGGAGTGTGTATCGATTAGCATAGACGACAGTCGGTAGTGCGAATGTCTCCGCGGACGACAGCCCGCGGAAAGAATCATGGTTCCTATGTATATTTCAATATTATCGCATCTAGAGTTTCACTATACTTTCCGAATACAAATTTTAATATTTAAGATTAATTCGGATTAGTCTGTTGTATCTGCTGCAGAGGTGCCGCCACGGCCATGTTGTTTGTTTATTTGTATAAGATCTCCTTGTTTTATCATTTGTGTAAGTGTAGCTCAGTGTACCTTGATATTATTGTATTTTGTTAATCTATGAGCATGGAAGTGTGTAGACTGTCCTAATCCTATAGGTAATGTTGGTTAAAATAAGTTTTTGATCGTGAGAAGGTAGCACATGTGTCTATCATAGTTCCTAATACTGTGTAAACGAGAACTTATTTTAAAAATTCTTTACTAGTGAAATATACCGTTCCTACTATTTTAATCTAAACGAAAATGTTATGCTGATCCGAGTAAATTATTCATTTTCAAATTGTAATATTTTATTGAAGCTTCGAAATGTCAATTTGTTCTTCTCGGTTCGTTGGTGTGGTTTGCTAGCTGATGTTGGAGATCCTCCGCGGTATATGGTTTAGGTGATTTCGTAGCGTTTAGTTTCCGAAGCATGGCGTGCGCGTAGGCCTCTACGCGCGCTACGCGCTACGACCCGCCGTAGCGACAACAGATAACGAATACATTGTCAAGTGTAAATGGTAAAAATAAACTCAAAGTTAGTTTATCAGACTCTGGAGTTTTATTTTATTACTGTCCCTCGGTATTTTTTATTAAAATTGTCTCCACTGGTGAGGAATGACGCACTAACAGTAATACCTCACTAACTCAAGTATTGTAGCTGCATTTTCCTCTTATTTGAATGAGCCCTCGAACACGTTAGTAGGGGGATATAACGAGGAGGAAAAATTTGATAATAGAGGCAAGAGTAGTCAGTAAAACAACTAAATTGAAGGCCGGAGGGGTTGGGATTGAATCAAGATAACATACCAGTTGTAAGTATGTATGTTATAAAAATAATGAGCACGAGGAAGTAGATTGTACTTGAGAGGATTTAGAAGCCCTGCAATATTTTTGGGTAAAACCGAACTGAAAATATTTGAGTGGAGATGAAAACAAAAACAATTGAACACCGGGGCTACTCAACTCGTCAAATAGTAGATTGTACAACAAGTGCATAAAACGAGCCATTTTACCCAAGATGTGCATACCTATAGCCACACGAGCCGGAACGGCGAGTGTGGATAGTCACGTCGAGGGTAAAATGGGTTTTATGCTCGAATTTTACACTCTGCTTTTCACTTCGATTGCAACGAAATAAAACAAGAAGCACATACTTACAGGATTATTTTTTATTTTTTATTTTTAATATAAGTAATTAAAATGTTATGTTTGCGCATGGCTGTAAGGCCTGATTACCTTCTCAACTTTTTTTTTTAATTTTCGACTATGTGACGTTTGACAGGTTTGACTATGGTCTGATGCTTAATGCCAAGTTATTATAAATATTTGCGTTGTATTTTTTTACCGTAAATGCACGCCGTAGGTATTATTCGTAAATTTGTATCTAGATAGTTATACAAATGTCGTAATTAATTTAAGATGAAACCAAAATATCATAAAAATATATCAATTAAATGAAGGTGTATTGTGTGAAGGCTGTAAGGCCTGATTGCCTTAGTCTTAAAAGAAGAAATTACTTTATGCACTAGTGCATAAAATGCGATTTTATGCAGCCTATACCCAGCATAAAGAAGGACTTTACGAGCATGAGAAGTGAAAACAATATTGCTTTTGACATGTTTTCGTATTGTCAACGTTGCGTTATCTCTTATTTACTTGACAGTAATTATAACGTATTATTTTCAACTCGGCCGCCACCGAGTTAAACACAATACGATAACAAGTCAAACGCAATATGGTTTACGTAGTCCAAGACCACTAACTGTTCGATAGCTACAAAATACAGACTTCCAAATATGTGATCCTACATACACATACATACCTTCACGCCTTCATCCCAGACTGGGGTAGGCCGAGCTACCGAATTACCAACTAATAATGAGTTGTTAATTAAATAACCACACTTTGCACAAACAGGCCAAGATGTTTACCAGAGTATATTAGTGACAGGTTGCAAGCCCATCGCCTAACAATACTACAAGCCTTTAATCCCTTAGTCTCCTCTTACGACTTCCACAGGAAGACATGGAGTGGCACTATTCTAAGCTGGCGTATGATAATCGGTGTAAATCTCATCTTCTTCTCTACTTAATCTTCACCTGTAAAAGGCTGGAGAGGAAAGGATGAATTCACCTCAAAATTTATTTTACAGGATTAAGCCCTGAACGTACCTACGTAGCTCTAAGCTTGTAGCTGTAACACGAATCTTGCATTCATACGTCATGGTTTTGCATAGAGTCGAATCGCCATTAATATTCGAAAACGTGTTCTGAACCTATTCATACCACTAACTCCTACAACAAACTCACGTTTCCGTACCCTATTTTACGTTACACTAATCGATGACGATACGAAGTCAATGTCCACTTGATATCAAATGTAAGTGCTCAATACATACTAGACGGCGCTGATATTAATCGCAATTCGTATTTTCTTGATGAAGATACGTTAACGTACACTTTACTGGATAGAAGGTAAAGTTTCATACTCCGGGTACTGCATTAGACACTGGTCCTAAGAAACGAACAAAAGATAAATATCCCCTGTCAGTAAGAGACGGACGTATATTAATAACTAGTTGATCGCTGGCTGTTCACACTGCCGGCAAGAACTCTTTCTACTAGTTTATCGAAACAAAAATTATAGTTCCCGTGTCAAGAAAAGAGACACAAACATTAATAGTTCATCGCTGGCTGTACTCGCTTCCAGCTCATCGTCGGCGGTGGGACCAGTGCCTTATACGGCGGAGCGTGCATCACTGAAAATAGAAATTGACTACACACAGTAGAACAAAAAAAAACTTAAGAGTTAGTTGTACACAAAACAAAGAGCGTTGAGCGTTCCCAACGGAAGAACAGCGTTGGCTTCACAGCGAGCACATGCTGAGTTGGGACCGTTTCGCAACTCTAGCACTACATGTCATCTCTTTTCCTTTATTTTTATAGTTTTTTTTTCCGTGTGTTATTGTTGTGAATAAAGAAAGATGGGCAAAAATGTATGGAACCCAGCCCAATCGTCAATATAATTATACCTTATGTAGGCTTATTTATACCACTATTATACTATAATTGTTGTAAATAGTAAAATCAGTCAAGCGTGAGTCGGATATACGGCTAATAGCATTGCAAAGCATGCGGGGCACAGCTAGTGTAGTAATACCTAAACGTTGTGTGTGTGAGAACATTTGAAGGCTGATAACTCTCTTCTCCGGGGTTTTTGTACTTTGTCCCCTTATTAGAAAATGAAGCTTATGTAACTAGCTTTCACGTGGTATACATGAGATTTGTATTGGTTATATGGGCCAATTTGCCCATCATTCTTTACTTACTTACAAAACGAAAATAGAATTAACGTCAAATTTCAAACATAGAATGTCGAACATTCTACACTGTTGGCCTATTCTACAAAGTAAAAACTATAGGTAGTGTCTTTGATCTGTTTTGCTATTGTTTTTAACTCGACCGTCATTACTGTCTAGTAAATAAGAGCTATCAAAATGTTTACAATACGATAACAAGTCAAAGACGATATTGTTGTCAATCAGGGTTATTCTATTAAACAATATACTGACAGTTCGCCGATCAAGTTCGGGACAGAGAGATCAAGTCAGCTTTGTCGACGAGCTCACTACTCTACCCTGGTGAATTAGAAAGAGACAGTATAACAATTAGATATTACTCGTAGCAACCTGAAGTTTAAATATACACGGTAGGTATTACGTGTTTTTTTTTTGAAACATCATACATTAAGTACCTATTATTTTACCAAAACATACCTACGTAATTAATGTTTAACATATCCTGAAAACATCATGAAAAAAGCGTTCGATGAAATTAAATTATGTGAAATGATACAATCAAACAATTTATAACAAATATCATTAAGTATTTAATTAATACATTTTATTAACTTGTTAGGTTTTTCAATCGATGAAGTACAATTCTATAAATTGATGTCCCCATAAATCATAAGCTGTCGTGCACTTAATCGGTATTCTACGTGAATTTCATAAAATAATCGGATTCTACAGACGATAACATTCGTAGATTCGATAAAGTTGTTTTATTAATGTTATGCTCATTTCTAATCAATAAAAAAATTAAATAACTACATTCTGCGCTGATGGGTACCTAAGTGTGATCTGGGACCCATAGACATTTGAATTCTCAAGATACACACATCTAAAGATTTCGATCCTAAGACTACAAATGCGTGGCAAACCCTGCGGACTAATTGTGAGATGGAATGCCTCTTTAAGCTAGTAATTTCACCTGTGGTCTTATCCTCACACCGGGACACTACAACGCGAACACTGCTGCTTGGAGGTAGTTCCAAAACTAACACTCTACGAGCCCGTAGTCGTATGTCAGAAGATCCTATATACTATATTTTTGTAGTTAACGGTACGTTCCGAGAAAAATATAATAAAGACACTTATCTATGACATTGACAATAAGGTCTACGTTTCGACACGATATGGCTACATAGATTCACGTATTCACCTTGACCTTTGACAGTATTTAGGAATTACAGTAGTAGGTAAACAGACTACTGTCGACCAAAGCGAGAAGGTAGTAAGCACATATGGAATCCATACTTCTATACCGTCTTTCTCTTTTGGAAGGCAGAATAACCCTTTTACTGCCCGGCACTGATACCCAAACATGTCCCCGGACGCACCGAGGTATCTCTAAGTCACTGCTGGACATAGGCCTCCCCAAGGAACGTGATGACGACTGTTCCTGCGCTGCAATTGGACTGTTGAAATACTCTTTGAACCAACCAGGAGACCAGCCAAGAGACGAAGCAATTTTTTTTAAATATTTCATGCACAAAGTGATAATATCCCTTGGAAAACCCACAGGTCACATGTGGTTAGTTAGGCTGGCTGACGAGCTCAGAGGAATATCCAAATTTAAAATTATCGGTGATACTGCAGTTCTGTGTAAATAACAAATTGATTAAGTTGCAAAATACACCTTACTGTATTACTTGCTAAGGTATATTTTTCATCGTATTTAATTTGTTCCTTACGCGAAATTACAGTATTACCGACGAAATGCGTTACCACACCCTGGAACTTTATTCTACTTTCCCATCTTGTTTTTGTATCGTAATCATGGTGTTGAATATGACGACGTTAACGGTAGGATTTAAGCTTGCGATATCGAAGCAAGGGGAGCAAATTAGAGGTCCAGAAGATAACTTGGAATGCTTCTGTTACTCATTACTCACTTAACTTACCGAGTCACAACAACGCGAACACTGCTGCTTGGCGGCAGCAAGCTAACAAGCTCATTTTATGTTTACTTAAACCTCAGTTGGGTAAACTGCGGACCTCTTGTTCCGCCCTGCTGTGCTGTTACGAAAAAAAAACAAAACGACAAATACCATTTGCCTTCGTACTTCGTACTATTTGTTATCATATCAGACCCTTATACAATTACCTTTTAAATTAAAAGTGAATGTAATTTGTTAAATCTTTATTATTTACACAGTATAAAACAAACTCGCTTACCGCTTCTGTCTGTCTTAAGGCCTTTCTGTCTATCTGTATATCCGGTTACTCCTCCTACATGTAATCCACGCAACGGATGTTAATGTCATTTTCACCATCGGTTTTTATGTATATTAAATTCTGATTTATGTACTGGTGTTACAAAAAAACTCACATAAACCAAAGTGAAGCTAGGGCTGGTCTCTAGTTATACATAATTATATTACTTGTACCTACCAGAGAAGTGCCGCGGTTACGACACTTTGCCATCACATCGCACGTCTTATTAGGCTCATATGGAAACCGATATCATTGACAAAAGACTCAATCTTGTAGAAAACCAGTCAAATATTATTCGGGTGAACGATCGAAAGATCGTTGGATCACCTTTTGTCACGCGGACGCCAGTAAACAACTCTACAACCCCATTGGCTATACGTCTAATGTTCCTAGTCCGCACTAGCACGCAATTGGCGTAAATCAACTTCTTATTACTGTCGCGACGCACATACGTTGTCGTGATTTCTTGAACTGGGAACATACTGAAAGGTAGAAAGACCAGTTAAATACGGTGGCCTCATCAACCAAAGTCTATTTTTCCGAAATTAGAAAAAAATAAAATGAAGGTAAGCTTCTACACCTTAAATATCTGGATTAACATAGAGTAGGATACGTACCTTTGCATTCTAACGGTATTTAGTGTATCTGTTTTTTTTTTAATACATTTTTTGGCGCCTGAGGAGTATTGCCTAACGGACTTGCAATCGCAATCGTTTACATTTTGAAAATCGATGGTTTATCTGCATACAAAATGAAAACAATAGGTGTGTTTTGGGTAAAAAAACAATAATTCTAATTAGACCGTCTGCAAGATTATCCAATAATATTAAACAAATCAATCAAAATTGCCAAATATAACAAGCATCGAAGTTCGGGAGTGGGGGCTCGTGACGTCACAACGTGGTATAAAGTGTACCACTTCAACACACTTTATCTTTGTCATTTTGTGTTTAATTGACAAAAGCAAAAATACGTGTTCATTATTTTTTGATTATGTAAAAGACGTACTAATTAGAATTTTGTAGGACACTAGTCCATTGTAGCGTTGAAGTCGATTGCAATTGTGAGTGCGTTAGGCAATAGCCTCTCCGGTCTGAGATTCTACGCCGTAAAACCTTATTGCTTTTGACGTGTTTCCGTATTGTCATCGTTATATACATCGCATACCTCTTATTTACTTAACAGTAATGGCGGCTGAGTTAAAAACAATCCGATAAAACACCAAAATCAATATCATATGAACCTGTAGAACAGAGGCCCTGGTTGCGAACAACACCCCAACAAAAATGCTAAGCACGTAGTCAAAATAAACTTCCTGAACATGAAATGATAAGTATGGCAGTGACATTCACAGTGATAAGTTTCTAAATGTTCAACATTTTTACTAGGTAAGTACTGTACTTACATCGCGTTATCAGTAACCTGTTAGGCATCGTAACCTGCGCAGATTATAGTATGTTACCTAGCTGAAAACGCTCCCGCAAGTGACGGGAAGCGCCGCCTGTAAATAATAACACGCTTACATTCCAGATTCAGCGCCGTAGCTCTTAACTTGCCGAGCTAATATTTGAACACGTTTAAGCAAAAAAGAGGCAAAATAGAGTAAACATCTATAACGACAAGCCTGCAAAATGAGTCTTTCGGGGGCTAGCGAGTCGTGAAACAAAATCTTCAAACAGCCCCAAACACGGCCTCTAATCAGGTCGTGTTTGAAGAAAAAAGTAAAAACAACCCTTAGCTTAGTTCGATTGGCGGCACTGTCACACGGATGCAAAGGGGATCTCACTAAGTTATTGATTATATCGGAATAAGTCGCGAGGGGGCGCCGCCCGGGAGGCTAAGGATACATCAGCCGCATTATTTTACATATATGAAACATAGTTGCAGTGAGGAATTTAGGAGTGTGGGCGATGGAGGACACGTACGCGTATCTATCACGGGAAGGGGTCGGGACCGGGAGATGCCGTAATCTTTTCTTTTGTTGATTTATGATAATGCTTCGGTTCGTAACGAAGTTATAATCAACGTTTTATAATCAAAATCAGCACTTTTTAACTTTCTATTTAGCAATACAGCAATGTACTAGAAATTCAACCTTTATTTTTAAAGATACGTAAAATATTAAACCAAAAATTATTCCTTAATGTTTTTCGTGTTCATCTCGAAACATCTACAAAGGAATCGTTACGTAGAACCAATAATTTGATAGAAGAAAAGGAAATTTAGCGCGCGTGGCCCCGGGCCTGCTACTTTGTATCCATTTGTGTTGCAAATCGAAGGATCTGAACATAAACAAGGCAGCGGCGAATTAGTAGAGGCGTAGTGCTAACTCCGCTATTTATAAGGGCACAATTGCTTCAGAAAGGCTCTGCTTCGCGAGAGATGAGAACATATGAGGGGGCGGGGCGCGGGTCTCCACCCTTTACGCATTCACGCCAAATCCTTAACGCGCGATTTAAAAAAGAAAACTAACGGCGGGTGGCGAGCGGGGAGAGCGATTGAGATGGAAATGCCGATTGTCCCGATCGGGGCTCGGCCCGACTGCACCCGGGGCCGATTCGTACGTAAACGTTTAAAATATACAGATACTCGTTAAAACAAGCAACCTAGCTGAGAATGAGCCACATATCAGAACTTTTTAACACTTGATCGCTTCATCACCGTAAACTAGAACTTTGAAGTACTTCCAGTAACTTGCGGCAGCAACATTGTATTAACAAACTGACATTTTCATGTCAATATTCAGAAGATACTTTGACTATTTTATGCGATACGCTAATGTAAACATCAAAGCAAAATAAGCCGACACATACAAAGCCAGCGGAATGCTTCTGCAGTAAAGCCTTGCCTGAATGGCTGTTAGTGTGCTTTGTTCCGTGTGTATATCCGTGGCATGTAAATAAGCATACAGATAAACATTCCGACGAAGCTAGGAAGTTTCATAGTCACATTGCGATGCATTCAGTGCTCTATGATTGTTTGTTTTTAAACTGTCCCACAGCCGGGATGTAACACTTGTAACGTGCCGAATCGGGAAGTTCGGACGGGAGCGCACCGGGACGGATCGCCTCCGATAACTCCGGTTATAACGACTGAGAGGGAATTTTAATGTGCCACCATTTTGGCGCAATGCTCAAATTTTACGACCGCCGAGTCATTATGAGGGAAATTATTGGCGCTCTGATTGCTTTAGCTGTGATAAAAATTCTCAAGTCGGCAATAAGGTGGAACTAATTCAGAGTTAGACAGAAATTGCGCTTGCTTAATGGAATTATTTTACATAACTGCCTACTCAGGGATTAACGGCTGTGGCGATGAATTGTTTTGATTGTGCGGTTATGATTATTATTAAATGACACATTTGTCTTTTAAAGAAAACTCCATTTAACATATCTGGTGTACCTAATACACGTTTTAATGGCCATTAATCTCTACCACACAGTAAACCCCGACCCATCACCAACCGCAACAAAACCGTAATCCCTTCAAGCGCTACAATAAAGAAGCGACACAAGATGTATTACTATTCAACTTACTTAAAACTCAAAGTCCATCAAAACTTTGAACAGAGCTTAAAAGTTAAAGGAAAATATCCCGTCAGGTGGAGTTGGGAAGTTGGGAGGAGTGATTAATGTGCTGGAGCTACTTCAATGAGGATTACCAGCTCGGGACATTAGCGGACGACGTGGTGGGAATGCAGGATGGTCGGATGGCGCTTGAATATGTTGTGTTTAAAGCTAAATAAATAATGTTCCGGACGACGGCTAAAATAGGGTAACCTATATCTTGTGAGTCAGCGAAGATATAAATACATACAATCTACCATACTATAATATGAATCTATCGACAGGTATCAGTCGGCTAGTTAAGGTCAGTCATTTTTAATAAAAAAAAAACCAATCTTTTTGTACTAGGTGCGTATGTCGGTATGTCAGCTTATGCTATGCCAACACAGGGTAACAAAAAAATAACTAATAAGTACACTCATCACACACACACACACTTTCCACAGGTTTAGATAGTGGAATACATAGATAAATTTGAAAAACGTTGAAAGGCCGTTGAAATACGTTATCATTTTTATAGCCTTCAGTCATAGTGACACTAATATTGTCTCTTGCTTTGACAAAAATGGAAGGAAACACACCTCGTACGAAAGTATTAAAAAAAAATCTTATTAGTACTGGGTACATATTTTAAAATTGGATAAGTTTTCTACGTTACTTGTCTATAGTAATGAAACGTTTCAAATGTTATTATTTTTAAAGGAACCCTTAGCTCTTTACACGACTGCAAAAGGAGTGTAATGTTTTCAGGGTTCATGCATGTATGTATGTATGTACGATTATTTATTCCATCATAACTTCTAAATGCCTCAACCGATTTAGATGTGTGTGGTATCGTTAAAATTCTATCACACGGGTGACATAGGATACCTAAACTGTTAAAATTGAAATAACAACGATGGCACAATGACAATTATTTGCATAGGTAGGTACATCGAAGACAATATAAAAAATGCAGTCGGATTTTTAAAGCTTGCTTTTCATTTATTAATAATTTAAACAGAATAAAATAAAACGCTGTCACTCTGTGTTTGTTGACCTTCCACAATTCGTAGGTGGATGCTGTAAAGAAATGTTCATTCCACGCCTGAATGAACCGGCCTTATATATAAGGCTCTCCCCAAACGGGAAGCTTGCACCCCGTTCATACCTCCGTCGGAGCTCGTTTCTTGCCTACTGGCTAGAGTAATGGTTCTGTGATGTTTGATACAATAATTGAATGAACTTGTCGATGCTTTGCAACAAGAAAACATTAACCGTCTTATTCATAAACACGCAACAGCTCTAGTGTGCTTAAATATGCTCTGTCCTTATTTGTCATTATGATACTTGAATTTTACAGAAAGTGACAAAGCACTTTATCCAAAATAAGTTTATATTGCGTTTGCATTGAATAAGAGGATTAGGGGGCACGGGGAGAGCTTTAAACAATCTCGTGTCTTATTCATAATTATATACTACAGTTAATAATTGGGTTTATACCGCGATTAGTTTTATTTTATCCTGACGACTGCAACATCGTCAAAATATCGGGAACACACCAAATATTCTAACCGAGGCAAGAACCAGTTTGATTAAAATTCAAGATAGCTCCATCACTTTCACTATGGTTTAAATACGTTTTTTTTACGATGCGACATTTACTGTAAAGAAAGCGGATAAAAGCTTTCGTTAGAGGGAAGAAGCAAAAAGTTTGGGTTATACCTTACTCAGAGACTAAAAAAACATTTAACTAGTTCCTTTTTCACACTTGTATGTAAATAATAATTACTAAGGAGTAACTTAGTGCCCGTTGTTTGTATAGTAGTTAACTTAACTAATTGTTAAAATTCGGATAAAGGAATCCTAAATCTGATACATTTTCTTAAGATTTAACCATTAGTTACGGTTTTTAATGATTAGTTAGTATAACTACTGATCAAACAAAAGACCCTTAATCGTCATTAACGTCATTTGAAAGCGGGGGTCCTAGTGAAAAAGGGTGTAAGTCTACTTAACTCGTTCTAAAAAAGGGTATATTCATAAACGGAGTAGGTACCTATACTACACTTAAACCGTTTGTCTCTTGATCTTCAAGAGAGTTACGTATACCCATTTTCAAGAGGACCCCAGTATTATCATTGGTACAGCTTCATACGATACGAAAACACCGAAACTACAGTTGTACAAAAAAAAACCCTTCTAATTAGTCTCCAAATTTTAATTAAGTATGTGTAAGAATTTTAGTTAATGATCTATTTACGCAATGGCGTTCTCCAAAATTACGGGTTAAAGCTATTATTTAAGGATGCCGCAAGCGGACCTGCTAGAGGGGGTGTTCTTTTTATAGTGGTGTTTATGTTTAATTTTTAATATTTGAGTAGCTTAGTTTTATTTTATTTTATTTTAAATAGTTTAGTTTTAACTTTAACTTTTAAATGTAAAGTCCGTATTTATAGTTGTATTAAATAAATTGTTTAAGGATCGTATTGACCATTTTAAGACGAGATAAATTAGAACTCATTCATAGTTATATATGGATGTGTGTATCTTAACGAAGCTATCAGTCGGACCAACTTCAAAAATTTAATTGATGATTGATGCGTTGAAGGTAAAGAGTCATCACGGCAAATTAAATTTACCTTTTATCAATCTTTTATTTATTTGCACACTTATTTTACTATCCTTTTTTTTTATCTCAGGGTATTTGTTTTCGAAGCGTACATATACGTATATTTTCTATTGATTAGCACAAAATTTTCATAAAACATGGTAAAACTACGCAAGTGATTTTTTTTCAATACTAATTATTAATTCCTTTTCTAAACTAAATATTGAAGTTAGTTGGTATTATATAGAAGGGTTTCCACAGAAATATTGTTTCGCGTTAAAACAAACCAGAGGCCCTAGAGAAGATGCTTAACGCTATCGAAAACGATTTTCAAAAACTGTCCGTGTATGGCACTGACAAGCGTTTGGCACGACCATCTGGCCGGTTACGTCAATCCTATACATTTTCGATAACGTTAACGATCTCGCCAGCTCGCCGCGCATGTTGTCTATAGGGCTCAGAACATATTCAAGTAACTTATTTGCAATTATAGCGATGATTCCACAGTAACAGGAGGTAAAAGTTGCAGGATGCTCAAGTGGAAATTAATGAATTTAGCAATCGCGAATATATTAACTTGTCTCGACGTAATAGTACTAATAATATATTATACGACACCGATATGGTCTGAGACCAAGTTGTATAAAGGCACTGTATTAGTTTCTATTTTTAGCTGCTTTCTGCAGAGTGCAGGTCTTGATTTTGACAAAATGTGTGCTTTTATGATGGCGGTTAACATACGACTAACTCATACATAAAAGTTTACCCACATCATAACACTTTACTTATATTTACGTAAGTATAAAGTTATAGTTTAGTTATAATTGTGGCAATTTGTCCTGTATTTCGCACATAGTTGGTGTATAATGAGCTACACAAAATATGTAATGTTATTCTGGATATGCGAAACATTCTATAAAAAATAACGATTTCTTTCAACAGTCGCGAGTAAAAGCAATGTCTACAAATAAATGCAACCTCCAGAGGCTAACCTACAAAATTAAAACATCAAGAAAGGAAAATCTTAACTTTTTATTGGGGGCAAGGGCGCGCCCACCCCTGCACACGCGGACATTACGCCGGGCCGGCTGTATCTTTGTACAGTCGTACAAATTGCGCACCCGCTGTTTATCCGGCGGCAAGGGGTGCGTTTATCTTCAACCCCTTCGGACACCGCTTCGACTTGTTTGTAGCGTTCAAATGCCAATGTCAAGTTGGATTTTGGGATTAACGGAGTTTTTAGGGCTGCTGGTTTAAGAAATGCTTTCTAACTCTGCACAAACATTCCGGAGTGTAAATGTACTTTCAGAATGTTATCACCTTCCAGTAAATAGAAATCACTAAGATGTAGACAAGTTGGATAAACAAGTTGGATGAATATAAAAAATCTGAGATCTAACCAATGTCATCGCGATCTAACCTAAACAGAACCCACCAGCAGCCCACCATAAAATACAACCTACCTATTGCCATCAGCTAGAACGAAAACATACTTTAATAAACTTAGGTCCATACTCACTTGCTAATGTACTGCCTGCCCTAGGGATCCAAAACGCGAATTCATCTGGAATTGCACATCACTTAGATAGAGCCATAAAATCACAAGTCAAATTATCTCTAGAAACTAACATAGCATCCTGAACAGTGTACCTATAACCTCTATTAGTATTCCGTAGTCTCCCCAGCGTAGATGTATTCAAAAGGTCGACTATGAAAGGGTGTCGAGAAACGAACAGCCCCAGTCAAGGAGTTAACCGCATAATTTAGACAGTCATTTGTGGCGAACAGCGCCAAATGCCAAACGCTTTCCGACCTTACAGGCGCTTTTATACGGCACAGTGGCACTCGAAGTTTTAAGAAAAATCAATAGGAAAATTCTATGTAAACAATGTTATTTAGCGCAAAAATTAAGTGCAAGCGGACTGTGCTCAGCATTATAATTTGAGCAACGTGCAATTTCGAAATACGCGTTACCTAAAGACGTTGAGCAAAAAACTTCAAAGCACCAATTTGGACCAAGGGGAGGATCCCCAAGCGCAAAATCAATACGCTCCTTGTTTATTACTCAATCATGCAAATACATAGCATCAATTCGTTTAAATTGAATTCGGAAGGCCTAATTGGAATGAATACTGCACCCCACAGTCGGCGAGCTAATGAAGACCTGGCCGTGGCGTGTAAAGGCTCCTCCTCGGATTTATGACCATAATTCCGTGTGCAAAAGAAAACGGCGAGGTGTTATCGAGGCCGTATTGACACTTTAATGCTATTGTTTGATTTAGAGGGCTCATTACGGGAACAGTACAGCGCTCGTGAGCCGGCCTCCGCCCGAACACTCGCGACCTGTCTGTAATTTGCTGTTACAATTTAAGTGTCGCTATAAAAGCATTTAATATTCAAATGATGTTATTTCATAGCTGAAAATACTGTAAATATTTATTAATATTATAATAGCAAAAAAACACTTGTAAATTATTTATTACTACTGACTGAATTATTTATTATTTATTTTTACTGATTTAATTCAAAGCAATGATTTGCTAATTGGCTGTTATTTAAATCAATTGTATAGGTATTCTATAGGTATAATCGTACTTGTCATAATAAAATTTAGTTGGCAAAATAAAAATAATTTTATTGTCTGCAATTATTTGATTAAGAATACTGTTACAATTTTATGTAATAAGTTTTAATTAGTTTTGTGAGGATGAGGTGATATTCGTGCTGAGCGCCCGTGCTCGATCGGGAGATACGCGGCAGCCGCGGCCCCGCGCCGTTCACCGTAATAACAACAGAAAATTTTACGCTCCAGGACAATGCGATATAAAATTATCTGTTTGATCCAATAATCACCCGGAACAGCCGGGACTTAATGCCGGCCAATCATTAGCTACAGGGATAACGGAGCCCACGGCGGACGGCGGACGACGAGCGATGCGCCGTGACCAAACATCAATGCAACATCTCGTATTTTACGCGTACGTTTGCTGCGGAGATGAATTCCTCAATCCCTCGAGGTGATTCCGCCGACACAAAGGAATGACTTCATTGTACCTCACACTTCTGACGCTTTACTGTTATTGCGACTCGCGGAATTTAAAATCGCACTCACGATAATTACAGGTTAAGTGGTGTTTCCACCGACCGATTGGGGCTCAATAATTAACAAACGCGTTCCCAGAGATCCGCGAAACTTTAAGTGGTCACGCACACGGGGGGTTTAATAACGTGTATCAGGTCGCGATTAAGTGCGAGCACTTATAAATACTGGTAATTATTTTATCTGGATCGATTAAAGAGCGGAGACGAGGCTCGCGGGCCACTATCATTAGCGCGGGGAGCGATCGGTTATTTACGCGCGAGCGCCGTGTTGGTTTACGGCGCAACCCCCGAAGGAGATGCATTCCGCCATTCCACCGGCGCACGAACTCACGACTGCACAACAATAATTACCCGTGGGTGTACGCCATTATACTTCGCGAGCGATTATTATCAATCGTTGTGCTAGCGAACGGTCGCCGCTTAGAACCCGATGTAATGGGACGAAATTATCGTAATGCTGTAACGAGAGATGCAAAACAGATTATTATTCGATAATTATACGAGATAAATCAAAATCTCACGAGTGCAAAAAGTGCTGTCCCTGTCGGTCGAGGGTGACCGGGGTATCCGCGTCCCTGTCGCCGCCCGCGGCGCCGAGCTTTGTCGCTGCGTGCGCGCCGGTACCGCGCGCGCCGCCGGCGACCCATTCCTCACCCTCACCTGTAAACCAGGATATTCCTAATTTTACAGTAATCTCCTCGAACTTTATAGACCTCAGCGTTTGGAAATTGAGGCGTCAGTAAATCGTATTTATTGGCGGCGCGACCGCAGACGCCCGCAATTTGCAACAAAGTACCGACGAGTTTCACGTAATCGCTAATCACTGCCGGCGGTTGAGCACACAATTATCACAACAATCTCACAGCAGCTGTTATTAACTACGTAAGTTGGGCAATGTAATTACTTCAAATTAGGTATATTTAAAACAACGGCGGCTAGCTTATTATAGGAAAGGTAATTGCAATCCGTAATTGTTTTAGGTCCTTTGACTCACAACACAAAGGACCAGAATATGGTTTCGTAAATAAGGTACCAGTAGATAAACAATTACTGGGCAATTTATACAGCGATAACTGGTGGCTAATTTTCTACTATTATCTTTCAAATATAATGTTAATTAAAATATTATAGCAATACAATGTGTAAAGATAAGTCTAAAAAAACCTGTTTTCCCGCCTAACGATGCCACAGTCACAGAAACACGAAGCCCAACGGGTAAAACTTATGACACTCCATATTTTTGATCGAGATAAACAATACGCAAAACAAGTAGGTACCGTTTTCTGATTTTAGCACTTTTTCAATAGCAACCATATTGTCCTTCGTACACAACTTCGCTTGGATTTGGGGTCATGCGATGATAAGGGGGTAAGTATGTGCGGATCTTAAATGTAGGATCAATTAACCCATCATCTACGAAGATGTTGAAGAAGATCGCTCGTACACTAAAGTCTTCACTCACTCACTCTTAGCTTTCAGAAGTGTTAGAATCCGGAAAGAAACTCCTTGGTCCATAATTTGTATCCACTGCCGTGTCTGGCCGAACTCACGTATCTTTGAAAGAGCTGTTTTGAGATAAACGGGTTTGAAAGTTTTTAAAAGAAACGTTTCATATCTCGCAAAATTATTGAAGGATATTTTGTATTTTATTTTTCATTTGCAATAAATATAATCCCACACGAGAAGAGATAAAAAGAAATACAACTTTGCAATCGATAATTTTATTATAGCTATTTTTAATTATGGGAGTTGTAAAATTTCATACATTGTTGGTAACGCGACCTGCTGTATCTATAAATACACGAGAATGACGGGTACAGGCGCTACCCAAGTGATTGCGCTTAGGAGATACCGATCTAATGTATGTGGATTTTAATGTATGGGTTCTCTGTCAGTATTTCTGTATATTTCAGAATATTTCTTTATTATACTTAATTATTTATCAGGCTTACTTGATATGCGTTCGGGGATAAAGTTATAAAGGGTTTTAGTCAAGTATGATACTTCAAACGTCACTATAAATAGTATAAATACCCTTTAAACTCCATCCGCGAAGATAATATTTAAACACGGCATAACCATAACCATAAGTATAGTTACAATTACAATTTTTATCATTCTATCCATCCATACTAATCCATACTAATGTTATAAATGTAAATGTATGTATCTGTTTGTTTGTTACCTTGTCACACTTAACCGCTGAACCAATTTGAATGAAATTTGGCATGGAGATAGAACTATGGAGTTTTCTTTTACGCGGACGACGTCGGGGGCAAAAGCTAGTAGTAAATAAAAAAGCCTTGAGATTATATAAAAGTTTTTATTTAAGTAAACAAAAAAATGTGACACCACTACACATAACCAATTTAAAATTTAAAATAAAAACGTGTCATAATCCTAAAACCTGGTGTTTTCAACGTATCAAATATCCCTTCATAATAAAATAAAATATTCATAACTAAACAAAAAAATGTGACACCACAACTGTTGTGGTTTAATTTTAAAAATTAAATTTAAAAACAAATGAAAAAAAATTGGTTACGTGTTACACATAACCAAGTTAAATTTAAGCGTGCCCGAGAAAGCGATTGAATGATCCCGACAGGTTCATACTAGATTGGTAACGCCGAAGTCAGGTATGAAGAGATACGGTATACACGCGTTACTCGGTCGGTTCACTCTTGTTGCGCTGTTCTCAGGTAACTTAAGATACAGTACGGACCTGTGACCAACTATGTGAAAATACATAGTTACAGTAGTTTTCATGGTGTATTATCTTGGAAAATAATAAGAAAATTGTAAAACAAATTATTGTAGTATATAGATGGCAGTATTTAGAAACGAATCAGCCTGGTTACGCGTAACTGCTGTAACTCAAGATACGTGAGATCGGCCAGACACGGCAGTCCACTAGTCCACATCCACCTCCTGCTATTGTCTGAGTCCGTGGACTAAGAGGAACGCCTCAAGCCGGTAAATGGTCCGCAGGTTCACGCGCCACTCATTACGGCGGTAATGTGTTCCGTCATCGAGATTAACTCTCGTCTAATGGCGCCAGCCCAGGGCGTCTCCATACAGCCGCTAATGCAACGGGTCCAAATTATCAAATAAATAAACCAGCAATTCAAAAATTGGAAGGAGATCATCAAAATTTGTGTTATCCTAAAACGTGTATACAAGTTCTTAACCAAAATTGACAATCCAAAGGACGTTTACTGCTGGACAAAGACCACCAATACAATCCATACCTAATGAAAGGAATCACAATTTCTATTTTATTTTAATAAGTAAATAAATTTTATGTATTTATGAGTATGTCATGTATGTGCATTAAGCCATTTGTCATAATTGAAGAGCTAAAAGACATCTCCTAACTTATATACATATCTGCCTTCAACTTGTAAGTTCTATGAACCAATAACTCAACTACATTTTTCATCAAGTGAGATTGCTGTTGTATCTTTTTACTATTTCAGGATGTTTATCAGTACCTTCCGTCGGCAGTTCATTTAATTTATGTCCTTTAACGTTAAAATGTAGTAAAATTTTCGTAAGTTTGTGCTTCGGCCTAGTCCAATTTCTATTTGACTTGAAATTTTCTTTTAAATCATACTCTGCCTCATCTTCTTGGGATTCTTCTCTTGCAACATCTTTATCTGAAACAAATGAAATCTAAATGTAAATTTACAACAACCCTTCACCAGCGCCTCGTGTCGTGTGTGAATGCTCCTTTAGTAGGTAATTTCCACGTCGTCACCATTACGATTCCGCCTAATTGAGGTTTGTCCGCTTTTAGTAAAATGGCCAATTTCGTTCTAATGCTGTTTGCTCTGTTGGTGTCTTTAAATGACACAACATTGTCTTTTGCTTGTTCTTTTTCAAAAAATAACACCAATTTAGAGTAAAGTGAAATAAGTATAAAAGGTTAAAGTGAAATAATTCTTGAAAGTTTAGAGTCGAGTTTGAGAACAGGGAAATGTTCTGGTGAATTTAACACTGCTAGGTTGCGGACGTGACTACACAAAATCCTAAATCTTAAAGTATCATTAGTGATTGCTCAAGACTTTTTACACTTATTCCACGTTTACAACAAAATGAATGCTTGATCCTTTTTAATGCATTTCGCCAAATTGTTAATTTTGAGCTCGCTATTAAGAAAGGGTCCTTACAAAATTCAAAATTGTCATTCAAGGATATATCAGATTCAGACGTCAAAAAATAGATTTCACGTGTAGCTGAGAGACATTTTCAACAGAGTATACGTGTAAGGTAACATTGTTAGTTAGGAACATTTGCCTAGAAAAAAATGCATTTTGTCTATCGGTAAAAAATAATTTATTCTACTATAAGTACTACAAACACAATAAGAGGTAAGTAAGTACTCATTTGTTTATTTCACCTCTTGCCTCACGCAACAAGTAGAATACAATACGGAAACGCATTGGATCTAAACCAAAGTTCACAACGAGCTCGGCCGGTTGAACGCCGATGATTAGTGCATAGATTGCGTGGTATAACTTAATTGACGGTTACGCCAGTGATCGATCTGCAGTGCTCGTGCACGCGCCATGCACAAGCGGAGCGGATCGCAATATACGTAAAGGACCTGGAATTTATTCTTAATATTCGATCTGAATCTGAACTGTTTTAATTTTTTTTAAATGTCTTTGATACCCAATTTTTACTAAAGCCATTCTTGCAGGTAAGCTTGCAGCGAACAGCACCAAAAGCGGTCAAAATGAAGTTTCAATCTTGTAAATAAATATATATTTCATGTTTTTGTCTTTCCTTGTATATTATCTGTGTGGTGTTCAACAAAGCGTATTTGTATTTCTGCATTTTATTGTATAAATCTTTACTACACAGTATAAAAAATCTCGCTCCCCGCCGTCTCTCCTTCATACGCTTAGATCTTTCACACTAAGCAACGAATTTTAAATCATCAATTGGAGAAAGAATTGTATGTATAACAAATTCTGGATTATGCACAAGTGTTACAGATAACTCACATAAACTAGTAGATTATAATTGAACACTATGGTCAGCATATCACACAAAACCAGTCTGTGCGTCCTCGTCGCGTCTTACAAGACCCGGCCTGTGCTGTGACCGAGCGCGGGGCGCGGGGGGCGAGCGCCGGCGCAGCGACGCGGTGGTGCGCCCCGGGCGACGCACTGTCTCACCTGCGAGTGCACCAGGGTTGAGAATCGCAAACACCACGCTTTATGGAAAATAAACATTTACAGACAGTGTCTACTGCACGGACCTTTTGTCATTATAGACAAGCTACACGCCGGGAAATTGAACAGACTAAGCCAGTACAACTTTATAAGATCTGTGGGAAAACCAGGATGACGCTCTAAAGATGATGAATGTTAGCATAAAAGAGAACCACGCCGACGTAGCCGACCTTTATAGATAAATTGGTAAGGTTCGTGTGCATGGGGGTTGGATTGCCGCTTTTTTCTTATTAAATATTTTAAATGTTTAGTTTTATAAAAGTAATTGGCTGTACTACAGACAGCTAACTTTTAACTTCTGACTCTGAAGTCAGAGTTAAAAAGCATTCTGTATGATATGTAGAATTATACTTAACTCAAAAACTAACTTCAGTAATTATTGAGTTGATTGAAAGATATTATTTATTTGTATTAAGTATAATATTCGATATTCTGCAAAGTTAGAATTTTTCAATATGTTGATGATAAAGAAACACCTGGATATTCTTTTACTTAAGATTACATATGCCGAAAAAGGGTATATTGGTTACAATTATTGGTCTCTACCGTTTACGTGAATTGATCATTGTTATGCACACCGAAGCTTGTTGATTAAATTAGGATTCTTTCTTGTAAATAGTTCATTGGTAAATATAGTTATGTTGATGATCGCTTTAGTACGAGTAAAATATTCTCATATTGTCCAACGTTCCGTCGACAGCCCTGCGCAGAGCACAACAAAGCAAAAATTGCTGAGATAATGAAGCATAATGCAAAGCGTGATATAAACTTTATAGGTACCACCGGCCCGCGGGTGGATTAACTTGTTAGAGCCCCCCTACTCAGCCTTTATAGCCCTCCCTTTACTATTTACACCCTCCAAATAGTGTCAGTATGCCCGAATGACTGCTTTAAGGCTAATAAAAGTGGTCGATAAGATTTCCCTATCCGATTGAGAGGATGCAGAAGACTGCATTAATATTGTAGTAAACGTTGCATCGTATGCAAATAATTTGAAGATAATGAGCGAAAAAAGAAAGTTAACTCAATTAAATAGTAACGTTATACTTTGAAATAATTGCCTTTAATGTCTATAACGAATAAAAATCCAAGCATTTTTCTCCACATATCGATGCAGTTAGACAAAACCGAGCAAAACGAACCCATTAACGGAGGATCAAATTACAGAGCTAAGCAGAGTTTCGCATCTCCGCGGGAATGCATAAATATCTCTTAACGTGTTTAACCCCAAATCACTGTAAATTATTATTGGAAGTTTACATTATTAAAATAATGAAAATGATTGGTCGGGGCCGCCATGCGTGCCGGGTTGCCAACATAAAAACCACTTGAGGCGATTAAAAATAAACAATAATTGGGCCGGCCATTCACGCATGCTGCCTCATTAAAACAATTAAATCTTGATTGAACAGAAATTATAGCTGTCGATTCTTAAACATAATGCGATGGACCCTCGCCGGAATCTGCTCCGAAAAAAGATTAACATCGGTTTTAATAAGAAACAATTATATTTGTATGTGTGTCTATGTACTACGTCCCACGCTCAAGTAGTCCGATCGGTTAATTTCGTCCGCACAAAGTGTAATTATCAAAAATTACAGATGAGATTTTTTAAGATAATGCCCCATTTTTTGTCCGCATTCGGAGCATCATATTTAGATACGTGCTTCAGTTCACTGACGCGATGAATTCCACTCACTAAATGGATTTGTGTCTGTCTTACCATTACGCATTTCATTATTTGGATTCATCTCAATTTTGTGATACAAATATAATTTCTACAAAAGAAAGCTCATTTGATGATGAAGTAAGTTGGCCCACAGTTTCCCCCTGATATTCAGACTACTTATAATTAGATCATTTTGTATTTCCTTTATCTGTATGACTAGAATATTGGTGTTACAATTCAAATTCAAAAACATTTATTTCGACCAACTGGGATCATAGTTAATTTAGGTGAGTTACAATTTCTTAGACTAAAGTTACCAAAAAATATATCCTAATTAATTCATTTTTTTTTATTAATATGAAAATAGAAATAAAATAGAAGTCAAAGTAAGGACGACAACACTTAGTAGGGCTTGACTGTCAGTACATGGATCATATGACAATGATTCAGACATACGACAATAAGTACATACATCTTACGTTTTGAATACTCCAATTTTCCTGACCAAGCTAATCATGTGGTGAATCTTCAAAAATATTGATAGACTTTTTATAATGGTAGATATCGTCATTGGCTAAGACCGCTATTCATAATTATTATTGTGCAATAAAAAACAATAAATAATCTATTTAAGCCTAATTCCCTTCCAACAAACATAGTCACATCGTAGCACAACATAATGAATCTTTACCTGAGTGCTGGGCTGAAACATAACATTAGCTATGGAAATGAGATCATTATTATAATTGTTATTAATCTGACAAAGTGGGCCATCGCGGCCATCGACAGGATTAAGGGGAGTCTAATTTGGGCACATAATCAGGTTAATTTGTATCGTGTTTTGATAGAACCACATACCTCAGTAAGTAGGCGACCAAGGTACCTACAGCTAGCTACCGCAAACAAAGTTGAGTACACCTATTTGGTTCCTGTTTTGATAATTTAGTCAACTGTAACCTAAATTCTTACAATTTAAACATGTTCACAGAACATCCATAACTCGACAGCAAGCGAGTATCTTTTCAAAATGTATTTTCAAGAAGTTCGGACTTGTTCACCCGAGCACGGTTGCAGAAGCGGCATCATTACTACGACATGTTTACGTCTTATGATATTTTTAATTCCATTTTCCCCGCGAAGTTCAGAACCTACTCCGTTGAGTGTTGAAAGCTATCCAATTTGCGTAATACTGCCAAAATATCTCATTTCTACGCTCACTGCTGCATTACGAGATCCAAAGGTCTTAACTAATACACTCCCCGAACTGTATTCGATCGTTCCAAATTGAAATAAAGTAAAGTTTCGTTCGCTGCTCGCCGTTTTCATAAAATGTTTCGCTGTCGTATTCAAATGGACTTTTGGCAATTCCATAATGCGAAAGTGGTCTGTTCAAGCTTTTGACTCTATGAAAAAAAGCACGAAATTCGGAAAACGATAGAAAAAAGGGAACATTTATATTTTCATAGAGTCGTTATTTATGGTTCGATAAATATACGCAAAAGCGATATTTAGAGTGTCGGCACTCTGCCGATTAGTCCGTAATGGGAGGCTGTGGCCGGCGCCGCGGGATTACGGCTTTGCGCTGAACCCTTTCAGCTTTGAGGATATCAAAATTATTTCAGAGAGGGCTTAATACAAGTGAGTTTCGTTCTGCCAAGTTTGCGTTGGGAGTTCCGCTCCGGTGAGTCACAAGGCCGGTACGTGGCCATTTTAATGCGGAGATGGTAAAATTTATTATGTTTTCATATTGGATTAAAAAGTGTGGTGATGGTTTATGATAGTGATTTATTAGAGCATAATTTTAAGAACTATTTGGGAAAACTGGGTCGATGTTAATATCTCGTGTGAAACATTCTAACGAAGGACGACATCTCAGTTGTACGGCACGACCTGTAAAAGGATCATGGCTCATGCAATCAAGGGTTAAACGAATCCGGCCCTGCTTACCTACGGCAGGGTTGCCACAATATCACAACAGTACATGTTACTAAATTGTTAATACTTACTTGCAAAGATTGCTAATCTAATTTGGCCCAATATATAAATGAATATTTCATGAAAATACGAATAGAAAAGTTAAAATAACATTCTTAATACTTTTAGTTGTTAATTCGGTTTCAGGTTTCACTGATAGGCGTCATGCTGCAATAAACATGAAAAAGTGTTTGACATAATAATCACATTGCGATAAGTTCTATTAAGCGACTAAACTTTTTATGCACAGCTCCATATATTTCCATACCCACAGATAACATGACAGGTGAAAATAGATGTGCATAAAAACATGTCATAAATATTAAGATGATGTGACCCAGGACAAAAGTATCTATTGAATGTATCTTTAAGCAGGTAACTTAAGTAACAGTATTTTTTCTCATAGGTTTTAAATAACATTAAGAGTGGATAACAAATCTAAAGCTTCCTAAAACATATTTTAAAAAATCTTGTTGATATTATTTTTTTGTACTTAAAGGTGGCAACCCTGTAAAGAAGGAGCAGCCCTAGGGTATGCTCGGCACGCACTCACTAATAAGCGATGAATGGAGTACGCTAATAAATATCTAACGCGGTTTATTATTGCCTAATGAAATTACACCAACACCTGATATGTTTGTTAAAAGGTATTGTTTATCTTTGGCAAGGGCAAGGGGTTTAAGCGGCTTTTGTTGACCTGCTGGGAAAATACACCGCGTGTTGATAACTATGTTTCTCTGATTCATTATCCTCAGTTCTTCAACGCCGAAGACTTTGGAGGTCAGAAGTTTAGACGTTATTTGGGAGTAAAGGATATTACTGGTGCTCTTTTCGGTAATTTCCCCTCTATAGCATAGTCCATAAGTTTAAATATATATATAACTGAATATAAGCAAAACTATGATAGTTCATCAGCCAATAGAATCAGACGACTTACAAAGTTTGCAAGAACAGATTTGAATATCATAAATGCAAAAGTTTGTGACTATGTTTGTTACTGATTCACGATGAAATTTGGAATGCAGATAGCTTATCCTCTAAATTAAAAGAGCGGCCGGTTTATCCTAAAATAAACACCATTTCCATGGTATAGTCAATGCGAACAAAGTTCCGGGCGGAAGCTATTACTACGATAATTCATATCAGACTAGTTTACACGGACGGCAGACGGTTACAGGACGGAGTTGTCCCAATCAAAGAATATTGACGAGGTTTGGCCCATACTCTGCCCAGAAGTGAGAATTAAAATCTAATTATAAAAAATACATATAAAAAAAATTGGTTTGAGAGAAAATAATAATTTATTTTTTTGGTTTTGTCGTCTTTGCTTTGCACTTATGGTTTTAATAGGTTTTTCTGTGAGCGATTATCAAATTGACCCTTTTAGCACCAACGACGGTCACAAGTGTTCGTACCCACAAAGCCACGGACGACCCTAGATGTTTTTGTTTATTGTTGCGGCGTTCATCAACATAGAATAATGTTCATGCTATGAACAATTGGCTGTTATGTGCCTAATTCGGTTTTTAGTGTGGGCTAGGCCAAGACGTTGTTAGGTGCCCTAGTCTATTTATTTCTCGATAGGATTAAATTCATTTGATTGATGATTTAGTTCACAACAAAAGTCTTTTGATTCATGACTCCCGGAAAGGCCTTGAAGCGCTTTAGTGTACAGTTCAGTGTTAGCCTAAGTTACAAATGGCTGTGTTCATTCTGGGCAGCAAAAGGTCCGACTCCCATACAAAGATGGTCAATCTCCTTTTCCTACATTTCGAGAACTATAAACCCATCAGGGGCCGTGTTGTGCTCGCCAGGGTTCATTGGGAAAGCGTCGCGCGTCGCCCGTGGGCTACTTTATCCTACGGGCGTTAAGTTATTAACGGCCTAGTTCATTTATTACCCGTACCCTCATACACTCGTGTACGGAATACCCGCCCTTCGATTGCTTTATGATTTTAAATCGAACTTAATTTCGCGCGGCCGATGAAGTGACGTGGATTTACTGGCGGACTCAACATTTTATAGAGCGCCTTTGTAAGCTGATTATATGGATTTACTTCCTTTTACGCATTATAAAACTGACCTAGTATTTTACCGACAAGACGGTTCTCTAATCTGCAACTTTCCTATGAGAATTTCACGGTAACTTCTTAGAATGCTCAATGCTCGCAATTTTTTCTAGTAATGTCAAGAATTTCGAGAATGTTATGCAATTTGTACATTGTTAGACTGATTGACATCTATCTCACCTGATAGTAGTGATGACGGATTTCAGGGTGGAGTTCGCTGGTTGAGTAGCAGCCCGCACAAACATTATTAAACTAAGGGTAGTTTCTGAATACCTACGAAAAGATTAGAGTGAAAAATTACTTACTCGTGTCGTGTTCAGGTATCTTACCCAAAGGTCCCCTTAAAGTCTTTTTTAAATCCAGGTTACATAAACACACAAATTATATTATAAACCAAACCCAATTTCAACTAGCTAATTAAACACGGTATTGAAATAATTGGTTCGCTAAGGTTGGCACTTGTCACCGTCATAATATTATTGCAAGGGAAAATGGAACTTGTTGTATCCTAATGTGCAATGAACTTCGACTCATTCCACTTAAAATTACAAGTTCTCCCTACATTCGAACTTGCAAAATTGTAATTTTAGCTAGAAATGTCTTTTTAATAAATTTTTAACCAGAAAATCGATTCAAAATAATGGCCGCACTTTCTATTGTTCCATCGTTCTAAAAATAAAACAATCACTCGATGACAATATCGATCGGCGATTCCGCACGCTACGAGCAAATCGGCAACACGCCGCGGAAGGCTTGAGAAATAAATTATTAGATATTTACACTAACGGGACTCGAATAGAGGTATAGTCTGATCTCGTCCAGGCAAAGTTAACGATATGCACGGCAACCCAACATGCCCTGAGCTGAAGACCTTGTTTCTAGGAACACGGTTAGACCTGTTACCGTGGCACCTAACGAGTAGGCTATCGGCTATCGACCAGAGGTCAACACCACTTATTATGCAGTATTACAGTATTACGTTGTGCTTTTGTTTTTGTTTACCGGTTTAACACAATTTTAGCGATATGTTTGCAACTCCAACATACTTTAGTCCAGAAATGTGGCCTAACTGTATGATGTTTTAATTGCTTGCGAAGTTGCTACCGAAGGTGTGATGAAAGGAGCTATGCACTAATTAATTGACGGTAAACACTTCAAAAACTGACAACAAGGAATAAAAGATTTTGTAGTTCAGTTAGACAGTTCACTGGATTATATTTTTGACCAAAAACTAGTAACAAACCTACAGTCATCCAAAAAGTGATGATTTAACACAATTTCTCCTAATCAAATGAAAATGTTGCCAGCCGTCATTTTACCGCACAAAGAAACAACTCGTTCCTTTTTCAAACTTGTGTATGAAGAATCGACACTATAAGGCACGACTCTTGGTGCGTTCCTATATTGAAAACCGTGGATAGAGTTCTGACAACTCGTTAACATTTGCTTCGTACAAAATGTGTCAAATTTTAAAGAGACATAACAACTCTATCCACGGTTTTGAATATAGGAATTAGGAACGCACCATTAACCATCATAAACTGATTCTCAGTGCGGTCATTGGTGTGGCAGACCAGTTATTTCGCTGTATTTATATAGAGATAAAAAAATCACCAGCGCTACTATTTTATTTAGTCCATATACACAAACAACGAAATGCCTTCAAGCATAAAACTGGACTTCAAATCCACAACACGCATCACACGCCTTATAAGACCAAAACGTGAAACAGCAATTGGGACTATCGATTTGAATCAGATATCACGCTTTTGTGGTAGTAAGTACTAGTTCTAGCCAGACGTATTAGGCGACAACATACGTTTCGGGGGCACGAAGTCGTCGACACAGATAGCGCCATATGCGCAGGTTAATTCCGCACGCTTCCTTATGAACGATGACCCCTTTATTACTTATTAAGGAGCCGGCCGCCCCCGTGCCACGTTATTTATGTCGTCTAATAATAATTTGTATTAAATCACGGCTTCCCGCAGGACAAACAGGATTTGTTAGCTTTTGTTGTCGGACCGCTCCTTCGGGATGAGACGCAATCCGTGTCTACGTTTGTTATTTTCTTCTTATGAAAATGTTGTTTATGTTTATCATTGAGTCTCGAGTGACGGATGGCTGTGTGCGCTCGTTTTTTACGTCTAATGTAACATTCGGTGTTTTGGAATTAGACTTGGTACGACTAAAAGGTATTTCGGTTTATGGAAGGTTCACATGTTTAACCACAAATAAAAGCATGCAAATATTACCTTAGTTATTGCAGCGTAACTACACTAGTACTGACCAATGCTTTACAATATACATAGATAATAATATACATAGATAAAAAAAAAAACGTGAAATTCGTTCCTTATGCATAAAAAGTTTTTTTCTAAAACTCATTTCAAGTGATAAAACCTTTTAGGCTTAGCCATTCAATGAGATGACCCAAGCCATGGTGGGTGGTGATGGTTTTAGTAAAGATAAAGTTTTAGTGAATTGAAATTGAAATTTGTTGCATTTAATCTACAATAACTATTAAAATCTATCAAAGCTGACACCTATTTCTTAAATGGCCAGACCGATTTTACCCAAAAACCATCAAGATTAAACGAGAAATTTAAAAAAAACCGCGTCCCAATCAGTCCATCCGTTTAGGACAGACATAAACAGGTACACAAACCCACAGGTATACAAGTTAAACTTGTACCACCCCTTTTTGCGTGGGGGGTTAAAAGCGGTAGGTAGGTACATGATAATTTATCTGAATGAAGGAACCATTTTTTTATTGTTAATACAAAGCAGTAATATAAAAATACCATTCATAATATCAAAGTTTAATTTTCTTTATTCATTTGAAAAACTAAACCATGAAGTCGAAATTTTACTCCCCTACCTGTCAACTTAAAACATCAAAAACGATGAGTCGTGATAGAAATTCGTGTTAAAAGTAACCGCAGCATTCGTGATTCTCTAAATTGCAACCAAAATTTGACAGAAAAACGCGTTATACCCTAAATCCTTTTTCCAAAATTGATTTGTGCAAACTAAACCAATGTTGATCCTTGTTAATATTCTTTTAGTTTCAGGTTGTGGTATGCTGCGGTTATGGGTCCATTAACGTGTATTAGCAGGAAACTTTAGTTTATATTTGCTAATCAAGACATAAAACTAGTTACATTTACAGTATTCCTAGTTTCTTAATACACTCAGGAGCAACAAAAGGAGGCTACTTCGAAGCCTTGGTTCCTCGCCAGGGGTTGTTTTGAGTGAGTTTTAATGGTGGATACTGCGAGGTTCAATAGAGGAGGTCCAAAGTTCTTAAGATACCTAACTGATCGCACAATCAGTTAACACCACAGCGGGAGAGTTTGGGTCAGCACTTGGATTTCCTTACATTTTATTGCCATTTTAGATGTTTTTCTGAACAGGCACTATTCCGGCGTTAACCGCAGATTCATTCAGTTGGGTATCCTAGGCACTCTGGAAGTCCTGTATCCGATGCTCGGGGTATTCATCATCAGATTTTACTAAAAGCATTACCTGGCGAGGAACCAAGGCTTCGAAATAGCCTCTTTAGTATGAAAAACGCTCTCTGACCCGTTATTTTTACTCCTGAGTGTAGCTTTTGGCTGGCTATGGCTATCACGCTTGCATTCGCAACTGATAGTAGATATGTTTGTCACTCGTGTCATAGAAAAACGAAGATTGCCGATCGCTATCAAGAAAATGGTAGCACTATACTTGCATAAGTACATAAATACCTACCTTCGAGATCTTGCCCTCGGTACATCATGATAAAAAACCTAACCTCCAAGTTTTGATTTTTAGGGCTAGGTATATAAACTATCTTCATTGGATGACGATGTGTCACCTTGCAAGAGCGACACATCAGAAGCAGTACATATACAACTTTATCAAAATGGTACAAGACAGACATTGATAAGCCTCCACTGCCCATGAACTACCACTGAAGGAAACACTATTTAAGGAATGAGTTCGTAATGCCGTAGGATGGATATTGAGAGGCGAGGGAGTTCGGTCTGGCATTAATTGGATCTAGGTACGCCGATTTCCTCTAAAAGGATAGTGGCACTAGTCGAACTGGCCCATTACTGCAACGTGACTATACAACAACTAAATAAGTAAAGCATAATTATATTGCTTATCTGGACAGTTTTATCTCCAAAATCTATGCCACTGAGCACGATTCTTATATCAGTTAGTTATAGCTAACGTACTTTCTAACTACCTATAAGCTTTGATCTATAATAAACTTCAAGAACCAGGACCAGAGAGCCTAAGTGACCAACACAGCCCCAAAGATACCAAGTAGGTTGAAGAGGCAATATGCCGGCAACATCTGTCGCAAAACCTATAACCGCTGGTGCAAGCGTTTTCTATAGCGAGATCGCGTTTTCGTTCGCTCTCCGGCCCCATCGCGAGACGATCTATATAGGAGGGTGAAAAGCAAATGGACGCGCAAAGCAGGCTTGCGGCGTGCCTTGAGATACCTGTCCAGCAGTGTACCTACTGCTGTGAGCTTAGATGATGATGATGATTATGAAGAACCAGGAATAAATGTTTCAGATACCTGCTAATTATATTTTAGTAGGTACACAATTCATTCGGTAATAAAAAAACACTTTTTACCTAACATGTGACATGACAGTTTAGTTTAGTAAAGGATATTCATGAAAACGAGTAAGAGTGTCCCGGGTAGTAATTAAAATTAATTTCTGTTTTAGATTTTTCAATCAACCCAACCTCAATCTTATAATGATCTGTCTAAATAGGTAAGTACCTACTACGAATCCAACTCAAGTATCAAAATTATCAGGACTCGATACCCGTCCACAACGGTGGCATTACATTTCACACCTTCCAAATTCAACTGTCACAGACAGAACAGTGATCGCGAAAGATAATGGCAGTGCGCAAATGAGCAATTTAGTGGGAAAACCTAACAGTTCAAATAAGGAAATGTTTTTCAATTGTATTGTTTTATTATTTTTTTCGGTAGTGATACCGTAAGTTAATATTTGATATTTGCTAAGATGTAGTAGTATGAATGAATGAAGTGCGACGTGTGAGGTCCAATTATGCCAAATCATTGTACGCTAACTGTATATATTTATTCATTTGAACGCATTTGCGTCACAAAGCGCAGCCATGCCGAGCCCCAGCAAATAAGAGCAAAATGTTTCCCAAACAAACACTTAGCACCAAATCACTCTGTCGGTCAATGAACGGTAAAGCTTCACACATGACACGTCGAGGAGTAAATCTCGCGCACTTATCTGTACCCAATTCGCATACATTACACTGACGATACCGCGGGCGAGGCATTTGCATTTTAACACGAGTAATTATTACTGGCCGCTTTAATTATTTGCGTGAACGACGCGATGAGGTATGCGTTGCAATTTGTTTTCGTAATCTTAATGGCGTTTGCAGAAAATATGCGCCGAGATTGTTACCAGCCAGTTTAAGACACTTTGTGAGGCCGGATAAGGAGAGTGGTTTACTTCTTTATAAGCTGTTATTTTGGAATGTTGTTTGACAGTACCTTTTTATGTTTGACTTGACGCCTACGTATAAGTGTTTTCCATCCATGAAGACGCGCCCTACCACTTAACAAATTAAGTAGTGGTGGTGGTGGATTAAAACCCTTGTAGCAGTCTGATTTTGTCTACCTATACGTAGAAATGAGCTTCATTCCATTTGTCAAATTATTTAATCAACTGCGCATTGGGCCCACAATTAAGCAATTAGAAATTCTGACCAAAAGCAATACCGTTCTTAATAAAGGGCAATGGCATGCAATATAAATCACGGCGATGTGTAATATCTCACATAAAACACCTTGCACTAAAAAACGAAATCCTTATAAAAGAACAAAGAGCTGCGTCGGCGCATCACTCAGGCTCGGCGAAACTTTTCAGCACATCGCCGCGCAGGCGTCAATTTTATTTTTTAATTATGGAACTGCCTAACGAACGCCTCCGAGTTTAACTCTCTTAATTGAAACACCGCAAGTGCCAGAATTTAAATGTGTTAAATGAGGCTTAACTTGGTGAAATTATAGTTGAGTTTAAGCTGCAATGGAATCAATCGAAGCCTTTTAAAATTGTAAATAATATTGGACCCAGAGCCCTCGGCCTGTCCACAGTCGTTGAGCTTTAACTTAAGTAATGAGATATGACTTCAGCTCATTATTATTTTCCTTGTAATTTGTGCTAAGATATAAATAAATGTGTTGTAAATTTAAAACGTGAGAGATTTACTGTGTTGTAGGTGTAGGTAAGTTGTAGGGTGCGATCTTTTTGCTCCGCTACTTGCGCCTCGGCACAAGTTATGTGCTACCAACAGATGTCTTAAACATGTTATTTGTAGCCAGCCTGACCTTCGTGGGTGTCTTTTAAGTTAAATTTTCTGGTATTTTTGATAGGTAATCGGCGTAAGTAATGACTATGTCGAGCCGATAAAAAAGAGAGGAAATGGCGGAGGTTTTAATTGTTACAGTAGCTTGAGCACGAACGTTTTTGAATCGCCTCTACTATTTGTAAACGATTATACTTTTACGGAATATATCTGTTACATGAACCTCTAATGCCGGCTGTACACACTTCGAGATTCGGGCCGGTCGCGACCGTGCCATGGTGAGACGAGACGAGAGCGAGCGAGGAAACACGAGAGTACTATGTACAAACTCATCTTTGGCCTGTCTTTGGGTGTCTCGACGAGTGTGTACCTGGCTGTAGGTACACACTCGTCGAGAGCTTTAACCCGAAACCGATCGCGACCGGGACATGGTAAGACGAGATGAGAGTGAGCGAGGCTAAACGAGAGCAGTATGTATACTACACACTCGCTTTTTGCCTGTCTCAGGGTGTCTCGACAATTTTGTAAAGCCGGCATAAAACAGACAGCGCTACCGTACATTATTTTACATATACCTATATTACCCGATGACAATACAAAAAGTTAATTTCAAAGTTTGGACTAGGAAATTTTAGTAGCAAATACAGTCATGTCACGGGGGCGCTGTTCCATTCGCCACACCAATTTACTCGATGGCGTTACAAAAACTTTACTAGCTTGTGCTCGTGTCACAGTAGCTTGATTAAGAGGTTTTCTACGATTCATTAAAAATCTAGTACCTATTCAAATTGTAGCTATGTATTTACTTTCTCCGTTTTTTCGGTGTTGCCTTTTCTTACGTTACTTAGTTTGACTTTCTATCTTGTTTCCACCTAGCAAAGTTCCTTAAGCGAAATAATCAAGGAATCAGTAGATAAACTAGATCTATCCCCGTCATTACCGTGGTCATCGAAGCCGCGTACGTAAATGAAAGCCCGGCTCATCACGTTCCGAATTGAATCCTTCGCTCCGCAGCTGGACTTTTTCCCTTTGTTTTGTTATTGCCCGAGCCTCGATTATTCGAATTACATTTAATTCATTTCCATCTCGATGGTAATGTTCTATGTGCAGTACCAAGGACACTCGCTGCTCTCTCGAGTCATTATCGATGTGGTACATGACAAAAAATAATTGGCACGGTGAAGGCAAATGAACACACAAGCTACCGCGAGCTCTATTCTACTCGGTAAAACCATATTGTTTTTGACATATTATCGTATCCGTATCTTCGACGTAAGAATAGCTCTTATAAACAATACGATAACATGTCAAATGCAATAAGGTGCCTGCATGATGGTGTGCTTTGAGTCTTTGAGGCCCATAGACATTTTCAATCTCAAGGTTGCCAGTTCGTCGCCTACCGTCGTGAGGGCTAAGTATGATGTTTTTAATTAACCGTTTGTCTTGACCTCATGCCTAAATCCAACGGTGCGAACATTGCGGGTTGCGGAAGAAGTTTTGTAAATAAGATGATGGTAGCTATCCGCCTCCATAATTGTACAAAATTCAATGGAAACTTCAGTATGCAGGTTAGTTTATCATACTAACGAGTAAATAGGTAGGTACTCATTTAATAAAAGTACGAGCTTGTCACTTTAGTACCGTGTCATTATAACCCCTTAATCCACGTTAATGCGACAAGGCACTAAATGGTTATTTATGGTTGTACTGTTGTAATAAAATGTTATATGCAAGGATTCAAATATATGGTATATTTTCGTTAACAAATCTCCTTGCATAGCTTCGAATATTCGTATGCCAGTCGGCATGTTCCGAGTTACCGTGGTACCGGGCACTCGGACTAATATTAACGTGAGGAAAGCGTCCATTAATGGCAATAAATGCGGTTGCGCAAGACAACGGGCTGATGGACGATTTTTATTAGAAACGTGATGAGTAATTCGTATCGAAATCAGTGGCAAGATGGCGACCGCAGCACGTGACCGCGCGACACCTTCCGGCCGGTGTGAAACATTATTATTTTTTGATAACTTAATGCCCGACTCAGTAACGGTGTAATTGCCTGTTCAGCGGTTTGTATTCCGACGAAAAGATAATTTCTCGGTTTCTTCCCACCCTTTGTGACGGCTTAACCGATTTCCTGCCGAGCTACGTGAAAATTTAACCGAGTTAATCCCCTATCGAGCTTTTAATGACATTTTCTTGGAACGTGGAGCCGCAAGAAAACAACCAACATGCCCCGCGATGGTTAGCCGCAAATCATAGAAAGATTTGCGCGCATTGATAAAAATAAACGACGGATGAGATTACGAAATCAATATGAAATTGCATTTCCTAATGTCAATTGTTAGTTACGAAGTGCAATAAAGTTCCAATAATCATGATATGAAATAATTCGTGAGCGATGCACAGGAGAGCAATGCGTCTCGCTTTGGAGCAGCGGCTCGGGTATGAGGGTCTCGCTCGTGGCCCGAGGAGCGCACAGGGTATGATGAACACGGTAATGATCCAATCAGAAGTGAAGTGCATCAGCCCGCTGTGAGAATGCGGTTGGGGGTGCAAAAACTACGGGCACGGATTTAAATTAAACTGACCGCTTGCTTTTATTTTAAAACACCTTGTTGCTATATATAGGTATTCGTAATTACTCACTGTTGTGATTGTAATGTTGTTTGTGGATTTCTTAATAGTATCAATTTTATAAAACCTCACCCTCCATATCCTTTGAAAATATGAATCCTGTTTTACAATATTATTTTGGGAAGAATAAAAAGCAGTGCTGAAAAACTAGTGTCAGGGTTTCACTATCGTCTGTACATTGTAGGCACACGCTTAAAGAAGCCAATGAGCTATGAAATCTAGCACTTGGCTCTATGGCTTCGCTATATTTTCTGCCATATTACAAAGCCCGTCTTTCAAATATTGACCTAACTTTTACTCTACTTTCAAGCTATATTAAAATGCCATATACCATATGTCTCGTGGTTCATTTCGCGACATCCTTGACCCAAAAGCACTTTAAACATCACTTTTAAGTCATGTATATTTTCACCAAAAATCCTTCAAGCTCCAACTTTATACAGCATAATTCATACAACAAAATTACACGAAAAACTTGTAATAGTCTCATTTATTGCCCGCATTGCACCAATAGGCACTAAGTGTGTGCTTTTACAGCCATTTTTTGGAATTAAAAAATAAGTAATGGTCTCAAAACACTGGCTGTTACGTTTCTCCGATGGCTTGTAATTATTTTAAATGTCCCGCGAGCTGCGCCGGCGCTGCGCCGCGGGCGCGCGCGTGATCGACAAAACCATATCGAACCTAAACAAATTAACTTTATACAATATCCGATTATTTCATTAAAAACCGTTTAGCTTACGCTGGGGCGTTTTAAAATTTGCTTTATTCTTAGGTTTCTTCAATCGTTAAAATTGCGAGAGTAGGAGTCCAGTGGTACATCACTTGATAAGGCGTACCTTACACACTTACCTTATTTGATAAGAATTAACACGGGAATAATTTAAACATTCAGTGAAAGGTTACATTTTTGTGCAACAATGATTAAATCCCATTCTAATTCATGAGAAATAACTGCAAGATTCAGCACAGCCCGCATCACCTGTAGATTCTCGCAATCCTAGTTTTGTTCTATGAAGATGCTAGAAGATGTCAAGTTCGCCAGATGTCGAACCTGTCATATTTATAAGATAAAATCGTTCCAGTTAAATAGTTTTAGATCTAAAAACAAGAGGAGCGGCCAGTGAGTTTTAGAGCCATCTTTATTCTAACAGTTTATGCAAACAATTTGAAGGTACACATATTACACACGAACTTCGTATTTGAGAATATAGTTGTGACTGACTATATGTTTTTTTACAACTTCTCCTTGCGAGGTTCTACTGAGATTTATTTATTTATTTATTAGTTAATAGCCCTGACAGTCACATGAATCATATAGCATAAGTACCTAGTACCTATAGGGGCCTTGCATAGTCTCGGGTGTGGACTATGTATTCAGAAAATTGAACGCAAGTGGCGCAAATACCTATAAGCCAGGACTACATTGATGCGGATTTTATCTTCAGGCATTTTATCTTCAGGCATTTTTCCCAAAAATGGTTTTCGATTAAGGGCAAATGACAAATGTGACATTTCGATCAGTTTAACATCATATATATAGACGGAACGGATCTGTTTACATTTCAGTTTGAACGCACCCTGTTGTTAGAATAGAAAATGGACGTGCCGGCTAGTGAAGAGTGCGGTTACAATATATAAAAATATAATAATCATGTTTAAGGTCTAGGTTCGCGGTAAACCATATAAATATAACAAAGTGGAAATCATTCTGATTAATAAGCACATCAAGGTAAAATATCCCGACGGTTAAATAGGCTACTATTTATTGATGACGAAAATTTGCAATATAATTGCCGAGCAGCAGCGACTAATTCAGAGGCAGAATTGCCGTAAAATTAGAAACAAACTGAAGACATCCCAAACATAAAGTATAGGTATGTCAGGAGAACAATGTTAGGTACACATATTGAATTAGGTAGTCCCAAAGTAAACTTTAGCCCCTATAGGCTTGAACTATGGGTCTAAACAGCGGTATTAGAAGCAAGACTCAGGAATCAACAGTCGCGTTCAATACCCACAAATATTGTGCCTCAACCGAGAACCGAGCTCGGGCCGCTAGCTGTTTGGGCAGGGTCACTACCAACTAGGACTAAACGTTAGTCTTGTTCGATACTGCCTATAGACACATAAGCCTATACGACATCCAACACTGTGAAAAAATACTTATTCCTGTTCAATATATAAATATTTATCATTCATCAATACGTCTCCGTTCAAAGGTTGTCTGGGAAAGAGCACTTTTCAGCGATAAGAGCGTTGTTAACCTGTATAATTTTTAGCTGTGCTGTTTTTCTAGAGTGGTGTACAATAAGGTGTTTTGTATTGTATTGTATATTTGCCATTATGAAGTATTTAACACGGATCGTTAGCATTTTAGGCAGCGATACCATACTATCAATTAGTCTAACCGAGTCCTCTACCGATAGTAAAATCCCTTTAATTAAAAGAGGATTATTAATGCGGGAATGCTTCTCACCCCTTAAACCTATCTCAATATTTACGATTTATGAATATGATTCAGATATTATTAAAAACTAGGTCTGTACGTTTTTTTTCCAAAAAAATATTTCATGGATAGAAAATAATTTAAAAAAAAACGTAAGCGTACAATCTTATTTTTTAATCATAACTACGGTGGAAATCGGACATGATTAGGGACATGATTGGTAAGGAACTTTATCGCCTGGAGCTAAACTTATGTGGATTTTTTGAACAGTTTTGCTTCACAATCCTCTTAACTGCTTCAAGTTCTACCATACAATCAAAACAAGAAACGAAGAAGAAAATCTGTGGTTGGCGAGTATTGCCCAATTGCATGAACGTGCATTAAATTTGACGTCACCTAAAGTTATGTGCTATCGCTTTATAAATAAAAATGAATCAAAGAGTGAGAGAAGGTATGCTAATGATGCTGTTGCTGAAGAATGGCATAGCTGGTGATTATGGACTGCATGTGAGCCTATTTGATAGTGATCCTGCCTATGAAGTCTCGGGTTCAAATCTTGGTAAGGGCAGATATTTGTGTGATGATCGCGAGTATTTATTCCTGAGTCTATACACTACTATATTTGTAGGTATGTATTGCTCTATAAAATTATGTTTACCGTTGTTTAGTACCCATGGTACACAAGCCAAGATTTTAGTGATAATTTGTGTGAGATTATCCCCTGACAGTTTCTTTGTCTCGACCCTTCAAGATCTTTTGTGCACCTCATACGAGTACACACTTATTGATTTGAATGCGCAAGTCCAAACTTATTTTTCCTTCATCGTAGGAGCATCATCATCATACTACCTAAATTAGAAAAACTCATGGCGGTCACTGGGGTTCAAACTCGTACGTTCACAATCACGTCGACATGTTAAACCACTAGGCCACCTAACGCTCTGGGATAGCAGCAGGTAAACAGAACAAGGTCCAATATTAGACGTATATTATTGTAAAGAAGATAAGGTTTAATTCATTTGTTTAACAACAATTACTTAATTTCTAAAACTCTGAATTAAGAGGTTAGTTAGGACTGTCAGCTAAATGTGACCAACACTGGTTTGTTGGAAACCATTTATGTCCGCATTTCAACAGTTCCATTCAACTTTATCTAGAGCATGAACGTGCATATTAGAACAATACAGTTATCAACCTGATCAGTGTTATCTAATTGCGGCGAGCAGATAACGGTTTCCTTCGACTTATCGCTCACTTCAAGGCAGTCGCGAGCGTTTTAAGACTAAATTCACTACGTTCGATTTTTGAAAATAACAATATGGCAGACTGGCAGCAGTTGAAAGTACCACGGATCCAGAAGAAAGTGAGTACGGTGTTGATTGTTTACTTTGGGGTTTCTACTTAAGCAATTTACAAAAATTGTTTACTGACGGTTACTAAAGTCTTTATTCTACTTTGGTTTAGCCCACCTTGCTTCTATGTCGTAATCATATCACTGTTGTTATCGCTGTAAGAGCTATTAAGTATTACGTCAGCAGTAGGTATGGTCGACATAGAAGCAAGATGGGATGTTTAACAGTATGTCTGCAGGAAACAAGGAAACAGCATACATACATTGTATAGCGGGCTAGAAAGAGCGAAGAGAATCCATAAATAAAAGTAAGTATATCTACGCGTGTTACTATGTTTTGGCCTTTCTGCCTTTTCTTAGCAAAGCGAGAATGATGATACGTTTAGGCAAGTACAGGAATCAACCAAGGCAATAGCGAATATAGGCCATGAATAAAATCAACCTCGATGAGAAGCTGCGCTGACTAATTTGTTAAGCCATCATAGAACTTTATCGAATGAATTAAGTGTTGCCAAGTCACAAGAAATAACTAACATAACCATGACGACAATGCGGTTAGCCTATTTGGTAGAGACCCTGCCCACGAAGACTACCTCTCCCTGCCTGGTCCGATTCCCGCCATAGGCAAATGTTTGTGTGATGTGCGCGAGTGTTTTTAATGAGTCTTGGATATTTTTAATTTTTTATCTACAATTATTTATTTATCTATATGTATGTATAAGTATGTAAATCGTTGCCTATTATCCATAGTACAAGCCTAGGGCTTGTTTTGGGGCTAAGTTTTTTTTTTGTGTTAGTCCTGTATTTTTTAATACAACGTTAGAGACCATACAAATCACATTATTGCTATAGGTACTTAATACTTAACATGGCCTCTTAATTAACAACTATTTATCAACCAACGATGCCGAATAGGTTTAGAGGACGTTGTGTTATTCTCTAAATGAAGTAACAATAGAGCTCGCTAACAATTTCTTCATTGAACCACTCCATTTGACACCTCATTGGCATGCTAGTTTTTATTGCGGGTGTTAGTAGTACCGTACTACCCTTATTACGGTCAGTCCGGATTACCACCGTCTTACCTACAAAGCAGCGGTATTAGCACTGTTTGTGTTTCTATGGAGGATGGAGAGCTAAACCGCCGAACGACAAGTACGAGGCTTTTCTCCGGTCTTCGAGGCAGGCAAAGCGTGTACAATTCCGAGATTCAATATCCATGAGCCTCAGACAAACCACTTACCGCCAGCCAGGTTAACAGCGAGCTCAGCTAGTCAGACTAGTAGTAGACGTGATAGTCAGACTCGCGCTCTAAGGGTTTCTAACCACTACAAAGTAACTGTAATCACTGAGCAGTGCTATTAAAAGACTAACCTACCAAACCATTAACTTGTAGTTGGCGCAAGATTCAAACTTCAATCTCTCGCTTTCTTACATTGGCACCATTGGCACCTACTTAAATTTTGTTCTTTTTACGTACAAAACCTATCATAGCTGCCCAAGCGCAGCCGACTAACAGTGAACGGTCGGTCACGGCCAAGGCCAAACCTAACAATTCGGGCTCACACTTTTACCAAACTGTTGACTATTTCGAACGCCATTGTTTTATAAGAGAGTTAAAGTTAAAACACGGTTCTGGATCTCTGTACGGAAAACAGTGAAAATAAGTCAAGTCACAATGGTGTACGCCTTACTTCGGGAGATGCAGACGTTGGCGCGGGCCTCGGTGGAGACCAAACAAGTAACGGTTGGTTATTAACCTTATGGTTTTATTATTTGAAGCCTTTAGAAATCATTTATCGGCTTGTTAATATAGGATCCCTAGGACCCATAAGTGAAGTTTTACTTTTGTCTTGGTTTAAGTACAATGTTTTTGCATTCTTAGATAAACTGATTTCAAAATAAGGTAGCTCTTTAACACGTGATTAATTTCGATATACTTCCTACCTTCAAATCTCCAGATAACTAGGTTTTCGTAACTAAACCGATTGCGCACACAAGTAGGTCAGGAACAGGGAGTAGAAAGGTACTTACCTACATACTTAAAGAGAGTCCCAATTCAATGATCAAAGGTAAGTAAGCTCGCGATTAACTCTCCATTGTGATAATGAGAGGGAAGAACCAAGTGACGTTTCAAATTTTAAAACTACCGTTTTGCAGGGCAATATCACTCAATGATGTACTAGGTTGGTAATAAATAGGTTTAACCAGCCAGGTAACGTGTAACTTTTGGCCTCATAGTTACATGTAATCTGTGGCTCAACTATGACCGTAGAGGCTGCTGAAGTGTTAAATTTGGATTTTATGGATTTCTCTTATAAATACAAGGTAGTCAGTCCTACTAATAAAAATAAAAATATACGGTACTGCATTTAAAAAAAACTAATAATAATGATATTAACGCAGTACATATAACTTTTTAACGCAGCCTTTATTGGAGTGGTTTTTTGAATTGCAATACAGATGTTTTGCTACTACGTCCCTAGATGTCAAATGCTTTGCTTTACATTACACGTTTGGAAACTGGTAGGGTCTATTTATTTTTCGCATAGTTATAATTGATATTAAAGCCAAAAAAAAAGTTATTTTAGATGTTCGTACATCAAAACCCTATTAAAACCTAACATTACGGTCATAGAAAGGGACGGATGTAGGTACAGGATATATCGATGTCCCTTTCACTACCTGAAATTTGTATTTGAAACATGCGGCACCCCGTCTATAGCTCGGCAAAGAAGAGTTTGGATAACATAGGGGTGATTGTGTTTAGTTTTACCATTGCAATTTACCTTTAGCTTTATTTGATAATAATTTACCACTTAGGTGTTTAGAATTGTTGTGTTAGGATGACGGTGTTCAGGGACTATTTTAAAACACTGCTTACATTTCAATACAAAGCTAACTTTATAAACGCTTCGTTTGCTATGAACGCGCGCCCTCTGTTGGTAAACAAGAAAACTGGTATGACACTTCGTAGCCAAATAATATTATGAATGTTTTGTTATCATCATTTCCATATGGTTTAACAATGTTTGAGATTAAGTCCAGTTAGAAAAAAAGGAAGCCAAAATAGTCCGTAATAGGGGTCAAAATTGAACGATCGATATGACGTAACTGGAGACCACGTAACTGAAGTAAATAACCCTAAAAAATGGTCCGAACAAAACATGAAAATAGTGAATAAATGCCTCCCGTTTACCGAATTTTATGCTACATATGTATTATATGTTATGCTGTTAGAGCAAACCTGAGAAATAGAACTGATTTACACTGTTATTACTCCAAGAAACAAGAACCGTGGCACAAAATTAATGAGGATCAAGGAGTTGCTGTAGTGGAATACTGTGCCACATCCCGAAATATTAATCACGAGCCCACTGAAGATATGGCCAATAATAACGGACTGAATGGACTGTATCGCCCGCGGAGTGCCCTGGCCCGAGCTTTGTATGAGAAGCAGAGGAATGACAGACATCTTCAAGAATATGACCAAAGCGAGGTTAGTCAATCCCTTAAAATTATTTATAATTTTGATCTTATTCAGTGCTACAATCAGTGTACATTATATGACTCAATTGCAATTTAAGTATCCGGGAAAATCTCCGAGTATATTATTCCGTTTATGACATTGTTTGTCAGGTTTTTTTGTTATATTATCTACACAAAGTATGCTGACAAACAAACAATGTGACTAACCTTATTATGTCAAACAGTACAATACAGTTTGATGAACATACTGAATGATAATAGGAGAGTGCGCTGGCTAAAAGCTGAAAGAACATATGGTTTTATGATTATCTTGCCTTTGGTCATTTATCAAGACAAACACAAGTAATAATTAGACCTCCCACTGATCATTTTTGATCATTCAGTGGATACTTAATGTTGAGAGTGTGTTAAATATGTCAGTGGACAACTAAAATCTGTTTCGTCTAGGATGATTCCTAGGTGACAGCCGTATGACGTATTTTTAACCAGTTACTATTCTCACATGCGATGTACTTAAAAATTGGCAATTCATTCATTAAGTCCCTGAACACCGTCGCTAGATGTGTACCAATGTAGTATTTATATAGGTTAAAGAAACAAGTAATATGTGTTTAGGTCAACCACTTGGAAACCACTCATTGGAAAAAGAGAAGTTGGCAAACCAAGAATGAGATGGGAACAGGACATAATAAATATTATTGGGATGGACTGGATTGATCATGCAAAAGATAGAAAAATCGTCATCAATGTTATAAATAAATATATAGAAAACAAAAAGCCAGAAGAGCTCTAAAGCTCTCTAGGAAACTGGAAAACAGGCTTATATATATATATATATATTATATTATAACACCTGCGCTAGCACTGTGCCAGCCTTTATATGACCTTTTTACACCTCTTTCTTTGCAAAACCTCTTCTTTTCTTTTTTTAGAATATTGTTTCTTTTGTTTACTTTCAAACATTACATCAGACATTCTCTTCTTGACCTCTGAACCACAATGTTGTTTTATTAAGAGACCCTACCCCTGTGGAGTCCCACTATAATATATTTATATATATAATATGTGTTTAGGTCTTCCGGTAGCCTTTGGGGAGGGATGACCTTTTCTTTATTTAATTTTGATTTACTGTTCTATTTAGTGATTATACTCTGTCACTGACACTGGCGAAATCACTTGGTGGACAGCCTTTAATTTAAAGAAGATGAAAAAGATTATGTGTTTATATGAGCTGTCACAGGACTCATCTTAGGCGAAACAGGGTGTAATACTTAATTCAAATTTTAGTCTCAACTGAAGTTTATGATTGTTTATGCTGAATATGTAGATGATCTCAAGTTACTTGAAATCAGTTAATACACATAAAGGGGCCGGTCCAGATGGCATACATCCCTTGTTAGTAAAAAATTGTAGTGATTCCCTGGTTATACCAATTACTATATTGTTTAACAAATCTTATAAAGAAGGTTACGTCCCGAAACTATGGAAACAAGCATGGATCACTCCTATTCCCAAAGGACCAGTCAGCCGGGATATTGAAAATTATCGTCCAATTTCTAAATTATGTGTTTTTGCAAAGTTACTGGAGAAAATTGTCACCGATGAGTTATCCGGTACTGCCCGTCGGCATATCACTCCTAATCAACATGGCTTCTACAGAGGTCGGTCTGTCGATAGTAATTTGCTAATCTTTGCTAATGATATCTCTAGTGCCATGGATGAAGGTCACAGTGTTGATGTCATTTATACCGATTTTGCCAAAGCATTTGATAAAATCTGTCACTATACTTTGTTACATAAACTTTGGCAGATCGGTATACATGGCGATCTTTTCCGATGGATAAAATCCTATATTGAGAATAGAACTCAGTCTGTGGTTATGTTGGGTTATCAGTCCCAATGGAAGTCAATTAGCTCTGGAGTTCCTCAGGGTTCTCATTTAGGCCCTTTACTTTTCACGTTATACGTCAATGATATTACTAATCATATTAAAAACTCTAACATACTACTTTATGCTGACGACACAAAAATTTATAGGGTCATTAAAGATATAGGAGACTGTGACAAATTACAAAATGACCTCTCTAATTTAGTTGACTTCTGCAAAAATAATAACCTATTCCTTAATTCCAATAAATGTAACGTGATCAGTTTCTCAAGAAAGAACAGCGTAATCAATTATAACTATAAACTATCTGATAAATCCTTGAACAGAGTGACAGAGATCCGGGACCTTGGTGTAATTATGGATAGCAAGCTATCTTTCATTCCACACATCGACAAAATGCTAGCTAAGTCATATAAACAACTAGGTTTTATTTTGCGTGTAAGAAAACCATTCAAAAACCCTCTTACATACAAAATTCTTTACAATAGTTTTGTCCGCAGTCACTTAGAATTTGCCTGTTCGGTCTGGAAACCCCATTTTAATGTTCATATAGACAGGATTGAAAGACTTCAGAAAAAGTTTATTAAGTCATTGAGTTTCAGGATTGGAGAACAGTATACAAATTATAGTGACACCTGCAACCGTTTCAATATACAGATGCTCAGTGACCGCAGAGACTTAACTGATGCCGTTCTACTTTTTAAAATAATTCACTCTCATTTGGATGCCCCGAACCTATTACACAAAATCAACTTCAGAGTTCCTCGTAAACGACAGCGCCAGTGTCGTAGAAAAGATCTTTTTTCTATACCTCGAAGTAGGACATGTTATGCTAGAAATATTTTTATTAGGCGTGCATGTAACATCTTTAACAATAATTTGAAATTAACGGACGTTGATATTTTTAATTGTTCACTTGCAACATTGAAGAACGTTTTTAAGAAAACATCCAAAAAATAGGTTACTGTCACTTAAGACCCTTTTCTTGTTCAAGATTGTTCAAGATGAAACTAAATTTCTGCATCTCAGCGAAGGAATTGTAATCGGTCGATTAAATACTAAACAACTGACTAGTGGTTGTTATTTTATATAATTTAATAGGGTAAGATAGTTTTACTTTTGATTATATTCTTACTTTCTTTGGATAAGCCACGTTTTTCTGCTAAGATTATCTTTAAGGAAACTATAGGTCTATATTGTGTTATTTAAGTTTGTAAATTGATGTATATGACTGTTTGTTTCTTAGCAAATAAAAAAAAAAAAAAAAAATGATGGCTTTATGAAGTATAAGTGAATTTAAAATAATATGTATAACTAATAATGGGCCTTATAATTAACCACACTTTTGTAACTTGGCACTTTAACGCCTTTGACCGATTAGTGCAGCAATTCAAATATGAAGTTAGTGACAAAGCACTAAAGAGTGGAGCTACTTATAAGATTGATTGTGCAGATCTAATGTACACACTATCAATATCCTTACAAAATTCAAATTAAAAAAAAACAAAATTCAAATTTCAATGTCCTTATTAGCTTAGAATAATGGTTTTGAAAAGAATTGTATGTCAAAAAGGATAGGGGTTTGACTAAGAATTATTATTACATATTTAGATTAAGGTAGGTGTAAGAAGGTATGGTTTTTCGTGTAAGTTTTAAATTTCAATATTTTTTAGGTTTTTTCCCATATATTACTTTTTGCATTCTTCTGGTTGTGTGACCTGCTGTAGTGTCACCAAATGGTTTATGTGGAAGACCAGCTCTGGCCTGGAAAACTAGTAACATGCCGAGCTGGAACCATTTTTTACCGTCTGGCACTAGTTTAGTAGTTTGAGTGCAAATTTTTGTTTGTTAATTTTTTCTTATACTTGTGTTAGACCTATGTAAATAAACATAATTTTTTCTTTCTTTCTTTAATATGTGATAGAAAGGGAAGCTCAGAGTAGGCATGTTTCACCTACCTTAACAGTGTTTTGTTAGGAAGAGCACCTTCTGTACTTGCAGTGAATATTTTTCAATTTATTTTTAGAATATTATTCTCAATAACTTGGTGAATGTTATAAAAGAATGTTCATTTACACTATTCTCTTTGATACTTTTTCCCATTGGTACCAGAATGTTAGAAAAGGAACCCTTCGAAAAGGACTAAGGTGTCTTTCTGACTGTATGTTTGTATCATACAGCATTTTTCTCATCACCTAGAAGCTATGAACTTGATATTTGGCATTAGTTATATTACTTGCTGTGTGTGTGTGTATGTGTGTGTGTGTGTGTGTGTGTCGGACACACACACAGGAGTCGGACTCGCCCACCGAGGGTTCCGCACATGACACGGTTAACTCAATTCAAAACTTGGACCGTCGTTTCTTGCATAAAGACCCTACTTTTTTTATGATTTAATTCAAAATGTATAGATTTTAGATTTTTTCATATACTTGTAGTATAAGACTACTTGCCAAATTTCTTAGTTCTAGGCAACGAGAAATACCCTATACATTTTGATTCCCTCGAGTGTCGAAATACACGTTTTTTGCGGCATAAACGGCCGTATCCTTTTATTACATTTAATGTAGAAGTTTGATTTTACGAGTATCACAGCTTCAAGGGACTGTAGACCGGAGTATATGGTTTTAATTTCAACTGGGTACCTCCACTCGTTCCCGAGATAAAGGGTCTTGACAGACAGACAGACGGACAACACAGTGATCCTATAAGGGTTCCGTTTTTTCCTTTTGAGGTACGGAACTCTAAAAATGGAAAAATAAGACTTGAGTTAGGGGGTGGGAAACGTTATCGCATTGTGTACGACAATTCAGCTTCACAATCCACTTCAGGCTTTTCTATAGTTTTCACCGTAAAACCAAGTGAAACGAATGTCTGTCTGTAAGCGTATATTACAGTAAATATGGTATAGTAAAAATGGAACTGTAATCAATCATACAATCATACAATCCAGATTAAAGTCTAGATTCTAGAAGACATAAGAAATGGCTTGGTTTTCCTCAATAATATACTTTATTGAAAAGACCTGAACAATTTAGGTACACTCGTAAACATCTTAGCCTGTTGGTGCAAAATGTGGTTACAGAATCAACAACAAGTTTTTAGAATTATTGGTAATTCTGTAGCTCTGCCTAATTTTTTGCAGGTGTAACGACATTTAGGCTGTATTTTTATTCACAGAAATACTTAATTTTAATCTGTATATTATAATTATTATTTTTGGCGAATCGGGTATTTACCCGAAAATAAACTGAATGGCTACTCGATCAACGCACAACCGATACCGCTGGACCTGGGGACTTGAAATTTGGAGGAAATATTCCTTGTATATCCGAGGGGTTCACTAAAAAGGGATTTTTGGAAATTCATCCCCTAAGCCTTAGCGCCTAAGGGGGAGTAAAATAACGGTTATTACAATTTTTATTTTATTTTTACTTTACTCGTGGAAAGGCAACCTCTATTTTTTATTTCTACTTAATTCTCTCTTAAAGTTCTATCATTCGTGTCAATTTACGGGTTGTACTCCAGCAACAAGAAAAAAAAATATGCTGCGATTTATTCGAATTTCAATTATAGGTACAGGGTTATTGGTAATTTGGCACATTCTTGTTACGAGGTTAAAGAGGGTGTTATTTTCAATACACATTAACGAAATCATAAATAACGGAAATAACCCCCTTTATAACCTATTCAGTACCTAAGTAATCTAATCATAGAAAACATTTTAGAATCTTAAAAGGGTATTTTGCTTCCCTTATCCTGCTACGGCCTTTTAATTAACTATGATACCTAATACTTTTCAGAATTAAATTAAATTTAAATAGCATATCTAAAAACTGGTGAACTGCAAGTCAGACTCGCGTAATGTTTGAATGGACTTGATTTCGTACGCAAATCTTAAACACCATTTACAAAGTTTCTCAAAAAAAGTTATATTAGCAAATTTATTGTATTTTTCTCGTGAACCGTAAATATTTATCTATAAGTTTAGATTACTTCAGATTTTTCTTCTTATATGAATTTCGAGGAAGGGTGGAAATGGTCATTTTATCCGTATTTGCTTTAAAAACCTCCCTTTCATTTTACAATCCCGATTTGACACCCTACTTCTAATAACTAAAAAATATTGTATATCTTTAATAGATAACTAAAATAGGTAGGCAAGCAACTATGCCAAATTTTAAGTTGATAGCATTTGTAGGTATTTTCCGAGAAAAAGTGCTGTGACATACACATCCAACCGCAATTCTTTTTTGTCGTCATTCTTTTTCAATTGCTTTGTGCGGATGCATGTTTAGTGGTGTGAATTTTAAATACCTACGTCATGATTATCACTACTACATTATTAGCAACATAAAAAACGAAAAAAGTTGTATGCGGTCAATACTTGTAACATTCTCTGAAATTTTTCCAATCAAGAAACATTCCACTTAAACGTCTCCTAAATCGGGAATATTCTTAGGAAATGCCGACCTCCAACTCATGATTGCCACTTGGCACTTAAGTTACCTACATGAGATATTTAACTAATTTTCGGCTGTTTGTGCAACGCTACAGGCCGTCTAAACCAAATTGGATTTGCCGTGTTATATATCGTATAGGTAGTTTTTAACTCGGCCGCCATTACTGTCGAGTACATAAGAGCTACCGTATATAACGTTGACAATACGATAACATGTCAAAGGCAATATGGTTTTACCGTGTAGAATAGATAGAGGCCCAGTTTGAAAGTGTGGGTTGTTTGCTGTCCGATAGCTTCACTTGTTGCCAAATCAAATCTAGGACAATAAGGAGGGCTTCGTTCAAGTCAAGGGCTGCCGTTTGATTGCCGGATCCAATTTCCTTCCGGAGACAATTCCCTCAGCCAGCATCGGCAGCTCCGGGATCGCCTGGCGTACGCAATCGACGCTCACGTGTACCTCCATAACGAGGATATATTTGCGTATGAAGAACACGAAATACCTCTGAATTGTGGAGGGAATAAGGCATTCAACCCGCTCCTTCCCACCCAACACCACACACCCCCTGCGACCCTTTTAACTTTCATCTCTGTCGAGTGCTCGGTCCACATACTTTTGTTCTATTTGATCAATGTTATTAAAATGTCGCGGGCTTCAGGATTACAGACATCTGACTATCGTATAAGCCGCTCAAGTGTAATAAGGGACTGGATTCATGAAAGTTTGCGGTTTGAATTTTCTTATCTCGTTTATTGCGGCCGGGGCCCTCTGGTATTTTTGGTTGGCAAATAATACGAGTGGTAAACAAAACGTCCTGAATTAACATTTTATTTCTTAAAACTTTAAATATAATATTTTTTAGTTATTATATTTTATGCACATTAGTGTATGTTTGATACGCGCAGTAGAACGTGTGACAAAGTAGTGCGCGCGCGCATGAGTAGCGTCACACGAGATCGCTGGGGCCCGTAATCACTGCTATCCATTCTGTTAAAACCACCCGAGGATAAATTAGTTAAGTAGACGCTTCCGTTAATCGGCCGGTCGGTGCCGGTCGTTCTAAATGGATTAATTTATACTTATGAGCGAGGACGTTTTCGGTGTCACGCGAGGATGGGGTGATTGTGTTGTGATTGCTTGCGCTTCCTATGAAGGCGTCCTTTATTAAACGGTTTGGCCTCGGCCCGCCCGCTCCGCGTTAACATTAAAACTCTTTACTATTGCGTTGCGCAAGGCGATAACACTTTGCGACACATTATCCACTTGCTTTCATACCACTCCAATTGAAGATGCATTGGTTCTGTTCAAGGAGCGTTTTGGCGCTGTGGGTCACCTTTGTTTGAATTACCTTTAACGCTCAATGTGACAAAGGGTTATCACTAGTCTATTATGCATGCATGTTAATTTACGAGTAGCATCCAAAAATAGATGTACATATTGATATTGACGTCTCTAAATTTTTACTTTAGACTAAGTTTAGTGGTAATATTCGATCGCTTTAACATTGACATAGCACACAAGAGTTTGATATTAGCTTCAGTTTCAGTATATGTTTATGTGTGTGTAAAGATTGTCCAATATCGCGTAGTCCGTTGTAGTTCGCATTCGACTTAATACCAGTGTATTGGAGGACTAAAGGCGTTCATATTCCATTTTCCTTGTGTGGATTCGCCCGACACCGGAGGCGTGGTGTCCACGCAAAAGCTAAGACACCTGAGTCGCGCTGGGCGCATCGCTCACTGCAATCTGTACATTATTTCTCCATTGTTCGCGTAACGAGCCCCCTCCCCTGCGGCGCCACCCCGCACCACCCTCACCCCCTCTGTTCCCACACCGAGCCCCGGGCGGCGGGACCTCGCTCGCGCCTTTCTTTTATCATTCCTCTCTTTATTTCCGAATGCAAATAATCCTCCACACGTGTGAGAACCGAAACCATTGTTCTCGCCTCCCACCCCCACCGGGGACCTTGGTGACGCAATCTTTTTCTTCGGCATTTAGGCAAATGTAAGTACCTACACATCAACACATGCGTAGAGTTACGTCAAATCTTACAAACATTTGAATTGCCGAGATTTGTTTCCTGAGTTCACAGGGATGTGATTGCCCCAAAGTAACAACAAACATTGCATCTTCAATATCATTGATATTGCATATAAAATATCAATCTCGGCACCGCTACTTGTTCTATTATATATTCTGTCCTCAAACTTCACTTCGTGGCGAGTGAATTTCAGGACGTTTAAAGTTCTCAACCGCTCTACAGAAATAACGTTCTTCGTGAAAACGTTGCTAACGATAAATTAAAGCCAGTTGGGAGGATTATTATTGTTCACATGAGAAATCTTAACTTATTTTAGTTGCATTCGCCTATATTTCGACTACGACTAAAGAAATCTTACCCGCACCGTGAAAATGTACACTATGGTTTTTTGGGTAACAAAGTCTTAAAACTTTCATTATTTTTACAAAGAAAGGCTTTATAATTGGTATGTCGTAAGGAGAAACTCAGTGGGCAGCGAGTCCGCGGGCACGGGGCAGGCTAGTCGCAGCGCCAGCGCCCCACTTGCCGCGAGTGGAGGACAAACAGCTCGTTAGCCTCCGGCCGCGGCGGAAGGGTGGAGCGCCGCGATTCCCAAGAAAAACGCTAAGTGGGAAATCAATACGTATTAGGCGCGATATCGGACCAGCGTGTCACGCAATGATGGATGGCAGTCCAACTTCCCGCCTCAAATCTAATAATGACAATATACAAATTGACGACCGCGATGGCTTCCGAAACGCGATAGTGTGCCGTCGCTGTCGCCACTCACATTATGTAAACAAACATGAAAAAACGGATCGGTCGCTCTCAATTTTAGTAATAGAAATCTCAATTACGGATATGTTTTTTGTGTCGCCATCTATCATGCAACGTCCTCAGAAGGCTGCTCCCGCGTGAGTCAATCGTCGCGTCGAATAATGGCGTCGCCTCCGTGACGTCTCGGCGAGGCGATATTGGAGAGGATCGACAGGCGGGAGTCACTCGCGCCTCTACATATTGAAAGCTATTTGGAATTCGCAAATAAATACACATAGGTACACGCGCCACCTTAGCCCGCCGTCGCCGCGCGCGCCGCCTCGCGCATCACTGGTGCCTCTAATAAAATTGAAATCGCATTTGCTGACTCTCTGAGACCATCCTTCTTTGATATTGGAAGCCTCCAACCTACTCGTATATTAGTTCTGAAATTCAAATAGTGTCTCGCCTTTTACGAACGCCTCACATTCTAATTTCTAGATTTCTCACCTGAAGTGGAAATTTGGTGGGTTAGCAATAATTTCTTTTTAATATTATTTTTCTTACTTGGTAGAATTTTTACTTACGGTTTTATATATAAACAAGCGTGATCGCAATTGGAATTCTTAAAGATACAATTCAGGTGCAGCCACCCTGCAACGCTGCGCCGTGGAACAAGACATGTCCGCGTTATGAACTTTACTTGCACCTTCGCTCTACACATGTTATCCGTAACTCACTGCACAAGCCGCACCTTTCTCTGTAAATAAAATAGCTTGAACCCCTTACCCGCAACTGTAACCCTGTACAATTCATTTATAGCTGTTTCATTTCTATGCGAAAATTACGTTAATCCGTTGCTCGCTTACCTACTGACGACGTGCAAAGAGAACAAATTAGCAACCAAACTTAACTTTGACATGGATGAAGAAAAGTACCTACATTCTCAGGAAGTTTCCCATTACCCAGTTTAGCCGACTGTTTGACCGTTGTTAACTACATAAAGAAGTGCGATGGGGTGGATGCCAATTCTTACAATCTTTCTTGATAATATTTTGTACGTCGTGCTTCTAGTGGGATCTTTTGCAACTGGCGATTGTTTGAATTAATTTAACGTGAAGTCGCTAGCCAAGACGTTTTAATGCGAACTACTTCCGCGATGTATAGTCTTACATGAGATTAAGCCGGGGTGGCAGAAGGCTAGGAGTATGGGGGGTGTATTTATGTCACCTCGGGGACACGAGCGCTCGCCCCTCCCCAATTATACCGCAGTAAAAGTCATAAAAAGACACCCGAAGTTTTTACACGAACCAAGAAGAGGCTCACGCGAAATTAAGAGGGGCGCCGAAATGTGAGATGAGCATGAATTTTTTATAAGCCCAGATGATGGTGCCCCGTTTATGATGTCTTATGGCGGTTAATGCTCGCGGAGCACGCGCTCTTTGTTTGCTCGGCTGAATCTTTGATGAGCGGCTTTATTGCGTCCGCAAGCTATATCTGCTAATTAATTACTATCTACAACATCTCCACCTGTTCTGTACCTCGAGTGACCATCTATAATGGACACCATTCTGATGCGTAGTGTTTCTCATTGTTAGCTCTACCTTATCTGTCTTCTTGTATCATTATGAAAATAGAATATATGTTATTACAGGAATTCTTCTATTTTTCCATAAAGGTGGTCCAGTTTAAATCACGCAATCACAATCAATCAGGTAAGGTAAATTTAAGAAAGTTTTATCTACCTTACAAGCATAGTGTTTGTCACTAGCCTTCGGCTATATAAGCACTAATTTATTATTAACTGGCTGTTGCCCGCGACTCCGTCCGCGCAGAGATATAACACAGCCTATGTTACTCAGGAATAATGTAGCATTGTAATGTATTTTTTTTGTAATCGGTCCAGTAGTTTATGTGTTTATTCGTAACAAACATACAAAAGTAAAAATCTTTCCTCCTTATAATATTAGTATAGACTACAACTGTCAGTGAACCTGTTGTTTCTTCGATACGTAAATACGAAGTATATTTAACGAAGCAAAGCATTCTCACTCCGAAATATTCCTACGCGACGATGGGTTACTTCGAACTCCATGTAAACAAGTTAAATGGAACCCAGCATCCACCTTTCTACAGCTCCTCTTTTTAATTCCATTGCCTTATTGCGTACTTATTTGTAACTTATGATGACTTTTAGATGAAAATAATGCGTTGTTATTGGTAGAGTCTCGTACGCGCAGGTACGTAAACTCGATCGTTCTTATTCAATATAGATGGACGCCATAAATTATACCTTTATTTAATGCGATTTATGTTTACGAAAGCAGGTCGAAAACGACCTGAGACCTGGTTAACGCAAACAATGATTTTCGTTTTGTTTACGCTTGTATGGAACAATACATTCTTAAGTTTAATTTCTTTCGGGGCTCAATTGATTTCTTTTACGACTGTGTTTATTGAGCTCACTGGAAACTCGAAAATGGCAATTGTATCGTTGGGATCTGGAACTGGGTTCGTTATATCGTTCTCTTTCATAGTAAGCTTATCCTCGTAATACCGCTTGGGCTAAGTTTTTCTAGACTGTAATAAAAATCTAGCGCAGTTCAAGGCATAATGTGTTCGATGCACCCGTGGCTCGCCAGATAAAGAGCCGCTGAACACAATTCAATGTATAATTCATACGGAGAAAACACTTATATTAACGCGTTGCGTATCGCGAGTATCGCTACGCCATGTTTGTTATCGCTGCTTTATGTACAGACAGCCGGATTAAAAATTGTAATGAGAATGCTACTAGAGCACTGCTGGTAATAAGATCCTTAAATTAACATACTGTTATAGCACACAGCTCTCGGACATGACTATTATACGGTGTCACCAATGTCATACAAATCGATATATCTTTGTTTCTGGAACTAAAATGGTAGGCTGCATGTGATAGGAACTGAAATAATATAATTTTGTAGACAATCTATGACAGTAATCTACCTTGCCCTTTCCATCCATTACACTTAATAATATCGTTTTAAAAATAAACCAAGATATATTTTCTAGTTCTTCGCAAGTTCTAGCGTAGTAATGCTCTAAGTAATGCTTTCTGTTTAAGTATTTGCCTACTTTAGGTGGGCTTGAACCGAGATAAAAAAATCTGGTTTATAGTGGTTATTAGTCTAGAAGATAGCGGGTAAGGTGAGTACCTCTTTACATTTCACGTCCGCGTAACGTCTCGTGTCGCGCACACACATCGTAAAGTTAGAGCGGCAGTGCGGGCGCGGTGTCACGCTCGCAGCACCACTAGGGTATGGACCCTTGGTGCGATTGAGTAAGTAGCAGCGCGACCCTGCGGAGCGTGCGTGCGCCGGCCTCCGGGCTCCTCGCAGCTAATATGATTATGACAACGCTACGTGCCAACCCAGCGTCGGGAATCCTCGCACAAATATTCATTAATCTTTCACGGGCCGACGTCGGCCGCGATGGAGATTTAATCAGATTAAGGATCATCTTTTTTGCGGAAAAAGTCATGCCCTTTTGTTGCTAGTCGGCCGTCGCTCGCACTTTTGCGCTGAATTTATGACGGGCGACGTTGGTTCTGAATGTGAATTGTGTTGCGGGCAAGCTTAGTGTTTTTGGGAGGATTAATGATATATCTGAAAGGGTAGGTGTGCGTTGGATTGCCGTGCAGTATGCCGGTGCGTGCATACCAGTGTGTCGGTCGGCGCCGCCGCGGCTGGCTGCGGCGGTAAGGCTCGACCTCGCACAGCCGTGCGCCACGCAGTCTGCCCCTACACAACCCGCCGCCGATGCGCTTTATGGCCGATACGAGACGTAAATACTACCGAGGGTTACTAGTTTCAGGGTCAATAGCAACCCGCTTCACCGAAGCGCTCTTGTTAAAATTTTGTAGTTGATTTCCTGCCGGCAAGCAAAATACTGATTTTGTTGACAAGCAACCGTTTAAAAGATATTCAGCCTAAGTGGCTATATTTATTAGATTATAAAGTAAAGATCTGCGTAAATGGATTCCAAGTAATAAATATACTATTGGACTGACTTCGCAAAAATGTTAACACTTAAAAAGGCCATGCGGCGAGCAGTGAGTCCGCTTGATTCGTAGATAGGGCGCCGAAGACCGAATAAAAAGTAGAATTAAGCGCGGCGAAACGCGCGTAAAATTATTTTACCATTGTATGCAAATCAACACCGCCGTGATTATTTTATTTCCTAAGAGTCCCTGAATATAAATCTCGATTAAAAATAAACTAGTCTGCGAAACGGGTCTTAGTTGATAGGTGTTTTAATAGGCCATTAAGCGCCGCTTTCAAATTTCACCGAGATGACTTTTTCATCATCGTATTAATTTGACGCAGACAGAAAAATAGCCGATACCAGACTCAGACGTACAAGAAAAGTATGAATGAGTGAATAAATACACGGAAAGTTGACAACAACGAGGTTTGCGGACGTTTACAGCTGACAAAAAGGGCGTACGTGCCTGAGCCGGCCGAACGTGGAAATACCTGTGCACGATTTGATGGATCCCACACCTGACAGCTACCTACTTCTCAAATCGGAAGGCTCTATATTCAAGACCTAATGGGATAATGCCGATAAAATCTTTTTTTATAATTTGTTTGATTTTAATGGATACCTAGTCAATTTAAACATTAACACAATCAACTGTAATCATGTCATTTGATCTTTTTTTTAATAATTAGTAGATACCTAAGTACGTAAATATAAATTTCGTTACCAAGTGGCTGTTAGTGGTTTATATTCCCTATCTGAAATCATTTTGAACAGCTAGCTTAAGTGAAACTTCCGTTAGGATTCGTAACAAACATTGACCGAGCTTAAAAACCATTCCTGCTATCGTAACATTCTTGACACCTGAGCGGGATGAAGCGGGCGGCCATCTTGGATATAAACGCATAACTCATTTATTAAAAGGAGTCGCTTCGGTCCCTGCGGCGTGCGGTGTCTAATGAAAGTTGCGCTGCAAAAACGTAGCGGCGCCGGGAATGTGTCGCCCGCGCGTTCTGGGACGTGTACAGGCTATAAAAATACCGGCCCGCTCCGCCGCGCCTCGCGCCCCTCTCCATTTCTTTTTCAATCAATTCAATCAAAGGCTTCCATATTCGATTCCCGTTTGATGGCCGAATTGTGTGATATTTTAGATGGAAAATGAGGACGATACCAATTACAACTTGATCTACCAATTAAACGCTGAGCCCGCTGTGATACTGTGTAATGATAAAACCAAAAAAACTTTGATTCGTTAAAGTAAATTTACTCCCGAAACGAGTTCTAAGTCAGAAAGCGGCGCTTTTTACCGGCGCTGTTAATTTCAGCGGACAATGGGCGGAGCGATCGCCGAACGCGTCCGGACAATCGACACTCCATTCTGAGCGCACTTAATTGCTCCTTTTGCCATTGAATAATTTCCATTCCGGCCCCCGCACATAATGAACGTTCGCTTATTTCAACAATCTCCCATTGGCAAACAACTCTATCACGCGGCTGATCTTTCCTGGAATTTAATTGTCGTTCGAAGTCGTCAAACGGAATGCCTCGATAATAGGCTCGATTGAATGAAAGTGGAATCGACTCGCGTTAGAGGAGAACTGACCCATAGTTAACCTGGAGTTATTTTAACAGCCGAGCGCTTGGGTGGTAACGAGCGACGATATTGTCTCGAGACATAACGGCTGATTTTACGATCAAATCAGCCCAGTTGGTGCTTAATGTAAAACCAGTTTAAATACACTCGTAAATCTCGAGCGCGTGCCCACGCCGTGGATGACGACTCGTCTGCCGCACGTGCGGCCGTGCGCGGCAGTCGCGGCACCTCCGACAAACCTGATCCGCCAGCTCCGGCTCTTATCGATAACTTCAGCGGAAGGGCCTGCTCCACTTGAAACTGGTCCAATATGTGTTACGAACTAGCCATAAAGAAAACAATTCTTTCGAGTTTCCTTTAAAAGTTTGATCCAAATTAAACCCTCGTAAGGTGTCGGTAGTAAGGGCAAGTACATAAGTTTGAAAAGTTTATGTAGGTATATTACTCTGTTGTTTGTGTATGTATTGTGGTATTACTTGGGACCCACTTGTCTATTGGACTTTCTTACTACCTATAAAATAAAAATAAGTACTTAAACTTGGTGTTTAAATATTTCCATTATAAAATTTAGTTAAAATAAAATAGAAGAAGTTAATTTAATTTTTCGAAGCCCAAAATAAATTAACATTCGTGGAGTAATGCTAACAGTGCTATTCTATTTTTTATTTAAATTCTATTACCGAATCCCATCGCAACCTTTGATTAAAGCAACATTCCCATGGTGCGCCGACGCGGAAACGCAGTGCAAATGAATCCGCGCGAGATCACGTCGGCGATAAATATCGCCCCGATAGAACAATTAAAAGACGAGTTTGAAACAATTACCCGCGCGCCGCCGGCGCGTCGTGACGGCGCGTATGAAGCCAAGCTATCTTACACGGTCAATAGCGGTGTTAAAGGACATTTGTTTACTTATTTATGCCTTGTCTGTGTGAATCATATCAGGTAAATTGGCACTCTTATTCTTCCTAAATTGATGCTTGAAATTTTCAGGTCAAAGAAGTCTAGCTACTTAAATGTGTAGTTCGCATGGGAGTACGTACAAGTACAATAAAACACTATTGTTATTTTAACCATCTGCATTACTTTAGATAGTTTCGTTTAGTTTATTTTATTTGTCAATGTAATATTACAATATTAGTTGCATTGCATGTCAAAAAATACGAAATTACATTGAGATCGTCAAAACTATAACAGACACTATGATATATATACCATGGGTCTGGGCCTCTCTCTATTCTAGGCGGTAAAAACCATATCGTCGTTTACCGGTTATCGTATTGTCAACGTTTTTATAGCTCTTATTTATTTGAAAGCAATGGTGACCGAGTTAAAACCAATACCATAACAGATAACAGGTCAAATACGATAATGGTTTAACTGCCTAGAATAGAGGCCCGGGACTGAAAGTGGCTAGTAATCCCTACATTGTTTTACTAGTACTTTTAACTTTTATTAAAAAATCCGTATGATATACCTGCAAATTCTACGTAGGGACACAGCCGCGGGGGCGCGGGCTATATTAATGGAATGCTTTATCGAGTGGTAGCATTGTCGGCGTTAATCGAAATCAATTGTTTTACAGCAATAAGTCATAGCATGGAGTTTTAATTGAGACTTGCTATCAATGCTATCGTAATATCTCTGCCCGCGGCCGCTTCCATGGCTGCCCCACGTGGCACCACTGTCTGCTGTAGGTCTAAGTAATCGCACCATCTATAAATTCAGTTCAGCAATTTAATGACGGGAAATCTGAAAGCTATAACTGGTTTTAATTCAAATTTATACTTGGCTAGTTGTATTTTTGCCTAGTTGTGTACATGTTTGCATAGTTAATAGAAATTGTTTACTCGTTCATTATTTTCATATTCAAGATATTTCAATGCAGTGAAAAATCGAATCCAGTTTATAGACATTTAGGTACATAACTATCGTTGGCCCTTGCTTTCGTACACATAGATCTTATTCAACGTTATTCCCATAAGTACTGCCAAATTATCGGGAATAAGAAGTAACGTTTTTAAATCAGGACAACATTAGGTTGGTGCCTTTGTGTACCTTATTGCGTAATCTATAAAAACAAACATCCAAACATCGTTCATTTAAACGTCGTCGTAAACTTTCAGATTTTATATAAAATAGATATTTGTAGAAGTTGAATGATTTATTTAAATAGTTTTTAAATCAATTTAGTATAATCTGTATACTAGACATGCAAAGCTCAAAATCCCCAGGCAGCTCGGTGTTTGTATAATGAATATTCCGCGCTCATACATTTCCCGAGTAGTGCATCTCAAGCGTTCCGCTCGCAGCGTCCAGGAGATCTGCATAGAGGCTGATCCCATTTTAATGGAGCGCCCGGCAAACAAGCTCTGGAGCCGCTTACGGGCAAATCCACCGGGAGCCCAAGCGCCACTTAGCTCGCGAACATAGGTTTATACCGACTGCGCCAGGGCCCGCCCGTCCCCTACGTTGGACTTGTTAAAATATACTTACATAAAAAGGACAACGAAATTGAATAGCAAATCACAACATATTTTTATTGATTACTCGTTTTCAGCTCTACTGCTGTATGGTGCAGTATAATTTTAAGCCTTTTAAAGCAAAATGGACAAGCTTATTTTCTTTAGAAAACAGCTGTCAGAAGCGGATTGAAATTATAATTAATTATAAACTGCCATTTCTTAGCGACTATTCAGCTTTCAAAGAGCAGGTCCAGCGAGCACAAAACGTCGCCAGCAAACGCGGCAGCCTTTACACATCCCGGCATTTATTTTATATGCACAGATCTACGGAGGCTTGTAGATACGTGACTTAGCAGCGTGCCAAAATGTTGCCTTTAATAAAAACAACATCTTCAAAGTGTGGAAAATGTAGGGACGCACGTTATTGCATCGATTTATTTTCATAGAACTTTGATTCTAAACAAAACCTTAGACCGGATTCAGAATAGAACCTTGAATAGCTAATACATACATATTAATAATTTGGTATGATATTCTAGCAAGCATTATAACGTAAGCCCATTGTAACGAGAGCAGTGCGCATTAACATTATTCCCAACCGCCTCTACTATTCCAGCCATCCTCGATTTCACACATTTAAACGAGAATTAATCTGGCATTGTGCGCAGAGCGCGCAGTCGTTAATATTTCGCTCCGTATTGACAATGCGTTCACACTAAAGGATTTGATTCATTAGCCCAAGGGCTAACGGCCGCGGTATAAAAGAGCTGCGTCCTATTCGAAGGATGCACCTCGCTGACCTTCTCGCTAACGAGTCGAGGATAATGATCGTATTCAAAACGATGTGACTCGCCGAATGCCAAGAGATAAACAATTACGATCATGATAAAATATTCCTTTGAATATTCCTTAGCGACTTGTAAATGAATCAGTTTTGAATTACGAAGCATGTTTGATATGTCAGGTAGGTTTGCAGATGTATTCCCCGAAATACTTGCCGAGGAGCATATCTATACTCTAGAGAGCTTGCGACCCACTTGTATTGACCAAAACAGCTCCAGACGGTCTCCGGGGAGCTGACACTGTCTTGCATCTCAGACAGAGCGCATTGTAGCATTGTCTGTTGCTTAAAATACAAATTTATTTAGTACTCGCTGGTTATTTTTCTTATTTTTGTAGACACTGATGGAACATATTAATAATCTGTTGAACACATCGCAAATATAAGTAACCCAGATAAATTCGAAAACAAAGTAGTCGCAATGCGGCCTCGAAACGAAACCAAAGAATTGAATAAACCATTATCGATTTGTCTTCCTTAACAGGTAGATATCTAAAGTATGCCAAGTGATTGTTATTCATTCAAATCTTAGGTTACACGAGCTGAAACTGAATGTTAAAAAGCGTGCCCAATAATAAAATCTTCTTTTTTACAAACACCTCTCCAGACAGGAGGCGGAAGTACAGTCTGTTTTTCGTGGTTTTCATAATAAATATTGGGCCGTTTGGTCAAAAAACTTGAAACATTTTTGTTAAACACCTATCATTCACCGACTTCACGATGAATGCTTATTCAGTGCCGTACAACTTTAAGGCGTTTTATAGGCATTGTTTCTAGACGTGACTGCAAGTGAAAATAGCATAGTCATTCCATCTTAGTCCTCACGGTCGGAAACGTATAACTATATGCAGTTTTAGGATTTGCAGTCTGAGAGCATATATAGTCTTGAGAATGTCAAGTGGCCTATGTGCTTGTTTGCTTTCTCTCTGCCTATTTTTTTAACCACGTACAGCAATATTGATAAAGCTCATTGAAAAAATATATAGGTACTTATGTTATGCTAACATTATCGTCTCAAAATCTTGAATTTACGTAGGATACGAAGAATATGTTCATGAAAAATTGATAATTAACTCGCTAAGCCGGTCGAGATGTTGTTCCCGTAAGATGTACGTTAGGATATTTTTTAAGCTTTTGATTTATTGTCCATTCCATATCTAACACTGTCCCCGTCATGTTATCATTAACATCACATTAGAATTTTGTATAAACGCTATGTTCCTAAATCAATGAAATTCGGTCAGCCCGTATTGTCATTTGAGTCACGTTCGTGTATTTTTTATTTTGTTTTGTGAATAACTGAAATGCTTTTCTTAACGCGTCTTTTATTCCCGTTGCAGTTTACAGTTACGCCCGTGGAAATTTTGTGTACGATTATGTCAATTGTTGTAAGTTTTGAGACGTATTATAGACCTCATAGAAAACAATATTTTAAACACTACCTGTTGTGTTTTTTGCATATCTAACTAAATTTACACGTTGCTTCATTAACCCAAAGACAGCCAGGGATGCTTGGTGTGAGTCGTGTCCTGGAGTGGATATGCCAGTCAAGAGGCATATCCAAAGGGCATGGGATACACCTCGCCTCATATCAATTCATGCATGTCTCATACAAAATTGTCCGGACGATTTCGATCGCGCCCGTCTCCTCGCTGTCTCAGCAGGCGAATCAGGTCACTGGCTACACGTGAGTTGACACATTCGCCCTTTCTCAAGTCCAGTCAGCCCGTAGTCGGGCCGGTGCAGTAGCTGATCAGGCGGCAAATATTCAATATTAATAATTACTAATTTGATCAGCCGATATGAAAGCGTTATTAAGGCCCTGTCATCCCGGCTCATCCGAAGATCCTTGAGCTGGTGCTTACCTCTCCCAAAGGATTGGGCTAGCCATCCAGAGAGGTAATGCAGCCAGTGTCATAGGGACCATGCCGCTAGCGGCCTGCTTGAGGGGATGTTCTTTTTATAGTGGTGATTATTATTTACATCTTTAATATTTGAGTAGCTTAGTTTTATTTTAATTTTAATAAGTTTAGTCTTAATTTTTAATTGTAGTACCCATACATATATTTAAATTAATAATATTTATTAGGGGTTGAAAGTGTCTGTCTATTTTTCAACCGACTGTTAAAATAATAATTATTCATTCTGTGCCATAATGTGATACCGCTATTCATTATCGCATTATATATTCAAATTCATCTCATTGCCACTTTGATAGTATAATACGAATACCATCCCAATAAAATCTCTCCATAACCAATACTCACATCTATTCAATATCTAAAGTAAACCAAGCCACCAACAAACAAACTAACGATGTAAGTAAATGTACGTTCATGTTATTGATAACAATCGGGAAACAAGTGACACAAACGATCCTTAAACTTCAGAATATCATCAACGAGCTCGGCATTCGAAATTTTCCACGATTTGTATTCCGTCTGGATAATTCGCCTTCGCCTTGTCGAATCCCTTAGTTCCGATGCAGACTATTTTAAATGTAAAGACGGCGCATTGCATAATCACCAACGTGATTCGCTATCAGTATTCGATACTAAACATTTATTCCCCCAGTTTTTACATTACTTTAAGCGACACATGGCAATAATGTTGCGTTATGGTGTTTCCGAACCTTCTCGAGGAAATGTATGACGCCTTCTTATTTCGTGGGGAAGTGCGAATTAAGAAGAGAGTCATCAACATAAATAATTGTACCTACCTTTTACTGGCTGATGGGCAAAGCACAGGCCAAAATTACTGTAAGAATTGGAATGTATTTTAGATACTACCTACTCGAGGAACGCACAAAAACACGGGGGAAGGATTTTATTAAAATCTATGCTTAACTGTTAAAAATAGAGAGTAAAACGAGAAGCGAATTCAACACGAACGAGGTCGTGAGCAACCTCTAGGTAGCTTAACGTACACCTACTGAATCTTTCCTGCCTGTGTCATTTAAGTGGTAAGTATTTCTAAAAGGGACATTGCGTTTCCAAGAGCAATGTCGAACACAACATTTAGGAGCCGGTAAACAGGGAAACTTTGAGCAGTTTGATGGGATTATAACCTCCGCACACCGCATCAAAGTCATAATAAAAATTGAATAGCTGCTCCCGCCGCCGCCTGACGCGCCGTGACGATTGTTTCGACTACCGGTTTTAGATAATTATCTTTTTCATCACACGGCCGTCTCACTTCGATTTTTAATATAAAGACAGATCGGGCATTAATTAAGTTGGCCTGATGAGTTAGCGGCGTCCCGCTCGCACACAGTCATTACGGCCGCATGTAGAGGCGAGAAGTTTTTTTAATTCGTTATTATTCTGTGGCGTAAAGAAATGTTAATTTGAGGCAGCGTGAAATTAACAGCGGCCGCGTTGCCCTTTGTAGGGCCGCGCCGGCAGACTTAAACACACAACGGGTGACGAGCTACACGCTCCTTTCATACTCCACTCTCTTATTTGCACTCGGGTTACTCTTTTTGTACACTTTCATTAAGAGCTCCGAGCCATGGGTTGTTAAACATCGATTTGTAGTTCAGAGCACAATCGTTTGTGCTTAATGTAGAAACTTTGGAATGAATGGCCCAATAACGTCGTGATTATGTTCGCAGTGTTCAATCATGCCATTACTAATACCTGAGTAATGTTCCATTTGAATCTCTTTAGCGCCCGTTTACTGCTATTACAGTCTACCATGTCCAGGCAACTGCTACTTAAGGCATATCTACTTGAAATTTATGTCATTCCAAATGGCCAAGATTTCAAAAATCGTTATTGTAATTGGCAATAAGACTAACACAAAAGTAGTTGCTTATATTTTATGAAAAGGTAAACAATACGTTTGTTGCATTTGTCGAAAACAGTTAGGTAAGTCTTATTTTTTTAATGATAAAATATAACTAAGTACCATGTATTTCAAAACGAGGCTCGGACGGAGGGAGATGTAGAGCGCAGACGTCATACCCCTAAGGTGTTATTGTATTGTAATTTGTATTAATTACGTTTATTACAGTGTATTTTCATCCATGTGTAAAAAGGTCCCTTGCGCGTTGAAATCTAAACTATAAATATCAAATAGTATCAAATGTTAAAGACTTGACAAGATTATACAAAAAAAAAAAAACTGAAAAATACTCTTTCCAAATTTTACAATTTATTATTAGTCATTTTACCTATGGTAACCTATCGATGTTCCGAAAAACTTTTGTCCCCTGTTTCGTTTCTCCGACATTTTAATTTATCCGAAAGTATTTTTTCTCTGAACCCATTAACTTTTCAAAATGTTTGAAGAGATATACCTACAGAACCTGTACGTTAGGGTACGTAACCTTTTTGCCTAATCTTCGAAACGGAATTTGAATAACGCAAAAAAATACATCGTTAAAATATTTATGCCAATATGGGAAGTTGACTGACAGGTCGTATCTCGTATTTTTTTTTAAATATATATAATTTATAATCCTATGACGCACTGACACGTGACGTCAGAGTTCTTTGGCTATTTGACATACAGTTTATGAGTTTTGAAAGTAAAATAAAAAGTAAATCCTGTCTTAATAATGTTCGTGTAGATAGCATTTATTTGTGGTCAGTGTAAAATAATTAAACAGCACTAACTTTCATCCCTTTTTCCCTAATCAAAAATGATTTCGGTTTTGATTGCAATGATTGCGTTGTTTGTTGCAGTGGTACCGAGTGGACCTCAGCCGGCTCAGCCCGAGGCTGCAGCAGAAGTTCAGGCAGCTAGACGCTGACGAGGACACGAAGGCGTTCCTCTCTGCGTCCATCGACAAGTCCACTTGGGTCTGGACGCAAGTCTGGTACCTCCTCGCCAAGTCCGTCCTCAGGCACTTCTGGTCCATCACCGATATTAATGGGTACGTATTCATAAAACGGATCTTATAGAGTTTTGTGCCAAATGGTATAAAAAAGGGGGTCCGTTCATTTGACCAAAAGTACGTTTGACAAACGTATCATTTTACAAACTTTCATTTCGCAAAAACGTGTTTGTGCTTAAACCATTACATATTGCACAGATTAAATCAGCTTATTAAATAGGTTAGGTTAGGTTAGAATATCGACCACTAAAAACTTGAAAATAATACGGCGGGAAGTATCTCTTTGTCAAATGAAAGTTTGTAAAATGATACGTTTGTCAAATGATGATTTGGTCAAACATTAGTGAACCATAAAAAAGTCTAACGAAAAGCAAGCTTTCAATAAACCCGATGTTTATACTATAATGTCGTCAAAGTAATGTTACTTATCATGTATTTATTGTTTATTTCGCCAATTTCTCATTTAAATAATTTCAATATAGCCAAGGACACTCTAGTGGTTAATACGAATCTAACCACGTATAAATTATTATAATCGGTTTAGCCGTTTAGTAGTTACAAGCGGACATTGAGTCGGACATATATGTATACAAGTCAAACACACAACCCTCCTTTTGGGATTGGCCGCAGTCGGGTAAAAAGAATCCTTCGTCCTCTCGTCTGTCGTTTGTCCGTCTGTCACTGTGATGGCGTATTGCTATTTAAAATTGCATTCGTTTTAAGTATTACTGAGGTGCCGTATTTAAACTTAATCGTTGGCATTTTTATTTTCTTTGCCAAATATGGCAAATTTAAAAAAACGTATTTATATCTCCTAGATTTAAGTTCAGAACCCTCGATTCGTGAGTCCGACTCTCGCCTGAACGGTGTTTATAATCAACTTCAAATCCCTTTCGTGCGAGACGAAAAAGCTGAAGTCAAGACCAAGTCAACCCGCCGTAAATAATGAATCATACAAGTAAATGTAAGGTAAGTTGTACAACTTGTACGGCACTCTTCTGAATGGAAAACGCTCATCTCATTGTAACAAATACGCCATCAAACTTTTTAATTTAAAAGTAATGAATCATTTCTTTCACAAACGATGAATTGCCATTTGAATCACGACAATTGGGCATTATTAAGTGCGTCCAGATTCGTCCAATTACGCCAATTACACTCTCCCGGTAGCTGTAAGCACGTTCTCATACATATGAGTAGGTATATTATTTCCTCATCCATTGTGTCGTGTATGCACAAATTAACTAATTCAAATACTTACTGCTGCGCTTTCAGACAGTCGATAATATTTTATCGATAGTTTTATTCGCTACTATAACTAATTTACGTACTCTAATGTAATTGCGTTTCACTACGTCAATTTAAAGCTGCATATAAACGATTTTCTACTATCCTCTTAAAGAGGGTATAAATTGTTACCCTCGACATAATTCTTGAAATTAAGTTTACTTGGCATCTAAGATTACAATGCATCTGTATTCTCGCAGCAGCAAATCCTTGAGTATACCTTAGGCATGTTGTAAACAAACATCGATATCGATAACCCGGCGTGTCCGGCTAATCACTGGGTGCGTCCGGGGCTCTGAGAGCTCTGAAAGCGATCACGGCGGGTGTCTATAGCCGGCCACTAATAAATAATTTAAATAAATTGACGGACGAGATTTACTCATTGGCTGTTTCCGTCTCTCAATTACGTTTTATTTATCACTTGCTACTCGTCGGCTCAAGAGGACCGCGTCGCGAGTGAGCCCTGATTTGCATGTTCCTGCGACGACGTTGCTCAAGGAACGCACTTTAGCCCGGAATTATTGCTCCCGAGTATTTTAACACTCCTATTACGAAACCTTCTATTTATCGCACTTTAAAACGTAATTTCATTCTATTGAGACTTAGGTCGCGGAACGTCAATCAAAGTTACGTGTTGATTTTCACGCGTACTGCTATTGATTTATTAGGTAATGTTATATTTATTATTTATTATTTGTTATAAATTATCATACATAACAAGGTTACACAGGTCTAAATCAAATTGTATGTGTGCATGCTTACTGTAATAACACGAATCAAATGCTCTTAACTTCCTCCAGGGCTCTAAATCAACGCTAAGGCTATTAAAATATATGAGTCAATAGACGCCCTGTAGTCCGGTGCTCGGCCGTTTCCGGACAAAAATATTTAAACAAACATATATCAAATGAATGACACTTGACAGAATTGATTTTATCCGTGTCAACTCAACACATGGAAATGTAGGGACATCCTCATTTACACAAATTGAATTTGATTTTGATTTAACACCTCGTATCGTAAATCGTAACCTACCATTCAAGTAGGTACAGTTTGTACAAACAAACTGGTTATTACTTTAATAATACCAACAAACTCTTATAAAAAAATGAGTGTTTTGCTAGCAATTATTACTGCGGTAAAACTTTCACTGAAGAGCTTAAATTATGAACAAACAATTCCAGAATACACACAGAGCATTCAGAATTCCAAACAAACTTAATTGTAAAGGTCTTATTATTGATCAATTCAAAATAATATGTAAATTTAAATAACTGAAATGTAACGGCTCGTGAAACGAGGCCAGTTCTATTAATTACTTATTCGGTAGTGACGCGTTTCAATCGGAGCCAGACGGACTAATTGGTGCGACACCGCGCACATGCCACTAACCAATTGGCGATTGTTCAAAATTCGAACGCGCTCGCATTACGTATTAAGGCGATCACCATGGCCTTAGCCTTTTGAACGTGTCCATTGCAATGCCACACAAAAGACGTGATGCCACTGTATTTTTTAAACGCGGGACTTTTTAATCATGGCCGATCATTGCTTGAAAACACATAATCAACACATAATCATATTAATATAAAATTTAATTAATAATTAAAATTTCTTGCCTCCAAACTTCTTATTTTTGAGTGACCCTCGGAACCTCTAATACCGTTTGTGCTAACTCATAATTTATCCGAATTAGTACTGGTTTTAAGCTCAGTCAGACAAGTTTAAGTTTATAAAAAATACCTGCGGTTAGGTTAGGTTAGGGTTGTATTAAAAAATTACAGTAAAAGTTTTCAAATTCAGATGGAAATATATATTCAGGCTTAAGGAAATCGGAGATAAAATGCATCAGGGCAATAGACAATTAGGGATTTCAATATAGACCACACTTTATGTTTTTCATTACCCTCAAACGTGGATACCTACTTGGGACACCTCGGATACTTTGGACGGTGTGGGAATTTATGACTGCTGGTTTAGAAGTTACGCTGGCAATACAGCTCTTTGGTCTATAGTCTATCTGTCACCGGAATGCGTTGGGCCTAATTGGGGTGTATTTTAATGTAACTCACACCATCCCAAGTACCCACGTTGTCCCAAGTATCCAATGAATAAAATAAATGTTTTGGAACATTACTTTCGCATTTACTGAACAGCTTTGACTATCATTATAGTTAAAAAGTAATGGCCATTCATTACATAGATAAGCTTAGACAGGGACCTTTAACTTTCCTGATCCTGATCCTGATTTCTGAGGACTAGAATCAATAATTTCAATTGTTATTTTCTCAGGGCTCACCAATTCGCTTTAAGACTGTTTGAAATCCAATCCACACCAAAACAAAACTTAGTATCAAAAAAAGTGGCAAATAAAAACATCGAAACAAATATTTCAATAAACCGACCGTAAGTATATCTCAAATGGTGCTGCCTTCACAATAGCTCGAAGATTTAAATCAATCACGAATAAATTATTAGAAACTGGAACCATTTTGTATCCAAAGGTAATTTGTTGAGCAAATTTAAAATGTTCAATATTATTCTTCGTGCTCGTGAACTTCAAAACCGAGGTTTCCATTGAAATACAATTTTGCAATCATGATACGTAATTGAATTCTCTCGTCGCAGGGTTCGATGACAGCAATCGGGCACCAATTTGCCGGCACCTCATTACGTTTTATGGGCACTCAATCATTGGCCAAATTATGCACACACCGTTATTACCACTGGTGTTATTCTGGAAAGCAGCAAAGCGAGCGAGCTCCATCGAATCCACCTTGCTCGACCCTCGAGACAACGCGGCGACCGGTGCCTTGCCTGCTATTTTGGCAAACCAATATGGTATCCCCGGGCCAGCGAGCGGTTGTAGCGGGGCCCGGGTCAAGTTGAGCTAGTCGAGCGAAAACTCTCCTTTGCTACGGCAGAGAATAACACCACAGTGCACTTGATAACTGCGGCGAAATTTGTACGTGTCACTGTCACTCTTTAAGGAAGTAAGTGAGAGGAAAACACATTAATTGCACCAGCGTTTACAGTTTTAACCGTATCTTCGCTTACCGTGCTTGAATCAATATGTTACTGTTCTTGCACATTATCGCATTGTACTCGTAAACATATCATTACTGTAATGGGCTTCTTCGGAAAGTAGATCGACTACCGTTGTGCGCGCAATTTGATTATTTTAGTTAACTTATTGGGAGGCTGTCCTTCCTTTGGAATTAACGTACTTACCAACTTAATAAGCGAACCAAATAAACATTGAGCAGTGTGGATGTATATTTCAAAAGCGCCATAAAGATTATTATTGTCAATTTAGTATGAATAAGTAAAACTAAGTATAACTAATTTAGTAAAACTGTAGTATGCCTCTTAAAAATTACTATGTCTTGTACACATTGAAAGATCGCAAGATTGGTTAACTTGACCCAAACATGGTTGTTTCAAAACAGTTAAACAACCATAAGACAGAATGTAATTTACGTTTTAAGGTTAAGATAAAGTTAGTTACGTCCCAAAAGCGCTTATAATAAAATAAAAACTCACTTAAAAACGTGTATGATTAAAGGACCTTCGTATGCAAATATCGCCATAAACGTCTCGCGCCGGACGTTACCGCGATTGTTATTGCGACCATTAATTACTGCGACCTTCTTAAATCGCGTTAATAACGCGCCGTAATTATTCTCATATTCCGTCTCGCCGCTTAAATACTTTATCCTTTCACATTAACTCTTAACGGCTTGTTTTTGTTAACAATAATTACTTCGTATTCAATCTCGTATTTCGGTCCATTTACGACCAACATACGGGTCCGTCCGAGCTATGCATTATTATGACCTTTTAGTCTTTTTCGTTTCATATATTTTACTTTAAAAGTCGCAATAGTTCTTTACAATCCGAGACTTCGAAAGTTTTAGTTCACTCCCTATTTCAACCATAACGAAATTGCAGTTTTTTGAATACCCCGCATTCTGCCTCGTCTTGCCCACAGAATGGGAGAAATTCAGCTATTCAATCACGAGCCCATTTTCCTTAAATAGAAGTTAATCGTACAAGAAACAGACTATTTCTTAGCCCTACCGTCTTTTGAAGCGTAATTACGAGCGTTTCTTGCGCGACGTATCCGCGGTCGACAAAAGGGTTCTGCCGGAGTGCACCGGTAACTATCGGTAGGAAACATCCAGGCCGGCAATAATAAGATTAACGTTATTTATTTATTGTGAGCAGTAAAACGCCGTGTGGTCCGTATTCCTCGCGGCCGCCACTTCTCCGCGATGCTACGATAGTGTACCATTAGCGCGAACACTCGCGCCGGCATCCAATTGTGCGTTTAGATATCGCATACAAATGTCGATCGGGCCGCGGAGCGCGCTCATCTGCATTCAATCCCATTGTTGCGGTTATTATTGAATGTATGCGTAATCGCTAATTTATGGGAGCCGGCCGGGCGCGTCACAACCGATCTGATCTTTAGGCTTGCTGTTTAGGATTCAGCCGATCGAACGGAATCACTTCGGTTAACGATCTGGGTTCTTGTTAACAGCAACAATACATAAGCATTTGCTTTGCTGATGGATTACCTTTTTACACACCTACAGTTTAAGACCAGATTCTTTTAAAAATGTTTTAGTTAATGATAATCAGAGCTATAATTTTGGTGGACAAGCCACCTAAGATTTCACACCAGATAAGTGTAAAGCTTTATATCTTTGGACGGTAGATACTGGAACTATTATGCGAAGCGAATATGAACACTGTGATTTTTTTCCAAGGAGGATTGTAATTATTGGCAAAAAAAAGGCGAGAGAGCGTAATGGGGAGTGAAAAGCCGCGGCGGCTCCCGCCCGCGCCCGCGCCGTAAAAAGCGCAAAGAATACACCTCGATATGATCGCACAAAGGCCGCTCCTGAATCCTACCTCAATGCTAATTTCCACTATCGCGCTCGCCCTCATTCATTTTCAATCGAAGCCAGCCTCCGCTTACTTCTATTTTTTTTAAATCACATTAAAGAATCGAATATGGTGGACGTTTTTTTGTGCAGCCGGTGCGTGCGACGCGATTTATTTATTTGCGGGGTTTTTTAAAGCGACATTCCGGCTCGCTGTATACTTGTGTCTACCCGCAATTGGCATTTCGGGCTAAGCGCGAGGTATACAAAGTCGCCGGTTTTAACGGTCGTTTTTAACGCTCGAACCTCTGGCGCAAGAAACGGAGGATACAAATAAATTATTAATCGTTTGTCCTGTCTTTTATAAATTAAAATCCTTCCTTTTTTTCGTCGGGCGCGCCCTGGCCGAGTATTTTTTGGCGTCTCGTTTCATTGTCTGTCTTCGAATTTATTAAGCTAAAGCCAGAGGTGAGCAATTAAATCTGTGACAGAAATTAATACGAGCACGCCGGGGACGCCGGTCCTTGACCGGTTATTAATTCACAGCTTGTGTGCTTTATTAATCCACGCATTATAAATAAAGACCTCGCGTCGGTAGCCGCAATAAAGTACCTCGACGCAGTGTAGGTAGACACGATTTATTTTGAATATTCAAACCGTGACGACTTTATAAAACGCCCAAGCAAGTACTATACGTCGGAGAAAGAAATAAATTGAAGCAAATTAGATTTTCTTTGTGTGCATGACACTTCAAACACCGGTAATTTCCGTGAATTAAGATTTCCCCGCGCCCGCGCGCGCTGCTCCGGGAAATTCTCGAAAAATTATCTAATTACGTGTGTGCAGGGAGAAAAATCGCGAGTTTACTTAGTAACCGCCCGGAAAATTACTGGCATAAATCACCCGCGCGGGCGGGGCGCTTGATTTTCCATTCGCTATCTTTTACGCTGTTATTATTTTGATTTATTTCTGCTGGTAATGAAGGCGTTCGTCTCGCATTGACGTACCACAAATCCAGCGCCGTTCTCACTTCGCGAAATTGCTTTCCCTCTGTTGTATTAGCCGCCTAAGCTCAATTAATGTTTGCAAACTTATTTACTGAAACAGAAAAGCGAGCACGTTTATTTTCTAAATTGCAATATATTGCACGAGTTTCTGTGGCGAATCAGTATAGCTGTATTAATAGCCTGTTAGAATAGAGTTGTAACTTACCGTCCAATTGGTCATAACTTCATAAGACTGGTAATAAAATAAGTTGCACATTACCACAAATAGGTGTTAGTCGTGAAAAATAAAACAGCGGACGTTGCGGCTTGGACTATGGTAGGATGTGCGTGATGGGGCGTCGATACAGCGCGCGCTCGTTAACACGGCAAGTGCTACATTCCGGGACACCGCACATTGGGCTGCGGCTGCTAACCATCGCGCAATTATGCGCGGGCGGCGTCGCGCAGACCACCTCGCTTGTACACATTATCTCATCGCTTGTGGGGATTCTTCTAGCCTGTGGGATCTGCTTACTGGGCGCACTCAATCATGTTCATACGTGTGGCCATGCATTATAAGCAAGGAAAAAAACAAGTCAGGGTTATAATAGTAGTTTATGCAACAGTTGTATAAGAGAGGTCAAAAAAGACGACTGGTGTCGTCGAGTATTTTTTGACTTAGTTATACACCGTTGCATACAATACTTTTTCTACGACTAGGTTTCAAATAAAATGCAAAATTAAATTAACAAATTTTTATTAATATACCTAGGTTAGAATACGAACGAAGCACAGAACAACAAACGAGCGAGAAACATTCGAAAACAACAAAATATGTGTCTATGGTTAACTTTGTTTTTAAATTGATGTGCACTTGCCAGGTTTCATATTTTTTTTAAAAGTTGCACAATCGATTTAACTTGTGAAATAGGGACTAAAAAACACCTAATGATTTGAGAAATGAATTATTTTACCTGATTGGTCGATTTTAATATAGCTGCGTTCTGGTTGGTTGATAGAATAGAATAGAATAGAATAGAATATTTATTAGTAAGAAATATACATCGTCATTTTAAAATTACTTATGCGTTAAGTTTAAACTAATTTTATACATTCGATTCAATATGTTCATAATATTAATCTATACATATATGTTACAAACACTTGATACATTTAAATTAAATTATTAATGCAAATAACATGATTATATTAGTAGGTAAGCGTATCTCTGGGCTTTCGACACGTATACTCATCCCTCTAGGAAGTCCCTAATAGAGTAGAATGCTTTATCAGTGCAGAATGATTTCAGTTTGTGAGTGAAGGAGGATTCATTCTGTGCAATGCGGATTGTTTCAGGGATTTTATTGTAAATTCGTGCACCCATCACTTTCAGGGACTTTCCCGTCTTCTGCAGTCTGTGCACGGGGACTGCCAGTCCCGGCTGCCTTCGTGCAGAGTAGCTGTGACCTACTGCGAACTCATACCAAATGAAATGTTTTTTTTAAAGAGTTAAATTAGTAAAAGAGTTTACATACCAAAAAGAACCTAACGTTCCGATTGACAGTCAATGTGTATTGTGATTGGTGGTTTAATTTGGTGAAGTATTTTGATTGGTCAAATTAACCTAGGTGTAAGCTTTGGCAGCTAGGCATATCGTTTTGGCTCAAAAAAGCACAAGTGCTGTTAAGGGGAATAGACTAGATAGACTTTTCTACGGAATGTTCTGCGGACATATTATCTATATTCTTATATTAGTGTTCGTGACTATATAAATGTCAGATAAAAGTAAAGGAGTAGGAAAAATAAGTTATAACACCGATTAGGAGGTTCTTAATCCTTACTAGTTTTGAGTCAATGATGTTGTTTGATAAACCTGTATTATTAAGTTCTATTAAAATTTCAAGCAGATGTACCTATGACAAATTGAATTAATTAAGATTTTGGCTCTACCTGTGGTGAGAAGTCGCTTCACAGAGCGTCTCGGGTTGACTCGTGATCGTAAGGTACCGAGTTTGATCCCCGCGTTCACAATTGTGAAGCTAAAAATATTCATACAATATGCGATAACATTTCTCTCCCCTTAAACCTAGTCAGATTTTTACAAGTTTTGAATATCTTGTAGAAATAGAATAATAATAAAAGAGACTAAAATATTTATAGAAAAAACAACGAAAACGTACAGACCACGGAATAGAAAAAAACATTGGAAGTGGCGTGAGTTTTGCTCAGTATCAGACCTGTTGTCGCCAATACTCAAACTATTATAAAAACACCACGCCACTATGGTTTTTTTTTTTTATAAGGCTAACTTTGTTACATTCCAAAATAGCACAAGGCATGCTTCTCCATTTGTTTCCTATATTAGAAATATTAATCGCACAACTTTCACGCAGAAGCAATCGTGGCAAAACTAAGGTAGGTTGCGCGGAACTCTACATAACTACGCCACACATTACACGCCCACTTAACGCTTCTACTGTTTTTTCTGTTTTGTGGTACAGACCTACTTTTTCATAATAACTATAAAATATTATAAAATGGTGGAAATTTATTCGAATCGAATTTAGGGGATGAAAAGATGGCCTGGATCTAAATTAGTATGGATTTTTTTTTGACTTCGTCGGTTCACAAGTCTCTTAAGTACATTACCCGATGATCTAAAGGTGAAGGAAAAACATCGTGAGGAAACCTGCATATTCGAACAGCTGAGTGTGTAACACGCTGAGTGGGTAATACAAAAGATCCTAAAGGGGTCGAAGTGTATCCCAAAGGGCCCATCTGTAAGATAAGATAAGAGAAGGTATTGAAAAACGTTATCGCCCGAAGCTAAATTTGTATGGAAGAAATTTGACAGCTACGTGATTTCAGCATCACACAACAACACAATTATCATCATATCGCGGACAAGACTAAACCTTGACTGACGCATATCTTGAATATTTTTATTCCGGTTCATTAGTGTTTACAATAAAATCAGCGTGTTCGATCTTATGTTACTAATTATAACAACCATAAAGCGGTGTACCAATCCAATAACCTACCAGCGCTCACAGGCATTCCTTTAGGTACCCCAATAATTTAACCGGTAGACCATAATAAATCTGGAGGCTTCTCAAATAAAAGTCCAAAACTTTTAACGGCAGTTCGAACATTTCTTAATTAGCCAGTTTTTATTGAACAGCAAATTCGGTTAACTCCAACAAAGGCCTCTTTCAAATAAAAATAAAGCTGTGATTCGTGACGAATCCTGAAGGTGTTTTGCTTGATCCCTCGATCCTTTTTGTCGGCCGACTAATCTAGAGATGGCCTCCCGACGTTTTTAATTAAACAAGTGTAACATCGCTGCACGTACCATAATATAGCTCGCACCAACGCCATTTTAGGGTTGTCGGCACATTAACACCAATTAAATTCTAAATAAAATGAAGTATTTTAATGAGAATTCCGATGTCGTGCAATCCGACAGTGACGGATGACGGATAGCAATTACGTTACCTATGCAAGCAGGTACGCCGCAAGTTAACACTTCTAGTTCTAACGATTGCGTAATCTTATTCCTCGATAAACAGTTATCGTATTCGATTATTTTCCCGTAATTAACATCCTGTACTCGTAATTGTTGTGGTCTCTGGAGGGTCTATCAATGAGTTTATGCGGGGATAAGAATTTTAAATGGGATAGTTTACTTTTGATTTTTTATTAAACTCTTGTCTTCCTTTAAGGAAAAGAGTCGCGACTTTATTCGGCGAAAGGTTATTTATTTCTGCTATTAATTTCTCTTCGAAAATAAACATTCGCGAATCGTAGTTTTAGAATCGAAAATATACGATCCATTTCTTTGTAGCTATGTATGGTTTGACTTAACCGTGCCTTTATCAAGAAAAGGAAGGGACAGAAGGAATTGAAATTTCATTTAGTGATGTAGAATTTGACGATTTACCGAATGGATTCTACAGTGTTGAATATAGCCCAGCCCTGCTGCTCCCGTCGGGCCGTAATTAGTCGGAAGCTCATCGGAGTGGTGTGAATGGCGGCAACAATGAAGTCGGTAGCCCGGGCTCCACCAATATTCGATTTAAAGCACAATGCCCACACGACCCACGCCTCGCTTGTCCTGCCTCGACCTATAGGTAAACTCTCGACACACACAGAAGGCAGGCTATCACTGGACCATCTCAATTCAATCAATAAGCAACCTCTGGTGCTCTAAAATCTGACCACTGTTCACTTCTCGTTCGCATTTAAAAAAAGTTACATTAAGACCATCTTAATAGCCGACTTGATTACCATCTAAGTTGAGTGGAAGACGATTTGGGAGTCGGCGTCTTGAGAGAAATAAAAATGCGTAGTTACGTACGCGCACGCGTCGCCACCGGGTTACGCTGTCGTTAAGAAATTACCGGGCGCCGAAGCCGAGCCGATTTTATCGATGGAATTTATTGTCGACACTCGCTCGGCTCGCACGTGCGTCCCTATCGATGACGTAAAAAAAGATACAGCACCGATAACCGTTTTAAAAATTGCAGTTTCTATTAATTATCTTAGAGAAATCTAGTTTTAGTTTAGGCGTCGTCATCAAAACAATATGTTCTATCTCTTATTGTAAGTGACGGTCACGTCCGCGGAGCGCGGGCGCAGCACGGTAGTAACGAGTGTATAATTACCAGCGGCGCCGGTAGCCGAAAGGCCGACTCATCGTAATTTGATGGCGTCGCCGCCTGCGCAACAAAAAACTAATTAACGGAGAGCTCACAACACACACACTTTGTTGCATTCGCAGGAACATTCACAAAAGAAAGGATTGTTTTTAATGACCGCCTTAGTCAGCTCGCTAGCCGATGGTGAGAACTGAGGTTTTCTGTCATGTTTGGTGTTATCTTGTTCTGTTAATATTTAAAAAAGTACTACCTACTTTACAAAATTTTAATTGTTTATATTTCCACGCATGACATGAAAAAAATGCTTGACTTTATTGTACATTCTGATAGAAAGTTTTTTATTTAAGTCAAGACGAGACACGTGAAGTAAGTAAGTACACATAGCTAGGAGCTTGGTGTCACAGGCTAGGTGTATTCCCGTCTGGGATGTGCATACATGACGTGTTATATTTTACCATTCAAATGCTAAGATTTAAAGGATAGGCATTATGGCAATGGCACTAACTTAATATAATTAAGTTAAAATTGATGAATAAAGTACTCTTTTGCTAAGGTGTCATTCTTAAAATACTTAAACTAAATGAAACAAGTTGACGAGTGCTTTTCTAGCATACTAAAATCTACAGAAAGACCAGAATTCTAATAGTAACTTGGTGGTCTATCGCTTTCACACTCTCTCTGGCACAACAAATATAATGACAAATGCCAAAAAAAGAGTGACAGCGATAGACATCCGAGTACTTTTAATATTCTGGTTTTACTGTACATACCTTGTCTAGTCCTACAAAATAACTGCCAAGTTAGAGTTTAGATAAGCAGAGTCTGAGTGCCTTGATAGATTGTCGCCATGATGGATCGTGCACCAATAACGCGAGACAACCGCAGACGCCAGACGCCGTCGACAACCGACATATTACCGCTCGCGTCTAACATTATTGCAATCATTTGGATACTGGTGACGTTCTCTGCTGATAAAATCGAACGCTTTGACGGTTAACAAGCAATATAACATGCGATGGTTATCTCTTGTTGGGAGTGATATACAATAAATCTCTAATTATCAAATAACTTCTATAAATGTCGACACGCTTTCTTGCTGGATTGTACTATTAGTAAAACTAGTCCTGGATCGGAGGAGTCCGTATGAACTGACAACTTCATCTTCATTTTAACTGAATGGTATAGTAAGTATCTGTCTTACGCAGTATCTACGTACCTAGTAGAAAGTAGAATGTGAAAACTTCAATCGTGATATTATAGTGCTAAACATACTTACTAATTCAGAGTACTTCCGGTCAAATACAGAGGAACGCCAAATATACTGTTGAATCACTTTTATTTAACTTTTATAACGATATACACGTGTTTAGTCGTTAAAATCAAAAATATATATATGCTAAATTTTGTCTTTCCTCTGCAAACGATTAAAAAACAATTAGCTCGGGAGTTCAAATTATTTCTGCAATTAGGTAGATGTGTACGAAACGGGAGCTTTTCTTCCATTGATTTAAATTACGATCTAGGGACTTAACGAACTTAGGGCGAAGCTATAAAAGCGTATTTTATAGGCAGACGTGACACGTAACCTTCACAATTCGCAAAAGCTTACCGTTTCCAAATGTGATTGAAGAGTTCGACGCGGGCGCAACAATGGCGAGTCCTTGGCGAGTGTCGGCCGCGGCTGCGCCCGCGACGAAACCCGATCACCGGCCGCGACGCGTCAACAAGCCGAAGTTAATCCCTTTAATACTCATTTAACTGGCGCTGCGCGTACAAAGCTGCGAATTGCCATTGTTCGCGTTAACGCGCCTCTGTTTTATTGCCTACTTTGCGTGCGCATGAATATGCCCGTTATGATAACGTACGCAGATGCCATTGCAATGAATGTGCCGTGCACATGCACAAATGTAAAAAATGCAAGTAAGTACGTTGATTTTTATTGCTCCACTCAAATTATGAGAATAAACAAAGATAAGTCCACAAACAATTATGTCCAGTTAGCTAGTGCCTTTGCCAAGGATATTCTCCTCCACCATGGATGCCGGTTTCTTTTGTGTACAAAGAACCTAATTTGATTAGAAATAACTCTGCGAATATTGGCGGCGCCGAAATAGGACGCTACATTAACGCGCGCAGGGACACGGCGACCCGAAGAAATGTCACGTCAAAATCGGTTTCCGAGAACCGTAGCGCTACCGGACCCGAAAGGGAATTAATAAATACAAAAGGGTTATAAAAACTGTGACAGAATTAAGAGCGGGCGCGTTAAAATTGTGGTCCGCGTGAAGGCGACGCGAACAAGTGAAACATAATGCGCGAAACAAAGCAGGCGGAGCGAATGCCTTAAATCATTTTTAATTATGTTATGGCGCAGGCGGCCGCGGCTTGGGTTACACGCTGCCGCTAATCACACGCTGCCGATGCGCGCGCGCATGTCAATGTCCGATCGATGCGTAGTTGCACTCGCGCTCTTTTATTTGAGCTTTATTGTAATCCAACGTTTACTTTTGCACTTTTCACGTGTCATTTTCACAGTTATCCTCTTGGTCATACAAAGAGTTACTTAGCAAGAAAGACTTCTAAAGCAAACATGACAATGTCTCCTTGCACCTGCGGCTACTACTAGGCCAAATACATTATATAAAATGCTTTCGTAGCTTGAATCTGTCCGTCCCATGCAAATATCCCCATTATTTTCATACATTACCATCACCCGAACTGGAGTACTACATAAACACCGAGTCGGAAGCTAATGGAGTCGGTCGTTTTATTGGAACGTAATAGTCGTGACGTTGTTTATCGTCGGAGCGATGGGCGGGAAAAAGTGGCGATTATTTAAGAGACACACGTGAGAGAAAGAACGGGGGCAAAGAGCGGGGGCTCATTGTTGGCCGGCTCTTATTTCACGGCGGCTTAGCGGGTTCACTGGCAGAGGTCACTCGCGAGCGCACGGTGCGCGGTTATTGCTGCCGATCGATTTAACAAATCACTGCCGACAATTTTATATCGCCACTAGTTCTTTGGGAGTCCAGCGCTTCGATTCGACGCTAAGTGTTAATTAATACGCGCTTCTGGTTATCACCTTAAAAAATGGTTTCATTACGTTATAGGGGTAATGACAACGGCCAAATATAAAGCTATTTTATTTTTAAATTCCAGCTATGAGGCTGCATAAAGGACATTATGAAAAAGTTCTACACATAATAAAATGATAGATTACAACTCAATTCTGTCACCCTAGAACAGATGCATTCAATGAATTTAATCGTTAGTGAAAATGTATAGGATTGACGACGCAGGCTGCCGGGAAGGTTGCTTAACAGAAACAGAACAGAAACAGAAAAAGATTTATTGCCCTCTCAGCACAGTAGTTATACATATTATTCCTTAATATAGTAAATACAAAAACTACAACAAGTCTTAACGATGTCTACCAGATTTATGGCAAAAGGTTCAGAACTCAGCATATGCTGTGAGACAGGTCTACACAGCGCTGTTTTTCAGCCTGTACCGGTCTCTCAATGTGTGAATAAGCCTTAAGGGCACACTGCTTACATCACGACAAAAAACATAAAACAAAACTAAACACAGAACAAAGACATACTACTTAAAAGGTTATATCAATTTCTAAAATTATAAAAAAGACGTTTATTCCGTAGTTCATTCAATTTGCCAATTTTTGAATATCGTTTTCTTTAGTTGTAGGTTCCTAAACATCTTGTCCAGAGGGGCTATTGCCTAACGCACTCGCAATCGCAATCACTCTCAATTTCAAAATCGAAGGCTTGTCTGCATACAAAATGAAAACAATTGTTCCGCTCCTCAGGTGCATTAAAATATCTTAAGTTCTCACAATCATGCATTAATCTAAATGAACAATTCACAATGTTGATATAACTTAGCCACATATATTTTAATAACAGTTAGCACCACGATCTATCGCACTCCAACTGGCCGAACGGGACATACTTCACTTACTTAAAAGTAGCGGTACCACATTTCTAATAGTAAACATACGGAGCGGCGTCGTGGCGAAACAACTGTTTGTCGTAATATTGGAGCGCATCGCTGCTTCTCCCGACATTCCTGCTGGCGCGTGCCAACGTGCTATGCTGCTGTCTGTAGCAAAAAGGCAGTATAGAATATGAAGTTCATAAGCGCATACTGCCTTTTTGATTTAATGGGCAGTATGGATTTATTCACTGGTTTTGGGTTAGGGTGTTTATCATTTGAATTTAAAAAATTAATGACCCTTTACCCTTTATAATGTAAAAAATGAAAATGTCTAGTTTCAAGGTGAAAGGAGAAAATGTATAGGTTTCTACATTCAATTCGCGGATAGATAAGGCTTAGGTACCTACTTCAGATTAATATTTGACACATTTTGTGTTGTTAAATGTCAAATTTTAACCCGAAGTGAGCCTTATCTGTCCGCTGTTTTAATATTGGAACCCGACATTAGAGTTTGCACAAATTCACCACTTGTGCTATAGCAGATTTTCAATGTTTATTATTTTTCCAAAAACAACAAACAATAACTAACTTTCCAGTCAACTTAGGTATGTCAAACACTAATGATATCATGACCATTTGTTCTGCCTGTTGCTGCTTTGGAGAATTGCATAGGTAATCATGAAAATTGATTCAAAAAGTGGTGAAAGTGTGCAACCCCTAAATACCAACTAATTTAATTACAATTTTGATTACTGGTCTTTTAGATAAATGGGAGCAAGAATGCGATGGAATTCATTAAAATATAATATGTGTATTTTATATTTTACACATTTACGTTTTCATTCGTAGGGTTCGGTACCAAATACTGAACAACGGAATTCTTATTTATTGTTCTTATTATCTTGGTCTCTTTTACTCTTTTACGTTGTAGGTAATTCTTTAACTCTGCCTAACCCACTCAGGTTTCGAAGGTTTCTATTCAATATTTTTATTTTTTTTGCGTTTTTCTTCTTGTTTATCACTCTGTTCAACTCTTTCGTTTGAGACTAGATAGAAGTCGCAAGCAAATGGTCTGACGTTTCTGAGCGAACTATCTCAAGTTTGCAAACAGAATGCACTGCGCGGGTGTGAGGTTTGCCTTTCTCAATCATTACGTAAGTGAGGTAATATTTCCATTATTTTGATACTCGCAATGTCGGTCAACGACAGTTCGCGGATCGAGCATCGGCCTTCGGAATGCGTGACCGTTGGGATGCTCGGGGAAAAAGCAGCCATCCGCCGGTGAATGAAGCGATTAGCGCTCAATAGTATATTGGGCCACGAGCTATCAACAGCGCAGTGGATGAGCCTTACCGCTAGAATATAAGGCGTACAATGGTGCAGCCTGTCCACCGGCACGCGGAACAAAACGCTGGGCACGACGCGCGCGCACCACGCCGCGCATTGTCTCAGCGCGCTTGACCCGTGCCTCGGGTAAAAACCGTGCCCAGTAAAAACCGCTAAAAACCGCCGATCCGCTTTTAATTGGGGAAAAAATCTCACTGACGACGTTTTTATCGGTTCAAAGTTATGGCTTGATAAATTCGTAGAATCTTACGCCTTTCACCACGGCTTGTAATGTGTATTTGTAGAGGATGGACCTATCTCCCCTCGGGATACCGGAGTTCAAGCTCTTTTTCTTCTCTGGGTCACTGTGCCAGTTAGGTGAATTTTTTTAGTCACCGAATTCTTAGATACGTTTCAGGCTTAGCAGTAGGTACCTACTCATACTGAAAAGAGCGTCGGTGGCCTAGTGGCTTAGTGGGTCGACTCGTGCGTGATCGTAAGGCACCGATTTCGAAGCTGCGTGAACACTTACATGCTCTCGCTGTGAGCGAAAAACATCCTGCACATTCGAACAGCAGAGTGTGTAAGAGGGTAATTGCACAAAAGACCCTAATGGGCCCATCTCTGAGATAAGATAAGATAAGACCTACTCATACCGAGTGCATTACTTATTCAATTACGTAGCGATCGAATTGTTAGCTCGCGATCCCTGCGGAAAGCTCGTTTAGGATAAATCGTTAGGCGACCAGGCGTTTGTTAGCGCGCACGCCGCATGAGGCTCGGTGCTAATTCAAAGCTGGCTGCGCACGATCAATGTGTTGCTTTTATTTTTCTTGAGAAAGGATAACTCCTAAAGTATATGTTAATCTCATATACAATAACTGGGAAGTAGAAGACAGACAGTCAAACAGGCAACCAAGTAGACGATCAAACCTGATGGAAAGCATCACTCCGCCTATGAGCATTTTTCGGGCACATTTCGGGAAGTTGCACTGCATTGGTGGTAAAAAAGAATATTTATGTAGATTTAAAAAAAAAACTTTTGTGTTTGAAGTAAAGTGCAGTGTTACAGTCATAGCAGGGAGTTTCTTTTAATTTCTCACCGTTATTGTGCTACAATTAAACTACTGACTGTAGTGAGGTCACCAATGGAACAGCTGACACAGCTGATACCTACTTCTTATCAGATCATCAAAGTTTGTAGTTTAAACCTTGACATTTACTTACAATTCTGCTTACGATGCATTATCATAAGTTCCACACCATCAACCCCAAGCCTATATGATGACTAGAAACCCTAGTATATAAACTAAGCGTTTTACCAATAAAGGACAGTATTCTCCAAGACTCATGAGTTGTCATTTCAACCTAGTCACCCTGAACTTCATGGCTACCTTGCCAGTCGGGCTGCTCGAGGCAGCCACAGGTTTAGCCTGGACGCCGCTCGGACCACCCAACCAGCTCACCCTACACTTCACACTGCTAAGAAGTTCATTGGACCACATTCAGACGATTGTACAAAACAGTACCTAACTATCACTTAAAACAAAAGACTGAGCGGACTTGAGACTGGGCGGGTCGAAATCATCTGCAGGTTTATAAAGGAGTCCAGCACTGCAGCAGCAGGCAGTGAGCGAGAGCAATGTTCGGTATCACTCGTTCTTAATGGAGAAGGAACTGCTCGGTGCAAGTTATGGCTTCATTTCCTGGTAACTAAACACGTTACAGGCATCAACACAACCAAAGAAAGACACCTTTATTGGAGACGAAAAGAGGTGCCCCTCGGAACTTAGTCATACAAATAAAGACAAAGCAGTCTACGTTATTCTTTTTAAAAGCATAGGGGTATCCCAAGATTAAGTAACATGTGTCAAATATAATGGAAGGTTGACATCATGTCTTACGAGGAGGTGACAATGGATGAATGGATAAAGAAAAGGGGAATGCATCACCATCATTAAGACTACACCTACAAATTAATTCCGTTGACTTCGATGGTTGCGACAACCAGGTCTCTGCGAAATTTAAATTCGATCACCCCATTTGAGATGTATCTCGTAAGAACGTAAAAATCTGTTGAGCATCGGCAGATAAATCGATTAAGATACAATTTAAAAAAAATAGAATCTGCTCCTGGTTTGAAGTCGGTTAAAAAGAAGGTAGGTTTTACTGGCGTTATCGCCTTGTTATCCTTTAACCTACTGCCAAGCAGCATCGTTGTTTTTGGTGTGTCCACACACATCGAGGACAACCTCACCCATGAGTCCTCGGGATTGGCAACGGATTTCCCGTCTTAGGATTGCATTCTGAAGATCCCACTCACCATCAGGCTAGTTAGCCTTCTCCATGCCATAGTGAAAGAAAAATGTTTCAGCACTAACTCGCTAGGCTGGTGCGCCAGCTCGTCCCCTGCGCGTGAGTGGCCCGCCTAACGCTCCCGGCGACGCGCGCGTCTCGCTGCCCGTTAAGGCGGCGCGTCACTCACCGGCGACGCACAAACACCTCCTTAGCGCGCTATCGCCGTATCTGCGCGAGCGCACGCTTCCGCGTAAACCTCTGCCCTTTACGCTTCGTAATGATTCAGGGGGATTGTGATGCCTTATTAATTAGAGCGATCTAGCGAGGCAAGAAGTGAATAGGTACAGTTTCATTCGCTTCTTTTTAAAATGTGAAATAAGCAGACATTGGTCCAGCCAGCTAATTCGTACTAACAATAAGTGAATACGACGTGTCTCTGCCGTCTTCCTACTAGGTGGTTAGGTGGCTTACCGATAGTGGGGCGTTATTTTGGAAAAAGAATGCAGGTTTAAGATCGGTTGCAAGTTTTTTAAAGCGAATATGCTCTAGTTTAGCTCTACTTTTTTGTCTAAATGAATAGGTAAGTACGTTGATTGAGTAATTACCATGTAGGTAGCAACAACAGTGCAACCAGTTAACTGACCATTTGTGAAACTTGTCACCTTACAACAACGCTCTGTGGTCAGTAAACAGTGATGCTGTTTGTAGGTACGTACGTTTATTAATGTTCCACCACCTTCAGTAAGTGCAGCTGAACTACAATTTAATTAAATACCTAGACTTAAAGATACGCATCGCAGTGTAGAATATAAAATTACAGATCAATTTTCCAAATTCGGAATAGGAAATTCGTAATTGCTGAATTCAGAACTCTGAAATGGTGTTATTCAAATTTGGGAAACGGTACGTGGATAAATCCGTCGGCAGGCTGGCTTCAGGCTGGCTAATGAGCTAATTCGGCATGCGCCGAGCGGCGCTCTCGGCGGTAATAGATCGGTGCAGGGAATGTGGGAAATGCACACGAGCGGTGCACCCGGGACGGCACCCGCCACGATTGGAAATCGCTTGCAGTTGATTGGGCGCGGGATAAGATCGGCCGGGCGATGCATTTCAGCAATTAAAATGGGAAATTGGATCGGCCTGTCGTTTACATTGGATTTGACCGATTTTAAGGGTAGGTATTTTCCTCAGGTCTTAACATACATACTGTCCATATTCTTACCTTATACCTATATTAAAGAGGCAAAAGTAACGTTGTTTTCTTGTTTGTTACGCTTCTACAGATAAACCACTAAACCGATTTTTATAAAATTTGGAAAGGAGATAGCTTGAACTCTGAGAAACGACATAGGGTACCTACTTTATATTCCGGAAAACTTGACAGTTCCTGAGGGAATACCTATAAAAGACTTCTACACGAATTCGTCGAGTCTCGGGCAACAGCTTTGGTATGTCTTATATTTTCGTTTTTCCGACACGTTTAGCTTGGATCTGCTCTCATTGGTCTCACAGTTGTAATGTAAACAGACGCCTATAAACTGAAAATAGGCATATTCTCATGATGACAATGCCCCATTGTTTCAATGTAAACAAGTGCTCGTCCAATCAGCGGCGTTCTCTTGGTAATTAAAAATTCAAATTAGGAACGTCGCCCCCTCGCGCGTCGCGGTTGGTGATTACGCCGCGTTAATTAAAGCGACCAATTATACAAGAGCGGGGCGACCAATGGGAGGGCGTCGCTGAAGCGAGGCGTGGTAATTAAGACGCGAAAGGGTTGATTTTCCGGCTAGGGGCGGCGATTAATCACCGCCGCGGGGAGGGGCGCCAGGCGCGACTGTCTGAGCTACAGCTAAAAAATAAGGCGCTAAGGCGGTGTGCACCTACATGTACCTACTTACTGGATAAATGGTACATAAGTATTTCTTAACAAAACTTATCAAATGTGTAACATACCAGGACCTGAAAGTTGAAAACGAAATTTCCCGAACATGACAACTTGACAGATCGAGTTGTCGCACCCGAAACCCCCTGCGTACTAAATTTCATGAAAATCGTTGGATCCGTTTCCGAGATTCATATTATATACAGGGTGTAATAGGAGGAGTGGATCAAACGAAGCAGGTCGATAGAGGACGTCAAGACCTATCGATTTCACCTCCATGTATGTTGAGCGATTTTCTACTGTTCCAAAGTTATTTAAGTTGTAGTAAAGTTTCACTAACACCCTATATTACCGCCTATCTTCGCTAATTTAATCTAAACAATTGAAGGTACACCTATGATATTTGTTTTGTAGGTATTGGAATAGTTGGTCTTGAGTATCGAATTAAAAACGTGACCGTGAACTTAGCTTTGACTCAAACTTTCGAGGCTGTTAGTGAATAAAATTCACATAACATTTTTTTCTGGAAATTATTCAGAAAACTGCGCTAATTAATGATATTTATTATGTAAAAATATATATTCTGTTTGGTTTACAAGAAAATGTAAAAAACTAAATGAAGTACCTATCACGAGAGAGTCATTAACGAACCCCCTTAACTGAAGACTTTAGTAATTGTAAGTCAAAGTGTATGATTTAGCCAAAATAACATCAGTTACTTTAATCTCTGTTAATTTAAATCGTAATTAATTAACAAAGGTTTTAGTTAACTTAACTTTTTTGTGTTAAGTTTAAGTGTTGTAATTTAACTTGGAGTCAGTTTCTGTTATTAGATGAGTCCAAATTAATTTAGTAGATACTTGTGAACCCGGTAACAAGCCAGTATTATGATGTCTAAGAACTGATCTGATGATGGCATTTGAAGATGGTCATAGGAGTGCAGCTGTACTTAACGTAGAGTCAATAAGTTGGATCTTGTTCGATTTATTCTTGATAAACAGATGAACACTGAGCAGGAAAAAAGGATGGGTATCAGGTCTGGTGACTTATGGGGACATACTTAAATAGTTTACTGTAGGGCACCATTACATGTTTTTTATAAAAATGTTTAACATCCGCTTCTGCTGATTTTGCCTGCTGTATATGGCTTTTAAAATCACTTGCAAGTCTAAATTTGAAAGTTTATAGAAATATTAGAAGTTATCAATAAAGTAGATCGGTTAGTTAACTCCTAGTAGTCTTCTAGAAAAAGTGAAAAGAGAACATAAAGAAACATTTTGATGGATAACATAATTACGAAAACGAACGAAAATTTTGGCAAATGGCCATTCGGGGTCAAATGTTTGTCATGTTATGTTCGTTTGATTACTATCAAACGAACATAAAGAGGCTTAATTAAAATGGGTATTTAAAGATATATCACTTACTGTTGAAATTCAGGCCCAACAAGATAGGTACTTAAATTTAGTTTTTCACGCAAATTTTTACTTCAGGGAAAGTTGTTAATTTCACGCTTTGTGACGTTTTAATTGATCCTGTAATTTGAATGAAATTAAAATGGTTACAGAAGATTTATCATTAACTGGAGCAGTATTTGAAATAGTTTGTAAAAAAAAATGTTATGTGAATTTTATTGGCTAATGGGCCTGAAAGTGGAGTTAAAGTCTTTTTCATGAAAAAAGGTAATACTTTTGACCGTGACGTTAATTAGAGACATAAAACCAACTGCTCGACTACCCATAAAACAAACATCGCAGCTGTGGATTCAACTGTTAAAATTATATTAGCAAGGTTAGGGGGTAACAGAGGGTGTTAGTTAAATTTAACTAAAACTTAAATAAATTTGAAACAGTAGAAAATCGCTGACCATATATAGGGGTGAAATGGATAGACCTTGACGTCCTCTATCGACCTGCATCGTTTATACAAGAATTGCTCGGTGTCCCAGAATTTGACTTAAATATTACGCCATAAGAAATTAAGATACCTACCTACAGTCGTAGAATTGCAGTCTGGAGATTATCATCTCGAGAATTCAAATGTCTATGGGTCTCAAATCCCACTTACAATCAAGTGGCCTTCGCCTTCACAATGCCATAAAAATGCATGATACTATGCTGATTATAATATACAAGCCATTGCCCGCGACTCCGTCCGCACAGAAAAATAAAATATACCTACCCTTTGTTCATCAGGGATAATGTAGAATTGTATTGCTGAAATAATTTTTGAAATCGGTCCATTCGGAGCAAACAAACAAACAATAAAATCTTTCGTCTTTATAATATTATTAGAGTAGATATAAAAAAAAATGTTTACTGCCATCGTTCGTACACAATTGCACCGCCTACGACATTTTTTTTATTTGCCCAACGGTCAACTGGTAAAGAATGCCATTAGGCATTAAGTTCATCTTTTGTACTCAAAAATATAAGAAATAAAAGAAAACACAGTTCAGGAAAAAAATGGGCGCTGTTCCGAAAGTAATTGCTTCCACGAACTAATTTTTAATTAAATGCTGCTACTTAATGCGGTCCACTGAAGAATATTTAGTTCTAGTCTAGCTGCTAAAAGGTCAGTTCGAACGGCACTTATTGTTAACCTTTACCTACAAAAACTTTTCCGGCACGCTTAAACCCTGCGGTAGTGTTATTAACAGAGCCGATGAAGTATAAACGATGCGTGTAGCCGCCGCTGAAAGAGAGTTATTCCACCCCCTCTTTTACCCCCCGTTCGTTCGCCCCCCTCGACCCCCCGCACCTCCGCGGCGCCCGCGCCCGTCACTTCCAGAAGAAAAATGCTAACACGGCCCGCGAAAACTATTCGTTATTTTGGCGCCCCCGCGCCTTTCAATTATGGCCCGCTGATGATTCGCATTTGCGCAAACACGTGAAACTTGAGATGATTTTCCTGTAAACAAAAACTAGCCCGATTTGTGACGTAACTAAGTCGATTTTGCTGAATTTCTTGTTGTTCCAGGTGTTTGTCATTTGTTTATAGGTACCAAATGTAACTAAAACTATAAAACAACAAAAAATGCTGCTAAGTTTGTGCGCCCCTATTTACCTACCTCTTTTGCGACGACTTTAACAATTGGGAGATTGAGATACCTACTATTAGTTTCACTTCTGTCTTCTTCATTTAAAAGCTATAATGTAGAATCTTGGTGAACAGAATATTTACACAACTGTACACGGACTGTCACCCCTTACCTACCAATACAAAAAGAATGACAGTCTTCACCAATTTTAATAATTAACACTCATATTCGAAACTTTAGTTACGTACGTACCTGTATGTCACATACAATTTGAATTAAAATTAAAGTGGTTTTAGTTTCCATTTAAGTCATTATTCATAGAACAGATTAATGACAGTTTTCTGTCCACTGTTTTTAGTTGAACCGCCACTAACTAAATGTCATTATTTTAAGTGGCCGATTATTGACGATTTTCTTTATTAAGTCATCATTATCTATTTCAAAATACAGTTGGAATTCTTAGCGAAGAATGTTGAAGTTTTCATTCTGTCATCTTTGAATGAAAATAACTTATAATTTTCGACATTTGAAAGGTCACCCAAGTCCAATAAAATCATAAATAAAGAAAATGAAGTTTCAAATACTGGCTATGGGTTGCATCCTCGACTATAGATATTCATATTAAGACGCGAAGTGTTATGGGCTATAAATTTTCATTGCTATTAAATTATTTTATGTTGGTTGAGTGTTGCATCGAGCAGTCGCTGTCTGGCTTCTGCCCAACCTACCTATGGCTGCAGCGTGGCTAATTCCACTCAATATGTCACCCTGTTTTTGTAATATCTTTACCTGAAGAAGTTTCTCGTCTGATCAATCTGCGTCTCTTTCCCACTGCTGTTCCGAATCCAAGATTTTCGAAAACGTATTTTTTTTTACAATAAAGCCTTTACCGTCAAGTAAAGAAGAGTAGCCAATAGTAGCCATAACGTATTACAGGCTCAAAACGAAGTGCAAATACGGCATATAAATACGAACTCTTAAGAAAGTCTATAAATAAATAGACTGATGTATTAAGATATTTTAAGATGCTTTCTTTCCAGATTGTTCCCGCTTCTGTATTCAGATTTAGCATCTCATTACTTAAATGTATTTTACAGGTGAAAACTAATATTTTACGAACTTCCACACATCAGAGCAATGTTGTCTAAAATAAACTAACGAGCCAGTCCGCACAGTATTTCGAGGAGCCTACCTTTATCATTGCAGATACGTTGATCTCTTATTTCATGCAAGTTATTACTCCTACCTCCCGTGGCCACCACGTCTAATACTTAACTCGATAAGAAGTCTTAATACGTTTTAAGCCTCCTTATAGAGAGTCGTTTAAAGCTTGGACTTGGACGTAGGTAGATTCTTATGCTAAAGGCATACAGTTACTACCTTTTATCATCCCATTAATTCACAGACCTACAATTCATAATCTGACGTCGCTATTTAACTGATAGTCAACAACTTCTTGTAAATTACTTAAGGTACAAATTGGTACAAATTACATTAACAACCTTCGGTAGTTTTTACAGGAGGGCGAACACAATATCGTATCGGTGTGGGTATGATGTTAAATTATCGCGACCCGGAGTGCAAACACTGCCCCCTCCGTCCCTCCGCACGACCTCCTTGCTTAATTGACCTCTGCCAAACCGTCATCTCATACGTCTTCACTATCTCGGCGCCGGTACTTGCCAGTTATTAATACTATACCTACCATATCATATTATTTCGCTGGAAAGGATACATTGGATGTAGTTATACCTACTACCTTTGAATTCCTCTATTTGCATCTTTGATATATGCTACCTTTGAATTCCTCTATTTGCAAAAATATAGATCCGCAAACAGTTCTGATTCAGGCTTTAACAGTGTGTCATGAAAACACGTGAGCTGATTCCAGTGTAATTGAATTTGGTAACGATTGACCTAGTTACTTTAGGCAAGGGTTAAGTCTGTCTGTGGAAATATAAATCGCTAAGATTTCGGTAAAAGTGTCTTGAGGAGCAATTACCTTGGGGTACCTAGTTTGTTACAATAGAGACGAGTTGTGGGTAGTGTGTGTGCGGCGGCTCCGTTACGCTAACGACGTCTCGCGAGGTAGATAATGTACAAAGCGGCCACATGCCGGCGCACAAAAGAGCACCACACATAAATGAACAAACAAGACGTACATAGATAGACAAAGCACACAGGCACGTGAGGTCATCTCCCCTCATTAGGTGGTTAGTTTTCCGGGCGTGTCCGCAGACTCCGGGGGTGTGAGGTGAAGGGGTGCGCGGGGGTGAGTGGACGGGAAGTTTCTTAATTAATCCCCGGCAGCCCGCCATTGGCCAGCGCCGGGAGGCAGCGGGCGCTCGGCTACGCGTTAATTGGGCGGGAAGCTGCCCGGCCAGATTAGGAAACCTACCACGTTTAATGAAACTGGGTTTTCTTGGCTTAGGTACTCGCGCCCGCGTAGGTACCTGTTGTTGCCGGGCCATTGTTCTGAATCTACGTATGTGCAACTATTTCTTATTGAACGTTACTCTCCGCCCTTGCGAAAATGCACACCGCATTTTTCATGACATAAAATTACAGGAACAGGTGTTTTCATGATTGATTTATAACTTCCTACTTGAAAATGACATACGTTGCAATAAGGCATAACTTTAGGCGAGAAAAACCGAATCTATACTATCCCTTTGTATATTGAGCGAGATTCGAACGTGGTTTATAAAACTCCTAAATATTAAAATAACAAGCTGCATATTTCCTTAAAAAGGCGAAAGATAACAAGTGAGTTAATAAATATTGTAGTAGGGAAGGAGTTTGCTCGAAACTAATATCGCTCTCTCCGCGTCAAGTGAACGTATAAAGCTCAGATTTAGCGTGAGCCGAGGGGCTGAGCGCGCCAGGTAAAGCACCTACTTACACCTCGATATACGGCCAAACGTAAATTATAATATTGCGCGTGTCGACGGTGCCAACCCTCTCGCGAGAGCGTACGCGCGCCCTCACCACCTCCTGAAGTCACTCGTAGTTTTATTTCATATTAAAGTTATATTCGTAAAATTATAAGCATGAATTTTATTAGTACAATTCAACATTTCTATGTCCTCTAAACAGAAGTATAAAAAGTCACCTAGAAAAGCATGTACCTATTAAATTATTCAATGAACATCTGCTGCTCATGTAGACCAGAAGTCATCAACATATCTCTCGATACAGTCTGGTCCGCGCAAGGGTTGCAGTGTATCTCGGTGCGCAGCCGAGCGTACCTCCGCACTCGCGCCTCCGTGTGTGTGCGGCCCACTGAAAGAAAAGCAATTTCCTCGGCGCGGGCGGGGGGAGGGTTTGGGGTCTCGCGCGAATATAATTTTGTTCATTTTTTCATTCGGCCGGGTTAATTCGGCTCCGCGGCGGACTCGGCTATTGATTAGGGCGCGTCTTAGGTTTTAATTTGTTTGCGCGCGCAGCCCGATGCACCGGAGATGAGGCGCGCCCGGGGTAATGAAACCCCCAACTAACCCGACGCCGAACCCGAGTAATCACGACGCTTTTCACAAGCATTTCCCTTCACTAACTACGTACATAATGTACCTAAACTCTAGCGTTTTTGCGACGTCCTACCTCGAGATGGCGAACGTTTTTACGACGGAGGTGTTTGAGAGGATGTTTGCGCAGTTTCTTGCGTTTTATTACGTGTCTGTGTAATAATGCATTTGAATGGGCACTTGGTTTTTCTGCTTTGTTTAAAAAGTACCTACACTTAAATTTGGTTGCTTCTTACAAGATTGCGATGGTTGCAAACAAGCGTGACATGATTTCGCTTAGGCACTTAAGACAAGTACATTTAAGAACGTAATAATTATAATAATACAAAATCTTATATACCTATTTGATATTTACATGTCTATAGGATACTTAGTTACTTCCATATAAAAGTAAACACATGTGATATAGGTACCCACCCACAGTTCCCTCCAAGGGATATCACATATCTGGCAGATATCAGCACCGACTCGTAATTAAGGCTGCATCGTCGGCGGGTGGCGTCGCGACGCCATTGGTCATCCCCCCCCCCCCCCACACACTCTCCCCCAGGGAGGTAGCGGGGGCGCGGGGGCTTTGAAACAACGCCGCCTGCATGTGACACATTAGTAAATGAGACAGCATTCGTTACGCGCCAGCTCGGCCGTTTCCTCATCCAAAGCGATTCTAACTCCTAGACTAGTGAGGTCACATGGTAAGGTTTGGATATCGGTTCTTTTGGGTCACCATAGTCCATATTGAACATAACTGTGTAGTCCGAAATTCAAACGGATTGATATTTTATTTTTTATCGTTTGTAATAACTGTCGCATTCGTAACTAAGGTTTTAAGTAGGTAGTTCCTGATTAGCTTTAGTTTTCCCGTAAAATGGTAAAAACTGAAAACCCATTTCTCTACAACTCAAATTAGTTGGTACTATTTCAAGCTCTCAAACACTAATAGCTTTTCAGGAAAGAATCCCGTCATATTCGTTTAAGTTCGTATACATTTGAATTTTATATTTTTATGACGCATTCGGCGCTCCCGTTAGAGTGGTCATGGGGCATCCGGGCTCGCGGGATGAATATTTCATTTGCGAGCTACATATTTCCAGCGCATCTACAGTCGCAAGTGTAAAGAAAATAAGTAATAGCTACATAGAAGAGCGTCAACTTCTTTAATCCTTAATTTTAGAGATTCCTTGGAGAAAGCATCTTTTTATATGAGCAGTGAACTATCGGAGTCGGTCGGTCCGCGCTTAACCTTGACCGGCTCAAGCCCCCCCGAGCCTTACGCACTTGACGTGTTTCTGCTGACCCACTGTCCGTATGGACACACGCACTTGAACCCCTGCCCAATACATTTCGATTCAATATCGGTCTGGCTTCGCACTGATAAACAAAAACATAGCTCTGTAAATGTCTGATAATATTTAGGTACCTACGTCTGTAGTACGTCTGTAGTTGCGATATCTTACCTCTGTCAATTAGATGATGATCAAATTTTATTACACACTTGGCAACTGAATATTTGACTAACAATGGTGCCGACTGCCGAATTCGGCTTGATCCTCTCGCCCAGTCGATGGCGAGATGGAAGCGCTTCGCTCAATAAATCGAATCGCCGCCGCCCCCGCTCGGCCATTAAGCCTCTCGATAGTGGATACTCGTCGGTGCTCACTTTGTTTTATTACTTTCATTTTATTGTTTTAATTTGTGTGCGGGTGCGCTATTTGCGTGCGCGCAGTTTGTCGCGCGCCCCGCCCACCGCGCGGCGGCCAATGGCGGGCCACCCGCTGGCGTGCGCACGCGCCCGCGCCCGCGCCCGCTGCCGCTCGCGCGCAGACACCGCCCGCGACAATGCGCATTGTTCCGCCGATGCTCATTTTGTTTTACTTTCGCCGGCGTCATCGCACCACCGGACGCCGCCGCGGCCGACGCGCGCCTCCCACTAAGCGATAATTTCAATGTCGCTGCGTATATTCTGATATTGACTGAGATTCCGCTCCGGACATGTTTTATCGTCGGAGGCGCGTTTCGTCAGAGCTACTCAATAAGCAATAAACCATTCGCCTCCGAGAAGTTATTTTAAAGTCTGACTGGGACTCGGATTGAGCCCACGCCTTTACACCTTTTAAAGGTTATTGTGTTCCCGAAACGCTCAAGATATTACCGTCAGCAGCCGCGAACCTGCATGCGCGCACAATGTAGGCCGCCCGTAAAACGTAACGTAACTCTACTGCGGAATCTTCATAAAGATCATTTATGGTAATCGAAACGAGTCGCTTCATGTAACCTCTTTTTATAGTAAACCTAACTTAATCAATGAGGTAGGTACTTGTAAAATGTCCCCTCTACGCTACAAATGTTCCAGAATCAAAAGTCAGCGGCTGCTTGTAAGAGGTTGAAAGGTTCGTGTGAAGCGGTCGTAGCGCGGGGGTGACGGAGAGGTATCTTCATGGCAACTCGACGGTGTTGTCGCACGAATAATGTTTAAGGCGAAACTAAGCAATTGATAGTAAAATTGGACGGCGAAATAGAAAAATATCGTCGGGCGATTTCGTGGATCGTGGCCTGGTAAAATATTCAATCGGGGCAATTCGGGTCCGCGTATAAATTCGACTCCGCCATTATTTGTAGCGTCCTCGCGACCGAAAATCGGTACAGTGATAGTCGTCATTTTTCTTGTAGCTATCGTTAATATTTTACGGGTGCGTGTCAACGGTTTATGGGCCCACTCTTGACACTAAAACGTTTTAACCGTACTCATATTGTTTATACATTTTACTATCCACTTTTTATTGTTTATGGCTACCCGAGAGCGCGCGGGCATGATGGGACTTCAGTTCGGCGGCGGCTCGATTATATGCCATCGAACTTGATTTTTATTATAGACCTTGATAGCTGTATGAAAGTTTTCATTTTATTGTTTTATGTTATGTTTATTTATGAAACTGAGGCCGAGTGCGTCAAAGGCTCAACTCGGGAGTTACGACATAATAGTCCCGCTTGTCTCATGATTAGATAGATACCTATCTATCTTTTTAGAAATTATATATCTTTATTTTGCAGCAAAATTCTTAAATATCCTTTTCTTAAGAGTAGCGGAGCTTATCTAAGTGTAATTATCCGCCCAAGTTTGCGAGCTCGGAGAAAGAATTGCTCTCGTCTTTGTGTGTGTAAGAGTACTAACGGGAGAGGGTGGGTGGTGTGCGAGGGGGGGAGGGGGTAGGCTCACATGGGACGCGCTCTAATGAGGTGCCTGAAAGCGACAATGTCTTTGAGCAAAGCAAATGTGTACCTATCTACATACACTGGGGAGGGGCTGCTGCTATTACGTTACGTATCTAATATGGTTATCTGTACGTACATAGCTAATGTACCTATGTAATTATTGGCTCATACGCTTTATTAGGTACCTACACATTGAGGAGTGTGAAAATCGCTCCTGATCCGCCTTCGTTGGACAGCCAGTTTCGTATTCAACAGTTCGAATAGTGTTTATGTATTTTTTAGCTGTGTTAGCGATTGGATTAATGTTTTAATTATTTTACTAAGTACTGAATTCTTGATTCGTGAGAGACGTAGCTTTCAGAACGTTGAAAGATACTATAGGTAGGTAGGCACCTAATTATATAGAGTACACAATTTATTTATTTTTTCTTTTCTTTACTAATGTATTCATTATTACCTATATAGGTACCTATAGGTACCATTTTTATTCTGTTTTAGCCAGTATACTATATTGGCATTCTTTATGTTAATTAGGTAGTCCAAATGTATCGTAGTTCTAAGTTATAATTTATCCTACGGTGATTTTCTCCCTACGTGGTTATTTCTACATTACTATGCAGTACGAGTATAGAGCAACTCCGATCTATCGCAACAACAAATACTTCTGAGAATCCCTTTAACAAATTATATTTAATTGAAAACCGCAATGCTTATGGGGGAACTATAATGACCAAATAACAAGCTCCCATTTAAACCTAACTTAAAAATCAAAGACATTTTCTAATAACGTAGAAAACGCCAATCAGGTCAAAAATATAATTTGCAATGTGACGCGAGGTGTAGCTGGAGCGGGAGGGCCGCGGCGCAGGGTCGATCGCACCTTCCGGATCGGAGTCGGTTTTAATTTCCCGGCGCGGCCGCGCGGCAACTTTAAACGGCCGGAGATGAGCGCACTAATGTCATGCAAGGCCCGGGCCGTCGCCATAGCGACGCACACTCAAATGACGTGTGTGCCGTGGTGTGAGGGGGGGTAATATGATTTGAGCGCCCCGGGCCCACCCCCGCCCGCTTGTTTGCTCTCCGATGCAATCGCGATACGACACCCCCGCCCCGCGCCGCCCGGCGACACATCTCTCACCTCCGCCGTCGATAACCGCATCGGATTCCTTGTTGCAAGCCACCGCATTCTATTGAAATAGATTCCCTATCCACCTACCACGGTATCGAGTGCCAGATCGACGATATATACACTGCCCACGCGTCATCTTTCAGTTTTCAGCTGCACTCGCTGAAGCATGTTGTTGCAAGATATGGCACGTTTTCAGGATTAAACGGCGTATTACAAAGTTTGAAATAGCTTGTTTTCAGGAGACACACGCCTGTATTTTGAAATTACTTTACTAATCGCTCTTAAAAATTCTTAATCAATATACAAAGTGACTTTCAAAAAATAATGAGATCAATGCTTGACAGTTCCATCCTCCGTCAGCGTCTTATATGGTCGTGCGGCACCTTTGCATTAGGGTGGTTTAATGTTAGTGTGGACGGCTTCCCTTGGAAGGTGCGCCAGCCGCGGCTCTCATAGCTGTTTACGGCGCGGATAAATCAATCCGGCGGAGTAACAAGCGCCGTCATATTCGCGCGTCGTTTTTGCTTTGCGACTCAATCGCGGTGTTGTCGGCCGTCGGAATGTGTGGACCTGCGGAGCCGGTGACAATTACGCGGTACGGTGTCGGCGCTCATTAGTCCCGCCTCATGTATCATGGATCGCGCGTCGCAAGCGCCGCTCGCACAATAAAGCAATCAATCCGCGCTCCGCACTCCGCTGGCCGCGCTTAAGGGTTATGTGGCAGGACGCCTCGCCGAGGTGTCAGCCGCTTCCTGATTTCGTTCATTATTGGACATACATTATGGTCTTCAAACTTGAGGTTATCCGTCGTCAACTGGCACATTGTCCAGCATTTCGGCTTTATTGTTCTTCCCCGGTTACATATGTAGATAGTGAAATTCACCTGTGTTACCCGATTATGACATTAAATTACCTATTGTAATGGAAATTCATATGTGACGGATATTAAACTTGATACTCTTGCACTAATAAATTGTGGTTTTTGCTTACTAGCGGTAAGCGTTTGGTATGCCTTTACGAAAATCGTAAAAGGAAACCCTAATCTGGGCGCGTCGCTTCACTATGTACTCGATAACAACCTCCGCAGTTCATACAATTGTCATCCGAGACGAAGAAATAACTAGCAACCGGCGACACGACGCTATCGGTTACCGTGTGTGGTGGTACTTGTCGTGATACAATGATATTGTTGTTCCACTAGCAGGCGGGTTACCGTCGACTGAGGAATTTAAGATTTAGGTACGAGTATATTCCGTGAAATAAAAGTTATACATCTTATAGCAAAGGAGCAAACTTTACGACGAATGGTTATGTATACCTGAGCATACGTATTTAGAAAATTAATTATATGTACAATTTTAGAAAGCTCACGCCCTGGTCCCGATCCAAACCCAAAAAATAAGAGTTGGTACATGGCAATGACATAAATTCTTGGAATGCAACCGCTAGTATAACATACATTGGACCCTGTTTCTCTCGGTACGGATTCGATACAGAGCACAACTGCACTTGGTATTTTTAAAATGAGCGCCGTGCTGCAGCCAACCAAAGATGCAACCACTTGGGAACAGTGTGCGACCTCCGAGCAGATGTAAGATACCGGAACCTGAAGCGTGATCTGACCGCGGCCTGCGTTTGTCTTGTCCTTCTCCCCGGCTTTCATAGCTGTTTCAGACTCAGAACAATTATGTGCGCACTAAAAACGCGTAATGTCTTGTTATGTGTAGAAGATGTCAATTACACTAGTCCTCTAGGAAACTTAGTGCAGCTAGTCTGAAAGTTGGAGTAGGCACGTATAAGGCTATCCTAATAGGGTATTGTGACCGATCCGAGAGCAGCGGGCGCGCGCGCTGGTAATTGCGGCGCGGACGCCGGGGGCCGCGGATAATGCCGCGCGTGATATATGGTACTACGGCTAATAACAGAGCGAGCCGAGCTGTGATTATCCCTTTACCCATCGAAGACGAATTCGTATCGATCGCCGCGACGCTCGCTCTCAGCTAATGAGAGCGGGATTTACTACTCATTATCCACTTTCGCCGCTGGCCCGGGGCGCGATGAAGACGTCGCAGCCGGCGCGCCGAGCCGGCCGAGCGCCGAGCGCCGAGCACCGAGCGCCGCCGCGAGCCCGCCGCGACGCCGCGGGCGCACAATTTGCCGCGCTCGTCGGCCAGCGCCCCGACTCGGCTGCCTTGTGTTTTATCCCCAGTAATTGCAGCCCGACGCGAACAACCTCCCAGCGGCCACCACCAACGGTAGTGGATAATTGCGCCATTGTTGCTCGGCTCCGTGGCGACTAGCCTACAAATCGTTTTCAAGGAAGTACCTACCTAATCCCTCGGCTAAATTAGAAGGTTCCAGCGACGGGTGAAGTTTGTTATCGGCAATTAAGTTAGATAAGAAAATGTATAGTTGCATTGAAACAGCGCCGTATAATAGCGCATCGCATGTGCTTTCCGAGGATCGCGGGCACACCCTGTACTTTGACGCAATTTCTTTTAAGGCTAGAATTATAGGAGCTAATTTGATAGAGCTATCGATAAAATACTGCAACTAACCAATGTGTCCTTTAATTTTCTTTACTATCAATTGATATCTAATTATTGTTACGAGTTCCAATTTCATAGTAAAACAAGAGGTAGGTACTTCGGTACTTAGGGAGAGCTTTGTACTAAATAAAGTACCTACGTTATGCAATTCCATTGTTTTAAGTATGATAAATAACCATTCAATAAAAAAAAAGTTAAACGTTTCAGGGGCATATAATAGGTATAATTGAATACTTTTTATGGCTAGGGAAAGTACCTAAGTGTGTTTTTTAAACAGAAGCACGGATCCCGGACACCAGGGTTCCCGTTTTCTGAAGAAGAAAAAAACACAGCTCTCACAGTCTGTTTCTGTGTATTTTTCGAACCTGTTAAAGTCATACATATTGCTCATGTGAGAATAAATGTCTCGTAGTCATGCTACCCCCCGTATGGGGGTGCCTTAACTGAGTAATGAATGCCCTTTGAGGCGTCTTCTCTCGCATCGCAACCCAATATTGCATTTGGTATTATCGCTATAACGACAAATAATAAAATATAAATAATATTTTAAGTTGAAAGGGGCCTCCTTACAAGTATGATACGGAATCCTTCGTGTGAGAACCCAACTCGCATTTGCCCGATTATTTCTTGTTACTGCGTCCGTTCATGCCCTAACGCCCCCATAACACCTTTTTGTTGGTTGTAGATGGCTGGGGCGTGGCTCGATGTTCGTGCTGTCGGAGGAGCAGGCGCGCGCGCTGCTCGGCGACAGCAGCGAGGGCGCAAGCGCACTCGTCGACGTCGGCGCGGGCGACGGAGAGGTCAGCCGCCGCTTCGCCCACCTCTACCAGCAGCGGTTCGCCACCGAGATCTCCGCCAGCATGCGCAAGACTCTCAGCGCGAAGGGATTCACGTGAGAAGCACTTTGGTTACCAAACCCGAAAGCCGAGGGCGGTAATAACAAACGTAACTGGAGAGACATGAACGTCGTCAAAGATGATGGTTGATTATGTGTTGACGGTTACTCTGATGTGTATTGAGACGATCTCATTCAAAATCAGTTTGAAAATCTGGCCCTAAGAGACAGTAATTTGTATAAACCTTACTTAAAATTTCCGTTTGATTTAGAGAGTTGTTAAATAAAGTTTAATTTTGACATGCATATAATAAGTAATTTCTATACTACTAGTACGAAAAAGAAACCTCTTCTTATTAATCTACTTGGCTGGCAAACAGTGATACCCAACCAGCCAATGATTCAATATTCACAGAATCCCGTAACTAACAGCCACCGAGAGATATGATCTGGATCGAAATATTTACCTATGAATGTGTTTATAAATGGCTATACATTAAAAAGATAAAGAGTTCTATTAACAATATTGCTGGAGTGCATGAGGCAACCAAAATTACTAGAATGGACGCTGTCTATCTTAGTCTACAGGGTTGGCAACGAATATGCAGTATTGATATTGCAATTATAAAAAAAAAGTGCATTACGTAGCGTGGAATGTAACCCTTTCTGTGCATCTAACCTACCATTTAGTGTGTGTCTCTTAATGAACATGTACTATATGGGCAGCATGCTGGACACGGAGCAGTGGTGGGTGGGGCGGCAGTTCTCGTGCGTGAGCATGCTCAACCTGCTGGACCGCTGCGCGCGCCCGCGCTCCATGCTGCGCGAGGCGCGCTCCGCGCTGCTACCCGGCGGCCGCCTGCTGCTCGCGCTCGTGCTGCCCTACAAGCCTTACGTCGAAGGTACGACTCCAACACAGACTCTCAGAAGCTCTATATGTGCCAAACCAAAGTAAACTCATCGCCCAATTAGGTTTTTTTATGGAGACGCAAAGCGATGTATGAGAGATGTCGAAACGTAAGCGTTCTATCAGACGCAGCACGCAACGCATAACGCGCCGCGTCTCCATAAAAGAGCTTTAAGCGTACAAATGGCGACTTGGTCACTTGCACCAACAATATAACTCTAGTAACGAGTAGTACTGCACGTCCATGCAAAATGTATCACTCACACGCCAACATGTTTGCTATGCTATGCAAACTACACCTTATTGATACGATACAAGTCTCTTTTAATCTTGAACTTGTGACGGGTGTAGCCGTCGTGGCTCAGCGTATGGTCAGCAGTGATTACTTCCAAACTTCCCATCAGGTAATATGTGTTCTCGTTTACCTCCCTCTCATAGTTAGAGATAAAGCACCGTAGATATGGTATGCGCTTACTGAGATTTCAAAATAAACAATTCTGCTTGGTAGAGAAAACCACATAAACAGAGTGTTATCATTTGATCGTATTTGGTCAAGCCGCCGCGCCGCTACCTTCAGTCGAGTACTCTAATCAATCTGCCTAACTGAAAAAGCCAGCTATGCTGCCTCTTGCCTAAATAAAAGAACTGAGATAAAATCATTTGAACATAATATATTTCGCTCGTAAATTCTGAATCAGACATAATTTTTTCCAATTTTCTGCAATTACAGTAACCGCGGACCACAAACCCGAGGAACGGCTCCCGATCACGGGCGCCACCTTCGAGGAGCAAGCCGACTCGTTCGTGACGTTCATGCGCGAGGAGTGCGGGTTCGAGCTGGTCTCCTGGGCGCGGGTGCCCTACCTGTGCGAGGGGGACTTCGCGCAGGCCTACTACTGGCTCGACGACTCCGTCTACGTGTTCACCCCCGCCGACACGCCGGCCGCGTGAGCCACCGCGCGCTCACAGGTTCAATCCACGACGTCCCGCCACACTATATAGTTTTACGTACATCGCAACGGCAATTTGAGTGACGGGGCGAGTGAATTGAAAAGACTTAACAATGGTGGTACTTTGCTTGCAAGTTATGTCGTTTCGTATGTCATTTGACAGAAAGAATATTTGGAAACTGACAAGTAAAGTGCTACCATCAAAGCGAAACGGAGACATCATGGTTTACATGTTGGCCCCTTGATGTGTTTGATTGCTTTGTCAGTGGCGAAGCGCGAATACAAAACTATTTTTCACTGTAAAATAGGTATGTTGTGCGTTTGAACTGGAATCAAAACGGTTAGTTCGAGATTCGTCGGATTCTCGTTTCGCCGGAATTTCTTATAAATGTGACAGTCAGAACTCTTAATCGTTAACAAGAATCCGGCAAAACAAGAATCCGATGAAACAGGAGCCCAGCGAATCAGGAACTAATCATCAAACGTGTCACCATTGTTTTTATTTATTTATTTATTATTATTTATTAAGTGGAGAACCACTCATCGGCATCGACTCTACGCTTTATTAAAATTTCAGCTGTTAACACACTAATCGTCTGTTAAATTGTTAACATCGTTTGGTGAAATTGGTACTAAATGTCTTATGTAATGTCTCTCCGGCAAATAGCCGCTAGGGTTTGTACTTTGTAATCGAGAATGTACCTACCTATACCTATATAAGATACCCGGATGCCAACACTAGTAACTTACCCGAAGTAAACGTGTGTCGTCTAGTGATGTCTTGAGGCGAGTTTCCACTAGTCCTGTACGCTAACTTGCACATTCAAGCTACTGGCATATATCTACTCGCCACAAAGCTTTTTTAATCTAACTGTTTCGAACTCTAAATGTTGTCTCCTAAAATAAGCGATATGGTGATGCTATACAGCGAAGTCGGTGCGGTTTCCTCGGATACGTTTTGTATCGTGTACATGTTTTAAGAAAATATTTTATATTTATAAACGTCTCGACGTAAAATTGCAACATTTGATGTGGCACTTGAAGAAATTAAACAAGAATTTCTCTTAACTGTATTTAAAGAAAGACTGCCAAAATATTATATTATACATGGGTTAAGTACTTACCGTTTTACTTGAACATTGATTCACCATCGAGATTTATTATAGTTAAAAATATAGATATCGGCATTGTAGTTGAGGCTAAGGCAGACTGCGCCGAGCGTCCGGTGGCGCCCTCGCTACTGTTATTGTGTTTTATAATTAACTCAGTACTATAGTCTTGAAGTCGAAGGCTGTTTTTTTTTTACACCTATGAATACACATCTAATAATATAATTTCTTATATATAATTTAATCTTTATTAGAGGTATAAGAGCGTGTCAGTTGTTTTTGCGACAAATGTTGGATAATAAATTATTGCTGGTAACAAAAATCATCCTTCGATATCAAGATAAGTATTTTAAAGTTTATTAGGAAACACTATAATAGTAATGAGGGCGCTTCTGGACGCGCGGCGCGGTCTGAACCGTCTTAATGTTATAATTTCTGCTATAACAGCACAAAATACCGCAGTGAGCGGGCGTGCTTAGACTCGCATTGAATGCCGCTATAGGTGAAAAACGTAAGTAAACCTTTTGCATGTAGTTGTGTACAAAACTAATATGGGATTTACGTCAAATTTCAAACATAGAATGTCGAACGGTCTATACAGATGTGTTACAACTACATGGAAGAGGTTACTTAAGTTTTTCGCCTTTACCTATAAAATATATTAAAACCTATATTTTGTCCAGTCGTCTGAATAGGACTTCATTTTTTTACGATGTTTGGAGAGCGACAATCGGGTAAACGCACATTTTTATCATCGAATCAGTGTTTACATTATTATATGTGTGTGTGTGTGTGTGTGTTTGTCTACATTTTACTATTGTAATAATATCACATTGCATTGAATTCGTTAGCTATTTTATAAGCGTTTACTACTTTTTCTACAAATAATAGTAATTAAGCTATTTATGATGTATGTAACTAAAATCAGATAATTAAGTTTGTTTATGATGCTAATAGAGATGGATTTAAGTTTGTTCCTAATGCTTATATCCCAATCATTAGCTCGATGTGTCTTATCTTTTCGATTTCTTTTTGAATGATGATTTTCAAATTAAAGTAGCGCATTCCATTCCTAAAATATCCTTGTTTCGCAATACGAGTAGTGTGTTTATGTGTATGTGTTAACAGGATCTTTGTTGTATTAGTCGTAGCATTCCATTAAATGTATTAGTATTATCAGCATTTTAAAATATATGTGTAGAGAAAAGGTGCTCTCATTTATTAACTGCAACATTGACCAAGGCGTCGTTAATATGTGATTAAAAAATATATTATTGTGCAGTTTTGTTTATTTTTGTGTACTCTCTTTATGAAAGGTGAAGTGAGTTGAGGTTTTAAAATCAGCCTATCAACAGGAGGGACATATATAACTGGTTTAGAAAGTAAGAAAATTATTAGAGAGCATTACTAATACTTACACCTTTTACACACAAAACAGTTGTTAACAGCACGAAACCTTGAGCAGCAAATAGGGCAGGATAAAGAAGGTAGGGAATCTTTTTAAACTGTTATATCCGCCCATTGACTAATATGGATATAACTGCCAAGCCTACTGTTTCTCCAATAATTGTTCATTCACCGTCGTCCATATAAAACTGTATTTCGATGCTTGCTGAAATTCTGGGTCTCGGCGGACAATGCCGTCTTTACCATACGGGCACGCGGTCCCCGTGCCCACGGCCCCCATCGTCAGAGGGCCCCGATAATTCGCTTTCTTTACTTTCCAAAAGGGCCCCAGCATTGTTTAAGACGGCCTTGCCGGCGGATCAAGACTAACTAGCGCTACTGACTATAAGCTCGCTGGTCTAATTGATAATTTAGGTCTATATGGTGACCAAAAAGAATAGATAATAGTGGCGCCACTGTCTATATTCTCTTTCGTGGGGCAACTCTCAAGTAGTATGAGATAATTATGATTTTCAGCACCCCGAGCCAAATATGTTGAAAAGCTACCTTACGGGACGACTAATGCCCGGTTCTTATATCAAAGAAAAGTATCGTTTCCCTTACGGGCAGTAGCGTTATGACATTTGCTACGTACAAAATGGGTCAAATTTTGACGAACCGTCACAACTCTGCAAACGGTTTTGAATATATACACCATTAGTTGATGATCCACTACTTCCAGTAGTTGTGTCAGCGAGACCTCGGGCGGTGAGGTGGAAGCGCGGGGACCGTGAGTCGACCAGCCACCGGTTTGCTCGCGAGCTTGTCCAATGGAGAGGGGATGCAGACGGTGCTGATTAGTGTGCGGTGCAGTAGGGAGCTTCATACAAATATACTGAACAGCTCGAGATACCTGTGCGACAACATTAAACTTTTCCTGTGACAACTGCCAGCGACAGCGACAACGCACCACCTACAAAGGCGTCTTTGGCATTCAACAGGTTGTTACATAATCGCCGGGTCGCCGGTAAAGATTATTATTGTTACGATACTGTACTGTTTGGTCGCATTGCAGTTGTTACATACATACATACATACCTTCACGGCTGTAATCCCAGAGTGGGGTAGGCAGAGCTACCAGAATTACCTACAACTTTAAAAACTTGTTGATAATTCTGTAACCACATTTTGCACAAATAGTCAAGATGTTGTTACTTGTGACTAAGAGGGTCATGTAAATTAAAAAGATGATTAAATAATTGTATTTATTACTAAGCACTGATTTCAATTAACTGAAGGTACATGATAAAATAATTTTAATTTCGGCAAATAAAGAATTACATGGCAAGGCCAAATATACATCAATTTTTAACAAATCTTCTGTAAATAATAAGTAGGTCGACTACGATTTTTAATTGCAAAAATGTCAAAATTTAATTTTGATCGAATAAATATCACAGGAAATGTACGTGTAAACAAGGATCGCGAATTTATATCTTGTAACTTCCTAATAATCTATGATTTTCCAGTATTCATTGAAACGACTACAGACTCTTCCAGATCTTCTCAATATAATAAACAATAAATAATCAGACGATACCACAACTTATATTGATACAATGTTAGTATGGGTGTTATAACAACTTTGGTAAGTCGGTTTAAGTGTTTGTGGATATATGTAATAAACAGTTAACATCTTCTTGATTTAGTGTTAAACCCAAATATATGTCGAGATCAACCAACAACCTGCGAAGAAGCTTACATCGTGCTATCATTTGAAATACTTTTATCAGTCTGATTTGAATATAAATTTTCTAATAATAATTTATTTCCCAACCAACAATACGCGGCATGTTGTTTCGTTACAAATAGTTTCCAATTTATTATATAGAGGTTAAAATGAAGTCCATTTTTGACTAGAACGCTTAATTCTAATACAGAGTGAGATTCTTTAGAAAATTTTAATACTTCGAGAGATATCGACGGTCATATTAACTTAATACTACTTAGATGCCAAACAAGTCTGACCCAAACGTAATAGCCTCCTTTATACTCGCAAGTATTCCAAATCGAACTACTTACACATTTCGCCAAGTAGAGTCCGCAATATAAATAATACATAGATTCTAGTATCGAATTAAGAAATGATTAGTGATGACAACTTTAACTAACTGTCAATTTGAGTCGGAGGATATGATGTACAACACAAAGTTGGCAATTATAGTTAATATTTTGACCAGCAATATTTTGCTGTACGTAGTGTTTGATAGAAACCAACGTGCAAATTGCGAACATTCTAGTCGCACAGTGGTCCAGATTTACAGTTAAACTTATCCCCAATCAACTCACAAAATGCACTTTATAAAATGTAAAAGCTGCTTATAACGTAAATTGACAATAGTCAAACATGTGATGCGATACACCGGTATCTGATAAACTTACATCGTACCATACTTGAAATGCGATATCATAAGTCAGCATTTTGTAGTATATCCACTAATATAAAAATTACAGTACTAAGATACAAAATTTTAAGTTTAAGGTAGGCTTTGCCTCATTATTGCACTAGCAAACTTTATATGTAGTTCATCATTTCACATATGTGATGTTTTGGAAGTAAATAGCAACTTGCGTTATTATTACATTGTACTTAACCCTACCGCACACTGAGACAGCGCAAACCTTTAGTAACAAACGAGATATAAGCGTTTCTCATCCACACAGCTCACAAGATACCACCTCACATTTAACTCTAAACACGACCTGGGGCTTTACTCCACATCGTATCAGCCCACCTTGCTTCGATATCCTAATTATATTGGCGTAATTACTCTTATTCACTTGAACGCTCTTTCATGGCGTCGACAGTGTCGTCACGATATCGCAGGCAAGATGGGCTACACTGAACTGGAATAAAGGCCCAGCGTTACATTCTCAGTATGGCTAGCACAACTTAATTTATCGCTCGCTGTCTATAGCGTCTCTTTCGTTGTAAACCAATTATGCAACAGCGCGAAACGAATAATGGAATAAGACACCTCCGCAAACTTGAGGAAATGTAGCCGCGGCATTGGAGCAAGACTTACTGGACGACCAGCATAAAGTCGCGAGCGAGTTGTGCTAGCCCCCAGAAAGGAGTGGGCGGCCGCACCGCCGTGCCGCCACTCGCTTACTGAACCTAACTTATATTCACAGGCGATACTAGCTAAGAACGACATGAAAAATTGCAGTCTTCAATAAGATACCTCCCCTTCATTCACTTGACAAGACGTGGCGAATCGAACATTAGTCTGGCTAAACGGTTCATCGGGCCTAACATGGTTGCGAGAGTGACGTAATATGGATAAACATCCGTCTCTATCGTAATTTTATACTTGTTAGAAAGTAACGGATGTTTTATCCGCATTTTCTCACGCGATAGACGCAGGCATACTAGGCCCCCATGTATGTAATTTAATTCCTAAACATCAAATCTTTTAATCCAACTAAAGAACAACTAACTTATTTTTAACCAATATTATTCATAATTTAGTTGACAATTTATATGTAAAAAATACTTCGACGGACCCTATTATAACTGAATATAACTGACTCGCACAAACGTTTTATTATTCATGTCAAGATATCGCTCAGCCCTAAACCTATTTATTACACTTCTATCACAGTGTAAATAATGCACTTACGACAATACATTGAAAATATTACGGACGAACAAAGGGATCACGAACTGTAGAAAAATCGCATTAAAAGCAAATACACCATAACATTAAAAGCAATTAAGCAACATACACATGTGTATGAACAAGTAACAGTTAAAGAAATTTAACAAAAACGTACAATAAATATGATAAAGAAGACAACGTATACGTAACACAATACCGAAACGGCTTGTAAGGCGTGTATAAATCTAAAAGTAAAGCAAAAACATAGGAATAAACAAACAATCGTCCATAACTCAAAATACAGACCACATAAAGCACACGCAAACAAAAAACTTAAGCTTAATCAAATTCAATGTCCATATATTTTTTCCATAAGGTTGTACTTTGATGGATTACGATTCAAAATATTGTGCGATGCGATAAGAGCTATGAATATTAGGTTTTATAGAAACCAGGCTAATACTTTTTTATGAGATACTACCTACCTACGACTTGGTATTCGTAAGTAGACCGATGCTCAAATATACAAAGCTCTCAAATAGTACAATATAAAATGCCATACAAAAGTACCTACTCCTTCGCTATTTGAGGCTTTCTATATTCAAGTAGTTGTGCAGGGAAAAAAATGTGTGTAGCACAAATCACTGAAATAGTTTGACATGCTTGTCAAATTTTGCCGAGATATAGCTATCTGCTTTACTCTCTAGGTGAAGCAAGTTTGCCTCCCTTTTCTAAATTATAATAGTTACGAAAAGGATTTCACGCCTGCTATCCCGCCATACTAGAGTACAGCAGACAATATTTCATCAACATCAATGAAACATTAGACGACAGCTACAGAATTGAATGGAAGTTTACTCTTACTACCGATGTAGGGAAGAGTGAGACAACCTGCGGTGTGTGTTGTGTGTGCGGCGCTAGTTGCCGCTCACGATCTTACGGCTTTCCAGCTCCTCCATGTTATTCGAACTGAAACATACACCATTCTTCCAGTACTAACGATTCCTTAATAGCTATCGTCAATCTTCGTGTTTCTATGAAACTGTCAGGTATAAGTCAAGTGCGAGTGTGAGTACTGTGTTTAAATAAGTAAGCTCACATACCTAAAAGCTTTAAACTGTGATAACCAAGTAAGTAATCCGCGACCTTTTGGCTCCGTCGACCTTCACTAGCCGAAGGATTCCAAAATAGTACAAGAAGGCTCGATGTAATTCGCCAGCCATCGTAGTTAGTAAGTAGGACATTCTGAGTTAAAGAAATAATAGAAATGTGTTCCACTTACCGTAATTTGTCGTCGTTTTTCCACGAGGTTACTTGGATATGCGGGGGCGGTAAGTAGCTGCGCAGCGACTGAACCAACTGGATGGTGTCCAACAAAACTGAAAAATAAAAATTATTTGATAGTGTTGTGGTGAACCTAACCACATAAGTAGTTCATTTCTGAATTTTGCTACCACAGAGGTTATAAATGGGTACACTACATAATTCCGAATCGATCAAGTCACGAATTCTCATTATTCCAAACGTATATTTCAATTGAAGACTTTGACTTCGCTCATGGTTGAAACCACCTAACCACAGATAACATAAACAAGGGAGAGATGTCATGAGCGCAAATTCGTACAAGACCCGGTGTCGCCACTTTTAAACATGTGTGCGTCTTACGCTTACGCTCTATTAACTATTATAAAAACAAAATCCTTAGCTTACGAATTAAAAACGCCGTAACATAGTTTTGATAGTAGGACCAAATTAATATTCATGTTACGGTTTTAAGGTTGAAAAAGTTAGTTACTAAATGTAAGGTAGCGCTTACTAGTCAATTAGCTGCCGTCTAGACGACGAGTAATTAATTAATTACTCAGCGCTAGATGGCGCTAAGATAATAGTCCATATGTTCAGCAGATTAAGGACTACTCTGACAGCGACATGTAGTGATCCATTTTTCAAGAGGTGTGCGTCTCTTTCCTGCATTCCACTTAGGAATGCCACCAGGAAATTTTCAAAATATATCGATAACCATATAAAACTTGTTTGCATCGTTAATAAAGTACTATTAAATTTTCAGGCAATAGGTACTATTTGTTTATTTTACTACTAGGTTATTTCAATTACATCATTTTAACTTAATACATTAATATTAGAATACAATAATATTTTATAAGCAAGAATACGAATACGAATACGGAGCCGAAACGTGGCCATTCACCGTTCGACTGATTCACCAATTTAAGGTCGCTCAGCGAGCTATGGAAAGAGCTATGCTTGGTGTGTCTCTTAGGGACCAAATCCGGAACGAAATAATTCGCCAGAGAACCAAAGTTACCGACATAGCTCAACGAATCAGCAAGCTGAAGTGGCAGTGGGCTGGTCATATTTGTCGTAGAGCCGATGATCGCTGGGGCAAACGCGTGTTAGAGTGGAGACCGCGAATCGGTAAACGTAGAGTAGGGCGCCCTGTGACAAGGTGGAGCGACGATATCCGTAAGGCAGTGGGCAGTGATTGGAGGAGGAGAGCTGAGGATCGAGCTCAGTGGCGTGCCATGGGAGAGGCTTATGTCCAGCAGTGGACTGATACAGGCTGATGATGATGATGATGAAGAATACGAATTGTATAAAAAAAGTTGATACATAAAATGTTGGTATTGGGAATCATAACTACAATGGCTGCATTTCTGTGGTAAATGTTAGCTGGAGGTGTTAAAAAAAAGTGTTGGTTTTACTTGATTGCTTAGTACTTAAAAAAAAAGATACAGATACACTTAAAAATGGGTTTGGTTAAGTATCACGTCACGAAATCTCGGTTTGGGACGAACCAGTAGTTCGTCGTACTTGTTTATGTAAACTTTATTAATGGCACAATTAACTTAAACAGATACTTTGGGGCATTCTCTACCAGTGAACCTTAAGCCTAGAACCTTTTTTTAAAAAGATCTCTTTGTTATTTTCCCAGTGAGTCGGCGCGGGCTGACAATCAGCGCTGTGTGCAAGCTCAGCTCACTATCGAGCCCTTTGCCTTTGTCGTTGGTTAATTTATTTTTTATCTTATTTATATTTTTAATCTAAAATCCAGATTTAAGTAAGTATTTACATACGTCATTAAGGATACGTTCTTACAGTGTAAACTTTACATAACGTTTGTGATATTATAAGTATAACAGAAATTTAATTTTATATAACGTGAAAATTACTTAAATTATTTTCCTTGTGTTTTAAGCGTGTGCTAGTGATGATAAATAACTTGAACTATTTACACGTTCAATTTTATTGATCGCTGTAGACCAAGCCATTTATCGATAGTCGATAGAAATCACGTCCACATCCTTACGCGCAGAAATCCATACAAAGCTTAGAAATTATAAATAGAAATAATGCTAACGAAGTGTATGCAATGCCCCTTGACTTAAAATTAACGTTTGGACTTAGATTTTCACGCTACATACAGTCGATTTACCATTTAAACGGAGCTCGAATATTGACAGCGATCAGCGGGTGACTACGGCAACGCTTGACGCGCCTTGTGCCGATGTGGTCATTTTGACCATTCCGAGGCGTCACGAACCACGCCCCCATAACACATTTCCTTTGTTTCTGTGATCTGTGAACCTAACCTAACCTAACCTTACCTACGCAAAGCAATAAAATTATGGATATAATCTAAAACAGGTCTAGCGTAACAGTTTTCGGAAAAAGGAACTGATTTTTAGGTCTTGTTATAAATACTTGAAAAAGGAAACACCGTTGATACAAACGGTACAGATTTTGTTATCTACTTGTATTCGGATAACTGTGGTTGCAATAACTTAAAGTTTAAATAGAAATAATGATGTACCTGACTATAACCGCTCGGGAGGCAAACAAGCAAGTCTAGCAAAAGGGTCATATAATGGTTAGATATCCGCGCCCGCGTTATAAAAATAAACGCAGTGTCCCTTTTATAAATATGGAGGTTCGAAGTTACGTTCGTCTCTCTTTTCTTCTCGATTTCTTAATAACTGCTATGTAGTGTAAACAGGATAGGTTTTTTAAATATTCCTATTTGTTGCTTCGTACCCCGATCCACGGATTTTGGCATTTCTAAGGACATGTATACATCTACACTCTGCATGGCAAGGGTGGTCTTCGCTCAGTGCATCTTGCTGTTTCAGACTGAGTAGAAAGAAATTACAGAGCGATAGTTAAGTCGCGAGCAGCTTGTGCTAGCTGCCATAGAGTCGGACTCCTACACTCGAGAAAATCATACAAGAGATTTCCTTCTAATTGACATAATATGAATAAAATGGTATCCTGACTTTTTACTAAATCATCATTTGGCAAAACCCATTACATATTACATAGGCTACATGGGTTTGTTAAATAAGTTAAGTTAGGTAAGTCTTTTGACCACAAAAGATATGAAAGTTTGTAAAATGATATTGTTCCCCAAATGGTGATTTGGTAAAATATTAGTGAAGCGAACAAAATACTATAATATTAGTTACACTAACCAAATCTAGTAATAACAACAGGCACCACAACAGCAAGGTCTTTAGTGATTCAACTAACATCTTAGTGGATGTTTCTAACGTATTTTTATCATATGGAATCATGACGCTTATTATAACAATTAGTCTTGTTATAGGTATTTCAACAACTAATGTCACATATTGTGCGAGTTGACCACCTTCACTTTGAACGTAGTTCGAATTTGGACCGCCAAACAATGGTTAGAAAGCAACAAATGTTGTCGTTGAATTAGTATGTCTAGTATGTGTGGTGGTTGCGCTCACTCTTCTGCAGCTGCTCGCTCTGCTTGCCGTAGGGCTTGCACATGGCGGGGCGCACGCAGGGCCGCATGCGCTGCAGGTTGCGCGCCAGCTCGGCGAAGGCGCGCACGACGCGCTCCTGCCCGCCCGCGCCCGCGCCCGCGCCCGCGCCCGCGCCCGCCCCGCCGCCCGCGCCGCTCGTCGCTCCGCCTCCGCCCGACAGAGACTCTAGGCTCTCTAAGTTCGCTCTGCAATCCAATCATCTTTACACTTGCACGTTTCTTTAATGAAGATGTACCGATTTATCGAAAAGTTCCAATTTAAATTACGTGCGTCAGTACGATGTACATTCGGAAACATTCCCGGTAATCGTGGTATCATATGAAATTCTTTATTCAGCTAATAAAATCAGAGTAACTGAAAAATTGTCATAGGGAGAATCCATTGGGTGCTCTTTATCTTTTGTAGCGAATAATTAGTAATGTTTTGTAACTAAATGTTCATGCCTAATTGACCGCTTCATCATTGCGTCGCCAACACTGCTGAATTTTGTAGTTTATTTTTATGAAGTAAAAATCCACTAAGAAGGGATCACAGTTAATATTAAGATGGAGTCTTGTAATTGCACCTATCTGGTTCTAAAATCACTGTTTTGAACAATGACAGGCGTGATATTATTCTTCTATATTAAAAAATACAATATCACGTTGTCGTTGTTCAAAACAGTGATCCTAGAGTGAATTATTTCAGTCAATTGCAATAACCAAATAGTTGCAATTACAAGACTAGACCATATTATAATCATGAAAAATATGTTAGAAAAAGACTGACTGTTAGGTTTGTTGCGGCGCTTCTTCATAACAGTGATGCCTTACCTGAGGAAGTCCGTTAGCTTGTGGTCCTCGGCGTAATGGTGCTTGGGCTTGTCGCGCGGGTACTTGTCGAGGTGCGCGCGCGCCTGGTGCTGCAGCAGCAGCGCCTGGTGCTGCGACAGCTTGTCGGCCGCGCGCCGCTCGGGCTTCTCCCCGGTCAGCCCCGCTGGAATACAAATGAAGTTTGTGGAGCTTGCCTTGTTCCGCTCACGATTAGACAAATGAAGTAGTATATTATTAAGGTATCCTTGTACCTTAATTACAGTCAGAGTTTTTTTATAGCTTTTGTAGTTTTTGAGATTACCCAGACATTACAAACAAACACCCTTAGATTATTTAATCACGAACTAAATTAAATTGGGTCACAATATTACAAGATAAAAAGCATTATAAATGGTATGATATCAAATAAAGTCCAATAATTAATAAAGATTATAAAAGATGTATCATATTATTTCATTGCCTTATCTGACGAACGTTTTCTGAGTACTGAAATTGCGACTGTGCAAGTTGCGACAGCCGTACCTTTATCCAAGCGTAAAACTAGCTAACTTGCACTCTACAAGCGTAAGCGACTAAAAATCGGTCAACATTTATAAAATGACTGCGGCATTTTCCGTCAGTTAACCCTATACGAAATATTTAATTTCTTCATTTTGTAAAGACGACACTCAAGTCAAGTCAAGTCACTCTATTACCATACCTAATAATATCTTCTGGGTTTCTTACACACCTTAATATTAAGGGCTGAGTTTATATTCATTGTATTGATTTTGTTTTTCTTTTGTACTGTAAAGTGTTCACATACATACATACATCTATACTTATATTATAAATGTGAATATAACTCTTGTTTGTTACCCTTTCACGAATAAACCGCTGAACCGATTTTAATATAGTTTGGTACGGATATAAATTGAGCCCCGGGAAAGGACATATACGGATACGTTTTACTCCGTAAAAAAACAGTTTCACAGTAGTAAGGAATTCACAAAGATGCAGCAGTATACAGGGTGGAAAGTTGAGACGGGGCATTAAGAGCAGCTACCAGATCTCTTGCTGCTACGCGAAAATGAACTTAGGAGACCTTTCCCAACTTTTGGAGTGATGACAATCGACATTCACAGATTTTAGATAAAAACGTATGGAAAAAGTTTTCTTTGATTAGTGAGTGGGTGTTCTATTATTCTAACTTCAGTTGGTGTCAAAGATTGTTTTAATCCTTTATAGGAATCGGTTGGCATAAAAAAAAACTCTATTCCGACGTTATTCTCTCTGACTGTACATTTTATCAAAAATCTGTGAATGTCGATTGTCATCAGTCAAAAAATTGAGAAAGGACTCCTAAGATCATTTTCGCGTAGCAGCAAGGGATCTGGTAGCTGCCCTTAATGCCCCATCTCACCTTTCCACCTGTATAGTACAAGATAATAGTTTCTAAGGAGGTATAATAAAAAGCGTGTTTACGTAGCAACTCACTGAGCGCGGCGAGGTGCGGCGTGAGTGGCAGCTGGTAGTCCTGCAGCGCCGAGCCGCGGAGCAGCCGCTCCACGGCCGCGCCCTCCGCCAGCGGCGAGTTGCTCGACTCTACACCGACAACTCATATTACAGCTGCACTCAAAATTAAAACACAGACCTATGAAGACGCTGCTCAGCAAGAAGGTGGCTACCATGTACTCTCCGAATGGGGTCTCACCCAGCTCGTTTAAGCTCTCTGTCCCTCCTTAGTACCTCATTCCCCTAGGATCGAAACGACATGGCATGTTGGAGTCAACCATCATCACACTAGTCCATAACTGGACATGAAAGAGCCAAGAGAGGTTTTAACCTAATTGATATAAATTGAATACAATTTATACTTTTTTCAAATATGCTATTTTTTTAAATATACTTTAAAAAAAAGAAATACCCCCTGCTCTCTATAGGTAGTCTATAGGTTTATTTTCTTCATCATTTTGAAGTGTTTCGTGAATTACCGCCTGAGCCAGTCACGTAAACACGTTTTCACAGTTTTGGTCCAGTACAAAGTAGGTTAAGTAGACCAAATTAATTTGAGTTGCTTACTAATTCATTGTGTTGCTCAAGCCTCACATGAGGTAAAGTTGAACAAGTAGGTATTTACCTATGAGTATTATGTTATGACTTATGACACATGAATGAATGACTATAGCCATTTACAAATAAAATAATATTGCATAAGGGTTTACAAACGCATTGTTTGTTTTTTTTGTTTCCATCAATAATTTGTTTTGTTTTTACATGTACAGAACAAAAACTTATTGTTACCTGAATATGTTGTAAAATAACTCCATGTTTTCCAGCTCAACTACATGTGATATTTTTAAACTATACTAATATTATAAAGAGTTATAGTTTGTGACGTTGTAAGGGTTTATCTCTGGATCTACTGAACCGATTTTGAAAATTCTTTTAATAATAGAAAGCCATGTTATTTAAAAAATGCCCAACGAAGTGGGCATGGGAACAGCTTGTTTATTATATAAAAATTATATTAATTGTAATGCTAGATCAAGTATTATCATTGTTATAAACAATATTTAAGAATTGGTTTGCAATTGCTGAGTTTCTCTTGGCATTTGTTCCCAGAAGTGGTCAGAGCCATTGGTAGTAGAAGTGTTAAGTGTGGGCCTTATCCAATGAATTCACAATAGGCCTCAGGTGGAATAGTTACACCCCTACATTACAATGTCCTCAAAAGTACTCTTATAGCTCTGGCTAATTAATATAATAACCCATCCAGTCTTATGTTATTAACCTTCAAACTACCATCCAGTTACATAAAAGTGTATTTACCAGGAATATAAGTGGGCTGTTGTGAGAGGTGCTGCTGGATGGACTTCTGTGTCATTTCCAACTGATTTTTGTAGTAGCGGCAGGCTGGGTTGGGGCAGTTCTGCACCACCTCCACTATGAACTCCTTCTCCATGCCAAACTGGTCCCGCCCTATTGTGTAAGATTCCACAACCTGTAAATAAAACATTGTCTTGTTGACAGCTCAGTCTTCATCAGATAAGCTTTGCTTCTAAAAGGTCTCAATATACCCATCCTATGTTAAGTTTGACAATATTTTTGACTGCTGTTAACTTCAAAAGAGAAATTTAGGTAACTCACCGCTCTAACTGTAGCCTCCAAACCCAAGTGTAGCCCATGAGGGCCATTCATGTGCTTCAACATCACAGCATTGGCAAAATGCTCATATGGTAGAATGATTTTGCCATTCTCCCTTAGTATCAGTCTGCCTTGAGTGTCCAGCCCTACGCGTGATGCCATCATTCTGAGCAACAAAACATTTGCACTTTTACTGTGGCTATAATGAAGGTTATGATTATCTATAGCTTAGGTATAAAATAAATAACATTTCAATTTATGACATGGTTGATTTGAGATAGCTCAAAGCCAAGAATTGTGCCTCTATACTTATCATATTTTCTAAAAAACCAGATTTAAAACATTAAGTCAAAATAATAAAAATATTAATTTGAATGTTAAGTTTTGGGATTCCAGTATATTAAAATGCTATCATTTTAATATTCCAGCATTTTTGGAGGCCTCCGAGTTAGACATGAAACATCCTAATCTTGGATCAAGTTCATCTTAGTACATTATTTCGTCACCGCAGAGTGAAAAATCACCAAGTCGCAAAATGGCCCAAGTTTAGTTATTAATGTCATCAAAATCCCTTTTTTTTGCAGATTTCATTGTTTTGTAACTCAAAATGACTAAATTGAGGAAAATGACGCCCTATGTCGAAAATTTATTTATTTAATGCAATTAAGATTATTACTTTACAATAGAGAGTTTAAATAAAGTCTATTCATCCTTAGTTGTCTTATCATGTAAACAAACACTTCTCGAAGACACTGTCACACTTTTACCTCGTATTACACAATAACCATCACTTAAAAATGTTGTTGTATACTTAAAGTGTTAAAAACCGTCTACATGTTTGAAAAATATATTTGAAAGATACAGTTGTCACAGTAGAACCAAAAACAAGAAGAAGAATACAAATCAATATAAAAGAATATAGATTGTTAAAACCTTCTTCTTAACATTCCCTCCCTTCTTCACTGAAGTCCTATTGGTTCCATTAAGAGGAGCAGCCTCGGCTTGTATAGAGGCTTAGTCATAATGTCAGCTACGTTTTTATCCGATGACACCTTCTTCACCAGTATGTTGCAATCATTTTGCATTAAACATTCTCGAAGGAAGAAGTGCCGCCTCTGAACGTGCATGTGTTTGGTCTGATGGTGCCTCTCTATAGGGTTCTTGCTGAGTTTTAGCGCAGACTCACTATCAATCAGCAACTCTACAGTTTGCTCATCCATAACCATGTCCTCAATAATTCGTTTCAGCCACAGTAGTTCGCGCGTAGCTTCACTTGCAGCTACGATTTCTGCTTCGCTTGATGATAACGCTACTGTTTTCTGGCGCAGGCTTCGCCAGGAAATAGCTCCGCTAGAATACAGGCATACCAATCCTGATGTGGACCGTCCTGTAGTTGGGTCACCTCCAAGATCAGCATCTGTGTACATTACAATGGGTTTATTGTCACCTTTGTATGTAATACCGTACTCCTTTGTGCCTTGAATGTAACGCAGTATTCTTTTGACCCTTATTATGTCTGCATCTGTAGGACTCTGCAGGGTTCTTGACACTACTCCAACTGCGTAAGCAATATCGGGTCTTGTGCCTACCATTAAATACGACAAGGCACCTACTGCTTCACGGTATGGGAACTGTTGACGATTCTCAGTTGTGGCCGTTGCTCTTTGCATGTCCTTCACAATCGGAGTTGGTGCGGGTTTGCTGTTCATCATGCCAAATCGTTGCAATACTTTTTTCGCGTATGCTTTCTGATCAATTTTGATAGATCCATCTATATTGCATTTTATTTCTACACCAAGAAAATATGACGCGGGCTTAGTGGTGATTTTAAATCTCTCTCTGAGCTCTTCATACAAATCTTCCACTCCCTTCTCGTCAGATGCAGCAACCAATCCGTCATCGACATATAAGGTTATAATGACCTTTCTCCCACCTTTTTCTCTGGTAAACAGGCACGGATCTGCAGAACTTTGTTTGAAACCTATTTTTAATATGTGTTCGGTAATGCAAGCGTTCCAGCATCTCGGTGCTTGTTTTAGTCCGTACAGACTTTTCTTGAGTTTACACACCATATTAGGGTCTTCATCAGTCAGCCCTTCAGGAGGCTTCATGTATATTTCCTCGTTTAAGGTGCCATAGAGAAACGCAGTTGACACATCAAATTGTCCTAATTTCATTTTCTCTTTTGCGGCCACACTTAATAAAGCTCTAATAGTGCTTGCCTTAGCAACTGGGCTAAATGTTTCATAATAGTCGAGTCCTTTCTTTTGAGTGAATCCTTTGATTACCAAACGCGCTTTGTATCTCTCGATAGTGCCGTCGGGTTTGGTCTTAACCTTGTAGATCCATTTACATGGGATTGCTTTCCTATTCTTAGGCAATGATACCATTTCCCACGTATCATTCTCCTTAAGAGAGTTCAGCTCATGTCCCATAGCTTCAAGCCATTTGTTCTTGTCAGGATGAAGCATGGCATCTTTAAACGTCTTTGGTTCTGAATTTGCTTGCACTATATTTTCAGCAACATTCATTACATAGTCGTTGAACCTAGAGGGGAGTTTAATGTTATCTCTCTGTCTCAGTGTTCTGAGACCTTCTGCTTCTACTTCATGAGCAGAGAGATAATCATCACTTTCTAACTCAGTGTCAACTTCTCGCTGCGAATCAAAAGACTTGTTAAAGACGTTTTCTTCATCAGAGCAGGATTTGTTATTTTCATCGTCGTGAACTGTTTCTTCTTTAGATTGGTCTTCTACAGATGTCGACGGTAATGGATCTTCCTGTGGGGGCTGTAAAATAATTTCATTTATAGGTGTGAGAGTCCTCTCTTTAAATGAAACGTCTCTTGACCTTACTAATGTGTTATTTTCTTTGCACCAAATCCTGTATCCATCGTCGTTATCGTAGCCAATCAAAACTCCTTTCACTGCTTTCTTGTCCATTTTCTTTCTGTTGCATTTTGGGATATGAGAGTAACAAGTGCTTCCAATGATTCGTAAATGCTTGATATTCGGTTTCTTACCAAACCAAAGTTCATATGGCGACTTATCTTGCTGTGTAGGACCAGTTCGGTTTAAAATGTAAGAAGCTGTATTTACTAGTTCAGCCCACAAGCCTTGAGGCAGTGTCTCTTCTTGTGCATACATCATGGTTCTTGCACATTCTACCAGTGTCCTGTTGTCACGCTCACAGCAACCATTCTGTTCCGGAGTGTATGGCATTGTAAGTCTTTGCCGAGATCCATTTTTGCGTAAGATCCCTCTTACCTTTTCATTGTCAAACTCGCCTCCATTGTCACTGAGTATCTCTTTCACAATTTCAGCTTTATGCCTAGCTCTTTCTCTATTACCTTTTTGACATGTGCTTTATTCTGATGTCCCAGACGTTCATGATATAATTGCATCATATTGGAGTCATCTAAAAGATTGATTTCATGCGGTCCTTTAACGTTTGTAGCAATAAGTTTGTACAAGCCTCCATGCGCATTTCTTTTCCCAATCAATAGATCTCGACCTCCTTCAAATTTTATTATACACTCCTCGGTTCGAGACTCAAACACAGTGTTTAGTAATCTGTCTTGAGCTGACAGTACCGAAAATAAGTTTTTCTTAATTGAAGGTATGAACCATACATCGTTTAGGGTTATTAGCTCCTTTGTTCCTCGTACATCAGCCTCTATTTCAAGATTTCCTTTACCAATTGCCTGAACCGCTGTGCCGTTTGCAGTTGTCACAGTATGAGAACCAGTGAAGTATTCAAAGGTCTTAAACAGATCGCTTCTATTCGTGACGTGACTAGTCGCGCCGTTGTCAACGTACCAGTTCTCGCTGTCTTTATCTGCTGTGTTACTGTCAAGTGCCATCAGATTCATGTTGATATTGGATGCACATTGAGGCGAAGTAGGTTTCTGTTTAGGTGGTCTTCCATCTGCTTTCCATTTGGAGCAAGTTTTGACTCTATGTCCGAGATCTCCACAGTAATTACACTTGGTCTTGTAGTCCTTGTCCTTTCTCTTCTCTTTCGACTTCATAACTGTCAGTGCTTCAACCTTCGTGTTATTATCAATAACATTCGTTAAAGCTCGTTCGTGAGTACATAACTGCGTTGTGAGATTTTCAATATTTCGATCACTCTTATTCATTAATAGCCAGCTAGATTTAAAACTGAAATACTGCTCAGGAAGTGTATCTAGTATTTTACATATCAATAAAATCTCTGGAAGATCATTTCCTTCTATTTCGGTGTTCAAATCATACCATAAATTTTTGAGAGACGAAATATGTGTGGCCATATCATGCTCCTCGCTTTTCTGGTAGCGGAAGAACCTCATACAGAGATCGTAACTCCTGTCTTCCTTTACTCCGTCATAAAGCCTGTGAAGCTCTTTCCACATCTCGCTTGACGTTTCGCATCGCATCACTTTTTGCAATGTCTCTTCTGTCATGTTTGTCGTAAGAATTAATAGGGCTTGACTGTCAGATTTTTCAAATTTTTCCATGTCAGACTTATATTTTGCTAACTCTTCGGCTGTAGACTTTACGCCGGGATGAGTGGGCCTTAATTTTCCTTCTATTGCTTCTAGCGACCCTGGAGTACTCTTTAGTAACAACTTTACCTTGTATCTCCATGTTTGCCAGTTAGCGGAACCGTCGAGCCGACCGATCTCGATTTTCATGCCTGACGCTAGTGACGATTGCATGATCGAGAGCTCTATTTTTCTCGCTATTGCAATAAACTTAGGATTATTATAACTTATTATTGCTCTGCTACCATGTTAAAAACCGTCTACATGTTTGAAAAATATATTTGAAAGATACAGTTGTCACAGTAGAACCAAAAACAAGAAGAAGAATACAAATCAATATAAAAGAATATAGATTGTTAAAACCTTCTTCTTAACATAAAGAACTCACGAAATATTGAAATCAACCAAGTAGCCACTGAAAAATATCATTTTGGCTCCAATAATCAAAGGAAAAAAGGAAAGAATGAATAACTTCAAAAGTATCTAACATTGTAATGTGTAGATTGTCTTTGCATCATATTAATCATATGTCACATTTGTTTACACAATAAGACAACTAAGGAGGAACAGACCTTACCCATAAATACTTACATTACTCCCAGCTTCTTATAGGTCTATCACTATGCTTCATAGCAAAACTAAGATTTCCAGTAATTATTAAAAACTGGTAGCACTGTACATCTCAAATCATATTCAGGTAGAATAAAAATACTTATCTAAGCACAACATACAGACAACAAATAACGTGACCTTAGGCTTCGAAACTAGTTCCCTGCATATTAGGAGCCATATAGTTAAAATATTGTCTAATAAGAATAACAGTGTGTGACTGACTGTAGGTAAGCAGCACTGGGTAGCATGGCAGAGTCCTTGAGGTCGCTAAAGCACTGCAGCAGCTCCATGCTAGGGCTCCAGCCCTTGTTCTGCAGGTAGAGTTGCAGCAGCATGTAGAGCTTCTCGGTCACGAAGCCTTCCGCGCCGTGCGCGCCCGCACCGCCCGCGCCACCGCCGCCGCCGCCCGTGCTCTTCGCCAGCACACTCTTCATAGTCTCTGCTAGATCCATCTTGTAGATGTCCAAGTAAGTCCTCTTTTGGGAATCCTGCACCAAAACAAACACTAGCAGATAATGCCAACCTCGGAAATCGATAGCGACACACGTTTGTACCGAACGATTCGTGTTTCCATTCGCGGCCACTCACCAGAATGATAGTAATGTGTATGCCAGTCACTTAAAAACACTGTACTTTCCTATGAACTAATAATAATGAATATATCCATCTACTAAATTTTAACACAGACAGATGGAAATTTGACGAGGCTCTATACTTTTTTCTTTTGACTTGACGCTGTCATTTTATTTTTATAGTGATGTGATCATGAGAGTAATAGTAACCGGTAAAAACCAAAACTACATTTTGCGTCATTTTGTGTGTTAAAATATAAAATGTTCATTACAACAACAAAAAACCAAAATCACAAGTATAGGGAATAACTAAACGAATGGCAAGTTTTTAAAAACCTGACTGCGTTTTTTGATTTTGTTATTAAACCCGTTTATTAAGGCTACTGTATTCTTATATTATTATATTCGAGATGATCAAATTAAGACCTTTCAAATGATACCTATATTGTAATAAACCGAAAAAAAAAGTTGTCATAATTGGCATTTTGCCGATTCGCATATTTTTCGCGGGTTCGCACCTTGTTCACCACTTTTTGACACGCGTCAAAGAGCCTGCGAATGCGAACGAGCGAAAGCAGCGTAAACGCAACAATTCGGGCGTTACTTTTATAAAACATTAGCCCAATACCACTAATACAGAACAAAACATTACAACACTTGTTCTATTACGAAGAGTACTCGTCATCCAACATCTTCGTTTCCTCCACTTCTTTTTTTCTTTTTGATGTACCGACCTAATTATATCCTTGAAGGCGCGAACTTTACTGTGAAGACTGCGGGGTGCAAAGACTACTAAACTACTAATACATTAGGGGTGAAGCCTAGAAGAGTTCACGCGCAATCCAGTTCAATTCACGCTATTCTTTAGACATGCCTTAATCATCTGTGATTCACGCTCGTTGACACAGATTATTAAGGTGCTCGTTGGTTGGGAAGAAACAAACCAAAAAGAATATGTCATAAAAACGTAGTGATTATATTCTCTTTGATGTCATAGTTGTCAATGTCAAAATCAGAAACTAATGTGCGTGCGGAATAATTAGTTGAGGTTATAATAATAATGTACTATTAAAAAACTGAACATCTTAACTATGGACGAGTTAATAGTAGGAACTTACGAAGGCTTTCTTCTGGGCTATTCTCTTAACTATGAAGACGAGGTATATTTAATGTGTAAATATATATATATATATATACGCAAATTTGCCATGTTATTATTGGACAGAAATCTAAACCTTCCTTTATTCTTTAATTACCAGGAAAAGAAAATGAAACAAACATTTGCTACGCATTCACATACTGCCTCAGTACGATGCGTCTCGGTTGCTGGAAAGTTTTTGGCGTCAGGTGGAACAGATGATAAAGTAGTGGTGATAGATATGAAGGCACGGAAAGAACACACCGTTCTCATGAACCATGACGGTTCAGTAAATGCCGTTGCGTTCACGAACAGTGGGACCCATCTATTGACTGGCAGTGATGATGGATCTATCACAGTTACAAGAACTGGTAATTGGCAGATAGAGAAAATTTGGAAAAAAGCCCATCAAGGTATTTATAACTTATTTTAACAAGATACATTTCTGTTTAGTTTACAAGTGGACTAACACAAATTTAGAAAAACTAAGAAATAATAAAAAAATATATTTCTGCACTAAAAATAATTTCTCATGAACTTTATGAATAATTAATATCAGGGGACAATGTCTTTCTGTTTACTTATTTGCTTGACTACGTAATATATATATTTTTAGGTTTTCCCGTCACTGATATTGCTGTTCATCCTTCTGACAAATTAGCTCTGAGCATTGGAGGTGACAAAACACTAAGGACTTGGAATTTGGTCAAAGGAAGGCCTGCTTTTACCATAAACTTATCTAGTAAGGGTGTAACTATGCCCACAGAAATTAAGTTTTCCCCAACAGGTGACAGATTTTCACTTATATATCAACAAAATGTTGATGTATGGACAATAAGCAAAGCTGGTATTGAAAAACAGATAAAATGCACTTCAAAACCAACATCAGTACGGTGGGTTTCAGATGATCAGATGTTTGTAGGACTTGAGAATGGTAATATAATCTCTATTACTGTGTCTGATACCAAAGCACAAACATACAAAGCTCATAAGCAGAGAGTGAAGTGTCTGTATTATAATAATAATTCACTTTATTCATCATCCAGTTCAGGAGAAATCAAAATTTGGTCTGTGAATGATTTCAAATTAAGTGAACTGTGCTCTCATAATGCTGCCTGCAGAGCCACATGTGTGACACTAAACAGGCAGAATCAATTTATAAAGAAGGAAGAGAAATCTGATGAGGAAAATAACTCTGAAGTGGAGGATGATAAAGAAGAGCAGGTGGAACAAAAGATAGATTCTGATGAGGAGGAAGAAGATGCCTTGGACTTGCCTGCACCCCTCAAGAGAAGACCTGGAGCTTTTGTCACCATAAGTTATGGCAATGATGAAGATGAAAAAGCTGATAATCCTCCTCCAAAGAAGAAATTTAGGAAAAAGAAAAGGAACAAAAATAGGAAAAAGAAATCCATTGAATAAACCAAATTGTGTTGTATTTTATTATGTTTTTGTTTAACTTAAGTAACATGCAGAGTTGTGGTAAGAAAAGTCAGATAACCACTGCAGACTATATTTTCACCATCATTTTAGGAAATATACATGATGTTCACATTGATCATAATTTAAAGTAAAAACAATATCATGTAGACTTTGGTTTGTTTATTTAATTATAAATAAAAAGAATCTCTCCCAACCGCACACCCAAATACATAAATAATAAACTGTGACACAATAAATTAATTTGGTCCCAAAAATAAATATTAAATAATTTAAGAAAAAATTAAATTAATAAAAATCAACAATATTAAACAGTACTGATCAATTTTGGCAACTGTTAATGGACATCCTACTTACATTATTCGTTATTTCTTAATTAAAATAAATATTCCAAATGCACAGCATAATGTACATTCAGTCATACGGAGTGAACGAAGCGCTTGCGCGCCTGTACACGGTACAGCACACGGTTTCTACGGAACCCAACATACACACTTGAAACGAATACACACGGCGCTGGGACACCTACCTCGCTCCTGGCAATTCTTCACTTTGTACAAGCTCGTTAAGGTCATTAAAGCTAGACTAAAGCTAAATAACAGTGCTTCTTACGAGCTGATAGTCCCAGCGATTGGTTTATGTCCCCTAAGAAAAACTATAAAGCCAGACTTAATATAGAAACTCACACAGAATTATCAAGACAGAATTTTATTGGAATGTATTTAAATGAATATTTCTTACTTTTCGTCATAAGATAAGTATTCTATTTAATGGCAAAAATGGTTAAGAAATTGGTACAGCGGTTATAAACTTGAATGAGATGAGATCACTTGCTCGATTAATGTCATATTACGCTATCAAATTTTAACATCTTAACACAGTAGCACGTTCTAATGACCAGTCACCATACATTAACTAAGTATGTTTTGTGCAAGTGTATTATATTTTTATATAAATGCCGAAAAGAAGCAGATTCTCTCCCAGTAAAAAGATTTTTTTTATTGCATTGAACATTAAATACATACCACAAGTTAATTATTTATTACAATACATATTATTGATTGTTAATATTTCATGGCAGATACGTACTGAACCTTACATTGTTTAAATTATTTATTTCAAATATCTTAGGAAAAATAGTTCAAAACTTTCGAGCAGCTTACGATTGATCTTATGACTAGATTGAGCCAGTTATTTTCCAGCAGTCCATTACTTCATATCAAACTTGAAGAAAAACTGACACAAATAATACAATACGTAGGTATAACCAATAAATTTAAGACGTTCAGACGGCATCAGATATACCGCAGTATAGATTGTTGTATCTTTATGCCGTCTGCAATCGGAAAGAACTAACGTCATAAAATAGGTACAGAGAATCCATATATTACATTAGACAGTCTATATAAATGCGTCCTACTTGTCCCGTTCCATATTCACTTACATCTAATTTTCGATTATTAGTATTTTTTCGATCGACTACCCTACCGTCACTAAACCCTAAGCTATAAGTCAGATGGCACTCTCTACGCTATCCAACACAGCTTTCCGCTCCCTCGCCGCGCGCGTCGACAGATAAATCTTAGAACGCAATTAATTAAAATTGCGTCTACGGTTTTTGAGAACAGGAACAAAAGTGAAGAAAATTAGAGAGTTGCTTAGGATTGAAGAGGAAATCGAACAAAGAAACTAGAACGTGGAGTCAACGGCGGGCATTAGCGGCGGGTTTACTTCTTCTTGGCTTTTTTCTCGGCCTTCTTGAGGGCCTTGAGGTGTTTCTCGTGGGCGGCGCGCAGCTGCTTGAGGCGGCGCTTCATGCGGCGCCGCTCGTCGCCGCCCAGCCCCAGCAGCTTCAGGTCGGCGGAGCTCAGCGCCAGCAGCAGCGCGCCGTCCACGCCGCGCGCCGCGAACGCGCCCGCGTGCCGCTCCAGGCCCTCGCCCAGCCCCGACACCCACTGCCACACCTGCCCAACACCAATACATATAACACCGTGCCACGCTTCATTCAGAGTAGAAGAAACCGTTACATCGTTGACATCCTACCGACCATGAACTTTATTTCAAGGTAATAGAGACAATTATCCTTAACACCAGGTTTTGGATGCCAATAATTGGATGTTTTACCATACTACTACACCGATCATTTTTACATTTAATAAAGGTAGCTGTGGAAAAAAGAAAGCTCAATGGCAGCGCTGCGCTATAATTATACTAAAAAAATACAATTTTTATATGATTGTGGGTAAGGTAGGTAACAGAATTTTCAACCAAAAAGGAGTCTGTTGTTTTTGGCCCACTAGAAACGGTTACGTTTATTGATTCACATATTGAGATTCATATTTAACAGTCATATTGACTGTAATTAGAGGTTAAGAGGTACCAATCGACATATGTTTTATTAATACACGTTGCATTACGTGTTTGGGGGCCCGTTCACCATACAGAAAAATGGCTCCTTTTACTGTCAAAGATTAGGTGTATGAAACATTAACCCATGCCATGCGATTACCTTTTCTTCACCCATATACTACTGAAAAGCAACCCGACTGTCAAGCTGTGTTTCCTTTATTAGGGTAAGCCTAGATCTAAAGACACCGGTCCTCGAGAAGGGGTCATGTGCCCCTTCCCCCAAATCCGCGAATTAATGGCTGACGTTTATTTCCTAGTACATGCCATTCGGCTGATACGATGATAGTAGGTCTGCAGTCCACCTACAAACTTCAACCGGTCGGGATGTAGTTATGGTTACCTGCTGCTTAGTCCAGTGCGTGACGGGGTGCGGCGAGAGCGGCGCGGGCGGGGACAGGCTGGTCTCGGAGACGGCCGTGGACAGCGGCTGCCACGGCACCTCGCCGCCGACTACGCAAGTCGGAGCTTTCTTCACTACAACCACGCAGTCATCGATACTTAGGCTGGGCCGGCAAAACTCTTGGCTCTTAACCAGGCTACTATATTCAGTGTCAATCCAATTTATGTGAACCAAATTGACTTACTTTAGAAACACATTTATTTTCGAAGGTTTTTACATTATATTTCATCGCTTTATCAAATATCTATTTAACTTATTAAAATTTTAACATAATTGAACTTGGAAAATTCAAGCTTAAAAGTATGATTCGGTCGTTTGTTCAATGGAAGTTAGGTTTAAGATTATAAATAGTGTATTTCAATTTGTTGAGTCAAGTAGTCTAATAAATAAACTTGTGATTGTCTATGGTCGAGCCGTTAGTTAAGGTGTCTTCCCAATACGCCGTACCACACCATGACCGTACTATGAACGTATCAGGCCCGGAAGGTAATTAGTATTAAAAGATTGGTCAGTGTCGGAACGGTCTAATGGGCATATCTCATAATTTTCAATACAAAGAATACTTTTTGTCTGAAACGTTCCTATTACGGTCATGGTATGATACGGTGTAGTGGGAAGACACCTTTCACGTGAGTATTAAATTGGATTGACACATGATATACTTGTACTTCATATGTTTACTATATTTTTTATTGTACATTTAACTCCCAGTTAGGGTCAACTCACACCGAATGATTTCGCTATGAATTGACCCTTATTTCCACTTTAAGATCAGGTTAAATTTATATCAGTTACTAAAAATAAATGGGTCCAGAAATAATTTTACAACAAGAAAAGAAATGACAAGCCATTTTGGGACAATAATACACTTGGTCTGCCACAAATTATCGGTGGAAATAACCTGGGAATGAGAAAAGAAAATACTATTCCATAAAACAACGTTAAAAGCGTGTCTAGTAGCCTGGTTAAGGTTTAATATCAGCATCTAATAATATTAGTATCAAATATAATTTATTAGTCCCATAAACTTGGAAATAGATGCGTGATCAATGATCAATTATCAGGACACAACAAAATGAGTTGGATAATGAGTAACCTGATGTTTTTGATACTTTTCTCTAAATAAATACTGGTATTTCTATAGATACCGCCACCAAACAGCTCAACACATTAGCATTTATACAAGACAACAAAGGATAAGGCAGGGTCGAGTGATAAACTGACAATAGCATGGAGAGAAAATACGAAGAGATAGATGCAGATCGTTCAGTATTATTCTTTGTTTGAAGTAAAAAGGAATAGCATGGAATCAGTGTTGAAAAAAATGCAAAGATTATTTCGGATAAATTAAGAGATTAATCTTTCTACGGGTGCATTCAGTTGCAGACAGCGGGTATATTATCCTAGTCATAAAACATTTATACAAGTTTTATCAACCATTATTTTAGTTGCATTTTCTATTAGAAATGTGTGGTTTTTACATTACAAGACTCAAGAAAGTCCTTAGGGTGGTACTACTTTCTCGCTCGCTCTTATACCCTTGACATTCGATTGTAACCGATTTCACCTGAACCCGAAGGTCTTTATAAGTGGGTGTACAGTACGTACCTATTTACTAAATCCAAAGGAACTACTGCCATCACAAGCCAGTTAATTTGTATTAATAAATGCTTCTAAATCATTTTACAGCTAGGTCTATAGGTGCGTAAATGTGAAGAGTATGAAATCAGATATTTGGCAAGCGAGACTATTTAGTTTAAAATACAATTCTGGACAGAATTAATATAAATACTAATACTGCAAGCTCAATTTATTTTATCAAAAAAATATAGAAGAATGAGGTAGATAGTAAGAACAGTCCCGTATCATGCGTCCCACTTAGAGGGCACCAAGAACCGTGTTCCCACTTTAGAAAACGAACCACCTTTCATGACACTTCGTGTTTACAGATCTAAAAGTTCAAGAATCCACTAAATACGATGGGCCACCCCACCCACACTGTCATTTTGCAAACGTGTTACTAGCGAACTGATCGATCAACGGACCTACATTATACTCGCCGCGGAGAACCGAAATCTCACTTCTCACCGCATTTGATTATAGCGAACACTTTCACTCGCGTGTAAGTTGCTGATTGCTTCGTTAGCAATACCAGTGCAAAACGCAAGTGTGAATGTGAGGTGGCTCTAAGACGGTTCTTAGGACCACCTCACATAAAAACAAAAATAAAAATAAAAGAAGCCTCACCCTCTTAAGAAGCAAAGATTCAGCTAGACCAGACTTTCCCAAAGTACAGGTGTCCCAGAACTTGACATGACAAGAGACAAGGGATAAGAAGGCCCTATTTATACCAGTTCAGAATGAAGTTTTAGCTTTCCAATATGTTGATTACTTTAATTCCATATATAGATCAAAACCGTCTAATTCAAATTCTGAGCATTTTAGGATAAGTGCGAAATTATTCCGACATAAGGTCGCTTAGAACGACAGACACAACAGTGACGCTAGACAAGTTACATTAACGCTAACGTAAACGATTTTCGAAAACTGACAAAATGTATGGAATTGAAGTACGCGCTCGTGGCGCCCGTTTGACGGTTTAAGTAAATCCTATACATTTTGGATAACGATAACGAATGCCAAATGCATCTTGTCTAGGGCCACAGATCGGGCCGTGTTTGACAACTTTGACTTTATTTATTGACAACTTTGGGAACCACTAAGCTAGACGAGAAAACGAATGTAAGAGTTTGAGCGGTCGCGTCGCGTCCGTTGTGGAGTGTGTTGACAAACCTCGGGCCTCGCTGACGGCCTGGCGGATCTCGTCGACGAGGTGGTGCGTGAGCGCGACGGGGTCGGGCGCGGGCGGCGCGCCGAGCCGCCGCTCGCGCTCCGCCAGCACCTGCTTCAGCTGCTCCGCCAGCGACGCCGCCGGACCTAGCGCGCCCACCAACACCCACGTCACACCACAACCACATAACTACTAACTACTACCTACCGTATTAGATACGTTACTTTGCAATTTCACATCTAATACGTATACGAGTTTTAGATTCTTAGGTAAGGGAATAAGTGTCATCAATTCACGTGGTCCGATTTATTATAAACGCATTTCTGGCGGTCATAGCTTCCGAATAGTTATCGAATTATTCGTTTCTTTTTGTAAAGCATCATAATCATTAAAACCGCACAAACATATGCTTTAACTACCACGCCGCTGAAACGCTTAAACTTAAATGTTGTGTGGTGTGGTCGGTTGTGAGTTTTTGGGAAGTTGCAATTGGTAATGGTGTAGTGACATAACGTGGACGGGTAATGCATAATGTAGGGTGAATATTGCGTTAATCACAAACACAGGGACCAAAGTTTCATTTTTTATCAGACGAAATTAACTGATAGTTAAGTTGACCTGGATCATTCATTACAACGAAGGAATTGCAACAAGTTTTGTTCATATTATTTATACTTTTTTACCATAATAATAACAACCTGAAAATTGTCAGTTTGCTTTGTCTGATAAAAAAAAAACAATTCTTTGTAATCACATGCAACAGTTCGAAGTAATTTCCATTTATCGTTTTTATTGTATTCCGATGACTATAGGGATAATATTCGCTAACATTGATCTTGACAAAGCTAGTAATCACCGCTTTTATCAGTTCTCGAAAAAAAAGGATGCTGATAAAACGTAATTTGGCAATTATACCGCCACCATTATACGTATTATTCATTTAACGTACAACAAAAACAATATAAATGCTTCAAACCCGGTTCAGGTTTACCACTATTACTGCGTGTCATCTCCACACGTTCATACCTGTCAGTTGGTGATGTCTCATATCTCTTGAATACACCGCGTCGTCCGTCGCGCTGCCTACAGAACTACCGCAACTTTGTCTCTCTCGCTGCTAAGAATAGATACAAAATCGTTTCACACAAAATCGCCCATCGAGTTTATTTAACCACGAAAAGGTTATACTTACAGAAGGTGGCCCAGCGTGCATGAGCGCGCCTGAAGTTGATTCACTGAGAGACTCGTCCGCAGAATCGTTGTATGAATCGTCTAGTCCATCGTACTGTTAACAAATTTTATAATTAAGTATCCACTATTATACACGAGAGAGGTGAATGTTATAAACATTCTTATGTATATTATGAAACGACCATCAGTGTTGGCAGTCGCAATCGCAATCGACTTCAAAGTGGTACAATTGTTTTCATTTTGAAGGCAGACTCGCCTTCGGACTGTCAAAATAAAAACGATTACGATTGCGAGTGCGTCAGGCAATAAGCTTTCCGTTTATTGGTCGCAGTCTGGCAATATTGGTTCGAATTTTATTCACGATTCAAAGAAATTCATCCAAACTCGCTTATCGGGATTGAGTATTTGGCTCAGAAACGTATTTTTTTTTTGTTTGCGAATATTTTAAATAAAAGTCATCACATTTTTTTACATACTAATTAATATTAAAAGATAAAAGATGTTTATTCAGTAAGTAGGCCGCACGGGCACTTTTACACGTCAAAATCTACCAGCGCTTCGCAAGAGACCACTGCTGAGAAGAAACGCCGCAAGAAACTCAACAGTCAGTCGTTTTTTAATTATAAATACTAAAGCTAGTTTGTTTCTTGCACTTTAACGGCAATACCGCTTAACCTTTCTGACGAAATATGGCATTAGGGACATTAACAGCTTCAGGGGGACTAACGATAAACGAGTTCTAGGTGAAGTTTTGGGAGAAACTAGTAGTTTCAGTAAAGAGCAATAGCTTTTACGACACGGATAACGTCGGTTTGTATCAATCGTAGAGTGTATGAAAGCAAGAGAAAGAGAAGTACAAAACAGGAACCGGAACCGGAAGCGGAACCGCTGTACTGTATGTCTATAGAGACAGGCCACTGCTAGGCCAATAAAATAAAATTAAATAGGATCCCGCGGTGAACCCATTTCGTAAGTTACATTGAAATGTTTTTTAAATATGTTTGATTTCGAATCAACATAAAAAATATAAAAGATCACGACCCGACTACTGTACTGCACTGTGATTTACACTGTCAATAAGGCACTTTGGCCATTGCCGGCGAGAAATCGATTAGCTATTGACGGACAAGTGGCTAAGGGTGACTGACGGAGCTGGCGTTGCTGAGCGAGTGCGGCGACTGCGGCGCGTGGTGCCGATGGCGCGCCAGGTCGGTGCGCGCGCGGTGCGCCGACGTGTCCAGCAGCGGGCCGCCGCGCGGGACCGCCGCGTCCAGCTCGCGCGACGCGCCCAGCGGGGGCCCGGCCGGCGCCCCCGAGGGCGCGGCCGAGGGCGCGGGCGCGGGCTGCACTGGTGAACTGCAAGGAGACCAATCACACACGCGTTACGACCTGAAATTCTGTGGCTTGTATATACAGAATCAGAACGACCACACAGGAAGGTCTATTCCCACGGGTTCTATTGTCAGTACTATCAAGTAACAACAGAAATTAGATATACGAGTATATAATACAAATCGATAGTATACGCATATCGAAACGGTTTGCGATCGCACACAAGCACGTTAAGCAAATCAGATTCTACACGGTGTAACGCGAGAAAACCGAATAATTTTAACAGTGTGTTCCTAAGGCCGTAAGAAACAAAAAAGATTATATGAACCCAGGTCGAAATATGATTTTAATTTTTGTTATGTTTTCATACATAATAAATTAATTATTTTTCCTACACCAGTAAATCAACACCTTAGGATAAGCTGGCAACGTTTCTTATTGTTATCTCTTTTCATTAGAAGAGGCAGACATACTCATAGAGCAATTTCCTTGTAAAACAAATCGTTTCAAAGCAGGATTTACGTACAAATGCAAACGAAACTTCTTACTACGTTTGCAATTGTTATCTCTTTCCATTAGAAGAGTTAAGTAACACTTGGAGTCAGGCATTATTGTTTTAAAGCAGGATCTACGTAAAAGTGCAATCGGAACTATTTACTAATAATTTACCTATTTAGACATGCTTCAGACTATCGCAGAGAGATTTACACTTTCGCAAAGTTAAAAATATTGTAACAGCCTCATTCGATTAAATTGGTGGTTATTTTTGCCCCAAACACTACGAGGACCAGGCAATTCTAGCTGTTTATTTAATCAAATAGTTCTAGGGCCTTATGAATAGGCCAAGAACTAGGGTTCATTTACTATTCGCTCTTGGATTCTCCAATGGTTGCGACAAGGCGTTGGGTACAAAATTAATTATGAAATGAACAAGTGGCCATGGCCTACCAGCAGTAAGCCAGTAAAAGTAAGCAAAATATTACTGAGACTAAATAAATTAAATGGATTTTTTAAAGCAAAGTCTACAAAAAGTAGCCCAGAAACAGTTATTTTGAACTGTCATGGGTACTCCTTACATCAAACTGAAAACTACTGGCCACTTCATTCCGCGACCATAATGACATTAATGACTTACATTGCGTCATTGACATTGTTGTTATTGATATAAGATTTGTACGACGTACATTTTGATTTTCACAACGTAACTTTTATTATCTTGTACTGGTATTTATTATCTTGTCAGCCTAATCTAGTTGTTAAACTAGGCATAAGACGTTACAAAGTGTCTTCAGAAATAATGAATGTTAAATTGAAGGATTGACTTATAGAACGGAGACGTGGTCCCTTACAGTGAGCCTTTTAAATAAGCTCAGAGTTACTCAGCGTGCTATGGAGTTTCCCTACGGGATAGAATCAAAAATGAAGAAATCCGTAGAAGAACCAAAGTCACCGACATAGTTCTCAGAGTATGCAAGCTGAAGTGGCAATGGGCTGGACACATTGCTCGTAGAACTGATGGCCGGTGGGGTGTTAAGGTTCTCGAGTGCAGACCACGGACCGGGAGACGCGGTGTCGGTAGGCCCCCTACTAGATGGACCGACGACCTGGTGAAAGTTGCCGGACACCGGTAGATGCAGAAGGCGTGTGACCTTTCGTGGTGGAAGTCTTTGGGGGAGACCTACGTCCAAAAGAGGACGTCCCCGGGTTGAAAAAATGCAAATAATAGTATCTATGGTATGCTTTTACTTAATAAATAAAATAAAAGAATTTTGTGTATTATTTCGTATAATTTGTGGATAACATGAATTGCATAAGTAAGATTAATTAGTAATTACAATAATAAAACGAAATGTTTACAAAATTAACTCGCAACAAGACTAGTACTACTCCTGTCGACAGTATTCATTCATAAACAAATAAAAATAAACTGCATATCATAAAAATATTACATCCATTAAGATTCCGTTAAGTACTTACCATCTGAGGCCCGTGGCAAATTCATTGGATGGGGCCCTCTCAGTAAAATCGTCATGTTACTCCTGAGCTCGCAGCCTCTCGGGCCGGAAGGCCGTCTCCGGCCGAGGGGCCTCTCGGGCTGGGGGCCCGTGGCATTTTGCCGACTTGCCACCCTGTAGTTACGCCACTGGTATGTACCCAGTGCGTTGCTGTCGGTGTCTTTCTTACACTTTGCTACTTGATACTCCAACGAACTGGTAATAGCACGAATACTTTTAATCCGTCGGCTTCATCATTATCACCATTTCTTCAGCCTGTTACCGCCACTGGTGAGCACTCGAGTACGCCATTCATCCCGAATCCCGATCATATGCTGTTCTAATCTAATCCAAAATTGATGCGGCTTGCTTTCAGTAATTACAATGTTCCAAGATTTGTGAAAGTTTCTTCATATTTGTTTTTTTTTGTCATAACATTCAATTGAATATTGGATTATTATTATTAATTTATCGATATTTTTACGTTTTTGGAGAGAAAATATTAAGCTGACGTTGACATGTAAACATACTAATGACGGTTCTGAATGAAAGTCAATTTACAGTCAACTTAGACGTGGCGGGCTCGCAACGTCGCAATTGTAAGGGTGTTTTGTACTGGAGATTTCATTACGACTTTTTTAAACATAAACGCAAATATCTCAAAAACCAAGCTGAATCTAGCAAACCTTATACGACAATTTTAACTCCAAATAATGTCTGGAATACGCTGTTAAAATTATTCGGTTTCCTCGTGTAACACCGTGTATGATGTCACCGAGGTCGGCTCTTTGGCCTCCTCGTCCTGTCTTGTTGACACAGGCATGCTCTATGTATGATGAGGATCAGTATCCGCCAGACTCACGTGGGCTCCGGCACGGGCGGGGCGGCGGCCGGCGCCGGCGGGCTCCCGTCGGCGGCGCTGCTGATGGGGCGCAGCTCGACCTCGGGCTGCGTGACGTCACCGAGGTCGGGCGCCTCGGCTGCCGCGCGCTCGCGCCGCGCCGACTTGTCCACCTTAGCGTACTCGTCTTCGATGGGCGACAGGTCGGATAGGTCGCTGTCCGAACTCCAAGGATCTAAAAATCATTTAATACTAAATTAACCTCGGTGAAAATCAAAAGAATGTAGAAAATTTAAAATCGTTTTTGAAACTGGCTCTCTTTAAGTAGCCACCCAGAAGTAAGGCTTACATCACATTGGGTGACGTCACAGACCACTTAAAATCTAGACAACGCTTCGTACAATTTTGTCTAGTATCTCATTAAGTCAAAATGGCGGGACGCGGGGGGCCACAAGTGCACCGTGATTGGCCAGCTCAATGTCAACGAATAATCAGATGTGCGCGTTATGGTGCGCGCCATTAGGGGTAGTGATGGGACACACTCGAAGAAAATATACTAAATAATGTACCTAAGTGTTCCTGTTCATGTTTTTACTTGAATTGGTATAGTTAATCGGTCGGTTATGAGAATATAAACCGACAAAATGAGTTACGTGTTCAAAGCGGCCACTCCAAATAACACGTGTTGAAAGACAGCGATGCCGACGCCGACTGAAGTTCCTCCAGAAAAACACATTCCCCCGCACCGCTTCACTACCGCAGAAACCGCAGCCCTTATTGTGAATCCACAACATTATTGTTACCATAGAATGTTTTTCCTATCCGTGATCATAGACGTGTGATTTTAATGTCAATAAAAAACATATCCTGTAAATTTTCAGGCAATAATTTGATTTTATTTATCGAGATTACCTACGCGGTAATACAAATAATGATGGGCAAATTGGCCCATATAACCAATACAAATCTCATGTATACCACGTGAAAGCTAGTTACATAAGCTTCATTTTCTAATACCGGGACAAACTACAAAATCCCCGGAGAAGAGTTGTCAGCCTTAAATATTGACACACTCAACGTTTATTACTATACTAGCTGTGCCCCGCATGCGTTGCAATGCTATTTCCCTTATATCCGACTCACGCTTGACAGATTTTACTGTTTACAACAATTACAGCAAATAGTAGGATCAATAAACCTTCATACGTTATATTTCTATTCTATAACTATTGGCTCCCATCATTCTTTTGCCGCTACAAGTTGCCGACTCATAATCTTTTTTTTATGACACTTAACAATTTGAGGCACATTTGAATTGGGTTACCGAAATTATGAATATAAATAGAAATAAATTTGAAATGTATGGTTTCATAATTGTACATAAGTAATATACATTTCAGTACAACTAATGACATAATTTCTTTCAGTAATAAAAGTTTGTTCCGCACGAACCGTTTTAAAACATAGTTCATCTTATCATAGTTTTACGGGTATCAAAACCTAAGAAATCAGTGCATTCACATCACTTCAGTATGTGAAAGACAGAGACAAACCACTGTTGAAAGACATCAAAGCGTCACCATCTTTGTAATAAAATGTTTCACTTTTAATTATGACATTATTATTGTTATGAGTAGACCCCGGATTCTTGTCGCGATGACGTCACAATAGGGTAATTTGGGGAGCAAATGGAACGGTGGCACAAAATGATACATAAAGAATAAGATAAGCTAAAATATATATTCATTTCACCAAATATTCATTCAGGACATGTAATAGTAGATCACAATGTAATATATTAAAATTAACTTTATCAATTTATGCAATCTATACTAACTCAATAAAGTTTGACCTTAGATAATGTCTATATACATATGGATTATAAACTGTTTATATTATAAACTGTTTGCTTTATTGACAACTGCACGTCACATTGATTGTATCAATGTGCCAAGACACTGTCTCACAGGGCGTTTGCTTTAATGATTTGTTAAATTAAAATAAAATAATGTATTACCTATGTTTTATGTTTCTATGTTTTATTATCTTACTAAATTTGACTTTTTGAAAGTAATCGACGGTAAATTATATTGTCAGTTAACGAAAGAACAATGTCGATAATTTAATCAATTAATTGACAATTGATTTAAAGGAAGTTTCGCAGTAATATACCAAAAAATAATGAGTAACACTTTCGTATTAATTTACACCATAAGACATTTTTTATCTTATCTTATCTAAATAAATCCGTATTAATTACTACTGTTCCATTTGCTCCCCAAATTACCCTATTGTGACGTCATCGTGACAAGAATCCGGGGTCTAGTTATGAGTAATAACAGCTTGCCTGTGAAATTAAAATCCATCCCTTTGGAGGCTAGATGTCTTGCTACACTTTTCACACAACTTAACAATTACGGCATATTGTTGACACTTTATTCGCAAAATAAATAGCCGAATATTGCAAGTTGCTATGTCAACAGGCGGCCGCTTACTAAAATACTGATTTTGGGCATGACAACCGGTTAGCGATCGTTGAGCACAAGCTTGGCTTACGGGGGCGCCTTCGTATGCGTAGTCTAGAGGTTAAACGGTCTGTGGATGACGTGTGAGCCGACGGGGGAGAGGTCATAGGTTAGCGGGGGGATGGTTCCTCGTGTACACTACAGACTCGTGTAACCCTTGTGACCCTCATGTGTAGCGTACGGAAAGTCGACCAAATGAATGATCAGATCTGCTACCCTAAGATTTATTCTTTTTTTTTTTGTTGTCTCAGAATTGGAAGACCGGCTACTAGGAATGCACCTACTAAACGAGATATCGGTAGATTAATATATGTTGTTTTCATTTTACTAGTCAGCTCAGTTATAGTCACGACGTTCTAACAGGTCCTATTTGAAAGCTGTCAAAGCAGAACCAAGTATAATCTCAAACACATTTTGTGCTGAGTTAACAGCAAGTCAAATGGGGCCTCTTAGAACGGCGCGACTATAAGCTGCGAGTGGTATAATAATAGTGGACCGACCGTTGATGAGCAGTGGGTCGGGGTCGGGGCGGCGCGGCAGCGGCGGCGTCTCGCGGCGCGCCGACGGCTCGTGCGGCAGCATCACCGGCAGACCAGCCTTCTTTTGCGTCTCCTGCAAATACCAGACAATTTGTGATAGACTTGATTAATAGTTGCTATGTATCGACTCTTTTTGTACGAGTAGTTTTCCGTAAGCTCCACCAAAATTACTATAATAGCGAACCGGACTTCACTGGCAGGCGTCACGAACTTCAAAAAAACTGGAGCAATAGGATTGTTTCATTTTCCTCACACATTTCCACTAATGTGTACAATAGGAATGATGAATTTTTCCTCTTTCAGTGTCAAATTAATAATCTGTTTTTGCCATTTACTTAAAAATCAAATCCTATTTAAATTTATATGTAAAGTCAGCGTCAAAACTAGCTGATCACTAAGGACCGGAATTTTGGGGGCGGCTTTTGACAAGTGAGAGATCTCCGATCACCAATTTTTCGAAAATTCGTACTCTTTTCAGCGGTCGATGTTGAAAAAGTTCGATATAAGGGAAAATTTGAGGTTTCATTTAATAAAGCCAAAGACATAATTTACGTCATAACATCCATCTCAACTTGACAAAAGCCGCCCCAAACATTCCGGACCCTGCTGATCACTTTTGTACAATTTACACATTTGATAAGCTTCTTTGACATGACTATAAAGCAACTTAAGCGACGAGAAAGAACGAATCTACGTTTGACGCAGATAATACCGTTAAAAAAAACAAATGTGAAACAGTTTGACACATTACGTAAGTTAGCAGTGTTATTTCCCGACGTGACAACTAACGACACGCGGAAAATGTATAACCCAGCAAATGTAAGTATTCCTCGATAGTACAAGAATCTTCTTGTTGATCGTTATGCTCAGATATCTCCACTTACCAGCAGCAGCACCTCGAGGCGCGCGACGCGCTCGCGCAGCACGTTCAGCGCGCCCGAGTACTCGCGGTGCGCGTCGCGCGCGTTCGTGCTCCACCACTCCTCGCGCGCGCGCACCATCGACCGCGTGCGTCGCCATTCGCGCAGCGCGCGCCGCGCCTGCCGAAATCAGTTTATTATACTGTACCAAAAGCTTTTATGGATACAACGACTCAATATACTGAATATTTTTGCTACAACCCATGGTCGCTTAATTGCGATGGATAAATTTGGATAAAGAAATTGTCACACAAAGAATCATTGTCTTTGCTAGAAAGTGACAGATTATCCACAGACAGCGATGGCCGGACTACACTAGACCCGAAGTCCGACAAATTAATAAACAACGCATGAGCCAATTTCACCGGCGTCAATCGCCTGATTACTCCACTTATTACACTAGCTTTCTTTCAGCGTTCTCAAGATTTCAATGATCAAGCTGCACTCCACTCGCGCACGAGCGTCGCCCGCCTCCATGCCCATCACCTGCTGTACCTTATCGTGTTTCCGCTGCGCGCGCGCGGCGGTGTCGGCGGCGGCGGCGAGCGCGCGGCGCAGCTCGTCGTCGGGCGCGCGCGCTGCACTCCACTCGCGCACGAGCGTCGCCCGCCTCCATGCCCATCACCTGCTGTACCTTATCGTGTTTCCGCTGCGCGCGCGCGGCGGTGTCGGCGGCGGCGGCGAGCGCGCGGCGCAGCTCGTCGTCGGGCGCGCGCGCTGCACTCCACTCGCGCACGAGCGTCGCCCGCCTCCATGCCCATCACCTGCTGTACCTTATCGTGTTTCCGCTGCGCGCGCGCGGCGGTGTCGGCGGCGGCGGCGAGCGCGCGGCGCAGCTCGTCGTCGGGCGCGCGCGCTGCACTCCACTCGCGCACGAGCGTCGCCCGCCTCCATGCCCATCACCTGCTGTACCTTATCGTGTTTCCGCTGCGCGCGCGCGGCGGTGTCGGCGGCGGCGCAGCTCGTCGTCGGGCGCGCGCGCTGCACTCCACTCGCGCACGAGCGTCGCCCGCCTCCATGCCCATCACCTGCTGTACCTTATCGTGTTTCCGCTGCGCGCGCGCGGCGGTGTCGGCGGCGGCGGCGAGCGCGCGGCGCAGCTCGTCGTCGGGCGCGCGCGCTGCACTCCACTCGCGCACGAGCGTCGCCCGCCTCCATGCCCATCACCTGCTGTACCTTATCGTGTTTCCGCTGCGCGCGCGCGGCGGTGTCGGCGGCGGCGCAGCTCGTCGTCGGGCGCGCGCGCTGCACTCCACTCGCGCACGAGCGTCGCCCGCCTCCATGCCCATCACCTGCTGTACCTTATCGTGTTTCCGCTGCGCGCGCGCGGCGGTGTCGGCGGCGGCGCAGCTCGTCGTCGGGCGCGCGCGCTGCACTCCACTCGCGCACGAGCGTCGCCCGCCTCCATGCCCATCACCTGCTGTACCTTATCGTGTTTCCGCTGCGCGCGCGCGGCGGTGTCGGCGGCGGCGGCGAGCGCGCGGCGCAGCTCGTCGTCGGGCGCGCGCGCTGCACTCCACTCGCGCACGAGCGTCGCCCGCCTCCATGCCCATCACCTGCTGTACCTTATCGTGTTTCCGCTGCGCGCGCGCGGCGGTGTCGGCGGCGGCGGCGAGCGCGCGGCGCAGCTCGTCGTCGGGCGCGCGCGCTGCACTCCACTCGCGCACGAGCGTCGCCCGCCTCCATGCCCATCACCTGCTGTACCTTATCGTGTTTCCGCTGCGCGCGCGCGGCGGTGTCGGCGGCGGCGGCGAGCGCGCGGCGCAGCTCGTCGTCGGGCGCGCGCGCTGCACTCCACTCGCGCACGAGCGTCGCCCGCCTCCATGCCCATCACCTGCTGTACCTTATCGTGTTTCCGCTGCGCGCGCGCGGCGGTGTCGGCGGCGGCGGCGAGCGCGCGGCGCAGCTCGTCGTCGGGCGCGCGCGCTGCACTCCACTCGCGCACGAGCGTCGCCCGCCTCCATGCCCATCACCTGCTGTACCTTATCGTGTTTCCGCTGCGCGCGCGCGGCGGTGTCGGCGGCGGCGGCGAGCGCGCGGCGCAGCTCGTCGTCGGGCGCGCGCGCTGCACTCCACTCGCGCACGAGCGTCGCCCGCCTCCATGCCCATCACCTGCTGTACCTTATCGTGTTTCCGCTGCGCGCGCGCGGCGGTGTCGGCGGCGGCGGCGAGCGCGCGGCGCAGCTCGTCGTCGGGCGCGCGCGCCGCATTCCACTCGCGCACGCGCGCCGCTACCTCCGCGCCTGCCGCGCCGCCTGCCTCCATGCCCACCACCTGAAACATACTAACTTATAAGACCTGATTTCCTCCTACGCTGACATCGGTCGCCGACGTCGGTCGAGCGTACCGTCGGTCGCGTATGAAAAAGGAAAATCCCGCAGTGCGTGACAATTGTCCATAATTTATTTAAGGACTATTATGTTGAGAAACAATTGTAAATTTTTCCATATCGACATATTTGCAAATTTGTCGGTAATTACTAATTATTGACATGAGATTAGAGCTGTGTCAGGCTTGCGTTACAATTGTAGTGTTTTCATTGTTAGTTACAAAATGGCTAAAGGAGTAGTAGTGACAGTGATTTAGATGAGTTCGCATATAGGAGAATAAATAAAGAACGAATAAATTTCTCCTTTGACGTCGCTGCCTTTGCGTTCAAGAAAAAAAATCGTATTAGTAAAACCAGTGTCGAATATTTAATAAATAAAATCGGTGCAGTTATAGATCACCCAACTACAAAAAATAAAGCTTTAACGCCTTGTCAACAAATTCTTTGCACACTGCATTGGATGGTTTCAGGGTCACAATACCACGTCAGCTATGTCTTTCCATTTCTTGATTTTCATGTCGAATGTTAAATTGTTATATCCATATTGCAATTGTTTTAATCAAGGCACTTTAAAAAATGGTGCACGAAAGGAATTGCAAATTGCAAATGATTTACTTATTTGTGGCTAAAATCGCGGGAAATAGTTTAATAGTTTTAAATAAGTTTCATGCAAAGTGATCAAAGGTATTCGTATTCAGCCAGTGTCAGTTTATATCCACAACTATATATTTAAAATATTAGCGGTTCTCGAGCGTACGTTAAAAAATAAAAAGCAAATTTATAATAAACCATTGGTGTACTTAACTAAGTATTATTTTTTGTGATTGGTAATTATATTTAGTCGGACAAATTGGAAAACGCTCGCTTCCGAAACACACGTACTTTGAAATTAAAAAATAAACACTGGCTAGTATCAATAAAAATACATTCTCCCAAATATGATGGGAAAACTTACTTTTAAAAAACGAACACGGGTAGTGTCTCATATTCATCCATCATCCCAGTCTCGGGCGGTCGGCCATAGGTCACTGACGGTCACTCGCTTCCAATGCGAAAAACAAATATAAACATGTCGAAAAGTGATAGTGAGAGTGTCCAATACATGTTAACGAACCTCCTAATACCGATTGAACAAAAAGTGTGTGCTATATTTGCCAAATTAGACGATATAATCGTAGAATTAAACCAAATAAAATCCGTTATATCTGTGCAAAAACGAGAGAGCTCAACTAAAGTGGTCGATGCAAGCAAAATCAAAAGCGCACCATCTACGCCGATCGGTAACACCTCTAGTACGGCATCAACTCCGACTAGCTATCCCGCTCCCGCGCCGGCGCGCATGCAACGAACCACTGCTGTGCGCGCGAAAGAGAAGCTTGCCGAGAATGCTAAAGTGAAGCGACCGTACCAGCCAGCGAATCGTGACCCGTCACTAAAAAAATTGACTACCGCCGTGACAAAACCTATGATTGTGGATACAAATAATAGTAAAGGCCCAAAAACAATTGACATGTTACAATTAACACAACAATCGACATTGGACAAGGACATGTCAATTAGTGATACTCCTGTCGAAAATAACGAAAATTATGGCAAAAACGCCAACCTACCAACTGATCTACCCTGGGAAACTGCCCAAAATCGTAGTCGTCGCCGACACAGCCACAAAACAGCGGATATTATTAAAGGGTCAGCCACAAATACTACCTTAGGCGGAGTTGAGGCAATGAAATACCTACACGGTTGTTTCTTCAAAAACGATACGACGCCCGAAAACATTATACAACACCTCAAAAATACTTGTGACAGGATTCTATACACCGTGCAATCCATACCAGCAAAACGTGATACCTATAGATCTTTTAAGATAGGCATCCCCTCTACTGTATACGATAAATTCCTGGATGCTTCAGTATGGCCAGTAAATACAAGTATATCAAAATGGCAGCCCTTTCTCCGACCCAGGGAGAACATGGTCCCCAGAGATTAAAGTACCTGATGATAACGACTTCATTACAACTAAAATAACCGTCGCGCATCAGAACATAAACCGGCTCGAAAACAAAACGTACAAATTGGAATGTGAACTCCAGCTGCTGGATCCACCAGTGGATTTCCTCTGCCTGACGGAACACTGGCTTCAAACTCACCAACTGTGCTCAGTTAACATACTAAACTATAGTCTGCGCACTCAGTACTCCAGGTCCTCACGCCGGGGCGGAGGAGCCTGCATCTACGCGAGATCGGACTTCGTAACAATTGATCGAAAAGAAATATCGGAGCTGTCGGTGGAAATGCATTTTGAGGCGTGCGCCATCGAGTACGTTGGCGCGGATATCATCGTGGTGTGCATATACAGACCTCCCAGCGGTGATGTACAGTTATATATTACAAAATTAACCGAGTTATTAAGCCTTAACGCAATACAGAACTATAATGTTATAGTGCTTGGCGACATTAACGTTAATTTATTAAACAAATGTAAAAATGTCAACAATTTAAATAATACAATGAAACAGTTTGGATTTAGACATTTAATTAATATGCCTACAAGGATTACTAAATTATCAAGTACATGTATTGATCATGCATACACAAATATGTCAAGGTCAAATATCCAAAGTGTATCTTGTATTGAGCTCAATTTATCAGATCACTTGTGTACCAACGTTTCCATAAAAATTAAAAAGCACAACACGTTGAACCATCACATATTAAAACGATCATTTTCTAATAATAGTATTGTAAATTCTATGCAAAATCTCGACCTTTATGATTGGAGTAGTATTCAAGATAGATATAATTGCCCGAGTAAAAAAATAGAATTAGTAATTAATGTAATCAAACACTATTTTGACATTTGCTTTCCATTAAGAAAACATTTAGTAAAGAAATGTGTAAGTAGTTGGGTCGGTGATACTATTCGACAACTGCGTTATTTTATACGTAAACAAAAGACTAAAATGGCGATGGAACCAAGTGACACCGAGTTACTTCCTAACTTACAAAAAATGGAAGAATTATACTGGACCACATTAAGGAACGTTCGTAGTGAGTACATAAACAGTCAAATAGAACGATCGAATGAAAATATTTGCCGCAGTGTGTGGCGCGTAATAGCCTCAGAAACATGCAAAAATCATCGTAAAGAAAACAATGCATTAAGCATGTTTGTTATGAAGTCAGCTGGCGACTGCGCTACCGCGCGCGCTGCTACCGCCGCATCTCGACTAAACCGGTATTATATTCATGCCAATTCAAAAAATAAACAGCCATGCGCTCGATCTGCGCTCGATTACCTCAGTAGGTACCTATCATCGCCAACGCCGACGCTCCGATTTGAGCCCTTTTCTCTCGGCGACATTATAAAAGCATTTAAAAAAACTAAGCGAAAGGAATCAAAGGATATCAACGACATGACGACTCGCATACTCGACTATTTACCTCCTGTAGTTATATCCTTGCTTCATCTCCTATTTAATGAATGCATCTCAAACGGTACATATCCTGACGCGTTAAAGTTAGTTAAGGTGCAACCCATTTATAAGGGCAAAGGAGATACTAACTTAGAAAAACACTATCGCCCTATATCTCTGATACCCATTATTTCAAAGGTTTTTGAGTCTCTAATAAGTTCCACACTCATGAATTACTTAACAAGTAACAACCTGTTAAATAAACAACAGTATGCATACCAGCCGGGGCGGTCGACAGCAGACGCGACGCGCGACGTGGTCGCGCGCGTGTTGACGCACCTCGAGGGCGGGCGACAAGTCGCCGCAATATTCTGCGACTTGTCGCGCGCCTTCGAAATGGTTGACCACGCGTTGCTTATAAAAAAACTATCCCGATATGGTGTGGAAGGAGGTTTTTTGGGAACTATTAGCTCTTTTTTAAATAACAGAAAGCAGAGTACGTACGTTGTTGATTCGAGATCAGAATTAGAACCTGTGAGTAGTTGCGCCGTGCCCCAGGGATCAGCAATGGGAAATAATTTATTTCTGATTCTTATAAACGATATCCCAACGGCCAGTCCTGATCTTGAATTTATAACGTTCGCCGATGATACGTACGTGCTGGTACACGCTGAGAATTTTGTTATCTTAGAATCAAAAGTAAAGACTGCTATGTACCAAATATCCCAGTGGTTCTCCGCAAACGGAATGGTATTAAATGTTGAAAAGACTAATGTTGTGCATTTCCAGCTAAGAACAAACAAGAATAAAAGGTTAAACGTGATGCTTGATAACATCAAACTCCCCCAAGTAGATCGCGTGCAGTATTTAGGCTGCACTTTAGACGCTGGTCTCACGTGGTCCCCTCACATTGAGTCAATGTGTGACAAGCTAGCATCAGCATGCTACGCACTTTCCAGACTTGCACTCAGCTTATCACAAGAAAACATGTTAAAAGCCTACTATGGATACTACCACTCCATACTTACTCAAGGTGTGGATTTGTGGGGGCTGGCGGCTGATCGTGACGGAGCATTCAGGATGCAAAAACGCGCAGTAAGGGTAATAGCACGTAAGTCCTACGACCACCCTGCCAAGGAACTATTCAGACAGTTAAAAATAATTACGCTGCCCGGCGTTTACATCCTAACCGCATGTAAGTACGTGCGTGCTCACCTATCTAGCTTTACCGCCGCGCAGGTCGCCGGCAGGGGTGCGCGCAGGAGAAACCTCCTGGTCGTTCCTCGGCGTAGACTCGCTAAATCGCGAAAGTCACTCGGTGTCATTGGCCCAAAGCTATACAACTCACTTCCATTAGAGATTTTAGAGGTGCATAACAACAGACTGTTTGCAACCAAACTTAAAATGCACTTGACTGACCTGGCGTACTATAGCGTTGACGAATTTTTCGATGGTGATCATTGATATATATATATATATATATGTTAATACTGTATAAGATGACGTTCTTTGATGTACTTACTGTCGATTATTACTTTTAAATTAACATTGTCAATTTACCTAAATTATTATCATGTACTTACCTACCTAATTTTAAGGCTGTTAACAAATTGAATCGAAATGACATGTAAAATACAAAATTTTATGAATAAATATCCAAATCCAAATCCAAATCCATCAAAATTTAAAAAATAGTTACCTTGTTTCTTGCTACAGTTTTTTTTTAAGTGAGAATAATTGCATATAGTCGACCAGACTGAGGAAACTATCCATACAGCCAAGCTAACCGCTCTCGTTTATTGAAAAAAAGTGTGTATAGCATAGTGTGTTTCATTTGTTGAGCGATTGATTAAAAGAAATAAAAATTAGTTTGGACCCTCCAAACTAATATAATAATTATTGTTGTATAATTGTGGACTAACTACGCGGAAATGGTGGACGCCTTTCAACAATCAACATACGGTTGATTTACTCATTTAAAAATATAAAGATTATCGTTTGTCATGACAACGTGACAATTGTATCAGGATTTTGACAACTGCCATATCATGATATAAAAATGTCATTTTTTTTATTATTATTTTCGCACCTGTCAGCTTGGTTTAATAATGTAGAGATTTGTGAAACAACACTTATCGTGACTACTCGACAGTTGTCACCTGATTATACAATTGCTGTTTCATGAAATACAATTGTCACGTAATTTAGACAATTGTCGAACTTGTCAAGCTTGGTGAAATAGGGGCCAGTTCTGCACAAAGTGAAATGACATAGATAATAAATTCAGGGGACTATTAGGAAATTGGTACTCAGGGGAAATCGGCCTAGTATGATCTAGCGGCTAGATCATACTAGGCTAGATTCTAGCCCAATACAAAACATAACAAACGATGGACGTGTTTTGAGTGACACACAGTTAAAGTATTTTTGGCTAGGATAACTTGTATGCGACTATACTCGAAAATCTAATTACAGACCAAAATCTGACAGTTCCAGTTTGATTATTACATTATTTTAACATTATATCATAAAAGCATGAACAGCAACGCGTTTAGTAAGTAATAATAGGGTAAGTTTTATTGATAAAAATACCTACACTTAAACCAAGATGCAGTAATCATAGCGAATGTACGCCCATTGAGGTTAGGATTTTAGTCTTTAGTTAGATTTTCGCTCAATACGATACAACACGATGTCGAACGTAGGAGATCTTGCGCTGCCAATTATCTCCTTAGAAAAAACAATATCCTAGCCATTATTGAACGTTGTTTAGTTAAGTGAGCAGAGGGTTACCTCGTGCAGCAGCGCGCGCAGCTCGGCGACCTCGGGCAGGCGCGACACGGGCGCGGGCGGCTCCGCGGGCTGCGGCGGGGACTCCGCGCCCTCGGTCTGCTGCCGCCGCTGACGGTCGCGGACGACCCTGCCACAACCGCACACAATGGCTGTCACTTGGAGGTTCAAGTTGACCGACACAACAACCGTTTCGAAAACAATAATATACATGTTTCATTAGGGATCCCCTCGAATCACCGAAGGAGCGGAACTCTCTCCCTGCGTCTGTATTCCCGGAACCATATAACCTTGGTGTTTTCAAGACAAAAGCGAATAGGCATTTTCATTTCTAGAATAAGCTTGTAAAACACCTTTGAACTCGTCGCCACTTATCAGGTGACACTAAGGTCAAACGCAAACCCCCTATTGATAAAAAAAAGTATAATTTCATCGAAAACTAATTTCTGCTGAATCTTTATCGTTTTTAGGTTTTCGCATGTTAGCTACGGTTAGGTTAGACCTGTGACCACCAAGACATAACTCATGCACGTGTAAATGCCTGTCAATGAAATCAAAATTCGGTGAAGTAAAACATTCTATGATATAGGTGACGGTGATTCAATGAAACCGTTTAAATAAAAAACAATGAACCAACTCCAAATTATCATGGAGTCCCGTTGACTTTTCTTGGACCCCATGATCCCAAGTCTTGCCGAAATTTAAATGGGACCACCCCTGAGATACATGAAAAAATATCTATCTAATCGTTTGACAATTGGCGGAGAAATGGAATAACATACGCACAAATAAAAATAATCTTTCGATCGACTTCAAAGAATGATCTTTAAAGTCGATCGAAAGATACTCACAGAGCTTTGAGAGATGAATTAATTTAATAAAATAAATTAGGTGATGATGATTTTGTGTCCGTCAAAGGCGAAACTTGCTAGATCCGGAAGCGAGAGCGACGATGGCTAGCAAAGATAAACTTGTTGTTAATTGTGCTGGTACATGGTGTCTAAATGAGTTATTTATGCCTTTTTTTACATCGACTTCTTCTGCACAAAGGCCCTTAAATCATATCCTCCCAACCATTACGGGGCTTATCACATGACGTTGGCCATATACAGTAAGGGAAACTGAAAGACGTAACTTTTTCGCTCTTATCACATTGCCAATAAGACAAAAATGTACGTTTTTCAGTTTCCCTTACTGTACTGTCGTAATAATACTAGAACCATTTTGTTAGCTTAATTCTCACAGATACGAAACTAAGAAACAATGAGATCACAACTTGCCTGTCTTCCCGCTCTTTGTCAGCCGCCAACGACTGCCTGATGAGATGGGCGACTTCGCTGTTATCTGGATCCTTTTCGCGGCCGATGAGAAACTTAACTGGACCAGAAGTATTCCTAAGCACGGACGCGGCGTAAGCTTGTGTTACACCCACCTATAAGAATCGCATTAAAAAGCAATAGTAACTAAATAGAAAATCTTAAAAGTACATAGGCTAGAGATATTAGTGGAACGTCCTAGTTCTTACCAAGCTTTTGCCATCGACTTCGATGATTTGGTCGTTAACTTGAATACGACCGTCGCGCGCAGCGGCCCCGCTTTCTGTTATAGTTTTAACAAATATGCCCAATTTTTCTAATCCAGCGTCTGCACCGACACCCATTCCTGTAGAGAAATCTGCTTAGCGAATGTTTTTTTTGGTAATTTGGTTAATGTTTATTTGGGTTATCTACACTAATAATGTGTTTACCTTCGCAAAAAGAATCTGACGCGGTGACAGGTAGTATTGTGATCTACAAATGCACTTAACTTAACCAAACATACGTTTTCTATCCACTCTTGCGTATACTACACCAACCAACGTTTTGCGCAGTCAGTCCGCGGATAGTACAGTTGAGTACAAAGATATGTATACACTTTTGGTCCGATTGCCAAGCAATACCTTTCGCGTGGCAGAATATTGGTTAGCTTATATTATATCTAGTAGGCCGTTCACACTCTAAGAAGGGGCCTAAGAACCAATTTCCTTTAATCTCTTATACTTTCAAACTTCCCCAGTACTGGCTCATTTGGATTGGTCGCCTTGAGTACAGTTAAATAGTGAGAGAGTAAAACCAACCTATGATTGAGAGTCCCAGGCCGTCGGCGCCCTTGAGCAGGTCGACGGGGAACACGTGCATCTTCTCGACGCGCTTCTCGAGCTCGTACTCGGCCGAGGCGGCCACCGGGTCCACGTCCTCGTTGCGGCGGTCGTACTCGCGCACCGAATGGGTTGAAAACACGCGCATCGGGTTTGTGCTAGGTTTAAAAAAAAAAGTGAAATAAACAGTAGTAGTTATATGAGTGGTGATGGTAGGACACCAGGCTTAACAGAGTTGCAAATAAGAGTAAAAGCAAGAACTCACTTGTTTTACTGGCCATATTAATCAACTGATCTCGAGTGAGTTGCCCACTTCAAGATGCGTCAGAGATGACAGTCTATCTATTATACTGGCTGCTGCCTGCGACTTTGTCCGCGTAGATGTCGTTAATCGCGGTCGAAACTATCCTTTCCGGGATAAAAAAAGTAGCCTATGCACTATTCCAGACTACAGTGTAGTCCAGACGGTAGTCTCTGCCAATTTCATCCAGCTTGATTGAGTAAGAAACATCCAAACATTCAAATTTATGATATATAAGAAGGATTCGGGTGTGATGAAACAGTCATCTCAAGATATTTATAAATACTACCCTCGGTGTCCACGTGTTCAGTTTACAGTAAGACCACAAATATAAGTTACGCCGTCAATCTTCGTCCACGCAGAAAGGTGCTCACTAATGCCGAAGATACGAACGTAAAAATCAATTCAATACGAACCTTGTCGTGTTTTGCGTAAGGTAGAATATGAAATGACAGTTAAACTCGTGCTTTCTCGCTCATGGCGTCATGACATTTCGTGGTAATAAAAAAGGTGCACCTATTTTTTATAATCTCTAATATTAATTTTAGTATTATAAAGATAAAGATAAGATTTTTGAGCATAGATTAGATTGTTTTTTGTTTTTCACATAAAAATAAATCAATTTTTCGGGAATGCGGTATTGATAATGATAAATTTTACTGATATTATTTTTATTATACCAATTACTGAATAAAAATACAAACTTCAAATATACATTATTTAGTTTAATGCGACATAAATGACAGGTGAGAGACAACAATAACATTTATAATTTGGGCTTCATTTTGCATAAATTGATGCACATTATAAACTATTTCCCTAGCTTGACTTATTAAAGGCCGCCCTCTTTTAAGGGAAGTCATTTAAAAAATATATATATTTAATAATGCCGCCACTTAAATTTTCCTCAATTGTACGTAACGATTAGCGCTCGTGCGTCTCAGCTTGTGTACGAATAACAACTGACGCGACGCTAAATAAAAAGGCGGTCGACGGCGTCGCTGCAATGGCTGCCGAATATTTGACCGAAGCCGTCGAAGTTTTACCCGCGCAAACGTACTGCCTTATAATTGGCCAAAACTTTTTCGCTCCTTCTAAAAAATGCTTTCTGCGCAGGTACATCATTGTAACTTATATTTATGGTACTACTGTACATAATGTGCGATAACCTCACACCATCACGGGGCTAAAGGTGCAGTCCGACCATTAATTCAAATAAAAAAAAAAAAAAAATGTTTACCTGAAGTTGACTTTTCTATTTAACTTCACGAATATCGGTGGGTAGTAATCCTCATCTTCATCTTCTTCAATTGGCGGAAGACCAGCCACCTAAAAATAGTTTAATTTAGATTGTTACCCTAAATAACCTTAGTTATATAAACGGCGAAAGTTACCGTCCCGACAAAAATATCAATTCAGTAGGATGGTTTAAACCCGATTTTTATTTTTCGGTAGAAAATTGCTTACAATACGTATTGTATTTCTCGTCCAACTCAAATCGGGCAACTTTTAAGTAGATTTAAAACTAGCTTTTATTCGTCTCCAGACTAACCTACCTTTGTAATAAATTTCACATCGATCGGTTAATACATTGAACGGTGAAAACAAAACAAACAATCGCACCTTCGCATTTTTAGGATTGATGAATGTTGAGTAGGTACTAACCTCAGTATAGAAGTGTCCGTCCTCGAAGTAGTGTATGCCGTTCTCCTCGCCCAGCTCGCGCAGGGATAGCGGCGGGTAGTGGTCGAACACGGTGGCCGGCTCGGACTCCGCCGGCGGCTCGGGCTGCCGCCGGTCGCCGCCCGCCATCGCCGCGTCCGTCTCGAGCGACACGAACTCGTAGCTTTCGTCCACTGACTGCATGCTGGAATGCGGACGAAAAACAATCTTAGGCGAGCTTGTACTAAGTTGAATTAAAGAATGTCAAATTCATACTGGTTATGAATGTCCTAAACCACGTTTACTGTCCCTTATTGGACGGGTTAGCTGCGCGGCAACCGACGCCTTTACTATACTGTGGTTGCAAGCGCTTCTTAGTCGCGAAGGATTATACAAAAGCGCTTAAATTTAGGATATGAATATCAGGAACATAGTAGTGACATTTAAAAGAAATGGTGTTGGAGGAGGATGGGAAGGGTTAGTTAGAAAACGATTAGAACGAAAATATGCACCTAATAAAACAATAGAAGAGGAAATGATGATAGGGCACCTTATATGGTATGACAGTTTACGAACATTCTCGAAGGAAAAATTAAAGTGATGAGAGGATCAGGAAGACGTAGGCAAAACTAATATGAACAAACAAGAAAGGTTCGTAATTTGACAGAAGGTTAACGGCCGAACCCCATATTAAAACCGCGTATAGGTAAGGCTTACATCGGGATAAAATTTCACATTTGCCCATACTAAATGTGTCAAACTTTAATTCGAAGTGAGCCTATCAATCCGCGGTTTGAATATAGGGTTCGGCCATTAAAGGATAGTGAATAGTAGGGAATTGAATGATATGAATTAGTCCACCGGCAAGGTGCATGCGGCTCGTGTGTGTTACCTCTCGTAGGAGAGCACGGACTGGTAGCTGTCGTTGAGCGAGGCGGCGGCGTCGGGCGCGCGCGGCGACAGCAGCGCCACGATCTCCTGCGCCTGCTCGTCCGACAGCAGCGCCTCTTGTCTGCAACGCGCAACCGGTCACACACCGCACTCAACTACACTCATCCACCAGACTATTCCTTCATCGCGTAAAAAGCAATCGACGTCACGATAACAAAAGAAGAAAGCACGATATAAAAACAAAACGAATACAGGACGCTTACCTAAGTTTTTTCTCCAGAATACTGCAAATTTGATCAGGCAATAATGAAGCGTTGTGCGCACAGGCAGCATGCAAATAATAAAAATACAACATTTAATAATACTCAAGCGTAACAGACGCTACGGTCGAAGTGAACGCGAAGATAAACGAAATAGAACTGTTCGATACCAAAGTAGCGCCGTACAGACTCGGTCCTAACAGAAGTTTATAAATATGAAAATAATAAATTAGCACGATCCATTGCAAGGCGTATAAGAAATAGTGAAACTGAAAAGTGCTATCATGCAAGTACAGAGAAAATATAGATCGTCATATTCAATGAAGTCTACTGTGATGGAACAAGATCATCTGAGAAAAGTAGTTGTTGCAAATTAGAAACAAAACTAGCAGATAAAATTATAACAGTTCACTTAGCTAACATATAAGAGTAGACAAGAAACGATTAAAAAGATATTTCCTCTGCCATTCAAAGTATAAAAAGAGGTGTTACATAATAATTGATCGTGTGCGGTGCATGTGAATGTTAAATTAAGTGTGACGGACAGCGTTCGAAAACTCGGGCCGGTGTTTTACTGAGTACATTCCGTTACTCGCGTGGAGCGTATCGACGCGCAAACTGCAGCCAGACCGATAACGGGCTGGCGCGTAGACACGGGATATTGAGCGAGCGGAGCAACACTTTTTTACAAACGTTTATCACCTACCGTAAAGATCATTAAACTAAATGCAGCCAAAGTTTAGGCAACATTATACATTTTAATTTTCAAACATGAATGATGAAATATACCCAAAGTGATCGATGAGGCTGAGTGCCATAGCTAAGTGGGAGAACGTGTTAATAATGTCACATTTAAAATAATCAAACAAAGGGATGCAAATATTTTGAAACTAAAGTGGCGCATTGTACGCAAGTGGAACAGTATTACAGTAAATAGACCTGGAGCTAAGCAGAATCTCGGCTTCATCGGGGGTCATACTGTCCGGCTGTTTGCCGGCGTCTCCATCGCCCCAGCGGCTGTCGGCCTCCGTAGGCTCGGGCTCCGCGCCCGCCTCGGCTGCGCGCTCGCCCGACGGCTCTGCCTCAGATACGCTCCATTGGCTGGTGGTCGACTTGTCGAGCACCTCTATGGATCCTTGGCTAGCTTCGCTCACTACCACGCCCGAGTCCTGTAATACACGATATAGTCTCTTAATATTATTTTTCTCCCACATGCTCAGAAATGTTAACCTTACTGTTGTAAAATCAGCCCCCGATCTACTGAGGTCCAGGCTCAGGCAAAATTTCATTACATTCCTTGTTTTTACAATCAAAGTTCTCCCATGTTTATTTTACTTTTTAAGTGTCATAGACTAATACGTTTATATCAAAAAAAACCTTTTTTGGTCAAGCTTTTGTTGCCGACTGTACTTTTTTTTACAAAATCTATCAGCTTATTAAAACCAAACTATAGAATCCTAACACGGTGGGTGTACGTTAAGTATAGCGGAGATCCTGTCGCCACCTTCCGACTCCATCATCAGATAACCTCTTAGATACCATAATATTGCATTGTCATCGGGATTACATATGTGATCTAAATTTCAGACCATTACGTTAACGGGTACAATTTGACCCTTACATACATTGCAAGTTAAATAAAAGCTTGTAAAAAGGTTAACCTTTACGAACAGCGTTTACAGCGTATTCAATTAGTTTTACTTACAACTTATTCATATTCATAAACAAAATAAATTACCAAAACAACTTAAACGCGTAATGTTATAAGTTATAAACTATCTAAACTAATTTATTTAAATTGGATTTATTACGTTGAAATTTGTGATTTTATTGAATGCTATATTTCAGTTTCATATATAGGTATAGTAATGCTGATGTCGTATTGGAGAAAGCACTATACAAGTCTCGACCGGGAAGGGCGATTGCTGGAAAAACTGGAAAATGCTAACTGCATACATTTAGCTTACTGAAACATGAGAATCGGAGGATGTTCTTGACCCACATCAATTAGAGGTGCCATTAACATTGCGGACAAGTTCAGTGGGTCGCTATCACTATAGAAATGTTTGACGCCGCTTTCGTGTTTAGGGTCTCAGGCGCGGGCCAGACAGAAGAAACATAAGATGCGGACGCGTAGCCCCTTTAATTAATTTTCAACCAAAATGTATGGAAGCTCAAGACTACTATTATTCATACGGAGATAGAAGGACGCGGGCGCGGGAAGGCCGCGCCTTACGTCTCTTCTGTCTGGCCCACTCCTCAGCCACTCGCGCTAAAGCTGGGCATTCACGACCGCTCCAACAAGCCGAATAGAGCAGCGACGCGCCAAAATCGATCCGTGAATGTCAAAACTGTAGCGTTTCAAAGTACTTGGCGCGGACGGAAAGCCAGCGCAACGCGCCAACGCTCTCACCGAATGGAACTATCGTGAATGTCGAATGTCGACGTTTGAACACGCCACGTCACCGCGCCAAGCCAAGTGGCATCGCCATGAATGCGTTCTCTGGCTGCCATTTAAATCAGTCTGGCACATCCGTGAATGTGGTCAAAAATATTACGCCCATCCAGTTGTATGCACGTGATCTGTCGCCTACACAAACGGCGCATCCGTGTATGCCCAGCTTTACTCAGTCATAGGCCGCTAACCAGGAAAGCGGCGCCATACATTTTCATAGTGCTCTTAAGTATCGCATCGGCTGCGAACTCGACATTAGACCGAGGAGGTAGTCGGCATAGGTAGAAGTTACCTGTTGCAAGACAGACAGCGTGTCGGGGTCGGAGTGCGCACGCTCGGCGTCGCGGAGGTCCTGCGTGAGCGGCGGCGGGTCGCGCTCGCGGTAGTCCGCGGGGCGCAGGCGCGCCACCACCTCCGGCGACGGCTCGTTGAAGCCGCCCTCGTCCGACACGCTGGACGCGCGCGACTCGCCGCGCCGCGCACCCTCCTCGCCCGACGACGACTTGCGCTCCCCAACTGCTGCAATACCAGACTACGCTTTACCGAACTTTCTGTTACATGTCTCTATCCTGGCCCACAGATACAATCGTACAATTATAATGGATACCAGGGAGATCCACCTTAAGTCAAAGCGTATTCTTGCGTTAATCACCCTAATCAAACACATATTCTCTTCAAATATCAAGTCCCGACATAAGTCCAGTGATTTAGGCTTAATAAATGGTAAAATTTCAGCCACATCGTCCCAACAATCTAGGTAGGTGACGACGGCTTGGCCTAGTTGGTAGTGACCCTGCCTACGAAGCTAGCGGTACTGGATTTAAATCCCGGTAAGGGCAGATATTTGTGTGATGAGCGCGAATATTTGTTTGAGTCATGGATGCTTTCTAAATATTTAAGTTGTTTTCTGTCTTTTTATCTAAATATATATGTAGGTAAGTATTTATATCGTTGTCTAGTACCCATACCATAGTACAAGCCTAGAGCTAAGTTTGGGACTAGGTAAATTTTATTGGTGTGACACTTGTCCTCTGATATTTATTTATTATTTATTAGTTATGTATAAAGTTGTTGTGACATACGAAGGAGAGACGACTATGAAGTTATCATACGGTTTTGTGTTTGCAATTGACTAGCCCCCAAAAAATACGTTTAATAAAACCCATACCAAAAAAAATGTCTCAAGTTTTATAACCATGTAAATTTCCCATCGGCTTGCCCTGGCAATATCGTTCATTTACCCAAATATAACAATAGTGTACCTAGTGACAGTGATTACGGACAAAAATGTATTGTCGTGCGCTATACTCTGATCCCTACTAAAAATAATTAAAGTGTTATCAAAACTTTTAATATTCCTCAGTTGAGATTTATTACCGAACCAGAACAACTTAAGAATTAGCGTTTAAAATGACTAAACCTTGATTTTTAATTCCATAGAATTCTGACGTTTCTTGGTCTTGATTAATTGATTGATGATTCTGATCATTGTTATTTCAAATCTTTGGATTATTTTTTAACCTTAAATCCATGTTAAATGTATTTTATATACTTAAATCATGTTAAATACTATTGAAAATCCTAAAAAGTCAGAATGTGACCGCAGGCAGAATTAAAAATCAAGGTTTAAAGAGACCTCTCAGAGTCACGGTGTTTATGATTAATATAATTATAATATTATTTACGCGTGTAATTTATTTATAGGTAACTACCGTTATTAACGAACTAAAACAATTATTTACGGTAAGTACTTTTATATTACAATACGATGAGTAAGACCTAAATTGATTAAATATCTTAGGGACTAAAAGGCGAGGTTCACTCATTAAAATACATCCGGATATGGACTAGGCTAACGAGTTAACCTAGATACTCAAATGGAACTATTTTTAAGATACATCTGCACACTGAAAACCGCAGGTGTTGGCCTCGCACAGGTGCCTAATATAGGAGTGTACCTACCCGCCTGAAACTGGGTCGAAACCTAAACTCCGCCGCCCGTACGCGCCGCGTCGCCCAGAGTTCATTCATATCGCTAGATCGCCTCGTAAACGAAGTGGGGCAACGTTTTGCTTATACTATAGAGATTTCAATTTCCCATAAAAAATGTAACATGTTGCCGCAGCAATGGGCAACGCCGTGAGTATCTGTACTTTTAAACTAAAAAACGTGTCATTTGTTACTATTTCAACGACACGATTGGGGATTCCCACGATTCTAATTGAGCATCGAGCGTGTCTAAATTAAGGCATTGTGTAGATAATGTAGTAGACGCCGAATGTGAATAACTCTCTAACTAATTAATATTATAATATACGGTTAATATATACACGTGCTCTCTTCCCACGGACTTTAATACCGCAACAAAACAAGTTCGAACAGAATAAGGTGATGATATACCAAATTTGGTATATCATCATCATCATCATCACGTGGCAACAATACACAATATGCATGTAGATGATCAAACAAAAACTGACTGGTTGATTGCAATATCCCGGCGGGCACGCGAGCGAGACAGCGACTCATGACCACTTAACTAATTAACACGGCTACATTCAGCTGGAACGATATTAGAAATTAGGCTCGCGCCACGCCAACTCACTGCATAAATAAAACGCCATACTGAATGAAGATGAACGAAAAATAATATCTGTATTATCATCGCACTAACCGATTTTTTGAAATTTAACAATACCATTACATTAAGATAATAGCTGTAAAAAAATGTGCAACTCAAAAATGCGATGAAACAGCTTCGTTTGTAATTCCAACGATGAGGCACCAGTCCATTAATAAAAATGATAGGTACATGAATACGAGTGGCAACATAACTTGAATCATTAAGATTTCAGTCATTATTTGCATGAATGCCATCATAAAGAAACATACTCGTATATAATATTCTCATCATCTCGATGTCTTCATTAAAGTTCTTAAGTTAATTACCAGGACCGAGTGGTATTTCTCAAAAAGGCAACAAGATCTTCACGGCGCCAAATGCAATAACTTTAAATAGTGGTTCCACCTACACTAAATAATACTGGTACCATTATAGATGTAGATACTCCAACGATCCATTTAAGGGAATTCATATTCTAATTATAAATACAGATGTAAATATTACTAGTGTTATCGTTATTTTTACGTCCGTGGTTTGCATTTGATATAAGAAGATCAATGAGTACAAATAATGTTCGGGTCGATAAGTATGTGCTGAATCAGATTAGTTTAGAAAATGCGATTAGGTTAAATAGTACAAGAGTCAATTCGCGACATATATACGTTTCTAGGTTAATTTGAACACATTGTTTTGCTTTACAAGCAGAAGCGATTAAGTGCAGCATCGGTGGATGTTATGAATAGTAATAAAGAGAAAACTGCATAGTGATGTTAGGCTTGATACTCGCGAAGAGTAGATGCAGTGGCGATAGATCAAAGGACTAACCGAGGCAGCAGCCGCATAGGCGCATATTGAGAGTGCGCAAGCGGCGTGCGCGCGCGCCGCTCGCATCTTCACTGCGCCATCTCTTGCAGTCTTTAGCGCTCAAGCCTTGCACACTCACGAGCACGTTTAGCTCTAATCGCTGTATTTTGCCCGTTATGGCAACAGGTCACTACTATCATTCAATATCTACGCTTTTAGACGGATGGCTAAATTAAAGTCGCTAAGCAAAAATAATAGAAGAGTAGGAAACCTAAAAGAATAGAATACTATATTGCCTTTCCTAAAATACTAATGAACAGATTTGATTCATAGTGCACAAGTTGGATCATAAAGATTATAACTAAACTAACTCGGTAAATGCAGAAAAGACCGTAACGCTTGCTGCGTAAAAGTTTACGAGCGGCACTAAACGGTGCTGGATGTCGGGGCCGACCAACGTCGTAAGTAAACAAACACAGCGGCAGATAAGCGGCTAGCGGCTAGGCACACTTGCGCAGACCAACCGATGGCATGACCAGCCCCACCACTAAAGCGATCACTATAACTTATAAGTCTTATAACTCAACAGGTTAAGGAGTTGGCAATAATAAACAGGTCAAAAATGATACCCAGACGCATTAAAATTACTAAATGAGTCTACACGACCAGACGAGACGTCACAAGACAAAATTTATTGGTTTTGTCTGGCCTTAAATTAGATTATTTTCAATGAGGTGGGAGATTTAAAAAGACGACACTGTCTTGTCCAAAAAGAAATGTATGTACACGAATAAAAACATTGCACCTTCGAAACCTACGAACTTCAACTGCTAAACACTAATTCGTTTTTAGTTTTCATTGATGTCGTCAGCTTAGTTCTTGCTCGATAAATATTAAAATCAAAGGTTATGAATATACATTAATTATTAGTAAAATGTATTTATTCATAATTCAGTGTTTGAGATTCTCAAGACAATGCTTATGCATAACGGGATAATTACAATTCAAAAATATAATGATGACACATCGAGCGAATCTTTACAAAACGAATTGAATGAAAGTGTAACATGTATAGTTAATATTAACACAGTTGAGTCCGAGACGTGCCTCAATGAATGTAACATTAAGATGGACCCGAAGCGCGCTTCCTGGCTGCCGCCGCCAGCGAGTACCTATGAACCGAACCAAAACTGCAGAGCGTGACTACTATCTATACATTTCAAACTAACAAACAACTAATCAATAACAACTTTTAAAGAATCTTTGAAAACTGAATATTTATCGCGAACTGAATGTAGAGTTTACCGCGTTTATGTACAGTCCTGGAATTCGCGTACAATCCCAAAATAATGAAGTTTAAACGAAAAACGCGAGTTTATTTTCAAGTTTTGTTAATAATCACAAGGATGTTTATAAGAATGAACACATCCGACAGTATAAATATATGTTATCACAGAGTCACAGATCACAGATAGTGTAATTAGGTCGTCAACAGAAGACAATGCATTTGTTAAAACGGATGTTCCAGTTTAAGATGCGATTTAAGAAACGATCGGAGGGAGCGCGCAGGCCGACGTCGCTCGGGTTACTGCGACGCGTCGCGGCGGAGGCGGCGCCGGAGCATCTAAATCGGGATCGACTCGAACGACTCAAATACCTTGACTTCCTCAATATTACATTGAACCCACCGAGCACGAGACCGCCAATCGTACGTCAATCGCCGCCTACGAGACTATTGCTAAGGATATTTACTTCCCACGGCATTGAAACCTTCAACTTTAAACTTGGGTTAAAGAAATATACAACAACGTAAGCATTAAATCCACTATTTGTTCTATCTTGCACCGTACAATAAAACTAAACAAATAAGCAAGGGTTTTTAAGCAACATAAATTTCTGGATCACACACAATTATTCAATATTGCTAATAAACTTTTATCTTCGGAAAATGTCGTAAAAAGATAATTGGTAATGATGTTTAATCTTTGTAAAATTAACAATACGTCCTATATTTATAATTTAATAAGCTAAATGCGGATAATTCAAGTCAATAAAGTAACTAAAATATACCTGGGTAAATATAGGATGGTTCCTGTGACATTGTATTTATAATATCAAACACTGACCAGACTCGCAAGACTTATAAAAAGAGCTGAATAATGATTTAAATTACTGAAACTCGTCGTCGCACGCAAGGTCTTTATCAATGTAGTATTATTGAAAAATCAAAGGAACAATTGTAATACGTGTTTAAACAAGCTGTCACAATGATCACCCTACATTGACCCGGTATGCAAGAGATAACCATTTTGAAATACAATTAAACTTACCAGGTACAGGCGAGGAGAGGGCTGTCGGCGAGGAGTAGAGGTCCCGGTGTACCGGCGAGGCAAGTGGCGATGCTAGCGGGGAGCGCGGCGCCGATACCGGCTCGGGTGCGCCTAACGGGGACTCTAGCGACTCCGGCGTTGACGATCGCCGCTTTCTCTTCTCGTCCCAGTCATCACTATATTCTATCTGCTCATACCCATCCTCATCCACACTTTTATTAAGTAACTTTGGTGAACATATAACACTGTCGTAGGGCTCAGGACTTTGTGGCGCCGTGGAGTCCCTATCATACATTAATTTTTCATCATTTTCTTCCTGTTGTACTGGTGGCGGAGGAGAGACCGGTAATCTAGAACTCGGAAGAGGCGGCGCGCGGTCGCGGTCGCTCAAAGATAAATGGATATTTTCATTGGTTGTATCCTCCAACCGTTTTACATCTTCACTCTCTTCAAGATGTTTATTTTCTAATTCACGGTCGTTCTCTTCCAATTTAGCAGCTTGAGCTGGTGGAGGTGGATGAGGTGATTTAGGAGATCTGTTAGGTGGCGACGGCGAGGTTCTTTGATAATGAGGTGAATAACTGGGAATCACCACTGCAGGGCTGGATGTTGGAGAAACAGGTGATTGCAAAAATCTCTCAGCTGATCTGGATGAGGTTCCAGATGATTTAAAACTAGGACTCCTATCTGATGCTAAATCATTTTCCGCAATAGCCTCGTCAATGCCAGAAATTGAAGAACCAGTGGATCGTGATTTCGGGCAAACTATTTCAACCGACTTTAGATCTTGCTGAGAAACGTCATCCACCCCTTTGAAAGAAGAACTTAAATGATCACTTTTTATAATAGAGGAAACTTTATCAGACCTAGAGGTGGGAGATGTTACATTATTGGATCTAGAAGCTGGCGATACAGGTGCAATCGTTTTTACAGGACTAGCAGATTTGACACCCGTTCCACCTCTATGAGCTAAACTAGAAGGGAGAGTTGTAGGACGCTCAGCTTGAGAGTCACCTGCGCACGGTGAAAGGGGTGGAGAGTACACACGTGAAGGAATAACACTTCTCTCGGGCACTTCCGGTGACTGCGTATCTGGTACACCACTAGGATATTTAGAATCCACTCGCGCACTGGGTTCGTGTGTCTCGTACCGTGATGACGGGCGCGGCTTGTTAAAGTGAGCAGTCCAGTTTCTTTGTTTCTCTATGAGTTCCTTATTGAAGCGTCTATCTGGTTTCTCCGGTTTAGGCAGAACGCTTGGTTTGACCGGTTTGGGCGGAGGCACCGGCTGCGAGGAACCGTTAGCCAAGCGGTCGCCGTTTACGGCGGGCGAAACCGGCGAGGGCGTGATGGTACGTCGCGGCGGGCTAACGGAGCCCGCGGAGCTGGAGCGCGAGCGCGCCGGCGCTGCCCCCGGGCCTCCTCGCGTTCCGGCGAAACTGGCCGCCGCCGATGGCGACTTCTCGATACGAAACCCGCGATTCTCTTCTCCCAATTTTTCAAACAAAGCTCGAGCGGTGTTGAACCGGGATAGGTGGCTCTCGGTACGGACGACCGTCACATCGGCGCCACGCATGTCTTCTTCGTCGCGAGACGGCATTCCTTGGAAAATATGTGCAATTTTCGAAACTTTACTGCCTGAGTTAAGTCTTTTCTTACAGTCCTCCATGCTAGCAGAATACGCCCGTTTTAATCCAATCTGAAAACAAGAATTGTTCAAAATAAATATTCAATCTATGTCATGGTATCAGAAGCGAGGAAAAGAGACGCCGTTTCAGAAAAACGTAACAGATAAATTATTAGATAAGAACGATGGCGGCATTCGCGATAGTGAGTCGCATGCCAGCGCGCACAGGTGCCTCGCGCAAGGATAGCTGCGCGGTCTAGCGCGAATGCTCACTGCATTATAACTTGGGATAGCGATAGCGCTGATAACGCCCCTCTTCTGTTTATTGAAATGACTTCACACATTATAGTTCTGCAAATTTAGAAAAGTAATTGTCATTTCCATCATAAATTAATGTATATTGTCAAAACATGAAAAAACATCGCCAAATCATAATGCACATCAATTAACATTATGTTCCTATGCTCACCAAGAACAAAGGAGACAGGCATTAACTGCTCGTCACATATCAATAAAACCACTACATTGGGCACGTCACGTCAAGCACTTGTAGGGATACTTGAGATACTCTTGGTATAGATAACATAACATAATATAAAATGACTTCATAATTGCGCAAATTTCAATGAGTTAACTGCTTTCTAAGGCTTTAAAAAAGACCAAAAATGTTTCATTCTCATTTATTTCAAATTATGTTTAGTATTCTCATCGTAAGATCGGCGGTAGCATCACAGTGTTCGGTGGCTGTGAGTTGTATTATGGATTATACGGAGAAAAGCTGCGCGACCGGCGAAACGTTGCAGTTCGACCCCGACGTGTTGTATGGATGCTGTCCTGTGTGTCGTTCCGGTATGAACAGTCGTTTAAGTACTAACCAATAATATCCGGTACATAATGAATTAATTCGAATGATTAATTCTAACTATAATAGTTTCCTACCCAATTACGTTAGCGGATCTGGTCTTTACGAAACCCGACCGCAATCTCCCGGAAACCTGCAAATTTGTTTCCTCTGAGAAATTAACAGAACAGTCTTTTCTCTATTTAACATTATGATATCCTTTTAAATAGAACAAGTAGAAGAAGTATTGTTTTTTATCGTAAGGAACGTCAATATTCACCTTCATTAGAATAGATTTACTTATTTTTGAAAAAACCTTCATGGATATCAGGGATAAAAGTAAAACGTTTATAACTCATTGAGAGAGCAAAGTACGTATGAAAACATTTAAGGATGAGTTACATTGCTTTCATAATGTTCCTTTAAAAATAAAATCAATTTTGATGGTAGTTGACCCACTTTCTTAATTAGCGAATTTCTTCCGGTTTCACTGAGAAGCTATTTGCAAGTCACTAATACATATTACATATTATGCAAGTCACCTATGAAGTTTGTCAGTACAATTTGATAAGTTTTATTTTCGTTGGTGAAATATGCATTTCACATTCTTGCCAAGCGTTTGTATGGGAATCACTTCTACATCGCTTTTTTATTTTCCTCGCAATAAAAAAAAGAAAGCTGAAAATTAACGGACAAATATCTTTTTAAAATGAATGTAAATTAGTCTTTGGCTTGGGTAAGGAGGTAATAATTTCTCATTTATTGGCTAAAGGTGAGCCCGAGCCGGGAAAATGCAGGGCGCCGGCTAGCTGCCTGCCGGACGGGACCTACGCGCCTGTGCAGTGCAAAGGGGACTTGTTCACGGGGAGGTAACATGACTCACTAATATTATTACAATATTTACAATGCTAATTTAGTCCGTCACGACCCCACCTATACGACTCTACTTCATTTAAGTATGTTTTTTTTAAATATTATATCTATCTTTTTAAATCAATTACATTTGTTCTCAGTCTGAACTGCAAACCAAATGCAAACTATTTCAACTAAAATTAAAGTTATTCATATAACAATGTTAATAAGTTATGAGACTGCCATAACATGTATTTATGCTATAAAAAGCGTAACTTCAATGCATACACAGATGTTTCTGCTCGGACGAGCGCGGCAATAGAATATTTGGACAAATGTGGAAAAGCGATGCAACGGGCATGAGTTGCGGTAGGTTACATTTCTTAATGTTTATTCAAATATCTTTTTTGAATTTTGAATTCTTCATATAAACGGCGCTTACCTTGCTTGGAGCCATTTTTACTAAGTGCTTTATGATTTATCTTTGCTGTGCTAGAACGCTTCATAAATTTCGCTGTGTTCAATATGATTTCCTCTCCATAACACCCATTTTAATTGCCTTATAAATATGTTTTGGTTTATTTGTTGTTTGCTAAATCAAAACTGATACGAAGAAGCTTCGAGTAATGTCTCACATACGTGAGACGTAAAAATATGTAGCAATTCACAATAATTTCCTTTTGTACATTCCATAAACGTCAAAAAACTAAATATGTCAGCTGGATGTCAATTGATAGTCTGACCAAAAATTAAAAATATAGGTCCGATTCAAAAGTCAAAGAAAAAGGTTTTAAAGCTATTTGGCTGGTTGTTAAACAAACTTAATACAGTCCGTGATCATTTAGAAGTTGCTTCGGGATTGTACCTACTACTCTCTCACTTGCTCTTAATAAGAGCGTATGAGAGAGAGTGAGAGACAAGTACAAACCCGAAACCCCTTCTAAGAGCTATCGCACTGTATATTATTTTCGTTTCATTCAACATACAGCATGTAGCAGAAGGAGAGCAGAACTGGAAGCGATGGGGGGACCTGTGGCCCTTCACTGTACACCCGCAGGGAACTACGAATCGGTACAGTGTGACAAAGGACTGTGTTGGTGTGCCGAAGCGAAGACCGGTCAGCCTAACGCGCCTCCCATACTTCAGAAGAACATGAAAGTGTTGCCCTGCTGTACGTTTTTTTGAGATTATACTTTTTCATTTTATGGTATAGAAATAGCGAACGAGCTCAAAGGCTACATGATGGTAAAGGTGATATCGGACAGTTCACTTGGATGAATGTTAACTTGAGTGAATGCTTCATTTTTCGTGTCTTAGCTGGAATTACATAGAAAAGAACATGCACTCGTAGTTTCTTTCAATATGGCGTCGAATGAAGTCGTGCGTCTTGGATTACGTTTAGTTTGTGATGAATCCGATTGAACGTACTCTCCGTGTTCAGACCGTTCATTTTCCATTCATTCGGATGGGGTAAATGATGCCGAATAGAAATATCCAACATCGGTTGATCGATTTACTAATGAATTCATTCTTGCGTTCAGACGTGTCACTTTAGAGTGAAAAATGCAAAACGAAACACGAAAATGAACAAAAAAATTACCGTCTGATATCACCTAAGAGCCATAGACATTATACAATCTCAAGACTGCACTCCTAAGACTTCAAATAGGCTGCCAATCCTGAGGACTAAGATAGAATGCCTCTATGCCATTAATTTACCCGGTTGTCTTATCCCCGCACCGGAACACAACAATGCGAACACTGCTGCTTCTCGATGGTTTAATGGGTAAGATGGTGATAGCGATCCGGACGGGCGCTGCACAAGGTTCCATCACAACTATTACCTACCTACCAAAAGGAATTGAACCGAATCACATTCACAAGTGTCAAGACAAAGAATGCAGTGCACTTGTTCAAATAATTTATCATCTTCGTCGAATCCAATAATGAGTCTATGCTTACGAGTATTCCTTTATTATTTAAGGAAGTTAAAATAATATGTGGTACAAAGGGTTATTAGACAACCATTCAGCGCCATTATCTTAGAGGAATCAAGCCCATATCACAAATAAATTATGTTGATAACTTAGCAGTTAAGACAAAGCAATCCGACGACTTCATGTTACATGTTACTTACGAGTCGAATTTCACATACCAGGCAAGGCAGAGGGTCAACGTAGCCACGTAGGTAACATAGTAACAGAGAATAAAAATACGCTTTATAGTGATTAATTGATCATGTTCCGTCTCGTGCGTAGATGGGCAGTAACTGCATTTACAGGTACTGTTTGTTGTCCCTTATAGGTAGAACGGACTATATAATAATACATCAATCAAATACAAGTACAGAACGCGCAAAACTCGTTAATCGTTATTCCCTCGGAAACAATCAAAATGGCTTCAATAATACGACAAGTATCCAATGTGATAAGCCAGGAAATTTGTTGATTTTCAACCAAATCCATTCAGGCGTTAATATGCGATTGAAAGACCAACATCCTCACGAACTTTTAATTTATAATAGCCATTAGACAAACATGGATGCTGAATAACTGGTCCACGGTCCATATCCTTTTTTAGGGTCCTCACGCACTAAACGTCGGTTTGGCTGTCTTCCAAGTTTAAGTTAGATGACTTTAATTAAGTGCGCATGCGAATTTGGTAGAAAGCCCAATTGACGGTTCGTGTGTGGAGTCCCCTATATGCTTTCTGTTTTAGACAACGCTGCCTTCATGGGCGATAGTTATCTGAGGAAATGCGAAAGTGTCGTTCAGGCGCTAGGTTCTATACATAAGGAACAATCAGATCATGGGACTAAGTACCTAAGCAAGTCGGGAACTACCTGCGATTACGATGGGAGCTACGGTTACCACAAAATACAAGGCTCCAGGTAGGTAGTAGTAGTATTTAGTAGTAGGTAGGTAGGTTTATGGAATATACTAATAACAAAATCGTTTTTTATTATATTTTACTTTTCTTGTCACACAAATTGAGTGTTGTGTTGCACGTTATTGTTTTACGTAATCACCTGGTTCTCCTATCCGGAGAGCTACCTACCAATACACATACACACTATGCACACTTTCAGTTCTCAAATTTTATATACTTAACCATTTTTTTTGAATTGACCTAAATGAGCATCTTTTACACTTCACGCCACCTGAAGATATCTTGTACTGTCTACTAACATACGAATTTAGGGCAAAATGGATACTTTTGTTCTTAGATTTCGTTTTCTTCGAAAGAACTTGTGTTCAGCCTAATTCTTGTTATCTTATTATTATATATAAAAACTACTAGGTACTAAACCTACACTGAAATTTCAGCGCTTACTGCACAGGCCGTGACGGCGCTATCCTAGGGGCATGGTCAGTTGAAGCAAGTAAAAGTGCAGAAATGAATTGTAGTAAGTAATTTTACAATCTTTACGTTATTATTAAACACTAGCTTCTGCGATTCCGTCTTGGTCGAATTCATAATTTTGCCATCCCACGGTAACAATACATTTATTTCGGAATTAAAGGTAGCCTATGTGAAAACTATCTCTGTGCCACAATTCATTTAGATCCGTTCAACCGTTCTGGCGTGATTGAGTAACTAACATCAAAATTTTAGTATTTATTTAATATTTTTATCATATTTATGTTTAGTAGGAAAGTGCCTAACGAATTCTAAGCATAGTAGTTGTAGAACTAGTAGAAGGCTAGCACTATTGCGCCCTGGTGACGTATTGCGACTTTGCGAGTCTTTGGCTCGTTGGGCCCGCGGCGACCGGCTTCTGACCGTGACCCTGTTCTCAATCCGTGGTACGGTGCCACCCATCCCACGGACGGAATGCGGAGGCAACGCCACAATCCACATGCCGATGCCGTGCCGCAAACACCGGAACACTATCCAATAATCTGTAATTATATCGCCGCTCCTATGACAAGCTGAGCTAAGTGCATTGTGGTGAAGGAAAATAGTTCATGAGTACCTTTTTATCGTATTTGTTATGTGTAATAGAAATTAGGTTACAGTAAACCAGTTTTATATTACTTATAGATATCGATCAGATATTAAAATAGATAAGATATGGAAAAAAAAGTTTTACTATGTAAATATATAAAAAAAGAAACTGACTGACATATAAACGCACAGCCCAACCCGCTGGACCTAGGGACTGGAAATTTGGAGGGAATATTCATTGGACATCCTAGAGTGCTCTAAGGAGCTTTTTTTGAATATTCATCCCCTAACATAAGGGGTTAAAATAAGAGGAGCGGGAAACTAATTCTACGCGTGCGAAATCACGGGCTTCCTCTAGTGTTACGTAAAGTTGCTTGGATTTTACTTTCATGACCAACTGTATGCAACACCCTGAAGGTGAGAGCAATGTGAAAACCGTAAATGTTAGTACCATGAACGAATATAGAAACCTTTATCGATGAATCTTACCTACTTTGACGATTGTCCGTGCATTACGTTTACCTCCGATTAACTCAAACGCGTAGGATGTGTGATTTAACTAATAAGTATGTACAGTACACACACTCGTATGTGATTTTAACCACATTGTGAAAAGACACCAACTTTATGTATTTTGGATTTTATAATGAATGTTATTGTATGAAAGCCTTAAAAATAACGACTACTGAATGAATGCGACAAAAGAGTCAAATGATTCGGAAAATGTGTCATTAATTTTAAACAGCGAGATGTAGGTACTCTGTAGAAAATACTAAGATAAAATGTATGTATGTATGTATGTAATGTATGATGTAAAATAATTAAAAATCAAATCCAGGTTTATTATTTAGGTACATTCAATCACTTTAATTATAAGGCCACTCTAAAGCCCTGTCGCAGAAAGTCAATAATAGTGGTGTGTCATTTTGGTCCATCAGTAGGTAAGATTGTCAAAAAATATTAAACATTAGTATTTTTTGCTTTATCTAATTATTCAAAATTGACAAATATAACGCGCATCAAAGTTTGGGAGTGAGGGCTCGTGGCGATGACGTCACTACGTGGTATAATTATCTTCGTTAATTATACCACCTTATATAAAGTATCTTCGTCATTTTTTGACATCCATCATTCATTAAATCACGCCTGTTTCCCAGGTGTTTAATTGACAAAAGAAAAAATATGGTTTCAATATTTTTGATAATGTAAACGACGTAAATGATGGACCAGCTCGATTTTTTAGGACACTAGCCTATTGACGTAAATTCTTTCTCGTTACGGCAGGATTTTCTATGTTGGTTAGGTTAGGTCCATTAAAGTCCCTACATAAAATTATTTCCATTTTCAGATTGTGCGCGGGATACCTCTATATACTTCCCAAATCGCGGGATGACAGTGGCGGCAACTTGCGAAAGCAACGGAAACTATAAAAAGAAGCAAAACATCGGTGACTACGTTTACTGTGTGGATTCGGACGGGTACCAGACCAACTGCAGCACATAGACCTATACCATCCTTTAAACAAAAATGTCAGGGCTGCAGTAGCGGTGCATACCGACACACGTGCTACACAGTACACAAAGTCGCGGTAGATCACACTACATTTAAATTTATTGCTATGTTTAGTAAGTAAAGTTAAATTGGATTTATAGCCAGTTTAGACCGGAAAGTAGTATACACAATTTACTTATTTTATTAAAATTTGCGCTAGGAAAATTAAGTCAGTTGGTTGAACAATATTACTTTTAACTCGAAGCTAGAAAATGTAGCGACCATTGACTTGTTTAGTTAATGCTAATTTTGTAAAAAGTTATATAAAAATGTATTGAATAATCAAACGACGACGTCGTATTTTGTCGGAGTTAACTTCAGTACAGTAATTACCTAATTCAGAAAGCAACCCGTTAAAATTAGACCTTGTTTGATTTTTCATACCAGTATTTTAAAAATATATTTTTTTATCTTCTAAAAAGGCGCGGGAAAAAATTAAGAGCAAGCTAACCCGACTGCATTTTATATAGTAGTAGTAGTTTTTTTTGTAGTGTTTAAGATCAAGACAAATGAAACGACTCGTATGCTGATTCAAGGATGACTGATTTATTTGTTAATATCATCAAGTACCCTACGTTAATAACTACCCACATATAACATCTCCCCCCTAATCAAAAGCTAACCTTAAACCTTAATTAATTTAGTTTCAAACATTTTTCAACTGGTATACCTACCTACATTCGCTATTCTTAACAAATTCATAATTTACACATACTTATTGCTTTCTTAATGCAAAAGTGTATAAGCAGCGTATTATATTAACTTTAACATTTGTATTATTAACAAACTTGTAGTATTACAAATAAATATATGTACTTATACAGAGTCGTACTACCAAAACTTGACTCAGTAGGTATGTGTTCTTTTCAAAGATGTGTAACTGACGACTGTCTAAGTTTTTGTAGTAGGCACTAATACGGATTATCCATATGAATTACCGTGTCAGACTAAAACATGCATGATTTTATATATAATAATCAAATTCCCTTCATTTAAACCTAAAAATACATAATTTTAAAACCTATCTGGTGTGCGCACTCGCCTGCCTGAGCGAGTGTAGCGGTGAGCGGGCTCCGGCGCTGAGCTGATCTCGGGCTCCCGGGAGCCTTTGGGCACCGGCGCTGGCTCCCCGCCGCAGTCCTCCAGGTCATCGTAATACCTATCTCGCTGTGCAGTGCCAGCAGTGCCGTGCGGCGGCGCAGCGGGCACAATGTGCTGCCTGTTGCGCCGGTACAAGCGGCGGTCGGGCGTGCGCACCCAGTAGGAACGTGGCTCGGCGGCGGCGCGCTCGACGCGCGCAGGCACCCAGCGCCCCGCGCCGGGAGCCTCGCCCGGGTCTCGAATACGTACCCGATCGTTGTCACTTAGCGGTCGTAGGGTTCTGGTACCCTTGTCGTAATTTTGTTTAGATGCTTGAATAATTTTATTGCGACGTTCTTTTATTTCACTTTTCGGGGGCGTTTTCGGGTCTAACAGATCACACTTAACGGGCAGTTTTGTATTTAGCCTCCTACCCATGAGCAACTGCGCGGGCGAGTACTCCTCCCCTGATATCGGTGTGTTACGAAAATTTAGGAGTGCCAGATAAAAATCGGATCCGTCTTCTTGTGACTTATTAATAAGATTTTTAATGGTCTGTACATTACGCTCCGCTAGACCGTTCGACCGGGGGTAATGCGGCGAGCTCGTAACCTGCTGAAACTCCCAATTTCGAGCGAACTGCCTGAACTCGTCCGATACAAATTGACGTCCGTTGTCCGAAACTAGTCTCTGCGGGATACCGTGTCGTGCAAACCATGATTTTAATTGATTTATAACCGTAACGCTTCTGAGGTCTCTAATGGTCGCTACTTCCACATACTTCGAATAATAATCCACTAATAATAGGTAATACTTATCTTTTATCTGGAAAATATCCATTGCGAGTGATTGCCAGGGGCGATCAGGCACGGGGTGCGCCTGCATGGGCTGGCGCGGCGGCGCGGAGCGGTGCGCGGCGCAGGCGGCGCAGCGGCGCACGGCGCTCTCCACAGCGGCCGCCATGCCCGGCCACCACATCACGTCGCGTGCCCGCCTCTTACATTTGTCGATACCGAGATGCCCCTCGTGTATCTTTGACGTCATCTCATTTCTCAAAATATTTGGAATTATTACCTTATCATTACGAAAGACTGTATCCTCGATGACGTGAATGTCGTCCCTAATTTCCCAATACGGCTTGGCCTGTTGAGTGACAATGCTTTTTGTATGGGGCCAACCTTTGCGGTAATATTCCATCACTTCACACAAACCTTGATCTCTTCGCGTTGCTTCCTTGATGGCCTGCATTTTCTCGTTACTAAAGCAGAGATTACCTATTAACGTGTTCAAATGTATATTTAATATCTCTTGTATGTGATAGTCACACTTACTCGGTTCGATGTTTGTCGCTCTCGACAAAGTGTCTGCCACGTACATCAGGCGCCCTGGTACATAACAAATATTCATTGAGTAGATTTGTAATTTGAGGAGCATGCGCTGAAGTCTTATCGGCGTTTCGTTCAATGGTTTTTTAAAAATGGCCTCTAATGGTTTGTGATCCGTCTCCACGGTGACACTATTATGACCATAGATAAACTGGTGAAACTTACCGCAGCCGAATACGATGGCGAGCAGCTCCTTTTCTATTTGCGCCCAGCGCGTCTCGGCGGGCGTGAGTGTGCGTGCGGCATACGCGACGGGCCGCCCGCCCTGCAGCAGCACAGCGCCCAGGCCGCGCGAGCTGGAGTCGACCGACACCGTCACCGGCTCGTTAGGGCAGTAGTACCTGAGGGTAGGCGCGCGCGCCAGCTGCTGTTTCAGTGACCTGAAAGCATTTGAGTGAGCTTCGTGCCACTCAAACTCCACGTCTGTCTTCAACAGTTCCCTTAGGGGCTCTGCTTTATCCGCGTAGTTGTGTATGAATCGTGACAGATAGTTTGTCATGCCCATGAAACGCTCTAACTCTTTTTTACTCTTAGGCGTCGGCATGTCATTAATACATTGAACCCTGTCGGGATCCGGACGAATTCCACTTCTATCAAATATATGACCTAAGAATCTTACCTTGTCTTGACCGAAGACGCATTTCGCTTTATTGAACTTAACGCCGTACTCGGCCGCACGTTGCAGCACCGACTCCAGCCGTTCGTCGTGCTCCTCCTGCGTGCGCCCGTACACCAAAATATCATCAACGAATACCTCCGTCCCTTCCTTCCAAAATAACTTGTACATTATACTGTGAAATACCTCAGAAGCGCTACAAATGCCAAACGGCAATCTGAGAAATCTATATCGGCCGAACGGCGTCGCAAACGTACATAATTTAGAGCTTGTCTCGTCTAAAACACACATATAAAACCCTTTGCTTGCGTCTAACACCGAAAAGTATCTGGCACCCGAAATGTTCGAAGTAATTTCATCAAGGGTGGGAAGTTGGAAGTGGCTTCGTTTAATTGCCCGATTTAAAAATTGAGGATCGAGGCACAAGCGTATTTTACCGTCAGACTTTTCAACCAATACAATATTAGAGACCCAGTCGGTGGGCTCGCTGACTGGAGTAATAATATCAAGGTTTTGCAGCCGTTCCAACTCCTCCTTTAGTTTCGGCCTTAATTTAATGGGTATCTTTCGTGCCCCTCTGACAACAGGCGGAATAGATTCGTCAATAACTAGTTTATGCAACCCTGGCAGTCGTCCTATTCCCTCGAAAATATTTTTATATTTAGTAAATATATCTGAGTCATCCTTATTGTAAACCTCACTAACTCTCATTATTAATTTCAATTCCGTACAAGCTTCCCTTGACAATAAGTTACTGCATGATAAATCTAATACATATATTTTATGAACCATTTTAATATTATTGTAACACAAATTCGCATCAAAATAACCAACAACAGGTAATGAACTTTTACTAACCTCCTTTAGCACGGTATCAGTCTGACGTAACTCTTGTTTACAAAAACCAGCCGCCAAATAGCTAGCGACTGACATGACAGACGCATCTGCTCCGCTGTCTAATTTAAACTGCACGGGTACACCGTTTACACTTATTAACTCACGCCAACTCTTAAAGTTTATATTGCCGATTTCAATTCCACTAATCATGAATTCTTCGTCTTCACTTACCGCATCCGGAGATTGACATAATAGTTCCTGCATCGCACGATTTACGAAGTTCGGAGACCTACAACACCTTGCGAAATGACCACGCTTGTTACACTTATAGCACGTCACTTGATAAGCTGGACACCGACCGTTATCATGCGCGTAGTTGCAGTTTCCGCATAGTTGCCTCTGTCGCGCACCATACCGCGCGGGTGACATGGGTCCTGGAGGCGCCGGCGCGAGCGGGGGCGCGCGGCGGGGCGCGCGGCGCGCCACGAGCGGCTCGATGTCGGCGCGCGGCGCGGGCGCCTCGCCGGCGGGCGCGGCGCGCACGGCCCCGGCCTGCTCGCTGGCTACCTCCGCCGCCCGGCACCACTGTGCCGCTTCTTGCAGTAAAAGATCAGACTTCCGGAGCATCCGTTCTCGTAGTTGGCTATCTTTTATCCCTCGAATCATCTGTGTCAAAATCAAACTTTCTCGAAGAGATCCAAACGTGCACGATTTGCTTTTCACTTTCAATGTAGCATAGTATTTATCGAACGGCTCACTCCCCTGCGAGCACTCAAAAAATAAGTGTCGTTCAAAATTTATGTTTTTCGACGGATCGCATCTTTCGTCGAACTTCCGACATAACACGTCGTAATCGTTTTGTTCGTCCACCGGGAAGTCGAGCTCCTCGTATATCTCACGGCCGCATTTCCCAATAACATGCAGAAATAAGGCACACTTTTCTCTGCCTTCGGATTGTTCCCGTCCCGATGCTATAAGATACCACTCAAAAGTCTTTTTCCAGTCACGCCAATTGTCCGCCATGTTCCCAATATCCGACATTGGCGGCGGTTGCTGAATATTCACATAAGATGCACTTCTCTGACTGACCGTGTCACTTTTATTACCCAACGACATAATTTCACTCTGGAGTAAAATGTAATTATTAAACTCAGTCTATTCACACCTGACACCATGTAGTGTTTAAGATCAAGACAAATGAAACGACTCGTATGCTGATTCAAGGATGACTGATTTATTTGTTAATATCATCAAGTACCCTACGTTAATAACTACCCACATATAACAAATTGTGGACAATATACCAAACTGTTATTACAATTTTAACAGTTTAGGTAAAATGTGTCAAGGATTCCTATGAAAGGATTCTAACGACACCACACACATCTAAATCGGCTCAGCCGTTTAGAAGTTATGGTGGAATAGAGAAACATACATACCCTGAAAACATTACACTCCTTTTTTGGGCAGTCGTGTAAAAGCCGTCATTTCGTAAACCCTGTTCCGTACAGATAGGGACTGATTATATATTATTTCTTATAACGTTTATACAAAATACCTGGTGATTCCGGTCTACTATATGGTAAACAAGTACTGCGTTAAGGTTTCAAAATGACGAGATTTTTTCCGACCCGTGCTCGTAATTAAAGTTTAAACGGGTGTAAAATGAAACGATAAGATATTAATATTACTTATATACAAAACCTTTTTGTAACAGTAATCCGACGTATTGGCTAAAATGGAGTAATGGACCAAGACAAAAAAAATGCAAGTTAGAAAAGTTAAATAAAGGATTAGGGCAGTTGAATAGTATCGTTCTTTGACAAAGTTGGTGGTGGGTAGATTGTAATTTATGCCTTCCTTAGATAGGGCTCATATCACCTACAAAGAAACTTTTGTGTCCTAATCTCCGTCAGTGCCATCCACGGGTGCCATCCGACAGTAACTTTTATGACACTTAAAAGTGGAAACGACCACTTTATTACTGGCAGTCGGACATTTCTAACATTGTTCGTTGCGTTATTTGGTATCCACGGTCGTAACGGCAAGGATACGTACCGTTCAACTGGGAGCGAGTTGGATGCCGCAAGCGCCGCGCAGCGCGTGTCACCCGACGCCGGCGCGCCGCCCGCTCGCCGCGCGCGTTCGCCCATCTGGAACACACGGCTTGGGTTACTATTACCAGTGCCGAGGCAATGCCACAGTGACCACTGTGCTCTGCACACATACACACACGTTGGACGCGGACAATCTTACATGTGAAGATCGGATCCTCACAATGCTAACGGAGCTAACTCTACAAGTATCTTGTGGTATATCTAAAATACAATATGTTATTACGCGGGTTCATCAACGTGTTTTACAATTTATCCAAAGCATTTATATCGAATACCCCCGCTGGTTGATGAAACAACTTTTCAATGAACTTGCTTTACCTAGTTCGATTTAAATAAATAAATATAATATTTGGTAAAAAAATATATAAGCAGGCAGGACTAAGAACATGTAATCGCAGGTCCTCACCATCTATAAGTTAGTAGGTAATTGGATACAATAAACAATGTGCCTGAACTAAGCCCAGTATCTCAAAATTTTAAACATGCAAATTATACATATAAGTAAGATATAATGATTTATATATTTATTGCATGTATGTAGTAAAGTAAGGAAAAATAAGTGTAACTAAAAAAAGGGACTGAGAATGTAGGCTGCAGGCCTGACGACCTTTGGGCTACCCTAGAGTTGGGTCCCACGAGATCGGATACGACGAAGCGGCAGACCACGGCGCAGATATGTAGCGAGATGAGCTTAACGCCTTTCGGCAAGATTGGCGGGGGATTGCTCATAACCGAGATACATGGAAAGGGGTAATTTTCAAGGCTATAATGTCTTTATATTTTTAATATCACTGGGACCGTAAACTTTTCCGGATTTTTCTTAAATATCTAACGTGGAGGAGGTTTTACAAGGTCGGAACAACCAACCACCCAACTAAACCAGGGTCAAGTGTTCCTGATCGAGTTGAATAAAAAGTTGGACATCCAAATTGAATTAAAGTTGATTTAAGACAACCTTGGTTGAGTTGGGTGGATGTTTTGACCGCGTAGAAAGGCTTTAAAATTATAAATATTATATAAAGTAGGCAAAAGTTTAAAAAAAATAAAAACTTGGCTAGTAAAACAGCAATTATTGCTGTGCCTGTACTGCCTGTGGCTCAGGCCCTGTTAGTTTACTAGCCGCATACCCGCGAACGTAAACATGATCTTATTTAAAAAATAATTCAGTTTACTTGCAAATGATGAAGCAGTAAGTAAAACAATGTACCTAGTTCCTGGTTACTTTTTAAAATAATTCCCTTTTTTATAAAAGGCCTTTGTATTTTCTTGAAAGTGCTTTTAGTTTAGCCACGAGTGACGCGACCTTTTTTATTTACTAAAAATAAATTCTACTAATACCTCCCTAAAAGGAATTCATGTAATATATTTTATATTAATCACCTTCTCAATATATAAAACAAGAAACTGACTGATTGTGAGTATCTGACTGACATCAACGCACAGCCCAAAGCGCTAGAGTTAGGGACTTGAGCTTTAGGCACTAGGGGTGCACTAACAAGGGATTTCTGGAAATTCATTCCCGAATGGGTTAAAGTATAAGGAGCAGCAGGAAACTATTTGTACGCGTACGAAGTCGCGCGCGGGCGTCCGCTATATAGGTAGTAACCAATAAATCTGTATAATCCGATCCGAGACAATTTCAGGCAATTTTGAGTAGGTAGATCGATCAAATTGATTAGTGCGGAACCGTGAACTGATGTTCTCCAATTAAGCCCCGGCTGACCTGTCCGGGGAAAGGAAATTAAATTGGCACATGGCGATTGGCGATGCAATTGCGCACCTACACATAGATAGTAGATACATGATCAAATTGCGATTAAGAATATGATTTGCCAATTGAAGTAATAAAAAACCGGGCAAGAGCATGTCGGACCACGCTCGGTGTAGGATTCTGAAGTCACAAGTGCTACAATCAAAAACAACAAGTAATAACTAATTTTCTATTTGAAGTCATATGGTGCCGTTTTAGATTATTTTAGTAGTTATTAACACACTTTATTGCCTGTATCTCAAAAACCAATGTAGTCGTGATAGTTTTTCTATTAAATTCGATATATGCGCTTTCATTCAAGATATTTTTTAGATTTTTAGTATTTGTAGTTTTGGCTGTGGGGGGGACTTGACTCTAACAAAATTTAGCGCTTTAAAGCTTAATATTTCATAAACGGATCCTTTAATAGGAAAATTGTTTTCACAACCCCGCAATATTTTAAAATTCAATAAAGACCTATCCAATGACACCCCACCCCACACTATGGGGGAGAGGAGAAAAAAAACATCCCGCTACGTGTGGTGTGCTCATTGAGTGGGAACACTAAAAAAATTATAATTACCACTTTGTTGGCGTGATTAATATGTATATTCCTGCCAAATTGCAGCTTTATAGTACTAAGAGTGTCTAAGCTAGGCTACTGACGGACGGACGGTCATGTCGAAACTATAAGGATTACTAGTTTGACTACGGAACCCTAAAAAGGTAGGCCTAGAAGTAAGTTTCATAAATTTCAGATGAAATAGTCTTTCTTTTGCCACTGTGGCCTTGGAAAGTAGTATCGATGACGCACAACGCTTTATCAGTATCTTTACGTAACTTCACACGCTCAGATAGTTTTCTCAAGGTGTTGCTTTAGAATGTCAATAAGTCAACTTACCATCCCCGAGCTCTGGCAGAAACGGCCTTAGCAAATCAAGTTGAGGCTAGCAAGAGATGAAAGAGTTTCAGGTCACTTATAGTAAAAAAAATATGTGTAGGTAGGTATGATATGTATGTATGTACGAATCCTACCTGGGTGATTTACAAGTGTATAAAGGAAGGGTAGGTTAGGCACGTGAGCGTATAACTTCGTCGGAAATAAGGGCCGTTCTAATACCTACACCCCGGTCTTTTATTCGCTGGAATACGTTGCTGAATGGCGTTCTTCCACAGTGCGTTTCACTAGGCACTTTTTGCCTCGTACAGTGAAACTGTGGAACGAACTGCCTTCGGTGGTATTTCCAACCAGTTATGACATGGGTGCCTTCAAGAAAAGAGCTTACATTTCCCTTTGGCCAGCAACACGCCGATAACTCTTCTTGAGTTGCTGGTGTTATGGGCGGTGGTGATTACTTCCCATCAGGTAACCCGCATGCTCGTTTACCTCCTCTCTTGTAAAGAACACTTGAAAATTGGCTCATCAGCAAGCGGGGTATTATTGTGACAGAGGGGTGCGTCTCTTAATTTTTTTCAAAAGAATAAATCGTTTTAAATACATTTTTGCGTCCTTTTATAGTAGTTAAGGTACCTACTGTTGTGATTTTTAAATAATACGCTGTATATTAGATTGTAAGTATGAGTACCTGAATGTTTTCACTATTTAATTTAATAGTATTTTAACTCCACCGGAAATCATTTATGTAATTAAATTATATAAGGGTAATATCTATCTATAAATGTTTCAATTGTGCTTTATTTATTGCTAATAATTAATGTAATAATTATGAGATTAACAATACTGTATAGAAAAACATTTAACTTTAATAAGATGTTCATGATATCAACGATTGGTTGAAAATAGCTGGCATGACCTATGGCGGTCGAGCATAATCTATAAAAAGGGTAGACTGTGATTTTAAGAGTTAGTTCTTCTGTAACTGTGCTACTGTGATATACTCAAATAAAAGTATTGTGACAAACATCTGGATTTTACTACAAGTCAGAAGTGGGATACCTACGAGCCATGTCGGACGAAAGTAGTAAGTAATTTTATTTATTATGTAATATAAAAATACTTAGGAAGTTATAATGAGCAGTTATTAGTTTTGTTCTTTATTCAGTTGAGTAAACTATTGCAAGGAATGCCGCACAGCATTACATTTGATCAAAGCTACTCTTTGATAATGTGGTCGCTGTGTATATAAGGGTATAAATGCATTCGGCTCTTTGGCTGGGGCGACTCCCCAGTAAGAATGCCGTTTCATTTAAAACCTAATCCATTGTGGGTGCGGTAGAATTTGGTTAGGGCAACTCCCTGACAATGCTATCGTAACTATTTCAGATTCATTATTTGCAATAGTGGTTATTTTTATATAACAATATGTTTCGAATTTGAAAATAACTGCCATTAAAACTTCAAAGTAATACAGCCATGTAGGTGCGCTGTTTAATGAACTAGCAGCCGTGTAGGTGTGCTGCTAGTAGACAGTAGATACGCAACCATGTAGGTGTGTTGCTCATCTAGTTTACAGCCATGTAGGTGCGCTGCTTAGTGAACTCGCAGCCGTGTAGGTGTGCTGCTAGTACTTAGTAGATACGCAACCATGTAGGTGTGTTGCTCATCTAGTTTACAGCCATGTAGGTGCGCTGTTTAATGAACTCGCAGCCGTGTAGGTGTGCTGCTAGTAGACAGTAGATACGCAACCATGTAGGTGTGTTGCTCATCTAGTTTACAGCCATGTAGGTGCGCTGCTTAGTGAACTCGCAGCCGTGTAGGTGTGCTGCTAGTACTTAGTAGATACGCAACCATGTAGGTGTGTTGCTCATCTAGTTTACAGCCATGTAGGTGCGCTGCTTAGTGAACTCGCAGCCGTGTAGGTGTGCTGCTAGTACTTAGTAGATACGCAACCATGTAGGTGTGTTGCTCATCTAGTTTACAGCCATGTAGGTGCGCTGCTTAGTGAACTCGCAGCCGTGTAGGTGTGCTGCTAGTGGTTAGTAGGCATGCAACCATGTAATGTTGCTCATCTAGTTTACAGCAATGTATGTGCACTGTTTAGTGAACTCGCAGCCGTGTAGGTTTGCTGTTAGTAGTTAGTAGACATGCAACCATGTAGGTGTGTTGCTCATCTAGTGTACAGCCATGTATGTGCGCTGTTTAGTGAACTCACAGCCGTGTTAGTAGATACGCAACTATGTAGGCGTGTTGCTCGTCTAGTATTGAGTCATATTAATTGTCAGTTTGTAACCATTAGTAGACATGCAACCATGTAGGTGTGTTGCTCATCTAGTGTACAGCCATGTATGTGCGCTGTTTAGTGAACTCACAGCCGTGTTAGTAGATACGCAACTATGTAGGCGTGTTGCTCATCTAGTATTGAGTCATATTAATTGTCAGTTTGTAACCATTAGTAGACATGCAACCATGTAGGTGTGTTGCTCATCTAGTGTACAGCCATGTATGTGCGCTGTTTAGTGAACTCACAGCCGTGTTAGTAGATACGCAACTATGTAGGCGTGTTGCTCATCTAGTATTGAGTCATATTAATTGTCAGTTTGTAACCATTTAGGTGGTTTGTTGTTGTTTGTATTGCTTATGTAGTGTATAACCGTACGGGGTGCTTTCAATAGCTTTGACATGTAAACTTAATTCACTTTATTACCGTCTTTAGATTAGAGGTATTTATTAAAGTCTTGCATTCAGTCAGTAATGCTCTTGATATTCAAGGGAAGAGCATTAAATGCGCAATGAAATTTCAGGCAACGACAGTGGGAGCTTTACCCCACCAAGACGCCCAAAACGAAGAAGGTCACCATCACGGGACGACGCGAGGCGTACCCGAAGCAAAAGGAGCAGGAAAGGACTGACTGCTGACGAGTTGGTGAAGATACTGTCTGCACTGCAAAATGTTCCAAGTAAGAGTACTTCTGCCAATAATGTTGTTCCGGAATTCGATCCCGATAATAGATCTCAAGACGTTGAGCGTTGGCTGAGAAAGGTTAACGAGTGTGCGGAGATTTATACTTGGGATGAAAGGGCTACGATTCACTATGCACTTCAAAAACTACGCGGGTTAGCCAAAAGCTGGTACGAGTCTCTGCCATCGCTTAATTACTCTTGGGACGCTTGGCAGTGCAAATTAAAGAAAGCTTTTCCAAATGATGTAAACTATGGTAAATTGGTGGATGAAATGCTTAGCCGAAAATCTCGTACTGACGAAATGCTCAGAGACTATTTTTATGATAAGTTGTCTTTGCTGAGCAGGTGTGAGATTGTCGGTCGCAAGGCTGTAGATTGTATCATTTATGGAATAACTGATAGTTCGGTTAGGAATGGAGCCCAAGCTCTGCGATGTGAGGAACCAGAAGACCTATTGAACTATTTGTCATCCCAACAGCCGTCACAGTCTAAGGAACTGTCTCGAGCGTTTGTAGCAGGGAATTCATTTAAAAGACGAGAACCTCGTACCGTTTTCAGTAGGAACTCTAACAATAGCAAGGGTATTGATACAGTTTGTTTTAACTGTAGTGAACGCGGTCATGTCTTTCAGAACTGTAGTAAACCAATAGTGAAATGCGGTAAATGCCATAGGGTAGGGCATAATTTGGAAAACTGTACTAGGAGGCCATTACAGATGCGTGATTTCGATAATCAAAATAACCAGGGTTCTGATAAAAAGGTCTTAAAGGTTGTGACTGACGAGCAGTCACTTTTGCTGGAGAAAATCGACAACGTTCAGGGTAGTAGAGTTAACCTTGCAGATAGCCCTTGTAAAAGCAATACACCCTTGTCCGTTAGCACAGTAAATGGCACTGATAACAAATTCAATAAAAAGGTGTGTGTTAACGGGACGATGATGGACGCGTACATTGATTTCGGTAGTGATTGCAGCTTAATTAAGTATTCAGAAGCAAAATTGCTTCGGTTGCCCGAAAATGCTGATCAACCCTTGCCTACTATACGGGGTTTCGGAAATTGTACTGTTATACCAAAATTTAGATCTACTGTTCATATAAGGGTCGATGAAATAGATACAGAACTGGTTGTCTTGATAGTCGACGACATATATTTACACGCACCCTTGCTGATAGGGCAGAATTTTACCGAAATGACGTCTGTAACCGTATTGAAAGATAATGAAAGGCTATTCTTTTATCATACCCCTGGTGACTCTTCTATTAAAAAGAATCAAGTCCTTAGTCTATACGTGTCTGAAGATGCAGTTATAAATAAGGGTGGATTAGTAAAAGTCTCTACCAAAGAGTTCTATACAGGGGATATTTATTCGGATGGAGGTAGTAGAATGAATCCTAGTCAAGAATATCATCTCCATCAGGGTTGTTATCGAATCAGCGAAGGTCAGGGTTTGATATTTGTCACTTCGTTCACTAATGAACCTATCAGTTTCAAAGCGAATACCTTAATTGCTAGAGTCAACCCCGTGACGGAAGTTAAAGCTTTAGTTGTCCAGACTGAACCCAACGAGGCTGAATTGACGCCACTAGATAAGTCAGGAATTAAGATAGGTGAGGCTGTTGACAATGATATTCGCGATAAACTTTATCGGCTCTTACAGAAATACCGAAACTGCTTTGCCACTAACCTCAGTGAATTAGGCTATGCCAAAGATACCGCAATGGACATAGAGTTGCATGATAAGACCCCTGTTGTATATAGGCCCTATCGATTATCTCATCACGAACGTCAGAAAGTCAGGGATATAGTCGGTGAGCTAATAGAAACTGATATTGTACAGGAATCGCATTCCAACTATGCGAGTCCTATATTACTTGTCAAGAAGAAGAATGGAGAGTCGAGACTATGCGTAGATTATAGGGCTCTCAATAGTAAGACGGTAAAGGACAGGTATCCACTACCTTTAATTGATGACCAGCTGGCCAATTTAAGCGGAAATAAGTACTTTATTACGTTGGACCTAGCCTCAGGCTATTATCAGGTGCCGATGGGGGAGGCGAGTCGGCATCTGACGGCGTTCGTCACCCCGGACGGACACTACGAATTCAAACGTATGCCGTTTGGGTTGGCGAATGCACCAGCTGTGTTCCAAAAGATGATGAACCAATTATTGGGAGCACGGCGGTTTAAAAGTGCTCTAGCATATATGGACGACTTGCTCATCCCATCGGCAACTATCGATGAAGGGTTTGAAAGGTTAGAAGATGTGTTAAACTTAGTACAAGAAGCCGGGTTAACATTAAAACTTACTAAATGTAGTTTCTTTGATACCAGTATCGAATACCTAGGGTACGAAATTTCCTCTGAGGGTATCAAGCCCTGCAAAAGAAAAATTTCAGCGGTTCAGGATTTTCCTCTTCCTTGCAATGTGCACGAGGTGCGTCAATTTTTAGGATTGGCGAGTTATTTCCGACGTTTTGTAAGGGGCTTTGGGGAAATAGCTAGGCCTTTAACTTCATTACTAAAGAAGGACATTCAGTGGCAGTGGAGTGACAACGAGGCTAAATCGTTTGAAACTTTAAAAAAATGTCTTGTCGAGCGCCCTCTACTGGCACTGTATAACCCTGAATTGGACACCGAGGTCCACACTGACGCGAGTTCGTTAGGCTTGGGCGGAATTTTAATGCAGTGGCAGGTTAGCCCAAGGGTTTTAAAGCCGGTCGCGTACTTCAGTCGGCAGACTACACCAGAGGAGCGTCATTTTCATTCTTATGAGTTAGAGACTCTGGCTGTGGTCTGTTCGCTGAAGAAGTTCCGATCATACCTTCTGGGGCTTAATTTCACAGTATATACGGACTGCAATGCACTTCGAACAACCTTAACTAAAAGGGATTTGATCTCACGAATAGCGCGTTGGTGGTTACTCATAAGCGAGTTTAATTTTAACATTGAATATCGACCGGGATGTCGCATGAGCCACGTCGACGCTCTTAGTCGTAATCCCCAAAAACTGTCCCAGTCAGCTCAGTCAGTGAACGTCCTAAATATAAACACTGATAACTGGATACTCACATTACAAATGGCTGACCCCGAATTAGACCGTATTTTCAAAATTTTAAAGCCAGGACTAGATACAGAAGTTTTAGAAATCAAAAAGAATTACGTTGTCAAAAATCATTCACTGCATAGGAAAGTGGGAGATGAAGTGCGCCTCGTGGTTCCTAAAGACGCAAGATGGCAAATCTGTAGGGCCAACCATGACGATGTAGGTCACTTTGGGCTTGCAAAGACACTAGAGCGTATCCAGAGTCGATACTGGTTTCCTAAATTACGACGCTTCGTCAAGAAATACGTTGCCGCTTGTATAGACTGTGCCTACAACAAGGACAATGCATCTAAAGTGCGCTCTGGGTATTTGCATCCCATAGAGAAGGTAGAACAACCGTTCCACACATTGCATCTGGACCATTTGGGGCCATTTGTAAGAAGTAAGGCGGGAAACTGTTACATCCTAACCATCGTAGATGGCTTTACAAAATATGTCTTTGCTAGGCCGGTCAAAGACACTAAAACCAGGAACGTTGTCAGGATATTAGATAGTTTGTTTTACGATTTTGTCATACCACGTAGGATTATTTCGGATCGAGGGACCGCTTTTACGTCTTATCAATTTAATGAATTTTGTGTAAGTAAAGGAGTAAAACATGTACTCAACGCAGTTGCTTGTCCTAGAGCAAATGGTCAAGCTGAGCGGTATAATCAGACCATCCTCACTGCTCTATCCGCGCAAAATTTTGGGGAAAACGAACGCGATTGGGACAGGCAGCTTGGTAGAGTGCAATGGGGTATTAACAATACTATCAGTACCACAACAAAAAAGAGCCCGGCGGAGTTACTGTTTGGCATCAACTTCAATGGCCCCATTGACAACAAGTTAATATCCGAGAGTACCGATGATGTCATTGAACTTGATGATCAGCTGTCTGACAGGGACACTACTACTGCTACTTGTGTTGCTATCCCTAGCGAATCTCACACACAACCCCGTTTACTTTCATCTAATGATGACGAGACGGTCAGCCCGCCTATTTTACAAACACTAGATCCATCTACAAAATCCGCGGGGATCGATACAATTAGGAGAGAGGCTTCAGCATGTATTAAACTCAGTCAAAAACGTCAAAAAGAGTTGTACGACTCCAAAAGAATTCCAGCGGTCATATATTCAGTGGGCGATTTAGTAAAAATAACCAAAACTAGTTTCAAGCATACTGGACAAAGCAAGAAGCTCTTACCTAAATTTATCGGTCCTTACAGGGTAACAAAACGTTTAGGCAATGATCGTTATATGATCGCTAACGTGCCAGGGCTTAATTCTAAGAAATACGAAAGCGTAGTTGCGTCTGATAGGATGAGGCGTTGGATTAATGTGCAGGCTTTGGAGGTCAATAGGGCATCTGGTTCCGAGTCCACCACATCCGACTCAGACAGTCATTCAGCGTCTGAATGAATTATACCTACCTGAAATTCCATAAATGCTATTAGGCAAAATTAAGTTTAAGGATTGCATTGTAAAAAAAAGAAAAAAAAAAAAAGAAAAAAAACTTGCTGATGTACCTATTTATTTTTTATATTTAAAATAATAAATAATTAAAAAGATTAAGAATCAAATACGCTACTACTACTAATTATCACAATTATGTTTGTAAATAAGTACCAAAAAAAAAATAAAAAAAAATTGTTAAGTGAATATATAAATGTTGTTTATTTAAAATATGTTGTGATAGGTGCGTGCTCCAGAGATAGCACGCAGTCGGATGGCCGAATGTTGTGATTTTTAAATAATACGCTGTATATTAGATTGTAAGTATGAGTACCTGAATGTTTTCACTATTTAATTTAATAGTATTTTAACTCCACCGGAAATCATTTATGTAATTAAATTATATAAGGGTAATATCTATCTATAAATGTTTCAATTGTGCTTTATTTATTGCTAATAATTAATGTAATAATTATGAGATTAACAATACTGTATAGAAAAACATTTAACTTTAATAAGATGTTCATGATATCAACGATTGGTTGAAAATAGCTGGCATGACCTATGGCGGTCGAGCATAATCTATAAAAAGGGTAGACTGTGATTTTAAGAGTTAGTTCTTCTGTAACTGTGCTACTGTGATATACTCAAATAAAAGTATTGTGACAAACATCTGGATTTTACTACACTACCTTTATTTCTATAAAAGGAAGCATAAATAGTTTTAAAAAAAAATCCTTGGAAAAAAAAAAAGATACATTTACCCCTCTGCCACAATAGCCCCCCGCATGACCTTAAACTTAATTTGACGATGTCTTGACGAATATGATGACTCGATCACCAGAGACATTGACATCATTTCTACCCACGTAGGTATCGTAGGTATAGGTATAACTTTCCCAAAAGAGTTCAATAACGCGACACAGTTAGAACTTTCCAGCAATTGTCAAATGGCTTTTGATCGCTGCTGCTTAACATGGTGGATTAAACCTGCAGCGATGTGGTAAATATTACAATATTGTCAATATAACTGGCCAATATGTATAACCTACTCACTACTTTTTCCCAACCTAGGAAGGTAGAACCTATAAAAACTTTTTAATAGGGATTTGCAGATCTAGCAAATCATCCTAGTCGAAGCGTAGCATAGTTTTGCAAAAGCTCGATGCCGAGTCAGCTAACAAGTGGAGTAGTGGATCGCTCAAAGAGTCGTTGAGGGTGTCCCCGCCACTTGGACACGGCGCGGGCCCCTCGGATGAGGCGACCCCGCGGCGCGCCCGGCCCGCCGCCGCGCCGACCCCCGAAGCGCATGCAATTCTACGCTACTTATAATAGGTAGGTAGCTAGACGTGACACTCGAATTATTTATGCGATTAGGGAATTTTCGTAAAGGGTGAAAGAATAGGTGGTTTTTGGTTCGAGTTGAAGAATATGAAAAGGTTGTGTTTACTCCTCCGTGGACAATAAATCAATCAATATTACTGTAGAAAGTTTGATCGAAACGAGAGCATGCCTACAACATAGGTATAATGTAGTGTAGGGTTCCGTAGCCGTAATTAGAAAGAAATTGCATGAACATTTAATTTTTTCAGTACAAATTATTATTATTTATAGGCAGGTAGTTTTTGATTGTGTCGATTTTGAATAATAATAGGTACGTACCTGTTCGGTAAATAAATAAGATGTAGTGAACAATGATATTGATCATACAATATGGCAGGGTATTAGTTAAGAAACGTTTTGGTACCTACGCTACTTACGTTTAATTATGTTTAAAATTACAATAAGTCAAAATAAGTCTGTTTTCACTGTGGGTTAACATTATGATGTCATCATGAGTTTACCATTGTTTCACCACAACTAATTTCATAGAACATCACATTACAGAATTTTCGTTTCATAGAAAGCCATTTTCTGCTGAACCCATGTTTATTTTAGCTTATCTTATGATGGTTGCAATAAACGAATTTGAATTTGAATTTGAATTTGGTTACAAGTCTAACCTAACCTATCATCTTTAAGATTAACCTGAAATCAACACGGGTTCAGCAGAAATTTGGTTTCTATGACACGAAAATTCGGCTTAGCAATACTAGAAATAGGTACATACACAAACATTTTGCCATAAAGAAAACAAGGTATTTTCAACTTTTGTTTGAGATGAGGCATTTGGCAAAAAGCACAAATGTTAGAAACGAATGGGTAGTGGTGCTATTCATATCAACATTTAAAAAAGATTACAGCTTGGGATACTAAAAATAGTTGCCTGTTTGTTATATTCTAAGAGCCCACAACACTAAACCTAGTATGATAAGAGTACCAGATGATATATATATACAGGGTGACAGGAAATTCGCCGTATTCCTTGAAAGGGGTTATTCTACAGCTCATTTGTAATGATTTAAGTCCAGTTAACCAGGGTTCAAAACCCATTGGTTTTCGAGTTATTCACGTTCTTAGTTTTTTTTTTAAATACCCGCCTTTCGACCTTAAACTAGTAATTTTGTAAAAAATTCGTCAAAGAAATAAAAAAAAGTATTTTTCGAATAGCCAATGAACCACTGATTACGAAAAATAAATTTTGCAAATAAAAGGATTTGAAGTTAAAGTTCAAGTAATTATTTTCCAAATTTTGTAACATTTTAAAGCATAATAAAAAAAAGTATTACACTTCGCGTACAAATTACAGGAATAATTTGCTTAATTCATAAGCTTTCTAAAAAGGTACAATTTATGACATTTTAATATTAATTTTATTTAAAATTTTACAATTAACAATAATAGCAGAAATGTTTGCGGTTATAAGCTCCATCGTTTCAACCAAAAAACACGGGAAGCGTTGTAGTAAAATGAATTTAGAACACAGTTCTCTTTTTTAAATTCAGCTATGGGCTCAGTGTCCTATTTTCAAATAAATTTTCTTTTTAAAAACCTAAGGTGCATTCCATTTTTAAATATAGAGCATCTCAAAGTTTTTGAGTGACCTACGTAATCAGTTAGTTTCAACTTTCTTTTCAATTCGGACGATATTGATAATTAAGCTTCTTTCTCAAATGGCTGCTTACCAATCTGAAGAATACGCAGATATCGTTTATTGTTACGGACTCTGCGATGGAGACGCCGCTGCAGCTAGAAGAGAATACCAACGTCGTTACCCTAACCGCCGTTTACCTCACGTAAGTGTGTTTGGTTCATCGTATCGTCTTATTCGGGAAAGAGGATCAGTTCAACGCCGCCTGACGCTGGAAGACCTCGAAATGATCCTGCTGAAGAAGAAGAAATCCTTCAGTGTTTCCAGGCAGACGGCACTACTTCGACGAGAAATGTGGCTAATCAGCTCGGTATGTCGCACTGGAAGGTGTGGTTTACACTGCACTCAGCTCGGCAGTACCCGTATCATTACACTCCAGTACACGCTATTGAAGAGGGAGACCCAGCGAGAAGGACAGATTTTTGCAGATTCTTAATTAATGTAGATATCGAAGATCCAGAGTACCTGAATAGAATTTTGTGGACAGATGAATCCAATTTCGACCGTAACGGGATAACAAACTACCACAATCTGCACTTTTGGGCTCCCAAAGGTCAAAACCCAAAAAAATCAAGAGAAGGAGCTCACCAGCAAAGATTTTCTTTGAACGTGTGGATGGGAACCGATACGATAAACCGATACGAACCGATAACGTAGAAGAGTTAAGACAAAAAATTGTAGAGGCGGCACAGACAATGAAAGATGGGCTTTCGTGGCGAGTAACAATCACCGACGTACGAAAAAGGCTTCGTGCTTGCATTCGAAACCAGGCCAAACAGTTCGAGCAAAATTTGTGATGTAATTGATTTTAGTTTATAAGATTTTAGTTTATTTGATAGTGAAACTGTTTTTTTCCTCATTTTATCCTAACCTTGCTTAATCACTTATCAAAGTATCACTTAAGACTTAAGACAGAAACTGAAGGCAAATAAACCCAATTCGAGACACAAACAAATTAAATTAATTAAACTAATGACCCTTTGTTTGTGTCACCAAAGGCAATCTGCTGTGCCTTCTACATCAAGAAGATAAGTTAAGATAAGAAACAGAAGACAAAGTAAGCCCTCGGAGAATCTAAAACGACACAAACAAACCCATTAGAGTCAAGTATGCTAAGTAAAGTCTTCTAGCTGTTCTGCTATTATTGTTATTAATTGTATTTTTTTTGTATTAAAATGTCATAAATTGTACCTTTTTAGAAAGCTTATGAATTAAACAAATTATTCCTGTAATTTGTATGCGAAGTGTCATACTTTTTTTTTTAGCTATGCTTTAAAATGTCACAAAATTTGGAAAATAATTTCAAATCCTTTTATTTGCAAAACTTTTTTTTTATTTTTCGTAATCAGTGGTTCATTGGCTATTCGAAAAATACTTTTTTTTATTTCTAAAGTTTTTACAAAATTACTAGTTTTAGGTCGAAAAGAGGATATTTAAAAAAAAATACTAAATACGTGAATAACTCGAAACCAATGAGTTTTGACCCCTGGTTAACTGGACTTGAATCATTACAAATGAGCTGTAGAATAACCCCTTTCAAGGAATACGGCGAATTTCCTGTCACCCTGTATATTTAGAAATGGCGATGCTGCGATTCAAAAAACCTAGGTAAGCTTTTTTTTTTGTAACTCCGATGTCTAGTATGATAATGACTCCCAAGTTATGTTTATTCTTTGGAAAACGGGAGGGGTAAGAATATACCACAGTGCAGTGCTGCAAGCCCCCCTGATTGGCCTTATCAGTGGCAGCAGCATGATAAGCGACCTCGTACTTGAGTACCTTTTACGGTTGATCTCCTTACAAAACCAAAGCTCATCCAAAAAATCATCGATTTCTGTGTAAGAAAAACCACTGCTGCATTTAGACATTGAACTAAAAACTAAAAAAAAAAAGCGATGCCAGGTTTCTTGCTTTGCAGCATTGCCATTTCGTGTTCCCCCATTAATGACGATACTAAGTAGGGTTTAGTGTCGTGGGCTCTCCTACTATTAATGATTTATGTTTAAATAATTTAATTTATATCAGAAGTTTCTCTAACATTTGTGAAGGTAGGTATTATCTGGCTTCAACTACAATAGGAATGAAAAGTACTGTCAGCACACCATACCATAGTAATAATACCTATTGGACAAAGTAATTTAATAATAGCGCATGTAGGTCAGGTTGCTATTGAAACATCAGTATTTCCCAATTACTGTTTCACAACACAGCGAAATCTAGTGAAAATTAAAAATCAAAAATGTTTAGTGGTCCCGGACTTGATTCTTTTTCAGAGTAAATATTTGTGTGATGAGAATGGGTATTTTTTTATATGCACATACATTTTTTTCATTATACAAGTATGTTTATTGCTGGCTAGTACACCAAGCTCAGGCCTAGATAAGTTACGGAATAGGCCAATTTATATAAGATTGTCTCCTGATATTTATGATTTATTTTTTACATTTAATGGCATAGGTTTAATGGTTTGGTTTGGTTAGGTAGGTAGTATTAGTAGATTATTACCTATGAAAAAAAGGGTAAATTGCAATGCAAACCATAATTAAAGAAACAATCATATTTAATAGCAGCTATTATGTAGCTTACGAGGTGAGGTTTCATGAGCCACTATTCACCCTTAATTAATTACTACTTAATTTAGCACAGTCCAGAATACTGTACATACCATGATGTACACTTTTATTGTTTGAATTGTGTTTTTATTTTGTTGCTGATTCAAAATCAAAAAGGGTTTGAATTCTCAACTGTTTTATTTTTGCCAAATTAAGGGCTAGAGTCACCTCACACATACAAGGCTAAACAAAACAGTAAAAGCTTCAACAAAAACCCTAATGTTACATGATTCCATTGCACTTTCTCTAATTGTAAATAACGGTAGAAGGACTGCTTTATGAGTTATCAGTATCATATCCTTAGTACCATGTTTGGAGAAACTGGGCCTTGGACAAGGCATACTGGAAGAAACATCCATTAGCTTATCCCTAATAGCAGCGTTTGTTTGTTTGTCCTGCGTATATCTACGTCTTAACGGAGCAGCGGAGCACGACACGGTCGGCGTAAGCCGGGTTCTAGGTGCGGGGCTCAATTTTACTTGCTGACATTAGCTAAACCGAATTGAACATGTAATAAGTATATAAGCTATACGTTAAATACGGTGTTACGATTTCACCACATTCATGTATGTACTGACCTTATATTTCAAATCAGCATTACATTTTCTCCACCTTGAGGTAATCCGGTTTGCCACATCAGAATCACTAAATTCACTTAAAACAAATTTGCAATATTTTATCACGAAATCACTCAAGTTCTTCGGTTTCCAATTTTCTTATTAGCTTATCACACGCCCACAAATATTGTACACAAACAGCATTCGGAAGCTTTTCCCAAGTAGATACCTCTATTGAAACGTCAATAACCCGGGCCAATTGTATAAGAAAACGACCCAAATGTAAAGGTAACTTCTTGGTAAAATTACCCGAGCAAGGTATTAGTCACTGTAAGTCCACAAAAGGGTTGATATAACTAACCATTTTATTGCATTATTTATATCAAAGCTACATCCCCCGCAAATACGAGCAGCCACTATATTTTCTTTCACATTTCACGTCTCCAGTCTCTCCCTCCCCTCTTCACTTTACGCACAGATAGATAGTAGGGTATGTGATTTGACGATAGATAGATAGTCCCCTCCTTACGACACGAGCGATACCGGACCGGATCGGACCGCTAAATGTTAAGTAAAGTACCCAATGCAATGTGTTTTTAAATCGAAAAGGAATAATTGCAAGAGGACCAGATTAGGAAAGGAAAGTAATACAATTAATTATAATCGAAAATAAGGAAAATATATATAAACATGTATTTTACTGGCAACATTAACATAAAGCGCTTCCGAGACGACCAATCGTCAAGCACGTACACAGTACCAGTTTTTTTATTCCTGTAATGCCGTTTATTTGTTTAATTATTATCAAGATTTATAATGACTTCAAAAAATATTTCGAGATGCCTTCAGTATGCATTGCAAAACGTGCGCGAACAATAATTATAAGCTTTCATTCAGATTTAGAGTGCCGGCTGGCGACATTAAATATAAGGGTCAAATATTAATTAGGTTTGTCCCATAATGAGCCAGAGTAGGGACGGAGGACGCAGTAGCGTAAGAGAGATAAAAGAATATGTTGCTCGCTCTAGGGTGTAAATGTCTCTTGCCCACGATGGGCTGTCATTCATTCGTATTCATATTTGTCATTTATTCGTTCTTTCCATTCGCGTTGTTAAATTCGAAGTTGGTCTATGGTTCCGAAACGCAATCTTCGCAACTTCACATAGGTAGGTAAGGGGCACAGATTATAAGGTATGTTAGGGTTATCGAGTGGAACTCAAACGAAAGTCGAACGTAAATACTTAACGGGTGACTGCAATCAAAGATAATTTATTTAATCACTACAATGCAGTTGAATCAAAGTTCAATACGTTCGCTCCATCTCTTTCACTCGATTCAATCTCAAATGTGGAGTGATAGCGGTGAGGCCGGTGGGTGAGACTATTAACTTAACTTCAAACTTCCTTTTCAAGGGTTGTTAGACTGTCGAGCAAAGTTCGCGTACTTGCGGTTCCTCGATCTTATTCGCCCGCGAGTCATCCGAAGTACGCGTACTTAAAAACCGCCGAGTGAGTTCGTCGGCGATCCAACATGTTTGAATTTTGCTCGTAACTGCGGCGACGACATTTTGCGTTTGAAGTGTGAGCAAGCTTCAACGCGTGTCACCGACGCGAGCCGAGCAAGTTAACGAACTTTAAAGATCGCGATTTTATAGCTCGCGCATTCGCGCGACTCTTCAAAAGAAGTGTCAATCTGAATTTATACATATTTAAAATGTCACATTATTGATGAAGTTTATATTAAGAAGAGACAATGATAGTTTATGAAATGATATGTAATTGCTTCTCGATTATGTATTTTACGAGAAATCATGTAATTAATCCGTCACTGTGGAACAAAATTACAGTTCGCGACTGTCTCAAAAGCTAACTTAGCTACTAAGATATGAAGTAAGACGTAAATGATTTAATTGTGCTACAAAGATTATCGACAATTTTATTTGGAAAATAGGACAATATAGTTATCTACAAAATCAATAAAATATTGTTAAGGTAGTTTTAAGTTCGGTTTCGTCACAACTAGTGCCAAAGTATCCGTTACTTTTAAGAAATAGGTATATATAGTTTAATCGGGAAATTAATTATCATATCCTTAACATTAAAACCATTTTAAATAATCCATCAAATTATTTGTTCGTTCCTTCATATTAAAAACTAATAATAGGACAGTCTACATCAACCCAGAAAAGGCAAACATCGCAAACACGCTTGAAACTACTTTTTTTTAAAATTATATTATAAGGTGTCTTGAGGGTAGTTAAAATCCAAGTTTGCAACCCTGAAAATCCTTTGCTGCCGCTATTGCGCTTGTAGAACTGCGAAATTTTGGCACTTGTTTCAGTATTTCCCAAAAAAACTACCGTTAGGAAGCGTTTTTCAAGTATCTTTGTGCGGTACTTTAATAAAGATTACTAAATTTGCTACAATTTGAGTGTAACCGGAGCACACTATGCCCATTGGTTGTGGAGATACAGTTAGTCAAAAATGGGCAATGTGCGCAGAGCCCGCACCTCGAACCCTGCTTAAAATGGTGGCTTGCAAATGCAAACAGAAGTTGCTTAGGATCGTGCACTTGCATAAAGCCTCAGCTCAAGTGCTCCATCCATTATTCCTTTTTTTCCACGGGCCAAATTGCAACAACGCCGTTCCTATCGTCCTGGACGAGGAGGACGAGGATGCGGACGACCCAACACCATAATTATGCCGACCCAGCTCCACCTCCAGAAAACATTATCCCTCCTCCCCAACTCCCCCAACTGATCTATACTGAATGAGACCTGGTCCTTCCAACTGTTTTTGCTCGACCGTGGAAATAGTATTATTTTATGGTTTTAATTTCTGTTTATGTTGATTTTTTTATGTTTACCTTTATTTGTTTTGAAACTATGTTAAGTAGGTACATCCTAAAATTCAAATTTAGACTTGATTTTTTTAGCAATGCATATACATACATTATTTAGTACTATGTTTTTATCATTTAACCAAAATCCGATATTTTACTATTCTTTATATTTTTGAAGAAATTATGAAAGGTAGAGGCATCACTTTGGTGCCGTGAAGCCGATTAAATTTCCTACCAATTATTATTCTATGACTTTTACCCAGGAAGGAGCCCCACAACATTTACACTTCTTGAAAAAATTACCCATTTTGACTAACTGTATCTCCGCAACCAATGAAGATAGTGTGCTCAAATTGTAGCAAATTTAGTTCTCTTTATTAAAGTACTGAACAAATATACTTGAAAAACGCTTTAAGTAGGGTAGTTTTTTCGAAGAAACTGAAACAAGTGACAAAATTGTCGGCTTTCCAATTGTACTTTTTTTTTAGTGTAAGTTTCTTTGAAGCCATGTTGTACATCCAAAATGGTAAATTCACACTTTTGTACTTTTGTTTTTAAAGAAAATCGTACCAACATTATTCAGTACAATGATTTATTATTTAGACAAAGTCCTATATTTTTTATTTTTTTTTGTTTTGGATAAAACTATAAGTCTATAGGCGCATTTCGTCCGAAAAAACGCGCGCTCCTATTTCTGGATGGTTTGGCCCTCCGGGCCTGCTGCAAAACTAACATAACCTAAACCTACCTACGTATTCTATGGTCATCCGCGTATCAGGTAATATGTGTTTCTGGCACTATGCGTCGGAAGCGAAAAAACAGCCTACATTTTATTCTGACGATAGCGGAATCTGCTCGAAAGTCCGTTTTCGTCTGAAAAAAAACAGGCTATAATTTATTCTGACGAAAAAGGAATCTGACGAATGTGTACTAAACGATCTCAGTTTTTTTCAGGTTTTGGCGATTATAACCCTAAAGGACTAGTTTTTGATAGTATATTTTCAGGATGATTTTATCGGTTGATATCGATTGACGGTCGGGGACGATGATGGTCGAACGCGGACTAAACGAAGCCGCGTAGAAAGCAGACATTCAGACTGCTTTTTGACACGCGAAGTACGTACACTCGCTCAAATACTCGCTCATTCGATTAAATAACTGATGCGGGTATATTAATAACTAACGCTTTGACTTGTTTATACCTGGCAACTCCATAGTTGCGCAAAAGAGAAAGAAGGCAACCTTTAATCTTTCAAGTCCTTGGGGTATAGGTATTCTCTCAACTAATGCACAATTTTTATAAACAACCAATCCGGGAAATTCATTGAATAAATTGGATTGCAAAAATGATAGTTTAACCTTATCCTGAGCAAATTTTGCTCGGCAACCTATTTGCGATGTATCAAATATTTTTCATAATTATTACTTAACTGATGGGAGTAGGTATACAGGGTGTCCGGTAAATAGTGGACTTCCTTACAGGGCTGGATAGTTCAGCTCAGGACTGGCCAAAATATGATAAATCATGTTTAGTAAAAGTCGCACCAAAAACGAGATATCTCAACTTTTCAAAATTTTGGAAATGCGGTACCCTGGTTCACTATTTTCGATGCCGTGGCCACATTTATTAGTATTTTTCAGTTTCATTTGCTGTGAGAGATTGCTGATTAAATTTGCTGTAAGACCTTATTAACGGAATTAATAAAAGTTTAGCAGTTTTTTTAATTTTTCAAATCAAATTTAATGTTTAGGAATCTGAGTTTAACTTGCGGCAAGTTTAACATCGCACGGTGTAAAAAAAATGTACCAAGACTTGTAGTGCTGCTTTCCTAAAAATTGGCCTGGTTAATGGAGATTTTAAAATGATATAACAATTGAGTTTATTGATTACCACAGCGAAGTTATTATTAAGTTTGTCCAACAAAGACTGAATTTTATCAAACTAGCGAATTTAATAAACGACTTTTACTTCCGTTTAAAATGAAGTTAACTGATTTTAAATGTTTTAAAAGACCTTTTCACCTGAGTGTGAAATGCTACAACTCTAAGATAAAAGGTAATACTACGACTATTAGGTCGATAAAAAATGTCACATCATCAACATAGAACTAACGACTGTGGAAATGGAATTTAGGATTACAATCATTATGTCAGAAATTAGTTTCTGTTGCATTTAACATTCACGTAAATTGTCTATTAAAACATTTCGAATCAGTCGACATGATTTTAAACGGAAACAAAAGTCGCTTTTTAATTTCGATTGTTTGATAGAATTCAGTCTTTGTTGGCCAAACTTAATAATAACTTCGCTGGTGTAATCAATAGACTCGATTGTTATATCATTTTAAAATTTCCATTAACCAGGCCAATTTTTAGGAAAGCAGCACTACAAGTTTTGGTACATTTTTTTTACACCGTGCGATGTTAAACTTGCCGCAAGTTAAACTCAGATTCCTAAACTTTAAATTTGATTTGAAAAATTAAAAAAACTGCTAAACTTTTATTAATTCCGTTAATAAGGTCTTATAGCAAATTTAATCAGCAATCTCTCACAGCAAATGAAACTGAAAAATACTAATAAATGTGGCCACGGCATCGAAAATGGTGAACCAGGGTACCGCATTTCCAAAATTTTGAAAAGTTGAGATATCTCGTTTTTGGTGCGACTTTTACTAAACATGATTTATCATATTTTGGCCAGTCCTGAGCTGAGCTATCCAGCCCTGTAAGGAAGTCCACTATTTACCGGACACCCTGTATATTTCTAATACCGGATGTCGTACTATTGGTAGTACCTACTTCTGTACTTGATATTTTGTTTAACGCAGTGTTAATGATTTTAAAAATAATTCGTTTATAACAATAAACAAAATTATAATAGTTAGTACACTTATAAATTCTAGTTTTGATTTAATTTTCTCTTACGAGTATGAGTATACACCCAGCCTTAGTAAATTTGGTCTGTCGATTTGGCGACTGTCCCCCTTTTTGTGACAATGAAATTATGGGCCAGTCTTTAACGACATCAAACATCGCAAATGCGCATGTAACTACGATATTTTTATATGTTGTTAGGTCCCTTGAGAGTAGTTAACACCCAAGTTTGCAACCCTGAAAACCATGTGCTACCCCCCATGGTTCTAGAAACACTACTAAATTTTGGCACTTGTTTCAGCTTCTTCAATGAAAATACCCTAAGAAATGGTAATGGTATTATATTTGCTGTACTTTAATAAATATATACTAAGCTACAATATTGTAGCGTATATGAGCGTAATTTGAGCACACAATGTTCATTGGTTGCGGAGGTACCTACAGCAAGTCAAAAACGAGCATTTTTTTCAAACAGTGAATATGTTGTGGCAGTGTCATTTTCCAAGACTCGTATCGGCTGAACTAATTGCTCCTATAGACTTATAGTTTTATCCAAAACAAAAAAAAAAAAAAAAATATAGGACTTTGTCTAAATAATAAATCATTGTACTGAATAATGTTGGTACGATTTTCTTTAAAAACAAAAGTACAAAAGTGTGAATTTACCATTTTGGATGTACAACATGGCTTCAAAGAAACTTACACTAAAAAAAAAGTACAATTGGAAAACCGACAATTTTGTCACTTGTTTCAGTTTCTTCGAAAAAACTACCCTACTTAAAGCGTTTTTCAAGTATATTTGTTCAGTACTTTAATAAAGAGAACTAAATTTGCTACAATTTGAGCACACTATCTTCATTGGTTGCGGAGATACAGTTAGTCAAAATGGGTAATTTTTTCAAGAAGTGTAAATCTATATTGAGCGAGTTGCCTACAAAGCAAGATGCCTAACAAAGCAAAATGCCTAAGTATTATGCCTACAAAGCGAGTTGCCTACAAAGCAAGATGACTAACAAGCATAATGCCTAAGAAGTATAATGACTACCAAGCGAGTTGCCTGAAAAGAAAAATGCCTGAGAAGTATAATGATTTGTTAGATCAATTTTATAAAATCATTATTTCTTAATAGCAGAATTTCGACGGAGCTGCGCTATAGCGCGATAGCTATTTCTACGCCGTTTGGCCCTTCGGGCCTGCTGCAAAACTAACATAACCTAAACCTACCTACCTTTTCCGACCTAGTTACAAGTTGCTTGTTAGGCATCCTGCTTGCTAGGCATCTTGCTTTTTAGACATCCTGGTCGATAGGCATCTTGCTTTTTAAGCATCCCGCTTGCTAGGCATCTTGCTTTTTAGACGTCCTGCTTGATAGGTATCTTGCTTTTTAGAAATCCTACTCGATAGGCATCTTGCTTTTTAAGCATCCCGCTCATAACGGGTGTAAATGTTGTGGGGCTCCTTCCTGGGTAAAAGTCATAGAATAATAATTGGTAGGAAATTTAATCGGCTTCACGGTACCAAAGTGATGCCTCTACCTTTCATAATTTCTTCAAAAATATAAAGAATAGTAAAATATCGGATTTTGGTTAAATGATAAAAACATAGTACTAAATAATGTATGTATATGCATTGCTAAAAAAATCAAGTCTAAATTTGAATTTTAGGATGTACCTACTTAACATAGTTTCAAAACAAATAAAGGTAAACATAAAAAAATCAACATAAACAGAAATTAAAACCATAAAATAATACTATTTCCACGGTCGAGCAAAAACAGTTGGAAGGACCAGGTCTCATTCAGTATAGATCAGTTGGGGGAGTTGGGGAGGAGGGATAATGTTTTCTGGAGGTGGAGCTGGGTCGGCATAATTATGGTGTTGGGTCGTCCGCATCCTCGTCCTCCTCGTCCAGGACGATAGGAACGGCGTTGTTGCAATTTGGCCCGTGGAAAAAAAGGAATAATGGATGGAGCACTTGAGCTCAGGCTTTATGCAAGTGCACGATCCTAAGCAACTTCTGTTTGCATTTGCAAGCCACCATTTTAAGCAGGGTTTGAGGTGCGGGCTCTGCGCACATTGCCCATTTTTGACTAACTGTATCTCCACAACCAATGGGCATAGTGTGCTCCGGTTACACTCAAATTGTAGCAAATTTAGTAATCTTTATTAAAGTACCGCACAAAGATACTTGAAAAACGCTTCCTAACGGTAGTTTTTTTGGGAAATACTGAAACAAGTGCCAAAATTTCGCAGTTCTACAAGCGCAATAGCGGCAGCAAAGGATTTTCAGGGTTGCAAACTTGGATTTTAACTACCCTCAAGACACCTTATAATATAATTTTAAAAAAAAGTAGTTTCAAGCGTGTTTGCGATGTTTGCCTTTTCTGGGTTGATGTAGACTGTCCTATTATTAGTTTTTAATATGAAGGAACGAACAAATAATTTGATGGATTATTTAAAATGGTTTTAATGTTAAGGATATGATAATTAATTTCCCGATTAAACTACATATACCTATTTCTTAAAAGTAACGGATACTTTGGCACTAGTTGTGACGAAACCGAACTTAAAACTACCTTAACAATATTTTATTGATTTTGTAGATAACTATATTGTCCTATTTTCCAAATAAAATTGACGATAATCTTTGTAGCACAATTAAATCATTTCCGTCTTACTTCATATCTTAGTAGCTAAGTTAGCTTTTGAGACAGTCGCGAACTGTAATTTTGTTCCACAGTGACGGATTAATTACATGATTTCTCGTAAAATACATAATCGAGAAGCAATTACATATCATTTCATAAACTATCATTGTCTCTTCTTAATATAAACTTCATCAATAATGTGACATTTTAAATATGTATAAATTCAGATTGGCACTTTTTTTGAAGAGTCGCGCGAATGCGCGAGCTATAAAATCGCGATCTTTAAAGTTCGTTAACTTGCTCGGCTGGCGTCGGTGACGCGTTGAAGCTTGCTCACACTTCAAACGCAAAATGTCGTCGCCGATTCCGCTATCGTCAGAATAAAATGTAGGCTGTTTTTTCGCTTCCGACGCATAGTGCCAGAAACACATATTACCTGATACGCGGATGACCATAGAATACGTAGGTAGGTTTAGGTTATGTTAGTTTTGCAGCAGGCCCGGAGGGCCAAACCATCCAGAAATAGGAGCGCGCATTTCGTCCGAAAAAAAACAGGCTATAATTTATTCTGACGAAAAAGGAATCTGACCAATGTGTACTACTAGATCACTGAGATCAACTCGGTTTATTTTTATTTTAACAAAGTTGCGTAAGTTTGTGACCAGCGTCGGCGCTCGAGGTCACAAACTTGGATTATTCATTGGGCCAACAATGCCAACATCAAACAAGTCTGCAAAAATATCAGAACTACCGGATTTGACGCAAACTACGCCGTACTTTGAATACCCAATTTTACTGAAGTATTTACCAATCGCATCAAACCAATTCCAGTCGGTAGATATGACCCCTCATTTCAGGAATATGCCGAAGCACCGCCGCACTGCCGAAACACCTTGACCGACGAGATTATTTAAGCAACATCAGCACACATTTCATGCTTTTACTGGGTGTAGGGTTTGCAACATCCGTTAAATTTGCCAGATCCGGATAATTCGGATTTGGGGACAAGACGGGTCCAGGTCTCCGGATATTTCGGACAATAACGGATCCCAGTTTAAAAATAATAATATTTTGATCAATAAGATTTAACAAGATTTATATATACACAAACGATGCATGTAGATTTTAAACATATAAAATCACCAATGATTTTTTCAAAAATGAATGCCTACTAATTAACCTAATGTTAAGAACCTAAAAACACCAGCCACAACACACTTTAAAATATATAAAATCGACATATCGAGTAATCTAATAAATAGAGCTCGGAAAGGGTGAGATATTCTTGTCATTAATGTCATGTGTAGATATTAATATGGATACACCACGAAAATAAATATTTAAAAAAAACAAAACAATTCATTATGATTTAACTAAATTGAATCCACCAAAGATTTTAGATATGTTGTTTTTGTAAACATCCCTTCAATAGACGATGTATAAGAGACTTGATTGGCACTGACTTTGAAGTATATTATCAAAGATAAAAACTTCATAGTGACTTCCATGTGAATATATGATCTAAAGAGGTTTGCTCTAATATAAGTTAAAACTGTCTTCGCACTTGAGTGGACTGCAACGGATTCATTAATTATTAAATTACGCATGGGACGGCTACCATTAAATGACAGGGCATGTCCATGTCCATGTTATGCAAACTCTCAAAACAACTCGCCCTTTCCGAGCTATGCTAATAAACATTCTAGGGTATTTTCTTTTTATGATTGTTTTGAATGCAAGTGTTTTATTTATATAAATCAACAAGGACAATAAACTATCTATGAAAATCGCGTCAGGCGGTCCTTTAATCGGTTTATCTAGCTAGATATTTTCTGTTAAGTGTACCTACCGCCAGCTACCTACGAGTAAATTATTAAAATGTACAATAACAAAACAATGCATGATATGAATTTAGTTGGTGGCTGTTACTGTAAATCACACAAACTAATATACACTTCAGATCACTATAGATGGACTGGTATGGTCATGAATTCACGGTTTATTTATTTTTATTGCAAACGTTAAAGTCGTCGTGTAATATCCATAGGATCCAAAATATCCGGATCAAATTTTCGATGGATATACGGATAATTCGGATATCCGGGTATCCGGATTGCAAACCCTAACTGGGTGTGATTACTAGACCCCGGATTCTTGCCGCGATGACGTCACAATAGGGTAATTTGGGGAGCAAATGGAACGGTGGCACAAAATGATACATAAAGAATAAGATAAGCTAAAATATATATTCATTTCACCAAATATTCATTCAGGAAATGTAATAGTAGATCACAATGTAATATATTAAAATTAACTTTATCAATTTATGCAATCTATACTAACTCAATAAAGTTTGACCTTAGATAATGTCTATATACATATGGATTATTCATTGATTGTATCAATGTGCCAAGACACTGTCTCACAGGGCGTTTGCTTTAATGATTTGTTAAATTAAAATAAAATAATGTATTACCTATGTTTTGTTTCTATGTTTTATTATCTTACTAAATTTGACATTTTGAAAGTAATCGACAGTAAATTATATTGTCAGTTAACGAAAGAACAATGTCGATAATTTAATCAATTAATTGATTTAAAGGAAGTTTCGCAGTAATATACCAAAAAATAATGAGTAACACTTTCGTATTAATTTAAACCATAAGACATTTTTTATCTTATCTTATCTAAATAAATCCGTATTAATTACTACCGTTCCATTTGCTCCCCAAATCACCCTATTGTGACGTCATCGCGACAAGAATCCGGGGTCTAGTGATTACACCGCCAGTCTTTATCGCCAGGGAAAAGTAAAACCATTTAATTTGTTAAAAAAGCAAACATTATCAAAATGCGTTTGAAAATTTAAATGAACAATTCAAGTTATCTGACAAACAAACCATAAATGCAATTGAACAGTTTACAGCTTCTATGTATGGGGTAAAATATTGCTTAACTAGCTATTGCTAGGCTTACACTCTCGGCGAGGCAGTTCCGCTGACAATTCTCGAATTAAAGGTATGCTATAGGGAGGTAACACTAAGCTTCAGACTCCAAGATATTTACGTACCTGTACAAGTAATTCATTAAAAAAACCTCATTAAAAAAATAGGAGCACTACTTTCGATATCAGTTAAAATAGTTGGGAATAGGAGCCAGAGCTGATGCGAATGACACACAGCGACATCCTGACGTAGAGACCTCGTGTCGTGTGTTCTCCTGCGAGAACCGTCTTTGAGATGGAGGTTTTTTTTATTATAATTTACTATCGACCCGAACAAGACATGTTGCCTCAATTTTCACTTATACACGACTGTTTTGCACGCTAGTCGATCAGCACCAACGAGCCACGAGTAAACCGTCGTTCTAAAACTGCGGTATAACGGCTCGTACGTCGATCACCCACTTTAGCATCACTTTTATGAGAAGCCATTGTGCATTTCATTGCGGTATCAAGTCGATACGAAACTTTGCAGTCGGCTCTCCAACTAGCTATAAGTATAATTGATAAGAAAAGCTAAAAAAAATTGGTTTATTTAGAAGTTTCCAGCTTCACAAATTCGTAAATCCAAACCCTATTTAAAACATATATAATAAATATTTATATACATAGAAAACATTCAAGATCCAGTGACCCTCTAGAAACCACTGTCAGTAGCATTCTCGGCCCAGTCCTAGCTTACCATAGTGATATCACTTAATTCCGTAACTGTCTCCGGACGGTACGGAACTCGTCTTCCAAGCACTGACGTGGGAATCTTTTCTTGAACTTGCATAAAACGGACTTAAGATTATCGGTAACTGGCTGGATAAAAACGTACTGAACCTAATGAGAACAAAATACCTCCGTTTCCATAAACGAAAGCCTCTGAGCATAACCATCATATGAACCGTCTCCAATAAGTTCGAATACACTTTTTTAAGCACTCGTTTGAAAAACATGAACAACTTTCAGACAGTTTTGTTATTATAATTTGAAGCTTATATCATCATGAACAAATAACAATATTTATAAAATATTTATCTGACGTCGTTCACTTTTAATCCATGATGAAGCATATCCGGGAACCTATTCTTTCAAAATATCTTAAGTGCAATTTTTGCGGCATTGAAACCTTTTGGAATTAAGCGGAACCTAGTTTATACTACAATTTGAAGTTATAAGGAGACCTTCTCGTTAGAACACCGCAAGAAATCTGGTACCCCGCGTTCAGCAAGAACGGATAGGCTCGTGAAAATCGCGAGAGAGCGTCTCTGCCGAAAAAAACACCGTTCAGTCCGAAAATTACCTACTTAAAGATTTCAAGAGGATCAGTACACAACATCTTGAGAGCAGACCTCGGGTGTCAAGCATATAAAAAAAGAAAAGTACAAGGCATTTCCGAAGCTTTAAATAAATAAAAAATGGATCGATCAAACACTTTACTTTCCAGGCACGCGGGGGATGAACACAATGCTCAAAATGATCGTTTGTGGGCAGTAAACATCCAAGATATAGCAGGTGATCAGAGAAATGTGCCAAGATTTCAAAGTGTACCATCAGTTTGGTTTGGGGAGCAGTTTGCAAGCAGGGTAAACCTCCTTTGGCATATATCGACAAAGGGGTAGACATCAATACTGAATACTATAAAACAGAAGTCTTGGAAAAAAATGTTGCTTCAAATTTAAAAATGATCTTTGGAAACGACTACTATTGTATCCAACAAGACGGAGTTCCATCGGAGTTCCATCGCACACGGCAAACTCAGTTCAAGTGTGGTGTCAAGCCATTTAACGGATTTATATTTAAAAATGAATGGGCACCTAGTTCTCCGGATTGAAATATACTGGACTGCAACGGATTCAAAAAACGTTTAAAGCTGCTGATAAAGGTAAAAGGTGGAGTTATCCCCAAACATTTGTAATAAATATTGTATATAAGAATATCTTTCATGAAATATAGTTTTTATTGTATTTGTCATTAGTACTTTGTTTTAATGATAGTTTAAAACTATATGCGAACTTATTGGACACGGTGTAGTACCTACGGCTTAAAATCTATTCCTACAGTAACCAAAGTCATGGCGACTGCAGCTGCGAAGACATCGAGCAAAATATTAAGTACCTTTGTGCTACCGTAGATAAGATCCTCATACATTAATAGAGAAACACATCTGCAAAAATATGTATCTATCTCGCAATATTTCAGAGCTTAATTGTTACCCGTGGGCCCTCTCGTAGATCCTTGGAATGGACCACGGGGAATAAAAGTCCCCTAGGTCCCTTCGACAAATATAATGCTGCCGAATCACGAAGGTGGAAAAAATAAAAAAGTTTCAAAACACTTAATCTTATTCTACGAAATTTTGCATAGTTCTTAACTAAAATATGAGGTATGTTTAGGTTATGTTAGTTCTTCAGCAGGCCCAAAAAGACCAACCAGCCAGAAATAGGAGCTCCGTGGCAGCGTAACTAAAGCTTAAATTTGATTGTGATTAAAGCTCGTGATTCGGCAGCATTATATTTTCCGAAGGGACCACGGGCATTTTTGACCCAACAAGGTCTCAAATATTGCGAGATAGGTAGGTACGTTACTGCAGTAAATTTGGGGATTCAAAGTACGGCGTAGTTTGCGTCAAATCCAGTAGTTCTGATTTTCTTCGTTAATTTAATACCCCACACATGTATATAGGCGGGTTCATACAATCAGAGTTATTCGCAAATTTTAAAATACAGCGGCAGCCATTTTTATGACGTCATATCCCCGGATCCAGGCACTTTCCAGATGGGGTCCCGACGGTTTTTAAGATAGAATAACAAGTGAACTATGTTACCCCTAACAGAACGCACTAATTGCAAAACATTGCGAAATCCGAAATAATTATGAATTTTGAAAACCTTTATCACAAAAACTGTTGGGTCTACAGAGACAATTTTTGTCTCACATGGTATGTTTAGTTTGCTTTAAAAACTTCCTGAGAGGTTACTTTCAAAAACTAGTCCGAAATTTTCGCAGATTTTTTGAATTTTGACAATGTTGCGTTCGGCGCTCGAGGTCACAAGCTTGGATTATTCACTGGACCAACATAATAAACAGTCAGCAAAAAATCAGAACTACCGGATTTGTTGCAAACACAATGTTGACTAAAGTTACTGGAGTACATATTTTTGCTGCAGATTTATTTGTCTATTGACTTGGTTAGTTCCGGGAAACGATACGCGTAATTAAATAACTGTGCATTCAAAAAAGGCCTTCAAAATATGACGGCATTGTCTACAAGTCTTTTTACTTTTGATTGACACTAAATTATTGTCTAAGGAAGACTTCTCATAAATTAAAACAATCTTAAATTAAAAATATTCTGAAGCAAATTTGGGTCGTGTTTGTTTCTTGTACACTCACCGGAAAAAATACTCGCCCACCCGTCTTTTGTTCGTACAATTGCTAATAATTATAACTCGTTAACTTAGAGAGTAACTTCAAAAATACTAGTTTCGAGTTTAAAAAAAAAAACGCCTTGTTAAATATTGAGATCCACATAGATCAGGATCTCCTACTATTAGGGGTTTATAGAAATATCATTTAAGATATTTCTTTAAACCCCTAGGCGCCTTGGCCATGCTTGGCGTGTTCCATTGAATTCAAATGGAACACGCCAAGCATGACCTAGGCATAAAATCGCTTACCGGTGGTAGTAAGTGTTAAATGGAGATTTCAGCATTTTAAAAATATTAGGTACTTATTTATTGATTTTTAATTAAATAACAGTGGTGTCGTTGCTTATTGTTGTTGTCTTCTTGGTACTTATGTGCAAGCTAATTAATTATATACCTACAAATATATAAGCAAATTGGTTAAACGAGCTCGCAACATTTTCTCGGGTGCCTATGTGAACGTATGGGATATGCTGCATCGTAAGTATGTCTCTTGTTAATTGCTGATCTGCGAGATATCGTCGACCGTTTTCTCATAGCTCTGGCCAGGCGCCTCGCGTGCGTTTTATATCCATATCTCTTTCTTTTTCTGCTGCCCTTTGACTGCATTTTGGCGCAATTGCAAGGACCGAAATATCTGTAGACCGTATCCTTAGCGCTGGGACATTTTTGTTTCTTCCTTTTGCATTTTTGTGCGCATATGTCTGGCTTCGGGCAGGGCGGTGGTCGAGGTCTGTGTCTGTGGGCGCTACATGAAGGTGCGGATATGCATGGCTTAAGACTCTTCTCAGCATATACGGCTGAAACATGCCACCAAACATTTACGTCGCAAAAGTAATGGTTGAGTAATACGTTCACGGATACAGTACCAGTCTATTACCCAGTTGCATGATGAGATGACACATATATTATCGGTTTTACGTAACGCTAGCTTAACTGCTTAATATGTATAGTTGTAACAAATAAGAAATTTACTTGGAAAAAACTGAGTTATTTGTTTGCGGGGCTTCTGAACAGATGGTCTACACTTAGAAAGCGTTGGTAGACTCAGGCATGTGAAAGTGCTTAAAGGGCTACCAACAGCACAAAGTTCTGTTATTTTCATTTTATTGTAGATTTAATTATACAGCCTGCGTCAAAAGTAGCTGATCACTTTTGTACTTATTAACACATTTGACAATCATGTTTGACATTGTTTACAAATTCTTCGCCACAACCGTAATAACATTTTCATGATCAACTTATTTTATGAATACCGGCACCCTGTCCGGGAACGTATTAAATAGCGCGAAAAATGTTGTAGATTGTTGCATTTTGTGTTCGTCTGTAGGTACAGTCGGCCAAAAATATGGTTTACCACCCTACGGTTGAAGTTTATTTGCACGTCATGATACAACAAGTTCGATTTTCCCTTGCAATAATATAATGACAGTGACAAGTGTCTTAGCGATAATTAGATCTCACAGAAACTTTTGTCAAAACTGGTAGACCACTTTCTTGGCTGACTGAGTATGCCCATATTGTCTCATAAAAAAAATGTAGTCTGAATGTATTGTTATTTATAATCATCACAAGCCATAAAGTGATTTTTACTGAAACTATTTTTCATTCTGGGTTTTTATAAAACAAAACAAATCTTATGTACCTCATTTATCAGATAGATATTTCAAAAATCCTGAAACAAAAACCATTTCTGTAAAAATACTATGACTTGCGACGATTAAGAATAGCAATAAATTCGGACTAAAAATATTATGTGAAACAAAGCGCTCTCGTGTATGACAGTGGATACCCTCGCGTTCTTTTCCATAAATACCAGAATCTTTCAATATTTGAACTTCACTCACTTCCTCTTTACACGACTTTTTTCAATAACTGAGCTACACACAAATGCAAAAGAATTTCATGTTGTAGCTACAGTTGCCATCAATAAAGAAGGATATCGAAGCATCGTGCTCAAAAATATCTAACCACGCTCTAACGCCCAATGCTTAAACAATAGAGTTAAAATCAGTAGTTTCTAGGCTTCTTGTATGATCCGTCACACTTCAACTGAGTTCAAGAGTTCTACCTAACATAAAATAAAAGCAATTTCTGCTTACCGTGGTGTTTGCGATGGACTGTTCTACCATAATACGAACAGCATCTTTGCTAAATACGATTAGAACAAGTAATAATATTGCTAGTACCACCATATGGTACCATATGTTAACACAGTACCTACCTTTTTCTGGCACCGAGCGTCGGGTACTCAAGTCAGCGCTGGACACCCAATTTATGGTACAAATACACATTACCTGTTACAATAGGACCCTGTCAAATTATAGCGTAAAATTAATCACTGGCTTTCTGCGACAAGGTTCTATAATGCCTGTACCGCCCATTCGTGGCGGAACAACGACTGTGCGGTTATTCCCGCCGGCCGGCCGCCGGACGCACGGTTAAATATCGAAGCTTTTACACGCCGCAAAATTCTGGGAACCTTGTGAAAATAAAGATTTAAGTCGATTTTACTTGTACTCAAAAGGGTATATACATAAACGGAGTGTACTAGAATTAAACCCTTTTGCACTAAGACTCTACAATTAAGTCGAGCGCTTTTAGGCTTGCGTTTTCATATGCGCGTATAAGTTCGTTTCGACTATGCGCATTCAGGGGCACTTACATCAGCAATTTATATAGCCGGAAAAAGTAACTGTCTTATTACCCACTAACTTTTATGTGATAGAATGAGACGTCCGTACTGTTGACAGCCAATTATAACTTGCCCGTGAACGTGCACCTTGACGCGCGTTGTAATCACGTACAATAATCGACACCAAAAGGGATAGCTGAGTGCATGGAGGGAGGTTGATAGCATAAACAGTTTTAAAGTGATTGGTACCTACTTCCCCAACGCATAGCCATGCAGCTACTATATTCAGGAGCTTTGAATTTATAATCTAGAATAACGTTTTGTTAAGAAGGAAATAAGGTTTTGAAATTCAAGTTATTTGAATGAAGGGTTGAATGAAAATTACGGGCAAAAACTTGCAAGTTGCGTTTCAGAACGAGCTAGATTATAATGAAGTCTCAAATTTCTTTAGGTACGATCGGTTTATTAGGCTATGCTCTAAAATATGTTCATTCCGAAAACCCATTTTCAGGACTTGAGTCGATATAAGTAATATGTAGGTACTTATTCGCGTTGTTATTTTATTTTTGACAAGTTTTTAAGGGATTTAGCTTTGATTATTAATGTAGCCTATATACAACCTAAACACCTCAAAATGAGACTTTAACAGCCTAATGGTTTTTAATGCTATAAAATTTTATATAAAATTTACGGATCTGAGACGTGAGCGCTAACAATGGGCCTCATAAGGAAGCTCAAAGTCACTCAGTGGGCTATGGAGAGGGCTATGCTCGGGGTTTCTCTGCGTGATAGAATCAGAAATGATGATATCCGCAGTAGAACTAAGGTTACCGACATAGCCCTAAGAATAGCTAAACTGAAGTGGCAGTGGGCGGGGCACATTGCTCGCAGGACTGATGGCCGATGGGGTCAGAAGGTTCTGGAGTGGCGTCCGCGGACCGGAAGACGAGCTGTAGGTAGGCCTCCAACAAGATGAAGTGACGACCTCGTCAGGATCGCGGGACCGCGGTGGATGCGAAAAGCACAAGACCGGTCTGAGTGCAAAGCCTTGGGGGAGGCCTATGTCCATCAGTGGACGTCTTTCGGCTGACATGAGAGGGCGACCCAGACCCAGAAAGAGAAAGGTAAGGTCCTATCGTATCCAAACAAGAACCTAGCGAAAAATAGAGAATAATGGCTGCTTCATCATTGACTAGAACGTATCTGTTATAACGTTTAAATATGAGACAATTCGAAACTAAACGAACTGACAAGCGAAATGTAGGTGACCTTGGTGATCGTAGGTACATTATAATTAGGTTTACGATGAACACTATCTGGACTGCCGAGCACATTTAAGGCAGGCATTTAGCAGGTGGTGCATTCCTTCGGCGTGAAAGCCAACAGCGGAAGATTTTGATTGAAATAGCCATATATTGATTAACACGTGTATTTGCGTCTCGAATAGACAGGATTACACGAATATTGTACCTGGATCCGAAACAAAAGGCTCCGTATGTTTTTTAAAGTATGTCGCAGCGACCTGCCTTTAACCTTCTCCCAGCCTCCGTGTCCTTTCCCTGCGCAGCATACCTATCTCTTCGCTTTCACTGAGCTTTGTTTGTTTGTGTTATATGTTTGTCTAGCTTTATTTAACTTGAAGGTACCTATTTATTTCATTGATCGTTTCTTCAAAGGCATAGAAAACCACGGATTTTCGCGATAATACGCGGTTTAAATAGCCATAAATTTGTAAATAAGTACATTTATTTGCGGCAAAGAATAAGATTAGGTTCATGAACATTGTGTCGTATGTGCGCCTTTTATGTTCTTCACAGTATTTCGCAGCACCCTCTTTTTAATCGACCTCGGTGTCCCTTTCCTGCGCAACAGGCCGTTTTCGCTTTTCTTGTCCCTTGTCTCCTTTTATATCTCATATAACTATTTCTCCCAGTCAACATGTCCCTTTTTCTCATTCTTAATTCTCTTGTCCTTATTCTAAGGAACCTGTTAACTCTTCTAGCAGTTTGTTTAGGATTATTTCCACAATACTTGCAACTGGAAATGGATTTTGTCCGCATGATAGAGATAGCGCTTTGGCAATGCGGCCGGCGCTTGGCGATAGTTCGCCGGAGGCATAGCTCTGGCCGCCGGCACGGCGGCGGTGCGGGGTGGCAGCGGATTGGCTGGCATGACGCGGACGGTGTGCATGGCGGGTGTATTCCGGGAGCCATCGGGAGTGTGGTTACTCTGCAACGGACGGGGGCGCCATGTAACCACTCTTACCAACCATTATTAACAGCAATATAGAAGCCAGCGTCTACGCAAAAACATTCTGCCACTCACAATAAATCAATGTATAACTTACCTACAGATCACATCAGAAATACATTTCTTCGTTCAATAACGACTATCTCCGCGGTCACTTGCGAAAAAAACGCGAGGGCTAAGTGTACCTAATGCAGAAGCCCTCACCTCCACCTGACGTCATAACTAACTCTACTTTGGATGCATTCCGAATTAGTGACCTTAAAGTGTTTGTTATTGCTGTCAGACGTAGGTTTCGGGCAAGTGTGGGCTGTAATGGGAGTCTGAATAGTCATATGTTATGAGCGGTACTCACAAGCCTTGTTCAAGCTCATATTATTTTAGTAGGTAGATCTGGTGGTTAACCCGAATGCCGCTCCAGCTTCAATACATGTCAAAACACTAAAGTTGAAAGAAAAATCCTATTATATTTTATTGTAAATTCTTTTAGAATGATGGAGAATTAAAGCATTTTGACGTGGTGCCCTCTTTAATTACAGACACAGTGGTAACAGACGCTTAAGTTACTTTTCAAATGAAAATATTAGTCTACAATATAAACACAAACAACTTTCATTCCCCAACAATTTGATATTGTGCCCACAACTTTGTACAAAAGTTCAATGCCTGTTACACAGATAACGTTAGCTTTAAATTGTCTCATTGCATTTCGAAACATAACAGAAAGTGTTTGCACAGGAAGGTGAGGTCTGTTAGTCGGTCCGCCCGCGCGGGGACGGCGCGCGATTGAACTTTTGTAAGTTAGATTGATGTGTTCCAGGTGAGTGGCAGGCGGAACGAGGCTGGCTTCTGTGATGCACATACTTCTACAACACGCAGGCTTCTTTGTACAAAGCTGTCAACAGCGGTGATTACGAACACTACACAACTCACTACACAATACACTTACCCATAATATTGTAAAGGTTAAATGTGTACGGTTAATATTGCTGATGGTATCCCATTTTTTTTAGTTTATAAATCTGATTTTAGTGACATTTTGTTGCGGACATTGATTTTGATGTTCTAATTTTTATAAAGTGACAGTTGTCATTAATCTTTCGAGCAGCTGTTTTCGGATGGACAGTGTTAACAGAATTGTACCGTTTTGCTAGTTGTCTACCTATAGCAGCGCGAACAGGAGACACCGCGAGAAAACCACTTTAAACGACCTAGTGCGTACGAAGCTTAAAGCGCGGTTGTCTGGGGAGACCCTTACACTAGCAATAAAAAATTTAGAAGTTGACAGCTGTTTTAGAACAGGAAGCACAATTTTGCTATCTTTTCCTATCTTAAATATTAGAGTACGACAGCAAACAACATCTGTAGTCTTTATTGCAAGTCTAAACCTCGCTTAGGAATAAAGATCATCTCATTCGCAGGTCTCAAAGTTCACATAAATTCAATCCCAGCAAAACATAAATTAGTTCTCATTTGCTACCAAAAGTAGTGATATATAACAAAACCCCAAAGCCGTTACTACAAACAAATTAGACCTCGCGACAAACTTAACTATGCCGTTGGAAAACTGTTATCACCATACATCGACATAGGTCGCGGTCAGTTTACCAACACCGCAAATAAGTTTTCGGTAGGTATAAACAAAATTTAAACCGTTTGTAACTCAAGAACCAATGAAGACTACTTAGTCGCGATAGCTTTCCTGTAAAATTCATTATATGTGCTTTCATTTAAGATATTTTTTTTGTTTTTAGTAAGTATTAGTAATTTTGGCTGTAGGTAGGTGGGGAAAACGCTCGAGGTGTGCAAGTTTTGTCGGTGTATTATTCAATTTTTATGTAATAGTATCATCATTACAGTTTTGTCTTTAAATATGTAGGTCTGCAGAGCTGCATTTGTGTGCAAATTTCCATGACTGTAATTTGTAATATTCATAGCTAAGGCGACTCCCCTCCCTTCCGCTAGGAAGGCCGTGTTGCTCGATGTTAAAACTTCAATTTTCTAAATACCCAACAGATTGCAATTCGCAATATGATATTAACAATACCGTAAAGAAACCTGCCAACTGTATCCATTTTTTTAGTGTGACGTTCGTCGGTACGCTAACGCCTTGAGAGATTTTAAAGTGCGTATAGTTGGATTAGTAACTAGCAAGCAGTGTCATATAGACTAGGCCCAAGACTGGAAAACGCTAATTCAGACCGGGTTGATGACGCAAACGAATATTTTTCAAAAATATATATGTAATAGAATATTAAATTATGTATAATATATCAAAATATCATAAAAAGCCAAAATTTGCTACTTAAAAAAGTTAGAAATCTTTTTTTGTTTTTACAAAAGATTTTAGATATATTTATAAAATATCCAAATAAGTAACAAGTAAATCGGTTCAGTAGTTTAATTAAATTAAATTTAGATTTTTAACTTTTTTTTTGGCATATCGATTGAGGGTTAATATTCAGTAAAATTATATCTTATAATAACACAAATAAACGTGCATAAGAATATTTCATATTCGGCCAGGGGCGATTATACTATGACATTCCGTACAGGGCGTTTGGTAATAATACTTTTTGAATATATTTATTAAGATCATCTCCAGAAAATTATATGGGTTATGTGGCTATTAATCATGTATATATATTATTAGTGTATTATACTTATATGTATATGTTTTATGTTTTTACTAAGTATTTATTTATATTTAATATTTATCTTGATTGCATTGTGTCATTCAAGGATTCTTTTTTTCGTATTTATTATTAGTTTCTTTGTGACTACAATAATATATTTTTCATTTCTTTCTCAGAACCAACATTAAATTGTTTCTGTTAAGCCCATTGGTTGACTGGTAGAGAATGCCGGCATTCAGTCCGCCATTTGTACCTACTTTGTGTATATTGCAATAAAATTTAAATAAACGAAATAATCATCTATAAAAACGGAACTACATGGAAACGAGTCTATAGACAACCCTTAAAATAATCATCAGCCGCAAGACGTCCACTGCTGGACAAAGGCCTTCCCCAAGGTTTTCCACAACGATCGGTCCTCTGCTGCTGTCATCCAGCGGTTTCCCGCGACCTTTATCAGATCGTCAGTCCACCTTGTGGAAGGTCTGCCAACACTTGGTCTCCCGGTTCGCGGTCGCCACTCTAGAACCTTTCCGCTCCAACGGCCATGCAGTTCTACGAGCAATGTTATAATAATTAAGCTAAATAGGTTTTATAGTCCGGGATTCGGAGTTACTTTTTACGTTCCTTTCCGGACCATTAATTTGAAAAAGCTTTATTACAAAATACTGTCTTATCTATTAATTCGTATGTCACTTTTACTTTTACAGCCAAATAAACTGCAATCATGTTTTCCCATGGCTAATTTAAAGGGTAGGTTTAAAAAAAAACAAAGCGGTCAAACAATTACAACGACCGCGCTGCGCCGTACTGCGCGACCTGTCTCCTCTACACATCTGCAGATGCATCAGATGTTATCTGCGAATGTATCCACCGACGTGCAGAGGGAGTAATTTGCCCTCTTCACGTCCGTATAATACCTGCTGATATATCTGCAGACGTGTAGAGGAGGCAGTAGATATTTAACGTCTGCCGATGTGTAGACGGATCGCGGATTTATCCGTGGATACGTTTGCTGATCTACTGGCCGATGCGTCTGCAGACGTGCATTGGAGGCACTGACCAGACAGCACTGGCGTCGCCAGACGGTAGGAATCTAACGCGCATCGGGAGCGGGAGTTTTATTTCTACGTTGTTATCATTTATTCTTATGCTAAAGTCCATCACAAACGGAGCTATAATACATATTAATATACCGGAATATATAAATAATTATAGCAAAGAACCATACATTACTAAGATATGAAAATATACATCCATCCCATTCATTATAGTGGCGAGGGAAAGAGATAAATATATCGGGTTACCTTTGTTTCGTCAAATGTATCATTTCCCAAATTTTCATTTGCCAATCCGCTTTGTTTTCTGTAACCGTAAATATTTCAGGAGTTTATAAAAACTACCCTAACCTAACCTATAGGGACACGACGTTACTAAAATAAGTCCTGAAAAAAAAAAACATTAGTTTGGGAAATGATACAATTGACCAAAAATGTTTTGACGAAACAACTTATAGCAAGGTATTTTAAGGTATTTTTGATATAATATAGGTATATTAATATATATTATAGCTGCGTGTTTGGACTCGGTCAACTAGTACGTAAAATATATCGTTAGATGCAATGCTATGATGCCTATGATATATATTTTAGCAATATATATATTACAGGTCCGGGTGTGACGCTCCTAACTGACTAGACACCTCAGGTTTCGTGAAACAGTAGGTATGCGGCGAGTGCGCGTCGGGAGGCGGGAGTTTCGCTTCTACGTAGTTATTATTTACTCTTATGCTCTAACTCAAGAACCAATGAAGACCAACTTGAAGTGATTCGGCTCTTGAAAAAAAAGTCATTTAAATGCTTATTTTTATACCTCTGTCCATACTAAGGTACCGACTCCGCTGCTTCTAAATCCTCCTCTTAATTGTTAAACGAAATTAATTAGGAATTAAATAATAAAACATTCGGGCTGAATTAATTTTTAATGATCTCTAAAAGGATAAAAAGCTATTAATTAAATCGGATGATCAACAATTTACAATTACAATTTACAACGCAAAACAGTTATAACTGCAGCGGAATATCTAGAACATCGCTTCTAAACATATAGCTTCAGAATTAAGATATGGTTCACTAAAGCGATCTTAATATTATTTTTTGATACATATTATTTTATATAAGTTTATATTTTTCAATGCTTCAAGCCCTTTAAGAATAGGTTTTTACGAACATCATATTATTATATTCTATCATATTGATGTAAACATCAAATACTGATTAAACATTTCAATGACAACGATTACAATATTTTATTTTGAATAATCTGTTTCGGGAGTATGCCGAATTAATCATAGGTATTTATAAACGATTACGTCCGTATACCCGGTACACCTAATATATATGTGATAAGCGCGAGATGACGTAAGAAATTGATTAAAGGAATGTGTGTGTTGTGTCACAGCATGGTCTCGGTGCTGTAGCTGGCAACTGCGGGGTCGCCGGCCGGGCCATCCACGCGCGGCGGCGGCAGGTGGAAATGCGGACAGTGTTTTAGTTTCCTTTCTTCGACAAAGATTCTTGGTAAGTCGGCGGTTGATCCTGAAACCGACAAACATCACCACTGTACTATATTGACAAGTTCGAATATAATCTATCAAACTGTGCGAATTGTTACTAATTTTACAATACTTACCTAAACAATTCAATCAGACTACAATCTACGACGTCTCAAAGGTAAAGATTCTCTTTACCGTTTCAACGCCGCAGTGGATCACATTTCGCGTGTCCGGAGGGCCAACCGTCACATGCCGACCCAACAAACGATGCAAGTCTCATACATAACACACCGACCTATCACCAATAATGGAAGCTTAAAATCAGTCTGCGAGAGTTGGGCGCCCAAGACACGAAAACCCAATGGAACAGATCGCTTACCTAGTTTCTGGCCAAGGGATGCTTACAATGAGATCAGATAATACTACTAATTCCGATGTTACATTACTTTGAGTATACTTACGTTGTAAGGTGGCGGAACATAGGCGGTTTGCGGCCTGTTAGGGTCGTAGTAGGCACTGCGCGCCGCCTCAGCCTCTTTGGCATCTGAAAATGTTAACCGATCTACTGCAACGAACGACAAACCACCACTATTCTTGGATCTACCTATTGAATGATATGTAACTAATTCATGATATACTAGATCTACGCTAAGCTAAATATTAATCAATCTATAATTATTTAAATTAAACAACGCACTCACACTGGAGCCCCGACTTCTCCTGAGAGTCAAATGGTTAAACATATCAATAGATATTTAAAATTGGCTCACGTTGCGCTAGGAAGGGAATTATTTTAGCCAGTACTATAACTTGTGTACCCTGCACAACCTTTCGTAATAGCAGGAATATACGAAACGTATTATTACATAGTTTAAATCATTAAACAAAAGTAGATTTTTTATTTTGGCTAACCGTTTTGTCAGCTCAAAATGGTCTAATATCACCAGTATTTACAATATTCTACTACTATGCCAATGTCACGTCTAACCGGGTGGCAAGATAAAACTCAAAAAAGTTGGTAGGTTCGTAGGGTATGTTCTGGTTCCTTGAAGCGTAGGAACACTTCCGGGTGAAGAAACCGTGGGCTGCCCGACAGAGTGCAGTTTAGGACCTTAGCGTCGGGGGGCAGCACACGGTCTGTAGCACCAGTTCCCACTATACGATACTGGTCACCGAAGGTTGAGGCCACACCGGCCAAGTGGAAGTATACTAAGTTCTCTACAACCGTGCGCGAGCGCGAGGGGAATTACACTAATTTTAATATAATTCTGTAGAATATTATACTGGTGTCCCTTTTAATGATTTTGCGTGACATGGACATAATTCGAATCCATATTTTAAACAGTTTACGGTTAAGGATACTTACCAAATAAAATATTATTTACATAAACAGGTACCTACTCTAATTTGTCTTAATAATTTAATATTTATCATAACTTTATATAATTTGAGATTTCCGATGGTACAGTCGAGTTCATATAAATATGTATACACTTTACTACCTTGTCTATTTAATGTCGTAATCAAACTGCCATATACTAATTATCATAGCGATTAAAGTGACAAGGTACTAAAGTGTATACATATTAATGAACTCGACTGTACCTAATAGACACATTAAACAAAGAATTGACAGAGTATGTAGTCGAGTCGATACAAAAATAATAACATTTCTTTAAGAGGGATTATTGGATTTCTTACATACATTGGATTGTATATGGAAGCGGTTTCGCTGTGAAAAACGCTAGTATAGTCAAGTTCCCCAAAACTATCTCTCAAACCATTTAGTAACTTTAAATCCTGCTGGTCACTATTAGAAAGCAATTGAAACTTTAGATCAATATTCAACAATTACAACAAAAAAAAATGGATTCCCTACAATTCGTTCGTTGAAATAGTTTGCACGCTTTAATCTGCCGCTACAATTGCTATAAAAAGACGCAGCGGCGCGAATAAAGCGGTGTCGGAGACTTCAAAGGGTTGTAATTTGAAATGCACACTATTTAAAGTTTAAACCATAGAACAGAAAAAACAGTAGATTTCTAATATAGGAAATAAATCCATGGTGGCGTGGTGTTTTTATGATAGTTTGAGTATTGGCGTCAACAGGTCTGATACCAAGGGAAACTCATGCTACTTCCACTGTTTTTAATATTCCGTGATTTAAACGAACGAACTATACATACGTGTACTTTCATACCTACGTCACTAATTTTGTTTTCCAACTTTTCTCAACATGAGCGTTTTTACAGTATGTATGGGTGAATTGTATTGCAAAAATAATGTACATAGTTCTCCTTAACTTTTTCCTTTGTGTAACAAAGACTAGTCATATAATAATATGGATAATTTGGACTGTTCCCAGTTGTTCACACCCCTTTGTCCACACTGGACAACTGGGAAATATTATTCCCAGTTGTCCACACCGTAAACAAATGGGAATAAGATTTCGCAGTTGTCCACACCCTCGAAATTACTCCCAGTTGTTCGAACTCTTTAATTTGACTCAACTGTGTTAGTTTATTATTAATGTTATTAAGTAGATATTGCAACATTAGTAAATTTACACTAATGTTGGAATGTTTCATTACAACACCGTGGTAGATTTGATGAAATCTAATTATGAATCCGAGTTTACAGTGTGGACAACTGGGAATAATATTGACCTTTTCTTGGCGAAAGAATGCAGATAAGTAATTAATTACTTAGTAATCTTAATAATAATATTTAACTGTTTAAATAAGGATGCTTATATAAAAACCAGCTGTTTGAATAAATATTTAATTGAAGCAATTTTGTGGGAGAAATATTCATATTGCAATGGTAAACCTTCAGGTCTCGATAGCATTTGGAATCCGTTATGATAAAATAATATTATCGTTTTAAGATGTGCGTATATAATTAATTATTATACCTTAAATACGTAAATTGGAAAAAATAACCACTACTTAGTTGTGTTGGCTATTTTTAAGTATTACATTATCCTGACTGTAACATCCTCACTCGAAATGGGGCGTTAAACCATCTCACTAATTAGAGCGAAACAACTAGGATCCTTTTTACGTTGAATTTAGGAATTTATAAGGGTTCTACTCGCAAGGGAATTTATCGGGTCGGGCGGGTCATCTTATTTTGTATAGTTTTTGTAGGAAAATTATATTGATTTACGATCTTAACTGTAAAACTTAATGGTTTCTAGTATGACACTAAAAATTTACTACTCCTAAATGGATATCTTTAAAAAATATACTTTATAGTGCCAAATTCTCAGTCCCCTGGCATCAAAACTTTATTTTGAGTATGTACGTAATATCTGCACTAGAATAGAAATGTATAATAATATATAAAGTTTCAATGTATTTAACTAATTTTACCTTAAATGCGAAACTTATTTAAAAAGAAGTGCATTATATTTTGTCCATCGGTTTTTACCTCAGTCTCCTGCTACATCAAAAGTTCAAAACACGTCAAAATCAGTTTGAATTTCTGCATCTAGCGCGTTGCTGTTCGGTCTGAGAGAAAGACCGAAGTGAAGTTGGCTTACAACTACTCGCGTCCGTTTCCACTAGGAGTTATTCCCACCTGTTACCACCAATTTGTTACCACTGGTAACAACTGGGATGTTTTTTCCCACCTGTTACCACTAGTAACTACTGGGAATAAACATCCCCAGTTGTTACCACTAACTACTGGGTTTTTTTTTCCCCAGTAGTTATCAAAGTAGTTATCAAGTGGGAAAATATTCCCACTTGTTACCACCGAGCACTTTAGTGGTAACAGGTGGGGAAAAAAATCCCAGCTGTTACCAGTGGTAACAAATAGGTGGTAACAGGTGTGAATAACCCACTTTAACTAGTCGTAAAGTTACTTTTCTGACCTTAGGTGCCAAAAAAATTTTGAGCCAAAAATCACTTCATTTTTGTCCCTCCTAAGTAGAACCAACCATAAATATAAATTGTTACTTCGATAAGTACATAAAAACATCTAAGAATCAAAGTACTACAGGCGACAAACTTAACGAAATCCCTAGGTTTATGTAATTGTATAGTGTCAAAATGGATACAAATCTGTGTACAAATATAGTCATATTTGAATTTGAACGTAACTTCCCTCAATTATCTACACCACTACAAGGCTTTCGTTAAATTATTAACCTGCAGTAAGATAATTATATTTTTTATTACTAAGAAAGGGTCGGTGGCACCTGAATCGTCATACTGACATTGACAGATGTTATTGTGACTGTATTTCTAGGTAGATTTGATGGAATCTAATTATGAATCCGAGTTTAGACCACTGGGTTTTTTTTCCCAGTTGTCCACAGTGGATAAAGAGGTATGGACAACTGGGAGTAGCCCGATAATTTTCGTTACATGAAGGAAAAACAAGGGAAGAAAGTTAACGTTTGTAGGTCACCATAATTCAATTTAAATTTAATATTTGTTGTGCTAATTAGTCATAGGTAATTGTTATTATTGTTATATGTTTTGTAGCCTCAATCCCATGCGGTTTTTATTTGATGTTTAGTGTTTGGTTTGTTTATGGTTTGTTTTCTGTTCTGTTTCGTTGTGATCCCGCTGGCGCTAGTAGTTAACAGTTGTGTGTGGGCTGCGTTCACTGTTACCGTAAAGGCCCATACACACGTAGTGCGGGATGCAACTTTTCGATGTTTGTATTTTTGTTCATTATTTCCTTCTAATTTTTTTATTTTATTTTTTTGATTATTATGTGTGTACTTTAGTATTTTAGTTATATTATTTCTTAGTCCTTGTCATTTGTGTATCTGTTGTTGTTGCCCACCGTGCTCTCACCGAATGGGTCCTGCGGAAGACCAGCGCTGGCTGTAAAGCTGGCAACATGCTGAGCAGGGTCCGTTTCGTGACAAAGTGTGTTTTTTTATTTATTAGTTTTATTTTTATTTTTGTATGTGTTATTTTTTGTCACGAATAAAGAATTGAACTTGAACTTGAACTTGAACGTTATCTCAATTAACTCTTTATGTTACAAACATAGAAACATAATTCATTTTTTTGTAATCAGTAGCCGTTTACCATAAGGGTCTCACACGAGGCCCGTGCCCAAGGCCCCCCAGCCAAAAGGCCAAAATCATCATTAACAAAAAATCATACAAGTTTTTTTATTACTTTCCCGTGCGAGGAGGGGAAATTCTTGTGTGCCCTAGCCCCCCCGGCATGTCCGAAGACGGCCCTTCTAGTAATATTTACATACTTACATAATGGCCACCTGAACACTGTCTACCCTACTATAAATACAGAATGTAATGTGTTTATCTAATTACATCATTATCAATCAACAATATTAATATTTTTATAAATCTTAGATTATCGCCATCTGTCCGCTCATCAGTGTATCAATGTATTAAATTAGTTTTGATCACAGACCTTTTTATCTAACCAGATTACGTAAACACCTCAATCTGTATGAAAACCCACCGTGTCACTTTTTTTCTACCTACTGTGACGCCACAAGAGCGAATTTGTGATGTGGATTCGCTGTGTTGTCCGCGCGAAATTGATCCAAAGGCGCCGCCACCCGCGCCGCGCGGCTCGTGTCAGTCATTAGGTAGTAAGGTACCTACCTACGCGGTCAGTTTTTGAACTCGAAATCTAATTCAAGATCGAAACTGGTTGCCAATGAAATAAAATATGTTTGCATTAGTATATTTCCACTTTTTAAAAGACCGCACTAAGATTATTTATAATACATATTTTATTTATTGATAGTTTTAAACCTTTCATTTAACTAAACAAGTTAATCCAAGTTACTTACACAGAATACAAGATTCCTCGTTAAATATTTAAAAATAGAACATTTATGGTAGCTAAATTGTTATTGCACTTTATAATTCAGGCCTTTATAACATTTAGTGTATATAAACAACTAGCCTATAGCCAACTAGTACTACCACGGCCAACCTAAATTAATTATTTTTAAATAGATAAAACATAATTTTAGAAGAAATTTATCAGCTTATAGAAGGAAATATGTCAATTATTTGCGTCATCTTTTTCTGTACATTTTTTACAACTTAATACGGAACAACCAGTCAGTTTTCTAGCTAGAGTTGACGTCTGGGAGCGATGACGGTCAAACGCGGACTAAACAAAGCCGCGTAGAAAGTAGACATTTAGACTGCTTTTTGACACGCGAAGTACGTACACTGGCGTTTTCTAGTTAGATAAAGGTCTGTGGTTTCGATTGCTCCGCGATAAGTCGCGCTACACCAGCGCCGCGCAGCCTACCTTGCGGCGAACACAAACTTATCATGTCTCAAAATATCCATGTATTGCCTCGTAGCGACGCGGATAAAGTAATGTGCGCTCCTATAAACGCACGGCGCACAATAACCCAACTCACGCACACAAACGCAAAGCATAGACAGTGTCTGTCTTTAGTGCCGAGCGCCTGGCCTACTGTTTACTTAGCAATTTTAAAGAGTTGCATTGCTTGAATTAATTCGTTCTAAATACGTTAAATAATTTAATTTTTGCCGGATGCGTTTGAATGATAGTGTTTATTTAATCGTGGACGTTGTCGTAATGCTGCGTGTGTGCTAAATATTAAAGATAATGCGAAAACTTTCTTTCGCGGAAAAAACGCAATTAATCGAGAAAGGTCGGTGTACATACACCGTACTCATTTTGTCTACCCTGCCTAAAATCTGTGTGCACGCTCTCTCTCTCTCTCTCTCTCTCTCTCTCTCTCTCTCTCTCTCTCTCTCTCTCTCTCTCTCTCTCTCTCTCTCTCTTACTTTATAGGAAAATCAATTGTGTCACCGCCTATGCTTTTAACTGAGGTAGTAATTCACACGCCGAGCACCTTGTAATTAAAAAATAAAAGAAAAAAAACCCCGACTGAAATAAAACCTCAAAAGAGTAAAACAATGATATGTATCTATCCAGTACGGTTTTAGTAAACTTCATAGTCCCATTTACTAAAAGTGCACCCAGTGGTTGATCAAAACTGACTAGAAGTACACATTATGTACCTTCCGATGGCGGAAGTGCATCAAGTACACATTTAGTAAACTTGATTCACCCAGTGGTTGATCAAAACTGACTAGAAGTACACATATGTACCTTCCGATGGCGGAAATGCATCAAGTACACATTTAGTAAACTTGATTCACCCAGTGGTTGATCAAAACTGACTAGAAGTACACATTATGTACCTTCCGATGGCGGAAGTGCATCAAGTACACATTTAGTAAACTTGATACACCTATTGGGTGCACCAAGTTTATTGAAATATCTAACAATGTGACGAAGATTTCAAGAAGTGTCTTAAGTAAACTAATGGGTATTAACCCAGGTGCTTCAAGTAAATGGCAGGGATTTCCAAAATAAAAGTTATTTTTTATGTTATTTAGGTGCAGAACCTTAATAACAGGCGATCGGGTGCTGTCTTTTGTTTGCATGGGTAGGTGATGAGATGTAAGGTTGTATAGGGTAAACAGGTGTAGTGTGGCGCACCGTTAGCGGGCCCGGCGGGCGGGGCTCCAGGCGCCGCGAAGCCGCCGGGGTAGCCGGGCGGCGGCGCGGACGGGCAGCCCGCCGCACCCGTGGGGCTCGCCGCGCCCGACCAGCCGCCCGCCGGGTACGTGCTGCCGCTCAGCCCGGGGTACGGCGGCGGGTTGTTCGACACGAACACTGAGTTCGGAGGCGGCTGGTTCGGGAACGTCTGTACATTTTATAACTATATTATTCATCAGGTTAAAGATTACCTTTATAAACGCCACTTCTACGCATTACTACTAAGAGGGAAGTCATACGGATGAAGCGTAAAATGACACGCTGACAGTACAGTCAACAGCATAAATAAGTGATCATTTATGTATCTTGTCACTGTCAATTGTTTCACCATTATGTATGATATTTTAAACCCGACGTTAAAGTGGCAAGGTAAATAAATGATCACATATTTATGCTGTTGACTGTACGACGTCCGCAGCATGGAAATCCGCTATCGTGCTAGCTGGGGCGTTTAAAAAGCAGTGAAATTTTCCACAAACTGCGAACTACTCCCCCAAATAAACAATAGTCACTAAGTAAAAGTGCACTTTTTATTCTTTTCTTTCTTGTCACTTTTGACAAATTAATACACCAGGTTAATCATGATGTTAAAGCATAAGAAAAAATCATGACTACACGTAGAAGGGAATCTCCTTTACCCAGGATAAAAATGCCGCGCTTTAAATACCTACTTTCCCCTTCACCCCACTACGCCCCTCTGGCTTCCGCGCACAAAGTTAGGGCTGTCAATCTCGAAAAAATTTAATCGGTTTCTGGAATTTTATACAAGTTTAGTCACGAAATGTTATTTATGTATTTCTTCAACGTGTAAACATTGTAGCAAAATAAGTTTTTTACATTTACGTTAAATTAGGTAAAAATACTTTAAAAAAATATTACGATTACCTCCAGAAAATTACATGGCTTTTGTGGCTATTAATCATCTAAAAAACACGGAAACGCGTCTATAAACCACCTTTAAAAAAATAATTAGTTCATTAAGTTTTAGTCTGAGATCCTTTTTACGTTCCTTTCCGGACCATTAATTTGGTTTTTTTACTAAGTTAGAAAAGCTTTTTACAAAAAACTATTCTTGTCTATTAATTCGTTTTAAATCTCGACATGCGCGGTGAAACTAATACAACGAACGCGCCGCGCCGCGCTGCACGGCCTAAAGCTCATCACAAACTAAGTTATAATATAATATATTAATATGCCGGAACATAAATGACATTTTTAGCAAAGAACCATAATACTAAGATATGAAAATATATATCCACCCTATTCGTTATAGTGGCGAGGGACATATAAATATATTTCCAGCAAGTTCTAAAAAATATTAAATATATAATATAGCAGCTTGTGTCGACTTTGTCAACTAGTACGGAAAATATATCGTAAAATGCATTGCTATAATATATATTTTGGCATACATATTAATTTATATATTCCGTGTGTGACGCCCCGACGGACTAGACACCTCAGGTGTCACCTGGCGGTAGGTATCTAACGCGCCGATCGAGCTTCGGTAGCCGAGTTTCGCTTCTACGTGTACTTATTATTTATTCTTATGGTTAAGGTGACAAAACACTGAAGTGTGCAGCTACTTATAAGAACATGTTTATTTTCATTTTGTAACCACTTCCGTCCTAAGTAAGAAGTTATCGCATTAAAACAAAACTGATTTGACGTGTCAATTCACAGCCCCATTAAAAGCAAGACTCCATTCGCTAGGGAAACTTACTTCGTACGGAGGCACCCATCCATAGTAACCCTGCGCGGCCGGTGCATAGGCCGGCGGCGGTGCGGCTTGCCACGGACCCGTCGGAGGCGTGTAAGGCGGCGGAGCACCCGTTTGCAAGTTCCGCGACGCTGCGAAACAACAAATCATGTGTATTCTATTTGTGCATAGTATACTTATCCATTTTAGTCCTTACAGACAAAAAAACACTACTAAGTTATTTCAAAAATTGCATAATCATATCAATATGTTTAATATGAGAATGATCATTAGCTTTAAGCTTATTCTATTTAACATTAAAAAAACAAACAATCCTCGCTTAACTAACGCCACGTTATGGTCGGATCAAACGTTACAAATAAAGAAACAATAACTATGGCACAAGCGCGACACCGCTGGTGTAATGCGCGCGCCGTTGACACTGTAATGGCGCGTATAAGCATGGGATGATAATTAAATTACTTAAATAATGATTCATGTAATGTAAAAAATATAATTGGTAAATATATTTTGCAAATATTTCTTTTTTTTTTATTATTTTGACTTACCCTGAAGATTTTATTAGTCTCATATTAATGATTAGTCTTATAATTATATCGTGAATATTCACGAACCGTTTTTGACAGGAAGGAATTTTAGAGTTGAGTTCAGTATATTAATATGAGCCTTAATAAGTTGGTATCAGTAATTAATAATAATAAATATCAGGGCACAATCTCATACAAATTGAATAAGCCCCAAATTAGGAGAATTTGCAGAGTAGTTCAAGTTATCCAATTTTTAAGAAATTATGTTTTTCTCCTATCATATAATAATGAATTACCAAAAAAAGTCATTTTTAAACACATAGAATATAACCTAACAATGTATATAGGGTAAGCAAGTAACAATTCACTTTGGTACCAGGTAACATCTTAAATATGTATTGGTATATTATATACAATATAAATGTTAGTATACCTAGTGTTTATTTTCTTTATACTTACCAAGATGTGCTGCCTTCAACATAGATTGTCCAAACTCAATGGCGCCTCCAGCCTTGAATATAAGCTTGAACTTCACTTCGCCAACAAAATTACCATTTGGCTGAGCCCGCACTTTACCCTTTATGTAGTTACCAAAGAACAATGGCTGCTCAATTGTCACCTACAAAGGAATGAGAGATGTATTTAAGAATATGGGGATAACAGCTGGCAAGATATAGTGAATAAACATACTGTTGTATATTTATCAGTCAGATTTTGGTCAAAATAATTTGTATTTATCTAATTTTCTCACACTTGAGAGTAGAAACTTATCCAACAAAATATGATGTCATATGATTCTGCACTAAATCTGTACCTGATAGATGACCATGTAAAAATGTCACAATCATATAGAAGATTAGTGCCACTTTGAACCACCATAACTTCCATTGGAGTAGTTTTCTATGTAACACCATTAGCATATCTAAATTTTACAGTACCAATATAAATTTGAATTTTGATATAAGAAAAAAACATGGCAATCAAAATCTGTACATACACATAGGTCAATAATAAATATGGGCTATTAGACGTAAATTACTTACATCACATAAGGCAATGAAGGGAAAGCTAAATGATCTCATGTGGTCAGAGTTACACTTGGAGTTGTAGATCATACGGTGTGTGGTGAGATACAATCGGCCAGGCTTGCTGCCCTTGAACTCACTGGCGTCATTGCCATAGAACTCAGCTATAACATTATCCGAGAACAGGATGATACTGGAAGTTTACCAAAATCAATAAACAAAAGAAATATTTTTTGTCTGATGCACTACACGTTTAATAAAATATACTATAAATCTCCCACTATACAAGGAATTGTGGAAGTCGCTTTGCTCATTATTACATTGCAGGAATATCTGTTAAAAATAATATTGCATCACAATCAAATGACAAATCCCACACCAGACTCCTAAACGTTTGCCCCGATAGGTTCACATTTTGAGACTTTTAATCATTACTTTTAATCTTACTCATACTTAAAACTAATACTTATCAACTCCATTTCAATCACAAACAATAACTGCGAATATGACTCACCATTCTCCTGCGTGTATGAGCACGCCATGGTCGGCATGAGCTGTATTTAGAGACATTCTAGACTAGGCTGGTACTCCTGATCACAAAATACGGATTAATAAGATAAAAATAAAAACTGCGTAGCCGATATCTCGATCGAATTTTTCAAGAACATTCGTCACTGTTTTCGTTTACTCGACGTCTGTCATTGTTTTTTTTTTTATGAGCTTTGGCTACCGGGCATATAAATACATTACATTAAATCACGCCTGTTTTCTAGAAAAAAATATAAAATATAACTATTCACTAATCATCATTTACAATTTGTAGTTCTCAGTCAGTATAGATAATACATTCATGGAATGGGTCATCATGTCAGCCGAAAGACGTCCACTGCTGGACATAGGCCTCCCCCAAGGCTGTCCACTCAGACCGGTCTTGTACTTTTCGCATCCACCGCGGTCCCGCGATCCTGACGAGGTCGTCACTCCATCTTGTTGGAGGAACGGGTGATATCGGCATTTCTGTGGCTAGCAATTTTTGAATATTTTGCCCCACTGCGATATGGGGCCGTATACCACTGACACATTTTTATTTTTCTATCACTGGAGGTTTATCTCGTTCAGAAAAGCTGTTGTTAAGAACTCAGTTCAGCCAGTTGTATGATGTATCTGTGGTTTGGCAAATTAATTGCCACCACCACTATCTGTAACGGATTTTTCAGTGACAGTGTCGTCAGTGTCACTCTGACAGAATAAATAATTACATTCTCGCGGCTTTTTCTTTCTTTACGATTTCTTGGCTTGGTGGGGTTTCAATCAATTAATTATATGATAAAATTGATAAAATAAAATCATGAATATAGGCGATTGTAAAGAAAATGTTACATTAATTAAGCCCATTAACGCAGAGTCTGTACATAAAATTTGCTCTGGTCAAGTAAGTAGGATTAACATATTTTACCTTATGTTAGTCTTAGTTTATCTTTTTTAATCATTAGGTACTTTATCTTAATCTCACAGGTGGTGCTCAGCCTGTCGGTTGCAGTAAAAGAACTTGTTGAAAATTCTCTAGATGCTGAAGCAACAAATCTAGAAATTAGGTTCAAAAACTATGGTGTAGATCTAATAGAGGTCTCCGATAATGGCGTCGGTGTTACAGAAGCTAATTTTACAGGATTAAGTACGTAATATAGGGATTTTTTGGGTCAGCTACTACAAAGTTATATTACTACAACACTTATATTATTATGCTGCACAAAACCTCTATCTTGACACAATTAAATCTTAATATGTTGCTGCTACTTACCTCATATAAATTAAATAATTGGACCTGCAAATGAATGCTGATCATTAGATTTGATATAACAATATTATTTAATTTTTAAAATATATTGATGATAATTTTTCATTTTATTAAAGCGTTAAAATATCACACATCTAAGCTAAGTGAATACTCAGACCTCCTTGGGTTGTCAAGTTTTGGATTCAGAGGAGAGGCATTAAGCTCCCTGTGTGCACTAGCTAACCTTACAATTGTAACTCGACATAAAACCTCAGAATATGGTAAGAACCTAATACTGTATTTTAATAAAAATATACTTCCCTTTTAAATAAATTATAGATTATTCAAATTGTTTTACTTAATTTTGCAGCAACAAAACTAGAGTATGATCATAAAGGTAATGTACTTAAAAAGACACCATGTTCTCGCCAAGTTGGAACTACTGTAAGCTTGTGTAATCTATTTGCCTCATTACCTGTCCGGCAGAAAGAGTTCCATAAAAATGTCAAGAGAGAATTCAACAAAATGACTCAATTGCTCTATGCATACTGTCTCATATCATTAGGAGTTAAGTAAGTTCATATTTCATTAGTGTTTTGGTTTGAATATTTTCAAACAAGTTATTGATATTTTATTACACTATCTACTTTTTTGCAGAATCACCTGCACTAACCAAACAAGCTCTAATGCAAAATATACTGTGGTGACCACACAAGGTTCTAATTCATACCAAGACAACATTGCATGTGTATTTGGACCAAAACAATTGCAATCAATATTAGAAATCAAACCTGAACAAGTGTCCAATATTAAAAACAATATTTTCAAAGGTCTGTCTAGTGATGTGCAAAAGTCTGCGGAAAGTGTGGTTATAGAAGATGTTGAAATAGATTTGTCTGAAGATTCAAATGATGCTGACCAGTCTTGCGTAAAAAGCTCTCAAGATACAACTTCGTCACAAAAATCACAGGGTTATAGAAATATTATTGATCCTGTAGAATTTACAGGTTTCATATCATCATGTGCACATGGCAGTGGGCGTTCTAGCACAGACAGACAGTTTTTTTATGTTAATTCAAGGCCCTGTGAACCAACTAAAATAATTAAAGTTGTTAATGAGACATACAAACAATACAATCCACATCAATACCCCTTCGTATTTCTAAATGTGAAATTGGATAGAACATCTGTTGATTTAAATGTAACACCAGACAAAAGAAAATTGTTTCTGACTAAGGAAAAAAATATAATTGATGTTATGAAAGCATCATTATTAAAACTTTTTGAGGCCATACCAAGGACCTTAAAAGTAGACACTAGCATCAATTATTGCAGCCAAGATATAAATGAAGATGTAAAACCAGTAATAGATCAACCTAGAATATTTAACTCATTTATGCAGCGGTTTGCTAGAAATAGTGCAATTGTAACGAACACTGAGAGAATGGACAAGAAAGAAACAATCCATGCAGACTTAAAGAGAAAATCAACAACATTATTAGATTTCACATTTTCTAAAACAACAAAAATGAATAATTGTAAAGAGGATGTCTATAAGCATTGTAATAGTGTAAATATTAAAGAAGATTCATCAGATTCTGATAACTCATATGAAGAATATAACAAAAAAGTAAAAAGCGAGAATGAAGACACTGAATGCCAAAATGTTACCACAAAATCTAGTGACATGGCCAAAGAAATACTGTATCTAGAAAATGCAGATAACCTACCACACACTCAAATTAGAAATGTAAGTGATGTAGTAACAGAAAAAACACATACAATTTATTGTAAGACGAAAGATTTACTTAAGAAAGGTGATAAGCAAAAACAGCAAAAACAAATAGTAACAGATAATCAAGACTTAGGAAAGTGTAATAGAAAAACTGTTACTATGAAAACGTCACTGGAACATGTTAAAGCATTAGTAGAGATAAACACCATACAAAACAACAAATCAAACCCTGAAAGAGTTAAATTCAAAACCACAATAAACCCTGTATTCAACAAAAAATGTGAAGAAGAACTTAGTAAGGAGATATCACATGAATCTTTTAAAGAGATGGCAGTCATTGGACAGTTCAATTTAGGATTTATAATTACTCAGCTGGAAGATGATCTGTTTATAATTGACCAACATGCCACTGATGAAATATATAACTTTGAAACTTTACAAAAAAACACAGAATTAACAAATCAGAAACTAGTCATGTATGAATTCTTCTTATTTTGCGTTCTTAGATTTAGACACATTTATTTAGTTGTATAATCATTAGGACACATACTTTCTTTTTGCAGACCACAGCAACTTGAACTCACAGGTGTAAATGAACAGATATTGGCTGACAACCTGGGAGTCTTTAAAAAGAATGGCTTTACTTTTGAAATTGATTCAGGTGCCCCACCAACTAAAAGAATCAAACTTTTGACCATACCCATGTCCAAGAATTGGATTTTTGGAAAGGAAGATATTGAGGAATTATTATTTATGTTAAGGGTTAGTATTAAACAATTATGTCTCAATTCCTCATAAATAACACCAAAATCAAATCTCATCACAAGGTAAACTGTTTTGCTTTCAGGAAACTTCATCTGAACACTGCAGGCCAAGTCGAGTGAGAGCCATGTTTGCATCAAGAGCATGTAGGAAGTCTGTAATGATCGGAACAGCATTAAGCAAAGCTGATATGAAAATGCTTGTGGATCACATGGCAGAAATTGACAATCCATGGGTAACTGCTTGAAATCCTAATCTTGCTGATTAAAGCTGCTTATTGCGTAGAGGACATATGTCCCATGACAAGTTTTGGCACCGACGTCATTAAATATAGCGCGATGATTCTTGATATGTCGAAGTTTGGCAATGTTGCGCCACTTCTTCTGATGTCGCTGCTGACTCGTGTCGCATAAAGTAATTAAAGTAATTGGAGAATTATTTTGTTTGCTAGTCGCTTAAACTTTATTTTCAAATTAACTTATTTTTTTATGAAAATGGTGACCTTTTCAGAATTGCCCACATGGCCGGCCCACTATACGACACTTGGTCAATTTAGCCATGGTGCATAAAAGCTGCTAATACAGTGTTTTGTTAGGGATGTTTGAGACTAAATCACAATCATGTTTATTATAATTTATAACTTCAAAGTGGAATTAAATCATTTACATACACTGTATTTTTATCTATTTTATTTTAAACACTAATGGTTTTAAAAATGTTAAAGCCTGTATGGGCAGTTGTAACAATCACTCCTGGAATTTGTTTATGCCAATGCAACTCCTTTATGTCTGTTTGACCTTGGTGTATAAACAAGAGCTGTGGTGGTAAATTCTGAAAGTAAAAATTAAAAACTGTAACTAAAGAAATCTTTAAAAAATGCTGATAGATCTTTAAAACTGGGTGGAATAATGGCGTTTATAAATTATAAGAAATCAGGTATAAAGAGATCATACCTTTAATTCCTCATCAACCACTTCTTCATCATCTCTCTCCACTGCCAAGTCCCACAGTGCCACTTGGTTATCCTCTCCAGCAGAAGCCAGGACACTGGGCTCCGCCCAGTGCCATTCGACAGACGTTACTGGCGCCGTGTGGTGCTTGAATGTCCCAACAGGCGTTTTGCTTGTAAACTGTCTCAAGTCCCAGATATGAAGGAAACCATCATCACCACCTAAAATTTATTTTTAATTTTTTTTGCTGCGTTTTACACAAGCTGAAGAGAAAATGATAAAAATGAGCTTAAATATTTTTAGTTGGGCTGTAATTAATTAAACAAGAATCCATCCAAACTGACCCCTATTTGATTTTGCTTTTCTAATTGTTAACTAGGGATGTGTGATGTTGGCTATGCCAAATTTCTAGTTCTAGAACTCTTAAAATACATTGAACAGATTCCTGGTTTAACTTTAACTGAACATCCACAACTTTATTACAAAATATAAATCTACGATTCATACACCCTTGTACAGTCGAGGTCATAAATATGTGTACACTTTAGTATCTTGTGGCAGTTTCAACATGACATTAAATAGACAAGGTTCTAAAATGTACACATGAATGTACATTATGAACTCAACTGTATATAGGTTATATATTTTAATTTACATTTCGTACCTTCAGTATGACAAAGGCAAAATTGCACTTGTATCACATTGTAAATTGTGCCCTTGTTCAACCGAACATGCAATTTGTGTATGAGAATAATTTACCACTAGCTATAAAAGGTTCCTTATTGTTCCATGATATAACATTGATATCATTTTCATGAGCATTTTCAGCAGTTAGCATGCAAGCCTTGTTTGCGGCTGCTCTAGTGTCCCATATCCTGATGGTCTTGTCAACTGAACATGAGGCCAAAACATTTCTGAAAAAGAAAACATTAAGCACAATGACTTTTGATATTATTAAAGAATTACTTTTATATTTCGACTTACTACCTCTCATTCGGTGACCATTGCAAATCTTCCACAGAACTAGTATGGCCCACAAGTGGTCTCTGATCAATATCCCAAGTGCCAGCTTCATTTGGTTTCCAAATGTGAATATCTCTCCTGCAATCACCTGTTGCTAAAACCTGCAATAATAATTTACATTAGCACATACTGAACATCGAATTACTAAACAGTCCTATAGCAGTATAGGTAGATAAAAAAAAGTTTAGTCACTGCATAATATTTTTTGCGTTTTGCTTAAGCTACAGTACCTGAGCCCCAAAAAACATCATAAGCCCTTTGTAGCTTATCATTATTATACTTCAAACTAAACATAAAATTACAAGGACAACTTCACCAATGACATTTAATTAAACAAGGTTCACATTCACAATTTTTTTATGTGCCACCTGTAGTAACTAATCAAGAGGTAAATAAAGGAACCTCTACTTCCATTCCCCTTCCTACAGCTGATTCAAGAGAAACAAAAGAAAACTCACTCCCAGTTCAGTTGGACACCAATCTAAGCCAAAACCTTCTTGCTGATGCCCACTGAATGAAAACAGTGGCTTGACTGGGTTGGTCACAGCATCTAAGTTGTAGCGCTCAAGCAATGCGGGGTCATCTACAGCCTGCAACTGCTGGGTTATGTTCCAAATATCCACTCTGCCTAATTCTGACCAACTTGCTGCTAGGACAGAATTTTTAAAGTTTGATGTCTGGAAAAAAAAGGTTGTTCTCAAAGTTGAACCGTGATCCTTTTTATGTCATATACTTTTCAAAGTTGAACCATCCTTTTTATGTCATATACTTTTCAAAGTTGAACCACAATCCTTCTTATGTGACATACTTCTCAATACAAATATTACAAGTGATCCAAGTTTTAATCACCATCAATTCATATGTAAGTAACTTTCAGTCATTATTAAATAAATATATTTTACTTGTCACTTGAATATACTTATATTTTGCCATTGACACTTGTGGTATATACATTAATTGAAGATAAGTAAGCAAATAAGTAAGAAGCAATAAAAATCCAACTAATATTGATAATATAACTTCTTACTCTAATTCTATTAACACAGCCCTGGTGTTTAATAAAGGAGAATGTCATCTGAGGCTTTTTCTCTTCATCTTCATCTTCCTCCTCATCTTCATCTGATTCTTCATCTTGCTCAGCCTCAGGCTTTGATGTTGGATGCAGGTTTGACATCTTTAGAACAATAATACTAAAACAAGTGCAAAAATAAAGAATATTTGGTCTGTTTTTTGTTTATAATTAAAATCCTATTGCAAGGTTGCACTGGTTGTGTTTTTGCCATCTATGCTTTTATACAATGCAATAACCTTAATTTCTATAGGGAAGAAACGGATGGAGAAGTAATTAATGTGAATATTCAAAATCCATTTACAAATTTGTGTCAGGGGTCGAAAACAACATCATAAAATCGCTCGTCTGTCTAAATGTTGAGTGTTTTAGCAGGTAATTCCCTAACATGCTGGTGTAAACAGCTGATAAATAGGAAACATACTTATTTAAATGGGCACTTGATGCTTGGGTGCCAGAAACTAAGTATGCAGCCATAGGGTACTGATCTCTGTTACTTCCAAGGTTATCATTGACTATGTCGAAACTGAGGCAAGGAGCGCCCGTCTGTGCCTGGTGCAACATCACGTACGCCGACTGGTCACACACTAACTGTTCATCCTCCTTCAGTGGTTGACCGGGAAGATATGTTTTCGGCCCTTCGTCATCACCCTCTTCATTTTCCTCTCCTTCATCCATACTATCATCTTCACTCTCCGCAGAGCTAGCTTCCATTTCATCTTCGTTCATTGACATAGTAATATTTGTTAAATGAAACTATTTTGAAATTTAATATTTATTTAGAAAACACGTGGCTCGCTTCAACCCAGTGTTTTGGAGTTAACGGAGAGGGAAGGAACGAAAGGGAACCCACAAACTGTCACTTGTCACTTTTGATAATATAACTTCGTTCAGAAATGTTAATAGGTACACTTCTCTTCTTCACATTTAGAATTCTTTATAAGGAAAAGTCCTAGTACTCCTAGTGAGAAATACTGTAAATCGCAATTGATTTCTAATCCCGCTTCTGACAACAGTATTCCCTGCTTCTTAATAGCTTTCGGCTGGCTATCGCTATCACGCTTCCACTTGCAACTAACAGTGTCTTTGACACTCGTGTCAGAAAAACGGAGATTGCCGATTAGGAAAATGGTAGCACCATAGGGTAGCATTGAATTGAGACTTTTACACGCTTGGATTTTAAGGAAGGGTTTCTATGAGGGCTATTTATACTAGAGTCTGGCCATCGAAACGTGATACTGAAAATGACCGCGAAATTTAAAAATGTAGCTATAGTATGTCTGAATGAGCTACAATTAAACAATTGTAATGCTTTTGTCATTAACTTATAACTTAATACTTAATGACAAAAGCATCAACATTGTTTAATTGTAGCTCATTCAGACATACTATAGCTACATTTTTAAATTTCGCGGTCATTTTCAGTATCACGTTTCGATGGCCAGACTCTATAGTAGCTATTTAATCACGTACCTACTTCATTGGTTTAGTATGTTAGTCTTAGTTACGAGTATCGAATATACAGTGTGTGGCCCAAAACCGGGGCGAAAAAATTTAATGGGGATTCTTTAGAACATTTCAATTAACTATCACAAGAATCTAATATTACAAAGTCTATAATTTTGGAGAAAAGAGCCTACAAAGTTAAAAATCGTAGGTAATGTATTTTCCCGTCGCGATATCGTCGCTTGGTCACTTGGTACGCGGTATGTCTGAGTACAGGGTGCCATTGACAACACGCGGTAGATTTAGAGGTGTTTGCATTACATTGAATTTGCGATTAAGTTTGTTAGAAAAAAACTGAAAGTTAAGTTTTGATTTTAATTAGGTAAGACCATTATAATGTAATTACCGGTGATCTATTAGTGCCCCTGTTTTTAATATTATCCCCGGTTTTGGGCCACACACTGTATATAGTTAGGTACTAAAGAAAATGTTCTTATATATATTTTTTATGTTGGTTAAATTTTTCTCTACTTATTTCCTTATAATATTAATGTTACCTACTAAATGTAACTTTATTAAGTAATAATTATAGTTATAAATTCGTTTTTTTTTAATTTACCTATTGTTTATTGACTTTTCTCAATTATTGTACACCATAATTATGGTAGATTGCAGTGGTGCACACATAAATGTATTTGACACGTATAATATTATTATACTTGATACCTACACTTGCAATAAAAAAAATAATTGATTTTTTGATTTTGATTATGAATCCAACTTAACGATCGTACCACAGATTATTAAGGTATGTCTAAAGATCGTACGCTTTCATAGATGTACGTGAAAATGCAGCCCGAAAATATCCTAATCTTTTATACTCTGTTTCTGATTGACAGTTCTGAATACCCTTACAATCTGTGGATAGTTTCAATTTAAGGTTATAATATACTGTGTACCTATTTGTTGTACGTACAAAGATTTTCAAAGATACGTACAAGATATTAATTTGAAGTTTACTTTAAGTTATGGCTTTTCAAAGCCTAAGACTCATGCGCTGCGTTAGAAACGCAGTCACTTTTCCACGGCAAGTTTATTGCCATACCATAGGAGTGCGAAATTCTGTTGCAAAACGTAAAGAATACAGAGCGGAAAACAATTTAGTTTATTCGGATGATCCGGATTCTTTCGGTACCCTTTCAAGCAAGAAAAACTATGAGGCTATCTTGGAAGATAAAGGTGACATTAAGGAAGAAGAGTTTTTACAAAATGCACCTATGAAAAGCCAAAAGTTTACTATAAAACAGTATGCCGATCTCATTAAGCAGTATGTAGAACATAAGAGATTAAAAGAAGCTTTAGACGTTTTGGAAGTAAAAATGCTTCAAGAGGATAGAGTTAAACCCGAAAACTACATTTATAACATATTGATTGGAGCTTGTGCTGATGTTGGATATACTAAGAAAGCCTTTAAATTGTTCAATGATATGAAGAGACGCTCCCTCAAGCCTACTGGCGACACCTATACTTGTTTGTTCCACGCCTGCTCTAACAGTCCATGGTCTAAAGATGGACAAAAAAATGCTTTGTATCTTCGGGAACATATGATTGAAAAGGGCATTGAACCAAATTTAACTAATTACAATGCTATGATTAAGGCATTCGGCCGATGTGGAGACCTGCCTACAGCCTTTCAAATTGTTGATGAAATGATATCAAAGAAAATAAAAATAAGGGTCCATACATTCAATCACCTCCTCCAGGCTTGTATATCTGACAAAACAAGTGGTTTGAGACATGCCTTAGTGGTTTGGAGGAAGATGTTGAAGATGAGGGAAAAACCAAACATTTATTCTTTCAATCTTATGCTGAAATGTGTAAAGGATTGCGAGTTGGGCACCACAAAAGATATTGAAGAATTAATAGCAGTAATTGAAGAACATTTCATATTTAAAACAAGAATATTGAGTGCAGGACAGAATCTAAGAATTAAATCAGTTCATGAAGAAAATAATTTGCAACAACTTGATTCACATTGTGTTCAAGCTAATGAAAGTAAAGGTTTTGGTCACAAGGTTGACAATATTCAAGAATGTAATGAAAAAAATGAAAGTGCTAAGGAATTTACATCAAATGCAAATAATGATAAAATAACAATAGAATTTGTTGAAAAACCAAATAAGCTGGTCCCCAAAATTGAAGAAAGGACAACACCAAATTTACTTTCAGCAACATTACATATGCAACAGGTCTTGGCTTTAAAAGAAATCAATTCAAGTCAAGACAAGTTTGCTGTTGTGGGTGGACAAGATGATTTTCTGCAGGAAATGGAAGCATATTCTGTTAAACCAGATATTAAAACATTTACACAAATGTTACCATTACTAGAGGAGACCAAGGAAGCGGAGCTGAAGGTTCTTGCTAGTATGAAGTCTTCAGGAGTAATACCAGATATTGATTTTTATAATTTGTTAATAAAAAAGCGCTGTTTGAGAATGGACTATGCTGGTGCAATTGTAAGTGTAACATGAATAGCACAGAAACTATTATATTACTCGCAAATACCTGATAATTTATTTATTTTATAGGAGATCAAAGAAATGATAGAACAAGAAATTAAACGGAGAAAAAGGAAGTATTATCTTAAAAAGAAGTATCACTTAAAGAAAAACATAATGACTTATGGAGTTTTAGCTATGGCATGTGATACAAAAGAAAAGGCTGAATGTCTACTGACTGAAATGAAAGAAGAACAACTCAAGTAAGAAACTGGAATTTGATTTGGAATTGTTACTATAGAGAGAGGTTATATAAAAATAAATACTATCTTTTCAGGGTGAATATAGAGATTTTAGGAGCCTTGCTGAAGCATGGGACAATAACAAACCAGTTTGAGTATATAACTTACATAATGAAATATGTAATAGAAGATAATTTAAAACCGAATGAAATGTTTATCAAACATTTGGAATATTTTAACGAAAAGTGCACTAAACTTATCCAAAAGGTACTACTAATTTTTATTATCCTGTATTTTACTTCTACTTAATCATACTTCAATCTACTGCATCAAAACCAGCGAATCTCTTTCAGTTAATACAAACTTAATTTGTTTCAGAGTTCCAATGGCCATCACAAATGTCCACAAGGATTTGCGCAATCCTTTAAAAAATTTGCAGACACTTACAACAAATGGTTAAAGCAGTTGGATATTGATGAAACACTAGCAACAGAACATCCTTGGAAACAGTTCCAGGAGCACTACCCAGAAACAGTGCAGCACCAACAAATAACAATAAAGGCACCCAGGAAAATATACAAACGGGATAGAACATTTGTCAACTACAAACCAAGATTGAAGTAAAAATAATAAATACAGTGTTCAATTTGTTGTTTATTTTAGTTACAAAATACTTTGTGAGTCCACAATTAACTATTTACAGAACAGGAATAGTGTAATTGTAGAAGCTTGGATGTGTTTGAGTTGAATGTACATATTGACAATGTAACAAATAGGCTGGTTACTTTAAATCTTTATGTGGTGGAGTTTGCGGTTAAGCTCCTCAAACTTGAGGATCTTGCGGATAAAGAAGTCCCCATAGCGGTGTGCCACCTTCGTGTCTGCAATGTGGATCATGTCGTTGTCAATATAGAAATCCAGCTAGAAAGGAATAAAGATTAGATTACATTATTGTCACATTTGTAAATATTAATCTTTACCAGTAGACATTAACTTTTCGCGCAGGCGCCCGCCGATTTTAAGACTTGTCTTGTAGACTGATGCATGTCTACAAGACATGAGTCATGTCTCATGACTATTGTGACTAAATCTAAAAACTGCTAGCCATATTAACGACCAATTCACAAAAAGTCCGGTTCTGTTACTTTAATTCGTCATTACTTTCTTACTATCTTAGATTGGGGTTATCGCCGCTGCGTTGTTCTACATATAACGACATGCCACACGATGCGTCGAAACACTTGTGTCGCTCTATGTTGAAATCACCGCACGTGTGGCATCGCTTTCGAATTCACATGCGGTTGGCAAATCTTAATAAAAGTAGAAAGTAGAAACCCACCTCAGAGCCGCTCTGGAACTTGCCGTCCAGGCCGCTGGGCCCCTTGCTCCACACCACATTCTTCATCTTGTGCTTGAAGCACAGCAGGTGGATGGCGAGCGCGGCGTGCTCGCGCGCCGCGTCGCGGTCGCCGCCGCGCGCCGCCGACATGAACGCGGCCAGCTTCACGAGCGGCAGCGTGGTGTACAGCTTGAGGTACGAACGAATGGTAGGCAGCATCTTTTGCTGGCGAACCTGATGAAATTTAAAATGGTTAAAAATCGCATTACTATTACCCCTCAGCCCCTAAAGTTCGTACAGAAATTACTTAATTATAAATCGTCGTGTACTCGTACGCCACACTATCAGACTTCCGGGCATCTTCGATGGTGGAGTTCAAAACACTTGGCGGACAATCTGGTACAATCATTATACTTCCCTTATACTAATATTACAAATACGAAATTATCTCTGTCTGTTACGCCTTCACGGCTAAACAGCTAAACCATTTTAGATTTAAAAAAATATATTTTATAATATTCTTGTCTCCCTAGGGCAAGAGTTAGTCAAGAGCAAACCATATTTTAAAAGATATAAGCGAACAGACAGCTGAAGCGACTTCATTTTATACTATGTGAAGAAAAGATAAAGATAATATGTCTTTAACCTTACATCAAGGGTTCATAATGTATAAGACCTGACTTTATACTAAGAGCATTTATAGAGATGATATTATGGTTCCTGACCTCATCCATGAACACCTGCGTCTGGTGCTTGACGGCGTCGCGCGCGTAGTTGGCGCCCGCCTCGATGGGCGGCGGGCAGGGCGCCAGGAACTTAGGGCACGCGAACGTGAAGCAGCTCTCGAACTCTCCCAGCTCGCCGTACTGCATCTTGAACATCTTCTCGTGGTAGTTCTTTTCGCGAAGCACCTGTGCACAGCAGAATTAAAATCATTAATATATAAGCTCTCAAAATATTACCCAGCTTAATCGTAAATTAAATTTAGTATTGTATGTACGTATATACTGTGGGATACTATAAGGCAACGATAGACACATACATAGAGAAATAAACGTCGGTTCGGATCCCTTCCAGAGTTTAACCTCACAGAATAAATTATTATGTATTTTTCTGTTTTAAGCAGAACTTCATTTATAGTTTTAAAAAAATAAAAATGGAAATATTATGATATAACAGCTGAAAGTTTATTCTAGAAAGGCAATTGAGAAGTATCTTTTTTTTTTAATTGACTTTTCCCCACTTCAAACATATATGTATTGAACTAATGAGAAATGCAGTATCGTTAAAAGTTGTGCGCCGACTTACTTGCTGGATGCTCTCATCGACGCACTGCGGGTGCAGTACCAGGCAGATCGCCAGAAGATGATACATCTGCTCCGTCTGCTTGTTGATCTGGTCGTTCTGGTACGAGCGCGTGGAGAACAGCTGCTTGGTGCGCTGCATGTACAGCAGCGCGGAGGACAGGGTGCGGATGGCATCGGCGTAGCGACGCATCATCATATAAGCGAAGCCGACGTAGTACGAGGTGGAAATCTGGCACGCCGGCACATGGGAGTATTGGGACTTCTTGTGCAACTCAATGTTTTCCAGCACCTGCGTTGTAAAAGTAGTTTTGAGAAATCGACGGGATGTTTACAGTTAATATCAGACTGATATTATAGTAGCCAGTAGGCATCCTTATGGTGGCTGCTCACACTGAATTAACTGACAGGTAAAACTACTCATGGGTGTCAGCGGTCTTTACAAGCATTTATCATTTGAAGTACTTATATTTTTGGTCCATTAACAACATACAAAGTCACAAACCAAGATCGTAAGATTCGGTTCGGTCTCCCTTGCCGCCTGCCGGTTTGCGCAGGCCTTAAAAGAGGCGCAAGATTACGTGGCAGTTGCACTTTGTTATATTTTGTCACGATCAAACGAGCGCCAGGTTCTCGTGTCAGTCTTTTCACTTAGAATGGTCTGCTATACCTTGATGGCCTGGTAGTAGTCGCCGAGCAGCGAGTGCAGGCGCAGCAGCCCCACGAGCGAGAAGTACCCGAGCATCTTGTACAGCGAGTGGCGGCCGAATTCGCCCGCCACCGAGTCGGGGTCGCCGCCGGCTGCGTACACCTAACAATACACTATTTTAATACCGCTTTTAATAATTCGTCATGAGTACTTTTTATTAGATGATTGTGTATTTGTCCTTAGTCTCCCAAGTTCATTTTTGAAAACTTTGTGGACACATGATATTGCGGCGCATTCATTGAGTGCATTGAAGTCTTGAGAATGCAAAATGTCCATGGGCCTCAGATCCCACTTACCATCAGGTGAACGAGGTGCCACAAAAAAAAAGTGCTATTAATTGTTGACCAATCAGATGCTGTGTTAACATTCCTTCCTTATTGTAAACTTAACTTAATGAGGGATTTGATTTACTATTTTAAAAAAAACGATGACGTGTGAGTCGGACTCGCGCACTGAGGATTCAGTATTTAAGATAATATGCTTGGCAACCGCAAAAGAAAATACTCATTTGGTTATGAACTTTATCTCCTCGTCAATAAGGTCCATTATGATACAGCTAGCCTAAATTTTAATACAGATCTGCAGTTTTTTTGTTATTTCTCAATAACTGTAAATAGTTAACACTTTATTGTATTACTCCCATAAAATTTAAGTACTTAATTATCTATGTCAGGCCTTTTTCTGATTTTTTGTATTATATATTATAAACTTTGGAAGGGAGCAGGTAATGGTCATTTTTTGTACATTTTTGGCTATAATTCAAATGCAGCTATGGCAATATACAGGCCAGAAAAAAAAAATGGTTTGAAATGTGCTGATTGAGTCCTTTAATATGACACCCCATTTGCTACAATCAAACCACTTTCATTTTCAACGCCCCATTCGAGGCCCTTTTTCTAGTATTATAACATTAATTTCAAAATTTTTTCAGGGACCGGAAATCCCCTTTCTTTAAAGATAAAAGATGTTTATTCAGTAAGTAGGCCGCACGGGAACTTTTACACATCAAAAATCTACCAGCGCTTCGCAAGAGACCACTGCTGAGAAGAAGCGCCGCAAGAAACTCAACAGTCAGTCGTTTTTTTTAATCCTGTCACATGACATGTCAGCATCTTTTCCCCAAACCAGAATACCGTACGACATAACACTATGAAAATAACTATAATAAACTAAGCGAGCTGTCTCAAGATTGGTAAGTTGCCTGGTTTTCCTAACAGCATAAGCACTTATATGAAATATCTTGTCGCCACGTTGAAATCGATACCGTTGAGCAGTTCCGGTGGCCATCTGTGGTCTTCATCATCAGTTCCGCGTCAGCAAAATGATACTTTCTGAATGCAAATGCTAGAGTTGACACTAAAAATACTAAATATACGGCGAAGATACCCGCAAACAAAGAAATAAACAAAAAAATATGGTTGAATTGAGAAACTCTTCCTTTTTTGAAGTCATTTAAAAATACATAAAAATCCTTTTGTTGAGTATTTACCTCAAGCTGGCGTTTGATATTGGACTTGTCCACAAGTGAGTGAAGCACATTCAGGATGCACAGAACATTCCACGCCTTATTCTCCGTGTTCAGTGCGTCAATCTCGGCCTTGCTCAGCTTTGAGGTGCGAGACCTAGCAACAAGTAAATAATAATAATTTTACTATAATAACAACAGTGAATATTATATGCAGTTGGCCAGTTAAGGAAGACATAAAATCATAGGAGCTAAATCTTTTGCTCAAATACTAGACTAACTCCTGACTTATTGGGTGCTTAGTAAGGTGAAGAAACTGATTACCTATACCTTGTCTATTTAACAGAGTTAATACTAGATAACAGAGAATGCACGTGATTGGTCAGCGATAAGGACGATGCACAGGCACAAGGTAGGTTTACATGCCTGTCAAAGTTTAGTCAACATCTGTCGCTCGTACGGTGCGGACGCTTTCAAGTGCTTATCTTTGGTTACAAATTTTTACCTGGCTCGTTTATTGGACTGTTTCCCGTTTAACCTGTGACTCGGCTTGTTTTTTGGACTGTTTCCTATTAAACCTGTGACTCGGCTTGTTTACTCGGCACTGCAGGGCACATATTTAAATATTATTATCTACTACTTTAAATTACATAATTAGGATTTATAGATGAATTAACATGATATCACAATGTGATGTTATCAGTAAGTTAATTATTTGAGGTGCCTCTAATTGCAAACAAAAATAACGAGAAATATTACGAATATTTTAACAACAGGCGGCATGTAAGCCGAGCCCGCCATTGACGTGCGTTTGTTGACGCCCACTGGCAGTTTCTTGTCCCTTTCATTTTCATACAAAAGTGCAACAGAGACAACGCTTTGTTAACTCTGTTAAATAGACAGGGTATAGTTAGATGATGAAATATATTTGCAAATAGGCAGGCCTTTGCTTATGGAATAGGGATGTGTCAGCTGTGGTTTTATTGGAACCAGAGTTGGAGCTGCCTTATTTTGCGAGATGTGGTTACAGAATTATCAACAAGTTTTAAGAGTTGTTGGTAATTTTGTAGCTCTGCCTACCCCACTCTGGGAATGAAGGCGTGAGTTTTTGTAATATGTATGTCGACTAGAAATTTTTAAATATGGTTTATTTGTGTCTAGAGTCGGAACCGGAACCAGAACCAGAACCATTCGACCTCTGATTAGAATCTCCAATTAAAATATCGGAATCGAGTTAAAGTTAAGTAATATCAAATAGAAGCTCTGTAACATACGAATTAAGTTATAAGAACCATGGACATATTTTGACGCTGACTATGGGTGGTACAACAATTTACCTGTACTGAGCGAATGACTGAAACTGGTACACAAACTCATCAATGAGTTCCCAAAGCCACTGGTCTGGCAGCTCCAGGGGCACAGGTGTCTCCGCTGATAGAATGTAGTTGAACAGGTCACAGTAGTTATAGAAAGAGTGGAAACGCTGCTCGGGTTTAGGGCCGCCAGGTACGCGCGCATATATGTCACGGTAGTACAACTCCGTATAAAGGATCATGAACACCTGAAATAACCCGTAAAAACATCATTTCAACATTAAAACATGATATAAAATGGCCAAAAAAACCAATGGATAAGACTGCTGTATCTCACAATAAAATTTCATAGTAAAACACTCATTTTGAGGGTTCCATACCAAATCCCGTACTAATGGGACCTGTTTGTCTGTGTCTGTCTGTCAGTCTATCAGCAGGCTGTATTAAGTGTGTATTACTATGATGACAAATAATAAAAATAATGTTAAAAATTCACATGGGTTCTGGAGGTTCCCATACAAGAATAGTATGGTCCACTTTGTGTGCGAATCAAACTCGCACTTGGCTGGTTACATTCAACACAACAACTTTAGCCTAGTTGACCCTGCCTACGAAGCTAGTCTAGTTCGATTTCCGGTCAAGGCAAATATTTGTGTGATGAGCGGCTCAAAACCACAAAGGCAGCAAATTTTCTTTGGCAACTTAAAAAAATAAATCCTATACTACCTACTATAATAAATAAAAATAAATGTATTTTAGTAAATAAGCATTTAATACTATTGCAATCAGTTGGATATAGGTTAGGTTATTGCGGGCTCTTTTCCGCAACTCGACGACTTAAAAACTGCGCCTATTTTGCGTGAGGTCAGTTGGATATATGTAAACTTTAAAAAAAAAAAACCCAATATATAATTAATAAAAAACCACCCAAGCATTATTTGTGTCTCGACTATAGCCCTCGTCGCTATGGACTGCGTGTTAATGCAAAAAAAAAACTAGTTCATTCATAATGCCATTTAGTGTTACATAGCTCCGGACCCAATTCTATGTCAGTTAAAATCTTTAATAAATTTACATAAAGAACGTAAAAAAGGTTTTTTTTTTATAAAGCATCAAAACATTTTTGATTCAGAAAGCCTACTAACTATACAGTTGATGAATATTTTAGTGATTTAAGTAATATTTTATAAATGATGACCTCTCTGACATTTGACAGATGAACAATAAAAACTGATATAATATTTAATTATTACTTTACTTCCAATGCATTTAAGCCTGACACATTTAAACATTCGTTAGCAATGTGAGGAATGCTAAAGTCTAGAAAATGGTAACTTACATGATCATTATCCACAATGGGAGCCACTTCATTCTCATCAGGCCATGGGGTGTTCTCAAAATACTGCTCAGTAAGTTTTGGGAAAGTGTTTTCATACAAATTCAAGATCTCATAAGTCACACCTTCATTGATCATGTTGCGGAAATACACAAGAAACTTCTTGACCTGAAAAATTATTGAATAATAACTAGAGTACTTTAAGACACAATGACATACATCCAACTGTAAAACGCAAACGCTTATCGTCGGGGAACGTTTGAATGAAACTTACCATTTCCGGCATTTTGTAATATGATGACCTATCGTGATCCAAGTCATATTGAGGATCGCCCGTGTGTGGCTCGTAATCCCCGTAGGATTCATATCCAGCCTAAAAAAATATAGGATAATTATTAGTTCCCAGTCTTAGGTTAACACTATGCTTACGTTTGCGTATGTTAAGGTTATAATTATTGCCCATTGGTATATCTTGCCTCATTGTGATCGTCGCTTGAATACATGTTTGCGGATTACTTTTCTTTAGTTAACACCAACATGAACACTACTTCCTATCTTATATTTTTTATGAGAACCTGAGCACAGCTCGTATTGCTATTCAAGCAAAATGCTTCAAAGAAAGACCCGGTTTGACACACAGGACACACTCATGAAATATGCATACCTAATTTGACAGATTTTCGTGGCGAGTTTAGGCTTGTTTGAAAGTCCACCACGCGATTATAACCAAATCTGAAATAGCGCTAATCACGCTCGAATGTCCTCATCGCATCGCGTCGCGTAGAAATCAAGCAGTGTGTGTGTGTGTGTACGGTAAATGCAACATACTTAATTTTATTGCATAGTTTTCAAACTTCTAACTTTTAAGCCGCGTCCGCTGCGCCGTGTTTTCGATGTTTTTCAATATCTAACATGTTTTCGAACAGAAAAGGGGGTCATGTGGATTTGATCCATCGGGCGTTGATACGCTAGCATCGTCTCACGTCCAAGGTTCTGCTCGCAAGCCAGGGACCGCCGCTGACCACGCCCGAACCACCAAGTGCCGCAAATATGATTTTAAGAAAAATAACGATTGCTATGGAAACTCAATAATGTCATCTGACACCAAGAAATTTACAAAGAAGTGTCAGACAAATTAATCGGCGTCTCAGGCGACAGGAAAGGCTCCTGTTTTCCCCAAAGATTGAGCATCGCAGTGCAGCGGGGTAACGCTGCGTGCGAGTGTCCTCGGGACGATGCCGCAAGTGGGTGTAATGAAGGCATTTATTTTTTAAGTTATCTGTAGTACAAATTTAATATTTTAGTTTCATTCAATTTGTTTTTATAATAAATTATACACAGAACCTAAATAAATATGTTAGTACCGTAGTAGTAGTATATTAAATTAGAATTAAAAGCTTAATATCATGTTAGTACCTAAAGTTTCATATGCGAAAATACGTCCGATGCGCTCGGCGCGGGCGCGATACGGCGATACTTTGTACAAAATGTATGGAAGCGTTGTGTTCCGCATGACGTCATTAGGTTTCTCTGAACGCACCGATTTGCATTCGGAACATACCGTTCGGAAAAAAAGCGAGTATTGGTTCCTTGCCTTCGGATGACCGAATACGGAAAACGAATTCGGAAATCAAATATGGAAAACGTATGTATGTGGCCAGCCTTATTATGTTATGTTCCTCTTCCATAGAGGATTATCTTCTTATCTGTGCATATAGATTTGACAAATTGACATTTCACAGCTGACATTACATGACGTACATCATTCATAAAAAACTTCTCTTTCTCGTTTCATCATCTGATACCGTTTAAGCCATTCCAAAATGATTGCGAATAAATTCTCGAATGTATTCGTTCGTAACATTTTTGCCTGCAAAAATTCGAGTGTAATTAGGGGATTTTCTGTTACACGCACCAACAGTGACATTGTAAAAATTCAAAGTACGGCCGATTTTAAAGATAAAGTTATCGACAGCAAGGTCCCAGTTGTTGTCGATTTCTTCGCTACGTAAGGATTTCTTTTTTATATCTAATTTTGTTCTCATTATTACTTCAATTACTAATTTAATTCCATTTTGTATGTTCAATAAATATCTTTATATCTTATCTACTTATAAGGCAAGAAACTTATTCATTGAAATTTGCCTGATTAAAGTCTTTTAGTGATAAGAGCCATAAATGTGTAATAAAGTGTTAATTTCGCAGGTGGTGTAACCCGTGCAGGCTGCTCACCCCACGTCTAGAGTCCATTATATCAGAAAGCAAGGGAAAGGTTGTTTTGGCCAAAGTAGATATTGACGAGCAGACAGATCTGGCTCTTGACTATGAAGTAAGCTCAGTGCCCGTCTTACTCGCGATCAAGGACGGTAAAGTGCTTCAAAGACTTGTTGGCCTGCAGGACACTGACAAGCTCCGAAAGTGGATTGCAGAGATCACTGCAGAACAGCCAAAGAAGGACATTGATGTTTAAATCTTTTTTTATTGGCATCTCTGCATAGTCAGCGGCACAGCTAAAATCTTGCATCAATAATTAGTATTTAATTTTCAATCTTGTAGATATACAAATTTAATTTATTCTGGATAACTGTTCTGCTGACTAAACATGTTTAAAATTCTTGTTACCTTAATATGTAGTTGAATAAAATACATGATAAAAAATTACATATTTTTATTCTTGCAAACATTGTATTAAATCCCTAGCTCTTTTGTATACATTATCATCAGGTCTGCTCACTTCTGCTTCAGTTTCTTCATCTTCATTTCCCTTGTTTTGTGACTCTGTCCACTCATCCAGTTGCTTGATAATTTTATTTGCATCATCTAGTAACAATTTTCTAATGTTTCCTTGAGCTGAATCAAAGTATTCGAGTAACTGAGGCCAGGATGCATCAGGCACCAGGCTTGATGAAAATTTGTTTTTAAAAAGCCATCCTTGTTTTACCTTCATGAATTTCCAGTTTTGTTTATCATGTTTCCATTGTGATAAGTAAGTGAGACACTCTGTTTTAAGGTTGTCTTTCGAAACTGCTTGAGCTTCTGCTTGGCGTTGAGCAAACTTTTCCTTTTTTATTTGTCGTTTAGACTTCTTCCCTTTTTTGTTTCCATCTTCAGGAAGAACTGGCTGCTTTTTCTTTTTTTTCCTTTTGGGCTGTTCCTCAGTGTCAGAGTCGTCTTCTACGTGTTCTCGGTTCTGCAGTACGTCGTCCTCCGCCTCTCTTACTGACTGTTCAGCTTCTTCCAGTTCTTCATCAATACTTTTGTCTTCATTACCGAGCTGGACTTCGTTTTCATCTTTTTTATTACGTTTATTTTTTCGCTTCTTATCGTTGCTACCCATTTTTTTATGTTTATGAAATAAAATAAACAAAACACCAGGCGAACTAACGAAGCGATGTGGTTTTCGTTATAGGTTAGGAAATAATGTTGTCAAGTTAATATAAAAAAAAGTGTGTTGCCATAACGCAATTCAAAATCTAAATCTAACTAAATGCAAGCTGCTTGTCACGGAACGTTGCGTTTTTGTGAATGTTTATATGTTCGGATACAATATCTTAATAAGTTACAAAAAATATATTTGAGTCTGGTAATAATTTCAGTTCGGAATAGGGAAGATTGTAATAATTGTAATTCACCAACATAGCATAGCTCAATGATGAAACAGTTGATCACTAATATCTATCATACTTGGGCCTGTTTACACTTTGATTAGTGATTAGTACACGCGATTAAGTCTGCACCGAGCGTTCATAGGCGTCCTCATTATTATTATCGTGTTTTATAGTAAACTACAGTATTACCATCAGAACAAATGAATTTTATTAGAACCTACGGAATGTGATTAATCTATTTTGCACATCTTTTCGCTTAAGTTTGAAAACAGTTTAAAATGCAAGCAAACTTCCTCAGACAATATATATATATATGTATATCCATATGATATTATCCACCTCTGAAAAAGCCTCTGAAAGTAGGGCCCTACTTTGAAAATTGAAGTTCGAAGTTACATTAGCATTATCCCTGCCACTCGTCATTCGATATTAAATCCAGCGAAAGGGATGAAACTAACGTATTTTCGAATTTTGATTTTTAAAGTAGGGCCTATAGAAGTCTGCGACGCACTTTGCTTACCGTCACTCGTGTTGAAAGCGTCTTTAAAGCCGTGTCCGCTGCGCCATGTTATTCGTGATTTCCTAACATGTTTGCCGCCTGCAGGGGGGTGGACCTAACATGTTGGGTGTTAGAAAAACACGATAACATGGCGCAGCGGGCCTGGTTTAATTTTTAATTTTCATAAAAATAACTGGCTTGTTATTTGAGAAACTTTTATTTCCGAGGTGATTGCAAAATTGTGCACAGCGTTTTCATTTGAATTATTATTAGCTCAATAATTATTAGCTCATTCATCATATATTAGAATATGCATTGTTAGTTTCCAGAGTGAAGTGTTTTTTTCACAATTAACAGTTTAGGAAATTTATAAAAATATCTGAAATGTAAAATAACTTAAACACCAGTTAACTGGGAAAAAAATATTACACTATAGCTCTAGTATAATCCCTTTCAACCTTGCGTCGACTTACCTGTCACCCTGTTTATAATGTAGATTTAAACAGTTCCATTTTAATATACTAGAGGCGCCACTTGCTTATGCACAAAAATCTTGTGTCGACTGCGTGGATCGTTGTGGTAACGTATATCCGAACGCCTTCCAAGTTTCCAATCGCGATTATTGGCACGTCACAGCCGCGTCATCATGTCTCCGTGTCTGCTTTTATCGCTGAGGAATTAATTAGTTCAACATTATCATACCTTATCGATACCTTTATATGTGAACTATATATTTTAGACAGTTACAAAGTTAAGCCCCACGATGGAACTACTGAGCCAGGTGACGAGTGCGCAGTTTCTATTCCCCGCGGCTGCGGTGGCGGTTGTTTTACTGTGCGCAGCGCTCGTATTTATCTTCGGGTTCCACTCCGCGGAACAGCCACAGTTCGACAAGCTGCCGCTGGTGATCGACGATAGGAAATCCTCGAACAAGAAGAGGAAACTGAAGGAGAAGGTGAGTTACGGCGGTTTGTTACGATTTATTGCCGCATCCAGTACTCAACGTGTGCTCATTTTATTTTTAACCTGCAAGCATATGCTCGTCATTATACCGGGAGATAGTGATCGGCGGCTGATTATGTGTAGTTTTTAATGGATTAAGCTTTAAAAGGAACGTTTATGTGTTGTAGAAATCTTCTCCAAACCGTACGTCGAGCGATGAGTCGAAGACGAAGTCTGAGGGCGCCAAGAAATCTCCAGCCAAGGAGAAAAAGGAGGCCGATAAGCCCAAGTCCAAGCCTGAGAAGCAGGTGAAGAGGGAAGCTGTAACAGAGGCTAAGAAAGGCAAGAAAGGTAAAGCTCTCGAGTCTGAGAAGCCAGCTGACTTTGATGATGGAGGCTGGCAGGAGGTGCCAAAGAAGAGCCAGAAAAAGGTGAAGAGCCCTGAGGAGAAGGAGAAAGATAAGAAGGAGAGCCCGGCCAAGAAGAACAGAAACAAGAAGGTGAAAGATGCTGATGTAGAGGCAGCCCACCCTGCAGAGGAGCATTTGGAGGAAACCATCAGGGTATGTTTGCTTTTAACAAGTAAATAAGTGTAAATTTATGTGTGAATGTGTATTTATCCAAATTGGATACAAAAGAAAATGTTTTGTTTTGTACAGTTCTAACTATAATTTGCAACATGATTTCTTTTGACGGCTCTGATCTACAATGCTTCTAGCCAGATATATTTTATCTTAAGATCTAAAATTGAGACAGAAAATTTATTTTTTAACTCACACCCAAAGACACATTTGAACAGACCTAAGTGTATCCTGACATGTAGGGGTGGTCAACAATATTACAAAGAAAATAACATCACAATTCCACATAACTCATTTTGGTTTACTATGAAGTAGGTCGATTAAATTATTCAATTGGTCAGTTCTTGGTTACCCATAAAAAAGTTTTTGGCTATTTTATAGTTTACTAATTCATTTCCTCAATCATGGGATGGCCGGTTTAAAGGCTTCGAAACTTTAGTGTTTCACCGAAAGGTTTTCACTTGTGCAGAAATGCAAGGAATATTGCCTATTGTTAATACAAAGCATATCTTTTCTTTTCACTAGCGTTCAAACAATAGAAATTCACATTGATATTTAAAATAATTTACCATAGAATTGGACATAATATCTACTTATGATTCAGGTTATCAGTATGTGTAAACTCGAGGTCTTAAAAGAGTAACTTAAAATCATACTTCTATAAGGTTGCATTAAGGCCATCACAACAATAAACTGACTGACTGCTGTGGCTGGAAGTCTCTTCACCATCATATGATTGCAAAAGTATGTTTGAGAACAGTCATCTATTGTGTTTGGTGACATGCTAGCCTAGTGGGTAGTGCCAAGGGTCAAATCCCGGTAAGGGCAGAGTTTTGTGTGATGAGTCTTGGATGCTTTCCACGTATTTAAGTATGTATTTTTCTATATAAGTAAGTTTGGTTTGTGTGGTGGAATGAAGTGTCTCTGTCTACCCCTCTGGGAAACAGGTGTGATTTAATCATTGTAGTATGTATTTTAATCATTGTCTAGTACCTATAGTAAAAGCCTAGAGATTGTTTGGGATTAGTTCAATGTGTGAGATTGTCCCCTGACATTTGTTTATTTTATTTATAAATCTTTTTACCATTTCCTAGAATTTTACTCTCATCACCCGATCTTTGATTTTCATGCAAAATGGCCTCTTGTAATTTGTTACAGTATGGGCGTTGAATGTAAATAAATTGCAATATTTATTATAATAGTGGTGTGTTCACAGGTGGTAACCCTGCAAGGTCCCCGTGTGGACGAGGAGGCGGCGCGCGCGCTGCAGGCGCAGGTCGAGGAGCTGCAGCGAGTGCTCAAGGCGGTAAGAAACCAACCCTAACCCTACCTTCATCTCTGAACTTCCACACATCACGCCAGCGAGACATGTGAACGATACAGATGTTTAAAATAGTGCCTGTCACTTTGATTATGTACTCAGAATCGGGTCACCTCTAAGCATTTTAGCCTCAGACATGAAATGATTTGTTTTGTTAGTTATACATGTTAAGTACTTATATTAAGATAAAATGTACTATCACATTTAATTGCTCCTATAGCAAGAGAAACGTGTTATACCATTCTGAAAAGAAAACTGGTATGGGGAATCCTGTAATTTTCAACTTTATTTTATTTTTATTATTTGTTGTTATAGCGGCTATATGTAACACTCTTTAGTGTCTAAAGTGTCTCGCTTTTACGGTTTGCATACTGACAAGCAGACAGACCGATGAAAAGTGCAGACTGGAGGCTTATACAGTTGGCGCCCTTTGGGTATGGAAGTATGGAACCCTAGAAAGAACCAAGATAGAATTCCTTGTATTCTTACAATATGTCGTTTTAAAAGATAATGGAAATTATATAAGACTAATTCAGTATCTATCACACTATTGAATGGTTAATTCGTCAAAATGTCTCATCTTATTTAACGATTGGCGCGCTTGGCAGGCGGAGCAGCGCGACAACGCTGCCCTGGGCGGCAGCGAGGAGGCCGCGGCCGACGAGGAGCTCGACGTGAAGGACCTGCGCAGCAACAAGAAGAACCAGAACAAGGAGAAGCAGATCAAGAAGAAGGCTACTGAGGTACACACAAATACTTCCTACATTTTGCTTGACTAGCTACCTAAAAACTGAGTATCTCCGTCATATTGTTTGTTATGTAACACATGCGGGCGTATTATGGTCGCGTTTATCGGTGTCGATACTGCATTCGTCACTTTCGCACTTACATGTTCGTCAGAAACTGTCTGACAAATAAGTACGAATGGCTGACTTAATGCCTAATGGCATTCTCTACCAGTCTACCAACAGATACTATCCACAGCGATAAACACGACCATAATAGGTCATCTTTTTTGTTGATAAATTATCTATTTTCTCAACGTCAACTAGGGTTCAGTTAATTCCAATACATTTGGTATTAAATGGCATAGTTTTTTTAACTCGGCTCTTTTTGTTATTTTTTTATTGTCTTTCAAGTTGAATTTTATCGCGGGATTTCGGCTCCTTGCCAAGTTAGGTATTTTGATTGTAGAAGATGCAAATGTGTTATACGTGTGATAAGAAATAACTTATTAGTTGACATTATCGGGAATTGTTGTAGTAAGAGGGTTAGAGGCTAGATGATAGATTAAGTTGTTTAGAGTATACAATGTAGCAACTTTAATCTTTCTTTATTATGTCTTTGAAATGTAAATAAATTTTATTTGATAAACATAGACAATGAGTGATTGAAAGATATAAATATCTGGTTCGCAGGCGGCTGCTGTAGCCAAGAGCGCTCCGAAGCCGGAGCCGGATAGCTCAGATTCATCGGACAAGCAGGACGACAAGCCTAACGCGCCGGTCTTCGATGAACTAGGAGGTAACAATACGCTTTCTTTAGTCTGGGACATAGTTTCAGAGGATTATCTGTGAAGTTTAGCTGTGATTGTCAGAGTTAAGATAGATAAGGTATGATGTGTATCCGCAGATACTTGGACGGACGCCAAAGCCAAGAAGGGCAAGAAGAAGGCTCGCAAGGACCAGTGAAGCGCTCGGCCCTAGCTCAACGCCGCTGCCGCTGACGTCATCCCTGCCTGCGTCGCTCCCGACCGTCGCCGCCGCGCCCTCGGCGGCATCGCCCCAGGTGATACTTTTACAGGGTGTGACAGTTGTTCATTATTAAGTTTTATTACCTTAACTGTTCTTACACATTCAGTCGACTTACGTCCATGTTTTTAGTTGTATATTTTATTTTATATTTAGCTCATGTTGACTTGTTTTCATAATAATTTTAATTCTCGTTTTCAGTGAAGCATAATAGGGTTTCGTTTTTATATGACACATTGCGGTTGTATGTTTTCTGAGGAATTTTAGCGACCTTTGGGAATCTGCAATGGTCCGGGCGTCGAGTCTGTTGTAGAAACGGGGAAGCGATGTAGCGTGATACATTTATTTTGAGATGATTTTAACGTTTAACGTAGAGACGCAGCGTAGTTTCCGTGTAGCCACCCGGGACATAACGGGTGCCCGTTAGATTACGAACGTTAGATACCTGCCCGCGTAGCCGCGTAGCGGTAGATATAGACTTAAACCTTTAATGACCTTCACAATCTTCTGGTGCTTGTAGTCATAAGTATCTTATCTCCTTTCATTCCATTTCTGTGCATTTTGTATCCATTTGTTTTGTTTACCTTTAGCCATTGGTACAGATAAAGGCTAACAATATTTGTTATAGAAGACCATATGTCCAGTCGGCGTATTGCTGCCTGAAGGTAACGCTCAGATTGCCAAGTTTTATATTTCTGGATAATATTTATTTAATCATTACCTACCTTTATTTATTTGAATTTGAGATGAAAACTGAATTTGGACCAATATTAGTATTTAGTTCCTTGACAGAATTAACATATTCCAACCTGTATCCAACCTCGTATTACCTCTATATTATACCTTTATTAACACTCGGCGAACACTAGTTGCATGTGCTTAAATGTTTTGGGTAAGATTATTAATTTCTTCTCAAAACATGGTTTCACTGTTACTATAAAATTGCTTGATACATACATATCCGTGTTACTAAAGTTATAGTATGCATATTCATGTAACCCGTGCCTGCGGACGGGCGACCGATTACAAGTTCCGATACAGCGTTACATTCTGCTATGAATGTGAGCAGCTTCAACATGTTTTATTGCAGATTCCTATTTTGTATACATAGTTTTAAGAATAATTCTGGTTTAGGATATATACATATATAGTCGACATCATTACAAAATTCTAAATGTCTCTAATCGCAAATAATTTATTACCTATATTGCATAATAATAGGATAAGAGTGAGAGCATCAATATTTATTACTTGCTATTGAATAGGGTGAATAAAAGAATGTGGATAATTTCAAAGACGCAATATTACGAGTAATATTTAGTTTATTTATTTTGAAATTGTTGGAAATCGGCTGTGCAATGTTTCTAGAAACATTCGGTTTGCTGTTGCGGCCTTCGTCGTGTACCTCTGTAGGTGCCGTCGTTTTGTATGAGAGTGATGTACTCAATGTGTACCTTAACCGATAATATAATACGAAAATGTTACACCTTGTCACTTCTGCTATTACTCTGTTCGACGGTTGGTCTTGGGCAGTACAAAGCGTGTCAGGCCTTTCATAATTACTCTCGTTTTATTTTGTCCTGTTTGGGCAACTTTCTTTTTTCTACTTTGGGAGTACATTCTCTAGAAGAGTTTTTTGTGAACACCCCTATTGGTCTGTTTCTCTTATAATTAATAAATTGAGTACTTAGGGCCTACGTTTTAAGGGCGATTTATCATTATCACCTCTAATAGGGTTGTCATATGTAAAAAATAATGTCTCGAAAGAAGCCAAACGCATCTGTTGTTATATTTTGTTTTTACTAAAGTTCGCTAGTTGCTATTCTGACGTATGACAACCCAATTCATGGGCTCTCGGCAGATGATAAAGTCGCTTATCATAATAGGTATCTACATTAGATGTAAAGATATTTTTGGCTTGATATATGTAGCGTAGTCTTAGATGCGAGGCCGGGAGGGCCGACGCATAACAACAGAACATCGTATCTTGAGAATGTTATTTGTTTTATAGGCTCTAAAAATGAATGAATGTGTAATATAAATATTTTTTTAAAATCAATAAAGAGTGATATTGATTTGTTCTTGTCATTTACACACCCGTTTTCCTTATTTATAATATTTAGTTATTTAACGCGCACTATAAACATGCATTACCAATAATAGCATTCCTTTTTCAGAATTACAATTTTACAGGTTCTACTGATATGTGGGGACTTCAACGGTAGGTTGTAGGGTTATTTATGGGCTTGTTATGCCTCTTCGGACTATGACCTATGAGTCCTATAGTTGCGAAGTTTGGGTTTAGCAGACTTCTAAAGGTGCACTTGACCGGTTTTCTTTCTTCATTATGAGTTGTGAACTATACTTAACAGGTGTATTTGAAGGTATGACTGATGATGAGTTCCAAGTCAAAGTATGGATTCTTGAGTAAATCACAAAGAAATACTATGAAGTAGTTAAGTAGGGTAAAATACACAATTCTCTACTTGCTATAATAATAATAGCTGAGTTGGGTTCCCTGTGGAAAACTCAGTCATGTGTACATCCCACAGCACGCACACATTGAAGATCGAAGATTGTTCGACTAATGTGTTCTGCCAGTTGACGCATGGGTGTATAATATGGAATCTATTTCGTAGTAGGTGGGGAATGCGTCGCAGTCTGGAGGCTCTGGGTAGGGAAGAGGTTGACACCACCGGCGCTATGACCCGACGATATAAAAGAACTTGCTGGCCTACCATGAATCAGACTAACTGATAACTTGGAGAGGGTAACAACAGTGGGTATTCAAATAAAATGATGCAGAAGAAGAGAAGAGACCATTTAATTTTTGGCACCGAAATACCCCTTATTAGCACCTATTGATTGTGCGATTATCGCCTCTATTACTTTAAAATAAAGTTCATCGGTGCTAATAATTGGTAGGGTGCCAACAATAAGGCAATTTCACCAGGGGAAAGAAAAAAAATCTAGTTGTTGTGTAGTTTTCTTTAATGTATAAATACAAAATTGCAAAACGAGATTCCATACCCTCTTATAGGTATTAATGCATAAAAATGCATAAAATGTGAAGCATATGAAGCGTTTCTACCGAATAAATGCTAGCGAGTAGCGTCATACCGTTAAAAGTGTACCTACTTATAACTTAACTTTGTCACTAAAGGCACTTGCTTATGCTCATACATTGATTTGGTTAGGTGAAAGTTTTGAACCACGCAATGACGATAGGTATAATTATAGTGTAGATAATTTTAACATTTTGAAACGTATATCAACAAAAGTGACTTTGGGATATTACCAGATGATTTCAATCAATTACATAGATTATTGTGACAGACAAGTGCGTTTCCAGGGTCAAGACCGTACTCCCCTAAGTAGCAAACTGAACCGAATGCTGGAGCCGCCCATAGTAAGTTTGATATCAAAAGTAAATTACCATGTCAAAAATCTGAACATATAGTTTACACAGTTGTTCCCTGTTATTTAAGTAACTTCGAACTTTAATGATCCAAAACAGAAAATATTTCTAAATACAACATTATCACGTAGCAACGACCACAATAGGCAATAGTTTTTGAGTACCTAAATATTAGATCACGTTACCAATTTAACTTCGAGCAGCCCCTTCATTTTCCTAAAGTAATTTTTGTGGTCATCGTGGTCTACAGCTCGGAGTCGCTCTTGGCGAGGGGCTTGGCGCCGGCGCCGCGCGGCTTGCGGCGCGGGCGCCGGCGCAGGCGCGCGCGCCGCTTGCTCGTGGGCGGCGGCTGCTGCCGCACCGATTTGGTCTCCGTCTCAACCTTCGTGCGCGCGAACATGTCGTAGTTTGAGATCGCGCACATTTTACCTGAACAAACATTTTTATTTTGAACGGTCATAGTCAATTGCACTTTGTCGCTTTAACTGCTTAAACTGCCACATGAATTTGTCCAGGCCCGAGATTCTACGCGGTAAAACCCATATCGCCTTTGAATTGAAAACAATACCATAACAGCAGGCTTATTGCCCAATTACTCGCAAACGCAATTGTTTTAATTTTGACGTTTGAAGTCGATTGCAATTACACTCGGATTTTTCTAAGATGGTGCCTGTGACAGCCGTATTTCGTAATTTCGATCACTTACTATACTCACAAGCGATGTGTTTAAATTAGGCGATTAATTATAGAAATTCCTGAACGGCATGGAAAGGTTTGTACCGATGTAGAATTTATGTACAGAAATAAGTGTGATAATGATACTTAAGTGTTTATATGAGCTGTCACAGGCGACATCTTACAAAAGTCAAAGTGTACGAGTGCGTTAGGTAATAGGCCAGCTGATCTGTGTAGGATAGAGACCGGACGTTGAAGCGACAAGGTAGGTAGGTACTAAAGTGTAGGAGTTATAGTTATCTACTTACTAATACAAATTTACAAACACATGTTGGGTGCATGATGAAATTCATCATGCACCCAACATGTGTTTTGTAAATGTGTATTAGCGTTGTGTACTATATGTGTGTGTTTGTAGATCAGCTTACTCGAAAATGTGCATTCCAAAACAGAATACTCTATTATCTTATCAAAAAAATAAAGAAATCTTAACAGTTAGCACTCGGTCTGATTAATCACAACTTATAATACTGTACAAGACAGTAATATTTAATTAATAGTGGACGCCCGTACCTACCTGCTCGTGAAATTACTTTTTGGCTAATTCTTCTATTTCTTTACCATTCAAAAAATCCTTCCTTAGTGCAGGGTACCTAGAGAATGTTCCTTCAAAATTTTAAGTTCCTAGGTTTAACTGTTTTTTTTTTGTCAATCAGCCCCGAAAGAGATTTACACGTTGGCACAGAACATAATGCTGATAAAAAAAATGCAATCTAATAGTAATTTTAGTAGACCGTTGCGATATCAATAAATAATAAACGAGGCATTATAAACGGAGAACTAGTTCAATTAGCATTATTATGTTCCGGTTACGGGTAAGAACGGAACGAGATCGATTATGTCAATGACCTTAGGTCTATGGTTATGCGATAATGAATGGGGTAAAACTTTTAGGGCTGCTGTTTCTTGAAGAAAAAGTGTGACCATAGAAAAGGCTAGGCGTTTGAAAAAGAAGTGCTTAAACATGGCTTAAACCGGGGATAGTCGTAGATGATTCCTGTGACACACGTCCGCAAGTACCTCTTTTGTAATTTAAAACATGGAAGAAATATAAAAATAGTTGATTAATGATTCAAACTAGGTACTGTACGTCTAAGGAATTACTATCGATGCAGTATATTAATCATAACTAAAAAAAACCAAGTGTAATATCTACGTATTTACTTATATAAGTTATCTAACCTACTGTCCGTCACAGCACAGGGATCATTTACATTTACCATCATTAAAACTAGCGAAACACACTCAATAGGTTCTTATTGAAATCTGATCTCGACCCGAATGCGTAAAACGTCGCTTTTAAAAAACTCCTCCCGGACACCCTCCAACCCCCTTCTCACTAAGGCACAACCGGAGGGAACCGAACGAAGTAGCAATCGCTCTCGTAAGGTCCCGCGTACATTTTTGTTTACACAATAGGGGAAGATGGGGTGGCTTCGTACAAAGGGAGCATTCGTACAGTGGTCATATCTCGACTATGCAACATGCTGAAGCGTTCATATTTGTATGCGTGACTGCCGCTCATATGCGTAGGCTACCCTCAAAAAGCGATGGCAGTGCGGCAGCAGCTTTCGCCACAAATAATTAATATGTGTTTTCGCGACCCGAAAGTAATTTTTGGTTCTCCTTTGAATGTGTCTGTCTCTAATAAGTTTTACTCGTATTAGATTTTTTATATATGTATAGTTTGTAATTAGATGCTTGAGATTAATATGTAAACAATAGTTTTGGGATTACTTTAACAGTTATTTTTTATTTAGTTTTTTTTTCGGTTCGTTTTGGTTGGGGTACCTTCGTACAGTCAAAATGTATGTAATTATATACTGTACGAATGCACCCCATGAAAGTTAAAAAAATGTATATCAAGAATAATTATAATCACAAAACCAGATCAGTAAGATATGCCTAAAAGGTGACTGAAACAGGTGAAATAGCTAAAAAACCTAATAAATCCTGGGAAAAACTAATAGTGTACGAAGCCACCCCACGTATGGGGTGCATTCGTACAATTCTCATTTTTTGGGAAAGTTATTATATCTTGGCACAGTTGCTTTGTATCCAAACTGAAATATACAATTATTATAGCCAAATAAGTGGATGATAAAGTAGCATTCATCTCATTTTGAAATAGCAGTTAGTTTTTTTTTAACAATTCTTAAAGTAAAAAGTGTACGAGGCCACCCCATCTTCCCCTATGGCCAATATTATAAAGATTCATGTAAAGGAGATAGTAAAATTTCTCTTGTTTTTATGACTGACTATTAAATTAGAAAATCGACTTTATTGCAATCAAATAGGTTCATATTCCATTAGGAAATTTCATTGTATGGTTGCCTTTAAAAGAGCTTCATAAAACGTTACTATAACCTGTAACTGACCGTCGCAATACTCCTCGCCGCACTCGGCGCACGACACTATCCGGGTCTCGGTCACGCCGGAGCGATTTTTCGTTTTTCTGACCATGGTAATTTTAGCGAACTCCCTCTTATCTCTAGCTTGAGTTTTTAGCTCGGACTTCCCTAATTCTATCAATCTGGAAAACAAAATTTATGAAATGAATGAGTGTCGTGTTCTGGGTAGATAAGCGGTAATGTAAGTTTAGAGGGCTTCGTTTTAGATTATGACGAAAATTGGGTTTTATTAGCTACATAAATAGGCACTCTTAGATCGAAACCGTATCAACGTGGTATCAACACTAATCCACTCTAAAAATCATGCTTGTTTTGTCCTACATAATATATAGTATATGCATACATAGTACCTATTCGCGGTCTGCGATAAGACATATGACAAGCATGAGTCCATAGGCTGCTCTCCTGAACTAGCAAACTACCCTCGACTTGTTCATCACTTACCTCACCCTACAGCGCAACGTCTCTAAGCTCTCGAGTTGTAGGTAAATAAATATCTCTATGTTCTATCCTTTTACTCTCTAGTTTTTTCTTGTGTTGCAGTGTATTTTTGTCAATTAAATGTTGTGTTGTGAGTTTGAGTTTCCATCAAATAATCGCAGGTATACATACATGCAATATTGCTGAAGTCGCAGAGCATTTTGTAGTAACAACATAAATTAAATGAAGGTTGATTTTCCTTGGGTAGGCACCTGTCATTAAACCGTATTAAAAAGAGACTCCAGTTGTAGGTATAAGTATGTGTTGGTGTATTTCAACTAGCTGAAATATCTTCGTAAACTATTCCTTTTGTGAAATATGTATATTTTTAAGTACTGGTTGCAAAGAATTTGTTAAGATGTAAAAGTAAGACTAACCTGTTGAAGTAGTCCTCGTCGGCGCGCGCGCGCGGGCGCAGCGCAGTCAGCATGCGCCACTCGATGGGCACGGCGCACAGCTCGCGCACCTGCAGCGCACGCATCTCCGTCGGCACCGGGTCCATGAACGAGAAATGCTTCTCCTCGTACCCGCGCGTGCCCAGCCTCTCGTACGCCCTTATCTCCTTCCGCCCTGTCTTCGTCTTCTGATCCTCAATCCTATCCTTAATCCTTATATCCTCAGCGCGTACCTAATAAATAAGCATTTATAAGGAATGACTGCCTACGTTTTGTGATCGTGAAGTCACTCACACTCGCCGTTACCTTTTCGGGCCGCGTTTTGAAATCGGGCACTTTATCCAACACAGCTCTATATTCTTCCGCAGTATTTATGACTGTTTTCGACAAATCCAATATAGGCGCCTCATCTTTCTTTTTGTCGAACAAATCATCTAGCTTTGACATACTTTATATTCTATTTTTAAACCCAGGCAACGCGAAGGGACTGTTCAGTTCACAGCACCGATCTTATCGACCCAACTTTGTTTTGGCGCATATCCTAGAAACGGCGGGGTCGATAACACTCGTGTTCGGTAGCTAAGTAACCTAATTTCACCGACTTACATTCTTAAAATACTTTCACGACTAGTAGGTAAATTACATGCTTTATAATATAGGTTTACGTTATTTCTACACAAGTCTTTGTTTTTAATATTTTGGTCTCGAGGAAAAAATATCTATGTCGTCATTTTTTTCCAGGTATTCTCTTTTGGCTATGTTTAATTGATCAATTATTTTCTTTCTATTTTCGACATCAAGAGAGTTGCATTTGGAATTCTTGTTATCAGTCTGGTCATCAGACCACATTTTTCTGTTACCGTATTTATCATTGATAAACTTTTGCGACAGAGTGATCCTCTTCGAAGGTGACATTTTTGGTGACTTTTTGTTTTCACTGCTATCGTTTCCAGTGGTATGTCCTAAATACTCGTTGAGTATATTGCTGACGGGTTCAGGCGCATTGTTCGTTTTGGAGAGATCTAGGCTGGACCGCTTGCTCCTCCAGTAGGACTGGCTGAGGGAGTTGCGCGCCTTCGGTCCCGTAGGAGGGTCGCGCGCCGGCGGGCTCGGTGAGCGGCTGTCATCGCTGGAGTGCGACAAATACTGTCTCGCCTGAGATCGGTATTTTTGCCTCATTTTCCTTTTTTGACTGTAAAATGGATCTTTCTCGCTTTGCTTCTTATATTGCGCTGCAGGTCGGTTTACGCCCCATTTTGGTCGATTTTCTAAATCTTTTTTGTACCTTTCATCTGAACGGAAGGTTCTATCCTTTTTAACAGAATTATGAGATCTCTCTTGAGGTGCATTTTCATCTATGTTAGAATAATCTTGATCCAAGTTCCTAACAACTTCATCAGTTTCAGTTTTTTTATCTGTAGTACATTTATACATGATAGCATCAGTTTGGGTTGCTGCATCCTTTGTTCTCAACGTTCGGTATTTTTTCGGAGTTAATACTTTACTCGACTCTGGCGAGTCAATGTGATTACTGACTGTATTCATTGAAGCATTATAAAAGTTGTTGTTCAGGTTTTGTGGAACTAAAACAGCCAGTTGTATGCCGTTGGTTTGTCCACTAACGATTTCCCCATTCCCATTTATACCGATGGGTACGATATTGAATCTGTTATCGGTGAGCGCCAGGGGCGGTACACTGTGAATGTAAAGATTCAAACTTCCTTGACCAACTGACCGTGGCGAATTAAATTCAGTTGTTTGATGTGAGTTATCTTGCTTTTGGCTCTTAGCTGAATGTACATCATATGTCCTATCTGTTTTTGTGGGACTGATTGCTTCGCTAATTTGTTGCATTATCGTTTCATCGACTACATGGTCTTCTATCTTTGGTTTGGATTCTAAGGTATCTCGTCTTGGTTTGGGTTCAACAGAAATGTTGTGATTAGTATTTTGCTTCTGAGAAATAAACCTTTTTTCTTTTTCTTGTTTAGCTTTTCTTTCTGCATCCTCGAGGGCTTTTTTGAGTGCTTCCAGTTTACGTTGCTCGAGAACTTGTTTTTCTTCATGTCTTCGTCGTTCTTCCTCTATTCTTAGTCTATCTTGTTCTTGTTGTCTCTGTATGCGCAACTCCTCTAATCTTTCCTCTCTTAATTTCATTTCCCTTTCCTCTTGCCGGCGTTTTTCTTGATCTTCTAACTGACTTAGTATTGCGGATTGTAACTCAAGCGCTTTGATACGCTTATTTTCGCGTTGAGCCTTTATTTCTGGTTCTAATGGAACATTTTGTCCTCGTAGAAAAGTTCTGTAAAAATAAATTATTCATTTAATAAATAAAACATCAAAACAGATTCAGATTCAGATATTTATTCATAAAATTTATTATTTTTCATTAAACATAATGAAGTCTAACATCTTTTTTTATATTGTATATACTTACTTGCCCTCATCACTACCGTTGCAAGATGACCTATCACAGTCGAATCCTGAATTGGTTGAACTCCTTTGGTCAATGACTAGAACTTCTGCAGGGTTATCAATCATATTCAAACCACGCTCTACCCAAGATGGCGTGCCTTTCTTCTGATTCTGCATCTAGCCAAACAAAATATTTACAAAGTTGGTAAAGTGTTGATCAGTTAGTATGTAACAGGAAGGTTATAATGTACCTAATCACTGGATTTATCACTTATCACCGACCGAATTAAGAAAACTTTAGGATACCTACTATTACTGGCCTTCCTTGACCCGAGGAGCCTTAGGCTGCACTGTTGTATTGCATGGAAAATTAGGTATGATGTTTCCGTAGTTTGCGAGAGTTGCAAGCCTTTTCTTCTCCCCTTACTGAGACGTGCTCAGATTCGGAAATTAATGGTTGATTACGTTATATATTTAACCTGAGGCAGCCGTTCGTCGGGCGCCGTGGGCTCCCACAGGCGGCCGGTGGCGACGCCGCGGTCGCCCCAGCGCGGGCGGCCCTCCTCGGCCGTGGAGCCCCGCGGGCTGCGCCCCGACCAGGGTCCGTCCGCGCCCGCTCTGCCTCGACTGGAAGGTCGGTTCCTACGAACAGGAAAGAAAAAAGTATATATAAAGGTCTTAGGTGCATTGGATTACAAGGCAAAAAGTTCTTAAATGGCGACCGCGCATGTGAAGGTTGTAAGAATCTGTTGCCTGAAGTCAAAGTTCTTTATTCTTCAATTTAGGCATAATATAATGCACCTATGAATGTCAAAAAGCATTACCACCGGTTCGAAAAATAAAACCTTTGCCCCGAGAAGAACCGGCGTAAGTAACTCGGCAAGGTATATTTTTTTCAAGAAAAAGGTTTACATCATTACATTATAATTATAAATAGTTTACAATATCACGGTATTTTTGTACAGTAGGTGCACCTTTTTTAAGCGTAGGTAAATTTATGCGTAGATTACTCATGCAGGACGGACGACTCACTGCCAAACATCCCTATCCATGATATAATCGTTTACCTACTTTATAATATGCTCGGGAAATTAGTTTTTGTTTTACGACAGATTTAAATTTAGAGTCAGTAAGTTCAGTAATACTTTTTGGAATTTTATTGTAGAATTTTACACAATTTCCCAAGAATGATTTTGAAATTTTGGCCAGTCTATAAAAAGTGGTTTTGAGCTTTCCTGTGCTCCTGGTTGCTTTTGGCTTATCAATGTTCGTTGGGAAATTATGTAGATTCTTCCTAACAAAGATGATTATTTCAAATACATATAGCGACGGCAGTGTTAGAATATCTATTTCCTTGAAGAATTCCCTCAATGACACACGCGACCCCAAGTTATAAATAGCTCTAATAGCCCTTTTTTGCAAAATAAACACTGTACCGATATCCGCAGCCGATCCCCACAAAATAAGACCGTACGTAATTATACTGTTAAAGTAAGCGAAGTAGACCAACCGTGCCGTCGCTACATTGGTAAGCTGCCTGCGACCGGCTTGTGACTGGTCATTGTGTCAATCTTTGGAGATGGCAGAGTAAGAACTCGACGTGGAGAGCTGCTGCCTGCTACAGAGAATTTTACATGTCGCATTGATTTCACCAAACGAAATTTACCTGTCTTCTTTAATTTCCTGATGCCACGCCATGACAGGGTTGCGGCTAGCGCTGTCCTGCACTGCTCTGCCTTGTGTTCTGTTGTTCATGTGGTTGATGGTTTCGCTGCCGTAGCCCGACGTGTCGCCCTCACCATCCTCGTCGTAGAACGCAAACCTCTTAGCGCTCGGAATATTCCGGTTTAACACTTCCTTGGTTCTCTTGTTGTCATCCTTAGTAACCGCTGTCTCGGGATCGATGTGATGGATCGGAGGTAAGCTGGGACTCCTTTGATGGCTGGGCTCTTGGTATTCGTAGGGTGGCTTATGCAGCTCCAAGGAACTAGCAAATTGGTTCCTCACTTGCACACGATTTGTGTATCGTTCACCCGTACCCCAGGGCAGGTAGAGGTGAGACATTTCCTCTGAAATACATCATAATAATAGGTATATAATTGAGTTGCAGGCTTAGAAATAAGTATATAAAATATTCAAACAGGAACACAGAGGTTGTACCTTCCATGTCCACAGCCTAACGGCAAATAGCTATTTCAATTAAGTATGTAACCACGCTACTCGTTCAAATCTATTGAAAATTTCCCCCTATGTTTTATTCACAAAGGGTTTTTTTAAGTTTTGTCGATATTCATTCAAGAAAAAACAGTTTGTGTGACGACGCACGTATTATTTATTGGCTATGGTTACTACACAACCTCTACCATGCTAACACGCCTAGTACGGCACGGTACGAGCCATGACTTATTCAAAAGGATAATCCGTAGAATCGATCCGCTGAAGGAAATAGCGAAGCCTCGACTCTTTCTTGGTTTCATTGTACCTATGCACGTAGAAATAGTGCAATGCATTAAAGAGAGGCGCTCTCTCAGTATCTACTAAATTTATTAAAATAGATCGCGTACTTTCGCGGCAACTGTTTAGCTCCTTAATTGACGTAATACTGGCTGATACGTATCACGGCTTTCGAGAGTGAAATTACAAATTACATAAATGTTACTCATAGTTCTGTCTGTTTGAATCAGTTTTGTTTGTTTGTATTCATACAAAGACAATTAACTGATGATTGTGTATCTTGCATTTTGATTAAATAAAATTTTATCCATTGTCTTCGTGAATTACATAGTTTTGAACCAGTTAAACGTCCCGCCGTAAAAAAGTTACAAATTACACCCATTTTAAGGCAACAAAAACTGAAATGTACTTTGAGACATTAGTACCTACCTCTGATGCTTTTACAATAAAATACAAACAATAAAATTAATTGCATATTATATTTTTACTAGCGATTAAATATTTTACACAGTCACTGCGTATGTATAATTAACCGTACTCAATGGTTAATTGTAGTGTCAATTTCACTGTAGAGCTCCTAAGGTATATGTTTCGTGGACGTGTCTTTATTTACGATAAACACACACGAAGCAAGCAATTATCCGCAGCAGGGGCGTGCGAGCGTGCAGCGCTGCCACTGATTGCTTCGCGGACAAACAAACACATGAAATAAATATGACGACCAACTGCGAACTAAAAGCACTTTCACCCTATTTAGATAAATATTAAATGTAGCTCCGAATCCGAATGTAATCAGTTTCTAAGTTGATACTAGAAATAAATGCAAATTGTATAATGTGATTAATAAAAAGAAACTGGATCATGCGCATACGCCAATAATAAATTCAACTGTTAACTACTTTTTGCTCAAGTAACATTGCTTGTTATTATCTGATACTATTTTAGCGGAGTTTCTTAGCAAGTAGCAAATAGATCAATTAAGTAGATGTCAATTGAGATTGTTAATTCATGCGATATCAACAGGGTGCGTGTTCAAAAGTTATAACTACAATAATTATCAAGTGTCCCTGTTTATAAACGCACTAACCTTTACCCGCGTCTTGGAACACGTAGAACTCGTTTGTCGTTTTTCCCTCGGGAACTATCAACGTTTATAGGACAAAAAGTATCTTTCGGGCTAATATCCGTTCTAGCGGGATTGAAAGAAAAACATCCATATATACACCACATAGCTACCTAGGAACCTACACCTATAGGAATTATTAAAAAAAAACAAATCCGTGCCCCACTGCTTAAATGTAGTATATCTACATTAACGCACTCTTGCATCGTCAAATTTAGTCGTGAAGCGTGTGGGTACAGGGCAGAAAATTATTTTGATAGCGGTGCGTCAATGACAAGTTACTTAATTTGACTAGAATGATTACAAAAAATTATAAAATTAAACCTAAATGGCATCCTCGCACTCTTTCCCACGACATAGCGCATCGCAAAATCAAAAGAAAGCATGCAATCATTTTGGCAGCCGTTATCCATTTCAGTCCGTCATAGGTATCTAGGTATTTTTAAACCCAGCATATTCGGTTCGGTATAAGTAACTACATGTAAGTGCGTAGCACACATGGTTCTATTTTCATTGAATTGCGCTACAAAGTACCTACAAAGTATATACCCACCTACCTAGCTAATGTGTTCAGTCGATGTGTGAATGGTGTGTACCTACTGTATACTTACAACAAAATTAAGGTAGAAGGGCACGCTTTCAATTTACGAAATTTAACGAAAGCCAAGTGGATAGGCAATATGAATAAGAATCTGCTGATAAATAACATCGCACAGGTAACTATATATTCTACGAAGGCATTATAAACGTTACAGAATAATAACTATAGAACCCCAGCTATTCATTTACTAAATGGGGTTCCAACGCTGGAATGGTAAAATTGGTCAGCCAAAGTTAGGTACCTAGTCTGGTTTTAAATAGGTATACTTTTACTTTTTCTGTATTTAGCTATGGTCGATCGATAGTATAGTGATAAACTTCTTTCCGAATGACTGATCGGCTAGCTCAACAGACTTCTCTCGTACGGTACACTGGGTTTGAGTAACATGATCGTTTCTATTGTGAGAGCGTTTTTAAAAGTAACATAACGGAAAAATAATGAAAAACAGCGGTCGGCCAGTAATAATGGCATATTTGTTTGCGCGGATACGCTCTCGCGGCCGCGGCTAACGAGCGCGCCTCTTTACATTTAATATTTAACGCTACAATAACTTAATTTATTTAATTGTAGCATTTTTAGCCCGGAAATGTTAATTATAACCATCCTGTGCTGTAATCCGGAGTGGTTCACCTCTATGAACGGATACATCAATGTCGTTAGATAACATCTATCTACTTACGTTACGAAATTGCATAATTACAGTGGTTACTTGTTTAAATTATTTTGACTATTTTTGACCGGTGCTAATTGTATTGTTTATTTTGTTTAGACTTTGAGATTGTTGAAAAAGGTGTTCTGCGGGTTCACCGGAGCACAGCAAACTTTTTATACAATAAAGAAGCTAGATTAAAGTGTCTATATGCGCCGTCAACCGTTACGAATAGTATCACTGAAATTGGCCTTGTCCCAAACGAAGCTCGGGCTTGTACAGTAGGTAATTAGTACATGAGTAAGTATATAGGAAAATAAATACGCACAACTTATGTAGATGCATAGACAACATCCAAGAACAAAATAGCGCTCACAAAAATATTTACCGTTACAGGAAATCGAATCTGGGACCGCTAGCTTCGTATGCAGGGTCACTACCAACTCTAGGTTAGTCGCATCGTTGTAACAAAAAAAAAATTGATTTTGAAAAGTAAAAATCAAGCCCATCGTATACTAGGTGTTAGGGGCTAGCAAGATGAACCTCTTTGTTTTGTCTGAATTTAATATTATTGTACCTAATGACTGGTAGAATAGTTAGCGAGGTACGTAGGTAGTCGCTGTTATATTTACATGTTTTGAACGTTCGTCGTGAAATTTTGTTGATAAGTAATTAATTATTAATCTGGTAAACTCTGAATATTTTCTATTTCATTTACAAGTGACCAATGACTAACTTATGGCCGTGGTGGAAGGCTAAAAGGCCCGGGGTCAATGTTCAATTGATGTAATGTAAAGCCTTGAAATATAGCCACGAAGGGTGCGTGTCGGCACCATCGACCAGCCCCGGTTATAGAGATACAAGTTCCAATAAACTGGCAACATTGATAAGTAGATGTACAGTTTCACCGGTGTTGCCGATTAAACTCTAACTTATAAATTTGCAAGTTTCCCCCTAATGGAAATGGGTGTGGTATTGTGAAATTCAATTCAGTCGTTAAACGCCGCCTACTGTATTGTATTGTGTTCATATCCGCCTGTTAGGAAATCGATTGTCATGCATTGATTGTGATTTTGAGGGTCTTTCTATGTTCATTAGCAAGACCTTGTACTTAATTTCCATTATGCCTTTTTCGTAATGTAGAAAACATTTAGAACGGTAGAAATGCTTATTTATCGTGCGTCTATAATGTGTGCGTGATTGTGTGAAATATTTCTTTTAATTGCAGTTTCTTTTTTTTAACGAGTGTAATATTTTACATAAACATATTTTCTTAAGGTCGATTTTGAAACCTAGGTTGGTATTTGTGCTAGACAATGCGATTGTTTTGACCAGCTGCCTGACAGCGTCTAACAAATTTCACCCAGATGCCCCAAAATGGGTAGCAAATTATCATCGCATGAAGAGATGGGTCTACCCAATACCCAATAAACGTACCGCGTAAATACCTAGGTAGAATAGCACAATATTGGCTTAGTTGGGTATAAATAGAGGTAGGTTTAACCGGGGTGTACCCGCGCGGGCAATGGAACGAAGTCTCGGAGTTTCTCTGCAAGAGCGAGTAAGAAATGAGAAGAATCGCAGAAGAACAAACGTTGCCTTCAACAGCTCAGCGAACCTTACATGGCAGTGGGCGAGGCGGGGCACATAATTGCTTGTAGAAGTTATTTTTTGCTGTTGGGTCGGAAAAATTCTAAACTCGCGACGTGTACAGAAAAGCGAAGTATTAAGGGTAAACACCCAGTTCTGGGTATTTACTCAGGAAGTGGTCCAGTCTAATGGCAAGTGAGCGCGTGCTCAGGTCAGTAAGTAGCGAGGACCTTCTCAATCGGGCATGCAGGTCATGCAATCATTAAATAGGGTATGGATTTAAGTACACTGCCAAGGCAGGCAATGGAAGAAGGTACTTAGTATAAAGTTAATACTCGCATACTTCCTGCTCACTTTGGTCGACTCATTACATGAGCTCTATTTTATTCGGGTAAACCTCATTACTTTTGACGTTTTATTAGTATTGTAAACGTATTGATAGCTGTTATTTATCTGGCAGTAATGGTGGCCAAGTTAAAAACCATACGATAACATTTTCAAAAGCAAAACGATTACATAGAGTATAAATAGAGTAAGCAGACGTAAGTAGTATTAAATGCTTTAAAGCATCTTGATACCTTCAGGAATACAAAGTCAATTTAAATGAAGTGAATTGAGTAGGTATATAAGGACGAAACTAACATCATAACAACTGCCTGATAACATAACAACTTGACGATGTTCGAGAACACAAATCACTAAACTCTTAAGATAAGTACAGTCAGCAGCAGAAGTAGGTGGACATTCGAAAACCTCAAAATTATCTACGCATCTATTCCTATTGACAGTAGAGTCGCGATTGATAAATTTGCCATCTTCGACTGTCCACCTACTTCTGCTGCTGAGTAGGTATACCACGACTGACGGAATCATTATGTGAGAAGGACAGCACTAAATTGAAACTCTTCGAATAGAAAATATAGGGTGTGGCACCCGTGTTGGACACTAAGCGGACAGGCACTGGTAATAGACACTTTACTCAAACACATGATGGTCCTTAATTGATTGTCGAAAAACAAATAAATAACCCTACTCATCTTTTGTAAAATAAGAATCGAGTGTCTATCAATTATAGACTATCATGGTATTTGTCCATAACTGGGTCCAGAGTTGGAAACTTAGAACTGATGACTCTAATCGAATCTGAACCAACGTCTTCAAACAAGTTTAGAGGACGAAACGTTTCTTCGTTTGCCTTCTTAGTGTGTACACAAGTGTGTCTCGTTTTTAGTGCAAGAGAATATAATATAACATACGAATATTATTAAAATTGACATACTTTATAACCGCAGCCTGATTAACTATAAATTCCTTAGAACATCATAAGTACCTATTGTTTTCAATCCTCTGGGACACGCCGTGTAAATTTTAAGTAGAACGTAGGTAAACTTTATAGTAGATAGTAAATTCTACGTAACGTCAAATTACCTGTGGTGGGGCGCGTTTTCGTGAATTGGAAACACTTTATTTTAAACTCGTAGATAAGTATATATATATAGTACCTACTTATAGAGAATAGATACGAGTGAGTTACAAACCTGGACCCCTTTTGCACAGTCGGCGGGTCATGATCGCAAAGCCATCATGACCGCAAAGCCGTACACAGGCGGGAATCGAACCCTGGACCTTCATTGCCAAAATGAAGTTATTGGCCATAAATGTAATATTTTAAAATTGCAACCAAACTAACCAAAAGCTAAGATAAATTTCAGCAGGCATTTTGTAGGTAAATTAATTGGTAGGTACATACCGTCAGGTGTAGTTAACTCAAAATCCGTTCTAATGTCAAAATCGCGCGTCCGCGCAACAGTATTATCACCGAGACGCGAACGGACATAAAAACTCGTAACCACTACCGTGAATAAGTTGCAAAATGTAGCGCGATGCACCGCGCGGCGCGGGCGACTGCGCATACGCACCTCTCTCCCGCGCCCACTGCTGCTTCTTCTGTTGCACGAGGGACGGCTTGCCCGCCTGCACCGACAGCATCGCACTCTACATTACACTTTCTAATGCCGTATTGCACACTGCGTTCCCTAAGGCGCAGTTACGGTGCACCGGCTAATGAGCACTTTACACTGTGTTTAAAAATGGACGCGCGCGCGCCGCCGCTCCGGCGTCGCGGTTCGCTTCACGCCACCACGCATTGTCCGCTTCCCTAGTCCCTGTGCACTATCCCGTTAAACTACAATAATGGTTCTAAATCTACAACACGCTTTTAATAAACACCACTTTTTTTTTTTAAACAATATGTCGCGCGGACTTATCTCGATCTTTCAGGCGGGACTGTTTCAGCGGCCGTCACGCGAATGAGTGTTTCAGAAAAAGCCTCTGAAAAGCCGCCGGTCGATACCGTTTCCATGGAGATGTATGTTTCACGTGCTCGCAGGACTTGTGGCCACTTCACCCATTTGCATTTCAGGCCACCAGACGACGCGAAAATTGTTATGGGTGAGATTAATTACCGCCTCGTGTGGTGGCTATTGTGGGGTATAAATTTAAATAATGAATAAGTTTTACGAGTGTTTTAATAACTGTAACGCACCACGTCTTCGAGGACTCGGTTGAAAGTAAAATTAATGTAATATGTAGAACAAGTAGGTACGTACCTACCACCCATGCTTATTAACATTCAAGACACACAATAATGACGCAGAATGAAAGTAGGCAGATAGTTACAAGTATGTATATCTAAATGAGAATGTGAGTGCGCCTGAACTCTTTAATGTCGTTAATACTTTATTGGAAAAGTTTTGTATTATGTTAGGTAGGTACAATGTTATATTTGTTTTATATTATTTATATAAAATGTCAATTAGGATGTTTGGTCTCTGTGCTGACAGTGTAAATTATAACAGCTATGAATAATATAAATTTGAAAGAATTGTAAATAACTGACTGGTTTGCTTTAAATACAATTTAAAGTTAGACATGGTTTGAATAAAAGGTGTGCGATGAGGAATTTGGTAGAAATGTATCAAATAAGTTTATAAGTAGGGTAAAGGCACCAGTTGTCAGGCAGAGACCAGTAGTCAACCTTATATGAGTGCGAAAAGTGGAAAATATATCTTGCGTACTCTTCCCACTCATACAAAGTATAAGCAGAGGCCGACGACAGGTCTCTGGCTGACCACTGGTGACTTTACCATATTTTGAGAAGAGAATTCTCGGCTTTTAGTGTTTGCGGTAAATGTATGAAGCAGTCGTTTCCTTACATAGTTAAACTGATTCCTCAAAGCAAAGACTAGAATGAACCGGAAATCGAGGCAAGTATTGATAGATAAAATACAGTTTCCCGCTTATCTATTGCTTATCTACGGACTTTTTCACACCTCGCCACTACTGGTTAACCTACTTTAACGACGGAAACTTTATCGCTAACACTTATATTTCATAACTAATAAATCAAAGTGTGAACTTTAAATGCGATAGAAAGTGAAGCACTTTTAGATGATAAGGATTGTAACAGTTTCTAATTACCTACATTTATGAATATTATTAATAAAATGACGTAGGTAAATAGCAATGGTAATAAATAAGGCAACACACGAGTTCACACATTATTTGCCCTGAGGCCTGTTTCATGAAGCTACAAGTTACAAGCAGAAGTCTCTTTCTAACTAAGGAGCTAGAAAGAGGCTTCTGCTGCTTGAGCAGAAGGCTACTACAAAGAGACCTCCGCTTGTAATTTGTAACTTGTAGCTTTGTGAAACGGGCTACTGGGCGTCTATATACTGGGTAAAGTGGTAACACCATATCGCACATTGAGAATCAAACCGTCACTAAACAAAAAAATACTTTATTTGAAATCCAACTTCATTTTGATGGCAATATTGTCATTATTCGAACTCTTATATATTTTGTTTAGTGATGGTTTGATTCTCAATGTGCGATATTTCGTTTCACATGTTATCGTATTGTCAACGGTACGATAGTTCTTATTTACTTGACAGTAAGTATTTATATAATTATTTAATCTTTATTGCACAAAAATAAGTACAAATGGCGGACCTAATGCGTAGTGGCTTTCGTTACCAGTCGACCAAGTAACTAAACAGTTTACATAGTGGGTGCATAGAATAAGAAGACCGACAAAGATAAAAACTAAAAACTACAAATATTCTTGGTTGTCAACTTTTAACATCCAGTTCCAGTTCCAGTGTCTTAGGTAGGATTACCATTTTATAACAAAAAAACTACAAAATGATGTACGAAAACTGAGCTCGGATTTTTCTTTAGGGTTTCGTGCCCGAAGGGGGGCTTTATTTAAAATCCTTACTTTGTCCTGTCTTTAAAATTTAAGGCGTTTTCACTAAAAAGTGTAGGTACCCCAATTAAACTTTGTCAGTTTTGTGACGACAATTAGACATACACTGCGGCCGTCAATGTATAGCTAATTTTCATCACAAAACTGACCAAGTTAAAGTTCCTTAATTAGGGTACACGTTTTCTCGTGAAAACGCCCAATAGATAGCGGGATCGATTTCTTTTTCAGAATGTGTCGTTACGGCGGATTCACTTTTTTTTTTACAAGAAACATTATTTTTTAATGTATTTTTTTGTTGAATCGCAAAGGCGGTAAAGGGAAGAAATTGCATGGCCCCTGACATGATTAATCCGGCCCTGTTCATAAATATGTATACACTTTAGTACAAACAGCAACACTGTACATCGGTGGACCTTATTACAAAAGGCATACGGTATACCGATAGACGTGGTGAGTGTGGGCGATGGTACATTGGCACTTTAATCGCTATGACAATTCATTTATGGCAGTTTTAATTACCATGACAAGGTACTAAAGTATACACATATTTATGCAATCGACTATACGATCAGCCCAATGGAATCCTGACCCACCATAGAAATGTGTCTCAGTAACGTGATAATTAAAGTCGTAATAAGTTTCTAACAAATCTTTTATTTGAGATTTATTTTTTAATTTTAAATCATATAAAAATTAAAAGCTAAATTATTGTACATTTTTAGGAACTAATAATCATTCCACATAGTCTCCGCAATTTCCGATACGATCTTCTAACATTCACGGCCGGCGCCGATTAAAATACGCACGAGTTTTCTGAAAATATCACTTTTTAAAAACGCTTCAGGTTAGTTTTTGTTAACTAAGAAACTTTTTTTTTAATATTGTGAAGCCTCTCATCTGTGGGTATGTTTAGAGATGAGCATTATTTTCCTAAAGGCACTCAAAAACCAGCTTATGAAGCTCGAAGTTTGGTCTGTTTTCGTATTGCTGCAAATTGATGTACACATTCACCTACACATACACATTCGAAAAAACAAAAGTTGTCTCTCCTGTGGTCAAAAGTTAAAGGCTTGTGTGCATATAAGTTATGTTTCTATTTCATAGGACTAAAGTAGACCTGACGCCGTTTATGCGGATGTGGCTTAAGCCAGAAAATTAGGCCTTGAAAAAGTTAACTTTGTGTATGTCCACAGGAAAGACGGTAACCTAAATCTGTGTATGACCCACACGTATCTTTAGTTCTTGGAAATGCATTTGTATCAGAATTTACAGGTAAAATTCTGATCAATGTCACGCAAATTTCGATTCAACACGAGAACTCTTACAAAAGTTGTAGTCATTATCAGTGTCGTGGTCGTGCGTGTTTTGATTGATGATTTCTTACCCCGCATTGAATGCTTAAAGCTCGTGGTTGCAATCTGTGCGGCGGTGTAGGTCTGAATGCCAAAATGCTCTGTTCCGCATTAATCTGAATGCCAAAATGCACGGGTGCGCACTATGTACAAAACTCAAAATACCTTTTTCCCAAAATGACTGATTTCCAAGTCTTTGTTTTTGAATGTCGGAAATAGAACTGTCAAATTGGTGTAGTCAGTATGACTTTATTAGAAAATATTAACATAAATTACGCTACATAGAAAACGTTAAAATATCATTTCCTAAAATGCTCACTTTTTCAGAATGATGAATTCTTATGAAAATTTCAACAATTTAAATATGGGAAACAGGTAGGTTCAGGTTATGTTCGTATTGCAGCAGGCCCGGAGGGCCAAACCACCCAGTAATAGGAGCTCCGCATGAGCGGAGCTCCGTCGATACTCTTATTTCAAGTCATTTAAAGGTAGGCTTTTGAATATTGATTCATCATAAATGTAACTGAATGCACCTTTTGTGTTAGACGTTACCGATTTAAGACTTTTAGAAAATCAGTCATTTTGGGAAATAGGTATTTTTGAGTTTTGTACATACTAGGGAATGCAAACCGGTTAACCGAAAAACCGATTAACCGAAACTTTTTGATCTCGGTTAAAAACCGGTTTTTTATAACTTTCTCCGGTTATTAACCGAATTGGAACTTGCTCTTAAAAGACTGTAAATTGCCTCAATTAGATACCCCAGAATATTCTTCAGACTATAAAATGACGAATACTTATAGCGTGGAAACGTATTCTTATTTTGTAAAAAACAAAAATACATACTCGATTTTTTCGTGTAGCGAATAGCAAGAAGTTTTATTAATTTAATTTCTTCATTAACGTGCTGAACTACTGATACAATACACGAGCTACATGAAAAATTTACATTGCTGGAGCTAATTTATATAGTACTTATTCCCTATACTAATTGAACAGCTTTAAACATTAACCACCCCCACTCCGTTTTAGTAATGCCGCGGCCGCGTTAAAAAAAAGAGCAGAAAGGGTTTGTTTGTGGCTGGGCTGGGTAAACCCCATTGTTTTAGTTTGCTACACTAAGGAACCAATATTTTAGTTACAAGTTTGTTAAACTTTTAAAATTTAAAATTTTACTTTTTATATAAGTATAATTTAAGTTTTATAATTTAATTCGTCACTTGTTGATTTGTTTTGAAGTTTATAAAGATGATGAGAAGAATCATATGCTTTTTATCTATTCGCTTAAACATTTTTAAATATATTATAAATATATAAACATAAATAACCGTATGTATAATTAGTTTAGTACAGAGTAAATCATTTTAATACCTATTTACATCTAAAAAAATACGCCGTTTACACCAAAAGTAACCAAGAATAGTAAAATTATCGTGTAATTCTTCGATTTCAAATAGTTTGCAAAAAAACCGATTAAACACCGGTTAACCGGTTTTGAATGCGTCGAGGCGGTTATTAACCGGTTTTTGCATTCCCTAGTACATACCTAGTGCGCACCGGTGCATTTTGGCATTGAGACTAATACGGAACAGAGTATTTTGGCATACAGACCTACCCCGCCGGAAGGGTTGCAATTGCAATAGTAAATATAAATTATGCTTCTTTTTATTCTATTTAAAATAAGGTTTCGATTGATGTACTACAAGTTTATCACTCTTTTATTTTTTAAATTGGAATAAATCTCAGTAGCAGAACTCAGGAACTGACTAGGTAATATACCTACCACCTACTGTGGGTCGATGCGCGAGTCACTTTTAATTATGTAAATGCCATTACGATTACAGCATATGGGTTCTAATTCAATCCAATTTATTATTTATAATGCGTTTCCTCATAACTAACTTGCCCTATGTAGAATTCCAGAATTGTAATATCAGTAAAGTGGTCCAATTCCTGGATTTCAGAATGCATGCCAATATCAAATCATGCAGTCCGGGTCTGGGGACTATTTACTCGGCAAATCATAACACTTGTGATCTCATTATAAAACTAATTTGGCTCGTTTCATAAAACCACGTGTTTCAAGGACTCTTTACGTATCAGTTACCATAAACTACTATTGTAGAAAAGAGGTACTGGTTTTAAACACTGAAAAACATCAAAGATATATTTCAATTATTTAATCCTTATAATGAAACTCATTTAAATCACAAAATACAACCTAAAACGCGTATCTAGTCCTAATATCTTCTAGTTTCTTTGAAACTTCAGCGGGCGTCCGCTCCAGATCGCCCGCGATCGCTTTTTGTTTCGCAGGCTCCAGAGAATTGAACTGTTCGCAGAGATCGCCGTCTATCACATTCTAGAACAACGAAAGAGACCATATTAATAATGAGCATGAACATAAATGCTGGTGGTGTGGTTATGATAGGGTAAGAAGTATAAGATTTGTTCATTCCATATACTACGGGGGCGTCGATGGCGACGCCTCCGACTCTCAGGAGCGCGGCCCGCGCGCGCCCCGCGGGGCCGCCATAACGGAGAGCCGGCGCGGCGCCTCGCGCGGGCCTTGATCTATCCGCAGTGTAACACAAGTGCCCGCTCGGGGCGGGTACCTGCTGACTAACCGTGGAATACCAAAACATTGTGCTTTGACAGCTTGACAGTCCAGCTAAATATAACACAACCATACAGCCGAATTAGCCCATCTTAATTATGATGGGTCCACATGATTATTCCTGACCTTATCTACGTAATCAAGTCCTTAGTCACTATCAGTTCACTAACTTGACAACAGGAACTATTTTTAAAAGGAATTATGAAAAAAAAAAAAAAGTGAACCAAATTTCACGTCTATCACGCCAGTTGTGGCGTTGCCCGCGAAGTGTTATTTAATTAATATACTTACTTTAACTGGGTAATAATAGCTCCTAAAAGAGAGGTGGTCGCGGCCACAGAGCGGCGCGTGCTCGCTGCGCATGTGCATCTCAAGGTGCTGGAAGAAGTCGTGGTCCTCGCGGCTCGTGAAGGGCAGCAGCGCGCCCAGCGCGCCCGACAGCGTGGCGTACAGCAGCGCTTCCGACCCGCCCGGGATCAGCGTGCAGCGCTGCAGCATGCTCACCGTCTCGCCTACGTGGAAGTTTACCACGATCTCTCCTTTCTGTGATGCGCCATTCAGCAGACCTGCAATCGAAAAAAATTAGAACATGTTCTAGTTCATAGTAATGGTACTACTGAAGCGAAACGCATCAGAACTGAGTAAGTGTAGAATCATTGAAGTTCATTAGTCTAGCATGTGAAATTTTGATATCATCATACAATTTGGAATAAAATAATCTAAAACAAATTACTATGCTCACCTCTATCCCACAAGGCTTTGTTTCCAGTAGGATCCTCGTCGACATCGTCTGACACGGACTGGGGTAGCCTCACCACGGCGATGTTGCCGAACTTATCGGACATGGCTATAGTGTCGTAATCTAATAGACAGCTGTTGGTTATCCATCTCGGGTTAGTGTCGTCCGCAAAAATTATCAGCTGATTTTCCCTTTTTTTGTATTTGACGCAGAACACAGATTCTTGGACATCGCAGACGAAAATTCTCTGACCGAGCGTTTTGATGTCCGCTATAAGGTTAGGAATGTGTCGGTTTTCGCATTTGCGTAGTAATTTTCTTCGGCCGATATCGTACAACCGCAACATGCGGCCCACGCCAACGAGTAGTTTCCCGTTGAAGGCCGCGAGCGCACCGGGGTACTCGTCGATCGGAGTTTTGTGGACGAGCTCGAGCTTGCCGGTGGAGCCGTAGATCTTGTAGACGTGCAGCGAGCCCTCGGAGCAGGCGCGCGGCGACAGCACGAGGTCCTTGGCGACGCCGACGACGAGATGCGGCTGCGCGTGCTCGCGGTGCGCGGCCCAGCGCAGAATGCAGAGCGCCACGGCGGCCTCGTTCTGCTCCAGCGGCAGCCGCAGCAGCGTGCTGGGCGCCACGCCGCCCATCTCCACCACGCGGATCTGGGACGCCCACATACCTAAACAAACCAGTAACTTTTACTATTTTAAATCTATTAAATTGTCTTAAAAATTTAAAACAGATGGACTATTTATAAAAGTAGATGTTTCCCGAGCTTGAATCAAATGACTTATAAAAGATCATCTGGGATTAACGCTGGGATTTAATATAGCCACAATCGATTAGAGACAGCGAGTTCATAGACATCTTCCGCTCTTGCCCAGAGAAAATGGCTAATTATAAATACATAAACATGTCTACTATTTACCTGCGCCCGCTTTTGGCGACGAGAAAATGTTTTCCGGCAACACATCAGACAGAAAAGCGTCAGCCATTTCGTTGGCCAGTTGCTGCTCTTCTGGGCCTCCGCCGGCAGCGGCTTCGCGCATTTCTTGAGCCATTTGTACCCTGCGATACAAAATAAGTTATAGGAAACAAAGCAAACATTTCAGGATGGTAGTAATAATAACAAAAACGGTCAGTACTGCAGGTGTATCTACAATTAATTCAGAATTTTGTGTAAGATGTCATCACTCAAGATATAAAATTGCCTGGATTGCAGAGGATATATAACATTATTTCAGATTTATACTCAAGTTTACAGGGCAAGGGTCATTATTAGTGGCAGTACGCTATATACCGTCTTTGTTTTTTCATATCTTCTGTGTATGAATTGTGATCAGTCTCTAAAATGATGATTTGGTTGTTGTCGTTGTTGATGACGAACTTGCGCGGTGTGTATTCTAGCGGCAGGTAAGTTTGATTGAACACCGCCCCTAACTTTTCTAGCGCCAAAATTCTCAAGGTATTCGATGAGATCGCCACAATACCTTCCGCACATTGTTCTAAAACAAATAATGATTAAGTCAGTGAAAGCGAATAAAACATCACGTATTTATCAGAAAATTATTAATATTGGGTATATTAGTTTGTCCACGGCATGGTTTTGCCGCCTTCACGGCCTGAACGGCTCCAGCTTGGCTATGGAATATGCCGAGTGCCACCCTCGACCTTGCGGGAGGCTGGCCTGCTGTGCGACGTCGTGGGCTTATCACTGCATGCGGCAGCTACACCCACCCTCACGTGGCCACACCCGAAGGTACGGCCGCGCAAACACGTCGGAACAGATTGTTTCAAACTGATCAACAGCAGAAAAGTTTGTCATGACTAGTCAATATATCAAATAGTTTACCTGAGCTGAATCCTGCTGCATACTCCAAACATTCGTATGATAGTGGCGTCAGATGGAATCTGTTTTGGTAGTGATACCCGAGCCAGGTCCTTGATGACACGGCAAGCACGGCTTCAGCAGCTTGCACTCTAACCTTGAATAACTTCACTGGCCTTGAACCCAGGTACCTGTGGTGGATATGAAGAAAGCGTTATTAAATAATAAGGACCAAGTGGAAATATTTCTAAAGATATGATGAGTTTCTCAGATCTGGTTAAGTACTCGTCAATGTTTTTCAGATGAAACACGGAGCGAAATTGTTTGCATCATTGTTATTTTTTTAGACTGCATTACATTAGTAATAAACTCTATAAAAAACGCACCTTGTCCTCGTATCGGCTAAATCGCCACTAACAGAGTCCAAAGTAGTTCTTAATAAGACCCCATTGCTCAGTCCGATATTAAGGTGAAGAGCAGATTTGGCCCCAGATTCAAACGGTTGTTCCACTATACACAGGGACTCTGCACCTGCTGGCAATGCTTGCATAGACCGTGGTGCCAGACAATCCTAAAACAAAGTTCAGGTTATAGAAAACTAATCATAATAGGCTTATTTTGTCATCTGATAAGATGCAATCAGCAGTGATAGAATAACGCATTTTTAGGTTGTTATAATCAAAAACAATCAGTGGTGTCCTGTAATCATCATTTAAGATACTAGAAGGAACTTTAATGCAATTGTCAAACAACATGTGTACTCACAGAAGGATCCAAGGATATGATTCTGACTGTGTTGTCATTGAGCCCTACAGCTAAAAACCAAGCCCTTTGCTCTCCTGTTGCTACCGAGCCCAATGCCATGCACGAAACATCTGAAGATAATTTCTTTCTCTCAGTGTACTCATTTAATTGGCCAGTCTGGAATATAAAGAAAATCATGAATAATAATAGACAAGACCTTAAACAAAACTAAGGATGCATTTATTATATTTGTCCACGGCATGGTTTTGCCGCCTTCACGGCCTGAACGGCTCCAGGTTGGCTATGGAATATGCCGAGTGCCACCCTCGACCTTGCGGGAGGCTGGCCTGCTGTGCGACGTCGTGGGCTTATCACTGCATGCGGCAGCTACGCACCACTCTCACGCAGCCACGCCCGAAGGCACGGCTGCGCAAACACGTCGGGTTTCAGAGAATGAATGACTCATTTACTTACCGGGTCCATCTCGAAATAGACTAGTTCACCGCCAGTAAGAGCAATCACTACTTGTCTCTGATTAACTGCACATTTTACAATAGTCTTCTTGCCAGGTGCCTTCCACTCGTTGACACGCTTGTCGGCGCGAATATGTCGAATGCCGTCGGGATATACTTGCACTAACGCATCATTGCCGAGCGCGTGACAGCTGAGTGTGGGCGTGGTCCCCAGGAAACCAGAGTCTGTCACTTCCTCCACCGTCTCGCCAATAGAGAGCACCAGTGTAGCATTAACGAATGATACAATGATGTATGAATCATATTCCTCTGCAACCAAGAGAAAAAAAAGGTGATAAAAGTGCAACGGCGATATACGTCGTCAAATTAGCTAGTCTTCGTGTGACGTCAGCCTCCGATGAATACATATGGAGCCTCCGATGCCTACCTGTGCGTCTGGTGAGACCATCTCAATGCTCATCGCCCGTAAGTAGATTCTGAAAAGAAAAACCACTGGTGTTTATGTATAACAAACAACCAGGGTTTTATTAGTATTTTGTTGATAAAAAGGAGCATTCATAAGTGGTTTTTTTGGTAACGTCACAGTATATCAGTAACACGGACCAAAAAATATAATCATCAAGCTCCTTTACATTTGCTACCTCCTATGAACCAAGGATGGTTCAATTTAAGGAATCTGGGCAAATGCTATTTATTAGGGACCAAATTATGAAGTAATGACGTGCTCCAATTTCACACTGCTGGTACATTTCCTTTTTATTTAAATATCCAACAGGGAATTCTACAACTTTCAAGGCTTCCACAACAAATCCAAAGGAAATAAAGAAACAGAAAAAAGTAACTACAACCACTGTTCTTATTTTCATTATCACAAAACCTGACATGCCACAGTAAGGCTTACCATCTTTGTGGCGCCGGACCGTCCAGACAGCGTTGGGAGACCCAGGTAGTTCAGACACTGCCATTTCTGCTACTTCCAAACCATGTCTCAGAGCTCGAAGGGATGACCTTGGCCCACGCCCACAAGCTAGATACACCTGCGGCGTGTCTTCACCAGCTAAATCGGCCACATGACAACCTAAAAATATAAAACTTCAATTATAATCTTGGTATACGGCCGTCGCGTCATATACCCTTATTACCTTATTGTCAGTGGCAAAAGGGATATTTTTGACGTCTTAGTGACTACTGGCTCATAATCAGTGATTGGGGAAAACGATGCAAAACTTTAACAAAAATTGTAAAGCTCACATAAAGGAGAACTTGCAACCAAGAAAAACAACAATATTATTAGAAAATAAGAATAATATTGGTAGATTAGTGTTCAATTTAACCCCATATCAGTCTCTGATTTGGTATAAGAATTATTAATAGTTTCATGGCTGTAATGTAAGTTTTGCATAGTTTTCCCCGGTCCCTACTCAATGTCAAAAAAGGTATGAAAACATATTTTTTTTTACAATTTAATTTAAACTGCCTTTTTTGCCTAGATAAGAGAAAATTCAGCAACCCTAGAGAAAAATAATGAAATTACCAGAGTTCATAATAAAACTCAGTAGAGACAAACCCTTTTTTAACATAGACTCCAAAATATCAAGACACACTGTAAAATAATTGAATAATTACCTAATATAGGAGACAGTGATTCCAATTCATCAACTAGAACAAGATTTCTCAGAGGCCTCGGAGCAAAGAAGAATGTGTCACCTTCTTCTAGTGGCATTGCAGAACTGAACTCTGGCTCATCATCTTCATCACCCAAGTGGGCAATTTGATACAAATAGCTGCAATAATAAGAACAAAGAAATCTTGAAACCATTTAATAATCAGAAATTATCCAAAAGTTCTGCACCTGCAAAACTTACTGCTTAGAATTTCGATTTCAATTTTAATCCAAAATTGAAATGGCTTGTTATAGAAAATACAGCATAGCAATGGCTTGTAAGCAGAGCGATGGTATGTGGAATTAATGTAAGTCCCATATCAGTGTGCACTTACCCCATATAAAAGGGTAGGACCTTGGTTCAGGGAGTATTATTATTGCATGTCTAAAATCAAGTGAGGGTGAAATGGTCCATTCCCACAAGTTTACATGCAACAATTAGCAAATAAAAATATACTCACTGGTTGCCAAATTCACAGGCCACAAAGAGAAATCCTGTTTTCAAAACGCACATTGAAGTGGCTACTGGGACAGTGTCAAAGTATTTTAGTTTTATTTCTGTGACCATGTCATCATCAGTTTCAATTGTTATTTTAAATATATCCCCTTGCTCAGTCTGTGCCAGGAAAAAGAACATGGATTTAGTTTTATGTGTGGCAGAGCAAACAAAGATCATGCCTCTTTCAGGGTCATCCAAGTCATTTCTTCTGCGTGGTATGGGACATCTGATGTCATGCTGATCTCCTAAATTTTTGTATGTCAAATAGTTTTCTGAGCAAATAAGCACACCAGAGGGCCCATCATTACCTCCAGGCACTGTGATAAGAAAGTTAGCATGTTCCTCTAGTGGCTCTGAATATTTTCTAACAACATGGTTTAATCCCAAATCCAATTCATAAAACGTCAATGTCTGTTGTGTTTTCTGTGCAGCTTCGCCTGGAAAACAATATTGTGTTACAAAACAAAATCTTAAGAAGCCTACTATAAAAAAAAGAAAATTGAATAAATAATCATAAAAGAGAGGATTTAGCGTCACTATCAATCGGAAACACGGACCTCAAAATAATCATTTAATTAAGGGATTAGAAGTAGTGTTTTTTAATTTCACACTCTTATCCTTCTGTTCCCACACACTTCATATAAATGATTGAAGATAAAAAACTAAGTGCTTACACACTTGCCGATCTGATTCACCGATCTGCTATTTGAGTGTGTGCATTCTTATTTTGATGATATCTACAGGATGATATGGGGGGTTTGGACCATAGGCAGTGTGTAAGGGGCTTAAAATAGGTATGAAATCTTATGAGGTTATCGATAAGTTTTCAACACTGAATTTAAGATTAAGACCCTATCACACAAAATGAAAATTCTATCATCTAGATAGTGTTGAATAATACCTGTTGGGTCAGAGTCAGCTTCTTCATAGTCAATTTCAAGGCAAGCAAACATGGGGTTTTCAAAGCCCACATCAACACCCACCATGTGATAGACAAGCGTGTTAGACTTGTGCGCTTCCAGTGGGGATGATATAGTCAGTCTAGCTTCTGCATCTCTGTTCAATATGTACACGAGTTTCTGCTTTTCAATTGCACCTATCATTACAGCTCTGCCTTTGGGGTCAATAGCCAAGTACTGACCAGGCACTATTCGGCGGCATCCCGACTTCCCGAATGTTTCTTGGTGCACTTTGTCAAGGATATTTTTAGCAGGGATATATTCAAGGATAACAATGCGCCCAGAGTCAGAACCAATCACAATATAATCTGTAAAGAATGATAACCTTAAAACACGAAAATAAAAACATTATAAATGAGGCTGGTTTAAGATGTCAGTTTGTAGCAGACTGCACGCAGCAGCAGCAGACAACGGTTTCTACGTATTTCTATGAAATCCCTCCGTGGCTAGCGATGAGTCTCCAAAGAAATACATAGAAACCACAGCAGCAGACGACGTGTCTGCATGCATTCATCTATCAACGACACCTTTAAACAGTTAATGTGCCAAAACTACATACATCCCAGCAAATTATGGTAAGTAAATGCCAAGAGCGACGCGATGGCGAATAATCTATGCATCTAGTTATCCCATTCTTTCGTATAACAGAGAGATGGAGCAAGACGATGCACATGGTAGGTAGAGGGCTATCTAGGAACACTTTAAATTACCACATGGTAAAATAGCAAACTAGTTTCGGCTTCGCTATAAAATGATTGTACGAGATATTTGCCCGGGTCAGTATGACTAGTCATAAGAGAGGTTAAGTAAAAGCAGATAGGTTTACACTTCGCAGTAGGAGCATGTGCCGAATACCCCACGTGGTTTTAAATTTCACTTACCTTTGGTTCCGCCAGTGAGTCGAAATGACATCATAGAGCGTATAATGCCAAAAATCTCTACCTTCAGCAGTGTATGCACTTTGCCGGTATTGGAATCAGGTCGCAGAAGTTCCAAGATTTTACCGCGAGATATGACTATCTCCTGCTGTTTGGTGCCTGAGAAATTCCCATGCACCGCATGTGTGATGGCTGTAGAGCCTTGTAGAGTCAAATTGTACAGATACATTTTGAATCATTAACCTCCGCCTGAAACAATTAGAGATTTGCACTTAAAACCAATAAAATATGGTTAGAGTAGGTATTAACACTTAATATTTCGTTTAAGATGATATTGTTTAGCTCGTAACTGACGAAAACAGAGAGAATCTTGTGTTTTCGAATGGGTGAGCGTCTTTTATATTGCACCCTTAAAAACGACCACGAAGGATACAACAATCTATCGTGGAGATACCAAGTGCAAATATAAGTACAAACTGGAATTAAAGAACAAAATGACGAATTAAATATATTTACCTGCACAATAAAGCAGAAGATTGCCGCAATGCGGCTTGATGAATTTTTTTAACTCGCCGGCGCTTGCTTCACTAGCGCACGACCCCAAAATGGCGGCCGAGTAGTGTTCTATTGATTTACAACACATCTTGAAGCAACACGACCACTGACCAATCATAAAGAAGCATTTTCCATCATGGCGCCTCTTTTTATAAGGTTGGTGTTGCCATTGTATGAAATATTTAATCTTGTTCTAGAGTAGAGTTCCCTCTAGTGTTGAGTAGCTGCACTAGTGATATGCATAAAAGTGTGTATGGTACAACGTGTCAAATTCAATCGCTACTAGATGGCAGTAGTGTTAAAAATTGAAATTTTAAATTTCGTTTTCTTTCACGTAGATGGCAGCACATTAGGTACATCGATGTTTTAGATATTTTAAAACTATTATTTTCAAAATTCAGTTGATGGATAAAAGATTCCAAAACATCAAAACAATGCAATCAGAAATCTTTTCTTCTCCATTCTTATGCTCGGTACAATACAAATGTATTAAATCCAATCATTTCAAACGGACCAGTAATATATAATATAAGTCAATGATTAAATCATATTTCGGTTGGTTGATTCGTGATTACAAACATCGTCATCATTTTATTGTTTTTACTGTGGTTATTTTAATACGGTTACTATATTTTGCTGCGGCCTGCAAGGTATCTTCCAGTGGGAAGATACCTGGGGACACCGTAGGTACTATGAACGTATCAGGCCCGGAAGGTAATTAGTATTAAAATGTTGGTCGGTGACGATGACGGAACGGTCTAGTGGGCATAATCTCATACTTTTCAATACAAAGAATACTTTTTTGACTGACACGTTCCTACGGTCATGGTAAGATACGGTGCAGTGGGAAGACACCTTAAACCTTCAAGTAAATATATTTTCTTCTATGTCCATGTATATCCATTTATTATACTGAATTTGTAAGGATTAGGTACTAAGGGTAAGTAAAAAATATTGTCAACTGTGTGTTGGGAAAGAGAAATTAATTGGCTTGGCTTACAACATAATTTTTAAGCCCCGATGCAAAAGGGGGGTTGTTAAAGTTTTATGTGTGTGTATATGTCTGTAAGTTAAAAGTCATTTATACAGTAGGTAAGTAGGCCGCACGGGCATTTTTACACGTCAAGAATTAAGAATATACCAGCGCTTCCCAAGAGGAGACCACTGCTGAGAAGAAACGCCGCAAAAAACTGAGCAGTCACTCATTTTTTAAACATATTTCATATTACAATGCTATTTACTCCTTAGTCTAAGCATTATATAAAGCTATAAATATTAAATTAAATATAATATCAAATAACATGCGTAATTCAGCAGGAAAACATGCTAAAAATCTTGGGAGAGAGATAGAGGGAGAAAACGAAATAAAAACACCTACTTGTGTATATAAGACGGTGCAAGACCGAGTAAAAGTTTAGATATGTTTTCCTACATCAACGGTGTCCCCTAGACAAGGGCATCGTACCTCCTAAACCGATGGCCAGATTTGGACGCTTTGGGTTTTATAACTAGAAAAAATAACTTACAAAGAAGGTATGACCATAAAAAATCATATCGAGATATAAACTTATTTAACTTAACCAGGTCGCCAAAAAAGTGTATAGAGAAAATTTGGATATTATAGGACATATATATGATCGCCTGCATGCAGATAGAAATAATTGTAGTTGTGCTAAATTGAACCATGTGGAAACATTCAAATACTTAGGCTTAACTGTTGACAGAAACTTTAATGGGAAGCCGCATATTAACGATGTTTGTAATAGGCTACGATCGGTGCTAGGCAAATTCTACCAATTAAACAGGAAGTTGAGTAAAAAAACACTAATCGTTGTCTATTAGGCACTTGCCGAGTCACTTATTAGCTACGTTCTAGTTGTATACGGGCGAACATTCGTAACATATATTAGAGATATTAGGAATTTGCAAACAAGGCTGATTAAATTCTTAGTTAGTAAAAAAGTCAAGAGATTGTGAAGAAGATTATAATAAACTATTTCCTTTATGTAAGATTCTACCCGTAGACAAGAAACTCAAATACCTCTTAAGTTTAGAGCATTATTACAGTGATAAGTACAAATTTTTAGTCAACAATAAATATAATACTAGGAGTGTAAGAGACAAAAGAATAGTGCAGCCGAAAATGAGAAACTATTATGGCAAAAGAACTTCAAAATACCTTGTACCTATTATTATTTATTATTGGGGGGTTGAGGTGGGCCTTGTGTGCCGCTTCGACCATTGCTGTGTGTGCGTGTGTGCGTGTGTGCGTATGTGTGCGTGTGTGCATACTCTGGCAAAGTTCACAATGTACCAGAACTTGACGTAAATATTAGGGCTGTGAATACGGCATAAGGACACCCCTTTAAGGCCGTTACTCACTACGCCCGATACGTCCCGCCGATACTATCTAAAGGCCCAGCCACACCGGATGCGTGCCCGTAGACGTGACGTGCACGTGGGCTTTTCCACTGCGTTGTATAGTGAGACGTCGTATGAGGATTCATACTATACAACGCAGTGGATAGCGCACGCGCAGTTCACGTCTACGCGCACGCATCCCGTGTGGCTGGGCCTTAACTATGCAATTTGAACGCGTGCGTTATTATTTTGTACTGATCGTACTCGTATCGGGGGATCGGATCGGGCGCAGTGAGTAAGGGCCTTCGCATTCGCGTTCAGCTACGAATAGGTGGACACCAGGGTCAAGCTAAAAACCAGCGCTGCGGCTCCGGCTGCAGCAGATGCTGAGCTGAGTCCTATTTGACTTCAGACTACAGTGCAATTCCATTTCTGCTCTAATCTTGTTTCTTCTTTTTTTACCATTTACCATGTTTTGAATTTGAATTTGAATTTATACTGGTCCTGGATATTTAACTTTCAATGTGTTTATTTGTTCAGGAGTAATTAACGTTTTAATGATACTATGAAGGGGCTTTCTTATCACTTAATATTTACGTCAAGTTCTGGGACTCCTGTACATAGGTTCGTCGACTCATATCTTAGCATCACCCTGCTTTGCTCCGCGCAGTCGGTTTACAAGATCGCCGAACACCTGAAGTCTCTTTGGAAGGGAATTAAAATTCCTCTGTTTATTTGTGTAAGTTTGAAAGGGCCTCGCGGCATTGTGGGTCGTCTTTTAATTCTATTTTTCGGGCTGCGCCGGCGCTGCTAACAATGTATCGCTTGTGACGCGCACCGGCTCCGCACACCTGAGTATTCCGGCGCGCCGCTCTCTCCCTCGCTCCGTCGCCGCCAGCAAGGGACAGTGTCTCTGATTTACCTCAGCTCTGACAGATTGTCTTGAATGCGGTGATCGCGACCGATCGGCGCCGTCTACGCACTCGAACATTGCACTCTTCACTTTCTATAACCTATCCAAAGTAGGCACCTTAGACCATGCATCGAAAACATGCGCGGGCGCATAAAGGATTGTTATAAAAGAAGCGTAAATCTATATAATGTTAAGTTACAAAGTTAAGTTACTTGGTTTAAGCCCATGCTCAAGTGTAAGATTAGGCAGTCGATATCCTTCTAAATAAAAATATAATACATTTCAAACAAAATGGTTGATATTCTAATGTATCATGTATCACAAATAGATAGGTGTTACTTAAAACCAAATGTCGACTGAGAATTAGATTACCGTTGAGAGGATTGTTAATCGACGATGAGCAAATCGCGTAGGACAGCTGTAATTTTATTTTCCATATAAATATACCTAGCTCCTGGCGATAACGTTTCCCACCCCCAAATCAAGTTCGATTTCGACGACTTTTTAATATGTTATATCTAGATATTATTAAAAAAATATTTTGTAAGCTACCAAGATTTTTTTCTTAGAAAGGAAAACGTACAGCCCTGGTTTTTCATAACATAACAATTACGTAATATATTTCATTGGGTAGGTAGGTACTACAAATTCAAAAATAAAACTCGGACTAGGTTTAAGAGGGGAAAAACGTTACCTATTGCATTTTGTATGGGAAATTTTAGCTTCACAATCCTCTTGATAAAAAATACAAGTAAGTACATATTTATATTTAGGTAAGTTTACGTTAACAGTTCGGCAGTGGCGCGGGAGTCCGTGGTCCGAAGGTAAATGTTATTTCGCGAATCTAACGCGTTTGAATATGTTAAGTAGCAGTGCGATTAAGTTCGAGTTACGCGTTCGGTAGCCGCGATTGATTGCGGCAATTAGCGACTCGGTGGCGGCCTCGATGCTATCGGCGCCCGCGCAGGAGCCGCGACCGCCATCTGTCGGCCCGAGGCGAGATATTGCGAGATATAGAGTTTTTATCGTAAATATCGCAATTCAAAACACTTGAATGTCCATTATTGATCAGATCATATATCAAAAATTAAGCAGTCGGCTATTTTTAAATTAAAATTTTAATATGTTTTTATGAAACGACCCTAGGTTTTTGCTTGTTTAGGCCTCGATGATTAGGTTGAAACTGTTGAAAGCAAACATTTATATACCCTATTCTTTTATCTGTGCCTATATTAATGTCAATTTTCTTAGTCCGACCTTTTTAAGTTCGATTCTTTTTAACCCTCGTCGTAATAAGAGGGGTGTTATAAGTTTACCGTGTGGGTCTGTGTGTCTGTCCGTGCATCGTAGCTCCCAAACCGATGGACCGATAAGGACACGTATTTTTTTTGCCGAAAGCTATCTTAATGATACAGATAATTCTTAACCATGTTTCATGGAAATTGGTTGGGTTTATCTATTAATAGTCATTATTAGGGATGATACCTTTAGTCAAGATAAGTTACTTTGTACAAACCATGAAATTAAGTTCTCGTAATTAGACTTAATAAACCTAGGATCCAACACATCGTAGCAAATTAATTTGACCTGATGGTCACCCTAGCCCATTAAAAATATCAGTAGGTAGGTGGGTACTTTGGTTTGCGGTCTTTATAATACTAAAGTACTATATCCATTAGATCCCTAATGAAGTAGTGTTTGTTGTGATTTTTCTTTTGCTTTACACTGCGCGCCGTTACTTACGTCTCATGTGCAAGGAGTGCACAGAGCGAGCCGTGTGCGCGCGTACGTCGAGCGATATCGGCGCCTGCGCTCTCCTACCTCCTACTCCGAGTCCCACCCAACATGAACACTATGCCCATCGTATGACAGGGAACCACTAGAGATGAAACTGACGACGCGGTTAGCCTGGTTGGTAGTTTACCCTGCCTACGAAGCTAGCGGTCCGGGTTCGATTCCCAAAAAGATAACGTTTTTAATATTTATTTGGTAGTGTGAGAATAGGTCGTAAAGTATATTTCATAAGGTTTGTATAAAAAAAATACACCAGGGCGGCACCGGGCGCGGACAACTCGTTTCTAGTTTCAGACATCATAATTCTTGTGTCAGATTATCCCTTTTTGTTGTAAATACCGCACTAAGTAACATCTTAAGATTGTGCCATAGACTGTACGAAGGATTTGTATTTTTTACGGAAATGGCGAAGTGCTTTCATTTGAATTCTAACAAGATCTAGTCGTTTTTTCGTAATTTTTATGTTAAACAGTCCGACTATTATACTGGCATCGTAATTAATGTTTAAAGGAGTAACTTATATGAAAGATTTAGCTTTAATTCAAATGAGTTAAGCAAAGAGCAGCGGCTCGCCCACGCACGGCAGCCGCCGCCGCGCGTATCTCACTCCGGACGGATATATAGCGCTACATTAGCACCTTTTAAATTACCCTCGATGGTATCCCGCGCGCAACACGCAAGTTAATGCAAACTGGCGAGATTTACCTGATAAGTAGCTTAAGTTATATGCTTGCAACTGCTGTTTAACGCTGGTTCAGAATCAGATTTGCTGGACTTGACATAAAGCAGGCCCATACAATGAAAGTCAGGAAAAACCACGTTTGTTTTACAAATAGCTAACACGCAGCCAAATCGTTTCATTAATAAACCCTCCATGTTATACTGGTCTGTCTCTCAAGAGAATTATTGAAAAGGCAACCTCTCTGAGGTACAGTACAGGTAGGTAGTGAGGTGAGGTTAGGGGAGAGCGAAGGCTGCACTGCGCGTGCGCGAGGGCTCCAGCTTCGGCTCCGGTGAGGCTTCTCGACTCGTCTATTTGTACCATCATCACGTGTACTTATATAAGCGGGTACCGGTGAAGATCCAAGCAGCGAAAAGGATAGAACTATATTAATACTATCACCCTGTCCCTTGTCTTATCCTTAGCCTAAAACTTATCAGTTTATAATGCGGCGTCAGACGGATCCACATGAGCAAAAATCGTAAAACAGATGAATATGTACCTGAATTGGAATAGGTAAATTATGGATCGGATGGCTGTCTTGAGATTGCAGTCTTAAAAATGCAAAAGCGTAAGTGTGTTAGATCCCACTTATCACGCCTATGTGCCCGTTTGCCTTGCAGATGTATTTCAAGATTACTTTAGTTTTATAGATACTTATCTTGAGCACTCAAAACTTACCTTAGTGTGTAATTTTGTCTGATTTTTTGGATACAGAAATACAAACGTTATTATGTCAGAATATGTGACGTTTTAGGTTTGACGACACATTAGCTAGCCTAGTTGGTGACTCTACCTATGAAGCTAGCTGCCTCGGGTAGGGGCAGATATTTGCGTAATGACCGCGAGTATTTGTTCCTGAGTCTTGGATGTTTTTTTGTGTTTAAGTGTGTGCTGTGGTCTAGTACGTATAGAACAAGCCTAGAGCTTAGTTTGGGACTAAGACAATTGGTTTTTGCCAATTTGTGAGACTGTCCAATGTCCCTGATATGTTAATTTGCTGTAGAAAGACCGAAGCCGCCTCCACTCCCTCGCTTGTCAGTAGTAGATCAGAACATGCATTCCTCGATTTCAAATCGATAAGCAGATATAGCGGAGTCGTGAGCGTGCGAGCGGTACGTTTCGTCGCCGGGTCGTGGTACTGACTCACGATTGTTTGGATTCGGCGCGTGGCATTGTCTTTGTCTATAATGTTTTGCTAAACCGAGTTTCGAAGAAAATACTGGATTGTTATAACACCGGCTGTTTGTCGTCCGTGTTGATACGCCCGCCGCCGTGCGTCACTCACGACTCACAGCTCTGCTACCTGCATCGTCCGCGGCCCAAACATGCACCTATTGAGAAAACGCTTAGGCAGTTACTGAAACGACTGACTTTCAGCGTATTCTTCAGGGAAGTTAACGCAAGCAAGTTGCAAGTTGACACGGTTAACGTAAGCATTTGAGTTCAATTCCGCGAGTAGTCTAAATCCTTCCTAGACCAAATAGAAGGGTGTAATGGTTTCACCCCTTTGGTTGTGTATCTGTTTGTAGAGGTACGATCGCCAGAACGAATGGGCGGATATAAATGGGCGGACAAATAATGCGGTTTTTTGGTTACAAGTCAGGTAATCAGGGAAGTTCTTAAAACCCGCTTGAACCAGAATGTTAATTGCAATGCAATTATACATTTTAAAAGAGAGAGAGGTCCCATTATACATAAATATAAATTTTAAATTGATTTCGTATAGTTATTATACAAATCTTTATGTGTGGAACTAACGATTTCTGTCATCTTTTTTCCAAACTTCAAAGCGGTCAAAGTCACACTCATAAATAATATCATATAGGTAAGTATGACAAAATAAACTAGTGTATGAAGTTCTGTACATTGAAGTAGGCTCCTAACAGCAGCAACACCTAACGCCTAATCCAGATCTGATACGCTTCGTAAAGACCAGCACAGACGACCGCGCCCAGCGCTCGCGCCCCGCGTCGCGTAGCGGAATGCAATACCGGCCCTAAATCCGCGCAAACATTCCGCCCGCACCCGCCGTAACTCAATATTCGGCCGGCTGATCCGCGTTAGGGCTGATAACGATGACACTTTACACCATATTACTTCATAAATATTACACATAAAAGTAAACAAAGGATTATCCAATCATACATTCTTAAACATTGCAGAAAAACGTACGTTGTGATGATAATTGATATGAGTCAGTTAACACTGTTGAAAGTTTACACGTGGATAATGTTATAATTTTGATGTTACATAAACGGATCCTGAAAAAGACTTGTATAAACAGAGAAGTACAGTCGACTACAAAGACATGTATAGACTTTATTACCTTCATTCATTATAATAAGGTCTAGATGTGGATACATCTCCTTGTAGTCGAATGTACCTGTAGAAGCCGCTGGTTTTTCGTTTTACATACTGTGTTGGCAACCCTAGCTCTCCCCACACCAGCGAATATCAGCCCTCCTTTGATAAAACATCTCGATAATGAAAAGTCAGGCAGTCCGGAGGGTGCAGCGGCGCGCCGCACGAATCTAAGTTTTATGACCCGCGCCCAGCCGTCAAAATAAAACGACGACTTACACTTGCCAATAAATATCTTAATGATATGGAATCAGAAAGTATCTCGGGATGGTGCTGGGGATTGAAAAGTCCTATGTTATCGTGAGGGGAGGGGAAACATGATCTAATACTGTTGTCGAAGGCTTGTATTGCAGCTGAGCAGCGGTCGCGAGGTGCTTGAAGACGACATTTGACATTTATTGCGTTTTATTCGCGCAGGCACGTGCGGAGCCATCTGTCGAGCCTCTCGTGTTCAGTTTAATGAACAGAATGCAAATAATTGCGACCTTCGTAGGAAATGTTAACGATGTGCGATTGTCATTGGATTAACAATTCATGACGCTGAAACATGCGATCGGACCTGAGATGTAGCCGTGTCTCAAGTCCCAAGATTAAATTACATACGTAGGCAATGTGCCGTCTTTGCGCTCGCTAGCCAAAGTCCATAAAACTGTCATGTTTTGCTAAAATATAGGCTTCTTAAAGTTCATAACAGTATTTTACTTGGCTATATGCAGCGTACCAACTCATGGTCTAGTAAACTTTGTAATAAAACAAGTTTATGAACATTTTATGAATAGCTGATTATCGAGTTGTTGTTGTGATCGTGATAGAAGTCGAATTAATGATACAAGTCGCGTAAGGCGCGACGCCGGCGCCGGACGTCGTCGGACCGCCGCTGGCGCCGACCGGCAGTCCTCACAGAATGGCGCCTCAGGGTTTATTGCTGCTCGTTCATCGACCACTTCCCACAACACTTCCCGTCAGCTACGTGCATGCTTTAGCAACGGACAGCTAAAAAGCAACCAATATGCAAGCAATGATCCTTCGGCCTAATCATAGGTAGTGTTCCGAAAAGCTGTTTGATTTTAGGTTAATGCACAGTTCGTTGAAGATCGTGACACATCCTAGAAAATCTTTGTTGAAAACACATGCAGGTATCAAGAAAAATAGAACGTAGAGAGAAAAAAAACTGTATTGATAATGTAAGTATACAGTTTGCAGAAGAGGCTTTCAGAGCCAGCAACACGACATATTGGTAGTACCTAGTACCTCTGATATTGTAAAGGTCCATCGGCGTTTGTGAATGCTGTCATCAGCCTGTTTGTTGAATCAAATAAACAACAATTAAATTGAAATGAATAACCATTACCTAATTGACCATGTTTCCGCCTGAATCGATATATTTATCTACAGCGATACTGCTGATGGGATAACCGATTAGTCACGAAGGGTACCGGGACGGCGTTAACGATAAAATCTGTCACAGGCAGTAAGATTTTAATTAGGTCCCTGATGCTGCCATCGACGGAATTCTTCCTTGATTCACAACATCTTACCTGGTTGTTGCAAATTCTTTGTTGGTTTCGTATTTATGATTGTAAACATCGAATATATTGGGCGTAAAAAAGTGATCGCTGGGAGCATGGGACGGGTGATGTGCGCTCAGTTCAGGAATTATTTTCGTTCTAGCTTGTCTGGTTAGAATAACACGACATTCTGTAGCCAGCTACACAAGGCGATGAAACAAAATCTTCCCCGCAATTTTTTTGTCGCATATTTGAAGACATTATGACACTCATAAGAAAATGTAAGTGATGCTAGCCGTTCTTGTTAACGTTACTCCTGGATGAGCAATGCACTCCAGAGCGCGAGCGAACCACACACATGTTTGCTAGATCAGCGGCTAAGATATATAGGCTGGTAGTTCGTAAAGCTCGTCCACGTAGTCTCAGCGGTTTCATCAAAGGTAGTACTGGTAGGTCTGACCGCGGCGGTGAACGTCGTGACCGCCGAGACAATGCCTCGTTACGGAGCAGGAACAGCTGCCGGCGCGCGTGACGCTGCGCCCAGAAACATGGAGCCATGTACAAAAACCAATTTAATATCGCAGTATGCAATCAGAACCTTTTGCCCATTCCACGTTTCACCAATCACGCCGATACCGACACTCCAAAGAAAGTCCTAACCTGTATTTCAAACCTATGTAATTCATACTATCTAAGTTTTTAGCAGTTTTTAATATCAACTATAAAATGACCTTTAAAGGGTTTATTGTTCATATTTGAGGAAGCCTTAATAGGATGGAAGTAGGTCAAGTAGGGCAGGTCACTAGTCATTAACGTCGCTTGTAAACTGGAACACTGAGCTACTACTTAACACGAATATACATGTTTCCTAATCACACTAAGTGCCCATTAATCAGTCATCAATATAAAACAAAAACAAGGGATAATGTCACACAAATTGACCTAGTCCCAGAGTAACCTCTCGGCTTGTAATATGGGCACTAGACGACGAACGATAAACATACTTATATAGCGAAATACATACTTTAAATATTTACGCGCTCATCACACAAACATCTGCCTTTACTGGGATTCGAACTCGGGACCACCCGCTTCGTAGGCAGGCGCAAGGTCCATATCAACTAGCCAAAGTGTCGTCTAACCTAACCGTTTGTAAAATAGAATCATAAAAAATAACTGGTGCCAACAAACAATTTGGATGATCCCGGGTATACCTCTGCCAGGGAACCAGGTCAGGGTTCATACCAACAATGACAACAAGCATTAATTATACCTCAAAGCTTTTCTCTCTGGTTTAGGGCTGGGCCTGTTGCTGGTTCGCTTTAATGAGGACACTGCTTAACTGCCTAATTATTGCCCTAATGAGCTAATTAAGTTGAATATTTACGTTACAGGTAACATCGTGCCTATACGTGTAGCAGCTCAAACAAAACAACAGATCGGCGACCCGCCCTGACATCACCGGCCGAGTATCTCGGCAATAAAACTAATGGCCGCGATAGAGACGCAATACGCCAATTAACCTGATTGGGCTAACGAATCGAACCCAATTAACAGTTCGTCAAGCGCGACTCGCGTATCATCCAAATATCCATTAGACTATTACACCTACTTCGTTTTGATTACGAATGACAGTTACGTATTTGTTTGATTTCGTTGCATTTTAAAGTTCCAAGGAAACACTAGTGAGGAACCCTAAATTATCGATTTAGCTACTGAATACAAATGAGATCAATCAACGAACAAGCTGATTATCGGGAGATTTTAAATCATTTATATGATAACATTCAGATACTCAAAGTTCATTCCCAAATAAGTAAGTAGATATTACAAAATCCTGTCACAAAACCATGCAACAAAGGGCCATCGAGCTCGGCGCGTCCCGCCGCCGCGCCTCGGAATAGTCAATTAGATGAGTAGCGCACCTGTGTGGCCGCCGGGGCAAAAACGTGGGCGCACCCCGGACTAAACGAATTATAACCACTACCTGGGACTGCCTCACGAGCCTCGCCGTCGCGCCGCCCGCTACATACTCACACATTAATTCCAATACCTCATTCCTACGACGTCTCCTATTTAGCCTCCTTACAACCCGGCAATGTAGCAATAACAAATTGTAAAATCCTTAGGGTGGTGATTTGTAATAATCGATGTATTAGTCAAGTGGTCCCGCCTTCATTCTCAGGTGCATTTTTGTATTGAAGGAACATCCAAGTTTTTTTGTTGTGTTTTAAAAGCATTCACAATGCCATGAAGTTTCCCAAGATTTGTTAATGAGGTGATTTTTGATTAGTCATTTTATGTTGTTATAATTTTAAGGGTTGTGTTGGAATCTAAATTGGGGTGAGGTACGGCGATCAGTTTTTTCTTTGGACATGTTTGGCTGTTGACTGTTTTGCAAAGGAAGATCTAAACGCCTTGGTAATCTCGAAATTAATATGGAAGGATGCCATAAACTTGATTAAATCCTTTGGTTAAACAGACATGAGCATTTCTGATGTGATTTTGTAACTTATTCGAAACTAATATGTGAAATGTTTCTACAGCTGCGTAATCTGCACCAGTAGTGTTTGGAGCACTAAAGTTCTAAATTTATACCAAGCAGGGCCGGTGGGACCAGTATTATTAGGCGCTTATTTACTACCCACGGTGACGCTCTACCTACGTAACTGTTTAGAGCCACCTACTAATCTACATGTGGCACGATTAGGGCTACATCGGGAGTGGGAATGCGGCTGGAGCTGTGAGTTTAAAGCAGCGTGCACATTGAGGTGAGGTGGTTGTAGTAGTTGTGGTAAATGACGGGTCGTGTGTGGCACCTGATGAGTCTGTAGACAATGGGACGGTATCGCAGCCTTTGTCCCCGCATGAGTAATGGGCGCAGTATGTCGCCGGGAGCGCCGATAAGGCGGCGCCGCTGATAACCTGCGCCGTCTGCCTGTGCGACCACATTCCTGAGATACAAGTGTTTGCCAAAAGCTCTACAACTAGAACGAGCCATCATGTAGAGCTCTTGATTGTGCCCTCGGGGAAGATATTTGGAATAATTGGCTGTTTCGGGCGATAAACTAGGATTTATATGGAGGGTTGTAGTTCATAGCCGAATGCACTCGATAATAACGCCGTGGAGGGAGAATCGATGCGTTTTTAGTCGGTATTTCGGCCGCTACGGTTACAGTGGGCAAGTTGCACATAAACACTCCGCCCCCTCCTGATACTGAATGGTATCCGTTAATGCATTTTCCCAGCGAACAGAAGGTTTAAAGGGAGACTTAATAGCTCACGTATCTAGTTTCATTGCTCTTTTCGTTCTGCGGTAAAATGAATTGGGATTTATATTGTTGTTGTAGCAATGATTTTCGGTATTATACCCGTCATTACTTTGTCTTTACAAAAAACTATACCTAAGGTATTTATCCTTTATTTGATTGCAAAATGCCAGTTATCTGTTATCAACCATTAAATCATTTTTTGCTTCGTTAAATTAAAATCAAACATAACATGCATAAATTGATCCAAACACGGCGTTTGGAATGTTAGTGGGAAGACAGTGATTTCTTTCAATATCGAGATCTTGATAAGTATAAGTCACTTGTTTAAGGCGATGTCAACTTTCCTTGCGGAGTTAGAGGCAAAAAACTGATCGCCCAGCCTCCGGTGAAGGGGCGCTTAAAAGGACAACTGAATCGCATTAAGTTTAGCGCTGGACGTATTGGACGTGTCCTGTTGGGAAAATGTATAGCCCTCGATTTCTTGTGGCTCGATACATACTGTAAGTTCAAGATGGGGATAGTCTCGTCAGTTCCGTTAACACATAAAATACATGAGATTCAGCACCGTTTTAGTAATGAATTTACCTCTATATTGGAATTTTGGCACACAATTTCTGATAACTATCAAAATTCAAATACGCAACACAATATACACTCAGGTGCAATGACTCAGGTCACTTTCTATGGTAATTCAATACAAAGTGACCCGTTTTCATTGCTCTTGACTATATTATTCACTTTTTTTTCTGACAACCACTTTTGCAGCTGCATTGTGCTACGATCGCGAAAAACATTCTAAGGGTTTGTGTCTTCACTGGTTTTCACAAAATTGGATTCTCAGTCTCGTGCATCTGCAAAAGTGTTTGGTTAAAGTACCCAGCTAACATAATATTTTAGTTTATTAACTATTCAGCACTTAAGTATGGCAAGTTGTTAGAACCATTATAAATTCAGCATTGATTATGGAGCGCTAGAAGCCTAGAATATCCGCAACATGCGCCGGCGCCGCTCCGTATAAGGCGCTCGTAATCGAAGGCAATACTTGTGACGGCGCCCGCGGCGCCTGCGGAAGGCAGGCAGTAGGGAAGTGCTGCGGACGACACTACACGTTATGACACTGTTAAAGCATACTGCTAGGCTGTGTATTACATTTACGTCAAACATAGGTGGCAGTTTTGAGTAACCGTGTGCTTTGAATTCCGTGTTCTTCTACTATTTATATATAAAAGGCAAACCTGACTCACTAACTTAGATATCACCGCACAGCCGAAACTACTGTAACTAGAAACTTGCAATTTGGTACAGGGTTCATTTCATTATGTATAAGTGAAAACAATTTAGCAATCTACATACATACATACCGTCTAGAACTTAAACCAGAGATGCGTAAAAAGTATCTCTATCAGCATAGTGATGCCGGCGAATTTCCGAAATACTTTTGCTATCAAGCGGAAGTCGTATTAAATGTCGTGCTTCAATAAAGTTTTTTTTTAGGGAATCCCAGTTTAGTTTACATCTATTTGTGACCACTTATATAATTTAATTCGTAGGCCTCTTTCGAGTTAATACTCGATGGTATCCTATTCTGCGGTGGCGGCGCGGCGGCGCGCCGACACCTGCGCGCGAGTCAATGCACTTGCGGCCACGTGTGTGGCTGAGATTAACTCCTACTCGCTCATTTGCATTATTGTGTTTAAAACGCGTGATAAGTTTCAGAACAATGTTTTGAACAGTGAGAAATATTAACACATTAGCTTAGTACTTTGCGCCATAGGACAGCTTCTGTAATTATGTAAAACGCCATGCCCTGTAAACAGTTGGAGTCAATATAATATGACCTTATTTATATACTTACAAATTCTAATCTGGAATCGCGAATAAAAGTATTGGCTTTCAAGGTGTGTTTGTTTATATTCATATTGTCTTTAACAACCGAATTGTGACATTTGCTAATCCGTGGTAGGCTAACACTTGAAAAATTGACTACTTAGTAGGGCAATTATGACTTATTGAAACCTGCTTCAAGTCCTTCTAGGAATGATAACGATCAGGTTAACAACATTTTGCGTCACTTGTTTCCATCTTTGTCCAATTAGTTAATGCCCTAAGATGAAGTTGTAATACAGAACCTTAATGCCTTTTGTATTCGATTGTAAAGGTGGAGCAGGTAGGTACTGTTGTCAAACGTTAAGTGGCACCATATTCATTTCAAGCCTTTGTTTAGATTCGAATCGTTGTTGGTATTTGGATTTATACGGACCCGAGACGGCAGGTAGAAAACTAGAAAGGTACGTTTATTGTTTAGTAAACAGCGGTGATAGGCAAAATAATGGTAATCATGATGTTGTGGAAGGTTGACGTTGTGAGAGCCGTGCTTCATTAATCTGTAAAATAGTACCTGCATAACATAGTTGGGTACGCATACGTACGTAATTATGTTTATTGGCAATTAAGAGTGATGAATAGAACTAAAGGTATTTCATTGTGACAGTGGGAAAGATGGATCAGATGAATCTAATCTTCCTTTATCTCACGGCCCGCTCGTGGGAGACTCGCCTGGCAGCAACAATGCCCCGGCGGTGGTTGACCTGATCGATCACACTGGTTCTTGCTAATTGGATACTTCATTTTAACTGCGCATGCGCATGTTATTGACTTTCAACTGAAATGGTGCTCGACGGCTTTACCGTTAACCACAATAATGTGTAAAGCTTGTTTTCGTTTCTATGTAAGGATTTATTCGGTGTCTGAACCAGCTTAAGAGCTCTACCAAAGGTGCCCTGAGCAATGTTACACAAGCTCAAGAGGCTATGGTACTAGCACCGATCTGAATAGACACAATGTTAAGAATAGCGGCGTCGCCGCGAGCCGCGGGTTGAATGGCGCGTCGGCTGTCAGCGGCCTGCGCCGGCGACGCAGCCTTATGGCCCATTGTCCGGGAACAAACGCAGGAAACTGTAAAGTCGAAAGTCCGCTTGTTAGACGTTTCGCGGTACGGACAGGTAGGGCGCAGGTGTCACTATTGTTATTGTTCTCTAGAGAGCTCCAGCGGAGCTGTAAACACGAATATAAACAATGTCAAGTATCCATAAAGAGCCTTCACAAGCGCTGTGCGGTTTAACAAAGATCGTTCTGAAAGAAGAGGAAGTTGTTTATTGAGAGTGTACAGAGATTTGCCAAAGTGTGCATTGAGCAGGGATGTATCAATTGGTTCCTTAGAGCAAAGCATTGTTCCGTACACGGCGACGGTATTGGCACACCTGTGTTGTACTCTCACTGTATTGTTTGAAAAAAGCCAACAGACCATATTACTTACGCCAATCGGTTACTAACTCTAAGGGCCGTATTAATAAATTCATCTTGAATGTGAGGTCCGTCACAAGATACGTCAAAGTAAACGCCAAACCATAGAACACTGTCATTTTTGACGCATCTCGAGACGAGCATTAGAGTTGAGATCACTTTATTTATCAATACGGGCCTTAGTATCTGACACATTGGAAGCTTTTGGTTAATAAGATTATAAACTAACTACTGTCACGAAATTTAAATGGGTGATTTTATTTATAAAACAGTCTAGACTAATAATAAAGCAAGCTACGAGACTCAATAACTTAATAATGACCAAAACCTAGATTGGTAATATAAAAAATGTAGCTTAACAAGTATAAACTCTACAACCACCACATACCATCCAACGTATTTCACAATAGCCCTCGCATTCCGCGGAGGGCGGAGGGTAAGCGTAATTTTAGTCGCCAGCCCTTGCAGCTGATCGATACGCGCCGCCATCTTGAATTTTCCGACCAATGCGCGTCGCCAGGGAAAGCCGTCACCACGGCAACGCGACACGCTTCCTGAAGGGGAAAGTGCCGGGGAAGGCTTTATGGCTTTTGTTCACTGCGAAGTTAGAGGCTATGTACGATATACGTAGAAAAATGCATATGTAGGTATAGAAGGCAACACGCACCAGAATTTATTAGGTTTATGTGTATCATATTACAGAAATGTAACACGTAACACTATTATTACTAGTTAGTATGTATTTAATTTAATTCCTTCATGCTGAATAGGTTGGACAGATTTGGATCTGTATCTATAATTTTCTTTTCGAGAAACAACGAAAGCCAATCCACGGTCTTTTATTTGCCAGAATAAATATTTTGCTTGTTACGTAAATTGTTAGTAGTTTGCAGATGTATAGGAAGTAAGAACAAAATGTTCCAGTAGCGTCGCAATAAAATGGCAGACACCAAACTGTTAATAGGTACTTATCTAGGAAACGTTTCAAACACTAAGTACTTACCTACAAGATATCGTCGCGGTCTCGGCTTTTATTCGCGGCGGCGGCGCTTGGATCTGTGGGCTAGCCAAGTTGTATCTATCTTGTGGGTAGCTATTATTTTATCGAAATACCTTTTAACGAACGTATCATTTCAAAGGCATTTCTCGCCGTATTTTGTTTTTGTTTTTCTCAATTCTAACTTAACCTATGTAATTAATGTTTAAGATATCCTTAAAACATCATGGTTTTTGCAGAAAATTACGTTCGATGTACAGTGAATGAAGTGAAATTCGATAAATTGATGGCTATCGTGTAAACATAACGACTTGAGAAAAAAAAGATTTAAGAAAAAATATGAATGTAAAATAAGTACTTTTTAAAATAACTTATCAAGTTATCATAGTCGTCGACGAACAGGTCGACGCGCTGGCTTAGTTGGTACGTTGGTAGTGACCCTGCCTACGAAGCTAGCAGACCTGGGTTCAAATCCCGGTAAGGGCAGATTTTTATGTGATGGGCGCGAATATTTCTTCCTGTGTAGTAGATGTATTCTATGTATTTACGCATATATTGCTCTATATAAGTATTCATATCGTTGACCCATAGTACAAGCCTAGAGCTTACATAGTTTGGGAGTAGGTCAATGGATGTGACATTGTCCCCTGATATTTATTTATTTAATACATATAGGAAATACCTAATACAATTGATGCATCCAGTCGTGAGTCCATTCCGCTGCACTGGGGCCGTAGCCAATATGCAAACGCTACTAAATTTTTCCTTTCTATCACTTAAAATGTACGGGATGAAAGATTACCACGTGGTTTATCGCAAACGCACGAGAATGTCATCCCATACATTTTGAGTGACAGAAAAGAAAAACGTCAGTAGCGTTTGCATCCTGGCTAGTAGTAGATATTTTTTGTAACATTACGTAACGTATACACTTATGCACACGAATTTAAATGGTAAGTAGTCGCCATGTATGTAAATACAACGTCAGTACCCAATAGACATCACATTCAAGAGATGTCTGCTTCAAGATGATGTGATGAGTGAATTTGTTTCTAAATAGTATTTGTATTAACTGCCAATTTGTTCGGCTGAGTGCAGGTGTTCGATTATTTCGGACTTGGAAGGCTGGGCGGCGCGGGAGCCGCGACGAGTGACGCGGGAAATGTCGTGCGCAATGCGGCGGGGAACGCTGCGCGGCGCCGGCGCGGTGCGCTCGCTAAAACAAATAAATCGATCTTTCATAGATAATCAAATATCTTTATGTTACGAGAAAACGGGGAGGCTTCTACAGTATTGATGAAATAATTATAGATACCTACGCAATATACTTACCTACTATCTAATATGTTATTTAAATAATGAGTGAGTGCACTAAAAACGGATTTCTTTGTTTCTTCTTTCCGTTTTAGTATTTCCTTTAACCGTTTAAAAATATATGTACATATTTCAAACACATAAATAAATGCTATGGCTGTGACTATTACTAAAAGGCACATAGCGCGGAGGCGGCGCGATGCGGTGTGTTCGCATAGCGAAACGCTTTGCACCATGGAAACGCGTCGCAATCGCAACTCGCTTCCTTCACTCTTTGTGCGTTTGCAATTTACGATAATGAGGGGGAGTAATTCCATACAAATTGAGATAACGTTTCTCTCCCACGTCTCCGATTTTACGACTTCTGATTGATATTATGAAAAACCCGATTTGGACGATATTGCCCGGCAGAACTTAGTATGTAAATAAATCTTAAGGGAACTTGTGCTGTAGTTACGTGCTGAAATGACCAGTGGTTAGCCAACATAACACTTGTTTGTTATTTCCACCGCGTTGACTACTATGTACTAGTTACAATATTCAGAGCCTTGATTATTAATTTTGTGTTCAATGTAATGTTATTTAATGAATTCACACCACTACACCATTACACAACAGATCATGTTCAAAGCATGTTCCTGTGCCTCACAAACAACATTTATGAACAAAGGTAGCGTTTTGCTAAGTCAATTAAAATTATCATCAATGTAAATATATAAAACAGTAGTTACCTACCGTGACTGAGTGACTGACTAACAGACAACGCACAGCCTAAACAACTGGACTTGGGGACTTGACACATGGAGGGAGTATTCCTTGGGTACCCTAGGGGTGCAATAAGAAAGGATTTTCCGAAAATCCACCCCCAACGGGTAGAATTTAGGGACGGTAGCGGGAAATAATTCTACGCGTACGAAGTCGCGGGCGTCCTCTAGTTTTAAATAAAAATAAGTGTCCTTATTATATAAAATTCAGCTGCGTTATCTAAATAACCGCTTCTGACAGGAAAGCGCCAGCTCGCCAGGGAACTTATCAAAGCGGAAGTATTTCGCGGCGGAAGTGAGCTCGATTGTTTTTTTTGTGTCTTTTTTTAGCGAGGGGACACTGAGATGTATCTTCTCGTAGTATATGGAAAAAAGCAAGAAACTTTTTTAAAAATAAATTATGACGTACGAGGGTTTAAGTATTTGTAGAATACTCAAATTAAACATCTTTATGAGGAATTTAAGAAAGTGTATATCATGTCTTTGCCAAATTTCACTAATGAAAATATATGTTACAAGTGTAATACGAAATAAAAACTAGTTTTCATCGGGTTTTTAGACATGAAAGTAAAATACGAGGATATAAAATCGTGTATATTTTAGGTGTAACATTGTTGTTGGCTCGTTCGTCGTAGCAGGTGCTACGAGCGGTTACGAAATAAAAGAATGGTTTTAAGTATCGGCAGATCATCTGATGTGGTGTTTTATCTGTTCGGTGGGCGTGTCCGCGGAGCGAGACAATGATCTATTTTTACGCGATCGCGTAAAGAGGCGGCACGTGGCGGCCAGCTGCGCGCGCGCACGTGCCGCGTATTTATACGACGCCGACGCCGACGCCGCAACAATCGCTACCTATACTACACAAGGACCCAGTGTTGCCTGCGCCGAGGTACTGGAACAACAGGGCAGCCAGCAAGATTCGGCTTTATAATAGGGCCTGATGGTACTTTTTCACAGATTCTCAAAATTACATAACCTTACCGTGTAATTAATAAAGGGAACTTTTCATTAGGATAAGCATGTCACTGAACTGGAAGTAGCCATACAAACTTTGAGATTCATCGTCAGTTACCATCGACCCAGATCATCATAGGTGTTCAAAGGTTTTAATTATTTGTCGCCCAACTTTTCTTTCCCCTGCACTACTATGGTAATAGTCTTACCATAGTAACCCATCAGTAATGGCCACCTATAGATTTGAACAAAACAATTACTACTATATCATTTAGTTTAGGTTTAGTGCCGACTTCAAATTGTAAGTTGTCTTAGTTCCATGAGGCCACTTACTAAAGGGCCATGCACGCTAGGGTTAAACCCTTTACCCGTCGTATATTTAATTACTGATATACTTTAAGAAAGTTCATCATAAGTGACTAATAGTGACATCGACGTCTCGTATTTGGCACCTAGAGTTTTATGGGAAGGATTCTCGGAAGCCGATGCTGAAAGAATGTCTTAGGAGAGCTTTTCCCAGAGAGTGGGAGGACCGGTGCGGGAGACGGCGAAATATGAACACCCTGGAGGGTTATTAATCTGGTCAATTATTGTGAAACGGCGCACGCGCAGCGCGTCTTGTTTGTCACATCCGCTCTACGAAGGGTTGCCACTGACTGAATGGATACAATGGGAAAATTATAATATATTTGGAGAAGTTAGGAATGAAGTGGCGAAAAACCCACTACCTCCTATACCTACATTAGCCCCCTTACTAATAAACGTTGAGTAACGCTGGTAATATAGCTATACATTATATGTCATTGTGACATTTAAATTGGACAGATAAGGACGAAACATTGTATAGCTATACCACCGTTACTCAACGGTTATTATATTATATTAGTACGGCGGTACAGGTGTAGTGCATAATTGCTTTCCTTCGTATTTTCACGGAAACGTACGAAGGTGTCATGCTACTTCAGTCAACCTCAGTACTTTTTGTACTGTGACCGACTGAAATAGCAAGACGCGTTCGTACGTTTCCGTGAAAATACGAAGGAAAACAATTACGCACTACATCTGTAGGTATGTGTATATTTATAAATTCTAAATTGGTCTTATAATTCGTACGTAAAAGGTTTTTTTTACGTTTTTTCGCATAGTATTATTGTTGGACTGTATTTATATCTATAAAATACCGCTATCATTAATCGGGAGATGTACAATGCTACGGTGACGGTTTCCCCCCTGAAACGCCGCGAAGACCATCGTCCTTTTCCGCTTACCTACTCCATAGGATGGCACCAGGTCGTGGGTTTACCATGTCCATGTATCCACCATCATACTTAAGGAAATTATAGACAGTATGCACAGAACATGGAAATATTCTGGTTTGTATGTTTTCAAGCATAATTGAGGTACATACTCGTATAACAAAGCTGCAGCGTAGAGCCAGGTCCTGCGTTGGCTCGAGTCTCAGCGGCGGCGAGTGGGAGCCCTGGCGCGACCGGCTCGCTGCAAAGAGCGCGGACAGGTGTGGCCGGCTGCCGCGCTTTTCATACAAAACTAACGTTTCACATATAAAAGGCACCTCCTTTCATCCCACAACCTACCATCTTGAATGCCCATTAATTTGCCAACACAATATTTTTAGTGCGCGGCGCGCGTGTAATATATCGAGCCCACGTGTCGCCGTATGTCGCTCGACGAGCGGCTGCGTCAAATTATTTTCGTTCTTGTCACAAGATACAGCGCTCATCTGGACGTTTTTCCTTTAAAAATCACGCCAGTTGGTGGCTATATGTAGTATGGCGTCCGCAGGAAACCAAGCGCGCGGTCGAGCGCTGCGGGCGCGTTACGGGAAATATGATTTAAATAATAGGAATTGCATTTCATGAGTCATGGATCTTCTAATGGTAAACTGATATGAATGTCGGGAAACACTGTGACAATTATCATAGTTTTTAGGGCCTCGGAGTCAAAATGGCAAAAACGGAACCCCATACTTTCATCCTGTCCGTCCGTCGTTCCGTCCGTATGCCACAGCATTTTACTCGAAAATTACAAGAGGTACATTGAGGTTGTTTAGATTTTTGTGTTTGTAAACGAACCACAAATATAAACTTTTATTCGGTATCACCTATTCTTGCATTAATTTGCTTTGATGTACTTAAATATTTTTTGGGTTATCAATGTTATTATATAAAAGTATCCTACGCGTAGTAGACTCTTGAATACGAAATTTTCGTAAGCGTTACATATACACAAATAAAGAAACATGGTCGCTATTACATGATGATATTCTTAACACTCTCATTCACACGCTATTGATAACGTAGGTACTTAAGTAGCTATTAGCGTCATTCGTGTATTAATCGTTGGGTCCGCGCTGTAGATCTGCGTAGCGCGGAAGGGCCTACACTCCACGCCAACACTTTAATGTTTTTCACGCCGAACATTTATCATTCCGGCAAAACGTTGCGTTATTAAGATTATTTTGTTTTATCAGCAGTTTATTTCAGTTGCTCTGCGGTCTGGCTATACAATATGTAATAAATTTAATGATTGCGCTTGTTATTATTCTCGTACATCAGCGTGTAAGCCCCACGTGAAATATTACAAAACATAATATTTTTATGGCCAATGTGACTTTTTAATGGTTGCTATCTCAACACCAGATACTGATCAAAGGATGCTTTAACAAGCGAATCGTGGTCGGTATATCATTTACGAGGGGTGATCCAAAAGTAATGATAACTAAATACTTTTTGCATCGATATACAATAATGACATATAGCGTTACTGGCAGTAGAGACTCCTCAGTAATATTAAGAAAAAAAAAAAAAAAAAAAAGTGTTTGTCATTGAGTTTCAATTGTTTTTTCACGAGCGGTCGGAACAATAACGCAAAAATTGAGAAAATTGAGTTGAGAGCGGTTATTAAATACTTCTGTTTAAAAAAAATGAGTACTAAAGACATATATGCTGAATTAGTGGGGACACTAGGGAACTCTGCTCCGCCGTAATCCACAGTAGCACGCTGGTCGAAGGAGTTTAACTTAGGAAGAACATCCACTCAAGACGAACATCGCGAAGGCCGCCCTTCTACGGCCCTTACGGAAGATAATGTAAAAAATATCAATGAACTCGTGTTAACAGATAGAAGAATGACTATCAGACATCTAGTTGAGCTCACGGGGATTTCGTATGGTAGTGTTCAAAGAATATTAACTGATGAACTACACATGAAAAAAGTCTCCGCCCGTTGGGTACCTAGAATGTTAACGGCCGAACAAAAGGAAATACGACATAAGATTTCAAAGTGTAATCTTGAAAAATTTCGAGCTTATCCCGAAACTTTTTTGCGTCGATTTGTCACATGGATGAGTCTTGGATCCATCATTTTGATCCTGAGACAAAACAACAATCAATGACGTGGAAGCGACCCAGTTCCCCTACACCTAAGAAATTCAAGGTTGCAAGCTCAGCTGGGAAGATCATGGCTTCCGTGTTCTGGGATGCCGAAGGAATCATAATGATAGAATACCTCGAAAAGGGAACCACTATTACAGGCTCTTACTACGCTGACCAGATACGAAGATTGAGTGAAGCAATCAAGGAAAAGCGGCGGGGCAAACTTCGTGCTGGTGTCCTCTTTCACCAGGACAATGCACCCCTCACAAGGCCGGTGTTGCGATGGCTGCTATTCGTGATGCAGGCTTCGAACTGCTTGAACACCCCCCATATTCGCCAGATCTAGCCCCCAGCGACTTCTATCTTTTTCCACGCCTGAAGGAAGATGTTAGAGGTAACAAATTTTTGGATGACAGTGAAGTGATGGCCGCTGTGGAGGCATTTTTGACAAGTCAAGAAAAATATTTTTTTTTAAAGGGAATTCAAGGTCTAGAGAAACGATGGTCTAAGTTTGTAAACTTGCAAGGAGACTATGTTGAAAAATAAATTAGGTTTTTTTACATTTTATGTGCCTTTCATTCTGATTATCATTACTTTTGGATCACCCCTCGTATTGTTTATTTAGCAGTGGATAAATGGCCAAGTATTTCATCGCGATGATTTGGTGTTTTATTTCAAGCAGCTGTAGTAGGTGGTCGGATCGGAAATAAAACAAAAGCGTGCTACAGGACGGCAGGAGACGGAGCCAGGGCAGGCGCCAGGGCGGCCTATTTGTGGAGCCGGCCGTAAGGGAGCCACCGCGATACATTGTAGACACGCAAAGTGCTTCATCTAAACTTAAGATTCTAAAGGGATACGTTGAGCTGGTCTGTGTCAAAAACCACTATGTAACTATGTATATGAATAAGAAAAAAGAAATACATGTCACTTATTTTTGTCAAAGTCTTCTATATTAACTCGCCTGACCACAACAAGACAAAATCTTTTGGATGCGATCTGGATAGATTATTTGATGATATTCCATGACACACGTGTTCCACAGTTATGACTTATTACCTTATTGTGGCTGCTGTACCTACTTTATTTTTTTGTTGGCGGATGCGTGACTATACCATTCTTTGAACTCTAGCTCTTGGCGGATTAGTGACTATACCAGTCTTTGAACTCTAACCCTTGGCGGATGCATGACTATACCAGTCTTTGAACTCTAGCTCTTGGCGGATGCATGACTATACCAGTCTTTGAACTCTAGCTCTTGGCGGATGCATGACTATACCAGTCTTTGAACTCTAGCTCTTGGCGGATGCATGACTATACCAGTCTTTGAACTCTAGCTCTTGGCGGATGCGTGACTATACCAGTCTTTGAACTCTAGCTCTTGGCGGATGCATGACTATACCAGTCTTTGAACTCTAGCTCTTGGCGGATGCATGACTATACCAGTCTTTGAACTCTAGCTCTTGGCGGATGCATGACTATACCAGTCTTTGAACTCTAGCTCTTGGCGGATGCATGACTATACCAGTCTTTGAACTATAGCTCTTGGCGGATGCATGACTATACCAGTCTTTGAACTCTAGCTCTTGGCGGATGCGTGACTATACCAGTCTTTGAACTCTAGCTCTTGGCGGATGCGTGAGAGACCCACTTCTCTGGTTGGCCCAGTTAAACCCGAGCGCGTCGCGGCGAAAAAGCGCACGCGCGACATCCGCCGGAGCTGCCCGACACTCCCGCGCAATCATCACGGCGGCTACACCCAGCTGACCGCTAATCAACTGATAGGCTACTATAACTATGTATGCAGTCTAATGATATCTCTATCGAGCAGGTCTTTCAGCTGGTATTATTTCGCCCATGTTTTATGTGTTTTGTTTATCTCTCGCATTGGAGGGCTTTCGCCCGTAATATGTTCGACACGTTCAAATATCTGTTTGCCTGGTACTGCAAGACCACTTAGTAATGACTGTTGTGATAATGTCACGCTATTGCATTATATAATAGTCCAGTGGTAGACTAATCATCTGTATGAAATTGAATTCAATTTCTAGCAGCAGCACACGTATATATCATAGTCCAATCTCCCGCTCTAGAGTTAAGTATGAATAATTAGTTGATGTTTGTTCGTTGTAACAAGAAAAAAAGTATCCAATTAATCTGCGCGCGCTTCGATTGCGGCGCACCCATAAGACAAACGCCGGCGACAACTGTTGTCTGCCGTCACGACAGCTGCGCCGCCGCCGCGGCAGCGCGGCGACAAACGCGCTCTTTCAGTAACTCTCACTCTTATTCCTATCACCAACCCGGTGTGTAGCCCTATCCTCCACTCCCCACCTAACTTTGTTACGTTGTAATTGAAAGTGGCTGTCAAGAAACCGCTGTTCGATATTTGTCAGGGAAATTGCATGGCTTTGTATTACGTCAAATTAATAGCCAATGTTTATAAATAATATTATCAATTTGATATTTTGTATTCCGATTTAGATCGGATCTGACACGTGACACGGTTGATCTTCAAATTGAGTACAAGGGTATTAACACTCTTTACTATTTCTCAGAACTGATTTTGATTTTTGCTTTTTCTGCAGGACCGACTGTAAGATGGAGCTATATTTGTTTGTTTTCGTAAAACTACGGCCACCTCTTCTCGACTGACTAGTCGAGTATATTTCTCGAATGTTATGACAGGAGTATCATAACCACATGCGACGTTGTCAAATAATTTGAGAGTAGCCGCAGGATACAGGCGCAGCCGTTGACCACTCAGCTGATTTACGGGCCGACGAGGCCGGAGAGGTGCGCGCGACTCGCGCGAGTGAGTCATTAGCCGTGCGTCTGTCAGCGGCGCGCGCGCGTCGTCATAGCGACGCCGACGCCGCGCGACGCCTGCGCGCCGTGATTTATTCAGAAGAGCTTACGGGAGCGCATATGCGCTCTGTTTTTTGATGTCAGTCTTAAATACTTACCACAGCTGTAACTGTCTTTCGAGTTCATGCTATCTTGTCGATGACGAACTGAGATCTAAAGTGACATATAAAAAAATATTATGCATTTCTATTTTATATTTAACAAAGCTTCTTAGGAAATACAAGTGAATACTTCAAATAGATAAGTCAACAGACATGTGGCTTACAAGTGATGCACGCGCCGCATGTGTAGCGTTGCCGTGTGATGCGCGCGCGGCGCTAGCGCTATTAATCACGGCGATCATAATCTCGCGTCCCGGCGCGCGCGGCGCGGCGTCGGCGCCGCCCGCGCTGTTTGTATAACCGCGTGGTACAAACTCAACCGGCACTTCTGCTCCGCTTAATTATGAGTAACTACAGCTACAAAGAACGATGTTCTGCAGGAACTATACGTAGGTGAAAGGTATGCATTTTGTGTACTATTGCACGCTGTGTTGAAAAAAGGTCCTACAGAAGTGTTATTCTCTTAATAACGGCTCCCTGTCGAACAGTCGATCGAGTGAGTGGAGTTATATTAGCGCGCACATTAATTGACAATGCCCGCTCTTAAATGCTGATTGTACGCTCTGACAGGACAACTAATTGGTCCACGAACCCGAAATAAAAAGAACATAACTTTCTCTAACAATTCGTTACATTTGTATTAATTAGGAGTTAAACAATACAACATGTATAATATAATATTACAAGAAAAATATACCGCACCAGAGTAGGCCATTTAGAGGTCACTTTAGTAATAATTATGAAAGTATACCTTACCCAAGACTAATAAGTATTTAATATTGATCACAGGTCATAACACTCATAACATAATAATGTAACACGCAAACAAATTAAAGGTAGTTTTAAAATTGTAAACGCACATTCTACCTATACCATAGGATTAATTTGTTGCAGCTTCCTCATGTCATAACAGCCGCGATTTATTTTCACCTATCGACAAGCTCAAATTATAATTCCCTGTTGCACTTTATACCTCTATAATCTTGTACCAAACATCTCAAGTTTGTATTTTCAACATGTCGAATTATTCGCCTCGTTTGCTACTAGGGAAGAGTATATAAACTCTATGATGACGGGTTAAAAAGTTCCCGATGTTTTTGTTTACGATGGGAAGTGAGCACGCGCAGATTGATGGCGCGGCTTTTAGTTGCGCGGGAAGTATCAAATATTTACGATCGCGATCAACACGCGCTTTTAGCTCTTGACCTTATTCCTCAGAAGTTCATTAATGTAAGTGGATAGTCTTGTTTACACGTTGTTTTAAACATAAAAGAGCATAACGCATTTGTTTTCCATTTATACGGAACGAGCGCCATGTTTTCTAATAAAAAAATGTAGTATTTCATTATGAGGGTATAATGCAATTGCGCTGATGGAGTGCCGCGTGGGGTCTCTGATACAACGGCAACACAAATTGGCGGCGCGCGTCGCTAACTCGATCAGCACCCCCGCGATTTGGCCCAAAACAACCTTTTGAAAGTTTATAATGCAGAAACAGGCAACAGTTGCACAAATGGTGCGTTATAGCATCGAGTAGCTGGCTTGAGTTGTAGACGCAATTTTATTATTGTCTAGGTAAATAATAGTTTTCAAAAGGGAACACCGCAAAAGTCCATATTTTTTCCGAAATTAATTTGGTCAAATTTTTTTAAAGCTATATTATAATCGCATAACGTTGGTTAGGTTAGGTTTGATTCATAAGCGATATCAAGAAATTCCGAATGCAATGTTTTGCTAGAAGACTACTAAAAACAATGCATTCGGAATATTGATCAATTTGGAATTATGATGAGAAAACTTGGATAAAATACGACACATTAAAATAAGGGCATAAACGAAAGCCACCAATGCCTTGAGCTATGCACAGAAACATTAAGTGGAAGTGGGCAGGCCGAGGGCCCTGCCAAGATGCACTACGCTAACTAGCGTCTCTCTTCGTTTCGTTTTTAAACCAATCGCGACACTGGAAGATGACGTGATACGAAAAGTCACGTGTTCTACCAGAGACGCCATTGGTTAATAACGAAACGAATAGAAACGATAGTTAGCGCAGTGCCTCTTCGCAGGGCCCTCAGGTCGTGAACCTAAAAAACCAGCGATGCACCTAGAAAGGGACAATATAGAAAAGAGTCAGACTTTTGACACTATGGGAAAATATATCAAAAGAACAGCCGGCAATCAAACTGGACTCACGTAGCACAAGACAGACAAATGGACAGTTTTGGAGGAAGCCTCCATATATTCGGGGTTCTAACATTATTAAATTACTAACCAAAATAAAAATTACTAACCGCTATAGATATGTACCATAGTTCATGAAACCCGTAATAAAACTAAAAACAATTTAAATTAAATTAGCATAATAATTACTAGTTACTTCAGATTATGTTAATAGCGGGAAATTAAAGGCTTTTCTATTTTATTTATATGGTTAATAGTTTTCTGGGCTATAATGGGTCTTAATCTTGAATTGACAACCAAATGTGGAGTTTCTTATTTATTTCCAAATACTTGTACGAACTACGAACATAAAACGATTATGGATTATGATTTTTCAATTGACAAGTAGTTCCATTTTAGGTCTAAAATAATAAGTTTACTTTTCATCATTCATTAATTAATCTAAGTGGTTTGTAGCCGTACTAGTTAATTAAATAAATAAATAATAAATAAATTATCTGTCTAACCAAGATTTGAAGACCAAAAGACATCAACTACCATAACGTTGCAAAATATTTACTATTGAGGTAAGTACCTAAATAAAGAAGTAATAATAATAAATTCCTTTTTAGGGTTCCGCAATCAACAAGACGGACATGCAGAAGGTTATGGCGAAACTATAAGGGTTCCTATAGGATCGCCGTGTCCATTTGTCCGATTGTCCGCGGCTTAACTCAGAAAATTTTGGTACTACAAAGCTGTAATTTGGCATACTTAAACATTAAATTACGTCGTAAAAAAAACATGATTTTTGAAGGTATTTAAAGAGCTGGAAAACACGACCACGTTCAAAACTTTAATTCTTGAGGCACTACACATAGAACGTTGTCACAGAAGGTCGATGATAATTTTTGGCATAATTTATTCCTTTTGACTTAAAGCGGTCATTATAGCATTGTTCTATAGTGGCTTTTCAATGGAACTGACATGTGACACTTAAACCAACGCGAAAATGAATTGATCAATGACTTATTTTGCATTTTAATAAACTAAGCGATATGTATTTTAACCCAAAGATAATAATTAATTAAATAAATAAAATAAATAATTAAATAATGAACCGAATGTTTGTTGGAGTATTATATTGTTGTAGAATGTTCCAATTAGAGTAGAAGCAACACTGATTGCGAGCGCCCGCACGTGCGTGGGGAGACGGCTTCGTAACGAAGCCTAGCTCTAATCTCTATGGGAAACCTTTTTATTAAATTGCCGCGAGGGGCAGACTTGTACGGGCTCGTGTTTGTGCCGACGGCTTTTAATACAATTACTTTCATTCGTCTAATAGATATCGATTCGTTACCGTCCACAAGTCAGTGAACTTATTTGTTTTGGGACTGTACACAATGTTAGAATTTCCGAATCGCGGCCCTAGACAAGATGCTTAATGGTTGAAAACGATTTTCGAAAACTGTCAAAGTGTAAGTATGGAATTAATATAAGCGTTCGAAATCGAAACCACAACCCTGCGCCTCTATTCAACACGGTAAATACCATATCGTGTTTGAGCTGTTATCGTATTGTCACCGCTTTGATAGCTCTTATTTACTTGACAGTAATGGCGACTGACGTCAAAACAATACCATACAAGACAGAGACGATATGTTTTTTACCTTGGCAGCTTACGTCAATAATATACATTTTCGATAACGATCGATAACGATCTCGCCACGCGTCTAGGGCCACTCAGTCTGTAAAACGATACGAAAACATCTCCACCCTTTTTGCGACGCTCAGCAAAATTCAATTCAGCGCGTCCCGTCTGAATACTGAAAGGCGTTTAAATAAATGTGCATATTTTCTATAGGTATAACGTATAACAGGCTATAAATGTATTCGGCCGGGTTGGAGGGTGGAGCGGATATTTGTGCATGGCGAGCACGTTCCGGGTAATTTGGCCGATGTCGGCGGAGTGGAAAACGCTGTAAGCGCTTCTCGAGGCGCGGGGCGCTTAGCGATGCACGCTGTGCACTTTTACGAGCCAAATTTCGTGATTATTTCATGTTCAACACTATATTTTGCACGGTCTTTCTAACTTGTGACTCTTAAGGTTTCTGCCCACTGCACCGTATCATAGGATGACCGTAGTAAACCGAACGTGTCAGACAAAATAATATTCTTTGTACTCACAAGTATGAGACTATGCCCACAAGCCCGTTCCGGGACGGACCAACCTTTTAATAGTAATTACCTTCCGGGCCTGATACGTGCATAGTACAGTCATGTTGTGGTACGGTGTAGTGGGTAGAGACCTTTAGAGGCTAAATAGCGAAATGATAACTACGAGTATGAATAGATAAAAGCACTGTCACAATGGCGATCCTACTTTCAGAGCCGATGTCTCTTAAACGGGTAGATCTATTATTTTATCGAAACAGATTTTAACGAACGTATCATTAAGCTGAATTTTCGTTTAATCGGAAGGCATTTCTCACCCCATGATTTGTTTTTCTTGGTAGTCACAAGTTTAACCCAACCGGACTTAATGTTTAAGATATAGAGAACATCATGGTTTTAGCAGATTTTCCATTCTATTCGTTTGCGATCTACAATGCCACAGATAGATACACCGATACACGTGCAGACACAGATACAGACCTAAACCTACAACACCCCCCTCTTTTTTCGGGAGTTAAACACTTAGGTAGTGACTTTCGATAATTCCAATTCCTGGTCATTGTTTTAAAAAGGCTGCAAGAGTTCTAATAGGTAAGTAGTTATGTCTAGAAGCAGATATGGACCGGCATGTTACAATTTCCAAATCCAACCGTCCACCCCTCGTACCCTTGGGAGCAGCCCGCCCAGGCCATCGCAGGCGCCAATGACTTCCAACCCACAGCAACGCAAAAATACATTAAGGTTAGCATATGGCAATATACCGCCACATATCTGCGCCCTACATGGTCCACGTAATGACCCCTGATTGGCCGCTGTCCATAAAAAAAATGTCAAACACCATAAACTATGGTCACATGTTCAGCACTTTTGGTCATAGACATTTTAATTAAATAATTAAGATGAATTGAGATTTAAATAAAAATGTTTAGTTAATTAAGCTTTACTTCAATCGATTTACCGTTCCAGATGTTATGCGGTTACAGTATGCGTCGGACATAGCGAATCAAGTTACATAATGAACAGCTGTTGTTTGAAGGATAGGCCACGTAATCAAGTCCGTTTTACTCACAGAGAAAAAGCTCGAAAAGTCAATACTTTGTTTCCCACAGCGCGAACTAACGACAAGGAACGTTTTATTTCCGGCTCGGTACCGGAAGCGTGAGCACGCGTCACACCGGAAGTGCGTGAGAATTTCCGCTGAATTGTTATGTAAATAGTACTGTGAAATCGGCGTTTTACATGTAGAAAACAGATATATTCATTCATACACTTGTTTAATGCGAACTGTATTTGTGGAGTATTTATAATATTGCTAACAAATATTAAATTATGAAGGTTAAAGCTCAAAATAAAGTATGGCTAAGCACAGGAAACAGTAATCAAATGAATTACAATAAGGAAAATATAAGAGTGTTGATTAACGTTTACCTACACGTTTCACGAAACTAATTAGATCTTGAAACAAACATGACTTCACATCTAAAACTATATAAGAATATTGATAACTTTACTGTAACGCATTATAATTGTCTGTGCTCCTTGTGACATTATCTCTATTGATTGTATCCCTCGCGGTGTATTTGGATATTTTCGCTGCGTGTGCGGCGCACGCGGCCGATACGCCGCCACGCGCCTCTAATGGCTGCGGGCTATGGGGTCACTTACTCGACACGACAGCTTATGTACCCCGGTAGGGCTTACACATACCTTATCATCTATGGGTGAATAGGGTTGCAAGTTATGCGTTTTTCATATCTAACGGAACATAACCTGTCACTCAAAATAAGTAGGTGCGCCCTTAATGTAAACTAACTTAGGTATCCCTATCCTTAATATGTTCTATTAGGAATTGTATTTGAATAGTAAACACAAAAAACATGACACAAAAACTTAACAAGTAAAACTTTACGCATAGAGATAGGATATTCAATTCAATCTCAGAATGAGTCACGGTCGTAGAGCCAGTCACTGTAAAGATATCCGAATTTATGTACCGAGTTTTCACGGCTTTGTAACATAATAGCTGATGTGCATGGACCTTTGGAATTCAATACAAGATTCTCTTTTTGTATGCGATGTTTGGATGGAGGGAGGTCTTAGTATAATGGTGATGGGCTTTCGTCATCCCTCTGCGTAGCGGGCTCGATTGGGCGGGAAGAGCGAGACGCAATCTTGATGAATAATGACAACTACGGGATTTTAACTAAATTGAGAGACTTGTACCTACTAAAGATCGATCCTTATCCAACTATAACTCTGCCATTCAAAAATGTATTGTTTGTTAAATTTCCAATATCTACATAGCAAGAAAATTCGTTCTAACACTGAGCTGCACTTTAGCTTTCCCTATTTCAATTTACTATGTTAACGTTGAAACTAGGCATTGACATACAACCAGGTCAACTTGCCATGTAAGGATCACTTAACGGCAACGTTCCTCTCCTCGTTTCCAATACTGCATCTCTAAACTGTTTAGCGGAAGTTAGTGAAAGAAAATAGTGGTATAACATGCGCACCGAAGTGAACGGTGGGGTGTGAATTAATGGTTATCGAATAGCGCACGGTCCACGGCTCCCAAAGCTGCGCAGGCACAATAACAGCACATGATTGACATGATTATCGCGTTGACGCATCTAAGCTCCAAGTATCTATGCTAATACCCGTTATGACCAGCCATGAGCGTTTTTTATTGCTGTAAAAAATGCCTCGTTCGTTAAGTAGGTAATTAATCGAATGTGATACTAAATATACTTATCATATGCTTTTATCTTTTATTTATTAATGTAATTGCTTGCCGGAGATCGAGTTTATATGGCAGTTTATCATGACGTCGCTTTATTTATTTGTACTTAGGATAAAAACACGTCGTCATAATAATAACAATGATTTTTACATCACAATAATAAACAATAAATTCTATACAACGGCTATTCTAGGCGGTAAAATACGACCATAATACGAGTATATTGTCTTTGACCCGTTATGGTACTGTTTTTAACTTGGCGGCCATTACTATCAAGTGAATAAGAGCTATCAAAACGTGGACAATACTATAACAGGTCCAAAACGATATAGTTATTACCGCCGAGCATCTCAGCCCAAGATTTTTTCTCACCTGTCAGATATTTTACAGTACTTACCTACACAGAAGAGATTCTACGGTAAGGTATTGTGAGGGCAGCATTTAGCGCGTCTCTGTCATGTCCGGCGCAGATCCACGGGCTAATATTTGCCCTCGGACAGGATGTTTGCTCCACGGATAAGACAAATATTCGTATCGACATCATCTCAAGGCAAACGAGCAATAAAAACTCTTAGCCAACCCATAACATCGAAGACCAATATTGAGCAAAAACAAATGCAGGTGGTGGACCAGAAAGATTTGTACGGTATGTAAATATAAAAAATAGGGTTGGGATCGGGATGTTTTTTGATAGTTAAAGATTGACAAATATCACAATCATATGCATTAACGCAGCATGTCTGTTTGTACTTGGGAGACCGAGCGTCGCTCGGTTTAAAACCGAGTTATCCCAAATTTAACAATTTGACAGATCGATTTCTTCACTCGGAGAACCATAGGGGTTCCGCAATTCAAAATATCGAGCCGTTTTCGAGAATTTGATTGCAAACAAACAAATATCCTTACTTAATTATATATTATAAACGCGAATGTTTGTATGTATGGATGGATGTTTGTTACTCTTTCACGCTGCAACGGCGGGACGGATTTGGATGAACTTTGAAACGGAGATAGCTTATACCCTGGATTAACACATAGGCTACATTTCATCCCGGATAATTTAAAAGTTCCTGAGGGAATAACGATATACGAAATCTACGCGGACGAAGTCGCGGGCAGAAACTAGTTATAAATATTGCTCGCATTATATAGGATGTACACCTGTTTAATGTTTTGTTTTGCATTTATTGAGTCTTGTTACAAAATAAAACACTTACCTATCTTTAAAAGAGAAAGTCATTATTAATTATTTCGACATAAATATTATTTTCCAACTCAAGTGTATCAATTTAACGACTTCTGAGTAGCATCCTCAAAAATAACTTGAACTTTGACTCTACAATCGATCTCATCAGTGATGACATCAGCAAACAGAGACCACATTGTCGCTCCTTAGCGATAAAAGTACCATAAATACGACGGGATGCTGCGATTTGGGCTGCCATCGCGCTATCGGCGGCGGAAGGCGCGCTCTTGACCCGCTGATAACGCGTATAAATAGAACAGGATAACGCGTGTCAAGACCACAGCGCAAGGGCTTTGTTGTAGTCATCCGGTCTCAGGAAAAAGATATATATGGGCTTTATACTCTTATACTGCTTTTCTACTATTGCTAATCTCGATTCTGTATTAGTTCGCCTTTGTTGTGTGGTTGAACGCCTCGTTGTGCTGAAATAAAGCATTTCTTTATACAGGCAGACACTGATGGACAAAATATTTCAAATGTGACGAGCAAGTCGAGAAACTATAACATTTTTTGCACTGTATGTAATTACTCGACCTCTTTATTCTACTGGGTAAACCATATTGCCTTTGACGTGTTATGTAATCGTATTGTCGACGTTACGATAGCTCTTATTTACTTGACAGTAATGGCGGCGAGTTTAAAGGGGCTTCTAAACGGGCCATGTTTTGCTGCAATTTGTGGCCGGCAACTAGTGCTATCTTACTCTTACTTCGTATGTTAGAGCAAGATGCGTATAGTTGCCGGCCACACATTGCCGTGAAAATGTTGCTCGTTTAGAAGCCCCCTAAAACAATGACTGACAATAACATGTCAAAGGCATGGTCTTGTTTTAGCCAGTAGAATAGAGGCCCTGGACACCGATTTACAAGAATGGCACAAAACCGACCATCGTGAACGTACTTGGCCAGCAGTGGACACTAGACTTCGTCCCATTTTTGATAACGTCAGTTTGTTTTGATGTAGTTATAGTTTTTGTTTAAACTGTAACCCTCTTATTCAAAAACGCAAAATATACTGAGTGTGCTTTAAGTGTGCCTTGTCTGTATCTTTCAATGTGACATTTGAATTTGAAAGAAAGCGACAAAGTATACTCTATGTGTGTAGTCACAATTGTAACAGTTGCAAGTTATAACACAAGTTTTAAGTAAGTTTGTCTGACTCACAACAGACTTAGGTTGAGGGAAAAGGATAACATAACAACTTAGTTATGTTTCCCTTATTTCTAAAACATTAATTATTAAACGAGGTAAACATGGTTTTGTATCAAGATTAATCTGTCATCTCGAGATACACTACGATATTAGAATTCTGTGAAAGTTCACAATATTTTGACACTCAACAAAAATGTGAGATAATACTTAACCGTATTTTTTGTCTCTGGCAGTTTTAGGGTTTGGGAAAAAAGATGTGGTTATCTTTGTAGCAAGAATTCCTGAGATAAGGCAATCTTGTTTTAAAGGGCTAACAGAAGTGATGATCCAGAATATGTAAAATACGCAAAGAGATTGGAGCTGGCAGTTGTGCGGGCGCGCCGCGGCCCGTGGGCGGCGCGGTCGACGCTCCGCGATCAATAAGTCAAGTGAAGCCTGCGATGCGCGACCCGCGCAGCTACCTGTGTAATTTTGCTGTAAAAATTAGTTACGAGAACTTTGTACATTCGTAGAGTACATTTCATAGAAGAAACGATGATGACATTGATTTTACATTCTGATTAAGTAAATTACTTTTGCATGTAGTTCTGTACAAAACTAAAATGGAGTGTACGTCAAATTTCAAATATAGAACGAAATATAGAACGGTCTATACAGAAGTGTTACAACTACAAGCAAGAGGTTATTTAGTTAAGTTTTTCACCTACTACATATTACTTTGGTCAAATTACCGAGAAAATAAAATGGCAAACAAATTTCTGCTAAAGGCTAAATAGCTTAAACGCCACATTTTTCGACGTCACAGCTAGGGCTACATACCGGGGTTATAAACAAAATGACTTCATTCCAACCACTACTTGAAAGCGGGCGTAGCAAACACTGATTCTATTTAAAAATCTCAGTAAATAATTATTTAAAAAAATATGATTATTTTGTCCATAGTATATATATATATAGTTATAAGTTGGTATGCTTTTGAGACAAACTTCTAAGTATCATATTTTTTTTCAGAACACCTGTTAAATGAAGGTACACGAGCACAGCACACAAGCCACATGCTCTGATGGTAAATGAGATCTGAGGCCCTAATCTGAAAATCGAAGTTTGAAATTACGTTAGCTTCATCCCTGTCACTCGTCATTCGAGACTAAATCTAGAGAAAGGGATGGAGTTTAAATAACTTTTAGCTCCGATTTTCAAATCAGGGCCTCAGAGACCCATAGACATTTAAATTCTCAAGACTAAGGATTGTCTTCAGATTGTGGAAGACTGCAAACCTTAGACTCAAAATGCGTTGCTAGAAAATTAGTTGTAAACTTAAAAATCGGTTTGTCACATCCAAAAAAATACACAACTTGGAGATGAGATGGGAATACATAATCAATAATTTTAAGATTTTTTTTTTTTTTTTATTATTGACTAAAATTAACTATGCAGACGAAGAACTAAGTTGGATATTTTACATAACAAATTAAAAAACAAAAAGTAGATTGCGACCCTGCCAGGATTCGAACCTGGAATCTTCTGATCCGTAGTCAGACGCGTTATCCATTGCGCCACAGGGCCAACCAAGCAGTGGGACTAAATTATAAATTAGTTCGCTTAACTACTCCTGAAGAGTTTTCAGAGGCACAGTCCCTTCACTATGGTTTCTCATTTGCATGAAAAAATATATTATTCATTACTAACTGTGGATTATAAAATATTCGTTATTTTTTACGTCCTTGATACAGACCCAGCCTATGTGGCCTAATATGGAGTCTGAATGAGTACCTAATGAATCCTGTTTTATTTAATAAACGGATTTGATTAGAAATACATTGTAAGTAATGAAAAGTACTAAGAAGTTATTAATAGGGTTAGCTGGAAGAGAACCCTTAAAGGGATCTAAGTTCGCATCTGTACATATTTTTATATTAATTGTATTGTTAATTGGTTTTTCTTTTTTACAATAAAGTGTTTACATACATAGGTACTTAGTGTAAGTAGCAATTAACTTACCGAGCTGTTCAATATTTGTATTTTATGCTAATGTATAATAAAACAGAAAGGCAGACATGATGTGACCAGCCTTAACGTATATAGTTATGTTTAAATTTAGTAAAACATTAGGATGGGTCACTAGACAATCGATCTATGTACAGCTAGGCAGATGTACGCATGTGGGTGATGCAGGGGTTCATTAGCGCACGTGAGCTCTAATTAAAGTGGCGGTGTGTGCGGGCGCGGGTGCGCGCGCCGGCCCCGCCGCGCGGGGGCGCCAATGTGTTTGTTATTAGTTATATACTCGTACTTAATACTTAAACTCGAACTGCCTCAAATTACAAGTAATCGGTTAAAAATCTGGCGGAAACCATGTTGATTTCAATAATGGATTGCCGAAAAAGGTCAGAAGAAGACTAAGTAGGTAATTGTAAAATTAGCAGGAATCCTATTATATATTAGTGCTATATTATTTGGACGATGATCATTTGGTATATTTCAAAAATACACCAGAAATATAATATTTAATCTCTGTCAAATATTCGACCTGAAAAAACATTTCATGACACAGTTCCAACTTCAACAATATTTTATTTTTACGATTTCCCTTGTCATATTAGTGTGGAATGGCGGCGCTGGGCTATTTTTCATACTATAAAACTTTTCACGCAGGTCATTAGCGGTATAAATGAGTGGACAAGGTCCTAGGCCATCAACGCGTCGTCGCCTGCGCTTGCGACGGTTGTCTACGCTCCGCTGTTGTCACTTCCTCAGTAAAAATGTCGTTTTATGATTGTCAGTTCCAGAATAACCTGGGTTCAGATGTTGTATGCTCGCCACAGAACAGAAAATGACATGATTTTCAAATATAACTACGTAACTCATCTAACTTGAAGGCAAGGTATGACATGCAGCTGGACAGTGGATAAGGAGCTCTAGTCTGATTGCCGAATTTAAAAAATATAGTAAATCATACAGAAAAACGTAATATACAATTTGCACCCATTTTTATCTTTCATCAGCAGATTTGGCCGTATGTCAAATCTAGGTACGTACACATTGAAATCTTAAAATCTTGGTTCATATTAAAATGTGTTACTTTTCTAGTCTCTCACTTTAGATTTTACATGTTCTCACAACACTTGTGTGTTTTTCGAATTCTTTGAACTGTCAGCCACACCTCGAACAAGGTCACTGATATAACCAAAGTATATCTTTAAGTGGATGCTTCAAAAAGTGCGAAGTGCCAACAGCTTCAAGAGGCAATAGGCCGGCGAGTGTTAGCAATGGTTAGGACGTAACGGGAAAGGCGAGACTATTCAATAATAATTATGGAGTTGGTGATGGATATAGATTAACTGAGTTTGGCTAAACTAAGAATTACTGCATCGCAGAAACGTAATATTATGATTTCATTGGCAGATGACGTCAATAAAAATGAACTTTGTTTAGGCCACGAGGGCCGTAACCATGAATACCTAACTGATGAACATTAACATCATAAAGAATCTTAAATATCTAACAACGACGAGACAACGTTTTGTCACGCTTGGTCTGGTTTTGTTGGAACCGTCGCCGTGCTCGCACAAACTCGGAATTTATGTAGATTTCTGCGGAACGGTACCTCCGTACTTGTAGTGTATTTATAAATTACTCGTAAATGTATATATTCGTCTTGTAATACAAGTACTGTTAATACTTAAAATTCAACTCCATTTTCCTACTATCGTCTATAAAATGATCAAACCTGAAATACTTTCCTTTAAATCACCAAACTATCACCATCTTCAACAAAATGTAAGTACCTAATGCAACTAACGAAAGTTAACTTTAAACTTTAAAGATATAAAAGAGTATTTACTTTCTCTAACCTAAATTTTGACTAAAGAGACCAATTATGGATCGAAAGAAATTGGAGAAATTATATCATGAATGCTACACCGAATAGGTAGCAAATAAGAATAAAATACACTCATTTGTTGTAAATTAAGTAGATAAATATATTATCCTGTCATCACTTGTGAGACGACTATGTGAGATATGTATTTGCCGAAGTTAAGTTTTTTGGAAGTCAAATAGATGCGAGTCGCGTCGCGTGGGACGCCGGTGGGAACTACAAACACAAGCCTTGGGCAAACATCTGTTTATGGGAATACTAGTTTCCTTCTTATGTAGCGTAATTTACTTTGAGATGGACGACAAGACATAGGCATTGACTTTGGAGACTTGAGACTTGAAATTAAATTTTAGTTACATAGGCTATTTTTACAAAGGTTATTTAAATTTTGTTTCGGTGTACACTTCAAAGAGAACAATTATAAATCAACCTACTCATAAGTAAGTTTACTGTCAGCACTATACTTAATCAACATGAACAGGTCATACGCAAGTATTACTATCGCGTTACGGCGGCGGTGTCAACTGACTGGCGCCAGAATGGCGGAATTCTTAGAACATGAGACCCGTCATACGAGAAATTTGTTGACATGGAAAGATTGAGCTTGTTATTCGCCGGGCGTGAATTTAGTATGCAAAGAAATAATTAGCGCTGGGACAGCGATAACCGAGCGAGTGTTGAACAAATAGAGGCCCAATTTAGAGTCCGTACCTATTTATTAAACTGCTGCTGTTGTCGGACTCATCATCCCTAATGCATGCATATGTCGTTGCTTCAGTTTTTCCGCCCTTAGTACTATGAATATTAATCCAGTATATTATGACCTTCCACCCTTCCTCGAGCTGTTCGTTAAGCAGGGGGTGCCGGGGGCTTAGCGGGGACTTCGGGGCTCATTCGTAAACGGTTATTGATACATCGCGCGTTGTATAACGCCATATGGAGTATTAGATTGGGACACTTGGGACATGGTGGATGCGGGACGGCTCCAGCCGGCACAACTGGCTACATTTGCGTGCAAACGTTGTTTTACACCCGTTGAGGCCAACTGTTTTCACTTTTAGCTTAATATGACTTACCAAATGTCACGGTTCGGGCTAGTAAAAGGCTGTCTCAGTTTTCATTGGCATGAATGTTAGGGGAGTTAAAGTTACCTGCGGTGTATTTTGTTTTTATGTGTGTATACCTAGTCTACTTTGTTTGCTACCGGGGGGGTTAGGACTTAGGGACTGATTGTTGAGTTTCCTGACGGCGTTTTTTTCAGCAGTGGTCTCCTCTTGGGAAGCGCTGGTAGTAGATATTGAAGAGTAAAAGTGCCCGTGCGTGTAAGTGGGCTCACTTACTGAACTATCTTTTATCTTATCTTAAGTTATGTGAGCCCTATGCTTTTTAAACATAGGAAATGAATTAATGAATTAATGATATTTATTTTCCAAAGTAAGTCACAGTAAACATTGCATGATATGTCAAAGTACAAGAAATTACATTGGAATCGTCAGAAATATACACAAATTTTAATATAATTTAAAATAGAAATAAGAAGTCAGGATAACATTAAAAAAGAAGGACTAAGGAGTTATGACCGTTAAGGATCGTCTTTAAAAATAGGCTGCAACCAAATTAGTGTTTTTTTAAATAAATCATAGAATAAGTCAAAACATCAGAAATAATAATAATCTTATATAAAATCATAACATTTTAAATAATTTATGTACCTAATTATAAATAAACTCTCTAACTGAATATAAATTAAGATTGTATGATGAAATGAATGATTGTCTGAATGTAAGATTGTATTGATAATAGGCGACCAGTTTAAATCTTCCGGCTATCCGGCTTCCTGAAGTCACTGCCTGTTGTTGGTGATTATGACTATTATGATTACAGCATTTTTGATCATGAATGTTAACATGAAATAACAGAGTAGAAAATAAATTGACGCCCAAACAAAAACAATTCTGAAAGTTATTTCTTAAGAGGGTCCAATAAAAAGGTCGTTTCATTAGCGAGCAGTCTCTTCCCATAACGACGTCCATCCATTCATATCGGGTGACTTAATCAAACCGTGCACTTGTCGAGGGGCCGGGGGCGAATATATTCATTTCGTCCGCAATATTTGTACATTAGAGGTCTCGCCTCGCTACGTTCCCCCCGTGGCCCTCCTTTGACTCCTTGCCTTTTCCCTCACCCTTAGCTTTGAATTTATTATGATGAAGGACTCTAAAATCAGTGTATTTTTTTTTCCTAAAAGCCAAGGATCGTAAGGTCGGAGTTAATACTTTTCACAAATTTCTAAATTCTAGATTTTCATCTCATCAGATCTTAGAATTGTTTTGGAATTTTGAATCATAATCATACTTTTGTAGGTACATCAGAAATCGTCTCAGTGATTACCATTTTACGTTAAGAAGTTTTTTGAAACATGTTTGTTTTTATTGTACCTAAAGACCTGTTTATGTAACAGATTTAATCATGGCGGGGGACTGAGGGACAGGAGGCGGAGGGACGTCTCGGAAAGTAATGAAACCTAAAATCCCTGGTACGGGCTGTAATCCCCGAGCAGGGGTGCCAGTTGGCCGGAGCTAATGCGGTTTAGTGTTTCGTTTCAACTCGTAATTGTGTTTTTATACACTGATAGTGTTATCTTGCGCCTAATCCTGTAATGATTGCGCAAAATGGCGTAGACACATGTTCTTTACGTGTGTTTAGTTTTTTATGTGATGTTTATATTTATGTTTCATATAAATCTTATGTGTAATATTACGGTGTCTCACTTGTCTCAGTATTAAATGTCGGCATAGTAAAGTAAGCGAGCATGATCGGCGAAATCTCGTTAGCCGCGACCCTGCGGCGCGCCGCGCCGTCGTTCGAGCCGTAGGCGGCGCACGTGCACTCCGTTTAATGAGCCTGCCCTGTCGGCCATCTCCGACCCGATCAATACTTGTTTGTGGCTTCAAATACCTTCTCGATGAACGGCATAAAAGTTTATAAGGACTATTCATTGCATTGTGTTGTGCATTTTTTTATTTACTTAGTACCTAACATACAACAAAATTATCAAAATTATCGCAAAATACTTACTGAAAAGATGGAGTGTAAAACTGAAAACACGCAAAAAGTATTCGAAAATTATCAAAATTATCGCAAAATACTTACTGAAAAGATTGAGTGTAAAACTGAAAACACGCAAAAAGTATTCGCAGTCGGTAGGATTCGAACCTACGCTCCCAGAGGGAATCTGATTTCTAGTCAGACGCCTTAACCGCTCGGCCACGACTGCCACACGAAAACATGCGAAATTAACCTTCACTAGTTGTGACGATATTTCAATTCAATTTTCGTCTCATTTTAGACACAAGAGGCGTAATAAAGTAAATAAATCAATTGTATTGTGTAGTGTGTACGTATGTACTCATCATGTTTGCTTTATTAAATAAGTAATGTAAGATGCACAGTTCACGATTATTTATTATTTGAATTATTTGCTTAATTATTATTTAGAATGGAATACAACAGAAATGGTTAATTCGGTGCTAAAATAAAATGAGCATAAACAATAGGAAAAACATAATAAAAAAGTAGAGTATTACAAACTTTTATTTTTTAGTCATTATCATTATGCCGAGCCGCGTCTTTAATATATTTTGAATACAACCTGACCAAAAAGTAGTTTCTAGTTGGACTCCTGTTTCTCTCTGTCTGTGTGTCGCTTTGAGCTCTTAAACGGACCGACGACTGAACGGAGACAGATTTCTAGACAGTTTAATTAAAAAGCATTTATTTCCTTTATCGGGATAAATATTAGTTTCTTAGCTTAGGTTTGATGGGAACTGGATGTGTCATTCAAGGGGTCATAATAGCATCGGTAGTATTTATCAAAAAAAGTTATTTTAAGAGCAGTACGAGAATAAACTGAAGCTGCCAAGCAAAATCACGTTTTCTGCAGAAATACCGTTTTATAACACAGCTAAGTTTACATAACGCAAGAAACCCCACGGCCGTGCCGTAATTGAAATGGAGTGCGGTATTATGATTACCTAAGTACGTATGTACCAACTTGTACCATTAGATAAGTAGGCCCATGGTAACTCGACCATGGCTAATGTGGTGGACGTGGTGGTGGTATGTCTTCGGATCCAGGGAGCGCCATGGAGGCCATCGCCTGGACGGGTGCACCGCTTCCAGACCTAGCTACTATACCTATAGGCTTATCCATACTAATCCATCCATCCATATCCAAACTAATAATAATAATATAAATATGAAAGTTTTGTCTGTTTGTTACGGCTTTGTGTCAAGGCTAAACCGCTGAAAAGATTTTGATGAAATTTGGTATGGAGGTAGCTTGAACCTCGGGTAAAAACATGGTAATTACACTTTTTCCTTAATATGGAACAGGCTTACCATTTATTGTGTTATAAAGCTACTGAAAAATGGCTCATGGATATCCTATCCGTTTTGTTAAAACATCGAACTTTGATTTCGTAAATAGAGTTGTTGTATTGTGTTACGCTTGGCCACCATAGCGCTGATTTGTTGGTTCAAATCCGCTACCCTGGTGGTTAGCAGGCATCTATCACTTAATGGCTCGTGAAGGGATCAAATTACGCCGGTGTGACGTAGACTTCATCGTCTAACTCCACCATTGCTGCGTTAGTGAAAATGGTATAGTGCGCATACTCATGCGTGCATGACCCGAACAATGCGCTTGCGCATAATGCGGTCAATGCGGCGCCAGCCATAGCCCTACCCTGCGATGCTATTCCAAGGTGGGTTACTTAGGAGTAAAGTTTTAAAAAGCGATTTTTCACGTAGAAACTGGTAGAATTGATCAGAGTGACTTCCTTCCTTAGTGGTTTCGAGTGACCTTAAGAAAAGAGGTTCGCGTCGCGTTCAATTCGATATCTGAGGAAATTATCGCGGTGATTAAGAAACACATGTACAGTCGAAAGTCACCTGTCAATAATATCTACACAGCGATCGTGTTAAATATATGTGTAGGTAGGTACAGTACTACTGTCAAGAGTAAAAATATGGGAGTACGCCACATCTCAAAAAATAAATCCTAATGTACCTTATTTCAGTGTAACGAGAACATCGTAAAATATTTATGAGACTGTACATTGTCCTTATTGAGTGGCATAAAGCGCCCAGATATTTTTGGCGTCTTGGTAAAGTGTATATCATTTATGATCTTGACTTTACAAAGCATTCTTAACAATTAATTGTATTGAATATTGTCATATTTGCTCAAATTCACGTACCTGCATTTTCGTAATAACAAATTAGCTGAGGTTACAAAGTAAGTGATAAATAGCAAACCTAATGAAATAAATTACGAAATCTGAAAGCGGAAGCGAATTAATAACAACCGCTGCTGGCGAAACGTTTTGACCAAGTAAATAGGTGTATCTCCTAACCTATCGATGTTTCGAAAAACTTTTGTCCAAATGTTCATTTGTTCAATAATCATTTTTCTCTGTACCCATTAACTTTTCAAAACGGTTAAAAAGATATACCTACAGAACCTGTAGGTTAGGTTAGGTTATTTTTTCAATAATCTAGGAAAGTTATAAACGTTATTAGAGAAAATATATTTATGGATAAATAAAAACGAAACAACGGACAAAAGTTTTTCGAACTTAAGATAACTCAGATATAAGTATAGAATTTCCATTATATGTGGTAGTGGACGTTTACTATTTTAAATGTGGTATAGGTTTTTTCGCACACAGTGACGCGGATGAGCGTTCTATTTATAGTGCAGCGATTGTGGAGCCATTTCGTTCGGTTGCAACTCGTTTTGCACTGCATTACTGTCACCTTGAGGCGTCCGCGCTCTGCGTTCGTTTGTTTGCATGTTAATCCGATTTAATAGCTACTTATTTGAATCAATGTTCTTAGTAACGACTGCCTATAACATTAGCGTATTTAATACGTTGCCATACTCGTATTGATTTTATATCTAAGTCACAGAGTTATTGCTTTGCGATAGCATTAGTACCGTAAACTGGGGGTACTTTGATTTACGGGGTAACATTGCCCACCCCAAAAACTATCTTTAATATTTAATTATTCTACTAAATGTTTCATCAGGACTAAGCTACTCATACAGTTATATAATTACTTCAACAATTCAAGAAGATAACAACTAAAACAGTTATCGTTTTAAGGTCGGGCAATGTTACCCCGTAAATCAAAGTACCCCCAGTTTACCGGTACCTATTCAAAATTGATTATTAAGAATACTTTTTATTAGGAGTGCCATTAATGTACAAGAAGCCTCACCTTATTCTTTAAAACATATTAAGCTCGCCTTGTACTGGTTTTTTGTTGTTAAATTACTGTGTCATGTATTTACTTTTTAAGTTTGTACAATAAAGAGTATAAGTACCTACATATACTTATACATATTATAAACTAACTTTTGCATTGCTAGTTACGTACCTAACACACAATAAAAAGGGTTTAGTGACATCTATTGGAGCCCGTTTATTTTGGTCAGCTATATCTTAAAATGCGTAGGTATCATTGTATTCCAATTCTGGACATAAAAGTGCAAATATAACGTAGGTATTCTAGGCACCATTGCAGACATTGCAGTGCATTCTGCAAACAATGCCGCGGTGACTGGGGCATCACTTCCGCTGCACCTAACTGTACCCGAGTGCGCCGGAAACATACTAAGCACCGCGCCGAGGTAGCGTCGGAGTCAGCTATTACCAAACAATTACAAGGTGTCCAGAAGTATAATCTTAGATGCAGTTGGGGTATGAGCGCGAGACCTTATAAAAGATAGCTTCTTTCCGCGTAGCCTATATCAGGACTTAGCCTATATATGTGCCAAGTTTCATCCCAATCCGTTCAGTGGTTGAAGCGTGATTGAGTAACAAACATCCAAATATCCAATGTTGACAATTATAATAACTACCTATTAGTAAGATAAGATAAGATAAGATTAGTTAAAGCTTAGGATTCGTTGACGGTTATCGCCATTTCTTCGAGAACTATTCAATTTTCCGGGATCAACAGAATCTTATTCCTATGTCCTTTCTCGGAACTCAAGCGGATTAGCCGTGAAAGCGTCACTAAAAGAAAAAATGTATGGATAACGTTATTTAACCACTAATGTCGTTGGTATATAGGGAATCACATTCTACAGAAGTATAAACCTAGGACACAATACCAATTTTCTCGATTTTTTCGCTCCTGCAGATTAAAGATCTGTTGCCTAAATTTTTGTGTTTAGTAGCATAGTTGGTACATTCACAGTACAAGTAGAACATTAAGGCTAGACATAATTGCTTAATCCTAACGTAAATCTAAAACTGACAAAATGGAATCGACGTAGGCAGGCACTCGACGCGATCGTTAGACAGCTTACGTCAATTCTATACGTTTTGGTTAACGTATACACGGTGTTACACGAGGAAACCGAATAATTTTAACAGCGTATTCCAGACATTATTTGGAGTTAAAATTGTCGTATAATGTTTGCTAGATTCAGCTTGGTTTTTGAGATATTTGCGTTTATGTTTAAAAAAGTCGTAATGAAATCTCCAGTACAAAACACCCTTACAATTGCGACGTTGCGAGCCCGCCACGTCTAAGTTGACTGTAAATTGACTTTCATTCAGAACCGTCATTAGTATGTTTACATGTCAACGTCAGCTTAATATTTTTTCTCCAAAAACGTAAAAATATCGATAAATTAATAATAATAATCCAATATTCAATTGAATGTTATGACAAAAAAAAACAAATATGAAGAAACTTTCACAAATCTTGGAACATTGTAATTACTGAAGGCAAGCCGGATCAATTTTGGATTAGATTAGAACAGCATATGATCGGGATTCGGGATGAATGGCGTACTCGAGTGCTCACCAGTGGCGGTAACAGGCTGAAGAAATGGTGATAATGATGAAGCCGACGGATTAAAAGTATTCGTGCTATTACCAGTTCGTTGGAGTATCAAGTAGCAAAGTGTAAGAAAGACACCGACAGCAACGCACTGGGTACATACCAGTGGCGTAACTACAGGGTGGCAAGTCGGCAAAATGCCACGGGCCCCCAGCCCGAGAGGCCCCTCGGCCCGAGAAAGCCTTCCGGCCCGAGAGGCTGCGACCTCAGGAGTAACATGACGATTTTACTGAGAGGGCCCCATCCAATGAATTTGCCACGGGCCTCAGATGGTAAGTACTTAACGGAATCTTAATGGATGTAATATTTTTATGATATGCAGTTTATTTTTATTTGTTTATAAATGAATACTGTCGACAGGAGTAGTACTAGTCTTGTTGCGAGTTAATTTTGTAAACATTTCGTTTTATTATTGTAATTACTAATTAATCTTACTTATGCAATTCATGTTATCCACAAATTATACGAAATAATACACAAAATTCTTTTATTTTATTTATTAAGTAAAAGCATACCATAGATACTTTTATTTGCATCATTTCAACCCGGGGACGTCCTCTGCTGGACGTAGGTCTCCCCCAAAGACTTCCACCACTAACGGTCACACGCCTTCTGCATCTGCCGGTGTCTGGCGACTTTCACCAGGTCGTCGGTCCATCTAGTAGGGGGCCGACCGACACCGCGTCTCCCGGTCCGTGGTCTGCACTCGAGAACCTTAACACCCCACCGGCCATCAGTTCTACGAGCAATGTGTCCAGCCCATTGCCACTTCAGCTTGCAGACTCTGAGAACTATGTCGGTGACTTTGGTTCTTCTACGGATTTCTTCATTTCTGATTCTATCCCGTAGAGAAACTCCGAGCAGCTCTCTCCATAGCACGCTGAGTAACTCTGAGCTTATTTAAAAGGCTCACTGTGAGGGACCACGTCTCCGTTCCATAAGTCAATCCTTCAATTTAACATTCATTATTTCTGAAGACACTTTGTAACGTCTTATGCCTAGTTTAACAACTAGATAAGGCTGACAAGATAATAAATACCAGTACAAGATAATAAAAGTTACGTTGTGAAAATCAAAATGTACGTCGTACAAATCTTATATCAATAACAACAATGTCAATGACGCAATGTAAGTCATTAATGTCATTATGATTGCGGAATGAAGTGGCCAGTAGTTTTCAGTTTGATGTAAGGAGTACCCATGACAGTTCAAAATAACTGTTTCTGGGCTACTTTTTGTAGACTTTGCTTTAAAAAAAACCATTTAATTTATTTAGTCTCAGTAATATTTTGCTTACTTTTACTGGCTTACTGCTGGTAGGCCATGGCCACTTGTTCATTTCATAATTAATTTTGTACCCAACGCCTTGTCGCAACCATTGGAGAATCCAAGAGCGAATAGTAAATGAACCCTAGTTCTTGGCCTATTCATAAGGCCCTAGAACTATTTGATTAAATAAACAGCTAGAATTGCCTGGTCCTCGTAATGTTTGGGGCAAAAATAACCACCAATTTAATCGAATGAGGCTGTTACAATATTTTTAACTTTCCGAAAGTGTAAATCTCTCTGCGATAGTCTGAAGCATGTCTAAATAGGTAAATTATTAGTAAATATTTCCGATTGCACTTTACGTAAATCCTGCTATAAAACAATAATGCCTGACTCCAAGTGTTACTTAACTCTTCTAATGGAAAAAGATAACAATTGCAAACGTAGTAAGAAGTTTCGTTTGCATTTGTACGTAAATCCTGCTTTGAAACGATTTGTTTGACAAGGAAATTGCTCTATGAGTATGTCTGCCTCTTCTAATGAAAAGAGATAACAATTGCAAACGTAGTAAGAAGTTTCGTTTGCATTTGTACGTAAATCCTGCTTTGAAACGATTTGTTTGACAAGGAAATTGCTCTATGAGTATGTCTGCCTCTTCTAATGAAAAGAGATAACAATTGCAAACGTAGTAAGAAGTTTCGTTTGCATTTGTACGTAAATCCTGCTTTGAAACGATTTGTTTGACAAGGGAATTGTTCTATGAGTATGTCTGCCTCTTCTAATGAAAAGAGATAACAATAAGAAACGTTGCCAGCTTATCCTAAGGTGTTGATTTACTGGTGTAGGAAAAATAATTAATTTATTATGTATGAAAACATAACAAAAATTAAAATCATATTTCGACCTGGGTTCATATAATCTTTTTTGTTTCTTACGGCCTTAGGAACACACTGTTAAAATTATTCGGTTTTCTCGTGTTACACCGTGTATAGAATCGTTTATAGAATCCGATTTAGACATCAACGAAGTTCGGATAACTTCGAAACTACGTACGTATTTATTATAATAAAGTATAGTTATATTGTATCTAGTAAAATGAATTCGTAAAGTAACAGGCTAGCGTAGGGTAAACAGTACGAAAAGGGTCTCGAGGGAAATATGCGCGTCGTTGCCCTTTACACTCGTTCAATATTTAAAGAGCCTCGGCGGCCGACTGCACTCACTCGGTGCTGTTACTTTGAACTTTCTTTTTAAAATATTTACGGGAAAATATAATTCAGGACTAGCAAATAGCCGAGAGAGAGGAGGCTTATGCTTTTTAGTAGGTAAATATAAGCTGATTGAATAGCGAGATGCAATAGCCGAGTCTCTATTCGACAATGCCTAAGTGACACAGGTTACCTGAGCTCAGGTTTATCGTATTGTTTTGTTTCATAAAGTAAGTAAGACCTATCGTAACGTTGACAATACGGTAAAATGTCAAATAAAATATGGTTTTACCGTTCTACCGAATAGAATAGGTCCTCTGAAATTAAGTATTTAAACTCAAGTGATCTGTTACCTGGTGTTTTAAGCTGTCTTGTTTCTCACATAGGATCGAGTGCTACTGCTGAGTGAACATTCATAATATGTTTATAAGAGCAGGTATTTCTTTTGATCGGCAATCTGGCGACGTTTAATATTCTGCTAAATTGTTCTTGGTTATGTGTGAGAAGCGTGTAATATTTTCTCTAACCGAGATTTTTTGTGGGCCGACAGTGTGTAGTGCACTTTATATGGCAGTCATTGGCCGCTATCAAATCTGATACCAGTCATTAAGGATTCTATCATTCGGAGTCCCCTTGAAATATCGACAAATGTTTCAGCGAATGTGTCATTGCACCGAATTTAATTTCATCGAAAACCAATATCAGCTGAAGCTTTATAGTTTTCAGCAGTTGAGCATTCGTTACGTAGGTTAGGTTAGGTTAGACTTATGGCCACAAAAAAAATAAAGCTCCTGCACGTGGAAATGCCTGTCGATGAAATGAAAATTCGGCAAAGTGAAACATTGTATGAAATGAGTTTCAATATTTCAAGGATAAACCGTAATTAATTGAATAAAATTGCTTGTATTGTTCCAATTTTAAACTTCTTGACTCTGAGTCATGTCAGTTCAAATAAAAACTTTAACCTCGAAACGTAACTTCGCGTTTAGACCAATCGTTAAATGCTGAGTTGGTTCGTTTGGTTCCTTTGTGGTTATGAACTTATGAATAATATATAAGTCGGTAGCGTGAAAGGTTAACGAGAGCCGAGTGACGTGCCCCGTCGTTGCCGGCGAGCGACCTCGACCACTATGTGGAAACAAGCTAATAACATTTGCTTACACAGCACACATCCGCGCCGCCAGCTTACACCTAAGCCCGAAACCGACTCCACTGTTAGCTTTTAGAACGATATCATAAAATTGGACTCGCAGCCGAATCGTGAGCCGGCTTTTGCGGTAATGTGTTGCTATTAAAGTCAACGGTGTACTTAACTACTTAACCAGTAAGACGGCCGGCATTTAGAGTTTATATTGTTTTATAGATCAGCTAGATCCGTTACTAATACCACTACGCATAAACTCCATCGCCGCTAACAATAAACCCAACGTTCTCGGCCTTAATCCTTCGTGCACGAAACATTTTATATTAGGAACACGTACATCCACCGTAGTAACATTCTCGTGCAAAGATACAGGCTATAAGTTTAGTAGTCTCAGGCGTTCTTGGAGCTGACCAACATCATTTATTAGGTAGGCAAAATTATGAAAAGCGGCGCAAACAACAAATACCGCCTCTATCTTGATCGGGCTTGCATAAACGAGGTACGCTTGTTTAGCCCACGAATTGCGTGAGCTATTGTTCAGTTTCAGTTGTGTGTGGTCATCAGGCTGAGCTAACCGCGCTGTATTGTTATGGTTGGCATAACCGCATTGCCCAGTTACGCTTCGCAATGCGCTCATTCGCGTCTCTTAGCGCTTTTGGCCCAAACTCTTTTACCTGACCAAAGTTCTATGCCAGCGATACCGTTATATGACTTGTTTTTGTGTGTTGGTAATTGCGCACACGTTCCGGCGACCTGACATGGCGTCATGTCGTGTTTACGCACAAGCCCAGAGATAGGCTTGTTTATGTTTAACTTTGAAAGTATGGTGTGTTGACATTATTAATTGGAACGGTTCGCGGACGCAAGCGTCAGATCCATTAGCCAGAAGTTGTCGGTCGTACAAACATTACCGCTAGCACTATGATATCACTGGACGTTGTAAGATTGGTCGGCTAAAGTGTCGTTATCAGCGTTATCAGCTCGGTGCGCGTACACCGGCAAGTGCAAACACCTGCCGGCCACCTGTCAGTACCGCTATATCTAAGACGCACTACGAGCTATCGGGGACGGTTCCGGTTATAATCTGATAATACATTAATAACATACTCACTACGTAGTACATATACTGCTTATCATAGACTCATAAGATATTTTTGCCTTTGCATTGTAGGTATTGTTGTTGTTGGTGTAAAAGTAGTGTTAAAAAGTTGTATTGGAGCCGTTTTTAGTTCTGTTTGGAATTCATCCATGTCTTGCAAGGTTCGCCGTCAAATAAAACACCGCAAAGGCGGATAAATAAATAAAATAAATTGCTGGATGCCCTTGGCCTGGGGCAAAAGTTATAAAGTTACAAGTAACAGTACTCTACAGGTGCAACCATCGCTTGTCATCACTTGCATAGGGTAGTAAATTGCTCAGTAGTTCCATATTGGATGTTTGAGTAGGTAACGTTTTACCGTGTGGCTTTGTAAAATTAATCCTAGCTCTCCCTATATGGAACTGTATTCCTAATCACACCCAACATTAATCCTTTTAAAAACATTTTCTATTGTATACTGGTACGATTTTTGTCATTATAAGAATCGGTATACATATAAATATGTACATACGAGTAGGTATAACGTTTGAATATGTGATACGTTCCTTTTAGGGGAGTAATGTTTAAAACTCATTAGCAGACAAAAAAGACCGTGTGTGCCCGGACCAAAAATACCTTTTTAGGGTTCCGTAGTCAAACTAGGAACCCTTATAGTTTCGCCATATCCGTCCGTCGGTCCGTCCGCAGCCTAGAACTAGAAAGCTGTAATTTGGCATGAATGAATATTAGTCACCCCAACAAAGTGGTAAAATAAAATCGTGAATCACGTAACGTGGGGATGTTTTTTGATAGGTCTAATTTGATTGTATTAACGGTTTCGGAACCCTACACTGAGCATGGTCCGACATTTTTTTATTTGACAGCTGATAAACTAATTAATGAGTTTTTTCACTAAAATGTGACGTCACACGTGTATTTATAGAGGTCACACGTGTATTTATAGAAAATCATGTTTATTTAATCAGAATTTCAAATATCAGAATAAATATTTTCAATATCTAATTAGGAAACCGCTGCTTTTTTCTGCCACTACATGACCTTCTTTTCTGCAAATGAGCTCTACTATGCCCCCGAAAAGCAATTGTATCACATTACATATCAGCCTGTATATGAACTTTCTTTCTTTCTTTCTTACGAAAATAAAAGTGACTGTCAATTTGACATATTTTGGACTTAGCTCTCATAATGTATCTACTTGATGTAATTGAAAAGTGGCATTTAACACTCTTGACTGTGTATTAAAAACCACGTTTCATGTTTTACTTCTAAAACTGAGAACCTAGTAGAATGGCTTTTTTTTTCAAACATGCTCGGTAGGGTCGAGTTTTTCTGTAGAAAAACGAATTCGCGAAGATTCTTATTTTTGTTTCCAGGAGTTAACGTATGAAAACACATTGCTGTCTGTAACGATATTTTATTTAAAAATACATTAGAACGCATATGAAAAGGTCCCATACCCCAACTTAAAAACATAAACGGTGGTTGCAGCGTTGGATAGCGGCGGAGAGGTACGAGCGACGGTCTCAATAGGAGATTATCTCTTAGCAGTACCGTGTTCGAACCACCACCACGTATCATGATATTCATGAGTTTTTCTAACTTACGTACTTAGTACATTACCCGATGCTTTAACGTTAAAGGAATAACATCCTGAGGAAGCCTGCACATTAAAACAGCTGATTATGTAAAAAGATAATTGCAGAACTGGGTCCTAAAGGGGCGATCTGCATCCGAAAGGGCCCATCTGCTAGTAAAATAATAGTGACAAGAAGAACGAATTTTGTATTTGCATAAACTAAACCAACCAAACTAAAGTTAGGCATTTGCAGCTATCGTACCTATTTACATCCCTTCGGTTACGCTTATATTTCATTTAGATACTCGGTAGTGTGTCCGGACAAGTACGGTAAAAAAAGCCGAGCGTCACTGCAGCGTGTATGAACACGAACGCCTTCAGCGGGTTACCTTTGTATGGGCGAAATATGTTTGGGAAAAGGTATTGTTTCCAAACCGTTTCATTCGCCAACCCGTTTTTCAGGTAGCCGGATTTTTCAGGATCAGGATTTTTATACAAACCAATCTAACCTCCTAACCTATAGGCTTCTACACGATGGTACTACTGAAACAAATCCTGAAATATGGACCGTTAAGGAAAAAAAATAGGTTGGCAATTGAAACGGTTGGGAAAAGATACATTTTGCAAAACACACTTCGGCCAAAAGGCAAGGTTCTATTTGCCCATGTCATAACTTTTTTCCTTGTGCAGCTAGGAACCTGATTTTTGTATAAATTACTTAGGTTTATAACCTCACAGCTGAGTGTGAAAATTAAGGTTATGTAATTATCCTATAAAAAGCTTGTCTTTTTTAAAATCGCTTGTTTGGTACGGAGTGACTCACTCGTAAAAACCTATAAGGCAAAGCCTATCTTTAAAAGCCAAAAATTACATGGTAATTGGCATATACTGTATACAAAATTGACAAGATAGGACTCAAAATATATTTATTAGCAAAACTGATCTGACTTTGAACAATATAATGCCAAACTTTGCACATTCTAGGATATCAACTAATTATGGTGGCACATGAGAACCTGGCCATTTTTACATTTATATTTTTGCTGGTATTATCTATGCTATCAGAAGTTTTAATATACCAATTGAATTGCAAACAACTCGTTTATAGTATTTTTCAGTGTGAGTGGACGTCACGTCACGGCACTTCAGCGGTGTCAGGCGCAGTTTCCGGAGCGACGCGATTCGCCGCGGTTCAGGTGGAGCGATAAGCACCTGTGCTGTTATCACGCTTACTAATGCCTTGGATTTCACCAAACAACGGAAAATCGGAGGCAGGCTAAAAAACCTGCTGGGCTGAAAACATCAACACCACTGATTTAAAAATAAAAAGTACCTTCCTGGGTCGTGTACTGCGTGTGTTTGGATTCATGAAATTGCCGTGCTTATCATCTCACTAGTTAGTTCTTGAGAAAATTACGATTAACAAACTATACCTGGCTCTTAATCTTATTATTGACATTACAGCACTAACTATGAATTGAGCTATCATTGCGTCAAATTATTACGGTAGGTATAAAGCAAAATGTGCTAACATCACAAAGTGGAATAAAGGTCCTGTATGAAGTCGCAAGCAAAAGTTACATTTGGATTTACCCTCAACTTTGATTCTATGCTTAAATGTCACACTCTAGAGAACCCTTCGTTTGGTCTTTTTAATAATGGACAGGAGTATTTTCGATTTACCCGTAGAATTTTCGCTAACCTTGTACCGGTGCATGCGTACTAAAAACTGAAAAAAAATGAAGGTCGTTAGCCGGCAAAGGCACACCTGCTTTTAATGGAATTAACGCTATCGGTGTGATACGCTTATCGCTAATCAAACAGTGCAAGTATCACAGCGCTAGAAGGTGCTTCTGCCCTGGCTCATAACAGAAAGTTTAGTGCGATTTACTACTTGAATATTAGGTTAAGATTGCTCAGTTCTTACCGTCGAGTCACTCTATCTGACCAATATGTATATTCTGACGCCCGCGCTTTCCAACTCGGAACGTTACTTTCATTTCACTTTTCAGATTGCGTTAATTAGGGTTCTGTACCAAGTACTGAAAAAGGAACTCTTATAAAATATATTTGATGTCTGTCTATCAGTCTGTCTGTCCGTCCGTCATACGCCGTACTTTAAAAAACATGTCATTGTGGCTTCTAAAGTATGAAGACTGCCAGCATCAGCAGAACTTAATTGTTTTTCTAATATTTTATACAAATACGACGTAGGTGCGGAACCCTCGGTGCTCGAGTTCGACTCGCACTTTTCTTACATTTAATTGCTCAAGTTATACTTTTATACGGTCGTCATTAAGGTAAAACGTTTATTTTTTCCAGGAGTTTGCCCATCAACCCTCAATTTTCGGAACAGCCTTTTTGAAGCTACGTGGGCTGTCGTCACCTAGCTTACCTAATAGGAGATCAAGTGATATGTTCGTAAGTAAAAATTCACAAATAACTTTACCGACTAGCTTTATTCATTCGCTTGTTTTTTTTAAATAAAATCACGTGTAGAACTTTGAGGTTATGTGTCAAGCAATATTATTTTGTTTACATCTTTATAATAATATTATGATATTTTCTTAAATTATCAAAAAACAAATTTAAAAAGCAAGCTGTAAGAAGTCGAGTGCCTGTCTTTTGATACTTTTTGATCCATTATCATCATTACATTCATTACTGATAATTTTAGCTGGATTACGTCCACTGCTGGACATAGGCTTCCCAATCACCTCGACCATTTTCTGTCCTTTGCTGCTCTCATTCGGCTATTTCCTCTTCCAAATCTGGACCAATTCTTATAATTTCTACAATATCTCTTTGGTGTGTCTTTGCAGAGACATACTCTATAAATTTTAGTTTTGTTTATTTATGTTAGCTGCAGGTATTAAGTTCTTACAATATTTAATAAATTACATAGCAGTGGTGCATATTCATTAAAATTATACATATCGAAAAAACAGAGAAGAAACAGGGGAATATATATATAATATAGACAATATTGTTGAGTTTCCTATAAGTTAGAAATAATTTGGCCTCTCTAATGACAATGACGACTTCAACCCTACTTTTTTTTAAATGGGTCTCAAATTAACGTTCGTAACCGTACACTCAAGTGTAAAAATAAGGGAGAAACTTTCAAATATGTCCCAATGCACCTTAATCCAGTGTAAAAGGAACTACGTAACATATTTATCACAGAAATCTTTCGACACATATTTTTGCAATTGACTGTACTAGACGCCGCTCGCATATCCTAGTATGAGGTACTCTTGTAATAAGAACCAATCAAAACTTCACCCTTTACAAAGGTCACAAAGCTGCACCACTACATACACCCGAAATGATTACTAAACCTCACCCCAATACAAGGTAGTTTGGGAAGCAACTAGCATAATTCAAACCAACCCGCAACTGGCCCTGTGGCGCAATGGATAACGCGTCTGACTACGGATCAGAAGATTCCAGGTTCGAATCCTGGCAGGGTCGCAGATTTTTTGCTATAGGTATTTAAGAAAACGTTTGTGGGCTCTGTTTACCTGTCTCAACAATTAGCCGCATTGTTTGCCGCTATAATGGCAATGAGTTAATGTTTGGCGAACAAGCGTTCCATTTAATAACGTTTTATTTTATCCCACACGAATTTAAACTTTGCAGCCTCAATAACAAGGCTTGCTTGCATCTGTATGGATTCGTAAAAGCGTTCGAGTTGAACCGAACCTTAGTGTTGGTATTATAGAGTTTGAGATGGCTTGTTGGGTGTTTTACTTGTTAAATTATGATTATAAACACGCAGCTGACCAAATATTGTAGTTGTGGAGGCGATAATTGGCCGTGATGCAATCGCGTGATCTCCGCGGATCTTAGTGGTGACTTTTCGTAAAATTAAGTCGTTCTTGAATTATTATTTTTGCTCTATACAGAGCGAAAATCAATAAACACTCTATACGTTCTGTGAAAAGTCGAAATGCCTAGGGCGTGTTTACATGACACGAGTTTTATTGCGAGAACCCATGTTCATGTATTCCTGATTCTTGATCTAAGCTGATGTTTTTTTTTGTGTATTCGTAGGTAGTAAAATTACGACAACTATTATATTAATATATTGTTTTATAAGTAAGAAAAGCCTGCCGTTTAGCCGAAATATGTTTGACAAATTTATCTTTTCCCAACCCAACCATTCCTTTGCTAACTCAATTTTTTACCTATAACTGTAAATATTTTTAGGATTTATTTCAGTAGCACCGTGTAGAACCCTATAGTTTAGGTTAGGTTAGTTTTTATTAAATCCTGAAATATTTACGGTTAAATAGAAACGGTTGGGAAACGATACATTAAGCAAACATGTTGCGCCGATTCAAAGGTAAGCCCTTGATAGGCATTTTACTACTGTTAGCATTGGAATTGGTGTAATAGTATCTGTTGGTTCATTGCCAACCATAAAGATATCAGATCAATTTTTTGAAGAGAAAGCAAGCTCTGAACATGGGTCTTATGGGGTCGACTCGTGATCGTAAGGTACCGAGTTCGAACCCCGCGGTCACCATGTACATACCAATGAGTTTTTCTAACTTAAATGCATTACCCGATGGTCTTACGGTGAAGGAAAAACATCGCGAGGAAACCTGATTCGAACAGCTGAGTGTGTTAGAGGGTAATTGCACAAAAGATTCAAAGTGTATCCGAAAGGGCTCATCTGTAAGATAAGATACTAATTCAATAAAAATAATTACCTGTACCTATATGATTTCTGAAATAATTAAAACTTTGAACGATTGCTATAATATCTTTAGATAAGTCTCTAAGTTGATAGTTAGATTTTAATTTTCATTAAGTACAATTAAAAACTCTAGGTAGAGTGGTTTCGAAAGTTGGAAGCCAGCTCAGGTTTTTTTCTTGTGTTATGTTATGGGAGTTTTGTTGAAGTAATTGAAAACAAAAACTTTAAACATTTGCACGTTTTTTATGCAAAACTAGTTTCAGTGTTTTTGTTTCCAGTACCTACTTGTAATTCAAAAGTTAGGTAGGGAAACCTTTACGTTGCTTTTCTTAGTATCTGTTTAGTATCTAAGGTGCTCTTGCAGGATAAAGATGAATCTAGTTTCGGCAAAAAAATCAGGTTTTTCTATGAATTTCAAGTTTATATGTTTATTCTGGATTTAAGAGGAATAAGTAGAAGAATAACACTTATTTACTAACCATAACCATAACACACAAAAATAAAAGAATACAGTGGAGGTAGTAGGAAATGTGTGTGTGATTAAGACTGATATTACTGAAAACTCAAGATTTATCTTTTCCCTGCTAGTAGTCCTTAGTTTTATACTACTTATTCGTCTGAATTGGTCTTGCTATAGATTACTTGAGGTAAACTAGGTCATTCATTCAGGCGAAAGTATAGGATATTGGTGGATAAATTAAACGTTGTCAATTCCTTGAAAACTTTTTTATTTTCGGTTTCATTGTTTTTCTGTTAATGTTAAATAATCAGTGCAGAAGTTATGAATTACAAAATAAATTGACAATATCAAGAAAATTAATAAATTGTGAATTATAGTTTGAAACTGGTAGTTTGTGACCTATAGAATTTAATAGCTTGGAACATTTTCGTAGTTAGCGGTATAAAGGCCAGAAGAGGCGGGCGGGTGCGCCGTGCGCCCGGTGCGCCGCAGCGCGTGCGCAGCCTGCGCCCGCGCGCCTCCCCGTCCGCCCACCGCGCCCGTCAACAAACAATTGTGCCACCGGTGGGCCCCCTGACCCACTCATCCCCTCAATAACTAAATCTATAACAGTCTATTTAAAATTATAATACACCATAATAAGAATTATATAAGATAATTAAAGCATTTTCACCTTATATTCAAAATAAAATCATAAAAGGTCTCAATTTGATAAGTTTCCGCTAAAATTTAATATTTTTACACTTATACATACACTATTTACAGTATCTATAGCGCGCTCAGCACTATTTATAAATTAAATGATAACGGTCGTGCCGAGCGCCCGCATAATACCTATTCGATATCCTAATAGCAACAAAATCGCCATGCAAAATCACACTCATGAAAATTTAAATTAAATTAATAAAATTATTTAGATAAACCGACTTTCAATCGGTTTACATCTTTGATATTAATGGAAGCATCGTTTAAGAACTAAGAATCTAGGACTGAGTCTACGAGAATTTGAACAGAAATACAAAGATAAATTACTTTAAATTAAAATGGACAACATAGTTATGTTGAAAATTCTCAAAAGGAATACTCAGTTAAAAATACAAAGTAGCATTCTTTCCAAGCAGCAGTCCTGACAGGGTTTCGAGGTGTTTCACAAACCATTCAATACATAACATTCAAAGGACTAACAACTAGTAAAGCTTTTTACATGAAAAATAACAAAACAATCGGTCAGTGGTCGCAGCCAACGATTGATTGCATTGCAATGCTAAGTCTCCTTCTCGTAATGCCACAAATTTACATTATATTAACGTAGTACTTATATTGATCGTAACGAGATCGTACTTAGGACGTGTCCGCGAGAGGACCGCCGGCCAGCGCTGCCCGCTCCCCGCGGCTTTCTTCACGAGGTATAATTAAATTTACCATAAATTATAAGTCTCTCTTAATCTAGCACATCGGCCTGTCCTGCTGGCTCTGCTTTTCTGCTGCCTGGAACAAAAAAAAAATTAGGTAAGTACAATTGATGTGGAAACAAAGACCGGCCTATTAAATAAAGGGTTTGATACGACAGAAGGCGAGTCCTCGCCACCCATTGCAGAGTGGATGAGGGTGCAGTTTACCAATCGGTGCACAGATGCGCGCGCACATGCTTCTATGAAAATGTCATTGCTCAATCAGTTATTTATTGGGAAAAGAACAGTTATGCTGTTCATGACGTAATTATCCAGTAGTGTTCCGTGATTAGTTCAATCGCGTAAGTGGGCATAAGTAATTGCGACAAATAGAGTATCGGGTGTCGCACGCATCCCGGCCGCGCCCGCGTCCGGCCATCTGTCACCGCACATGCGCTCTATTTACACTGTTTTAATTCATTAGCGTGCAGACAATGGAACAGTTATTTTGCTTCCCTAATTAAGCTGTCGGGAATGATATCGTATGAAATTAACCGGAGTCGAACAATCAGCGGTGTATTCCAGAACTAGGTGAGATGTCAGCTACGCGAGCCGAGGAGGATGTTTACGTTGGGCGAGTACTTCGGTGGCAGTTCAGCATAACTTTTCGGCGTGAAGTGTAAGATTACTGCTTCCCGTCCGTACATCCGCGGCGCAGCTGAGCGGGCGCACGTGGCCACACCCTATTTACGGATACATACCAAAGGGAGAGCACACATGTTCCGACAGATCGGGACATTGCGAGCACACGTGAAATCCCTTTATGTGACGAGCATTGTCGACTGGATAATGAAAAGGTATGAGCGTCGCATTTATTTAGCTATCCGGCTACCGGCGCGTCACGTGTGTACGCGCAGCTGTGGGCGACCGTTACCCGCACAATGCCCTCGATCGATCCTCACCGATGGAGTTGATCGGCAAAATCGTTGCACGTGTGCGGAGTTTTGCGGAGACATTTCGCGGTGGAGCTGCATTGTCTACTCGCCGCCAAACTTTATTAGTTCGCAGAAGCGTAAAGGTGCTCGTAAAACTTTCACATGCGCGATTTATGCGTCGCGAGGTGCGCGGAGACATTCAGAGGAGCGGCGAGCGTGGGCGCGGACACCTGGCGACTCGTTAGTGTCGCCGTCGGCGGCTCGGCGCGGCGGCCAGCGCCGAGCGCGGAGCTGCCTTCCTTTTGTACAGGATGCAGCAGCGACAACATTCGCTATAGGCAGCAAAACATGCGACGGATCTTACAAGTTGAATGAGTCGATTTCTCAATACGATGATTTTAGCTGTCGAGGATGTGAGTAAGTGAAGCCCCTAAATTAGTTACGAGCACTATGCGGGTAAGTAATTGAACAACTCACCGATAATGGCCTTTCTCATTTAGTTAAGATTGACAACAAAATTTACTCCTCGGGAAAATAATAATTGAAATTGATTGTACTTAAGGGGTTAAACCCGTTGATTATGTGCCACACAATCATCAGCATATTATCGTCCGTGCGAAGCCCGAAAGTTATCCACGATAGTGCTTATTGCAACTTAGTCACGACAGAAAAGAGCGATCGATGCATTACTATAATGGGTAATAGTGGGTTAAGCCGCGGTAAAGGACAAGAGCGTGAGTGAGAGCGGCGGGATCGACAAGTCTCGGCGAAAGGTCCCACGGCCCCGCGAGCAGCTGCGCCGCGGGCCACAATTACCGGCGATAGCGCCGTGGCGTATGCTCGTGACCGGCTGTGGCGCCGATGCCCCGCGAGATACCACCGTGAAATGCCGCCTCACGACGCGCACGCTGGTACCTCAAATTCCAGCACGAACGGCTCCAGACCTCTTTTTGTACACTTTACAATACGGATTTTACTAACCGCAACGACACAAACGAGTCATAATATTTTTCATTTCGTATTATTCCTCGTCTGCCGAGGAATGCGGTCCGATTAGCCGGCATTCCGATGCCGTATTGTGGTAGGCGGTAAATTAGTAAATATCGTGCGATGTCGCCGGCGCCCGGGGCTTATTAAATCAGTTATTGCTTGTTTATAGGATAGGTAATATGATCTATGATTATGGGTCTATTTTGATATTGTATTCTGAATTCTTTGCATAATGATGAGATGAATTTTAAATGTGCAATTAGGTAATCCGAAAGGCTTTAATTTAAAACTCCTCGTCTAGTTTATGCTTATTAAACTACCCACATTACAACGCCGGCGCCGGAATGACGGTGACGGGCAACTGGTTTTCCAATATCTTCAATAGGAATAATTCTACACACCCGTCCAATTGGAAAGAGCATAATCTAATTCTTCGACAATATATAGGACAAGTTTTAGTCGACTTAGAACATGCTTTAAAACGTTTTCAGCGTTTACGCTCTGCTCAGGCCAAAATGATGCAGATGGTTTAATGTTTGGTCATTAGCGTTGTAAATACTGGGCAGCAAGTCGCGTCCTCTAAATCACGTTTGTTGTGAGCATTTCTCTTGATTCCAACAACCGGGAGATATTAAAATTTACGTGGCACGAGTAAGTATTAACGAGCGCGGCTGCGCCTGGGGCTGCGCAAGGCGCTCGAATAAATCCTGCGCGATGCACCTGCCGCAACAATCTCGACTCGGTGCATTTTTAGACGACTCCGCTCAGAGTCACTGCGTATCTTGGGGGCAGGAGAATGACGGAATGGGCATCTCGCGCAGGTGTCGGGCGGAATGTTAAACGAGCCGGCATACTTAAATACATGTTGAATATTCAGATTGTGTGTCAGTACACGGTCGTTTACGCGGCGCCGGCGCAGGTGGCCGCGCTTCAAGGCTGAAATTCAAAACAGTCGTCACGCATGCGTGAACAGCGGTTTAGATTGCGACTGCCTTTTATTGTCTACAGTAGGTACCTACAACTAAAATGACTGTTGTGATTTTACTACCTCAAAACATCTTCACATCAACCCTTTCGTTGTTATTCCTACGGAACGGTCGTCTCGGTTTAAGATAGATAAGTTCTGATCTGATGAAGCAAAATAATCATGTTGTAGCCTTACCCCGGAGGTTATTAAAAAATGCTAAATGGCGCCCATGTTATATTGATAAGATTGTTGCAATGCGTGCGACGCAGCGGCGTCTCGCGGTCGCACGTTGTGAAACTCAGCATCTCCGCTTTTACCTTCCCGCGCTTGCGAAACACGCAGGTGCGCGCGCGCGCCGCAAAAACAACGACGCGCCCGATTTCATTTACTTTTTATGCAATACAAAGTAAGTGTCTATCAACCTTACATTGGCAATATGCAGAGTGCGAGAATCAGTTTGAAATAAAAGGACTTTTATTGTATCTTACAATTATAACAGTAGAGAAACTCTGTGTTCGTGACTTGTTTCTGCGGTACACTTTTACAGGAATTTTAGAAAATAAAAGGGTACTGACCGTTTGGTTTCTGTGTTCGTGCACGGCGGGTGTGGAGCGGAGGATGGTGTTGGGCTGCGCGCGCGGGCCCAGCGGGCGGCGCGCGGCGCGCGGCTGTGCGGCCAGGGCTCCGGCCGCGTCAAACTGCTCCATAGCAGGGTGGTTCTCTAAAGCCGACTGCAGGTCACAGATGTAGTCGATCACATGCTGAATCACTTCCAACTTTGAGATCTTCCTGTTCTTAGGCATGAACGGCACCAGATCCTGCAGCTTCGAGAGGTACATCTGAATCTCAGCGTTCTCGCCTTCGCGATGCCTCTGGATGCGGCCGCCTGCTATCGCCGGTACGGAAGCGCCGGTCGCGCACACTGCTGTTATCGCTTTCATTGTGGATGTAGTTGCACTGAACACGAGCACTGGTATAATCGCGAGCGCGCGCGTGTATAGCGGAGCGACTGCGGGTGGGGAATGAGGAGATGTGCGGCGGCGCGGCGTATTTATGCGGTCGGGTGGGGCGCGGGGCGGGCCGCGGCGGGCCAATGGGCGCGCGGGGCGAAGCCTGATTTTCCCATGGCGGCGGCGGCGGGCGCCGCGTCTGCCTGCGCTGGGCGGCCCTGGCTAAGGCCGTTGCGCTCGTGACATGCACTTTGTCCTGCATTGTTGTATTTTTATAATTACAAGTACCTGCGCTAACATGTTAAATTTGAGTCCTTAAGTAGGTACAAATTATAATTTAGCAACTTCATGATTCCATCCTGTGTCAACGTAACTTCATATGAAATTAAATCTGAAAAATGTTACCAATACGATGTTTAAAGTCTATTGAAATAAACTTCCTTGTTTTCAGTCATGTTTATAAGAGGCTTGGCCTGATATTTACCGTGTTACGTACCGTGTTATTCAAAACAAACAGAGGTACACCTAGTAGAAAACACCATAAATGCTATTGTAAAAAAAATAAGATGTTTATTCAGTAACTAGCTCGCGTGATAAAAATATTCTTTACTTTTTTAACTACAAGCCTCACAAACTTGCAAACAAAGCAAAATGTTATTCTTGTGCTAAGGTGCATCATACCTATTTTAATGTTAGGACTTTGGGAGGTTTTACTTAAAGTTACAACCCAAAATATAAATTAGTAACTATTCTTATTTAAATAGGACCCTACAATTGTTACTTCTCAGCTCACGAAAATGGAAGTATCGTATTAGATACGTATTTCTTTGCCCACCTCAGACCCACGGCTACGTGTGTGAACAATCAGGCTGCGCGGGTGCGCGCGGCTCGGCACGGGGGGGGAAGGGAACAATGGCTGCACGTGACGGCATCCACTTGTCGCGGTCCCACGGGCCCCGCGACAGGTCCCTGCGCCCTGAAACCAGGGACGACTCCATAACTGAAGGACTCCATACAAATACACCTAACTTTTCAGTCGTTTCGATTGTCAACTTAATTCTGGTGGGCTAAAGTTTATTCAAATGGCAAACCGTTTCATTGTACAAACATTCTTTTATTTAAAATTTTACGCTGTAGCATTTTTTTGTGGTCACGACTTTAACCTAACCTAACCTAACTTATGTTATAAATTATAAGCCTAAGTGCTAAGTGCTCCTACATAGGATATGTAGGAGCATTTTTTTGTGAAATAAAATATTGTGAAAAGACACGTCAAACATACCTACCATGCACTGTAAAATTAACGGACTCCCTTTCTTTGAGTACCTACCTACCTGTACCTACGCGTAGTACAACGGCCCAAAAATGTGGTCTACCACCCTACCGTTGAAGTTTATTTGCACGTCATGATACAACCAGTTCGATCTTCCCTTGCAATGATATTACGACAGTATTGACAGTGACAAGTGTCAACCATAGCGATAATTATATCTCACAGAAACTATTATCAACACTGGTAGACCACTTTTTTGGCCGACCGTACCAATTGATACATAGAAAACAATTGTCTAGATCGCAACGTTATATTTTGTACCGACCAAACTACTATGTAACGATTTTTGAACCGATAGATGCCTACTGTCCTAACAACTAGCCATTAAGTACCTTCAATTATTAATCTGAGTATATCATGGCGTTAATCATCGTCCTTAAATAATAGGAAGTCATCGATCCTTTGACCTTTTATCATGTAGTTACAACAGCTAAGTCATTGATATACAAGAAAAATAATTTCATAACAAGAGCAAGCTAAAAACGTCTATCTGATTATTGAAATAACCATATTTTCTAGATACCTTATCTGTTTTAAGTCCTCATTATTAAACGTAACTAAATGAACGCGGACTCGTAAGTCCACGAGCACTGAGCTATCTGAGCACGAAATAATTGTGTTGTTTTCATGTGCTAATCGCCTCGACACGTTCAGATTCAGATAAGTACATAAGTGAGTACGTCACTCATAGTTCCGCTTCTGGATTCCATTCAAACGTGAAACATACTTAATTTTTAGCTGAAATTGAAAAAAAAAGAACGTCAAATATTTTGTCGGAATTTCTGCTAATTATGTTGATGATGATGTTATGATGCGAGTTCTTACCTTGCTAACAAATTGTGTGTCAAACATGTTTAATATTTCATATATGTGTTTCATTACCTAAAATATCTAAATGGCTAGAGAGGGTGTTCTGTTTATAGTGGTGATTGTATATTTATATAATAAATAAATAAATATCAGGGGACATTTATTTATATATTGCTGATTACACAAATATATGCCCTTACCGGGATTTGAACCCAGCACCGCTAGCTTCGAAGCCCGGGTCACTATCAAATCAAGTACGCCAGCGCGTCATCATATCGTTAAAACTTTTAATATCTCTCTTAATATTTGAGTAGCTTAGTTTTAATTTAATTCAAATACGGTTATTTTTAATTTATAAATTAATGATAAATTGTTTTACTGAATGTAGAAACGTCAAATTTGGATAATAAAGGGTATAGAAAACATAGAAAATAACACAATTCAAAATTTGGATAATAAATCGAGAGGTGGATCAAACAAAGCAGGGTTAAGATTGATAATAGGTTGATAAATATGATGATTGTATATTAAACGTGTGTGAATATTGCCAATAAATTACGATTATTTCAAAAGATCTCTTGGCCATATACAGCCTCACGTGAACCCTGAACGGCTCCCATACGACCACACAAAGAGGTCCGAATCGTAATAATAACGCAGTGACCATAAAAAACGAGCGCGGCAAAAAGTCGAGTCACCTTGGAGGCGGGAGTAAAGAACTCAGGTAGTGAATTGCTTCATTTGGTGTTATTTGGATCGCCGTTTAATTCTAAGTGATGCGATTCAAATAACGTAATTTAAACGTGACGGTGATAAAAAAAATGAGCGCTATTTTATCTGAGTCGAAAGAGATTTCATACAGCTTCTAAATTTTAACGTTCCACAAAATGAGGATAAACAAGAGCAAAACAAATATTACTTTCATGCTTACTTAGAGTTGCAAGATTCATGAGTATGTCAGAATTTTTTTATGGTCAAGCTTTATTGCTAGTAACTTCAGATTCAGCTTCCATTTTCGGAACCGACAGAAATATGGTGAAAGAGTTAATCTAAAATCACGAATCGGAGGGGGTCACAGGTTCTCCATTGTAATCAACGTTAAGTAAAGTACTTGATGATGTCAAAAGCCTATGAAACAGATCAGAGCATATCATATATTCATTTTGTTGTTGTCAACACGATAATATTTACCTACATTGAATTACGCATCTTAACTTACTGTAGGACTAAGAAATAAAAGTAAAATGACTCATTTTGGTGCTGAGGCCATGAATCATTATGAGTCCCCGATAACGTGTAAAAAGGGATAGGTGCTTATTTATTTTTTCCAAGGTTTAAGCAACTTGTCAAAAATATACAATCAAGTAAGTCAAAGTTTGCTGTCGTTGACTTTTACGCTGAACGTATTGTGTTTTTATTGCACCTTCGACTACTATATCAGAACAGTTTATAACTATACCGTTACTACAAACTCCATCCAATACATACATAGAAGTCATGGCAGGTTTGACGTCTTAGGAGACATTCACACGGTTGTGTTCAACATGGGCAGTTTATTTTGCCTGCTACTATTTCAAACTGAAAGGCGCTGCAGGTAGCCAGAGAATGATATTAACAGGCTCGAATTAGTTTGCAATACCTGCCCCACTGCACTGTGTCGATATTGTCTACACACGTACTGATTTTTTGTGAACTGTGTCCGGCGTCGGATCAAAAGCACCTTGCAGTGCAATTCGTTTCAGAATATTGTCTTAGGGTAGCAGGTATTATCTTTTGTCAAATTTAGTGGCGACAAGTGGAAAAACTTGAAAAAAACCGGCGGTCACATAAACGTTGAGATGCTTTAAAAAGAAATAAGTCAGGTGCTTTTATGGCTGTGTAAATAGTTGATAAAGGTGTAGACACAACAAAAAAATAATTGCTCGCTGAGCAGTACTGGCGACGCTAATCGCTTTGTTCCATCAGGTGAGAAAATGGCGAGACAGGGCGGAATTAGCCGGTACAGTTTGACCGGCGCCCCACACCGGTTATTAAGTCAGTCGAGCATCAGATTTATTGCCTTCTTAACTCGTAGTAGAAAAATACAAAGTTGGATGAAAACAATGTTACCTGTATTCTATATGACTATAGACAAAATGATTCAGTGTGATTATAATATTTATCCCACCTAAAGGGTACCTTAGATATATTAACAAAGTTATGACTAGAGCCCGTTATCTTGTCGCACTGTCATAACTTTTCAGTAGAGCGTGAATGATTTTTTTATCGGCTATCTAAATGTCGATACTGTATGTCACTGATAATTTCAAAGAGGAGTCCTAGGTTCTATTACTTTTGTATAAAAATATATCCTACTAATATTATAAACGCGAAAGTTTGTGGGTATGTATGTATCCGGATGTTTGTTACTCTTTCACGCAAAAACTAACGGACGGATTTTGGTGAAATTTGGAATGCAGCTTATACCTTGGATTAACACATAGGCTACCTTTCATGTATATGTAAATGTATATGTATTAAAAGGCGAAAATTCAATTGCATTATATAAATATCGATATCAAGAAGGTCAATAAAAAAACTTTCACGCTCTACTGAAAAATAATTTCAGTGCGACAAGATAACGGGGTCTAGACTTATGACTTGGGCACTGCTTTATAACTGTAATGTAATGTAAACATAAGAAAAAGTAAAGTTATAACATAAAGTTCAGAACATAGGAGTCCTTAATAATTAACTTAATATGTAGTCACGTCATGCTCTGACACGTTTTTTGTGACAAGCAATTTTTACACGTGAATATTTTGTGTTATTGATCCTTGAAAATTGGAATAATCGGATAATTCATTGTGGAAGTGAGTCATGGACTGGACGGTATTAAAAGATCTCAGGAAACGTGAACAATCGTTCGAAATGTGGTTATACAGACACATGTTGAGGATAAGTTGGACACATAAGGTCACCAGCGTGGTAGTTTCGCGCCGTGGCCTCTGCAGGAAAAGGATCTCTTGTCTTATGTAGATACACAAATTGACCTAATTCCGAACTAAGTTTTAGGCCTGTACTATATTATGGGTACTAGCCTACCTAAATATGTTGAAAACATCCGATACTTTTAGGCCTGTTTCACAATCGACCAGTAAATTCATCTTCCATTTAAAGTTGGCTCTCTCCTTGTCTATTTTTACAGGCGGGTAGGAATAAATCTCGCGCTTAATATTACGAAAATCTTTTCTCTTATGGGGAACGAACTGCTGGTTTTGTAGACATGGTCATTGCCAATTGGGCTAAACGCGTCATCAAATAAAGAACCGCAAAATTTCTAAACGGCAATATCGTCGGTGTATGAGGCGATTCGTACGCAGGAAATGTCATGGCTCCGCAACATACGAGAGCTGATAGGAATTGCAAGCACATCCGAACTCTTCCGCCTTGCAAAAGATAGAGACAGATTCCAAGACCTGATAGTCGACCTGCTCTAGTTAGAAAGACAGTCGAAGTATAAAATAATCCGCGCTTCTGGATAAAACTCATTGAATAGGCACTCGAAGTAAAAGTAGAGCAGTGATGTAACAATAAATCGTTAAAATTTATCTCGAAGAATAAACTTCTTACTGGCTTAAAAGTAAATTAGTAAAGCCCATGACCGTCAACGTGCCAGAGGAACTGTTTCTGCCAGATTTCTATAAAACGATGGGCTATAATAAGTTCGTGGCAAATGCTGATTACTTTCTTTAAAGTTTTTATGCTAGATAGAGGGCGGAGGTCGCACCCCGCGCGTGTCGTGGGAGTGCCGCGCACGCGCCGCTCCCAGCGCTACCCCTGATTGATCTGCATTATTCGCCCATATTACGCCATTCTTTGTGTAAACTTTTTCAAATGCGCGAGATAATAGATTGGAGTTCGACTAAATGAGGATGCCGGAGAGTAATACAACACTTAGGCTTAGATTGCATTATACAAGATATGCTTCTGGCATTCATTATTTAAAAACTCTAGATGGTAATATCGTAGACACATTTCAGGTAGAATTTTACGAACAACCTTATTAATATCTATAGACTTATTAAATCTATTCGAGTTTGAAGCTTGGACGTATTTGTTTTTAAGTAGCCTGCACAATCGGAAAGTAATTTTCCCACAGCGATACCTTATTAATATTGACAGGAGAATGCAATAATTCGATATCGAGAAACATACAGCCCCGGCGGCCATAGCGGCAAGCGTGCCGCTGTTGACGAAGCCAGCGGCGCCGGCCCTCCCCGGCCCGCCGCTCCCACGGGAGGGCGCGACAAATCCCTTAATTCGGGGCATGCAGGTGCGGGCTCATTACGCGCTTTCCCGCCACGCGCCGGGCGCGTGCAATCCACTTATATAGCTTTGTCTTTCTTATCGAATGCGTTAGGTATCGGGAACTAGTATTGATTGGGAAATGCCCTTTATCAAAGAATTAGTTCCACTGCTCAAATGCTTTGATTGGCATGAGACCCAATACCTCTAAGTATCAGAGGCACTAGACAAGACGCATTCGGCGTTCGTTACCGTTAACAAATCTAGGATTGACGTAAGCTGTCAGGCAATTTTCAAAACTCGTTTATGAAAGCGTTAAGCAATAGGTTTTAAAAGATCACGCAAACACAATTTTCAGATTTCAGCTCAAACCTAATATCAGCATCATGATAACGTAGGTGGGCAAAATTCAATAGATTACTAACAAAATAGTTCCAGTACACGACCACCAAAAATTCTCAAATCACAAGTCCGATGGGAACGTCCAGGTTCTCGTGTGAACCTCGCGTGGGAAGTGCGGGTCACAGGTCGCGCGGGATAATTACGGGCGCGAGGTGCGCGTGCTCAACGATTCCGGGGCACTCGCGTTATTATTTGCAAAGATAAAGTATGATTACATACCATCATTTAAGGATTATAAAGAAGTTTCTTGGGCGATTATGTTACCTGGTAACGGAAACAAAATTGCCAAGCTTCTAACCTCTGACATTGAGACTAGGTGTGTATTAAAGTTCATTAATCAAGCTTTTAGTGCTAGGGTGCTTAAGTACAGTGAGCGTTAGAACTACTTGACCTGTACAAAAACGCGCCTACCTACGGTGTAAAAATACTCTTGATGATGCCCAAGTAAGGTATGTTTCAATGTTTTTTCTAGATATGTGTTAGACTATTAAATAAGTAGTCTCATTAGAAAGGAATGCAGTAATTGAGAGCGAAGCGAGCCGAAAGTGGATCGCGGTGTAATTTGGGCGAAGGCTGCGCCGCCCGTGGGATCCCGCCTGCGCGCAGCGTCTCGCGCGGGCCGTGAGAGCCTGCGCCCGCGCCGGCGGGTCACGGGGATTAAACACGGGAAAAAACTAAATGTTGACCTTTACTAAAGTTAAATAAATGCGTCAGCATCTAAGAAGACTATATGGTTATATTTCTATACCGAATGCCTTGTGTTATACTGTTGTGCCTGTTGATGCCTTGTGTTAGGTCTTTCAAACTACGCAACGGATTTTAATGCGCTTTTCATCAAAATATACTTCGAGTGATTCAAGAGTAAGGTGTTTGTAAATTCTGGTTAATTATGGTCTTCTGTAATACCCGTAGGTGTTACAGAAAACTTACACAAACCGAAGCGGAGCGAGGGCGGGTCCCTAGTATTTTACTAAGAATTTAATTTGCTTTCTGCCATCACAAACTTTTCGCTTCTAACAGTGTATTAGTTTCTTGTGTCTTTTAGAAACACACACACACACACACACTAAACACCCAATGGCTGTTTAGAATCTGTACACTATTTCGTAATGATTTAACTGATAATCAAATCTCGATCGAAGTGGAGCAATTACGAGATATTTAAATCGAAACTATCAAATAACATCGCTACTAATAGCATTGCTCATTTCGGTGATGGATCACGACCAACTATCAACCCCGTCTAGAGATTAATAACGTGGCTACAATGAAGGGAGGTTTTAATTCGCAATAAGCGTAAAAGGCATTTAATAATGCAGACGTCCGTCCACGTGCGCTAGGAACAAATACCAGGCAATCGCAGTAATGAGGGAGCGGGGGCGCATGGGCGAGCGGGGGCGGGGAGGGCACGTGGCAGTCACGTGACAGTTTTATATTTACATAATAGGGGTGGCGTCGACTAAATTTCATTACATATAACTTTATGAGTATTTCAGTTATTTCCTAAAGCAAAACTGGGAAGTCTATCTTATATTTAATGAAGATACAAAACGAACGTACCAACAGCACTTAGTACGTACGTTATCACTTATAAACAGTTATTTTAATTTATTTGATACGATAGACATAACAAAGTCAGCAACTGAAAACTTCACTAAGGTTTGGGAAAGTCCGCTGGAAAACTTCGAGTTAGAAGCCTTGATCTTTCTGGAACTGAGTCGTGTGCAATTCGAATACAGGAGATGAGGAAAATTTACGCTCTGGAGGGAGATGCCACCTTAGTACTCGTGTTTATAAATGTAAAACGACGACGACGAAAGCTAAAATAACCTAGGCTGTCTGAAAGTCCTAAAGTTCTAAGGCCACAATGGTTGTAAGCAATCTCGATCACTGGAATATCATGTGGTGCAGAGGGGGATGAACAGCATAAGAACACGCTGTCGATCTCCAACATGATAGACTGACCTCATAAAATAAGAGACGTTTAAGTTCAGATTTTATGAGGTAAATTCTGAGGAATTGATTGAAAATAAATGCACACATGTCTCAGCTGCTCCATGACAAGAGTGCTCAACTAAGAGAAGACAAGAAGCAAAAATACCGGGTCAGAGTGCGTTTTTCATACAAACGAGACTATTGCAAAGCCTTTGTTCCTCGCCTGGGGTTGTTTTGAGTGAGGTTTAATGGTGTATACTGCGAGGTTCAATAGAGGAGGTCAAAAGTTCTTAAGATACCTAACTGATCGCACAATCAGTTAACACCACAGCGGGAGAGTTTGGGTCAGCACTTGGATTTCCTTACACTTTATTGACATTTTAGATGCTTTTCTGAACATGCTCAATTCCGGCGTTAGCCCCAGATTTATTCAGTTGGGTATCCTAGGCAATGTGGAAGTCCTGTATCGATGCTTGAGGTAGTCACCATCAGATTTCACTAAAAGCATTCCCTGGCGAGGAACCAAGGCTTCGAAATAGCCTCTTTAGTATGAAATACGCACTCTGACCCGTTATTTTTGCTCCTGAGTGTAATAATAAAACTGTATAGCCTCTATTAACACTTAAAAGAGCATTTAAAATAATTTTACGCAGTTTCATAACGCATAGAAATACGCACGAAGCCTATTGGAACCCATCAATACACCAAGTGCTATATTAATCGTGATCGCCGAGAGTAGACCCGCATGACCTCGTGGCTTGGCATTGTTGCTGATTGACGATAAAATAAGTTAATATCACAGTTATTTTCCTCCATTCAGTATTTTTCTGTTTTGAGAAGTAATATTCTTCAAGAACGTGGGTATGGGAATATTGAGAATACGACAAAGGCAGCCAGGTTTATTTCGGCATTTTACTGCTCGGTAGCGTAGCAATATAGGAGTCTTAGATTATTTCATTTGTCATGTATTAAAGATTTCTGCTGAGAAAGACGCACGCAAAACCGTCAGAACATTTCATAAAATATGGTCAAATTTATGTCTAAGTTATAAATCGTGACAAGTGAATGCCAGTTATTCGACTTCATTAGAGTTTATGTAATGAATTATGCAGCGTCGTTGTCAACTTATGAAGTTATGACACTTATGAACAAGCAAATCAATTGCACTGTCAAAACGAAACTCCCACAGAATCATAACAGAAACTGTACATTTCCCACAATTGTCCATAATGAAAACTAGGGATCAAAGCGGATTGAATCACCCTGATCGCGACTCCCTAAGAGCTACTGTTATTTGACCCGTGATTTGCAAGCAGAATGTTCAATTGCACTAAGGGATGACGGAAATCGGCGGGTCTGTTTAAATCGGCTATTTGTGCAAGCTATGGGGTGTTGTGACACGGCGTGGGAGCCGCCTCTATTGTCCGTGCACTTAACTCGGCCGTGATAAAAGAGCTGTAGGGCCATTAGACGGATTCGTTTTGCTCATTCGTTGTCGCTGATGAATGGAACCAAATTTATGTTTTCGACACAGGGATTAAGCTTTACAGTAAGTCGTGACATACCGCGAATTATCTAATTCGCGCACTTTTGCAATTATGTAAATTGACTAGACGACGCCCGCGTATAATTAGTCTCCCGCTTCTCCCGTTGGGGGTCGATTTTAGGGAAATCGTATCTAAATGCACCCCTAGACCTAATAAGAAAACTCTGTACCAAAAATGGAATCTTTAGACCCAGCGGTTTGGATATTTGCATTGCACCAAGCTAAGTCAGTTAAACCTCTTTTGCATAAAATCGGATTGAGTTTTGTCAAAATAAAATATAATGTAAATCAAAAGCACTAAGGAGTATTGATATCAACTTCGAAGCAAGTCACCTCCAAAGTAATTTTCTACCCCTTTTTCACCCCTTTAGAGGATGAATTTAAATAAAATAAGAGACACGTCCTCCTTCAAATCTGTTAAAAAAAGTTTATGCTAAATTTGAAGTAGATTGGACCAAGGAATCACGTTGTCCCATACATACTTTGCCCCCCTTTTTCATCCTCTTAGGGGTAGAATTTCGGAAAATCCTTGCTTATCGGATCCCTACGTCATACAAAGAACACACCCTCCAAGTTTCAGGTCTCTATGATCAGCGATTTAGACTGTGCATTGATCCGTCAGTCAGTCAGACATTCAGGGCAAAGCATTTTATATCTATACATATGTTATATCTTACTTACATCTTATTCAGTTTACGAAGTTAGAGCCAAAGTTAAGTAATCGCAATAATACGTACATTTAATCTGCAATAAAAAAAATCATTTGGATTTAATGATTTATTGAGAAAAATACTAAAATCTGCGGGCAAGAACACAAGCTCGAGCGCACAATCAAAGATCTTATCAAAGTAAGCAAACAATTGGTCGCATACCGAATTTCGCCATGCAAAATTCATATTCTCATAGGTTCTTATGTGCTATTAACTGAACCAATGAGCCGTGGAAGCTTTATTGTACTTTTTGAAGTACTATGAACCACGATAATAGAAAACGTAGAGGCCGGGGTGAAAGCCAGGTGTATGTGGGGCACGATATCTTGATTCACTTTAAACTTATGAGGGTTTAATTCATATTACAGTCTGCCGTTTTTGAGTGAAAGGAACGCCCTTAAACCTTTGGCGTGAATTATTCGTGACCCTAATTGCAGATGATGCGATACGGCGCATTGTGCGCGTTGACGCCGCTATTGGTTTATTGTCGACAATGTCGGCTTTTTTCTGGATTGCTGTGTACAGAAGTTGTTTGGGGTTTTATGTTGTTTGTTATTGTTGCTTTCTTAGACGGTGCATTGTAGTGCCGATGACGTGTTGCACAATGCAGGATCATTGCAATGGTACGAGTTATGGCCCTGATGAAAAAACTATATTAGTTGGGGTTAAGATATTATGTATTCGTGGTTTTTTTATTTGACGACGGATTTATCAGTTAACAAAGATGCTAGAAAAGAGACCTGAAGCCCATAACGATCAAGCTTTTAATTTATTTTGAATACCACCTTTAAGTATAGATTTACATTGTGGATCGCAATAAAAAATTGAACACTGGACGTTTCAACCCAGTTGCTCAATATAAAAAACAAGATTTCTTAAGCTGTTCTCTGCCAAACTATATCCGCATGTCTAAACATAAAAAAGTCAAGGTAAGCTTAGGTTACACGTTAAACAAACACGCAGGAATTTTAAAGTTAACTTATTTTTTTGGGATAATTTATTTAAAGATTCATTTGACTGGGATAACGGCGATCCTTTTCGTGTTAGGAACGGTGCTTTCGGTAGCAAAATAAAAACACAGAGTCCATGTTTTACTGAAAGATGTCGTTTTGGGTCCGAAACGCAACATTTGTTTGGGCTTAACAAGGTGTTAGGGCTCCCCTATGGAATCAGTACAGCGACTGCGCTATGTGAATCGCGGCGACGCGCTTTTCACACAATCGCAGCTGCGCCGGCGCCGGTACAGCTGCCTGTATGCAAACGTCTAATAAACTCACCATTTTTATTGCTTCATATTCGTACTGTTGTATTGTCACCCAACTCTGGGCGTAGAGGATGCTGCAGCGAGTTTTTACCATCCGACTGCAAACTCCGCCTAGAGGTAGGATCTCGTAAATAAAACTAGTAAATAAAACACAGAAAACTATCAGTCAAAAATATGGTACTCGGTTAGTATTGGGTATGAAGATATTGCTTATTTATTAATCATCCTTAATCAAATGTAGCTAGTTCTCCTACAGTAATTTCCTGCTAACCGAAACTTGGAAAATGTAGAGTCAAATTGGAATTTTGAAGTTGATTATTTTATTAAATACATACTAGCGACCCGCCCTCATTTTGCTTCCATTTATGTAAGTTTTATCAAACACCTATACATAATGGTATAAACCGCTTCAAAATCCATTGCGTTAATGAATTATACGGAGCGTATATACAGACAGATTGACAGACAGATAGACGCGGCAAGTGACTTTTCTTTATGCTATGTACTCGTAACATGATAATAATGATTCATTTGGCTTGATTTAGAATCAGGGTTTGTTTTACAGCAAGAAGAAGGCAAACGAGCACACAAACCACCTGATGGCACAGTAAGTGACCCTTGACTCATACTCATTTAGATTCTCAAGACTATATTATAATCTCCAGACTGAAAAAACGTTGCCAATCCTGAGGCCTAGAAAGTCCATACCAAGTTCTTGTACCCATTCAATGTGTTAGGCAAATGTAGGAGCAAAACATTAATAATTTTCGGAACTTAACTAATTTGTACTTTCTCTGTTATCGGCAATAGTTGGTAACTGCTGTAAAGCTTCAGCTGTTGGCCATGTGCGGAGGTCCGGCTATTCGGAGACAAAGCGTCGCTGTGCGCACAATGCGGCGCTATATCGGGCGCGCACGTGCGCGCGCGCATCGGCGCCCAGGCAACGCGCCCGCCCAAACCGATACTAACACCGCTGCTATAAAACTTACACGCTATTATGTGCTTTTTCTTATTCTAAAAATGGTTTTATTACCTCCGGGGTTTAGCCTTTTTCTGTAAGTGTTGACCATCGGGAAAGAATACCGTCACGACGAGGAACCATATGTTTTAGGTAATGACGAAGACCAGATGTTCGGGGGTCGAATTTTTCAAAATTGTACCTGGTATTACATAAGGGCCGATTTTATATATCTTAACATTAACAGTGTCTGAAACTTACATTATAGCTAGATCTTTTTCTTTTATACACCGTGTTTTTTTTGATTTACGATAGCTTTAAGGGAACGTTCTTTAGGTCAAACAAAGTTAATTTCCCGAAGACAGACAAATGATAAGTCTAACGGTTTTAAAGATATTTAATTTTTAAATTTAATCAGTTAATCACGTTAAACTAGTGTAAAAGGCTCTTAATTGATAACAACAATTTTCTTTTAATACTTATGAGGAAAGAGTTTCCAATTGTCAGGTTTGTATACGCGTCAATCTAAAGTGACAATCTTGTACCTGTCAAGTGTTATCTTTACTTGTGTGTGTATGTCACGCCAACATAGACGTATTTGACACTGATTATTAGTTAACTCTAAAGGCCCTTTTAGAATGACCAAAGATAAAAGATTTCATTATTTTGTTCTAAACTGAAAAAAAAAATGTTTTTGCAATATTTAAAAATCTAATCTACCAATTAGTTTCTATGGATATACCTAGTATTATGCCGAAGTTATCGTAAATCAAAAAAAACACGGTGTATGACAGAGGAAAGGAAAGCGATATCGTTAAGTGGAAGATAATTTTATCTGGAGTTCGAAAGGTTAGGTTAGGTTAGCCTATCTATATACCTATCACAATGTATCGTTTGTCCAAATGTTCATATTTATAAGTTTGTATTTGTTTTTACACCTTGTAACTTTCCTTTTAACCCAAACCTCACCTAACCCGATTTTTTCTAATTAATATAATAATTCCCGAAGATTCTGTATGCATATTTATTTAATCATTTTAATTTTTTGGGTCATATGAAACAGTTGGGAAACAAAAAAATAGACTTGCGATAGGATCCCGTTTGAAAAAATCGGGCTTAAATTAAGGATTAACGGAAAGAACATGTCTAGTCACTTTTTTTTTGAGATATGCAAATCGATCGTAATTTTCGCGTAGATGTTTTTTTGGAAAAGTGAAATAAATAAGTTATCCTTATTAAAATTTGTATCAGTAACTGTAAGAAATAGTTCATTGCAAACTCTACATTTTGATATTAAAATCTTTTTTGTTTAAAGTGTCCCTTTAAATGATATATAAAATGACGTTATCATTCTGAAATTCGAGACATTATCCGTGAAAGTGGTGTCTTTATTCGCAAGTAAGTGGTCCACTTCTCTTAAGGAATACCGTTGATTAATCTATCCTTGGACTTAACTGTTTAATGTTATAAATGCTGGTCGCTGGAACACGTTCCGTCAGGCGCATTCAGGCCCTGCCGGCCCCTGACGTTCCGCGTGATTAATGACAGCGACATTGTGTCAATATTTGCATAAGAAGCGGACGAGAAAGGAACTTATCATCCACAGATCTCCTCATTCGCGTACATTACTTTGATGACTTTTGTCTCGGATTATATTTTCAAGGGACGAGGGGATCAATTTGAAACTCTATCTCTTCAACTTTAAGTTGCGACTTAAAAACACTGAACTATATTTGCCTGTTCAACAAAAATAATCCTACAGAGCTCAGGTTTTGGGTTTGATTTCGTGGAGCAATCCTTATACGTGACCAAGCGGCGTCGCAGAAGTTGTAGTCGGGACCAGAAGCAAACTTGTTGGACGCGTCAATAAAAAATATTCATTGACTCACACTCTATTTAACAGTTGATGAGACTCCGGGATGTCTTAGGGTTGTGCACTGCACGCACGACACGTCACTGAATGTAGGTAGCGATAGTAAATGAACACGTAGGTAACTCACACGACATAAATGGCATAGTTGAACAGTTGTCATCTTGGAAAATCTTGGTCTTCGAATGAGCAGAAATAAACATATTTTTATGATATAAGTGTTGCTTAGCGAAGAAAATGCGTCATACACGTATGTGGTGATAAAAGCATGTGCCAACCCTGGCTGGACCGTTCACACAAGCGGTCTGATTGATGCAATGAAAAATGACGCGACAATGTTTTGAGAAATTGCGCGCTTGAGACGGACACGCATTCGCCACGTCACGTCAGAATAGGATTTTATGACTAGCATAATTTAATATAACCCCATCAGCGTCGGGAACCGGACCAGTAATACTTTGTAGTGCTCTTTGTCCGGACATTTGATTAGGGAGATGACCGCTTTTCTCGCCGAGCGACATTGTCTGGCATCTTCACTTGACATTTTGTCATTTATCTGCGTCTGGTTTAACGAAACTAAGAATAGAGATTCGTTTTCATTCTTTGAGACGCGTTCATATTTCTTTGTAAACTACGTAGGGCGTTTAAACCTCGTTGCGGAAATTAATGATTTGTTCGTGATGTTAACGAGAACTCAAGGAAGCCTTGAAGATAATCAAGTAGGAAAATGTGTTGTGCTGTGTAATGAAGTGGAAGGTTATAAATATAATACTTACGAGAAACAGTATGATAACGTCATGTTTCTCATTGCAGTGCAGCTTCTATTTTTAGCTTTGTTGAGTTATAAATATGACTGGAGTATTTATTAAGTACCTATGTCCGCGATTTTATTTGAAACTTTGATTGATGTACCTTTAATAATGTGGTTTTAACAACTACAACGCAGCTGGTCCGAAACAAATAGGATTGACCACAAGCTATATTCATTGCTAATTAGCTCAGCTCAATAGATAGCAAAAACAGAAACCTACATTTTATAGGAATCGCCGTCAGGCTGATTTAAAGTGCTCACTCGATTTTTAACTGTAAGTTTCGATTAACTATTTTAAAAATTGTCAATGGTCGTCTTTGTATGTTGCTTGCGTTCCTCTAAATTCAGAACACTCTGTATACGTAAGACAAAACAAAATCACTTTTGGTTCCGCTGTAGTCGGGCAATGAGTGTCTGAAGATAAAGCAGGACAACATCTAATTGTTGTTCCGGTAGAAATCACATGTTTATATAAATATGGCGATATATTACACAAAACGATTAAACCATCGCTGTGAAAGTTGGCGCCAGTCGCCAGCCAGTAGGTATTTCTACGCTGTCTGAGAGAAAAGTCGCAACCGGAAGACAGCGCTCGTTAGCCAGGTGTCCGCCGGCAGGCTCCGACAGACATTTTTCTACTTCAAATTGCTGTTATTTTTAAGCGCGTTCTATATTCTGTTTTTTTTTTTCAACTAATTTATTCGTTAACTTTGTACCCAACAGTGCCAAGAAAATGCAAAAGAAGGAAGGTATAAGGAAGTTTACCAGTCTACAATTTTAAACTCTACATTGTATTTATGTATATGTATGTAATCAAAAATCGCATATCCAGTCTACAGCTCCTGAACTATATAATATCATTTAGATAGAAGGGGTTGTCATATCGTCAAAGACGTGTGAGTATGATGGGCTTCATAAAATTCCTAAATGGCGCAACTTGGCAGTCACTAGTCGGTTTTTTTTGTTTATGTTTGGTTTGTTCTACCCCAATGACTTGCTGCCAGCATCTTGACACTTGCTCGTTTACGCGTTGTCCTTGGGCGGAAACTCCCACATTTGGCAATCACCTTTCTCGCCCGGTTGTAAAACGTTTCATAAAATGTACCGGCCATGTGCGGCTTCCAGCCACGTGGGCCACGTGGGAGGAAGCGCTCACATTTGGGCCCTCGCAAATCTGTGCGGCACATTGCTGTCCTGTTATCGATCGATAATAGCTACTTGCAGATGTTCTAGCAAACAAAGCATATCGCTGAATGAATTTACCTGCCATGCCTGACTTGGTGGGAACGAGAAGGGCGTAGGCACTAAAAAAATATACATGTCATATTTAAACTGGGTCGAGATTCTAGGCGCTAAAAACCATATCGTCTTTTGTCAACGTTTCGATAACTCTTATTTACTTGAGGGTAAGACAGGCAGAGTTAAAAATAATACGATATCAGGTAAGTTACGATATGGTTTTTCCGCCTAGAATAGTTGCCCTGGAGGTTATGGCATGTCATAACTAACATATCTTGTTAGTTCTGTGTGTTCATTATTTTAAAATTAAATTGTTATTAAAAAACCCAAAAATATGTCTGTCACCGGTTCCAACCGAAATTATCAGAAGCGGTAGTGCGCGCCATATGGTAAATGCGATAACGCCATGTTTTCTATTAATGGGATTTTACATAGATAAGGAGCCTGCTACCTAACAGCACAAGGCTTAACGCAATAATAAAACTAGTGCATTAGTGTGATGAAAAAGTATATACTAAAGTAAATATTGCGACGGGCTGGCCTAGTTGGTAGTGACCCTGCCTACGAAGCTAGCGGGCCTGGGTTCAAATCCCGTTAAGGCCAGATATTTGTGTGATGAGCACCAATATTTGTTCCCGAGTTATGGTTGTTTTCTATGTATTTAAGTATATATTTCTCTATATAAGTATTTACATCGTTGTCTAGTACCCATAGTACAAGCCTAGAGCTTAGTTTGGGACTAGGTCAATCGGTTTGACATTGTCCCATGTTTTTTTTTATATGAATGCTAATCAAACGGAAAAATAACACTTATGGAGTTCTTATCCTTATATTACGCTATATCGTGCGTGCGTGAGCAACATCATATACTGTAACTGTCGTACTCAGGTGTCATCAACATATCTATGCGTTAAATTCACCTGTATTTGTTTAGCCAATTTACTTACATTAATTATATACTTAACCGCTACAAGAAACCATCTGAAGGTTTATGCTATAAGGGGAGAAATTTCCTATTCCTCCAAGAAATTTCCTTCGGCTAAATCGATGTCATTTCCGTACAATTTATTACCTCCATGCCAAGAATTGTACAAGTATGACAGCTGTCAAAAGTGACTACTTTACCTTCCTAACGCACGCTTCGCACGCGCAGAGCCCATAGATCATGTAATAGTTGTGATAGAGTCGTAACAAGCGTAATGTGCACGACTGGCCGTGACAGATGCGCGATACGCTATCTCCGTAATAAGCTGCGATACGGTTGCTGAAACTGCGTTATTAGCCCATCAGGCTGTAATCCGGCCTAATCCTGCTTCGGATAATCGACGATAAAGTAAAGTGGCGCATATGTTGTGTCAAAGTAACACAATGTAATTGACGATTGTTGTGGCAACACACGACATGATAAAGAGAAGTAAATTTTTTGAACATGAATCGATTTAGACTTTAAATTGAACACGACTGGTAACTCGTTCCTAGTATTACTTGTGGAGATATACAAGGTTGTGCAGCAGTAATAATGGTAACAAAAGCGCATAAATTGAGAGATACCGCGACGCACGTGTGCCGGCGCAGCTGCGGCGATGCGCCTCCGCGCCCGCCGTAAACTCATCGAGATTTGCACGCCATCGCAGCTAGCAACGAGATTGCTTGTTTTTTATGCTTTCTTCGTATGTACCTACCTAAGTAATATAAATATTACGCAATATTGAGTGAACTCAGAGATTTATACATAATTCACTATCTTATACCCGCGAGTTTTTACTGTTTAGGATGAGGCTATTGCTCCCATGGAAATGAATCAATTTTCCAAAACGAAATTTTGTCCTATATCACTACGTATAAGTAATAAATCACGACAACAACGGTTGCTTCTTTTCGGAGTGAAAAAAGTGTAAATAAACAAACTCACTTCCACATAAAAAAAATATTTAGGATTATATAGCTTAGTATGCGTTTGTTTATTTATAGTATTTATAACAACAATTTCAACAAAAAGTTGTTCCGACCTGAAAAAACAAAGTGGACAAACAAACAGATGTCCAAGATAATTTAAATTTACAACAAGCTATTAGGAAGGCAGTTGGAATCTGCGCAGCAGTGCTCCATGTGTTCCGTAACGAGGTGGGAGCATATCATAAAAATATTAAAATGTGCTTTCTTTGGGAAACAAATGCGACCCAAGGTCTGTTCTTACGAGTACATGTGGACTGCAGGATTTTGGGCAACCGCCCTGAGCAGGAATCTGTTTTGCAGATGGCAGCGGCCTCTTCAAAGTTCGGTTCTCGAAATATCGAGATAACTAATTCTGGAGGAACCACAAACTCAAAGAACTGCATAGTGTTGTTTGATTTGATAAATTTAATCTGTACTGCATACTTTTTCATAAAATGCTATTTCGTTTTTTTGTTAATCTGGCCTATTGTCGCATCTCACTTCACTTTATTCTTAGCCTTCTATTCGCGTTTTGGGTCCACGTCGCGTCGGAATTGGCGGTGTCGGCCGGACGAGTGTCACACTGTCTGCGGGAGTATCCGACACACGCTGACACCATGGAAATCACATGTCAGCACTCTAAAAAAATAGTAGCAAACAGACGGAAAATTCTGATATAACATTTTCTAAACTTCGAAACAGATATTCTGGTATAGTTGAATTTTTTTTTCTGACAAGTAGGACTCCGACGCTTGATTGATAGTGACTATCATAATATGCCTTTTTTTTGGTAGTGTTACTGGTGGTATGATGGCCGGAAACGTTTGTTCATAAGTAGTTTTATATGAATGATTAGAATACAAATTACAATAAAGATTTTGAATTGTGCACTTGAGCTGGGTTGCTAAAAATAGTCGCGTATTGAAATGTGGTATCCGGCGGACGACGGCGTTACGTGTCCGGTTTGCATATGAGGCTTCGAGATTTGCAAGTTTGATTTCTTGGCTGGGTTCCTTGCGTTAGAAAGGATGTGGTCTTCATCTTTCCTAACGCGAGGTAACCCAGCCAAGTAATATCAGTCGGCTCATCAGTATAATTTTACTTTTCCTTATAGTGTTTTCAATTCAAGATGGCACGTAGCGAAAGTCAAATTGAAGTTGCATGGTTGGATTGATATATGAAAGTTGAAGTTAAAGTTGTGGGAAACAGTATATGTACTTAGAAATTAAATCCAATCTGCATTTTGAGTGGTGTTTCGGCAAACGGTTCGCGTAGCCGAGGGCGTCATGCAACGCATGTGCGTATCAAATGTGCGCAACACAAGGAGGCATTCAGCCGCGGCCGCGACAGCTACAGCGTTGTCCGCCACGTGCTGCGCAGATTGGACTACATGTGCTGTCGAATGCGACCGACCTGCATAGCGAACGCTTTGATCCATAATACATGCATACTCTAAAGTCAAAACAATGTCAATAGCTAATAACGTTTCGATTATACAGGGCATAAATAAATTTCAAATGCAACGCTCTTATGCTCAGATCTCCCCGTCAATTATATAACCTTTTGTTACCAGTGATCTCGAGTGTGGATAAGCATAAATCGTGTGTAGAATCCTTTCTGAAAGGCACATACAATTACGTCATCAAGCTTTGCAATCTTGACCATCTACCGACGTCGGTTTACGAGGTCCGAATTGCAGATAGAGCACGTTCCGCGTGGTCGGCATAAAGACAATAGTCACGAGTGAAGCCAGAGATTATCATCTCTTTGTAGCGCCGACGCCAACTGTCATTTCGTTAAAAGACGACGTGAACGTGAACGCCAATCATTCCATTAATATCCTGAAGGACTTTAGTTAAAAATACGCAATGTTTTTGTAGACAATCGATGAATACAGTTCAAGTACGGCGGTCAAAAACAATACGGATGTCAGGTCGATTTCTAATGTTAAAAAACATTGCCTTACTGTCGTAATGGATGATGATGACGCATGCGCATGCAAATTGGACAACGATCCTCCACTTGTTGCATGTCAAGCAGGACACGTGCTTCCGGAGCCAAGGTCTATGTGCAAATCGTCCGCCGTGAACCCACCGGCAAACAACAATATTCAGATGGATATGTCAGTTTATTTTTCTAGGAATTTTAGAATAGCAATCTATCGATGGACAGTTAGTTTATGCGTGTGTCGATAATAAAAGGCTGAGTAAGTATACATTAAAAATACTTTACATAGGTATTATAATAAGTATTTTCTATTTTGTTTAAGGTCTACATCGATTGCACTTCTTAAGAGGATTGTGAACATACGCTTAAATCGCGTAGTTACTTACATATTAATATAGACCCGGGCCATAATTTTTTTCAACACCTAAACCAAGTCCTATTTTCACGGTTTTTGAATTTGTTGCAGTTATTATAAATCGGTCTGTACTTACGTTTCCGTTCTTTATTTTTTATTTGTTTCTTTCCGAGAAATATTTTATTTTAAAGGAAAACCTACATACTTAGGTTTTCATAAAATCTTTGTGTCTTGTGATATTCAAAAATGTTAATGTAACTTACTCTTAAGTATTATTGTTTTTATGATTGAAAAAATTAACTTCTGCTTGAGTTTCTTGCGGCGCTTCTTCTCCGCAAAGATGGTCTTGTCCGAAGCGCTGGTAGATTCACTCTATATTACCGACACGTGTAAAAGAGCCCTCATGTGGCCTATTTACTGAATACATATTTTGAATTTAGAATTTCGTAAAAGTTGGTCTAGGTTTCAGGGACGAGAAGTTGTATGAATGTTTTTAGCTTCACATTCCTCTTAAATAACCAAAATTGGAATCTAAACTCAGTCATGACTATGTTTCTACGCGCTTAGTACGTTGCAGCGTGGTTGATTCGGGTGTTGTGCGCATGTGCCGTCAACGGCTTCTGTTGGGGTGTCAGCCATGTGGCGCAGCCATGAGCAGTCGCAGGCGCAGCCCCGGGCGCTGTCTTTGCGCTGCGTCTGTTTGAACACGTGCACTCTGTCCAATTTTGCTTTATCTTAGCATGTCCCTACATATGCCAGCTACTATTGCATACGGCCACCGAATGCATCCAGCTGCCAATCGGGAATTGATTATTAGTGCACTATATGAGTTATTGCGTGAAATTAGGAATCCGGTAAACATTTTTGTTGTCCGTGTTGTGGTTCTTTAGGTATTTTGTGCTCATACCGTTGTGATTCTTGTAACCTAAATAAGTTAATTACACACACACAACAACGCGTAGATGGATATAATAAGTGCGGAAAAGCGCACAATGTATTTAACTCGGACAAAGTTGCAGGTAAAGCCACTGAAATTAATATTGTCTTTAGATTGGATAAACAATAAATCGAAGTGTACATTTATTAATAGGCCGGCGTGGTGTTTCACAAATAGTTATTGGCAGGGAACACGTGGCGGTGCCGACGTCAGTCGCTGCAGTTAACACGCAGCACTTTACAAACCAAATGCTTTTCATCATTTAACAAACAGTAATATGATAATAAGTAAATCCCTATTATATTATATTCCATTAAGTGTATATATGTACTTGTGACTCTGACCGCGTAGATTCCACGAGATGACAACATGTCATCATTTGTCTTAGTGAGACTTTTATCAACAAAGGGGTGGTACTTACATGCATTTTGGCTAAAAATAGTATATTCGATAAAGGAATTAAGTAAAGAAAAACAGTTTGTAGTTTGTGGTATTACAGTAAAATCATTAAATATGATAGTTATTTGCTTGTATCGCACGCCTGATTAAAATATTCAGGATGTTTGATGGATTTAATTGTAATAGCTGGAGATTTTAACATAGATTTTTTAAGTAACACCAAGGACATAGTAGCGATGATTGATCTACTATTTAATTTTTTAAATATATTTATAATTAATAACACATGAAAAATTACAAATGCATCTTTAAATACTAACATTAAAATTTAAAAGTTAAAGTTAAAACTAAACTTATTTAAAATAAAATAAAATAAAACTAAGCTACTCAAATATTAAAAATTAAACATTATTAAATTATAATTATAATTTAATTATAATTTTGATTTTCATATTACTCAACCCACACGACAAAAATCCTGCATTGATAATATTTTGAGCAACATTGATGGGGCGAATGGCAGAATTCATAACGTGGGTTTATCAGATCACTACAATTTTAATACTAACCTGTGACCTATAAATTTAATTTAATAATTATTTACAAAACTGACTTTAGCGACTACAACATAAGGAAGTTCCAGGATTTTATAGGCAGCCTGAGTTTTTCCGAGGTTATGGCTTTGACAGATTCAGAACAATGTTTCAAAGTATTGCATGATATGATTGTCCTATTTTTTAAATTATGTTTCCCAGTCATAAGGACTCGAGTCGCTATGAAACCTAAGAAACTGCCATGGGCAAAGGGATTAAGGAAAAGCTGCAAGACAAAATGTATGTTACGGTTTCATTACTACAAATATAAATCTAGCCAACGTAAATTTCAATTTATTAAATATTCAAGGCTTTAGAAAAACTGTTTAAAAGCTGCTCAAAAGATATATAACGATAATCGACCCCTTGCTGCGGAAAACAAAATTAAAAAAACGGGATATAATAAAAAAACACAGGGAAGTGCAATAACTCAAAAGCGATACAAACCATTGAGGAAAAGAATAAAATATTAACTTAATCGGAAGAAATTGCCAGATCTGTTAACTATTGTTTTATTGATATATCACAACAACAGAGTAAAAGACAGACCCACAAATACACTTTAGATAACCTACTAACCCATGTGAAATCTATAAAATCATAATGTCTTTAAAAACACGAAATCAGGGGATCGATGAGCTGGACTCTAAAAGACTAAAATTGATTTCAAAAATTATTGCTGGGCCCATGTAGCCCTTCAAAAAAGGAAGCAGGCTGAATAAAGCCAATTACAGACCAGTGCCATTATTACCAGTTTTATCCAAAGTGTTCGAAAAGTCAATGTTCGCAAGAATTTTGAAATTTCTGGACATAAATAACATCTTATGTTCCGAACAATAAGGATTTTCGAAAAAAAAACTTCGACTCATGCAGCTTTTGATTTAGTTAATATTGTACTTAAAGCTTTAGATAGTAAGGAAATGGTAGCTGCCTTGTTTTTAAACCTTAGTAAGGCATTCGATTTCGTAAATCACTCGATTCTCCTTACTAAACTGGAAAAATACGGAATAAGAGGGCCTTAGAAAAACTGTTCAAGGCTTTAGAAAAACTGTTTAAAAGCTGCTCAAAAGATATATAACGATAATCGACCCCTTGCTGCGGAAAACAAAGGTAAAAAAACGGGATATAATAAAAAAACACAGGGAAGTGCAATAACTCAAAACCGTACGTCTCGCGTGTCGCCTTGTCAACGTGTTAGTAATGAATAAACTGTGTTTATTTAAATTTATAACATTTATAAGTTAGTTAAATTAGTTGGGATAGGTTCGCATGTTGTACTTGTTTTATTTTTGTTATATTGTCTGTGTATTTTATTCCTTTTTATTCTTGTACAATAAAAAATATACAACCAATCATACATACATAATATCTGCAAGGTATATATAATATAATATATGTGCCTCCTTCTTAAATAAAGTTTATTCATATTGAAATGCAGCATTCCTTTTTTGCAGCATTCACAAATTATACACAACGCAATCTACGTAAATGTCTGTCATATTAAAAATTATAATACATGCGTCATGAATGTCACGATAGAGATCGATTGGAAAGAATTCGGCGTGGTGGCCGCCGGCGTGACCATCGCACGTGTCAGCTGACGACGGCCCAGCTGCGCGCGATTCGGCGTCTGCGCCCGCTTGTTATTCTAATTCGAATGTCAGTACGCACTGCACTGGTTAAGATATAGAGTTTAACAGAACATAAATATCTAGGTAAACAATTTCTGTTGTTGATTCAAGTTTTACATTGTATTAATAAAAACACATATAAGTATGTATATATCTTAATATAAACAATGAAGTTGTGGAGAGAGCGAGGGATTTGTGTCAAGCATCTGACGCCTATCAATAAAGATGCTGATGATGTATTTTAGCTGACTTGATGGTAATGATTGTGGGCCACGTTCACTATTCTGGCCTGCCCTCTGTCTCTCCACTGATCCTTATGGAGAGCGTACTCCGGCCAAAGATACACAAATCCCGCCATCTCCTTTATACCGCTGGTACGATATCCATCTCGTGGATGCCAATATGTAGTACTCGTATTGTTGGCCCATATGTCATCGGTCATCGTGCATGCGGCAGACGTGCCCAGCCCACCACTTCAACTTTGCGTTCTTTATCCCAACATCGGCAATACCAGAACGGAGTTCTGTTTAGTGTACACATTTAGATTTAAACTGTATCTTGTATATAGGTATGTAATGAGAAGTTTTAAAAATGTTTGTTTCTATTTAAAAGAAAATAATTTATTTTATAAAAGAATATGCACCGGTTATAGGTTATGGTAAGGTTAGGTTAGGTTAGTTCATTTTGTCCTCTACAACCAAAAACAATTAAGAAAATTCACTTAACTGGTCGAGTTAACCCAGTTGACTAATTTGGTAGGAATTACTTTGTTTGTTAATTAAATATATTTTATGGTAATCAGCGTTCAAGCTTGATGCAAGTTAATCATGCCGTCGTTGTTCGGACTGTAAAAAACTTGTAACAACGTGCTCTGTCATACAAAACGTAATTTATGGAGCGGTCGGATTTTACACCTCAACCAACTTACATCTGCGGCCTAAACTACACTGTCGATACAATTTTGAGTTCTATATACCAGCCCACACGAAATATTTCTTTGTTAACGACAGCATTTTATAGTTGTCTTTATTTTAACAGCGACACACTCCTCTCGAGTAAGTTTCATGGTTATTTTATGGGCGAGTTCTAATTACGAGGTTTCCTCTCTAGAATACTAGGACAAACCGAGTAACCAATTGTTTGAAGGCATGGTAACATTCGAGGACATAAAAAGTTTACGAGAGTTCGGTGAATAGGTAACCCTTTGTCGGCAGGATGTCGCGGCCCGCGGGTCCTGTGAAATGGATTCAGGAGTGTCAGGCTAACGAACATTTCCTATGGGATTTCTCAATTACTGACTTGATACGCAATTATCTCAATTACTGGCTTCGTCTATCCTAAAGCTATCCTTCTGAATTTTAAAACATTTTAGTGTTCTTACCTAACCTAACTAAAGGTTTTTTGGAAACTTGAAAAGTTGTCTGACTCAGCTGAAAACCAGTTTAAGATAAACGATAATTTGGACAAACGTTTTTTTATTAGGGATTCCAAGCGTCACCCTTCCTCAGGGAATATTTACTTTACATACTACTAAAATATATGAATTAAGGAATATTTATTAATGGAAGGCGGAAATATTTTGATTGTATGGTGTTTGATCAAACTGTATAGTTTTGAACACGAACTTAATTGATTTTATAAACATATCCAATCAATATCAGTCATCGCTACATCAACTTTATGATTCAGGTCGATAATATTGACGCGTTTTCTAACAAACGGACGACTGAGGTCTAACGTGTCGACTGCAAGTCGTTTAAAATTCAATATATTTTAGTCGTAAATAACCCATTTTACGAGCCATATTCCAGACACATGTCAAACAAATTGTTGACACTTTAAAACGTGACGAGGGCACTCAAATAAAAGATTAACATCAATACAAACATTCACTAAACTTCGTCGGTTTTTTGCGTAAAGGCATTAAGTTATTAATAGAATTTAGTCAGTAAGTGTTACTGTGTGTAGTGGACAAGAAAAAGGATATGTTAGTGGATGATAGTGACGAGTAACTTGAATAAATAAGTGTTTATGCCAGTGTGTATACACGACCAGCATAGCATTGTAATATATGTAATACTCATATTATTATTAATTTGGCTGACGCTTCTTCTACTCGTAATGCGAAATGATACATTTTCTAGTTTTTAGCCTTATTTGTAAAGTTAATTACTGTCAAATAAACACATGATCCAGGCCCTCTTTTCTTCTGATTAAATACGCTATCAAAGTTACGATAGATTTTATTTACTTGACAGTAATGGCGGCCCAGTAAAAAACCATACGATAACATGTTAAATGCAATATGATTTTACCCAGTAGAGGCCCAGGAATATCGTGTGACAAGTATGTACCTATATATATTATTATTAGATTTCGTTAAGCCTTTGACTCAGTCCTAATTTCCAAACATCATCATAAGTCAAGTAAGTGAGTAAGTAAGTAGGTGGTTGACTGGTATAGAATGCCTTTAGGCATTAAGTCAGTAATTTTTACATTTGTATTTTGCAAAAATGTTTAAATAAACAAATAAGTCAAATGTTTAATCATAAGATGTTTTTTGTAGGAATAGATCGTATTCGTCTTGCTTACTCAATAAATTTATCGATGGGCGAACACGATTGAGAAATGGAAACAAAAACTTTCCGACCTATCGCGATATCTTATGATTTTTCACTACATCTGCAGTTAGTTTTTGTAGTAGTTGTAGTTAACTCTCCCAGAATTCGTATCCCATTCTGCTTTATTCTGAATAATATATCAAGTCTTGCTCTTGAAGCCTTAATATAATAAAAAAATCATCGTTTTGGGACAGTAATTTAACCTGAACACACATACTTACAATTAGAAGTTACACTCATCATTAGAAGAATTAAATTAATAAGATAGTTTTTTTATTACTTTCCTTTCAATCGAAATGGAAAGTAGAGTGTTTAACCCGGGTGAAAGTATCAGTAACACCCTCGAACTATACTCGCTGCCGCTCGAACAGCTATATAGACAGCGATAAGAAAAAATATGATATAGGCAAGACGGAACAGAAGCTCTACAATCAAATATTTTGAACTTCACTTTACAATGACACTTGACCTGAAAAATCAACAGGGGCCCGTTTCTAAAAACTCGCTGGACTAATAATATTAGTTCCCTCAATATAAATATCTAGGTACGAATGTACTGGTTAAATGTACCGCCGTGGAGTCCTTAGGGAGTAGAAGGGATATAAACGAAGATGACGAAAAAAACATTTCTTAGCCGCCTACGTAAGTTATGTGGTCGATGACAGGATTCATAACTCGTTTTTGTAATTAGGTTCTCAGTAATAGTAATCTTTTTATATCTACATTTTAATTTCAAAATACATTAGCTGATTGTAAGTGAATCGCTTTTGTTATAATTTCCTTATAGTTGTCGTAATGGTCGGTTTCTTTTCTATTTCTAAATAGTAGTCACCGGTCGTGAATTTGCAAAACGATAGATAAATCGTATGCAAGATTCATTTGGTTAAAGATAACAACAGTCACGGTTAGTCACACAGTAAAGTCACACTATAAAAAGACTAAGCAATCAACACGTCATCGTCACAACCTCTAATAGACGGTTGAGATCGAAAGGTCGTAACAATTAAGCACGTGGCTGGATACAGCAACACCTGAGCTTTGGGTATTTCCATCTAAGCTCATATGCAGATGTGATAAAGTAACTTTAAATTAAAATTGAATGTTTGTGAGAGATTTGAGAATCTATGTGGTTCTGCGTCTATAGCGAGTTCCGGGTGTGACGCGGTGCGAGGAGCTGACCGACATTTAAAGCCAGCTGCCAGGTGCAAGGCCGAGAGGAAGGACCGTCGTGACCTCAAAGGCAATTTGCATTATTCATCAGCCAACATTCCATCACGATATACTAAATTCTAACCGAAATTAAGTCGAGACAGAGTATAAATCAAGGTTTTTTTCCCTGAACGACGTGCTGTGACGGCATCTCATATATTATGGATATGTGATCCGTAAACAAAATAAAAGCAAATCAGCTGTCATATTATTAGATATTCTCATTAAAATGCCGATTCATTTACATAACCCTGCCGGTTTACTAGTATATAAAAACAGTTATCTAGTCGGCAAGGTCGCCCGAGAGCAATAATGTCGGCGCGAGTTCCGAGCGCGGGCGCCTTGCGCGTCTCACTGCTCGAATGATCGTTGGAAATAAACACGAAGCCTTAATACATTAAGCGCCGGCGACACACTTACTCTATTCAAACTGCATGCGATCGGTATTTAGTGGCAGTGGATGTGTTCTGTGGCTCGCGCCGCCGCCTATAATCAACAAAGTCTAAGCGCCGTATTAACGAACTGATCATGGCGAAATTCCTCTTTCACGTATAGGTATCAAGTCATAGAAAAACTGTCACTTCTGTTGCCCTAGACAAGATGCATTGCGAGATCGTTATCGTTGTGGAAAATGTAGAGGATTGACGTTACGACAAGCGCTTATATCAATACTATAGCACTGACAGTTTTTTAAAATCTTCATCTTGTCTAGGGCCTCTAACGAGTCACACAACGAGACACTTACGAGTAAGACAGTCAAGATCTGTGTATCAATCCGGCCCAAGAGTTCATGATTTTCTAAACAGATAGTGTTTACATCCCTAATTATCCTTATTTGTAGTCTAATTCTTCTGAGGATCTTTGTATTGGGCGAGGAAACACAAACAATAGTATTCAATTTCTGAAAATTAACATCAATATAAAGATAAAGATAAGATAAAGATAAAAGACCACTGGTTCAACAAACATTGTATCTTAAATAATGTCACATTCAGGCCCCGGTGTGTAGGTTAAAAGTTATCATGACCAATGGCTGAGCATAAACATAAAACGGTGGTGGTTATTAAAACGGTGTAAAAAGAGTAATAGTAATAATAATAACTTAGATTTCTGATAAAATTAAGTAAAGAAAATCGTCACGACATCTAAGATAATCTTGCTAGCAGCTAGGCTAGCCGTGTAAGAAAACTCACCTACCAACAAAAGACAAAAATAGCTTAGGCTTTTTTACATAACAACAAAGCTGTCCGAGCGGGTATCAGCATCACAACTATGCGAAATAAAATTTAGCATATTTTTACATTGTGATTAACAAGTTCTATGGAAAGTTTTAATAGCATAATGGATATCACCTGCTATCCTGCCTATTCCGATTTGGTAAGACTGGTCACGGATAACTGCCTCTAACCTGTGACCTTATTCAAATTTTATTATGTGGCTATTATGAAATTGGAAGCTTGGCAAACAGCTGTGCTGGTTTGGGCACATACTTAAGACGTAGTTTTGATATTTTGACAGCTTTTAAAGAACATTCAAAAATTACAAGTGAAGGAAAAGTTAGTTTTATGACCGACAGATATGGTTGAATCGGGAACACCAGTTACACGGTACCTACTATTATTCAAATTTTGCATGGTCGTTCGAAAATTATGCGAGGAAACTGATCCACATTTATTTCGTCAAGTTATACTTAGCTTTATTTGTATTTCTGACTAACATTAATTTTACCTTTAGTTGTTTGTACAAGAGACATCAAAGAATGCGAACATTGCAAAGCACTTACTAGTCATTTTAAATACAATCTTGAAAATTTCGGAACAATCAGTCGTTTTAGGCATTTGAAGTGATATTTAAGGTTGTTGTTATACGTCATAAGAAAAGTCAGGCGATTTTGGGAATTAGTTTTTCTTCTGCACGAATACCTAACCACTTGTAGAGTTGCAGAGTAGGCAGTGGAAGGAGGCGAATTGCCCAAGATTAGGATGGGCGGCGGCTCCGGAGCCTTCGACCAGTTGTTGCGACTAGCTAATTGTGTGTGTTGTAGGTTTGTGGGCATGTGGGCAAGTGTCAAAGTGAAGTGTGAATGATACCAGTATTACCAGCAATCGTGAATCAGTGAAGGGCTGTCTCCGGCGCACACGTGCAGTCGTTCAACAAACGATCTGCATTGACGGCGCGCGCGCAAGCGTCCTCCATGTCGCCATAACGTTTACTTTAATTGCTATTATGGTTTTCATTTCAATTACAGTCTCGTCTAATAACATGAACATTGTTTTGTTAATCTTCCTATGACATAAGTACAACAAGGTTTTCCCCGAGGCACGAGGTGACATTACTTTGAAATGTGAAAATGTTATTCAACCCTACGGAGGTCGGTGGCGGCCCTGGCAACGGCGTCCTTCCCATGGTTTTCATACGAATGTATAAGAAGATTAAAACTAACTACGAGTAGGTATCAAACAGGTACTTCGGTAACTTTCTATTTGTCTATCCTTTAACTTAGCTTTAATTTCTATAGCTACATAACAAATCATATAAATAGTTAATGAGTAATCAGTGATCTTATCGTTCAACCTACCGCCAGGCAAAATTATCGCATTGTTGTGTTCCGGTGTAGCGATAAGATAACCGATGAAATTACTAGCATAGAAGTTTCCTATCTTAGTTCTCTGGTTCTCAGGGTTGGCAACGCATTTACGGTCTTAGGATTGTATTCTTGAGATCATAGTCTTGAAAATGCAAAATATGTAAGGGTCTCAGATCCCACTTGTTTATCATCTGGTGGACTGTATGTTCGTTTGCCTTCTTGGCTTGACTAATGTAGTGGTAATATTTTCACATATCGCTGGTGTGTGCTAGACCGCCGAACTAACAAATTGAATAAAGAGCAAATTGCACCTTACGCTTACCTATTAAGTCAGTAAGGTACTTTTTAAAATTTGACAGTTATATAGTTTCCTCAAGCCGGAGCGAGTGCGAGTCGAGCAGCGCGCGTGCGTCAGCGCAGCTGCGCCGCGGCCGCGCCGGCGCCGCCGCGACCTGACCCGCGATACCGCCACCACGCGTTGCCGTTGTCATGCTACGTTCACAATACATCCCTGTTCTTAGCGTTGTATTTATAACAAAACCAGTATTGTAATGTCTACGACTAACTACTATTGTAAAATTAGATATCTATGATATTCTAAAAGAAGAGACGTCAATTTAATTGTCTAACTTCTTAGGAAACTATTGGATTATGGAAAACTGTACTTAAATATTTAAAAATAAACACCGATTGACTACCGTGCAGTTAAAAGCGATTGTTTTGTTATATCGTTTTTTTATAACAACAAATAAGTAGGAAATAAGATAAAATAAAAAATGAAAGGGGAAGGCTTATATTTTTTTACTTTCATTGCCGCCGACCCGCTAGGCGGTTCCATTTTGTATGAAAATCAGAAGCCTTGGCACTATTGGTAGGCAATATACATTGAAAATTTCAACTGTCCACGATTACGGTTCAAGAGATACCAAGAGCCGCTGACAGACAGTACAAGTAGAGACAGAAGGACGGATGGACGGACAGGACAGCGGAGGTTTAATAATAAATAACGCGTTGGCACTTTACGGGTATGGAACCCTACTAACATGTTTTTTTTTTTGGTAAATGTCCGGATTTTTTTTGGGATTTGGGATTTGGGTACAGAGAGATCTAATGCAATCATCAGTTACAATAATAAGATCATTTGCGCTTTTTTTGGAGAAAACTAACTGAGTTGATTTTCGTTTGGTACCCATGGTTAATAAAGAAATATGAATACTGTAAGAAATGCCACTCACACCGACGCAGCCTCACGCACACAAGGACAGCGCGGCGTCGTGGTGGGAGCTGCATCGCATCGAGATACCCGCCATTTGCCCGGCGGCCGCCTTGAGAACTACCCTCGCGTCACGCATACTGTTGAGCTCGTTATATTGCTTTTATAAAACGAAATTAAATATCGTTAGCATCCTATTTTGGTCTTATTTCACAGTTCAGAAGTGGGATAGAGTATTACACTATCCTACAAAGGATAACCCGCCCACTTCAAGTTTATTGACACCTAGGTACCGGTGCACTATGGGGAAACATTCTCGTGCCCGTTCTCGATCGAGAGAGCGGAATAGGTCACGAGAACGTTCATCGAAAAGAAAGAAATCAAATAGTGATGCTTCGATAGTAGCAAGACTTAATAATTTAGAAAATTTGATAGGCAAAATATTAACTGTTACGAATCCGAGCTCAACAGTAGTGCAAAATACGCCGCCACAGCAATCAAGCACAGCTATAGCTAGTCCTGTTTCAGAGGTATTGTGCGACACCCCGTCTACGTGTCCCTCACTGCCAGGGGCGCCTCGCGAGGCTGCCAGCAGCGGCGCCGCGCAGGCGCCGGAGCAGTTACCCGGACAGTCGCCCGCGCCGTCAATCATCGTGTCGGCGCCAGCCTGTCGGCGGGCCGCCGCGGTTGATGTCGTGTTGGCGGACACCGTTGGCCCGAGCACCAGCACGAGTGCCAGTTGCAGTGCTGCTGTGGTTTGTGCGGCAAATCAAGGTCAGATGAACAAATTGCTATCTGGATCGGACAATATACCTGTTTTTACGGGGAATACTTCAAATGACAACATGTCAGCACAAGTTTGGTTGAAGCGATTAGAATCGCTAGCTAAGATATTTAACTGGAACGAACGGTTTCTGATACATCAAATGACAACGAAGTTATCAGGCAATGCTAGACTGTGGTTTGATTCTCAACAAGAAATTGATTTTACGTGGGACCAATGGAAGGTTAAAATTTTATGTGATTTTCCGGAAGGCCGGGGCATAGCTTCAAAATTATTTGATTTTGTGACCGTTAAGCGTGAGAATAATGAAAACGTTTTGGATTTTTATTATAGTAAACTTTCCTTAGGAAAACAATGCGATCAAACGGACCACTTCATTACTGATGTGATTATTTTCACGCTAAACGACCCTCTGCTACGAGCAGGCGCCCGAGGTGCAGCTTGTCGTGACTCTCGAAGTTTGTTGCAATATTTAACAGATGCTGCTTCCGATTGTAACTTAATTAGCAAAAGCAAAACCAGTTCAGTTAAAATAGATGCGGGTAGGCCGAGATTAACGCGTAAACCAGGACTGCGTGACGACATCACCTGCTATAACTGTAGCACTAGAGGTCATTATGCCTCGCAGTGCACGAAACCTAGTAATAAGCGTTGTGACCGGTGTAATAAATTCGGTCACATGACTAACGAGTGTAAAGAGGACAAACAATGCAATAGTTGTGGCAGATGGGGTCATGACGCAGAACATTGTTATCGCATAAAAAAAGATTCTCATCCAAAACCACCAAAATTATTTAGACTATCAGATATTGATGTAAATGACAGAAAATATCATAAAGACGTTACTGTAAACAACGTAAAATTGTCGGCTTATGTTGATTTTGGCAGCGCGTGCAACACAATCACCGCGAGCGCGGTCGCGCGAGCTGGTTTGGAATACACTCGCGGGAGTTCACGCTGTATTCGTGCTTACGGCGGTACTCTTATTAGTCCAGTCGGTGAACTAACCGCACACGTAGCTTTAGATCAAGCCTCAGCTAAAGTACCAATTTTGGTTGTAGAAAACGGGTTACAAGATACCGATATGATAATAGGCAGAACATTTACGGAGTTACCTAACATAATGGTTACTAAAACTTGCGATAATTTATCGATTTTAAATATGGAAGGCAACAATACTAATGATATGGATCAGTTACCCCACAACCCAGGCTCGGTGGATAAAATACTAAAGTTAACTGTTGTTAATGATACGATTTTATACAAGGGTTTAAACGAAGTCTTGGTGTCTTTATCTGACGACGACAAAACATTTAAGTCAGACACAATTTTTGTCAAACGTTCTAAGCACCGCGCGCCTGGCAGGGAGTTAGATGTGTTAGGATGTCCAGTTAATTTTCGAGAAAGTTTTGGTGAAATTAAGCTTATATGCCATAGTAATACACCTGTAAAGTTATATGCCACTAAATGTATAGCTAGAGCGTACACAATGACTGGGGAGAATTTAAATACGGATTTAGTAGGAGAGGAACGCGAGCGGTTAGACCAGCTGTTACACCAATATAAGGATTGCTTTTCGGGAGAGGAAGGTAGAATAGGCGCCTCGGATATAGAAATGACAATTGAACTAACCAATAACACTCCATTCTACTATCGTCCGTACAGAATGTCGTCTCAAGAACAAGAAAAGGTTAAGAAGATAGTTGATGATTTGTTAGAGCAGGGTGTAATTGAGCCGAGCAATTCACCCTATGCTAGTCGCATTATTCTTGTATCTAAAAAAAATGGAGACACTCGAATGTGCGTAGATTATAGGCACCTTAATAGTCTCACCCGAAAGGACAGGTATCCCTTGCCTTTAATACAGGACCAAATTGATCAATTAAAGGGTCAAAAATATTTCAGTACCCTAGATTTGTGTTCTGGTTACCATCAACTATGGATACACCCTGACAGTAGGAAGTACACAGCGTTCGTGACGCCCTTTGGTCAATACCAATACATACGGATGCGTCATCTATAGGATTAGCTGGAGTTCTTCTTCAGAAGCAAATGGATGGCAATTTTAAGCCTGTTGCATATGCCAGCCGTCAAACAACGAGTGCCGAAAGTAAATACCATTCCTACGAACTCGAGGCCTTGGCCGTAGTCATGAGTCTGAAAAAGTTTCGCGTTTACCTTTTGGGGAAGCCATTTACGGTGGTCACAGACTGTAATGCGCTAAGTGCTACATGGACTAAACGCGATATGGTTCCTCGTATAGGCCGATGGTGGCTTGAGTTGCTAGAGTATGATTTTAAAGTCGTGTATCGACCCGGCCGGCATATGCAGCATGCTGACGCCTTAAGCCGAAATCCAATAGATTCAGTAATGCATCTCGATCAGATGACTTGGGTAACGGCTGTACAGCAAGCGGATGCAAAATTAAATACGCAATTATGCAGGACTTGAAAAGTAGCAATTCCAGTGACAATACTATAAATGATTATTGCTTAGTAGATGGTTCTTTGTGTAAAGTAATCGAAGGTAAAAAACGGATTGTAATTCCCAAGACGGTTAGATGGCGCGTCGTCAAAATGTTTCACGACGACAACGGGCATATGTGCGAACAAAAAGTGATTGATTTAATTAAAAAAAAAATACTGGTTTGAGAAAATGCGGCGGTTTGTCACTAAATATGTTAAAAGTTGTATTTCATGTCAATTCGCTAAAAAGCCTACAGGTACGCAACGTGGTAAACTAAATCCTATTGACAAAGGGAATACGCCGTTTGAAACGATACACGTCGATCATTTAGGTCCATTTTGTGAGTCAAAAGACGGTAACACTTACCTGTTGCTAGCAGTCGACGGGTTTACTAAATACACTTGGTTGCAACCAGTACCGAATACCAAAACCGATCATGTTCTAGCAACCTTATCTATGTGGGAGAAAATATTTGGTACGCCTGTTCGTATAATCAGCGATAGGGGCAAGTGTTTCGCTAGTCAACAAATGGCGAACTTTTGCGCCAGTCGACATATAAAACACGTTATGAATGCTGTCGCCTGCCCACGTGCGAACGGGCAGGTCGAACGCATCAATCGAACCGTGTTACAGTCTCTTACAGCATGTATCGGAGATAAGCATGACACATGGGAGGAGTTTGTTCCACAGGTGCAGCGTGGTATAAATTCAACTGTCAATAATTCCACAGGGAAATGTCCCTTTGAGTTGACATTTGGATTTATGCCTCGTTTTCCCTTGGATATTCCAAATCCGAATCAAACAAATACTGACGTTAACGAAGCCCGTCGTCAGGCAGCCGAGCGATTAAAATTGAATGCAACGCGAATGAAAAACTATTACGATCGTCATCGAATACCGGCCTTGCAATTCAAAGAAAATGATTTAGTCCAAATTGAACGTAGGATTTAAAAAAAAGGCATTACTAGCGGGAAATTAGTGGATAAGTATGCCGGGCCTTATAAAGTGACGGCGGTTTTCCCGAATGATCGGTACAGGGTTGAATCATTAAACTCTCGCGGTCGCAAATATCGCAATGTCATAGCTGCTGACAAAATGAAACCGTTTCGAATTCAAGAAAACTCTGATACGGAAAGCGATAGTAGTGAATTTGATGGTCATTTGTGATACCTTCTGTCATACGTTAGGACCGAATGTTAACATTAGTGTAAGGTAACATTAACTTAATGAACAGTATAATTAAGTTCAGAAAACTAAATGTAAAATTATCGAACCAAATGTGCTAAGTAGTAATTATTCATTATGGTCATTGTTCCATGGTAATTTTAATCAGAATTAATTTATGATTATAATTTAAATGATTGTATATCAGGCTGTATCATTTCATAAAATAAAATAAAAAAAATCAGGGGGCAGTTCCATAACATCCCCATAGTCTCAATCAAATGATGACTTAAGGACTAAAGGTCAATCATTTTACAGGTCAGTATGTTTTGACAGTTTTGAGCATGTTTTACTTCTACAAGTAAATTGTGATACATAAGGGATAAAAGTAATAATAATGTAAAGGTTGCTGATTACCTCGATCTCGTAGGCTTGCATCAGTTAGATCAAGTCTATGGCCAGGTCGGCTAAGACCAGTTCGGTTTGAGATCGAGCGACAGTTTGACCAAGTCGGCCTCGTAAACAGAGTCAGTTAGATTCTGTTTATGACCAGTTAGGTTAAGACCAGTTAGGTTTGAGGCTGGCTCAATTTACCCTTGATTGATCACAGATAGACAAATATTGTCAAAAAGATTTCATCGTTCATAGGCTAGTCTCGTAAACGGAATCAGTTAGATTTTGTTTATGACCAGTTCGGTTAAGACCAGGGAGGTTTGAGACTAGCCAGACGGTTTGAAGTCTACAGTAATGTGTATTAAAGCTAATCGCAGTGTGGTTTTCAGATAATACGAGGTCGTATTAAGTCATCAGGATGGGCGACTGTAAGAAATGCCACTCACACCGACGCAGCCTCACGCACACAAGGACAGCGCGGCGTCGTGGTGGGAGCTGCATCGCATCGAGATACCCGCCATTTGCCCGGCGGCCGCCTTGAGAACTACCCTCGCGTCACGCATACTGTTGAGCTCGTTATATTGCTTTTATAAAACGAAATTAAATATCGTTAGCATCCTATTTTGGTCTTATTTCACAATACATATTTTCTCTTTTTCAAAATCGGGGCCTTGGTTGCAAGAACGACCATAACTTTTATAGTATACACAGTTTCGGAATTTTTCATACGGACCTATTTAGATTGCTAACCTGGTATATAAATTTACCTTTGTCCAACAAATATAAAACACAAAACCTAATTACAATGCTGATAGCCAACATTTTTAGTATGTCTGTCAAATAGTCAATAGAACCCTCAATATCTGAAATATTATTTCCAATAGGAACATAGCAACAACGTGCCCTGTCTCATGAAGCCAAAAGGTCATCTCAAAGATATTGACTGTTACGAAACCCAAGAGAATGTAAATAAGCGGGCAGTCGCAGTCGCGACAATCGCGGCTGGCGGAAAAGTTGGAGTCATAACATTATCAATGGGCAGCTAGTTCCCTCGGCCAGCTGCGCCCATTGATCGATCAGCCGCCTGATTCTGTTCACGAGATATAATAAATATTATACGTTTGCTGAAACGCACCAGCGTGTTATTATTGGGCTCAGGTACAATGCAGCTAAAAGTGTGCTCCAACAATTTAAAGCGGGCAAAAAATGTTATAAAATGCAGCCAATTACACTTTGCGGTATTCCTCTAAACAGGGTAGACAAGTTTAAGTACCTGGGCCACTGGGTCACAGAAACCATGTCTGATGCCGAGGACATTGAACGGGAGCGCAGGGCACTGTGTGTGCGCTGTAACATGTTGGCTCGCAGGTTCGCACGATGTGGTAAAGAAGTCAAGTTGACGTTATTTAAGGCCTATTGTCAAACCTTCTACACGTGCGGCCTGTGGACTAACTTCACGCAGCGTGCATACGGTGCGCTGCGGATACAATATAACAACGCATTCAGGGTGATGTTTGGGCTGCCGCGACATTGCAGTGCCTCGACAATGTTTGCGGAGGGACAAACAGACTGTTTTTTTGCGATCTTGAGAAAAAGATGTGCCTCGCTTCTCAGTCGCAGTCTCCGCAGCCCAAACAGCATCCTGAGGGTGTTGGCGCGGCGCCTGGACTCGCCGCTGCTACAGCGCTGCGTGCAGCTGCATGCGCCTGTAGTCGCTGCGCCCCGCCGATTTTAATTTTTTTTTAAATAATAAATAATGTGTAGTATTTAATTGATTATTATGTTCTAACACTAGAGTAAGACTTTGTTACTAACATACATATGGATTCAGTCCGAAATAAAAATATTGAATTTGAATTTGAATTTGAATTTGAATTTATTGAACGTCCGTTTTGATCTGTCTGAAGGTTTCTGGTAAATTTAAGCAAGTTTGTTTTTGTTGGAAATGAGGTAGGTCATGTGATTTGTGTCAAATTGTAACTAAATATTTTATTTAATAACCGCTGCCCTTAGCTAAACATCCGCAACCCCATAAAGATCTCAATCCCAAGCAACCATCATCTTCCTTTATGTACTGTAATAATATTGCTAACGTAAAGTCACTTGGTAAAACCTAATTCCTATTGATATTTTATAGTATTTTATTAACTCGGTCGCCATTAGTGTCGTGTAAATAAAAGCTCACTTAAGGTTGATAATACGTAAGGAGAATAGAGCCTCAGCCTACTCGTAGCTCTTATAAACTTAACAGTAAGACCTGTCACAAGATCAATAGTATGATTACGATATCGAAGCAAGATGGGCTTAATAAATCAAACTAGAAGAAAGACCCAAATATATATATATATATATATATATATATATATATATATATATAATTATATATATTTATATATATATTTTAATATATATAATTTATTTTTTTATTTCTACTACTTATACTCTTTGAAAATTCTTAGTTTTGACACATTTTCCTGCTCAAGCTACGCTTGAATGTTTTTTTTATTTTTTTATTGTATGTTAAATTCATTGTTTTATATAAAGCTAAGTTAAGCTTTATAATTGTATAATATCATAAGTAGTATTTAAAAAAAAAACGACTGTCTGTTGAGTTTCTTGCGGCGTTTCTTTTCAGCAGTGGTTTCTTGCGAAGCACTGGTAGATTTTGAAGTGTAAAAGTGCCCTTGCGGCCTACTTACTGAATAAATATCTTTTTTTATCTTTTTTTTTAAACAATTTAAAAAAATACAGAAAGGGTAGAAATAAACAGAAGAACTAAAAGTAAGTACTTGGGCTTCTGCAATATTTCACAAATGATACAGTAATGAATCTTAGTTTAATACAATGCAGCTGAAGCTTGAGGTTTGTTGAAGTTAGTTGAGCAGGAGAGCGGTCAGAATGGGTGCGCGGGCGCAGGCGACCCGCGATAACCCTCGAGGCGCCGCCGCGGGCTCCATTCATCTCGCTATCGCCAACAGCTGTTTGCGCGACGCGATTCGTTTAATTGCTGCCTCTATCACGCGCTCTCTTGATTGCTTACGCAACAACACATTCATCAAACTTGTGTTTTATTTGCCGTTGAGACTATTGCGCTTAGTAATCATAATAATAATCATTAATAGTTCCCGACAAACGCGAAGACAACGGAGCAGGCAACAAGATGTCCCCACCGACCATGAACATAATGTCACTAGAAATGGCTTGTTCTGTCTGAAATTTGTTGCTGGTCTGAATATACTGTAAGTTTGTTTTTCAGGCCTAATCAGACGCATATCGTCATGGGAAAAGTTACATCTAAAGCAACCGATGTATTCGATACTGTTTAGTCGTTTATTTATTATAACTTACTACTTTCTGTTTAGTTATGGTATTACAACTCTTTAACAATGATTTCTCGTATAAAAACATTAACTAAATACGTACCTATAACAAGAATAAAATGCAATATAGGCACTTAAGAAGATTACTATTTCTACAGTTTCAAATAACAATTACGAAATAGCTATCCAATGACTTTATGTTGTGTTCTGGCTATATATTCGGTCGGCGATTTTGGAGTGCAGTGCAGTATAGGATTATTCGCAGGGTATGCCGTTCTATCATCTCGTATACTAGATAGATGTACGGTCGACCAAGAAAGTGGTCTACCAGTTTTGACAAAAAAAAAATTTCTGAGATATAATTATCGCTTAGGTTGACACTTGTCACTGTCATTATATTATTGCAAGGGAAAATCGAACTTGTTGTATCATGACGTGCAAATGAACTTCAACCGTAGACCATATTTTTGGTCGACTGTACCTCATACCCGCAAGAGACACTTGGATTACTATAATCTTCAGAAGTATTAGGTAAAATACTCTTTCTAATAAGTAGGTAGGTACATACGTCGTTAAACGCACGACTACTAAACAATTTCAATTTTACTTCAATACGATTCCAAAACATAATTCCCAGTACCTATTGGATACTCAGAACCTAACAAAGGCTTTTGTTTTCACTCGAGCAAGGACCGCGTCTTAGCTTACAGCCTTTTTGCTCTTGTTGCATTCCCAAAGTGCTGACCCGGGAATCGGCATAGACTTAAAGAACTGGTTTTGAGTGCCTTAGCAATCTGAAAAATATTTTGCTCGCGTTATAAACCGCGACCGCTTTTATATTAACAAAAGGCTTAGTGGCGTCGTTGGCACAAACATAAAATGTAACTTGAATCGAAAATGCAGCGCCGCAGAATGTGACGCGGCTGGCGCGCTGCTCGACGCGGTTTGATCGGCGCTCACGCAGCTAAGTTAATTTAAAGAATTAACCGCTCGAAACCAACAGCACTTAAAACAAAGTGCAGAAAATATACTTTTCATCTCGATAACCAAGCGTAATGACTCGAATCACAAAACTAACCACTGGTAATTTTTCCATGAAGGACTGCATAATTCATTATTCAATGCGAAAAATAACGTTCCTCGTGTGCTGAGTAAGTATGTTGAAACGCGAATTTAGCGTGTTTTAGAATTGTAGGTTCTCAATGACACTGCATTTATTTTTTGATTAAACAGCTAAATAGATTCAGAAGCGCCTCAATGATCTAATTGTAAATTAAGTCACTCGTCGTCGTGCTTCTTGGCTTGTTGCAATGGCTCAACGTGGCAGCGGCAATGTTTACCAAGTGGACGATGGACTGGAGACAGGACGGGGCTGCTGCGGACATGGACATGCACACATGGAAGCGCTGGACAGCCTCTCCTTCTGTGACATTGTCCTTTTGATCTTGATGGTGACGGTAGTTTGCGCCGTCGTGTACTACCTGGTGAAGCTATTGACGGGACTTTGTGACAAGTACGTGCGAGGTGAGATTGAAAGAGAGATCCGGGCGAGGGAACAGCGCAGAGCAGTGACTTCGAACGAGGCGGTAGTGAGAAAAGTGTAGTGAAACTTATTTTATAAGATTGTTTTTTTTTGTAATATAAATTTGCTACATAATCGAATTGTTTGATTTATTTGCTGAGTAAAGGCCTGGTATTGTTTATAAGTTTTCAACGGTTCCGTTTAAGTAGTTTGTAGATGGTATAACAGGTAGGTTGATAATGGGTCGTAATGAGAGCCCCTGGATGCTCGTCGCTGCCCAGCGGAGCGCGGCCTCCCGGCAATCAGTGCGCGCACCGTGACGCGGGGTGCCTTATGTCGCCGAAGACGACAAGGAAATGCCCAACTGCCCATTCACCATAGTTTCTTCCAGATTTCTTTCAATTATTTCTTGATAAACTTGATTTATATACTGAAAAAGTCATCAATACTTACTTTGTTTAACAGGACATTCGCACTAAAAGCGTTTTCACGCCGATAATACGGTCAGATAATTTTATTGCATCTAAAATGGTCGTAGTACCTACTTATATATTCTTAGTACCTTTTATTGGTTGCCATGTTTTCTAATTGTTGTCATGTCACCATTCAAACTCCTCTGGCCTTCTATCCTCTCGGAAAAGCGAAAGTTTGGTGTGTGTGTGTGTGTGTGTGTGTGTGTGTGTGTGTGTGTGTGTGTGTGTGTGTGTGTGTGTGTGTGTGTGTGTGTGTGTGTGTGTGTGTGTGTGTGTGTGTGTGTGTGTGTGTGTGTGTGTGTGTGTGTGTGTGTGTGTGTGTGTGTGTGTGTGTGTGTGTGTGTGTGTGTGTGTGTGTGTGTGTGTGTGTGTGTGTGTGCGTTTGTGTGTGTGTGTGTGCGTGTGTGTGTGCGTGTGTGTGTGTGTGTGTGTGTGTTTTAGTTACTCCTTCACGCTGAAGCGGCGGCATGGTTTGGATGCCATTTGGAATGGAGATAGCCGCGATTTACATATAGGCTAGCTTCCATCCAGAAAATTAAAATGTTCCCGAAGGAATAACGATAATTGAAAGCGGACGAAGCCGCGGGCAGAAGCAATTATATGCATATATTCTTATTATTATGTTTATATATCGCACTCGATGTTAAAACTCCAAGATAAGGATTTAGTTCGTTGAGCCAAGGAGCCATTACGTACATGTTGTCTTCTAAGCAGTGATTACTGACATCAATCACCGACTTAAATTAGACTTCCGGCGAGGGTGACCAGACAGCACAGTTCCTCCCCCAACGTCTTTTATTCAATTGTCTGACTCGGTAATTTCTTGCCGTGATTACCGTGCTTGGAGCCGTTTCCTTCGCCTGTAGGGTGTTTATGCACCGTGATTCCTCGCCGCACCTTTTTATTCATATTTCTTCGTCACACTCTGATGCCTTTTGGTGAATGACCGGCGAGAGTAAAAACGAATTGCAGGATTCATGGTCGCTTAACACAGACGTTGAAATTTTCTAGTAAATATCAATTTCAACAGCTCTAATCGATTCTGGCGACTCGTTTACGTGACATTTATATCAGCCAATCAGCGCTCAATTTCCGCAAATGACGTCCAATTACGTGAGGGCGCCTCAGTATGCGCCAATTACGTGTCGCCGCGCGCACCTGGCTCACGACTCGCGTGGTCACGCGCGAATTTCAATCGTAAATCCTTCTTCGATACAGAGTTATGCAACTTCCCTAGACATTCCTTAGGCTATGAACGCTTGTGATTGTCTGGTCGCTAAATTTAGAAACATCACGAAGTTGAAGCTGGAATTGTTTGCTGCGAAATATATCGTCTGCGTATTTGCGGCTCAGCGGTGATCGTGGGCGGTGACGGAACCCGCGACATATTCTAGCGTCAGTCCGAGGACGCTGGCGGAAGCGCCGATTACTGCCGCTAATGAGGAAGCAGTTGCGCGCGCGTACATCCTGCGCGTCGCCGTTAAACCTAGTCCACAAGTGCTAGCGTTCGATCGAACACAGAAATCATAGACATGACATTTTCGGAAGTGACTCTGAGGCCCATGGATATTTGCGATTTCAAGATTACGAATGCGTTGATAACCCTGAGAATCGAGCTGGCACTATGCTCGTAATGGTCGTTTTAGCCGACACCGCAACACAACAATACGGACACTGCTGCTCGGTAGGACATTAGTGAGCCATTTAGGTTGATATATCGAGATCATTTTACAGAAGGGGTTTTTAATTTGCACATATTTTGATGATTCTATGACCACAACACGAGTCAAAACAAAATTGGGATCCCTACTGATTTCTACTTACGTTCGGATGCAAGTTTGTGTGTTTGCAAATCTCAAGAAATTTTGACGAACTTTTACTCTCTTTTAACTTTGTTCAGTTGGACATTTAAAGTTAGTTAGCATATAATATTTTGACAAATGTCTTAAATGAAATTAAACTAAACTAGCGGAATTCATACTAATAATGTGAACTAAACTTTATATCCGTAGAGGACGTGCCAAACACTACCGCGACTGTGTCCAATATTTCGCTACCGTGGAAACTGTTAGAACATGTGTAGACTGCCTAAATTAGCATATTTTGTTGTTAGTTTTTTCTTAGTATATTCAATTAGCACAAAATCGACTCGTCAAAAAAATAGGTTTCACTACGTAATTCCTATTAAGTAAAATATAATCTTAATGCCGATTAATTAAATTCTTATTTATGTAGTTAATATAATTATAATTGCCTCAGTATAAAAAAGCTTTCGAAAAAAAAAACATAATAGCTTTTATAGTGACTACAAGCAGAGCAAAACGTTAGTATGTTACAGATCGTCAATCGCATATTAATAGATCCTTGCAACGGTCATCCACGGTCCGCGGGCACTCTCGGTGCGCCTGCGCAGCGACCCGGCGGTGGGAACTTCTTGACCTTACCCGCCACCTGCCGAGGGTCCCTCCTTCGGGAATCTTAATCATGGGAATGAGCCGCGGGACCCTGCAGGTGCAAGACGAATGGTAAGTTACTGGCATTAGGTTCAAAAGGATATTAGGTTAGACTTACTCGTTAAATTTAAACTCACTATAATCAGGAGATACTTTTAAGATATGGATTGAACAAAGATCGAAAAGTGTATGCTACGATAATTTGGTCATTTAGAAAGGATGGATGAAGTAAGTCTTACGAACGACGTATTACTTAAGACGTATGACGAGTGAGAGTGTGTGCGTTATGTCGGTAGGCGCACATACTGTGATCAGGTTCGCGATGTAGTGAATGAGGACCAAATATAAAGCACCAAAAACCAACGTATCGTGCATCAAGAAATTCATGAATGTAAAGTAGGTAAGTGAAAGTTGTGTTTAGACCGGTGTACCTGACGTTCCATAGTCTATGCCTACGCCATTGGGAGACAGTCGTGCAGGTATAGTATGTATGGTACTTAGTTACTTTTGGTAAATGTCACAATTTCGGTTGGGTTGAGTGGTTGTTGTTAAATTTGCGCGCCAAACGCCAGCTTGTATCAATGGAGCCGGCAACAAAGGAGTCATTGATAGGCAGGGCCCGCGAGCGGCACCTGTACAGGGGTTCCCCGGCCATATGCGCGCTCACCTGGTGAAATCTCACCCCTCGCCACGAGGGTTGCGTCTGCGCACATGTCATCGGCGGCTGCGCCCGACAGATGCTAAAATTCGTTGGTGACTGGTGATGTGGTGTTGATTGACTATTATTATTCATGTCATGCCAATTTGCTTGAGACTTGGTCAAACTAATGGTAAACAAACGTAGGGAAAGAGTTAGTATAGTTCTGAAGAAACGAGTAACTTGTATTGCAGTTTTTCACTCTCTCTTCTCTCTCATCTTTGTTGGGAATGATTTGTTTTTATTATTTTACTAAAAGATGCCCTCGTCTTCGTATACGAATTAATTTCCTATTTTTCTTCACGTTACTGGTCATGTTAAGGACCGAAATTTAATAGAATCTCTCTTATATATCTCCTTTCTTTATATCACGTTCCTATCTCGGTACCTAGTGCTGTTTATTGTGGTTATTTTAAAATATTTTCTCAAGTCGTAGTTAACCACTGTTGCAATCAAAATAATGACGTCTTTAATTACTCATATAATGAAGATAAAAAATAAACACTATATACAATATATGTACTGTATACCTACGTTTTAGGGTTTGTACTAAAAATATACAATCAATACGAAGATCTATTCTTTTACACTTGAGTTTAAGATATAACTCAAACATAATTGGCTTGCAATAGTTGCAATGTTTATTCTTATTCATTTCCTTAAGTTGAAAAAAGTTAATTTATTTATATAATTTTATAATGCTTTTAATTTTCCATTGATATGGTTAGATCCGGCACCATGTTAATTCGCGACAAAAACTCGGTTGACCTGACCTCGGCAGCTGTCAAAAGCCACGCGCAGTGACATCTGCGCGCGCGCCGTTTACCGTGCGATTGTACACTCGGCACCCGTTAGGTTATTATTGTTAATCGCATTGTCTCTTACGCTGCGTTTAACTTATACGCTCCATGTTCTGGTTCTTTTTTTGACATTATAACAAAGTTATTTTTATCAGTTGGCTTGGTATACAGAACTAATACTTACATATGTATCTATAATTTACAACTGGAATGTACCATACTTTTATAATAAATGTGGTCATGCGGTCAGTTTATGTTTTCGATATTTGTTTGACTTTTAAGGATTTGGAACTAAAAGACATTAACGGGCACAACGTCAAAAAAATTAAGTAATTGCAAAGAAAATAGACGAAATTATTTTCTTATATGATGTCTGGTAGCTACGAGTATATATCTACTCGTTTTGTTTGTTCGTAAATACTACGAGTATAGTCGTACTGTTAGGCAACATGTTTAAATGCTCTATTATTTGGAAAAGGTATTTTTTAACTCTACGTAGGCCCATTACATAAGCACCATATCCATATAGCATACATACCATATAATTTTTATTTTTACAATGTAAAGGAAGAATATTAAAATTGATTCCGAATGTAAAATGAACGCATGTAAAACCCATGAATGTATTTATCTTTATCCATCCCTTTTAAAACATTGTTCAAGACATTGTTCCATAACTAAATTGTATGACTTTGTAAATATGTTTTTATGACACATTATTTATATTTTATAATTAGTCAGTGACTTTTATCGGATCGTTGGGTAACTTGAGCATATATACTCTTATGACATCCAACGCATCGTAACGTTGCGGAACATATATGACAAGAGTAAAAAATACAGTCATTGAAATGCTAAATATATAAAACTAGTTTCCTGAAATGGCCTATTTTCGTTTTTAAACTCGTGTTTTTGGTATTTTTCAATTACTTTTAATAAAGTCAAAACTTCACGATACTCGGTACCCATTTACTTATGTAATATTTACGCATCATCATCATGTCAGCCAAAAGACCTCCCCCAAGGTTTTCCACTCAGACCGGTCATGTGCTTTTCGCATCCACCGCGGTCCCGCGATACTGATGAGGTCGTCACTCCAACATTTATGCACCCTTGTTATAATTATGTATTATATTACTTCTATACTACCACAGTATTACCTCTATATTCTAAAACGGTATTACCGTAACCGTAACGTACCTTACCTTAATATTTTATTTACATAGCTCGGGCACTAAGCAATAGGCCTCTTAACTTAGCCGAGCAACAATAGCTTGCTAATTTGACAGAAATTGACTGCTGGCTGCGATCTGGCACAACTGCCGTGTTTTTCTGACGTAACTGCAGAGAGTACGTTGACGATGTCTATCTCTACACCTTATACAGCCGAACCTGACACCTTGGCACTATCATGCCAAGCATGCTATATTGGCAGAGTTTCTTGCGGCGTTTCGTCTCTCGTGGTCTCCTCTTGGGAAGCGCTTCTTGACGATTCTTGACGTGAAAAAGTGCCCGAGCGGCCTACTTACTGAATAAATTTATTTTATCTTTGTTTGAAATCTTTTTATCATGCAACTAGGTGGCTCGTTTGTCACGCGCGATACGATACAGACGCACTGAGCAACAAGCGATAAAATAGTATATTATGCAAGCCTTTCGTTCCAAGCTGTTCGTTTAAGCGCATGACCGGCCCCCAAATCTCTTGACATTCGAGAAGGAGTTTCAATCGAGATGAAACTTAAAAATGTGTTATTGTTGGACATATCTTGCAACTCTATCTTGACTAGCACCATAATCAGCGGCCAGGATTAACATGTTCATCCTCGTGTAATTCTTAGTCAAATTAAGGCTAGTTTTATACTTAGGTAGTAACAGAATACTACCACTGTTCCCACGGGTATACCAGGTAGCTCCTCGGGAGGATATCCGCGGCTCCGCGCTCGATCGGCGCCTGCGCTCGTCCGTGACATTGCCTTTTGTTTGGACATTAGCAACCAGCATCGCCTGATTTAGATTAATTCCTCATTCAAAGCTAAGCAATCAAATTCTTTATCAAAAGTTAGAGTAGATGACTGAGTTGTTTAGTCGACCCAGAAAGTCCGTTACCACTTTGGGATCTTAACGTCATACAAATAGAGTCAAAAAATGGTGAATGAGTTTCTTATCATCTCTATAACCTATACCACGTGTCCCAAAACTCAACGATAAGCCGGCGGCTTATCGTTGAGTTTTGGGACACGTTGTATATGTATTTAATTATTATTGAATTGATAACTTCTTATGGAAGAGTAAAGCGCTTCGTTACGTAACGTGTTACGGCGCCAGCATAGAGGGAGTATAAAAACAGCTATTAGAATAGTACCTACTCTTCGCACCTGTTACAAAGGCCCTTCGTTAAACAGAGACGTCTATATATGACCTCCTTTAATAGTGTACCACTTTTTAGGTTCTGCATTAGTGTGCTTATGTTTGCATTCAGTTAAAGAATTTAAATATTAAATAGTTCAACTTAGATTAGTTTAATTTATCACTTCTGTCGGGAATCCCGACCGAGACGCACACGTTTTTTTTATATTACTGTATAGGGTAATTTTTTAGCAGTCCACAAATTTTAACATACGATTTGGTATCGTTAGTATAATATATAACGACAATAAAAAGACTGCAAAAATCATTATTTTTTGTTGCAAATTATCTCTCTTTTGTGGACACAAAGTCACACTAGAAAATCACCTTTTACAAACCTCAACAATAAAAACCTTTTAACAATTAAACTAGTTTTTTTCGAACAGCGAAACTTCAGCTGACAGCATGTCACGACAATTTTTGCAGTAAAGACAATTTTCAACTGGGATAAAATCTCTCGCGATGTCTTACGAATATTCTAATTTTGAGTATTACGAAATGGTCAGTATGTACATTCTGAGCGGTGAAAGTTTAAGAGAGGCTCAGAGGATGTACCGACACGAAAGTTTACCTGGACTTCATAGCCAAGGATACGTAAATCCACCAGTACCAAACATGCGAATAATTTTGGCCGCCAATAGCAGACTATTGGCATACGGCCAATTTACTACCCCCCGGCACGCTTATGCACGTGGTAGACCTCATTGGGCGTTAGAAGCTGAAAATGAAATCTTCGAATATTTCGAACATGACCCGATAGCCAGTACGTATGACGCGGCACGTCGTTTCGGTGTCAGCCAGTACGCAGTGTGGAAGTTGCTGCATTCTGCCGGTCTCCAACCTTATCATATTTTCAAACGGTACAACAACTTCATGAACCGGACCCAGCCGCTCGTCGAGGGTTTTGTGAGTGGCTTCTTAGTCATCCCGATGCCAACATTTTATGGACTGATGAAGCACTGTTCGACCGTGTTGGGATTTACAATGTACATAATGAACACTGGTGGTCATACAGTCGTCCACATAAAGTTAAAGAAAATCACCACCAAGTAAGGTTTAGTGCCAACGTATGGTCGGGCATTATTGGGAATAAAATTTTAGGACCCTATTTTATCGAAGGCCGTTTGACCGGAGGAACCTACCTGGATATTTACAAGGTGTAGTGATCGAGTTAATGGAAGATGTTCCGATAGCCTATCTACGAGATTTTTACTACCAGCACGACGGTGCTCCACCACACCACGCAACAACAGTGCGAAAGTACCTAAATAACGAATACGGAGACAACTGTATAGGGCGTGGAGCACCTCAGGTGCCATGGCCACCCAGAAGCCCGGACCTCACGATGTGTGACTTTTTCTTGTGGGGTAAAGTCAAACGTCGCGTGTTCGTCGAAGAAGCCCCGAGTCTCGACGGTCATAAAACGAAAATAATATCAGCATTCGATGGTATAAAAACGAAATTCGTGTTTTAGACAGACTAAACAGCAACTTGCTAAAACGTGCACGGCTTTGTATAGAAAATAACGGAGGTCATTTTGAGCATTTGTTAAAGTACGTTTAGTTTTGTATTTGTATTTATTAAATAAATTTTAATAACTTCGCTGTTGAGTGTGGTTCTTATTTTAAACAAATTATAAACGCAACATAACTTATGTACATATCGCCCACACTGTTAACTGACTACTAGTGAACCTTATTATCAGGAGATAAGGTTACAAGTGTACAATTAACTGTGCTTGCATTTGCTTGTAGTGAACAAATGAATATTCAGTTGAACACGTGTGTACGAAGTCTACTAAAGTGATATTTAGTTTACTTAATGATGACATGGGTTGTCAAGCTGAAGGTATACAATACACTGTAATGCTATTCGAAATTTGAAATTTCATGTACAGCTTATCAGACAACAAGCCCCTCTCCTACTGATATTCTAAATTTGAAATTTCATTTATTAACTTACCTGACAACACTCTCCTCTCCTCGCACCCCTGCATTAGAGGGTCCATGAATATCGTTAAGTCAGTGGAATCATTGAATCGGCGATATCACTAATATTTTTTAAGCAAAAAGAGTAAACATAACACAACATGTGTTATTAGTTATTGATTAAGAATAGCGAAGCAAATATTAAAAAATTTGCACCTATTAAAAAAATACCCTGTATATGTATATTCTTTTATTTATTTTATTTAATATTTATGTTTTTAAGTTTTTATTTAATACTTTTGTCTTTATCTGTTGTAGGTTTAGCATGGTTTAGCCATTTGTTGTTTTTATTTATCTCTCAATCACTCAAAGGTTAAGTATAAGAGATCTCTTAAAGGTATAAGTTCGTCTATATAAATACCTTTCTTTCTATTTCTTTTTCAGTATTTTTCTGTTTGTGTAGTAAAGAGTTTACATTTATAATAATAGGTACATTTCACATACATACAATCAGCCATTTTTATTTACATTTGTACAATTTGCTTGATTTATAATGTCGCCGTGACACAGTTCTATTTCTATGGTGGGTCAGGGTTCCATTTGGCCAATTGTACTTATAAACTCACTCGTATTGTAGCTTACTAGTTGTTTTCTATTAGCTGCCATAAAATAACATTAGGGCTTCACTATAGGTACACATATTATCTTCCAAACCAAATAAAACCACCAGACGCAGACGTTAAAACGTAAAACATGCTTCACACTGTTTTTCAACCATTAAAACATTCTGATCAAACATCTGACACCGTAAATGTTTTCAGTACAAACAGTTCACCTGAGCGTGGAAATGCCGGACGCCCACACGCGGGCGGCGTGGACATCGTTGGTTCCGTGATGTTACTCTCGTATGCATCGTGTTGAACCTTAATATTATTTTAATAAGATAGTATTTTCAAGTTAAAAGACAAGAAACTACATAAGCATGCCCTTATGTAGTTTCTTTCGAGCTTGAACCGTGTGTATACTAGTTTATACAATTTCTTAAACCGGAATTTCGAAATTGTTTCACTCAACATGCCCTGTTTTACATGAAAAACTGTGCCGACCGCTTAAACAAGTCAGAAATTCCGTTAACAAAACTGGACTAGTTTCAGAAAGGCTGTAGAGTTTCCAGAATATAATTGATTTTTTTTTGGTAGATGTAGTCAACATGGGCTCTGTTCTACTTGGTAAAGCCATATTGTATAATCAACGTTATTATAACTTTTATTGACTTTATAGTAATGGCGGCCGAGTTGAAAAAAATACGATAACATGTCAAAAGAAATATATTTTTCCGAGTAGGACAGAGCCTCTGAATGGAATCGTGTCGTCGTAGAACCCTGTCATAATGACAAACTACTTCACTCCAACGTGGTACGCTCTCCCTGCTACCATATAACGTTGGTGGTACCATATAACAAGGCAAGAGTGAATATGCATTTACTGAGTAAGCGTGTACCACCTTCGACCTTGTCGTCACTTAACATCAGGTGAGACTCAGGTCAAACGCAAACACCCATTAGCGCTAAAAAAAAAGTCTGTGATAAAACTTTTAAATCGCTACCCCCTTGGCAATGTGTTCTATCTACAGTGGTACAAAAGTAAGTTTTGTTAACTTTCACATGAAAACTTTGTTTTCAATAATTCCCTCTAAACAACTTAAGAGATACGCAGTCTCGAAATAGCCGCATATCTGCTGGCGGCGTTACAGACAGCTAGTTTATCCGGCGGTTAAATGTTTGGGAAGCAAATGCGGTCAATAAAGGATTGACGTCACGCATCATTCCAATTGCAAATTACTTGAACGACGACGTGAATAAATCGACAAACATATGTACAAACGTACATAAATTTTCTGACATGCTGTTTTATATAATCTTGACATAAAGTTTATAATTATAACTATACTGGTAGATAGCGTTCTACTTGGTAGATTAATACATAGACGCAGCTCAAGAAACTGATTAGTTTAAAAAAACGAACATTAGATAGATAGATTCATTTATTCATTATACATTCGCGAATCATAATGTTTTTTTCATCACACTTGCTCGTAAATGGTGTTATTCCATGCCTGTATACAGAAGGACAATGGCCTAAATTGTTCCCGCGGGAATTATGGCGAGTTTGTCACCCCTAGGGAGTAATGACTTTCTTTTTAAAATTTGCAACTCTTTCGTACATCATTTCTGACTAAGGAGGTTTAATTTTCAGCCAAAAATTAAATCGGTTTCTAATTTCATCTTTAAAAATTAGCTATAGACTAACTTACATTACACAAAACCTATACGCTTCATTAAACTTCATTATTTTTATACCTATTTCAAGTTTATATCAACATTTATCATTAATTTTAGTAATTATACATTTTTATCAAATTGGCTAAATCTGGCTCGAATCCAGGTCGAAACTAAACGCAGTGGTAGAGGTCACAAAAAAAAAATCGTTTCCATTTACGTTCCCGTTCGTCAAAAGTTATGTCTTTATATTTGGCAGAGTTAAAGTGTTTTTCCTCGCAAATGTGATGAAAACCATTGTGTGTATCATAGGCAGTAAGGGGATTACTAACTCGAGTCATTAAAAGCCCTCCGCCTTCGGCGTCGGGCTTCTAACACTCTCGTTAGTAATTCCCTTCATACTACCCTTGATGCACAATGTACTATTATCTACATCCATGGCATAACTTCCCTATAATATATGCAATGTAATGTATGATTAATGGCATGTTATAATAATATTTTATGAATTTTGACTTTTTTATCTATAATTTAAATGTGTATTGTTATTGTTATTTATTGAATTTTATTAGATACTTACCAAATATTGTAACAAATAAATTTCTTTTATTGCATAAATAATATTTGCACGCTTGCTTGCAAGCTGGATACATTGGACATTATTTATTATTTAAAATTGACTGTAACATCTTGTACTGTACTGTATTCTGCAAATAAAAGATATTGATTGATTGATTGATTGATATAATATGTTCAGAAACGATAAGCAAATGACCTATATTAGTAAACCTGTATCTGTGGTTGCATCGTAATGTTTAAATTACAGTATAGGTAGCCAAAACTTTAATCACATTCAAATTTCGAACATTTTCTTAAAGAAAAGGATATCTTATTTGGTTGTGATTATCGAATTAGTCGATTTAAAATTTCATTTAAAATTGTTCAATACAATTTTTTTAATTTAGTTACAATTGATTGAAACAAAGAAAACATTTTTTTTAACGTCAAATACCAGGAGTGCATAAACATGAAGTACCTACCGACCTAACATACGCGCTGTGTCGGGCGCGAATGCGCCACACAGTAATTTGTTTCGAACTTTGGAATAGTTCCGAAGAACAGAAAATAAAGTTATCTATATCTTGAAAATGTATGCCATATTGTTGCCATTGCCACATTGCCACATGTTGTAGAAAACTTATTGTTACGTACGTGGGGGTAGGTAACTGATAGAAATGCACTAAAACACCGATAATCAAAAGTAGACTTTACTAACGCACTCACTTAAACCGTTACAAAACAATTATCGCACAAATACTTCGAAGACTTAGACTCAGATCGCTCGGGTCGCTCTTGATCGCACTGTTCGCTTTCCAAGTAAAGACTGACTGCCCACAACCGCGGTCCGCCTTTTATAGCTCCCAAGTTATTCCAGAACGTCTTCCATCCACCAAATCTTCCGGAAAGATCGACGTTGTTTGCTCCGCCGAGGACGACCGAGACTATTCGTTTCTGTATTGTTCTACGCCTTGCTACCTGCTCGCTCCGTTAACAATGGCGACGTCCTTGGCACAAGGGTTTGGAATGACCTGCGCATCGCTGTCTCATTCCCAATAGTGTTATCTCCTTCGCTCTTAGTGGGTAATGAAACGCCTTACCACGCCGGCGTAACACTACCCCCTCCCAAGACATGCTCGTCCCGAGCATTATTCGTTCCGTAATATCTCGCCAGTCGGTCAACATGGACAACCTTGCAGGGGCTTCGCTGGCTCCGCTGTATCCGATACGTGACGTCGTTGATTCTAGTGACCACTTTATACGGCCCTTCCCAATTCGGGGATAGTTTCGGGGATTTCCCTTTTCTTCGCATGGGGTTATGCAGCCACACCAATGAACCTTCCTCGAACCTCACTTGGTTAGTGTTTCGGTCATATCGTGTTTTCATCTTCGCACTGGCTTGAAGTCCATGTTCGCGGACGTGACTGTGAACATCGTCTATCCGGTTTCTCAAGTCGCTGACATACTCGGTGATTGGTTTAGGTGAATCTGGAGGACGTCCGGTTAAAAGGTCTGCAGGTAAACGAAGTTCTCTTCCGAAATTCACGTAAGCCGGAGTAACAGCCGTAGTTTCGTGAGTAGCTGATCTATATGACATCAGGAAGAGAGGGATATGCCTATCCCAATCCTTTTGGTGACTTTCAACAACCTTTGCCAAATGTCTTTCCAGCGTCTCGACCATTCCGTCCGATTGTGGGTGATATGGCGTAGTTCTGGTCTTATGAATTCCCATGATTCGGCAAGTCTCCTGGAACACCTGGGACTCAAAGTTTCTGCCTTGATCACTGTGAATTTCGAGTGGCACCCCAAATCGAGAACACACTTCCATCACTAATTTCTCCGCTACAGTGACTGCTTCTTGGTTAGGGATGGCAAATGCTTCAGGCCATTTGGTGAAGTAATCCATTATAACGAGGATGTACTTGTTTCCCGAGTTGGATGTCGGAAACGGGCCAGCGACGTCTAGAGCAACTCTTTCCCAAGGAGCTCCAACATTGTACAACTTGAGCGCTCCTCTACTGCGTGTTTGCGGCCCTTTGACTGAAGAGCAGTTTGTACACTTCCTGCACCAATCTTCCACATCTTCTCGACAGTGAATCCAGTAGAAGCGTTGCCGAATTTTCATTAGGGTCCTCTTCACTCCAAGGTGCCCACCGGAAATTCCGTCATGGAAGGATCTCAAAACATCACTCACTCTTTTTCTTGGAACAACCACCTGTAGGTGAGCATCCTTTCCATTTGCAGACTCCCATTTTCTGCACAGTACGCCATTATGCATAACCAAACTTTCCCATTGGGCCCAGTAGCTTTTAGTTTCGGTACTCATCGGAGCTACTTCACACCATTTCGGTTTGGGAACGCCTGCTTTGATCCAATCGAAAATGGGTTTGATGTCCTGGTCTTCTTGCTGCGCTTGTTTCATGACTTCATTGCTCCATTCTTCACTTACAGTATAAGTCCTCAACATTCTCACACTGTACTTGTCCTCTTGATGACAAGGTTTTCGAGAGAGGGCGTCTGTGTTTCCTTGTAATCTCTCTCTGGGAATACTGTGATGTTGGCCGGCACACGTTAAACTAGGTCCTCCACTCGCACGCGGTTCGCTAGCTCGTTCCAAGCGCACTCCATCGGCCTTTCGCCATGACCCGACAATGTCCGGCGCAATCGAAGGCACCCCGCTCGCATTTCTACTGCTGTCGGTAATTTTGGGGTGCTGCGCATTACTGATTTTCGCCGCAGCCGAGTCTCTCGTCGCAGCTGCCAGCGGCGACGCTACCTTGCGACTTTCGTCAAACAATCGCTGTTGACCACCAAGACTCCGTATTCCATGTACGAATTGATCGCGCTGTCTTCTCTTCCTTTTTGGGCAACTGGTTTGCAAGTGTCCGCGTTCTCCACACCAATAACACCTTGGTCCAAATTCACGGCGAGGAGCAGTTGGCTCCCTGGCCGAAACTTCTTGCACCCTGAAAGGCCTCGAGTCCTGGCGTACAGCTTCCACTTCCAAGGCGTGGGCAACTGCATCCTTCAGGCTCCCATGATGTCCTAGTCGCACAGCAGCTCTGACTTCCAAATCACGGATTCCGTCAACGAAGGCCTGTACTAGCATGCTGTCCACAAATGAAGCCGATGCACTTTGGTACGCTTTTCTGACCAATTTTTCTATTTCGAGGGCCCACTGTTGTAATGACTCACTACGTCCCTGGGCTCGATCCTTCAGTTGAGCTCTGAATACATGCTCTAGATGACTGTCCCCGTAACGGGCTTCCAAAGCTTCAAGAAGGCGGTCGTATGTCCTGTCTTTCCCCAACGCTTCCAGAATAGTGAGGGCTTCATCTCGTAGCGCCAAGGTTAAGGCCGTCTTCGCTTGGTCTTTGTTCCAGCCATTCGCCTGAGAGACCGACTCAAATTGCAGTTTATAGGCTGTCCATGACGAAGTCCCATCAAACGGTGGCACCCTAAATCTTCCAGCAACCGGGACAGAAGTCTCACACCCAAGGGAACCATTGGTCACTTTAATTTCAAGCTTTTTAACTTCGTTCCTCATAGCCTGGAGACGTTTTTCGTGGTCCTCGACTTTATCATCAACTCCATGGAGGCGGTTCTCGAACTTAATGTCCATGTCAGCTAGTTTTCCTTGAACTTCAGTCATTTCTTTCTTCCATTCGGAAATGGCCTCTCGTACCTCTAGGAGAATTCTCGATTGTTCCTCTTGAGATTTCTTTTGACTGAGTATCTCATTCCGGAGGTTTCTAGTTTGTTCTTCTTGGGCTCTAGATTGTTCCTTTTGAGCCCTGGATTGTTCTTGAATAACTCTCGATTGTTCCTTCAACAGGACAAAGATCGCGTTGAGATCAATATCCGGCTTAGGTGATGCGGCTGTAGTAGCCAATGCTGTAGCGGTGGACGTACTCGTGCCGGTGGCAGCCGGAGAGTCGTCAGCTGCAGTTTGGCTCCGGGTTTTAACCCCCTCCTGCTCTTGATCTCGCGGAGTTACTGGCATTTTCTATCCCACTTCTGACACCAAATGTTACGTACGTGGGGGTAGGTAACTGATAGAAATGCACTAAAACACCGATAATCAAAAGTAGACTTTACTAACGCACTCACTTAAACCGTTACAAAACAATTATCGCACAAATACTTCGAAGACTTAGACTCAGATCGCTCGGGTCGCTCTTGATCGCACTGTTCGCTTTCCAAGTAAAGACTGACTGCCCACAACCGCGGTCCGCCTTTTATAGCTCCCAAGTTATTCCAGAACGTCTTCCATCCACCAAATCTTCCGGAAAGATCGACGTTGTTTGCTCCGCCGAGGACGACCGAGACTATTCGTTTCTGTATTGTTCTACGCCTTGCTACCTGCTCGCTCCGTTAACAATGGCGACGTCCTTGGCACAAGGGTTTGGAATGACCTGCGCATCGCTGTCTCATTCCCAATAGTGTTATCTCCTTCGCTCTTAGTGGGTAATGAAACGCCTTACCACGCCGGCGTAACATTATGATATGCATGTAGATAAAGTTTTGTATGCGACTGTACGCATAATTAGGCATTAAAACACTCGTGTGATCTTATTATGAAACTCCCCTTTCGACTCGTTTCATAAAACCACACGCGTGTATTGATGCCTCTCATGCTCCAGTCACATTAAATAACTATTATTACAAGTAAATATTATGGTTATCACGTTACCAAAAAAAAACGTTGTTTAATGTGGCGGTTGTTAGATATTGAGTTCGTTAACAAAAGGTAACGAACTGTAAAGTTTAACAAATTGAATTACATTAAATTTAGTGCAACTTTATTCTATAACATACTCGTAAATTGGACTCACCGAAAGTTACAAAAAAACAATTATAGAACGCAAGATATCTCATTCTACATTTTCGTTTCATCATCATCATTATCAGCCGCAAGACGTCCACTGCTGGACAAAGGCCTTCCCCAAGGTTTTCCACAATGATCGGTCCTCTGCTGCTGTCATCCAGCGGTTTCCCGCGACCTTTATCAGATCGTCAGTCCACCTTGTGCCATTGTCTGCCATTTTCGTTTACTTTGATAAATTTTGCTGATTATTAAGAATAAGATGAATCATGCCAATGAATCGGCACAACATAATAAAAATGTGACACAAGGGCTAAAAGGAAAAAAATACAATGCAAGGTCGTTCAAAAAGCAATTCGAGCTTTTACAACAAAAGATTTCAACGCGCACACAACTTACCATATATTTACTTGAAAGTGTGATTGAAATGCAAAATGGATGAAGTCAGTTTATTAAAAAGGACCGTTTAACATTTTTCAACAAAAATGAGACTACCTAAATGTACTCAGGTACTTTATTTTGTCTTACAATTAGTTGACGTCGTCAATTGTAAGATAGATATATATATATATATTTGCATCTTATTTACATTTCGATTTCAAGTCCCTAGGTCCAGTGGTTTCGACTGTGAATTGATCGATTGAGTCAGTTTCTTATTTTATATAAAGATTTTAACTGGGAAAAAATAATAATAAAACGTGTCGATTGAATACACAGGCATTTAAATATGTAGTATCACATTTTACTCTTTAATTACTATGGCATTAAACATCAGATAGTTAAACACTGTGTTTTCTAGATATATTAATAAATCAGAGAGTGGTTAAGCAAAGTTGCACAGAAGCTGCTCCCGCGCACCTGTCCGCAGTTCCCACACACTGTTACACAATAAATGCGTTTTTTATTCATTGCGCCTCCACCAAGTTATTATTAGAGCCCAGGATGTTACTAATAGGAGTGGCCTGAGATTGCGAGGCGTTAAGATGGACATGAAGAGTTTTTCTGAGCAGAAACGAGCCTGGGCAGAAATGACCAGATTTTAAATCGCTCACGAGCCTTAGGTGGTAAGTGGTGAGGGTTGTGAAAACAGCTGCTAGTGGCATCTTTGTTGCTAGTCGGCTCCTTTCGGATATAGATATAATTAATAGAAATACCTAAATTAGGCCGCGTACAAACAAGTAGGTCCCTACCCTAAGGAGGTAAATTCAGACATACAAGTAAACTAGTAAAAAATATTTAGGACGTATCCCTAATTTATAACTTCAAAACGGTTTTTTACTGACTGTAAAAACACTATAGGGGTTTTCAATTTAGCGGAATATGTAAAATATTTAATATTGTTTTCGTACTTAACCAAAATCTGTAGTTGTCGGCTTTTGGTGATGAAAAAGTTGCAGTTTAAATATCATTAACAGAAACAAGTATTTTTAACTGATCTATTAGACACATCTTTTTCCCGGATTTCGCTACCTCCGATTTGAAGTCCAAATAGGTATATAGTAACTGGAGCACGAATATTTAAAAAAAAAGTCCCTTTTTCGAATCGCCTTTTGTATTTAAAAACTTGTTCTAAACCTATTCGTAGTTCGAATCCCTAAAACAGGGCCGCTATACTAGGCTAGGCGGTTATGGTATAGTTTTTAACTCGGCTGCCATTACTGTCAAGTAAATAAAAGTTATCAAAACGTAGACAATTCGACAGATCACAGGCGATACGGTTTTACCGCCTAGAATCTCGGCCCAGACTTATGTTTTAAATGATTATTTTACGAATACTTCAACGATACGAAAGTCAACATCAACGTCAACTTGCTATCAAAGGACGATGGGTAAAAATGTCCCCACCCACCAATAGTGGTGAAACATGTGCCAGTTTATAGATCTTGGCAATATGATGTATTTTTTCTATGGCGACGATCACCATATGTATGGGGTTTTCTTGAAAAATCATAATCTTATCGTATGGAACTATGGAATTTGTTTGAAAATGAACACGTATGTAGATGATTTGCCTTGCCTGGCCCTTTGTTTTCATTAAAAAATTCCCATTGATTTTGCTACGAAGATAAGTATTTTGTCTTTTATTGGGTCCTAATGAACATATAGACCTGCAGCCCGTTACTGATGGAGGGGGGGGGACGGGGTCCATACAAAATTGCCCATCACCCTATAGAAGTAACTACGAGGCGGTGATACCAATTGCCTTAAGCCGTATCGACATGCTTGGTGTTTGCCGCAAACACTGCGGGACGCAACTAGATAGTATAGTTGCGTTCTGCAGTGTTTTTGGCAAACATGTGGATACGGCATTACATATTTTGTCGAAGCCGATTCGTTAACGTTACAAACTTACTCGATAGATGGTAACAGTTCTTGTTCGGGGTACAGCGGGTTTGGCTTTACTCATGAATCTGTTCCTACAGATAAAAAACTTTCGTAATTATGAGTAGGTAGGTAATATGGGTAACTCATCATTTTATCGAAATTCACTTCATCGATTGTATAATTTAATCGAATGCTATTTTCTGGTGACTGAAACCATGATGTTTACAGAACATCTTAAAGATTAATGAAACGTAGGTTAGGTTAGATTAGACTAGTGGCTACCAAAATCTTTTTTTTTTTAACTCTTGCGGGAGAAATGCCATTTGGTGAAATGAAAGTTCTTGTTTCGATAAAATAATAGATAATTGTCTATATGTATAAGTGCTGCTTAGCCAAATATTACCATGTACTCCTTACGAAATTCTTACAAACAGATCCAAACTTTTCACGCTTTTTTCGATGTCGACAAGGTCTAAAGGAACCGGCTATCTTCACTCAATAACCTTCCTTTGTATTAATGTAACGGAAAGTACCGAAGATAATTACTTCCTTGCTTGTTCGATTAATAATTCCAATCAGGCTCTGCAGTAATTTGGGCAAATAATTCCCAGATTGAGGCGACGCAGTTTGACGAGTGTCTTACACCTGTCCGCGGTTCCCACGCCCGCAGCATCTCAGGCTAGCATGCCCTTAAACTCATTCTAAACTATTTTTAATGGTGCTGACTATTATGAGCAGAACATGATTTAATTTGTTTCCTATATATTTATAGAGAAATTGGGATGTGATAACCTGAATATTTAGACGCTAGTTGAGCGTCGAATGCTTTGATCCCATCCATGCTAGACCTGCATGTGCGCAAGAAAACACAATGTTGCCGTCTGGGATAATAATGAAACCCGGCGTCGTCCGTACTAGTTATTCACAAGTCGTCTACTCCAGACAAGTTTTTGCACCGCCATCGATGCGTGAAGCGCACTTAAAACTTAATTACACTTCATGAGAATAATCTGATTATGTCCGACCAGTGCCACGTACTTCATATTTACTCAACGACAAAAACTATACAGTTACACTTCATAAGCGACTCGATGAGGTCGTGGCTGTTTTATTTACTTAAAAACTTCGCGCTTGAAACAACGAGTTTCGATCCGAGGTCCGAACACAGTACATGTCGCTCGCAAGTGCAACATGCGAGATTAAAATGAGAGGAGAAGTATAAAGCGTTGGCTAGCATACATTAATTAAAAGGGCTCTCAATTACATAACAGATTATGTTGATGAAAGGATTTTATAAATAAGCATTTAACTAACTTAACTTTTATGAAAGGGTGTTTCTGTCATAAACTTGAAGCGGAACTTTTAAATGGTCTTACAAAGTGAGATACAAGTGATGGCTGTTATACGCTGTGTTATGTATTAAGCTATAAGTATAATCTGGCGTAATTTAGTTTTTACTACCTAGGCCAATGTCGAAAACAGCCAACATGGCAGCCCAAGGCATAAATATCATATTCCTATCTTAAAGATGTCAGTTTGCCAGTAAGTTAATATATTTTGTGAAGTTCTACGACTGCTGTGCATGTTGCAGGCAACTTAGAAGCATAAAGATAGCTTTAAAAGTACCCGCGAGCCGACATCCTTTAGTTCTACCATAAATACACGTTTTGCACCTACAGATAAGCAGTCAATTCGTTTCTTTACGGGCGCAGTTCGCAATCAATTACCGGCAGAGCCTGAGGCCAGCGTATGAACTTGAAACCGCAATTGGAAAACCACTTAACGACATTGTCCTTTTGTCGACGGCTTGCAGGTGCGGGGTGACGTCAGGATGGCCATGAGAATGTCCCGAGAGTTGCCATTCTCACGCCTCCGCGAACCAGTTCCTCCGCTAAACGCCGAGTGCCGTTAGGTACTGCAACTGCATGCGTGTTTTAGACAACCTGTTGTGCCAACATTTCCATAATGCGGCTTGTTGTTATTGCAACTCCAGCCTGTATCGACTCCTCTGGCTAACTGTGGGAGAATCCTGAGTCAAATATTATACGTGCGAAAGGGTTGGTCCTATGCTCGTTTCTTGGTTTAAGTTTAGCCGGTCGCGTCAGAATGGAGTATAAGATGAGTCACGAGGTTGTTGGATGATCGAGGAATGGAGAAGCCTTTTATTCCTAAAAATAGGTTCGTATCGCAAAGGAAAAACCAAAACGGGCCCTACCTATACATATTTTGCTAAAACCTTAATTCATAAGTAGCTGCTAGAGATAAGTTACAAAAGTAAAAGTACTTTATACACTCGCAATTTCACTCGCTGATTGGCATGAGGGTGAGTCAAGTGTCTGCCGTGATTGCTATAGAATTAACAGTCATGTGATTAAACAAAAGTCACCCCGTTTACAATAGGAATTACCATAAAATCAGTCCCACGATTGTTCAAAGCGGGGGAGTGTGTGAATGGCCGGCCGGAAGCGACAGTGATGCGTGTAATCTATTCCGATTCCAAATTTATAATGCAACGGTAGCATGCGCGGGCGCACTAGGACGCGTTGTTTACCGCTACAATGGATGCATCGACGTTTAACGACGCCCGTTCGTTTCATGCCTTGCATAAAACTGATTTCATCTGGGATTTGTCTTATTGCTTTTGGGGTTAATTGATATCAATATAGGTACGAGTATGTATTTAGAGTAGACTCACTCTAAGTACTTATTGTGGAGAAGGTGTAGGTAGGTATGTATGCGGCATAAGGCCCCAAGACAAAGCGGCGTTCGGTTTTTGATCTTTAGCGACGTCATATAAATTATTGCCGCGATTTTGATACACATCGGATGCGAGACAGTGCGAGTTGGCAGAACTCGTACACTGCAACCTGCAATGATATATGTTATGTTAACAGCCATCTTCCTTGTATAATATATAAACCTAATTGATATTGATCATCGTGAAGATAATGACGGACATATCTTAATTAAGGAAATTTCTTTTTTTTTCTAGACCTGTATAAGTAAAGGCCGCTTTTTAGGGTTCCGTAGTTAGCCATCATAGTTTTGCCATGTCGGTCTGGCTGTCTGTGCGCTGTTTAACTTATAGACTATTGGTAGGTACCTACTATAAAGCTGAGAACATTGGGAAGATAAGTTAGAGATAAATAAACAAATATGATAATAATATACAGATGATTAATTAAACAAACCAAATATATTACGTAATATAATTAAGTAATACAATTAATAATAATAAGTATTCGAGTTTATTTAAATAGTTCAAATCAAAGATTGATGGGCAAAAATGTATGGAACCCAGCCCAATCGTCAATGTAATTATAACTTATGTAGGTTTATTGATCCCACTGATTTGCTGTAATTGTTGTAAATAGTAAAATCGGTCAAGCGTGAGTCGGATATATCGGAAATAGCATTGCAACGCATGCACAGGGGCACAGCTAGTGTAGTATTAAACGTTGTGTGTGTGAATATTTGAAGGCTGATGACCGTCTTCTCCGGGGTTTTTGTAGTTTGTCCCCGTATTAGAAAATGAAGCTTATGTAACTAGCTTTCACGTGGTATACATGAGATTTGTATTGGTTATATGGGCCAATTTGCCAATTATCCTTTGACCTAATTTAAATTATATACCTTATGTTCAATATAATTAGTAAGTAAGTACAATGCATTTAGCTACAGCCCTGTCTTAATGTTGCTCTGCCCAACAAGGGCCATAATTAAGTTATATATTAAATACTGTAATAGCTTAAGTTAGCCTGTAAACTGCCAAGCCAACACATTGTGCAATGCAAAGACGATTTGAGTATTTGAGCTGTAATTTGGCATAGTTATACATTTAAATTACGCTGACAAAGTGTCATTGGATAGTTAAAAAAAGGAATATATATAACTTCAATTAGCTTACTATATTAAATATTTAGTAAATAACATAGTAGCTACTCGAATGTTTAACTTCTGGACAATAAGCGTTAAATCGTAATGCATGTTGAGTTTGCCTGTACGAGTAATTGGATGGCTACTCAATCAATATAAACGAAGTGTCATATTTAGATTGTAAGTGTTATAGCATCATACCTGTTGGCAAACCTTAATAAATAAATAAATAATTCTTAGATTTGGGGCCCTATTAGGAACTGAACTTAAAAAGTGTAATTTTCTCTAGAGTTACGTGTCCCGTTGACTAAAAAAGTTTTCGGAAAAAGGGCATGTGGAAAGGACCAGACCGGACTCATTTACCCCCAAATCAAAGAAGCGGCTTAAGACCTAACTTACCTTCCTAGGTGGCACTCCATAAGGATGCTGATATATTTTAAGTGTAGGACCAGCATTGCGGTGTGCGAAGATCGTAGTCCGACACCGTCCAGCGCCGCCGCCCGTAACCGGAGATGCGCGGGCGCACCCGTCGCGGCGCGCGCCGCGCTCTGCTGGGCAGACGGACGGACCGCACCGGCCCAGCTATATTCAACACTCTCTAAACCATATTGCAAATGGTCGGCATCTATATCGCCACGCTTCAGACCTTTCTTTCTTTTTAAAAGACATAACTATTCATATAAAATCTGATTCATTGCAATGTCGTTTGTATATTTTTGAGTCTACACTCAGAGGAGCAAAGATGATAAGCAAGAAGACAGTAATAAGGTATTATAAATCTCCACCAAAATGTCATTTCAGACCAATTTAAACTCGTTTATAAATCTTTGACATTGGTGTTGTTAGAACAAATAATGTGGTTAATCTTACTAGCCTAGCCATACAGAAAACCTTGCATGCTTGCGAAACTACTTTAAAAACCTATTCTAACCTATTTTCCAAAAGGCATGGAACCGGTAAATTGACTAACAAGGTTTAGCAATACATTTGATTTGAAGTGATGAGATTGTCATCGTTAGATTGCAATCTAGAGATTGCGAAAGGCCGACCAACTCAACTCGCCATCAGCAGGTGCTATTTTGCATTCTCCATATCAAAAAAACGGTTCTCTGCCTTTTGGCAGCAACATATTTCTGCCAAAAGGCAGGATAGCCATTTTACCAGTTGTCATGCATAAACGCCACAGCACCGAACACAAACTTTTATCGTCTATCGAGTTAGTAACGTTAACGTATCGTTATCGACAAAATGTGTATGGCGTTTGGCGTTACAGCGCCCCGTTTCCGTATTTAGTATTAGTTCGGGACCAAATGCACATTGACTTTGAGTTTTTGTATCGTCATCTAGTAGTAAAGGTGAAAAAATACGTAAAACATCATTACAATAAAATGAAAACCTGAGTCTGGGGATTCATGCTGCCGATAGGTTCTGGGGCTGGCGCCTAGCTAGGATGCAAACGCTACTGACGTTTTTCTTTTCTATCGCTCAAAATGTATGGGATGACATTTTCGTGCGTAACGATAAACCACGTGGTCAACTGTCATCCCATGTATTTTGAGCGATAGAATGAAAAATTTTGGTAGCGTTTTCACCTTGGCTAGAAAACGTTTCTGACTCATAAAGGCAATACGAAACATGATGTATAATTGAAGTGTTCGTGCTCGAGCTACTGATACTCATAGTAGACGAACTAAACGTAACAAGTCACAAAGTGCTTCCTTATTAACTGGCTTCCTGCTTTTTGTCGAACGGCACTAGTAACCACTGACAATCACAATAAATTACTTAATTTACCACTTAATTAGTTTATATACGTATACAGTGGGCGATTGGCTATCTTAACCCTGTTAATTACGTTATACCTGCCGCTTTCTTAGTACTAAGACTAATTAATCCCTTCAGACTTGTAACAGAACATATAAAACGTAAGGAGGTAATAAAAGCTTTTTAAGTCCTGATATCTTCGTGGTATAGGTAAGTCTCAACCAAGATCATTTTATTTTAAGGGAGGATATCGTTAAACACATGATCGAGTTTCAGCAGAGTAGGCGGGTGCGTGCTTCGGTACAGTTACTCCAATATCGCTTAATCGCAAACGTAATTGAGTAACAGTTCGGAAATTCATACCAGCGGTCCAATTATACTACAACGTGTGCCCTTAAAAGTGGAAAGGAGCAAAAAATCAAGTCCGAGGCGAACATTACCGGTACGTTACAGTAAATTATTGGTTTGCGGTGTAACTGGACGCCGCGGACGGCGCGGCGGGCTCTGGTCATGATCTACAAATCGGAAATCGATGTAACAACAAAACTTGCAATACTATAGACGGTTGGATTTTTTTACGTAGAAACATGTAACGCATGCAAGGCAACAAGGAATGTTATGTTTGATATTCGAATGATAATTTCATTTAATTAAATAAGAACAACAAGGAAAATTATCATTTATAATTTAACTTACACCGGCTTTTTTCGTGTTTATAATACATTGGTAGTTTGAATACGACTTGGGGCCCTTCATAAAACGCGCCTACCTTCATCTCAAACGCCGGCAGCGCGCTTGCGATTTCTCTAGTGTTGAGGGTGCTTAAGGGGCGCGGTGATCACTGACCATCAGGTGACCCACAAGTTTGTCTGCTTCTTTTCTCTTTTTTTTTGAAACTTGTCTTGGAAATTTTGGAACTATAAGTCTAAGTATACACAATCGTCATCCGCGCGCCCTTGTTCCTGCATTGCTCAAGAAAACGAACCAAATTTAAATTTAGAAAAATCGAAATGACTTAGATATTGGTAAGATCGCAGTCCATACTGGAGTGAACTTGCGAGCCGGCCTCCGGCGTTCAGCGACCATAACTGGCGACCGTAATGATGGGCAATTTCCCAAAGAGCAGGCCGGCGCGGGCGCACCGTCGCGGCTCGGCCACGGTGATATATCACGATCACGCGCCGAGCATTCGCGAAGCTTTGTGAAAGTGACGCCAATACAGCACATCGATTGCATACAAGGCGAATAAAATTTTATCCGATCAGAAAATCTAAAGGTACCGAATATACTGTTATCGCGCTTAGCTCTGTTAGTTTAAGGGGGCTAAATATTGGATATTTTGGCCCAGTTTGACATTTAAGTAAACCCGGTTTTAAAATGTTCACTGTCAAAATAATTAAGTGAAATGTACCGCTATAAATATTTCCTCACCTGATGATTCCAGCGGAAGACCATTGCTTTGGAACCATAATATTATTGTGACTAGGTACTTTATTTTTGTGTGTATTTATCTGTCCTTTTATTTTTTTATTTTTTTCTTTCTTTAAACATTTTACATGTCACATTTGTAACTAAATAGGTAACTAAAGAAGCTAAATCACGTATCATTTATAATCGGTTGACCCGTCGAGTAAGGACATAGGGACGGACATACGTACAGACATACAAACCTACATACTTACATACATACATACTGTACATACAAACATACCAGTCAAACACATAACCCTCCTTTTGGGCTTCGCCGCAGTCGATTAAAAAATAAACCACTACCAATCGTATAACCTCTTAAAATTGTCGAATTTTACGCATAGGAGCATCCGTTTACTGTCCACATCTACGGTATTCCACAACCTTCAGACTTCAATCCCTAAGCCGACAGCATCAACCTTGGCGTCAAATTTGCCGACAAATAACACAATTGTTACAACTCCCAACTGCCTGGACCGTAAAGCAAATAAAAAATGTACCATTTAAATTATCTTGATTATAGACGGTACACAATCACTTCAAAATGAAGATTTCATAAAAATGGTAATTTTGTCAGCCATTTCGGAGGCAGCCAATTGCAAATGTGAACTTCTGAGGTAGCGATCATCTCGCCGTAATTTGCCTCTATCCGATTTAATGAGTCAATTTCTTTTTATTCTGGCAATTTACGATTACATGAGTTATTTTGACCGTCGCCATTAAATATTAATTCAATTTCGGTCTCCATTAGGCAGTTAAAGATTAAGGTAACTTCTATATTTATCCACGTATGTTGCACGTTTCTCGTAAGTTTGTTCAATTCGTATGCAAGCCCACACATGATCACTTACAATTTTAAACCTCTGCGATTCTTAAAGCATCAAATCATAAAAAAGGTTTGCAGCATAAACTTACCTATAAAACGAAATTACGCAATAGCCCAGTTTCGATTTAATGGTAGCACTTCACTTGGCCATGTTTGCCAAATATCCATCATGCATCTCTTACATTTGACATACCGAATGAAAGAGATGCAACGTAATATTTGACAAACAATAACCAAGTGAAGTGCCACCTTAACATAAGTGAATGTATGTGTGACAATTATGCTAGCTCTGTGTCAGTTAAATTTTCTTGCTCGTATAAAAATCACCCACCCACCGTTTACTAACAGCAAATAAACGGCATAACAATCCGGATTAAAAAGGCATGCGCTCGGGTGTGCTTTGTTGCTGCGCCTGCTTGTACAAAACGCAAATAAAACCAACAATACATAAATAGTTACTACAACTTGTCGCAACTTGTAGGTACGAGACGAACCGAACAGTGCAATTAAAATCGCAAGTGAACGAATCCGTTCACATCCTCGTCCCACAGGTGCGATGTGTGCGGGGGTGGTAAAGATTCATCTGCTGTAGTTCTCACGCAACAACACAACTTGTCGCGACTTGTTCACATTGAAAAAGTAAGCTGAAATACATGGGAGCTTATTATTAGTAGGATTTATACCGTATTGATTGGGTGAATGAAAAACTTTTATTTTGCAGAAACAATCGTTAAATTTACAAAAAAACATGTCATTCAATCGCTCCAAATCCGTTTGTTTCTTGCGGTGCCCGTTTTGGTCGGCCGGTGGCATGCAAAGTGGACGGCTCAGTCCAAAGTTGGACCTGCTCCACATATCGCCGCGTTTGGCGCGACATCTGTCGCTCTGACTGACGTGCCCGTGCTCTATTTTTGTCAACTTCCTCCACTGTTGCTTGACAACCACTTTAATAAACTGAAGAAGCCGTGAAGAAGAAGTCTCATCAAACATATTTTTTTTAAACCAAATATAAACTTGTAAATAAAAATAACAAATGAGAGAGTAGGTACCTACATATAATACATGCGTTAATTAATATTTATTTCTTAACATCATGTTGAATACTTATCACTTACCTGGGCCTCTATTCAAGTCGGTAAAACAATATTGCTTTGGACATGTTATCGTATTGTTTTGAACAATTTTTGAATTTAGCCGCCATTACTGTCAAGTAAATAAGAGCTATCAAACGTTGACAATACGCAAACACGTCAAGAGAAATAATAAGGCATGTAGGATCTCAGCTCAGCTCCACCAACCAATATATTGCCATTGACATATTATATTATAGTATCTGTAGTGTACCTATGCCTTAGATATTTAGGTACACTATCTAATGTAGACCGGGCCCGTTTCACCAACGCTTGTTCAATGGAAATCACAACAATATGCATTGAAAAGAGACTTCCACTTGCAATACAAGTTACAAGCTCTATTCTACATGGCAAAACCATTTTGCCTTTGACGCGTTACCGTATTGTTTTTAACTCGGCTGCCATTACCGTCAAGGAAATACGAGCTATCATAACATTCATAACGTTGACAATACGATAAAATATCAAAAGCAATATTGTTTTGCCGAGAAGATCGGAGCCCAGGCCCCACTAAGGGCCTGGCCCCATCACCACGGCACGGCGTCGTTAACGTGAAACGGTGCGGCGCCGTAGAAAGGCACGTTGCCGCGTCGTGCAGATTCACGGTACCGTGTTTCATTATAAAGTGCAATATTAAGTCTAATGTCCTGCACGTAGAGATTAAATTACTTGAAGCCTTTGTTACACGGCACCGTGAATCTGCACGACGCGGCAACGTGCCTTCCTACGACGCCGCACCGTTTCACGTTAACGACGCCGTACCGTGGTGATGGGGCCAGGCCCTAAGTAAAATTTCGTGTTGCTGAATGTCGTCGTTGCCAATCACCAATTATGCAGGAGCGCAAAAGTTGTAATTTTAACTTTCTTTTGTAGTTTTCGGGATCAAGGTATTTAATAGCTGGTTACGTATTAAGCTCACAAACCTGTTAACATGATTATGGCCGTGGAAGGATTACGGCATTAAAGTTAACTTCGAACACGTGTTGATTACAATGTTATAAAGTTGAACAACTGAAGGGCCTCAAGGCAGTTATTTTCTGTTGCAAATTATTGTGGCCGCCAACCGCCAACCATAGCTTTGACGTTAAGCCACTTTATTCGGACCGAGAGTAAGATTCATATGTTGTAATGCCGTATAAAAACAGGCCATAAGCCACAAATAAACCTTTTTCTAGCCGTAAGGAACTTGCAGCTGTAGCCTATGTTGATACGGCTTATCGACAAAAGATATAGATAAAATAATTTCGAAAAATATACTTGGTTAGAGTACGTTTGTTAATTCTGTTAAAAAAAAGTAATTTATAATAGGACAAGTAAAAGAATAATTGGAAAGGAAAATCTCACACAAATGATGAAATGACATACATAGGCATAAACTAAGCTAGGCTTATACTGGACAACACATATTTATGTAAAGAAATGCATAAGTATATAAATATGTATATAGAAAACATCCAGGACAAGTAAATACAAAATACTCGTGCTCATCACATAAATATTTGCTCATACCGGGATTCGAACCCGGGACCGCAACCTTCTTAGGCAGGTCACTATCATACCAACTACAGTTACAATAAAGTTATGAGTAAGTTCTGAGCAGATAAACAATTCAGCTTCGGCAAAAATGTTTTCGTATGTCCGACGTCTGGGGCACGGTTTATAAAGCTACAAGTTACAATTTTGCAGGTCTAAATTGGCAACACTGCTCAAATGGCTGGTCGTCATTGGTCAAGGTTGTGTCAAATGGAAACTTGTAACATGTAAATTGTAATTTGTAGCCTTGTAAAACAGGCCACTGTTTGTTTATTCAGATGTTCTCCTTTACCGATCACATTATTTCTCAACTGATTCTCGTGAAATTTTGTGAGCAGGTTCGGTATATATATTTTTTCTCGATTTTTTTCAAATGGCTGAGGTATGGGGGTTTTAGCGATTACAAACTTATTTGTGGTGTGGGGAAACTGACCGCGGCCTATGTGGATGTATGCGGATAACAGTTTTCCAACGTCAAAGTTAAGTTTGTCGCGAGTTCTACAGCTCCATAGCCACTTATTATTAACATTGATTGATAACGGCGAAAAAAGGGTTCCAAGCCGAGTAAGCCCCATTTGGTTAGACACTGCTTCCAACATTGGCTATGCTCTGAGCAACGCTACGGCGCGGCGACGCGCGGGTGACCCCCCCTACGTCGCCGCGACGGCCTGCGTCGTCACGACGCGGCGCTTTCCGCCCTGTCTCCGGGGACTTTCCACAGGGTGATGGAACCATAAAGGCTCTGTAAGTAACCCCGACAATTGGACTGGCAGGAACTCCCATTTGACAACTTGAATTTTTTAATATATAGTGCTAGTTTTAAAAACTTCGTTAGCGCGTTGTACAACTGTATAGTTTTTCGGCTCTATTTCCTGTTTATACCAGTAATATGCCGTTAAAAATGCACCAGCTATACTATTAATTTTTGACTATTTTATTTAAGATATTTTTTTCCTAAATATGTGGTTGATTTCGTAGAAAAGAGAACTTTTGGTTTACGTGTGCTATTAAGCGCCATCTTTTGAGCAGTCGTTGAACTAACTGGCACAGCTACGTTCGTAATATTCTCTTTGCATTTAAAGATTAGTCTTTGTATCTGAACCTTGTAAAAACAGACGACGCAGTTAGCCTAGATGGTAGTGACCCTGTTTACGAAGCTTGCGGTTCTGGGTTCGATTCCCGGAATGGGCATTTGTGTGATGACTGTGATGAGCGTATTTTTTTCCGTTCCCGAGTCTTGGATTTTTTATGTACATAATAGTTAAGTATTTATTTCTCTACGTAAAATATAAGTTGTTTATCGTAGTCTAATAGGACAAGCCTAGAACTTAATTTGGCACTAGGTGAATTAGTGTGAGATTGTCCACTGATATTTATTTATTACTATGTTTAATATTTCATGACATTGTTTAATTGAAAGCGACCCACGCAGGGCTCACGACTTAAACGCTAAAAATAAATATATAGGTATTAATTTACTCCGGGTCACAAATCCAAACGCCAGGCTGACCGTAAAAAGTAAAAACCCAGCTTTGCTGTTAAACGTACAGAGTTTTGAATAGTTTGTTTGTTACATCCGTGATTCGTAATGAGAATGTTACGGGGCTCCATCGCAGATTTGACCTACAACGAAAGTATTTAAGGCGCGCTTTGCGGTGACGCGGTCGAGATGCCCAGACGCAGGTGTGCGGCCGCCTGGTCGTCGCCGCGGCTACCGCTCTCAGATATATGCTGCCCTCCTAAGTCAAAAAACAGTATCTTAGATTCATGCCAAAGTAGATTCAATCCTTTCATCTTAGTCATGGGGTTGTGATTCCTACTGGAGTTTTATTTTAGATACTGCTATCTGGATTAGTTGGGCGTATGGTATTCATTTATTAATTTGCTTGCGCTGACCGACGCACCAATATATCGAGTAGGCGATAAAAGCATTGATAGCCTCGCGAGCCTCACGACTATATTGCGAAAGTCGTTTTGATTTTGGAGAACATATTAAGAGAAAGGTACTTAGCTTACAGAAGCTGGACAGTAATTGTTATGCTATTAAAACATGGTCGTTACTTGTTATTGGCCTTGTGAAAGTATCAAACCTCCCCTACTTTGAAAACCGAACTTCAAAGTTGAGTTTAACTCTATCAATCCCTTACTCTCCACGAATGAGGAATGAAAGGGACGAGGACGAAGTTTCGAATTTATCGCTTCGTAGTAACCATCCTGAGGCCCAAGTTGCATTCGGCGTTCGTTATCGTTATCAAAAATGTGTAGGAGTGACGTAAGCTGTCAGATGGTCGCCTCGAGCGCCTACGTCACTTCCATACATTTTGTCAGTATTCGAGAATCGTTTACGTTAGCGTTAAGCAAATTGTCTAGCCTCACTGGAATGCTTGCGAGGACTTGTAGCCGCTAGCAAATTTTTGCCAATGGCGGATGCTCTGTTAGTTTCAGCAGGCGCTTTATTATGTCGTCGCTCCTGTTATTAACATTAAACAAGATATCTAGCGTTACTGGTCAGCAATATGGCTAGTATGCCTACATGTACTCACGATGCCGTGTATATCTTACTGTTCGTCATCACACATTTTGATTTTATTAGCTGTATCCCGCGTAACTGATCACGATAATACAAGTGTTTTTTGGTGGTTATGTTGTCAACAAAATATAATATTTGTGATAGGCATTAATTTGTACGTTTAGTTTGTGGCACCTAGGCAGTTCGATGATGTTTGTCTCTAGGAACACGCTACCTTGAGTTTTATATTGCTAGTCCACAGCCAAGCGCCTGTAGTTACTCGTATCGTAGTCTCACCCAATAATATTAATGAGCATCCCTAGAACTTTTCATTGTGATTATGTGATTATACACTGTCATGCTTGCCATGATATTATGACAAGGCACTAAAGTTGAGCACTTTACATGGGGAACTGCACATTATCAATTTTAAATTAGCTAGGATCACTATGATTCGAACACGTTTATTATAAAATACTAATGGTCCACCATAAGGCATAAATGAGGTAAAAAAAACTGTTCAGTAGGTATGAGTCGCACTCGCGCAGTGAGGGTTCCGTTCGACTGCACTTGGCTTCTTTTATTTATTTTTCGCATTGCGCTTTAATTACGAGTATTGTACAGTGATTGTTTTCTTTTTAGGAAAAAAAATAAAATCTTAAAATAGGTTTCTAATAAGGTGATATTATTATATAAAAAACATTTTTTGAAGTTTTTTAAATTACTTATTACTTTACTTTGAGCTTTTTTATTGTTAACTATGAAGCGACTTTCTTTTATACTATGTAGACAAAAGTAAAATAAAATAAAATAAAAATAAAAATGATTTATAAATAGACAGAGAGAGGGCACCTACTCCTACTACTTCTACCTGTTGCTCTTTTACGAGAATGGTTTCATGGAAAGCTGTTAAACCGTGATGAAGACGTAATGAACAAAAATAATACAGGCTTACTTATTATATTACAGTCATTATAATAATTACTAGTGAAGGTTAATGTGTACATTAGGAATGCTCACAGAACCATTGGCGCTCTAGTCGGTATTCATTATAACAGTACTTAAAACTTAAATTACTGGTACTTCTTCTAGGTACAACGTTAACGGCGTAACGCAGCTGCAGTCGACTCTGAGCAACTTCAATACCCTCGGGCCAAATTACTAAATTAGATTTCCATTTCAATTTATTAAGTAATCCACGCGTTTACACTAATCGCCTGCGATAAATTGAGAATGAAATATTTACGGTGAGATTAGTGAAACATAAATAGGCATAAACGTGTTCTAAATTGGCCACAAGGCAAGGTCATCGCCTTGTGGCCAATTTGGACTTTATGTGAGCGAATAAATAGCCTTTTGTCTGGGTTTAGGGCCGAAGCAATGCCGGCAGGCTGCATTCCGCGGCGCGCGCGCGCGGTCCTATTCGTTCTGAAAACATAAACAAGTTCTATCTAACATTATTGCGTTGTAATCGTGATTTAAATAAGAATAAGGAGATATTTATAACAAACTGCACAAAGGGATAGTAAGAAGAAGGGATAGTTCTAATAGTGGCCCATTGAAAAATAATTTTAGTTATAATGAAACAGCTAAAAGTAATCTATGAAACCACAATTATAAGGCTGCGTTTCCACCAGAGCTAAGCTAAGCGAGGATAGGTAAATGAAGCGTTTCTATTGGTTAATGACAAACACATCCCTCGCAACGCATCCTCGCACATCTCTGGTGGAAACGCAGCCTTATACTTTACTCTAATTATTCATAAACTAACGACCCGCCCTCACTTCGTTTGGTTTATGCGTTTATATATGAGTTTTCTGGTACACCTATGCATAAACCAGAATTTATTATACTTAAAAATTCAACCGATGGTGAAATGAAAATTGCATGACAATCCGTTCAGTAGTTTTTGAGAATATCGCCAACATCCAGACAGACAGACGCGGCGGGGGACTTTGTTTTATCATGTAGGTAATGATTTTAACAAGTCTACCAAAACGTAAGCTTTTAAAACCTGACTGCCTTTGTAGATAACGGGTCAAACCAAAACGGGTCATAATTTGGAATACTTAATATAAATATCCAACCTAACCTTTTGCTTAACCTTGCTACATATGAAAAAAAGTAATATTCCGATGAGGTCAAATGATGTAGAATCTGGTGATTTCGGAATCTTAGACATTTGCGCTAAAATAACACAAGGACAAACGAGTTGACTTCCTAGCAATATATGTAGAAAACTTTATCCTCTATATAGCAACAACAGTTCCTACCCAAAACCACCAATTCTACCAACTTCATTTTAATTGTTTTTCGCTCAACGTTGAACTTAGACGTCAAACAATCACCTGTAAGTATGAGTAGGTATCTATTTAAATTGAAGAAGTGGCACGATTCGATAAGTACTTACTTGAGTCAATAGGAAAGATTTGATGTGTGCTGTTTTATTAGTATTCCTTATTTACTCGTAAATGTTAAGTATGGCGTCATATTTATTGATTATCATCGTGTATTTTGTTTGCAATTCAGGTACAGCTGCACTCGAGTCGGTTAATGTTTATTTAGTAGTTCTTTAGGACGATTTTTCCAGCGCAAGTTTGAAAGAGAAACGAGTTAATTGTCCAATAGTTGCTAATGTTGCTAAGCACACCATTCGCTTTGTTGTGGGCTTTTTGCATACATTTTTTCCCATCCATTTTAACACTACACATTTGCGCTAAAGTAACGCAAGGATAAAACGACTTCCTATTTATAGCAATAAGTATAATTTGAATCATTATCATCTGCATAGCAGCAACAGTTCCTGCCCAACACAGTGAATTTTTCTTTATTTTGACTGTTTTTGCGATTTTGACGATGTTTTTAAATCGAAAACATTAATCTAAATGATTTGCACGATTTCATAAGTACCTACCTACTTAAGTCAGTAGGAGTAGTGTGCTGACCGTTGTGTATTATTAGTATTCCATATTTAAATGGTATGACGCCGTATTTGGTATTCATTTTTATCGTGTATTTCGTTTACAAATCAGAAAAACAAATGTGCTCTCATGGACATTATAGCTGCTGGCGTTTCTCTGCTCCTTTCAGCCTATAATCGTCGAACGCTGAGTGCAGCCCTCTTGTGGCAATGCTCCCCATTTGCTTCGTTGTAGGCCTATTTTTTCTAGCAACCTTCTCGGTCCACTTAATGTTTGCCTGCCCACGTTTTTTTCTTTTGATTTTGAAAAGAAACAAATAAATGGTAAAAGCCACATTACACTATCCAATTAGCAGAACTGTTATTTAAAATTTAGTCAGTTGAGGTCTAATCAGGCGCTCGAGGTGTTTTTCTCATTGTGCAACAAGCCCGTGAGATCGTTAACAGCAAGTGTAAATTGAGCGTCAGATCTAATAGATTGCATGTTCCTGCACCATCTCGATTTTAGTCGCGCTTCAGAAACAGCACCACAACAAAGAGTGGGGTTTAGGAGTTATGATTGCCAGGCAAAATGAGGAATGAAGGGAGAGTCGATCATTTCTGAGAAAATGCAAACACTGCAAATTGTAAAGTGAAATGTAGCTTTTACTCTATCTAATCTAGCGCCGAATTCCTGCCGGTGTGGTGGCGCAAACCAGTCGATGTGTAAAAACCCAACCGTCAGCCGGTCCACCAAACTGGATAGGCACCTGGTCATGGCGTGGGCTAGCTGAATTACATTCCGTAAACAACCTGGCTATTAATTGCGCTTCCTAAAAGGCTAGATCAACATTCGATATTAGATTGACGCTTTATTGATTGAGATAATCTAAGATACCTCTAGTACTTCCGGCATTTGTCTATAAACTATTACCGAGGAAAGGAGGAAGGAGGAAGGTTTTTTTTTTTTATTTACTAAATAGTAAAATGTTTTTTTTATTACCTGACTGCCGAGGAGGGTAATGTGTTCTTCAGTCTATATATGTATGTTTGTTCCTTTGTGGCGCTCTAGAATCTAACCGCATGGACCGATTTTGATGATTCTTGTCTTAACCTAGTGTATGTCACTAAAGATATGACACTAATTGAAATTCAATATGATGGCAGCTAGACGCCATATTGTAAAACAGAAAACGAACTATGACAAATGGGGTATATCATTCAATAGGTATTTAAAAATCATTTTTAGGTTTCTTTGATAAACGTCTTGGCCTGTATGTGCAAAATGTTGTTATAGAATTAACAACAAGTTGTTAGAGGTGTTGGTAATTCTGTAGCTCTGCCTACCCCACTCTGGGATGAAGGCGTGGCGGTATGTATGCATGTATGTGTTTCTAATGTCTTTTTAAACGTTAATTTAGGATATATTTACAGAGGTATTTGAAAGGCCAAAATAATAAATTTGTTTTATTATTTTGGCCTTTTAAATTTGGAATTTTAAACTGTATTGCGCGGACTATAAAATACATATTTATTTATTTATACTCAGTTTCATCTTTTTATTGCTCAGGCGATATTTATTTTTGTATGTAGACGGCCTTGTGGAGGCATTAGAGAACGTAGCTTGTTACTGTGACAAAAAAATGTTTCTTAATTTGATCCTTCTGGAAAAATCCATCATTACAAAAAACTGTATTAACCAAATTTAACTTCTAAAACTGTTATACGTCACATCACAGCTTAAATCTAAGCAAGGGCCAACATTAAGACATCATGATGACGAAGAATGACCTCTGTTGTACAAACACGAATAATTTACAGGATTCATTTCATCAGATGATGAAAGTGATGTTAAGTCAATTGAACATACTTACGCTTGGGCTCTTGGTTAGGAGTGGGACGTGGGGTGAGTCGGGTTTGCTATCACGTTCTTATATAGTTTTACTTGCATTGTTGTGTGGAAACAAGACAACCGTTTCTTTATTTCATCTCCAATCGAGGAATTGCATCTTACACCTCAAGGTTGGCAACGCATTTGCAGTCTTAAGGTTAAGAGCAGTCGTAATATCGTAGTCTTTAGAATGCAAATGTCTATGGTCACAGATCCCACTTATCATCAGGTGGCCTGTGTGCTGTTTGCCTTCTCCGTGGCATAAAAAAGGCTATAAAATTAAGGTTGTTTACCATTTCCATTAGTCGTGCGTTGAAACAACGCTGATCTACTAACTTAACATGGCACTTTACCATCTCGATGGCTTTACGACGAGTATGTACAAATATGTTGACGTATTTACGTATTATCTTTGTTTGTCACATAATTTATTATCAATTCCGCAGGTCGCTGTTGAGATCGAAGATACTTTTATCACCAACCAGTTATAACCAGAAAGTACTTATGTACCTAATGGTAGCGCACTAGTTAGTTGTCAGTTTTCAAATGTCAACTTTTCGTGTCCCAGTGACATGTAGATTTTTATTCTTCTGCTTTTGCTGCTCCAAGAAAATTTAAGTAACCATACTGTTGCCACGTGAATGGAACAGCGGGTGTGTAGAGATGCGAGGTGGAGAAAAGTTGTGCATCTTCGCTCGTGTATACTTTCAAAGTCTTTGCCTATTCCCACGTTAATCTTCATGATTTTTACACATACATACATAGCTTCACGCCTTCATAACCAGGGTGGGGTAGGCAGAGCTACAGAATTACCAACAAATTAAAAATAGTACTGACAGTTCTGTAAGCTCATGATTTTTGATAATTCATAATACCTTTACGGGGTCACCATGACTGAAAATATGTACACCAAACATGCCCCTTTCTTCACCTTCCATCACTGCACCGGCACCGGCTGTCCCATCCACTTGGAAAATAAATATATCAAAAATGGTTTATTACTTGGGTCCATTATAATTACGGTGACAGGCGTGTTCTTGTTAATGTAGATGCGTCAACGACAGCCGAGGTTATGGTTTACCGAGCTCAAGATAATTGTTGCTCTGCTGAGATTTCATCACAACGTGACAGTTTTACATTACAGTGTTCTAGTCACCTAGCCTGGAACTGGCAGTCCACAAATACCAAAAAGGTCGTCCAAACAGTGTTCGCATTGTTGTGTTCCGGTGTGGGATAAGATCTTACAGAAAAAATCTAACTTAGAGGCATTTCATGTTATAGTCCTCAGGGTTGGCGACGCATTGGCAGTCTTCAGAATGCAAATTTCTTTGGGTCTCAGATCCCACTTAACATTAGGAGGGCTGTGTGCTCGGTTACCTTCTCTATCCCATTAATAAAAGTATTTTAATTTTACGTTTTCCAGTAAGTTTTAAAATTGTGGAATTAGATTAGATTAGATGTATCTGTCAGTTATTTGGAGATTGATATATATTAATATACAGAAAGATCTAGCTAGAGGATCAAGATTAGGTTTTCTAGACGTGATAAAATCATCAACAAGTACTTTTCCTAAGTTGGTAAGATGTGTATCTGTCGCAAAGAAAAGATAAAAGCCGTTATTTTACCAAATATCTCTACTTCGAGTTTGTTTATTTCAGATCTTGCAAGTACCTAAACTTTGAACCAGAACGCATCTCGGCCCGCGCTAACTCATACTCGTCCTGCAACGGCTTTCTTCCCGGTCTCTGAAGTAAGGTACTATTCTTTCCTCGGCAGATTAAGCTGGTGAGCACCCGCTACGCTACACCAGTACATTGTTTTCCCAACATTAAATAAATATGTGTCTGTTTTAAAAAACGGCAGGAACGCATTGGATGGCAATCCAAAATCATGAACATGTTTATAAACATCTGAATAGTCCCGCAGCGCAGCCTCAATTAGAAGGCGGCAGTTAGAGTTGCGCGAGCGCCGGCGATTAGCAAGAAAACTGTTGACATCGTAACGATATTCAAATTGAGGCATTCTGAATGCGCTACGAAGGGACTATACTTAGCATTAAAATACTTTTCTTAGCTCTAATTAGGTATATCTTTAATAGTTTTATATTTTTTTTACATTTGTTTGGCTTGTCGCGTCAATGCTGAATTTCGAATTTGTCGTTTCCTCTGCCTGTTATACAGGGTGTCCAAGAAACCGCCGTCAAACCGCCTGGGGCTGATAGAGCAGCTAAAAAGTGGTCGATTGTAACCCCTATGTATTTTCAGCACTTTTTATTGGTTTCGGAGATGTTGATCATTTTAATCCGATTTTTTGTAATTTTCCCTTATGTCCATGTCATGAGAAATCATTAATTTCATGTTTTATTTCATAAGCTTTTCAGTGGTATCTTACATAATTTGAATCATTACAAATTAGCAAAGTCTTGAATTTTTTCTTATTCGAAATATATAAGATACCACTGAAAAACTTATGAAGCAAAACATGAAATTAATGATTTTTCGTGACATGGACATGGACATTAGTAAAAATTACAAAAAAATTGATTAAAATCATCAATATCTCCGAAACTAGTAAAAATCGCTGAACATACATAGGGGTTAAATCGATAGCTTTTTAGCTGCTCTATCAGCCCTAGGCGGATCGGCGTCGGTTTCTGGGACATCCTGTGTAAAAATTGCTAGATATTGTATTGTATTGTTGTGTTGCTAGGTATTGTATTGTATTGTATTGTTAATATCTGGTTACTTCGTCCTAGTTTTTACGTAACACGATGCAGTGTAGGAATTAACTAATTTGATTGATTAAGTATTGGTTAAAATTTATCTGATTTTACTTTTAATACGTGGTATGATTTTTAAGTATTCTGTTAAGCATCACCCTTCTCTCCCTCTTCCAAGTTAGTGAACAATTACTTCTAACTCTAAATAACGAAATTCAGCCTTGATACTGAATTTATAAAACTTTATAGAATACAAATAAAGATTCTGGTTCTAATTTTGTGTTCTATTTAATTGTAGCTAGGCTTAGCTGCGTAGCGCGTACACACATAGTTAAGTAATGAACACGTTTTTTAAGTGACAATATAACAGTTTTGAGAACAGGAAGTACAGCAACGGTTTTTTGGGTTTACATTAATGTAGCATAAAATTGATTGTCAAAATTTCGTTTCGCATAATTACATTTAACATACTGCTAAATATCTTCGCGTACTGTCATTTGGCACAATTTTCTTTAGCAGAATTGTACATTGGGATAACGTTAATTAGAATAATAAATCCTATGAAGGAATAATTATTTCGCCGAATTTAGTATCCACTACTATTTAATTGGCATAAAGTAATATAACAGAATTGCAATTCGGTCCTGGCGTTGTACAACTTCTAACCTAACCTAACCTATTTACTGGTAGCAGTTCGTTACTAATTATCATGCTATGGTACCATTATGCCCTAATAAATTTGGCGGAAAGTATATTCTGCTACATAAATTTCAGCGAAATGAAAGTCGGTGATATTAGTATTCTGCTATTCAAAATCCTGCCAAATTAAGTTATGCTAAGTATACAATTATGCTAAAGTATCATTCGGCTAAAAATGCGTCTGCGATAATTGTTATGCGAAGTGCATTTTAGACAGTCGATATTATGTCAGATGAAGGGAATCCGGTCTTTTGATGTTGTATATTAAATGACGACGTAATTATTGAAAACTGACTTAACTGATAAACTAGGCTCATCCACTTCAACATCGATATCACTTCATCAAAAAGGTATCGGTATTATTCGGTATAATTGTAAAGGCACCTATCTGTCATTTTACCAGTCGTCATAATATACTGAGGAATCGTCGTGTGTCGCCGTGTTTATCAATATCGGTACTTATTTCGTCAGATTCAATTACCTAATGATAATACGGGTCGGCACTCGGCACCCGAAAGATATCGCAGTAAGATAAAAAGAATCAAGAGCACACGGTACATAGCATACGTAAGAAACATTACATCATATGATAAAGAATTGAATGTTTATGGGTGTCGGTTTTATTTAAATAAATACATTTGAAAAAGGTAATGCGTATGAAATAGATAAGTAATGTACTTATCTATTTCATACGCATTACCTTAATGGTCTATAGAAAAAATATGGGTACGATTTTCGCGTATTATTTACCTTCTTCTCCCCAATATCAAGATCTGTGGTCTCACACCTTCCAGCGCTACAGTTATGCCTTATTTACCGATCCTTATTCAAGTATAACGTCTATAACTAATAATGGAAAGCAAAGATTAAGACATGCACTCTGACATAACAACGCCTAATGTAGGCCCTGTTCGTGTGGAATGTTGTTAGTTGATGACTTCATATTCGGGGTGAAGGCCCGTGTAAGGTAAACACCCCGCGTACCGTGGTCCTGCACAGGTGCGCGCGCAATCTCGGCAGGAATGCAGCAGGTGACAGGACGCTCGGCGTGCGCGCAGCGTTAGAGGCTCTATCGCAGGACTCGAGGACTATGACCGCCCATAGACTTAACAAATCTACCAGAATGCCAGGACTTTACTTTGGCAGGTTACAGTCTGTGAATTTAAATATCTAGTGGTTACATTATGGTAAGATTGGTAATTTATTGGCGAAGTTATGAGTAACTACCTATTTACAAAAAATAGTGTTTTATTGCTTAATGTCAAAATTGTCATAACAATTCAGGTAATCTAAAGACTAAATCAATGTTATCGGCTCATGAAACGCATTTATCATATGTAGTGGCATGCAATATATGTATAAACTTCGGTTATGGCCACTTCTACGGATTGCTGTCCATGCGCGTAATAATGGCGTAATCCCACCCGAGTACGTATAAGGTATGGTAAGTAACAAGATTAAAAAGTGCCGCGGCAGGTGGTGTTAGAACAGCGTTAGCCTTCCTTGCCACATACCACATTATTTCTTCCTTCAAACTCGTTCTTATGTAATACGGAGCCCATAAAAAAAGGATTACAGAACAGGATGTTCATTTCATTTATCATTTGTGTAAAAGTTGTTCAGGTTATTCATCCTGATCGTTTTGATTTATTATTGAATTACAGATGATGCTGATATAAAAGATTAGAGCAGTTGAAACCTATAAATTCAAGTTTGAGTTGTATGACAAGGGTGGAAAATTAAATAGTTATGCAATGTGCCTCAAATTTGAACTGCGAAGCCAACAATATTGCATAAAAATGTACCATGGTTAAGTACCAAATTAAATGGACTTTAAAATAATTATTTCATCGCATTGCATTCCGGTCAATTGAAAAATCAATTACACATACTACGGCTGCAAACTAGTACCATTATTTTCTCATATTTAAAATGCATAAAATGCATCCCACTTAGCCTGTTTCCTGCAAAGTGTAGTGAACTTAGCAGGCTAGCACCCCGGAGGGGCGTATTTAAATGAGCTATTACGAAGACGCGATTTCCGTAAACATCGGAGAGTTTAATAAATAAGCCTGTATGTGGGTGCTGGACTAGCAGGTGGCAGCATCCAATAATTACGGCCTGGGCCCTCTAACACGATTCTAATAGGAAACGTGCGCCCGCGCAGGCCACCTGCCGCCGAGGACCAATCACAGCCGCGGCCGACGTCAGATTTGATTAAATACCGACTTACAGACACGTTTGAATCAAGAATATCGCTACTTACGTTACCTCATTTATTACTTACATTCACGATGGCGCTGCCATCTGTCCGTAGAGTTCAATTGAGGTCTTCGGTAATCTTACAGGAATCTTATTGGAATGATTTATCGGATAAATTTTCATGTATAAAAAAGCAAACGGAACTTAATTAAAGGCGTTTTTGCTTCAAGCAGCAAAGCAGTAAAGTACGTCAGAAATACGAGTGTATACGGGCATCAAATTAAATTGGTACTTACCTCGTAGGTTCGCATTTATTTTACAGTCTGCCAAAAATGTGGTCTACCACCCTACGGTTGAAGTTCATCCGCACGTCATGATACAACAAGTTCAATTTTGCCTTGCAATAATATTATGACAGTGATAAGTATCAACCTAAGTGATAATGAGATCTCACAGAAACTTTTGTCAAACCACTTTCTTGGCCGACGGTATTTAATGGAATCTTAGTCGTTTTTAAAGTTCCCAACGGGTATGAAACCGACATTTGCTTAAAACAAAAAAAAATAAGATTAAAAGAGGACCTGCTTAAATAATTTAATTTTACCTATTATTCAAATTTAGTTGTAAAACACTTTATTAATCTGAAAGTCACAAGTGTCACGACCGACGGCACGTTGGGGAAGATAACGCTTAATATGTATCTAGTTATCTACTGTTGATTATTAGACGCCAAGTAATAAAATAACACGTTTTATATTCATAGAGTGTCGCCAATTTGAATGGGCAATGTTCTAATACAGGGTGCGCAGGAAGGCGATGTCATTACGATGCAAAAACTGCGGCCGCAATCAGTACGGCCGGTCTAGCGGCAGGTGTGCTCATTACTCGTAGAAAATCCGCGGACAACACCTGCCACAGGAAAATGACAATTTTCTCTCGCCCTCAAACCCTCCGGCCGGCGAACTATCGCAAACCACATGAGACGTGACCACAGAACTGGTTGTTGTGCGGCTTTTGTAGTAAAGACATGGAATAAAATAATACAAGTACACACACTTTGTTTCAGGAGGCTTCGGAAATAATTGGTAACTTAGCGAAATCGGGTAAAAGGTTTTTGATAACTGGTACTGGTTTTTCTTAACCTTAAATTCAGGATTTGCGCAAACTATACGTAGCAACCCAAGTTCAATATGCTGGACACCTTTCACAGTATGCTAAACTATACACTGCTGTCATTGGCATATTATGTGATCGAGTGACATCTTTCGGTAGCATAACTTTTAATAAGGTAACGTAACGATTGTCATTCCTTATGTTACACGTTAATTTTTGATTCCATACCAAATGAACCAGACATTGTTTTAGGCACTGAATTAGTATATTTTATGATGCACTGTATTTTACAGTATTCAGGTTGGACCACCCACTCGCAGAAACTACGGTTTGAGCTGCTCATAAACCCACATTCCCGAACAAAGGCCAATTGAACATGCCCGGCCTTTGCATTCATGTGCCTCTCAAAGTGAGTAATTAACTATACAACTGTATTCTCCTATTCCATATGATATCTTACATGACGTGGCCAGCAGATTTGATTTCTATTCGGATACAACTGTAACATAAGAAACGTTTTTACTCTAACAACCAACCCGAATTGGATATTACACAACTCCGATCCCTATTTCGTAAGAATGACACGAAAATTTGTTAATTATACGGTTATATTTGTTTATCACCAACAGATAACGACATACAAATAAAGTGGCATCAGTTGTATGGATTATATTTAATCATGATAAAGATGTCATAAAATAAAATTGCACTAAAACCCGTTTTAGTAATGAAAAATCCGAATAAAATGTTAATGGATTGACATGATAATGACTATACGTCACTTAATGTAGAAAACGTACGCAGTGGCGTCAATACCCTTAGAAAACGGAGCAAGATAGGAAGGAACATGTTTATTTACAAAAAAATATGGCCGACAAACTTAGATGGCATGTTTGTACAGCCAAACAAATATATTTCTTAGCCACTATGAAACTATCACTTTGACGTTTTATAGTGGTCCAGAAATCCATTTAATTGACTGTACGGTCACGAACGTTAAATTGTGACCCTTTTCAAAAAAAATACGCATTAAGTCGTCAATGTCATTAAAGATGCCAAATCATTTGTAATTTATAGGAAACTCAACCTTATTGTTGAAATTTAAGTTTTTGACTGTCACCCAATAAAAACGTTGAACATACTTAGAACCTAGTCATTGTAAATGTCATTTTCATAGTCATGTGTGTCATTTGATGTTCTGTTTGAAGTTTACTATGACAACGCACTAAAGTGCTTAACATTTTCGTTGGGCTACATACGTACTTACCTATATACCTACAGTAAAAACAGTGGTTTAGTAAAAAACTTCAAAGCTTATTAGTTATTGGTAGAACAGCATATGTCTATACTATGGAAGCGACAACCTCTCACTTACATAAAATGGCAATAAAACCTTTTGAGTTACAAAATATCTCAACAACGTTATTTATTTAAAAGTCATCAATTTTAAACTTTAATTGAAGACATGAAAATGTACTTCCTGGCATGGCATGAAAATGGCTAAAACTTGTATCAGTGCGTCTCTTTCGTTACAGATAGATTAGAGCACTACCGAGCGACAAAAAAGTCGCGGGTAAGTTATGCTAGCCGCCCTGTAATGTTTGGAGACAGACCACCTGTGCACACCGCGGCGTTCCCACACCGCCTCGCCGTCAATATTGACACAGATTAAATCAATTCCCTGGATACGCGCTATCTCACGCCGCTCGCTGGCTCCGCGCTGTATGTGATGACTGATGTGTTCAACTAAAGTGCAACACGAAAGAGTAGAAATGAAATGAGGGCGCCACTTTCTACGTAACTGTCACATTTCTGACGTAAAATCCTTAAAAATAGCAACAATTTGGTATGGCTTTTTTTTGGTTCCATTTTATTTAATTTCTACCCTTTTGTGTCCTAATTGTTTTAATTAATTTTATTACTATTAGATAATTAAAATCCCCCGACATAACGGTGACTCCTTCTTTCTGCTGATATCTCTTAAACGGCTCAACCGAGTTTTAATGAAACCTAACTAAGAACCACCGCTAGAAGACACTTTGAAATATAAAAAAACTGCTTCCAATTCGGTTCAACGGTTGAAGAACTAAGGTTCCACAGACAGACCCACATAGCGGTCAAACTTCTAACACCGCTCTTTTTGCGTCGGAGGTTAAAAATACCATTTGACTTACTGGGACATGCAGCTGTGATAGCCAACGCACAGCCTAAATAGGTAGGTCTAAACGAACAAAATTTAACACACCAGTTCCTAAGGTTCGTCATTATTACCCAACTGCCGAGTAGTATACATTGTTTTATTGAATAGTTCAATTTACCGAGAAGCGGAACGTGATCCACACTCCACACACAGTATAAAACGCAGATGACAGATCAAAAATAAGCCAGCTACTTAACGTTTCACATTTCGAATGATTACGATCCCAGCGATGAGCTTCTCAATCGCATTATCTGTGCCCACACAGCCCGCTCCGCTCATACCCAAACGGCCTACTCGTAATATTTATTATTCTGGTGATATCCGATTTAATCAGACTCAAAGATCTTTGACAAGACAGTAACAACAAGACAGTTTTGCGGATGGTAGGATTTTGTGCAGGGTCCGTCCTGATCGCTACCACCGTCTTATCCATTAACCTACCGCCAAACAGCAATGTTCGCATTGTTGTGTGTCGGTTTGGGGATAAGACAGCCGGTGTAATGACTAGCATAGAGGCATTCCGTCTTAGTCCTCAGGGATGGCAACGCATTTGCAGTCTTAGGCTTGCAGTCTTGTGAATGCGAATGTCTATGGGTCACAGTTTCCACTTACCATCAGGTGGCCTGTGTGCTCAAAAGTGATATCGGCCTGTAGTTTTGGGAGTTGTTCCTTAGACCCTTTTTGTATGCCGGTAATACCTTCGCTACTGTTAGTTGTTCCGGAAAAAATCATTCATAAGAACTGATGAAAAAAATAGCCGTATGAAGATAGTTTCAACTTCGGGGAAGGTTGAAGGGTACTTTTCAGCCTAGAAAACTAGACAGAAGAGTGATTAAACACCTTTTAAAGAGATGTAGTCGCAGGCAACAGCTAGTCCTCAGATAGTTTGACCATGGCATTTTAACTGCTTTAGACTTTAAAACAAGCCAGAACGCTGCAAAACCGCCGGGGTACCTACTCTGCATTTTAGGCGCGAGGCTTCAAATAGAAGCACATCAAAAAATGTGTATGGATAATATTTTACCTACGTTCTTTTGATACTTAGACCAATTTTTTACTCTGTGGCAATTCTACTCAAGAAAAATGAAGTGTAATTGATGATAAGTATTGGTTTCTTTTTACGTGAAAACCTATAAATGGTCGAACACAAGCGCATAGACCACCACCTACGCATTCACAGAACTAAACTAAACTTAACTAGATTACGTGTTCTAAATGTATAAATCACAACCATATCAATTCTGATATGACATGTAATCTTTTAATATATGGCACTTATGACAATATCAACAACATACCTTCGACGCCTCGATTCGAGCAAATAATAGTTTTATCGTAAACGTGGACGGTTATTAAATGAATCTATTTGGTATCTTTGTTTGCCGCCGAGCTAAGCCCCCACGAGATGCTCGGGGCACGACAACAAACACGTGGACGTATCTGCGCAAATAAAACCCTGGAAAATACCCATTAATACTCCAAATTGTTTACCTACTTATCAGAGACCATCGCGCTAATATTCAAAGCAAATATTGGGTGTTGTTTTTAGATTAATTGTTGTTAAAGCGTTGATTACTCTTGATTATCGCCCGTAGAACTATGCGGTGACCTCCGGAACACTTTAAATAAATAAATATCAGGCGACAACATCACACAAACTTATCTACTCGTAGTCCCAAATAAAGAGGATTGTGAGGCAAAGAGTAGCTGTCAAAAAAAAACCACTTGAATATTGCTCCAGGCGATGATAACAATCAAGTACGATTTTTTTAATATGTTGTAGTTTTTACGAAAAACTAGGTCTTTACGCTTCAGTTTTTTGTTTTTTTTCCGTACGGACATAGTTTTTTATAACAACTATAACATATTCAAAAATCGTAAAAATCTGACTTTTTTTTATGGGTTTGAGTAGGCAAACGAGCAGAGCACACAGGCCACCCGATGGTAAGTGGAAACTGTGACCCATATTCGCATTCACAAGACTGCAATCCTAAGACTACAAACGCGTTGACAACCCTGAGGACTAAGATGGAATGCCTCTATTCTATAGGTAGTCATTTCACCGGCTGTCTTATCCCCAAACCAGAACACAACAATGCAAACACTGATGTTTGGCGGTAGGTTAATGGATAAGATGGTGGCAGCGATCTGGATGGACCCTGCACGAGGTCCTATCACCCGCGGGTTAAGGGGAGAGAAACGCTGTTGGAACTTTTTAGCTTAGCCTTAGGCTTGTTCTGTGGGCAAACCTACTTTTGTAGAGAAACGCATAAAACACATAGAAAAACGCAAGACTTGGGATCTAAATACTCTCACTCAATACACGATTTTTTGGCTATACCGGAAATTAAACCTGCGACCGCTCGCTTCGGGGGCAGGCTCACTACCAACTAGGTTAACCACGTCGTAATAATTTTTAAAACGGTTTTAAACTGACTATATGTATAATATATATACATAGACAATATTTGTTAAACGGTTATCTCGAATTTACACGTATATATTATATTATTGGTATACTTTTTGGTGTCAGAAAATTGCTGCGTTCTATTTCTAAAATGATTTGCAACTTTATTCCGAGAAAGGACGAGAATCCTTTGCGAATCAACAGTCCTAAATAATTAGCGGGAATGGATAATAATTAGGCAATTTGATTTTTTTGCGCAGTCCTTGCCTAGAGCGGGTGGAAGTAAAAAACTTCGTTCGAATCGGCATCGTTTACAAAAATGCCAAACGTTCGTAAAACGCTGAAGAACCGCCCATCTAACGAGCGCAGATTTTTTAATAATTGCCAGCAGCTGCAGGCGGCGGCGAGATAGATCAGGCCTTATTCCGCATGGACAACTCCTAAATCCTAATAGGCTGTTACGGTTGTGGAATGAACGACACTAAATTACAGAGGCAGTCGCGAAAGGTAGGCCGGCTGCAGTTATAGAGCCTTTTCGGCCGCATGGCTTGCAAAAAACTGCGCAAGGTAATTAATGGCTATAACAATATTAGAATAGCAACAGATATTCTATTTGAACGCATCTGCTGCTGTTCTCTTGGTCAGGGGTGTGATTCTCTTAAGTATATCACTTTTCACAGAGCTAATATTAACTGTGTTGGTTAACAATGTACTTTTTTATTTAAATGACCCAATTAATATTGTGACATGTATTGCCTGTCATAGGTACATTCAAAGTCATAAATACATATATACAATACGTTCCCAAGACGTCAAGAATATCTACACGCCTTTATACCACTCAGAGTAAGGTTTGTGCATAAAATCACTTTACAAAAGACGACCATACACATATTATTTTCTGAATGCTGGCATCGCAGCTGCAATACCTCTCCTGCTGTTGCAGGTGTCCATGGGCGGCAGCGATCCGTTCACATCAGGGGACCCGCTAGGATAAAAAATGTTATGTTATGTGTATTGTTTAATAATCTATGTTATGTATCTAGTCAATGTTAATTCCTTATTTTAAATGTCAATATAATTATATATGTTTTACTGATAATACAATGTTTATTAAATAATAGTAAGTTAGTAGTTAGTAGACCTACTAAATAAAGGTGTAAAGTTTTAAACATTGATGACCAATTACGTCTGACCTTTCCCTAAATGTTGGCAATATAAGAACTACTAAATCAGAACATTGTTTTCGTTTCGTTATTTTTATATACGAAATTGTTTATTTTTAATGAAAAAGGAACTAAACAATATGTTTTTTTGATGATAATTAATGTAAAGTGATAGTTTCATTGTGGTTTTTACACCAGTAGATATATACTTGAATATGTGCTTTCTTTTTGTGAATTATATTAGGTATTTCTTTTAACTGATTGTAACATTATTTTCGTTTTTTTTTTATTTTTATGTCGAATTTGCTGATATTAGAATAAAAATTAATTTATAGAATTTCCCATGTTTCTATATATGTTTTTGAGCAGACGTCAAAAATATACAGTGTGTGGCCCAAAACCGGGGATAATATTAAAAGCAGGGGCTCTATAGATCACCGGTAATTACATTATAATGGTCTTACCTAATTAAAATCAAAACTTAACTTTCAGTTTTTTTCTAACAAACTTAATCGCAAATTCAATGTAATGCAAACACCGCTAAATCTACCGCGTGTTGACAATGGCACCCTGTACTCAGACATACCGCGTACCAAGTGACCAAGCGACAATATCGCGACGGGAAAATACATTACCTACGATTTTTAACTTTGTAAGCTGTTTTCTCCAAAATTATAGACTTTGTAATAATAGATTCTTGTGATAGTTAATTGAAATGTTCTAAAGAATCCCCATTTACTTTTTTCGCCCCGGTTTTGGGCCACACACTGTATTATTACTCCATAGTAATAATGACGTGCCAGATATTTTCGAGTCCAATTTTGGATCATATATAACTTTTCGTGACTGTACTTGCTGACTACAGCTGCGACAAACGAAGTTAAAAGCGACGAGTTTGTGTGCGGTACCTGTATTTGCATTGTTTATGATGTGGAACGCACACAACTTAAAATATTATTTTTATTTAAACAAATGACGTAATTGAATGGCGTGCTAATAACATAAGTACGAGTAGGTACTAAAACTACGTTAATTAACTGAAACTTTAATATAAGGCGTGTGTGTAATAAGTAATAAGGTGCGTCGTGCATCACTTGCCGTAGAAGCAATCAGAATAGAATATAATTTGCGGGTGGTACGATATCTATACATATAAAATGCTTTGTCCTGACTGACTGACTGACTGACGGATCGACGCACAGCGTCGTGATCGTAGAGACCTGAAACTCGGAGGGTATATTCTTTGTATGGCGTAGGCATCCGTAGCACCTTGTGCAGGGCCCGTCCGGATCGCTACTACCATCTTATCCATTAACCTACCGCCAAACAGCAGTGTTCACATTGTTGTGTTCCGGTTTGGGGATAAGACAGCCGGTGTAATGACTAGCATAGAGGCATTCCATCTTAGTCATCGGGGTTGGCAAAGCATTTGCAGTCTTAGGCTTGGAGTCTTATGAATGCGAATGCCTATTGGTCACAGTTTCCACTTACCATCGGTGGCCTGTGTGCTAGTTAGCTTCCCTAAAAATAAAAATGCCCTGCCGACTCACTCGAAGGGTAAAGCTGTGGTAAGCTGAAAATGGACGCCCTTAAATGTGGTTTGTAATCTCCGTCGGGACAACTTGAACTGGACATTCTGGTCAGTTAACATTTGGTGCGTCCAGTTAAAAAACGAGATGTAAAGGAATTTGATGTCCACACATTTTACCAATTATTGAAACAATTCTCCTTGCTAGTAACCCCATTATGAGGAAGTATGTATGTATGTAAACTCTTTATAGCGCAGACATAAAAAACGAACTAAAACAGAAACAGAAACACAGAAGGTTAACCTTAGTGTTGTTATCAAAGTACCATCGTCCATTGTGCATTCGACCTTGCTGAAAGATACAACATCAAGATACAAATGATATCAACTTGTTCATATTTAATTCCATTAAGCACCACGATAGGATAGCTTATCCTCTTACAGGGAGCTCTTTTCTACTCGGTAAAACAATATTGCATTTGGTTGGTCATGGTATTTTAACTCTGACACTTGCTGTCACGTAAATAAGAGCTATCGTCGTTGTCAATATGTAGTAATGGGTGTGGCTTCACAGAAGATAATAGAGCCTGGTGTTATTCTCGAGTGTATACATTCAATTTTCTCGTCGATGCGTCGATTGTGCGAGCGAGCTCATAGGAACTAAACGGTTAACCTAAATTATTGAGAATACACGCCGTAAATAAATAAAATATACTCGTAGTTGGTTAATTTTACTAGAGAGAATTACACGGCACTCAGCAAAACTAATGCCACCATTCGACTCTGCCATCGTTAGATCGATATATTAATCGATTTTAAATACTAAATTCAATCAAATTCTATTACTTACGTGTAACTCGTTCAAAATTGACATGCATGATTTGAACTATTTTGAGAAGTAAAATAAATGCTAATTAAAATACATAAGTAAGTAAGTTTGACAATTTTATTCCTTTTATTAGATTCATGTTCAATTTATCATTAAATAAAACAACTATGTAGTATTATATTAACCTAAGTTGATAAAAATAAAACATAGATACAAGGTTTTTTTTAACCTACAAAATCAAATCTCTATTAAGTAGGTAAAAAAACATGGAACTATTTGAAACAAATGCAGATACAGTTAAAACCTTAATCTTAATTAACTTTTATACACTAACTGAAGACACAACCACTCGCTAGTTCACATGCATTTCTAAATAGACAACAGTTAATTACAAAACACATTATTTACTTACATTAAATAGATTACATTAATAACTTACATTGGGTACTTTACTTGTTTAAAACACAGCCTACTTTTTAGGGTGCCATAGTCATACTAGGAACCCTTATGGTTTCGCCATGTTCGTCTGACTGTATGTCTATAACCATGTCACGCTATTTTTTTCTAAGAAAGTATTATAAATAGTCATAAAGCTGAAATTTTGTACACATATAGATGTTTAACACCGCGCACTGAGATCAATATGTACATTTGTGGGGTATTACTAGATAGCTTTTAAAAACCATTGTGTGTATGCAGTATATGTTACAATCAATTTTTAGATTTGGAGAACTGTTGTGAAAATATTGACCTTGCTACGTGTCCCCAAAACTTACAAATGGATAGTGAGATCGGTTACTTAAAGTGATTAATTCCGCGTAGCAAACTTTCCAGTCGCATTTCTCCCCATTTTTTTTTTCTCCGAACGCATTGTTTCCATTTTTTAGTTTTTAGCAATCGCATATTTTCTATTTACGATTTTCCCCACTCGCCAAATTTATCATTGTAATTAGTCGAATTAGATCGAGGTAGGTAAATACGGTCATGTTAATTTTGCAGAAGGCCCGAAGGCACAATCACCCGGAAATAGGAGCCCGCGATAGCGGAGCTCCATCGACTCAGTGGAATTGATTTTGAATTGAGAAAACATGCAATTGGGGAAATGCCAAAATGGAAAATATGCAACGCACTTTATATTCGATTATTTATATTAAATTGACAAAAGAAAAAATATGTGCTAAATATTTTTTGATAATTTGAATGTCGGACTTATTACATTTTTTAGCACACAACCTTTGGTATTTGTCATTTGTCAAATGGTTGGAATTTGTCAGTTAGGGTAACCGATCCAGCTACTAAAAATCCCAAATATGTATATAAAATAACTATAAATAGAAAATAAGATTATACTTGTGGTTTCAAGACTTAGAGATTTTTTGTGTTCCGATTATGCTCTCGTCCGGTTTAGTACAAACCGAAAGTTACGCAAATACATTTACACATTCTTTACAAACACTTTCTCAATTAAATTAACCCTTATCCATCTACCAATTCCTCAGGCGCGGGAGTGTACTTCAGGCCTGTGTCATTGAGCAAGGTAATGACCCAGGCGTCCTCGGGCAGCTCCCCGGAGCGCAGCAGCCGAACGGCGGCGGCCACGTTGGCCCCGCTCGTGTAGCCCACGTACAGCCCCTCCTTCTCGCCTATCAGCTTCTTGTACCGCACCGCCTCCTCGTCAGTCACGCTGATGGTTCCGTCCAGGTTATCAAACTTGAACAACGACGGAACACTACCGTAGCCCGAACCTTGGAGCAAGTGGCATGGTTTAGTAATCGGCTTACCCTTAATGGGCTCCGAACCTTCCGGTTCCACAACGAAGCACTTTACATCAGAATTCTTCTCTTTTAAAAATCTCGAGGTGCCCGTAAAGGTACCAGCGGTGCCCACTGTTGCCACGAACGCATCTACATGACCCCCGGTCTGCCTCCAAATTTCAGGCCCAGTCGACTCGTAATGAGAGTTTGAGTTTGCGTCATTGTGGAATTGGTCAACAAGAAAAGCGCCGGTCTCCTCGGCGATACGTAACCCTTCAACTTCTGCTGCTTGAACATCGGCTAAAGTTACCTTGCCGTATGAGCCCTCAACTTGCGGCACCCGCACGCATTTAGCACCCAGAGCTTCCATGTGCATTGCTCTTTGGACACTGTTACCCTTTGACATAGTTAAGGTTAAAGGATGGCCCAGCACTGAGCAGACCACGGCGAGCCCGCACCCCTGATTTCCTGACGTGACTTCGACAACCGGACTACCAGGTTTCAGTTCGCCGTTTTTAATCGCAGATTGAATCATATACATCGAGGAACGACACTTGATAGAGCCTCCAGGGTTCATATATTCACATTTTGCCAAAATACGGCCCGGTCCTGAATATAGTCGATCGAGAGCGACGATCGGAGTGTTGCCAATCAACTCCAAAGCTGATGCTTTAATTTCGTTGTTGTCGTACCTTGAAGCAGGACCCATGACGTTTGACTTTACGTTCTCGGTGAATGAACAGAGTAGAGTAGCGTTTGTTGAACACTGTGGCTGTGAGGCGCCGCCGGCGGTTTAAATGTCGCGCGCTGTGCGGAGTGCTGTACCGCTTCCACACGAAACTTTAATTTAAAAATTAGAGACGTCCCGAAGGTCACAAGACGTGTGCCGGCGGCACAGTGCCGTGCTCAACAAGCGGACGATAACTAGATCGATAACGATAATTATACCATAGAAATAACTTGCAACTATGTATTTAGGACTTGAGTATTTTCTTTTACCCCAGGCCACTCACGATTTATTTAGATAAAAATCGACATCAGGCTAAATGTTTTATAAACGGCCATAGAATGTTATTTTGATATACTTTATGTTTGAATCCAACAAAATATCAAACCGGAAGTGGCTAGAAAATAGTTGTCCCGTAAAATGAAGTGCAATTTTGCAGAAAAAATGCTTTTTTTTTGGTGGAATTCAGTACAAATCCTTATCTATAAGGAACGTGTATAAAACAGCATACCAAAAATGGACTCATAAGATTTATGTCATTAGAGTTGTGCAATTAATTTAATATTCCAATGGAATATTCATTTTTTTTCGTATTGCATTAACAAAAATAGGCGTGTTTTATAAGTAGGTAAGATTATGAAAGAAGATAACATTTTACAAGTAGGTGTTTTCAAAGTAAATAATAGGTAGGTATAGCTTTTTTGTTTTTTACCATATTTAAAAAGGTATGTTTTTTTTTTACTTTCGCTGTCATAAACGTATTGAGATTAATCTAGTTTTTTTTTAAATTACTTTTACTGTTGTGTCTCCAATTCTTTATATGGAGAAATCGTATTTTTAATAAAAACAATATATACAAAAAGATAAAAATAAAAATATTTATGTTCATGTCTTAATAGTTTTAGATTAATGGTTTAGTGTACCAGCGTTTCGATTCTTTTACCAGTCCCTTAATAGCCAGCGAAGCTTCATATTTTATAATAATAATAATAATAAGTACACCTAGCAGTGGCGAAGCGTCACGTAAATAAATAGACAAGCCGGAGCAATAAAAGGTGTATGGCGTGTGTCGGTTTTACGTTTTGTTTGTATACCTACTCTATGCATAGGAATTTTTGGTAAAGCCGGAAATAATCGGCTTGTACGAACGCCTCGCGACTGACACCTAGTTGTAAGAATGATTCAATACAAAGATTTTCATTCATACCGACGACAGACAACCCAAACTTTTCAATTTATTTGTTTTTTGTTGATACATTGGGCCCAATTCTATTTAATTATAGTTCAGTCGAGTATTTTAGCACTTTTTGGAACAAAGCCAGCGTTTTCCGCAGGACACAGACGTTTACAGAATATATACTAATTTAAACGCAAATACAATTTAGGTATATTATCTACACAAAGTATTAATGGCCCTGTCAAATCAAAGATGACCATTTTTAGAGCAAAAGTCAGATGGCAAATTGGATTCTAGTATCACTACAGTAGTTTAAATCAATGGTGCACGTTTAGTCCCTGCAATTTTGACCCGTATTATTCAACCTCGTAGTACTCTCTCGCATTATATCTCAATGAAGCTAAATCTACATGTCAACAAATCACATTATATTCGCGCCAACTGGCAAAACACACAAAAAGTGCAAATAGCCGCCACCCCTCGACAGCCGCGCGATTATGATACAAGTGGCAATTCCGAGATTTGACATCCTGCAATTTTAAATCCGTGGTACCAAGCAATTGTAACCCTTAACTCTGCTTGATAACGTTCAATATAAATAACTTAGAGTCTAAAGTTGACTTTCAACTCGGTATTCAGAATACAACCTTATACAGGGTGCATTAAAACTCATGAGAGCGTTATGCATCTGAAACGCAGTAGGTCCTTTGACGCGGTGTTGCTAGTTGAAGACCCACCAGATGTCAATACGGGGCACCCATTGTTAACAAACACGGGTACAATTGCGCACAATGCATTACATTATTTAGTGACGGAGCCGAGCCAAATGTCAGCTATTTGTTAATTGGGTGCCCATCGATCAAAAGAGCCTAATACGCTGGACAAATGGCACTTGAACATAACTATTTTATTATTGCATTTATAGTTTGCTAGCGACCCGCCCTCGCTTCGCTTCTGTTTATGTTAGTTTTCTGTTATACCTGTACATAATACCGAATTTTAATTTGGAACTAATTTAACCTTTCTTTAGTGGAAATGGCCATAATTGGCCAGAAAAACGTGGAAATATTAAATCAACGTCCCGTTGTTTCGTTTTGTCGGCTCATTTTGAAACTGATAGCGCGATTTTCCTCTACGATTCGTATGCGACTTTAGCTGCTCCGTTATCGACTGACGTAACTTTTAAGCGACACCAAAAAGGAGGTTCTCAGTTGGACTGAAGAATTTATTTATTTTATTTTTAGGGTTCCGTACCCTAAGGGTGCCAACAGTTAGCGGGTTGTATCTCATGAACACTTTATAGGTAGACAGTTTAAATTTCCGCAGAGTGTGTATTTCTATAACTCCTATGCGCTATACCAACTAATAATAAAACGTACCTAAATGGAAAAAAAAGAGGGCTCCTATACAATGGTTCGGAATCCTTAGTGTGCGAGTTCGAAGGGGAGTCCGGGGGGGTCACGCAGTTCTAGCAAAAATGATACTTTCAAGTACCTATTCAACAAAAATAAAAAATAAAAATGTTTATTAAAAAGGAACACAAGTTACACGCGATACAATTAGCTGGTGGTCCCACACTATGCGATGCCTGTCACGTCACGTGGCGACCTGATATTTTCTAAATCTAAAAATTGGGGGACCCAAATCTAAATATTGTTAATAATTATTTTTAAGAGTTAATCCAATGATACCTTACTCGAAGTTATAATGTAAAGAAAAATAATACGCTTAAGCAAAGTTTAGGCAGATACCTACCGGGAAAATAATAATTAGGCACTTACATCTTTGTTATAATGAAACCGCGATTAGTTTGGGTTTGGAATAGCTGTCAATTCATGCACTTTGACGTAAGTATATGGTAAAACTGTCATCTCTAATCCCTTTCTAATCGCGGCTGGATAATTTGTATAACTGGGCCTTTCTCAAAAATTTACATACTCGTAAAAATCTCCCGACACAAAAATTATGAAATATTTAGAATTCATTATTTTATTAGGGTTTTCATTAATTGATTTGTGTTTTTTTAGAAAATGTATACTTTATATTATATTATTATTGTATTATGTTTTATCGTAATAACTATACACATTAATTAATTTATTAGTTATAGATCTATTTTATTACAGTCTCTATTATCTTAAATTTATTCCGGTGAAGAGGTAATGTGTTCCACCAGTTTTTTAATACAAATGCACGAAAAGAACATGCAAAAATGAGAATGGCCAACTGTGCCCAATTATAGCTTTGTAGTATGTACCATGTCTCTGAGTAAAACCGCGGGCCGACGGACAGACGGACAGACGGACATCGCGAAATTATAAGGTTTCTTTGTTGACTACGGAACCCTAAAAAAATTTATAAATTGTCAATGTCGGACAGATATGTCTCTACATATCTATAAAGGTGCTAAGTTTGGCACTGCATTGGTAACAAAGTCAAACCAATTAATTGCCACTAAATTCGTTTTGAGACGTAACTTAGCTTTGTTTTTAGGGTTCCGTACCCAACGGGTAAAAACGGGACCCTATTACTAACATTCCGCTGTCTGTCTGTCTGTCCGTCTGTCTGTCCGTCCGTCTGTTTATCACCAGGCTGTATCTCACGAACCGTGATAACTAACAGTTTAAAATTTTCACAGAAAATGTTTTTCTGTTGCCGCTATAACAACAAATACTAAAAACAGAAAAAAAAATATTTAGGGGGGTTTGTTTGCTGGATATTAATAATGGCAACAGGTACACTTGAAATATTATACACAGAATATTTGGTTGAATATTCACTTAAAAAATAAATGATTAAATTAAAATAAAATAAATATTTAAGGCTCCCATACAACAATCGTGATTTTTTGCTAATGTTGTATACATAATGGTACGGAACTCTCCGTGCGCGAGTCCGACAGGCACTTGGCCGGTAGTTAATATCTGTGTTATCTAGGGCCTAAATGGGTTAGTGTAGATGTACCTTCGAGCATTTAACCAATGCAGCATGGTTATAATAATCTCGGTGAAATAATACACCCAGCAGGGTCAATCGGTTTTTTCAATGCTTATGCTTTTTAGATATACCTATATAAGCAAAGCATGGTTTTTGTTGTTACTTTGAGGTCATTATAGCAAAGAGCAACGTGATTCATAGAAAGTTTGAGGTGAATTATAAAAAACTTATTGTAATTTTTAAAGTGTAGTTCAATTAGATAGATAACCATAAAATCAAGTATCAACAAAACTTAAGTCTGGCTTTGACTGGAAAGGGATAGCGTCATTGGAAAAAGAAAAGGTAGAAAGGGACAAAGGCATTGGTTTGTCCTGTGGGAATCAAATCACGACTCACGCGCAGCCGTGAAAGGATCTACGGACTTGTTATATACAGCGTGTTCTCGTTCAACAACTAAATAAACACAATTAAGCAAACACAATTTGTATGCAATTACTTAAACAAATACTTATTATTTAAACAAACTATTAAATATTAGCATGATTGTGAAAAAGGTGGTTACAGAATTATCAACAAATTTTTAGAGTTGTTGGTAATTCCTACCCGCTCTGAGAATAAAGTCGTGAGTTTACGTAAGTATGTATTTATTAAATATTGGACACCACTGCCTTCGGTCTACACAATTTGATGACGCACCAGGTTATGCGATTATCATTAAAGTATTCTGTAACGCGGCAAACTTAGGCCATTATATTTTAGTACATAGGTAGGAACTGTTGTGCAGACCAGCATAATTATGTTCGTTATATTTGTATATGATAAGATTGATAAGTAAGACAGGCGCTTGGATACGGTATTTCAAAATTTGCTCCCATCTCCTCTTACGCGTGTTATCTAATGTCATCAGCATCATCATCATCGTCATCAGCATCATCAGCATCATCATCATCATCATCGGCATTAGCAGCATCATCATCATCGTCATCATCATCATCATCGTCATCATCATCGTCACCATCATCATCATCGTCATCATCATCATCATCATCATCATCATCATCATCATCACTATTTCAGCTGAAAGACGTCCACAGCTGAACAAAGGCCTTCCCCAAGTTTTGCCAATTGAACCGGCCCTGTGCCACTTGAATCTTTTCCCGCAACCTTAGCCACGTCGTTGGTTCACCTTTTTTGGAGGCCTACCCACACTGCATCTTACGGTACGTGGACACCACTCGAAAAGTGGTCAACACGATGGGTCCATCTATTCTACGAGCGATGTGCCCCGCCTACTGGTACTTAAGTCTAGCAACTTAGGGCTATGGTCTGTGACTTTGGTTCTCGCACGGACCTCCTCATTTCTGATTCGGTCGCGCACCGAGAATAGCCCTCTCCATTGCCCTCTGAGTCTCCTTGAGCTTTCTTATGAATGTCCAAGTACCATATGTCATCACTGGCAACACACCTTGGTCGAAGACTTTCAACTTGAGACACTGCGGTATATTGCACGAGAAGATATTGCGAAGCTTCCCGAACGCTGCCCAACCTAGTCCACGGATTCGACGATTGACCTCTTTCTCAAAGTTGGACCTACCTAACTGGACAGTTAGTTACAGGTAAACATAAGTGTCAAAAACTTCAAGCCCTGAGCCGCCGATTATGACGAAAGTTGGTACTCATCTATCTAATCGAATTTATGATAATTAGTTTATACTGTGCAATTCATGCTACAACATTAATTGAGCAATTAATTATCTAATCTAACGTAATCTTATCGCCTTCCTTTTCTCGACACTAGTTACTAACTATCTAAAGGAGGGCACATTCATAATGATTTTTAAACGCACTTAAACGATCCTCATCTCTGATAAAATAATGGCGCGAATTAGGTTGCAGGCCAGTAAGTTTGAATAAATAAATATCAAGATAAATTCTCACACGATTTAACAAGAGTTCCAGAAATCATCCGAAAATCAGGGACAGTTACTCGAACTCATCACATGCCATGCCATAGTCATAAACAAAAATCGACCCAGGACCGGCACCGGGAGGGTCACCTCCTTTAGGTTAACCTCATAAATTTACATTAGCTAGACACTGTTGCAAAAAAAAAAGAGATAAATAATTACAATGTTACTCAAAATGGCATACCGAATCAAAGCAGTTCTAAAAGTTGTAAAGATTAAGATGGATAAATCTGTAATGCGTGAAGTGGAGCACGCTGTGAGTGCGCAGGTTTGGATGCACCTGAGTATTTCACGCCGCGACACGCTGGCGCCGCCGCCTTCACCTACCAACGTGCAGACTTGACCGCGGATGCTATGTTGCGGTTACATTACCCTCACTGCTACAGTATATAGTACGATAAACTTTATTATAATAATATTATCACAGCCTGTTTCAAAATCGACAAGTAAAACATATTTGACAGACAAATATAGCCCTTTCTCTTTCTTACACTTGAAAATAGACAAGGAGAGAAGTAACTTTAAATTGCAGATAAATTTACTCCTTTATGAAACAGAGGCCCTGTGTTTACATGGGTATAAACCAAAATAAATGTCCAGTTAAAGAAGAGTTTTGTCACCGTAACGAAACTGCCGATTAACATCAAACATATTTATGTAACGAAATTGTAAGTTAGACATCATTCAAGTGATATTGAAATAGCGTCTTTATGTACATTTATTTTGGTTTTTACCCAAATTGGCGTCTTTTTTATTAGGGTAAAAAGGACGCCAGTCTTCCGAGGTTCAAGTGAAAATCGGTAGGTATTGTTATTATGCTCGTTGTTGTCTCGTCCTCTATGATGATTACAAGTGTAGTTACGGCTTATGTACTCACTGGCGCCACATAATTTTAAAGAAAAAATAATAACAGAAAACGGAACGCAGCCTCATGCCCCGGACAGTGCTGCCACCTGTAACTAGCTTCATTCGGATTTTATGTCATCAACGGCGCTACACGGAATTTCTACAGTTATCGTTAAGTTAAAAATTATTGTTCCAATATGGAAAGGAAAAGGCACGCAGAAGATAAAACACGTGAACATCTGCTTAAAAAGCTAAAAAGATTGGAAAAAAAGATAAGGAAACTGCCTGAATCGGATATTGAAGGTAAGTCAAAATTTTACCCTTAGGGACGCCATGATGTACCTAATTACTGCGTGAAATATCTTCGAGATTATAAAATTAACTTTGTTTCTTGTGACCAATCTGATGGATTGGTATTAGAACACTAAAAGTTTTAGTTAATAATTCCGTGGCCGAGGGTCGTTCCGAGGGAACGAACAAGGTCGACATTAAACCTAAAGGGGGGTTCTTATGGAGCCCACGTGGTTATTTCGAACATTGTTCGCGATTGAACTTTGTACTCAGCAAATAATTATACGTAATATATATATCCAGTTTACTGGTTTTACAGAGAATGTTGGCAATAGCTCTACTAGAAACCATATACCGTTAGAGCCGGTGGTGCGTATTGTAACGCCTGAGGTGGACATGATCACTCATTCTCCTCCTGAAGAGGACGAAACCATCCAATCCATAGAAGATATAGATATTTTTCCTGTAGAAAATGAAGACAAAGAAAATAAGGAAGAAGAAATTGACAATGATATTTTAGAAATCTTGGGTGTGATCGAACCTCAACCTAAAAGCGAGCCGCTTTTAAAAGAAATCGCAGAGAGATGGTTTGATTTCCTGAAAAATGGTTTAAAAAAAGAAGCAAAGGAAGAAATTGCAAAGGATAATCCTCTTTTTAGCAATATTGCCACAATCGTACCCAAATTAAACCCCGAAGTGAGCGTGGCACTCAATGAGTCAGCCAAAAAAAGAGACTACATCATTGAGAGCAGACAGAAACAAATTACAACAGCTCTGTCATGTCTGGGCTCAGCTCTCCAAATGATAATTAAAGATGGTATGATGATTGGTAATAAAATCAACATAATCAAAAAACTTAATGATGCATGCCGGTTATTATGTGACTCTGTGCACCTGGATACAAAGAGTCGACGGTCATTGGTGCTCATGACAATAAATAAGGAAATGAAAGATTCACTTCAACAGACCGAAGCCCATGAATTTCTATTTGGGGATAACCTAGTCGAAAAGATAAAGACTGCTCGCACAGTAAAGAAAACAGGACAAGACTTGAAGGCTCCGGAAATCAAAAAAATGAATACTCCCAAGACTCAACTAAATTCACCATACAGGAACCGCTCTTTAAACTGGCGGGCCCCTCCTCGTGCGGCATACAGGACGCAGAGGCCAACCGCAGGAGGGCAAGCATATTACCCAGCGAAAACTGCCAAGAGGGACGAAGGGAAGGTGCGTCGCCCCTTGTTACGCAAGTAGCAGATGAGGTAGGTATACTACCTTTTTTCTATGAACAATGGCTGTCTATAACCAATGATACTACCATTCTTGAATGGATAAAAGGATATAGAATACCTTTTCATCATCCACCACATCAGCAGTCAGTTCCACTCAATGATAAATTCAGTGAATCTGAACAAAAACAGATTAAAACAGAAATTCACCAGCTATTAGCTAAAGGTGCCATAGAAATAAGTCATTATGAGACAAACCAGTTTTGCTCCCCAATTTTTTTAGTCAAGAAACCAAATGGTACATTCAGATTTATTTTAAATTTAAAGAAGTTAAACATGTTTATTAATACAAGTCATTTTAAACTCGAAGACTATAGAACAGCTTGCAAATTAATTAATATAAATGATTACCTAGTGTCAATTGATCTTAAAGATGCTTATTATATGATATCAATTCATGATGACAGCAAAAAATTTCTTAAATTTTATTATGAAGGTCTATATTATCAATTTAAAGTGCTACCATTTGGGTTGTGCACAGCCCCCTTTACTTTTACAAAAATTATGAAGCCGGTGGTAGCTCATTTACGAGAAAATGGTTTTGTCTCAGTCATATACCTAGATGATATTCTATGTATAGGTACTTCCGTTAATGATTGTCGGGAAAATATGAAGACCACAGTTAACTTGTTAACAAGGTTAGGATTTGTTATTAACACTGATAAATCTGAGTTTGCCCCTGCTCAAATATGTAAATTCTTAGGATTTATTTTTGATACAAAACAAATGACATTGAGTATATCTGTTGAAAAAAGATTAAACTGTTTGAAACTTGTAAAACACCTTTTGTTAAAGAAAACTGTACAATTAAAATTTCTAGCTCAAGTTATAGGTACATTAGTGTCAGTATGTCCTGCTATAAAATATGGAATGCTATACACGAAAGATCTAGAACGTGTCAAATACCTAGGACTGAAATATAATAATGATAATTATGATGCCTGTATATCATTAAATGATAATTGCAAACAGGATCTTCTGTGGTGGGCCAAAAATATTGAAACCTCTGTATGCCCTATTAGGAAAAATAGATATAAGTTGGAAATTTATACAGATTCTTCATCTCAGGGTTGGGGTGTTTCATGTGGGTCTGTAACTGCTGGTGGACTTTGGAGTAAGGAAGAAGCTAAGCTTCACATTAACACACTTGAACTAAAAGCTGCCTTTTTTGGTTTACGATGTTTTGCAAAAAACCTAAAGAAATGTGACATACTTTTACACATTGATAATATCACAGCAATCTCTCATATAAATAGGCTAGGTGGAGTTCAATTTCCTCATTTACATAGCATTGCAAAGCAAATTTGGAAATGGTGTGAGGTTAGGGACCTTTGGATCTTTGCAACTTACATTAATACTAAAGAAAATTTAATTGCCGATTTTCAGTCAAGGAAAGAGCTAGGGCATACAGAGTGGGAGTTACACTCTTACTACTTTAACCATATTACATCTGTATTCGGTAATCCCACTATAGACTTGTTTGCGTCCAGAACAAACACAAAGTGCCAGAGTTATGTATCTTGGCATCCGGATCCATATTCCTGTGCAGTTGACGCGTTTACATTAAACTGGTCTGAATTATTCTTTTATGCTTTTCCCCCATTTTCAATGATTCTGAAGACTTTAGAAAAGATCATAGCAGACAGAGCAAAGGGTATTGTGGTAGTGCCTTTTTGGAAAACGCAACCCTGGTTTCCAATTTTTATAAAACTTTTAACTTGCAAACCAATTATATTTGAACCATCTAAAAAGATGCTTACTCTGTATAATTCCAGAATGATACATCCGCTTCACCAGAGTTTGTCATTGATGGTCGGTCTGTTATCAGACAAGCATTCTTGAGCTCGGGAATTAATGAAGATGCCGTCGAAATTATGATACGGTCCGTCTCAAACAGTACTCTCAAACAATATTTGCCATGCATAGTTGGCTGGGCAAAGTACTGCACAGCAAAAGGTATTATTATTTTGAAGCCTACCATCTGTCAGGTAATTGATTATCTTACTGTTAAATTCCATGAAGGCTTGTCTTATGGCAGCCTAAATTCATTGCGGTCTGCTCTATCATTGATAATAGGACCACACTTGGGAAATAATGAGAAAATAAAACGGTTGTTCAAGGGTTTTTATAAATTGCGTCCAAATGCTCCCAAGTATACTGATACTTGGGATGTATCCATTTTACTTAATTTCATAGAAAGTAATTACATTGATGATAGTAATCTGGAAATTATGACCAAAAAGACTGTTGCATTATTAGTATTAACAACGGGCCAAAGAGCTCAAACAATTTCCTTAATTAATATTAATAATATTAGTATAAGAGATACCTGTATTGTATTTAAGATAGATAAGTTGATTAAGACATCTGCACCCAACCGGTGCCAGCCTATTCTTACTCTGCCTTTTTATAACGAAAGGGTTGGAATTTGTCCAGCAAGGGCTGTACTTAATTATATTAAGATTACTGAAAAAATTAGAAATACTGATTATCTGTTTCTTAGTTTTAAAAAACCCTTTAAGAAGGTTTCTGCTAGTACAATCAGCCGTTGGATTAAGAAAATATTGGAATTAAGTGGAATAGACATGACAATTTTCAGTGCACATAGCACCCGACATGCTGCAACTTCTGCAGCATACAAAAAAGGAATTAATATAGATGTTATTAGAAGAACAGCTGGTTGGACTGGTGAGTCAACTACTTTTGCTAGGTTCTATAATAGACCAATTATAAATAACAATATATTTGCTGAGACTGTCCTTGGAAGGACTGACTCGTAAACAAAATTGTGTACCTATATGAATATTTTTTTTTTTGTTTTCGAGATAATAAACGTTGATTGATTTTACAACTTTTCTTTGAACATCTACACTTGTAATCATCATAGAGGACGAGACAACAACGAGCATAATTAAATAGTCAAACGAACTTACCTGTAAGTGAAGTTCGACGATAATTATGCGAAGTTGTTGTCTCGTCCGAAGATGATGAGTCCCACCCTACCCTACACATTGTATAACAATAGTTCCCTATGTTGTAAAATCATAAAGCGTGAACTTTAAAATTAATGAAGCTAGTTACAGGTGGCAGCACTGTCCGGGGCATGAGGCTGCGTTCCGTTTTCTGTTATTATTTTTTCTTTAAAATTATGTGGCGCCAGTGAGTACATAAGCCGTAACTACACTTGTAATCATCATCTTCGGACGAGACAACAACTTCGCATAATTATCGTCGAACTTCACTTACAGGTAAGTTCGTTTGACTATTTAATTATTAATACTTCCCTATGAGATAATGACATAACAAAAACTTGATGAATATTTTGTAGTGAATTGTACATCCGGAATTGTGTAATTTGTGCAGTACCTAGAATAAAAGCGTAATAGAAATAACTAATAAGTCTAATAACCGCTTGCGCTTTGCCCTTGTCATTGCGCAAATCCTAAGCACGCCCAACATAATTATCATTTACCCGCTATCACTTTCAGAGTTCCGGAATGAACTCCTAGAAGCAAAGACAAAATCAATGTTAGTAGTCAAGTGACTAATTCTGCGTCCTGTTCCTTTCCACAGTGATATTATGGTAAAAACACAATATATTTAACAAAAAACACCGTCACGTGATGCAAATTAAGAAAACAAGTTGCAGATCTTTGATTATATTACACACATGAAAAATGTTTAAGAACCAACAATATCGCTACATTCTTTTGAAATCTTGCAGTGGGTATCGCAACGCAGTACATTGTAAAACATGAAATTAATGGGAAGGATATTTTTGATACCTGGACATTTTGGAATTGGACATTTTAGTTGGAATTATAAAGTGTAAATGAAATTTTCAGATCTACAGTGCATACCTTCTCTACGGTGCAAGACAAGCAAAATAAAGTAGGTTTTTTTTTCAGGATTATCTTAAGCTAAATAATAACAATTGCTTACACCATCTTACTCGTTAAGCTGCCCTCAAGTAGCAGTGTAAGGCACGTATTAATAAACTGATCTCAACTCTAATGCTCGTCTCGAGATGCGTCAAAGATGACAGAGTTCTATGGTTTGGCGTTTACTTTGACGTATGTTGTGACGCGCCTCACAGTCAAGATAAGTTTATTAATACGGCCCTAAGCATTATTATGTCATAAGTATTCAGATGCAGGGATAAGACAATCTGTAAATGACTAGCAAAGACACATTATGCATCTTGGTTCACAAAGTCCGAGTTGCCATAGCATTTGCAGTTATGATATTGCAAATGACTATGGGTCTTATAGGGCCTCGATCCGTGCCTCATTCTAGTAGATTCTTAAGCCTCTAAAGCTCGCCGCCCACTCGGCCGAGTGTCGTTCGCGTCTCGGAATGGTATTAGCGCATTCCGAGTCCGGCCGGCCGGCGGCCGAGAGAGCTGCCAGCCCTCCTGTCGCCCCCTCACGCTGCTGCACCGAACCCATCGGAGGCATCCATGCCTGCACTTCATTCTCGTGCGAGTCGACGCGAGGCCGAGATACACTGCCGTCTTTAAATATGAGACGGACTGTAAAACTTTTGTAATAACAATAACATATACGTACGTATACGTATTTCGGCCTCGTCTCGTCTAGCGCGAGACCCCGAGAGTGAAGTGCAGGCATTAAAGCCAACAGTTCAGTCAAAACAAGAACCACCAGGAAACTACATATTTGTACATTCATTACTTTTTTTTATTTAGGTTGGCAAAAATAAAAAACTTTGGGGGAAATATGGCAATATTTCGCAATCTTGTATGAGCGTATCAGAATTCTGCTGATTTTGCGGGAATCTGGTTGTGATTATCGACGTGGATAAACGTGCATAAAATATGTCACTTTCCGACCGGTATGTAAGTGCGAGAGTGACGGAAGCTTTATCCACCGCGATACGGACGACCATAGTACACTGACCTTGATGCTGCAGAGTAGAGGTACAGTCTAGTTTCAGCGCGGGTTTGTAATATGGTTTGTTAATTTTAATTTATAGTTGTATGAACCTAAGGGGGCTTCTAAACGAGCAACATTTTCACGGCAATGTGTGGCCGGCAACTATACGCATCTTGCTCTAACATACGAAGTAAGAGTAAGATAGCACTAGTTGCCGGCCACAAATTGCAGCAAAACATGGCCCGTTTAGAAGCCCCTTAAGCAAAGAGTTTACCCCTAGTCCTAATGATTTAATATATCGTTTTGTACAAAAGCAGTCGAGTTTTTAATTCACGATATTGCGTAGACTTGTTTCGGTGCACAGTTTGACAATGAGCACGGGTTTAGGACAGGGTGAGGGTTAGTTAGAGCTTAACTTCGGCACTAAGGGCCGTATTAATATCCTGATTTTGACTGTACGTTCGGCGTCTCATCGTTGTTGTCCCACTTAAGATAAAAAAAATAAGGTAGGTTTAACTAAGTTTAGCCAAGGTTAATTTATTAACACGGCCCTTAGAATATAGTCTGCTATTTAAAATGAGTAATTCGGCCCTTAAGAGGATTGTGAAGCTAAAATTTTCTACACAAAATTCGATAACGTTTTTCTTCCCATAAACCTAGTCCGATTAATTTCGATGTTTGAATATGTTGTAGATATTATGAAAAACTAGGTCTGTACGTTTTCATTGCCAAGAAAATATTTCTTGGACAAAAACAAATAAATGATTTAGAAGGTGGAAATGGTTATTGCCCGGAGCTAAAACTGTATGGGAACACTTTGACAGGTACGCGATTATCGTTGGTTCACAACCCTTTTAAGGTTGGTGATTTTAACGCCACATAAATAAATATCAAGACACAATGCCACACCAATTGACCTAGTCCCAAACTAAGCTCTAGGCTTGTACTATGGGTACTAGACAAAGATATAAATACTTATATGGAGAAATATATACTTAAATACATAGAACAAATCTATGACTCAGGAACAAATATTCGCGCTCATCACACAAATATCTGCCCATACCGGGATTTGAAGCCAGGACCGCTAGCTTCGTAGGCAAGGTCACTACCAACTAGGCCAGCGCGTCATCAAACATGCCACATCCCTGCTGTTGCAGAGCTCAAACTCGTAAAAAAGAAAAATATCTAGTCAACTGCCTAACTTGTCCGCGTTCATAATGTTGTCAACTTAATAACTCATACATAACTCGTAATGTTTTCCCATTGTCCCTAACCCTAACTTAACTGTCTTCCTACAAAGTCAAATTCCTAAATCATCCACGGTTCTGAGAAGTCAACTTACTAACTTTTGTTGAAATTAAATTGAGAATCTTATCAGATATTAAGGTTTATTACTAGCTACGTCGCCGACACGCGTTTTCAGATGTTATGTTAGTAACAAAAGCATAGCAAGTCTGTGGACTAAAGATTCGTAGACGATACGAATTAAAACAATAAGTTAGGACAGGATATTGACGATTTAGGCAAGTAGCCAATCTAGAATATTGACAATATAGAAAAATACCGATCAAATGCGAGTCGGACTTGTGCAGGATAGGTACCACCCGAGTCACACTTGACCGGTTTTTATTTAACGGTTTGCAATGGGCCGCCCTTAAATTCAAAATTCTTTGTTAGCAAATCTGCCGTCGTGCTTAATAACTTTTTTGTATATACTTAATACTAAAAAAAAACACCCGGCTCTCAATCACTCTCACAGGTAAGGTAGATCAAAAGATACATCTCAGTGGAAACGACATTTTCAAAGTAAACAACAAATTCGGTTAAACCTACTGCGGCTGACGAATTCGTTTACCGCCATACCTACTGTAAACGCGGCATAAGGATTTATTAAAACAATATCTACTTTCACCGAGGTACATTTAATACAATAACGGCTCTATTTCGAGGCATACTGGCCCCTGAAGAGTTGTTCGAAGAGCTGTCCCCGGACCGGGTACGCGAAGTCGGCCACTGAGAGCTCCTCGCCCATGTGCAGGCAGCGCGGGCCGGCTGGCGCCTGCGCTTGCGCCGGCTCCATCGAAGGAATAGGATTTCTGAAAACATAATGTAAGGCCGAATATAATGATGGGTGGTCAACCCAACGCAACTAGAATTCAACCTTCAGGGTCCTATTGAAAAATGGTAAATATACTTACTTATGTATGTATAAACAACGGATTTACAAAACATAAACCCTTTTTTCACTAGATCTTCAGATGCTTTTACCCCCTTATTCATAAACATACTACAAAAATATTTTAGTTAAAATAAAAGATTAGCTCTAACATAAAATGGTTTATAGGGATAAGAAAAAAAACGCAAGCCAAACTTTAACTGCACTCCGTAAAATAAATGGGTACCTACTTTACTGTAAATGATGCAAAAAGTACATAGCATATAAATAAATAATATATTTGTTTCCTTAAAGACCTGTAGACGTGTGGTGTGTCTTCTACAAGATAACAGCACCTTGCAGCAGTTGGACTTAATAGGTTTATTAGGTTTTATTATTGTTTACAAAAAAAGACGTAGGTACGGAAGGTTTTATAAAAAAAATAACGTTCAAGCCATTAAATTGTCTTACCCGCATTTTGCAAAGTTAGTAAACATCGTGACCATTTGCTCTCGAACCGACTTGTCCGTATCGGAGATGTCTTTCGGCAGCAGCTCAGAGCTGACGATGTACCCGCCGTCGTCGCCGTGGCACGCCCCGGGAGATTTGATCCCCATCTTCTCTTTGATGTAATTTAATCTGCCACTATAAGAGAATTCGTATAAATAAACAGGATAGTCGTTTTTGGCAGACAGCAATGCTGCTGAAACATGTATACCACCAATAAAATCAACATCCGAGAAAAAGTCTACAGCGTATTCGTCATACTCCCCATAGTGACTCTCAGCGTTTAAATAGGCCGCCTTTAGTTTTGCCTCTAAATCGACTTTCTGATCGTCATCTATTTTGAACGGCAGGTATTCTAAAAATATTTTGTCACGCTTAAGTCGCTCCAGTTTGTGTGGTGCGAAAGCTCGTATCAACAACCCTTCGCGCGAGCAGAAACCGGACAGGATGGGGACGCGGGTGAACTCGCCGCGACTCAGCAAACTGTAGGGATCCTGATCCAAAAATGGTTCCCAGTTACCTGGTTTCTCAATTGTTGGCACAAAACCAAAATGAATGCCTCCTTTCCAGTCATTATCAGCTTCTAAAGCCACCATAGATGCCGCAATCAGATCTTTATACGGTAAGTCTTTTAATACTTTGAGTATTTGATCACCATCTTTGGTATTTGTGTCTTTTATTTGAGGTATTTTCATTATTATGCCTTTCATGTTATCATTCCGAGCCCAATGTACTAGAGACGAGCCTGATTGCATCAGAGCTTTATGGAATAGGCCTCTCGCCATCGGCGACAGCAGCAGAAACTCGATGGAGGCACCGCCAGCACTTACTCCAAACACAGTCACGTTATTGGGATCTCCGCCAAATTTGTTGATATTTTTCTGTACCCACTTGAGGGCTTGAACTTGATCCCTGAGCCCCATGTTACCAGGAGCGTCTGGGTGATCGAGGCAGAGGAATCCGAGGATGCCGAGGCGGTAGTTGAAGCTGACCATAACGACGTCCTTCTCGACGAGGTGGTCGGGCCCGTGCGTGGCTTTGTCGGTGCCGTTCCCGAACACGAAGCCGCCGCCGTGGATAAACACCATGACGGGGCGCGCGCCCTCCCCGCCGCCCTGCCCCGGCAGCGCTCCTGTGTACACGTTCAGGTATAGGCAGTCTTCTTGCCCGACCACTACACCCGACAACTTGTCTAATTGGGCGCAGATGTTGCAGTCCTTCGTGGCGTCTCGCACGCCCTCCCATGGTTCTGGTGGTTGAGGAACCTGTAATTAACACAAGTTTGAACCCCTTTGTAGCAACTAAACTAGAGAGTCATGAGTCTTATTTATTTTGTCAAAGAGAATATCAAGCTTCGGGTGTAATGCAGCCCCAAGCGACCAGCCGGACTTAACTGGCGATGCGGTTGATTAAGTAATTCGACAAAATCAAGACATGATTAAATCAACTAATTCTAAAAATACATCAAATCAGACAGACACGGTTTTTACCAAGTCTGAGCAAAAAATAATTATTTCTTAGTCTTTTCGATGTTTATATCGACATGACCTTTCAATTAGTTAACCGGCTTTTTTTGCGTTGGCATCAAAAGCGAGTTCGTCAACGAAACGTCGTCCGACCGGCCTTGTAGTTACTTTACTAACGTTCCTCGACTTATAGAGATTCATCAGAAACAGTGTTTCTTGCTAAATCCTAGGTGAAACTCTCTTACCCAATTTATGGATGTGGGTATGTAAACACTTTACTGTAATACAACCAAAAAATAGGGATAAAAATATGGGGTGGGGTTGTAAAATGTACTTATAATTTATCTATTGAATAGTCGCAGTTATAGTAGGTAGTTTAAATAATTACCGCTTAGATACCTGCTTACCGTAAATTAGTTCGTACAGTCTTTTAGGTCAAAAAAAGTGTCGGTGTCCTAATGGCTGAGGTTATCGATTTGTGATCGCAAAGAGTTACGTATGAGAAAGCCTTAAATTAATAAGCCCTAAAATTCATAACCCCTAAGGTTCATAATACCTACTGAATGGTTTTTTTTTGAAACCGTAATCTTTTCAGGGTTGTTATAAAACAAACCTAAATGGGCTATTTGACAACATTGAAAATATACTACAAATTGTGGTCATCCTATCTGATACTAGCGTAAAATAACGTAGGTATTTCACTTTATTTCACATTAAATTATGTCTATTTTTTTGGAAATTACACGAAATAATAAGGATTTTTTTTTGAAATTTAATCTGTGGCAAAAACGCTATGTAATGTTAGAAATACTTTATAATCTGTGATGTGAAGTTACATGCAAGTGGGAGGCCATTTGCAACGTCAAAAGATGGCGGCTGTGTAATTTGTTTTAGTTTTTATTTTTGTGTATTTAGGTGTTCAAAGTTCTTTTTTGTTAGTGATTTGTACTTTTAATGCCTTTGTGTTGCACAGTGATAGAAGACTTGGACTTATTTCGTGTATTCTGGCATCTTACTTCTCGTTTCAAGTGGACTCGCAGTGGTACAGAGGTTAAAACTATCTTAGCCTCTGTCCTACATATCACCGTAACTGGTTTATTGTTTCGTTTTAAGCTAATGGCCTAGTAGCCAAAGCTTCAATAAAAAATAAAAAATAAAAAATTACATGCAAGTAAACAAAACAAACCCCAAATTCACTTCATATGCTAAGCTGTCAAATGAACTTGTTTGTTTACTTGCGTGTGATGTGACGTCACACTAGTCCGCCATAGATAGAAACAGCGTTTTTCGCGTTGTTTTGAAAATTTAAATTTTAACTTACACTTTTATTGATAATACAGTAGAATCTCAAGGAAATATCAATGTAGTGTGCTTGTTATGTGATAAAGAATCATTTAAAAACGTTTTCTAAAATTAGTCAAATAGCCTATTAAAGGGTTAGGTTTTGAAGTTCTATTAATATAAAGTTCTTTTAAAAATACTATTTCATTTACTGTATCAAAAAAAAAACATACATTAACTACCTAACCTAACCCAACCCTAGAATAAAAACATTCATACGAAATTCATAAGCTGAAATGGCACCAAACCCTAGATAAAAGATATTCATACGAAATTCAAGTCACATAAACGATTGACACATCGAATGTTACATAAACCACGTATTCTTTGCAAAAAAAATGATAACGGTTTAACATTTATGAGAAATTCATCAGCCATCATCAGTTTATTCGTTAAGTAAAAAACTATCCCTTCCTCTCATAACAAATGCTATTTATTTTATATTTATTTAATCTTTATTGCACATTTATACAAATTTCAGTTCAAAAGGTGAACTTAATGCCTAATGGCATTCTCTACTACTGGAACTTTAGCTATGTGATTGATAAAACTGAAATACAAACAAACTATACGTTGTTGTTGTGATAAAAATAACTACACTTACCGAGAACCGTAACTGGCCCACCGGCGGCTTCGCGAATGGAATCCCTTTAAATGCATAATACTGTTTGTTATTTAAAGTTTTCAACTCTTGTCCTTTTAATTTCCCGTCACTAATTTTCACTATCGGATTTGCCATATTGATTTTTGGGAACACAGATAGATAGACACAAACGAACAACAGACAACTGTGAAATAGTACCCAACCTTTGTAGGACCATGACCACTATGCACAGTATTTCATTGATTGGCCGAGCTTCAACTGATAGTACACAATTTACAAAGCGAACCAATTACTGCGATGTTGATGTGCGTAATTCACGGTATACAAGGTAGATGGCGCTGATATCAATTGTATACAATCAAGAATCATGAAACAAACAAAAGTGCCAAGTCATACAACTTATACCTAATGCTTGTTTAGTCTATACATATTTCAAAGGATAATTATAACAATGGACCGTATAAATTTTCCAAAATACTAGCAATTCGGTGCAGTATTTTACTGATAATTGCGAAGCAAAAATATACATAGGTATATATGGGTCAAATACAAAACCTGCTTTTTTAAGTCGGTGGTAAAATAACCGCAATTACTTTTGTGATGTATTCAATACCTGACACAACTCCTGAGTGAAAAATAAGGTTGTCTAGAATTATATGCTACTGTGTTAATTTAATTGTTAGTTTTTGGTTCTTATCTTTACATATTATGTAGTATAAAATGAAGTCGCTTCCGCAGTCTGTTCTCTTAGATCTTTTAAACTACTACACAGATTTTAATGCAGTTTTCAGAAATAGATAGAGTGGGGTCGGTATCAAAACGACTGGATTCTCAAAACGACCAGAACCACATAAAGACTTGATCGCAAAACGACCACATCTGCAAAAAGCCTTTATCTCGTAATGACTTTCTAGTAAAACGACCACATAGCATAAAGTCTGAATATCAGAACGGCTTGCTATCAAAATTACTTGTTCGCAAAAAGACGACCTCGCAGAAGGTATACATCTTAAAATGCCCTAATAGCAAAATAACTAGATCGCAAATGAACTTAATCTCAGAATGGCATGGTAGCAATTAGTCTTGTACGTAAAATAGCATGAAATCATTCCATCGGCATCATATCATCGTAATACGTCGTCGTACCGCAAAAAAAAAGATATTATTTTTGACCGGAAATACAAAAATGAGCTCAACTCGCTTAATGAAGGAGACATAACTTGTTTCCAATTTCTCCAAAACATTTCGGAGATCAAGTTAAATTTAAAAATGTGTAATGTGTATGTGTAAATGTGTGTAAATATGTATGTGTGTGTGTAAATGTGTATAAGTCCAATAATATTTTACGTTCAGGAAGTACTACAGTTTTATTTTAGTTAGTATGCATATTTCCCTGTTATATGCAATTTAAGTTATAATAAAGTATTTTTTTCTATCTGAAATAAATATGTTTTATTGTCTAAGTTTAGAAAAATCAGCAATTGAGCAAAAAAATAACTTGTTTAGAACGCCATTTTCATTCATAGTTTACTTAGTTATACATAGTTCCCACAGCCTAGAGCTAGAGGTAGTGACCCTGCTCACGAAGCACGATATTTATAATAAATGAATAAATAAATAAATAAAATATTTATTTAATAGTACTCTATAGATGGATATTGTTGCTATTCTGATAACTAGTCGTTTTGCTACCATAAATTGTAGTCGTTTCACTAGGAAGTTGTTTTAAGATCTAGTTATTTTGCTATTAGGGCATTTTAAGATGTATACCTTCTGCGAGGTGGTCTTTTTGCGAACAAGTAATTATGATAGCAAGCCGTTCTGATATTCAGACTTTATGCTATGTGGTCGTTTTACTAGAAAGTTATTACGAGATAAAGGCTTTTTGCAGATGTGGTCGTTTTGCGATCAAGTCTTTATGTGGTTCTGGTCGTTTTGAGAATCCAGTCGTTTTGATACCGACCCATAGAGTGATTCAAAGAGAAGGTTTTATGTATGATCAGAGTCCTGGATTATGTACGAGTGTTACAGAAAACTCACATAAACCGAAACGAACCGCGGGTCGCTAGTATTCTTATAAATGAATTACTAGATCTTATAAATTAATATAGTGCTGGCAGTGTCTAAATAGACATTGACTTAAAAAATCTTTCCGTTTTTGAAGTTAAGTAACGCAGATTCGAAAGTTCTCCATCCGGCGCCATCACGGCGCAAACACGTAGTAGTAGTAGTACTAGGGAATGCAAACCGGTTTTAACCGAAACCGTGTAACCGGTTATAACCGCCTATATTGGATAATTTTTATACCCGGTTATTTAATTCAAAACCGGGTTCGGTTCGGTTATTTCTTTAAATTTACATTTTTACCCGATAATCATTATTTCTTAAATGATTTCAATGAAATAGACCATTATTATACACTCTAATAAATGAACATTACAACATTACATTTTTAGTGTACCTAGCTAGATATGTGTCTAAATAATTAAACACTACAAATACGCAATACAATAATATAACGCTTAATAGGTACGTTACGTACAAAACACCACGGCACACGGCAGTCGACACATCGCTTTCTCTTCCTTTGTTTAATACGGTGACAAACATCATTCGTCCCTTTCGCACTAAATGGTATTTAACTATTGGACTGATAAGGGAGCGATGTTAATCCCTTTACCTCCTAAGCTACCCTAAGACCAGTAAGACCTCAGTGCTTGTTTTTTTTCCAAAGTGTAAAGAATAAAACCTTGTCTTGTAACATTTGTAACTACTGCCTATGGTATATCGTGCGTGTCATCGTGCTATTTTTTCTTATTGTTATTATGGTGACATAGGATTGGATTAACCGGATTAATACTGTTCAACGGTAAGTTGATTTTTTTACTGCAGAATATATTTAATTATTTCCTGAATGTAGCCAAACAAATCCATACTTTCACTATTGTATTGTAGTAATTAAAGAATAAAACAAGAATATGTACACTTTTTCAGGAAATGCCATGTTATCAATATACGCCCTTTAAATACTGTGTGGTGTTTAAGACTGTAAAAGGTAAAGATTAATATTACTTAGTAAAACTCTATCTTACCACTTCTATTATAAACGTTGATTGTATTTGTTAATGAATACAAGACATTTTGTCACTTGTTAAATTGTTATATTGATCTCACTATTTAATTCAATAATGAGGTTGTGAAACTTGTGAAGTGAAGTTGTGGCAATTTTTTCTTAATAATGTTATTTCTGACTTTATTTTCAGTGTTTCAAACCTTAAAATAAATATTTATGCATAGTGTTCTTATTTATAATTATAAGTCTTATAACTGTTAATTTTGATTGTTTATTATAATATTTAAGTGCTCCAGATTTTTTTATTGAAGTTATCACTAAAGTTGATTAAAAAATATCAAACAAAGCCTCCTGTTTCATTTATGCAGTATAATAAATATGATTAAACTATGATTTCTTTGATTCCCACCGAAAAAATAAAATAACCGGTTATAACCGGTTATCGGTTATTTTTTAGCCGTAACCGATGAAATACCCGGTTATGAAATTTTACCGGTTATTGCATTCCCTAAGTAGTACATAACAAACAAATTGAAATATAATAACATCGTGCGGCGGTGCGGAACCCTCGGTGGACGAGTCAGACTCGCACTGGCCCGGGCTTTCCTATTTATACGTGGGGCATACTGAAAGTTTCTGGTACCTACTGGCCACTTACAATAAATAATTTTAAAAAAGGAATAACGGAATTTGGAAATGGAACTCTCTAAAAACATATTACTATACAATTAACTAGACTGTCATTTGTTTTTTCAATTTGGCGGGGTAACTCGTGAAAATTTTCGTTCAAGTTTTCGCTTGCTGCGGCTTAAGTCAACAACAGAGTTGCCAAAGACTTCAACTGCCGTTTAATTATGAAGCTCCGTCTGGTAACTCTGTGTATTCGTGGTTCGGAGAATTTAAACATGGACGAGATCATCTCCATGATATTAGGCATAGAAATGAGCTAAGTGCAAAACATTTTGCATGAGCAACTGAAGGTTCGGAAGCTTTGCAATCGATGGATACCGCATGATTTAACGGAAGACCAGAAACGACTGTGTGTAGAGTGGTGCCGAAAAATTATACATAAGTTGAATGGAAGAAAATCATTGGCTGTCTATAATATTGTAACAGGTGACGAAACCCGTGTGTATTGTTTCCAACCGGAAAGATAAAGCCAATCAGCAGAATGGGTCATTCCTTTTGAAGAGTTGCCAACAAAAGTTAAGAAGAGTCGGAGCACTGACAACAAAATGGTTGCGTCTTTCTTCGGAAAAACTGGACATAATGTAACAGTGTTGCTTGAAAATCAAAGAACAGTCACTGCAGATTGGTATGTAAACAATTGTTTGCCCAGTGTCTTAGAAAAAGTTCGTGAAAGCGACCTCGCAGTCATGTCATCCTTCACCGCAAAAATGCGTCCGCACATTCCGCTACGAAAACGAATGCGTATTTGAAGGCTAAACATGTGGAACTGATGACGCATCTGCCGTACAGTCCGGACCTCGCACCTTGCGACTTCTTTTTATTCCCAAGAATAAACGATAAACTTATAGGTTTACGATTCTCAAGCGAAGAAGCGGCGGTGAATGCTTTCGAAGAAGCCGTTGAAGAGGTCCCTACTGAACGCTGAACCCACTGCTTCACTTAATTGTTCCATCGAATGAAAAAATGTGTAAATGGTGAGGGAATATACTTTGTGAAACAATAAATTAATCATAAACATCCTATCTAGTCTTATTTATCAGAATCCAGAAACTGTCAGTACTATGACCTAAGTATGTGTACGTACAATTTGACTATAATCCACGGACTCGACAACGGAATTTAGAATGTGGTATATGAATCTTAAGATTTACGGAATTCATGTTCAATACTGGAACGGTGGTGCTGAGCCTGAGAGAGAAGAAAGAAACTCAAGACTTAATTAGCAAATAATTGTATTATCAAAACCTTTATTAAAACAATACGTTTATGTACCAAGGTACATTTAATACAATAACAGCTCTATTTCGGGGCATACTGGCCCCTAAAGAGTTGTTCGAAGAGCTGTCCCCGGACCGGGTACGCGAAGTCCGCCACGGAGAGCTCATCGCCCATGTGCAGGCAGCGCGGGCCCGCTAGGGCTTGCATCTGCGCCAGCTCCATCGAAGGAATTGGATTTCTGAAAATATAATGAATAGACTGTTCAACCATGGCATCATCAGGATTAATTATATTCGTAACCTGACATAGTGACGTGACTATCGCTATGGCTGGAAAATTGACAGTATAATCGGGTAAGCTCGGGTTAGCCAACCTACACACCAACACACCTGTGTGTCTGTGTCTGTGTCTGTGTCTGTGTCTGTGTCTGTGTCTGTGTCTGTGTCTGTGTCTGTGTCTGTGTCTGTGTCTGTGTCTGTGTCTGTGTCTGTATCTGTGTCTGTATCTGTGTCTGTGTCTGTGTCTGTGTCTGTGTCTGTGTCTGTGCCTGTGTGAAGCTAGTGATAAATAATGAATTCGTTAACCAACAGGTGATGGAATAATATGCCCAAAACCGATCGACGATATTTGGTACAGTTGACCTTATAGTAGCTGCAGACTTGCGCGCTTTGTTAACTTCATTGAACCGCCAAGGTGTTAAAGCCACATGATACTAAAGAGTGCAGGTACTTATAAGGCCGAATGTACCTACAGATAGTTTGGAATCCGGTGAAGAACAAAGGATAGTTTTTATCTCGAAAATTATGTCAGTTCTAGAGGGAAAAGTGAAACATGTGAAAATGAAAAATATTTAATGAATCTCCACACAGCGCCATCAGCATCCACATCCACCACCAATGTCTCTACGAGTTGACCTTTGGGCAAATCACAAACTAAAACTTATAGGTACATATAAGTGTTACAGTCGAGTTCATAAATATGCGTACACTTTAGTACCTTGTCTATTTAATGTAATTTTTAAACTGCCGTATAAAATTGTCACAGCGATTAAAGTGACAGCGATATAAGTGATATTTATGAACTCGACTGTACGTACATTGATATGAGTCTTCACTCAGCATTGTGTTGCGACATTTGTTAGATCTGCAACTCTGGTATTCTGTGAAGCTCACACGGTGATGGAGTTGTAAGTAAATAAATATTTTCAAGAAAACTAAAAAACTGATTAGTTCGTACAACGTTCTCGTCGCCAGCGACGTCGGGTGAAGTGGCGCAACGTTGCCAGTTTTCGCACGACATATCTGACGAAATCGCGCGACATGTATTGGGTGTGCCACATCACGGCGACACGTATCGCACGATGTCGCCATATTATGTCAGGCGAAGTTTGTCGCTTGACATGTCACGCACACGCATAGCGAGACGTTTGTCTCCTAGTGAATCCCTGGGTTTATGATTATGTTACATTAAACGGACTTACCCATATTTTGCAAAGTTAGTGAACATCGTCACCATTTGTTCTCGAACTGACTTATCCTTGTCGGAGATATCCTTCGGTAGCAGCGCGGAGCTGACGATGTACCCGCCGTCGTCGCTGTGGCACGCCCCGGGAGAATTTATCCCCATCTTCATTTTGTAGGAATTTAATTTACCACTGTAAGAGAATTCGTACAAATATACAGGGTAGTCGTTTTTCGCAGACAGCAATGCCGCTGAAACATGTATACCACCAATAAAATCAACATCTGAGAAAAAGTCTACAGCGTATTCGTCTTCCTCTGCATAGCGGCTTTCAGAGTTTAAATAGACCGCCTTTAACTTTTCTTCTAAGTCTACTTTGAGATCGTCATCTATTTTCAACGGCAAATGGTCTAAAAATATCTTTTCCCGCTTCAGTTGAACCAGTTTGTGTGGCGCATAAGTTCTTAACAACAGAGCTTCGCGCGAGCAGAACCCCGAAAGAACAGGGACGCGAGTGAACTCGCCGCGACACAGCAACTCGTAGGGATCCTGATCTATAAATGGTTCCCAGTTACCTGGTTTCTCAATTGTTGGCACAAAACCACAATGAATGCCTCCTTTCCAGTCATTATCAGCTCCTAAAGCCACCATGGATGCTGCAATCAGGTCTTTATACGGCAAACCTTTTAACAATTGGAGTATTTGATAACCGTCTTGGATATCAGTCTCTTTTATTTCAGGTATTTTCATTATTATGTCTTTCATGTTATCATTCCGAGCCCAATGTAGCAGAGACGAGCCTGATTGCATCAAAGCTTTATGGAAGAGCCCTTTCGCAATTGGCGACAATAGAAGATACTCGACGGAGGCGCCACCAGCGCTAATCCCAAACACGGTCACGTTATTGGGATCTCCGCCGAACTTGTTGATATTTTTCTGTACCCACTTGAGGGCTTGAACTTGATCCCTGAGCCCCATGTTACCAGGAGCGTCTGGGTGATCGAGGCAGAGGAATCCGAGGATGCCAAGGCGGTAGTTGAAGCTGACCATAACAACGTTCTTCTCGACGAGGTAGTCGGGCCCGTGCGTGGCTTGGTCGGTGCCGTTCCCAGACACGAAGCCGCCCCCGTGGATAAACACCATGACGGGGCGCGCGCCCTCCCTGCCGCCCTGCCCCGGCAGCGCCCCTGTGTACACGTTCAGGTATAGGCAGTCTTCCGACCCGACCACTTTACCGGTCATCTTGTCGAACTGGGCGCAGATGTTGCAGTCCTTCGTGGCATCTCGCACGCCCTCCCATGGCTCCGGTGTTTGTGGAAACTGTAAAATTCAAAAGCCCTTTAAACGGATTTAGGTCTTCTTTTTAGATTTCCGAAGCCCTGTGTCCCTCTGTCTGTCTGTCCGTCTGTCCGTCTGTTTGCGGTCTAGCTCAGAGACTCTTGGTCGTAGTACCAACCTGTAATTTGTCATTGTTATACATTAAATTTACGCCGATAAGATTGTAATTGTAAAGTTTATCAATTCTGTATAAAATATTCATGTTACGATAAACACAACAAAAATAAAAATACGTTGATCCGCTGCTTCCAATGGTTCAAACGATAGCTACAGCTCTTTAAAGTTAGGACAGATGGACGGTCAGCATTAGGCTTAGTCATAGGATCCTTCGGTTACGTAACTCTCAAAATGTCATTGCCGCTCACATTTTACCAGTTTTGTAACGTATCAAACAAAGGAATGAACGTCGACGAGCTCTCCGTCGTCCCAGCAATCGTCAAGTCCTGGACGTGCAAGAAACGAAGCACTTATCTAATAAACCGGTCGTCGTCAACGTTCCGCCGTCGCCAATTTTTAAACCGCTTTAAAAATGGAGGAGTTTCACAATTCGACCGTATATATGTTTTTTTTTTGTGTGTGCTACGCGGATAACTTCGTCGTTTATGGACCGATTTTAATGAGTCTTTTTTTATTGGAAAGGAGATATCCTAGGGGTAGTACCATGATAAGGAAACCAGAATCTGAAGAGGGGATCAGTGAGGAATTGAGGGAACTCCTGAAATATGCCTACATATACCAATTTTAGTATTTTTAGTAACAAGTTCAGAAAGTATCATTTGCTGTAGCAGAAATGATGATGAAGACCACAAAATATGGCCACCCGAACTCCTCAACGGTACCGATTTCAACGGTGGCGATAAGATATCTCGATTAAGATAGATGAGCGACAACAACGAATAACATTAAATTGTTTAAAAATGACTATGATTTTCCCGCGGCGTTGCTTGCCCCCGCAGGCTTGAAATGTCTTAAAGTTTCATGTATAAACTAAGAAGTGGGACTAGGTACATAAGCTTATTATGATCAATAAAAAGTGTAAATTAAAATAAATGTCTTAAAAAACAAGAAACCGCCTTCAAAAACGCAAAAAATAACTTTTCTAATAAAATGATAGGTTAGTCCAACTGAAGTCGGTGACTCACAATATTTTCAATGAAAAGCCGACTTCTGTTGGAGTAACTTATCATTTTAATAGAAGTTATTTTTAGCGTTTGTGAAGGCGGTTTTTTGTTTTTTAAAACATTTATTGGTGATGCTTTTCGCTACGTGATGTTTTCGCGTGCAAAAGCTAAAAGAGCTGCTGATACGATACGTACGACTATAACCTAAGGGTACGTCTCCACTCAAGCGGACAAAGCTGAGAACAGCATTGCAGCAGAGACGGACAGAAAACTAGGAAACTGATTTCGATACCCGGGAACAATAATTGACGAAATGCAGTTCGGATTAAAAGAGTTAATTTTGCAATGGACTTAAATGCCCATACATTGGTCTTTATCACGGTCGATGCTGCAAATAATATATTTTTATTAGGTAATTGCATTTTGTAATAAGTACACATCTTATCATATCAATATCTTTAAAAAAACTTTTCCCCTTTTTCTTTTCCCCTGAGCTTTAAGAAAACCCTCCGTTTGTTAGGTAAGCGAAACAAAGACGCCGTTTAAAAGAAAATAAGATGGGTTTCATTAAATCAAAATGGAATAGAAGCGTAGGTTATCAGAAACATAGGTGCACTTACCGAGAAACGTAAATTTCCCACCGGCGGTTTAGCGAATGGAATTCCTTTGAATGCATAATACTGTTCGTTATTTAATGTTTTCAACTCACACCCTTTTAATTTTCCGTCACTAATTTCTACTATTGGATTTGCCATTCTGATTAATGGTAACACCCAACGGGTTACACAGCTGGAAACAAATCGACTACACTGACAACTGCAAAATAACCTTCACGTATTCCTGCAACGCAGTAGGTACCAAAGTCACCAAAGAGAAAGTACGGCGATCAGTAACTTCGGTGTCGAGGTTCCTAGTTCTTGACATTAAAACTAGATAGCGCTAATATCGCAATTTCTTAAAATCATTAAGTAATATCCTCAAAAGCGAAAATTAGGTTTTGTTTTGATGTTAAGTATTTTCATAGGTTATACATACAATCATTGACCATAGATAAGAAAAGACAAGCAGATTAAGAGAGTTTTGATTTTGATTTGATGAAATTTTATTGAACTCATATCTCATATCCGCGGCCAGCTAAACACAAATTGCAATTATAGCGACTACCTTGTAATAACTTGTTCTTAGTAAATGTTATAAAGTTATAATTAAAAAAAAAAACAATTGACCTAGTGATATTGAATGTTGAGATGTAATAAGTACTTACTTATACCACAATTATTAGACTGAATAACTAATATGAATGATTTATTTTAATATTATTTTAACGTAGGTATCTACTAATTGTACGTCGTTATAATATTGTCATATATGTTACAGCGATTCTATAAAATGTAACACCTTTATTTTACTACCTGTTATGTAACACACAATACAGATAAAAATAAATAAATGAACGTTTTACTGTTACGTGCTATTTGTTCTTAGCTCACTGCGGATAAATTTATATTATGTAAACTAATAAGTCGGTTTTAACCGGTTTTTACTCGTTGTATTGACTTTAAACTCTGCCTTTGTGAGTATAATGTAATGCGATGCTACAACGTGGTATCACGCATATGAAATCGCATCGATCAAATAAATCTTCCCTTATATTTGGTAAGTGCACAACAATTCGTTTATTAATAGAAGGTTTTTACGCTAAAGTTTAAATATGTACGCGGAGGCTTTGTTTCGCCTCCGCAATTAGAACGCTTCACACTAAACTGATTCAAATCCTGCGCCGAGATAGCCGGATGCGCACCTGTGCGCCTGCGTGAGAACCGACCACGATCTCTTCCAGACGCACTGCCATGCGCCCGCGCAGCCACAAAACTCACATCAAACCCGATTATCACCCTTAGCTTCATAAACATACAGCCTCCGCCGCCTCTCCGCGAGAGGTAAAGACGTGGCCCTGTGTACATAAGGCTATAGAGCCTGTGTTTGTTGTGTTATTTTGTCCGCTCTGAACATCCGCATACGGCTATTATCGCAACTTTTTACCGTTGAGTAACCATCTTAACGTACTCGGCGAGGAAAGTGTCTCATTTTAGGAGGTATACCGGAAAAACATCTTATTTACCTTGTCATAACATAAGCACCAGTTTTTTGCGGGCATAAATATACTTTTTTACAACCTACAGCTTTTATACAGCTTTATAATTCCACATTGGATTTAATCCTTTTAGTGTGCTTGCTTGATTAAAGGTAGGTATAGTCCAAATAAAGCTCACTTTTACTAGGTACTTACTGAACGTGACTAAACTGAGCAAGTTAACTAGCAAATATCATCGAGTCTGAGTTTTTTTCCCCTCTGGACTGGCGGTCGACGTTCGTATCACACTGATGAAAAAATGTAGAATTTAAAATTAATATGTACGTGATGGTTTACTAAAACGGGTACACTCATATTTGTGATTATTAGCATAGGCGTGGGAATTTAATTTATAATTGAGAAATCAGTAAAAATCGGCCGTATTGGTGAGCCTTAGTCAGCGAGTGAGATTCAAAAATCGGTCTGCCATGAAGTGTTGCTACAGGACAGTCCTGCGCTTCGAGCAAGCCTGGCCCTCCTGGCATGAACACGTGAGCGGTGTGCAAAATTCGCCTGCAAGCGGGCCGTGTGAACCTCCATACATTTTGATCTTTTTGCATTTTTCCTCACCATACAAACTCTTTTTACAAGCCTTTTGAATTTGCCTCACCGATTCCCTAATCCCCGCCAACCAATTATTCTTATTGAATAAGATAACAGCAAGTTCGAGAACGCCATACCGCCTCCGTGTCATGCTGCTGTTGAATTAAGTAGAAAAGCAAATAATGCTTCATCTCCCATTCCAGCCTCTATTCAGACAATAGATTGATCTGACGAGCAGAATAAGGCAGGGTCTAATGAAACCTGAATATAATTAAATTAAGATCAAAGTTGTCTAATGAATTTACAAAGCCTCCTGCACTAGGATGACAAACAAACATGCTGCTTACCTCGAACCGGTAACGACCGGCTTACAACGGTAAGCCCACGAAAATTTCTTAAAATCAGCTCAGCTCTTATTGAACAACCGGTTTAGGTAGATACCTATATATCTAATTTGTCTAATTAGTAGTCATCAGAACAGATAAACTTAAATAAGAACCTAGGCATGTACATATGTATTAAATATGGCAACTCGATTAAGGGTCAATTCAAAATTCAAAAGCTGTCCCAAAGACAATAAACGGGCCGTCAAACCTTTTGTTGTTAACAATAGGTCCTCTTTCATGTAGCCGCATAAATGCAGAGGCGGTCATAAATCGCGATGCGCGTACGCATTTGCTCGTGTGCGTGCGTGTACATGCAAGGGAAGGTGGGTGTGTTTGTGTGGTGTTACGTGTGTGTGCAGTGGGCAGCGCGCAGGTGTGCCCGAGACTGGACGGCGCCGGCGCACATTCCAGCGGCGGTCACGGCGCCGCTGCGTAGGTATCAAGTACCCGAGATGCGGACATGACTCGATGCGGAGTGCGGACATGGGACATGGGTTCGTTAATCAATTCTTTGGTGGTGTTGCTGGATATACTTAAACAAGTTGTTAGCTCTGTACGATGATTGTTTCTTTCAAGAAATACGCTTTAAAAAACTTATTTTCATTAAAATGTGGCTGACGTAAGGTGACGTAAGTGTCCGTGCTATAGCTAACGTAGCGTTATGCTTCTTGAGTAGACCCTCAGGACCCAAAAAAAATATGTAAGTATGTAGGTATGTAGACTCTTTATTGCACAAAAAAAATAACAATAACAAATTCGTGCATAAACTTAAGATTAACATGATTGTACTAAAAATATACTTAACGCGCGGATTAAGCAATAGTAGACCCTTGGTTAACAGGGTACAGGGCCTTTTCGCTAGCCATATACATACCTATAATTTTATTGTGTTCTGCTATAAGAACGTCAAACATATTGCTGACGGTTAATATTAATAAGTACCTAATAAGAAAAACCGGGCAAGAGCATGTCGGAACATGCTCAGTGTAGGGTTTGGAAGCCGCTAAGTACCTACCACAAACATAAAAACAACAAGTACCTAATAACTAATTTTGTATTTAAAGTCACTTGGTGCCGTTTTAGATGATTTTAGTACGTATAATTAATACTTTAATCGCCTGTATCTCAAAATCCAATGATGTCTACTTAGTCTTGATAGTTTTTCTTTAAAATTCGTTATAGGTAATTATGCGTTTTCATTGAAGATATTTAACAGATTTTTAGTATTTGTCGAAAAATAATTTTCACAAATCCGCAATATTTTTGAAACACCTATCCAACGACACCCCACATTAAGGTAGAGAGAAAAAAAAACCTGCGTTACGTGTAGGGGAGGTACAATAAAAAAAACAAGATTTTATTTTACAACTTTGGTGGCGTTACTAATATGTTTATTCATGCCAAATTACAGCTTTCTAGTACTAAGATTCTATGAGCTGCCTAAGCTGCGGACAGACGGACGGACGGTCATGGCGAAACTATAAGGGTTCCTATTTGACTACGGAACCCTAAAAACAAAGTAAGTACCTAGGTACGTATAAGCGCCAATGACATGTACTATCGAACCAACGGAACCCTGACCCACCATAGAACCTTGTCACAGTGATTGACGTTAGGACTGTCATACGAAGCTATACGACAATCGTACGTCAATCATTGTGACAAGGTTCCATGGTGGGTCAGGGTTCTGTTGGTTCGATAGTACTTAATGATATGTACCTACCTACTCACTACCTATAATATTAAATCTCTTTGGCGAGGGCCTACATATATTTGGCAAATAGTAAATCTCGTAAGTTTCAGATAAAAATATTGTAATTTCGTAAGTTTCAGTTTTAGATATAGGTAAGAGCAAGGAAAAGCAGGGTGTCCTTCCTTAGTGACCTTGGATTAATTTTATCATCTAATGCATTTGAATTTTATTTATTTATTTCTTTTATAACTTTAAATTGTAGTACCTATATTATTCTGCTTAGTAATTTTCATGTCATTTTCTAACTTAATTTTTACTCGTAATATAATACTATCGTAGACAGGGTCTGATAGAGACTTATAGCGCCATCTACCAGCCATAGGTAAGTACTCTTTCGGTAATAGTACTAGTAAACAATTTAGCACGATACTTTTGCCATCTATTGGCGAATAGTACTTAAATTTTCATTGAACACTAGTTCTGCTACTCGTTAACAGATGGCCTAAAAAAATCAACAAAATAAAATATGTTTAACTTTATACATTATGAAAACTTAAAAAAAATATCCTGCAGGTTGTTTTCATATTTGTAAAAAAAACGATGACTATGAAAATGCACATCAGGTTAATTATTATCCTGGCAACTTCACGAACACATGGGAATGTGCTAGTGTTCCTTCCGCCCGTCAAGTCGATTTTCAATTGCCGGCTCTATACGCTAACCGAATATTCTAGACTCAGAAGATAACCAAAAACGTAGTCTGCACTTCATTTGTTTAATTTCTAAAACAAACACAAAAATGGCTTGTTCGGCTAAGCGACTAATTCCCTTGTTGGACCGCGTTTTAATTAAACGCGCTGAGGCAATGACCAAGACCGCAGGAGGCATCGTGATCCCTGAAAAAGCCCAGTCCAAGGTTCTTCGTGGAGAAGTGATCGCTGTGGGACCTGGCTCACGAAAAGACGACGGCCAATTCGTCCCATTGATGGTGAAAGTTGGCGATTCCGTGATCCTTCCTGAATATGGTGGCACCAAAGTCGCTATTGAAAACGAAGATAATGAATACCACCTCTTCCGGGAGTCCGACATTCTGGCAAAGATCGAGAACTAGAGTAATTCAACTTTTACGTGATTCAATTTGGTTAGTCATATAATTTAGAACCTATTAGTGAATGAACATGATATGATTGTGTAATACGTTGGTTGCTGATGAAACATGGACATAATTTTGTCTTGGTTGCATTTCTTATTATAATACTGTTATAAAATTTTTTGGTCATTTATTTCATAATCCCAGTTTAGTTCCCTTTCAAAGATGTTCTCATTTCATTTCAATTTGTTGAGTTATAACTAAACAAGATAAGGTTAGGTTAGTTTACTGTCATGCTTACTTGTAGCTCCAAACGACCCATTATAATTGGTCTGTTCTTTCTTCACTTTAGTGGGTGTTCCAAGATAAGTAAGCTATATAGAAAAGTTTCATATAGTGTGTATCAAGTCAAGCGCTAAGGTAGAACTTACCAGTAGAAGAACAAATCTCTGGTTTTCTTCAAGTTAAAACTTGCCACTGATGCTCTTAGCCTCGTACCTACCAGCGGGCCTGGTATGGTTGTGGTTATTGCATGACAAAACTGGGATAAAGCACCGTCACTCTCATACTTATATACATGTCAAAAAGTGAGTGTTACTTGTTAAACACTAGGCATATTAGGCCTCCTTAGGTACTTCCTAAAGGGTTCTTACATCCTTGTCAAAGGAAGTTATGTAGGCAAAGTGTAGACTTGTTAATTTATTGCAACCAGATGCTACTACATAGGTACAATGTCTGTTTTCTTGAAAAGTTCTATTGTCGGGACTATGACCCGGACTCTGTTCTTATGAGATCTGTACCCATGCCCAGCAATGACTCGAGACATAAATATACAGAACAACTTTTGTTCATTGAAGAAATTCTTATTTCTAGTTCCCTAGGGAACTTGTATGATTTTTCAGGATTAAAGTACTAGGGTACTTAAAATGTAGTCTATGTCCTATCACCCAATATAGTTTATCACCACTAGATACACATAGCTGTATGCTTTCTGGCTGTAAACAATATTTGCAAAATTTCATATTAAATAATAATTCATAATACAACTGTTACAGGGATTATCCTACAATCCTGCATTGATCTAATTATAGTAAGGCTGGTCCCAGGTATATAGCAATATAAAGAACCTATGGGAAGTTTGCTGCTTTGTTTTAGAAGATGCAGCAAAAACAAGATGTGGAAAACTTTTCTATTTCATGTAAAGTAATAATGATGAAAATAACTACTAATAACTGCTATTTAAAATGCCAATAGTTGGGTGTTTTGCCCTAATCTTCTTTCTTTAATTAAAATGGTACTGGAAACCCCTAACCACTGTAAAGTTGCTTAATAATAGTACAGAGAAAATCTAATCAGTAAAACAATTTTCAAAGGTATTTTTTATTTATCACAGCAAATACAAAATGTTAACAACATTAATAGCAGGTTAATCTCAGAGAAGTTTTTTAGTGGAAATGGTATCATAGTTATAAATTGTAATGTAAGATCAACCAATTCTGAAAGATAAACACATTTCTCATATACAAACTCAAAAACCACAATACCACATACATATTTTGAGCACCAACTTATTAGTTGAGGGAGGCACCCATGAGTACCTCCAGCATCGCATGGGAGGGCCTGACTCATGCTGATTGTGAATTTATTAAACAGGTCAGTATTGGTCACATTTGCTAGCCAGGTAAGGGTGAATGCCAAATTTCCAAAAAGATAACCGATACACCCTATGAAATGAAGACCCCAGATAAAACCAAAACTAAGCAAATGATAACTGCAATAGGTAAGGATAACATACTTTTCCCATGTTATTGTACCTAAATAATTAATACATCATACATAATTATTCCTATATAACAAAGGCAATAAATGAGAAATAAGGCAGAACTAGGCTAGCTGGAGTAAAAATAATACCTAAAGCTAGTAATTAATGCAAATTTAACTCAATTATATGCTTACAAAATAAAAAAGGTACATGATAATGGCATATCAATACTTGATTAAAATGTATAACTATTGTAAGGATATAGCTGTGCGACGCACTGCAGCTGAAAGAGCAGGGTTTGGATCTGGGGGCTCTGTCAACAACTGCACTGAGGTCCAGCAACCATCCTCACAGGACTGGCGCAGAGCTTCCATGGCGGCCTGAACTCTTTGCCCATCCTCAAACGTAGCCGCAGCTCTCACAGGCTCTTTGATCCAGTCCATCTGCTCTTTGACAGGCAAGAATGCCTCCTTCAAAGCACTTATCATCTTACATAGACCTTTTATATAAGGCTTAGGCACAACACTTGAAGCACAACTCAAATCCTCCACATCTACATAAATTACATCCTCCTTCTCATGTCCTCTTTTGCTTTCCTCATCTGTCTTCAATGAATTAGGTTTGTGTAATCTTCCATGTAGGTCTCCACCTCTCACAACCAAATAACCTTTCTGACTACACATGTATATCTCCTGGTTGAAGCAGGGTCCTGGCAAGTGGTTATTCAAAGTCGCTGTCACCAACAAACCTTGGTCCATTTGCAATTGGAATGTACAAAAGTCTGGTGCTGTTATTTTTCTTATTCCATTTACTTTTGATGTTTCTTCCACAAATGTTCTCAATACTCCATGTACTTTGACAACTCTCTGTCCTGTTAGGTATGTTACTAGATCTATGACATGACTTCCAACTAAAGTGAGAGTACCTCCTCCCATTGTATCATCACACAACCAATTATAAGTATCCCCGAGCAGGGAGCCCATTTGAACTCGCACATCCATTAGTGTTAGCTCTTCTGGATTTCCCAGATAGCCCTCTTGAATACATCTCCGCATATGGCTGAATGCAGGTAGGAATCGCAGGGAGTGGTTAATAATTGATATTAGTGTAGGATAATATTGAGCAGCACGCACCATTTTAAGTGCCTCTGCTTGACAAAGTCCGGCAGGTTTGTCGCAAACAACATGCTTTCCTATACCCAAAGCTTTCACGGATATCTGGGCATGTAAATTAGGTGCACAAACAATGAAAACAAGGTTTACATTTTTCTTCAGCAAAACATCATCAATTTTGTTGGTGAAAAACGGTATTTTTAGTTCCTTGGCCACATTTTCAGCCTCCTGCAAGGTAACACCCCATATTGCCTCTACAGCGAACCCTTTTTCTCTTAAGAAGGGCACTAGAACTTTGGCTACTGAGCCAGTTCCGAAGACTCCAATGCCCGGTAGCATCCTAAATTCCTAACGGTTGTAAATTTAGTAATTATTCACACATGACTGCTGCGCTCGAAGACAGCCACGGTGGCGGTTATACTTTTATCGATGGTACGTTTCTGTGGGTATGGACGTATTAAATTAATGACTATTTCCGAACACTAAACAATAATAAAGCAACTGACTCGATCAACTTAATCTATAGATAGGAAATTGATAAATACAAGTCAAGTGTCAATGTCAAATTGACGTATTGACACTTCACATTTTTCAGATCGCAGTCCGAATTGCGTTAAACGGATTATAACTTCCTGAGCCGTTGTTCGAGACTCTGGCAAAAATTGGGGTCGCAGCTCGCAGGCTGTTCGTAGGTACAGTCAAATCAAGTGCAAAAATATGTATCGAAAGAATGGTCTCACAAGTATGTTACGAAGTTCTTATTACACTGTGATAAGGTGCATTGGGACGTTTGTACCTTATTTTTGAGATGTTGCATTCTCCCACATTTTTACACTTGTCTCCAATGATTTATCAAGGTTTTACCTAAATCTACATTTGAAAAAATTAACCCGAGGCCCTACTTTGAAAATCAAAGTTCGAAGTTACATTATTTCATCTTTTTCTCTCGATTTAGTCTTGAATGATGAGTGACAGGGATGGAGCTAACATAACTTCGAACTTCGATTTTCAAAGTAGGCTCTCTGTCACTGCGTTGAATTCTTTTTTGCCAATCTCTAGGGGCATATCTCACTGAACAAACTAAATGTTTGGCCTTATTGTCGAAAATAAGTACATAGGTGGGAGTAGATAGGTAATGACTAGTGAATGAAAAGTACCTACTCCCGAGATTTTGAGTTCGGTTGGCGAGTTCGCCGATTCGTTTTCAGCAAATTTTAATCGCTCACACATAATAGAACCCTGTCAGTGACAGTATCAAGTCACGACAAAGACACTCCTTGAGAATTAATGAATCATCGGCTATCTGCGACAGGGTGCTACAGTAGCTCAAAATATTTCATTTGTCACATTACTAGTAGCCAAATTTAGTAAAACAATGTGGTTTTAGATATGTTATTTTATTGTTATGAACTCTGCCACATTATGTACTGTCAAGTAAATAAGAGTTATCATAACGTTGACAATAACTTGTCAAAAGTAATATTCTTTTACCGAGTAGAGTGAGTATAGAGCCCCTGCGTACTTATAGCGTGCCGTCTATATCGTAATCAAATCATTATTGTTGAGCTGCTCATCAACGATTTGATTACGATATAGAATAAATATGGGCTAGGACAACTTGTAATAGAGGCACACAGAGTAGGTACTTAAGAGTAGAACTTGTAATTAAGTCACATGTATAACGAGATTTTCCTTATTTCTTAAGTTCTTGAGGTGGGTAGGTACAGTCAACCTCAAAAGTAGATACCAACTTTTGTACCTTGTCACTTTGCAGTAAACAATGTCAAACAAGATTGTTTCATATAATAAGTTAATTAATACAAACGTCAGTAGTAGTTAAGTAAGTTTGCTACCTATTAAACTTCTTACTTTAACATAAAGAAATATCAGTGTACGTACAGTTACAAAAAAGTCCTAGATGTGTTATAATTTGTAATATTAACTAACGTTTATATTTTTTGCAATTACAATTAAAAAACTGACATAACATAAGTATCACATTAAAAAAAACATCAACCAGATTAAGTGTAATATAATCAAAAGGAAAAAAAAGAAATCCTTTCCTTCCAACTATTATTTAATTAAAAATATAAAATGTCAATTTTTTTTTAGGTTGGTACCTACTCAACACGCTAGACGGATTTCGATCAAATTTGGCCCACAGATGGACCATTAATACTTAAGCACTCAACACAATAGTACCCGCCTAGATCATGATCGCTAAAATATAATTGAGTAATTAGATTTTCTTTAGTGGGCTGAGGAATAATATTTGTTGAGTAAACAGCGCTCACAAATAGTCGATGGCGCTTCAAGCGGCGTAAACTCAATGCTTGATGCCAGCCACCTGGGCGGACAGGGCTGCCACCAATCAGTTAACTCCAAATAATAATACTTATACAAAAATAAATAGATATCGGGGACAATCTTACGTTATATCTCGAAACCTTAAAATCAAATTCTACCAAGTACCGTGGTCTACCAGTTTTAGAAAAGTTGCTGTGATATCTTATTAATATTATTGCTTAGGTTGATACTTGGCACTGTCATAAAATTATTGTAATGTAATATTGTTGTATCATCATTATCATCAACTACAAATAAACTTCAACCATAGGGAGGTAGAGCACATTTTTGGCCGACCGTACTTACGAGGGTAACCTATCATTTTATCGAACCTCACTTCATCGATTTTATCATTTCGTTTCGAGTTTCATTTCATCAAAGGCTATTTTCTACTGAAACCGTGATCTATTCAGGATATCTTTAACATTAATTACGTAGGTTAGGTTTGACTACACTTGTGACTACTAAAAAAAATAGCTCGTGCGGCTTTTAATGAAATGATAATTTTGCCTACGTTAGTTGAAAGGTGTTTCGAGAAAATACTTACGAGTGCTGTAGTTAGTGGCCGTCTGTTTGTTAGGGCTTAAGGCACGAACTGTTTTATATTCCGGTGAATATGCTAATTTTATTGAAATTCGGTGGAGCTTATCAGTTGTGAAATGACCGCATCTGAGTTTCTTTTTGTTCATGGTTACAAAAGACAGCTTTTACCTTAGGAACTATCTTTTAAATGCTCGCCTTTTGATTTGACTCCAGATTCTTGCAATTTTTTGACTTGACATACACAATAATATAATTCTATTTTTACTCTTCGCGGCACCACTGAACGATACACCCGACTATTCAAATTTACTATATACCTAGTTAGGGTATCGTAAAGTGGAGTCATAAACATTAAGCCATTGTTTAGCTATAATCAAATACAACTTTTATCTACTTACCTTTACCAACCATTGTTAAGGTGTCCCCTAAGGGTGTCCCCTTGTTTCACCGACACCCATTTCATAAAACGCATTATGTACTACGCAGAATTTTCCATTCGTATAAAGCTATTTTCTGCTGAACGCGTGTTGTAAATACGTTCTATGAAATGAGTGTCAACAAAACAAGGGTAAACCCATTGTTAAACTTAATCAGATGCAACCTCTAGCTGTTTGGCGACAACCCTGCCGCGTGCCCACATCCTATTTGCGGCAATCCCAACACCTCGCTAGTGCTGGAGGGATCGTCTACACAATTAGGGATGAACAAGACTCAAACAAAAGATTGAGGTTCCTTATGTACAGTCAAGGAAATTGATTCCTAGACCACTTTGGACTATGTTTGGAATATGACGAAGTGACACTAGTGACACTTTAATATAATCATAAAAGGTCTCTTACGTTATGATTGCTACTTGCGTCACTTTGGCATAGTCCGTAGTGGTCTAGGAATCAATTTCCTAGTACAGTATGAAACATTAAAATACAAAAAATTACGACTCTACGTCGTATGGAAAATATGGAGGCCGGCACTGAATATATGATCTAGGTGGTTGTAAAGGAGGGGTGACGAGCACGTGCACCCCACACCCGAGTCGAAGTCGACGTATAAAGTGTCAGGAAGCCGCCCCTGTCAATCTTTTGTCTTCCTTATGACGCCACTAATTGGTTTGAGTTAAAAAATGCGACTTCAATTTCGTGGGTAAAGGTTGAGGTCACAAGTATTGCGGAGATGGAAATTATTATATCCCAAGGTAGGAAGGGTATAATTTACAGAAAATATAGGTAGATACCTATATTTACAGGGCTCTTATCAGCATGTGCAAGGTAACAAAAGTGACGCAAAAACAGAGTTATTGCCAGAAGCTACCGTCATAAGGTCTAAGTTGAATGAAGCACCGGCGGGGCTAGCAATATTTACCACTTTATCTGTTGATTAAGGATAAACAGCTGGTTTTAATTGGTATTTATGTCCGTGTCGCTCTAACCCTGCAGGTAAGAGCAATCTTCCAAATCAGACAAATTGCGGTCCGGTCTAGATTTTCAGAAATAAATGAATATTTCACTGTTATCTCTTAGTGAATTTGCTTTTTCATTTGATTTTTACGTACGAAGCTCGCATTGGAGTTCAAGGCATTTGAGTGAAAGCCGGACAGGAGAAAACTAAGTAGTATTCCTGAATTGCCGAAAATAGGGCATGCAATCCCGAAACCAGTTCCGGTATGGCATACAAACCATCCCGGGCTAGCCGGTAGTGAACGCTTTGTAAGAGTGACTATTAAATTTCATTTAAAATCTTAGTCATCAAATTTCGCGTAATATTTCGAGCACGAAGCACAACCGCGAAACAAAAGCTCTGTCGATTATTTATGCAACAAAAAACCCTGGATTCCATGTATGATGTAGGTACAGTTCTCATTTGCCGGGTGATCCCTCGACGCGGGAGGGGCGAGCGCGGGCACCGCCCAACCGCCCGCCCGCCTTGCCCAGGCGCATCTCACATGATAACTGTCATCCTAACCCACAGGACCTTACTGTAAACTTTTTATAATGTGGTAGTGTATTTTGTTATGTTGTGGCGTGTGCAATATTGTGTATAATGCCTAGGAAGAGAGTGAGTCGGTCGCCGCCGCTGGAAAAGCGGTCTGATGCTGAAGATGATGATTTTTTCTTCGACGATTCGCAGTCTGGTTCAGGTGAGGTGATGTTTCATTTGTTTTTATTTCTGCAGTTAAAATAATTTTAATTGCCACCAATTGCATAGGCACAATGAAGCGCCGGATTTAAACCTGCCCCGACGCTAAACTATTTTACATAATAATTCCCAACTGTTTTATACTCAAAACGCGCAATCTGTCTTCCATATCTTGGAACTGAAAGTAAAACAATTTTAACTTACGTTATTAAAGCGATAGAGCTAAATGCTCAATTTAATTTTCACAATAGTGGTTCTATAACTACACATCAAGTGCATGATAATTGATAAAACTGCATTGCAGGCAACTTTATTGTAATGTAAGCCATTTAGCATATCAAACAATAATCGAACTAAAAATAAGATGCCAAGGATTTTTTTTTATTTTTTTTACCATAACGCGTATATTAGTAGACAACATTCTGCGACTTGGTGACACAATATTATCTTTGTGTTACTTAGGATTGAGTGTAATAATGACAACTGTACCTAAAGGTGAAAATATATACTTTTGAATATATTTTCAATTTTAACAGGAACTTTTAAAAATGACTATTTTAATAGTGCGCTACATTTCTGGGTAGTACCTCGGGAACAAAATAACTTTAAACTCAAGGTCTGCCTACGCATCTGAATCAAAGCTTATATTATAAAGATCATTCTACCAAAACTCGCGAAACATAACAATAAACGGCCTAAATAAGGTTACCCCGTCGTAACAATAAGTTACGGCAAAAGGTTTAGAGCTCGGCTCGCTATTCCCTCAAGAACCTTTCAATTTTCCGGGATGAAAGGTACCCTGTATCTTTCCTCGGGATGTACTTAAGACGCCAAATGTTATTAAAATTGGTTAAGGGGATTAGCTGTGAAAACGAGACAAACAAATAGAGTTAGGTACTTTTACAATTATTTATATTAAATACTAGCTTTTACCCGCGAGTTCGCGTAGATTTTGATTATCATTATTCCCTAGGGGCGTTTTAAATTTTCTGGTATGAAAAGTAGCCTATATGTCAATCCAGCTATCTCCATTCCAAATTTCGTCCACATCCGTGTAGCCGTTGCAGCGTGAAGGAGAAACAAATAGACACACAGACTTTTAAACTGTAGCTAAAACATAGGTACAAATTTATAAAATATTAATAAATAATTAAGCAACATTGAGTAACATTACTTTTATTGAAACAATTAACTAGTCCGTTTTTTAAACTTGAGTACCGATAAAAACTCGTCACTAGGTAGGCAAGGAAGGACATAATCGTCGGCTAAAGGTCGGGTTTAGCAGCCGCACACGTTAGTGCTTTGTCACTTTAACGTCAAAAAAAAACCATAGAAAAGGTACCCAACTGTCCGGCTCCGATTTTGTTGATTTTGATATATGTTAGAGAGTAGTTTAAAATAACAGACACGTATTTTTTGTTAGCGGCCCAAACTCAACCTGTTGACCTCCCTAACTTATATAGTGTTTTTTTTTATTGCAAGTTTCATAGTGGTTTGATTATAAATGTTAGAAGATGAAAAAATAATGAGCACGTGTTTTGTTATTTAGGCTAAAACTCTTATTTAATATTTAAAAACCCTTCAAAGATCATCGAAGATGCACTTTCTTTGGTATTTTTTTAAATATTAGTTTTAGCCGATATAACAAAACACGTGCTCATTATTTTTTCATCTTCTAACATTTATAATCAAACCACTATGAAACTAGCATTTTATTTTTGAAATATCTCTATATAAGTTAGTTAGGGCTTAGTCACTTTTCAGTACTTTGGAATTCAATTTTTTCCAAAATCTTGAGTTTGGGCCGCTAAATAAAATACGTGTCTGTTATTTTAAACTACTCTCTAACATATATCAAAATCAACAAAATCGGAGCCGGACAGTTGGGTACCTTTCCTTGTAAGAAATATTTTCTTGGAGTGGAAAACGTACACATAATTTTTCATGATATCTACAACGTATTCAAAAATCGTAAAAATCAGGCTAGGATTAAGGGGAAAGAAACGTTGTCGCATTTTGTATGGAAATATTTAGCTTCACGATCCTCTTAAACTGTTGCAATAATCTTTCAAACGCGTAAAACGAGTAATAGGAACAAAAGTGTGCACCTATATAGGTGGTCACTGATATTAGATCAGAGTGTTCGATCATTCTACAACTAGGAGTTCAGGACCTAGAAAGGACATGCTCCGAAAGGGGGAGGCCTTCGAGCTATAATGGATTTAATGGATATTCTCTACAGGGCGGAGTGGCCAAGAGCCTCAGCACAGGAACGCCGCCAACGCCCGCGAACGGGCCCGCATGAGGGTGCTCTCCAAAGCATTTTGTCGGTAAGTTAACACAAACTTTGGATTATTTTAGGGGTGGTAGGTAGGACCTTGTACAGAGTCCGTCCGGATCGCTACGACCATCTTATCCATTAACCCACCACCAAGCAGCAGTGTTCGCATTGCTGTGTTCCGGTGTGGGGATAAGACAACCGGTGAAATAAGTAGCATAGAGGCATTCCATCTTAGTCCTCAAGGTTGGCAACTTATTTGAGGCCTTAGGATTACAGTCTTGAGAATGTAGTCTTGAGATTTCAAATGTCTATGGGTCTCAGATCCCATTTACCATCAGGTGGCCTGAGTGCTCGCGTGCCTTCTCACTGGCATTAAAAAAAAAGTTTACATTTAAAGTTTATACATATAGACATTACATGGATGGAGTGCAGACTGCATTTTGGCAAACGTAGATAAATAAGGACGCTCTGTTGCACAGTTAACTGACGACTTAAATAAATATAGCAGTAGGTCAAGGATTGGCTAGGGCCAGTAGGTATTTAGTTTAAGTAAGTACCTATTGGCCTTGTAAAATTTTGTGGTAAAAGACAGCGAAACTCTTTATTTAATTTCAAGATGAACGTAAGTATTGAAAAAACCCGTGAACTTTTAATTCTTCTTTGACAACAAAGGGGAATTTGAAAATGAATACTAAATAGTTCACACCTGAGAAGGATTACGTTAAAATTTAAATGTTCTAAAGGCGATTCTTTTCAGGCTAAAGACGACTCTCCCCTGGGTTCCAGCCGACACGAAGCTGTCTAAACTAGACACGCTGCGGTTGGCCGCGTCGTACATCGCGCACCTGCGCACTCTGCTGCACGAGCCACGCTCCGCGCACGCACCGCACCCGCTCAGCCTCGTGAGTGCTATACCTTTATCGTCGTAGACACCATGTGAATAAACTCATATGGCTGATGCCTATAAATACCACCACCATAATGGTACGTAAGTGTGATCTGAGACCCTTATATAGAAATTTGCATTCTCAAGACAATCCAAAGACCGTAAATGCGTTGCCACTGTTGCCAGTTCCAAGGACCAAAATGGAATGACGGTAGGCTAAAGGATAAGATGGTGGTAGCGATCCAGAAAGACCCTGGACAAGGTCCTATCGCCGCCCCACTGGAAATTGGTTTTGATACACAAACTATGGCGGTAGCGCAGTGAGAAGCTGCCGCACAACACACGCTCTGCTGACACGTCGCTCTTCCGCAGCCTCCTGTGTTCTATATAATCTTCGTCATCGTGATGCCGTGATGTTTTGCCTATCCGCCGATGTTCTTGTCGACGCTGGATCTGCAGCATGAATCACGCTCATCACTCGATCAACATTCGCTCAGCCTTTATTTATTGTTGTTGTTACGTAATTCTGCCGCGGTCCTCTGCAATTCCTGTGTAAAAAGCTCTCCTATGAAGATTGAAATAGGTATGTTTCTTATCATTATAAGTTTCGTATCATTAACAGCGTCTGCCCAAACTCTATAAACGTCACTCAGCACGTCACTGGTCTGTAAAAGTTCCGCCCACATGTCACACGGTATAATTGTTTACAATTTATCCCCTGTCACACTTGTCATCTGTTAATTCGTTCGGAACCGCACGCGACTACCATACTGCAATGAATCAGTCAGACACAGTCGCTACCTAAATGCCTCCTTAGTTGTGAACGTCGTAAGAATGTCAGTGTTTTAAAGACACTTACGACCTTTGAAGATACGTGAGTGGAGAAGCTGTCGTCGCGGGATTATGGAGACACGTTCCACGAAGGTTCCAGGGTGATCTATCGGCGGATTAACGGTCTCTACATGGTTTTTCGATGTTGGGTACAAGTTTTAATAGAGTTCGTTGCTTTTTGCGATTAGTGTATGTAGCCGTTAATATCAAGTTTAAATAGTATCTAGATACCTACATTGCAATAGCTCTTAATTAATAATAGGCTTGGGGGTTTGTATTTCGCTCTAACCGAGTCTTACCGATTTTACCTTAAAAAGTTTTTAATGCTCTTGCGCTATAATTACACACCTAAAATTGTAAAATTTTATTTCATTATTTGTAAATATCGGCAGGAACTTGAGTCCTATATATGTAAAAATTATAAGGTTACCTGCGTCATTCGTATTTTTTTACTTTTTAATTATTTATGGGGATACTTAGTCTAAGATAGGATATATATTACTTAGCTGTTTGCCTCGACTCCACATACAAGTTGTTAATCTCAATTTCCTTAGGAAGTGTCCTATTTTTCGGGATGAAAAGTATCATTTGTCCTCGGGGCTTATAATTATGCTTTCCACACAAAATTTTCTCGAAATCGGTTCAGCGGTTTAGCTGGTAAATCGTAACAGACTGACAAAGTTATTTCCGATTTATAATATTAGTATGGATGGATAATGGATATGGAATATGCACAGAAACTACGCGGACGAAGTCGCGGCCGAAGCTAGTATCTAAACACAACAAACAAGGATAGATCATCCCATCATCTTGTGTGTTCCCAGTAACCTTTGACTTTAAAAATAAACAACGTTTAAACTTAAAGAAGTCCTTCCGTTAAACACAAACAAGCTCAAGGAAGGGAAAGAGATAGAAACAAAAAGGTTAAAACAACAAGCGCGAGAGTTTTACACGAGCCCGCTGACCAAAAGTTTGCAGCTGTTGGTATAAATAAAATTTATCTCCGGACGCTCCACTTTTATTGTTTGTGCTTTACCCCTTTGTTTCACTCTACGTCTTACTTGATTGCGCTTATAACTGCCGTTTCCTTTCCTCACTTTAATATACCTACGGAGTATTTTTTTAGGGTTATTAGGTCGATAAAATTGTAAACCCAGGATCGAAGAAAAGCAATCAAAACGGGTCACTTTGTACTGAATTACCATATAAAGTGACTTGTTTTCATTGCTGAGTGTAGTTATTACCCTAACAACAGCAACAGGTTTTTTTTAAAGGTATTCAGAACAAAAACATGCTTATACTCGTAGAGGTTTGTCACAAAAGCATATTTACCTACCTTTTTTTACCTGACTGCGGCAAAGACCAAAACGAGGGTTATGTGTTTGACCTTAATATGTCCGACTCTATGTCCCCTTAACTACTAAACGGCTAAACCGATTTCAATAAATTATACGTGGTTAGATTCATCTTAACCACCAGAGTGATGTGTCCACAAGTGTCATAGGCTAAGCTATATCATAACTATTTAAATGTGAAATTGGCGAAATAAGAAATATATACATGATAAGTTACTTTGACGACAATATCTAAACAAGCGGGGTTTTTTAAAGCTTGGTTTTCTTTAGACTCGTTATAAATAAAAAAAGGGCATTGGGTAAGTTTGTATGAAGAAAATTGACTTAGAGGACCACTAAATACACAGATATAGATTTAAGTACTTATTCAGTTTTTGGTATCGGCTCCGATGCACTTAAGATATTACATAACAAAATACGATTATTTTGAATAATGCTATCATAATTTACCATTTTACGAATGGCCGCTGACCTTGAAAATGATAACACTTTTATCCAAACCCCTTTCTGCTAATGGCTAAAGAGCTTATACGCCATAGTATTATAGTCTACATCACAGCTAGTGCTTGATTTAAAAAACGGATAATGTTCAATACTTTTTTCTCAGTAAATAATAATGAAAAAAACATGAAAAAACATAGTATGCTTTTGAAAAAAATCTCTATAAGTAGGATTTTTATCAGAACACCTTTTCAAAAAAATCCTGTTTTAATTTTACAAATAAGTATCTAATACTAGCTGTTCCCGTGACCAATTGCCCAACGACACGTGGCGTGGTGGTGGTAGACAATTAGTAAAAGAATTTTCAAAATCAGTTCGGTAGGTGACAAACTTTATACTTCTTTATAATATTACTAGCGTCCCGCCAGCGGCTTCGCTCCGCTGCAAATTTCCGACATTCCCGGTTGTTTTTTTTCTTTCCAACAAAAAATAAATCAGCCAAATCGGTTCAGCCGTTCTCGAGTTTTGCGCTTAGCAACACATTTAGCGATTTTTATTATATAAATAAGTAGATAAGTATAGCATAGATATAGATAATTAGATAATGTATGTGAGCATCCGATTTGACGAGGTTGGCTTAGTTGGCAGTGACCCTATGATGAAACCGTTTCACTCCATCCCTCCCTCATCCATTTTTTGCATGCATGGCCACAAAATACACCATATGTTGTGTGTTGATAAAGTGCTCGTGCATAAAAAGTGCGGTCAAGTGTGTTGCAATAAACGGATTCACACTTGTTCCGATGTTTACGCGAGTTGGGGGGTCCTCGAGGATTTCACACTTTTTGGTGATCTTGATTTTTTTTTCTTTTAAACGGGTTCCGTACCCCAACGGGACCCTATTCATATGTCTACGCTGTCCGTCCGTCCCCAACTTCAAAGAGCTGTATCTTTTGAATATAATAGATAAAGAGTAATATATTTTGTCAGTATTTGTATTTGCTTTATTTTTTGTATTTAAAGTGAAATAATAATTGTTATTTTCGTTATATTTAAACGGTAAATCATACAAGCGTCAATTTGTTATTATTCAACCTGAATAAAAACAACAAATACTAAAAAAAATGTCAAGTGGAGCTTGCGCTGATTTTTGGTTCAAAATCGAATTGAAATTGGAATACGTAGCACTGCACGTAGGTGCCTACTGTGCGCGACCCTCGGTGCGCGAGTCCGAGCCTTACTTGACCGGTTTTTTTTAACATAGGTATGTAGGTTAAGTTCGTCAGTTAGCGCTCAGAATATTAAAGGCTGAGACTCGTGCCGCACTGTTAGAACAAACTAGCTTTTTCCCGCGAGTCCGTCCGCGTAGATATAACCTTTATCACTATCCCCCCGGTAAATGTTTGATTCTCCTACCCTATTTCCGCCTCCGGGTTATAAACTTTCTTTATACACATATGGTATGGTTAACGTCGACGTGTTGAGGCGTTAAACCGTGAAGATGAAACAAACAAACCGACAATCACAATGCACAAGGATTTGTTTAACGTTAGTCAATTTCCTCCATTTCAGGCATGGCCCTTCGCTTTTCAACATGGCGGCTCTCTCAGTTGCTCGATCTCACAGCGATGGAATGTCACTGCGCAACCCGCAGAACCAAGAAACAGCCAAATTAACAGCGAAGATAATCAGAACAACATGAATTGCAGTGACAACTACAACCAGGAATATTCCGAGAACGACTTTGAGGATGTTACGAACGAAACTAACACGTGTACTCCTAATCAATATTGCAATTACGGTTACAAAGAAAACTATTATGAAATGAGGAATTATACGTCAGATAACCTGGTTAATCATTCGTAAAATTATACCAAATATTATTTTAAAATACATGCTATTTATAAATTTGCCAAAGCTGAGGACCCTAATTTAAAGGTAATGAACCATGTTCAAAAAGTTATATGTACTTACTTAAATTGAATAAATTATTATTTTATATTTTATTTACTCATGAAGGCTTATTTATTCTCACTTGCTTACTTCGCTTTTAATATTTCCCTAATATTCCCTTGCTTTTATCACTGTTTTTGCTTTGCTATCCTGCCTGTCCTGCAATAATTTTATAGGACAGTTAATTGTTTTTAATACTATGGTAAAACAAGTCTCAAAGATTCAAAGTACATTTAGGTAGGACTAATGTTACGAAAATTATTGACATTTTTAGTAAAATCTGAGATAAAAAACTTAGAAAATTATAGATAAAATATTATTCAAAATTACATTAGTTATACTCTCCTGCCAAAACTTGGTAACACTTCAAAGCAAATTTAAAACGGCAAAAGCGCACAAGCATATTAGTTTACACTTTTGAAATCTTCCTTCGAATTTAACAGAAACAATTTAGAGACGATCAGTTTGAAGAGCCGCTTCCGGTGAGGATTGTTTTACAATGATTCCAATGTCATCATTCTACTCGATAAAACCAGATTGCTTTTGAGTTGTTATCCTATTAGTAAGTTATGACAGCTCTGAATAACGTATATAATAAACAACCCTAAATATTCAAACATGTTATTCCTAAACTAAAGTAACTTTTTAACCGACTTTAGTTTTATTTCTTTTTACTCGACGGACAAATTATTAACTGGTCACTTGAAGTTGGCCCGCCAAATCGTGCAAGCACCATTTTAAGGTGTGTATTCTTAATTTGGTAGCTTAAAGCTAGCTTGCTCGCTCGCTCGATCGACAATAAGCCATCTTAAAGAAAATAACACCTTAGCAGTTAGTGCTAAGCGACCGCCTTTACTGTTAAGTAAATAAGAGGTACCATGACGTAAACAATTTAATAACGATATGGTTTAACAAAGTGGAATAAAAGATTTCATTCCCTGGAACTCTATTCAACTCGGTAAAACCATATAGCTTTTGGTATGATAACGTATTGTCAATGTTACGATAGCTCCGATAAAGTTGACATTAATGGCGGTCGAGTCTAAAACATTTGGGTAATAGTAGATTGTGCATCAAGGGTAGTATGAAGGGAATTACTAACGAGAGTGTTAGAAGCCCGACGCCGAAGGCGGAGGGCTTTTAATGATTCGAGTTAGTAATCCCCTTACTGCCTGTGATACACACAATGGTTTTCATCACATTTGCGAGGAAAAAAAACAAAGAGAAAACACTTTAACTCTGCAAAATATAAAGAAATAACTTTTGACGGACGGGAACGTAAATGGAAACGATATTTTTTTTGTGACCTCTACCACAGATAATAACTGCGTTTAGTTTCGACCTGGATTCGAGCCAGATTTAGCCAATTTGATAAAAATGTATAATTACTAAAATTAATGATAAATGTTGATATAAACTTGAAATAGGTATAAAAATAATGAAGTTTAATGAAGTTTATAGGTTTTGTGTAATGTAAGTTAGTCTATAGCTAATTTTTAAAGATGAAATTAGAAACCGATTTAATTTTTGGCTGAAAATTAAACCTCCTTAGTCAGAAATGATGTACGAAAGAGTTGCAAATTTTAAAAAGAAAGTCATTACTCCCTAGGGATGACAAACTCGCCATAATTCCCGCGGGAACAATTTAGGCCATTGTCCTTCTGTATACAGGCATGGAATAACACCATTTACGAGCAAGTGTGATGAAAAATCAATAAATCAATAAGTCAATTAATGGGTAGAATAAAGGCTCTTGAGCAGAACTAAGGACTTTTTTTTTGGTAGTAGGTACTAGATATATTTCAGTGTACTCGTACTTCCCGTATTGTAGACATCGCTGGAATCGTTTTTTTTAAAGAGATGGTGGAAGGGAACTCTACATTAGTTGCAGCACGTGGGAGTGAAACGGAAATACGATACTTTAACGGGCGGCGCGCAGACGTGACAAAACAAACACGAATTAAGTGTTTGACATCCGCAAAAATAGTTCTGTGATGTTTTCTAACTAAAGTGTAAACTATGACGTCGTGAATCAGTTTATCTTGACCCTCAGAGTCGTATAAACTTGTAGGAATCAGAGGTGTTATTTTATTTTTAAACCGGTCAAGTGCGAGTGGGAATCGCACACCGAGGCTTCCGTACCGAAGTAGGTACGATTATATTCCAATTTGAATTCCATTTCGAATCGAATTAGCGTAACTCAAACGTGTTTTTTTTTTGTATTTATAGCTTTTCTTCAGGGTTTGTTGTTTTGACGACGCGCTGGCCTAGTTGGTAGTGACCCTGCCTACGAAGCTTGCGGTCCTGGGTTCAAATCCCGGTAAGGGCAGATATTTGTGTGATGAGCGCGAATATTTGTTCCTGGGTCATGGATGTTGTCTATGTATTTAAGTATATCTTTCTCTATATAAGTATTTATATCGTTGTCTAGTACCCATAGTACAAGCCTAGAGCTTAGTTTGGGACTAGGTCAATTGGTGTGACATTGTCCCCCGATATTTATTTTATTTATTTATTTATTTCTTATTAACCCCCTTAATAATAAACGTTGAGTAACCGGGGTGTAGTTAAACCATGCTTTGTCCTTATCTGTCATTGTGAAATTGGGATTTGTTAGTTAAGGACAAAGCATAGTTTAGCTACACCACCGTTACTCAACGTTTATTAGTAAGGGGGTAACAATATAATCATACAAAATTTGACCCTTGCATGTTTTACCGTATGATACAACTAAAATAAAAATATGTTAAAAAAGCGTTTCATAATGTAGGGTTATTATTCCCATAAAGACACGTATTCTGAAAAAACCCGCTATCTATAAGGGTTCAAAAGACACAGCTCTTTAAAGTTAGGACGGAAGGACGGACGCATTCGTTTACAGAACTCTAAATACGGCTCTCTGTCAAACGGTCGATCGAGTGTGCGAAGTCATACGAGCTCGCTCACTCGACTGGTAGGTAAGCGACCTCTGGATCGTCTCACACGCGCCACCTCGCGAGCGTTAGCGAGCGAGGGGGTGTGTGGGGGGTTTGCTCAGCGCTATTCGCGCTTCGCAAAAGTAATCGGGGTCGCGACTCATAAAAAAAAAATGAGCGGGGCTGTACCATCTTGGTTTTTACCAATCTGGGTTATGGATGCGCCATTCTGCGGCTTTTACTTGCCTGTCTGCGGCGTTTCCGGGGTTCTTCGGCCAATCTGCGGCGTTTCGAAGATTGCTGTGGTCCTGGCTGTGCTCGTGTCACGGACAGGGGGGTCATCGGGCTTGATGAGCTCTCTGGGCAGAGGGAGCTAAGCCGTGGAGATGATCATGCGGACCGTTATCAGCACGATCGAAAGCCCGTTGTGCGAGGTGCTCGATAAACTCGTCCAGCTCCTGCCAGCGAAGGTCGCGCTTGATGGTGGTGTTGCGCACGAAGCGTGGGGCGGCGACGATAGTGCGCAGGGATTGGGACTCCTGCGCACGGAGTCTCTTTTTGTTAGACTCCGAGACCAAGGCGTACCAGGCGGGGGCTGCGTACGTGAGCCGGGACCGCACATACGCCTTATAAATCCCCAGCTTCGTGCGCATGGGAAGGTTGCTGGTAGGTAAGCTGAGAATGCACCCGCTTAAATGTGGATTTTACGTTCTTACGGCACAACTTGAACTCGCCGGTTAATATTTGGTGCGTAGAGTTCAAGAATGAGTTTTTTTAGAGGATCACCTGCCTGAATCAAATTCACACACTGTTCGATCAAAACAGTAGTAACTCAAAATACAACTGAATTTTAAAATCAACTTTAATACAACTTCAATGAACTTGAAACCAAACCAGCAAAGATTTTGAGTTGTTACTGTTTTGATTTAGCATAAACGCGGTATCTTCATAAGGCCCAGTGTGCAATAACATGTACATAATCAAGGCAATTTAATTTGAACTGTGTTGCATATACATACGGTTTATTTTCCTATGTTCATAAACTGAAAATGGCGTTATCGAACAAACTTGATTGAACTTTATTGCCTTGATGGTAGATTCAAAGTCCCACTCACAAGAAACTCCCTGTGGGCCTTACGAGGTTACAGGTTTAAAGGAGATAAATAATACATGACGTAGCCAGTGAAAAGTTTATTTAAGTATAAATATTTTATATTGATAGGTATGTATTATTATGCCAGAGCACAAAAGACAATATTGTTTTAATTATTTACAACAAATCGTAATAATATAATAAATGTAGGTAAAACTTAAGCGAGGCAATGTTTTGGTAAAAAATCTTTTTAAATACATTAGTCTAAACTTACAACTAAAGCAATGGACAAGAATTTGCAATTTCTTGTAACATAGGTACGCGGTGGCTAAACTTAGTACACCTACTCGTGGATTGAGTGAGCAAACAATAACGCTCTCTCATTTACACTCTATCAATATGAGAGAGGGAAGCTGACTTGCCTTGTCACCTATACATAAAACAAATATTCTAAGAGCCCACGACACTAAACCTAGTACGATAAGACTACCGGATGATATATATATATATTTAGTCTCGTCATTAATGGGGGAACACGAAATGGTGATGCTGCAATTCAAACACCCTGGCTAAGCTATTTTTTTTATAGTTGTATCTCTGATATCTAGTATGATAAGACTCTCAAGTTTTGTTTATTGTTCGGAACAGGAGAGGGGTAAGAATATACGCAATAATATAATATAAAATATAAAATACAATGCAGTGTTGCATTCTCGTCTGAAAGATCATCAATTTCTGTGTAAGAAAAACCACTGCTGCGTTTAGACATCAAACATAAAACTAAAAAAAATAATGTTTTGCCTGGTTTTTCGCATTGCAGCATTGCCATTTCGTGTTCCCCCATTAATGACGACACTATATATATATATATCATCCGGTAGTATTATCGAACTAGGTTGTGTCGTGGAGTCCCCTACTAAAAATTGTACATCACGTAGGAAACATTTGCTTTTGTGGATAATTCACCTAGACGTTTTTAATTTCACTATCATATTAAAACTAATGGCTACTTTGATAAGAAATTGTAAAGCTACGTCTTAATAGTTAGCTACATAAATATGTATAAAATTATTGCGGTTAAATGTAATCAAATTACTAGTTAATCGTCTAAAAATGAAGGGTTTGGACATTAGCTTAGATCTACAAGTATGTTTGGACACGTGGTTACAGTGTATTTGATATATCAACACGGGTAGCGAGTTCTGGGGAACAGTGTAGCATACAGTGTGTGTCCATACGAACACATATTTTAAGGGCCGAAAGTAAAAGCCCTAATGAACATAAGCTGACCTTTTTTTTGCTTTTACCTACAAATTAATCCGGCACGCAATGTATCGGTAACAAGTTAACAAGTGAATCATAAAATAAGGTCAACATTCAATTGAAATGAAACTCTCTTCTAAGAAGCGTTAAATGAAACTTTGCATTCATTGCTGCTCGAGAAAACTTTAAAAATATCAAAGGTAAATTTACTTAAAACTGTTGTTAGATAAAATGTATGTTCGTATGGGACACATTAGACACCACAACAGGCCAAGGTCAAATTTACATGTTTTTTCTTGTCGAATATGAACATGGTGGTATCGTACCTAAGTGTTAGAGTTAAAAGAGCAACCTCAGGAAAATATCTTGGTTTTCAAAGATGACATAGTATTATTCAACTAGGTAAAACTATAATGCTTTTGAAATGTTATCGTATAGGTTATGTATGACAGCTCTCTTTACTTGGTGTCCGAGTTACAAACGATACGATAACATGTCAAATACCAACGTTTAACAACACACGATTGGAACCCTTGAGGTCGCTAGCTTTGTTATTCTATAACTTTTGTTTGAAAGTGGTACCAACCTTAGCCTTAAGTGTTAATTAGTGCCCATAGAATCGAATACCTATGTAAGACGAACATGGCCTCTTGTATAAGCCTAAAGCGTCAAGGCTTAGTACAAATAAAGTATACTTATATTGAGTTTAATGAAAGTTCTACGTTCAACATGCACACAGATTATTGCCATAGTACGACGGTGATACCCGAGGTCCTAAACTAGAATTGCCTAATTAAAAATGCAAACAACTCACACTCGATACATCCCTTACAGTAAGGCTAATGAGTCTACATAAAAAAACATACATAATTGCGCACGAGTCCGAAATATAATCGCGTGTCAGTAAAGGATAGCGGATAATAATCTGTGGTTCTACTAAAATAGGATACAAGTCGACTTAGTTCGTAATAAAAAAGGTTATACATCATATACAGAGTAAACAAGACTTATACCCTTTCTCATCTGTAGCTGTGACGAGTTGTAACCTATTTACAGGGACCACAGTATCTCCTCTCGTCCGCCTTACTATAAATGAATTATATTCATGAACGCTACGTGCTAACCTTAGTCAAGCTATAATCCTGTATCAGTATTACATAGTATACCGTTATAATAAAAATATTAAGCCTACCTTATTTTTGGTAGTCTCCTAGCTTGATTTTTAATCGTTTTAATATAAAGACGATAAATATAAATTAATTAGTCAGAACAAAAAACGACCGTCGCCGAGTATTGCTAGTCTACATTTAATTTAGAGTAAAATCGATTAGTTCACTGTTAACAATTGCTTGATACAATATTTCCAACTAGTTATTCTAATAATATAAAACATACATGATTTAGAACATCGCGAAATCCGTAAAGGTACCCTTACACGGGTAATTTTTGAGCAATAATTGCCCGTGTAAGTACAGCTTTAAGCAAGGGGACTTATAGATATTACGATTGTCATTGTGTTCACAAATAAAACAATATACATTGATGTTGTTCAAAACGTTTCAGCGTTTTAGATTTTCTTGGGAACGCAGTGTAACGTGGGTAATTTAATATCTGTAGAAGTCCCTGTCGCTTTGATTTCTTAACTTATTCGGCGAGAGGTTCGGATTCTTATGCGTATCCTACTCCTAATTATTGGCTAATAAAACCTGTTGCCTAATTATAAGATTACACTCATTTAGAATTTTATAAACCCAATCAAATATTACACGGTTAAGCTAAACACTTGCAAGCAGCGCTTGTTAATAATATATTTAAAACATTTTATTGCTGTATTTTGCAGTTACACGTAAACATCTTAACAGACAAACGAAATTATCTAGATAATTACTGCTAATTTATTTTAAAAGAGTCTAAATTTGAGCTAAATACAAATGCAAAGTAATAATTACAGGAAATATTTTGCAAAGGTACATTACGTATAGCAGGACTCTGTTATCATGGCTCGCGTCAAAGCGCTTACACCGTTAAGAAAGAGTATAATTATTGATTAATCACGTCATATTTATTGACTCCTGCTATTCGTGAGGTATACGTATACGATGCTTTTTAAGGGTTTCGTATACCTAAGCCAAATAGAAGAGCCTCAGTAGGATCACTTTTCAGTTTATTTAACCATCATGTCAGATGTTTAAGAAAAAACCTTAGGTAACAATTTATAATAAGTTCAAACTTATACGGGTCGGTATTACACGTCTGTATTACTGTGAAACATTAAGTAATTATGAAACTTGGCACCAAGAAAATTATTTGCTTGAAGCCGTTCATGTTTAATTGATTGAGTATCTTACTGGTTTCTTTCTATTGGTTTTCTAAAATCATGTATTTTAATTTTTTTTCTGTTTCACCGTATTTTTTTTTCGTCTGTGCTTAGCACCCCTGATATAAAACAGCAAAGTGTTTGAGATACTCACTAAGATAACATAACATCGCTCCACCAAAAACTTGTCAAACGCAAGACCGCCATTTATTTATATCGTATACATTAGAGGTCAAACATATTATGAAGTCCTCTGTGTTATCACCAGTGCGTGCATATTTCGGGAACTGAGTGAGTTTTAGAGTATTTTTTATATGAAAAATAGAAACAAATTGAGCACGTTTTCACTTTTACGAGTATGACATCTTCATACATATTTGTTCATACAGGTTTCTAAAAGGTAAAACTTTTAAATTGAGATAGGTTGTACCGAAAAGACATGTAATTTTTCCTTAATTTTGGCTTAAAACAATCAAGATCAAATTACATAGGTTTTCACCTGCTTCTGTGTAGTAGGTAACTAGTCCCTATTCTGAATTCAATAGTAAATATAGCAACTACAACAAGTAATAAATAAAACGATTTATATAGGTACCAAACTATACGAACCCTAAAATTGTTCATAACTGAGACATCCTGTATGTACTAGTCGTATCTATAGGTAATTCAGGTTTCAGGGGGTACGTTGTCCAATCTAACCATAAACCCCTTTTTATAACCAAATTTTCATGACTGCTTCTTTGTATGACTCTTGTCTCAAAAAGAGTGAAAACACTTTACGAGTATGGAAGCCAAATCGCATTTTGATGTTAATGTACCCGTCAAGTGATGCTTACAAAAAAGAAGAAATCCTAACGGAGCGAATTAAAACCCCAGTGGGTGTTGCACGTATTTTTGATGCCTATGGAAAAGAGCCCAATAAAATGCATTTCAGTACAGATAAGTATGCTGAGATTCTAAAAGAGGACTCATTAAATATATTTAGGTTACGAAACTACAAGCGATGTAATTAAAAGGCAAAAAGTGATTTAATTTAAGCCCAGGTCAGGTCCCGTTTGATTAAGTAGTCCTCGACAATATATTGCTTCAAGAATGCTTTAAGCACGAAGTTACAATAAACCTGTCACCACATTATACTTAGTGAAAGGATACACGAATACTTCAAGTCTTAAAAAACTCACTACACAATCGCCTACAAAACGTGAAAGTGTGCCCGTGTTGGGTTTATTAATTATTTTATCGCTACAAAACACACAACATTCTACCAAATCTTATTTTTTTATAACATGCATGATGAATACCTAGTTTTTGATGCCATTTCGTACGTACAGGGTGAAAACTGACAACGTTGCCTCAAAGCTATATTACAATTAGAAATGTATAATTAGTATTTATCATTCGCTTATACATAATAATTGTGATATACGTATTCCACATAATCAATATCAATATAAACAAAATACACAGGGAAAACTTCAAAAAATGGTCCCCTAGGGAGTATTTTTTTCAAGTTACAGATTACAGAGTACTCGACAGTGTGACGTATATTACTTTAATTAAAACTCGCACTTTTATGAACTGATGGGCAGTTGGATTAATTAGTTGGGCAGTCGTGTAAAAAATGTGGTTTGAGTTTATAATAGGTACGGTTTTTTTTTTCGTTAAGTGGTGACTGTTTTCACGCTAATATAACAGTCCCTTAAATTATAATATTTATCTATTTTAATAGTAATTGTGTCTTAAATTTAGGTATGTTGAAGAATATCACAAATAAATCCTAGCCGATAGACGTAAAACTCAAATGTTGATTACCACCCAGAATTGAGATACACCACATTTTATATGGTCAATCTAAAACAATTTGCAGGAATAAACCATTACTGACCCAATCCTATATGTAATAAAAAATCTTTTATATTATCATTTTTATAATTTTATGTGATTTAGGTTTTTTAAACAAAATACATCAATGCGTCCGAACTTTGCTAATTGTTTAGTAGGGAAGAGGAAAGTCAATATCTTTAAAATACTAAATGGGTAAAAGTTTTTAAAATGATATATATTTTAGGCGCACCCCATCTAATGTTACACAGTGATTGAATTATTTATCAATACGAGTATACGTCAAAACCGATATAGAAAACATGATAGCGAGTAACATTTTTGTTTTATTCCCATGATTATATGACTACCATACATTTTAAGTTATTCATTATAAAAATTCCCTGTAGAATGTCTTTTAACAATGAAGAAGAGAGCATATTATAAATATATTATTTTAAGTTTAGCATTTTGATACCGACGTTAGAACGTCGACCGAACATGACGTTCTGTCTTACCTACAGGCTACAGGTATTGTATCAAGTAGTTTAATAGTTTTTGACGAAGGTATTAAATATTTTTTGTGCGTTGAGCCAGGATTTACAACAAAAATAACGACCAGCACACGCAATAATCACCTAAAAATAATACATAATCAATCAATAAAATTACAATTAATAATTTAACATTCAGTCCTCATTAAATACGCGGAGCAAAAAATTACACTAAAACACATTAATGTAAAATACACTTAATTTCAAGTGATTGTCGAAGAGATTTTTTTAACACCTAATTTAATATGAAATTACTAATGGGTATTCATAATTGATGTAGTTATTTTATAATAAAATATACGCGTCAATATGTATTTGAGGTTTCCCAATTGATACGACATCATTATTATTAGCCAGTTTTTTTCATGACTAGACATGACTGACGTAGTCTAAGTACTAATCATTCATCAGCATCATCAAAATATTGAAAAACACGAGATTTTTGAAACGTCCTTAATTTGTTGTACTGTTTGCTAGTTTACCTCTAATAATCTTCCTCAAATACAAGACGAGCTAGCGCGATGTTTAAATAAAAGTCTTACGAGACGAAAAGGCGAAACTTCGGTTCCTTACAATTAGGCATAACATCGGAAAGTGCAACTACCTTCCGGAGAATATGCTCATTGAATTCGACGTCGTGCGCTTGCGGACGAGTGTCGCCTCAACTAGAAAAAAAAAATCATTTATCACGCGCCGTACTAAAAGGCCTCATTTGAAGATGACGCCTCAGCTAAAAATATGTGTTTGACACATATTTGAGGTTATATTTTGTACTGCTTTGACAGCTGTCAAACTGGGCCTCCTTCAACGACGGGACTATTGTTACATGCTTTACGTTTATTAATTGTAGGTACTAATTATGTAAAGAGAACTGACAACTCACGAAGCTTTCTTTTGGTGAAGCATAACGGAAGATGTAAACAATTTTTGTTTAAATAATCTTTTTTCAGTATATTGGTTTTGGCTTATAAGTGCACAAGTAATTTGTAACAAATATAACGGCTTTCATTGAAATATCCAATAATTACATGAAATGTCAGTTTACTTCATCTAAAAATATATAAAAATAAACCCTTTTGCGCCTTTAAATGGGATAAGGTAGGTACGATTTTAAAACCATAATTTGGCTGGCTGTGCTTTTAACTTGGATAGCCAGCATCTACACATCGACCTAGAGCAATTTAGTAGTTCAAACTCGGTAGATCTAGGTTTTTACCGGGGAGCTCTATCTACAGTCTTCTTAGGGCTCCATCATCAGATCAGCTCTTAGAATCCACAGCATTATTAACATAGGGTATATTTAGATAAACCGATGGCAATGCTGACTTTGGTCAGCAACCCAGCATAATCCGATAGCGGGAACGGATTCAAAATTGACTTGCAATAATTGATACACACACAAGACAGGTAACAAACAGGTATACATATAAGCTTAACCATATCGCACTAGTAGTACTGTGGCGACAGTGGCCACTTTATCACCTCTGCACAACTTGCCAGTTGGCTCAGACTTCGTGGGTGTTGACAGCGAGGCAGTTAAGCCGCCTCGACGGGTGTTACACTAGTGTCTAACGCTAGTGTGGACTGTGATTACTCACTAGTAGTTAGAGTCCTGTGGCGATAATGGCCGCTTTATCAACGATAGGTGTTGACCATGAAGCCGCCTTACCAGGTGTTATACTAGTGTTTAATGCTAGTGTTGAGTGTGATGTGATTACTTACTAGTAGAGTCCTGTGGCGACAGCGGCCGCTTTATCGCTTGTTGTAGAACCACCAGCCAGCCGGCTCGTTCGTCGTGGGTGCTCGCTGCGAAGCAGTAAGTCCGCTCCGGCGTGACCAGGTGGAAGGGGAAACGAGCCTCTTTGCAACCATTCCCGGTGTTTGAGACTTTGATGCAGTAGCCGTTTGATTCATGACCTGAAACGGATAACAGTAGATATCATTATAAGTATACTTTATTTATGAGATGTTAGGGCATACAGGTGCGTGTATGTAACGAGCATAAAGGTGCGTGATATAAGAGACCTATGGATGTTTGCATTCTCAAAACTACAATCAAACGATCCTAATACTGTAAATGAGTTGCCAAGGATTTCCTGAGGACCAAGAATGAATGCGTCTATGCTAGTATATAATAGATAGTACTAAAAGTTCGTGCTTGGGGTATTACCGTTTATTGAAATTGGTCCCAATAATAGGAGCTTGAGCCTGTGAGTCATTATTTTAATTTATGTCGATTTTCACCAACCAATTTAACAGACGGTTAAGTCATAATCAGCTGTTAGTCAATACACTTGAGAAACGTCAAATCGCTAACCGTCCGTTTAATTGTAGGTAGGTAAACACTGCACTCACTGTTACGAGTATTGACACCACAGATTGAAACATTATCAGCGCCTCTATTGTAGGCGGTATAAACGATGTCGTAGTTTACCTGTTATGGTATTGTTATGACGTCAGCCGTCATTACTGTCAAGGAAATAAGAGCTATCAAAACGTTGACAATACGATAACAGATCATAAAATCATTTTGTTTTTACCGTGTTGAATAGAGGCGCAGTATTATTACATTTGTAACAATTATATTTGTCCTAGTTTTTATTATTATTATTTATTAACTTATTACCTAGCAATGTAACTTACTTTTGAGTGCTATTGTGTTTTTTATGATTATAAAAATAACCTTCTGCTCGATTCTAAAGTAAACGATTATATGATGGATAGGGATGTTTGGCGGTGAGTCGTCCGTCCTGCATGAGTAATCTACGCATAAATTTACCTAGGTACGCTTAAAAAAGGTGTGCAAAAATACTGTGATATTGTAAACTATTTATAATTATTATGTAATGATGTAAACCTTTTTGTTGAAAAAAATATACCTTGCCGAGTTTCTTACGCCGGTTCTTCTCGGGGCAAAGGTTTTATTTTTCGAACCGGTGGTAATGCTTTTTGACATTCATAGGTGCATTATATTATGCCTAAATTGAAGAATAAACAACTTTGACTTTGACTTTGACTTTATTCTCTTGCGGCGCTTCTTTTCCGCAGTGAGAGTCTTGTCTGATTCACTAGTAGATTCACTCCATATGACCGACATGTACTTATAAGAGCCCTCTTGTGGTCAATTTAATGTTTATTTTTTTATTTTAGGGCCAATAAAAAACTTAAAGGAAACAACTTACCAATAAATATCTCGCCTTTCGGATAAGCGTCCAAAGGTTCATCATGATACATGAGTTTCCTGTTGTCCAAGGTGAACCATCTCCGCCGATGCGCGTCCGAAGAACGCGGACCGGTCTTCCACAGCCACCCTTCCCGGGCGAAGTCTTTGGGCAAGCGGGTGATGAGGTCAGACTGGGGGGTGGAAGGAAATGCGACTTGGAGGAGATGGAGCTTCGCGCAGCGTATCGCCATGTACCTAGAAAGAGACGTCAGATGTTCTAAATGTCAATCCATATTATAATTGCAAGTATGAGTGTACTGTCTTGCTCTAGTGTAGAAGAAATAAGCTGTCCTATTCCTTCTATGAACATATCAACATACCTCGGCAAAGATAAATTCTGGGCTGGCCGAAAGACCTTTACCTATAAAATCGTTCGGAAATCCAAAAGCCTTTTATTTTCATTACCATAAACTGTTGACCTACCTACTTTTAGTACCTGCTTACAAGATTTACGGTACCTAGGTCTTATTTACTTAACAATTATTACGGCCGAGTTAAAGACAATACGATAACGTGGCAAAGGCAATATGACCCAGTAGAATAGAGGCTTAGAATATCTTTTTGCACTTGTCATTGCCTGCCAGCGACACCTCTGATGTGTTCAAATTACATACAAAATCTTATTGATGGCTTTGAATGTTTTATAATAATGTGTCTGTTCTGTATAGTACCCTTAATCTACCTGCCTATTGCAAATTTATATTGTAACGAGTATTTCGACCCCGACAGCTTCGTTATAAATCTACCCTTTGTTCGACGACAGTATCAAGTTACAAATGGCTACAAAAGGAGCATCTGTTTCCTGAGCACTTTGAGCTTTGCCCTACAGACAGTCTCATATCACTATCCAATTTATACAGTCAAGGAATTTAATTCCTATACCATTTTGGACTATGTCAAAGTAACGTAATCAATCAAAACGTGAGAGATTTCTTATGATTCTATTTACAGTGTCACTTTGACATACTCCAAAGTGATATAGGAATTAAATTCCTTAACTCTACTTATGACTTTAAACTATTCAGCGAGGAATAAGTTTTAGTTTTACCTTTAGTATTAATTTTCATTTATAATTATTACAATTATGTATATATATGTCATATACATGAATCATTCATGTATATGACATCAATTATGGTGCCTGGGAAAACAAGGATCTGTTTTCGACATTTATTAAAGCAGGCTGACTCACCAGTGGTGATTCAATGTATGAAGTAAGAGGACCGTTGAACGCATCGTTCTGACTTTTGGCTCATATCGATTTTGGCCGACATGTTTGGTTTTAATTTGCTTTTAGGTATTTATTTTTTTAATGATTTACTAATTATCAAAATATACTCCAATAAAGATTCAAATTAATGAGGAATTTCCCCTATAATTTTTATTTTTTTTAATCTATACCGTATAAGCGTATTTTAATCTATGAACATCACTTGATAACGACATGACAGACAGATTATCCGAATAAGGTTTTTATAAAGAAAAGAACAACAAGTCAGCGCCTCTATTCTAGGCGGTAAAAACTAAAGCCCCTATTGTTTTTAACTCGCCGCCATTACTGACAAGTAAATAAGACCTACCAAAATGTTGACAATACCTTAAAAGATCAAAGACAATATGGTTTTTACCTGGTTCTAAATGCCATCTGGCTATTCCCTGTACGGTGGACTCGGTAAAACAATATTGTTGACGTGTTATCGTTAAAAACAACTCTGGCGCTATTACTGTCAAGTAAATAAGGGCTATTAAAACTTTGACAATACGGAAACACGTCAAAAGCAATAAGGTTTTACTGTGTAGAATCCCAGCCCACGATCCTATGGCAAACGACATTAGGATCTCCTGAGTACAATCAGCAAAATACGTTTTGTACACTTTTCTACACTGACCGACTCATCTATTAGTACAATTAAATTCCATGTTACGTGCTACGGTATAAACACAATCATTATTGTAACTAAGGAAACATTGATGCTTGTACCGCAAAACAGCAATTTTCCTGCCTAATTGGAAAAACCTTTGACGTAAAAGGAGATAAGAAGTCAATCCTGACACCTGTCATTCCAGTATAAATGCGAGTTTGTGTGTTAGTTTGTTACTCTTTCACGCTGCAATGGCTGGACGGATTCGGGTGAGATTTGAAATAGATAGCTTATACCCTGGATAACATAGGCTACATAGGCTACTTAGTATCCCGGAAAAATCAAAAGTTACCGAGGGAATAACGATAGGTAATTAAAAATCTACGCGGACTAAGTTGCGAGCAGAAATAAATAGCACTGTCATGACAGGATTCGAGATTGACTCTGCGTTTTTATAGTGCTCACCGCCTCACCGGCAATAATACTCGCTACTCGGAATATTATGGATCTTTTGAGTTCCTTTGGAAAGAGTTGCGTCCTTTAAAAATAATACTTGGTGGCCATTTTAGACCTAGGTTAATTAGCAACAAAACACTACAAACTTCATCGAGATTAGTTCAGTTACTTCTACTTAAGAAGTTACTCTCTATCTTAAGAAGTTATATTTGTTAGCAGTTGTACGAACAAAAGACGGGTGGGCGAGTATTTCTGCTGGTGAGTGTATATACATATATTCGAATACCTCGGTATAAAATACCAATAAAGCATTAAGAGTGTGCATAAACACTTCAAAAAATATAATGGGTGTTCATCCTTTCTCAGCAGTGCTCTAGTCTTGGAAAACGCTGGGTAGATTTGCATGTGTAAAAATACCCGTGCTGCCTACTAACTTACTTTATAAACATCTTTTGTTCTATACAATACAATGAAAGGATAGTCAAGGCCTCCATGTCTCTTATTACAACCGTCAATATGAATGTTTAATTGAATTGACGCATGAACTTGGCACCGCTTTGTGCGTGAGGTAAACTAGGCCTCACGAATCAAATAAAAAAAATCTAGGAATATTTCTTACCAGCTGTTGATGACCTCTGGATCCGAGTGGTAAACGTATATATGTCGAGTGGTGCCGTCCTTCATGAAGGTGAGCTGCATGGAGTTCATCTGACCTATCTTTGAAGGGGCAAACGCAACATTCAGTTCTGACAGTTTGAGTATACCTTTTGGTTCTTTGTTTTCTTTTACGTGGTATCTGGGGAAATACGAAAATGACAGTTTAAGAAAGTGCTGGGCGAACGTAAAGTTTGTTTTCTGACCGGGCTACATTTGATGAGGCTCTATTATACTCGGTAAAATCATATTGTTTTTGTTACGTTACGTTTTTAACTCTGCCGCAATTTCTGTCAGTTAAATAAGAGCTATCATAACATTCATAACGTTGACATGAACGTTAACGTTGACATGATCCCGCAGTCAAACTGTCTAAACTGTTTTGTGGGACAATATTCTATTATAGAGGGTATTGCACACAATTGGCATAGACCAAAAAAAATAGTCACGGTTTTTACATTCAACTTAATAATTACAATTAAATGATATCTAATGATAAAAAGTGATTTTAATAGCGCATTAAAACATACTATTTCAAGCGGTTTTCGCCTCACCCGTAAGATTCAGCTAGGAGGGCTTCAAGCCGAAAACGAAAGCCAAACAAAGGTTAAATACTTTTGTCGAAATATCTGAAATAGATAAATATTTCAAAAACTTAATAACGCAGCACGGCTTAAAACTTTATTCCTGGAAATGGTTTTCGAATCATAGTACTTGTAAAAATATGAACAATCCCAATTGCCTTGTTAATAAATTTTAACTAAAAAAATAGGATAATACGTTAAAATGATGGTTTTTACCGAGAAGAATAGAGCCCCAGCAGTGTTGTATTAGCTCTATCATATCAACATAGAGAAGGATGGTTATACCTTAGTTGCAGGCTAAATTTGCTCATTTAGAAGGGTTTATTGAGAAAATTTGGGAATTTACTTTCGTAGTAAGATAGGAACAAGTTCCCTACAAGCTCAATTAAAGTAAACTTGCACAAAGTAAGAAATGTGAAATCAAACAAATCCCAAATACCTTTTTAAGGAAAGACATACATATATGAAATGGAAATGATCCGATAAAGCTGTAAGTTACAAATTTTGAGGCAAATGTCCGTAAACAAAGCGATGTCAAATTTTGCAATCTACTCGGTAAACCCATATTGCCTTTGCCATGTTATTGTATGGTCAACATTACAATAGCTCTTATGTACATGAACGTAACGGTGGACAATTTCAAAGGCAATAAATATGCTTTTACCCAGTAGAATAGAGGCCCAGTGTGACTTTATAAATAAAAATAGCGGTTGAAATGGTAATGAATTCTAAAGAACTTTGTGAAACATGAAACTTACATGTTTACAGTATAATGTTAACGTATATAATGTTAACAAAGACATCAGCCCCCTATTTCACCACCCTGACAATGACAGGCGACAGGTGACATTTCAGTGTACATGCCGCAGCTTATATGAAACCCAGTGATGTATCCGCGTGTTAATTTTGCAATGTATACTGAATTGTCACCTGTTACGTGTCATTGTGAGGATGGTGAAATAGGGGGCAGGCCTACCGCTACCTATGCCATTTTTTCAGCCTTTGAACTGCATGTTGAAATTTAATCGCCACAGCGTTTTTGCCCAAACAATTAAAACAATCACTATTATCGATAACATAACATTATTTGTTATCACAATGAATCATGACAATGGACATGAGAATATGATAATTGTTTACCTCAAACCGCATAACAGACTACCATTGGACATAACCCTAAAGAGTAATGAAGGATATAAAGACGTTATCGTTTTATGAGCCGGTTAGGTTCGAAATTGCACTCCGTCCTTACCTCGAGCGACCAAAGCTTTTGACACGATCACGAAGCCGAGTGAAATACCGATCAAGACAACTCGCGGGGTTACAGGCATCTGAAGGTCGGTGATACCTAAACAACCAGGGGGAATGAGTACCGCTACCGAGGTCTAGGCTACCAGGCATCTACATTACACACGCGTCCATACCCATGCTCACAATTTCACAAACACCACGCAAATATTTTTATTTATACACAATCATAAATAATGTCAATAACATAGGTACATAGTGACTTTAACCGCCGAGAATACAACGGAACATTACAATTTTCCTGTTTATGGGTAGCGTAATCTAATGTTGGTATTGTTACGTCCAGTGTATTCTAGTTACATCAGAATTTAACTGAACAGCCAAAGGTCACGAAGATGACAACGGTTGCACCGGACAAGATAAGTTTTGTTCTAAAACGCACTTGAATTGTACTGTTAACTTTGTTGCATTATATCTATTCCAAAAGACTCTGTTCAAGCGTAAGTACCTAACTGTATTATTATCGTCATAAAACTATCGCAGCTTGAAACTTTGAAATTGATGCTAAAAGGATACTAAAGTCAATTATTTACGTCAGAATTTCACAACATTATACAAGGCTTTATGTTTGCTATCAAATTAAGATGGGTGTGCCAAAATATGACGTTGTCGACGTTTAGGCATATCATTGTGTTTTTAGAGCGCAAAGAAGGCAATACAAACAATATAAAGACCCAGTCAAGTGCGAATCGGACTCGGGCACCCCCGGGATTCGCACCTCTATCTACGTCTTTTTTGTATGAAATATTAGAAACTCAGACAATTCCTACTGCTGCTAGCTGGATTTGTCTTTTACAAGACATAGGTACCATATAGGAAATGTCTATCGCCATTTAATTATAGTAAACAAAAGCCGTAACTTCCTTTTGTTTTTTTTTGGCTTTTGCCGACAGATAATTTTACCAACCGCAAACCGCGTCCTAGGTATTTTTGTATATATTTCCTTTAAATAATTATAACAAAGGAACAATTCTTTTATTTTCTTGTAATTCGAGTACCTATATAGATTATTCCTAGTCTATTCTATACCTTTCTGAAATAAAACCCCCAGCAGGCATATTATGGTCGTGTTTATCGATGTTGATAAACGTGGATGAAAATCTGTCACTTTTTGACCAGTATCGGCAGTGTCTTAGTGCGCTAGTGACCGCGATAAAGGCGACCATAAACAAAAAATAAACAAAGAAAATAAATAACACGGGCTCTGGGGCTTTTCTTTGCATTTCACGTTAATTATTTACCCAGACTATGGTATTTAACTTGAAGATCTTAAAATGACACGATAGGTTATGGTAGGCGGTTAGATTATACATACATATATGAGTGCATTTTCGGTTAAAATAAAAACTTTTTTTGGGTGACTCAGTCTTTCTTGCTGCTAAAATAAATATTTTGTTCTCATGAGGCATTATACGGAAAACTAAATACTAACTAATATATTCCAAACTCCTAAGCTGTAGCCGTTTCAGAGGAAAAGGATCTTGAGCGATGTATAAAGATTCCCTTTTTCAGTATATGGCACGGAACCCCAAAAACAACGCCGTTGAATACCTCATCACTCTCATCAGAGCCCTAGCGGGCGTAATTAGAACGAAAGGCTCGTATTTATTAAGGTTATAAGGCCGACAGCCTCTTCTGATGACGGCGTTGACAAGCAAATGTGATGAAAACTCTATAATGAGTGCAAAATGACGTAGTCGGTGACAAAATATTTGAACAGTTTTTGACGTAGCATTGTGACATAGGCGTGGAAGTTTTTCCCAGTGGATTTCATAGCCTACGTCACGACGCGCCCGAACCTCGTTGTTGACCTGCACGAACGGTTTTATCTCTCCTATGCTAATCTCTCTTATCAACTACCTGAAACTTCAATAAACAGGCGTGATGTTGCGGTCTAGGATACAACTTCAATTGTTATTTCATCAGCCGGTACTTTGCATCATTGTTTTTTTTAAATGTAGTTTTATTTGATCACGTTGTCGTTCGTTTCGTAAATGTTTCTAATTTATATTCATATTCGTATTGAGATGGCCATATTTATTACAAGAGCGCTAATTTTATTTTTAGCAAATAATCTTCCCGTTGGTACATGTATACTCATATGATCAGGACGAATATAGAATACGGTTAAAATGAATCATGATGAAATGAGGATGAATATGCAACGATTTAGAAAATGATAGAGATGACAGGTTATTGACTTATGCGAAAGAAAAGCATCAGCAAAGCAACCAATAGCTGTAGCGTTATTTATGTAACACATAATAATATACAAAACGTCATAAGAAACGAACTATAAATAAAATAACCAATAAGCAACTAATGGATAACATATAAATTAAACTGACGATAAATTGAAATATTTTTTATGCGCTAAACATACGGAATGTTGAAATTTTGTGGATACAAACACAGATGACCAAGCAGAAAATTAAGGCAAAACCAGGGAATAAAAAAGTTAAAGCTGGCATAAAGTGAGCATACTCATTTAATTAAAAACTTTTCAGGTGTCTATTTTATTCCTCTTTATGTCAACTTTAGCCTCACTTAATATGTTTCGACTCACTTGAGAGTGTCTTCAGTTTCGTTGAGTACAAATTTCCTGAGCTGATATCGATTTTCTTCTTTGCCTCTCTTCATGAGGAAACCTTCCATGGTGCCAGAAAGGTAACTCTGTCGTTCTGGGTGACAGAACTCTTCGCGCTGATATTTAGCGCGTATCCATTGCTCGATAAGAACTCTGAAAAGAAGTTAAGGATGGTTAAGGTAAGCGGACATCTCAAGTATGACCTTTGGTATGATAGCCATACCAATTGCTTGAACTGACCATGTTGGGCATAGTTTATGGCAAACAGACGCTATAGATAAAACACGAAAAAAATAATGATTTATAAACATCTGGGAGTAAAACTGGGTCGCTTGGTGAGAAATTTACACAAAATAGGTACCGTCATTGAAAATGAGTGAGTAGAGTTGAAACAAGTGCGTCAGGAATTTAATATTCCTCCCTCATTCGTTGCTTCCCACGTTCAAATGTTTATTAACATTGAGACTGTGACTCATACCTATCACGCACCCTCAGTAATTTCCCAGCTTAGACTCAGATTCATATTGACTAATTCAACCCAACAAACATTTATAAAAGAAAATGTGTTTAGAGTGGTTCCCTTATTTTCAAATCTGGCCTATGTCGGATTCCTATCTCCGGGTTAAAATTCGTCATTTAACAATACAAAATGTTTCAGACAGCACAATCCTACATTGACACAAGAGGCCCCTTTTATAAACCTTGTGAATATTAGTCTCACTTTGAAATGTTTTAAAGTGGATTTTGTAGCACTTAAAATATTAGCTCTACAATTTTGAGCGCGTTGACATTTACTTCTGTGTCAATTTTCGTAACACTGTTTATTATTTCTAAAACATTCATTATGATTAAGAGACGTTTAACAACGATCTTGGTCTCTATTCTACACGGTAAAACCATATGGCTTTTGACATGTTATAAAATTGACAAGTATGATGAGTTAAAACAATACGATAACATGGCAAAAGCTATATTGTTTTATCGTGTAGAATACAGCCCCAGGGCCTCCACATTGTCTAAACTAGTACAAATAAACGTAGAAAACAACACGGCCATATCTACTAATTACACTCCGTACCTACCTATGCACAGTTTCAAAAATAAATTGGTCTAAACCAATCTAGAGCCCTGTTCCTGTGACTAAACCGCAGACATACTAAACATAGACCATGCGTAAGTCAGATGAATCTTACAGGAAACGGCATGTGGCATCAGGAAATACCGGAGGTTCTACAACGTCGGTATTTAGTTCTGTAATTTACTCACATTTAATATCGCACAATTTACACTAAAATTATATATAATGATAACAAACTAGGTAAGTAAGTCCGGATATAAAGTAAGTACTTTACATCCGGTACCGGATATCCGTCGAGCATCTTATTACAACGAGATAATTATAGTCTTGGCCCTACTGAAACTGAAAAACGCATCTCTGAACCATAGCAAGCGGCAAATCTTGTAACAGTTGGGGTGACAACGTTATCAGAGGGTTTTGACCCTGCAGAATAGGTACAGATCTGACTTTCGAAATTCCGAAATTTGAACCGGGAGTAGGCTATACCGGAAAAGGTGCAGCCCATACAAATAATTTCTTCGTACATTTTGTAAATCGTTGTTCCGGTATCCTAAGTAAGGTCCGATTGTTATGATTTTTTTAAACGTTATATTATAAAGGACAATATATCCATGGTAACCCAAATTTTTCTTCCCTCCACCTCTATCTTTTTCTCCGCCATCTTGCAAAACTGTCACTTTTTTCTGTTTTTTGCCGATACCGTCGTTGAAGTTCATTCTAGTGCTAATCATGGTTGGGCATTATTATACAGTACAAAATTTGCTAAAAACTCTTGGCTTCAAAGATTTTTTCCGCGACCCCGAAGACGAAGGGAGTCGTCTATAGGGAGCTAGCGTTAGAAATTGCAACTTTTTTCTAGTTTTCCTTCCATATTTACGTTTTAGTGCATTTTAGCGCATTCGACAATATTGTAGAACACAAAATTAATATGGTAACCCTATGTGTACAGGAAATGCTAAAAGTATTGTCTTTAATAATAATTGATATGCCTTACACTTCAACATAGAAAAGAAATGCGTTTCAAATAATTCTAACAATTAAAGATGATTTTTTAAGATATAATAACATACACTAATACAGTTTTTATTCAATTTCTGCGTGAACAGTATTACTACGGAAGTCGATGCATGTTTTCATACTATATTTTTTCCCTTGACTGTACACTCACATAATATGCGCTGAATTTCTTAGACTATTACTTAGACTTAGACTATCTTTACAGGATAATGTCTATTCTCCCGAACACAATAAAAAACAAACAGATACAATGTAGGTAATTTGTAGTGTTATTTATATTATAAATTCAATATATTAATATAACAGTGTTAGTGTTCCACCGCATTCAATGACTCACATTGTTTTATAATTGTAACGGAAAATATAAATAGTAATTGTGGTTACAGTTAAATATGAGCTTGCAAGGAAAAATCTATAATATTTTGGTCCGAGTTTATAAGTACATCACACAGGATAAAACAGCAAAAACCCTGCTAGTCATATTATCTTTACATAGTTTAATAACAAAGTTGCTCCCGCTGTCTGTACGCACGTACCTATCTTTTGAACTACGCAACGAATTTTAATTCAGTTTTCAGCAACAGATAGAGTGATTCAAGAGCAAGGTTTATATGTGTATTTTTTTTTTACAAATGTACGAGTGTAGCAGAAAACTCATACAATCTGGAGCGAAGCGAGGGCGGGTCGCTAGTATAATATAACTCTTGTCCTTCGACAATGCAGCTCGCCTAGTTGGTACTGACACCTACGAAGCTAATGAGTTCAATCCTTTCAATGCATCTTAGGGCTGCATTAATCGACTTATCTCGACTATAATGCTCGTATCAAGATGCGTCAAAAATGAGTTTTCTATAGCTTGAAGTTTACATTATACTGTGTAAGACTTTGGAACGGTTCGGAAAATACCGTTTAAATCATTGTGCTTAAACCTAAAGCCTTCTTCGTAAAAGCTCGCTCGGATCGGAATAAATTCGCGAGCGTCATCATTGCTGGGACCAAGCCTTTTTTTTTTATTCTTGCTTCATACAATCAGGTGTTAAAATGATAAGGCCTGTTTGCGTTGCTGGCTTGCGGGCTTTAAGCTAAGCAAGTAAAAATGCAACAAGAACTAAAGTTAAGCTATTAGGGTAGGAAAGACAAGAAAAGGGTGATGGTGGCCGGCGGTGCGAAAACATTAGCGAGCTAATTTACCGGCGGTTCGAGCAGGAACAGTTTAAACAAAAAAAATGTTAATGTTTTTAGTTGGTTTGGAATAGTTTGGATCTTTCGTCAGTGTTATACAACACGACATTAACAGTGAACTGCATTTTGGACTAGACTATCTTTTGCACTTTCACTGCTAAACATTAAAAAATATTTGGTTTCTGCACCTGGGAATGGAAACGACAAGTCAGAAAAATTAAAATTTCGTGTTATACGAGGACAGAAACAGGCTAAGGCTTGATGCATATAATTCCAAACTTTGCCTTGTTTGAACCTAAATAACAAGCTTTTTCATTATGGACAGTAAACTCGGCACCCAAACTATAAGCTGTGACACAACAGGAAAATGCAAGGGCAAAGTTCGTTTTCATATAACAGAATTTGTTGAAAACAAAATATTTTTTGTGTTACGTATTCAGTTAATATGATTTTTTCCCAGTTTTATTAGGTTGATCAGTTATAAAACTTGTAAAGAAATTCCACGCAGACAGGGCTAACCTTTTTAATGCGAAAGTACTGATGTAAAAATGTTTAGATGGTTTCCTGTTTTAGATGGCTATGAGTTATGACTAAATAATGCATTTGAACGGATTTGTGAGAATATGTAAACATTATTTACGTATGAAGATCATGTTCTAGATTAGGTTGCGCATTAGATAGGTACTTTTCATTCCATAAAATTTAGTTCGTTGACCTTGTACCTGAAATGTATTTTTTACGGAGTTCAAGAACGAGTGTTTTATGAGGATCACTTAAGTCGTTATCCTTCCAGCAGTCCATCTTTAAGTACGTATATATCTTAGAAGGTTTTAGTAAAATTTACTTTTAGTTATCTGTAGCACCCGATGTTTTCTTTCCGCGCACCTGGGAATTCTTCCGCAATCGACATTTAAAACTACATTAAGAAGGTTCCAGTAAAACTTACTGTGGATCATCTTTCGTAGGTCTTCTGTAGCAGGGCGGCACTCGTTCTTCGTATTTGTTCCTGGCGACTATGTTGCCGATGTCTGTCATCCTCTGCACCTGGGAGTCCTCCCAACGGTCCAGCTTTAGATGCTTGACCTTGCTGATGTGGGCTCCCATGCCACGGTGGATGCTGGCGCAGCGCATGCAGATGAATATGCCAAGGTTGTACGAGGCCCAGTCTGGATCTAGCAAAGAAATGAACAAGATTACGATGTGTTGCCATATGAGAGATATAATTATGATTCTGTCGATATATTTAGGTTCAGGTTATCTACAGCTGCAATGCGGTTTTAGAGAACATTTACTGCACGTAAAAAAAATAGGTTGAACATTGTGTTGTCATTTTTCCCGCAATGCAGCTCCCCCGGACTAGCATAGGCAGTAGCGGTAAACACCTTCCATCAGATGAGTCTGCCAGTTTGCCAGTCTTTGGTTCACAGTTTGTAATGTCAGTAGGCGTCAGGTAACTACTTATTTAAGACTTATTTTTTGTTGGGGTTTCTTAGCTTGCATCAGGATCTAATCAGCAAGTGGCGGGCCTATTTTCGTGTGCATTTTATTTTTCGCAAGGCTAAGGAGTCTAATATAATGACACACAATTATTAAATTGCCCATACTATTTTGAAGCCACGTAATTTTCGGTAGATGTGTTAAATTACCAACCATTTAAAAAGCATAGCATGCGTAAAACGACAATCCTTGCAATGCTAGGGCACTGAAAAACGGGGATCCGATAGACAAAACAGTATAGTATTAGGTACAAATGTTTCTTAGCTCAAGAAAGGCGACGTCGCCAACAATTAACCATAGGTTCTTTTTAAAAAAAACTGTTATTTGGCTAAAGCTCGTCAACTCGTTGGACCTGCCCATTCTCTGTGTTATTATATTACAAAGGCTGTTTTTTGTTACGAGTTACGATTAATATCTAAGATGACAATTGGCATTAATTTTCTAGGAATCGTGTAAGGACCTTTGCAAAAAACCTACTCTTATCGAATACTAGTCCAATTTATCATCCTCCCAATTATTATTTAATTAATTATTATTAGCAAATTAAATAAAAACTTGTAATAATATTAGGTAATAGAAGTGCGGCTGCAAATTTTATATCTTTATCCTTATCCTTATATACTAGGATTGTAAAACCGAAAGTATGTTTGTTTATTTGTTTCTACGCACGTATCAAAATCCCTCTATTATGCGTTCAGAAAACGTAGGAAATGACCAGCATTATTACACCTAATTTTACTATGAGAACTTTCTTGTCTGTGGTAGTACGTAAAATCTGTATTGTAATTTTATTACAGTATCGATTTTTGTAACGTTATGAGTTTAAATTTGGAACACCCGTCAAAACTCAAGAGGGTCTCTATTATAGTATCCATAGATATTAGGTAAAACAGTTATCGATAGGAAACGTGAATTCAAAATGTTTTTTCTTAATATAAAACGCAAAGAAAATTTGGTCTCGAGTAACATGAGAATAGGGACTTCATTCGTTTGTCTATGTATTAAAAAAAACCTCTTCATGTTCGTGACACTGACGGAGCAGAAGTTTGTTATGCCACCATTTTTGTCGTCAAGTCGTCGGCTTCTGATCCCATCTTAGAGTACTTATGATATGTGTGTAGATAAAGTAGTGTATGCAACAGAACTGTACAGAATTAGGCCTTAAAACACTCGTGTGATCCTATTATGAAACTCGCTGACGCTGCTCGTTTCATAAAACCACACTCGTGTTTTACGGCCTCTCATTATGCGTCAGTTGCATACTACAACTACTATTGTGGGATTCGTCTACGGTTCAACTCTACACAGTTACTTTATAGTATAGCTGATCTGAGTGTTCCCCAAGGAGTCACTTGTTGTAAATAAAATTAAATAACCGTTTTTTTTGTTACATGTACCAACGTAATGTAATGGCTGACAATGACCCTGTTTTTCATACTCCGACGGAGCTACAATGTATGTAGTTGTTTACGTTATTGAATCAGTACGTAATTGATGCCTATCTTAAGAACGATAAGTGATAATAGCTACGTGATGTTTGTTATTGACCAAGTACTTCGAATACAGCAGGTGGAATATCATTACATTCGTTCAAGCATTCAGGGTATTTTTTTATCGACTGACGAGAGATAAGGGAACTACAATAGGAAATCACAATAAGTTGTTAGTGGTGTTTACCTAACGGAAACGGTTAAGCTGAACTCATGGTGGTACGGTGTATCTTTTTGCACCTTTTGAACTTTAAATTAACTCACAACGTAACATACGTAATCAACTGAAGTACAAAATTCTCATACTGGCTTGAATATAATAAGGTATTGACGAGGACAAAAGGTCCCAAGCGGTAAAAATATGAATAGGTACTTTTTTTTTTAAAACATGTCTGAAAAAAAATACAGCCTGTTGTTTTTAAATAATATAATAAATTAGAGATAAGTAATTATAAATGTGGAATTATTACATAGTATTTTTTTTAAATGGTAAAACATCTATCAGCTTTGTAGCTCTAAAATTTAGTTTTAATAAAAACGAGAAAAGAGGACATAGAGACAAATAAAGAAAACTGACACGCAAAAAAAATTAAGCTTTCATAGGTAGTTTGGCTACAGAACCAAAAAAGTAATGCCCGCAAGCGGTCAAGCATTGCATGACATGACACATCAATGACACAGAGCTTAGGTATATGGAGAAAATGGTCATAATTGTCATAATAATGGACTTTGTCATAATACCATATTAATAGACGGTTAAGTCGGTTAATCATGTCCACAGTAGGGCACGTGGCTCAACTGTACAATATGTGTCACCGAGTTCGAGGCTCAATTTTTTTTTGGAGAGAGATCTGATGATAAGAAACATTTTCACAAAGTTTCAAGTTGCGGAAACGCATAGTTACCGAGAAAAAAAATGATAAAGTTTAGTCTAAATTAATACAAGTATGTAATCGGAATGACATTTGTCGGCAATAGAAACGGTGCGTTCCATTTTTCGCAGTATGATTATAACAAAAGTGAGGTTTTTATTTCAAGGTGTATTCTGCTTCATCTGTTCTATACTCAAACTTGTTGCTTATAAATTTACAAACGTCATCAAAAATTAATATTTCGCGTTTTTGGTCGGTAATTATGCGAAAGTTGTAATTATTATTTGTAAAACACGTGAAACGAAACGCAAACGCCAATTTACTTTTACTTTTTCACTTCGTCCGCCAGGCGTCAGTCAGTAATTGTTTATTTGTACTCGCAGTTGAGAGCGTTTCCGTACTCCTGTTGATACTCAGTGACTACAATGGTGTTCCCGAAGCCCCAGGCCTCTTCTTCCACCGCCCCGCCGTCCGAAGAGTTGAGTGTAGTGCAAGTGTTGGACTCTGATGAGCCGCTTGGTACGAAATCCTCTTCGGCATCCCCGTATGTGCAAGTTTTGGAATCTAGTGAGCCGCTTGTGCCTACGGTTTCTGTGTCTCCGTTTGTGCAAGTGTTGGACTCAAGTGAGCCGCTTGTACACGGAGTCCCGTCTTAGTCGAGCGTCGATGGCGCTTGCGTAGGGCTCGAGGCTACAGTCTCCCCAACCTACACCGAGTCGGTGGCATTTACGATGCCACCATCCCCTGTGCCCGGCTATTCTACTGCTACGGATGATGATGCTGATGTAAGTACTTATTTAATTTTCATCTATATTGTTTATGAAGTTAGGTTAAATAAGGTTAGGTTTGAAAATGTTAGGTTTGAAAGAGTTAGGTTTAAAATAGTTAGGTTTGAAATAGTTAGGTTTGAAATAGTTAGGTTTAAAATAGTTAGGTTTGAAATAGTTAGGTTTGAAATAGTTAGGTTTGAAAAAGTTAGGTTCGAAAGGTTAGGTTTAATATGGTTAGGCTAGGTTTTCTTGATTTTCCTTGAATCCACATCATTATGGGGCTTGAAAGCAACAGGTTTGTGCTTAATTAGCTATAGTTAATATCTGAAATACTAAATTTTCTAAATACTAGTTTGAAACACTAAAACCCAACAACTTCTGGGCAGAACCGACTCGGATAGGTTAGGTTAGAAGGCTAAGGCGGGAGCTCGCTCCCGCCTTAGCCTTCGAGGGGTTTTTTTTTTACATCCCTTGAAAAAACTATGCGAAACAATTTGATTGTAAAATTAAAAAGGCCACATATACATTTTATTTATTTATTTATTATTTATATTATACGTGCATTATATTTTTTGATTTATATATGTTTTATATCTTAGGATTCATGTACATTATACACTTTAATTGTTATATCAATTGATATTATATATTAATAACGTTATACTTTATGGAAATAGTGTTACTGAAGGGCCGGAGCAGTTGCAAATCATTTCCTGTCCCTGAGCCACTGTCTATCCCGGAGTCACTTTCTGTTCCGGAGTCACTTTCTGTCCCGGAGTCCGACGCTGAGGTCGAAGGTTTGCAGAGTAGGCCCGTAGGCCAGCGAGCGCAAAGAGGCCTGGAGCGACGCGAGTGGGGGGAGGTGGCGAGCGTAGCGAGCCGGCGACGTCCCGAGCTAGCGTAGGGACTCGTGCGTGAGCGGCCGGAGGGCCGACGAAGCAAGCCTTCGGGCGAAGCCCGCGGCCCCCCCCCCCTCCCCCCCCCCTCCCTACCTCGCACCTCACCCCCTTTCATCCCCTTCTCCCCCTTTCTCTCCTCTATGCCCAGGTGAAAAAGTAATTTTTTCCTGCTTGTTTCAGTTAGTTGATGGTTACATTCACAGAAAAGTGAATCACAGTGATCCTGAAAACAGGTTTGTGGCACCAGATGGGACACACACACACACAGCGGATTGAGAGTCACTGGAGAGGGTTAAAAAGGGCCTTCCACAAAGATAATTATAAACGTGATTTCACAAATTGGCTCATCGAATTTTCATGGAGGAGACGAGTTACATTTAACCATTTAGACCCGTTTGAGGAATTAATTAAAAGTATAAAATATGTCTATAATGTAAATACAACACAAACATAATAGGTTTATTTAGGTTAGGTTTTTATATATATATATATATATATATATATATATATATATATAGGTTAGGTTAGGTTAGGTTAGGTTAGGTTAGGTTAATATATATATATATATATATATATTAACCCAACCTAACCTAACCTAACCGAACCTAACCTAACTTATTATGTTTGTGTTGTATATTAGATATGTGTATATAATAAAGTGTTAAAAAGTACATTCTGTTGTTTTTTTTTGACATTTTATGACCTTGACCACCTATTTATGACCTTGACCCCCACTTTTTGTCATTTTACGACATTGACCAGTTTTTTTTGACATTTTATGACCTTGACCATAACTTTTTGACCTTGACCACCAATTTATGACCTTGACCCCCACTTTTTGACTTTTTTATGACCTTGACTACCCTTTTCCGCGTTCATTTTTCCCCACCCTAATACTCCCACATCCCACCGGGTCCCGAATGTTTGTAATGGCGTAGCTTTTTTTGTATGCTTTTCCGCATTTTCTAGTTTTCAAAATTACATTATAGACACTATTCTACATCCAAAAAAAAATAGTAGGTACTTATAATCAATGACACATATTGTACAGTCCTTCCGGGCACGTTGTTTAAGTGACTTAAAATATTATACGTAAATATTTCCGAAATAAAAGAGCATTACTTATTTAGGTTAGGTACTGCGTTTTGCATTTAAAGAAATCCTAAAAATGTACATCGCGATGGCAGTTTAAAAATAATTAGCTCCCGCCGAGTTAATTGGATGGAACATTGGAAGTCACTTCGCAAACTTAAGTTTTAGGTAATAAATTCCTACGTACCTACCTGGTTTGTTTGCTTGTTCTAACGGTAATTTACTTTTACGGTAATTAGGCATGTACCTGCTTTTACCTACCTACTTAATCCTGTGGGGTTAATTTACAAATATACGATTTCTACCTAAAAAACATGCTCTACCTTCGAGGTAGGTAGGTAGGTAGGTAGGCAAGGTAGCCACCGCATCGGATGCCGTTAAGTAAAAAAATATGTTAATAAGCAGGTACGAATTTATATGTTACGAGTAGGTATTAGCTACCTACCTGTTCTCAACAATTAAACCTAGGTCAATAGGTAGGTAGATATCAGATGTTTGAAAGTGAAAGCGGATCAATTTTAAGCAACATTTATACCCACGCAACGAGGACTAGGTAGGTACGTAGGTAGAAACCTAGTCACACCCAAACAAATGATGATTCATCACATCAACAAGCAACACGGAACTGTAGTTCCGACAGTGAATGGTGCAAGAACCTGCTAGGCTTGCTTATTAAGTAGGTAGGTAGCGTTGCAACTTTAGTAAACAGTTTTATCACTCTATGGTTTTGACGATTGAAACCAGCTGGTACTTCTACTTGGACCTGCTCTCCTGGTACTGGCCCTGCCCCACACACATCCGCGTTCACTTACACAAACATCGATCACCATCGAAACGATCCGAGACGCAACGACGTCATCTACGCACACACACACGCGTGGCCTCTGCGCCATCGTAAATAACACCACGCTATGTTTTGGTCATCATAATCATAACAGTTGTGTAATATGCACTAAACACCAATAAAAATCAACGGCTGTCTAGCACTAAAATTAGCTTTAATATGATTTGAGATTTATGTTGTAGAAAATACAAACGATCACATTCCGATGTAGGTAAAAGCTTTTGGAGAGTTGCAAATGTAACGCAGCTTTGGCAACTTTCTCTCGTGATCGATTTGGCGATTATCAATTCCGTGTCAATCGTAAATGCAAAACAATCACAAATAAGACGTAGTAGAGTAGTAAGCAAGCAGCTCGCCTGGTCACACAAAATCAATTTTCAATTATCGTGCACCATAAGCGGAACCGACTACGCTCTCGTATCCTTCTTTACTACATTTACGTTACCACAATTTTGCATAGGATTATTTAAAACTTGTCTTGTTTTAGCATTTGTTGATTTTCATTGAATGCATTTTACGCTGAGGTCACTGAACTCCAAAGCATGGACTCACTTACGCCCCCCCGCCAATTCACCCCATGGAAATACCACGCTTCACAAGGAAAACATTAGCACTATTAAATAATCACTTGTTCCCACGTACCATCGGCTCCACAATCGGCACACACATTATTTCCATTTTTCGTTTGCAACTCCTGTAACAATTTCTGGTTATGGTCTACCATCGTGGAACTTTTGCATCAATAATTAAGACATACACGCTAGCGTACAACAACGTTCGAAAGTCGAACGCGTTCTCTGCCAATGCGCGAGGGAGCGAGACTTCGACCGACGACCGACGGACGACGCACGGCGCGGCGAATCGGTTCAACAAACGCCATTTCGTGTCATCGGGAGGGATTCGCTGTTTCACCCTAACACTGCTCGAGTTCACTTAGCTTGAATGAGATAGAAAGAGAGGTCTAGTTTCGGTATATGAATGAAACCAGTGAGTAGTTGGAGCTCGTAAATCGTTTAGATGTGTGAGTATGGCGTAGTACGTGATACAAGTCAAAAAGAGACGTCTCGCGTAAATACAGTGAAGCTATAGTTATGTATGAACGTAGTGGTAGTTTACGCGCTATAGATAGGTACTAGGTCCGACTCTTGTTCCGTCTGTCTAGCTTTTGCAATGTCTGTCTGCCAGGAAGGGTGGGGTAGGGGAATTTCCAATGAGTTTTATGCTTGCTCGGCAAGGTGACGAATTTTAGGTACCTACCTACCAAACTTTCGTATTAGGTAAGTGTAGGAACCTACCTAATTAAACGCATAGAATTTATTAGCGCAGAAATTCATTGACTAAATTTGCCAGGGGTAATATGAGTTCATGATCTTGAGCTCGATTCACCCCTACTACAGGTACCTACTTACATAGGTACCTAGTTATTTGAATGTATTTTCACGATTAAAATATGTGCATGTTTAAAAAGTGCCTATTAGATAACCAGCTAGGAATAATAGTGAGGTGTTTATTAACGATTGACTCTATCGAGAAGTCCGCGGAGAGAGGTCATTGCCCTCTACGTAGGTATTCCGTCGTTCCGTCATCAGGGCCTCACGTGATTACCACTCCAAGGTTATTTTTAATGTGATAGAAGCGAATGAGTAAATAGATGCTAAGTTTTTCTATCGTAGCTATGTAGGTTTGTCTGGCGCTCGTAGGTACAGTCGGCCAAAAATGTGGTCTACCGTCCTGCGGTTGAAGTTCATTTGCACGTCATGATATGTACAACAAGTTAGATTTTCCCTTGCAATAATATTATGTTATGACAGTGACAAGGGTCAAGTCAACCTCAGCGATAATTACCTATATCTCACAGAAACTTTTGTCAAAACTGGTTGACAACTTGCTTGGCCAACCGTACCTACCTACTTACTAATTGAATTCCTAATTACCTAACTAATGACTGGTTTGGTTATTATTAAGTAATTAGGTACATACCTACCTATTTCGAAGTTCAGATACCTATCTACAGCTACATACTTATAGAAGTTACCTATAGGGGATAGGTAGGAATGTATAGGGTTGCCAGATCGAATGACCTTATTATCGGGAGAAAAAAGCAATTTTTCGGGATTTTGGGTCTTTGGTCGGACTCCGGAGAAACAAAAATAAAGACAAAAATAAAGACAAATGGCGGCGGGAGGTGGCGGTGGGGGAGCACGCACCATTCCATTGGTCAATCAGTTGACGTTTGCGTCCCGCACCGCGTCCACGTCCCTCTGCCTCCCGAGTATACTTGCGTGCACTGATGCTGATAAAGCCGATTGTTATCATTATTTTTCTTGTTATAATTTGATATTGATTTTTGAATCAATTTGAGAATGATATTGATGATAGTCAAGAAACAATGACTACCTCCAGCTCCCCTGAACCAAGACCTAGTACCAGCGCTGGTATTGACTTAATGGAAGGAATATCCTTTTTAGTTCAAGACTAATCTATTTTAAATAGTTTCCTGTATTTTTTAGTGTTATTCTAATAATAATATAAACATTTATTTTTCACTTATGTATCATTTATCCTAAGATTTGAAAATATTCTGTAACTAAAATTAGGTACTTTTTTTTGCACGTATGTGTACGATGCGCGAACTTTCCCCCACTACCTCGCCTAATGTTCAAGAAGTTTGACGGCAATTATACCTATCTAGGTACCTACCTGACCTAGGTAATTAGACCCACCGTTTGTCTGAAATTAAATTCACCTGCTAGCTTGATCTCGGTGAATGAAGGTACTATTATTTTCTTGACAGTAATGGCGGCCGAGTTAAAAACCGGTCAAATACGATTTCGATTTTACCGCCTAGAATGGAGGCGCTGGGCTCTATCTTCTTGGTAAACCTGGGTACCTAATTGCTTTTGACTTAGGTATCGTATTATCAACGGTATGACACCCACCTAGGTACACCTAGCTCTTATTCATTTATTTATGTGAAACGGCGACAGCTGTAAAACAAAACAACTTAACTTAAAAGTACCTCCCTAGGTACCACTGTTAATGTATTAGTTCTTAATTTCTTATTATGTTGACAAATAAACAACAAATTGCAATAGGAATAGGCCCTGTCGACATTCACCTGAGTCGCCTCTTCACAAGGATTTTCAATAATTTCCATTGTCTTATTCCGGCGCGGATCTTGTCTGTGGTCAGAAGACTAACCAAACGATAGGTATTTAAATAGGCAATGTAAATAGGTATTAAAGTAGCAACTTAGATCTTAGTTCCTGGAATGGAACGTTGGTCCTTGTGGACAAAAGGGCCTAATCTTGACAATATTTGCATCATAAACAGTAAGTAGGTACGTAGGTACCTACTTACTGTTTATGATGCAATAAAAGGTATTTCTTAAACAACTTCACACTTTATGACACTTATATTGTAAAATTATTATTGTTTGTTTGACCTTTACTTCTTGCATATTGACTTCGGAAACTGACCATTTATTTATTAGTTGATTATGTACTTATTAATGTTGTCTTTGATTATTTGTGTGTTATTTTTATTTTATTACAATTTTATTATTTTTGTATTAATGTTGACGATACCAATGTAATTTCATATTTTTTGACATGCAATGCAATTAATATTGTAACATTACATTGATGAATAAATAACTAAACTAAACTAAACTTCAAAAAAGCAGGTTCTCTGTATCCGTACCTCAAAAGGAAAAACGGAACCCTTATAGGATTACTTTGTTGTCCGTCTGTCTGTCAGTCTGTCCGTCTGTCTGTCAAGACCCTTTATCGCGGGAACGCGTGGAGGTATCGAGTTAAAATTCAAACCATATACCTACTCCGGTCTACTACGGTCCCTTGAAGCTGTGAAAAAATCAAACTTCTACATTAACGTAAAAAAAGATAAAAACGTGTATTTCGACACTCGAATCGAGGGAATCAACATGTACCTATAGGGTATTTAACGTTGACCTAGAAATTTGGTAAGTAACACCGTCTTTTACTACAATTATAGGGAAAAATCTGAAATCTGTACATTATTAATTAAATCACAAAAAAACAGGGTCTTTATGCAAGGAACGGCGGTCCAAATTTTGAATTAAGTTAACCGTGTCATGTGCGGAACCTTCGGTGGGCGAGTCCGACTCGCACTTGTCCGGTTTTTTTTTTATTACGTTCACCGATTACTCCGTCAACTGTAGACCGATTTAAAAAAATCTTTTTTGGTTTGATAGAGTAGGTATACTTTTGAAATGGTACCATTGGCACCAAATCTGAATCTTGCGAGGGGATCCATGAAGAATTAATGGAACCTGTAAAATATTATAGGCATACATTTAGCGATTTTGGTATTTTTAGTCAATCAATCAATCAATAATTTATTTGCAGAAATACAGTCTTTAAATAGGTCTTACCTACATTTTAAATTGGAAATTGTATTCACCAACGTGTAGGTACCTATGCATTTTTTTATAATAATCCTAATTAGTTTTGCCATTACATTCACATATTTTTATACTAGATTACTACATTTTATTAATAATAATATTTCAATTCAATTTACATGTCAAAAACTCATTTACAGTGTAATTAAACAGTGTTTCAGAAGCCACCTGGTCAGATACCTAGTGTTTAAAAGTGGTGTTAGGATGCCGTTTAATGTCATCAGTTAAATTATACCTATACCCATAACTATTGTATACGTTTCTTTTGTAGGTATATGTCCTTGTGTACAGGGGGCTTGTTCAACTGATTCATGATTTTGGGCCTTGTCTGTCTTGCCTTTTTTAGTTCTAGTAAGTCCAGCATTTGCATTCAGAAAGTATCATTTGGTGAAGTGGAACTGTTGATGAAGACCACAGATGGCCACCCGAACTCGTTAACGGTACTTACCTCTTTCAAGGGTGGCGATCAAGATAATAATAATAAGCTATTATACAATAATAGGCTTATGGGTAGGTACCTAGTTGAGCGACTTTAACGAAGAGCATTTACCTACCTACCTATTGTGGCGACGTTGCTCGCGGCGACCTTGAAATATCTTAGTTTTATATCAACTAAGTGGAACTACCTACACTACATAACAGCTTACCTTCTTAATATGATCCCATGAATTCCCATGATATGACATTATAAACAAGAATATCTTTGTTATGATCACTAAAAAGTACCTATATCTAAAATAAAAAAAACCACCTTCAATAACGCAACGTCTCTTTGTAGTCGACCTCTAAAACGTATAATAGTACATTATGATACAAGTGTGCTAAGTTGACCATTGTATACAAGGCGCTATTGTGTGCGCACGAGCGAAAGCGAGTGCGCCACAAGAAAGCCGCGTATATTATGGTCACAGGCACACGTGTTACATACGACGTTTTTCAACACACTTGCGAAAAAAAAACAAGACTTCATTTAGTCAAATTTTAATTAATTATTAAAACAGTTGGTAAAATTACAATTTCTTCATTTTCTTTACTTAAAGAAGACCTTTTCGTTAATATTAAACTTCACAATAATTAATCCAAACTATCTTCGTCACAGCCGTCAATTATTTACAAAAATACGCGATACCGATGCGCGCGAACGAGATCGAACGAGATCGGCCAACAGCCAAATTTAAAATGTAATAATTCATGTTTAACATACAAATTACAGAAAAATTTAAATGATTTTAATGAAATTGAGTTATTTTTTAGTAATAAAACTGATTTCACCAATTTATTGAAATAAATATGTAGATAATGTTATTTGCCGCATAAAAACTGTTTGTTGCTAAGAAAAAAAAAGGTATAACCCGACTAAATTATATCGTTTCTTCTTCGTACTTAGAACTTGGTACTAGGCTACAAATGTAAATTGTTTGGGTTAATAAACTAAAGGCACTTGTGCGTAATATACTGAAAAAGCACGCGTGTTTAATATCTAGGTTTATGAGCCAAAAATCGGTGGAATAAAAAGGTCGTTTTGAGCAAGTGTGTTGAAAAGTATGTTGTACTTTTTAAACTAGGTTATGCTTGTAACTTGTAACTTTTACGATTATATTATAATATAACTATATGTACGATTATAGATACGTAAAGAGCGAGTTATCCAACGAGCTATCATTTAAGTAAACCTATTTAATCAGCATAGGAAAAATACCTCCTAAAACGTTAAGTTTGACCGCTTTATGAAGATTTAAAAAAAAATGACATTTAGGTGTACATTTAGGGGAAGTGCCTTAGACAAGTGGCTGTCAAAAGTGAGGAGACCAGGCACATAGCTTGGCAAAAAAGAGTTTGACTCCATATAGAGTCCTTGTTTGTCAAAACCTTTTATAATTTCATTTAAACAAAACACAAAAGAGTTATTTATACAATAATTACAATTAAATCATAATAAAACCATTTTTTTAACAAGATATTTTTTGTGCGTGTCGTGCATGCCTCGGTTTCTCTGTGGTAACTGTCACCCCAAGCAAGCGTATCGGTTCTGTCATCTGTCTGAGCAGAAAAGGAACCATTGCATTTTATATCATCGATAGTTTTAATTAGCAATAAGAAAATAAGATAGCAGGTATAAGAAGAGTTTTATGATTAAATAAGGGATCTAAGAACACACCAAAAACATGGGACGCCGATCTATAAATACCACGAAAAGTGGTAAATATATGAATCCAACCGATCAAGCAAGTAAGTGGATCAAATGTGTTTTTGTGAAATTTCCGCAGATATTTCTGTAACTATCATGAAACGACGCTTTATTATAATTGATAATATAATGTTGCTTTTAGGAAAGGAAGCAAGGAAGAAAGAGTTAAAGAAAAATAAAAGGCAAAGACAAATGGTTAGGGCAGCTGTATTGAAAATGAAGGATCCCACACAGATATTAGAAGAACTGCAGAAAATTGATGAAATGGGTATTTGGTATTTGCTTTTATTTCTACTTAACGATGTCTAATTAATTTGATTTGTGTTGAACAAAAGGAGACAGTGGTAGTCCGCTCGCCCCCTTGGTATTTGAGTGCGTAGAGTTAACAGACGCCCAGTGATATCGTTGCAATGCGTTTCGATCGTTAGTCGATTGTCTGGCCAAGTAACACCACATATGGCCTCTTTGGTTTTTGTAGCTGCTTTGTAGGAGCTGCATATCTAAAGACTATTCTTAAGTTATGCAGCTCTAACTCTAAAACATGCTGCGCCCCCTGCTACATACAACACCGGCCTGTTTTCTCCCCTGAATCCCACAACAACAAGCTACCTCCGGTTAGTGGAGGAAGCAAATAAAGATTTTACACATCTGTAAAGCACATTGTGTCAACATGAATAGTGCCTATGCACCTTCTAAGTAATGATTGACATGACATGAGTAATAGTTCAAAAATGTGGGCTATAATGGAAATATTTTTGTTACAGAATATAATGTATTGCAACCATCTCCGTTAAATGAAAAAGTGCTTAAAGAGAAACGGAAGAAACTAAGAGAAACATTTGATAGAGTGCTTAAGATGTATGTAAGTATAATTTTTGGGGAACATCAATAATAGACATTTTTAGGGGAGCGTTTTGTATAATATAAAAAAAATATATAGGATTTTTTATATAGAACATAAACTATAGGTTCATTTAGTAAAAGGTTATCAGCAAATCACTTATTTTATTTTATACTGTACAATCTGTACAATCTGTACTGGGACTCTATACTACACAATCTCTCTCACAATCTGGGCACTTTAGGTTATTCCTGCCTTATTAGGTTAAGTCAGAAGCGTTAGAAGCAGGACCTTAAACATTTATATTATATCAAATACAATGTTATTAAATTGAGTTATTAATATATTCTATCATTATATTATTTAGATTTTTCAATTTTTTTTCCAAAATTATTTCCAAAAATACGGTGTTAATTGATTCTTATTATTGTTCAAATTGAAATGTTAATTGGATGGTACTCTTTCCCTCTTTTTTTTTTTTTCAGCTATTCTTTTTGTTTTCTTTTCAATCTTTATTCTTACTGGGGAAAGCTGTTTGATGTGAAATACTCAATGATTGTAGTTTAATCTTAAAATAAATTGTACCCAATCAGTGGGTTAAGAAGGAGCATGGGCAGTCTGCCAGAATATCAAGAGTGGTCTTATTTTTGACAAAATTTATTGTTTTGTGTTCGATTTATTGGTCCTTGCTAAAACAAAACAATCACAACGGTTGAAAAAAGATTGAAATCACTATTTTAGATTACAATATTAATGTAAGATTTACTATTATATCTTATTCCGAAAAAAAAAAGAAGAACAAAGATCTTTATTCAGTTAGCAGGCCACACAGGCACTTTTACACATCAGAAATCTACCAGTGCTCTGCAAGAGACCACTGCTGAGAAGAAACGCCGCAAGAAACTGAATGGCAAGCAACTCAATGGTATCAATAATATGCAAAACTTACTTTACAGGATAAGGATGATCCAGAAAAATGGGTGGAACTTAAACGGCAAGAAATGGAATATGAGAAAAGAAGAGCTCATCTCATTTCCTATTATGAATCTGTGAAATTGGCTCAATCTGTTCAAGTTGACGATATACCTCTGCCATCTTTACAAGTAAGTATGGTAGAACCAGAGTATTAATAGTATTTAGTATTTGGCTGTCTATTGTTGTCACTTTCTATTAGTTGTTATTTACATTATTTGAAGAATTGCAAAACATGATTAGACATTAACAACGTGGAATTATTACCAACTAGCAACCTCAAATCATACTTCATAGATACTAAAAGAACAAGACACAGATAAATTGTCAAACATAAATAATTTTTTAATTGATAAATTGTTGATATAAACTGTTCTCTTTAATCACTACTGATGAAAACGGCATTAAAATCCGTTGCGTAATTTGAAAGATCTTAGCGTTCATACAGAGGAAAGACTGCGGGAAGCAACTTTATTTTATACTATGTAAAGACAATGCTTACATAATTATGGGATTGATTTCATATAGTTTGGGTAAAGGTAAAATGATGATATTTCATGGAACATCTCACATAACATGGCCTAAACCATGGATAAGGTCTGGCTGGGCTTGTTTAATTGCGGTATAAAAAGATTAAACACCTTTAAACCTTATCATTATTAAAAATTAGGGGTGAAAATTGACAAACCTTTTGCCACAATACACATTTATAAATAAAAGAAACAACAAATATCTATGGCCTACAAAACATTATAATAGTGTGATATGAATGAGTATAATATTATAATGATTGCATCTGTTACAGAACCTTATTTCATTTGTTTCTACAGATGCCTGAAAACTATGTCTATGGCAACATGGCATCGCAAATACCTATGCCGATGGATATAGCACCTCCTAGCACGCCAGTAAAGCCTATTCTGAAGAAAGATTCAGTTTACAAAGTAAGTATTACACTGTTTTTATTTTAATTTTATTATTTTTATTATTAAAATAACTGCAGATTTTCATACTACTACTAAAAGTAACAATTGCATCAATAGGCCATGCCAATAAGTACACCTTAAGGTCTCAAAATGTTGTTAGACTAAAATTAAGTATCAAATGAAATTATGTTTTTTCTGAACTACAATTAAAATTAATTTTGGCAGAGAATGAAATATTCCACTATTAAGTGGTTAGTTATACAATTTATTATAAATTGGCCTTTTACTTTAGTTAATTTTCAAGGCACATTTAAGTCATAGCACTAAGTATAATAAATAAATAAATAAATAAATAAATAATGGTCATGGCAGTGTTTGTTTTGCTTATAATTATATTGTGTTGTAGGAACGGCCAGCGGGTGCGGAGCCGCCGGGCGTGCCGCCTGGTCCGCCGCCGGACTACATGCTTCTCATAATAGAAGCGGAACAGACCGAGACGAGCAAATACCCGGAGAAGAAGAGTTTGCGCTTCTCTGATCTGCCGGATGAAGGGCCGCCCGGAGAGGTAAGCTGTGATTATACGACGTATACTAATGAAAGTAAGCATATTTTGACGTCTTGGGAACGTGAATATATTTATTACTTCTACTGTAAAGTCAGCGTCATATAAAACGCGTCGTCAGTCTATAGGACATAGAGGGACACTACACGTTTTTTAGGGTATTTTTGACCAATATGCGAAGTATTAAAACAACCGGTTTAGTATTTATCGAGAAAACACTCTGGAGCACCCCACAGATCACAGAAACAAGGGAGATACCTATGTCATGAGCGCAAATTCGTACAAGACCTGGTGTCGCCATTTTTAAACATCGTCTGTGCGTCTTACGCTTACGCTCACTACAAAAACAACATCCTCATAATTGGCTACCGCCTACGAATTAAAAATGCCGTAACATAGTTTTGATAGTAGCACAAAAGTAAGCTTCATATTAAGTTTTTAAGGTTGAAAAATGCTGAAATATCACTTTTTTTCCATAGTAGTTCAATTACCAAATATAAGGTAGCGCTTACTAGTCACTTAGCTGCCATCTAGACGACGAGTAATTAATAAATTACTCAGCGCTAGATGGCGCTAAGATAATAGTCCATATGTTCAGCAGATTAAGGACTACTCTGACAGCGACATGTCGTGATCCTTTTTACAAGAGGTGTGCGTCTCTTTCCTGGAGTTCCAATTAGGAATGCCACCAGGAAATTTTCAAAATATTTCGATAACCATATCTTGGGACACTTGAGTCTAACAAAAGCTTAATATTTCTTTCCTGCTTTCTAGTACTAAGATTCTCTGAGCTAGGCTGCGGACGGACGGACGGACGGACATGGCAAAACTATAAGGGTTCCTAGTTTGACTACGGAACCCTAGAAATGGGTTTGGTTGAGCATCACGTCACGAGATCTCGGTTTGGAACGAAGCAGTACTTCTTTTTTATGTGAACTTTATTTTATAAATGGTAGAAATAACTTAGACAGATACTTTGGGGCATTCTCTACCAGACAACCTTTAGCATTGAACCTTTTTTTTTAAATGATCTCTGTTATTATCCCAGTGACTCGGCGCAGGCTGACAATCAGCGCTGTGTTTGCACACAGAGCGCTCAGCTCACTATTGAGGTTTTGCCGTTGGTTAATTTATTTTTATCTTATTTGTCTTTTAATCTAAAATCCAATCAATGGATTAAATCTGCAATACGGTTGAACCGGTACGGTTGTAGTAAGTATTTCAGAATACGTTCTTACAGTGTAAACTTTATATAACGTTCGTATAAGGTCGCCGTCAATAGAACTTGCAAAAGATGTAAAGAAAACCAAACGAACCAATTCACCATGATTACTCCATAATCACGTACCTACTTTTAAAGATCAAGTGAGGTCTTTGCAACGATTTATACACTAGATAATTATTTTCATATTAAGTTCAAGATGAAATAACTATTCATTATACGTTATTTTTAATAAAAATACGCTTGGTGTATATTTTAGGTTATGTGTCAAACAGTACAGTAGTTTTGTTTACATCGTTCACAAGTTCTATTGCTGGCGACTTTAACTATAAGAGAAATTTAATTTTATAAAACGTGAAAATTGGTTAAATTATTTGCGTGTGATAGTGATGATAAATAAGGCTCCGGGGTATGTTGGGCCAAGTGTCAGAATGTCCAGTGCGTCAAAATGACAAGGAAATAATGCCCAATTGTTAAAATGCCCAATTGTTAAAATGCCCAGTTGTCATAACATCCAGGTGTCAAAACAACAAATTTTTAAAAAGTCAAATTGTCACAATGCCCAGTTATCAAAAAATCCAATTGATAGAATGTCCAGTTATCATAACATCCAGGTATCAAATTAACAAATTGTTAAAAAGTCAAAATGTCACAATGTCCAGTTATCAAAACATTCAATTGATAGAATGTCCAATTGTCATAATATCCAGGTGTCAAAACAAGAAATTGTTAAAATGTCTAATTGTCATAATGTCAAGTTACCAAAAGGTCGGATTATCATAATGTCCAATATCATAATACCCAATAGCCAAATACGTGGTTGAACCGGGAATCGAACACGCTACGTGTAAAAAAAACCGCACGTACGAAAAAAAACCCTGTAGCTTTATCATACCGATAAAGTAGTATAAAGATTTATTTTTAACTAAATAACATAGTGTCGTAACTGAAAGGGCCAATACTTATTACTTTTTAGAAGATTTTTTACAGACGGTTTTGAGTCGGGGGTTTCTTAATTTTTTTATTTTTTTTTATTTCACGCTTTTTAAACTTCTCCATCCGAGTGTCTGTTTGAGGCAACGTAGCTCCCAAACGGATGAACGGATTTGGACACAAGTTTTTTTTCAATAAAGCTACATTCATCGGTATGGTTCTTAGTAAGATTTCATGAAAATCAGTGGGGCCATTTTTGAGATATCAGCTCTGAAAGTAGGTGTCGCCGTTATATTTTGGGCTTTTAACCCCCTAAAAGCTCAATATCTCAAAACGACTGAACTGATTTTGATACAACATATCTAAGAACCACCGCTAGAAAACCTGCATTCAATAAATAAAAACCACAGCCAAAGAGCTACGGTGCCACAGGCACACAGACACACAGACACACAGACACACAGACACACAGACACACACAGACACGCACAGACGCACAGACGCACAGACGCACAGACACACAGACACACAGACACACACAGACACACACAGACACACACACACGCACGCACGCACGCACGCACGCACGCACGCACGCACGCACGCACGCACATGTTGTTCTAAAAAATTCTAAAAAATTCTATGAATGCAGTTTAAATTATTTTTAAAATTAAACTGTCTTCTTTCAGTAAAATGTTCCATCTTCAATATTCAAGGTACTTTCCCTCCATGTGGAATAGCCGTGGGACGCTCTGCATATTGAAGTGTCACTAATGACATGGATATCGTAAGCCAGCATCAGCTAGACGACCATGCTCAGTGTAGGGTTCCGAATCCGTTACATAATACTAAGAAATGCACTAGGTACCTACTGATGAAAATAATACGATATACGATAGCGTATCCTCATGTCATTTATGTTTTTCAGTAAAATAACTGTAAAACACGGACGGACGTGACAAAACTATAAGGGTTCAGTTATTGCCATTTTAGTTAAGGAACCCTAATACCACAATTTCCTAAAAAAGACACTTGTAATGGGTTTTATAACATCTGCCCGGCTAGCACAGTCACGTTTATTCGCCGGCATAAAGCATTCGTCCCGTCGCATATATGTGAGTACAAGTATGAGAGGGACACATGCTTTATGTCGGCGATAAACGTGATCGTGCTACCCGGTCTGGACATTATGACTTTTTGGTTATTGAGAAATTTGTACATATTGACTTATGGTCTTTATAACATCTGGACATTATGACTTCTTGGACATTCAGAGACTTGTACATATTGACTTATGGTCTTTATAACATCTGGACATTATGACTTCTTGGACATTCAGAGACTTGTACATATTGACTAACGGTCTTTATAACATCCGGACATTATGACTTCTTGGACATTCTGAGACTTGTACATATTGACTAACGGTCTTTATAACATCCGGACATTATGACTTCTTGGACATTCTGTGATTTGGCCCAACATACCCCGGAGTCATAAATAATTTGAACTATTAACACGTTTAATTTTGTTGATCGCTGTAGACCAAGCCATTTATCCATAGTCGATAGAAATCACGTCCACTTCCTTACGCTCACAAAACTATACAAACCTTAAATATTCAATTAAAAATAGAAATAATGCTTAAAAACGAAATGTACCAGTAGTATGTTATGCCCCTTGACATAAGATTAACGTTTGGACTTCGATTCTTGCACACTTTCAAGTACAAACAGTCATTTTACCATTTAAACGGAGCTCGTATATTGACAGCGATCAGCGGGTGACTACGGCAACGCTTGACGCGCCTTGTGCCGATGTGGTCATTTTGACCATACCGAGGCGTCACGAACCACGCCCCCATAACATATCTTCCTCGTTTCTGTGTTCTGTGGAGCACCCATTTGCTCTATTAGACATTCACCTATTCCGATCGTGTGTGTTGCTTGTATACACGCACACTTATCCTTGCATTGCCTTTGGCGTGTCACTTTCACACATAGCCATTTTTTTCATCATATTCTTGTCAATAATGATACAGTATGCTGCTTTTTTCTGTCGTTTATCTGAAGTTAAATTTGTTAGAACTTTTCTATAATTGGACTGGGTAGGTACGAGGAGCGTTCAATAAATTCTCGGTATTGGTATCTTGCAAACCTTTTTATTAAACTTCTTAATACTGGCCGCTAAGAGTCATTCATTGACAGTAAAAAAAAGTAAATTGAAGCCCACACGTTGTTTTGTTTTTCTGCTACTGCTGAACAAACGTGATCACCATGAGCGATCTTACAATGTTAATTAAATTGGAGCATCGAGCAGTTATAAAATTCTTGACGAAACAGCTAAAAAAATCAAAAGTCTATTAAAGAAGAAATGGATTGTGGTCAAATGAATTTAAGCGTGGGAGGGAGAGCATAGAGGATGACCTTAGACCTGGTAGGCCTGTTGAAGCTACTTCACCAGAAAATATTCAAAAAGTGGAGAAAATTATACTGGAAGATGGTCGAGTGAAGGTTATAGCACAAAAAACCAATATCTCTATTGGTACAATACGTGATATTATTATCCACGATCATCTCAACATGTCCAAAGTTAGTGCGAGATGGGTACCACGAATGTTGACACAGTTTCAGAAGCATACGCGCGTTGCGTGTTGTTCCGACTTCATTAAGCTCAAAAAAATTGTTACCGGAAATGAAACTTGGGTTCATCATTATGACCCTGAGAGCAAACAAGAGTCGATGCAGTGGCACGTTAAAGGAACACCTCATCCCTAGAAATTCAAAGTCGTCCCTTCAGCTGGCAAGATCATGGGGACAATATTCTGGGATTGTGAAGGGATATTATTAATAGCTTATAAAGAAAAGGGTTTAAATATTACATGAGACTACTACGCTAACATTTTACGCCAATTACGGGAAGCAATCAAAGAGAAGAGCAGGGGAAAATTGACCAGAGGAGGGCTGCTTCTTCATGACAACGCCCCTGTGCATACTGCTCATGTTGCCAAGGCTGCTGTTCTTGAATCTGGGTTCGAAACTATTACTTACCCGCCGTATAGCCGTTCCCAACCTTATAAAGGATCTTCGAGGACATTGGTTTTCTAATGATGAAGCGTTGAAGGCAGCGCTGGTGGAGCATTTTTCCACCAAAGACAAGAAACATTTTTATGAGGGATTAAAAAAACCAAATGACAGATCTTATAAGTGTCTTAAAACACTAATTGTATGCTTTTGTTTTCCTTCTCATACCGAGAGTTAATTGAACGCCCCTCGTTATTGACTAAATATAAAGAATAATACTATGTGACTTATGTATGTACTAGCCAATTAAGACAAAACACAGATACAATTTTTTTTTATTGGTCTGGTCAATTGATATTGTATCTGTGGCCTGTCTGGAAAGGTTACTATACAAAGTCAAGTGATATTGTTTGTTAATATGAAGTTATACCTACTCAGACACATTATATAGCTATAAAATTCTAGGACACAAGAGTCCAGGACAGATCCAGTTGGTTTATAAGAGATAAGGGGTCATGGGGGTGATGGGGGTCATTATCCCTCCTCTGGATCTGTCCCGTATTTCAATGTTCTTTTCTAGTTTTACAGCTAGGGGACGTGACAAAGAGCTTTGATACAAGTTTAATCTGTGCCATAAAAAGGTTGTGCTTTTGTTATTTTGCGTAACTGTGAACGGGGTACCGAATTCTAGATCCACCCGCGCTTAGAGCAATGAAGACCACTATTGACATCAATTAATAAGCGTCTGTTCCCCAGAAACTCATTCCAATGCCGACGTGTCCTAACCCGGGACCACAGATACAAGACAACTTCGATGGAGACATAATGGATGACGGAGAGCAAGCTAATGCGGCGCCAAAACCTACCTCGCTCCAACAGAGGATGCTGGCTCTCTCTGGGCAGAATATAGACGACTTCATGAAGGAGATGGAGGAAGTGCATAGGAAAAGGGAACGTGATCGAGCGGCCGATTTGAACGCCAGGTTAGTCATTGGGAATTTGATGAATATTCGTTTCGAGTCGGATTTCTGCCGCTAATTTAGTAAAAGGATCGAGATTTTATACATATGTTTGTCCTAGAAATTGGGAGATTGTATTTCTTTACTGCCAAAGTTTTGACATAAGTTTTACAAGAAAGTCTTTAGTTAGAACGTATCATTTCACAGAATTTTCATTTCATTGACAGGCTTTTCTAGGTAGCAGTTAAAATTTTGGTGATGCTTACAAATGTTACCTAAATTGGTTAACTTGATCATTATTTAGGATAAACTGAAAACAACTCAGCTTCCGCAGTAAATATGAAAGTAAAATCTATGCATTCACAATGTCCAATGGGCAAGAGCAGTAATCCGTTTAATTCATAAGTGTGAAGCATTTTAGAACTCTATTTGATATTGGCGTCCCTCCCCGGGCCAGTTCAATATATTTAAGACCAATAAATATTGGTTTTCGTATTTGTGGTCTGTCTTGATTGTCTAGCATACTGAGTCAAGTGACCTTGTTTACGTTTACCTTATTACCTATTTAGACCACCTTAACTTTACTTAACGTTATATATGTGTTCAGACTAACAGCGCTGAAGCGGTCGGGCGGACATCGCGACAGCGACTCCGACTCCGACTCGGAGATGCCGCCGCCGCATGCGCCCGAGTTCCTGCTTGAGCCGCCCGGCCTCGAGATGCGCCAGATGCCACCGCCGCTACTCCCACCAGGTATGCCACTTACACACGTTATTCAGCGTTTTTGCACTATAGTTATTATCATACTCCATTTTTTTTAGTTGTTTACTTAATGTAAACAAACCTAACCACGTGGCTCTGTTAAGTGGCAAAACTGTTTTTATCGAGCTTTGACGTATGAATGTTCTGCTGCTATTGGTTTAAGAACTTTTGACCAGGGCTCGGAAAACGGTATTTTTTTCGAAACGGTTTCGTCTTAAATGCCTAAGGAACGATTTGTTTCGGTTTCGTTCGCAAATAACGTTATAGAAAACGTTTTTGAACAAGAACGAAATTTAAATATTTTTTGATCCATATAACGTTTTTAACCGTTTTTTTCCATTTACTGGGTTCGGTAGTATCTAACATTACTAAACAAGTTCATGCTTGTCGCCGCTTTGTAGCCGAACGCCGCGCGCGGCCGCGTCCCGTGGATTAAACCGGTTTTTGATAACGTTCTCGTTTCGTTTCCGTTCCGAACAAAATGTTGAACAAAGAACGGTTCGAAACGTTTTTAAAACGTTATTTTGAATAACGTTTCCGAGCCCTGCTTTTGACGATAAGGGGGAGAAACAAATTGGCTATGACTGACTGACAGACAGACAACACACGTACTCTTATAAGAGTTCCGAACGCACCCCCTAGTTCTTAAGTTTTACAGAGAGCAGCACTGAGTTACTTAAATATTTAACTCAATTTGTGTCAAGTATGTCCTATGAGGCAATTCCAAAGATAATAGTACATTGTGCATCAAGGGTAGTATGAAGGGAATTACTAACGAGAGTGTTAGAAGCCCGACGCCGAAGGCGGAGGGCTTTTAATGACTCGAGTTAGTAATCCCCTTACTACCTGTGATACACACAATGGTTTTCATCACATTTGCGAGGAAAAAAAACAAAGAGAAAACACTTTAACTCTGCAAAATACAAAGAAATAACTTTTGACGAACGGGAACGTAAATGGAAACGATATTTTTTTACTGACCTCTACCACAGATAATAACTGCGTTTAGTTTCGACCTGGATCCGAGCCAGATTTAGCCAATTTGATAAAAATGTATAATTACTAAAATTAATGATAAATGTTGATATAAACTTGAAATAGGTATAAAAATAATGAAGTTTAATGAAGCGTATAGGTTTTGTGTAATGTAAGTTAGTCTATAGCTAATTTTTAAAGATGAAATTAGAAACCGATTTAATTTTTGGCTGAAAATTAAACCTCCTTAGTCAGAAATGATGTACGAAAGAGTTGCAAATTTTAAAAAGAAAGTCATTACTCCCTAGGGAGTAATGACAAACTCGCCATTATTCCCGCGGGAACAATTTAGGCCATTGTCCTTCTGTATACAGGCATGGAATAACAACATATACGAGCAAGTGTGATGAAAAGAAACATAATCACGTCACCCATTGTGCTGTCTCCTCAATACCTATCAAAAGGGGAAAGAGTTTCTCTATGGGTCCGTCCAATATATTTAGTATCTGTGGTCTGTCTATATTTTGGTTGCTTACATCAAGTTAATTATTTACTCAGCAAAAGCGGTACCGTATGTATGTAGTTTTAACAGGGCTTGTATTTTGCCCGAAAAATGGTCTGTTAGTCGCTTGTCTCTAACCCATTTACTCTGTAGTAATAATAATATAATATGAGTTATTTGGTTATTAATTCGTAAACAAGTTTGATGTTATCGATTATAGGCAGTCAATTGCCGGGTCTTTAATATCGTAAATATTTGAAAGGTTATCTTATGATGTTGACTTCTAGTTGATACAAGTATCAGATAGATTATACAGAAAAAGAGTAAAAACAAGGAAAATGACAGTTATTTACGCTAATAGTTGTAATTTGTTATAAGTTACATCACATTATACATTATGTTGTTACAATATCAAACCTCTTGGGGCTTTTTAGTATGGGAACGCGCCGCACCGCCCCGCGTCCGCCTTCGGTGCGTTCGCCGCTTAACCTATAGTTCTATACACAATGTATCTGTCCCCACTAGGGTTGCCAGGCCCAAAAATAGAAAAGCCGGACTGAAGATTCATATGTTATATAATATTCATAATGATAAAAGCCTGACACATTCGTTTTTAAAAGATAATAATTTGGTACTTTTATTTGTGTATTTTTTCATTGTTATTAATTTGAGACTTACTCCGCTCTAATAAAACATGAATCTTAATATATGTTATTATACATTAACCACAATTAACCAGCGATACTCGTTAAAGGTTGTCCAGGTATTCGCACCGTACGGCGGATAAGAGTTAGGAGGAATCAGACTTCTATGAGGATATTGGCAAGGCTCTAAATGAATACCTACTACTCCGTGGTCATTGGTGATTATAATGCGAAACGTGGAAGAAATCATGAGCAAGAAGAGTATTGGTCAAATGCACTGGCACACTTTGTAGAAAAACAAAAGCATTGATTGCTATGAATTGTGCTATGAATACGTTCTTTAAAAAACAGAAACAGTGCCTTTCGACCTGGCTAAGCCCGGGTGGCAGGAGGATGAACCAAATCGATTACATCCTTACGAACAAAAAATGCATTGTGTAAGACGTCGATGTCCTTGATAAAGTGAGTGCGGGAAGCGATCAGCGTATTGTCAGACCTCGGATTGGTATTAAACTGGCCTTGGAAAGAGGACACCATCATACTCCGAAATGAAAATGCATGTTTTACTGCTCAGAAAGAACAGTACCAGTAAAGGGATTACCTTTGTTTCGGTGAAATATGTTTGCTAAATGTATCGTTTCTAATGTATTTGCCAACCAGCTTTGTTTTCTGTAACCGTAAATATTTTAGAATTTATAAAAACTAACCTATCCTATAGGGTTCTACACGATGGTACAAAATAAATTCTGAAAAATTTATATAACATTGGGTTGGCAAATTAAAAAGTTGGGAAATGATACATTTGGCGAATACATTTTTGCCAAACGGCAGGCTCTCCCAGTAAAGGCCAGCGGAACAACTAACGGCGCAGTATAGCTGGAATATAAATGATATTAAAAGTCAACTAGACGACGCCATAAAAGGTGCAATTCTGGAGATAATGTTACCCACAAAAATAAACCCAGGATGTCAAAAGACATCACCGAAATTTTAGAGGAACGGAAATTATTGGTAGCATCACCAAATCAGTCGGGTATCAACATCCTTAATAGAAAAATAAGATACGCTATTAGGAAGGAGCAGAGGCAAAAAAATCACTGACTAAACCTTGACACGATAGAAAAACACCGGGGCCCGAAGGTGTTTAGAAGGCAGCTTAAACGTGGAAACCACCAGATACTTACACAAACTCACCGGTGACGGAGCCGGACTAACATCAGACCGCAAGGAAATACTAGAAGTAGAGAAGTCATAGAGATTCTTCTCCGACTTATACAGCTCCCAAAAGACTGAACTATTTAGTAATTCAGGTAAAGATCCACGAGCTAAAGTGGAAAGGCAGATCCTATTCAACAAGGGTGTTTCCCGTTCGTCAGATTGGTCGACCGGTCAATCGGCCCAATGGGATTTATTTTTCCCTTAACCGGCGGTGTTAGATTAGTATAGCGAACGGGAAAAAAAAGTCGGACTGCATTGATTGATCGGTCGGCCGATCCGGAAACGGGAAATACTTTTTCCCATTTGTTAAACTAGTATGGTGAACGGGAAAAACGCTATGTATCGATTGATCGTTCAAACGATCAGATAAACGAGAAACACCCTTCAACAAGGCTTTATTCGAGGGAGTAACTCTAGAAACACGGAAAAATGCGGTGGTAATTCTACTGCACAAGAAAGGAGTCGTCTTTCAAATTACCGACCAATTTTGCTGCTCAGTCAGGTGTGCAAGTTATTCACGAAGGTTATAATTTTGGGGCTCTCCGACAGACTTGTCTCGGTGCGTGGGAGCGGCTTCTCAACGGTAGACCACGTCCACACATTTCGATAACTTGTGGAAAAGTAATGAGTATACACCGTGTTTTTTTTGATTTACGATAACTTCGGCATATTACTAGGTATATCTATAGAAACTAATTGGTAGATTAGATTTTTAAATATTGCAAAAAATTTTTTTTTTTTCAGTTTAGAACAAAATAATGAAATCTTTTATCTTTGGTCATTCTAAAAGGGCCTTTAGAGTTACCTAGCTAATAATCAGTGTCAAATACGTCTATGTTGGCGTGACATACACACACAAGTAAAGATAACACTTGACAGGTACAAGTCACTTTAGATTGACGCGTATACAAACCTAACAATTGGAAACTCTTTACTCATACGTATTAAAAGAAAATTGTTGTTATCAATTAAGAGCCTTTTACACTAGTTTAACGTGATTAACTGATTAAATTTAAAAATGAAATATCTTTAAAACCGTTAGACTTATCATTTGTCTGTCTTCGGGAAATTAACTTTGTTTGACCTAAAGAACGTTCCCTTAAAGTTATCGTAAATCAAAAAAAACACGGTGTATACAACCAGTCCGCAGAATTAGCTTTCTAAGACTTTTAAAAAGGCGTTCGATTCAGTGGAACACTGGGCTGTCATTCACTCTCTTGAGAAATGTCAGGTCGACCATGGTACAAATCTTTAATCGTTTGCACATGCCTGCAAGCGATTAAAGATGTGTAGCATGGAGCCACACTGCAAGTAAAGTTGTACGACCTTATAAAACCGGTTCGCGTTAGAAGAGAGTTGAGACAGGGAGGCACAATATCTCCCAATACACAGCATTTATAGAGGACAAGAACAGAATGAACTGCTTAAAATCGAAAATTATGTGCTGCAATGCCGATGTTGACTATATAACTGTGCATGGTCATCAAACGTCCCGATTACATTACTCTACCGAGGCGAAGGATCCCGTAGAGTATGTACAGGTTATGACCGGAGTTACTCCTAGGTTCGAGTGGTTAGAACCCTGTACAGGTTATGACCGGAGTTACTCCTAGGTTCGAGTGGTTAGAACCCCGCCACAAGGTTAATTTTATGTAATTTTTGGTGAGAGTACCGGACAAAGATCTGTCGACCTTTTTAAAGGAGAAATTCCGGCCGAGATGTGTCATATTTCGGCGATTTCGTGGCCGCCGGCTAGCGGACACCGCGAAAGTAGTCGTGTTAATTTTATGTTATTGTTAGGTATGTTAATCTGTAAGGTATTTGTAAATATGGGCCTTGTACCCTGAAATAAAGTCCCCACCTCCTTCCACGCGGAATCGGCGTTAGCTGATCAAAAAACTCTTTATGTCTAGGCAAGAGAGAAAGAGAAACAAAAAGAGAAGAGCGAAACAAACGTCAATAACGCTCGGCCGACGTCTATCAACCAAAAATTCTTCGTTGTGTTCGCATCCGTACGACGCTGTTAGCAGTGTTCGCATTCTTACATCGCTGAGTACCGTCGATCGGCACCGGTGAGGGCTGAACAGTTCCGACCACGGCCGAGTAGCCACGATGAGAGCCGATTAGAGCTGGGGACAGCCGTTCGGCGTCGATAGGTGTGGGAGACGCTTATTATTACATACGATACATCTGACGTCTCGACGGCCGTACGGAGCCGATAGTAGGTTTACAGCTGCTGCGATAGCAAATCGCAGGCGATCGGGCGTCTCCGCGGCCGTACCGAAGATGAGACGGCTGAACGTAGGTTTACAATCTGGTGTAAAACAATCGGCGAAAGCGTCTATAGGTGAGGGGAGACCCTTATTCTAATCTATTCTATTCTAAATCAATGTTGTTGGCGCCTACGTCTACTTGGGCCTAGTTAAAAGTTATAAGTCTCGAGAGGAGCTGACAAGAATGCGAAATTAAGCGATGTATCCAGCTGGGATGGGAGGCTTCCAGCAAGCTCTCCGACGTGTTCAAGGAGATTCGATTACGTTTAAACCTCAAAAGCCACACGTTCGAACAGTGCGTTCACCCCGTGATGGTCTATGGAGCCGAAACCTGGACGCCGACTATAGGTAGCCACCGACTACAAGTTACCCAAAGGGCCACGAAAGAGCTATGTTGGCTATGGTCTGTAATACCGACATCCGCAGGAGAACAAGACTGATCGACATAGCTAAAACCATATCCACTACGAAGCGGAAGTGGGCGGGCCATATTTGCCGTAGGTCCGATGGAAGATGAGTTAAAAGGTTGCTGGAGTCGATACCGCGAACGGACCGGAGAAGCGTGGGAAGACAGCCAGCGAGATGGACTGTCGATTTAGTACCTATGTGTGGCTGGGAAGGATTGGATGTTCTAAATGGCCTAAAATGGAAGAGACCGCTACTCAGCATTGGGTAGATCAAATTTAAAGAAGAAGAAAGAGAAGTAAATCACATTGGGCACGATCCGCGCAGCCTGCGACTCCTGCAAGATCGCCAGTCATGCGTGTCTGCGTGAGTGGCTTGCGCGCTTTCGTTCGGCATCTTTTGGCGAGGTGGGGTTGACCAAAAGTCTAAAGCGGTAATTACATTGAGTCGTCTGCCGCAGGTTGCATACAGCGACCGCAACAATGTAAAGAACACTGTATTCGCCCACATTCTGGTCATCTGCTACGCCTTATACCGTCTAATTAGGTGATCGCAGTAGGCGGACATACTGTGAAGACGACGTTCGTCGGCCGAAATAGTTTGAAACAAGTTCGAACGAAGAACCAAGACAAGAACGAAGTAGTGTAATTGCTGCTTAAGAAAAGCTGCACTGACCCCAAGTCCCGTAACTCTTACGGTCTGACGGATAACTCGGATACACCTGTGCTGGCTCTACATTTTATTGTAGCAAAACCCTATCAGGAAAGGAATAGTATTTAGGCTGATCTGCCATAAAATCAAATTTCATATTTTTACAGTCCATAACGTTTTTCATTATTAGTGGCAGTCATTATTTTGAAAATCGTAGTATTAGAAGATATAATTCACAAAACCGATTTTCACTGGTTATACAGCCTCTTCTTTCATCCATCCTTTCTAAATGGATAAAGTCAAAGTCAAAGTTCTTTATTCTTCAATTTAGGCATAATATAATGCACCTATGAATGTCAAAAAGCATTACCACCGGTTCGAAAAATAAAACCTTTGCCCCGAGAAGAACCGGCGTAAGAAACTCTGCAAGGTATATTTTTTTCAAGAAAAAGGTTTACATCATTACATTATAATTATAAATAGTTTACAATATCACAGTATTTTTGCACAGTAGGTGCGGTGCACCTTTTTTAAGCGTAGGTAAATTTATGCGTAGATTACTCATGCAGGACGGACGACTCACTGCCAAACATCCCTAAACGAGTTTCTTACGCCGCTTTTTCTCCACGATGATGCAATGGTGTTGTCCAAAACGCTTGTAGATGGAATCCTTAAGAAAGAGAATGAGCCCTCATGTGGCAATTTTACTCAATAAATTAATATTGAATTTTAAAGGACCAAACCACCTTAGCATACCCTTTTCGATCCTTGTCACTGCATCTTCTTTCAACCCTCATCGTTCTCGAATCACGCTATTTCTTACTCTATTTATCATCCTAACTCCACACTTAGAGCACTCATTTCAACAGCATTAATTCTGCTTTCATTCTTACGCCATAAACATCAATGTTGGCGTCAATACTACCTGAACGATTGCAAGGCGAGCCTAGCTTTACTCGATATGATATTGTTTGCCAAGATTGAGTTTGCCCCATTTTATTATTTTTTCCCGCTTTCACTCTTTTTCCAATATCTGCTTCAGATTTCCCATCTTTCGTATAACTCAAACCTAAATTCACAAATTCATCCAATCGTTCCGCTTTTTCATCTCCAATCAATATCTGACTGAAATTCTGTAACTGTTTCATCTCTCTTCACGACTACTACTTTCGTCTTTTTAACATTCGCTTTCCTTCTAAACTTCATTATCCGCCATGGGGACGGGACAATGCAATGGTCCCGTGAGTGGCGACTGTAACACCCCGTTCACGGCTGTGCTGATATCGGACCCTTCTCGTTTGTCCCCTATATCGTTAGTGGCGTGCGGAGAACAGTTTGCACGTCAAACAACTCGTGAACCATTGTACAGCGAGTGGCCATTTACACTAGTCGGGGCTCACAGCTATAGGGTGACAGGTGGCAATTATATTCAAGTCGCGTGCGGCGCATGGGAAGGGAGGAGAAATCTTCTTGCCGATCCCTTTCTGTCGCCTCCTTCCGCGACATTACGTCGCTACAGAAAGAGATCTCAGCATCCCACGACCTGTCGCTACTGAGCATAGCATAAACCACGGCTTACAGGGAGAGGTCATGTCCAACCTCATTGGCCAATTGCGCTCACTGCTAAAGGCTAAGCCTATTCTAACCTAACCTAACCTAAACACTGCTAAAGGCTAAGCCTATCCTAACCTAACCTAACCTAACCTAACCTAACACAGTCGGTTTTGCCATGGGCAGACTTGTTCGCAGTATATAATATTGTGCAATGCTTCCAGGCATCCGGCCGCCACCGCTAATGGTGCCCCTGGCGCCCCCGCCGCTGCGGATGCTGGCGACGCCGCCGGGCCCGCCGCCCGGGCTGCCGCGCGCCGTGCTGCGGCCGCCCGGCCCGCCGCCCGGCGCGCCGCCGCGCCTGCTGCGCCCGCTCGGCCCGCCGCCGCCGCCCAACAAGCTGCCGCCGGTCTCCGTGCTCATGGCCGCGCCGCAACTCATCACCAAGAAGGATGGACCTCACGGTGACTACTTCGATTAGTTCACTTACCTTACATACCTAGTTGCGTAAGGCTGCCGCGCGCCATGTGTTCATCAGTTTAGACCTTAGTTAAAGATCTAAAGTAAATTGTAACTTTCAATTAAATTGGACAATTTTTTTTTTTATCGTCCAATTCGGTAATTGATATTTGTAAGCAATGGAATCTGACCCACCATAGAACGGTGTCACAGTGACATTTTGCGACTTGAATAATAACGTCACTGTGACAGTTCCATTGGTGGGTCTGGGCTCCATTGACATGATAGTATGTACCTAAAGATTTCCACGACAAAAATGGCATACGTTTCCTCTCTAATCCACTCACGCACTACTTTGTTCCGTCTACTGCTGTTATGGGTTTGTAGCGTTATGATATGGTTAAAGAAATTGAAAATTCAGCCGAATTTTATATATCCGGCTCAACGTTCTTTCTCGTCGACAGCCCTTAGGGTGCGGCTCCACTGAGGCGGAGACGAGCGGAGCTGTGCCAATATTGACCAATAGAAGGCGCGTGCGGTCACGTTGAGCGCGCCTTGCGCGCGTTAGTTTAGATTCTATTGGTTAATAAAGGCACAGCTCCGCTCCGCTCCGCTCCGCTCGTCTCCGCCTCAGTGGAGCCGCACCCTAAAGGATATATTTGTTTAAGTAAAACACTTACGTAAAGCCCCTATTGCATGTAGTTGTGTACAAAATTAATATGGAAAATACGTCAAATTTCAAAGTTACAATGTGGGACGGTCTATACAGATGTGTCACAACTCATACAAGGGGGGCTTTACTCGAGTGTTTTGCCTATAATAACAATTATGCATAAATGCGAATGTCTGTCTTTAGCATAAAAGCTAATATTTTTCCCGTTTGGTTTTCACAGGAGCAACAATCACAGCCAAACCGCAAATTAGGAACCTCTCAGCGGACGTGACGAGGTTTGTGCCTTCAGCTTTAAGAGTTAAACGAGAAGACAAGAAGACAAACGCGAGAGTCAAACCCGCTGTACCGAGGCCGGCAGACGTGCCCAAGCAGGTACCGACCAAGGACGACGCCTATATGCAGTTTATGAAGGAAATGGAAGGACTACTTTAGACGCGTGTACATATTGTGGTTTTTCTAATCGTGTACGCTTTAGTCAACTTAAGTATCATAAAATACATGTTTGTTAAGTACCTTGTGGTTTTATTCAAACTTATGGCAATTGTGTTCCTGTTATTTGACAAATATTTTCGTTGCGTCTCTTTCATTAGATGTGTCTAATGTAAGAGATGTAAGACAAGGGGGTTATAATGACAAGGCTATAGTTTATTTTACCGCCAGCGTAAAGGACAGAGCTATAGGAGTTACATAGCTCTAGGGGTTATTATTACATAGCTATGCAGTTTAGTTTACGCTGAGAGAAAGAGACGGAGCAATGTAGCATCGTAGCATCTATAGCTCTGTCCTTTATGGTCGCCGTAAAATGAACTGCATAGCTAAGTCATAATGACCCGGCCTCCAGTATTTGGCAAACATTGCCAATTAAAGTGCCGCCTTGAAATGGAACGGCCAGACCTGGAATTGAGTGAAATAGAAATATGTACGTTAATTTCCCAATTGTGCTTCTTTTGAGGTTAGAATAACTGACCGTCATTTTGGTCTCATTTTCAGAAAATACTAGGTCGTAATCGAATAATGTGCAAGTTAAACATTTTCTTGTCCGTTTTCTGTTCGAATGTGTAAGAGTTTGACATTAATAATTTTAACATAAATAAAAAATCAAATCCGTTTCATGAACACACATACAAAATACCTGTTATTTGACGCATAATGATTTTATGGCAAGGAGAAGGAACACTGGCACACACTGGATAGGTTAAGTGGAATCTGAAACCAATAAAGACAATTGATTTCTCAAGACTGCAACATGACTGCAATCCTAAGACTCCAAATGTTTTGCCAACCCTGACGACTAAGTGGTCTTGTCCATTCACCAGAACACTGCTACTTGGTGGTAGGTTAGGATGGTGATAGCGATCTGGACGGTTTTAGCTAAAAAATAGGAGTTATGGTGCCAGTTACTGGTAGTGCCAACTATAATAGAGGCAAGTTCTACCAATGGCAACTTACTAGGACTTCATTTATCGTAAAACATCGTATCTTGATCCCTATTAGCTATTTCAGTGCAACATTTATCACTAGTAAAAATAAATACTCGTAAGTGTTAACTAGAATATACGATATATTTATTTAATATACATTAATATGGAAGGTACATTGGTAACTGAGTATAATCAGACGGGTACAAAAATCCCTCGCCACTTTCCGTAGACCCGATTCCGAGTATCTTTGGTAATTGCGAATACATAGTCTGAAAAAGAATACAATCATTAGAGGATATGATAAAAAAACCGGTCAAGTGCGAGTCGGTCTCGCGCACCGAGGATTCCATACCGCGCACAGTATTATCATATTCCAATTTTCATTCGGTTTCGAATCGAATCAGCACTACAACTCACACTTGACATGATATCGTTTTTCTTCATGGTTTTTAATATACATACTCGTATTGATACATTTTTTTTAATACTTTAAAAAAAAAATCTATGGGGACCCGCTTTCTAATTTTCTTTTATATATTAGTAAAAGGAATGTTGATAGGACTGCCTGGACTGACTGGAATTAAGTAGGTAGTCACCTTTTTTATAAACACTTCGCTTGTGAGAATAGTAAGTGATTGAAATTACGAAATACGGCTGTTACAGTCATCATCATCTTAGAATAATCAGAGTATAGTAATAAATGGAGAAATAAAATATGCCGCTGCCGTGATCCGTAATTGAATTGCTATTAAACTCTATTTAACTCTAATAATTTAAACGCTTTTTATTTTACTAAATTAACACATGCTAAATGAAAGCAGAGAAGGCCGTGCCAAGATGCATTACGCTAACTAGCGCTAATCGCGTCACTGGTAGATGACGTGATACGAAAAGTCACGTGATCTACCAGTGACGCGATTGGGTTAAAAACGAAACTAATAGAAACGCTAATTAGCGTAATTCATCTTGGCAGGGCCCTTAGAGCTGTGTGTAAAATTTCTTCGAAGTGCGATCCCTGGTCATGAGAAAGGTAATATCCCGCTGAACTTTCGAGTATTTAAATTGTGCACTATTGCCTCTTTGTATATGTATTTACGCGGTATTTGTTACCTTCATCCGTAGGCAAGTGCCTAACAAAATGCAACTAGTTCTTCCAGGCTGCAGGGGCGGGAGCAACATCTCTTAATGTTGTCTCTGAACTGCCAACTGCTTCTGCTCTCCAATTCAATTTCTGTCAAAGAAAACGAAAATTGACTTCCATGTTATTTTATGAAGCTTTCTGGGACTGCGTGAAAACTTTGTTTTTGCCAAAATATTGCAGTGAGTAGGCATATTTTTATTGTTTTGGGTGATTTAAAAGTTCACTCGCCTATCAGAACATTCGTCACGGTCAGTGAAGAAGATATCTTTCTGAATGTAAACAGTTTTTTGACGTAAACGTGTATTACACAATGAGGTGAATGGTAGGTGATAAACTACCTACTTTAATGTCAGTGACATAGAAATTAAAACGTAGACCGCCTGATATTTTATACATAATGTTAATGTTTATCGATGTATATAAAACGTGGATAAAGCAGTGTAATATTAAAACAATATCCTTAATCGCACGTGTCATGACTACATCTAGTAAAAATGACATACATCCTGCTGTAAAAACGTTTAAAAAGAACCATGCACGAGTACAATTTAACGGTAGAGTCCTCTAACAAAATACTTCTACGTCCTCTGATAACTTACAAACTACAACGTTTAACTAATTAGAGAAAGTTCAAGTAAGAGACCTCGCCATCTCACATACTATTTGATAATACATGTTATGTAAATTAATGTAAAAAATGGTATTTACATGACTAGATTTGTCAAACTAGCGGAGCAAAGGTTGATACAGATTTGTGGGGGGAACTTTTATATTTTCCGGGATGAAAAGTAGCCTATGTGTTAATCCAGGGTAAGATGCCATTTCAAATTTTATCCAAATCCGTTCAACCGTTGTAGCGTGAAGGAGCAACTAACACACCCACACACACACACACACACATTCGCATTTATAATATTAGTAATTGTACAAAATAATTATATTATTGTAGAGCAGTTGCGGCTCTATAGTAAAAATTTACGGTCAGGAGACCTAAATTGAGGCCTGTTACAATACATGGTTCTAGTAAAAGGGCTCTTGTAAGAACTAGGTACCAGAATTCATAAGTAAGCGATCACTTTTGTACCTTGTCGTTCTAACGTTCGTGTGTGAATGTGTAATACTTCGTGTGTAAGTAATTTAATGGTAAATAGACGAATTATTCAAGCGGCATATCAATTCTTCGGCCGGTGTCACGCTGCGCTGGCCGTTTCTTAACATAATCTTCTTAGGCCTTTCTATTCTTACCCATGGAGTATTCTGCCATCTGTCCGTATATAGGACACAGAGTTGTCTGGACCATAGCGGTCAAAGAGTTCACGCAGTTGGCAAAAGTCAGGTCGGCGTGAGCTGACGTCACGATGTGGGTTGAAGCGAAGTTGGAGCTGTACGCCACTAGGAGTGCCAGTACGAAGTGATGACCAAACATCTTGACGCGTTTCTATAACAATAGAAAAAAGGAGGTTAAGCGCAACAAAAAACTAACTTTTCCTACCGCTTGTTACGAAGTGATGGTACATAACAACTGGGATTTTTCCCCACCAGTTACCAATGGCAACTACTACAGAAAAAAAACCCAGCTCCAAAAAAATGAAAAATAAAGTGTTCGCGAAGGCAATGGGGCGAATTATACTTATGCATTTATTTCTGCAATTTCTTATGTTTTGTGTAATAATTTTTTTGTCTGTCTGTGAATGAAACAGTCTATCAAATTTATTTTTTCTCACTGAGACACCATGGCGGCGCGTGCAACCACCATTGGTTGCGCGTCGCGTCATAGATTTTGTTGGTGGCGGCGCGGCGGCGACTGGTCGCGCCGCCATGGTGAGAAGCCGGCAACATACGTGTTGATAATATAACATGGTACCTAAAAACGTGTAGTTAGATAGGTAGATACGTCAAAATTGCAAGAAGTATCTACACGGTGTTTTTGTCTGTGGCCACACCGGTCGACGTAAAAGATGGGACTAAAAACGCCTTAAACGTTGCATTAGCGAGTTTTAAACTTCAGTGTGGTTAGTCCTAAGAGAACTCTGAAACTATCAGATCTTAACCATCGTTTGTTATAATTGCACTATTTGTAAAAATATTTGAAAACCACTAAGTTCTTAAATACTTTTCGCGTAAATTTGCAAGCGTTTTACGTGGATGTTTACAAATAAGATAACGTTCAATGACACATATTTAAGAATATGTATTGTACCGTATAACCACATAAGTGTGATCCTAGCCTGCAACAATACTCCAATATTCCTCATTACAGTAGTCTGAAAATTATACTACTTACTAGTTACTATAGCTAGAATTTAGAGGAAATTTGATTTTAGGCCAAACAATATACCTATGAGTATACCCAGCAAATGCCCAGAAACTGTAGCTATAAGCTATCACATTTTAAGGATAATGTAGTAAGGAAAATTGGACAACAACTGTTGAAGCTTTGCGTAAGTTTTGGTACCTAATCAAAACTTCCTTCTAACTAACCTTCGTTATATTTATTTTAATTAGTAATTCTTATTTTTTTCAATTTCGTATTGTATATTTTTTCGAAAACTTACCTGGAATGCTGAGTAACCACCCACGGAAATGTTAAACCCTTAATGGCAGGCACAAAAAATCACCAAGCTTTTATAGGCGGATAGGAAAACAAAATTCCAGAACTAATTAATATTTCCAAAGGCGTCGTTGTTTATTCACTGATTTTAATACGGAAAGTTACAAAGCAATTTCATCTCGTATAATGCCGTTTTAATATTCCGCTCATTTCACAGTGTGACAGACGGGCAGTTCCTATCAACGTTGGCCGACGTGGACTAATGAATTCTGTTAACTAACTCTAAAAATACAGCGTAAACATGTTGTTATAAATATCGGGAGCACCGTTTATCGGCCACTAGTTTTTATCAAGTGAAGTGACCTATCAGGGTGTAAACATTCATAACAGAATGTCGGCTAGCACTGTCTGCCGATGCCGATCGTACAATCTGAAAGACATTGCAAACTCATCAACTCTATTTGATTCGTAATAGAAGCGTCTTCTCTGGCTGGAGAAGCCAAAGCTATTGCATGTTATTGCATTCACCCAGACGATTACTTACTAGCTCATATTTGTCCGGTTTATAAACTCCTTTAAAACCTGCCAAGTTTCAGAGTGAAAGGGATTATTATTAGCGTCGTGTAACTCTGTTCCTTTTTTGTCTTGAACTTGGCAGATATAGGCACTTAAGCATTTCATAAATACGATGCCCTAATTTGTATGCTTATATTATTAAAATTTAAACTTGTGAGCATATTATTTTGTCAATCTCGCATAATCGCCCAAAAACGGATATGGGCGAATTTCCAGGATATGGATAAGTTGGTGCCAGAGAATTTGATAGTTTCCGAAGGAAAAAAAACGAGTATTGCGCAGACGAAGGCGCGGGCGTATGCTGATACTTAAATAAGTCTTTACACGTGTCAATCTAAATGCCTTGCCATTCCTTCAAAGTTAACGTCAAAACATAGAAAACTGTAATTTTGACCCATCTTGAGCCGAGCATTAGAGTCGAGATCTGTTTATCAATATGGGCCATAGACCACTGCCATTTTTGACGCATCTTGGAGACGAGCATTACAGTCGGAGATCTGTTTATGAATGAGGCCTAAGTTTATATTAGACCCGTCCGCATTTAGACTTGACCTAAGCACACTGTTCTCGCTTGCCGTCGCGTGATCAACCGAGTAAACAGATAGGACTTTGGTTTCACAAGACGTGTTTGTTTGTTGAATTGTAATTAATTGGTAATTGATATGTTTATCAAACATCGCTTATTCAAAATGGATCCTATGGCAAAAAATAAATCATGCCCAAATGAGTAGCGATACTTTAATTAGTGAGTCTACTTTAAACTTGCCTTATCTCGTAAAAAAGGTGGTAATTTTTAGAATCGCTTCGAATTGCCACAAATGCAGATATATAATTAGGCTTTTGCGTTTATTTCTACGAAAAGCTGCTACGGCGGCTGTGCTAAAGGATCACAATAGACGCTGAAAAAAAAATTGCTCGTTTCTGACAAGATTGTTATTGTTGTGCATATGCGTCTTGATCCGATACGAACCTAACAAGACGTCTAAATACATCAACAGATGAGGTGCGACCTCACCGCTGCTCAAAAAACGGTGACGGTACGGAATCGCAGTGACGTGCCGGAAATGTCAAGGTAAAGTCGTGACGCTTAGGGCACGTCACTGCGATTCCGTAATGGCACGGATCCGTATTGCAGCGATGGGGTCGCACCCACAGATTAATTAAGGTGTCTCTTTCGTTGAATCATTAAAGAACTTGCTGTTCCTACTATCGTCTACCTAACTAACTTATAAATAATAGTTAAACTAAAGAGAAAATCTGTCTCGGCTCGCAATTTTTTTTTAATGTAACTAATGTGATGTGTATATGATTTTTTTTACCTTTTTACACGACCGCCCGAAAAAAGGAGTGTAATGTTGTTCTTCTTCTTTCTTATTCTTTATTCCACCGTAACTTCTAACTGAGCCGATTTAGATGTCGTACCTTTACAATCGTTTCACCATGGGTGACACAGGATAAACTGATAAAATTGAAATTAATTATTAGCAGGCTACGTATCAATATCAAAAATGCAGTCGGGTTGTTGAAGCTTGCTTTTCATTTAGTTATTTTTCTTGAAGTCCACTTTTAAAAAGGTAATATAGAACGCTTACTTATAGGATCACTTTGTGGTGCGTCTATCTGTAGGACTTCGGTAAGTTAGTGGTTGTTGCCTCAAGGTCAACCTGTGTGTCAATAGGCAGTTTTAATGTGCCTAGATAGTAGGTAATACCTAAATAAGAACTTTGAAACAATGTAGAAATCTAAATAACAGTGTACCTATTACATACATATTGGACTGGTTTGAGAACTTACCTACCTACCTCAGTAGGTAAGTCCTAAATGTATAAACGTATAGCCCGTGTCACAATGTTGTGATATAATTTGGCGCGACTACAGCTCGATCTCTTAATTATTTAATTCATTAATTTTATCGTATAGTGCTGCACGACCATTTTTGTAACTAATGCGTGGTAATGCCTCGTAGAGACGGATATTTTCGTCTATTACAATCTAACGTCCACTTCTATTTTAAAAGAAAGTACACGTTTAGGTCCCGTGCGACTACACGTGTTTCGTATCTTGCATAGTCTGTTGGCCGGTGGAATGTTTTTGACCACCGTATCAGATATATTTATTTTATTAATCACGTGTTGTTGATAATTAACTGTAATTATGTCAATAAGTAGGTAAGCGATGTATTGATCTGTCTTCTGAAAACGTATAGTCTTGGGTAAATGTGTTGTTTTGTTAGTTATGATTCTATATTTATGATTTATGTTGTAGGACCTTGTGCAGGGTCACTGCCGCGAAGCAGCAGTTTTCGCATTGATGTGTGCCGGTGTGGGGATAAGACTCCTGGTTAAAATTACTAGCATTTCATCTCAGTCTTCAGGGTTGGCAACGCATTTGAAGTCTTAGGATTACAGTTTTGAGATTGTAGTCTTGAAATTTCAAATGTCTATGGGTATCAGATCCCACTTACCATCAGGTGGCCCTGTGTGCTCGCGTGCCTTCTCATTGCCATAAAAAAATGTTGTGGTGGGCAAGGTCACAGGTAAGAGGCGACATGGACGCAGGCAGTAGTAGCTCTGCAACATCTGTGTGAACAGGGATCGAGCGCACCCAACCTTTTTACCCGATTGCCGAAGGACGAGGGCAATGTTTACGACCTGTATTTTCTGTATGTAGGTACTAGGTATGTACCTATAGTCGTCATCAATAGAAGTTGTGAACAATGTAAACAATGCGCCGTATTATAGTTGTCTATAGTTTGATGAGTTTACTAGTAATGGGTAAAGTAGACTAAGATTAAAAATCGCTTAAAATGTATTTTTTTATCAGAACCCCTAGAATCGATCGAGGCAGACGTGTCACCAATATAACAAAAAAAGGTTTGTTTACATGGTTCACAAGTTCTATTGATGGCGACAATATTTATTGTACGGTTCTTTGTTACCTTGTATAAGCCTTGTAACTGAATGGTGTCCAAAACATTTTAAAATTAAGAAAGGAAGGCAGCGTCTTAGATGGGAAGATGATCTTCGGAAAGGAAACAATCGACTAGTGTGGCGGGTTCTAGGCGAGGCTTTTGCGGATACGCAAGACAATCTCTATACCGGTGTCCAATAATTAATATATCTAAGTTACTTTATATCTAATTACGTAATAGGTTACTCATGTAACTATATTATTTCAGATTGTTGTAAGTTGAGTGTGACTGCCTACATTTTTAGGGTTCCGTACCAAAATTGTAAAAAAGGAAACCTTATGGTGAGATTTCGTTGTCTGTCGGTCTGTATGTCACAGGTTTACTCAGCAACTAAGAATGCTATCAACAAAAAATTTGGCATAATATTAATACAACTTACTTGCCCGCATCTGTTGCAAGGGGGTCTAGAATAGGAGGTTGAAAAATGAAAGTGGTTTGATTCTAGCAAATGGGGTGTCATATCATATGAAAGCGCTCAATCTGCACAGTTCGAAGCTATATTTTTATTGAAAATCTGTATTAAAATTAAGGCTAGTGAAAATGGACCTTATTGCATTTATTTTTTTAATATTAATAAAGCTCATGAGTATTTTCTTTTACGGTTACGAAGCATATTGTCATAAATACGGCACCCTCGGTGCGCGAGTCCGACTCGCACTTGACTGGTTTTTGTTTAATGTGTTCTAAATAACTAAGCAACAGTTGGGTTTTTAAGCTTGCGTTTGGTTATCCACCTTGAAAAGATAGACACAGTTTCCAAGAACTGATGACTCTAGAGAAACACTTGAAGAATAAGAAGCTAATTCTTGACCAGAGCGGGTTTCGGTGGAATGAGCCTAGAGGTGACAGGAGCCGAAGCACTTACGTTACAAGGAAAATAATACTTAAGTAGGTCATTATGTACAATACTTTATTAACAAACTTAACGTACAATATGATCTGTGTAAAAAATCAGTAGAAGGTAAGTTAAATTCCTCCAAAACAGGAAAAGCAAATATAATATTGTACATGAAACTATTTGCAGTTCGTGTGAATATGTTCCTTTTTTTAAGTTATCCTACTCAACTGAGTAGGAAAACCAGTCTTCAACTGAAAACCAGTTTAGAACATATGATAATTTGGAAAAACCATGCGTTAGGACAAACGTTATTGGGGTTTCCGAGGGACACCCAGGAATATTAAATATGTTACACAAAAGGTAAAAACGGGTCTCTATTACTAAGACTCAACTGTCCGTCTGTCTGTCTGTCTGTCTGTCTGTCACTAGACTGTATCTTATGAACCGTGATAGCTAGACACTAGGTGATGATGTATTTCTTTTGCCGCTATAACAACAAATACTAAAAACAGAATAAATTAAATATTTTCGTGGAGCTTCCATACAACAAACGTGATTTTGACGTTTTATGTGCGATATTAATATAGGCAACGGGGTAGACACTTAAAAAATTCACAGAATATTTAGTTGTATATTCACTTATATACAACTATTACTACTTAACTATTTAATATTAATATATATCGTGAGTCCGACTTGCACTTGGCCGGTTTTTTTATATACATAGATTTTAGGTTTAATTGTATAATTTTATATTATGCTAGCTTAAGTATTATCATTGTTTTAATTAATAAATAAGTTTAGAAAATAACTGACTGTTGAATCTTGTGGCTCTTCTTCTCAGCAGTGGACTACTCTTAGAGAGCGCTGGTAGATTTTGGTCGTGTGTACCCATGAGGGCGGCCTACTTACTGTATAAACATAGTATATCTAATTTAATTACATAGCTAAAAGGAACTTAGCGAAGGGACCGATTTCTGAACGACAACTTGCCGAACATAGGGTTATGTGTGGTCTGCGTGGGCGACTTGTAACACTCATTCAGCAGCTCTTCGTTGTCTTCGCGCGCACTCTTCAGGAACTGCTCGAACTCCTCGCTGTCCCGGGCTTCGATCCCTAGTCTCCAGGCCATCAGACTGCTTATTCCAACCAGGAGCAGAGCGCCCAATGAGACTCCTGCGTAAACTTAAAAAAAAAGTCGCTTTGAATAAGATTGTGATTGTTGTGCATCAGCTTCTCGATTCCATACGAGCCTGACAAGACATTAGATACATTATCTGAGATGTTAGTTAATTCGCTGAAGAACTTGCTGTTGTTACTATTGCTTTGGTTAAATAATAGCTAATATCATAATTAGTGTATTCATTTTTGGTCAACTAAGAGAAAATGTATCTGGGTAGGTTCAATTTTGGCTCAGTTTGCGATTTCATGAGGTTTTTACAAAAGGCAAAGATACTGCATACGAGCACACTGACCTGATGGTAAGTGAGATCTGAAACTATGATAATCCTAAGGACTAAGTATGATGGAATGGGTCTATACCGGAACATAATAATGGGAATACTGCTGTTTTGCGGTAATCTAGATTTGCGAATATAACTTTACAGTAGTATATAAAATAGGCAAAACCTATCAGGAACAATCCGATTCTATGATAGTAGGTTCGGTTTTGGTGCTCTTCTATGTGCGCGCTTGAATTCAGACATTTTTCTGGAGTTGTTCGACTGTTGTAGAAACTTATAATTCTTAGGGGCAGTTTGGATCAGTCATCATGAGACGATAGATTTAATTTTTTAATTGAGACTTTGACGATTTTATGCCCACTTTTTATGAAAGATCTCCTAGTCCGGTGACCATCATGTGGAACAAATTAAAAAAACCGCTCGTGATTAATTTATTTTTCAATTATTTACTGACTCAACTCAGCAAAAACGCAGAATTACCAAATTAACCCCGAAGTACCCTATCACTATAATGTACATTACTAGCGACCTGCCCTTGCTTCGCTTCAGTTTATGTAAATAACATCCGTAGATAATCTAGAATTTATTATTGCTAAAAACCTTTTGTTTTAACGATAAAAACGATATAAGGAAGATAAATTATTGGTATAGGGTAATGTTTTCTTTGACTTAACTCGATTATTGCTTTATCGTCAAATGATTTAGAAACCTATACAGGGCGTCCCAAACTTATGGGACATGAAGGGGAAGTACCTTAAATATCGTAGATAGTGTATTTTGCTGAAAGAAGACTTTATGTTATTTTTAAAAGTAAGTAATTCTGCATTCATAGATTTTCTAAAAATTAATTGCTTCGTCTGGGAATCGAACCGACTTAAATGTCAAAAAAAAGCATCCTACTTTTATGATGCCAATCGAAAGAATAGCTAAAAAATAATAACTCTGCTTAAGTAACATTGTATTTTAAAAGAAAGGAACAAACAAACAAACTTGGTACTAAATGCAGACGATTATAGATACTTACTATAATAACTTTCCATGCAACTCGGCTTCGAATAAACATACAATGTAATCTCGCGTGCGTCATCATTGTAAGTGTAGCCAAAATTGGAATAACATCCAAAGCTGACTCTGACATTTTTGCAAACCCTCCAGTTGCCGTTCTTATCCTCTGTAACGTTGACTACAGTGATCCCTCCACCGCACTCTTTGGAACAGTCCGAACTGCCGTGGCAGCTGTAACAGCTTTCGAGCGCGCGGCATTGCCGCCTGTGGCAATCCTCGCAGGGCTCCTGGCTACAGTACTCGTCAGTGTAGTGCCGGACGTCCCACTTGGGTAATTTATCGCATTTACAACGTCCACAATAGCAGTGACCACGGTTGTTACATTCCTAAAAGATATAGTTGCCATGTATTAGTGTGCTTTGGAATCTGTCAGAAGCCCTAGATAAGATGCACTCGGCGTTATCAAAAATGTAGAGTGGCGAGCGTCGAACGCCTACATCATTTCCACACATTTTGTCGGATTTTGTTTCGAAAATCGTTTACGTTATCGTTAAGCAAGTTGTCTAGCCCCACAGCAGCCTTACGCTTCGATGTGGTAAGCGAAACATAATGCCGCGTCTATTCTGCTAAATTAGCTACTTACGATGCCATCGGTGTCTCTGCAGGGCATTTTCGAATTGAGGCAACCGCACGCTTCGCCTTCCCAGTTGCTGCTGCACCTGCACTGGCCGTTCCGACATTTGCCGTGTCCAGAGCACAGCGCCCCATAACTGTCTCTCTTGCAACTGTCAGTACGAAACTCGCAGTAATGCCCGTCGAATCTGGAAAAAATATACACAATTACCCGCCTCATTCGTTCGATCTCAAAAATTCAACGTAACATAATCGTTAAGGAGCTAGCACAAAGCTAGGCATCTCGCTATGGAATTGCAGGCTGGTAGAATTCCCACTCAACTCCTATAACACACATTAAAATGAGGTACGTACCGTTCAATTTGCATACAAAACTTTAGCATGAAAACAAATTGTATAATTTTATCAGGCTTACTGCCGAATAACAACACTCATTTATCATAACATTATTTTTTGTTATGCATTATATTATAAGTATATTTATTCTTACAAGGTTAGTTCAGAACTGTGACAAAATGAGTAGTAGACTAAGACGTCAGAATTACCTACTTTTCCTTGTATTAAGTAGCTTAACAGGTTTATTTAGTCCTAAGATAATTTGTTTTTAAACGGATAACAGAAGAAAACTCTAAAATTAACAAATACCATTATTGTGATATCAGAATGAACTCTATTTACATCGTTATAGACATTTAAAATCGATAAACCGCCGTCTGTCACCCTGTATGTATCATCTATCAAACTACGCAACGGGTTTGAATGCGGTTTTCATCAATAGATATTTGTTTAAAGAGGAAGGCGTTACGGACAACTGACATAAGCCAAAGCGAAGCGAATGCGGGACGCTAGTTAATGAATAAAGCATTCCTTTCTTACCCAGGGTGACATACACAGACACCACAATTACAATCACCGTGTTGACTGCAGAGAACGTCATCTTTGATACACGTTGCGTTGGAAGCCATATCTTTATTCTCGCTACATTCACATATAGGGCCACTCCTGAAATATGTCACACATGCAACAAACATGTAAATAAAGCTAAGTAAGTTAAAATATTGTAGCTTATGTCACTCCCACAACCAAGATGAATCTAACGACACCTCACTCTTCGACATGAGTTTAGGCCTACAGGAGGGTACAATAACATACTCGCATACATAGGGGAACCCGGGGCATGAGAGGCCCCCGGGGCAATATGAGAAGGCTTTCCCTACCCCCTCTAGACGCCGAATGCCATAGGCGATGGCAGGGACGGCTGCCTGTACGCCCCGCGACCCCGCGCGCGGTGAGTGATAATGTCAGCGCTAGTCCGCGTCTCACGGAGCGTAAGTTGATATTTTGATCTAATTTTTCAAGATTTTGCGTAATAAATGCTAGTTAGCCCCGCACAAATTAACATATATTTGCCCCGTAAGTAAAATAATTGCTTGTTCTTTTTTTGCAGAGTCAGTCATGGTTAGAAATTATAAAAGGAAGACCGATTGCGCCAATGGGATATAAAAAATGGAGTTAGCTGTAAAAGATGTGGTTATAGTGCCCCAGGTATGACCATCGTGCCCCAGGCACGGGGCAATAGGAGCAATTTGTATTTTTTTGTTAAATGTTTATGGTCCAAAGATATGGTAGACTGAGCTAATTATTTGTTGTTAAAATGAAAGATTACTTGAAAAAATGATTAGGTACTTAAACAATTTTGCATTTTACTCTAATCTCGTGTAATTACGATATATCCTTAAAGGCCCCTATTGTCCCGGGTACCCCTAAATATTCGTATATACGCGCGAAAAACATCACCCTCCTTCTGGGTCAGTCGGGTAGTAAAAGCTATCGTATCGTTGACAATACGATTACATGTCAAAGGCAATATTATGGTTTCATCCATTAGAATAGACGCCCAGAGTCCCTAGACAAGATGCATTCGACGTTCGATATTGTTATCCAAATTGGATTGACGAAATGTTTCGTGACGAGCTCCTACGCATTGCCCATACATTTTGTTGGTTTCGAAAATTGTTAACGACAGAATTAAGCATCTTGTCCAGCCCCACAGTATAGAAATTTTTAAATCAACGTCGTACCGGCCTGTGTTACAACTGCAGATACCACATTGTCTATCTCCAGCCTTCGAACAATCAGGCGAATTATGTTTTGTTTTGTTTTCTCCCTGACATTTGCAACTTGAAATGATATCAATATCCAAAAGTAGATGCTCTTGTAAACCTTGCTGTACTACAGTAACATTAATGTGATTCTTTCCGTAATATTCCAGAAGTGTTATTGTTCCATCTATTGTTTTTTCTTCATCTGTTACAACTGTACAGTTTGTATTATTTTTTCTACAGTCAGGTTTAAAGTTTATTTCAAAATATTTTTGGTCTTCCACAGCAATGTTGACATCTAATTTTATGTTTTGGCTTATTTTCTGAAAAGTGAAAACGTATTTACAAGCGACACTAGTTTTGTAAAATTAGACCGACCTTGCTTAATTACGTTACTTACCTCTGTATTAAGTAAGCTATGTTTCACTTACCTGATAGATATCTTTCAGCGTGTTAGAAATAGTATCAGTATCGTAAGTAGAATAACGAGCACCTTGAATAGCATCGATTATAATTGTGTAAGGGTTCGTTTCATTCGTCTCTTGTTGTGTTGTCTTATTGAAAGTTTTAGCAAAGATTATGGTAAACTGGCGATCAGCAGCTAGCTTATTAATTATTCCTATAGAAGGATAGTCCATTTGCTTTTCATTATAATATAATCCATTGCTATCTAAATAGCAGCCACCGTCGTAAGGTTTAGAAATTCCGGAAAATTTTCCATCACCAGCAGAGTGGAAATTGTCATCTGTTATTAATATTATGAGCTTCCGTGACTGGTTCCTCCACACAATGGTTTCTTTGCAAGCCATGATTTGCGCAAGACCGTCGAACCCGCTCTCCGGCAAATCGTGATTGAAACCTAATCTCACTTTATGTAATTCTTCTATAAATGTCGTTACGTTGCTCGTTAAATTTAACGTGTGTTTAAACGAATAACAGTTCCTTTTGAGGTTTCTGGAACATCGAAAAACATTAGGTTGGTTTGGTTTTGGGGAGCAGAGTCCCAGTTTTAAGGGCTTGGTCTTTTCCTTAAACGTTATAATTGGAACCCTTATAAAGCAATTCATCTGTCTGTCTATTCGTCTGTCTGTCACAGGTTCTTGTAACTACGAAGGTAGTTTTAATGTGTACTCCAGCTATACTTGGTAGGCGAGTCTCACATAACCATCCTGAGTCCCCCCCCTCAGGTCCCCCGGAACTTTTTTTTTTTTAATGGTATATGAGTAATGTAATGTGACACGCAATAAATGATTTTGAATTTGAATTTGAATTTGAGGCAAACGAGCAGACGGATCGCCTGATGGAAAGCGATTACCGTCACCCATAGACACCTGCAGCACGAGAGGAGTCACAGGTGCGTTGCCGGCCTTTCAAATGAGAGTACGATCTTTTCTTGAAGGTTTGAAGGTCGTAACGGTCCGGAAATACCGCAGGCGACAGACCATTCCACAGTTTAGTTGTGCGAGGCAGGAAATTCCGAGTGAAACGCTCAGTTGTGTACTGCCAACCATCTAAATGATGGTGGTGGAATTTCTGTCGCGTAGGACGAAGGCGGAAGGATTCGGCAGGAATTGATCCGAACAGCTCCTCGGAGCACTCCCCGTTGTACAAGCGACCTGGGTGGTACGCGTGAATAAATTACCCTAGTGTTGAGAAAAAGGGGACTAAGGTTCAGACTACTGGGCCTTATCTATAACCAACTTATAGGGCATACAACCATTACCGTTTACTTGATCCCGATGTCAAATATAAAGATATATATAATTATATATATATATATATATATATATATATATATATATATATATATATATATATATATATATATATATATATATATAAACAATTTTGTAATTATCATGATAATAATAATTTTTTTTAAACATAAAGTCGCCGTATAGAGAACTTGTGAACGATGTAAACAAATTATTACTGTTTGACACATAACTTCAAATATTCATCAAATGATCTAGTGTATAAATCATTGCAAAGACCTCACCTTGATATTTAAAAGTGCGTTATTATAGCGTAATCATGGTGAATAGGTTCGTTTGGTTTTGTTTACATCTTTTGCAAGTTGTATTGACGATGAATTTAGTCTTGGATGTTTTCTATGTGTTTAAGTGTTTATTTTATTTTTATAAGTATGTTTCAGATTATCGGATTCGGATCGTAGGTTTTCATAGCACGGCAGTTCAACTCATACTCATTTGTTTATGTAATTCCAAAACGCTTTTATATTCGCCCTGAGCCCATGAGTATAGCTGCTAAGCTAATGAAAGATTACGATTATAAAAAAAACATGTACAAATTATTTAATAATGTAATTAATATTAAAAGTGACAGTTATTATCAATATATAAAAAAAAGGAAGAGTTGAACTTTTACGTTAATGTCGACTCCACAGCTCCCTTCATCTTACCGTGCTATGAAAACTCCGAACCCTATTCATACGTATACCGGGTGTACAATCCAAATGGGTCAGTATGGAGAAGTCGGAAACTATGAGTGATAGCGAGATCTGTTCTTAGGAACCATGACGTCGATTTTAGATTTAATAATAATTACATTCAAACTTTTTTATTAACTCTCATACATAACCGGGAATCGAACCTGGTCAAAATCAATGTGTATAAATTCTGCAACTCGCAAGAAGCACAACACTAATGGAATCTTGTTTAAAGCATGAGAGTTAATAAAAAAGTTTGAATGTAATTATTATTAAATCTAAAATCGACGTCATGGTTCCTAAGAACAGATCTCGCTATCTCTCATAGTTTCCGACTTCTCCATACTGACCCATTTGGATTGTTCACCCGGTATATATCGTTGTTTAGTACCCATAGTAAAACGCCTAGAGCTTAGTTTGGGACTCCTGATAAATCCCCTAATATTTCATTTACTTATATTTATTACGTACCTGTTGTAAGGAATCAAATTTTTGTCTATAAACGTTCCTAAACCTAAGTAGACTTTATTAGTTAGATTAAATAGGGCACTGTAAATTTCTTCACTTCTCAGTATAGTATCATTTCTTACATACTTCATAGTACGCGATGCATCAAAAAGGAAATACAGGTCTACAGGGTAGTTTTCAGCTGCTTTATATTGAAATTTAAATCTCGCCGGCTCACCGACCCTTAATTTAATTTTTATTCGTTGAGGTTTTATTTGAACTACGTTTCCGTCATCTGATGTAAAATTACGATCATCCAGGATGTCGATTTCGTTATTTGCCTCTTCTATGGCACCGACCTCGCTGCACCAATCGACTTTGGTTAAGCCAGCTGGTTTACATCTCTGGTCCAGGTCTAGTTTCTGTAAATATATTTAAACATGAAACGGTTTGTAAGACCAATATCCAACAATCTGTTTTTGAGAATGTACTCTTATTTTCTGAGTTTGCAACAGTTCCAGTCGCTTATCGATAATCACATAAGTATATTTTCTCTATCGTATCAATTTTCCTGTAATATAAGCCCATTGGAACCTTGTCCCACTATAGAACGTTGTTACAGTAACGTTATAAAACAATTTGTTTGTCATTTGTACGACTTGAATCATAACGTCACTGTGACACAGTTCTATGGTGGGTCAGGGTTCCAATGGGCTGATAGTACATGCATGGAGGAGCCTTTGCCCTAACTTGGGTCCCCAAAAAATAATTCTTAAACATAAACTATACTTTAAAGTAATGTTGTTATTATATTAAATATTTTTATTACGTTTATTTAATTTGATCTTAATTGTACATAATTTAATTCAATTGTTTTTTTAATACGAAATTTTTAATTTGATGTATTTTATTGGATTATTTCACTAATGGAATGCTACAAATTATGTTCGTTTACCAATTTAAAATTAAACTCGCCAACTCAATGGAATGGACCTCCCAAAATACCCATATATATGTAGCAGCAGGGAGGCAACAGTTCCAGAGGGGCTAAGAGTGGAGAGGTGCTTCTGGACTTATTATTATTATTATTATTTACTGTTGTTTCTCTATCTCTATATAAAAAAAAACAATTGCCGCATGTTTTACGGAGCCTCACTTGAAAACAGGTCGAACAATTTGGCTGTTTTTTTGTTGTATTTATAATTGTCAGGACAAGGTTTGTGTCACAGATATAAATACAGTCTGGTGACAGATGCCGGGCACGAACAGCTAGTTCAGAATAAGCCAGGATGACAAATTGATTATACTTGTGTTAAAAAAAAAGGTTCTTCATTTTTCACGCAACCTTAGGGGTAACGAGCTAACAGGCCACGTGATGGTAAATTGACTACTAAGGACCAATGTTACCAAACGATGTTACGTACCAATTTCACCCAACGATGTTAACAACTTAACAGATGGTTAACAGCTGTCAAAATGTATGAACCAACAGTCGATTGACCTTGATTTATATTTAATATCGTTTAATACTTATCGTTTGGTGAAATTGGTAGGTACCAAATGTTAATAAATGTTAATCGACTGTTAGTTCATACATTTTGACAGCTGTTAACACCCTAATCGTGTTTAAAGCAGGCTGTGTTTAACATAAAAAAAACATTTTGTTCAAGAACCCTGCAACTCTATGTCATTTAATTTGTAATAAAATTATCTTCGTTTGATGCTTGGTTGGTGGAACAATAAAGTACCTAATTTACTTTTAATTTACCTGTTTATGGCTGTGGATTTGAAACCGTATGATGGCATTATAAGTAGGTATTTTACTTTAAATTGATACCAAGTTGTCCCAGGAAAAGAGTCCTTGTAGTTTTTTTTATTAAATTCAAAATAGCCTGAAGCAATTTTTTGGTGACAACTCGCCTGGGTCGTGTTTGTTAATATCATTTACTGTGTAAAAAATATATTTCGCCTTGAAAAAGAGTGGGGGTCCATCACATAATAGATCGAGATCTCCTACATCACCCGCAAAATCAGGAATTCCGATATATATCTAATCCACAACGGACGTCTTTTGGTTGAAATACATGTACGTACAGTACCTACCCTGATGAAAATGTTAAGCACTTTATTGCATAGTCATAATACTTCAAATTGAACATCAAATGACCAACAGTTATTTATTTATTTATTTATTTAATTCACTAGTACGGTTACAAACATAAATAGGCAATGAAATTCACAAGGTTTCAAGTCTACGTTCTCAACATTTTTATTCGATAACCTTACAGTAAACCAATTTGATTCTTGCACCGCTTTTTTTATACCCATCAAATTGTTTTTAGGGTTCCGTTCCGTAGTCAAACTAGGAACCATTATAGTTTCGCCACGTCCGTCCGTCCGTACGTCCGCAGCCTAACTTAGAGACTCTTAGTACTAGAATGCTGTAATTTGGCATGAATATACATATTAGTAACTCAACGTGGTAAAATAAAATCTTCCAATATATTTTTTCTTAGTGTACCCGTGTAGGGGATACACGTAACGTGGGGTTGTATTTTTTTTCTTGTTTATCCCAAAGTGTATGTTGTCGTTGTATAAATCTAATCTAATCTAATCTAATCTAATTTTTGTTAGAGTTAGAGACCCCAAACCATACAGCCAAAACTACAAATACTAAAAATCTAAAAAATATCTTAAATGAAAACACTAAGTATAATGTTTTAAATAGGAAAACTATCACGACTAAGTAGACTTCACTGGTCCTTGAGTTACAGACGGTTCAAATGTTTATACCTACCGAATACTTATCTGCGGTGTTGGTAAACTGACCGCGACCTATATCGATGTATGGGGATATTAGTTTTCCAACGGCAAAGTTAAGTTTGGCGTGAGGTCTGATTTGATTTGATTGTAGTAACGGCTTCGGAACCCTACACTGAGCATGGTCCGACAGGCTCTTACCCGGTTTTTTTCTTTAATAAAGTTTTTTTTTTTATGGCATAGGGAAGGCTGACGAGCACACAGGCCACCTGATGGTAAGTGGAAACTGTGACCCATAGACATTCGCATTCACAAGACTGCAAGCCTAAGACTGCAAATGCGCTGCCAACCCCGAGGACTAAGATGGAATGCCTCTATGCTGGTCATTACACCGGCTGTCTTATCCACAAACCGGAACACAACAATGCGAACACTGCTGTTTGGCGGTAGGATAATGGATAAGATGGTGGTAGCGATCCGGACGGACCCCGCACAAGGTCCTACCACCCGCAAAACATAAACATAATATTACGTATAGATACAAATATAAGTCAATTGCAAAGCGTTACTCACGTCGTCAGTTGAACACCAAACGCACATTACAGGATCCGTAATACACTCATGACAAGTTGTATGCTTGCAGAGTCCGTGGTCTTCCAGGTTGAAGACCACATGCACCATACAAAGAAAAAACAACGATACTATATACATTATTGCAGGAATGCAACTAATTATACATGTTGATGTGACGTGCAAACAATGTTAAAGTGAAAAATGAAGTGAGGTATTGCGGAAAAGCACTGGCAAAATTGTGATCACGAGGAAAAATACACATTAAACGTGGCGATAAACAATAAAATGGTCTTGGACAACAATAACGATTGAACGTATAACGTAACTACAGAATCCATGGCGTGATAATTTGAATGTGTCCAGAACTACCTCCACGCGGTCCACCGCGGACTTGTATTCTTTTATCTGTGACCGCGGGCAAGGACTTCGGCCGGCTAAACGTTCTAGACTCCAACTGGCTTATCGGACTGTTCTTCGTGAGTTTTTATCCACAGACCTTTTCAGGACTCACCAATTACATGGACAGAATGAGTGCCATACGCAATAATGATGATGACCGAATACATCCAAATGCTGGAGGGTTAAAAGAACCAAGTTACAGTCACTTCAGATTATGATTCTTTTACTGGCTGAAAATCAGCGCTGTAGGGTTCTGTGACACCATAGCATTTTGCTCCAGTGTCCGTTTTACTGCCTCGAGGACACACATTTAGTGCTGCAGCAGCTGCTATCCCTGATACCTTCACTGTTTTCTTTGCTGATTTGTACATTTGTGTGACTTATAGCTAGTGAATAAATATCCTTGTTCTTCTCTTTCTAATAGCGTTGGCCTGCTACTTACAAGGAAAGGTACCCAACTGTCCGGCTCCGATTTTATTGATTTTGATATATGTTAGAGAGTAGTTTAAAATAACAGACACGAATTTTTTTTAGGGGCTAAAACTCAACCTGTTGTGGGAAATTGACCTCCAAAGTACTGAAAAGTAACTAAACCCTCTTACTTGTATAGAGATATTTAAAAAAAAAAATGCAATTTTCATAGCGGTTTGATTATAAATGTTTAAGAAGATGAAAAAATAATGAGCACGTGTTTTGTTATATCGGCTAAAACTAATTTATAAAAAAATACCACAGGAAGTGTATCTTCAATGATCTTTCCTTTACTCTACCTTTCCTTGTTAGTCAAGTTTCGTTCGTAGAAGTTTTTACCGTCATTTTTCAAATCAAAATTTCTTTATTTAAAAGGTTTTAGGTAAAAGCACCGTGTCCTTTGCTACGTAGAGTTCTAGATAGTAGATAGATCTTTGTTTAAAATTCACTTCAATCTTATGTGGCGGTTTGGAGTGAAAACGGAACAAACAAACACCCTCTCGCACTTATAGTATAGTGGCCGCCCATGAGTAGGTACGTCTGCGCATGTGTCCTCCGATGTATAAGCTTGCAATAATTAAGAATTTAATAAGTAGGTAATTATCTTGTATGGGAAAATTACGCCGCAAATTAGTTCAACTTTGTCTTGGGGCGAACTTTGCGAAAAGTTGACCCTATTATATTATTATTATTATAGCCTTTTATTTCCTTATCCCTTAAATATTTACATTTCAAATGTGTTAGTATTTTGTTTACATGCTAGTAATAGGTAATTATGTTAGTTTAGTTTTATTTGTTGCTTTGGATAAAGTCCCCATTTTGGGTAAAGGCCTCCCCCAGTTTCCTCCATTCTTTTCTGTCCTGTGCTTTGCTGGGCCAGATATTTCCTGCTGTAGACACTATGTCGTCCGCCCATCTTTTTCTTAGTCTACCCACTGCGAAAAGTTGACCCTATACTGTTTTTAAACTTACATACGGTGAATCGCAATCTAGTACTTACCGTTGCATAATCTCGGTGCGTCCTTGGCTCCTGGTATTTTTACTTTTAATTCCAGCTTATGGGATGGCATCCCGAACAGGTAGATTAGGGTTTTTCAGGATTCCACTATCAAATCCTGACCTGATGATAATTGAACCACCTGGAAAGTAAACCCTTTCAATCAAAAATCATATTTTCTCAATACGGCCAGCCGTCTATAAATAATTGTGGAACATAAATAAAAAAAAACCCACCAAGTGCGAGTTGAACTCGCGTGGAAGAGGGTTTCGTACATTTTTTTTTAAATATAAATCTTACAACCAATGAACTATACATTTTTTTTTTTTTTTATTTTTACCTCAGTAGTTTCGGGGATCAGGGGGAATGGTCAATTTTCGTATTCTTTCATTCGAATAAAATCAAAACATTACATTTTACAATAATAACGAAAATATATTTGAGATCCTTATAACGAGCCCTTTCATTTGATATATGACACAGTAAGGTTTGCAAAACTTTTTTTATAATTTCCTGATTGGTCCCCCGAAAATGACCTTTATTTAAAAAAATACTTTGCGAAATGTGTTTGGGTCATAGGATAACACAATCCTACCAAATTTCACCTGATTTGGTCCAGTAGATTTGATGCAAATTGGCTGTGACGGACAGACAGACAGAGTTCCGTTTTTTAATTTTTTGTATGGAACCCTAAAAAGATTCCGACTCACTGAGAACCTCCACTTTATTTTTAGAAGTCGGTTAAAAAAACGGCGGAATACTATACTTCATTTAGTGTTAGTTCAGTTCAACTTCAGTACAGAATATCATTTAAATTCTTTTAAATAAAAATAAAAACAAATAAAATAATCAAAATGGTTTACTTGGTTGAGAAATTATTGTAAAACGTCCTTCGTAAACGACCAATGTAAATCGAGCTTTAAGCCTTTAAGGTGCTTTTCCACCGGCGGCGAGGCGTGTCAACACGAAGCGAGACCATAATTGAAATTTGTATTGAAACAACCATTTCTATAATAAAGCTGTAGATTCCTTGAACCTAATAGCAAATTTTGCTGACGGAATAATTATTATTGTCGAGTCGCAACGAGTTACATTGAGATGTTATTTCAGGGCATAGTTTTGGGTCATGTCCAGCACCCCTGATAACCCCGCGCGCTGTCACCTCGAAACGTTGTCAAATAAGGTGCAATTAACGATAGCGGATTAATTAATACACGGGTCATAGTTGCATTGCCATTCACGTAATGTGTAATTACCTATACGACGAGATAAAGTTTAACTATCAACCGAAAAGTGAAAAACAACCTCTATAATCTATAAGAAATTGTGAAGTAGGCACTTATGCACCATGCGATGATATTTTTTTAAATAATACAATCAATAAATATTTTTTGAATATTGCAAAAGGCGACCTATATACCTAGTCCAAATGTTTTATACATAGGTATATATATATATATATATATATATATATATTATTTCTAATGGGCTATTTTTCATTTCAAAACTTTATTGCTGTAGTAAAAATGACTTTTTATTTCCTCTCCATATTTTTTCGCAGACGCCATTTTTAAATAGGTATTCTCTTTTTAGATATTCAATGTCACACTGACAATAAAAACGAATCAAAAGACTTTTCATAATATTATTATGTTAAAATCCGTCAAGCCGTTTAGGCTACAGAGCGTCCCAAAGAAATAAACATACATGCATACGGTCGAAAAAAATAACCCTCCTTCGGGCAGTCGGGTAAAATTGGCAACGGGTTTTTTCGTAGTACCTACTTGTTAGTGATAAAGCCCGCTGGGTTTTTAAACATTTATTTGCTTCCTTGTGGTTAAAAATATATTATAAAGAACCATATACTGACGCTCCTTATAAACAGATAGCTATTTAGTAACATTGAATACTCCAAAGAGTTATTTTATTTAGTTAGGCGCTATTGTATGTTACCTCTTTGGAAGTTGTTTAACTTTGTTTTACAGTGCCACAATAGTGCCGTTGAATAATATAGCTTAGTAAACTGTCTCATCTGGCTCTTATTCTACATTGTCTTTACCCCTATTGTTATCGTAATATTATGATAGCTCTATTTGACCGACAACAAAAAAGTAAGAGGTTCTATGTTCTGTTGTTTGTACTTTTTTATGTATGTTCTCCGATTTCTTCGTTACCACCGATGACCGATTTTGAAAATTATTTTATACTTTCGAGGTGGTCCCATTGTCGCGAAGAATTGAGGGAACTTCTCAAATATTATAGGGTACAGCGATTTTGGCATTTTTTGTAACACGTCCATCATTTGCATTCAGAAAGTATCATTTGGTGAAGTGGAGCTGATGATGAAGACCACAAATTACCACGGAAGTCCTCAACGGTACCTATTTCAAGGTTGGTGATAGGATATCCCGATTAAGATAGTTGAGTGACTATGACGAAGACCATTTAAATGGTTTAAGGCCCACTTGCACGTAAATGTTAACCCTTTAGGTAGGTAAACAGGTTAATTTGTTAAAATTGAGTTCTTATATGAATATTTCATTTCTTAATAATTTAACCTGGTGTTAACTTAAGGTTAAATTTACGTGCAAAGCGGGCCTAAATATATTAGGTATGACTGACTTTACCACGGCTCTGATTGCGACTCGTCTATATCGTCATATCTCTCGGATATGAGAATAGTTCCCTATTAATTAAGAAGTGGGACTACATAACAGCAAATTTAAATTACAAAACAGTATGAAATAAAAAATAAATAAAAAAAAACAGAAAACGTCATTCAACAACGCAAAAATTACTTCTTTTATTTTATTAACTTGATAATACGAGTAAAGGCGGCTTATTAAAAAAATATTGCACTACGGGTTAAAACAAAGAAGAATTGAAACCTTGACATGTTTGAATTATTATCCAGTGGCCACAGTAATAAATTTATTTAAGAGGATTGTGAACATGAATTTTTCCTGATAAACTGCAATAACGTTTTGAAAGTTAAACCTCTCATACGTAACCGATAGTAAGGCGATGTTACAAAATATCATGGTTTAAATGGCTTGTAAAAGTAGTGGTAAATAATTGTTGCATGGCACTCATTGTCCCCGACTACCCGTTTTTAAGCTTTGTGTTAGTTGGCATTTGGATTACCGTTCATGCATGCTACCCTAGGCTAGATTTAAGTCAAAAAATATCGTTTCTTAGTAAGTGATTAATGTAAATCTTATGAGAAATAAATATCTTAAACCATAAACTATAACGTTTCTCTCCCTCTCATTCTTGGAAAAACATGGTATGTACGTTTTGCTTCCCAACAAAATATTTCTTGGAAAGAAACAAATAAAACAGCAAAACTTAAAAAGAAACAAAAAACCCACGACGGTTAAAACGTAATCGAAAAAGGATTTAATAATTTAATAACCCTCGACCTAAGGAATTTATGTATCGAGAGATAATAAAGGTAAAAAGCTTATAAGTAGGTATAGAGTTGATCTCTCGCGGAGTCTCGCTGCCATTAAATGAAGAACTTTTATGACCGCTACGCCATTTAAGCGTCGCTTGTTTGCTTCACAATAAAAATCTTCTCTAAAGGCACTGGTCCTACCGCCGGCGGATAAGCGATGAACTATCGCTACTAAGAAACAAACAAAAGATAATCGCTCCCGTGTAAATAAAAGAGAGAGATATATATTTATAGTTCATCGCTGAGCTGCAGCGATTATTTTGTTCGTTTCTTGGGCGAGAAAATCGCCAATAGTTCGTCTCTTACTCGCTGCCGGTGGGACCAGAGCCTAAAGCATTCAGTCTATGTAAGGTGATGGAACCAGTAATGGACAAGGCACCAATTATGGACGTTGATTCTTATTTTACAGAAGATAAGGGATATTCATTTGTTTTGCAACAATCAATTTAGAACCGTATGAAATTTGAATTAAGAGCGAAGTGTCCATTACTGGTGCCTGTCAGCTAAAAGTGTCCATCATTGGTGCCGTCACCCTAGTATTCCGCAACTCAATGTCACGCGATTGTTTTGCATGCACGTCTTGATTTACATAGAATTGGTAATTTAAGCAATCGGTAAATAATTCCGGTCAAGTTTTCATCACATACGCGTTAAATCGAGTTCCGAACTATTCAAAGCAACAATTTTAAATACACGTATCAAACACGAGTAAGGATAATATTTATGTGAGGATGTTTGTCATCCCGGTCATTGGTGTGTTTTAATCGCGATATAATCCGTAAATGGTCAAAATTTTCGAGTTTTAAAGGATGACAAAAAAAACATAATAATTATTCAGTAAATTGGCCACATGGGCACAGAATAAGTAATAGTACAAGTAACATGGGTCTCTTTTACATGTCGCTGCAAGGTGGCCAACTGCATAGTAATTATATAAGCATTTTAAAATTAATTTTGTTACTAATAGAGCATATAATGCTTCGACCACTACATTGCAGTTCCTACCTGCAGTATTAGTAGAGATGAATATACGGTTTAGGGTATTAACCTCAAATTATTTATAGTCCATGAATGTCATGATACCTACATATGCCTCTTCGGTGTTATTTCTGGATGAACATGTCGAGGTCAAGTGCGGGGTAGACTTGCCCATGGAGGGTTTTGTACTATTAGTCAATATAACTGCTAATTAACTTATTCTGAACAATTATGCGCGTTTCTGTGACTACTGTGAAACAAATAATAACTGCCAATGGATGGTGAAGTGCTTGGACTGCAATATAACCAGGGATCTTCCCTCTCCCTTCAAGATCATGTTCATCCTTAGTGTGCGTTTCTTGTAGTAATAGTATATCCACGTTATGCTTTGTCAAGATTTTGTGCAGTACCATCACCATCCAAAGTATGGAATCGCAAGCTACATTAAAGAAAACACACCCAACGTCAACCGGCGTGTGACTGCGGTGCCCCCGTGCAGACTGTACACCACATTATAAAGGGGGTGCGTAACGATCGATATAAAAATATTTTCTATAATATCAGTCGATATAACGCTCATTTGATATAATAATTAAATCATATAACAACATTTAATATATTTAAATATGATATAATTATCATTTTATATAACGATCATTTGTTCTAAAAATATTTTATATAACATGCATTAAGTATAATGCATATTTACTATAATCAACTTATGATATAAAGCTAATTTCATATAAAGTACAGTTGGTATAAAAAAATATAGTAACCCCTATTGTCGAAGTTGTTGACCAAAAAAACACCCTGTATAGATTAGGTTAGGTTAGAATTGTGTCAAGGCGCGAAGCGCCATAACTACGCGGAATAGGAGCTCCGCAAAGCGGAGCTCCGTCGACTTTGCCTCACTGGTTACAATTATTTTAAATATGGGGCAATAAAAAATAATATACCACTTGATAGTTATACAATATGATTTTTATACAAAATGATGATTATACCAAAATTAAATGATGTTTATAATAAATAAACGATATACCAAATGATAATTATAGTAAATAAAAATAGATATTTTGATAATATACCAATCGTTTATTATATAAAATGAGTGATTATATCCTTTAAAATTATATCAAATGTTATTATATTAAATGAAATTATATTAATTATTTTTATACCGATCATTACACACCCTTATAAAGGATTGCCCTATTCGAAAATATGATGGAGACCCTCAAGATCTGTTCACCCTTACTGATAATGCGGCCCAATGGGTGAAGAATTTAGATATAAAACTATAGTGCATGTGCTTGACTCGGCTTAATAAAGCCATACGATTAAATTAAATTAAACTGCCAATGGAATGGCAACCGCTACATTTTGGGCTGATAGCGTGCATCTCACTCGGCCCAACCAAGTCTCATGAAATCTAGCTAATTGTAAGAACCATCTCGGTTAAACAAGCTTTCTATTTTAAAAAAACGAATCGGTCTAAGTATCTGTTCGTACGCTATGGTGATACAGACAGACATCCATACACAGACACAGAAAAACAAATTCACACGTTAACTCTTTTGTTTCGGAAGCTAAAAATCTTTAAGCAAAGTGGTGAGCCACAACGAAATCAGACTAAAAATAGTCGTCAATGTAAAAACTAGCGAGTTCATTTGATTTTATTATAATAGGTAAGTAACATATCTTTATAGTATTTGAGTCCTACTCTGGGGATCTGGGGGGTTATTATGAGATAGGTAGCTATGCACTTCAGTTTACGCTGAGAGAAAAGGACAGAGCTATATATCTGCTATAGCTCTGTCCTTTACGCTGACTTTAAAATGAACTGCATAGCTATGTCATAATAACCCCCCTGTTGCCAAAAATGATATCGAATATACTAACTATATAAACTGTCACTTCTGAAACCTATGAGTAATGACATCTTGCTAAGGAAATGGCGTTGGATTCTGTTGGGTCCTGCGGCGGACTGAATACCACCTCTCCAAACAAGCCCTGACATGGCATACTCAGGGGTAAAGAAGACCGGAACACCATCGTAACACCAGAGGGCCCTGCCAAGATGCACTAGTATTTTTAAACCAATCGCGTCACAGGTTGATGACGTGATACGAAGGGTCACGTGATCTAACAGTGGCGCAATTGGTTAGCAACGAAACGAATAGAAACGCTGGTTAACGTAAAGCATCTAGGCTAGGACCTCTGGACGCGCTCTGTTGAAAAAGAGGCTGTTTCAGTTGGACAGAGTTGCGATAGTTTGGAAGTTGTTGTAATGGAGTTCTCTTCTACGAGTCCTATGTCCCTGATGAAGGAAATATTATATCACCATCAACATAATACCAGGTGAAATATGTCTATTGCTAGCTACTGCTAGCTTCCTCGAGGGTCTTAAGCTGCCCTTGGCTGTACCTGTATCGCGGGGAACCAGCTTCCTCGAGGGTCTTAAGCTGCCCTTGGCTGTACCTGTATCGCGGGGAACCAATAACAATGTTAATATCTCTGTAATGTTCGTCGTTGATATCACATATTAATTAGTAAAGCTACATAAAACTAGTAAATTGTAATTATGTATGTACAGTACCTCAATGAAAAAGTTAAGCACTTTAGTGCGTTGTCATAGTAAACTTCGAACAGAACATCAAACGACACACATGACAATGTCAATGACATTCATAATTACAAGGTTCTAAGTATACTCAAAAAAAATATTGGGTGACTGTACATATGATTTCTGTTTATTACACATTAACATAATTGTAATAAGGTAAGATGGCTTTTGTCTCGTCATAGTTTTGCAAAAATAAACTTTTTGGTTTATATAATCTTATGTTTTAAGATGGCGTTGTATGTTGATATGAGTACGGAGTAGGTAAGCAAAGGTGTTACTTGATTGGTGATATTTGTTTTACTTTTTATGACTTTTAATTTTACATTTTAATTGTAATTCCAATTGTGCTATTCCGTTGTGTTTTTATTTTAATACTTAGTTTGCTTGTTGTTTTGTCAATGCCCAAGTTTGACACCTTTGTATATCTTTGTACAGTCGAGCTCATAAATATGTGTACACTTTAGTACCTTGTCTATTTCATCTCATGTTTAAACTGCCATACATGAACACTCACAGCGATTAAGCGGACAAGGTACTAAAGTGTATACATATTTATGAACTCGACTGTAAAAAGATATACATACAAAGGTGTCAAAGCTCCAAGCTCTTTTCCTTAGTTACTTTTGTGATTTCTGTTTGTGAAGAATTTGATATTATTTTTGTTTTTATTAAGTCCATTCGATCCTTAAATTTTCTTCCCTGACAGAGGCTCCATTCATTACTTTTTAGTGGATCAGATACATTGCTCTGCGATTTTTGCATTAAGATATTTTTGGACGCACGCATAATCACGACGTCGCAAGAAATGGCATACTTAATTAAATCTAACATACCTAAAATCAAATCTTTACTATCCTCGTTTCTTAACTTCTCACGCGAAAATTTATAAAAAATATTATAAACAGTGGACCAGTTTTTATTTTAAACTAGCTGGCCGTGCCCGGCGCCACCCAGGTGTAATTATTATTATTATTTTTTTTTTTTTTTTGACCGGATAAATACGAACACAGCAAAAAAAGGAATTATTCAAATCGACTGAGCCATTCACGAGTTATGTCGTGACCAAGGGAAAAAAGAATTCATTTTTATTTATTTATAAAAATAACTTTGTACAACAAAACCCTTAGGTTAACTTAAAACGTATCTGAAAACAAACCCGTTTTTGAATGAATGTAAAAAATAGATCTCTGGAACTTGCTCATGCTATTGAGGTATTATTCTTTTAAAAACGGCTACTTGTCGAACGGTCGGTCTTGCTAGAGTACCTACTTAGTCATACAATCGAGTTTTACTACACTAAAATGTTGTTTGTTAGCTCTGATGGGACAACTTACACTCACTGGTTATTAATTCGTCCGTCGAGTTATAGAGTGACTATGTTAAGAGAATCACCTAGGTGAAGACACACATAAAGAAAAAAAAAACAGGCGCCCTTGCAAGCGTTACAAAAAGTGATATTCTGCTGGAGTATTCGAGCAGCAAATAAAGTTTCGTAAAAAGAAACTATACTACCTAAGTACAGCTATAAGTATTTATGGTAAATCCCACGAGCGAACGTCTCTTTCTATTAGCCATCTACGTGAAAGTCAATATTTACCCAAAATAGTAAACAAAATGAACAGGTCACTAAGAAAAGGTAATATTTGTTATACACTCATCAAAAAGTACAAAATTAGCATGATTCAAAATTTTATAAGTAAAAAATATCCATGGGTGAAAGCCTCGACGTTCGTTTCGTAACTTTCTCTCAAGTATAATATGAATCAAAACAGAAAAAAACTCCTCTGATGTGCAAACAATGCATTACTTTTACCATTTAGAAAGTACACAAGTCGAAGATAAAAAGAAAATGCAGAAGTTTTCTTAACAATAATATCGTAATTCTATAAAAAAGGAAGCAACTACAACCTTCTTGCGACTAACTTTCAATTTTAAAAACAATGTCACTTGCCATTTTAAAGTGTACCTATCCCTAAAAGTGCAAAGACCGAGCATATGTAATAATTATGCACGCATCGTGTGTGACACAGCTGCATAATGAATTAAAACTGCATTGTTCCCGATGCAGTCCTGAGTGATGCGCATATAGGATTGCATCGATGTAGATAAACATGCGTGACACGAGTGATTGCACGCGTTTGGCGTTATTTCGGAGTACGCTTGCGCCGTAGACGCCGGCGCGCGCATGCCCGACTGACTCAGTCTGACAGCTGACGGTAGTTGGCACTGGCATCCGCTGCTTGCTTGCCCATCTGCCACCTCTTGCCAGGCAGTGAACTGCAGTGCGGCTCAAAGCAGGTTGTGTAGTGCGTAGCACTGCTAGCCGCGATCGATAATTTCGATATTATAATTGGCGTCTCGGTCGCCGGTTTATTGTGAATTAAAAACAAACAATAGTCTTTTGTTTTTATTTCGTGAAACTGAATTGTGAAGTTTGATAAAACGCTGCGTTAGTGTTGTATTTTAATCGTTGGTGCATCTGTTTTGTTCCCGTCAATACTTTGCAAGCATTGAAAGGTAAGTGACCCTTTTTAAATTTAATGGAGAATTTTAATAATGCCTTTATTAATATCATGTCAACTTGTAGGAAATTTTATATGTATACATTTAAAAAAAGCTGGTGAACGGTGAGCTATGTTTACAAAATACTTTCTTACAATTAGTCCAATGTTTATTGAAATTTTTACCCGTCATGCAATGCAGTTCGCAATTCGTTTAAATTCGAACCGCAATGTTTATGTGTCATCGTTGTTACAATCATTTGCGAATGCAACAGCGTGCACCGTAGGGGCCAAACGGCGGCGATCAATAAATTTTAAACAATGTAACTTGATGCAATTAAAAAGAGCACGATAATTGATTTTAAGGCTTACTGTTGAGTTTCTTGCGGCGCTTCTTCTCAACAGTGGTCTCTTTGGAAGCGCTGGTAGACTCAGACTTGTAAAAGTGCCTACAGGGCCTACTTACAAAACTTTATAAATAAATAAATAAATAAATAAATATTGAAATAATATCAAACGATAAATAATCATCGTCTAAGCGTATAATACAGATATGAGATAACCTTTCAGAAAAATATTAATATATTAAAGTCCCGAATTGTATATAAAAAAATAAACAGTATTCTTACTATGAGGAAATTATACGTAGTTAAGTTACAAAACTGATAGTATTCTAAATCCAAGGTTCTATAATGGTTCAATACTGTTCTAGTAATAGTTTTTACTAAAGTCAAGGTTAACTTAATCTCTGGTAATAATTAAACGGTTTTAAAATAACATAAACTAACTCTTATCAGTGCAGTGTTATTAATTACCTACTTCGTTTTGTGTTTTGTGTATAACCTCAATATTTTCAAGCCGCGATAATTAAAGAAAGCGTGTAGGAATTTTTGACATATGGATTTGGGTCACTTCGGACGATTATGCGCAACCGATAAAGAAACAATAGTAGACATACAAAAGAGAAATCGTACAAAGTGGTTCATAATATGGCACATATGTCTGTTTCGGGGTTCAGAGGCTAGGCAAGATGTTTGACGCTATCGTAATCGATTTGCCAAAAACTGTCAAAGTGTATGGAATGTACGTACTTAACCGCGTGACGTGACCTTCCGGCAGCTTACGTCAATCAAATATTCGTTAATGATAGCATCTCGCAATGCATCTTGTCTAGGGCCATTTTAGTGCCTTTATCTTTGTAATGTTTACTATAATTTCAGCTAAAACGCGTCCACGCAATGGACAAAGTTTTCTGCTTTATTGGTTATCACTCGACAAGGGTGTTATTCGCTTAGTAATAAAAACCGGCAAAAATGTTCTTACGCTGTTACGGGACAACTTAAACTCGCCGGTTAGTAATTCATCCGTCGAGTTGTAAAATGACTTGCTTACGTGACAGCTTCCAATGATGCCACTGTTTTGCCAGCACGTTTGAGGTGCTGCAGCACCTCAAACGTGCTGATCGCAGAATTTCCTGGAGGCTATTTCGGCGATCATCTAAGTTGATGGTGTTCTTCGACACTAATTTCTGTGTTTTAACTAAAATTAATGATGTGAATTTCATTTTTGCCATCTAACTTCCTTCTTAAACAATCATAAGTAAACACCAAAAAACAACCTATGTGCGCTAGCAGTTGCAATAGTGTGACAAAACATTAGATTGAAAGAAAAAAGTTTTATAAAGTTTTCAATTACTTCTAATATGATTTTATCAATTTATGGGTATATATATTTTTATGAAGATCTCGAATATATTGTTTACTAGTAAATAAAAGCATATTCAGTCAGTTATCGGAAGTTTGAAGCTGTTCGTTTTGACACTTTTGATTTGACTAAATAACGCTTCACCTGCTGACATGACAGACACATTGAATTGAATTTACACTATTGATAGAAACTTCAACCAACCACCTCAACGCAAAAAAGAACGTTTTGGTTTACGCATCCAAGTTATAAAGGTGGTTTCAAATATGAAAAAAGGAATATGACAGATTTCTAAAAGAACGGGAGATTCTCTAAAAATCTTTGGATCTGTACACCTACCCTGAAATTTGAAAATCTCCTGACAAAACAGCAGACCTGGCAACACTGGCATCCGTTTAGTGTGGCATACGTAGAATTTGTAGCAGTTTAAATGCCATGAGAATGGCCCATAAAGGTCTGGTAAGGGGACGGTCAGACGAACCGTGAACCTTGGACATGTCTAGGTATTTGTATCAACTTTTTATACGTTCGTTCGATCGGCGATCAAGTAATTTAAGTAAGGAAGTTAACAAACGGGTTCTTTGGTTGATTCTTTTACTTTTTTTTTCACCGTGTGTACCATGTACAAGTGTGTACAAGTGTGTAAAGTACTTAATGGAAGTGTTTTATTCGCTAACGGCTCATTTATTACTGTGTTAAAATACTTAAAAATTGACGTCTACTTAGGAAATGTTGATGGAACATTCGACACGTGATGCGTGATGTCGAAAACACAAAGTGCTAAATGATTTATAATTTCGTCAAAAACGTTACCAACTTATTAGTTGTACAGGAAACTACTTTTAAAGACTAGCATAAAAGTGGTAGTAGTATGTAGAAGTTATAGTAGCATAGTATTCTATTGACATACTTAGATAAAATATATACACTGGATTTAGCTCAGGGCCCGTATTTGTCATTGCTCTAGGTTAAAACAAATTGAAGTAGGAGACCCTGTAAAACCAACATAATAGTAGATATTAACAGCGACAACTTGCTTTCTCTGTATTTTCTGGTCAAGAAAATATGGAGCCTATTTTGATACAGTAATCAGAAACGTGGCGCTGAACGTGTTATCTTCCGTAAACTGAATAATGAGCATTCAGTATGGATGATTTAACTGCGTCCATAAAGCAACTGCAATAAAGCTAGGTTCAACCGGTGATGGTCACGTACTCGGCAATGTCTTAAGGGACACGTATAACCAACGAAGGGCTTGGGTGTGATATTATGCGATTAAAACTTCGGAAGTTCTCTACTTTTAACTCTTCAGTTATAACGCGATTGAGAGAAAGAGTTGTAAATGAATGCCCCAAATTATAGTAGTAGAGCCCTCTTAACTTGTATACTTATATAGGTATAACGGGGAGCTATTGACACTGCGCGCGCGCTTTTTGTAATAAGTCTGCGATTCATGACTCCGCGTGGTACCTACACAAGTTAGATTTCATTAATTTCCGTTTCCCGTTCGTGACTAAACATTAATGTCGTTTGTTGATTAAGTCTTTGCCCCAAGATTCACCAATTCAAACCAAATTGATAAAATAGATAAAATAGTAAGACACAAGTCATTATAATCATGATTGAACAGGATCCTACTAATATTTAGGACCTGCAAGCAGAAATTTAGGTTCAACGTTGAAGCTTCTGCTAATGCATAATTTTTATACACGCTTATGTCTAAAATTGACTTCCAAAACCTAACACCAAATATTAGGTACCTGTGTGCCAACTTTTGATCTCACGTGACTTGAATGACATATGGCACCATTTTTGAAAATTGAATATTCGAATTTTTTTTTGGTAAAAAGATTCCGTCGTACTGAGAACCTCCTCCTTTTTTTAAATCGGTTGAAAATTAACGTGAAACGGTAACATCGTAAGCCATTTATTTTCTACTTTCGAGCCCTCCTTTTGCCATAAATTTACTGACCCGCATATTGTTCATGTAATTTATTAAGTCATAAATAAGTAAGTATATTTATGTGAATAAAGTTAAATGGTTACCTATCTTAATTATCTGTTTCGTTTGTCCGATTTTTTTCGGACTGGAACAATTTTTTTCCGAATCAGCCCCCGAGAGGTTACCAAATTATGAGAATTCTACATGGATGAAGTCGCGCGTATGTATTACACTTCAGAATAATTAAAAGCGCCTTGTTATAATTAGGTATTGCTTATTGCCTTCCTACTATGCGATGTCCGCAGGCATCTTTTAAACGTGTTAGTATTAGCAAACTAGATATTCGTATTAAAAGCAATAGATAATAATTAATAACTCATAGAAAAAACGCTTTGGATGTAACCGGCATAACATTGTATTGCCTAGTTGCGACAACAAATGGTTTCGTTGGTATGGTAACAAGTGTGAAATTTGTTTTGGTTCTAAGAACGTGAGGTAAAAACAGTCAAAGACTTGAAAACGTATTGTTTCTGGTTTCACCAAAGATTGTGTTTTCCAGTAAGTAGTCATTTACCGGCAAAGAGCAAGATAGTTACCTAATACTTTCCGTGCCAGTCCACTAGTGATCCGTTCTATATGGACCCACATTGGAGTCTTGGGCCCACTTGGCCCTGAATATGTCAACTGTTGTTAACCACAAAAGTGCGGTAAAATCATTAAAGCGTTCGAGAAACGCAAAACTCGTTTCTTTTGTTATTAGTTGTTGTTATAAATATTACTAATGTATAGTAATTTAGGTGAATGTCGCAACCGCACACCACTACACAGAGTGGAAAACCAGCGACGTGCATATTAGAGATCGTTAACTATTAGAATTACGAGTACCTATGTAGTTAAACTCAAATTAGAAGGGCTCTAAATAATTATAACGATAAAAATCAACATTCTTTTTAATTTATGAAGGTCAACTTGAATTATTTGGAAATCCCTAGTGTAAGGTGAGGAAGGTTTAGTAAAACGATAGCTAAAAGAAGGTAATAAAGACAGAATATTTATTCTACTAGTACAAAAACAAACGAAAAATCAAGTAGGTACACACTATCTACTGACAAAGGAAGTTGTAGCCTGGTAATAAAACTATAATCTCCAATATTCCCATAATATTCAAGGTAAGTTTAGTTTTGTATGGATCAATTGCAACTCTTTTTTTAATGGTTACTTATTCGGATTACCTACCCATTTCAGAGCCGAGAGGTCTTTTAGTTTTGGTAGATGTCGAGGTATTCTTATTGTTATTGTAAGTGCTATGCAGAGATCGGATATTCGGGGCTTAATATACTTAAAATTCGCGAGAGGAGTTACGTCCACAACCTACAGTCGTTACAACCGGGTAGAATATGTCCTCAAATTAAGTCGTCCGTAAATAAGCTCCCTATAACCCGATCCGTGTCATCTCTAAGGATGTAAAAGGTCAATGGGGCTTTTCGTTTCGTGTTTCATAAGAATCATAATGCGGAACTGCAAATTAGTCTCGGCTTAGAATTGTGCTCCCACACTCTGGACGCACACTCGCTCACAACGTCCATCATCTTTTTCTAGTCATGCTTTGTTATCGTTAACAAAGGATGTAAAGATTTTTTGCCAAAGTTATTCAATTAATCAATTATACTAAGGTACCTATTTACTTTTACGTAGAGAAAGCCAGACCCAGCATTGGTTTTTTTTCCAAATTACATTTTTAAATCAGTAGTAATTATCAAATCTAAAAGTCGTCCACAAAATCAACGTTCATCGAGATGTTTTAATTTGACATAACTTAATAATATACTAATTGTATACTTGTAGTACTGACATCTCTTTCTTAAGTACCTAAATCACTTTAAGTTTTGTGGAAGCTATTATAATTTATATCATAATCATCATTACATAAATAAATAAATATTAGGGCACAATCTCAAACAAATTTGACTTCTCTTTGCCTTAAAAAAAAGCCCTAGTGTCAAACTAAACTCTAGGCTTGTACTAACGTTCAATTTTAACATAACACAAGCACGAAGTAGCAGATGAATGGTTAAGTTTTAAATCATACCTACAGTACTGGAATTATTGACGTCTAAAATTGAAACGGATCATCAGTATAACGTCGGTTTTTTTTAATAAGAATCGTAAATATTTTGCGTTTTTTAGTCATTTTTGTATAATTATACGCGATTTTTGGCAGAGACAAGCCATTTAAAAATAAAGCGTATTTTGCCAACTTGGATTGCTCACATTTAATTATAACCTTCTTAAATATATACTCCTTTATAATACTAACCATTTAAAACTCAAAAAACACCTTTGGACCTTTTGGTATTTGGAACTAAAATTAATTCTAATGTATTTCGTCGATCAAACTCATTAAAAACGAGTTTTTGCATATTTTGCTAAGGCCCTTCCGGCTATTTCCGTCATTTATTTGCTGTGTTGTATTTTTTATAAATATAAACTAGTTACAACTTATTCATCGTTTTGGAGTTCGTCGTGGTTAAGGTTATGGTAACCACATTTACTATTTTATTTATATTGCAAAAAAATATATATCAAGGGATTGTCACACAAATCGACCTAGTCCCAAACTAAGCTCTAGGGCGTTCTAGGCTTTGGGTACTAGACAACGATTACTTATAATGTTTTAATATAGAAAAACCAAACACAAAACTTGTCTTTCCAAGCATTTGAACCCAGGACCGCTAGCATCGTAGGCAGGGTCACTACCAACCAGGCTAACGTGTCGTGTCGTAATGTCCATAGGCTCCAACGTCCACATACAACTAGGTGGCCGGCATATTCTCCTGACTTCTCCATGCGTTATTTTTCAGAGGTTGATCGATCAATTTCTTCTAATCGGCTTCAAAGCTGAATTTTAGAATAGTGTACAGTGAGTGGCACTGATAGGGAGTTTTACCGGAATCACAAACAAGTCTCATTATCATACGAGGGCGGGATGATAAGTAACTAGCCTAAAAATTAAATACTGCAGTTTTCGTAAACAAATGTTTTTATTTATCCACATAATCTCCATTAGGTTCTACGCACTTAGCCCACCTTCGCTCCAACGCTGTTATACCCTCCATAAAATGGCTTTTCTCAAGGCCTGTAAAATACTCCTCTATAGCAGCTATGACTTCTTCATTCGTTTTAAATTTCTGCCCCCCCAAAAAAGTTTTGAGTTTGGGGAACAGATGGAAGTCTGACGGTGCAAGATCAGGTGAATAAGGTGGGTGGGGCAACAAATCATAATGCAATTCGTTAATTTTGGCCATGAGATTAAGGCACGTGTGAACTCTTGCATTGTCTTGATGAAAAATCTTTTTTTTTTCGAGCCAAACCTGGTCTTTTTTGCTCACTGCATTCCTGTAGCTTATTTAATAGATTAGCGTAGTACTCCCCGTTTATAGTTTGACCTTTTGGGAGGTAGTCTATCATCAAAATTCCGTTCGAATCCCAAAAGACCGATGCCATCACTTTTCCAGCTGATTTCACGGCTTTAGCTTTCTTTGGAGCCGAGCACCCGGATTCTGTCCACTGTTTCGATTGAATTATGGATTCTGGTGTATAGTGATGAACCCAAGTTTCATCCGTTGTTACAAATCGTCGTAAGAAATCCGATTTATTTCTTTGAAAACGGTCCAAACAGTGTTGAGAGTTTTGCATTCGAACTCTTTTTTGATCGAGTGTAAGTAATCGCGGCACCCAACGGGCGGACAGCTTTTTCATATTCAATTCTCCACTAAGTATATGATGTACCCGTTCTTTTGAAATACCTGTATTATCAGCTATCTCGGATAGCTTCAACCACCGATCTGCCAAAACCATATCATGCACTTTGGAGACCATTTCCGAAGTTGTGACGCTTTTTGGACGTCCGGGACGGAGTTCATCTTGGAGACTTGTACGTCCCCGTTTAAACTCAGCCACCCAGTTCTTCACCGTAGCATAAGATAGAGCACATTCACCCAAACCATTTTTCAAGTCGTCATGTATATCCGCCCCTTTCATTTCTTTCATATAAAGAAACTTTATCACAGCTCTTTGTTCAATTTTATCCATTTTGAAAAAATTCGCCAGAAGTAATTTTTCAAATGTCAGTAAACAAAAAACTATCGACGCTATCGAATTCAAATTTAGAATACAGGCAGCCAGAAACCCTATTTTTAAAATGAGGTTGTAATTTTTTTTAATAAACCTTTTTAAATTGTGTAGGCTAGTTACTTATCATCCTGCCCTCGTATCCCAAAAGAAAATGACCATAAGATTTCTAAATAGGAAAACATAGTTATAAAATATACTAAAATCTACCGGTATACTTGTAACAGGAGACCAATTGAGAAGAATATTATAAGTTTATAATTTCTTTGTTTGCGTCTATCAAAATGTTAATATAATTTTCAACAAGTCAAAGTCAAAAGTCAAAGTTCTTTATTCTTCAATTTAGGCATAATATAATGCACCTATGAATGTCAAAAAGCATTACCACCGGTTCGAAAAATAAAACCTTTGCCCCGAGAAGAACCGGCGTAAGAAACTCGGCAAGGTATATTTTTTTCAAGAAAAAGGTTTACATCATTACATTATAATTATAAATAGTTTACAATATCACGGTATTTTTGTACAGTAGGTGCACCTTTTTTAGCGTAGATTACTCATGCAGGACGGACGACTCACTGCCAAACATCCCTATCCATGATATAATCGTTTACTTTATAATATGCTCGGGAAATTAGTTTTTGTTTTACGACAGATTTAAATTTAGAGTCAGTAAGTTCAGTAATACTTTTTGGAATTTTATTGTAGAATTTTACACAATTTCCCAAGAATGATTTTGAAGTTTTGGCCAGTCTATAAAAAGTGGTTTTGAGCTTTCCTGTGCTCCTGTGTGTTGTGTGTGTGTGAAGTCATTTTGTCATGTATTTTCGACGATAAGCTTGACGTCTGTGACATAACAATTTAACTTTACATTAAAGAAGTTGTCAAATACTCAAATCGGATCTGCCAGTTGACAGTTTTTGTGGAAAACAAACAATAGGGTCCGGTAGCAAAAAGATAAACCGGTTTTAATTGTTTAGTCGTAGTGGTTTTTACATCACAAGAGGAACTTGTAACAATTTGTAAAGGTAAAAAAAAAACAAACAGTAAATAAATAAGTGCAAAAGAATAATGAAGGTATCTTTAACGTGTAAGTATAAAAATGTTCAGTAATAATGTGCTTTTGAACTATAAACTATATTAAACCAGTGAGATCCTCCTATCTATACCAGTGAGATTGTAAATACTAAATACGAATAATTAATTCGGCACGATAACTAGTTAGGCTGTTAATAAATGGCTTTCAAACTTTAATTCCTTTATGATCTGATAAAATAAACTGAAGAAAGAATTGATTATTACTACTACCACTAGTAGTATACTAGTGGAATAATGGGACTAGGGTATTACACCACTTGATGCAATTTATAAACATATATTAGTAATGAACAAAGACCGAAGAAATTATGACATTATTACGTTTTAATTGATAAAATTGCCCATTGTAACTTTTGTATGAGTACAAATTGATAAGACAATTGATGCAATGTTACGTTATTAACTCTTTGAAACGCTTAAGTAACTCGGTTACTAACTTTTATTGTACCTACACCACCTTTTATTGCACCTACATACGACATACTTTTTGTACTAAACTGCATTATTTTATATTAGTAAACAATGACTCGTGGGTTGCTCTTCTCACGGTATACAATTTTTAACAACACGGAAAACTCATATGAACTAAGTTGATGATTAGTTGATTAGACATAGATAGATTGCAAATATTTAAAAAGTTATAAACTAGCTGTCAATAATTTTTACTCAAGTTCATTAAAAATAGGCTAAATATTATCACGCTTTTACTAAACTAAAATAACTCCTCCGTAACAAAATTGTGGGTACTTAAACCATTCTGTTTACAGTTTCGCTATGGACCATTGCTCTTTAAGCTCAACCAACGAATAGTCCGTTGTGGGGCAATCGAATTCTTTCCCCGACTGTTTGATACTAACGAGCCGTCAAGGTACAACGGCTGGTGGCGATCCTTATTGTTCCTGGGACATTCCTGGGTTGCCAGTTTTCAACAATGAAATACTTGCATAATTTCAGAGGATACAGTTTTGTCTTGAGTACAATTGTATGATAAATAAATAAATATTGAATAATAAACAATGATCACTTTATAATTTCTAAAGATCCTGTTACATTGTAATAACAATTGTTTAGTAATAAACTAGGGTAGGGTATTTAGTGAGGGTATGGTTTTGAACTGCTTCCTTTTATATTAAATGAAACAACATTATTTATTATTGACTACAATGAACATAACATAATTATTTCACAAATTGGCTCTCTCAGTTTACTTCGGTAGAGTGCAGGCTCGTATCGTAGGCGATGGACTTGCAACCTGTAACTAATACACTGGTAAAAATCTTAGCCTAAATGTGGAAAATTTGGTTACAGAAATTATCAAAAAACATTTAGAGTTGTTAATTCCGTAGCTCTACCTACCCCACTATGTATGTCCAGTTGAGGAATTTAAAGTGACACTATAAATAAAATCATAAGAAATCTTTTACGTTTCGATTGATTACGTAACTTTGACATTGTCCAAAGTGGTATAGGAATTAAATTCCTTGATTAGTATAAGTTCATGCTCTAACAAAACATCGTGGTTGAAGAAGTATCGGTTTTGTTGTCTTTTGTTTTAACTATAATAACTTAACTAATTCGCTCTCTTAGCCCTCGCTTCACATCGGTATATGTGAGCTTTCGGTAGCGCACGTATGTACACCCGAATTTAATATACATAAAAATCTTCTTCTTGAATCACTCTACCACACAGTTATTGATGAAAACCGCATTAAAATCGGTTGCGTAGTTTGTAACACCTCAGCGTAAATACAGAGGGACAGATGACGGCGGCAAGCCACTTTGTTTTTTACGATGTAAAGACGTTTTATTTACTAAAACTCGATACGAAATCAAGCGAGAACATTATTAATTAGCGTGATTTATCCTTATTGCAGAAGGACTAGGTTTTTATGACGATGCATTGTTATGACGCATTTGATCTAAATAGAACAATAAGCTTTGTTATACGCTCCGACACACTAAACTGGCCGTTTACAGCCTGATAATAAACATTACATTGTTTTGATCGCCCCAACACATGCCGGTGGTAGAACATTACAAGTTATTGAACTTTCAACGCGACTCTATCACCATGTGTTTGTGAAACCACTTTCATCGTAATAGAAATGCATGGGACAATGTAAAGGGATCCATACAATCATTTTACAATCTATTGCCATTCAAAAACCCAGAGGAATACGCTTAGGTACACACAATTAACTGTTAGATTTTTTAAACACGGAGTTTTGACAAGTTGGCTTTTACATAGAAAATACATTAACTCCGAACTTTGCGGGTTTTTTTTTGTGATTCCCAATGACTTCACAGATTAATTATCCTCTCACATTAGCGTAGAAAACCAATATCGTTTCGGTTATTAAGGGTATAGTAGCATCACAAATAGCTCGCACTATATCAACTTCCTTGTACTTGAGCGTCATGTTTAGCGTCTAATAAGAGGTACTAAAAGCTAGCAATATAGGACGTTGACCGTAGTACGAGGATCTAATCCCCCATATTCCTATCTTTTCGTTCCTTTTATAATCTTCGTCCTTAGCCATGCTCTACCACAATATAGCGACGCTGTTGCTGTTTGGATAGACAGGCGCAGGCGCAGATTAATGGTTTATCAAGCCTGGCCGCGTAGGTGTCTATTGTGTTTCGTCATATAATTGTATCTACAAAGTCATGAATCATACAATACCGTTCTGGTTTCTGTTTAGCAATAGGATATAATAATATAGCACCTTTTAAAATGTTCAAGTTTAAAAATATAATGGATACTACTAGACTTTAATAACAATTAAAATAACAATTGCCAAACCAAGGTAGCTACTAACACCAAGGCACAATTTGTTCGATACATGCCAGTAGATCTTTTTATTAAACTCCGGGAACAATGCATTTCAATTTCCTGTGAAACGAGATACGATGTTTTTGTTTAAAACCTCCTTTGAAAGTAAGTTCAACAGGCAATAAGTTCAATAGTCAAGATTTCTCAACAGAGCTACAACCTTCTTATTACGCTAGTTTTTCTTCCACCAGCGCACTGATTGCAATCTCCCAACGGTCTTGAAACTCATTGTCGCCATTGGGCAATCTTTGAAGTTTGAACAGATTTGAGATTTGTTTGCCGCCTGCAATCTCGGTAAATAGTTTGGCCGCAATTGCTTAACGGCATGCCTTCTAATCAGACATAGGAATCCAGGGGGAAAAAATATGACATCTAAGGAGTGCCTATATAGTTAAACTCAATCATCGATGCTTGTTCTGTATGCTAGTGATCACTCAAAGTTAGGATCGTAAAATTTTTTTTTTTGTTAAATTGTAAAAAAATGTTTTTTTGTGTTTCTTTTTTTGAACGATTTTTGAAACTTTACTATCTTATTTTTTTCTTCATTACTGTCCTATCTACTATTGTTAAATTAACGAACAGAATTTGTTCCAAATTTTCGGGCGTTGAACGTCTTCGTCTTGGCTGATAAATGGATTTCAAGTGGTTAAATGACTTTCTGTGGTCATAGGGGTATAACATATTTTTTAAATAAGCTTTGTGAACTTCATACCTGTCTTCAGAACAATACTTTAAAAAAAGGACTAGTATTTGGAAAAAGGATTGATTTGCCTTACTAAGCCTATGGCGCCCGTCCGTGCTTCATTTTTAGTGAGTAATTAAGAACAGTAAGGAACGGTTAAGACATTCAAGATAACCTCTAGAGAAATGTGCTTTTATTGTGGTGATTTAACTATTTTAACGAGGCACCTAATTAATTGCTATAGCATGTATCGCATATTTTTCCATTTAATTATGGTTAACTTTGTTTGGTTGTATTTAACTGCAGTAATTATGTAACAGTAATACGAGTACGATAATTAATTACAAAATTAACAGCGGCCCTTTTATTAATTTTAATGATATCTACCGCAGTATTGCATTCTTTGCAGGTGTTATTACAACACTATTCATTTAGATTCACGATAAAACTTTACACATCCTACGACTTACGGTTTACGAGTAAATCCCAACGCTACTAAGACGATATGGACTAGCCTACAGACTACATTGTACACCCACCGGTTGGACTTCTTTCTTTAATGAGCCATGTTCTTAGTCCTGGGGGTTCTTATTAGATAGCTATGCAGTTGAATTTTCGCTGAGACAAAATGACAGAGCTATATAACGGCTATAGCTCTGTCCTATACGCTCACCGTAAAATAAACTGCATAGCTTTCTCATGATAACCCCCCTGTTCTAAAATGGCATTGACGATTTACCATCATTTGTTATAAAACGTTCCACAACCTGATTTATTTCTTAAAAATATCATTTTGTAAAAGCTTGTTTTTCTCAAACTGTAAATAGTTCAGGATTTTTATAAAACTAACCTAACCTAACCTATAGGGTTCTACATGATTTAAGTTATTACTATGTAGACGGTAATTGCCCTTACTCTGACGTTTTCTAATATTACCAGACACGCAAGTTCCAAGTTTTTTATGATTAATCTATTTCTAAGTGTTTGAAAACCATGATAATCGCTTTATTATTATCGTGGCACCGTTATGTAGTACTTCAACAATTGTACTTAAATTACAACTCATTTTTATGTATATCCCGTTACCACTTGTAACGGTGCATTGAACTTCGTGGTATCTGCAACCTCATCTTCTTTAATAGTCGTCAGCAAGTAGAGTGCTGGCCTCTAGAAAAAAAGCAATCTCTCTTAGTGATCTCGCATGCTCTGTCAATGCCGGACACTTAAGAGACTGTACAGTTATGGCTAAAGTCTTTATATTAGTAATGTATAATTATGTATGTTTTTCGACAAAGGTTTAATCGAATTTCAGTTCAAAGTCAACTTTTCGCTTATTTTCATTTGATCGAATATTCTTTACATCTAACAATTAAATGATGTATTTTTAAAACACCGATTTTTAATGTTTATAAATATTATTAACTAGATATTTTATGTGACAGATTTTTATTTCATACTCTATTATCCAATATATTATTTGGAATAAAACAAATCGGTTCTGACGCTCGCCGGCCGCTGCCGCGGCACGCTCGCTTCGCTTGCTCGGCTTCGCGCGCTGTTAGCTCGCAGTTCACCTAACACACTCCTCCTCGCTTCGCTCGTCGTCGCACCTATTTGTACTCTGTCGCATAGCAAACTTCTGTTTTACATATCAATGTGTTGCAATTCAAACTAGTTTTTAGTAATAGTAATTATATTGAGTTGTTCTGTCTCTTGAATAGTTTATGAAATGTATTTTTAAGCATTTAAAAATCCATGTACCGTTGTTCTAATAATTGTTTTAATTTATAATGAATAGTCGATGAAGCCATTATTACTTATGGCATTGGTATTCCACAAGATATAATATTTATCAGTGGCGAAGCGTCACGTAAATAAATAGACAAGCCGGACCAAAAAAAGGTGTATGGCGTGTGCCGGTTTTACGTTTTGTTTGTATACCTACTCTATGCATAGGAATTTTTGGTAAAGCCGTAAATAATCGGCTTGTACGAACGCCTCGCGACTGATATTTATACTAAATATTCTATGAATCGTTTTCGATGAAATGAAATTCGATGAAAAGTTTGTCGAGATTTCAAGGGGCACCCATTATTTTGTCCGCTGACCGGTAAGAAAAATCGGTAATATAGGGATCACTGAGATAAACCAAGTACCATAGAAATGCGGGATGTGGGGAAATAAGGGATCCTGGTAATTCGAAAAGCTGTGGCACAGATCTACTTCGCTGGAGTAACAAACCCAAATCGATTTTTCGTTGTCTTTGTAATATTTTCGTGTAAGTAAGGCACAAAATAGGCTGCGACTGGCCAAGAGTCTCCGAAGAGTCGGAGGGACAGATTTTCATACAAAGTCAGGCTGTTCCCTTTTTTAGTAAGGTATGCCCACCTTGCATATCCAATAATAGGTACGATGTGTAATTGCCAAGGCCCTTTACGGTAGAAGTGTGTGCACGACCGAGTTTGGTCGCAATATAAGCTCATTGCTACAGAGCTTGTTTGCTCGCGAAAGTGCGCAATGTTCTAGTGAGATCCGATCGGTAGTGGAAGTTCTCAGGCATTTATTGCGTTAAGCTACGATTTCCCGCTCAGCGAACGTCGCTGTGGTCAATAAATACTGTGCCGCTGTGGTCAAGTAGAACCGCAGATGGTATCGGAGTCGTACATTAAGTTTACTTTACCGGGTCCTGTACCGATGCGATGTGGAAACGCATGACGTTAGATGCTCAATGATTGGTCAAGTGGAACGTGTTGGGTGGCTAAGAGAATACTACAAAAAACTGGTAGGTGATAGTTTTGCGTAACGGAGCGTACCGTGAACATTGACAAACTCGTAAATTGTTTTGTCAATGCAGCGTACATTATAAACTAGATAATGTTATAGACTATGAGCAGTTCTAAAATGAGGTACCTAGTTCGAAAAGACAACCTAAGGAAAAATTTCATGAATTCTGATGATATACTTTTGATAATTAATTAGGTTATGCCGCAACAATGAGTTCAAGGGCTGACACGGAAAGTCATGAAGAGCTCATGAAGTGAACTTGTAGTCATATACTCGTAAATCCAGCAACATACTTTATCGTTAAATGGTCCAAATTTCGGATCAAATAAAAACTTAAGAAGATATGCATGGGAGTTGTCTCAAATTAAACAAAAATATATATTCTGGGTGGTTTTAAACATTTGTACAAAGATGCCTCTTCCGAAGGTTTGGCTGTTAGCTCTGGAAATATGTTTATACTTTTCGCAATGTCCAATATTTTTTCTGCCGCTGCCATATCTCGGCCCCTTTCTGAACTGAACTGCTTGGCCTACAATTTGTCTCATTCGGTTATCCCATCCGCGTGGACCTTTGAGTGTAGGTGCGCTGCACCAACAGTAAAGATCCTTATCAAAAAAGAATGTTACTTAATCACTTAGGCTTGGAAGTCGCGATTGTCGTAAGTGAAAGCGTAACCGGTCGTCGAGAACTCGCTACTTCCGACTGCCTCGCACTTACTTATTACTGACTACCTACCCGCCCCGGCTTCGCACGGGTGAAGTATCTTATATGGTTTAAGTTTAGTTTAAGGTTTATCAAACATAAGATTGATACTGCTGTTTTTAAGACACTCTATCCACTCGTTTTTAAGATAAGTCGAAATATAATTTACAGATGGAGTGAGCGACTTTCATTTTGTAATCATTACTCATGCACATTTTTAGCAAATAACCTTGCGCATAACAGGATCAGCTTTTTCACTTAATTTGTGCGTTGTTGTGAATAAATGTATTTTCTTTCTTTCCTTACATACATCATCTTCATATAAGTGCATATTTGTAAATAGATTTATTCTTTGTGCAATCTAGTTTACTAACTTTCATGTAGCTCCTGTACGAAAGCGTTCCTCAGTAGGAACAGAGGTTCCATTTTTAGGGTCTGCACGGTATTATGTAGGTATAAAACCCGCGGATTTCTTAACTTCTTTTTGTTTTTCTTTGTGCGCTAACCCGACACGGACATGGCCGGTTTTTAATACAGGTAAGTAACACATTGACATGTGAATCGACCCTTTTAAACATTCTGAATATAGAATCTTGTTCGACAAAAAACCGAAGCAGAAGTATTTCCGTGTAGGGCTTTGCGTTTTATTTTTTAACTTACAAAGCTGTTAGTACTTATTCTGTTTAAAAAAACACTGTAAGTCATTGACACATCTTTAGCTTCTACATATACAGGGTCACCCGTACAGGGGGCGGGGTCGTGATCCTAACTTAAGATTCCCAACTCTACTCTAACTTAATGGTAATTCTATTAGTATACGAGTTCCCAGTGGTTTTTAAAACAGTTATAGTTCACTTTAATAAAATAATATTGTTTCCCTAATTTTGGTCACCTAACGTTGTCATGTTAAAAAACTTAAACCTACCTTGGTATTTCAATCGATCAGACGAGTAAGAAATTGAGTAGGTATATAGGGTGGCCATGATTCCGAATAAAATGAATTCATTCAATGTTTATGTGAATAAAAAACAAAGTAATTGTCTTAACGGTTTAAAATCTAAGTACATATTATGCTATGATAGACGACAATGCGTTGAAGTGAACGGCATGAATAGCGATAGGGAAATGATAAATGATAACCTATTGTTCAGAATACAGGCAAAAAAAATGTGGTGTCCCACAAGGGAGTGTTTTAGGTTCATTCCTCTTTCTGTTATACATTAATGACTTCACTGATGTAACGAAACATAATTGTATTTTGTACGCGGACGACGTCACTATTATATATACACCTGAAAAAAAAACTTTACTGTTAAAGAACATGATAATGTAATAAAATGGTGGCGTTTTTGCGACAAAGTGTGGATAAGGCATCCGTCACCTTCTGACACGTAAATATGTACGAGAGTGACGGATGCTTTATCAACATTTGGCACGCGATATAGACGCAGCCATACTAGGCCCGCAGGTAGAATATGACATCATCGTCTAAAATTAGACGATGGCCAAGGGCAAAGCAAAAATCCTCCATAATTTATAAGCGAACAAAAAAAGTGCGGCGCAAAAACGAATCGACCTAAACACCCAACGGGACTTTGTTGACTTCCTATGTCGAATTAAATAAGAACAAATAATAACACCAATGGACCGCCTGGGATTATGTACGGGTGTTACAGAACACTTATGTATAATCAAACCAAGTGAAATTACGGATTTGTAAAGATAATACATGTAAGTAGTCTCTGAGTTAAACCGCGGACAGAGGGACATGGCGAAAATATAAGGTTTCCTTATTCTACTACGGTACCCTAAAAAAGATGGTTGACTGTTAGGTTTGTAATAATACATACAGGTATTAACAGGAAAAAATATTAAAAACGCATGCAGTTGGGTTTTAAGGATTGCATTTAGTTACATTTATTTACTTTCCTAGATACACACGATTTTATAATTATGGTTGGGATAAATCATCGGTTGGGTTAAATAAAGACAACAAATTAAATAATAAAATAAATAAATAAAATAATAAATATCAGGGGACAATGTCACACCAATTGACCTAGTCCCAAACTAAGCTCTAGGCTTGTACTATGGGTACTAGACAACGATATAAATACTTATATAGAGAAATATATACTTAAATACATAGAAAACATCCATGACTCAGAAACAAATATTCTTGCTCATCACACAAATATCTGCCCTTACCGGGATTTGAACCCAGGACCGCTAGCTTCGTAGGCAGGGTCACTACCAACTAGGCCAGCGCGTCGTCAACACACACCATACACCATATACACCTTAGCAAGTAAGTCAGTAAAGTACATATTGCAACTCATTGAATTTGTTAGTTACGCGGTATTGCAGGATGCACCGACGAAATGGTACCATCCATTTATCTCCATTTACAATACTCGTAGTCGATAATTATTGAGTTTTGGTATGTGCAATGTTTAAAGCATAAAATAATGAGTCGTTTTTTGTTTCAGCTGAAAAATGGACTTGGAATTCCGTAATCTGAGATACACTGTCTTCAATCGGTTACGAAAAGGTATGTACTATATTATTTTTATTTTCCTTAATATACCGGGTTTTACTGCATACTTTAACCGTAATTATGTAAATACAATAATAGTGCTATACATGACGCATATGGGAAATTAAAGAGGAATGAGGAATTTTAATGTCAGCGAAAGGTGAAGGTAGGTCGTTGGTATTGTCTGTAAAGTTTGCGAAAAATACTTTTTTTTTGACCCGGAAACTGTAGTTTAAAAACTTCAAGACAAGCCTTGCTGTTGATCAGAAGTAAGTATAACTGCAAACTCACGATCGATGTCCTACTTTCACGTCATTTATTGCAAGTTAACTTTAAGTCGAATATGGATTTTCAAGAGAGATGCCTTTAAAAATACCGTTAGCTAGTAAAGTTTAAGATACTGCGAGAGATTTTATAAAATTCCTCATAGATGTGTTAGTTATTTTATTTTATTTGAACAGCGGCATTATGTCTTGGCTTCCTTGGTGTTTAACGCCCATGACTCACACAACGGTTCAAAAATCCATATAAATAATGATCATAGGTACTGAATGTGGTAATGACATTCTAAACGGGTTCGTGCGGGTAAGTCGCGGTCAAATTAGATTGGTTACCATATAATTATCATCATTAAGAAGTTAATGGTCTATTTCCATTCAACAATAGCGATTAATTCCCAAATGTACCTGTCTCTGAGTCCACGGTCGCTAATATTATAGGGTCAATTAAAACTAAAGCCCAAGGACTCGACGGAATATCTCTTGATATGTTACTTTTGGTCCTCCCACGTACGTTACGAGTGATAACTTTAATGGTAAATTAATACCTACAGACTTGTGTTTATCCTGACGCCTGGAAGGTTGCGCTCGTTAAACCGATTCCTAAAAAACCCTCGCCGACAGACGTCAAAGACTTGAGATCAATAAGCATTCTCCCGCTTATGTCAAAGATAGTTGAACGAGTGGTTTGCACGCAGCTAACTGAATTCCTAGAAGATAACCATATCCTACCCGTCATGCAATCAGGCTTTAGGAAAAAGCGCAGCACTACCACTGCATTGCTCAATGTCTTGGACGATATCTTGGCTGCACGCGATGAGGGGGAGAGTACAATCCTTGCCTTGCTCGATTTCTCACGTGCTTTTGACACGATAAATGTTGGACTGCTTTCCAAGCTCACGTATTATGGTTTTGATCCGAGTACTGTGAGATGGTTCGATAGCTACCTTAGTGATCGTACTGAAATAGTTCAGGTCCGTAACCCTGATGGGTCATTTACTACCTCAGACGCCACTTCTGTTAATAGAGGTGTACCTCAGGGATCAATACTCGGACCCATCCTCTTTATTTTATATAGTGCAGATATAGTTAGAAAGATACAAAATTTCAAGTACCATTTGTACGCTGACGATCTGCAGCTTTATATTTCTGATAAACCTAACGAGTCAAGTTCTGCAGTAGAAAAACTAAATCAGGATCTGGAGGGAATCGCTAATTGGTCTTACCAGAATGGTCTCGTCTTGAACCCGTCTAAATCCAAATTTCTCATATGTGGTACTAGGCACATGATAGAGAAGGTGAAATCCTATCGTTGTCTTGGAGGGCAAAAGACTGGATTACGTACTAGAGGCACGAAATCTGGGAGTCCTTATGGATGGCACGCTGCACTTCGAAAGCCACATCAACTGCTTTTATCGTCTAAGTGTATTGTATAAGGTTCGGAAATTTCTCAACGTCGACATGCGCATCAAACTTTGCGACAGTCTTATTCTTCCCAAGTTAAGCTACGCCGATTCCGTTTTTGGAGAGTGCTTGCTTTCTAGGACCAAGTTATTAATTCAGCGATTACAGAACGCTTGTGCCAGGTTTTGTTTCCCAATACCACCGCGAACACATGTCACGCCTTTTCTCAATAGAGGCGGGCTGTAGAAAATGGAGGCTCGTCGGAAGCTCCACTTGGCCTTGCTTTTGTTTGACGTTATTCGGGTTAAACAACCTCCCTATCTCTATGACCAGTTATTGTTTCTCCGTTCTCATCAAAGATTAGCCCCTGTTTTAATATATCCTCGATGTAGGACGGCTGCATTTCGTGGCAGCTTTCGATACGCTGCCACGAAATGCTGGAACAATCTCCCTCCTCCGATAAGGAAGGCATCTTCTCTATACCAGTTTAAAAATAAATTAAAAAGTCATTTGATAAATTTGGGTGCGTCACACGAGATAATAACTATTTTCATGTTACTAACGTTTACGGGATATAATGAACGTTAGCTATAATAACAAAATCAATATTTTTATAAGGAATAACGGTCAAGTCATAATATTCATTTTATATAATATTTTTAATGACTAATTTCAGTTCGTATAACATACATGACATATAGCGACCATAATACATATTATCTTTTAGTATAAGTGTTACAAGATATAATATCGTATGATATAAATGTGAGCGAGCGAAGCGAGCGAGCAAGACCTCTCTGGGCAGAACCGACTCAGTTAGGTTAGGTTAGAAGGCTAAGGCGGGAGCGAAGCGCAGCGAGCTCCCGCCTTAGCCTTCAAGGTTTTTTTTTTACATCCCTTGAAAAAACTATGCGAAACAATTTGATTGTAAAATTAAAAAGGCCACTTAATACTGAAAATAGTTATAGGCGTTTATATTATACGTGCATTATATTTTTTGATGTTAGATTTTTTGATTTATATATGTTTTATATCTTAGGTGTCATGTACATTATACACTTTATATCAATTGATATTATATATTAATAACGTTATACTTTATGGAAATAGTTATTTTGACATTATATCTTTCGTTCATTATCTCAAGTGTACGCATCGAAATAGTGTACGTTATATTAAACATACAAAGTGAGCGTATATATTGTGACTGTTATATGATAAGTTCTTATATCTCATGTTACTTATACATTTACAACGAAACTGCTTATAGCCGTCTTATTTACATCTATATATATAATATATATATATATATATATATATATAATAACTGTTGATATAATGCTTATCTATATTTATTCACTTATACCATGCATTGCTTTTACTCTTATTTAGGATATAACATTAGTAGCAGGTGCATGGCATAGTATAATGCCATATAATAGAACACACCTAATTACTAACCCTAACATTGCAATTAATTCTAACGCACTCGCACAATACATTACACACTGCGCTAACTTACTAACAAACGACACGAAAACAATATATTTTTCATCACACTTGCTCGTAAATGGTGTTATTCCATGCCTGTATACAGAAGGGCAATGGCCTAAATTGTTCCCGCGGGAATTATGGCGAGTTTGTCATCCCTAGGGAGTAATGACTTTCTTTTTAAAATTTGCAACTCTTTCGTACATCATTTCTGACTAAGGAGGTTTAATTTTCAGCCAAAAATTAAATCGGTTTCTAATTTCATCTTTAAAAATTAGCTATAGACTAACTTACATTACACAAAACCTATACGCTTCATTAAACTTCATTATTTTTATACCTATTTCAAGTTTATATCAACATTTATAATAAATTTTAGTAATTATACATTTCAAATTGGCTAATCTGGCTCGAATCCAGGTCGAAACTAAACGCAGTTATTATCTGTGGTAGAGGTCACAAAAAAAAATCGTTTCCATTTACGTTCCCGTTCGTCAAAAGTTATTTCTTTATATTTTGCAGAGTTTGTGTTTTCTCTTTGTTTTTTTTCCTCGCAAATGTGATGAAAACCATTGTGTGTATCACAGGCAGTAAGGGGATTACTAACTCGAGTCATTAAAAGCCCTCCGCCTTCGGCGTCGGGCTTCTAACACTCTCGTTAGTAATTCCCTTCATACTACCCTTGATGCACAATGTACTATAAACTACGCGTTCCGATTGCTGTCCCGTGTATCACAATGCTGGATCCACGGAAGATCAGCGTCGTGACACTCCCGAGTGCCGCGACTCCATGCTGAGTGGGTTCAGTTTTCGCAAATTGTTATATTAAAAATAATATAATGCATGCTTATTTGCTAAGTTACCTTAAGCTTCAGTTTTAAATGTTCTGCCACAACCAGGTACAGAATGTTAGCTTTAAGAAAAATGTACCTCGTCATCTGGTTCTCCTAGTCATTATTTTTGAATTTATTGTTATTGACAAACCTGTGGCAACCTCAGCAGACCTTACATTTGTAATGATTTTAAGTGGTGCTACTTTCAATCAATATTATTTATTACTTTATTATAATTGCCGTCAAACTTCTTGAACATTAGGCGAGGTAGTGGGGGAAAGTTCGCGCATCGTACACATACGTGCAGGGAGGCAGAGGGACGGGGACGCGGTGCGGGACGCAAACGTCAACTGATTGACCAATGGGTGCGAACGACGCGTGCTCCCCCGCCGCCCGCTCCCAACGAAACCTAAAAATCGCTTCTGCGCAAGCAAGGTTACGTGTTCAAGAAGTTTGCCGGCAACTATACCTTGTGATGTAACTTATACGTACATACGTGTTAATGTATTTTATGATTGTAAAAATGATCCTGTGCTAGTTTTATGGGTGGTGGGTCATAAGTCCCCCTTAAGTCTAACAAAAAGGGTATATACATAAACGGAGTAACTAGACTTATACCCTTTTTCATTTGATATTCTGGTAACTGTCCAATTTTCCGGGATTAAAAGTACCATATATTTTTCAAGTGGTTCAAGCTATCTCCATACCACATTACGATCGGTTCATCGGTTTAGCCGTAAATAAACAGTTATTTTACAATTGCGTTTGACATTTAGTAAGAATGCATGACATATGATGTAAATACCCGAGCGTCATCACCCTCAACCGGCGCTAAGTCATTATGTGGCTACTTTCATCTTGATTCCTAATGGATTGATTGCATTAGAATTTGTGAATTCCAAGATATGGCATTTACATTGTAACCGCCATTGTTATCGTGTATAACAAACACAATGAAACGTAAGTAATTGTTCGTTACTTTTTGTTGACTTAGCTTTTGTAACAAGTGTTCAGTTGACGTAGGTCATAAATTTACTAGCTGTTTCCCTCGGAAACTGAGTAATTTTCTGGAATAGAAGTATTCCAGGTTCCCTATGAAGCTTGGAGTTCAAGCTATCTTCATCAGACCAAAGGCTGTTAATATTAAGTATGGATACAAGACGCTTGCGATTTCCTACCATTTTCTTCTCACTGGGGTCACGACGGGGTTGAATTTAGAAAAAAATATTTTTAATCGAATCTCTACATTGCTACAGGAAAGAATAGTATAAAATTCACTTTTCTACGTTCACTACTTTTAGTTGTACGAGTACGTTGTTTGAGAGTTTGTGACTCAGAGCGTAACTAAATATTCTTACTTATATAGATCGATGAATGTCGCCGCAAATATTCTGCGCCGTTTAAATTAAATTCACTTCCACTGCATTAAACGGCAATTTTGCGAGCGCGTGCGCAATCTCTTGTAGAATGGTAAGGTGACCACCATTTCGTCAGATTTAATTGGGACAATCCTTGCGATTTAATGTTGTGGAAGTTTGCGGCCGGTAGGTATATAACTATAGACTCGATTTTTTATTTACAATTTTAGCTACATAAAAACTGTTTATTAAACCGATTTATTGTTGCCGCACAGTGATTATTTGTAGCGTGTGTAAATCGTAAAGTAATAAACCAGGCATGTCTCACGTGCTCTGTGTAGGGTTCCGAAGCCGTTACTACTCAAAAACTATCTCAAAAAACAACTGGTACGAACTAATTCTCCATTTAAAGTTATTTGGTGCTGTCTTAGATGATTTTAGTAGGTAGGCAAACACTTAAGTCGCCTGTAGTCGTGATAGTTTAAGACATATTTCAGATTATAACCCGCAATATCATTGAAAGGCAACGACACCTCCCGTTACGTTCAGGGAGAGGAATTCTTAGAAAAAAACAATTTTATTTTATCACTTTGTCAGCGTGAATAATATGTCACTAATATGTGACTAATATTTCATGCCAAATAACAGCTTTTTAGAACTAAGATTCTCTAAGCTAAGCTGCATACGGACCGATTGACGGACATGGCGAGACAAAGGGTTCCTAGTAGACTACGGAATTTTGTGGTTGTCGCTAGCATTGTGTGGGGTTGCACTTATCATGATCTTTACATAGTATAAAACAAGGACGCTTTCCGCATCTGTCTATCTGTATACCAGCTAGGAGGTTAGCTGGTATACAGATAGACCCACGCAACGGATTTTGATGCGAATTTCACCATCAGTCAGATAACTTTTCACGTACCTAATGTTGTATAATAAATTCAAGTTTATGTACGTGTGTTAAAGAAAACTCAGATTAACTGAGGCGAAGCCAGGGCGGGTCGCTAGTTATCTATAATATAAGTATAAATAATAATGCGGGCCATGCAACATTACGACTTTTACGGATATAATTTTTGTTATTTCAATCCGGAAATAGGTACTGATAGTCCCACATAATCCGTAACGGTTGGCTACCTCAAGGAATGGCTACAAAATCTTGACTTCCTTGAGTCCAAACCTTCGAATTTAGGGAAGGCAGCTATCTACGAACTACTTGGACTACTTCTAGCTGTGTCGTAATTCGCGCTCAATAAGCACATAGTAATTGCGCATATTTCGCGAAATATTATTACCGGTTTCTATAATTAGATTGATCGTATCAATTAAAATTTAAAAATACTACTTATATCATCATTACCATCAATAATAATTTTTTTAACTTAAAACTTGATTCATATATTTACATTTGTTTTTAAACCTACAACACTAATTTGTTTGCCGAATGGTATAACATTGTTAACTATTTTTAAAATGTAACATCGGTAAAATAATTGATTGTATGTTAAAAAATGAATAAATTATTATGATTATTAATAGTCAAGGCAGGAAATCCCATTTGTTTACTATTCATTAAACTGTATTTTATTGGAACAAATAATGATAAACCAGTTCATATGCAAATAAAACTGAATTAGTAGCACTACGAGTACGTATGTGTTATCTGAATAAACGGAATTCAACACACATCCCAGTTGTGCTATTATGATTTCATTTGTGGTTATTTTGCTTCGCCCAACCATTGCTGATACCGCAGGATATGATTCAAAATGATTTCGTGCGTTATAGTAGGGGAGCCCACGACACTAAAACTAGTACAATAAGACTACCGAATGATATAGTATATATTTAGTCTCGTCATTAATGTGGGAACCATTTTTTTTTTTTTTAGTTTTAAGTTAGATGTCTAAATGCAGCAGTGGTTTTTCTTACGCAGAAATGGATGATCTTTCAGATAAGTTTGGTTTTTTGAGGAGATCGATCATAAAAGATACTTAAGTACGAGGCGTCGCTTATCATCTGCTGCCACTGATTAGGCCAATCAGGGGGGCTTGCAGCATTGCATTGTAGTATATTCTAACCCCTCCCGTGTTCTGAAGAATAAACGAAACTTGGGAGTCTTATTATAATACTAGACATCGAAGTTACAACTACAAAAAAAAACCTTTGCCAGGTTATTTGAATTGCAGCATCACCATTTCGTGTTTTCCCATTAATGACGAAACTAAATATATTATACCTATATGTATCATCCGGTAGTCTTATCGTACTAGGTTTTGTGGTGTGGGCTCTTAGAATATTACAGTTAGAATTGAGTAGTCAAGTCAAATGATAATATAAACCGCTCATTATTACTTCCTTATTAAAACTAGTTTTGAAATTGTATTCAGGATATGAACACCTATTGTATAATATGAGTACGACTCAATAAGATCCGATCTAGTATTAGCCAATGCCGAAAAGAGTCCCTATTGTGATCTCGTCGGAATCTATTGTAAACAAGGTGCGATTGTTTTTCATGTAAACATCTACACACACATAGCTAGCGGCATAAGTACGTACTTATTGTTATATCGAGTTTAATTGTCAATAATAGTTCACGTTGCGGTGTCATATGTCAATATAACTATGCGTGTACTAGGGAGTCATAATGATGACGTAGTGTTACAACCTGGTAATACGGAAGATGCTGGATGTCAATATCGATTGGAGTTTTCTCGCAACATCCATGAGTTTTTTTTTGATAAAAAATCGTGTGTTAACCTAAGAGCAGTTTTCGTTATGGATTTTTCGTAATTGACTGAAAGAATGACGAAAAAAACGTGATGTTGCGCGATGAACCTTTAAATTATGGTTGAGATTTCTTTAGTTTTTTGGCTATTGTCATTTCCTATGAAACTGATTTTTTTTATCTATATGTGTGTATATTAATGAACTCGGTAAATTTTTGATATTTATGATGACGAGTAGTTAATACTAGGAAGAAGTCATGACACCAATCAAACATACGTACATGAATTGATTACACCTGATAACTATGTAGGCATATAGTGCACTCAATGATAACAGTTTAGATATAACCGCTGTTCTAGCTAAACTGTTATAAACAAGTCGACAAAAAACATGAGTGACGGTATTGATGTGAATGACAGTGACCCACATAGGACGATGTTCGCACGATTCCGATGCTAATGCCAAGTTGAACTTGCTCTTTCTAAGGTCGAACAGTATTTGCTGATGGTAACAAATAATAATATCTGATCAAAAGTAGTGTTGTGATATTTGTAAACTACTATTTAATGGCACTATTAGGCAGTTTAGGAAGGCAAATCATTGAGTTTTTACACGAGGTACTTTTGGTCACTCAATACAAAATATGTCTTTGACCCATGTTTGGGGTTATTTTATGTACTGCTTTGACAGCTGCCAAATGGGGCCCTCTTAAGCGGCGCGACTATAGTCTCTTGAGCAATGCAATTTAAGAGCTGAGTCATAGGCAGGTTTAGCTTAACTTTCAGGAAATATTTAATGTACGTATGTGAATTCTTTAGTGAACACATATAAATACATTAATTAATACAACGTACAAAGGGGAAATGATGAGCATTACATTATGAATACCAAAGCACAATGCGATGCGTGAGACGTAACAGTCATACAACTAACATTAATTAAAAGTATATGCATGTCAAGTCAAGTCATTCCTTGCTAATTTATTCTATAACCTATTCACGAAAGAAATGGTCGAGGTTGAGTGGTTTTTTTACCCCCCCGCCTCTCATGGCATTGTACTGCACGTTTTTTCCATACAAATCTTACCGAATTCCGTTGCTATTCTAAAATATTAGTATGGAGAACGTGCAGTAACTACAATGCCGTGTGAAACGAAGTTTACAAGGTAACCAGACTTCACAATGTGCACATGGCGGGTATTTTTAGGTTTCCGTAGCCAAATGGCAAAAAACGGAACCCTTATAGATTCGTCATGTCTGTCCGTCCGTCTGTCCGTCCGTCTGTCCGTCCGTATGTCACAGCCACTTTATTCCGTAACTATAAGAGCTATACTATGGAAACTTTGTAAGTAGATGTATTCGGTGAACCGCATTAAGATTTTTGGGGTTCCCCATATTTAGAACTGAAACTCAATTATTTTTTTCATCAAACCCATACGTGTGGGGTATCTATGGATAGGTCTTCAAAAATGATATTGAGGTTTCTAATAATATTTTTTTCTAAACTGAATAGTTTGCGCGAGAGACGCTTCCAAAGTGGAAAAATGTGTGTCCCCCCCCCCCCCGTAACTTCTAAAATAAGGGAATGATAAATGTAAAAATAATATATGATGTACATTACCATGCAAACTTCCACCAAAAATTGGTTTGAACGAGAATTCTAATAATTAGTTTTTTTTAATACGTTATAAATCGTAAACCGCATTTTACCTTTCATTCAATCAACTCCAATATAATAAAGAATAAAGAAAAACATTTATTTAGATGTATAGTGGTACGGGACCACTACGTGCGCGAGTCCGACTCGCACTGGCCGGTTTTTCATGTCTGCTATGTTGTGGACATTTTATGTCTGCATTTATTTGTTTGACCATTTGTCTAATTTATTTATTTTTAATAAAAAACGTAAGTGTTTAAATTCTAGAACTATATTCGATACCTATAATTTAATTGTAGAACGAAGTTCAGGAATTTGTAGGTATTTGTAATTTTACTTCTATATTCCGTTTAAAATCAATGGTGAATGGTGAGAGGCATCACGAAACTTCGTATTTATTTTGAGTTAGGTACTAAATAATACCTAATTATTTCGGCTACGTGATGCTGCCTACCATATGATGTTTAAATATGGATAGGTACGCCTTTGTTCCCTAAACTAATTTGTATCGCGTTAAAAACATAACGCGATGATGTGTAAAACTGTTTTACAGTGGAAGTCTGTGTAAATGATAATTCTTACTGCCCGTAGCCTAGAAATCAGTTAGTACTTAGTAGTCACCAGCTGTGTACAAGACTGGCCTTAAAAATGCACCAATGGCACCGACCGCACGCACTATGTGGAAATACACAATTGAAATTGTAGAAAACGATAGTGCAGTGAAATTATAACTATTTACAGATATTTCAGCTTTCTTTATTAAATCTCAGATTCGTCTGGAATACAGCCATCCTATAAAAACTATAAATGAGCAAAACAATAAATGAATATGACTATGGTTATGACTATAATTACCAGCATGAGCCAACAATCTCACGCTGCAAACTTCGCATAGAGTTTGATTCTCTTTATTCGCTCTTTCAATGGCTTTCATAACTTCACCGTCCATCTTAAATCTTTCAATTGTCTATGGACATCAAATTAACTTAATCTGAGCAATAGGAGTATGCATGGATTTTTTAAATTGCATTTCTCAACAACAAAGAGATCACCAAAAGCGAAATTAAAAATTACACTCATTTTATACTGCAAATTAGACATCGATTAGACAGAGTGATCCGATACGCCGTGTGACGTCACGTATCATCGGCCATACAAAACTTCATATCAAAATTCTGTTTTGATAAAAAAAAAAAATTATAACTATTCAAAAAATGTTTTTTCCTAACTGTTTGTTTCATGAATCAGCTTTAACTGAAGCAGTAAAATAAAAGTCATGTCATGGATATTCCCTTTACCGGGGCCGTCATGGTACAAAAGACGAGTGATCCCGTGATCCCTAAAAGATGCAGAGGGTTTACCACTCGGTTTTTAGTGGGTTTTAGCCAGTTTTAGCCGAAGAGGCCTGCCCACATAACCATCCTGGATTCTTTTGGACTCTGGCTCCCAATTATTATGAATTTTGGTTGGATTTGATTCCGAAGGAACAATGAACGTAGCTAACAATGAGACAGAAAATAAAGTTGCATTTTTCTCGAAAAATAAAAATAGTATCTGACTGGAATTAATAATTAATAATTCATAACTATCTTATCTGACTGGAATTAGTAGATAAGTTTAAATTACCTCTCATTGAGGCTAACTACCTCCGTGATCAACAACTCGATTTCGTTTCCAATAACCACAATAATCATTAAGACAGTTTCAATCAAGTAGCCACTCAGTGCTCAGTATTTATATTCACTGTGCTTCGAATACCTAACCTTTCCTCTTAATGTAACTGAACTCAGTTCCTTACAAAATTAAGTCTATACAATAAATTTATTACTGTATATTATATACGCGTTTACTATAAATTTTAACGATGTTGAGTAAAATTGCACCTTGAAATCCTTAGCCTTATTTCAATAGATATGTCACTTCACATAACGAGCACTTAATTATATCAATGATAAGTATAAATCAATTTCATAATGAAGGAGGAAAATTATAATACTGGCGTATTGCTGATTCATTTCTTTCCAATATGTAGGCTATAAGAGAAATATCCAATCAGCCAACATGAATGCTCGGGGTTAAAAAGGGTATAAGTCTCCTGAAGGTCAAATTAAAAGGGTTTTAAGTCTAGTATACTTCGTTTATGTACTTATACACCCTTTTATTGTTCGAGTGCACTTTATCGGTTCTGCGCCTGCAAATTTCGCTTTTGCCGTCTTTCGGCCTAGCTAGGTGAATAATAAGCAAAACTTAGACATTTATTTTGTTCAAAAATTCATTATTTCGCTATTGAAAAGTCGTTCGGTGTGGACTACCCTCTCACTCGCTCGCATAAGGTCTTGTGCGAGTTTGACAGACTTTACCCGAAGCCGAAAGACATTTAAAGACCTCTTGCACTGTAGATTATTGTCCTTTATAACAAAGTAAGTAGTTGTTTAATGTGAAACGAAGTTTAAAATAATACATAAATAAAATGTTCAATAGATTGGCGTCATTTCGTTTATCAGTATATCAACGGGACCGTGACCGCATGAGTCACGGTGACCGGTGTGCGCAATGCACTGCGATGCGCTCGCGCATGCGTTCCACCACCGGCACCAAGCATTCTGTGGCAAACGCATTTGTTCTGCGGTTTAGTTGCGATTTGGCAAGTTAACGTGATTTACAAATCGTGTCATTATGATTTATTGATTTACGAAAGAATATGAATTTATTGCCTGGTCAATAAGAACAAGTAGATGCAAAAGTTGTTAGTATTTAAGTAGAAGGAATTGAACATACCTATTTTTTTCATATTGAATTCAGATTCAGATTTTTGTTGCTCAATACAACATTACAGCATAAATTGCGCGGCATATCAAATTATAATAAATTAACTACATTGAGAAGGTAGGAATAAAGCAAGTATATTGTGATTATTTCGCTACAAAAACACAACAAACCTACTAATTATACTTTCAAAATAGGTTTTTAAAGGTAGTAACTACTTATAGTTTTTTCCCAATACATATAATCATTTTAAAAATTACCAATAATTTAATAATTACCTATCATGAATCTTGGAATTCAACTTAGGTATCTATTTCTTTACCTTTATTTATTACATTACGTATGCAGTTTCGATGGTGATATAATCACCTCGACCTTGACTGATATTATTACATTAAGCATAATTTATTTCAAAGTAATCGTACTTTTAACACGAACATAATAATTACATACGGCAATGAATTACAGATAAGCAATACATTTTGTTTCACTATTCTATTCCGATGATTCTAACCAATCCGTCCCACTTGTCACAGACACAGATCCGACAAAATTTCGGATGTTAAGTACATTTTATATGAATCTGTCGGATCGACAGATAAGAGGTACGTACTTATTGCCACGAGAACGTCCTACATTTTATCGGATGCGACAACCGACAAGTGGGAACCCGCAGTAAGCAATAGATACTCTTACGTAAGACATAAAAGTGTTAATTGGACGGCAGTTAAATGCCCGTTAGGTTTGTAATTGAACAAATTACTTCGTATAATTGCCGACGACGTCCGTCGAGGGGCATTGGCACCGTGGACAATGAATGGCATGCGTAGTGAAAACCGTTTTTACCGGGCATTTCAAGACGGAGGGTAGTATATCTCGGGTCCATTTGGGTGAATTAAAAAAAAGTGCATTTAACTAAGGACTTTGAGAAAATTTTACTTTTCCATTCTGTAACTAAAACAAACCATTTAGTAGGCCTAGTCAAGATGCAAACGCGGCTGGGTGAATATTTGGGCGTTTCAAACGCCGTCATTGTTGTCTTCAATATATTGACGAAAACAATGATAATTACCAGCAACTTTTGATGTCAAAGTCAACGGAACCGGGGGTAGTATTAATTCAATTTAAAATCATAAAACAATTAAAAAGTTTATCTTGAATAATATGCGATGACAATAATGACAGCAATTAAAACGCCGAATAATCACCCGGCTAACGTTTTTGTTTTCTATCGAGATGCTTTATCCGCATTTTTTCACGCGATTAACGCAACAAGCTAGGCCCGCAGCTTACGTCAATCCTGTAGGTACATAGGTATTGTCGATTTTTGAAAATCACTTGTTATAGCTGTTTGATATGAAACTTGACAGGGCTCCCAGATAATAAATGGTAATTAATTGTAGGAATACCTACATACCGTTTTCGATTGGTGGATGAGTTTTTGTCTTTTTTGACTGTTACATGACATGAATTGCATCATTATTCACTAATTGTCATAAATCTATATATTCCCCATTACCGTCGGATACCCCACAGGTACCCGCCTGCGAGCACCAGCGCGGGACTCGCCGCAGTTCGGCGCTCTGTGTGAATACGACGACCGGCCCGCGCCCGACCCGCTCCCGCCCGCTGTGTGAATTGCGCTTTAAATCTATATACAGTAAATAGCTTTTACACGCGTACTCCGTGCTTCTTTTATAGAAGTTAAATATAGCTGTATACTGTATAGCATACCTGCCTACAATATCTCTCGTTAATTAGCCAACTTGTCGAAAATATAGTTTACCTACAACTACAACCAAAACATCATAACAACATTACAGTCACCAAGTGGATTAATGTTAAAAACAGCTTAACTTACACCTATAATGAACCTTGAATTAAAAACTTAACATTTCGCTTTTGTTTGTGCAAAGAGCTTTGCGCCGATAACTTCATACAAGACAGGTTTATTTATTTATTTATATATAACAGACCTTGACAACTTAAAAATAGCATGTCTTCGATCTGAAACAACAATTCCTCTCACGTGTTCAAATCAGCCGGTGTGAGCAGCCGATTTTAATGCAGCTGTATACTCAGCCAATCTTATAGTTAATAAAAAAGAAACCCGAATTAAAACTGTTATTAAAATTAAAGTCACTGGGCTGGAGGAAAATCCCATCAGTGACATGACATAGCCGGGTGGTTTTCAAAAAGTATACCTTTTTTTTTTTTTTTATGGCATAGGGAAGGCTGGCGAGCACACAGGCCACCTGATGGTAAGTGGAAACTGTGACCCATAGACATTCGCATTCACAAGACTGCAAGCCTAAGACTGCAAATGCGCTGCCAACCCTGAGGACTAAGATGGAATGCCTCTATGCTAGTCATTACACCGGCTAAAACCTAGATAAAACCCCTGTAGCATTTGCGACCATATTAGTAACGAGTGAGCATTTAATCTGCTTCGGTTATTGAAGTTGAGATAGGTACCTTCCGCCTGATAACATATAAGGGCACTATACCTATGTATAAATAAATGAATGACTAATTTTCGTTACTCACATGACTAAAGTTACGTTTTCTTAATTTTCTTTAACTTGGTTCACTTGTTTTGAATAAGTGCATGACATTATGATAAGCTTAATGTCCGTTCTGAATATTTGACAGATTTGGCACTTTGAGTTAGAATTTGTCAATTTTGTACGTGGTAGTTGTTTTTTTTAACCCAAACTAGGTAAACATAATCTATCATTGGGTGGAATATTGCGAACCGATACCCAAGTATAGGTAGGAAATGTGGTCGCTGGCACACCATCGTGTTAATAATGAAGCGCAACGTTCTTATAATTCTGATCACAAACTATCTGTGCCTCAGCAACCGTACCAGAGCGGTGCGCCAAACTTTATGTTAAATTGCAACTCCGATTATTGAAACTACGATAAAAAAAATTACACCACTGGAACCGTAAACTATTCAGAAGTTCTGAAATATTCAATGTGAAGATAAGACTAGGTTAGGTTATATTTGATTTATAAAAATCCTCAAAAGTAACAGTTGCTGAAAAAAATACGTTGAGTTGCGACGACTATGACGTACAATACGTTATGAGTTAAAATAATTATATGAGCTAAGATGGACGCCTCCACCGCCGGTAAACACCAGCAACTCAATAAGAGTTGTAGGTCCGTTGCCGGCCAATTAGGGAAATGAAAGCTCTTTTCTTGAAGGCACCCATTATCATAACTGGTTGGAAATACCGCCGAAGGGAGTTTGTTCCACAGTTTCCCCGTACGCGTACTACAAAAGGTGCCTAGTGAACGCACGGTGGAAGAACGCCATTCATCAATTTATTTTCATTTTGTACGTCGAATATAATAGTTATTTATGTAACTGGTACATAATGAAGCTTCTTAAGAGCTAACTATGTAGGTGAAGTTGCATACATAACTTTTTCTACAAGCTTAATTTTTTTGTCATTAACAAAAATAAATCAATCGCTAACTTTTCTCATATACTTTCCTTTCGAATTTTTTGCTAACAAATTACTTGTCATCAAAGTCATTTTCATTATTCCGATTGACGTTAATAGTTTGTGAAATTCAGTGTTAAATGTTAATACATTTCATGCAAATATTAAAAGTTATTAAAACAGTTTACAATTTATCATAAAAGTTGTAATGCCAAACGAAACGTCATTTTGTTGATATCCATATTGAACGTAACCATGGTAACCAAATAACAAATCGATGGATATTGACCATCTATTTTTAGTAATTTAATAATTATGCAATTCTAAACACGCAATTAGTTTCAATATAAATGTTGTATTTAATATACGTAATTTTAATTGGTGTTAAAATATTGTTGACGGTTTATTATACAAATTAGGATTCCAAGTCTTCACTACACGCCAACACTAATATCTGGAATGACCGTAATCATGGTAATAACCATGCTATAATAGTTATTATAGAACTGTTCTTACCATGGCAACGCTAATTATAGAATTGTTTTCGTGTTTCGATTACACAATAGGTTACACAATATTAGCGGTTTTTAGTACGCGAGTAGAAAAAGTATTTTATCGTAGTATATGTGTTTCATAAAAAAGTACGAACGTCGAAAATAAACTACGATATACCGTGTATGCACCTATTATAGTACAATTGGCAACCCTGCAGAGGCACTACAATGGTGTTGTACCCATAGCATTCTATAGGCGTACAATTTCATTGAGAGTCGGCGTAAGCATGAGGTACGGGGTTGATTAGTCCGCTTTGCCCTCTCCCCGCACCTCATGTACTTATACCCCAGCTCTCAATTAATTTGTAAGCCTACGAGTATTTCAATCGAGTGTAAGACAATACTACAAGTATGTACTCGTATTTGCAGGTTGGTTATGAATCTGGCGATGAGATTTATTTATTAACATTCAGGGAGTTCAGGGGTTTATTCTACTAGGTAAAACAATATCGCTTTTGACATATTGTTTCAAAATTCAAAGCAATTACTGTCAAGTAAATAAGAGCTATCATAACGTTGGTAATACGATTACATGTCAAAAGCAATATGGTTTGACCAAGTAGAATAGAGCCCCAGGCCGCACGAGTAAAAGAACTGGCAGTAGGTTCTATAAGTAGTTTATAGCTTAATTATTAGTCAAATGAGTTCATATAATATTGTATAACAGTGGTCCAGGTGTAGGTCATCTGTATCGGGGGGGCCAAAATACTAACTGACAGGTCTAGTAATAAATACAGGTTTCGTGGCACAATAGGTGTGTGTCTGTGTGCATGTGTGTGTCTCGGTTATATGTACATATATACGGGAAGGGAGTGCTGCTTCTGAAAGGTTTCGCCTTCACTTGGTTAGAGAAGCAAGCAGACGTTTAGCCAGCAGCTTGCAAGCAGAGGACCTTGACTAGATGCATAACGCTAACGTAATTGTACTAATCGTTTTTCGAAAACTGACGTATTTTAACATGTGAATAATTGACATTAGCCGGCCGAAGCAATGGATTGGCAGCTAACGTCAATCCAATACAATTTTTCCCGACTGCCGACGTATACAGGGTGGGGCCTGTAACTAAAGCAAAAAATTAAAACGTAGATTCTACTCCTCAAACTAGACAACTTTTGTTTAGCAACTTTTTAAAATCATAAAGTTTTTAGATTGTTCATTTTTCAAACAAAGTAAATAGTATTTTCAATGTAAGTACTTAAAACTCCGTCTAATTGACATCGCCTGTCAGTCTAGTCACTCTACAGACATAACCAATTTCATAGTACATTGCGTGTTCGAATTAACTTTATAATGTAATAAAATTCAAACCGCAAGTTTTTTTTCAAAGTCGTCAAACAAACGTTGCGTAGTTTGAGGAGAAGAATGTACCTACATTTTAATTTTTTGCTTTAGTTACAGGCCCCACCGTGTATAATGTATGGTTCTTTGCTTCCTTATATATGTAGGTTGAACGGATGGCCTGATTTCGACAAGGGAGTGGTCGTCAGATACGTCTTAGCGTCGCGGATGACACCGGGTACTTTAAAAAAATGTGATGCTGACGAAATAAAATGTATACATGAACTAACACTACATTGATGACATTATCCAAACAGCTGTTTTTAAAGCTTGCTTGAGCTGTCATTTAATTTCTTTATCACCTAGAACGATTGTTGAATCGAGTTTCCGTTGCTAAAATGAGTCAGGCATACCCGACCAGTTACAATGATAACATCTATAATATATGCAAGCATATTGCATCTAGTGCATCCGAGTTTCCCAACGTGCACCGGACCCAGCAGTACTCGTAGCTATTAATCAGTCACACCCGCATTATATTTGTTTGTTGCAATGCATTCCAAACAAACATTTAAATTACTCATTGGAGTACAACTAGACTAGAACTAATTGCTTAATTGACGCAAAAAATAAGAACGTTGTAACGAATTCGGTCTGTAATTGTATAGTTGTTCTTTTGTATGAAAGGTTTATTAGTGATGTTCGCCGACGTTGATTAATTTGACGTTCGTTACTTAATTAGCAAGTAAACATTACGCGAAAGGCAAGTAAATTATGCTTGTTGCTATTAATTTACAAAAAAATCGATTTATTATTCACAACGTTTTTTTCTTCCATGGACAGTGCAAATGATCACACAGGCCAGCTGATGGTAAGGTTAGGATAGGTTAGGATCTGTGACCGATAAACTTTGATTCAACGGATACATTTATAATCGGCTAGTTCAAGTGATCCGTTCAGAGAACACAAAGCATATTTTAGGGCATGCAATTTTAATTACCTTAGGTACTTTAACGGCGAGCGAGCTCACTCGTTCGACAAAAACCCCTTAGAGATATCGATAGACATGACCATAATAGACTTGCTAGGGGCCATTATTTACTATGATTATTTCACAATACTAAAATGCATAAATGTCGGACTACAGCGCTGCTCAAGTCGTGAACCATTATAACATTCGTGGTATTTATTACATTGGTTGCTGTACTGCGCCCTTAGTCGTGATAAGAAGCAGGTTGCGTTACTCTTGCCATTTTTAAACGTAAATTACAAGCCTGCTTGGCTTAGTGATGTTGTGTACATAATGATAGATTATAAGACGTGTAAACTGATTGTGTTGTTAACTTATAATAGCTGTTAAAAATATTGCATTTGTACCTCCTTACAAGACTTTTTTTATGCTATGGAGAAGTAACTAACACATGGCCACCTGATGGTAAGTGGGATGTGTGACCCATACAATGCCTATTATTTTCTCAAGACTAAAATCCAAAGACTGCAATCCTAAGATCACAAATGCGTAATATAGTATAAAGCAGAGCCCCTTTCGACGTCAGTTTGTCTGTCTATATATCCGCTAACTTCGTCAAAACCACGCAACGGGGGATCCCTCCCCTTGAATTACCGATAGTCATGTCATGGAAATTTATTTTTATTTTTATTATTTATTTATTTATTATAACAAACACCAATTTTAGATATTATACATTGTTCCACAAAACTGTTTACACAGTTTGACTGCGGAGTCTTCGGTCCAGCTTGATGACAACAGATTACACAAAAGCGGTACATAATTAGATATACTTATACTAATATTTATATATATTTTTATATATGTATATATAGATGAGCATCGTATTCACAATGAATCCAGGAGATGCCTATTATCTAAAGCTATTTTTTGCTGAAACCTTATGATTTTTAGGTTATCTTAAGCATGGCTTACATAGGTTAGGTTAGGTAAGACCTATGACCACCAAATAATTAGAACTCCTGCACGTGTCGAAATGAAAATTATCAAAAGTGAATATTATAATATTGGATTTGGTGTTTGTTGCAGGCAAAGGGAGAGATGTGGTCAAAGGAGTCCACGGCCGGTTCCGATCGGGACAGCTGGTCGCAATCATGGGACCGTCGGGAGCTGGGAAGAGTTCACTCCTCAACGCTATCTCAGGTTACAGGTAAAGAAACAGCTGGTTAGTTCAAGTTCAGGTTTAGTCAACGATGTGAGATTGTCCCCTGATATTTATTTCCCTGTTGATTTTCGAACGTCGTGGTACGGTCAATGTCGATAAATTTGGATAAAACCTCTGTCAGTTTCTTACTAGTGTGTAAGTGCGACAGTGACGGATCGTTATCCACCGCAATAAAGGCGACCTCAAAAGGTTCAGGAGTAAGGTTTGGTATGTCAATTAAAACTCTTCAATGTTCACTTCTCCGTGCGTTAGTTAAAAAGACGGAATGAATAAACCGAACGGAACACGCTAAAATGTCTGCCGTACTTAATACCAAAGAAGGCGGCTAACTGCAATGTACTAGTCGAAGCATTTTATATTCTATTGCTATCCACATGACTTTTGTAATGCTTATTCTATTAGTGTGTTATATAGCCGCTTTCTTCGGTATTACGGCAGATTTCACGGTCAAATAGCATAGCTCGTGTATTTTGTGCAAATTGCTTGTACTTTTACACGTGAGCTAAAGGAAGTATCGGCGGTAGGTTTAACCTGAATTCATGTTAACCTACCACAGGAATTTATTGATTTTATTTTATACACAATCATAAGTTTACATGGCACAGTTCCCAATTGTCCTAACAACCCAATGACCCTCTTAAAAACGGGGACAATTGGGTAGAAGCAAACATAGCGTATTTACTCGTACAACTCAAGTTTACAAGTACCAAGATTCCGTTATCAATTATCATACATCAACATTTAAACAAACGAAATAAAAATAGCACATGCAAGCGCAACAACTAACGTACTTAGGTACTCAAGAAATTAAAAGCCGGAAGGTTTTAATCACGTATTGCCTTTTAAATTTTATTATACAATTAAAAGCTTTAACAAATATTTCTGTAAAAACACTTAGTGACCGTTAAATTGAGTGTGGCATTTTGATTCTCAACTTAAAACGGTAACTAACAGGCAGCATTCTTGTCACTTCCCGGCCACTAAAATTGTCAGTACCTACAAAACTCTAAATATGTAACCATTTTAATTTTAAAGTGGAAATGCATCAACAGATACTAAAAGCAAAGCGGAATTTATATCGTCTTTGTTACATGCAATTTTAAACAGTGGCCTTCGTTCTTAGACGCGCGGATACTTTAGAAGGCTGTAGATAATAGGTTAGGTGCCTAATGCACGTGAAAGTTTGGGGAGATTTGGTATCCGAAGGGTACCCTATTACTAAATCTCCGCTGTCTGTCCGTCCGATCGTCTGTCCGTCGGCAGGCTGTATCTCAAGAACTGTAGTAGGCGTGATTAGGTTTTTTTTTTAAAACCTGATTATAGTAAAAATATAGTAAATAATCGATACATGATCTGATAATCAACTTTCAGATCCGTTGGCGTATCTGGTGACCTCCTCGTGAACGGGCAGCCGCGGAATGAGCAGCAGTTCCAAAGGTCCTCGTGCTACATCACCCAAGAAGACCTTCTGCAGCCTCTTCTGACGGTGCGGGAGGCCATGGACGTCGCAGCTAGCCTGAAACTGTCCAGGGGCTCCCAAGCTCACGCTGAGCAGATCCTCCAAGAGCTGGGCCTGCTGGAACACATGGATACCAAGACGGATTTGCTTTCTGGAGGACAGAAAAAGAGGTAAGATTTGTTAGGTGATTTATTGAAAGGCTGTGGGTTCAGTGAGGGTTAAACTTCTGATTTGCAAATGTTTTGCAGAGAGGTAAATACTTGTCGCCGGCTACATCTTTATTTCGAAATTCCGACTTTAAAAACTCTAACACTTCGCTTTTCCGAATTTGATTTTCACGTAGCATCATAATCACGCTTATTTCATTTCCGAATTATGTAATAATCCGACTTCCCGATTATCATATCTCCAACAGGACGGGACACAGGTTTTACGAATTTTCTCATTCCGAATCCCGAATTATCATATTACCGAACTTTTGAGCATTCCGTAAGATGTGTGCACGCTTACGTAACTACTTTTTTTCGTCCTCGTCGTTGTCACGACTCAACTAAACGGTTCTCCAAAACTAAAGCCAGTGTGGAACATTATCGAATGATGTATGCAAAAATTTGGCTGCGGTATCATCTGAATTTTCATATTGCATATGAATATTCTAAAGTTTTAATGGTGAGTTTACGAGGAATCCTGGGATTAAGGCATGTTAATTAACTCCAAACACAAAAATAGGGGTGTTATAACTTTAGCGTGTGTATGTGTGTCTATCTGCGCAACGTTTAAGATATAATATCACCTCTGAAAGCTGAGGTTGCCATTACATCGATGGAGTTTTTATCTATTTATTACATTATAAACCTTTTCTTTAGAAGCTTTAGAAATAGCTAAAATTACGTTATTCGATTTGAGGTTATAACAGTTATAACAATTACGTAGTTATTTCCTAAACTCTTTCAATATCACTTAAGTTATTACTGCGTGATTAGACTTTGTCACGGAATATGGGAAATATCGAATGTTAGGAGCAAAAAAAGTATTGGGAAAAATCGAAATAATCGTACTTCCGATATTGGGTTTAAATTGAATCTTTCGCTTACGCGGTTTTGTTTGTTCGATTATAATATTTATAATATTCACGCGTCGTATGGTTACAGTTATCTACCTACCTACTATTCGTTTATTTCAAGCTTATCAGCTACTTAAGTTTTTGGTAATCATCTTCTTTCATTTATGAGCTTCATAAATATTAAGAGGCTTGCATGTGTGCGAGCCTCGACCGTACGCACCGCGAGCTACCAAAAGCAAACTCAACAGGACGGACCTAGCTGGTTTAGTAGAGGTCGCGCTTTAACCGCGTTTCATTGCTCGCTTATTAAGTATCGAGCAACGCGCATCGACGCAACGACCGCCCGAGCGGCAGTAGGTAACAGAAACTCCTATAAGACTGGAGATGAGCTACTTTTCTTTTTATAATATGCCCGAAGTTCTGGTAGCCTGGTGGTTTCATGGCCGACATGTGATAAAACTCTGATTTGGTTAACGCGTGCCTTGCATCAAATTAATTTAGTAATTACTTGTAGCATAAGTTTTTTTTATACAACAGTGATTGTTGAGATTAGGACATTAAAACACTCAAATCCAAGGCCGTCACGCAACCGTTCCTCGCAATGGGCATTACAAAGCGGCTAACGGAATATGGGATCATAATATTATAAAACACCGGAATAATGCTTAATTAGCAGAGTTAATTGAGCAAAAATGGACCGCCATGCGCGACGGACGGACGGACGAACTTGCTTCAAAACAGAACGCACATAATATACATGTAGCATTAGTAGGTACACCACATTTTTGCAATCTGATATATTAGTTGGGGTAGTATCGCAAAATATGTGTTTTCAGGAAAAAACTAGGGCTATGACCAAAAATCGGTTCGTCTTGCTGATTTTTATGACACAAACAAACGGCTGTATAAGTAAGTTAGTATAGGGGTGCAAGTTATAAATTATTATTACTTACACGATGAACCATTTTTTGTGAAACGCCTATTTTCTCGTGATTACACTGATTACAGAAATTCTGCAAACCTACGCCGAGATATAAAGAGGCTTGTTATATTTACTTTGTTTTCGAAAATCGATAAAGATATAGATACTTATGCATCTTTGAAGTGATTGAAAGGAAAAAGATTTGGAAGCGATGAAGTTACCTACTTGCCTCACTCATAACTAAGGCCCTCTTCTCTAACTAACTTTCCCTCAAATATTGACATTTGTAATAATGTTAGCAAACAAAATGCAAACTTGGCTGCGATCCAAGTTGAAAGCAGCATTTCTGCATTTCTGCTACACTATAGGTAAAACGTTGAATTGTTTATATGCGTAATAATTATTTTTAGACGACACAAAGACTACAATGTGTCAAAAAAATTAAAGATCATTATGATTTTATGCTTTGAAACATAAAGGACGAAGGCAAATTTGGATGAACCATTTATTTACAATAATGTGGTAAAACGAAATCCATAGGGTTTAATATTTGTCATTACAGTAGGTACGTCATCACAGACATTTGAATACTTCATATGGTAGGAAACCAGAATTGGATTATGGTTGGAGAAATAGGTATGCTTCATTAAAAGTAGAATTCACCTACAAACATTAAAAATGTTCTTTTGATTCTTTAAAATGTATCGGAAAGTAGGTAAAATATTAAAAGTACGGATATTTTTGTTGCCAGACATTTTTGACGTGCGTAAAAACGGGAAAAAACGGCACACAATTTCTCTTTTTTCCGGCAAACAGTCTCAAAGCACTTTTACTTTAAGTGCAGATCGTGCCTTTTGTCAAGTTTTCTCACGGAGAATTTAACTGCTTACTATCACTTTGACGTAATATATCTACATACCTAGCTGACGTTTGAGCAAATCTGAAAGCTACTAGCAGCTGACTGGTTGTTGACCTGCGCCTGAGTTGGTAAAGGTTGGCGCCAACTATGGATGCACTACTTGTTGGACATTGACCCCAAATGTTTGGATGCATTTCCAACAACTGCATTGGCCAATATTGCTACTGTAGTATTACCATATAACAGAGACTGGTTAATTGTATGGGTCTAAAAGAGTTTTACTGTAGTTTAGTAATTAACATTATGAGGCGTGCTTGTATATTGCATCAAATGTTTTTTAACCGAATTCAAAAAAAGAAGGGTTTTTCATTTGGTTTTTTTTATGTATGTTTCCCGAGAACTCAAGGACCACTGGACAGATTAGAAGAAATGTAAGTATACATTGTCAAGATCTGATGATGGGATCTGGGACAAATCAAGGGAACTCCTCCAATATTATAGGCACTCCTATAGCGATTTCAGTATTTTTCATTGTAACTCGAGCATTCGCTCTTGGAAAGCACTATTTGGTAAAGTGGAAATGATGATGAAGACCACGGTTGCCCACCGGAACTCCTAAACGGTAAGGGTGGCGATAAGATATCTCGATTAAGATAGTTGAGCGACTATAATGAAGCACATTTAGATTTAAATATTTGACTATGACTTTCCCGCGGCGTTACTTGCGGTGAGCATGAAATGTTCTACAGTCTCTTATTAATTGAGAATTGGATCTACATAACATAATAATTATGATCACAAAAAGTATAAAATAAAATGAATAATTTAAAAAAAACTAAGCCCCCTGGTTATAAATATAGTTGACGCCGACTTCAATTGGACAAACCTAAAATTTTAAAGGAAGTTATTTTTTGCGTCTGATGGCGGGTTTTGGTTTTTTAAAACATTTTGACTTTTATTTTTCAATGACTGTATTTTGATCGATTGACAGTGTTCATAATGAATGACACAATCAATAATGCACAGCATCAACTTCCACAATAGTAACTATTTTACTTGCATCTCTTTGCATTTCGAAACTAAAAAGATCGTAAAAGGTTTTAATGACATTATTTTTAACATGGTAAAAAAATTGAGCACGACATCATCCATATAATTAGAGACAACAATATGTTTTACACGTTCAGGTATTATCCGCGAGGTAAATCCTGTAATTATTGTGCCACGTTACAACTTATGGTTACAGATGTAACTTATAGTTATTCCGTATACTTAATTGTTAGGTCGTGTGAGCATTGCATGTTATCAGGGAGCAAATTTACTCCTCCGCTAGTTATTATGCATTTTTCCGCCATACTTAAAGGCTTTACATAGTAATGTTAAACTAACAACATAATTATCAAATTAAGCAGAAATATACTACTGTAGAAAATCAGGTTTGCTTTTGAATAATTATTTCATAGAATTAAAATATGTTTTTAAAAAGGGCACATTTGAAATCCCTCACGAGGTGAGCCGACGAATTGGTGATTATTGCGGGAATTCGTCGTTCGGCGTGCCGTTATTGCGTGGGCGCAGGTTAATATCCAGCAGTGGATGTCTTTCGGTTCACATTATGACGATATTGTTTTAAATTTTGTTTCCATCATCGATTTTTACTACTACCACCAGTTTAAGCTATAAGTAATTTTGCATACGTATGTGCATACCTATGTTAATCCTATGGCCATGCAATATTAGGGTGTTCTTAAACCCTCGTGTCTTGATACAGATCTGTGCTCAATATTTAGATATCTGTTAGTATTTTTTAAGCTTATTTTTTGGACTTTATCATCTTCTTTTTTTAAATTATTTTTTGGATCTATAGATATCCTCCTTTCACCTCCCACGTACAATCGAGTTAGTACAACATACAGTTTCTCACCTTATTCTATTAAAATAATAACCAAAAATATTTACATATCTTCTTCTTTCTTTGCACGCTGCATCTCTTTTGCGGGTGGTAGGACCTTGTGCAGAGCCGTCCGGATCGCTACTACCATCTTATACATTAACCTACCGCTAAATAGCCGTGTTCGCATTGTTGTGTTCCGGTTTGGGGATAAGACAGCCGATGTAATGACTAGCATAGAGGCCTTCCATCTTAGTCCTCAGGGTTGGCAAAGCATTTGCAGTCTTAGGGGCGTATTAATAAACTCATCTTGACTGTGAGGCCCGACAGAAGATACGTCAACTGAAACGCTAAACCATAGAACATTGTCATTTTTGACGCAGCTCGAGTCGAGCATTAGAGTTGAGATCAGTTTATTAATACGGGCCTTAGGCTTTCAGTCTTGTGAATGCGAATGTCTATGGGTCACAGTTTCCACTTACCATCAGGTGGTCTGTGTGCACGTTTGCCTTGTCTATGCCAATAATAAAAAAAAGACGATTATGTAACCTAAAGGTGGGCACGGATTTCCGCCGTTTTTAACATATACCCATCGTGTATGAAATCGTAAGAATGGTATTGGTACCTGTGCAAAAAACACACTTTTTAAATAAGTTAACGTTTTAAGCACAAAACGTCGGCAATTGCTGTCAAACTTCATACGCCACAAAATTCTCACAAAATACAATCATTGACCAAAGCTAATTGGTTTTCAGACTATCGATTGCCTTGGAGCTGGTAAATAACCCACCGGTATTCTTCTTGGACGAGCCGACCAGCGGTCTGGACACGGTCACCACGTTGCAGTGCGTAAAGCTTCTGAAGCAGTTGGCGCGCCAGGGCAGGACCGTGGTGTGCACCATCCACCAGCCTGCTGCCTCACTGCTAGAGCTCTTCGACCAGGTAAGAATGAAATTTAACAGGTACAGGTATTATATAACTGGCAGGCCACGTACCATAGCCTAAACATAAACCAGATTCTCCTTAGAACCCATTCTACTCGCACATGGTCTGAGCAACAACTCCACTCAACAATGGTTCTTGCTCGAAGAAGAAAATTGATCGTGTAGACGTCAGTTGGAAAACCAAATTGAATGGATGGAAGTTGAGAAGGCAATTTGACTTTGAGTTACGTGGTTGTTCCGACCATGTAGAATAGGTATAAGGGTAAGTGTATTATTAACGGCGAAGCAGACGTTAGGCACAGGTCTTGACATTAGTGCTACTTGCGTCTCTATCTTTTCAACGCCACTAATGGGTGTATCCGTCACGGAGTTAACCATCGTTGGCGTTGATGTTGTCGACGGCGGCGTATAAAAGAACTGCCTCTGTTGCCTATTCAAATTAATACATGCGCTGATTTTCACTTCTCATAAGCGTGTAAATGACAACTGTTTTATTTGACGGAGCGCGATAACATTTTTTTATGTGAATGATGCAGCGACCAAAACCGTGAGTATCAACACCGAGTGTCAAGTGTCACCTATGTTTATGCAATATTATCAGCATTATCACCAGTCATCATAAGAACCAAAACATATTATATCAGCACTTCTGCTGGATTGACCTCAGTGACCACGATTAATTAGGCAAAAAAAAATAGCACTGCCCCTTGTTACTAGAAGGATAAAACTACAATAGGTCCTTGGTCTACCAAAAGGAAGAGACGAGAGGTAGATCCCTCACTGCAAATAGGGGACCTTAATACACTGCCTTCCACTGTTGGGTCTCGTACCGTCGGTCCTAAACGCAACAACGAGATTTCTTGAATACTGTAGGTATAGAGTTATATAAAGCATATATCAATCTTTAAGGATACCTACCTAAATACATTGTGGGTACATACAATGCAAAGGCAATAAAACTAAGAAACACCGTGTCGGCAATTAGATAGATAATAATCACGTTGTATAATTATGAAGGTCGTAAATTTCATTGCACGAGTACTGGGAACCTACATGATAATTTGACATTGTGTCACTTAACTTATAGCAAATTGTGAAATCATTATCAACAAAGTTCTTGCAAAGTTATGTATGACAAATGAAAAGTAATTAATTGTTAAGAAAACACACACCAAGAAAACCAAAACACTTAAGATCTAAACAATAGGTGGTAAATAACGGTTCGAAATGTATGTAAATCCTTATGACCTTTTGATTAAGCTGTCGTGCGGAGCGCGACAGAACCGTGCGACACGCTGTCATTGTTTTGCACTTAATTTGCATGCTTAATTTACTTAATAAGATAACCATTATATAAAACAATAGGCCGTGATTTACGCGGCTCGTCTTCTCCATTGTTTGTCCAAAAGAGTGCTTCACAACAGTTATAGCACTGCGACACGAAGGGAAACTTGGACTTGATTTCTCAAGCAATTAAAAAGCAAGTTTATCATTAAAATTATGTTGTTGCGATCTTGATACTACGCAGTAAAAGCAATTGATCGATTATAGTTGATACGAATTGAGTTTTTCTTGTTGCTTACTCGAATAATCAAAACGAGTTTTACTGAAACCAGAATATTCAGATTTAGGTACGAATAGGTCTGGAATCTTATAAGCGCGTTTTTACGCCATCCGTGTATACCAGGAGATTATAACTCAAGTCAATATCTGAACCAAAATGCCATTTATTTCTCCATTTCTTCAGGTGTACGTTATCGCCGACGGACGATGTATCTTCCAAGGCGAGACAGCTGCCATGGTGCCGCATCTGCAGAGCGTTGGCTTGCCCTGCCCGAGACACCACAACCCTGCTGACTTTAGTAAGTACTTCCATATCAACTTTTACAAGCAACAGTCGCAAAAGTGGGTCATCTACCTGCAAGACTTTAGACTTATGCAGAACGCAGAACCAAACGCTTCTCACGTTGCTGTTTTCTATCGACTCATAATGCAAGAAATGCGAAATGTATGGAGTTAACATAAGCGTTTGACACGATCTGTCATCTGTGATCTGCCCTAGACAAGATGCATACCGCTATCGTTAACGATTTTCGAAAACTGTCGAGACCATTCGAGTTCATTGACGTAAGTCAATCCTGTACATTTTCGTTAACGATAACGATCTCACAATTCATTTTGGCTAGGGCCGTAGCTAAGGTACCTACGTCAACCCTATACATTCTGTCAGTTTTCGAAAATAAGCGGACCACGAATTTAACGGTTCTGTGTTGGATTTCCGGTATGGGCATGTATTAGTTAGGGAATGCAATTAACCGATTAAATGTAGCATCGGTTAATTTACCGGTTAAGATGAAAATTATCGATTAATCGATTAATAACCGGTTATTAACCGATTGATTTTTTTGCTTAAAAATAATGGTTTCCTTTAGGTTATTTAACATGAAAACTTGTGAACAAAGACGTGTAAATAAAACTATATCACTAATTAAAGAATTAGTGATATAATTATTTCTTAAATGTTAGATTAGAGATCAGTATTTAGACCACCAGTATACTAAGTTTCATTTCTACACATTTAGGACATTTAGTATCTTAAAAAATCAACAACAGTATAATAGAAATTTACTTATGGAGTAGTATAATATAAAAAATAGTTTTCCTCGTAATATTCGCATGTAAAAAGTCAATTTAATAACAAAAATTCATCAAAATAACACGCGCTTAACTGCTTATGTAACCACTAACCACTAGCAAACCAACAAACTAACACTCCAGGTACGCGTCTATTTGCATCAAGTGTGAAGGGTACACTAGCTATACCTCTGACGTTATCATCTGAGCTCTGGGGCCATAAAAACCCTTTTGCGAACATCTCGCTCGCTCTAGGGAGGTTAGCAGATTATAACGGTGTTTTAGAAAGAGACCATTAATCGGTTAGGCTTGTTTTTTGTAGCGCGTAGAGCATTCTCTCTTTCACTCATAAAAGTGTAACCGGCCGGTGCAGTGCAGTGCAACATATCTTCTTTTGTTAGAAACATAATAATAAAAGCGACACCAACGTTATTTGTTTCATTTGTGAAAATCTTATTAATTTTACAACTCACTAAGAGTTTTTTAATTGATATTATGCATAATTGCGTATATTGCTATGTTTGTGTAATTTTAATATATATTTAGTTTAATTTGTGTCGTCTTTCTAGTAAAAACTTAACAAATGAAGCTTTTTGCAGATCACTTCTATTAACCGGTTAATCGGTTAATTTCATATTTTAACCGGTTACGTTTTTTGGCATAAATTTTCGATTAAAATCGGTTAATCGGTTAACCGATTAACCGGTTTGCATTCCCTAGTATTAGTATGATGAGCGCGAGTAGAGGCATTTTAAATAGATTTAATTCTAAACAAAATTCACTAGGTAGGTACTTACACAGGTTATTTTCTTAACGGAAGTAGTTAATGAATACGACTTGTCCAAAATTGTGATTTAATAAAATAAGTTATAGATAGTCATTCGTTTTGATTTGTTCTACTCGAATGATTTCCTGTAATTATGCAAAAATAATAATCAAAAATTACTAGGTAGGTAGGTACTTCTTTTATGTAAATTTTGGACAAGTCGTATTATGTACCTACTCATACGCCGGGCAATCGTGCAAAAATTACGGGCCTCACAAAAATCAAGGTTGTTCAAACTACATAATTTACCAACAGAGAGACGACATTGAAGTAGCAGACATATTTACCACGTGTTTTCCGGTTAGGTCAATATAGGTTAGGCATAAGTAAAAAATATGTCAATCAACCAGAAACCGGCTGCGGAAGTTTGAATTAAACAATCGCTAATAAAACGTGTCTCCTTGAACCTTGACATTAGCGGAATTATAGAGATGCCATTTTTTTTTATTGATGCTTGAATTAAATTTACGTTTAATCACACACATTTATTGTTAATGTTGATACCTTGTGAGTATTGGCTGGTTAACGTAAACAACCTGTTTTCTAAATAAACATGAAAAACAATGTTTATTTTTCAGTAATTGAACTCACAGAAAACCCAGAGAACATATCAAAACTATGCGAAGAAATGCTCAACGGACAGTTATACAAAACAGCTAAACTTGAACAGACCGAACCAGTTAACAACATGGAACTTAAACTGTGCTACCAGACGGAGGACTCGGAAGAGACCGAAGTCATGCTGAGCAACGAGAAGTGCCTTTACAAAGTGCCTAAGTACGAAGGAAGTACGTCCACTAGTTCTTTGTCGAGCCAAGTGTCGCAGATGAATTCTTCCAATGCGTGGATGAAAGTTCAGAAGCAGGACAACTCATGTGGGTACGCGACCACGTATTGCCAACAGTTCTCCATCTTGTTGTGTCGGATGCTGCTACAGATATCGAGAAATCGAACAGGTTGGTTCTGAAAATATTGACTAATATTTCTATAACCAGCCATTGCCCTCCTATCAAACATATTTATTAATGATCACGAAGTTAGAGCAGAAAAATCGGACACGTTTGTTAGGAAAAATATTGACTAATACCTAAGGCTGACCAGCAATTAACCTTTGTTTCACCTATAAATTATCACGAGTTGCATAATTAATGTATGTATGTATGTAAACTCTTTATTGTACAAACAGAAAATAACAAATCAAAAATAAACAGAAACAAAAAAGGTATGTACAAAGGCGAACTTATCCCTATAAGGGAACTCTTCCAGTTAAGCTTTGATAATTTGTTTGATAATTAAGTATCCCACTTAGGTACTTTTAACTAGAATTGTATAGAATTTTATATAAGTCATTTCTATATAGATGCTAAAGCTGCTACTATTTTTGTTTATTATCAATTATCAGGGTTGGCAAGGCATTTGTAATTTTGAATATTTCTCAAGATTCTATGGGCTGTGAACAGTCACTTACAATAAAAAAACCCCACTTTAGTTATCTAAGTTAGTTGCATTCTGATTATTTATTTTGTTTAATGACACAAATCGTGCCCTTTGTGGCATTGATAAACAGACATAATTCACGCCAATTTTAATTAATAGAGATAAACTGTTCTATATTTTATAATGAACACTGCCGTTTCATGTTTGCAATTATGCATTATCTGCCCTTGTAAACAAACCCGAGTCCGCCTTATTCCTTAGTTGATAAAGCTCACAGTAAACGCTCGGTAAGTTATTGTCAGTGGTTAGTGCGATGCTTATAGATGTGATGTAACACATTGACATAGGTCGTCTGGAGATGATTAAAAGGGAAGGGTTCAATCTTTTACGACCACTTCCGTAGAGTCGAATTCAGATGTAGCTGTATATTTTAGTAAGTAGTCGCAGTAACGTATTCAAGTAAGATTTTACTATACCAATAGCTGTGACAAGTTAATAAATGTACAGCGACTTGTAAGTTCGGCCATACTTGACATAATACAAATATCACCTTAGACATTGAATAGAATTGAGTACTAGGACAAGTACATTCTAATCCCATAATATTGTCTTTCGGTACATCCGCGACTCGGTTACATACATGCTTGTTACATGCTTGTTGCAAAGTTTCACATAAATGTTACAAAATGTTTTGTAAACGAATACCATCCGGCAGAGCAGGCACGACCACTGTCAGTTGCCAAGTAATTAGATACATCATCATCAAAGCAGCCGAATGAAATACTTGCATAGGTTTTCCATTTCCCCCAATATCACGTGCCTTCCGCTTCCTTCATTATTTTTTTCGATCTTCACCGGGTTCTTGCGCTAACTACCTAACTTGTAAGTGGGATTCAGGAGCTTCCCACTCTGTTCCTTTCGTTACACTAGGGTTTCCCAAACTTTTTTGCATCGAGCCTCCCCGTATAGAAAATAATATTTTCTTGCCCCCCTTTGATTTTTATCGTGACCAAAATAGTACATTATGATACAAGTGTGCTAAGTTGACCATTGTATACAAGGCGCTATTGTGTGCGCACGAGCGAAAGCGAGTGCGCCACAAGAAAGCCGCGTATATTATGGTCACAGGCACACGTGTTACATACGACGTTTTTCAACAAACTTGCGAAAAAGAAACAAGACTCTTCATTTAGTCAAATTTTAATTAATTATTAAAACAGTTGGTAAAATTACAATTTCTTCATTTTCTTTACTTAAAGAAGACATTTTCGTTAATATTAAACTTCACAATAATTAATCCAAACTATCTTCGTCACAGCCGTCAATTATTTACGAAAAATGGCGGCTGGCGCGTTGTTTTTTTTTCTTGCCGCGATACCGATGCGCGCGCAAGGCTAAGGCGCGAACGAGATCGGCCAACAGCCAAATTTAAAATGTAATAATTCATGTTTAAAATACAAATTACAGAAAAAATTAAATGATTTTAATGAAATTGAGTTATTTTTTAGTAATAAAGCTGATTTCACCAATTTATTGAAATAAATATGTAGATAATGTTATTTGCCGCATAAAAACTGTTTGTTGCTAAGAAAAAAAAAGGTATAACCCGACTAAATTATATCGCTTCTTCTTCGTACTTACAACTTGGTACTAGGCTACAAATGTAAATTGTTTGGGTTAATAAAGTAAAGGCACTTGTGCGTAATATACTGAAAAAGCACGCGTGTTTAATATCTAGGTTTATGAGCCAAAAATCGGTGGAATAAAAAGGTCGTTTTGAGCAAGTGTGTTGAAAAAAACATTACAGCATCGACCAATGACATCGCGTTGCGAATGTTGCGATGTAGAGGTCAATTGAGATGTGCCAATGTGTGTGTATATTTCCACACTAAATTACACCTTTATTCTAAAATTTAAAGGATTCCGCGCCCCTTTGCCATTTTTCTACGCCCCCTTAAGGAGGGGCGCCCCACTCGTTGGGAAACCCTACGTTACACTATCGGTGTTCCCCAAATCTTGTTCGGAGTGTTTACCGAATGTACAGAGAGCAAGAATTTTCTTGAAATCAAAGTGGGTCATTAGTTTTACAAATGAATACACACGTCTTGGCTGCTTCAAACTAGCGATATCTGGTTTTAAATGATTGGTTATTTATTTCCAGGTCTTTGGATCCAGTTGATCCATCACGTAATGTGCGGCGTGCTGATCGGCCTCTGTTTCCTGAACATGGCCAACGACGGCACGCAGATGTTCAACCATCTCAAAATGTGCGTCGGGCTTGTTATATTCTTCGCCTATACGCAAATCATGGTCCCAGTGCTTGTATGTAAGTAAACTTTGTTTTATGCATGATTGATTATGGCTCTTGTTTGCTAAATGACAGTGTTGTCTTGTAAAATATTTTTGGACATCGGTTCATTACCTAGCTTAACTAGGTAGGGAGATTTCTTATAACACAGAACTAAATTAATATTGTTCGTTTAAATGTTTACATTTGTTCGCAAAAAAAAATAAAGAGCCCGGTTTTTGCAAGGGGGGTGTACTTAGTTAGTTTTTCAGTATTATGTAAGTATGAAACTAAATAAGCACCGCACCGGCACTTCAATCTTAGCATCCCTAGTAGCAGTTACAGCATAAAATCAATATCCTCGATAAGCTCTTTGTCTTACTATTACTAGTTTCTAGTCAATAAGATTGTCAGTGTTTTATAAGTTTCCTAACAACATTACTAACATTCCACCACTCAATAAGGTATTTAAAGGTGTCGTCTCTTGCAGGAATGTGTTTATAAAAATCGCATTACGCATTATGTATCTACGGCATCATCGCTATGCAGAATCTTCTTATCCTATTTCATCTCCAATTATGATCACCATCGCATTAATTAAACCGTTAAAGCAACAAAAAAACGACTGCCTCAAGTGTAGTATTTTAAGGAACGGCGAGAGTATTGGTATCCTTTCACCTGAGAATCCTGTTAACAAAGCAGAGGTGTTCCGCATTGTATGCATTCTGGTGTAGTGATAAGATAACCGGTGAAATTAGACCCCAGCGCTCCGACTGCAACTCATGCTGAGTTGAGTCCGATTTGACTTCAGACTACAGTGCAACGTTTCAAATTTTGCTCTAGTCTTATCTTGTTTTTATTGTACTAAGTATCTGCGTTGTGTTGTAGTGCGTTTTTGTCGAATAAATGTTATGAGTTCGAGTTCAAATTCCTCGTTACTGTGCATTATATTTTAGTTCTGAGGTTGACAACACAATTGCGGTGTTGAAATTGCAAATATCTATGAAATTCAAAGCCTGCTTAATTTCAGGTAACCAGCGAGTTCGTTTGCCTTCTTAATACCACAAAAACAATATTTCTTTTCAGATCCTCAAGAAGTGAAACTCGTAAAGAAAGAGCATTTCAACCATTGGTACAGTCTCACGCCGTACTACGCGGCGCTAACAGTCTCCAAGCTACCAGTGCAAGTGTTCCTCAACTGTCTGTTCAGCACCATCGTATACTTCATGGTGGGGGTGCCCTTCAAGCCTACGAGATTCGTCGCCTTCTGCCTCATCGGGAATGTGGTGTCGCTGGTGGCTGAAGGAATGGGCATGGCCATTGGATCCGTATTCAATGTTAGAGTAAGTACTATCGTTTTAGAGTTATGTTTTTATCAGTCTCCAAGATTTGTAATAGTATTCGGCAATATTTTTGCTTGTGGTTAGAAAGTGGGAATACTGTACTGCATTTATTAATTATAATTTTGCATAAGGAAGTTGTAAAAGTTACAAATTTGATAATACATTGATTTTTTAGATAGTATAAAATAAAGTCTCTTTGTTTGTCCGCTTAAACATTACACCGAGGATATACCAGAAATAAGCACCTATGAAGTGAAACAAGCTATAAAACAACTTAAGCAATATAAAGCTCCTGGAGAAGACGGCATAACCACGGAACTGCTGAAAGCAGGTGGACGCCCAATATTGAAAGAGCTCCGCTGGATCTTTAATGAAGCTATGTTCACTGGCGAAATACCAACCAAATGGCAGAATAGTGTAGTCGTCCTATTCCATAAGAAAGGCGCCAAGACAAGTCTCAAAAACTACCGCCCAATCGCGCTCTTAAGTCAAATATACAAGGTATTCTCCCGTGTCATCACGTCGAGAATAACGAAACGAATGGACGAATACCAACCAAAAGAGCAAGCGGGGTTCAGGGGCGGTTTTAGCACTGCAGATCATATTTTCACGCTGAGGCAAGTGATACAAAAATCCCAAGAATACAACTTGCCACTACACCTTGCCTTCGTGGATTATGAAAAGGCGTTCGATTCCGTGGAACATTGGGCCGTTTTCGAATCCCTAAAACGCTGCCGAATAGAGTATAGGTACATCCAGCTGCTGAAAAACCTGTACCACTCAGCGACGATGACGGTGCAAATTCAAGGCTCCACGACGACTATACCGCTAAAAAGAGGAGTTCGCCAAGGAGACGTCATATCTCCGAAGCTATTCACTAATGCACTCGAAGACGTCTTTAAAACCCTAAACTGGGAGAACATAGGTTTAAACATTGATGGTATGCGACTGAACCATCTACGCTTTGCTGACGATATCGTTTTGCTCGCGGAAACCCCCGAAGATCTTGGGAGAATGCTCAACGATCTAAGCCAGGTTTCGCTGCGGGCTGGTCTGAAAATGAATAGAGAGAAAACAAAGTGGATGAGTACCGAAAATACCTCGAATATTTCATTAGATGGCGCAACGATAGAGAAAGTAAGTGAGTATATATACTTAGGTCAGAAAATCACACTTGACAAAGACCCCTTAGATGCAGAAATCAATAGACGCATACAACTTGGATGGGGTGCATTCGGCAAGCTTGACGACGTCTTTAGATCAAAAATCCCACAGTCTCTAAAAACTAGGGTCTACAACCAATGTGTTCTACCAGTCATGACTTACGCCTGCGAAACATGGACGCTTACCGGCGGTAGGATCCACCGGCTCAAGGTAGCCCAGCGAGCAATGGAGCGCTCCATGCTTGGGATCTCTCTGCGGGACAAGATAAGGAACACGGACATTCGCCAACGCACCAAAGTCACCGACATAGGCGAGAGGGTAGCGCAACTGAAGTGGCAATGGGCCGGGCACATATGCCGCAGAGACGATGACAGATGGAGCCAGCGAACACTCCAATGGAGACCACGCACGGGATGGCGCAGTGTTGGGAGACCGCAGGCTAGATGGTCGGACGATATAAAGAAGACGGCAGGGCCGACCTGGACCAGAACCGCCGCATCCAGATCTACATGGAAATCCATGAAAGAGGCATATGTCCAGCAGTGGACAGATATATGCTGAAGAAGAAGAAGAAGAAGAAGTTTGTCCGCTTAGTTATTTTAAACTACGAGAATGATTTTTAACCTGTTTTATCATCATTGAGAGGGTTTCTCTCTAAAAGTTGTCGCAGGCAAACCGCTCGGCACCGTAACTGCTCAGTGAGACATCGTCAGCTTTGATTTGTGTTAGTACGATACATTTTATAAAGTTAAAGTGAAAACAATAGCCGGGCGCGGGCCTCGCATCGTCCGTTGAAAAATGTATCGTTCCAACACAATTCAGTCGCTTTTCAATGTCTTACTTGAGGCGATCCGGTGCCGAGTGGTTATGTCTTGCGACAACCTTTAATATTTAATACATAAAAGAAAGAACACTAAGGTATCTACTTACATGTTTAATAAATAATTTCAGAACGGCTGCGCCATCGGTCCAACTGCCATCGCCCCATTCCTCGGCCTCGCAATTTACGGGTTCGACTTTGCGCAACGCATCCCGTTGATGATGAACATCCTCATGAAGACGTCTTTCATCCGGTGCGGGGTTGTCGCCATGGTCCTGACAATATTTGGCTTCGGACGGACCCCCTTAGAATGCAAAGATGTATACTGCCACTTCTCAAAACCAGACGTCTTATTAAAATACTTAGACATCGAAAGGAGCTCCGTCTGGCTGGAAATCGCCATAATGGTTGGAATCATGTTTGTGTTCCGTACCTTATGCTACATTGGTCTAAGATGGCGATTCGCTACTTGATTCTTTAACTAACCATACTGTGATATGTTTACGAGTATTTTGAAATCACAATCAGTTAGGGAACTGAACCTTTGAACTATTCCTGGACAGGCTTCCTAGAAAGTTAGTTATATGTTAATAGACTCAACTAGCTGTTGCCTTCCTCGGAGTAAACCTATCTCCAAACCAAATCTCATCGAAATTGGTCCCGCGGTTTTGCCGTGAAGCGTAACATATATATACAGAGTTACTTTAACACTTATATTATTAGTATGGATATGGTTATACCCTCGACAGCTATAGCTGTGTCACCTTCACAGCCGGGGTTAATAGAAATGTCAAAAGATGTAAATAAAACCCAACAGACTAATTTAACATTATTACCTACTTACTCCATAATCACGTACGTTTGGACATCGCGTAAGGTATTTTTAATTCTTTACACGCTTGATCGTTACTGTTTAAAATAAAAACTTGTTTGCAGAAATATTGAGGTTATGTGTCAAACATTACTGATTTCTTTACATCTTTTACCATTTCTATTGACCCTGTATGTAGCAGGTTTTGACATCTAGTAATACAGTCTCCGTCCGACTAACAAGCTATATTAGTGCCTTGTACCTAGTAGATACGGGTTAGTAGACGATACAAATTCTTCTCCAAAAATTGTTTAGTCAATTCAATTGTTTCATTCAATTTTGAACTCTGGCAAAAAGTATCTGTTTTAACTTAAGTAGGTACCTATCCTACATATTTTTGGAATAGTATGAAGTGGTCGAAATGCAGGTTGTCTACACTAGCAAATGGTCTAATTCATTATTTATAATAATAATAATAAATAATGAATAATACAAATTGTAGCAAACATTACTATTACTAGGTAGGCCTTCTAAGCCAGTTACAACCATAGACGACTTCCGTTTGCGTTTTTGACTACGTCATAGAATGCGGTATCTTGCAAACAAAATGAATAAACTTAACAATCGTAAAACTATGTCAGGCCAATAACTAAATTGTTTAGAAAAAAGCCTGTTCAGAGTTACAAGTACAAAGGTGGTGGTGGTTAGGTGCACAGCCAGTACAAAGAATAAATAGCATGTGATAATATAAGCGGAAAATTTAAGTGTAATTACGTATCATCTATCATATACGATTATTTATATGTTGGTGACCTTGAATATAGTTTGTAAGTTTTTTTTATAACCGCCCGAAAACGAAAAATGTAGCAGTCTGATTGGCTGATCTGTTGAATTTTTGACGTCTTTACGTCACTTGGCAGTGGCGATTGACTGATTTGCATTAAGGATCCCATTCTTAACTAGCATGAATCAACTACATTATAGCCAGTAATGACCGAAGGGCGAGCTCGCTTCATCGTCGACAAAATCTTCGTCCTTCAAGGGTAAGAGTTAGTCAAGAGCAAACCCATTATCAATAAAAAAAAGAACATTGATCACCGATACCAATAAAAAAGTTGCAGGTGCTATGTCGAAATTCTAAACTTCTATGTTATCAAAATACCGCTTCTTCAGTGAATTACAACGAAGGTTTTTGCAGATGCTCTCTATGCATTTATAAGTCTTTCTTAACCAGTCTAGTAAAGTCTGTTGAGTCAGATGCGCAGATGTGCCCTGGTAAAGTAGGCTAATGGTTCAAGAATTAACAAATATTCTATTCTATCACTAAATAACAAAAGACAACTTATTTCACACAGATTTGGATAATTTATGAGGGTAAAAGAAAAGGTTTTAGGTTGTAGTGCTGTGCGGTGTTGGATCAGAAAGGTTTGACTACGTGGTCTTGCTACTTTATTCATAAGTTTGAAATAGATAGGAAGTAGTTTGTGTTTTTACCATAATTACCAAACATATTTTGTCCAATAGTACATTGTTGCCTAGGCGCGGAAAGTAAGGGTTTTCCTGACGAGGTGCTAAAATACGAGTCAGGAAATCCTCGTTTCCGCCGAGGCATACATAATGCTTTTCTCAAACATGTGAGGAAATAATACCAATACATTTTTAAAAAGCAAGTAATTTAATTATGCAGAATGAACGAATGTTACCGACTGTCAATTGTTTTTAAATACTAACCATAGAAATTGGAATGCAAATTCAAAAAGAAACACACGCACTGTGCTAAAAAAGCGAGCTTTTACCTTGGCTGTTTGAAATTTTTGTCTTGGTCCTTTTGATTTTGTATGCAAATTGACAGCATTTTTAAGAAAAATATAGACATGGACGGAAAGTGTTTTCATATGGTTTTTTTACTCCTAGGAGTAAAATGAAGCTCTTTCCGTCCTTGTCTTTCAATCGGAAAACCGTTTTTTCCGAGCATGTTTGAGAAAAATATGTTCATTATTTTCAATACTGAAGCCTATAAATAACTCGATAATAACAATTTCGCTACTTGGTTGGGCAATCAGCTTTGAAAATGAAGATTTTTGCTAAATACAGATTGACTATTACATACACTTGCCAAAGATACTTTTAAATAGTATCTATCTAGCTATATTTTGAGGTTTTGTTTGTAGATATTAGTAAGTACTTAATAATTTTGTAGGAGTATTACTCTTTTTAATGGGTTCGAGATCCCATTATATATACATATGGCAAAAAGAATTGCCCTATCTACAATTATTGACGAAAAATTCGGACAATATTTTTGCTAAATGTAAGGCACTCTTAAATACATTTAAGGTCTATTGATTTACAAATTTATTAATATATATTGTTTTTTTTACCCAGTATTGATTTAAATTAATCACCAAAATGAATCTAAGAGCCTATGAAGCAGACTGTTTTTTTTATAAAATAGAGCATATAAAAACTACGAGTAAGTTTTGTACTTTTTTAACTAATGTTTATAAAATGGTTAATGTTTAAAAATATTACAATCATAAGTGAAGCGTTTGTTTTATTTAATTATAACTTTGACCTTACACTAACTACATAAATTGTCTGTAAATAAACATGTGCTTTAAATAAAACAATCTAACTTCTGTTCTGAGCTGCCATTCTCTTATTTCTTCCCAGTTCCTTTGTCTCTTCTCTTTTTAACATGCTTCTTGATTTTAGTTTTCCTCTTTTCTGCCTTTTCTTCTTTGACAGCCTTCTTACGGGCCTTCTTGGTGTTAGGAGACTCATCTCTTGGACGGGCAGAAGATTTGAACTTGGTGTCTGCAAAGTAGAACAATTGATTGTTAATGCAAGTACTGATTTTAAACCAAATACTAACGCCCTTACTTTTAAACGTGGAATAACCGTGGGGTATGCTTAACCATGCTTTGTCCTTATCTGAGAAATTTATTCATTCATTTGACAGATAAGGACAAAGCATGGTTTAGCTTACCCCACGGTTATTCCACGTTTATAAGTAAGGCGTAAAGCGCATTATTTGGAGTGAAAAGGACAAAAAATACGATCAGGATGATGATGATGATGACGATGATAATGATGATGAAGATGATGGATAGGTGTAATAAACAGACTCATAAATAAGTATTCTAACACAAGCAAGCACATTAACCGTGTCTATAATGCCTGCCATACAAAACAATTTTAGTTGTTATTGTGTTTCAGGTCATAATAATTGCAAACCGCAAGTCATAACTTATTTTTTCAAGATACTTTTACAAATCCATACTAACCTAGCCTTATTTACACGTTAAATAGTTAAGAAATTCAGAAAAGTTTTATGTATTAGCAATATAAACATAATGACTACCAATGATTATGTCAACAAAGTCATTATGATGATGATCAAAAATACTTATAGGAAACAATGGGCTTCCACATAAACTTATGCAATGTCAGTGTAACAGGCTGATACACAATCAACTATTCACAGCTATTTGTAGCTGTCAACTATTGTTGCCTTAGTCTTACTTTGTATGTAAGAGTAGGAGGCCCATCCATAGTTGCCGATTACGCATTGCCGTAACGTAATTATTTAAGGATTTTGATAAAAACTGACCTACATGATGGTACTGAAATAAATCCTTAAATTTTAACAGTTATGTAAAAATACAACTGGGTTGGCAAATGATTATTTATTTATTTTAATCCAACAATTTAATTATTATTACTACTGGGACCTGTACATCCCTGTGACATTTAAATTGTGTAGCTTAAGTTTAGTATTGTAATGTGATTTATTTGGAAAAAACGACTTACTGTTGAGTTTCTTGCGGCGCTTCTTCTCAACAGTGGTCTCTTTGGAAGCGCTGGTAGACTCAGACTTGTAAAAGTGCCTACAGGGCCTACTTACAAAACTTTTAAAACAAATAAATAAATAAATAATGAAACGGTTGAGAAATGGTACATTTTGCCAAACATAAAAGGCAGGATACCAATATAATCATAGAATAAAATAAATAATTGAGTATGAGTATGATCTGAGTTTTAACTTTAATGTCAACTCCATACCTCAAAAAAATAAAAAAAAAAAAAAAAAAAAAATAAATAAATAAAATAATAAATACCTCACTAGTGATAAAGTGAATTCTTAATTGATTTGATACATAGTTCAGAAATTACATACCCTCTTCATCTTCATCCCCTGTAGAGTCTGACCCACTTCCTGATCCACTTTTGGAGATATCACATTCTTCCAATATGTCAGGTTTACTCACAGTGGAGAGATCTTCATTAAAGCCAGCAATCTTTTTGTATATTAGATCTTCTGTATCACCTTTCTTAGCTTTGCTAATATCTCTTTCATAATTGATAACCTGGAAATCATGAAGAGAGAAATGTCTCAGTAAAAAGATTTTATTCTGTGAGCAAAAAGATGATTAAGCGTCCTGGGAACATGAAAATTAACTTAATTCAATATGAATTTACAAGCAAGACCTTAACAACAACATACATACATACATACCATCACCCCTTCATCCCAAAGTGGAGCCGGCAGAGCTAAAGAATTACTAACAACTCTAATAACTTGTTGTTAATTCTAATACCACATTTTGCACAAACAGGCTGTTTAACAGTGTATTTTAGTGACAGGTTGCAAGCCCATCACCTAACAATACTACAAGCCTTTAATTTAATCCCTTAGTCACCTCTTACGTCTTCCATAGAAAGGCATGGAGTGGCATTATTCTAAACCGGCAACCAGACAGCACCGTAACAACATAATTAAGAAAAGGAACAAAACTCTCACCTCTGTAAGCCTTTTGGGAATGTAAACATTTTTGAAAGCCTCTTCTTCTACCTGTTCTTGTGCGGTCATTTCTTCTAAGTTTCTTTCAAAAGCTTTTTCAGAAAGCTTCTCTAAGCATTCCTCCAAATTACTTTCATTTATAGCAGAATCTGTTATAAAATCAAACAATTCTTTCACGGTCAGAGTTGCAACTCCATTTTTTCTAAAGAAATCAGAGATATTTGTGCAATCTTTCCTTAGAAATTCAAATGCATGAGGGTGGTCATGTTCTACAGACTGTGATACATCAATGACAACTACATTTCCTTTGTGGTAAAGTAAATTATACTCTGATAAATCAGCATGTACCAATTTGCAAATATTAAACATCTTCCACATCATAGTAATACAATCTCGGTATAAAGATCTAGCTGATGATTGAGATAATTCTACATCTTTAAGTTTAGGAGAAGGCCAACCGTCATCACCCATAAAAGTCATCACCAAGACATGGCTACGTAAGATAATGGGCTCTGGAACATTCAGGTTAGCATTGAACATGCGCACAAGATTTCTCATTTCCTTCTCAGCCCAGGTTCTAACCATCTTACGAGGGTTTGATCTACAGTAACCATTTCTGAATCTGTATTCTCCTGAGACATACTTGTCTCGGTCTTTGAATACTAAAATTGATGTCTTATATATTTTTATAGCATAGTCTTTTCCATCTTTAGACGTAGCATGGTAAACATTAGCTTCTTTGCCTGTTGATATGCATCCATTTATCTCATTAATGATGCCTCTGTTCAGCAATTTAAAAAGAATCATTCTTGTGCGAGGATCCATGACTTGTTCTGCTGTAGCTCGGTCATGTTTGTCCTTAGTCCTGATCCTGCCTCTGTCAACTTTTCTATCATTGCTATCAATAAATTTATTTGTACGGTCCATAGGGTCATAACTGTCAACATTGATTTTATTCACATACTTTTTGAACAATTTTTCAGTAGGCTGGAATGTGCTGACTTTGATTGATGGTGTTTGGGAGTTGCTTTTGAATTTTGATGATGTATTTGTGGGGTCGTCAGAGTCTTGGAAGTAATCATCTGAATCACAGTAATCATCTTCATTGCTGCTTAATGTTTTTATATCTGGCTTGTCAGCAAACTGAAAAATAATAATTTTAAAAACGTAAATTGATGTTGCTCAATGCTAACTTTAATAAAGTTTAAATTTATTAAAATTAGTATGTTAGGTTCGTCGTGATAACTACTTTATCCGGTCCCCTGTTTAAAAAAAGTGTTATAAATAAATGCTGAATATAGTAGTTTATAACAATTAAATGTATCTTACCCGTACTGATTTAACCTTAGTTGCAATGGTATCTTCGTAATCACTGAATTGTCCATCACTGCCTTCTGACATGGTAAATAGGTACAAGTATCAGAAAGCGTAAGAACGTGTATCTATTGAAAAATACGAATATATTCACCAAAAACCTTAACACAACACGTGTATGCCCTATACGCTCGTGTCACTTTGACAATTTTGACAACTTCGTTTTGACGTTTCAAAATTGAGGTACGTTCCGAATGACGCTAATATCACTCACTGTAAATGATGATGAGTGGGGACGCCGCCGAGGCAGGCGGGCGGTCGAGTGGCTCTCCATTCATTCCGCCGAAACTGTATAATGGCAAACCATTAAATTATAGTTAATTTAATAAAATAATAAGTTTTTTGTACACTTCTTGGTACTGCGGCTTTAAAATGTAAGTCTGAGAAAGAAGTTCTATTCTACAGCATAAGTTGCATAAGGGTCTCACACATCGTGCGTTAAAAAGAAAAGTGATGATATAAAAAAAAACTGATTTTGGTTTTACGCATAAATAGACTATACTCTAACCAAAGTATATGATGGTAAAGTGGCACTTTGCGGTTTTTTGCCTATCGTGATAGATTGCAGCTCATGTCACTTTTCACTTCGGCTGTTCCCACAATACCTAATTATGTTTATATAGTGTATATGTAAACATAATAGTCCCATTTGTATTTGAGGCGTCAGACGTAGGTACGTGCGTTTTTGTAAATAAGTGATATATTTTGCCATTGGTATGTACCTAATCTACAAATTATAAGAGAACAGCCTATATATAATTATATCAAATGAAAAATGACATTTAAAAAAATACGTCACTATTAATTGATCCAACCTTTTAAAGTGTGGACGGATGGCCATTTGCAACGTCAAAAGATGGCGGATGTGTAATTTGTTTTAGTTTTTATTTTTGTGTATTTAGGTGTTCAAAGTTCTTTTTTGTTAGTGATTTGTACTTTTAATGCCTTTGTGTTGCACAGTGATAGAAGACTTGGACTTATTTCGTGTATCCTGGCATCTTACTTCTCGTTTCAAGTGGACTCGCAGTGGTACAGAGGTTAAAACTATCTTGGCCTCTGTCCTACATATCACCGTACAACGTTGCCACCAATCTTCCTAGAGAAGATTGGATTGTGTTTTATTACTATATTGATTTATACTTATATATACTTGACACTGGCGAAATCACTTCAAAGTGGAAACGCCATATTCCCGCGGTAGTAGTTGTTCAAGTCGCCGCGGGGCAAAGAAAAAAAAAAAAAAAAGTGTGGACGTCATTGATCGACGTATTGCAATATTCTAAAATGACACCTTTTTGATTTGAGGCTAGAAAGTTGATGTAGTATTTTGTTCGTAAGTGATAATTTTCGAACAATGCAATTTTTCTTTATTCTTTAAATAGTGTTTTTTGTTTATTTCTTATTCAAATATGAGAAAATATTTGTTTGGTCGACTACTTGGGAAAAGCCAGAGACCCTTCTCTGAAAATCGATCGATCATTCGAGACTAATTCGAGGGTACGGGAAGGAGCTAACGTAACTTCGATCTCGTAACGGCAGCGGAAACGAAATTCTCTGTGGGCCTTTTTAATCACCTAATACCAATATTCTGTAAATTTTAAATGCACATTACTTAATCTCTTGATAACTACTCTACGTATTTATTTTGAAAGCCACATTTTTACCCACTGCCTATAAAGTTTCCCCTATTTCTCACTAACAGAAAGAGCAATGCAATTTTTCTGTGCAGTAACTAATTACACTTGGAGTTACTGCTGTAGTGAAAGATTGGAGATTTCCAAGCCAGTTTAAACTCTAACTAATTGAGTACAAGGTAGATTTTCGAAAGTTTTTTAATCCGCGAAGTTAAACCAACTTTACCAACCAAGGCGCCAACTTTTGCTGTTGGCTTAGAAACTGCTATTTTTACACCACAAATAATTTATGAAATACGAGTGCACAGTTCTAATTCAAAAAAGGCGGTTTAGGTTTAATCGACATTGTATAAGTAATCGATTTTTTAAGCGGTTGGTTTCTAAATGGTTTTATATTTAATCACAGTCTTACATTGTTAAAAGGAAAAGAAAAAAGGGGAAAAACATTTCAGGGCTGGCTGATTTCAGTATCAACTTTTCACGGCGATATTGTAGATAGAACAAGACAGACTTAACCCGATGTCGAATGGAAATCATTGGGGCTAGACAAGTTGCCATCGAATACAAACGCTAGCGTTTGGTGATCACCTATCGCTTTGCAATGTCAAAAATAAAAAAGCTAGCCAAGTTGCCCTTAGATACCGATGTTTATATCGTGATAGTGCTCGTGTTGAATTCAACTTGTCAAAATAGTACCGCGTAGCGACGGACAAAACGTCAAAACTATCACTATTTGATTAGCGCGAGTGATAGTGATCACATTACAGCGTGTCAGTTATAACGAGTGATCATGTGACTTACGTCAATTCCATACATTTTTGTGACAGGTGATCACCAAACGCTAGCGTTCGTATTCGATGGCAACTTGTCTAGCCCCTAAGGTGTTTTTGGATGATATAACATATAAGCAACAGTACGAACGAAGCGGGTCATATTGTTTACAAATAGCAACAATGAATGAATCGAAAAAAAGAACTCAAAAAGTTTTCGACCTGCGGGACATTTAACAGTTCTATGCAGTTTTACTCACGATGAAGCGTTTTTTCTGGCCAAAAGCGAGCTTTTTGTGTATAACAGTTTTACAAAAACAGCGATTCTTACGTTACAGTACGTCGCCGATGCGAAAAGCACAAGACCGGTCTGAGTGGAAAGCCTTGGGGGAGGCCTATGTCCAGCAGTGGACGTCTTTCGGCTGACATGAGTACGTCGTGTATTTAGTATTGAGCATAGATTACGCCACGTCAATGAGTATCCAAGTGGAAATTTTGATCAGGGCTTGGATCGAGAGGTTTGAGCTGACTGGATCGACAAAGAACATTAAACAAACAGGGCGACCACTTTCAAAAAGAAACGTGGAGGGAATACAAGCGGTTAAAAATTATCTGAGAAAAGATCCAGACCTTGCCACGCGTAGTGCTCAGCCACTTTGGCAATATCAAGAAGTAGTCTACGGTGAATATTGCACCTGGATCTTAAATTCCACCCATACAAGGCCCAGATCATTCAAGAAATGAAACTAAATGACACATTCTACTTAAGTATATTAATAAAAATAATATTCTGTTAACTGACGAGGTTCATTTTCATATCAACGGACATATTGACATAAACAAAATTCTCATTGGACCAGTGGAAACCCTGGTCTTAAACACCAAAGACCACTGCGTTCACATAGAATCACAGTATAGGCTGCGAGATCAGTAAAATGCATATATTATGGCGAACATTTCTTTGAAAATAAACGAGGAAAAAACGTAACCGTAAATTCAGTGGAATACGTTATTCGTTTATAAAAAGTGGTCTATTTATAGTACTTTGACACCTCTGAATTAAAAGAGGCCCTAGACAACACGCGTAACGCTAACGTTAACAATTTTCGAACTGTCAAAATGCATGAATTAATATTAACGCGGTCGACGCGACCATACGGCGGCTGACGTCAACCCTATAAGAGGCTAGTGTCCTAAAAAAATAATTAATCCGTTGTTTACATTATCAAAAAATATTGAACACGTTTTTTCTTTGGTGGCTAGGGCGTCAGATTACAAATACGAAATGCTGTTAGTTGGTTGCATATCGTAATATTATTTTGTTTCAAATTAGCTAGTCCAAATAATAAGGTTTTATAAAAGTACTTAGGTCCGTTTTGCGCGAATTCTTTCGTAGACTTATCAATTAAATCTACTTTGTCTGAGTTGTCCCTAAAAACAATGAAAGTAGCCTCTATTGAAATTCTACTCACAAAAAACGAACTTTTCAGAATTGTATAAGATGGCACATTAACTTGATCTGAACTTAAACGGAAACAAAGGACATTTCAAAGTTTTGAACACGCCTCAAGGGTTCCGAAAAAAGTTCATAAGACCAGATTATTCTTATTCCTTGTTAAGCTATAGGCAATAGAATCGCTGACTAGGCCTGTGGCTGTATGGAGTTGACAACGGCGATCATCATGATCTGCCATCAGCTTACGTCAATCCTATTTTTTTTTTGATTTACGAAAATAGCTGACTTTGCGTTATGCATCTGCACTAGGCCCTCTGACAGTATATTTTGTCACTCGTATTTCATAGAAAAATTAAGATGGCTGATCGCTATTAAGAACGTAGTAGGTATTTTACGTAAGTACTAAATATTCATAGTTCTTTACAGCCTGGCCACAAGAACATCAAACCTCAACTAGGGCCTCTATTTTTGATTTTATTTTGTGTTGCAATATACATTTTTAATAAGTGTGTATAAAAGATTACATAGGAACATTTTTTTATCGATCTTGTCATTTTACATAGGTACTCTTTTCTGTACTGGCCCTGGATAAAAACTACTTAACTATCGATTGACCTTATCGTGCTTAGTACCAATTTGACCAAACGATGCTAAATTTAATCAATGTTAAATGACTGTTAGTTCATACATTTTGATAGCTGTTAACGCTTTAATCCTCTGTTAAGTGGTTGATATCGTATGGTAAAATCGGTAATTGACGGTGATGAAATTAATGGTGAAGTATGCTTGTTCAGTAGCAGTTTATAAATATTAAACGAAGCAAATAAAACTAAACTATCGATAATTTTTTTAAATGTTTTCACTCTCTCAAAGCAGAAGTTAAAGTAAACATGCAAAAAAAAACCCGTCCTTTTAACGACTTTGGCGAAATGAGGTGGAGCCCCAATACCCTTGCATTAACGAAAATTCGAACAGTGTCCTCATCGCCAGGCACAACGTGTTTTGAATAACAGAGCTGTGACCGAAATATTCGTATCTTTGCCGACGAGTTGAGCAACTTATTCTTTTTTGAGGACGGTTTAAATATAAAGAAGTTCCTGTGGGTAGACTGCACAGAAGTACCCGACGTTATGCCTTTACGCTTATTGTTTGAACTATATCATAATCCAAAGCTTGGGAACTTCTTTTCATCTCCGATATATGAGGTTTAAAGTTCACTTCAAACTTTATCAAATATATTTTTCATTGCTGCAATCGGACTATTGGTAAGAAAGTAATTAAATTGCTCGTTTCTTCTCAAGTATTGTTTTAAACCTTTCATGAAATATAAAGAAGACTTCCAAAAATTATTTAACCGTAAATCGTTGTTTTTCTTTTAAATATTTTTAGATTTGGATGTAGTCCCAACTAGGCCAACTGCGTCGTCCTCTGCCTTAGCGTTTTAAATCTTGACTAGGCCCTGGAAGTGCAGACCGCGGACAATGGGGCTATAATAATGGTCGCCAACAAAGTCAAATAAAACTTGGATCCAACACCTGGTAAGGTCAACGAGAACAAACGTAGAAACAGACAAAACGTGGAGCGTGACAGCGTGAGAGATTCCTATTCCCGTGGGATGAAGTGGGCTGAATAGACGGTTGGTAAAATGTTCTTGTCCAAAAGCACCATCAGACAACAAGCAACCAAAAAAAGAAGCATCGTAGTAAGTGACCTTGTCCAAGGCTAATGAAATAAATACAGCGACTGAATGGGGCGACTTGATTGAGGAATTAGCCAATTCAATGCCAATTGGAATAACTGCGTTTGTTTTGTTTGGGTACTTATTTCCATTGTTGGTAATTGTTGTAGTTGTAGCAGTAAACAATTAAAATCTGGGGGGTTATCCGGAAAAGTTCGAATCTTCTAGAAGGATACTTCTTACTTTTTTATTCGCCACCTAAACAAAAAGAAGAGCGGGGCTAACATTATTTTTCGCGGTGGTCCTTCATGCTTACAATGCATCGATACTTCCATACACTATATCCATCCGTACTAATAAAACAAATTATAAAATGTAACAGTAACTTTCTTTGTCGGTTTGACTACGAGTATAACCAATTTTGGCAAAAGGCAGTGGCAGGATAAGGGAACTGTTTTTTTTCTGATGATGTGCCACGTCATTAGTAAGTGATATTGTGTTCTGTATTTCTTTTCCTAAAAATGATTTCTCAATTTCAATAGAACGAATTCTGTCGTGCTTTACAGGTGCGGTACAGTTGAGACCCACAATATGGCATTATAGGCAGATAAAGTAAAAAAATAAATCTACATGTGGCAATATTTTTAATATATTTTTAGATAAATATATATAGAGACCTCCATTTTTTTTACTAATAATACCCCTTTTAAATAATGGGATATAACATTATATTGTACTCAAGATTTGAACGGTGGTGCATCATAACAAACCTGAGCCTCAACTCAATCGTAACAACGTAAGCCGCAAGCACACTCATAGAAGAAACTCTTAATACCGTCGAAAAATATTAGACAAGTATTTTTTGCTTTATCAATTCAATAAAAATTGACAAATATAACGCGTCACAACGTGGTATAAAGTGTGCCACGGCGTGACGTCACGCGAAACTTCAACGCACTTTATCCTCGTTATTATTTGTTCAATTGACAAAAAAACAATACGTGTTCAATATTTTTTGAGAATGTAAATTACGGACTAATTAGATTTTTTTAGCACACTAGCCTATTTCACGGCTAAACCGCTGAATGGATTTAGATGAAATTTGGTATGGAGGTAGTTTTATCGCCGAGGAAGGATTTAGAGTACTTTTTACAGCGAGTATAATTTATACTTACTACACTGATGGCCGATGGGGTCAGAAGGTTCTGGAGTGGCGTCCGCGGACCGGAAGACGAGCTGTAGTTAGGCCTCCAACAAGATGGAGTGACGACCTCGTTAGGATCGCGGGACCGCGGTGGATGCGAAAAGCACATGACCGATCTGAGTGGAAAGCCTTGGGGGAGGCCTATGTCCAGCAGTGGACGTCTTTCGGCTGACATGATGATTACTTATATAATTACTTTTACGTTTGGGCGGACGAAGTCACGGGCAACAGCTAGTGGTAAATATTGATGCATGACCCATCTCCCGGTTTGTAGTTATGTCATTATTACAGGGTTTGATGATAACAACATGACTTACTGGCCATTTGGATCAATGTTTATTTGTATGGATTTATATTAAAATGGAAAAAAATAATACAGCTTCCTTTATTGATTGACACTATAAGCAGGTATCTTTTTTTAAATAGCATGTTTTCAGTTGATTGATCAAGTAATAAAGGTCAGCACTGACCTCCGTAAAACACTCATTAGAGTAGACAAAAAGTAAATAACTCTGTCAAGGCAAGGAAAGGCTTAATTTGGTATAATTACGGTCATTCATACATGACACTTTTGTTACTTTTAGTTTGATGTATTTTATACATAAGTAGCTAAGTAACTGATTACCTAACTAAATATCAGAACGGCAAAGTCTCGCATCCTTACTTTTAACCTAACTAACCTAATCATGCGTTTACGTGGTCGTTAATTGAAAGCAAAGACGTACATATTAATTTTAATCAAAGTGACAAATGACCTTTCATGTGCTTAATGATTGTTTGTTATCTTCACTTCACTTCAGTAGTCTGTTTAGTATCAGTTGTATGATGTTTAATACGAGAAGACTTAAGGGATTCCTTCCGTGTGCACTGATTTTGCATTTATTTATCTACATTTTATTAAAGCGGCTAAACATTTTAACCTTACAAAGTGAATTGACGTCGGTCAGTATTTAAGAAGGCTGCGCAATGAGCGACGGGCTAAACCCATTCAGACATTCGCGGCAGCTCGTAACGTCCGTCGAATTAAAATACACTAAATGGTTTTATTTTAACTTTATTTTCCGTTAGGAAAACGGTTGAAAGTGAAGTGAAAGATAGAACCACCACAATGCCTGCTGATTCGACCATGATCGTGACTGGTGGGGAAGACAGACGGCAGGATGACCTGTTCCAGAGTGTCGCAGACAGGACGAAGCATGAGGACTTCATACGGCGCGCAGTGGATCTTTTGGTTGACCGAGTAGTTTTTGGGAGGTCTTTGAGGACCTCGAAGGTAGTGGAGTGGGCTGTCCCGGAGCAGATCAAACAAGCTATTGATCTGAAACCTCGCGAAGGACCTATGTCTCACGACCAGCTGCTGGGAATCATTGCCGATGTAAGTGTGATTTATGATTTGAAGGCAATCGGAAAGACTTGAATCAGTAAATTACTGTGACGCATGTTGCGGTGCATTTAATTATTTAAATTTCTCACTCAGGTGGCTCGCTATTCCGTGAATACAGCACACCCGTACTTCGTGAACCAGCTGTTCTCCTCAGTAGATCCCTACGGTTTGATCGGGCAGTGGCTGACGGATGCTCTAAACCCAAGCGTCTACACGTATGAAGTGGCTCCAGTCTTCACCCTGATGGAGGAAGACGTGCTGCGAGAGATGAGGAGGATTGTGGGCTGGGCCAATGGAGAGGGTGACGGGATTTTCTGTCCTGGAGGATCTATAGCCAATGGATACGCTATCAGCTGCGCTCGATATTACTTCTATCCCGAAACTAAGGTAATAAGTAAAAAGTTTGACCACGATCCTATTATCTACGATAGTAAACTTCATGACACATAAATTCAAAATTCTAACATCCATAAAAAAATGTGTTGTAAGTATGTTGTTTGTATTGTTAATGTGTTGTTTTTTTTAATTATCTGTATGTTTGTTTGGGTATTCACTTACTTAAAAACTACGAAATCAATCAATGTTTTTTCTGATTTACATACTTAATTAATAGTTATAAATGGATTTTATACAAATTAAGTCATGTCGTAATCTATTCGTTGTTGATCGCTTCTCATCAATCTTCGAAGGCAATCCAGGTTGTTATTAGATTAATTTGTAAATTAATTAGTTGCTGTATCCATTATCGACACTAATCTACTATTATGAGCCCTATCGAGATCAGTTGATTGTAGTTTTTGCAGGAAACATAGCATTCAGTAGCCTTAACCTCGATATCCGATCGCGTGCGGTACTTTGAATAAACCTTGGTGTATACCGGATAATTTTCTTAGTTTAAATTCTCCTAAAGATCGAGCACTACTTTGTGTACTTCCTTGAATGCAGTTTAATTAATTTTGTGTCCAACGGTTTTAAAGTTCCGTGTCAAATTTCACGCTTCCGTGAACTTCTACCAGTTAATTTCTTGAACTTGTTTCCAGCTTTTGTAATGTTTCTGAACTTTCTGATGTATTCGCTGATGTGAAATTCTTTAGAATTTATTACAAAGGACGAAATAATATTGGATATCTTTGCTCTGAATTTTTCCTATCGTCGCTTAACCGTGAATATAAGACTTGAAAAGAATAACGGAAATCCGTTCCAATTAAAACAAAGATGTAAATCCATACCACCATTTTCAATGCTATTAATTAATAATTTTTAACGTTTCTGTAACTGGCTAAGTAAAGTCAAAAACTGTAGCCACCTACTTCCACAAAAACATACATATAAATCTTTAAGCATACTCTTGATCCCTTAACATTTTATTGATAAACTATGTCCTTGACCTTTTTAACATTTGACCCAAGATGCAATTCGCCGGCAGTGAGAACGGTGCCTATATTTTTTTCCTGACCACATTCACTACCATCAATTGCTATTTGTATTCAATTTAACACAGAGGGCGTGTCACCGGCCTTTAATGAGTCAATAATTGCACACTTTACGCAACTATACCTGACCTCGTCCAACAAACGATCCAGTATCATAATAATAAATAAGAGTTCATTGACCTTAACGTCGCATTTTACGCTTTACTTATTCATAACTTGTTACGGTCGTTGGCATAATTACATAATAAGATGCCGATTTATCCGGTTAAAAAAGGGCTAATTTAGGTATCATGATTTCTTTTATCAACTGACCAACTTATTGGCTCAGTCGTTTAAATTTTGAGCACGAATCAAACTTGTTCTAGTATGCTTCCTCCCAATCGCAATAACCACATGTTTTGTTAAAATTATTGTTTATTTGTGCCCGTTTGTGCCTAAATTTGTATTCAGACATACGGCAGAGTGCCACACACTTTTTAGTTTATTGTTTTTGTAAACATTTCGAAGAATTACACTTTAAAATGAGACTAAAACCCAAGACCTAACATTCATTTATTCATCTAAACGTTTGCAGTCTAAAGGCGTATATGCTGTACCTCGCCTGGTTCTTTTTACATCTGAGCTGGCTCACTACTCTACCAAGAAACTAGCTGCTTTCATGGGCATTGGATCTGACAACTGCATCCTGGTGGACACCGACGTCCTCGGGAAAATCGATGTGGCCGATTTGGAAAAGAAAATCGAAGAGTCCATTGAAAAAGGAGCTACTCCGTTCCTCGTCACAGCGACTGCAGGAACCACGGTGTACGGAGCATTTGACCCGCTGGTCCCGATTTCTGCTTTGTGTAAGAAATACAACGTCTGGTTGCACGTAGATGCTGCGTGGGGAGGTGGCGCTTTGATGTCTAAAAAGCACAGGCATTTGCTGAATGGAATCGAGTTGTAAGTACTTCAAAATACCTTAAAATACCATTATTGTAATGTACCATTATTGTTATTTCTTTGTTTATAATGTTCAGCCTACATTTAAAATTGCTTGTTTTATCCTAATCATATAAGCCATTAAAGAAGGCGACGATACAGAGACAAAACATCGTTTAGATAATGATGAATACCGGAGTTTTAGTAGAGAAAGGGTATATCTTCTTAGGTACCTAGGTATTATATTTTCGAAACACCTATCAACGAACGTATCATTACGCATAATTTTCATTTCATCGAAAGGCATTTTTCGTCGCATAAGGTAGTTTTGGGAGTCACAAGTCTAACTTAACCTAAGCCACGTAATTAATGTTTTAGATATTCTGAAAACATCATTGAATCACGAGAAAAAAGCGTTCAATGAAAATGTTATAAATCTAGTAAACTCTGATTATGATGTATAACCTTTTCTGGTACAAATTAAGTCGACTTTACACCCTTTTGATACACTAACCAGCTGTACCATGTTATACCTAATTACTTTATTTATGCGAAAGCATTCAATATATCGAAGCAGCAGTAAATATCTTCAACAGAAGAAACATGGCCCGTTTCTAGTCCATCGGTCCGATCCCGAGCTGGAAATCGGAAAGCGACAGAAAGGGAATTGATAGGAATAATATTCACAGCTCACAATGCAAAAGCTCTGCGAACTCGGGACATAGACAAACGAGTGGCGGTGCAAATGAAAATTGACGGCGTTGTCCTGATGCGGAGCGCCACTTCATGCGCTATGAATTCACGTGAAAACGATTACCATGCGTTTCCTAGGTTTCCAGTTACTCAGTTTTTTCATCGGTTTGATTAGATTTAAAGTTTAGTTTTACGAGCGTAACACAGTACGAAGGTTCTCGGATTCGTGACATCGAACTGACCTCATTATTAAATATTCTCTAACATGTTAATTTAAATTCCAAAAGTTAATAATATTCAACTATTTAATCAAATACGTGGCGAAATTTACTGTTGCAAAATATATCCTTGTGTAGTATAAATATAACCTTTTGAAATAATTTAGCTTTTTTTAAAGTTCAAGTTGAATTTACGACAGCAAAAAAATGATTGTGTCAAATGTTTGTTTTCTAATTGCAGGGCGGACTCCGTGACGTGGAACCCTCATAAGCTCTTGGCGGCCCCACAACAATGCTCGACGTTTCTGATTCGACACAAAAACGTCCTCAAGGAGGGACATTCTTGCAACGCCAAGTACCTCTTTCAGAAGGACAAATTCTACGACACTTCATACGACACAGGCGATAAACACATCCAGTGCGGCCGGAGAGCGGACGTCCTTAAATTCTGGTTCATGTGGAAAGCGAAAGGCTCGGAAGGTTTCGAAAAACACATCGACAAGATCTTTGACAGTGCGAGTTTCTTCCTGGACCACATCCGGCAGCGTGATGGCTTCCGCCTGGTGCTCGATAAGCCAGAGTGCACTAACGTCATGTTCTGGTACGTGCCGCGCTGCCTCCGTGGCCGCGAGAACGACCCAGATTACAAAGAAAGGCTGCACAAGGTTGCACCGAAAATAAAGGAACGCATGATAAAGGAAGGAAGTATGATGGTCACGTACCAGCCTCAAGGTGATCTCGTTAATTTTTTCCGTATCGTCTTCCAAAGCTCCGCTCTAGACCACAAGGATATGGTTTACTTTGCTAACGAATTTGAAAGGCTCGGTAAAGATATCGTTGTTTAAATTTATTGATTGCGTACATTGTTTAGTTATTTAGAATCACTTCTATGTAATTAAGTACGAAAATTGTGTTATGGCCTGTGATTGAATAGAGAAGTAATTTATATTATTATATAACATTTTAAATTAGTCTCTAAACTAGTATTACAAAAGAGTAACTATGAATAAAAATATATGTAGTGTGTTAGTGTTCATTAAATAATCTTTAATTTCCTTAGATTTAACACCGGCCACCGAGATATTCCGTGTCCAAAAATTATGTGCGTTTGGTTTATGCGGTAATGAGTAAAAGCGGTTATTACTAGGTATAAATACTTGAAATCAAGAATTATATTCACCTGCAAAACGACTTTAATTATTACAGAAATCTTTCGAGAGCAATATTTGAGGTTTCCGTTTAACGATCATGATAATAATTGGTTCTCCCTCTTTACCTCTGCGTCTTGTGACATAACTAATCAGGGAACTAGCTCTGGCCTTGGACTTAGAATGCCTAAACTTAGTACATTATAAGTAAGTTTAAATAATTTTGTAGGTCCAGCGTGTTACGAATAGAATTTATTTTTATCTGCATATATTTGTTATAAAATTCGTGATCTGGCCCATGTGTGCTCAACATTTAAAATCCGATGACATTTCTGAAAATTGTCAGTGGTATGCAATGGCGCACTACGAGTAATCATATTTACTACATAATATAAAAATGAAAGCCACCTACTGCGTCTGTCTGTATGAATATTTAACACTTTTATTCAGAACAATTATTAAGTAAATTAAAAACAATCATCATCATATCAGTCGAAAGATGCGGAACATAGTCCGCCCCAAAAAATCTCCACAACCTACATAAGATTTTTAATGGCTATAATGGAAAACGAGCATAGAGGCTACCTCATGAAATTTGCATCCTTAAGACTACAATAACAGTACTGCAACCCTGAGGTGTAAGATATATACTACCTCTACTCTATTAATTTCCGCGGCTGTCTTTTTCCAACACCGGAACCCAACAGTGCGAACACTATTGCTGGGCGGTAGGTATAAAGGTAGTGTAGCGATCCGGACGGAATCTGCATTAGGTCCTACCACCAATAACATATTCAAATTTGCGATATTTGCCTTTCGAAGTCGAGATCGATCGATCGATAGCTCCAACAAAATTTTACCAATTATTTGTTTGTCGAACAAAAAATTTGCTTAACTCTGCTAACTTTCGGTAGTTGCAGACTCCGTAATAATTCAATGACACTACATACATATGCGTACCGAACTGTTTGCATATTGTCACGGCTCACGTCGCATGACATATGGATGGTTCCCTTGTTAACATGCAGTACTTGCAAATTAGCCACTAGAGTATAGTTTGACCGAGATAAGCATATTATTAGAATTAGCGATACTAATGATACAAATAATTACTGTTTTGATCTATTTTGTATTGTAAAATGGAATGCTCAGATTATTCAAGCGCTGACCAAGTAATATTTTTTAAAACGTCAGTAGTTTTATTGAAAAGGAAACTTCTGTTAGTTTTTAATGAAGAGAGTGGATCGCGTAATTTTATGTAAGTATACAGTATAATTTGTTTTTATTGACGAAAATAAAGTTTCAGATATAAATTCAAACAAAGGCTTATAGTTAAAATAAAGTATATTAATCATATAATACTGGGAAATATGTAGTAATATTACCTTACACTAGGGGTTTGTACGAGTATGTAAATGTAAAAAACAGATCTTAATTTATTAGTGAACATTGTCATCAGTCGTTTCTTCTAATGGCAACTCTTGACAGTTAAGCTGAAACAAAATAACAATGCTGTTACAAAATATCCATTCATCAAACTAAATGTGGAAGCTTGTCAAGCATCAACGGCTATAAGGATTTGAAACAAGTTTGGCACCCGGTTAATATTATTTCCTATGGAAGGTTATGTATTAATAAATCCTTGTTTATGTACGAGTCTTACAGAAAACTTACATAAATCGAATCAAAGCGAGGGTGGGTCTATCTTTACAATAACGACAAATTAACAATAAACCCGAGTCACTGTCTCGACTGCCCGATATTATTTACCAGTCGACCAGAAAATCAAAACAATGGAACAAAATATAAGGAGGATTTTCCAAATTTGGATCTATTTAGGACATAATTAAGATTCCTTACCAACGTCTCGTCGTCGGGCACTCGGGAGAGCAAATCCAATATTTCGTTATTAGGTATTCTATTGGGACGCAGAATTTTTCTCGTGAACTTATGAATACCTGAAATGAGTTTAAAAAATATATTAATTAATTCTTTATCTTCATCCGCTGCAAAAATAGTTGTACCCAAAAGAAAAAGGAAGTACAAGAGTAAATACAAAGTTCATAGCGTATAATGAAATTTGGCCTACGACGGCAGTCAAAATCCAAGTAAAGGAAGACTTTGACTCGATTAGGTTTCTCCACAGTAAAAGTACGAAAATCAGTACAAAGGAAATACTTTTTTCACTTCTCATGCTCGTAAAGTCCTTCTTTATGGTGGGTATAGGCTGCATAAAATCGCATTTTATGCACTAGTGCATACAGTAATTTCTTCTTTTAAGACTAAGGCAATCAGGCCTTACAGCCTTCACACAATACACCTTCATTTTAATTGATATATTTTTATGACATTTTGGTTACATCTTAATTTAATTACGACATTTGTATAACTATCTTAATACAAATTTACGAATAATACCTACGGCGTGCATTTACGGTAAAAAAATACAATGCAAATATTTATAATAACTTGGCATTAAGCATAAGACCATAGTCAAACCTGTCAAACGTCACATAGTCGAAAATTAAAAAAAAAAAGTTAAGAAGGTAATCAGGCCTTACAGCCATGCGCAAACATAACATTTTAATTACTTACATTAAATATATAAAAAAAAAAAATATCCTGTAAGTATGTGCTTCTTGTTTTATTTCCTTGCAATCGAAGTGAAAAGCAGAGTGTAAAATTCGAGCATAAAACCCATTTTACCCTTGACGTGACTATCCACACTCGCCGTTCCGGCTGGTGTGGCTATATGCACATCTTAGGTAAAATGGCTCGTTTTATGCACTTGTTGTACAATCTATTATTTTTACAACAATAAGACCTTTCACTTACCCCAAAACATGAATATACATTTGACTGGTATTAGAAACATCACGAGCGATATGAAGACAAGGATGACGATAGTGAGACCGCTCAAGAAGGGCACTCTAAAGTTGAACAAGCTGAAAATTATAATAGATTTTAGGGTTAGGTTTTTGGTGGCATGTTGTGGTTCTAGAATCCATGGAGTCGCTATTTCGCAATAATATATGACATTTTGATTTTGAACTTCGGTGTGGTCATATTTCAAAATGAATTTAATCCATTTTTAGTTCGGTTATTCCATACCTACTAATATTGGCTTGTTTGTATTGCTTCCACAGCAGTGATATATTGATTTAATGAATAAATGAATTTGGAAATATTAAAATACTGAAGGACAAAATCAAAGTGTATTATAATTAAATTGGAAATAGCGACTCCATGGAATCTAGAACCACGATTTGCCTCAAAAAGTCCTAACTCTAGTTATTATGGTATCATAACAATGCAACAGTTACATAATTGACCGAGTGAGCGCTAAGTGCGAGCGAGGTGTCTCCGTTTCACGACACGTCTGTTTGTTCGTTCGTTCGTTCTTATTTTCTCCCCTACCGGTCGCATTTATCGACCGATTCTCGTGAAAAATTGTGAGCAGGTACGATAATTATATGGATTTTTTATCGACTCATTTTTTCGTTTTTTTTTAATGGCGGAGATATAGGGATTTTTGCGATTACAAACTTATTTGCGGTGTTAGAAAACTGATTGATAGCTACGTCGATGTAAGGGGATGACACTTTTCCGACGTCGAAGTTAAGTTTGTCGCGAGATTTACAGCTCACAAAGCCACTAGAACTGATACCTTGCTTTTACGGATATTCTTTAGGGGCAAAAATATATTTTTCTTGAAGTGATCATTATGTAGATTAGCCGAGGTTACCAAAAATGATCTACTCTCGCAGTAGAAAATGTCTGTCGATTAAATTCAAATAAAACAACTGGTAAATTCTATATAAATAAAAAATAAATATCAAGGGACAATGTCACACCGATTGACCTAGGCTCAAACTAAGCTCTGGGCTTGTGCTATGGGTACTAGACAACGATATAAATACTTATATAGAGAAATATATTCTTAAATACATAGAAAACATCCATGACTCAGAAACAAATATTCGTCCTCATCACACAAATATCTGCCCTTACCGGGTTTGAACCCAGGACCTATCAAAAAGGCGCTCACTCAAGCCTCCACATTTCAAAGCTACACAATTAGCGTTACCCGCGTCGCGCAGTTAGCCAAGTATTTTTTCGAGTGAACATATTTTGGGTAATTTGATAATAAAATTAGTTTTCAGGTGATAAAAACGTATTTCCGAATGATTTTATCCACGTTTTAACAATTATGTACGCTTCGCATGTTAATTACAATTTTTTGTTTAATTTTATTGTATTTCCTGAATATCTTTTTATCTACAGCTATCGTTTCTATCTATGCATTTAATAGCAGAGCCTATGTAGGAGTTTTGAATTTATGCTTTTATGCTGAATTTGTACAATATATTGTGTATTAAAATATATGTACAGCGTTTCGTTGATAAATAAATGTCAATAAGTTTGAAATGATTTTAATTTGAGATAATTTCAACTTCTACTTACTTTTTTATAATTTCGCCATAACTAGCAAACTGTCCAATAAAGTTTTGAACGACCTGCACCATTTCTTGCAGGCTGTTTAGCTTTTGTCTCAATGAAGTCTTTTCCTCCTGAAGAAATATGAAACGATATATAAACGATATGACGACACACACACACACACACACAACACAAACACAAACGAATACAAATACAAATCACATAGCAATACCTAGCGTACTAGAATTAGCTTAATGTAATACCCACTTAAGACATGTCAAATCTAACTGTATTTTGTCATCGAAATATTGGCCCCTTACATATGAAAAAGGCGTTTTGTTGAACTGGCAACTTTGGTTCATAATATCTGGTGTTTGGCTAAAAATTCCAATTTGATTTTATTTCAAATTTTAGATCAAGTATTTGTGCTTCGAATTTAACTTTGATATGTTTTTTCTTTGATATCATTCCGTACACAATATGGAGAACTTAAAATATCGCGTTATTTACGAATACGAGTTCCACCGTGGCAATGATGTGTATGAGGAAGCTACTGTAAAAGTTTTTTTTTGAATCCACTGTTTTCGTTCTGGACATTTTGACCTACAAAACAAGCCCCGTGGAATAATTAAAAGTGATTGTGGAAGCGGATATATTGCAAACTACGTCAGGGTTAGCGGCAGGCTTTGGTGTGAGTGATAAAACAGTTTTAATTCACATGAGACAAATTGGAGAGGTGATAAAACACGAAAAATGGCTATATTATGGGTATATTTTTGCCATATTAATCGCCAACTTCATATGTAAGGACCTAATATATAATTTCTATAATAGGTATATACTGACATATCACAAAGCCCAAACCGCTTGGTCTAGAGATTCCAAATTTGGCACTTTTGGATTTTGGAAAAATGTTTTTTTAGTGCGGCCCTAGACCTCATAAAGAATCTATCTTTATGAGGTCTAAAATCGGCCCCCAACGTGAAGAAATATGGGGAGTAGCGGGAAACTAATTCTAGTGTCAAATAAAATTGACATTTCTGACGAGTTTCGAGACCGGTATTTACACAAGATGCATTTTTCAAATATTATTGTCATCGAAACTTATAAGATTGACGTAAGCAAGCAAATTTATCACTAGAGCGTGATAATCTTAGAGTGATAATAAATCAAAATGATGGATTATGTTAGTCTCTTATTTAATTATGATACTATTTCATATCGCAAATGCACTTAGTATTATATAAGTAAAATATAAAATATTTCACTAACCTTATCATTTTTAAGATCTTTCGCAACCGCCGTCTCTTCTTGTTCAAAATATTTTCTCCCTGAATGTGAAACCGTCAGTTTTAATTTAATTAAAATAAACTTCGGCAAAATATGTAATTGGATCGTAAGACTGAGTTTTTTAATATTATAAAAGAGCAGAAACTGCTTGTATTTCGCTTTTCCTTTCTAAAATCAGATGATCACTACGAGTAATTTCCCTGGTTTTCATGTTTACTTAACTGTCTGGTACATCATTAACCCAATCTAAATTTCAAATACCCAACACCAATTGATTTACATTTGAAAAGATAAATACCATAGTTTAGATGTTAGACAGCAGATGTCATTTCCGAAACGGCGGGTGAATTTATCAAAATGGACGTATAATGGCCCATTTGCGGCAAATTCGCTGAATGAATAATTTCAACTGATCATTGAAAATTTGCGACGATCCGTAAATTGCTGAGTTTATTGGTTTATTTTGAGAGATAACAAACAAGGGTTTGATGGAAGTAAACGGTTGTTTACTGGTAATTATTGAAACCAATATCAAACATTTTTGTGCGAAATACTTGTTGGAATTGTCGTATACGAATGTGAATTCAAATAGGCCCTCCCTGTGATTTATTATCTGAGGGGAATGCTTCCAATTAAAATAGTCGCGTTGGAACCCGCTATTTGGTGCGAATCTGAATCGTTCGCTCTATTTTTGTAATATAGCGCAAATTCATTCAGTTAAATATTTATTGGAATAACAATATTGTATATAAACTTACTCAACATTGATGTTATTATGTTTTACGCTCTTTCTACTGATAAATGTTTACCGCATTTAAATTTCCTTTAGTTTGATAGATGTTTGAGGTTTAGGTTCATCTTGAATGCATTAATATTAAGATTCATCACAACATTTCGTATTAAAACGATACAACACAGGGTGTAATTTAAACGCGCGGATCTTACAAACTCATCAAACACATAGAGAATTTTAAAAGATTTTAGCCATGTTTCTAACGTTCAAAAGTTTTGTTAAATTTTAGTAGGCGACACTGTCGCTAATATTTCCAACCGTTAAATCCACTGCTGTAATTTTTGTTTCATGGGTTGGTCAAGCTGGGCGTATTTAATTAAGGTTGCGACTGAAATGATTTTACTCTCGTTAGTACTTTATATTATTTTTATATTTTAAACTCATCTGATTATTGATAAATATCTTGTAACCATTTTAATTGCATTCTGTTCACAATGATCACGTTTTTTTATAAATAAAGTACTCGAACTGAGAAAAACCTATGAGTTTGGAACTAAATCATCAACGTAGATGAGCGTAAATTAGATGAATTTACTCAAATTGTTTTCAAAATTAGAACTTTCAAATTAACTTCACAAGTTTGTTTGTTACTAAGTTTATTGAGTAGATTTTTATCGAATATATTTAAAGTAATTCCTGGTTTCGGGATCAACTGCAATATGGTGAGCGCATGTCATAAAAACCCTAAGTTGAAACCCATGTAAAACGTTACTTTATTGTATAGTAATACGTTTTATTCAATAAATTTGTGGTGTATTATTTGGTTTTTGTATTATCATATTGAGTTACCATAGTGATACAGCTCCCATTTAAAATTATGATTATGGCATCATAAGATTTAAGCTGTAAATCCTTAACGTAGATCTAATGAATTCAATAGAATGGCTTGATCAGCGATTTATGATTACGCAGAAAAAACAGTCTTGTCAAATCTTGACCCGATTAAATGAATGATTAAAAAATGTTACTTGAGACAAGCTTTAAGTATTAGATGTTTACTTACAATAGAATAAGAAGTAGCTCTCGGGGCGGCACCACACGAACGGTACGAGAAGAAGCAGCGGTAGCATCCAGACTCGAAAAATAGAGCACATGATCAACCACGCTACCAAGGCTATGACATTATATTTCCTGGATTCCCATTCGAAACACGTCCTGATAAAAAGAAGATTATCTCATTAGAAATATTTAGTTACCCACATCTTCAATTTTCTTGCTGTATAAAACAAACAATAAACTTTACTGGAGATCAGTTTCTGTACAAGCAAGATTTGCTGTTGAAGTCATAATTATGACAAAATCTTGGTAGTAAAATATTTCAAGGAATTTAAAATATTACAATGTGGTGATAAATAGTTATCACCACATTGTAGAATTTCTTCCAGTCTTTCTTTTCATATTATTTTGTGTCATCATCATCACCGATGCTCAGTAAAATGAACTTAAATCAAGCATTAAATGGCGTTAAAAGTTACTATTTATTTATTTAGCATTAAATTATAAAGTTAATTTTTCAAATATTTCTTACTTTATAACTTTGAAAGCATCCAAAATCCAGGAGCACACCGCTTTCGCCCGCGACAAGTTCTTGGCGAATATGTGTCTGTCCAATTTGTCAGATTGCTCCAACAATTTCTGTTCTTTGGGATTAATGACTCGGATTGAAGCCCTCGCCTGAAATACTTTTATACTATTTGGAAATAATATTAAATATAACACAAGGTATTGCATTGAGAAGGAAAACGAGCACACAGGCCATCTGATGTATGAGGCAATAATAAATACTAGCAAAGCAAGAAATTTTCTGCTTCGTAAATACTTCGTTTGAGAAGAAAAAACTATTAAATTATGTAAGAAGAGACAAAGATAACTTACAAGATTCCATGTGATCCTCATTTCTAACAGTATTCTAGGATTACATCCTTTAGCCCTTTCTCTTTGTGTGGTTTCTTTTAGGGCGTACCACTTTTTTTCTCCATTATTTATTCTAAGAAGAGGAATAGTAACCATACCGACGGCTTCAGACTTCTTTTCTTCAAATATTGTTACTTCCAAAAGAGACGTGATATCTGTGACTGTGCTGTAATTTTTTTAAATTATTTCAATTATATAAGATGCAACAAAACCTTCTTACCATTATATTTCTTGTATTTTTTGGAGAGACGACGTACGTCGTGTCTGGTAGCCGGCACGCGTTGGATAGAGTGCGCTTCGGATAGAGCAAGCTTGTGTTCATTGACACAGGCCTATGTATGTAATTTTTCTTATGATTTTAGATTAATCATTATACTTACAATGTGAATATTTTCATCCAATTGGGATTGTTTGTTTTGTAGTCAGTGGGCGTTTGTAACCTATCATTATTGAGTTCCAAAACGCAGTAACAATCGCTTGCCGATAACCCTTTAGCGCCATAAACAAAGATGGACATGCAACCGACGTCTGCATAGTCGTCTCTCAGATGATACCATGCCTGTAACGGGAATCAACCAGAGACAGATATATAATATAATACATTGAAGACCTTTTTTTATATATGATTAACTAGCGGACGCCCGCGACTTCGTACGCGTAGAATTAGTTTCCCAGTACTCCCCCTTTTTTTCCCGTTGGGGGTCGATTTTCGGAAAATCCTTTCTTAGTGCTCACTTACATCATGAAAGGAACACCTGTACCAAATTTCAAGTTTCTAGGTACAGTAGTTTCGGCTGTGCGTTGATATGTCAGTCAGTCAGTCAGTTTCTCCTTTTATATATTTAGATAAAGGAACGTTGAAATGGTTTGGTCATGTCATGTGGAGAGAATGGATGAAGTGAGATTAACAAAAGAGATATGATATGAGGCAAGAATTGATTGTGTGTGACAACGTCATCGCAATCTTTTTTTGATTTGATTTGAATCGATTTAAACATTTTTCAACAAGATAATTTCCTACTAATTTAGTAATTTCATGGTCATTTCTCAGAACTAATTAATTATACTTAACGCCATGACATCTTTAAGTTTTTAGCGTTCCGTACCTCAAAAGGAAAAAAATGGAACCCTTATAGGATCACCTTGTTGTCTGTCTGTCTGTCTGTCAAGACCATCTCGGGAACGCGTAGAGGTATCGAGTTGAATTAAAACCATAATTATACCCCGGTCTACAGTCCCTTGAAGCTGTGATAAAATCAAACTTCTACACTAACGTAAAGAAAAGATACGTCTGTTTATGTAGCATAAAATATGTATTTCGACACTCTCAAGGGAATCAAAATGTAGAGGTATTTCCCGTTGACCTAGAACTATGAAATTTGGCAAGTAGCACCGTCTTATACTACAGGTATAGGGAAAAATCTGATATCTATACATTTTGAATTAAAAAATTAAAAAATCAGGATTTTAATGAAAGGAACGGTCCAAATTTTGAATTAAGTTAACCGTGTCATGTGCGGAACAGGGGTTCCGCACATGACACGGTTACATCGGATACACCACCCACCCACGGCGGTAGGCGAGTCCGACTCGCACTTTTCCGGTTTATTTGACGTTACTTTTTGCAAGTCATTCATTGATTTTTTTTTAATGTTAAATACTACTATGGAGCAACATTTCAACTAACACGAGCTCTACTAAAAAGATTTTGTGAGATTAGGAAACGCGCCACATAAAGTGGATTTATAATTTGCTCATTCTCAAAATACCTGAAATTCAAAATACCTTGTTTTAAATAGGTATTCTGGAATATCAAAACTTAAAATTTAAACCAGAGTAGGTGTAGTTTATTGTTTATTCAATATCTTGAATCTGTTACTTCGAAAATCATTTAAAGACATCAGTTTTACCAGTTTACGCTGAGCAGTTTTGTTTAGTTTATCATGATCTTCAAAATCCAAGACAACGTTATCCAACTTGATCCCGCTTATTGTTAGCAGTATAAATAATTTTATGTTTGCCGTGGCGCCCTCCAAATCCAAGTGCATTTTGTGAGTCTTTTCCTTCTCGGTTTCCGACAGATCAATGGTGCTTCTGAAAATTAAATCGCCTCATTTCCTGTTATTCGTCACAATCATATTGGATGTGAGGATAATAAATATTTTCTTTTGCAAAGGTTATTTTTGTTAACAAAATAAATCACCTTCCAAGAAAAATATCCTTGTCGAATAAAGAGATTTCCAACATATTTTCCTCGAACAAATGAATGTTGAATAATTCTTGCCATTTAACTGGCGACACGTTGCTTTTTACAGGCTTGGATTTGTATTTTTCTGAACCTAATCTAAAAGGAGAAAAGTGTAAATTATTAAAGATCAATCTTATAAACATCTCGACAGCTCGACATCTTAAGTTATATTTCGTTATCCTATAAGTGTTCCGTTTTATCAACTAACACAGCCAATTTGCGTTTTGGATTTGATGAATTAATTACCTTACCTAAATCGGCAAAATAACATACGAGGCTTTTCATCCGTTGTGTCAGTTTCTAGTCCATTTGCTTCTATAAGAGCTATTGTAACTGTGCCTTGTTTACTCTTCTTAAATATTTTGCTAATTTCTTGCTTATTACTTAAAATAAGCTGAAAAACATAATTATGGTTAGAATGTACTTAAAGAACGGAAATGTTAAGCACTTTAGTGCGTTCTCATAGTAAACTTTAAACAGAACATCAAATGACACACATGACAATGACATTCACAATGACAAGGTTGTAAATATGCTCAACATTTTTTTTGGGTGACTATACATCAGTCAGAAATCTACTCGTAACTGATATTTTTTGCAGTGATTAAAATTGTTATCTTTTATGTTGACTTCACTCGTACAGTTTATGGAACAAAAGTTACGTAGGTAAAGATAGCGGCTCTAACAAAAGTTTTTGTGGCTACTCGTATCAAATTTACCAAAATGTGTTCATAGACTGTCACACTTTCTGTGGTATCTGGAAAAAAATATCTTTATTCATCTAGGCGACAACAGTATATGTACCTTTTCGACTTTGGGTTCTTTCTTCTTGTCTTTACGTTTTTCTTTAACAGCCGATATTCGAGATTCAATTTTGTCACGGATCGAACTTTTTGGTTTTGGCGAAGGGGGTGGCAATGATTCATCATGCTCCGTGCTTTCATTTAACCTGTCAACACACACACATTTTTATTCTTATTAATAAACCAAGATTAAGTATTCAATAATCACGAAAATATCACTGGCACTAACGATTCGAAGCTTGTATGAAGAAAATGGTCCTTTGGATAGTCGAACAACTTTTCAACGTTTTCTTCTGTTTCCGTCGGTGTTTCAGCATATGCCTCAGAGACCTCTTGAAGCGATATGTCGTTATCCTGAATTTCATCGACGAACGTTTCTACAGACACGGATGGCTTTTTCTCTTCACTGATCACTAAGTTTGCAACATTTTTTTCTTCATTGTCACAGGTGTCATGTGCTTGAACAAAAACGAAATCTTCATTTAATACCGCGAGTGAATCAAGAGATTTAGATTTCTCTAGCCTTTTTTGCAATTTTTCGTATTTGTCTTGTACTTTGGAATGTATCGCAGAGAAATGGCTTCGTGTTATATTTTCAGAACTTTTTTTCCTAAACATCTTTAGTTGTTACAAAAGATCCTAGACCAAAAGTACAATTGCGTTTTTGCACTTTCACTCAAACAATAGCAAACGTGAACTAATAGCAGACTGACATGTAATGCCGATAAGCAGGTGGCTTTGTCCTCGTGCCTTATCTTTGACGTCTTATTGATTATTCTATATCGGCTTATCACTGCTTCGGTCAGCTATTTTGGCAACTGTTCAATTATAAAATATTAGATAACCATGTTTGCTTTTAATATTCCGTAATAAAAAGTCAAGATCCTCCGTTGCGCAATTCCTTTTGAAGGCACGTCTGTGTGTCTGTCTGTTTATCCCACTGCCATATTTCAGTAATACCAATCAACAATAGATCCTTAATTTGAAATAGTTTTTCATATTGCTTACCCTAACGTAGTAAGTTATAACAAAAGAAAAAAACCGGTCAAGTGCAAGTCAGGCCCCTGATCACTATGGGACCGCTAACAAAAAAAACTTATTTAAAAAAGTTTTTAAACGTCTTACTTAATTTAAGTTGGACTATTCTCAAGTTTAACGTTTCTAAACGTATAGGTAATCATTGATTTCAGTAAAAATATTTTTCTGATATCAATTTGCTACCATTCTTACGTTTTTGTTTTTTTTTTATGTGAAAAAGGAGGCAGACGAGCAAGCGAGCCACCTGTTGGCAAGTGATCATCGCGACCCGTAAACACCCGCAACACCAGAGGAATCGCAGGTGTGCTGCTGGCCTTTGAGAAAAGAGTAGGCTCATTTTTTGAAGGCCCCCAAGTTGTATCTTAGTACCTAGCGTTTGTGATTGCGTACATTTTAGTTTGCTTGTAGGCGCGGCAACCCTGGTCATCTATTAAAATAGATAAATAGTAGGTCTACGCGGGTGAAGCAACATACAACGAAGCGGCCGAGTCCCCCTATCAGTTTACTAAAAGGTGTGTTAAAATTAGTCAGCTAATGAGTAACATAGTCTATTTGAATCACTTGTCATTATTATGACTGCTTCCCATTATAGGTTCATATTTCTGCGTGGACGCAACGTAGGTACTTACTTGAGGACAACCACGTAAAGTTCGTTCATAGGTTACCCAATATTGCTTCTTAGTAAACCTCTAGGATACCCGAGATATATTGACGACGCGCTGGCCTAGTTGGTAGTAACCCTGTCCTGGGTTCAAATCCCGGTAAGGGCATATATTTGCATGATGAGCACGAGCTTTTTCAGGTTCCTGAGTTAGGCTGCAGCCCCACTGAGGCGAAGATGAGCGAAGCGTAGCGGAGCTGTGCCAATATTATCCAATAGAAGGCGCATGCGGTCACGTCGAGCGTGCCTTTCGCAAGTTCGTTTAGATTCTATTGGTTAATATTGGCACAGCTCCGCTCCACTCCGCTCATCTCCGCCTCAGCGGAGCCGCAGCCTTTTAGATATATTTTATGTATTTAAGTATATATTTCTCTATATAAGTATATATATCGTTCTCTTGTACCCATAGTACATGCCTAGTGCTTAGTTTGGGCCTAGGTAAACTGTTACGTCAATGTCCCCAGTAAAAAAAAAACCACAAAAACAACAAGTTTCCAGGTCTAGCGGCTACAGCCATATGTTGTGTTGGTAGTCAGTCTCGAAAGCCGAGCTCGCTCGATATTCTGTGTAGATAGATATGAAAAAAATATGATTTATTTAAGTAACATTACTCATTCAATTACCTACGTAACTGCTTCTAGGCCATAATATAATTAAGTGACTCATGTTACTTTATTGATATATTTTTTATCAACTTACAAAGGCATGATTATATTTTCCTCTCTTCTTTCTTTTCACGTATGAAGCAAAAAAACCGGCCAAGAGCATGTCGGACCATGCTCAGTGTAGGGTTCCGAAGCCACAACAATACAACAACAAAAAAACAACTACAATCAAATTAAACCTCGCGACAAACTTAACTTTGCCGTTGGAAAACTGTTATCCCCATACATCGACATAAGTCGTGGTCAGTTTACCAACACCGCAAATGAAACATTTAAACCGTTTGTAACTCAACAACCAATAAAGTCTACTTGGTCGTGATAGTTTTCCTATTAAATTCACTATATTATGTGCTTTTATTTAAAATATTTTTAGATTTTTAGCGTTTGTAGTTTTGCCTGTTGACACTTGACTCAAAAATTTGCGCCTTAATCGAACAATGGTTTCACTGACCCACGATATTTTTGAAAGACCTTTTTTTTTTCTCCATTTTATTTTACTACTTTGTCGGCTGCCACACTTATGAAACGGGTATTAGTATTAGGGTATTCAAAAAAATGATTTTTATTATATATTAGGTATAATAGAAGGTATCCGCGATTTCGTAAGCGTTATTTGTTTCCTTCTACTTTTCCTATTTATTCCCGTAGGGGGTAGATTTAAAAAAAAAACTTACTTTTCACACCATATATATCCATGGCCCATGGAGACTGCCGTCTTGTCAAAATAATTTTGGTCAAATGTATCATTTCCCAAATGTTTCAGTTGCCGACCCAATGTTACCTAAGTATGTAATTTTTTCAGGTTTTATTTTAGTAGCATCGTGTTGAACCATATAGGTTAGGTTAAAATCCTGAAATATTTACTGTCACAGAAAACAAAGCGGTTTGGCAAATGAAATGTTTGCGAAATGATACAATTGACCAATAATATTTTGACGGATCAAATGTAACCTCCCTCTATACATCTCAAGTACTTAGGTCTCGCGGCACAAACAGATAACGCAGGTTTTGCTGTTTAAAGACAGTGAGCAAAATTCGATTTTGCTGCGAGCGTGAGACACATTAACTTTTTAATTATTATTCACAGTATAAATTTGGTGGGTAGCAAATATACGTGGTTTATTTTTTACCACGTTGTACTTTTGTACCTTAACCATAAGAATAAATAATAACTACACGTAGAAGCGAAACTCCCGGCTGCCGACGCGCGATTGGCGCCTTAGATACCAATCGCCTGGCGACGCCTGAGGTGTCTAGTCAGTCAGGGGCGTCACAAACGGAATATATATTAATTTGGCCAAATATATATTATAGCAATGCGTCTTACAATATATTTTCCGTATCTACTAGAGCACCTATAGTATATATATATTTTTTTTAGGCCTTTCTGTAAGATATATTTATCTCGGTCCCTCGCCACTTTAATGAATGGGATGGGCATATATTTCATATCTTAGTATTGTGTGGTTCTTTGCTATAATGTTATATATTCCGGCGTATATTATAGCTCCATTTGTGATGGGCTTTAGGCCGTACAGCGCGGCGCGGTGCGATCGTTGTATTCGTTACACCGCGCGTGTCGCGATTTAAAACGAATTATTAGATAAGAATAGTATAGTAGGAGTGGTAGTAATAAAGCTTCTTCAACTTAATAAAAAATCTAATTAATGGTCCGGAAAGGAACGTAAAAAGTAACCCCGAATCCCCGAATAAAAATTATTGAGCCTAATTATTCTTTTAAAGGTTTTTTATAGACTCGTTTCCGTGTTTTACCTATAGATCATTAATAGCCACATAAGCCATAATTTTCTGGATATAGTTTTTATATCTTTCGTGACTAAACTTAAAATAAAAATATAAAATAAAAAAATAAAAAAACATTTCGCGAGTGACAGCCCTTTGTGCGCGGATGACAGAGGGGTGTACGGTGACGGGGAAGTAGGTATTCAAAACGTGGCATTTTGGGCAAGGGTAAGATTACCTTCTACGTGTAGTTATTATTTATTTATGCTTATGCGTTGGGTAATTATGTTCTCGCTGCTGAAGTGAAAATTTTGTATGTGATGTAATTCTATAAATATTGCCATGTTTTACTGTGTTTGACATAAAACATACCGCTCAAAACATTTCCCAACTAACCTTGCACTAAATAGCAAGGGCTATTCAGGATGGAATTTCAATTATGATGTTCCAAGCAAGTGGAATCTCTCTTGAATGCATTTCGTTTGCCGCAGCGCAGCTACGAGATTGCCTGTCGGGGACAAAATGGTTTCATGAAACTGAAGTTTCGCAAAAGCGTACTAAGACAAAAATTAAAAGTTTTGTATCGACATTAAGGTAATTAGTTACCTTAAGATGTGCAGGCTTATTTCTCCTTAATGGATGGTCCAAAAATTTCAGAAATAAAAAAGTTATTATGAATATGAATATGAATAAATTTTAAGTACACACAGCTATTCAAAAATTCATCGTTAAAGGGTTTCGAACATTCAACGAACAACTTTAAAAAGTATCACGTTTGAAAATTAAAAGTATCGGCGTTTTGGTTTCTAATCGTGATTTCACGTTTAACACTTTTTTAATTTATTTAAAAAAAAGCACATAGGCGTTATGGTTATTGAGATCCAGACTGCGGGACACCACGGACCTAAACGTTATGTACCCTCTTAATTGCAATCCATCTTCGTAAACAGGGGGGTTATTATAACATAGAAATACAGTTCTGTTTACGCTGAGAGAAAAGGACCGAGCTATATAACTGCTATAGCTCTGTCTTTTACGCTCAATGTAAAATGAAATGAATAGCTACGTCAAAATAACCCCTCAGATTGGAAAGTGAGCTGTCCAAGACAACAACCCCACTGGCCTTTTGAATAAGAGCCCGTTGGGAAAGGCCGTTTTAAAAGGAACAAGTTCTTTGTTTTACTTCTTTTGAAAACTCTTTAAGATTTAAGATAAGTACTGTAAAAGATAAAGGACTAATTACCAAAGAAAAAACTAATTTTGTCCTCTTGTAATTACTTGTTTTGTTTCCCCTGCGAGAGGCGGTTTTATAGAGGGCAGGGATGCCTTAGCAGTTGATTAAAAATGGCTTGACTATTTGCGTTAACTAATGCTCTTCTCTACTGGGCAAATTCATATTGCATACATAGCATATTGCATATTGTTATTATAAGATAGGTTTAGCAAGTAATATTGTTTCACATATAAATCTAAAATGTTATTATTTATGTGTTAGCTAAGTTTATGTAACTAGTTAATATATATAGGTATAACCAATAACCTCTCCAAGGGTGATCACGGGTGACCTCAGATTCAGCTTAGCCGTGCTCACGCCCTTTTCATTACCGCAATCTATGCAACCTTTCTATGGAAAATGTCTAAATGTAATGAATTTATTGAATTTGATTTGATTTGATATTGCTTCAATTATTATGTCAAAAGCAATATGGTTTTACCGAGTAGAACAGAGCTCTTCTTAACACTAATGAAAGTGACGAGGTGTCACATCTAGATAGACGAATATTATCGTTTTGTCAACGTTAAGACAGCTCGTAGTTGACAGCAATGGCCGCCGAGTTAAAAATAATACACTAGTTTTTCCGAGTATAATAGAACTCCAGTTGGTTGTGTAGTGATCTTTCCTACGAAACTAGTATTCGATTTCCGGATCGAGAAATTTTCGTGTGAGGATTTGTTGCTTTTCCTTCTTTCGCGAGCGTTTTCTGTGTATACATAAGTAATTATTCATTTACATGATTATTTTTAACATTGTTTGATAAGTACCACTTTATTTGAATTTAAAATGTTTTTGTTCCGTTGAAGCTAATTAAGCTACATACTTTAATACTAAATCCTACAGCTTTAAAACGGACGCCGTTTGAATAAAACCGTTAAACATAATTTCATTAACTACGTTCCAAAAGCATAATAAACGTTTAGCATAATAACAACTTGTATAATTTTATCAGAATTATAAAATATTCCTGGCAACCCTAATATCGCTAAACCATAGCAGTAATTATACCGCGTATCTTTAGTCTGTGCATTTCTCCGCCGCTGTGCGGATATTATTCGTGGAAACATGCAAAGGTTTATAAAATATTTAGAGAATTACAAACATTGAAAAAAAAAAACTTAAATTAATGCAATGACTATGTTTTTTTTTTCTTATAGTTGAATAATATTTAACTTTAATATTTTTTTTCTATATATAATTATTAAATAATATTAAATATAATAATAATTTTAAAAAAAGTCAATAAAAAACTAATAATTAATTAGTAAAATCATAAAATATTAAATTTCCTACTGAAACAATTTTACTTTAACATTTAACCGTACGATATATACTACTTGAAATCGCACGGCAGTAATTTATGTCAATCAAACCTCTAACCTCTATTAAAGTTCCTCAGAAGGATGCTCTTGGTACTACCGCCCTCCAGGAATGCGCACCGTATATATATATATATATATATATATATCTCGAGGTCTTTATTTCTTATCGTGTTTTCACGTTTAACAGTTTTAATCAAAAATAATTTACTCCGTGCTTTTGCTCTCACATTAATTGTTTTCTTTCTTTGAAATAAATTTCTTTCTTTCATTCAATAAATGTATTTTTTTCTTTTTATCTACTTATTATATAATGACTCATGACATGCTGTGACATAACAGCCTCTTGAAATTGTTTATAACTGATACTGGAATTCTCCAGCTGCTCGCTCTGCAGCTCTATTTTCTCTGCTTTTGACATGTTACCGTATTGTCAACTTTAAGATAGCTCTTACTACCAGACTGCCGAAGTTTTGGCAGTCGGGAGCATCGAGCAACACGGAGAGGCATTCGCACCATTTCTCCTCTGTCTGAGTACAAGCCCAAGCGGGCATGCGCATGTAATAAAACTAGTTGTCACTCGGATTATCAACTAGGCAAAGTCCAGTCGGTCCAGTTGCGCGAGTGGACGTTGCCTACACTTAAAGTGTCGAATTGCTCTATTTTCTGCCGTAAAAAGAGGTCTGGGACATCAAACTTACAAAAAGATGGTGTTACATTCTGCCTTCCTACGGAGAAAAGGCATAAGTACAATTCATTAATTGAAGCATATTAAACTCTCAACGGTTATAATAAGGTTGGAAATACAATACAATTCATATAGTAGATGCGCCTTTTTTCCGTAGGAGGGCAGCAATTCACATGTAGGTAAGTCTTTATCGTATTATTGCGGTTTATTAAGACACCGAAATCTAATATTTTAATGTAATTATATAATTGTCGGATTTGTTTACCAACATCGAGTCCGCTCGCCCGTACAAAATTCCCATCTGTTGAAACTCCGTTGAAAGAGATGAAACCCTATCGTGTCAATGTGTGAAAAAGATTAAACCCTATCGTGTCAATCGTTGTCAATTGTGTTGTGACTCGTTCGTACACAAAAATTGCTCGGGGAGAGCAAGTACAATTTTGTTTTTGTATGTATGTATGTGTACTGCATTTGTGTGCAAATTTCCCCCGGCAAGAAATAAGAGAACTATTGAACTGTAATATTCATAGCTAAGGCGACTCCCCTCCCTTCCGCTAGGAAGGTCGGGAGCCGTTGTATCTTAATAGGTACGTAATTCTACTACATATTATTATATAATAATTTGTTTCAATTTACTTATTAAAACTTCGTTACATACTCTGAATAATGGGTCCCGAATGCTTAGTCTTATTTTAAATTATAACTGGAGTAGACTCCAGTGGCGAAGCGTCACGTAAATAAATAGACAAGCCGGAGCAAAAAAAGGTGTATGGCATGTGTCGGTTTTACGTTTTGTTTGTATACCTACTCTATGCATAGGAATTTTTGGTAAAGCCGTAAATAATCGGCTTGTACGAACGCCTCGCGACTGGTAGACTCAATATGTTCGTTCCCAAGGCGTAAAAATATCTATACGCCCATACGCAAATACTGATACTATATTTGGCGCAAATGATCGTAAAGGTATTAATGCCTTTGACTGGACGCCAGATATCAAACTGATGTCGTTTGACGTATAAAGAAAAGTCATAGAGAGAGATCTCTCCTTATGGTAAAAAAAACATTAATGGATCAGTTTTTTTTGTACGATAAAAATAAAGCAGGCGGTATTTTGTTTTTTATAAGTTTTTATTTATGTGACACTATGTAATGGCGGCCGAGTTGAAAACAATACGATAACATGTTAATAGCGATGTGGTTTTACCAAGTTGATCAGAGCTCCTGTTAAGTTCATTGTTGTTTTTTTTATTTAAATAATTGTATTTGTAATCTTGTACCATAGCCGATTTTTTTTTTCATTCAATTTATTTATCTGAACACACTATTTTCGTATTCTTGTCCTGTAAGATCACGAAACTGTTTTAATTCGCGACGGCGCGCGATAAAGATTGACGTTGCGATGTCATTGACTTTTATAGTAAAAGTACTATAGTTTAGTATATATTTTATATTTTATTGGTTGAGTATTCACCCAATTACAGGCAAACAACAATTAAACGCTACGTACATACATATAGGTATAAAATCTTACCCTATGAATGATTTTCCAAGAATTTAACAATGATCCGGAGGGTTTTCGAGGTGGAAAAGATGGATTTGCCATAACCGCTTCATCACATAGAACATTTAAAAAAAATTGAAGTAGCTTATTTGATGCAAGGCAAAATGGACTACTAGTCTAGTAGTTGAACATTGTAATAGAAGGGTAATAAGTACGTGTAAAATATACATACATAATTATATATAGAGCACTTTGGAGCAAATTAAAGACTTGCAAGTATCTTGAATGTGAAAAATAATTAATACATAAGTACCTATATCATTGTATATTTAAAAAAAATACAGTCACCACCAATGATACCTTATCTGATAATGCGGTCAAAGTTATCTGACATGTCTTTAAGACAAGGGATGTTTGATACTATTATTTAATATTTATTGGTGGTGACTGGATACACAGGCTTATCTGCAGAATACTTGAAAATGCGGACGCTTCGCAATTCTATTGCTTACAGAGCTCTACCCTTTCAACAATCTGTGGGAAATATTTCTGAACCGATCGCAAAATATGCGCGGGGAGCCAAACTGATCGGAAAGTCTGAAATATTCAAATGCTTACCATCCATTTCCCGGCTGAGGTGGGTTGATGTATCGTGACGTCATTTTTAAAGTAACTACCATAATTTTTAACGTCACGAGCAACTTGGAAACTGCTGTTTTGAGTAATGGGTGGTTTAGCGTAATGTAGTCCTAGAGAAGTAAAGTGTCGCACTTTTTATTAACTTTAAGTGCAACCGACGGTACCTGTGATATATTACCGGGATAACGTTGATCCAAACTGGATTTTTCAACTAAAACTTCGTTCGATTTCACTTTAAGTCTACATTAAAATTTAATAAACTCATCGAATAATTCCAGATGATCCACATATAAAGATGATCATTGAATTATATAATAGGTACCTACTAATAATTTCTGAACTTATTTATTAAAAACAATGAGACTGCTAGGTTAGGTTACATTGCAAGTGAGTACAACTAATCTGGGCGACAGTAAAAAACATATCGTCTTTGACCTGTTATTTCATCGACTTCATCTGCCATTATTGTCAACAAAATAAGAGCTATCAAAACTTTGACAATACGATAATAGATCAAATTGATATTGTTTTTACCGCGTTGAATAGAGGCCCAGTGTCTCTATTCTTCGGGATTTTACCACAATATTGCCGATCACGTGTTATCGTTTTGTTTTTAATCCGGTCACCATTATTGTCATGTAAATAAGAGCTATCGTAACGTTGACGATACGATAATAGGTCAAAGACAATATGGTTTTATTAAGTTGAATAGAGGCTCAGTCGGACGCTCTGTGCAACTTGCCCTGATGTGGTAAGAAGGGTCCGGCTAGGCGGCTGCCATAATCTGTAGTATTCATGTTTTTTTTAAATATTTTTCTTGCTTTCTTCTCGTCCTCCTACTGCTGGTGCTTGCTAAGAACCGAATATAGAATTAGCAAAAAAAGCTAAGGGTAAAATGGGAGCTCAGACAAAGCTGCGGAGTAAGACAAGTTAAACCCGCCTTCACGTCAAATCCGATCCCATTTCACAGGTCGAAGTGAAACTTTCCAGTCGGAGTAAAAAGTTCGAAGTCCATTCAAAGACAAACTCGTCTAGCAAACTATGCGGCTTTCAGTCTATTAAAAAATATGTAGTTTTTAAACTTAAATAGTTAATTTATGCTCAACTTGAGTTCAATTTCGTAGATTTCTCCAAAAATTTGGAAGTTAAACAGAAGTTGGTGACCGTGACGAAACTGTAAATAGATAAGTGCTAAGAAAAGTAGGCGAATCTAAGTATTAAATGTCTTTTAAATACCGCCTCAATATAATTGAAGGACCTTTAAAAAAAACATCCACTTAAGGATTCAAAGCAATAAATTTAAAAATCTACATACTGGTAGCACACGAGCATTTAGAATTTATGATCTTCATTCTTTGGTGATCCTATTTTATAGCAATAAATCTGAGCGGTATGCGACATCTATACCCTCACATGAAACTTTTGAACTAGAATCAACAATATAAAAATGAGTCCCAGCCGTTCGTATCAGGCATACTTATCAATCAAGATAAACCAATACCAATTTTAGGGCTATCCGCATTTCACGTCCCAAGGGCTTTGTAGGGTTTACATAAAAATTCTTCTCACGCGGCTCTGATCTCGATTTCATCGCTGCAGAGGATGACCCTGCAGTCCTGTCTTACGACGGAAGTAGGGACGTCTCCCAAATTTATGGCGCCCATCCACTTTTATTACGAATTGGATGAACGAGTGCAGATATGGCCGGGCATCCCCGAGCATAAGCACAGTTATATTTTTGAATTGAATAAGCCCTCTTTGTTCTTCCTTATAACATTGTCGCGTTTATTGGATTCTTTTATTGGAAAATATGGGGCTCTCGTATTTTCAGGGGATTTAGGTTCAATTAGGGGATCTGATGTTTTCAGTCTGCAGTTTTGGGCTGTAAAATTGTATTGCTTAGTGAAGTTTATTGAATTTTGTTAAATAATTTGTTGATGCTTTATGCTCACATCAAAACTGTTGACGTAGGTATTTACACGTAATAATATGTTCATATTTAAATAGTTTTATGGCATGGAGAAGGTAAACGAGAACAAAGGCCACCTGATAGTAAGTGGGATTACATTCTCAAGACTACAATGTGAAGATTTTGCTAACCTTTGTCCAGCAGTGGACGTTTTAGGCTTAACTTATGATTAAATAATCATTCGATTTATTGGTTATAACGACACGCTGGCCTAGTAGGTAATGACCCTGCCTCCGAAGCTAGCGGCTCTGGGTTCAAATCCCGGTAAGGTAAGATATTTTTGTGATGAGCACGAATATCTGTTCCTGAGTCATGGATGTTTTCTATGTATTTAAGTATATATTTCTCCTAATAAGTATTTATATGTCTAGTACCCATAGTACAAGCCAAGAACTCAGTTTGGGACTTCGGACATTGTCCCCTGATATTGATTTTAATTTATTATTTTATGACATACATTCCAGATGATAAAATGACTGATTCCGGAATTACTTACCAACTAAAACTAACTAATTCCTAAGTAGCGCAAATTTAAAATCCCACACACGTTTATACGAGCAGAATTCCTCTCGCCAGTAATAAATCCCATTTTATCGCAAGCACATCCCGTAATAATTAGTTTTCCGCCACAAAAAACTATATTTTCCGAGGTAGAACGGGGAATTTTTCTTAACGCGCTGGCAGGTAAAAATGTCCCGTCAGCGACCGAAGGCCTGATTGCTTTTTGATTACCACCGCCTGAGACCTCGGACACATTGATTGAGAAGGATTGCTCGGGTCTGTTTACCGGAAAGATTTTGTCTATGCTGAATGCCTTGAGGTTAATGTTCATACTTAACTTATTATGGTCACTTAAGTTACTTTATTTATTATGAAGTATTTTATTTGTGTTTGTTCAAGTAATGCGTAAATTGTAAACAAGCATATTTTTTTTAAGTGGTGTACTTTCAATGAACATACCGTATTTTGTTTGTGTTTGTTAAAATGTATAATGACTTTATTGAACAAAACGCAAAATAAAAATACAACATTTACAAATAGTTGTTATTTCACAGTGAGCAATATAGCAATAATAGAGCCACAAGTAAGTATATCAGCTGCAGAATGATACTTTTTGAAATAAAAATCATAAACCTAATTTAAGTTACAAATTATGCCAGTTTCTGCAAATTATATTGCCACGTGTCCTTACACGTGGCCATATAATTTGAACTTATTTAAACGGTCTTGATAATTAGCTGTTCGTTAATAAAGTAGGTTAATTGTATCCGTACCCAGAGTTCACAATTTTACCTTATCGATATAAGTAAGTAACTTAAACTTATCGCTATCGAGAAAATGTGTTTGGAAATTGTTTCTGTGTTTATATGCCTATTAAAATTAGATAGCAATTTGTTGATATTGACTTTTGTATCGACATCGAGGAGAAAATAAAATGATTACCTATGAAAATGTGAGTCTATTTGAGCGGTACGAGCTAGGATAAGTTAAGAACACGTTTTCGAATTGTAGGTTAAGTTTTCGATTCAAAAACGTACGTGACGTATACTTGACTACTGCGACGTTTTGTATGGATGGATAATGATTTAATATATTACTTAGGTCCCAGATATCTACTTAATTCGTGTTTAGCTTGTAAGTATTCCGTCTCAATAAAACCTTAATAATAAAAATGTAAACCATTAACCAGAAATGTTTCAGATATTTCTATGCTCGTTTTGTAATTACATGTTAACTGTTCCCTGTCACGAGTAATAATTGGCACTGTCCAATTAACCAGAGCCGCTAGAAGCAAACGCTCTCCTAATCATAAGGGATTTGTGGACTCTAATTGAAAGGTCGGCCATCTTATGTTCGGCCAGTGTAGCTAACTATTCAAATTAAAATTACGTTCTAAAATGGGAGTTCTTTTTTTTCTAACTGTTTTGTTACTGGCCAGCATTTTGAGTAGCTTAAGGACTGGTAAATATGAGCAAGACGTATATAATAGCGGACCACAAATTGGCGTGTAAATCTTGCTCGTTTAAAAGCTCACTTACTTACAACTCCATGTATTTTTTCTTTGTTTTTGTACCAAAAAATAAGAATTCATATACTTACATATTTATGTGTATGTCAAGGTTAATTCAAACTCATTTTTTAATCAGCGTTATGTCCGGCAAATATTACGGTGTCTAAGAGCTGATCTGATATTGGACTCGGATGGTGGCTAAGTTACAGAAAAAGTACAGTAATCTACTAAAGCTCGTCTCTAAAATAATGAATTTAACAAAAAATATATAGTGAGTACATTGTGTATATACTGCCAGCATAGTAAATATGAGAGAACGCAAGTGATTCGTGCATTGCCGCCAATTAACGGTTCCACGTAGTTTTAACAAGTGAGGCATGTCATTGGGGGCCGATTTTACCTTTACGCATCAACTTCACAAATCCCAAATAAAAAAAAAACTCCTATTTTTCAAATGACGGATCGATTTTAGCTGTCTTTCTGTAGCGCAAGCTAAAAAAATGGAATTTAAAAATGTTTTTATCCACTTTCATGTTTTTCCTGTTTGTGAATTTTTAACACGCTTCATTCGACTATGCAGGTATTCAATTTGTACGTTTGTTAGTTTTACACTTCCAAACACGATTGCATATCGACTAGGGATTTTACGAGGGTAAATGCCGGGAAAATGCGGGTTTGAATTGCTTCTAGTTTAAATATTTGTATTTGAAGCGTATTTATAACTAGTTTTATGGAACTGTATTTTTTTGACGGTGAGTTCATTAATCAATTACGGATTTTTTATAGATTTTTTTAATAAAAATAATATCGTTTTGCATTCTTATTTAGTTTAAGGACTTCTGAACGATTGAATTAATAAAATAAAAAAATGTCCCATACTAAGCTCTAGGCGTGTGTGTGTAGACAACAATATACTTACCTATAAATACTTATATAGAGGAATAATATATTTAAATACATAAAAAACATCCACATCTCAGGAACAAATATTCGCGCTCATCACACAAATATCTGCCCTTACCAGTATTTTAACCCGGGACCGCTAACTTCGTAGGCAGGGTCACTACCAACAAGGCCAACGCGTCAGCTCTTGACATGGAGAGGGAGCGAAAGGCTCTATCGGTAAGGGCTAATATGATAGCAGGTTCATTTGTTACCCTGGAGCGGTGAAGATCACCCTGTTTAGAGTTTGCTGCACGTCTCTGAACACGAGTAGCCTGTGGGTAAAATACACCCAAAATGCATTTAGCGCCCTTCGCGTCCAATTCAATAATTCGTTTAGGGTGCTGTTGCGTCTGCCTAGCTTCTGTAGTGCGTCGGGAATGTTCGCAGAGGCAAGGGTTGCCTGTTGTCTGCAACACTCCGCAAGCGATGTACTTCTCTGGTGCGCCGAGTCCGCGCCAGCTCCAACAGTATCCTCGCAATGATCGCGGATAGGTTTGGCAGTCTGTACATGAGACATTGTTGTCGTCTGCATGCCCCTTACCACAAATAATTATTAATGCGTGTACTAACAACTAGAGTACCTACAGGATTGTATGTTACTAACAAATATGAATCTAAGAAAACCGAAATAAATTTATTTTTCTCCCACATGCTCGGAAATGTTAACCTTACTGTTGTAAAATCAGCCCGCGAAGTTCCGAGTTCCAGGCCCAGGCAAAATTAAAAAAAAGAAGTAATTATTTACCAGCGGCAGCGGCCGCGAAAATATATACAAATTTCATAACGTACCCGGTTTTTTACTTTTTAAAACCATATTTGGACTATGATAACTAACTCCAAACAGCCAAACACTCGTACAATTCAAAATTCTTCCATGTTTATTTACTTTTTAAATGTCATACACCAAAAAGGTAAACGCCGTTTATCGCGTTTACAGCGTATTTACCAAAGTGTCAAAAGTGTTACTTTTTTTAAAATATTCTGCGTTTAGAATTAAAAAAAATAAGGCGGGAATCGGGAATACTTTTTTCTTAGGGAAGTTTAAGTACAGTACGTATTATTTTGGTTTCGCGAAAATACAAACAAACATTAACGTACCAGGAAAAACCATTACATTTAATTTTACAAACTGCCCTAACATGAGCAACATTTCTTTTAATTTTTTAAGTAAACCTTTTTAGTTAAGTACTTATTGCCATTTGCCTTCGTCATATTATCACATCTTATTTGACTTGATTTTGTTAATACATTTGAATACATATTATATCAAAACTGAAATTTTGTTTAATTTCCTCGCATTGTTAGAGAAAAGCACTATACAAGCCTCGACCAGGAAGGGCGGTTGCTGGACTCGTATATAGCGTGGCCGAGACGCAGTCGAGGCCACGCTAACTCTACTCGTCCCGCAACGGCCTACTTCCTGGTCTGTGCAGTAATGTACTATAAATTTGAATTGGAAAATGATTGTCATGCTTGTAAGTACCTACCAAATTCTCTTACATTATAATATTATATTATGTGCCTACTACTAATCCAATTCTTTCTGTTATATAAATCCTCATTAAAACGTTTGGGAAACGGCGCAGTTTTGTTAGACAGACAGAAACCCAGCGAGCTTTAGCCTTTAAGGCGACGTGTAGGGCAAAGAAGGAAGCTAACTGCATAGTAATAGCATAAGCATTTTAAACTTAATATCGTAGTCAATAGAGTATGGAATGCGTGGACTACATTGCTGTTAGACGCCCTTCTTTGGTATTACGGCAGAACTTCTTTCCATAATAACTTTGCGCAGGTTTTACTTTTTTTGTTGAATTACAATAACACTTTTTTTTCGCAGTTTATCTTTATTTTATGCGTCAACGGAATTCTTTATTAAATAAGTATAAAATAAGTAAAAATCATGTTACAATAAAAAGTTGATAATAAATAGATCCGTGAAGGCAATATTGATTTTTTACCAAAACAAAAAAATATCTTGCACAAAAAGAGTATACATACTCGTATACAATACTTCACCTAGTAATTATTTTAAGTTTAATGTTATTGACCTTACATGTGTAATGATTATATTTGTGCTAGTTTTAATAAGTACTTGTATTTTTTTGCTTTATTACCTTGTAATGCAACTTATACCTTTAATATTATTGTGTTTTATGATTTATAAAAATAACTTCTACCGGAGTTTAAGTAATAACTTCTTCGCAATGATGATATTGTCCGAAACGCTAGTTGATTCACTCCAATATCTCCGACGTGTAAAAGAGCCCCCATGTGGCCAATTTACTGAATATATATTTTGAATATGAGTTTTGGTGGGTTGCTACTTCACAATAGTAGTAGGAAGTTAACTTAACTTTAGTTATAGCTACTGTATGTCAGAGAACTTGGCGACATAATTCACCGCGTCTAAGCGGCGCCAGTAAAACAAAATGGCGGGTTATAAAATGGAACGACGCCCGGGTTGTTCCCACATCGTTACGGAGGTCTCCCGAAATTAAAATTACCTATATTAAACCCTGTTGTGAGTGCGGGTTGCATCGTGTTTTCGAGATTTCTTCAATACAAATACAATCTTTCATTTCACCTTATGACCCCAAAATCGAGTATTACTGAGTTTAGAGAGGGAAATTGTGCCTTTTCTGGATAGACAAAACATTGCCTGAAGGTTACTTCCTTAAATAAATAATATCAGGGGACAATGTCATAGAAATGGTCCTAGTTCCGAACTAAGCTCTAGGCTTGTACTATGGATACCAAACAACGATAAACCTACTTGTATAGAGAAATACATACTTAAACAACCATAGAAAACAACTCAGTACAAAAATTTCATAAGCAGGCTCACCACCAACTAGCCTAACCGTTTCCCCAAAAGTGGTAAGTGCTACATAAACAGATGATGACGTATCTTTTGTCAGAATCTACATATTATATGTAGTACATCGTACCTACATTTAACTTTTGTTTTTCGCTCGACTGCCGAAGGACGAGGGTAATGTTTTCACCCTGTGTGCATGTTTCGAAGATGTTTATCCTTAGAATTGGCATGGGTCAATAGTTATGGGTAGCACGTTACTGGATACTTAAAAAAAAAAGTTTTTTTTTTATGGCATAGGGAAGTCTGACGAGCACACAGGCCACCTGATGGTAAGTGGAAACTGTGACCCATAGACATTCGCATTCACAATACTGCAAGCCTAAGACTGCAAATGCGCTGCCAACCCTGAGGACTAAGATGGAATGCCTCTATGCTAGTCATTACACCGGCTGTCTTATCCCCAAACCGGAACACAACAATGCGAACACTGCTGTACATTTACGAAACAAGAAATATGATAACTAACATTACATCGACGATATTATCCAAACAGCAGTTGGCGTTTTTTAAAGCTTGATTTGTGTTAGACCTTTGTCCTCGGGGGTTACCCCCACGGACAAAGGTGACATTATGACATGGCAATACAGTTCAGTTTACGCTGAGAGATAAGGACAGTGCTATATGTGTGTATGTTTGTATGTATGGATCTTTGTTCCCTTGTAAAGACTGAGCGGATGGTCCGATTTCGACTAACGAGGTGTCGTTAGATTCGTCTTAGCGTCCCAGGTGCCACTGGCTCACTGGGTCCTTTTTTATACATGATAACTAACATTATATTGAAAATAATATCCAAACAGCAGTTAGGTTTTAGGGCTCGCTTTTGTTAGACTTGATGATTACTTAAGATAAGGTCAGTGAACCACCAGAAGTAGTTATAATACAAGAGGTCTTAAAAGTCAAAGTCACGAACAGCGAGTGAGAGAGAAGTTCAAACCCGAAGGACGTTTTAAGTGCCAGGGCATTGTAATTCAGTTTTGTTATTAAACACATTTTGCTTTCACTTGATGTTAACACGCATTAACCATATCGTAGCCATCTAATTATTGCATTAAAAGTTGCCAATGTTCATACAAAGCCAACCCAACTCCAGTGAGAGCGTTAATAAGTTCTCGCCAACTCGGTCCGGGAAAACCAATCGGATTTTATACTTATAACTTGCCTCGTGTTAGAATTTCAGTGAAATGTGTTACATGTGAGACTTACTCTGAAGCCACGTCTATAAATGTCTTGTAAATGTTAAGCGTTTCTATTGTAGGAGTAGTGTAAAAGAAAAGCTGAAGCTATATATGACGACATCGTACGCGTAGAATTAAATTAGTTTCCCGTTTATTACCGGGCGGGTGGTAGGACCCTGTGCAGGGTCCGTCCGGATCGCTACCACCATCTTATCCATTAACCTACCGCCAAACAACAGTTTTCGCATTGTTGTGTTCCGGTTTGGGGATAAGACAGCCGGTTTAATGACTAGCATAGAGGCATTCGATCTTAGTCCTCAGGGTTGGCAACGCATTTGCAGTCTTAGGCTTGCGAATGTCTATGGGTCACAGTTTCCACTTACCATCAGGTGGCCTGTGTGCTCGTTTGCCTTCTCAATGCCATAAAAAAAATAAAAATAAATTCTCTTATTTCTCCCCGTTAGGGATTGATCCTTTCTTAGTGCTCCCACTCAAAGGAAGTCAGTCAGTCAGTCACGGAAAAATACTTAGTAGATTCATCGCACAGATTATTAAGGTATGTCTAAAATTCATCGTATTATCTTGAACCTGGAATAGTTTTGCACAATTTGCGCTGGTTAGAGTTTTCTAGAATGTTAATGAAAAATTTCGAATAGCGTTAAGCACAATTTTCCAGTAAGTATAACTGTAGATTTACCAAGATATTTTTTTAAACCGAGTGGTAAACGTTTATTTTGGGAATAAAGTGATATTTCTTGATTATGTATTATTTTAAGCTAAATTTACAAGTAATAATCTGCCTACCGGTTCTTTAGCAGTTTCAACCAACATACGACTCACTTGCGCGTTATCCCACATCTCAAGTACGGAGCGCTCGTCAGGAAACCCATGTTTGTAATGACCAGTTCCGATTAATAGGTTTAACTCTGACAAAACCACGATGCCTCCCTTGTGCATAAGTGTCCGCTCACGACTCGACTCGCCAATAAGGGCTTAGGGCCCTCCGACCCTTATCGTCCGTCCGAGTGCGCACACAACTTCGTATAGAGTCGTTACCGGAATTATGGTTTCTTATCTATGGTAACAAGTGTGGTTATAAAGTAAATAAATCAATGTTAAATACTTTAAAAAAGCCAAGAGAGATGTTTTCTTTATCATCATCATTATCATATCAGCCGAAGGACGCTCGCTGCTTAACCTGCCTTGCCCGAGAAAATCCACGAACGTCGGTTTTGTGCTCCTCTTGGTAGACTTAAGTTGAATAAACACCAACGAAAAAAAAAAATCACGTCATTCAATCAATCATTTTTCACGTCATTAAAATATGGAGTGAATCTATTATAGCGCTTCGGACAAGATTATGATATCAGTTGGGTATATCATTGAAAGCTGGTAGTAACAACAGCTAATAGTTTGTTTTATACTTTCGCGTTGTTCACACATCCTGTTATAAATCTAAAACGGGACTTAATTGCGTTAAAACATTACATATATATCGATGTAAATAGATTTTTATTTTAATATTTAAAATTTAAATACGGATCCGCTGTGTTAGAACTTGAAACTTAAATTATATTCACTAGATATTTAGCACATTAGCTTAAAACTTAGGGTCTTAAATACTAGGAAAAAAAGTTACCTACACTATGAACTAGTTTACTTTTGAAGCTTCTACTTTTCGCATTAAAATTGATTGAGGCCTTAAAAGCATTTGAAGAGCTCGCCCAATTCGCTTCCATAACTTATTTATTAAGCAAACACCAACAACAACCAAGCAGACTCAGTAACTAACACAACCCGCCAGTTATTCGGTCACAAACAAATAAGTTGATACACGAAAATGGTTTCAATCGGACAATCTCCTTTACTTATAGTTTGGCCATAAATTCTTAATCTGAGTCCGTCCGACAGCAGCTGGAAAGGACACTTTGCGGTCTGTAACTCACTGAATTAAACCTTCTATCTTTAAACCGCAGCCGATTCTAACTTAATTCAATTATCCCAGAATATTCAGCACAATTTACGGATAAAGCTATGTCTTCGAAACGTCTGTGAAAATAATAAAAACAGGTTTATGTTCCACCGACTTCTAGCCGAGAATGTATTTCCCTCGGGGCTGGACTTTTCTAAGAGAAAAAAACTATTTTTGGCTGTCAGGAAAATACTTTGTTGCAATTTTCAACGTCAGGTAATGTAATTGTATTTACCTATACAGAACCATTTTCTCACTAGTGAATTGAAACAAACTTTAGGAACTTAATTACTTTAATTCGGTGAACGTTTCGTAAACCCAGTTAATATAATCTTATCTGTGTGCATGTAATGAACGCATAAAATAATGCAATGCAATGCAACAAGTTTTAAAACACCAACTTAAAGCATATTGGATTGCCTTATAAACGGTTTTGTTACAAAGAAACATTCGTACATTAAATACTATATAACTACTACTAATACGGTATACTAACGTCAATTTAAAATCGAATATAATCAATGGACTTCTAAACAAGTTACTAACATATTTGAACACTATTCCTTTTTTATTGAAACGTTAAATCCACTGCATAAATTGGGATAATTCATGTTTTACAATTACTCTAAATCGAAAACCATTTCAAGAATTACCATTTTAAAACCGTTCCGTTTTATTAAGTTTGAAATATTTATCTATTTCGGATATCTCAACAAAAAGTATATTCAACCTTTGTTTGACTTTTTTTTCCGGCTTGAAGCCCTCCTTGGTATATCTCACGGGTTAGGCCAAAACCGTTCGAAATAGTATATTTTAATACTCTATTACAACCACTCTTTGTCATTAGATATCATTTAGCATTTTCTAATAAGTTACGTCAATAACTTATTAGAAAATGCTATCCCAAAATTAAAATAACCATGTCATCCATAAAATGTCTGCTAAATAAATAAATATATTAAAACAATACTATTGGGTCAAATACAGAATTAATGAAATTGCTCTCTTGAAAATTACCTATTCTTTCGAATTAAAATGTTATAACCGTGAGTTATTTTGGGAAATGGGAAAGTGTACTTATTTGTTCCTCTTTTACGTTATCGCCTAAACCAATTGACGTGCAATTTGGGAAGGGGATAGTTTATAGACTGGAAACGGACATAGGATAGATATTGACCAATTGCTCAGTTCGTTAAAGAAGAGTGATAAACAACTTCTATGTGGACAGAGTCACAGACAATATAATACTCAATGGCCTTATCATCAAAAGCCGTTCAAATTAAAAAGAGAATCCAGTCCCCTAGTCACCCAATTCGTGAAGTAATCATCGGAATGAGTGTGACAATGAGCCGACCCGCTCCCCCAGGGCGCGGTATCGCTTCATGTGGAACAAAACTGGGGTAAACACATCTGCGAAACGTTATCTGCTCGCGTTGACACGAATTTAGCCACGAACGTTACGTTACAAAACGAGGATTCCGTCAAAGCAGTCATTTACGAGTAATTACTTACATAAAATGTTATGAGCGGCATGGTTGAAAAATTATCGTAGGGACGCGCGTAAGAGTCGTTTTAAGAAACTGATCTTAACTGAAATGCTCGTCTTTACGTTAAAGTAAACTGTAGGTAATAATTGACGTACAGTCAGCGTCATATAGTTAGTAGCATCCAAAGTAGCCAAATAGTACGTTACACGTCATTATTACCGTAGTAACAAGGGCGTGTAACGAACTATTTGGCTGCTTTGGATGCTACCAACTATATGACGCTGACTGTACATAATTTGTGACCCACCTTAGGTCCAAAGTCAATCTGACATTCTACCACCATAAGTTTTAGTTTCCTATAAGTTACAAATGACTTGGCATCTCTAATGACATTGACGACTTCAAGCATTTTTTTTTGAAACGGGTCTCAAATTAACGTTTTGTGACCCTATATTGAGACGGGCTTCTCAGCCTAAATTAGTTTATTAATCGGGCCTTGGTTACAGAAGAAGCCATCTTACAACATTCAGAGGCATAAAGCTGAGCGGAACTTTGGCCGTAAACGTAATAAAAAATAAATGTATTTAGGTTAAGACATTTTGCTTGTAATGCTTTTAAACTGTTTTTTATTTATGTGCCAAATCAACTATTTTCCTTTTTTTTTAAACCTAGATCAGATTTGATTACTTTTACTAGGTATCCATCCGTGCTTTGAATATGTCGTGATATCGTTTTCACTATATCTAAAAAATATAAAGATTGAATATCGGAACCCGCCGTAACGTAAATATAGCAATCTTATTTTACTATTTCCTTTTGCTTTGCGCAATAGGTTTACTTACCACTTTACCGCTACGGCAATATATTTGCTACGCTTCTCTTAATAACTTAGCTAAGTCTGGCAAGAAAGCTAGAAACGGCGCGTTTCACCTGAAATTAACGACCTCATTTACGTGTGTAAATTGAGCATACCAGCACTGGCCGCAGACGGCTGTGTTAGCCACTGTAAACGTAGAATAAGCGCCATCTATAAACAACTGCAATCAACAGCCTACAAATGGGGCACATTTAAAAATGAACACGGTTCCCAGACGCAGAACCCCGAAAACCCTTTTTAATCACGGGTGAAACGCTCAGAGAATCGCCGTGCATATCAAAAGTTGGTCTCGCCTAATGTGGGCTCACATTACCCTAATGAAAACCGTCCCAGTGAAATACTTTTGCAATTAAAGTAAGCGTTGTCGGGCAAGAGAGTATTGTGTGGGCCCAAGGGAAATCAACCGCAGGCGCACTGTAATACCTAATCCCTTATCCCGCACGAGTCAGTACCGACTCATTAATTGACGTCCTGACTTCTGCTTTTTGTCCCAATTCAGAACAGCTGAGGCGTTTTTGTTTAGATACATGTTACGTAAAGGGTTTTGAAATAAATCTCCTTTGAAGTATTTAGATTTTAGGAGGGTTATAAGGTGACGCCTAAATTGCGTAGCTCTGTTAAAAAAAACATACTGTAGCTTCGGGTGATAACGTTTCTCTAAATCAAGTTCGATTTCCGCGATTTCTCAATACTATAAAACTAAGTTTTTACGTTACCGTGTTTCATTTTTTTTATTAGAAAGGAAATCGTACAGAACTGGTTTTTCATAACATGTGTAACATATTCCAAAGAGAAACGATATCGCATGGAAATTTTTAGCTTCACAAACCTCTTAATTTGCATTTATTTTCCGATTTAATAAAGTTTAGTTTTAACTATAAGTTCAGAACCACGCACAATACCTTTTATGCAGTTAAACTTCGTGGATTTCATGAACTTCTTAGTAAAAAGTAGTAATCAAAGGCATTCCTTCGTACCTTGAGCTGTATTGGAACTGCTAAGCTTGAGAGTTGCATAGACTTAAAACTTTAGCTCCTTTAATGAGTCTGCAACGAGAAACAGAATGCTTTCAGATAGATTTTTACTTCGGAATGTAAATTAATAAAGTTTGTTTTTCTACTTCACAAAGTGAAGGTATTCATATTTTAGTTGTGCGCATTATTTTTAGATTTGCCTTTATATTCAACATTTTCGTTAAATAAAATTCTCTTCAACAAAAATCCATACAAAAGCTTCGAGCGATAACGGTTCTCAGTTCTCACCCCCCAAATGAAGTCCGATTTCTACGATTTTTGAATATGTTGTAGATATCATGAGAAACTATGTCTGTATGTTTTCCTTTCCAAGAAAATGTTTCTTAGAATGAAACACAAAAAAAAAACATAAAACAGAAACGTACAGTCCTAGTTTCTTCAATCACTTTAATATATTCAAAAACAATGGAAATCGGACTTGCTTTAGGGGGTGTGAAACGTTATCGCCTGGAGCTAAATTTGTATGTATTTTTGTTGACAGCTACGCTGTTTTAGCGGCGCTTCAAAATCTTAATGATATAAATGAAAGGGTTATTTTAGGATGCACTTTCATACATATGTATTTAATCACAGGTATTTTTTGAAAAGGTGTTCTGGTAAAAGAGTCAAATGCAAAGATTTTTTTTTCGATGTTTCTTGATTATTACAATAAATTATTGGGAAAAAAATATAATATATCAGTGTTTTTGCTACGCCCATTTTGGAATAGTGGTCGGAATGACATAATTTTTGTTTGAAATCGAGTTTTGTTTTTTAAGTTTAACACTGCGACGTAAAAAATACCATGTGGCGTTTAAGCTCTTTAGCCATTAGCAGACATATGTTTATTTATTTTCTCTGTAAATAGTGAGATTAATCTCAAATAACATGTTTTTTTCAGAACACATTTTAAAAATCTTCCTTTAGGGTTATTATGACATAGCTATGCAGTTCAGTTTACGCTGAGAGAAAAGGACCGTGCTATGTAACTGATACAGATCCGTCCTTTGCGAATGTATGTTTCAAGAATGTATGTTACTGACAAATTGATTTGAATTTGGATTTACGCTCGCTGTAAAATGAACCGTATAGCTATGTGATAATAACCCCCCTGTTCATTGTAAAAACAGGTATTTAATACTCGTATTAGTCGAATGTCGCTAAATTCCGTCCTGCATTACATTTGGGCTCAAACGACACGTAATCTGATTATTTCCGTATGAACGATATTTCTTTTGTGGTGCGCCGTGCATATGTCGAATGTAACGCGGTATTTGGTCGGGAATCATCCAAGGTATTTCTAATTCTCCATACAGGCGAGGATGTACGCCACGCTGCTTATGGGGTATTCAATCGTATTAAACTTTCAAATAAGCCCAGTATAACTGGTATGATTTATCAATTACGATTTATCTATGTTTTTTTTTGGTTTACCAACAAGTCTAACAAAGCAAATTTAAAAAAACCTCAACTGCTATTTAGATAATGTCTTCAGGATAATATTAGTTATCATGCATTTATGTTTTATTTCGCCAAATTCACATTTAGTAAATAATAAAGTACCCAGTGATACCCACGACGAATCTAACGACACATCGCTTGTCTAAATGTGGCCATCTGTTCAGCCTTTATAAGGGAACAAAGAACCATACATATATACTGCCAGCCCAGCCCGGTGTCACTGTGACATCATAAAACAATTTGTATGACACTCCTTGCGACTTGAATCATAACATCAATCTGACACAGTTCAATGGGTGGGTCAGAGTTCCATTGGGCTGATAGTGCATACACTCATGCAGGTCAAAAGCTTTACCCTAAAAAGAAAGAAATGTTGAAAGGTTTAGAAACATTAGCGGCCTGTACACTTAAAGGTCAGACCGCGGGAAACGGCGTACGCGTGAATGCAACTGTAATAGTAAAATAGTAAAAACAGGAACACTTTCGAACGAACATTTGAACGGCGCGTGACGTTTCCCGCGGTCCGAACTTTACGTGTAAAGGCCGCTATTGAGATAGGAAATGTGTAGTAGGGGACCGTAATCAACATTAAATTTATGTCTAAACTTAATTCTTGTCATCCAACCTTACTTTTTTCTAACTAGCTATTTGCTGCGAGTCATTTATGTATAAAGTACCTAATGTCCTTCCTCAGAATTTAAACCTCCATACCAAATTTCATCGAAAGTTTCAACCGTTTAGCCGTGAAATCTTAACAATAATTTCGCATTTATAATTTTAGTATGGATAAGAATGTGGATTCTCTTAGAATTAATTCAACATCTTCCGTCAATATAAATACTCCTACAATGTTTTGCCACAGTCTGTTACAGAACGAACAGAAATATCAAAGTCAAAGGTTGTTGTTTGATTCGATACAATTAGCTCACTCCTTGATCTCTTAGTTCAGGGTATCGTAATCAAGCCCAGGATTACTTGAGAGATCAACTAAAACCCAATCACGATTAAGTAACGCAGGGGCCAGATGCAAGTTGAAATCCCTAAAGATTGAGACTGGATTCAATTCAATTAATGTACTCGATGGTTGCGAGTGTGTACACTTTTGACACTGTTAGTTGGTTAAAACTTTGATAGTTTGCTTGCTTGCTTATTAATATATTACAATATTCGATAAAAGTTTATATTATTGCTTACAAAGTTAGTGCCGTTGTCACAAGTAGTTACTTCAGTTAATTATAAAACTACTTATAAAACTGGGATTTTATTTTTGTAAAACTGTTTAAAAGTGTAAGTTAAGCTGTAAGGTACGTTAATAAACTATGTAAGTCCTTAAGACAGCCTATTCATAGCCAAAACATTAAAGGTATTTTATAAAGGTTCGTAAACACCTACACCTAAGTAGTTTTAAAGTTACCCTTTCCAGCACTAAAAAAAAAAAAATATTTGAAAAAGTCGTTAATGTCTAAAGCGTATTATAGGGTCGAGGACTATCTAACAGACAAAAATGCATGGCCTAAACCCGAAACTTAGTCAATAATAATTTGTTCAAATGCAAAAGCTTTATCCTGCTTTTCTTGTCTGGGGGACACCGTTGATGCAGGAAAACATATCGAACCTTTTATGTGGTCATCTTGCACCATTTCATATACACATATACATATAAGTAGTTGATTCTATTTTATTTTATTTTATTCTTTTCTATCTTTCTCTCCCGTAAGATTTTTGGCATGTTTTCCTGCTGAACTACTGTTATTTGATATTATATTTAATTTAATACTTGTAGCTTTATGTAATGCTAGACTAAGTTGTACCATTGTAATATGAAATATGAAATAAGTTTAAAAAATGACTGACTGCTGAGTTTCTTGCGGCGTTTCTTCTCAGCAGTGGTCTCCTCTTGGGAAGCGCTGCTGGTAGTATCTTGACGTGTAAAAGTGCCCGAGCGGCCTACTTACTGTATAAATTTCTTTTTTTAATCTTTTTATCCTAATAAACTACTCATAAACTCCAAGCGTGCAGTTTGAGGTTGCATTGACAAATAGCTATTAAATAAAATTGTCACCATTGAATAGCCGTCCGCTTTGAATAGTCGGGCGGGATAACTATGTCGGCGGGCCTTGTTGAAAACGGACTTTATACGATTCGAAGAGATTTTCGGAGCAGAAGTGGACAAGTCGCAAAGCGGTTTAGTTTTCCCGCTTTGGCCGGCGACCATTCAAACTTTCGTAAGAGGATTTCATAGCAAAACTGAGTGCAGTTTTTCAGTGATGTCGTCCTAGTAACGTAGTTTTAGTATAAAATATTTCAGAACGTGCTTCGTGGAACAACAGAGCTTATTGCTTTACCTATCCCCATCTTAAGTAGTTCATGAAATCAAATTTTACGTTATTTTTATCTCGGAATTTAATAAAACTTTAGCCATTTATATAAAGGTCAGTCAGCCTAGTATGGTTGCGTTTATCGCATGACAAAATGTAGATAAAGCATCCGTCACTCTCGAGCTTATATATTTGTCAAAAAGTGACGGATGTATTATCATTTATCCACATTTTGTCACGCGATAAACGCAGCCATATTAGGCCGCAGGTTTTAACATAAGGTTATTGTTACATATTATTTTCATCACTACTATTTCTAGTATCTTCCATTTTATCACGTGAGGTTTTATTATTTTATGTAAGGTAATTTAGAAGATCAGAGGGGCTATTGCCTAACGCACTCGCCATCGCAATCGTTTTCATTTTGAAAATCGAAGGCTTGTCTGCATACAAAATGAAAACAATTGTTCCACTTTGAAGCCGATTGTTTGCGAGTGCGTTAGACAGTAGCCACGCGGGGACAAATTCGAGCGATTGCTGTCGGTAAAAAGTTGAATTTATATTAAGGAACTTAAGAATCCGTTAGGCAAAAGAATGGAAGCGAAAAGCACAAGACCGGACTGAGTGGAGAGGAGAGAGAATGTTAGCAACGATAGGTCCAAGTAAACTTAATATTGGTTTCTAGCATTACTTATCCATCAACTTAGTATAAAATAAAAAGACGCTCTGAAAATAAATTTCACTCGTTGGAAAAATAATTAAATAATAAAACTTTAGTCTTTCCTGATAAAACCTAGGCCAAAATAAAAATTATTGTGATATTGATGTTTTGTCAGGAAGGTAAAAGTACTTTCTGTGGATGAAAATGAAGTAGGTAGGTACTAGAATTTTTAAGTGCACTTGAGAAAATCCAGCTTTTGCTTATAGAAAAAACGTACTGCGTAAAGAAAATGTAATACCTTTACATTACGTTTGAATAATTACCATTAATCATCTAAACCTTAGCTATAAAGTGAATGAGGATAGTGATAGATGTTTAACTGTTGAACCTAATCAAGTCAAGCCAATTTAAGTTTTACGGTGAGCCAATAAAACTCTTGATCCTACTATATCCCCCGGGACTCTAGCATTTTCCGATTCCCGTGCACAACCTCTAATTAAGGGAATTAAGGGATAAGCTACGCATTCACTAGTGTTGATTGTTTAGTATTATTTTGTAAAGCCTTTGGAAATCAGTTAATGTGTACACTACCAATAAATAATGTTTAATTATTTGGGCTGCAATATTTACGGGCGTGTTTGTTACTTGGTAACAATTGTTGTAAATGTTACAACTTTAAATAATTAGCTTTAGTTAATCCACAGTGATTTTCGCAATTACTATTGAGCACGACTGTTAAGTACAGTTCAGTAACAATTATTTCACGCTTCAATAAATGAAAAATAACCCCAACTAAGCTCTAGGCTAGTGCTATGGGTACTATTTAGGAACTTCAATGTCCACATTCCGACAAGGGATGAATGGAAGGATGGGTTGCACCTATCGGAGGAAGACAACGCGATATGGTACACGGATGGTTCAAAGATGAGCTCCGGTACGGGGGCTGGTATTCATGCCAAAGACTACAACAGTAGCATAAGTATGGGCAACTACGCAACGGTCTTCCAGGCGGAGTTGTATGCGATAATTGCCTGCGCGCAGGAGAATATTGATAGGTCTCTACAGGAGAGAACTATCTATATCCTAAGCGACAGCCAAGCGGCACTCAAGGCGCTGACGGCGCCTAAAGTAGACTCGAAGCTAGTCTACAATGGAATCCAAGCCTTAAACAGACTTGGTAGACACAACAAAGTGAAACTGATGTGGATTCCAGGACACGAAGGCTATCCCGGAAATGAAGCCGCGGACGAGCTGGCAAGGGAAGGGTCCAAGGGCGCATACGTCGGACCTGAACCATTTGTGGCACCCTCACCGGGCACTATAAAAGCAGCCCTGAACAACAACGCCCTAGAAAACCACCAAAAAGAGTGGGAAACTACGGTAGGCTTAGGGCATGCAAAGCTCTTCATAGGAAGAGTTGACCAGAGCTGGACCAAGAAACTTTGGAAACTCAGCAGAAGACAACTTCGATACATTATCGGAGGGTTTACCGGGCACTTCGGGGTTAAATATCTCCTAGCAAAGATGGGCCTTTATGACAACACAGATTGTAGAATGTGCGGCGAAGAGGCTGAGACAATGAAACACCTATTGTGTGAATGTGATGCCCTCGCCGGAGTAAGAATGAAAATCCTCGGTTGTGGATACCCAGAACCGAACGATTTCAAGGCACTGCCATTGCACTCCACTATCCGCTTTTTGGAAGGGGTGGAGGCTGCATTGGATTAAGTGCTAAAAGAGGGGTAATTACACAAAAGATCCCATAGGGTCGAAGTGTATCCGTAAGGACCCCACCATAAAGATAAGATAAGATGGGTACTATTTAGACAACGATATAAATACTTATATAGAGAAATATGTGCTAAAATACAAAGAAAACATCCATGAATCATGAACAAAATATTAGCGCTCATCACACAAATATCTGCTCTTACCGGGATATGAAGCCAGGACCGCTAGATTTTTAGGCAGGGTCACTACCAACTGGGCCTCTCCGTCGTCAATAACTGTGTACTGCATCAAGACATATTAAAATAATTACCTACTGAAAGGGGGTATCTGATTAGGCCTTAGTTAGGTACCAATTACGAATATTATATAGAGTCTATTCTCGAGAGTATTCCAGTGCAACGCAAGTTTTATTATATGAATATTCTCACGTAGACCTGTCAAACTCAAATGCCCAATTTCACAAACATTCATTTTATTGTTAGTTTTAAGGTTATTTTTTTTTTACTTAGCGAATGAATGAGTGCTAGAAGGTGTTGTTACAGTGCTACACGACATCGATATAATGAAAATATGTACAAGCTGAAATGTAATGTAGAAAATACGCTAATTATCTCAAGTGTCACGCGCGTTTTGACTTTAGCGTGTTAAAGTTGGTGCAAGGTCTTCAATGGACCGAGACAAGTTGCCTTCTAAGACAAGTTTGCCGATGTCAATACCATATTCACATTTTGATAGATCACGACAGTTGTTAGCGTCAGCTGGAGTGGTCAAATAGACAATTTTGGCTGCATCATCTTGCATCGGTTTTCATGTACTAACTAAAAAAACGTGTTGCTGATGTAACGTTGAATATTCTATTAGTATCTTGTATGTGTTACTGTTGAAACCAGAGAGGCCAACGCATTCGCAATCGCAATCGTTTTCATTTCGAAAATATAAGCATTGTCTGCATACAAAATTAAAACAATTGTTCCACTTTAAAGCCGATTGTGAATGCGAATGCGTTAGGCAATAGCGACGCAGATGTCGATGAACGAAAACCAAGAGTAAAGAGTTTACCACCGAAATGGCCTTATTGACGTCTCTAAGTATTGACAGGTAAAACTGTGCTGATTTGTAAAGGAGCTCGCCATATAATCCAGAATCTTTGTATATAATCCTTACAGTTCTTCGATTGAATAAAATTTTGGGAAAATAATATCTCCATCAATTGTTTGATGATTCTGCCAATGTCGAGGTAGTGCACTGCCATTGGACTTATTAAGACACTCATCACACAAATATCTGTCTCAAATCATTATAATGATTTTGAAAAGTAAGTATATAAACAAATATTTTGGTAAATTTCAATATTATGGAATAACGTTTTTTTTAACAACGCGACATAAATACTAATGTTAGTATTTAGAGGTATGTGTAAGTAAGTAGATTATTATAGGAACAGATATTGTGGTGACGCTTACTAACTGATCCATTATCATTTTTTCCCCCGATTCGATCATTTTATTAATGTCACAGAGAAACACCTGGGGCCAACTTACAATGGTACGATAAACCATCTCTTTAATGCTGCAACGGCAAAAAATATCACCACTTTTATTAAATCCCTGCTCCCACCGACGCAATCAAATTTTACTTTTAATAGACTCAGCGACGTTGCAACGTGAAATAAAATTCCTTTTTCGTTTCAGCAAAGTCGCCTCTTACTTTAATGTGAAAAGTTTTCTTTTCGATTGCCAAAGCTCGGTGGAAACACGCGCACCGTAATAAACACCTGAGTCGGTATTGATACTATTCGAAATAAAATTCTTATACTTTTGTTCTGCGTTTTTTTGTTGTTGTTGGTACGCCGGATGGGTATAGTGATCCGAGAGTATTCATTGAAGTCCCCCGCCGCGTCAGTCGGTTTCTATATACGCGTTGATCTCAAAAACTACTGAACAGATTTTCATTCAGTTTTCATCATGAGTTAGATGTTTTTCTACTGACGTTTTTTGTGTAAAAATAATTTTCGCGTTTATGTACGGGTATTATAGAAACCTCACAAATTGAAGCAAGCAAAGCAAGTCGAGCAAGTGGAAAATAAATATTACTTAAACCCATCACATCACTTCACTCACACGACACTCACATCACGTCTAACGTTTGGTAAATTGTTAATTAAAATTGTACCACCCTTTTTTTGGGATAAATCTATATACATTTATAAAAATGAACCCCTATTTCTCCGCTATAGTACTTGAGAACAGCCGATTTTATTTATCCTTTTAAAAAAAAACAATACTTCGTAGAACGTTCTTAAATTAAATAATAAAAAAAAACAGAAAATTTATCCACTGTGAAAGTCGGATATTTGCAGCGGGGCGAAGCCGCTGGCGGGCCGCTGATAAATAAATAAACAATCATAAATAGCTACATAGTTTTGAGATTTTGCACCGTACCGCAAAGCAGTAAAATTGCAAAAGGTTTGCATGTACACACCTAATAATGTGAAGGCTAAAAGCTAAAAGTGATTTATTTATGCTTTAACAATTCTTAATTACATTCTTCTTACTACTTCAACTCCATAATATAAAAACCGGTCAAGTGCTAAACGGACTCGCTCGCCGAGGGTTCCGTACCAGCCGAGTCAAACTTGGTCGATTTTTTTTAGTTTTTATTTAATACCATTTTACTATAGAACAAAAACAACGTTAAAAAAAATGTTGTAATTTACTCCCGCCCCTCTTATATTTTGACTATTTCATTTTTAACTCGTTTGTACCCGTTAATATATGTCTGTCATTGATTGAGAAAGAGATTTGAACATAGATGTAAATAAAAATAATGTTATGTCCAAATGTATTACTTGTTTGCAGAGACCGATCGTTTGATATTCCGTGGAGATTCAAGAAGCCTATGAAAGCTATGAATCAAACACAAAGAAACGTTATTATACGTATTCAATTTAATAGCAAAATGGGAGTCAATAACCTCGTATTTAGCCATTAAATTTTATACTCAATGTACAACAAAACTTAAGTGTGAGTTCGTTGCTTTCAATACAATAGGTGCTACTTTGTTAAACCAGTAAACCTGTTGTTACGGGCTGTGCGAAGTTTAGTTTACTGATTACTCCCGTGGGACCAATAAAATTCTTTGTTGGATTTATTGAGATCTAGATAGAGACTAATAAAGTTGGAACCTTTTATAGTTCGATCCAGAAGTGTTTCTCGGTGATACGTGACGGCGGTTGATGGGTGCGAGGTGAAGGAATCGTAAACGGAATGTTGAAGTTTGATCTTTATACGGATCTGAAAGGAAATGAACAAGCGACGTGAGCGAAAAATACGTAAACGTATAAATAATAAAGTGTTTTATACTTACTTTTATTATGTTGGTTGCGTCTCTGATCTGACCTGATTTGGAATAAATAATAGACTTTCAAGAGACGAGCATACTCTTTTCTAATAAGGCCAGCAACGCAGCTGCTCTTGCAGCTGCTCTCCTGGTGTTGCAGGTGCGTAGGCAGCGGTTCACATCACCCAATAGTTCGTTTTCCACCTTTGGCATATATTTTTTTGTTAATAGGATGATATTAACATTATTAGTCTATATACGCTCACCGTTTAAAATTGACTGCATAGCCATGTCATACTAACCCCTAGGGTGACATGCTACATTATAAAACAATATTGCCTTTGACGTCATATTGCCAACGTTTGAATAGCTAATTTTGACTCGGCCACGCATTACTGCCAAGTAAATAATAGCTAACGTAACGTTGATATTTCGATTGTATGTCAATAGCAATATGGTTTAATCGACAAGAAATAGAGGCTCTGTTTCGTTACTACGTTAAATATTAAAAATGATTTTTTTTTGCTGGAATGCATTTGGGTTAGTGCGGAGCATCCGATAAAAAGTTACCCAATGTTACTCAATGTTGTTCGGAGAGGAATAGCAGATGTTATGTTTGACATAATTTAAACAATAAAATTTGCGCCATCTTTGCGGTTTGGAGTTGGTTCTTGCACAACGATGACGCAAGTTCTAAGAGCTATATGAATGTTATAATGTTAGCTAAATTATTATACTGTTCTTTGAGTGCAGTTCACTAAGTTAAAGGGGGTTTTTTATTTACTAGCTACTACTTAGTAAAGTACTTCAATTACTAATCAATCACTTGTACTTTTTTTCTGTTATTTTGTAAATTTTATTCTGCTCCAAGGTTAACTGGAAGAGTTCCCATTTGGGATTAGTTCGCCTATGTACATTATTTATAGTGTTGCAAATGTTTTGTAATTGTTTATGTGCAATAAAGAGTTTACATACATACATACTTGCCCCATCACCTGAAATAACTGCTTTACATTAACCCTACTATGATGCCGACATTAACACCGCATCGCAATTAATGTGACTTTTTTATACTTTATCATTCGTATAAATTTAAGTTTTGATATAGTCTACATTTTCACCATGATTTTTTTTTTCTGCCATTTGCGCTTTTTTTAATGAACCTAAGTGACGAATCTAACGATCCTCTTTTGTAGAAATCCATCCGTTACCATCATACATACAATAATACATAACTATAACATACAAGACCCTATGTACTCTACTGGGTAAAACTATATTGCTTTTGGCATGTTATCGTATTGTTTTCAATTCGGCCGCCATTAACGTCAAGTAAATAAGCGCTATCGTAACGTTGACAGTAGCAAGCCAACATCAATATGGTTTTACCGAGAAGAATCTGGGCCCATAACCTCCGCTCACAAATATTTATAGGAACCCCAGAACTTGGTTATCGTTAATCTCATACAAATTCCTATAAACAAACTTTAACGTTATTGTAACTCACGTAATACATTTAAAGTTTATATTAAACTGAGATCAAAGAGAAATGGAACTAAACTAATAACCTGCCAGTATACTTCTAAAATAAGGAGTCGGTTGGCTTGGAAAATCAATTAACCTGCCAGTTGCACGCTGCGGTGCGAGTCACAGAAGCAAGTGAGGAACAAATCACTGGCTGTGTCTTCAATGGCTTTGATAATGCGGTCACAGAAAGAATAGTGCAGTTAAAAGGACGTCTAAATTACAGCGCTAGGTAGATATTTATAAAAAAGGTGGAAATATTAATTTACTTTTATTGTAAGACTTACGTACAGAGTTGACGAACTTTTAATGCCTAATGGCTATCTTTACCAGTCAATAGTTTCTATGTATATAAGGATATTTTCCATGTAAGTATGTTTATCGTTGTCTAGTAGCAGTAGTACAGGCGTGAGGGTGGAGAAAATTTGGATTCCCTAACGTGCTTGCGCCTGAAATAAATATTCTACCAATTGTTATATCATGGGGTGGACTCGGATCGTGCTTTCGGTTATTTTAAATATCTGAATGTTTAAATTATTAACTTCCAAACTCGATTATAGGCTAACAAGAAGAGAGTTTGACGTTCATAAATCGAGGTTTTCAGATGTTTAAAATTAGACACCACGATTCGAATTGGCCTCCATGCCCTCCATTAAAACAGGTTTAATAAAAGTCATGCGTTGATTACTGTGAAAACATTTATTTGACTTATTACTATTTGTTCAACCAAACATCTGTTCGAGGAACTAAAAATAAAGCCTGAATTTAGACAGTATAAATTTGATTCATCAGCAAAATATATATGCTAACGTTACATGTAAGTAATGAGTTAGCTATAGGTGTCCTAATAGACATAAGAGTCAGTCCAACGACTTGAAAACTTGTAATACAAAATTAAACAGTGAAAATACTATTAAATACAGTTTTGCTCTATACAAAAATAAAGGCGCTTTTTTGACATAGTACCTACTGCTGAATGAAATACTATTAAATCTTAACTAACTTTGAGCACAAACACTAAATCATAAATACATAAAAGAGCATATGGATACAGAATTAACGACAAGTTGTAAGAGTTGTTGGTAGTTCTGAAGCTCTGCCCCACTCTGGGAAGAAGTCGTGACGCGTATCTATGTAGGTATCTAATCTAGACTGATGACTTAAGCAGTATCTGAGTAAGGCAACAAATAAAACCAGCTCCCAGATAAGATAATAATTATGTTCAAAATTTTTTTAAAAAAAAGACTAGAAAATTTAATTAAAAAAAGAAAAATTTTAATCAATCGCAGCATTATTCTATTTTCCTAGTGATTTGGATCACTTTTGCCACGATTATTGAATATTTTTCATCCACAGTCAGGTTCTTATTATAAACTATACTGTAATTATAAAATAACTTTCTTGTGACAGCAGTTTATGCGAATGTAACAAGGTAGCAAGACCTGGATTGACAAAGGCACTATTCCTCGCAGAAGGAGCCTAGTGCCTTCTCTCCTCCGGCATGCAAGCCGTGCCAGATGAGCTTGAAGCCTATTCAAACACGGGTTCATGGATAATAATTATTGTAAAAAAAATAACTTGAAGCTTGGAAGCCGTTCATATTATGATCAGATTCAGATGCCCTAGTCAAGATGCATTCGGCGTTCGTTATGTTATTCAAAATGTATAAGATTGACGCAAGCAGTCAGCCGGTATCGAAGAGTGCCTATGTGAATTCCACACATTTACAGTTTTCGAAAATCGTTTACGTTAGCGTTATGTCTAGCCTCACAATGACGTAAGTTTACGAGGCGTTCTACGTTAGTTTGGCTTTATACCAGGCGAAGGCAAACTATCACACAGGCCATCTGATGGTATGCGGGATCTGAGACATACAAATTTGCATTCTCAAGAATACAATTATGTACAATTTTTCTACTAAACTTATGACATCCGCCACGAAAATTATTTAAAAAAAAACTAAGTCATTAGGGCTGTGTTTTATAAAGAACCGTCATATCAAATTTCAGTAAGGAATGTCAAAACTTGTATGAATATACTGAAATTTTATCTGACATATTTACTAACGGGCCTTTATAAAACCGGTACTAAATTGTGCATGTATATTTGACCAACAAAACGACTTTAGCCTTGCAACAACTATAAATAGACGAGATGACTAAATTGTGCTTGTTCGAAAACAAATAGCGATGTGAGTTTAAGGTGTTTTAAGCTCCTAAGAATGTTGTTTGTATTTATGAACTTTATTAAATAAGACGTAAGTTAACTTCGTTTACAATCAGGGAACAAAATAAACTGTTCAGGGCCCGTATGGTTGGCTTTATCGCGATGGATAAAGCATCACGCTCGCACTTACATGATGGTCAGAAAGTGACAAAAATGTTTGTGATGTTTTATCCACGTTTATCCACATCAATAATAATCCACACGACTATAATAGGCCCGCAAATAAAAAGTCATAATATACTTTTTTAAAGGTCGAGTGCAGTCAAAATAAGAAACTGCAAACTGTCTGCCATGTGGGCACTTACATAACTTATTCCTCTCAAGTAAACGAATCAGATAGCAAAATACCACTGAAGAGATAGAGATAAGGATTGTTTCACGATTTTTAAAATGTTAAAATAGGATTTATTTGCAATAAACAATTATGACCTATGATTATTTGTAATTCCGCGATTACATCGGCGTTATCGCGCTCACTCCACTATCTTCGCTTGAAATACACGAGTGTGGTGTTAGTGCCGGCGGTGGTCAGACGTGTTTTTGTACTTTTTTGTGTTTAGTGAATTCGATCACAATGTGGACGATTATTGCGGTGGCAGTTATTGTTATAGCTTTATATTTATACGGTACCCGGACATTTAATTATTGGAAAAGAAGAGGAGTGAAACATGATGAACCAGTGCCATTTTTCGGAAATAATTTTCGACAGTTTGCACAGCAGGCTAGTCTAGCAATGATAGCCACAGAAATGTATAAAAAGTACCCAAATGAGAAGGTCGTTGGTTTTTATAGAGGTACGATGCCAGAGTTAATTATAAGAGACCCTGAGATCGTTAAGAGAATCGTCAGTTCTGATTTTGATCATTTTTATGCCAGAGGAATACACCCTCACAGAACAGTCGTAGAACCACTTTTGAAAAATTTATTCTTCCTAGACGGAGATTTATGGAAATTAATACGGCAAAGATTTACGCCAGCATTTAGTACCGGGAAGTTAAAAGCGATGTTTCCCTTGATAACTGAAAGAGCAGAGAAACTCCAACTATTAGCCGAAGAAGTGGCAGAAGATGATTCGTACGACGTGCGTGAGCTAATGGCAAGGTACACCACTGATTTTATTGGAGTTTGCGCTTTTGGGATAAATATGGATGCTTTGAATGTTGAAAATTCGCAGTTTAGAAAACTTGGTAAAAGAATATTTCAAAGAACCCTCAGGGACGCCATTGCCGGAGCAGCTAAATGGGTGTTCCCTGAAATTTGTAAGAATTTACACTTATTATCACCCGAAATTGAAATTTCGATGAAGCATTTAGTGCAAACTGTGCTTAAGGACAGGAATTTTAAACCATCCGGCAGGAACGACTTTATAGACCTACTTCTGGAATTGAAATCACAAGGCGTGATGGTGGGAGAGTCTTTAGAGAAAAAAAACTCTGACGGGACACCGGCGGTAGTCAAGATTGAATTAGATGACATTATAATGATGGCACAAGTATTTGTGTTCTTTGGTGCCGGTTTTGAAACATCCTCAAGTACCTCCAGTTTTCTTTTACACCAACTGGCTTTCAACCCTGAATGTCAAGAAAAAGTTCATAAAGAGATCGACAGAGTACTTTTAAAACATGATAACAAGATTACTTACGAAGCAGTTAAAGAAATGACATATTTAGAAATGGCTTTTAACGAAGGCATGAGAATGTATCCTGCTGTTGCTTACATAATGAGAGAATGTCGATCTCCGACATACACAATACCAGAAATTAACTTGAAAATTGAAGATGGCGTTAAAATAATGATTCCTATTCAGGCGATGCATAACGATGAACAATATTTTGACAATCCGGAGAAGTTTGACCCTGAGCGGTTCAATCCGGAGTTCAAGCAAAACAGGAAATACGTGTTTATGCCATTTGGTGAAGGCCCAAGGGCGTGTGTCGGTTTGTATTATTTTCAATCTAGTTATTTCAATTGTTTGAATATTGATTAAACCAGTAAAAAATCTTTGACCACAAAACGATACAAAACGGTTCTCTGCCTTTTGGCAGAAATATTTTTGGCAGAATGTATCGCCTCCTAATCGTTTAATTTGCCAACCCGCTTTTTTTCTGTAACTTTAAATATTTCAGTTTTTTTTAAACTAACCTTACCTAACCTATAGGGTTTTACACGATGGCATTGAAATAAATCCTAAAATGTTTACAGCTACAGAAAATAAAGTGGGTTCGAAAATGAAACGGTTGGGAAACGATACATTCGGCCTGACATATTTCAGCCAAAAGGTAGATATCCTCAAAAATCATTTGGGTTGCAAGTTAGAAAAAATACTGCTTGATTACTTAAATTGACAAAGCGACCCTATACTAGATTAACCATCACATAATGGCCTTTTTAATACCACTAATTTGATCTTCTTAGATATGTTTATTCAGGCTTGTTTTAATGTTATAGGGAAAGTTAAAACTGTGCGAGTAGTCTTTCTCTGATCATTATTAGGTACATAATTTCTCGGTACAATAAAACATTGAAGTTAGTTTCTATTTCAGTAAGTTTGACAGGCTAATTAAATAAAAATTGTCGAATTAAGAAATCGAGGAGTAATTGATCCGACTACCCGCGTTTAACTACGAATAAAACCAGAGCGGTGCCGCTCAGCTGTTCTCGAGGCTTTTCTGACTAGGTAATCGTGACATTTTAAAGATGTTTCAATCATAACTTAACTCGAAAATTAGTCAAATCTATCCAAAAAAAAATGGCTTTGTTGTCTGTGCGTTACGAAAGAGTGTCATTGACCCCCTGTGTTAATTTATGCAGAGGTGCGATATGCGATATAACTGTTCCATGCAGGTTTTTGACCCAACGAAATAGGCTGACTACATTTATTTTTACAGGTGCGCGATTGGGTCTAATGCAGTCTATGGCAGGACTGGCCGCAGTTCTGCATAAGTTCTCGGTTGAGCCCGCAGCGTGCAGTGTTCGGAACCCAACCCCGGAGCCCACTGCCATAGTTGCCGAGAGTTTTGTAGGAGGACTACCTTTAAAATTGAGGAAGCGAGTCAAATAAGTAATCTGATTTTAGTGGTGGTAGGACGTGCAAGGTCCGTCTGGATCGCTACCCCCGTCTTATCCTTAACCTACAGCAGCAGTGTTCACATTGCTGTGTTCCGGTGGGGTGATAAGACAACCGGTGAAATTACTATCATAGAGGCATTCCATCTTAGTCCTCAGGTTTGGCAATGCTCTTAGAATTGTAGGCATGAGAATGATTTTGAATGACAACATGAATTGGTCTATAGGTCTCACATCCCACTTTTACCATCCCACTTTTATCTGTTTGCCTCTCTGTCATAAAAAAGAGTAATTTTAAGGAAGGAGGGTGAAGGGTTCTGCATTAATCTAAGAATTGCGATACCGTTATCTTGATCTGGTTGAGTGATTCGTTGTGAGACCTATATGTACTTTGCTTAATTGTTTTTTCAATAAACGGAAACAAAATAAAACTGATTAGATACTAGATACATTTTATTTAATACCCTGCTTAGATTACAATTATCTACGTAACGAGTTATTATGTATCAAGACGAATAAAGAATCAATCAATGGTATCAACATTATATTCAAGCAGTAATATTTTTATTGTTATCTTATCAGGTAAAACTAACTAATTTCGTTTCTTTTCTTAGTCGAGCTTAACTTGTGCAGAAAAACTACAGGAACTGTACATTTTGTATACCTGTAACTTGTACACAACTAGCGACCCGCCTTCGTTTCGCTTCGGTTTATGTGTTTTCTGCAGTCCAGATTTTTAACACACAATACACAACAGTAGGTACCTTCTTTATTTGACTTCGTCCAGACTAGACGACCAAAAGCATCTCCACAAGCTGTCAGAACTCGAACCATCTTTTAATGAATGAATGAATGAATGAATGAATGATATTTATTTTCCAAAGTAAGTCACAATATACATTGCATGTTAGTATGCTAGCGAGTACAGTAATTGTAACTCATGGTACGGGTACTGACGTCAATAACGGACCTGCTACAGCGGGGTTATTATGACATAGCAATGCAGTTCAGTTTACGCTGAGAGATAAGATCAGAGCTATATAGCTGCTATAGCTCTGTCCTTTAAACTCCCTGTAAAATGGACTGCATAGCGAAGTCAAAATAACCCCCAGGTCTGAAGTCAACAACGGTTAAATCTTAACAGCGGAAAGCGAAAGCTAATATGCCTGCGCCTGAAATAAAGTTACTACAAATTGTTACATCATGGGGCCAATTCCGGACGTGTTCTCGAAATTTAAATATTTCTCACCTTAATTTTGTAACAGTCAAACTCGATTCTAGTCTAATAAGTTGAGAGTTTGACGTATATAAATTTAGGTTAACAGATGCTTGAAATTAGAGACCACTATTCGAATTGGCCCCCATGAAATTAAAACAGGTTTAATAAAAGTCATGGGTAAGGTCACAGTGAAAACATTTATTTGACTTATTAGTATTTGTGTATACAATCGGGTGTTCGTATAATATAGTCGAGGAACTAAAAATAAAGCCTGAATTTAGACAGGTTTAAATATGATTCATCAGCGAAATATATACGCTAATCTTTACATGTTACTAATTAGTTAGCTAAAAATGTCCTAATACACATAAGAGTCAGTCCCACGACTTGAAAACTTGTGATTCAAAATTAAACAATAAAAGTACTATTAAATGCAATTTTGCTCTATACAACTATTAAGGCGCTGTATTAACTTAGTTTTGCTCGAATATGATTAAATCTTAACTAAATGTGAGCAAAAACACCAAAATCATCAATACATAAAACAGCATCTTAATCTAGACTGATGATTTAAGCAGTATCTGTGTGTAAGGCAACAAACAAATCCAACTCTCAGATAATATGTACAATGTAAAAAAAAGCATATTTCGACTAGTAAATTAGATTAAAAATTATATTTTTTCAAGTAAACAAAATAAATTTGACATGCATTTTAAGTGATTCGGATTACATGGTTTACCTAAATAATAAGCCACAAACTTTGAATATTTTTAATTCTAAATGGCACAGTTAAAATGTAACTTAGCGTTTAACAACATACTTAATAATGCTATGAATAGTGGGGTATGGGTAGTGGGGTGTTTAACAAACTGCTTCCTGTAAAGATTACCTATAGGTACTGCTGGGACCAAACAACAATACATCATTATTGTGGTATTCTATCGCAACTCTGAAGTTTTGTTTCCGAACAGTTTAATAGGTATGAAAATTCATAAATAACGAAATCATTTATTTCTGAACACACATTACAAAATGTTTAAAGAGATTCCCACAGAATCAACGGAAAGTGAATGGTTTCTGAAAAAAATATCTCTACCCTATGATATTTCGGAGCAACGAAACAGTTTTAAATTGAATTGAGAAAGGTAACCACATACTTACTATATTGCGATAGCTCTTATTACCACCTTCGGGTGTGTATTTTTCTTTCAGTCCCTTCCATACGCTCTTATACGAGTCTAACCGACGAGTTTACCTGAGCCCGAAAGCCTTATTAAGAGCTAATGCATTGTACACCGCGATGATGCGACGATGTCAATTCTTCAATTGTCGTATTAAAAACATACTTTAACTAAATTTCAGAAATACCATTAAACGCAATCTTTGGATTTAAATAAATATAAGCAACGTAATACTACAAAAAACTAATTTTATAAATAACCTATCGTAAAATACATAATACCGTGGACGTTGATTATTTCCAAAAGGTAAACTTATGAGCGAATTAAAGTATATTTACAGTCTTACAAATTATGAAATTACCAACTAAAGCATTTCCAAGTCTTCAAAAGTTTTAACGTAGATAATGACTTTAACCGCGCTGCAAAAACTCTTAACGCTCAATAACTTTCGGTACATTATCAATAAAGCGTTTTAAAGACGACGATATAATATAATAATATACTGTATATTAAATTCAGATAAAACACAGATGTACAGACAGCCACAACACTATAATAATGTGTTCACTACGCTTACATGATTATTATTATTGTAAAAACTTGCCCAAAGCTTAATTTAATAGGAATCTCGCACGAATTATTACGTCTATTACGCCTTGATTCGAATAATCTCATTTGACATTACATTACTAAAACCCCATATCGTCGACGATACTGCAATACGTTGTAACGACCAAATTAAATAAGGTGCAAAATACACCTTACATAGTAAGTCAGTAAGGTAAATTTAGCAACTTATTGAATTCGTTACTCACGTAGTATTGCAGTATCATTGACGATATTTTATAGCATTCATTGAAAATATTGCTTCAAAACACATAGGGTATGAATTGGCCTGCAATGCTGGCAATGTTAAAACTTGAATGGTTATAATATCAAGCCTAGTTTTCTCTAAAAGGTTGAGCAAATATCTCGTTCAGCAGCTGTTGGTATTCTTCGGCGTTGTAAAGGTAATCTTCGTCGTCCAGCCAACCAGTCATATTAAACCTATAAACAATAATTCACGCTTATCATTTCATACAGCCTATGAAAAACTGTGTGAGTGACGAATTATATTTATGACACCTTAATTGACAAAATGTTTTTTTCATATCACCTACTCGGAAAAGGGACTTTTCTTCCCTGCTAGGAGGGATCAAAGTGGCACTTTTCTGTTCAAGGACATTTTGTTGCCAAATTTGATAATTGTTGTTAAGTGCGATAATTTCCTGTTGTTAAATTTGATAATTTCAGCATTTCTAGAATGTGTGAATAATTAAATTTGTTTCATCACTAAGATCTTTTATTTTCCTCATAGGTGATGTGAAAAGCAGTATGTGTCACACGGTAGCAAAATTATTTCCACCTTGGGCGTTAACACTTGAATCCCTCACTACGCTCAGGATTCTATTTTAGAATCCCTCGCTACGCTCGGGATTCAATTGTAGAATCCTTCGCTTCGTTCAGGATTCAATGTACGCCCTCGCCTTAAATATGTCATTTTGCTCCCTTGTGACACAATCTACTATTTTAAATGTGTTCTGAAAAAATAACCATGCTTATAGTGTTTTTTTTGTTCATTGTTTACTGAGAAAATATATATACAAATTTCTGTTAAGGGCTAAAGAGCTTAAACGCCACATAAACTTTCCAACGTTGGTTGCATCTAGTGATAGACTTAAAAAAACGCGGTTACAAACAAAATGACCTCATTCCGATCACCCAGTCCAAAGTGGGTGCAGCAAACACTAACACTTTTTTTTCCAGTTAATAGTAATAAAATATGGTATGCTGATCAGACAAAGCTCTTAGTATAAGCATGATTTTTTCATCTTTTAAAAAAGTTCAATTTGTCAATAATTAAACTCGGTCCAATGGCTCTAAAAAGAAACATCTGACTTTTGATCACATATATACAAACTACCTACATACGTTGTCTGTTAAATTGTACTTTCGGCTTCGCGTATTTTGGTAAAAAGTGCATACATTATTTTCAAACAATGAAACAAACAGAAAGTAACATAAAAATTACCTCGTCGTGGCTCTTTTATTCCGAGTGCTTTTTGACGATACTTCTATACAAAGTACTCCGAAGTGGTTGTTACATGAATATCTGGAAGAGCAAAAATATTTTTAGCATTTGCTTCAAGTTACAGACATTGTTTAAAAGTATTTAGTATTATTGGTCAACCGATCATTATTAACCTACAATTCAAACGCATAATCTGTAATCGTAAATAAATCCCCATATAGACCGTCAGATTCTTCAAAAGGACGGGAACGTTATTGGTATTTCTCATATAAAAAATTAAGATACAATAAAATATCTCTAAAAAATAAAGCTATACTATAATACCTTTCTTGTGACAGCAGTTTATGAGAATGCAACGAGGCAGCAAGACCTGGAGTGTCAGAGGCATGCGAAGACCACTCTTCGCAGAAGGAGTCCAGTGCTCTCTCTCCTCCGGCATGAGAGCCGTGCCAGATCAGCTTGTGAGGCCTGTTCAAATAAGGGTTCACAGATAATGATCATCTAAAAAAAACTTGAAGTTTGGAAGCAGTTTGTATTATGACTAGCCGGGATGTTTACCGCTATCGAAAAAGATTTTCGAAAACTGTCAAAGTGTATGGAATTAACATAAGCGTTTGACACGACCATCTGGCAGCTTAATGCGTGCTCGTTCGCCTTCTCCGTGCCGTAAAAAATAAAATAAAAACATCTAGTTTCGTACGTAATCTTACCAACGAGGACTAGTCATAAAGTTCTTTCCATCGAAGCTGTATATCCTGGGCACTCCGATCATTATACCACCGTTGCCATCAAAGATTTCAGAAAAAGACTTGAAAAGCAGATCGCCTTGGGTGTTCACGACTGGTAGATGGTGGTCGGCAGAACGGACTGTTGCGTCCAAATTTGTTAACCTGTAAAAAATAGTACGGGTGATTACAGTGTCATCTTGTTCCCTGTTTCATCATCATCATCAGACAAAAAATGTTCCCGGCTGATATATCTAATGATATATCACACGAGCCCATAATGTAAAGCTAGCAATATGCTGAGCAGGGTCCGTTTCGTGACAAAGTGTGTTTTTTTATTTATTAGTTTTATTTTTTATTTTTGTATGTGTTATTTTTTGTCACGAATAAAGACATGAAGTTGAACTTGAACTTGAACTAAAAAAAATGTTAGGGTTGTTTTACTTGTAAAGGTTGCAACCGATTATTATTTTCAAAATTTTATTCAACTTTGTCTGCGTAATTTAAATGTCAAATTACAGGTTTGTAGTACTAAAAGTCTCTGAGTTACGCCGCGGACAAACGGACAGATGGATGGTATGAGGGTTCCTTGTTGACTAAGAAACCCTTAAAAACTGTGATATTTAGGATAATAATAAACGATCAAAGTAACTGAATCAATCGGTAAAAATCTATAAATTGGTGTTTTTGTGTCCACACCTGCTGGTCAGGAAGGCTCTGAAGTGGCCCCTAAGGCCGGCCTGCCTGGCCTGTCGGTAGCAGGAGTAGTCGGCACGGCGCACGCCGTGCATGTTGCCCGACATGGGGACGTTCAAAGCTGCCAAGCGAATCTACAGAAATAAAAAGCAAATGTTAGGAAAGTGATTATTGTCCTTAAAAACTTCCCATTAGGATGTAACAAAAACAACTTTTTATACTACGGAATTTGAGCCCATGACCGATAGCTTCGTAGGCAGGGTCACTACCAAATATGTTAACGCGTCGTCAATATAATAAAATGTCATTAAAAAAAAACATATGATATTACAATACGCTATTTGCAATGTCGATGTTAAGGAATTGGGTCAAAAAGTAAAATATCCAATAACAGTATCACACGCAAAAGTCTAAATTAATAACATTTACAAATAAACAAATTCGGAATTTTCTTACCCGAGGTCCGCCAAAAGTATCAGAACGGTGCGCGGAGTTGGATGTTTGCGGCACATGGACCAGGCTAGCGGCTGGCATCGGCAGCGGCGCCGGCGGCGGCGTCGGAGGCGGTTGCGGAGACTGCGTCACTAGTGAGCCCAGCTAGACAAAATATATAGTTTTTGTTATAAATTGAACGTAGTGAGTGGGCCAGAAATTTTATTAGCTTCTACTTATGCTAATTTGCGAAATGTTTGGCCCACTCTATATTTTGCGTACTCAAATACGGTAAAACAATAGGTACCAGTAGGTCGCGAGTACGACTTCATTCAGCACTAGGGTGACGCCACAACATTTTTGAACTCGGTTAACAATAAAAGCAAATGACTGATAGAATAATGAACGTTGCTTGATATCTAATTAATTATGGAATAAATATTAAAAATAATGTGCACGAGATACGTAGATGAACGATCAGCGAGGTAAGACATCACTTGCACAGTCAGCCTCATCAGTAACTGCACAATTTTGTACCTTGTCGCTTCACACCTTTGATAGATTAGTGCCGCAGTCCAAACATGACGTTAAAGTGACAAAACATTAAAGTGTGCAGCTAATTATGAAGGCCGTATTTAAATAAATAATTGTAAAAAATATAAAAAATAACCTAGTCCCAAATTGAGCTTTGGTTTGTACTATATGGGTCAATTTCAACAATGCACGATTTTTTGCCAATTTCGGTGGCGAAATGAAAATTGAATTATTTAGAGATTATTTTTACTGATAATTTGCTAAAAAATGTTTTAAAACGGAATTTATAAAGGGATGTTGCTATCTGCAAAACTTTAGAAGATATAACAAATTAAATAATTTTAGCTGGCCACGGAAATTGGTATCTGCCACCTGAATTGTAATGACGTGTCACCTGAATTTAAACGCCACCAAAATTAGTTATTTTCATCATAACTTTATTTTGGATATAATTAACTACTTACATTTTAGTGATATAATATTATAAGTAGATCGGAACAGATTCCAGTCATTAGTTTTTGTTTTAATTGAACAAGAGCATAACAGAAATGAAACGAGCTTGTACCTAATCAAATCTTTTATTCATCAGTAATTAAATGCAAAACATGATATATAAGGAACCCACTTACATATAATAACAAAAATAAAAGCTTCTAAAAATCTTAAAGTTTTCACAAAAAAATATTGTGCATGATTTACACATAATAGGAACCATACGTAGGGTAATTGCACCTATATGGGACAGTGCTCCAGTTACGATTAATCCGTTAAACTATTCGCATTACAATTTCAGTAGATTTTTTTAATATATTGTTTATCACTAGAGCACTGTTCACCCATAATACGTGCTTTTATACACCCATAATACGTGCTTTTATATTAAGATGAAATCTAATAAGGCCCGGTTTTATTAAGGTTCGTTAGTAAATATGTCAGATCATATTTTAGTAACTTGAATACAAGTTTTGACATTCAAGACCGAAATTTGATCTAACGGATCTTTATGAAACACAGCCTAACTAACCAGAGGGTTTTTTTATGGTCGCGTTGGTTAAATTTCGATAAAACATCCGTCACTTTCTGAATGCTTTATCCACGTTTAACAGTCTAATTTTCTTTTATTCATCGTTTTATTCCAGGTGAAAGACTACCTTAAAAGCTTTAAAAAACGTTTGACAGCGACAAAAGCAACCGTAACCGTTTTGAAAATTCCATTGTAATAACTAATAGAATCCCCGAATAAGTTTAACTAAATTAATTGTACCACATATCAATCTCGAAACCTTTTATTTATTGTTCGTAACTAAAGCACTTTCCATAATAGGTGCTTTTACCTTACTACAACAACTACTGATAAAAGATATTAGAAAAATGCTTTGGAGTTAAGTTTTTAACAATAACTAGTAACCACACAAGGTAAAACGGCGGGAGATGCTTTTGTAGTTTACAGAACTGTAATAGAATTTAAGATTAATCGCAAAAATCGTTAATTAACAATTCAGGTGGCGCAAAATAAAGCAAAAAAATGCTTTGCCCACCTTAATTTGCGCCACTGAAATCGGGATTCTATTGAAATTTAACCCTAAAACCAATAATCCTTGTTAAACAATTTTAAAACATATAGTATAGGAAAAATACCTCAAAAGGCAATCCTAAACGTTAATTATTTATTGAATACCTTATCAGAATCAACGTATAAACGCGCCACCAAAATTTGATTTTATTTGACCCCATGCCCGCGGAGATTAGTACTTATGTGTTTTAATGGCACTCGCAGCAACATAACATACCACAGCTTACGTCGAGCGTTAGAACGCGACTAAGGTGAAAGGGACGGGAGGGGGCGGCAAACATTAAAGCGTTACTAGTGAAGTTATAACGGTTTTAAATTTGCCCACCCGAATTAGTTCTCTCGCGCGGACAAAATGTAGGAATCGATTACTTACTTAAATAATATAAATAATTAATCTGTGTATATTAGTAATAATGCTATGTATTGTCCAGTTTTATATTCTAATAATAAAAAAGGGCATACGTATACCCGAACCTCAGTATGTTTTTTTTCACTTATTGACCCAGCTCTTGGACGCGCCACCAAGTCTTGGTTTCACCGATTTAAATATTGTTTTGAATAATGTAAACATAATACATCCAGTTAATTTTACCTTATACCAGTAGGAAATAATGAGCTTTAGGATATAAAAAATAAATTTCATTATATTTATCATATATCACCTCGATTTTCAGCCCGGACACAAAAAAAAACACGCTCACAAATTGACCCATATGGATACTAGACAACGATATAAATACCTACTTATACATTAGAGAAATACATTCTTGAATACTCATAAAACGCCGCAGACTTTGGAACCATACGGATCATGATGAAAAATGGTCATACCTTTATGGCATAGACTATACCTACATACTTGTTTTACATCCTAATTTGAGCACTATAGTCCTAATTGAAATACCTACCAGTACGTACTGCCAACCGGAGTTTACTTTGACAAAGAGCGCCTGTTCCTCCGTGACGTAAGCCAGCGCTCCCACGGGGCTGGAAGACGCCAACTGAAAATTAAACAAAGATGAGATTTCCTTCGCATTAGCGTACGAGAATAGTAAAGCTTTTACCACATTGGATCATATTATTCAAGTTATTATAATTATAATAAAATAATTTTAGCATTGAAAGAAATATATTTTTTCTGCAAAGTAAAGCAAAACACACTTAAGTGATACCTAAAAGTATTATCAAGTGCTTGAAAATCAATTAAATGTACTGTAAAGACTGTATTAGGAACAGTAATAAGTATCGTTTCAAAGTAAACGTTTAGATTTATTCGGTTTTGCATGCTAAAAATGCTAAGATAAGAAAAAATATCAAGTGGCTAAAATATTATCTACAGTCAAGGAAATTGATTCATAGACCAAATTGGACTATGTCAAAGTGACCCCGTAAATAATATCATAACAAAGTCTCTTACGTTTTGATTGATTACGTTACTTGGACATAGTCCAAAGTGGTCAAGGAATCATTTTCCTTTACTGTCTACTAGTCCCAAATTAAGTTTTTATTATGGGTACCGCACAACGAAATACATACTGTAGGCAACATCCAAGACGCACGTAGTAAAATTGATGCTCATCAGACAATACTTTAAAATTCAAGATGAATTTAAATAAGTATTCGTCTTGAGCGTAACTAGTTATTTAAGACAAACAACAGGATAGTTGGCGTTTCTTTGATTTAAAGGCCATGTTTTCCAAGGGAGTTTAAAAAAATAAATAGTTATGGCAATGAAGAACCAAACCTTCATCATTTCTTCCGTGGTCTGGAACACGACAGCGCCTGGTACTGTTGGGCTTGCTGCAGGCTCCTCAGTTCTTTGACTGTTCGTGTTATATGATGGTAACGCTACAAAAACAAAAGAATTAATTAGCTTCAACACATCATGACGTCTTTCCACAAGCAACTGTCATATATTTAAACTGTGCAATTTAGAATAAATGGCTGTATTTTGTACAAATCAAACTTTATCAAAACAAAGTTAGTTGAAGAAGAAAGGATATTTAAGGTTACAAGTACAGACGCCAATTAATATTAAGGTAAAATGGCGTCACAGTATCTCAATCTACAAGCTGGCCCTTTTGGAGCCACTTCAACCGTTTAGGATATTTCGTGCAATTATCCCTTTACACAACTCAAATGTTCGAATGTGCAGGTTTCCTCACGATGATTTTCCTTTACCGTAAGGAGGTTTGAACTCGGTTCCTTATGATCACGAGTCGACTCCCTAAGCTACTAGTTAGGCGACCGACGCTCTTTGCATCACATTATGTAAATAATAGTAACCAGATATCATTGCTTTAATTTACTACCAAAAGGTAAATTTTAACTTACCCTCTCTAACACGATCCCTGTCCTTTAAAGCCCTTAGAGCCTTAACTTCATCCAGGGCACTAGATTTATGAGCTAGCATCCAGCAGCGTGTGTTAAAAATATAATAAATTACTACCAACGTCAGACCATTAGGTAAGTAAACAATCAGAGGTCCTAGACAAGACGCATACGGCGTTTGTTATCGCTATCCAAAATGTATATGATTGACGTAAGCTGTCAGACGGTCGCGTCGAGCATCTACGTCAATCGCATAGGTACACATTGTCAGTTTTCGAAAATAACTTACGATATCCTTAAGCATCTTGTTAAGTCTCACTGACCTAAGCAAAGTTCATTGCGTTATATACGAGGACTCATAGCAGCATGTTCATTTAGAAAAATACAAGTGGGTTCGTTCAATTATTAATTACAATTATTTATATCACTACAAGAACTTAGTGGTTAAAACTTCTGAGTCATCCACAGGACAATTATAATGTGTGTTACCTGGCCGTCCGAACAGCTTCGTCGTCCCATGCACTTGCTCTTCATAAACGCCGGGTTCTCCTTTAGGTCCCACGATAGAAACTCCAGGGAGGCCCGGTGGACCCGGTGGTCCCGGAGGTCCTGGCACGTACTGGATCTGGTCTGACTTTGGGCCGGGAGGACCCGGAGGACCCATTGCCCCTGGTAATCCTGCAGCGCCATCATATCCTCGATCTCCCTTTTCTCCTTTTAGCTATAATGTTAACAAATTTCGTTAAAGAATCATCTAATTTCGTCGTCTAATTGTATATGTAAATTTGACCAGTAGCACCAACTGTAGCCGTGAAACCACTTTAAATACAGCAGGGCTAGACAAGTTGCCATCGAATAGGTACGAACGCCAGCGTTTGGTGATCACCTGAGAGGTGAGAAAAATGTATGGAATTGACATAAGTCACGCGACATATCAATCGTTAGTTGTAACGATTGATATGTCACGTGACTTATGTCAATGCAGCGCAGTTAGCTGACACGCCAGTTTGTAACGAGTGATATATCACGTGACAAGTGGCCATCGAATACAAACGCTAGCGTTCGTACCTTTTCAATGGCAACTTGTCTAGCCCCGCTGAGATGACCAAATCTTGCTTTAAAGCAATTAAATAGCCACCTGAGTTGAACGTGTTTTAAGCTTCTAAAGGTGTTGTTGGTATTTATGAACTTTATTAAATTAGATCTGAGGGAACAAAGTAAACTGTTCAAGCCCCACTTTAAATATGGTTACCTTTATATCGGTGGTTAAAGCATCCGTCACTCTCGCACTTACATGAGGGTCAGAAAGTGACAGACGTTTTATTCTCGTTTATCCACATCGATAAATACGACTATAATAGGCCCGCAGATAGACTAAGCACAACCACTTTCACGGACAAACCGATCTTAAAAATATATGTTAATTTTTTAAAAGGTCGAGGGCACTTAAATTCAGAAGCTGCATAACTGTCTGCCATCTATTTACTTGTATAATACTCATCCCTGTCAAATAAACGAACCAAAACCCCAGTGAATTACCATGCAGAGACAGAGATAAAAATTGTTTCACGACTTTAAAAATGTCAGAATAGGATTTATTTGCAATTCGCAATTATGGAATGTTTATCAACAGATGAGTGATGAACTGATGACCTACGATTATTTGTAATTCAGCGATTAAGCACATCGGAATTATCGCGCTCATTCAACTTTATCTTCCCTTAAAATACGCGAGTGTGGTGTTAGTGCCGGCGGTGGTCAGACGTTTTTTTTTACTTTTTTCTGTTTAGTGAAACCGATCACAATGTGGACGATTATTGCGGTGGCAGTCATTGTTATAGCTTTATATTTATACGGTACCCGGACATTTAATTATTGGAAAAGAAGAGGAGTGAAACATGATGAACCAGTGCCATTTTTCGGAAATAATTTTCGACAGTTTGCACAGCAGGCTAGTCTAGCAATGATAGCCACAGAAATGTACAAAAAGTACCCAAATGAGAAGGTCGTCGGTTTTTATAGAGGTACGATGCCAGAGTTAATTATAAGAGACCCTGAGATCGTTAAGAGAATCGTCAGTTCTGATTTTGATCATTTTTATGCGAGAGGTATACACCCTAACAGAACAGCCGTAGAACCGCTTTTGAAAAATTTGTTCTTCCTAGACGGAGATTTATGGAAGTTAATACGGCAAAGATTTACGCCAGCATTTAGTACCGGGAAGTTAAAAGCGATGTTCCCCTTGATAACTGAAAGAGCAGAGAAACTCCAACTATTAGCCGAAGAAGTAGCAGAATATGATTCGTACGACGTGCGTGAGCTAATGGCAAGGTACACCACTGATTTTATTGGAGTTTGCGCTTTTGGAATAAATATGGATGCTTTGAATGTTGAAAATTCGCAATTTAGAAAACTTGGTAAAAGAATATTTGAAAGAACCCTCAGAGATGCCATTGCAGGAGCAGCTAAATTTATGTTCCCTGACATCTGTAAGAATTTACACTTTTTATCCCCAGAAATTGAAACTTCCATGAAGCATTTAGTGCAAACTGTGCTAAAGGACAGGAATTTTAAACCATCCGGCAGGAACGACTTTATAGACCTACTTCTGGAATTGAAATCACAAGGCGAGATGGTGGGAGAGTCTTTAGAGAAAAAAAACTCTGACGGGACACCGGTGGTAGTCAAGATTGAATTAGACGACATTATAATGATGGCCCAAGTGTTTGTGTTCTTTGGTGCCGGTTTTGAAACATCCTCGAGTACCTCCAGCTTTCTTTTACACCAACTGGCTTTCAACCCTGAATGTCAAGAAAAAGTTCATGAAGAGATCGACAGAGTACTTTTAAAATATGATAACAAGATTACTTATGAAGCAGTTAAAGAAATGACATATTTAGAAATGGCTTTCAACGAAGGAATGAGAATGTATCCTGCTGTTGCTTACATAATTAGAGAATGTCGATCTCCGACATACACAATACCTGAAGTTAACTTAAAAATTGAAGATGGCGTTAAAATAATGATTCCTATTCAGGCGATGCATAACGATGAACAATATTTTGACAATCCGGAGAAGTTTGACCCTGAGCGGTTCAATCCGGAGTTCAAGCAAAACAGGAAATACGTGTTTATGCCATTTGGTGAAGGGCCAAGGGCGTGTGTTGGTTTGTATTATTTTTAATCTAGTTATTCGACTTTCGATCAAACGAATAAAAATTCTTTGACCATAAAATGATACTGAGATTGACGATTTAATTGGTGATACCTATTCAAAAACACATTCAAAAGGGTTTGGTTGATCTGATTCTGTCACAAACCGACGTTGGGTTTTCTTTGCTAGTTAGAATAAAAACTGCTCCACAACTAAAATTGACATAGCGGCCCTTTACTATATTTACTATTACATAATATCCTTTTTAAGAAGCTATTAGTTGCTTATCTGCCTTTAATTGCCACTAATTTGACTTTCTTAGATATTATATATCTTCAGAATTATTTTAATGGTATCGCAAAAATTAAAACGGTGCGAGAAAACATTTTCTGATCATTATCACAACTTTCCGCGGTAAATTAAAGAATACTATTTTGAAGCTACTTTATATTTTAGTAAGGATGTTGTTAATGATCCTTCGTTGAATCAAATTGACTTGACTGCCCGTTCTTAAATACGTATATAACCAGAGCTATGCCACAGCTTTTGTCGAGGATTTACTTACTATGACTAGGTTATCTTGATATTGTTAAAATGTTTCAATCAATCAAATATTAATCAAATCTATGAAAAAAAATATGTTTTGAAGTTGATGTTACGAAAGAGTATCATTGACGTGTGTTTTTGACTGACTGACTACATGTTTTTTACAGGTGCGCGATTGGGTCTAATGCAGTCTATGGCAGGACTGGCCGCAGTTCTGCATAAGTTCTCCGTGGAGCCCGCAGCGTGCAGTGTTCGGAACCCAACTCCAGAGCCCACTGCCATAGTTGCCGAGAGTTTTGTAGGAGGACTACCTTTAAAATTGAGGAAGCGCGTCAAATAAGTAATCTGGTTTTAGTAGTGATAGGACCTTGTGCACGGTCCGTCCGGGTCGCTACCACCGTCTTATCCCTAACCTAACGGTGGTGTGGGGGTAAGACACCCGGTAAAATTACTAGCATAGAGGCATTCCATCTTAGTCCTCAGGATTGGCAATGCCTGCACTAATCTAAGAATTGCGATACCGTAATCTAGATCTGGTTGAGTGATTCGTTGTGATATATAATAATTGTATGCTTAATTATTATTTTCAATAAACGGAAATCAAACGACACTGATAAGATACTAGACACATTTTTATTTAATACCTTGCTTCGGTTACATTTATCTACGTGACGAGAGCAAAGACGAATTAGGAATCAATGAACGGTATCAACGTGAATTTTCAAGCTGTAATAATTAGAATGGTTATCAAGTAAAGCTCTAATTTCCGTTTTTGACTGACAGAGAACTGACAGGAACATAACTGTACTTTAATTGTATTTGTAGCTTATACATAAATAGCGACCCGCCCTCGCTTCGCTTTGGTTTATGAGTTTTATGCATGTAGTCCAGCATTTATTATTAATTAAAATCTTTCTCCTGAATCACTCTATATAATGGTGAAAACCGCATTAAAATCCGTTACGTAGTTGTAAGATTTGACACACTTACCATTGACATATCCAAGAGGCTCTCGCCAGGTTCCCCTTTCTCACCCTTATGTCCCAAGGATCCAGGAACGCCAGGTTTGCCTAATGCCCCCGGCCGACCCTAAAGCATAATAATTAAATATTAATATCAAATAATAAATCAATGATGCAATATAAAAGTCATAAGCGTACTTGTTTACCTTTCCATCCTATTTAGTAGCAAGAAAATAAAATATTTTTAATAAGTATAAGTTTCTGAATAGAAAGTTTACTAAGATTATTTAAGGCTGGAAGGGAAAGAGTACCTAATTTGCGTTTCCTTTCCAGCTTTAAATCTTCAGCCTTCAAATAAACGTAAAACATGTAATTTAAAAAAATTGCAAGCGGTTTAAATTCTTGAGAAGACTATAGGCACTACAGCCGCTAAAAAAGTTCGTGAATTTGGTTCGCTTACTAACTATAGGTATTGCCTACAATTTGCGGATTTATTATAATGAATGACACAAAAAATATTGCAAAAATCATGAAAATTAGTCTACAGATACTGCATTACAAAATTCATACTTTAATTCAGTGTTTTTCAACCTTTTTAAGTTACTGCCCACTTTACAAGTAAAAAAAAACTGATATCCCCAGTCCACTATACATAATAATGATAATGTGTAGTCTAAGGAACCATGAAACATTCTTTGCTTTTTAAGTCTGGTGGCCGCGACCCCACGAAAAGGCCCTTGCGGCTCCCCTGGAGACACGACTCATTGGTTAAAAACACTGCCTTAATGTTTTAAACAAGTTGCTCCTTAAAATAAAAAAAAGCATATTTAAATGGCTAAGTGAATGTATACTTCTAGTGAATACTGATCAATTACAGATCCACCCCAGTTTTGTTCCAATGGGATCTACGTATATATTTATGTATGGTTTAAAAGAAGGAAGTCCTAAAAACTTTATGGTTAAATAAGACGGATAAGAGTACTATGACGTCACATTTAAATAAGCTTAAGGGAATTATGGGAACTGCCCAAACTAGAATTGTGCAAGCTAAACTTACCACCCATCCAGGGAAGCCAATCTCTCCCTTTTCACCGGGTTTGCCTGGGGGTCCTGGCAGTCCCTGGATTCCCTGCAATCCCCGGGGGCCGTTGGCCCCAGGCCTGCCTCGTCTGCCGCGGGGTCCTGCGTCTCCTTTTTCACCCTGTGCGGGAAAACCCTCGTATAGTTTTGATTTTTGCTATGGCAGAAGCATACGCACATTTGATAATTGCTCAGATGCATCGGCATTTTTTCACGATGAATTAGTGTAAATGGTTATAAAGTGACAAATATATTTTTTTAATACTTATATATGGATGGCATGCCTAAGGATCCAAAACATCCATACATTATTTTCATTCTTATAATCATTAATTTATTGCATTACGTGTAGGTAATACATGAACTTAAAGATACATTTAGTTCAAACATAAACCCTGTAAGGGCGCTGCAATCAATAAATAAAACTACCATACTACTAATTCAATTTAAACACATGATAATTACAGTTAACTACTAAAAAATGTAATATTAAATATAAGTGCTGATTATTTCAAATTATTCTTGAAAATATTAGAATTAAAATGTTAAAAGTTACCTACTTATAATTATGATGTTACATTACACAAAGAAACGATATGTTAATAAAATTAAGTAATTTCCGATTTGTATTAATCTAAACAAACAAGAAAAAAGAAAAAAAGTCAGTAATTTCATTTTCTAGGTGTTTTAAATAAAGAAAGGAGATATCAGATGGGTCGTCATTTATAAAATATTACTTTAATCACTATTACTAAAATATTACTTATTCATTTGGCTTTCTGGCTCAAAAATCCTTTGAGGCTTAAAAAAGAAAGATTTTAACTGACATATAATTGGGTCCGGAGCTATGTAATACTAAATGGGATAATGGTTGAACTAGATTGTTTTTTGCATTAACACGCAGTCCATAGCGAGGAGGCCTATCGTCCAGACGCGAATAACAGCTTGGGTGGTTGTTATGAATTTACACGATTCAAACATGTAAATACAAGACAGTGTTAAATTTTTTTTTTATATAAAATGGTGCCTGCTGCTGCCGGATTTCCTAATGTTGGTGAGTATTCGCACACATTTTTTTTGCAGTAGGAGCAGATCACTCGCACTCCTGCCATTGCCCCACAGGGTGACGCCGTAGCTCAGCCTCGTGCATGCGTATGCGGTTGCAAGTCCGTGGTTATTTTTAGCTCCCGTAAAGCGTAGACAAATTGGGATCATTTTGCTTTTAATTTATCGACGTGAGTCTTCCAATTTAAATACGAGTCGATAGTAATTCCTGATAGGGGAAAGGTAGGAACCCATTCCATCTTAATATCATTAAATATGAAGTTTACTTCCAACTCATTTTTTTGGCGCGGTCTGAATTGCATTATTTTCAGTGTACTAAGCTTTAAACCTAATTTATGATCATCTATCCCTTTTTTTAAATTATTTGCAATGTTGTTGTGTTTTACATTTCAGTTAATATTATTATTGCACTATACTAACAAAGAAAAATCGTCAGCAAACATAATGCACGGTTCGTTTAATATTTTTTTTTTAAATTTAAATGTATCGATACTTTAAATTGTTGAACGTTAAGCTTGCCTATTTAACCATACAAAACAGTATCCTTACAATTGTATGGCTAATTTTCGTGTCACACACAACGGAAAACTTTCATAGAAAATTTAATTGCATGAGGTGGCATGTCCAACTTTTTGGATTTTATTCATCTATAATAAAGTTCAAAAACTTGGGCAATGACCCAATACCTGACCAATGCATGCCCAAAGCTTGTTAATGTCCCTTTTCTCATTCTCCGATTATAAAGAATAGTTCAAAGGCAAAATAAATGATATCATCTATATAATGTTCATAAAAACATTGCTAATACAATTTTGCCTCGCAATTACTCGGAGAACAGGATGGTTATTTGTATACAACAAATATAATAAATACCTTTACGGTGATAATATTTGATCCAGGCGAAGTAATGCTGATAGGTCCGGGAGGACCCCTTTCTCCCCGCTCGCCTTTTGGCCCCAGTTGACCAGGTGGACCCAACATGCCCGGCATGCCTGAGGGCCCAATATCCCCTCGCTCCCCAGGATTTCCATCTTTGCCATGTAGCCCGGGAGCTCCATCGTTGCCTTGGCTTCCCTTCTCACCCTGAAAGCGTGATTGTTCTCAGACGTCACTCTCGTAAATAAACATAAAAGTAAACTTCTTACAACTGTCTTACATCGTAACATTTGTAGCAGCTATTTTTCACCCTCGACGCAAAAAGACGGGTCTTATAATGAAAGATAAGGAAACAGCATACTTAAAGTATACCGTGCGTTAACGATGAAGAGGTATTTTTTATAGTAATACGATTTGTTTTTCTTCATTGATGTAAATCTTTTTCTTACCTTGTCACCTTTGACGCTCATTGAAACTGCTTGTTTTTGTACTGAAAATAAAAATATACATTAATTCTAAGATATATTCTATTCTAGAATACCTAACATAATGAATTTCTTGAATTTAAAATATTTACTTGCTGGTTAAACAAGTTAAGAGTTTCATTAGTTAGTATAAAATATTTAAAAAACACCTGTGGCGAGGTATTCAGAGTCCTCAGGAACAAATCCTCCTGCTAAAGGTGGCCCTGGGGGTCCAGGAGAACCGCGTTCACCTATGAAAAATATTAAACAAAAAAATACAAAATTGTGTGTTGTAATTAAATTTAAGAAACAGACAAAGTCAGATGCCACACCAAATAAGTGCTTACCTTTTTCACCTTTCTCAGCAGGCCGGCCGTTTGCGCCTGGTATTCCGGGTCTGCCGTCGAGCCCCGGCGTGCCTCTGTCTCCTTTCAAACCACGGTCTCCTTGCGGCCCTAGGTGACCCTGCACAATTAGGTTTTACTTAGGGGTCTTCTCGTGACTACGGCTGTTGGAACACAGTCGAAACGTCGAGGTAAATGTTTATTTTACTACGCGATTAAGCACCAATTTACAGTTTCAGTATGTCTACTTATATGGTCCAAATGAAAGAAAAACGTTTTTTATTACAAAAAGTCTATGTGATTCGACGTGATTCAATTTTTTTCGAAAATAAATAAATGTAAGTTTTTATTGTATCGAGAAAATCGATTGTCCAATTCGGCTAAAACATATTTACACAATATACCTATACGCGAAATCTTCCTCATGACACTTGCGCTAAATAGTATTTTTTATTGCGCTAAGCATCTAAAAACAGCGTGATAATAGTAGTTCATGTGACTGTCCTTAATGAAGGGCATTAAACACGGTTTATGAAACGAGCCGAACGCGAGTTTCATAATAACATCACACAGGTGTTTTAAAGCCTAATCATGTACAGTTACATACACTACTTTATCTACACACATATCATAAGCCTGATCATATATCATCTTGATCGCTCATTTTATAGTTTAAATTCAACAAATCGAACAATTATATACAACGAAACCAATTTTAACCGGTAATGGCGGTAATGAAAAGATTGAAAAGTTTTCTGGCAGCTTTAATGATTTTTTTTTTAATTCAGAGCCAAACTAGAGTCAGCTCCAACTATCATATCGTTCGATACCTTACTTACGTGCGACATTTGTCGAATTTGTATGCAATGGTGATGGACTCCTTTTTCCGCACTTAGCCCGTGTATGTCGGGCCATTGTGCGTGGATGCAAACTGACAATTCATTTCGAACTAAAAATCATCTCGACTGATATTAGAATAGAGGTCAAATCAATTTTCTTTGTTTTTCAGAGAGGTTCGAAATTTGAATGAAATAATATTATCGAAATCGATGTTATTATTTAGCAATAATATGATTTTTACAGATAAGAAATTTGTTCTAACAAAACAGTTTATTTTTATGTTGGTCATAATATCCGGTTCTTGAACGCATCACGGAGGGTTTATGAGATATTAAAATTCGATTTCTTAAAGTTGCATCTAAGCAAAGACCTAAATGTTTATTATATATATTTTTATTTTAGATCTAAATATCTATAAAAACGAAAAGCTTAATTAATGTGCATTATGAAGAATAAATAATCTCAATCTCTGAAACTATCTTTTAACATTCCGGCATCGATACAATTACGCACGATTTTTCTGTAAATTGGACTCTAAGAATATGGGCTCATACTCGTAGTTTACAGTCTGTAGAGTTTTCTGCTATACAAAAGATGGATCATAAATTACAGATTTATACTTTTCTCATAGACTTTTGATTAGTGTGTTATTGGGATTGCTCCTCACCCGATCTCCTTTTGGTCCATTCATCCCAGCTTGTCCCCTGTCCCCCTTGGGTCCCGGAAAGCCACGATCGCCCTGGGGCCCAACGGGTCCTAATTGTCCAGCATCACCTTTTGGACCCGGAGCTCCAGGTCGACCGATTGCACCTCCGTAGGATCCCAGAAGGGATTCCTAAGAAAGCAATTCATTAAGTTATAAATCAGGCTCAAGGTATATCTAAGAATCTTCATCAATCTCTTCTTAAAAAGGAAAGTTTTATTACCGCTTCTCAAAATAATCATCCAACTTAATGAAAGGTATAATATCAAGAAATAATTTAAAGCACTTAATACAAAGTTCTTGTTTAGGAGAAAATTAATAAGAACTTTGCCAGCCCCCGGGTTAACCGTCCCTCAAAACTCGAGAGATAGCAGAGGCGACAAAATTTAAATTATTTCACACAATACACACGGCAAACTTCCGAGATCCGAATTTCCCTTATCTGTCGCGTCGATATAAATCAAGGGTGTAAAGTGACTTTTACACTTTCCCCAAAGTCCTCAGGCGTTTGTTCGTGAATGAAAGAAAATCGTTCCTCCGAAAAAGCTATTCGTTTCTGTTCAAAACCGATCTCGCACAACAATGTAAAGGAAATCAAGGCTGCCGATCAATTTTGTTTGGAACTGTCACCACCGTCAGATATTCTTGGTTATTGTTGAGCGATATTACTTGGGTTAGGCGTCGATATGTCGATGCAAATAAAGGACGTAAAGTTTTTGACAATATGACAGTATTCTTCTGAAACTGTGACATCTATTAAGCACCTTGATTCCATGGAACTCGTATGTTGTGTAATGGAAAACTTGAAGTAAACTTTTATTCGTCGCCATTTCAAGAGTGAAACACTACGAATATTTATAATAAGTGTTATTTTACGAAAAGCTTAGTGAAAAGCCAACACAGCACTAAATTAATATTAAAGCATATTTCCAAATGGCTTACCTTGTATATTGGCCTAGGCTTCCAATTTGACTAAATAAACAGAAATGGATAGCGTGAAATTATTGTACAAATAAGCTGAATTTTCCAGAAATGCGTTAAGCGTTATTCCATACAACATTTTAAATTAAATTAGAATGATCATGGTTCAATATGATGTAATAGTCAATTTAAAATATTTTTGTCTGTATAACGGGGCAAACAAATCACACACAATATTATTAATGCGGAAGACTAATTATATGTATAATAATGTCAAGAATGGCCTACTGTGATGGCTTAAAACAGATTTTAATAAAGAGCAATACTTAAGGATTACTTTGTACTCTAAGATTGAACATTGAGGCCAAACACCTTTTCGAACCATATACTTTGTGTGTTATTTAAACGTTTGTTCTAAGTACTTATTAATAATATGACTAATTTTGAGATTAATGCTGTGTCACTAAGTATCTAATTTCAATCGTGATTCGAAACACTACGGTTGGAATGTTGATGGCCTGTAAAAGTTCTAGCATAAGCAATCCCAGTTTAAGAAAAGGTAACTTTTTAGAAAGAGGTTTCATGTATTATAGAGGTTACGTAAATAACTTGTTTAGAAAAATTTGGCAGGCACCTTATAAGCACCTACTATCTAGAACATTAGTTATTCTCTTTGAGTATTTTAAAATGTATGAATTTAAAACTTACGTCAAAATTACTATAGTCGGAGGAAGCAGGGGTGCCGGGCGGACCAGGTGGCCCAGGGTGCCCTGGTCTTCCATCAACCCCTGCTTCCCCTTTAGGTCCCGGTTGACCCTCTGGTCCTTTTGGTCCCGAATCTCCCCTGTCTCCTTTGTCCCCTCTTGGTCCTACCGGTCCGCGTTCCCCTGGCATTCCGGTTTGACCCTGTAACAATTAGATTAACAATCTATATATATATATATACAAAAGGCAAACCTGCTTGACTTATACTTGAAATTTGGTATAGGTATTTCTCTCAGGATTTTTGGAAATTCACCCCTAAGGGGTTAAAATAGGGGGAATAGCGGGAAACTAATTCTACGCGTACGAAGTTGCGGGCGTCGTCTAGTATTGTTATAAATAGGTATCTATAGGACAATAGCAAAATATGTTGTTTTTTGTTGGTGCTTCTTTCTAATCATACTACCGAGGAAAGCACTGCGAGATAAGATAGAGATAAACTTAATTGCGTGCGTCATTATTGTTTATCGAACAAAGTTACTTTTTTGTTATTATGTTACTTCAATTTCTATTGCAATTATCCTCCCCTCTTTTCTGTCTCAATACCCACTCAGCCGTCTTTTAAACATTACAAATCCACCATATTGTCAATTCCGCTAATATCTATGTATATTTATTTTCATTAAGACAAAATACTTAAATATGCCAAGCTCCCTAGTGGTAGTTGTTTGACGTGCACTGCGCAAAAGTATACAGAAATCCAATAGAGATACTTACAGCCATGCCGGGTGCGCCGGTCCTGCCGTCTGCACCAACTAACCCTGGAGGCCCTGGAGGACCCTGTAGCTCTGGAGCTACCTGCAGCAGCGATAGGATGGTCGAGGAGTTGCAGCCGCACTGTCCTAGAGATGCGTAGTTTTCACCGAAAACTTGCTGAAATTTCAACCGTATGTTAGTAATGCCTTTATGATCTATGATTGCCAGTTGGATATTTAATTATTTAATTAAAAAGCCCTTTGCATAGGGCCATTTTATTTTCATTAAATTTTCATGCTAACAATTTATCAACATCACAATAGAGATACACACACACACATATAAGCAGAATGTCAAAGTACATGAACTAATAACAGATACAAGTGTCCGCAATCAAACGATCAGACACAGCTAACACAAAAAGCTAAAACAATGAATTTAATGAATATCTACAACTAAAATTTCAAATAATAATAATATATAAACATTCATAAAGAAAACATGCCACAACTTTAATGCTTTCTTTTATCACAACCATTTTACAATTTCTAACAATTACCTTCACCATGTTCCTCTTTAAAATGTAAGTGTCAGAAAAAAAAACAAAGCAAATAAGTCAACAATTTTTCACCGCCGTAAAGCATCACACGTTTCAAGTATAAACGATGTTATCGAAATTTATAAGAGGCAGCCCGAAAAAAACTAATATCCTGAAAAAGTTTAAAGAGAAACCCGTTTCAATTACGTCCCGACATATAGGAAGGAAGGAAAAATATGTCAAGGAGGTGGCGGGTTCGGCAAATACGATTACTCAACATCGTTGGCGCTATTCTATTGAAAAGCTCCCTTAGAGAAAATCAAATGAATCGATATCCCCAACTGAAACGTTGGCCAGGCGCCAAGAGCTTAATAAACTTTATTACGACCGGCCCGTCCCAATTTAGTGGCAGTGTCGACGGCGCTAAGTCTACCAGAAAAGTCAATAGTTCAAAAAAAGATCGAAAGTACTCAACGGCATGAAAGAGGGATCGCCTTATTACTTTCGGCCGTGGCATCATAAAAATAATCTTATCAGCGTAATGATATGCAAAAAGAGCGTCTCTGTTTTGTTTGGGTGAAATATTTTTCGTTGAATGTATCATTTCACAAATTTTAATTTATCAAAAAGGTATGTTCCGCCGCAGCAGTCTGTATTTTATTGGACTCATTAGTCAGTCTTAACTAACTTAAAGTAAAACAAAATTAATACAGTTTCGGTAAATGGAAATTTAGACAATCATTTTGACTAAAAATGTTTCACCCAAATACAAGTAGCAGAGGCACTGGTAAAAATATACTTCATAGTTATAGGTTTTTGTAAGGTTCGTTTGTATTTATGACGCCAAAAAAACTGGTATAGACGACTGTTTGACAGTTTACATCAATCCTATATAATATTCTTTAACTTCCACATATTTTTGCATTAAAAAAAAAAGAATGCAATAAAGTTGATAAAATTTAATTTAAGATTGACAAATAAAGGGCTCTGTTGACATCCGGGCGCAGAAAGGACAAGATTGGCCGGAAGAGTGATGTTCTTGTTGTGGTTAATTGCGGTTAGTTAAAAACTTTAAACCCAATTACAGGGGGCTCTTCCGGGGCCAAATTGACCTAATAAGATTTATAAAATTGAAATAGGTTACATTTTAATTGCTTGGTACATGATTATTTCCTGATGTTAGGATGATCGGCTGTAAGAATTTGTTTAAATCAATGAAATTATAATTTATTATTGCAGGATATATCTATATAGCATTGTATATTATGAATATTATGATGGAATTAATGTGTGCTATTCTATTATTATAACTAAATGGCATACTTTATGAGTATGGTAACACAAACAGTATAATTTGACCTATGCCAAAATCTTCAATAGTGTTTAGTGTTGACATTAATTTATCAACTAAAATAAAATTACTAAAGTGGTGTTTCTGTCAAAACCTCATTTTAAAAGTAAGTTACATAATTGCATAAGAGTTGCATTGTGGTAATCGTCATTTGTAACCCTTTGTTTCGACTTGTTATTTAACAATAAACCTAGTCCAGATCCAAGCTGGTCAGAATAAACAATAGTTGTGATCTTACGATGGCAATCTTAAGACTGCAATCTTACGATGGCAATCTCTACTGAGAGTCTAGTGGTTGTTGGCGTATGTAGTTTTTCCTTTGTCAGTTTGGTTAGTAAGCAAATATAAAAAGTTATAGCAGCGGCCAATAATGTTTTTTCTTAGGTTTTCATACACTACTTCTTGGCCTAGGCCTCAAACAAGAAACTTCATGTCTTCATTTCGTGACATTCAAGCATACATTTCCGAGTACAGATGTAGTGCATAATTGTTTTCCTTCGTATTTTCACGGAAACGTACGAACGTGTCTAGCTATTTCAGTCGGTCACAGTACAAAAAGTACTAAGGGTGACTGAAGTAGCATGACACGTTCGTACCTTTCCGTGAAAATACGAAGGAAAACAATTATGCACTACATCTGTATGTTTGCGAAACCTTATATAATTTAAAATCAGAATACACTGAAAACCACGTACTTAATAAGGTATGTAACCGGTTAAACAGCGGCCACTCCTCGTGTAAAAAGTTGCATTTCAATAGGCTATTCAAGTTCAGGTTAGATAGAGCGGGCGCTGAGGCAAGCCGAGATACCAGCCGCCTGCGGGCCAAGACTTGAGCGATAGGGTACCAGTAATTAAACGTTTTTAAAATAATGTAGGTTTAGCGCAGCGATAAAAAAGTGAATGAAAATATTTAGGGGTTACTTTTATGGTGCGATTTTATCTGGTCGTTTGTCCATCTGTATCTGTAGATATGTACATGTATCACAGCGGTATAATTCAGCAACTTTACAATTAATTGTCAACGTAGTAATTTTACACTAGATTCCGTTTTATTTCTCGCTAGAGGGCTATTAACTTTAGATTGAAATAAGTTTAAGTCATTTGCATGTTGGCAAAAAGATTTGTCTTTTACACATAAATACAGTTTTACTAGGCAAAATAACTCCAAAATTAATCGTTGACAATTATCACGACCTTTCATAGTTCAGACGACTATAAAATAAATTAAAATTAATTTTGCTTACGCGTCTGTCTGTAAATTAATTTTGGAGCAGTTCTCGTAATCTGAATTAGCTATTTAAATAACAATTATATAGCAAATGTATGATCTGATGGCAGAGTTAAGAGGTAGGAACAAAATTTCCGATGTCTTTAACGTAAGCCTACTGAATTGGACTCGTTCTTAATTTCATTTCTATAAGAATATAATGACTGCAAAAACACGTACGTTAAGGACAAAAGCTTATTTTATTTTTTTATTTAACTCTGTTAGTTGCTAATTAACTTTGTTAAACTGCTGTCTCTTATTCCTTGGAACACATCATTTTTGTTTACAGTAGGAGCAGATGACGCCCGCAGGCCAACGCGAATGCGGCACGAAGCTATATGGGAATTCGCTTTGTTCACTTCATATTTGCGCTCTAGTATTTTGCCAAGGTGTAATACCGCTTTTGTATTGGTACGCGCTATAATATAATACAAGCGTTTATTGTACGGTAAAAGGCATTCTTTAAAGGTTCAAAAATGTGTTCTAAAGCGTAAAAAGTTCCTATTCATCATATTAATATCTTTCCATTATATCATCTTATCTTACAGATGTGCCCTTTCGAATTCACTTCGATCATTTAGGATCTTTTGTGCAATTACCCTCTGACAGACTCAGCTGTTCGAATGTGCAGTTTTCCTCACGATATTTTCCTTCACCGTAAGAGCAATGCACGCTTAAGTTAGAAAAACTCATTGGTACATGGTGACCGCGGGGGTTCGAACTCGGTACCTTGCGATCACGATTTGACCCCATAAGCCACTAGGCCACCGACGTTCGTTCTCATTATAATGTAAAAGGCTGTTAAAACTAAACAATTTACCACTATCATCATTTCAACTGAAAGACGAATGCTGTACATAGACCCCCCCAAGGTTTGCCACAAGGACCGCCCTGCGTTTATTACATCTATTGGTTTTCGACAACCTTTGCCACGTCTCGGTCAGTCCATCTTATTGGAGGCCGACCTACGCTGCGTCTTCCAGTGCGTGGACGCCACTCGTTGACACCATCGGAAATCTGTTCTGCGAGTGATGTACCCCGCCGCAAGCCAGTTAAGTCTAGCAATTCTTAGGGCTATGTCGGTGACTGGTTCTCGTGCGGAATTCCTCATTTATTTATTTATTTATTATTAATATTCTCTTAATTAACACTAACAGCCATGCTACACGTATTAATTAGTAATGAGAAAATGACATACAGCAGAAATTACACGGTACCAAAGGCATTATCTACACCTGGACAGAGCTTATGGTGACAATTGTCTCTAAGTACCGACTGGCAGATGCGTAGAAACGCGACTCAGAGGTGTAAAAAATATCTAGTTGGCTGTCTCTGGCCAGGATGTCATTTAAGAGCTTCAGGGCCTGGTGCAGAGGAGAGTGAGCTAGTGCGCGGGTGCGCGCCGCCGGGATAGCGAAGAGTTGACGAGGCGCGAGGGCGAGGGCGGAGCTGTTGGTTCGACAAGGGTGGTGCCCGTAGAGAGATTAGAGGCAGAAGAGACACGTTACTAATATGCCCTCGTATGAGTTGAAAGAAATATTTAACCAGGGACATGTCTCTCCTGGTTTCAAGGGCTGTATAGTTCAGCATTCCTAGTATATAGAGCGTTGGATACACGTAATACCCATACGTTTATGATTCGATCACGGAGATACATTTTGAGCAATAACCCTTTGAGTGACCTTGAGCTTTACTACGAAGCTGTCGTTTATACTCATGTCTAAGTACCATAGTTCGATACTTTATGGTACTCAAACAATTAATTGAAACTAATCCTCTGTATGCACAGAGGATTAGTTTCTACCTCCTCTACCACTATTCTACAGGGTAAAAGCAATGTGGTTTTAACAGTAGCTTTTGACGTGTTATGGTATTGTAAACAACTCGGGTACCATTACTGTTAAACAAATCAGAGCTATCATAACGTTGACAATACGATTACATGTCAGGGCAACTTGGTTGTACAGTCGAGTTCATTTTGTGTACATTTTGGTGCCTTGTCAATTTATTTCATTTCATGATTAAACTGCCATAGATATATGCATTTCCACATTGATTAAACTGACAAGTGTACAGTAGTATCATACGCATATTATGTAATGTGTAGTTATTAATTTATCAAAAATCACGCCTGTGCTAAATGTTAATTGTATTACATAATGTAAACGTTATCAAAAGTATGCCTTATCAAGTATTAAATTAATCAAATTCTAAATTGATTGCTTTGTTTTTTAATTCAGCCAACCAGCGGCAAATTCGTTTAGAATCTCTATACAAAATGGATAATAAGAAATGCTTATGAAGTACCCTGTTCAAATGAAATCTGTTGCTGGGTAAACCCTTCTCAACTTTGGAATGAATGCCATTGTCAGATTCGCCAGTATTTACAATACGCGACGAAGGTACAATGTAAACATGTCGAATAAAAAAAAAAGTTACATTTTTTTTTTACGAGTTATCAAATTCGAGATAAATCTGATGTTAGTAGTAAAATAAAACTTGGGGTGTAACTTATTGTATAAAAAAAACCTCTTTTTCAATTTGACTACGAAATGTTATACACGAAACTGAAGTTGGCACGCGCTTGTAAGCGCAAAAGGCTGAGTTAGATAATTACCTACCTCTTTGGCATGTTTTCTTTGGCCGACCCGTGACCAAGTTAAAACTCCTTACTACATAGACCGGTCAGTTATTGGTCGATAAATAGAAAATTAATTGCTCAAGTGAATCATCTAACGGGTGCGCTGCGCGCACATGCGACTCAGTGTATACTTTATTTACGTTTCATTGTTGCCAGCGTTGAATTCTCACAGTGAAATGTGTACCTTTTAGTGTAGTAAAAATAAAGTATATTTTTAGTCGCAAGTGCATGCAGCGTCGCGTCGCGTCGCGTCTCGGTGTGAATTGACCCTAAGGAAGTACCTACAGATATTAGTGCATCAACAGGATCGATCGGATTAGTCAGTTTGTCGGATAAGTTCTTTTTCGTTTAAGTATTAAAGCTGACTGAGAACGCAAGATAAATGCGAACTTTTCCGACCAAATACGATGTCCTATGGCTACCCACATCAGTACACAGGATTGCGTAAGCTAGGTGCGAGTACTTACTCCATCTCCAGAACCCGAGACGTCCGCAATGGCCGTAGTTCCTGGGACGCCAGGGGGCCCCTGGGGCCCCGGTGGCCCCGGCGGCCCCGGTGCGCCTCTGATGGACTCTCCTGGATAACCCTGGAAGCATAATTTAACTGTTGAGGCGGTGTATTTAAAATCGCTGGTAATGTCTTCATGCAGATGTGAACTTCGCCTGCAACCTAAACTTAACTTAGTGTTGTTGTGTTATGTTCACGCCCAAGGGGAGAGGTGACTTATAGAAACTATGGACCAGGTATTTTAAGAGATTAAAAGAGTTTGCCGTGAAAAGAGCCCTGAGCAAGTTCTTTGAAATATTGAGTCCGTTATGCCGCGAGGCGGCGGTTGATGGTGGACAAAGTGAAGTGCTGTGTTTCCTTTAGGTGTATGCGGCAAGTACCAACAGAAGATCGTCATAGCGAAAAATAAAATTATTAATTAGTCTTATTAGTTTTATTGCCAATATTGATATTGATTGGTTAATAATTGTCATTTTGCCATTGTTGTTTTTTTCAATTGTAGAATTTATAGATATCCTATGTCACCGGGTATGGTGATAGGATTCTAACGATACCACACTCATTTAAATTGTCTCAGGCGTTTAGAAGTTACGGTAGAGTAAAAAATTGTACGTAAGTACAAAGATACAAAGGTACAAGAACCCTGAAAACATTACAATCCTGTTTGTGGGCAGTCGTGTAAAAACTAGGATTGTACTTTTTTTTTTTTCTGTCAATTGCTTTTTACGGGAATTTTTTTGATGTAAAGGAAAACGTACCTACAGAACTAGTTTTTATAATATCTACAAAATATATAAAAATCGTAAAAATCGGAGAATGTTTAAGTAAACAGATACGTTTTCCCATTTTGAATGGAAAATGTCAGCTTTAAAATCCTCCGATTACAATACTTAAGAGGATTGTGTCGATAAAAATTCCGTACAAAATGCGATAATGTTTCTTTCGCCTTAAACATGGTCCGATTAAAACGATTTCTGAATATGTTGTAGTTATCATAAAAAACGATGTCTGTACGTTATCCTTTTCAAGAAAATATTTCTAAGCATGAAACACATTTAAAAAACAAAAACAAAAACTTACAGACCTAGTTCTTTATAATAAATACAACATATTCGAAAATCGTCCAAATTGGACTTGATTTAGGGGGTGAAAACGTTATTGCTCGAAGCTAAATTTGTACGATTTTTTATGATAGCTACTCGCGATTTTACCGGCCGACGCTTCACAAACCACCTAAGATAAATAATTGAATTTCTTATAATGGTTCTTCTTATCGCAAAATAGATATAATAATGTGACTCGCTTCCAAACTGTGTCATCAAAAGTTACAATGTAATGTTTGCGCAAGCTGAAGCACAGTCTGTTGTGGTACACTCGACCGGAAATTAAGTTGCGAAAATAGCGGGCCACGTTTTCAAGGCTCGAAGATTAGTAAGTGTGGAAATAGTTTTTTATATAATTAAATAGCTGCTTGTCAAAGAGGTTTTATAACGTTAAGTTACTTCTCAGTTTGACAACACAATGCCTGAAGATGTACGAGTTAATACAAAGATTCTGCATCATTATATTCTAAATCCAGATTCTAAGAATTGAGCTACTAAATACTACTCCTACTTATATTTTGGACATTGTCGCGTGAATAAATTCCTACTTAGTTACTTGCTTTAAAAAAATCTAGAGTAATTTCCTAATCCATAGTAAAACCAAAATTTAAATCAATTGTATTAAGAAATGTCTTTGACACTCATTACAGCACGTTTTATATACCTATTTATAAAACAGAATTCAAATCTGATTAACGCATAATTTACAAGTGCAAATTTTCCAGTTTAAGATGTTTGAATGTTCATAAAAGTTAAGGAATTTATCACGCTCGTATTAAACATTATGACGGCTTACGGAGGTTCCCCCTTGTTATAAATATTCTGAGCCATAATCGTTAATCAGGTACTTAACAACTCTAAATTATTTGCCTAACAACGATTTAGTGATGTTCTTATTGAAATTTTAATGTTGTTAAATATTCATTTACGGAAGCTTAACAAGGTTTTATTAATTAACAGGTTATATTGAACAAGCTTTCCGCCCGCGAGTTCTTCCATAAGTTTATATTTTTTATTAGGTACGAGTATGTAGTCTTGAATCTAGCCTCTTGATTTAATTCGAGGTAGATTTTTCAAAAATCACCTTTTCTCAATTACAGCTTCTTTAAAATAGTAAATTCCACATTTTCATAAAAATGTAATAAGCAAAAAGCAGTAAGCAGTATTTCCCAAGTACCTAGTTTTTAAAGTAATAATAAGAGGAGAGAATTGTAGAGGGTGTTTTTACCACAGATGTATTTTATACACTATTTTTTAAGTCTCAAGGTTCAGCGGTTGTATGTTGGTCAATCAATCACGGAGGAATTTTATAGATATTATGTGTATCTAATAGTTATATATTTGACATTTATTTCTAAAATAAGCTTAGAAATAGTGAATAGCAGATGTTGGAGAAATTCCCAACAGAGTCGGGAGAGCTATTAACTTGAACAATATATCTCGTGAAGTAGCCCAATATATTTGACTTTTGAGCGATATTTCATCTGGATATTCTCTCAACATTTAATAAACTTATGAATATTAAAGGTCAAGTTCATTCAACTTTTGCTAAGACAAAAATAAATGGTATACTGCACCATCGCTCATCAAATTTAATTTCGTCATAATTGAGATGGTGTCACTTTTTACTTCGCTGAATTAAAAAGTGGCAGAAGATGTCCTAATATCAGGTACGCATAAAAGATTTACGTTGGTACAATTGCCTGAATAAATTGAAACGTACACGAGCGCTCATATTTTGATAGAATAGACATTCTATTAAAGTTTGTAATATAACTTCGTCCAATTCCATCGCGAACTACTAAAAGCTGAACAGTAATGTATATTATGTAACGGCCTTCTAGGTACAGATAAACACGATAATTTTGAAGTACCTATTTCTTTATTTTTATTTTAATAATCTGTTGATAAATAATTGACGTTTTAATCTATAGCAATTACACTATCTTTTATCAATTTTCTTGCCTGATAATTAATCTAAATTTGGTTGTAGGTCGGAATTTGTGTTTAAACACAAAATCTTGATAACTATGTGGTATTAGTTATTAAAACAATATTACCTCCAATTGAGTCTGTCTGAGTCAGTAATTGTAACAAATTTGGGTATGAAATTAAATTAAATGTTGATAAAATGCTGTGACGACGTTCATTACTCGGCAATATACATTTCATCGTAATAAAAGGATTAAGAAAGGAGTTTCTTTTATTCTTCTTCTTTTTCTGCAGAATTTTATTTGAAAGCCTCTTCAAGCTTAATTCAGTTTGCCCTATCTTGAGTAAGTCTATGTCCCCTGTTCAGTATTTTAGTTGTTTAAGTTTAAGTAATCGCGTAAAAAACAATTATTAATTCATCTCGACGTTTCGATCGTGATCACGGAATACTGAAGGGGCGGGCAGGCATCAATTTGTGAGGGTGGTCTGAGTTTTTTGAGCACCCCGGTCGTTTTTGTTGATTTGATTCAATTATACGACACACAACACCATAACCGCTAAAATAGATCTCGATACATTTCGCACACTTGCAGACGGGTGGCATTTGAAACGCATTTTTTTTTTCGCATAATAATCTTATCGCATATTTTTTTCTGACTTTGCAGCATTTAATTAACTTCTATTGTGTAGATTAGGTAAGGTTACGTTAGGTGAGTTTTTTTAATATAATAAAAATAAAACAATTTCCATTGTAAAACTGTGTTAGGTTAGGTCAAACGATTTTATGCCATATGATAGATTATGCGAAAAATCCATTATGGTTTCCAATATAGACCCTTGCAGACATCAGCTAACCATACACATAATATCAGTCAATGTTGATGCATTAATGCAGTTAAATTTCGTAGCAGAGTATACTTGCACAGGTACACGGCACGCGACGTTAACAAACAGTGTTAAGTTTGCTTAATGGCTCTATATCATGGCACGGGAGGGTTAAACTTCCATTTGTTACGCGATCCGCGTACGGAGCTCTCTGCTTACTCATTTGCATTGATCGTGTGAACAGGTACACTTGATGGACTATGAATTAGACGCCGTGTTATTCTCAAACAAGACGCTGACGAGCTCGGTGTGGATTTACACTGGTTGACCCGTAAGTGCGTTGATATTATGTGTCAATGGCGTCTCTCACGGCTTGGTGCTTCGACGCAGCCCGAGCAAAGCTCGAGACCTCTACTGATATTATAAAGAGGTAAAATTGTGTGTTTGTTTGTTTTTATTTGTTTGTGACTACTACATTGCACTAGCCTCCTTCTTTAGTATTACTGAAGCATTACGGACCCCGCAGTGCCCACGCGCTTGCCACATAGCTCAAATACAGTTGAAGCCCTGGAGACTGTGTTGGTTCTCACTGTGTTACAGTCTCCAGTGATATAAAGTGTATGGATAAGCAGGATATGTTAAGTTGCATGTACTTACTTAATCTTATCAAAAAATATCGTTCTGCATTCTCGTAAGCTTATTACTGTTTGTTATCTTTATTGAAATTAGGAATCAATGTGGATTTTGTAATTTTACCACCTTTAGGGCCCCTTGCAAAAATATAAATCAAAACCAAGGGCGCCGAACACAAATAATATCTTACATTGAATCAACATTACTTGTCCCTGTCACTTGTGTGCACAACGATATTGCTGTCGCGCTATTTCCCTACGGCGCCCTTAAGTAAAGGTCAATGTACGAAATTATTCGTGATCGGCGCCTGCGCGGAATTTTTGCCCTATGTTACATAACGTTTTCGCCAAGTGATTCGTATTTCCGTTTCCGTCCAAAGTTATCCAAGAACACAAAGACACGAATTCCACATTATAATTAACACATTTTCATGCATTTCGCCCTCAAATTCCAGTATCTATAATATATTATAAACTTGGCACTATGCAGCCATTGTGTTAATTGTGCGTTACGCACTAAACTTGTTTATTGGGAATTTGGCGGTAGTGTCGTGTGGAAGTGATTTAAGAGTGTTAGGGACGGTCATTCGGGCGGTAAACACAGTTCGCGTGCCGTTTTATACAAAAATAAACGTTGAATGTGTTACTTATTCCTTGCAAATTTACGTTTACGTTTTCCAATTAAAAATATTTTCCCGTTAAAATTACCGCTCTGCATAGTTAGTATTGTTACACGTAAAATAAAATCTTGTCAATTCATCTTTTTTTTTTTAACGAGTTACTTAATTCTAAAAAAATATTTAGTAGACAGTAACGGCCGGTCAGACGAATTAGAGACAAGAACAAAAATATATTTTCTACTATCTACAAACAAGGCTTTATCTTGGCTTTATTATATTTTATTTTGCTACGTCCTTTTACTATGAAAACATGAAGGTAATAACTACGGTTCGGAGTTCTCACAGCACAGTAAGATGAAGAGAGCTGTGGAGTCGACATTAACATTAAAATTTAACTCTTACCCATAATCATACTTTTTCGTAATTCGAACTCTAGAATTACTTTGTGTGTATAAGATTTTTAATTTTATTTGAGAAAATGTTTATTTCTCTAGACTCGTAATGTGTAAGTAGTGTGAATAATAATGTAAATTTTCTTGCCCTTGGGCCGCGTTCTCCTTTTTCTCCTCTAAGTGACATTGGATACCCTGAAAAAATAAATCAGTATTTGATATTATTTTTCACTCACGTTCTGTGCTAAGGATACAAACAGAAATATAATGGCATTTCTTTGGTAATTTACAAGGTTAGTAAAAGACTTGGGGCGATTCGATAGAAAAAGCGTTTGGTTTAATTTGTGATTTAATATCAGATTAAGTCTTTCTGTTGAATCGGTCCTATTATAATATCAATAAACTGTTTTGGATAGAACATACCAATAATAAGGTTAAAGTAGTCATAAAACACATTAATCTTAAATAAACTTCTACACACATTGTGTTATGCTTAATAGATTAATTATCAATAAAGTATCTATTTAACATAGCGAATTGGTATGATAAAAACCAGGGACCGGACCACCCTTTCCTCGGCAAAAACCTTTCAAAGGCCTTCCCATTGAAATATCTAGCCCAGTGGATTAGCTTACCCATTCCAATTGACCACCCATACGATTGACTTTCCCTTATTGAATGAAGAACCCAAAGGTAAGTCAGGCCCTTTGAAATTTGTAACTGGTAACTCATTGATATCCCTTTGAAAGGGTTTTCCTAATGTTTTAGCGCTTATTATAAAGTTTTCTTTTATTTTAAACAGCCACGAGCGAATCACAAACGTTTACCATTGAAAATCGAACCGAATGTGGATCTTGTGCCGCTCCGCGTGGTAACTTCAAAGGATACGCCGTCGGTATACTTACAAATAAGGGTTTTATAAGTGTATAGAGTTATCGCTTAGTTGAATGGGATATCTTAACTTGCTTTGAACGGGATGCAAGGTAACGTGTGTTTTACGAAATCTACAAAAGGTTCAAGATTGCGTATATACTAGTAAGCTTTTTAAAGGATTTTGTAAGGGTACTGGTTAGCGCTTAATACAATGGGCAATCGTTTGGAATGGTTTTGGAATTTAAAAGCAAATTTAAAAGAGTTTGACAGGCAGAGGGTTTGGTAAGTTAAGTCTTATGAAAAACCCAAACAAAACCGAAACCGAAAGGGATAGCGGGCCGGTCCCTGAAAACAACAAAATATATATACAAGTATTTACAAAATAAGATATTTAAGCTCCCGTGCGCTAAAACACTGCTTTACGCATCCCTTTGTTAACTTTCCCCTATACCCACAAATAGTTATCTCTAGAGTTTTCTGTGAGAGTTGCCTTTGACACGTGTAACTATTGACACATCAAACATTGACACGTTAATTAAGGGGTAGCAACTTAGAGCAAATACCTTCGAGTCCGGGGGGAGGCGGTGGGATGGGGGGGAAGGTCCCAAAACGGCCGGACCCTTCGGCGTCCCCTTCTTCCTGATCCACCTGTATGCGACAGTTAATTAGTAAACAGTTGCAATATACGTTAACAGTGAAATATATTTCAGTTGTGCGTAAAAGCGACAGCATGTAAAATAAACAAGGAACGGTAAGTACAATGGCTGATACGAAACTAAGAAAAAAAGTAATGTTATTGTAGTACGATCGGCCTTATTAGGAGCTGCACACTTAAGTACTTTGTTATTTTGACATCATGTTTGAAATGCTGCACTAAGTGTCAAATGCCTTAAAGCTGATGATAATATTCATGCGTCTCAAAAATATTCATTTTTCAAATTATTATTTAACTACTTATAAAAAATATTGAATCATTTCAGTGTTTGCTACCCCTGCTTTGGACTAGTAGCCGGAAAGACGTCATTTTGTTAATTACTCTTTTTTTTAAGTGTAGCGTTGACGTACAAAATACCAGGTGGTGTTTAAGCTCTTTAGCCATTAGCAGAAATTAGTTTATTTATTTTATCACCAAATAATGAAAGTCACAATTTTCAATCTTCTTTCTAGAACACATTTAAAAACAGTTTGTCAATTAATCATTAATCTGTACTAGTCTAATTCGGCGATAATACAATAATGCAAAACTTGATGCAAATTGATATAATGTGGTCAGTTTAATTGCAGATGTTAACACGACATGTCAATCCTTAATTAGTTCAATCATTTAATAACGGCTGACATGCCCATTACATTATTGTTAATTAATTTCATGAATTCGCTTTTCCCATTCAAACACAATTAAGTAAAACTTTCTACCAAAAAGCATGCTTTAAAATTCCTGCAGCACCTTTTGAAAATGTCCGTATATTTTATTCCCATACTGTACAAAATTTTCAATCCGCCTTAAGAGGATTGTGAATTGTGACGTTCCACACAAAATGTGATAACGTTTCTCTCCCCTTAAATCTACGATTTTCTTTACAAGAAAGTATTTCTTGTAAAGAAAACAAGCCTAGTTGTTCATAATAACTACACCGTGTTGAGAAAACTTTTAAATTGGACTCGATTTAGGGGGAAGAAACGTTATCGCCCGTCAGTTCACAATCCTTAAAAAGAAAATTAATAAGGGGTTTAAAAGTTAATACATAATGATAAGTTTTTCATAAATCCTGACACTGTCACCAACTTCCGTGCAACCGACCCAAAACACACTTTTCAATCATCCACACACTTCTGTTACCGAAACTAACGAGACCACACACAATGCAAAAAAAACGCAATCAAAAACACAACCTACGCCTTGTGTTTAAGGTATATTTTCAACAGCGTTTGTAAATAGTGGAATCGTTAGCGATCGACTGTAGTGTTTGCGAATCGCGGACAAAGGCAGTCTATGTAATGATGCTTGACAAACGAGCGAGCTACTCGATATTTTTGAATTTGGAATTTTAATTCTTTTTAAAACTAGTGAAATTGTTACGAGCCAGTGACAATGGATTTGTTAGGATTTAATTTTCTCTGTTAAATAAAATAGTGTGCTTGCATTAAATACGTGGAGCAATATTCGGACACAAAAATCAGTTAAATTGAAGTACCTAGTGACGCTAACGACGCTGAAAAAAATGTAACGACATCTCGTTTATCAAAATCGGTCAATACTTTGTCTCAACTAGGAAAGGACCATACATACAGATCAAGAAACTCAAGAAACATTACTATTTTTCTTTGGCATTCGGGTATAAAGGAAAATGCTCAGGTTGCACAAACGTTTATTTAATTATTGAATGTCGCCGTCAGTGACAAATTCTACCTTGCCGAATTAGAAAGTGACAGGTTTCTTTATAAGCTACAACCACAGTATAAACAGGTGTGCGTCGTGCGTGTCTCGATCTTAGGTACGCGCTGCGATGCAAACCACGGCAAAGTTTAAGCGGGGCCGCCCCGCCTCGTCGCGTTTGATGGTACATATTAATAGATCATAGATCGACGCACATCGATTGAACCCTAGCGCGTGAGCAGCAATAGGTAACAGAAACTCCTAAAGGGCCGGAGACAGCTTCTTTTCTATGAAATTAAAAACAGATGGCGCTTTGGCTAAGGAAGCGAATGGTATCAATATCTCGATTTTAGTAATTTTGTGGGTTGATGCAAACTGCTTATGAATATGCAACCGGGTGTAAGAACCAAAAAGATAAATTATAATACGATTAAAGTTAAAAAAAATGCTGGAGTATCATTAAAAAATGAGATATAACACACTGATAACGTGAATGACTATTGTTTTAGTCGTATCAACCATTGTAATCAGGTCGATGTCCACTGATAACGGCTAAGGAGTACATAAGACAAAGAAAAGTTATGCAGCTTATATTACAAGCACTTGTTTGATAGGCAATTTTACAACCATTAACGTAGGTAAATAAAGGCATTATACGAAACACAAAATGATCAATTTAGGTGTCGTATGTCTATTATCGTTTGAATCTACGGTCCTAATTTTTAACGCACGTCTCTTGTCTTGTCTTGTCTTGTTTTCGTTTTATTGATAAAACGTATATTCGTTTGATTTTTAAACGGCGTATCAATATTAAATAAAACTTCAAAGTCGTAATCAAATAGGTATTTAAAGTGTTGTATAAAAACTTACAGTGATAACTTTATTGAGTTTTTTAACCAATTTCGGAGAGACATTTAGATTTTCTGTTCATATTGGCCAAGTTTTATTTCAATCCGGAACATTCCAAAGTTAAAACGAGATTACGTTAGTAAGGAGGCGCAAGCGTGATGTCTTAAGTGGTGAGGCGAATCTTCCTTAATTGAGAACATAGCGAAGTGTACTTCGAAATAGATCTTAAATAAAAGACGACGTCGCGACTCAAAATCATACGTTTAAGTTTCAAGCCCATTGCCTCGTGTGAAAGGAACGTATATATGAAACTAATTTAATAGTTATAAATAAACTTTTCACAAATATTTTTTTTTTGTGCAGTTCGTATTACTGTTTTTTAATTTACATAATAATAATACGTTAGAAAAACAAGTACAATTTTAAGGAATTTATTAGTGTCGGACATTCACAATTGCATGGTTTTGTTAATTGGTGTATGAAGCAGTTTGACGTCACAATGTGCAAAATTTGTTAATTTGTTAATTTGTTTTTGTTTTTGTGAATTTGTTTTGTTATTTTGTTATTTGACTTTTTGTATTAAACCTTATTAACCAATTCTCAGAAACACCCAATTTTGACTAAATGCCAATTTTGACTGAGAGTAATTATTATTAATTTACCAAGTTAAAACTGTAGGTCATGGAGTAGGTTTAATAACGGTCGAATTTTATATTGATTTGATTTTTAATATTTGCCTAAATCTTAAATGAACTTAGTCCCATAATGCCCAAATTTCAAATTGTCTCATTCTCAAAATACTCGATATTTCATAATGAGTTTGACCCAAAATACCTGAATTTTGATATGACTAAATCTTAGAACGATTTGAATCCAAAAAATCAGAAAAGAAAAATGTTTGTCTGCAAATGTCAAATAAATAGAAAATGTCAGGATATCAAAGCAGCTATGAAAGCTTTATCAACCTGCGTTCAGAATTCAGGCGTTTTTGGTTTTAAAGCGTTTCGGGAATATGGTGTTAAGTACTAATTTAAGTCATTAGAAATAATAATATGTGGAAAAAAAAAAACAGTTAAATTGGTAATTAGATATTATTTTTCAATTAAGTAAGACGTAATTAAACCTACTCAGATTATACAAAATTTCAATCAAATGTTGAGAACATTTTCGTTCGAGATGAAAACCTCATTTTAGTAAGTTATGTTATATATTTTTCTTGAATTAATTAATAATAGTGACGTTCCCTTCGGTGTTAGTGAAACAAAGCCAACATAAATAATAAAATTATAATGTAATCACCAAAAAATTGTCAATGTCAATCTCGTCTCCACCGCTGCCTTTACCCATTTCCTGTCAAAACGTTGAAAATTGTACATTTCTGTGGAGCAGACAACGTATGCCACCTAAGTTTTATTGTATTTGGACAAGATTTGCAAAAAATATGATGTAGACTTTAATTAACATTAACAAAAAATATCAAAAGTATTTTTTCGTATATACATTTTTTAAATATTTCAATGCTTTCAATTAATTTATAAGATGAAAAACAAGCTCTTACACATATAAAAAGTAAAAAATAATAATTAAATCAGGTAATAGTATCTTGCAATTATAAGTTATTAAACAATATCAGAAAATTAAGCAGCAAGCTATAAATAAATTCGCTTACCTCAAAAGTGTTGACACATTGCACCTCCGCCTGCGTCGGGGTTCCGTACAACTTCAGTTCTTGGAACGCACCCTGGATGACAGCCAGAGTTATAACACGACGCCACATCTCTACTGTGAGGTGTGACAATTTATCGACCGCTTTGAGAATCGCCGCTTTCAACTGGATTTAGCTAATCAGCATTATTTGATTTGATTGTGAATAATCAGCGGGTGTTATGTCCTGTTTAGTGTTATGTTATGTAATATTTGTAATTCAACTGATCTCTCGATGTAATTTCATTGTTCAAAACATTATGGTCATTATAGTTGGTCGTATTATAATTAATCACTCCTAAACCCTTGATAATTAGGATTGCACAATATTACTTATTCATGCTATTCGTGAAGTTGTTGAATTAAGGTAGCCTTACCTGACACAAGATGTAAAAGCCAAATGGCGCTTACCCTTTTTTCTATTTTGGATTTACGCATCATTTGTTTGTTATTACACTCATTTATGAAAAGGCAAGACATGCTCTATATTTAAAAAAAAATGATCTTAAATAACGGTGATTTATTTGTATGAGCGAGTATGATTATTATTCACCATTGTTTCCTACGTTCCTGAGGGAAAACAGCTTTTTAGAAGATGAGATGTCGATCCAAATATAGAGAAGTCTCTGCGGAAACGAAATACGACGCTAATGGACGTTTACTTTGGTTTCTTCCTTTTAGCAGCTTCGGCTTAATCCAACAAATAATAATTTAGGAAGAAAAATATATACCTTTTTATATGTTCACGGCAGCCTCGTCAAAACGTACGTATTTTCTTATTTCATAAAAAGCAATTTTTATAAAGGGCCCCATGTACTATCGAACCAACGGAACCCTGACCCACCATAGAACCTTGTCACAGTGATTGACGTTAGGACTGTCATACGAAGCTATACGACAATCGTACGTCAATCATTGTGACAAGGTTCCATGGTGGGTCAGGGTTCCGTTGGTTCGATAGTACAGTATGATCCCTCGTTTCGATCCGTCGGTTCAGACTGAACTCGAGCTCTGGATTGTACGTGTGTGGCATCGCATCCTAATTTCAATCGAAATATTGATCATCACGATATCGATTCAGATTGATCGTAACGACGGATCGTTCCGTATATGGGGCCCTTTAATCCGACTGCGACTTAATAAGTACTGTCATCAATATATATTTAAAAAACACCGCTTTTTATTACTCTGAATAAAGTATTATAGCCGATGTCACTCTCACAACCCAAGATGAATCTTACGATACCTCAAACGTTAAAATCCATGAATCTGTTAAGCCTACGGAGCGTGCCAAAGAGGTTAAAAAAAGGGTCAATTTTAGAACCTGGTACTAAAAATGACCACTTACAGCTGATGCTTTTATGTTTTTATTAAAAGAATCTTGTGCGAATAGGAGAAACCTAATGAGGCTACTTAGAATTCAGTTATATTTTTAGTTCTCCCCTATAAAGGGTTAAACTGAAAATTACGTTTAATGCAATACGATACAAATAAACCATAACATGTCAAGGTAATTATAAATACTTCTAGACCTCTATTTTATCCAGCAAAACTATATTGCCTTTAAATTGTTTTTAACTTGACCACATGGGCCAAGAAAATAAAAACTGCTGCATAGGTTGACAATACGATGTCAAACAATACGTAATCATAATTTACCCCTAGGTGCCCTGTATCAATTAATTATCAAGCATGTTTATTAACATTATTTAATATATCGTTTATTGAAAAAACTGAAAATTAGAATTTGCAATTTCACTAATAAAAATAATGCACTTTCACCAATAGCTATAGTTGTTAAATTAATCCGCGTCGAGATAGTCATGCGCGAGCGCAACGCTACGCGCATGCGCGGCGCACTGCATTAAACTGAACAAGACGGTGCTAGTAAAGCTGTAGAGACCTTTAAGTCAGATGGTTCAGTTTAGTACTTTTGCAGACTGACGCGATGGGAAGGAATGATGACCTTTTTACTCGGTCAATGGTTTTAATTGTTAACTCAACTTAAAACTTTGTAAAAGAAAGTAAAAGTTTATACTTAATGGCTTTTATGTTGCTTTAGCAGAGTTGGTGACCTTGAATACTAAGCTGGTAGTCCCGGTTTTGCTTCCCTATGAGCAAATTATTCGTCTGATGAGTGCGAGTGTTTTTTTACTGAGGCTTGTTTTTTTTTAAATGTATTTAAGTATGTGCTTCTCTATACAAGTTTCTTTATCTTTGACTAGTATCCCAAGAGCTTTGTTTGGTTTTGGTCAATGTGTGTGAGATTTGAGATTATGGATAGTACCTAGTAAGAAATGACAAATAGTTAGCCTTATAAAATAGAGCACAGAACAATGTTTATTATGTTCCTGTCAAACCATGTTAACTAAAAGTAAATGTATAATTTTTCGTAGCTGAAGCGATCTAAATCATTGCAAGGTAACAAATACAAACAACATAAAACCTTAGTCCGCCCCAGTTATTAAATTAAAGAGGCACAAAAACATGTACAGCGCATTTTTTATTGCAGCCCGAAAACTGGTTTTTTGATAATATTCTTTTCACAATTCGATTTTTTCCATTCGGTGGCGCGGAAAAAGCGGCCCGATAAAAAATGTACACGTAAAATAAATAGCGGACACACAAGCCGTGGGGCACCGGGCGTTTTAACACTGAAATGTAATATTGTAGTCGCGTCAAAGTTCATGTTTTTATGCAATGGGAGAATAAGGGTTACACGATTTCCAGGTATCACTATCTGACTGATAATTTGTATATTTGTCCTTTTCTTTCACGATCAAGATCAATATGTAAGGGTATATGAATAGTTAGTTCGTCTATTGCACAGCCACTTCAATCTTTGTTTGCTAAGTTTAACTGGTAGAAAATGCCGAACAGCATTAAATTCTTCTATTGTATATTAAGTATATGTTTTTGTACAATGAAGATTAAATAAATAAATAAACTTTCACTGGTATTGATTGGGATATTGTGAAACAGGCGTTATTTATGTACCTACCTAACAAAACAAATTCGTCAAAAACAGGTGCTTAAATCTAGATGAACCTTACTTTTATAATTTTTAAATACCTTTAAGGCAGACTAGATTTGTTGCCATAGGTTAAGAAACTTATTTGATGTGTTTATCGATTTTTTTTACTTGTCGCCAGTACTGTCACGTAAATAAGAGCTATCGCAATGGAGTATAGCGTATATTGCATTTAGCCGCCTTCTTTGGTATAACGGCAGACATGTAATATGGTTTTAAATAGTAGAATAGAGCCTCTGCAGTAATAATCTACCTTGAAAGATGTTTATGTAACTTCAATCTTAAATATAAAAGATTAATAACGCTATTTAGGGTACCGTACCTCAAAACGATAAAATGGAACCCCTTATAGTATCACTTTGTGGTCTAGACCCTTCATCTCTGAAACGCGTGGAGGTATCGATTTGAAATTAAAACCATATACTTACTCAAGTCTACAGTCTCTTGAAGCTGTGAAAAAATCAAACTTCTAAATTAACGTAAAAAAAGATACGGCCGCTTGTGCCGCAAGAAACGTGCATTTTGACACTATCAAAAAATGTATGGGCCTAGAACTTTGAAATTTGGCAAGTAATGCCGTCTTATACTACAAGTATAGGTGATAAGCTGAAAAATATATATTTATAATTCAATTTCAATAACACAGGGTCTTTAAGCAAGGAACGGCGGTCCAAAGTTTGTATGAGTTAACCGTGTCATGTAGGATATCGTATGAAAATCTTAACCCGTGCGCGGGTCGGTATCACACTTGACCGGTTTTTTTAGACTTATTATACATTTAATGTTTTTTTTATTTTTCGCTCAGAACACAACCTGTAATCCACCAAGATAAAACAAATAAGCCTGGATTACAATGAAATTTATTTTAACATAAAATGTTGGTTCGCTACAACTGTATGCACTTGGGATTATTATCGTTGGAATACTTTGGTTAAATAAAAGCAGGTGCAATCGCTAGATGTATTTTTTATAAATTGAATTTATGCAACGCAACACCATTTTACCGAATTCTAACCCCCTTAGCGAACGGAGGGGTGTTATAATATTAAAACGTGTATCTGTGTGTTTATCTGTGGCATCGTAGCACCCAAACGGAAAAACCGATCCGGATGTGTTTTTTAAAATATAGTTAATGCAATCAGCGTGGCTAGAGAAGTTGCCATCGAATACAAACGCTAGCGTTTGGTGATCACCAAAGGCCAAGTTGCCCTTAGATACCGATGTTTATATCGTGATAGTGCTCGTGTTGAATTCAACCTGTCAAAATAGTACCGCGTAGCGACGGACAAAACGTCAAAACTATCACTATTCGATTAGCGCGAAAGATAGTGATCACATTACAGCGAGCCAGTTGTAACGAGTGATATATCACGTGACTTACGTCAATTCCATACATTTTTGTAAGTGACAGGTGATCACCAAATGCTAGCGTTCGTATTCGATGGCCACTTGTCTAGCCCCGCGGGGTTGTTCGTATGACATTTCCGTGACAACATTTTTGCGTAGATGCGCGCCGTCCACGACTGCGGCGGAGCGACCACACCAGAGCTTAACGGTTCGTAAATTATGGTCCGTCAAAATTGACGCCATCTAGTTACTATGTCCCATTCTTTTGTTTACGTAACGTTACCAAGCTTTACGCGTCGGTGTGGCTGATCCTTTAACCGGCTCGGTCAGTTCTGTTGAGTTTGCTTGTGGTGGCTCGAGGCACGTTCGGTCGCGATTGAGGCGCGATATACTGTGTTTTTACTATGCTAAAAATTTTAAACGCTCAGTTTTATTGCGCGATAGCCCGCCTGCTTTTCGTGACGCAATGCGTCGCTGCAACAAATCTCGGCTCAAAAATGTTACAACAACCCGTGAATGTATTGCTATAAACATGCGGGTATCGATTTTTAATAGTAGCACACCTTATTATGAGTCAGACGAAGCAAATTAAAATTTCATTTGACTCCATGTTCGCGAATGCGGCTGCAGTCTCAAGATGCAGTTCATTAGGGGTAGAATTTGACTTCGCGCTCAAGCCGAACGCTCTTTGACAAGTCGAGTCACAAGATCCAATTACTAGGTAGGGTTAAATCACGGGTGAAGGTGCATGCATTTCCAAGAAAGTGTATTTAAGATGAAATCGATCAGCACTCCGTTTTAGATGAATAGACTGAATTTACGGAGACGACGGTTATAAACGTTGGAAATAATATGAAATTTCAATCTTGATGAATTAATGAAACATCTAAGTGTGTGGGTTTTTCTATTAAAAATGAGGGATGTTTCCTTTAAATCCTGTTGTGGCAGATTTTACTATAATAATTAATATAATAACCGGGAGACGAAGTGTTGGCAGACCTTCCACAAGGTGGACTGACGATCTGATAAAGGTCGCGGGAAACCGCTGGATGACAGCAGCAGAGGACCGATCGTTGTAGAAAACCTTGGGGAAGGCCTTTGTCCAGCAGTTGACGTCTTGCGGCTGACAATGATGATGATGATGATAATATTACATTACCCCAGGATTTACTTATTTATTCCAAATATCAACCCCTTATAATAACGGGAACTTGTTCAGAATCGACTTGCAAGATTCGAGCTGGATTGACAGACACATGAACGAAGCAAGTTAAATAAACGATTGTCAAAACACTATACAAGTAATATTATAAATGCGTTTTTTTTTATGTGGCTGGAATAAACAGCCGTTACTTGACTAGTTACACGTTTCAAGTTTTCAGATAATACCTAAGTTAAAACCAAATACAATTCGCTGTCTTAGTTTATTTTCGCTGCCAGTATAATTAATTCCAAAGTGAACATTTTTAATAATGAAGAATGCTTGGACTACTGCAAATACTTCAAAATACTTCTTTAGTCGTTTCAGTGAAAAAAAGTGTTGACAGATAGACGGACAGACGTCATTTTATACAAATGGTTCCGTTTTTCAGTATTTTGTACAAAACGCTATAACATCATTAATTTGTTGTACTTGTATGTGTTAACTAGAGGACGCCCACGACTTCGTACGCGTAGAATTAATTCCATATAATTTTTATACACAACTACACACCAAATCTCACGTGTCCAAATCACACCAAATCTTTAAAAAAACAGACCTTTTTATTGACAGTCTATCATATTGTTATAAGTATCTAAGTCAGACGTCACGTGTGTTAATTTACCTACTTATATTAAAAACAGCATAAATATTTGTACCATTTAACTGCATCGACGTATTTATAACAAAGTTCGTATCAGTGCCAGGCTATAAAATACCTTTAAACCAGATATTTCACTAGAGCTCGAATGCTATTGTTGTTGGAAACAAGTTCAAAATAAATTCACGGTAACATTTTTCAGCAGTTTTCTAATGAATAGATTCGAGGCAACCGGGGCTGTAGACGGGTATGAAACGCTGCGAGAGCAAATTTAGATTTCCCGGACAGCTTTTAATTAAAAATACTCTGGCTCAAAAGCTCCGGGTCCATTCGGATTTTCGTGATGTCAAAAAGTTAATTCCTCAGGGTTTCGCTTTTAGTGTACGAGTTTTACGAGATAACATTCAGGTTTGGCGTGTTTCATGGAAAGCCGAGACAGGCTGCTTGCAAAAAATAACTGTTTGTTAATGTTACATATCAGGATTTTTTTTATTCTAAAATAGAATACCAAATCTTTTTTTAACTTGAACGCATCCATTTTTGCTGTTTATTTGGCTTTATTTACGCTGACCTAATTGCCTGTGAGATATAGAATGTAGATTTTTTTTTTGTCTTAGAAACGTGTTTATAATTATGACTTTTACTGTATATTAAGTAATCAAGGCCACTTTCATTAATAAAATACTGTTATTATGACATTTGCGTCTGTCAGAAAGTAGCAAAGCATACGTAACTAAAATAAGTTTATTGTGCGAATATGAATAAGGGGGTTATTAGTGTACATTCTTTGTATGAAATACTAGCTGATTTTATTTTACCGAACAAAAAATATATAAAATAGCAAAAGCCATTTGAAATAATGAAATGCACAAGTAACGCACAGTGAAACTGCCTGTTCAAAAGCTTAAAGGGTCTCCCGTTTATCGGGGGAATGTGGGTAAAAAATGGCTGGTCCCTTCCAACCGATAATAGAATGCCCGGGTTAAATGACGAGTGACCCCGATTCTCAAAAATAACGCTAATTTTTTCACCATCCTGTGATTTATTAGGGCCTGAACGGTTTCCGGGCGGATCGGATAAAGTCGCACAATAGCCGTGACGTGTAAATAAAATTGATAGGCGCGGACGTGTCGCTTAAAAAAAACAGCCTTATACCTACCATTTTTAGGATGTTACTCTGCAAATCAATAGCAATTCCTTATAACACAGTATGTTAAAGCAGCAGTATAAGATGCGTGATGTCACGGCTTGGTATTACATACAAAACTTAATATTGGTTGTAGTTTTGGCATTTCATACTTAGGGTTACCATTTACTTGGACTTAGTTGGACTTTAACACCGTACAAATATCATGATCTGCTCCGTCGTTCGCTTCCCACCGCCTCTGTACCTGCTGTCTTAGAACCAGCTGGTATGATCTGAGACGATGGTAAACGCCCCGACGGAGCTACATTGGTGCCGTGGAAGCTTGGTAGGGCTCTGCTATGGGACGCAACTTGTGCCGATAGTTTTGCACTATCACACATACAAGCGACCCGAAGTCAGGCCGGCGCAGCAGCTGATCAGGTCCAGACCCTCAAGCGTAATAATAACAAAGTGGATTTTTTGTTCTAATAGGTAAAAAAATACACTATATACACTGTACAGTAATAATAATTAGAATAAATAAAAACTAGTGTAACCTATTATCTACTTAAAAATAGAATTATAAAGAATACCCCCTCTAATAAATCTGTTCGCGGCCTTGTACCCATGATGCTGGATGCGTTATACCTACATTATAATTTTACAGTGTACAAGTACCTACGCTCTTTCAGAAACCATTTTAGGTCCCTTATCGTCACATTTTTAAAATAATATACTTATTCGTACGTTGGTTTGATGTTTTTTTGAACTTTAACAATTTTTAGACTAAATCAAAAATCAAACCGTAACACTGTTGAAACCGTTTTTTTTTAAAAACATTATTGTAAAATTCTCAAAATTGCGATTTTTAAATTTAGTTTATTAAGGAACAGACAGTGGCACCGCAAAGATTCTTTCTCTTTACTCTGGTTGTGATCCCCAATTATTTTGCATCACTGTGGGGCTTCAAAGGGAATATTTACCAACGCCTCATTATAACGGGCCGCGTAAATGTTTATACAGCGAAGTTTCTCGAAAATTGTGAGCGAAAATTTACGTATCATTTTCCCACCGGTTACTTTCGATTTCCGGAGTCCCTATGGCCACGAAGTCAGGACAGCGGACGTTTCAGAATCGAACACTCGAAATTTCATTCAATTTTACTACTGTTAAATAATGGTGAAACGATATTTTTTAAACTTTGAAGTTTGCATTGCATAAATGTTTTGTTTCGCCGAATTTTCATTCCATCGAAAACTTATTTCTGCTGACACGTTAATGTTTTCAGGTTATCTTAAGCATGGGCTACGTAGTTTAGGTTAGCTTAGACCAGTGGCCACCAAAAAAATATAACTCCTGCACGTTTCGTAATGCTTGTAAATGAAAATTGGGCGATGTAAAGGTCCTCTCCACGATGGCCCGTCATGGGCCAACATATGCGTAAGAGTGAGATACAAGAAATGCTGCTCGCTCTAATGTGTAAATGCGTCTCTTACGCTCGCCCATGATGGCCCATTGTGAAGAGGAGCCATACCACATTCCATGAAATGAGTTTTGGCGATTGAACGTAGACCTGGAGTTCTTCTTTTGGTTCTTGTGTGTTGAAATATATCGAGAGTTTGAAGGAAACGTCCAAAAGACTTGATTCAAAGCTTGATTTGATATTTTGTTCAGATAATTGCTGCGGACAACAAAAGTATCACTACTTAATGGCTGTGTACATTTACGCTGTACATCATTTTGATTTTATAAATACCATAATCCATACATTTTTAATTAAAGGGCATACACAGAAAGAACGTGACAGCGTTCACTCGGTGATAGAACGGCAAATCCAAAGAAGCCTTAGATCTGGAGCAATATTTACCCCAGATCAATACACTCAGATAATAAGAAGTGCTAAAAAGACTGGTAATCCCTACAAAGTACACGAAATGTCCCATTCAGACTTTAATGATGTCAAAAACTTAGCAACAGCTATTGGCAAGAATTATTCAAAAAAATCTGATAAAGAAGCCGTGAAAATAACAAATATAAAAATGTCAAAAGTAGAAATGGATGACACCCAAAATTACACCTTCTCATACAAAACTTCATATGAGCAAGAAACATTCAAGAAGGTTGTTATGGATATGGTAGGAAGAACAAGAAATACGCAGAATAACATTGTATTGACGAAAGCTTATACAAGGAAGATGACAATTTGTGAAAAAAAGATAAAAGGACTGCTAGGACTCTTAAGAAAAAACACTATTCCTAAATGTTATTCGCTATTTTATGAAAACCTTTAGAATGTAATTTCACTGTTTTACTTTATTTTTATTTTTAATAATGTTGATTATGATGTAACTGTTGATCTCATACAGTATAAAACTTAATTACGTTTTCAGTTTACTTTTGTGTTAGTGAAAGTAGCTTAATGAAAATAAGTAAGTACCTACTATTTTTCTAAATGAACAGGGCTCAACCACTTAACTTAAGTATAATACTAAATACTACAAGAAACAGGTATTAAGTACAGTACTTAATACCTGTTTCTTGTGGTATAAATACTTACCTAAATGTGACTTTTGAGGTGCTGATTAAATGTACTAATTTGGCAACGAACTGTGATTACCTATAGCCATTAAATTTTGATAGAGAGCTTATGAATGTTTACATGTTTATGTTTGTTTGTGAATTATTTTTACAGTTTTGAGCGCTCCTCCTCCATTTCTCAGAAGTTGACCTCCTGCTGGAAGTTATGAGAGAATATATGGCAATGGAAAAAATAATCGTAAAGTGCGCCCCACTCGATCAGGCATATGCCTAGACGTACACAAATGTATATTTAAAACGTCAGTAGGCTTTTACGATACGTTAGAGTGTCTAATGAGGTCTGATTCAAAACAGATTTAATATTATTTTCCAGACACCCAATGTTAAATTAGTATTTATTTACATAAAGTAATATACAATAATTAAAGACAAAGAAAGTTATTATTTCCTGAATGATTATAACATCTAATTTAACTTTTATCATAACTTTGAAATGCATCTCGAGTAGTCTTTTAGTAAGAACAATTTAATCTACAAAGTAATTGGAACAATTAACGGAGGATTTTAAACGAAACAAAATGAAATTCACGCCTTCGATAAATCAGAATAAAAAAATCTTCCACGAGGTAATTAAAATTAAAAATTCATACTTTTGGCTCCCTTTTTTGGTAAAATATCACACTGCAATGAGCATTAACCTCAGCGTCGTATATCACCTCAACCGAGGAATAATTTATACCAAGTTTATTTGCCAAATTCGAGAAATTTGTACGATTTGAACTACGCGAACGTAAATTTTATGTTATTGCCAGCGAAATGTCCCCATCAAAAATACTGATTGTCGCCTTAAACTAGATGCATCAAACGTTATCGTTATCGAAAATGTATAGGATAATGGTATCGAGCGCTTATCTCAATATGCGGGTGGTAGGACCTTGTGCAGGGTCCGTTCGGATCGCTACCACCATCTTATCCATTAACCTACCGCCAAACAGCAGTGTTCGCTTCGTTGTGTTCCGGTTTGGGGATAAGACAGCCGGTGTAATGACTAGCATAGAGGCATTCCATCTTAGTCCTCAGTGTTGGCAACGCATTTGCAGTTTTAGGCTTGCAGTCTTGTGAATGCGAATGTCTACGGGTCACAGTTTCCACTTACCATCAGGTGGCATGTGTGCTCGTTTGCCTTCTCTATGCCATAAAAAAAAAAGAAAAAAAATACATTTCGACAGTTTTCGACAATCGTTTACATTAGCAAAGCATCTTATCTAGGACCCCGACATAGCTCGACAAGTTGCATTGTGTAGAATCAAAAGTTTTTTTAGGTTCTTAACATATTTGTTTTAGCGAAATAAGGACTGGATTTGAATAAAACCGTTTTATCTATCTGAACATAGTATTATTTTTAAACCAATGGGCACTAATCAAAGTTTCGGCCTACATAAGTGCCACAAGAGACCATTATGTGACCTTTTTGGGTGGTTACATTTTATATCATTGCAAATTGTTATTGCGAACCGCACTTGGAGTAGGTATGTATGAAAGTGATAAGAAGAAATGCGTATTAAGTACGTTATATCTACAAGGAGATACGTTAATATTGCGTTAAGTAAACGAGGATCTTGTTATTATATAAGTTATTGGGGTAAATGGATATTAACTTACGGTTATGCTAAAGGTTCAGTCCACTTAGAAGTACGAACATTTTAGTACCATGTCACAGTAACGTATTAAAGTAAGACTGATTTGAATTAAGTATATCAATAGTTACGACGGATATTTTCAGGTATTTCCCGCTGCAATGCTTTACATTTTGTATTTAATAAGCAGTTTTGGTATTCTGAAAGCAAAACATAACACCAATATGATTTTAGAAAATTATATTTTCAACCGAAATTATTATGCTCAAACGGCATAAGGTCTTTCGCTGTCTACAAATGAAACCAAAAATGTGATAAATTATTGGAAGCTAAATAAGAATTTCAAAGGTAAATCCTTTGCAAAGACAAGAACACTCAGAAATACTTTTAAGTACAGTCCACGAGATCGCCGCGACCTAAGCTCCTCGCATTACGACTTTCTCCCGCTATCCCTAGCTAACTGTTAAAAACAATGGCAAGTACGAATATAACGAGGCAAAGGGTTCAGCAGTAAATGGTTATTTGAAAAGAGCTTTAGAAACCTCAATGCGATGTGTTAAAATGATTTCTGCAGGATACGTTACGTGGCGGAAAACTACTACTCATATTTGAAGGTAAAAATTGTAAAGGTAAGCTGTACGAAATCGTCAATTTTTCTATTGTTTTTTTTTTTCTACGAAGGTTGGCAACCATTACGGTATCTTGACTCTGTTGCCACCTGAACAGAGATCGAGTACTCAGGTCAAATCATTATTTATCCAAGATGTCTTTGATCAAGATGATGATGATGATGATGATGAGGTTCCATGATTTGAATTTAGGGTTAGAGATGTCAAAATCACCATTCTACTTTAATAACCAAATTTTGCATCTGTGGTCGGGTTCAAAGAGTAGCAGTGTTGAAATAGGCATATAAACAACGTATAACTATAGCTTTAAAAGTTTAACATAATCCCTGGGTCTACAGATCCTTAGCCTTAGTTTGTTCAATACGAGCGATTTTATGTTCGTTTGATAACGTACTTAATACCTAATACAATCATAAAATTGTGATGTGTTTTAATGTTTTTCCATGATTTTATTCATCTTAATACTAAGTGACTGTGCTCTTATCTAGTCTTCAAAAATGTAATGTAACCGACTGTACCATTTGTTATTTATATGCCATAGAGAACGCAAAGACTACACAAGAAATCTCAAAACGACTACTACTAAGTTAAAGATTATTAAAACACGTAAATGAGCAGAGCCTTGAGTGTAAGTTGCTACTCTCGCTGAATGCGTTTGCGTCCTTGTTATTTTTACCGAAAACGCAAATTCGTTCGCGACTTTTTTTGCATTAGCAACTTACAATAAGGGCTCAGTGTTCTTCTGGTATTCGATTAGTGAGCCTGGATAAGTTACTTAACGTTAACATAAACGATTTTCGAAAACTGACATAATGTATGGAATTGACGTAGGCGTTCGACAAGAGCGTCTGACAGCATATATATTTTTGATAACGATAACGAACGCCGAATGCATCCTGTCTAGAGCCTCAAGTAAGGCTACCAAAATTACCATTTGGGTCTTCTTTGCCATGGAGAAGATAGACCACCAGAGGATGTAGTACCCCAGACGCATTTAAGATTGTAAAAATAATTAAATGAGCCTGAAACGATAAAGTTATTGTGTACTGTAAAATACTGCGTTTTTCACGGAACCCTACCAAGGAAGATTAAGAGTCATTCCTTTCCGAGCCATTTCAGGAGACATGCGAAAGCTATTAATTTTATAGGCTACAGGGCTAGCACTACTCGTGGCCATTAAGTACCTAGGTACCTAAGAGCCGCAGTGTAAGGCTTAATAATTTAAATACTAAATAAACTTTATATGGTTAAAGGTTTTAGAACAAACGGGTATTATTATTTGAACAGATTAAGTACACGCTCGATTGTGAAAATAATCGAGGATGAAACCAAATAAGAAATTCTAACGGAATAAGTTGTTATCGTTTGATTATTACAATTTCAGTGAAAATTTGTTTTTACTATCATTACAAAAGTAATATTTTATAAAGATAACTGAATGTTTGTTATCTATATTTTTCATATTTTATGGATTGGTAGACGTAAGTTGTGAGACTGTCGCGTCGAGCGCCTACGTCAAAACCACACATTTTGTCAGTTTTCGAAAATCGTTAATGTTAGCAACTTGTCTAGGCCTTCTGTGGATAATTGCAATATCAATATTACCCACCCTGAAGACTAAGATGGCTATAAGCTAGTAATTTTACCTTTTGTACCCAACAACAAAAGAAAACAGTGGGATTACAGCTGTACAAAATGTTCTCTGTTCGCAGTTGGGCAAACGCAGTGTAGGACGCCTCAGACTATCTGGAGTAACGATCTTCGCAAGGTTGGCAAGAGCTAGCTGGGTGAATGTGGCTTCGGATCATGCTGGTGGCAAACAACAGGAGATGTCCATGTTCAGCAATGGACTAAAAGTAAAGGCTGATGATGATTATGATAATTGAATTGTATTGATTGATTGATGATTGGAATTATAGGAACACAAGAAACTAATTTCCGAGCGAACAACGTAATAAGGACGAGTGTTCGAGCCTTCGTAATGCTGGTTTTCTGCCTGCCCCTTTCCGCACTCAGTCTAGATAAACATTTAGCAGGTAGACCAGAGAGGTTACCATGAAATGCTAAAGCAGTAGGTATATAGTATTCGTCAAACTAAAATACAGCCAAATTGTATTAATACTCTGGTTTTGCTTTACGTTAAACCTACGTCGTTCTCATTCGAAACGACATAAACGTAATTCTGTAGCAGAGACACAAACAATCACAAAAAATGTAGGAACAATTTTCAACAACTAACCTTTTCCGTAAAATCTAAATTCCTTCCTCTACTTTTTCCGAGATCACGTTAAATTGGTATTGGAGCAATAACGGGGCTGTAAAGGGTGGTCATTTTATAAAGAGACGTTACGATCAGCCGTAACTTCTTCCATCCTATCCACTTTTGATTGTGCCAATAAATTTGTGATCCTTACCGTCTATTCGATCCGAATAACGGCAACGTAGGCAATGCGCTAGAGGGAATTGAAGACGCAATGTTACCTGAAGTCTGAGTTTTATTGTATGGTATACTTACGGACCAATTGAAGATACAATAGACATTATACATTAAGAACTTAAGGTTCCGGTTACGTAATAAATCCGTTTACTTTGTACCTGATGAATGATGATATATGAATTAAAATTTGGCCGGAGAATGAAAATGAACGACAAGTAAAATAACTCACCCTGTATAAATACATAAAAACACGGTAATAGCTCGAATACAAACTGGGTATATATTTTTTTTTAATTGCGCATCTCTATGTGAATGTAAAATGCTATTTAATAAAACAGCACAATACAAAAACACTTATTGAATACTAATGAAAACATAACAGAGAAAAGATTCAATTTTAAATTATGATGATTTTATATACCTATAAAGCTCACACACGTGAACCTAATGAAAATCTGCAATAGTGTAATTTTCTAACATACCCTACAGCGTTGCGTTCGTCATTAAGTTCATTGAAAGACTTTGATATAGACTACATTAATTGATTCAAACGATTTATTTATCATTATTTGTATGTCTTTACCAATCACGGGACTATGGGAGTCCCGGACCTTTGGAAGGCGTACATGGAGCCGAAGCCAACACGCAGAGGCCCTTTAGAAAAGTTTAATTTAGTAAATGTATGTAAATGTATGTATAATGTAAATGGGACACCGACCGGCGATTGTCCCTGAGTTCAAACTAAAGAAGTATGCTCCCACGGACAACCACCGGTCAGTGTAAGACTATTATGACGACGCGCTGGCCTAGTTGGTAGTGCGCCTGCCTACGAAGCTAGCGGTCCTGGGTTCAAATCCCGGTAAGGGCAGATATTTGTGTGATGAGCAAGAATATTTGTTTCTGAGTCATGGATGTTTTCTATGTATTTAAGTATATATTTCTCTATATAAGTATTTATATCGTTGTCTAGTACCCATAGCACAAGCCTAGAGCTTAGTTTGGGACTAGGTCAATTGGTGTGACATTGTCCCCTGATATTTATTTATTTATTTATTTAAGAAGGATGGGAATATTAATAATAGGTTCTATGAATGAACTGATATGGATTGGTAAACTAGGCTATTGATGAAACTACGGCGCCTGCCTGGCCAATGCTAATTACTTTGGTTGAAATGGCAGGCGGTGACTCGCCAACTCAATGGAATGGACCTCCCGAAATAGCCGCATATATATAGCAGCAGGGAGGCAACAGCTCCACAGGGGCTAAGGGTGGAGAGGTGCTCCTGGACTTTAAACGACCATAAGGTGCCCACTCACCACTTATGCAACACATCCGCCCTTTGAGCATATAGCTATTGCGACTCCACTCTGACCGGCCAATAAAGGCAAGTCAGAGGTGAGGGTCTGTTCCTCGTCATTGTACACCGCAGCCGGCCGGTGAAGGCAAGCGTGAGGTGAGGAACAGGACCTACCCTCGGGAGCACTCAGGTCCGTGGTGACGCCACTCACCAACAGCTCGCCACTAGCTGCCCTGCGGCCTTATTATTATTATTATTATTTATCATTAAATCGATACATGTACATACTCGTTACTAAAACTTGCGTAGGCTCGCCAGCAAACTCAACTTAAAGCGCAACGCTGACTCTACTCACCGTTTTATTATCAGGGTCCGTTTTTTGGGAGCTGTATTTTTCAGCCGTCACCATCTGGTTCCGTGGAGGCGGCTCACTGTATGCTAATGCAGAAATCAACGCCAGACTGATCCCCAGGAGCACCAAAAAAGTAACGCACACACACATTCTGCTCGGCACGTTCTTTCCCATACTTAGACACAAGTCATCGGATCAAATGTTTGCAGATTGAAATTAATATTACCACTTAAGAAATTAATACCCACTTTCAAAAGTCTGGAGCAATTATTAGCTTTTAATTGGAGCCTGTAATTATACTGTAGTCTTTGAAAATTGCCTTTATTCATTTTGTTTTGCCTTAAATTACTTTATGTTGAATTAAGATTCGCATAGCCACAGTTTTTTTAAATGTGGTAATCTTTGCGAAAACCCGTTACTTGTTTGTAAGAGGCAGTAAACAGCCTAGTGGAAGCGTGACTTTTTCATTCGAAATAACGGTCACAAATATGATGAGTCAAACCGAAAAGTAATGCCTTCAAAAGCATGGATATGGCTGCGAATGGTATCCTGCTGATAACTATACTATATTCTATTCGCTTTCCATCAGGCGATCCGTCTGCTCGTTTGCCTCCTATACCATAAAAAAAAAAAAACTGAAATCGTCGGTGAATTTCATAATACTAAACCAATATTTTATCTACTACAGAAAATTACATACATACTGTATCTTGTAACACTTTAAATTCATTTCCTTAGCTATACAGCAGTTTCCGAAAGCCTCCTTTGTCAGTACGTCCAACTTAGAGTGGGACAGGAAACGTCCACCTCGTTTCACAGCATGAATTCAATGGCGATTCAACAGTACGTCTAATTAAGTTATAGAGCTCCTGAAACTAACTTTTTGCTTGCAATTAGTCATATCTGGTACAGTTTTAGAGTATGCGTTGTTCATTACTGTTAGTGCCTTGCTCGGAGTAAATATGCATCAAAGGCAAATGCACCACTTGGGAAACGTATTCCTGAAATAGAATATTAAGCTATCATCATTTCAGCCCACATCCACCCACTGCAGGGTAAAGGCCTCTTCATTTCCACGCCATTTTTCCCGGTCTCGTGCTAACGCCATCCATCCTTTCCCAACTGTCTGCCAAATGTCATCAGACCAACGAGCTGGTGGCCTGCCCACTGATCTGTGACCTAATCTCGGCCACCATTCTGTTAGCGCCCTCGACCATCTACCATCGTTTCGCCTAGCTAAGTGTCCCGCCCACCTCCACTTCAGTTGCGTTATTCTTTGGCCGACATCTGCCACTTTAGTCCTGCGCCTAATCTCAAAGTTCGGTACGTGATCCAGAAGTGAAATCCCCAACATGGAACGCTCCATAGCTCTTTGTGCAACTTTAATTTGGTGCATACTTGCCTTTGTGAGCGTCCATGCTTCCGACCCGTACGTGAGGACGGGGAGAACACATTGGTCAAAAACTTTAGTTTTTAGGCATTGCGGGAGATTACTTTTTAGGATTATTTCTAGCTTATTAAAAGCGGCCCATCCCAGTTGAACCCGTCTCGCAATCTCCTTTGCTTGCCTATTTGGGCCAAAAGTTAAGCAGTGTCCAAGGTAGACGTAATCCTGGACCAGTTCTACGGCTTCATTACCAACGTTGATATTTGGTACTTGAGCCGGGAAGCTCGTCATGATCTTCGTCTTGGACATGTTCATCCTAAGGCCTACCTTCAAAGATGCTGCGTGAAGGTCTTCTAGCATTTTCTCGAGATCATGAAGGCTCTCAGCTATGATAACCAAATCGTCAGCAAACCGCAGGTGCGAGAGCCTAGCGCCGTTAATGTTAACACCACTTTCATCCCACTCGAGCGTCTTCATAACATCTTCAAGAAGACATGTGAAGAGCTTTGGCGAAATAGTGTCACCCTGGCGCACTCCCCTGCCCAGCGGAATGGGGCTGGTAAGTTCATGCAATCTCACCTGCATAGTGGCGCACCTGTACAGCTCCCGGAGCAAATCAATGTAACCACGATCCATCCCACAGCGATGGAGTGAATGAAACACAGCCCAGTGCTCAACGCTGTCGAATGCCTTTTCGTAATCGACGAAGGCAAAACACAAGGGCCGGTTATATTCTTTGCATTTCTCCATTAGTTGTTTAACGCTGTGAATGTGATCTATTGTGGAATATCCGCTTCGGAAGCCAGCCTGTTCTACAGGTTGGTATTCGTCAAAGAGACGCGATAATCTGTTGCATAAGATCTTAGTGAACAGTTTGTATACCTGGGAAAGGAGGCTGATGGGGCGATAATTACCAAGATTCAAGATTAAGCTATACATACATTAAAAATCACGTGTCTGCCGACGATAGTTCAAAGGATACAGCGGTTATTAAGGTCGAGCCAAAAGCCCCTACACAATCACGTTTCTTGTATACGGACCCCTTAAATTTTTAATCTATTATAGTTTTTGATATTTGTTTTTATAGCGGCAAAAGACACACTGTGTGAGAATTTCAACTATCTCTATTACGGATCATGAGATACAGCCGTCTGAGAGACAGACAGATACGAGGACAGCGGAGGCTTAGTAATAGGGTTCCCTTATAACTCGTTGAGTACGGAACCCTAAAAAGTAACTAGTGATCAAAATAATTACTTTTTGCTGCCTGCAGAGTTGTGGTCTGATTGGCATTGAAGCACGTTCTTTGACAGGTGAACACAAATGTGGAGGCCGGCATGCGTTGCATAATGCAATATTGAACATGCGGACTGATGCATCAAATTTGATGCCAGACAATTGCGTATGCAAAATTTTAAGTCAATCTTCCAATTAAAAGTGACATTAAATTTACAAACCTAATAATGCCTTGAAATGTATGTATAATAATGTAACTTACAAGTTGAGTAAATAAAATTTCCTCTTTTTAACCGACTGCGGCAAAGCTCAAAAGGAAGGTTATGTGTGTGACTTGTATATATGTCCGACAAATTAAACTTAGTTAGATTCGTCTTAACTACAAGAGTGTCATATGCTATATTAAAATTAATTAAATGTGAAATTGGCGAAATAAAAAATTAATACAAGATAATTAACATTACTTTGACGACATTATCTAAACAGCAGTTGGTTTTTTTAAAACTTGCTTTTCGTTAGACTTGTTTATACTTAATAAGTATAATTTAAGTTTTAAAAAAAGGGTCTTACCATACCTAATATGATTAATGTATCTATTTTTAAAGTTTAGTATGATTTTTAAAATGGAATTGATGTATTCATTATCTTATTCATATTCATATTCATTTATTTGCATAACCATGGTATTGCAAGGTGGTGGTGGTGTAGATAGATAGGTATTGATTATAAAAAAGCAGAATACTTATTACAGTTGTATAAAGACGCCGCCGAACTAAAATTCTCCCCAAGTAACTTATTCTATTTTGTCATTAATTTCTATCTTTACAAAAAAGCAACAAAGACGTTTCGATATCAATTTAAATAAAAACAATTGAAAGTAAGTTTACCGAAATTCAAAGACAGAAATATCAAAAGTCTGAGACATCAGCTAAAATTATTATAAAAACGCCTACTAAAATAAGGAAAGCAAATGTGCTCTGTCATAGTTGGATGTTTAATACCCGAGGCGCTTCGGGCTAGCGCGAATGATAATATTTAACCTCTGTTAGTTTACTAGGAAATAGTTAATGTTTTGAATAATAACAGCCCTCGAGTTTGTTAGGTTTTTAGGAACGAAGGTATTTATTACAGTGCTTAGTTATTTTTTGTTTTTACTTTGCGCTTACCGTATTTTATTGTAAAAAAATGAACAAATAATTAATAGATTATAGGTAACATTTATAACCTAACCTAACCAGAAAAATAACCGTATCTATATGTTTTTCGATCGTATGCCTGATAAAGTTATACAAATGGTTTTGATGCTAACCGTTCATTATACGTTTCGTTGGTAGTTAAATGAAATTATGACAAATGTTTTTAGACTGATTAAGGCGCAGCCGTTATCGAATTATCAACGTTATGATACCTCTTATTCACTTGTCAGTAATGGCGGCCAAGTTAAAAATAATACGGTAACATGTTAAACGCAATAAGGTTTGAATGAGTAGAATAGCCCTTCGTGCTTCGTGCCCGAACAGGGATCAATACCAGAGTATCGATAACAGAAATATTTCGAGTGTTTCATTTGTTTTTAAATAAACGGAAATGACATACGCGTTTGATGAAATGGAAATTGGGAAAAAGAATGCATAGGCTGGTTTGTAAGGACACCATTTTAATCCTGTGACTCTGTGTTTACAACACGCATTAAAAATCGACTACTCAGCTTTGGAGCTACCCGCACCGAAGCACTGATTGCTTCGAGATTAGGCAGAGGACGGAACAATTACGAAACCGCAGATAACTAGCAAACACGAGGGGCTGTTTACCCCCCTCGCTAATCCCGCTTAACAGGAATAGTCTGCTTTTCAAAGCAAGTTAAGGCAAAATTGTACTGGACTCCGTCTCGATGCGGAGGATGTAGTTTTGCAGAAGAGCAAAACAGAAATTTCGTTCGAATATAAAATGAAAAGAGCCGAACTCGCGCACGAAGGGTTCCGAACCATTCATATATTGAACTCCCTTTAATTTTTATGTCACATTTGTTGTTATAGCAGCAATAGAAATAGGTGCACATTCTGTGATCAACTATCTACCTGTTATGGTTCATGAGATACAACCCGCTGACAGACAGAAGGACGAATAGCGGAGGCTTAGTACCTAATAGGTTCCTTGGCACCTTTTGGGTACGGAACCCTAATAAGGTAAACTTTTAGAACAGCATGAACCGTATCCACGTAGAAATGAGAACAACGGCAATAAGTTCAACTTCAATAGGTAATATAAAAACTCTTTTAAAACTTAAAATAACAGGATCCAATTAAAATTACACGACTAGTAAACGTTTACACTTCGTGTAGTTTTTCCAGATGAATAAAATTTTAAACTGCTTAATGTTGACTAACCACTATCACTTTTAAAATTACTTAACGTCACATTTAAAATGCTATTTAGAACTATTATCACTCAGGTTATATAACAGTCAAAGTCACGGTATGCCCAGAAGCTTAACAGCTATGGGAGCGTAGCCCTCGGCGATTCCCTCCCAACTAAGGCTCCCAGCATCAGCTGATGCCAGCCAGTCGATAACTCTGGCGTCGTCCTGTCTAAGATGTGACCTGTTTTCAGAGGCTCGCTGTCTGGCTGGCAAGAACTACGACTTTTTTTTTTAGAAATTGTCAAAGAGTAATCAGTAAGTTTTACGTGTTTTAGTACTTAATATTCAATGAACCCCGATGTTGTGTATAAAATAAAGACAGTAGATTGGTAAAATGTTATTTTACTATGTTTTAAAGATTCGTTTTAAACTATTTAAATATTTACTAGAGTAAAATAAAAACTGAAGATTTACGCGACACAAGGCGGTGATTGATTCTTCATCTCTTTATTATTACACAGTAATTAATTTCTTGGTTTTTCTAAATGTGTGTAAACTTTAAATACGTTCTATTCTACAAATCATTATTATTATTAAATTCCCTAAATATATTTCTTTAACAACTAGATAAAAGGATGATTGGAAAGGATACGTACGGATGCGGCGACAGCCGTACGGCTCTATTGAAATTATTATTGTCTATTTTATGACGGAGCCGATCGCGCGTCGCAGCATATTTGCCGCGACGTGCGCGTGTCGCGGAAGGCGCCCGCGGTCAAGTTGTTGTGCGCTGCTTGGTAAATACTGTGAACATGATTTAATACCGTTTAAAGACCATAAATTTATTTTTGTTCCAATCCGTTGCGGGCCGTTTGGTGGAAATAGTGCATTAATCTATGGCGTCAACATGTCCCGACCTCGATGCTTGAAAAGTTTGACCGAGCCTTTCTAGCCAGTCTGTTTTCTTGACCTTTGTATTTATTTCTTCCGACGGGTGAAGGAATGGTGGTACGGAATTGAAGAGATGCCAAGACTTAAGCAATTAGACTTTTGTGCTAGTGATATTAGGAATCATCGCGGTAAAAGTGGCGAAAAGAGAAACTTGTTATGTTGGATGTTTTAAGGTTCCGGCGTTTCATTTCGTTTCAGAAATTCATGGCAAACACATTTTTTTTCTGAGAAGGCACGCGAGCTCTCAGGCCATCTGATGGTAGGTGAGATCTGAGACCCGTACACATTTGAAATCTCAAGACTGCAATCCTAAGACCTCAAATGCGCTGCCAACCCTGAGGACTAAGATGGAATGCCTCTATGCTAGTAATTTCACCGGTTGTCTTATCCCCACACCGGAACACAGGGATGCCAACACTGATGCTTGGCGGTGTGTCAATGGATAAGATGGTGGTAGCGATTTGGACGGACCCTGCCCAAGGTCTTACCACCACTAAAAATAACAAAATAATAAATAAGTAATAAAATAATAAATATCGTTTTAGTAACATATTATAAAATTTTATTATTAGTTTCGTATTTATGATTTGCAAGAATTGCCCTTTTTAATATTCAATTTTGATGTTGGTAGAAGCTGTCCTGAATGCCAAGCAGCAGGGCACTTACTATTGTGTTCTAGTGTGGGGATAATATGAAATTGCTCGAGGCATTCCAACTGAGTACTACTACCGATGTTATTTTTACCTGCTGTTGTATTCTCTCTATTTTTTGCTTTCTGAGTTACTGATCCAAGGCGAAAGAGAAGAGAATATTTGCCCAAAAACAAATAGTGCCTCAAATCCTTGAACGGTAGGTAAATATTTTACGCTAGAAACCATAAATCAGCCAAAACGGAAGCCCCACACCAGCGTTTGACGTAAAAAAATCAGCTTCAACTTGTCAATCCACGGAAACACCGTCGCTTCCAAACCATTATACCGCTAAAACGTCATACGAAACCACGTGTTCCACACGTCACCGATATCGAGTTAGCGGCGTCACGTCACGTCACCGCGACACGTGACACTTTAACTGTCACCGTCACACATATGCTGTTACCGCGTGCGAGAGACGCAAGCGGCTGAAATTAACTGCATGCTAGCTTGGGTGTCACATAGCAATTGGTAAATTATACGTGCTATTGGAAAACCGCATTGTATGGTGAACACCGCGGTGCCTTAGATATTTTATTTGCTTGGGGTTATGCTACAGGGAATATGAGAAGAGAATAGCGTGTCACGTGTGCGAAGGATTATTTTTTTCCTCAACGACTACAAGCGGAAAAACTACAGTTGTTTTCTATTTGTAGTTTCCCCCAACCATATCCTATCCAAAAAGTAACCTTTACTTTTTCATGCAGATTTAATGAAAGTTGACCCGCTGATTGTATTCATTGTTAACTATAAACTTTTTTAAGGGTCTGAATTTTGGCCAAGCAAGGAAAAGCATGAAACAGCAGCCGGTGTGCATGTGGCGGACATGCGTATTTTACGATGGATGAGTGTCTACACTAGAATGGATGAGATTAGGAATGAATTATGTTAGAGGCTTGAAAGTGGCACCGATAGTAGAAAGGTTGTCGAGTATGGACATGTAATGAAGACGGACGAAGGACACATAACTAAGAAGAGAAAAGTATGTAGTGATATAAGGTTAGAGTAAGCCCGAAAAAGTATTGCGTGGATTATGTAAAAAATGACCTTGTTATAAAAGGTGTGAGTAAAGCGTTAACGTGTATAGAGAAGAGCGGAAGACAAGACATGTTATACCGACCCCACCTAGGGTGGAATAAGGACAGGAGGATGATGAAATTATAATGTATGATAGTGTGTGGGATCACCACAAAATCTCTCTTTATCCTACTTAAGTATAAGTTATATATTTGTTGGGTTGCTATAAAACCAAATATAAGCCATATTTCTGTACAATCCTTTAAGTACTCCGTGGAGTTTCAATAAAAAACCCAGCGAAACCTGTTAGAAATCACACTCACCCCTACAAGTCATTCACTGAAACGTGCGAGTGTTTTTTTCAACCAGCCTCCCCATTCATCTAAAGTCAAAATTAGCGTTAGCGTTACAAAAAGAAATGTTTGCCTTTATTGTGTGGGAATAAAGTTCAAACATAGTCATCGGTTTCTATTTCAGCTGCAAAGCTATGTTTGCGCTTACTGTGCATAGCCCCGGGTGGAGGGCGTCTGAGTGTTCGCGGATACGTTTCGAAACGATATCCTCTTGGAGGTTTCCGAACGTGTCGGACTTTGTTTGATATCATTGAGGCGTTCGCAGTATAATGAGTCCGTTCGAATACCGCTCTTGAGGATAAAAATCTCGATGTTGACGATATTTTAAAGAATAAAAGATTTTTTAAAGTATGATATTACGGGTTGCGGCTTGATTTCTCTTTTGGTTTCAAGATTTCGTTGGAGAAATCCGGGAACCTACATACAATAAAGGTAATCGTCATTTAAATAGATACCTAACATTTTTAACTCTGTTTGCAGTTGTCATTTATGCAATATAAATTGATGCCGCATGTTTAAGTTAAAAAATATAGTTTTAGTTAAAGTTAAAATATATAAGTACCACTCATTGCTTACCTACTTAACTCCTAAAAAAATATTTAAGATGGTCTTAAAAGTTTTAGTTTTATCCTAGAAGGTTTAAAGATGAAGCTTAAAACAAAAGGTGGACAGACATTTAAAAAAAGTAAATTGCTCAATCGTAATATTATTTGAACAAATTTGTTCAGCCGGTTGTTTAGTTTGGGGAAATGTTACACGAAATTCATTAAAAGTTTTTGGATTTCGGAGAAAAAACCTTCGATAAAATATACAGCATGAAGAAGAATTTAAAAGTTACACAGTTAATCACGCTTCGAGGGGTTCAATTTATTTGGTATAAATCATAATAACAATTGAACAGGCACGCCATTTTTGATTAATTATAAGAATAATAATGTACTTATTTCAATATGGTTGCGGTAATAAGATGATAATGAAAACTTATTATTTAAATCGACTTCGTATTAAGTTTTGCATTTCATACTTTAAATAGTAAAATTTATTGTGTAAGCCAACGTGATTAACAATTCTAGTTTATCAGATATATTTCGATTAACAAATTACAATATTTAAATAGATTTTAGAAGTAGTAAAGTATGCACAAAAGTTACTAGATCAACCCTAGCAAGTATCCGTTCGCTCAATGAATAGCAAACTGCATTTACCCTGTTAAACTGGTCTATCAATAGTTCAAACACAAGCGGTCTACCGAGAATACCCAGTTCCGAGTTTCTGCATAATCTTAGCTAGCTTGCTTATAACAAAAACAGCTCGATGCCAGGCCATTTGCATATACCAACCACAATAAGAGCTACATTCCCAAGAAACTTATCCGATACAATTTAGAGCACCAACATAACCAAGCACAATGTGATATGCAAAACTGGGCCTTACGGTTACAAAACTTGTGTGCAAACTTGGGCGAATTTCACCTGAAAACTACTTTGGAGTAGTCATGGAGGTACAGGCAAAACCAACAAGAAAAACAACAGAGTTAGTGGTTCAGTCTGGTAACATGGTTGCAGGCGGAAAGTTTCGTCTAGTTAGGACTTGCCGCGGTGGCCAACAAGCTTAATAGATGGGTAATGATGGCCCCATACTTCGGATTTAAAAAGTTTGCGCATTTCGTTGATAGAATTTTGAAGTAGATGGCTTAATAATACACCACATTTTGAAGCAAGCGTGATTTAGCGTAGACAACACATTCTACTTTCTAAATAGAAGTGTGTTATTAAACTTATTAAATATTGAAAACAAGTGCATCCTCGTCGTAATGTTCATCTTGAAACTTAGTGATAGTAAAAATGAACCTTAAATTTTAGTAGAGTTTATACGTACCATCTTAAAATATTCTCCTTTTATGCGTATGCGTAAGAAACCCGTCTAAAATACGAGGATAAAGGTATATGCAAGAGCGTAAGTACGTGGCACGCTAGGGTATGTCATGCCTTTTCAAGAATACATTCATATACATGTTGATACATTTTCACCTGTGTCACACACGGGCTTTAACATGACTGAATAGAAAGTCTTATTTTTCGTCAATTTTATCAAATTAGCATATTAAATAATTATATATCCTAGCAAAGTAACAATACAGCAGCAGCGGGACAGGGCTCAAGCTACCGAAGGTTAGTCGCACAATACGACGTGCGGTGCTGAGGAGTACTGCTTTCTGTATCTGGTCCTTGATCTAGTTATCTAGCGATAATCGCTTAAGATGTTGGGCAAATATACCTTAGTAATAAATGGCTTTTACCAAAATAAATCTTATACCTGCGAGGTGTTTAAATCACCGGTATCAAACATGATGTCTCCAACATGAACGTGAAGTTCCAAAAGAATTTTCGGATCATTGATGAAATAGTTGTTACCTTTTGTTGTTAAACCCTTTAGCGGATTTTTGAAATTGACTGCTGTCGGCTTTACAAGCATTTTGACACTTCCATTGTATCTTGCCTTTTTTATGGTATAAAATAGGCAAACGAGCTAACACGCTATCTGATGATAACTGGGGTCTAAGAAGCGTGGACTTTGCAATCTATTTTATTTTAAGGACTTTTTTTTGCTTATTCATCAGTGGCTTATCAAGACCAAGCTAGCCTTAAGAAGAGCAGATGTCTTATACAAAGGACCATGGGCAGAAATGTCCCCCCCACCAACAGAAATGAAACATGTCTCATTTAATAGATCTCAGCAACATTATGTATTTTTACTATGGAGACGATCACCAGATGTATGGGGTTTTCTTGGAAAACCATAATCGTATCGTATGGAATTTGTTTGAAAATGAACACATATATGGATGATTTGCCTTATTTGGCCCTTGTTTTCATTAAAAAAATCCCATTGATTTTGCTACTAAAATAAGTATTTTGTCTTTTTTTGGGTCCTTATAAACATATAGACATACATCCCGTTACTGGGGGGGGACAGTGCCCATACAAACTTATTGTCCTTTGCGTACAAATCGTGAACTTTAATGGCTTTCTCTATGAGTTGAACTTATTAATGCTTAGGTACCTAATGTATTTAAAATTTCAGCACATTCCAATATAACGGGAAATGGTTCATACGTACGCTGCAAGATTTGAGCTACACATATTGACAAACATGTCAAGTTAAATAAATCAATTGTAATAAATAAACGGAACGCAGTCAGCATTCCCAAAAAGGACCGTAGCTTTGTCCAACATGGCTGCCATCAGTGGCAGCCAAATGCCAGCGTATTCATCCTAACATCCCCTAGCCTCCGCGGCGGTATGTCCGCATTGTTACCCAAACCTTCGTGCGACAGAATTTTGTTTATCTGTACCCAGTAAAAGGCTTTGTCTACAAAGGCGAGCGATAAACGACGCGGGCCCTGAAACAATCCCGGTTATAAAGGGTCTGATAGGGATAGAGGAATATTTGCGATGCCACGCGTGGAGATAGATAGCGCTATCAAGATATTTATTGTCTGTGGGACTAATTTTGTTTAGAGGATCTTTTGGGTTGCCCTCAGCCCGTAGGGGTACAGTCGGAATTTGTTGGTTATTAGGCTTGTAGAATATGTAAATATGCAATTGATTAAAAAGGATACTATACAAAATTAATTAAGTTCATAGTTTCATATCAATAGGTACAGTAGAAAAAACGAAGTGTGATAAATAATTCATACGAAAATTGTAATGGTAAAGTAAAACTTATAAAATAAATATTGAAAATTTAGGTTACAAATGTAAATGTGAAATGGTGCTTATTTTCCCTATTTTTAAATCAAGGTTAACTTTCGACCACATCCAGACATGGTTGTAGCCAAAAAGATCTTGTATTAATGTGTTTTATGTTATTTTGAAAGTACAAGTAGTTTGGCATCTACTTAGCGGTCGATAAATTGTCACACCTACTACCTATTATACAAAATGTACCTTATAAGTAAAAGAGATCAGATATTTGCCGCCGACAATCTGCCAACTTCTAACTTTAATTTAATTTTCGGTTAATTCCCAAGAAAGTAATTGGTTCGGCGAAGGCAAAACACTGGATTTCCCTGAATTCATTATAGATAATTACATTTCAGAGAAGAATTTAATATTAAGGTCTTCTTTATATTATACCATGATAACAAAAGTGATTTTAATTATTTCATCAATTACAATTTTAGAAGTCGTTAGTATACTTACGTGAAAAGCTCCTCGAATCAATGGTCCAGCCTGCCCCACGTAAAGCGTAGAAGCTGAGTCAAACACCAGCTCCAAAGGGTTCCTCCTCACAGGAACAGTATCAAACTCGTGGCAGTTCAGAAACAGGGTCACATTATCTGTGGTAACCTTCAGAGCAAACCGACTCCATTTCTTAGAGAACGACGGTATAGCAAAGGATACAAGAGTTTGCGACAAAGCGTAGATATTAGCATCCGTATACATAAGTGATATGTTCGTGAGATCTCTTCCAGAGGGTATCAACTGCACGCCCAACTGAACAACGGTCTCTAAAGGATTTACGACGGAGAATAAAAAGCCGCCATTTTCTGTTGCAGGTCGCACTGTGGCTGTAATGGAGAATTCTGAATACAGTTTCTCGGGCATGAAAAGCCGGTATGGGGATTTGATGTCGGAGCCGGGCTTGAGACCGTATGCCGGGAACCCGTCGAGCCCCTCATCGAAGTACTGGGTCTTGGGGTTGCTGAAGGGAACTCCGATGGCGTGGAGCAGGTCGTACTCAGGAATTTCTGGAACAAAGGCAAAATAGTTACCATAATTGCCGATTACACTTAAAGAATAAAAAAGCCGCGGAGTACGTAATTTGTTATACCGGTTTATTTGGTCATGAGTAGTCAAATTATAAATTCATAGTGAGTACTATTTCATGTATCCTACATTGAAAATATGGACCATTCCGAAAACGCAAATTATAATCTGTAGGTCTCTCTCTCGCAAATTATAATCTACACACACATTGTAAAACAAATTCTTCCGCCGAAAAAGTATTGAACGGATTTTCTTGCGGTTTTGACCTCTAGTCAGATAATTTTCTAGGAAAAGTTTTTATGTATGAAATTCCGACTTAAGTACAGGAATTACAGAAAGCACAGATTAGGGTCACTTGTTAACAATAATTAAAAAAGAAAACGAAGAAAAAACTTTATCTTAGTAAGGCATTAAACCAAAGCGCCCCATTGTATACCGTAAAATTATGACCGCTACCATAATAATCACAGGGGCTGTTTAAAAATGCAATTCACTCACTAAATAGACACTTACAGCAAGTGGTAGTAATGCAGGCAACCACCGGACAGCTCACGGTAGAACATTACAACAGTACGCCAGCAAAATAAGTTTAGTTGTAATATTTTTCAACAGAACACGAAGTATAGATAAATACTCATTTATAAACCTTTCTCTTCCAAATTCACTTTATACAAGTAAGTTAAAAACTACACTATTGCTTTGAGGAAATATTAATAAGTCATAAATAAAACACCTAATGTAAAGTGGATTTACTTTTCGATTCCATATCAGCCAGGTACGAGCATGTCAACACACTGAAATTTATTTAAAGTATTAAATCATATCACGTGGAGGGTTCATGTTTTATGGTATCAGTCTATAATGACATATTTTGGCAACTAATTCGTAAGCCTATTATTAATTTTCTGCCAAGGGTAAAACGCTATGAAATTCACTACTCTTCATACTGTTTTATATCTTACTACTATGATTCGTGATTTACCGCAGTGAGGAATCATACAAAGCATTCTGCGATAAAGCAACTTGAGCTTTGTTTAAAAGCATCAGCCTGTATAATGGATGCCAGTTTAGTTTATTATTAATCTAGATCTGGCTTAAACTCGTGTTATAATATATATATTTAGGGAAAAATATGACATGCTCATTTATTTTTACACAACATTTTAAAACAATACTGTTTTTAATTTATATACTAATAGTGTATTTTATGTAGTTATACTTATAGTCAAATACATATTATAATATAGCTATGCAGGTCATTTTAAGTTGAGGGTAAAGTACAGACCTATAGCAGTTATATAGCTCTGTCCTTTTCTCTCAGCGTAAACAGAACTGCTTTGCTATGTCATAATAAACCCCCTGTAATGATTTGATAGTTTATATATTATATTATTGGTGAATGATTTATTGATAGCCAAGGTTATATACAGTACTATATAGCTAGGAGCATGCATAAACGTAAACGAAGTATAAAATAAGGTATCTATAAATCAAATGTGCTTCTAAAACAATTATAAGTCGAATAACTTTGAATTAATTAACGCATGGCATGTGCGATGTATGTATTGTAATAACTTAGAACCATTATTTAGAATAGCCATAGGAAAATATAATTTTCAAGTATCAGTTTCCTGTTCCTTAGGTTTTTCTGGATAGGCACTTTTTCCCCTTCGCCCAAGATAAGTAAATAACAAGAACAAAACAATAGCGACATGAAAAAAATACTTTAAAGCATGTCTTTCTGTCGATGACATGTTTCGGATTGTTAAGACATACCAGAAAGGTAAATGCAATAAATAAAAAAATAAATAGCAGCCTGACATATAACAACATTTATTACTCATGTCATGAGTATGTTGAAAAAACAAAAATATATGAGAGTCAGTTAAATGTAAGGTAATAAAACAAAAAACACAATAAAACTGAATATTGTAGTCGTGTACTTCCATTTCCTTCCCTTTTCGTTCGTAAGATGTAAAACATCAAACTGATTAAGTTTTCACAATATTTTAGTAACGTACTTCAGGAAGTACTGATTTATTGCCACTAAAGTTTTAACAAGAGCATAAACTTGATAGGCATTTAATGGCCAGCGGATGTTATTCCATAAATAAACATCATTCATGGATCCAAGCAAACAAAAACCAAATAATCACATTTATAACACACTTATAGTATACATTTTTGGTGTGAAAATATTTGGACATGCATTATTAAATACTTAAGCACTAATGATCGGAATAGATAGAGCTTTATGCCGAAAAATGATGCGACGGCTTGCTCGGATACATACTTTTCTTGCTATAACTATTTCTATTCTATTTACGCGCAAATTACATTAAGCGCTATAATAAGGCATTGAGGTCTATCTACATTCTAATGATTGTCAATAACGTTTTATTACCCTATGTACATCCAGGAGCCAAAATACCGGGTCAGAGTGCGTTTTTCATAAAAACGAGACTATTTCGAAGCCTTCGTTCCTTGCATGGGGTTGTTTTGAGTGAGGTTTAATGGTGGATACTGCGAGGTTCAATAGAGGAGGTTAAAAGTTCTTAAGATACCTAACTGATCGCACAATCAGTTAACACCACAGCGGGAGAGTTTGGGTCAGCACTTGGATTTCCTTACATTTTAATGCCATTTTAGATGTTTTTCTGAACATGCTCAATTCTGGCGTTAACCGCAGATTTATTCAGTTGGGTATCCTAGGCACTCTGGAAGTCCTGTATTGATGCTCGAGGTATTCATCATCAGATTTCACTAAAAGCATTCCCTGGTTAGGAACCGAGGCTTCGAAATAGCCTTTTTAGTATGAAAAACGCACTCTGACTCGTTATTTTTGCTCCTGAGTGTAGATTAGGATATAATAATAGTTGTGTTTGAACAATTTGACAGGGCCGACATTCTAGGCGGTAATAAGCGTATCGTCGTCTTATACATGTTATCGTATTGTTAACGTTTTTATAGCTCTTATTTTCTTGACAGTAATGGAGGCGGAGTTAAAAACCATAACAGCTCAAAGACGATAATGGTTTTTAACGCCTTGAATAGAGGCCGAGATCCTGCTTGAAAGTTCTTGAAATTTTCGGTTTTTATGCCACGTAATCTGTAGGTTAGTACGCAGACGAAGGATTAATCTTGAAGAAATTCCATTAAATTTGCCGCTGTAGGTGCTCAGACATTTTAGAGAGAATGTATTTGTTCCTTTTTCAAACTTGTTTAAAAAATCATCATGAGACATAAAGTAACATCCGTATTGTTAACTGAGTGCAGTCGTTAGATCGTTTTTTTTTTTATTTCATTTCTAACATGAAGTAAAATGGTAAATTGGTATTGATCGACAGTGCAACGACCGCTTGGTGACTGAAGGTGCAATTTGCATTTGAAATCAGCCCTTCCCCTGTTGAAGTTGCAGCTATAAATAATTTAGATTACAGCTGGAAACAAAAGCATCCTGGACTTTGTATAATTTTAAACAAATAATTAGTAGGTGATAACTTTTGTATATTATTGCTACAGTACTACTTATAGATAATTTTGAATGGCGGATTGACCCTAGTTTAATGTTGCCAACTTATTTTCATAAATTAACACGTTGGTTCGATCTAAAAAGCGGAGTCTGAAAACCATTCAAAGTTAAAAAAACTTACCACTTTGATACTTTGAAGACCCAAACATTCCATCATTTGCCGCGCCGAGTGTTAGTGAGAGTAGAACCGCTAATAAGCGACACCTGAAAAAAAGAAAAAAGTTATTAATACGAGTTATGCTAACTCTTTTCAACCTTGCACAGGTATACTTGCGTGTCAGAATCGCACTAATATTATAAGTGCGAGAAATATAAGAATTGCACTAATTTCACGCTGCAACGGTTAGACGAAAATGGATGAAATTTGAAATGGAGATAGCTTAAGTATAACTTAGATTAACACATAGGCTACTACTCATCCAAATCAAGTCAAATCAAATGAAAGTCGTATAGTTACCGAGGTTCAATAATCGAATTCTACGCGGATGGATTCGCGGGCAGAAGCTAGTGTAAGAATAAAGATGATTAATACGAATAAAGTATAAAATTTCATGCGACACCGTCACGTAGGGATAGCCTTCTGGAGGCCTGTGCGAGATAGATCGGGGGGTTTATCCCGTGCAGTAAGAGATCCTTAGTGGGATGCCGTTCCATGGCATCTCCAGCGCAGTTACCGAGAGGGCTAGAATCTCTCACCCGAGGGCGAGCCCATAGGACAGCCAGTTTTTTTTCCGTGCAGGCAGTCAAGTAATGTGTCTGTGTAATATGCCTGTTGTATACCAATAGTTAAAATGCTCTGCTCAGTGTTTTGTTTTTTTGTTGCTTAATAAAGAGTAATCATATTGTATTGTATTGTAATACCTTTTTCGCGAAATAATTTGTGAATAACACAATTTGCTTAACGATGATTTGGTTAAACACACAGAACCCTTCTACTATAGTACCTTAGTCAATACAATATTTTCCTTCGTTCTTACACTTATAAATCCTACAGTAATTCAACAAATGAGAGATTTTCATATCCTGCGTTACTTGTTGAAGTTACCAATAAAACAATGGTGAATAGGAAATTTGTCTCCAAATATACCGAGATTTTCTGTGTCATTGTGGTAATATTTTCGGGAAACGGTGAAACTCATTGTGTTTACTACATTAGTATGATTATTGAACAGCCTTTTTGAGGAAAGGTCAAATATTGAGGAAATTGGTATTTTTATTCGGAATTATTTTAGCAGAAATGTCGGGATGATGGAGTCGTATGACATGTTTAATTGGACAAATGATACGTTTGACATTATAATACCTATCAGTGATGTTATTGAATTATGCTCAGTAGAATTGACAGTGTTTTTTTAAAGTAATTATTAATGTCAGTCGAAATTGGTCTAGTTAGTTTTAATATTTTGAAAGGGAAGGCAATATAGACCTACTAATAGTATCAAAATTATTAATAATCTAAAAAATAACTCATATTACAAGCATGGTAAAATGGCTCAACTTTTTATTAGATCACATATTCGATCACGCAACTAACTAAAGCGCTATTGTATTTAATTAAAGCTAAATTATAAAATTTCATAATGAGAATTCATAAAGATAAACAAAATGGCCTAAACACAGATATTCTCGGCAGAAATGACCCGCAATATCTGCAATTATATCACGTTAATAAAAATAATCCTAACAAGTTATACGTAAAGAAATCATACGTTATAGGTAGGTCACAGTTTGACGGTTTTTAAGAGTGGATACCATTCCAACACCCAACAGGAATGTTCAATCTGCAGAGATCTATCGCATTTATAACCAATACTTTGCGTATGATTCACGCAACACGAAATACTTGTACTTCATCAAAAAATAGAGTGCTTCATTTCGAAACTAGTGATGCATCCACGACATTTCCATTAAAAGCAAAATAGCAAATTTTTGTTGAAAGCTTTTCATCAGTTCATTAAATATGAATCATGTTACCGGTTTTCTTTACACATGACATAAATGTAAACGAACCGATTCAGCAAGCGAAACAAACTTAGGCCAGTCAACGGAGGCGTCACATATGCAATCAGATCAATATGAAGTGCAGCGCGTAAGGAAAAATCGATTAGCAATTCAGATTTGAGACCATGAAGAGAGCGTTAATTGAGTCGCGTACTGGATGTTTTTGCAAAAAATAGTTTTGAATAAGCTTCGTTCGTTTTCTGAACGTGCATTGATTACGAATGAGCATGTAAGTAATTGAACGTATTCGTGGGGTAGCGCGAGAATTAATTCGTGTAACTCTGTCGTGGGCACGTATGTGTGGGAACGATTTGCATTAATATTTATCGTATTATTTATCTTAGATAACCCGTACTTGTAAAGAGTTAGCAAGTTTTAAACTAGCACAATCGAAATTAACCATTATTTTGTAATGCCACTGATATTAAAAATTAAGTGAATGCGATTTTGGTTTCCCTCAAATTCCGTGATCTATTAGTCATAGCCATAAATACTTTTTGTTTAACAAATAAGAGTTAAAACAAACATTCTATTGGTCAGCTTATACATATACAGTTACACTCACGCCTTCATTCCCAGAGTGGAGTATGCAGAGCTACAGAATTACCAACAACGTTAAAATCTTGCTGTTCATTCTGTAACCACATTTGCATAAACACCTTGAGATGTGTATTAAAAAAGAAAGACACTTGCTACTCTCAAGTATATATTATCTTCGATGTAAGTGATGTGGACAAGACACGCTGAATGTATTTATTTATGAAGGTTTAATATTACAGTACTTTATCATTTTGGTCATGTCCAATAGAGGCTTATTACTTACTTATATTTATTATTGTCATTACCTACATCAACATAATATATTTTTAAATTGATTCTAGAAACAAAACCAATAATAATCATAAAACAATTTCCAGCTTGCGTTACGTACGAGTATTTCAAATTATTAGCAGAGCTCTCTCTCACGCCATTTCCACATTCTGTTCAATATCAAAAAGTTTTGCTATCTGTCAGAAAATACATGGAGCATTCCGAAGAGAAATAACCAGAGTTTGTAAACAACTAGCTTTATTACTCATTCCCGTAATCTGTGCTTCACTTTGGTATTGTAACACTAGTATAGCGAAGTAATTTAACATATTAATAAAGGATTCATATAAATTGATCTTATATTAATAGAATACAAAGGTGATTTGATTTCAATATAAGTTAATATTGTTGTCGCAGATTCACTGTGTTTAACCATATGTTTTTAATAAAAAGCAACCTTTTAAAACCTGACTGCATAGGGCATTATATTTTCATGCTAACACCCAAGTCAATATTGGTTTATTTTAAACTTTCGCGACTTTCACACATACTGTTATAAAATCAAAAAACGAGACCAAGTTGACGCAGATGCGATTAAGTCTCGTTTTAGATTTATAATAGTTCTCAAGTTAATATAGGGTGGGCCGGAAATATTTGCATTTTTACTAGCTTTTACTCATGCTAATTTGCAAAAAAATTTGGCCCATCACACCCACATTATGGTATATAGATACCAAATTAAAGTTCACTCAGAATTTATTTTGTTTGTATGTTTTTTCAAACCATAGCCAGTGACATTTGCGATGCTATGACGCCTATAACAAATTTACCGACATCCCGGTAGTCGAAAATGAACCATCCCTGTAGCATGTACAAAAAAACGAATACCCAGGCAAGAAAGATCATAGAGAGTATCATATCGGTTTATAATTAGGTAGTAGTAGTTTATTATAATTATTATTATGCCTAATGCTCATGTCCAACAGTGAACTGCACAGGCTTATTAAATTACTCAAGCAAATATCTCGTTAGCCTAATACGAACTAAGCAGGCTGACAGACAGACGGCCTCATTTTGGCATTATTATATATTTAAACTTACGGATCTGAGACATAGGCGCTAACAATCGGCCTCAAAAGGAGACTCAAAGTCGCTCAGAGGGCTATGGAGAGGGCTATGCTCGGGGTTTCTCTGCGTGATAGAATCAGAAATGACGATATCCGCAGTAGAACTAAGGTAACCGACATAGCCCGAAGAATAGCTAAACTGAAGTGGCAGTGGGTGGGACACATTGCTCGCAGGAATGATGGCCGATGGGGTCAGAAGGTTCTGGAGAGGCGTCCGCGGACCGGAAGACGAGCTGTAGGTAGGCCTCCAACAAGATGGAGTGACGACCTCGTCAGGATCGCGGGACCACGGTGTATGCGAAAAGCACAAGATCGGTCTGAGTGGAAAGCCTTGGGGGAGGCCTATGTCCAGCAGTGGACGTCTTTCGGCTGACATGATGATCATGATGATATATTTAGACCCATTTTACACTCAAAATTGCTCTAACTAAATATTTTATTCACGAAACTATGATGTTTATAGCGTGCACAATTAACTAGAAATGTTATTATTCCGGCTGCTGGAAATTATTGTAAGACAAATGTAAAATACAACTTGGCATAATGTCAACTTTCAAAAGCTTCTGTAAGTATTTAATTTACAGTACGGACACACAAAACGTCCAGTAATTTGTTAGGAGTAAGTACGTGTCTTCAGTGTTGGCTGCTCGGTTGCTGGGACTAAAATACTGCAACTCGCTCTAGATTTAGTTTTATAAACGACCTACGTGACTATCGAGGGCAAAAAGACTTCCAGGTAACTAATGAAGGACGGTGGGTTTTTCTCAAAGATATACTGTTTAGTTTTGTTGTTTGTAAATTTTGCTTTAAGGAGACAATTTGCACCGGGCTGTATTATTCGATAAAAAATATTTTATATCAATTTAATATGCTAAGTAATATATGGCGAATAGGTAGGCTGAAAAAAATCAGTCCAGTATGTAATTAATGAAAAATCTAAAAAATTACTTTGTTTCAAAAAAATGCAATTGCTTGTTTATTAGACAAATTACATACCAATCGAAATCATGAAGCCTATAAAATATGTAAACGGCTTCATACTTTCATTTTTTTTTTAATGATATAAGTACTGGGCTGTAATTTTTCAGCCTACATACTCGCCCCGTATTATTTAGCGTATTAAATTTGATATAAAATACTTTTCATTGTATAAAGAGCCCGGTGCAAATCGTCTCCTATTCGGATCTTAGACCAGCACTGACTCTGAAACTAACTATGTAAAGGGATTAATTGTGTTGTAGTGGTGCATTGTGTTTTTGTCAAATAAATGATGTAAGTTTGAATCCTAATAAAGATCCTATTACGAAAATCAATGGATTGATTAGTGTTATTTGAAAATTTTGCAAGTCGTCCGAACGAATTCAAACAATTAATAGTACATTATTGCCTAGGCACGGAAGTAGGCAATTGCGGGGCGAGGATTGGTTTAAACGGACGAGCTTGCGAGTCCGTTTAAAAATACGAGGCCCGCAATTGCCGTTCCTGCCGAGGCATATATAGTGCTTTTCTCAAAAATCGCAAGAATAAAATTATGTTGGAGTAAAGTACTTTATTAAGGAAAGAAATACCACACAATCTATACAGACAATATTATTACCTACTGTTTACCGTCTTTTGTTTATGACAAGGAGAAACGCAAGCTTTTTTTTTAAAACTACTCAAGCTATTCGAGATACAGATAAAAAAGTTATATTCCGAACAAAATTTGGATGTAATAAGACTTGTGCCCTCATTTTATTAAGGCCGTTTTCACTTTTTAAAAAGTTAGATACTAGATGGTAATGAAATTTGTATGCAACATTGCGTGCTTGTGTAGCGAGCACGCAATGTTTTTTTTTTTTAATTTGAGATCTGTCTGTAAACTATGTACTTCGCATCCCAATATATAGATAGTAATGTCAACTTTTCCTGTCATTTTTGAGAAAAAGGTTTTTACCTCAAACGGTTTTACTTAACCTAAGTTAACCATCTAAAAGGTATTCAAATTGACAACCAAGGTACAAAAGACAATCAAAAGCAAAGGCTAGACTTATTTTCGTCTAAGTATATGCATATGTAAGGAATAAATGAATATGGATAGTATATTAATATGAATTTGTGTAATAGATGAAGTAAATAGTTATGACCACAATTATTTATGTTTTCTCTGTATTTCTCTTGGCGTATTATTACCTAGAACAAGTCTAGAGCTTAGTTTGGGTCTAGATTAACTCGTGTGGGAAAAATACGCAACATGAAATCACGAGCTAAAAACCGTAATCCTCGGAATAGTTGTCGAATAAATACAATTATGTGTGTATTTTTTGTCTATTTAATTACAGTAGCTGGTTCAAAATTTACCAAAAAGCAGCCAAGTGCGAGGCGGACTCGCGCACGTAGGGTTCCGTACCACTATACATCTAAATGAATATTTTTCTTTATTCTTTATTATATTGGAGTTGATTGAATGAAAGGTAAAATGCGGTTAACGATTTATAACGTATTGAAAAAAAACTAATTATTAGATCTCGTTCATACCAATTTTCGGTGGAAGTTTGCATAGTAATGTACATCATATATTATTTTTACATTTATCATTCCCTTATTTTAGAAGTTACGGGGGGGGGGGGGGACACATTTTTCCACTTTGGAAGCGTCTTTCGCGCAAACTATTCAGTTTAGAAAAAAAATTTATTAGAAACCTCAATATCATTTTTGAAGACCTATCCATAGATAACCCACACGTATGTGTTTGATGCAAAAAAAAAATTGAGTTTCAGTTCTAAGTATGGGGAACCCCAAAAATTTATTGTTTTTTTTCTATTTTTGTATGAAAATCTTAATGCGGTTCACCGAATACATCTACTTACAAAGTTTCCATAGTATATAGCTCTTATAGTTACGGAATAAAGTGGCTGTGACATACGGACGGACAGACGGACGGACAGACATGACCAATCTATAAGCGTTCCGTTTTTTGCCATTTGGCTACGGAACCCTAATAAAAACGACTAAAACATTGTAACATACTTAATAACAAGACGAGGCAAAAATAAATAGCTCTAATTACAATTTATTGTTTCCAGTTGTACAATGTTGATTGTAAATGGAATTTAGACATAACTCAGTGTCAGTTTTCTGTTGCTAGTAAATAAAAAAAGGGAAACACTTGGTTTGCGACATATGATGAAAAGCTACATTCAAAATAATCACAGTCAAAACTATAATTAATCTGACTGTAATAGTTAATCTCACGCAAGTATACCAACTCTAAAGCGAGGTTCAGATTGGCAATAAAAAATGCAGAAGTTAAATGCTGTATTACTCTTACTTTTAACAGTCAGACAGCGAAATAGGGCTTCTTGCTCTAGAGTTAAAGTTAAAGGAAGACAGCAATCAACTTCTGCAGTTTTTAATGACAGTCTAATTCGTGCTTAAGGGCTTGTACAGATTACATTAGTATTTTATTCCAGTAGTAAGTATTTTAGTAGTAATAGTAGCGAGTATATAGAGTAGATTACGAATCGACTAAATTTTCGTTGTTCAGATACATTTAGTTATCGACTTAAATACTCGCTACTCGATTAAATTACTAATATAGCATGAACGCTCTCAAATCCTATCGGAAAAAAAAACAACTTCTGGGAATACCACTGTAACCTTAAATATAATAATAAAATTAAGTATTTCCTAATTGAAATATTGCGGTAAGTAAATTATTTGTGCTTACTTCAGAGATAAACTTTCAATTATAAACATTAGAACTGCGTAGGATTGTATTGCTTTGTAGATTTGCAATCGTATAGCGCAATAAGTAAGCATTCCATTTAATTTAAACATAATACCAACTAAAACCTTATCCTGACGTTCAAAACACTAATTTCATAAAATTATTGATCACTAAAGTTGCGAAGTGGTTGAGCAACTTTGGAAGTTAATTTATATTAAAGACACTTCATTTCAAGGCTCAAGATTATATTTATAGGTAAAATAATCGCTCTCACATATATATATTTTATGAGGAAAGGAATTAACCTCGAGATGAAGCAAGGTTCAGTGTGAGTTCTCATACCTATAATCCATACCATCTGACTTCTCTTATTTATGTAGTAATCACTTTTATAACCTCAAATTGCTTTTGGCTAGCGACCGTTTCCTGGTGAATTAAGCAACTAGAGACCATATTTTGCTCACCATATTCCTGATTTTACATCATGGATGGTTTTTTATGACAAGATTTTAGGCGAAAAGGGAGCATTTTGAGGTTATATAAGTGTTTACTAAATAAGTCAATTGTACTTTTAATTTGTAATACTATTATAAAGAAGTGGCAAAGACTTACGTTCCCGGGCAATCAATGCGGATTGGTTAATTAAAATAAAGAACGATCACTTTCTCAGCTAAATTAAAGTAGGTATACAGCTTTGCTAAATTTTAGTTTAGTAGTACCTACCAAGTTTGTCTGAGTTAAACCGCGGACAGATGGACTTAGCGAAACTATACCATTGTGGACTACATAACCCTAAAAACGATGACCAGCTTAAGGTTTTATTGATCGGTATAAGTTATCAAGCGATGATAAACTTAAAATAACATACATACATACATAAAATCACGCCTGTTTCCCAGAGGGGTAGGCAGAGACGACTTCTTTCCGGTTGTACGTTATTTTACAGACTGAATTTGTTTAGAATTTCATTTCATATAAATTTTTTCTCGTATTATCATTTCATAGAATAATCAATATGTAGAATAATTACTTTGAAGACATTTAAATCATCGTTTTTTATTTCCAATAAAAATCAATGTTTCTTTTTTCATATCATAGAATAGCAAATTAAATATTCTTTGTTCTAATATTATTTATTTAAAATATAAAAAAATAACCTCGAAGACTATGGCGGGAGCTTGCTTCGCTTCGCTCCCGCCATAGCCTTCTAACCTAACCTATTCAAGTCGGTTCTGCCCAGAGAGGTCTTGGTCGCTCGCTTCGCTCTCTCGCTCACTCAAAAATACACTGACCAAACAATATTCGCTAAAAAACAAATATTTTGTTTGATAAGTTTGTGTAATGAAAAAATAAAATTATAAAATTCATTGAATTGATTTTCTGTGGAATATGTTTCTTTCAAGTTTAAAAAATAATAATATTCGAAGCAAAAATACAAGGACCAAATAGTATATGAAACATTTTCTGTGAAACAAAATTCTGTAATTTTTCTGTCTGTAAAACAAGGGGACACCCTTCTTTCCACCTGCTACGATCCTGACAAATGTCTTTCGCTTCTTCCACATTCATACATCGAGTCATGCACGCACGTCGGTTTCGGGTACTTAAGATTCGGCCCTTTTCCAGTATTTCTCCGATTTGATTCGAAAAAGTACGCCTAGGGCGGCCTCTTCCGATCCTTCCACTCACTTTCGCTCTGTATATCTCTTTCGTCAATCTTCTTTCATCCATCCTTTCCAAATGACCAAACCATCGAAGTATGCCCTTTTCAATCTTAGTCACTACATGTCATCTTCTTTTAGTCCACATTTCTCTCTGACCTTTTCATTCCTTACTTAAAATAAAAAGCAATGTATTGTACTCCAATCAATCGAGCGGTTTCAGCTGTTCCGCGTTTACTCCCAATCTGAACAATCACTTGTACCTATTTAATTTCTATCCAGGCAATACCGTATTGTCTATTCACATGTCAGAAACCGAGATACGGGTCTATTCTCTTGTCCGTCATCCTGTTCTAGATTAAGGCTACCCTCAATAGCCCACGACATAACTATACATAGGCCGGGTAAATTAATTATCGTGCCTTGAACAAAAGTCCTATGGGCCAATCTATCAAGTTACTGAAGGAGGTTGGACATCGGCTTCCTTTTAAGCCGATATATTTAGCGAGAAATCCAGGCTAAGTTAATAAGTTACTGACGTTGCTGGGTAATTCGTCTTAATTTTGTAAAAAAATGAGTACTTGCGAAATAAGTAGTGTAACGAGATTGCACTTTCCTAAGGGCTAATTTACGCAAAAAGATAAATATAGTTTCTTAAGTACATAGTGTAGTTAAGTAAAACTTAAGTCAGGATTATCGGCTTTAATACACGTCCGTCGTCCTCCCAAAAAGTATTGCCTGGCCTATACTTCATTTTTATGTAGCACGTCTTGCTCTGAAATTGTAATCACATTGTTATGACAGTACCAACTGCAAGGAGAAAAAGAGCTTTCGTAATGTTGAAGCAATATGTTACGTAGTAGCATACTACGATAAGGTGCTCTAATATGGCAGCGTATCTATATCGCGTGACAAAGTTTGGATAAGGCATCCGTAACCTTCTGAGGTAAATACGAGAGTGACGGATGCTTTATCGACATTTGACACGAGATATAGACGCATTCATACTAGGCCCGGTGACGATTTAGACAAGATGCATAACAGTAACGTCCGAGTAAATGATGTCAAAAACTGACAGTGTATGGAATTGACATAAGCACTCGATGGACGCGACCCGGCAGTTTACGTCAATCCTATTCATTTTAATAACGATAACGTTCACTGTATTTATCTTGTCCAGAGCTACTGATCTTTCGTTGCAAACTTAAGAGGACTGTGAACTGACACTTCCATATAAATTTAGCAGGAGCTGCAACATATTAAGAATCATGGAGTCAAAATAAATTGTTTTTTTTTTTTTCAAGCAAATTACTTTTCATATTATCTACAACATAGTCAAAAATTTACAAAATCGGACAAGGGTAAGGGGAGAGAAACTTTACAGCATTTTGTTTTAACGTTTTAGCTTTACAATCCTATTAGTAATTAAAACAAATAAGGTACACACGAAGAAAGAAAATTCATTTTAAATTGTGAGTGCACAAGCCGGGGAACAATGACGTTAGACTTTTCATACGGGTTTTCTCCCACAAACCGTATGTGTTAAGAAATTCATGCTCTACTCGCTGGAAAAGAAACATCGTGGTTACGTTGTTGCCATGAAAATTTAAATTGCACTTATTCTGGCCCTTTATGAGCTCTGCGAATCCTTTATAAGGATAGAGAGGTAAAAATAAACAGTGAAAATTGTTTAGGTGCATGAAAACCAATTTGCTCCAACTTGATAATTTATATTTTGGTGAGTCTAACTATTCAGCAGTTTTGGTAAGGTGTTTTTTTACAAGGTTTTTGTTTACTTGCAATGTATGTTTATCTATATAAGTCATGTATGTTCGGGTGAAATCTTGCAAGGGGAATATGAACCACTTCACAGGGACCGATTGAACTGAAATAATATACGAAAACGATACAATAATATGACATCATCGAGCTGGCCTGATGATGGCGGGAGGATTTCCGCTGTACTTACATAAGCAGATGATAATGACTTAGCAAAAAAATCTTCAGCCGGCAGCAGAAGCTAGTCCTAAAAAAAACATTTTTTACGTACACCAGTTTTTAACTCGAGGTAATGCAATATAAATTGACTATAAACTAAGTTTTAGGCTACTAATGTCCTTAAATCATCCAAGACTCGGAAACAAATAGGTACTTATGGTTATTACTTACGTCGTCAAATTACTAGAAAACCTAGTTATCAGAGTAGAAATAACACCTTTGAATCAGGTCCTATCTGTATTTCGCCTGGTTCTGACTGTGAAAAATGTTAAAGCCTTGGAGTTTGGAAACTGGCAAAGACCTGCGCGAATGCACCCTGCGGGGATCCTATTTTCCGCTCCAAGGCTCCTGAAGAACAGAAGGTAACGAACGAACATTCCGATAACATAACGTGATGGTTTTTAATTCATTTTAGCCTCCTCGTGAAAGCTTCCACTCTCCCCATTTTTATTCGGCTTCACCAAACTTAATAAAGTCAATGACTGAATTCTGAATTCCTTTGCCATGACTGAACGACTGACAGAACTTAAATCTTTTGCCATTTAAAATTTTTCACTGATAAAAAAAACTAAATGTTGTCTATGACAATCAGCGTAGGATACTCGTACAACCAGCATTTCGTAAATAACTCGATATGTTTTCAGTAGTAAATGTATATGCGCATAGCCATGGAAACATTCTGTCATACATAATTATGACTTCAATCGTACAGTAATTCTTACGAGCTCAGCCCTTGTGCCTTTCGTTTGTTATAATTCAAATCTATTACTACACTACTACATATTTAAATCAACATGTAGGACATACAGTCATGTCAGTGATTCTTTGATTGACCCTCTGACCCCCATGTCGATCAGGCTAAAAATGACCAACTCCAAAGCAAACGGACGTAAGTAGACGGCTTTCTAATAGTTTATAAGTGGTTATTGTATCGGTTGAACGTCATTGAATATTAGGGTGATGATTATTAATTTATTTGACTTACCATTATTTAAGCCCGTGGATCAATGGGATGATTGATATTATGAAATGACCCCGTTTCTAACATTTGATCAAATCTTTGAGCAATGTTTTTGTACTAAAATAGATTTAAGTCGAATTAAGTTAGAATTCAAAACGATGAAAATACACTTTTGAAAATCCACATAGGTTTCATAAATTTTGTAATTCTTGGTTTAAATTACTCATGTTAACAACCATTGAAGTAGTTAATCCGATTAACTTCGAAGTAATTATACCAAAATTCAATTAGGCATAGAGATGCGATTCTAGGCTTAATTAATATTGTTTCTTAGCAAATAACTAACAGGCATCTAAGTTGTTAGTGCCTTTGGTCTAATGTTTTAAGAGTTGCTAGGTATAATAGTCTGTTAATCGAAAGTTTTGAAAAGTTTATTTAGCATTTTTTTCGTATTTAAGTTGTGGTAGTATAGTTAGTTGTTTAACGAAATTGAAAAGATTGTTTACACAAATAAATGCAACAACTGTTACGTAAGCCCCTTATTACGAATCGAATCGAATTATTGCGAGCTTTAGGTGCGATTGTCATCTGTCTGTTTCTATATTTAATGGCAAATTTTAAATAAAGAAGAATAAATTGCCAATGTAATAAAAAAGTTAACAAAGCAATAAGCAAAATACTGGCCAGTTACATTTTCTCGTATAATCTGTGTCTTAGAAAGTGTCTGTGTTACTGGTGGTTGTTTTTGTCCCGCCCGTGTCATGTTGTCGCGTCACCGCAAATTTAATGTGTGCGGTCGGCGATAGTGATTTGAATTCCGAACGCGCCAACAGCGTCTGATTCTGGGAACTAAATTGTTATGTCACGTCTTAAATTTTCTCTATAATTGAAGGATAAACAGGGCTCATCTATTCCTAGTCGCCTTAAAAAGATAGATCTTCGATTGAGAAGCAATAAAGTGACTATGGATGATGTTAATTTCCTTGACATCATTTTTACACAAATCAAATAGGTACGTGGCTGATACCAAATTTGAAAGGTTTTTATGTACCACTAGCGACCCGCCCTCGCTTCGCTTCGCTTTATGTGAGTTTTCTGTAACACCTTTACATAAACTAGAATGTCTTCATTATTCATAAAAACCTGGAAATCCTGGAAAATTATCTAAATGATGATGAAAACACATGCATGGCGTTGTTTGAGAGATCTAAGCGTACATACAAACGGTCAGACGGCAGAAGCGACTCGGTGAAAACCTTGAGATTATTTAAATTTTTACTTTTTTTCATAACCACACACTGTTGCTAAGGAAATTTAACGATAATTCAATACGAACTCCACATGATAAAATGAGGACATTCATTATTTTGGTTGAAAAGCGACACAATCATTCGACATCGGCGTTAATTATATTGGCAACGTGTCCGCCGAAAATTTATTAAAATTCATTACTTAATTACCAATAAAATCACTGTCTTTAATCATTGACGCGGGAACAGAATTTTCACGCAAATTGTATTGAAAATGTTTATTCATTTTAGTTTTAAAACCGGTTGTTGCCATTGCGGCAACAATATATTATATGCGAACAATTCTGTTTTTTCTGTTTAATTATAAAAATATGGAAAAAACTAGCTTCTGCCCGCGACTTCGTCCGCGTAGATTTAGAATATCGTTATTACCTCGGGAACTTTTAAATGATCCAGGATGAAATATGTAGCCTTAACACATAGGCTACATCTTATCCATATCCAGGGTAACCATCTCCTTTGCCAATTTCATCCAAATCCGTGCAGCCGTTGCAGCGTGAAAGTCGCGTTTATAATATTAATTAAGGATGTCAAATGAATCATATATTTTGATCAGTAGTGTCTAGTTTGCTTTTTTGCGATCTTGCATGATCGAAATGGAATTAACCAGAATAAGGCCGTCAATGGTCGACGCATTGCGTCGAATACGAATCCAGTTAAGCATCAGGTCTCATTTGCGGTGAAACGGTTGGCGTGGTTTAATAATTCAGTTATCCCCCGTCAAATATGGCGTATATAAGTACAGCTTGGGTTCTATAATCGTAGAAAAATAAGCTGCATTGCTTTACTGTAATTGTTCACCCTGGTTAGGTTAGGTTAGGTTAGGTTGTGAAAAAACAAGGTATAGGTTAGTTTTAGGTAACCCATCATCATTATATCAAACACTTCATTGATTGTACCATTTCATCGAATTGTCCATCAAATGCTACTGTCTGCTGAAACCATGATGTTTTTAAACATTATCTACGTAGGTTAGGTTAGACGTGCGACTACCAAAAAAAAAGAAAGAGAAAAGTCTTGTCGCAATGCAGTTTATTTTCCTGCATTAAGGATTGTCTCTAAGTACCTGTATATAAGGCTGTTCCTATTCTTAAAAGATCTCCATAAATTAGATTCAAAGGATGAAAAGGAAAGGCAAGTTGGAGCTAACTTTGCAAATGGATTAGTTAGTGGAAACGGATATGATTCACTCATTTCTTCAATTACTTTTTGAGACATTTCTTAACTGAAATAATTTGAAGATGATGCATCGTTTTCAGGATGTCAACAAAAAAACCAAAATCGGGACCTTCTTTGTGCCCCCCCTAGGGCTCACCTGTGAGGGGTGGGGACTTTTAATATGTTTATCTCCTAACTGGTCCAAACTAAGTTCCGGAGTCAAAATTTCTGCTTTCAACTTTTCCATCCACACCCCCCTTTAAGCTCTCAATTACGGGGCTAAAACTCATCTAACAATGTACATAGTTTAAAATGAACACAAATACACTGTGTTACTCGTACACACGTTAAATTAAACCCAGGGAATGGAGGCGTGCGTTTATGTATGTATGTGTATACATGTGTATGTATGTAGGTATGAATGTGTATGGGTGTGTTTGTATATACACGTTCAAGTTATTACACTTCACTTTTTGTATCTGGGGTGAAACACGAAAGTAATTGATGAGAAATCGCTTACAGTGCCCTAAAATTGCTTCAAATAACTCGATGTTCTTATAGAGAAAGAAAAACACCGTGAGGAAATCTGCACATTCAAAAAACTGAGTGTGTAAGAAGGGTATGGTCAAAATATTCTAAAGGGTCAAAGTGTTCGTAAGGGTCCATTTCTAAGACAACATACGATATAGGATACATATGTACTCATGATACTATATTCAAATACTCGTCAACAAATACTCACTACAAATCGTTTAAACCAAGTCACGTAATGTCTATCTGGCTGCATGAATTATAAAAGCGAACGCTTGTTTCCACAAAAAAGAAAATGTCACCTCGTTTTTCCCCCTTGAGGGTAATATCAGTAGTAGTGATGCGCGGACGTAAACGGATGTGTGTCACTGCGCAGTCAAAATTATTATTTTAATTAATAATCGTGAATTGCGCGGCTTTTGCCGCTGCTCGCTGGTGTTATTATGAGTTCACAAGGACTCGTAGTGAATGAGCTTTTGGCGTTTGTTCAGCACGCCATCGACACCATGGACGAGGTCAGCATCGTGCAGATCTGCAAATCAAACTTCAAGGAGGAGGAGATTTGCAGTGGCAAGGCGCTGCTCTACGAATCATTCGGCAAGACCGATAAGATGCCGTCCCGCCGCAGGGATGGAGGCGCGAAAAGTATCCAGGACATCATTGTTCTGTTAAAGGAGACCGACCCGGACGACGTGCCTGTTTTCGTCGCGAAGCAGCTGCATAAGCTGCCTCCTGTGACGTTCGATCACGTCGATGTCACCAGACTGCTGAAGGATATCATGGCCCTTAAAACAAGTCTGGAAGAAGTTACGCTTAAGTTTGAAGCATCGCAGAATGTTATTGCCGAGTTGCGCAACGATGTCAACAGTTTGCGTAATGCCCCAATTACTCGGCCGTCTGCTGATGCGTCAAATTTGTGTGTCGCCGAGCTGAGTCATGCTGATGCGCCGTCGTCGGCTGGTAGCGGGTCGACGCCGCTGCGACGTGAGACGTCAACACCTATTGTCGCTCGCGCCGCCCCGCCGCCCGCGCGCCCCCCGCGCGCGCCGCAGCCCGCCGCGCGCCCGTCGCGCGTTTCGGAGCCCGCCTCAGAAAAGCAGCCGAAGACGCGCGGCTTCGCTGACGTCGTTGGCAAGACCGTGGGACTCCAACAACGGTCTAAAAAGGAAGGTGCTCTACCAACATTGAGCGAGCGCCCTAGTATTTGCGTGGATAAGGAGGGATTCACGCTGGTACAGAAAAAGAGTAAGGCTCGTAGGAAGCCTTGTAAGAGTCAGTGCGGCACCGCTAGTTTGGACCCAAAGTCAGGACTGCAAGCTGCCACACCGAACACGGCGCTCTACGTGTCGCGCCTGCACCACTCCACGTCGGTGGGCGACGTGGTGGGCTACGTCAGTCAGAAGACAGGTTACACTCTGAGGGTGTTCCAGCTGCAATCGCGGCGCTATGTGCACTTCGCTTCTTTCGTGGTGCGAGTGCCGCGGCCGCTGCTGGGGACGGTCGAGTCGCCTGCCTTCTGGCCGAAAGATGTCGTGTTCCGGCGGTTCCGGGGCGGCCTGCCAGCGAGCGTGACTTCGGACGCTGCGACACAACAGAGCCATGCTGTTTTGTCGCCAAGATAATTTAGAATATTGTTAAGTTTATAAATATATGTATTTTAGTCAGTAAGGTATTTATCTATGGGCCTAGTAGCCTGAAAATAAAGTTATTTATTATTATTATTATTATTATTAATATACAAACGGTAGGATACTAGCCTTCTGAGACATTTGCGTAAACTACCCCATATCCATAAAACGCCAGTAATTCAATAGGCCCGGGGGACCCTCTCGCCGAGGGAGGGACGAATTTAAATTCGAGATATACGCTGGACGTATTTAAATAATTGTTATTTCGGGCAATGCGGTCGTATGAGCACTGATTTGTTGAGCTAATTTGAAGAGAATAGCGGTGATGAATGGCGCAAACTGTCTCGTAAATCTATCCTACTTCCCAGTGTTTGCTGATTGTCTTTGTCGCATCTATTACACTAGCGGCCAGATAAGAAGCGAAACTGGACAGTAAGTTGTCACCCTACTTCAAGCCCTAATAAACTAACAATAATATGGCAGAATGGCTTGACAATCCTGTCGTGAATAAAAAATATACCTATAAATTTCTGACAAAAAGTAACATGCTTCTGTTGCCGGCTATACTTCTTTGCATAGTCTTCATCTGCTCTCTCGTTGCCAAACGACCAAGTCTAAAATCATTGCGTGATCAAGTGCAGCGGAGATCCTGTCACCACCTTCCAAATCAGATCAGAAGTGTGATTCTCTTAAAAACGCCTTCTTTTCGATCGTTCAATCGAGCAAGTGAAATCACGCGAGCGAGTTTACGTATTACGCTACCTATCTAATGAAGAAATCACACCTGAAATGTTGTTTGTACTCTCTGACAGATCAACTTAGACTCGCCGGTTAATAATTCGTCTATTGAGTGGTTTAGAAAGTTCCTTAAGATAGTAACATGGCAGCGCTTTGCGATGTCATCGGATTTACATACAATTCTAAATTTTAGAGCAATCCAACTACAGAAACTGGTTGAAAATTATCTAGCAAGATTTATTTACTTACATTTTTACGGGCAAAACATGTGAAGTCAAAAAAGCTTTCAAAAATAGCCTGTCTCGTGATTTGTGTCAGTAGCATACATTTTTATGACGTTCGTTTTTAAAAACCACGAGGCTGGAGTTTTCAGTTGGTAGCAAACCTGCCGGGCTTTACAGGACTTTATTGGGCGCGATGCAACATGCACTATTGCGGTTTCTTTTTTTGTTCAATGATATTGTAACTAGTGGCAACTTTATTGGTTAATGTTAAGTGTGTATTTGCAAGTTTATTGTATTCGTACCGTTTGTGCCCAAATAAAATAAAATAGGCAATTTAATTAAAAGCGTCTCGAAACAACATCGTCTTATCTAAAAACAATTTGTACTGAATGTCAATAGTCAATATCTACGGTACTTAAAAATGTATTGAAAAAATCCAGATCAAAGCCAAAACACACAGAGTAATTAAAAAACAAGTAAACGTTCGTCCAATTCCAAAGATATTTGTAACAAAAAACCTGTAATAAAATCCGCTTAATTCACGAAGCTGTTGAACGTTCGATCAAATTAATCAAGTCTTCCTGCGTCGCATGACTGGGTCACTGTGGATTTTATAATTTGCTTCATTTACTTATGTATGCGGCTTAAAAATACACAGTGAAGCTTTTGAAAACAGTATTGATACCTTATCTACGAGTACTAAGTATGTAGGTACGAGTATGTATTTATGTAAACAATTTATTGTGCACAAAAGAGATAACAATTATACAATAGACAGAAATATAGGTGGTCTTCAAAGGTCTTCAGATCTCATACAGTTAATACGTTAATGACATAAAACAGCCAAATAAGTACAACACTAACCGCCTGTTTCACAATCGGCAAGTAAATCGTATTTGACAGATAAATTTAGCCCTTTCTCTTTCTTACACTTGAAAATAGACAAAGAGAGAGCTAACTTTATATGGCAGATAAATTTACTTGTCGATTGTGAAACAGGCCCTTAAAGAAATAAATTTACATTAAACACGAATTGATAAATAATAAACAAACATAGATCATAAGCAGAACATAGTTTTAAGAACAAGTTTCAAGTCAGAAATTCTTCAGTCTAGTCTAGACATCTACAGCAAAGGCTTTTAGAGTCACCCCAAACATGTGACCGGACCGCTACGACTTGGGGAACTTGAAAAGACGAGCAGACTCTTGAAGTAGTATTTTCCCGACAAAGCGTGGTAAGTTAGATTTTGTATGTTCATTTCATGATGAGTATTTTTAATTTAAAAAACAACTGAAAATAATTTCACTTGTAGAATAAGTCTCGGAACCTTGCCATATGCTTTTTTTTATGGCAGTGAGAAGGCACGCGAGCACTCAGGCCACCTGATGTACATTTGAAATTACTCATAACGTATAACTCCAGAATTTATTTTCGATTTGATACATATCTATTGTGTAGCTCTGCAGCTACTATTTCTAATAGATAAAATTTAAAATGGGGAATTGGGTCTATCAGTACAGACTACTGTTTCCATTCTTTCTACCGAGTATAATGTCACGTAAAACGCTTTCCCGTCGTTTCCCGAAATACCTGTATTGATTAAAACCTCTTGTTCAACGCGACGTGTATCGCAGTCGCCATATGGTTAATTATGCAGCGCAGCTTACGTTGATTTACCTTTTAAATGCAATTGTATGTGATGCCATTCGTTGACGACTTTTGGACGTTTAATTATTTTTCAGATAACCGCTAATTATAAAATTTGCATCATCTACCTAGATGGCTAAGGCATGAAATACCCAGAAGCGGCACGGCGCAGACTCGGCGTAGGCACGTGCCGCGCCCCAAATGTTTAAAAAAAAAGGTAAAAAAGCGACAAGTTGTGAAATACACACAAAAGTTGCGGCGCGTCTTCTGTAGGTGTGCGGAAAAGGTATGCCTTCGACGCGTCCTCGCCGCGCCCTTGGCGTTCGACTTTTCCACGGCTTTACCTGCGCCCCGCGCCTACGCCTTACCCTACGCCTTACCTGCGCCGCGCTGCTTCTGTGTACTTCAAGCCTTAAGCAACTAATTTTATTTTTTTTATTTCTTTGCGAGTAAGGAATTACCGTGACATACTAAAGCAGCTCAGTTTAGGTTGAGAGAAAGGGACAGAGCTGTATAACTGCTATCACTCTGTCTTTTGGTCTCAACGTAAATTGAATTGATGTAGTATGTCATGGTAACTGGAGAGTTTGCAAGCTCTGCATAGTATGGTCATTACACTTAACAAATTCAATGCCCGGCTTCCCAATTACCATCTGAAGTGGGCTCAATGTTCTTAATTCAATTTCTTTTGGCGCTTAGTGATAGACATCGTGACGAGTCGGAATCAGGAATTCTACTGATAAAATGAAAGTAGGTAAGTAATAAAGTATGATTGATGCAGCGGATGCATTTTGCGGTGCTCTGTTATTTCATAGTAAATTATATATTAATTATCTGACGTTATCAGTAATAATTTAATTACTGTTACTTATTTATCATTCAAGGAACTGCGTTATTCGAAATGCAAATACATTACATGAGTTATGGAAGAAATAGTTTAATATTTACTTTTACATTGCTTACAAAATACACCTATTTACAGCTTTTTAACTATGAAGTAGTTATTAAATCACTCCAATATCCAACAAAATTTAAATTCAATTACAAATAAAATTGTTAGGTTTAAAATAACTAGTTTAATAAAATGTCATAGCCGATGTTGCAAAGGGGAAATCTTAGGGAAGGAATCTTTCCCACTGCCTGGAAGGTATCCAGAGTTACCCCTGTTCCCAAAGTCGCTTCGTCGGCAGATGTTGCTAATTTCAGACCAATCGCCATATTATCAGTCTTTGGTAAAATCTTCGAAAGCGTTATTAACAATCGACTCACTCCTATCATCTCTAGACAACTGGTCGACGTCCAGCACGGTTTTCGTGCTGGCAGGTCGACGGCTACAAATATTAGTTGTTTCGTGGACTACGCACTGCACCACATGGATGAAGCCCGGCAGGTGGATGCTGCCTTCTTCGATTTTAAAAAGGCTTTCGACTTAGTGGATAACGACCTTCTGTTACGCAAGTTCTCGGACTTTGGATTTTCCCCAGGGCTACTAAAGCTCTTTGGAAGCTATATGAAAGATCGAAGGCAGTTTGTCCAGCTGCATGGCTATCAGTCTTCGGAGTATTACACCAGATCTGGGGTCAGTCAGGGCAGCACTCTCGGACCGTCCCAATTTCTCATAATGGTGAATGACCTCCCTTCAGTAATTACACACGTGAGATGCTTGTTGTTCGCTGACGACTTAAAATTGTTCTTCGCCATCAATTCGCTCTCAGATAGAGATTTACTACAGCACGATATAAATGCGGTAGCGCAATGGAGCCAGGAGAATAAATTAGATTTTAATGTGGATAAGTGTAAAGTGATCACTTTCAGCAGATCAAAAAGCGCACAAGAGTATCTTTACCATCTGGGAAGTGGGGCACTCAAGCGGGTGCCAAATATTCGTGATTTGGGTCTCAACCTGGACACTAGATTAGACTTCCGTGATCATATCATTTCCACAGTGAAGAATGCGCATAAAGCACTTGGATTCATAATGCGCGCGGCGTCTCGGTTTGCTGGCACGAACGTAAGTGTCATTTTGTTCAATGCGTTTGTGCAAAGCAAATTAGAGTATTGCTCCATTATTTGGGATCCACTGGAGGTGAAGTACCAAACCCTAATAGAGCGAGTTCAACGTAAATTTGCTAGGTACGTTTACAAAAGACAATTCGGATATTATCCCTTCCTTTACCCGTCTCTCTATGTAGTGGGTATGGTGGGTTTTGACACTCTGATCTCCAGGCGTAAAATGCACCTTTTAGTCCACTACTGTCTCCTATTAAGGAACAAAATTGATAACCCAAATGCCCTTGAGCAAATTAGGTTGTCTGTGCCGATGAACTACAGGCGCGCGGGGCGCCGCCTGCGCCGGCTCTTCGCGTTGCCAGAGTCGCGTTCACAGCGCGCCGGCAATGCACCGACCATTCGAGCACAGATGCTTTTAAATGTATTTCTTTCTCAGTTCCAAGATGCCGATGTGTTCGCCGATAGATGGCAGTCATTATTACTTAAAATATGCTATTTTTGTAATTCATTTGCCATATAGTATGTAAGGTAATCTTAATTATAATTAACATTGTAGGTGCCTTGGTCCCAACTGTAAGCCTATAATTGTATTTTTATAATAATAAATAAATAAATAAATAAAATAAGTGAATCAAATGGCTCTACTATAATTCTAATAACCCACATACAAAAAATGCGCATGAGATACAGGAATGATATTCTTGTAAAGAAAAACGAATATTTAATCATGCCAATTTTCCAATTTACATAGAAAGGTAAACGACATAATCCATTTAAAATAACTAAACAGAAACAAGTACAAAGAAAATGAAACACATTCGGCCGTCTGTTAACTTGTTTGCCGCCTGTTTGATATGCCGGCTGGACACCGGCTGATTTGATGGCCCCAGAATGTAAAGAACTTACAAATTGTGTGTCTTCATTTGTAAAACAAGTGACGATAATGAATTTGATCGACCGACACATTGCATCAAGGTGCCTTTTATTAAGTTCGAAACTTTATGTGAAAACAAACACTGTTTCTTTTACGGGCGATGATTAAATCATACTTTTCTCACAGATGTATTTAGGCTAAGTGGTGATGATAATTTAAGAAGTAAGAAACAACAACGAGGGCAATAAGCAGAACCGTATTCGGTTCTCAATTTAATGCCCTTTTCCATTCGTGCAAACCAATTATTAAAACAGTAATTCCAGTCTGAAGTGGTTGTTTACAATATGGCTGATTTGTACTCTTTCACGGCACCCAGCGGGATACTACACCCAGGAGCAAAAATACCGGGTCAGAGTGCGTTTTACAAACTAAAGACGCTATTTCGAAGCCTTGGTTCCTCGCCAGGGAATGCTTTTAGTGAATTCTGATGATGAATACCGCGAGCATCGATACAGAACTTCAAGAGTACCTAGGATACCCAACTGAATGAATCTGCGGTTAGCGGGAATTGTGCATGTTCAGAAAATCATCTAAAATGGCAATAAAATGTAAGGAAATCCAAGTGCTGACCCAAACTCTCCCGTTGTTTTGTTAACTGATTGTGCGATCAGTTAGATATCGTAACAAATTTTGACCTCCTCTATTGAACCTTGGAGTATCCACCATTAAACCTCACTCAAAACAACCCCTGGTGAGTAACCAGGCTTCGAAATAGTCTCGTTTGTATGAAAAACGCACTCTGACCCGGTATTTTTGCTCCTGAGTGTAGTTTTCTTACACACAGCTCATGATGCAAAGTCGACTTAATTTCACTTTTTCCAATAGGTGATAATATCTTGAATCAGCTCGTATGGCACATGAGTTCATCTAATATAGTTCGCACAGCAGTGTTGTTTACAGGTGTGACACACGATAGTGTAGGAACCCGGCATACCAGCGGTAGGTATATTGTCGTTTGAGTTGGTCATTGCTAAGACATTCATCTAGAGATATGCCACGACGAATTTTTTAGAATTTATTCACTTTTTTTAAATTTTGTGAATGTCATTTAGGTGAGGCCAGTATTCAAATTACAAAAAAGGTTTTATTGTTACTCAGTCTGGAATATTCTATTCCTGATAATTTCAGTGTACCCATTGTAATGCTCTGAGTGAAAAGTATTCTGACAGCGACTTAAAATGAACCAATACTCAAAATGTTTAAATTAAATATTTCTTCGAACCCATAATTTCGAATGTTACATTGTTAAGCATGCTCGTTTTCGCGGCATACTTGCATACAAAAAGGTAAACGCCCAAACAGCATTGTTTTATGTTCACGCATGTGTTGATTTTGAGCCTCATTGTTTTGGTTATGAAAGAGGCTGTCAAGAAAGCATTGAATACAAAGTACATGATTTTTATCGTTGTTGGTTAATTTTAATTTACCGCCAGAACGTCTTTTAAATATAAACACTCAATTTAGTGTTGGATCACATTACTGTTTAACCTACCGCAGGTAGCAGTCTGCCCTCCTACGGAGAAAAGGCTCGGGCGCAATTAATTCATAAAAGCATATTAAACTCTCAAAGGTTATAATAAGGTTTGAAGTGCAATACAATTCATATAGTAGATATGCCTTTTTCCGTAGGAAGGCAGCAGTGTCCTTTGGGTTCCGGTGCGGGTGTAAGATGACTGGCAAGTAGACTACAAATAATCATTTCCGTATCATTAAAAAATGTTCTTTTTAGATACTTACTGATACAGTAGGTAATTTTAAAATGATCATAGAAGCCATTTGACATATCACGGGATATCTCCAGAACGGTAAATTCGGTTGAATACGTTTGACATGTATTTTTAAAATGTGCGAGTTATATAATTTTTTTGTAGTAGTATAAACTGTACAGTACCACAAATAATACTTATTTAAATGCTGTATTCGAATCGTATTCATTCAATTATTTTAAATAACGGTGAATTACCATTTCATTGTGTTAATTGAGTCGATTTTAAATAAGTGGTCGTATTTACTAACAACGTGGTTTGTTTGAAAACAGTCGGCATTTCCAATTGAACAAATACAAGCGGCGAGAAATTGGAAACATTGCTGTCAAAAAATAATTTTGTATCGTTACTTTTCTTGCATAAAACAATGCTGAAAGAAGCCCAGAATTTATGTCACCTTTAAAATATAGAAAAGGTTTCTACGCGGGATTGCACCAAAAATTAAAGTCTCATTTTAAGTTAATAATTCTCGTAAGTGAGATTTCATTGAAAGAAGACATTTCATTGATATATAGAAGAATTGTCTTACGGTCGTAGTAACTGATCTTTAATAAGATGCTTTGCTCAAGTCACATTGAAAATAAGGTGTATTTAGCCAACGTCGACTCTCAGATAATAACCATGGACTTACTAGAGAAACAACTACATGAATATCACACGCGAGGACAATAAAATTGTTCAGGTAAAGAATATTTACTCTTTTACTCCGGTGGACTAACCAGAAGCGCGTGAAGTGCTTCTGGTTAGTCCACCGGAGTAAATTGTTTGGTTAAATGGATTGGAGATTCATGTAGTCAAGTACAAAAGAATGTTGTCTATGACTTGACGTTTACCTTGACATTTAATTTTCTTGAGATGGGCATCTCAGACGAAATCAGTTTATTATTAAGGCCCTTGAACTTTTTGGCAAGTGACTCAAACAATACATACTCGTACGAGATACGGGCGGTTGGGTCTTATAAGGTGAACACTTTAGCGCTTTGTCACGATGACGTCATGTTAGATCTGCTGTTACTGGTCTGTCAAAGGAGTTAAAGCGACAAGGTACAAAAGTGTGCAGGTCGAATGTACAAGACAAAAATAAAGAAAACCGGCCAAGTGCGAGTTGAACACACGTGGAGAGGGTTCCGTACATAGTTACGTATTTTTTTATATATAGTATGCTTATAGGTTTTTTAGCAATCTACAAGCAATGAACTATTATTTGTATTTTTTTCAAAATTTTAGGCTCATTAGTTCCGGAGATCAGGGAGAATAGTCGATTTTCGACTTCTTTCATGAAAACTATTATAAATTATTCAATTTGCAATAATAACGAAAATATATTTGAGATCCTCACAACAAGCCCTTTCATTTGATATACAACACACACACACAGTAAGATATCCAAACACTTTTTTTAAATTTCGTAATTTGTCACCCGAAAATAACCCTTATTTAAAAAAAAATTACTTTGCACATGTGTTTGGGTTGTCAATTTACATATGAGTACCAAATTTCAACTCAATCGGTCCAGTAATTTCAGAGCAAATTAGCTGTGACGGACGGACGGACAGACAGACGGACGAGTGATCCTATAAGGGTTCCGATTTTCATATTTTGTACGGAACCCTAAAAAACCAAAGTCAATGTGTCTTCTTGAATGGGTATACTAACCAAAATATTATGAACGCCTGTGCCATGCATAAATTATTCTAAACAAAAGCATGCGTTAATGTTTTCTTACTACTGTGGTTTCTACTGGTATTGTGACTCCGCGGTAGGTCTTTATTTTATTTTAAACAATTGACAAACAAGACAGTACTTCAAAGTAGTTTCTTAGCCGGTGCCTTTATTGTCTCTAGAAGTAAATACCTCTAGATTATAAGGAGAGCTATGAGACGGTTCATATTCTGTATTCAGTTGTGGTTAGCTTGTTAGTGGCAAGCGATTACCGACGAAGTAGGTCGCAAATGGGTTGCATTATTTTCGCTTAGCGGCTAATTAGTGTTGATTGTTTGCACTGGAACAGTCAAATAAATAAGCATTCGAAAAGGTTATTTGTTCGGTGAAATACGTATTAGGAGTTGTTACCAATATTGCATTTAATTTTGTTAAAATGTAACTAAACATTTTGCGTTCATTTTATGTTTCTTGGCATTTTTAATGTGGGTACCGCAGTAATTATAATCGTATCGTATCGTTTAAACTGTAATAGGTACTAATAATAATAGTGCCTAAAATACTTTAATAGTGCCATTTCAATAAAAAAAAACAATCGGCGCCAAGCTTTCTAATTTCCATATAAGATGAACCCATTATGAAGACCATATTAAAACTAAAGCGCGAATTAATTTAAAAAAATTAAACTTCCAGCAAAACTGCGCTGTTAATTTGGTATATTATTTTGAGACGGCTACCAGAGCTCAGAGACACATTAAAAAGAATTGCTAAAGCTACTTGTTACATTTTATTTTCACAACTTTTTATCTCGACTCTACTGTTTTTCGCTTGAGAATGCTTCTATTCTAGCTTTCTTTATGAATAATTTCTTAACGTGAAAACTTTTATCTAAATTAATATTCCACAACACAATCATCATCCTATGATAGGTATCCGTGACTGTCTGCGTTTTTTTCTCATCATAATTTCTCGAAAAATGTACAATTTTGCGTAATGAAAAGTACCATTTGTCCTTCCCCAACGTTCAAGCTAATTCCGTGCTTGTCATTAAAATTGGTTGAGCGGTTTAATTGTGAAAGCGTAAGAAACTGAGTTACTTTTGCATTTATAATATTGAGTATGGATTAGTATGGATTGTCAATAGTTCTACTGCGAACCAATTACCGATGCTAATAAGTTTATAGCTTCCAGGTATCCATGAGCGAGTGAGTTCGTAATTGATTCGTTCTGAGAACGGAACTTCCGTATATTCGTGTTTGTTTAGACGTAGCTGTATTTCAATGATGTCTCAAAGAAAGTAAAAATGATAAGAACGTGTTCAAGTCGAAGTAAGTAACGAGTAATCGTTAGTTAAGTTGCGAGTTATTTGAAATATTACAATGTATTAGGTTAGAAATGAGAACAGCTGGTGATATTTTAACCCGTTTGTTGGTAACCTGACCAGCTCACTAACCTTATTCACAGTAAAATATACTTAACTATCTTTGTCACCCTTGAGACGGAAAAACCAAAAATAACTTTATATGTACGACTGAAGTACGTCTAAACAAGATAAAGTTTTAGTTTTAGAACGTATCGTAAAGATTTAAATACAGGTAACTTAGAAGCTTAAAGGCTATTACGACCACTGATGGAGGCAATGCTGGGAGTTACATTACAAAATTGCATCAGACATGTTTTCTTATGTTTGATGGAATTTGTTAGGAATAGATAGCAATGTTGCTATTATAATTAAATATTAGTTTGGCATTATTGTTCAACGAGTTGAATGATTCGAGTAGGTACCGTGTGGGCAGACCCTCTATACGATGGTTACAGCCAACGCAGGACTGCTAAGTTGTGGTGATCCTTGGAATTATATTTCCTCTGATACGAAGAAAAAGGATCCTCACAGATTCAATAGACTGAATGTAACTCGTGATTGTATATCCTTGGGGTTAAGGTACAGTTGAAAGCCAAAAGGTAAGGGTACAGGGAAAAAATACGAAGTAATAATCTAATGAATTCAGAGGACGCTGTCATACAAAGTTACTTGGCCTTAAACTAAACTCTAAATGATCCTTCATCCTTATATGTATAAAGTCGGGGTCAATAGAAATGGCAAAAGATTGTAAACAAATCAGTATACTGTTTGACACATAACCTCAATATTTCTGCAAAGGAGTTTAGATTTAAAAAAAAAGTGTAGTTATAAGTTATAAAGTCTTAAACAGAATGTAAAAGTAATAATCAAATGTATTCATCATTAATATAAGTCGCGCGATGTCCAAAAGTACGTGATAATGGTGTAATAATGGTAAATAGATCCGTTTTTTATTTACATCGTTTGACATTTCTTTTGGCCCTGACTGTAGCCGTACGTGCTTATAAAGATAAATAAAGATTGACATTTAAAATTGAGCAAAGAGAAACAAAGATAATTCACGCTAATGACTATGTTACCGGGAATCAATTCCCGCATATCAATCTACGTAGGCAGGATATTTAGGTACCAATTATGAGAACTGCGTTGTCTATGTCTAAATTTGGCACTTGAAAATGCTTTAAAGGTAGCATAAAACGTATTTTAGCAAGGAAAAGGCATCGCATATTCAGAATTATTGTTAGGTTAGGTCAAAGACCGGATCTATTTAATTTTTTTCAATACTCTTGCATTCTCTTGAAAACCTTTTATGTATACCTTGGTACAATACAAGCGTCTTTAAAGGACTTCAAAGATACCTACTCACATACTTCTACTTATTTATAAAGAAAGCCAGCATCTTTGGAGTCCTAAATCTTTTTAAAGCGTCCTTGAGATGTAAACGGACCCCGGTTTGTAATTAAATTTTGCCTCATACCTAAGTTCTTTTATACCTTCATTAGATTCATCTTTATTCATTTTTTAATGCTCAGTACTTAACGTTGAGTTAATAAGTTCTGACTTGGAATTTGACTCATTTACATAATGAATAATATAAGTATATTTTAGCTTTTCAGTTAATTGGTTTGAAAAGACTTTTAAGAACTAATTGTAATATATATGTAAAGTGGGGTGGTCACAGTTAAGGATAACAAAAGACTGAAACACTTTAAAAAAAAACGAATCATAATATTCGTATAAACGACCATTGTGCACCAACAAACGTTTAAAGTAACTACATTTGGTTGTGAAGCTACACAACACATTGCACGAACAAATGTCGTTATTTTGTCTCCAAAAAGAAAATGTCTTTTTTTCATACAAATAATGTAATCGGATACCATTGCAAAAACATATTCCGTTGAATCAATGCAAGTCAAATGTCTTTTGATGTGCTGTTCTAACCGCAATTTTCAAAATTAACATATAAATGGAAGTAGGCCCTTTTGATGTTTGTTTGTTTAACCACTGGAGGACTTTTCACTAGTGATTGGAGTCCAATCACGGAATTGACGGACTCGGGTGCTATAACGGTGATGGTAACACTGACAACAATGCCGAACGTTGACTAATTGTGCCTTTGTCATGAACGCAGCGCCAGACGTATTATTAAACCTGTGACGTCCTATTATCACATGAACCAATCAAAGAAGACCCCTGGATCTACATTGAAACAAACTTGTCACCAATTACACGAGAAGAGGTCCGGAGATCTGTCAACATTGGTTTAATCCAGGACTGTTGTCTTTCTAAACATTGGGTCAGGTGAACAAAATTGTGCCTAATTTTCGGGTCGTTTGTAGGAAGCATGAATTCTAACGAGCGTCGCTTATTAAGCCACACACGTGACAGAACGTTCGAAATACAAACACAAAGTTTAATTTTATTGTTGCCTAATGAACCCCAATTTTTGAATTAAATTAACAATGCGATTGTTGGTCGGCCTTTTCGTGGAATGGAAGTGTTTGAGTAACCGAAAATGGAAACATTTCAAAATTTGAAATTAATGGCCGAGATGTTTGATTTTAAATATGAAAATAATTTCTAATTTTATTATTAAGAAAGTACACGGTTGTACGTGCTTCTATTAAAATTGGTCTGCAATTACGTTCGTCGTATTGGTTCCTGCAGCACTTTTCGTTGTGACAAAGGTTTGAATATTTTTGGTATTTTTTCTACATTCGGAAGCCACTTTTACCAATTTAATTTTGCCAGAACTAACGTCTAACTTGTATAAACATACACAAATGAGAAATTTCCAGCTATGAATGACATTTTAGTTACATACTGTACTCAATACTCAATTATTTATTGATTTCTATGATGTATATTATATAAATGGTACCTAAAGTTGTTTGATCTCACGAAAGCGGAATTGCCAAAGTTGTACTTGTAACACGTATACACATACACTCACACTACGGCGTCACTTAACGACGACCGCTACGCACTCAGAGACAACGTGCACGTGCATCTACACACACAAGTATAACAAACCCGCTTTCGTGAGATAAAACAACTGCACTAAAATAAACTTAAAAGTTAGGAAGTTATTATGGAGTTATGAACGTTGTGTGGCACAACTAGGTAGGTACCTATTTAAACTGTAGTGAGCTACTGTTGCTAGATATTGTAAAATCCGGGTCCATCCGGATTGCTACCACCATAACCATTATCCTTTAACCTACCTGTAAGGAGCAGTGTTGGTATTGTTGTGTGGGGATAAGACAACCGGTGAAATTAGTAGCAAAATTCCATCTTAATCCTTAGGGCAGTTAGGATTGCAGTCTTAAGATTGTGGTCTGGAGAATGCAAGTGTCTATGGGTCACAGATCCCACTAACCATCAGGTACCCTGAGTGATCGTTCGTCTTTTCCAAGCTACAAAAAAAATTAGTAAGTATCAAAAGCTTTTGAATTTAACGTTTTTAAGCTCAGCAATTATAATAAATAGTTGAATAACGCTTATCTTATTCTTAAAAAAGTGCATCAGATTAAAGGGTCTTTGACACAATAGTGGGGTTTCTAGAAATAAAAGACGCCATTGTAGACTAAACAAATTGGAACATAGAAAAATATCCCGACAAGAACAAGCTTCAGTTGTAGATTGGCAAAAAGAGCAAGAACGAAAGATCGTTAACTGTGGGGCTAAAAGGGATGTGCACATAATGAAGAACATTGTAGTTAGATAGTTTTTTTTTAATGTGTATAACTTGCTACATCATAACTAAAGTTTAAACCAGGGTATTTGATAAGTAAACGAATCCGGTAGGTACGAAACGTGTAGAACCAAATTATTGGTACGCTAAGAACTTTTTTCTTTTTTTTTTTTATGGCGTAGAGAAGGCAACCGAGCACACAGGCCACCTGATGGTAAGTGGAAACTGTGACCCATAGACATTAGCATAAGACTGCAAATGCGTTGCCAACCCTGAGGACTAAGATGGAATGCCTCTATGCTAGTCATTACACCGGCTGTCTTATCCCCAAACCGGAACACAACAATGCGAACACTGCTGTTTGGCGGTAGGTTAATGGATAAGATGATGGTAGTGATCCAGACGGACCCTGCACAAGGTCCTTCCACCCGCAAATGGGCGTACTATGGGCGTCTACGGTACAAAATTAGGTGATGTGACTTTTTTACATTTTTCACTACAAATACGTTTAAAATACTGCAAATTATGAAGACAAGCACTCGTCTTTGACGTTGCAAGATTGCGTAGGTGCGCGGGACGCAACTTAGTGGATAAAAAACACTAAGTATTTTATCAAAAAACACCATATTTTTGGTAATCGTTAACATATTCGCAATTTACAATATCGTTAAAAGTGAGTTTTATTTATAGATTCATTTACTAGAACACAAAAAGTCACAACCATAGTCCCTAGAAACAAATTGCAACTACAATTGGACATCGACAAACTGCGTTTTTTTTTATGCCTGGAAAAGGTGAACCCATGGATATTTGTATTTTGAAGACTACAATATTAGGACTACAATCCAAAGACCGCAAAATTAAATGCGTTGTCAACCCTGAGGGCCGTGTTCACATAGTTTTCTTTTTGACGCCACTCAGGTTAGCCTGGTTGGGTAGTGACCCTGCCTGCGAAGCTGGCAGCGCCGGTTGTGGTCCTTGGGTCTTTGATGATCACGAATTTGTTACCGAGTCTTGAAGGGCTTAGTTTAGGACTAGCCCAAATAATGTAAGAATGTCTGCTGATTTTTATCTTTACATTATTTACTGTGGTATCTAACTCAGCTCTCTAATAGTCCACGAGCACTTGGCACTTTCGTACAAACTCTGTAATATGACCACTACTGCGCCTTGTTTTAAAGTGACAAGATTCAAAAATGTCAGTTAACTTTTGCTGAAGGTACAGTACCCCGAACGAAAATGTTAAGCACTTTAGTGCACTGTCATAATAAACGTCAAACTAAACATCAAATGAAAAGCATGACCATAACAATGGCAGTTACAATGACAAGGTTCTAAGTATACTACATTTTTTTATTGGGTGACTGTTCTGTACTTACGAGTTACTAATACACTTTTGCATTACTCACATATTTCATTATAATTGATTGTAATTAACACTATCTTGAAGAGCATCAACGAGAGTCTTAACCCCTTCGCGCCGCGCCCGATGCATGCGAATTTCAGACAAATTAACAGCAGCTGTGAAGTGAGGCTAATTGGCGAACGCATTTAGATTTATGAATAAGCGCGATACGATCAAGATTTACTGCGAGATTGTTTGAATGTTTAAACAACGCTTCGTATTGTCATGCAGCTGTGAGTGAAGAGACATTTTGTTCTTGTGTCATCTAAATAAAAAAAACAGTTAAGACGCATTAATTTTTACATTAATGCATCATGTTATTAAGCATTAACATACTCGTAGTTGATTTATTTTTAACTGACTTCAGAAACAGGAGGTTCTCATTTCGTCAACATAATAATTATTATGACCCAAACATGGACCTGATATAGCGGCCTTTACAACCCAACCAACAAGAACAAAAAAAAGACCACAACAAGCTTCGTCAATTTCCCATTTCGACACTCAATATCTAAGCGTACGATGTGGTCAAAGGTATTAACTTACTACAGTCTAATGACCTTAAAAATGAAATTTTGTACATATAGCAATTTGACCACATCTAATCATTTTTGATGCTCATTGTACATTGCATTGCACCAGATATGAATGCAAAGGATGTAGGAACTGGTTAAGTATTACATATTAAACAGTCACGGTCGTCACCCGCGCAGCAAAAATAGAAAAGTGAATCGTCTCCGGCGCTTAAGCAGTTTCTGATACCTATTGCCGCTATTGCATCGATACGGCGCGGCGACGTGACTGTTGAGTTTGCTTGTGTTGGCTCGTGCCGCGTACCGTCAAGGCACGCACACATGAAAGCCGCGCGATATACGATTAAAGACAAACTACCTATACTGTCCATACTGTGTCACTGGTCACTATCATTATAATTTTCGAGTATGGATATTAGGGCCGAATTCAACGCACATTTAAAGCAGGTAATTAAATATGATTAGGTTATTATGATTTTTGCAGCAGCTCTGCGGTGAAAAGCGAACATACTTCCTTGACTGCATCTCTTTTGCTATCAGAAAATGATTTATTGCAAATTTATAACATAAAAACTTCATTTCAATTCAATCGGAGTTTTCCTTTGACGTTCAAAATATTAAAAAAACTGACATGAATTTTCCAACCGGAATTTTCTTCCTAAAACAGTTCATCAAAAAACATTCAACCGATTCATGCGTATGAAAACAAGCATTTCAAATTGAGAATACCCCTTTTAGAGAATGTTTTTTTCGAAGCCTATTCCCACAACACAATATTGGACGCTACAAAGAGAAGCACTCGCGCTTGTTATGGAAACGTTCTAAATCAAATTCCCTTTGTAAAACATATGGTAAGGAGTATTCTATTGTTGTTACTATTTCAATCAAGCTACGTGAGCGGGGAAACGGGGAAATAACTTTCGGAGTATCAAATTGCTATTGCGCGGAAAAGAGACAAATAGCTTGAAAAAAATTGCTATATTCAGTAGGTACTTATCCTATTTTATAGCAGTTGTATTTCTGGCGATCTTGTGAACCATTGAATTCTTCTGATGTATGGTCGAATTTTAGGATTTATAATGTGGTATCTAAGCGATCTTCAGTGAAACTGTAGAATCATGCGCTGTAATAGAACTTTTTGCATACATCATTTTCTTTCTTTTTGTGATCTTTTGCGTATAGAGTTGTGATTTTTAAATACTTATTGTAGGTCGATAGCTTTGACAAAAAATAAAGCACTTCGTAACTACTATCTTGTTTTAGATCAAAAATAAATGCAAGATAAAAAGCCCCATCGCAGGGTCCGTCCGAACCTAATTCATCCCACTTCATCCCACATCACACATATATTTATCCCATAAACCTGCAACCAACATTGATACCGCCAAGCAGCGAATTTCTCATTGTTGTGTTCCAACGTACTAGTAAATATCATTCGGCCGACGGTCAGATTGCAAACTTGGGATAGTTTGCCAAAACATATTTCTTGTGCCGAGATTCTAAGCGGTAAAAACCATGTCGTGTTTTCGTATCGTCAGCTCCTATATACTTGACAGTAATAATGGTGGCCGAGTTAGAAGCAATACCGTAACAAGTCGAAGACGATAGATGGTTTGTGTCGCATAGAATAGAGGCCCAAAACTATAAGACAACCAGTAAAATAACTATCAAAGAATTCCATCTTGAGATTGCCTGACTTTGGGCCTCAGTACCCACTTACAATTTAGGTGGTCTGGTGCTCTTTTTTTTTTTTTTTTTTTTATGGCATAGAGAAGGCAACCGAGCACACAGGCCACCTGATGGTAAGTGGAAACTGTACCCATAGACATTAGCATAAGACTGCAAATGCGTTGCCAACCCTGAGGACTAAGATGGAATGCCTCTATGCTAGTCATTACACCGGCTGTCTTATCCCCAAACCGGAACACAACAATGCGAACACTGCTGTTTGGCGGTAGGTTAATGGATAAGATGGTGGTAGCGATCCGGACGGACCCTGCACAGGGTCCTACCACCCGCATTTGCTTTCTACGTGCCATAAAAAGACCACTTTGCAGTTACATATGAAATATGGTGCAACAAATAGTATGAAATCGGTCTATAGCTACGACTTGCGGAATTCCTCGGCCTCCCCTGGGCCCAGCGGGCGTTAGGTTTCATTGAAAGAAAATGCAGAATGTTCCAGAACTCCACGGGGAAACGTATTTTGTAGCGAAATGTGTTTTGTTTCTTGGAATATGAAATGAGAAGGGTATGTAGTTTCGAAATGGTTTCTTATTCGATTTTATTGTAATATTACATTTTTTAAATCAAGAATATTGTTCCGGGGATGTTGTTTTAGTAAAAGGTTTTTATTTTTGAGGTTTTTGTACCTTGTATACTTTATGTTATTGCGTGCATTTAGTAAGTTTGGTGATTTAAAATAAACAAAGATTTATTTATTCATTTCAGTAACGAATATTTAATGAAAGTCACATACGGTTTACAGCTACCGACACCCGAGGCGCTTATAGGGAAAATTGAGAAGAAGTTGGAAGATTAAAACGGTGATAATTATGAAAATATTTTACGTTGATAAAAAATAAACCGTGGGCGCGACATCTTTCCGAACAGAAACCTACAAAAACCACTATTTAAAATACCTAATACGTATAAATGTACCTGTAGCTGCTCTGCTGAGAACAAATTTTCATACCTTGCTTATAATTATAAATAAGGCAGTTTTTCTAAATGTGCAGAAATAATGTTAGATGTTTGATTTAAAAAAATAACGTTTCCATAATTTGGAGATATTACATGATACTCATTATCTCGTTGTTTATTAATTTATTATTCTCAGTTTGTATTATGGGCTTCACTGAAAACCAGCGTGACTAAACGTTTCCCAACGTTTTAGTACATTAGCTGAGTGAAGACCATTTTGGTAGGCTTTTGTAATCTTAGTTTTTAGTTTTATATTTATATTACCTTAAGCTTATGAACCGTATAGCGTTCGTGTTAAACGCCTGCCAAATAAACTTTCTTTATTTCTTACTACTTAAGTCATGTACCTCATCTTACCTTATATTTTTATATATGGGGCTCTTTGAATACACGGACCCTATCCGTGTTTTTATACTGTAAGAGCACCACGGGTAAGTTAAATAAACTCATTGGTACCTATCTAAATGGCCACCAGTGAAAATCGAATTAGAGAGAGAGAGAGTAGAATATTGACACCCGAAAGCCAATACGCCACCGACGCCACGCCCTTGCTCGCTCTCCAAATTGGGACATTGATTATCGATATTATGTAACATTTTTTTATTATTAACCCTTGTAATATTTGGAAACAAGCATATCTGAGCAGAGGCCCGTGCCAAGATTTTGATGCCCGTTTTTAAACCAATCGCGACACTGGTAGATGAAGTGATCAGAAAAGTCATGTGATCTACCTAGAAATCTAAACGAATAGAAATGCTAGTTAGCCTAATGCATCTTGGCTAGGGCCCCAGATTACTAATACTTTATAAGTAGGTATGTTATGTATTCTCATTTTACCAAAAAAAGTTGCGTATTCCCAAATTAATTTACAAACGAATACGTGAACTATTGTCATTATTTGATAGCTATGGCCTAATGGAGTGTCAGAATCACTCGTCCATTATTGTTTGTGAGGTATGGCACACGAAATATCCACTTTCATACCTCTCAAGCCCATGACATGTTGGGTGACACAATAGAATATTGTGCCCGAAAACCGGGTATTAATTGCTCGCTCTGTAGGTATGTCCTTTGTCTGCTGTGTTTAGGTAGATCGATAGTTGAAGCGAATACAAATAAGAAATGTTGGTGTTCTCTTTTTTTCACGTTATGCTTAAGAGGATTGTAAAGCTAAAAATGTTCATACAAAATGCGATAACGTTTCTCTCCCTAGACGTAGTTCGATTTTTACGTTTTTTGAATATGTTGTTGGTATATACTGCCTACGTTTTCTTTTTCAAGTAAATATTTCTCCGAAACGAACCAAAAAAAAACGATAACGTACAAACACAGTTTTTCATGTGCGAATCATACTTGATTGAGGGGGTGAGAAAAATCATCGACCGGAACTAAATTTGTATGTTTTTTTTTGACAGCTACGCGATTATCTTCTGTTCACAATCCTGTATAGTTGCAAGGGGTGCGTCCCACGAGATATAACTACATAATAACTATTTTCATGTTACTAACGTTTACGAGATATAATGAACGTTAGCTATAATAACAAAATCAATATTTTTATAAGGAGTAACGGTCGCCATATAATATCCATTTTATATAATATTTTTTAATATACCTAACACTCACAATGACTAATTTCAGTTCGTATAACATACATGACATATTATGACATATTTTTTTACATCCCTTGAAAAAATTTGATTGTAAAATTTATAATTATACGAGCATTATATTTTTTGATGTTAGATTTTTTGATTTATATGTGTTTTATATCTTAGGTGTCATGTACATTATACACTTTAATTGTTATATCAATTGATATTATATATTAATAACGTTATACTTTATGGAAATAGTTATTTTGACATTATATCTTTCGATCATTATCTCAAGTGTACGTTATATTAAACATATTTATACAAAGTGTATGTTTAAGTCTAGCAATTCTTAGGGCCATGTCAGTGACTTTAGTTCTCGCACGGATCTCCTCATATTTGATTCGATCGCGCAAAGAAATTCTGAGCATAGCCCTCTCCATTGCCCTTTGAGTGACCTTGACCTTTCATAATAAAACGCATCGTTAGCGCCCACTTTTGTCACTTAAAAATATAAAGGAATAAATGGAATTAATTCTTTCAATTTATTTTACGTGCATTACGAAAAATTACTATTTTAACGTTATTATTTAAAATTTCATTGGTAAATTAGCTTGTTACACAGTGAGAATGCTTCTTTGTTACACAAAAAAGAGTTGCTTAAAAAGCTTTCCATAACGTAAAATTGAGAAAAGCATTTAAAAAGAGTGGTAAATATATTATAGTAGCTAGTTTCTTATTTCCGAGAAAATGCCCGTATTCGCCAAAAATATGCATTTTGAGGTTATAAAAGGATTACTGTAAAATTTAATGGATTTTATTGAATTCACTTCAAAAAAAAACACTTCCTCTTTATATGGTTTAAAATAAAACGGACGTGTAGAATTCACACGCTCTGTTAGAGAGCTGTTGATGAAACCGAACGTTCTCCCGCACCTCTTCATTAGGCAGCTAAATTAACAGGAGCCAATGTGCTCTAATTAACTGTCTGCTAATTGGCCTTCATTTAGGGTTTTCTCTAGTGTACACTATATTCTATTATTTTACCTTTGAGTGCACACGGATAGTTAAAATAGGGAAATAAAAATCGTGCTTTGATAAATAAACGGACATAAAAATTACGAGTAAATACTTTACAAACCATATGTAAAATCGACCTATAAATACACTACTAAACTTTCAGCCTCAAAAGGCTCAAATAAGTTTAGGCAATAATATACACCGGTGTAGTGTACAGTACATGTCATCTGTACTTGTACTTAATGATCAACAGCGTAGGAGCTTTGACGCACGCCATATTAATTGTGTCATGCTATAACTTCTATCAAGTTGACCGTAATAAGTAATAATAACTAGCCAGAAGTCAGTAACTTAGTAAATAGTTTACTTTCATAATAAAACATCAGTTATCAACTTTATAGGTAATATTTGTACTTACTTAGGTAATACTTCAATCGTTTTCCTTACTCCGCTCGTTTTAAAAATTGCATGAACTTCTAAATTTAAACCTCAAAGGGCATAACAAGCAAGCCAAGTAAATAGGCTTTCTTTATTGAACACTGACCTCTCGTTTGAAGATAAAATAGAACACTTCCTTATTATTCATGATTGGAATAGGCAAAGTCGAGTACCTACATTACAATCTTATTTATTTTTGCATCGCTATTTGTCATAAATAAATTCTGTAGTAGTTAACAATTGCACTTAGTGTTTAAATAGAATGATAACTCAATTCTTTATCTATAGTGGCATGAGCTTATTGTCATGATTTTTATACCAAACAGTTTTTTAACTGAATATTCTTTTAAGTATCTGGAATAGTTTTTTCCGAAAGCTATGTTATGGTGCCAGAGCAATTTAAGATAAAATGTATAATTTAATTGCTTTAAGAAGGTGAGGTAAGTTTAAAGTTATAAGCGACATGAAAAAGGAAAGGCTTCAATAAAACAAATGCATTCGGAATTATAAAATATCGGGATTTCGACCCATGTGTATTGTAATTATGACCCATACATATTACTATATTATTCTGTGCTCCTATTATGTCTTATCACGTTGACTCTTATATCCTCCTACAGCAAATTATAACCCAGGATATATTGTCTGTGTGGGTTCCTAAAGAGGAGCTTTAATTCAGTAAAAATAGTACTATTACTTAAAAAATGGTTGATCGAGCGAGCATTTTACAGTCTCGACGAATTTATGGCTTTCAAATGACGATATAATGTAAATGTAAGTACCTATTTTTTATTTTATTTTATGAATGTTGTAATTTAATGTATACTTAAGCTGACGTAGAATTTGGCATTATCAATAAAGAAGTATCTGAGTATCTGAGTAAGTATCTAATTAAGAAGCTGGTAATATCGCCAATGCAAAGCGAAGCTTTTTTTGAAACGTATACGTACCTTTATCTAAGAACGTATGACTTTAAAACACACACTGCTTTATAAATGCTCTGAAGAAACAACTCCGCAAATAAATTCAAATGATCTCGCCAGAAATCCTCACCTCTCGACAGTTCAAAATGGCTACCAAGTTCAAAAGAGATTTGTGGCAAACCCCTTCACTTTACGATGTGACTGTTTTTCAAAGGATTTGCAAGGATTCTAACGCTTTTGTATTATTTAGTGTTCTCATAAAGTCAATTGCGTATAGCGGCGTGAATCACACGTCTTGTGTCAAGGCGCTTGAAATAAATCAGTCTGGTGGAGATGGGGAGTGTCGTGTTACGGACTGCTGTTGTACAATTGCTATGTGGCAAACTGCTACTCCAATTAAACAGAGACACAAAGAAAAACACGACACAACTGGTCTACGAGTTTTGAGTCGTTGTAATATCACAATCACTTTTTACTTTTCATAACACAAAAACAAAACCTACAAATTATTGTGTGCAAAGAAAATAAGTAACTATTACTGTTTTCATCGATCTTGAGTGTAGATCTTCAACTATGCAAATAAAAGTGCTTGATTTCCATATATTATCAAAGAAGGACTACATTTTGCATTTATCGTATTAGGTAATTTAGGATTTCTTGCTTTATTTCTTTTGTATCAGCCGAAACACGTCCACTGCTGGACATAGGCTTTCCCCAAATAATCAGTTTTCTAATTAAAACATTAAATAACCCTTAGAAATAAGTTATTAGTTCCACTCTTAAATTACCTAAGCTAAGTGATGCAGAATGACACAGAAATTTTTATTACCGGACTGCGGCGAAGCACAGAAGAAGGGTTATGTTTTTGACCTGTATACTATATGTTGATATGTATGCCGTTCCTATGTCCCCTCTTAACTACGCAACGGGCCAACCGATTTTGATAAATGATACGTCATTAGATTCATGTCATGATGGCGCGTCAGTCGGTACATAGAATTCTTAAAACCACACATAATTAAAAAATGCAGTCGAGTTTTTTTTTACCTTATTTTTAAAATGATTCTACATAATAATATTTGCATTTTTATAACAGGTAAAGTGAAAACAAGCACGTTTATGTTATTTACTGTTGTTAGATAGCAATGCGGTCGTCTTATTGTATATGTACTAATAATAGATACTATTTAATCCGGTTTTTACATTTTTAAGTCTACGTGGTCTCTTTTGCAAACCCTATTCGCAAAAACTTTATTTGACTACATTTTACTATTTACGAAGTTTTATGAATACCTTGCTACACACTTCATACGCCGTTGCATGAATTAAATAATGAGCCCCTGCCTTTTGAGTCGAAAATAAAACACACCTTTGAATCTGCTCACTCGCTGCTCGGTTTAATAGTCATCATACTAATTAGACGTATTTTCAAAAGACTTCACGCAAACTTTATATGACAGATCGGTAGCCACAAATAGCGATGATGCTTGTTAGCTATATTTACACAACAGAAATAACCGAGGAAAGAGTTATGAAGCCGTAATATTTAGTTATTTTTACTTTACCTTATTTAAATGTGACATTTTTAATCTCAATAGAAACCAACAAATTACAAGGTTTGAGCTTGATGAAAAAGGTTAGTTTAGTGGTTGTCGGTGACATTTGCAGTAGAGGAAGACAAAAAAGAGGATGGTGGAGCAACTGGGATGCGTTTAAAGTGATTGGCGGGAACATGCAATTAAGAGAAGGCGAATGTCGAAAGAGACGGATGGTCTTTGGAGTGGGACACTAACAAGGGCAAAAGAAAAGTTTTGTAATGATTACGAAATTTAGAAGTATAAGACCCTTTCACATGTGTGAAATTGCAAATACTAATACAGAAACTTGATGATGTATTGTACAGAGTCAGGAGAGAGCCAGGTGAAAGATAAATGACCGAATAAAAATGATTGTTTGTCGTTTGCTGTAATGCGTTCATGCCATGTTGTAATGTCGACTAAGTAATTGCTTTACTACTTTTCGCCTCTATCTGTGTCATAAACGGCCAAAAGTGGCAAAAGAGTTGCTTGGTCAACTACGCTTTGTCATTTGATTTTTTAATTTGGGAATCAATAAAGACGAAGAAAATTAAATTAATAGGTACTTTTACGATGAATGGCGCAAGTCAAATAAAATATAAGGGCTTGCAATACGAACACCGAAAGCTGACTTAGTCAACTGCCTCTAACACAAACAGATAATATCAATCCAATATTCTGATATTGTTACTTTCTGTCAGGTGTGGCAAAATCGAGCTTTGCTATGTTTCAATTCTTCTGTAGGTCATATTTATGAAGACTAATTATAAATCTTTAACGTTTTTGTCCATAGCCTGGCCGTTTTTAATCGACAGATAATATAATGTTAAAATATTATTTTAATATATTTTCTATTGGTCATTTTGATTCATAGTCAATTTTCAATTACGTCCCGTCATTGTAAGGGGGTAAAATTTTGAATTCATAATTAAACCGGAGGGCAATGCAATGTAATAGTATATAAGAGCTAAACTGAATGTAGTCGGAAGATGGCAACAGGATCTCCGCTTATCCGCTGTATTTAATGATCTTTTATACTGTCCAGTGAGCTGGCAGATACCTACTGTAAACTTTTCACGAGCACCATCCTTTCTATACCTTAATATTGTGTTAAAGTTTCAGTGTAAACGAAAATAACATACCTTCTACGCAACTTCGCACAAATGGCTTACGGTTGTAAGCACCCAGAGCCAGGTTAATGACGATTAAGTCATACCTTGGTGACGACTATTCATACACAAGTTTGAAAAAGGAACGTGTTAATTGTTTCTAAAATGTCTTTTGGTACGGCGGCTAAAGAGTGTTGCAGAATCCTTAAAAATGAAAGAATGGTTTAAAAAAGATACCTAAAAGATAAAAAGGGAAGGTTTATTAAAACCATCTTGGTTAACGTTTTCTTTGAAAGTATTTTGAGAACTTTTGATTAAATAAACGGCCTGTGTTAAATATTAACAAAAAAAATGTTAGTTCAGTTAAAATATAAGTAATATGTTAGATTTTCAATTAATGGCTCAATTATGAAGGTTCTGAAAAATTTATAATTTTTAACGACGTGAAATCTTTATTAGTACTGACTAATAAGACATACACTACACAATATAGGCAGTTCGCAAATGGTTGATTACCCTAGAACTAACTAAAGCTTTTCTTTGCCTTTTACTGTCTTTGTAATTTGTATAATTTCTAATAGAAGCTCCTTATTGTTACAAGTAGTCTTGAAGTCAGCATGCCTAAAGTTGCAACAGGTTTTTGACAGGCTTTCCTTAGTATTTCATTTTGAAATTGATACACAAACAGGCATCTTGCGTCTATCTGTTTAAATTGTTTTTTGATAACTAATTAAAAAAAACTGTAAATATAATTTTGATCCAACTATCCATTTTATTTCTTTTTCCTGTACGCAAATTAAAAGACTCGCTAAACAACCTGAGGTCATCAAAATGGTTCACTAATGTTTTACCAAATCATCATTTGACAAACTATATCATTTTACAAACTTTCATTTCAAGAAGAGATATTCCCCGCCTATCTTTTTTTTTTTTTATGGTCAATTGACTAACCCAACCTCACTTATTTAATAAGCCCATGTAACCTGCGTAATATGTAATGGTTTAAGCATAAACACATTTTTGCGAATTGCAAGTTTGAAAAATGATAATTATAATTTGCAAAAGATTATATTTGGTAAAAAGTTAGAATAGGTACCCATCAAAATATGACGTAGTAACGTGCTCTTAGAAACTGTTCAGTAACTAGTAGTTTTTGACTTAATCATAATATTAATGCTAGCCGTTTCCGCGATACAAATAATATTTATGCTCTCATTCGTCATTTGTTTTATCTGATTTGCATCTGATCTCGGTCTGCGCAGCCGCAGCTGTCCCGATTCATCTGTTTTTCTTAGGATTTCTCAACTGACGTTACACCGTTTTAAATGACTATATCTCACTTTAAATTGTCCGTCTTGCGTATGAAGATGCATTTCATTCAGTTGATTTAAGATGGTGGTCGTTGAACTGGTTTTGTTTTGCAAGAATTTCGTCCAGTAAGGCTCTTCCAGCGAATTCTGTTTATTTTAGATTTTGCTAGAATATCTGTTAAAGAAACTCATTTAATCTAAATTGAGTACTGCTTATTGATCTCGAACAGTTTCAATTGAGCTTAATTAGTAATTCGTATCAGAATATCGCAGCTTCTTGAAAGGATTTACGGTCATACAAAGTAAATTGACGAAAGTAAAAGAATTGGAATAACTAAATGCATATCTCTTACATAAATTGACATAGTGATAAACTAAGCTCTAGTCGTGTACAATAGGCACGAACGTAAAAGAAGTAACGTAACGACGTTAACGTTTACAACTTAGGCATATACATATTTTAACTTCTTAAATGTGTAAGGTTATAATTTTCCAATTCAATTAGTCAAAGAGCCATAAATCAATGCGCGTGAGTGCATCGCGCTGCACCAGATTAGATTGCAACGCTAATGGCGGCCCAATTGAGGGGCACATTAATAAAAACTATTAATAAACATATTTTAACCGCAAACTTTTACTATAAAAGGGGTCAGTATTAATCAATTTTAACTGTTCATATGAATGCCTCTACATTTGCATAAAGATAATGTTACGGTCGTTACGATAAAGAACTAAAGGTATAATCAAAAAAGCCGCATTAATGAATTTGTAATTAATAAAACATCGATATTTTAGATAATTGACTGCGATTAGAATCTGTCAATCTAAAGCTTTAATTAAAAAGAGGTAAACTTGGGTGTAGAGGCCCTTGTCAAGATGCATTACGCTAATTTTTTTTTTTTTTTTTTTTTTTTTTTTTTTTTTTTTTTTTTTTTTTTTTTTTTTTTTTTTTTTTTTTTTTTTTTTTTTTTTTTTTTTTTGTAAGTAGGCACTTTTACAATTCTGAGTCTACCAGCGCTTCCAAAGAGACCACTGTTGAAAAGAACTAGAAATTCTATTCGATTCGTTTTTAAACCAATGGCGTCACTGGTAGATCACGTGACTTTTCGTATCACGTCATCTACCAGTGACGCGATTGGTTTAAAAACGGATCGAATAGAAACGCTAGTTAGCGTACCATCTTGGCAGGGCCTCAGTAAGCTTATGGGTGCCTAGTACCCATGGTATACGCTTAGAGTTAAGTTTGGAACTGGGTGAATTTGTGTGAGATTGTCTTATTATCAAATACTTTTACTTAGGAAGTTACATTATTCTTGACTGATATAAGGCATATTTTAGCATCGCTTTAGGAATTTAGCCGTGAAAGCGTAACACGCAGACAGACATAGTTACTTCCACATGGATGCATTCTAAATTAGGTCATTAGACCAACTTTGAGATTAATTAAAAGTCTAAAAGAGCCTGTCAAATTGCCTGTTGAAGTGAGGATACATGGTTAAAAAAGATAAAAGATGTTTATTCAGTAAGTAGGCCGCTCGGGCACTTTTACACGTCAAAAATCTACCAGCGCTTCGCAAGAGACCACTGCTAAGAAGAAACGCCGCAAAACTCAACTGTCTTTTTTTTTTTAAATACTTCTTATTATATTATACAATCATAAAGCTTAACGTAGCATTATACAAAACAATGAATCTAACATAAAATAAAATAAAAAATACATTCAAGCGTAGATTGAGCAGGAAAATGTGTCAAACTCAGAATTTTCATAGGGACTATTAAGTAGTAGTAATAAAAATATCATCATCATCATCATCATGTCAGCCGAAAGACGTCCATTGCTGGACATAGGCCTCCCCCAAGGCTTTCCACTCAGACCGGTCTTGTGCTTTTCGCATCCACCGCGGTCCCGCGATCCTGACGAGGTCGTCACTCCATCTTGTTGGAGGCCTACCTACAGCTGGTCTTCCGGTCCGCGGACGCCACTCCAGAACCTTCTGATCCCATCGGCCATCAGTCCTGAGAGCAATGTGCCCCGCCCACTGCCACTTCTTTTTCATATCATTCATAAAAATATATGTATGTATAAAAATCATACCTACCTATGACAGCGCAAGACAACCACACAAAGTTTCGATACATTGTCCTACAAAAACCGTGCCCCGGTTACCGCTGGTAACTAAGGGAATAAATAATTACAGCTGTTGCCACCATTCATTTTAGGAATATCACCGTTGTACACTGACATGGAACAATTCTACTTGTGAAGCTGAAATAGCACTGAGTTGGACGGTCTTTATTGGAATTCCTGTATCGTTTGAGTTCGAATGATCATTTATCCTGTAGGCAATTCCTCCTGAATAATGCATGCTTTCAGTTTTGCTATGAAGCAACCCTAAAATATAATCGCATTTATTAAACCCACGTTGATGTCTTTTTTATACGTCTCTTTGGGACAAGTAATTATAACATAATATATTTTTTAAATCTTAATAACATAATAATTATAAGTAAAAAACAAAAGATAACCTTCCATGCCAGTTACCTTCAGTTAAAATTAGGGTCCCAGTTGATGCTTCAAATAGTGGCAAGTACACTACATAATCCGTATTGATACATACATAGTAATACATACATACATACCGGCACGCCTTCATCCCAGAGTGGGGTAGGCAGAGCTACAGAATTACTGATATAAATTCCGAATGCAATGTTTTGATAGAAGACTTTTTTTTTATCACTTATAAATGAAACATAACCTTATCTAATGTCAAAACCAACTGACGTCTTATTAAATAAACAATTTTATAACCTCAAAATGCATCGTTTTTGGCTAAATCGGGCGTTTTCTGGTGAATAAACCAACTAGAGGCTTTAACTAGTTGAGTTTAGGCAAAAAAGGAGCATTTTGTGGTTATGAACGTGGTTACTAAATAGGACAAGTCAGTTGGTATGAACTATAAAAATAGTAATAAAATAATACTAGAAAAAAAAAATATTGGAGAAATGAACATTCGGAATAAATGTAATCTTAATTTTAAAATGTCCCCTGAAAATAGTCTATAGAATATACTTTATACATATCTAAATTAATGTATGTGGCAGCCGCTATAGTTTATTTAAATATTCACCTGTCGCTGAAGATATTGTTAATATACTATATACAACTTAAACCATGTTTAGCATTAACTTTCTTGTTGAGGAATTTAGAAACACAGTAATGTATCCGTTCTTTTATATTTTCAACACATAAAGCACTTGATGACTTCTTCAAATTTATCATGATTTGTCTTATTAATGCTGTAGTATTATAAGCTGTATTTTTTGGGATAGTATTAAAACAGTTTTTTTATGATTATATGCTCAACGAAAATGTTAAGCACTTTAGTGCGTTGTCATTGTAAACTCCAAAGAGAACATCAAATGACACACATGACAATGACAATGACATTCACAATGACAAGGTTCTAAGTGTGCTTAGCATTTTTATTGGGTGACGTACCCTACATCCATCAATTATGTCATCCAAGAACACTACTTGATTCCTAACAGAAAGTAATGTGACCATTTATTATTTTGAACCTTGTCCAAGGTCCATCTGGATCGCTTCTACCATCATAACCTTTAACCTATCGCCAAGATGTAGTGTCAGCATCATTGTGTTCCAATGTGGGTCGAGCGAGTGAACGAGCAAACGCGGCGCAGCTTATATAAACCGGCGAGTTTAAGTAGTCCCGTCAGAGCGCACAAAACACATTTTAGCAGGTGCATTCTTATAAGCTGCGCCGCGTTTAATCGTTCACTCGCTCGACCGACCGATCGCCGCCGTTTCTAAGAGAATAACACCCCAGGAGTTGAAAAAGCTGGCAGAGAACAGAGAAAAGTGGCAATTACTCCACCGACAAAACCCTAGCTTTTAAGTTTTAGAGGCATTATACCAGTTTACAGAACATTCGGTTTCAAAAATAAACTATTATAATTGTACCTTATTGCGAAACGGTTAGGTTTCCATTTGCCGTAATTAGACAACAGAAAATATGCTAAAGCTCTGACTTAAAACAACAAAGCGAGTCGATAGGAGCCAATTAAGAATTCGTAACGTTAATAGTGATTTGTACCCTGGGTCGTGAACAATAGGCCTTTTGTTCCTGTGATAGCCGCTTTAGGGCCGGCACCATACAGCGAAGCGCAGCGGCAGCCCAGAAAATTTTACACAGTCAAAGCATCAGCGTCTTTGGACGTGTTGAAATAAGATCGAAATTAATTAACGCCACACATACGAGGAGATGCTAGTGTAGAATCTGTGGTGTTAAATAACGTCGATCTTATTTCAGCACGTCCAACAATGGTAATAAAGAAAAACTATTCAAAGCACTTTTTCAGCAATGTAAAACTATCTACTAAATAAAAACAAAATGGACTCGTTAATTATATGACTGAACTAGGATGTTTCCGTATCTCAAGAACGTGGATTCACTTAAAACAGTTACATAAAAAATGTCATCATCATCATCATCGGCCATCAGTCCTGCGAGCAATGTGCCCTGCCCACTTCCACTTCAGTTTAGCTATTCTTCGGGCCATGTTGGTAACCATCATCAATCATCGTGAGTGAAATGGGAATACGTTATCAAATGAAGATACATCAAGTTTGGGTTAATAAATATTATACCTGTTGTAAACTGATAAAATTAACAACAAATAAATAAAACAAGAATAACGGAAATATGAGGACACTGTAACGAGCGTATCTATGTAAATCGCATACTAGTAACACTTTGGAAGTGAAAAAATATCTTCGCTGCGCTTCGCTGTGTGTGCGGCGGCCCTTAGTCTATTACGAGCAACATTTCGAAAGTTAACAAACTTTCTGAATAGAGTTGTCAGTGAATGCCCTTGCAAATAGACCTCGGCGGGTAGACTTTGAAATTCTACGAGATGGAGGTAAGTGGTCTTGATATTTTCTTGTTTCGTGCCTTGAGATCTAATTAAGAGCGTTGTTAATTAGAAAGTTTGAGCTACAGGGGGCAATTAAGGCCCAGGTTGCCGGTATTGTGCATCTCGTAGCTGCATATGTTACCAGAAGGAACAAAATGGATGTTAACGGGATTTTAAAGGAATATTTGCCTGGAAATGATGATATTGTTAAGAAAATCATTCTTCATCATGCCAGTCGAAAGACGTCCATTGCTGGACAAAGGCCATAATTTTTTGATACCTAGCTAAAGATACAAGACCTTGGTCGTATCAAGAACTAATGAGTTTTTTTTTTATATTATCATCTGTCATATATGTTATATTTTTACGAAAAGATTTATAAAAGTTAGCATCTGGACATATTAACACAGCCGACGTGCATTGACAATTCCAAACTGAAACTTTCAAGTTTTTACAAACAATGCAGTCTCAGAAATGGCACTTCAGAGAAAACGCGCGCTAGGATAGGTACGGTTACGGTAAATCTATAAAAACAGTACCCAGCACGTTTACACTTTTTTTTTTAAATCACAACTATTATAACCGTACTTAAAGTTCTTAATTTTTGTAACAAAGTGTTGATAAATTAAGTGATAGTCAAAATATTAATCAATACAGAATAGGTAACATTTATTATTTAAGTGGTTTCCTAATAAACTTAATCTTAAATTTATATTATTATTATTTAATTTAAGGATAAGTTGAATGACCTGCTTCTCTTTAACGTGGGTGTTATTCCTTCTTTATAAACCTATTCTGAAATAAATTCTGCCAAATCAGATATACAGTGCAATATCTCTTAATGATATAAAATGAAATAGTTTTATTCCAGAAAACAGGTTCCATAGAATGCACAAAGCATACAATAATGGCATAATTTAAACTTAACTAATAAACGAAACTAGAGAAAATAAACCACAACTATATATGCGGCGCCACAGGTAACCCGGATCCTGCGATGACAGGCTTATGGTAGCCCCTCCAATACTCGTGAAGAGGGCTCACTCCCTTACCCTTTCTTAAATTGACCATCATAGCTGTACTTCTCTCTTACTCGCTCTTATGCTAGTCAAACTGACTTACTGACCCGAACCAGACCTGAAATTTTAGACCTATTGCAGAGCAGATATTTGTCAGAAGTGATCATGATTGCATAAAGGTCTTTGTTGATGTTTTTATTTAAAAGATGTTGAATAATTTTATATTTACCATTAAGCTGAGCTTTGGATTAATCAGAACATTCAATGATTCAATGTTAGGCCGCATATTAATCAATTAATTGAGTTTCATATTACTCAAAAAATCCCATGAGTTGTTTTAAAAGTCATCTTGATCGGTGAAATACTGTTCTATTAAGAGTGCTACGTAGGTACGGCGTTACGTAAGTACGGGCAAAGTTTGGAGTTTGGAGGCGTTACGGTCGCGTATTTACTCTGAGCGGGCGAGTGAAAACATCTGGCTTCCGGAACATTTGCCGCTGCCTTTGTACTAGCTGCAGCTTCGATGTACTTAATAACGATTTTGTAGCTCTTTAGTATATTAGAGCTGTCTTACTGTTAGTGGGGTACTGTTCTATGTACTGTTACTGTTACTGATTGCTTTTATTTTATTTTGATAGGTGTTATTGATATTGAGAAGAGTACAGATGTTGCATTTAAGTTAGAGAAATTAGTTCCCTATATTTCTGTTTTGTCTTTATCTTTATTCCTCAGATATTACTGTTGAGGTTATATCAATCATTTTTTTTATTTTTGTTATTAGTTTTTATAAGAAATGCCGGGCTCACATTTGTAGATAAACAAGATCTTTGGGCTCTGAAAGTTGTTTATTTGGTCAATAAGCTTGGGTCAACTCACTCTCCGCTGTGAGTCTAAATAAATTGCTTTCTGCGAATGCCATAAAGCGATTACACAATGAAGTTTATAAATAATTAACGTTAATTGTCACACGTTACATAATATTAAATGTATACATTTTAATTTCACAGATATCTTTTTGGAAATGCGTTTTTCCAGTAAGGTTGCAAAAGTGTAATTCGAAAAAGAGAGAGTGGAGAGTAATTTCATTTTGTAAAATAAAACTTTGCATTTTTCATTTATTTAAATATTTTATTGAACAAAATTAAAATAATGTACATTCAACCATAAGGTGAGATAGGAAATTACACTTGACCACAATGTAAATAGTCGGACTTACAAAAATCCGCAATTTTAGGTAAGTCCGATTATTCAATTATTTGTTGTGAGGCATTTATCAGGGTAGTCCGGAACAGGTCGGGCCGTTTCCTCACATGAATAGTGAGTAAGCCGTAGTTGTGTTTCTCTTATTCGAATACTCTCCCGCTAGTTACGAGTATAACTGTATAAAGGTAAACATTACAATTTTTATAGTGTAGTACCTAAGGACAACAATCGATCTAGGTTTATTTACATTTACCCACATAAGGCAAGTCTTCTTCAAAATTAAACGAAATCGACCAATTGACTATAGTAAATACAGACATATTATTTCTACATGCTAATTTTCTATCTTAAGTAACTCCTTTAGCGTCGGCGACGTCTATAAACCTAAAGTCACCTAATCTGACCTCTTCGATGGCACGGTACCGCACTAAAAAGTGTTAAACATTTGACTTACATACAATTTTATATAGACGCATTTTACAAGCACATTGAGTGCCCAAAACTAAACATGGATACCATTTTACATAGAAATGAAAGTTCTTGGCACTAGCGCGACACATTCACTTTACCCAACCAATTTATGTATCTGGAGTCAAACTCAAATTTCTCGTGGTAATTTACACCAACGATAGACGAGGCACGCACACGCAAGTATTTAGGCCAATTTCGAATCAAAATTCATATATCACTGGCGGATTTGACCTAGATTTGGTGCCAGATCAAATTACCGCTCTCCGGGACATGGGAATATTTATCTAGAACCTTCCACTGATGTATTAACAAACTCTTCGCCTATAATAAATACTTGAATAATTCTCCAGTAATAACCAAGTTATATTTTCACGTTTAGTACAACTTTATTCCCTTTACTCTTAACAGTTAAGGTTCCTTTTGCTTTATTTATTGCTTTACAGACGCATTGATAACATTGTAAAGTTAGGCTTAATACGTTAACTTGACTAGCTACATTGGTTGTGTTGTCACCAAAGGATGAATGTGCGTGAGGCGTTTATATTATGTGACAACTTGATTTCGATCGCTAATAAAAAGTCGACATTTCGCTTGAAGGGCGGGTAATTGAATGCAATTTCGAGATTAATTCGCGCGTAAGGGAAGTCATTAAGTTTGCGTAGAAGCATGTCGGCGTTGACATATTAAATGCAAGACTGAATGATTTGCGAGTCTGAGATGCGAAAATAGTTTATTTTGCATGGGAGCAAGCAAATATGTCGAGTGTTAAAGTTACGTTACGATTTTGTGACTTGTTTATGTGTTTAACATGTTTAAAATGCTTGGCTTACATTTAACATTATGTTATCGAACTCTGATCGTTTTTGTATTCTTTGTGTTGTTTCATAATATCATAATGTAAAATAAAAATATATAAAAGTTATTGCTATAAAAACGATGAAAATTTATATATAAAATCTAATTAGTACGTTTTTATTTGAGTAGGTACATAGAACATTATTATGATACCAGTTATAATTGTTTTTATTCAAATTAGCAAACACGAAATTGAGAAGTTACACGCTTTTCTCTTTTAAACGACAATCGAGAGTGAAGATTCTAAATTCAATTTCACTAACACATTTATATTTATAATTGTTACCAAAAAAACATACATTTTTCTTTTAGTCCATTTTACTATTTCCAGACAAAATACACGAGTTAAAACTGCGTAAAAATATAGGTACACTGGCTGGTTTAAAAATAAGTTATTAAGTCCAAGTTATTAGCGATGGGTTTTAACGACTAACGCTATAGTATCTGTGGATAACACTCTGATAGATTGCTTGATGCTATTAATTCCAAGCAATAGCTACTTGCTACCGGTATTACATCGTAAAATGTTGAACAAATTTGACTCTTGTAGGTATAGACATAAGCTTTGTCTACAGGTGCGGTGTAAATTGTTCGGCAAATGCACCTTGACATCAAAGTGGGTAATGGTTCAATTGTGCTTATTACTGATTTACTATGAAATATGTTTGGCTATTATATAATTCTGAGACATTTGTGGGTAACGCTACATCGGCTTACCGTGGGAATTGTGTTCATTAATTTAGTGTTTATTACGTAAAGTACTTATTATTTATTTATGTATGAAATCGGACATATTTTGTTAACACCTATTCAACATGAGTGAATTAAGAAATAAGTAAGTTTGTATAATCTTCCATCAAATAAAATAATTTTGTCTTCTAAACGAACAATAAAGCAACAACATTTTTTTTTAGCTCAGATAATGCTTGCGCGTACCACCCAAGAGTGTGATTCTCTCAACAACGGCGGTCAGTCGGACGAACGAGTGAATCACCAAGCGGGGAGTTTAAGTAGTCCCCTCAAAGCGAACTAAACACATTTTAGCGCGTGTATTTTCAATTTGGCAGCATGGCTTATCGAACTAATAAGGCTGAAGCTGATAATTAACGCGCTAAAATGTGTTTTGTTCGCTCGGACGGGACAACTTAAACTCGCCGCTGCGATATCGTTCATTCGTCCGACTGACCGCCGTTGTTGAGAGAAAACAACCCAGGTCCGGGGGAACCCGGAATTGTTATGTGGGACTCACCAACCGAGAGCGGACAGAATACTCACTAAAAACCCAGCGGAAAACCTATCGTGTTCTTCGCCATGGGACCACGAACAAGAACATTCGGCTGTAGACGACATATTACCCTGACTTGACTCTTGAACTCGTAAGCAACGCGTAGTGTCTTAACTACGATTATTCGCAATCACATGAACTAAAAGCGCCAGTATTACCTGACTCGTGACGCAAGGAGACACCTTTTAGATAAGCCCTCACTTTTGACTGGTGCAGTAGACATAGTAGTACAGTCAGCATCAAAAGTAACTGAGCAATCGAAGACGTCAAAAGCTCTTATTCCCTTTTAACAGAGACTTTTGACGTCTTCGTTTGCGTAGCTAATTTTGATGTTGACTGTACAAAGTAGTACCTTGTCACAGAAACGTATTAAAATGAGAGTGGTTTGAATTTAGTAGGCTGATGGACCTAGTAATAGACAAGGACCAATGACATACACATGATTCTTGTTTAAAAAAAATGAAAAGTTTTATTTGCATCTATTAATTATGACCGTACGAGTATGAGCTTGGAATTATGAGTTACTAGTGATCCGCCCTCGCTTCGCTTCAGTTTATATGAGTTTTCAGTAACACCAGTACATAAACAGAATTTATTAGACATAAAAATCTTCCTCTTCAATCAGTCTATCTTCGATGAGAAGCGCATTTTGATCCATTGCGTAGTTCGAACAATCTAAGTGTCCATACGGCGGGAATAAGTCACTGTTTTATACTATACTATGTAAAGAAGTGTCTATTATTGGTACATGTCAAAATACTATTTATTATTGTGAGTTTGACCAAACATAGCATGTTGACAAAGTCACAACGGTTGCGTCAAAGAAAAACACAGCTGATCTTAGTCCTCCATACTATGGAAATTCCAGAAATAGCGCTCTACTTTCATAGATAAGATAAACTGACTTCCTTACCCTACTTATCTCGTGAGTACCATTAAACTACTAAAGAAGGTTATATACCTCTTAAGGCTACTTACGTTAATGTAAGCTTTGATTTAAGTTACTTATATTAAGTACCTTTACTTTAAAGGTACATACTGGAAATAAATAAATAAATGTTCTTTGCAGCAACTTGCAGTTTATGGTAACATGTCCTGACACATGGAGCTTGGTTTTTTTTTTTTTAAAACAATAACATATTTTTTTTCATAATTTAAGTTTGAGATAAATTATCCTTCATTTTAATTTAATTTTCGGAGACGATAAAAAATGATAAAAAAATTTAATGAGTAAAAAAGGGGGGTCACACATTTGAGCCGCTGGTTAAGGACAGGTTCGCGTTAGAGATTTAATCAAAGAAATACAAAGAAACAATAATCTGAAAAAGTCTAATTGCTATAACCAACTTTAACGCCGACGGAGCTGCGAGCAAAACCTTGTGTAGACTACCTACTTTCAAATTTGAATTCAATTTTTTTATTGCATGTCACATTAAATAGATCTCATTAAGTCATATTTAACACAGAGAAATCAAAAGGTAGCGATAAATGGAGCCGTTTCGTCAGAGATAGAGATAGATATGGGCGTACCTCAAGGTTCTATTTTGGGCCCATTCCTGTTCCTTGTTTATGTAAATGATCTGCCGTATATGGTAAGCAGAAGGTCAGGCATTGTAATGTTCGCTGATGACACTTCTCTACTATTCAAGGTAAATAGGAAAGATACTGAACTCATTGAACCAAACAATACCCTCTCCATGATATCTGACTGGTTTGCTGCCAATAACTTAATGTTAAATCCAAATAAAACTAAATGTATAAAATTCTCATCAGCAAATTTATCAAATATAAACTTAGCCTCAAATATTAAACTTAATGGTGAAACCATAGACTTTGTAAAAACAACTGTTTTTCTAGGTATTACATTAGACTCTAAATTGCAGTGGGGTTCCCACATAACTGCGTTAGCAAGTAGGTTGAGCTCCGCTGCTTTTGCAGTCAGGAGAATAAGGCAGCTTACCAATGTAGCGACGGCACGGTTGGTCTACTTCGCTTACTTTAACAGTATAATTACGTACGGTCTTATTTTGTGGGGATCGGCTGCGGATATCGGTACAGTGTTTATTTTGCAAAAAAGGGCTATTAGAGCTATTTATAACTTGGGGTCGCGTGTGTCATTGAGGGAATTCTTCAAGGAAATAGATATTCTAACACTGCCGTCGCTATATGTATTTGAAATAATCATCTTTGTTAGGAAGAATCTACATAATTTCCCAACGAACATTGATAAGCCAAAAGCAACCAGGAGCACAGGAAAGCTCAAAACCACTTTTTATAGACTGGCCAAAACTTCAAAATCATTCTTGGGAAATTGTGTAAAATTCTACAATAAAATTCCAAAAAGTATTACTGAACTTACTGACTCTAAATTTAAATCTGTCGTAAAACAAAAACCAATTTCCCGAGCATATTATAAAGTAAACGATTATATCATGGATAGGGATGTTTGGCGGTGAGTCGTCCGTCCTGCATGAGTAATCTACGCTAAAAAAAGGTGCACCTACTGTACAAAAATACCGTGATATTGTAAACTATTTATAATTATAATGTAATGATGTAAACTTTTTTCTTGAAAAAAATATACCTTGCCGAGTTTCTTACGCCGGTTCTTCTCGGGGCAAAGGTTTTATTTTTCGAACCGGTGGTAATGCTTTTTGACATTCATAGGTGCATTATATTATGCCTAAATTGAAGAATAAAGAACTTTGACTTTGACTTTGACTTTATAGGTGGTACATAGAGATCCCATTTAGGGATAAGTTCGCCTTTGTACATTAGTTTAGTAACAATATTGTAATATTTATATTTTTGTACAATAAAGAGTTTACATACATACATACATACATACATAGTGGGAGGTTTGCATGTAACGCCCTGCAAGGGCACAGCAGCATAGGACAGAGAGCAGCTATACAATACTATATAATATAATAACTATCTAATTATCAATTATTTAATTCAGGCTTTCCTGTCCTCCGCTTATGGTTCGTTGTCTCTCGTCAGTATTATTTTAAATCTCCCACAGATACTTGACGTTGAGATGGCGAACCTGGTGGAGGCCAGGGATGCTTGGTGTGAGTCTTGTCCCGGAGTGGATATGCCAGTCAAGAGGCATATCCAAAGAGCATGGGATACACCTCGCCTCGAATCAATTCATGCATCTCTTGTACAAAATAGTCCGCCCGTCTCCTCGCTGTCTCAGCAGGCGAATCAGGCCACTGGCTCCACGCTCTTCCTTCCCGTAATATAGGCACAGTCTTGGACCCAAGCTGCTTGCGAATTGCAATAAGCTTACGGCTTGGAGCCAGAATCTGTGAACCTCATACTTGTACGTGCGGGAAGGAAGTGAGTGAGCTGGGACGACATGGCCTTTCATGTTTTAGAAGTGCTGGCCGTTTGTACCGCCACGGCACAATTAATGATCTGATCCCTCGTTCGCTTGCCACTGTCTCTGTGCCTGCTGTCCTGGAACCAGCAGGTTTGCATAGAGACGATGGCAAGCGACCAGACGGAGCTACGTTGGTGCCGTGGAAACTAGGTAGGGCACTGGTGTGGGACGCGACGTGTGTTGATACTTTCGCCCTTTCTCACGTCCAGTCAACCCGTAATCGGGCCGGTGCAGCAGCTGAACAGGCCCAAACCAACAAGCGCCGCAAATATTCATCATTATTAAATAATTACTAATTTGTGGCGCTTGCGGTGGAAACAATGGGACCTTGGTCAGCTGACATGAAAAGTTTTATTAAGGCCCTGTCATCCCGGCTCATCGACACCTCCGGAGACCCTAGAGCTGGCGCTTACCTTTCCCAAAGGATTGGGCTAGCCATCCAGAGAGGTAATGCAGCCAGTGTCTTAGGGACCATGCCGCGAGCGGACCTGCTAGAGGGGGTGTTCTTTTTATAGTGGTGTTTATGTTTAATTTTTAATATTTGAGTAGCTTAGTTTTATTTTATTTTATTTTAAATAAGTTTAGTTTTAACTTTAACTTTTAAATTTTAATGTAAAGTCCGTATTTATAGTTGTATTATAAAGATATTTCGATGATTATTTTATAAAACTAATTAAACTAATTGGGGTCATGTTGGATTATAATTAAGTGTACGTAATATCAAAGAATTCTTTCAAATTATAAAAACATTTGTTTATTAGAAATGGCTTTTTCTTAGTCGGTTGATGAGTTCTGTTACTGAGATTTATAACAATTAAAGGAGTATTTTTTATAAACGTGTACATTAATCAAACAAATAATCTATATAGAATAAAGGTGCAGCCCCATCGCTGCTTAAAATACGGAGACGGTACGAAATCGCAGTGGCGAATCGTATGCGTACTGCTTTTATCGCTCCGTCCGATTTCGTACTGTCTCGGTATTTTAAACAGCGGTGGGGTCGCACTTTAAAATGGAACAATCTAGTTATTGCCTTAATTTGATGTGTGACCTTTATGCATTCCTATTTGGGACCAGGGAATCATGGTTCAAATCACGCACGACAATGATGCTGATAACGGCCACAACTCTTGTAACAGTTCTGGTAGAGTCCAAATTTGAAATGATTATAAAAATGTATTCTATAAATGTACATTTTCGCTTTTATCTTTTATGTATTTTACAATTTTTGCTGCCAGTGAGATTCAAATTTCAAACCCACTAACGCCGAAACAGGTGCTATAGTTACTTACGAGTGGGTAAATAGGATAGAAAGACTTCCACTGTACCAGTATCTAGTCAAAATAACGAGCCTATAGGGTACCATAACTTATTAAAAACAAAAAGAGAAACCCAATGATTAAATTCCCGATGACTTTTTAAATGTTGATTCTAACAAAAAGCCAAGGTGTCAGTTACCATAATGCCCTTAAACTACCATTAAGATTTGTAAATTATTAGGCTATGAATATTGATCGCCGAAGAGCGTGTTAGGACGTTATTTGTATAAAGTTTCTAATATTGTTGGGCCGAGCAAAGCAAAAAGGGAGCAAGCGCATATAAACTTTATACCCCAAAAACGCCTTTTTCTTTTGGACGTTGAGATGGTTGCTGCGCTTTGACCGTAAAGTGGGCGTAAAGTGGGAAGAATATTTATTATAGTTATCTTGTTTACGCGCATTCGGATATGGACATTACGGTATATGGGGTGTTATTCTGCTTAACAACTCGCTTTTCAATTGGTCAATTTGTTAATGAAGTATAAACCGGATACCTAAAATAGTTCTTCGCGTCATATACACGCATAGAAGAGTTAGATACCTACCGGTCTGTTCGGGTTGCTTTGTCCACGCAACCTGCGCTGCGCTGCGACTAATCATTATCACGAACTATTAGTCGACTTTGACCTGTTATTAAATTGTCAACGGGTGGCATTCGAAACTCATTTTTTTTTCGCATAATTATCTTTTCGCATATATTTTTTCGCATAACACCCTTGAGATGACATTGCAGAATTTATTAAACGTCTATTATGTAGATTATGTAAGGTTAGGTTAGGCCCTTTCTATTATAAAAACATTATGCGAATAAACCATTATGGATTCCCATATAGGCCGGCGTAACAGGTCAAAGACTAGACGGTATGGTTTTACCTTCCTAGAATAGAGGCGCTGAATGTAAACAGCAAATAAAAACAAATGGTGATTTAAAAACGATATTATTTTGCCACTAAATACAGTATGTTCTATGATAATATTGATAATATACGGCTTAACTATCCGTGTTAAAACTCGTTATGATAAAGATAACCGTTCACGCTGCTCTATTGTAACAGGGAAGTGGTGTTGGGCAACGTGTCTATTGTGTCACTAATTACTATTCCCGTGAGTATCGATTGTACTTTAGAGGAAGGGTTTTTGTAAATGCATTAATGATAACACAGTGACTGTTCACGCACTGTTACGCACGTAAGTGTTACGTAACGGGCGTGAACTTCTTGATTGACTGGTTTTTAAGAAGTGTCTAAAAACTTTTTAAATGTTAAAGTTAGTAACAATCAACTAGTTAATAATATTATTTACAATAGAAGTACTTTTAAGAAGTAATCTTGAAAAACACACACACTTTTACACTATACCAAATTTTTTTCGTTTTCTTAATATACATATTTGTAAGAATAGTAATTATAATGATTGTACGGCTAAATGATTTGCAATGACTCATTTATATTTACTTAATACTTTATGAAATTGAAAATTAAACACATACTACAAACTCGCCTTGACTCGCAGATCAAACAATAAATCAAGTAGATCTCACGGATTTATCAATTAAATTAATTTAAATGCAAGCTTTTATGTAAACGCATCTAAACATACTGTACAATTTACAACAATGTGTAAACAGCTATTAACTAAACTCAGCGCATTACCTAAATACTGATTATTTAGGATCAATGTTGTACAACTCCGACCCAAGCGGATTGAAAGTGCTACCCGTGGTTGCATTCTGAATTAATAAGGGCGCTATAGGAAGTGTGGCTTCCAAACTTGGGGTTAATACTACAGGATGATTAAATAATCTAAGCTCCCGGCGGTAATAATTCCTTAGTACGTCATTGATATTGGATTGGTATTTGGATTAAGTTCTTGGACTTTAAGGCCCGTGTTAATAAACTGATCTCAACTCTAATGCTCGTCTCGAGATGCGTCAAAAATGAAAGTGTTCTATGGAATGGCGTTTACTTTGACGTATCTTGTGATGGACATCACAGACGAGATGAGTTTATTAATACGGCCCTAAATGTTTCAATTTTGCTTTCAATAGATTCAATATAAACGAAAGCAAGATTAGCAATAGGCTGATAGATTGAGCTTATCAGTAAATCACCTCAGCAATAAAGAAAATCCTATGTAATTAAATACCTTGAAGACAAAGAATCATCTTTTTTACACATTGCTCGTAGAACCCATGGCCGTTGAACCGGGAAGGTTCTAGAGTGGCGACCGCGAACCGGGAGACGAAGAGTCGGCAGGCCTTCCACCTTAGGTGGACCGACCATCTGATAAAGATCGCGGGAAAGCGCTGGATGAGAGCAGCAGAGGACCGATCGTCGTGGAAAACCTTGGGGAAGGCCTTTGTCCAGCAGGCGACGTCTTGAGGCTGATGATGATGATGATTAATCATTTTTATGCCAAGGAGAAGTCCAATGAACGCACATACCACCTGATTGCAAGTAGGATCTGAGATCCACTCTCATGGCTTCAATCTCAAAATTGCAAAAGAATTGCCAACCTTGAGAACTAAAATGGAATGACTATAATTTTACCAGTTGCCTAATCCCCCTACCGGATTAAAGTATAAAATAGTGGTAGCGATCAAAAGGAACCATACAGAAAGTCCTACCAACACTTTTCATCTAATACCGACTCACATGTTAGCCGTTTGTATATCTACATCGATGTCACGCTTACTAAGGTCCTTAATGTCATCGTAACGTAAAGGGTACACGAATAAAGAAAGGTCTTAATAAATCAACAATAGAATAAATTAGTCTTAATAAGGCAGCAAGTTAGCATCGTAGTTCCTCGCCAAAGATAATGAAAACATGAACTTAACTGCAATAACTGCCAACTTCATTTGCAAACATGGAGGTTCAAGCAAGGTTCAAGTACTATTCAAGTCAAATAAGTCACTACTGTAACCGCGTCTTATAAGGCAAAGACATTTAGTATTACAAGAAGATTATGTCATCATTATGTTTGTTCATTCAATGCTTTTAAGCGTAGACACTATACAATACACCCTTAGTGTATCAATCTTTTTACCTAACTCGATTGTTCCCCATTCTTAATATTTCCTGGTCGAACATTTTCCGACTCTGTGGAAACGATGTAATTATTTAGATAAATACAGATTGGGAATTAATAATAATGGAATTAGTGCTGCAGCAGAGAAATAAATCTTCGGCAAAATAAAATACTGGAAAAATTAAAGACTGGTAAATTTTGCCAATGGAACGATTGATACCAGAAAAAAAAAGATTTTGATAATTATATACCTATACTCAACGATTTTAGACTACACTAACAATGCACTTAAAATAGATCTCGCAACAAAATTAGAAACGTTTTGTTATCCAATATTAATACCATAATATTATAATCCGTGACGTAGAGAGCTACAACACCATCACTCACCGGAGAATAATAGAGAATTTAATTTTCCCTAAGCCAGGTACACGTCAGAATGTTGATGGACGCGAGCAAAGTAGAACGTAGGCAAAATGCCTCAACAATACGTGTACCTTTAAAAGCCTTTATCATTGCATATTTTACATAATTTGGGAGGCCTATGATATGCACAAAATGTTGACACAGACTGTGGGAACTGGGAACACGAACAGGCCACTATACCGCTCGGCTTACATGCAAGTCTGAATATACTTAGTGCTTTCATTACGTTAACAAAAGAATGTAATGTGATGGAAAATATTTTAGTTAGATTAAAATACTACGTCGTCAATGTAAGTTAATTTAAATTGCATTCAAGAAAACTTTACCTGACGGAATACAAACTTTCTAACTTCAAATTTCAAATATGCTACGGGATGACAGACAGGGAGACGGACATGTTAACACACATATAAATAATGGTTTTAAACACAATTTTTTTAATCTCACACTAAATGACCTTTTATCCCAAACTAAGCTCTAGGCTTGTACCATAGACAACGATAAACTTACTTATATGAAGAAATACATAGAAATCAAGTAACACTATGGAATAAACACTCGCGCTCATCATTCAAATTATCTGCTCTTACCAGCATTTGATCCAAAGGCCGTCAGCTTCATTGCCTACCAACTACGCGAATGTGTAGTCACCATAAAAAAGTTTTGTGTTGTTGTTGTTGCATTTGTTTTTGGAACACTTTAATGTGTATAAATCATAAATAGATACTTGTACAATTCCCAACGAGTGCGTACCTAACACCACAATTTACTAGATTTACCATTAACTAGGATTTAGAACGGATACGAAACCAATAAAGTGCCGTAATAAGGTCACAGTTTGCCGTGTGGTTCGAGAAATCGAATATCTTCCTTACTTGCTGGTACGGTACGTCTTACGACTTCCTTTAAAGGGGTTCATTATGATATTAAATACGCAACAGCATTTTGCTAATAATGCACAAATTTTGTTAAATAATACTTCCAGTAATGTATGGCAAACTTGACATAATAAACATGTCGGGAGCCCAAAAGGCGCGATAAAGATATTCAAAAAAAACCTATTTTTTTTATTTCAGCTGTCACATACGAGTATATATTACACAACGAACAGGTAACTATTACTCTAAACCGTTTCTTTTTAACCGATACAAACAGCATTAACCCAGTGGCAACATTTATGCAACCCCAAGCATTCATGTACAGACTTTTGAAAGTAAACACAAACAAAATACCTGGCTGCAGCAGTTCAAATAATAACGTTAAAGTGACAAAGCACTAAAGTGTGCAGCTACCGCTACCGTACCGTTACCGCTTTCAAAAGTCTTGAACAACAATTTCGTTGTAAACGTTCAATACTATTTTCAAAATTACTAAAATCTGTTATCCAATGTATAGAGAACACTACATTTAGCTCTTTGCGTTTAAACGGGTTGTGAAGCTAAAAATGTCCATGCAAAATGCGATGCTTAAAAGACTATGTCTGCACGTTTTCCTTTCCAAGAAAATATATCTTAGAATGAAATGTATTTAAAAAATCAACAAACAGAAACATACAGACATCACATTCTTTATAATCACTACAACATATTCAAAAGTCGTGGAAATCGGATTTTGGGGGTGAGGAACGTTATCGCAAGGAGTTAAATTTGTGTTTTTTTTTTCACAGCTATGCGATTTTAGCGGCTTTTCACAATCCTCTTAATACCCCACTGAGCACACAGCGTGAAGAAACAGCGAGCTATTAGTAAACAACGCACATGGAGACTCGTTAATTAAATGCATAAGCTAACCAGCGATTACTTTCCCGTGGCCTGATCAGATTGAGCAACTACGCTGCAGTTCAAAAGAAAAAGGTTATAGAGTCCATATGCGCTTATAGAGTCCATATGCGCTTACTGCCTTTTTGTTGTTTCGACAGTATGGACAGATGTGAGCGCCCCGATACAAAAAGACAGTAAGTCGGTAATTGGTAATAAAGAAACAGCTGTGGGATATACCAGGATTGTACTTTTTTTGATGACAACACTTTGTAAAATTGATTCTTTTATATTTTGATAATGCGTTGCAAAGAGCAAGTTTTTAAAACTTGACTGCCTGTGTTTCGTATGTATGTAGACTCTTTATTGCACAAAAATATAAAGTATTGTACAAAGGTGAACTTATCCCTAAATGGGATCTCTTCCAGCTAACCCTGAAGTAGATTTAGATATTTTCATGTAATTGTTCGTGTTAATAGCAAAAGATATAGCTTATAATACCCCGTACTTCTGAGTTCGGCAAGCTGTTTTATCTGTGGGAGATCACAAAGAAATAGGAACGTAGGTAACATACGTGTAATATACCCGAAATCATTAGACTCCTAAAATAATTCCAAGTAAGAATAGACTTCAATTGTGAGACGAGAAATGATTAGTTTTGTTATTTTTGTAGTTTAAAAGTTTGTTTGTAAAAAGCTTATTAATATAAGGTTTTAATACAAATAAAAAATATTTGTTTATCAGTTGTTTTAAAATAAATAAAAGTATTTAATTACAAACAGTGCCGTCGCCTCCCATTTAAACGAAACTCCGAGAACGACCCTTTTTTTAAATAAATAATAAAATAAATAAATAAATATCAGGGGACAATGTCACACCAATTGACCTAGTCCCAAACTAAGCTCTAGGCTTGTGCTATGGGTACTAGACAACGATATAAATACTTATATAGAGAAATATATACTTAAATACATAGAAAACATCCATGACTCGGGAACAAATATCCGCGCTCATCACACAAATATCTGCCCTTACCGGGATTTGAACCCAGGACCGCTAACTTCGTAGGCAGGGTCACTACCAACTAGGCCAGCGCGTCGTCACATACCAGGTTTTGGTCGTCTTTCAAACATCTTAATCGAAAAGAATAAAGACGTCTAAGTACCACCAATCCAAAAAGATTACGCAGACAGATTCAAATTCAAACATTTGAATATCGAATGAACGAAATAAATGGGCACTATGGAACGTTTACTTTTTAAAATGTGTCGTAATGTTTATATTGATTAAGACCGCGCCTTTTGAGGCCAACGTTTTTAAAGTCATTATTTATTTAGGCCCATCTGCATCCTATTCGATTGTGGATACATCGAAGACGTATCGATTACATTTGATAAAATATGTATTAATCCGTGAGCATTTCCATTGATAACATTTAACGTATGTTTATAGATACAAGCACCGGTTTGAATAATTAATTTGTATCTTAATAATCTTTTTCTTACTACTTTAAAATTGGAAATTGTTTCTTTTAATATGTTAAGATGACTTTCTGTTAAAAAGCAAAGGTGGTTTTAGTACAAATTCTAATTAAGGTTGATCTACCATAGCGACCGTTATAAGATCATTCGATTTCACATCAACACAATCGAAACAATCGATAATCAATGTCAGTGAATGAATTATCGACAACATGATATTTTGTATGATAGTACGATAGAACTTGATTGTAATGATATTTAAATACCAGTAGGTTAGGTTCAAGTTGAATGTATTCGCTCACTAATCGGATTTAGAGTTTAAAGTCTCATTATTAAGGTAATTGAGAACGTTGACATTTAAAACCGATCATTTGAATGCAACATACATTTATTTGTGAATTTACCACTCTAAGCTGGAAAGTACATTTATAAACGAATTAGCCATACTTTACACATTTAATAAGTTAATATGTATGATGAGGGCGAGTATTTATTCCTGAATCTTGGATGATTTCTATGTACCTATCTAAGTTTTTTGTTATCTATACAACTAAGGTTATGGTTGTATTAACTAGTAGCAATAGTACCATATAAGTTACGCCAACAAAGCAGTAGGTATAATAAAATCTTGAAAAAAAAAAAATGTTTAGTGTACCTCCCCTACACGTAACGCGGGGATATTTTTTTTTTGGTCTACCCCATTCGTTGAATAGGACTTTCAAAAAGATTGCGGGTTTGTCGAAACAGTTTTTCAATTAAGGGATTCGTTTTGAAATAGCTTGCATGCAGTCAGTACGTAATTGCTCACTGGTTTCCCCGTAATACTACGTACTCACTGCATGAATGCTCGCTGTGTAACATGTTACATTATACCTCGTAACGTTGGTCAGTACCCAGCTTAACAGAAACATCCGTTACAAAATTCTAAACTAAATCAAAGTGAAAAAAAATTGTCGGTCTTAGGTAGGATTCGAACCGATATCTCTGGCTATCCGGCCAGCGCAGGCGCATTACTACTTACGCCACCAAGTCCCTACTCATGGTCCACGAAATTAGTGATCGCTTGCTTTTTCAGAATCGGAGGGTATGCTGATGACATTTAATGTTTCGCTTTAATATAGTTTAAATTAAAAAGTAAAAAGTTTAACGTATGTATCTGTGTCTGTCTATGGCACCGTGTAGCTCCTAATATCCACAATTGGACTCAAAAATGTCTAACTCGCTCCTATACCTCGAGTAATAGACGTATCAGCAATTTTCGAGTCCAATGTTGGACCATATATTATTGCTGGTGACTTTACACTAACTACATAACTCCTAAGTCATAATTCCGAATTGATCAGAATATGGATTTTTCTCGATTGATGTTACTTATTAATCAAACCTAACCAAACGTATAGTAATTTAATTATACATTTATTCTTAAATAGCTCCAGCATAACATCCGAATTTTTAGGTGTTCTCGTAACCATTACCTGAGTATATCGGGAATTGTATATAATTAAAAACAGTTATTGCAGAATATTTTTATGATCCCGACGCAATACGTTAAAAGTAAGTAGTAACGAAAATAAAATACACTTTAAAAGGATTTGTTGCAGCAGTAAACCCTGGTATACAAGATCCTGCAGGCAACACAACGTTAATACGTTGCCCGTGCATTCAAGAGGAAACATTCTCAAATATTTTATATTTCGCTCAACGGAAACCGGCAGCAAAATTTATGACACACTCCTTGGTATAAATATATGTCTTTGTGCAACTCTTCGTCGAACTCTTTAAAAGATTCGGAAAAATCTTGACCGAAGAGCAACCGAGGGAAACATTGTGATCTGAAAGCTGCTTTTAAAGGCATCGGAATGTAAAAATCGGGTCTTAAAACCTTTACAATGGATATTGCAGTTTGCGTTTAGCGTATTCTATAAAATGGATCTTGAAATGTACATGAAAGTGTAAAAAAGTCGCAATTTTTATTAAAATTGCTTTTTGGTTTACGTGACGTTCGTTACTGTATCAAGTTTAGTCAAATCAGACAGATATAAATATTGTTAATTAAGTTAAGTTAGTTGCATTTGATAGAATTGTGAGCCGATGCTTAAATCGCGTGGGTGTTTGAGATTTTTGAATAATTATATTGTAGTTATTATGAAAGGCCAGATTTTACTTGGGTTTTGCATCTTTCCAAGAAATATTTAAATATTTTCTTGAATAAGAAAACGCACTTACAGATCTTGTTTCTTATAAACTCTACAATATATATTAAAAATCTCAAAAATCGGACTATGTTTAAGGGAAGAGAATACTTAACACATATACTTGACGTTGAGATGGCGAACCTGGTGGAGGCCAGGGATGCTTGGTGTGAGTCTTGTCCCGGAGTGGATATGCCAGTCAAGAGGCATATCCAAAGAGCATGGGATACACCTCGCCTCGAATCAATTCATGCATCTCTTGTACAAAATAGTCCGGACGATTTAGATCGCGCCCGTCTCCTCGCTGTCTCAGCAGGCGAATCAGGCCACTGGCTCCACGCTCTTCCTTCCCGTAATATAGGCACAGTCTTGGACCCAAGCTGCTTGCGAATTGCAATAAGCTTACGGCTTGGAGCCAGAATCTGTGAACCTCATACTTGTACGTGCGGGAAGGAAGTGAGTGAGCTGGGACGACATGGCCTTTCATGTTTTAGAAGTGCTGGCCGTTTGTACCGCCACGGCACAATTAATGATCTGATCCGTCGTTCGCTTGCCACTGTCTCTGTGCCTGCTGTCCTGGAACCAGCAGGCTTGCATAGAGACGATGGCAAGCGACCAGACGGAGCTACGTTGGTGCCGTGGAAACTAGGTAGGGCACTGGTGTGGGACGCGACGTGTGTTGATACATTCGCCCTTTCTCACGTCCAGACAACCCGTAATCGGGCCGGTGCAGCAGCTGAACAGGCCCAAACCAACAAGCGCCGCAAATATTCATCATTATTAAATAATTACGAATTTGTGGCGCTTGCGGTGGAAACAATGGGACCTTGGTGAGCTGACATGAAAAGTTTTATTAAGGCCCTGTCATCCCGGCTCATCGACACCTCCGGAGACCCTAGAGCTGGCGCTTACCTTTCCCAAAGGATTGGGCTAGCCATCCAGAGAGGTAATGCAGCCAGTGTCTTAGGGACCATGCCGCGAGCGGACCTGCTAGAGGGGGTGTTCTTTTTATAGTGGTGTTTATGTTTAATTTTTAATATTTGAGTAGCTTAGTTTTATTTTATTTTATTTTAAATAAGTTTAGTTTTAACTTTAACTTTTAAATTTTAATGTAAAGTCCGTAATTATTAACTTAACACATTATAATGAGTAAAATTTTCAGATTCACAAAAAAAAAAAAAATGTGTTATAATCCCTAGTGTGAGTGTGTGCGTGTTCATGTTAGTAAGTAATTTAATTTCTTTCTTTATCTCAGCAACGTTATATTAACTTTACTCTCAAATAGCAAAGACAGTTCATTGTTAATTTCACGAAGAAATTTCTTAGTCCATTTAGAATTTTAACTTTTCTCATTCAAGTGGATTTATAGTGCACTTCGAACGCTTGGAAAATCCACAATTATTGAATTTTAAAAAGCTTCGGGATCGAATTGGATTTCCTTTTATTCAAAGTAGCTCGGTATGACTAAGTCAGTTTTTTTTTCTTACCTTCGTTCTTCGTCTTAAGGAGCGTCTCGCGAGAGCATTCGCGTGTAGTGAGCATTCGGCGTCAAACATCTAGCGGTGTGTAGGCTCAACGTCCACACCACTCGAATATTCGCCGCCGATGCTCTCAGTCAGGACGCTCTTTGAAACGCATTGCATCGCTATAATAATTTGCCTTTATTCCAAAGTTTACTGTATTTTGGCCATTATTATGTTCCTCAGTGGGCCTATTATGGTGGTGTTTATTATTGTGGATAGACGTGGTAAACAAATGTCACTTTCTTACCAATATGTAAGTGCGAGAGTGACGGATGCTTTATCCATCGCGATAAAGGAGATCATCGACCATGTTTAAAATAAAATAATGGGCAAATTAAATTTCGAAAACATTCCAGAAAATAACATCGAAATGTTATTTAGGATAACTCGTACTAAAGTGTGTTTGCCAAAGCGCTAGAAGCTCACAGGAGATTGCTTTGCTTATCTCATTGGTACAGAAATATTTTCCAAACCGGGGCGCTTCCGAGGCAGAAAGATGTCACGTGAAACGTTATGTTATATTTTATAGATTCACCGGAGAGATAGAATCAACTTTGTTGGAACTGTTTCAACAAGCTAACGCTAGTGATAATTATGATAAAGTCAATACGCCTAATGTTCTTTGGATATATTAAAATTGATCGTATTTCCTTGAGACTGTTAAACATGAAAACACAATTAGAAGCAAAATCCCCTATTGTTTTATTTTTCGAACATAACACCTTTTTCACATGTTTTTGGTTGAATATTCGAAACCCTACGATGTTTAACGTTGCTTTTTAATTTAATAGTTGAGTGATTATAACTTCTTGATTCTGGTAAAACATTTTTTTAATAAATTTTATGGTCTTAAAGTAAACAGCAATTATTTGGATTTGGCGCTGCCGTTAAAGCCCGTCCAAACTATTTCCATCTCACGCTCTTTGCGGGGAAGTACATAAAGCCATCCCTTTTCTTTCTTGTATGGACGTAGCAGCATACGTTGCTTGTTAAAGCAAAATGTAACACAAGTGAAGCAAGATATGGATAAGCTGCAGTGCGATTGCATTTAAAAGACCTTTGAGTTGGTGTAGCAAAGTAGCTTTAATGAAACGAATTTCTCCCATATTATAATAAACTGCACAAGGGAGTCACATACGTAAGTAGACGCTTAAAAGGATATCTTTTATAATGTTTCTGAGGGTGACTTATCCTCTCGTGTGACATCTGTCTGGCTGCATTTTGTTTTTGACTTACCAATTTTTGGCTTTCGTATTACTATGCTCTTGGTTTTGTGCGAGCTTAATCGACTTTACCTGAACCCGAAATACCTCTTTTAGGGGTCTATTCTCCTTGGTAAAACCATGTTTCTTTTGACATGTGATCGTATTGACTTTAACTCGCCACCGTTACTGTCAAGTAAATAAGAACTGTCGTATCGCATAGTCAAGATACGATAACATGTTAAAAGCAATATAGTTTTACAAAGTAGAAGTCCAGAAATCTAGTCCTTGACTGAGTATAAACTTGCGGCCCTTTTTCTCAAAAGTTGTCTCCTATTGGGAAGAAAAAGTTTACGTCAGTATCTAATTTAAAATCATTAAACAATGATAATCCTCATTTTTAATGAATGTGTTTGGTCATTATTACCTTCTATTTTTTTTTTTTTTTTTTCTTTTTTTTTTTTTTTTTGATTATTATGTGTGTAGTTTAGTATTTTAGTTATATTATTTCTTAGTCCTTGTCATTTGTGTATCTGTTGTTGTTGCCCACCGTGCTTTCACCGAATGGGTCCTGCGGAAGACCAGCGCTGGCTGTAAAGCTAGCAACATGCTGAGCAGGGTCCGTTTCGTGACAAAGTGTGTTTTTTTTATTTATTCGATTTTTTTTTTCTATGTGTTATTTTTTGTCACGAATAAAGACTTGAACTTGAACTTGTAAAATTATTTTGAAGGTTTTGTTAATTTTAATTGCCGCTCCATTTGCATGTAAATAACGTATCGCTTGTTCAATTTCACCCAAACCTCCTAGTTTAAAGGAAAGGTGCGGGTGTAAAGTGGCTAACGCAATTTGGACGCGCACGGTTTCGCCTCAAGAACTTGGTGCAAACAAACAGTGTGCGGTGCAAATATTTGTATAGAACGCCGTCGATTGCACTACAAGTTACATACTGTGACTAAATACAGCTCTAATCGAGGCGCTGAGTTTAAATGTGTTCAGATATACTAATACAATATCAAAGAACCAGGACTAGCTCTATTCTAAATGGTAAAAACATATTGCCTTTGACATGTTTTCGTATTTTCAAGGTTTCGATAGCTCATATTTGAGTGATAGTAATGGTTAAGAACAATACGATAACATGCCGAAAGCAATATGATTTTACCGGGTAGAATGAAACACCAGGACCAAAATAGACACTATTTCACAATAACCTTATAATATTGTAACTGCACCTTAAAATCTTGTTTTTACTAACATCGTAAAAAATTAAGTTACATAACAACAGACTCAATCTCACCGGTCGAAGCCGTCAGACACATTGAATGAACATATTCATGAATCTACAGCTTAAAATAGCCTTTGAATTTTGCTTCACTATTTAACCAAGACAACTAAAGGGACGTGGATATCTTTTATCGATAAACTAATATCGAGTGGTTAAAACAATGAAATTGTAAAACAATATATAGTTTACATGGGAATGTTGCAACGTCATTGGTGGTTGGTATTAAACTTTTTTTATGGAGACGGCAAACGACAGCACACCTCATGGTAAATGGGAACTGGGACCTATAATGTATTTGCAAACACAAGACTGTTATCTCAAGCTTGCAATCATAAGGCTGAAAATACGTTGCAAATAATAAAGACTGAGATGGAACGTTTCTATGGTAGTTATTTTCTCTTAGTCTTATCCCTAAACTGGAATATAACAATGCAGATACTGTTTCTTGGCGGTAGGTTAAAGGCCTAGATGGTGGTAGCTATTTGGATGGACCCTTTAAAAGGGTGTAAGTACCATTATTAAAAGTATTTACTAAACTGTGACGTAGTAAAGCGGTGTGTTCCCTAAAAGCCGGGAAATGATTATTAGAGACGTCCCTCTCTCTCGATATAATGAAATAAAAATTATCTCTAACTGCATGCTAAGAATGCTACCAGCGCATCGTTCATAGGGAAAATAGTTCAAACAGCATCAGTTATGTACCTAGGTATTTTTTTTTACTATTCAGTTCCCTTGACTTTAAGGTAGAAACATTATATGCCTGAGATACTTTAAGGTTTCAATCATTAGGGCTAATCTAGTACCTCATGAGTCATGATATCTGTTTCTGTATGTACGATGATTTGTTTTATAGTAAAATTGTTTGTTTATTTATTGCCATCATGTGTGCATTTACATAAAGTTCATATATAAAGTAAAAGTAGGTACATGAAACCTACTAGGGCACTGCAATATAGTATTAAACTTATATATTTGATATATTTGAGCACCGAAATAATTTAGGTATTAAAAAAAAGGTTCTGAGTTACAAACACAAAAATTACAAACAAAAAAATATCAGTTTAACTAAACGAAGATTCAATATTTAAAAATCGAACTTAAAAAATAATGTTTATCGATAGACTACCGTCCCTATAAGAAAACTTACGAAGATTGGCACGGACTTGCATAAATTTAGATAGTAGGTTTGATTCCAATTTAATGGCTTTTCTAGTGGAATTAAAAAACAACGAAGCTTGCGATAGTGCTGGGATAAAGCTGAGGCTTTATTTTTGCAAAGGTATTGATGGAGTAATTGTATTCAAACATTAAATTTTTGGTTTTTTTTATGTACTTAAGTATAATAAAGTTATGTGAATAAGAAATGTACTAGCGACAATGGGTAGACAAATTATTACAGACAGTTATAAGGCTGTAAAAGCACCCAGTACAAAATCCTTTTGACCCGATTTCGTATTTCTGTGAATTATCACATAAATGAAATAATAACGTTTTGAAAATATTCGCTTCCAGAAGTTTTTTTTAAGCGACATTAAATTTTATTGCATTGTTAATTTATTTATTTAAATAGAAAATCATCTTGATGCACTACTTACAATTAAGTAGGTACAGTCTGGCGAAAAAGTATTCAACATGGTGACAAAAGAAAAATATTTTTTTGGTCTTTGGATAAATTCTTTTAATTTAAATATCTATAAATCTATATCCTACCAAATTTTACTCAGCATCGTTATCGCTAAATTAATTGATACGCTAGTAAATAAGGAAGATTTTTATATAGTCATTTAACGATACCATACTCGTACCAGAACATGCTTTGCAATAAAAATCTGTGTACTGTGCCCACTTTAATGCTATCACATAGCCTAATATTTCGAAATACTGCTTTTGTTCTATTTTCCCGCTTTACTGCTGCAGTTTGCGGTTCCCACAAACAACTCTGATCTTTTAACGAATTTAATTCCAACGACGGATTTGATGTAAAAACACAAAAATAGCAACGGTTTACTGCAGTTTACCAATGGAAATTTTGATTTTTCGAGCGTTATGTTGTTTTAACACCAAGTTATCATTATCTGCGTGTATTGTTGTTATTTTTTTGCTGACTGTGATAAAAACTTTGCAATCTTTGGAATATTCTTAAAGCGAGAAATTAACAAATAATATTTAACATCATCATGGGTACAACGCCGCGAACAGATTTATTATAGGGGGTATTCTTTTTATAATTGTTTGCACAAATATTTTTAATAACTCTAGTTTTAATTTGATAATCGGTTACGCTAGTTTTTATTTATTCTAATTATTATTGTAAAGTGTTTATAAAGTATTTTTTTTTCATCATTAAATGTCTTTAACATCAACTTTATTTGCCAAAACGAATTAACAGAGTTATAGGTTAAATCGAAAACATGTCTTTTAAAATACGTAATACTCTAAAACATATAAGTATTGCTGTAAATTCAGTTAAAGGAGTTTTATTATCATTATTACATAATCGAAATACTGAAAATTCAGTCTTAATAGTTATTATTTATTTATGTCAAGCGACTGGAAACCAAACTTCGCGAGTATAACAAAACCAATCATCATATAGATCACTAACCCTAATTAATTTTTTATGTAACTATCAAAATATACGGGCAAAATTCAAAAATATAATGATTCTATTTTATTACCCATCCAGGAACAACACCAATGAGTTAAAATCGTTAAACATAAAACAAAATATTGCGACTGTATTAAATTCATTATTTCAATCTTACTCAAACAATATTTGGCCTCTTCATATCGATCAATAAACTATTCATAGTCCATGATGATTCAAAATGGCTGATCTAAACGGAAATAGCCGAAATCCTAATTGGCGTGCGATGATTCAGTTCCCGAGTCTAATTTTAGGTCGAACCGGTGCGGAGTCTAGTCATTAGCGTGTAAATTACCTAGTCACAAAGCTTCACTCGGATGCAGACATTGCAGTTTCAAAGCGCTGAAGTATTGCTAATTAGAATTGAACCTGAGCATTATTAACGTAGGCGCAGACAAGTGACGGCGTTTGATGTGAACTTTGTTTAAAGATTGTTAAATTATATTAGGAATATTATTTGTCTCTTATAAAAATGGTTTTAAGTATGTAAACAAATTAACGAGGACGGAGTTTTGTTTGTGAAATACTTATTTACATTTAAGGGACACGGAATATTTTTCTGTTACTGATCTTACTTTATTTTATTAGTCAGGTCCTCACGGATACACTTCGACCTTATGGGATCTTCTGGACAATCCTGGCTCCAATCCTCGCGTTACTGTTATTAAAAAGTAACTTTAAAAACCGAATAACTCGAAATAGAAATAAAAAAACACTTAACCAACGACAAATCTTTATTTATTCACGACACTAGTTTAACATGCTTGCGCATACCAAACATAAAAAAGTTATCAACTTTTATCTTCTATTTACCTTGATTTTAAATCCCATAAAGCCAAACATTTAAATAACAAATAGCTTTGACCGTTGACATCAAATCTAAGACCAACAAAAGATTAACCAAACAAACAGCAAAACAAAATTCACAAGATAAGTTCGTAAAAGCCAGGCAAATGCCCCATAAAATTGGACTTGAAAACATTTCTTGCCTCGTCCTCTGTAACAACAAATAGAGGGATCGTTGTGAACGCTTGACCGACTGTTAAACATCGCATTGTGGGATTTTATGTGATTATAGGTACGTTAATATAAAACCGACGTCTTTTGGGAATATTGATTTAAAAGCGGTTTATACGATTCTGCGAATTCCATCAAGTACCAAGTATTCACAATTTTACAGGAATAGATAAGGGCAGTGTAATAGATCATTATAAATAAATTCCGTTGTGTTATAAAAGGGACTCGAAAGGTCAAAATATGCACTGCGAACATAATCTGGTTATTCCAATCAGCTCAAGAGGATTGTGAAGCTAAAAATGTCGATACGAAATGCGATAACGTTTCCCTTCCCTTAACGTTGCCCAATTTTTGCGATTTTTAAATATGTTGTAGATATTTTTATAAACATTATATTTAAACCTAGGTTGTAATATTACTGTATTACTAAAACTCTTATGATCCCGGAGTCTGAAATATAAATATTTAATTGAATTAAATTGAATATTTAAAAAAAAACAAGAAAATAATAGTCGAAAAAAAATTAAGTGAAAAAATAGAAATCGGAAACGTACAAACCTACTTTTCCATAACAACTACAATATATTCAAAAATGATGGAAATATGCCTTTATTTTGGGGGGTTTATTGCCTACTTTATTTACTGCTTGACAATATAAAACTTCTGCTGTAGAAGTAAACGGTTCAATTAGTATCTAGAAATTGCGTAAAATTAAATACTAATTGAACCGTTTAATAAAAAACCGTTTACTTCTACAGCAGAACTTTTATATTGTCAAGCAGTAACTAAAGTAGGCAAAAAACGTCCCATTAAGTTGTTTGCAAATTCTCGATTAAATTGGGAGTTTTAAAAGCACTCAAGCACTAGTTTCGAACTAACTTCAACACCTTGTTTCAAATAGGGCCGGGACATTTTCTAAAGATAAGAATGTACAGTAGTATTCCAACGAAGATGAAGCACTTTAGTGCATTGTCATAGTAAACATCAAACGGAACGTCAACAGACACACATGACAATGACAAAGACTTTCACAGTGACAAGGTTCTATGTATGCTCAACATTTTTACTGGGTGGCTATAGTTACAAGTAGGTAATTATGAATGCTGTTCATATAAAACCTTGATTGAAATACTCTTGGAGAACTATATCTCAATCTAATGGTGGGCTAACATAGAACCCTGTCGGTAAAACAGGGTCAAATCACTAGAAATACATTACATCAAAATAAATCCTTGTTTTTTTGCAACAGAGGTATAGGTACTTTCGAAATATGTGAATACTGCTAAAGAACAAGGCCAAATAATGTTGATTGAGAGGGATTAATTCACACAAATAACGAATATCTGTCCGCAATACTTAGTGGTAAGGTCGAGAAAAGTAGTAGGTAGGTAGTCAAGGGCATAAATATATATACGATCCCAAGACGTCAAAAATATCTATACACCTTTATGCTACTGGCAATAAGGTCCGTGTAAACATACATTGACTGTACCTTATAGGTTAAAATTACCCCGTATTAAGGGAGAGCAGGAGCTTTGTATAAAGTGGCATGACACCGACAAGAAACTTATTAAATAAAGAAACGTACCTTTTTTTTGTTGATAATTTCCCAAAACTATTATTAAGGACGCCCGACTTTGTACGCATAGAATTAGTTTTTACTCCGCATATTTCTTCCCTATTGAGGTCAACTTACGGAAAACCCTTTCTTGGTGCTCCACCTTATAAGAAGCCTACGTAGGTACCAAATTTGGAATCTCTAGACCCAGCGGTTTAGACTGCGCGTTGATATGTCAGACGGTCAGCCAGTTTCTTCTTTTATAGGTATACTGGAAGACGCCCGTGACGCTACTCCCCCTATTTTCACCCCTAAAGGTGTGAATTTCCAAAAAACCTTTCTTAGTGCTCACTTACATCATGAAAGGAACCCCTGTACCAAATTTCAAGTTTCTAGGTGCAGTAGTTTCGGCTGTGCATTGATATATAAGTCAGTGAGTCAGGTTTGCCTTTTATATATATAGATGTATATAGATCGGAATGAAAGTAAACTTTTTTAATGTTCTTAAATGATTTTAAGTATTTACTTACAATTAGTACATTCTTGAAAATACTTTCCACTTTCCGGGAAAGATAACTTGCACATTGTTAATAAACAAACGACTGTTGAATATTTCGCAGAAAATAAGAGTATCCACTTTTATATAACAATCGTCTGTTATAGAATAATTTGAAAAATATTGTGCATCGAAGAATACATCCCTACGGCAGGTGTATTAAAACCGCGTTATAGATCCGCTTAGTGCTGGCACTTTTTATGTAAATTAGGAAAGAGTGGATTCATTATAACGGGATTTCGCTCAATATAAAAATCATTTCTCGTCTCACAGTCTGAGTGCCAAATAATGGCGTCTTGCTGAAGGGATTTGCTCAGGGCTAATTTAAAAAAGAGTAGGTAGCGACGGAATATTTATTTTTAAACTAGTTTTTTTTATGAATTATTATGCTGCGTGTTTTATTTTTACAAGATGAAAGCTTTCTTGTAAAAGCTAACTTAAAATTGTCTTTTATCAAATAATCTTCTCTTGCAAGGCGTGCAAGACCCCTTGCCCTACACAAATGTACCTAACAAAAAGCAAGCTTTTAAAATCCGTATTTTTTAAATATTTTTGTGTATTAATACCAACAATACCAAGACCGGGACAGGCGTCGCCACGGTTGAAGAGCTGTTCCGTTTGGCGAGAGATAGGAATTTGTAGGCAGACTGCGAACCTCAAGTAGTGGAGAGGAATTTGAAGAAGAAAAAGATACCACTAAATACTGCCTGGCAAGAGATGGAAGGAGGAAACATTCCAACGATCTTCAAGTCGCCCCTTATTCATAAACACACAATAAAGCTATTATAGCTAAAATATCAGTTGTCCGTTTTTGCCAAATTCAAATATCACAATGACAAATAAGCACAGAGCATATTTCAAGCACACTTTAGCTATGGCCTGTTTACGAATGAGATGGTTAGTCTTAATAATTACAAAGAATACTTGAGTACCTATTAACATACATTCTACTTTTTCCTAAATAGCCGGGTACATTTTTATTGTTTTGCAAAACATCATTTGGATAGTCAAAAGTGAATAAACCAAGCAGCATTGGATTCCAATTGGTTGGAGGCAATTTTTCAACAGCCGATTTAATTCTTTCCTCGACACAGACAAGAGCGGTGCCCAATTTGACACGTGCTATCGAAAATAGTTCAAATGCGCTGCATTATACAACAATCGATTTCCGCAAACAGCCTTTCCACCTTTAAATATTAAGCATCCGAAGCGAGCTCATGCATAAATAAATATCTGTTTCCACTATCCCTGGCATTTATTTAAGCGAGGCATAATTAAACGCATATTCAACAAACCACGGCGAACTATTTATGTAAATTAAGGTGAGGAAGCCGTAAGAAGCACAAAGCCGCCGTGCAATCTTTATAGTCTGTGTAAAATAATGAAAAAGAAGAGCCGGGAAGAACGTTTGAGAAAAAATGGCATGTCTGCAACAGTATTCTTGGGCAAAAGACTCGTGCCTTAAAGAGAGATAGAGATGGGGATGTTTCAGAAAGGATAACAGATAATTTTATCGAGGGGTCGAAATTCACTCGGTGATCGACGGGTTTGAGTTATTTTAAATTAGGTTATCTAAAAGCATGCTCGTAAATATATAAATAAAACCGGTCAAAGGCGAGACGGACTAGCGCAACGAGGGTTTCATATTTAAGATAATAAGAAAATACTCATTTTGTAATGAACTAGTACCTAACTGTAAATAACACTTAATTTTATTTTACCCATAAACATAAAAAAATATCTATACTTAAGTGAACATTTTTTCAGATTTTTTGATTAATAAACTTCGGAGATTATAGGGGGGGCGGGGCGGTCATTTTAGGCTATAAATTAAAAAAAATCATCATGGAAAATTAAAAAAAAAAGTTTTCAAATGTGCAAATTAGGCCCTTTCATATGACACCCCATTTGCTATAATCAAACCAAGTTAATTTTTCAACCCTCCATTCTAGACCCGTTTTCAATTATTTATTTATAAAAATATTCCTTTTTTTTACAAGAAACAGATGTGGGCAAGCACGAGGGATTTGTAGTTGCTAAGTAACCCTGCTGTGACATACAGACACTCAACGAAGTCTCACCATAAGGGATTCTTTTTTACCATTTTGGTACAGAACCCTAAAATAATATTTATATTATTTTTTGTTTCACATAAGTATTTTTAAACAAGAAATTAAAATAGTTCCACACTAAATCGCATAACTATCAAACAGACCTTAAAGCCGATTTGACTTCATCGCCTTTTAACTCTACAGGACTTAAACAAATGACTACTCATAAAATATGATGATGACGTTTAATTTCAGACAAGCATAAGAAACAAACGAACGTCTGAAATATTATAAACGTTGTCGATCATTGTCAGAAGAACTACATTAACCATCTGACAGACAATAAATAGATAACAGATGTAAGGAGATAAATATCAAGCTTTGCCGTGTACACGTCATAAAGTATGTTATTATGTCAAGTCGATGCGTTTAAAGACATACATGGATAACTTAATGTTATAATCGTGATGGAGGAGTAAACAATATGGATAATAGGTACTGACATTTAGTAAATACTAGTAGCAGCATCATTTTTGGCGGCGATGTCACTAATTATCAATTTAGGCAAATCACTTTTAGTATGCGGGTGTACTAAATGGCTCATTCCACCGTAACACCCGAAACAGCTTCTTTTTATTAGTGACTCTTATACTTTTAATTCAGGAAAAGAGAATTATTATCTAAATAGGAGACAATTCAATAGTCATTTTCCTAGTTCCTTATTACAATATCGAAATAAACCTTACTATGAATTCGTGTAACACCCGAAACAGTGGAATGACCCAAATGCAACGATTTAGAACAAAACACAGAAACAATTAATAATGCCTGTGACGCTGTAAGCTAGTTAGCAGAGACCCTGCCTACGTAGATACTGGTCTTGGGTCCCTTTGCCGGTATGTTCAGTTAGACGACTGCTAGTGGCTAAACCTTGAATTATTTTTGTGTTTAATGGATTTCTGTATATAAATATGTTTTTCGTTGGCTGGTACTTATCAATAATACAAGCTTAGAGCTTAGTTTGGGATTGGGTCAGTTGGTAAGAGATTATCCCCTCCTGATATTGGTAATATTGGTATATCTGTATCAAAATTAGGAATTGGCAACGTAAAGCTAAAGCCGTTCAGCTTTGTGTCGTGGCTTATAATTTATAGCAGTACACAAATGGTTTGCAAACAATTTGGCCAATGGGTCAAACATTTAAGAAAGCCGTATACTTCAACTGAACATTCCTTTAATTGACAGTTGACATAAAAAGACAGTTTATGTCGACGAGCGTCAGCCACAAATGGTGAAGTGGGTGCTTTAAGTAATGCAGTAGGAATCGTTGCTTGTGTCAAAGAAGTAACCCTGATAAATAGCGGTGAGAGCCAATTCGAGGAGGGAAACCTGTTGTCTGAATGCAATGCTCTTTGGAGTTGTATTCTGCCCTCCTCAGCCAACAAACAGTATCTCAGGTTCAATTGCCAAAGTAGATTAAATCTTCTCCTGTTAGTGATAAGGTTTTTATTGATATAGGAGCTTTATTTGAGATGCTACTATTAGCAGGGCAGTATTGCTATGGACCTGAAACAGGTTTCTGTACAGTCATTAAGAAACAATTGCGTCTCGATTACACATAGGCGGCTCTTCACTAATGATTTCACTTACCATAAGCTTTATTTGATTCATGATGGAGGCCTGACTCTTTTTGTTCGGTTCATTTGCAGTACTAGTTTTTTTTCAGACATTTGTCATGAACACTTAGATATTTTCAACTATAAATTACGTTTTTCTGATCACTGTATTTGCTACCGTGGACATGGACAATGAATGCACCTTAAAAATCTAATTTGAATTGTAACGCCAATTCACATGATTGCAGAAAACTGTTTTCTGCTGAATTCGTGTTGATTTCAGTCTAGCCTATCCTAACCTAACCTACGTGAATCATATTTAAGATTCAAATTCAATTCAAACTTCAAATGAAAATTCTGGGAAGTGATAGTGTCTATGAAATATTTGTCAATAAAAAAGGGGCACGCGTCATTTTTTAACATTAGTATTTTGTTTAGAACATACACCTCCCATTCTGAGAGGAACACGGGAAACCAGATCATTAATGCACGAACGCTAACAAAGTGACATGGACCCAAATGATGTAGTTTCTCTGTCCAAAACATGCATTCTTTCACACTTGTTGTATCACGTATCATTCGACATACGCTAAATATCTTAAATATGACCGGTTAAACAAAAAAAAGAAAATTGTGAAGCTTTTTAGTCAGAAAGGTTATATTTAGAAATGTAAATTAATAAGACACGAAGCTTCGTTCGAGTCTTGGATGTGTTTCTCTATATAAGTAAGTTTATCGTTGTCTAGTACCCATAGTACCTACCAAGACCCGTTTGGGACTAGGTCAATTTGTGACAATATAAAAAATATAAAAAAAAAAACCAAGGGCCAGTCACAGTTTTTTTTTTTTAAATATAAGAATGAAACTTAGTTTTTACTGTTCCAAACCTTTAAAGTACGAATTTATAAAGGCCGCAATTATTTACTATATTATATTTAATCGAAAATAAAAACAATGACATTTAAAAATCCAGAAAAGAATATCAAGACAATATTAACAATTGATACTAAATCTCCAAACAGAGCAAGGCAGCGGCGGTTCAGACCTGGTTTTACGAGTATTACATGGCTTAGCTATCTCACTTCCGCCAATAAACTTTGATCCACGATGATCCGACGGTAACCTATCACCAGAAATAGCACCATCGGCTGCACCCGGAATAGAACAAGAAATCCTAATGACACACTTCACTCACACTTAGTGATGTTTTGATTGTATTAAGCATTGAAGGATGTGTTCTTTTAACTATTAAAAAAATGCGTAAAGCGTAGTTATCGTTTAAAATGAATACATTGTATTCTGTAAACCACACCTGCACCAAGGGTTTTGAAGTGAAGATAATTAAGCAGACATCAAGTTCGAGATAAATTATGTTAACTAAATAAAAAATTTGGAGAAGATATAAAAACAATGTTTTTTTTTAAATGTTTTAGTAATGGGTAGCCCAAATTTTGGGAAAAGTCGAGTGAACTAATTTCATCATGCTATCATATTATGCATATTCATATTCTAACTGTAAATGTATCTTCATAATCCCCACTAGCAATGCACCGGACACTACACTACAATAGTATTCGTAAATCTGAGCTTATACGCGTTAAGCCCGCCAGGGTGGTCTCTCTATTCGTTTATTTGCTCGTGTTAATCGACTAGGATTGGCATCATTAGAGCTGCAGATAAATTCCCTTCCAGAGTTCCAGGGATTGTTCGAGTCAAATAATTGGGATTAAGATATCGTGCTTTTAGCAGCTGTCAAAGTCTATTAGCGACGTCTGTGTTTTTTTCTTTTAAAGTGTGTTCTCATTAGCTGTCTATTCACAGTAGTACTAGTAGTCTTATTTATATGGCAATAAAGGCTATTGAAACATGTTACTCTGGTTGCATAAAGTACGCGAGTGGCTAAAATGTTTTGTTTTGGTTACGTGATACGCTTTTAAAGCTCACTTCGTTTAGATTTTGTTAAAGGTGTGGCTTCTATTAAATTAAATGATCTAAAATCATACCATTTTTAGAAATGAAAACCAAACTTAGCTCTATTGTTTTTATAGTTTCTGAATTTAGACTTCGCTCTGACGCAACACCTTCCAGCAAATATTCTTAAAACTGTAGGGATATCGAGACATCCCCGAAGTTAAAACAGTATCACATTTTATAGACTTCTTATCTCTCCGAATGCGCTATAAGTGTTGTTACTACCTTCGTATTTTTACGACAGCCATAAAGATACAAACAATTTTTCGAATCCAAAATAGTCGCTTCCCGGTAACTATCGAACTATTCTCAGTATACAGTAGTAGGTAGCGTATTGATACATCTGCTAATTACTAGTATTTCAATTATTAATGAGCAAATCTAGTTAACTAATATATTTATTTGATTGAATGTGATTTATCCGAGTGACAGATCCTGTTATGACTTCACTGGTTGACACCTTCCTAACAAGTTCTCAGCTGAATCCGATAAAGGAGGGCGTGTCAAACTAAATACAAATGCAAGGTAAGATCAAAGCAAATTAAGCGATAAATTGGGGATTGAAATGTTTGATCAGTAATAAGAGGACTTGAAGATTGCTGTGGTATCAGCAGAACTTACATCTAATAATGAAATGAAATGAAATAAGTTTATTTAGCAAATAGAAAATAAACATACAAATCTTAGGAACTAACAATTTGCTAAAAAAGGCGTGTGTGTGTGTGTGTGTGTGTGTGGGGTGCCCCTTGAAATCTCGACAGACTTTTCATCGAATTTCATTTCATCGAAAACGATTCATAGAATATTTAGTACAAATATTATCTCTTGCAGTATTATGGCTTCATCGACTATTCATTATAAATTAAAACAATTATTAGAAAAACGGTACAAGGATTTTTAAATGCTTTAAAATACATTTCATAAACTATTCAAGAGACAGAACAACTCAATATAATTACTATTACTAAAAACTAGTTTGAACTGCAACACATTGATATGTAAACAGAAGTTTGCTATGCGACAGAGTACAAATAGGTGCGACGACGAGCGAAGCGAGGAGGAGTGTGTTAGCTGAACTGCGACCTAACAGCGCGCGAAGCCGAGCGAGCGTAGCGAGCGTGCCGCGGCAGCGGCCGGCGAGCGTCAGAACCGATTTGTTTTATTCCAAAACAATATATTGGATAATAAAGTATGAAATAAAAATCTGTCACGTAAAGTATCTTGTCAATAATATTTATAAACATTAAAAATAATTGTTTTAAAAATACATCATTTAATTTTTCGATGTAATGAATATTCGATCAAATGAAAATAAGCGAAAAGTTGTCTTTGAACTGAAATTCGATAAAACGTTTGTCGATATTTCAAGGGTAAACCGTGTGTGTGTGTGTGTGTGTGTGTGTGTGTGTGTGTGTGTGTGTGTGTGTGTGTGTGTGTGTGTGTGTGTGTGTGTGTGTGTGTGTGTGTGTGTGTGTGTGTGTGTGTGTGTGTGTGTGTGTGTGTGTGTGTGTGTGTGTGTGCGTGTGCGTGTGTGTAATGTACCAATGCTATAATAACGCTGAGGTTTAATTTACATTGGGGATCTTTATATATTGATAGCTTTGACTTTTTTGATGACAGTTACTTAAATCTATGTCCACGCTGTGTCTCAATTAGTCTAAATGTTTTTGAAGAAACTAAAATATAGAATTAAACTGGCCATTTGCGGGTTTTGCTGAGATTAAAATGATGGCTTGTGTGGCGTCTGTTTAATACTATCTAAAAATTTAACGTGCTAAGAGCTTTACTTTACTCCAGTTCAATATTCTACTAAGAGAAGTACTTTGTTAACACAACATCTTAAAATCTTAAAATGTCTTATAAAAAATGTTCTACTAATTTTTACCCTGAACATTATAATTTGGCGTTTCATTACTTCTGACGACTCAGTAGCCATCCACCTGCATCGCGTCTCGCTCATAAATCAGGCAATATCGCTATCAGCCAGCTGTCCGCCGAGTCATTGGCCTTCGCGTTTAGTCAGATAATGAATCACTACACATTATGCCGATGTATGTCATTACCATAATAAGAATGACGTGTTAAATTACTTTTCAACGTTACTTTAATCAGAACTTGAAGTATCGATGTTTAAAACGAATCCATATGGTTCTAACGACGGTTAAGAAGGTCCGACTATTATTATGTTGTATGTTGATGTTAATGAAATGCAACCATTAAATATATTTCTAGGAATACTATCATTATTTCATGTTATAACTTGTACTAGCCAACTGCACAAAAAATGCTCTTACGAGTACTTTAATAGCTTGAAATGTTATCGGACGGGGCATGGGTTAAAAATATTGTTTATAAACGTTTTTTTAATGCTTCAGATGCCATACAGGCGAGCAGCAATTTCTTATACAGCAAACACCATACATTCCGAACGAACCTGAGCCCATTCAAATAACTAAGGACGGTTTCGAAGCAAAATTTAGAACTTCGGAAGCTCTATCCTTCTCACTCGTTATTCTTCGCTAAGTCAAGGAAAAGAGACCGAGGCAAGACAACTGCACGCTTAAAGTTTTGGAGTATGTACCTCGGAATGAAACTCTCGGAATTTGGCGGTGGCGGAATATATTCCCAGTTATCTTTTTGCATACCAGGCATATGGTTTGGACTAAAAAAGGCAAAGCCTGACGCCTCCAAGGCTATTTACATAAAGTAGAATAATTAATAGCAACTTAAAAGACAAAGAGCGCCCGCTTGGCCGCTATTCATGTAAATCAGGTCTAGACCATCCCTCGTTTATTTTTGCTAAGCTTTGTACACAATTTACGTTACTTTGTGATATCTTCTGAAAGTTTGCCTGATATTTTGTGAAATGTATTACTTTTTAATAAGAGAGAATAAGAAAAAGTTCAAGTTTATGTTCGTTTCGACCTAGTTTAGACGATCTGTGTTGGTCAGGGAATGATTCTCATCAACGCACAGAGATTGAATAGGCTCTTCAAAGTTATTCTTGGTTGTTTAATTGGATCTGTAACAAGAATAAACGTAAATAGATGAAATCACTGCATTCATGTTTATATTTTTGTTGTTGTAGTAGTAATTGGTTTAGGCTGAGGTTATTAACATCATTGTCGTTAAAGTTTTGTAAAATCAAACAGTATAACAGGCTATTCAAACAGCTAAAATTGTTTGTTTAAAGGGTTCGTATATCTAAATCTATAACCTGGACCCCCGAAGACGTTTGTTGAAACGATTTTGCTTTTTAAGAATAATGTAGGTATGAATAATTTTCCACTTCCAAAGCGAAGCGATAAAATTATTGTTTATTGGTAGCTCAATTCGAGCAATGATACTTTGTATGGTAGGTATCTTTGGTTAAATGTACCATTAGAATCAGGACACCTCACAACTGACCATGTTTGGTATTTGTTGGTTTTCTTTAGGGTTTGTAAAAAATCATAAAAAATTCGACGCCTGTAAGAGGTAGGGGCCCATTGGGCAGTCGGGAGGTTCGGGCACTACTACTAACTTGTAAGGTAATGCACTAATTTCCCGACTGCCCAATAACCCTACCCACCCTATATTTAAAAAATAGTATGGGGACCCCATTAATTACTTTCTTTAAAATCAATTGTTGGGAGGTCCGCCGTAATACCACTTATCCTGAAAAAAAACGGTTCAAAAAATGCAGCTCTTTAAAGTTAGGATGGGTACGGAACCCTAAAAACTGATTAATGCCTCTGTTAATTAGTAGTCGTTGACCTCAGAAAACCTTCAAGAAGCTTTATATCAATTACTACAACACAAGTTAAAGGTCCCAAGTAAATTACTTTATGAATATTCCTCAACAAATTACCTAAAATAAAACAATTTCGCGATTACGTGTGCAGCATAAAGCTGTCGCAAAATGTCATTAGGCGGATAGTTTGCAAGTGATTTGTCTTGTCACTCAACCAGTCATCGGCTTTTCACATTTCAGTACCAAGGTATTAAGTATCTTTACAAATATGACCCGTTGTGGAGTTCTTAGTAGTGAATGTTTGAAGGAAACTAATTTGCATTTATAATGAAACCAGAGTCGTGATTATTTGCTAAGGTAGCGTGCGTGAAGGGACGTCATAAGTTGACATTAGAATTAAACGCATGATGTCGTTGGTAATTTTGAAAAGTTCACGTTTTTACAATTAAAACCCGTTTTTTCATACCCTTTATCATGTAAATTAGAAAAATGTGAAGCTACTTTTCAAACTCTTATACTAATACCGTCCTTCTATAGCTATAGAACCGCGGTGGTATGTATAAATGACCTAATTTCTTAAGATAGAGGGTTAATATTTTTTAATTTTTTTTTTATGTAGGAGGGCAAAATATGTACCTCGAGAGCTTTTGGAGAAACCCGGTAAGTAGTATAGAAGTTTCATAGTACTTATCGGGTTTCAACTCACTCGGCCTTTTTAATAGATTTTCCTATACCTAATTTATTTTTTTACTTATCTACCTCTCCCTGTACGGCTTCTACTTTGCCGTGTCCAACAACGGCATGAATTGAACCTAATATTGTGAAAAGAAAACATCTTGTCTCATTATTAATAATGTTACTAACAGTCTTTCCTCCCGGAAATATAATTAGAATTTTTCCCTTGTTAATTTACATTAACAGTTTAACTAGCTCTGGCAATAAATAAAAATAGTCGTACAAATCAATCCAAATTGACGAAATCCAGAACCTAACGACGTGATAACTATTAAACAAGGCGTTCTCAGTTTAAAACATTTTCGGGTCGTCCACACTGTGATATATTGCGCCGTATTCCAATTGAGACGACTGCGTTCTGTCAAGGGCTTTAAAATAAAACGAGTGACATCTTTTAAACTGTCGACGCAATCGCTTTGGATTGATCGACCGTTGGATTCTTTTCGGTAGGAGTTAAATCGGTTGTGTTTTTTTTTTTATATCATCGACTTAAGAGACAAATTAAAATGTAATTTTATTCGGATTACATTTTCAGGACCTTTTTTTTTCGAGCTCTACGTTGTTTCGATTAAGGTTATTATCACATAACTATGCAGTTAACTTTACGGCAATCGTAAAGGACAGAGCTATGGCAGTTATACAGCTCTGTCCTTTTCTCTTGGCGTGAACTGAAAAGCATAGCTGCCTTATAATGACCAGGTAGGGCTATTTGCTTAACGCACTCGCAATCGTAATCGACTTCCAAGTGGAAAAATGGTTTTTGTACTCGTCGATTAAAATCTGTGTATTAAGATATCATAGAGAATACTGCCACGTCACTCTTTTCATCGTTGAATAGTCTATGTTACTTCCAAAACTCCGAAATAACTTTTCAATACGCTCTAGACCACAGAAAATAATAATTGAAAAAAAACTTCGTATTTCAATAATTAAGGAGACTCGATCCGATACAAAATTGTCAATCTATGGCATTTCGGAACTTAGCAGCGTCGCGTTATCTGTCAAAAATCTACTCTAAATGGTATGATAACTTTTCTATTCAATTATCTTGTGTAAAAGAAGTCGGATAGTAGAACTAGATAATAAAGTACTTAATATATTTAGTTTTCTTATATACTCGTATTAATGACTTAAATTATTAATTTTAATGAACTCGTACAAACACAATAGTATCATAATCAAGCTTTTTAATACCTTGATTAGGCCACTCAACAAGGTTCGTGGCCTAATCAGAGTACATCACTAAAAAGCTCTCTATTATAACACGATTGTGAAAAATACCATTTCATTTTGTATGCTGATAAGCCTTCGATTTTCAAAATGAAAACGATCGCGATTGTGATTAAGGTTATAGCCACTCAGGACTTATTAGAACTAGAACTGGGGAGTTACCATGATATGGCTAAACAATTCACTTTACGGTAAAAAACCAGACACCGCCGTGTTAATACTATAGTCTAGCCTCTCCCTTACACTCATCCAAAACTGAATTGCTTAGCCATGCAATGGTAACCCCCCTAGAACCCGTATAGTGCTTTTAACACTTCCCATGTTCCAGTCAGTCAAAGGGATAGGAAAGGAGTCAAATACCTTCCCTCCCTTTTACTGCCTGTATCTTGTTTTTAGAAGACCCCAATTCTCAATTAATGATGCGACAAGCTATTTAAATGCCTAATGTTAGTTTGGTTTGTCATTATCTGCGGCGTGCAACAAAACGTGTGTTTTCCACGTGGAACTAAACATACAAGGGCTATTATGACATAACTACGCAGTTCAGTTTACGGCGAGCGTAAAGGACAGAGCTATAGCAGTTATACAGCTCCCCCCTTATCTCTCAGCGAAAACTGAGCTGTATAGTTGTAATAACCCCCCGGGTATTAGTTTTTACCTGACTGCGACAAAGTAGGGGTTGGTTACAAGATAAGTAACATTACTTTGACGACATTATCCAAACAGCTGTTGGGTTTTTTTAAAGCTTCATTTTAGTTAGACTTGTTAATTCTGTTGGTACGCGTGATGTCACAAGGTATTTTGAATCTTAGACCCAAAAATATATTTCCTGTCCGTGTGTATGACATCTGTCATCGCTCAGGGTCTAAATATTTTTATTTTACATTTGTGTCAAGTATTGTATACAGTGTGTAAATGGTATACGGGCGTTCCTTTTAACTGTGGTTAGTATAACCCCTACTGAGCACATTTAGGCAGCTTTTGTAAAAATTAAATTTAAAAAAAATAACCATACAAAATAATTTAACACGTAATGTATAACGAAAAATGCAATTAATTAAACATTACGTACTTACCTGACAGATGTACATTGCGGGTCGATAGTATGTTCAAAAATTAATAACGGTGTATGCGTTAGCGTAATCAAAATAATTCTTTCTGTTAATGATTAGTAGAGTCTTAATCTATGTCCAGTTTTAATAAACGCCCGTATACCATTTACACACTGTATATATATGTATCATCTTACTTGGTAACTCCAAAGCAAAAACAGCGCTGGCTTAAATGCCAGCTTTATGCTGAGTTGGGAGTGTTGGGACCATTTTATGACTGCATTCCTTTTGTGCGTATTTCCTTGTATGTACTATCGAACCAACGGAACCCTGACCCACCATAGAACCTTGTCACAGTGATTGACGTTAGGACTGTCATACGAAGCTATACGACAATCGTACGTCAATCATTGTGACAAGGTTCCATGGTGGGTCAGGGTTCCGTTGGTTCGATAGTACGTAACACTTTATTGCACAAGCAGAAAGTGACAAAATAAACAAAAAAGGGAAATAGGTACAAAAGGTATGTACAAATGCGAACTGATTCCTTTAAGGGATCTCTTTCAGTTGACCGCTAGGCGATTGCAAAATAAATAAAAATAACACATGACCAAACGTACAACACTTCAAAGAGACGATAGAGATAGTCCTTGTTGTTGTTTGTAACAAATAAATGTTTTTTCTTCCTCGCTTTCCTATTCGATTTAATACAGTTTTATTTTTTTATTGAATCTTCGTTGCACAAGAATACAAATTCAAGTACAAACGGTGAATGTAATGCTTAATGGCATTCTCTACCAGTGGACCTTTGAAAAAAATGGTGTAGGCGGTGCAAATTTTAATATTTTATAAAATTTAATATTTGCGTCACTAGTAATATGATTGAAATGTTTATTGCGATACATTCAACTTGACACGAACTATGTTCAATAAAATAAATGAATCCATTGTCGGTCATAAAAAAATATCTAAAGGGCATTAGTTCATTTCAAACTTGCATTATATTTTCGACCATTTATCCTTATACTTCATTATTAGCTGATGCACAGGATGCACTTCCTTTTGATTAAAATGCAGATGCCTAATTAAAACGCAAGCTTAAAAATACCTAACTTATTACTGTTATCAGTTTGATAAGTAAGTCAAACACATAAAATCGTATTCATTATAATTCTTGGATAACCTTTCACCTTCCAAGTGTGTGTATAATAAATTCTCTCTTAGAGAACACTTTCCCTTGCGTTAATTACATAGTTAAATACGCATGGACGTTCCGAGTTTGTTGATGTAAACCAACGTCTTGAGGGAAGCGGAATGGAAAGCGGATTTGGAAAATGATAGAGGCAGACATCAGTGCCTTTATTCTAGGCGGTAAAAACGATATCGTATTTGCCTTTTATAGAATTGTTAACTTGTCCATTTCTCCCAAGTAAATAAGAGCTATCAAAACATTGACAATACGATAACAGGTGAAAGATGATATTGTTTGTACCGCCTAGAATACCGGCCCAGGCTATTGTGTATAAATTATACCACCAGTGCCAATGAGAGATTGGATACAAAAGTCCATTGCACTTCTTAGTCTTAGGGCCGTATTAATCAATTAATATTGGCTGAGACGCCCGTCTCAAGATACGTCAAAACGTCAAAATTTTACTTATGATAAGTCAAAGTGAATGTTAACTTGACTTGTTAGTACCGTGTGATAGCTTTTAAACTAATTTAGCTCATATGCGAGACAACCCGACTTTACCCGAAGCTGAAATATATTTTAAAAGCTCTATTTTAACATGTTTTGGAACTTCATTTAATTAAACTGATCAATTTATTTAGGATAGAAGCTTTTTTCTACTGTTTTGTTTTTTTATGTGTGTGCCTGGAAACAAGTTAAGCTGAAGCATAATAAGAATTGGTATTACGTTAATGCCATTATTTAGTATGAAAATCATCAATGAATTAGAATAATAGTACTCATCATTTTAAAATCATATAAAATAGCACAAAGGCGACTAAAATTGAGAACCTCGTCCTATTTTTAGTCGGTTAATACCAACGCGCTTCGCGTCTGCTAAGCGTGTCCTTATCTCTTGCATAGCAGTAGTTAAGCAAGTTTTGTACCTCTGGATTGTTAGTCTGTTGACATTGGTGGTGTGTTTGATGCGGTCTTGTTACAGGGTGTACTAATATACAAATTAGGACGCAAATTGCGTTATACACACTATGAATTACTAATAGGAATTAAGCCTTTAACGTGCGTAAGCAGTAGAGCTTATGGATTTGATAGATCCGTTTTCCGATAATTACATTTAGTATATCCATTTACAATAGTGGTGGAATGACCCAGTGATCGCTACCATCACCTTAGTTACCCTTTAATCTGCCATCAAACATCAATGTTCGCATTGTTGTGTTCCGGCGCAGGGTAAGACAACCATTGATATGACTAGCATACAGGCATTCCATCTATGTCCGCATTGTTAGCATCGCAGTTGTAGTCTTGAGACAGAGTCCACTGAATATCAAGTGGCCTGTGAGTTCATTTACTTTATATTTGTCATGAAAAAAACACTTTGTTAAAGTTTGCGAAAGTGTGTTTGTGTAGTTATTCAGCCTAAACGTTTCAACGCCTTAACCATCGATGTAAAATTTAGTAAATAAATATATATTATAGCCTATAGACATAACGTAAGATACTTTTTTCGTGCTTCCAGAGCCGGAGTCTCGGGCAGACGCTGGTAGGAAATCATTTAAATAGGACAAAGCGTTATTTTAAAAAAGTTTAATGATACTGCTACGAGTATATTTAATTGCTCATCGTAAGCATTGGTTAAAACTTATTTCCTTCACTTTATTCAAAGCGAAAAACAAGAAATGTAGGTGCATGACCATTAATCATTGCTCTTTGCGTATTATTTCTGGATCACCGGCCGAGGACCAAGACGCGGCAACGGCAATGAATGAGTGACGTATTATGAGAATAAAAAAAGGTTAAGAAAAGTAAAAAAATGGTTAAGGAATAAGTTTAACGTGTGTCGTTGCGTGTTTGTGTTTGTGTTAGTATCCGTGTGTATGTATATATATATATATATATTTTATGGCATAGGGAAGGCTGACGAGCACACAGGCCACCTGATGGTAAGTGGAAACTGTGACCCATAGACATTCGCATTCACAAGACTGCAAGCCTAAGACTGCAAATGCGCTGCCAATGCACTAAGATGGAATGCCTCTTTGCTAGTCAGTATATGTGTGTCTATCTGTGGTATCGTAGCTCTTAAATGGATAGACCGAATTGTATGCGTTTTTTTAAAGAAGTTTAATCGACGGTTCTTCGCTAGGTGACATGAAAATCAGTAGGGCTGTTTAAACGTATATGACATGTTGTGGTATTGTTATTAACACGGCCGCCATTACTGTCAACTAAATAAGAGCTGTCAAAACGTTGACAAAACGATAACAAGTCGATGACAATATTGTTTTAACGCCTACAATCTCCGCCCTAAAACAAGGGGTCGCCATCATATCGGGATTTATCAATTTATTATTAACGAGTATTAATGACCTTATTGAGTGTATTACATGGACCATAGGTATTATATGTATAAGCTATTTTGTGTGAAGGCCTGTCCTCCCATTCGCCTGAGGGGGAATGAAAGGAGTAGGATAATATGTAGGTTATTATGTAATGATGTAAACCTTTTTCTTGAAAAAAATATACCTTGCCGAGTTTCTTACGCCGGTTCTTCTCGGGGCAAAGGTTTTATTTTTCGAACCGGTGGTAATGCTTTTTGACATTCATAGGTGCATTATATTATGCCTAAATTGAAGAATAAAGAACTGACTTTGACTTTGACTTTGGATAAAATGGCTCAATATAAATGGCAGTTTATAGCTCATATGTTGAAATTAAGCGGTTTAGGCTGTAGAGCATGCTAAAGAAACAGACGCTCGATAAACAACCCTCCGACGCTATCGGGTAAAAAACGTGCCATAATTTATGTAAAAAAATAATTACAAATGAATTCCTTTTATGCGGCTTTACGATGGAAACCGAGGATAAAACTTAAGAACTCAGATCATCGGTAGTGCAATACCTCGTAACTTACAAATTAAACAAGATGCAAAATACACCTTAGTAGTCAAGTCAGGAAGGTATATTTTGCAACTTATTGAATTTTTACGTTACGAAATGTCAAAGTGCCCACGCTGCGGCGTGTACAAGAAGCGCCAAAGGGCCTACATACGACCCACTCACGACCCTTTAACATTTTCCCCACAAAAGCTTCGATTGAAGTTATATAAGAGTCACTTAGCAAAATTATCACTTATGTTAAATAAACTTGTATACAATGTAAATGTTATTTTCAATAACAACATTGAACTCGATGCACCTGCTTGCTTCAAGTACTGAATAGTTTAAACTTTCTATATGGTAATGGGTCATGGAACAAAGCTTGTATAAGTACGCTTAAACGACAAATATAAGAGTCTTGGTACTGGTCGTAGGTATGTAGAAATCAAATTTAAAAAGCAAATTAAAATACTGATCAAGACTACTACCACTCTGACTTACCATAATTATAGCCATATGTGTAAATATACCTATATATATACAGACTAAAGATTGAGCTTGAGGAGAGAGGCGCTATACCTGCCGTCACACAATTTAACTGGTACGGAAGAAGGGCAGCCTAATGGCACTCGGGCATCGATTTAAACACTTATACTTATGTAAGCTACATAAATAAATAAATGAAAACCTATAAACGTGCTGTAAATTTCACAGATTTTATTTTTTTAATTTAAAGTTTGTTTACAATCAGACAAAGGAGATGCTTCTTTATGTTACAACTGTACCGACAGTAGTAGTGAACTATTTTCTTTGTTGGGGTTTTGAAAATTCTAGCTCATTATTATCTTTAGAATCCCAGATATTAAACAACTTTTTTTAGGTGTCTGTATCTGTCTTTGTAAATAATAACTAAACTCTAGGCTTGTATTATGGGTACTAGACATTTTTTAATAAAGAAGTAAATACATAGAAAACATCAAAGACTCAGTAGCAGTCACATTAAATGATCATTATCAACATGCAGTTTTCATAATAAATTATAAAATTATGCTTGGCAAAAAATGAAACACCATAATTTTATTCAATGCCCGTTTGAATTTCTAAAATAATTAGACATTTTATTCAGACTGAAAGCTTCTTGAAGATTTTTAAACCCTTGACGTAGGTTTTTTTGCAACGCTTATACAACTTTTTCACCTACAAAAAAATTGCTAATTTTAATTCCTAAACGCATAAACACATCTGATATGTGTAAACCAAGTAAAGAAAGAATATTATACTTTCAAAATGAATCGGTTTGCTTTAGTCCAAAATTAGCTCACGTATATTGTTTTAAAAATATAAAAGGCTGAAAAAGTATTTGTACCGTAAATAAACATATCTGAATTCTTGCTTTGAAAAACTGCACATTGATAACGAGCACTACTCACAAATATTTACCCTTACCGGGAATCGAAACCAGGACCGCTGGCTTTGTAAACGGGGTTACTACCAATCAGGCGAACAACTTCGTCAACGTACATGTCTAAATTCTTAGAATACCTGAGCCAATCCTAGTATTGTTCGGTATTAGATTTACCGAAGCATGACCCGGTGAAAGGGCATCTGGGTGTGCCTCGGCGACACGATAGTTCACTGTTTAATTGCCTTAAGGGACATGAACAACTTATTGGATTGACTTGAATTGAACAGAGAATGTTATTTTGAACAGTGTCCATTTATATTGACGATATTGTATGCAGACTCTGAAGCAAAGACTACGGCTATTTGGTGGATTAAATTGATTTATTGGTTGAAGGAGCATTAAATACAGTTAAAGATAAAGAGACATTTATTCGCAACAAAACAAAACCACATTACACACATAAAACAATAATTATCAAGACACAGAAAAATTGTTACGAAACGGTCCCAACTCAGCATTCGCTAGCCGTAAAGCCAGCACTGGTCTTCCGATGGAACCGCTTGGTGAAACAACGGAAAGTGACACATTTAACATAAAACAACGCTAAAAGAAAAACATCAAGGATCAAACACAATAATTTGTTCGAGATTATCTCGAACGTCTCAAATGACCATTAAGAAAAAGCTGGATAACTAGACTTTGTCTTGCGTGCAAAAAGGTTGCGGTAAATGTGTTGCCTTGTTGTGCAGGGTCCGTTCGGATCGCTACCACCATCTTATCCATTAACCTACCGCCAAACAGCACTGTTCGCATTGTTGTGTTCCGGTTTGGGGAAAAGACAGCCGGTGTAATGACTGACGGTGAATTCCATCTTAGTCCTCAGGGTTGGCAACGCATTTGCAGTCTCAGGCTTGCAGTCTTGTGAATGCGAATGTCTATGTGTCACAATTTCCACTTACCATCAGGTGGCCTGTGTGCAAGTTTGCCTTCACAAAGTATGCCATAAAAAAAAAGTTATACATTTTTAAGGTAAGCAGCCATTCGTAAAAGTGGTAAATTATGATAGATCTTTGCAAAATTAAACGTATTTTGTTATGCAATGTTACTCTTAAGTACATCGGAGCTGAGATACTTAAATATTTATACCTGAACTACTTTTAGTCAGTACCAAAAGCTTAAACCTACTTCAATCTTTAATATCTCCGATTCCATATTATTTAAGACATAAATTGTATATATTTATGCGTGCTAAGAGGTGCTTCAAAACATTATGAAAAAATCATGCGTCGCTGGCTAACGTCTATAACAACTAACGTACGTTTGGAGTTCATCAAGTTCATCTAAGCGCTTAGTAGTTACAATAAATAGTTTTTTCAGATTTCTAACTTTTACTTACACATAATTATAAACAATATGTGATGATAAAAAACCTAATGTAAAAGATTTTAAGGTTTTTAAAGATTTATGCAACTGATGATCCACATGATGTTACGCATAGGAAAAAGTTTTTTTACATCTCGCTTACATAAGTGCTAACACTGCTATCTCTTGTAATGTATCTTCTTTTGATTTCATTAATAAATTGATGAGGAGCTTAAAAAAATCACTTAATGGCTAAATTATTGTCGCTTCATCCTAGCTTTTTTTTAATTTGACTACGGAACACTAGCTTATATATACCCTTACCAGAAAAACTTTTTTTTTCTTATATACAATCCAATTTAGAACCCATTTTCTGAGGATTTTCCAAGGGAAGGATTTAGAAAATCCTCAGAAAAGTTATTTTGACCAAAAGTACGTTTGAAAAACGTATCATTTTACAAACTTTCATTTCGCAAAAACGTGTTTGTGCTTAAACCATTACATATTGCATAGCTTAAATCAACCACAAAAAGCTTGAAAATAATACGGCGGGTAGTAGGGTCTTCGTGAAAAGAAAGTTTGTTAAATGGTACGTTTGTCAAATGATGATTTATTTGGCAAAACATTAGTGAACCTTTTCCAAGACTTTCTCTTCTTATCACAAATTCTGTAAAAAAATAATATATTCATGATGTCATTCATCATTCCATAAAATTAGGTCCCAAATATAAGTAAAGTTACTTTCCCAACGAGCAAAAAACATAGGAATAGTACCGACGCTCGTTATAACTTCAAAGGGACCATACGTTCATTATTTCGCAAATAGAGTTTCATGGGTGTAATTTAATCTTGTTTATACTGTGTTTACCTTAGTTATTTCAAATCGACCTTGAATTTTTTTACAGTCAAATTTAATTCACGTAAACAGTAGCTCAAAACATTTTCATCAAATAAAAGTGAAAGAAACGTTTAAAGTAGCGTTTATATTAATACTAGCTTGAACGCGGCTCCGTTCACGTTTAAAACCAATTTTGCAAAAAATTGCAAATTGCCGTGTCAAAAGTTAACACCGAGTTCTATGATGAAATGCTAGATTACTCTAGTCATTTCATCGGTTGTCTTTTGTTTATATCTATCCAAAAACAACCTTTTTAATGACTCTATTTCTGATATAATTGCGCCTAATTACGTAGGTATTAGAGGTACAATATATTTAAAGACCACAGTACTTCCGAATGCCTAGTATTTAATTAACATCACAGTTTTGAGTGATTGCGAAACCGATACAATACTGATCCCCCGAGCCATTGATCCCATCCGAGTAATTAAAAAGTCATCAACCTACTCGCGTCATGTCTGTTTTGTGGCTGCTGACGTGCATTTTAATAGTATACCGTTAAAGTTTTATTTGCAGTTTAAATCGCTCAGTCGATGTTTTTCGAAAAGTCGAAACACTTTTTGCGAGAATGGAAAGTTATTTTAGGATATACCTATAAAACAAGATTTGTATTGATGTTATAATTGGATTTTTTATGAGCAAACAAACTAATTCAACCTGTGTGACCTTTTGAGCTGTAATAGTTTACCTACAAATAAGAAAACCATACAAAAAAGCAATCTTTAATTTAAAAAAAATAGTCTACAATATACCAAGTGATCTCTATCTCATCAAATGGATAGCGACGATGACGTAAAGGTCGAATTTATCTAGTCATATCTCAAGAACAACAGAGAAATTAAGCGAATCCACTCTTTAGCAGTTCACAATAACAAAGAAGCAGTAATACGCTTTGTGTGAATATTAAGTATTTGGACAACATAAGTGTGAAGCAGCTTCCTCTGCCTAGACAAACGAATATGTGTCGGAATTTGATTATTTATTTTCTGCGCACAAACCCCAAATTGTAACCTAAAATAGACACAGAAGCAAACAACATTACGTCGTTACTCGAGGCTGAAAGCCAAAATAAGACTAATAGCCGACAAACCTAGAAAGGCATCAAATTTAAAATGTATTATTTCCGTCTATATCTTTTACTTTTTCTAAAAATATACAATTTAACCCTTCAATTCAATTCACGTTTTTCCGATGAAATCAGTTATATCTTTCTTTTTGGAACACCAACCCGTAATTTAATATTGGTTGCTAGGTAACACTGTGATATTTACGCAGACACTTTGCCTTCAAAGCGCGCTCGTAACCGCTTTCCGGAGTTTTACACTGCAAACAATATTTCACCGTTTCAATAGAAAATATTTTAAAACTGTTGTAAATTTTTATGTTTATGCCCTGATGTAGAGATTTCTCTAGGGAGCATTCATTCATTGCCACGTCATTTGCGGAGCATCGCACCATACTGTAAACTTAGCTTGTTACGACTTTGAGCGTCTCAGTGTACACCCTACCCGATAAGTTTTGATTATACGTGTAATCAAAACTTGTTCAGTTTGTACTTAATCAGTTTACTTTGAAATCGAGTGTTGAAAATTAAATGTGAGAGTTAATTTATTATGGTTATGGAACGAGAAAATTGCGAAGTTACTTTGAAGAGTTCTTACGCTAATAATAGGAGTAATTAAATATTTAAAGTAAAATAAGAATTCAACTCAATCATTCATACCTTTTTTCAGCAGGTCAAGTAATTTTTTTATAATATGACCAAAAAGAGTCGAAATGTGAGAAAATCTAGCACTACAAAAAAAATAACTCTCAGATGTTTGAACCTTCTTTCTTCATACTCTTTTCCCTTCTTGCTCTCCTCTCCTTGCGGCCTAGAAACTTGACATCTTATTCTAAAGTAGGATTTTACCAAGCACTTTTCAAACGATTTAAGACGAGACAGTTGACAAAATTAATTGGAATTAGGATTTAACGTTACAAACTGACCAAAAACTGACATGCATCGGTTATAAAATTCAAAATACAAAATTCAAAATACTTATTCAGTAAATGGGCCACATGAGGTGTCTTTTACACGTCCGTAATATAGAGTGAACTAGCGCTTCGGACAAGACCATCTTTGCGAAGAAGAAGCGCCACAAGAAACTCCAGCTGAAGGTCATTTTTTCCTATAATAAAATACAATAGTACTTAAAAGTAACACTACAAGGTAATAAAGTAATAAATAATTATTTTAAAACTAACACCAATAAAATCATTACAAATGTAAGCTCAATAACATTCAATTAAAAATAGTGCGTAGGAGAACAACATGACGAAGTCTCTAATACCTAATCGAAATAACAATACGATATACATATATAAACCTATAAGGATAACTGCCACATGCCTCTAGTAAACTAACTGACCCTTCGCCATTCCTCTAACCTTTAAGTTCTTAAGCTTTAAAGGTACTTCATAATTCAACCTCCGAAAGGTTTTAGCATGTAGCCCATCTGAGACCTTATTTACCGAAAATTCCAACAGGAACTTCTAAATTACGGGAAAACGTCCAAATTAATGAAACTTTAATAACCTTTAGATAAAAAGGGATTCACGTCACGTCCCTCCGAACCCTTTTTTACGAGATTTCTCCAGGGCAAAATGTGTAACGTCTCCTCATTTAATATTTTTTACTGTTACCTATTCTTGCCAAAGGTCTCGTTTCTGTAGGAAGTAATTTGGCATTTTTGGCGTTTTATTTTATTAAACATTTTGTTTATATTAATTCTGGTAATATTAAACAATGAATAAATGGGTTGTTGGATAAAACTTCTATCTTGTATCTGCGTTCAAAATAGGATTGAAAAAATGTAATGATTAAAATTTGATACTTGTTAACCCGACCGACGGTATACTGGTTTTTTTCGTAAAAAAAACTTAAAAAAAAACATTTTTACTAACGTAGGTTTTCGAAAGCCAATAGTTTAACTTGATTTATAAGATAAAAAATGAGTATAAATAACAACCATTCAATTTTTTTAATTTTATCTTTTTGTCTATGTAAAACCTAACCTATAAACGTTGTAATAAAGTTATTAAAGTAGTTTGATTACCGCTTAAATAAGTTCAAGCCATACAACACCGTTAAAGAACAAAGATTGTACATCTATTAATAAAGGTGTCGCAACATTCAGGAGGAAGCGACACATATTTCACGGTTTACACGACCGATTGGACGCGGGCGTTACGATGTAATTACCATAGGATTAGTTTAAGCGTTAAATAGGCGACAATACGGGTTAACTACCACTGTTATACAGCTTGCAGTGATATTATGACGTTTTGTATAACGTCGCACCTAAATCGTTAAAATCGTCGAAGCGACGTAAACTGGTAACGCCTTGACACTAAAGCGATATAAATGCTCAGTAAAACACGTCAGTCGTGACAGTAGAGTAAAGAATGAAGCTTAAACTTTGAACATCGGATGATGGATTAAAAGTAGTCTCTTTCAGTTCCTCGAAATTGACAGTTTTTTTTTGTACATTTTGTAAGATTGAAACCTTACGCACGTAATATAGCGTGATTTAAGGCCATATCAACGACAAATAAAATCTATCGCATTTTGCTAAAACTAATCGTAACTTAAGATTTGCCATCTAGTATCTTATTTAATTAGCAGAAATTATACTCTTATTCTTAGTCACTTAAACATTTAATTATTCCTGGAACATCTGCTTACTCAAACGCATGAAATATTAACAACTATAACGAACACATTAATGCTCATACTCGCGTATTACTCGTATTAAACGGCAATGAGCCCCTAGAAATCTCAGTCGGAAACTAAGTCTTCATACTTCTAGATATTATACTGTGTCTGCGTCGTTATCAAGTTTTCACGTTTCTACGTGTATATTTGAGCGATATCTCATTATTTTATGTTGTTTGAGAGATATTGATATTCAAATAGATTTTTTTTAGACTTTGATACTGTCCTTCTGCGGAATGAACTCGTAAAGACAAAGACAAAGTAAATTATATAATAGACCTACAACAAGAGTGATAAACGGCATCTATAGAATACAATAGCTCTAATTAAAAAATAACGTTTAAACTTTTATATTAAGAATCATGGAACTCAATACTTGTTATCATTATATCGCGTTCATTTCTAAACGTAATTGCTTATAATATCCAAATTTTGACTAGACACCTTCATAAATTCATAAATGCTCGTCAAATTAATATTAACAATTTTAATAAATCTCTGACTCTCCTCCCACACATTCATATTCACAAAACGGAATAGCCCATAAACGCGACATTCAATCAAAATATAAATTTCCGTCCTCACGCAATCAATTCAGATTTATGTCACGTCTTGCGCTAAGTCCACAGACACCACAGTGTCCGAGTGCGCACGATTTACGATCTATTTCAGCGTTTAGCTTGAGATCTATAAATTTTCACATAAAATGATAGCCATTTCTGGAATCGACTGCTGTGACGTTATTCTCTAACGAGAACGTAGAGAACTCGATTGATCGAACTTGCGTAACCCAAGAGGCATTCTGCGAATGTTTTAACGAACACCGAAATCAAAGAAGGGGTGGAGGGGAACGGGAAAATATGAACAGGATTGTTAGTTGATGGATAGCCGAGGCTGGCTTCTATCTATTTCATATATACTGGACCGCAAAACTAAGTATCATTCTTTATATGTCAGGTTCGTAAAAAGTGTGATAGTTAGTTCTGCGGTCCAGTGTATTTTAGATTAACAATTTTCTTTGGCGCATTCGTCGTCTTGCTTCGCCAAAAAGAATTCCTTGTATTTGCTTATGACTTCGTGGTCGAACTATTTTGACTTCGGTCACAGTCTAGCCCAAACCTAGCTCGACCTAAAGCCTAAGACGGGGCACTGGACATCCTAAACCAACTTTATAATTTTTCGACGAGTTTTGTTGAAACTTGTCGATCACAAAAGTCAAGCTTGTACGTATCGCAGAGTAATAACACTGATGTTGAATAAACCGCGGACGTGAGTAGGTGGGGTGACAATTGGAAGCCGGGTTTCCTTCCGAACGCTTTTTATTGCCAGTCGATGTTTATATGGATGACAGCACAATGATTTTATGCCCACGGCTGTAATCGAAGTGGTATAAATTGATTTGAATGTGAATACGTGTTTCCAAATGATGCTGAAGGTTTCCAACGCCCTCTTACGACAGTTTTTATTGCTCTCACTGAGAAATCCTGAATGCAGGCGTAGGATGTTCACTTGTAAATCTTAATACAAAAGCCAGGCAAGAGTCTGCCGAACCATTGTTATTCTAAGATTCCATCACCACAAACACTAACACAAGAAACTATATATCTATAAACCAAAAGCTTAAGCTTTTTGGTTTGGTGCTATCTTAAATAATTTTCAGTAGGGATCAATATTTTAGGAATCTGTAACTTAGGATCGAATGAATCTTTCTTGTTGCCTATGGAACCCTTAAAAGGCAAAACTAAGAGGGTTTTTACTACAATATTTTATTAAGATTTTTGAATTTTTATGAATTCGATGGCTTAAAATCACTTTTAATGTATTTTAAAACTGTTAACTAGGCGACAGTTCAGTTGACCACTGTAATGGTTAAGCCACCCTTTCGCAGAAAGACAATGATTAATTAATGACGTAATATATTTCTCGTGACTCAACACTGGCGATAACGATAGGCTTCTACGGTGGCTCATCATTTAAAATAGTTAACCGTATGGTTTTTTATTTTAGGCTATGAAATTCTTGGATCTAAATTAAATCCATGGCCTTGAAAGTTTGAGATAAGAGTTAAAAGCTAAACTAAACCAAAAAAAAAAAAAAATTGGCCTAAAATGAAACCTTTGTGAACGTAAACTCTGACTCGAAGATAGGTGACCCGTCGCCGACGCGACAATAATACACCTTTGACTAATTTCCAACCATGTACATGCCAGACCTTTATCGTGGTCGAACTTCTATGAACCGATGTGAACTTGCAGGTGACATAGTAAACCGTACTGCGCCTGCGTCACTGCGATTACCTAACAGCTATTCTCATTGTTTATAGCGTAAGTCATATTTTAGTAAACGAAGCGCGAAGTTTACGTTATTGTCGTCGCGAATCGATGTTTACGCTTATGAGAGTGTGTTTATTCTTTTTTTAATAGTATCATTTTAGTGGTGGTAGGACCTTATTCAGGGTCCGTCCGGATCGCTACCACCATCTTAATCCATTATCCCATCGCCAAGCAGCATTGTTCGCATTGCTGTGTTCCGGTGTGAGGATAAGACAACGGATGAAATTATTAGCGTAGAGGCATTCCATCTCACTCTCGGGGTTGGCAACGCATTTGTAGGATTGCAGTTTTAAGATTGTAGTCTTGAGATTTCTAATGTCTATGGGTCTCACATCCTACTTACCATCAGATGGGAGGTGGTATTAAGTAGTGATACTCTCGACGCTACGACGATTCTAACGATAGGTCTAAAGGAACAAATACCTATTTCATACATAAATACAATACTGTACTAAATAAATGCAATACAATGTAATATAAATGCAAAAGTTTGTAAGAGTGCGTGTGTATTACGTAATGTTTTTCTTCACGCTGAAACAACTTGAAATGGAGATGGCTTATAATCCAAATTAACACAAAGCCTAAAAAAGTATTGTTCATAATGGGGGGGGGGGGTATAGCGAGTTACTCCTTAATTGCACGCGGATGAAGTAGAACCTAGACGCAGAGACATATGGGTCAAAAATACCCTTTTTTTTAGGTAAGCCACGTATTAAAAATGCATTCTTGAACACTCACAATGACTAATACAATGACTATTGTATTTTAATTTCTGTGTTTTTGTACAGTAAAGAGTTTACATACATACATACACTCAGACTTGTTGACAAACGTATTGTCATAGTCAAATTATTTCGGGAATAAAACTCTCGATCTCTAACTTCGTAATCAAACATTGTACAAGTACCAGGCCAACAGAAATGTGAAGTGGAACAAAAGCACATCGCTGTTGTGCCTTTTGCGCAGACGCGAGAACCCCTGCCACATTGCCTTTAAATATTTTATCAACTGTGGCAAGCCTATTAGTTAGCCTTAAGACTTTATTGCAACTATCTTGGTACCAGTATTTAGAACTCGTTTCATTGTTATTAACCTTTTCATTTAAAATTTACTTTGTATTCTCTAAAGAATTTTGCAAATCGGTGCAGTAGATTTGGAGAATATCACGGAATTTCAAACATACATACGAGTCAAACAAAGAACCCCCTTTTATAAATCGGTTGAAAACAAAAACCCGTTCGTCAATGAAATCTGCAAGAATGTATACGCCTTTATTTTTTGCAACGCGAGCGCTCCGATAGGATTTTAACAGCATAATAATCCTCGTCATGTGAAATTAAACCGATCGAACGCAATTTGCATCCTTTTACCCGGGAATGTATGTTGATGTGGTTAAGGTCGCTCACACGCGTTCGATTATCAATTGGCCCAGTTTAAGAGAAATATTTTATCATAATTGGTTGTCACGTAATAAAAATTAAGCACCGAGCGAACGTTTTAACTAGGATAGCACCAAACAAGCGATACATGATTGTTTTGTTTTGTTTTCTAGTTCTAGATCTGAAAGAGACGTAGAAACAGCGATTTTATTAACATTAACTCAAATTTCACAGCAAATGAATCATGTTTTCTATTTAAACATAGTTATAAATTTATCAAACACATGTCATATTTGATTGGTCTCAGATTACCACCGCAACATCCGTAGGTTACAGATTTGCTGATCAAATCAGGTCACATAAGATCACTAAGTTTGTGGCATAGTAAACAATAATAAAGATCGACCTTTACGTCTTAAAAAAGTCGTAAGTTCGCAACCAGTCTTACCCGTTCCGAGTTCCGAGGCATCGATCGAAAGCGACTGAACGGAATACAAAGCAGGCGTCAGAAATATTTCAATACATATTTCAGCTGCACTCGTTGTAACTAAGCCACATTAGAATTCAACCGCACGCACATAACGCATCCCATAAACATAGTTTGTTGACATAGTAACGAGCATGCGCACAAATGATAATATCTTTGTGGAACCACAATAGGTGAACGAAAACGCAGACGACCAAAATAACTCCATTCAAAGCAGAAAATGGTTATGAATCCAGGACGCATTCAACACGTTGTCAACTCTTTTGATGATAATTTACAATGTAAATAATGAAATACTAAAACAATGAAAGCCCATAACACCGTAACGAATGGTAATTAAGTTATATTATAAACAAAAACTCACCAAAACAACTCCATGTCAGCAACTTGTGGTAGTTCTCGATCACACTTCCAAAACAATCCCGATTAATTACCACAAAAGCATTGTTATTCAGATTAGATCGTTCATTAACCGGCAAAGCTCTTATCAGTACATAAACACTTAATGCCTGTCCGGACAAAACATCGTTAGATACTGATAACACCAACCGGCTTTTTATAAGTCGATTCGACTGTCAAAATCACGTGGAGCACACGCACACTCTGACAGTTCGGCAGAAAACCGTTTTCCGCGCGAAACGATTGCTAAAGCGCATGACATAAGACGAATATGTTCATGTAGCGGACTAACCTCCCACACTGTTCGAGAAGAACTAAGCGCAAGTTGTCGACGAGCACGTGGCCCGTAGCTTACGCGACGACCGCCCTACCAAAGCGTCGTGCGTGAACTATGAAAATCGACTTTCACCCCGGGGACCGACGATAGAATTTCGCCTAAAAATGAGACAGAAGAGCAGCCGAGATGAGCCAGAATATGGGACGTTACACACAGAGTATTTCCGTACTGTCCTTTAGAGTATGCGTAAGATGCGTGCGTTAAGCTACTGTAGAAATGAAAAGTGCATTATGAATTTTATTCTCTTTTCACGACCCGTGCTCATTCTTTCGTAAATTCAATGGGCGATTCGGTCTTTAAGCCCGGAAGATATATCGTTAGTGCTATCCAGGGAGAAATTTGATACGGAATTTATTCCCTGGGCCGCGCGAATAAAAAAGAAACGCCGTCCATTGTTGTCGAGCGATATTGAAAAAGTTTCTCGCTGTAACGATCGCTTCCTTTTGTTTTGTTATTATAGGGATTACTTGAAACTTAGTGGGCAGTGAGTTTAATCTCTCTTTGTAACGAGATGACTTGCGCGTTTAAAACGAGGCCTATCATGCTCAATCATTTTCTCGTTCGAGAATTCTCCTCGCTTTCATTTCGTTGTACAAACTTCGGATGTTGAAAAGGTAAATAGGTCGTATTAGTATTGTGAAGTGTTAAGTATGAATGACAGAAGATATACTATTGGAATGCAAAAGCGCGGAGTGAACTGTGGGTCAGTGAGACAAGTGCACAATTGCACATGATTCCACGCGTAATGAGTTATTGTTTGTTTGTGCATAATTATTAAAATTGACTTGCTTGACCTTTGCGATATGATTCAACTGTTCTTTAACAATAAACAAAAGAGATTCAAACAAAAGAGTCAAAGTTTTCAAATCATAAGTACACAATTCAAATTTCGAATCGAAAAACATAGCTTTAACGAGTTTTCAACGTCAATGCAGAAGCCTATCTATCTACCAAGCAGTCCCTTTCATCATAACATAAACAAGTAAAATTCTTATGAAGTTCCAACTCCAGGAATATTCTCGATCTATCATCGCATCGACGTCAAACAAATCGATGTCTATTCCGGGACTAATACTGTAACTGTGGGAATCCTTCAATAGCCGGCATGGATATCGATCGAGTAATTACTTGCGTCTTGTTTACTGAATGCTATTTATTGCATATGCGTTATGCCTCATGCCTATAGCATGTCTGAAGCAGTTGTATATCTTATTGTGTCTTCATTAATTAGGGCAGAGAGACGTGACGTTCGGTTTTTAACAGTTTTGGGTCAAACTCTGTTAGACGGTTCCATTGGCAGCCATAGTCGGCTATATGAGTTTCACGCACAACTAACATTTTTAAATGCAATTCGAACAAGAAGGCACTGGTCTAATTTAGTTTTGTGAATAGTTATTTCATTGTTGTTCTAAGCAGTTACGGAAACCCCTAAAGTCACTCACTACTAGTTACTAATTGATAAATTGGACAATTCTTTAAATTTTTAGTTCACCTTGATTGTTTTTCAGCTTACATTTGATTAGAGACTAAGTTTCGAAGTGTTCTTTGTACAAAATATAAACATTATACTAAATTCTTACAATCATTTGGGAAAATAGAAAAGCAATTATTGTGCAATGACGTAACCGGAACAGGCGGAACAGTGACGTAAATGTAGGGCATAGCCATCACCAAAAACACGACAGGGCTCTGTCGTCGTCATCACTCTTCAGTCATTTCCGCGGTTTCATTACAAGAAGATAAACGAAAAGTTGAAAGATATAATTCTGCAGGCGTATAAAATACTAGTATGAGCAATATTTTATTTCTCATTATAAAGTACGACACTCGCAAGATCGCTTAGAAAAAAATCGGTTCAATACTTTAAGAGCTTCAGTAGAACATCCAATAGTTGTTTGAATAGGACGGTGGCCCCCACTTTTAGTCAAATTAACGTTATAGGATTGCGTCAATGATACTAAATTAATTTACTAATATTCATAACCTGATTTTTTATAGAGATCAATTTGCGCAATATTTTATCTTCAGTTGCAACTGGTGCAATGTTAAAAACCGAAACTAAAATGTTATGTACTGAAATTTATTTATAATTGTATCAGAAGTTTTTTTGAAATGGATGAAAAACCCACACGAAGTTATTTTTAACAAAAATGAAAAAACAAATTAAAAAAGATCAAACAGAGGCAAAAGTTTTAGAAGGCTATTTTCGATTAAAAGGTTTGCTGTTTATGTGGCAAACAATTCAAACGATTTCACTGCCTTTTAATAAATGCCAGCTTTCCTATGGATTCTTATTGGATTCTAGTCACGTTGACCTTATAATTTAGCCTGACATTCAAGATGTAAAGCAAAAAAAAACAAATCAATTATTCTGCGCATTCTTTTACCCTTTGTCGGATTGCTGAATTGAATGGACCACCACGTAAGTCCGTTCAACAAAAGGTAAAAAACAAAATTGGTATACGATTAAAATTGCGGCGTGCATGTGCCTCCAATTTTCAATCCAACAGACAAATTAACAGATAAGTACCTTCTTTTCCGAGACGTATTTCTGTTCCATCTCCTAAGAAAATAATGGTAATAGGATTAATAAATAAAAGATCGGCTGGAAGAAGGAAAATTCCTGCCCTTTTCGCGGCGCTAAATAAGAGGGACTTCATACATTTATGTAATCATGAGGCGGGATAGATGTAATTAATCCAACCGGGAAAAAAGAAAGCGAAATAGGTAATACATATTTGTCCTAAATAGTGGCTCATACGCGACAGAATTTAACCGAATTGAACCTTCATCAACCGATAAATTACTGGCCATTTACAAAACAAATCAATCTGTCAATAAGTCACGGATGAACTTGAAATGTGGTTTCAATTCCAAAATTCAAAATTCGAGTGTTCATTTCCTTAATTTAAATGCCAACCTAAAGCCTTTGTTCTGAAACCGTTTGCTATATTGTTGTTAACTTTATTAAAAGCATATTTTATCGACCTTTTTAGTTTGAGGAAGCTCATACATATAAAAACGGCCAAGTGCGAGTTGAACTCGCGTGGAGAGGGTTCCGTACATACGTTTATTTTTTTATTTTTATGGATTTCTTATAAGTTTTTCTGTTATCTACTAAGCAATGAACATTTTGATTATTTTTTGCAAAATTTTAGTTTCAGTTGTTAGATCGGTGGGATGAATCGTCAATTTTCGTCTTCTTTTATGAATAAAATCAAAACTATTTATTGAACAATAAAAAAAAAACCTATAAGGGTTCCGTTTTTTTCATTTTTGTATGGAACCCTAAAAAGTGTTAACTTTGCTTGTCTTTGTTTAATATCAGGTGAGAATTTTACACATTATGGATCTAGTCTAACTAACCAACTTTTAATTTTATAACCTTAGCTAATACAATATTAAAAGTAAAAATTATAGCTAAGAATGTTTAGGTTTTTAAGTCTTTTGGAAATAGATCTTTTTTTGAAAAAAAATAGTCCCGAACTAAGCTACGCGTACTACTAGTAATATCATATGGATACTAGACAACGATAAATATAGTTACATACAGAAAAACATAGAAAACATTCAAGAGTCAGTAACAACCAACAAAAAAACCGTTCCAGAAATAGGTACCTAGTAACATTGCAAACATTTCCAAACGTGACAAGAACAACGTTCAAAATTTGCAGCCGAACTCCACATGCTCAAGAAAACGCTCGCAATATGGCCGTCAAACGCGTAAATTAGTCACATGAAAGGACGTTTAATTTGCTGTTTCACTAGTTGCTAATTACAACTTTGATTGCTGCGGTTACGCCGAAACGCGTTACGGGCTACTGAGCACGTGGCGTTTGCAAATTCACCCCGTACAGGTGCGGAATTGTATCGAGCGTTTGAGTGACATGGAAATTAGATATTTGAAAGATGCTTTTGTAATGTAAACCTGGCAAGAGCATGTCGAAACCTGCTCAGTGTAGGTTTCTGATGCCATGACTACACACACAGAAAAATATCTACAAAACAATAAGTACGAACGAATTGTCCACTAAAAGTTATTAGATGATATTTAATGTAAACAATTTAGACGCTTGTATCCCAGAAACCAATCAAGTCTACTTAGTCGTGATGGTTTTCCTTATAAGTTCGTTGTATGTACTTTCATTTAAAATATTTTTTTAGGTCTTTATTTCTTGTACCTAGGATACTCGAGCTGAAATTACACAATTCGAGTTCAATATGATTTTTAAGACCTATCCAATAACATAACGTAACTTTTTTTATACCATTCCTTTACGTTTATTTTATATATTATAGGGAAAGGTACACGTATAACTTTGTCAGCGTAATTAAAATGTATAACAATGCCAAATTACAGCCTTGTAGTTCCAAGATTCAGTGAAGAAGATCGCGGACAGCCGACAGACGCCTAGCCAGATGGACATGGCGATAACATAAGGGTTTTCTACGGAACCCTGAAAATAGAATGTAACCAAAACAAATCAATGCCTAAAGTGCAAGAAAACTAGTGTAGTAGGAAGTGATGGACGGATATCTCGCTTTACTTTAAACTATATTTTGTTGTATTCTAATTAGTAAACGGACTAGCAAACAAACAAACATTTTACGTAAATATAACTAACGGTATTCCTCAAAGTGCAGAGAGCACTTTATATCTTAAGTCAGATAATGTCTGTTATTTAAGTAAATAATCTGTGGAAAAAAATTGCTTGCATATAATAATAGTAATCAACCACATCACTTTGCAAGAATACCTACTCTTAGTTTTAAAGGAATAAGGATAGTAATATTGTTTTAAATTCTCTGAAACCGTTACACGATATTGTGTTAAATATGTTGTTCTGAGCAATAAACTAAAATTAATCAAATGTTTATGTTCATAAAGCGAATCTAAATCAATTATGTTAATGTGCTAATTGATAATTTCCCTAATTGGGTTACATCACCATTACAACACACACATATTCGCTCAACACACATTATTATATAATGATATGTTGAGTTGAGATTATTATTAAAGCTAGTTAGGAAGTTGTTGTTTTCATCAATAATAACGTAACTTGGACTTTTAATTTAAAAAAAGGGATATTATTTAGATACGTTTTTGTTTTACGTAAGTTTTCATTTCCAGAAAATTTGCTTCTTTCCTAACGTATCGATATCGAGGACTTCCAGAGTGCCTATGATACCCAACTGTTTGAATCTGCGGTTAACGCCGGAATAGTGCATGTTCAGAAAAACATCTAAAATGGGAATAAAAATGTTAGGAAATCCAAGTGCTGACCCAAACTCTCCCGCTGTGGTGTTAACTGGTTGTGCGATCAGTTAGGTATCTTAAGAACTTTTGACCTCTTCTATTGATCCTCGCAGTATCCACCATTAAAACTCACTCATAACAACCCCTGGCGAGGAACCAAGGCTTCGAAATAGTCTCGTTTGTATGAAAAACGCACTCTGACCCGGTATTTTTGCTCCTGAGTGTAGTTGAAAAACAACAGATTTCACTAGCGTATTAATCTTCACACTGGCGTAATTTTCCTGAGTCGTTATAATGGTAAATCTGGGCTGATCTCACGGGATAATAACCTTTGTTCCGTATAAATAGTCGGGCATTACGCACGTGGAATGGTAGTTGGTAACAGGGTACAATGAACGGTATTAAACTGAGAATTACTCATGAGACACACTGCCTACTGGCAGACCGAACCAACTAAAAAAATAAAATAGAAAAAGTTTTTATATTAGGTACGTCGTTGGTAAATTAGCATGGCCCATGGTAAGCAGTTACCACCTTCTATGAACAAACGGAACACAGGTGCTATTTTCTTATCTTAAAAACGGCTTCTTTATTACCAAACGGTCGATCGAGTGAGCCAAGAAGCGAGTATGATTCTACTTAATTGAAAATTCACGCCCTAAAGTCTTGTTCGCATACTCTGTGACAGGACAATTTGAACTCACAGGTTATTAATTCTTTCGTTGAGTTTTAAATTGGGTTGGTTAATAATACTTACCAGAAACATAATACGGTGTGGGTATCAATCAACGCGCTGCATTCATACCGAAATTGGCAGTCCCACGATAGCAGAGTATCCAAAACCAAAATGCTTCTAACCGTCCGCGAATACCTTACTATCCCAAGGTGTGGAAGAAGGAACCCGTTGATTGATCTACTTAAGTAGTTTGATCGCTACTATGGAACAGCTATACCAATAAACCCAAATTCATACATACAGACTGCTAAAATCATAACGCTTCCTCTTCGGCTCGCCATAGATGCGTAAAAATTTTGAAAACTAAAAGTTGTTTTTATTTTCTGTAAATTAAAAAAAACTTTTATTAGTTTACCCATTTATAATAGTGAACCACCGTTTGTCTTTTTCTTTGGCAATGAGTAACAAAGATTGAACTTCAGCCAAGAATTTAAAGTCCTTGAGATGAAACTGCGCTGACCTTAAACTTGAGCTTCTGTATCTTAAAAACAAGGTAGGGACTGCTTTACGACTTACGGAACATTTCTGGAGGTAATCCTTATCTACTATTTGAGTGCCCTTTAGCGTAAACTTTTTACTTAAGATTTCACTCGGAAAATACAAGTACGGTTTGCTGGGGCAAGTTTTGATGGTAGACTTTCCTTGTTACTTATTTTTCCTTAAATACCTTAAATACGTTATAGTAATAACAGCGAGGAAATTAGGTTAAATCAGAGACGGTGAATATTTTTAACAACTCGCTATAAAACTCGACAAACGAGTTTGAGTTGTTCCGTCAGAACATACAAAAAACATTTTAGGGCGTGCATTCGGTGGGCAATTAGGTAGCTCATGAACTCGCTCAACTCGCTCGCTCGATCGATAATCAACTATTTTTAAGAGCATAACACCTCAGAAAATTACATAGCCAGTATAAAGTGTAATAATGAATAATTCTAAAATGTTGACTTGTATTCTACTTGTTAAGTTATCATTACGATACAATAGAATACTCTTTATTGCGATATCTCTACTTCAATTGAAACAAATATCAAAGTTTTTTTTTAGTTGCTAAACAACAGGCCATATAACATTAATGTTAAACAGAAGAGACGTCAAAAACGCTAGGTACCACTCCCACCACGTCTGACGACATTCAATAAAAATAATTTTAAAACTAAAAAAGTAAGTCTGCCTTAAATGTCTCATTGATCAGTTGGAAATTACTATAATACAGCTAGCTATTTTATTTTATGACTTTTATATTGCTGGTAATCGAAAAACAAATAAAAATTATAGCTTGATCGGGCTCTGTATAATTTTGCGCCGATAAAAGTTCAACCGGTGTCTTCGAATTTAAGTATACGCTTCGTTAAACCCTCGGGCTTGGCTACCTTGTAATAAATAAGAAAGGACGGCACCCAAGTTTTGAAGTAGTGGTTTTACTTATTTTTACTATATTGCGGTTTATGTTACTATACTTAATAGACAGCCTTGGATATATCACAAAAAAACGTAATTTAGAAAAACGTTATACTTAAGTCTAACATACTTGAATCTACCACTTTACTGGGCTTTATAGTAGATTTTGAACCAAGTGATAAAAGTAAACCTTATTCATACCCATTTATTCACAGTAAACAGATTCTTGTTAAAGAACTCTTTCTACCAAATTTAAATGTCATAGTGACAGATAAAGACAGAATTTTTCAAGCCAACTTTAGTTACTGCGCGTTTATGAATAAGATGGTTAGGCTACACGAACGCTAGGGTGATACCTAAAATTCAAAAGTAGGTACTTACCTATATTCTAATTTTCATTTCGACTACGAGAAAAGCAAACTAAAATGATCCCTGTTACCTACTGTCACGATTTTAAACAGTCTTAAATAAAGTAAAGTAAATATATGACAGCATTTTATTTATGAAACTGTTAAAAAACGAAATTAAAATAACCAAACGAGTAGTTAAGTATTCTGTATAGAGGATTATTTCATAACAACAAATAAAACAAAAACAAGCGATAAAATAATTATAGCAAATTATAATTTTTCTCCATAGGGGATTGCAATGCCTTTTTCATCCACTTATAAAAAAGTATACAGAAATCCTTACTGTCCGTACAATAGAAATGAAAATATTATCCACGTCAACTATGTATTTGAAACGACACTGCGTTTGACACCGTGTTTTCCCTGCCTCGCTGAACCGTATTGTTTTATTATGCCTTTTTATAAAAAAAATACATAGTTCTCTTGTCAATATAAAGGTAACTGAACGAAAATAAACATCAGGGGTCTATTTACCTTAACTTACTCAGGGGCCCTAACATGGTTTGTTTATCGCGTGACAAAGTTTGGATAAGGCATCCGTCACCTTTTGACACGTTAATAAGTACAACAGTGACCGATGCTTCATCCACATTTGCCACGCGATATAGACGCAGCCATTCTAGCCCCACAGAAATAAATACTTTGATACATGTAAAACTTCCAAGACTCACGAACATACTCGCGTTTGTCACACAGATATTAGGCAATCACTCTGCTAACTAGGCCCACCGCGTCGTTGAGAGCACACATGAAAATATCCCATATCTCACGCAGGATTAGACCAGCCTTGCGATTTCATACACATCGTTGGATTTTACGAGTATGGGCAGATCCAAACACTCGTACAGGGTGCCTGGAAATCCCAATACTGTGGAGAAGTACTTTACAATCGACTTTCTAAACCTTTTGAAACGTTGTAAAGAGATAGATGCAACGATTAAACTAGGTAACTTTGATCGACTTGATAATTATATTTATCGGAAGAGAGTCTTTGGATTTTAATTACAAGATCTATTACGACAATAAATTGAATGGAGTGTTTTAAAGTGATCAATCATTCTATTAAAAAAGGAAAAGGAATAAAATGAACCAATTAACTGATCTATATCGAATTATTTAGAACTACATCCGTTTGATACAAATGAACGAGTGGTACGATGGTTATCGGGTTTTTTGTAAATACATTGATTTAAACTATCTTAATACGATTTTTTGACAGAATAATCGTTTTTCGTGATCATGGCTGTTGAAACACAGGCGAAACGTCATTGTAAATCTTATTTACTACGAGATTAAAACAGATTTTATAGTATCAGTTTTTATGGTTCGGTACCAAAATGGTAAAAGAGGAACTTTATGGTGAGACTTTTGTGTCAGTCTGTCTGTATGACACAACAGTTTTTCTCAGACACTATAGAAGCTATCATCTTGAATTTTGGCATATTTGTGTAACTTGCTTGCCCGCAACTGTTTTGTAGTAAATAAAAAAATATGGAAATACATTTCTAAATATTTAAATATAGCAAACGGGGTGTCATAATTAAAAGGGCTCAGCTGCACATTACAACTATTTTTTTTGTAATCTTCCGTGACGTACATTTTTATTTATAGCAAAAAATTACCAAATTTGCAGTCTGTATGATGTAGAAGAAGAGCTACGGTATCTTGATCTTTTCATGACGGAACAAGTTTAAGTTTTAATCACGTACTTATTACAAACAATACAGTACAACGATGGTAATATTCTTGTCCAAAATGTTTCAATGTAATCTCTATTTTCATTCAACATATTTCATGTGCATCAAATCTTGCACGAAGCGTAAAATCGACCATCACCCATATTTACGAACGATGCGGTCAAAGTGGCAGCCATAAAGCCGTTTCCTTACTGAACCGGCCAAGTCATCCCCAGTGTTACTAGACCCCTTACTCCTACCGATCCTTCTCCTGAACGATCCCTTAGAATTAAAATGCAGGGTGCGAGGAAGGTCAATGTTTGTTGGTCTCCAAGCCATGTAACGTTTGGTAACAGCATGCGGAATAAACTATGATAACACCGTCGAGGTCCGTCTTTGGTGTTAAATTTCTCGCTTAAGGGAAGTTTATGGACGGCCTGTTATTTAACTATTCAGTTACTGGTATCTTTATAGAAAATTGTTTCAGATACGATACAAGCGGTGGTTTTGCGGGTGGTAGGACCTTTTGCAGGGTCCGTCCGGATCGCTACCATCATCTTATCTATTAACCCACCGCCAAACAGCAGTGTTCGCATTGGTGTGTTCCGGTTTGGAGATAAGACAGCCGGTGTAATGACTAGCATACGGGCATTCCATCTTAGTCCTCAGGGTTGGCAACGAATTTGCAGTCTTAGGCTTGCAGTCTTGTGAATGCGAATGTCTATGGGTCACAGTTTCCACTTACCATCGGGTAGCCTGTGTGCTTGTTTGCCTTCTCTATGCCATAAAAAAAAAAGTGAGTAACTGGTGTAGTGGAGACTAACTGGCGCACTCAGAGTCGGTTAATGATGAAGTCGTTGATTAGTTTCATACACAACTTAGAAAAAGGAACGAGTTAATTGTCTTTTTTAATGTCTTTGAGTATGGCGGTAGTACACACACATGTCATAAGAATGCCCTACGATTGTTTTACTTTCATTTAGTACCAGTACGATACTTGTACAATAATAAAGATGCAAATTAGCGGAGAGGATTGAGCGTGCTTAAAAGTAAATTGCCAAACTGCTATATTAGTCTTTATCAGGGTCGTCGTGCGCCGCTTTGCAGCCTACTGTAGTTAGTTTTGGGTTTGTGGGAGCTTTTGTGCAAGTTTAACTAAACTCTAAACAAAGCTTACAATTCGTAAATGAATTCAGCGATTCCAGTAGGAATCTGCATCATATTTAGTAGTAGAGAATACAATTGCTTCGTTTGTGGTAGAAACGGATTGTTACTATATATACCGCGCCTCTTGTTATCCTACACTGTGTTTGTTGTTACTCATTTACGTTGTGGTTACTTATCTTTACGTGAATATTACAAAATGGACGCCTACAGTGAGTAAAACATAGCATGGTGCAAATGGCATATATCAAAATCACAGACCAGTGAGGTGGAATGTCCAAAACTCAAATCAATAAAACTATTATTTTTACCATTATTACCGTCATAATTGGCATTTATTTCGATTATTACTCTAAAATCAAATCACGAATGAAGATGCAAAATCAGGTGGTGAATGTAGCGAGTTTATAGTTGAATCAGACTTAGACATAAATCTCTATTGTTATCCTTTAGGCCAGTACAATATTTGTTATAAGTACAAGCTTGTTTCTTTTATTTTAACAGAACCTTATTGAAAATAAAACACACAGGTCCAACAGGATGAAATGCGACTTTACGCGTTCGTTACTCAAAAATTTATAAGCATGTAGTACATTGGTGTCGCATCACTAAACTAGTTTCTAATGTTTCGTTACATGCATTTTACTTTGACGTACTTTGTGTTTTTTTATTGATAGTAAAAAATAAGTTAAAAAAAAGGTTCGTGTAAAACAGTTTTATAAACTTCAAATATTTCAAAACCGCGATGACGGGATATAGCTTCTTGGCAAATTAAAACTTGGAAAATGATACATTTGTCCAACATCATTTTGCCCAAACGGCAATGTCCCATAAAACTGTAGTCTAAAGTTTTAATTACAGGTACGTTGGTAATCACGTTGCGTAATTAGCGCTCTTATAATGCTCATAATGGGTCTAAACATCTGTCGCAGTTCTTTGTAAGTAACAAGGTAGCAAAGTGACGTGAAATTGCGTTGTTTCGCTGAGAGTTGTACGCATGAGTACGTATGCCGTCACAAGTGCTTAGCGGTACAAGTGTTGGGCGAGAGCGAAATAAATTAGTAAAGGATATATTTTTACAAGTATTTTTTAAATGCAAAGAAGGTAAAAATAGAAAATACAGAGGGTAAGAAAATGCTCGTTCATTAAAAAACTGTTTATGTCTAGCTTTCTTGTAAACCTGACTCATGAATTATTTCTTACATTGTGCTAGGGGTCAGTTATTCTAGAAACGCTTATATTTTTACAAGACTGGGTTTTCCTTACCCTCGTTAAGATGTTACACATTTGTAATTAACGGTGACTTAATGACTATTTCTCATTTTTAGGATTCCGTATTAAAACTAGGAACTTTTATAGTTTCGCCATGTCCGTCTGTCCGTCTGTCCGCGGTTTTAGCTTAGAGAATCTTGATACTACAATTTACGCCAGCAAAGTAAAATCGTGAAAAGTGTTTCTTTTTGCTGCCAGGAAAATACACCTTATTGTTTTGGCTTAAGGCTACATACTTTTCCTTCATACTCGCTTAAGTTCCTGACTCAGCACTTACAAATGCACGCTGTTTCCATTACATCCAGACACGTTGATGCGTCTATAATAAATCCTGAATGTAGTTGAAGTGGCAATTCCCTCTTTTTCTTTTGAATATCATACCGTGGTACGCTTTTAACCTTTAATCAAAAGGCTTGAACGAGCACGCCTGGAAAATGAAGGATGAGTTTTCTTTTGTTTCATGCAAAGAGTTTTATAATGAAAGGTGATGTAGTATTTTTTTGGACAAAGTTGTAATATGTTTTTATGGAAAAATCTATAACATAATTATTCGAAGCACATCTTAGTGACTGTTAGTGTTAGTGCTCTACATTTTGTGGATGCAGTTTGCATTTGAAAAATCAAGTTACCCAAGACTTAACGTCATAATAAGACGGAAAAAATGCCCATATTTTGCGAATCAAAATGGCAGTATTTTATTTAGGACATACTAAAATTACGCCACAGAAACCGATACAGAGTATTTATTCTACTATGGTAAGGCCTATTTTCGCCAACACTCTCCGTTTTCATTATAACATCCTTCACTATCATGCGGATAAGAGCCACAACGTTAACAATATATTTACGATATCAAAGCAAGATGGGCTAATAAACGTGGAATAGCCAAGGTAAAGATAAATAAAAGCTTATACTAATTACCACGATGACTTAAGTCAATTGTCATGAGAACCACGCGCTGACAAGTTTACTGACGGCCACCGAATTAATTATTTTGCTCGTAAATTGTATGCGTCGCCTTAACTTGTCAAACGTCGTTCGCACACTTCTGGATATACCCTGTACCATGAGTTACAATTACCGTAGTCGCCAGCGAGTCGAATACTCCATCCCTCGCATTCTATAAGAATACTGCGAGGTCTGCAAGCGACAGAGTATTCGACTCGCTAGCCAGTACGTTAATGGTAACTCATGGTAAAGTACTGATTTGAAACAATTGTAAAGCGCCAGGCGAGGAGTGTTATGAATTTACTGTCTTATTGACGGTTATACTGTGCCTCTATTATACGACGTCCAATATTGCTTTTGCCTCGTCTACCATTACTGTCAAGTAAATAAGAGCTATCAAAACGTTAACCATTCAGTAACAGGTCAAAAAATATATGTTTTTTACATTTCGTTTCATTTTTGTTTCATTAAATAAAAATCTGAATGAACTACATCAATATCAAAATCATCAAAATTTAATTACTTAAATTTAGCATGCGTATGTTTTTAGTGTTTGTGTGTTACCTCTGTGTTTCAGGGGTTCTACAAATAACACTGAAGACTTTGTTTTGGTTCCATGCTCATAATAATCAACATATTTTATACTCTGTGCTGTTGTTAAATTAAATCCTTAGCAGAGTATAAGTCGCTCACTAATAGTGACTGATTGCCACTAGACAAATTGGATGAGATTGGAGATTGCCTTTTAAAGACGGACTTTACAATTTCAAAACTTTTGTTATACCTTAAGGTATCTAATTTCAGAGACCTTTTTTTATTTCTTGTGCCCAAGAAGTATCTCAGTTAGATATATTAAGATGCAGAATAGCCAAGACAAAGCGAAACTTTATATTTCTTCGTATAAAACGCAAATACGCAAATTGTTTGCAAAATGATTGAAAATGTTGAAATATTTTAACTATGAACTCAACGATATTCTAAAAATATTATCTTTTTCATTTTTCCAGGATTTTCTCCGGCAGCAAACCTAGTTTGACTCATTAGCATATTGTGCTTGGATAGCCTGGATTGTATAATCCAGACATTTCCGAGCCGGGTCGTAAAATTGAGCTCGCCAGCAAATCAGCCAATTATCAATTGTTTCACGTATCGCCTGCTTTATAATTTCCAGTATATTTTATTATCAGCATTATGAACCATACTGCAACAATGTACGACTTTCTTCAATATGGATGCCACAATGTATGCAATGGGAGAACTTTACGGCAAGATTGAATTATTTTACTATAAAAGCTGAGTAATGATTTTAAAATCAGCTTTTCACCGTAGGCTATCTTTATACTTTTGTCTTATATTCGATGTTGCCATATTATTCTAAACTCAACTCACATTTCAACTCGTCGGACGAATTATCAACCGGCAATTTTAAGTTGTTTCGTAAGTTGGTCGTAACAATAATTAAGGGTGTACATACTTTATGTGGTAGCTCGCATAAGCTTGCTTGCTCGATCGACCACCAAAAAGCACTCTCTAAAAGAATTACACCTCACCTCTATCAATGTGGTAGAAATCTAACGCAGCGTAATGTTAACGGGCAAACGGATCAAGTTATGATTGCCTTCGAGCTGAACATCGAGATTATAACTTATAAGAATGTATCCAGTAGGATTACTCTTTACACGTCTAAATATTTGCGACTCTGTTAAAACAAGTCCTTTTGGGTTTTATTGACATTTTCAGTTACAGGTTTTTGGCAATTAAGTAGTTTAACCAAAGCGGTATAAGGATAGGTACCTATTTCTGCATGGAGTGACAACACTATTTTGCCGGTTGATAGTTCGTCAATGAGTTGTTTTAGAAAATAAAGCCCCCGGTAATGTAAACGTGCTGGCGGGCCAACTAGTGTATAGTCACTCAATAACAATTCTGAGTATAAATAGAACCTTGTCATTATGAATATTAATGTCATTGTCATGCTTATCATTTGATGTTCAGTTTCAAGTTTCCTATAACAATGCACTAAAGTGCTTAACGTTTTCGGGATTGATGATTTAAACAGAATAACTCGGCAATAACCGTTTCCCACGATCGGTGTCAGTTTACCCTGACCACGTTAAAATTAGGCAACTACATTCAGATGCATTTGTTTACTGTATTGAGTTGCAATTTACCCGATAATTTGGCTACTAATGATACCGCTAACAACCAATATTTGTTAATCACAATTTAACTTTACGTGCGTGTTAAATTAACTAGTTACATGTGATTATTATCCAACTAATGAATACACGCGTATACCTACTAATAATTTTCATATAAATTTACCGGTGATTGTTTCAGTGACACGTATTATTGTATTGGGCCTTTGATTAAAATCCGTTTGCATATTTGTTACATAATGAAATTTGTGAATGTTATTAATGTGAAATGTTTAAAAAAAAACATGATTGCTAGGTTCTTCTTTTGAATTACGCAAGTGGTTAATAACTACGTAAGTACATATTACATAATAATATGTACTTACGTAGTTATTAATCACTATAGATCCCTGTCATAATGACTCAATCTAAAGTCACGAAAGCTTACAATTAGATTATTCGTTATGGTTCTGATACGTCAAGTTTAAAAAATATTCATTGTCTTGCAAGTGGGGCTAGACAAGTTGCCATCGAATACGATCGCTAGCGTTTGGTGATCACCTGTCACTTACAAAAATGTATGGAATTGACGTAAGTCACGTGATATATCACTCGTTACAACTGACACGCTGTAATGTGACCACTATCACTCGCGATAATCGAATAGTGATAGTTTTGACGTTTTGTCCGTCGTCACGCGGTACTATTTTGACAGGTTGAATTCAACACGAGCACTATCACGATATAAACAGCGGTATCTAAGGGTAACTTGGCTAGCTTTTTCATTTGTGACAACGCAAAGGGTTAGGTGATCAGTGTGATCACCAAACGCTAGCGTTTGTATTCGATGGCAACTTTTTTAGCCCTACGGTTTTTAAACCGTTCAGTTTAATGGTGTGAGTTCTAAAATAATTATTTGTTTTATTATTACCTTGTAATATTATTTTTAAGTATTATTGTATTTTACTATGGGAAAAATGACCTTCTGCTGTAGTTTCATGCGGCGCTTCTTCTCCGCAATGATGGTCTTGTACGAAGCGCTAGTAGATTCACTCTTTATTACCGACGTGTAAAAGAGCCCTCATGTGGCAATTTACTGAATAAATATTTTGAATTTTGAATTTTTGAGTGAAATCCAGCATAAATATCTGTCCTCCAAAATGGTGAAGATGACACCACAAAAATATTAATTTTCGAAACACGGAGACAATCCCCATAAACGATAGACTTAATTCAATCTACTCCCACGCATATGTGTCCAATGATCTTATGAGAGCCCTTTCGTCTATTAACTTAATTTATCACTAGTTAGAGCGTGACAGAGAAAGCGTTAAGAATTTGATCGATGGCTCAACGATATGACCCCTAATGGGGGTCTAGGAAATTTAGGTGATTATACGGTTGTTCATTTAGTTTAGATGAAGTTATAGATATTTTAAAAAGAGTTTAAAATGTAGGTACTTTAACTTTATCCAGTTTCACATTGCTGTGGAATGGTAAAAGGGGTAACTCGATTCTCAGGGAATGCAAGTTGTCGTAATCCGTTTTGTCTAGATAACTGAACGATCTTATTGTGATTAATGGCCACACGATATTTATGAATTTGACACATTTGGTGTCTTTCGATTAAAAAAGTGATCGGCCATTTTAAATGCTAGTTCGGTTTCTTTTTATTTAGTCAGGTAGCGTGTATTTTAAAATAGAGTAAAATAGCTCTACTCGACTAAATTATTTACTTGAGTTATATGTTTTCGTTCTTCAGACTATTATTAACCAAAATTCTTGCTACTCGACTAAATTTCTAATGTAGTCCGAAGCAGCCTTAAGTTTGTTTTTTTTTTAAATTACATAATATACCAACGTTAAATAGACATGCCTTTTAATCCAGAAAGTTTTTTTTTATGTAACTAACGGCCGACCATACAAGGACATACATTATAAATTAAGAAATAAAAAACCAAGAATTGTCCTGTGATACGAGTAGGTTTGATGTCATATAAATTCTGACAAAAAAAACATTTTTAGAGACCAGATTATTTGGCCGACTACTTTTTTGTACTGATTCCAAACTCAGTGTGTCTGCTACCTTTTGACTCCATAATCAGATCACTCTGAGACTTAATTCAGGCTTTAAATGTACATGCAAGCTTTAAACTAAACATTTACAAACTAACAAATAAAATTTCAATAAGAAAACTTTCTTCAACTTCAACAAAACTCGATTAATCAAAATACTTAGCAGCTTTTTATATAAACAAAATAATAAATTTATTAAAAGTTAGTTTAACAAATTCTTCTTACATTAAAATTCTAGCAAAGAGTGCGCTTCAGAGAAAATGCAAACAACATTTTAATTATTTCTAATTACTTTCCTCAAAGACGCTACCAAGAATATTTCAGAATTGTTACTTACAGTATTTTTCATACATTCCACTATGCAGAGGAGACCTTTATAAAAGAGTGGTCTTTAAACTTATTAGCTCTTTCAAAAAAAAATGCTTATACTTACCTGCATATACTCCCGTGACTGACTGACTGGCGGATGACGCTCAATTACTTGTGCGTAACCTAACCTAAGGCGAGTCGGGGTAAGTGCGCCTACGGGCAAGTGCACCTAACCAACAATACCTTCTAGAAATATATTTTCGTCGTACTTACCCCGTTGATTCTCTTGCTTGCTTGTCTTACTTGTCTTGCTAGTTAGCGTAATGCATCTTGGCAAGGGCCTCAGTTATTTAATTAACAATTGATGCCAATTAAAATATGAATTTCGCATGTGCTTTGAATATTTTAATGCCAAACTCCTAGATATTCATACAAAATGGACACTATATCGATTCCCTGGCATTTCTAGTGATTCGTCTAGTTTAATAGCTGAGTCACTCGACGTAGAAAGAAAAAGCAAATATTTAATCAATGTAACGCTTTGCTTTAGGCTAATTGGGTTTAATAACAATGGCTATTGCATTCGCTTTGACCTATTTAAGAAGAAAGGTTGTTTTTTTCTGTAGCTCTGCTTCAATTTAACCTTGTTTTAGGTTTTTTATATTTTTAACGTCATGCTGTTTTTATTCATGTTTCTTTCGGTTGGTTACAGCAGAGCTGACGTCTTCGACTATAAGCAGATACTTTAAGTGCTAAGGTGGTGGTAAGAAAAAGTTCCTATTATTCTATCAAAGTATATAGTTGCTAAATTTAACCTAATCTTACTTACGTCAATAATATTTAAGGTACCCTAAAAACATTATGGGTACGGAAAAAAAAGCGTTCGATGAAATTGATAAAGTGAAATTTGATGAAATGATGGGTTACCGATATGAAAGCAATATGGTCTTAGAAGTAAGATTGGTTTAAAAAAGCCAACGCGAAGTGTACCCTAAATAGATGTATAATATTTTTTATTGCAGTTACAACATTTATAACCGACTTAGAAAATATTTGATATCTTTTGCTGTCTAATTTACTCAAACTTTCGATCTGAAAACAAATCTGTGTTTATTCCTGTTTCGATCATTTAATTTGGTCCGATTTTTTTGAGTTCAGAATGTATTTTAAGTTCACAATGCACGTACGTAAAACTATTATTCCATTCAACAATTTAAACTTCTCTACGAATCATACATTCATACAATACAATAACAAAAGAATTAGTAGTCAAGAGGTAACGCAATATTAAATCGGCCAATTTACACGCATCGTTTGTGATGCATCGCGTAAATGCATCATGTTAAACTTAATTGTTATTCTGTGACCGGCATGGCGAAACAGTGTTTATGCTAGGCCGTTAGAACACCTACGCACGGAGCGTCCTTTTGGCTGCCGTCCAAATGGAAAATAATATTGGATTTTTAGGCAAGTTTACTTAAAAATGTATTGAATCAGCAAGCCCGAAGTCGGAATAGGTCCGCCATATAGGCCATATAACCGTTGGAGTTATAGTGTTCTTCAGTGGAGACCCAAGATTGGTAAACGCAGCGTAGGACACTCTCAGTTTAGGTGGAGCAGGAATTAACGCAAGGTGGCTGGCAAGTGTGTATGAATATGGCCGCCGAATGGGAGAGGCCATTGTACAACAGTGGACTAAGACTTTATTATACTTGGTAAGGGTTGAATAATACTGGAGATACGTTTATACGGTTCACTAATGTTTCACCGAACAACGTTTGGTCGAATGTATCGTTTCGCAACCGTTGCATTTGGCAACCCACGTTTATTTTTCTGTAACTGTAAATATTTCAGGATTTTTATAAAAACTGAGGGTCTTCGCGAAGGTACAGAAATAAATCCTGAAATATTTACAGTTACAGAATTAAAAGTGGGTTGCCAAATGAAAAAGTTGCGAAACGATACGTTCGACCAAACGTATTTCGGTCAAATGAACGGACCCTACGTTTACATAATATTATACCATTTACTAACTATATTACGAGGAATCCGTTAGTGCCGAATACATCTACTTTGATCGCGTAGGCTTACCCAGGTTACAATGAATAATGAAATAAGGGATGTTGCGTGTTAGGTGATTTTAGTGCTGTAACTATGTTCAGTACTGGTTTAAATAGTTGAAAATCTGCAATATGCTCTGTATAATTTCTCAATTAACCATAACAGCTGTAATAGCTAGTCTATTAAATATTTGACAGGCGGCCAAATTATCGAATCATGCGCGGGGGCCCTAAATTATATACAAATAACGGTTTCTTTCGTGATTAATAGTTTTGTGAGTAAATATTTACGAGCTGATTTGAGTGCGTAATTGAAATGGCTAAAAGTGATTTGTAGCTAGTCAGTCATGGACAGTTTGTGTGAAGCAGTTTAAGTAGCTTTTAAAGGACAGCGAGACCAACATGTGCATATTTTAAATTATAGTTTATAGTTACGAGTCGTGAATTGTTTACTTTAGGTACGTTAAATTAATGAAGCAAAAACTGAGGAGAAGAATCTTAACAAACAAACTTATTCCAATAATAGAGCCTTAAATTATAGTAGAATATAATAAAATCGATAACCTTTACAAATAAATAGTTCGAAGTTAGTAAGGAATCTTCTCTTGAAGCTAAAGAGAAGGTATTGTTTTTGCTCGGAAAGTCAGCTTTAGTGCCTATAAGCTAAATGAAAAAGCAAGACGAGTACAAACCTTTCCGAAAAATAAACGATGTTATTAATATGATTTTGCTCTACACCTGTAGGTTAATAGATAAACCATACAATTGGGGCTAAAAGGATTCATTGTATAAAGGCGAACTTAACCCAATTTTAGTTTATTTTTCATAGGATAAAAATGATAATATCAGAAATAAGGACATTCGTAAAATTGCCAACATCACTGACAATAGCTCAGCGAATTGCGATACTTCAAGTGGCAGTGAGCGGGGCATATTGCACGTAGAGCTGATGTCAGTCAGGGCGGGAAAATGAAATGTTGCAGGTTCCCACAAAGTGGACACACCGACAGATGAGAGTAGCATAATACCGCGGTGGACAATGTCGAGCAGTCGAAGTCTTATATGATGATAAAGATGATTCGATTACGAAATAAAATTTGCAACACTCAAAAGAACTAACTCGCCCGTGGCTTATTACTTACATGTTTTTTAATCGTTTCCGTGGAGATGCAGTGGTATCCTTTCACCTACCGCCAAGCAGCAGTGTTCGCATTGTATAGGATAAGGCAGCCCGTGGAATTACCTTGCTCCATTTTAGTCCTCAGGGTTGGCAACGCATTGCGGGCTTAGAATTACAGTATTGACAATGCAAATGTCACAGATTCCACTTACCATTAAGTGGCCTGTGTGCTCGTTTGGCTTCTCAATCCAATAAAAAAAGCTCATATGAGTAGCAAAGAAGGAAAGTCTTACGCTAAAAAATACTGTAATATAGGTACCTACTTGTAACTGTCCAGAGAGATGATACAGCTAGCATCACGGGGAGTGTGCCGCTACCGGACCTGCTGATGATTACTCTTTTTATTTTATTTTATTAGCTTAATTTATTTCATGAATTGTCAATTTTGAAATCCCTTTTTAAATTAATTGTATGTCGAAGCACAATTTAGATTTTCCCTACATCTACATCACTACTGTGTTATCAATTAACCTCCTCAGCGTTGCGTATCCTCGCTGCGTTTTGGTACAGATTAACAAGGCACACTTAGCACATATCTTAGCGACTTAGATTGATAGTGTAAGCTCATACGATATTAATTCTGTCGTTACTCAGTAATTACTTACCAGCTATTTGCTTGCAAGGCCCTCGTAGGTATGCGTTCACATACGAGTGTTTACATATTAAACGACATTAAGGCATAGGACACAGCATGCGTTGAACATTTTGAGAAATTTATTTTCTGGAAAACGGCTTAAAAGTTGATAAGGATTCAAAATGGTTTTTTAGCCAAAGCTTTTGCTCGTGACTCAGCATTTTTTTTATTTTTAGATATAGGTAATTAAAATATACTCGTATTTATGTCAGCAGATTAAATCGAAGACGGTGCAATCATAATTAATCTATGTACTTATGTAAACACTTAATTGTACAAAATACAAGGTCAAAATCAAATATGTACAAAAAAAACGAAAACATGTTTTTTTAATCATGTTACATTATAATGTATCCAAAAACAAGCCGGCAACAAGGTGGCAAATTAAAAGTACACATTACATACAACCTCGAAAAACTAGCGGTTAATATGCATGAGATGCACTTGAGAACTCTTTAAGGGGCTTTTATAATGTCATATCACGTTTTTACATGTTAAGTACTGAGCGCTTGGACTTGCTTGCAGTATCTTGAAGAATAATGTCGTGTAGGTGTGCTGTTATTAAGCTAGGGAGTACTTTTTTCCACTGGTTGATTTATATGTTAATGTAGTCTTTGATGCGTTTCGAAACTAACTTCTATGAATACTTTAAAAAGTGCTATTTTAACCACTGATGCAAAAAACGGGTGTAAGAAGTTTAACGTATCTGTATATTTATCTGCCTATCTGTTCCTTATTTGTGTCTGAGCAGCGTAGGGTGATTCCAAATGGACAGACCGATTTGGATTCGATGTACAAATAAACTAGTCTTTAGCTAGATTTCATGATTAGTGAAAGTAGGGGTCACCATTCTGCCATCAAAAGCCAAAAGGCGATCTGAAATGTTGCCATTTGTCTTAGCAGGGCTGCATTACAGTCGGCGGGTTTTATTTATTTTAATAGTTATTTAAATTATTTAGTACTTAATAATAAAGTTGCGTTGCGTCGAAAAATGTTTACTGAATGTATTTCTACGGTAAAACTTTTTGAAACATTCTTGAATTTGACCGGCACTCTGGCACCTTTTGGGTACAAAAACCTAAAATCGCTGTCTTGTCTCATTGTATCCTACCCTTTACTCCAACTTCCTATGTTCCAATTGCACCGTAAACAGGACGCAACTCAGACCATTACGGGATCGTAGTTCCACACTAGTTCATGCGTTAACATCTTTATCACCTCACATTAAAGTTCAAGTTAGCCAAGCCAGTGATTACAAGGATCAAGAAGTATAATGCATTGGCTTCCACGCCGCGCCTTCTATTATTCAAAAGCGGATGTATCACTAATTGTATCCTTAAGTGTACTTCGATCAGTGATAAATAGTTAAGCAAGACGATGTGACGTGTATGGTGACGTCATGATATATAATATTTGAGTACCGAGTTATAACACTGTTTTCATCGACATGAAACTTTAAATGTATGGCTATGTAATAAAAAAGTAACATCCAGTTTCAATGTTACGTTTTGCGCAATAGGAATTGAATAATCCCTTGAAACCCCCTTTGCGAGTGGTAGGACATTGTGCAGGGTCCGTCTGGATCACTACCACCATCTTATCCATTAACTTACCGCCAAACACCAGTGTTTGCATTCTTGTGTTCCGGTTTGGGGATAAGACATCCGGTGTAATGACTAGCATTAGGTGAATTCCATCTTAGTCCTCAGGGGTTAGCAACGCATTTGCAGTCTTAGGCTTGCAGTCTTGAGAATGCGAATGTCTATGGGTCACAGTTTCCACTTACCATCGGGTGGCCTGTGTGGTCGTTTGCCTTCCCTATACCATAAAAAAAAAGTACAGACACGAAATAAAATGTATCTACAGGAAATGGATTTCTTGAACAAAAGTAAAAGTTATCAAGGATACTCGTAAAATCAACCCGACCGATCTAGAATTAATTACGATTTCTATAGAACCGAGGATTTTGTAAAATCCGTTTAAAATTCTTTAAATTAAACAGTATCTGGCAATCATGAAAACGAGGTAACGTACGGCCAATGAGACCAGATAAAGAATGTAAACAAACTGACCGTTACTGATTATTATATCTGTCCTTCATTCTCGAACGCAATAAATACCTCCAGTTGGTCGATGACGGCTTTCGTTGCGTGATTCGTGGTACAGGAAAGCTGAGTACTGGTGTTATCAACATTAGGGCCGCCATTTTGTGAAGTTTATTCAATCATAAAAAAGTTTTGAACATGAAAGCTTGTTTAAAGCCTTTATCTCGTCTCGTTGTCGCTTTCATATAAGTTTTTGTTTTTAATTTACAGATAGGGTTTTGTTTCTTACCTCTATTTAAATTTTATTATTATTGTGTTTATTTACCACCTAAAATTTCATGTTAATGTGTGTTCAAATGAATGATTCCTTTTCTTTTTGTTTGTACTCAATTTTACCATCAAGAAATTTTAATGTATATCAGTTTGACATAATACGTCAAATAGCCGACCGTGTTAGATATTTCCCGACGTGAAAATGTATAACCCGGCAAATTTACGTTTTATATCTAAGCTTACTAAGCCATACGCCGTAATTTGTACAATAAGTTTAAAACCTCTTAAGAAATTTTTCAGATTAGAGCGTATGAAAGTTAATCAAAGAGAGGACCAAAACAACACCGTAGATGTTCTCAAAGATATTGCACTATATTATGCAAGCTTAAGACCAATCCAACTTACATAATATACAGGGTGATTTAGATTTCAATTTTTTTGAGATTCATCAGTTCCGTCTCTAAGGTAATCCTTTCATTCAATCGTCGGTCACAGGTCATCCATTCAATCTATTCACTCCTATATGTTTTTAATGTAATATACAGTGTGAGATTCCTCAAACCTCTTACTATTCTTTTATACGAGCCCAGAGACTTTTGATCATCTGACCAATAAATTTGCCGCCGGCTGTTCTTAAAAGGTACTTAATCAAATTTAATTTGTTTTTTTTCTAGACTCCTTATTATTAAATCTAGAAGACAGTGCCTTTATCCGACAATAGTAAAGCAGATATTATTTTTAAGATCTAAACTAAATCATAATCTTGTGCTCAGTATATTATACGACTCCTTTAAATATGACATCTCGCTTTGTGATTTTCATTTCATTACCTAGTTACCCATTTTAGAGTCTCTATTATACGGCCTAAACCTTACTGCCTTTGACCAGGGCCTCTATTCAATATGGTTAAAACAATATCGTTTTTGATCTTTTATCGTATTGTCAACGTTTTGGTAGCTCTTACTTTTTGACAGTAAAGGCGACCGACTTCAAGACAATACCGTAACAGGTCAAATACAATTTTGATTTTACCGCCTAGAATAGAGGCGCTGTTATCGTATTGTCAACGTTTTGATAGCTCTTATTTTCTTGACAGTAATGGCGTCCGACTTCAAGACAGTACCGTAACAGGTCAAATACAAATTTGATTTTACCGCCTAGAGTAGAGGCGCTGTTACCGTGTTGTCAACGTTTTGATAGCTCTTATTTTCTTGACAGTAATGGCGTCCGACTTCAAGACAGTACCGTAACAGGTCAAATACAAATTTGATTTTACCGCCTAGAGTAGAGGCGCTGTTACCGTGTTGTCAACGTTTTGATAGCTCTTATTTTCTTGACAGTAATGGCGTCCGACTTCAAGACAGTACCGTAACCGGCCAAATACAATTTTTATTTTACCGCCTAGAGTAGAGGCGCTGTTACCGTGTTGTCAACGTTTTGATAGCTCTTATTTTCTTGACAGTAATGGCGTCCGACTTCAAGACAGTACCGTAACCGGCCAAATACAATTTTTATTTTACCGCCTAGAATAGTGGCGCTGTTATTGTATTGTCAACGTTACGCTAGTTTTTACTTGACAGTCTATGGCAGCCGAATTAAACACAATACGATTACATGTCAAAGGTAATATGGTATTACCCAGCAGAAAAGAGGCCGATGGACAAAATAATATTACTACTAGCTTTCTGCCGCGACTTTATCCGCGTATATTTTATTGATCGTTATTCCCCCGAGAATGTTTAATCCAGGGTATAAATACCTATATAATGCCGTTGCAAAGTGCAGGAGTAAAAAACTAACACAGAAAGTCTCGCAGTTATAATATTAGTGGATTATGTCGAATCAAACGAACTGTATAGTTACTTGGAGAGATTATTTGTGGGATAACTTTGCCTATGTACGTTTACTGTAACAATATCCATTTATTGTGTTATCGTAGTTCAAGTGCAATATTTACATACATTCCAGTCACATTTTAAATGAAACCACATACAAAAACATCCGACACTTATTAGGTCGTCACTGCGCTAAGCTTCGAAGGATATGCACACCCACTCCATTTGCGTACAAGCTATAGTCATTATCCTGTCCACGATATGTTAGAAATAGGTACCCAGTCCTAAAACTCTATTGATGTGACTCAATGGCATGTTCCCAATAGGTTAATACCTTGCTGTTTACTTGTCAACTGTCAGCCAAAATAAGCATCACATTACACATAAATACATTAACGTAGACGCCTTTTCATAGTGCGTAAAACAGTACAAACTTAGAAAAGGGAGACATTTCCACGCAAACGCAGTCAACCGTACCCGCTAACTAGTATTTACTGGCAAAGTAATCACAATATCCAGTTCTGACTGAACAGTGATAGAGCAATCTCCATGAATTCACAAGCGCAAACGTGCAATTTGTTTTTTCGAAACACCATGTTAATTGTACCGAATGCCACATTCCGCCTATAAATCAAGACGTGGCTCAATTTTGCTGTCCGTTGCAAAACAAACAGGGGGGTTAAAAAGCGGTACTAGTGATCGGTTGCGCGGCCAATAATTTATTCATCAATTTAATAAATATTTATTCTGTGCGAGCGAACGCCGACGGGTTAACGTGGCCGTGATAATTTCGGCCATGTTTGTTTTTTGGACAATGCGTACTCGCTGTGCAAATAGCGTTTTTACAGATTTAGGAGTGGATTCGCGTTTTTGGAGGGGAATAATTCAATTTTAGGAACCACTCAGCATTTTTGAACCAAAAGTCAATGTTTTGTTTTATTTTAATAAGTTTTACGAATACGTTTGAAGATGTATTATCAGATGGACTCTTTCAAGAGCAGTTCCCAAGTTACAGAGATACGTTTTCAGTGTGTTTAACGGCTAATTGAATTTTAGTTACTGACAAAATACAACGATCCAATCGTAGTAAGTTTTTTTAACTCCCACTTCCTTTAGAACTGTTATTTATGAAAAAAATATATATATTAAGTACGAAATCTACCTGTGTGTCGATCGTCATCTACATAATCATTCAGTCGTTTATGCGTAAGTAACGTCCAAACGTCTTATCCATCACATTTATTTTATTAAAAGTAAAATAAGATACCCTGTAGAAAAATATACTTCAATCAATAAAATTGGTCTGTCCGTCCGTCGTTTGTCACACTGGTTTTAAAGCCAAACGATTGAATCTACAGTCTTCAAATTTTCACAGTATAAGAAAATTGTTGACCGAAGCCTTATTTTGCAGGGCAAAAAAATAAATTTGTCCTACCCCATTAAATGGAGTATTTTTGTTTAGAACTGTTTGAGTATATAACCACTGTATTTTTTGTGTTAAAAAATATTTGAAAATAAAAGAATGGGAAGCGACTAATTTCGAAAAAATTTGTTCCGAATATTTTTTTAAATTCCTATTGACCTATTGACTTGAAATTTGGTAGATTTTACTAATGAATATATTGATAGATCAGATTTTTTCAGAAGTAACAGAAGTAAATTTGGAATGGATTTTAATATAATCACTAAATGAACGACTTTGACGATCCGTAATTAACTAAAAGTTAAATAATCGTTCAATCCATGCAAGATATGATAGTGAGTAAATAAAATTAAAAATTAAAAAAATATTTTATAACGTTTGCATAAACGAACTAAGTAAACAAAAATGTGTACTTATCTACGTAAATACGTAATATATATTTCATGCAGAGATGGCCCGGAACTGTTTGATAGATGTAATGGGTCATTTTATTGACCGTCATTTAGTAATTAAGACCAATTAAGGATGCTGTCAATTTCATGATCTATTCATGACCGCTTATTATATGTCTGTCTCATGTTGTAAATTATGCCATGATATTTACAAAATGTAGAACAAAAATAAGATGAAAATACACAAAGATTGAGAAAAGCTTAAAGTGAGCAGTATTTTTCTTATGAGGTTATGTAAAACTTTGAAAAATTGTAACATTTTGCGCAATAGGCTAAATTCGGACAAACATTGTTTGAAAAATCATGTTGGCTGTTTATTCGGTACGTTTTAGATTTTCGGAACTGTCTCAAAAAACACCTATAGATAGATATAATCCATACTATGACATATACATTTATTGACTATTTATAAGTTCGTTTAGTGTTGCACTTATTGGGCGATTCGTTGGCATGAACGTCGAAATGTACTTACTTTTTTAAAGATCAAAATGAACATTTCTCTATGGTCAGTTGCAAAGAAAAAAGAGTTAAAAGATAAAAGTCATTTATTCAGTAAGTAGGCCGCACGGGCACTTTTACACGTCAAGAATTTACCAGCGCTTCCCAAGAGGAGACCCCTGCTGAGAAGAAACGCCGCAAGAAACTGAGCAGTCAGTCATTTTTTAACGTATTTCATATTACAATGGCACTACTTAGTCTGAGCATTTTATAAAGCTATAAATATTAAATTAAATATAATATCAAATAACATGTGTAGTTCAGCAGGAAAACATGCCAAAAATCTTGGGAGAGATATAGAGGGAGAAAAGGAAAAAACCTACTTGTGTATATAAGACGGCCAAATAAAAGTTTCGATATGTTTTCCTACATCAACGGTGTCCCCTAGACAAGATAAAGTATGTTTGCATTTGAATAAATTATTATTGACTAAGTTTCGGGTTTAGGCCAGTTTGATTCTGACTATCACACTAGTTCTGTAACATTGCTGTTTGTTTAATGATGAAATACTGTCTATGATCACAGTTTATATATGCACCAGTAGATTCAGATATTTTCTAAGAAAGTAGGAAACAAAATACATTTACGCACAACAGCCGTAGACAGAGTAAAACAACATACAAATAGAATAAAAAAAAATTTAAAAAAAAGTGAAACTGTCTTAACGACCCGGTATTTACAAGACTTTATTTTCTAGTGACTATACTATAGTTATTTGATTTATAGCTCAAAATACAGTAGGTACTATATCAATAAGTTTTCGCTTAAGTGTGTGTGTAAATCTTACACAAATTGGCCTAGTCCCTAACTAAGCTCTAGGCTTGTACTATGGGTACTTTCTAGACAACGACAAATTTACTTCTATAAATAAATAAATTACGAGTCCTTACATACATAGAAAACATCTAAGATTCAGGAAAAAATATAATTTTTATGGTTATTATACACAGTAAAGAATAAATATTAAGGCAGAGTTTTTGGACAACCTGTATAGTTCGCTATTCTAAAGATTTCTCATATCTGGGTCAAATACAATAGTTACTCAGTAGGTACTTTATTCGAGAGCAACCACTGGACATATATACAGCCTGTATTTTTGTAACACCGTGCCCTTAATAAATTAATTACACACGTCATAGCGCTGTAACCAGTATTAATGACAAAAATTGAGAGCGACGAGTTTTATTATTTCCGGAGAGAATATATCATCATTTGTAATTCCGGTGTCTGGAAGATGTTAGAAGTACCTATTAATTTTGAAGTAATGTTCCAGGTTGAATTAATAATCTTTTTTTCTTTGCTTGCGTACGGTTGGTAAGTATAATAATGTAAAAAAAAAACTTTTCCCCAGATCCCGTTACTATCTCAGTGCATAGCAAGATTATAGTTTTAGGACAGTCATACATACATACATACTTGTACAGTTCTAACCTGTGTGCAACTTGTATAGTTCAGCCATATTTAGTTTGGCTTAAATTCAAAAACTCAGTGTGAAATCAGAAGACGTCTGGAAAATTCGGGTTTTATTTTCAAAAATGCAATAATTTCGACTTAAAGTGTCCAAAATCTAATTACTTTCCTGAAACTTCTACCACTATGTCCGCAAATTGGTTGTCGTAAATTTACAATTGATAATGGACAGCTAATTTAAGCACCAGCATCCTTCCAAAACGAACGTCCGACCAAATTCAAATTAAGGACGAAAAATTCAATAAAGGACCGACAAAATGGAAACCGGAAGTATCGGTTCGAGAGCACAATTCCAACTTTGAATGTTCAATTGAGAGCGAGATGAAAAAAGAATAAACTGAAATTGGTCCGGCTAAGCCCAACACCAATTGCTGGATCGTAATGATCCGTGGATGTGAAAACGGATAATCACCCTGTATACGTTGATTGATGTAGTTTTTGCTCATTCAGTATTTGTTTATTTAGGGCCGGTATTCAGTTCATCGGTTAAACTAGTTAGTAACTACACTTCTATAAACTATCGCGATAATTATTCATGAAAGTAAACTCAGCATCGTGGAAATATCGCAAACTCGCACAAAGATTCCAGGCCCGGTAAGAACTCTTTGTATTAGTATTTAATACTGTCGGGTTCAGTAACTATCGGTTTCATTTTAGTGACTACTGTAGTGTATTACCAATGTAAACCGCTTTATTTTCATCTAAATTGAATACTGTCTGATAAAAAATCTCATAACAGCTTATTATTTCTGCTATGATCGTAAAGTAGTAAATCGATTCAGTGTTGGAATTATGAAAACGATTTTAACATCGCCATACTTACCAAAAAGAAGTAGTCTCTTGCTCGTACGAAAAATACGGTGGTATTATAATATGGGCTTATGTTTCGGTCTATTTTTGTTCGCCACTTTTTTACTTTACTATTAGTTTTCACTTTACATGTTTAAAGTTGTACTCGTTACTTTATGTTAATTATGTTAATATCAATTTTTAATTTACCACTTTTGATTTGAAAACATAAGGCCTAGAACTTTTCATCTCTTAATCAAGTCTGTGACTTTTGCTGATTGAAGCCTACATAATTATTATATCTTCTTGAAAATCCAATCAGAGAGTCTTTCAACTTTTACACAACAGACTCACAAGAATACCAACCTAAAAAAATGTTTGTAAGATTAGAGAAACCTTAAAACGTAATGTTACGTAAAATCAACAATAAAATCGCGATAAAAATAAAAAAACGCCTGTGTTATCAATCCACTTAAGCCCTAATTCGCGTGAATAGGGATCGTAAACCGAAAGTTGCCATGAAGGCCCGATTAAGTCGCGTCCTACAATGCTAAGATGTTATCTTTTGATTAAGGCGCTTGTAATAATAGAGCGAGCTTGTTTATGGAAGACTTGCTATTACCTACGGCTCTTCAAGATGCTTTATTTCTGTACGTGATCCTTGTTATTGGTAACGATAAAGTGGTAAGCGATAAATTGAGCAGAAATTGATGGTTTATTTGTGATTCATAGAACTTAGAGTTTATGATAAAATAAAATATTTTTCACTAGCTTTTTCTCTAAGACTATCGTGTACCTTTTTTTTTCAATACATCTAGGAAAGTAAGTCAATATAAACGTTTTCGCATGATCTATTAAACCACCAAACTTCTTTACTATTTTCATTCAATGAAATGAAAAAAATATCGATTGATTTTTGCGATTGAAATAACTATATAACTATTAATAATAGAAAGATAAGGTTACATATTTCTACCAGTTTTTAACTTTCAGTTAAGCACTTGTCCAACCAGCCTTATGCGAACATTTACCCTATACACAGCCATTCACGCATACTACACGCCAGTTGACCCCTTGTCGGTAACTCAAGGAGCTAGTTCACGGGACATTGGTTAGATGGCGTTAGGTACCTCAAGTCTTCTAACAAGAGCAGTTCGAAGGTTAATTATTTTTCTGCTTTTAAATGAAATACTTAGAGAAGAAGAGAAGTGGTAAAGTAATATACCTACGATTAACGACTTTAATGCGATAAAATAAAGTAAAAAGTATGTTCATATTTAAAAAAAAACGGAACCTGAAAATATGTGAATAGTATAAATGCAGTTGCGACTTTCTATATTATTTAAATTTTTGTGACATATAAAAGAACGGTAACTTAAAATATTATTTCATTTTTAATAGTAATTGTTTTTCCACATTAAGATTTATTCAAAAACTTTCACGAGGTTACAAATCTTATAAGCCCGAATTCTGATTTACATACTGTGACATCCTTGACTCATTAAGTTGAATGCGAACGCCATTCGGCTCGGGCTCTGGGGAATCATAAAGACTACGAAATTGGTAATTACGAGTCACGTGTCACGAACTAGGCTGCGGAGCGTGGAGCCTCATGGGGAAGCTTGCAGGCAGTGGATTTTAGAACATTATCCCTTCGAGTAGCAATAAGAATAATAGAAAAGTTAAAATGAAGATTTTAAATAATTTATATAGATATCTGTATTGTTTTTGAGAACACCCTGTAGCAACAGCCGCGGTGTTCGTGGACATTTTAATTTGTTAAGGGTTTGACGGATTAATGATACAGGGGGTGATTTTTGAACTCTGGAAAGCCTTGTGAGGAAATGAACTGTGATATAACGAAAAAAAAGGTAAAAGCTTACCCTGCAATTCAAAAGCCACGATGAGCTTTTTGTGTTTTACAAATTTTAATTCGAATGATTATATCCACTTTCGCGTTATGACAATAATAATTATACTTAGTGCCCCCATTTATTTGATCAGTTTTTGATGTATTATTTTTACTTATTTGTCTGGTCACAGAATTATCAACAAGTTTTTAGATTTGTTGGTAATTCTGTAGCTCGGCCTACCCCACTCTGGGAATGAAGGAGTGAGTTTATGTTTGTATGTATGGATGTCCGTTTAAGTATGTTAAACATTTGAATATCCTTTAAGCAAGCATTTTTGAGTTTAAACTATGAAACTGAACATATAAGTCAAGCAAGTACAACCTTTAATCTGGTTTAGAGAGAACCAATAGACTGAAACTGCCGAATGTCAGTTGGTAATAATAATAATATCAGTTTGTCATCAATTACAGTTCAAATTAAATTCCAATCCGTAAAAAAGAAGACAAAATCCACAAATGAAATAATTCTTCGTTTATAAATTGTAAACGTTATGCTCTAGCACGGTCGAGTTATTATTTTCGTAAAGAAGCCAAGAGTCCTTTACACCTGCGAGTGGTTTTTGAAGAGAAATTATTTGCCGTCAAACTTTCAACACCTATTTGCAGAATTCAAAAGTAACAAATAATTGGTTGCTACTTTTCGAACGCTCGACATCAAGGGACTAACGATTCCATACGAGGACAAATAAACGTATGCTTCAATACTACTTGGAAATACTTTGAGCTGCTAACAAGTTCGTCTGCCGATTATTTTCTTTGAAGTATCACGCTTGTTAACATGTGCTTCACGTGTTTGGTCTTTTTATAAGTGTTTATATTTTTCAATTGTTGGTGGTTGGTGAGTTCAATTGGCGTTTTATATATCTGAGAATCTTTTAGACGTTCAAGTACTAGCGATGCAACCATTCTTTAAATAATAGTACATTATGATACAAGTGTGCTAAGTTGACCATTGTATACAAGGCGCTATTGTGTGCGCACGAGCGATAAGCGAGTGCGCCACAAGAAAGCCGCGTATATTATGGTCACAGGCACACGTGTTACATACGACGTTTTTCAACACACTTGCGAAAAAAAAACAAGACTTCATTTTCTTTACTTAAAGAAGACATTTTTGTTAATATTAAACTTCACAATAATTAATCCAAACTATCTTCGTCACAGCCGTCAATTATTTACGAAAAATGGCGGCTGGCGCGTTGTTTTTTTTTCTTGCCGCGATACCGATGCGCGCGCAAGGCTAAGGCGCGAACGAGATTGGCCAACAGCCAAATTTAAAATGTAATAATTCATGTTTAAAATACAAATTACAGAAAAAATAAATGATTTTAATGAAATTGAGTTGTTTTTTAGTAATAAACAGTGATCGGATCTCGGATGCAATTTCCCGGGATTTAAGTCCGTTATCTTAACATGGATATGACTTACAATCCCGCGAGTCTCTTTGATACCTACATTTATAAAAAGGTGAAAGTAAGATGTCAAATGAATCTACAAGTGACGAAAATTCTATTTACAAATTCGCTTCGCTTACATCAGTAGAAGTCGAAAGGTCTTTTTCCACTTACAAATGGATCTTAGATGTTAAAAGAAATCGATTAACGACTGAAAATATTGAAAAAATAATAGTATGTTACTTTAATTATATAAACACGACTAAAACATAGTAGTTTTAATTTCATTTTATTTTTAGGTTAAGTTTTTGTCATGTTACTATTTCTTTTGTCTAGGTATTATTGTAAGGGATATAATTAGTATGCTATTGTGTTGCATGTTATTAAGATTTTATTTTTAAATTTTGTTTCAAAAAGTAGAGTTATTTTGTATCTAAAATATGTTTTAAAAGTATGTGTCAAATAAATGACCTATTATAGATAGATAGCGAACATTTTCATTTTGTTTATTTAGTTTAACCCTCGACAAAAGTTATTAATTATTAATAATAAAATAACCCATTTCCCAAAATCCCGGGAAATCCCGTGTCACATCCATGTTAAGCATAACGTTTGAGGTCGTTCACCCCAAATTGCATCCGAGATCCGATCACTGGTAATAAAGCTGATTTCACCAATTTATAGAAATAAATATGTAGATAATGTTATTTGCCGCATAAAAACTGTTTGTTGCTAAGAAAAAAAAAAGGTATAACCCGACTAAATTATATCGCTTCTTCTTCGTACTTACAACTTGGTACTAGGCTACAAATGTAAATTGTTTGGGTTAATAAACTAAAAGCACTTGTGCGTAATATACTGAAAAAGCACGCGTGTTTAATATCTAGGTTTATGAGCCAAAAATCGGTGGAATAAAAAGGTCGTTTTGAGCAAGTGTGTTGAAAACAAATTTATTTTATTGTCCACGCATTGTAAATTTCAAGAATAGGTCATTTTTAGGGTTCCGTAGCCAAATGGCAAAAAACGGAACCCTTATAGATTCGTCATGTCTGTCCGTCCGTCTGTCCGTCCGTATGTCACAGCCACTTTATTCCGTAACTATAAGAGCTATACTATGGAAACTTTGTAAGTAGATGTATTCGGTGAACCGCATTAAGATTTTCATAAAAAAATAGAAAAAAAACAATAAATTTTTGGGGTTCCCCATACTTAGAACTGAAACTCAATTATATTTTTTTCATCAAACCCATACGTGTGGGGTATCTATGGATAGATCTTCAAAAATGATATTGAGGTTTCTAATATATATTTTTTCTGAACTGAATAGTTTGCGCGAGAGACGCTTCCAAAGTGGAAAAATGTTTGTCCCCCCCCCTGTAACTTCTAAAATAAGCGAATGATAAATGTAAAAATAATATATGATGTACATTACCATGCAAACTTCCACCGAAAATTGGTTTGAACGAGATCTAATAATTAGTTTTTTTTTAATACGTTATAAATCGTAAACCGCATTTTACCTTTCATTCAATCAACTCCAATATAATAAAGAATAAAGAAAAACATTTATTTAGATGTATAGTGGAACCCTACGTGCGCGAGTCCGACTCGCACTTGGCCGGTTTTTTTTTAATATATCGCTTTCGTAAATTGTAATTTTGAATACAATAAATAACTGATGGAGATTTTCAGTGTCTTAAAATGAAAAAGTTGAATAAGACTTCGTAGTGAAAGTAAGATTCCTACTAATAATTACATTATAATTAAATAAAAACCACTTGGTATAATAGGTAGGTACGATATTAGTAGTTGGTCACTAATTCTGTTTTCGGAGTGCGCATGTCTTTATTTTGGTGGTCTGACTTGCAGTTAACTTTTTTAATTTATGCAAAACATACTCTAATGTCAACGAAACTACAATAAAATACCTCAACGACAATCGTATTCTAATGGAATAAAATAACCCTAAACAGCGTTCGGACACGGGTTACCGTGTTCTTTAATCACTTTAACACGACCCAGCCGAGGCGATCAGTTTAGAAATTGACTGTTAATCGTTCAAGTTTGACGTTTAGCCGGGGATAGATTAAAATGTATTGATCCCAGGTTCCCTTACTACCCTTTTAGGGGTTGATTGCTGTGATAATTTGCTTTGAAAATCGTAATTAAGACATTAAAGCAGAATTTAATCTTCGGTTTAAGTAAAGTAAACTTATTTTCTAGATCATAAGCATTTAAAAAGTGGTTGCTAAAAAGATTAACTACATTAAGTTTTTTGTTTTTCATAAAATCCCGACAACTTCGTGGAAAAAAAATCTATCAGTTTATTTAATAACTAGCGACCCGTCCTCGCTTTGCGTCGGTTTATGTGAGTTTTCTGTGACACCATAAACATAAAAACCTTCCTATTAAATCACTCTTCCTATTAATTGATGAAAACCGCATTAAAATCAATTAGACAGTTTAGAAGATCTAAGCGAACAGACGGCGGAAACGACTTTGTCTTATAGTATGTAAAGACGTAAATTTTACAATTGTTTAAGTATTTTTCGTATTTTTTATTTTTTTGAGGATATCAGCAAGATAAAAATATATTAATAGAAATATTTTAGTCTAATGACTTTATCATCCCTGGGTTGTATTTTTTTATCAAACTATAAATGATAATGATTTAAAAAAGAAAAAATACCCCTCATTTTCGAGTTTTTTAATATCACAAAGTGGTTTGTGAAGTTACAATAAGATATAAAAGTCACATTTTAACTGAAGTATAAATTAAGCACATACAGGGTGGTATCATTATAAAACACCACTTAATTAACCGCAAATAATACCCATTTTTAATATATTATAATTCAAAAATTACTCTTAAGTGTCGAAAGGCGATCACATTTTACCGTCCCATTTTTCATTTAATAGGGCAGTCATGCTGTCCATATCCGTTTTAATGATCGAAATTTTTGACAACTTCCCCATTGTTTCAAAAACCATAAAAAGGGTACCAACCCCAAACTTTTTCGTTAATTATTTACGAACAAAAAAGGGGCCGAAGTTGTTCGATTTTGCAAAGTATGGGCTATGGACACGTTACTCTGTAATGACGATATTTACGCGAAATTAGTCATTCCGTGAAATTTGTGGCCCCCGGCCGGCGATCGCGGGCAACTTTGATAAGTTTTCAAAATTTTAATAAAGTTGTTTCGTGTAATTTACGTCGGTGTCCACGTTTCGAGTTGGGGATTAATTAATTCATTACGAAAGTTGAGTAACAAGGTAGCTCGTTCAATTTTAATTGAATGGGTTTTGTCGTAAATATTTATTTATTGGCCTCATTATGACAAAATGATATTTCGGTACGAATTGCGGTGCATGTTTAATAATTCGAAGGTAAAATTATGTTTGATCCCGTGAAGTTTTTGAGTGGGTCGCGATGAGAACTTTTGAAGGGTTAATAAACTGAATGAAACAAAGTTGTGTAAGTAACTGAAGGGGGATTTTCCAGCTCGTTTTGAATGAAAAGCGGGATGGATTTTGTGTAATAAGTACATAATTCTGAAGAGTTATAATTTAAAATTGATCAAGATCTGATATGTTTATAATTCTGAATGCAATGTTTGTGACAGAAGACTTTACTTACAGAAAGTAAATTATGCATTTAATCTAAAATAGTTCGAGCGTAACATAGCTTTTGGGAAGATGAAAATTGAGACAAACGAACATTTTTGAAATGAAATGAAATGAAATATTTTATTTGCCAGAATACTTATGCATAATGTACAAGGTGTTAAGGTAGTTTGGTATCAAGCATTCGGCCGAAAGCAATCGACATGCAAATGTTAGGAGAGCACAAAATATTCTAGTAACAATAATATAAATTTATCGATGGCATATACTTTCCGATTCATGAAACTCTTTCACACTATAAAAGCAATGTTCAAACAATAATTTATCAAGTTTCTTCTTAAATTCTAAGCCCTTTGACAATTTGATTTCATCTGGAAGATGATTGAACAATACTTTGCACATATTGTAGGCATTTTTATTTGTATTACGGTGTGGGGATAAGACAACCTATGAAATTACTAGCAACGCTTTTACAAATTTAAGATAGCAGTCTTGAGAATGCAAATATCAATGGGTGCTCGTTTACCTTCTCTAAGCCATTAAAAATAAATAACACAATAAAGTAACATAATAAATCCATATAGCAAGTTGCGAGATGGCAGTAAACTTTACAGGTATTTTGCGGAATAAGAGAGTAGAACAAATTGCCCGCCAATGCCCGGAGGTGCCGTAAAGATTCGAGCTTAGTTTCCTAGGCGTCTTGTTGAAAACATGTTAGTCTCATGGGTGCACGACCTCTCGAACTCGAGTAGACACTTCTCCCGTGTACCAATTATTATATGGATAAGGGTATAAAGCTTCTCCTTAGAGTTTTATTATCTCTGCCTAGTGAAACACTACAGATTCGAATCAGAACTGGTACAGTCGAGTTCATAAATATGTGTGCATTTTACTTTAGTACTCAATTGGACCATCTTGGGAGGTACAATGCCACAGAAAGAATCATAGACCCATAATTACACTGATATATAGGTACAGACACACGCAAACACCGATACATAGAAATACACACACAAGTTAATCTTTTAACACACGTCTTTTTGTCGGGGGTGTAAAATGACACAATTGTGTAGGAAATTAGTTCCATTTTGAGCCGTCACGTGTCTTTTATTCGGCCAATCTAATCTTCAAGTAATGTTCTGGAAAAGGGAAGGGTTAGTTTCCGGAATAATCGGGCGCGTTTGACATCATTGATGTTGGGGACGACGGTCGTAGGAAATTAGGTTTAAACACTGAAGATTTAGTTTTATTAGGATTTTTACAGTTCTACGGTTTATACGGTTATAAATTGGTGAGCAGACCAGGATGTTAAAAGTCCAGAAAGACAGGTTTGATGGAATATTTTACAAAACATACTGTGCATTTCGTTTCATTAAAAAATAGGGAAATGAAAAAAAAAACTTCATTTGATATCTTAAAATTAAACATGTTGACATGCAATAGTCACTTAATTAGGTAGGTAGTTAATTAAAAAAACAGACAATGTTACAGTTGCATTAGTATTTAGATGACAGAAAAGAGGATAGACTCGCCATTTATGGATAGGAAAGCCATCACTTTAATGATAATATAAGTTGTTAAACAACAGAATACACAGAAACAGAAAAGGTATAAGGAGCATCGAACTAATCCCTTAAAAGGATCTCTTCCAGTTAATCTCTGAGCGATTGAATTTAGTTAAAGGGACTATGGTATTAGGATATCAGATAAAGGGCTAGAAAAGAAAAAAAAAAAGCAATCATTGAATAAAAATAATTTGGACGTTAATATTATTTTTTTATTTTTTATTATTGCTCCAAAATTAAGCGAAACTAGCGCATTGGTCCGCTGGCCAACTGGGTAGCATGCCAGTGGTTGGGTAGCCATCCCCGTCGACGCAATAGTAGACTTCACCCACGTTCTGGTTGGGCTGGTAGTTCCCATTGCCCTGGCAGGTTTCTGTCACCATCATGCCTTTTTCAGGGAAGTACATCATGGTATCCCGAGCACAATCTGCAACGATTTTTTTAAATTAAGTCCGAACTCGAAAGTCATTTTATAAAAATACCGTCTTTTCCTTAATCACACAATAAACTAATTTTAGTAATGTTCATTGTCCAAATTTCTATGAAATCCAAATATCATAGTTACAGATAAAGACAAAGCATATTTCAAGCACACTTTAGCACGCGTTTTTGAGTAAGAGGGATAGATTCCATAGATAGAAATGAACAAAAAAAAAGAGCAGTGTCGAACCGCCGTACTCAGACACATTTAAGTGACAGTCAACTCGTTTCTTTTTGAAAGTTGTTAAAAACAGTCGCTAAGGAACGTCTAAACTGGCATTAAATTCTTCTTAAAATTATAAACACATTTTAAAAAAAAGAAACAACATCAAATCCATGCATTATCAAACTGGCAAAAATCTATGTTCTTCAATCATCTACGTAAATGTACACCATTATTGTAAAACAGATCACCACCCGACGTGGTACACATATAAAGGCGAATAGATACAAAAGTAAACGTCTTACAGTAACGTGAATTTTATAACATTGAATAGAATTTCTAAATCACTAGCCCATGATCCACTTAAAAGAAATACTTACTGCAATTCATTCCGGTCATTTGACTCGACATAGCCTGCCAGGCACCCAAGATTTCGCCCTCCTTATCCGTGCAATAGGCGCTGTAATGGAAAGAAGAAATAACACTGAATTTTCTAGAAACATTGTAACTACAGTTTGGTCTGGACTAACTTTATGGTAATGGATTCTACGTGTGATCTAGCCGTTAAGCGCTGTTATTTGAATTGCTTTTAAGGAAAATTGTACATGTTACTTTGAATGTTCATAAATTGATGCCTACACCGTGACCTTACTTACAGTGCAATACAATACAAAACGCTTTATTGTTCACAAATACAAAACATAACAGCACAATCAAAAATTATATAGATTAGGTCTACTATTATGTTATCTAGCTTTAAGTTAAATTGTTACTTATTAACTAAACATAATTGATAAAATAGTACAAAATATGTTTTTAAAGCACCTTCTTGTTTAAAACCAGAATGTAAGAATTTTCTCAGATCTAGTAGTTCTAGCAGTAGTAGTATGCTTTTTCTTTAAGTTCTAGTTTGATCTGGTACAAGTAGCATTCCTTTCCCACAGACTATAATTTCCACTAACCATTACTCTATTTTTAGATAAACAAGGTACTTTTTCCCTCATAGTAGAATTCAGATAGCAAAAGGAACTCACATGCCATTCTGGATCTGATAAGGTCCGTAGCTGCCGTCGTAATCGCAGAATGTTACAGGGTTCCCTAGGAAGTTGGTTCCGTGATCAGATTGTTCGCGGTAAATGACGCCTAATGCGTGAACGAGGCTCTCGCATCGCCGAAGATACTGTTCCCCCATGGTTCCGGCGCTGTCTGAAAATGAATGATAGAATATTGAATTAAGAAATCTAAGAATCTTATACAAAACCTCAATGACTTAGGTAGTCCCAAACTAAACAGGCTATAACTAAGCAACGCTAAAAAAAACTCTTATTCACAGTGTGCTTGAAATTTGACAAAAGTGACAAAGAATGATTTAACTAAAATAGGTTTATTGTGCGTTTATAAAAAACACCCCTTGTGTTTTAATATTATATTTTCCAACATTGTGGTGAAAAAGAGTTTTGTCTTAACACTCGAATGTGTTTTTCTTTTGCACCACATCCCACCCGATTTCAGCATAAACATCATCATCTCCTTGTTCTCGTCTTCATTCATTCTTTTCGATATTTATAATGGCACATCGAATGTACAACAATGTGCACAACCGCTCATATAAGTTATTTCGCTATTTCACTTTGTTCCATACATTTTACTATCAAAACATTCAAAACAGCGGGGCTAGACAAGTCGCCATTGAATACAAACGCTAGCATTCGTTGATCACTGTCCCTTTGCGTCATAGAAAAATGACATTTTTCATTTTTGACAACGCATGTTGAGTGATATATCACGTGACTTAATCAATTCCATACATTTTTCTAACTAAAACGATAAAGTTTATATTCGATGGCTACTAGTCTAGCCCCACAGTATTGTTTTTTACTGCAAATGATTAAATTGACAATATTTTTGTAATATCTTTCGCTCTCGTTAATATCTTTTCCACTTTTACTTTTGCAGTTTTAGTCTTGCCCGCTTTTACTATTTCAGTGTAACCTACGGTGCTGGGAAAACAATCTAAATAAAAGTCAAAACAGAGGTACTAAAGCTAATCTTATTATTATATGACTTACAACAGGACAACATCTTCATGCTGTCCTGGGGCACTGGCGGCACGGTGGGCTGCCCAGTCTTCGGTTCGACACACCAACAGTATCCATCGTCACATTGCAACTCCTCATAATCGCCGTTTTGTGTGCAGTGTAATGTTACGTCGGTTCTGCCTTCTGCTTCAAGTTCTGCACGTCTTCTACTGCAGGCTGTTAAAAATTTGCTTATATTCTATTTTGATTATTATGATGAGCTAGATTCTAGAAGCACTATATTGTTTATCTTTGCGAAGTATCGTACTAAGGTAGTTTACATTAAATGGTTATCATACTGAAAGGAAATTTTCTCTAAAATGTTTAGCTTATAATATTACATCACAGAGGCATCAGAGAAGTAACATTTGCGATAGCAAAAGAATATTTTTCTTACCACAAGTCATTTCATTCACGTCACTTCTCCACATTTGACCAAACAGCCTGTTCCCGTTTTCATCGCTACAGAAACATCTGCGTATCAAGAAAAATGCAAATTAAATGAAGCACAATTTGCTAGCGGAGTGGAATACGCGTCAATTCGAGATCCGTGATTGAACGAGATGAGTTTGGAACGATTCCTGTGACGCAGGGCACATGCGGATTTACGCCACACCCTGAAGCCACTTCAACACATCTTGTTTGTTGATAAAACTCGCGGAAGCGGAAAATTTAATGATTTAGAAAAGATTCCAGAACCCGCCAGGCTTTTATAAGACAACCTTTGCCCCTAACTTTATTCGGAAATAACTCTTTTCTCATTTTTTAAATAATCATGACATTATAAGGCTTAAAAGTATCGTATCTGCTAATCCGATTGAATATTCCTAAGTGCCTGAATTATTTCTTGGTTTCGTTCTGTAGGCGGTTCAAAAATTGTTTTTTAAACTTTTTATACCGGCCATTTAGTGTCATTCATAAGCAATAGAAAAACAAAAAAGTATTAGATGTATATTTATTGGTATATCTACAATTACGGGGTAACACAATTACTCAAAGAGATTTTACAATGTTGTTAAAATTAGAACACAGAGCGGTTATTAAATTCTTAGCTGAGCAAGGAACAAATCTAAAATATATTAAACAAAACGGACGTTGTTTAAAATGAGATGTGAAATTAGGTGGGTCCCAGTAAAATATACGTATGAAGTAAGAAAAGTAAATTAATTCAGAATTAATATAATACTTAAAACAGAAGCGGAACGTGCAGCATACTGCTTTTTTCCCTTTCACTAGATTTAGGTCATTGATTGTATAAGAATCATAAATAGAATCATAATTTGGATTCGTCATATCCATGAAAAGCATCAGTAAATTACACTTATAGAAGTGAGCACTGTCATTGATGATAATGATAATATTATGACGTTTATAAATTCATTTGGTTTCCGGGTCCAATTTACCCAATAATTATAATGGTGTCTAATAATACGTTTCCTACACTAACGTATTATTAGGCACCAGATATACTCTTGATATTACTATTTTAGGGATTATACCTATTTAAGTAATCTCTTTGATACAATTGCAGTAACTTAACTGATGGAGCCCAGACTTCCCAATTGTAATACAAAAAAGAAGTTGTGTCAAGTCGAGCCAATAGGCAGTGAACGTAATAAGCGTGAATTTACTAATAAATCACATAAAGGATGCGGTTTCTAGGTGTAAAAGTAAAAAGTAATTTGGAACGTAATTGTCCCGGTGCTTGTGTGCGTTTAAATTATCTATTGCGATTCTTATTTCTACACACATGCACACAAAGCAAGCAAAAGCGTTTTTGGTATACCTTCCTGTAAACATGTCTCCTTTGCATTGAACAGCGGCATACCGACCATCGTCTAGGCAACTGTCTGGTGCTTTACAACCCTCTTCTTCAATGGGTAAACCTGAAATGCACATTCCAAGATTATGTTAAATATTATCGTAGGAAAAAAAAAAGTAAGTCGGACGGAGTAAATGCGTCTTTTGTATAGTGAATTAAAACAATTTTTCGGTTTTTATAGTTGTTTAAGAACCTTTAGAATCTTAAAAACGTGAAATTTATAACGAAAGTGTCGAAAGTTGTTAATCCGGTGTGATCAGATAATGAGGACTGCATGAGATTTTTCCAAACAATTAATTTATCAATTTTGACAGCCAATCAAAAAATCCGTGCCCAATTTTATTGGCGGTAACACTTATTAATAGTAATTAACTAAGAAAAAGTGATGAAATGATATAAAGAGTGAAAGTGATGTAGAAATTAATCTTCTTTTAATAGGACAATCTGAACACGCTTGAGCAAATTAAAATGTTTAATAATATCAACTGCGTTTTATGCTCTGTTTTGATGAACAATAAAACCAGATAATAAAATAATTTAGACGTCACTGTTCTCTCCATATCTGCACCACATTTTTTGTTTTGCGCCAAGCTCTATTTCTGTTACACTACAATCGAGTTTGGTGTTTTTAAGCAAAGGGTTACCTACTGATATTTAAAATTAGAGACCGTTGATCCGATTTAGCTTATGATCAAATGGATACAATATGAAAGTTTCCGCCCATTTTGTTTAAACGTTCCAATTTCAAATTACCACTTGGAATTCCTGTTTAGTTAAGTGTTTAGTTTAATCACAGTCAAAGCATTCGTTAGCTCACCAGTGCTCGCCTGGCATCTCGGGCAACAGTCAAATATGTGCGAATTAGGCACTAACTGTTGGTTTGCAGCGCATGCATCCTCACTATAGTCTGTCACACAAACATTGGCCACTTCACACTGAGACAACACTCTTGAAATAAAACAAGTAAACAGAAACAAAACACTTTGTGAAATCATTGTCAAAAAATGTGTGAATGTGAACACGACAAAAGTATAATAAACAGTATGCTATCGCTGGCGATAATAGAGATATTGAATTAATTAGTTTATAAAGATAATTTTTAAATGTACCGTATTAAGTAAAAGATAAGGCTTATTTGATACTCATTGCAAATCTAGATTGGAAATCAGAGATAAGTTTCCGAGAACGAAATATTAAAAAAAAAATGTTTTTATACCTGGTGCTAGGTAACGATTTACAAATTAATATTTAGATATTGAGTTACGAGTATTTACTATTTTAACCGTCACTTGCAAGTCTTGCAATTTATTTGCTTATGTTACATTCTGTAAGTCACGTTGTTATTAAAAAATCTTTGATAAGTCAGAAAGCCGAACTTACTTATCTTTCATATCTAATGAAATACCAAAAAGTCCCTGAATAATGCATGTATTGAAATTATTTTGTTTTTACAAAATGTTATCTGCATCACAAGAATAACAAGCGTATAAGGTATGTAATAAACTCGTCTCATTGTTGTGACTTGATCTGAGTAGAGATCATTTTCTACCGTTAAACAATTTTCCAGGAATATTCTATTATTTCCAGATTTGACTTTAATGTATGTGTGATGTTGTTCCAGTTCCAAGTAAAATAGATCGAGAGCTATTATATCCGTCCATTTTGCTGGCTGGAATTTGGAATGTATTGACGGTTTGTAAAGAGGCCTCTGTTCAATTAAAGCGCATACTATCTACAAAATCTATTACAGAACGGTTCCCCTTACTCGTTACCATCTGCCTCCTAATTTAGATTAACGTGAATGGTAGTGCTCGTAAGTTTGCCAAACGCGGTATTTTAGCATGATATCAGCGCGAGCCAAATGAGATCATTTTGCATGCATAATGATTATTAGTACGTAAATTGAAAACGATGTTGGATGGTTCAACCAACCTAAGTAATTTACCAAACAAATGTACATGCGCTAGCTCTTGAATGGTTTCGGGTTTGTACCTCTCTCTCATTTGCTGCCATATGCGCTTATGCGAGTCTGACCGACTTTACCCGAGCCCAAAATTTAAATCTCTTGCACTATATAATGGTAGCCATTTCGGTTAAACGTTATTAAAATGTAGTTATCGTCAGTCACACTCAGTCAGGCAATGACAATTAAGTCGTTAATTTTTAATTTTTCAAACACATGTTTAAAAAGATCGAGTTAACTATCTCTCAAATATGTCTGATCAGTTCAAAGAAAACCCAAACTAAACTAAACTTCAGGCACTTACTTGACAAAAAGATGCTTTCTTACAAGATTCATGAACAATTGTTCTGCTCTTACCGGTGATCTAATTCTGGACCAATTACTTCGTAGGCAGATCCACTACGCTTATTAAAAAAAATGCCCTGTTTTAAACACAATCCTGTAACCCTAGGACGAATATTTTAATGATATGTTACGTTTTCAAATCACTGGCAGCCACCTTTCAGTCTCACGATGATAATGCTCTGGTGATTAATGGCTCACGGAGATCACTTACTATCTGGTGAATGCCTCGTCTGCCTCCATCTTTACATAAATTAATAGGTTTAGGTTTTGCACAATGCTAAAACAGATTCCATATATATAAACGTGCCTCTAAAAAGTTCAAAAAGTAATCTCCTAGTGTGTATAACTTTAAGATGACTAATGGAAAAACTTTAAATTGTTTTAATTTCGAACTATCGGCTTTTATAAAATTACATTCACACGCCGTCAGCTAAATCTCGTGTATCGAAGACATGCGCCAACTTCGCCAACTAACGAGAAAACTTTTCTAATAAAATCTTCGTATTGAATATTAACATGTTCTTTATTGGCCATAAAAAGCGTTTGCGGTGTAACGGGCATAATAATCGGGGAAGAAACTGTTACGCGCGTAAATTTAGTTATTGATGGCTTCCCTGCAACTTTCCTTTGATTAGTTTGAAACTATCTTAATTCATTTTTGATGAGCCACGGGAATAGAAGTTTTATTTACGCACGTTCACCTACGTGTTGAAGTTAAGAAATTTGTAAGCCGATGTATTAGCAATATAGTTTGTTAAAAAAAAACTGACCACCCAGGTGAAAATAATTATGCAGTAATGTCAAAACAACCGGCTTTTGAGATTTAACCTTGAAAATAGAAAATAATTTCCTGCCTAATTTATGTAAAGGAAGAAGATTTTTTTTTTAAATCGTTGATACATTTTTTATTTAGACCAATGCTGCCCAGAAATGTACATTAGTCTATTAGAAAAAAGAGAAGAGTTCAAGGTTTTGTTTTGTCGTTTTTACTTAGCACTTTTGTTTATCCAAGAATATTCTGTGAGCGATAATCAAATGGACTTGAGTGCCAACGACGCCTAATGTGGACAAAAATTATCGTGCCCACAGTACCACCGACGACTATGAATGCTGTTGTTGATGCAGTCATCAACATAAAGCAATCGTCATGCTAGGAACACCTGGCGGTTCATAGGGAGGGCTAGGCACCAAGTCATTGTTAGGCGCCCTGCTCCATTCTTCGACCGAATTAATTATTATCAACGAAGATGACGAAGTAAGTAATGTATATGATGGTTGATGATTTACTTCTGAACAATAAGTCAATTTTTTCATGACTCATGGGGTAGATCTCGTTCCGCCAAAGTTCATATAAAATTGGGACTACAATTATTGGAACTCCAAAAAAAAAAATTCGCTGAAACCGTAATCTTTTCAATACTTCAGAAATATTCAATGTGTAGATAAGACTAGGTTAGGTTTGGTTCGATTTATAAAAATCCTGAAAAAGTAACAGTGAAGAATACATTATGAGTTGCGATGATAATGACTTACAATACGTTATGAGTAAAAATCATTATGAGCCAATATGGACCCGGTAGATCTTGAAGCGATTTAGCATGCAGTCTCATGTTAGCCTAAGGAACATACTCGTAATGCACAATGTTTTCTTTTTAGGCAGCACTTGGTCCAACTCACATACAAAGATGGTCAACCTCTTTTCACAACTAGTGAAAAAAATCTTTGCTACCTCTTGTTAATTAACATGAGGTAAGTTTTGAAAAGGTCCAACGATTTACTAGAAAGAGCCGTTAAAACTACTGGAACAACAAAGCGGTTATTACTTTACAATACAAGTTTCAAACAACACCTACCAAAACGAACATAACCATCATCGTTTCAGAATGTTTGCGAATTTCCCGCAAATTGCGAATATTAGACAACACGAAGATTGCATTTTTGAATGTGCGGCTTCGGAATTACCCAGTACGGTTTAAAGTTTAACACCAATATAAACAGGCGCATTCGTTTTTATGACCTAACTTTCGTTTAGTACCGAAACAAAAGAGAGTTAACGTTTCATATGTGGAACATGAATTTCGAATTCACAATAACATCCTAACCTGCTACAAACCTGACCTGTAAGAACCTGCTAACCGCCAAAAGAGTATTTTTATAATAATTAAGTAATTTTAACAATTTCATACCGACTCAAGTAAGTACTTATTAGTTTACTAAAGTATTTTTTGGCAAGAATGAAGCAGCTAAACAATTTTAAAAAATTGTAATAAAATCTTTTACTTTAATGACTGTCTGCCGAGTGTCTTTTAAAAACCAACTATTCATCAATTATCTTTTAACTGCCTTCCAAAGAAGGAAGGTAATGTTTTTCAGGTGTTTATTATGTATGTCACATAATATATAACTTCAAGTTTTGGTGCTGTAAGTAGAACTGGTTATCTAAAAACAGGGTTATCAAAAAGAAAATGTAAGTTTCAACTTCTTATGCTGCTTCACGGATTACTCACTACTTTAGTATTTTACAAAAGCATTTTTTAAAGCTTGCTTTTTGTGGTTGTAGTAACTTAAATTTAAAGTTACAATACACGACACCTAGAAAAGTGTCTGCACCGTGGATTTCAGGTATCCTCTTGATATAAGACTTGTTGATAGAGCTGAAGACAAACAGGATGAATCAAGCAAACGAATTAAATTATTCCCACTCAATTAATCTACTAACTTAATTAAGCATATGTAATTAACAAATTAAACTTGTCGAACTCACTAGGTCATCGCAAGCAACGCTAGCCGCAAAACCAATTACAAAGATGGATTACCCCGTCCGCCTATTCAATCCTGCCACAATTTGTGGACCGATATATTTTAATCCCGATTTACGCATGTCCAATGAATGAATGAATGAATAGCCCGAATTTCGAGACTTGATCTCGAATTTAATGCCGTCCGGTTTGAATGCGTGACGCGAAGACCGGGAACTTGAATGAGGTTTTTGTTATGACGTGATGGTTGTGCTTCATGGGGTATTAGTGGCGGTGGGTAAAGTAATATTGTAATAGGTGAATATTGGACTTTAGGGTTCCATTCCCATCATTATTAAAAATATATCAGCAGCATGTACCTTATAACGCAGGGCATAAGGCTCATTTTGGGCATATAAGGCAATCAATTGTGTAATTTAAAAATATCAAATTGTAAGAGGGTTCCGTATTTATTAAAATTTACTGTATACTAAACTCCTGCGTAATGAGGTAGGTACGTGGATTCAATATCGTTTTCCTTAGAGATTTTGAAGTTCATTTATTTTTTCGAAAAGTACATTGTGTATCTTTTTATGCAGCGCAAGTCATTTTGGTCTTCCCCCGACTTCGTAACAAAACAACAACTACAAATATAATGTAATGTAAGAGTCAATGGGGTCCTAGACAAGTGGTTTAACGCCAACGTAAACGATTTTCGAAAACTGACAAAATGTAAGGAGTTGACATAAGCGAAGGTCGCGACCACCCGGGAGCTTACGTCAATGCTATAAATTTCACCGCATGCATAAGTCCACGTTCATTATTTTATTTATTTATTTATTTTACTTAATTTTTTGCTCAAACACAAGGACGATAAATGGTAGACTTGATTGCGTTTTTGTTTACTTCGCGGATTTAGTTGACTTCAAACATTTCTGGCTCTGCAAACGTGAATTCCCAACTTTAGATTTCCTTTCCGGAAATCCATTCCAATTTTAATCCAACAGTCATTACAATACATCCGCACTCTTATTTAGTTTGCTGTTGTTTAATCTAGTAATTGTTTTGAATAATTTATTTCACTTGACAAGTAATTAAGGAGTTTGCTTAGGACTTCGTTCACGTTAATTTCTAAGGAATTGGGGCAGTTTCAAGCACGTGATCAGGCGAAAGTTTTCATCTAATTACGCATTGTTGAATATGTATGAGACGCAGATGGACGTCAATTTTAATTGAATTGCGAATTTATTCATTAAATTATTGATCAGCTACCAGCATTGGTTTTATAAGTAAGCTTTTATTAAGCGTGCTTTATTCAATCTGTTATTAAATCCAAATACGGTAATAACATTATCGTTTTTGGTTTGTTATCGTATTGTCAACGTTTTGACAGTTCTTATTTTTTTTTCAGTAATGGCGGCCGAACTAAAACAATGCCGTAACAGGTCAAATACGATTTGGATTTTACCGCCTAGAATAGAGGCGCAGGGATGTTACAAACGTCATATTATTGTTTGAGTGTTGAGTGATAGAAAATTAAAAACGTCCACACCGTTCCTTTTTATTAGGGTTCCGTAGTCAAACTAGAAACCCTTATAGTTTCGCCATGTCCGTCCGTCCGTCCGCAGCCTAGCTCAGAGACTCTTAGTACTAGAAAGCTGTATTTTGACATGAATATACAATACATATTACGCCAACCCAAACCACAGATGTTAGTTTTCAATTTTCAGATTACCATATCGTCTATGACCTGTTATCGTGCGTCTGTTGTCGTGTGTGCTTTTGCGGGTGGTAGGACGTTGTGCGGGGTCCGTCCGGATCGCTACCACCATCTTATCCATTAACCTACCGCCAAACAGCAGTGTTCGCATTGTTGTGTTCAGGTTTGGGGATAAGACAGCCGGTGTAATGACTAGCATAGAGGCATTCCATCTTAGTCCTCAGGGTTGGCAGCGCATTTGCAGTCTTAGGCTTGCAGTCTTGTGAATGCGAATGTCTATGGGTCACAGTTTCCACTTACCATCAGGTGGCCTGTGTGCTCGTGAGCCTTCCCTATGCCATAAAAAAAAAAAGTATTGTCTATGGCAGTCAAGTTAAAAATCATACCATAACAGGTCAAAGACGATACGGTTTTTACCGCTCAGATTTGAGGCTTGCATTGGCTAAACATTCGCATCGATTGATGCGAACACGAATGTTCAACATGATGCAAACCATTTCCATAAGCGAATGCAGAAGTAAACCCGAGGGCAATTCAATATTATGGTGTCTAAGAGCTCATCTTATGATGGAATCGGAAGGTGACGATAGAATCTTCACCGTACTCTACTCCTTTTTGGTCTCGTTAGTTTGGTCGTGACCAAAAAAATACCGTCAGCAACAAAAACTTGTCAGAAATTTCAATCTGAAATCATTTATTTGTAACTATAGGAATTTGATTGATGATGCATGTGGAAAGGGCGTTTGCACCGTTTCTTAGGTAAGGCAAATGTACAGCAGTGAACGTTACTATCTTGTTCTGGATAAAATTATTGTTCTGGATAAAATGACTGTTTGCTTTGCTATCTTCTTACAATCACTTGCTTACCTATGCTATGCAAGGCCTTAAAAATACACAAACAAATGAGTTTGTTCGAAAAATATGTTTGCATGCAGGCTAGCTCGAGGTAATACTAGCCTACAACAAATTACCGTAGTTATAAAAATAATAGAAATACCTTTTGTTTAATAAGTCACGAATCCGTATAAAATGTTTGAAATAAAATATTAAAAACAAAACAATGTGTTTTTTTCTGTGTATATTGTTGGTTTTCGGGAGAATTTGTGGTAAAATTAGTTTTTTTGGCATTGATTCAACAAAAATGTGACCAGGTAGTGAATTTAAAGGCTGCACGTATTTTTTTTCCAACGTGACGTTCAGCTGTGTTTGCTTCTTGATATAAAATAATATGAAAAATAATGTTTTATCATTCCAGGTACCATTGAAAATGGTCTCTATTTATGAGTTTCTTAGTACTCGTATACAAAAAAGTAACGTTTCTGCTGTTTGACGTATCTAGCTTATTTATGTGTATAATATTTCTTGATGGCATTTATTTGTTCATACAGCAAGTTTTAATTAATTTCCTTGAACTTTATATGATGACAATGTTCGTCAAATTTTGTCTATAATTTAAAATTTATTAGATTTTGGTATACTAAATGCTATTTTATCTTTCCAATGTTTTAATTGACGCATTTTATGTACATGTATGAATACATATATACTCTTTATTGTACAAGAATAGAAAAATAAATACAAAACACAGGCAATTTAAAAGAAACAAGTAGGTACAAAGGTAAACTTATCCCTTTAAGGGATTTCTTCCAGATTACCCTTGATGACACAAAAGACAAAAAAGTAGATTTTATTTTTTTACTTATTATCTTATGTTATCTGTGGGGACCTTTAGGATACACTTCGACCCAAGTTGAAATAGAGACAATTAAATTTTAAAATGAATGCAACATCAAACAATTATTCCTTAAAAGTCGATAATTTATTATGTTACAACAAAAACTTTCAGTGTTGTCTTTCGAAATAATTTGAATACAGTAATGTAATTATTTTATCAATCCCCATTACTGTAGTGTCATTCCTTTTGACGTCATATAAATGAGTTACCCATGACTTGCTATTCAGTGTGATGGATTTTTAAATGTTAGCGACATGGTAATAGGAAAGGGTAATTTATGGAGGGAAAATGCGGCTTGAAGTGCTTTGAATAGAATGTATGGCGTAAATTTAAATTCAGAAAAGATGAATAAGTGTTTAGATAAGGAGTTCTTTTATTCATTGGCTGATCCTTCTTAACAACTTACAAAGACTAAAGGAGCATGAATAATATTAGTACAATCCTCTTGGCTATACAAACATAGTCTTAGAGAGTGTTTAAGTCTGTAGTAGTCTTGCCTCCTTATTCTTACCTATAGTAAGCCTATTCTTGTTAAATCTATTGTCTCTTTGTATCAAATTCACATGTGCGAATATTAATGACTTTTTTTACAGCTTCAGTATAACCAAAAGGTTTAGAAAAATCATTTTTCGAATAGCCATAAAAATAACCAAGTTAACAAGCGAACAAACCTGTCTTCCCATGCGGACCTGTGACATGACGTCACACGGCATGTCGAATCGCTGCGTAATTAGCAGTTTAAAATGCCATACTATCTGTATTTCTTGACTGATTTTAATGTGTATATCATCATCATCATCATCATCAGCCTGTTATCAGTCCACTGCTGGACATAAGCCTCTCCCATGGCACGCCACTGAGCTCGATCCTCAGCTCTCCTCCTCCAATCACTGCCCACTGCCTTACGGATATCGTCGCTCCACCTTGTCACAGGGCGCCCATGTGTATATGCTATTGTGAAAATCCATTCATATTCCCAATTAAAGATAAGGACTAAACGTACTTTAAGCATTCTTCATCGTGAGTTTATAAATAAAATGGTTTGTCTATAAGAACGCCAACATGTCAGTTAATATAATGAAACCTTTAAAGGTCAATCCACTGGGTAATTAATGCATGGAATGTAATTTAAACGCAAAAACAGATTTATATTTGACGTACCTACATTCTATTATTAAAATAAAGGCAGGGGTTTTGTATACGTTTAACGTTATCAAGGTAAAAATGTTCAACCCTTCCAACAATTTATTATAAAATTTTACAATAAATTCAAAGCAATAAAAAAGAATGTTCCCAACCAGATAAATAATGGGGCGTATTTCATAAAGCATGACGTCGAGCCGTTTAAAATTTGCTCTCAGTCGCGCAGAACTTTGTCAAAGTCTTTCCTTAACTTAATTTGCTCTTGGCTGGAATATTTCTTATTTCACGTCGTAGCCGATTATATTTAGCCTAGATCTTCTTCTGAATAATGCGGGAGAATCAATTGTGATGATTTTCGAGAATGGACCATTCATAGCTTTCGTTAATTATCTTATTTCCTAAATATAATTAACATAAAGAAAATATTTTATCATTATTGACAATTTATTTTTCCATTTTGAATGTAACTAAAAGAAACATAGTTACTTTATATAGACGCTAGTTAAACGTAATTTTATTATCAACTGAAATATTAAATAACACGGTATATTTTTGCTAAAAAATGTAGGTCTGTATTACGTGGAAGCTGTGAATAAACGTTCTTTTTACACAGCCTAGCGGCTCAAGTGGCAATATTCCGTACAAAACGGCAAAGTAAATAAATCGATTTTCCCAGTATCCCGAAGGACCGTTTAATTTCAATTGAAATGAGAATTTTCCTAATCACAATCCTCTCCTTGACGCCGCGATTCGAATTTCGATTCTAAATGGCATTCATTACGGGGCACTTAAACGTAAATATTTCTTGCGATTACTATCTCCCGGACTCAAAATTAGCTTTTTCGGATTCAATCGCTGGAGAGCAGCGTTAATAATGTACGATGGTTTAGCGAAAACGTTTTGTGCGACGACCGTCATCTACCTGAAAAAGCGAAGTGGTGAAATCTTTGTTCTTTACGTTCAGATATTTAAATGTAATTTTTATTCAATGCCAATAGCGAATTTTCCGTTTATCTCTATGCCTCGGACAATCTTACGCAGACTTTTTCTTCATAGTCTTTGGTCTAGATACATTTCTTTCTTCTACTTTTTCTATGAACATTTTGATGTATTCGTCATGCCGTAGCTGTTGACGTCTTCTTTGTTTCTGTCTTTTAAATACCTCTTTTTCTTACGTGTTAAAGATTTCTTCATTTAATTCTGTCTATTTATCCAAGGGAGAGAAAGAAAGCGAGCAAGCATCCCTATCAACTTTGAACAATATTAGAGCTACGTATTAAAGCGATAAATCGATAGACTACAAGATTGAAAAGGCCCCGAAACATGTTCTTTAATCTACGGTTCAGAATATAAACGAGTATTTTACGTTTGACAATATAAAGTTACTACAGCTCTGCTCCGACCGATTATCAATACTAATTCCTCACAAATATTCAACAATCTCGTCAGATGGTCAATTACCCATCCTATTACTTCTGTTCTAGCATATCCAGCATTTTATACGCTCACTAAAACCCTGACTGTTGAGTTTGGACCCGTAGTTTAATAGGGTCCTATTTACGCGTTGGGTCCAAATTGAGTCCACGCCCCTTGCCATTTGCATACTTACAACCTGATATATCGTCCTGAACGAGATTAAAAGGCTCAGTGAAGCAGAACTTTAACACATCATTTTAAATTTTTAAACTGAAGTTAGGAGCACCTTTTTTATTAAAACAAGCTTTAAATTACGTTTACTGATCTGGTTAATTTTGACCAACATTCTATTATTAATTTGACTAACATTTTCCATGCTTATGCACGTGGTATGTCAATATAATATTAATGATGATGATGCCTTAGAGTTGATCTGACGATACGTAGATCTATCAAGCTTGTAACAAACAAGCAAAAAAGTACAACTGACAAGAAAATGTTATCTCAAAGTTGTGATTTTAGACAAACTAATTTGTAATTACAATCGGGCGGTTTTATAAATTCAAATTCCAAGTTTCATTATCTTTTTTCCCTAGCCTTTCTAAATAATGACAGTCATTATAAACTGGTGATTGAACCCGCTAAAGATGAAGTTATTTAGTTTTTACCGGTTCACGAAACAGATTACTTGAAGCTTAATTAAATCTTTATAACAATCCTCGTTATGCCAACAAGGTACACAGAGGTAGTTCAGAAAATTGATTCACCGAGGCGAAACTTGAGACGGAATTTCCAAAATACCGTTAATCTTGGTAGGTATGTAATCTTGTACGAAGGGTGAATGTACGTAACACCTCATACAATGGCCTGTCCCTACATATTAAGTCGGGTTGTAGGGCGGGATTATACGCCCTTAGTTACGGGAACTCATTCGCTCTTAAGTAAAGCTCGTTGAGATGAGAATAGTTTAGATATTGATGAAATATATATGCTAAAATGCCTAAATCATGCCTAAAATGTTTCTGACGGTAGCCAGCAGTGATTTATACCTGGGTTTTATAACCAAGGACGTTGGAATAGCTTTGATAACGGTGTCTAGTAAATTTAATGACTGAAGCCAAAGAAAATATTTACTAGACAGGCAATGAAGAGTAAAAATCGTGTCACCGCTGTCGCTACCCGCACGATAGTTGGGGTGACAGCTGGCGCTGAAAAGGCCGGTGCACTCGCTCGCTCTAACATATTAGTGGTAAGAGTGACTGAAATGCGTATCTTAAACATTTGTTTCTAAAATAATGCTGTTGGTGAATTAACTAAGTATGTGGTCTGAATGATGTACTGATGAGGTTCAAAGTACAAACTTTTATAATTACACTCATTACGGTGTTACTTTGTGAGTTGTCAAGTGATATAAATCTACATGGCGTTTGCGAATAATTACGACAATAACTATTTCCTTAAAAATATTTTAACCCCTGACACAAACATAGGGGTATTATAAGTTTGACCTGTGTATCTGTGTATATGTCTGTGGCATAGTTGCTCCTGAGGCTGCACCGATTTCGATGTGGTTCTTTTATTTTAAAACAGGTTTTCAAGCGGTAGTTCCTAGCTAAGCTTCATCAAAATCGGTCAGGCCATTTATGAGATATTAGCACTAAAAGAAGGGCTCACCATGACATCGGGGTTTTATTTATCTAATAGTTAAATTACATTGTTTAATGAAATCAAAACATGTTGTATTTCGTCCGCAAAATCGTTTGCGATTTTTATTATCAGAAGTCCTGTTCTGCCCATTGTACGCAGGCGACTAAATGAAGATCAGTGTAAAAACCGTTACTTGGTGCACAATTTTTTGACACTGGACAGTCTGTCTATTAGTATACATAGTCTTTGACTGAAGCAAGTGAATTTGTAAAAGGAGAGTCATTAGGAAGCCATCAGAAAGCCAAAGGCATAAGCTATGCTGATTTGCAAGTCGTAAACCGGCTAAGTGCAGTCAAACAGTTAGCAACGAAGGTTGAAGAATGTTTTAAACTTTCCTGTGTAATCAAAGGTAGGAAGGTATGTTGCTTACCGTACTTATACTGCTAATGCCATGCAAGTTGAAAATTATACGTGGTTTTCCTTTTATGACTACCTTATTTATTTATGATACATACATACATACATACATTAAAATCACGCCTGTTTCCCAGAGGGATAGGCAAAGACCACTTCTTTTTCTTTCATCTTCTTCATTTATGTTGTTATTTCTTTGCCTTATTTGTCCATGTCAAAGTAAGATTTGTCCCTCCAAAATACGTTTAGTTAATATATTTCTGCGATGAGGAACAAAAAACAACAGGATTTTTGTCTTAACCATTGCGCTATGAAAGATTTTTGAAGTCAATGCACAGTCATTTGCTAATGATGATTTGCAATTCAAAAGCAACGATGATAGGCGATTCCAAAGCTGTAGTCTTACCTTATGACATCGGTAGCTAATTTACGCGGTCTAACAATAATATCTGAACAAAACGGACCCTTTTTTATTTATGCAAATGAAACCAACACTTACCATAACACGCAAACTATCCAGAAAGATCGATTACGGAAAACATTTGGACTATAGTTACTAGCAAAATATCAAGGTCGGGCGCCCTTCACCTAAAGGCTCAGACATAGGGATAAATGTTTTTTTTTTCAACTGCGTTCCGTTGGTCTCAGAAACAGTTAAAAAAAAGTTAGGTGATTTTGTAAAGTGTCTGTGTAGGTTTTATTTTATGAAAATAAAATATTCAGCTACCAACTCCACCTTACACCACTTTCGACGCGGTACACCAGTTGGTAAAAACTCTCGCCATATTGCAATAAAAAAAAATATAAAAAAATAACCTATAAGACTATGCTACTAGTAGTGTACATTCTACCGTTTTGGAGTTTATATTTGAATGTAAGTTTTCTTATGTTTTCAAATTCACTGCGAAACTGTTACACATTGGGACATTGTCGTCTACTGGGATATTTACCTTAGTAATTGATTACATTTTGCCCCCACACAAAACACACACAATCCAGCACGAAAGTAAATTAACTTAACACAGTTTAGCTGCAATATTGTTCTGACTCCCGACGGGACGATATTAAATTCCTACTTCACCTCAAAAACCTTAAAGAAAGCGGTTATTTCCTTCATATCATTCAATTACCCTTTCCTTCACTTTTATCTCAGTCTTGCAAGGATTTTTTTCTAATGAAGAACAAGACACCCGCTGTTTTGTCAAATTTAACACCATTATGCCCGACGCCCAATGTTTTCTTGTCCCTGTCGCCGCCCGCGCCGTACTCAGTCGTCGCACCCAATTTGCTTATGTAAATACGCAGCTTCCGTTCTGACCTGAATAATTCATTGGCCAACGTGAACGTTTGACTCACCCCAGTTTTGAAAATCAACAGAAAACGTAAAGACGACTTAGCAAATACAAGTCGTCGAAATTACAAAACTTTTCGATTCGATGCGGTCGCGTCGCAACCTCGTGTCGTCTCGCCGGCTATTTTTTTCTTTTGTTTTTCTTTTTATAATTGCGAAAGTCGTAACAGGAGCACGCGAACGTAAAATTTTGAAACCAAAAAGAACTGAACTTTTTTATAAAATATCTCACGTTTTCAAACTGAGACAAGTATTTGTTTATTAAAATAAAAGATATTCATAAAATAATCAAGTAACAAAACCAAACCTAAAAGAAGTAAAAGCGGTCATTATTTATTATATATGGAAGGACCAACACAAATATAACAACTACTCTTCGGGATATCATTGAAATAAAAATAACAATCCACTTGTATCAGATACATTTGAAAACTTTGCTCGCATCTTTCAAACAGGCGCTACAGAAAAGCCTTAAGGAACGAAAAACGGTATAATAGAATCGGAAAGATTTCCACCCACTATCAGCATACGTAAAACGTAAATGTATTCTATCCTTACGTAGTTCAGTTCGTGGCTAACTCTGAATATCCTCTCTATTGTCAGGAGCTTGGCCTATTTGCTATTCAGGGCTCGACTTGCGACAAAGACTGTTGTGATATTTTGTTTACAAAGTCACCAAAGATCGATTCAATTAGGAGATAGCGCTGTTCAAACTTACGTTTTCAATTAACGTTAACTTATTTTGGAAAACTTTGCAACGTTACCACCGGTCAATGACTTCCTATCCAATAAGAGGTTCGCGATAATTGTTTGAAGCTTATAAAGTATGTTTGTAAGTGTATGTGTGTATGAAGTATATTACGTGTTTGTAAGTATGTGTGTTGCTGATGGTTCTTGATACATATTCGACGAAGCTCGTTGTAGATTCATTTTTGCTTATAAAGTATAGAATATAGAATACTATCTCTTTGATCATTTTCTTTTAGTAAAAATAAATTTAATTAGATTACAAGCCGAAATCCTCTTCTCTCCTAGATTTGCTGTGCTAACAGGGTTCACAATTAAGTTTAATTTATTATTGTATCAGCTTAAGTTAAACAAACATCCTGAAACCAGAATTGTGGAAGGTGGCCTGTGTGCTTGCTTGCCTAGGCCATGTTATAAAAAAATGTAACGAACATACCAATATGGTATTGAGTATTGAAACAGTCTTTTTAAACAAATGTAAGTAAAAATTTGAACTTTGTAGCCGAAGGAGCCACTCTCTTGCTTTTAAACGTAACAAATATCAGTAAAGCAAAACCGTTAAACTAAACGACCAGTAAACAGCTCCAATTGGAATAAACGAAACTAAATTTAAAATAAATTGCAGTTGCCAGCTTTGGCGGAACGGGCGTTTAAATTGCCGCCAAAACAGATTCACAACATCGTTCGTTTTGAATATTGGCCTCACGTAGAGAAAGCCCTTAGGGGAAATTGCAATGCCAGCTTCTGGGAGCTAGAGGAAAATAAAATCCTACCCATCGCCTCAATAATATCCCTAGACGGGCCCAATAAGGATCGTTACTAAATTGTGCTGCTAAATAAAATGCGCTTTCCAAATTCGAAACTAAATGAAGATTTTAAATTTAAATTGAGTTCGCTGAGCTCTTTTAAATTCGGAATCTGTTGAACACTTTGTAGATGAATAAACATTTTTGAAAAAATAACTGCTTTGTTCAGTTTTAATGGTGAAGAACCCGTTATTAAAATAATCTAATAAAATAAGGCGATTTTCACGTTTACCGTTTCTAAATTTTTTTATTTTACGGTTATGACTTTGATCAATCTAAGTATGTATGTATGGTCGGTAAATCGGTTGTTCAACTCCAGCTTTAAAACTTTTGGTCTTATTTTAATAAAAACGGTGTCATACGATTTGTAGAGAACTTGTTAGTGTTAAAAGCAATATAAAATTCTTTATTTATTTTATATAGGAGCGTCCTACTAGTCGCCAGCCTGGTTTCAGTTTTCTTTCATAGCATTTTTTATCGCTCAGCAGAAAATTATAATCGACTTTTAATGTCCCTAAAAGTAAATTCGGATGAACGGTCAATATTTTCAACAACATAATACCTTATCCGTCTTTCCGTTTGATTACGTCGGAGCCACCGAACCGGATCTAGTTTTCTTTATCCTTAACCAAAAGAATGCCATCACACTCGAAACCATAAAATGTATTGTTGTATTCAGTATTTCTGTTTTGTTCCTAAAAAAGGAATATGGGATTTTTCAATTTAAAACTTTGTAACGGTTTATAATGTCATGTGTTATTTTTGATTGGACGATGAGCTTGTAAGCCAGTTAACTAGTACAGCAGAAGTGCATTCCGCGGAACTGATATGAATGCCTTTTACTATCTGGATAGAACTGGATTAAACAAAAGTAAAGTATAAAGTATATAAGTGCGATAGTGACGGATGCTAATACCATAACGGGTATGCAGTGGTAAAGTTAATTAGGTAATTATGTCACCGAAAAAAAGTTATTCCTTTGTCTATACAATGAAATAACGTATATAACCATGGAGTTCATAAAATAATATATGTATTATTCCAGCCCTTCCAATAAAATTTACCTGTGTTAATAAAATACAACGTTCTGGATAAAACATATCGTAACTCTAGGATAAAAATCTGTACTAATATCCTGGAAACTGTAAGCCTGGTTTGGTTTAAAAAGATTTTGTTGTAAAACTTTTGGAAGCAGGAACGCCGAACTTTTGTTAGGCCGGGAATGTACGGCTTCGGCGATTTTTTAAACTTATTTTTTAACATGGTTACGTCAGTAACAAGAAGGGATTACGGTTAAAAATTGTGTGATATTATTGTACCGGTGTATATTTTCAACATCGAGTAAAGATACCCTATCATATGGACTTACTTTAAAAAACGTTACATAATCGTAAAAAGACACAGTAGTTTCGGAATAAGGTCTATTTTCATATTTCTTAAATTACTTTATAATAGTTTTTATTTTTATATATTTGCGACCCTTACAACAAGACCTTTCACTTGATGTGTCACACTTTGGTAGGGTAAAGCTTTATTTTATTTTATTATAATTTGCCCCACCCCCACAAGTGCCCCCGCATTTAAAATTTATCAAGTTACTTTACACACGTCCCTATTTGGGTCACAGAATTCTATGTGTGGACAAAATATCTACTTAATTGGTTCAGTAGATTCGCAGCAAATAGGCTGTGACAGATAGACAGACGTACTCATGAGTGATCCAATAAGGGTTTGATTATTTATTCGGACTTACAGATCCATAAAAAAAATCACACATATGATATTAGACTTGTGTTTTTTTCCAAAATTAACAATTATTCTCTTACATCCAGGTATTACTAATTTTGCCCTGATGTAGAGTTGGAAGAATAAGGTATCCTTGTCTTGTCGAACGAAGCGCTTTGGAGCATCCGTCATAATGCGTACTGCAAAAGAGTGGGATGCGGTGTTCCAGTGTCTGTATTTCAGAGGCCGCCCACAGACTTTTGAAAGTATTACGCTGGCTTTACATTTCAAATAGAAATGAGGAACACGTAGAATTTTGAAGTTTAAATCCTACTAAGGTTTTTTAAGGTTCCGTGCCCAAAGATAACTTAACGGGACACTATTAACATGCCTATGGAGTCCGTCCCTAAGTCCTAAGGTTAAAGAGCTGTATCTTTTGAACTGAGAAAGATAGCGGGTCTTTTTTTTCAGAATATTTGTCATTACGGCAAGTTTACTAAAGAATAAAAAAACTGAATTGAAAAAAAAAATGTGTCGTAAAATTGGTACAACATACTCGTCTTTGGTATTATTATTATTTGTATGTCTTTACCAATCACGGGACTATGGGAGTCCCGGACCTTTGGAAGGCGTACATGGAGCCGAAGCCAACACGCAGAGGCCCTTTAGACAAGTTTAATTTAGTAAAGTTATGGGACACCAACCGGCGATTGTCCCTGAGTTCAAACTAAAGAAGTATGCTCCCACGGACAACCATCGGTCATTGTAAAGACTATTTAAGAAGGATGGGAATACTAATAATAGGTTCTATAAATGAACTGATATGGATTGGTGAACTAGGCTATTGATGAAACTACGGCGCCTGCCTGGCCAATGCTAATTACTTTGGTTTAAATGGCAGGCGGTGACTCGCCAACTCAATGGAATGGACCTCCCGAAATAGCCACATATATATAGCAGCAGGGAGGCAACAGTTCCAGAGGGGCTAAGGGTGGAGAGGTGCTTCTGGACTTTAAACGACCATAAGGTGCCCACTCACCACTTATGCAACACATCCACCCTTCGAGCATATAGCTCTTGCGACTCCACTCTGACCGGCCGGCAAGCCAGAGGTGAGGGTCTGTTCCTCGTCATTGCACACCGCAGCCGGCCGGTGAAGGCAAGCGTGAGGTGAGGAACAGGACCTACCCTCGGGAGCACTCAGGTCCGTGGTGTCGCCACTCACCACAGCTTGCCACTAGCTGCCTTGCGGCCTTTATTATTATTATTATTGTTGTGTTCCGGTTTGGGGATAAGACAGCTGGTGTAATGACTAGCATAGAGGCATTCCATCTTAGTCCTCTGGGTTGGCAACGCATTTGCAGTCTTATGCTAATGTCTATGGGTCACAGTTTCCACTTACCATCAGGTGGCCTGTGTGCTCGGTTGCCATCTCTATGCCAAAAAAAAAAAAACCTAAAGAAAAAACACAAATACTAAAAAAAATCAAGGGTAAGTCGCACTGATTTAATTCCAAATCGAATTCAAATATGAATTCATATTCAACTGGTAGTAAGTAGTGCGGGACAAGTATTATTGAATTTTGACCCGTCTTTTCTAATCCTTTGTTTTTAAAGGTATAAATTTTAACAAAATAACGCTTGGTCTCGATATTTATAAATTAATGAGGGAACGGAACATACCGCTCCGGCTTCTTTGAAAGCATTCTTCAAACACGCTTTAAATTAAGGATTCTTTTGTTGTGGACCGATAAGGATCTTTGATTAAGGTACAAGTATTATTTATTGGAAATAGGTTTATTGGACGGTTAGATTGTCAAAGGTTTTAGATAATATTGCGTGTGTTTTTAGGGTTCCGTAGCCAAATGGCAAAAAACGGAACCCTTATAGATTCGTCATGTCTGTCTGTCCGTCCGTCTGTCCGTCCGTATGTCACAGCCACTTTATTCCGTAACTATAAGAGCTATACTATAGAAACTTAGATGTATTCGGTGAACCGCATTAAGATTTTCATACAAAAATAGAAAAAAAACAATAAATTTTTGGGGTTCCCCATACTTAGAACTGAAACTCAAATATATTTTTTTCATCAAACCCCTACGTGTGGGGTATCTATGGATAGGTCTTTAAAAATGATATTGAGTTTCTAATATATATATTTTCTAAGCTGAATAGTTTGCGCGAGAGACGCTTCCAAAGTGGAAAAATGTGTGTCCCCCCCCGTAACTTCTAAAATAAGGGAATGATAAATGTAAAAATAATATATGATGTACATTACCATGCAAACTTCCACCGAAAATTGGTTTGAACGAGATCTAATAATTAGTTTTTTTTAATATGTTATAAATCCTAAACCGCATTTTACCTTTCATTCAATCAACTCCAATATAATAAAGAATAAAGAAAAACATTTATTTAGATGTATAGTGGTACGGAACCCTACGTGCGCGAGTCCGACTCGCACTTGGCCGGTTTTTTTGTAGCTAAATACAGGCTAACATGGTGGTTCGACCAAAGTGGTTACCGCCCGCCGCTTATGAATACTAGCTACTTTAGGGGCTAAAATCACTCTCTGAGAAATTACTAGACATTTTAAAAAGAAACCTATATTGTTTGTAACTAATCCGTTAGAAATCTCATTCCACGTGTGTAAATGACAAATCTAACAAAACATACCTAAGTCTGGATAACCCGACTGCTCTTTTATGGTGCAAACATTTAATGTCATTTAATGTCAAAACATATCCTATGCCACTCCTGCTAGGTGACTGTGCGAGGTGAGCATACGAGAGATCATAATAATTATTATTATGAAAAAAATCAGAAATAAGAATAGTTGGCAAACATGTTAAAGTACCAACCTTATCATTCGTCGACAGATTATCAACTGGCTAACCTAGAGTTGTAACGTGCATGAATTAATATATAAATGCGGGTATATTCAATTTGTTCCAGGTTTTGATCACAAAGAAGCTTGACCTGTGGCAGCCAACTAACTCTGCGCTACTTACCTATGAGCGCAAAAGTTTGCCGATTATAATTCGTCATACACCAAGCACGATTTCGTGCACTTCACAAACTGTTACGTCTACAAGAGGTCGAGAAGAAACACACATGACCACACCACATACCATTTTGTTCCTGAGTCTTGGATCCTTTCTACGTATTTAAGTATGTATTTCTCTATATAAATAAGTTTATAGTTGTCTATCCATAATACAAGCCTAGAGCCTGCTTAGTTTGGGACAAGGTCAGTGAATTTACACCAAAAAAACCTTGCCGTACTTCTTAGACAATTGGCTAGTAAATAAGGAAAGAATCAACACGATCATTTTGGAGAAGGTTTTAGTTGTTACAAAAATAAGGAAAAAAGCTAAGCTCCATATAAATAACGTCATATTTGGATTATCTTTGTTTGCACAGGTCTATAGTAAGGGGCAGTCTTGTGGATTTTTATGGGATCAAAAAAGTTAATATTTTTTGTTATAAACGGAATTTTGATTTTTTTTGGGTATTGATCTTAGTAAGATCAATTTGAGGTAAAAAAAAAAACTTTGGTAATTATTTATTCCTTTACAAAGTCTGGTTTAGTGAGTAAATAGGTAGAACCTGGACAAATTCTTTTTCTCAAAACGTTTTTTTTTTTTATACCTATACCTACGTTCTGCTAATGGTCTTGGTTTCGGTCTTATTAAAACAGCGAGCTTATTAAGTACATTCTGCCTGGATTTCAAATTACTTATATAAAAATGAATTTTATACAGCAGAACGAAGGTATATAAAAAAAAACCTTAAATTTCTTTCAAATCATAACCTCAACATGTTTTATTCATAATCCTAGTTATAAACAGAACTGTTCGTAACATTATGTTGTTACTTTATCATGAGATTCCGAATAACCTACACATCATTTGCTTTTCAGAGTTTACGAATGTTCAAGTTATGTAATCCGATTATGGACCTACTCGTTAAGAGAGTTATTAATTCCTAAAGCTCTGTAGTTTTGAATATAGTAAAACTAAGATTTTCGTGAGTGTGAACAAATCACTAATAAGTAAGTAAATTTTATCCAAGTACATAAATATTTCTTAGAAAGAAACGTAAAAAAACGGAAACGTACAATCCTAGTTTTTTAATGCATTTAGTATAAATACTTAAGTTGGTACCCAAGGTTATTTTTATTTTTTTTACACTTATAAAACTGTGTTCAATAATCATGTAAGTAAATTGGACTTGACTTAGGGGTTGATAAAAGTCATCAATTTTTTTTTACCGCTACGCGATTTAAGGCTTGCTTCACGATCTTCTTAAGTTTTAAGTTCCAGATACCTTATTAGTAAATTAATAATTATTAAATTATTCGTGCATCAAAAGAGTTTCCCTGTTACACTGTACATGGGAATCAACAAGACATGCCGGATCTCATTAGTCATGCTACCGCAGTGCTCAAACTTTTCGATCCCGAGCATTTGGTATGCAGAACTTATGCCAACTTATCTTACGGTGCCGTACGTTGGATGTTTAGGTTAGGGTCTGTAGCGTAAGGGTATAATATCTACGATTTAAGAGGTAAGTCTTCTTTAAATTATTCGTACCCTTCTGCTACTTTTGATTTATTGTTGCATCACTAATCAATAGTGGCTGAATTGTTACTACGTGATTAGTATGCTTTATCATCATTATTATATCAGCCAAAAGACGTCCAATGCACGACTCTAATCAAATAATACAATAGATAACATACGTTGATTGTGTCTGTTTTCTTTTTCTTTTCGCCTCTTATTTATAAGGCTAAGGAAACGTTGCCCATTCACCCAATCAAACTAGGGTGTGCCAATTTTCTTTTTGAATTTTCTAATTTGTGTTTTTGGGTTCAATGTGTTAAATTGCCCATGCCGGGAATGGAATCCAGGGCCGCTAGCAACCAATCAGGCTAAAAATCAGTACCAATTAGGCTAAACACGTCATCAAAATATATCGTCATACTTACTTATTTTATTTATGTATTTATTGTGTCCGCTCTCACAGCAACAGAGAGATATTTACGATGTTTAGTGTATTCAACTGAAAGATGAACTCAGCCTCGCGTAACGCAAGTAATCTTGCTTTTCCATTTTCCGAGATAATTCGGAATGAAACTTTATGAATTATTTAAAATTATCAGAGACTATTTATAACAGAAAAAGATTAATTATTCTTTCTCATCGTCCGCACGATGTTCTAGTACCATTTTTATTAAATATAGGCACATATATATCCAAAAAAAAAAACTTACCTTCACGCCTGCCTACCAATGGGGTAGGCAAAGACTAAAACGCTAGGTCTAAACAGAGCATAGTTCGTGCATGAATTTAGTGCAAGCGAAAATTACTTTTATGAAACTATAAGTTAAGTTAGATAAAATACTTTCCAGTTCTGACAGCCTTTGGTAGACCCTCGTCCTTTACACTACCCTATGTATATTAGGTTTCTAAAACAGCTTATAATGCCTTAAACACAATAAAAAATACTAGGGTAGTGCAGTGTAATAAAAACTAAATTACGTGACGGTAACTGTCACAAAAAAAACATAATATTAAATGCTTTGTTCTCCGATTCGCAAATTCGTGCTCGAAAAAAAGGAACCTTTTACCGCTGCTGTAACGTAATCCATCATTTTATCTCAGTTAGTTTCTCACTTCGAATTCCTAAAGATGCACCCTTATGTACTAACTTAAAGATTCTTACGACACGCTGTCACGGCGTGGCGTTCCCCGAGAATTCGCGACTTCGCATTGTAACTAGTCACCTGACATAGGAATTTCGTTAAGTGATGCCTCGTGACATTTCTCATACCGTAGTCGTTACATTCCGTATTTGAACCTCTTGTTAAATCATGTCCAGTCCATACTCGTACATTTATTGACGTGATTTTAATAGTTTGTTTTTGTTATTATTTGTTTAAATCAAATCAAAATCCTTTATTTGGAGCAAGCCACAAAAAAAAAGAGATACAGTTATGAAAATAATTTAGAACAAAATCTTAAAACTATTTTTTATGCACCATTTTGGGTGCCACTCAGCATAGTATAATGCTGTGTCGCTGATTTTCAGGGCCACCATGACGAGGAGGAGGAGAAGCTGCTGGTCGTTTCATATGTACAAATGAGAGCGTAGGTAGGTATAGGTAAAGTAATTGAATTATGGGAACTGTAAATGTACAAATAAATAAATAAATATATTAATAGGATAAATAGGATAAACATACACACAGAGGTGCTTTAATAGATAAAATAAAACAATGTGAAAGAGACAGTACAATTCTGACACAGTGCAGCTGCTTTGTATTGGATAATTGTAGGCCAATCAGAGACTTTTATGTTTAGACAGTATCAGTAGGAAAAATCTTTTGTGCATATTGCAGTGCAGTCTAACCCCCTTAGACATAGACGCACTATCAATATGTTTATAGTACTTATATTTTGTCCCTTTCCGTCAGATGCAAATGTCACAATGACAGATAAGGACGAATCATACTTTAAGCACGCTTTAGCTATGAGCATGTATTGTGTTTTTTATGGATGAATATAGTTTTTATCTATCTATAGTAGTGTACGAAATAATTGGTATTGTTACATTGGTCATCAGAATTTACATTATCTTTCTGGTATCAGTGTTTGTGCAACAGGCAAATCAAACCCTGCGTTGCTATTGCCTAACGCACTCGCAATCAGAATCGGCTTCAAAGTGGAACGATTGTTTTCATTTTGTATGCAGACAAGCGTTCGATTTTCAAAATGAAAACAATTGCGATTGCGAATGCTGTAGACAATAGCCCCTCACGTCCACTAATAAAAATGTGTTACTGTCACGCCGATAGTGCTTTACAATTGTTACAATGTGATTAATAACGTCAATGTGAAACAGTTCTATGGTAGGCCAAGGTACAACACTATAGTCCATAAAGAAAATAAATCCAATACAAAATAAACAAAAAACAGGGACCACAACAAGGACATATTAAGAAAAAAAACCACTTATTTTATTTCCCCGTCGACAGAAACTCATTATGTTTCTTTCTTGCTAAAAGGACTCTATTTTATCCTTATTCCTTTAAGCTTCCAACTTGCACTTATTGCAGGCACAGCACAGCTTGCCATCCCTGACGCCGCACTTATTCTACTTTGCGAACCGCCCTTCTGAAATTGCAACCGATTTCACTATATTCATATTCTTCGTACTTACCAATTTTACTGACTAGCCCCATGACTTATGAGGGTCCCCAACTTTTATTATTACGACTTGATGCCGGGTCACATGTGTCGGGTCTCAAATAGATACAAGTTTTATGATCGTCATGTATTGCCAACTTATTCCCTAACTCGATCATCAATAATGCACGACAAGACGTTTTATTATTAGGTACCACATGAATCGTCCTGTAAGAGACTTAGTTTCTTGTTCTTTGCTTCAAAGGTATATTGCAAAACTTTTTTTTTAACGTCGAAATCTTACCCTTATCTTAAATATTTTCCTGACTTCAGCAGACCTTGCTTTCTGTGAAATGGATTTTCTGCAAAACTGCTACTAGATCTTAAGCCAGCTAAAAAGGTCGAAAAAAAATCCTACGAAATGAACTTTATAGAAACAATTAGAAGTTCTGAATGAAACGCTGATTTAATTTCGAGCAATCCGCATCTACAAATATTCATACTCTTATTTATTCCACATTTAAGTACCAGATTATAATCAAATACAAGGTTCAAGACTCCAGGGAGACTATATCGAGGTACATATCAAATAAGCTCGTAAATTTGTGTACCGACAGACGAATCAAGGTTGTTGCGGTCGTTATTAGACAGTCGAGACAGCAGTTAAACATATTATTACATTGTTATCGAAACCATAATATAATTGTTATCGCTGAGTTAAGCTGACATTTAACAACAATGAAGCATCGTAGAGATTTTAAAATAAATAGACACATTATTAAGAAGGTAAACGCTGGATCAATGTTTTAATTTTCAAAATTGACTTAATTATTTTACGATATTCAATGGCATATTTCTTAATTCAATCATTATAATGACTTGATTTATTAGCGGTTAGTGGTCCCCACGTGATTAGACGTTAAAAAGGTACTCGTATAAAGCTCTCGTCTATGTATAAGACTTCTTCAAAGTTGAGCAGATACCTATAAAAGTTACGGTTCTTACCTCTTGATATTCTTCACTATTTTTACATTAACCTGTATAACGTACTTAGAGCGATCTACGAAAATCATACCAAATATATTTGTTTCGGTTTCATCACCTATTTATATCGATTTCACACAAAATAACTTTCCCCAAACTACTTGCCAAAGATTTTGGTAACAGTGCGTCCGCAATTCTTAGAAGCTTTACCTGAAAGTTGGGGGCAAAAGCTCACTTTGCGGGTAACTTTTCCGGGTACAGTAACTTTTTACCGTTATCGGGTAACGAAATTCGCAGGATCACCAGCGGGCTTATTATTGTCCTGCTTCTCGATATGGATAAAAACATCTGTCACTTTCTGACCTGTGTGTAAGTGCGAGAGTGACGAATGCTTTATCCAACGCGATAAGGGTGACCATAATAGGCGCCCTGGGTAGACGTCATATTCAAGTTGGTGAATGGAACTCGGGTAAACAAGTAGATTTACGAGGGTTTGTTTTGTTTAAAGTTTGGGGTATTTTTAGATTAAGCTTTGTTTAATATAGTTTGGTAACGATAGTTGGGAGCAGTTGTTAGGGGATGATTAACACAAGATTACGATCTGTTTTTGTTCAATTCGTTGCTAAGTTTTGTCAGTGCATAATATGATTTATTTAAAAAAGCAGACGATAAAAGCAAAGATACGAATTTGTATTCTGTAAGTACTTAAAAAGACAAAAATGTTCTGTACATGTTTGACTTTCCCAAAACTAAAGACCATTATTATCATTCACAACTAATCTTCTCACGGTCTTCTTCTATTTGTATTTTTACAAATTTATTTTTGTCGGATTTTGGTTTTTTGATCTTCAATCCCTTCTATCTTAACTACTTCAGTTATTACATGATTTACGTTGTCAGTCAAAGCGGCCGTATCTTCAAATAACAATATCGTCTCGAAAGGAAGATGGGTTAAAATGCATTGAAATGAAAACGCACTGTCTGGGTTACGTCCCAAAACTCCGTTCTCATTTCGGTCCTTCATTACAGCGCTTAACCTTTTAAACGCCACGGCCGATTGCTATTTTACGTGCCCGTGACGCCACGGACGTCATATGCCGCAACAAAATATATGAAGGTTAGAACAACTCGCTGACAGTCTGGCGTCCACGGCACTAAAATCTGCCGACGTGAATTGCCGTCTTTGGCGTTCAAAAGGTTAAAGCCGAATAGTTTTACTTAGTGCGTCTGAAAGACAAACGCATGGTTGAGACAGTAAATTAAAGTCACAGACGTTGTAAAGCGAGTGGTAAAACTTAAATGAAAATAGGCAGGCCACGTAGCTCGTAAACATAATTCCTGGCGTTAAAATACTGTTGAATGGAGACCATTGGAAGAAAAACGTCCTGAGTGGGAAGGCCTTAATTGCCCGTCATTTATATCATCCAGACTACGGGCAGGTGGTATACCCACGGATTGTGTTGGAGTCCTTAGCTATCATTGAGGATACAGAATCTTTTTCACTTTATCTACCATCATAATAACATTATTTTGGTGGTGGTAGGACTTTGTGCAGGGTCTGACCAAATCACGACCACCATCTTATCCTTGAACTACGAAAAGTAGCAGTGTTTGCATTGTCATGTACCGGTATGGGGATAAGAAAACCGGTAAAATTACTGGCTGGCTTTACACCGTAGTCTTTAGGGTTGGCAAAGCAATTTTCCAGTCTTGAGAATGTAAATGTCTATGGGACTCAGATCCTTTTTACCATCAGACGGGCTGTGTGCTTGTTTGCCTACACCTTATTTTAAAAAAAGAAGGCATACGGCACACTAGCCACCTGTTAGCGTTTAAAACAACTTGATTAACTGTTAAGTGTTTAATTTACTTCAATTATCAGTAAGCACCACCGTTACCGATCAATTTGGCTGGGAAGAGAACGTCACTTGTCAAAACATAACTGTCGAGCGCGAATCATTTGTGAGTTCGTTTAGAAATAAAATTATATTATAACAATTTTATTTTACAAACCAATTTGGTGCCTCAAACTTGCATTAATAATTAGTTTATAATTATAAGTTATATTTTAAAGGATTATCTATTTTTCGAGCAATCCTGACTACAGACGCGTCCTTGCGTGGATTATTTGACAATTATATAATTATAATAAAATAAAAGTAACCAATAAACTTAGTTATTAAAATATGTATCAAAAGATCCGTGAATTCTCATTTAAATGTCGCGTCAATCAGCTCACCATCTTATCTGGATTTTATTAATGCCTACGTATAAAGCGTCGGCTCACTATAAATACCAAAGTTTGAATCCATATGCCCACGCATAGCGTCAGCTCACTGTTTAACAACATTTTTATTTATATGCCTACCTACGCCTAGCATTGGCTCACTGTTTAACAAAGTTTTTATTTATATGCCTACGCCTAGCGTCAGCTCACTGTTTAATATAGTATTTATTTGCATGCCTACGCCTAGCGTCAGCTCACTGTTTAACAACATTTTTATTTATATGCCTACCTACGCCTAGCATTGGCTCACTGTTTAACAAAGTTTTTATTTATATGCCTACGCCTAGCGTCAGCTCACTGTTTGATATAGTATTTATTTGTATGCCCACGCCTAGCGTCAGCTCACTGTTTAATATAGTATTTATTTGTATGCCCACGCCTAGCGTCAGCTCACTGTTTAACAAACATGTTTAATAGCGGAATCGCCTCCTCTTAATCTTATATAATATTAATAAAATATTCAATTATGTGTAAGTTACACTCACTTATGTATCACAATCATGTCTCAATATCTTAACTTTATTATATTGTATTTATTATGTTTCATTTAATGTAACAGACCACACATAAAAAAAAAACTTTTCTGTTTAATCTTAACGTATGAATGTTAACTTTGCTGGTAAAATTAAATAATTAAATATGTTATGTATCAGACTTTTCATCCAACCTATCTATCTATAAGCAACAACAATAAAAAATCAAAAGAAACCATTAGATCAAATACTGTAAATGTCTTAAATCTTAACTGAATTGTATTTATCACTATAATATAGAATAATACCTCAATCTTTTATATCAGAATCACCTTGGAATCGGATCATTTGTATAAACCAACCAAGGGAAAAATTTATCCACCGAATACACACCTCTATATGTGGCTTTACCATCTTTTAACGTTATAGGAGTATCCTGTACTTCGTAACGATCATTGTCCAGCACCTTTGTAATCCTATAAGGCCCAGAACATTTTGACACTAACTTTCTACTCTGCCCTGCTGGTGTAAATATGTTTTTTTTCTATACGTACACGATTGCTAACTTTATATGTGTGCTATTTTCCTCTTTTAATGAAATCTTGCTTTCTGTTTCTGTTGCTCAGAAATAATATGATCCTTGGCACTTTCTCGCATCTCTTCCAAATCTTGGGTAGGATTAGCCTCAGATACTAATGTGTTCATGAAGCGATCACAACTTCCAGTAGGCGCTACACCAAATAGAGTCACTGCTGGAATTCTGCCAGTACCCTTATTGACAGTGTTATTCATAGACCACTGAACTTTAGGTATAGCCAAGTCCCACTCATTATCGGGTTTTCCATGATTTATGGCTGTTAACGAATCAACTAGGGTTCTGTTATAACGCTCAATTTTGCCATTTGCTCTTGGTGTTGCAACAGCGTTCAGTGTATGTTGTATTTCAGGGCCCCCGATTGTACCGTTTGTACCCAAGCTAAATCCTCCTCTACCAAGAGTATCTCCACGATATCCCAGATATCAAAATCATCTTCTCCTGCCGAATTACGTCTCAATGCATCAACGTGTGCCATTTTAGCGCCTGGTCTATATTCTACCGTAAAATTAAATTCTTGCATCGATATCAACCATCTTGCCGCTCTTGGTACGAGGTCACGTTTTGTCATTGTACTTCACAGCCTTAAACGTCGATCCTAACAAATATACCCTAAACTTCTAGAGAGCAGTAACCAAAGCTAGAGTCTCTAGCTCATAAGAGTGAAATCTTTGCTCTTCTGGCGACGTGTGTCTGCTATAACAAGCTATTGGTTGCAATTGATCATTAATGTTCTGCAGTGTTAGGTACCAACGTTGACACATTTTCATTTAACGGTGTAAATTTAAGTGGCGGAGTCTTACATGACTTACTTCTTACACAATCTCTGCTCCTTGAACCAGGTCTTCTTCCTTTGTTTCCTTCCATGTTTATTACGATGGTGACGTTTGTACCTGGACGGCGATCGATCGTGCTTTGTTTTAGAATACCGGCTTTGCTTTTTATATGTACCATTGCTGTATGAACTATCTGAAGTAGTTGAACAAGAATAACTTGTATATCGCCTATGTAAAGTATGTCTTTTTCTTGAACGTGATCTTCAGTGCTTTCCCATTTTGTTAGAATGTTATATCATTTGAAAAATAACTTAACTCTATACCAACATAAATATCTATAAAATCAACATTAAAAATAATAATGAAGTCTGTTATGAACTCAAAATTTCAAATTAGGTGTACTTGACATGCAGTATTGTTTAAATTATTATTTTAATTTCAATTGCAATATTAGTATTTTATTTATAACATTAATATCAATCTAAATATAATTTATAGCGTTACAATTTGATTAAAAATCACTATCAGATTATTAAATTCAGATCAGTTTAGTAAGGCATTTAACAAAAATTACAATAGGCATACTTAAATCAAGAATGGTTAATTAAATAAGGGCTACTTATAGTACATATCACTTGTTGATTATACTCGAACTTCGAAACCGTTGAAGTCTATCAGAATGATTAATCCCATATTTGACACAAACGCAACGTAAGTGACGTAGGCACTTTTAGTTCGTGTGTTTTAATGAAGATTCTCGAGAGATAGAAAAGAAGGAATGAGGTGCTAGTCACCTCTTAACTCCATCCATATATAATTCGTATTTGTTTCAATCCAAAGTTTCAGCTGGTAAACAGTACCTACGACTGAAAACTCAAGCGGAGCAAACTTGACTCGATGTCGGACAGGCCCAAGTGAATTTCGGCGCAAGAATTTTATAGATTCTCCAAAAATATCCCACTTCTCAATTTGTTAGAGTTTTAAACAACTTGTGTAACTGTTTAGTGTTTTATTTGCTTCAGTTATCAGTAAGAACAGACGTTACCCATAAATTTGGCGGGGAAGAGAGCGAATCGTTTGTCGGTTCGTTTAGAAATAATATTATAATATAACAATTTTAATTTACAAACCAATTTGCTGTCTCAAACTTTACTAAATATTTGTATTAATACTTATAATTTAAAGGATTGTCTATCACACCTGATGATGATTCTATTCCAGTTCTTTCGCCGGCTGTCCTCGATCTCCAAACAACACAACAATAATCTCACTTACTCGATAACTTGACTACTGCATAGTAAAAAATCTCACAAATTAAATTACTACTTCATAAATCAACAAGAAACCTCATCAAAATATAACGATCCCAATAACAGCGAAACGTTAATAATTAGGGATCACGCCCGGGTCTCGTGGGTCGGAATACTTCGTTAGGTAAACAACCTGGTATTCCGTGGGAAGGTAGGAGCGTTAATGAATTCCTTTGTGGTAACGGTAACGACATTGAACGCGTTACTCTGGAACTCGGTAACATAGTTAGGTTCTATGATATATGTAGAAAACAATTTAGTTCAGACACGTTAGTCATTTTAAAGGTAGGGCGTAAAAATGCTTCTCTACAAGTTTACATTGACATGAATAACAGACCAACACTGAAAGTATAATTTAAGAATATATACTTACTATGAACTTGCAAAAGATGTAAACAAAACCAAACGAACTAAGTCACCATGATTACTCGATAATCACGTACTTTTAAGGATCAAGTGAGGTCCTTGCAATGATTTATACTTACACTAGATCACCTCTTTCATATTAAGTTTAAGATGAAATAACTATTCATTACACGTTATTTTTAATAAAAACACGCGTTGTTAATATTTGAGGTTATGTGTCAAACAGTAATAACATCGTTCATAAGTTCTATTGACGGCGATTTTAGTGTAAAATAGTACGTAATTAGTTTTAATGACTGATATAATACAATCTGCCTATTCTGCATATGCAGACTAGGTTTTTAGTCTTTCTTCCATAGTGACTAAGTGCTGTTAGTATTCGATCAGTAGAGTTACAGGCAGTAGGTTCTTAATTTCTCGCTGCAAATCTATTGTAAAACGCTCTATTTAAAAATAATATTGGAAGGAAAAAAATAATATTAAGGTAAATGCAGCTATCAACGACCCTCCTAAGGCAATTTTGAAATTGATCATACTTATTAGGAATATTGGTAGCCGTCACAGTATTTTTATTATTTTTATATGGTAATATTGAATATTGGGTTTATATTTACCACGTTAAATGCTTCAAAATAAACCATTTTCTTGTGAAAAATTATTAATAAAGTGGGTAAGTCGATTGTTTCTATTACCGACCCATAGTAACGGCTGTGAAGCTATTAACGTTTTTTTTGCAGCTATTAACGACTGTCAAAAAATGATACAACTGTAAATGGTGAAACATACTTTAATCTTCATAAAATTTAAAAATATATATTCTACAACATTTAAAAAACAATACACGTTACAAGTGTATGTTTTATATGGTCATCTACCTACATAAGTATCTAAGTAAGTGTAGTGTTGAGCCTTAATTTTATTTATAAAAACGCATTAAAAAGGGTATAGCAGACTAAGCTAACAAGATTAGCCCTCACGAGGGATTTGGTTATACTTTTGAGAAAGAAAGAAAGAAAGAAAGAAAGAACACATGACATAGTCCAAAGTGTTCTAGGAATCAATTTCTTACGTTTTCGCGAATAAATCAAAACAAAAGAAAATCGAAGGCTGAAAATAAGCATTCAGTGGTCTTAGATCCTGCCACTACTCCACCTAAAAGTATAACTAAATCCCTCTTGGGGTCCAATCTTGTTACCTTAGTCAGCTAGACACTTTAAATTCTATTTAAACGTCGGTTAGATAGCAGTTTTTTTAAATAATCTCATACGATGAATACTATACTAGACTACTTTCAGAAAAAAACACTGTCATAAACCAAACTGTTTTAATACTATCGCAGAATTACTTAAGTAAGTAATCTGTTTCTTGTTGAAATTTCCCAAAAGTTTCAAATAACAAAGAAACCAATGAAAATCGCTGGACATACACGGGGGTGTTTCAGATCGGCAGGCATCTAGATTCTCAATTAAATATATCATCAATAAAATTCTTGGACCACAATTTACACCAATATAAATAATATTACTTAACATGAAATACTTAAGTATACCTAATAATTTGTGTAGGGTCGCTAATAGTTACTCATTGTTACTATTAACGACCCACATGGGTCGGTAATAGAATATGTAGGGTATAATAGTAAAATGTATTACCGACTTAAGAAAAGTACATAATATTTATGATCGGTGGTTTCCTGACTGTAAAGAGACCGTGATTGATTAAAGTAATACAACATTCAACTACAAAAACCAAGTTTATTAAATTATGGTTAATTAATTATTGTCTCTAAAGTATATCGAGTTATGAAAAATGTAGTCATTTTCAATAAATTTACAACGCAAAAACAAGAAAACTACACAAATTATTGTATAACGCTAATATATTTATACAAAGGCTGATTGTTTGTTATTAAAATGGTTTATACAAATGCTTGGATAATTGTCAAATTTCAACAGAAAAGATATTAAAACGAAAGTCTACGTGGCGGCCATTACCGACTCATGGGTCGGTAATGGCTGCAACTAGTAAAATGGAAGAAGCTATCACCGCCCTATTTTTAATTAAAGTTTTATGATATAAAGTGACGTTTTTTCAATTAAATGCATAACAAATTTAAGAATTTATAAGTAAATGTATACATAAAGTACTACACGATACTTGTAGGTATCAATAATATGCATTAAATGTCTTAAGCAGAAAAATTGGGTACTTACCTGCAGGAACAAGGGCCAGTACGACAAGACCTCCGTCCACGCCGGCCGCACAGAAACTGATGTATTTTATCTCATTTTCGCACTGCCACGCACACTAACTTCAGAGTATCCGATGCTCAACGAACAAACGCGTGTATTTTTTCTATTACCTGTGGCTCAAACAGTCGCAGAAACGTTAAAAATTCGAATTACACTTATGGGTCGGTAATACCTGCAGATTTTCGATGGGTCGTTGATAGCTGCGTTTACCTTAAACGCCAATTCACACACAACATATGAGACGGTTCATGTCAAGCTAGGCCATCATCCTACTTACCTAGTTATATTACAATGTCTGGATTCATTGAAATCAGCGTGACGAAACCTTTTACAACATTTTAGCACATTAGCTGAGAGAAGACCATTTCGGTAGGCTTTTGTAACCTTTAAAAAAAACAGTTTTATAAATTTGTCATCATTATCATCATAAGCCTATAACTAGCCCACTGCTGGACGTAGGCCTCTCCCATTGCACGCCACCGAGCACAATCTGCGGCCACTCTCAGCCACCTTGCGAAGATCGTCGCTCTACCTAGTCTGAGGGCGTCCTACGCTGAGTTAATCGATCCGCGAATAACAAATATGTACTTAAGTGGAAAACTCCGAAAAAAAATAATTAATTGTATAAAGCCTGCCAAATTATTTTCCGTCGTTCTTTCTTTCTCTAAAACGAATAAACAAATCAAAAAAAAAAACATAGCGGCAGGTATTGTTGTGACGTTGATTTTCTGATTTTAACTTGGACGCTAAGACTGGCTCACATTTTATTCGAAAATTCTAATCCTAATGGACACGCTCTTTATTTTTGTACGAATGCCACTAAAATTTTAATTTTTAACTTACTCAATTTACAAGATAGTGTTAAGTGAACAGTAAGTTCATGAAAGTAAATTTAAAACGCTACGAACGCTGGTTTGCGTTAATTAGGTTTGCCCAGGCTAAAGCTGGTCTTGCAGAGAATCCTCACGCGCTACCCCTTTTCACTTAACTGGGCTATTATTTAGAACAAAATGTGAATAAAGGTGTTATTTTATAAAAACTAGCATTAATATATGGCATGAAGTTAATAAGGATCTATCCCGAGGATAAAAAAAATATTTTTAATTATCAGTGTAATTTTGAGTGTCACAGTCAAATTTTGAACACTTTATTAAACGATTTTGAATAACAGTGTTTGTCTTGAGAAGCTAAGTTATTTTCATTTTAAGAAGGCGATTTCAAGTAGTGAATAAAAGTTCACTTTACAATTCTCTTTACACCCTCCAAGAGAATTCCGTTACCATACGTCGTCCCTCAAACAATCATTACCATCCGTTGCTTATTGAATTTAAATTCTTAACACGTTGAGTTTCAGTTGAATTTGGAATACGTAGTTGCTAAGGTTAATTTGTACACCTCTAAATTTGGAATATTTCGGAGAGTATGAGCGTGAAAAATGCAAGGGTGTTATTCCGTTTCACCCTCGCTCTTTTGATGCTTAACTTGAACGGCAATTATAATTTGACCCATACATTATTTGGAGTTATGTGGCCTACTGCCGCGAATACAAACTTTTCTCATATTCTCATATGCATCACATCCATTTTAGGCCGAGTACAGTTCCTTCCCTGGAGCAGATCCTTTCAAGTTCTGAACTCCTGGTACCTAATAGGGTGACTGAACATCCTCATCTGAATCATACACCGTAGATGTGTTGCGTAACTAGCTCTAACACAACCATGTCAATCTTACGTCTCGTTTTGCAATCGCCTTTTATATTTTCAAACGTGTAGGTACTATATTTTTACAAAATCTATCCGCAGCACGAACCCCTAAAACAAACATTATTTCCCGTGTACTTTGCCTTGAGTATTCAATGAAAAGCAACAATTCCGTGGTGCTCCTGGGGGTCTACAATAGACGACAGTGAGAGCTCTATCCATCGGGGGCCTGTCTGTTTGTTTTACAAGTAAATAAATATTCTCACGCTTAATTTTCATACGTCAATCACCCTTGTGGCAGACACTTTGTCACTACACGTTTTTAACGCATGCATAGGTCAACAAAAACGAGTCAGACTTTCAGGTTTCACCTTGGCTGCTTGAATAACACCAGCTCGTAGCTAGCTGGTGCGCGGCGAGCCTGAACGCGAGAGGCGTCATAAACCTCAAAATATTCGGAACATTCCCGGCAAAATTATATTTTCTCCTCAAATTCCTGCCAAAAATGAATCCGTGTAACCTTTAGTCTTAGATGGGGGCAACGAAGTGGAAAATATTAAATTTATCGCCCAGTTGACTGTGAGGTACAGCGCTCACGGCGCGCCACACGTTTTCAATGGCCTATCGAAATATTTTACGGTTGTGGTACGAGTTGCTTCTACCCTTATAAGGCAATTTAAATATTTATGCAGTTTTACGTACCTAAGTTGTATTCAAGAATAAAGTTACAATTTTGGTCCTGGTAACAAAATATACGGACCGATGTCCTTGAAAATGTATTTTATGTATAATGTAATCTCTTGTGTTATTTTGATAAGCATCCACGGGATAGATACATAATTAAATAGACTCGATATTTAATGAAAGCAAAGTTAATAAAACATATTTACAGCATAAACAAGCTAAAATAATTTTATTGTACACTACTGATTAATTCGCAGTGCCAAGATATAAACGTTGTTATTGTTTTTTTATTGTATGTATACTCTCGTATATGACCCGTACAGTAATCATTAAGTAAATAAATACAAATAAAAGTCCAATTTATAGAAGTAATCATGATAATTATGTAATAAATGACTGAATTTTGCGCTGAATAAATATAGAACATAAGGAATCTAATTTCACATACTAATTGTTTGAGTGCCGTCCATTTTTAACGGAGTTCGAATTTCAAACCACAAATATTATATTTTTTACACAATGCGATAAATATTACTGGCTCATTCGATCCCATTTATTACATGTCTAAATGCTTGACATTTGATTATTGTTAACTCGTAGGATGACAGGCGTATAATGTGATTTTGGAAAGGAGTTTCGACAAAATCGTCTACAGACGTAATATAGAGCGAGGCACAAATCTTGCGACAACATGAGTGTATTTGGTTGTATAGCGATTTTTTTTTCATTCAGCTCAGCTTCAAGTCGGCTTTAAATGGATGTGAAATAATTTGCTTACTCTTGACTAAAGGCGTGGTCGTCATAAGTGAAGTTAAGCAAACTACAAACTAATTCTAGGTTTGAAACACGAACTTTATAATAACATCACCTGTACAGCTATTGCATTTCCAAGCTACCAAAAGAAAAAGGGGGTTAATTTCTTGCACGCGGTGAAAGCAATCAATCATGAATATGTAGCCTATGATTTATTACCGCCAGAGGGTAAAGAAACACCGTAACAAATCTTTTCTTCTTTTCGTATTGTAAGGGCTTCATTAACGCTTTTGGTTTTAGCACACTTTTCGGTATAATTTTGATTTTCATTTGTCTTCTCTGTGGAATCACTTCCGTTCAGAGTACTATTTAGCGATATTTTGATAGACTGACGTTTAATTATTTGACTCATTATTACTGGTTATTTATTTACTATTCACAAACGTTCATAAGTACTTATGTTTGATTAGGAAACCTTTTGTCACTTTCTAATTTGCCAAGGTAGAAAGTGATAGTAAGTGACCAACTCCATTTGACGGTATTTCTAAACTGATGGATGTTCGAAAACTGACAAAATGTATGGAACTGACGTAGGCACTCCGCGCTCTTCTCTATGGCCTTAGTTATGCCAAGTCATTAAAGAAACGAGCCTTCATCTTTCTAATCCGGCACCGGACGGACAACTCTGCTTGAGTTGCTGGTGTTTATGGACGGAGGTGATTACTTCCCATCAGGTAAATCGCATGCTTGTTAGCCTCTTATTAGACTAGTGTGCCAAAAAATCTAATTAGTCCATCTTTTAAATTATCAAAAAAATACGTTTTTAACCTTTTGTCAATTAAACACAAAATGACGAAGATAAAGTGCGTTGAAGTTCCGCGTGACGTCACGCCGTGGGATACTTTATACCACGTCGTGACGTCACGAACCCCCACTCCCGAACTTTGATGCGCGTTATATTTGTCAATTTTGATTGATTTGAAAAATCAAAAAACACGGTTTCAATATTTTTGGATAATCTTGCTGACGAACTAATTAGATTCTTTTGTACCCCTTTTCAAATATAATGAACTATTGTACAATTGGGCATATATCACGAACAACAATAAACTGTAACAACAATGTGTCTCCAGTTGCTTAATGAATTAGAAATTCTTCAGTGTCTATTTGAGTGTAAACGTCCTCGAAATATTTAGGATTATTGTTTGATCTAGTAGCGAAAGATCTAAATTCACTCTCCAGGCATTATTCAAACTCGGTGTCGCAGGTGGCGACTTTGTTCTATTTCGGGAGGCAGTTCGCCCCTGATTCTGAATAATGGGAACCCAAATAATAGTAAAGGTATGAATAGGTATGTAATTTGAGTAATTATGTTTTGAAAACTATACAACACGTATAAAAGTACAGATGAAATTTAATATGACAATGTGACGTGTTCACATTATCTCAAAATAGTAACTCGGCTAAATTTAAATGCTATGCTTTTCTATACTTTTTAAAATAACTTATTTAAAAAAAACAAGCACACCGTACACGGTAAGAGGACTCTGAACCCCATAGAAGATGTCAAAATTGCAATATTACGATCTCAAGATTACGAATACCTTGCCAACACAGAGGGTGAAATGACCAGCATCGAGGAATTCCGTCTAGAAATTCCTCTATGCTCTTCATTTCACCTGTTGCCTTCGTTATTATAACAAACGTTTTCATACCTCGTCATCATATTGTGTAGGTATTTCAGTAACACTGTTACAAAATATCACATTTGTTTTCGTAATTTTGTACTAATAAATCTAGAAGGGATTATTATAATTACTCCAAGCCAATTATAACAGTTCGTTCGAGACAAATGTCTCTTTGTTGTCGATCCCCCCGTAACTTTGCCATTAAGCTGATTGCAGACCATTTTGTCATTAACGATAGTCAAAATGGCGCTCAGAAAATCATTGGCAATTAAACTTGCCTTAGTTTGTTTCAGATTATCCTAGTACTTAGTACTTTTTGATACCTACTATTTTATTTAAATCATGCTGAACAGTGTGGATATGACTTATTTTATTGAATATTGAGTTCTGTCAAAAATAAACCAGCTATCTTTGTCGACTTCGTTGTTTTTTTGCAGTTATCAGATGCTTATCTATACCAATAAAACAATTCCAGACTCAGATGGTTCTGACACACAAAAATATAAACGTGAAGAAGATAAAAACTTGTAGAAAGCCTGAGATCGACATTACGATGATATTTTAATAAAACCTTGATATAAACTAGGTAAATGTTAATGTTAATGCAATACGAGCTTTATCAAATCTCTAGTGTAATCTCTTATGTAATTGAATTTCAAGAATAAAATTCCTACCTCAAAAACAGAGTTTCGTAGCAATTGTATTACGTACATGAATAAAATACTTTACCCCTCGGCAACTTAAAGAAACCTTTGGATATATTATCTCATTTCTCAAATAAAATCCAATTCAGTAAATATTTCCACTATTTGACCCTAACAGCCTGATGTTGCTTATTAATCTCAACCGTTAAGGGCTCGTGCGTTATTTTGTTATTTATCGGGTGGCCGAGCGTTATTGCCACCTTCATTAATCTCTTGGATTCTTGAAGGAAATCCCACAAAAAGCATTGTTGCCCTTAATGATAAATGTCGGGTGCGATCCTTTTTCTCTTTCTTTTACACATCTGCTTTTCCGTTTTTAAGGCACACGTAATTTATCTGCGAATTGCCGGGACACTTTTATCCTTTTCAGGTGAGTTTCGGAATTTTAGCATGAATGAATGTTTTTGAGTTTCCCGAACTGCCGGACAGTGCGTGATTTATTATAACGTTCTTGTAAGTGACTTGTCTTAGAGCTTTAGAGACGATTTGTGGGATGGTTCTTTATGGCACTTAAAACTTTTTAAATGTAACGATAATCTTTAAATACTGCTTTATAATTTAGCTTATTGCTTTTAATAATATTTTTTCTGATGCTTTTCAGTATTTACGGAAAGCTTTGACTGATTTTACATTTGGTAAGTTCGGTTTTGAAATTGGTGAACATAATGTTGTTTCAAATGGACCTACCTGTTTTTTCTTTTTATTAACGATTAATTAGAATTGGTTTTCAATTTTTAAGGATTTAAAAAAAATAACGATTTTAATTTACAAGCCAATGATTTTAATTTATCAAGACTTGCTCAGCGCTTTTAAAAGTAGGATCACATTAAAGGTACCTATCCTAAGTAGGTACCTCTAAGTTGAAAACATTGCTATTCCGAACGAGAGAAAGTTCTATAATTACTTTCATAATTGCTGTGTTCTCAGCCGTCGAAACAATGTCGCCATTAGGTTAACCAGCAACCATTTTCTTGCGAAAGACACAAATAGGTAGTTAGGACCAGCGATTTACCTATGCATAAAGTTGATTGCGATGCATAATTTCACGTTTTGTAGCGGTTCCGTCCTGGTGTAATTTAGAACGATAAATCTTTCTACAATGACGTGTTTCCTCGGTATTTTTGTTATGAAAATGGCTTAATACGGTTGTTTTTGTAAAAATATTTTTCGAATTATACTCAATGTGCATTTCGTGGATGTTTAATAATGTTTATCAATTCAGGTGTGTACTTTTTTACGCAAACACCTAATATTACAATTGAAAATAAAACCAATACAAACTACGCAGTTAACAGCTAATGGGACAGATAAAGAAAGAAATTACTCCATTAAGGTTAATTTTAGTTTGGCCGTGTTTAAGTGTTTTTTTTAAACAATACTTATCTGCAAAGGAGATACGTTCTCGACGGAAAATGTTATGATTCTTCTCCATTTTCTTCTCGCTATAATCAAGCGCGGTCTAAGTGACGTAACGGCGTTCTGAACTGTAAATGAATACGTGTGACTATTGCTACTTATTTTACAATTTAAAAGTAAGCAGCCATCCAAAACGTTCAATAAAGTAATTCCTTCAAATTGTTAGATTAAATTTCTCATTCCTATTAAAAAGTTGGTAATTGGTACTAAGAAATTTTTACATCTGGAACAGATGCCTTATTCAAAAGTAAAACTTTTTACTTCTAAAATTTTAATTATGAAGGCATTTAAAAGGCAAAAATTGATTGTTCCATAACTGACTTAAGCAAGTAAGGAGGCCTCTCGTAACTTTTAGATAATTTCAAACTCTTCATAAGTAAATGAAACACAAGTATTTTCCTGCTGCAAAAAAGGTTCTTCTATCATAAAAAAGTTTGTTGAGTACACTTTTTGTAAGCGCCGTTGTTTAAATATTTTACCTAAATGTAAGAAAAATTGTAAAAGTGAATCAGTAACGTATTCTTGCCTTTTTTTCTGGAAGAAACTCTATAACGACTCTACTAAAAATTTACTCATTACTATTCTTCATTTTTCTTACCCCTATTATAATCGCATTGTTTTTGAAATAGTTAACTTTACTGTCAAGTTAATAAGAATTATCATAACGTTGACGATATGATAACAATAAGGGAATACACAAGGTAGAATAAAGTTTGTATATAACAAATTCAAACGAGATGGGTTTATACTTACAGTGGGTACCCTGTGAATAGTGACAGCATATTGATGGATAGAGATGTAAGAGATGTACTCATTATTGAACATCCATTGCTATCACTAGAATTATAAACATAATGTATTTACTCATAATCCAATTTCATAATTATATGGAGGTTTTATTCTCATAAAACTCCGTCGAAAGGTCGATCAAGAGAGCGAAGTCAAACGAGCACTCACATTCGACGGGTAAAGCTGTTAAGCTGAGAATGAACGCCTTTAAATAATGGGTTTTAAGCTCTGACGGGTCAACTAAGTATAATTCACCGGTTAATTTTTGGTGAGTCGAATTTAAGACAGTGTGGTTTAATGCCCGGTTCCTATATTCAAGAAACGAATCGTTTTCCTTACGCCTCGTTAAAATATGACACATTTTGTACGTAGCAAATGTCATAACGCTACGGCCCGTAAGGAAAACGATTCGTTTCTTGAATATAGGAACCGGGCATAAGAGAACCACCTACTTAGTGAAACTGTATCTTAATTCCATCTTTTGAATGAACAGAGTAAATCTTATCGATCAATATCGCGGTCCCAACATTTGGTCAATAGTTTGTTTCTATGTATAAAAACATTCACACGGTAATAAAAAACGGCTTATTATTATAATACTGATATTTTTCACTGCTACAATCCACTCTGTGACGGTAGGCGACGTGGTGGAGAGCGTTCGTTGGAAGATTTGATGCGGTCTGACAATGTACCAGCGGCGGCTCTAGCGGACTAGCCAAGATGCATTAGGTACGCTAACTAGCGTTTCTATTCGTTACGTTTTTAAACCAATCACGTCACTGGTAAATCACGTGACTTTTTGTATCACGTCATCTACGAGTGACGCGATTGGTTTAAAAACGAAATGAATAGGAAAGATAGTCAGCGTAAAGCATCTTGTTTAGTGCCCAGAAGGTACAAACGCTATTAACGTTTCTACTCTCTATCGGATCAAAATGTATGGTGGTGATATAAGCGGTTTACGCGATTTGTCAACATCTTATGTCAATCCTATACATTTTGTCGATTTGCGAAAATCACTAACGTAGCATTATGCATCTTGATTATCTAGGCTTCCACTTGCTCCCACGTCGTTTGTATTGCACGTGCAATCATTTTTCTGGGCAGCGTCGAGTCTCTAGATCTCTGGCCGAATGACGTCATTTTCCCGGCGGTCTTGATGCAGCCTTCCAGCACTAAGCATGACGTCAGCTTTGACCAAACAGTGACTTTAGTCAAGATGCATTAAGATATCGTTATCGTTATCGGAAGTGTATGGAATTGACGTAAACTGCCGGATCTTCACGTCAAGCGCTTAAGTCAATTTCATAAAATTTGACAGTTTTTGGAAATCTTTTACCGTCGTATCATTTGTCGTTGTCGTCGTGTGCATTAAGCATCTGTTCTCAGAACCGCGCTGTTTGGTCATCTACATAGATAGTTGTAAATATATGGATGACCAAAAAAATAAGTATGGCTTAAAAGGAATTAGCAAATATTGGCGTTGTTGCTCTAATTAAACGTTTTATTCAATAAAACCTTGTCATAAAGTAGCCTAATAAAACTAGGCAACTTTTAAAATACTTCAGAGTTTTCAATCCCGGATTGCCAGGCTGGATTTTCCGCGAGGTTTGCAATGTCCGGAAATAATTAAAGTTTAAACATCGAAGAGCCGTTTACAGCCGCCAGCTCGACAAAAGTAGGTTAAACTCCAATCAATTTAAAGGAGAAGAATCGAATAAAAAAGATCCAATTAAATGCATTGGACCTAGCAATGTCCGACTCAAATAAATGACCTTTCAGGACGGTTCCATTCCGCCTAAATTATAGTTCAATTAGCTGCTGTGATATCATCAAATTACAATTTAAACGGTTTTTTGCGGCATTAATTATTTGGTTCCTTACGGAATTAAAAAAAGTTAAATTATGTTATAAGAATGCCAAAGGCGAAGGCCAAGATGTGTCTTAAATCCAATTTACCATTAGGGTCGCCTGTGTACGGAACGTAAATTTAGGACCCATTTAAAAGAAAGTCATTTGAGTCATTTGTAACTTAATAGGACTTTGCTTTTACAAATTAAAGTCTTTGACTGTACCTACACGTCGCTTTTTCCTTACCAAAAAATAAGTGAATTGAGAACGCATTCTGTTGGGTTTTGTACCATATAGAAATGTATTTTTAACAATACCAACAAATTTTGGCCCCTAGATTTGTTCCTCCTCTTGATTCGTACAAAATCAACAAATCTAGGTGTCTTGCATATACACAAAATTACATTTCACAAACAAGTTGACGAACCTTTTTCAGAACATCAAGTATTTTATTTAAAATACGAGTATCTTGCGGTGCGTACCGAAATATAGGTATCTATTTCAAATTATGAAGTTATAGTTTCAATCATTAACTTATCTATTTTAAGTTTTCTAACGGTAACTGGAGTTAGCCCTTACCTTCCTCCGTAGAACTAGTTATTAGGTATTCGCAGAAGACAATTTTTATCCAAATCCGTTCAGACGTTAATGCGTGATTAAAAGAGAAACATCCAAACATCTATACAAACCAAGATAATCATTAATTGGTAGGAAATTTATACATTTATGAAGAACATAATTAAAGTCTCTATTCTGCGCGGGAAAACCATATTTTCTTTGGACATGCTATCGTATTGTTTTTAACATGGTCGCCGTTACTGTCAAGAAAAAAGGACCTGCCGTAGCGTTGACAATACAATTACATGCCAAAAGCCGTATGGTTTTACCTATTAGGAAAGAGCTCTAGCATAAATACTGCCAGTAATGATTACGGACGTAGTTTTATTACTAAGCCACAAACGACGCAAGAATAATGACTAAATACGACTGCCTAAGTAGAAAATCGTTGTTTTCTGTATAAATATTTATCCCAAATAAGGGCGGCCTACTAGGCAAGCACATAATTACACCAACCACCTCACAAAATAGGTCAAGAAGGGACCAGTTTTTAGGGTTGCGTCAAAGGTAACTCGAGAAGGTCCGCATCATCAAAGCCGTAAGGGCGATTGACAGGTTCTGCGTGATTAATTAACTTGAACCCTTTTGATGTATTAATAAAATCATTGTATGTTAGTTCATTTATCCACGTTCTGCGTGACAAGGGAACACGCTATTGAAATTAGACATATAATCTTTGTTCCGTGTGTTGCTAGCAGTATGAACTATTTATAATATTATGACCCAACCTTCAAATGTAACTTTCTGAACTTGTATTTGGTTAGATAATATTTCATGTCAAAAGCAATGTGCTTTTACTGAGTAAATTTTAAAATAATTGAGATATTATTAACCCCCGACGTAAACACAGGGATTGTTATAATTTTAATTTTATTATCTGTGTATGTATGAAATAGACCAATTGGAATGCGTTTTTTTTAATACATAGAAAACTAATTTATTTTTATTGTATGTAAGAAAATAAACATACCAACGTATGTGTTTATAACCTACTGGATATAAAAATATATGATTATAATATTTATAACTATATTTATTTATTTTTACCTAGTAATTCAACGACAAATATTAATTAATTTCTCGTTATCCTGCTAGCGAGCTTAGTAAGGTACAACATTATTTGACATAATAAAGGTTATGTACCTAAAGCTTAAAATACGTTTCAAAATAAAATGCCTGACCAATAATTAACAGAATAATTTAGTTTAAAATATTACGGGCGTCACATTAAAGTCGAGCACCAAGAATCTAAGTACATTGCAAAAAAAAATCAACAGTTTGCGGTGCGAAAGTATTCACACATCTTTGCTCACCTTTTTAACTCAGCGTAAGCTCGGTGCAGTCTTGACGATGTGTTCCTCAAGACAATAGCACCTCGGACTGACAGTGAGCGATTCTCCTCCCACATCTCAAGCTACATAACAACACCAGACACATGCAGCAGGATTAAGTTACTGTGGGAAATGTACCGAGAATTCCTCGGGCAAATTTTCCCGAGGCCCGTAACTGAACGCGTTACTAATTCTGTGGAATACCGCCCTTTTCCGTGAGATAGGTAACGACGAGGTCACGAGGGTCATCTGTCATTTTCAAGTGTCGTGCGTCTCATTAGGTTGATCGTTGTTTGCTGGTAGCTATCGAAGTTGTGTGGAGACAACCCTACTTGTCTTGAAAGATAAATTACTGATCGTGTGTATTATTATTTATGTTTGAGACGTAAAGGTTCAAAGTGGGATAAAGAAGCGGTTACTAGTAAGGTAACAAACATTTTACTAAATATAAACTAATGATAAATAAGTAATCTCTCACAAATTTACCTAATTCCATACTTAGCTCTAGTCGTCTACTACTATTATGGGTAGTATTACTAGACAACGATAAACATATAGATACTTAAATACATAGAAAACATCTAAAACTCAGAGGAAAAAATCTCGCGCTCATCACACTAATACTTGCCCATACCGGGAATCGAACCTGGAACCCTTAGCTTCATAGGCAGGCTAAACGCATCGTCTCATGTAGTGCTTGGTGCTACTTGGAAAGTTTTTTATATCACCCAACGTAGACAAGACACACAAAAGGGAAATGTTTACCCGACTCAAACTAGGTACTTAAGATTTTAAACCCTCATAAAGGACTAATTTACAGTAAAACCGATAGGTAGTGTATTGCGTGTTTGCAACTAAAACGTAGCAATCACCTAAGGTTTGCTATTAAATTTTTAACTTTATGTTGTTTTCCACAAGTCATACATCTAAATGTTTTTTTTTCCCGCTAAGCTGGTTTATAAATGACATCATTTTACATTCAGAACAGCACGGTACTGGTACCTCTGATTTATTTACAACACCACTCTTAAGCCTGTAAATTATAAATACTAGGCTAAGTGCTTGGAAAGTTATTGCTAATTATTCTGCTTATTTCTGCAATTGCAACCAACGTGTTCACACCTCTAACGGTGAAGTAATAAGGGCTTTTATAACATGACGCGCTAGTCTCAATAGACCAACAGCAAAATATAAATACACTAATTAGAAAAAAATACTGTAGATAAGTTATGGTGAAGGCAAATAAAGAAAAACTTTTATGGATGATACTATCTTTTGTAAAACTACGAGGTAAGGCATAAAATAATATTAGTCTTATAATTATAAGTTTTTTTTTTATTAGTCTTATAATATAAGTCTAATAATATTTTATGCCTTACCTCATAGTTTTACAATAGATAGTATCATCCATAAAGGTTTTTCTTTATTATCATTGTTTTTCTTTGAACAAATAAAATATACACGTGAATAATCTTATCTATTCAAATCGGTGAAAAAGAACAATGGAAAGCGTCTCATACACGTCAGAACCCCGTGGCTTCAACCCTTATTTGATAAGTAAATTCCGGTTGTCACCAAAAAAACCCTTTTATGTTCCATGTGACATAATGTTATATTTTATTTCGAGGATAAAATAAACCGAAGCACTGATACGTGTCTTTGAAAATCTATTACCAGGACATTGCAAATTGAAAACTTGTTGAAGAGTTTTGATATAATTCAAAGGAAAAAATAGTTTTATATTTGATTATATTCTTAATCCTTTCTTTTTAAAAGCCACGTTCTTCTGCTAAGATTATCTTTAAGGATACTATAGGTCTATAATGTGATATTTTATTTGTACATTAATGTAAGTGACTGTTTGTTTCTTAGCAATAAAAAAAAGGGTTTATGTTTAGACAAAATACACCTTTAATTAATTAAAAGTACTTGTTTCGCAAATTGAAATAATACCAACAAAATTTCGTATAGTAGTCTAAGAAATATTATTAAATTAATTAATTAAAAACCATTTATTTCAGATATACACATCCATATTGTTAGTAACATGCCTATTCTATGTTAGTTAATTAATTATTATTATTATTTTAATCAAATGCTGGTCACTGGCGCGACACATGTATTTGTGACCACCGCCGCAATAGTACGGAGTCCCATCGGTCCACGAACACACTCAGGACACTATTGCTGCCGCCTCGGAGCCGGGCCTGTAATGCTGCGCAACGCTTGCGCATGATGGCGGGGAAGCCGTCCGTGCACGCGCCCGCGAACATTCCCGACGCGCTGCAGCGCCAAGGCAGCCCCAATAGCATCCTGAACGCGTTATTGTATTGGACACGCAAGTCGCTGTATGTCCGCCGTGTGAAATCGGCCCACAAGCCGCACGTGTAGAATGATTGACAGTACGCTCTAAAAAGGGTTATTTTTACTGGGACTGTACAACGTGCGAACCTGCGAGCCAACATGTTGCATCTGACAGCCAGCGACCTGCGTTCACGCTCGATGTCAACATTATCCTTTAAATCCTCTGTGACCCAATGACCCAAGTACTTAAATTTATCCACCTTAGATAAGGGGGTGCCAGACAACGATAACCCAGGAGCATTTGCGTACGTCTTAGTGCCAGATTTAAATATCATCATTTGACTCTTCTTGGCATTGTACTTGAGTCCGTGGGTCTCCGCGTAGGATTCACACAGTGCCACAAGTTTCATAAGTCCGCCAATTGAGGGGCTCAGCAGCACCATATCGTCAGCATAACTGATATTATTTATGGATATACCATCAATATGACATCCAATATTAGTGCTACTGAGCTCACCAATCAGCTGATTGATATAGAGGTTGAAGAGCCGGGGCGAGCTCAACCCCCCCTGCCTCACCCCGCACTCCAACCCATACTCGTCTGAGAGTGAACCTCCCCATCTTACCCTATTCCTTTGCGAACTGTACCAGTATTTAAATATGGATACAATTTCTGGTGGCAGTGTGGTCTCCCTCAGTAGCTTATCCCACAGCACATCATATGCCACAAGATCAAATGCCTTTGACAAGTCCAAAAAGCACGCGAAAACAGGCGTTTTCCTATCTGTGTAGTACTGGACAGTTTGCTTGAGACACAAGATTGCACTTTCAGTAGACAATCCGGGCCTAAACCCAAATTGTAAGTCGTGCAATTGAATGTGTCCCGCCAACTGTTTATCAAGCAAACTATCCAGAACCTTTGCCATAATTGTCGCCAGTGAAATTGGCCTGTAATTGGACTTGTCAGAGGCATTCCCCGTCTTGTCTTTTACTATGGGCACCACAAAGGTATGCATTAAGTCATCCGGCAAGTAACTGTGGCTAATACATAAACTATAAAACATAGATAGCACTCTGGGCAGATGTATCCCAGCATACCTTAAATGCTCGATGCTGAGGCCGTCGTGACCTGGAGATTTTCCTCTGACCATTTTATTGATTACTGAGGCAACTTCTTTCGCGGAAAACCTGACTGAGATATCTCTCCCATCGACGGCATCAACACCTCTCATCCTCGGTAGGGCAGCTAGAGGTGACTCGACCTTGAAATGCTCTCGGAAAACATTAGCAATGTCTACGGGGTGATGCACACCCGCAACGCTCTCCGGGAGACCCGGCTTGTGATTCAACTTATTAGTGCACTTCCAGAACATACCAAATTGCTTCCGGGAATGATTTTTAGCTAAAATATCCATCACTATTTGTTTCTGGTTGTCTTGACAATACTTCAACTTTGATTTAAAAACTCGCCTGGAATTACACATGTTGTTATAAATAATACCACCAGTAGGTTTTCCGTGCGACAACCAAGTTTTAAAATACATTCTTGCCTCCCGGTGAGCGTCACTGACGTGTAAATTCCAACCCGGAACATGTTTTCTTTTTCTAATACGGTCCGCACCCCTATATGATGATTCAGCAGCCTCTACTAGTATGTTAACAATGTTTTGATACATTTCTTTTAATAATAGACAATGACTGGGGTCGGAACACTTTTTATCAGAACATTGAATAAAATGTTCAGAAAAATTTAATAATTTTAACCTGCTATGACACAATTCCCTGTATTTATTGACCTGCATATCGTCTCTCTCACCCCATAATACCTTATTACAGGAAAACGTAGGTACCACTGTTTTACGTTTAAACAAGTTAACATTACATTAAGTTATAATAGCAGAAATTAGGAACGAAGCCGCGGACAAAAACTGGTTTTTTCTTCGTCATTTTATTATATCTTATATATTTTATCTTTAGTTGTGTACCTATTTGTTTAATTAATACATAGGAACTAGTGGACTAGTTTTAGGAAAACCTGAAAGAAGTGAATTTCATTGTAACATTCGTAAAATTCACAACTTATTTTGCAGCTAACTCATTTCAATTATAAATAATTCAATAAATATCAGGGGACAATCTCACAAACGAGTAAATTGACCTTTTCCGAAACTTAGCTCTAGGTTTGTACTATGGGTACTGGACGACGATAAACATACTGACGTGTACAGAGAAAAACATATACTCATAATTATATCACCTTATTATTATAGCTAACATACTAAGTTGAAATTCCTGAAACTGATCTTAACCACGAGAAGCTGGGGCTGGAACACAACTATTTGCAATAAAATTAAGTTAGACGCAGCTTAATTTGCATCGCTTTGTTAAACTAAGTCTGAGCGCTAGAAAGTAGGTCAAAATGAATTTAACTAATTAGCTCTTAAATGCGTGAGGATTTGTCAAATGGAATTGTTAGTCTTTTAAGCAAAAACCCGAGAGCATGTTTTGATATTGTCGTCAATATAATTATGTTAAAAACATTATAATCCATAAAATGGTTTTTTTTAACAATGTTATGCATCTAGTGACACTGGCGCCATCAAGACAAATCTAACGACGTGTCATTTATCGAAATCGATTGACCGCTTGAGTACTTACGAGGGAACATAGGAACGATCGAGTAAAATAAAAATCATTATCCTTAAGATAAAAAATATAAAGATAAAAGTCATTTATTCAGTAAGTAGGTATTTACACGGCATTTACACGTCAAGAATTTACCAGTGCTTCCCAAGAGGAGACCCCTGCTGAGAAGAAACGCCGCAAGAAACTCAGCAGTCAGTAATTTTTTAAACATATTTCATATTACAATGGTATTACTTTTAGTCTAAGCATTACCTTTAATATAAAGCTATAAATATTAAATTAAATATAATACTAAACAACATGCGTAGGAAAACATGAAAAAATCTTGGGAGAGAAATAGAGGAGAACAAAAAAACATCTACACGAGACGACCGAAAACACGACATCAACAGCGCGCGCGGGCAGTGTGCGTGGGAGTCGTAAGACATCCACTGCTGGACATAGACCTCCCCCAAGGTTTGCCACAAAGACTGGTCTTGCGCTGCTGGCTTCCCGCAACCTCAGCCACGTCACATTGTCGTCGTAAAAACAATAATGGTATAAAATTTCGTAAATTTACAACACCAAAATATTCGTTTTTTCTACTCACTACTCTTCATCATCATCATCATCACAGCCTGTCCACTGCAGATGCTGGACAATCTGGACATATGCCTCTCTCAAGGTGTGCCACAACTCCGTGCTTTCAGCTTTACAAATCCAGTCACTTTCTGTATAGGGGCTCATTCTAATCAATAAAACCATATTGCTTTTGTTATGTTATCGTTTTGTTTTCCTCTTGGCCATTACGGTCAAGTAAAAAGAGCTATCGTTACGTTGACAATACTATAAAATTTCGAATGCAATCTAGTTTTACCGAGTACAATAGAGACCCAGGTCGTCTTCCAATTTGGCCGTTGGGTTATTTACGAAGATGCGGTCTGTATTCCAGAACACGCTTGCATAGTTAAGCGGTTATCAGTTTTGCAACAGAAGCGACCAAACCATTGCCACTTCACCTTTTTGACTAAGAGCTATATCGATCACTTTGATGTTTTAGTTGATAACCTTTTTTTTAAATTGTACCCCTGAGAGAGACTCCAAGTATAGTATTTAAATACGAGCAACCTCCTCGTTTCCTATTCCATTGGAAACAAACAACTGAAAAGATAGGTATTAATATCGAGAACACGCAGAATCCAAACTATGATAACGTTTTTCCGGAAATGTATCAGCTTACAATATACGATCCAAGCAGAAGTCCACTTTGAACATAAGCAGTAAATGAATTAATTATCTTGAAATAATTTACTGCAGACATATTCAAAAATTTACACGAATATTAATGAAATTTGACATACTGACTGTCCAAGTTTTAGATTACGACACAATATGTTCTTGCGAAAAAAATCTAACAGATTTTGATAGATCCCAATACCGAGGTTTTACAAGATCTATACATCCTTTAGTTGCAGTTTCATAAAATCGATTGACCGTCAATTCCCAAAAGTTGTTTAGTCATAAATTGTGTCATATTGCCACTCTTCTTCCCCTTTTTCCGAAAGCACTGCATTTTCACTGTCTTAATTAAAATTTCAAACTAAATTATCACATCGCAGTTTGAACGTGTAAGTGTACTAACTAATTGCGACCAGAGAATTCTCCGCGTGAAGTGGTTTCATTAGAAGAGTAACAAAGAACTTAAGTCTCATGTCACTTTCACGTGACTTTGCCGAGGGTATTACTGAACCGCTTTAATTTCGAACTATGAAGAGTAGCTGAAGATTGAAAATAATGTCTAATAAAATTATGTTTTTTATCACCCGGCCAGAGTGGGTTATTTTTAGTTGTAAGCTTGTTATGAAAGTCTACGATGTTTTATACCTCACTTCGTACCTTACCTTGTAGAATAATAATATTTTTCCGATTTTTTGTACACGATCTTCCATTGTCATGTATTGGTATGTACAACTGAAATGGCGGTAGTTTTGATGTGATTTTCACCATCAATTAATATTTTAACGAAAGTTTTTTATGTATAATCTATTTTCGTTTATGTCCGTGTGTTACAGAAAACTCTCTAAAATCGAAGCGAAGGCGGGTCGCCAGTATCATACATTGGAGAAGTATCTTCTCAGTTCGATCGTCTTTTATACATATATGCAAAATACTAACACCCCACTCAACTGAAACTCACCCACTTAACACAATGCACGTTTAACCTGAGGTAGGCTTTGCCAAGGTGGGGTAAATGCATTTTACACGGTGAACGAGCTTGCATGCAATTTTAATCTCAGTCGATGCAAAGCGTTGATTGCGTCACGGAACACGCTTCAGGGATGCATTTAACTACACTTGGAATTTTGCTCAGGCAGTGGTGGTAAGATCTTGTACAAGGTCTATCCGGATCGCTACCACCATTGTTGTGAGATATTGGTTTTTAAAGCGGGAGTTAAATGTCCACAGCATGTTCCAGCCGTTAACCTAAATGGTACTGCTCTCACCAGAGTAAAAGAATGTAAGTATCTAGGGCACCTGCTGACCGAAGATTTAAAGACGATACGGACATGGACACGGCGCGTAGGACACTAGCGGCGCGAGTTAACATGATTGCACACAGGTTTGCCCGATCTTCGGAACCGGTTAAAGTGACCCTTTTCAACGCTTTCTGTACATCTTTGTACACCTGCACCCTGTGGGCCCAGTACATTCGTGAGTCGTTTGTTGCCCTGCGCGTTCAATACAACAATTCATTCAGGGGGCTGTTGCGGCTGCCGCGCTACTGTAGGGCGTCGGGGATGATCACGGAGGCGCGCACTGATTTCTTATTCACCACTCTGCGCAAGCGATGCGCCCCAGCCGCAACACCGTTCTGCCCATGATCACCAACCGCCTGAATTGTCCGAACATGAATCACTGCATTAGTCTTCATGTTAGGACCCAGGTGACTAATAAGCGTAAGGTTATGTAAATAAAAATATATATTATTCAATGTATCACTAAATGTACCACTAACGTAGATGTAAGGATAATCTCTTTTTGTCACTAACCACATTAATCATAGTTATTTGAAATAAATGATTATTAAATTATTATATTTGAATTGATCCTTAAACCTACCGCCAAGCAGGGGTATACCTATGCATTGTTGTGTTCCGGTGTGGGGATTGCAGTCTTAAGTTTATGGTTTTGAGAATGCAAATGTCTTTAGCGTCAGTGTTATAGAAAATAGCGAACAATCTACAAATTTTTAACTACTTTTATGAAGTACTTTCACAAGAAGAACCTTTTATTTGACTTTCAAGCTTTCTTTATTACTTTGTTTTAAACAGGCGTAGGCAATTGCTTGTAGAGTATCAAAGGAATAAAATGATTTACTTTGATATTTCGCTTTTGTAAATTAGTTTTACTTGGAAACATTGACCTAAAAATAAGAAATGTTAAGTAAATTCTGATTTCTAGAAATCGTGATTTGGCCCTGTATCAAATTTATAGGTTAAGTACTTTTATTTAAAGAAATAGAATGTCTATTCACGATTTATTTCTAGTTATCTTTACGGTCTTTAGATTATCCTTCTACTTTACTTTGTTTCACATTATTTTGCAAAAAAAAAAATTGTATACCACACGGCCAAGTTCTGTCAAGTGAATAAGAGCAACCATTTCACTAACAAAACGATAAAGATATGTTAAAAAAACTGGCCAAGTGCGAGTTCTACTCGCGCATGAAGGGTTCCGTACCATTATTTATACAACATTAGATACTTAGTTTGTTGTCAGCTCCACTTAAATATTTATTTTATTCTGTTTTTAGTACTTATTTTTAGTTATAGCGGCAACAGAAATATATTATCTGATCTGTTAAAATTTCATCTATCTAGCTATCATGGTTCATGAGATACAGCTTGGTGTTTGACAGACGACAGATGGATAGTCGAGTCTTTCGTTCTAATCTAATCTAATTCCATAAAAGTTACGAGCATTTCTAGTAATTCATCCCCATTAGGCACGAAAGCTATTAAAATTAATTACATCGGTAAGGCATTGATATAATTTAGTTCGCATTTGTTTTAGAAATAAATAAAACAAGCTTGATTCGCCACAACAGTAACAAAACTAAATTAAAGGTTCAAATAACTTTAGTAACCTTTACATTTATAATAAAGTAGGTAATCAAGCTACTAAACAATAAAACAAATACAAAAAACTCATCAACCCCGCATAGCACCAGTCTGCATAATTCATGGCGCTTCAGCAAAAACGAAATTTCCCAAAAGGCGGAACGGCTAATGTTTTTCCCATACTCGCATGTCGGGCGGCCGTTGGTTTTCAATTCGTGACCACTCTGACAGGTGTTTACGTTGCACGCTTCAAGCAAACGTTTTCGAATTTTGTTGCGAATTAGTTTTTGTTAGCGTTATTTTTATGAGCTGCCTGCATTACACACTGATCCAGGCTTTCTATTCCAGATTCAGTATTGATATCACCTAAGTTTACGTTTAGGTGAATAACACCTGAGGGGCTATTGTCTAATGCACGCGCAATCACGATCGTTTTCATTATGAAAATACATAATTAAAATCATTGTTTCACTTTGAAGCCGATTGTCATTGCGAGTGCTTTAGGCAACAACAGTGGCACAGTTGCTTGTCACATGTTATCGTGTTGTTTTTAATTGTCAAGCAAAATAATAAAACATAAGAAAATATCAGTGGACAATGTCACACCAATTGACCTAGTCCCAAACTAAGCTCTAGGCTCTAGGGTACTAGAAAACGATGTACATACTTATATAGAGAAATATATACTTAATTACATAGAAAACATCCATGACTCAGAAACAAATATTCGCGTTCATCACACAAGATGCACTACGCTGCGCGTCACTGGTAGATCAGTGACGTGATTGGATAAAAACGAAACGAATAGAAACCCTAGTTAGCGTAGTGCACCTTGTCAGGGCCCTCAGGACCGCTAGCTTCGTAGGCAGGGTCAAGGTTGTTGTGTTCCGGTTTGGGGATAAGACAGCCGGTTTAATGACTAGCATAGAGGCATTCCATCTCAGTCTTAGGCTTGCAGTCTTGTGAATGCGAATGTCTATGGGTCCCAGTTTCCACTTATCATCAGGTAGCATGTGTGCTCGTTTGCCTTATATATGCCATACAAAAAAACTACATCAAAATAGCCATCGTATTGTTCACAATACATCATAAACAATAAGGTTTCACCGAGAAGAATAGAGTCCTAATATAACGTCAACAATATAAATACAACTTCGAAGCAAGATGGGCTATACTCGTAGATCGTTTATCCACTTTTGGACCTTATAACAATGCAATAAGATGAAAAAGTGGATATATCTCTTAGTAGTCGACTGTACTACTTGATTGAGCCCATTGCCCGCATTAGTTTTATATTTCTTTTGATGCTGTATTTTTCTAAGGTTTAAAATCCAAGTTCTGAAAATCTGTGGAAAGCAGGCGCCATGGAGCCTTTAACAGCAGTGAAGGTCTTTCGACTGGTCCAATCATCATCATCATCATCATGTCAGCTGAAAGACGTCCGCTGCTGGACATAGGCCTCCCCCAAGGCTGGTCTAATGTCGATGATGAAATAACGCATTACCCTTGGACTCCCAATGTTTTATATTAATATTTCTATAATAAACACATTAAGTGAAATAAATTTGAAAGTTTGTGTGTTGGTTTGTTCCTTCAAACTGCGACGGTTAGACGGATTTGGGTGAAATTTAAAACGTAGATAGCTTATATCCTCGATTAATACATGGGCTACCTTTCATCCAGCAAGACCTCAAAGTTTCGAAATCTACGCAGACGAAGTCGTGGGCAGAAGCTAGTTATAATTTATTTACGATACGTCAAAGAACTTACTGCTTACGGGTGCGATACGGTAATACGGGTGATCACCGACGGCTTTGAACACAATTGAATGTGTCATTTATAAAAGCAATATTATTTTGTAAGGGTATTGTTATTTACTGTCGGTGAATTTTCATACGTACACAATTTTCCCAGTAATATGTGCATTACTGAAGAAATAATTACGCTTTTCGTTTTTGCATTGCTTGTATCCATTGAATGGAGTAAAATAACCTGCGGGCTTATTATGGTTTCGATTATCAGTACGTATGAATGTGGATAAAATGGCCGTTACGTTTTGATAAGCTTGTATGTACAACGCGATCTATACGCCCATAAGTAATATTGCAGCTTATTGGTTTCAACATGGTTGATGAAAGCAAACAAAATCCTGGGGACCTAATGAAAAAGGGCATAAGTTGACTTACATCGTAATGAAAAAGGGGATATACGTAAACGGAGTATAACAGACTTACACCCTTTTTCACTTGTTCTTCAGGTGACTTATACCCTTTTTCAATAGGACCCCAGAAAAATGCTATTTTGTATATTGGTGGACGGCTAACTGAACAAAATAAACAACAAGTCTAACGAAAAGCAAGCTTTAAAAATCCAACTGCTGTTTGGAATAATGTCGTCAATGTAATGTTAGTAAGCATGTTTTCTGTTTTAATCCACCAGTTTCATCCAGTGACAACCGCTATGCTAAGACGAATCTAACGACATCTCACTTGTCGAAATTGGGACATCCGTTTACCCTTCACAAGAGAATAAAGAACTATACATACATACAAACATAAATACAGATAGAAAACATTACCCTCCTTAGGCTTAGGCGGGTGGGTATAATTTCAACTTTGGTGAAAACATACTTTATTTTTAATTACATTTATTACTCTAAATTAAGTTCTCCTTATTTTAAACAAGGTTTTATTGCCAACTGTCATAATATTCTATTTATCGTGATAGAACTGACGAATACAAACTCTGTGAGACTACTTAAAGCACAGCGAAGATCTAGTTGCTACCAAGTGATTTCATTAGCAGATCAGATATTGAATACCCTTCTATTGTATCGTATTTGTATTAACATAAGTAAATGTCACATTTCACTTAAATCAAATACTAGCAAATACTTTAAAAAAAAAAAAAAAAAATACCCGTCTGCCATACCAACAAAGCAAGTTAAAACATCTGTAATCTAGCTCTTATAACGTTCTTAGGGTTAGTACTTCTCCGTCACTTGACCTCGCATACTTACTTACGTAGATCTTTTAACATTAATTTTGCATAATAACTAAACAAGTACTTTAAATTTTTCCAATTAATTTCAACAAAAAGTAACTAACGAGGATCGAATGCTACGAAATGAAACTATTTCATTATATTTAAATAACTTAACAAAACTTAAGTGTTTTTTCTTTGCAACAGGGTTTATATTATAGTTTCATTGATACGGCTATTAAAATCTGTGACAGGCACTTTTTTTCACAACTGAAAACAGAGTTAAAAAGTAAAGCAAGGTTTTATAACTATTTTTCATTATTAAATTACATTTAATACGGGCTTTAATTCCAGCAAAATGCACCATTAACCGCCTTTCACTCAGAAATTTATGCTGGCATTAATTTTCCCTTGTTCAACTCGTATCATAATCGAATCATTATTAAACATCATTATCACACGCGTGAATTTTTATTTCAGCCCATTTTCATGAGCAAATGAAAAGCCAAAACGAAACAAGTCCAATTAGTCGTCCGGACGCGGAAACGGTAATTAGCGAGTGCGGCATTGGCGAGGCATCGGTGTCGTTGCGCTTAGCGGAAAATAGTTCCATTCATTATTTCGATGTCGAGTGTTTTAAAAGAGCCGGTGGAATTTCCCGATGGCTGTCTTATAAAAAATGGAAACTATTGACCTACATTTTTGACTCGACTAAAACTAACCTAGGTTATTTTCATGCTTGTGAATGACCTCATTAATTAACCAAACGTATTTATTCCATTTGGTATTATCTTATTCGACTTTAGGATATTTTGTGCAATTACTCTATTACATACTCTACATTACTCTATTCTGTTCGAATGTGCAGGTTTCCTAAGGATGTTTTTCGTTCACCAGCAACTGTAAAACGATATTTCTTTGCTATTCTACATGTATTATAAAAAGTTTATTGACTTTAAAAAAGGACACTTTTATTTTGAAAAAAAAGTTTTAGTCTTGATTACTTTAAACGAACACAACGCAAACAAAGTAAAAGTGCTGTGCTTCTTAAATTATTGAAATATTGCAGCACCACTCTGAAATGATACGGTGTACGATATGTACAACAAACGTGTTTTTTTATACATAATGGTACGGAACCCTTCGTGCGTCGATTGGCAATTGGTCGGTATATTTTTTTCTATCAATACGTCATTTTTAAACCTTTAATATAAAAGCATCACAAGTTTTTTTATTTCAAATTCTTGTGAATGATCTCGACGGAAGATCTCCGCTGTCTTTAATGCTAGCATGAGTTGAGTTGAGACCATTTGGTGACCATCAGGATTTTGTTTGGTAAACGGATAAATATTATTTCTTTCTTTCAAGTTCAACGCCAAAATTGGGCATTACTTTAAAAGTTTGTTCCTAGTTAAGGACAAAAATTAAGAAACGTTAACATTTCCGCTAAGTTACAAAAATTGGTCGTACTACATCTCGAAGCCAATTAGCAGTATCTAAAATTCAATAAATGAAGTAGATTCAATCCTCACCCGTTAGTAATATGCTTGCACATGCTACACAAGTTTTGTCTGAGATACCACCATTTCTCTTTATAAAAGTTTAACTAATTTAACTCAGTGGAAAATTAAACGTTTATATTTTTTTCTCCTTAACTAGGTACAAACTTTAAAAGAGACGCCCAATTATCACTTAATGCTGTCCTAAAATGCTCGTTAATCGTAATACCTTTACGACTTCTCCCAATCCCAACACATTGAACCTAATTACCATTTTTCCCCTCCGCAAATAAGGCACATAAACAATTCCGATACTTACATGTAAACCGTAATTCTCATTACGGGTTACACTGCCTGTGACTTGGCCGTAAAACGCAAGAACTTAATTAACGTCCTGGAGGCTTTACTTCACATTCATTTGGGTGTGAATTTGGTCTGGGCAATAAAAATAAACAATGAAAGGCGTTCACGTGGATCCCTCCGGCAGTCACGCTCGGGCGCATGTACGTGGGGAACGCTACAAAATAACGTACGCTGTTTTGTGTTTGTCAATTTGTGTTGACCGTTCTCTGTTCAAGTTGCGTTGTAAATGCACTGTAACAAGGTTTCAAACTTTGCCGTTTGTATGCATGCTGCTACACTGCATAGTGTGATCTTGTTACCTATTTTAATATTTTCCTAATTACATCTTCTCGTCTGTCCGTATCATTTGTTTGCCATTTTTTGTGGTTGTAATATATTTTCGTTCGTAAAAGAATTTGGCGTCTACCCGCCAAACTTAAAAATTTACAATCCGACGAAGCATTTAAACATCAGCTGAGAAACCTTTTATTGAATAATCCGTTATACTCCGTGGATGAATATATGAAAATGGAAATGTAAATTTATTATTTTGTTGACATTTATTACTCATTGTACATATTTTGACATCGGACGAATGACCATTATTAGATGTTTAACTTTTATTGTTTTAATTTATGGATTATTATTGTATTCTAGTCTTTGATTATTAATATTTATGTTTTGACGATCTCAATGTAATTTCGTATTTTTTGACATGCAACTAAACTAAACTAATTTAACATGGTAAACAACAGGCACTTTTGTGACTATAAAACGATCGCTCCCAGACAACCTTTTAATAATAGACGAGACATCCAAAAAGATACCTAGAAATATGAAATTGAAAATATAAATTGAAGAATTCAGAAAAGTGACGTTATAATTCGAGTTGTAAGAAAGTGCTCAACAAATTGTTTCATAATGTCACTGTGATACCGTAATAGGGTGGGCTAGGGTTCCATTGGGCTGACAGTACATCGAATTGCAACCCTCAGTTGGTAAAATAAGGCTACATTGGTTATGGCTCCGAACAACGTCTTCTTATAGCTGTTCTAAGAAAAAATACGATTACAACAAAAATAAGCAAAAAGATTGTCCTCATAAGTAATAATAAACCTTTATAAGAAGCTTGAGCGCAAACAGGTAGCCAAAAATACTTTATTTTTCCGCACAAACAGAGCGTATTTGATTGATATCAGTCTAACTTTGATGTATTTATTGTCGGTGAATAAAACTCTAAGACAAAATTGGTGATTTTGTGTGTACAATTGGCAAACTGAAGCCTTGACCGATCATAGAACTGTATTGCAGTAACTTTTTGTTTGACAATTCTTACGATTTGATTTATAACGTCACTGTAACACAGTTCTATAATTGATCAGGGATCCATTTTTCCGATAGTACGTCTTTACCTTAAGCTATAACTTTGACGAATGTATTTTATTTCTCATGTGAATTTTTAAATGAAAATGTTAGATATTTCAGTGGATTTAGGTATTGATGAGGGCTTAATTTTTGTTATTTTCAGCATAATAATTTAAAATAGGTTAATATTTACATAGTTATCCTATAATTTAATGAGGCTTGGTTTCAGCCTTTCTTTAAATAAGTAAATAATTTAAGTTTTATTACCTCTTTTATTAAGGTTTCGCTGCTTTTTAAATTTGTTTGTTTGTTTTATTTTTAAAGTTTAAATGTCAAATAAGAGAGCAAAAAGTATTTCAATTTTTATAAAGATTAATATTAGAACCAAGGAGTTAGACAGCTTCAAAAAAAGGATTATCTTTTAAGCATGTCAATAAAGATTCGCTAAAAGTGAATTCTTTGTAAAGCATTAAAAAAAAATCGACATCAATCATAGTTTCAAACCAATTGTAACAGACAATAGAACTACATTTATAAGCTAGGACATAACGTGTAAAATTATTAGTTACCGTTAAACCCTGAAACATTTATTTAACTGGCGGACAATGCGAGCCACGAATTGACGTGCTCATTTCAATCGTGGAGGCAAATGGAACGATTCACATCGACTATTACTTGACCACAGAATGGAATTAATATTTGTGCTATTACAATAATCGTTTTTGTTGAAAAATAACATTAGTAACACGTTTAATGAATTCCGTTTAAAAGTTTTATTCAATTTATACCGCAATTAGTGTAGGTACAAGTTCATTATGGCTTTATAACAGTTTTAAATCCTTTTGATACCATGCTTTTGTAGTTAATAGCTTTTTTATGATCAAAATTTTAGATTCTACTTTGTTTGATGCATTGTGGGTTGTTGTAGGAATAGTACTTTTAATATTTTTTACATTTTCTCTCGTGTATTAATTAAAAAAAGATTATTCAAGCTTAAGTTAGCTAGCGCTCTTCTTGAGTTTGGTTATTAGTTCACTAAAGGTTGGGTATACTAATCAATCAACAAAATAATGTTATATTAAAATCAATAAATAACTTTGCGTACATCCCACAAAAATGCAAACTGATTAATAGCTTCAAAGACGATTTACTTAATCCACATATCGATCTAATACGATCGAATACCTTTGGAGATGCCATCGAGCTCGAACGTTCCAAGGCATACCGATCATATATCGCCCCAGTGCGCTTCTGATGAAGCATGCACGGCATCTTGTGTAGGAGAGGAATTTATGTCCAACATTGCGTTTATTTTTGAAGAATACCACCAGATTTTAAGGACAGAAGGTGAAATAGCTCGTCTAATTTATATATTCGGGATTCTTGTACTACTGACGGCGGAATTATTTGAATAATGTCACCTTTACAGAGTAGAAGAGGGTAATGTAAGTATTTAAACCAAGTCGTTATTCTTTATTTGAATCAGCAGTTTGATCGTTATCGTGTAAATTGATTTCTTACTTAACTTTATTTCAAAATTATTTTAAGTAATCCCCCGATTGTTTAGAACTACTAGCTAATAGCTACTACACCTAACGTAAGTATTGTAATTTAATATCCACGTTTAATAACCAATATTTTATTTACTAACATTCTTGATCAGTAATTCACGACGAGAGTACGAGAGTTTTGTTTACTGATGTGCTGTATTGTGAGCATCAAGCACTTCGCGCAATTTTCCTAAAGCACTAGCATCGTTCTGCCCCGCGTTGGGCGCCAATGTAACGTTACGTTTGATGTCACGGAGTGTAATTAGTTATATAGTTTTTCTTTAGAGAACACACGCGAGCACTCAGGCCACCTGATGGTAAGCGGGATCTGAGACCCATAGATATTAGAAATCTCAAGACTACAATCTCAAAACTGCAATCAAAGCAAGACTTCAAATGCGTTGCCAACCCTGAGGACTGAAATGGAATGTCTCTATGCTAGTAATTTCACCAGTCGTTTTATTGCCACACCGGAACACAGCAATGCGAACTCTACCTCTTGGCGGTGGGTTAGTGGAAAAGATGATGGTAGCTTTCCGAACGGACCCTGCACAAGGTCCTACTACTAAAGTAAAGAAAATACGATAAAAAACAACAGAGAGAAGTGACAGCCAATAAAAACAGATAGAAGAAACTGTGCTAATTCGAATTCGACAATATTGTACGAATATCCAACGATTACAAACATCGTAAGTACGATGATCAATACAAAAAATTACTACTACCACTTCGTACAAGAATTCAAACGTCATCGCCACACAAACTTGTCGAGAGCAAAACAGACCTAATACGAAAGCTTTATATTTATTCAAAGTGTAAATTATATATTTGCCGTTGATTAAATGCAGTGCTACTAATAGCGTATTTGGTCCTCCCTTATCCAGATCGGTGAAATACAAACATTATTACTCCTGGCTCTTAACGACGCCATTACTCTGTTATTGCTTCTTTTGTCAGCCCATTGCGTAAACTGCACCCGTTTGTGGGGAAATCCTAAAACACGCTGCAAAAGCCCCTAAACGGTGAAATCAAATGAAACTGCCTAGCGAGAATAGGCCGGTGAGATGCGACCCTCGCTTCGCGTTGATTGAATTACACTGGACTGGAAAAGCAAATTGTTTGCATTGTACTGATGATTAAAGCTGGGTTTTAGCGGGTTTTGACTATAATAATGTTATCGTTAGTGTTAATTCAGGGCAATTCAACTTCGCTCTTAAGCCTATTGTTTACAATACGTCCTCGTTTAGTGTTATGTTAATAAGAGCTGTGATAACGTCTTGAGATTTCAAATGTCTATGAGTCTCAGATCCCACTTACCATCAGGTGGCCTGAGTGCTCGCGTACCTTCTCATTGGCATAGAAAAACAACCTTGAAACTATGATAACTATTATGTTTAAAGTAGAATGGAAGTACCGCCGATAGTAATTTATTGTACACTTCAGGAAGCTCAACAAAATAAGATAGTAATGTAAATGCTGCATTATAATATTGCAGTAGCACATGAAAACTTGCTCTTAAATTTTGGAACACAATTCAATTGGATCGACTTGCTTACTAATAATTCCGACCAAGCAAGAAATTGATTTTTTTTCCTAACTCGTTGATTTGGATAATTCTCTAAGTAATAATGCATGATTGTGGTATAATAAAAAATATGTAGCAATCACCACATCCTACTTACGTAGTATCTTTTTTCATTTAGTAATGTTAATTGATCTCTTATGTTGTTTATATAATATTTTTCCATCAAAAAACATATTTCTTAAGTTGTATTCATATTTGAATCTGTTCTAATATTGTTTATTCCGCAATAAAAACCAAACAAAACAAATTTTTTTTTCATTTAGCCCAACCGTAACATTTTAGGGTTTGTTTTAAAACGTAGTCCACAATATCTCTCTTATATAAAACATTACCTCTTCGACTGTTAAAATTAAAATCAAAATTTACCTTCTTAAGTATTTTAATAATATTTTCATCAAGCCTTTTTAATCTCCTTTTTAAATAGAGATTGGATTTACTAATCGCAGCTTAAGCACAGCTTGACCGAAATTAAACCCGCTTGAACGTCGATGCTGTGATACTTTTAAACCTGAAATTCGTTAGCTCTATTCCTTTTTTCTCAATACAGGCTTAAATTACAAGTGATAGGGGTGGTACATCCAAATTAGTGATTCTTAGTAACCAGTAACCACCCAGATTTAATCCATCGTCACCTGTTGTAATCAATTACTCGGGTTAGTTCTAAGAGAAGGGTTTCCAATAAGACAAATTGTCCCTACATAGACATAGGAATACAACCTTGCTTCGTTGCAAATTGTGTGGCAGCGTAAGGTTGGTAACAGCGAATTTGAAATTAAAAAAGGTAAGGTTTTGAGTGTTTTTGAATGTCATTAACTAAGAGTATCATAAAATATCTCTTCTAGGCCCGCCGATGCAAGAAAAAATAACGAAAGCTTTGTACTTTTAATTAATGATATTCGAATACTTTAAAGTGCGTTCGTCTTTTTACATTCTATATCACTATAAAGACAAAGTTAAAAATCACTATCACTATTACTTAATTAAATGTTAAATTTTATTTTTCGGTCTTAAGGCTAACTTCAGTTATACAAATGTGCTGCAGGATGTCCGGTTCCAAATCCTCGACGGCCGGCGACGTCGCGAATTCCTTCCGCTCGTTTCGACGTTGGAGTCCACCTGCTTCTACACAATGCATGTTCCTATTTCGAATTTAGTTAATTTGGGTCTATTGTAAGGTATAGCAAGAAAGCGTAGCCCAGTCGCTTACGGTTTTGAATAATGTTCACAACTGTGCTGTTGGTAGGGCCCAAAAAGGAAACTACGACCAACGATTATCTAGTGATTTAACTTTGTATAGGGGTATTTGATCAAATAATACACCAAGGATGAATCTTATTAGGATATGCCTTTGACAGGTTTCTTACTACGAGCATCCGGCATTTTTATTTTAAAACTAAAATAAAGAGAGCATGTAGATGTATCTCAACCTTTACAGTTCTAAATTCCAACTTTCGAACATGATTGTGATCATCATCATCATCATCAGCCGACACTAGTTAACTGCTGATCATTAGCATCTTCTATTGTAAGCCACCGAGCATCATCCGCGGCAGTTCGCATCCAGCTCTTGCCATCTTGCGTCCTACACTGCGTTTGCCAATACGCGGTATCAACTTTAGAACACGGTAACTCAAAAACGGTTATATTCTGCAGCAGAACACGTGATACTTAGTCGCTATTAACTGGTGAGTTTTTTTAATCTAGTGGCTTTAATTATATTTCAACATGTTCGGAAATGAACTCGTTTAAAATAAAAAAGACTTGCTTCGTTGTACAAATTATAATAAAATTAACAGATTTAGGTAAGTAGGTACAATTTCGGACGCGTGCGCTCCTATTGTAGATCTGTTGGCAAGTGCCGGCGCCGGCGGCGCCGGGCCGTCTCCGGTGGCGGCGCTGCGGCGCGGGCGGCGAACCAGTTCCCGATGACCCCCCGCGTCTTCTTGCCCCGCGATCGTCTGGGTCACGCATTAGAGGCGTAGACATCCTCCGGAACCTTGAAAGCCGTGGCTTTCAAGCAGTAGATTGGAGCCTGGAGGCGGCTCCACTCGTCTCGTCGTTGTCATCCTTAGGGTCTGAAGTTGGTAGCAGGCACATCCTATTGACTGCCCTTCGGACGGAGCCCTTGGAAGTGGTAACGTCAGCTACCCTGCTGACGCCATCAGTCCCCGGGTACAGGCGGCACACACGGCCTAGCCGCCAGTGCAGCGGCGGCAGGTTGTCCTCTTTCAGCACAACCACGTCCCCCAGCGCCAGCTCGCGCTGCGGGGTGCGCCACTTGACACGCTGCTGCAGCTCCGACAGGTACTCTTGGCGCCACCTCTCCCAGAAGTGCTGGCGGATCTTCTCGACGAGCTCGTATCTGTTGGGTCTGGCAGCGTTGATAGGCAGCGTGGGAATGGACACGAGCGGTCTCCCGATAAGAAAGTGGCCTGGGGTCAGAGGAGAAGGATCAGAACAATTGGACGAGAGAGGAGATAGCGGGCGTGAATTTAAGATGGCTTCAATTTGCGTAAATAATGTTGCCAACTCCTCAAACGTCAAGGTAGCATTACCTGCTACACGTTTTAAATGAAACTTTGCAGATTTGATTCCAGCTTCGAATATTCCGCCAAAGTGCGGGGAATAGGCGGGGCTGAAGACGAACTTAATGCCCTCATTAGCAGAATAATCGTAGACAGATTGACGGCTGGATCTCAGTACCCTACCCAATTCATTGCAACTGCCGACGAAATTTCTACCGTTGTCGCAATAGATCTCGTGGGGTTTACCTCTGCGTGATACAAATCGTCGTAAACATAAAATAAAAGCTTGGGTACTTAAGTCACTCACTAGTTCTAAATGAACTGCCTTAGTACTAAGACAGACAAATAAACACAGATAGCATTTAGTATTTCGAGCACCTCGTCCCTTACGACTACTGATCATGAATGGCCCGGCAAAGTCAACTCCACACGAGCCGAAAGGAAAATCAGCATTAGTTCGTGCCTCCGGTAAATGTCCCATTATCGGTTGTAATGTACTCGCGCGGAGTCGAATGCAGACGACGCACCGCCTAGGAATTTGGCGCGCTAAGCATCTACCCCCGACGGGCCAGTATTTATCACGAACCGAGGCTAAAAGCAACTGTTGACCGGCGTGAAATAACCGCAAATGTTCATTGAGCATTATTAATTTGGTTAAATTGTGCTTTGCACTTAACAGTATAGGGTGTTTTTTGTCATAATCGTAGTTCGAGTTGTTTAAACGGCCACCTACTCTAACTATTCCATCTAAGTCCGTAAAAGGCGTTAATTGTAATATTTTACTTTTGTTAGGTAATACTTTGCCTTGTTTTATTAATTTAATTTCCGTAGGGAAAGATTCTAATTGACTAAATTTTAATAAAAGTTTCAAGGACTTACTTAATTCATCGGCATTTAGAGTGCCGAATATCCTCTTATTCTTTTCTTGCTTGCAATTGTAAACAAAACGTAATACGTATGCATACGTTCTTCGTAACCTGTTTAAGCTAGAATACCTATTGAAGTCAATGAACAGGCTGTCCTCATTGGGATTATCACGTGACAAAAACGACTGTACCTTAACCTCCGGTATATTATTGGCTGACCATGCCTGCTGGGGCCACTCACTCTGGTCCTTCCTGAGGAACGAAGGGCCTTCCCACCACAGGGAGGATGCAGCGAGGTCCTTGGGGTCAACACCCCTCGAGCCAAGGTCAGCTGGGTTCATGTTGGTTGGTACATGGTTAAATTGAAAGTCAGACGACAATTCATTGATTTCAGTTATCCGGTTACAAACAAACATTTTAAGATTTCTTGCATCAGTTTTTAACCAACCAAGGACGACGGTCGAATCCGTCCAAATAGTTTTTTGACTAATTTCAAATCTGAGTGACTTAATTATTTTATGACATAAACGTGCTCCCAACAAAGCTCCCAGTAATTCCAGTCTAGGTATTGTAGTGGGTTTCAAGGGGGCAACCCTAGCCTTGCCGCACAACAACCTAACTGTAACTTTGTTATTTTTATTTATTGTCCGTAGATAAACACAAGTGGCATAGGCCTTCTGAGACGCGTCTACAAAACAATGCATTTCTGTTATTATTGGGAGGTTACAACGAACATATCTTTCAATTTTTATATCCGACAAATAATGTAAGTTAGTGATAAAACTCAGCCAACTTCCTAAGAGACCGTTAGGTATAGGTTCGTCCCAAGATAACTTAGCGATCCATAACTGCTGCAAGAAAATCTTGGCTTTAATAATACTTGCGCAGATTAGACCTAGCGGATCAAAGATTTTACAAATAGTCGAGATTACTGATTTCTTTGTGTGTGTTGAAGCTAGTTCAATATTTGTTGGGAAATTAATAATATCCGACTTTGGACAATAGCACAACCCTAGGACACTGGACTCCTTGGTTAAATCGATTGGGTCGGAGATCGTGTCATCAGTTGTGAAGGCTTGTGTACAATTAGTCCGGATTTTCCTTAAGGGGAAGCATGCGGAATCTAAAATACCTTTTACACTTTTATATATATGTTGTAATTCCTGTTCTTCCTCTGCTCCTGTATTTAAATCGTCAATATAAAAATCACATCTAATTATGTTTGCTATTTTCTCATCAGTACATTCGTTCGCTAATTGCATAAGGCATCTAGTACTAAGAAATGGAGCAGAGGCTATCCCGTACGTCACAGTATTTAATTGCAAGACTTTAATATTATTATCTGCTGCCGTTCCGGATGACGAGGATTGATCTCTCCATAAAATTAACTGGAGATGTCGCTGAGAAGGATGTAAGGCCGTTTGTCGGTACATTTTCTCTATGTCCCCTAGGAGTATAAACCTATGTCCCCGGAAGCGTAATAAGATTGAAAATAAGTCGCTTTGAACGACTGGACCTACAGCTTGTATATCATTAAGTGATTTGCCTGTAGAAGTTTTGGCTGAGGCGTCGAAAACGACCCTTAATTTAGTCGTTTCACTTTTGTCCCGAATGACACAGTGATGAGGTAGGTAATTACCAGAACTTGGTCGTTCAACTTCCCTTAAATGACCCAAAACCCGGTATTCATCGATAAATTTGCTGTAAGCCTGTTTTAAGTGCTCATTTTTATTTAATTTGCATTCTAAATTTAAAAAACGTTTCTTTGCTAAGTGAAATGAGTCACCGAGACTAGTTTCCGGTTCCTTTAAGGGCATTTGAACGCAGAACCTACCGTCAGGCAGACGGCTGGTATTCTCTAAAAAATGATTTTCACAAAACTGCTCATCAACTGTATACGCTTTGGTATCAGTAGGTAATTCTTCAACCTCCCAGAATTTCTTAAGGGAATTGTCTATATCGATAAGTTGATTGAAGTGACAATAGACCTTTGCCTTAGGTTGACTAACACCTATCGGTCCGGCTATCAACCAACCCAGCTGCGATTCTTGCAACGTAGGCATGCTACAACCTAACTTGATTTGTTTTGTACCAATAATACTCCAAAAGATATCAGCCCCTAATAGAATATCTATAGACGAGGGCCGGAAGAACTTGGGATCTGCTAACTGAATACTATCAGGAATACCTATCTCACGAACATCTAATTCGACGCTCGGCAAACTGCCTGTAATCACTGGCACTAACAAACAAGAAACTCGCGCATTAAATGAAGTTGAACACGATTGAATCCTAACATCACAACTGCCGGAAATATTGGTTTTTATATTATTTAGACCACAAACATTTAATTTATCATTGGATGTTTTATTTAATCCTAACTTGCTTTGCATATTCTCCGTTAGAAACGACGACTGACTACCAGTATCCAGTAGTGCGCGGGCAATAACACTTGTATGATTAGTTTCGTTAATAATTTCTACCTGCGCCGTGCACAATAGCGTGTGAGTCATCGACACCACTGATAACGCGACGGGACCGGGAGCGGGCGAGGCAGACGCGCCCGGCTCGCTTAGCTCCGGTGCTGCACTATTCTCACTCTTATGCAATAAGGTGTTATGCTTTCCGCGACATACTTGACACGAGCCCTTTAATCGACACTGGTAAATATTATGACCAGTACGTAAACACTTAGTGCAAAGTTTTAACTTATTCGCTTCTCGAATTCTATTTTCGTAACTCATTGCTTTAAACTTGGAACATTCATGTACGAAATGACCTTGGTTACAAATAAGGCATAAATTTATTTTTGCGATAGAATCCGATGCGGTTAAAAAAGACCTAACTGGGGTAGATCTATGAGTTTGGAAATTAGGTTTATAATCTGGTTTATCAGACCTATTATAATGTGTAGTCTCTAAGATATCCGCTCGACTACGCAGAAACGAATAAAATTCCTCCAACGTAGGTAAATGCGCTAAATTGTTTTTGCATTCTTCCCACTTTCGACTCGTAGTAGAATCTAGCTTTGCCGAGACGATAAATATAATTAAAACGTCCCACTGCTCTGTAGGAAGACCTAGTGTGCACAAAGACCTCAAGTTTTTAGATATATGATCGATTAAGAATCGTAATGCTTTAAAAGATTCCCTTATTATAGGATCAATGCTAAGTAACGCCTTAAGGTGATTATTAATCAAAATGTTTTTATTATTGTATCGATCACACAAAATTTGCCATGCATTATTATAATTATCAGCTGTAAACTCCAGAGATCTCACTACGACAGCGGCACCACTTTCTAAGCTAGACCTTAGATAATGGAATTTATTAATTAGTGGTATCGCATTATTCGTGTTTACAAGGGAGTCGAAAGTATCCCTATACTCTAACCATTTTAAATAGTTCCCGTCGAATTTCGGCAAATCAATTGTAGGTAATTTAATTGAATTCATAGAATGTGAACATTTAACTGACACACTCTCATTAGATGCGGTACCTTTATCGATATTAGCACATTCCATTAATTCTTCAGCCATGGAAAGAACAGAAAAGAATCTAGATTCTACGTTATCCCTAGCTGATATTTGTTCATCTAGGTCAGAACAAAGTAATTCTATTTTCGCCTGCAACTCGTTAAATTCGGTTAACACTTCCTGGATTCTACTGACCCTCATGGTTAATTCTTTAATTTGAATATTTGTTAATTTGTCTGCTCCAACTTGACTTAAAACCTGAAGGTAGTCATTAAATCTGGTTAACCTGCCTTTAACTACGCTGCGGCGTTTCAACAATTCCTTAAAATGGTCTTTCTCTTCCGTGGCCATTGCTTAACAATAGTGGATTATCGAGAAAAACTAATCGAAATGTTGAATCAAAGCAATGAATTAAGTAGGTTCAATAATTATGCAAACCCTCTCGATGAGCTGATGTCGTGGCACTGAAATCCAACCGTCTCAGCCGCCGACGACTCGTGCGAGCACGGGCCCCCAACCACAGGCGGCACCAGACGATCCACTTGCCTCTTCGACGGATAATCCGTTAAATCCTGGAAGTATCGGCAAATAATGTGAATAATAATTTTATTTTATTTTTTGAAGGTAGGACTATAAGGACGGTAAAATTTTGCGTTTAGCCCCAAATTAACGACGATATTAATAAGTTTCAAAATGCGCTTCGACAAGCAAAGAAGAAATAAGCAGGACTTTAATTTAGTTTGACTCTTGTATAGGTCTGAACTGGAGCAAATGGTAGGTATACATATTATAGGTAAGACAATGGGCAATTTCAACTATAGCCGCAAGATTTAACATGCGTTGCTAACCCTAAGGATTAACGTGGAATTGCCTCTGTGCTAGTAATTTCACCGGTTGTCTTATCCCCACACCGGAACACAACAATACGAACACTGCTTGGTGGTAGGTTAAAGGATAAGATGGTGGCAGTGATACGGACAGACCCTGCACAAGGTGTCCCCACCGCTAAAGCTATGCACTTATAATTGCGAAGGAAGAGAAATTAGCATGAAATTATTATGCAGTAGGTAGGTACATTAAATTGCAATAGCCGAAAAACTATAATATAAAGAGAGTACGCGTAAGCATGATACTATCTTGACGTTCTCGGAGCGGAAAGTTACTTACACAAATTAAAGGGGAAAAAGAAAGTAATGAAAGGATAAGGCCACTTCCCTCAGGATAAATCCCGACGTCCAGCACCAACGGCGATCTTCGTCTCGTCCACCAGGGAGTGAAGGCAGCATACGCGCCAACCCAAATTCAGCTTCTTTGTTCCGTTGCAAATTTAAATTCGAGTAACGGTATTCCGAAGGTACTCGAATCCGTCGCTTGCAGATACGTTTGCTAATGATAGCAAAATTGATTCACGGTCGCCAGATGTTCGGAAATGAACTCGTTTAAAATAAAAAAGACTTGCTTCGTTGTACAAATTATAATAAAATTAACAGATTTAGGTAAGTAGGTACAATTTCGGACGCGTGCGCTCCTATTGTAGATCTGTTGGCAAGTGCCGGCGCCGGCGGCGCCGGGCCGTCTCCGGTGGCGGCGCTGCGGCGCGGGCGGCGAACCAGTTCCCGATGACCCCCCGCGTCTTCTTGCCCCGCGATCGTCTGGGTCACGCATTAGAGGCGTAGACACAACATTTGGAATATATTCTTTAATCCACCTAGTCAACCTTCTTTAACGCACTGCACGGCAAATGCCTCCTTCCTCTTGCATTACTGTTTCGTGCTACGCTTGCACCTTCTGACCTTTGAAAACCTGCACCAGTTACATTTGGAAACCCGTACATTAAAACAGAAGGTGTTGCTCTGATAATACTATTAAGTAGAATTCAGATTGTGCAGCATTACGAATAGGAAGAATCGCAACTGTACACAAATTGTATGTGCATATTGTGCAATTGTGCATAGTATCGAATGTGGTGAAAAACAGTTATAGGTATATGAAAATCAGATCCTGCAGGATTAAAAATAGGAAGAGATAATATCCGCATGAACGTCGAATATTACGATGGATTTAAAAAATATGTTTTTACCAAAACCTAGAGTGAGCAGAACGCAGAGTAATTTGGCTTAGTGTCAAACAAATGGATCTCTAAGCCACTATGCAACAATGTAATCCAAAGGAAGTGTTAAGGATTAGACTTACTGTTTATTATTGGTCTTGTGATTCATCTGTTTGACCTTTTACTTTTTTATTTCCACCAAATTACTGAATTACTATTAATACCAATGAATAATATCCAGCGTAAAATATTTGATTTCACGAATAGAAAAAGCACTCCCGTTGTAGATCTAGATAAGAAATACTTTGAAAGTAACTTAAGCAAGACTAACCGTTTGTTAGCATTTAGAGCTCCATTTAAACTAATAAGCCGACAACGTTGTATTGTAATATAAGGGTATATAATTTCTTATCGTAGATTTTAGATAGTCATGAAATTAAAGCTGACTGTTCAAAAGGTCTATGTCGGCTGTACACACTCGTTGAGACAACCCGAGACGAGAGAGCGAGTGTGTACATACTGCTTTCGTTTATTCTCACTCGCTCTCGTCTAGCCTCGCCATTTTTGACGACTCGACGACTCGACTCGACCTCGACGAGTGAGTACAGCCGACATTTTCATGTTTTCCATACACACTCATTACTCTAGATGCCTCTACACACCAATTAAGGACTGAAATTAAGGAACTTTAACTTTTTCAGTTTTGTGACCAAAATTAGCCATACATTGCGGCCGTCATGTATAGCTAATTTTCATCACAAAACTGACAAAGTTAAAGTTCCTTAATTGGGTACACTTTTTAGTGATAACGCCTTTTAACTGCATTATATTAAAGTACAAATTTAGTACATTTTTTTGGAGTAATAACATTAGTCAATAGTCTATCAGTTCATGGTGAATTGGCATACACCCGCCGTCCTGACTGTCAGAATGGCGGGTGTACCTTCACATTGTAAAAACATTATTTGTGGAGCGGTACAATTTATTTTAAAGTAGGTACTAAATAGTACATTTTGAGTACATTTTTTTAGTATAATCATTTTATATATTTGTGAAGGTACACCCGCCATTCTGACTCTCACAACTAACCTAATTAATGTTCGCTTCGGAGTTTATAGTTAAAATCTTGAAATGTCAAATGTGTTCTAAGATGTTGACGTTTTACTACCTGGTAATTCTGACACTTTGACATTCTACAATCTAGGCAGCTTGACATTTCAAGACTTTTGACTTCAAACGCCGAAGCGTTAGTGTTTAATGTCGTTTTTCGTCTGAAAATATCGTGATTTCAGCAGAAAATAACGTTCAATGCAATAATAAAATCGATGAAAATAAATTCGTTACAATGATCGGTTACCAAGTCGAAGTGCATCAGAAAGGTGTACAAGATAAACACGTGTAGAACTATAATTCACCTTAACTTTATAAACTTCGCCGTCCAATATCGTGTTATTACCCTGTTTTCCCTGCACACTCATTATCCTGGCTGCCCTTAGACTGAGCTATTTACTCCCTGAGCAGACTATACTTACGGCTAATCGCGTAGATGACTTCGCGTGATTAAGGACAATTTGCAGCTTATGAACTCATTGCTATGAGTTTAAAGTTGTTCGTAAATTTGTTTGGTTTGTGTTCCGCTGCGAATTGAAAAGTAGTTTCATATGTTTGTTGATGTTTAGCGGTGTTTTCGTCTTTAGTTAAAGTAATAATGGGCTAATAAACTTTATTACTTATGTACAAAAAAAATATTTTTGTAATAAATATAAATATATTAAAAAAGGATTTAATATAAAGTACACCAACATAATGTATCCTTCAAAAAGAAAACTTATCCGTTAAAATAAACTTTTTTTAAATACAATTCAAGCTGAATTCAAGGATAATTTATTTCGATAGGGCGGCCATATTGGTTCATAAATAAAATAAGCAGTTAACAAAAAGCCTACTTTATAAGGATATAATATATTTTCAAATCTATCAGCAAAGCCTAGAGGTAAGAGGAGGGAGAATAAGCGGTAATATTTTCTATTGACTTCTCAAAGAGCAAATTTGATTTAGAATGGGCGATTGGTGTTTAATATGATGCGTTGCCACAGATTAAATAACAGTTACTACATAAATCTTATTTTTCTTATAACACTCACGTCACTTATAACCGTCAAAAGCACTAATATGTAAACACCTAGCGCGTCAAATATATGTATACACAAAACTTGCCTGTAGATAATTTTTGACGTTTTGAAGTTTTGACAATACCTACTCTCCGCAAATTTTTATACTAACTCATCTGTCAATAGTTCGAGGTACTAAAATGCTCTTAACCTTTAATTGCCGAGGTGGTTTCAGAGCATTCTCATAGTAACAATTATGTCATGGCAACGAAGTCCAAATAATAGTCATGACGTCTGTGAGACGTATACGACGTCAGTTAAAGGTTAATCTATCCTCCCTTGTGTCTTAAATAAAACTAGGCAAGAATATAAACTCACTAACTTTGACAAAACTGTACAAGTGTTCGTAACATTTGACGGAAACACGATATTTTGCTAAGCTCAGTACCCTATTGACCGTTGTTTTATAGTTTTGCCGTAGTAACGAAATAAACTTGAATTTACGATGTACCTGCGACCGAAACTAAACCTTTTCGGTTTAGTATCGGAACGGCAGAATCGATTTCATGTCTAGATAACTTTATGAATAAGGAATATCTACTTATACGCAGTTTGTTATGAAAGGCCACACCTACCATATATTTAGTAGCTCAGTAGTTGATAGGAAATAAGACTGGGTGCGCTTCAATCAGTCTAAAAACATTTTGTATAATTTCATCTAACTAACCAGGAAAAGCATAATGAACGTTTAGCATAAAACCAATTGTATAATTGCATCTGACATACGACCGAATAACATAACACTCATTTAGTATAACGATAATTTTCTTGTTACTATGCATTTTTTGTAAATTTCTTCTGAATAGGTTAGGTTGTTAGAACTGTGAACTTTATAGTTTTTGAAATTATGCACTTCGTTTTATGGATCAATATTATTATATCGTTGGTTTATTATAGAGATCGAAATTATGCAATTCGTGTAATATACAATGAAAACCATTTGTTTTATACTAAACATTACAGACCCAAGTAAGACTATGGTGAAGGAAAGATATACGTTCATAAGTACCGTGAATGCTTCATCATCATCATCATGTCAGCCGAAAGACGTCCACTGCTGGACATAGGCCTCCCCCAAGGCTTTCCACTCAGACCGGTCTTGTGCTTTTCGCATCCACCGCGGTCCCGCGATCCTGACGAGGTCGTCACTCCATCTTGTTGGAGGCCTACCTACAGCTCGTCTTCCGGTCCGCGGACGCCACTCCAGAACCTTCTAACCCCATCGGCCATCAGTCCTGCGAGCAATGTGCCCCGCCCGCCGCCACTTCAGTTTGGCTATTCTTCGGGCTATGTCGGTAACCTTAGTTCTACTGCAAATATCATGAATGCTTGTTCCATAATTACTTTACTAGATACTTAGATACTTTAACTTTGTTGTCAAACCCAATATTTTAAAGATTAGATACGTACGCATTTTAACAAAAATAAAGGACTTTATTAAAAGCAACCAAATTCGACGTACGTGGATAAGGAGGTAGTTGAATGTAGAGGAAGCAAAAGAGGTGTAGGTGTCCTGGTTTGGTGTCTTTGGACCGGTGCACCGGCGTGTCATAGTCTCAGCCCACGTTATTAAGATATGGTATGAAGGTATGTAATCGCGTATTTAATTCTCTAGAGGTGGTAGCTATGTGCTACTAACTTGTGCTGGTAAAATATTAGGAGGAGAATCTAATTGTCCTGGTTTGGTGTCTGTTTTTCCAATCATTGAAGAAGTCCAATTTCCGACCTTCTCACTACCATTGCAGCATTACCAACGGCATGCACTGTGTTCCATAGCAAATGGCTACTTGTTCGCGCCCTGAAGCTTCTAAATACGGTACCAAATTTCAATGTTATGGTTGTAGGTGTGCGGTTTGAGTGGTTAAGGTGGTTTAAGGTGGTTTCGCGGGTGGTAGGACCGTGTGCATGTTCTGTACTGCGATGCTCACTCAGTCTTTGCGCAAAAAAGGACCCTTGCCTGTGGTCGCCAGAGACGCTTAATAATTTATTTGACACCTTCTTTAATTAATTTCTTTCTGGCAGATGACGACGGTCTAAATGTTTCTATAGCAGGGGCAGCAAACACGTATTTTGGCTTTAAAAAGCGTATTTGTGGCAATTGATGGTTTGGGCTTGGTCCGCAGCGGTCCCTGGCTTGCAAACAAAACCTTTAACATGAGACGGTGCTAGCGTATCAACGCAAGTAATGTCCCACGCCATGGGATCACCAAGATGCCACGGCATTAAAGTACGTCCGTCGGGTCTCTTTCCATCTGATGGCCCCTTAACACGTCGGCAGATCATGGGCGAGCGTACGGGACGGAGCAATACGTAAGAGTGATATGCAAGAATATCTTGCTCAATATGTCCCTTACGCTCGTCCATGACCCGCTGACGTGTAGAGGGGCCATAACGCAGACAGGCCAGTGGGTGGATTAAATAACTGTAATCCTGATCGAAAGTGTGAACTCATGGTTGATATTATGTTATGCAATTCACAGTGGCTTACTACCTATTACTGTTGTACTGTGTTATTGTTTCAAATATATGATTGAATTGTATGTATTTATATAATAACACAAAAGATCCCACAGGGTCGAAGTTTATCCGTAAGGACCCCATCAAAAAAGATAAGATAAGATGTATTTGTATAATTTCATCAAAAGCTAATAATATCTGCAGGAACCTTATTGTTTTTATGTTAGGTAGGTTAGGTAAGGCTAGATCTGTGCCCACCAAAAAGTGAAACCTGCACGTGTAAACAAAATCGATGACATTAATTTGGCGAAGCAAAACATTCTATCATACTCGTAGGTGTCATGGTTCAAGGGTAAACCGAAATAGATGCTTGTTCTATTTTAGCCCTAATTGGACTCAAAAAGTATAAACCGTCTTTATTACACCCAACGTTTACTTATAACATTAATGATTATGTATTTAGAACAACTCCTACGTATCCTTATACAAAAAAGTGAGCTCATTTATTATCGTACTTAATTTTGGGACAAAATACGCTCACGCCATACACGTACCCGGTAAACATGTCATAAATAGCAATTCCTTTGTGAAACAGCCACGAAAATGTAAATGTAATGTTTGATGAAATTGGTATTAGTGATAATGGGCCTGGTTTTAACTTTCTTCTGTAGAAACGCTAGACCAATCAGCCCATTACAAACGATACAGCGAAATATTTTATCCAAGAGCAAAAACAACTTTAAACATTATTAGTCCATAAATTTCAGATTTACTAAACTTGCCATATAACCCTTTTCTTTGACGTCAAGGCAAGAAAATGACAGTTGTCAGTTGTCATCTTTATCGCTAAATTTGGTCCCTTGTTTCGTTTTGACAGAATAAAATGAAGAAGTACAAGGAAAGAACACGTCTTGTCACTACACAAAAAAAGGGGTTTTAACTCGAAATTTAAACTTTGCAACGAAAACTTAATATAACTGTATTTTTCACTTTGAAAAACATCTTTACACGGAAATCTTGTAGGTACGAAATAACATGATAAATAAATAACATGCTGTACTGTACGCGAAGTGCTGGTAGATTTTCCTGCCGCTCCAGCCTTAATGATGTCATCCGCCGGGCTTTTACCAGCGCCAATTGTGCGGCAATCTTGGAATCAAATGGTCTCATGAGCGACGTTAGACGAGTAAAAGACCTAGCTGTTGGTTTGAGATGCCACTTGCGTGGACACCCTTGCGCCGTCACACCTTTCCAGGACAAGTACTAAGGCTGGTTTTGCGGCGGAATCAGCGGAGACCAAAGTCAAAAGGCGCAAATACAGTCAACTTTATCGAAGTTACATATTTGAGCTTTTTGGGGTCGAAACTTTAGGACCGTGGGGAGTAGGATACCGTATTTTTAAGGATTTATCATAGCGCCTAATCGAGAAAACTTGTGACCAAAATGCTGGCATGTACTTAGCACAAAGATTAAGAAGATTTGTAAGTTAGTTCGTTTGTTAGATTAGTGTAGTTTTAAGTAAGTTTGTAAGTTTTTTGCGTTCGTTTTTGTAAAGTTTTAATGTATTTTTACCAATAAATACTAATTATTTACTAAAAAAATAATATGATTTCTAACTTAAGATGTATTGTTTTCATGTACCAAATGCCTTTTCAACTAAACAGTGAAAATAACCTTAACTTGTTATTATTCAGTAAAGCCTATCTTTAACTACAAAACACGCGCCGTTGCATAATCCACTTGTTTTCAACGCCACTTTAATAGGCAAGGAAATTGATTGTAAATAAGTTTAGTCAGGGTGAGCTAGATTATCTGAAATTGCTTGGGTTTGATAAATGCGCTGGAACACGAGCGGGCCGTGGGACGTCAAGATGGTTCATGAAGACACTAATATATTATGGTTTCGCATGCATGCCACCTACTGTGTAACGGGATGCAAGATAATTTGTTTATGTACCGCACTTACAAAGTTTTAAGTGCAGTGACTCTTGAATATATGGTTACTTTAGCTAATTTTTATCATATTTTTTATTTAAATCTTACTCTAGAAGTAGTGCTTCAAAATTGATTTTGTGTTTTTTTGTTATGTTTGTCTATGATAGTGATCATAATTGGCGGCAAGGTAAAATTATAAAAAATTACAAGGGACAACCCTTCACAAATTGAACTTTAGTCCTAAACTAAGCTCTAAGCTTGTACAATTATGATGGGAAACTTTCTCATCAGAAATTCTCTGTAACTTTTAAATATTACAATTTTTTGTATGATAAGAAAACTTTTTAAAAGCCCTTAAATGTTTCTTACGATAATAATAATAATAATAAGGCCGCAAGGCAGCTAGTGGCGAGCTGTGGTGAGTGGCGACACCACGGACCTGAGTGCTCCCGAGGGTAGGTCCTGTTCCTCACCTCACGCTTGCCTTCACCGGCCGGCTGCGGTGTGCAATGACGAGGAACAGACCCTCGCCTCTGGCTTGCCTTTATTGGCCGGTCAGAGTGGAGTCGCAAGAGCTATATGCTCGAAGGGTGGATGTGTTGCATAAGTGGTGAGTGGGCACCTTATGGTCGTTTAAAGTCCAGAAGCACCTCTCCACCCTTAGCCCCTCTGGAACTGTTGCCTCCCTGCTGCTATATATATGTGGCTATTTCGGGAGGTCCATTCCATTGAGTTGGCGAGTCACCGCCTGCCATTTAAACCAAAGTAATTAGCATTGGCCAGGCAGGCGCCGTAGTTTCATCAATAGCCTAGTTCACCAATCCATATCAGTTCACTCATAGAACCTATTATTAGTATTCCCATCCTTCTTAAATAGTCTTTACACTGACCGGTGGTTGTCCGTGGGAGCATACTTCTTTAGTTTGAACTCAGGGACAATCGCCGGTTGGTGTCCCATAACTTTACTAAATTAAACTTGTCTAAAGGGCCTCTGCGTGTTGGCTTCGGCTCCATGTACGCCTTCCAAAGGACCGGGACTCCCATAGTCCCGTGATTGGTAAAGACATACAAATAATAATAATAATGGCAGCTAGTGGCGAGCTGTGGTGAGTGGCGACACCACGGACCTGAGTGCTCCCGAGGGTAGGTCCTGTTCCTCACCTCACGCTTGCCTTCACCGGCCGGCTGCGGTGTGCAATGACGAGGAACAGACCCTCACCTCTGGCTTGCCTTTATTGGCCGGTCAGAGTGGAGTCGCAAGAGCTATATGCTCGAAGGGTGGATGTGTTGCATAAGTGGCGAGTGGGCACCTTATGGTCGTTTAAAGTCCAGAAGCACCTCTCCACCCTTAGCCCCTCTGGAACTGTTGCCTCCCTGCTGCTATATATATGTGGCTATTTCGGGAGGTCCATTCCATTGAGTTGGCGAGTCACCGCCTGCCATTTAAACCAAAGTAATTAGCATTGGCCAGGCAGGCGCCGTAGTTTCATCAATAGCCTAGTTCACCAATCCATATCAGTTCATTTATAGAACCTATTATTAGTATTCCCATCCTTCTTAAATAGTCTTTACAATGACCGATGGTTGTCCGTGGGAGCATACTTCTTTAGTTTGAACTCAGGGACAATCGCCGGTTGGTGTCCCATAACTTTACTAAATTAAACTTGTCTAAAGGGCCTCTGCGTGTTGGCTTCGGCTCCATGTACGCCTTCCAAAGGTCCGGGACTCCCATAGTCCCGTGATTGGTAAAGACATACAAATAATAATAATAATGAAAAAAAAAAAAAAAAAAAAAACCGCTGACTCTGTCACATGTCCTTTTTTGCTGTCTTTATTAAGTAATTTAGCTTTTGCGTTTTAAGTTTTTTCTTTTACGTGGTATTTATACTATAACACATCGCTATAACATCATGTATTAATATAAATAATATGTATTATAATTTATATACCATAACGTAATATGAAAAACTTGGAAAATATTGACATGACATGTTATGTCATGTCATGCAAAACAATATGATAACAAGATCAATAGCAAAAAGAACTGAAGCGGAGACTACAAACGCACGCCCTCCACCTCAGCCCGCTTCGTCCAGCTCCTCGCAATCATCGTCGGGTGATGAGTTCGCCACTGCGCCCGACACCAGCGAGTCGAGCGACGAGCGCGGGCCGCCGCCTCCGCCGCCGCGACCACCTGCGCGACGTGGGCGACCACCGCTGCCGGCACGCTTGGGGCCTGCGGGGCATCCTGCTCCGCGCACGGCTCCCGCTACCGGTGGTTTAGTGCGCCGCATGCGATGGTCACAATCAAACAATGAAAATTGCATGCGAGCATACTACGGGGCTACAGAGGGAGGAACTAACCTCACTGCGTACCGTGATCGAATGCTGCTCCTGTTTCAGACTCTTGAACCAGCCATCACCGTTACCGCCCAACGACTATCGGATCAAGTGCGGGCCATTCAGCGGCTACGGCGGCTGGATCAGTCTGTACTTGATCGGCTACGCCTGGAATCGCTACCTATTCGTACAACCTCCGCTTCGTCACGGGACCCTCCTACAGCGTTATCGGCTTCAATGCCAGTCGCCCAACAAGCACTGTCGTCAGTGCAGGATGATCCCGTTAGCGACGTTGAGGATTGTGCGAATATGAGCGTAACTAGCCAGGTAAATGAGCAATTGAGGAGGGCTTTGGAAGACGCGATCGCGCAATATCTCTCCACACCCAACTCTAGGCCTCGTCTACCACGCTTGCCTGCCAGTAAACGAAATTTGGCACTTATGGGAGCCCTAAACGACTTGCTGGCGCCTTATTTACAAGCCAGCGAGGATATTATTGATACCCACTCAATTTTGTACTGTGGGGCCATAGCTGCGTGCCGCGTAGCTCGAGTCAAGTTTCCGGACTCTGACCGAGCTCCGCGTGCGCGCGTATCTGTCCCCACTTGGCAAGTGCGAATTGAGCGGCGTATTGATAAGTTTAGGACTCTCATAGGAAAGCTAATCTGCTTCAGGGGGGGCAATGACCGTCCCCGAGTCATGCGTTTCGTGAACCAAGCTTTTGCTGGGACCGGAAGAAGACCCCAGCATTATATGGCCTGTGTCACGGAACGCATCGACTTCCTGAAACAGAAAGTTTGCGCGTGGGCAAGCCGTATTCGTCGCTATAGAGAGCGTGTGGATAGATACCAGCAAAATCGCCTCTTCCAAAGTGATCAGAGGAAGATGTACCGAAAGTGGGAAGGAACCGATCAAGGTGTTAGCGACGGACATCTACCGGATCCTGCTGATTGATTTCTGGCGCAGCATCTGGTCGGTGCCTGTTGTGCACACAGAAGGAGACTGGATGCGTGCTGTTGAACATGTGTGTGAGGCTATTGAACCAATGGGGCCTATAGGTTCTTCTGTCGCTTGACAAAAGTTCTTAACAGTCTTTTGTCGGGTGGCAATAAGGTGCGCGCCTTCAATGGCTGGGTGATGCCGCTGCTCACATACTCCTTTGGCATACTAAGGTGGACTCAGACTGAGCTGGACGCCCTGGATAGGAGGGTCCGTCTACTGTTTAAATCACATCGCATGTTGCACCCACGCTCATCTGTTATGAGATTGTACATCCCGAGGAAATGTGGAGGTCGAGGCATTTTAAATGCTAAGAATCTCCACAACCGCGAGGTGTGCAATCTCAGGGATTATTTTCTTCGCACTGAGTGTGGGATGCATCGGGATGTGGTTGCAGTAGACAGAAGCCTCACGCCTCTCTCCTTGGCAAACGAGAACTGGCGCAGACCAGCGGTGTTGAGCACTGAAGACCGCAAGAACGTATGGAAGAGCAAGGAGCTACACGGACGCTTCTACCGGGTCCTAACAAGGCCCGACGTAGACTTTTTAGCGTCCGTGAACTGGCTACGGTTCGGTGACCTCTTTGGGGAAACCGAAGGTTTTGTCTGTGCAATTGCTGACGAGGTCATAATGACGAATAATTACCGGAGATATATTCTGAGGGATGGCACGGTTGACATTTGTCGAGCATGTCGTTGCCCCGGCGAGTCCCTCAGACATATAATTTCCGGGTGTTCGCATTTGGCCAATGGTGAGTACTTGCACAGACATAACCTCGTGGCCAGGATCATCCATCAGCAACTTGCTCTTCAATACGGTCTTGTTGAGTTTGAAGTGCCGTACTATAAGTACACACCGACGCCAGTTCTCGAAAATGGTCGTGCTACGCTCTATTGGGATCGATCTGTCATCACGGACAGGACTATTGTCGCCAATAAGCCTGATATCGTTTTGACAGATCGATCTCAACGCCGGGCAGTGCTCGTCGACATCACCATCCCGCATGATAAGAACCTCGTGAAGGCCGAGAAGGACAAGCTCAGCAAGTACCTTGACTTGGCTGACGAGGTGACCGCCATGTGGGATGTTGACTCGACGATCATTGTCCCAATAGTTGTTTCGGCAAACGGTCTTATAGCGAAGAGTCTCGACCAACACCTCAAGAGACTCTCGCTAGATGGCTGGATCAAGGGCCAGATACAGAAGGCAGTACTCCTCGACACGGCACGTATTGTGAGGAGGTTCCTCTCTCTGCAGCCCTAACCACCGGTAGCTTGAGCCCTGCCCCGCTGCCGGCGGTATTCGTAGGTTAGGTTTTTTATAATGTTTATTTTTTATATTAGTATTGTTATTTTACTTTTATAATTGAATATTCACTGTAAAAAACCTAATTGTACAGATATAAAATAAATATACGGAATAATAATAATAATAAAAAATAAAAAAAAATAAAAAACCGCTGACGTTGTCTGTCGTGCTTTTTAGTTTTCTTTTTATATTAATTTAGTTTTTGGTCTTTGTGTTTCTTTTTATGTCGTATTTAAACGTCAACATGTCACATACAACACAATAAAATGCCAAAATAAAATGATAACTAGAGCGAAACAGAAAGAAGCGGACACAAATAAAGCACGCCCTCCACCTCTGCCCGCCTCGTCCAGCTCCTCGCCATCGTCGTCGGGTGACGAGTTTGCCACCGCGGCCAACACCAGCGAGTCGAGCGACGAGCGCGGGCTGCCGCCTCCGCCGCCGCGACCACCTGCGCGACGTGGGCGACCTCCGCTGCCGGCACGCTTGGGGCCTGCGGGGCATCCTGCTCCGCGCACGGCTCCCGCTACCGGTGGTTTAGTGCGCCGCATGCGATGGTCACAATCAAACAATGAAAATTGCATGCGAGCATACTACGGGGCTACAGAGGGAGGAACTAACCTCACTGCGTATCGTGATCGGATGCTGCTTCTGTTTTAGACCCTCGAGTCGGCCATCACCGTTACCGCCCAACGACTATCGGATCAAGTGCGGGCCATTCAGCGGCTCCGGCGGCTGGATCAGTCTGTACTTGATCGGCTCCGCCTGGAATCGCTTCCTATTCGTGCAACCTCCGCTTCGTCACGGGATCCTCCTGCTGCGTTATCGGTTTCGATGCCAGTCGCCCAACACGTATTGTCAGTGCAGGATGATCCTGTTATCGACGTTGAGGATTGTACGAATATAAGTGTTACTAGCCAGGTAAATGAGCAATTGAGGAGGGCTTTGGAAGACGCGATGGCGCAATATCGGTCCACAACCAACTCTAGGCCTCGTCTACCACGCTTGCCTGCGTGTAAACGAAATTTGGCGCTTATGGGAGCCCTAAACGCCTTGCTGGTGTCATATTTACAAGCCAGCGAGGATATTATCGATACCCACTCAATTTTATACTGCGGGGCCATAGCTGCGTGCCGCGTAGCTCGTGTCAAGTTTCCGGACACTGACCGAGCTCCGCGTGCTCGCGGACCTGTCCCCGCTTGGCAAGTACGAATTGAGCGGCGTATCGATAAGTTTAGGACTCTCATAGCAAAGCTAATCTGCTTCAGGGGGGGCAATGAACGCCCCCGTGTCATGCGTTTCGTGAACCAAGCCTTTGCTGGGACCGGAATAAGGCCCCAGCATTATATGGCTTGTGTCACGGAACGTATTGACTTCCTGAAGCAGAAGGTTTATGCGTGGGCAAGCCGTATTCGTCGCTTTAGAGAGCGCGTGGATAGATACCAACAAAATCGCCTCTTCCAAAGCGATCAGAGGAAGGTGTACAGAAAGTGGGAAGGAACTGATCAAGGTGTGAGCGATGGGCACCTACCGGATCCTGTTGCTATGATTGATTTCTGGCGCAGCATCTGGTCGGTGCCTGTCGTGCACACAGAAGGAGACTGGATGTGTGTTGTTGAACGCGCATGTGAGGCTATTGAACCAATGGGGCCTAGTACTATCTGCCTCGAAGACGTAAGTTGTGCAATTCGAATGGCTCAGAACTGGAAAAGTCCTGGGCCGGATGGATTGCACAACTTTTGGATTAAATGGTTCAAAGCCTCACATGAGTGTTTAGCAGCACAACTCCAAAATGCCCTTGAGATTGGTTCCTTGCCACCTTTATTAACAACTGGTGTCACCTTCCTGCTCCACAAGTCCGGTAGTACCGCGGATCCAAAGAACTACCGACCCATTACATGCTTGCCTACCATCTACAAGCTCCTTACATCCATTTTGAGCACAAAATTAAATGCACATTTTATTGCAAACAACGTTATGGCCTCTGCTCAAAATGGGTGTAAGGTTGGGTCCCGCGGTACTAAGGAGCTCCTCCTCATAGACATGACCATTTGCCAGCAAGTTAGGCGAAACAAGGCGGCCCTCTCGGCTGCTTGGATTGACTACAAGAAGGCTTATGACTCGGTGCCTCATTCATGGCTCGAAAGGATCTTAGAGTTGTATAAAGTTGATGCAAGTTTGAGATCCTTTTTAGGTGTGTGTATGAGGCAGTGGGTCACAGTCCTTCGTCAACCAGGTGGTCGAGATGTCCCCTCTGATTTGCCTAACTTGATAAGGATTGAAAGAGGCATCTTCCAGGGTGACAGTCTGAGTCCTTTGTGGTTTTGCCTAGCCTTGAATCCTCTTAGCTCTTTGCTGTCGGATTCCGGGCTTGGCTATCGACTTTGTAGAGAAGCTGAAGTCATTTCTCACTTATTGTTCATGGATGACCTCAAACTGTTTGCATCGAAGCGCCAAGATCTTATCGCACTATTGAAAATCACACAAGAGTTCAGTAGTGCGATCAAGATGGAATTCGGTGTAGATAAGTGTGCGGTTATGCATGTTCAACGAGGGAAAGTTGTAAATTCATCGAATTTGCAACTTTCTGAGACAATGACTCTCAGATCTCTCTCCGAAGTTGAAACCTACAAATATCTTGGTATGTCACAGTCTTTGGGTATCGTGGTGGGCGATGTCAAGCAGTCAGTGAAGGAGCGCTTCTTCTGTCGCTTGACAAAAGTTCTTAACAGTCTTTTGTCGGGTGGCAATAAGGTGCGCGCCTTCAATGGCTGGGTGATGCCGCTGCTCACATACTCCTTTGGCATACTAAGATGGACTCAGACTGAGCTGGATGCTCTGGATAGGAGGGTCCGTCTACTGCTTAAATCACATCGCATGTTGCACCCACGCTCATCTGTTATGAGATTGTACATCCCGAGGAAATGTGGAGGTCGAGGCATTTTAAATGCTAAGAATCTCCACAACCACGAAGTGTGCAATCTCAGGGATTATTTCCTTAACAATGAGTGTAGGATGCATCGCGATGTGGTTGCAGTAGACAGGAACCTCACGCCTCTCTCCTTGGCAAACGGCAACTGGCGCAGACCAACGGTGTTGAGCACTGAGGACCGCAAGAGCATATGGAAGAGCAAGGAGTTACACGGACGTTTCTACCGGGCCCTAACCAGGCCCGATGTAGACTTTTTAGCGTCCGTGAACTGGCTACGTTTTGGTGACCTTTTTGGGGAAACCGAAGGTTTTGTCTGTGCAATTGCTGACGAAGTCATAATGACGAACAATTACCGGAAGTATATTCTGAGGGATGGCACGGTTGACATTTGTCGAGCGTGCCGTTGCCCCGGCGAGTCTCTCAGACATATAATTTCCGGTTGTTCGCATTTGGCCAACGGTGAGTACTTGCACAGACATAACCTCGTGGCCAGGATCATCCATCAACAACTTGCCCTTCAATATGATCTTGTTGATTCTGAAGTGCCGTACTATAAGTACACACCGGCGCCAGTTCTCGAAAATGGTCGTGCTACGCTCTATTGGGATCGATCTGTCATCACGGACAGGACTATTGTCGCCAATAAGCCTGATATCGTGTTGGCAGATCGATCTCAACGCCGGGCAGTGCTCGTCGACGTCACCATCCCGCATGACGAGAACCTCGTGAAGGCCGAGAAGGACAAGCTCAGCAAGTATCTTAACTTGGCTCACGAGGTGACCGCCATGTGGGATGTTGACTCGACGATCATTGTCCCGATAGTTGTTTCGGCCAACGGTCTTATAGCGAAGAGTCTCGACCAACACCTCAAGAGACTCTCGCTAGATGGCTGGATCAAGGGCCAGATACAGAAGTCAGTACTCCTCGACACGGCACGCATTGTGAGGAGTTTCCTCTCTCTGCAGCCCTAACCACCGGTAGCTTGAGCCCTGCCCCGCTGCCGGCGGCACCCGTAGGTTAGGTTTTTTATAATGTATATTTTTTGTATTAGTATTGTTATTTTACTTTTATATTTGAATGTTTATTATAAAAAACCTAATTTACAGAAAATTAAATAAATATCTATGAAATAATAATAATAATAATAATACCCCGCAATTTGCACATTGCTAGACCTGATTGAGCGCTGTGTATTAACTGAGACGAGACAAACTAGATAAGTTGGTTAATTAAAAAAAAGTACTTATGTTTAAATGCTTCATAATTTCAACTTTAACTTTTTCGTTGGATAAACTTCGTCTAGACGCGACGATTTTAAGTGCAGTTTTATTCGCAAACTTAGCCCGTGTTAAATGGTTTTACGATTAAATTAATTATAATTTAAAAAAAATGTACTCATACAGAAAACAGGAATTTTATTGTGCCCATGGTATTTTTGACGTTCATAGGTGACGGTGATACTTACTTACCATCAAGTGGCCCGTCATAAAACGCAAGCGATCGTTCCTTTGGGTATGTATAATTACGAGGCTTGATGCTTTGTTTCTACAATTCTTCTGCTTCAGCTTCTAAATGTGATTTGCAATTTTGTTTTTTTTTAATTGGATTATAGGTATATTATTATATACCTATAACTATCCCGCATAAAACGTGTCTGTTACGCTTTCACAACTACACCTTTGAACCGATTTCGATTATAATTAGTATGGAGATAGTTTAACCCGGGATAGGACATAGGAATAATTTATAAGTGTCAAATTTAATACTTATCTTATCTTATCTTATCTTTTTGGTGGGGTCCTTAGGGATACACTTTTACCCTGTGGGATCTTTTGTGTAATTACCTCTCTTTTAGCGCTCGAACCATCCGTTTACCAATATCGCGTTGTCTTCCTCTGATAGGTGCAACCCATTCTTCCATTCATCCCTTGTCGGAATGTGGACATTGAAGTTCCTCCGGAATACATACTTGGGCTGCATTTTATCGCAGCCCATCGTCAGTATTCTGTCTGGGGCAACATTTTGTGCCATTTTAGTGTGTCTGGTTCTAGGCGCTGTATCGTTCCACAGGCCAGCCTCTTTCAGCCTTCGCAGTGACTTGCACGCCTCAGACTATATGGCGATATGTAGTGGTGGGAGGTGTAGTAGGACCTCCGTTGCCACCGTCGGCGTCGTTCTGAACGATCCTGTTATAGGCATGCATGCCACCCTCTGCACCTTAGTTAGAGAGTACTTGCATGTTCTTAGGGTTGTTTTTGGCCACAATCTAATACTTACTGAAGGAAGAGTAATTAAACGCCTTTACTAAACAACTAGTCGTCTATTTAACTCTGATGAAATACGCACTAAAAGATACCTATATTTGTCCGTGTTTTGTTACATTTATTCGTTACGTGATTTTGTTTCTTTTTCCTTTAGCCTTAGCAAAACGAGATAACATAACTTAAAGAGAAAAGATCGTAATCGGTTTTTACAAATGTTGAATATTAGCCCTTAGGCTTCCTAATTAATGGCTCAAAAAGGTTTAAAATCTTGTCGACTCTGTATTTGCGCGTAAATGAACCGCAAAATTGTAACGTGGCCTAATCCACGTGCCTGTCTACCGCATTGTACAAACAACCTAACACCTTTAATTTTCACAGAATCCCTTTTGAATTCTAAACGGCACGTTTGTCCATTGTTTTTTAATACAGGGAATATTGCAATTTAAATTAGGATAATCGTTATTACATGTTCTTAGTAGAAAAATTTAGAATGCTTAAATATCGGTTTCAATTTTAGTTGAATTGCTTACAACTTCACTTCATATTGTAAAACAAGGTCCCCCGTTTTGTCTGTATGGTCGCGACGATCTCAAACACTACTGAAAAGATTTTCACTGACAATTACATAATTTTTCAGGGATGGTTTTTGTGTACAGGTAAAACTTACATGACCAGAAGCGAAGCGAGGGAGGGTCGTTAGTTATAAATAAATAATGATAAATATCAGCGGAAAATTTCAGAGAAATTGACAAAGACAACGATAAACATACTTATGCAAAGAAATACACACTATGTTGATGACCAAAACCTCCAAATATGTCGTAAAACTTAACTGTTTTCTGTAGAATCAATCTCTTGAAACGCCTAAAATTGATAGTCTCTGTAAAATCTTTTTGCCTCACATCCTTTTATACTAAAATTAGAGAATTTAATAAACTTCTTTTATATAGATAGTTAAGTGAGGTTAGGTTAGATGATTAATTCATTAAAAAACACCGTTACAATTCTAAAAATTGTTTTCGACCGAACAAAACATTATGACAAACAATGGCTATGACACTCGATATACACCCGTTTTTGATTGCCTAGGGCGCGCCCTGTCTCTTGAACTGACGTTGCCTAGTTTCGTCAAGATACGTTATATTAATTAGTGGGGCGTTGTGGATTATTAACACACTATACACACTACTATATTTTATACACTTCTATTATAAATGAGACCGCTTTGATAACAGATATTGCGTTTAATTCATAATATTGAAACTCTGTTTACCGTGTGGTTGCCGGGTTAGAATATTTAGTGCCACTCCATGTCTTCCCGTAGATGTCGTAATAATAAAGGCTTCTAGTACTGTTAGGCGAGGGGCTTGCAACCTGTCACTAATATTACGCTCTAAAACCTCTTAGCCTATTTGCGCAAAATATGGTTACAGAATTATCAACAAATTTTTAAAGTTGTATTACAAGCGTGAAGGTATGTATGTGTGTGTATGTGTAAATCTACTTCTGCTCGCGATTTCCCTAAGCTGATAGGTATCTAACGTATGTGTTGTCAGCCTACTATATTTTTTATATGTTAACGAACGATTTACTGTCATTTGGGTAAACAGGAAAATCGTCGACTCGAAATTATAGGGCAGACGAAAAAATATACCAATCTAAACATCGTCTAAATTAGATCATGCCCATGGGAAAATTGTCCAATATTATATAGGTCGAAATAACGTCCATTTGTATTTACGTACACTCAGAAATATGACCAGTCGTAAATACGTCCTACCTGAAATATACACAATCATAAAACGGCACTTTGAAGCTGCATATATTTTTATCTTTACCTGAAATAAATAATTTACAATACACTTCATTCCCTACTTCAATTTACAATACCTTATTTAAAATTGACAAAATTTCATTTGAGCTTAATTAATATAATATTAAAAACGAAATCAAATTACTCGTATTACTTGTACTGTCCGCCTGTCACACTCGGAGCTGGCTGAAAACCAGCGCTGCAGGTGTTTAACACCTCAGCATTATGCTGAGCCAGTGTCCGATTCACTGCCGCGAAGACACACTCACTACTTGTTTATTGTTGTTACTGTTTTCAATTATTTATTTTTCTGTGTGTCTTGTGTGTGTAGTGAATAAATGTATTTTTCTTTTCTTTTCTTCAAATTTGAATATAAATATTTTTCACCACACCTTTACTTTTGATCCAACTTAAGAAAAGGTCATTTATGGGGTACACGAAATAATAAAGCGGGAAAAAATCTCATGTAACTAGACCAGATTTATCCTATCGCATCAAAGTAATTCTGCTACATTTCCTGTCTGACACCATATCGTTCCAATCTTGTATGAATTTGCCAACCCACATCCGTTTCCATTCACTCTACTGTCTCATGACAACCGGAAGATTACGTGGCAGTGTATCAAGATCTTTGTGGGTTGATACGTCCCTTTAGACGAGAAATGGAACCATGGAGCAAGGTAGGATAAAAAAAATTTTTTAGAAAAGAGCAGTAACCTTTTTATTTTGGACAATGAGGTCCATAATGAAAAGTACCTTACAGACTAACATACAAAATAAAACACTTTAATAACAACAAACATAAGCAGACAACGGGCGGTATTATCGCTAGATAGCTCTCTTACGGATAACCTTAATATAGACATAAAAATATCAAAGCAAAAACTAACAGCGTGCTCCGGTTTTGTGGTCGCTGTTGGTAGGCGTTCCCGTAGGTGTTCCAGCCGTTTCAGGGCACTGTAACGGCTGGAACACATCTTTTTGCCAAAAGTCAGGACACTCGACGGGCATCAGCACCACAGGACGCTTAAATAAAATATTATAAAAGGTCTGATGTCTTTTGGTGGTCTGTATTTGTAATTTCAGATTGAAAATGCTTTGCTAACCTTAAAGCATAAGATGAAACTTCTCCAGCTTAGTCATATATCACCGGGTCTGGGTTTTGTTTCCGTTTTGCAGCCATATTTTTGAAGCTAAAGTAGCAATTACAGGTGAATAAGAGCTACAATAACGTCAACAATAATTATTATACGATATAAATGCAAGGTGCGCTTCAGTAAAGTAAAATAGTAGCCCTGCTTACCATTCATACCGGAGCAACAGTTATCAGGACCGGCCTGCGCAGGATTATTCCTACATTTTAAATAAAATAGAGATTATAAAAATATGTTGCTCGTGAGTTCCAATGTCAATTAAGATTCTTTGATTTAGTACAATAAAACAAGAGCAATATCAGAAGCTCTATCACAGTAAACGCAATTATTTTCACTAGTTGATAAACCATTTACTGTTTTATTACTCTGTCCAAGGTTGTCTGGAAATAATTATTTAGCGGTAAACCGCCTGTGGTTACACTTTTATTTAAATTATACTGTACTAAGTTTATTTTTTGGTGTTTAATCAAGAGTATTTGTATTGTATTGCCGATTGGAAGCCGGCGATGCGATGCGCGTGGCGTCGGGCGACGCGGTGATTGGTCATAATCGTTTATAGAGAAACGCTACTGCATAAAAGCTATATATTTCATTTGCCCACGCATAGCATCGTCCGACGGTTTGCCAGTACAGCGAAGCCGTAGCTTGATGGTTTAAATAAGCGTGACCTCATACCTATTTCTTACTTCGCCAGCCACTTCGCCTCCTCAGCAAAATGTTCAATGCCGGTTGCTTTTTCTTCTATCTCTTTCTATAAAAACCTTGTCCTGATAATAACACACATAACAACAAAAGAATAAACCAATTTGGTGCAGTCGTTTGGAAGTATTGCGCGTACATACATTTCGGCGATTCTTTTTTTATTTAAGTACTATAGATTATAGCTATCACTCCATTTGTTTGGTTTGTTAATATTTGTACAATTTTGAATAAGATATCTCTTTGGGTTGTTTCTGATATTATAATAAAAGAGCCTGATCAGGTTACCAACGCCGTAATAGACATTTCTCGGCATTCAATTTAATAACCGTTCTTTCTATTTTTACTCCAAAAATATCCCCATTTCCAAAACTACTCCCTTAATGGGTCGCTAATACCATAATTCATTCGTAAACCCAATTTTCCACTAAGTAAATACATTTCTCAACACTATTAAACTCTTTGATAACCTCAAATAGGCCGTTCCCTATTATTTGTTTGTCGTTGCTGGTTTATTTCATTGCGCAAGAAGTAAAAAGGTTTTAGTACAAAATTATGTCGACGCACTACAAGTCCTATGCTCAAAAGAATAAAACTGTAAGTCCAAACTCCGTGCTAAAACACTTACCGTTGCGTATGTCGTAGATTCAGGTATTAATAAATGTGCTAGTGGTGACTCGGCAGTAGTGGCTGAATGTTTCACTTCTATACGAACTGCTTTTATTAATCCTTTTTGCTATTGACCCGTTTATGTTACTTTTCCATAATGGACGTCTTTTAGGCGACGTGTGTGTTAGTTTGTTACTACTTCACGCTGCAATGGCTTAACGGATTTCGATGAAATTTGAAATGAAGATAGCCTGTGTGGTAGCCAGGCTGCTTATCCCGAGAAATATTAAAATTCCCAAAGGAATAACTATAATCAAAATCTACGCGGACGAAGACGCGGGAAGAAGCTTGTAAATAACCTAGAACAGTATGCTTATGAACGTCACTAAGTGAAACCCTAAACGTATTAGGTTTTTTGATTTTAACTCCCGACATAAAAATAATGTGTTGTAAGTTTACCTTTTTTATGTATCTGTGTGTCTGAAAGGGATCGCTATTATATCTGGGCCCCTTTTATCATACGCTTGTAACTTGTTTTACAAACGGTAATCACTACATAGTATAAAACAAAGTCGCTTTCTCTGTCCCTATGTCCCTTTGTATGCTTAAATCTTTAAAACTACGCAATGGATTTTGATGCGGTTTTTTTTAATAGATAGAGTGATTCAAGAGGAAGGTTTAATATGTCGCACCCCCAGAACAACACTGCACTAAGTCAAAATAGCTCATTTTTCAGAATCAACGAAAAATCGTTATCTCATGTTATATCAATGTTATTTCGAATCTCATGAACATTGCATGTGAAAAAATCAATGCGTTTCAGCATTATAATAGTTCGGACTATTCAAACTGCGCTATTAAAGTAAAATTATGCATATTTTGACTTAAGTCACTGTTGTGGAATGACTGCACGCAATAATGAATAATTATTTCGAGTTACGCGGTTTTTACTGATTAATTCTGAAATAATCTACTGTTATTCTACTGTTTTTTGATTGATATTCAATATACAATAACGACTCAATTGTTTAGTTTCCGTGAATAGTTACCTATTTAAAGTGAAATAAAACCAAATTTTACTTAAATCAGTAGGTACGAGTACACATTATATTATTACTCAAAAACAAACATCGTAATTATGTTAAACTTCAAAAAGGGAAATACTTTTTTTTAACCATAAAACAACAAGAACTTATTATTTCTAACTATAACAGACTGTAAGTACAACTACGTAGTATTACAGTCATTCATGGCACATCACAAAAACTTAAAAACTAAACAAAATTTCAAAAAATATAATTATTATAGACGTTCAACCACTAAACATAATTCCAAGCGGTATTAACCATTTTCAACTTAAATAGCGACGATCGCATTAAAAATTCTAAAACCCAGACATATTTCTATAAAACGTAGGTAACAAAGGAACGTTTAACACTAGCATTAAACACCATTAGCTATCTTTACTCAAAGTATTAAATATCTTGTACTCTAATACGTATAGTATACTTACTTTCTATAACCAGTCTTTAAGAGTAACAAGTCTTATTTAAATCACAATGTTTTACATCACAGGTTTACTTTTCATCCTGTCATCTTACCGTAATATTAATCATTTTTAAGAAAAAAGATCAATAATTATATTCAATAAAAATTATGTATATATTATCAAAAAACGAGGAATCTGTTTTTTTATAACTTATGAAATAGGAACTCAATGTTATGTTTTTCATTATTCTAAATTTAATGCAGTCTTATAATAGCAGTTAACATAATTAGTGGGAATTACTTTTTTTTCGATTAACTCCATAATATCTCTTTTTTTATTTTGAGCCACAGGTTGTCTTTCTGTATATGCTTTTCCTGAATTCCGCAATGTTTTTGCAATCTTAGACTTCCAGCCAGTTGGGTTTCGTTTCCTTTTTCTACTTAACATGGGTTCGCTTACCGATTGACGATTGTCAATGGTAGTAGAAGATGAAGGGATGTTTGTCACAGTAGAATTGGAATCTCCATGAGCATTTACTGTAGAAGGACCGGGTCTATTAGATTCATCATCTACTTGAGCATTGGATCTACTGGAGCTGCTGGAGCTTGGCGACGATGAGCGGGAGCCTGACGAGGAGCTCGAGGAGGAAGAAGAAGATAATCTTCTAGGTATTACAAGAGGGCGGGACATTGGTTTAACAGGCACACAAAAAGTTGGATCTGTATCTGAATCATCTATTGGATCTTCTTCATCGCTATGGTTTGATAAAATAGGAACAGGTACCTCCCTATCGGATGCTCCACCGCCTGATGCTGCCACTGCTGACGTCCCATTGATTAATACTGCAACAGTTGAATTTCCTTTTTCCACGCTGCGTTGTTGATGTCTGGATTTTTCTGTGGTTGCTGACGAAGAGCTCGAGGAGGAAGAGGAAGATAATCTTCTAGGTATGACTTGAGGCCGAGATATTAATTGTTTAACAGGCACAGAAAACGAAGGACCCGTATACGAATCATCAATAAAATCTTCTTCATTGCTATGATTAGATAAAAGAGGATCAGGTGCCTCACTATTTACTGTTCCACCGACTGCTGCTGCTACCGCTTCAGTCGTCTCATCGGTTAATGCTGCAACGTTTGAATTTGTAACATCCTTTTCCACGCTGCTTTGTTGAACAGTAAGTCTAGTTTCTTCTGAAGTGGCTTCCATTACCTTTTCAAGCAACAGGAGACCACGACCCCGCTTCATCTGCCAAAAACCAATTGGAAATTTCATAAATTCAACAATAGTGCATTATTTAAAAAAAAACCATTTATCCCCTTGTAAATAAAGAACAATGTAAATTGTAAATATATTTCTTTTAACTTATAGTGAAAGTAAGAATTTTGGTAATAAAAAATAATAAATATTATCATGTTTAAGCAACATTAAGGCATAATTTACATCTACCGTCAATAGTGTATTATTTCACTGATTTTCACCTTTTACGAACAATACTGAACCATTTTAGAATAATACAAAAAAAAAATCTTACCTTCGTCAACAACACAGAACTATTTCGAAATAGTATCAATCCCGGTGTTTACGTATAGTCACCAACACTGAATTAAACCTAAATAACTCGTAGTAATTTTCGTAGTGCATTCAACAATACCGTGTTATAACGAAATAATTCACTGTTACGTAAGGCGTTGCGTGCTGTTTCCTCGGCAGACAAGTTCCAACTGGAAATATTTCTGTGTTCGCGGTCATAACTCTCGCAGCGCGGCTTCACCAACAGAGAGTTAGAGCGCCATCTGTGTGTCATTTTTGTCAATATAAATACGCCGGTCTTCATGGTACGCGCGCCAAATTTTAGGCTACTCAATTATATACATAACTCGATTTTGAGGTTTTTTGACATAATGCAGTGTTGTTCTGGGGGTGCGATGTATAAAACGTTCTGGGTATTGTTCGGGTGTTACAGAAAACTCACATAAACCGAAGCGAAGCGAGCGCGGGTCGCTAGTAATACCTATATATATATATTATAACGATACTTCCACTTGTATTACAAGTTGCAAGCTTTTTAGTTCGATTGATCTACCCCTTAAGTTATACCCCGTAGGTATGTCTTCGTTTCAAAAGCAACGTGTTTAAATGGGTGATAAATAAAAAGATTAATACCCCGAACTCAACGTCAAGACCTATCCATTTAACCCCGTTTACCTATTTTCTGCTGTTCGAAAGTTAGGGCTTAAAAGTACACACCTACCTTCGGACCTGTCTCTGTCTCTCTGTGATTATGAAGAGGTTGGTTATTTATTTTCATGTAATCAGATGGACTAAGGCCCACTGCATTATATATTAGGGTTTCAACCTTTAACGTGACTTCATCACCATCATGTCAGCCGAAAGACGTCCACTGCTGGACATAGGCCTCCGCCAAGGCTCTCCACTCAGACCGGTCTTGACTTGTGCTTTTCGCATCCACCGCGTTCCCGCGATCTTTACAAGGTCATCACTCCATCTTGTTGGAGGCCTACCTACAGCTCGTCTCCCGGTCCGCGGACGCCACCCCAGAATCTTCCAAGAACATGACTTCGGTCTGCCGAAATTTATATAGATGATTCGTGAAAAGGTAAATAGGATTAAGTTATTTGCAAAAGATGACTTACCGTTCCACGGTTTATCGTTGAGATCTTAAATATTAGAAGGAAAACAACCAGTTGCAAAATCTTTTTATTTCTCAAAAACAACTTGCACTCGATAAGTACAATAAAATTCACCTAGCGTCACATTTTTAACAATGAAAAATTACAAGTTATGTCTTTATACATACTTGACTACATACAAAGGATGTAACGAAATAGAACATCTTAGTCGAAACTTATTTCCGATAATATCGTTATGAACGAATAAATGAAATATTTGTCATGAAACAGCATAATTATCATTATGACAATTCTCGGTTGGTTATTTAAAATTGGCGCATGGCGTGCAACTTAATCACATTGCCCCTGTTTGGCGTTTTTGACACGTCATATCTTTCCACTAGAAATGAAAAGGCTCAATTAATAATTATTTAATGGTAAAAAAGCCTTACTGGTTCTTCTTTACAAACTTATTAGCTCATGTGCCATTTTCGATGACAAATTCTATAACGAAGGAAAAGTAATTCGATAATTTTCTAAATAATGAATTAGGTCCTTTCAAGGACGTTTCGTATCTAACATATGTATAATATGTATAACATACCACTGAACCAACGTGTACAGATGCCATTACACAGCAAACCTGGCAACTTTTATGTAACTATTACTTAATAAGTACATGGCTCTCCAATTAGTCTTTAACAAAAAAACAAGACTAGAAAATACAGGGTGAACTTGCCATTCAGTAAAGCGAGAAATAGCTTTCTACAAAAGTAAGGCTGTAGAAATTTTTATTGCCCTCAGCTGTATAATTTTCAACGTTCACTTGTAACCATTTTGTTGTGTTTCTGTCATATTCATAAGATAATGAACCAAACCCTCATGCATATTAAAGAAGTGTCAGCCATTGAACAATGTACTCGTACTTTCAAAAATATATGATTTACAAGAGTTTTTAGGATTTCGAAAATGGAAGCTTAGTCCAATTTTTTATAGTATAAAACACATAAATATCATAAAAAACAGTTACTAAATTTGAATTGATTGAAATATCTTATGACATAGTTTGCATGATTGAACTGTCAGATAACGTCAATTACAAAAAAATATGGAAATATTTGTATTCGATTTAAAAGGCTCGCTTGAAATTGATCAGTTCCGGGAAATACTGTATTTATTAAGTTTGTTTTTTCTTTGATATTAAAGACCGGTGTAGAGACAGCTGCAGTGATACAATATTACGAATGATTTAATATTTACAGAAAAAAAAAACTTTTATTACATTCAAGGATATATTTACACCCATAAAATAAAGGTTGAATTCTTGGTTTTATATAACACATTTATCTTAATACAATACTTACAAATGAATTATTTACAATACTACTTATGTTAGTAATGGCTGATACATTAATGACAAATGTTACGCTGACTACATAAGCAGATCTCTTCAAATTAAGCCCTTTCAGTCCCGCGATATTTGTTACAGTCATTTAACAATACACATTAAATGCACATCAAAGTTTTTTACATTTGTATATAGTTTTTACGTATATCGTTGGGTTTTTTTTTTGTCTGTCGTAAAACGTCTACCTGGTGGTACTTAAGTGTGACTAGAGATCCATACACATTTGCAATTTCAAGACTGTAATGCGTCTCAACCTAGAGGAGTAATCAATAAGGTATGTTTCAATACAGAGTCAACACTTTCACACAATTCTAGTAAAGGTTTTATAAAAATTACACAAAATATATGAGTCATCTAATGTAATACAAAAACCTTTTCGCTATTCAAAACCGGACAATGCCCTGAACGCATTGTATTTTAGAAGGTTAAACGGAAAAACAATTGACAGTCAATAACAAGATTTTATTTTAACTTAAAGCATAGCATTTGACAAAATACATGATGTTTGCGAAAATCGGTAACCAAATATGTTTCACAGTGTGAGGCACAAATATTTCTAATAAGATTCGAGCCTCATCCTGTATCAGTTTTAAACGTAAAATGTTAGTAACTAACAAAATTATTGTTTTATCAACTAAATCGAGTAAATTTTACTATGTAGCATTATGTAGTCAGACATAACTTAAAGCAAAATGACATAGCTCTTTATTTATAAAGGAAATACTCAATAATCGTATATTGTCGATATGCTCCGCTGGAATCACTTCACAAAAAAGTCTCTGGCATTACATTAAAAATATGTACAGTCTTCACAATTTTGCTTACTCTAAGTTATTTTATTAGGAGTCTGTATCTATAGTGGCCCTCTTGTATCATTTCGTTGATCATTTAGGTCCTTTAGGAATCGAAGTTTGTCCGCCGAGCGGTACCTGTTGAAGTGATATACATTTGAACTTAAAACAAAATGCTTGCGAGATTAGATATTCAAAATATATGGCTTTATTCTACTCGGTAAAAACATATTGCATTCGACATGCTATCGTATTGTCAATATTACTATAGCCTGTAATGTACAATAATGGCGGCTGAGTAAAAACAATACGATAACATGACATAGACAATATGGTTTTATTTAGTAGAATAATAGAGCCCCAGGTCGGGTGATTATTTATTCAGCGTTTTAAACGCCGTCATTATTGACTTCGCGTATTATTCGAGACAAAATTAATAACGTTCTTGCTCTCTTAATTGGACGGGATACTACCACCAGGTTAGCTATTTTTAAAATCAAAAATTGCTAGTATAACTACTTACTAGCAATGATAACCATTATTTTCGTATACGAGTATATACTGAAGACAACAATGACGGCGGGTGAATCGCCCGAATATTCACCCGCTCCTTGATAAAATTCGGCTGGCAGTCGCTTTAATACTGACAGTACTCACTCTTGTTTCATTCAAAAGCGAGTATTACCGATGACTATTAAATAACTTGTAGTACTGTTGACAAAACAATTACAAACAAACAAAATGTTACACGTCCCCCAAAATAGGCAAAATATAGATTTATTTGCATTTTTTTTATTAATAAAAACTATAAATAATATGCTGTGCGTTATCGTTCAGTATATTCATATAAATATCCATACAGGCAAACAATAACCTTTGTGACACTTCAAAAAAGTTGCCATTTTGACCGTTGACTGACATAGTCAACATTCCTTTTTGTAATGTTTGAAGAGTTTATACAACTTGCACGCCCATTTGCCGGTTCTGGAACGGTGAGTTTTTCAAATATTTAATTGACGAACTGGCTTTTGTTATAATATGATAGAACACTTTACTGGTTTCAGAACGTACGTAATAGTATCCATCCATTTACAGAACATCGATTTGAAGTGCTTGTATCATATTCACACATATGGTCGGACTACAAAACTTGAGGTGTAGAGAATTTAGGGGCTTGGCATTGGTTTTACTAAGGATTTAAATATTAACTATGACAATAATATAGATTTAAGATCTTGGCTACACTGAAATTAATACGAAGTTGGAAAGTAAATTTTAATGAACGTTCTCACGCAACATGACTAACCCAACTAAATCTTGTAGGTACGAGTGAGATTATGTGAGTTGAGAAACAGTTAATTTCTATAAGTTCTCCGTAGGGTTCACCTAAGAATTTAGAACTCGTGTTGCAAAACAAACACTAACTTATTGGAAGTTTCTGCTTTCAGAACTACAGCTTTAACTTTTAATGGTAACATATTGCCCAATTAAAGTTGGCTTGTAAGACTAATACGATTTACGTTGTTAAGTCTGAAAGGTTGGATAGTTGAACTTTTAAATTAAATACGAAGCGTTTAGAGTTATCTGAAATTACTATGATCACTGGAGTTATTATTTATTTCTAATATTTATGTACCCCTACTCACAAAAGCTATAATCGGGAATCAAAACTTGATACCACGGCATAAAATCTGTTTTACAAACAACTTTATTGTTAGTTAGAAGAAAAAAAAACTAATTAAATCTTCATTTTTGAACCAACAGCAGTACGAGTAGTGTAGATTTTGGATCTATGGAGCTGAGCAGTTCTACTACTTACTTGGATCGTTTTTTTCTCCTTACTGTGTCGACTGGAGTAGCTTCCACACACAACACTATCAATTTTGAGCTGCAGGAATACCTAAAGAAGAAAAAAAGCCATTGTATTTCGTCATTTTTGAAGGATGATTATTTAGTTTTCCTAGAGAAAACACGTTAAACGTTTAGTCACTTATTGAGAAATATTATTTTTTTAAAGATCATAATTGTACAGGGCCTCCGGAGCCTACACGATCCCTGAAATATACTTTTGCTTTTGACAAAATACCCTTACTCACATGTTTCCAGCATCATAGAATTCCTATTTTTGCCAAAATCAACGTGCCACGTTGGTTATTCATACGAAAGCGTCAAAAGATACAGCCCTTCGCTGAAGTCTTATCGGTATGTACATTTAGGGAAACGAGAAAATAAAACTGAATGTTGCATGAGTTGAAAATGATTAGCTTATGTTCACTGAAGGCTTTTTCGAAAGTATGTAACATAACAAGAATATTTTCTATTATTTTAAGGTTGGGAAGTTTACTTAGTTTAAAAAAAGACGTAAGATAGTCTGAGTCTTGTTCCTTATCTGACATGGAGTCCATGGAGTTTCAGAAATCTATGTAAAAGTTGTATTAAATATTGGGGCCTTCTGTCCAGGGGGTCCGAGCGGGCATGATTAAATGCAAACTTACAGTCTTAAGAGAAAATTGCCAATTAATCCACCGGCAAGAGCGTAGCTGCTGTATACTCATGAGTAAAACAATAATAAACAAAGTATTTTCAGAAGGGTTGGAAGTCTTCAGTCTTTACATCTCTATTTCATGTTCATTCTCAAAATAGTAAGAATTAAAAATATCAGACTCTCAATGTCCTGGAATCTTAAAATACTTTTTTATTAAAGTATGATTGATTATTTTTACCCAATATTTTACATCTGGTATAGTTGGAATCTGAAATAGTGTAAACTTTGAGATGCGCCTTTAGGCAGGAATTCCACTCAAGATTTGATAGTTTGTTATTAAAAAAACACACAACAATTTCTCAAAAATAAGTCCGGCGCAAACATATTTATCTAATACGGGCTAATATATCGTATATCAATTTGGCCTCCTTTGTTCCAAGCTGATATTAAGTTTATTCCCAATCCTTCCAGCAGATAGACAGTAATATGAATTTCCAGTCAGTTTATTGAGACAACATTATGGTAATGAATCGATGCGATGCCTCCTCAGAGAATGGCTGATTCTGGGAAATTGATAACCTATCCTTGATTTATCCATTATCTTTCGTTCGGTTGAAAATTGAAAATTAATATTGAAGAATGAAATGTTTTGTTTTAAAAATATGCAAAATGTATCGATGATTTTATGCTCTGATTCACTAGGATGGATATTTACGTAAAAAGATGTAGAAAATATGTTGTCTAGTAAAATAAACGGTGCATGAATATCAGATAATTTAGAGCATTTGAATGGAACTAAAAATCATCCAACATTTGGATACTACTGAATTAAGAAAGCTAGATACATTTAGTATCACCAGACAACAACTTAGGTACCTACTACTGGTAAATACGTTTCCAACAAAATGCAAACTATTGCATGATTTGCGTTACTTAACGGCTGCAAAATACAAATATTTAGGTGTGTGTAGTTATATAAAACATTATAATTTCTTATTTTATATGTATCAAGACTCACGGCACTGTGTCCGGCCAATTTCGAAGAAAAAGCCGTGCGATATTGCAGTGTGTATCAAACCCATTCAGCCCTTTTTCCTGCTCTCATAACTTTTTTCCCGGTACAGCCAGGAACCCGTTTTTTTACTGATTGTATTATATGTATATAAGAGCTATTTAGTTTTGCGAACCTTCTTAATTTCATGGAATTCTCTGTATAAAAATAAAAATAAGAACTTACGTCTCCTGGTCTAGCAGCTTGTTTGAGCGAAGAGACGAAGCTAGCCCAAATTTGTCTGGGCTACTGCTATGCCACGCGTCGCAGTACGCGTCCATTGCGGGCTCGCCATTGGTGTTGGCGCCATGCCACACAGCTTTGGTCGGCCTGCGAGTAATAGAAAACCAAAATAGAGAAGGGCAGGAAGTGCGATTAAAGAGACAAATTATAAATTTGAAGTGTACTTAAGGTAATGGTATATAAACGTGGTAAATAAGTCTAATATCAACCTAAAAATAGTACTGAATTATACAGCGAAATAGAATTCCTATCTAAGATAAGCAATGTAACGTAAGACTCATAATAACGTATAACTTCGCAAAATTAAGGTAAAAGAAGAGCCTACGAGACTTATTAAATCTAAACTTAGTGACATAAGTTAGCCTGGCAACTGCCAACACATTGTGGAATGCAATAAACGTTTGTATATTTTTATTGTTTTTCAATCCAAGAAATACTTTCTTGGGAAGGGAAAAGCACATGTAATTTTGCATAATAACCACAACATATTCAAAAATCGTTAAAATCGGATTAGATTTAAGGTTTGAGTAACGTTACCAAATTTTGTATAGAAATTTTCAGAACATTAATTCTCTTAAATAAATAATTTAATAGAAAGAAATAACTTTAAATTAATAATTGTATCTGTGGAAAAAACTTACCAGCCCGGATCCATGAGAACATTCTTCCCACTGAAGCTGTAGATCTTAGGCGCGTGCGCGAACAATGCGCCGGAGCCGTCGAACATCTCCCCCCAGGAGTTGAAGAGCACGTCACCTCGCGTGTTCACCACTGGAATCCCGCGATCCACCCAGCTCACTATTGAGTCCATCGTCTGGACTCTAGAGGGTAAAAAAGTTGGAAGTAAATAAATGTTTTTTGGACCTCTTTTGCAATCATCATCTGGTTATTGAAACCAAATAGACGAAACCCAATCTTTTAGATCTTTGTAAAGCGAAAACATGTTTTTTTTTTAAAGGTATTCTTGAAAAAACTCAAAAGGACTCTCGAAAACAGAGAATTGGTTCAAAAATTACTTTCAAACAACAATAACCGTAAAAATATATAGGTATTATTCATCTTACTAATATGCATAAGATGCGGTTTCTCTAGTAGTTAGGTAGTCTAGTATTTAAAAATAAATATAGTTTACTTATGATGACTTTATCCCTTATGATGATGACATTACTACTTATGAAACACAACACGTTCATTGAAAAGTACACGAGAATTCAAATTTTTCTTGCTTCTATCTATCCAAATATCATAGACCCTCCATGATGCGTTCAAGAACCGCACATTATGACCATCACAAAAATAGTCTGTTTTGTTAGAACAAATTTCTTATCTGTAAAAATGGTTTTATTGTTAAATAATAACATCGATTTCGATAATATTATTTCATTCAAATTTCGAACATCTCTGAAAACCTTGACCTTCTAATATCAGTCGAGATGACGTTTAGTCCGAAATGAATTGTCAATTTGCATACAAATTTGACAAATGTCGCACGTAAGTAAGATATCGAACGATATAATAGTTGGAACCGACTCTAGTTTGTCTCTGAATTAAAAAAAAATTTACAGCTGCCAGAAAACTCTTCAATCTTTTTATTACCGCCATTCCCGGTTAAAATTTGTTTTGTTATCTAAAATTGTTCGATTTGTTAAATTTAAACCATAAAATGAGCGATCAAGATGATATAGATATTTCGGCGACGCCCACTGATATGCTTGACAAAGCAACTAAAATCATAAAATAATAACTGTTAGTGGCCCTGAACAACGCCGCAATGCCGATCATGATGTGCCGATCCGATCATGGAGGCTTATGATATGTAGGTAGATTAAGTAGTGTATGTAACTGTACATAATTAGGCATTAAAACACTTGTGTGATGTTATTATAAAACTCGCCTTACTCGTGTTTAATGCCTTTCATTATGTACAGTTTCATAAACTACTATAATTATTTATTTTAATACTTTTATAAACCAGACTCACCATTGAAATCGTTTACTTCAAATTTAATTACGAAAATCTTTTAAAAACCTTGCATTCAATTTATAAAGAAGCCATTTTCTAGGTAAACGTTCGATGTAAATGGGTGTTCTCCCACAAAATTATTTTAAATGTCGACTTCTATCAAAATGGGCGGTGCAACAATTTATGGCTGATATCGAAAAATAAAGCTTAACCGAAAGCTTTTAACTCCTGACGTCGATGTTGATCCCGGAAGTGTATTCTACCGAGCACTTACGCGCGAGCTTTCGATAATTAAGTTAAATTAAGTACTTTAGAGATTCAATTAGGTTAATAGATAAAAAACTTCTTCATTCAGTTTGATTTCATTTACCTAGGTATGGTTAGAAAACAATGTTCCAAGATACTTAAATAGGTTGATTGGGACCTTTTTTAAACACTTTTTTGTATTTATCTTCCCTTGAATATCAAATTCCTTCAGTTACATTATTCTCATTGTCAAGTCAACTTTTGGTTAGGTACTGTAAGAAGTGTTAAAGGTTGTATTAGTAAGACTGATCTCAAGCGAGATTGGCACGCTATAAATGCCAGTTTTCTATCATTCGATGTTTACTTGTGTGGTTGCCGGCTTAGAATAGTGCCACTCCATGTTTTCTCGTGGAAGTCGTAAGAGGCGATTAGGGGAATAAAGGCTTGTATGTAGTATTGTTAGGCGATGGGTTTCCAACCTATCACTAATATACACTGGTAAACATCTTAGTCAGATTGTGCAAAATGTGGTTACAGAATTACAAACAAGTTTTTAGAGTTGTTGGCAATTCTGTAGCTCTGCCGACCCCACCCTGGGAATGACGGCGTGAAAGCCAAAAGTTTACTATAACGTACCCTGAGTCTGGCGTGTTATTACTTAAAATTAGTTTATTATAACTTTAGAAGCCCTACCTATCTTAATGATGCCTCCACTCCACTGTATGTGTAGTTAATAATGGATGTATAATGTTTAGTATAAAAAAGGTCTAATTTTCATTTTACATAACAATAATCGCATGACTTCAATCTCTATAATAAACCAACGATATAATAATCATGATGCATAATTTAAAGTATTATAATGCTCATAAAAAAAAAACTAACTTCTTTCATTACTATTAATGTGGTAACAGTTCTAACCTAACCTAGTTAGAAGAAATTAACTAAAAATGCAACAAGAAAATTATAGTTATACTAAATGAGTGTTATGTTATTCGATTGTATGCCAAATGAAATTATACAATTGGTTTTTATGCTAAACGTTCATTATGCTTTTCGTGGTTAGTTAAAATGAAATTATACAAAATGTTTTTAGACTCATTGAAGCGCCCCGTTAATACTCTACCTGCTCGTACTAATTCCTTTACATTTACGATTTTGGAGCTTTGAAACTATTTCATAACTTATTCTGTTTGTCAAATTGGAACTTAAGCAATCAACAACAAATATATAAAGCAATTACTTCGATTTATAATTAAACATTAAAATACTAGGAGGTCAGAGCTAACAGGAGTAAGCTGTTAGTCCAATGGGCTTAACAGCGGCAGGCCACAATGTTTCGTGAAATTCACATCACAATATTCAATATTTCCTTTTACAGTCTGCGTATCTGAGCTGAAATTGCAACTCGAATTGATATGAATTTATTGAAGTGTTCAACCATTTTCAATATGCATTTCTGCTATTGAATAAAAAAGGTATTTTTATAAATGTCAACGATTTTATCAAGAGGTAGGTACTTACCTAATTTGACTACAAGTAATTGGAAAGCCCGTTTTGACTACACTACGCTCAACCTATAACTCTCCCAGACGATTTAAAAGAGGTTTAAACTATAGTATATTGTTGTAGAGATTAGAAAGTAAGCAATAGATGGACGAGTTAGTTCGAGGGCCGACGCGTAGGCCCTCGAAAGTACGAGTCCATCTATTGCACTTTGGGCCGAGGCTTAACACAGTGCTTTTCACGACTACTGCGAGGAAATAAAAAAAATATCTTATAAAACTTTATTTCAGATAATTAAAAGCAGACATATATGGCTGTATGGAATCTGATTCCTTTGCCTATCCGTGAAGGGATGAATATTATTAAAAAAATAAAACGACTTCTCATTGGGCAATTTAATTTCATATGCAGCACAAAGTTTGTTCTGATTGGTCGAATTAGTGATCTGCGGACTGATGTTATTGGTCAATGGAACAGACCAACAATGTTAACATAGTTGGTCTGTTTAAATTCATAGTAGGCCTGCTCATTCAATGTACAACTATCGACTGTTTTGGGGACCAAGAACAGACCATCTTTCGCCACATTTCCGAGCAGTGGCGTGAAAAACTATTTTTTTAAATCGGGGTATAAAAGGGTGATCCAAAGATCCGCTGGGTCAAGCCAGATTAAGGATCTAGTAAATACTTTTAAGTGATAGTTAGTATTTTTTTACAGTCCCTTATAATAATCGATGAGATTTGTATGTACATCATAATAATGTTAATCCTCCAGTTAAACACATACGAACGGAGCACTAAACTATAATTTGCTGCGCATTAACTTCGTAAATCTAGTTTATGTGGTTGCATTTTCTCGAATATTATCCGCTACTAGCAAATTGTTAATGACTACCTACGCTATGCGGTGTAAACTATTATGCACAGTGTGTATGGACAAAGCGTTGATATATATTACGTGTTTGGTTAGGGTTAACTCATGAACAGATCACCTGTTAAGATTATACGGAACAGTTGTGGTAAATCCGGGTATACCGTATATAAACCACTAATAAGCGGAATAATATCGTATTGAGCTCTGATTTAGAACAATTAAAGACAGGAGTGAACATGTCCTGTATAGAGAATGTTAGTTAAATGGTTTAGTCACGCAGCAATAAAATTGTTACTCCGCTTATCGCTTAAATAATGTTGAAAAAAATTTTTTTGAACTGCTTGGTGCAAAAGTCAAATACGATTTAACCGCACTCGGAAAGTAAGTCACTTCGTTTTAAATATATAATCGTCTCACGTAACTGACTGACTAAACCACTGAGTAGTGGTTTTATTTATATAATCGAAGACAAGAGGCAGCCAAATCACACTTTATCTACTCGTATATTGAATTGCAGATCAAAATCATCGTAAGGCTATGATGAACTTCTGCTTTGACGAAACGCTGTATATTTGACGATCTTAAAATGTCAATTGGAGACTGAAATAGAACCTTCCTAAATAGCACAAAAAAAATTGTCAGGATAAATACCATCACTTAGCTGACATTCCGTTATGAAATAGTATTTTCTTGCCACACCATACCATGAGATACTAAGTACTCAGGCAGTTCTAGTTTGTACAGTTCATTGCAACTTTATTTACAAAAATAGAAGGGTTATCTAATCATAATTATTAAACTATGTATAAGTTTTTTTTTCGCAAATAGTTTTATCATACTTTTTTATTGATCCCACGTAAACTATGTAAAAAACAAATACACTTTTGCGAAATTGAAGTTTGTAAAATGATACGTTCATCAAACGCACTTTTGGTCAAATGAACGTTTGCCAGTATATAATTTGTTTAGCCTACCTGGAAGATATAAAAGCGGTAAAGGTGCCACCTAGGCCCGTCCTCTGGCCTTGTCTGGAACATTCGTAGTTGGTGCCTCGCACGCCGTGCATATCCCCAGTGTGTGGCTCGTTGAGAGCTGCCAGCCGCAACTAAGTAAAAAAAGTTTAAACAACGTATTAGGGAGAAAAGCTGAGAAATATTTTTTTTTATGCTAGAGGAACACCGGCGTGTAACTTTTTTGTTGCATGTTTGTAGCTCCTTGTGCAGTGTTCGTCAGGTTAGATACCAACATATTACTCGTTGATCTAAGCTTATGAAACAGTATTTCCTTGTTTAGATCCAGTGTGGGGTAAAATAGCTCGTAAAATTAGTAATACTAGTATGAATTTATTTTATTCCAGGTTAACCTTGCGTTTTTTAGATTGCCTTGTGTACATGGGTCTAAGGAACCAATTACCATTCTCTTCTCTACTTGAACAATGTTAAATAGAAATCATCCGCGCTGACAGATGGACAGACAGGCTTAGTGATAGGATTCCGTTGCAGCTTACAGCAGAACAGTAAATAAAAACTTGACTTACCACGGGTCCTTCTCCCGCGGGGTTCTTATGATGCACTAAGCTAGAAGTTTCTAGAATATTCTGCACAGGCCCTCTGGTTGGTCCGTTTGTAGCTGGCGCCCTGACCGCTAGGAGCGAGCCCATCTGGCAGAGAAAAAATAATTTTAAATGCACAGGAATTAATGAAATACAGTCTACTTTGCTACGGGTCAAGGTGTATGTGTAAGACACAATAAGTCTAGTAATACCTACTAGCTTCAGCAGCACGACTTGCAATAAAAATAAATTTGCTCGTTAAAATACCACGGTACAAAAATGTACCAAAAAAAATAAATTTAGTTGGTAAAATCTAATTGATTTTCACATATTACCGTATAATTGATAACTCGGTCGCCTTGCATTTGTTTTTTTGTTTAGTAGAACAAAACCCTATAGTTACGTAAGATTTTGGAGAAGTATATATAATTATCCTTATAGAAGTTATAGACATAATTCGCAATTAATTTAAGTAATTTAGTTACTTGCTTTATGAGATGCTCATACTCTGTCAATTATTTTCATAAAAGATAATAATTATTCCATTACATAGTAAAAATAAACAAAGCACGCTGAAAATCACTCATCATATAAAATAACACTAAAACCTTTGTCTGAAAGTGTAATTAGAGTAGCGAAAATGTTTTACGTGTCACAGCGTAAAACAACCCCTCTTCCCAATTATGCGACCACAAGCGTTAATTAACTATTTATCGTAACCACGCTAACCACTTTACCGTATTAACCAGTAGTAAATAGATTTAAAAAGGAAACTAAATTACTATGCGTGTGTGTGAATGCACGCGAGGCTGTAGTTGAAAGCAGATACGTTATTATGAAGTATGTATGTATGTGTACAAAAGTATTAAGTGGAACTTAATAAACCTAGGGCTTAGAGAAATGTGATTATAAGTAGGTAAGGTTAAAACAATACGGCACATTAATTTTCCAAATGGCAATACAAATATTTAGCATGCTAACCGATAGTTTTAAGGAACTTCCATTCAATTTATTTAAGGAAAAAATGTTGAATCACCTGGTTGAAAATTGTTACTACTCTATTGATGAGTTCATGTCAAATTTAAAATTATGAGTATTTTAATTAATTAATAACTTAAGTAAATTTAGTAACGATGAAATATTTGTACGCCTTATTACGATAAAACAAGGAATGGAATTGTCTTATAATTGTGTTACACCTTTTTTGTACCCTTGTTTAAGCAAATAAAAATATTTGAATTTGAATTTGAAAACCGTTTAGTAATTGTTTATAAATCGGAATATACTTACAAATAACAAAATCCACCTTTGAAAATTCTACCCCTTAAAATCTATTCCACACCGTAATCCCATCTCGTTACGATACCGTTATTATTGCTGTCCACGTCACGATAACTCTTATGCACGTGACAGTAAGAGTCATACGTCAACAGTGTGATTTCGATGTCCTATCAAGATGGTTTATATCTTAAACCAAAGTATAATCATGCCCCTGTAATGATGATGCTGATGATGATGATGATGATGCTCATGATTACTTGGAATTTTACCCTTACATTTCCAGTCTATATAGAAGCCATATTAAATAACTACGAGTATGTCCATGACAAAATGTATTGATTGAGATGTCATTGAAATTTGTCAAAACTGTGTTATTGTAGATTACTTACCGCTACATACTGCCACCCATTGTTGACTCGGACGAGCAGTGCCTGCTCCTGTATCACATAAGCCAACGTTCCTAATTGGCTGCTCCTACCTATCTGAGGACAAACAAGACATATCAAACACTATAGCGATTAGATCAGTAGGTACCTACGAAAGATACATAAAGTATTAACTTATACCTTTTTCACAAATGCCACAAAGTTGTTACAAATAAATAAATAAATATATGGGTTCAAATCCCAGTAAGAGAAGATATTTGTATGATGAGACAATCGTTAACTATGTAGTACAAGCCAAGAGCATAGATTGGGACTACGTCAAGTGGTGTGACTTTGCCCCATTGCATTAATATCAGGCGTCAATTTCACACCAATTGTCCCAGTCCCAAACTAAGCTCTAGGCTTGTACCATGGGTACAACACACATGGGTAGAGAACGATATAAATATAACCTTAAACATTTACATAGAAAACATACTCAGTAACAAATATTCGCGCTCATCACACAAATATCTGCCCTTACACGGGATTTGAACACAGAAGAAACCCCGCACTCTGACCCGGTATTTTTGCTCCTGAGTGTAGGTCGACGAGAATTGATAACCTCAAAGTGTCTTAGTTTTCAAGTTAGTAGTGAGTTGCAATCTTGAAGTTTGGTATGACGTAATCTCTGAACCATAACGATGGCATCTATTCTACTTGAGCAAAATGTTTCAGATACGGTACGTTTATTGATAGGTAAAGCGAAACAAGGATTTTTTTTTAAATATATCCGTAAAGCAACGGCGATGTTGGAGGCAGTACTCGTAGTATTTCTATTGATTCTGGAGGATTTTCATAAATCAATCCCCAAGTCCAAAAACGTCGGTCTTGTTGAATATTTATTTTCACTATTACTTTTTAGTTTTAAATACAAAAACAATACTTCAGATAATAATTACGTATGCTGTATTTCGCTTCACCTATTTTCTTGCAAAACATTTATCTTCATTCTATATTATAAAAGTGATTGATCGTTATAAGTACTTACTCTTAGCAAGGATTCCGTTGTCTTAAATATAATAGTTCCTACTATGGTTCGTCCATCTTCATCATCCTCAAACTCCGCGTCTGCTCCCAAAGGATCCAAAGCGTCTCGAAGGCCTGCACCGAGATAGAATATATTTCCCTGAACTAAACTCGTAAATATACCAAGATACGATACCGATATTATATTCCATTTTATAGTTTTATTTTATTTGAAAGCAGAGAAAAGTTTACGCGGAAAAGGTAGCTAGATACAAATATTTGCAAATGTTTGAAGCATACTATATTAAATTTGCTGCGTAACTTTTGCTATCGTGAACGTAAAGTGAAACGTTTTAAATTTATAGATAATCTCTTTGTAATCCACGAAAAGGTTGAAGTTGTAAGATTAGCTCACCGTAAGTTTCTGGTCGGTATTGCACCATGTGACTTCGAAGAATATGCACAGGGTCTCGTTGTTTTCCTGTGGTAAGTAATATTAAGTAAATAATAAATAATTTATTTGAATTAATAGGTATAACGTAAGATTTAAGTCTAGTCTCCTAAATAAGCCAGTCTTGCATTGTAGGTGGGTTTGTAGTTTATAGGTACGAAGGTTCTGGAGTGGCGTCCGCGGACCGGAAGACGAGCTGTAGGTAGGCCTCCAACAAGATGGAGTGACGACCTCGTAAGGATCGCGGGAGCGCAGTGGATGTGAAAAGGACAATACAATTCTGAGTGGAGAGCCTTGTGGGAGGCCTATGTCCAGCAGTTGACGTCTTTCGGCTGACATGATGATGATGAGTTTATAGGGCAGCAATTATAATGTGATATTTATAAACGACACATCAGTATAGGAGATCGCAACAAAGTTTTTTACTAGTAAGAAAGATATATGAGAATTACATAAGAACTATTAAAAACGCTTGTTAAAATGTTGTTCAATTGGATTTCAAGTTACTAACTTGACCAACCAAAAGGACTACAGAAGCAAAGAACACAAAACCAAAATTATCAATTCCTGTAATGTTTTATTCTATTTAATTTCATTTTCAAGCTCTGGAAGCCGTCAATGCGCTAAAATAAATCACTAGTAACATGGTTTCGTATTCGTAGTAATCCGCCCTAATGCCTCTCTCACCAGCAACGATCCACGATAGAGAGGGGCAATTATCAAATTGTCGATAAATTTCCCGCTTAGTCCGATAGATCTTATTGAGAGATGGGTTTTTAATTCCAAGTTTGTGATTACCATAATTTGCTTACACAGTTATTTTTTAAATAGCGGCTCTAACTACTATCCGTCTAAACAGATGAAAAAACATACATTTGTTATTTAAATTCTTTTATGTTTTATGTATGTTTTTTTTTTTTTTTTTAAATAATAAGAGTAGTAAGTCCTGTAAAAAACAATACTTTTACACAACAAAAAATATGCATTATGAAAACATGATAATAGTAAAAGTACCTACAATTAATTACATCTCTATCGCACTTATCGCTCCCGCTACTTACCTGTGCCTGGCTCCCGGCGATTAATCCCAGGGCTATCGGTCAACATGTCAGACGGCAGTTCGTTCGCATAAGGCCCGCCCGCCGGCCCTGGCGGTCCCGGGGGCCCCGGCGGCCCCGGCACCGGGATGTACTTGGTGTTAGGCACCGGAGCGGCCACAGGCCCCGGGGGGCCCCTAGGACCCTCCTTACCCGGAGCGCCAGGGGTCCCGTCGTAACCCCGATCACCTTTTTCACCTTTAATCTGAAACAAATCGGATAGCGTTACTCTTTTGTTTTTCGATTCGTGTGTGCCTGTATCGTTACGATGTATTACCTTGCCAAGGTCGAGCGGGTTGAGGCCGGGATCGCCTTTTTCACCTTTCTGTCCTTGTGGACCCGGCTGCCCCACCGCACCTGGTGGCCCCTGCAAGGATTACACCCGTCTCAGCTGACACCTCTAATTTATAGTGACGTTACGTTACCTAACATGTTACGTGTACCTACCCGCAATTACGCAACATAAATACTAAACAGTTGGATAATTAAGACAAGTTTATTAAAAAGTTATACGTTTGGAACTGAAAGTTTTGTAACGATTAATTTGGGTAAAATGTCTAAAATATTCGGTGCGGAAACACGAAAATAATGAAAACGAAATAGCTTTTTAATTGAATCACATGTTGCCGTTAAGCTCGGATTAATGTGTGGTTGGAGTATTTGTTCGAAGTTGGAATTGGTTTGGTACAGTGAACTTTGTTAAGGTTGATAATATTCGTTTTGAATTAAATACATGTCACGTATTAATCAATCAAGACCTATTTATTCAGAACAATTGTAGTCACCTCTTTATTAACAAACAAATAATAAAAGCGAATGAACTTTGACTTAAGGTCGCGGCCATTAAATAATCGTAAAAAGTAACCGGGTGGTTACTTTCGTGGCGTGATTAAAAACGATGTTTAATACGCTTAACTTTATGATACAATTTTAATAGCGATTTAATCTTGATAACTGTTTATTTGAATAAAATTTATGGTTCAGAATAGACCGTACAAACGTTAGTACTTACTTGTTTTGAGATGTTTAATTTTGTCTTAAAGCGAGCAAAGCCTCGTAAAAAACGTATTAAAGCAAAATAACAATTTAAGCTTAAAGCATTGCTACGAGTGCTACGCTGTAGCCTGTAGCAGCATTTTCCGTCATGTAGAAAAAATCTACTACAAACATGGATCCGACTATTGCGACACCTCCTAAGTATACTGGTGCAAGTGATTTTTTGCGATTTTCGTTTTTTTGCATTTTTATGACTATAATACTTATATCTACCTTCCACTAAAATTTTGTGCTGAAATTCTTACTACTTTCTGAAATAAAGTGACGTATACTAATGCAAGTAACACATTTTGTAAATCAGTACGTTGTATACTGAGTCAAGTCGCTTGCACCACAGTACGCGGGACCGATTCCGTGGAGGGGCCGCGTGTGAGTGGTACAACTGACAGTTGGCTCAGTGTACTCGCTAACCATTCATGCAAGCGGACGTTGGCTCAGTATGCTGGGGTATGTGTCGACGCAATAATTACGTGTGATGTACTACATATTATTAAAACCAAACTCATCCAGTTTGTATCATATAATTCAGAAAGCCTACCATTGAACTTAACTTACAACAATGAAATAGTTGATGAAGTGGAATCTTTCAAGTTCCTTGGTATTACGGTCGACAAACACCTTAATTGGAAGGAACATATTGATAGTGTCTGCACTAAAATCAGTCGATTCGTCTTTGCCTTAAAACGATTAAGAGACACGATTTCCGCTGAAGCTGCTTTAACTGCATACCATGGTTATGTATCATCGATACTTTTATATGGTCTGATTTTATGGGGTAATGCAGTGGATGTGGAGAGGGTGTTCAAAATTCAGAAGAAATGTGTCAGGGTCCTTTGTAATGCATGGTGGGACGATAGCTGCGTTCCTCTTTTCAAACGCCTTAATATTCTCCCATTGCCATGTTTATATATAAGAGAAATCTGTATTTTTGTCGTCTCTCACCCATCATATTTTAGGAAGCGACATGAAGCCTTGCATAGACAGACCAGGGAAATGATTATGAATCTTTTATATAAACCTCCAGCTCGCAAGTACATATATAAAAGAAATGTTTTTAATATGTGCATTGTTATATTTAACAAACTACCCATTAACCTTAAAACATTAGAAGGTAACGATTTTAAGCGCTCGCTCACAAAATGGCTTCTGGACAATTGTTTTTATAGTGTTAAGATGTACCTCGAGCATGATAGGAATTAAGTTGACATTTTATTTTAATTTTTCAATTACATTTTATAAGTATAATTGTTGACATTATAAATTCATGTTATTATTAATATTTTGCACGCCTGCATGCAGGCTGGATACACTGTACCCTTCTAAACATAACACCTTTGTAACTGTACTCCAGCAAATAAACGCATTTTGATTTTGATTTTGATTTTTTAAGTTCGTTTTTAAGTTATTTTTAAGTTAATGTTAATATTCAACACTCGTAACAAATCAAAATGAAGCGGATGAGAGGAAAACGATTAGTTGCGATGGTTTTAAATGAACCACAGGACAGGGAATCGAGTGGTAAGTAATTGTGTTAATTTTATATTATTACTGTGATAATTCAGTTTATTTTATGACACTACGCTTTAATTATTCATATTTACGTTTTCGTACCCAAAGGGTAAAAACGGGAGCCTATTACTAATACTCCACTGTTCGTATGTCTGTCGGTCACCAGGCTGTATCTCATGAACTGTGATAGTTAGACAGTTAAAAATTTCACAGATGATGTATTTCTGTTGCCGGTATAACAACAAATACTTAAAATTCAATAAAATAAATATTTAAGTTTGGGTCCAATACAACAAACGTGCCGTTTTTTGCTCGATATTAATAACGGCAACTGGTATGTATCTAATGTTGTATAGATAATGGTATGGAACCCTTCGTGCGCAAGTCCGGGTCACACTTGGCCGGTTTTTATTTATTATGACGTAGGTAGTGACCCTGCCTACGTAGCTAGCGGTCCCGAGTTCGATTCCCGGTCAGGGCAAACATTTGTATGTAAACAAGTGTGATGAAAGCGTGTATTCGTTTCTAGTCTGGGGTGTTTTCTATGTATATAGTATTTATTTATCTATATAAGTATGTTTATCTTCGCCTAGTTCCAATAGTTCTAGCCTAGAGCTTATTTTACACAGTACAAGCCTAGTTTAGAACTAGGTCAATTGGTGTGAGATTGTCACCTGATATTTATTAATTTAGTTACTTAGAATAATTCATACTTGTTTAAAAGTTGATGTCTGTGGGTTGTTCGTTTGTTTGGGACAATTAAATTTTAAAAGTTGTGTTTTGGAAATGGTTTTTATTCAATTTATTGGAAATAAATAACCACTCAAGAGTCATTAGCTTCTGAAACGAGTTATTAACAAATTGGGCTTATAACATTTTATGTTTATTTATATTTATTAATTTTCAGTGTCCCCGCTACCACCTGGAGCCGAACTTTTACAAGGTGAAATTGACTTCTTGGGAAATATCGATTCAGATGCGTTGGAACCCGAACACTTCTCTGAGACCATGCTTTTTGAAGGTATTATGCCAATGGAGCACAGCGACGCTTATTCAGATAATTCGTTCCCACAGTCTACAGAGTATAAGTCGATTTCTGTCGTTGCAGACGTGCATGAACCAAATATGAGCTTAGGCACAACTCACTTACTTTTAGAGTTTTGTTTTTGTTTCCTTTTTAGCAATAAGAAAAAGTTGATCTCAATCGTGATTGTTTTAATAACAGTATCAGTATTTTATTATAAGAGTTAATAAAGGTATTAGAATTATAAAGACTGAATCTTGTAAGATACTTAATTAAATTAAGTTTCTAGATTTGAATTAGTAATTTAAGAGATGAAAACCTTTCCTGTCATTGTTTTTTTTATATAAAATCTATCTAAGCGGTTGTTGAGTTATGAACGTTAATTCTTTTAAGTTAACTTTTTTTTTTTGAGAAATAAGTGATCTCAAAGTGATTTTTTTTAAAACAATATTATGTTATTAGGGTTAATAAAGGTCTTAAAATTATACATACCGAATTATGGCTGTTAAAAATTTAAGTAAGTTTATACCAGAATAAAACCGTTATTTTGCAAGTGTATCTTTTCATTTTAACAACACGAGTCAAACAATATTTTAAAAAGTCAACCCTTATTATATTTATACATAAAACTTGAAATATTACAAAAGTATACTGGTTTAAGTGACATGACTTTTATTGTTACAAGTGATTATTATGCCCTAAAACAATAGTAATGGGTAACAGAAAAAAGCAATATATTATTTATTTATAAATGATACGACCCGTAATCACTTAATTACCTATAAAAATAATAAATAAACGCTAAATTGTAATAATTGCAACAAACGATGTATACTGGATCAAGTGGTAGTTGGCTCAGTATACTGTAAATTGAAACACACGTAATACGCGTATACTAGTTTATCTGCGATTTTCTCAAAAACTACCATAGTTATTAAAATTCTATTAATGTAGAAAAAATTGTAGTGGTTTCATTAAGATAAATCTAAAATTTCATTACATTATCTTTAAAGGAAAAAAAGTTAAGCATATGTTTACCTTTGCACAGCTCTCCTGTAAAACCGTGATTTTGCACTTGCATCAGTGTACTTAGGAGGTGTCGATTGGGTCGTTTGCACTGAATATGAGTGTCGTGTTCACTAATAAATTTAGCTAATAATATTATTCTATTGGAATTTTATTGTACTCATTTTCAGATTACTGCTCGGTGGATGTTTGTAGAAAATGTAGCTATTAATAATATACAATTCTTGCTTATATTTGAAATGATTTTCCCAATGTATCGATATGATGACTGATGACAAAAGTGGAAATGGGATAATTGCAGTTTCGATATAATTATTAGTGTCTACATGAAATATGGTAAGTTAATAAGAGACTTCTACTTCTTTTCTTAACATACGTTTATGTTATGATAGCACTTCAATACGTTTTATTTATAAACTTAAAATACACTCTACGTAAAACATTGATCGATCTAATTAATTCTTCAAGTACCTTTTTAATACAGATTACACAATTTAAATACACAACACTCGACTTAACACTTGACTACCCTGAAGTAAATAAAGTCTGTGTCAAAAGAAAACGATCATCCTTAAGTTATTGTTATTCTTACGGTCCATCCGGGTAATCCGATATCGCCGGAGGTCCCGTCGGTGCCCGGTGAACCAGGCGGCCCCGGCAGGCCCGGTGGGCCTCTAGGACCCGGTGGCCCCGGGTGTCCGCGTTTACCCCGAGGCCCAGTCTCGCCCTTTTCGCCCTGTCAGGGAAATGTTAGTTGGATGTAAGAAAGTTGACCTAGTTTTACCTCGCGAAGTTTTTTGATGCGTAGTGGGTTCTGTAGCTATAATTAGGATAGGTGATTAGTGTAAGCCACTCGTAATAAATTGCACAAGTTATAGTAAAGTCAGTAAAAATGTTATATTCGTGCTCGTAAAAATGTATATTTTTACAACACTACTCGAGAAATTCGCCAAAGATGGTCTAGGTTGGCGTCACAAAATATCACGTAATGCAAGGGCAACAATATTTTTGGATTATGTGGAAACACGCCGGCAAAAATATTTATGCTAATATGATGTGCTGCTTTGTGATGATAATATTTTATCTATAGTGAAATGCAATATTATTATGTCTGCTCTAAAGGACATTATAGATGGACTTGTACACTCTCAAGGACTTCAGCTTCGTGTCGGCCTCTACATAATGTCCATCTATTGCATACTTTGTCGCCTTGGCAACAAACTATATCTATCTATCTATCTAAATACATAAACATTAACCCCTATTTCTCCTGGTCACGCTATAGCTTGAGAACGGCTGAACCGATTTGGCTGATTTTTTTTATGTTGTATTCGTTATTGTCAGGACAAGGTTTGTATGAAAGAAAAAAAAGAGAAAACCACCGGGAATGTCGGAAATTTGCAGCGGGGCGAAACCGACGGTGGGCCTGTATCAATGTATACTTACTTACATTACAGTCTTACTTAGAAGAATTTAAAAACCACTTTATAGACCAGCTGCTAAAAACACGTCTTGATATTTGAATATGAATTCCGGTTTTATCTGCAGTAACCTTACCTTAGTCCAAATAGAAGCCTCTTCCTTGGACAGAGCCACGGGTCCAGGAGGTCCTGCTTCTCCTCGGTCTCCTTTCGGTCCTGTGGCTCCTGGGGTACCCTGGGTGCCAGGTAGACCTGATGGTCCAATATCGCCACGTTCACCAGGTTTCCCGTCAGTGCCGGGGAAACCTTGAGGACCCTCCATGCCTCTTGTACCTTTCTCGCCCTAGTTTTTGACAATATACACTTGAGAGTAATGACAATGAAAAAAAATCAACTACAGTTTACAGTAACCTGGTTTTATTGATCTCACATGCATGCCATTTTCTTTTACATAACATGTAATTAGTGACCAATAACTATTGAAGTTGCATTTCGCCATGGACTTGTGACCAATTTTTTTTTGGTGTTCCATTAAAAAATTAAAAATTACGAAAAATATCAATCACCCATTCTCCATTATTTCATCAAATAAACATTTATATTTTGATAACAATTACTTAAACGAGACATTACACATATGAATTTATAAATACTTGGAGTTTAAATTTAATAGTCCCGAGCTAGTATAATGTTTTGTGTAATGAGCCAGCAAAGATAAATGCGACCAAATGGCAAATGGAATAAATAATAAAACTGTTTCATTAATTGAATACAATTTAGAGTTTAACTAACCTCAGATTTATAAAGATATCAATCCACAAGATCAAACATTTGAAAGGTAAGTTTGAAAACTATACCCATTTACTATCATTTGAAAATAAAACATGCTTTATAAAACCCGCTATTAGTAAAATTATCTATTTATGACCGCTTTTCCCTCGAAACGAAACTCAATTAAAAATGTAAAATCAATAGAGAAACAATAAACAGTCACTAAAACTATTTGAAACAGTATTAGTTGTTAATGTTGTCATTGAAAGGAAATAATGTGTAAACTAAACTGTTACCCAAAAGTAAAATACAAATAAAATGTTCATAGAAATAATTACACGATATTTCCTTTTGTATCGAATGATAGTGGAAATGGGTTATTATTAGGAAAAAATGTTGTCATTAATTCAGTTACAATAAAAGGCCAACTATAAGTAATTATAGTATCAAGATAATTAAACACCATTTTGAAAAAAATGTAGCATCCTTTATTTTGCTAAGGCTTTATTATGAACCGCCGAAACTTGTAAAGTAGCAGTCAGTGACAAAGACAAAGTAATATGAGTCATATATTTCTGTCTCTTTCAACGCTTTAACCTCACATTACGTTTTTAAGGTTTTATCCGTAAACGTAACTGGGTTTCTTTCTGAACAGTTTTTTTATGACTCGTTATCATTTAACAATGTATTTGCCTCAAGTGAAGTGCTGTATTTCAAGTAGCGAATTCATGAAAATTATCTGTATCTGCAACCAAGTAATTACCTTGTCCCCCCTCTCCCCTTGGTCTCCCTTCGCCCCTCGTGCGGGGGCGGTTCCGTCTCGCAGCCCTGCGAACATTACGTACCGTCATTTATATTCTGGTTATGGAAAACTCATAAAACACAACGAGAGTTATTAGTTAGATAAACTGGGGTACGTAAGTAGGGTATTGTATCGTTTCCCGAGTTATTACTCTGGAGTGGAGCGGTGAGATTTCGCGTTTGGAATAATCGGAATTGTGGTGTCTGTTGCTCAAGGAATATAGGACATTGATGTATACATACTCGTACTTATACATATACCTACAAATTCCTCGTGTACTATGTAGGAACAAATCATACGCATCGGTAGTCATGTACAGACGAGGAATTTAATTGCTTACCAATTTGATATAATGCGTCAATTTGCCGGGTTACACATTTTCTGCGTGTCATTAGTTGTATCCGGGAAATGTACCTATAGCACGGCTAGTATACGCATTACGTCGTACTGACAAACAATCAATTTCTTTGACTATACTAGTAAGATACTTATATCTGGCTATAATTATGTTGGAGAGTTTTGCAATGTTGTTATAGTTTACTTTTTTCAAAATAACTCTATAAAATAACCTTTGCTTTGAAAACATATTTTAATTTGGGATGATTGATGTAAAATGACGGATTTACCCTTTTATTTATAAATGCACAATAACCAAACTGTGCTTCAAGTATGGGTTTATCCTTACCTTTCACTGTGTCATCTGAATTAGACAGACAGAGACTAAGCATATTTTAATAAAAATAGATTTATTTTACTTTATGAATAAGGGCCAGCTTATTACCAGGTGAAGGATATAATAAAAATTTAAATTCCGGTAAATGTAACAATTATTGACGAGGTAATAACGATAAATGTTTTTCTTTTTTTCTTTCAAATAACTTCTAAGCAAATATAGTTGAAGCCAAAAGCAAGTTTTGTTCTAATTTTCTTTAACCAAAGAAACTAATCAAAACTTCATCAGTCATCTAATATTAATTAAAATAAAACAAGAACGTTCTTGAAAATAACTGTTTCGGGCCTGAACGCGTCTTTACAAATGCATAGACCCGATGAATACCAATCGGATTGGGTTCCCTTGACACCTTTGCTAAAAGGGAAACCTCTATGTGGTTAGATGCTCCAACAAGCATATTCATACAAAATACCTTTTTGCTTTCGCCTGAAAATACAGTCTTTTAGTGCTTTTCAGCGAATCGTTTTGGTATTGGCTTTAACGTGAAGTACTAAAATATATTTTTAATTTTATCCAGATCCATGATTCTGCTCTACTAAGGCAATGGGCCTTATCTCAAATAGGGAATATGGATGGATTTTTAAAATCGCAACAAAAAAAAAATCGGCCAAGAAATACTGATAATTTAGCGTTTTAAACTGCTATTAGACAGCGATAAGATAGAGAGATCCGACATGCACTGTGACGTCATGCCATATAAACTATGTTCAATTTTTGTTTTACCAGAGATAGGAAAAATCTTTCTTGGCTATAACCTTGGTTATTTTTATAGCTATTCAAAAACTGATTTTCCCAACTGTTTGTTACATGAATCAGCTTTGAAGCTGTGAAAAAAAGTCATGAATATTCCCTATTGAATTGCCAAAGTAAATTAAATCCTCTTGCTATTGCTACATTGGTTTTATCTGATACTATGGAATGGCTCGCGCTTCGATTCGGCATCCATTAAAGGCTAGCGTTGCCGTTTGGTACCATATACGGGCCCTGGAATTACGGTTCATCATTATTTTGGGGGTTTTATCTAATCCTCCCCGTATACCCACTCGTTCTCAACGTAATAATATAATTCACTAGAAATGCAAGCAATGTTATTGCGCTAAGCTCGTAAACCACACTCCTTGTTTGTCTCGCGACAAGGTATTGAAAACTTGTAACATACCTACTTCGATAAAGCAAGTAGCACGCGATGAAAATACTTAGAAACGCTGTAAAAATGCTTGAATAAATATTTCACGACACAAACTCCTCGACTATATTTTCACCTCTCAACCACGAACCACTACACAGTCATAATAAACAAAACGTATTTTTACAGAACATAAGGCTTTCATTCTAAAGCAAAGTAATATCATTGCATAATGTTACGGAAACGATTATCGAAAATGGCCAAAATGTATGGAATTGACATAATCGCTCGACAAAACCACCTGGCAGCTTACGTAAATCCTGTACATTTTCCATTGCGATAATGTTTTTAGAATGCATCTTGTCTAGTGCCAACTGAAGTCGTAACATTACTGAAACAAGGAGCGGGTAGTTCTTTGATTATTATATTTCACCGAAGAAGTCTTAAATAAAAATAGTAGTGAGGAAGTTTTGATTTTGTTAGCTGTTAACAGCAGCATATTAAAATATTAATGAAAAAAATGCTTGGTAACTATGAATTCATATAAAAAGTTTTGGCTTGCGTATAGAGTGTACGTACAATATTATAACAATTGAATACATATTAAAATATGTTACAATACATGAAATAATTACATATTTATAAAACTCGGTAAATACAAAACGCTTAGTAAATATACAAAAAATAATAAAATATTACTATCCGTATTATTTCAATGAAATCCTGGATTTATTCGTTGAATACCCGCCACGCAAGAACGATTCCATGTAGATTATGCTGTGCCATTGTTAAACCATTATAATGAAGTCCATTTTAAATCGATTGCGCGACGCAAAAGAGGATAACGTGTTTATCTTACTTACTGGATAAACATCATTTATCTTTTATCTTTTATCAGCCTATATAGGTATATAGGTGGCGGGCTATAACCGTACATTTTTCTGCATTATCAGCAACTTTAGGACTCATCTTACTCGTAAGATAAAAAGGAGGTGAGAAGTGATAAACATTAATTAACTACCTACAGTATGATTCACTTTTAACGCATTTCACTGGTAATTAATACAAATACTATACTATACTACATAAGACTATCAAGTAATCTACACTACGTACACTAATATTATAAAGAGGAAAGATTTGGTTGTTTGTTTCTTTGTTTGCATTGATTAGGCTCCGAAACGAATAGACCGATTTGAAAAATTCTTTCACTATTTTAATCCTACATTATACTTGATGAACATAGGCTATGTTTTGTTTTTCTGCGCGGACGGAGTCGCGGGCAACAGCTAGTTTAGCATGATACACAATAATTTCATGAAAATTCTTTAAATGGCGGACATGAGCATAAGCCTCTGTTTTGTGCATCCAGTTGCTTCACCCTTTCCTAAACCTCCTCCTTATTCATAAGCGCACCATAAACCTAGTTTAGTTAAAGTATTCTTGGTGCCTTTTTACACGGTGCACATTTCTAGCATACTTTAGCTATGGCGTGTTTATGAATAAGACGGAGAGTCTCTTCGTACCCATAATAAGTTTACCAAGACGTGATCTCCACTTCAGAACACGCTTGCACCCGTGGTTATCGTTTTTGAGCCAGATGTAGCCAGTCTATTGCCTCTTTAACCTGCTAACTTTGAGAACTATATTAGTCACTTTGGTTCCTTGTGGAATCACTCCGTTACAAATTTTATCCCTGAGTGAAACTCCAATTGTAACTTGTGCAACTTTTAGTTTATGAACAAGCCTACAATGAGGATCTTCGAAGACGTATAAAGGCTCACAATTCGAGGAATTATAAATAATATAAAAACAAATAGTACTTTTTACCTCTCTTACTTAATAATTTCCTCACGAAAGTCATAATTTAAAATAAATACCATCTTGGCCTGTTTGTGAAAAATGTTGTTATAGAATTAACAACAAATTGTTGAGTTATTGGTAATTCTGTAGCTCTGCCTACCGGGTGCCTTTTGTTTTACCGACATACTTTTATCGAAATATAATTTCACTGACAACGTTTCAATGAATAGTTATTTCTGGTACAGTATTTTTTTTAAATCTTGTTTAATCGACAATTCATTTTTCTTTTATTAATTCTTACAAAAACTGTTCAAGGAATAATACTTGGTCGATGATTTGTTTCGTATTTTTTTTAAATGGAGTAAAAAACACCGATATTCATTTATTCGACGTTTTATTACACAAACTGCTACCAGAAAAGTAGGTTAGGTTAGAACTGTGACCCTTACAAAATTGAACTGCTGCCAGGAAAGTAGATTAGGTTAGGTTAGAACTGCGACCGCTTACAGAACTTAACTGCTACTAGAAAAGTAGGTTAGGTTAGAACTGTGACCCTTACAAAATTGAACTGCTGCCAGGAAAGTAGATTAGGTTAGGTTAGAACTGCGACCGCTTACAGAACTTAACTGCTACTAGAAAAGTAGGTTAGGTTAGAACTGTGACCCTTACAAAATTGAACTGCTGCCAGGAAAGTAGATTAGGTTAGGTTAGAACTGCGACCGCTTATAGAACTTAACTGCTACTAGAAAAGTAGGTTAGGTTAGAACTGTGACCCTTACAAAATTGAACTGCTGCCAGGAAAGAAAATTAGGTTAGGTTAGAACTGCGACCGCTTACAGAACTTAACTGCTACTAGAAAAGTAGGTTAGGTTAGAACTGTGACCCTTACAAAATTGAACTGCTGCCAGGAAAGAAGATTAGGTTAGGTTAGAACTGCGACCGCTTACAGAACTTAACTGCTACTAGAAAAGTAGGTTAGGTTAGGTTTGAACTGTGACCTTTGCAAAATAAAACTATATCCTGCGTTATCCACTGTGTTTGAGCTAGCTATTCTATCTAAGATATGTCAGGGTTTATTTGTCCATCTTGTATCTTTTCAGTATCATGTTTCCATACAAAAATACGTTACGGTAGTTTTGCAGAACGTATGCCGTATTATTAGGGAGTTTGTCATGTCAAAACGCAAGGTTTTTTAAATTTACCAAAGCTGGTATTAGATTAGTATTAGTCAAAAAGTAGGTCATATCTTACCAATAGTTTCTGTTCCAGTCGGTACCGAGTTGTCTGAGATATATGGAGCAGGTGGACCGGGAGGACCAGGGGCTCCTTCAACACCTTAATGGAAAAAACACATTGCACGTTAATTTCCAAATAATTTTCAATATAAACCGAACAGATTCACGCACAACAACGTTCCTAAACAGAAACTTACTTAAATACAAATGTAAAGAACGAATAAAAGAAACGAGTGTGACAAATTGAATGAAAATACGACATGTGAACTATGTCGAACACCAATACAGAACTTGTAAAACTGCGGAATAACAAAACTCATTTTCGGGAAAACACTCTTTGGAGAAAAATAAAATGTCTCTGTAGAGTATAAAGAGCGAAAGTTACGAAGCAATAAAACGCGAGCAACCTGTACGTTTGACACTGCTCGAAAGGTCCGGCGTAAAAAATAAAGATTTTTCCGAATCGTTGCAATATAGCCCTAAAATCTTGCAAACGAGTTCTCTGCGCATAAATAAGGGTCATAGTGAAACATAAAATTTGATGGTTGAGTTGGTTTGTTACCTTTCTCGCCTTTTTCTGCCGGGCGGCCGTGGGGACCGGGAAGGCCCGGGGTGCCGTCGCGGCCGGCTTGTCCGCGCTCGCCCTTAGCACCATGAGGGCCCCTCAAGCCCACGGAACCCTAGTAACACAGTTATAAGCTCACGGGTTGAAGGTAACATAACGTCCTGTTACGAGGGTCAAGCCGGCGCTTATTGCGTTAGCCCCGAATTTATTCTACGCGTACCTACTAAATTAGCGTGGGTCGTAAGAGATTTTATTTTGATTTCGTAAGTACGCCTTTTGTGACAAAGTGTTTTGTAGAAGGATAGGGTAATCTTGTTACGGGGATGCCGTAAGGAGTATTGGTTAGATGTAAGAGTACTCGAATCTTTTTTTGATTTAAACCAATAAATCTATTGTAAGGGATTTTGCCTTTATCTGCTATTGTAAGGCCGGTGGAATTTTTGAAACATTCTACAGGCGATAAAGTTAAAACAATCCTTGTCATTCCATAACACCAACACAAACGAACGTGGGCACAACTGTTCTCTCCATGTTAAATCCTTGATGAATTACAATGACATGCTCACCATCATTATTAATTTACAAACACTTACCCGGTCACCTTTGTCGCCTTTGGGCCCGTGTAATCCCCTTTCCCCCTTGTTCCCCGGATAGCCCCTGTCGCCTTGAGGCCCCGGGGGCCCCATAGGCCCCACTTCGGTCTGAGCGCCAGTTATACTGGGATTACTGGATACGAATAATCCAGTTGATTCCTGAGGAATGAGGGCGGAGATTATTACAAATGTAATTATTTGCGCAACTCTGATCTTTCCGCTGTAGTAATAATAAAGGAAAAGTGTATGTATTTCCCTTTTCTACATAAGAATCTTGGAGATTGAGCGTCGCCCGGGTTATCAAAATACTTTCGGCAGTTTTTCGAGAATGAGGTTTAATAATAAAAATATTGTTATTATTTTAGTCGTAATAGTATAAGAAACCGCATTTGTGTTATATTTTTTTATCCAACAACAATGAAAACATAGGTTACTTGCTCACAATATTTTAAACATGAAACTGATATTTTTGTTCACACAATATCAGTAAAGTTTTTTTCATTAAAATTTCATCATAATTAATCCGGATATAAAAGAAAAAAAAAAAACACAATAAGTAATCCCTAAGATATTAAGTGTTAAAATAAAATTTAGAAACAAGAAGAATGCACCAAAACATCTAGGTACCATACATTTAAACCTCAATCTAAAAAGTAGTCTTAAATTATAAAATTGATGATTGCTGCTTACTAATAGCGCTGGTGGCCCAGGTGGCCCAGGAGGTCCTTGGGGCCCACGGTTACCATCGACCCCTGGCTCTCCTTTTGGGCCAGTCTGACCCTCAAGACCTGATGGTCCAAGCTCCCCCCTTTCGCCACGATCACCTTTGGGACCCTGTAATCCTGTTGGACCTGGATCACCCACTTGACCCTATAGAATAAAATTATATAATTAGTTAGAAGATTCAGCAATTAGTTTTATTAACAATCATCGTCAGGACACATGCTAACTCAAAAGTAACATCAAAAATGTCGTTCCGCGTTCACCTTTGGTTGTAAAGCTTACTTCGAAGAAGCGATTACTTAAATAGGTCATAGTGAAATAGTTTTAATACGCCAGCTGCAAGAATTACATGTTGTTGAATGACCTTCTCTAGCTAGGTATTTCAATTTATAAGTTGTAGTATATTACTAAACAACTAGCTGAAAATCTTTTTAAGAAATTACTAGGAACATTCTTGAAAACAAACACACTGAGCATCCTTATTCTTGAAAACCAAGATATTCCATAGAAAAGTTAAACAAATTGAAAGATTTCAAACAGTGCAATTTGGGTACCAAATAGTACCAACCACGAACTTGCCGGAATATGTTAATTCGTTTACTTATCAATAATTCAGTTCTCGCTTTAGTCAAATGAATGCACTGTCTCACAAATTATAGGTAGTTTTGTAAATAATTTTTGTGCAACGTGAATGCGTTATTTTTCTTGAAAGAATAAAATTGTAAATATCCGAAGCCATCTTGAACTTACCGTTTTTCCCGGCGCTCCTGTGGTCCCATCGGCACCAGTAGGGCCCTGAGGTCCCGTGGGACCCTTCAGGCTTGGCAACGTGGCCAATATCTGGGAGAGGTCGTTGACTGTACATTTGCATTGTCCAGACAATGGGATCTGTGTAACAATACGTTTTTTATTTACATTTAAACAGAATAAACACAATACAGGAACAAATATGAATCCTCATTCCAGAAATATTTGAATATGACGTGGATCAAAAACAATTGTGAAAATATTATTATATTTTAATATTATTTTATCATTTTATATTAATGTTTTGTTGACGATATCAATGTAATTTCGTATTTTTTGACATGCAATGCAATCTATATTGTAACATTACATTGATAAATAAATAAACTAAACTAAACTAAACTATTAAAACTCAATTTCCTTATGGAAATATCAAAAGCAAAACAAAGTAACAATTTTAAATTGATACTTACTAAGGCTCCTTTTTCTCCGGTTTCCCCAAAGTCTGTGAATAATAAATCTGTCTGTCGTAAATACTCATAGACACTAAATAAAATAAAAATAAAAACATACAAGATGTTTATTTGGTAAGCACGGGCATATTACACGTCAAAAATCTACTCGCGCTTCCCAAGAGGAGACTACTGCTGAGAAGAGAATAGATTGTGGTATACCAGTATACAGGGCAAGGAATCCAAATAAGTCAATATGGGGAATTCAGATACTTACTTTAGGAGTTAGAGTAGTCTGTTCTTAGGAAACAAGCCCTTCTTTTTGGAAAAGCAGCACTATAGGATTTAAAAAGAAATCATTATTTCAAACCGGATAAATTTAACAAAGCAATTCAGCTGCTCAAGATTGAATAAAAAACACACATAATTAGCACAGAAATACCAATAAACAAGTCCTAATATTTTTTTACAAAATACTTTTTTTTAAGCAAATTGTATTCGATATATAAATTAAGTTTTTTTAACTCTTAACTCTTTGTATAAGAAATACCTATTTGTTTTCAATATCGAGCAACCGAATTGTCTTTGATGCAAAATCTCGAGTTTTTTTTGTTCACGAGCTTGAGCAATAAAATTGATAGTGTTTTGATCGGGACCTATGATTTTAAAAATCTTTTAACTCAGTGTTGGACGTAGTTTGTAATAACAGATTACCCAAGTTTCCGAACTCCCCTCATTGACACTTTCAGATTCACCCTGTACCTATGTGAAATTTAATAGTATAAGAGGTGGTATGTCTGTCGCCTTACTTACATGGAGACGAATGGGATATGGTAGGTAACCGGTTCTCGTCTGGATTTACCTGCAAAGAAGAGATAATCTTTATTATTTTTGAAGGTCGGTCGAAACCTCTAAAAATAGGTATTTCTGTAAATTTTACAAATTAAATTTCCATGAACTTAGTCGTCACAGTTATGAGTTAAACTTAATTTATATTCAAAGGCTCAAAGGTTTTTACAAGAAAATATAAACACAATAATATAAAGAATGTCAGATGATATTACTGATTAAAAAAAAATAGGACCTAGACGTCGAGAAATGTTCTTTAAAACGCTTTGAAAATCACTGAATAAGCAAATAATACAAGTTTTTCAAAGAACACTCCGTTCAAAGACGTTTTAACGTATTTCACTTCACATTCTTGGAACTTGCTTTGAAATAGATACTTGAACTAATATTCTTTGTTTGAGAGCAAAAATAAATAACATGAATGAACAAGTCAGTCTACTTCATAAATATCAAGATTTTGCAGGAATTTTGATATTAAAACTAATTCTGGATATACAAACAAAACAAGTTTTAGTCTTTAATCTAAATATATAAAAGGAGAAATGTAAGTATAGAATTCGTAAGTCTATAAATACTGTTTACAAAATTAAAGTTAAAAAAAAAGCTTGCTTTCAAGAATAAGACGGTTTTTATTTTTTCAATAAAGTTACCAGCAATTAAAGTACGTATTAAGACATAAATTATATGCCATAGAGATGGAAAACGAGTACCTAGGCCATCTGATGGGAATTAGGATCTGAGACCCATAGATATTGGCATTCACCAGAGTCCAAATCTTAGGATTGCAATCTTAAGACTGAAAATGCATTGTTAACCCTCGGGACTATGATGGACTGCCAGTAATTTCAACGATTGTATTTACACCGGAACACCGCCGCTTGGCGCTAGGTTAATAGGTAAAATGGTAGTGATCTGGACGGCCCCTACTGTCATGTCCTACCACCGCTAAGTAATATTGAACTCAAAAAAGCATTACAGTGAGTTGGCTATTTTCGATGAAAGCAGCAGGTCAGTGACCCTAGAAAAAATGTATTGTGAGTAGGTTATTGTTATCGAAACTGTATAGAATTGACGTAAATTGCCGGACTGCCACGTCGAGAATTTATGTCAACAACATTCACTTTGACAGTTTTCGAAAATGGTATACGTTAGCGTAATGCATCTTGTCTAAGCCCTCAGCTCTTTCCTTGCGGGTCACAGAACATAAAAACAGTTATCCGAACCATTTTACATGTAAGTTTACGGTTAGCCCCTATAGAAAACTGTTATTTTATTAAGACAGCGTAAAGTCATGGGAAATAAATTACCTCAAAATTAACCATTGTCTTTTTGCAATGGGGCTCTATCAAAACGGTCCAAATATATATCATTGAACTTGACTGTACAAATTACATGCTATAAATATCATCAGCACTCATTATTTTCCTTATTACCCGACTGCGTCAGAAGGAGGGTTATGTTTTTCGAGCGTATGTATTTATGTGTGTATTTATGTATGTCTATTCCTGGGCACGCTCTGCAGCTTAAACGGCATGACGGATTTTAACATGCGAGGTGTCACTCGATTCGTCTTAATTGTCGAAGTGACATAGGGTATATAATATTTCAATATGGTGTTCGCGAAAAAAACATGTGGACTGGGTAAAAAATAAACATTTTTATTATTACCATATGGGTATCAAATAAAAACTGTTAAATAGCCCATTCCAAATATATACATTATAACACTTTGATGCTACCATTTTGTCAAGAAAGTCAAAAAAATACGTAAATTTCAAGTAATAAGCTCCTTTTGCTGGAAAGAGAGTTTCGTTTGTAATTTGTCACTTGTAAAATCGAGACATTATAAATTCGAGCTCCAGAGCTCATAATATCGTTTAGTAATAATTAATGAAACCACTACCTATTTTACTTCTAACAACGAAAAAAAGTAAAGTAATTAAATCATTAAAAATAAACAAAAAATTAACTGAAATACGAAAAACAAGCTATATAATCTACCTATTGAAGTTTGTAAGAGCAATATACCTACTTAGACCTAGATGTACCTTCCTACTTATTGATATTTATTTAATTTCAAATTCTATTTCTTAAAAAATTATAACATTTGGCCTAGCTTTTGACCACCTCCAATATTCAAGTTAATTTTAAATTGTTATAAATATCAAAAGTAGGTAGATACATTCCTCTTACAAATTTCTATAGGTAGATTAAATGGCTTGTTTTTTGTTTTTAGTTGATTTTAATTGCAGTCAGGTTTTTTGTAATGTTGTTTTATTTGAGTCAACTTTTTTTCTTTGTGTCTCCGTTTTCAATTTGGCGTCCATTTTTATCATTCAATAAATCAATTTTCATAATAATCACTTACTTTAGAAGGCATTATGATTGATTCAATATGATGAAAAAATAATATATAAAAATTGCAAAAAATTGTACCTACGTATATTCGTATTCAATGGATCGACATCTGGTTACAACAGTAACATACAAGATACAAGTCGAATGTTCAACATCAACACGCCACTTACCAATAGATACATGCAAACCTATGCAAAATGCAGCCAATCTTACAGACAGGTTTGTCCACTCGAGACGGCCAATTCGGTCGTATTGGGCATTAGCAGTGTTGTGTGCTGACTGCTGAGCAGAGAATCTATTGGTAAACTTCGAACTAAATCTAGTATACACGTATGTATTTTAGCTGCATAAAGTTATTACAATAATGTCGGAATTGTTTTGGTAACACTATTTTTTGCCGACTATGTTTATAACACTGGTGATAAAGCAGCTATAAAAAACAAATTAAGTGAATCTGCTAGTAAATTCAACGAATCTACTATTAGACATTGAAGACGTTCCTATTATTAGTCATTAAAATTGCATTTAAGCATGGAAAAAGACAATCCGATGACTCAAGTCAGTTAAAATTCACTTAGGTAATAGATTTGCGGGTATAATTAGATAGCGAAATAAAAGTAAAGTATTTTTAAAAAAATACAGTAGTTACTTGTGTTAATAAAAATAAGGTTAAATTTATACAAGTTCATACATACAAGTAATACAAATGCAAATTTTGGAAAAATAATTTTGTACAGATGTTTTTTTGTGCGCATGATGAAACGATTGTTTGAAAGGTAAATCACATAAGCATAAGTTTTACTCCTTGTATGAATATAAGTCAAATTATGACATTGTTGAACCGAAACTGCCACTAAAATATGCTTAACCAGAAGCAATAAGCGAAACCGTTCATAACAATTCATTTTAAAACACCTTTCTAAAGTAAGTTTGAAATTGCGTTTTGTCTTTCCTTCTTGAACATAAATTACGTTGCCTTGAAACGTTTTAAAGCACGTAAGCAACTGTTGTAGCAATAAGTGTGCTCTCAGAAGCAAAAATCAATTTGTTATGCCCGGGGCAGGAAATGTTTAAAAGGTTTCTGCCGTGAGCGCAAAGAGTATATTTTTGCACGATGCATTTATTTCTTACCAGGAAATGCTTGTGGGTAGAAACAAGTTTCTCCTGTGTTTGATCAATGAGGCAACTTTTATTTTTACACGACTACAAAAAGAGTGTAATGTGGGTTCATTTTGAGCCAATTTAAAGGTGTGTGGTATCGTTAGAATACTTTCACCATCCCTGGTGAGATAGGATACTAAATTGTTAAAATTGAAATAACAACAATGCCAAAGTGTCAATTATTTATGTGAACAAAAAAAAGTCTTCTAATTATTACAATATAGGTATCATTTGAAAGGTCTTAATGTGACCATCTCAAATATGTAGCATTAATAAACGGTTCTGATCATAATATCAAAAAATGCAGTCGGGATTTTATAGCTTGCTTTTCACTTAGTTATTATTATAAATCTTATCGAAAAAAGAGTTCTTTAGGTGGGATCCATATGTATAATTCCGCAATCTTATTTGAAATAAGGTTTTGTCAGCGATTGGTGAAAGAAAATTACTCATAAACATAAAAAATACCATCACCTCTATTATCAAGTAATATGTAGGTATATACAATTTTCATAATTATTACTGTATTTGAAGTTCAAAGTCGTAAAGTTCTTTTACATAAAAAAAAGTGACGTTTGCCTATTTAATGAAAATCGTGTGTCTGTTAATGTCACCCTTATACCTGACAGATGCTTGTAACTAACTAGTTCCAATAAAAGCCGTAGCCTTAACATGATGTCGTTATATTACTTTCTGCGAAACAACGATTTTCTACACTTCGGGGTTTTATCGCGTAGGTATTTGTTTTGTGGTATATAATGTATTTTGTTAGAATATTGCTTCTGGGACAGTGTGTTAATCTTTTTTAAGGGTGTTTTTATTTTAATGACAGGTTTTCTTTCTATTCACGACTGTTGGTTATCATTAGGGTAGGTACTTATTTAAGTTTTTTGTAAGGGGTATGTTCGCCGCGGTACTTGTTTTTTTTTGTTATATTGTCCGTGTTTTGTATTTCTTTATATAATTTTGTACAATAGAGGTATACATACATACTTCTTAAAACCGTCAACCACTTAAGTATATAGGTACTTACGGTCTAAAGTTATGCTAACAACTGCTAATAACTCTCAAAGGATTCAAGTCTCGAGTATGCATATTTTCAAAGAATTTTAGATGCACGGAATTTTACAATTCAATTTCGCTTTGCACACAAAAATATGCACGGTTATTTTTTCGAATAGCGTATGAAATGAAGAAACGGGATTTCAAATGACGTGCTTTAATTAAAAATGACTAAAATGCAAATGTGTTGGCATAAAGTACAAATCGCTGCGACTGTTGACATTCTGAGCTACTGAATTGCCTTTCAGGACATGCCGGGAAATTCGTTACATTAAAACGAGGTATTTATTTAACTTGGTTACTTATAGTTTGAATGTATTGTGTATCATGATATTCTTAATGTGCCACATCACTTGAGGCAAAGCTAGCGACTAAAACCGCTGTGGCGCTACCGCAAAGACTATGCTATAGAGAGTATTCCCTACGGTAAGAGAAAATATCTAGAAAAGGGTATAAAAAAGAGAAGCGGATGCTTTTTTGAGCTATTTGTCTGCCTCTGTCCGTATTTACGTGGTAAAAAGCACTGAGCCGGTACTCTAGGCGGTAAACACGGCAACACCCAAAAATTCCGATATGTTTCCGAATATTCATTTGTCGGAATTTTCATTATTCGATAGGTATGTAATGCTGGAGCTATTTTAGATTATAATATAATTACTATACGTAGATGAGGTTAGGTTTGATTAACAAGCAATATCAAAAAATAAAGGCTTCTATAAAAAGCGTGCATAATAAAGATTCTGATCAATTCGGAATTAAGACTCTTCGGAGTTATTTAGGTGTCCCCGGTAAAAACCAAATCCTCTCCGACCTGTGATATTGTCAATGTTTTGATAGCTCCTATTTACTTGATAGTAATGGCGTCAGAGTTGAAGACAATTCCATAACATGTCAAATACGATATCGTTTTTACCGCCTAGAAATAGAGGCCCTGCGAAATTATTGAATTGTTTATATTGCGTTTTTTATGTTATTATTTTAAGGGTTTCTTAGGTTTGACAGAAATACATGAACTTTAAATGAACGCAATGTCAATTAGTAGTTTATTATTTGTTTATTCTGTGTTTATCATTTCAATGAAAAGCAAGTTTTAAAAACCCGACTGCATTTTTTTAATTGTCATCGATTTTCCTATGTTAATATTGTTACTTATGTTGCCATTGTCGTTATTTAATTTTTAACAGTTTAGTTATCCTATGTCACCTGGGATGATGAAAGGATTCTAACGATACCACACATCTAAATCAGGTGTTTAGAAGTTATGGAATAAAGAATCGTACATAGGTACATGCATGAACCCTGAAAACACTACACTCCTTTTTTTGGGCAGTCATGTAATAACATCACATTTGCCGTCGTCGTTACAAATTCCAATAATTGTATTCAGCTTGGGTGATATGATAAATAAAAATTGGAATTCACGTACGCATATTTCGCGGAAAGAAGCTAAGGGTCGAACCCCACCAATCATTCCTTTGGGAGCCAGCAGGTAACCAAACCTGTACATTCATATTTAATGCAAGGCTCATTTGAATAGTTCCTAGATATTCTTATCTCGGCTTACAGTCAAGTCACGCCCCCGGGCACTCTGTTCGAGCCTAGATAGTCTCCACGATACATATAAATAATTCATACGATAGATGCCGCGTCGATATTGAAACAATCCGCTCTCGTATGCCTTTTCGGGTGTTTTCGGATTAAGGCGAAGCGAGTGAATCGGCTCGGATATGTGGGAATCAGGACACGGTCTTATTCTGCGGGGGTTGATTCTTAAGCCGCGAATTGAATTGATTTTAAATTTTTAAGACCTAAGAATAAAGATTTAAGAATAAAGAAGACCCGCCGTTTTACGTAAGAATTGGTAGCTGCTATTTGATGAACGCAGTACTTTTTGAAGCACTATAGTGATAAAGCCCACACACCTTCGTTGTTAAGTGCCTGGTAGTAAAATAATTCCGAATTTGTACATGCCATTTTTTGCCAATTAATTCACAATACAAAACAATTAAACCCGACTGATGACTAGCATGACGCTAGCTGGTAGTGGCCCTGCCTATGAAACCGTGCCGGGTTAAATTTTTGATAATGGCAAGTATTTATTCCTGGGTCTTGGATATTTTAAGTAATCATTTCCTTACATAAGTATATTTATAGTCCAAGCCTAGAGCCTATTTTAGGACTAGGATAATTTTACTTATTGTACTAATAAACTCATTACCCTTAATTTGTTTTCACACAGTTAGATGACCGCGATGTTATAAACTTAACTATAAACTTGGTCTGTTTATAAATTGAAATACTGCTTCACCTCATTCACTTAAGTGGATAGATGATCCATCTTGCGTGGCCAGGCGATCCATTGTGTTACCTTTCTCCCTCGTATGAACAGTAACCATTATTAAGTACTTCCCTTAAATATCCCCAGAATAGGCCCCCTGGTTCGCCCGCACATTTGCTTTTATCAACGACTTCACGCCATATTACATTATGCCACGTAGTTGTTTATTTTTTGTGAAAATACTCGCACGGAAGGGATAACCAAGTTTTTCGTAAAAAGATTCTCGTTGCTTGTCAATTTCACTAAAGTGAGCGAAATGCTTGTGGTGTCTGGACGTCGTGGTCGGTTTATTAAGCTTCTTTATTGAGACCTGACGGGCTAGAAAGGAAATGTATGAGTATTCTCTTAAAGTCTTGTAGTATATTCTTTGTTTAGGTTTTTTTTCATGGCATAGAGAAGGCAATCGAGCACACTGGAAACTGTGACCCATAGACATTCGCATTCACAAGACTGCAAGCCTAAGACTGCTAATGCGTTGCCAGCCCTGAGGACTAAGATGGAATGCCTCTATGCTAGTCATTACACCGGCTGTCTTATCCCCCAACCGGAACATAACAATGCGAACACTGTTGTTTGGCGGTAGGTTAATGGATAAGATGGTGGTAGCGATCCGGACAAACCCTGTACAAGGTCCTACCACCCGCATGCGCCCGCTGGTGCATGTTAGTACCAGTCCAGTTCATAAATATGTGTACAATTTAGTACCTTGTCTGTTTAATGTCGTGTGAAAAATGCCATATATATGAATTGTCACAGCGCTTAAAGTGACGAGGTACTAAAGTGGACACACATATTTATGAACTCGACCCTTGTCGCAGTAACGATTTAAAGAGGGAGTGGTTTGAATTTAGTTGGTCAATAGCAGCTACATGGTACTAAAATATACAGATGCTCTACTTCTAGGTTTGACCGTACAACTTTAGAAAAAATAGTAGGTATAATATAATTTTAGTCCGCTCCGCGACTTTTTGATTTTAAGTAATGTATTTCAGTTTGATATTTAAAAGCCCGTAGCAGGATAAGGGAAGTAAAAATGCCCTTCGTGATTAAAAGCTGGTTTTTTTTCTGTTGACCGGAAATACAAAAATGAGCTCAACTCGCTTAATGAAGGAGACATAACTTGTTTCCAATTTCTCTAAAACATTTCGGAGATCAAGTTAAATTTAAAAATGTGCAATGTGTATGTGTGTGTAATGTGTGTGTGTGTGTGTGTGTGTGTGTGTGTGTGTGTGTGTGTGTGTGTGTGTGTGTGTGTGTGTGTGTGTGTGTGTGTGTTGTGTTTGTGTGTGTGTGTGTGTATGTGTATGTGTGTGTGTAAATGTGTATAAGTCCAATAATATTGTACGTTCAGGAAGTACTACAGTTTTATTTTAGTTAGTATGCATATTTCCCTGTTATATGCAATTTAATTTGGTTATAATAAAGTTTTTATTTCTATCCGAAATAAATATGTTTTATTGTCTAAGTTTAGAAAAACCAGCAATTGAGAAAAAAAAACTTGTTTAGAACGCCATTTTCATTCATAGTTTACTTAGTTATACATAGTCCCCACAGCCGATACGATATTTATAATAAATGAATAAATAAATAAATAAAATATTTATGTAATAGTACTCTATGGATGGATATTGTTGCTATTCTGATAACTAGTCGTTTTGCTATCATAAATTGTAGTCGTTTCACTAGGAAGTTGTTTTAAGATCTAGTTATTTTGCTATTAGGGCATCTTAAGATGTATACCTTCTGCGAGGTGGTCTTTTTGCGAACAAGTAATTTTGATAGCAAGCCGTTCTGATATTCAGACTTTATGCTATGTGGTCGTTTTACTAGAAAGTCATTACGAGATAAAGGCTTTTTGCAGATGTGGTCGTTTTGCGATCAAGTCTTTATGTGGTTCTGGTCGTTTTGAGAATCCAGTCGTTTTGATACCGACCCAATAAAATATATGTTTTAAGAGAAAATGGACTTATGTAAAAAACACAATGTTGCCACTACAACAGACCTAGTGCATGCAACCCAACCCAGACAAAAGTTGCACCAAGAGATGCAAGCTGACGTTGGCTAAAAAAACGAACTTTTATCCGTGACAAACAGATAAACAAAACTCAACAAAATACTAACATCAAGATAAAATACCTGTAGTCACGAAATGGTTCCAACTCAGCATTATGCTGGCGTTTAAACCAGCGCTGGTCTTCCATTGGAACCATGCAGTGAGGCCACGGAATATTACACACACACACATACTAAACTAACATAAACTAAACAAAAATAAAGAATAAAGCCGCAATAAAAGTGAACAAGTAAAAAAGTTATTATTATTCGGTGTTGCGTACATGCGTCTATTGTATATAAATAATCAGACATTGTGCTATAATCAAACAGTGCTTGATGAGCTTCAGGCGTTTCTCAGAGCATGTCTATTTGATTTATATACATATCTAACGAGCCACACTGGATTGGGACCGCGTTGGGATTATTTCCTTAAGAAGAATTCTTCAAATTACCTGAATTTATTTCAATGTAGAATTCTCAAATGGTTCATAAAATAATTTTCTTAAATGATATGTACAAGCTGACTATGATGACGAAATTATATTAAAAAGAATTGCAAAATAAAAAATACTACGATAGATGTAAATAAAAACTTTTATTAAATGTTCAAAGAAAAAAGAAAATAATACCGGAAGTAAGCGGCTAGCTTTCTCAACTAAAAAAAGACATGATATAAAATGTATTGAAAATATGCTATTATTAAAATCATCGTCTTCTAATAGTTATTTATGTGACTGGTGCATAATGAGAGGCATTAATACACGAGTGTGGTTTTATGAAACGAGCCGATAGGTGAGTTTCATAATAAGATCACACGAGTGTTTTAATGCCTAATTATGCGTACAGTCGCATACATAACTTTATCTACATGCATATCATAAGTTTTCTACAATATGTGAGAAAATTGTACCATGTTGCCTTGTATCTTAAAGAACCTGCATCTTAATGTTCACTTTAAAGTTTAGGTCACCGAAACTTTAAAGTGAACATTAAGATGCACTACATCAATAACCGATACTTTAATGACATGTAATACTTTAATGTTAACATTAAAGTGCAACCACAGATACAGGTTTCTTAATATAGGCTGTTTGCTTATCGTTTCTAAACATACAATAGGGAAGTTATGATATGGATGCAGATAAAAATAATTATCTTTCAACTAAATCATGTCAGTTTTCAGTTAAATATGAACTACATGTGGGCACTCGGGATGACAGTTTAAAATGACAGTCACAAGGCACTTTATAAACGCGACAGTTTTAACTGTCCAGCGCCTCTATTCTCGGCGGTAAAATCCAAATCGTATTCGACGTGTTATGGTATTGTTTTTACCTCGGCCGCCATTACTGTCCAGAAAATAAGAGCTATCAAAACGTTGACAATACGATAACAGGTCTTTAACGATATTTGAATAGAGGCCCAGTAAAACTGTTAACTAAAACTGATCGTAGCAGCCTTGAGGGGCCCCTTGTAATTGCTTGTTGAGTTTCCTTAACCATAAATGTAAAAAAACTTATTTAAAACAGGTGTGGTGGACACCATAAATAGTCCATTACTGTTGATACTTTGAGGAAAAATAATAATTGCTTAACCTTTTTTTTTAACTGAACATTCATAATTCATCAACTGTCGTCTATTCGTTACCACTACACATGTAACAGCAGGGTGGTCCAAGGACAAGCTTAAGCGATTAAAAAAAAAGCTGGCTGATATTTATAAACAGTACTTTTATATTTTCAAACAACCTAGTTCCACGCGTTTAATCAAATTGAACTCCGACCCACCGTAGACAGTTTGTTGTCCACTTCTTACGACTGTAATCATGACGTCACTGTGAATATTGTGCGTGTTCCATGGTGGGTCAGGTGTCTATGGGACTAATAGTGCGTTAAATTTTGTACTGGGGCTAAGTCATTTATAATTTTAAATTACTATCAATTTGTCCACATAACTCATTCACCGCTAGCCACAGCTACGAGTGCTACGCTGTAGCTTGAAGCAGCATTTTTCCGCTAAATTGACAAAATCTGCTACAAACAGTGAACCCGATATCGAGTCGTTAGTTAGCTGAATGTGATAAGGATGTTTAAAACGAAGTATATTTTCTGACCCAATTTTTCCTCGTGTCTTAATCATGACACAGAATAAAGTCGTAACAACTTTATATTCCTATATAAATATCGCCCTAATATACTCGTACTTAGCAACGTTTAATATCAGTGTCATAATGATTAATACGCAGGAGTACATTTAAATAATATTAATTCTGCTCAAGAGATTAAATACGAGAATATCTCCAAAATTACTCAAACCCATTTTAGGCACTACAGCGTTTCCATTTTAGTGCGGAACGACATGTCGTTAAGGGACACTTAGTGGACGGGTTCCTCTTAGTTAGCCGAAGTATTTTCGTCTGATTGATTATACCAATTCGCTGAATTTCAATTTACCCAATGCTATTTCTAACTAAACTCATATTTTTTATTCAACGAAATTAACTGTATTTTTTTATTAGATGAAATCGTTAGTCGTGCGAGAACGTGTTTATAAATTATATACATATACAAATATTGCTCGTTTAATACTTTGGGATTTTCCTATTACTTGGGCAGTTGGTAATAAATTACAATTATACAACTTGTGTGACAGGAATAAAGAATAGAAAAATGAAACGTTAAAAATATCATTAACAATAAACCCATATTGCGAACCCTGAGAACTAAGTTACAATCCTTTATATTTGTCATTTCACACAAAAACACAACAGCTCGAACTTTAATCTTTTAAATAAAACCATAGTTCTTTTGATATAGTTATTACATTGTTAATATGGTGATAGCTCTTATGTACCTATTTAACAATGACGACGGTCGTTAAAAAAAAACACGGTAACTCATGTGTGTATCACAGGCCCATATCGAAAAAATATATCGAAAACGGTCAAAGTTTATGGAACTGACATAAGCGTCGGACGCGACCATCCGGCAGCTTACGTCAATCCTATAAATTTTCGATAACGTTAACGATCTCGCCACGCATCTTGTCTGATGCCACTGGGCTGTTTGTGGCATATTATAGTTGCTCCCAAACGGATAGACCTACTTCAAAGCGGTTTTTCGCCAGTTTTCATGATAATTGGTTGTGTTTTTTTAAATATATCCTACTATTATATTATAAATGCGAAAGTTTGTAGGTATGTGTATGTGTTGTGAGTGTGTGTAGAGACCGGGGTTTGATTCCCCACCGGAGAGCCACTTCTGGCAGTATAGGGTAAGTATCTCAGAGACCCACCACCTTGATGACGATGATGAGGTGTTGGAACGGGTTGTTATGTAGTTGTGAATAAAAAAAAACTCTTATTCAATTTTATTATATTTTAATTACTTATGCTTTTAAAAGCACACTAACAAATTATACTAATTTTGAAGGTTGCTAAGAGAATGAGAATATAACGATATCTGAATCAATCATAATAATTATGAATTTTGAAGGATTTAGATCAATAAAAGAAACGTAAGAGTGGCCAGGAACGTAACAAAAAAAGGTTGTATACCAACTTGTTAGTCTTTGTTACTCCTTCACGTCGCCACGGTTGGACAGAAATGGATGCAATTGGAAATGAACCTTGGATCCCTGCTTTACATCGGGATGTATAATTTCAAAAAAAAAACCCAAGAGAATAACGATAATGTAATTCTACGCGGACAAGTCGCGGGCAGAAGCTAGTCAGAAATAAGGCGATAAATTCGCCTTTGTACGTTCCTTTTCAGTAAATATTGTATTTGAATTGCTGTGTTTTGAACAATAAAGAGTTTAGGTACATACATACATACATATATCGGGGTTTGTATCTTTTTTATTTTCTATTGATTTTTTTATGTGATTCTTCAACGAGGGTGTTGTCGCTGTCTCTTATAACTTACTACAAACATAACGAACAACAGAGTGATTCACAAAAGCTAACTTAATGGTTTCAGTCACGAACATTGTTTCACTAAAATCAGTCGTCACACTGATTTTAATAAATTATTAGGATCCTACAGTTAACGATCGTTAGATCCTTACCTAAAGTTTGTTATACTTTACAGGTCATCAAGGGTTTTAGAATAATTTATATTTGACCATAGAACACAAAATAACACATCTAAATAAAATTATACAACAATTTTAGTTACGTGATTCGGGCTTGGATGGCAATGTCATTTTTAATGTTAAAATATAATTTCGGACGTCGAAAAATGCTGAGAGAGAAGCGATTACTTCACACATATGACATTAGCTCACTCTTAATATAAATTAAAACCAAACTGCAAAAATGAATACCGAACATACTCGTATGCGAATGTAAAAAAAAAACAAAATTGATAACCTCCTCCTTTTATTAACTATTTACTCCATCCTGTTGTCATCCCTACGATCTACACCATCTGTCTTTCCAACGATTTTTATTATTTCTTTCTTTGTATCTAGTTAGGCCTGGCGACATTTGGCCTCATTTTTTGACAGAAATGAGTCTTAAGAATTACTGACAAAGTTACACTCGTCTGGCATGTGCCTCAGGGACTTACGAACTAAAACTAATAAGCATTCAATGTAATTTTCTTCTGATTAAAGTATACGTTGACATTGCCTTAGGTTCTTTCGAAACTAGACTAAAGACGTTCTGGCTTGATAATTGTTCTTAAAACTTTTTTGTTTAAACATATAATACACTATTTATTAATATTTATACTAATTTATTATACCATTGTACTTATTTGGCTATTTATTGTCATTAATTATTTCTCAATCGCTCAAAGGTTAACTGGAAGAGATCTCATAAAGGGTTAAGTTCGCCTGTTATATTTTTGTCTATTTCATAATTGTCATCTCTTTTGTTTGTACAATAAAGTCTATACATTAATTATATACATACCTTAAATGACCAATTCAGTGTACGTAATTATACCGCATCATTGTAAACAAAGAATACGGAAGCCACGTTTCGAAGTTTATAATGTCATAAGTCGTCTTACTAACGGGTAAGTAAGGTAAGTTATTTATACGTTTTTAATTATTTTGACGGACATTTGATTAAAGGGGCTTCTAAACGGGCCATGTTTTGCTGCAATTTGTGGCCGGCAACTAGTGCTATCTTACTCTTACTTCTTATGCTAGAGCAAGATGCGTATAGTTGCCGGCCACACATTGCCTTGAAAATGTTGCTCGTTTAGAAGCCCCCTAAAATTACTCTAAACCGAATAATATTACTGCCAACAAGGTTAAACAACATAAGGCAACAACTAAGTATAATACACTTTCTATGTTATTGAATACAATGAGATCGACAGCCGGTTTTGGTAAAGGTCTGTTTTGAATAGCCTTCTTTAGGATAATGCTTCTTGTGGTTAGGAATATCCTAACTGAAATCCAATACAAATGGGATTGTGTTCATATTATAGTGTTCTTTCGAGACGTCTTTAAGAAGGGTTACTCTACGTGATTTGATTTTTATTTACGAGTAAGTAAAGGAATATTTTTGACCAGTTTTAGGATACCTGACGTTTGTTACTTCTTCGCGCTGCAACGAGTGGACGGATTTGGATTTGGTGTCGTCGATACATAATAATATGAGGAGATTAGGAAAAAACATCGGGTTTATTGTGCAAAATGTGGTTACATAATTATAAACAAGTTTTTAGAGTTCTTGGCAATTCTGTAGCTGTCTACCCCATTCTGGGAATGAAGGCGTGTGTGTAATATATTTGTGGAAAATAGAAACCTGCTATTTAAATACAACAATGATGTTAAAATCTTAACTAAAACGAGGCAACCTTTCTGCTTTTGTAGCATGTCTCATTTAAATGTAGACTTTTACAACCAACTAGCTATTTTTTAAACCATTGCACAGATTGTAAAAGATAAGGCGAAGCAAAATAAACGCTTCTTTCCCTGTTCCCTTAAAAGTTGAATTTGTTCGCTGACCGTAATCTCGTTAAAACTCGTTGGTTAAACTTTTTTAATTAATACTTATCACGTAATATAATAATTAAAATTCAAAATCGAGATTAAATGTTGCTTTAAGTATTTGTTATTTAGGAAGCATGCTACTGAGGGCAGGTTAACAGTAAAATATAGATGTTTTACTTTCAATCTATCATTTATTGTTTATCTACAAAGGCTTGAAAAATTGCTTTAAGATTAAGGTTTAAACTAATTAACTTACTTTCTTAATTATAATAATTTATATTAAAATTAATATGCGAGTAACTGGTTTGTTTGTATTTCCAATCAATTGACGAATTTTCCCGAAGATGACGAATTTAATGATCGATATTTAGCGTCGTATGTAATATTGCAAATTTAATCGAAATCGTTAAAGCGGTTTTCGAAAACGTGATAACAAACTTTTTTTTTTGTGGAATCTTACGCTACTAACGCTAAACGAATTTAATAGATTTCAAATGGTAACACATTTCTAAGTAAAGAGTTTTCACTAACTCAATTGAAAGAGCTTTTGCTAAGCAGACATAATAAGTTTTTTATTAAAAGTTAATGTTAAAGAGATTAGAGTAATAAAAACAAAAACTAAAAAAATACATGTCTATTCTGAAATGGAAAACCAATTGAATTAAGAAAAATATTCCAATATATTTTGCCGTGTTAGAGTGCTCGGACCGCCTATTGACTGAGTGAAGAACTATTAACTTTTTTGAAATAATAAATCATTAAAAGAAAGCAAAAAAAAACCTATTGTCTCCATTATACTAACATAGTAAAATTTTAGTAATATATAAAGCCTCAAAGTTCGGGCAACATTTTCTGAGCTAAAACAAGTACGCGCTAACGTTACAAAAGTAACAAGGACAGTGACACATGTTTCTGAATAATTAGAACCGTGTTAAGTAACAAATTTACATGAAAAGAGAAAATATTAAAACATAAAATTTAGTTATCGAGTGTGTTCTTAAACAAAGTCAATACTTTGAAACTTTAATTAATTAAGTATAATGAATAAAGTATCAAGTTTATTTACTTTTCAGAATTACCTTTTATAAAATAATTACATTTAAAATTATAACTGAAAATTAAATTAATAGTTTATCGACAAACATTAAAACAGTTAATTGGTTAAAAAGCAGTCTATTGACATATCATATCATCATCATCAAATGAATTAAGAACCGGCGAATCTTAGTCCAAACTTAATAATAAGTGAAAGAGATGTACGAGTACTGGGGCTGCATTCTACTCGGTAAAACCTTGTAGCTTTTGACATGTCATCATATTGTTAATAACTCGCCCACCATTATAATGTCAACCTTTCAAGTATCAAAATAAGATCTATCAAAACATTTACAATACGATAACACGTCCGAAGCAATGAGGTTTTATCGTGTAGAATATCTTTGTATGATTCTGTCCCAAATGGTTACGTAACCTTTACTATTTAATCAACGGCGAGCCTACTCTTGAAATCTTATTTGGCACAGTGACAGCACCGCACAATATTTTTCCATACATTTTCTGATACCAAGCCGATAATTAAATTGTTCAGACGGCCAAGAGAATTTGAAAAATCCGTTCTCTCCAAAAATTTACGCTTACTCTGTTCAGAATACATAATCCCTAGCTAGTTGCCATGCCTTGCCAATGTGCCAACGTTTATTATTTGGCAGCAGACTTATCGCTTGAGACCGCGCCAGCCGCGTTGCTGTTGCTGCTTATACCGCTGTCAGTCAAGAGAATATCCTGCGCTATATCTAAAGAATACTGGATAGCAGCGCTAAAATAAAAATGTAAAGTACGCAAATACCTACTCCTATTGAAAGTTGCGGCAATTGCATGAGCTTGGTTAGCAAAGTTGCTGTAGGTGTTTATTGTGTAAGTAGATTTTGCGTGCGGTATGTTGTTGAAGTTATGCTTTTTCCGCTGACAAAATATTTTTCTCAAAAATGACAGGAAAAGTTGACATAACTATCTATATATTGGGATGCGAAGTACATAGTTTACTGACAGATCTCAAATTAAAAAAAAAAAACATTGCGTGCTCGCTACACAAGCACGCAATGTTGCATACAAATTTCATTACCATCTAGTATCTAACTTTTTAAAAAGTGAAAACGGCCTTAATAAAATGAGGGCACAAGTCTTATTACATCCAAATTTTGTTCGGAATATAACTTTTTTATCTGTATCTCGAATAGCTTGAGTAGTTTTAAAAAAAAAGCTTGCGTTTCTCCTTGTCATAAACAAAAGACGGTAAAGAGTAGGTAATATATTGTCTGTATAGATTGTGTGGTATTTCTTTCCTTAATAAAGTACTTTACTCCAACATAATTTTATTCTTGCGATTTTTGAGAAAAGCACTATATATGCCTCGGCAGGAACGGCAATTGCGGGCCTCGTATTTTTAAACGGACTCGCAAGCTCGTCCGTTTAAACCAATCCTCGCCCCGCAATTGCCTACTTCCGTGCCTAGGCAATAATGTACTATTATCGCGTGCAGTCCAAATATCAACTGGGATTAGAATGCTAGGCCTTACAATACTTACTTAGTTTAATCTAGGCATTAATTTCACATTTTTTACATCCATACATGCCGATCAGTTGATCAGCATTTAAAATCAACTTTGATAACGTTCTAGCTCGTCTAAATAGTTGTGGCAGGATAGTCTTAAATAACATGAATTTTGTATAACTTAGCGTAAAATATGAAATTATCTGAGTCGCCCCAGCTGCCTTTTTCCAAGCAGCAGAGTTAGCTATAAATTGCGCTGCGGTGCGACAAAAAGGAAATGAAGTGTGAGCAAAAAAGGTGGCACAAGATACTATAAACTAACATGAATTTGTTTCGTTCCTTAGCCACTCGTCTCGGGGTGGCTTCTTCATAAAAATGGCGCTATTTTCAATGCTTTTTACAATTTGTTACTTTCTTGTTTTTACGAGTTTTGCATTTCAAAAGGTTTATTACTTTTAAAGTGAAACTCACACATGATAGTAGTAAGTTTGAAATTCAGTGCTTATTTCTCAGATTCAAAGCTTGAAGGCGACATTGCTTCGCTTTGATTTCTTTTGATTTATGTTAATACAAATCCCAAAAATTTACTGTTTTATTTATGTTATTGTTTTCAGTGTCATATAAGTTTTTCATACAGCTTTTTGGCGACGAAAGAAATTTCAAAATTAGTGTACTTATCTAGTTTAACTCCATGTGTTCCAAAGAGCTTTGCTGTATACATTTTCGTCTAAACTGACTCAGGCAGGAAAATAAACAAGTTGTAAAGAGTTAGTAATGTACTCAAATCGCAAGGAAAAAAGATACACCTAACAAACAATTTCGAAAACTAAATCCAGAAATCTTTTTTTTTCGTATCAAAAACGAAAAAAATGTTTAAAGCCTTGTTTATTTGCTAGCCATGACTCCGTCTAGACGTTTAACATCGTACTTATTTTTAATATAAGTCTGTCGGAGATATTAAATTATTATAATAATTACTTACAGCTCGATGCGTCACAAAAGATGTCCTTCCTTGCAGCCTTGCACTGATCTTCGCCGGGGAGTCTTCATCTTCCCTCCGCGGGTCGAACCAGCCGAATGCCGCTCCCACCACCAACACAGCACCCAGCACCATCAGAGCCAAGAATCCACCAATTGCAGCTTTAGTCGCTTGAGATATCACCATCGCCATTTTGGAAATCACTTATCACCTCAACGTCATTATTTTTATTCTAATCACTGTCTAAATTCACATCAAGATCACAATTTCTCATTAATTGTTCGTTAGGTTCATAAAAATTATTCCACCCATTTGTACGTTTTTACCGGCCTTTTTAATTTGTATTTCTACATCTGAAACACCAAATCAACTGTTCCTATTATTTCTTTTAACAACAAAGTTTCGCAAACTCTTGAAAACACGATTATCCCTTTTCGTTTTGTTAAATTGTATTATGCAAATGTCTGAACGGCCGTAGTTTGCGTATCAATATAAAGAGGTCGGAAGGACAGAGCTGACGTCGATCTATTGAATGCAAGCAAGGAACTCGATAACCCAGATACCCATTATGAAGGGTAAATAGCCGTTAAACGTGACAAAGAAGACGTCTCCACGTGAACATAATTGTACGATACATAATAACCGCGATAAGCAAAGTCATTGTTTTCGATTGTGCTTCATAAGCTGAGTCGACAGGGGGTATTATTGTCTGTAAGCATTTTGGTTTTGTTAGGGATGATTAATTGAATACCCTCATCTAATTTGATTTGTTTAACTGTAAACTCGTTCGGGGTGAGAGAGTTGGACGTTGATATGTGATGGCTATTCATTTAATTGAAGCTATAAAATACGGTCAATTTTACACAAGAACTTTATTTATATCAAAGTCACAACTGTCAACTTGTTATATTTTTTGGCATTATCTTATTAAACATTGTTGATGCATACCTGATGCTTTCCTTTAAGTAATATACTTAATGATTAGTAAATTGAAATATCACACAACCTCTCTTTAAACGGTGAATTAAGAAGCAAAATGCAAAAAGATTTTTTTGATGGGAATATCCTGTCTTCTTTGATAATTAATCTTCACATAAAAACTTCCCTCCAACCCCAACTCAAAGCGAAGGCATAAACTGCTATCAAAACTTTTCAGGTATTTAAGACAAGGTTCGCAACGGATTAATGTTGAATTAACATTAAATTTTTAAATTTTAGGGTGTGTACTCTTTCCTTCTGAGGCTTTTAAGATTGAGAGTGAATTTGTGAATTAATGAAAATACAGACTACGATGCCGTATTTAAAGGAATTTAATGTTTTTTTTGTTGCTATTCGTTTGAAAACGATCATTTTACTGTTTATTATAATTCCGCGTCAGGTTTAAGAAAATTACTAATTCTCAAAATTAAACAATTACAGTGTTTTTCAGATACGATAAGTTCTGTGACAGCCGTATTTTGTAATTTCAATCACTTAATATGCTCACTTGCGAGATATTTAAAAATAGGTGATTATTTATTTAAATTCCTGAACGGCGTCGGCAAGTGTGAACCAGTGTAGTTTTTATATAAAGTTAAAGAAAAAAGTGTGATATATGTTATATGAGCTGTCACAGAATTCATCATAGCTGAAAATCACTGTAGTAAAATCACTAAAACTCTAAAAATGTTACAAACTGAAACAATGTATTGCAATTATAATTTTTATGTTTGGTTTTTCCATAATCTTGCTTTGTCAAAACGACAAAGAAAAAGAAGAAGCCGAGTTTCAATATCAATGTTTGAAGAAATTGTTGAGCAATGGTTGGGCATTTTTCGTAATTCTCTTTTATTTTGTAACGTTTACGTAATTTACTAATGTATCACAGAACTTAACGGCATAAGATGGCGGTACAGATAATCTATCGAGTACCTTTAAACGAGCAATTCTTGTATACGTAAATAAATATACGTAGGTATGCAAGAATTTTCATGCAGGCAGATTTTTCATGCAGGAGAGGGGGAGGGTGTTCCGCCCCGGCGATATCTGAGGTCAATAACTGTTTAAGTTTAGGTACTAAGACAAGTTTGGTATCATTTTTAACTTAATCAAAGATTTACAATTCAATTCTAGAATAAAAATTGCATCATCATTTAAAAAAGAGTTAAAATGAGTTATTTCAGTGTAATTGACCCCGAGAACCTCAAGATGAGGCTGGATTGGATCCAGAGACATTCGGCAAAGTAAATACGGGAACAACTGGACCACTTTGAACTTTGTTATGTAATAAATACCTTTGTAAACAAGTTATGGCATAGTTAATGCATTTATTATTATTAAGTTAAATTTTCTTTGATATTATGACACGAATTGGCCTAAAACGGAATGCATATCAATTACTTATATTTATTTACATCTTAATCATGTTTGCGAAGCTTTCCCTGTCATTCTAGAATGACAAAATAACATTTTAATAAGAATTTTTCCATTTAATTTTTACCACCGTCAGCAGTTTTTTTGTACTTTTCCCATACCTTTTAATTTAACATTACATTTTATTTTGAGATCAAATAATAGGGCTCTCTTAAGCATTTTTTTTTTTTTGAATATTCATAATTGTTATAGTTCATAAGTTATGGAATTATTCGTTATGAAATAGGAAATTAGAAAAACAAGTTTTTTTTTTAAATATATTTTTACTTCGGAACGGTTTCAATATGATACCATAAATGAATCCGGCATCCTCAATTTATACGAAAACGATACCAAACTTGACCTAAGCTTAACCGATGTAGATATAAAGATAAAGTTGAGTCAAAAATTTACATCAAAATTCTTAGTGGCTCAATTTCTTCTTTCTTTGACGAAATCTTTAGGTCACGAAACGCCGTATTTCATCTGCTATAACTGCCACTATAGTAAGTAAGGCCACAAGAGAGAACGTAACAAGTAGACAGTTGTGACTATGATATAAATAAAGTTCTTGTGTAAACTTGACCGTATTTTATAGCATCAATTAAATGAATAGCCATCACATATCAACGTCCAACTGTCTCACCCCGAACGAGTTTACAGTTAAACAAATCAAATTAGATATATTATATATAATTATAATCAGAATCTCGGAAACGGCTCCTACTATTTTTATAAAATTTAGTATGCAGGGCGTTTCCTGGGCGATAAATAGATCTATCTAGGTTTCATTTTTTTTAAGTTACGCAAACTTAGCAAAGCTCTGTCATCCAGGACTATTCTTAATTCTGAAATGTGCAAACTATTTGCTTTAGTAAGGTTCAAATAATATTGGTAAAGAACACTACCTAGCGGTACACCTTGAATCCCTTGGCTAGAAGCAGCTATAATTTGCTACACCAAAACTTGATTTTACTTAAAAAAAAAAACATCAGCACTTATGAAGGGAATCCATACTTTCGATGCTACTCGTATTTCATTGAAAACTTTATTATAAGTTTGGAATGAAAAAAATATAAGTAGTTATTTTGAGTGCAGAGAGCTAGAAGTGTACCGCAAGGTAGCTTTTTTGATGAGTATCATTAAAACCTTAATAACTTCTAAACTATCCCATGGGAAAGTTAAGACTATGTTTTGGGGGGTTATTATGGCATGGCTTTGCCGGTCATTATACGCATAATTAGCATAAGGACAGAGCTATAGTAGTTATCTAGCTCTGTCCTTTACTTTCAACGTAAACTGAACTGCATAGCTATGTAAAAATAGCCCCCTGTACTGTAAAAAAGGGCTTACTCATATCTTAATTATTTGTCATGTTCTGGGACATGGTGTATGTACAAAACAATTCTACATGAAAAATATATGCGGGGTTTCTCCGCTCAGGCCGTACGTATTATCAAATGAACGCTTACCCTTACGTTATCACGACAAGGGAGAGATTGTACAAAACGTTGCCTTGGGCTTAATAAGCCTAATTAGAGCAGGTGAATTATCTTACGCTCGACGAAACACAGCTACGTGGAAACTGTCTAAATTGAAAAGGACTATAATATAATTTGTGAATTTAGTCAAATTGTAATGAGTTTTGGGGTTTGAGTGTTAGTTAAACATTTAAATTATAATAATATTAATTAGAATTTAATTGAAAATTCATATCCATAGACTACAGGATGCCCTTGAGTTTGTACGCGTACACTTAGTTACCCTTTATTTCTTCCCAATGGCATACATTTTTGAAAAATCATTTCCTTGTGGAATATTCCTATGAAATTTCAAGCCCCTAGGTTCACTGCTTAGACTTTGCGTTAGCTGTCAGTTTTATATGTAGTATATACATTTTTGAAAATTGGAAGCTACATGCTAGATTTCTTGACGCAAAACATCGGTTCTTTTGTACATAAACATTGAAATATCCTTTGCGTTCGATCGTAACACGACTGCAAGCCATGCTAAAACACGAACTACAAATTGAGGAGCAAAGCGAAGCCAATTGTGTCTGGTCCTCTGTAAAGGTAACAACGTTTGGACTCGAGCATTGTCGTTTAGAAATAGCGGATGTTACTTGCCAATACTGCTTCAGTTCAATAGCTCTTAGGGCCTAGTTTTATGCGTCTCTTTTATTCGCTCTTATACGATCTTATTATGTGAGTCTTACCGAATTTATCCAAACAACATTTTAAGCCTTCTTGAGTACCTGCCTAAGCAGAACTAAGACCTCTCGGCCAAACCCGAAACTTTGTTACAAAAGCGTCATTACTTAAGTTTTGGCAAAAACATAATAAATATGTTTAACTTGATTTTGAAATTTTTTTTTGTAGTTATGTTAATTTTTCAAAATGTTTGCGAAGCGTTGATCGACTACGGTACAATTGCGAGAGTTTTGAAACGATGATAGGATGCTACGACGGCTCTGTTTAGATATCATTTATTTTGGAGACAGTCTTAAATATAATATTATGAGCAAACCAGAACAGGAGAAATTTTATTTTTTTGATTGTTTTGGGAGATTCAACAAAGGAAAAAAGTTCAAACGTCAATAAAATGAGTCCCGATTTCCTTAGAAAAGAAATATTCGTAAGAAGCGTTCGTTTTCTTTTACGAAACCTACTTACTGTTAAGTTTATTTTTATTGAGCCATTCTGTTGCCGTGTTTTCGTTTTCCTGTTATTTTTATTATTTATTTTTTATTGTTTACGCGGCGCAATGGCACTATTAAGGGAACTTTTGTGCAATAAGCGAAAACCATTCTAAAATGGTGGCTTACGAGGAAATGTCTGTACGACACATTCTGTATAAAAATATTATATTAAAAATAGGCTTCAGCTTACTGTGAATCAAATATTATTTTGTAAAATCTCAATTGAACAGAATAAGCAGTAATAATAAATTCATTGCAAAATTACTAACTTAACCAATGAAAAAACCCTTGAAAACTTTTCAAACGCGGACGAAAATGTCTTATTACACTTTTGTTCCCCAATGATGAAACAATTTAAATACTTGAAAAGTAATGACATTATTTTTAACACAACTGCTTAACACCCCAAAAAATTCCAACTGACCCCACAGTGTCCACCGAAACGTAAAAACACAACGGCTCCAACGCAGAAAAAACGCCTCAACACCAAAAAAACATGAAAAATACCATAATCTATTTTATGCGACTTCTCCCTTACGTTAACACAATAAAGTACAATATAAAGGACAGTTTTTGCGCAGGATTAAGAATAAAGCGCGACCTTTGAAAATATTTCTTCATAAGCGTTGGTATTATGGCTTTGTGTAATACTTAGGCTCGTGTTGTTATTGTTCTCTTGTTGTCTTGTCTTTTTCTAGTCCGTTTATTGTTAACCTTATTTTAATCGTAAATACTGTTGGATATGCTGTTTTTGTATTATAATTCAGGTTTTTTGAGATTCGAATTACTTTATATGTACTTTTTTCATGCGTAAGTGTGATGGAAAAACGTTACCAAATAAACAATTGAACATGCAAATTTAGTTAAACTAACTTATTCCAACCTAAGTTTACCAAACTAACTTTTCGCACTTTCTTCTCTTTGCGCTTTGCAAAGGTCCATGGGTACTATTGAAAGCAAGAAACATTTCATTTCAAACAATAAGAGGAGGTCCAAATGCACTTAAAAATTACTAGTCCTAAAAACATTCAATTCTTTTAACAATGTTTATGTTCAATCAGGGATACTGCTTTAAAATTTTCCAAATCCATTTAAATAAAACCAAAATCTTTCCGTTTACAAAATAGAATACAAAATCCCTACTTGCGCCATGCTTTTCAGTTAGCTAGCATGACGATACTCTGTTGACCTTATGTGTTCCCCAATCGATATAGCTGTTGGTTTAGAGGACGTGGTCGTTATTTGTTTGTTTTTCCAACGAGACCAAATAAAATTCTGTAGTGGATTGGATTGGGTCGTCAAGAATTCCATGCGCGAAACGTATGAGAGTTAAAATGTTCGTGGAATTGTTTTTAGAACATTAAATTGAAGTCATTTTACTTGAACGAGTAAATAAATAAATATCAGGAGAGAATTTTACAAAAATTGAGTTCAATGGGTACGAAACTAAAATAAAACATAATAATTTGAATTAGTCCCAAACCAGGTACTACGCAACGATAAACCAACTTATATAGAGACTAAGGACAAAAATATTTGCATCATATTCTGCCCTTAAAGGAATTTGAACCCGGGACCGCTAGCTTCGAAGGCAGGGTCACTATCCACTAGGCTACATGTCATCAAAGTAGACAAAACAGATAAATTAATACTTAAATATCTAGAAAGCATCCAAGAGGCATAAGCAAAGTATTGGTATTCCACACAAAAAAAACCCTTTACTATTATCGAACCCGGAATAAATTAACAATAATAAATAAGATCATTGCGAAACAGATATTTTATTTATTTTTTAATAATAATAAAAAAAACGCTTCAAGTGACTAGCAATAATTCGCTCACAACAAAATGCTTTGCTCTCCAGTGGACTTATTTGTTAATTTGCTTGCATTTCACCAGCAAAATATAAGTCCTGTCGTAAGAATTCAATTAAATTCCACTCCAGTTTCCCGTAAAATGAAATGAAGTCATTAAAGCAGCGATATTGATCGGCGTGAAGTGATTACATCAGCTCATCAGGATCTTAATAGAGCGTGTCTTTTCAACAGCGCTTGTAAAAGTGCTCTTCAAGAGTGGAATATCTCTATTATACCTGATGAACTCTGTGAATAAGTTCCCATAATAATAAATGCCCTTTGATTTTTAGGTAATAACTGTGAAATTGGAGGAACTTCCGAGTACTTCCTCTCTAAGTTTACTCCCAACAGTCCCAACATGACAAGACAACGTAGGAAAGAACTCGTTTCAAAAGGAATTACATGTTGAACAAGTCGAGAAGCATTGTTGGACCCTCCAGCGGAGACCCCTAAAACTGTCATCAACACAAACAGAGAACTCGTAAAAGTCGACACCATTCGGACAATCGATTGGTGGCAAGGATCGTTACGGTCAACAGCGTGGCAATAATTTACTTTCTTATCGCTAACCCGATCCTTCCAGAGTCTTGGCTATCCGTACTACGGGATTACGCTGGCTATTCCTGGAAATAGGATGATTCGGGAAGAATTGGATGATGCAAATTCTCGGATGGATTGAGTTGGGAAAGTAATAGAACAGTTGGTTAAACTTTGTTTGCTGACCACTGTTGAACATGAACGGTCGGTATTTTAATAAGTAAGCCACTACACAGGAATGGAACGACGACCTAACCCGAAAATGGGAAATTTTGTATCTGATATTTTTGACCCAGAAAGTAACATACTTGTAAAATCTTATGAAAAAATTGATCGTTTTAACATTAACAGAAGATTGGGTAAATAGTCTAAACTTGACCTTTTTATACATAACTTTTTTTACTGTAGTTTGAAGAAATGGCCTTCGTCCCCTACACCCTATAGAATCCTATTGCTGAAGGACGCTAATTAATATTGTGACCTAATTTCTTTCTCGTGACTTTGCTACCGTCATTATCGCATGGTATATCAACAGTTAGGGATTGTACTTAAAGTCGACTATTTACAAACGGATGTATCTACTATTTTTACCTTATTACCATTCAAAAAGGTTAAAAAGTGGATACACCTCTTTGTAGTCAAATGTACCTGGAGTAAGTACTTCAAGGAAAACAAATTGTCTATCGTATGTTTGTTTCATCATTTTTTATTTAACAGTAAGTAGATTTTGCCCAAGACTACTGTTGCGTACATGTCCCTTGAAAATCCGAGACAAAAAATCACGTTAATTTTAAGTGACACTTTCTTATAAATAATTTTACAAAAGATTGGAATGTCCTCAAAGCTACAGAATAAAACCGAGCAACAGCATGTCAGACCATACTCAGTGTAGGGTTCTGAAGCCGTTACTTCAAACAAATTAGACTTCGCGACAAACTTAACTTGGCCGTTGGAAAACTGTTATCCCCATACATTGACATAGGTCGTGGTCAGTTTGCCAACACCGCAAATAAGTTTTCGGTAGTTATAAACATTTAAACCGTTTGTAACTCAAGAACCAATGATGTCTACTTAGTCGTGATAGTATTCCCATGAAAGTATTTTTTTGGAGTTTTGGCTGTATACTTGATTCTGGTCGGACAGTTTGACTACGGAACCCTAAAAAAACGGGATTAAATCTTTTACATTCAAAGAATTCATTTCATTACATTCATTTATTTTATTTCAAAGACAAAGTTGTAAGTTGGGGGCTAACGTTTCCTCGGAAAGTTCACAGACTCCGCGATAGGATATCCTGCACTTAGCAACCGAGTGATAAAGGGAAAGCAGTGAATAGCAGGCGAACTCGATGCTTTCATAATTTACAAAAGTAAATTTACTTCTAGATCCTGTAGGAAAATGTCAGCTGATAATGTCAGTCAGGAGAGAAGGTTTAGGTTTTAAGGTTTTTAAATAGGCAACTTTCAATTACTTAAGTAATGTTTTTAATGTGTTGTTTTAACACTTATTTTTGTCTTAACATCTTCCCACGTCTATATTCGTTTCTGTAAATAGAATTTTATTGTTGCTTCTACTATTGCTTAGCATTAGTAGTTAGGTACCTACTGATTATTTTAGTAAGTAAAGGAATGTGCCCAATTAATCTATCAAGGATATTGTTGTAATTCATTTAATTCTTCACACCTTTATACATATCGAGTGATCTATTAAAATTATTTATGAAATTAGAATTTTACTAAACGTTGTGTTAAAGTAACCGAAATATTATCAGACAATCATTTTGGCTAGTAAATAAACCGAAATTATTGCTTCAAATATTTATAAATGCCAAAGTGACTAGTCTATGTGTCTGTTTGTGTGTTATATTTTAACAACTAAACCACTGTAGGGATTGAGATGAAAGGTTTGGAGTCCCTGGTCCCTGTAAAGACATACGATACTTTCATCCCAGAAGACCTGAAGGTCAAGTAAATATCAAGTTTAATGGAAACGAAAAAATAATAATTGAAAAAGTCTTAATAGTCTTTGAACAAAATTTCCTAAGACGTATCATCAAATATGGACAGAACAAGCAAAATCAGTGTACATAATTAGGTTATTAAAACAACCCATTACACCAGCTATTCACCGAATAAAGTAACCGCCTCAAGGAAAACGGTTACAGTAAAATGTCAAAGGCACTCAAAGTTAAATAATTAAGCATTCAAAGTGTCCTTACTTTTAAGGGTCGTTGACGAGAAAATCTGGCAGAGTTTCACCCTAAAACTGTTACGAGGTGTGTTTTTATAAACCCCAGTTATTATAACAGGCATTTGGGTTTATTCGCGACGTAATCTGTTTTACGTGACAGATATGTCTGGATGAGGGAAACAAAAACAACCCTGAAATGTATATTACGTATTCAGAAGGGTGGAGTTAGGTCCACTCGAAAAAATAAAAAGTGTAATGATGTCGGGTATACGATATTGTGGGGGTTCCGGGGAGTGCTCCAACGAAGGACGTATAATATTGAATAAGATAACTTTTAAATTTTGTTTTCTGTGTTCTGGTTTAATAATGAAATAATGCTTTCACAACTTTGAATGGACGACGCGCTGGCCTAGTTGGTAGTGTGGCCTGCCTATGAAGCTATTATATTATATTTGTGTGATGAGCACGAACATTTGTTGCTGAGTCATGGATGTTTTGTATGTAGTACCTGGAAGACCAAGCGTCGCTCGGGTTGAAAATGTCATTTTCCGAAAATGATTGCTTGACAGATCAATTTTTCGCCCCCGTAAACCTCTATATTTCAAATTTCATCGAAATCGTTGGAACCGTTTCCGAGATTCAGATTATATATATATATATATATATGCACAAGAATTGATCGTTTAAAGGTATTAGATAGATAGATAGATATATTAAGGTATATATATATATATATATATATATATATATATATATTTCTCTATATAAGTACTTATATCGTTATCTAGTACCCATGTTACAAGCCTAGAGCTTAGTTTTGGACTAGGTCAATTGGTGTGACATTGTCACCTATTTTTTTTGATATTTTTAAACTTCAATAACTACAGTAATTCATAACAAATACACACAGACATAGCTAACCGAGTCTATGAATTCCATAGGTTTAAATTTATACGACTATATACTCGAGTAATAAAATAATATTTTTCTCAGTGTTTTAGCGCAGATTGTCACTTTGGGTTGGTTTTATAAATGTTTATTTATTAACTTTTGAGTTAAAAGGTGATAGAGTACCAGCCTCCATTTGCCTATATAGGTGTTTTTCTATTTTCTGTTATAGACCACCTAAAAACGAATGTTAGGCTAGACAAGATGCTGATTCTCGATAACGATAACGATCACCGGATACATCTTGTCTAGCTAGGGCTACAGATGTTTTTTTCTAGTGTGGCTACACCCGAAACACTTTGCGGGTCGATGGCGATCATTTACAAAATAAAAGACAAGCAAATGACACCAATACATACATGTAAAAATAAACAGTAGAGCCAGTGTTCATATGTTATGTACAAACGATGAACTGCGTCTAACTCAACAAGATTTATCTTCTGAGCCACTCTCGATGTAAAAACTTGTCGAGAACGCGTGTGGTGCAAATCCGAGATAAGAATACATAAGGCAGTTTAACAGCAAAGCGATGAACTTTAAACCATACAAAGATAAAGGAATCAGGAAGTTTTTTTGGTAAACCTTATCCTTTCTATAATCCATATTCATACTTACGATAAATATTATAAACTTGGTCTGCCGGCAACTTCGTCCGTGTAAATTTCGATTATCGTTATTCCGTGGGAAACTTAAAAAAAAATCAGGGTGAACAGTTGCCTGTGTTAATCAAGGGTATAAGCTATCTCCATTCCAAATTTTATCCAAATCCGTCTAGCCGATGCATTGTGAAGGAGTTACAAACTAACACATACACATACAAACTTTCGCATTTATAATACTTATTAGTAGGAGATGAAAGTAACTTTGTCTCTCTATTTGTTACCCTTTCACAGTTAAAAGGCTGAACATATTTCGATGAAATTTTGTGTGGAGATAACTTTAGCCCATAGAAACCCTGTGTAGGTACTCTTTCTTGTGAGTAGCAATAAGATAAAATGACTTCTCCGCGGACGGAGTCGTTTTCGAAATGCGAGATTATATTTTTTTTGTTCTGGTTCAATTCTCAGCCGAATGACGGTAAATTTAGTACCTACAGAGATAGTTCTTAGCCTGGAGACGGACAAAAAGCAAATATTACAGAATAAAATTGGACAGTTTCTACGCAATAACAGTAGAGTTTAGTCATAAATGTTTATTTTCAAGATGGCGTATGACATCTAAATGCCAAATCATCAGCTATTGTAAAGAGAACTACTCCTAAACAGTTTACCATTTCCGAGAAAATGGTCAAAGGACCACTTTAAAACAAAAATGTTTTTGATAGCTACATGATTAGTTAATATAATAAAAGCCTTTAATCAGGTTTGTGTTGAGCTACTCATAAAGGTCACCTACTACCTGGAAATCCAGGTAGTAATTGAAAAGGTTCCACATATAACTGGTTGGAAATAGAATCGTTTCACTTCTGGCTAGTAAAACAACTTCGAGTGTTTCTCGTTTGTAAAGTTTCCAAGAATATGGATTATATTTTTTAGAAGGTTTCCAGAATTGGCATTAACTTTAATGTTGTGGTAAGTCTGAAAAATATTTGAAGATAATGGTAACATCGTCAAACACTTTTAATCTTAAAGATAGCTGATAAATTGTATAGCTTTGTTACTTACAAAAAAAATGTAAGTAACATCTCAATTAATTAATTTCCATTGAACAGATGGGTGGAATGTTTGAAGAGCGGTACAAAAAACCGGAAGTGAATACGAACATGACTGCTGATAAGAATATTTGGAAGAAAATAAGTGCTCCGCCGACTACAAAATTAAATGGTAATGATTAAATTTCTTTGCATTATTTGTTCCCAGAAAATGTGGTAGTGGCCATTTTGTAGGAAACAAATAAGCTAATGTTTAATATTGTTTGACGATGTTTTGTAACAAACGACAAAGACAAAGTGGATAACCATTGCAGTGCAACAAAAATTGTGCCTTTTGTGTTTGCGTTATAAAATCGTATGTTGTTTACCATGATTTTGCTATCAGGCTTTTACACCACACCTTGCAGCGGTATTCAACTTCGGAGTAAAAATCCAGAACAATGATGTTCATATTCGTTAAATATTTCAGTTTTCCAGTTATTTTTATTGTTTTTACATAAGTATTTAAGTAAAGACTTTGATACTTTATCTTCGAATAAACCATCATCTACTCACCCGATCAGCTTCCATTAACCCACAAAAATAAATGGATCGTGTACAATTTATCACTCAACAAAACTGTTCGGTGAAATTCTGGAATTCAATTCCCAGTTTACCTGATTCCAAACTCTAATCGTTGTACTTCTTGATACTTGGTCGCGTGTCCGCGTAACATGTAACGAGCGCCAAGGGAGTACCGCGTGCGTCAGTGTTTAACAGGAATACTTTGTTCAACCTTGTCTAGCATTAATGCTGAGTCACACTGACAGTTTCACTCACGTATTCAAAAAGTATGCTATTACTTTGCTATAGTAAAAGTAGAGTGATTATGACGTTACCTATATCATTATCTTTATTTATTTATTTTGTCAAACTTTAATGTTACACAATTTTCGATTCTTAAAGGCAACGCATTCGTAATTTTACGATTTCTGTCTTCAGTATAGCCTTGATATTGCATCATGTGTTTAGGTCACAGATCCTACGTACAATAAACTTATCTGTGTTCTCGTTTGCGTCTTACCCATAAAAAAAGAATTTTAGTCTGCTTTTAAAACTTTGTGAAATAATAAGTCCATTTTAATACCTCCATTTTCTGTCCTTAAAATACAATTAACACGTTATAAGTTATTTACTTGAGGGTTAAGGTTTTTGTAATTGTAGTGTTAGAGCCAACACATCAATGATTCAAACAATATTGACGTACAACACGACACGGGGTCTCTATTCTACCGGGCAAAACGATTTGACAACGTTATCATAGTATCAACGTTGCAATAGCTCTTATTTACTTCACAGTAATGGCGGCCGACTTTACAAACAATACGATAACGTGACGCGGCAATGTGGTTTTGCCGAGTAAAATAGAGGCTCAGTTTTGTAAAATTTAATGACGGCTGCAAATGCCGTCTGTTGAACTAATTTTCAAACAAGTACACAAAGGTTAGGGGAGTTTGCTATTCTGCCCCGAAGAAAAGGGTGGTAAAATTGAAGCTGTTAGTACAAAAATCTGTGCTTTTAAAATTAACTGGTTGCCCAAGATACAGGCTGCGACTAGTTTGGAAACCTCTTTTTTATGACTACCGTATTATAAGTTTTAATCCACAAATAAATAATATTTATAAGTACTTTACATAATTATATTATATCCTTTTGTAATCTGACTTATTAGATTTAATTCACTCGTTCCTTTTCAAACTGTTGTATAAAAAATACCAAGGGCCCGTTGTTTGATAAGTACTGACAAAAACTAATAGCTAAAAATCGTAACCAATTTAAATCTAAACCGAATGTGTCTTATTTTATATCAATTTTTGAATTTTATCAATAAGTTTAGTAAACTACTAATCATAGAACCCGCCCTACGTAGCGACTTAATTGCGATTGACTGACTCAGAGTGCAGCGGTAAGTGTATAAGTACACTGCCTACTTAAGACCGCAGTATAAGTTCAATCGCCGTCTACATTAAATCCGTACTAATATCTATTGAGAGCTTAATGCCTAAAAGTACAATTTATTTATGTGACTCATACAACTTTTCGGATATCTTCCCTTTTCCACGGGCGCTGACTTTTTCCGTTGCGGAATCTAGCGCAGTTTTGGGCAATTCATTAACACGTCATGCCTAATTTTGAAATGTAGTTTTTTTTAATCAGTCTTGATTTAATGTGTAGATTAAGTACTCTACAAATCATTTGTTTGGCTATTCGCGCACCAGGTATAAAAGTGAGTCGTATTGGTAGCAATGTTATGACAATATAATTTCGCGTCAAAACAACAAATAAGGAACGTTTTCCGGTTATGAACTCCCACGGGAAAACATAAAAATCACATCAACAATAACAACAATGTAACCATAACAAAATAACGAATTTGTGGGGCTTACAATAACACAAATCGTTAACTCAGAGGGGAAACAATATTATCTTTGTATCGAGTTACATGCATGCTTGATTTTATGTTTACCTATTCCGATAACTGTTATAATAAAATGAAGCCCATTATTTTATCTGTTATTGTTTTGTTTTTTTTCTATTACGTTATTCAGAGGTTGAATAATGCTGCCGTTTTCGTTTGGTCGTGGTGTTTCTGAGCATGAGCATGAACACTTACAATGACTTACATTGCTTGAAAATCCATTGAACGTCACACGGAAATCATGGAGTAAAATCACTTTATTGTAATAATAATAGTAACTATGAATTGAGGAAATAATCACCTTAAAATATTAATTATTCGATATGATACAAACCGTAGTAAAAATAAAATGCTGAGTAAAATTTATTTTTTGGGATTAACTTTTATTGCCGACTATACTTTTTCCGCTCAGACATCTGCTTAGCAAGACAAATTAAATACCTACAACAAAAATCACGTCGCTACCTTCCGACTCCATTATCAGATCAGCTGGATACCATCGTCAGGTTTACATATGTTTTTCAAATTTCATTGACAGGAACTGGTTCAAAATCGATCGAATCGTGGTTTTGTATTCGCGATGGTTTTCTAAAGGACTTTTATTTTATACTTCTTCTAAAAATACTTTTGGGATGCCATCCACAGATATGTTATAATGACTATGATTTCTTGTACAAATATAATGTGAATTAGGTACTTGAAATGGCATCTTAATAATTTTTTTCGTTTAGAATTTTTTTTTAAGACGTTTATGTAACTATCTAAAATGTTATTAAGTTAATAAAATACCAATATGGTTAAATTTACAAGATTACTACATACGTCATTTTTTCTTTTTTCCTTTTAAATTGATACCTACTCATTTCTATGGAATACATTTATGTATTTTTTTCTACATTTGCGCATTTCTGTGCTTGGTTTTGTTTTTTGTTATAAAAGCTTTATAAAAATGCATTATGCACATAATTGCTCTAGACGGCTAAAAATAATAACAGGGCAATGTAGAAAATTATTAATAACTATATTATTTCGGCAAAAACTGCACCCAATTTTTTTAATTTGTAGACATATAGGTACTTTGAAACAAAAATAATGAAAAACAGCAACAAAAGATCAATGTCAAAAAAATGGGAATTTATTAAATTCAAGTACAATGTAAATTAATATTTTATTTTAAGCATGCCTAAAAGTGCCTTTTAATTACAACACGTTATAATTATTTTAAAAATCAAGTGTATTAACCAAACAAAAAAAAAACCAAAGCATACGCAACATTTTACGTGAAAAGCTGCCTTTTGTGCTCGAAATATCGTTGAAATATTTTTAATGTAAATACAAAATGCAAATGTGTATTTTGGTGCCGCAATACTTTTAACGAGTTTAAATATTTTAACTTCTGATTCGTCGTGCGTTGCAGGCATACGATGCAGGTTAATGCGGTTTCCTAATTATTACTAATGCGGAAGTTTATTTAATACGTAACTTTTGTGAACTTAAGATTTGGTATATTATAACACAATTTAAATGAATTTAGGACATAACATATTGAAGTTAAGGTTTTTTTACATCTACATAAACAAGTTTGAAAAATAAATAAAACCAAATCAATTCTGAGAGCACTACATATTTTATGATTCTGTTAGCAATAAAATTTTCATGTGATCTTTGATTTTTACGTATTCTATAATAATCACGAAGAGGATTCCTAGGAAGAAAAATACTGAGGCATTTCCAAGTGCAATAGCAATTAAATATAGATTTGTTAACTTGTATTTCAATTTAACTCAAAGCTTTCTATTGCAAATAAATTGGTTAAGCTGGTTTATCGGCGTTGTCATTCTTGCACACGTTTAAAACTCTGCTGTTTTGGGAACAAATATTATGTAAGTTTAGTTATTACCGTCTTACAGGTACGACGGAACAAAAATGAGAATTATTTCAATATAAAACAAACGTTGTAAACTTTACCGCACAATTTCCACGAAGAAACCATGAACTTTTTAACATTATATTTAAATTCAGGTAAAAATCGTGCACCGCTATCTTAACAGGCCATTAGTTCCAAATGGTTTGCGTTCGAATAAAACAAAATAGACCTTAAGTACAAGAGTTTGCGGGGAACATTTTACGACCACCCTAAAACGCTACCTGCGCTTACAAAAAAACAATCACGATATGTTGAATAATCAGGTTTTTATCGTTCACGACACTGCCACCAGACACTTCCACGGGGAGAGTTAAGTTTTTTTTTAAACGAGAACGGCGAGCCGGTTTACTAGGACGAGAACGGTCTCGTAGCGCCGCGTCGCGCGCCCGTCCGACTTGCTACGTAGCTACGGCGGCACTGGCTACGCGAGCGCGTTTCAATCCGCGCTACAGTTTAGATTATTACTCCGTAGCACAGATTCCACAATCGATTATATTAAAAATAATTCCAGTATAACTTGATTGAAGCAAAATGGAATTCATTATTATTAAACAGTTGAATCTCTTACATATGTCCTGAAAGTGCATTGATTACTTTTCAGTTGTGTTCAAGCGTCGGTATTATCTAATAAAATGTTACGATGGAAAGATAAAAAAACACACATTTTTATTATTTATGTCTATAAAAGCCCACACTTAAAAAGTGAGAGCCAACTAAGAGAGATTTTGTGTTAGTTGGAAAAAAAATACAATAGTTAGGATATTAGTTATATAAACCAAAGCTCACAGTATCAACAGCATTTTCTTTAGTGATTCAATTAACATCTTACTTAGTTGATATATCTAACGTCTTGTAGGCTCGTATGGAAGGCTCGGTTACAAGCGACCAATTATTATTTTCAGTGTAATAGCCTTGTTAGGTTTTTTTTTGGCAATGAGGAAGCACGCGAGCACTTAGGCCACCTTATGGTAAGTGGGATCTGAGACCCAAAGACATTTGAAATCTCAAGACTACAATCTCAAAACTGCTAACCGTTAGGGGTTATACGAGTACTATGAGAAATATACAAGACTTTTAAAGGACATGTCATATAAATTGTGATACTTAGTTTTGCGGTCCAGTGTAGATAATAGATTTTTTTCCTATGTCAGACATTTAAAAAAAATGTTTTTTTTTTTAGACCGTTTCATAGTTTTAACTATGAATATCAAAGTTGCCAGCAGACATAAGCTCTAAGACAATATTTTGACGAATGTTAATATAAAAAAATAATACCCATCACGAAACTAAGGTAATTCTTATAAAAAATATCAATTCAGTGTTTTGGGGAAAAAGTGGGCCAATTGTTTGTTTTTAATTCTAGCTAAAATTGTTTCTCCCGCTAGACTTGAAATACAATCCTCGAAGGACAATCCAGCCGCAGTACATCTGGTAAAAGCTATTAATTAAAGTATCTGGCCGGTAGCATATCTTTAGGGTTTTTGTTATCCTTCTAGAGATAATATTTTAGTATAATTTTACAAACGCACATTTATCCTAAAAAGGATCGTGAAGCGTCGCTAAAATCGCGTAGCTGTCAAAAAAACTATACAAATTTAGCTCCGGGCGATATCGTTTCTCACCCCCTACATCAAGTCCGATTTCCACGTTTTTTTTCATATGTTGTAGTTATTATAAAGATCTAGGTTTATACGTTACTTTTTTTTAATTTGTTTAATTCTAAGAAATATTTTTAATGTAAAGGAAAACTTACAAGACATAGTTTTTGATGATATCTACAACATATTCGAAAATCGTAAAAATTGGACTGGGTTTTGGGGGAGAAAGTCGTTATCGCATTTTTTATGAACATTTTTTACATTCACTTATCTTAAACCATTACGACATAAGTTATAGTTAAATTTGATTTGAATTATGATGAAAAATATAATGAAAATGTTGCGATGGGAATTGGGATTGTTCATATTTTTACAATTAGGTACTCTAATACGAAAACCATTAATAAGTTTTTGAAATATTTATCTCTTTCGGATATTTCGACAAAAGTATATTTAACCTTTGTTTGACTTTCGTTTTCGGCTTGAAGCCCTCCTAGGTGTATCTTACGGGTTAGGCGAAATCCGCTTGAAATAATATGTTTTAATGCAACTATTACAATCACTTTATATCATTAGATATCATTTAATTGGATGTTATTTACTAGAAAATGCCATTCCAAATTTAAAATAATCATGACATCCATTCAATGTCTGCTAAATAAATAAAGATATTAAAACAAATCTACTGGGTCAAATACAAAATTAACGAAATTGGTCCCTTAAAAAAACCTATTCTTTTGAATTAGAATGTAAAAACCGTGACTTGTTTTTTTGGTCAATGCTAATATTAAAAAAAAAAAAAAAAAATATCAGGGGACAATGTCACACCAATTGACCTAGTCCCAAACTAAGCTCTAGGCTTGTACTATGGGTACTAGACAACGATATAAGTACTTATATAGAGAAATATATACTTAAATACATAGAAAACATCCATGACTCAGGAACAAATATTCGCGCTCATCACACAAACATCTGCACTTACCGGGATTTGAACCCATATTGCTAATTACCTTTATACGAAACTTTATACAATGATATAGATTACCAAATGGTCACGTTGTGAAACTTAGTCAACAGCTAAGACTTCTTTTGAACGGTCTTGTATACAAAGGGAGCCCAACGGGACCCTATTAATATGCATACGCTGTCCGTCTGTCCGTCCGTCCTAAATTTAAACAGCTGTATCTTTTAAACCGTTATATTTAGCGGTTTTTTTTCAGAATATGCGTTATTATTTAGGAAGGTTTTTTACAAACCTTGAAAAAAAGGACAAATACTAATAAATGGTCAAATGTAAGTTGGACTCGCGCTAATTGGATTCGAAATCCAATTTAAAATAGAATTTAATCATACTGTGCGGTGGCATGGTACCCACTTCACTTGTTTTTAATACAATGATTTTGCAACACCTAAAATAGACACAAGACAGCCGGTGTAATGCATAGAGGCATTCCATCTTAGTCCTCAGGGTTGGCAACGCATTTGCAGTCTTAGGCTTGCAGTCTTGTGAATGCGAATGTCTATGGGTCACAGTTTCCACTTACCATGAGGTAGCCTGTGTGGACGTTTGCCATAAAAAATAATAAAAAATGACAAATATGTAGAAATTTCTATCATCCATAAGTAGCCAAATCTATAATTTGTGGTTTAAATATTGGAGAAAAATGAGGTGAAAGGTAACTCATAACAAATAGCTAGGTATACAGCGATTAGGCGGCTGGTAACTGTTATTTATTGCTCTAAGCCTGGAACATGGATAGATTGAATATGTACTACTTACGCATATCGGTTCCATGGCCTGGGATCACATACAAATTATAATCAAATATGCGACGGCCTTTATATCCCGACTGTTACCTATGTACCGCCATAAATGACCATAGAGATCAACACGGACGGCGGACGGCAATAAACGGATCGTTTATTTCATGTCCATCCGAACTTTTTGAAGTATATGACAGTAGCTATTTATCAAAGAGTTGAACTTGAACTTGACCATGAAGTCTATGAATTTATGGTTGTCATTTCATCAGATGTCATGTTAAACTAAATTTCAGATTTTTAAGTCTGAATTATTTTTGCTTAAAAACAATTATGTGGTATATTTTAGAGTAGAAAGAAATGGTAAATGTTCAGATCTCAACATCCCTATGAAACGAATGATACAATCAGGTCTCGGCAGTGCATATTCCAAGAGATCTAGTGATCATTTTATAACCCGCTAAAATGTTCAGTTGCAAAAACGAAAATACAGTTGGTAAGTTGCATTTAAATTAATCTTTTTTTAATGTTAACTTAATTTTAATTTACATGGACCGAACTGTTTACATGCCATGTAAACAACGAATGGTCTCAGGTCATTGACCTCGATTTTGGAATTTTGACGTAAGTTACTACGAACGTTTGGAGTAGTATAGTATCAACGTCAAAATGTCAAGGTCAAGATATCGGCTGCGACACATCAAGAAACAAAATGAAAATAATGAATTTTTTTTTTTTTTTTTACTAACAGAAACAAAAATGAACCATACCCCCGTGATCAGAATCGTGCGAACTATTACCCCGCCAAATTTCTCACAAGAGTTTCAAGACACCCTGTATAGTGTGCTTGGAATATGCTTTTTCCTTATGTTTCATTGTGACATTTCAATTTGACTGAAAGAGCATTCCTTAACTAAAATAGGTTTTCAGTGCATTTAAAGACGACGTAAGTTTTAAATTTCTTTTCTTGGCTTAACGTAAAATACTTCGGACGGCTGTAGGGCACTCTATTCCAAAAACAATGCTAAATGCAACGCGATTGCATCAAACTTTAAACCAGTTTTAACCGATTCAAAAGTTTGCTGTTAAAAGTTTCTGCGCAATGGATTTTCAGGAGCTGTTTTGAGCGCCCCAACTCGTTATTGGGTTAGGTTTGACGTTTTTTATTTTAAAATGAGCTTAGCTTTACAGAGTAACAGTTTATGAAAGTAGGTTAAAACACATTTCGTAATAGCGTTAACGTAGATGAAACCTAAAGGCTGCCGTCCGACGGCAAAACGCTGTCAGTCAAAAACCCTAGGTTTAGAAAAACGCGTTTAAAGTTTTTCAAGTTGTACGCTACAAATCTCCAATTGAATTTCACTCTGTTGCCACAGATTAAGCCAAACGCTGCAAGAGGTCCGTTCCTCATAACAAGGCTTGTTTTGTTATAAAACATCACAATTGCAGTAATTATGTGTTGTCTTATGCAGAGTTACCGCGTTTTGACAGTTTTCTACCGCCTAAACTAGAACATATTTTTAAAAGTTCTTTTGTAGGTGTGATAGAAGCATTCATGACATGAGGAATCGTTTGATGCAAGTTAACATAGAACGCTGAAACTGTAGTGGCAGCGTTCTGCCGATGGACGGCAGAAGGTTAGGTATAAAGTACCTATCACACTAAAATTACAAATGCGAAGTTTGTGAGTAACTAACGGCGACGCGCTGGCCTAGTTGGTAGCGACCCTGCCTATGAAGCTTGCGGTCCTGGGTTCAAATCCCGGTAAGGGCAGATATTTGTGTGATGAGCACGAATATATGTTCCTGAGTCATGGATGTTTTCTATGTATTTAAGTATATATTTCTCTATATAAGTATTTATATCGTTGTCTAGTACCCATAATACAAGCCTAGAACTTAGTTTGGGACTAGGTCAATTTGTGTGACATGGTCCCCTGATATATATTATTTATTTATTTTTAACTGTATGTTACGTCTGCACGCTACTAAGGCTGGACGGATTTAAAATAGAAACAAATAGGTCAATTTTAAAATATGATATATGCCTTTCTCAGTTTAACGTCATGTTTGAACTGTTGTACTATTCTGTCAGAGACGTTAAAGCCACAAGGTACAAAAGTGTTCAGATACATAATAATATAATGCCAACTGTAGACATTGTATTTTACTCGTAAATATTTTTTAGTGACTGTTCAGATTATCGTCACATCAGAGGCCAATGATTGAACAACCTAACCACTTGTAAAACATTAAATGAATTCAATTGAAAACCTTTATTGCCAATGAGTCTGGTAATGGCCAATATGATCGGATGTACCACGCTTTACCACTCAATTTACCGAGCAAATCTGGACACAAACAACACCTTGTATACGTAAGCCAAAAGACATAAAGGCTGCTTTATTGCCAAAATAATATCATACCTTTTACAGTCTTTAATAAAAACTAATTTAGAACTGGAGTTGTATAACAGATGTGCCCTTTTTTCTTTGAAAGGAGCAATAAAACATTCATAAGAGCAGGCGCGTAGTGTCAGTGGCGACGATAAATAATGCTTTATCTACGTATCGCGTATCTCTGGCGCTATTCTCTTACATGTAAGCGAGTTAGCTCAATTAAACTGAGTTAAGTTGATACCTATACGCACACGCATTTGCACAACGATACGTATCTGCATCAGTTGTTTTATTGAAGTTTACTGTTCCCAACGTCACTGACACGGATTACTGTACGATCCTAGCACGTATAAAGGATCTATTTAGACCAGATAGATCAAGCCAACTTTTTTTTGCTTTGCAGAATAACATCCCTAAATGCCTCACAGCTGCACGGTGGTGCAATACCAGACAAAAACTGGACACGAAAAAAAAGATATACATTTTTGCATTGTCATCGGAACTTGAATTGAAATGTTGAATGTCGGTGTTCGTTGACGGAAACTGGGTGAAAAATTGATTGATTCACAACCGGAAGGACGGAGCCCTGTTGAATATTTTATGTCATTTTGCAACATTGGAATTGAAAATTTGTGTGTAACTTGACATACAGGGCTTTAGAAAATGCGTTTACACAGGAATACAAGAGATACCTGGGATCTTGAGTAAGTTCTAGCTACAAAATATCTTCACAATTTTTATGGTCACGTACACTTGACTGCCCAGAGGGGATACTACAGCATTTATGTTTAGGTTGAGAGAAAGGGACAGTGCTATAAAACTGCTATACCTCTGTCCCATTCTCTCAACCTCGATTGCAATGCTTTAGTATCTCATGGTAACCCCCCTTGTAAGACAAATGGCGGTATCTTAGACAATTACTAGGCCACCGAATAGGATTGTTTGTATATTTAGACATTATCTGTACACGTTTACACATAATAATGTACTCTTATTTAATATTCTTTCAGGCGTCCTTTCAGATACACTTAGACCTTAAGGGATGTTTTGTATAGGTATTTACTCCCCCCCCCCTACTCCCTCATTATAATGTACTGGTGACCCGACCTCGCTTTTGCTCCAGTTTATACAAAATAATAAAAAAAGCCTTTATTACTCAAGGATAATTAATACTTTCCTCGTTAGCAAATATTTCTTAATTCAATTAAGTAGTTCCAGAGATACCCTGAATGTACAAACAAATAAACATAATATTTTTAGTAGTAGATATCAATATAGAAAAACATTTTGAAAAAAAAATAAGTTTCTTTTGTCAACTAAACTTCTCAACACTAACTTTTCATACATATGAAGTTGCTAGTAACACCACATTCTGTGCGATAGTCCCACTTGCTTTATGTCACATGTAAGCTTTATAGAAAAAAGTATTGGAGAAAGTTTCACAGAAAATTAAAAAAGTTCCCAAAGTGCACGACGTTCTAAACGTGCTGGCTCTTACGATTCCTTTTTCCGCAAAAAGTTCAACTTGGGGTTTGCTGTATACGGTATTAAGTGTAATGTTATGTGACATTTAAAATTTATAATTTATAAGAAAAGGTCTCCTATTATTTTTGTGGTGGTTAGATCTTGTACAGGCTCCTTCCGGAACGCTACCACCGTCTTTATTGTGAACTGACATACATCTTGTACACATGTTCTTGTGTCACGGTATCTGGATAAAACTGGTTTACGATTGTAGAATTTTTGTTTAATAGAAAGCTATTTTCTGCTGAACCCACGTTGATTTCTGGTTATCTTGGGATGGTCCAGTCTAACCTAACCTATGTGAATCATATATACTCTGAAATCAACACGGCGTCAGCAAAAAAATTGCTTTGTATGAAACGAAAGTTCTGCGAAATGATGGGTTCTTTGAAATGAGTGTCGGCAACAGGGGACACCAGGTAAAACCACTCGTGACATCACTACAATCTCTTGGCATTTTTAATAGTGATAGGATGGCCAACTAGCATGCGGGTTACCTGATGGGAAGTTATCACCACCGCCCATAAACACCATCAATTCGAGAATTATTTTCTTGAAAGCACCTATGTCATAACTGAGGTCTGAAATACCGCCGTAGGGAGTTCCTTCCATTTTCACTGTGCGAGGCAAAAATTCACTGGGAAACGTAATATTTTAGTCCCAAATATTTATAAAAAATATATTTTTACTAAATAAAAAAATGCCCAGTTAAATGCCCATGCCGGTTATCGGACCCGGGACTGCGGCTTCGTAAAAATAGAAACGTACCAAAATAATTTTATTGTTCAAAATTTATTTTATATAAATAAACTACACTTCGTATGTATATAGGTATAGGTATAGGTTATGGCGGGCTCTTTTCCGCAACTCGACGACTTAAAAACTGCGCCTATTTTGCGTGAGGGGTTGGTGGTATTACTCCTGCCAACCCAGTTCTACCAGGAAGCCTAGCAGACATTGACTTCGTATGTATAAATTGCTATTTCGTTGGTTTTAGTCAATAAATAACAAGTACACGAATTTAGTTTTAATCAGTCTTACGTAAAAGATAACTGTTACGATGAAAAGTTAGTCACTCTCGTACTGATATCACTGCTAAATTTAATTAAGATAGCATAGAAACATTTCCACTTCAGAATTAGTAACTTAATATAATATGTATTCGTTAACGATATATATCTCCATAATAAATGGATTAGGATTAGGAATTTAATGGTTTTCGTAATATACTTATAACAATTAAAATAATTCGATAGACAAATAATTGTGATCTAAATCATCATTATATCATAGCCATCAAGAACAATTATAGTATAACTGGAACCGTTATAGTATCACTTCGTTGTCCGTCTGTTTTCTGTCTGTCTATCCGTGAGGTATCAAGTTGAAATTAATATCAAATACCTACTCAGGTGTGCAATTCCATGAAACAGTGAAAAATTAAAGTTCTAAGTCAAAGCAATAGGACGTTAATGCCGCATTTTTTGGCACCGGCAAGGGAATTAAAATTTAAAGGGTACTTCCCGATGACCTAAAATCATAATATTTGCCAAGGAGCAATGTCTTATAGCACAAGTAAAGGAAAATATCCAAAAACCGTAAATTTGTACTTAGATCACAAACTAAATTTACTTTGCTACAAGTTTATAAATACGGATCTCTCAGTGTGCGAGTTCGACTCGATCTTGGTCGGTTCTTTAAAATCACTTTTTTTTACTATAGTGACGTTTTATTTGTCTCATTACGAAATAAAAACGTAAAAACTTTCATGTTTTAGTTAAAGCAGTTATTATCAATAAAATTACTTGTATGATGCGTATCGCTCTGTCTGGTATTAAAACTTAAGTTTTCCATTCGAGGGTCTCATTTAAAGCGGGAGAAGTGAAAATAACAGGAATCGAAAACCGCATATTTAAGGCCTTGGTAAAGATTACTTCGGTGAAGATGGGACACTAGTTCGAATTTAATTTTGAGCGCCGCGGCGAAATTTAATGTACGTTTGCTACTCGAATTGACAACCCTACTATCTTACACTCTTACAAACTTTATCATCTTGTGTATATTTCTATCTAAGTATGTTGGTTGCTTCATCACGCTGAAACAGTTCAACGGATTTGAATAACATTGAAATAGCCCTGAATATACAAATGTGCTACCGTTTTATCCCGAAATGATAACTGTTCCGTCTGAAGGGTTTACAAGGACAAATTCATGGGCTAGTATTCATCATCATCATCATAATGTCAGCCGAAAGACGTCCACTGCTGGACATAGGCCTCCCCCAAGGCTTTCCACTCAGACCGGTCTTGTGCTTTTCGCATCCACCGCGGTCCCGCGATCCTGACGAGGTCGTAACTCCATCTTGTTGTAGGCCTACCTACAGCTCGTCTTCCGCTAGGGCTAGTATTAAATGAAAAATATTAGAAGTATTATTCGTATTCTCTCTTCTCTCTCTTTTCTTCTTCAGCCTGTTGCCAACCAATGCTGAGCGTAGGCCTCTTCCATTGCACTCCATTGTCTACCGGCTATATTGACCAGATCGTCCGTCAATCTCGTTGGCTGCCTGCCCACATTTCGGCGTCCAGTTATTCGTATTAAGGTGATCAAAATAGTGTGTTATACTCACCTTATCAATATCGAAAAATGCTCGTCATGTTTCGGGCTCGTCCGGAGTCCCTGTTAATGAGCAGACGCGGCCGCAGCACAACGATCACTGAGGGCCAGCGCTCTGTCGGCTCCCGGTTGTGATCTTAATATTATTGAGTCTCACGGAAGTTTTATGTTTAGTATTATTCGTGTCTGCGATGGCTCGACATTATCAAACAATATTGTCTAAAGGTACTAAGGTTAAAATTCCGTATTTTAAATTTTGTAATTAATCAAAACTAGAAATAGAATGATGAATTATAGTAAAAGTTTAGTACTTATGCTAATCTACTCTAATCTACACTAGTGTAGTAACGAATAAATTCAAAAACTATTGAACTAATTTTAAAAATTCTTTTACTATTATGATTCTACATTATCCCTGAGGTAACATGAGGATGGTATGATGAGGTGGCTTTTTGTCCAGAAAAAATTAACGGTTCCCGTGGGATGAATAATATTAAATAAAAAGGCCTAGCTTAATTAAAAATATAGACAAAACCAACCAGTTTAAATTACAGCTCAAAAAATCTTTATTACTTATAGCATACAAGAGTTCTTCAATTAGAATTAATATTTTATTAATTTGTGCCATGAGCCCATGAATGTAAAATATGGAATGTAAGATATTATACTTATAAGTTTATTACTTTATTTTTAAGATTGCTGTGCCCTAGAAGGGTTCATGTTGAACATAATATTAACTTAAGACCTTTTGTATACAACATGATCGCAATAAACGTTTTGATTTGATTTGATATGACTTAAATACAAATTCTACACGGACGAAGTCGATGGCAAAAGCTAGTGTACTCATAAAGTGTGTATTCCAAACGAACATAAACTGTAACTCAGTATGTTATTATGTAATAAAAATATAACAATTACCCTTGATAATAAAGGGTAGGTATATTTAAAAAATATATTCCAGCAGCGATGTAATGCAAAGTTTCAAATGACACTTCTGAGAAGCAGACTTACTTACATTTTTATTTTAATGTTTACCTTTTTTAGTGATACTATTCGTTAACTCGTTAGCGATACATTGCGTGCCAAATTAATTTATATGAAAAAATCAAGATATTTCTAAAGTAAAATCCCATTTCTAGTCCAATTAATTAATATGAACATGAACCTTTAATTAATTCAGTATATTCAAGTGTTAATTCTGTGAATTTGTTCTAGAGTGACCTTTGTAATGGGATCAGTTCAGATATGTAGTATTACACCGTCCGTAATAATGATCTGGATCTTATATAAAAGAACTGATTCCGTTTCTCGTAATTCAGACTTCGCGAATTAAATAACCGAAGATCATCAAATAATAAATGATGTTTTTGTTGATCTACGTAACAAATATTATTGTTGAGCAAAATATCAGAAAATTATTACTTTTTGAAAAGCATTTTTTCATCTTTGATTATGTTTCCGGAGAAGAGCAAAAACTTATGTGCGGTACTTAACCACCTATGTGCGGTCTCACAGACAATGGATTATTCAAAATTGTCAATAACTGTTCACAAGTACATCGCACACGCGTCTCTGACCTTGTACCTTTGCCCCGCCCCCCCTCAGTGCCGGCCATGCTATCGATGCGTTCAGACGTGTGCTCATTTGGATCTGGTGAGAAAAAAAATAGCATTGGCGGTCTGTGAGACCGCATGTAGGTGGTTACTATATTTTTTGGATAGTCTCAGAGACCGCACGTAGGTAGTTGTGTTATTTTTAACCTTCACAAAAGTGACCAACTTACTAACACTACCGGTTCCCAGCAATACTGAAAAACGGTTAAAAGGCAGAAAAACGAGCTCGACTTGTGATCCAAAGAAGAAACGCAAGACACAGTAAATGTGCATCGAATGCAAAACACCGATTTGCATTAAATGTTTCAATAAGTTGTATATTGACTGCCGACAAAAATGTTTATTTTGAAGGGCTGTAATTTTACAAAAATACCTTATTTTTAACAAAAGTAGATAAGTCTAATAGCATTGTTGATTGCTCAATTTTATTATTTTATAATGAATAGCTGTATATAACATTCCTTAATATTGAGATCTCATGTCCTGAAGGATACCTAGGTTTTTATTTAAAAATATAAGACGGTCCTAAATATGTTAACTTTAAAAGATAATAATGTTGATTATTTTTGTATTATTGTTGACTAATAAATGCCTTAAACTGTGTAAAGAGTACTTACTACATTAAAACAACCGTCAGCTACGTTAAAGTAAAAAAATTAGGTCCCATAACAAGGAGCGGTCTCCATGACCGCAAGTAGGTAGTTGTGTGATACAAATAGGACGTAGGTAGTTAAGGGTTAACTATCAAATAAATATATCAATCTGCGTGGTGTGGACTCGATTTAAATGCATCCAATAATTATTTTTAACAAGCCACCCGCCCTTGCTTCGTTTTGGTTTGTGTAAGTTTTTTGTAACCCCCATACACAATCCAGAATTTATTATACACTAAAACCATTTGCTTGAATTACTCCATCTATTGATGAAAACAGCAATAAAATAAATTGGGTAATTTGAAAGATCTAAACGTTCATACAGTGGGACAGAAAATGACTTGAAGCGACAAGATACTTTGTTTTCTACCATGTAAAGATTCGTTGGTATAGTTTTTATTCTTTGTCAAGAATTAGTACATTTCAGAAATACAGCGGTGAAACATAGCGTAAGAGCCGTCGGCGAGGCCAATAAATATGCGATTAGGCATTCTGTTTTACCGCCCGTGGTGTCTACACAAGTTTACGCCGTCACTTGATCAAGAATGAGGATTTTCTACCTTCTGGCCTGTGGGCGGTAAATACTCCTTACAGCCCGAAGTAGCGTCCAATGTTTTAACCCCGTGCAAAGGCATATTATTATATTTAAAATCACAATCTCCGTCGGTCCCTCCTTCTCAGCAAAAAAATACAAATTTCTATAAATATTTTAATATGAATTTTACTAAATGTTGACTATGTTAGTTGTTTTTTTTAACATTTAATTATACTGTAACATATATGCAGATTGTTAGCCTGTAAGACAACTCAATATGTATTAAATACAGGTAAACCTAAAGTAACTACATTGATAACAGCTTGTGTTACAAAAGTGCTTCCTAAAAACGCCTTATTACAAAATTGCTACGTGAAAACCAAAAGACAACTTTCCCCATATTAAACTTTTCTTCGACTTCCGAATTGAAACTTGCATTTTTCAGAGGTCGTGCAAAACTATTCTTACGACGCTTGCCAGGCTAGTATTTGGTTCTATCAAAGTGAACCTTAGTAGTGAGGTACAAGGGTTTGTTTTCTTTTTACAGATTTTATGTACAGTCGAGCACGGATGTGGGGAATGAGCTTGGCTATAGCGGACCGCTGCGGTGCCCTGGTAATGTGCGGTTTTGTCCCCGCCTGTACCTAGCTGAAATTAGACTCCATTATTTTTACATAAGTACTTATTTAAACGGCATTTAAATACTTTATTTTATGATGAAATGGGGAAAAAAATCGGATTAGTGTAATTCTAGTCAGATTGTGAATAATTTTCGACATTTTAAAATTTAGATTTACGAATATTTAATAATAGAAATGGTCCAAATCAGCCCTTTTATGACCTTGAATTCTTCAGTTTCGTTTGAAAGATTGCGGGTTGAATGGAATTTCTGTGATTGAATATATTGAGACATGAAGTAAATACTCATGATTGTTAAACAAGTTAGTCAACCTTAAATTATTTAAAATGTACATAAATGATTATTCCATCCCAATTTTTATTACTTACCAAAAAACTTCGTTACCATGAAATTAATTATGAAAAGAAAAGAACAAAGGATTTCCTTCAATAACGAGTTCCGATATAAAATGACTAAAATCAGGAAAGGCGCGTCGACTACTTACAATAATCATTAATTTCTGTGAAAAAGTTCAGGCATTTTAACCAAAGAAGGCCAAAGATACGAGTTTTGAAAAGAAACGGGATCTCAAACGTTAATAATAAATTTAATGAGATCGCGTTTAAGCCCGTCGCCTTTATACGAATAAGAAACGGAGATACAAAATGGTCAGGTAACGCCAAATAAATGGAATTATGAGCCAAAATTGAACTATGTCAAATTTACGTAAACAATCAATTCTAAGATAATTTTTACTCTGCGGCAAAGACCAAAAGGGTGATGTGTTTGACCTGTATACAGGATAGCACATTTAGAACGGTTAATATGGTCAAATCTGTAACTCAAAGACATACAAAGATCTGTTCTAAGGAACCATGACATCCATTTTAGTGACAATAAATCTGCATGTAGATTTAGTTAAAAACTTGTAGCTACTCAGTAAAGTTTGGGAATCGAACCCGTGTTATAAAATACAACTTACTTTATTTCTATTTGAACATCTACGTAATTAAATTAAGGGATATGAAATAAGTACAATGCATTTTATTAATTTTACATATTACAGCCTATAGAATATAAAAAGGCAGTCCGGTTGCTTTTCATTTATTACGATTTAAGCATTGAGTAACTTAAATATAGTTTCATTAAACACTAGCATGGAAATGTATATAAATACGAGTATGTGTACACTTTAGTATATTTTGTATTTAATTTCAGATATGAATGGTCACAGCGGTTAAAGTGAGAAGGTACTAAAGTATACACATAATTATGAACTCGTCTGTACAATAATATACACATAATAATAACACAACAATATGTACAGTATGCATGTCCATGTGTATGTGTAGTATGTGTGTAATATGTACAGTGGCCGTATGCCGCTGTCGGACAATTTTCTGTGTCCCGTCTGCACCACTTCTACGGTAAACGATGGAGTACGTCCATCTGGAGGTTGGATGCACTCTGACGCTTTTCCAGCTGCGGTCGCTTCGCTACGTGCACTTCAGTTCGTTTGTAGTATGGGTGCGGTTTATTCAATGGACCGTCGAGTGTACTGACTTCTGACCGAAAGATTTCGTGTTCCAGCGGTTTAAGGGCAGACTACCAGCAGCGACCACGTGAACTTTGACAATCAGGAACCCGAGGTTTTGTTACCTCGGTGTTAGTGTTTATTACCATACTGCGTATGTTACTCTGTGGCAGTGTTTTTTTCCTTTATTATCGTTAATGGGCCCTGGTAGGTTTATATCCAATACCTACCAGGTTCATTGAAAGGAACAGCTCAATAGCAATTACATATTTCCGTCTCGTTAGACAAATAAATAAAACATCTTTGAACAAGGCTACAACAAGCAGCTTGTATTTGTGTGCATCCACGTGACGCATGACATAACACTGATAACGCTGATTAACGCTAAATCGCGGTTACATCGTGTGTGTGTGTGTGTGTGTGCGTAGGAACAATCCAGAAATTTAATTCCTACACAACATTGGACCATGTCAAAGTGACACTGTAAATAAAATCATAAGAAGTCTCTTACCTTTTGATTAATTACTTCCCTTTGACATAGTCCAAAGTTGTATACGAATTAAATTCCTTGACTGTACCTACCTAGCCCGAACTCCTAAAGGCCTGGAGTTAAATTATTTTCTGTACCTATAAACTTTGACACAGAGCTGGTTTCAGTTTACCCACTAGACCTTTCCGACAAACTTTCAACCGTGTAATAATGAGACACATAGTCAAAAGACTATAAATGCATTTCGTCTTAGTCTAGGTCTTAGCAATGATATTATATTTTAAAATGTACCTCTCTACCTTCTTAGCAATTATGGTCTTGCCCCAAGCGCTGGGGACATTAATTTAATTTTAGCAACGCGTCAGAAATAGGAGCCTGTTTACAATAATATTTAGACGGATAATAGTTAGACAATAATAGATCAGTCAAATTTCCCTGATGTGGCAATTTTATTGAATAAGTTAGGTCCATGAGCGTCACAAAATAAGCAATTTCATCATTTTTTAACTGAAACACGTCCGTTGCTGAACGGGAGGGCTTCTAAATAATCATTGTAAAGTTTTAGGAAACACCTGAAGCCAATACAATATCACGATTTTCCACACTAATGTATTACGATTATAAAATGAAATATGAAAGTTTGTGCGTGTGAGTTATATATGTTTGCTACTTCACACGTTGATAATTAAATTTGGAAATAAATAAAATACTCTGACTAACAAAATAGCTAAACTTTAACGTTGTCGTGGGTTGGTTAGCGAAGACAAAGTCACTGGGTTTTTTTTTAATTTACTAACAGCAACCTGCGGCGCCTCTATTCTAGGCAGTAAAAACAATATCGTATCTGAACTGTTACGGAATCGTTTGTCACTCGGCAAAGTAAATAAGAGCTATCAAAACGTTACCGATAAGATAACAGATCAAACACGATATAGTTTTTACCGTGTTGCAATCAGCCCTGCAATCTATATCCGGTCAAGCTTCTTCCTAATAAAATTTAATGGTGATCAGCCTTTTTCTTGCAGTTAAATATGCAAATAGGCTAAATGAAGTTCTAATCTTTTCCGGAATAATTTAATTTTAATTAATTCTGCGTTCAATAAGGAAAAAGTGGGCTTCAGGCGAAATGCTCCATTCGCAAAATGAAACCTTTTGAGCATTAAGTTGAGCTCTTGTTGGTTATTTTGATTAATAAAATACTATTTTACTGACAAAGATGAAACATCCAATATTTTTCTCAACACACTGCTTAGAAATATGAGCATCTTTGTTCCGGTTTGGGGTCAGAAAACTTTTATGAAAGGCCGTTTTCATAAAAAAACAAAATATTCTTGGAATTTTTATACTAATTATGTTAACGTTAAATAAGTTTATTTAAAAAAATTCTTGGCTGTATTTGAGAAAAGCAATATGTCTGCCTCGGCTGAAAGTGCAATTTATGAACTCGTACATTAGACGGATCTATAATATTACTGGTCCATAAATCGCATTCCTTCGAACCTCGGTAATAATGTACTAAATTACATTTTCATGCTCTAAAATGACTCATAACTAACTAATGTCTAAGCGGACTAAAGTGAAACTTTTGCTCAGTAAGGCTATTTTTTTTTCTTTTTCTATTTCGTTGGAAAGCCATAATCAGCCACCTACAAGTTGCTTATCGTCGGTGATACGGTATTACTGCGTAACTAACAAATTAAATAAAACAAAATGCACCTTACAGACTTACTTGCTAAGGTGTATTTTGCAACTTATTTAATGTATTACTATGCGTTACTGCAGTAACACCAACGTTATGTCGTCGGAGAGGTGCGGTGCGGCATCGGTGGATGTGAAGTCAGTTGGTTGTGCAACTCGTGTAGGGTCAACCCGCCCTCCACTCCCCTTTCCGACGACATGATCCTGTTTGTGGTACTGCCGCCTCGATTTCCGTTTTGGAATTGGTTAGGTTTTTGAGGTACCCCTTAAACCACTATGTGTAGCTCTGCTGTCTATTACTTGCTTTGTGTTTACTTTTTTTCATTTTGTAATCTTAAGAAGTGTTCTTATATTTTAAGATTTATTTAGAAAAGTGAAGTGCTTAACACTAAACTAAACTACATGCAACAAAGACTCGAACTAAAGCTACCATTGTTTTCCTCGGGTGACTAAGTATTTACCTCGTGTCATAATGGCCTATTTTAGTCCCTTGATGAACAATATACCATAATTATAATGTATGTAAACAACTATAATAGTACCTAGTAAAAAAAAGGATCATCTCACACAAATTGACCTTATCCGAAACTAAGATCTAGGCTTATACTATTTGTTATAACGATAAACATTATTATTGAAAGAAAGGTAAATGTTAACATACAATGAACACAGATATACACACACACGCACACACACACAAACACACATGCACGCACACAATTTCAGCGTAAGTTAAATATATAAACTAACTGTTAACTTTGTATTGTATTGGTCGTTTTTGTATCTCTAATATTGATGCTGGAAGAGCGGGATCGTCTGCCACAAGTATTGCCATTACTAGAAGGTCCCAACCCTATGCTTATTGTAAACACACTTGTGACCAATAAATAATCAATTTTCCATTTTTATTTTTTCAATGAAAACATTCAAACAACAGATATTTATTTCAATATTTCTTTATGACTCAATGTACTCAATGCTTCTTCAATATTTCATGGACAAAGATATTCCAATAGCTTCAGCATAATTATTCATATAATTTTACAGAATAATAGGTATATGTATATTTGGAAGGTTTTTTTTTGTGTAATATCATTTTTTACCTCGAAAAGGTTAACTGAGATTAGAGAGCCCTTATAAGTGATTATTTTTACTATCATATTTTTTTCTGGATCTACAATGAATTATATTATCGGCCCAATAGAATCCTCACCAACCATAGAACGGTATCACAGTTATATTATTATAGTAGTTTACGGGACGGTTGCGTAATACCAATGACGCAGAGTCGAGTACAATACTCTAATCTACACAAAAATTAATACTCTAAGATGGGTTCAGAAGCCGAAAGGCAAATGACCAGCATTACCCGTGGTGATAGGGGTGATAGCAGTAACGTAATTAAATTACGTTATCGAATATTGTTAAGTAATGAGATCCTAATTTGGAATATCTTCCAAAATTAACAGCTGTTATCGCTGTCACCTACTACCACAGGTAATGCTGGTCATTCCCTATGGGTTTTGAACGCATAATAGAGGATTTATGTGTGTAGATAAAACAATTTGATTGACACTTTTTGCGACATGAATAGTAAAATTCATAAAAGGTTACCCTGGCCTAAGGGTTACTCTGTATTTGTATACCATTTTTTCTTGGAAACGAATTGAGTTTTACTTCTAAAGAGCAAACTAGAACGCTTCAGTCAATATTCATATTATATATTCAGAAACTAAAAATAGCGATCAAGTGCGAGTCGGTCTCGCACATGAAGGGTTCCACACCATTATTGTATGGAGACCCTGAGAAATAAGTATGTACTTACACACTAGTTAAAAATGTTACTGTTCATAAGATACGACCCGCTAACACACAGACAAACGGACGGCCATCGGAGTCTTAGTAGGTAATAGGTCACATTGGCATCCTGTTACGGAACCCGAAAAATGATTATTTAATTTAAAATAACTTACACGGATGCCAACAAAATCTTACATATCAATCACGTCCCCAAAAAGTAACTCGGAGATAGCTTTTAGGTATAATTGACAGGAAAATCTCTCGCCGGTATATCTTGACTCTCAGACTCAAATCGGTTGCGAGACCAATTTAGAGCTGCCGCAGACAATCGTTTATTCTAACTCAAAAACCAGACATGTAAAGGGTTGTTAATAATGGATGGTGGTTCTCAGGTGGATGTTATTTACTTATACTGATTACAGTAAAGCTTTTGATAGGATTGATCACGGCATATTATTATCGAAATTGTGTGGTATTGGGATAAATAAAGATTTATTGAGATGGTTTTCATTTTATATTGACAATAGATCCCAAGCTGTTGTTATCAAAATGTATATGTCAGGTTGGGTAACTGCTCCAAGTGGTGTCCCTCAGGGTTAAATATTGGGGCCCTTGCTGTTTAACATATTTCTTAACGACATTGGTAAATGTTTTGTTCATTCCAAGCTTCTGTGTTTTGCCAATTACATGAAAATCTTCATCAAGTTACGATCCGTTCGTGATTCATTGTTGTTACAGTCCGATCTAGCACGTCTCGCCGAATATTGTCAAACAAATGGGCTGGATTTAAATCCATCTAAGTGTTTCTCAATTACCTTTTCACGTCAAGATAAATTCATTTCTTCTTCTTATCTTACTCTGGCTTGTATTTAGCAATTGTTTTCAGTCCAATGTGAAATCCTTTAATTGGTGTTGTGTCCAACCAATAGGTAAATATTTATAAAATAAATAATAATTCAGGCACTAGATGAGATGCATTTAGTGTTCGTTATCGCTATCTGAAATGTATAGAATTGACGTTGTCAGACGGTCACATCGAGCGCCTAAGTCAATCTCATAAATTTATTAAGTTTTCGAACATCGTTTACCATAGCGTTCAGCATTTGGTCTAGCCTCACAGAATAGAGAATTTATAAAAATGGACTTCATTAAGATTTATACACAAACTAAATATACTTTCATTATTACATCCACAGAGTTTTTAGATACGGGCTCCATAAGGAGAAACGGAGAGGTCAATGCTTGGAATTCCTATAGTGGATAGATCGATGACTTCTGTACAATAACGTATTGTAATTAAATTTGTGACAACGTACTTAGTTGCTAATTTTTACGCGATCCTTTTTAGGTAATCTATATTGAGTCCAGAAATTATTGCCCGCTATTTCGTTTGTCCGAAAATCATAAGTAAGATAATTTAGGGATTGCCTGATTAGGATTAAACAACAAAATGTTGCAACATATAAAATGTGTCAAATTGTAATTTTTAATACAATATCTATCCGTTGTTAATATTGGAAACGGACATCCAGTCGCTGCGTATGTAACAGGCCTAAAAACGTGTCAACGAACAGACCAGCGATGATTGATGCGTTACGGGTAACAAAGTGAGACTATCACTTATAAGTACTTATTAAATGTAAGGGAATAATCCCGAGGGATGTTCCGGTGAAATTATGTTTGCTTAGGCTCAGACAACAGTGTTTTTCCTAGTTTTTGAGGTTCTGTAACTAAAGGGTGACCCTATTATGGCTGCTCTACACTATCGTCTACAATCGGCACGATCATTGTGCGAGCATCCACACGATCGCTCGTAGTAGTTTGTCGAACGGTGAGCGCACAAGATAGACGTGAATTGTGTTGCTGCTTTATTTACTTAACACATAGTGGAAAAGAAGATTGTGCTGCTTGAGCATTAATCATAATAAAACGAAGTATGTAACAAACAACAAAATAATGAAAACCTTTCATATATAGTCCGACCCGTACCTAACCGGTTTTTGTGTCACATGAATACGAGTATGCCAGTGCCCAAAAATACTTGAAATTGTACGATCAAATTGTTGGAACACATTCAGATTCAGATTTTATTACTCGATATAACACAGCATAAATTACATGAACTTGTGGTTTACTTAATTTTGTTTTTAATAGGTACTTGATTATTGGCTGTATTAAAGTTTATAAAAAGTTTATATACGCAAAAATTTGAAGAGTGGAATGCCAAAATATGTATTAAAATCAATTTTAAGTTTAAAAAATAATAGTAATGACAAAACTTAATCAACTCTAGTGGCAGGACCATGTGCAAGGTTCGTCCGGATTTCTACCATCATTTTCTCCTTTTGGTCGTGATGATCACTCACCATCAGGTGGCTAGCCTGCTCTCTGCTTCCTTTTTCACATCAACAAAAAACCATCTTAGTCCTCAGGGTTTCCAACTTATTTATAGTCTTAGAATTGCAGTCTTAAGATTGTAGTCTGGAAAAGCCAAATGTCTATGGGTCACAAAACCCACTCACTATCAGGTGGCCCGAGTGTGCTCATTCGCCTAACCCATGTCCAAAAACCAATCTCATGGTTTTTAGATTGATGGGGTAAGTTAAAATTGACAGTAGATAATAATGTTAGGAACAGGGCTGCGTTAATCGCGTGACAAAGTTTGGATAAGGCAACCGTCACGTTTTGACTCGTAAACAAGTACGAGAGTGACGGATGCTTTATCCACATTTGACACGCGATATAGACGCAGCCATACAAGGCTCCCTAGGCAGTCTATTTAGTTTCAAAATTATAATAACATTACCTACCATAAACTTTACCGTGAATATGTATGGTTCAGGACAAATTAAAAAGAACAATAACATTAAAAGCGAAAGTGTACTGTTGAAAAAACCTTGAATTCCACAAATATTAACGTCATAACGTCTATAAATAGATCTCTGTTCCACTTTGAAGTACGAAATAATGAAAACAAAATATTAAATTTCATAGTTTGATTTGAACCGGTTTATTTTTAATATCGACAAGGAGTAGAAACGCGATCCGAAAAGAGCTTAGTTCTAAAATTAACAACTCGTCATCGTTAAACGATCTCATATACCGAAAATGAATTGAAAACCGACGCGGCTATATATAACTTTAGCCGCCAAATTATTTTAATACATTAACAAAGTTTTTTTTTGTTCAACCGACATGTGCCAAGCTTGGTCCGACTGCAGTCCTGTGAATTACCAAAGAAGCATAGCATAGCAATAGTTATAAGCATTTTAAATTGAATGTGGTTGCCAATAGAGTATATAATGCTTCGATTATTATATGGCAGTTACCCGCCTTCTTTGGTATTACGGCGGTACGGGGGTTATTATTACCACCCGAAGTTTTTTTGGGGCCACTTTAATAAGCCAGCAAAAGTGTTGTAATAGCTGGGATTAACCCCTGTACGGCGATGTACAGGTTAAACGGGGGTTATCCATTATTTGGAGTTTGTGACACAGTTATTGCAAACATTTCACGCATTTTTGGTATCCAAAAAGCTTTGTCACTATGGAATTTTCCGCATACACTTTTTCGTGAAAAGCAAATCAATAACATAGGAAGTATATTGAATAGTATTTCCCACATTGCTTCTTTTTTTGTTAGATGGAAACTTATTATTAATACCGTTGAATAAATCTGGGAAAAGAATGCCGTGCTATCACATTTCAGCGCAAAAACAGCCGACATTAAATAATAAACAAGCCCGCCCAGGAATACGCAGGTGTTTATTCCGACACGACGAAAATTTATAGCCAAAAATGTGCTCCAAATGATTCAAAGTTTGGTTCAGTTCTGGCTCTCCGAAGCTATTTTAGAACTTTGTCGTTGGATTAGTTCTGCATTTGATAATGTATTGGACATTATCGAGACAGTCGGTCTTATTAGTAGCTGCACACTTTAGCCTCTTTGACAGATTAGTAGGGTAGTTCAAACAAGACGTAATAGAATAGCTTTGTTTCGGCGAAATATATTTGCCAAATTGTGTCGTTTCCCCACTCCTCGACTTTATCGTTTTAACTATTAGGTGAGCTAAATAGGCAATTAAACAATATAACAGTAACAGGAACTATGGCAATGAGGAATGCGTAACATCAAATCGGACTCTATTCTTAAGATTCTACCGGGGACACGGTTTCTGTAGGAGAATGCATCGAAACTTTGTATGTGGTTGTCTTGCACTGTCATAGGTAAGTAATTATATATTTATTACTACTGCTTATTACTCCCTATTAAAATTCTGAGTTTTGACACATCTTCCTGGTCAAGCTACGCTTGAATATATATTTTATTTTTATTTTATGTTAAATTCATTATTTTATATAATGCTAGGTTATGCTTTATAATTGTATAATATCATTAGGTGTATTAAAAAAAAAAGGAGTGACTGTTGAGTTTCTTGCAGCGTTTCTTCTCAGCAGTGGTCTTTTGCGAAGCGCTGGTAGATTTTTGACGTGTAAACGTGCCCGTGCGGCCTACTTACTGAATAAACATCTTTTATCTTTATCTTTTTATCAGTACCCATAAGTAGCACATAGTTACGTCTCACCTCAAGAGAATTAAACCTCAAAACCTCCTTAATAAAATCAGAACAAATCACTATACTAATATGACTCGATTATAATGGCAGGGTGTAATACAAACTAATGTTCTTGCTCGTCTCAAAATTCCCTATTATTTATAAGCAGAACGAAACATTGCTGGGGCAATAACGAAAGGGTATGACCCATAAATGGTATAAGCAAGACCTAATAAATAACGTTATCAGATATACAATATAACAATAAAATACTCACATCGCCCTAATAGAATGTAAACAATACAGGAACATAATAAGATCCTATGCCTCTTTGTAAACATATTTATGCCATGCAATAACAGCTTGCGAAATTTATTGCGTAATAACAATTTAATGACGGAAATGATGCCGTACAAGGCATAATATATTAAAATTAACGTCCGGGAGAGATGAAGGGATGCCCCAAATAAATTACCAAGGAATACCAGGCTATGGTTTCCTTAGTAATTAGGTTATTATCAAACTGACAAGATGAGGTGGTAGGATGGATGCTGACAAACTGTTATACAGAAAGGTGAAGTTAATTCGTGTTAGAGGCGAGCATCAGAGACTGTTTTTTTCTTTATTTTATAACGTTGCAATGACACGATGGAAATTTATTATTTATTGACTCCAATAGTCGCATAGCATTTCATAGACTTGGGCGTAATATTTACCTCTGTAGTATCATTGTAATATTTAACTCTATTGCTTTTACATACGCATGTACTTCGAAGTACAGTCAAGGAATTTAATTTGTCACCCACTTCAACAGCAATAAGGTTGAGTTTCCTATCAATTACAAATGATATGGCATCTCTAATGACAATGACATCTTCAAGCAGATTTTATTTGAAATGAGTAGCAAATAAACTTCCGTCACCGTACGTCAGCGCGAGTTTTATCTATCTTTTTATCACATTTTTACTAATTTTCCGCGAACCACACAATACAACAACCAGATATAAATTGTACATTATACTTCTTCTTCATAAATTGTAATGAATATGCTTTTGTTAATATTATATTTTCTTAACAATAGGACGACTATGAGACGTTCTTATTCCGTGTTTTAAATATTCATTGTTTAACTTCATGGCAGCGAAAAAAAACTCATGTAGTTTAGTACTTAGTTTTTCCTTTATGTGCATACGGTGTCCGGGCCGACCCAGATACCAACTTTGCTAATTAGACTTGTATCCAGCATTACAAGGAGCGTGCTTTATCTTATTTTTGCATGTACTTTATAATTTTTGTTGAAATCTCATGAAATTGAAGCGATTGATATATTTTTACAGAAGCATTATTCTTGTTTTATTTGAATTATAAAACGCACATGGTATTAGTTAATCTTTTAATAAATAAATACATTTTACGACTCGTGTCCAGATAGACATTGAGGACATTTAATTTGTATGTTTCTCCCCGTCCCCATTGCTAACTCCAAAATCTTTCCATAAACAGGGTGTAAAAAAATTATGGGCCCTGGAGGGGAACTCCCAGAATTTCAGGAAGCATTCTTTTATTTTTAAGAAGAAACAAAACTGCGTTCAAATGTTTTCTAAAATTCTCTTTACACGGGAATCGAACCAGTTTTTTTTTTTTAAGAAAGTGGAAAGTTGATAATTTACAATGGGGGCGAAGTCGCTTTTGGGCCTCTCGTATTTATTTATATTAATTCATATTTATTAAACTTATCGCCGTAGGTCATATTTTTAAGAAGCATTTCATTAATAGGCATAGTAGTGAATATTATTTTGGTCACCTAAATCTACCAGTTTTAACAAAAGTTTCTGTGAGATCTAATTATCGCTAAGGGTGACACTTATCACTGTCATGATATTATTGCAAGGGAAAATCGAACTTGATCTATCATGGCGTACAAATGAACTTCAACCGTGGGGTAGGAGACCACATTTTTTACCGACGGTACCTAGGGCGTTTCACATTCGTAGGGAACAAAATAGATGACATATTTTTTGCTTACTTCGCATACGCCACTCTTTATGTAAAACATTAAAATTTCTAGTATTAAGGACAATATTTAGAGTTCGCACAAATTGAACACTTATGCCATTATAGTATAGATTCCCAATGTTTATTATTTTTCCAAAAACAAGAAACATTAACTAGCTCTCCAGTCAACTTACTCATATGTCAAACACTAATGATATCAACCATCACCAACTTTTCTACCTATTGCAGTTTTGGAGAATTGCATAATTATGAAAATTGACTCAAAAGCTGGTCAAGTGTGCAACCCATAAATACCAAAGAACTAATTTTATTACAATTTTGATTACATCAAAATTTACAAAGTTTGATAAATGAAACGGCATAATGAATCTTGAACTTTAGTCGTATCAGCTCTGATAAAACTATAAAAATAAATATATGTGATATTCTCGTGCAGAAACCAAGTGTTCACTTTGCTTGTGCATAAAACTCTCAAGTTTAGTTGATGTATTACTTAATCTTAAGCAGTTTCAACAAACAACCTAATGCAAAAGTTTAGGGAAAAGCAACTCGTAACTGCTGGAGACAGAGTAATTAGCGTCGTACGTATAAAATACAGGGTAAAATTAAATCCTTTGTCCAATTTGTAGGTCAACGTTTAGTTCTTAGTAGAGGAAGAAACTACGGTACACATTGACTATAATTATTTATACCCATAAAGTGTTTTAAATCATTATCATCGGAATTAATAACGTATTTTTAGTAACCGTTACTTTTTCAGGATTTTTATAAATGATACCTAACTAACCTAGCCTTGTCTACACGTTGAATATTTAAGAACTTCTGAAAGGTTTACGATTCCAGCGATGATAAAAATTATCAGTAAAAATTTAATGAAAAGAAAATAATTATAAACAAAAAAGTTATGTAAAAAAATGCGCTCCCAAGAAACGTTAAAAGTAGGAACCGACAAATGCAAAAAGGAACACAATTACTAAAAGAGATATTAGAAAAAAAAAACAGAATTAAAACTGCGCTGAACTCTGTAATTTGTATTTAGTACACTATGCCCACTGCAATCACTTTTTTATTTATTATAAAACAATTTCCACCGCCGCGTCTGTCTGTCTGGAAGTTCGCAATAATCTCAAAACTACTGAATGAATTTTCATGCGGTTTTTATGCAGTTTTCAGCAATTGATACAGTGATTCAAGGTTATGGTTTTTGTACCAACGGGTGTTACAAATAACTCATACTAACTGAGGGCGAGTCGCTAGTTACTTATAAATTGATCTCTGAAGGTATCGAACCGTGCAGTTAGTTTATTTTTAAAGTTAATATATAACTAAATATTCTGTGAATATTTTAAGCGTCCTGTTGCCGTAAATAATATCGAGCAAATAACGGAAAAAACACGTATGTTGTATGGGAGCCCCACTAAAATATTTATTTTATTCTGCTCTTAGTATTTGTTGTTTTACTGCGGCAACAGAAGTACATCATTTGTGAAAATTTCCATTATCTAGCTGTCAAGGTTCAAGAGATACAGCCAGTTGACAGACAGAGAATAGAGCCTTAGTATTGGGGTAAAAACCCGCTGGATACGGAACCCTATAAATTAAAGAAACTTTCTGAGTTTCAATTTGTTTACAATTTAAAAGTAACTTGTGTATGTGCTTCGGTGCTTGGACATTTTGTTTGGTGTTTGTTTTACCCCGAGTTCTGTCCTCTTAAAGGCAATTTGTGTGACGAGGGTAAGTATTTTTCCCTGATTCTTGACATTTGTCAATATATTTAAGTGTGTATTTTAATTATCGTTGTCTAGGTATTCACAGTACAAACTTACGAGTCTGGATTAGGTAAGTCCCCCTTCCTAGGCCCCTGATGTTATTTTATCTATTTATAACCCTACTAGCTTCTTCCCGCGACTTTCTCCGGGTCCTTATAATTTTCCGGGATGTAAAGTAGCCTGTGTTAATCTAGGATATAAGCTATCTCCAATCATTATTTCGTTATAATCCATTTATACATACGTGAAGGAGTAACAAACTAACACACACACTCAAATTGTCGCATTTCAAGACTACGTCCACCCGGTTGACCGTAACTCGGTTATTATTATCGGCTGAGAACTGTCCGATTTTCGGGATACATTATTTTCACCTTGATCAGTTGAGACGTCGAACCGTGAAAACGGAATAATAAAAACACAAATATACTAAAGTTCACATACCGATACAGGTACCAAGTTTCAACAGCCTCAATATTGCAGTTACAAAGCCTAATAAGCTCACACACAGTTACAAAACGTAGAAACAATCCGCCCTCATATTAGCGGCACGCCAGGATCTAAATTTACAAATGGCCGAACTCTTTTATTCGTCGTTTTACTGTGCTACCAAAGTCCGTAGTTTTGGCAAAGATAATGGGGCTGGGGGCAATAAATCTTACGTAATGGCGTAAAAATAAACAGTTGTGAGACGAACGCTGGTTTCCATTGCGATTGTTGTTTTTAATGCGGTGTATTGTAAGCCGGATAATACAGCGGAGTGGATTTTTCGCCTATTCGGCAAGTGACAGATGCGTTTTATATTTGCAGAATTTTTATATGTATGTAGGTATAACCCTTTACTGTTCAAGAATAAACAAAGTAAACAGAAAACATTAGTAATATAACAAAAATACAAGTACAAGGGGAACTTATCCCTTAACAAGATTTCTTTCGACTAACGTCCTTGAGGAGGAAAAATTGCTTAAATATATATTTAAAAAAAACACAATCCAGAACCAATATTCACACATCACACACACTTAATCAATACCTAACGAATTGCTATATATAAAATAGAGGTAGGTAAGTTTTTGTATCTAAATATTATCCTGATGCAGCATTATTAATTCGATTCTAACAGACAACAAATTACGAATAAAGTAATAGAAATCACGTTAAAAAACGCAGTAACAAAAAACCCTACACAAAGTTAACCACCAAAATACATACGCAATTCTCATAAACTACTTAAAAAAAACACAATCCCTCACACCAACTTCAAAACAAAGTTCCCGCTTTCAATATTTAAGACTATTCAAATTCTCAATAAGAATCTGATACTCCAGTACCAGCAAAACTTGCTCATCAAATAAAATGCTTATTTTGCGATGAACAAGAACTTTTGCTTTCAGACCGCAGGCTGCATAAGAAGTTTCGGCCGCAGCTGCAGGCTACTTCTCAAGTAATTATAGCTATTCCAACCTAAGTATTTCCTCCATAACGACATGCTGGAAACTTAAGTTTCATGTGCCTCCGAAATTTCCCTGCAGAGCATTCAGTATTAAAATTGAGATGACACTTCATTTTGGTGCTGCACAATCTACTTTTATAACATGGTTAATGGGTAATAATTCAGAGGAGACGTAATTCCGAATTGATCATAATACTGAATTTTTATAATTCCGAATGCAATGTTTTGATGGCTTTATTCTTTGATATCGATTATAAATCAAACGGAGGACGCCTATGCCAAGAGGCATACTGAGGTAAGAGACATTTTTTTTTTGTGTCAGAGATGGCAATCCAGCACACAGACATTCGCATTCGCAAGACTGCAAGCCTAGGACTGCAAATGCGTTGCCAACCCTGAGGACTAAGATGGAATGCCTCTAAGCTAGTCATTACACCGGCTGTCTTATCCCCAAACCGGAACACAGCAATGCGAACACTGCTGTTTGGCGAACAGCAATTTGCTGTTTGTAAGACAATATCACTTTTATAAGATATGAATGATAAATAAAGCGCAAGCAAGCGGGTCATTTAATAATTTGTGACCACCACCGCATCAATGCTCGCAAAACCAGAGAAATGAAAAGTGCAAAATGTTGTTTGTATTAACTAAAACAATAAACAATTAAAACAAAAGAATATACTTTTTTTTTATAGTTTAAAGTGCCTCTTTTGCTATATTATTCGGTTCAATTTCAAATTCAATAATACATGATTTGTACTCTGTAGCTCAGTATGCACAAAATTCATGCTATTTGTTTACCACAAGGACCGTTAAACTCCAATAGTGGTTTCCCATTGTTCTCTTAACAAATATTATTTGTATTCCAACTCATAAATTCGTTTTAGCATTCAATTTACCAGTGGCCTTATACAAGATGTGTTTCGAGAACGTTGTCGTGAACGAAATGTTATTGGACAAACGTAATTCTGCCGGACGATCGCTTCGAGCGCTTATGTTAATTCCGAACATTTTGATAGTTTTCGACAATTGTTAACGTTAACTTAACGTTCGCGAGTAAACTATTGTGTATTATCAGTCCAACGGACCCTGATCTACCATAGGACGGTGTCAGAGTGGCATTATAAATAAATAAATTATGGACATGATAGCGGGTAGGTTTGATTGCCCCTACATGGTTCACTGTATGCAGATCCATGTGGGGAGCAATCGTACTTACTAAAATAAAAAAAATGTGTTTTTAGTACCTATATATTGTTAAATTTTTGTGTAATTTTGATTTGGATTTTAATTGTGATTTTATTTTTTTTAACTTTAATTTTAATTTTAATATTTAATTACTGTGTGTAATATGGAAATGATTTTATTTCTGAAATAAAAAAAATAATAAAAAATTGAATTTTAAATAAAACAATTTGCTTGATACTGGCAATACTGGTTACGTCTTGAATCATAACGAGACTATGACACAGTTCTATGGTGGGGTCAGGGTTTCTTTGGGCTGATAACGTCAAGCGTGTAGAGTCATGAGGTTTCTTATTAATAGATATATATTTTCTGTTGCGTCGCAAGAATTACTGATAGAAAACGGTTAAGGGCCGGTGTTTGAATTTATTGCCCCCATTACCGTAGAAATTCTTGCATTCGCAGCGTTAATACAATAGAGTATCCGCGCTTCAGAGTAATCTTGGGCATTTTTTATTAGAGTTCCAAAGTCAAAATGGAACCCTTATTGTTTCGCTAAGTCCGTGTGCCGTCTGTTCATCTGTCCGTCTGTCCGCAGTTTAATCTTGGTACTATAGGTACATTGGATCTGTTATTTGGCATAGTAATACATTTAAGTTACTCTTTACTACATACACCGTAAAACTATATTATTTTTCGGGTACAGTTACCAGCAACAATATATGATCCAACATTGGACTCAAAAATATCTGACACGTCCTTCAAGTAATCGAGGCATAAGTGCGTTTCAGATATTTTTGAGGCCAATGTTGGATCATATATTATTGCTGGTGACTACTTCGACATGTAAAGGAAAGTTACTTTTTACGATTTTCAATGTTATTGAGTGAAGAATCAATGGATAACTTCTAAAAATCATTATGTATACGAGTATGTTATTATCCATTTTAAGATTTAGGGGACCGTTTAGGAAATATTGAACTCGACAAGTGGTAAACCAACCAGTGTGTTGAGAACATAAGCTGAGTTGGAACCAAATCGTGACAACAGAGGGCCCTGCCAAGATCCATTACGCTAATTAGCGTTTCTATTCGTTTCGTTATTATATTATCGCGTCACTGTTAGATCACGTGACTTTTCGTATGACGTCATCTACCAGTGACGCGATTGGTTTAAAACGAAACGAATAGAAACTGTAGTTTGAGTAATGCATCTTGGCAGGGCGCTCCATCTTTGGTCTATCATATGTTAGTATGTTGTTGTGTTTTGTTTGTCTGTTTATTATGAATAAACGATTTTTCTAAAGTTACGCCCTACAGCCAAAACTACGGCAGGTAAATAAAAAATATAATATCCTAGCACACTATCCTAACAGCAGTGTTCGCATTGTTGTGTTCCGGTTTGGGGATAAAACAGCCGGTGTAATGACTAGCATAGAGGCACTCCATCTTAGTTCTCAGGGTTGGCAATGCATAATGCAACTAAGTTAATGCACATACATTCACCCTATAAAAAAACAAACTTCACACCAAAGATCGTAGCCCACGAACACAAATGTTTGCACATGCCCAGCGTGTCTTGTGAATGTACTTACCTCGAAATTGTAAGGGAACATACCTACCTTGGACTAAAAATAGACCACAAGCTCAATTGGAGGCCCCATATTGACCATGTATGTGGCAAACTTAGATCCATCTTGGCAAAATTATGTGTACTTAAACATAAAGTCCCGTACAATACATTAAGACTTCTGTACATGTCATTAGCAGATTCCGTTATAAATTATGGTCTAGAAAGCTATGGACGAACATATAAAACATATCTTAAAAATATATATAACCTTCAAATACGGCTTTTAAAAACCATTGTACCTTTAAAAATTAAATATATGCACAGAAACAAATATGAAAACTTATTTAACTATTGTAAAGTGCTAACAGTATACGACAAAATAGATTTATTAATTGTAACACAGTACAGCAACAACATTAAAGACCTAAAGAAAAAAGCAAGGCCCAAACAATTACGTAGCTTACAAAATATTCCAAAATTTGAAGTTGCAAAAAGTAATAATGAATATGGACAAAGAGTGTGGAAGTGTCTTCTCCCAAGTACCTTAAATCGATTTCCGAATGATTTATCATGCTCAATAGAAGGTAAAGCCGCAGGCCAAGTCAAAAACATAGTTAAGCGATACATATTAAATAAGTACAATTGTAAAAAAAGTGGTAACCATAAATTATAAAAATAAGCATGTATATTTTACATTTTAACCTAGGTATGTGAAATTAATATTATAAGTGTTTAAGAATAAATTATAAGTGTTTTTAGTTTAGACTCCTTAACTCATAAAATCTTTAATATTTAAGATTAGTAGTTAAGTTTCAATAATGCAATGTACCTAATCAAATGAAATAAACAGTTTAAATTTTTTTTTTTTTTTTTTTTAATTTGCAGTCTTAGGCCCGCAGTCTTGTGAGTGCGAATGTCTATGGGCCACAGTTTCCACTTACCATCAGGTGGCCTGTGTGCTCGTTTGCCTTCTCTCAGGCATAAAAAAAAAAAAAAACTGATTAAATAGACTTGATTAGTTCATGAAATCACCTGAGACAGCACCAAAGAACTTTAAAAATAGAAAATTCGTTCGTAGTTGTTGTTTTTAGAGATGTTTATTGTGTTTGTTGTAACGGCGTCGGAACCCTAAACTCAGAATGGGTCAATATGCTCTTGCTCTGTTTTTAATTAAGTTTTGCGGAGACTACATTTTTGACACACGGTTTAATCAAAATGTTAGAAGGTTTAACGAGGTCAAACTTCGTTAGTCCTTATGTACCGCGAATTCTTGTGGTACATTTGGACTTCATTGTCATATTCTGACTTAAGTCTTGTCTGATTATATGAATGTGGCACTTTTATCTTTTATAAATATTAATATTTCAATGCCAAGAACCATTTCCTATTTTTACACCATGTTTTTTTCAGTACTTGCTATTTTCCGTACTTATGATTTTGTAAAAAAAAAAAAAAAATATGTTTTACAAAAAATAACTTAAAAAATCACCTTAAAAATAATTGTTAATGTTTCCAATGACGACACGTTAGGCTAGTTGGTAGTAACCTTCCCTTCAAAGGTAGCGCCCCCGATTTAAATACCGGTAAGGGTATATATTTGTGATAAGCGCGAATGTTTTGTTCCTGAGTATTAATTGTTTTTCATGTATTGAAGTATGTATATAAAACTTTAGCCAATTCCAAACTCCATATCAATTTGGTCCTTCAAACCTCTAGGGAACTGAGATAGAACTGATCTCTGTTCGAGTGTTACTCTTTGGGCCTACCGTACGCTCTCTTGAGAGAGTTAGGGCGACAATTGCCGATGTGTAACGAAGATATCCGAAACAAAACGGCCTATAATCACGTGTCCCTGTTTCCTTGCAGATATAGTGGGCGATAGTAAGAAATTATTGCAGGAACGGACCGGTAAATGGATAAGATTGGATTTATAAATCAAGTAATGATTACATTGTAATTGCTTACGTGCAACATTAGGGCGCTTAGATCGGTTCTTATAGATTAGAATGCTGTATTGGGTGATCACGAATATTCTTTTCCGAGATTCAATGTTTTCTATAGGGTGACGGTACTGATGATGGTGTCCACAGGATTTATTTTAGCCGACCGGTACAAGTAATAGACACTTCACACTTAATTCAAATTTCATACGGTCCTAAATTGATTTTTGCAAAACAAATGAATAATTTTCCTTCCTTAAAATAAGAATCAAGTGTCCAGCATTTATCCATGTCCATTACTGGTTCCGTCACCCTACCAGGATATCGTATTTAGAGGTCCAAGATCCAGCCGTATATATACTCCATCCTTTTCATTATATTCACAACCCATGGATCCAGTAAAAGTCTTACTGTTACCGAGATAGTTGTAACTTTCTGAAATTTTGATATTTCGCATCTGGTTTCAGTTTTCTTTATCCAATTTAAAGATTTTACATTATTATCTTTTGTAACTACTTCTAATAAGCTAGGCTATAAGATATGTATCATAATGTTTAACAAACTTTGGAAGTTTTCTTTAGAATCAATGTTAAAAATACAATTTTGGAGTTGACCGAAAACTTGAGCTAACTTTGAAGCACTATAAATAGTGAACAAAATATAAATAATAACGCCGTAGCCGTAAAAACTACTTCATTTAAAACAAAATAAATACAAAAAAATACACATCAAATTCATGTAATATGTAATCCATTTAACTTTTTTTTGCTTATTAAGACCAGTCATCTGTTTATTTAGACCAAGGTGTAACTTGGTGAGCCTACGTTGAGTACGAAGAGCCGCGATGCTGTAACCACATTTTGACTCCATTACTAAATAGATCACCAATTATATAAAATTGCATACTTCAATAATACATACATGAGTAATAGTTAATATATATTTCCAGATTTAAATAAACAGAAAAGAATGTAATTTTATTGCGTGTACCTACTTTGAAATTCTCCATACATAAAATTGCGTTTAAAGCTAAAACATTGTTTTGTCGGATAAGTACCTACCTACTAAAGCTGACCAAGAAACCTAGGAAAATATGAACTATCCCGATCAAAAACAATGTTGTATGTTTATTCACTAAGTACATCTGTATTCACGTGCGGTCTGTTTACTCCTGTTATCTCTACACTGTAAAGGTGGGTCCACATTTGTGACATTTTTTTTTCATCGTGGTTCCGTGATCGTGTCAGTACCGGTTTTGCGGAGGACGGTATTTGTCATGACGTTACGACGCACTGTCGCGATGTGTGCCATCAATGGTTTTAACTGTCCACATTTAGCGTAACAAGTCCTGTATATTTGTCACACAGTCCGATCAGATAAAACTCTATGGTGTGACCGACCTTAAGGTGCCAGCCCACGTCTTATGATCTACTTTATTGCGGTAGATAGATGCGGATATAGCATAAACACAACAAGATGCTCATGTTTATCAGCATTCAAATTACCAGATATAGCAAAATCATTGCATGTTTGTTCATACACAGTTGAAACTCTCCATGCTCTTAATAGCATTTAAAGCTGAGTGTTCACGTACGATTTGTATGTCTGACACGTAACACAAGCGGAGCGTCCGGGGTCGGGTCAATTTCCTTTAGAAACGAACAAAGACACGATTACGGGGTGTTCACAGTCGAGTGTGACTGTTTGGCCAAAGTGAGGATGGTTTGTTTTAAGGAAATGATGTCTTTTGAAACATTGACGATAGAACGCACCCTGTAAAAGTGTAATACCATTATTGCAAAATTTTCTAGATGTGGAGACTTCAAGAGGGGATTAAAGGTTCGCGGTATAAATATTCAGCATTGTTAGTTTCTGTTAACCCTTTATATCGATTTTCCCAGCTCACTATCGCAAATAGAAATGCGGAGTGACATATATATTATGTCTGTCTAAAACAATGCAATCTAATTTTAACAGGACTATGCTTTTAGGAATTAATATTGTGCAGATTTATTCTTAGTTACCCGTGGCCGTGTTAGTTATTTACGTACCACAATATAGCTAAAATATAAAGACCACATGGAAAACTTGAATAACTGTTTGAATTTTTCATTTTTGTACTCCACTTTATTAGGCCGTTATAGTTTGAGTAAACTTTAATTTGAATAATTACGTTAATTGCATTTAAAACGTCGTGTAAAATGAACGTGGATAGCCAAAACAAACAGAGTTGATAATCCAATTAAAAACAAATTACAACAGCATCATGTCTAAAACGAATTAAAAATAACTTTCCCTAATCGCGGAAATTATAAATTACACGAGGTCCACAAAATAAGGACCCGACTTGTTGCTTAAGCGCACTTGCTACCGCAATTGCCTTCGATTGACAAGGAATAGAAATTTGTAATAATGAGTTTCTGTAGAACACAAAGTGAGCACAACACAATTATTTGTTAAATATTATTTATGTTATATGCTTACAAAAAACCTTTAGTTACCATAATTGAGCAATATCAATAGTTATACGGCACTTATAAACATTTTGAATGAAAGTGGATGAAAGATAGAATATAACCTAAAAAAAATGTACCCAATATGTGCAAAAATTTTGGATCGCGTAAACAAAACGCATTTTTTTTTTAGGTTTAATCATCTTCATAAAAGTAGCAAACGCTAAGCGGGAAATGGGTTACATTAAATACGCAGCCCCTGGGTACCGTCTGCTGATTCGACTGAGAACACAACAGACGACAGAGACAACAATTTTTTTATCTTTTCGGCGCTTAATTTTCGGCGCACTATTAGGTAATGTATCTTCATATACATCTTAAGAGATTCTGAGCAGTAATAGCACATTTGATGTCTTTCATAGTACTATACCTGGTTTCCTAACAGCAGCCGGCCGCTACCTAGAATCTACAGCAACTCTAACCACAATACTTAATGTTTAAACTAAGTTTACTGTACTACCACTACTGTAAATATTTGTCCTGTTAACAAGTTTAGCTAGACTGTAAGTGTTAATTTTAGTAATTTGAATAAATAAATAAATATATAAATCTTTATCGGGTTCGAACTAATCACGGAAAGACAAACCACCACCTACACAAGAGGGGATTGAGAGAGTCACTACGATGCGACGGCCGAGCTCCTGACCAGGGCGGTCATTATGACGCAACTATGCAGTTCATTTTACGACGAGCGTAAAGGACAGAGCTATAGCAGTTATATAACTCTGTCCATTTCTCTCAGCGTAAACTGAACTGCATAGCAATGTCATAATAACCCTGCAGATCCTCTTCCACGTAGTTAATAATTGCTCACTTCGCTGTTTTCCCAGTGGCATGAAGGAGCTGCATAGATTTACGCCTGCCATAGCAAACTCGCTGGAATTTGACGTTCTACCCATGAAGGATGAGTGTCATACGCAAAAATGATAATCTACGTTTTTATATTGCATAATATAATTGGCACAGCAACACTTTTTCAATGCAATTTATTCTCTTTCTTATATTGATATGTCCAGACTGTTAAGAATATCAAATAGCCAGGAATAATAAACATAGGCTTTAAGATCGTGAGCTTAAAGGATTGCATTATTTTGAAATAAAACTTGGAGTTCGTGTGAAATACGTGTAAGTAAAAATACAGCGAAACTGGAATTTGTTTTAGGTTTTCACAAATTATACGAATAATGTGTGGGATCTAATTGGCCTTTCTTTTTCGTATAAAGCCGATTTAAAGACTAGCTCTCTAATCGCCTTAACTACGGTACAAAGTCGTATTTAAGCCATTGGATTCGATATTTACTCTTCAATGCTTTTTTTATTGTTATTTAAATTCACATGTTTCTCTTTCTCTGTTTTAGATTACCTAGCGACCCGCCCTCGCTCTGCTTCGGCTTAGGTCATTATTTGGGTGTTTGTCCGGAATCACTTTCGAATAGTCACATTTTTGTAGAAGTGGCAGCAGATTTCGATTTTGTGGGTTAGGTATTGAAAATGATAGTTATACTGTCTGAGTGTTATGTTATTCGGTCGTATGCCAGATGAAAATATACAATTGGTTTTTATGCTAAACGTTCATTAATTTTTTTTTTCCAAATATTTTAGTCTGATTGAAGCGCACCTGTCAGTGGATATATGGGCATTACAGGCAGACAGACGTGACCTTGTGAAAGTTGTGTAAGTTTTCCAAGAATCTCATATATTTTTTTTAGGCAGCTACGAAAAGTGCTAGATTTTTACCTCGGATTTTAAAAGACCAAAGTTAATATTTTTTACAACAAAAAAACGCTTATTTAACAACTCAAGCAAGATTTTAATAACTGCTTCGCCTAATAAGAGACTCCATAGCGATCCCATTTACACAACAAATCCTGTAGTTCAAAGCATATTCAGAACAAACCCACAGATCTTTGCAATTTGCGGACAAAAAGCGAAACGCCGCGAGAATACAAAGTGGTGGGTATTTCATTATTTTCCTCGTTATTTTTATGCCATCCTAGCTTAATTTAAATAAGCCCCATTAGCTGTCGTTTTATGCCATTGTTATGGGAATTTGATTTTGGATCAAATTGGATGCTTTGAGGTTAGGGAAGCATGATACGATGATGATAAGTCGCTAATAATTTTATTATTTTTGAACTTTGTTTGTACAGTATAAGTTTTTAAATTTGTGATCTAATTTGTCTTATATATTTAAGTATAGTTAAGCTAATGAAAAAAACTTATCCATTGACTGCCAAGTTGAATATACCTACGCTGAAAATTCTTCATATTTTTTAATAGCAGGTGTCATTTTAAGGATTTTTTTTTCTTCGTTTTGTAATGACTTCAAAGACAAAAAAAGGACGATTTTTTTTTCGTAATAATATTTATTAAAAAGCTGACAATTGAATGCGATCGGTAGAAATTGAATCAAACCTTTTTTCATAATTCTCACACATAGCATACAAACGTCACGTACACAAAACAAGATCCGCAAGCGGTGGAAAACATAAAATCACTTTGCAATGAAGTTAGCGGCGCGCGAATAGCACCAGTGAACCGCGAAATTAGTTCCAAGTTTTCTTAGACGAACAACTGGCGTATGAAAATGTAAACCGGGTTGGCTTTTTGAATTTGGAATAATTTTAAAATCGAACTTTGAAATGCTCTTCCTATTTTGCCGGCGGCCAGTAACTTGGCTTGAAGGAAGATTTGAGGAATCGAGCGAAAGTTAATCATGTTAAGGCCACTTTGCTTGTTTAATTTTGGGAGACGCCGAGATAAAATCCTAGGGGATTGTTGTGCTTATAATACCTCATTTTAAATATCGAGATAATTATCATTCTAATTCTAATTTTATTAATGGAATATAGAAAAGTAATCATTAACTTAAATATTAGACATGTAAAAAGTCAATGGATAACACGTGACACTAAAATTGTTCGTTAAAACAGAAACACATGGGGTTCACGCGTTTTCATCTTAAAATTTATATCAAAGATAATAAACGTTCTTGTAACTTAATCATTTCTTATCTTACGAATATAATAGAGATACGCAACCCAAAATCATAAAAGCGAAACGGTGACCCTTTCTCGAACAATTCAAAAGCGAACGGAAAAGTATTCATTTCTCGCACCGGCGCGGCACAATATTTTAAGAAGAAAAATTATGTAACGTCTGACGTGACGGGAATACTTGGACTATTACTCAAGGTGTCATCTCCTTTCGGGAGGAAATGGGGGAGACGCTTGTTTTCCTGGTCCTCAATAACGGAGTAAGAAACAAGTGGAACGCGGTGTTCGTCGTAGATCAGAGAAAGGCAGAGTGCCTGTTTAATAGCTTAATTGTTTCAATGTGTTTGTGTACATGTACTTCTTGTACTAAGTCTACAAGCTAGTACAAGCCTTAGGGGCTAAGTTGTATGAAACTGTCTCTTGTTTTTATTTTTTATTATTTAATTCGCTTTAGGTTTGCATTTGTAATCGTATACCTACGTGTCATACGTGAGATAATCTCATATCAAATATTTAAGTTAGAAAGGAAGATAAAATAAAGATGTTTATTCAGTAACTAGGCCGCATTGACCGCATCTACACGTCAAAAATCTAGCAGCGCTACCACTGCTTTTACCTTTTAACAAACACTCAAAACCTTCCGCATTTACATAAGTTAGTGTGTTTAGTTATCTCATACTGATGAAATCGAGAATATAACAAAACACAGTGAAATAAGAACAGCGCTTCTATTCTAGGCGGTAAATACCAAATTGTATTTGACCTGGGGCTCTATTCAACGCGGTAAAAAGGGTATTGTATTGTCACCGTTTTGATAGCTCTTATTTACTTGACAGTAATGGCGGCTGACGTCAAAATAATACCAAAACAGAGGGACTATTGCCTTAAAGCACTCGCAATCGCAATCGTTTTCATTTTGAGAATCGAAGTCTTGTCTGCATACAAAATGAAAACAATTGCGATACCGATGAAGCCGATTGTGATTGCGAGTGCGTTAGATAATAACGACGCTGGCCAAAGACTATATGTTGTTTACTGTCGGGAATAGAGGGCCTGTTACGGTATTGTTTTTAAGTCAGCCGCCGTTGATTACATTAATTCTAAAATCAGTTCTAATTTCACCGTGTTCCGTTCTATTTACGACGACCGTCAACGTCAGACAGTTTCTGCTTTGATCTCAACACTTGGACCATATCGCACCTTTAGAAAGATCTTATCTTCAGTGTTGACACTTTCACAATATGAAGTATCGAAAAAAATATGACAAACAATTTTCGAGTATAGCTAAAAATAAAAAGTCTGTAATAGGAATTCCTCAGGCGTTGACGAGGCAACGGCTAGCCTATTTATAGTGACCCTGCCTACAAAGCTTGCGGTTTCAGGCTCGACTCCACAAATATTTTTGCGATGAGCGTGAGTATTCTTTTGCTAAATTTGAAGTGTTTTAAATTTTATTCTCCTACGTAACTAAGATGGTTTATCGTTGTCTACGAGTAGTACCCATGATACAAAATTAGAGGTTAGTTTGAGACTAGATCAATTTGTGTACTTAAGATTGACCTCTAGCATTTATTCATTTATTTGCAGTCTTGTAAATGCAGTCTTGAGATTCTGGTATTGGGATTGAAAATGTGTTCGAGCCTCGGAGCCTACATTATTATATGGCTTTAGTACCGGTTGATCTCATCCATGGCAAAAAAAAAACTAGAAGCAGTGACAAGTTTTCCAAAATGTATTTTAGATACCCGAGAGGGAATACAATTTTGTTGACAGATGTTTCTACGAGCATACGAGTTTGCTATTTAACTATCAGTATCTGGAAGGCTGAGCGTTACTTGACAAATTGACTTCTTGAACAGGTTTTTTGAAAACGTGAGTACGACTATATAGATAAGATAAGATAAGATAAGATAAGATAAGATTTTTATTTGTAAAAAGAAAACTTATAACAAGGTACAGGATAACCTACAACGCGATTGTTCTCATTGAGGTACTTACTGCGTGCGTAATTTGTTGAAAACATAAAAGGTCATATTTTCTTTTGTTGTTATTCAACATTTGTGTTTGACAAAAGAACAATAAACACAACGCAATTTAACTCACACTATAGAACAGTACACGTGACCACGTTCTTTGAATTCTTTCGATTAACAAGGCAATTTAAGACAAAGAAAAGTAATTAATTGTTTATCAAATTAAATTTACTGTGATATAACTGGCCGGAACGTTGCGCAAATAATTCTCCAAGCATTTTTTAACCATACTGCAATATCAAAGCTAGTTGAAGTAAGCGCCAGAAATTCTTCATGGCCTAATTTAAAGGTAACACTGAATTATAATTAGTTTTTTCTGTTTTATTCAAACTGTAACTGCAGAATCCAGAATCATATCTCTGATAGGCAGATCCCCATCTGGGGTATCATTCTGCTTTCTGCAGATCACCTGGTTATTAAAGTTACCCAGGTTTGTTACCTCTTTTTTGTTTGAATAAAAGGGGGATAAAGTTCAAAATTACAAATGATGTCGTGTTAGTAGAGCATGTTCTAATAAGATGAAGTTACTACAATTTTGGCCGTCTAAGCAATTCTGTTGAATCAAAACCGTTCGACTGTAATTATTTTCCTTTTGACATCAAACAAAACAACGCCTCCTCAAAGGATCACTCCTCAAATTTCGTTTGTAAATGTATACACCTTGAAATGAAATGATTAAAAAGATTTAAAAAAAAGGGTCAACTCTTCACAAATTGAATCGAAAAACGAGATCAGTCGACCTACAAAAGAACGCTCGTAGTAAATGATTCGAAACTCAAAATACTCTGAATTGAGCCACTGTAATGCGATTCCGAAATCTTTTACCCTTTCATTCAAATGAATTGGTCTCGTGGCTGCCATGAATGGTCATGTGGTATTTGCAGTTTGTAATAAATATGATTCCATTCGTATTTTTTGTTACAAGCGAAAGTGTTCGAAAGTTATCGATTTTGTGAATGTGGCTTCTACTATAGCTGTTGATTGTTGCTATTTCAAAGGGATTTTCTTTTGCCTTAAATATATACCAGAACTAAAAACTTACATTCAACACCTGCGCTATTATTTGGTGGTGTCGTAGTGAACTTATAAGTATTAAAGGAAACTATTACTATTTAATAACTTGAGTCAGCACAAGCTACCATTGAAATTTTCTAAATTTCTCAGGTCCAGTGTTCAATGGGAGCTCTGTGATCCTATAGTCAATTTATGCTTCGCTATTTAGTCCTTTTCGCTACACGTTGTTTTTAACACTAAGTAAAAAAAACAGCTGAAATATTTTAAATGCCAGCTACATCGTTTTACACAGCAGCAGCCAACGCAGAATGGCCCAATGCGTACAATCCTGGGTTAAATATTTTATCAAACCACAATCTAAATGGACATTTTCAGAGTATCCGTAGATTATTCGACTGACGTTTTTGTGAAATAAAGTGATGAAAGCTTATAATCCCCTTCCATTAAGCACTTATTGTGAAGGTGGGAACGAAATTTCTGATGAAAATCGAGATTTTATTTTAATTACTTATTCATTTTAAAACTTGTGTCGGAAAACGGATGTGTGATGAAAAAACAAAAACCACACCACTTAAATGGCAGATGAAAATGAGCAAAGGCTGATGGTAGTTGGTTTTTTGGGCTTTGAGCATTTCAATCTTAAGATTGCGTTGCCATGCCAACCCTATGAACAACGATGGAATGTGTCTAAGCTAGCCATTTCACTGATTGTCTTATACCTCACCGATTTTAAATAAACTCACTGGTACAATTAACTTTAAGATGGTGGTAGCAGTCGCGAGGGACTCTGCACAAGGTCCTATCACCACTGGAATTGAAAAGTTTAAATCTGGGGTCCTAGGGAAAAAGGACATAAGTCGACTTAACGCGTAATAAAAAAGGGTACCTAAATAAACCGAGTATAAAAGACTTAAACCCTTTTTCACTTCAACATCAGAAGACTCCTTACTTTTTCCACCGGGACTCCACAAAATTGACTACGAAAAAAGTTCTTAAAAACTATGCTTAAGGTACTTTTACGAGCGCAATTAATAACAACAACGTAAACAATATCAGACAGCTACCAACAAAATTTAAAAGGACATTATTTCTCCCCTCTTCTTCCCACAAAGACTGCTAACATCATTCCCGTCATCTCAACTGTGAACTAGAAAAAACAGTTGACGGACGACCCCGAAAACAAAGGGGGTTCTTTCGTCTGCAGGCCCACTTCTTACACGAGGGGGACAATAGCTTTGTTTCTGCCTTCGTGTAATTATTAAAAGGAAAACAACGGGCCTTGCGAATTAACCGAAAGAATGGTAACTATTGTTTACGAATGCTGCCACAATTTCCGTTGTTGTGTGCTTTACTTGATCAGAATTGCGGAGTTTGAAAATGGGTTTTTAATTTGTTCGGATTGTGTCGACCTGAAAATTTATAGTATAATTTTAGGGTGACGAAAAACACTTTCATAATTTGTTTATTCAAATAATGGACTTTTATAGCTATAATTATGAGTAAGGATAATGTATACTATTTTACTTTGTATATTTAGAATCCCAGTTAAGAATTTTATTAATTTTAAGTCGTTCGAGTCGTAATGCACTGACTCATCGCAGTGAAATGAAATTTTAAAATTCAGGAAAGGCATTGTGTGATAAAATGGTTTTCATGAATCAACTCGGGCTCTTGATCTTCCGAATGACTGGCTTAATGGTGGATTTTTTCATTTCTTTCTCATTTGCTTCCGTGATTTATGCACGGTATCACTCATTTAAAAATATGAAGAAAAAATTACCTTAAACATAAATCAAATGACAAATGACGATCCAAAGTTAAGAAAAATATTAGCAATAGTACTATTAATTTATTTAACATGCTTCTGCCCGCAAGTTTGCCTTCCTTGACCATCTCATGGGGTTTTTTTTTTAATTTTAAGTATAACTTTAAGCTATCATCATTCCAAATTTCAGCAGAAGCGGCCTAGTCGTGAAGAAGTAACAACATACTAACACACACGCTAATAAACTTCCGCAATTTCCGCAAATGTGATTATATTTTTCGACAATAGCTTACAACCAGAGCCTTAATTCTCTCGGTAAAGCCATAATGCCTTTGACATATTACCGAATTCTAAAGGTAAGTAGGTCAGATTGTAAAAAAAAAACGACTTACTTTTTTACTTAGTTCTATTCTACGGAAAAAATCCAAGGCACTGGTCCAAAACAAAGAATTATGAATGAATTTATGCCCCTGTAAGTTATAATTTTTTAGGTTTTTATTTTTCTTTCTGCGAACCTACATAGCGTAGCGCAGGGCTCCTTGTAATGCATCGAACTTGTAAAGGTAACGCAATTTTCTCTTCTAATTGAAAAAGTTTCAAGTTCCCTTTTTTATTGTCTATGCCGGGTGGCCATTGTTCAACGCTGAGTAAATTTTAGCATTCTCCATCTCGACAATTATAAAAGTTTTAATTGCTCGCACTTTCCTAATTACGGAAAATACAGTCTCGTGGGTAAAGGAAATATTAAGGTGCTTAAAAAATCCAGTCAAGCGTGCCTTGGGCATGCGCACGGAAGGGTTTTTACAAATCTGAATGCTAGGAACGAGCAATATGATAAATAAAAAGTCAAACAAATAGCGAGCTTCAAAAACCGACTGCATATTCTAGGGTCCTAGTGAAAAACTCTCCTGAAGATCAAATGAAAAAGGGATTAAGTCTAATTAATATACAATGCTTACCAAACTGGTTTATACCCTTGTTTTGTACGTGTTAAGTCAACTTATACCCTCTTTCATTAGGTCTCTAAAATTGTCATGAAACTTTTGAATCCGACTTTTTATTTTATTTACGTAATTAAATGTTGATTTTGTCATTGTCCGTTTTTGCGTTTTGCGAACATCCGTATGAAACGCTCAATACGTCCGAAAATGGGTTAAAGCCTGAAACATTGACATTCCACAGTTGGAGAACATGCGGAACTTCAAAAACCCCTCATTGCGATCACGTTCCGAAATGGGTGCGAAGTTTGACAATTGCCGAAGAAATAAAGTGCTAAATCAGTGCGGGAGTAATATTAAGTTATTATTGAAAAAAAGACGGATGGAGTTTTTTATGGACGAATTACACCCTAAACTTGGCAATGGGGTCAATAAAATATTGACAAAAGTGGTTGTAAGGAAAAAATATAGTGTATTCAATCTACCAAGATGCTCCCAGCCATTTAAATTGACGTTGCATGAAAGCGACAATAGTGAAGCGCTGTCTCCGATTAACAACTTTAAATATATTTTTTGCGAATTTAGTTAAAAGTAAGGTAGGTATGAAGAATATAACCAAGAAGTGTACAAATAAAAAAAACTATCATCTTACATTACATAACTATCTTGTTGACATGACATTTCACTTTAAACTATAACTAAAGTTATAGCAGACTTATTCCCGTACGTGTTTTAAACTGCCATTAACTTCATTAGCAACATCACTTAATTACACATAAACTATGTCTCTCGGGACATTCCTCTTCCCTGATTTACATTGTGCTGGCAATGTAAGTGCACCATAATTTGTAAGGACAAAAGTGCCAACCTTTGTGCTACCTACAATGCCGTCTCGTTATCTACGGACGGTTTAAATCTGTCAGAGTGATAGTGGCTCGGTTTGCCCCAGATTTATGAACTCGCTTCGCCTGGGCTAGTTTTTGCTCGGCCGTAGTTTCTTTGCATTTTGAAGGAAGGCTATGGGAAAGTGCTAGTAGACTTATTTGCTTAATGTTATAATACTGGCTGTTTGGCAAAAAGAAATTAAGTAAATTATTTTTAAAAATAACAGCGGTCCTTATGGTCGTGATTATCGATGTGGATATACGTGGACCAGACATCTGTCACTCTCTGGCCAGTTTAGGAAAAGGCGACCATAATAAGGGACTTGGTATTGTAAACTAGTACCACATTATTACATTGTAATAAAGTTCAGAGCTTGCTTGAAATTAGTTTAAAATCTATTGCGAATTTCATCCTACACTGCGTTTGCCGATTCGCGGTCTGCAATGAAGAACACGATAATTTTAACATTTACCTGTTCTGTCGGTTATGTGGCCAGCCGGTCGAATTTCAGTTCAGCGATTGTGTCATTCAATTTCATTCTGGTGAAGCCTTGATGGTTTCAGGATATCTGAAACATGAATCATGTTGGTGAGGTTAGGTTAGACTTGTAACTTGCAATAAAATACCGCATGTTGCGAGAAATGCCTTTCAATGAAATGAATTCTGCGTAATGATACGATCGTTGAAAGGTTTTTCGACAAAGTATTATGTACCCAAGTCTGACTTTTCAATTTTCTCTTGGATTACCGAAGAGTTGCCACGGAATCGGGAAACAGTGTGTTAATATGTGTAAGCACTTAATTACTCCCTATCATATCATAGCAGAATATACAATTTACAAGACAAGCATAATGTGTACCTTGCAAGGCCAAAAAAGGCATCTATACTCATAACTCTGATAGCTATTCATTAACATTAGGATATGTAGGTTTATTTAACATAAATTTAATCATTTTAAATTCCATTCTCACTTGCATGGATCTATATAAAAATTAAAATCACTACGTGTCCGTTATTGAAATTCACTCGGCAACCGTTGGCGATGCGTCTGCTCAGGATTTGAATCACGTAGACAATGCGCTCGCGAGTCCATTCCAACAAATATTGGAGTGCATTACTCTTGAGATTGCGATATCTTTGGATATATTCCGGTGATTCTTAGACATTATACGTGTTACGATAATGTACCCAAAAATAGATTTTCATGTGAAAGACTGGCGAACCGCTCTCGCATCGCTCAATTATTATTTTTTTAAGTAAAGAGAATTTGGGAAGTATTTCCAGAGATTACAACTCCCAACATAGATACTTATATTTAAATATCAATTGCCGCATGTATGTTGGAAAATTACTTGAGAAAAGCTCGACCGATTTAGCCGTTTTTTATTGTGTTTCTAACTGTCGGGAAATGGTTTTTATGACAGGAAAAAAACGGACTGCAATGTAGACTGTGACGTGGATTGCAGTATAGTAAATTAGTAGTTTGCATGTGTAGTAAGTGTAGTATCTGTGTATGTATGTTTGGTATCTATCATTGGCAAGTTTTTCTTTCATGGTGTGGAGAAGGCAAACCAGCCTACACACCACACACAGGTCACCTGATGGTAAGTGGAATCTATGACCAATACACGTTTACACTACTCTAACGTTTTTCTTTTCCATCATTACCTGTTTAAACCACGTGTTCAATTGTTATCCCTTACATTTTGAGCTATAGATAAGAAAAACATTAGTAGCGTTTGCATCTTGACTGGGGCCCCTGGTTGTCCCGCTATCTCCTTTTGCGAACGAAATCGTCAGTGAAATTAAATATGATTAACGTAAGCCGCCGTTAATTTCCATTCATATTGTCAATTTTGCAAATCGTTTTGCATTATGTCTAGGGACACTCATTTTGCTTTTGGTTTTATTACTGTCTGCAGTAACGATTTTCTCTTTAAGCATATCATTTTACACAAATTTCAAACATCAAACGGCTGTGAACTGAAAGAAAGCGGAGCAGGAAAACGTTTTTGTCCAAAAATATTATTTAAGCGTAGTTATATTTTTGTTCGAGATCTCGATCATTTTGATTTGATTGACTTTACGTGCTCCGGTTCATACATGATTTGGCAAAAATATGTTACGTTTCCATAAGCCTTCTGTACCGTGTAACAGATTTAGTGAATCATATATCGTATTTGGTCAAAAAAGTTCGTATATATCTGACTTTCTCAATTATACTCATTAATAGATAGCCGACTGGATTATGCTGAGTGAACTTCGAGTAAATAAGAGCTATTATAATGTTAACGATACGATAACACGTCAAAAGCAATATGGTTTAGCGGATTTGGATACAGACTTCATTAACCGTAATAAGTAGCTACACAATTTTTACAGAGTTGCACTTCTGCCGCTTTAACAACAAATAATAGAACAATTGTTACAAATTAAACATAAAACTGAACTTTAAAAAAAATCTCTGTTTTTATACTTAAAAGAAAAAAAAACAATGTACGGCGGTACGGAATTCTTTGTGAGTGAGTCCTACTCGTACTTGGCCGGTTTTTCTAATATATTATTATAATAGAAAAATAAATAGAAAGATTTATTCTACGAGCACAAAAAAAAACAGAGAAAAACATCATAAAAAAAGGATGGCAATACAGAAATCAAAATAAAAACCAAAAGGAAGGAAAGAATAAATGCTATTGCAGGATAATGTTGCCATGGGTGTGTGTCGAAATTGACACTATTGATTATTATAATATTATTAGAACGTCGTATTTTAACCTTTACTACCCGCTTGCTCCTTTGGCTAATGCTTTAATAATAAAGAAATAACTGTTAAATGTAATTGAGACACAACTTTAATGAAATATATTATTTATGTTAGTATGTTAACATAGCATAAACAATGTATAAGATAAACGCAAAACGTTACCAATTTATTTTCATAAAAGTAATAAGATAATTCTTGGAAAGGAAGATTGAGAATGTTATCTTTGCATACAAAATACAGTGTGTAAATGGTATACGGGCGTTTATTAAAACTGGACATAGATTAAGACTTCACTAATCATTAACAGAAATAATTATTTTGATTACGCTAACGTATACACCGTTATTAATTTTTGAACATACTATCGACCCGCAATGTACATCGAAGTCCATCTGTCAGGTAAGTACGTAATGTTTACTTGTGAAAATGTTAATTGCATTTTTCGTTATACATTACGTGTTAAATTATTTTGTATAGTTTTTTTTTTTAAATTAATTTTAACAAAAGCTGCCTAAATGTGCTCAGTAGGGGTTATACTAACCACAGTTAAAAGGAATGCCCGTATACCATTTACACACTGTATAAGATTATTCTTAAACTCACCGAAAATTACAAAAACCATTTGAGTTTCGTCGCTACAATGCTACTCGTATGTATGTTAACATATTTAAAACTATGCAACGGATTTTAATGCCGCTCATCAATAGATAGAGTGATTCAAGAGAAAAGTTTGTATGTCTCATAAATTCTGGATTAGACAGAAAACTCACATAAACCGAAGCGCAGCGAGGGCAGGTCGCTAGTCATAAATATAATTCAAGGATACAAACAGTATCACCAACGCTGAGCTATTAAAATTAATGTTAATTATAATAAAGTCTGTTTTGAAGTTATATTCCGATGTTTCGAGAAGAATATTAAAATATCACAAATCCGTAACAGAATCCCAAAGATAAATAATTACGAGGAAACAGAAATCAGTTTTAATTTAATCGTGACGATACTAAAATAAACGGCTCCATCGCGATTTATATAAAATTGAAATATATTTGAGTCGTCTCAATTCTTGTTTTGTAGATTGACACGTTTTGTAGCACAGCTTAAAATATACCAGCAGGTTCGTTAATTTATTAAAACTTCTGATTGTTTTTATTGGTAAATTCCTAATAATTAAATAACAGACGTAATATTTAATATAATAAAACTACAAAGCAAAAACCAATTTAACAAAAACATGTAATTTAGCAAAAACTGGATTTGACTAAAACTCCAAAAAAACATTTAAATGGCTAATAATGTTTTTATTGAATACGCATAGGCGTCGATACGGAAATTGCTTAACTATTACAATATAAAGCACTCTACTATGAAAATCTGTAACTTGAACATAAAATAAATGCATCAATGTTCATTCTCTCACCGGTCTCACCGAAACACTAACCGTTTTTCTTTCCAAAAAACCTTTCTTTCCAGTGCGTATCTGTGCTCGGTTCAGCTTACGAATTGCGAAAAAGAAAGCCCACGAATAAAGGAGAACAATAATAATTTTAATCAAAAACAATGAGATTGCGCTCGACGCAAATTGCTCTTCTTCTGCCATTAACATGATGATGGAGCGGCGTGACGCCTGCCCCGGGAGGTGTCTGGGTGCCTGTTACACCGATGCGTAAGAGCCTCTAGTACATTGACGATTATAGAAACCTGGTCACTTTGTTAAGAATTTCAGTGCAGCTTGACCCTTTTAATCAGACTCACGTACATTGGTAATATCGACAGAATCAGGTTGCGAATTTTTTTACGGTTTTGAAGTATAATTAAGTTTATTTTTAACCAGCTTCTGCCTGCGACTCCGATTATCGTGATTCCCTCGGGAACTTTTTAATTTTCCGGGTTTAAAACTACCCTATGTCTTATTCCAGGACATAACCTATATGTGTGCCAAGTTTCATCTAGATCCGTTCGGTGGTTGAAGCGTGATTGAGTTACAAACATGCAAAAATCCAAACATTCAAACTTTCTCATTCATTATTATTATTTCTCATTAATTACCTATTTATTTACAGTAAGATTCTAAATTGAATAAAAAGCTTAATCAAGAACCAACATGATTAATCTAGGTTTCTTTTAAAAACACGCCCGAATCGGTCCTTCCATTTGGAAGATACTATGCTATAGACAGACACACACAGAGATACAGAGGGGACAATGCCATACAAATTTTCCTAGTCCTAAAGTAAACTAGGCTTGTACTATGGGTACTAGATAACGATAAACTTGGTTATTTAGACAAATATATCATACAAAGAAAACATCCAAAACTAAAGAGTTCAGAAAGTGCTCGTTGCTCAATTGCTCATCTCCAAACAAACAGCAGTGTTTGCATTGTTGTATTCCGGTTTGGGGAGAAGACAGCCGGTGTAATGACTAGCATAGAGGCATTCCATTTTAATCCTCAGGGTTGGCAGCGCATTTGCAGTCTTAGGCTTGCAGTCTTGTGAATGCGAATGTCTATGGGTCACAGTTTCCACTTACCATCAGGTGGCCTGTGTGCTCGTCAGCCTTCCCTATGCCATAAAAAAAAAATCTCATAATATCTGCCCTTTCCGGGTTTTGAACCTAGATCCGCTTCAGCTTTGCAGGCGGCGTCACTATCAACTAGGCTAACGTGTCGTCGCTAACATAACTACACTCAGATCTACACATACACCCAGTAAACCTATAATAACACACTTTTTGCGCTAGAGGTTAAAAAAAACAAACAAAGGTGATGTTGAAAATATTGCAAAAAATAAGCTGTATTTTTACGCAGCATATTAAGTACCGATTGATATTTGAACGGTACATCCGAAACGTCTATAAAAGTCACATTACGCGACGTTCTGATTCCGCCGCCGAAAGCGATACGTACTAAAACAGGCTTTATTATAATTCCAATTTTATTCCTCGCGACTTAAAAACGGTATTCTTCTTACAAGGGATACAGGGTTGCTCCGATTTTTACAAGGACAATGAGCCTAGCAACTTTGCTATAATGCTGCGCCACTCCAAAAAGTATTTGAGCTCTTACTAAGTTTAGTCGTCGATCGCTTGTGTAGCACACAAGTTTGAATCTTTGTCGATAAGCTTTACACTTTATTAAAACTTTGTGCGTTATATCAATATATCTAAAGCCACTCAAGTTTCAAACAGTTTTATTTAATACTCGTAAAAAAGTGAGATGAACACTGATGCTGGAATAAAGAAGTCACAAATTGTTAGTGATCAGTTTCTTTGCAGCTAATTTCTTTGCGTTTTTTTCTACCGATTTATGATGAAACCTCTATGCTTCCAACGCTCCCATTGCTTTCTCAAATAAAAAAAACCGTTTTAAATAAAAGCTTTAAAGTCATCTTATTTTCTCTAATTTCAAACTGTCTTGATAGTTATGACTTATTGATACTCCAATCTTAAAGCGACATCGTCTAACAAAGAGCTCTTCAAGGCAAATAAGACACAGTACAAAAATAGCACGTCATTGTCACTGACAGACGACCTTTTAAGTGTAGGCTTGGCGCTTGAAAAGTGTCTGAAGTGGAGCGCAGACGTAACTTTGAAAAATGCATGTCGTGTGCTCTGCGTAATAAGACTACGCTTTCGTGTGAGATGAGCTCGTTCGAACTGATATTCATACTTGGTTTCAAATGAAAAATGCAGCGAGTTTATGATAGAATCGAAAACAATTTATTCGGCCTTGTGCTAGATGATCAAGAACGCGATATATTTTCGGGCGGTAGGACCTCGTGCAGGGTCCGTCCGGATCGCTACCACCATCTTATCAATTAACCTACCGCCAAACAGCAGTGTTCGCATTGTTGTGTTCCGGTTTGGGGATAAGACAGCCGATGTAATGACCAGCATAGAGGCATTCCATCTTAGTCCTCAGGGTTGGCAACGAATTTGCAGTCTTGTTAATGAGAATGTCTATGGGTCACAGTTTCCACTTACCATCAGGTAGCCTGTGCGCTCGTTTGCCTTCTCTAAGCCATAATAAAAAAAGAAAAAAAGAAATGAACACGTACTGGAAGCCAAGATTTCTAAAAGGTACAAAAATTTACAATCGATGTTAAATTTGAGCCCTAATCTGTAAAAACAAAATCACTTTCAACAGTGACAATGGTGTCGTATTTGACTAGTAAATGCGTTTTTTTTTAAATGGTTTATATCAAAAAACACAAATAAACTGCCCCAAACCGCAACGTTGCAAATTCTAAGAAGGCAAAAGACTCCTTTTATCCCTCACTATTATTGTTTAAAGGCATGGAGTCTTAGTAGGCGCATTCTCTTTTGTCGCTTTTTTAAATCGTTGGCATTTACGTAATCTCTGCTTTATAGTTTGCAAAGCCTCTATCCGCGAAAAACCGGATGCAAATACGAGAACATTTTACGAAATATCACCCAATTTCAATAACGTTAGGAATGCGACATTCAATTGCAGCGCAATTTTTCGCTTTCCATTAACATTCCTAGGATTCCAATCTGTATTCAATTTATTCCGTGGGGCGTTACAACTGTTTCGTTTACATTCGGCCAACCGGTCACTGTTTGTGAACCGGCGGTGATTTTAATATAACGCCGCGTCCGTGCGTGGCCGCATATTTTTAATCCGTGACAAATACAACCATTTTGTACTGGGCCATTGAACACCAGAAATGTCATTTAATCTGCGCTTCATGTTACATAATGGTAATTTGCAAACATGGTACTTTTTGGAAAATACCATATAAAATTATGTTATTATTTTTAACTCGGCCGCCATTACTGTGAAATAAATAAGAGCTACCAAAACTATATTACGATCACAGGACCGAGATGGTTTTTGGCGCCTAGAATCTCGGACTAGAAAAGTTTCTTCTCTTAAATTAGGTAAATGTCTTAAACATTTCATTTGTAAATTTTTCGTTCACATTTTAGTGCGTGCTCGCATTTTTAACTTGGCCAAAGCAGTTAGCTAACCTAACCCTAGTAGGTACTATCGAACCAACGGAACCCTGACCCACCATGGAACCTTGTCACAATGATTGACGTACGATTGTCGTATAGCTTCGTATGACAGTCCTAACGTCAATCACTGTGACAAGGTTCTATGGTGGGTCAGGGTTCCGTTGGTTCGATAGTACCTAACGTTACGAGAAACGACTTTATTGATAAACGAGATGATTGAAATAGTAACAGTCTCCTGGACCTAACTTATGCATTCTGCGAACGATATCGTTATAAAAATGTTAAGGATAGCTGCCGGAGGATTTTCAAACGTCGATATTTATCCACAAAATGATACTCAATACATAAATCATACTCGCACAGTATTCATAGCTAGTTTTGCGTTATTGCAGTTTAAAGTTCTGAAGCATCCAACGGTTTTATAATACGGGGTATTATGAGCTGTGGCGCTCGTTCCTTTTCATTTTTCCGTGTTGACGCACCGCAATGTTTTAAGAAGAGAATTTATGGAAAGGGCCTACGTGACGCGAATGTGATATGAACTCTCGCTCGGCTGAGGGAAAAATTAATAAGAATAATGTTTACATCGCTGTTAAAAAATTAAAACCACGTTTTTATGTAAACAAGACAGACTGAGCGGTTAAACTTTTTAAGTCAAGCATGTTTTATAGAGCTATAAACTGGGAGGGATTCTGGTTGATCTTTATCAATTTGAGATGAGATTTATAGCCGTATTTTGAAGGCTTTATCAAGTCCTTTTGCCGTGTAACCTTTGTGTTCTTAGATTTAGAAATTGTATTAAATCCATAATAAAAAAAGAGTAATTCTTTTTGTACTGACAGACCCAAATTGCTAAGCCGTATTTTTCAAGATGAGAGAAATTTGAGAATCCTTTCGTCGCGCGAAGTTTAAATGGGCTCTTAATGCGATCGGATTCAGGCAAGAATTCTGCTAATGTTAAACGGAATCTGCACAATCTGATTGCTTCAATAAGTTCCGGGCAGTTTCCTTTTATGCTGTAATACTTTGAAATTCTCAGCGCTTTCTGCTTTGACGAGGCTTCGGAAAAGTTTTTGAGATTTCTGAAAGTATCTTGTATTCTGGAAACTATCCGTATTATCCGTTTCACAATGAATTAAAAGGATTCCACCAAGTAGATAAAAGTAGCTTTTGTCGACGACTCCGTCCATCTAGAGTTTGCTTATTGCTAATTACTCGGGAGATGACCAACTATCTAGGTAGGTGCAGATTATCTTAACTAAACCACTTGTTCTTGAACTCGACGCACCAAATATTAACCGGCGAGTTGAAGTTGTCCAGATAGAGCGTTTACATTACATTTAATGGGTGGCATTCTCAGCTTACCCGCAATTCCTCTTCAAGTGATCCCCTCGTATAACTTCGATTGACTGTTCGTCAGAAAGCCGTTTTTAACAGAATAAAAAATTTAGATTCAAATTACCAATTTCACATCCACATCAAAACTGCAAAAACGGAACTTTATAATATTAATTAAGAATGTAAGGATACGGGTTAAAGACGTGGTTGGTCTATTTAGTAATAGTGACCCAGGGTACGAAGTCAACCAGCGTTTGATTTCCAGTCAGAGCAACTATTTGTGTGACGAGCTCATACGTAATTATCTATAGAAGCATACTTCCCTTTGTCTAGTTACCATAGCACAAACCTAGAGTTTAGCCTGGAACTAGTTAAAATGTGTCTTGTGATATTTATTTATAAGGACATGAATACCCATTTATATATTATGATGATCATTAATTACAGAATACAAACTTGACTGCGTTGTAGTGGTGTAAGTATATGATAAGGTATATGTGTGTGTATTCTATTCTAGTATATAAGGCATTCTTATTCCTAATAAAGACAGTTCATGTACTACATTCGTTGTTGTCACTTGTCTCCAACTCGCATCCCTACATGGCGACCCTGCCAGTAGCAGCAATGCGCGCGTGCGGGTGTCTAGTTTCGAACAATTGGACTAAGTATTAAATAAAATGTGCGGGAATAATTGTGCTGACAATTCAGAAGTGCTTAGCAAAATAGAAACAATTACAATTTATCTAGCGTTGGCTATTTGCGGACTACTTATTTTAATTATTTTTGGATGTTGTGCTAAATTTAATTTGCGTAAATGACGCATACCGCCGACCGCTGCCGCTCGTAATAAGTGCGCCGCTGTGTATAGACATATTAGGATAACGAACTTTGTGCCAGTGCGAGTATAATGAGAACTTATTAAATATCTACGTACGTTATTCTAACGTGTTATGTATGGCGATTTAATTACAATGGGGAACCACGGCTCCACAGCAACGGAGGCGCCTCCTCGGGCACGCCAGGAAATCTTGACTCAAGTTGGGTATGAAAATGTGATAGAACAGAGTCACGACAATGTCATGGAACATGTTGGTAAAATCAACTGGTATCTGTTCCTGTTGCTGATTGTTGCGGGTTTGGTCATCGTGGTTATGTTCATCAGATACCTAAATAAGTCAATCAACAAGAAGATCGAGAGGCGAGCTCAGGCTATGGCCTTGAGAGTGAGGAGGATGGCGCCGGCTGAAGTCGTCTGAGCAGTTCGTAAGTGTTGTGAAGTGTTGTGATAAGTAGGAAGTACCAAAAAATACGAGAAACTATGTTTAAATACGTAAAGTAAAAACAGTGGTTAATCTAATATTATAGCAGGTAATACATAAACAAGCGTGTAATATATTTAAGTACTTAAATGGCAGAAACGTTATCTGTATTATGCAATGAACTTAAAGAAATACGCACTTATTTATGTAAAATTGGCCCTAACCGTAGGCAAGGTAATATTATTACTGGTAAATTAGCAGAGACTAATATTGTGATACGCAAGTACGAATGTTTAAATAACGAAGTATCGGAACTCATCAAAAAGGGTTTAGTAGCAAAGGAAGAGGTCACTTTATATAATAAATTGTGTGCATCGCTTAATACGCTCTATAGCGAAATATTAAATTATTGCCAAGAAAGTGCAAACGAATCTGATACAATGGGGGAGCCCTTCGATTTAAAAACTGCCCTAACCCTGCTACCCCTTATGACTGACGACGAACTTAATACGAAACAACTCATTGACGGCATTGAATATTATAGTTCTGTTTTAAAAACCGATGACCATAAAAAGCTTATTCAGTTTGTTTTGAAGAGCAGGCTATCTCAATCCGGAAAATTAAAATTAAACACCGACTATGCTACGTCAGCAGAGTTAATACAAGATATGAGGCACGTTTTGTTGCCTAAAAAGGCCGCGACTGCCATTCAAAGCAAACTGCATACAATTAAGCAGAATAATCGGAGTGTTAAAGATTTTGGGTCAGAGATTGCGGAATTGTTTGTGGATTTGACAATTTCACAGGCCGACGGCAACACAGACAATTACAAGGTACTCAAGCCGCTAAACGAAAAACTAGCTATACAAAAGTTTGCCGACGGCCTGCGGAATCGCAGATTGAGCACTATCATTGCAGCTCGGAATTTTGCAACATTAAAGGATGCCATACAGGCAGCCCAAGAAGAAGATGACGTCACTACCGCTTCGGCTTCAGGGGAGATTTTGGGTATGTCATCTCAATCTTTTTATAGACCATCGCATAGGTCATACTATGCACAAAGGCAATTTCAAAGGTTTCGTGGGCGATATCAAGCACGAGGGCGCGGTACGCGCTACTACTACAATCCTCGTGGCGGAGCCGCGGCGTACCGTGGCAACAATTGGGGCAACTTCAGAGGCACACGAGGGCGCTTTTCAGGTAATATTACCCACAGACCCAGCCATCAGTGGAATCGCCCTAATATCAGAATGATGACTCAGACCGAAAATGAGACTCAAAATACAAACGACGAAAGTAATTTTTTTCGTGACTAACATGTCCATACTAACATCAGATAGCTTTTTGGTAACTAGGTTTAAAGTCGAAAATCGCGACTATTCCTTTCTTATAGATAGTGGAGCATCGATTAGTGGAATTAAATTACAATGTATCACTTCGTTAAATATTCCATTCCATAAACAAAAGAGTACCGTAAATGGTATTGGAGGCAGCATCGAAGCAATAGGATACATCTGTTTACAGCTAGTTACTCATGATGAATCATTTCATCACAAGATTTATATTTTCAATTCGTTGCCATGTTTGGCTAATGGGATCATAGGCAACGACTTTTTAAGGAAGTACGGAGCAGTTTTAGATTACAGCGCGAATACTTTGCGACTACTTAGAGATAATGGAAAGGAAATTTATTTATCATTATTTAATATGAACGAAATGGATTTGTCACTGACCATACCACCCAGGTCGGAATCTATTCATTACATTAAGACAGATATGACTGATGAATGTGTGGTTTGCACGGAAGAGCTTCACAATGGAGTTTTTATAGCTAATACTATGGTCAAACCCGTCAACGGGGTGATACCTATCAAGATTCTAAATACAACGGAGGACCAAATAAACTTGAAAAATATAAGCCCACAAATAGAAAGTTTACAAAACTATGACATGTGTATGTTCAACGTTATGCAAGGAAACGCGGAAAGGGTTAAGAAATTATTTTCATTATTACAATTAAACCATTTAAATACGGAAGAGAAAACCTCAATAGAAAGTATGTGTGCTAAATTTTCAGACGTTTTCCATTTGTCTAATGATAAATTAACAACCACAAATATATACAAGCAAAAAATATATATAAAGCCAAATACGTCCCCAGTATTTAAAAAACCCTATAGGATACCACATTCCCAAAAACAAGAATTAAATAGACAAATTAATAAATTATTACATGATGGTATTATCGAACCGACTCAAAGCGAGTGGTCCAGCCCAGTATTACTGGTGCCAAAAAAAGGTAAGGTAGGAGAAGATAAAAAATGGAGACTGGTTATAGATTATCGGCAACTTAATAACCACATACAGGATGATAAATTCCCGTTACCGAATATTACAGAAATTTTGGATTCGCTGTCTGGATCCGTTTACTTCTCTCATCTCGACTTATTTTCCGGTTATTATCAGGTAGCATTAGAGGAAGAAAGTAGGCCGTATACAGCTTTTTGTTCAGGGCAGTACCAACTAACCAGGATGCCGCAAGGATTAAAAATAAGCCCTGGATCCTTTTCTCGAATGATAACGGTAGCAATGTCAGGCTTAAATTATGAAAAATGTTTTGTTTATTTGGACGATTTAATTGTATTCGGTAGAAACCTAGCAGACCATAATAAAAATTTAATGGATGTGTTTTCAAGGCTACGGAAAGTCAATCTAAAATTAAATCCAGAAAAATGCGATTTTCTCAAAAAACAAATTCTTTATCTAGGACACGTAGTGTCAGAAAACGGAATACTGCCGGATCCTGATAAAATAAAGGTTTTACATGAATACCCGATACCTAAAAATGTAGAGGACGTAAAAAGGTTCGTAGCATTTGCTAACTATTACAGAAAATTTATAGGTAATTTTGCCGAAAAATCACATCCCTTAAACCAATTATGTAGAAAAAATGTAGAGTTCGTTTGGAACGAAAAATGTCAGAAATCATTTGAAAATCTAAAAAATGCACTTACTACATCGCCTGTCTTAGCATATCCTGACTTATCAGATCGAAACCATTTTATTTTACAAACGGATGCAAGTGGATTTTCTATTGGCGCAATATTAGCGAATAGCGATGGTAGACCAGTAGCGTACAGTAGTAGGGGTCTCAATAAAGCAGAGGTCAACTACCCCACGGTTCAAAAAGAATTGTTGGCGATAGTTTGGGCAATTAAGTACTTCCGGCCGTATTTATTTGGCAGAAAATTCACGGTGAAAACTGATCACCGCCCTTTAATTTATTTATATAATTTAAGAGACCCATCCAGCAGACTTTTAAAATTTAGATTAGCGTTGGAAGAGTACGACTTCACCATCGAATACGTGAAAGGGAAAGACAACGCGGCTGCAGACGCATTGTCTCGTATTAGAATAACGTCAGAAGAGTTGAAAGAGATGCATGCCAATGTCATTAATGTAATGACTAGATCACAATATAAAAAAATGATGAAACAAAATTCACCTGATTCGTCGATTGACCTTGGTTCTAATAACATTTGGCCTGATCAACCAAAAGTCATAGAATTAAGTAAAAAACCGTCGAATTCGGTAGAATTATTGTTTAGTACAAATGGAGAGTTAAGAAAACAAGGTTTAAAACCAGAAATTAATTATAAAAGTAAAATATTGTGCTACTTGCCAAGTAAAAAGGCAATTTATATAAACTCGAACACTCAAAACCAAATATCGCGAGCCGAATTTGTGAGAGAACTCGAAGTTTTTTGTAAGACATGTCAAATAAATCTAATATACATTGTAAAAAATAAAAATAATTACGTGTTTGTCGACAAATTAGCACAAGAAATAAGTAGAGCAAAAGACTGGACCGGTCCGTCATTATGTATATTAAAAGATGTTATAAAAATAACTGACAAAGATGACCAGCGAGTTATACTCAACGATTTTCACTTGTTACCTACGAGTGGCCACGCAGGTACAAGAAAAATGATTAACAATATTAAAAAATATTATTTTTGGTCAGCTCTAGAGCACGACGTTAAACAATTTGTAGAACGCTGTGACATATGTAAAAAACAAAAATACACGCGTCATACCAAGGAACCAATGGTCGTAACGACCACTGCCGACTCGGCATTCAATAAGATATACTTAGATTTAGTAGGGCCCTTAGATAAGGATAGTTATAATTACTCATACATTTTAACTCTTCAATGCGAGTTATCTAAATACGTAGAGGCGTATCCACTGATGTCTAAAACGACAACAGAAGTAAGTAAGGCATTAGTAAATAATTTTATCCTTAGGTATGGAATACCCTTAGAGATAGCAACTGATCGAGGCACGGAATTCATCTCTAACGTCATGACAGAGGTATGTAAATTACTCAAAATTAACAAAATACAGTCTACAGCTTATCATCACGAAAGTATTGGCGCTCTGGAAAACTCCCACAAACATTTAGGTACGTTTTTACGAATCCAGACTGACTGTCATCCCGAAACTTGGAGCGACTGGCTCCCTTATTGGGCATTTTCTTATAATACGTCTGTCCATTCCGAAACCAAATTTACCCCATACGAACTAGTATTTGGTAAAAAATGCAATTTGCCAAGCAATTTATCAACTAAAGTTGAACCCCTTTATAATCATAACGATTATCCTTGTGAGTTGCGATATAGATTACAATTGTCTCAGAAGGAAGCAAAAGAGAATTTAATTAAAAGTAAAATAGTGCGTAAATCTAAATACGATAAAAATATTAATCCCGTAGTGTATAAGAAAAATGATCAAATATTAATTAAAAATGAAAATAGACTTAAGATGGACCCACTATATAAGGGACCTTACGTAGTTTTAAGAGATTTAACTCCCAATGTTGAAATAATAAGAGATGGAAAAATAGATATAGTTCACAAGAACCGCACCAAATTATATAAATCTGTATAAAAAAAAAAAAAAAAATTACAAGAAATGTATTTTTTTTTTCTTGTGAATGGGAGGTGTAGTGGTGTAAGTATATGATAAGGTATATGTGTGTGTATTCTATTCTAGTATATAAGGCATTCTTATTCCTAATAAAGACAGTTCATGTACTACATTCGTTGTTGTCACTTGTCTCCAACTCGCATCCCTACAGCGTAAGACGTGTTCTCTTCCTTCACGCCTTTCTCTCGAAACCTACATCTTAATGTAATGCTTGTGTGACCATCCCGTAGTCAGGTTGGGAAGAATGCCATACATTCTTGGGTCCGTTTGGTGAGGGTAACAAATGGGTGGTGATAAATTTTGGGTCCGTTCTTGCGAGGCATTTGTCCGGCTGACGAGCACAATTGTCTGCTTCCTAACTATTGTAATAAAGCATTGTATATTACTTTATTAAGAATTATTTTATTTGTAGCTGCATTTGTATAACATCTGGAAGTTTTAGCAATATATTATCAGGTATGTTTAGTTATAATATTGAGGGCGTACTGCGTACACAAAGGATTCCGTACCGCTTAAATGTAGGGGTTAATAGGTCTCTTTTACCTTTTAATTTATTTTATTGTTACAGCGTATAGACGCTGTAGAGTGAGCTGTATCTATAGAGATACTCACTTTTTGAAAAAAAAAATGCCTGTTGCTATTCTTATGGTACAGAAGATAAGGGTTATTCATTTGCTTTGAGTCAATTAATTTATTTTATTACCTTATGATCTTTGAATTAAGACTTAGGTGTCCATTATTGGTGCCCTCAGCAATAAGTGTCCAACATTGGTGCCGTGACATTACAGCGATTGTTAAAAACGCCAATAAGTTATATTTGAAAATTCAACTGCCAACCTATAATGATACATGAGATACAGGCTGCGGACAGACAGAAAGACGGACGGATAGCGAAAGCTTAGTAGTAGGGTCCCGTTGATACCTTTTGTGTACAAAAGAAAAATAACATAATGCAAAATAACAATCCAACGATGCCATCAACACAAGTATGAATAATACAAATGTTGATTTCAATCTGGATTCCGCCGCTTCCGGAACGAGATAAAAGTAACTCCGACCAAACATTTCATTGTTTTTAATCCCTAATCCTAAAAGCGCAGCATTAGTGTCCAGCAAAAGAAAAAAGACCCTGTACAATTACTCTAGAATAAATCTGAGAGCATCTTACAATTCGCATCGGGGAAAACACTGTGTTTGGAGCCAGAGCGCGTTCCACTAAATGCTTCCAGTAGTTTATCGAGCAACGTGGCCGGAATTCAGACTGGCTGGAAAATTTGCTGGCCAATTAACGGGACCCTGTTCCGAGTCAAATGTTAATGTAATTAGGTAAAAGCGTTTGTAGTTAGTGTTTTAGCTGATATTCGCTTTTTAAATCTTGTTAGATATCCATAACAATACGTTACTGATGTCTATAATTGCGTCTACCGTTTGACATTACATACGTCAATTGCATTCAAAACATGGCTTAAGATATTATGAACCACGTCATCATCATCATTTTGGCCGCCCACTGCTGCCCTTTAAAACTCTGCCACAAGAGTCGGTCCATTCGGTACTGTACCTACTCAAATACAATAACATTGCTTTAGTTTACTCTCAAATTTACAATTTTATTAAACAAATTTACCTAAAAATAATGATTGTAGTCACAAAGTCAATGCAAATATTTCAGTGAGTGAATTCTTGGAATAATGAATACCAACAAAGCGCGGAGAACCTACTTTGTAACCGAGAGGTCGTTAAATTTTACTTTGTGTATGCTGTGTGTATTTCAAGGATATTTTTATATGCGCAGTTTTGCTCCAGTAATTGCATCTATCATGGTATATTTTTGGTTACAGATAAGTTTTATCTAAAGTCAGATTTAAATTATATTAGTACGATGAAAATAAGTCAAGCGTTGTCTTGTTTAACATAAATGCAACGTGGTATAGGTGATATTAAATAAACGCTGATCCCCTTTTGTCTAACTCCAGATAAAGACAGCACATTTGAAGCACACTTTCGTCATTGCGCGATCATGAATAAGACGGTAATATCTTCTTCTTCTTCTTCCACAGCATTTATTTAGATGCCCACTGTTGGGTATATGCCTCTCCAATTCTTTTCCATTTTGCCCTGTTTTGAGTTAGTCTGGTCCATAGAGGGCCAGCATTCTCTCTAATGTCATCAGACCATCGAGCTGGTGGCCTGCCAACACTTCTCTTTCCCACCCAGGGCCTCCAGACTGCAACGCATTTACTCCATCTATTGCAGTGTTGGGCAAAAATTAACTTGAATAAGAATAAGAATAAAACAGAAAAGTTATTCTCATTCAAATCGATTTGAATGAGAATAATTCTTGTACCTCGTTAGTTGAAATGGAATACTAGTGAATAAATCATGGTACTTTTATTTTAAATGAAGAATAAAAATTGAAATAACTATTTTGGAAATGGGATTATTCTAACTAACGTTTTATTCAACTAACATGTTATTTGGATAAAATTAATTTTGTAGTACAATAAATATTGGATTTGGCACATTTTTTCAATGTACTTACGTGTAAGTAAGTTTTATGACGTTTTTTTGGTACCTTTGATACGATGGTGATGAAGTGAATCCCGGAATTATTTCATGGCTAAATGAACCCTTCGCATTAATATATCTTAAGTTTAATATGTTTTGTTTGTTTATATGAGTCGAATACATTTGATGTCATTGGTTTACTGCAAAAAAGTCCATAAATATGTATACATACTTTATGGCTACAGCATGGTTACACTGGTTCTCAATGTAAAAATAATACGAGGACCAAAGCATATAACGTTCGATTTACAAGATTTAATTAAGATAGCATAGTGGGTATAAATTAGACCAGAGTACTGAGTTTCTACCTGTACTGTACGTAAATATTACGTAAGTTACATTTACCTACTGTATTCTTATTCAGATACTTTTATTCAAAATAAAAAAATCATGAATAAATGTAATTGACTAAGAATAAGTTATTTTTATTAAATTTTCCCTCGTACAAATTATTCCCGACGAAATTATTTGAATAACTTTGACAGGAATAAAATCGAAATGATTTTATTCTTACGAATCTTCATTCAAATAATGATTTTATTCATGAGTGCCCAACACTGATCTATTGTCATCCCTACGAAATAGGTGACCTGCCCATGTCCATTTGAGTTTGGCAACATAAACATTTGACGGTAATATAAACTGAATTCATTTATTTTGCATTCTCAATATTAAATTAAAAACTTTTTTGTATTAATTTCTTGGTTTCATAGCTGCAATACTTTGCAATGCACGGCAGTGTGTCCGGCCAAGTTTGAAGAACAAGCCGAGCGATGCAGTGTGTACGTATATTTACACGAACACAGTCAGCCCTTTATACCACCGTCTTAATTTTTTTCCTAGTACAGCCAGGAATCAGATTTTTTTACAAATTGTTTTAATCAAAATCCTAATTTATTTTCAACGCTTATATTTGGTTTATAATAATTCACTTGAGTAAGTTCTATTTGTTTAGCTTTGCTAGATATCATCATCATCATGTCAGCCGAAAGACGTCCACTGCTGGACATAGGCCTCCCCCAAGGCTTTCCACTCAGACCGGTCTTGTGCTTTTCACATCCACCGCGGTCCCGCGATCCTGACGAGGTCGTCATTCCATCTTGTTGGACGCCTACCGTCTACCGTCGCTCGTCTTCCGGTCCTTGCGAGATATAGAAGGGTAAAATATACTAAATTCCACCCTCTTGTTTGTTTCGCAAACTAACGCTTACAGATTAATTTATGATGGAAATAATCCGTATAATAAAACTTCGAATGCGACTGAGATACAATGCTTTATTTTATTTATTCCATCGGTTGTCTTACCCCACACCGGAACACAAAGGAAACACTGCTGTTTGGCGAGTTAAAGGATAAGATGAAATAACAAGATCGTGACAGTCTGCCATCACGCTGAAATTTCCAGCACTTTTTCATAAAACTTTTGTCCCAATCACTCGTCTCGTTAAAGGCACAACAGCCTCAACCCTGCTTTAACATCAGCTTTATACATCCCAGTGCGACTGCCTACACTAATCAAATTGCTTTGTGACAGCAACTCATCCGATACGTTGTTATACCGTGGCATATGCGAAGAGAAACCAGCGTGGCATTCCACAGTATTATTTTTATTTAAGTTTCTTGCTTTAATATAAACGTACTAGCATATTGTAGTACTTTTTGGCACAACAATATTTTAATCTAATGAATAATATGTATAACCTAATGAGTCACCTTGTAAATAATTTCTTGGACTTGAGAAGAAGAGGAAGAAAATAATTACGTAATGTAACAGGAATAGCCCGAAATATGTGACCTCACAGCAATGAAACCGGAAAATGGCTTGTTGCCGAAAATTCTACACGGTAAAACCTTATTGTTTTTGATGTATTATCGTATTTACATGACAATATTGGCAGCTGAGTTAAAAATAATACCATAAAACAGTTGAATAGAAGCGCACTCTAAGCCTATCTAATAATATTCAAATAAAGTATTTACCTATTGTCACCTAAATACTTAAAATGTGCAAGAGTCAAAGATGGTTACTTAAATAAAAATACCACAAACATTATTTAACTGGGACATCTGCCGCTGCCTCTTTTACAATAATCGTCCCAGAACTCATTTTGTTAGTCACTTATGCCTTAGGTCCAGACTGTCGTAACGTGGACAGACAGACAGGCGACATATCAGCACAGACTGACTATTGGCACACGCCGGCAACTCGTGTAGGTGATTGTAGGGATCCGATCGGATTTCCAGGAAACTAGTTAGTTTGAAAACAGACACTCTAATTAATAACATCGCAGAATTTCAGCATTTATCGAAAAAAAAACCTGTGAAGATGTTTGTTTGATACTACATCTTGCATCAGTGTTGGTATTTGCTTGGTAAGTTAAGTATGTAGCTTTTTCTTGGTGTACCCAATGAAGCATAGTCAAAACATTGACTTATTTTTTCGAATCAGTTGGAGCAAAAAAATATACAATTGTTTCATACAATGTATTTTCCTGTTTCTGTATACTTAATATTATTCGATTCATTGTAAGTTTAACGTAGTTCTTTTATTTTCCTTGTACACGTTTGTCCAAATCATTCCCAGCAACAGAATCCTCAACATAAACACCAACGTCCTGTATTTTTCCTCTTACGTAACAAGCCAGAAATACGATTCCTCCACCCAAAAGCGACTAACTTGTATCAACATGATATCTCATTATGATTAGGGAACTTTGTAGGCACGATAGCAAAATCTATCCAATTACGTAGTTTTCGCGACGCGTCTTCAATGTGAGGTATGGTTGGTGGCAATTGAGTTATATTTATGTCTTAATAGCGTTTGGCTGGTAATTGCTGTCATTATAAGTTGCACTCGCAACTAAGAGTACATATTGTATGTATATGTGTATGTATGATGATGATTGTTTTGATAGAGGATTGATTTGATAGAGGCTGTACGGATGGCCCGATTTCGACAAACAAGTTGTCGTTAGATTCGTCTAAGCGACAAAAGTGTTACAGGATTTTTAATAAAAATAAAAAATCGAATTTAAAAACATACAACATGATTATTTAAAATACATAGACGTCAAAACGATTACACTGATTCGGATTTTTAAAATGCTTGTTTTTAGTTGGACTTGGCCTTTTTTTCTTCAATAAGGCCAGTATTGAAGGGAATTAAGTAAAAAAACAATGTTGCTTTAAATATGTCATGTTATGTGATGTTAGTTTATGTGGTAGATGTCCTGCGGAAAAATTATGTCGGCACCTACACAATTTAGTTGCCCAGCAGTTTAACTGGCTTGTTTGTGAATGGGCTTCTTATTAGCCTTGTTTCTCTTAGAACTTGTCAGAGATATGACTGATGGAGTGTTTGCGAGATGAAAACGGGAAGCGGACCACGCAAGATAGGGCGGATCCCAAATTGTGTTATTAATATTTAACATCTGCGTCTTCTCGGACGCGAATACGCGGGGATAGACGGTCAACAAATATACCGTGTGCTTTTGTAATTGCCTACAGGGATAAAACAGTATTTGAGATAATGTTTAAATTGCGACGCACGAACGTTATAAAAGTAGTTTAAGGTGGGTAAGTTACTTATTAAATAGTTTTTCTTATTACATAGAAAAGACAAATAAGCACACAGACCAAGGTATGGTAAGTGGGATCTGTAACCCATAGATGTTTGCATCCTCAACACTATGTAATCTGAATATTCCAATCCTAAGTCCGCAAATGCGTTGCCAACCCTGAGGACTAAGATGGAATGCCTCTATGCTAGTAATTTTACCGGTTGTTTTGTCTTGGTTCCTGATACATACTTATTGCAAATAGTCAAGCCATATGGTGATGATGGTGATGCCATCATCCCGTTTTCGGCAACAGCGACGCTTCACGAACTCTCAAAATTTGCAGAGCCAGATGGTGCGGCTCTCTGGTGTGCCCTCCAGTGGCTTGCACAGCCATTTTTTTCTGCAAACGTCACACTGAGCGCACTTTAGGACCCAGTTGCTGGAAGTATAGGGTGCGGCCGCTGCAGCTGGTGGTAGGGTCTTGAAGTCGCCCTTTTTCTTATTCAGACTTCCGTCTGTTCAAAGACATATATGACGTATCTCGTAAATATTGTAAGATAAAATGCTAAGTTCAATACATATACTTCGGTGAATTATTTTATTACTGCTTTTAAATTTTTGTTGGGTTGTAAAGTAATTAAGCAGTTCAAACAAAAAATAAACAAAGGTTTTAATGTTAGGTATAACCGTATTTTTATCCGGGCAACATTTCTGATTGGGTTTTAAGTACAGTGCAAGAGGTATTAAAAAGTCTTTCGGGTTCGAGTAAAGTCGTGTCAACGTATGAGAGTAAGTAAGAGAGAAGACTCAACCCGAAGATCATTTTTAGAGCGATTGTACTGTACCTGTTTGTTTTTTTTCAGTTTCACCTCAGAGTTTTTTGTTAACTAGAGCATGTTCTTTAGCATTTTATCAATTAAGACCATTATTATCCAATTAAAATGTGCTAGTGCTTATTAAAAAACGCTTTATAATAAAAGAATCGCCGTTAAACGTAGTTCCTGATTACATTCTTCTTTTTTCACCATCCAGTTTTGATCAAAGATCTTATGCGACTCTTTTTGCAGAAAGTAAAAAGTAATTTCTGTCGAGCGTGGAATAATTCAGTAGCCTCTTTCTTGGCACGAACTCGGCAAATTACTATTCCTTGGGATATTTCACGGAATTTGATCATGCTAAATAAATAATGAAAAGTACCGCAGAATAATCTTCGTTGAATTTTAAATACGATGACATTTATTTACTAGATTTTGCCTGCGACTCTCTTCACGTGCAGTTACGAATTCACAGTAAAAAGTGTTGTTGAAATCAATACCAGTGCTAAATAGTGTAGTTGTGTAGCTTAAGTTTAGTATTGTAATGTGATTTATTTGGAAAAAACGGCTTACTGTTGAGTTTCTTGCGGCGCTTCTTCTCAGCAGTGGTCTCTTTGGAAGCGCTGGTAGACTCAGACTTGTAAAAGTGCCTACAGGGCCTACTTACAAAACTTTTTAAATAAAAAAAAATAAAAAAAATAAATAAAAATACAGAAGTATTTGTAAACATTGCCGTTGCACGATTTCTTGAAAACAATTTATCTTTTGTCAATTACAACTTATTTTAGCCTGTGTCTCCCAGCAGGGCAAAGGCTTTAAAGATAACTTTCATTTGTTGAAAAAAAAAAACTTTTTACAAAGCTCTTATTATAAATGTACACACAATGTTAAACAAATGTTACAATGACATATTTTATAATAAGTTCCCTCTAAGAATTAAAAATATTGTGAAAGACTCAGTATTTATTATTAAGCTGGTTTTTTTTCACATCCACATATTTTATACATTACAAGAGTTCTTTGACATTGGATAGGAAAAATAATATATTATGTACTTGTAACTCGATAATATAAATAACCTAGTATTAGTAAGTTTGAAATATATTATTATTGTAATTTAATTTAAATAAGCAGGGTAATTGCAGTGCCTTTACTTTGTTTATGTTGATGCATGTAAACGTATTTAAGATCTTTGTTACTACAACATAAGGCAACAGAATAATTGACTTTGTCTATGAATATTTTTATTTTTATTCCGTGGTAATATTTTTTTATGATTAATACATCGTGAAGTAATTTAACAATTTAAGTATAATAACAACAAATTTCGGCCACATCACCAAATCAGTCTGCGTAAATTGGCTGTACAATACGAGCAGACAGACGAAATTAAATTATAAGGGTTATCCCTATTTATTACTCTTTTGAACCCTGAAAAGTGACAAAAACTTCTCTGCCGGGTTAGTCTCTCACAAAAAAACGAGTTTGTATTCGAGATCTCGATTAAAGTACGTTTTCGACCGTCGCCAGCAATACGGTTGGTGAAATAACAACAAAATTCATATTTAAAATATATGTAACTACACATACACCTTTTATTTAATTATTTAGACAAGCTTTCGTTGCTGACTTTTGCTTGTCATAATCTGCTTATTTTTACATTTTGTATAAAATCAAAGTCAAAGTCGCTTCCCGCAATCTGTCCCTCTGTATGTACGCTTAGATTTTGAAAACTACGTAATAGATATTATTGCGATTTTCATTATTAAATAGCGTAATTCAAGAGGAAGGTTTACTTGTTTAATATATTCTGATAGGTATATTTAAACCGCATGCGACATATAAACGAAGACGGTTCAATGAAAGTTAGTAACAAGGAAAAAAAAAGATTTATAATAAGCGAAATGGTCCAGTAAAATAATTTTCTAGTTACTATTAAATTTTTATTTGAATATGACTAATAATAAATTTGACTGTGAATGAATATTAATTTAATAACTGTAAATCCCATTGCTTTCAATAGCTTTTGGTCTAAATCATATTAACTATCTAAAACCAACTTACACAACTTTTTGGCTTAATTGGATAATTAATAATTTGATTTTCAAGGAAGGACTACCCTTTTGTGAAACCCATTTATAAAAGACTATTAAACATTTTATTACAAGTTAAATCTGTAATTTCGTTTAAAGTCTGTATTTTCTGAAGCTGCGTACCTATTTTGTTTCAAGCACAATTTAATGCCTGTGGACACAGCCAGACCCGTGAAGTTAATTTCTGTGAACATCCACGTTCTACCAGCGTAGTGTAGGGTAAAATAACAGTTTTTCAATTGTGATTCTCCGTTTTTATGTCAAATAGTCGAAGTGTTAATATTTTGTAATTGCGGTGCGAGTTTAACCCTCTTATTCATAAACGCACAATAGCTGAAGTGTGCTTGAAATTATGATTTATCCTTATCTGTCATTGTGACGTTTTATTTTTATATGTAACACAACGACAAGAGTAATAAAAACACGTACACAATTTTTTTAAAGAATAATAATGGTTTAAACTATCATATAAAATTATTATAACTCCCTCTTGCACCCCTTTGCAAAGAAAACGGGCACTTTTGGTTGTTCTTAGTAAATTGTATGCCATGAAATCAAAGTGTTTTATGTATTTTAAATAATTAGGTACTCAAAATAATCGTCAGTGCGTGTTTTTTTTGCATAGATGCTTACTTATACCAAAAAAAGCCAACAAAATCGGACGGAAATTTTACAAAGGACAATTTTCCAGTCTTTTGTTCTTTGATCTTATAATCCATGTGGCTTACAGTGCTCCCACACTAGCTGTTATAGATGTTATACTACGTTATAAGACACGATAACATCCATTTACATTTAACAACATTTTGTTACAACTTGTTAGATGTTTCGAACGCTCCCCACAATGTAAAAAACACATAATATGTTTATAACTGTGTTGTAATTTGTTGTATAACATTTTAAAAGTTATATAACATTATGTAACATGATAAAAAATTATGACTTTTGTTATTATTTGTGAAAAAATGTTAAAATACAAATGTTTTACAACGTTATATAATATTTATGATAGCTAGCATGGGAGCACCATTAGGTGTAATGAGTTTTTTAACTATGCTTTGAACCCAATTACAGCATAATAAATAAATCGTACATAAAAAATAGTTTACCTACTGTTAGTTGATGGTGTACTGCGGCACAACTGCGGTGTCATTACGCGATACGCTCGCTGCTCTCTGTGCCGTTGAGAAATGAAGAGTGTTGCTTTGTACAAATTCCAAATGTGCACCGTGACCTGCATACTACTTCATTTCTATATGTACTCATTTCAGAGGTTTTACGATTGCCTACTTCTATGTATCTTTTATTTTTATCTAAGTGCCTAGCTTTAACAAAATATAACGCAAATTGTTTTCATTTTCTGATGAATTGCGATGATATTTCTTGCAGGCGGTATTTATTTCTAAATGTTCATGATAGCAACTCACTTTTCACTAAGTATAATGCGAAAGATTATAAAAAGTCTTTCGGGTTCGGCTAAAGTCGGTATGATGCGCAAAATAGCATATGAGAGCGGATGAGATTAGGTACATTCGGCCTTTTTAAGTAGCTGCAATGCACACTTTAGTTTTATTTTTCTTTTTCCTTTTTTTTTACTTTATTTATCTTAAACACAATTAAATTTTACATTCAATAGCACCGTTAAACCACATAGAGGTTTGTCTCGATGCCTGAGCCAACTATATTAAATACATATAACTCGGTAAATTAGATCTGGCTAATCTTACAGTTACCTTCTAAAAATTAAATTACAAAAATAAAAAAGAATACTAAATAATAAAAATTAAAAAATGAATGAAATGCGTAAATTGTTATTTAATTAGTTTAACATGTGTATGTATTTAGAGCCAGCGTTATCTCTCCTCGCCGAGCGCTGCACCGGCAAACCAGTTTTCGCCCACGAGTACAGGCTGCTCCACCCATGATAATAATAACAAAATAAATCAAAACACAAAAAGATATGAATAATAAAATAGAAAAAATAATAATAAAATAAGACTTATTTTTTATGTGCGTAGTTGTTTAAACAATTCCACCTTAAGCATTCTAGATATATTATTTGTCGTCACTTTATCTTTACATGCTTTAGGAAGATTATTAACCAATTCCGCTATTATGTATTCTGAAGTCCTTTTCCTTTTGAATTGTGGTTTCCTCAGTTTGTTATTAGCTACCTGCCTTGTTAACTTAGAGTGAGATACTGGCTGCTGAATTTCGTTTCTAAAGAACTGTTCAGTTAATATTTGGTAATTAAACTTAGAATGAACTGGTAATATCTTTAAAAAATGAAAAATATCTGTGTCAGATTTCAAAAAGTGCTCTGTCACTGTAACCTCATCTTCGAACTGCTGCCAGATCTGTCAAAGGCGTTAAAGTGAAAAGGTACAAAAGCTCAATATAAGGCGGACTTTACAACCCAAAAGGCTATTAGAGCGTTAGTCGTTTTATACACCAACAAAGTTACTATTTAAAAAAGAAAATCTCTCGATATAATGGCGATCGCTTATTTTAGAGCTGTCATTTTTTTTTTGTTTTTGTTACAAAAAATGTTTTTTTTTAATGGTGTAAATTATTTTACTGACCATGTCTTAAACCGACATTCACAGGCACAGATGCATACCTCTCTTTTTTATCAGGGGAAAACCAGTTAATACCGAATCTTTTAGGCACCAGAGTTAGCTCTTTTAAATTAAATTTTGATTTGTTTTAAATATTAATTGCAAGTGGTAAATATAAATAAAACCGCATTTATTGATAGACTTGTAAATTTGTTGTTATACTGGACGGTTTATCTAATTATGCTAATCAAACCAGAGTTCGTCCGTAGTTCACCGTGGAACAACCCAAACCGAGGAACAACGATGAAATAATAAGCGAAAATTTCCACAGGCAAAATGTAAACGGTGAAAATTCAAGATAACAATCAATGAATATTAATGCGGAGAAATTTATTTAGAGCTTTCAGAGTGTTTGGAGTTTCGTGTGACGCCGGCTTTAGTGTTTTAATGGATAGTTTGTAAGTTTGTTCGGGGTTGTTTACTGGCAATAAGCGAAGCGTTATTTGGATAGCTGTCACTCTTCCTTAGTTGCATTGCAAGCTTAAACATTACTCCGATCCCTCAAAGGGGCTTTACATTATGCAATTTATCGTATGCAATCTCAAAGCATATTACAAACACAGCTACAATAATATTAGAATAAATTTTTAAATTAGGGTGTTTTAAAATATATTTTCTATATAAACTAAGAAGAGAGCACACACAGCCATAAGATATGTACGTACTTTGTTAATGTAATGTTATTATATACTCGTATGTAATTTAGTTTAAAATCTATTATAGCATAGTCCGTGATGCGCTTAAAAGACAGAACAGACAATGGACATTCATAGCTTGGTGGTGTCCTTGAATAAGATTATAAAGTAATTAAAAACAGTAAATAAATAAATTATGTCCATTTCGGCCGGTACTACGTTTCATACATTTTTGCCTGTTGTCCTTTATAGATTTCACTGTGGGTTAAATATTGCACCCGATACATACGTGTAACACGACGGTTAGTGTTTACTCGTATTAAACAAAATGTTGAATAAAAAATAATTTCAATATGTAAGACTCTTTTTAGCAAAGACTGGTTTTCTTCACTTATTGTCTATTTTAGTGGGTTTTTTTTCCATGCATAACTCAAGGGTGGTCATCATTTAATATATTATTATCATATGATATTTATACAGTATAACAAGCGCTATTCCTTAGGAAACCCTTCGATTTTCTGAATGTCCGTATCCGCGCTGCTAAACCAATATATTCCAAATTTTGTACCAATCTGTTGTGACGTTACAGCGCATAGACAAAAAAAGGCATATAAACGTATCTTTAAACAAAGGATTAATTGAATGGAAATAAATCAAAGTCGTTTAATTCGTTAATAATAATTAAGAATCAAATAACTGAATAAACCTACCGTCGTCATCCCAAATAGTCGCCTTTGGCTCAAACTTCAGAGCTAAAGACAAATTGCGTGGAAAACTCCGCCAAGTTCTTTTAATTGGAGGAATCCCTCGCGTCCAACAAATAAATAACGTTGCAATCGCAAACTGCACTACAACGCTGCACTAAAACAATAGCCGTATTCTACAAAATACGTGATGGTAATATCAAACGCGTCACGGGCACATTATGGCTGTTCTGTGTGAAATTAAACATGTTTTTCTGTTTTAAATTTTAAATATATTTAAGGTTAATAACCGAATTGGGAGGGTGCGACCAGATCGACTTGTCATTTCTGAATGATTTTACAAAGGGCTTATTTTACAAACGCTTTTATAGAGAGTTGATTTTGCACGATGGTGGAGAACAGCAACAATAAATGCGTAGATTTGAACCTATTTATAAGCACAAAAGTTACCAAAGAAAGGTAAAGGCGATTTTTAAAAAAATGCGGCTTTTCGCCTTCACTACGGTTTAGACTACCGCACAAATTCCACCCTCAGTGTCCCTCTTCAAATTTTATATATTATTATCATCCATATTTTATCACCAGCGTAAAATTTACATGATAGTCAGTTACAGGTTTTTTTTTTAAAGAAAACTTTACAATGTGATAAAAAAAATACGACACTACTACTCTCTTTTTGAACTCTTTTTTTACACGTAATAAATGAATCAAAGGATAGCGTGCTCTGTGAATCTGTACGATTTGATTAATTGTTTTAATTATGGAGCAAAGCCCTAGACGAAATGCCTTTGGCTTTGACTCAAACTGCCGAACGGTCGCATTGACGCTATAACAATGCCATTTAATTATCAATAAGTCGATTTCAAGATGAAGTGACATGCGTAAACTTACTAGTAAAATTAGTTGTAATGTAATTTCGTATCTATTGACGTGCAATGCAATTTATATTGTAATATTAAATTGATGAATAAATAAACAAAATAAAACTAAACTAACCTACAGAATTCTTAAAAATATTAGTATTGCACATTGGTACTTTGACAATATTAAACTTTTGAGTAGCAAATAACAGCGCAAGTATACTTACACTGTATAGCCAATTTATTTCAGTTACTCAACGAACTTCGCAATATCGTCCGCTCGCCTTGTTCAGTTTTATTCTGCAAAAGCAGTACACCACGTATTTAAAACAGTATTTTCTAAAAATATTTGATTTATGTAAACATAATGAACATAACAGTTCATTTAAGTGTATTTCTTATTCTATTATTATTTTGATATGATTAACAAATTATGCATATTTTGTCTTTTGAACTTAAAATTACACTAGTTTTGGAATATCTTAAATGGTATTTTAGAAGGTCGATAAACAGGTATCGATCGATAAGGAGGTATCTTATTTGAGTTTTATGTATTTAGATATATTAGCATTTTTTATTTGCAATAGAGACAACACTTAATTGAGTCAATGAAGATAAAGAGTTACTAAATGTTTATTATCCAGAAGCATAATTTGTAGGATACTTTTTGGCACGAAAATTTCATAGTACCTGCTCTAGATCATAATTTTCAAACAAAGTTTCTTCAGACCACCTTTGTTTTATTTTTTAATATTTTACAATCCGTTGTTTACTGCAAATAATCTGGTAACTGCGGTTACGAGAACACATCGGAACTCGGAAGTATTATAAATGTATTTAATTTGAAACTTGTCACTTTTATTTACGTCGTAGTTCAGAATCGTTTTTTTGAAGCAAATGTAGCTTAACATTTTCTTTGGACGGGGAGTTTATTGCTAAAGTTTGCATGCTGCAGCGCTATGTTTATTCGATGCAGTAGTTTTTAGACATACTAGTTTTTGAATTCTATGGTTTTAAATTTCAGTTTATATTTTAATTATGCAAGTTGGAAGGTGTTTAGAATAAATAGACATTGTCATGAATTAGAACAAAGTGAACAATTTGATGACATAATTAAAAAAAACACGTAATTGTATACATGCAATCGTGTTTTTTGTGTTTCTTTCGCATCTACAGCGATATCGTAAATTTACAGATATTGTCGAAAACCTAGACCAATCACATACAAAGTCATCAGCTATTTCAAAATATTGTAGCTTCCGATTTAAAATTAGAAAAAAATTTATCGAACTTTCTAATTGCAGTTTAGGTAAATTATATTTGAAAGAAAAACTGTACAGTTTTGATGATAATTTGATAATACTAAAAGATAATTTAAATTATGACTTATTTTGTCAAGAAACAGTAAATCTCGTGAAGCCGGGCTAGGCAGAGACAAGTATGGCTAAATTTATAGCGCAAATTAGCCCCGCGTAGACTGCAATAAATTTACATATGAAACTCATAAGGTACCGAGACTCTTAGCTTATAAAATTGAACTGGAATGGTTTAAATATGACGGAATGTTTTTAAAATGCATCAGCTTTGTTTCGAACTGTATTATTTTGAAAGTAAAATTGATATATAGGTAATTTTTGTTTAATTAAAAAAAAAAAATGTTTTTTAAAATTATTTTAAAATGGTATATTTTAAATGCCGCACAATAATATACGCCTAATTTAAAAAATAAAAATAAAAATCCGAATATGTTTATAATTTCTATACACCCATACTTATTTTTATTATTTATTATTTATTACGTAATAATACATTATATTACTTTAGTGCATTTGATAACATTTGAAATTAGTGATATCATTATAAGAAGCACCTTCAAAGACCTATCCCAGTTAAATTACAGAAGAGCCGTCTGCGGTGGTACGGACACATTATGAGGCGACCGTCCGACCACATGACCAGAAAAATGCTGGATATCGAAACTTTAACCAGAGTACGAGGAAGATTCCGACTCACATGGATGTCCGTAGGAAATAAGAACCTCTAAGAAGCCCAAGTTAACAAAGAGACGACCCAGACCCACCCGACCCAGGACCGAGCTGGCTGGAAACACATGATACGGAGGGCTGACCCCAAATAAAATGGGAAAGGGCCAGGCAAAGAAGAAGATAAATGTAGGTACTGGAGTTCTTTTCAAAGTCAGCTGTTACCGACAAATATAAAACAAAAAATGTTTAGCAATTTGCATAAGCAATAAGAAAATAAATATCACTGAATCAAATAATTAAAAAGAACACCCTGTACCTACTATCATCTGTCACCGAAACAAACTTCAGACTGCACAAACCACAAATCCTTTAATCAATCACAAATCCCAGGATCATCCCCGAACTTCGCAATTTCCTGTATCTGTCGTCAAAGCAATGATTCACAACCAACCTTGAAAGAACCGTGGAGGCTGTACATTTGCTACCTGATGAGGTTCAGAGCGGTTTAGACACTCTGTAATGACGAACTATCAGACGAATTATTGGCAATTCCAGTAGCGGTATTCTCTGTGGTGCATCCTAAAGGTAATCACGTGCTTACTGTGCGAGCCATATTGCAATTTCGGAGTCGGTGGCGCATTTTACTACGGAACGCAATATAGCCCCGTGAATTTTGGGAACGGCAAGGATGTGTCAATAGTTAGTGTAACTGATGAATAACCGACCGATGACAGTGAAGATACCTACGTCATTGTTTGTATGGTGTGTATTTGTATACACCCTGTCGATAGAAATACATGTTGTATTTCTATTCGTTTTGTGATACATTTTGTGGGATGAAAAATCGACAGTTTACATATTAATATATATTTTTTATGTAACATGCATAATAATGTACGGTATATAATATAACAGGTATATATTTATGGTCTTAATGGTGTTTTATGAAAATAAAACAAAAAAAGAAACTATGTACCTAAAATTGATAGTGTTACAGGCTAAGTGATTATTTTTTTCTATTGCTAGGGTAACACGGCGCTTGCGTATTTGAGTTCTTGCATATTTTAAGGCAATGTTAACAAAGAATACGCATTTAAATATATTAAAGGCCAAGCAGTGTCATAAAAGTTTTCATGACAATCCCCGTTCACTGTCAGGGAATTGAATCACTCACAATCTCACATCTTGTATTTCATACCTACTTACTTTTCAATAAAATACAGGATGTTGTTATACGTGAAGTATTATTTTAGCCTAAAAATTAAGACCTATATTTGGTTTTAAAATAAAAGTTAAAAAAAATAAAAACTCGCCTTCAAAAATGCAAAAAATGTAGGTAGGTAGTCCAACTGTATTCGGCTTTTGGTTTAAAATATTGTAGGACGCCAAGTTTTATAAGAAGTTATTTTTTGCATTTTTGGGGGCGGGTTTTGTTTTTAACTTTTATTTTATTTTATAGTTTTTAGTGATCCTATTTATGCTAATATGTAGTACCACTTGAGTTTCCCAATGAGAAACTATGGAAAATTTCAAGCTCTCCGCAAGCAACGCCGCGGGTAAGTCATAGTCATATTTAAATAATTAAATGTGCTTCGTCGTAGTCGTTCAACCCCCTTAGTCGAGATATCTTATCACCACTCTCAAATAAGTTGGTGCCGTTAAGGAGTTCCGGTGACCATCTGTGGTCTTCATCATCAGTTCCACCACATATTACTTTTCAAAAGCAAATGCACGAGTTACAGTGAAAAATACCGAAATCACTATAGGTGTGCCTATAATATTTGAGGAGTTCCCTTGATTTCTCCAAGATCCCATCATCAGATCCTGAGACGTTGTCAATGGGACCAACTAAAAAGTATACCCATTCAAACAATGAAAAAAAAAATTAAAACAATCCAGTGGTCTTCGAGTAATCGGGAAGACACAAAAAAAACAAAAATCTCGACGTTTTGAGAATCTCCTCCTTTTTTTGAAATCGGTTAAAAAGCAATTAAGTCTTCTTTAAGAAAATTCTCATTTGCGGACTTTTAAATTATAAAAAAACAAGATTGTATTAATTTATATTTTTGTACGCAGTTTTTAGCACTTATGCTAAAAACATTGTGTTATGTTATTGTCTCTTACTTAATTGCCGTTTTTTTGCAAAGAAAGAATAGGATAAAACTTTTTTAAGCATTGCTAACAAAGGTTCTTCAGATGATTACGATTTCGTTATAAATCCATTTTCATTTCAGATAGACTTCTGTGAGTGACTGAGTGACTTCTGCATCTTAATTATTGGAGTTTTGATATCATAATGTTTTTGTCATACCTAATGCATTTGCTTTTATGGCCAACACCTGCTAAACGAATACCTACTATGTAGAAGTGGAATGAAGTGTTCTTAAATATGAAATTTTTGATTACGGAACGGGCACCAAAAGACGGATGATTAAACGACTGTACCAACTTTAGACTGTTAATTATCAATGAAATTATCTTTCTTTTTTTCTAAATCGACGGTGGGTTTCAATTGTCATTATGGGACATTTTTGTCCTAAGTAGTATTGGTTTTCTTTTCTATTTGTCTGTTGTATTGAAATTTCCATACGACTCCTAATTAGAAAGTTATCAGGTGGTTAAAGTTTGTTGTAACTTCCTAATATTACAAATACTGAACTACTAAACTTTGGCCGGTAATGTCCCACGCACGAAAGTTGTGCGCAGGACAGCGCTGTGATTGGAGAATTTAAATTTATAAACGAAGACCCTGCCAGTGTAAAAAAAGTTCCACTTGATTTGTCACTTATTTGGCAACATATTAGAGTTTTTTTTCCCAAAAAATCAAGAATCCAAATCAGCGAAAAAATAATAAAAACTAAATTATTGCCTAATAGGATGTGCTGGTCCGCCATTACTACTATTGACGTGTTTGAACATGCGCTTTGCAATATAATTTTTAACCGAAAAAGGTTAATCGTTCTGCCTTATTCTATATATCAAATTACTTAAAAATAAGCAAGGCATAGTACTTAATATGATAACGATGATGAAAAACCTGCAACTTTTCACAAGAGGCGTGCGCGCACAGTAAGTAAAAGTCGCCGCCCGCGCCGCTCGTTACGAAATTCCGTAAGCAAATATTTTTTCTGATTTTGTTTCGCGAAACATACATCGCGAACAATTCACCTTTTTCTAAACTCAAACAGAAAGAAAAAATATCTCGAAAATCAACCGGACATTTCGTGAACTTGTGTAAATTAAAGGCCGATCGCTTGACGGGTTTCTTGCAAGGTCACATGTCTTGTTGTTTTCATTCATATGTTGTAAGGCGCTAAAAAGAAATGACAATCCCTTGCAACAAACAATTTGTTAAAAAAAAACTCGTCTTCAAAAATGCAAGATTGAAGAAGATGCTTCTTATAAAATGGTAGGCAGGTCAGTCCAACTGTATCCGGCTTTTGGTTTAAAATATTGTGGGATGCCGACTCGGGCGGGTTTTTGTGTTTTCAAACATTTATTTCATTTATTTTACTTTTCAGTGATCCTTTTTATGCTGTTATGTAGTCCCACTTCTAATGAGAAACTATAGAACATTTCCAGCTAACCGCAGGCAAAGGCCGCGGGAATGTTATAGTCATATTTAAACCTAAATGTCCTCCCTCATATGCGCTCAGCTACCTTAATCGAGATATCTTATCGCCAACCTTCAAATTGGTACCGTTAAGGAGTTCCGGTGGCCATCTGTGGTCATCATCATCAGTTTCACTTCACCATATAGTGGTTTTCAAAAGCAAATGCACTACTTACAGTGAAAAATACCATAATCGCTATAGGAGTGCCTATATATTTGAGGAGTTCCCTTGATTTCCCCAAGATCCCATCATCAAATCCTAATGTGTTGACAGGACAAATTAGAATATATACTCATATAAACAACGAAAGAAGTTTTCAAATCGGTCCAGTGGTCTCCGAGTAATCAGGGAACATACATAAAAAAAAGAGTATCCGACGAATTGAGAACCTCCTCCTTTTTTGAAGTCTGTTAAAAATGTATATGAAACTTTGAATTAATATTGTTGTAAATACCAAGTATGGTTGGTACTATATCCGATAATAGAACATGTTTTTTTGCATTTTTTTTTATGTAGCAATTACCAAAATAATCTCAAACTAGCTAACAAAATATTCTACATTAAATGCAGTGTAAAAATCACAGTTACACACCAAAGAAACCTTATATTCAAAAACATTAAAAATTGTTTGTGTGAATTTTAACATCACGATAAAATTTCTCGTCGCACATTAAAGGGCGAGTGCGGAGTAAATACAACACAATTGGTGCTAAGCCAAAAAGGCCTAAAGGCGTTTTAACGGTTTCAAGAAAAACGTGTTCTTATTTTTTTTTACATTATGGTTCAGTGAAAAATAAAGTCATACGTTTGTTACATTTGAGCTAAAAATTAAATATATTTTTGATATAACCCGAACTTAAGACTTTTTTGCTAAGCCCTTTAGTAGGTATAAAGGTTTAAAACTGTACGACATTTTACCAAGTTTTTCTATAGCAAAGTAATAAAATATTTGAGTGGATGAACTGTGGTTAAAAAACAAAGTAGAATCACTACATTAACTTAAGTACTCTTCAAAGTCTTTTTTTTTAGAATTTAAAGAGCAACAAACATTTATTAAAGCCAACTTGCTCAACAGAATTTGGTAATTTTCGGTCACAGGCCTTTTTGGGTTAGTACGGCAGCTGTCGCTTCGCACCGCGTCCAGTGACGAAACAAGCAGATGCGTAACGCGTGCGCAGATTACATTCAAAGTTTAATGTTATAATTATTCATGCTAGATCGCGTGCGCTGTAACCATGTCTCAACAATAACAACGCTTGGGTCCTTTTCAATCCAGAAGTAAAATATTAGAAGCAATCAATATTTATCAAAGCAGAATGTTGCGGTAAGTTTTAAATACCTAAGTGTAACCTTTTAAGTGCCATTATTCAAGAATTATAGTGATAAATGTAATGTTGTAATGAGTATTTGTTTAGACTTTTCGTTATGTGAAAAATATAAAGATATGAAACGCTTATGCGAGAAAGGCACATTTTACAACTTCAATTTTCGCATGGAGTCCCTGATGCACTAGCGGAGACAAACGAGGAATATGAGGAGAAAGGATATCCAGAGGCCTACTAACAGTATTTTTATTTAGGTCTCGTTTTTCTTACATAATTCGAAATACAGGTACAAATCTGGATCAAAAAATATACTAATACACACGACGAACAAATTGCTTGTTTCATGTCCCATTTACACGCACTAAATACGCTGGGAACTCATTTGTTAATAGAGTGTGTAGTAAATATAATAACTGTTTCGGTAATATTGATATGTTTAGCCTGTCACTTCCTAAATTTAAGTCATCCCTTAGAGTATGTAAGTAGTGTTGTCTAGTTGCATGTTTGAAATATTGTTTTCTTTTGCTGTTACTCCTATGGTTGTACCTACGCTTCCTTAAATTTTAATACCTATGTCTCTGTAACTTGTGGCAACTTTGCTGGTTTATGTTAAATTCATGTTCTTCTTTATCTTTAAGTTATATTGTACCGTTTGTGCCTAAATAAAACATTAAAACATTAAAACATTAAAACATACTATTAATTCGCAGATTTCACTGAATATTTGAGTATCCTGTGTATTTGTCGGTTCTCACTAAAAGTTGTTTTTTTTTAATTCACTTTCACATTGACCTGACAGTTGTGAACCTGTTATTTGAATCAAGTAAGGAAAAACGATGAATATTTTATTTTGGGTTTTTGGGAGACGTGATTATTTTCTGTCCCATTCACTGTCTTGATCTTAAAGAATAATTCACCTGAGATCTCATGTTGAAAGTTCTTTTTAGGTGTAAAGCTCATACAGATTTCAAATAAACTAGTGTAGCAGAGTAACTACTCTGCTACTTTCAATTTTCTTTCTCAACTCTTATAGACGCGTAATACTAACTAGTATTACGCGTCTATAAGAGTTGAGAAAGAAACTTAGGCTTTTAAGGCCCCTCGAGTTATCCACAGGAAAGACGCCAACACTTTACTTTAATAACAATATCTGTATGTCGCATATAATATGTTATTTAAATGTGTACTTTTACTTATTAAGTACCAAACTTTAGTAGATGTAAGAAAGTTTTATTTTTTTTCTGATAATGTCCCTGGCTGGTTGTAGAAGACTAGGTGCATAGATTAGAATTCATAATTATTTTGATTGTGACTTTGAAAAGCTTAGATAGCACTATCGATAGGAACACACTTTCGAGTTAAAACCTTAAAAGTTTGTCCCTTACGACATTTGAAATTTACACCGTCGACATCATTATCGACTTAACTTTAGATCCAAACGGTACTACTAAATATTATACAGTTACTATTGTAGTACAGTATAATTAATTACGGTCTATTGAAGGGTGTGGGTGTGGATTGTGGTAGATTGAAGATGACTATTTATAAATCCTGTTATTTTAGAAAAATACTGTGTTTATAACACGTTATATAAATCGTTGAAACCCAAAATATTAAATTTGCCCAAAAGATGAACAGCGTGCCCTATATTTCTGAACGGTTTGGACCTAAAAGTTGAGCTAACAAAATATTATTGTAATTTTAAGGAACTTAGTCTATATTTTTCCGTTTACATTTATATAATTTAATTATGTGTCACGTTATAATTATGTGATTATTTCAATCGAGAGTTCATTCACCTTTTGGGTGTCGTTAATCTTTTGGTGCTTTTTTATATTTAAGAACATCTACATCTTATGAGTGAATAATAGATGTTAAGGGGAAGGTAACAATGAGTTTAACGAATATGTAGTCACACGGTGATTTCGTTTACGAGTGGGTAAAGGAGTAATTTTAGTCACCGATGAGGCGATGATATTGTTTAAAAATGGACAGTCACGGACGATTCGTATAAAAAAATCTTAATTGGCCCAAGCTATATCAAGAAATTTCGAAATAGATGCTTACAAATTAAATTAACCCATTAATTACTAAAACAGTGTGGTTCCTTTTTTTAAACAAACAATACCCCGGTATTGTATCGGAATCAACTAAAAACTTAAAAGAAACGTCTTTAAAAAGAAAAGTTTGATTTATGAAGCATAAAGCTGAAGCTTTTTGACAACACGAGCCCCGTAAATCGCTCAACACTTGGTCGTTTTGCCCTTATTTATGACTGAGCATTAATTGACGATAAAATAAATTCACGGTTTTTACACCCCGCACTGCTTCAAATGGTTCCGAAGCATGCGACGCTACAGCCGGTATTTATAATACCTACACGTCTTACATAAAGCAAGCTTTGAAAAGCCGGCGGCCCTTTGTTGAATATAACTCCTGCAGCATCAGAGTTGAGGACATGGACCACAAAATTAAATTTAACAAACCCCTCGTTTAATGCTGTGTATTGCCTTTACAAAATCAGAACGTTAAAAATATTGCTTACCAGTTTAAACACCCTTACCCCCATTCTTGCAATTAGGGATTGAATTTCAACAAATTATTTCTTCGACGCTTTAAAGCTCAGTTGCATTGCGCGATAGCTGGCATACTTTTCGTGATACATTGCATCGCAGCAATAGTTCTCGGCTCAAACATGTTAAAACAACCAACCCAACCCGTCAATGGATTGCTACAAGCATGCGGGCTCTCGACCAATAAGACTGAGCCGTTATATAAATCTCTGTGACTCAAGCGGTTAAGGCTGTGCAGTGATTGCAAAACCAACGGCATCAGAAGGAGGGTTAAGTTTTTCGAGTGTATATAATTTATCTTTTTCTTTATCTCGCTCTGCAGCCTAAACGGCTTGATGGCTAACCTATCAGGTGTCATTAGATTCGTCTTGGTTGTGGAAATAACATCTATTGGCTATAATAATATAATTAAAGTAATAGGTTATTTTTTTAACAATTATTGATGATAATAATATCAAAAAATTGCTTTCGGGTTTTTTAAAGCTTCCTTTCATTACCATATTTGAAGGTGACGATGGCCTATACGCAACGCCAAACGAAATCAAAAATCCAACGCATAATACAGTTGTACATGTGTGGTACATTATATTTCAAATGTCTTGTGTATTCAGCCTGCATTCAGGCGTGCAACAATTAATTAATTAATGAATTGAACGCTTAATTTTAATAATAAATAAAAAATGGACTATAGTAAAATAAAATAAAATTACAAATAACTATTCCACTCGAGGAAGTCTCTTACACTATAGAAACACTTATTTAAAAGCCAGATTGTCAATTTTTTCCTAAGTAATATTACCCTGGAGATCCCGTATGCCTATAAATGCAATGCACATGTTATACACATTCTTCGGTTCATGACTTTCTCTTTCGTTCCTATTTGGACCAAGAAAATTATAAAGCGATCATAACATATATTATTATTTTGTTATCATTAACTATATAAACATAAAAATTATAAAATACGAAAAAATAAACCTCCGTAATATTAAATACCAGATTAACACTTTCCATAATATTTACTTTCTGTAATGTTCATAATCCGTAATATTTTATGCCAGACAATCATATGCCATAATTAAGGAAAAAGCAGATCCAGACTGTTTCAGTGTGTTCAGTGGGTATAATCTGGAATACGTACAATTATTTATTACAATAACTTACGTATTCTATCTTAATGAGGGTCTCCTTTTGGTGGCGGAGGAGTTTTAGGTAGAACAACGAGCCAGAAGTTATTTTTTATAATAATTTACTCACAGCACAACAAGAAAACAATTGTTAGTGTTTTATGGCAAAAAAATAATAATTATGGCGTTTGAATTTTCAGTCTAATACACTTTATAATAGGGAAAATAAACGGTGTGTGTACTGTTATGGCACTTAATATTATGGCATATGAATCGTTACGGATCATAAAAATATGCCAAATATTATTAGGGCAAATGAGCTTAGTGGATTATTAAATATTAAATTCGGGAGAACAGCAGAGAACAAATTGAAAATTGTTTCTGTTTCTTTTATCGCTCTGATTTACAAACAAGCGTTCAAATAAAAATATATCACAATATGCTATACCTATGCGTACTTGTGTTAATAAGCAGATTTAATTTCCTAGCTAAAAAGATTTTACGTTCCTCGTTGAGCAAAACTCTTAGTTTAAACAGGAACAGCGATGTTCTTGGAACAATGTAACTTGCTCGATGAACTGTTGTTCTCTTTTGTTAGTGTTTGCTTGTTGTTACGTTGGTATAAAAGAAAAGAAATTTGAGTTAAAGCAATAAAGCAAACTAGTTACAGTTCTGTTTAATTAATTACAGGATATCAACTAGTACACACTTAGGTAAAAAAAAAAGTTTTCGAAAACTAATACAATAATCGCTGAGACTTCGTATTTTATGCCTTGTGAATTTAAATACCTACAACTTTTGTATCTAAACTGTCTAGATCTAGGTTATAAATTATCGTTGTGCCGACTCTCGACTTATAGCTTTCTAGCGTGAGATAAGCCTCGCCCATCCTCCAGTATTAGGATCATAATCCTATCATTTGAAGTGCGTTAGAATGTTTAAAATAGGGTTATTTTCGAACGTTTGAAATAATATAATATCGAATTGATTAATATCGCGTTGGGGGGAAAATGCGAAAGGAAAATTTACTACAAAGTAATAATGAGGCCGGGAGAATGATCCAACAAACGTATAAAACTACCACGGCACTTTTACACGTTAAAAATCTTGCAGCGTTTCCCGAAAGGATACCACTACCGAGAGGAAGTGCTACAAGAACCTCAAAAGCCGTGATTATCTGTAATGTCTATTATGGAGTGGTTAGCTGTTGCTATAAATATGAAATAAAACATCATGCCTTTTGTGGAATGGTAGACTCAAACGGGGTATGGAATGCGCAGTCTAAGTTACCATGCTTACATGTGTGGGTAGGAGGAATTTCGAACTTTGTCCATGTCTTGACCCTGTTCGGCGTTACGAGTGGACCTGAACAGGTAAATTATATAAGAATAGTATAACTAAACTTGGCCGGATTTGTTTTCATTATGTTGTATTCATGTGCTCGTATCGGTAATTAGCGATCGAGGTTTAAAATTATAAGACTTCATGACTATGTTTAACTTCGTAAGCATTGCTGCTTAGACGTGCTGTTATTAATCTAGAAAAATTATAGGTTCTACGTACTACAAAATATTTTTCATAGTTAGATGCAAAGCAAAACGTACGAGTACAATTAAAAACATACAATTGTTTGAGACTGATATTCTTAAATAGTTCAATGAATTTTAAAACAAATTCATCTCGGCGAACATCGGTTGCCAGAAGCGGACGTGTTGACTCTTTACTCCGCAGTTAGTTGATTTAATATATTTAATTTATTTTCATCACAAGTGCAAATTCTCGGACCCTCCTTTACTATCTTATGTGAGTTACCATATAGTGCAGCGGCCATATTTTTATTTGTATTTGCCTCTCGTTCTGTTTAGTGTGTGACGTCATAGTGACGAAAGTGAACTTATAATAGGATAAAGAAATCTAAGTGCCGGGCGCGGGATTCGAACTCTGAACGCTGGCGCTACTTGAAGCTGTCCGCCGTGCGCCCGACCACTGGACCAAGCTACCGTGACGTCACCGCGTCTAACTTATGGACCGCTATCGGCGTACAACACCCCGTACTAAGTAACGAGCGACAGTTTAGCGACAGAATAAGATATCGTGGTGAATACCGTGGTACGGGGATCTTTACCGCGATACATTTAGCTAGACTAGTGGATAAGTAGTGGGAAATGATGGTCCGCTCACCAAATAAACCGTATTCGTCAAACCCAGACCTCACTTCTAGTCAAGACAACAGTTCAAATGTAACCACGAGGCACAAGCGTAAACAACCGGATTGTGAAATAATGGAAGCGATTACATCCATGCGAACAAACTTTACCACTGTTTTTCAAGAACTACGCTCAGACCTAAGTACAAAAATTGACAACATCACCACCAGCATCTTATCCGTAAGGAGCGATCTTGAGAATTATCAGAAAGTCATGCAAAAAGAATTGGATCATATGCGTTCTGAACAAACGAGCATGAAAGAAGAAATAGGAAAGATCACAATTGAGGTCAGTAGCTTACAAGTTAGCACCCAATTTTTATCCGACCAACATGATGAGCTCAAGAAGACAGTGGCAGAGTGTTCCCAACGATCCCCAAATATTATTGAATGTGAAAACTCTATTTCATCGCTGGAATTAAAAATGGACACTCTGGAACAGCAGGCTAGGCTATGTAATCTAGAGATACAAAATCTCCCAGAAAAAAATAACGAAAACCTACTTAATCTACTTGTAACATTAGGCGAGAAAATACGATGCACTATCAACCGCAGCGATATAACCAGCATACACCGTGTGCGGCACGCGACTGACACCAACAAACCGAAGCATATCATCGTCAAGCTTAGCACGCGCGCGCTGCGCGACAACGTGCTGGCCGCGTACCGCGTCAAGAGAGGACTGACTTCTACAGAATTGGGAATATCCGGAGCACCACACACTCTGTACATCAATGAGCACTTAACTCTACGCAGGAAAAAACTTTTTCGTGCGGCACGCGAAGCTGCGAAACAAGCTAACTATAAGTATAAATGGATTTCCAACGCTACGATACTTGTACGTGCATCGGATACGTCACCAATTGTCGCGATACACACAGAAGAGGACATTGCGAAAATTAAAAAGCGAGGAGATACAACCCCCAGTACAAGTAAAAACCTTATTGATTCAAACCCTAGTAACAGTCATTAAGTTCTTTGCTGCGTGTCTAGTAAATATGAGATCTCTGTTGTTTTGCGCTAATGAAAATATTTGTGTACTTCGTTTTCGTTATGCCATTTTTTGTATTTTAATTAATTTTAAGTGTTTCAAACTGAGTCTACGTATTGGGTACTTTGTTGGTTGTGCAAAAAATACTACTGCCTACTGCGTGCATAAAAACTGTGTCCTAAAATATAATCATGTTACGAACAAGTCCTGGTGTACACTGTTAAAAAAATCATATACTGTCGCTCTTTTCTACATACATGAAACATACAAAATTATTTCGCAATGGCTCACAACTTGAGTATATATTATCAGAATTGCCGAGGCATGCGCACTAAACTTCATACACTATATATGAATATCCTGTCATTTAATTTTGATATAATATCTCTCACTGAGACCTGGCTGGCGCCAGAAATATACGATAATGAGTTTATTGATCAAAGATATATAGTTTTCAGGTGTGATAGAGATAGAAAATCAACGCAAAAAGAAGACGGAGGTGGAGTGTTGATAGCCGTTAAGCGTTATTTGAAACCGAGTATTCTGTTTTCTAAATCAAATTACAATCTTTCGCACAGTATTGAAAACGTCGTTATCGCTATTCCCAACACTGGCTCAAGCAAACAGCACATCATTAGTACAACTTATATAATAAACTCGTCACCAAAATCTGTATACGAATCGCACTTTCATGAACTTTCCCATATTTTGAATGACCCGAATACAGATAGCTTCTTCTTGTTGGGTGACTATAATATACCAACTGCTAACTGGACCTCCAACAATGACTCTGACCTATTCCTGTCAGGTTCTACACCTATTTGTTCAGTTCTCAGTAACTTCATGGTCGTCTGTGAGGCCAAACAATTTAATTTCATCAAAAACCATAACGACAGAACACTGGACCTCCTTTTATCAAACGTGAAATGTACGGTATCTCCTGTAAACATACCACTATTACCAGTAGACCCACACCACCCACCTTTCAGTATTGCTGTCCCAATAAACATTAAAGTTGGTTCCCTCATGAAATCGAATTCTGGAATCAAATACAATTACCACATGGCGGACTACGAAGTCATAAACGAAGAAATTAACAAAATCGACTGGGATACCACACTCCATGCTTTTCCTGTTGAAACTGCACTAGAGAAATTCTATGAAAAAATATACTGTGTCATAAAAAATAACGTTCCGCAATCAAAACCTAAAAATGCTCACTTTCCGGTCTGGTTCTCTAAATCTCTCGTACACATATATAAAAATAAACAAAAGGCCTGGATCAAATGGAAAGTTTATGGTAATAATTCAGACTATCAAATATTTTCCCTTTATAGGGAGAGGTTCAAATCGGAATGTAATCTTTGTTTTTTTAAATATAAAGAAGGCATAGAAAATGGTATTCGAAAAAATATAAAATATTTCTGGACCTATATAAATAATCGCAAAGGGAAAACGGGCATTCCGTCAGATATGCGCTACAAAAATTCTAGATCGAACAACCCTAAAGTCATATGTAATCTATTCTCAACTTTTTTTAATTCAGTATTTGAACCTTCTACGCTTGATAGTAACTCCTGGTCTCCGCCTCCTATAAGTTCGGACAACTGTGATGTCATATCTAATTTAAACTTCACTTTTGAACAAGTCAAACGGTCTCTAAATTCTTTAGACCCCTCTAAAGGACCAGGCCCTGATGGCCTACCATCGATCTTTATAAAACACACAGCTGATTCATTGGCTAAACCACTACATAAAATATTTTTAATGTGCATGCATCAAGGCATTTTCCCATCCATATGGAAGTCTGCTCATATAATTCCTATCTTTAAAAAAGGCGCCAAACAGGACATCGAAAATTTTCGCCCTATCTCCATATTGTGCGCGCTAGCCAAGGTCTGTGAGAAGTTAGTTCATAATGCGGTAAGCGCATTCATAAAACATCAAATGATTCCTGAACAACATGGTTTCATTAGGCAAAGATCTACTATCACTAACCTTATGGTATTTACCGAATTTCTCTTTGAGAATATGGATCGCGCTACCCAAGTAGATGCAGTGTACACAGATTTCCGCAAGGCCTTTGACAGGGTCGATCATAAGCGCCTCCTTGACAAAATTGCTTTTAATGGCATACGTGGTAATTTACTACGATGGTTTCTGTCTTATGTTACCAAAAGAACACAGAGAGTCGTCATAAATGGTTTTCAGTCTGATGTAGCCGAGGTCACCTCCGGAGTTCCGCAGGGATCAATTTTAGGTCCTTTGCTGTTTAACATCTTCATCAATGACATTAAGACATGTTTTCTTAATACTAAAATTTTGCTGTACGCAGATGACTTAAAAATATTCAGTAAAATCACCAGTCCATCAGACTGCACACTTTTCCAAGAAGATCTCGACCGCTTAACTGATTATTGCACTTTAAATAAACTGGAATTGTCAGTCTCCAAGTGTAATAGTATCAGCTTTACTAAAAAGAAAAATATAATCCATCATAAATATATGCTATGTAATCAACAACTAGAAAAAGTCGATCTCGTGCGTGACCTCGGAGTGCTCCTCGACTCCAAGCTACACTTAGACCAATATGTAAATATGATAGTATCGAAGGGTTACCAAATGTACAACTTCGTAACCAGGGCTGCTACGGATTTTAAAAGAGCCACAACCTATATATATTTGTATAAAAGTCTAGTTCGGCCTCAGCTAGAATACGCAAGCATGATCTGGGATCCCCTCTACGAACAATATCGTAATGCCATTGAAAAAATACAATATAAATTCTTAAAAAATATTAATTACAAATTGTATCGATATAATAACCGGTTGCCCTATGATGGCTTATTAACAAAATTTGGACTCATTTCCCTTGCGAAAAGACGACAATATTTACAAGCAATGTTCCTATATGGCCTTTGCCTCAACAAATTCGACTGTGTGCACCTTGTCAATAAAATATGCTATATAGTTCCTAGAGGTGCCGTCCGACGGGCGACGCGCGCTTACCGGCAGTTTGCGACGGCTCCGTGCCGCACTAACGCAGGCGCGCGCGCGCCCCTTCGCCGGCTCCTCGTTACGTACAACCAACACTTTACCCATGTAGACATATTTCACCTTTCTACGGCACGATTTAGAAAATCCATCTTAGAAACCCTTAGTTAAGTAAGAGTAATTAAATCAAAATCATTGAGAACTTTAATGCATGCTACTTTTCTCATGATCTTTAATTTGTAATATAAAACTTGCACCATCACACGATAATTATGTACATACTATTAGTACATCATTTAGATTCCTAACTGCTGTGAGATATAATATCTCTCATTCTTAATCTCTCTTTTTCAACAACTTTAAACACTATTTTTGGCAACCTTTACCTTGTTATAGTAATTTGTGGATAACGTTGTTGATCATGCATAAAGTAACGCCTGTTGTTATTTATATTGTAACACATATTGTATGGTTGTTTGTTATTCCTAAAATAAATAAATAAATAAATAAATAAATTGTATTTCACTACCATACTCAGAGATATTTCGAAACTGCCGATAATCTGAAAAATAACAAATTTATTTTATACAATTGATAAAATACTCACGATTGGGAGTAAGCGGAAACTCACAGGGTCAAATCAAAAATCTTATCATAAAGGAAATAGCGTCACTAATTTCCCGGTTCTAGTAGTCGACGCGATAAGGTAACACATTTTTAACTTTTTTGGCAACAATCAATAAAACCATAATAGATCTATAGGCAATGAACATAGTTGCCCTTAAAGCTCAATTTGCGCTCGATTCGACATGCAATTTACACGAGTAATTTACGCAAGATTGCTAAAAAAAGAGACAAAACGACGATTAATTCAGCTAGTCTTACCATTGTATAGACGAGATTGCTAAAAAAAATGGTTATTTGTTGCATGTGTTTCAACTTATTATTTTAACGAAAATAATTGTACTTTTGAGGCCACGAGCAGCGCTGGGTCGGAGTTCTTCCATAAGACATGGAACTACTAATCCATCATAAGGCAGCAGTATACCTATTAAGTGTGTAAAATATTTCCAGGTTTGAGGGTATTATAATGTATGTACGAGTATAAGCCAGCCGGTAAAATAACAGGAGAGGTATTTATTGGAAAATGAATATTCGCTGCGGACGGACAGACGGACGGACAGACATGACGAATCTATAAGGGTTCCGTTTTTTGCCATTTGGCTACGGAACCCTAAAAATGGTGGCGCACATCAATGTGCTTAGTCCTTATTATGGTAAGTATAATGGTTTTTCTGTCAACTTCTGAGCACCCTGATTATCGTTATACAAAGTAATTGTATAATTTAATCTTAATAATTTCGGACTATATTTTTTTTAGATAGATTCCTTACAGGCTCCAATATGGCAATGTACTCGGCTTTTGTGCTAGATAAAGCCTCTGTTTGCTTTCTTAGTGCACCCCTAGACCTCATAAGGAACCTACGTGCCAAATTTGGAAACTCTAAACCCAGCGGTTTCAGCTGTGCGTTGATATGTCAGTCGGATTCTTCTTTTATATATTTAAATGGTACGGAACCCTCCGTGCGCGAGTCCGACTTGCAGTTGGCCGGTTTTTTTTTAAAGTATGTCTACTTGTTAGTACTAAAGTGTCATTTTGTTAGATTTTGGGGAAATTTCGAAACTGATGTCAAATTTTAAATACATCATGTAGTGGCCATGATGTTATTTGGAAAAGTGGATGGGTCTTTTTTCTTAGATTATCGAAAACATAAAATAAAATTAAAAAAGAGCCCCATATAAGGTATGTAAAATAATATACAATATTATGTTTATATTTTATTTCATAAAAAAAAATGACAAATTTATTTAATTAGTTCATTTAAAAAAAGTGAAAAGGAAAAAACTTTGTTCCTACGTTTTTGTCTATAAATTATTTAGCGTATTTACGCTTACAGCTTACAGCATAAATTTAAATTATAAAATGAATCATAAAGAACATCGGACACTGAAACAGTTAAATCCATTGATAGAGCAGAGCTTACCTTATTACCCTTGATGTAACTACGTACGAAGTTTTCACTTCTGACGCAAAACCAAATTCGTTATTATTGCAATGGCGAGAAGGGAGGGACGGGTGCGGAAATGAAAACGACACAAAGAATACGTTTGTCCATTTCTCGTCCAAAAATTTCAGTTTTTGATTGAGTAAGCAAAGGGCTTTTTTAAGTCATTTTACGAGCTTAACTCAGTTTCCAAAAAAAATTAATTGAGTCACTTTCGTTCTCACCGTGCGATATATTCTACCCTTTAAAAAAATCAAGTCAAGTACGAGTTGGACCCTTCGTGCGTGGGTCCGACTCGCACTTGGCCGGTTTGTCCTATAATCATACCAAACTAGATGCTTGTATGTTTTACCGTTATCAGATCATGTCAGCCGAAAGACGTCCACTGCTGGACATAGGCCTCCCCCAAGGCTTTCCACTCAGACCGGTCTTGTGCTTTTCGCAACCACCGCATTTACCGCATTTACCGTTATACCAAACAAAAATAAAAATACGTTGATTGAAGCGTTTCTTGTATGGGGACTTTATTATTTCACTTGCTATAATTTTCGGCTAAATGACTATCATAGAGGCATTCTGCCATAGTCCTCCGGGGTTGACAACGCATGTGCAGTCTTGAGATTGTGATTTGTGATTGCCTGGTGGGCATCTGATGGCAAGAATTTAGTAGGCGGCTGACAGATGAAAAATAACGTCAAAATAATGTCGGGTGATATCAATAATATGGATATGACTACTGATTTATAACAAAAAGAACATATGTTTTACATAAATAGTACTCGAAATTAAATCAAAGTCTTATCCGTCTTATGCTTTCCTCACCATCTGGCATCCGTCAGCCGACCTTAAGATAAGATGCATAACGCTTAGTCAGTGATTTTTGAAAATAGACAAAATGTATTCAATTGATATTTAATGACAGATCGCGTCAACCGCTCATAGCAAAGTTGAAATACTTAATATCAACTCCATACATTTCGAATCTATAGAAAACCGAAACGTTACTAGCATATTGCATCTTGCCTAGGCTATGCATACTGACGCGTACCCCTTTGCGATATTCATGAAAATAAAATTATCTTCACCGTGTTAATTTTTTTTATTTTTACTTGTTTCAGATACATTGTTATTTGTTCTCTGCTAACTACAATAAGATGTCAAACGACAGGTAAGAAACCTTTTTATCCATTTTTTTATATTTTTTGATCTAAAGAGCTATTAGTTGCGATTATCGCAAGACAAATTGTGGATAAAGCACCCGTCACTGTCGTACTTATATATGTGTCAACAAATGGTGACGGAGGTTTTATCCACATGTGTCACGCGATAAACGCAGCCATATTAGACACTCTGGTGTTTAATAAACATTAACAGCTTTTATTTTTTGCTAAGTAAAAATATACCGTGAACGGGGCCTATATCGGAATCCATAATGGTTTTTTCACATAATGTATCATATGGCATAAAATCGTTTGGTCTAAAACGGTTTTTACAATAGAAAGGGTTTTGTTTTTATTATTATTTAAAACTAACCTAACCTTACCTAATCCACAGAATAGACGTTTATTAAATTCTGCAATGTCTGCCTAAAAGTGTGTTATGCGAAAAGTTTTTATGCAAAATAAAAATATGCGTTTCGAATGCCACCCACCGTTTTGGGGATAAGACAGCCGGTGTAATGACTAGCATAGAGGCATTCCATCTTAGTCCTCAGGGTTGGCAACGCATTTGCAGTCTTAGTCTTGTAGTCTTGTGAATGCGAATGTCTATGGGTCACTGTTTCCGCTTACCACCAGGTGGCCTGTGTGCTCGTTTGCATTCCCTATGCTATAAAAAAAAAAAACATTCTTTCGTGTAGTTCCTCAATCATTTTACCAACCACTTTCGATCACTTTTTTATCCACAAGGGGTTTTTACCCGCATTCCATGCTTTTACTTGTCTTTTGTTTACTATCCCCGTCAAAAAATATCTTCTTTGTTGTACACAAAAACCATAAATATCACATATTTCTATTGCAAAGGTTTTAATTGCTATCATAAATAATAACTCTTTCGATCAAATCCTGTTTAAAAAAACTAGATAATATTATGAAGGCGTTACATTATCTATATCTGAAAGTCTGCTTTATATGCTCTATATCAATAAAAAGAGATTTGTTTTGTATGATAAAGATTAGTATGGATTAGTTCCATTTCACTTGCCCCTAACAAACTAACAAACTTGATAAAATCTTGTAAATCGATTTTACTATAGGAACTTCTAATTGTCCGATTGACTTCAACTTTAGCTAACTTATACAATTCTGAAGACATTACAATAATATGGAACTATCGAGCTGGTATGATCATGGAGACGGAAGGTGGGCATAGGAACTCCTCAGGGGCTAAGAGAAAAACCGATTGAATTCATTTGATTAGTCTTCTGATAGTCAACATGAGACATTGAGAAATAACTTTTAGTGTTACGATTTTGCAATACCATGCAGGCCATGCAACTTATAAAGTTTTTTTTTTGCAGAAGAATTCGACCTACTACTGGATTCACTTGTACACACTTCTAATATGATGTCAGTACAGACGACCGAAACCGACAACGTTGGTACACTCTACGAATTTAACCAAACGGCATCTATACCACTTTCGGTACTGTCATTCAAGAACAAAAAAATTGAATATCCGTTCATAATTAATACAGCATTGAAACTATATGAAAAAAAATCTAAACTCTTCTTCATCAAAGATGTATCTGGCAAAACTAAACTGGGGTTATCCTTTGTTGAAGTTGGAAGAAATACAATAAGGATTGAGGTACAAAGTGCCAGTTTCCCGGATGCGATAACTTTTACACTGTTAAGTGAGAACTTTTCGACACACAATTTGACGAAGCTACTGTTTTATATAGAGAAGCAATCAGTTACGCTTTGGTTGAATTGTGAAGTATATGAGCAAGTAAGCGTTACAACGTTGACGGACATCGTTCTAAGCGAAGACGCCACGCTGTACTTGAGTAAATCCTCGTCAGACCAAATTGTGGTGAGTTTTTTTTATTATCCGTAGTCTGTACATTTTTATCCAACTACGTCAGAAGGAGGTTTTTTAGAGTATATGTATGTATGTATGTATATATATTTCTGTGGCACACTCTGCAGCCTAAACAGCTTTATAAGATAGGTCTTGGTTGTGGGAGTGACGTGTGCTATAATATTTTAGATAAGAGGGGGGGAGGCTTAATTTTGTTAACATACTATAGGTAATAATATTATGTTAACAAAATTAAACCCACTCTTATACAGTTTGTAAATCCAATACCAGCAAATATTTTAACGATGGTTAAGTACTTAATATGCATCCTAATGAACATTAAAACATGTGTATCGTTAACATAAGTTGTATTTTTTTTCATACCAACTAATACGCCACGCAATGCGCAGTGCATCATTATCGCTCGAAATTCAAATAGACGACAAATCGAATGGAATCATTGTAAATGATGTTTGTTTTAAAATAAACAATATACATTTTATTAATGTCAAATTTTAAGATGTCACAGCTCTTTCCACGGTTTTGTAAGTGGTAATAACCTTTTTTTAAGCTGCTTAAACAAAAGTTATATATTTGAATGTTAGGTTAGGTTAGGTTGAAGGTTATTTATTTATATATTTAAATGCTGCATTCAAATATATAAATATCCGTGTTAATTGTGCCAGTGGTTACAAAAGACGAACTTCTCATGCTGCACTGGCATATCGCACGAGGAACTTCTTGCCGAATTTCTCGACTGAAATCACTGTTTCTGAATCGTGCAGACCTGACAGGTTGCGAGGAAGAAAAGTATTGGTTTCCTGATATTGATTTAAAATCAGCCCTCACAAACGTTTCGTCATCCATCAATATCTAACCAGTTTTTGAATCCACAAGGTGTATCAAGGTGTAGGTTTAGGTGTAATCTAGACCGTCTTACTGCTCGATTATACTGTTCTCTCGTTCTCTTCGGGGCTCTTTGCTTTTGTAAGTAGAAATACCGCCCTTTTTTTTTATACATTCGTTTGACTAGTACCATATTTTTTTGATAGATCTCGTGAAGAGATTGCTGGATTCTGATAAAAAAGCTTACACACCTTTGAATCCCAATTTTTTATTTCATTTTCTTGTTGGATGACCCGCTCGCTGCTTTCTTTCAATAGTTAACCTTGTTTTAGTTGTTTTAGGGTCCTTTTCACTCCGACTTGTACTGCACGATTTTGCAAGCTCTAAATTCTCGCAAAATTAATTCGCGATCGCTTTGTTCTTTTGACTACATGTCATCTTGACTATAAAAACAATTGAATGTTGAAATGTGAGTGCAAATACGTCCTATTTTTGAAACCTAATAAGTCTAACCACAGAAGGTTGCGAGCCCGGAAAAAAAAGGGGTTACTTCAATTTAAAAGTACTGCACCCTTTAATACATATTTGATAACACAGGTGATAAGGGCAAAACTGGAGCGACGGGGCCTGCTGGTACGCCGGCAACATTGACATCCTTGCTTAATGAAGATGTGGATCCTGCTCAGAGTAAGTCATCATATTATTACATGTTGCGTTTACCATATAATTAATCTTAATTCATTACGTACAAGGCACGACTTTTTAATTGATTGTTTAGTATAAATCAAAGACCATCTGCCTGAAATGTGAATTTAGTTATAGTCTAATTTTTTGTATCAAAATGTATGACACTTTAAATAGTCTTAAAATCAAATTTTAAGACTAAAACTTGATTTGTCTTATTGCTGCAAATGATCTTTGTCCCTGTTAAAAGAGAAAAACCCAAAAATACATTAGTTATTTTGGCTTATTAAACACAAAGGACGCAGGGCTAGACTTTAAAAAATACTTAATATTTATAGGTCGTTAAATTTTTAGATGCTGCAATAATGGAAATGTTCAGAGGTTTAAAAGGCCCGAAAGGAGATAGCGGAGAGAAGGTAAACCAAACTACACTACCAAGCTACTTTACTTAATTGTTGTCTGTTTTACAATAGTTATTTTTGAAATATCTACAGGGTGACATAGGACACGAGGGACCTATTGGGCCACAAGGAACTAATGGCAAAAATGGTCGTGACGGAGCACTGGGAGAGCGAGGAGCAATAGGACCCAAAGGAGACTTAGGACCGATAGGTCCAAGAGGACATAAGGAAAACACAGGGGAGCCGGGTCCGCCTGGGAATGTACCCACATTTGACATAGCACTTATGAAGGTAAAAGGAAAATGTGCAAATTGGCTTATCGGCGGCCACTGATGAAATTGGTGTCATATAAAAGCCTATCGGAGGTGTCAGGAATAATTGTCATATCTCTTTTAAAAATTAAATTATTTAATTATAAGTCCGAATTAGATCAAGACATGTCAGATATAGAGCTTATTATTCATACCTTATTCATAACTTGTGATTGACCACCAAAGAAACGGCTGAGGGGCTATCGCTCATTATGATTGCACGTGTCTGTGGAAGACGTACCTTCGGTTGCTGTACGTAGACCAGAAGAAATTACATTTTTTCTATAATTTGCGAATAGAGTATCTTAAGAATAAGTACCATGTTTAAAATTTTCACGACTACCTTAATTTGCCCCGAAGTACAATCTATAAAAAAATGAAAAAGCAATGTTCCATAATTTGCACAGGGGTGCAAAATGAACTGAGCGTTTATAATGCTTTAAAAAAAATTAATGTAAGTTTGCAGATTGCAATCTAACAAAAATAAATAACTTAAGTTTCATACATCGCACACCTTTTTAATGAAGATACTTTATGTTTGGTACATAAAGTATCTATATATATAGGATATATAAAAAGTATCTATATAGTATAGGGCTCTTTATACGTGGCAAAACTGCGCCAGATAGTTTTTAACATACTCCAAACATACGACACTTTAAAGGGGGAACCACCTTGTTAAGCCCTCTAACGATTCCAAAAAATGCACGACTACACGACTTAATTCTATACTTTTAGCTAATTCAACTGCGCTAAGTTAACCAATTCGTGAATTGCAGGGGCATAAAGGTGCCGAAGGAATGAAAGGAACGCCTGGAGTAAAAGGTGAAAAAGGGGATAGCGCTCCACCAATAGACTTGTCGTTGGTAAGATCATTAAATCAGGGTAACCTATCGCAACCTCGAAAAGTTTTTGACCGAATTTCATTTGACCGAAAACATTTCGTTTTTTATCGTTTCTCCGATGGCACGATTCGTCATTTTTTTATTTCACCATTTGACTTTAAGTAAATGGTTCGTTAGTCCAAGCAACTTTTCTCCTTGTAGTCACGTACCCTATGTATTGTTACGTATTTTATTTCAAAGCCCATTTTTCATTACACCAATGCTACAACTAGCCTGTGGATCGTTTTGTATTTTGTTTCTTAACCCATTTTTCACTTCATCAATGTTACATATAGATTTTGCTACGTTACGTCAAATATTCATTTCGGCCAAAAAATCTTGCTTGTAATTAGTTTCAACTATCTACAAAATGCAACGAGCAAGACGAGTCAGGGCAGAACCGACTCAGATAGGTTAGGTTAGAAGGCCAAGGCGGGAGCTTTGCTCCCGCCTTGGCTTTCGAGGTTATTTTTTTTCTGCCCCGAAACACTTGCTTAAGTATAATTTTTAATGCACCTCGTTTCGATTTAAATAGTTCACCATACTGTTCAGACATATTTTATTACAAACAATACTGTACGCGTATAATTCTAAACCTCAACAAACTGTGCAGATTACCTTGTTTTTATGTCACTAAAATTGTCATAAGGCGGGTGCTTTACAAAATGGTTCAACAACAACGTGGGTAGATTGACACAGTTTTGTTTGCCAGGAATAAAAAAGTTTTCGCTAACGTAACAAATAGGAAATTAAAAACTTAGTTCATATTTATACAATTACATCTAACTTTTAACATGTTATTGAAAATCAAAACCCAAACCATAATTGACGAAAAGTATTTGTCGAACCAAAATTCGGTCAAACATTTTTCGAAGTTGTGATAGGTAACCTTAAATCAGTGATGATAACTGGTTTTTACTTGAACATGCACTTATGTATTTGTTTCATTTTTAGCTCAAAGGGGATAAAGGCGAAAGAGGTGATATTGGCCCTGTAGGTCCAATCGGCCCGTCAGACCCCCTGGCGCTGTCGGTAACCAAACATCTTTACCAGGTCCCCCGGGGCCTCCCGGACCGCCAGGTCCACCCGGGGTATCCATCGCCGGGACTGAAGGCGAACCTGCCACTATTTCTAACTCTGGTTTTGAAAGTCTCGGTAAGCTTAATAAGGAATGATATTATTTTGGGGTTACGTTTTGAATGTTCAAAGACATTGCAATGTTTCAGGTAATGGGGACGATGTTTACACCGCTGCTACTCTTGTCTTCAAAAGCATAACGGCATTAATAAAGGTAGAACGTGTCGTTTTCACTAGCTTTTATTTACCTTGCTTCGTTCCTATATCTGTCATTTCGGGAGTTGCTTTGTTTATAAATCTGCCATTTCGGTTCAAATCTTTCAAGTCAATTTTGAACCACTTTCTGTTACAATTAACTTAAATTTGAAACACATATTTCCGAGGTCAATACAATAATATCGTATCTAGGAGGTAATCTGCTGGTGGGGTCGGTAAGAGATAATAGGTTCTATGCTGTAGTTAGCGTAGACCCACCGCATTGGGATTCTTGCGACGGGTTCAATAGGCACATAATGACTGTATGAAAAGTGGTGCAGTCGGCAAAAGCTTTTTACTTTTTTAGACAAAACCCTTAACTAAATTTTGTACATGTACAGTATTTATTTTTCCTGATTTCGAGTTTGGCTTTTATATATTTTGGCTGAAAATACGCGATACTTACCCTAATTGCTAATAAAACTCACCATCCCTTAACCAACCAACGATAAAATGTAACATTTTCCTGCAGCGAACCTCGAGCACGCCTCTGGGAACCTTGGCCTTCGTGTTACAAGAGAAAATGCTGCTTTTAAGGGTTCAAAATGGATGCCAATATGTCGTGGTATATTTTTCCGTTTCCTTTGCAAGAATATTTCCATTGTGCATTGAATGTTGTGTTATGAATGTCTCTAATGAGCACTTAAGGCATTTTGCAAACATTTTAATAAATAAGACGTATGATGACAGAGTTGCATATTAAAATTCCATGTTACATGTTCTTTGCAAAATGTTATTAGTACAGTCACAACACGGAAATGTTGAGCCGCTTGCCACTGTTCGTATTTTTGCCGTGTAATGCAAATTGGCTTTAGTCTGTTATACTTGTATATCCAGTATGTATTACCCAGCTAAAATATAAAGAGTAGACTGGCTTAGCGTTGTCGTGTTTAGACTATTCAAGATTAAGTATAAGTAAAAAAACTTAAATAAAGCCCCTCTTCCATGTAGTTATGACACCCTGCATAGACCGTTCGACATTCTACATTTGAAAGTAGATGTAAATTCGATATTAGTTTAGTATGTAAACATGCAAGGCAAGAGTGGCTTACACTTAACAAGTAATATTTTTTATATACATCCATGGCATAACTTCCCTATAATATGTTCAGAAACAATAAGAAAATGACCTATATTAGTAAACTTGTATCTGTGGTTGCTTCGTAATGTTTAAATTACAGTATAGGCAGCCAAAACTTTAATCACATTCAAATTTCGAACATCTTCTTAGACAAGGAATCGTATTTGGTTGTGATTATCGAGTCAGTCGATTTATAATTTCATTTAGTTAGAAATTCTAGTACAATACATTTTTTTGAATATCGAACATGACAATCGATTCACACAATCAAACAAAAAAACAAAAAAAAAACGTCGTATACTATGAGTGCATAAACATTAGAATCTACCTAACCTACAGTATAACGTGTGAATTGCTGCGCCGCACAGTCATTTGTTTCGAACTTTCGAATAGTTCCGAAGAACAGAAAATAAAGTTATCTACAACTTGAAAATGTAGGCCATATTGTACATGTTGTAGAAAACTTATGATATGCATGTAGATAAAGTTTTGTATGCAACTGTACGTATAACTAGGCATTTAACATTCTCATCTCATTACGCTCCAGTCACATAAATAACTTTTACAAGGCCGGGTACTCATTAGTGAGCGTCTGTAACTGCAATTTTTAAACAATTCAAGATGTCTTAGAGGTCTTTCGGATGTGAGTAAAGTTGATGAGACGAGATGAGAGAAATACAAATCCGAAGGACTTTCTAAGAGCTTTGGCACTGTACGTCAAGTGTTGTGTTCGTTGTCAAGCAAGTTAGCAATTTTGCATTCTGCGATATTAATCAACTGCGTCAAATATTTATTTGAAGCTACCATGCAACAAGCGTTAATCCTTATCAATTCTTAGATTTTTGCAGTTGCTCCACCGACGTAATAGCCCCGCTTAACCTTACAAGTATACAAGTACAATCTAGTACAATATTTCAATAGAATGTCTAAATTAAGTCTTATCTACGAGTACGTTTGTATTTTCCTTTATATAATGATCTTTACTTTACCAAATCACAAATCTCTACACAATTCTCTACTAGCCGACTAAATAATTAATCAGACACATCCCAATGGGTTGTCAACGCAAAATGTATGTATGTACGTAACAACGTTTATTGTACAAAAGAAACGCAATACAAAGATTTTAAAAAGAAAACTTCTGAGGCGAACTTATCCATTCAGAGCTCTCTTCCAGCAAACCCTTGAGAGATTGAGAAAAGTGAAAAGTTGTGCAAGTGTACCTACAACTTTATTTAGAAAATGAGGAAAACTGTAGTCGTGAATTCAAAAATCGAACAAATCTGTGATGCATTTTGAAATCCTTTAATACATATAATACACGATCAATAAATTTAAGCAGATCAAAGTATTTACTGAACGTCTAGCCTTCGTCTTGTTCAATAATTAGTCACTGATCTTAATAAATGAAGTAAAACAATGATTGATTCAATGTGATATTACATTACATTAGATGGGGTCGTTATTTGGGAACGTTCCCGATTCTCCGCCAACAGCTGTGGAACCAACACACCCAACGAGGGATCAGACTCCTGTTGTAACCTCGGAGAGAAGGTTGACATCAAATGTTGTAAGTAAGCTCTTGGTTTTCAATATCATTGCCGTTAGCAGGCACTCCACCGCTGGATATACGCTTCTGTTTCGGATATAAGGTTGGCGCAGTAAATACGCGTGCGTCAACCTTTAAGCACCTTGCATATTTTTTACGGAAATGAACCCACCGCTGGATATACGCTTCTCCCATTTCAGCCGATTGTGTCTCTCGATTTGGACACAGTTCGTTATTTTGAGGATAATAAATAATTATTTTCCATTTAAATTTCAAAATTAATAAAATTATTAATACTTACGCAATTATTTACCAACATTTAGAAGCAAAAATATTGAAATATTGTTTTTACTACTACCACAATATATTTTTAAAAGGAACAAAACTATATTTGTTGCTATTACTTATTGAAATTTTTAAGCCGAACAGACCCAATTAACGAACAGACAAACAAACAAAAAAAACAGGCAAACAAGGCAGTATAAACACGTTTTAAAAATGATTCTAAAATGTTACAGACCTGTATACAGACCTGAAGTAATAAAATTTTGTATGCCAGTTTTGTTGGTTTTTTTTAATTATTTGTTATACTTGTGTAGGTTTGATCTAATGACCAGCCTCTATTCAACACGATAAAAATCATATCCGGCTTGAGCTGTTATCGTATTCTCATTTACTAAATAGCTCTTATTTACTTGACAGTAATGGCAACTCTCGTCAGAACAATACCATAACAGATCAAAGACGATATGTTTTTTACCGTCGGGAATAGAGGCTCTGAAAGGTGGCTTGAGAAATCAAATATTTGATAGTCAAAAACTATAGTGCCCGGCCAGTGAGAAGTCCATTCTGACACATCACTTTAGTTAAAATTATAACTTAAAACTCAAAAGAAACTCCTTCACGCTGCAAGCGCTGGACGTATTTAGATGGAATTTGGAATGGAGATATCTTATGCCCTGGAACAAACAGGGTACTTTTCATCCCCCAAAAAAAAGTTCCCGAGAGTGTTACGATATTCTAGATCTACGCGAACGAACTCACCGGCAGAAGCTAGTATGATGACAGGTGTCAGGATTGACATCTTATCGGCCGGGCACTATAACCAGCTAAATAAAAACTTTTTCAGCTTCGCTTGATCGCCCTGAATGAACCTTATACGGGGGTAATTATGTCTATGACGAATGTGTCCGGGATGTTTGCTGTCAATAACGACTGTACTAGACAATCCCGAAGGTACAACTTAACTGGGTCATACGACGTTTTTTTTAATTATAGGTAAGTCTAATAACCTTTTTTTTTTTTAAATCAAAATACCGTTTGTAGCCCTGTGGGTAATTTAATAAATTCGACCAGGGTGGTACTGCATTATACAAAGGGAACAGCCTATTATAAATAGATTTCATTTATTCAGACATTTTCATCCATTATGTTAGTATGTACATGTGTGTATGTGTGTATGTGTGTGTATGTCTATTGAGGTATACTGACTAACATACCTCAAGGTCATTAATATATCTCAATTGGGACAGTCGCACAAAATAAATTATTCCCAAAGTTTAGCTCTAGGCTTGTAATATGCTTGTAATTTATTATATAAATGAATGCATTGACCAACAAATGATTTATAAACGTATGAACAGTCAACGAATAAAAATGTTGAGCATACTTATAACCTTCTCATTGTCATTGCCATGTGTATAATTTGATGTTTCGTTGAAAGTTTACTGTGACAATGCACTATGTACCTACACCTACATAAGTATGTTCAATTTCACCTCAGCTAAACACCGAAAATTTGATCACATTTAATTTATTAAATTTGAGCATCAAGTTTTTTTTTTCAACAGGGGTAAGGGGATTCAATATTTGGTACGAGAAAGCTACCGGCATCTTCCAGTAGTGAATTCGTATGGAGATGTACTCTTCGACTCATGGAACAGCCTAGTTGATGGGTTAGGAGGTGTTCTACCGACAGCAGCGAACATTTTCAGCTTCAATGGAAAGAACATTTTTATTGATTCCACATGGTGAGTATAAAACTAGCTTTTGTCTGAAGCAGGTTTAAAGGTACAGAAACTTTTTTTCAGAAATGAGAATAACGTGTCATTTTATTGGCTAAATTTTATGAATCCATCTATCCTATGAAGTATACATAATACAGTGTGTGACATCCATACGAACATATATTTTAAGGGCAGTTAGATAAGACGCTAATTAACGTAAATTGGTACATTAAGTTAACAAAAGAAAACATTTTTTTTCATACAAATTAATTCGGCACGCAATGTATTCAAATAACCATGTCGTCTACGTAAGCACTTTCTGTTCATTGATTTATTGACGACGTTATTGTCAACTCAATATTGAGTTGTACATTGCTGCTCGATGGACCTTTTAAAAATGAATTACACTAAATTGATTGGAGCTATTAACTCAACTCCTTCTGTAAAAGGTTCACAACACTTAAAGCTATCGTTACTTAAAATTTATGTTCTTATGGATGTCACACACTGTATAAAAGAAGAAACTGACTGCCTGATCGATCACCGCTCAGACTTGAAATTCCTTTGATATCCTAGGGGTGCAACAAGAAGCGATTCATATCCTAAGGCGTTAAAATAAGGGGAGTAGCAGGAAACTAATTTAAATGATAAATATTTTGATCCCATTGTAATAATCACACATACATGCCTACATACATAACATACCTTCACGCCTTTCTCCCAATATGATAGACAGAGACTATCGAACGTCAGGTGCATCGGTTTAAACATACTTTCGCGTCCTCTACATTCATCAACCTCTTCGCGTACGTGCGTCGGTTTGAGATGCTTAATATGCTTATTCTATTATTTATTTGCCTTCATTCAGTACATTGCGAATCTGATCACTTTATGTGCGTCTAGGGCGGACCCTACCGATATCTGTGCCCTCAGTCTCGCTCACAACACACCCTCTTTCGCTTTTTTTTTAATACATTCTTTATGACAAAACCATCTTCGATCTTTGTAGTAACATAGTGATGTTAATGGTCTAAGATCCAAATAGGAGACGATTTGCACCTTCTATATAGGCTTCATACTTTCGATTCGTATGTGATTTGTCTATTAAAAAAGCATATGCATTATTTTTTAACAAACATATTTTTAAATTTTTAATTAATTATATACCGGACTGAATTTTTTCAGCCTATATATTCGCCGTATATTATTTAGCATATTAAATATGATGTAAAATGCTTTTTATTGAATAAACAGCCCGTGCAAATCGTCTCCAGTCGGATCTCCTACTATAATAAACTAAATATACGTTTTTTATTACGCGGGCCTAATTACTTGGGTGATTATTCGGCGTTTTAACCGCCGTCATTATTATCTTCGCATATTATTCAAGATAAACTTTTTAATTGTTTTATGATTTTAAATGGAATTAATACTACCCCCGGGTCCGTTGACTTTGACATCAAAAGCTGGTAATTATCATTGTTTTCATCAATATATTGAAAACAACAATGACGGCGGTTGAAACGCCCAAATATTCACCCACTTATGCGTATTTTTTTTAGGCCGGACAAAAAGATATGGCACGGAGGTAGCTCAGTCAACGTGAGACAGAAGGCAAACTGCAACGATTGGACGAGCGCAAGCCACAAGGAATATGGAGCTGCATCTCCGCTAGAGTCTAACAAACTGCTTAGGCAGGAAATGTAAGTTTAATACTTAAAAAGGTACCTAAACATACTTTTTATTATTATCTTCGACTTACCAGCGATTTACTCTCTATCTCTCTATTAATAAAAATGAAGTTAAGGAATTTATCAATTATAATGTGTGTTTAGGTACCAGTAAATGTTTTATAATGTCACTGTGTACCATATCCGGTCTCGGCCTACAAAAATAGAACCAACCCGTCGTCATACCCTACTGTGCCGCGCTATTTGTTCTACGGTGGGTTTTTATTTGGCTGCGTCTCTATTCTAGGCGGTAAAATCCAAATCATTGGATATGTTATAACTAAGTAAATAAGAGCTATCAAAAGGTTGACAACACGATAAAAGGTCAAAATCGATTTGATTAGCCAATAATAGAACAGAATACAACCGCGCAACTCGTGGATCATGCTGATTGGTTCCCGCGCTTCTAAATAGCGTCACTAATTTCCCGGTTCTAGTAGTCGACGCGATAAGGTAACACATTTTTAACTTTTTTGGCAACAATCAATAAAACCATAATAGATCTATAGGCAATGAACATAGTTGCCCTTAAAGCTCAATTTGCGCTCGATTCGACATGCAATTTACACGAGTAATTTACGCAAGATTGCTAAAAAGAGACAAAACGACGATTAATTCAGCTAGTCTTACCATTGTATAGACGAGATTGCTAAAAAAAATGGTTATTTGTTGCATGTGTTTCAACTTATTATTTTAACGAAAATAATTGTACTTTTGAGGCCACGAGCAGCGCTGGGTCGGAGTTCTTCCATAAGACACGGAACTACTAATCCATCATAAGGCAGCAGTATACCTATTAAGTGTGTAAAATATTTCCAGGTTTGAGGGTATTATAATGTATGTACGAGTATAAGCCAGCCGGTAAAATAACAGGAGAGGTATTTATTGGAAAATGAATATTCGCTGCGGACGGACAGACGGACGGACAGACATGACGATATATTTACGCTTACAGCTTACAGCATAAATTTAAATTATAAAATGAATCATAAAGAACATCGGACACTGAAACAGTTAAATCCATTGATAGAGCAGAGCTTACCTTATTACCCTTGATGTAACTACGTACGAAGTTTTCACTTCTGACGCAAAACCAAATTCGTCATTATTGCAATGGCGAGAAGGGAGGGACGGGTGCGGAAATGAAAACGACACAAAGAATACGTTTGTCCATTTCTCGTCCAAAAATTTCAGTTTTTGATTGAGTAAGCAAAGGGCTTTTTTAAGTCATTTTACGAGCTTAACTCAGTTTCCAAAAAAAATTAATTGAGTCACTTCCGTCTCACCGTGCGATATATTCTACCCTTTAAAAAAATCAAGTCAAGTACGAGTTGGACCCTTCGTGCGTGGGTCCGACTCGCACTTGGCCGGTTTGTCCTATAATCATACCAAACTAGATGCTTGTATGTTTTACCGTTATCAGATCATGTCCGCCGAAAGACGTCCACTGCTGGACATAGGCCTCCCCCAAGGCTTTCCACTCAGACCGGTCTTGTGCTTTTCGCAACCACCGCATTTACCGCATTTACCGTTATACCGAACAAAAATAAAAATACGTTGATTGAAGCGTTTCTTGTATGGGGACTTTATTATTTCACTTGCTATAATTTTCGGCTAAATCACTATCATAGAGGCATTCTGCCATAGTCCTCAGGGTTGACAACGCATGTGCAGTCTTGAGATTGTGATTTGTGATTGCCTGGTGGGCATCTGATGGCAAGAATTTAGTAGGCGGCTGACAGATGAAAAATAACGTCAAAATAATGTCGGGTGATATCAATAATATGGATATGACTACTGATTTATAACAAAAAGAACATATGTTTTACATAAATAGTACTCGAAATTAAATCAAAGTCTTATCCGTCTTATGCTTTCGTCACCATCTGGCATCCGTCAGCCGACCTTAAGACAAGATGCATAACGCTTAGTCAGTGATTTTTGAAAATAGACAAAATGTATTCAATTGATATTTAATGACAGATCGCGTCAACCGCTCATAGCAAAGTTGAAATACTTAATATCAACTCCATACATTTCGAATCTATAGAAAACCGAAACGTTACTAGCATATTGCATCTTGCCTAGGCTATGCATACTGACGCGACCCCTTTGCGATATTCATAAAAATAAAATTATCTTCACCGTGTTAAATTTTTTTTTTACTTGTTTCAGATACACTGTTATTTGTTCTCTGCTAACTACAATAAGGTGTCAAACGACAGGTAAGAAATCTTTGTATCCATTTTTTTATATTTTTTGATCTAAAGAGCTATTAGTTGCGATTATTGCAAGACAAATTGTGGATAAAGCACCCGTCACTGTCGTACTTATATATGTGTCAACAAAATGGTGACAGATATTTTATCCACATTTTGTCACGCGATAAACGCAGCCATATTAGACACCCTGGTGTTTAACAAACAATAACAGATTTTATTTTTTGCTAAATTTGCAATAAAAATATGCCGTGAACGGGGAACGTGAAAATATACCTATATCGGAATCCATAATGGTTTTTTCACATAATGTATCATATGGCATAAAATCGTTTGGTCTAAAACGGTTTTTACAATAGAAAGGGTTTTTTTTTATTATTATATAAAACTAACCTAACCTTACCTAATCCACAGAATAGACGTTTATTAAATTCTGCAATGTCTGCCTAACAGTGTGTTATGCGAAAAGTTTTTACGCAAAATAAAAATATGCGTTTCGAATGCCACCCACCGTGACCCATTAGAAGTCGATTAAGATAAGCTGAAAAAGCTTAAATAATTAAAAATAAGGGCGTGTCGTCAAGCCTCGTTCGAACGACTAAACCACATTACGGTTGGCGTTACTAAAACAATATACTTATTATCAGGTAATATTTAAAAAAGTGGGTGATATAATCATTTACATTATTTCGTGTAGTTCCTCAATCATTTTACCAACCACTTTCGATCACTTTTTTATCCGCAAGGGGTTTTTACCCGCATTCCACGCTTTTACTTGTTTTTTGTTTACTATCCCCGTCAAAAAATATCTTCTTTGTTGTACACAAAAACCATAAATATCTCATATTTCTATTGCAAAGGTTTTAAATGCTATCATAAATAATAACTCTTTCAATCAAATCCTGTTTAAAAAAACTAGATATTATGAAGGCGTTACATTATCTATATCTGAAAGTCTACTTTATATGCTCTATATCAATAAAAAGAGATTTGTTTTATAATATATGATAAAGATTAGTATGGATTAGTTCCATTTCACTTGCCCCTAACAAACTAACAAACTTAATAAAATCTTGTAAATCGATTTTACTATAGGTACTTCTAATTGTCCGCTTGACTTCAACTTTAGCTAACTAATACAATTCTGAAGACATTGCAATAATATGGTACTATCGAGCTGGTATGATCATGGAGACGGAAGGTGGGCATAGGAACTCCTCAGGGGCTAAGAGAAGATCCGATTGAATTCATTTGATTAGTCTTCTGATAGTCAACATGAGACATTGAGAAATAACTTTTAGTGTTACGATTTTGCAATACCATGCAGGCCATGCAACTTATAGTTTTTTTTTGCAGAAGAATTCGATCTACTACTGGATTCATTTGTACACACTTCTAATATGACGTCAGTACAGACGACCGAAACCGACAACGTTGGTACATTCTACGAATTTAACCAAACGGCATCTATACCACTTTCGGTACTGCCATTCAAGAACAAAAAAATTGAATATCCGTTCATAATTAATACAGCATTGAAACTATATGAAAAAAAATCTAAACTCTTCTTCATCAAAGATGTATCTGGCAAAACTAAACTGGGGTTATCCTTTGTTGAAGTTGGAAGACATACAATAAGGATTGAGGTACAAAGTGCCAGTTTCCCGGATGCGATAACTTTTACACTGTTAAGTGAGAACTTTTCGACACACAATTTGACGAAGCTACTGTTTTATATAGAGAAGCAATCAGTTACGCTTTGGTTGAATTGTGAAGTATATGAGCAAGTAAGCGTTACAACGTTGACGGACATCGTTCTAAGCGAAGACGCCACGCTGTACTTGAGTAAATCCTCGTCAGACCAAATTGTGGTGAGTTTTTTTATTATCCGTAGTCTGTACATTTTTATCCAACTACGTCAGAAGGAGGTTTTTTAGAGTATGTGTATGTATGTATGTATATATATTTCTGTGGCACACTCTGCAGCCTAAACAGCTTTATAAGATAGGTCTTGGTTGTGGGAGTGACGTGTGCTATAATATTTTAGATAAGAGGGGGGGAGGCTTAATTTTGTTAACATACTATAGGTAATAATATTATGTTAACAAAATTAAACCCACTCTTATACAGTTTCCAATACCAGCAAATATTTTAACGATGGTTAAGTACTTAATATGCATCCTAATGAACATTAAAACATGTGTATCGTTAACATAAGTTGTATTTTTTTTTCATACCAACTAATACGCCACGCAATGCGCAGTGCATCATTATCGCTCGAAATTCAAATAGACGACAAATCGAATGGAATCATTGTAAATGATGTTTGTTTTAAAATAAACAATATACATTTTATTAATGTCAAATTTTAAGATGTCACAGCTCTTTCCACGGTTTTGTAAGTGGTAATAACCTTTTTTTAAGCTGCTTAAACAAAAGTTATATATTTGAATGTTAGGTTAGGTTAGGTGGAAGGTTATTTATTTATATATTTAAATGCTGCATTCAAATATATAAATATCCGTGTTAATTGTGCCAGTGGTTACAAAAGACGAACTTCTCATGCTGCACTGGCATATCGCACGAGGAACTTCTTGCCGAATTTCTCGACTGAAATCACTGTTTCTGAATCGTGCAGACCTGACAGGTTGCGAGGAAGAAAAGTATTGGTATCCTGATATTGATTTAAAATCAGCCCTCACAAACGTTTCGTCATCCATCAATATCTAACCAGTTTTTGAATCCACAAGGTGTATCAAGGTGTAGGTTTAGGTGTAATCTAGACCGTCTTACTGCTCGATTATACTGTTCTCTCGTTCTCTTCGGGGCTCTTTGTTTTTGTAAGTAGAAATACCGCCCTGTTTTTTGCACATTCGTTTGACAAGTACCATATTTTTTTGGATAGATCTCGTGAAGAAGTTGCTGGATTCTGATAAAACAGCTTACACACCTTTGAATCCCAATTTTTTATTTCATTTTCTTGTTTGATGACCCGCTCGCTGCTTTCTTTCAATAGTTAACCTTGTTTTAGTTGTTTTAGGGTCCTTTTCACTCCGACTTGTATTGCACGATTTTGCAAGCTCTAAATTCTCGCAAAATTAATTCGCGATCGCTTTGTTCTTTTGACTACATGTCAATAAAAATAAAACAATTGAATGTTGAAATGTGAATGCAAATACGTCCTATTTTTGAAACCTAATAAGTCTAACCACAGAAGGTTGCGAGCCCGGAAAAAAAAGGGGTTGCTTCAATTTAAAAGTACTGCACCCTTTAATGCATATTTGATAACACAGGTGATAAGGGCAAAACTGGAGCGACGGGGCCTGCTGGTACGCCGGCAACATTGACATCCTTGCTTAATGAAGATGTGGATCCTGCTCAGAGTAAGTCATCATATTATTACATGTTGCGTTTACCATATAATTAATCTTAATTCATTACGTACAAGGCACGACTTTTTAATTGATTGTTTAGTATAAATCAAAGACCATCTGCCTGAAATGTGAATTTAGTTATAGTCTTATTTTTTGTATCAAAATGTATGACACTTTAAATAGTCTTAAAATCAAATTTTAAGACTAAAACTTGATTTGTCTTATTGCTGCAAATGATCTTTGTCCCTGTTAAAAGAGAAAAACCCAAAAATACATTAGTTATTTTGGCTTATTAAACACAAAGGACGCAGGGCTAGACTTTAAAAAATACTTAATATTTATAGGTCGTTAAATTTTTAGATGCTGCAATAATGGAAATGTTCAGAGGTTTAAAAGGCCCGAAAGGAGATGGCGGAGAGAAGGTAAACCAAACTACACTACCAAGCTACTTTACTTAATTGTTGTCTGTTTTACAATAGTTATTTTTGAAATATCTACAGGGTGACATAGGACACGAGGGACCTATTGGGCCACAAGGAACTAATGGCAAAAACGGTCATGACGGAGCACTGGGAGAGCGAGGAGCAATAGGACCCAAAGGAGACTTAGGACCGATAGGTCCAAGAGGACATAAGGAAAACACAGGGGATCCGGGTCCGCCTGGAAATGTACCCACATTTGACATAGCACTTATGAAGGTAAAAGGAAAATGTGCAAATTGGCTTATCGGCGGCCACTGATGAAATTGGTGTCATATAAAAGCCTATCGGAGGTGTCAGGAATAATTGTCATATCTCTTTTAAAAATTAAATTATTTAATTATAAGTCCGAATTAGATCAAGACATGTCAGATATAGAGCTTATTATTCATACCTTATTCATAACTTGTGATTGACCACCAAAGAAACGGCTGAGGGGCTATCGCTCATTATGATTGCACGTGTCTGTGGAAGACGTACCTTCGGTTATTATAAGAAATTACATTTTTTCTATAATTTGCGAATAGAGTATCTTAAGAATAAGTACCATGTTTAAAATTTTCACGACTACCTTAATTTGCCCCGAAGTACAATCTATAAAAAAATGAAAAAGCAATGTTCCATAATTTGCACAGGGGTGCAAAATGACCTGAGCGTTTATAATGCTTTAAAAAAATTTAATGTAAGTTTGCAGATTGCAATCTAACAAAAATAAATAACTTAAGTTTCATACATCGCACACCTTTTTAATAAAGATACTGTTTGTACCAAAGGGGTCTTTACACGTGGCTAAACTGTGCCAGATAGTTTTTAACATACTCCAAACATACGGCAATTTAAAGGGGGAACCACCTTGTTAAGCCCTCTAACGATTCCAAAAAATGCACGACTACACGACTTAATTCTATACTTTTAGCTAATTCAACTGCGCTAAGTTAACCAATTCGTGAATTGCAGGGGCATAAAGGTGCCGAAGGAATGAAAGGAACGCCTGGAGTAAAAGGTGAAAAAGGGGATAGCGCTCCACCAATAGACTTGTCGTTGGTAAGATCATTAAATCAGTGATGATAACTGGTTTTTACTTGAACATGCAGTACAACACTTATGTATTTGTTTCATTTTTAGCTCAAAGGGGATAAAGGCGAAAGAGGTGATATTGGTCCTGTAGGTCCAATCGGCCCGTCAGGCCCCCCTGGCGCTGTCGGTAACCAAACATCTTTACCAGGTCCCCCGGGGCCTCCCGGACCCCCAGGTCCACCCGGGGTATCTATCGCCGGGACTGAAGGCGAACCTGCCACTATTTCTAACTCTGGTTTTGAAAGTCTCGGTAAGCTTAAGAAGGAATGATATTATTTTGGGGTTACGTTTTGAATGTTCAAAGACATTGCAATGTTTCAGGTAATGGGAACGATGTTTACGCCGCTGCTACTCTTGTCTTCAAAAGCATAACGGCATTAATAAAGGTAGAACGTGCCGTTTTCACTAGCTTTTATTTACCTTGCTTCGTTCCTATATCTGTCATTTCGTGAGTTGCTTTGTTCATAAATCTGCCATTTCGGTTCAAATCTTGCAAGTCAATCTTGAACCACTTTCTGTTACAATGAACTTAAATTTGAAACACATATTTATAACCGAGGTAAATACAATAATATCTTATCTAGAGTCTGGCAAATGAAACATGAGAATGAAAAAATGGCAACACTGTAGTGTCGTCCCTTTCAAATCAATCTAAGAAAAAAGGGACGACACTACAGTGTTGCCATTTTTTCATTCTCATGTTTCATTTGCTAGACTCTAGTAGGTGATCTAATGGTGAGGTCGGTGGGAGATAATTGGTTCTATGCTGTAGTTAGCGTAGACCCACCGCATTGGGATTCGTTTGACGGTTTCAATAGGCACATAATGACTGTATGAAAAGTGGTGCAGTCGGCAAAAGCTTTTTACTTTTTTAGACAAAACCCTTAACTCAATTTTGTTCATGTACAGTATTTATTTTTCCTGATTTCGAGTTTGGCTTCTATATATTTTGGCTGAAAATACGCGATACTTACCCTAATTGCTAATAAAACTCACCGTCCTTTAACCAACCAACGATAAAATGTAACATTTTCCTGCAGCGAACCTCGAGCACGCCTCTGGGAACCTTGGCCTTCGTGTTACAAGAGAAAATACTGCTTTTAAGGGTTCAAAATGGATGGCAATATGTCGTGGTATATTTTTCCGTTTCCTTTGCAAGAATATTTCCATTGTGCATTGAATGTTGTGTTATGAATGTCTCTAATGGGCACTTAAGGCATTTAGCAAACATTTTAATAAATAAGACGTATGATGACAGAGTTGCATATTAAAATTCCATGTTACATGTTCTTTGCAAAATGTTATTAGTACAGTCACAACACGGAATTGTTGAGCCGCTTGCCACTGTTCGTATTTTTGCCGTGTAATACAAATTGGCTTTAGACTGTTACACTTGTATATCGAGTATGTATTACCCAGCTAAAATATAAAGAGTAGACTGGCTTAGCGTTGTCGTGTTTAGACTATTCAAGATTAAGTATAAGTAAAAAAACTTAAATAAAGCCCCTCTTCCATGTAGTTATGACACCCTGCATAGACCGTTCGACATTCTATATTTGAAAGTAGACGTAAATTCCATATTAGTTTAGTATGTAAACATGCAAGGCAAGAGTGGCTTACACTTAACAAGTAATATTTTTTTATATAAATCCATGGCATAACTTCCCTATAATATGTTTAGAAATGATAAGAAAATGACCTATATTAGTAAACTTGTATCTGTGGTTGCCTCGTAATGTATAATTAGAGTATAGGCAGCCAAAACTTTAATCACATTCAAATTTCGAACATCTTCTTAAAGACAAGGAATCGTATTTGGTTGTGATTATCGAGTCAGCCGATTTATAATTTCATTTAGTAAGAAATTCTAGTACAATACATTTTTTTGAATATCGAACATGACAATCGATTCACACAATCAAACAAACAAAACAAAAAAAATAAGTCATAATTATACTAGGAGTGCATAAACATTAGAATCTACCTAACCTACAGTATAACGTGTGAGTTGCTGCACCGCACAGTCATTTGTTTCGAACTTTCGAATAGTTCCGAAGAACAGAAAATAAAGTTATCTACAACTTGAAAATGTAGGCCATATTGTACATGTTGTAGAAAACTTATGATATGCATGTAGATAAAGTTTTGTATGCAACTGTACGTATAACTAGGCATTAATCATTCTCATCTCATTATGCTCCAGTCACATAAAAGTTTTACAATGCCGGGTACTCATTAGTGAGCGTCTGTAACTGCAATTTTTAAACAATGCAAGATGTCTCAGAGGTCTTTCGGGTGTGGGTAAAGTTGATGAGACGAGATGAGAGAAATACAAATCCGAAGGACTTTCTAAGAGCTTTGGCACTGTACGTCAAGTGTTGTGTTCGTTGTCAAGCAAGTTAGCAATTTTGCATTCTGCGATATTAATCAACTGCGTCAAATGTTTATTTGAAGCTACCATGCAACAAGCGTTAATCCTTATCAATTCTTAGATTTTTTGCAGTTGCCCCACCGACGTAATAGCCCCGCTTAACCTTATAAGTATACAAGTACAATCTAGTACAATATTTAAATAGAATGTCTAAATTAAGTCTTATCTACGAGTACGTTTGGAATTTTATTTATATAATGATATTTACTTTACCAAATCAAGCACAAATCTCTACACAATTCTCTACTAGCCGACTAAATAATTAATCAGACACATCCCAATGGGTTGTCAACGCAAAATGTATGTATGTATGTAACCACGTTTATTGTACAAAAGAAACGCAATACAAAGATTTAAAAAAAAAACTACTGAGGGGAACTTATCCATTCAGAGCTCTCTTCCAGCAAACCTTTGAGAGATTGAGAAAAGTGAAAAGTTGTGCAAGTGTACAACTTTATTTAGAAAATGAGGAAAACTGTAGTCGTGAATTCAAAAATCGAACAAATCTGTGATGCCTTTTGAAATCCTTTAATATAATACACGATCAATAAATTTAAGCACATCAAAGTATTTACTGAACGTCTAGCCTTCGTCTTGTTCAATAATTAGTCACTGATCATAATAAATGAAGTAAAACAATGATTGATTCAATGTGATATTACATTATATTAGATGGGGTCGTCATTTGGGAACGTTCCCGATTCTCCGCCAACAGCTGTGGAAGCAACACACCCAACGAGGGATCAAACTCCTGTTGTAACCTCGGAGAGAAGGTTGACATCAAATGTTGTAAGTAAGCTCTTGGTTTTCAATATCATTGCCGTTATCAGGCACTCCACCGCTGGATATACGCTTCTGTTTCGGATATAAGGTTGACGGAGTAAATACGCGTGCGTCAACCTTTAAGCACCTTGCATATTTTTTACGGAATTGAACCCACCGCTGGATATACGCTTCTCCCATTTCAGCCGATTGTGTCTCTCGATTTGGACACAATTCGTTATTTTGAGGAAAATAAATAATTATTTTCCATTTAAATTTCAAAATTAATAAAATTATTAATACTTACGCAGTTATTTACCAACATTTAGAAGCAGAAATATTGAAATATTGTTTTTAAAAGGAACAAAACTATTTTTGTTGCTATTACTTATTGAAATTTTTAAGCCGAACAGACCCAATTAACGAACAGACAAACAAACAAAAAAAACAGGCAAACAAGGCAGTATAAACACGTTTTAAAAATGATTCTAAAATTTTACAGACCTGTATACAGACCTGAAGTAATTTTGTATGCCAGTTTTGTTGTTTTTTTTTAATTATTTGTTATACTTGTGTAGGTTTGATCTAATGACCAACCTTTATTCAACACGATAAAAATCATATCCGGTTCGAGCTGTTATCGTATTCTCATTTACTAAATAGCTCTTATTTACTTGACAGTAATGGCAACTCACGTCAGAACAATACCATAACAGATCAAAGACGATATGTTTTTTACCGTCGGGAATAGAGGCTCTGAAAGGTGGCTTGAGAAATCAAATATTTGATAGTCAAAAACTATAGTGCCCGGCCAGTGAGAAGTCCATTCTGACACATCACTTTAGTTAAAATTATAACTTAAAACTCAAGCAGAACCAAAAAAAAAAAATGTTACTCCTTCACGCTGCAAGCGCTGGACGTATTTAGATGGAATTTGGAATGGAGATATCTTATGCCCTGGAACAAACAGGGTACTTTTCATCCCCCAAAAAAAAGTTCCCGAGAGTGTTACGATATTCTAGATCTACGCGAACGAACTCACCGGCAGAAGCTAGTATGATGACAGGTGTCAGGATTGACATCTTATCGGCCGGGCACTATAACCAGCTAAATAAAAACTTTTTCAGCTTCGCTTGATCGCCCTGAATGAACCTTATACGGGGGTAATTATGTCTATGACGAATGTGTCCGGGATGTTTGCTGTCAATAACGACTGTACTAGACAATCCCGAAGGTACAACTTAACTGGGTCATACGACGTTTTTTTTAATTATAGGTAAGTCTAATAACCTTTTTTTTTTTTAAATCAAAATACCGTTTGTAGCCCTGTGGGTAATTTAATAAATTCGACCAGGGTGGTACTGCATTATACAAAGGGAACAGCCTATTATAAATAGATTTCATTTATTCAGACATTTTCATCCATTATGTTAGTATGTACATGTGTGTATGTGTGTATGTGTGTGTATGTCTATTGAGGTATACTGACTAACATACCTCAAGGTCATTAATATATCTCAATTGGGACAGTCGCACAAAATAAATTATTCCCAAAGTTTAGCTCTAGGCTTGTAATATGCTTGTAATTTATTATATAAATGAATGCATTGACCAACAAATGATTTATAAACGTATGAACAGTCAACGAATAAAAATGTTGAGCATACTTATAACCTTCTCATTGTCATTGCCATGTGTATAATTTGATGTTTCGTTGAAAGTTTACTGTGACAATGCACTATGTACCTACACCTACATAAGTATGTTCAATTTCACCTCAGCTAAACACCGAAAATTTGATCACATTTAATTTATTAAATTTGAGCATCAAGTTTTTTTTTTCAACAGGGGTAAGGGGATTCAATATTTGGTACGAGAAAGCTACCGGCATCTTCCAGTAGTGAATTCGTATGGAGATGTACTCTTCGACTCATGGAACAGCCTAGTTGATGGGTTAGGAGGTGTTCTACCGACAGCAGCGAACATTTTCAGCTTCAATGGAAAGAACATTTTTATTGATTCCACATGGTGAGTATAAAACTAGCTTTTGTCTGAAGCAGGTTTAAAGGTACAGAAACTTTTTTTCAGAAATGAGAATAACGTGTCATTTTATTGGCTAAATTTTATGAATCCATCTATCCTATGAAGTATACATAATACAGTGTGTGACATCCATACGAACATATATTTTAAGGGCAGTTAGATAAGACGCTAATTAACGTAAATTGGTACATTAAGTTAACAAAAGAAAACATTTTTTTTCATACAAATTAATTCGGCACGCAATGTATTCAAATAACCATGTCGTCTACGTAAGCACTTTCTGTTCATTGATTTATTGACGACGTTATTGTCAACTCAATATTGAGTTGTACATTGCTGCTCGATGGACCTTTTAAAAATGAATTACACTAAATTGATTGGAGCTATTAACTCAACTCCTTCTGTAAAAGGTTCACAACACTTAAAGCTATCGTTACTTAAAATTTATGTTCTTATGGATGTCACACACTGTATAAAAGAAGAAACTGACTGCCTGATCGATCACCGCTCAGACTTGAAATTCCTTTGATATCCTAGGGGTGCAACAAGAAGCGATTCATATCCTAAGGCGTTAAAATAAGGGGAGTAGCAGGAAACTAATTTAAATGATAAATATTTTGATCCCATTGTAATAATCACACATACATGCCTACATACATAACATACCTTCACGCCTTTCTCCCAATATGATAGACAGAGACTATCGAACGTCAGGTGCATCGGTTTAAACATACTTTCGCGTCCTCTACATTCATCAACCTCTTCGCGTACGTGCGTCGGTTTGAGATGCTTAATATGCTTATTCTATTATTTATTTGCCTTCATTCAGTACATTGCGAATCTGATCACTTTATGTGCGTCTAGGGCGGACCCTACCGATATCTGTGCCCTCAGTCTCGCTCACAACACACCCTCTTTCGCTTTTTTTTTAATACATTCTTTATGACAAAACCATCTTCGATCTTTGTAGTAACATAGTGATGTTAATGGTCTAAGATCCAAATAGGAGACGATTTGCACCTTCTATATAGGCTTCATACTTTCGATTCGTATGTGATTTGTCTATTAAAAAAGCATATGCATTATTTTTTAACAAACATATTTTTAAATTTTTAATTAATTATATACCGGACTGAATTTTTTCAGCCTATATATTCGCCGTATATTATTTAGCATATTAAATATGATGTAAAATGCTTTTTATTGAATAAACAGCCCGTGCAAATCGTCTCCAGTCGGATCTCCTACTATAATAAACTAAATATACGTTTTTTATTACGCGGGCCTAATTACTTGGGTGATTATTCGGCGTTTTAACCGCCGTCATTATTATCTTCGCATATTATTCAAGATAAACTTTTTAATTGTTTTATGATTTTAAATGGAATTAATACTACCCCCGGGTCCGTTGACTTTGACATCAAAAGCTGGTAATTATCATTGTTTTCATCAATATATTGAAAACAACAATGACGGCGGTTGAAACGCCCAAATATTCACCCACTTATGCGTATTTTTTTTAGGCCGGACAAAAAGATATGGCACGGAGGTAGCTCAGTCAACGTGAGACAGAAGGCAAACTGCAACGATTGGACGAGCGCAAGCCACAAGGAATATGGAGCTGCATCTCCGCTAGAGTCTAACAAACTGCTTAGGCAGGAAATGTAAGTTTAATACTTAAAAAGGTACCTAAACATACTTTTTATTATTATCTTCGACTTACCAGCGATTTACTCTCTATCTCTCTATTAATAAAAATGAAGTTAAGGAATTTATCAATTATAATGTGTGTTTAGGTACCAGTAAATGTTTTATAATGTCACTGTGTACCATATCCGGTCTCGGCCTACAAAAATAGAACCAACCCGTCGTCATACCCTACTGTGCCGCGCTATTTGTTCTACGGTGGGTTTTTATTTGGCTGCGTCTCTATTCTAGGCGGTAAAATCCAAATCATTGGATATGTTATAACTAAGTAAATAAGAGCTATCAAAAGGTTGACAACACGATAAAAGGTCAAAATCGATTTGATTAGCCAATAATAGAACAGAATACAACCGCGCAACTCGTGGATCATGCTGATTGGTTCCCGCGCTTCGAAAAATCATTATCTGAGCCGATACATTGGTAATCCATATCAGTTGTGTTTTACTATAATAAATAGTACTAATCCCATTATGGATATGCTTATTATCACACAAATATTTGCACTTACCGGGTACCGGACCCCGTGACGGATAACTTGGACAGGGTCACTCTCAAGGCTCACTGTAGTGATAATTAAATCATAATATATTTGGTCACTTTGATAAAGAATGCTCACAGAATAGTATTTTACGAGTAAGAAAATAACTCTTCTATTCGTTGGGCAGGTATCCGTGCGACAGCCAATTCATTGTGCTGTGCATAGAATCAGCACCATCAGGTCCGTCAGACAGAACCTCGGAGGCGACAGAGGTATAGGTACGCAGTAAGTAATACTACAAATAATTTCTAATAAAATTTAAACTTTTAGGACAAACTTTTGCAGCGTACTGCATTTTTTATATAGCCCAGTCTATATTTTCTTATCAAGACCATGCTAACGAAACCCAATTGGTCTAAATTAAGAGTAACGAAAACCCTGTTGCCATCTTCCGACTTCATCACCAGATCAACTGTAAAATACCATTATGTTGTCAATGGGTTTGCATTACCTATATGTATTTCAAATATCAGACTATTTCATAACGGGAACTGGTTCAAAATTGAACTGGAACAAAAACGCCAAGTTAATTAACAGCTTGTAAAAAAGAAAAAGTATCTTCTTAAAATTAGCCAACTTGCTCAAAAATATACTTATAAACTCCATGGTGTTATAGCAGTATAAATTGTATGAGCACGTTGCCTTTTTTATGGAGAAGGTACACGAACACACAACACAGGGTACCTACCTATAATTTTTTCGAAACACCTTTTAACAAATGTATTATTACGCAGCATTTTCATTTCATCGTAAGGCATTTCACGTTGCATGATTTTTTTTGGTATTTACAAGTGTGACCAACGTAATTAAAGTTCAAGATATAGTAAAAAACATTCTAGTTTCAGCAGAAACTTAGTGTTCGATGAAATTTAATGATACAGTCGATGAAGTAAAATTCGTTAAAATGATAGATTCAACCTGATTTGAATTCTCAAGACTATAATCTTAAGGCTGTTCTGTAATTATCATTCAACTAAATATATTTAGTTAATTTGGTTAAGTTGTGGTATTTAATTCAAATACCATTTCGAGAATAAGGTTTGTAAAACCATTTGGCTTCTAATGTGTAGTGACGTCACGATTTTGATTGGTCAGTTGTATCTAGTCTGTGATCAACCATAGTACTGCATATAATACGAGTCCGAAATGCTGTAATATACAAATAATGATATCGAATTTTGTCTTATTAATAACTGTATATAAACATGACAATATGCAAGATCTTAAAAAAATGGAATGATCAATATATAAATCCGTCCGTCTATTTTCGTTTTGTTTTGGGTCGCCCGTGCGTTTGGGTGAAATTGTCAAAGTTGACGTGATCGACAAAAACGCACAGCAAGGCAAAAATGCAATCAATAACGTTTTAAAGAAACTGTCAAACGTTTTAAAGCATGTCTCAAACAAACCAATTTTGTAGTGACGTCATAACGCCAATTTCTTTAAATAAATTAATATACTTATGTTAATACAAAAACCACGAAATTAGTATCAAAAAAGTAAGATTTGATTTTTTGGGGTATCCCAATTATTAGTTAAGAATGTGGTTTATTGAACCCAATTAAATTTGGTGATGGAGTCGAATCACGCAAGATTAAAAATTAAAATTGTCTGACTGTACAAAAAAGTAGTAGCATAAAAAGTTTTTTCAAATTACATTATTAAACCTTAACCTTTTTAATTACAGGGCAAGAAGACGAAGAAAATTGATGAATAACTTCCCGTTTTAAGCATGACATTATTAATAAGTAATTGTTTGAATCCCTCTCAATTTGTGCTCTTAAAAGATAAAAGATAAAAGAAATTTATTTAGTAAGTAGGCCGCTCGGGCACTTTTACACGTCAAGATACTACCAGCGCTTCCCAAGAGGAGACCACTGCTGAGAAGAAACGCCGCAAGAAACTCAGCAGTCAGTCATTTTTTAAACTTATTTCATATTGCATATTACAATGGTATGTACCTACAACTTAATCTAGCATTATATAAAGCTACAAGTATTAAATTAAATATAATATCAAATAACAGTAGTTCAGCAGGAAAACATGCCAAAAATCTTACGGGAGAGAAAGATAGAAAAGAATAAAATAAAATAACTACAACTACCTACTTATTTATGTGTATATGAGATGGTGCAAGATGACCACATAAAAGTTTCGATATGTTTTCCTGCATCAACGGTGTCCCCCAGACAAGAAAAAGCAGGATAAAGCCTTTGCATTTGAACAAATTACTATTGACTAAGTTTCGGGTGTAGGCCATGCATTTTTGTCTGTTAGATAGTCCTCGACCCTATAATACGCTTTAGACATTAACGACCTTTTCAAATATTTTTTAAGTGCTGGAAAGGGTAACTTTAAAACTACTTCAGGTAATTTATTATAGAAATGAATGCATTGACCAACAAATGATTTATATACTTTACGGACACGGAATTTTCGAATAGCTATTTTATTTTTATTTCTAGTATTTAAATTATGTATATCTGAGTTTTTGGTAAACGAATCTAAATTCTTAATAACATAAATAATATTCTCGTAAATACATTGAGACGCTACAGTTAAGATATTAATTTCTTGAAAAAGTTCTCTTAATGAGTCACGGGAATTTAAATTATAAATAGAACGAATGGCCCTTTTTTGTAACACAAATATAGTTTGTATGTCAGCTGCCTTACCCCAAACCAGAATACCATAAGACATAACACTATGAAAATAACTATAATAAACTAAGCGAGCTGTCTCAACATTAGTTAGTTGTCTAATTTTCCTAACGGCGTAAGCTGCCGAACTTAGTTTACCTGCCAGTGCAGCTATGTGGGGACTCCATTGCAAATTTTTATCTATTGTTATGCCTAGGAAAACCGCCCTATCTACCATTAGCAAACACTCGTTATTTAGAAAAATACTAGAATCTACCGGTTTAACATTAGGCAAAGCGAACCTAACACATTTAGTTTTCTTGGCATTTAGTAGCAAGTTGTTACTAATAAACCAATTATGTACTTTAACTAGAGTGGCGTTTATCCTACTGTAGTCTACGGTTTTTCTATCTACCTTGAAAATTAGTGAAGTATCATCAGCAAAAAGTACAATATCGCAAAGTTCATCTACTATTGGTGGTAAGTCATTTATGTAAACCAAAAATAAAAAAGGACCTAAAATAGAGCCTTGAGGCACACCTATTTTCACTGTAGCTCCAACAGATTGCGTTTTGTTTACAACAACTGTTTGAGTTCTATCACTTAGATAAGAAGACATAAGGCTTAAAGCTTTATTGGACAATCCATAATGTTCTAATTTAAAAATCAGGGTCATAATGTTCCACGCAATCAAAAGCTTTAGAAAGATCACCATTAACGTTTTTTTGTCAATCCAATATATTTGTAATGCCCTAATGTAATGTGTATATAAATATTTTTCCTATAGCTACAATACGGCTTTATTTTTATTAAAGAATAATGTAATGTAAAATGCGTTGTTTTTTTAATAAGTGTTACTCGGTCTTTTATTTTCTACCAATCACCATTACTTGCTTTATTGCTATTAAGTTAGTACTTAAAATAAACTTTCCTCAATTATTAATTGTGCTATAAACTTATTTTGGAAAATATCAATAAATATTAAAAACTTACTACTTTTTTACATTTACTACCTAATCATTTCAATCTACAAAGGTTTCCCGGTACAGAGACCACAAAAGTGACTCTTCTACCCTATTAAGATCATAAACCTATTATTTGAACTGCGTTATATGTTTATGATAAGGTTAATTTTATTACATGATATTTGCAAAGCAAACAGCGTTAATTATCCTTTGTTTTATGATTAACAATGAAGTTAGAAAGGCTGCTGCTTTATGTTCACGGTACAGACCTTTGTTCCATCGATACAAAAGCAAAAAGAAAAATAGGTTGATTTATAAAACTACCACGGCACTTTTACACGTCAAAAATGGCTGACAATATTGGAAGCGCTGCAAGAACCTAAAAAGTCGTCATTATTAAACATGTTAAAATGGACTGCCCTATTATTGGCCACGTACCAATTTTTGGCCCCATGAACTTTAACATAAGGTAATAGAGACAGACGACTATTCAACATTCACTAGGTGCCGTTACTGGTATTTTATAGGCCAGTTATTAGGTGTTGTACCCTACTTATTAGCTGTTACTCGCGCCTCCGTCCGGAATACAATTATTAATATTAAATCATATATTTTTGTGGAATGGTAGACTAAGTTCGTGGTATGGATGGCGAAGTTTAAGTTCTCGTGCTCACTTGTGTGTGCAGGAGGAATTTCGAACTTTGTCCATGAGTCGTGACCCTTTCGGGAGTTACGAGAAGACATGAGCAGGTAAATTAACTAAGGAACCAGCAGAACTACCTGTGATAAGGTAGCGGCTTTTGATTATTAAAAATCCTTATCTATAAAGTTTTTTTTTTAACTTTACTATAATACTTGTGAATTTTTAACTTCTCGTTGCTACTTAGACGCACTGTTTGTAATTTAATAATTAAGAAAAACAAACTGCTTTTGTTTGAAACCGTTTTTCATAAACAGATGAACCAAATTTATAACAAAATGTATTTCACTGCCGTACTCCGAGATATTTAACATCAAAAAATATCAAGCATCGGTCCGGTTCCATTTCGGTTTCTTGGCCAGTGTGCAGGCGTTAGAGAAAATTAAGTTGTTTTTTTTTCAAAGTTATGTTTTAAAAATCTTCAGTAAGGGACAAGTTAATCGTCATTGACTAACTCCAAGTGAGGCTGTAAGTCACGCAAACATTTTTAAAGTCGATTTAATATGCTTAGAACGCAGATTAATAGAAAATTCTTAGTCATAACCTAACACTTACAGACAAACAGATACCTTGTCGTAGTAAATCTATGGCAAATCCTTTAATTACGGAGCACAAAAAGATTAACTTCTAAACAATATCTCAGCTCCAGTCCCCGGCTACGTGCAATAACGCCCGACTCAAGCACACCGGGTGCATATAAACACAAACTTGTGTCATGACACGACTAATAAGACTCTTGTCTGATAAACTTGCCTGCACGGCAGCCATTTGTATGAAGTTCCGCTACACATACACCTTGCAATTAATGAGGTCAGCTCGTATCATTTCTGTGGCTAACGTATGAATTTTTATTCAACTATTTTAGAAGATTTATTTTGTATTTTATAACATATTGAGGGAAAACGAGCACGCAGACCACCTGATGAGTGGGCTCTGAACCTCATAGAAATTTAACTATCGGAAAGTTTATAAACGATCTTGTAGTGCCTATTTGCGAAGAGTTTACCGGTACGTTTTTTTTTAACAATATGTTAGACAACATTAGCGACTACTGATAGATTTGTCACTGTATTATGAACTTTGGAGTTTTTAAAGAAGGTACACTGTATTAAAGAAGGAATTCTGGTGAAGAATTTCTGGGAAGGTAGCTGGACACCACGAAAGTGTAATAATTTGTTGTATTTGATTTTCAGTTATGGTATTTATTATAGAGTTAGTCCGTCCGTCCACATGTCTGTCAGCGGCCTGTTTTTAATCAACCATAATAGATATGCAGTTGAAATTTTTAAAGTGTGTACAATAAAATAAATAAAAAGGACTTTATTTAATACAGGTGTTTCTGCTCAACCTTAAAAATCACTGTATCTCTAGAACCGTATTAGTTAGTCTACTGAAATTTAAAAAAATATAACAACGAACAATAAAAAATGCTAATATTAAAATCCTTACAAAAATGGCACGGAACCCTTCGTGTGCGAAGCAGACTTGCACTTAGTCGGCCTTTGACTTTTTTGACTTGACGTGTGCTTTGATGTGTCAAGCTTGTCAATCAAGATCGATTTATAAATATGGTTTTTAACTACTCGCAGACCAAAAATAAAAAATAAATAAAAAATCGTTGAACTCGTGATGAGTTAATATATAGGTAGTGGTGATAGGACCTTGTGTAGGGTTGTAACGGTCTGGATATGCACGTTCAATTCACAAATATAAATCATTTCAGTTTGGGCTCTAACAAGAGTAAAAATCATTATACATTAAAGATTACTTTAAAAACATTATTCCATATAAAATATCAATACGTCTAAATATAACTATTTACAATCAAGTGTGTTGACATTAAATTGAATCTTGAAATACAACCTATTGTAATAAAGGCGCTTTTGTTCCTTGCGCGTACGGACGCGAAACAAACAAACTGATTAATAATTACAGAGCTGATTTAGAATGTCAAACTAAAGATTAAGATTGTTAATATATGGAGGCGGAATGGAATTGGATATCGCGGATCGAAATACGACGCGCCGGAGTTGCCTTTGTGTTTTACCGACTTATGATGGATGGCTTTTTCGCGGAGTCAGGAATAGAAATACAATTGGCCGAAATCGGGAAATGGATCTTATGTAAGGGCGAATTGGAGTCTATTTAGATTAAGTAAGATTATGTTGCGCAATATGGCTGGCGAGTGAGGAGTGTCGATATACAAAGATAAAAAAAAGGGAATGGAAAATTATGGGAAGCGCTCTATGTGGGGTGTGTAAGGATCACAATTGCAAGATTTAGGACGAAATTGTAGAAACTTCCAAACTGGGAAAGATATGAATTCAACGAAAGGGAGGGGGAAAAGGGGGCCTGGAGCTATGGTCTTAACGGAGCAGACATCACTTTGGCGAAGACTTCGGAGTAGGAACCACTGGTCGACAATTAGGTTAGCTCGCGCGCTCGATACTTACTTATACTCTCGGTATTTGCGTGATAATTTACGTTGGTTATTAAACAGTGTTCGTGTATTGTAGATCGTTGCATTTTTCGGTGTAGATTGCGTTTGTATAATCCCGGGACTTCGCATATAGGAGAGGGTCGTTACCTTAACAGTATAACTTCATTATTTGTTCTAGCAGTGATACCTATTTAGCTTACTAGTTACAGTTAGTATTTGCGGACCGATTAAGAGTGTTATGCAGTTTGAGCTACGTCGCGTTGCAGTCTTATATTAAACACCGTTCTTTGTGTTATTATATTAGTGATTTATTTTACTTCATGTAGGGAATATTGCGGAGTCGTGAAGCATTCGTCGGCGTCGGACGCTAGATTCATGTTAGTTCAGCTGCGGTTCGGTAGTATATACGGTTATAGCGGTGTAGGTTTAAAAAAGGGACTTTTAGTTACAAATTTATTAAAATTAATCCGCAAGGTTTTAGGGACAACATTTCACTTAGGGAATAGGTAATAGGTACTATTGTGTGGGGAGTTGCCTTCTTGTCATGTATGGGAATGCAGCGTGAAAGCTCTGTATTTTTATGTATGATAGGGGACGATTGGGGTCTGCACATTAGTAAAGAGATTTACTTCAGGCAACAGGGGATGGGTTTTTATATAAATATTAATAACCTGGTTATTTTGGTAAGACAACTCGTATTATCTTTACTGTGTGAATTTTAATTGATTTTATTTGTGTTGTATTAATTAATTATTTCTGTGTACTTTTCAGAAGCTTTGGGTTAGTTATCATTTGTGTCTGGTACATTGCATTAACTAGTTGGGGGTTAAGCTGTAATTTCATTACGGCGGGGGGATTGCCTTTTGTGTTAAGCTAGATTAGCATATGATTGTACCAGAACAGTGATCAGGCTACCACTAGTAAGTGTCTGACAAATCCGAGGTAGCTTAACGGAGCCTTTGGTTTGGAACTATTAGATTCTAAAAGAGCCTTGGGCAAGCCCAGATGTTCTCTTTACCAACATAGACATCTGTAGAAATGCCTACTTATCCTCAATGTCAGCCTTCAGAGAACAAGTGGGGTCCACAAGTTGGCACGCCGGCGCGCACCCACTGAAGCTCTGTTGGAGTTGAGAATGGGTCCCGATAAATCTATTATTATTTATATATACTAAACCACACAATAGGGCGCCTTACTCTTGCTATCTACCAGACTGCGGTCTATCAAAAGCAAGAGGGGAGGTACACACAACACGAGTGTTTAGGTTGCCTTCTCAGCCGACTCAGCTGAACTGTCCAGATTCCATAGGGACCTAGCTAATTACTGGGAGAGGTAAGCCCATAGGAAGTAGTTCGTAGAATAGGCCTATACAGTAGGAATAGGGTAGCTTCAACGTTAGGGAAAGTAGGAATTTAGGTATATAATCTGTAGGGATTCGTCTAGGTTTGATAGTAACGTTATGTGTTAAAAATAATCATTTACTTAAACTTCTTTGCGTTTGGTGTTATACCGCCTCTAAATTAGTGAAGGAAGTAGGAAATTTACATTAAATAAGATTATCGTCATAACTAATAAATTAGGGACGGAATAACTTCTTATTTTTATCTAATTTTATCTAAGGAGATCTCAGCTTATTGTGACTCAGTTTATCATTTTCTAAGCTATTAAGGCTTATGGAAGCCTATCAGAAAGTAAATATTCCTAGTCTTTAGCAGACTAACTGCAATTAAAAGTAATTATTTTAAAGTCATATTGACGAGTTGGATTGCCTTCCCTCATTTGATCTTCAGAGGCAGGTGAATTACTATGCATACTGAGATACGTCTCTGCTGTCACTGTCTACGGACACCAGCTAGTCACTGTGTGGGAACTTTACCAGCCATTCCTACGGGAATTTATGCATAAGAAAATGCACTACGATGACCGAGGTCGCTCCTTCTTGTGAATGTACTTAAACCAACAAAAAGTTCAAGACTGGAAAGCTTTACTATACCTTCTAATCTACAATACAATTGATTGAGACTTAGTGAACTGGGTTCTCCTTGCAGCATCTGACAAGTTACAATTCCAACTATAAATACAACCGTTCCAGAATACCTAAAGATTGAGTAAAGTAAACTCATGATACGTGATTATTTCTAGTCTATGGCAGATGACCATTTATACTTCAACATCAAATGATCCTAAGGGATGGACTGATTTCTCTCAACATACTGAATATTTTACGTCATGTGCTTTCTCTGTTTACACTATGGGTTACGCACCCTGCCTGGTATTACTCAAGGGTATACCGGCCTTATAGTCTGTGAGCAGTTGGAACCACTAACCCATTCCTACGGGAATATACCTACTTCATCAAATATCTACAAATTATGATTGAAATCATCATTACAACAAGCATTCATCATGACTAGAAAGATTCACTTTCATTAAAAGGAATTATTTCTCTGTTTACGCTATGGATTACGCACCCTGCCTGGTATTACTCAAGGGTAAACCAGCCTTATAGTCTGTGAGCAGTTGGAACCACTAACCCATTCCTACGGGAATATACTTCATCAAATATCTACAAATTATGATTGAAATCATCATTACAACAAGCATTCATCATGACTAGAAAGATTCACTATCATTATAAGGAATTATTTCTCTGTTTACGCTATGGATTACGCACCCTGCCTGGTATTACTCAAGGGTAAACCAGCCTTATAGTCTGTGAGCAGTTGAAAACACTAACCCATTCCTACGGGAATATACTTCATTAAATATCTACAAATTATGATTGACAGTTCGACTTTGACATGTTAATAGTTCAGCTCCTAGTGAATTTAATATGATTTACAAACAATACCATTACTTTATATTTCTCTCCTGCAATGGAGTAAGGAGCTTTTTGAATATTCCCTCTTGTCCATTGAAAACTGATGACATACTTTCACTGACTCTATTATTATCAACTGACAAAGACTGTAAAATCAATGACCCACCTGGAAAGAAAAGATTTAAAGCGCTGGGGGGATGTCCAGTCAGGTAGACGAGTCCCACAGTCTTGAGCGGGGAGTCATGGGCTCTGACCATAGGCGCAAAAGCAAAATGCCTTAAGCATACTTTCCAGTTTCAACATAACAACCACTAAATAGACCCAGACATTGACTGACCTTTTATTAGTATAAGTTAAGTTAAGACCAAATTATCATTATCTTTTATTAACTTCACTTCACTTCTCTCTTAATTCTGTAGGCTAAGGGTTAGGCTTTAATCATGTAACTATACCAATCTTATATGCATGAAAGTTTCTTAGGTTACTATCTGTAACGGTTCACAACATAGGTTCCTGGACACTAAACGATCATATGGCCATTTCAACAATATTTATTCATTCTTACTCTATTATATTAAAAGACAAGAATTTAATAATAGCTTTTCTTAGAGTAGCTTTTCATAGTTTACATTTACATAGGACATAGGTCCATACATTAGGTTAGAGTCAAAATTAGGGAAAATAGGAAATTAGGTAGGGTATAGGTTTTTGATAGGGAGGGTTACAATTTAGCGTGCCGTAGTGACCAGGATATTGAACTTACTTATTAAACTTTTTCCAGTTAATTTTTAATTATAATTACATAAAGAGTAAGAATGATTTAGGTAGGTAATTTGGTGTCGTGAGAATGGATAGTGGTATAAGATTTGGTATAGTTGATGACTTTGTTTATTGGTTAAATAATTTAAAACTCAAATTTAAAAAACGACACTTATAATTCACAAAAATAATACAAAAGGCTAGGTCGCGTTAAAGTTTCTTAGATCCTCAGGCGCGTTAAACACTTCACTATTATTGGTTCTGGTGTCTTCCATCTATGCTCTAATAAGTCGTTATCACTGTAAAATATAATTTCGTCCATTTGCCAGTATCACAACAAAATAATAATATAAAAGTTAGTAGTAGGCCAGGTTAAACCGAAACCGTTTGTCCTCTACTTCTCTAGTTATTTGATTATTCACTTTTAAGACTCACTGTTACATTTACTTTACTTATTTTTAGATCAAACACTTATTACTTTGATTTGCTTTGTGGTTTGAGAAACTAAAAACTAAAAACTAAACAAAAGACATTGTTATTTTTCACAGATTATACATAGACTCACAGACTTTTAAATGTATAGAGAAAGTTGCTATGGTTAAAATATTAAATAATTCATTATAATAATTCGCGGATTGAAAATTATTACTGCACTAATATTTAAAAGTCACAATTAATTTATTTATTTATTAATTACGATAGGTAGATTTAAAAATATTTTAGGTAGGTATAAGAAACAAAGTTTATAAAGGTTGCTTACGAGAAGCATAGAAAATACTCGTAATCATATTATTTTTCCATACAGTTTACTAACAGAATACATATTAATCTCTTAAAATCCTAGCAGAATTGTTTCAATACTTAATTAAAATCTAATCAATAAAACTAAGATATTATTTTAAACTTTCATAGATTATAGATATACTTATAAGTTTACTGAGTACAGGAGATGGAATTACTTAATTATGAAATTTTAGTACATTTTCCATAGCTTCAAATTCGAATTTGACAAATTAAGTTTATTTAGTTATATACAATTAGTAAAGACTCTGGGTAAGAGTTAAAGTATGTAGGCAGTATGAGCAGGTTGTATTATCTTTTCTAGCAAAACAATATTTAAAAATATCCCCTACATTCAGAAATTTTCGATTTCTACTTAGTAAACTAAACTTACCATTTTTAATAACTCAGATATCAGTATGATTCTTCTTCTCATCTGAAATATATTAGGAATGTACCTATGATTAGACTGGAAACTAGCAAAAACGGAATTAAGTAGATAAGTCTGGTTTTAATGAAAAACGGTTTAAGTAGGTGCATTTAAGCATAGGAAACAATAATTATTTATGTTTAACAAAGCAGCGGCTCATAAAAGAATATAGAATTTAATTATATTTAACTCCTCAGTGGGATTTAATTTTCAATACCATAGTAGTGACCATGGCACTAGTTTAAAAGTCGGGGGGTTGTTTAGTCATAACTTTGAATTTAGATGAACAGATGTATGTTTACTTTGGATATCAAAAAAATAAGAAGTTACATATACTTAGAATACATTAAGTACCTTATTTTTAAACTGCTAAGATCCCAATTTATACATTTTTATAAAGTTTGTAAGTATGGGATAAGTAAATTGTTTATCAGAAAAACCAGACTAGAATAAATTAAAATCATCATATAAATAGGTTTATGATGTTGGATAACAAGGTTTGAATACTATTTTAGTATTTAGTATAGCTGTCACAAATTAGAACTTCTCGCATACCGTAAAGTCAGGGGGTTGTTAGAACACTCCCACAAAACCGCTAAGTGTAGGAATTGTATAATACAAGAATAGTGCATTGCATAACAAAAGGGAAATAAGGGAAAAGACAGGAAAACATAATGCATTTCTTTTCAAATTTTTAATGCAATAAATCCCATTATACCACATCACTTTACTTAGTAGTTTAACCATAAATAGGAAATTAAATCCTACAGCTTGCATTGGTTTCACAGGTTTTTACTTGCAGCACAATCGTTGCTAGTTAAGTTATATCTTGTAGACAGATAAACCTTCATTAACATTGCCATGTCAGCAGCAGGGTAAATTATCTCCAATATATCAGCAAGGGTATCATCTCACAAAGATAATAGGATGTAGACTGAAACAAACAACATATTCCATTAGTTACTGAATCAATATGAAGTAAAAATCATAACAACAAACTTTACTTTTTACTATCAGGTTAGGTTAGGTATCTTTATTAGGTAATCTAAGTTTTAGAATGAAACTAGATAAAAGATTTTCATGTGACTATAAGTTTTAACTCACAAATAGATATATAAAATAGTTTAAAATAGTAAAAGACGTCGATCGTATACTTACGTTTTACGAATAGTTTTCCTTTATAAGGGACATGGACAAAGCTGTCGTTAGGCGTCCATGAATTATCCACCTTGTGTGATACAATTATTACATCATGTGACTAGCTGAACAAGAGTTAAACACATTTAACACTGATTAATGATCATTAAATTAATAATAGTAATTAATTTAAATTGTTAAACATAGGACCTCAGTTTATGTTTATTTTGACGGACACTAACCCACAGATTATTTAATATTATTTATCACTGACCATAGATGATAGTCATAACCGTCTCCGTCCGTTCAAAAACTCAAACGAGTTTGAGAAGACTAATAAAATTTCAAGTTTGATACGCGGTTAATTAAACGACTAAATTTATTATTCCATTATAGTCGATTTTAAATAACAATTATATTAATGATAAAAGAGTATAGTATGTTAACCAAGTGTTAGGGATAAAAAAAAATTAGTATACATTAAGAAACAGTTTTGGAAAAATTGGGTCATATTGCCAATTCAATTTTGGGTCGCGTCATCGAACTGAACTTATTTACATGTATTAAAATAGGTACATGACATGTATGTTACGTAGGTATAGCTCTAAGAGGTATAGCCAATTGAGGAGGTGAAGTTTTGTTTGAGAGCCTATCCACTGAAACTAGATATTAAATATTAAAAGGGAAAACAAATGATATCTAGTAAAATTTAGTTTTTTTTTCCTTTTATAATTAGTGAGGTGCATTTGGAGAAAAATAAACATATCATAAACAAAGAAAATGCCTGGAAAAAGAGGAACACGTTTTCGTAAACGGACAAGTCATTTTGAAGAGCAAAGTTCTGCGGATAAGGAAAGAGGAGAAGTAACAGAAGTAGAACCCCTCGTAGCAGACGAGAGTGATGAAGTGCCACCTCGGCCGAAGAGAGTGCGAAGAACACAAAAAACAGTTAGAACACCACAAATGTACAGTATGCTAAATCATACAATTAGAACTTTATCAACCAAATTGAACCAATTAATAGGGGAAGTACAGAGTACAAAATCTTTGATAGATTCACAGAATAACACGACAATTTGTGAGGTTGTAGAGAATATTCAGGAACAGCCTACTTCAACAAATCGTGAGGGAAGTGAGAATTCGGAAGAGTCAAGGATCCGTATCAGTGAGAAGGAGACAGATAACGTTATGAATTCACCAGAGGTACAGAAAAACGTGAATAGCGATGTGTATAAGAGCGTAGTTTATAATATTAGAAATCTCAATATTGAAAAGCCAAAATTCGGATTAAAACCTGATTATCATCCGGTTAACTTCATAGAGGACTTGGACAGTTACATGAGGAAGGCCCAGAAAGAAAACAATGATTTAGACCTGGTTCAAGAGTGCTTAGTTGGGGATGCCAGGGATTGGGCTCGGATATATAAGGATAGATGGACATCGATAGATGATTTTAAAGCGGATTTTTTCAAAACATATTGGGGGGAAAACGAGCAAAGTGATGTGCGCCGTCAGATAGTGCAAGGAAATTGGGTTAGGACAGAGAATGTTTCAATGTTGAGTTATTTTTTGCGAATTACTGGGAGAGCACAAAATCTGAGTTATAAGATACCTGAAAAACAGTTAATAGACGACATGATGAGACATTACCCACGTTATGTACAACAGGCATGGGTTACAGCAAGGTCGGACACTATTATAGCGGCGGCCGAATTTATAAGGAATATGGAGAATGTTGATACACAGGGTTATAGTGCAGCGGTCGTGAACAAACAGGCTAATAATTTTGAAAAAAGAAGAAATGAAAGTCAACAACAATATCGGAATTGGCGTAGACCTCAAGCAGAGTATAGAAGGGGAGAGCAGAAGAGAACTACTGTTAGTCTAGTAGAAGAAGAACCGTCGACGGAAGAGGGTGTTGAAGCGGCGTTAAACTAGAGGAAGCTGCCGTTCTCGTCCCCAAGTCAGCTTCAACTTTAGGGGACAAAATATTACGTATAATGACTAAAATGAATTGGACGCCTGGGCAAAATTTAGGCAGTAATGGTAAGGGAATAAAAGTGCCTATTAAAGGGGAGGTGTTAGAAAAAGAAGGAAAGGAAGGGATAGGGTATAAAAGGGCAGAACCTAAGGAGTTACAGGTACCACATCGAATTGTAGATGTATTAAAGTTAAAGATAGAACAGGAACTACTTAGAGATGATATTAATTATTTGATAACTTCAGTGTTTGAAGAGGATGAGACAGAACAAAGTAATAAAAATAATTTTAGGTCGGAGGTGGCTATTCAAATGCTTGGGTTTGAAGTTATAGGGCTAGTAGATACGGGTAGCGATATAACGTGTATTTCAGAAGAGTTTTGGCAAAACTTAAAGTCAAAAGGAGAGGTACCTATAATGCCGGTCAGACCCTTCCAAATAAAGACAGCAGTAGGGCATAAAAGTGTAGACATTCGCAACATGGCATTGCTGACTATTACTTTAGGCAACTTTGAAATGAACATCGGAGCTCTAATTGTGCCTGATTTGTCCAGACCTCTCATATTGGGTTTTGATTGGTTGAAAGCTAATAATGTGGATATCATTTTGAATTCTGAAAATAAAGGAATGATAATTCAGCATAAAGGTTTAAAACAGTTTGTCAAATTTAGAGAACAAGAAATTAATCTATTAGAAGAGGAAGAAAATAACGGAGGGGGAGAGAAGACAGCTTTAGAAACTTACATTGTAGGAGAGGAACAAATTTTAAATCCAGGGATAAACTTGAACGCAAGTGATAAGAGTAAATTAGAAGCATTATTAAAACGGTATGAGGGTTTATTTTCATCGGAATTAGGTAGGGCAAACTGTTATGAACATGTTATAAAAATGTATTCAGGAAAAGCGATAGTTAGAAAAACATATCCGATACCTTACACATATCGGGAAAAGGTAGAGGAAAAATTAAGGGAGATGGAAAATCAGGGTATTATTAGTAGATCGTCGACTCCGTACTGCAGTCCCTTAACTTTTACTTTAAAAAAAGATGGGTCTATAAGGGTATTATTAGATGCGAGGGAGATCAATAAACAAATGATATCAGAGACAGAAAAACCTCCGTTACAATTAGACGTAATTAATGCCTTTCATGGAGCTAACTATATAAGTATAATTGATCTGAACAACGCCTATTTTCAAATACCGATATCAGAAAGTAGTAAAGTTTACACTGGATTTACTTTTAATGGCAAGTCTTATGTATATAATGTACTACCACAAGGGCTAAAAACTTCAGTAGGTAGTTTCAGCAGGGCAATGGATACCATATTAGGCCATGAAGTAAGAGATTATTGTGTTAATTATTTGGATGACTTGGCTATTATTACCACAGGAACACTTGATCAGCATTTAGGCCATTTAGATGTGGTATTAAACAAATTAAGGCGAGCGGGTTTAACATGTAATTTCAAAAAATGTCAATTTTTGTGTAAACAAATCAAAATGTTGGGATATATTATTTCAACAGAGGGATTGAGGACAGACCCGGATAAAGTAAAGGCTATTACAGACTTTCCAGTACCAAAGAAATTGAAGCATATTAGGGCCTTTTTAGGGCTTTGCAACTTTTATAGAAGGTTTATACCGCAGTTTAGTTCACAAACTCAGGTATTATGTGATTTGTTAAAAAAAGGAAATCCTTGGCGTTGGGGGAAAGTAGAACAAGAAGCTTTTGAAAAGGTAAAATCATTGTTTTTAAATACAATACAGCTACATCATCCAAATTTTAATGAGCCATACTATTTGCAAACGGACAGTTCTGGAATAGGGTTAGCAGGAGTACTATACCAAAGGGATAAGGAAGGACATATGAAAATATTAGGGTTTCACAGTAAAGCATTGAGGGGAGCTCAATTGAATTGGACTGTAACAGAACAAGAGTTTTATTCGGTAATTTGTTGCTTGCAAAAATTTGAAACCTATTTAAGAGGATCAAAAGTAATTATACAGACAGACCATAAGGCTCTCACATTTGTTAAAAATTGGAAGTTATTTAATGCAAGGGTGACTCGCTGGGTACACTTTTTAGAGCATTTCCATTATGAAGTAGAACACATTAAAGGTAGAGATAACGTAGTGCCAGACATCTTGTCCAGATATCTTCCAGAAAAGGATTGGTTACAAGAGGACAAAATAAAATTACCAGAGATTTTGTATATGGAATCTAAAATTAATAAGGATTTGCTGACTAAATTAAAGAAATTAACAATTCTACAGAAGGAAGATGAAGAGATTAAAACTATATTGATAAAATTAAATGGACACGAACCTTTGTCAAGCAGACAAGTGAGAATTAATAACCGATGTTCATTAGAAGATGGTATATTGTATTTTAAACCAACAAATGCAGCTAGGAAGGTGATATATTTACCTAACGTATTGAGGGATGAAATAATTAAACAGGTCCATTTGGAAATGGGACATCAGGGAACTTATAAAGTAATCAAATATGTCAAGGATAGATTTTATTGGAAAGGGATAAAAAAACAGGTAAAAAAATTAATTAAGGGATGCCATGAATGTCAAATAACTAAAACAGATACAGTAAAATATGTAGGGCCCTGTTGTTCCATAATTACAAAAGATATAGGAGACATAGTAATGGTGGATTTATATGGGCCTTTACCTACAGGGGCATTTGGTATGAATTATATACTAGTCATACAAGATTCTTTTAGTAAATTTGTTAAATTTTACGAGCTCCGAAAGGCTACAACAAGGACCGTATTAGGGAAGGTTAAGAAATTCTTTGACATAATTAAACCGAAAGTTATTTTGTCCGATAATGGGTCTCAATTTGCAAGCAAATTGTGGAAGGAAAGTATGTCAAGGGAAGGGGTAAAACCGATATATACTACCGTACGGAATCCGAGACCCAACACCACCGAACGGGTTAACAAAGAGTTGGGACGACTGTTTAGGACCTATTGTAGGCATAACCATAAAGGATGGGTTTCAATCCTACCCAAATTGGAGGTTCTATACAATAACACATTCCATGAAAGCATAGGATACACTCCCTGTGAGGTGATGTACGGGGAGTCTACTCAGTTATCTTTTGATGACGAAATAAGGAATAGTGTAGAGCCTAGTTGCATTCACCAAATAAGGGAAAAGGTTAGGGAAAATCTGATAAGGGCAGGGGCAAAACGACAATTGAAATTTAATCAAAAATTCAGACTCATTCAATTCCAAATAGGGGATCTAGTTAAAATAAGGAGGCTAAATAAATCTAGTGCTGATCTAAATATTACGAAAAAGTTCGAGGCCATTTATGAGGGACCCTATATTGTGGCAGGGATTCCTTTTCCGAATGTGTATTTGCTAGTGGATCCGAAAACTGATCAAATTAGAGGAAAGTTTAATACAATACATTTAACTAGATATTATAAATGAAAGGGAACTAGGGTTGAGGCTGATTTGGGTGACTACTAGGTTATGTTAATGGTTATAAGGAATAAGTACTTAATTGTTATAATAATAGAGATTAAATTTAGTTAGAAGCGTATAATTGTGTTACGGTAAAAAAAAAAAAAAAAAAAAAAAAAAAAAAGTGTATAATTAATGGTTGAGGAAAACATTTTTTTTTCTAAATGATATATTTTGCCTTGAATTTGATAAGATTTTAGGAACAGTCTGTGGAGTTATATTAAATGAAAAATTGTAAAAAAAAAAAAAAAAACAATTATGTATCAGTAAAATGTGCAGAATATTTTGGTTGGACCTTGGAAAAAAATGATTGAGGATTTTGATTTTATTGTATAGAATCAGTTGGGCACGGGAAGGGCTCATCTATATTTATCAATTATGTTTCCGGTTGTAAAAAAAAAAAAGGAGGAAAGGGAGAGGGAGAAGAATAACACTAAAAAGTGTGTAATTAAAACAACAGGAAATTAAGATAAATATAGATGGAGGGGAGTGTTGGCGGCCTTTTTTTTAATAAAAAAAAAAAAAAAAAGGGGGAGATTAAGTAATAGTATTTATTTAGTAAGATAAGTCTTATTATTTAATATTTGTTTGGTGATTACAGTTGTATAAGATCATCTGCCGTTTTAACATTTTTTTTTGTTGCTAAGATTAATACAAATAAAAGGAAAAATTAATAAATAAATAAATAAACTTTTTGTTTTATTATGATAAAATATTCAAAGTTAGGTTATGGATTAATGTAATAATGAGAAAAGGGGGGTTGTAGATTCAATGCGAAATTATTTACTAAGTGAATTAATTGATTGACCGGGGTTAATGTGTGTTAATAAAAAAATGTTTTAAGGTTTCCATTCTAATTGAGCCTGGTGATTTGTTAGGGGCGTATGAAAGTGAGAATGGGGAAGGTATTAGGTAGATGAAAGCATTTCCGCAACAAAAAAAAAAGGAAATTGACATGGGCCCTAATGATTCAGTAGTTTCTATAGAGATGGAATTCGATTTATTAACACTTTATCTCAAGGCGCTACACTAACACTGGGTTTTCTGTGGAATAGGTGTTAGGTTAGATCAAATTGCAGTTTCTTAGTCTGCTTCCATAGAAAACTCATACTCTACCGGCAGCCCACAGTGGCTATTGTCATAATTTTTCGGCAACTTCACATGCACCAAAGGATATGGAGATTGATAATGGGGTGGAACTCTTAATTTGGATATAATAATTTTTGGATTGTTAGCATTTTAGCTATCAAAGGCATTCGGTTTCTAGAGGGGGGGTTTTGTCAGATCACTTATGGCTTGGGCAATGTAAGTCAAATTCACAGACCGAGCAATGTGGTCGCCGAATTGTTGTGAAGGGGCAAGATCATACTACTAGAGTAGATTTGGATTCACAACCCAGGTTTCTCTTGCTGAGACCTTGTGTTCCTTGCGAAGAGTGATGATAGTTCATGGTTGGCATATCGACAGGTTGAGGATTGCATTCTGTAATCAATTTCTTTTCTTTTGGTTTCAATACACACCACACCATTATTGTAATGGCTTTTACATTTGAGTGGAAGTGTTAACAAATTGGTAGAGTATATTTGCGAATTTAGTGTGAGATTAGAAAATTTACTCCGGTTAAACAATTTTGTCACCTGTGTAAATTTTGGGGGTTGATTGTAACGGTCTGGATATGCACGTTCAATTCACAAATATAAATCATTTCAGTTTGGGCTCTAACAAGAGTAAAAATCATTATACATTAAAGATTACTTTAAAAACATTATTCCATATAAAATATCAATACGTCTAAATATAACTATTTACAATCAAGTGTGTTGACATTAAATTGAATCTTGAAATACAACCTATTGTAATAAAGGCGCTTTTGTTCCTTGCGCGTACGGACGCGAAACAAACAAACTGATTAATAATTACAGAGCTGATTTAGAATGTCAAACTAAAGATTAAGATTGTTAATATATGGAGGCGGAATGGAATTGGATATCGCGGATCGAAATACGACGCGCCGGAGTTGCCTTTGTGTTTTACCGACTTATGATGGATGGCTTTTTCGCGGAGTCAGGAATAGAAATACAATTGGCCGAAATCGGGAAATGGATCTTATGTAAGGGCGAATTGGAGTCTATTTAGATTAAGTAAGATTATGTTGCGCAATATGGCTGGCGAGTGAGGAGTGTCGATATACAAAGATAAAAAAAAGGGAATGGAAAATTATGGGAAGCGCTCTATGTGGGGTGTGTAAGGATCACAATTGCAAGATTTAGGACGAAATTGTAGAAACTTCCAAACTGGGAAAGATATGAATTCAACGAAAGGGAGGGGGAAAAGGGGGCCTGGAGCTATGGTCTTAACGGAGCAGACATCACTTTGGCGAAGACTTCGGAGTAGGAACCACTGGTCGACAATTAGGTTAGCTCGCGCGCTCGATACTTACTTATACTCTCGGTATTTGCGTGATAATTTACGTTGGTTATTAAACAGTGTTCGTGTATTGTAGATCGTTGCATTTTTCGGTGTAGATTGCGTTTGTATAATCCCGGGACTTCGCATATAGGAGAGGGTCGTTACCTTAACAGTATAACTTCATTATTTGTTCTAGCAGTGATACCTATTTAGCTTACTAGTTACAGTTAGTATTTGCGGACCGATTAAGAGTGTTATGCAGTTTGAGCTACGTCGCGTTGCAGTCTTATATTAAACACCGTTCTTTGTGTTATTATATTAGTGATTTATTTTACTTCATGTAGGGAATATTGCGGAGTCGTGAAGCATTCGTCGGCGTCGGACGCTAGATTCATGTTAGTTCAGCTGCGGTTCGGTAGTATATACGGTTATAGCGGTGTAGGTTTAAAAAAGGGACTTTTAGTTACAAATTTATTAAAATTAATCCGCAAGGTTTTAGGGACAACATTTCACTTAGGGAATAGGTAATAGGTACTATTGTGTGGGGAGTTGCCTTCTTGTCATGTATGGGAATGCAGCGTGAAAGCTCTGTATTTTTATGTATGATAGGGGACGATTGGGGTCTGCACATTAGTAAAGAGATTTACTTCAGGCAACAGGGGATGGGTTTTTATATAAATATTAATAACCTGGTTATTTTGGTAAGACAACTCGTATTATCTTTACTGTGTGAATTTTAATTGATTTTATTTGTGTTGTATTAATTAATTATTTCTGTGTACTTTTCAGAAGCTTTGGGTTAGTTATCATTTGTGTCTGGTACATTGCATTAACTAGTTGGGGGTTAAGCTGTAATTTCATTACGGCGGGGGGATTGCCTTTTGTGTTAAGCTAGATTAGCATATGATTGTACCAGAACAGTGATCAGGCTACCACTAGTAAGTGTCTGACAAATCCGAGGTAGCTTAACGGAGCCTTTGGTTTGGAACTATTAGATTCTAAAAGAGCCTTGGGCAAGCCCAGATGTTCTCTTTACCAACATAGACATCTGTAGAAATGCCTACTTATCCTCAATGTCAGCCTTCAGAGAACAAGTGGGGTCCACAAGTTGGCACGCCGGCGCGCACCCACTGAAGCTCTGTTGGAGTTGAGAATGGGTCCCGATAAATCTATTATTATTTATATATACTAAACCACACAATAGGGCGCCTTACTCTTGCTATCTACCAGACTGCGGTCTATCAAAAGCAAGAGGGGAGGTACACACAACACGAGTGTTTAGGTTGCCTTCTCAGCCGACTCAGCTGAACTGTCCAGATTCCATAGGGACCTAGCTAATTACTGGGAGAGGTAAGCCCATAGGAAGTAGTTCGTAGAATAGGCCTATACAGTAGGAATAGGGTAGCTTCAACGTTAGGGAAAGTAGGAATTTAGGTATATAATCTGTAGGGATTCGTCTAGGTTTGATAGTAACGTTATGTGTTAAAAATAATCATTTACTTAAACTTCTTTGCGTTTGGTGTTATACCGCCTCTAAATTAGTGAAGGAAGTAGGAAATTTACATTAAATAAGATTATCGTCATAACTAATAAATTAGGGACGGAATAACTTCTTATTTTTATCTAATTTTATCTAAGGAGATCTCAGCTTATTGTGACTCAGTTTATCATTTTCTAAGCTATTAAGGCTTATGGAAGCCTATCAGAAAGTAAATATTCCTAGTCTTTAGCAGACTAACTGCAATTAAAAGTAATTATTTTAAAGTCATATTGACGAGTTGGATTGCCTTCCCTCATTTGATCTTCAGAGGCAGGTGAATTACTATGCATACTGAGATACGTCTCTGCTGTCACTGTCTACGGACACCAGCTAGTCACTGTGTGGGAACTTTACCAGCCATTCCTACGGGAATTTATGCATAAGAAAATGCACTACGATGACCGAGGTCGCTCCTTCTTGTGAATGTACTTAAACCAACAAAAAGTTCAAGACTGGAAAGCTTTACTATACCTTCTAATCTACAATACAATTGATTGAGACTTAGTGAACTGGGTTCTCCTTGCAGCATCTGACAAGTTACAATTCCAACTATAAATACAACCGTTCCAGAATACCTAAAGATTGAGTAAAGTAAACTCATGATACGTGATTATTTCTAGTCTATGGCAGATGACCATTTATACTTCAACATCAAATGATCCTAAGGGATGGACTGATTTCTCTCAACATACTGAATATTTTACGTCATGTGCTTTCTCTGTTTACACTATGGGTTACGCACCCTGCCTGGTATTACTCAAGGGTATACCGGCCTTATAGTCTGTGAGCAGTTGGAACCACTAACCCATTCCTACGGGAATATACCTACTTCATCAAATATCTACAAATTATGATTGAAATCATCATTACAACAAGCATTCATCATGACTAGAAAGATTCACTTTCATTAAAAGGAATTATTTCTCTGTTTACGCTATGGATTACGCACCCTGCCTGGTATTACTCAAGGGTAAACCAGCCTTATAGTCTGTGAGCAGTTGGAACCACTAACCCATTCCTACGGGAATATACTTCATCAAATATCTACAAATTATGATTGAAATCATCATTACAACAAGCATTCATCATGACTAGAAAGATTCACTATCATTATAAGGAATTATTTCTCTGTTTACGCTATGGATTACGCACCCTGCCTGGTATTACTCAAGGGTAAACCAGCCTTATAGTCTGTGAGCAGTTGAAAACACTAACCCATTCCTACGGGAATATACTTCATTAAATATCTACAAATTATGATTGACAGTTCGACTTTGACATGTTAATAGTTCAGCTCCTAGTGAATTTAATATGATTTACAAACAATACCATTACTTTATATTTCTCTCCTGCAATGGAGTAAGGAGCTTTTTGAATATTCCCTCTTGTCCATTGAAAACTGATGACATACTTTCACTGACTCTATTATTATCAACTGACAAAGACTGTAAAATCAATGACCCACCTGGAAAGAAAAGATTTAAAGCGCTGGGGGGATGTCCAGTCAGGTAGACGAGTCCCACAGTCTTGAGCGGGGAGTCATGGGCTCTGACCATAGGCGCAAAAGCAAAATGCCTTAAGCATACTTTCCAGTTTCAACATAACAACCACTAAATAGACCCAGACATTGACTGACCTTTTATTAGTATAAGTTAAGTTAAGACCAAATTATCATTATCTTTTATTAACTTCACTTCACTTCTCTCTTAATTCTGTAGGCTAAGGGTTAGGCTTTAATCATGTAACTATACCAATCTTATATGCATGAAAGTTTCTTAGGTTACTATCTGTAACGGTTCACAACATAGGTTCCTGGACACTAAACGATCATATGGCCATTTCAACAATATTTATTCATTCTTACTCTATTATATTAAAAGACAAGAATTTAATAATAGCTTTTCTTAGAGTAGCTTTTCATAGTTTACATTTACATAGGACATAGGTCCATACATTAGGTTAGAGTCAAAATTAGGGAGAGCAGATGTAGGTAGGGTAGAGAGGGTTTTTGATAGGGAGGGTTACAGGGTCCGTCTGGATTGCTACCTACGTGTTGTCTTTTTATGTATGGCTTAGCAGCTTTGTTAATTTTGTTGCGATCCGGTGTGGAAGTAAGACAGTCAGTAAAATGACTAGACATTTTATCCAGTTTCAGATTCCTCTAACCATCACGAGGAATGGCGCTCGTTTAACTTCCCGAGCGATATGAAAAAATCCAATTCATAGAAGTGTTTAGGCGAGACTAACTTTTGTAGTAATACCGTAAGCCATAAAGCGTCAAGTCTCTCATATTTGTTGTTATATCTTTGCGAAAATGCAAATGTAAATTGTAAATTGCTCTCAGTCAGCAGAACAGAAACAAAAAGAAAAATAACAATAAAACGTTCTTGAACAACTCTATTTCCTGTATTGTTTCACATTTCGAATGCAAGCGAACCGCGTAAATAGTAAGAAACATTTTTATTTCAAAAGAGGACGAAACCAATTTTCTTCTTACGTGTCCCCAGTAATGTATTTCTAGAACAAGACTGGCGCAAATTCTTGGTTGCAGCTTTTTCCTGTTATATTTATAATATTTTATGTTACAATTGTTGTTTATGAACTGCGTTATGCTTTACTGGCGTATGTTACTGTAGGTGTGTACTTAACATAGTAATTGTATGTCGTTCCCAATATTTAAACCGCGGGCATAGATTGGATTAACCTTGGACACAAAAAGTGTCTAATTTTTGCCTAATTTCTGAAGAAAGTGGTACTTGTTGAGGTATGCATCTACAAGCTTCCTCCCACAACTTAGTCCGCGTAGATTTCGTTTTTCGTTATTTCTTGGGAAACTTTAATATTGCCGGAATACAAGCTATCCTATGTCCAATCCTATCCTTTGTATGTATGTAGGACCCAATCTACATATACATATAATTAAGTGTGCTAAGTTTCATCCCAATCCGTTCAGTGGTTGAACCGTGATTTAGTAACAAACATCCGAACATTTAAACATCCAAACTTTCTTATAATATTAAGTAAGAAGATGTATGTTTGTATGTATGGTTCTTTGCGCCCTTGTGCAAATTATGATTATCGTTAAAGAAACTTTATTCTCATTCGAATTACAATTCAATTACATGAGAACATTTAAAAACTAAGTTAATATTAAAGCTTTAGACGAACTTTTTATTTTATTTTAAATAATAGTAAATGTAGGTAAGCACACAATCATCATGCAACGTAGATCGTTAGCGTACAAAGATAAGAAGCTTAGTAACATTTATGTACGATTAACATTTCATTAGATGCGCCTTTAACGTAACAAGTAAGTACACATACTCGTAAGTAAGTAAGTATACATTAGTCGTCTAAGTATAACTGGATACTTTATTTTTAAAGAAATATCATAATGCCTGAAAACATATACCTGGTAACAATAAAAACATTGGCAACGATATAAACACCTAAAATAATAATAATAACATTGCCCCGATAGTTGTTTCGGCAAACGGTCTTATAGCGAAGAGTCTCGACCAACACCTCAAGAGACTCTCGCTAGATGGCTGGGTCAAGGGCAAGATACAGAAGGCAGTACTCCTCGACACAGCACGCATTATGAGGAATTTCCTCTCTCTGCAGCCCTAACCACCGGTAGCTTGAGCCCTGCCCCGCTGCCGGCGGCACTCGTAGGTTAGGTGTTTATAATGTTTATTTTTTGTATTAGTATTGTTATTTTAATTTTATATTTTGAATATTTATTGTACAAATGCTAACTTCTAGAAAAATTTATAAATATCTAAATAACAATAGTAAGCGAGGCTATTGAACTAAAGGGTCCTAATACCATCTGCCTCGAAGACGTAAGTTGCGCAATTCGAATGGCTCAGAACTGGAAAAGTCCTGGGCCGGACGGATTGCACAACTTCTGGATTAAATGGTTCAAAGCCTCACATGAGAGTTTAGCAGCGCAACTCCAAAATGCCCTAGAGATCGGTTCCTCGCCGCCTTTGTTAAATAATAATAATCGTTTATTTGCAAGAATATGGTGTATACAGTTGGTCTTAACGTAAGAGTGAGTAGGTACAGCATAATTCTACCGACAATACGGCGCGCAAATGTTAGTTTGCTTAATAATAATATAAACTATAGTAAGGTATTTTCTATTTAAATCATGTTCGAAATTATAAGGACTAACATTAAATTGCAGTTTAATATTTCATTATCTTACGAATCCACGGGTGCTGGTATCAAGGAAATCTTTTACACTATAGAAACATTTTTCAGCCAGCCGAGATCGCAACCTATAACAAAATTGAAGCAACTGTAAGTCGCTTATTTCTTTTGGTATCGCATTTAATATCAAAGATGCCATATAGTAGGAATTATTTCGGTACAGTTTTAGTTTTGGTCTTGGCATTGACAAGGGCACATGTGTTGCTGATCTTTTATTACTATTGTCTCTCAGCTTATACAATGACATACAACAACAACACAACAACTGGTGTTACCGTCCTGCTCCACAAGTCAGGTAGTACTGCGGATCCAAAAAACTATCGACCCATTACATGCTTACCTACCATCTACAAGCTCCTTACATCCATTTTGAGCACAAAATTAAATGCACATTTGGTTGCGAACAATGTTTTGGCCTCTGCTCCAAATGGATGTTAGGTTGGGTCCCGTGGTACTAAGGAGGTCCTCCTCATAGACATGACCATTTGCCAGCAAGATAGGCGAAACAATGTGGCCCTTTCGGCATATTATTATATATTTTACATACCAAAAGTTTAGTTTAGTTTGGGACTTCCAGTAGGTACTAGGCAGATAAGAAGTCAATTCTGACATATTTCAAAACCATGTAGTTTCTAAAATATTGATAATATTCTCAGTAGTAAAATAATGCCAAATTATGTGTTGTGTGTGAAAGAATAGAGTAGGTAGTAACAGCATTGTCAAAATTAACAATATTCAGAAACTTCATTGTTCGGCAATGTGGTGGAATAAACTTCATTATCTGCCTAATACCATAGGCCAATTTGAGTGATATAGTTACCATCTTATTTATTTGATTAGCCGTAATGAACCACACAAACGACCGCCTAATAAAAATCCATTGAGCGACCAAAACTATCTTTAAAATTGGTTACTTTTGACGCCCAATGAAAAATTCCATATAAATAATAATTACGTAATTTATCATGTATGACTTTTTAAACTATACCCAATTACAGTTCGTTGTGCGTGTATTCGAAAATGTGACATCATTGCTTACACAAGAAACTAACGGGCTTGATTAATTTATAGACCACAATAGCGCCGGCTTCCTTTGAATAGAAGTCAGAATTAATTTGGCAAATATTTATAGTCAAAGGTGTCAAAGGGTTTGTTGCTGGTTGATTTATAACTATGTGCCCTTCATTTGACACTGCACGTGAAACTAAAACACTACCATCTTTTTTTTTTTTGCTCCTCTGCGACTTGAACAGCTACTACCGCGGGAATATGGCGTTTCCACTATGAAGTGTTCTCGCCAGTGTCAAGTATATATAAGTTTAAATCAATATAGTAACAAAACACAATTCAATCTTCTCTAGGAAGATTGGTGGCAACGTTGTACGGTGATATGTAGGACAGAGGCCAAGATACCTACTTTTAACCTCTGTACCACTGCGAGTCTACTTGAAACGAGAAGTAAGATGCCAGATACACGAAATAAGTCCAAGTCTTCTATCACTGTGCAACACAAAGGCATTAAAAGTACAAATCACTAACAAAAAAGAACTTTGAACACAAAAATAAAAAATAAAACAAATTACACATCCGCCATCTTTTGACGTTGCAAATGGCCTCCCACTACCCTCTTATTCATTAAGGCACAATATAGCTAAAGTATGCTTGAAGTATGTCCCGTCATTATCTGTCATTATGACATTTAAATTGTACAGAAATGGACAATGAATGCTCAAACTAAAATAGGTTTATTGTACGTTTATAAATAAGGAAATGGACCTCAACCAAAAAATTAGATCGCAAGGATTTTTCGTGATAATTATTACCTATTTACTTAAGTATACATTTTCAACCAAATATCTTTCACTATTTATTAAAATACTACCATATTTTATTGTTTAAAAGGTATCCTTTCCACGAATGGTAACGGAAACGAGGTAATCCTAGAGTCAAACCTTGCTTGCTGCCTCGCATTTCCCGGACCGGATGGTAATGGAGACCGCCATTAATGCTTTATCACTTCCGGTGCGCTGGACCACTGCTCACTCGAGCTTGTGTTGCTACACGATTAAATTTACATCCCTAATTAGTAGTTAAAATCATTTATATTATTTTGGCCACGGTTGAGTTAATTTAAAATAAGTGTATTTAAAAAGAAAATTGTACATTAATAAGACATTTTTTAATAGCCGTTCATTTTTTCTATTTTGTTCCTAAGTTTGTTTTGTAATTTTACGTCATCGGTAAATTTTCCGGTATTTATCTTTTTGGTAATTCGGTAGTTCTACTAGGCGTTTACTTTCTTAATAATCAATAATAATATTTTACAATACGAGTATGTACATTTTAATTACAGTGAATATAGAAAAACTTGGTAACAAAATAGGAAAAACTTATGATTTTAAAGAAATACGTTTATTTAAATGACAAGTTTGACAGATAAAGCGTTTGCAATTGTGGATATTATGTCGATGTTTCAGTATCACCTTGACTTAAAAACCTATCAAGTTTTGTTCGCTGCATTAAATTACAATGCAAAAATTCTCTATTAAGACGACATACAGCTATATAATATTATATCCATTACCATTAAAATATCACACTCGTATAACATAATGAAAAAATAAATTCGACAATTTATTTTAATACCTATGTACTCATACAATACCACGGTTTGTAACATAAATGTAAATATAAAGTTATCCAGATTACATTGTATTTAGGCATATCGATACAAAACAACCCATACTTTTTTTTCTTGTATATGTAACGAACCCGAAAAAATACCAATTTACTTTTAAATAGACAAACATCTTTTTTACATTCTTGGCACTTGCTGTAAATTTTGGCGCAAGCTAGGCAGGCCTTCTTGAATTTCCACTTCTAGTCTCAAAGCATTTAATTTTCTCCGGTATTTTTGTAGCTTTGACATCTCAAAACTTGACTTGGTATAGAGGTATTTTGCTAAATACTGACTTCGTAGTCGTGAGATTGTTTGTTTTTAAAAGCAATTGTTATAATAATTGCAAACAATTGCTTTTTAAAACGAACAGTCCGGTCTGCCAAGAAACTATACGTATATAATTTCTCTTGCGAAAAACAGATTAACATTATTTAAGTGAAATAAGAACTAGGGACCCTAATGTGTAACATTATGATACTACTGAGGTACTTGGCTATACAACATCATCTCCTTGGAAAAACTATGACTAAATGAAATAGGTAAAAAATCAGCGGCGAACATCGAATTCTCTCTAGCAGCATCTTCAATTGATTTCTCAAGAATAGTTACAAAATCTTTTGTATCTGCCATTTTAGTAATATTATCGCAGATTATGGAAATTGTACCTCGACGTCTGAAAATAAAAGAAATGATTAATAATAATTGATTAATTTAATAATTGCACTACATTTCATCTTATTGTAAACTAAACACTTTGTATTTGCTTTTATTACATATTATATTTTAGATATATTATTATCTTTATTTTATATTATTGCATCCGTCCGTCCACCCGTCCTAACTTTAATGAGCTACCAAATAGGCAATAGTGGAAGTCGTAGTCACTAGATCAAAAAAAAAAGTGTAATAGTAAAGCAATAACCATAAATCGACGTATATTTATAATGGTTGTATCGCAAAAATGGAAAATTTACGAGCCTAAAAATGGACATGTCTTAGTACAAACCCTAAAGAAAACTCGCGCTTCCGTCGCGTCGCACTTGACCAGTTTTTTTTTAAATTGTACTTACACAGCTCCGTAATCAAGCATTGGTATATGAAGTAAAAGAACGTCGCGATGGTGTTCTTGAATGGGTAAAGAATATTGGAATCTCCGGCCCATGAAAAATAATGACCCTGTTCGATTTGTCTGAAATTCATAAAACTTTACTTATTGGATTGTAATAAGGTCCAAAAGCGGATACATCTCTTTGTAGTCGCCTCTAACAGGTATATTAATGTCCGCTGGATATCGCTACCACACTCGCACTCACACATGACAGTATTACTTTGCCAAAAAAGTAAAAACCAGCTTGAATTGTAATGAAAGCGTATTACAAATCTTACAAATGCGAAACTTTGGATGTATGTTACCATGACAGAACGGCTAAACGGAAGTGGATTAAATTTGGAACACAGAGATAGTTTATCTTTTGAAAAACCACATATTGGACAATACCCGAGGGAATAGCGACCAATGATTTCTACGCGGTCGGAATCGCGCGCAAAACTCAGTAGTTAACTAATAAATAACTATAGGTTTTAACAATAAAATGATGTCAGATGAATGTCAAATAAAAATCAGTTCATTAGATAACGACCCCGCTATTATTGTTTAGTGCTCATTCAATATGTAATAGTATATACTATTTTCAGAACTAAAAAAAAATAAGAAATTATCGTATTATCCTCATTATCATACAAAAGGACCACTCTTTCCATTGTTTTTTGTTGTACAATACAATACATACGAGGGTCAAACTGAAAGTTCTTAGAAAATCAAGTACTGATTAAACTAGCAAGTTATTAGCTTTATTACATCTTTTCAAAATAGTGTCCATTGACGTCAACACGTCGCTGAATCCGATGGAACCACTGACAAAAGCACTTTGCCCACTCGTCCTTAGGGGTCTCTTCGAGGGCCTTTTGAAACGCAGCCACAGCTTCCTCGGCGTCCATAAAACGTTTTCCTCGAAGTTTTTCTTTTATTTTCGGGAATAAATAAAAATCGCAAGGTGCGAGGTCCGGGCTATACGGCGGGTGACCCAGTAATTCCACGTCTGACGTCGCCAAATAGTCGATCGTTCGCCTGGCGGTGTGTGACGAGGCGTTGTCGTGGTGAAGGAGGATCCTACTGCGAGGTCGTTTCTCCCGAACTTATTCCAAGACAAGTGGCAAACAATTGTCAGTGTACCACTCTGCAGTAACTGTTTTTCGATCCTCTAAAACAATCGTCGCGTAATGACCTGTCCTTCCGAAGAAGGAGGCTACCATCTTTTTTCCCACGCTTCGACCTCTCTTCACTTTAGTTGGGGAAGTCCTCGGAAGGAAACACCCACTGAGCAGACTGTCTTTTGGTTTCGGGAACAGTAAATCCAGCTTTTTTCACCCGTAAGTATGTCGAACACAGCATTTGAGTCACCTCCGTTAAATCTTAAAACCATTTCACGGCACCAATAAACACGACGGAGTTTTTGGGCCTCTGTCAAATTATGAGGTATCCACCGGGCACAAAGCTTCCTGACCGCTAAATGTTCATGGAGGATGTTGTGCACTTAACTCATACCGATGCCCAAGTTTGTACAAATCTGCTGATAGGTCACTCTTTTATCATTCTTTATCATACGCCGCACAACACTGATGTTATCTTCAGTCGTTGCCGTAGAAGGCCGGGCCTGAAGCAGATCATCAGTGAGATTATTGATAGATAGATAGAAAGTTAGATTCATTTATTGCGACAACGTTTAAAATCATTAAACCAATTTTAAACAGTGGCACGAGATACGAGGGGCGGCTGAAAAGTTCTAAGCCTAAGGTAGAAAAAAAATGTTCAGATTTTTTTTACTATTTTTATTTTTCAATATAATCTCCCTCTAATTCAATGCATTTATTACATTTTTTAAATAATGCTTTTAGACCGTTAAAAAAATAAGTTTTATTTTGGCTGTCGAAATGTTCCTGTACAGCCGCCTTCATCTCTTCATCACTGCCAAATCGCTTTCCCCTTAAATCTTTCTTCAAATTGCTGAATAGAAAATAATCACTAGGGGCCAGATCTGGACTGTAAGGTGGATGATCAATTTCCTCGAAGCCAGTTTCCTTCAGAGCAAGCTTGGCAACACGAGCGTTGTGAACGGGGGCGTTGTCTTGCAAAAACAAAATGCCTTTGCTCAGTTTGTCCCTTCGTTTCTCGACTATGGCTTGTCGCACTTTTCTTAATAGCTCAGCATAATAAACTGCATTTATTGTAGAGCCTTTCGCCAAATAGTCTATTAAAAGAATACCATCGCAATCCCAGAACACGGTGGCCATTAGCTTAAACGCCGATCTTTGAACCTTGAATTTCTTTGGCGGCCTTTCACCCGTTTCTATCCACTGCATAGATTTAGACTTCGACTCTGGATCATACTGTCTGATCCATGTTTCATCAACAGTTACTATGCGGGAACAAACTTCATCTAAACCTTCTTCACATAATTCTAAAAATGCCTGAGAAGTTTGAACACGACGTTCTCTATCGAAAGCTGTGAGCATTTTCGGCACCCAACGAGCACTTACTTTTGTCATATGCAAATGTTGATGCAAAATCTCTCCAACTCTTTCCTTACTAATACCTAAGGCTTCAGCTATTTGCCAAACCTTAATTCTCCGATCCTCTAATACTAACTTTTTGACTTTTTCAGTATTTTCTTCAGTCACAACCGATATTGGCCTTCCTGAGGGAGGATCATCTTCGATCGACTCCCGTCCAAGTTTAAAAAGTCGACTCCATTTTTTAACAGTGGCATGAGAAGGGCCAGATTCACCGTAAATACTAGACATTTCTTCAAAAAATCTTTTCGGCGATTTGTCACTTTTCGTGAGGAACTTAATGACTGCACGGTGCTCAATTTTCGTTATATGCGTTGATAATTCACACATGATGACCTTTAGCGTCGGATATCTCGAGATGTAATAAACAAAAGACGACATTTTTTTCTTTTATTTATTAACTTTTTAAATGGTCTTTTTAGTGGCCAGTATCGCTAACGCATATGCAACCTCAAAATACCTTAGGCTTAGAACTTTTCAGCCGCCCCTCGTAGGGCTTCATCGTGAAAGGCCAATCGTAGTCTATCATAACTTTCTTAGTGACTTAAATGACATCGAAAGTCATAAAAAATCATTGCACTAAAATTTTCTCTCGTTAAATTCATGGTCACGTGACACAGACAACTTTCAATTTGCCGCCAAATCGTAAAATAAATGACAAATGAATTAAATACATACTCAATAGTATTGGCAAAGAGTTCCATTTTCAAAATGTATACTTATTTTTTTATAATATTGTTTACAAGTGGCCAGATCTAAAAACTTTCAGTGTCGCCCTCCTACATACATTCATGCCTGATTCCCAGAGGGGTAGTCAGAGATCACTTCTTTCCACCTGCTACGATCCTGAAAAATCTCTTTCGCTTCTTCCACATTCATACATCGAGTCATGCACGCACGTCGGCTTCGGGTACTTAAGATTACAATACGCAATACAAAACACTTTATTGAAAACCATACACACCAAGGAACAGGATTATAATTTAAAAAAAACCTCCAAATGTGTCACCTTTTAGCGTACCTCGGTAATGTATATCTTTGGTTTGTTAAGCAACGTTGGATTTAAATCATCAGTCAAATGCCGCAAAATAACTGATTCGGAAAAAAAACCGTCGTATGCAGCGAGTTTTCCATTTGTTCCATCGAAGGACATAACAACTACCATTATTGCTCCATAATGTCGAAAATCCCTCTGAAAAACTGCCGAAATTATTTAATACATGACTGGGCCTTATTCTACATTGCCTTTTCCTGTATTATCCAATTGTTAATGTCATTACAGCTCTTATGATCTTGAGAAAAAAGGTGGCGGGATTAAAACATACGATAACGATAGGTGTAACGACAATATAGAATAAGGCGTTTAGGTTTACTTTTTAACCGAGTTCCAGTTCACATTAATTGAGAAGTAGGAGTACATAACAGCATTAATAGGATCACTAAAAAGAGTAAAATCTAAAAAATGTTTAAAAGAACAAAAACCCGCCTTCAAATTCCCAAATAAATCCTTGTATTAAAATGGTAGGTATTTCAGTCCAACTGAAGTCGGCGTCTCACAATATTTTAAACCAAAAGCCGAATTCAGTTGGACTGACTTACCTACCATTTTAAAACAAGTTATTTTTTGGGTTTTTGAATGTTCTTTCAAACAATGTTATTTTAAACATTTATAGTCATTTATAGTTATTGTATTTTATAAAACTTGGAAATTGACAAAAACGCTTGACGGTAGTGTACAACTCCTAACACTCCAGCATTCCTCTGCGAGCTGGATTGACAGGTAAATAAAAATAATGTTGCACGTGTGCAACATGGGCGCATATTTTGATAATTCAATCACCATTATTGTTGATAAAAAGAGATAAATATTGACACAACGCAGCAACCTCTCTGGTTTTTGTATAAAAAGAAGCATAACCGGGGTTATTTTCATTTCATTAAAGAGTAAAATAACCTTATCTCCTCCTCCTAATTTTATCTTGATTTCGATTCAGAGATGACAATGACGGCGGTTAAAACGCCAAATAATCACCAATACGCAAACAAAAACACTGACGTTTGGACAATTAGTGGTTCTCTGCGTCCTTATCATTAAGAAGCGATCCTTTGTCAGGCAAGCATTCGGTAGTTAGTAGGGGGTGTAAAAGTACATTTAAATTAACAAAAATAACGACTTACATTCTTGGCACTTGCTGTCTATTTCAGCGCAAGTTAAGTCTTTATGAACGTCCACTTCAAATCTAAAAGCATTAAAAGTGTCCTCTATTTTTTTTGCATCCATATTATTTTTGTTTCTGCATCCATTTTGAGGATCACTTATCATTTGCAGAAACAATAACATTGCGTTCTTTTTGAATCTGTGATTGGAAAAAAACCGTATGTGAAAATAATGACATGTCTTCACTTTCAAAGAATATTTTTTGCCTTTTTTTCGTGAGAAGACAATTTAAAAATTAGTGTACGAGTATGTTTATGTAAATTCTAAAATTTAACGAACATTTTTGAAATTTTGTTGGTATTTCTCTAATTATTAATGTAGTGTTTTAGTTATTTATTATAGTTTTGTCACTATAGTCAAAATTACTATCTGTATGTAAAGATTATTTGTATGAATTAGCTGAAATGTCAAACAAAAGTCCTATTTATTAGTTTACCTGTCCAATTGGTAGGAGTATCTCGCTCTGCTAGCTATCCGATTTCGAGAAACGTTAGCTGGCGATTGACTAGAGCCTTCACCGCCACTTTCATGTTCCTCATCTCCATTTCCATTTTCGGTTTCGTCACTTTCACAGCGTGTTGAACTATTGGGCTTTTCCTTAATCTTGTCTTGAAACGGGTTAGCAGCACTAGTCGGGTTGATTATAAAGGCTAGTGCAGTATTGAATGATTTCGACACTGTATTTACAGTATTAACAACTGTTTCAAACCAAGACATGATAAGTAATAAAGGTGTACTGTTGGATTTATCACTGTATTGAGCAATTTATCAGCAAAAGATAACGAAAGCAAGCTGAAATAATCGTTGGGCTCGACGTCAGTATCGAATTTCATACATTGGTAATAATCGACACAAATAAAATGTACGTTCCTTTTCGCTGCATTTTGATCCAATCATCTTATGTTTAGTTTTAAAATAGTTACAATGAAGTTTTTAATTAGTTGCAATAGAGTAAATTATACGTAAATTGACTTGTGGAAAGATCCTAACTGATTAATAATCGCGTGACCAGAACAAATTCAAAAGCACTATTTAACCTTTATCGTTGTGTTCTTGCTTACATTTTTTAATTACTTAATGTATTTACTCATATTATAATCAGCTTTTCTTTTTTTTTTAAATAAAAAAATAATAAATGTAGTTATAATATATTTAAAAAATATATATAATATCAAGTTCAATACCTAAATATGTACATACATATAAAACAAAACAATTAAGAATTGTATATTTACATTAGAACATTTATCATATCCATTATAATACTAATTTATTAATAATTATTATAAAGCGTTACAATGTTAAAATGGAATTAGAAATTCTAAATTTAAAACGTTTGTTTTACTTCCTAAAGCTGTACCGTGGAGGCGAACATTCGAAGATATACCTGCAGTATGATAGCTCTTCGAAAGTCTTTCGGGTTCGGGTAAAGTCGATTAATTTCGGTTACGAGTAATAGTAGTAGTTTTGATAGCAAAAGGGACAATTTTCTTTCCCTACTGTTAATTTTTCCAAATTTTTATAAGTTTTAAATGCATTTTTAACTGAAATCGTTTAACTTTCCAGTGGCCTAGACAAGATGCAATGCGAGAACGTTATCGTTATCAAAAATGACGTGAACTCGTCACGCGCTTATGTCAACTCTATACATTAGTTTCCGAACAGCGTCAAGCGTCTTGTCTAACCTCACAGGCTTTTAGAACACACCTAACTAAAGTTATTTATCTTTAAACAATTTATAAAGGTTACTGGATAAAATAAAATAAAATAACTTCAATATGCGGTAGGGTTACCGTTTAATTCGCATCAGAGCGTATAAAAGCGACTGCGAGAGTAATACAAACCTGCTAGCTATCGCACTGTGGTTTGCTTTTAAGTTATGCAGGTAATTTCTCACAAATAAAAGGAGCTTTTTCGTTACATTTATGGTCATGCAAAAGACCTGCCTTGGTGACTGTTCCGCAATATTGCCCAGAGTTGGGCGTAACGGAGTCAAAAACAGCAAATCCAGCTTCATCAACACTTTCACCTGTGAAGTTACAACGGTCAGGATTAATTCATAAATTTGGATTAAAAACGAGATTTTCCAACAGCGACATTACATTTTTGAGATAGCAATACGTCGCAAGATCCGGCCAAAATGGGACTTGATCACAACCCTAAGAAAGAGGATCAAAAAGATCACTGTAGTTGTAAATTTTCTACAAAAAATATGTCTTATTTAAATCTCGATACCATTTAAGTGAAAAGATAAAAGAAATGAGCTAGGACCAGTTGATATTCCCATAGTAACAAGTCTACAAAGCAAGTTATAAAAAACCTGACTGTTACTTTCCACCAACCAACCAACCAACACAACCTTTCAACCAGAAGAAGATGAAATAAACCAAAACAAGATTTTTAATTCATATTCAACGATATTCCACTTGTTATAATTCGTTGACTCATTTTTCTTTTTTAATAATAATATATGACTTCTAGTTGTTGATGTATTCAATTTTTAGTACCGTCATATATTTAGTAACGCTTACAGGATTAAGAAAATCCGATGTACATAAGAATCATTAAAATCGGTCTATACGTTAAATTTTAGGCTGATAATCACATTGCTCTCCATTGCGTCGAGCAGTCGGGCAAAAAGAAGAGTCTTACACCTTTATAAATTCTAAAACCGTCAAACCCGAGAAAATATTATAAATAACACCGCTTTTACAGATGGTAGAAATGGCCTCTTATCTTCGTTTTACCTCACGTGATTAGGTACTAACCATGAATAGTAAACCATTTTTCATTTTCAATATGAAAGCCAATGTGTGCTTCGTTTACGTCATTGTTCCTGGTACCATAGTGTGCCAACCACTCTTTCAGGGCCTGAGACTCTAAGTCATCATTGATGATGGCTAGATACCCTCCTTCTGCGATACACACTCTGTGGGCTACAAACCATGTAGTTCCCTCTGGGTGAAACTTGTAACAACTGCCGGTTCTTCTGACAAACTTGTACTCTGTAAAAATACTATGATTTAGTAGGCGTCAAACACAATACAATTGATTGTATTGAACACAACATATTATAACAACATGGAAAGTAAATGCAAAAGATTATGTTACAAAGAAGGTCAACAGACGGTCTTATCGCTAAATAGCTATCTCATGCACACGGGTAACACAAGATGTATTTTCTCGACGCTGGTCGCTCAGTGTGTCTCTATCGTTACAGAGTAGATAGAAAGGCAGATCTAAGTGACAAACAACCTGAGCTAGCCGTTTTAATTATTCAACAATAAACAAGCAAACAAATAAATAAGATACTATTCAATAAGTAAATGAATTAAAATATGTACATAAAACAAAATACAAAGGTACAAAGAGTAATATTTATAAAACAGAGGTTTAATTATGAATCTAATACCTATTAATCAATTAAAAGTTAATGAAGATGGCTGAGGGAGAGATAACAGATGCACTTATAAAAGACTTTTATAAATAGGAAGCGATTTAACGCTAAGTAATTTTAAGTGGAGAGAGTTTCACAACCCAATAGAAACGAGCCAGCGTACAATTTGGTAAAAGAAAAGGAACAGATAAATTAAATTTCGGGAATAACGGACAGAAGTAAAGTAACTTAAACGCTTTTTGAAAGAGTGACGGGGTGCTCGAAAGAAAATAATTCCGTATAGAAGATTAAAAATGTGATAGAGCCGGTTAAGACGTATGAGGAGCCACCTGAGATGAGAACGGGCGGATAATTATATAAATGATTGTTCATACTTGTGCTAATGTAAAGTCAATTGGACAAGAAAATTATTCCGTGCTCTAGTTTGTTTCATTATCATTATAAAGCAATCACTCAGGCAGTTTCTAAGAGTAACAATGTCTATAAACTGACAAAATAAATCATTTTTCAATGTTTCATAATCAAACTAAATCATGCAACCTGATGAGACGAGAATGCTACCGATCCGTTATGCTTTCAGCTTTGTCAATAAAGGGTTGAATTAGTAAAACCCTTTTTTATTGAAGGTGAAAATATCATAAGCAGCACAAATAATACCAGGCCCCTGTTTAACTGGATAAAACCAGATGGCCTTGACAATAATGGCGGCCAAGTTAAAAACAATACGATAACATGTCAAAGGCAATGTTTTATCCAGTAGATTAGACTGTAGGAAATCTTACCACTAAGCGTGTTGACTTCACTTTCGTTGCAGGATAATCGTTGGTTCTGTGACGACTTGTAGCAGAAGTATGGAAGCGCTTGATCACACGTGTCATCACCCAGTTTTCCGGCCTCATTCATGGTAAGACAAGCACCTTTGTTGTTTATGCCATCTGGCTCGCCTCGGCGCCAAGCTATGTCAATTTCGGACAGATCCGTTCCTACAGTCACAAGATGGTATTATCTAGTCCTTTGTTTAAAAATTCTAGTACTTATCTTTTTAAGTCCCTTAAAGTTGTTTGATCATGACGCAAAATAGAGGACGCATGCAACTTGGTACCATCGCCCACACTGTTAACTGTCCATCGGTAGACCTTATGCTTTTTGTAATAAGGTCCACCGATGTACAGTTAAGTGTGTTGCTGTTTGTACATCTTGGTGTGTATTTTTTGTAATATAGATTATAATTTGCAGTGACGTGTAATTCGTATCTTGACGATACAGTTCGATAAATGTTAGATTTCATGGACGTTTTTATTTCTAAAACGTAATGTTTCTTGGAAAGTGTTTCCTATAGTAGTAAACAGTTGGTATAATAGTATGGTAAGTGTTTACTTTTTGGAATATTTAGTTGGTTCGAATTCCGGCTGAGTAAGTTTTTATTTATTAGGTTAGTTTGTGAGTTATATCGAAGATTTAAAGAACAATCAATGGGCCATGGAGTACCATGGCCCATTGATTGTTCCCACCCTGTATATATATCAACACTGCTAAGTTTTCATAGCTCAGGTGAAAGAGATTCAGGATAAACAAAAAGGACTAATTTTGCGTTGGAGGAAATGACAATTCAAATTTTCAATAAATACCCGTATATAAAAAGTTAGAAGAAAGAACACGATTATCTAATAAATAAAATGTCATTATATTGTTTCCCTCGACACTTTTTTAAGGGTTCCGTGCCCGAAGGGAACCCAACGGGACCTTATTAATATGCCTACGGTGTCCGTCCGTCCGTCCTAATTTACAGCACCTGCATCTTTTGTACCGTAATACTTAGACAGCCGGTTTTTTTTCAGTATATGTGTTATTACGGCAGATTTACTAACAAATGTAAAAAAAATAAAAAAGTGGAATATTAAAGTGCGACTCCATGAAAGAAACGTTTTTTTTTCAACATATTTTTATTTTTGTAGTTTCGTAAAAAATGTAAAACATACATGCATTCACATTTAGTATGATTATATCACATACCCAGAAGAAAAACAACAAACACTAAAAAATGGTCAGGTGTCACCTGGGCTTGCATTGATTCGATTCGTAATTGAATTCAAATAGGAATATAATAATATCTACTATGCGACGGGTCGGAACCCTCAAAGCATGGGTCCGATTCGCACTTAACTGATTTTTTTCTGTTGGTTCCTAAAACTTTTTAGTCATATAGTTAAAACTAATGAGCAATTTAGCTTGTAAATATAAACGATAATTAAAATAACACACACCTGTGACAGTTGTAAAATCTCCAGCATTAACGGTAGCACTGATACCGGTATACAATAACGTCGAGTCATCAAGGTTGTGTTCCCTCATCATCTGTTGCATTGCAGAAACAAAGGCTTCATTTTCAGGCGATGCTAAAAAGCCTCCTGGAAAATAATTTTACACAATGCTATATGATTTCTATTTTTTTTCTATTTAATTTAAAATTATTTCTTTTGAAAAAGGATATCTTTAACGTCGATAGTACGTAATCTAAATAGTTATTTAAGTAACTGGTACATAATGAAGGTACGAGTGCCGAGGTTAGAGCGCCAGCTTGCGAACGCTCTGGTCACATGCACGAGTACCTTAAGAGCTAATAATGAACCGTTGCATACATAACTTTTTCTACAAGCTTAAAATGATAATGAAAGAAATAACAATCGCTAACTTTTCTCGTATAGTTTAGTTTATTTTTCTGCTAGAACTCTGGTGCTAGAACAAAAATTACTTTTCAGCAAAGTCTTTTTAATTATTCCGATTGGCGTTAATAGTTCTCACAATTTGTCACAAAAGTTGGAATGCCAAACGAAACGCCATTTTGTTGATATCCATTTTGAATGTAACCATGGTAACCAAATAACAAATGGATGGATATTAACCATCTAAGTATGTTAGTACTTTCATAAAAAATAAATAAATACGTAATTGTAATTGGTGGTAATATATTTTAACGGCCAAGACTGATAATTAGCAGGAATGACCGTAAACATGGTAATAATTATTATAGAACTGTTATTACCATGATAACGCTCATTATAGACTTGTTTAACCCTTTCGGTTATGCTACCGGTGGTATTCTGATACCGTTAACGATATCAATGTAAGCGGTTTATAGTACGCAAGTAGAAAAAATAAATAAAGCTTTAAGTAAAAAAAGGAACTGAGTTATATGCGATATATATTTTTATGCCCACTTTTAAGAGGATTGTGCAGTTAAATAAACCCATTCAAAATGCGATAGTGGTTCTCGACTCTTAAATCAACTCCGATTTTAAAGATTTTTGTATTTCTAACATACATCATGACAAACTAGGTCTGTACGTCTTCCTTCTCAAGTAAATAAAGTTTCAAACAAAAAAACGGGAGTGGTGATTATGAAGTTTTTTGACTTTTGAATAAGTAAGTAAAATGACAAAATGAATATTATTAAGGAAGTAGGTAAGTATACCAATAGTGACTAAAACTGCTTTTATATTTCATAATCTAATTTGACACATTCAACCTGGGTCAATTTTTTTTCGATCAAGTCTACTTTTATTTTATTGTTACCTTCCAAATGGCATTTCATTCGTGCTAGATAGAAATCTGCACGGATCCTTTGGAGTTTAAGATAACCTTTTAACTCGGGGAAGAACTTGTATTTTGATTTAACACCCTCTGAAATATAAAAAATATATGAAAAAGCACGCAACACGCAAGCAAGCAACGGCATGAACACTAACGATAATAAAAGGTAAATCGGTTAGTGTCATGAATAATGTCTTAATAAATCACAATAGTCGTGTAGGTACTTACATCAATTTGTTTTAAAAGAAGTATTTATTTAGTGATTTAAATAATTATAAATAATTACCTGCCACAAAAACGAAAAAATCAAAACGAAAAAATTTAAAACACGCATTTTTTAAAGAACAGTCGGTCTCGGGATCACATCAAAACTAAATAAAGCATTAAAGTTATAAAGTATTATACAGAACGAACGCAGGCAGAAAACATATTTGGGCTCAACGCCAGTTTCGACGTTACATACATTAATAAATTATTAATTTGATTGACACTGTTAAATTTTACGTTCCTTTTCGCTCCATTTTGATTCAAGCGGTACATTGAGCACAGTCGTTGAGTTAAGGGTATGTATACATAATTATCATAATATAATGTTTGGTTTTTAAATAACAATTCAGCAATTAATAGTAATAATAATAGATTTCTAACACTAAATTATACCTAAATTGATGTATAATAATAACAATAATTGTCCGTGGGAGCATACTTCTATAGGATGAACTCAGGGACAATCGCCGGTTGGTGTCCCATACCTTTACTAAATTAAACTTGTCTAAAGGGCCTCTGCGTGTTGGCTTCGGCTCCATGTACGCCTTCCAAAGGACCGGGACTCCCATAGTCCCGTGATTGGTAAAGACATACAATAATAAAACGGCCGCAGGGCAACTAGTGGCGAGCTGTTGGTGAGTGGCGACACCACGGAACTGAGTGCTCCCGAGGGTAGGTCCTGTTCCTCTCCTCACGCTTGCCTTCACCGGCCGGCTGCGGTGTGCAATGACGAGGAACAGACCCTCACCTCTGGCTTGCCTTTATTAGCCGGTCAGAGTGGAGTCGCAAGAGCTATATGCTCGAAGGGGGATGTGTTGTAATGTTGTGTTGATGTAAGTGGTGAGTGGGCACCTTATGGTCGTTTAAAGTCCAGAAACAGGTGCTTTGACACATGACGTACATCGAAAAGTCTCCACCCTTAGCCCCTCTGGAACTATTGCCTCCCTGCTGCTATATATATGTGGCTATTTCGGGAGATTCCATTGAATTGGCTAGTCACCGCCTGCCATTTCAACCAAAGTAATTAGCATTGGCCAGGCAGGCGCCGTAGTTTCACCAATACATATCAGTTAATTCATAGAACCTATTATTAATTCATCCTTCTTAAATAGTCTTACACTAACCGGTGGTTGTCCGTGGGAGCATACTTCTATAGTTTGATTTCAGGCACAATCGCCGGTTTGTGTCCCATCACTTTACTAAATTAAACTTGTCTAAAGGGCTTCTGCGTGTTGTTTTCGGGTCCATGTAGGCCTTCCAAAGGTCCGGAACCCCCGTAGTCCCGTGATTGGTAAAGACATACAAACTCTCTATTTCAGACTAGACGTCCATAGCAGTTGTTAGTATATATAAATAAACTTAACACTAGTGTTAGTAGGTACAGTGTGTGTAAACTAAACTATGGTAAAACTAATAAATGATGCACTGTGTCGTACCACCCCCCAATTATCCCTATTTGATGTCAAATTGAGCAACATTTTTAATTTGCCCGACTCAGTGTTACCTTTAGTATGCTGTTGTGACTGGCCCTTAAAGTTACTCGGCGAAGCAGAAATCGACCAAAAGCAAGATACAATCTTCTTGCGGATGATCGCCTTAAAAATGTGCGTGCGGGATTCGGCAAACATGCCTGAGGCGCTGCACCGGCTAGGCAGCCCCAACAACATTCTAAAGGCATTGTTATATTGAACGCGGAGGGCGATGTAAGCGCGTTTCGTATACCGAACCCACAGGCTGCTCGAGTAAAAAGACTTAAATAGGCTTAAAACTGGATTTAAAAATCATCAGCTCACTTTACTCGAGTTCTACTGAAGGCCATGTTTCTTCATATATTGCTCACACGTAGCTAATAATGTCGTCAACGCAGTGACTGACGGACTAAGCAGCACCATATCATCCGCATAATTGATGATGTTCTACCCGTCAATCAGGTCGTTGATGTACAAGTTTAAAAGTTTAGGGGACGTTAATCCCCCTTGCCTTACACCACATTCAAGCCGGTACTCGTCCGATGTCGCATTTGCCCATCTCACCTGGTTCTTCTGGTGCTGGTACCAGTACTGAAGGATACTAACACACTCATTTGGTATGCCTGTTTTACCCAACTTTTGCCAAAGTATGTCGTAGTTGACACGATCAAAAGCCTTTGACAGATCTGGAAACAGGCATACACCGGTGTTCTCCTAGCAGTGCACGAAAATATTCTTCAAACTCAGTATGGCGCTCTCCGTGGACAACCCAGCCCTAAAACTAAATTGGCCGTCATGTATTTTAAAGTGCCTGTCCAATTGAGTATCAAGCACACCATAAGGTATTTTTGCAGTTATTGTTGCCAGTGAGATAGGTCGATAATTACACTTACTTGACAAGTCACCCGTTTTATTTTTAACAATTGGAATCACAATAGTTTTCATAAGGACATCGGCTACATACAAATTATATAAACACAGATTGAAAAACAGTGCCAGTACCCTCGGCAGATGAACTCGCACGAACTTGTGCTCAATACTGAGACCATCGTGTCCAGGCGACCTGCCTCTCTGCATCTTGTCAATAATATTTCTGATGGATTTAGCTGTGATAAACAAGTCACGCTCGACTCCGATGGCCCCAGCATCAATCACCTGGCTAGTTGTAGATCGCGTATCCAATAACGGCTGCACAGTAAAGTGATCCCGGAACAATTCAGCTATCTCCCGGGGATCACCCTATGTTCGACACTTACAGGAAATCGCCAGGCCACACATTTAAGTTCCTTGTAGCCTTCCAAAACACTTTGTTTTATTTCTTATTATGGGCTTCAGCAAGTTTGTCCATTTTAAATTGGTCTTGCCTGTCTTGGCGCCATTTTAACCTGGATTTAAAAGCCTGCCTACTCATTTCTTCAAAAACCTTTCCTTGTCTCGGCTTACCAGCATGTACCAATGTCTTAAAGTGAAGTCTGGCCTCCCCATGAACGCCTGCAACATACTTGTTCCACCCGGCTATAGAGAAATCATTCTATGTTTCTTATATGGACAGGTGACATATGGACAGATAGATCCTTTTAATTAAAACCGCATGGCCAGAATTAATTCTAATGTAATAAAGTGGAAGACAATGTATATTTTCTCAGCGTAGTGCAAACCTCAGCCAATACTTTTATGTAAAAGTCGGCACTAATATTTTACCTTATAGTTGTAGTGTTCTAGCTTAGGTACATTTTAAAATAAGTATTTAATCATATTAGTATTTAATCCGCATTTCTCATAAGATTTATTTAAATAAAACAATAATATATTTTATAGTCAACATAATATTTTACTCATAATTTATAAAAGCAAGGTGTTTACAATGGCAAATTCAATACAATAATGTTGTGTAATATGTTACATCATAATATTAATAATACCCATAATAATGCCCTTTTATTGATAATTATTACAAAATGTTCAAATGTTCAAATGGAACTAGAAATTCTAAACTTAAAACTCTCGTTTTACTCCATAGAACTGAACTGTGGAGGTGATCATTCGAAGATATACAGAGTGATAGCTCTTTGAAAGTCTTTCGGGTTCGGGTAAAGTCGGTTTAGTTCAGTTACCAAGGTCCAGTTATCTTTCCCAACTGTTCCATTTTTCCAAATGTTCATAAGTTTGAAAGGCATTTATAACTGAAAATGCCTAACATTCCAGTAGCTCTAAACAAGATGCAATGCAATGCGAGAACGTTATTGTATATCAAAAATGTATAGGACTGACGTAAACTCAACACGCCCTTATGTCAATTTCATACATTTTGACAGTTTTCGAACATCGTTAGCGTTACCGTTAAGCATCATGTTTAACCTCACAGGCTTATATAACACACCTTATCTTATCTATACATAAATAGGTTCTAAAGGTATAGGTTTATCTGCTAACATTTTAAAAATGTTAATGGATTCAAAATTTAATAACTTCTAACTTATAATATTCGGACAAAAGAAACAATTACGAAACCGAAATTTGCGATACGGTTTCCGTTTAATTCACATCAGAGCGTAAATGAGCGAGTGCCAGAGAAGTAATACCCAAAGAGATACCCTAAAGAGCTATCGCATTGTGGTTACCTTTTTAGGTATGAGGTAATTTCTCACAAATAAAAGGAGCCTTGACGCCACAATCAAAGTCATGCAAAAGACCTTTCTTGGTGACTACTCCGCACCTTTGCCCAGTGGGCGTAGCGGAGTCAAAAACTGCAAATCCAGCTTCATCAACAGTTTCACCTGCGAAATTACAACGGTCATGTTTAATTCACAAATTTGGATTAAAACGAGTTTTCCGAAGGTGACTTTTTAATGGATTGATATTTTTATCCGGAAAACCCCTATTTCGTTTTTTTTTAATTAAAAGGGTATTTCTATCCATAAGTGTACTTAGCATTTTTTCGATGTCCCCTTCCCTTTTATACGATTTTCTCCTTATATGAGTTTTGAATAACATAAAACGTTATTTTATTACGAAGTTTAGATTTCAGACTGTTTAATAGTGTTAAATAATGCAGAATAAAATGCTTATTTTGAAAAGGAAAAAAAATAAAAAGATAACAATAATAACGCTCCAGTACCTGTCTCCACGTTTTTAACCTTTTAAAGACAATTAACGGGGTTTTTTATATCACGGTCCTGCTGAAGACGTCTTGCCGAGATAGTTAAAACATTGAATATTTGTTTTTACAAACGAAAACGAAAATAGCTACAATTCTGTGGTGTTCAAGGTTTAATTTAGATTTAAACTACGTCCCCTAGAAACGCTACCATGTCCATTTGGTGGCGGAATATAATTATGTACTTACTAATATTGAATTTTTTTATCATAATAAAGGGCTTTCTTGGTTACTGGTAACACTATTTCCATAGATAAGTTCACTTTTAATGCGGATTATAATCAATCAATCATTTGTGAACTTCGCAACGCGCTGCACGTTCACAGGTGAGTTTTTAACAATGTTTTGGTCCGTATTGGTTCATTTGTTTACCCAATTTTGTAGAGAGTTAAAAAAGTGTTGGTTATATTAAACTAGAATGTATTTACTGTCAGAATGAAATGCTTAAATCGCATTAAATCAAGTTTTTTTTTTTAATATCTCCACAACTAAGCCATGTACACCTATAAATAGAAATGCCCAAAAACGAGAACATTTTCGAAAAAGCAATGAATACATCGTAGGATCCGGTCAAAATGGGACTTGAGAAAAACCCTAAGAAAAAGTATCAAGAAGATCACTGCAGTTGTTAAAATAACAACTCTATACGGTAAATTAAAGTTAAATAAGAAGGCTCAAGGTCACTCAAAGGGCGATGGAAAGAGCTATGCTGGGTGTCTCCTTGCGAGATCGAATCAGGAATGAGGAGATTCGCAGGAGAACTAAAGTAACCGATATAGCTCACCGGATTGCAAACCTTAAGTGGCAGTGGGCGGGGCACATTGTTCGTAGAACTGATGGCCGTTGGAGCGGAAAGGTTCTAGAGTGGCGACCGCGAACCGGGAGACGAAGTGTTGGCAGACCTTCCACAAGGTGGACTGACGATCTGATAAAGGTCGCGGGAAACCGCTGGATGACAGCAGCAGAGGACCGATCGTTGTGGAAAACCTTGGGGAAGGCCTTTGTCCAGCAGTGGACGTCTTGCGGCTGATAATGATGATGATGATGATGACGGTAAATTTTCTATAAAAAATATGTGTTTTGATCAAATCCCGAAACCGTTTAAGTGAAAAGATGAAAATCACGAGCCGGGACCAGTCGATATTCCCATGGCAACAAGGCTAACAAGAATCAGGCTTTGAAAAACCCGAAGGTACCAACCAACCAACCAACCAACCAACCAACCAACCAACCAACCAACCAACCAACCAACCAACCAACCAACCAACTAAAAACCAACCAACCAACTTAAAACCGTTACAAATCCTAAATGATCATTCATAATGAAAAATGATAAGAGAAACGGAAAAATAATAATAATAATAATTAAATGTGGATTTTAAATACAATTTCAACGATCTTCCACTAGACAAAATTCGTCGACTTATTTTTTCGTTTTTAAAATATGACGACTGGTTGACGCCTTATGAAATTATTATTACTTTAGTGACTCTCAAGATTAAGAAAAATCGATTATCATAAGAATCATCAAAATCTGTCTACACCTTTAATTTCTAGAGTACTACAAAGGAACAAACATACATACAAACATAAATATAGGCTAATAAACACATTACAAATTATAAATAACACTGCTATTATAGATGTCAGAATTGACTTATTTTCTTCCTTATACCATGCGTTAATATTAGGTACTGACCATGAATAGTAAACCATTTTTCATATTGCACCCAGAAGCCAATGTGTGCTTCGTTCGGGGCATTGTTGCCGGAACCATAGTGTACCAACAACTCTTTCAGGACCTGAGATTCTAAGTCATCGTTTATGATGGCTAGATACCCCTCCTCAGCGAGACACACTCTGTAGGCTGCCCACCATGTATTTCCCTCTGGGTGAAACTTGTAACAACTGCCGGTTCTTCTGACAAACTTGTACTCTGTAATTAAAAACACTGTGATTTAGTAGGTGCCAAATATAATACAATAAAATACCATACAATTATTTTTTATTGAACTAACATACAATAACAACCTCACAACGATGAGAAGTTAAAAGCAAACAAAAATGAAAGTGCAGGCGGCGGTGCACACCAAATTAATAAATTTAATAAACAATCCAATTTATACATAAAACAAACAACAAAGAAAATGAAGATCACTAAGGGAGAGATAACAGATGCACTTATAAAACGTCGGCTTAGTGCAAGAAGTCATTAAAGGCATAAAGTTACTAAGTACAGGTACAAACACAGGCGGATTCGCCACTACTTACTCTTTCTAACGCACTGACCCATTTCTTTTTACGTTAAGTAATTTCGATGTTACAGCAATGACATTAAGTCATTAATTTCAATTTTTGCTTTATTGATTTGACGGAAATGGTTTATGACCATTAGTTACTTTAATCAAAACATCTTTTTTTATTTTTACACATTTTATTACGTTTGAATATTCACTAATGTTACTTATTAACTTTAAAAAATAAAATAATATGAATATCGCTCTGAAAGTATTTGAGCTAGAATTCATTATATGCATATAGTTACTTTTAGCAAACAGTAAAACGAAAAAAAATGTTTTTATAACGCTTTAATGATTTTTAACAAAATAAGCATTTGGATGCATATTACTATTTTTACTTAAGTATAAAATAACTAAAGTACATTATACAGTTTAAAAAAAATAGGAAACAGCATTAATTGCAGCCAGAATGATTTTTTAAAGTAATCAATGATAGTTATCGATTTTAGTTGTGTCCAAGGATACGTAATTCAAGTGATTAAATTATGGTTAATGACTTTTGACAAATAAGTTGTTTCAATTTGAGCACCTTTAGTGAAATTATTCTTGCTCTGATAAGTTCATATTTCAACTCTTTTATGCCTACCTACGAGTACGTCTTGCTCTCGCGGTAACCCGCCACTCGTTCGGTCATCGCGATCGAAGTCATACCGTTCAGCTGCGACCAGGGATGGACGTTATGCGAGATGGTAGTGACTTCTTACAAAATGAAGCGAAATAATATTAACATTAAGGCAGGACGAGGATCTTTCATGCTAGAAAAGATTCTAAATAAAGCGAATGAAGAGCGTTTGTACCTATTGTCATTAAATTATAATAAGATACGGTCAAATTGCTTATGCTGTTAAGTTATAGTGTAGGTAAGTAAGTACTTAGTTAAGTATTTCATTTGCAAAAGACTGATTTTACACGATGGGCGAGATTTTGTATAGGTACCTAGGTTTTGTTTTGACCATCACCTGAGGCGATTAGTGTTTATTTATATCTCATAATAAAGATCACAAATGTGGATTTAATTACTTAAAAAATGTGTCCTCTAAATGTCGTCCCCCTACACGTGCACATTCATCAAAACGGAGCCTCGCGTTTTGTACCACTCGCAGCATATTCTGCGTTATTTTGTTGATTTCGATAGCAATCTTTTTATGGAAATCACCTATATTTAGACCGTGGGTTGTTATTAAAAGCTCTGGTTTTGAGATACCCCATCGAAACAAATCCATAGGGGTCAAACCGGGCAATCTCAGCGGCCACGGATTTCTCCAAAGCGGTTTATCAATTTTCGAGGGAAATGTTCGCGAAGCACGTTCATCGACACTGTGGCCATGTGTGGTGTAGCACCATGCTGCTGAAGCCAGGCGTGTGATGAATAGGACGGATGTACAAGCAATTTAGGCAAAAATTAATCAGCTATCATTTTCCTATAGTTTTCACTACCTATTTACATTTTACTGCTAGGCATTTTCAAAAAAATAACCCCCAATAATTCTATTCAAGGATGAGGTAGACCAAACAGTAACTGTTAGACAATGCAAAGGTCTTTGGTGTTTTAACCGTGGATTAGACGATCGCGGGCCCCAGTAGCGACAATTTTGCTTTAATACATGCTTGTTGACATGAGTACTCATGTGAAAATGAGCCTTGTCACTACGAAAAATGCAATTTATGGTACGAAATCTGTGCAACATTGTGTCACAAAAAACTTTGTGTTTGGTTAAATCACTTTCATTAATTTCTTGAACCAGTTGAATCCTATAGAGATGAAACTTCAATTATTTTTTCAATATTTCATGCACTGAGAACTTTAGGAGTCTTAAAGAGAGCTGCTCTCTTCCGCACTGAAAGTCGTGGATTTTCCTGTAAACTCCGTTGCACACTCAATATGTGTTCCGGCGTCCGTGTGTGCTGGGGCCTGATCTCGGTATATTATGTGCCGAAGAAGTTTCTCGGAACCTTTGCACCCATGACCGAATAAATTTTACACTCAGCCCGCCTCTTTACGAAATTATATAGCGTGCAAACGCTTCAACTGCATAAGAATGACGGCGTTCTGACCATTGAAACAAGATGAAAATAAAATTCGCAATATTGAACCGTGTAATCCCGCCAAATGTCAAAACCCATTTTTTTTAATTATAAAAATGAGTTTTTGAAAATATAAAAAAATCTGGCACCGGCCACCCTGTGTAAAATGTATTTTACTTTTGATCTTAATGGGTGACAATCAGAATGCTGATTTGAAACTACAGTCTTTGTCGGATATTAAAAGTGGCTTAGAGTCACCTATTAGACACATTCAAGCACAGAAAGATACGCCGCCAGTCCTTCTAACGAATATTAAGGAAGTAGAACAGTTTACGGTTTGCTAAAAATGTGCAATGAAAAAATAATACCCGCGGAACTTCACCACTGGTACCGGAACTTGCCAGCCAAAGAGTGTCGTGATTATGTCCCTGAAGAAAATGTCTTCTAACTCAGAAGACGTAAAGTAAAAACGATGGACGTCAAGGGTTTTTTTTTACTCTTTTTCGTACCTACTGTATTAGTTCAATCAAAAGTTGATGTCTTTATTTAAATTTTTAGAAGTTTTCACGTTTTACCTATACTAATGTTTTCACCTATACGAAAAGAATTAGGTTTTTGCTTGCTGTTGTCTGGAATTATTATAATATTAAGTTCGTCTATCAACAATGAATATTTCATTATTATTTTAGTTTGAAGTTAAAAATAACGTCATTACGAGAATTTTGTGTTATTTTTGTGGTCTTGCAGACTTTATAATCTGTGAAGTAGAATTAAATAAATCTGTTTATTCGTCGTTGATTAATAAGTAATATTTATAATGCTTCTAAGTTAATAATTACGACTGATTAAACCAATTTTGTTATAGAAAACTATATTACCCGATTTATTTGTAATGAAAATAAAAAATAACTAATTGTAAGTTCCCTTAAGAGCGAGAAAGACCAAAAGTCACTAACTACATATTTAGGCTTTTAAAAAAGTTATTTGACTTTATTGTACAAAGTTTTTAATTGGATTTAATAGTAAATACATTTAGCTAACCATTGATGTTTAATTTTTAAATCTAGAACCGAACCTATTACAATTATGGTCATTTGACTGTGTCAAAACTTTGAGCCCGTTTTTCTCCGACTTGACTTTTTGTTAGTTAATGACTTCTTGCACTAAGCCGACGAAAAGAGTTTTCAAAATAGGAATCCATTTCACGCGTCGTAATTTTAGGGGAAGAGATTTTCACCTCCGTGTGAAACGAGCCAGCTTAAAATTTGGTAGAACAAAAAGGATCGGTTAAGATAATTTTGAGAGAAATGGATAGAAGTGAAGTAACTAAAATTCTCTTCGAGATAGCGGCGGGTTGCTCGAAAGAAAATAATTCCGTAAAGAAGATTTAGAATGTGAAAGTGCCGTGCCAGTAATGACGAATGGGGAGCCACTTGAGGGGAAAATGGAAATAAGATATAATAAGTATGATCATCATAGTTCATACTTGCGCTAATGTTAAGACAATTGGACGAGAAAAGCGTTCACTGCTCGAGTTTATTTCAGGGCCTATTATTATAAAACAGTCAGTCAAACAGTTTCTCAGAGTAAACATGGCTATAAACTCACAAAATAATGGCAAGTTAAAAACACTAACATGTCAAAGGCAATGTTTTATCCAGTAGATTAGACTTAGTGGCCCTGTAGGAAATCTTACCACTAAGCGTGTTGACTTCACTTTGGTTGCACAATAAGCGTTGGTTCTGTGACGACTTGTAGCAGAAATATGGAAGCGCTTGATCACACGTGTCATCACCCAGCTCTCCCGCCACATTCATGGTAAGACAAGCAGCTTTGTTGTTTATGCCGTCTGGCTCGCCTCGACGCCAAGTTATGTCAATTTCTGATGGATCTGTTCCTGTAATCACATTAGATGGTATATACATATTATCTAGTCCTTTGTTTAAAAACTATAGTAATTATAGTTATTTGATCATGCAACTTGGTAAGCGTAGAATGTTTTAATTAATTTATTAAAATGTCACAATGTGAAATTTTGTGAATACTTTAGGTAATAATTCGAACCGGCCCGCTACAGATTATAATTTGCAGTGTTATGTTATTCGTATGTTGACGATAATATAGTTAGTTAAGCGTTAGATTCCATGAACATTTTTATTTTTAACACGTAACGTTTCTTGGGAAGAGTTTGTCCTCATTTTTTGATCCTATCAATTTGTATAATGAAATAGTAAGTGTATTTTTTTTGCATATTTTTTGTTTTAATTCATGGTTCAGGAAAGCTTTTTTTTTAGCACGGATTTTTTTCCAGAATAATTGTAATTACGGCTAATTTACTAACAAATATAAAAAAAAGAAACTGGAATAAGTTTAAAAAAAACTCGGTTCAATCGTTTTTTTATCAAAGAGTTTCCTGCGGTTCCTATATTTTTATAAATGACTTCGTTTTTGATTTTTATTATTTTGTGTATCTATGATTGTACAATTAAGGAATTAAACTTGTGACCCGCCGATTAGGTCCAAAGTCAATCTGACATTTTAAAACAATAAGGTTTAGTTCCCTATTAGTTACAAAAGACTTGGCATCTCCAATGACATTGACAACATGAAGCATATTTTTTCTGAAATGGGTCACAAAGTAACGCCCGTGACCGTATATTTGAATAACTTGTATACGATCTGATCTAAAAGCTAAATTTTGTTAAACTAGACTATGTGCGAAAAGGCTCAGACTGAAAACCAGCAGCGCTGCGAAGACTCGAGCACTCGCCCGCGCTCGCAGCACACGCTGAGTCTGTCTCTTTTGTCAAACCAATTTTTCTGTTATAAAACTTTGTGTTTTGCCGGTTTTGGGTGACAATAAATACTTCTTATTCTCTTATTCTTACTTTAAAAAGGGGTCTTCATATGAAAACCTTTTTTATTTAATATATTTCTATTTTTGTTAAACTTGATGCTAAAAACGGTCAAGTGTGAGCTAGAGTCGTGCTGATTCGATTCAAAATTGAGTTCGAATTGGAATATATAGTTGCCGACAAACTTCTTGAACACGTAACCTTGCTTGCGCAGAAGCGATTTTTAGGTGTCGTTGGGAGCGGGCGGCGGGAGCACGCGTCGTTCGCACCCATTGGTCAATCAGTTGACGTTTGCGTCCCGCACCGCGTCCCCGTCCCTCTGCCTCCCTGCACGTATGTGTACGATGCGCGAACTTTCCCCCACTACCTCGCCTAATGTTCAAGAAGTTTGACGGCAATTATACTTACCGTCCGGCGGTAAATATACCCTCGGTGCGCGAATCCAACTTGCACTTGACTCGTAGTAAAAACGAATAAGCAGGTTTAGTTTAGTTTGTAAACATAAACTTTAAATTAAAATAACACACACCTGTGACAGTTGTAAAATCTCCAGCATTAACGGTAGCACTGATACCGGTATACAATAACGTCGAGTCATCAAGGTTGTGTTCTATCATCATCTGTTGCATTGCAGAAACAAAGGCCTCATTTTCAGGCGATGCTAAAAACCCACCTGGAAAATAGATCGATAATTTTACACAATTCTTACGGATTTCCAGCTATTTTTTCTTTTTAATCTAATTTAAAAATTGTTTTTTTTCCTTTTTAATAATGCTTTAATTTGCCAAAGTAAAAAAGGAAGTGAGTTCCTTTATACTTATTATAAAATATATTTTTATACCTTTATAAGAGGATTGTGCAAGTAAAAAAATCAAACAACATGCAATAACGTTTGTCAATCGGAATTTATCGGGGTCTAAATCAATTCCGATTTTTAAATTTATTATAGATACGATGAAAAAAAGGTCTCTACGTTTTCTTTTTAAATTGAAAAAAAACGAAGGATTGTAAAAAAATTCATACTTACAGAAAATGAGATAACGTTTCTCACCTAAACCAAGTCCAATTTTGCCAATTTTTATAATAATGTTTTTGATTTATTATTTTCAGAAAAAGTAATTTATAAAAATGACAACAAGAATCTACTCAAACCAATTACTTTAAAGGTGGTAACTCAAACAGCTTTTTCTTTACATAATATAAAATAAATATAAAATATATATATATATTATGTTATATTGAAATATTTATTTTAGGTAGGTAAGGTTTAGGCTTACGTGTTTTTCGGTAAAGTATTTAAATTTTGTATTGTATTGTTAATAGTTACCTTCCAGATGGCATTTCATTCGTGCTAGATAGAAATCTGCACGGATCCTCTGGAGTTTAAGATAACCTTTCAACTGTGGGATGAACTTGTAATTGGATTTAACACCCTCTGAAACATAAAAAACCATCAAAAAACACGGAATGATATATTTTTTACCAATGATACTAACAGGTAAATCAGTTAGTTTGATGAATAGTGTCTTAATAGTTAACAATACGGTACTTACATCAATTTGTTATGTAAAGAGTATATTTTCAGTGATTTTAATATTTATTAATAATTACCTGCCACGAACACGAAAAACCCCAACAAGAAAATATTGAATGCACGCATTTTAATGCACAGTCGTGCTCGGGATCCGACGAAGACTAAATAAAGTATTAAATTTACAAATTTATTTTAAACAATTGATAACATACTCACAAGTGGGAGTAAGCGGAAACTCACAGGGTCAAAACAAAATTTATCTTATTTTAAAGGAAGCGCCATTAAATTTAACGTTTCCATTATTCAGCACGATAACGTAACGGACTTTTTAATTATCTGGGCAACAATCATTAAAACCATTAAATCTGTAGGCAAAAAACATAGTTGCCCATTTTGCGCCCGTTTTGACATGCGCGCTTACACGAGCGCAACATTTCGCGCTTCAATAAGCCGAACGTGAGTATAGCGTATTCGCTTGAATTTGTGCGTCACATTTTCATGACTCGCGCGTCAACAGCCTTGTAAGCGCGCCTAGGCTCGTACGAGATGCGCGTGTGGCAAATTTGCGCGTTTAAGAGCGTACATAAGCGAGCCAATACGCGCTGAAAAACCGCTAGTCGCCCTTAACTAATTCACCAGATGAATCAAATTATAATTATTATGTTCCACATGCGTACGTGTTATATTACAAGCACAGCCTTGTAAGGCCCACCATTCTGCAAACAGTGAGTTTTTTGTAAGTGGCACTTTGTATTTACCATCAAGGCAATAAAGTTCAATTACGTTTGTCCAGTAATGCCATTTTCAGTTTATAAACATAGGAAAATAAACCTTATTTTTATTGCAACATAGTTTAAATTAAATTGCCTTGATTATGTACGAGTACTATCAGTCCATAGGCACCCTGGCCACGTTGTCACAGTGACATATTAAAACAATATCTTTGGCACTTCTTACGACTTGAATCATAACGTCACTGTGACACGGTTCTATGGTGGGTCAGGGACTGATAGTACAACATATTGCACACTGTAAAACTAAAACATTTCCCCCTTTAAATAAAGGCGCAACAGGTAAGGTAGGCTTCAAGTATGTCATGTCCTACATTTAAATTGTAGGTACAGAAAGGGACAATGAATGCACAAACTAAAATTATAGTGCGTTTATAAATAAGGCATGTTTATTCAAAAAAGTATAGATGGCTGGGGATCTATTTTTTGAGCTCACTAATAGTTAGTAGGTACTTAAGTAATAATTAATATTAGGTGACGCGATGATCTGGTTTGCGTATGATATTATTGGGGCACTTGTGTTTGATATCTTTGGTGTAAAAACTTCAGTCAAAGATATTTAAAAAACATCTGAAAATCTTTCGCCACTAGTTGAGATTTAAAATACGACCAGTTATATCATTACAGGGTGAAATAGGGGTCGTGGAGCAAGAAAGACGCATTTAACTTACTTTCACCTAAGGATCACGATAGGTTAGGACTAACAGTTATTAAAGTTAGATATTTAAGTCAGTACAGCAAATAATAAAAAAATCTGGGATGATTTGAGATCATGGTCACCCTTCTGTTTCCCAAGAAAACTTATGTCAAGTGCATGTACTTAACAATCATCGCAGTAAGTATGTAAAGAGGTTGTTATGACGATACTGATAGACAGATAAGAAAAATTCCTTCGATGGCTACTACGATTACTTTGAATTATTTAGAAGGAAAACACTGAATAATTTTTTTAACTTTATTTACACAAAATTTACAACGCTAAATGTACTTCAATAGTTGTTCAAAATGTGAACCCTGTTCCTGTATGCACAATTCCGCTCGTCGTCTAAGATTGCCCTTTAATCTGTTTAGAGCAAAGTGATTTTGCTTAACCGTTTCAAAGGCTACAACAATTCGCTGGCGTAGCTCTTCTACGGTGTTAGATTCTTGCTCATACACCAATCGTTTCACCTCTCCCCAGAGAAAAAAGTCCAGCGGTGTGATGTCCGGGCTGCGAGGGGGCCATGGAATAGGTCCACGTCTACCGATCCATCGTTGCGGAAATTGTTCATTTAAATAATCACGAACACGGTTATGAAAATGAGCAGGTGCACCATCTTGTTGATAATGCAGGTTTTCTAAGTAAATTTCCGGGACGCTACGCAATAATTCCGGGACAACTTCTCGTAACAAATCAAGGTAATTCATACCAGTCAACGTGCCTTCAATAAAATGAGGCCCGATGACAACGTCGTTAATAACCCCCGCCCAAACATTTAAACTAAATCGTGTCTGATATGCGTTTCTCCGTGTAAGATGCGGATTTTCAGCACTCCAAAAATGTTCGTTGTGCACATTGAACAAACCAATACGGGTAAATGTACTCTCATCAGTCCACAAGATATTTGTTTCTTCATTTTCTAAAATCCATCGACACAGGTTTATTCGTAAAGGAAGATCAGGGGCGGAGATATCCTGGACGGGTAAAAAATGGTATGGATGCAATCCAGTAGCGTTGAGCAGTTTCCAGACAAAAAATTGGCTGACATTGTACCTTCTAGCAGCTTGTCGGGTACTGCGTTGCGGATCTCGGTAAAAATATCTCAGTATGCGTTGATCCAGGTTCTCGGGGTTGCCTCGCCTTTCTGGCCTGTCGCCACCTCTTCCTTGGGCGTGGGTTGGAACTCTGAACTGCCCGTGTTCTCGAAGATTTTGCACCATTGCGTTAATCAAACGTCTAGTTGGTATTGGCAAATTGGGATATCGCTGATGAAACATCTCACCTGCTCTGGTAGTGTTGTTTGTTTGATAGTAAAACATAACCATATCTGATCGCTCGATATTCGAGAATGGGTACGCCGGAGGCATAATTCATTAATTTTATTTTAAATCTTTGTTGACACGTTTATTGACTTTGACTTGTTGTGACATTATTACTCATAAACTATTAAGTATTTTATCAGACAGTTTGTTTTCAAAGAGGTTGTAATTGGAAAAGTAGGGTGACCACGCATTTTAGTAACTTAACGTTTTTTTAATTAAAATAAGTAAATACCGAATCATCTTTGTTTCAATTAAAATATATACAGGTAACATCGCAATCGTTTACTGAGTCAGAAAAAAATGGTTGGGATCACGACCCCTATTTCACCCTGTATACGTTTTAGTTTAATGAATCTAGTAAATAAAAGTTGTAGGCATCTAATTGCAAGTATCAATTTAAAACTCTTTCAATTTAGGAATACTTTCCATGAAATTTACAAACTTGCCTAGCAAACATGAGCCTGCATAGAGGATCAGCAAAGTAATGACGTTGTGTTTATTGTCAAAACACTGAGTCGGGTCACAATAATACATTTTGGTGCAAGTGCAGAAAGTATGTCATTTTACACGAGTTCCGAGATGTCCTTGGCCCGAGCTGCAAGCGGGGATCAAGACTCGGGAGGAGTAAATAAGAGTCAATTATTTTGACTTAATTGTTAGTCTGATAAAAATTAAAGTGCAATTTTAAATTAAGGGTGAAAAATTTGAACATTAACCAAATACAAAAATTCCAACATTCCGCACAATATGCAGTTACATAAAATAAAAAGCACTAGTTCAAAATATCCAACTTTCCGCACGGTATACAGCTACATAAAATACACTTTTTGAGAACCTGTATAAAAAAGTGATGTCTTGTTTCTTTAAAACAGATCTTCACACTAATATTATATTTTAATCGTAAAGCATAATTTAATTTGCGTTGTTTTTATCAACTTTTATAATCGCACCATTAATTTATTTTCATATCGCCGATTGAAAACCAAGTGATTCGGCATAATTGGCATGAATTTCTACTCCACTCAGCTTTATACCGCAATGTACACCGAATTATAACTAGTCACTGTTGACTCTGTGAAATAGGGGTCAACTATTCTAACCTAGTTTTCCACACATTATACCTACTGCTATTCTTCTGGTTTTAATACGCACCAATCTAGACACACGGTAGTGTGTCCGGACAAGTTTGAAGAAAAAGTCTTGTGACACTACAGTGTGTATACTTAGTTAACTACACGAGCCCATTTAGGCCCTTTACACGACATCTCTTTTGGCCTTGAGTAAAAATAAGGTTCTATAATCATCCTATAAAAAAGTTTTTTTTTAACAGCTTATTTGCGAGTACTCATCAAAACCTATTGTTGTTGTTGTTGTTATACTGATTGATGCCTTAGTTCCCTGACATTTGGTATCGAGTTAGGTCTTACGGCACAAAAAGAAAAAATCCGAAAACTACAATTTTTCCTAGCCTTAATCGGAAAATAATGTTCTTTTTAATATCCCGTATTAAATAGTTTACATATATCGACTACCTACCAAGTTCTCGTTTGCTGAAAAATATATCACTATCTAAAAGGTGCCAAGTTTGTTAATAGATCGTTTACTGGCAGACCATATTATTGCCACTTAAGCCTTAACTAGTAGCTGAAAATAATATATTGCTAAACGTGGCCCTTATTTACTAGTAGAAACTTAGCACTACATTTGGTGGAACTTGGTGTTTTTTTACATTTCATGTTTTGGTGGTGGGAGGGTTGTGGTGGTGTTTTGCAGGTGGTAGGACCCTGTGCAGGGTCCGTCCGGATCGCTACCACCATCTTATCCATTAACCTACCGCCAAACAGCAGTGTACGCATTGTTGTGTTCCGGTTTGGGGATAAGACAGCCGGTGTAATGACTAGCATAGAGGCATTCCATCTTAGTCCTTAGGGTTGGCAACGCATTTGCAGTCTTATGCTAATGTCTATGGGTCACAGTTTCCACTTGCCATCAGGTGGCCTGTGTGCTCGGTTGCCTTCTCTATGACATAAAATAATAAAAAAAAAAAAAAACAAAATAGGCGCACATTTTAGTCGTCGAGTTGCGAAGAGCCCGCTACCATCTATGAACCCATTATATTTATAACCAACTTGTTTGTTTATAACTGCAGGTTGCATTACATTTAAAACATTTAATGTTTGCATTTACTTAAAGAATATTTTACACAAACATCTCAAAGCAAACTTTATTTTATTGTTTTAAAGGTATCCTTTTCACTAATGGTACCGGAAACGAGGTAATCCTAGAGTCAAACCTTGCTTGCTGCCTCGCATTTCCCGGACCGGATGCTAATGGAGACCGCCATTAATGCTTTATCACTTCCGGTGCGCTGGACCACTGCTCACTCGAGCTTGTGTTGGTACACGATTAATTTTACACCCCTAATTAGTGATTAAAATCATTCAGATTATTTGGACACAGTTGAATTAATTCAAAATGAGTGTATTTTCAAAACAGTTTTTATAGGCACTTACTACATTTTTCAGGAATCCTTTTTTCAGTAATTGTGTAGTTTTATTAGGCGTATAATTTATTTATAATTAAGTAATAATAATCAATATTTTTATTACAATTAATATAAATAAATGGTAACAAAATAGGAAAATCTTATGCTCTTAAAAGGGATTTTCAAGAACGTTCGCTAGAAGTTAAAGAATTCCATATAATTTTATCAAATAACTATTTCATATTATTGAGGAACTTAAAAAAGTCATGCCTCCGAAAAACTCGAATGATAAGAATAAATGTTAAAGCAAAATGTGCAAATATGTGTTTGATCATGACATGTGCCAGGTGTGGGTTTCTGAAGGAGGGGTATATAAACGCGTCTATCATAGATTTTGAAAGAAACATAAATTTAAATCAAATCAAATAATATCACTACATTATTAAGTTTATTTAAGTCTTTTAATTTAAGTAATCTGTTCTTTGAACCCACACGGATAGGTGTTAGTAGTACTACCCGCTTAGATAATACTTTTGTAATTGCGAATGTTTGGATAAAGAAATATTTAATTGTTTTAATTCTGACCATAGTCGTCAGAACGCATCTTTTGTCAATGATTTTTATCAAAAACTTCAGACAATGACAAACCTATAACTAATCATCATTTGGAATTATTCAAAAATAAAGTTCATAGTAATCTTTCAGTGTTACATTTTTTACAGAATGAGTGTAATAGTAGCCTTGTTTAGCGTAATTCTGCATCAATTTAATAACAATTTTAAAATGAAAACTTTTACTAGGTCGAAATCCAAATTTAGTGAATGGGCTACTGCAGCCATTCATAAAAGTAAAAACAGGCTTTATGTCCTATATATAGAGAGAGAGGACAATAAGAACGCTGACTTCCTAAATTATGTTAAGAACTATTCGAGGACTTTTAAGGAAGTTTGTTTAACTGCTAAGGCAAATTTTCTTAGTCTTAAACTCAAATCAGCTGACAGTAAGGTAAAAACTATGGAATATTATAAATAGAGAAACGGGAATATCAAATACTCGTGATAATCAAGTCACGTCAGTCAAATAAAGACGTTGCCTTAACATAATTAAGAAGATTATTTTTCCAACATAGCCATTAATACTACGAAATGTATTAAATCATCCGCGGTTGAAGCTCGATCATTACTTTGCAGTAATGTCAGTAAATGTACTTAATATAAACTTTGAATTCAGCCCAATCGCTTAGATTAAAAAAGACAGAGGATTTGTGGTGTACATCAGAATACTCTTTTAGAGGGCATCTTTCCAGATCTCATGAAATGTAGTAAAGTCATAGGTCTTTTTAAATCGGACGAGATGAGTGATTTAACAAACTTCCGTCCCATTTCCTTACCTTATATATTTTATTCAATATTTATAGCTTTATATAATGCTTAGACTAAGTAGTACCATTGTAATAGGAAATATGTATAAAAATGACTGCTGAGTTTCTTGCGGCGTTTCTTCTCAGCAGGGCTCTATCTTGGAAAGCGCTGGTAAATTCGTGACGTGTAGAAGTGCCCGTGTGGCATAAATGACTTTTATCTTATCTTTAAACTATTTTTTAGGTCCTTATTACATAAAAAAAAAAAAAACTTTAACTATTACCACATTAGTCTTCAAACGTTGTATATTCCCTTGAAAAAAAATATCCGCATTCACCCCTTAGTCGGAATAATCCTGCCTGACCTTACATGTTCGTCCATCTTGGGACTTTTTTCATAATGCCCTATAAAATGTAAGTGATGAGAAAATGTCGATATTTCAGTATCAACTTTACTTAAAAACCCTATCAAGTTTAGTTCATTGCAGTACATATTAATGCCAAAACTGTTTATTGCAAGGGACAAACAGCAATACAATATCCATTAAAATCTAAAATAGTATACTAGTATTACATAATAATCAATAGAAAATGTCTATTTATTTTAATATAAATACAGTTTACAACATGAAGGTAAATATAAAGTCATGTTGATTAAAGTGTATTTATATCGATACAAAGCAATGCATAAGTACTACTAAAAATATTCTTTGCGTCTTCATCTGTAACTTATCCGAAATATTTGTCCGAGGTTTTGCCTCACAGAAGCATACTTAAAAATACATAAAGTGCTATAAGCATGACAGGTCAAAACACTGTAATTCAGCCAAAATGGTTTGAAATAGACTAACACCATTTTGACAGTCTAGGCACTCGTTGCACAATGTCCTCCTCAAATTTAATAGTAATTGGTTAACTGGTGCATAATTAAGCTTCTTAAGGTATGAGTGCCGAGGATAGAGCGCGAGCTTGTGAGCACTCTAATGACAGGTACGAGTACCTTAAGAGCTAATTATGTACCGTTGCATACATATCTTTTTCTACAAACTTAAAAAGGAAACTACAAATTTTGTCATTTTAGTTTAGTTCTTACAGATGGTTTCTAAATTGACAGCGAGCAGTAACTATGGCGTCATACGTCATACAGCCCAGTTCATTTAAATACTTTTTTGGTGATTATGTCACACATTTAGTTTTTTTAATACTTTAAACAATAAAGTATTATAATTTGAAAGTCAATTTTATTGACCAAACAGCATTGCTCTAGTACCACCGTAGTATCTCTAAGTAGTCTATGGAGCCGCCATGGACCACGGTAATAACAATGCTATAACAGTTATTAAAGAACCGTTATTACCATGGCAACGCTTATTATATAATTGTTTTAACGTTTTGGTTACGCTATAGGCATAATTTTGATACCGTTAACGATACCAATTAGCGGTTCACAGGATGCGAGTAGAAAAACTCATTTATAGGTATTATGTCTGGAGACTATTTTAAAAGCAATTTTTACAACAATTGCAAAAAAAAACTTAACACATAACAACAATAACACAATATGGTCTGTCAAAAAAGTACAGAAATAAAATAAGTGATATTTATTGGTCTTGCGAAAGAAAACATTTAATATTATTTAAGTAGACTAAGAACTAGGGACCCTAATTCATTAAGCACACGGAACGGTAAAATTATGATACTACTGAGGTACTTGGCTAAACAGCATCATCTCCTTGGAAAAACTATGGCTAATTGAAATAGGTAAAAAACCAGAGTCGAACATGGAATTCTCTCTAGTAGCATCTTCAATTGATTTCTCAAGAATAGTTACAAAATCTTTTGTATCTGTATATGTTATCATTTTATTAATGTTATCGCAGATTATGGAAATTGCACTCCGACCACGTCGTCTGAAAATAAAAATACATATAAACAATAATATTTAATAAATAAAATAATTTCGTTCTTTTTTTAATTATCTTATTATTTGTATTGTAAATTTTTGACAATCGTTGATTGAATTAATAATGATCTGACATAGAATAACATACGTAACATTTTTAAAATTTCATTCTCCAGGAGTCCAGCGGGACCCTATTAATATACATACGTCTTCTTGGTTATGGCTGTTTTACTACCAAATAAAAATAAATACTTAAAGTGAAATAATAAAAGATATACCATACATGAAACATATTTTTAATTATTTTTTTTAACATATTTTTAAATTTTTTGTATCGTAAAAACGGTACAACATACAAGAGCTAAAATATGATTATAGTACAAACACTAAAGAAAAGCAACAAATACTAATAAAGGTCAAAACTGAGTTGGGCTCGCGCTGATTTGATTTGTCATCATCATCATCATCAGCCGCAAGACGTCCACTGCTGGACAAAGGCCTTCCCCAAGGTTTTCCACAACGATCGGTCCTCTGCTGCTGTCATCCAGCGGTTTCCCGCGACCTTTATCAGATCGTCAGTCCACCTTGTGGGAGGTCTGCCAACACTTCGTCTCCCGGTTCGCGGTCGCCACTCTAGAACCTTTCCGCTCCAACGGCCATCAGTTCTACGAGCAATGTGCATGTGCCCCGCCCACTTCCACTTAAGGTTTGCAATCCGGTGAGCTATATCGGTTACTTTAGTTCTCCTGCGAATCTCCTCATTCCTGATTCGATCTCGCAAGGAGACACCCAGCATAGCTCTTTCCATCGCCCTTTGATTTGTAATCGAATTCAAATCGTAATATTTAACTACTGTATGGCGGTACGGAACCCTCGATGCACGAGTCTAATTCGCACTTGACCATTTTTAAATTGTACTTACAAGAATCCGCAAGGATAATCAAGCATTGGTATATGAAGGACAAGAACGTCGCGATGGTGTTCTTGAATGGGTAAAGAGTAATGGATTCTTTGGCCCATAATAAATAAAGCCATTGATCGATTTGTCTGAAATTAATAAAACTTTACTATTTTATGTCGAGTTTGAAGTGCCATATACGAATTGTCACAGAGATTAAAGTGAAAAGGTACTACAGTGTACACATATTTATGGACTCTACTGTCCAAAAGCGAACACATCTATTAGTGTCGACTTACTGTAGCAGGTATATTAATTTCCGCTGGATATCGCTACCACACTCTAACTCACACCTGACCGTATTACTTTTTCACTCGATGCGGGTCAAAAAAGTCAATACCCACTTAAAACATTGAATAAAAGTGAATAAATCTTACTAATTTTATAAATGCGAAAGTTGGGATGTTTGTGACTCAATCACGCTAGAACGGCTAAACGGGAGTGGATGAAATTGGGCACTGAGATAGATTATAGTTTGGAATACCACATGGGCTAGCTTAAAAACTAACCATCGACTTTAATAATAAAATTATGTCAGATGAAAGACTGATAATAATAATTTCATAAGATAACGAACCCGTTATGATTGTTTCTTTCTTATTCAATGCTTATATAACCCTTAACCACCTATGTGCGGTCTCACAGACAATGGATTATTCAAAATTGTCAATAACTGTTCACAAGTACATCGCACACGCGTCTCTGACCTTGTACCTTTGCCCCGCCCCCCCTCAGTGCCGGCCATGCCATCGATGCGTTCAGACGTGTGCTCATTTGGATCTGGTGCGAAAAAAAATAGCATTGGCGGTCTGTGAGACCGCATGTAGGTGGTTACTATATTTTTTGGATAGTCTCAGAGACCGCACGTAGGTGGTTGTGTTATTTTTAACCTTCACAAAAGTGACCAACTTACTAACACTACCGGTTCCCAGCAATACTGAAAAACGGTTAAAAGGCAGAAAAACGTGCTCGACTTGTGATCCAAAGAAGAAACGCAAGACACAGTACATGTGCATCGAATGCAAAACACCGATTTGCTTTAATGTTTCAATAAGTTGTATATTGACTGCCGACAAAAATGGTTATTTTGAAGGGCTGTAATTTTACAAAAATACCTTATTTTTAACAAAAGTAGATAGTCTAATAGCATTGTTGATTGCTCAATTTTATTATTTTATAATGAATAGCTATATATAACATTCCTTGACATTGAGATCTCATGTCCTGAAGGATACCTAGGTTTTTATTTAAAAATATAAGACGGTCATCAATATGTTAAGTTTAAAAGATAATAATGTTGATTATTTTTGTATTATTGTTGACTAATAAATGCCTTAAACTATGTAAAGAGTACTTACTACATTAAAACAACCGTCAGCTACGTTAAAGTAAAAAAAATAGGTCCCATAACAAGGAGCGGTCTCCATGACCGCAAGTAGGTAGTTGTGTGATGCAAATAGGACGTAGGTAGTTAAGGGTTAATAATGGGCGATACAATTGGAGGGACTTTTTTCATAACTAAAAATTACAATTAATATCGGGTTATCTTCATTATCATACAAAAGAACCCCTCTTTTCATATTTTTTTATTGCACAATACAATACACAATACAAAACACTTTATTGAACACCACATACACTACGAAACGGAATTAAATTTAAAAAAACAGTACCTCCGAATGTTTCACGTTTTAGCATACCTCAGTGATATATATCTTAGGCTTGTTAAGCAACGATGGATTTAAATCATCAGTTAGATAACTGATTCGGAAAATAGGCCGTCGTATGCAGCGAGTTTATCTTTTGCCCCATGGAAGGACATAACAACTACCATTACTGCTCCGTATTGTCGAAAATCCCTCTGAAAAACTGCCGAAACTGATTATTACCTACACTACTGGGCGTTATTCTAGATTGTCTTTTCCCTTATTATCCAAGTGTTTTATGTTAGGATGGTTATGAACTCCACAGTAGTTCCAAGGCCGAGGTAAAGCCTACGATAGCAAAAGGTGTAACAACGATCTAGAATAAGGCCTCTGTTAAGATTTACTTTCATATTCATTTGACAGTGTAAGATTTTATAAAACTGTAAAAAATTATGGAAATGACAAGTGTTTGACGTTACCGTGGAGCAGCTTACGTTAAAATGTTATATAAAATTCTGCGTCTCATCATTAAGAAGCGGTCCTACAGGACGAGGATGTTTGACAGACAAGCATTCAGAAGGTAAGTCATGGTGTGTACATGACTATTGTCAAAATAAGACTTACATTCTTGGCACTTGCTATCTATTTCAGCGCAAGTTAAGTCTTCATGAACATCCACTTCAAATCCAAAAGTATTAAAAGTATTCTCCATTTTTTTTGCATCCATTTTAGACGCAATTTTGTTTCTGCATTCATTTTGAGGATTATTACGAATTTGCATAAATAATAACATTGCGTTCTTACTAAATCTGTAATTGGAAAAACACCGGCAGTCAAAGTATTGGTTTGCGGTACGCTATAGCCAATTTTTTACCTTTTCTCTAGTGTCTTCACTTTAAAAGATTATAGAATTATCTTCTTTTTTTTTGTTAGGAATCACTTTAAAAATTAGCTTAGGTTTATGTAAATTTGATAATATAACAACTGTTCTTGAAATTTTATTTTAGAAATACCACTGGTATGTTAAGTTACTGCAGTTACACTGGTGGGTAATAAACCCATTTACACATTTTTACCTTTACGTTTACACTCGTCGTATAATGTGATTTAATATTCAAAATAAAATAAAATATTCTATGATTAGCTGAAATGCCAAACAAAAGTCCTAGTTATTAGTTTACCTGTCCAATTGGTAGGAGTATCTCGCTCTGCTAGCTATCCGATTTCGAGAAACGTTAGCTGGCGATCGACTAGAGCCTTCACCGCCACTTTCATGTTCCTCATCTCCATTTTCGTTTTCGTCACTTTCACAGTATGTTGATTTATTAGGATTTCCCGTAATCTTGTCTTGAAACGGGTTAGCAGCACTAGTCGGGTTGATTGTTGTTGAATAATTTCGACACTGTATTTACAGTCTTAACAACTGTTTCAAACCAAGACATGATAACTAATACAGGTATATTATTCGATTTATCACTGTATTGAGCAATTTATCAGCATAAGATAACGAAAGCAGGCAGAAATAATCTTTGCGCTCAGGGCTCAACTCAGTATTTAATTTCATATATTGGTAATTTAATTGACACAGATACAATTTACGTTCCTTTTCTCTGCATTTCATCCAATCAATTCATCTTATGTTTAGTTTGTAAATAAACATTCAGGATGTAATAGTAACAATATATTTCCAACATTATTTTTATACATAAATTGACATGTGGACAGATCCTATTCATTAATAATCGAATGACCAGAATAAATTCAAATGCCCTATTTAACCTTAATCGGAGTGTCTTATTATAAAAATTTACTCATTGTTATAATCCGCTTTTCTTAGAAAAACATTTAAATAAAACAATATTATTTTTTAATAACATAATTTTTTAATTAAAAAAAACTAATACTAAGTGGTTTACAATGTCAAAATCAATACAAAACAAATCAATTTAGAGTTGTACATTTACATTATACATTAATCATATTAATCATTTACATAATTACACTCATTTATTGATAATTATTATTAAATATTACAATGGATTACAATGGATTACAAATGATTACACTGGATTTAGAAATACTAAACATAAAACTTTTGTTTTACTTCCTAATGCATACATGTACCGTGGACGCGAACATTCGAAGATATACCTACAGTACGATAGCTCTTTGAAAGTCTTTCGAATTCGGGGATAGTTGGCTAAGTTGGGTTACCTACTAAGTATCAGAGGGTATTTTTTTTTCAACTGTTTCATTTATCCAATATTTCATTTAATAAGTTAAAATGCATTTTTAAATTAAACCGTTGTTTACCTTTTCAGTGGCACTAAACAAGTTGCAATGCGAGAACGTCATGGAAAATACACTTATAGGATTGGATAAACTTGTTACGCGCTTATGTCAATTCCATACATTTTGACAGTTTTCGAACATCGTTTACGTTAGCTTTAAGCCTAGAGAACTTATAGAGCAAACCTAACCTTAGCTATACATAAATAGGTTCTAAAAGTATGATTCTTTAAAAAAAAGTTAATACATACAAATAATGACTTCTAACTTATGAATATTCGGTTAAAAAAACAATTGCGAAACCAAACTTCGGATTTGCGATAGGGTTGCCGTTTAATTTGCATCGGAGCGTTAAGAGCGAGCGCGAGAGAAGTTCAAACCCGAAGGTTGCTTTAAGAGCTATCGCACTGTAGTTTGCCCTCAAAATTATGAAGGTAATTTCTCACAAATAAAAGGAGCCTTTATGCTACAGTCAGCCTCATGCAAAAGACCTGCCTTGGTGAGTGATCCGCAACGATGCCCAGAGAACGGAGCAATAACGGAGTCAAAATTAGCAAATCCAGCTTCAGCAACAGTTTCACCTGTGAAATCACAACAGTCATGATTAATTTATAAATTGGGTTAAAAACAAGTTTTCCCGAAGGTGACTAAAGTATTTGGTGGATGGATTTTGTGATGCGAAAAAACCCTTTTCCGTTTTTACGGTAGGTACAGTTCAAAAAAAAACGGAGCGTTTTTATGATCTCTCTTGCGTCTGTCGGTCCGTCCGTCTGTCACAGATAATTAGCTCCGAAACGACTGGACCGATTGAGTTGAAATATAATGTAAATTGATGACTGAAACATAGATGTCCAAATTTTTTTTTTTAAATAAGATTTTTTGTGGGGGACAAACTAGGAAATTAAAAAAAAATGCAACCCTTACTGTGTCATCCAATTAAAGGGGTCGTTATAGGGATATCAAATATGTTTTTATTATTGTTGTTAAATAAATAGTTTTGATTTCATGAAAGAAGACGAAAATTGACCTTCCCCCCCCTGACCTCCGAAACTCCTGAGCCAAAAATTTTGAAAAAATACAAAATATTGTTTGCTTAATAATAATAAAAAATATCCTATGTACGGAACCCGCTCCATGCGAGTTCAACGCGCACTTGCCCATTTTTTTACTAAAAAGGCATTTTTATCCATACGTTAACTTCGCATTTTTTAGATGTCTCCTACCATTTTATACGATTTTTTCTTTATATATTTTTTTAATAACCTAAAACGTTATTTTATTACGAAGTTTGGATTTCAGACTCTTTAATGGTGTCAATTAATGCAGAATAAAATTCTTATTTTGAATTGATGTTTTTATTAATAATTAAAAAAATCACGTTCCTGTACTGTCCCCTAAAACGTTTCTTACTTTTGAAAGACCCATGTTTTTATATGACGGTCTTGGTGGAGACGCTTTGCCGAGATATTTGGAACATTGAATATTTGTTTAATGAACGAAAATAGCTAGAATTCTGTGGCTTTCTAAGTTTAATTTAGGTTTAAACTTTGTCTTCTTGAAAACGCTAATCCGGACCATGTCCATGTTGTGACGGCATAGTTGTACCCAATATAAAATATTTTTACCATATAAAAGGGTTTCTTGGCGACTGGTAACACTCTGACCATAGATACGTACTTAAACTTTAAATGCGGATTGTGATCAAACAGTCAGTTGTGGATTTTGCAACATTCTTCACATTAGTTTAAAACGAAGTTTTGGTCCGTTTGGTTAATATTTTTACACAGTACTTAATGACGAGAGTTAGAATAGTGTTGGTTATATAAAATAACACAGTGTTTTGTAAAGTTTTTTCTTGCGTAAGCAAGTAGGATGTTATGGTTAAGATAATATGAAACCAATTTTTATAAGATTTGTTGTGCGAAATAGTTACGTCATTTTGGTTATATTTTATCGCCTTTTATATAGCCTAACTTGCAAATGTAACCAAAACGACATGGTAAAGTCGTACCTATGCACATTTAGATCAACTAACTTTTACTCCTGAGTTTGTCTGTGCACAATTTCAAGTGAAGGAATATCTACGTAGAGATATGATTTTGGCAAAATTACGCGCTTTTTATTAGATTAGACATTATTATCCTTTTGGTAAGTTTTTAACGGCTTAGCACTTGCACGGCCATCATCATCATCATCATGTCAGCCGAAAGACGTCCACTGCTGGACATAGGCCTCCCCCAAGGCTTTCCACTCGGACCGGTCTTGTGCTTTTCGCATCCACCGCGGTCCCGCGATCCCGACGAGGTCGTCACTCCATCTTGTTGGAGGCCTACCATAGTTGCACGGCCATAGTAGTTAGAAAAGTAATTCGTCTCTGGCCCTTTAGTCAAAGTCAAAGTCAAAGTTATTTTTTCTTCAATTTAGGCATAATATAATGCACCTACCTATGAATGTCAAAAAGCATTACCAATTAAGTTTAGCTTTAAGAGTACCTATTCTTATACCTATTGCCGCTCGGACACTTAGTGTTTTCCAAATATGATCACCTACTTGGCCATACTTTGATCTATAATTAATAATCAAAATATTTTTGATCTATTTAATAAAGGCATTTATTTAATAAATTACATGGGATGATAATTATTATAAAACTAAAATTGCAGTTTTATATTTTTTGTCACAAAATTATATATAATTTGTTTCCTTTCTTACATGATATAATCATCTTTAATTTAACATGACGTTTAACTTTAAACAGCCTTATTATGCAGTTTTGTATAAGGGGGTAACTATTTGAGCCGTCGAGTATTATGGTATTTAAAATATTATCATTGTGATGCATGAAAGAAGTAAAGTCATAAAATAATAGTTTAAATGTAATTTTTTCATTGATGTGACCTCAATTATACTTTGTTAAGATATTTAGATGCCCTTTTGGTGACTGCCCCCTTAAATGTTCTATTTGTGTATATTGTTTTTAGAAATTTAAAAGCTTATATAATAACCTGGCTTGTAGTTTTTCGAATCAAATCTGAGATATCCTGGAAAAGGACTGAATCTTAAGTACCCAATACCGACGTGCGTGCATGACTCGATGTATAAATTGTGGAAGCAGCGAAAGAGATTTGTCAGGATCGTAGCAGGTGAAAAGAAGCGGTCTCTGCCTACCCCTCTGGGAAACAGGCGTGGTTTAATGTATGTATGATAAACGGATTATCGAGTATTTTAAATATTAAATTGCTTTATAATGGAGTTGCGAAGTAAACATGTCAATGTCATTAATGTGGCGTGGGTGTCACAGGTTTCACAGGTTCGTATTCTGTTCTCCAATGTGACCTCTAAGGTCTAATTTCACACAACATAGTTATTTAGGAGAAATATCTACTGGTGAAATATCGATACAAAGGTTAGCTGTGACTTTAATATTAGCCTACATTTTACAGAGCAAGGCCGGGTTTTCATCTAGTACGTTAATATTAGGTACTGACCATGAATAGTAGACCATTTTTCATTTTCTGTATGGACGCCAATGTATGCTCCGTTCGCGTCATTGTTTCTGTTACCATAGTGTGCCAACAAATCTCTCAGGACCTGAGACTCTGTAAAATCGTTGATGATGGCTAGAGACCCTCCCTCTGCGAAACACACCCCGTAGGCTACCCACCACGTAGATTCATCTGGGTTAAACTTGTAACAACTGCCGGTTCTTCTGACAAACTTGTAATCTGTAAAAACACTATGATTTAGTAGGTGCCAAATATAATACAATAATACACAATTATTTTTTATTGAACACAACATTCACTGACAGCATAGAAAGTGAATAAAAAGACCATGTTACAAAGACAGTCAACAGGCGGTCTTATCGCTGAATCACAATCTCTTCCAGACAACCTTATAACGATAAGAAGTTATAAGTCATAAATAATTACTTATTTAAGCCCCAAGCAATAAATAATTACTTATTTATGCATATTTCTTATCTATTTGTTTACGTAAGTAAAAATGTATGCATATAACAAAATACAAAGGTATAAAGAGTAATATTTATGAAACAGAGGTTTTGATCATAAATCTTTACCTAATACTAAATGAAAAGGAAATAAAGATCGCTAAGGGAGATATAACTGATGCACCTTAAAAAGAGTTTTCAAAATAGGAAGCGGTTTTACGCGTCCTAATTTAAGGGAGGAGAGTTTCACAACCCATTAGAAACGAGCCAGAGTAAAACTTGGTAGAAGAAAAAGGAACAGTTAAGATGAAATTTTGAGAGCAACGCTAACGGACAGAAGTGAAGTACAGGTGTAGTGCATAATTGCTTTCCTTCGTATTTTCACGGAAACGTACGAAGGTGTCATGCTACTTCAGTCAACCTCAGTACTTTTTGTACTGTGACCGACTGAAATAGGAAGACGCGTTCGTACGCGTCCGTGACAATACGTAGGAAAACAATTATGCACTACATCTGCAACTGAAATGCTCTTTGAGAAAACGGCGGGTTGTTCGAAAGAAAATAATACCATAAAGAATTATAAGAATGGGTGAAGACGGATAGGGAGCCACTTGAGGTGAGAACGGAAATCAATAGTATATTTAATGAAAACCAAGCTATAAAAACCAAAGTGATTATTTGGATATTTATTATTTAATGCTTCTATATTCTTATATATTTGAGATGGTCACATTAAGACCTTTCAAATGATACCCATATTGTAATAAGTAGAAGAGTATTTTTTTGTTGAAATTTTGCCTTTGTTGCTATCTCAATTTTAACAGTTTTGGGATCCTATGTCACCCGGTATGGTGAAAATTGGCTCAGCCGTTAAAAAGTTATGGTAGAGTAAAGAATCCTTACACACACAACTTTCAACTTGCAACTTGCCGCCAAATCGTAAAACAAATGACAAATGAATAAAATACATACTCAAAACCATTGGCAATGAGTTCCATTTTCAAAATTCAAACTTATTTTTTTATTATATTGTTTACAAGTGGCCAGATCTAAAAGCTTTCAGTGTCGCCCTCGTACATACATACATGAACCCTGAAAACATTACATTCCTTTTTTTGGGCAGTCGTGCAAAAATGAAGTCGCTTCCGATGTCTGTTCGCTTACATCTTTTAAACAACTCAACGGATTTTATTGCATATTTCAGCACTGGAGAGAGTGATTCAAGAGGAAGGATTTTATATATAATTAATTCTGGATTTTGTACTAGTAGTACAGAAAACACACACTAACCGAAGCGAAGCGAGGGCGAGTCGATAATAACATACACCGTGTTTTTTTTGATTTACGATAACTTCGGCATATTACTAGGTATATCCATAGAAATTAATTGGTAGATAAGATTTTTAAATATTGCGAAAAAAAATTTTTTTTCGGTTTAGTACAAAATAATGAAATCTTTTATCTTTGGTCATCCTAAGAGGGGCTTTAGAGTTAACTAATAATCAGTGTCAAATACGTCTATGTTGGCGTGACATACACACACAAGTAAAGATAACACTTGACAGGTACAAGATTGTCACTTTAGATTGACGCGTATACAAACCTAACAATTGGAAACTCTTTACTCATAAGAGTCATAAGTATTAAAAGAAAATTGTTGTTATCAATTAAGAGCTTTTTACACTAGTTTAACGTGATTAACTGATTAAATTTAAAAATTAAATATCTTTAAAACCGTTAGACTTATCATTTATCTGTCTTCGGGAAATTAACTTCGTTTGACCTAAAGAACGTTCGCTTAAAGTTATCGTAAATCAAAAAAAACACGGTGTATAAGTATGATCATTTACTTGCGCTAATGAAAGTCAATTGGATCAGAAAAGTGGGCTTAAGGTCTCCCCATATTTATCGACGCGGAATCGGCGTTAACTGATCAAAAGACTCTTTACGTCCATGCAATAAGAGCGAAAACGACGTCGTTCCGTTCGCATCGCCGAATCCGGCCGGGCTGAGCCGATTGACGTTTGTTTCGCTCTTATTGCGTAGACATAAGGAGTTTTTAATTAGCTAACGCCGATTCCGCATCGATAGATGTGGGGAGACCCTTATTGTTATAAAATAATCAGTCAGAGAGTTTCTAAGAGTAAACATGTCTATAAACTGTCAAAAAAGGAGGTATTTTTTATAATATATTGCTTTCAGCTTTGTCAAAAAAGGGACCAGCTAGTAGAAATCATTTGTTATTGAAGTTAGCAAGAAGAAAACCCCGGTATTTTTAACGTTACGTTATTTCTTAATTACTTGACAGTAATGGCGGCCAAGTTAAAAACAATACGATAACATGACCAAGAATGTTTAACACTTAGATAAGACTTAGTGGCCCTGTAGGAAATCTTACCACTAAACGTGTTGACTTCACTTTGGTTGCACAATAATCGTTGGTTCTGTGACGACTTGTAGCAGAAATATGGAAGCGCTTGATCACACGTGTCATCACCCAGCTCTCCCGCCACATTCATGGTAAGACAAGCAGCTTTGTTGTTTATGCCGTCTGGCTCGCCTTGACGCCAAGTTATGTCAAGTTCTGACGAATCTGTCCCTGTAATCACAATAAAACCATTTTGTCTTGTAGTAAAAACCAATTAGCAAGTTGTACTTTTAGCTTGTAAATATAAACTTCAAATTATAATAACATACCTTACAAACAAACATACCTTTTATAGTTTGAAAATCTCCAACACTAACAGTAGCACTGATACCGGTATGCAATAACGTCGAGTCATCAAGGTTGTGTTCCTGCATCATCTGTTTCATTGCAGAAACCAAGACCTCATTTTCAGGCGATGCTAAAAAGCCACCTGGAAAATAGACCGATAAATTTACACAACGCTAACTGACTTCAAGCTATTTTTTCTTTTAAATCTAATTTAAAAAAATATTTTTTCATCTTTGAACCTAATTTCAAGGGATAAAGGATATCTTTAACGTCGATACTACGTTAAAACTAAAAAAAATATGATTTAAATTGCCAAGGGAAAAAAGAACTGAATTCCTTTATAATATAAAATATATATTAATACCTGCTTTTGAATGGACTGCGTAGCCAAAAAATCCATAAAAATAATAACGTTTCTGAACCCATAATTCCACCACGATTTTTAAGATTTTAAATAGACATTCTCACCCCTAAATCAAGTCCATTTTTACGACTTTTGTTTTTTAATTTTTCTTTACAAAAATAATAAATTCGTAAAAATGACAACATTGATGTACTTGTACCAATTACTTTATCTAGGTGTAAAGACTACAACAGCTTGCTTTTTATATAGGGTTTTCTGATGAAGTGTATCAAATGTTATATTGTATTGTTACCTTCCCGATGGCATTTCATCCGTGCGCGATAAAAATCTGCACGGATCCTTTGGAGTTTAAGATAACCTTTCAACTCGGGGAAAAACTTGTAATTGGATTTAACACCCTCTGAAACATAAAAAAAAACTTCAAAAAACACGGAAATAATATTTTTTTGATGAATAGTGGCTTAATAATTCAAAATAGTGTTTTTACATCCATTTATTATGAAAAGAGTATATTTTTAGTGATTTTAATAAGTATTAATAATTACCTGCCACGAAAACGAAAAACCCCAACAAGAAAATATTGAATGCACGCATTTTTAATGCACGGTCGTGCTCGGGATCAGATGAAGACTAAATAAAGCATTACAAATTTAATTTAAACAATTGATAACATACTTACAAGTGGGAGTAAGCGGAAATTCACAGGGTTAAACCAAAAATTTATCTTTTTATAAAGGAAATAGCGCCACTTAATTTACCGGTTCCATTGTTCAGCGCGATAACGTAACGGATTTTTAATTTTTCGGGGCAACAATCATTAAAACCATTAATCTGTAGGCAAAAAACATAGTTGACCATTTTGCGCTCGTTTTGACATGCGCGCTTACCCGAGCGCTACATTTCGCGCTTCAACAAGCTACACGTGCGTATCGCGCTTATTCCAGCGTGTTCGCTTGAATTTGTGCGTCTCGTTTTCGTGGCTCCCGCGTCAACAGCCTTGTTAGCGTGTCTAGGCTCGTACGACATGCACCTGTGGCACCTACTAGCGCTTCGGACAATACCATGATTTCGGAGAAGAAGCGCCGCAAGAAACTCCAGCAGAAGGTCATTTTTTCAAATAAAAAAATACAATAATACTTAAAAGTAACATTACAAGGTAATAACGTAATAAATAATTATTTTAAAACGAATACAAATAAAATCATTACAAATTTAAGCTAAATAACATTAAATTAAAAATAGTGACTAGGAGACCAACATGACGAGGTCTCTACGTCAGGAACGATAATCGAAACAACTAACTGGAAAACAGGTCGTTGCAAGCGTGAACAGACTGGACACCACAGACAGCACCCACGAGTATGACGCGTATCTCAGCCATCACCTCCCTCAACCATGTGTTTGGGAAGGTGGTGACCCGATCGACGATGCCGCCGTAAGCAAAAACCTTTGAGTGAGCATGACATGCTCATGCTGCCGGACAAAACATATATCAATTTAAAAAATATATAGCTGTCCGGCGAGAAACATCACAACGTGCTCTCATTTCTAAAGTTTCTTGTGCACAAGAACCAATAAAACATACAAAAATAATAATAATGAAACTTAAATTTAAAATGTCTACATTATTCTCCATTTTGCAATAAAAGCTGCTCAGTGCTCAGCTATTAAAATAAAGAACCATAGAACTTCCTAAGAAATGGAACCATAATTTAAGTAATAGCTTACACTACTTACAAACGTCTTTATCATCTAGGAAGTCATTTACAGTATAATATGCCTTACCCAGACAAGTTCCTGCCACCACCATTTAGATCAGATTGATAAAAAAATATTTGAGACAAAAGGACGATAAGGTTAGCAATTCTCACCATTGTAAAGACGATATAGTAGCTTTAAAAATATTATTTGTTGCATGTGCGCAACTTATTATTTCAACGATAATATTATTACGAGTGGGATTACATGCAGCGTTGATTCGGAGTGCTACCATTATTGTCCTACAACAGTATACATATTATGCATAATGTTTTCAAAATAGATAAATGAATAGATGCAATGATTTGATTTGTTTGTTTGGGTTCCGAAGTCAAACTGACATAATTTCGAAATGTCCGTCTGTCCGTAATTTGGCATAGTTATACACATAAATTACGCCGAAAAAACGTACAAAAATACATATTACAAAACTGTTTTCCATGTACCTACTAAATGGAAGCGCACACTTATAACGAACTTAAAAGGAAAACGATCACGTCTGAGTTGACTTGACTGTTTCCTGAGATGCAGGGGGCTAAAGTGTTTATACTTGCTAAAAATCATCTTAGGCAGCACCAAACAATTTTACATAGAAAACTTGTTCATTAATATTATTTGTTGTTTTTAAATAGCTTTTACGTTTGTCGTAACCGATTCGAAACCCTACACTAAGCATGGTCATGGTCCATCATGCTCTTGCCCGGTTTTTTTATATGTGTGTAATGATGTAAACTTTTGTCTTTAGATTGCAATTTTTTACGGGCTGTAGAGCCTTATACTTGCTTAAAAGTAACACATCTATCCATGTAGGAAATCTGAATGCCGGAAGGTTAGAATTAATAAAACATTTTTTGGTCAAGGGGAAGAATTAGAAAACTGTTGTTAACACAATCGATTGAGTATCGAAATTCTTGGAGCAACCAACCGTCTTCGCATTAGTTGACGCGCAAACATTACAGATAGATGAGCTTTTAATGGTATTAGTTGTAATTCCACTAATGTGCTTAGTTTCTCTCGTGTTAACTAATGGATTAGTTAGGCGCGTGACGCTATATTTACACCACAACCTACAGATTTACTGTTTCACTCGATTAATTTCTAAATAATTTCACTGTATCGAATACTGATTGATTGTAATTAAGTACATTGCATATTCAATTGAAAAACAACTATAAACTCATGAGTTAAGGTTACGTTTACTTGGGTAAGATTCTACTGATACCAATACGGTTTCATCAAGTTCACGTATGAGTTGATTGAAGTTAGTAATAATAACGCTGCTTACAATTTTGTGATTACCATTTACCGTTGATAATTGATTTTACGTTTCGCTAATTAAATATGATTTTAGGGTTCTGAAGTAACATTAGCAACTCCTACATATCCATCAGTCTATCTGTATGTCGCACTATTTTTTCTCAGAAATTATAAATTACAAAACTAAAAACAATTATTTTAGTGTACTTTACAATATCTTGTTGGATAGCTATTAAAACCGTTTAGGATTATTATATTGAACTCTAAACGTGCCATTTTCGCTAGTTACGTGTTCTCATCTCCTGCAGCAAACGCGTTGCCAACTCCCCCAACCGGTTGTCTTACCTCCATCTCGAAACACAACAGAACAACTGCTGTCTGGCGGTGGGTTGCATGGTTATGATAGTGGGATGGTAGATTATTATCACTGCCAAAACAGAATAAGGGTAATTGATCATAATTTTCATATTGATGATCATAATTTTCTCTGTGGCCTTCAATATACATACTATGCAGCTTTACATATATGGATCAGTCATAACCCAACCCATGTGTGTGATTGTCATCTATATTCTGTCTTCGTGTGCTTAATCCAAATGGGTTCAGCTGAAAATCAGCACTGTGACTTATAGTAGCAGCGTATTGCTGAGCTGTACGTCCTTCTGGCGCTTATTGAATGTTATTTTTTAAACGTTTTAGGTACTAAACTCTATTATATACTATACTAATTTGAAGAAAATCTTTCTTGGTATCCTAGGGCTGCAATACGAAAGGATTTTGCGAGCATGCTCTAGCATACTCTGATGTTCACTTTTTTATGCCGTAGAGGCAATGCCTACCTAGACTAAAGGGTATTTAATTTTAATTTTCTGTTGAAAATATTCAGATTCTGCTAACGCTTTTGTACAAAAGTAGAGGATCTTTATTCTTTGTTTTGATGCTGCAAGAGTCGACAGGTTTTACAATAAAAACTGCATTTTGGTTCTCAAGTAATAAGTTATTTTGGTAATAAACGGCCTTTAACTTGCATGATCAGAATCTTTTATTACCGCAAAATATTTTAAATACATTTTCAGTTGAAAAGGATGTTACGTTTGTCGCAGAGAGATTTATTTAACGCAGCTGCAGTTACATTAGTATGATATAAATGCGGCGATTAGCAGTATATTAAAATTCCTTTCAAATTGAGACACACACTTAAAATAAACGGTGTCTTAATTACACCGGTGATTGAAAGAAATTGCCTGCTGGTGCTTCAGAATGTGGTATTTGAAATGTTTTAATAGTTTTACTATCGAGAGTAGAAATTGGTCAAAAGGATACACGTAATTATATAAAACGGGTTGAGTTCTTCGACAGTAAGTTTCCTTAGATGCTGGACAGACTTAAGCTCTTCATTTATTTGAGAATGTTCTCAAGTTGGTTCTCACTGCGGCTATTAGGGTGATAGCGATATTTTAGTTTAGATTTTATATAAACATTAATACAATCTAATTACATAGTTTAGTAATATTAAATTGATTTTCAAAAAAGAAGTACGAGTTTCATCCCCTTTTGAAGTTAGCAATTCCACGTTTACTAAAAAAAATGTAATTATATTGACTTTTATTTCTTGTAATATCTTATCAACGTCCGACCAACACGCCGGACCAGTGACCGTCACGTCGCTTTAATTTGATTCCTTTTTTTGGGGGAAATCGATATTAAATAATAACCGTAATGAATTCACTTTTATTAGCTTGATCATAAGACAATACATAATTAAATATGCAGTTCAGGCCAGTCTTTCATAATGTAAAGAAAAATAACAACACAAAATAATATCGGTGTATTTCGCTAGTGTTGACATTGTAAACGTTTATTTTCTTTTCAAAGCAGTTAAAAACATTTCGAAAAACACTACCAACTTATCTTCTTTGCAACCGACTTGAAATAAAAGGTAAGTATTCTGCAGAAGATAAAATACGTATCGAATACGATACGTAGATACCTATATATCTTACTTTTTACCACAGTATGAAATTTACTCATGCGAAGGTAAATGAACTTTGGTCAAAGAAAAAGTAGCGGCTTTGCTAATTTCAGGCAATTAGCATTATCTTAAGCGGATCTGCATCTCCTAAATGATGTAAGTGCTAAGATTTTCCAGACAATCTCTAATTCGCACTAATTTTATCGGTTTAGGAGAGCAATGTGCCATTGTTTAACTGAAAAGCTTTACTAGCTTTGTGCTAAAGTGACATTGATTGTATAAACTATGGGAAAGGAAAGGGACGCAAGTTTAAAAATTCTCGAAACCGTTTTTATTTCCTTCATTAAAAACGTGCCTACCTATTAGGGGTCCAGGGATACAGCGATTGTTATGATCAGCAATAAAACGTCAGAAAACACGTATCTTAAATCGGGGCCACCTGTAAATGTATTTTTTGTGAAGCATTAGAAATACATATTCATACACACACATAGGTACTTACCTTAACACCTTCATTCCCAGACCAACAACAGGCTAAGATGTTTATCAGTGCATATTAGTGGTAGGTACACAGACAGATTAAGGTCTGTGGGTAGGTAGCAAGCCCATCGCCTAACAATACTATAAGCCTTTTTTCCTTTAGTCGCCTCTTACAACTTCCATGGGGAGACATGTAGTGGTACTATTCTAAGCCAGCAACCACACGGGACAATTACACGCTGTATAAAATGTTCTACCTTTACAGTTCATGAGATTCTGCCCCCTGAGAGACAGACGGACGGACGAAGATAAAACGGAGCGGAGATTTAGTAATAGGGTCCCGTTAGCACCCTTTGGGTACAGAATGGAAAAGTTGAATAAAGAAGGGAAAGCGGTTGTATGTACGCAAATCCAAATGCGCTTCAGCTGTTTACTCGCTTGCAAGAAAACGCTAAAGCATCAATTTATTTATTAAATTTTAACTGTAGGTAAGTGCAGCCGCCGCATAATTCTGGGGTCTTAATGAAAAAGAGCGTAAGTCTCTTGAAGATCAAGTGAACAATTCTAATGAAAAGCAATCTTTAAAAAAACCCATTTGCTGTTTGGATAACGTCGTCCAAGTAATGTTACTTATCATGTATTTACTTATTTCGCCAATTTTACATTTAAATAGTTTTAATATAGCCTATGACACTCTAGTGGTTAAGACGAATCTAACCACGTAAAATTGATTAAAATCGGTTTAGCCGTTTAGTAGTTACGAGCGGACATTGAGACGGACATATATATACAAGTCAAACACATAACCCTCCTTTGGGGCTTTGTCGCAGTCGGGTAAAAAGGATATAAGTCTAGTATACTCTGTTTATGTATATCCTTTTGTAGAACTAGTTAAGTCGACTTATACCGTTCTTCACTAGATCTCCAGAATTATAAACGTACGTATAATTCTAGTCTGTAACGATAGAGACGCTCTGACTGACAAGCGAGAAAATACAACTTGTGCTACCCCTACAGGTGGCCTATGAGCTCCTTTGCCTTCTCCATCCATATTAAAAGCAACATATCAAGTTGTCACGATTTGAAAAAAAAACAGTGACTTAATTTAAATGGTGACCAAAAACGAACCGGTTCAAATATAAACAAAAAAAAAAACACATACCAGAACAAACTTTCTTTGTACAAAGTTAGACATGTGGGTTGCATTGATCATACAAATCCCAAAAAGGCCGACATGAAATTTGACCTCACGTCATAACATTAAAGTCATATAAGAACCTACTTGACCGAGATTTAATCGTGCCCATTAAGAAGCTTCATCCGTTGCGCTTGATCTGATTTAACCCCGTATCAAATATCTGGGGACCAATTCTTGTAGTCATAGATATAGTAAAAATAGCTCGGTTTATGGTAGGTATCTCGACTGTACAAACAGCACACCAAGTAGCATAGAGGCATTCCATCTTTGCCGAGTTTCTTACGCCGGTTCTTCTCGGGGCAAAGGTTTTATTTTTCGAGCCGGTGGTAATGCTTTTTGACATTCATAGGTGCATTATATTATGCCTAAATTGAAGAATAAAGAACTTTGACTTTGACTTTGACTTAGTCCTTAGGGATGGCAACGCATTTGCAGTCTTAGGCTTGCAGTCTTGTGAATGCGACTGTCAATGGCCCACAGTTTACACTTACCATCGGGTGGCCTGTGTGCTCGTTTGCCTTATCTATGCCACAAAAAAAAACTGTACTTCTCGGTATGATAATATGTCACTGATATATTTTTCCTAAAACAAGTTGTTATGATTGGTTTTTTTATTACCTTCACCGGCAAGCATAATGGTTATACAAATACTCATCACTTTTTACATTCCGCTGAATTCAGAATGAGAATAAGTAAATAATGTTCTTATATTATTTCTTCATACATAATCGACATAATATTTACAGAATTAGACATTTCTACAATTAAAAATTAAAACTAAATGTGTTTAAATTAAAATAAAACTAAGCTACTCAAATATTTTTAGATATAAATTTAAATTATATCTTATAATAGTCGTCATCTCCTCATCAAGACGATTCTAACGAGCCCTAACACGACGAAACGTCTCCACTTATAAACTTCACTGGGCATCGAACTTTTTGATTTTCTTAGCAACAAAACAGCTTTTTATACCATTCTCCCTATAAAAAAAATATTTTATTCACTGAAAACACAGAATAAGAACCAATTGTAATCACTATTTTGGTGTTTGAATTTAGAACACATCTCAATGCTATCAACCTCCTTGCGCAAAAAATACGCGATACAAACTCCTGTGCAAAGAACACTCGACAAGGAGTTTAGCATTAAAAAAAGTTTCATGTCATTTGCTTACATTAGTACGTAAATTAGCACCATTTTTATTACTGTAAGTTGTACCAATACAAAATATCTTCCAGTTTTATTATCATTAAATGTCTATTTCGCTATAAAGTGTAGTAGGTATGCAACTCTTGAATAAAACGGATTTATAAATATCGAGGGCCATGAATCACTCGCGTCCCTCAGGATACAAACATTTGAATCACTCCCTGCGTTCGTGATTCAGTCATTATAGTATCCTTCAATTGCTCGTGAGTCATCTATATGGCCCTCGCTTCAAATCCTTCCTTTATTAACTAATTGCATAATGGCATTGTTTTGAGCTTTGGAAACAACATCCAATGCAAAAATAGATAATTACTATCAATAATATGTAGTTCATTAAAAGAAGCGAATATTCCTTTCTCTTAGTTTCGGAGTTCCCCATACTTACCCATTGGATTACTTGCCCTACAGATGCGTCTAAGTACTATCAGCCTAATGGAACCCTGACCCACCATATAACCACAGTATACAAATATTCTGTGACATAACGGTGTCACAGTGCCATTCAAAAACAATTTAATTGACACTCCTTACGACTTCAATTACGACGTCACTGTAACACAGTTCTCTGGTAGGTCAAGGTTATATTGGCATGATAGAACGTGCAGATTTTGGTCAAGATATCTCGTCATCGAGATTATCGCTAGGGTTAAAGAATACGCGCCATGACTAATGCACTGCGAGCGGTTTTTTAGTAAGCAATTATTAAAGTATACCATATTCTATATCTACTCGTAAACTTATACGTGGAGATCGCCCAAGACTTTGTACGCGTAGAATTAAGTTACCGCTACTTTCCCTATTTCTTTCCGTTGGGGGAAGATTTTCGGAAAACACTGTCTTAATTTTTAATATTTTCACTTTCTTTTGTTTATATTTGTTTGAATATCCGTCGTAATAATACATATTTTGAAAAAAGAACAACTCTCTATCTATAACGGTTCAAGAGATCGGCTGTTTTCAGTTAGGATGGACGGACGGACAGCGGAAACATTAATAGGGACAGTTGGACTCCCTTCGGCCACGTTATCCTAAAAAGGTGGCCAACTGCAATGTAGTAGCCGAAGCATTCTAAACTCTATTCCTAACCATTTTAAATTCAAAATGCTAATACTGTTACTAAGCATTTGGTGGCCTTATTTTGTATTACAATAATATTTAGTTAGGAACACAGTTGTAAAGCTGTTAAGGCAATAAAGCATGTATTCTTTCTTCTTTGCTTCCTTTCTTTCTTTCTCCTACTCAATGATTGTCATTAAAATAAAAGTTGAAAGTCGCACGGGCACTTTAACACGTCAAGAATTTACCAGCGCATCCCAAGACGAGCCCCCTGCTGAGAAGAAACGCCGCAAGAGACTCAGCAGTCAGTCATTATTTAAACATATTTCATATTACAATGTTACTACTTAGTCTAAGCATTATATAAAGCTATAAATATTCAATAAAATATAATATCAAATAACATGCGTAGTTCAGCAGGAAAACATGCCAAAAATCTAGGGAGAGATAGAGGGAGAGATAAAAAATAAAAACTACTTCGGTATATAAGACGGTGCAAGATGACCAAATAAAAGTTTCGATATGTTTTCCTATATCAACGGTGTCCCCTAGACAACATAATAATTTATACAACAAACAAAATAACAGATGCACAGTTTTAATTGGTAAATTAGTCTGATGATCATTACTCGGCAGGCGTCCTCGAAAGGGCTCAAGGTATTTGAAAGTTCGATGATGTCATTTAAATATTAAATCAGTTTAATATCGTTTAGATCAGTGGTTCTCAAACTGATGTTGCGGTGAACGTCGTTTGAAAATATCTCGTGGAACCTTTAAAACAGCAAAACCTATTATGAGTACGTTTTATAAAAAGTTCATATTTATTTTTATATTCATTTAATCCTTGCAGATATTTACAAGGTGTTAATCCTTTTACTTTTTTGTGAAGATTTTTTTATTTTGTTTTGGTTCTAGTTTTAGTTTTTATTTTGCTGGTTGTGTGACCTGCCGTTGTGTCACCAAACGGTTTCTGCAGAAGACAAGCTCTGGCCTAAAAACCAGTAATATGCTAAGTAGGAGAATCATCCGTCTAATTCCAATATTTTTGTGTTTTTGTATTTGTTTGATAATTTGTTTTTCTGTACTTGTGTTAGATGTAAGCAAATAAACGTTTTTTGTTTCTTTCTTTGTTTCTTTCTTTCTGACGATTGTAAAGCTGAAATTTTCGTACAAAATGTAATAACGTTTGTGTCCCGTTAAATATATGGTCGTAGCCATAGCCAATGTATGAAATGGCAGTTGATCACGTGGTGTATCGCAAGCGCACGAGAATGTAATCTTATACATTTTCAAGTGATATAAATGAAAAACATTAGCATCTTATGCATTTTGGCTAGCCCGTCTAGTCAGATTTTGACGATTTTTGTATATGTTGTAGATAAAAACTAGGTCTGTACGTTTTCTTCTCCAAGAACAAAACTTTAGGAATAAAACAAATTGAAGAATAAAATATTTAAACGTACACAACAAGTTTTTCATAACAACTACAACATATTTAAAAATCGTGGCAATCGAAAATGACTTAGGACATGAGAAACGTTATCGTCCGTAGATAAACTTATATGGAAAAAAATGTATAGCTACGCGATTTACGAGTCGCTTCAAAATTCTCTAAATTGTGTTCAAGACATGAACCCTACTAGCGTGTAGTAATAAATTAACTCAGGGCCTAATTAATTTAACTATTTCTTTTGGCGGAGCCTTACTTATAAACCTTACAGAGCCCCAGGGCTTCGCAAGAGCAAACTTTGAGAATAGCTGGTTTAGATAATACAATTTATTGATTTGACTTGAACCATTATTTTGGTTAATACTATTTTAAATGAAGAGTTATTAGTTATTTCTGTTTAAAAATGTTTTCCCATATCTCCAACGACAGTTTGAGTCGTTTGTGTCGGTAATATTATGCCTATGACACATTTGTGCCAATTTATGACGATCTCAAAATAAACAGACTGTATCGCATTTCATTTTATATTTTCGTCATTTTGGCCGTCACCTAATTTTGTTCATTTCCAAAGTTATTATTGTTTTTTTTTCTTTCGTAAATAATTTAGTATACACTGGACCTATTTTACTAGTGACTCGATCTCGTTTCATTTTTTGTTTTCAGTATCTCCCGTACATAAGATCAGAATACATAAAAACAATTATCTTAAATAACTCTATCTACTAATGAAAACCGTATTAAAATTCGATGAGGAGTTTGAAAGATGTAAGCATAAGTACAGAGGGACCGACGGCGGGAAGCAAAATAACCTTTTACTTGAGTTTTTTGTGGGATTGTTTCTAAGAAATCTTGGTTTCGTCCTAAGCGCTACTCGTAATAGCTGCACTACAATATAATTTTCTTCCTGAGAAAGCAAGATAAATACGAACGTATTAGAGAAAATGCGGTATTGAATATTTTTACTGAAACCTTTATTTCAGTGATGTGTGTTATCAAACGTTACTTGTGCGAATAAAGGAAATAAAGTACACAACAAGAAACGCCTGATGTTTTTATCACAGCAAACTATTTACGTTTGCGTGTTTCCTTTGACATTGATTTATAAGTCAACTCTTGTTGGTTTGTACTGCACTAGTCGAATTGCATCAACATGTGTATGTTTATCGTTCAAAAACCAGCTTGCTTAATTAATTTAAAGATTTACTATGAGCATTTGGACGCTCCGAAATAAGCTAACCATAGTACCTTATTTAATGTGTGGTTTTATAATTCCGACCATCATTAAGACTATCAAATATGAGGCAACTAGCAACCTTCGTGTTATGTATTTTTCCAAGATCGTAATAGTACCAGTACTACTGCAGAATTTACGTTGATTCTGGTACTTTTTAAAACGTATAATGGTTACAATTAGGTCCGGTAAACGTTTGCCCGCTGTTTCGTTGTTTGAAAGGAACCGTTTATGTTTTGTAGATCATTATACACCAAACATAACCGCAACTATATGTTCTGAAAGTTAATTAAAAAAAAAGGTTACAGATAAAAATAATTTTATAACTTATGAATATTCGGACAAATGAAACAGGAGCAAACGTTTTACGGACTTTGATCGCCATAAACATTTAAAATTCCGAACTATTATAAGAAGGTCTCCTTTGTTAAGTTTTTTAAGACAAGTTTAAGAACAGCTTGTATAATGTTGAATTCCTATCATAACCTAACCTAAACGATTAAGATTTTGAAAACCTAATAAAATGAAGAATTATCGCAACGTTAATAACATGATAACAAAGCAAAAGCAATATGTTTTGACCGAGTAGAATAGACCTGACCAAATGTACAGACTTAGAGGGTGCTTCAGGTTTATACATTCCTCTCACTCGCTCTTTATAAGAGCATACGAGAACGAGTGAGAGACAAGTACGAACCCGAAGCACCTTCTGAGAGCCATCGCACTGTATGCGATTGTCGCTAGCTGAGGATCTATCTATCGTGTCGGTCGTTTATGTCAATTCCATACATTTTGTCAGTTTTCTAAAATCGCTAGTTTTCGAGTTATGCCCCGAAATCTAGTTATGATAAGTTATTCAGAAACAGAATTTAAGTAGTTAAAAATGTTGTTAAAATGTAGTTCTGGAAATTCGTTCTTCATCAATTTCTCTTTTGATGTTTTGGATGCCTCTCGAGTATTTTCATATGGTAATCATTAAGTGTAAAATAATTTTTTTTAAATAAAAATCACCAAGTGTTCCGTATTCTCCATACTCCTTGATGTTAATATGAAATGTGCTGGCTTGCTTAATCCTTCGTCTCATATTTCTAAGTCTCTCTTTGTTTTCAATAGATATAACAGATCTAGGAAATAAATGTAACTCTGATGTCAACTTTCACCAAAAAAAACAGACGGTCAAAGCTTAATCAGCTGTTAGTCAATACATTAGACAACTGTCAAACCGCTAACCGTCCGTTCAATTGGTGAACACAGCACTGAGCGCGGCCATAAGTGATCACGAGTTCAACACACTGTTTCTGATTAATAAAAGCTTAGATAAACGGTGAATCTGGCACGTGAATCGTTTCTAAAAATACATTCGGCTGAATAGAACCAGAATTAGCGTATCGCGAAGCGGGAATAATTAAAGAAGAGTTATAAGAATACCAGACAAACAACGGTAAAGGAAAGGTTCTTTTAACGATAGCAGATAACATTTCAAAGACAATATGGTTTACCCAGTAGAATAGAGAACCATGTGTTTTTTGACACCTTATCTTTTTTTTATGGCATAGACTTAGGCAAACGAGCACACAGGCCACCTGATGGTAAGTGGAAACTGTGACCCATAGACATTCACATTCACAAGACTGCAATCCTAATATGCTATTTTTATTGCTAGTTTCCTGTATAACAAAACACGTGCTCATTATTTTTTCATGTTCTTAAACATATAATCAAATCAACAGGTAAAAAGCAATTTAAAAAAAAACCCTATATAAGTCAGAGGGTTTATTCACTTTTCATTAATTTGGAGGTCAATTTCTCCCAAAAGGTTGAAAGTGGGCAGCTAAAAAAAAGTAGAGAAGATTGTCCAAACATCATGACATGTGACATCTCTAAACTCGATAGTTAAACAAGATTCGTTTAGTCTATGGTTATTAGGACAGTGACAAACACCACCACCACAAGGTATTGAGACATAAAACAATGATATGAAATAAATAAAAACATATTTATTTTCATTATAATAATCAATTTAGAGTTAAGAGCTGTCATTACTTTTAGCTTACAATCTTCTCCTGTCAATTCATGGCGTGCGGACGCGAATCGCATTAAAGTTAAGTAAAGCGGATTAAAATCGATGTGATTATCAAGTCAGTAACTGAAGTGGCAGTGGGCGGGGCACATTGCTCGCAGGACTGATGGCCGATGGGGTCAGAAGGTTCTGGAGTGGCGTCCGCGGACCGGAAGACGAGCTGTAGGTAGGCCTCCAACAAGATGGAGTGACGACCTCGTCAGGATCGCGGGACCGCGGTGGATGCGAAAAGCACAAGACCGGTCTGAGTGGAAACCCTTGGGGGAGGCCTATGTCCAGCAGTGGACGTCTTTCGGCTGACATGATGATGATGATGATGATTCATATTTAAAATGTCAACCACCCCAGGAGCCTTTAAAACGACGCTTCGAACCCACCGTCAAACGGCTCTTGGGAAGAGTCTTAAGGTCATCATCATCCACCGAGTGCAGCAGTGATACAGCCCGTCAGGATCACGCCTAGCGATTATTACGCACCACTAAGGTTTTAAGAATCACAAATGGTGAGTGTCTGTGTTTCTGATAGTACTTCTACATATCTATTGTTAACCCGCGACGCAAAAAGAGGGGTATTACAAGCAGTGATTGGGGAAAACGATGCAAAACTTTAACAAAACTTACATTACATCTATGAAACTGTTAATATCCTTATACCAAATCCGAGACTCTGATATCGAGTTAAATTTCCAACGGTAGGATGGTAAGTATCGCGGAGACTCTTAAATAAATCGCTGTCTTCAAATATTCTATTTTTGGAAATGGAAAGATTTACAGAATTATATTTAAATAAAAAATAAAAAAATAAAATGAAATAGCGAGACACGGGACCCATGTCTGTGTATCGAAATTTTCTAGAGACTCGATTATAGATCCAAATACCAATAGATCATTGACAATTTTGAATTTGGAAAGAATTTAAACGAAACGTAAAAGTGGCCAAGAACTCAAAAAGGAGGTTGTAACAACCTCGTTACAAATTGAACACTAATCTGCCAATAATATTGTTGTATTTCACTGATATTCTGGTTTTTCTTCGTTGCAAGTTCTCCTTTATGTCAGCTTTACAAGTTTTGTTAAAGTTTTGCACCGTTTTCCCGATTACTGGTTATAAGTTTGACGTGTGTATCTTTGTATTTGTCTGTCGCAAAGTAGCTCCCGAACGGATGGACCGATTTGGATGAGGTTTTTTATTTGAAAGCAGGTTATGTTATGTATGTAGCAATGGTTCTTAGGTTTAATGAAAATCGATTCGGCCGTTAAAGAGATATCAGCTCTGAAAGAAGGTGTCCCCATAATAATTATAGGCGGTTTTTATCTATCTAATAGTTATTAACTCTGTAAGCCACTTCGAATCTTCTACAGTCTGTGGAAAAAAGACATTCCTTTATAGAGGTATGAAATAGGGTATAAATACCGATTTTTTCCCTGTTTGCATTGTTTTTGGGAAATCTAAACTTAAACTAATAGTTAAATAATTTAATATATTAATCTTCAGTGTTAACTATTTATGAATACTATTTTTATTATTACAATATTTTCGATTCTCATTTCACCCTTCGCCAAAAAAGGAACATCTACCCGACCCGACGTATGCACTCAGTCTTTTTGACTTTAAGTGGCGGTTTATACATGAATTGTTGTTTGTTAGTCATAAATAAACGTTGCGTATCAACATATAAAAGTCGAATCGATAAAAAATATACCTACCTAATGAATGTTACTTATCCACTATTAATTGAATGAAGATTTATTATTATTGCGTTGATTTAAAACGGCATCTTAACTAGCAAGCAAGCCGCTACAAGCAATACCGCTCGTCTCAACGTATATATTAAATTATCATATTTAATTAAAGATATATTTTTTTATTAAATGTAGTATTCATTATATTATGCTTAGTCGGAATCTTTACTAATATTTTAAAATCGAAAATTTGTGTATGTGTTAAATATTGTTATTTCTACACACTGCAACGGCCAGGATTTGAATGAAATTGGAAATTCAGATAGTTTTATACTTTTGATTAACACATAGGCTACTCTTTCCCAAATTTTAAAGTTGCTGAGGGAATAATGGTAACCGAAATCAACTCAGACGAAGTCGTGGGCAGTAGCTAGTTCTTAATAATGTAATAATATTTTTGAATACAAATAAAGTTTTTAACCTGGACACTATAGGGTACTTTTTACCGCGGAATATTGAACATCTCCCGAGGGAACAGCGATCAACTTTTACGGGTAAAGTAAGTAAATTATTTGCCCTACACAATGTTGTCCGTGACATTCCGATGACTTCTTTTTTCGACGACTTTATTTTTGATTTTATTATTTATGACATAATACCACATCACATTAGCTTGAGCACTAATCTGTGTACGACGATTACAAGACTTCTCATCTCACACTGCCCTTGAGGGAGGCGGGGATACCTTTATAGTGCGGCTAGCACAAGTTGCCCGAGACTTGTGTGTCGCTCGGATATCCTTTCTATCTAGTCAGTAATGATAGAGACGCACTGAGCAACAAGCGAGCAAATACAACGGCCAATGCCCTTTGAGACAATTGATGTCGCTGCCCGTGACTAGCCAGGGGTTACCATGACACAAAAGCAGTTCTGTTAGGTCGGGAGAAAGGGACAGATCTGTATAACTGCTATAGCTCTGTCCCTTCAACATAAACAACTGCTTTAGTTACCCCCTAACCCCCCTGGTCTTGTTTTGGGGCTGTGCCATCATAGCTTCATGAGGGCCTACTGCGGCGTTGTGTTCCTGGGTGGGACAGATTCTGTGGAGATACGGTGTATCATCTAGCTCCTGTAATGCGTCACGAGCTTTCTAGATCGAATCCGTGTTCTGTGATCTGGTGGTCATGAGTGAAGCAGCGCTATAGCATATAAGAGAGTAGCGCAAGTGATCGGCGCGGTTATAACAAAATTTCCAAGCATTTCCAGGCATTTTCATGTATACATTATGCTTGTATAACCGTAGATAGAAAGTAGAAACTAGATACTTTTCCTCGTAATTGATTTGTAATCAGACACCAATATACGCGATCAACAGCGTTTAAACGATAGGTACTAATTAATTTACCCAAGATGTTTAAGAATTCTTGATCCGTATCTCGACCTGGTTTCTCTGCCGAGCCTTAGTGACGTCATCGCGCCTCACCTCACTTAACTTACCTCACGTACATCACCATAAACACGACGATTATGATCTTGTTCTTAATTTTATATACACTTCTTGATGAGAAATTTGCCTTGTCCAGATAAGTCAAGAATATTATAGCGTTTTTTTTTTTCAAAATCCAAAAAAATATGAGTTCGGAGTTTTCTTATTATTTGTCATAGTGGTAAAAACAACATTATCCTCCTTTACCGTCGTAACAAGAAACTCAGCTGGACGTAGAAAACAAAGAATGATGTGCAAAAATGTATGAAGCCCAGTCCAATCACCAATAGAATTATAACGCATGTAGGCTTATTGATCTCACTGTTTGCTGTAATTGTTGTAAATAGTAAAAAGTCAAGCGTGAGTTGGTTATACGGGAAATAGCATTGCAACGCATGCGCGACGCAGCTAGTGTAGTGATAGGGGTTTCTTGCGGCGCTTCTTCTGCGCAATGATGGTCTTGTCCGAAGCGCTAGTAGATTCACTCTATATTCACTCTCTTCTCCGGGGTTTTTGTAGTTTGTCCCCGGATTAGAAAATGAAGATAATATAGCTTTCACGTGGTATACATGAGATTTGTATTGGTTATATGGGCCAGTTTGCCCTTCATTTTTAAACCCTTTATTCTGCCATTTTGGAGTTTTTGCCATTAATAAGCTTTTCTCAAAAAAATGGTGAAAGTTTTTGTTGCCGACCTTTTTTTTTTGTAAATTCATCATCTGCTTATCAAGACTAAACGAGTCCCAACGCGGTGGCTCTTTGTTAAATGCAGCGAACCTTCCTTACCTTCCAACTCCATCATCATAATAAGCTCATAGGTACCATAATATTGTATTTTCATCGGATTTACATAGGTGATCCAAACTCCAGCCCATTCCATAAGCGGGAACTGATTCAAGCTGAACTTGCAAGATTTGACCTTAACTGACATAAATACAAACATTGCAAGTAAAACGAAAGCTTGTAAAATGTGTCACATATTCTCTCGTTTGAACGTCAAAAACGGTAAAAGATTACAATCTGATTTCAAATAGACGTGTTATCAATTAAAATGAGAACACATGTAAGACATCATTAATTAAATTAGCCATTTAATGATCATGATACCTATTAAGGCAATAAATGAACACAGTTTACAAAAACCGGAAAGCAATAGGATAAACGCTGGCGCCTAGAATAATAACAATTAATAGATTGCTTCTGTTCGCATGAGAATTATTGCAGGAAATGGGTCGGTTCTTATCTGATGAGATGAATCACAAATACGTCTAAACGTGACGACCAAGTAACAAGAGCTAGCGGTAAAAGATGAACATTGAAGCCCTAAACGAACTAAGAGTGGAAGCAGCGCGTTCTCAGTTCCCATTAAGCAGCACGCTTATGCGAGGTGGAGGCGGTTTTAGTAATTTTAGTATGAAAACGCGCCGCACCTTGGCGCACTGCGACGCTGCCGCTCTCGGTGTGGCTTGAAAGCCTTGACTTGACGTTCATTTTGACATCATTATTTTAAGACTAAGATCAGCTTTACGTTACAAGTGTTTTGAGTTAGTTGTGGTGTTCGCTTTACCACAAAAACTCTGCGCTATAAGAATAACCTCCAACTTCGGCGTTCCCGATTAAAATTAACTTCTGATGGTCCTATGATAATGTCCATACAAATTTACAATAAATTACCTAAAAGTATAAAAGAAGCAAAAAGGGAAAAAATATTTAGTAATAAACTGAAACGTGTAAGTAGACAAAGCAACCAAGCAAGCAAATATACAATAAAATAATATACAAAAGACTCATTGCGATAATTAAGAATGGTTATAATATAATAAACCTACTAATTAATTCAAGCCTCCTCTCTCCTAGTGTTGATGTGCTCTCTTGGGTTAATTTGATTATTACTTATTTATTAGAATAAGCTGCGATTAAAGTGACAAGGTACTAAATTGTACACATGTTTATGAACTCGATTGTACCATTATGAAAAAGCAATAAAGATTTGAATTAAAATTTCAAGTCAAGATTAGATGACGTTTAAAGTAATTTATGAGATTCACATTGAATTTTCAAAAAAGTCAGTAACAATTTTAAAACAGCGACCAAATCCAGTCTACCTTTACAACGTTTTTATCACGGATTTTTTTTTCTTTTTCTACAAACTTTTGTTATAAATCGCTGATTGATCAAGACTTCCTACTATACAGAATATCTTCACTCGTTTCACTGAACATTATTGTTTTATAACAGCCACCTATGTATTGTTCAAAACTTTTGCCCTTTGTTCTATTTTCTGGAGAATCGTTTTTGTTACGATAATTATACGTAATACGATTTGGTTACGTGATCGTTTAGTGTAATAATCTGATCTGTACAAAGATCAGAAATAGCTGACTGGTGACTCAATAATCATTCTAATTCAAATACTCTGAAAGATCTGCAGATGTTGTCTAATGCGTACAGCCGGCTTACAAAAAAACTAGATAGTCGATATGGCCATCTATTTTTAAAATAAAAACTAAGTATAATACCACTCAAAAATATCATTCTTGAGGTCTTACCAAGTACAGTTTCTACTCTAACATTACAGAGTATAAAGTTTGTTCAACGGTAATTCAAGGTTTGAATACGTACGCACTATACGTATTTTAAAACCTAAAATTGATTATCACACTATAAATAATCAGCACCATACATAAATCACAAAATATATACAATAAACAAAGAAATTCAACTGTGAAAAAAAACGCAGTAACAACTCTACAAAAAAATAAACGCTAAATTTGTCTAATAAACGTTTGCCGTTAAGTGCCAGTCTTTCTGATTTACATACGAAATGAACACCATATTGAGTACTTGGATAGTGTGTTAAGCGGGCTATATTTTCTTCGACGAACCGTAGTTGTGTTTATCGCGGTCACGCAATGATGTCAGTAAGCGGGAAGCCCGATGGATAGACGTAAATTGTGCACAGTTCAGTTGTAGCTTAGAAATATTAGAGTTATAAAAAAATTAAACGCTTTACGTAACTTTTAAAGTATCTCATTATTTAGCGTTACTTTTTTTTCCTATTACGATTCAAAAGACACAGCTCATTAAAGTTCGCACGGACAGATGGACGGACCGACGGACAGCATACGCATAATAGGATCCCGTTGGGCTTCTTTTTGGGTAAAGAACTCAAAAAGCAGAGAAACATAGCCGTAACTCTTTTTATGTTACTGTTAAAATAAATAATAAATTGCAAATAAATAATTGAAAATAAATTGCCTATTTTACATAGGTATTATTAATTTACGCAGCTGTTGTCCCTTTTGCCCTTATTCGGCCGCCAAACGCTCGCAGAGTGACAGCAATAAATAGCTTAATTATACATTATAATCGTTTTCTTTAAAGTTTTCGAGATTAAATCAGGGGTCCTAGAGAAAAAGGGCATAGATCGACTTAACTTCTTAATAAAAGGGTACGGGTGAATAAAAAAACGGGGTGTAGGTAAACCCTTTTTCACTTAATCTTCAAAATATAAATATTTCACATAATACGTAATGTGCAATAAAATTACCTGAAATGCATGATCTTTAACAAATTTTAATATATAATGATTATTTATTTATTTATTTAAATTTTATTCCACAACACACAGAGCAGTTAAAAATAGCATTCTTAATGCCTTAAGGTAGGTTCTCTACCAGTCGACCAAAAATATTTTTAAACACAACTAAACAGATAATAAATACGAAAAAAACTACTAGTAAATTCTATTAGTAAATAGTACCTAATCTTAATTTAATTATAAGCGGTAAATTGTGCAAGTGCACTATTTTCAGTTTGATACGCTGCGTTAGCGTAGTTAACTTGAGGAAATCACCCTTCTAATGAAAAAGGTATCGCTAGATTAGATACAGCTATGGCATTGGATGTTAGTTAAGCTGCAGATTGGTGTTTGTTTATCGTTAACATGATACAGGGACACAATATGTACCTAAGAAAAATGCAGTATTTGCCAGGAATCAATTCCGTTAAGGTCAGCCAATACATTAATAAAGGACTGAGACATTAATAAATATTGTAAAAATAAAAAGGTTATAAGTAAAAATAAATATAAAAAGTGGAATCTCTAAATTATTACTAAACTATTCGTTCAAAACCGTGAGTATTTTACGTTAAATTTTGTTAATTGTGACACCGCAATGATTAAATAAGTTAAAACAGTGTAGTCGTCTGTTAATTACGTGTAACATACATAAACATTTAAATAACTCCAATTACTCAACTACAACTTCCAACGTTTTTAAAAAGTTCATCAGTCTAGTTTTAGTCAATTGAAAAATATAGAGCAATTAAAAAATAAATTGACAATGTCCAAATTACTCAATCGCGAAGCTTGCAATCCTTGGCCTAATTTTTTTTAGCGGCAATCAAACGAAAATGACTAATCGACTAGTTACGGGCATTATTTTATTATTAGGTCATGGACATAAATGACATATTTTCGCGGTTTGTCACCTTACTGACGGGATTGAGTTGTCACGGGATTGGGTGACATCATGAAATAGGTTACCGTCAAGTCATCAAAATTATTATTTAGTTGGAGACAAGTAATTCGTGGAAATGGCATCATAATGTTTTATTTATAGCAGTTACATAATTTAAAGCCGGGTACTCACTAGCAGGCTGTAACTGTAACCGTAGCAGTCACAATGACGAGCTTCTAGTGGACAAGAGCAAGCCGCGTACACATCACGACCTTACGTGAAGCAGTAACAGTTACAGCTCGTTAGTGAGTAGGTACCCGGCTTAAAACAAAAGATTTTTTGCTTGTTATGTAGTCAAATTAATCTTGCGTTTTTATCATCTGTCTGACGGCAACTGCAACAGCGGAATTATTAATATTTTGAACAGATAGATAAGGCCTAAGGCTAAATTTAGCAAGGCAGTGTTATTTGGGTTTAGGTAGGTTTGTGAGAATGATAAATTGAGTATGTCTACCACCCACAGCATCTTTCTAATGAGGTTAATTATATGTTAGATTATCCTGAGACCTTTGAAAAGGCAATTATTTTGAGTTTGTGTTTTATGTAACCATACAAAATAGTAAAATTAAATTTGAAAGCTACGAGTAAGATACATACTGAGTTTAAACGACGTGACGTCATCGACAATTCATTCTTTTTATTGTAAAAACTGTGTTATTTTTCCAAAAGCAATTGTTATGATCCTGGTTTCATTTCTCTTGTCTACAGTTAAAAAGTTTAAATGATGTAATATAATGATAAATTTATTCGTTCGGCGTTTATTTTATGGATGACATTACTAGTTCTTTTTATATGTATTTGGAATAACTTTTCAGTAGGTATATAATAAAAAAAAACTAAAAAAATTATAAAATTGCCTAGGGTGCGATTGCGAAATACGGTTTTTTGGAGTAGTGCATAACCACTACTGCATTGCATAAGCAAAAAAGAACCGCCATTTAAGTTTACAGTTAATACTATGCGTGTATAATTTTGGTTACTCTTAAAATGTGCAACCTTGTCTTACCAGTAATAGTACGAAGTGTCATTGTGTACATTACGCACACTTTTATTAACGCAAAGCTGAAGCTATTAATTTATTTTATCATATTAGATTAACTTTTGCCAGGTATTCTGTTCGTATAGAAGTTTCGCTATTCCCTCGGGAATCATTCATTTTTTCGGGAGAAAAAAGCCTATGTGTACCAAGTTTCATCCTTATCAGTTTAGTGGTTGAAGAGTGGTTGAGTAGCTAACATCCAAACATCAACACTTTCTCATTTAAAACATTCCCAAGATTTATGTACCATAATATTTAAAATCGCTAATATGAAAGAAGCAGACAAACATACTGTCGCATTCATAATACCTATTAGTAAGAATATAAGGGTTATTATAATAATTATACCTTTGATCGCTTCTCTCCATCGAAGCGATCATAAAAAAATATGTGAACAGAGATGACACTTTCTCTTAAAGCCATAAAGCCTCCTTTCCCGCTTTCGTAACTTGCTTTGTACACAAATACCCAGCAATAAACCAATATTGACGTATTTGCCGTGACGGTACATAACCATTAGAAATGTGAGCTAATGTACCTTTTGTTTTGTAGGCAATTTAATTTTTTATAGGTTCTATATTGTAGATCTAGCAATATTTTGGAAATGTGCAAAGGATGTCCAGTTGGTCTGCCGTCTCGAATTTAATTTCTTGTGCACGCTATTGGACAATGAAGGTCGATAAAATGCGTACCAACTGGCAATGATGACCAAACAGTTTAAGTCAATATAATGTATAAAACACTGGCCAGGCGTGAGTGGCACAAATAGTACATTGTGCATCAAGGGTAGTATGAAGGGAATTACTAACGAGAGTGTTAGAAGCCCGACGCCGAAGGCGGAGGGCTTTTAATGACTCGAGTTAGTAATCCCCTTACTGCCTGTGATACACACAATGGTTTTCATCACATTTGCGAGGAAAAAAACAAAGAGAAAACACTTTAACTCTGCAAAATATAAAGAAATAACTTTTGACGGACGGGAACGTAAATGGAAACGATATTTTTTTTGTGACCACAAATACTGCGTTTAGTTTCGACCTGGATTCGAGCCAGATTTAGCCAATTTGATAAAAATGTATAATTACTAAAATTAATGATAAATGTTGATATAAACTTGAAATAGGTATAAAAATAATGAAGTTTAATGAAGCAAGTTTTGTGTAATGTAAGTTAGTCTATAGCTAATTTTTAAAGATGAAATTAAAACCGATTCAATTTTTGGCTGAAAATTAAACCTCCTTAGTCAGAAATTATGTACGAAAGACTTGCAAATTTTAAAAAGAAAGTCATTACTCCCTAGGGATGACAAACTCGCCATAATTCCCGCGGGAACAATTTAGGCCATTGTCCTTCTGTATACAGGCATGGAATAACACCATTTACGAGCAAGTGTGATGAAAATATATAAAAACTTAGAACAAGACCCAAAAACTACAGTGTCCGATTGGTCCAACTTGCACTTGATCAATTTTTATATGAAGGTATAATACCACAGAAATAAATATTATCCTGCCATCAATAACCAGCATGCCATCATATTTCACCCTAGAATATGGATAAAACATTAAAATCGACGCTATATTAAAATAAAAATAAAACCCGACAGTTTCCCGCACGTAACAAAGGCGTGACAATCGGGCGACAATTCTCTCGAATTACGAACAATAGCGTAGTGACGTCACGGGAAAATTATTCACTCATTCCCGAATTAACGATCGAGGTAATGATCCCCGAATCCGTGGCTATCGTTATTGAGCTTAACACGAGTCATCAACGAATCATCGCTCATTGAATTGTACGGTAACGCGGGATTAGCAGAGCGGTTGGATTAAGTCCAGCAGTACCTTGTCGATTTGTGGTGACAAACAGGAATAGATGTTTGTTTTTAGAGTGAATGTAAATAATTAACCTTGAAATGTGTGACCGTGCTATTGAATCATTTGATGTCTGATAGTCTACGTATTTTTAGCTGACGGGGCAAAGCCAACAAATGGGTAATAATTTAACATCTATGATGTGGGTAAGCATGTAACATTAAAAAGTATTTCAATAAATAGACAGACATGAGAGGCTTTTCAAATGCGGGTGTAGTGTGTAAGTTAGATGGAAAGGATATGGAATAAACAGAAGACCGGAAAAGAGAAATCAGCTTTGCTGGTAACAATTTGAAATAGAATTTTAATTATGATATGACTACGACACAACGTCTTCCTTAAAAACACAATAGAAGGAAAGACAGAAGGTAAGGCAAGGGAAGACCAAGGAGGAATTACTTTAACCATCAATTAATAACAGTGAACGTTATGATAGTGTCGCACCAGAAAGTTAGGCGTTGACAGAGGACCACCAATTCCACCGGCAACAGCTTGGCTCCCAAATAAAGAGAGACAATGTATATGATCAAACAGCAGCTGATGTTATTGGGGCTATTGGACTGAACTGGTTAAATGGTTGTCATTATGATTCAACTAGAAAGTACGTACTCCGTTTCCATTTAGGTAAACATTATTATCATTAATTTATTCAAATACTCGTTAAGCTTTGGTAGCGATCTAGTGAAGTGACCTTGCCTACGAAGCTAGCGGTCCCGGATTCAATTAACGTAATGGCGAAATATTTGTGTGATGAGCGTGAGTATTTGTTTTTAAAACGTTTTCTTATTGAAGCACCATTTTTTTTTAAATATGAATATTTTCATCGGAAGTACTGTCAAGGAATTAAATTTGTCACCCAACTTAGTTCCAAAGTCAATCTGACATTCTACAGCAATAAAGTTGAGTTTACTCTCAATTACAAATGACTTGGCATCTCTTATGACGATGACATCTTCAAGCAGATTTTCTTTGAAATGGGTAGCAAATTAACTTCCGTGACCGTGCAAGCTTAGAGCTTATTTTGGGAAAAGGTCGGTTTGTGTTAGAGCGCCCCCTGTTTTTTTATATTTCGAATGTTAAATAACTTGTGATACCTTGTACGGTCGGCCTTATAACAAGCTGCACACTTTAGTACTCTGTCACTTTAACGTCATGTTTGAAATGATGGACTAATCTGTCAAAGGCGTTTCAGCGACAAGGTACAAAAGTGTTCACCTACTTATAAGGTTGACCAACAGTGGTTTCTCTTTGGAAGCGCTCCTGGTAGACTAAAACTAGTAAAATACGTGGAGGTTAAATTGTTTAGTTAGTTCATTTTCTTGTTAACTAGGTCCACCGCGGTATTCCGCCGTGATTTCGCCAATGTCAAGTGAGTGAGAGTAAATTAGTAAATATAATAAATATATAATATAGCGCGTTTTCTTGAAAATTAATTAATGTCTAGCTATATTCAACATGTGTTTGTGGTATAAACATTACTAATAAAAGTAAGAGTTTTATTATAATAGGTAATTTTTTGTCGATTTTAACGCTTTTGCGCCAGTCTAAACATTTTAAAGCAAGCGTGTAATTTTAACTGTATAACATATCACGTATTATAATTGCCGCCCACCACAATTGTATAACATATAACTGCAATATAATTGCGATACCTACGTGGTTTTGTAAAGTATGTTAGAACAGAACTAGTTTTTGCCGTTATTCGGACCATGAATAATATTACAATAATTTACAATTCGATGGATTTGATTTATAGTGTAAACAAACGTACATCTTTGACACGTTATCGTATCGTAAAACAATACGATAACATGTCAAAAGCCGTATAGTTTTACCCAGTAGAATAGAGCCCCATTGCGCATTGTTGTTTCTTTGTGAAAAATAGTGCCATAAATCATAGTCATATTGAGGTTTTTAACTGATGAACCACTATAGAACCTTGTCGCATTGTCGCATAAAACTAACGATTCAATCCTATGTAATTTCTATATCGTCACTTGATGATGTCATTAAGACAAGGTTCTATGGTGGTTCAACATTTAAAGTCCTTGATGGTACATTACATTAGGTCTTAAAAATATAGTAGAGATAGCTAGATAGTGATATGTTATCTTACAGATAGGCCCTCTCGGATATACTTCGACCCATTTAGGATCTTTTGTGCAATTATCCTTTTACACAGTCAGCTGTTCGAATGTGCAGGTTTCCTTTGTGTAGCGAAAATTAACTAATATATGAATGTGTTACTAATATTTGTTACCCAATGGAAGAAAGTTAACATTATTTCAATTAAATCCTTGACACACACAATGTTTTTGAAATAGATAAATTGAGTAAAATTCTCACATCTATTAACTTTGCATCTAATTTCTTTTGCAAGATACCTTCCTTAAGGTGGGTCCACAGAATTGTGACATTATACCGTGACCGTGTCAGTAACGCGTATCAGTACCGGTTATGAGGACGGTATTTGTCATGTTACAGTCGAGTTCATAAATATGTATACACTTTAGTACCTGTACCTCAACTGTACGGCGTAATATGCGTCATGAAATGACCCATTTTGAGCCTCTATTCCCGGCGGTATAAACCAAATCGTCTTTGACCTGTTATGGTATTGTTTTGACGTCAGTCGCCATTACTGGCAAGTAAATAAGAGCTATCAAAACTTTGACAATACGATAAAAGATCAAAAGCGATATTGTTTTCATCTCCTAGAATACCGGGAAGCGTACGATTTACTTTATCCACATTTAGCGTAACAATTCCTATAGATTTAATTAAAGTAATAGGCAAAAATTGTTTATTACTACTACCAAAAATAGTAACCCTAATATAAGAAAAAAAAAACAAGAAGAGTATCACAAATACAAAAAGTTTTCTAGACTTAAGAATTATGGATAAATACTTAAACTATTCTGATATAAATGTCGAGTCCTATAGTGTGGACCCACCTTAAAGCAACACTCGTATAATTTCGCCTCAGATCTTGCAAGATTGACATAACCTTGCAGACGTCTGAAATAGGAGTATGACATTTGACATACTTTACTTACCATGTTTTTGCGAGCCAAAACGTATTTGTGAAACAATTTGTATTCGTTTCTCAATCCGAAATAGCAAATGATTGATATGCACGACCTACATGTAACCTTAGGAAGTTTTTGTGAGGATTACAAACGTAGACATATTCGTTAAAAACATTTCAGGGTTAAAAGTTATGATTATAATGGTCTAAGATCTGAAAAAGAGACGATTTGCACCAGGCTGTTTATTCGATGAAAAGTATACGCCAAATGATATGTGGCGAATAGGTAGGCTGAAAAATGTCTGAAAAATCTTATATAATTTAAAAAAATAACTTTTTTTGTTTTGAACTTTTTTTTCTTGTTTCATAGACAAATTACCGCGCAGGAACATAAATAGCCACTCAGCTCTCACTTCTCACTTCAATGGACGCCTTCAGAACGTCGACATGTTTTTAACATCGGTTTCAATTTACTGTCAACTTTTAGAATTATTACAAGGCGATAATTACATTAATAAATATTATTAAATTGGTCCAAAAAATATGAAGTGTGTAGTTGTCATTTCATGGTATTTTTTTTTTAGTTTTGTCATTTCCCTGTTATTTAAAGTAAGGCCAACGAGACGAGATAAAGAATGTAAACAAGCTTTCAGAAATTCAAAACCTTTTCATTTGAAATTGTGTCACTTCGAACGCAATCCAAACAGGGATGAACTTCATAAAATAGCGGCACTAACGTTGACAACTTCTGTATTGACATTTATCCTGTACCATGAATCACGCAATGACAGCCGTCATCGACCAACTAAAGATATTGTTGGCGTGCTAGAGACATATTATAATAAACGCTCGCTATCGCAATATAACTCAGTAAGTAACAGTCAGTTTGTTTACATTATTCATCTCATCTCATTGGCCGTACTTTACATATTCTATAGGCTTCATACTTTCGATTGGTATGTAATTTGTAAAATTGATATTTATACGATTATGTAGATCCAAACACTTTTAGTGATTTACCCACTTATAAACACGCAATATACCTATTTTAATCAAAGTACACCGGGTCCCTTTCTGTCAAAGTCAAATGTATTAATGACAAATAAGGACAAAGCATGTTTTGAGCTTAGATCCTGCGCTTTATGAATAAGAGTTAACCTATAAATAATAACAATACTCGTATTCTTTTGTTTTCAAGTCTACATGGATATTTGTTTTTTCTTCCAAAAAGGATCAATACTAGGCCATAGGCTTGCATCATCGTATGTGAAGTCCGGCCAATGAGATGAGATAAAGAATGTAAACAAACTGACCGTTACTTACTGAGTTATATTGCGATAGCGAGCGATTATTATATGTCTCTCGTACGCCAACAATATCTTCAGTTGGTGGATGACGGCTATCATTGCGTGATTCATGGTACAGGATAACTGTCAATACAGAAGTTGTCAACGTTAGTGCCGCTATTTTATGAAGTTCATTCCTGTTTGGATTTCGTTCGAAGTGACACGATTTCAAATAAAAATGTTTTGAATTTCTGAAAGCTTGTTTACATTCTTTATCTCGTCTGGATGGCCTTACTTTAAATAACAGGGAAATGACAAAACTAAAAAAAAAAGCATGTAATGACTCCTTCTTTTAAATAAACAAATTAAGTACCTGCTTCATATTTTTTGGACCAATTTAATAGGTAATATTAATAATGTATTGCCTTGTAATGATTCTAAAAGTTGATAGTAAATTGAAACCGATGTTAAAAACATGTCGACGTTCTGGAGGCGTCCATTGAAGTGAGAAGTGAGAGCTGATTGGCTATTAATGTTCTTGCGCAGTGCAAAAAGTTGCTAAACAACTGTTGTTTAATTCATAAAAATCTTTTATTCAACTGTTACAAGAAATCTGGTATGACATATCAATCAGGAGGTTATGAAGCTCTTAGATAAAGCCTTAAAATAACTCTTAGTGGTATATTTGTAAAAGCGTTACAATTTAACTTACGCGTATTTTGCTGAACTGATTATAAATCTGTTTTGTTATTCTGGCTTGTTTCGTAGTTGGTATTTTTTACGTTTTTAGACGGTGAGAATTTAATACAATTAATTTAAAAAAACGCGTACCTACTTTTTTATATCTGTTGTATACCATAAATTTTCTGAAGGTGCACTTGTTGCATTTTTTATTTGAATCAATTTGTGTACCTAAGTAAATAGATGACATGCAATGAGGCCAGATTTCAGTTTCTTTTTTAATTTTGCGATTTTAAGAGTTATTTTGACCTGTACAGAATGCTTGTAGCATGAAGTCCGCGTTTAGTATGTGATTTTAATTATTTGCAATAAAGTATTGAAATAAACAAAAATTTACCATTATTATGACACTCTATGCAAATCTTCTTTCCACTTTTTCATACGATGGTTTAAACTCTAAAACATCTTAATAAAAGTTTTGGAAATAAAAGATTAACATTATCACTGAATGTAACATTTTGAATAAAGATGCATTTTGTTTATTTTTGATCAAAACAGAGTTAGAAATCACTGATCGTTAGAAATACGAAGAATAAATATTTAACACATAACATGTTTCGTTACGAAACTCACCTACGAGTATAACATAACTCTTTAACAATCTAACAGAAAATCTATCGGCTCACTTCGTGCGAACTCACCTTATTAAAGCATCAATTAATTACTTCAGTTTTCGTCGCAAAGCTCGGCGCCGGCGCAGTCTCGCCCCGCCGCCGTCCTGGACGCATGCGTAGTGATGTGATCGTGTGACCGTGTGTTGTGCTATGTTCTGTGATATTCGATAAGGATTACAATATGAAGTTTATTTTGTAAGTATTTTTTTTATTTTTTCGGATTAATTTTATATTAAAAAAAAAATAGTATTAGTATTATGTTTTATAATTTTATAAATATATTTTCGGTAAAAAAAAGCGTTATGATTTTTACAATATTAAACGTGGAAAATGTTATCAATCAACATGGTTTTTATTTATTGAATATAATGTACTTTAATTTCCTAATTTTCTTTAGGTTGATTTTTATTGTCAAGTGTAAGTTTAAAATTTAAAATTTAATCACGTACCAAAACATAAATAAACCAATGTTATAAAACAATTTGAATTATTCATAATTCATTACACACAGGCAAAATTAGGTGGAACATATTTCTCACCGCCGACAGGGAAAAATCCCCAGTTTTGCATACAAAAAGTATTTGCATGCATGTCTTTTAAATGTAACCGCTCAGTTCAACTACCTCAGTTAACTGAGTCCAGTATACTTGTACACCTTGAAAGTGAGACCGTTTATGCAATTATAGGGTCAGTTTATTTTGGTTTTCCCGAACAGCCACCGAATCCGAAAATATGCTGAAACGTGCAATAACTGTCGGTGTCAATAACGGAAGGTAAAGCCGCTGCATTACACAAAATTTTATGAAGCTACGTGACAAGACGGAATATAAAGGGCTGGTCACCCACTGCCGCGAACCTAAACAGACCAGACTACTTATTTTAAATCTTGGCTTCGAACACTGCTGCTGCAGTATTTATTATCCTTAATTCCTAGTTTTAAAAAAACGGAATCCCGTATTTTATAAAAAATGCCTTTTTATATTTTTACCTACGAGTAGAGCGCTGGAAATATAACGTTTAAACCAGCAGGCTTATAAAAGTAGGTAATATTAATATATTACAAAAATATAATCATTAAGTTTATAGGAATATTGAATAAACAATACACACTGTCAGTGTTACACACACACAGTTACGCACATTATAATATCTAATGATTTACACACGTTATTGGACACTGAATATTAGCAAATTTAATTCAAGCATCCTGTCACAATCCTGTTAATAGTCTTTGTTGTCCCAATGAAATATGAAAGCCAACAATATCGACTGTTAGTCTTTGATGATAGAAAGGTCAATGTTCAATTTTATCATAACGATGATCATAATATCAAATCATTTGGCAAATAGCTCACTCCGTATCTTATTTCAATAATGGTTGTGTATCAAACGGGTTTTGTTTTACCATCTCTATTCTAAGAAAAAGTGTCAGTTAAAATTTTAAATGACGTCATTAAACGGAGTCCGTTATAAACATTTTCACGAGTTAGTAGGAAAACATGGTAATTATGTATCTACTTTTCGGATGAATTGAAACAAATAGTTTTCCTACAAATGTTTCTGTCCACGCCAGGTTTTTATCGCACTGTTTGTTAGGGCCTAATGATAAACTGATCTCGACTCTTAAGCTTGTCTTAAGATGCGTCAAAAATGACAGTTCTCTATGGCTTGACGTAGCTTGTAACTGGCAAATCGACCAAGACGAGTATATTAATATGACCTTTAATGCCATTATACATTTGTTTCGTTCGTTGACGGTCTTTGGCAGTTCTTCCGTGAAACAATAATGTATACAAATAATGATATTGTTTTAGTGGCTGCCGAAATTTTCCTGTATTCGTTTTAGCACACTATTCATAGTGTATTCCATAAACTTGGCACAGAATCACAGGGATTGGATGAAGACGTTTAACATATCCATTTGACTTAGGAAAATGTAGATAATTAGCAGTGACATGAATAAATTTAACTAAGCTGGTAAAACAGGTCAGAGGTATTAATATGAACTGTCAAACTGACAAGTTCCAGTCAGTGAGAGAGACGGATACATTATGACTCTTATAGCTCTATTTCTTGCTCTGACTCGAACTTAGAGGTAATGTTATAACAGTTTTTAATATGCTTTTTGGTCAGATTTCGTATTTATAATCAGGCCTTTTTTAGGCATTTCAAAAAATAATTAATTTCACTTTTTTACCAAGTATGTAACACACACACGACATAGGTCAGATGTGTTGACATAGCTCAGAGAGTTAGCATGCTGAAGTGGCAATGGGCAGGCCACATAGCTCGGAGAACTGATAACCGTTGGGGAAGAAAAGTTCTCGAGTGGCGGCCCCGCACCGGTGGACGGAGTGTTGGACGGCCTCCCGGTGGTCTGACGACCTGGTTAGGATCGCGGGGAGCCGCTGGATGCAAGCGGCTCATGACCGTGACTTGTGGCGCTCTTTGGGGGAGGCCTTTGTCCAGCAGTGGACGCCCCCGGGCTGATGATGATGATGATGATGACCAAGTATCTTACTATAGGATAGTGCTAGGTTACTCAAAAATGCCTCAATCTCATCTTTGACTTTGGATACGGAAAATCAGGTCCGAAAAGAAAGAGAATTCGAAAGACATTGTGTTATTAATCCGAGATTTATAACGGTTATCTGCTATCTCAAAATAAAAAAAATACTGATATCATATTTAGTTGAGAAAAAAAGTCGAGAAAAAATATCTTTACATCAGTAACAGATTGACGACTAGCATATGTTACATAACATTTTTTATCGTAAAGTTTTAATACAATAAGTATGCCGACCTTCCCGTCCTTATGTCCCTGTTCTTTTATTATGTAGCCTTTTAAGGAATATTTTAAAATTTCAATTTTGGAAAGCTGTACATATTGGACGCGGGGCGGCAATAAACTTGTGTATACGTGACTTTACCTTGTTCGTTCCTTTTGTAGGCAAAACTTGCGTTTCTTGTGAGGTATAGTCGTAAGTTTTGATGGGCTATGAATAAAATTAAGAATTATGTGAAATCCAATAATTTATTGAAAATGTTAAAGGTTTTTTCGATGCTTTCGCTTGTTATATAACTTGCTGTTATCTTACTTTTTATTCGCATAGAATACCTAAATCAGCTTTATTTTGACGTTCCCAACACATTTTGGCAGGTTTAGAAGAGACTAAGAGACCATTACTATGTGGATGAACCGAAAGAGATACCTATGCGGGTGGTAGGACCTTGTGCAGGGTCCGCCCGGATCGCTACCACCATCTTATAACCTACCGCCAAACAGCAGTGTTCGCATTGTTGTGTTCTGGTTTGGGGATAAGACAGCCGGTGTATTGACTAGCATAGAGGCATTCCTCCGGGTTGGCAACGCATTTGCAGTCTTGTGAATGCAAATGTCTACGGGTATAGTTTCCACTTACCATCAGGTGGCCTGTGTGCTAGTTTGCCTTCTCTATGGCATAAAAAAAAAAAACAGTGTCGTAGCAGGTGGGAAGAAGTGGTATCTGCCTACCCCTCTGGGAAACAGGCGTTATTAGATGTATGTATGTATCTATGACATTATTATGACTTTTACTTAAACAGTATCCTGAAGAAACAGGACCAACATATACTCGTAAAACTCTTAATACGAATGCGTTCCTTCTTGAAAGTTATTTTTACTAAATATGGCTAATAAATTATTCAGTTATAACGATGTTTTTAACTTTTAAATGGTTTGTTTTTATTTAAATTACTTTTCAACGACTTAAACAATATATCACCGAGTACATAAATAATTTAAAAAGTATTTTTTAATGACAATTTTAATTGGAAATTAATGACCTGACAGGCAAACAAAACCGCTATAAAAGTTTAAAAACAAACATTTACAGTAAAAATCCTTTTATTTAAAGTACCTTTGTTTAAAAACAGGTGGATTTTTTTTCCTTAAAAGCATTGCATACTGGTACTTAATACGAAAATTATTTAAATTACCAACAAAAAAAAGTTCCGTTAAACAACGAGTACAGCATATAAAAATCAGACAACCCACGACGACTTTACCGTTTCTAAAAACAAACTTAATATGTAACATCGTAACATAGCGCTTCAAGGTCATTGAGTGAATTGGGTATGGGTACCTTAAGCGCGAGAAACATCACGACCGAGATAGGTCAGTGGCTATAGACAAGATACATTCGGCGAACGTTATCGCTATCGAGAATGTATAGAATTGACGCTTATTGTGCAGAGCAAGATAAAAAAAGGACTAACGTGCGACGGCTTATGTAAATTCCGCATACATTTTAGCAGTTATCGAAAATTGTTCATGTAAGTAAGCGTTATGCATCTTGTCTATGGTCAAACAATTTACTTTCATTGGGTATTGAGCAATAAGGAGTGATTTTTTACTGTATTTTTAGAATATCTTTTTACTAGTGATCATTATGATCGTGCACTTTTTGTACCAAAGGGCGGAAAAAACCAATACACTTGAATATTCACTTTTGTTCTTAATTATAAAATAAATTCAACGTTATCGCCAAATCAATTCAAGTGCTGGGGGATCCAAAACTAGAACTTAAAAGTTCATTAAAAAATGTCTATTGCTTAATAAAAAAAAAGTTTAAATTATATCCCATGGGCAAAGAAGTTTATTTTAAACTAAAAAATGTCCTGAAGAAAAACCCCGGTTAGAGTAAGTACTGTAAAAGTCGTGCAGCAGCTGATAGAAGGCAAAGAGGTTGATATGCCGGAGGGCGTCATTAAAAATTTCGTGCACTATTTTAATGACATAATTTACCTTCCTGTGACTTCATTTCTAATCAACGTGAACGACTCACAGTCAAATCTGTTGAACCAATTTAAGTCTTATATTGAGTATAATTTGGATAACTGATTATAAATATGTTAATAAATCTCATAATTTGTGACATATACACCGTGTTTTTTTTGATTTACGATAACTTTAAGGGAACGTTCTTTAGGTCAAACAAAGTTAATTTCCCGAAGACAGACAAATGATAAGTCTAACGGTTTTAAAGATATTTAATTTTTAAAATTAATCAGTTAATCACGTTAAACTAGTGTAAAAGGCTCTTAATTGATAACAACAATTTTCTTTTAATACGTATGAGTAAAGAGTTTCCAATTGTTAGGTTTGTATACGCGTCAATCTAAAGTGACTTGTACCTGTCAAGTGTTATCTTTACTTGTGTGTGTATGTCACGCCAACATAGACGTATTTGACACTAATTATTAGCTAGGTAACTCTAAAGGCCCTTTTAGAATGACCAAAGATAAAAGATTTCATTATATTGTTCTAAACTGAAAAAAAAATTTTTTTTTGCAATATTTAAAAATCTAATCTACCAATTAGTTTCTATAGATATACCTAGTAATATGCCGAAGTTATCGTAAATAAAAAAAAACACGGTGTATAATGTTTAAATTACTTGTGTATTTGTTTTTTTGTCAACCATACTTTGCTACCAATACAGCACGTTGATAACGATCATAACTTTTTACATAATAGGTATTAATCCAGTCTAATTCCCCAAATCTCAGTGCTTGGAGTATAGTATACGATTGGAGCATAGCACAGTTTGGAGCACGGATCGGGTTGTACAGTACGGTTGTTCAGCTCAGTTCAGGTTACATCGCTGTCTACACTCCCACTTAGCCGGGGCGGCCTCTACCTTCGGTGACCAGGATCGTCAAGTGGGAACCGGTGCCACAGACCATGTACTTTTATTTTTTATTTGCCAGTGACTGTGGCCTATTTTAACTAACCGAGTCAACGTAGACGCTCCTACAAATCTTTCAATAGGTAACACCGGACTAGACCAACGTTTCTTAATTATATTTGCCACGAGCTAGACTGACGATGAGTCATATTTAAATATACTCTTCAATATAATGCTAATATCTCTGAAGCGAATGATAAGAAATTAACACGTACCGGTCAACCTCGAAAATATATAAAGACTACATGAGCGTGAATTCGTTTACAAGCATCGACTTTAATATCTATCGTAAATTAGTTCATGGTCTTGCAAAAATAGACAAAACGATAAACGTAATTATTAGATTTTTGACCCGTACACTCGATACCAATTTAGACTAGCATAGTGTACAATTACGGCTTAAATTACTAAGTATACTTAACCGACAGCCGAAGACGGTAGGTATTTTTTTTACTATGTTAAAACATTATTCTAGGCGGTAAAAACGATTGTATTTGCCCTGTTATGGAATTGTTTTTATTCGGCCGCCATTACTGTCAAGTAAATAAGAGCTATCAAAACGTTGACAATACGATAACAGATCAAACACGATATTGTTTTTACCGTGTTGAATAGAGGCCCCGGTCAAAGACGGTATGGTTTTTACCCAGTAGTTCTGTGTATCTAGTATAGTAACCTATCATTTTATCGAATTCCAAATTTTCATCGAATTAAATTTCATCGAAAATTATTTTCTGCTGAACCCATGTTTTCAGGGCATCTTAAATATTTAAAAAAATTAACACGTGCTGGAGGAAATGCCTTTCCATAACATGAAAATTTTCCTTAATGATAGGGTAAAGTCACAAGTGGTCAGCCAGAGATCTGTAGTCGGCCTCTGCCTATACTCTGTATGAGTGGGAAGAGTACGAAAGATATATTTCCCACTTTTCGCACTTCTATAAGGTCGACTACTGGTCTCCGGCTGACCACTGGTGACTTTACCCTAACTACGTTCGTTTAAAGGAGTTTCGATAAAATAATAGCTACCCGTATAATAGGTATGTTTGTATGTATGGTTCATAGAGGCTGAATGGATTTTGTCATTTTTGACTACTAAGGTATCGTAAGATTTGTTTTAGTATCGCAAATGTCACAGACTCATTTAAATAAAATAAAGATGGCGGAAATTTGAACATAAAAATCGATTGTTAAAAGCTTGTTTGGCTTTTTTATTGTAATAAGTATGAGTACTCTGCAAGGTTTGAATTCAATATTCTCAGCCAATCCCATAATAATAATGGCGGCCGTATGAGATCAGAACCATTTAATTTAACTTGATAGTCATTCCAAGCTAATTTTATGAGGATTCCATTATCATTTGTACTTTGGTATCAAAAATAAGATAAAACTTATCTTACTCTAGGTGTAAAGAAGTTTGACGAGGTTTTACGTTTTTACAAACTTTTTTTTTAACGTTTTTGTTTCGATTTGTGTAGTAGGTCTTGAATCAAATCTTGCAAGTATATTTTGACCAAACTTATTAAACCAAGCAAAATTCGGCCTGGAAATCCGATAACAATGCAACGTTTTTGATTGTAAGGAATACATTAATATGAATATGAATATGAACCTGATTTGATGATGGAGTCGGAAGGTTACAAGGTACAAAAAAGGCTTGATAAAAATATATACTGATTATTATTATATTTTTAAGTTTAACAATTTGTTGTTACAATAAATAAGTTTTTAATGATTCACGGTTACAGTCATTTAAACGCAGTAACCACCTACTGCCAAGCAGTGTTCGTATATTTGTGTTCTGGTGAGGGGATAGTACTACCGGTGAAATTACTAGCTAGATCTTCGCCCTCAACGCATTTGCAATCTTAAGATTACAGTCTTAAGATTGCAGTCTTGAGAATGCTAATGGGTTTGAGATGGCCGTTTCGTTTTGTTTTCGCTATGCCATAAAAAAAAGGGTCACGTGATCATGACTCATATCATTAAGCGGTTAATTTTCCATTCATAAATACCTAATCGTGTTTAACATAATTATAAACGTTGATAGTTCAGCGGAAATTCGATTCTATCGTAAGCCATTCGTTAGTGACTAAAAATTTGGAAATAATGTTGTTGGAATTTATACCTAGGTGACTGTATGACTGTATAAACAATATTTTAGAAATGATAACTATGTATAAAAATTAATCCTTAACACGAAACTACGAGTTTGAAGTTGATGTTCTCTATAGTAAGTCTTCGAAGAAACATTGAACTGAGTACCTATCACATTCAAACGTATGTACAGTCAACAGAATAAATAAGTGATCATTTATGTACCTTGTCGCTTTCAATCGTTTCACAATATTGTATGACATTTCAAACATGACGTTAAAGTGATACGAGATACGTAGTTGACCGATGAACTTCGATAAAACTGATCGAAAAGTACCTACAATAGAAAATAATAGTTGCTAAGAGATGCCGTTATGTTTTTTTTTGCTGAGTATACAATGCTATAAAGTCATAATATAAACAATGTGAGAAACTTGGAGGTCTAAGAAGTTATCGCAAATGCACAATATTAATGCGATTTGAGATAATATTGTTTTGATGTATTACTTGTGTTGCTGTCTGGATAAATTTACGTATAAATTAAGTGATCTTTAACCCAGAGAACCCCCGAAACAGAAACATTTCCCTGTTTTTTCACCATTATAATCATGAGCCAAATGACGTCCACTGCAGCTCTTTTCAGACAGATCAAAGAGACAAACAGACTGGTCTTTTCTAAAATTGATTGATTGATTGCAGATCTATACTATATACTATATATATCGACGGGTCTGTGACTCAACCTCGTATATAGAATATTGTCCAGTATAAACTGACACTCACGAACTACGCGAGTGCATACTTAGTGCGTGTCAGTTTATACTGGATAATGTTCTATATACGAGGTTGAGTCACAGAACCGTCGATATGTACTATAATACGAGTATACTATATTACTATAATATTATTATAGCTAAAGTTTTTTTTTTATGGCATATAGAAAGCAAACGAGCACACAGGCCACCTAATGGCAAAAAGAAACTGTGACCCATAGACATTCGCATTCACAAGACTGCAAGCCTAAGACTGCAAATGCGATGCCAACCCTGAGGACTAAGATGGAATTCACCGTCAGTCATTACACCGGCTGTCTTATCCCCAAACCGGAACACAACAACGCGAGCACTGCTGTTTGGCGGTAGGTTAATGGATAAGATGGTGGTAGCGATCCGGACGGACCCTGCACAAGGGCCTACCACCCGCAAAAGTATATATGTATTATCTAGTTTTATAAACCTACAAGTAAAGGGGCTTCTAAACGGGCCATGTTTTGCTGCAATTTGTGGCCGGCAACTAGTGCTATCTTACTCTTACTTCGTATGTTAGAGCAAGATGCGTATAGTTGCCGGCCACACATTGCCGTGAAAATGTTGCTCGTTTAGAAGCCCCCTAACAATTTTGCAGGTCTAAACTGGCAACACTGCTCAAATGGCTGGTCGTCATCGGTCGAGGTTGTGTCACGTGGAAACTTGTAACATGTAAATTGTTATTTGTAGCTTTATAAAATAGGCCTCACGCGGCCCGTCTGCTCGTTTGCCTTTTACGGCTAATTTTTTTTTTCTACGTCAATCGTGCTAGACTACCAAAACAAAACGCGTTTGCAAACATAATGACGTCATTCCGACCACTAATCTAAAACGGGCGTAGCAAAAAGTGCCCGGCCGATAAGAAGTCACACGTTACACAACCATGAAGTTTCTGAAAATGGATAATGTTGACAGCAATGAAACATTAATGCTGTTATTACTACTATTTCTTCATACGCAGGCTTAGGGGGCGACTCGAGATCGTATACTCGTGTACCAATGAGTTTTCTAACCCGATGCTCTTACGGTGAAGGATAACATCGTGAGGAAACCTGCACATTCGAACAGCTGAGTGTGTAAGAGAGTAATTGCGCGAAAGTGTATCCGAAAGGGCTCATCTGTATGATATGATAATATAAGATTCCTTCACACGCAACAAAATAAGTTTAGCATTGTTTTACTACTGTCAACAATGTCAATACTCAGAAACTTTATGGTTACATTGCATGAACAGGATTGACTTCTTATCGGCCTAGTACTGTAAATATTTCTTTCTCAGTAAATAGCAGAAACAATAAAAAATAAACCTTTGTAAGAATCATATTAATCACACCACCCTTTCAAAATAAACCTGTTGTAAATTGTTTGTACTCTGTCGTTTTGTATGTTTTAGCTTTGTTATTAAACGGAAAATTACTCTAACCGAATATGCGATATCAAATATAAACCACATCCGCAATTTGTCGTGATAAATCATCGCTAAAACGTGTCATTTTCCTATAACTATGTTATAGGAAAGGATGTTATTACAAACGAATAGAAAAATATGGATATAAAATAACTTTTTATAAAAATAAACAGTCTTTAAGGAGTTATTCTCTAGCGTTTTGCGAATTCGATAATGAATACTGAAGTGTCATTGAAAGTTGCCTCTAATACGCCATCCGTCCATCTGTCTGTCCGTATCGTTTAAGACCTTTTTCTAAGAAAGAAGACCTTTTTCTAAAAAGATTGACTATACAGGGTGTCTTGAAACTCTTGTGAGAAATTTGGCGGGGTAATAGTTCGCACGATTCTGATCACGGGGGTATGGTTCATTTTTGTTTCTGTTAGTAAAAAAAAAAAAAAAAAATTCATTATGTTCGTTTTGTTTCTTGATGTGTCGCAGCCGATATTTGACCTTGACATTTTGACGTTGATACTATACTACTCCAAACGTTCGTAGTAACTAACGTCAAAATTCCAAGTTCGAGGTCAATGACCTGAGACCATTCGTTGTTTACATGGTATGTAAACAGTTCGGTCCATGTAAATTAAAATTAAGTTAACATTAAAAAAAGATTCATTTAAATGCAACTTACCAACTGTATTTTCGTTTTTGCAACTGAACATTTTAGCGGGTTATAAAATGATCACTAGATCTCTTGGAATATGCACTGCCAAGACCTGATTGTATCATTCGTTTCATAGGGATGTTGAGATCTGAACATTTACCATTTCTTTCTACTCTAAAATATACCACATAATTGTTTTTAAGCAAAAATAATTCTGACTTAAAAATCTGAAATTTAGTTTAACATGACATCTGATGAAATGACAACCATAAATTCATAGACTTCATGGTCAAGTTCAAGTTCAACTCTTTGATAAATAGCTACTGTCATATACCTACTTCAAAAAGTTCGGATGGACATGAAATAAACGATCCGTTTATTGCCGTCCGCCGTCCGTGTTGATCTCTATGGTCATTTATGGCGGTACATAGGTAACAGTCGGGATATAAAGGCCGTCGCATATTTGATTATAATTTGTATGTGATCCCAGGCCATGGAACCGATATGCGTAAGTAGTACATATTCAATCTATCCATGTTCCAGGCTTAGAGCAATAAATAACAGTTACCTGCCGCCTAGTCGCTTGTTAGTCGCCTTAGGCTTCTTACAGACGAGCGGCATGTTGCCAACGGCAGAGGCTACTGCAGCCGTCATCACCTGTCGGCCTAAAGGCCGCTTGTCTGTAAGAAGCCTTACATAAACTTTCCCCTGTGCCGAAGTATACGATCAAAACTAAATTATCTTACACATTTACAAATAAAATCCTCATAAATCAATAAATAAACTGACAAGAAGAAAAAAATGTCTTGCTATAGCCATAGCCAGCCGTGTGTGTTCAAAAATCCAACTTTTTTTTTTGCGAACTTGATATGCTTATGTCATTAAAGACTCCCATTGTAAACCCTGCTTTTCTGATAGACTTAAATCAACGTGGTAGGTACATACCCCATAGAATTAGTACCTACTAACATAGAACCTGGACTATAAGAACCGGTACAGATGGACAGCATTGAACTGCAACCTAGCTGCAAAATGGCAGTTCAAGTGCAGTTGACGTACGTACGTTTTGATGCAGTTACGTCATCTGCATCAGAACTGCCCTCGAACTGACAGTTTGCAGTCCGTCTGTACCGGCCCTTAGTTAAAATTGTCTTTCTCTGCGTTTTAGATTACGGATTCTGAAGAGGAAATGAAACAGAAACTACGCTGTTTTTTTCTCCTTCAAATGTCACGGTCACAACGTCAAATTGAAGGTCTAGAATGGACCTGTTGGAAGTCTTTGGTCTTTACAGACACAGACCAAAGATAATCTATCCAAACCTTATGACGTCCTACGTATGGCGTAAGAATGAAAGAATACTATAGATGCCCTTATGGTATTCTTTCATTCTTACACCATATATCTCTATTATGAATTTCATAAATAAAAAGGCCAAACATAAGTCTTTTTTAATAGTTTAATAGCACTTATTCTGTGGCACCTCGTGTTCTAATCTGTGGACTGATCATCACAAATAAATGCCTTAAGAACATCTTAAGCACAATATCTTGAACTCATTAGTACGGCCAGGAAACTAAAAAGGGTCAGATTATTCGCGGTAGTTCCTTTGAATGTTCCTTCGAAGGAACTATAGTCTATATGTCATGCTTCTTGGACACCCTACCGTCTGTTATAAATTATTTTAAAGCATAACGCTAATGTACACAATATGTAATGAAACTTGTACCTTTATTAAAAAGAAATGTACCTCAATAGATCCTTGTCTGATCCGTAATCCCACCAATTTACCACACCGGTGTGACTATGGTTTATTTTATTCACCCGTATTCACACCACGACTCATTTTGCGTATAATTCTCTTTCAAAATCAAACTCACGGGAACAGAGCCCGAGCCCGAGCGTCGACGGAGCTCCTGTTTTTGAGTGTTTTTAGACCTTCGGGCCTGATATAAAAACGGGTCTAATTGCAGTAGTCCGGTTGTTAGTCCGGTTGACCAAACTAGTGCTACTTTTCATTAGCAGAAGTTTGATCAAGTAGATCATGCGAGAGTACACATTTTTTGAGTTTGGGATTGCTGTGGAGCATGTCCCCAGCAGCTACAAATATTAATTTAAGAATTTGTTATTTATTAATACGTCACGCTGTTGTACCCAATATTTACTGAATTAATACGCACTATATTTAAATGTACCTCCATAGATCGAGAGTACAAATGATCTGAATTTGGGGTTTCCGTGGACAATCTCCCCAGCAACCTTGAATTTAAGAAATTATGATTAATTAAAATATTACGTTGTTGTATCCAACATGTACTGAGTTAGTACACACTTCGTTTTAAATGTACCTCCGTAGCTCGAGAGCACAAATGAACTAAAACACTTGTGCATTTTATTGTTTTGCGAGCGTATGCTGTACTTTATCAAGAGAATAAAGCTTTTGCTCAACATGTCGACAGAATAAATTCGACTTTTTCCATGTTGGTTATAGTACCTAACCTAAATTCGGTGTACAGGGTTTTTATGTTTTAACAAATAACAAATTCTTAAATTAATCTTTGGGGTTGCTAGGGAGAGTCAACAGCAACCCCAAACTGGTACATTTCTTTGTAAGTATGTAGAAAATGGATACGTATTGTGTATGTTATTACTAAGCATCCTATACTTTATTTTATCTAAAGGAGCGACTTTGAGTGGTGTGTCATATAACAAATAATAGATGATAAGTATTTTTTTTATTTACTTATTAATATTATTTAATATTAACATAACCTAATAATGACCTAATCGAGAAGATTCACCATATGTCCCATGTATGTGGGGCGGTGTCGACGGGGCTCCGCGAAGCGGAGACCCTATTCCGCGTAGTTTGGCGCTTCGCGTCTGAAGACACCTCTAACCTATTTTCTTTTCAAATTGACCTAACCTACACCTACTTAACGTACACGTAACAACGCAAAATTCAGTTATTTTACTTTAACAATAATCAAGAAATAGTGTTGTTTCGGACATAAATTCGGACAAGATTTCGGGCTATCAAAGTTTCGCTAAATTACAGATATGCTAAACAACATTATGCATAATGAAATTCTTGCGTACCAATATTATGCGAACATATCATCCGCGTAAACAATAATTCGAATAATATAGATTTATGCCAAATAAAATTTCAGCAAATTTGAGATTCGGCGTAAATAAATTATGCAAAACTGGTTATTTCTAATACGTTTCGGACATTAAAAATTATGCCAAATAGATGGCACCCTACGATAACACGTGTAAAGAAATGTTGTTATACAGTGTTGTATGCAGCCCCAGTAAAAAAATATAAGAATAAGGATATTTATAAAGGAGCATCCCCATTGAGAGCATTCGCGTGAATATTCGAGTGGTATGGACGTTGAGCCGACCGTTAAAAAGCTTACACACCACTCAAAGTTCGCGCCGAATGCTCATTGCATGCGAATGCTCTCAGTGGGGATGGGGAGGGAAGTTTCTATCAACGTAGACAAACTATTCCATTCAGCGTCACGCCCTGTGATACGAGTCTGATTTGGTTTGGTTGGCAATATGTTTACATAGAAACTTATGAACAACTAGCTTTTCGACTCCGTCCGCATTCAAGTCGTGTATCGCTATTCCCTCGGGAACTATCCATGTCCGGATACCGAAGAATCTCACGTAGCGTTATCATCAGCCGAAGTCTGGCCGCTTTACGTTACCTGCGTGTTCAGACGACCACTTGTTACGACGTAGTAACTATTATTGAATCTGTGGTACGACGTAAAACCTAACCTAACCTAACTTTTGTGCGTTAAACGGGCTTTACATCATGCTATCTACAGTATGTCTAAATATCTCTGTCAGTTCAGCATTGTGGAAGTAAAATATGTATACATTTCCAATGGTAGAGTTCGTTTGTTACATACACCGACGTTGCTGCCTGGAACAGAAACATAATATAAATAAGGACCAAACTAGAAAGCGAGTTTGCAAACATCTCTGCTTGCTTGTTGAAATTATGGTGGATTAAAGAAACTAACGAACATATTAAAAGAAGTTCACGCTACTTCAAACTCAGTGAGCTACCTACCATAAAGAACCATGTATATTCTGCACCCACCTTCTGACTCCATCATCAGTCATCAGATTAGCCTCAATAATTATTATTAGGTAATTGTTACATTGTCAACTGGTTAACATGTCATAAATAAACACGGGAGCGGTTAAGCGATTTAAATCTGATATTTTCCGCCCCCTCCGCCTTCTCCGGCCGGGCGTCTCGTTCCTACCCATCATCATCATCATCATCATCATCATCATCATCGTCATCATCATCATCATCATCATATTATACTAAAAGTCCCAACACGGTGGATCTACGTTAAATATAGCGGAAATCCTTTCGCCAATTTCCGACTCCATCATCAGATGAGCTCTTAGATACCATAATATTGCATTGTCATCGGGTTTACATATGAGGTCCAAGTTTCAGCCCATTCCATTAACGGGAACTGGCTCAAAATTGACTTGCAAATTTTAACGGACAACTTACATACATACCAACAATGCAAGTTAAAATAAAGGCTGAAAAAAAGCAAACTTTCGGATTCTGAGCTACGTATTTATAATGTTAGTATGAAATAAGAACTTAATGTTACTAATCTCTTCTCTTGAATTTTGAGATTTAGCTTCCGTTTCCTTCAATAATTGTTTTCGTTCTTCTGTTTCCTTTTTAAAATATAAAAGTCGTGTTGCACGCCTTAATTTACCTAAAAAAAGAAAATATTACTATTATCTGCATCTGTATAATAAAATGCCACAACGTACGTAATATTGGCCACCATTCAACTTCATCATCAGACCAGCTGTTAAACGTTGCATGTTATCGGCTACACATTATGTTTTCTTACAGATACAGAGTAAAAACATTTTATTTTTTACCACCTATTAGCGCTTTTTTTAATAACCGTAACTGGTTTAAAATTGGCATGCTAGATGCGACCCAATCATACATATGAACAAATAAAAAAGTAAAATAAAGCTTATAAAATAGGTTGTGGCGGGCTCTTTTCCGCAACTTGACGACTTAGGTATGCGCCTATTTTGCGTGCAGCTTATAAAATACTATAACGACTGTAGCTACACATATTAACGTAAAGCCCAGCATAAAATTCATCATGCTACCGTTTTGTTTTCTCTTGCCTTTGCGCTTTTGTAAACAAAATTTTCTTCCGACGCTAGTATCTGAATATAAAAAAACCTATATTCACAAACTGTGCACGATTTCCTTTTCTTTATTCTTCTCATATACTTACATATTTTTTTCGTAGGAGCAACTGTTGAGGAATTATTAGAAAACGAACTAATTTAGGCCCATCAACTCAAGATGACGGCTCGCGCTTCAACAGTCGAAAGTTTGGATTTATTAGGACCCCATAGCTTATGAACATGGATCAAAATTAACTACCTATGCTCCACATTTCGTAAAGCAAAGGCTTTGGCATGCAGACTGTTCTGAATTAGCTTCTGCAAGTCCGAACGCGTAATATTAATTATCGCAATTACCTAGGTACTAAAAACCGCCTACAAAAGACAAAAAATTACGTCTTTTAAAATGGTATGTATGTATAGGTCAGTCCAACTGAAGTCGACTCACAATATTAACCAAAAGCCGACTTCAGTTGGACTTACCTATACATACAATTTTTAAAATTATTTTTTGTGGTTGAAGGCAGTTTTTTTTTAAACACTTATTATACTTTTTAGTTATCATAATGAGATATTATGTAGTCCTACTTCTTAGTTAATATGAAACTGTAAGACATTCCAGCTCCACGCAAGCAACGCCGCTGGAACATAGTCATATTAAACATTCTTCACTATAGTCGCTCAACTATCTTAATAGAGATATCTTATCGCCAGCCTTAAAATAGGTACCGTTGAGGAATCTGTGGTCTTCATCATCAGTTCCACTTCACTAAATGACACTTTCTGAATGCAAATAATGCTGCATTACTAACTAAAAATACTAAAATCGCCATATGTAAGCCTATAATATTTGACCATTTCCCTCAATTCTTGTGGGATCCCCTCATTAGATTCAGATTTCGTGACAATGGGACCACCTCGTAAGTATACCTACTGTATAAAACAATTTATTTTTTTAATCGGTCCTTAATTGAAGGCGAAACCGGTGAACATACAATGGAACCTCCACCTTTATTGAAGTATAATTTGTGTGCCCAGTTTCTCCCCGATCCGTTCAGTGGTTGAAACCTGATTGAGTAACATAACATACATACACCCAAACATGCAAACATACCAACTTTATAATTTACTAGCTTCTGCCCGCGACTTCGTCCGCGTCAAATTCGGTTATCGAAATTCCCACGGGAATGTTTAACTTATCCAAGGTATAACTTTGTGCATCCTGATTTTCATCCAAATCTGTCGAGCCGATGTAGCGTCAAGGAGTAACAAACTAACACACGCACACACAATATTATAGTAGGATAATATTATTAAGTAAGATACCTCGGGTACTGCTGTAAATTATATTCCTCAACATCTCATTCACCTTCCTTCGTCAACGGCATGCATGCCGCCTTATGCTAAAACAATAACAGCAATAATTGTTAAGTACTTTGAATACATTTTTGGCAGTTCAAAAAAGTGCAACATACTTACTGCATTTATTATTTCAATACTTCATAGAATTTTATTTAAAGAACCACGATTTCATGACATTTATTTTTCACCATAGAGCAACTATTTTTATGTCTGTCACTAAAAATTGTAGGGCAGTCAATATGGATCGAAAAAGGTTAATAAGAAAAATACTCACACCTTGACTAAAAAGTCATTTAACCCGGTTTTATTTATTATATTCGGTTTAAAAAATGAGTATAGGTACTAACTTATTTCATTAATATATTTGTTTAAGTATGTTTTTAGCGTGACTTTGCACTATGACTTTTGTAGTAGGACCGTAGTTCGAAGAAAAAGTTGAGCGACACTGCAGTGTTTATATTTACTCGAACCAATTGGGAGACAATACACGTTACCTGTTTTCAACAATGTTTGAAATTATAGCTATATCAACCTCTTTACATACAACATATAAAACCTCAATATTTTACGTTATAAGTACATAGATTTTAGATATCTAGCTGACACCTACGTTCGAAGACAGCTGTGGTCATGTAAAATGTATTTGTTTACAAATTGACCATATTTTTATGATTAAATTAAAATATTAATGAGACCATTTCACTTTCGAGTTATGTGTGATAAATATCACTCATATTATATGTGTGGTGAGATTTTCCAGGAGGTTGATCACGGGGAGGCACAATCATTTATTGTAGAAACTCATTATTGGAAGTGTGGAAGCCCTTATCAATAATTTTAATGTGATTGTGTTCAGCAAATCTACTCTAGAAACAAGGGTCATGCAGGAAGTTGCTGTATTACTTGAAGTCTAGGTAATAAGGAAAAGGTCGAATGCTTAAAATACTCTGTAATATAATAATAAATGTATTATATTGTGATATTTGTTTACATTGTTTGAATGACGTCCGTCTATTATGACTTTAAAATCCGATCACAGATAATATCATAATAAAAAAATATCTCCGTATTTGTTTTTTTTTTTTTTATAATCCTTTTAATCATGAAATGCTTTAAATAGATCCTTAAACAAGGATATTCTTTCAAATAAGAAAGCGCATGTGCATGCGTGTGTCCATTTTCTTAAGTTCAGTACTTAAATCTATTACTAGTATTTACAGCCACGCTATGCTATGCGAATGGAACCTATACGGGAGAGTAGCATGACCAATTCACCAACGCACACGAACACTCAAGGTAAATCTACAGACTTGGCCCAACGTTATGCAGTTATAAGCAAGGTAGAGGAAGCCATCAATATGCTTAAATGTTTTCACAAAGGGACAAAACCCAGCAGCATAATAGCTGCGCTAGTCAGACACGGGCTGAACTTGATGCCAGACATGCCAGTTGAGTAGAGGGGCCTTGCATTTCAGCAATAGCATCAGACAATGTAGATCATCAAGCACTGGTGGCAAAGGTATAGCAAGTCGGTAACTTAGGTTTGTAAAAAATGAGGGTGTTTGTTGGAGTGGAATTTTGGTAACATCATCCAATGTTTACCCAAAACCTTCTGACTAATAAACTATTACTCCCAACTAAATGACCACCATTAAATGATGGTTGCTTCTTAAGAATACTGTAGTGTCACCACGTCGACCTCTTCTTACGAAGCAATTTTATGTTTTCTCTTTCTTCTGGGATCCGAATATCTTTCAACAACGTATATGACACCAGCTTTAAATGTAATTCTGATAAAACGTTACGTGTAGGGACAATTTTATTTTAATAAAAGAAACCTAAACCTCTTTTCATAAAGAGTTTTAATGGTACAAGATTTAAAAAAATACTATGTCAAATTGTCAAACCACAGTCTCAACGTAGTGATTCGTTTTAATTGTTCTGTTTTTTATTCGTAATTATCCCTGATAGTGGTACAAATGAATAAAATAAATCCATGATTCGTGATCTCGTAAAAGAAGTTTAAAGTAAAATTGCTATTTTAGCTGTGTGAGTGTGATTAAAAATCGCAATCGTAAGTTTCATATTTAAATTATTTACATATTAGGCCCTTATCCTTAATAGAGACCCTGTTTTCGTTCATATTACAGAATAAAGTCTTAGTTCTATGAACCCCATGGAAGCTTTGACCATGATCACAATCATTTTTCAGAGGGAACAGTTTGTTTATTTACAATACGTTGTGACACATAATTATGAATGAATTAGTTAAGATGGGGCACACTAAGAGCATCGTCAGGAAAGGCGATGATAAATCAGTCTGTAACTCGGTCAAATATTAACTTAAAAAAAAATTACCAATGTAGGGATGATCCAAATAATCCACCCTATCTACTGTTAAAATTAATCACAAGAGTTTCAAGACACCCTGTATATGCAGCCTTGGCCAAATGTGTTGAGCATCCATGCTTTTTTCATATAAAAGTCAAACTTAGAAAGGTTAATTTATATCTATTACTATAGAAAGTTGTATATATATCGGAAAATTAGTCATAAAAAAATGAATAGTGACAAAAAATTAATTAATAATTTTAATGTAAAACCCGACTTTTTATAGCTTCAGTTTTCACACGCAAATACTTCGAAACGATATCTACTAATGATTTGCACATATTTAAATACTTACGTCTTTGTGTATTTTTTTTATTGAAAATTAATACTTTATTTATAAGTTACAAACGATAACGAGGGGTGCTCAACACCTTTGGCCAAGGCTGTAATTATGTATTATTTAGACTGATGTCTGGCTCCCAACACATGAAACTGCATTTTTCAATAATATTTATCACTTGCCCTTGTCAGTAGACGGCACTCATCCTCCTTATGATACTAAACTTTGCTGGTTGGACATTTTTAAGCGACTGTCGTTAATAATTTAGGCTCAAAAAAATATCTGTTCCTAGATAATACATAAAAGATAAGTATTGTCATCATTTTTTAAGTTGAAACTGCTTTAAAGGCACCTTTATGCTGATTGATTCGTTGGACTAACCAGTATCTATGATCATAGCTGCCTAAGGATTGCTTCTAATTAAGAGACACATAATGGTTAGCTGGTGCACCAATCAATTGCAATGAAAAGTTCGCGTAGGTACAGAATAACCCCTTCTACGTCTGTTCTATGAAAATAAACTTTGTGATTTATTTACTTACAATATCCCAGTTCATTTTCGTTCATCCGGCTTAAGCGTTAGCGATCTAGGATTGTAGGTTTACCCGTTAGTAATTATCGGAAATACAGTTATATTTCGCCAGAATGACGCATTTCTTTCTAATTTATGTTAGCCTGTGAAACACACACAATAATAAGTAAAATTTCATTACAACAGCGAGGCCTTTTTTATAAAGGGAATGCTTCTGACCCGGGCTACTTATATACTGAGTAAAACGATATTGCTTTGGAAGTGTTATCGTATAGTTTTTAACTAGACCGCCTAATGGCGGTAATTCGTCAAGTAAATAAGAGCTCTCATAACATTGTTGACAAAATGTCAAAAGCAATATAGTTCATCCAATACATCCAGTAGGTATTCCTTTGGATCTTAGTACCCTCGTAGAGGCTAAACTACCTCCAGCAGCAGTGTTTGCATAGTTGTGTTCCGGGTGTGGGGATAAGACAACCCAAGACATTACTAGCATAGAGACAGTCCATGTTAGTCCTCAGGTTTGGCATGCTTTTATTATTGAAAGACTATAGGGGAAGAACGTTTTAAGTCACTTTTTTATTTTACTTCTTAGTAATTAACTACCGGCAATCTACTCAAGATATACATGGCATGAAAATAATACGTCTATCTGTTGAAGAACCCATTTTTATTCAATTGGAACTACCTTAAAATTTGAATTAATACACTTGCTTAAAATGAGATTATTTCCGTGTATCATTTGTATTAAAATTAAAACAGTATACCTAACCTTGACACGCATTTTTCCTTAATTACGAATTATGATCGCTTTGTCAACAAATTGTGCGCCATTCAAGGTAAATTAGGGAAAAATCTAGCATTATTTTAAGGATAAAACAGGTATATCGTCACAAATTAGCTAATTATTTTGCAACACCGCCATTAAAAATAACGTGGAATATCAGACAGGCTTAAATGGTACTTTTCATGTAACAAAAATAAGTATTCGACTATTTATTTACGCGTTTTATGCTAACCACCTTAAATTATCAATTTATGACGGTAAAAAGATTCACCAGACTTAATGTGTTAAAACACATATACAAGACTAAGGAATGCAGGAAAACATTTCACTGTGACCACTGCATGATTGCAAAGTTTGAAAGTAGCTCCTTGACTCCTAAATAAAAAAAGCGGATTTAAGGTTGAGTATTCACCAATAGGAGAGCTGCGCTGAGGGAGGCTAGGAAAATACAGTATTCCTATTGGTGGATCTCTTCCTAGCACACCGCGTCGCTACCTCGGACAGCTCTGACGGATATTCACCCTAAGACTATGATAAAATTGTTTATAATTTCATGATGATAAGCTTATAATTTTGTGGGACAACTTTATGGTAATTACCTTTCTGCTTCACCTTTTGTATAGAAAATAGTTTTGGTGTAATAAAATACATTAATAAATCAATAACTTTTTCGACATGAATCGATTGACTTGAAATTAGAACTAAACAAACAAATGAAGTTAAACAAAAACTTGTAGTAAACACATAATATAGGTATTACAGCTCACTCAACTATCACGACCCAAATATCACCTCTTTACTCATATATCACCACTAGAAACACTGAAGCATCGTCTCTCAAACTTGGAACACTTATTTCAATTGCAAACTTCAAACATTCGCCGGTAAAGTATTTTTATAGATAAGTATGGATAGTGCAGGTCAATGTTTGTCTCTCCGGCTGCCAGCAGTGCACAAACACTTTAGACGGAAGATGTTTATATTTGCATGAGTTACACAGAACAAGTATTGTTTTAAATTTGAAAAGATATTTTAAAGTTAAGAGGTATTTAAAGTAAAATTCAAAGCTTATGTTAAATATAGGATCGAGCCATTCGGAACGTTGCAAACAAGATATTGATTCTAAAGACAATGTACACTCTTTGGCCTTTTGAATGCGGAGAGAGACGAGAACAACCTCCACGATTAAAGAGGCACTGGAAAAAGGAAAAAAATAATTAAAGTCAAGATTGCAATGTTCTGAAAGATGAAGAGGTTAAAATAATATCTCAATTCTTCGTTATTTCTTCAAAAGAGTACATTAGTAAAAATACTTGCGATTACAAATGTACTGTAAGCCGTCAAACATTTTCGCCTGTTTGTAGGTACTTTATCAAAAAACAAACAGTATTATCTTTCCATAAAAAAACAAACAATACGCCACCATCTCAAATATAAACGAGACGATTTCTGCAAAGCCAATCTCCTTACGTGTTTGCTGTTAACTCAAACATACGTCACTACTTGACAACCGTATCAGATCCGGAATAAAAACGGCGCCCTTCGAAGTGTATCACGACCTCTAATCCAAGGAAAAGATTTATCTTCAACCAAAAATTCGATGTATATTTACTAAGTTCATTCACAGGCTAGTCTATCAATCTTGCGCTGTGTCGTTTCTCGACCAAACGCTTTGCCTCGAACATATTCGACTTCGAGCCCTATATGTCTAGTATTAGGACTCAAGTGGCTCGTTTGATATGTTCGCATATGTTTACACGGGTGCCAGAGTGTCGCTAATGTTGACACCCGCACTTCGGATATTTCCCGGAGCCCCGCTGACGTTTGCTAACCAGTTGACCCAGTAAAATTCTTATCTTTGATAGGTACTGACGTATTTAAAATGGTCGGCTGAAAACTTTGGGAAAGAATACATTAAGATAACTTGACTAAAAAGTACTTGTAAAAAAATTGTAACGTATTTTCTTGTAATACTTATTGTGATTGATTCTTATTATTATAGTCACTTGCAGAACTCAACAGTAGACAAGTAAAAATATCACCAAAGCATTAATGTTGACTACTCACCTAGTTTAATTGGCATAGTAGCCAAGATGCAAACGCAACTAACGTTTGTCTTTTCCACTGCTTAAAATGTATGCGATGACAGTTGACCATGTGGTTTATCGTAGCGCACGAGAATGTCATCCCATACATTTTGAGCATTAGAAACGAAAAACCTTCAAACTGAACATAAAATGGCAATAAAGATTTAGTCAATGTTTATAATACTGAAAAGGTAGCATGCTCAATAATGTTACTGCGGCCTACCTGTTCGGTATTAGGGGTGTGCTTTTAGGTCTCCGTTTGTTCCTATTTAGAGCCGTTTTAATATAATGTGAGAGTTACTTTTTATATGCGTGAAAGTAAATAAACATACCATCTATACATATACGTAATACCTATACCATAACTCTCGCGTGTTAAGACGGGCGTGCCGCTTACTACCATTTTAATAATACGGCTCTGAGTAATCAGAACTGTACATTATTTTTCTTTAATTGTAGAGTATTACACGTGGTTAAGTTGGATGACCACCGAGACGTACATATTTAATTATGCAGTTCGCCGTTGTTGAAATAAGATTAAACATTAATTGCAATCAAACTGTCAAACGATGAGTCTTTATGTAAATTCATTCATGCTTCAATAATCGACCATAATGTCAATAATAATTTAATTTCAACACAATGATAGCTTATTTATTCTCACATTAAACCAGCTTTGTCACTGATAATAAAAAAAATATTGTGACACAAATCATTTAATGCAGTGACCGCAAGTTTATCGTACAGCGGGACCTTAATGTTGAAATGTTGCCAAGTATTAAGTACACTTGCAATGGTCGCGTCATCCATCAGAAGGATCAAGTCGGTTTTGTCGTGCCAAAGTTGCTACGGACAGTGGAATCATAAACGATTTATTCTGTTATTTATTGCCTTTACATTTTTTATTTTTATACTGTAATAAAAACGACTAATAGTAAAATTGTATGTTACAAGGTGAACTTGAATACTTGAATGACAAGTTTCAATAAAAGGTGTCTTGATACTTTCGTCAAATACGAGATATTTATTACAACGTCTGTCATAATTAATTAACCTAATTAATTAACGTTTTAAAATATAATCAAGAACTCGTATTGCTGTAAAATCTATTGTTTTATTTCAGTTATAAAGTAGTTTAGTGAGGGAACCGCTTTTTAAAAGCTCTGCTTCATAATAAAAAAGCCTAAATGCATTGCTACCATAACTGGCTCAAAACTATACAATATTTACAACTAGGAAGAATATCCTCATTTCGTAATATATCCGTCAATTTATTTAACGGCGCTGTAAATGTGCATTGCAGAATGCGTCGTAAACTTATTAAATTCACTAACACTGTTTAACTATTTTCCGCACCAGCTATGTGTGTCAGCCTTTATTCAATCTGCAACTGTAGAAATGACATCATTGACATCGAAACAAATCAAACTTCATAAAACACTACAGCATTAAAACTATCATTCAAATGATGAGGGTGTTCAGTCATCCTACCAGGAGTGTAGAACCTGTAAGGATCTGCTCTTAACTGGCTACCATCATGATCAGACAGAAGGTAAATGAAAAATTAATTGAACTATCCTCACGCAGTGATTTATTAGCCAAATCAACTAAGGCAGCGAATAAAAATGGTTGTCAGGTGAATTCGTCGAGAATTCGAGACGTCAAGCACTATAAGAGAAAATATAAAAGTTTTTCATAGGTATGGGAAATAAAATATAACTTTATTACCTATGATCATCTAGCTTTAATGGAAGTCAAACAATATAACTATTAGGCAACTCAGTTATTGTAGATGAGAGTGCTGCCCTATTTTGCCTAGCGAGAAATGATAGATGCAAGCTGCGCAGGACCGGTCCTTGTGGCAAACCTTGGGGGAGGCGTTGTCCAGCTGTGGACGTCTTTCGGTGAAACACCGAAAGTAAAAGTAGTGTGTCGGTTCTTATATTCGTCAAGTTATTATAGCTATTAAGGTATAGGTATTTTTAACAACAAAAATAAAATAACTTTTAAATAAACAACAAAACGTTCTTTCAGAGCATGTTTTAAATTTCTACAACTGAACTAAGACATAGGAATAACGTGTAATGAAACTGTTTTGAAAAATCTACTATTTAAAGTTGTAAGAAAAACAAAAAAAAACGCACAAAAATATTTCACAGGTAAGGTATACCTATCCAAAAAGAATGAAGTCGCAACGATTTTGTATACATATTTTGTTTACACGTTAACGACAGGTCAGATGCTGTTATCGGCCAAGGCCTTTTAATCTGTTTGCCGTTGCTGTTTGGAATGTCGCGTGTTGTGCCGCGTCAGTGACATGGTTTGCCTAATTTATGTTGCATCAACCACTTGCATACACATCGGTATTACGTAGTTTCATGATTCACCGATTTGCATAAGAAAAACCTGGTGATAAAACGATGGTATTTTCTGTAAAAAAAAACGATTTTTACTAATTAATACTTTTTACAGTCATAAAACTGACAATAAAGTTCAAATCAAATCAAAATTATTTATTCGCTGAAACACGGTTACACAAAATACCAATGGTCAATGGTCCTTAATTTTAGTCCCTAATATTAGGGTACCTACACGTTTTAGTGAAAATGCCCTTTGACATTATTATTGTATTTATCCTGCTTTTTCTTGTCTAGGGGACACCGTTGATTCAGGAAACATATCGAAACTTGTATGTGGTCATCTTGCACCATCTTATATACACATAAGTAGTTGATTCTATTTTTATTTTTTTCATTTTCTCTCTCTTTCTCTCCCGTAATATTTTTGTCATGCTTTCCTGCTGAACTACGCATGTTATTTGATATTATATTTAATTTAATATTTGTAGCTTAATATAATGCTAGACTAAGTAGCACCATTGTAATATGAAATATGTTTGTTAAAAATTGACTGACTGCTGAGTTTCTTGCAGCGTTTCTTCTCAGCAGTGGTCTCCTCTTGGGAAGCGCTGGTAGATTCATGACGTGTAAAAGTGTCCGTGTTTTTTTTTTTTTTTTACCACTGCACTAACCTGTGAAAGGCTTTAAATGGACAAAGTACAGAATTGTGTAGCAACTCGTATAAATCTTGTAAATACGTCTCCATATTATCAAAGTGCAACATACTATAAATGGCAATACGATAACATTTCATGACTTATTTAATTACGACAATGCTATAAACTACGACTGCGTCACTCTTTAGCCTAGAAACTTCAATTATTTTATACTAAGACACCACAGACTAATGGTTCACCTGTATTACCAAGGCCACATTATAGTCGTAAACTTAACCGAAACTGATGTATGTGTTTATACAATGATCTGACGGGCCAACTACCGTTTATAAAAATAAACCGGGTCTCGAACTAGGGACATAATATTTGTATGCAGGATCATTACCTTTTAATTTAATCATAGCGATACACTCGTAGTGTATTGTAAAAACATTATTACTTGAACGCTAAGATTCGTAGGTAACTAATTAAACAGAAGAATCAGAGACAAGGATATATTGTTTAGTAGATTGTTAAAGATAATAAGGTTTGTTAAAGCATCAACATATTATTATTAGAATGCTAACTTTCAGAAAAAGAATATATATTTTTTGCTACTTATTGCTTTCACGCATGCACTCTCCACTGACAATATTGGTCACTCATGTTTCATAGAAAAAGAATATTGCCGGTCCTTATAAAAAAACCGGTAGCACTTATAGTAAACAGTATTATGTATATACTCAGGAACTTTAAAAGACTAATTGAATACGGCACGGATTGTTTTTTTTTTTTTGCCAAAACAGACTTAAAATGCACTTAACAAAGCTCTTAATAAAGAAACAGGTTTCTGTCACTTAAACGAACACACAATTGAAAATAGAAACAAACTAGTCCTGCTTGAATGTATTTTCCATTAAAGTCAATACGATGTTGATTTATGAAACTAGCTGCTAAAATTAAATTAACATGTTTATTGCTTGAATAACAATATCAGAGGCGACAGTGGACTCGGCAAGTATTAATAGATGAATATAAATCGGTCAAAATATTGGGTATCGGCCAAGAATCTTTATTTACCAAGCGTTTGAGATTACCCCGACTGTTGTGTCGGGGAATACCTAGAAAGAGGCCAAGTACACGTCTTATTTGACATGCGAGACATTTCGTGACTGAAAGGTTGAAATATAATATATTTTTTATGTTTGATATTTACATCTCATTACATTACATTTAGTGTTTGACTTCATCGGCAACTATACTTTGAGCGTTGCGGTCTGCCTGTTCGTTCTCAAGTTTGAAAATTATTTAGTGAAGGATCTCACTAATTCTGATTAAATGTCACAGGCAAGTTATGGTAAAGGCAAGATCAGCCAAGTTTTTTTTTTGAGAACGAACATATCTCAGTGCCATTTTGAAATTATAAGCAAAGCACACGAGGCAAAGAGCTTTTTTTTGAGATACTGATTGAGAAAAATTACAAAAGATATTAAACGAATGCTGCTTATCCGAGGTAGATTCGGCAATTAACCACTGTCAAAGTCTACTTCCAGTTTTTGTCAATTGCGAGATGTAAATTGCGAGAACACTATCGCTATCGAAAATATACTTATATAGGATTGACATAAGCTGCCGGACGGTCACGTCGATCTCTTTTGTCAATTCTATCAATTTCAACAGTTCTCGACAATAGTTTACGTTGCATTAAGCAATTTGTTTAGGCTCACTAAAGTCGTTAGGCATTGTACGAAGATAAATTAATGTTCTCAACCCGAAGTTCTCACAGTTAAAAATAATCCGGATCTATCCAGTTTTGGGACCTTAAAATCATTTTCCAATGCAGCCTAGTTTGTTACATAACTAGGCTAGGTACCACTTCAATTCTTTTAATAAATGTCAACTATACGACCTAGGAATCTACTTAAAGTTCAAGCTATACATGACGTCATGTCAATCATCTCTTATTTCGCTGAATCACTTCAAGCGCATGCATTTGCATATAATAATAACAAAGCAAATCTACGATATAAATACACTGACATTGTAAAGGCCGACCAAATGCAAAAGCATGCAAAGTCGTGACGCAGCTAACCTTGCTTTAGATCTGCAAAGCTCTTGAAATAAACTTGTTTTGCCATTTATATATTATCATTCAGTTGACTGTTTTTATTGGCATTGTGATTGCGGAAGCTTTTAGAAAGAGACGTTTAGATCTACCTGATTGATTAATTTATTTTCTACTCTTTTTACCAGCCTGTAAGATTTATCCAGAATTCCTCTAGTCGATAGAGCTCAGTTATAAGCTGTGTCTTAGGGGCTAGAGTCCAGCCAGGCTTTAAGTTACTTTAGGGGTCGGAATTTTTTACCCATCCACAGCGACAAATATAATATAAACCTTCCCTTAGTGTAAAATTGATTCTATACATAAAATGTTCTGTTATTATTATTATACTTTCCATAAGGATGAGTGGAGAGAGAGAAACCTTTGCCCAGGCACAGGCTAACAAAATGAAAAACTTTTGCCAACTACTCCATCCACTTTGACATTTATTTTTCGCTTTTAGTGTACCTATCAAAGGGTGATACGCATGTGAATACGGATTGATTGGTTAGTTCCAAGAACCGATACGGGAACCAAAGCAAATGCAATGTATAAATGACGAAAAATAGGACAAGCCCCTGGGTTGAAACTACAAACACAGATTGAAATTTTGCAATTCATGTTATACAATGAAACAGTTTTAACTGGGAGCACAGCAATTTCCCAATTTCCAGCGCTACATTTTCTATATCAACTCGTAACCGATAAAATAAACAGATAAGTACTTACACGTACTCATGAACCACATAATCAACATAACATTAGCGATGTTCTTGTTATAAAGTTGGTTTTACATCCGACATAAAGATTGATCATCATTATGATCAATAAATACATGATCAAAAGTTAATTTAACTTGAAGCCTTATATGGTCTGATAATTATAAGCGCCATATACACTCAGGAGCAAAAATACCTGGTCAGAGTGCGTTTTTAATACAAACGAGACTATTTCGAAACCTTGGTTCCTCGCCTGGGGTTGTTTTGAGTGAGGTTTAATGGTGGATACTCCAAGGTTCAATAGGGGAGGTCAGAATTTGTTAAGATACCTAACTGATCGCACAGTCAGTAAAAAAAAGGCGGGAGAGTTTGGGTCAGCACTTGGATTTCCTTACATTTTATTGCCATTTTAGATGTTTTTCTGAACATGCACAATTCCGGCGTTAACCGTAGATTCATTCAATTGGGTATCCTAGGCACTCTGGAAGTCCTGTATCGATGCTCGGGGTATTCATCATCAGATTTCACTAAAAACGAGGAACCAAGGCTTCGAAATAGCCTCTTTAGTATGAAAAACGCACTCTGACCTTTGCTCCTGAGTATACTTAAAAACTTATTTTGTATTTGATTTCAAGTCGAATCAGTCCGAGTCCAACTCACACTTGGCCATTTTTTTTAGTATGTGTTGTTCTTCAGGGATTTACCATTTTTACGATGCTATAAAAATTTAAATATTATTACGTTGGAAAAAAAAACGTTCCTTGAATTAACTTTCAATATTACACTTTCTGAATAAAATTATTTTATATTTTTTTAGCAAATCCACCGTAAGCTATCTTTTACGGTAAAAAGATACGGCTGTTTAATGTTAAGACGGTCGAGGGGACAACGGAGGCATATTTAATAGGGTCCCGTTGGGCCGCCTTCGGCACGGAGCCCAAAAAGATTGTTATTAAACTTATTAAACAGTATCGAGGTATCTAGGCGCCAGACACGGCGGCATGACATCAACCATGCGAATCGATATTCATTAAGTCGAGTATGAAACAATCTCTGCGCGGGGGCAGTTTGCGATGAGCATCTGTCTCCCTCAGCACTGACTTATTAAAAGCTTACAATTGGGACGATACAATTGTCTTACCGGGCGGACAAGCACGTAGTCGCAAACCCCGTGGCGTAAAATAGTAACTGATTAAAAATTTCCCGGATAATGTTCCATGAAACTCATAAGTCATAAACTTACTTGGTATCGTAATAAGAACATTACGTTATAGCCAGCTCAAACACCACCACCACCATAGTAAGAAAATGATCATACCAAAATTATTGTTTGTAATGCTGGTCATTGCCAACGGGTTCTGAACGCACTGTAGACTTATGACACGTGTGTTGATAAAATGCTTCATTACACTCTTGTACATGCAATTGATTTTTGTACATACATATTACAGCACCGCAAACACTTACAAAATCACCAACACGATGCTATTTACAGATAAAGGTTCTCTATTTCTGGTGGCAACAGTGACCCTTGTCAAAAAGGTTTTGGATTTGCGAAAAGACATCCGGACGTAAATAGAGTTCATTGGAATTTTAATCTTGTGTGCCTTCGTAATGGATGTGTATTCTGAATCTTCCGGCAAAGAAGCGTTTAGGAACGTTTTTTGAGTGACATGTTTATGGTTTGAAAAGGCTGCTTTGGACAGAGGAGGGATTATGTGCTTAACGAAACATTTGTAATAAAATCCCTAATACAACCAATTGGAAAATATTTATGTAATACTAGCTGTTGCGTGTAACTCCATCGTGTTAAAGTCATTAGCACTATTCCCTCAGGTGCTGTCCAATTTTCCGGTATAAAAAGTACCCGATATCCTTTCCTGCGACTAAGACTATCTCCAAACTAAATATCATCCAAATCGGTTCTGCGGTATAGCGCGTGACAAGCAGAAATTCAGACAGACCTACAGAACTGACAGACCGGTAGACAGGTATTAGCATGGAACGGCATGTTTCTAATCATGGCAAGATGAAGTATGGTGTTCGAAATAATTACAGTTTGTAACATAGGTACAATACTTAAACGAACATTAAGATACACGCAGTCTGGTTCTTGTTACTTAACTTGTTAAGCTCACTTTTTGTTTTACTTATATAATAATCACGAATTAATCAAATAGTTAGGAACGAAACGTTTATTTAACAAATTGATACCGACGTTAATTGATGCATCGGCGTAACGAACTGAGCGTATGCAAAATAAACATTTAAACAGAATAATCAAAGGTGACGGAAACTACCTACTCTATGAATATTATCAAGTTAAATTAATTTGAGCTCTCTAAGATGATAATACTTATCAATCGTAAGGGATTCGAGAAATTGAAATAATTTATTTAGTGAATTTGGTAAATGGTTTAATGAGTGATAGAGTAAACGAAAGGTGGTAAAATGCATTATTGCAGCATCAAAACTCTAGCAGAAAGTTATTTAGTAAAATAATCGACATTTTGTAAAATGAAAAATCCCACATAGGTAACTACCACACACAAATGCCCTTACTTATAAACGTGGAATGACCGTGGGGTAGCTAAACCATGCTTTGTCCGTATCTGTCATTGTGACATTTAAATTTGACATATAAGAACACAGCATGGTTTAGCTACCCTAATTTGATAAATCAGTACTAAAATTTTCCTAAGTGACCAAAAAATATTGAAAAATATTGCTTTGGACTTGCTAGCCAGTCACGTGAGCCCTAAATATCTAGGTAATTTTGCAGGGTTTTGATTTCTATTGACTCGAAATAAATGTATAGAGTTGGCGTTAGTCGCCGACGAGATCTTCTATCAGCTTTAATTAATACTCAATGCATCTTGAATAGGCCCCTTAGTGGCTTGAGAAACGCGACACGCAGGTTTAAAAACACTGATTTAAAGTTGTCCGTAACAACCGCTAGGCGTGATCCTGACGGGCTGTATTACTGCTGCACTCGGTGGATGATGATTGACCTTTTGACCTTCCCCAAGAGCCGTTCGCCGGCGGGTTTCAAGTGTCGTTAAGAGGATCCTGAGGATGTTGAAGGATGAAATATGAACACTTACTTGAGATTTTCAAATCGATTTAATCTTTATAAACTACACTTATTAGAAGATACAAAAACGCATCCGCATGCGGCCCTTTGATATGTAGCAAGCCATGACACCATTGACAGGTCGATAGACTGTTAAAATCAATAGACATTACTATTACTACCACTACTACTACTACTAGTGATGACTTACGGATCTGAGACGTGGCCGCTAACAATGGGCCTCATAAGGAAGCTCAAAGTCACTCAGAGGGCTATGGAGAGGGCTATGTTCGGGGTTTCTCTGCGTGTTAGAATCAGAAATGATGATATCCGCAATAGAACTAAGGTTACCGACATAGCCCGAAGAATAGCTAAACTGAAGTGGCAGTGGGCGGGGCACATTGCTCGCAGGACTGATGGCCGATGGGGTCAGAAGGTTCTGGAGTGGCATCCGCGGACCGGAAGACGACCTGTAGGTAGGCCTCCAACAAGATGGAGTGACGACCTCGTCAGGATCGCGGTACCATGGTGGATGCGAAATGCACAAGACCGGTCTGAGTGGAAAGCCTTAGGGGAGGCTTATGTCCAGCAGTAGACGTCTTTCGGCTGACATGATGATGATGATGAGACATTATTAATCTATGACCACAAGTTCGGTAGCAGCAGACATGGCTGTAAATGACAAATTAATAAAGACATGCTAATTTTCGACAATAAAAAGTAATCCCATGCTTTCATCGCTCTCGCATCTACATACCTATGTAAGAATCTCTTCCCTAAGTCGTCAAATCGCAAAATTGATATCGTGTGTAATTCAGAGCTGCGACTGGGACATTATCGCGAGGGAGTCTAGTCGAACGCGATAATTACTCCCGATAAGCCCGTCGTTATGCTAATGTCTGGGGTAGCCATCTTTGGTTGTTAGGGGGACTTTACGGGCAGTGTGTGTCGCTTTATGTTTAAGAGTCCGCTGTGCCGTGTTTTGTTTAAATTGAAAATTTTCATGCTGAAGGCGTATTTATTAGTTGTAAAAAACAAGTTTTAGTTATAAAAGGGATAGTTACAGAAGGTGTGTACATACATTATATCTGTCGCTATCCCTAACCGAAACTTCGTCAGTTTTTCACAGTTCATGATACGGTGTTTGTTCATTTTGATTTTTAATACTAAAAGGACCTACTTTAAAACACGCATTCGCGGCACTTTAGTCCGCAAATAAATTAACTAATTATTCACTCAAAAAATTAAGTTGTCGCCAGGCTAAATTGTTTTGAAAAACCATCATTAGCTTCCCTTAGTCTTCTTCATCCATTATAATTATTTGCATTAAATATTTCCTAATATTGTGCAGTAAAAACTTCTTTCTGAAGTGTAAAGTACCCCAACGAAAATTTTAAGCACTTTAGTACGTTGTCATAGTAAACTTCAAACACAACATCAAATGACACACATATGACAGTGACAAGGTTCTAAGTATGTCCAACATTTTTATCGGGTGACTGTACCTACTGGTGCATTTCTTTCCCAAAACCATTCCCAACGGCGCTTTTATAAGCTGTATAGACTAGAAAAAAGTTCAGGTAGTGAAAGAAAAATAATTTTATGACATCTGCTGTCTTAATCATAAAAAAAAAATACATCTATACAATTATCCTAGACTAGAACTTGGCAAGTTTAAAGAGCAGCGCTCATAATACTGCCTCTTATATTATTATATTAAAAGTTTGCTCAATTGTCCCAAACTCTTAACTAGGATGGTGTCATTACGAATGACAACCCTATTCGAGCGAAACGTGGCGTCGAATCATATCTCAGTCACCAAGCTCGACATTCTTCACCGAATCCAAAACCATAAGAGCGCAAGCTTATACATAGAACGATTGTGTTACGTCCATTTATTACTCATCGTAAACACAAGCCAACTTTAAGTTAATAACGTCTTTATGTCATCGCTGTTATGTTTACATTAGCATGTAGTTGCAGTTAGGGTTTGTAAACAGGAATGCTGCAGACTTGTCTAATGCTGTGTGGGACGGATTTTGATTTAAGTTGGGTTGCTGAGTTAAAATCACTCGCTACTCGTGTTTACGCGAATCATTTGGAAATGTAAATGGTTGATGTGGTAATATGTTAATTAAACTATATGCCTGCGGTCATATTATGAATCGTTGAAAGTTGTCAAATTCCTGTCAGATTGCAGACAAAACGTATGGCAGACAGCTATGTTATTTTGATTATCATAATGTAGCTAACTATATTTTCTTGCACATTTACACCTTTTTAAAGACAATATTATGCTTTATATTCGCCACTTTTTTCTTTTCACGCATTTACTTTCGCAACGTATAGGTAAACACCAGGTTTCAGCTGGAAACCAGCGTTGTGGCTCTGGCTGCAGCACATGCTGAGCTGAGCCCTGTTAAACTTCACACAACAGTGCAACGTCTCTTATTTTGCTCTAGTCTTATCTCGTTTTGTTTTGTACCATATCTGTTGTGTATGTTTCTATCGAATATTTTTTTTTGAATTTGAGTCTGTAACTTTCTCCTTTTTCCTGCCAGGACGTCACATCAAGATGCGAAACGATATGTTAACGATTTTCAAAAATCGACAAATTGACGTAAGCTGATGGCAGGCGCCTCGACCGCTTCTACCAATTCCATACATTGCGAGTCGATATAAAACACAAACGATAGTAGCGTTTACCGAGAAACGAGAAACGTTTTGCAACCGTGTCAAGCCTTCCGAACGAACTATACGCAAGTACAGGCTGTTGATTTTACGAGTTATTATTTAATTTCGCGTCACGTTCTCAGTATTGACATGGACCGAAGGAGTTAGGAGGCGGCAACAGAATCTCCGCAACTCTTAACCCAGACTATGAGTTTATTTTCAATTGATTGCAATTTGAGAACCGTTAACAAATAGATACTCGGCGTGAGAAAGTGTCATAGGTTATAGGTATTTGTATGCAAAATTACACTGAAAAAACAAATTTTAGGACCTATTCGTGAAGTTTAGTTGAGGTAACACCTAACCTTATTAAAAACAACACATAAAAAAGGTTGCTTAAACCTTTTAAGTGGTTAACTTTTCAACTCACAACCAAACTCATGTGTTTAGGTCCTATTTTGACCATAAAATTAGTAAAATCAACCCATTTGTTTTTTCAGCGTATCATACCAAAAAAGGATTTAATATCTAAAAAAGCAGGATTTAAAAGTTTCTTAATTTAAATTTCGTATTAAATAGATCAGGGAAACCTTTTCCGATATTTTGAAAGAAAGTCAGCTTTTCAAATCTTGCTCCTTGTTAGACTCGTCTTAACGTTATTCTTGGATTTTATTGTTATTTTTAAACCAATAGCTCAAAACCCGGCCGACATTTTTACTCCCACCAATAAACAATTTCCTGCGGATTTAATTACTCCGGGATTTTATCTTTATTTTTACTTCAATACAAGGAATTCTTCTTGTTCTATTCAGAAGGTATAAAAATACTAGAACAGAGGCCTTCTATCTTAGTCGTCAGGGAATTGTTCTTGTTCTATTCAGAACGTATAAAAATACTAGCACAGAGGCCTGCTTTCTTAGTCATCAGTGAATTGTTCTTGTTCTATTCAAAACGTATAAAATTACCAGCACAGTGGCATTATATTTTAGTCATCTGGGAATTGTTCTTGTTCTATTCAGAACGTATAAAAATACTAGCACAGAGGCCTTCTTTCTTAGTCATCAGGGAATTGTTCGTGTTCTATTCAGAACGTATAAAATTACCAGCACAGTGGCATTCTGTCTTAGTCATCAGGGAAATGTTCTTGTTATATTCAGAACGTATAAAAATACTAGCACAGAGGCCTTCTATCTTAGTCCTCAGGGTTAGTAAAGCATCTGAGATCTTAGAATTGCGGTCTTTATATTATAGTCTTGAGAATTCAATATCTTTGGGTCGCAGATCCCACTTACCCTCAGGTCAGGTCAGGGTTTCAATGGCATAAAAAAACCAGCCAAGTGCGAGTCGAACTCGCGCACGAAGGGTTCCGTACTATAAAAAAATCACGTTTGTTGCATGCGATTATTTATTCTTAAGGTGAACATATATAACTAAATATTCTGTGAATATTTCAAGCGTCTACATGTTGCCGTTATTAATATCGAGAAAAATAATCGAATTTGTTGTATTAAATACTAATACCCACTTAAATACTTCTTTTATTCTGTTTTAAGTATGTGTTGATAAAGCGCCAACAGAATTACATTATCTGTGAAAATTTCAACTGTCTAGCTATCACGGTTCATGAGATACCGCCTGGTGACAGACAGACGGACGGACTATGGAGTCTTAGTAATAGGAACCCTAAAAACTAATTCCATATATTTATTAGATAATATGTACTTTAAAAGGTTTATGTTGCAAAGACGTCTTTCCGTAAACGTTGTATGTGGATGATATACTTATTTTTTCTTCATAACACAAGACAGTATTATGAGCAAAATATATTTCGTATCGAAAATACCTTTTTCTTTCGTCCATTTTATTAGCAATCCGCTTATAGTATTAACCAGTATATTTTTACCCACACAAGATATATTACTTCTTAATTGGGCTTATTTTTTATTGGTTCTTTTTGTTATCAACTGGCAAATACATATAGCTCAACAGTATCTTCTTTGACGAGTATTTGAATAAGCGCTTACTTACAAAGTCATCAAAATAGAAATTGTGTGTATAATGCTAATAGCTTCTAAAATGACCTTTGTGATTGAATTATTTTCTTTGTACAATACAAAAGCGATAATATTATTTTATACTTACTTTCTTTATTGATCGAAATATTATTTTATAAAGTTATTAACCATCTTGTGTGCTGATGGAGATATTATAATAATATTTTTTTGTCAACAATTTCATTTTTGTTGCAGACAGTACTTTTTTTTGCAAAGTCGTTATCTGCTTAAAACGCAACAAATGAGTCCCATCACAGACTACGTTGAATACAGCGGGGTTCTGTAACCACCTCCCGACTCCATCATCAGATCAGCTCTTAGACACCATAATATTGCATTGTCCTCGAGTTGGCACTTGTGGTCCAATTTTCAGCCCATACCATTAACGAGAACTAGTTCAAAATTGACTTGTAAGATTTAAAACGGACCACTTACAAACCCACATACGAACTGTGCGAGTTAAATAAAAACTGGTAAAAACCGACCAAGAAGTGAAACATGCACATGACAGACGGACGGACGGACAAACGGACAGCCGAGGATTAGTAAAATTAGAACAAGTTTTTCTATGCTTATTACGAGTTTTAGCGGGAACGGCTTGTTAAGGCCCGGCTACCTAATTTTCATACAAAGTCTACGTGATATTTAAGTCCCTGATTAACTATTTCTGGTAGGTTCTTCATTACATGCCGCGTACCGTGTCAATAAAAGAATACGCTGTACGCAATCATCATACAAATGCGTGCAAATAAACTGATTTACATAAATTATTAGCAATTTCTATGTACCACATCAACTATTTGCCGTGTAATTTTACGGCCATTTGACTATAAAGTTGCAAGTTTTTATGCCTTAAATGTTGTGATATCTCTAGACCGTTTGTTAAATACTTTGTCGGTTACTATTATGGATAGTGTTTGTTTGATATTCATACAACTTGGCAATTATACAAATGCATCTATGTAACTTTTGTTAATGTGGATTTGCACAAAGATTTAATAAGTATACTTATCGAAAGCACAGGACAAAAGTTCTATGATTGGTACTTTCCCAAGTTTTTTTACCCGACTTAAAATTAAGGAGGAGGTTCTAAAACACACAGCACACACACACACAAAAAGCCATATAATTATTATGTTTAGCTTTTGTGTTTTCTATTGTTTGATATAGTTTTCGTAAAATACTCCATTAATATAAACACTGATTCTACGTAGGAGGTCGTTTAAAAAACCAAAACTAATTTAGTTTCATAACGTTACGTTATCTTATAATAATCAAACCTACTGCGTATGCCAATACAATACAACGCAAAGCTAACAATCTTGAATCGAATAACAATTTCCCAAACAAATTTCGACAAAACACCTCAACATTACTTCATAAGCCTATTCTCAAATCTAATACAATAACCCTATCTGAATTTACATACGAATAGGGCAGAAGTGAAAATCACTGCGTCCCTAATTACTAACGTTCTCTCAATTAATACGTGTTACGAATGCCGGATTAACCGCGTCTTATCTCATACATAATATTCAATTTAGTTGCTTTGTTGCACTAGGGTGTGTTCTGTATAAACTTATCTACCCGTTTATATCCCACTGCTGGGCAAAAGCCTTGTGCTAGGGTTTACCATATGATGGCAAAGAAATTCTGTTTAAGATGAGTGTACGGGTCGCTTTCTCTCTCTGTAAACTAGATTGCTAAGTCATGTCATGACCAACCTGGTCTCTTAGGCAACTCTCTTTCCAATTCATTGAAGAAGTACTTACCGGTAAACTAAAGCTATAACCCCCGCTCGTAGGTAACTAGGGCAAACTAAGTTACTTAGCTACTGCTTCAGCGATGAAACCTGCGATGACATAACTAATAGAGGCATCCTATCCTAGATTACAGTCTTGAGTATGCATATAACTAAGTAAGGGTAACGGATTCCACTTACTATCAAGTGGCCTGTGTACTGCCAATACAATACAAATACTTTATTGAAACTCCACATACACCAAGTAACAATATAAAAGAAAAGAAAATAAAGATTACATAGTGCTGTAGTGGATGCGAAAAGCACAAGATCGATCTGAGTGGAGAGCCTTGGGGGAGGCCGATGTCCAGCAATGGACGTCTTTCGGCTGACATGATTGAATGCGTCAACCGGCGGTCTTATCGCTGAATAGCTTATCTCTTACAGACAACCTTACAAAGAAGTGATGGTTAAATATATACAATAGAAATAGGCAGGCGGTGCCAACTGAATTAGTCAATTTAAACATACATATAAATATCCTTTGAATAAATACATAATAGTAGAAAACAACTAAAGAAGTGACAAAAGGTGTTCTTTTAAAATATTCCTAAAAATAGGAAGTGATTTAACCTTTCTCAGTTCCAAAGGAAGAGTTCCACAACCCTACACCCTCAAATGTAAAGGAGCCATAAAAAACCAAATTAAAATTAACCACTTGATAGAACCAAACATGAATCTTTGCCAGTTAGAGAAAGATAAAATGTCGTCAAAAAAAGATGACATGTATTTGTTGCCATGTTCCGGTGTGGGGATAAGACAACAGGTGGTATTAGTGGTAGTAGTGGTTGTCGGCTTAGAATAGTGCCACTCCATGTCTTCCCATGGAATCTAAGGGATTAAAATGCTAGTACTAGGCTAGAGCTTGCAAACTGTTATACTTTTCTACATTATAAAACTTTACCTATCTTGAAATCAAATATTTACCCACTCAACTCCTAGATACTAAAGTATCATGCGATCTAGACATGTGAGGTTGCAAATGAGAAATTCTCCCGCGTTGATATTTTGCTCGAACATGAAATTGCTCTCATGTAAATTTAATTACGTATTCGTATGGGGTCTGACGAACGTTTGTGTTAGGTAAATACAAATTGAAGGGGTTAGTTCCTGGTGTATTAATTGTTTTTCAGTTTAAGATTTATATCGAATAAAGGAAGTGATCATTGTTATTTTAAATTGTAGACCAGCAGTCACTTACGAAATAATAGTGATCAAGGTTTGTTATTTTTGCCTAACTTCTGTACAATAATATTTTAAGGGCTGAAAATATAAGCTTTAATCAACATAACTTGATATCGTGTCTTTTTTTCATTTAGCATGCATTGTATCAGTAACAAGATATAGGTATCACTAACTCAGGTAGATATAAAAAAATATATACCAATTCTGCCTTTCAAAACTGTCAAAAAAAGCTTTTAAAATTAGTTACGCAATATTTATCAAGAGCAGTTGTTGTATTTTTATCATAAATCATTGGTAGTACTTTAAATGTATTATCATAGGGTATATTTAATTACTTATCATTATCACATCGGCCAAACCTAGCAACTAAAGTGCCTGGTAGTTGTGTTTTGTTTTATAAAACTACTATACGAACTTAGACTGATCGTACACTCTTCATAAGTAGATTAGTAATAAATGAGTTAAATAAATAATATTGTAATCAAGCAGCTATCTTACGCGAATTAACCGGGTCGAAACAAAGCTGTAGGCTTGTATTATAGAACAACGATAAACATGCTTATAAAGAAATACATCGAAAATACCCATAATTCTATAACAAATACTCGCTCTCATCACCCAAAATATTGCCAATCGTGATATTTCTGAATTTAACAATTCTTAATCTTTTAAATTCTTTGATGGTCGCTATAAGTAAAACCACATCAAGGATCACGACGACGATGACGTAGACGTTTTTTAATAATATATTCCGGTTTTATTGAATCCGCATGGCATCAATGGGAACTTTGTATCACGGGAAATTGCCCAGTTTTTAAGAAAATCGGATAATGAATTTGACGTTCTTAGATCACGTAACGTGATACAGTGTTATGAAATAATAATAGTAATTTAAAGATTTTCTTGTCTAAATCGAAAACTATATAGTTAACGATACAATGAGATGTAGTTAACGAAACGTTAACTTTAAACAGGATATAGTTAATTTTACATTATCGTAGCAATCACATCTTTCAAACAATTGTTTATTAGTGGTCGAATGAGATATAAAAGCAAAAAAAGATAAGAATATTACACATAAGATGTGTTTAAAATAAAATAAACAACACAAAAAGAACTCATAAGCAAAACGTGGTTTACTCTCCCCTAATAAGAATCCATCGAATAACTTATAACTGACAACAAAACGAACAAAAAACGTACGAAAGCGAAAGCAAAACCGTTGTGTTTCGCAGAATTTGTTTAAACTCAGAGCAAACAAATGGCAAACGGAAAGGGTAATTAATTTATTGCTTTCGTATTTGGATTCTAGATAGTACAATCTTTATTCTAAATAAGAGACCAGATGCTGGGGAAACTGGGGTAACGACGGTTCGCAGTATGCCGATTTTATACGGCGTTATAGGGAAGTGAATGATATCGATATTAAAAAATAATATTAGGCTAAGGCTTTTAAAAAAGGTTAAACCAAGTGATTTGCGGTCTAAAATTGAATTGGAATCATGTTTTCAGTAAATTGGCCACAGAAGTATTTTCCTGGGCCTCTGCTATAGCTGGTAAGAACCATCTCACTCAGCCGCCTTTACTGTCAAGGAAATAAGAGCTATAAACTGAAAATATGATAAGATGTCAAAGACCATAATATGGTTTTTATTGCTTGGAATCTCAGCGCTGGCTCAGTCTTAGTTTATTTATGTGTCATTCAGAACAATCCGTAAAATATATAATTATTTGTTAGAAGGTGATTCAGAAAGTAGGTAAGTATAAATCTTTTAAATTATTATCAAAATTATATTCCAAATTTCTGCTCCTAATATCTTAGACAAATGAAACAGTAATTATGTAGTTAGGCAGCCGTTAATCCAAATTCAAATATTCCTGGAATTATTGTTGTCGTTTGTATGCCGTTTCGACCATTGCTGTTCTTTTGTGGCAGCCCTGTTTTTAAGTTTATTGCAAAGGCTCGCTACGCTTAGGTAATTCAGTTGGTTGGGGCAAAGAGGTATTTTATTTATTATGGGTACAAGAAGTGTCACTACGCGTTGTGCTAGTTGGTGGTGACCCTGCCTACATTATTGGTATAATAAGTGCGAGTTTTTTTATGTTTGTGCAGTGTTTTTCTGAGTTTGGACGTTTTCTATTTCTAGTATTTCCATCGTTATATAGTACCCTAATTACAAGCCTAGAGCTTTGTTCGGGACTAGGTCCATTAGTGTCATTGTCCCCTGTTTTTTTTACCTATTTTGCGCATGAGTTCACATCTAAGAGCGTCGGTGTGTTAGGGTTGTCGACCCGTGATTGCATGGTACCGAGTTCAACCTTTTGAACCCGGGCCTTCTACGGTAGCCATGTACCAATAGGTTTATCATAATCATAATCACTTATATGCTAATTTTATCTAACTTTATCGACCATTTATCTAACTAGTGTCTAAGTAATGTAATACTTGATGCTCTCGACATTCGAACCGCTAAGTGTGTATAAGTTTGATTGCACAAAGATCTTAAAAGGGTCGAAGTGTACCCAAAATCTCTTCGAAAAAAATGTTAAGGCATTCTCCACCTTTTTTTAAAACCTACTTGGTTATTTATATAAGTATACTCGATGTTTAAATGTAGGTACGTCACTAAAAATATAAGAGGTTACGCTAGATTTAAGTTAGAGCTAATATCCTACAGCGCGGCGGTGCAAATAAATATTGTCGAACCCATACGTTTACCGTCTGATACTGGTTAATTTAGAACACCCTGTTTATAAGTTCAAACAGCTGATTTTAACCGATATACAGGGAGTTAGTTTAGAAATTAGTTTCAAGTCTTTACTGGTTGTTTACTGTGAATTAAGACGTCGTTTATAGGAAATTACCTACCTTAAGGCACTAATAATAAAAACAACCAAACTAACCAATTTACCATTATTACTCGATAATCATGCAATGCTCTTAAAGATCAAGTGAGGGCTTAGCAATATATACGTTTAATATTAAATAACTATGAATTATAAGTTACGAGTATCTTAAAGAAAAACACGCTTGATGAATATTTGAGGTTAAGACGGAATCAAACAGTACCCTTACAAGTTGCAATTTTATTACCGTACTCGCTAGCGAGTCGAATGTTCTGTCCCTCGTACTCTTGAAGATTACTGCTTCCACTCGCTACCGAGAACGTTTATTGTAACTTGGTCCTGTCAATTATGAACATGGGTCAAGCTGCACTTATTATCCACTCTCTCTCTCTTAATATCGGCAATTCTGATAAAATACACGCAAAAGAGAACAACGGCATTTTAATTCTACGCCTCGTACCTCCAACTCTTGCAAATAAAAAAATATAGTCCAAAGACTCCCTTTTTTTCTAATATTTAACAAATATTTCGCTTGTAGTAGGTAGGGCTGGGCAAGGATTAAATTTCATGTCATGCTATTTATTATTTTTTCACAAGTTTATCTCACCATTGTGACATTTAAAAGACAAAGCTCTTAAACACTTTAGCGACTTCGTAATGGCGTCCTTACACCGGACGATAAGGGACAAGAAATGTTTTTGTATTTTTAGAAATAGGTCAAAGTCAAAGTATAAAATCAATCTGGCAAATAAATAAACGGTTATCTTTGATAAACTTGTTCACTGAATCAATTTCCGTTTGAGAACAAATCAAAATTATTAAGTAAATGTTGTTTCGGCAACCTTAGCGCTTTGATACAAATAAATCAACACTAAACTCGTTTAAACGACTTAAATAGACATTTGCCGGCTTATTTATCTAACTCTTAATCGTTTTGTTAATAATTATTTTGACCTTTATAGTCAAGATTATTGATGAAATTGGTTTGAAGTTCATTATTTAGCCATGAAAATATACTCTGGTTCATACTTTTATAGGTAAAAAAAAATCTCTTCTATTGTGTAAAGTATTAACAGATTATGCAAATTCAAACCATTAAACCTAATAAATGCAAAACATAGAGTTATTCATTATTTTAATTCACAACTACTTGATTAGATTTTAATATAAAATATTACGAATTTAGTCATATTTTATATACAGACGATATCATTAAGCTGCAATCATGTGAGCAGCAAAAGCGCGGAGCGCGTTCCAATACTAAAATAACTGGACAAGTGCGAGTAGGACTCTCCCACCGAGGCTTCCGCACGTGACAAGGTTAACTCAATTTGAAATTTGGACCGCCGTTTCTTACGTAAAGGCGTCGGTTTTTGTGATTTTATCAAAAATGTAAGTATAGATTTTAGACGGTGTTACTTACCAAATTTCAAAGTTCTCGGTCAACGGAAAATACCCGATTCATTTTGATTCCCTCGAGAGTTTCGAAATACACCTTTTTTGCGGCATAAACAGCCGTATCTTTTTTCAAGTTGATGTAGAAGTTTGAATTTTTCACAGCTTCAATTGACTGTAGACCGGAGTATATGGTTTTAATTCCAACTCGATACCTCCACGCGTTCTCGAGATTAAAGGCTCTTCACAGATAGACAAACTGACGGACTACAAAGTGATCCTATAAGAGTTCCGTTTTTTCCTTTTGAGGTACGGAACCCTAAATAGTGTGCTTAAGTGGCCGTACACACTGGAAGCGTTCTGCGGTCTGGTTCAGCATCATATATCTTTGTCATATGTTAACAACTGATAGAGACGTAAGATGTTTGACAGGACCACGTAACGCAGAACGCATCCTGTGTGTACGATCATTAAGAAAGACTATGTCAATTTGTGTGAGATTGTTCCCTGACATTTATCTATCAAATTCAAGACTTAGCAAAACAAAGCATTCTTTACGATTTATTGGTAGTCACTGGAATAACTTCTCTGTATTTCTGGAAGACTGAAAGAAATTTTAAGCAATTTAAGCATGTGGGTGCATGGGTAGCCTTATCACCAATTACTCGAGGTGCACGCCGGATAAAAATGCCCGAATAGTCATAGCGAAGAAAGCCTTTAATGCCAAGAAATACCTATTTATAACTAGAATATCGAACAAAATACGCAATAGGCTTATTAAGGTGTATATCTGGAGCATAGCTCAATAATGGCAGCAAAACGTGGACGATGACTCAGCGGGACCGAGAAAGACTGGAAGCCTTCGAAATGGGCTGGAGATGGATGGAAAAAATTAGCTAGATAGAAAAGAAGATGAATGAGGCAGTACTAGGCATAGTGAAGACGAGTACATTAAGATTATTGAAGGAAAATAGAAGGAAAAGGGAAAAGAGTGAGACCAAGAAGAACTTACCTTGACCAATTAAAATAAAAAGTAGGAGTCGTGCCGCTTCATGATGAAAGAAACTTTTTTAATAAACATTATACTTATAGTAGCAAACAAGTATTTTATGAACGTTATTCCTAATATAGTAGATGTGTATCCAAGCAAGCAAAATGAATGGATTAAACCTCCATTCACAAAGTTATGGGCAATAGAATTAACTACGTTAATTAACATATTATTCTTGAACCTGTTTAGTTACTAAGTATAAATTAATCAAGTTACGTACCTATAATAATAAGATCTATAAACTTTATTTTATTGCCAATTAGTAGTCGCCTTGAACGACAATTTAATCTACAAACAAAATATCAAATTTTAAACTTTACCAAAAATCCGAGGGTCTCATGCTTTTAAGCCATGCTGAAGAGTTAAAGCGTTATTTTTCTAAAGAACTTATTTTTCAATCGAATGACGATGTATTATCCGGCAAAATGAAGTTACCCGCGCGCTCGCGGGTTTATTAAAAAGAGTTTTAAACCTACAACTTTGAACGAGCTGCTTTTTCGAAATCTGTGAGTAAGTTACAAAATACACGCATATTATGGTCATCTTTACGCGGTGGATAAAACACCCGTCTCTCACGCACTTACGTATTGATCAGAAAGTGACAGATGTTTTTTATCCACGTTTATCCACATCGATAAACACGATAATAGGCCTGCTGACGGGACAACTTAAAGACAGACTTAATGAATCTTCGACAAATGAATCTACATTATTTACTTGTATAAATAACCACCACCGTCACCACGACCATGACGGTAATTTTGAAAAAGCAGGTCTACGCCGTTTTGTCTCCTCAGCGTTAGTTTTAATTTAAATTGTTACTAGTGTCCCACCCGTGCCCGTACGTACGTACGCCATCCAACCATCCTGTTGAGTTACTGTAGGTAGGTATATATTTTATATAGATAAAAAAAACATTAAATTCCGTTGCGTACCTAGTTTGAAAGAGCTAAGCGTACATACGGAGAGACAGTTGGCGAAAGGCGGTTTGATATTATTTATAGATGTAGTGGTAGTCTATAAGGTGTTTATAAATACGGGCTTTTTAAAAATTATTCTGTAATTTTTAATCTCTGATATATGGGCCTCTGATCCCGACGGTAATAAACATAATCGTCTTTGACCTGTTATGGTATTGTTTTGACGTCATCCGCCATTACTGTCAAGTAAATAAGAGCTATTAAAACGGTGACAATAAGTTAACAGATCAAATACGATATGGTTTTTTCCATGTTGAATCTCTATTCAACGCCCTGTACGTTTTATTTGCGATACCTAGAGAATCACTTTACAGAATAACAAGAAACAAGTTTCAGTATAAACAAAACAAGTTACTAGTATTTAGTTGCTAGCGTGATGTTTCAACACTTTGTATTTAGCGAGTTGGCATTAGTTAGCATAGGCCGATTTGTGGTAGCTAGCAAATAATGGGATTAGGCTGGTAGGGTGATTCTCTTGTACAACTCGCTCTTGAACTCGACAGAGCAATTATACACCAGCGATTTGAAGTGGTCCCGTTAGAGCTTTAGCGCCTTTTGATAGAGTTAAATTTCAGATAACCCGCTATACCTTTAGTATGAACCGGAAGGCCTATTGCTTAACTCAAAATAAATGTGAATTAAACTAAACACGAAACTCAGTGATGCTTCGTAAACCTCTATCAAGTCATGAACTTTATACAGTCGGGTCTTATTTGGACAACTTTGACTTTCACCATTCGGCAGTTCAGCGGTTTTAAAAGAATAACCGAAAACGGTTCAGTTAGATCAAGAAGTACAGACGACCAAGAAACTAATTTACCACTTTTCGACTCTATTTGTATGACGTTCTGGTCCAAAAGTGGTAAAGGACTTTCTTGGTCGATTATCAATACTTAAGAAACTTTAAATCTATCAACACCCTGTTTCACACGTTTATTACCAATGATTCCTTTTGTCACTGTCTACGTCGCGAAGGTTAAAGTGACACCACGCAACTGAAAGCCATATTAAATTGCAATAACATGGGAGTATCATGCTGTTGCAACAGTGGTCGGTAGCAGTATTTTAACAAATGAACACATAAACCAAATCTCTCTTATTTCAGCATAACATACAAGAAAATAAGTAATGCGTTAACATATTATCAGCAACAGGCTTCTTCAAAACGTTTAACTTCGGAATGATCATTCAAAATTGATGAATTGGATGTTTCTGCTTCACCAATTAATGTAGATTATAATCGACCCTTCAAACATTATCAATAAAAAATATTAAGGTTATAAGAATAAACATTTTGTACTCTATTTTGAAAAAGTAGTTGTATAGGCATTGTATGATACGTAAGACTTAGAAGGGACGACGGCGACAGGTATTATGGGATCTGCATCTTGATGTAAAATCTTTTCGTTATTTGGTTTTATATCAAACCTGTATGGTATTAGTATGCATAGTAAAATCTCACAAGGAAAGGTACCCAACCCTTCAAAGCTATCAATACTTCTCATCGAAGATATACTTTCTTTGGTTATAGCCGATATATCAAGCACGTGCTCATTATTGTTTCATGTTCTTAAACATATAATCAAACCATTAGGAAAGTATCTATTATTTCAAAAAATATATCTATGGAAGTTAGAGGGTTTAGTCACTTTTCAGTACTTTGGAGGTCAATTTCTCCAACCAAATTGAGTATGGGCAGCTAAAAAAAATAACTATCTGTTATTTTAGACTATTCTCTAACATTCAAAATCAACATATCAGAGCCGGACAGTTGGGTAACTTTCCTTGTTATTTAAACACCATTATTTTTTCAGCATTCTTCGTTTTTAACACAACACGTCCTAATAATTTAGTAGAATTTCAGCCGTCATAATGTTTCCTAAAAACCTGTAACGCCAAGACGTCAGAATGATCGTTATATTTTAGGCATAGAATTTTACCATGCTAATTGCCTCAAAGATTGACAGGCGCCGGAACCTCAGCATTAAACGGTTTCCTTGTTTCAAAGAACTAGTTTCGATAAAAACACATTTTAAGGCGCGCCAGCCAAAAACTAGAGGTAGATTATTATGTCACTACACAAGATAAAGTTTAATTGGTATTTTTACAAAAAGACGAATTGTTTAAACAAATGACGTCATATTTGGTTGGAAAACTTCGTGTTTATCATGCTTTCTCAGTCGCTCTTTAGTACCCATCAGTAGCACCATTTCTGTTGTGTGTTGTTGTGGTCCAGCGGAAGACCAGCGCTATTTTTATAACCAGCAACAATCTGAGCTGGGACCATTTCACGTCATCTGGCATTAGTTGAGCCAGATGTTTTTCGTCTCTTTTGTTAAGTTTTTTTGTTTTTCTTTCAAGACAAATACGAACTTGAACTTGTTTTTATTTATTATGGATTCCTTTATATTTTCTAAATTTAAGGTTGTGGTAATAAAGATTTTTCTTATTCTTATTCTTATTCTTAACTCATGCGACAAAATACGATTGATTATTCACAATGAGTACAATGCTCTATGCTGTTTTAAGTCCTACACGCACTGGCTTCTAATAGTCTATCTTCAATGCTTTATCAACATTGACTAAATATCGCTCTCGTTTCAAACATTATATCTTTCTTTCTTCATTGGCTGTGCGTTACGTGATCATAAGCATGGCAGAATCTGTCAATTTGACAGTGGTAATCGTGGTTTTAAAATTGCATCACAATAACAGAGCCATGTTATGTTTTTATTCGTAACAATAATTAAAAGGTACTAAGAAGAGTATATTGTATTATCTTAAAACAATGAACTTTTAAATTAAGTTGTACTTAACATAATAATATATAACACAGTTGCTGTTTTTAGTTCCCTAGAGTTACCTAGATGTTGAACCAAATGTTTTATTTTATTTGACACAGCATCGGGTTTTGTGTGACCTTTGTATGACGAAAGCGTGCCTCAGTGACATTATAACGACAAAGTTAATTAAATATTATGTTTCGGGTAGTAACGACAAACTTCCCGGCTAAACTTTTCAGAATCCAATTAACGTCAACCATACGTGGTTACGCAACATGTAACTAAATAAATGCTTTCGTAACTAGGCTTACTACTATATTTAATTATATTTCAGCACCTCGTCCGAAATGATCCATATAACTTGTAGTCGCATATCTTGCACTACTACGTTACCACAATTGTTTAAATTAAAAACTTCGAAGAAAAAACACCTCGCATCTGTCAAATGATCCCGCCAACTCCTGCGCTATCTGTCAACTGTCATTGTATTTTCTTGTGCGAAAGCGTTACCATCAAGATCAGCCTTCACTTGGTAAGTTCAACTGATCTTGTAATTATATTAGCTACACAGTCGATAGCAATCACAAAATCAGATAGCGACTTTTAAGGAACTTTGGTTTGCGTAGACTTTACTGAGCCCAATGTTACTTGTTGGTATCCTTTTTTAGGGTTCCGTAGTGAAACTAGGAACCCTCATAGTTTCGCCATGTCTGTCCGTCTGCAGCCTAGCCAGTACTAGAAAGCTGTAATTTGGCATGAATGTACATATTACCCTCGCCAACAAAATGGTAAAACAAAATCTTGTTTTTTTATTTTGTGTACCTCCCCTACGAAAAGATGGGCATGCATTTTTTTTCCCGTCTACCCCATAGTGTGGGGTGTCGTTGGATAGATAGGTCTTTCAAAAATATTGTGTGTTAGTCAGTTAAACAGTTTTTCGATTAAAGGTTCCGTTTAGGAAATATAAAGCTTTTAAAGTGCTAATTGTTGTTAGAGTCAAGTCCCCCCTACAGCCAAAACTGCAAATACTAAAGATCTAAAAAATAAAATGAATTTAACAGGAAAACTATCACGAATAAGTAGACTTCATTCGTTCTTGAGTTACAAACGGTTAAAATGTTACCTACCGAAAACTTATTTTCGGTGTTGGTAAACTGACCGCGACCTATGTCGATGTATAGGGATAAATAGTTTTCCAACGGCCAAGTTAAGGTTGTCGCGTGGTCTAATTTGATTGTAGTAACGGCTTCGGAACTACACTGAGCATGTTCCGACATGCTATAACCCGGTTTTTTTATTAAGATTTTTTTTATGTGTGATATTTTGTAAGAGTTTTTGTATTTAGGCCAGCTGGAGCTGACATGTTCAAGGTTGAACAAAGCTTCTAATTAAATTCAGACAAAAAAAAATGCTTGTGACTTTAAAAGTTACGTTACTCCGCCAGTTGTAAAAAGCTTATTTTTAGAATATTACCTGTATAATATTATAATTTTAAAACTCCAAATCATTTTTCTCCGAATATTAATTAGTCCGAATTTTAATTTTTCCAAAAACTAACGTTCTGTTCGAGGCTTTTTACGTTAAATACAATAGCAATATATATAAAAAATTGGTTTGGATCAATATAAGAGATTAACGCTCTATCGGTTTATTGACGCTACCGTAAAACTACACTACTATGATCCTATGGTCTTGTACTTTTCGCATCCACCGCGGTCCCGAGATCCTGACGAGGTCGTCACTCCATCTTGTTGGAGGCCTACCTACAGCTCGTCTTCCGGTCCGCGGACGCCACTCCAGAACCTTCTGACCCCATCGGCTATCAGTCCTCCGAGCAATGTGCCCCGCCCACTGCCACTTCAGTTAAGCTATTCTTCGGGCTATGTATCAATAACAACATACCTTCTACTAATGATTTCGCTCGTTTTTTGACGGCGTTTCCAGATCATTTGTAACTAGGTCAGTTTTATTCGCGACCTAGAATAGTCCCAACTGTCAGCGCTGGTGAGGACCGCCGCCCGGCGACTTTGCGGACGTGAATGAATGAAAATCAGAGACACCATTTTTCTTCTGCCGGTAACTTTGGGCAAGCCTTTGATCGAGTCTTGTTTATAGCGTTCTTTTTAAGCACTGTCGGACATTTCGAGTGGCATCGGTTGAGTTGGAATATTCTTGAATGCGGAAATTTCAGAGATAATTTGCAACGGGAAGTATTTTTGGTTTATTGTATTTTTGCATTCATGTTTCCGAAGTAATTTGAAGCCAGGCATAATACAATTATCCTGTTCAGTATTTCAACAAAACTGAAATGTATTGCTAAGAAATATAACTCGTTTTTGATGCGCTTAAAATATCTGACATGCCCTTCCTCGAGTAATAAACAAATGTCAGATATTTTTAAGCCCAATATTAAATAATAATTATGTTATTGAGCGTGCGTCAGACATTACCTATTCGCTCTTGACATGAAAACAAGCTTCAACTCAACTTTGAATCATGTCAGTCGACTACAAAGAGATATAGGTACTTATCCACTTTTGGGGGTGCGCTTCAATCGATCTAACGGCTTTTTGCATAATTTTATAACTACCTACAAAAAACATAGTACGACCAAATAACGTAACTCTTTGTCATAAGTCATAACAATCATTTTCTTGTTATTATGAATGTTAAGTCATTTTTTTCTTACTAGTTTGGTTATTTCAGAACTGTTATCACATTAGTAGTAATTAAACAAAAGAAAGAAAAACGAGAACACACTGAAATAATAATTAGAAATACTAGAACTACATGATAGTTTTTTAATATCAACTAATAGTGTATTTTTTCTTCCCGTTTAAATACTGACATGTCACTTTATCGCGGGCCTACTTTGGTTGCGTTTACCACGTGACAAAATGCGGATAAAGCTCCCGTCACTCTTGCACTTATCATCATTATTGGCCACAGTATCCGTTTTATATCAGTGTTACAGCACTTGTGACTTTATGGGTCCTTACGTCGCCGTTGATTGCTATAGAGTCCTATAGCAGCGCGGCATTTCAGACAATACTACGCTGGCTCGTACTTTTAAAAGTGTCAAAAAGAGACGGATGTTTTATCCACATTTTTATCTCGCGATAAATGCAGCCATATGAGGTTCCGGTGTTAGAACCGGGTGCAAGGTATACAGTAGGTAAGGTATAGAGTAGGTATGGCAAAGCCGCAAATCGTCCGTTTACTTTCTCAACCTCGTATCTGATGGAATAGTTAAATAGAAAAATAGTCTTTATTCTTTAGAATACGTGAGTGCTTTTCCTATGAAACTATTCGATCAGATACGAGGTTGAGAAAGTAAAGGGACGAAATGCTGCTAACGTTTCCATATTCTATCGACTCGAAATGTATGGAGTTGACGTACCTATGCGGTCGACGCGATCCGTCGTCAGCAGAGCTAACGTCAATTCAATTCTATTTTCTAAAATCGCTATTTAGTTTATATTTTTACGACACTTATCGTTCATTTGATTTATTCGGCAGTAAAAATGGCCGTAAAGTTAGAAAAGACTACAAAGAGATGTATCAACTTTTTCACCTTATTGCATTGTAATGTGTTGCAAAAATTTAACTGTCATATTTTTGTGTTTCATAATGTTACTTGGCAGTAATGCTTTCGCATATTTTCTCATTCAGTATGATACTTTGGCATACTTCCGATTAAAATAGTATTAATATAATCGAATATAGATTTCCCAGAGTTACATTTTTAATAATGTTCCGAACAGTTTCGTTTCTGTTGGCGTCGCAGCTCTAACCTACTACTTATTATTAAAAAAAACCAGTGAACGAACAATGTAACATTGTAGCCAGCGTTCGTAGTTGAATGTTCCACTTTGAGGAGGCAAATCTCGCCGTCCGCGTAGCGCTCTATTTGCTCTCTAATTGTGCTCCATTCTGCGACACCACGCTGTTTGTGATGCGCTTATTCAGTTTACAAGTCCAGTGGCCGTATTAGCTGAACAGACAAGTTATATACAGCGAAAGGGTATATATGAATTAACTTCAAGACATAAAACTCATCAACTGATAATCACACCACAACACAAATATTTGCACATAACGTGTTTCAAACCCGGACCGCCAGCTTTGTAGGCAGGGTCACCATCAAGTATGATAACCGCGTCGTCAATATATATCACTTCTATAGCTGACTGGATCTTGGCAAGTTCATAGCTCGTAATAAGGCCTCACTACCTCTTGTCTACTAACAATCTTTATTGGTCCTTTATTTTAAAAACGCCATTGCTAATGCGGTGGCATTGGTAGATAGTTCACATTTTAAACATTTGGTTTCTTCTGGGATACTTGGCTCTGAGCTGAGTTATCGCCTCTATTAACTTGAAAAAACAAAGTTCATGGTGCCTAATCGGTGGAGTGCCTACCATAGGACAGTTTCTCGTCTTTCACATCAATATAGTAATCGTCTTTATACAAAATATAACTATGTTGAACCAGCCATTTATGACTCGTACGGTTAAACTCATAAGTAGCTGAACATTTTTGTATCTTATCGCAATTTATGTACTAAATTTAGACTTTTATACGTTAGGTAATCCTACAAGATACTAAATCTAGTTATGCGATCGACTATACACCAATATCGAATTTTTCAAATTTGTAGGTACATATCTTTTTACTTACCTAACTTTTATTACAATGACCAAGTTTTCGCAATAAAACTATTTCATTTCATTTCAATGAACAACTAATGTCTCTGATATAAGTTTTATAGCTTACCTTACAAAACTCAAGTCCTCACTCGAAATTAATCTCATTTCAATTAACTTCTCTGTGACCGTAAGGCCAGTCAGCTCGAAGCAGACTCTTACAGGTTCCAAACTCCTAGTGATATTGTTGTATACTAATAACTTCTTACTAATTGCATATACCTTAACTTGTTATATCTGTAATGAAATCGACCAGAGTCACTACTCCGTCAACGGCGGCAACCTTAAACACAGCTATTAAGCTAAAAATAAATGACTGACGCAAAATTAATCTGCATAACAAATTTCCCTTCAGACGGCGGTCTTGTAACAGCTAAATAGAGTGCATTATATGCCATTAAGGTGTCATACAACACTTGTACGGCGACGATAGCCAGCGATAATTCTTGTCGCCTGTCGGTAAATTGTTGTCGTTTTTGTCGCCTACTGCAGGTTTTTCATAAGTGCTGCTGTTGAAGTAATGATTGCTTGTTAAAAATTGAGTTACACGTTTGGAAAGGAAATCGTTAGCATACCAATCTGTAGTAGTAAAGTTGTGCAGTTTGAGGGCAATAAATTAATTTTAAATGTTTTTATGTGAAGAAGTCAATTATTCTTCAATTACGGTTTGGAGTTTTAAAATTCTGCACAAGCTTTGATGCTTTACGGTTGTAATTAAAAGGTTTGAGATATGCAATAGTTACGTAAAAAGATATTTAAGTAATAATAATATGGAAGACTGTTGTCCGTGGTGTTGAATGTGTATTGGATGAATAGAAACGAGATAATAATGATAGAATAGATGTTACGAAATAAGAATGAGAATTTAAGTGACAGTACATAGACATGCGTAATAGAAGACAAAACGCGACACAAGCCCCAAATAAAAAGAGACTTGCATTAATCGCTAAAATGGTTGCTTCAATTTTTAAGGCACAACACACAGATAAGAAACGCTAAACGTAAACGTCTCCCATCAAAAACTCAATAAGCATGAAACACTATTTAATAACCGTTTCAAAGGTTTCATAGACAATAGCAGCCCGTATCGGTGAATAAAAAAACCATAAAGCAACGCATCTATACAGAAATCTCAATGCACTTTTAAAGTATAAAGGATATCGGAAAAACATTAGTCTTGGCTGAAAGGAGATATGGAAGGAACATGGACTATTCAATACTTTATATTGATTTGCTTCGCCTTCACTGAAATTGAAAGACGATAGCTTTATGGCATACATTATTTTTGTCTATAGTTTTTGAAAGGAAGATAAAATGCATAGCTTAACAAGTTAAAGTATGATTTATAAATCAACTTATGAATGTAGTTGGATAGAATGATTTACTAAACACAGTGTTTTGAATGGTAGAGAGGAAAGGAGTTTAAAAAGATAAATATAATTTTATTACTTGACCGTACAACTGAAAAAGTCGAAAAAGTTCCGTGATGCGATGTTTTTTTTTTCAAGTGTGTACATAGAATATCTTAATAAGTGTATGGTGCTCTTTGCAAATAAATGATATAATGATGTCTCCAGACCTTTAAAATTTATATTTTACTGCGAAAGAAAAGTCCTGCATTTTATAATGTAGTTTGTTATTTTTTTACTGCGAAACTTCTTTACTTTATTGAAGTATTACATAATACTTCCCTTTAAAAAAAACCGGTCAGTGGCGAGTAGGACTTACATATGAAGGGTTTTGTAACGCCGCATTATATAGAACCCGGCCGATAAGAAGTAAATCCTGACACATTACACAACCATGCAGTATCTCATTATTGATAAAGTTGACAACAGACAAACAATGTTAAACTTATTTGTTGCGTGTGGAGGAATAGTAATAACAGCATTGTTTAACTGCTGTCAACTTTATCAATATCCAGTGGGGCTAGACAAGTTGCCATCGAATACAAGCGCTAGCGCACGCTATCAAACCTATCGCTTAGCGTTGTCAAAAATGAAAAAGCTAGCCTAATTGCCCTTAGATACCGACGTTTATATCGTGATAGAGCTTGTGTTGAATTCAACCTGTCAAAATAGTACCGCGTAACGCGAGTGGTAACATTACAGCGTGTCAGTTGTAACGAATGATATATCACATGACTTACGTCAATTCCATACATTTTTGTAAGTGACAGGTGATCAACAAACGCTAGCGTTCGTATTCGATGGCAACTTGTCTAGCCCCACAGAAACTTCATGGCTGTGCAATGTGTCAGCATTGACTCCTTATCGACCAGGCACTATAGGTTATATACTCCGATTAGAATTTGATTTTGAATCGAACCAGGGCAAGCTCAAGTAACACTTGATATTATTTTAGTGTTGTTGTTTTTCTTCAGGGTTTGTACTATAACCGTACCTGATGCTTGTTTGTTACCGTTTGATCGATTCAACAATAAAAAATACGTTAAAAGAAACGTTTCTTGTGTGTTTCTATAATTTTCGGCGAAATGACTATCATAGAGGCATTCCGCCTTAGTCCTCAGACTTGGCAACGCATGTGCAGTAATGGGGTCTTAGTGAATAAGGGTATAAGTCGAGTAAACTCGTAATAAAAAAGGGTATATACATGAATGGAATATTACAGACTTAAACCCTTTTTCACTTGATCTTCAGAAGAGTTATACTTTCACTAGGACACCAGTATTGAGATTGCAAACGCCTGTAGTCCTTGGAAGTCAAGATCTAAAACGATAAATGAGCGGTTTTAGAAAATAGACAAAATGTATAAGATTGACGTTTGCTCATGACAGATCGCGTCAACCACTCGTAGCATAGGGTAAAGTCACCAGTGGTCAGCCAGAGACTAGATAGTCGACCTGACCACTGGTGACTTTACCCTAGTTGACATATCAACTCCATACATTTCAAGTCGATGGAAAACCGAAACCTTAGTAACATTTGCATCTAGGCTAGGCCTACTGATCCGAAATCCTTTGCGTTACCATGAAAAAAAAAACTATATATTCACTATGTTTTTTTTTTACTTGTTTCAGATACATAGTTATTTGTTCTCTGCTAACTACAATAAGGTGTCAAATAAGAGGTAAGCAACCTTTTTATTACTTATAGCGCCAAAAGTAGACTCGAACCTAGTGTACAATTGGCAGGCACAACAAAGTGAAACGGATATGGATTCCAGGACACGAAGGCTTTCCCAGAAATGAAGCCCAGGACGAACTGGCAAGGGCCCTCCCCTCCAAGGGCGAGTACGTTCGACTGGACCAAAAACTTTATAAACTCAGCAGAAGACAACTCTGATTTATCGGAGTGTTTATCGGGCACTTTGGGGCTAAACATTTTCTAGCAAAGACAGAGCTTTATGACTACACAGATTGTAGAATGTGCGGCAATAAAACACTTAATGTGTGAATGTGATGCCCTGTCCGGAGTAAGAATGAAAATCCTCGGTTGTGGCTACCCAGAACCGAACGATTTCAAGGCACTGCTATTGCACTCCACAATCCGCTTTTCGGGCGGGGTGGAGGCTGCATTGGATTAAGGGGTAAAAAAGGGGTAATTACTTACACAAAAGATACCACAGGGTCGAAGTGTATCCGTCAGAACCCCACCAACAAGATAAGATAAGATAAAAACCTTTTTATTCAGTATTTTTATACTTTTTCGTCTAAAGAGCTGTTCAGGTGTTTAACAAACATAAAAAGCTTTTATTTTTTGCTTAATTTGCAATAAAAATGTACCGTGACCGTTCCCATTAGAAGTCGATCAAGATAAGCTGAAACAGCTGCTACTAATAAGGGCGCGTCTTCAAGCCTCGTTCGCACGACTAAACCACATTGCGATTGGCGTTACTAACACGATATACTTATAATAATGTAAAATTTAAAAAAGTGGGTGATATAATGAGTTCAACTTGATCTTTAGATATATGTAGTTAGAATAGACCACTAACATTTACCGGTGTGTGTTTTATGTGCTACCAGTTCCTAAAAAGTTTTTTTTATTTCATAACTGTGTTTGCAGATCGTTAAAAAGCATAAAGATCCATTTTTTTATAAATATAATATTTGAGTTTTATTCATCAAAATAAAAATCATGTAAAAAAAATGTTATAGCTCTTATAACTAGAGCTCAATCAAGTTAGAGATTTTTTTAAGCACTTAAAAGGATACCTGTCGACGATAGAAAACAAATGAAATGTTTCCTTACATTTGACCCAGATCCTGACTGTTTATTGAAAGTTCCATCTCAATCTGTTACAAACTACGAGAATTATTGGGTAGGAAACTTGTAATAAGTTTCAAACTTGGTAATTTCAGGGGTGGATGTCGTTGGGAATGTTCGTAAGTACTTAGTTGGTTCAAAATGCTCCACATTATTATTCTCGTAAACAAAATAATTAACGGAAAAGGTTTTCAATTCATGTTATAAAAATAGGATTGTAGGGCCTGTGTTGAAATCCGTAAAACCACGCCTTTGACGTATTATTGTTTTGTTTTTAACTCGGGCACCATTACTATTAAGTAAATTAGAGCTATGAAAACATTAATAATAAGATAACAAGCCAAAATAAATATTGTTTAAGGGTCTCCCCAGACTTATCGATGCGGAATCGGCTTGAGCCGGTAAGAAAAAGTTTTATGTCCATGTAAAAAGAGCTAAAAAGACGTCGTTTCGTTCGCAACGCCGATGTGAGCCGAATCGACCCGAGCGACATCGTTTTCGCTCTTATTGCAAGGACATAAAACTTTTTCTTACCGGCTCAAGCCGACTCCGCTTCGATAGGTCTGGGGAGGTCCTTAACGTGTTGAATAGAAGCCCAGGATGTTTTGCATAATTATCAAGGCTCTATTCTATTTGGTATAACCATATTGCTTTTGACAGGTTATCGTATCGTTTTTAACTCGGCCGCCATTACGGTCAAATAAATATGACCTTGACAAAACGACATATAATTCACTCGTCATCACTTTTATAGGAACCTGCCGTTTGGCCAATTTATTTTTGGTCAAATGTACCATTTCCCAAAAAGCATTTTATATTATTTTTGTTTTATACCTATTCGGGATATCGAAATCGCTTCCTACGTCTATCAGGTTAGGATTTACTTGTGACGACATACATAAAATTTACATCAATTATCACCTGCGACGGGAAACAACTTATCGGGAAATGAAATTTGTGAAATGATAAATTTTCCCAAAAATATTTTTCCCAAACGGAATAGACCCCACTTTTATACTTACGAGTAAAGCGTTTAAAGAAAGCTTCAAAGTTGAAAGGGCCTACTAAAATTCAGCAATTTGTTTGCCCCCACTTTGACAAATAGCTGTAGATAAGCATTTCGTGTTAATGGAGATGTTTATACATTAAAATAGCCTGAATATTTTACAAGGTGTTTTCTGCTTTCTTTTGACATTTAATATTCTAAAAAATCAAAGTAAATCAAAGTAAAATCAAAAGCACCCGAAACAGGCGTTAAATACGTGCGCAGAGGAAGCGAAACTTGGATGTTTAGACCGGTGCACCTGGCGTTCTATACTCTATCCCTACCCTTTTAGGTATGTATGTGTGTATGTATGTATTTATTCTAAAGAAAACTTGTGTTTTTTCATGTGCCAAATTAACACAAAACTATGAAACTTATAAAATTAAAATCTTTGTTGCAGATGAATTCGACCTACTACTGGATTCACTGGATAAAATTCCGGATATGGTGTCAGTACATATGAACGACACTGACGACGGTGATACATTCTATGAATTTAACCAAACAGCGGCCATACCACTTTCGGTACTGTCGTTCAAGAATAAAAAATTAGATTATCCGTTCATAATTAATACCAAATTGAACCTATATAAAGAAAAATCTAGCCTATTCTTCATCGAAGATGGATCTGGCAAAACTAAACTGGGGTTATCCTTTAGTAAAGATCGACGGGATTCAATAAGGATTCAGGTAGAGGGTCTGGCTCCCTCTACCACGGACGAGATAACTTTTACACTTTTTAGTGAGAACTTTTCGACACACAAATGGACGAAGCTACTGTTTTATATAGAGAAGCAATCAGTTACGCTTTGGTTGAATTGTGAAGTATATGAGCAAGTAAGCGTTACAACGTTGGGGGACATCGTTCTAAGCGAAGACGCCACGCTGTACTTGAGTAAATCCTCGTCAGACCAAATTATGGTGAGTTATTTTTATTATATGTTTCCTGGACATTTTTACCCCAACTAGAAATTGGTGGAGGACGGGGTTTTGTTTTGATTTCTGTGGCACGCTCTGCAGCTAAACGACTTTATTACATACGGCTTGGTTGAAGTGGGAGTGACATGTGCTAAAATATTTTAGTCAAAGTAATGCGAGAGGGGGTTAATATTATTAATATAATATATAATAGGCGACCATATCAAAAAATGTACTCGTTATTTTTAAAGCTTGTTACCAAATATTTAGGAAGCGTATTTCGTACCAATCCAGTTCCGTACAAAAAATAAAAAAAGCACGCACGTAGGGTTCCGTAGGTACCACTATACATCTAAATAAATGTTGATTGAATGAAAGGTAAAATGAGGTTTTCGATTTATAACGTATTAAAAAAAACTAATTATTAGATCTCGTTCAAACCAATTTTCGTTGGAAGTTTGCATGGTAATGTACATCATATATTATTTTTACATTTATCATTCCCTTATTTTAGAAGTTACGGGGGGGGGGGGGACACACATTTTTCCACTTTGGATGCGTCTCTCGCGCAAACTATTCAGTTTAGAAAAAATATATATTAGAAACCCCAATATCATTTTTGAAGACCTATCCTTAGATACCCCACACGTATGGGCTTGATGAAAAAAAAAAATTGAGTTTCAGTTCTAAGTATGAGGAACCAAAAAATCTTAATGCGGTTCACCGAATACATCTACTTACAAAGTTTCCATAGTATAGCTCTTATAGTTACGGAATAAAGTGGGTGTGACATACGGACGGACAGACGGACGGACAGACATGACGAATCTATAAGGGTTCCGTTTTTTGCCATTTGCTACGGAACCCTAAAAACGGAACTGTTATAGGATCACTCGTACGTCTGTCTGTCCGTCTGTCTGTTACAGCCAATTTTCTCCAAACTTCTGGACCGATTGAGTTGAAATTTGGTACACAATGTAAGTAAATTGATGACCCAAACACAAACGTGCAAACTATTTATTTTGTGTTTTTGTCATTTTCGCGGGACAAATTAGGAAACTAAAAAAAAAGTTTTGCAAACGTTACTGTGTCATATCTCAAGTGAAAAGGCGTATGAGGATCTCAAATATGTCTTTGTTATTCTTTTATTCATGAAAACAGACGAAAATTGACCAATCCCCCCTGGTCTCCCAAACTACTCAGGCTAAAATTTTGAAACAAATACAAAATACACCGTGTTTTTTTTGATTTACGATAACTTTAAGGCAACGTTCTTTAGGTCAAACAAAGTTAATTTCCCGAAGACAGACAAATGATAAGTCTAACGGTATTAAAGATATTTAATTTTTAAATTTAATCAGTTAATCACGTTAAACTAGTGTAAAAGCCTCTCTTAATTGATAACAACAATTTTCTTTTAATACTTTATATGACTCTTATGAGTAAAGAGTTTCCAATTAGGTTTGTATACGCGTCAATCTAAAGTGACAATCTTGTACCTGTCAAGTGTTATCTTTACTTGTGTGTGTATGTCACGCCAACATAGACGTATTTGACACTGATTATTAGTTAACTCTAAAGGCCCTTTTAGAATGACCAAAGATAAAAGATTTCATTATTTTGTACTAAACCGAAAAAAATTTTTTTTTCGCAGTATTTGAAAATCTAATGTAGGTACCAATTAGTTTCTATGGATATACCTAGTAATATGCCGAAGTTATCGTAAATCAAAAAAAACACGGTGTATAGTCATTGCAGGAAAACCTACAAGAATTCTATCAAAAAGCAATGCGTATGTGCGGACACTGCTCCACGCGAGTTCAACTGGCACTTGGTCGATTTGATCTAATAGTAGAGTACTTCTTCCATCTAAATCCTGGTAAACCATTTTTATAATAAATATTGTGGTTTTATAGTAAACAGCAATTTGACTCTGAAATTAAGGTGCTCGCTATCTCCATTTCCTGTTTTTCGCGTTTAATCACATAACGCCATCCCTTTTAGTTCTTGTGTGGGCGTGTCATGTTTGACCTTTTAACATACGCGCTTTTCATGAGTTTTACTTCAAAACAGCTGTGCCTTTAATGTCCAGAACTTAAGTCACCGTCGTCAATACAACTTGCAAAAGATGTAAACAAAACCAAAATCACGTAGTTTTAAAGATCAAGTGCCGTCTTTACACTGATTTATACACTAGCTAGATCATTATTTTCGTATTAAGCATTATGAAATAACTATTCATTGTACGTTATTTTTAATAAAAACACGCTTGGTGGATATTTGAGGTAATGTGTCATTCACAAGTTCTATTGACGGCGACTTTAGTTAGCAATTTTCTAGAGAGTTAGCTTATTAAGCTACGGCTTCGCAACTACAAGTATAAGGCCAGCTACCCATCTATTACACATGTTTAGCCCCTGCTCACTTGTTGAAGTATTTAATAAAGTGAGACTGGTTGTTGAAAGTGAGTTATTAACTTGATACAGCCGCGTAATTGGCTCTTTAACGTCTTGGATACCTATTCGTTAAGGGAATTCCAACGGCAATAATAACGTTAAAGAAAAGCATGTACAGTCACAACACGGAATGTTAAGCCACTTGCTACTCTTCATAATTTAGCTGAGTAATACATACTGGATATACGAGTATAACTGACTAAAGCTGATTTGCATTATACGGCCAAAATACGAACAGTAGCAAGTGGCTCAACAATCCCGTGTGGAGACTGTACGAGTATAAAGCCCGATTTACTTCAAGGACAGTGACAGTACAGTGCCAAGGACAGTGGAGTGATGAAATAGAAAGCGATTCTATTTGGATCCACTGGCAAGGCAACTTGACTCGCTACTGTCCGATTGGTTTACACTGCTGTCTACTGTCCACTGTCCTTGGCCAACGTAAATTGTAAACATGCGAAAGTTGTCCAATCACCATTTTAATTTGATAAACATAACGACGAAACCTTATAAAATATAAGTAAAGTCGAACGGATATGTGTACAGTCATTGCGTCAAATACTTGAACGTTATACAGTTGCAAAGTGACATGTAGAAATGGTTGGGCATAAATTAAGAATAAGCCTAATATTACTATAGGTAAACAAAACAAAGATGATTTGTTTTAAACTTTCGCGACGTTCACACATACTGTTTATAATTATATAACGGGACTTAATTGCGTAACATTTTTTTTTATGGCACAGAAAAGGCAATCAAGCACACAGGCCACCTGATGATAAGTGGAAACTGTGACCCATAGCCATTCGCATTCACAAGAGTGCAAGCCTAAGACTGCAAATGCGTTGCCAACTCTGAGGACTACAATGGAATGCCTCTATGCTAGTCATTACACCGGCTGTCTTATCCCCAAACCGGAACACCACAATGCGAACATTGCTGTTTGGTGTTAAGTTAATGGATAAGATGGTGGTAGCGCTCCCCCGCTCACACACACACTATTTATACCTTGACGTTTCGATCGTGTCGCGAGCTTATCCAAGTTGCGTGCGAGTTTTTCGAACTACCCGCACGATCCAAACGTCGTGTTTATACGCGATTAAGTCCCGTTTTATATATATAACAGTAAAACAAAGATGAGACTAAAACATCCATATCTTACCGTATTAAATTCGAAGCAGCTGCTTAGTAACGTCTAGAATATCCCGCAAATTCCACCAAAACTCCAGCAAATAACATTTGCGTGTAAGTAAAATGCCGTCGGAAAATTAGCTGTCACTAAACAGCTTTCTAAATTAGTAGACTCGCACACGTCAGGGATTTCGTTAAACACGGCTAAATTAAATTATATGGCAGAAGCGAGCTTGTATTAATTTTCTAAAGCAACTTCGTTAATTTGCAGCGCTATTCCGGACGACGTACGATTTCAGAGTCCATTGTGCAAGTTCACTTGCTTTTGTTTGTTGCTACAAAGCATAGTTTTGTAACTAGATGTTAGTTTTTTATTTATCATTTAACCATTAGTTAGTTATATGTTAAACTAGCTAAATGCATGTTGAACACGCATTAATTTTACGAATCTAGTGAAAGGTAAATAGGTAGGTTTTTAGTTCAAAAAAAAGTCTAATCGACCTTAACAAAAAGGGGTTCTCAAACCATCTTTATTTCTCGTAAATGAACCCATTTACCGCTCCTTATGAATCACCTGTCATTTTTAAATCAAGTATGATATTTTTACCTATACGTACACTTATACATTAACAGCACGTTCGTGTATCGTGACAAATAGGATAATATCGTTAAATGTTTCTGTGACATCTTTTGCACAGAACTTATGGACACCCATAAGTTCCATACAATGTAGTTAATACGTTTACAACATTTCACGTATCTAATAAATATAAGTGAGTCAGAAATTTAACAGCACACAGATGTCGCAATAATGTAGCCATTGCGGCAGTAGACAAAAATGCGGAGGCCTCTAATTCAGCCGGTCGACATTAAAACGGTTTAATTGAACTATAAATCGCTTTAAAACGTCGCTTTAAATGGAAAACTACTAGTCGCTTGACCTTGCCTTTCATCTTGACTTTTTATTCTACCATCTGCCGTCCGTGTTTCTTTACAGATGTAGTGAATAATCCTTTCCTATCGGTTTTCTCAATTAGCGTTTGTACCCATCAATAAGCCAACTGCGAAAGTACAATAAATACGAAAATATCGGACAAAAACGATGGGATGTAATAAACCCCCATTATAAAAAGAGGGGTGTTATATAAGTTGTGTGTATCTGTACAACTAAACTGTAGCACACAAATCAGTCATAGAGAAAAAGGAGAGATTACTTAAAATAAAATCAAAAACCCGAATCCGTTTTTTATCCTTATTTTTCCCCCATGTGCCCAAGGCAGCAGAATTTGTTTTATGTTACAATACAAGACGTTATAATACGCCTCTCTAAAATCAATTCATAGCTTTAAAAGATCTTTCGTAAGATGAAAGTGTCTTCGATTTAATGGTTTAGATTTTATCATGGCACGCAAAGGTCAAATGACAAAAGGTCGATACAGCACAAAATGGCGTACAAGCCACCTGCGCATCTAGATCTGGGTATCATAGCACAAATTCTAAGAACGGTATTGCATTCCCTTTCCTGTTTATATCAGCATCCGCTAGAGAAAATAATACTATTTAAGTATTTTCAATTTAAGCTGTTGCCGTGGGATGCCACTCACGTGGGCACCGTCACACCTTCCTGGAACAAGCATTAGTGGCGGAATCAGCGCAGACCCTCAAAAGGCTACCTACATACAGTCAACTTGATAGAAGATACATATTTGAGCCTTTTGGGGTCGAAACTTTATACCTTGGGGACCAGGAGCACACCGTATTTTCAATGATCCTTGAAAGTTCCTGGTCGTAACTTGTGACCAAAATGCTGGCCTGTACTTGGCACAAAAAATAAGCATTGCCATTCAACGTGACAATCCCCAGCATTTTGGGAACAATATCCAATAGTAGGTGTTTGTTAGATTTGTTTAGTTTTAAGTAAGTTTGTAATATCGATCATATTTTTTTCCTTTTGCATTTGTACCCAGATAATTTAAGTATTATTTCTTTTCTTCTTTTCTCAAAACTTTGCCAATACGATAACATCTCAACAATTTGAGTAGAAGCTTCTGTAAATAATAATTTAATTTAACTACATCGCTAACATTTATGAAGCACGCTAAATATAACACGTTTTTTTCGTAATCTACATAAACAATGAAATGAAATTCGAGTAATAACTGGTTATATCTGATTTTAAACTGACAGTCATAATACGGGTTTAATCTCGTCAGCCTACATACATCAGCTAATAATATGTGAACCAGCCGAACGTTTCAGAGTAACGTACCTTAGTTTAAGCCTATTTAAATGTCGACTTGGCAGCTATGGAGGAAGGAAGTGCTTTGTACGTGCACGTCTGAAATTTCTGCACATTTTTATATGAACGCTTTGAGCGAAGCGGTAAAAGGCATGCGGGCTTTGCAGTGCTCACAGTGATAATATATGACAATTGTTTTACTTGGGAACCAACTTTAAATTCGTTTTTTTCCCGAATATTCATTTGTTCGATTTTTCCGGATGCTATGTTATGCTGAAGCTATTTTATTTTAAATAATTTAATTGCTGTACGTTGGTAATGTTAGGTCAATAAGCGATATCAAAGAACAAAGTCTTGTAACAAAACATTGCATTCATGATTTTGATCTATTCGGAATTATAACTCTTCGGAGCTATCTTGTGTACCCGTTTCATTGAATGACCTACATGCACTTTACGGAACTCTTTTAACGTTAGGTTGGTGTTGTGGGTATTTTGTTATGCCCCCGACGCTAAAAGGGGGGTAGTATCTGTGTCATCATAAACTAGCGAGATTTTTATGAAAATTGGTGGGGCTTATTAAGAAGATCACACCGGGTTATATCAGAAGGGATATGCTATTTTTATCTGTGATTTGTAATCATTTAATAGTTTAGTAAAACACAAACTTTGTTAATTCACCATAATCAGACAAGTATCTTGATTTGAATATCGAAGTTGATTACTTGGTAAAACATAATACAATGTAAAAACTACAAAAGTAAAGTGCATGCGTGCATGTGTATGTTAGTGTGTGTGTGTGTGTGTCTGTCTGTGCACACTTCCTCGTACTCGATGACATTACACCCGACGCATTACAGACGTTAGCGCTTATTAAGCTGCGCCGCGCAACTTTCTTGTATGTATGTATGTGTTCTGTGTTCCATCGTAGAGGCTAAATGGATTATTTCCGGGGAAAAAGTTTCCTCAGGTTTGTCTTAACGTTACGAATGGCACTAGGTTGGCAGTGCCACAGGCTTAATTGCAGTCTTGAGAATGAAAATGTGTATGGGTCAGATTTGCCTAGTCTATGATATTAAAAAAAAACAACGGAGGTCCAACATGCATCGAAAAGATTTTACTTCCATTTTGTATTTATTTTCCTTGAATTTAATTCCATTTTCAGTTTCATTTAGCTCTAAGACTTATTACAGTACAATAGTTTCACGTAATGGCTTTGCTAAATAAACAAAAAGCCCTAGTATTATTTGCCGGTAGAACTAAAACAACAAAGTATGGTCTGTTTGTAAAGACATCATAAGTTAATTACTACTTTTGTGGCTCGTAATTTAACGTTATGTTTAAACTGCCGTTAAATCATGTTTTACAAGAAAAGTCATTAATCGTAAGTACAAAAGTGGTGATAAGTATGCGATGGTGACTGTATCGACATCGCCTTGTTAAGTTGTCATTTCGCATCCGATCGCAGACTACAACGGCAGATGGCAACGTCAGGTGTCCGACGCCTGCTGATGCCGTCTGCCGTTGAAGTCTGCGGTTGTGATTCCGCACCCGACCGCACGTAGGAGTTGTGAGCAGCAGGCATCAGACGTCGGCATCACTACTGGGTCACAGATAAATACTGATGCTTAGCTACAATGTCTCAAAGTTTTTGATATATAACTTGATATTTATCAAATAATCTCAATATACAGGGTTATTGGTAAGTCGACCTATTCCCGTTAGGAGGTGATAGGGGTGACTATTTGCGATAAGTTTGACCCCCATATGCATTATGCAAAAGTGAACCATTTTTGAGTTATCGCGTTTATTAGTTTTTTTTTAAATTAGTCGGAAATTCAACTTGAAAAATTTATTACAAAAAAAGTATCAATTTAAATCTTTTTTTTTCTTCTGATTTACAAAACCGATTAAACACTGGTTATTTCTCAATATTAAAACAATAATTATCGGTCCAAATTTAAAAAAGCGAGACGGAAAACGAAATTTTTTCAATATTTTTTGCGATCGCTTTCCACTAAAATGCCTTAAAAACAAAAAAAACGTTATGAAACTTGGCTTGCAGATTATTTTAAAAACTTAACTGTTTTATTAGCTCTCCAAAAACGCATAATAAGTAGAAAATTATTTAAAAAACCTGAAAAAATAATCATCACAAAGGAAGCGGGCGGAAACAAAAGTCACAAATGCAACTTCAAAAATTGAAATTAAAAGACATACCAAATTTAAATCATACATTTTTTATTTGCTTACGAGTATAACAGTTAGTTTTGATAGATTTAGTTGGTTAATTTTAAGTTTTGTTCGGACGTGACTTCCTTGTTGCTTCCTTTGTGATCAATTCTTTCCAGCAATCTTTAACAAAACTCATTTTAGTTTTAATAGCTCGTTAGAAAGCTGGAAAAAGGTCAATGTTTTATGTGTAATCTGCCCGCCAAATGTATTGGTAAATTTTTCTGTTTTCGTGTACATTTTGTTGGAGTTTGATAAAAAAACATGCATTTCTTAGTTTTCGGCCTCGCATTCTCAAACGTGTACAGATAATATTTTTTTAATTTTGCATTGGAACAACAAATTCATCTTGTACAAAAGCAAATAAAAAATGTATGATTTAAATTTGGTATGTTTTTTAATACTAATTTTTGAAGTTGCATTTGTGACTTTTGTTTCCGCCCGCTTCCTTTGTGATGATTATTTTTTCAGGTTTTTTTATCTAATTTTCTACTTGTTATGCGTTTTTGGAAAGCTAATAAAACAGTTAAGTTTTTAAAATAATCTGCAAGCCAAGTTTCATAACGTTTTTTTTTGTTTTTAAGGCATTTTAGTGGAAAGCGAACGCAAAAAATATTGAAAAAATTTCGTTTTCCGTCTCGCTTTTTTAAATTTGGACCGATAATTATTGTTTTAATATTGAGAAATAACCAATGTTTAATCGGTTTTGTAAATCAGAAGAAAAAAAAAAGATTTAAATTGTATGATTTAAATTTGGTATGTTTTTTAATTCTAATTTTTGAAGTTGCATTTGTGACTTTTGTTTCCGCCCGCTTCCTTTGTGATGATTATTTTTTCAGGTTTTTTTAAATAATTTTCTACTTGTTATGCGTTTTTGGAAAGCTAATAAAACAGTTAAGTTTTTAAAATAATCTGCAAGCCAAGTTTCATAACGTTTTTTTTTGTTTTTAAGGCATTTTAGTGGAAAGCGAACGCAAAAAATATTGAAAAAATTTCGTTTTCCGTCTCGCTTTTTTAAATTTGGACCGATAATTATTGTTTTAATATTGAGAAATAACCAATGTTTAATCGGTTTTGTAAATCAGAAGAAAAAAAAAGATTTAAATTGATACTTTTTTTGTAATAAATTAATCAAGTTGAATTTCCGACTAATTTAAAAAAAAACTAATAAACGCGATAACTCAAAAATGGTTCACTCTTGCATAATGCATATGGGGGTCAAACTTATCGCAAATAGTCACCCCTATCACCTCCTTACGGGAATAGGTCGACTTACCAATAACCCTGTATAAAAGAAGATACTGACAGACTGACAGATATTAACGCATAGCTCAAACCGGTGGGTCTAGAGATTCCAAATTTGGCATGTAGGTTCCTTATAAGGTCTAGGGTTAAACTAAGAAAGGATTTCTGGAAATGCAACCCCTAAGGGGTTACCAAAGGGAGTGACGGCTCTCCATGTAACAGAAGATGAAAAAAAACTTTTTGACATAAATCATCGTGTGGCACATATTTGGACAGCTATTATAACGTTGACAAATACTATATTATGTCAAAATCAAAAAGGTTTTATTGACTAGAATAGAGCTCCTTCGTTTGTTGACTGTTTAAAATTATATTAAAATTATATTTGGCTTTTATTATTAATCCCATGTTCATATTCAACCGCAGTTTGCGTGTTCATCAATTAATTCCCCACCACTGAGTTGTACGCAGTATTCGTTAGCACATATGGCCGTATTCGATTATTTCCGTGCGCTAATATTGCCGAAACTCGGTTAAATCAACCGTTACGACTTCATTAAACTAACGCCACGGTACGTTTTCCTGCCGGATACAACACGTGTTACGGAGTTATTGTACCGACTAGTGTTGTTTGGAAGTCATTTCTCGAGTAAGCTTTCAATAACATTATTTTTCGGGTATGTTTTGTTGTAATTTTTGACATTATTTTACGGACTTCGGACCCTTCCAGAAATTCTCTCGTGGAAAAACTGTTGTCTTTCTACATTTCTGTGAGGGCTTTTCCAATATAAATCCCAGAGCGTATCATATTTTTTTGTGTTAATTGAGTTTACTTAATTGGTGCAACACACAAAACAATAATAAAGAAAACTATTTTATTACAATGCACTGAATTGGGTTCCACGTTTGCCAAGTGCACGTTTTTATATAAGTTATATTGAGTAGTTTTCTGTATTCATTCGTAAAATACATAAAAAAGTGGTCTTATCATCTATAAAAACAATTACGAAAGTCAAAATCCTGAATGTGAATTTATTTACGGCACTATTCCATACCGAATTATGCTTACATTAAGTTCAGTTTACGCGAGCTTGTTTACTGTGGGACCTGCTAATTAGAATCGCTATACTTACGCATATGTGGACCTCCAACTCAAAATAAACCTAACAGCAGCTGGCGCTTACGATGTTATCTGTTTTACTATAATACAAATCATATGGCAACGGCATTCAGAACAGCATAAATGCCAGTTATCACATGGGTTGCTTTGATTTGGAAGGATCATATGTAGCCGGCTTGGCCCTTGCATGGCTTTTCGTTAGCACGTTTAGAGAAATTTAGTTACGTGTTAACTTTAGTTCTCCACGTCTAGTTGAGCTAAAGTGCTATGAATCTGTGTACAGTGTGTGGCTGATATGTATCTGAATTAGGTTACTGTTGCATGGGAGTTGCTAGCAACCAAATTGTTGGTGATTACTAACTAGTTACTATTAAAACGCATTTTGTTATAAGCAGACCACGGAATATATTCCTTCTGTATCCAGCGCAAAGTTAAATGACAGCTAGGGATCGCCTTTATCGATAAACTCAATATCAAAGCTTTTCTCATATAGGTACTAGTGATTAATATACTAGGATTTAGGCGGTAAAGTCCATTATCGTGTGTGACCAGCCCTTCTATTCTAGGCTTTAAAATCCAAATCGTATTAAACCTGTTACGGTATTGTTTTTAACCCGGCCGCCATTACTGTCAAGAAAATAAGAGCTATCAAAACGTTGAAAGTGCGATAACAGGGGGTTTATTATAACATAGCTATGCAGTGCCGCGAACCGGGAGACGAAGTGTTAGCAGACCTTCCACAAGGTGGACTGACGATCTGATAAAGGTCGCGGGAAACCGCTGGGTGACAGCAGCAGAGGACCGATCGTTGTGGAAAACCTTTGGGAAGGCCTTTGTCCAGCAGTGGACGTCTTGCGGCTGAAAATGATGATGATGATGATGAGCTATGCAGTTCATTTTACGGCGAGCGTAAAGGACAGAGCTATAGCAGTTATATAGCTCTGTCGGCGGAGGTAAAAACAATACCATAACAGATAAAAGACGATTTCGTTTTTACCGCCTAGAATAGAGGCGCTGGACAAAGAGGATAATGGATTTTACCGCCTAAATCCTTGTTTCACTGCTGTCAGCATCAATATTTATAAACTTCACGTTTTTGCAGTGACGTCTGTATCAGGATTGACGTCTTATGTACCTAGTACACTGTAGTCACCGTTATCGTATTTTAAAAGTACCAAATGAAGTTTTTAATCTCCAGAATACCTAGGACGTCATGACGTTGCCATTTTTATGGAACATCCCGAACTCGCGGTTGGTGCCTGACGCTGGGCGATAAACGTGTCATTTGCCAAATAGCTCCGTTTGCATTTGAACCTTTTTTGAAGTGTAATTTTACTTTGGAAAAGGTTTTTAGGATTCTATTAACATATTTGAATTTAGAACTCAGAATATTATTACTTGCCAGATACCTAGTATTTTTCGTAGGTTCTAAAAAAGGTTTAAACAGTGATCAAGCCTCGTTTACCATCGATTTAAATCTTAAATAGTGTTTCTAGAAAACCGGCCCAGTGCGAGTCGGACTTGCCCACGAAGACTTCCGTACCACGCTCGGCCCCCTTTAATTTGTAATGAAATTTTTTGTAGCGTTTGTGAAAAATTCATATATCTACCTATTATGGTTTATGAGATAGGTTCAGCCCGTGTCAGGCAGAAGGACGTAAAGGCGGATGGACGGACGGACCGCGGCGGTTTAGAAATAAATCCCTCCCCCCTTCCACCACCCTTTAGTTAAGAAAAACTCTAAAAAAGATACTTTAACTAGAATAATGTTTACCCTGGTGAACAATCGACTTCTGATCATCAAGTTCTGAAGCTTAAACCGTTTTTTAAATGTTTTTGTAATAAATTATATAACTTTATTACTGCTGTATGAAAAACTATGTAATTAAAACTCCACGTCTGCTAGTCTGTGAAGTATTTGATGTATTTCCAAATTAAAATAGGCCTCCTTGGCATACAGGATTGGTGAAGCATTTATTTTTATGTAAATGTGCAAATCATTCCTCGTGAATATAGGTACTGCATTCATTCTGTGGCTGATTGAATGTTTCTGCCAGCATCACAGTATCATCATTTTTATTCCTCTTTCATCCCGTTCCGATTATCGAGCGAGAGAGACACTAATGAAGTACCGAATTCCGGTTTTCGGCGATAATGCCGCTGTGTCTCAATTGGATAATTCTGGAATAAAAATCGCCTTTTACTAAGCTACCTGTGCTACATCAAAGGTTGCCTTCAAATAAGTTCATAGAAATTACAGAGAGCAGCTGTTAGCTGTTATTTTGTGTCTGTATAAAGCCAGTTTCAATTTAATGGCGAACTTCACTCAAAGAAAATCCAATTTTCCCTTTTCCCCGATCCGTTTCTTATTTGAGGCTTTGTGCTTTCAATAGGACATTGTTACATACAATCTGGGCTCTTTACGATTCACTGGCTCTGTGCACTGCTATATTGCTTAGTATCCGTCATATTTGCACATGATTACGAACTTAAATGTAAATTGAGAACTGTCTTCGCCTGGCAACATCACATTGTAACTGGAGAAATGAAAGTGGTTTTATGATATATTTATGTTATACAACACCCTAAATTATTATTGGCTTTTGTAGTATATTTATGAATCACGAGTGACAATAATAGATAGCGCTACTCACCTTTTTGTTATGTTAAATCCATACTAATATTATAAATGTAAAAGTAACTGTTTGTTTGTTTGTTACGATTATACTGATGTTCCACTGAACGAATTTAATTGAAATTTCGTACCTATAGATAAAGCTTGAAGATCAGGAAAGGACTTGGATGTATCAGATATTATCAGACCATTATGGGACCCTGTTCCACCATAGAATTGAGTCACAGTGATGTTATGATTCAAGTCGTAAGAAGTGTCAAACAAATTGTTTCATAAGTTCACTGTGACACAGTTATATAGTGGGCCAGGGTCCCATTGGGCTGATATTACTATTTAACCCGAAAAATTGTTTTCTATTGTTTGAATTTGACATCTTATAATATTTTCTTTTCTTGTGACATTTTAATTGACTACTCATTTTAATAATATTTGCACGCTTGCAAGCAACATTGAATATAATGTACTGTAACATCCCTATACTGTGTCTCTGCAATTAAAATATATACTGATTTCTGAATCTAAAAAAATCCTAAAAGTATAGCCGTAAAGCGGCTTCTTTTCGAATAAAGTCCCGGAAAAACCTTGTACTATTTATTTTGTAAAATATATACTCATAAAACACTAAGCACATAAAAACCTACTGAAATGAAAATGAAAATAAATGAAAATTTAAAATAATTTATTTGGCACAAAAAAAAACAGTTTACAAGCAAAATGTCTTAACCTACATACATTTATTTTTTATTACGGCCGAAATGGTCTCCGCTCAGCTTTATGCCTCTGAATGTTGTTAATACATTCACAGGCGCTGGTTTTCAGTGAGACCAGACTAGTTTTAATGCTGCACTAAAACATTTCATGAATAAAACCAATATATAAAATAAGTTACAAAACGAAAAGCAAAATCTGAAAGCAGCAAATGTTACAAAGACTGCCAAAGTCCAAAGCGTCGTCACCGCTAAACTCTCCGGTAAACTTCTACGGGGTCTGTTGCATACTTAACACCAAGGTCCAAGTTTGTCTTAACAAATTGTAGTGGGGAAGTTAAGACCCGCACTCACGTACAGGCGGGCGGGGACAGAAAAACTTAGAGCAGTACCTGTCCGAACAATGCGCACGTAGTAGCCGCCGACTTCAACTGCTGGGTGTGGCGTGAGAACCGGGGAACAGCGAGTACAAGTATAATGAAGACTTTAGCTGGCGCAAAGAAGGATGTTGATTCTTATTGAACTTTACGATATAAGCTGCTATGGATTGAAAAACTGGAAATTATAATAACTAAGTGGAACCAAACAAAAATATCAAAATATGGTTAAAATTCAATGGGATTATTAGAGCCCTGGCCTTTAAATATAAAATATATTTTACTGCAACTATGTACTTAAACGTAACTGTAACCGTAACTTAAACTGAGTTTTTTAAGGCCAAAACTACTATTTAGGTACTTACTGGTTTTTACCATTTAGTACGGTCAGCTGCAGAGAAATGTAACCCCCTTTGCAAGGCAACTTGTATGCAGGGGGGGTTAGTTTTCTCTGCAGCTGACTGTACAGTGTTTACCGATTTGTGACGTCATGTCATAGCTAGTGAGAATGTGGGACGGCCTCCCATTTCTGACTTTTGCAGTGCTCGGATTGCAGTTGGTCCTATATACATATTGCATATTATTTAGCCTGTTGTCACGGGATGGAAAAAACTTGAAGAATTGAAAGATTGTGGTTATGATGCCAATTTGAGGAGGACTTCTTGTTTAAATTAGGTTTCAAAGAAGCACGCTGGTATTTCCTTGTGTAGTGATAAATCTACCCTAGTTGCACCGGTAGATTCTATTTATATGAACCGCTAGTTTATTTGTCTGTTTATCCGACTGCGGAAAAGCCTAAGAGTAGGATTATGTGTTTGACTTGTATATATGTCCCACTCAATGTCCGCTAGTAAATACTAAACGGCTAAACCAATTTTAATAAAATTATTTAAATGTGAAATTGGCGAAATAAAAAATTATACAGGATAACTAACATTACTTTGACGACATTATCCAATCAGCAGTTGGGTTTTTTTAAAGCTTGCTTTTCGTTAGACATGTTGAAAATTTCTGAACAGAAGTCGTTGATTTATATTGTAGGTAGGTACTTTTAACTTATAACAAAGTGGTTTCGCACTTTGTCTGCCTGGGTTTCTGCTAACTCCTCCTAATCCACGCAATGGATTTATTACTAGTTGGATATTTTTTCACGGAAGGTTACGGTGGTGAAGGTTTACTTATAATAAATTCTCCTATTATGTATAGAAAACTTACATAAACCGAAACGAAGCGAAAACTTGTTCAAAATAATTGATGTAAACATAACTAACATTTCAAACCTATCTTTTAACAATCATAAATATAGCCGAGCTATGGACTTTACCTACACAATATTTCCAGCTGTTTGCGTCATCCAAACAAAGTTGCAACTTCTAGTCTTAACAAAGTAGTAAGTAACAATATTGACGACCGACGTTAATGCGGTGTTCAGGTGATTGGTTAGTCGATAGGTTCATTCATTTAAAATGGTTTAAAGAAAAAGTATTTTGGATTTAGCCAGCAAACGATCGAAATATCCAAAAAACGTGCCAAACATTCCTGGTTTTCCCGAAAGGGTAATTTTTTGCCCTGTACGTATGCATATGGTTTTTGTAACCTCAGATTCAGATCAGATTCGGTTTAGCATCGTGAGAAGATACAATTCATGAAGGTTACCAACATCTTAACATAGTATAAAACATAGAGTTACTTTCCGCCGTCATTTCCTCTGTATGTAGGCTTAGATCTTTCAAACTTTCATCAATAAATAAAGTGATTTCAGACGAATGTTTTCATGCATGACAAATTCTATAGGGTGAGGGCATCAATGTTGGACACTAAGCTGAAGGCACCAATAATGGGCACTTAACTCTTAATTCAAAAATGATAAGGTTATAAATTGTCTGTCTCAAAATAAATGAATAACCCTCATCTTCTGTAACACGACATTCGAGTGTACATCATTGTTCCTAGTTCATTATCGGTTCCGGTACCCTAAAGGACAGTATTAAAATATGCAGTCATTATTTCGAGGCATGTTTGAAGGTTTCAAGACTTTGAAGTAATGTTTCCTTGGCATCCGCTTGAATCTTGTTACTTGCTTTCCCCATAAGATTAACGTAAGAGTTCAAACGGGGAGGTTTGGGAGTCTTTGCGAAGGATGTGAGCAGGATTTCCCCAAGTCCGTTTGGTTTTTTGTATTTCTTTTATTTCTAAAGTTCAATGCAGGTGAGTTCTACCAATGAAAAATGTTTAATTTTTACTACAAAATATATGAAATCTTTATTTTAAATCACGCTCGTATAATAATATTAATAACTTTCTTTCTTCGAGATTGGGATACACCATAATTATATTATTGGTCAATAGCCGTCCAAAAACTATTTCGCGATTCATGACTTACATTAAACGGTCAGATTTTTGAAATTATGTTTTTGACAATTTTTCTGTAACTATGCGCCACTTTAACATTTATTTAAACACATCAACGTGTCCAAACTAAGCTAGATAAGAACCTGAAAAGAAAAGTTCAAGATTATAAAAAGCGCGACCTATTATAATACAAGTGTAACAATTAATACATGTGTCGGTGATTCATTACAGCCATAATAAGAATGATATTAAGTCATCAATATTTTTAAAACCTTAAAAAAACAAAAACAACTGCTGAATAAAATTTAGACGCCATTATAAGAACGTCGTTTACATTCTGAACAAGCGTAATATTTTAGACGTGATCTCATTTCGTCACTACATGCTAAGATTTATGTCTCAAATGCGCAACGTCTTTGAATTACAAAACATGTTTTATTGCCGCTAGGTATGAAGTTTTAGATCTGTTTAGCGAAGTCTTAGATATTCTGCAAATAACTCGACTATTAAATTTTGCTTGGAGAAAACAGGCGACTTTTAATAATTGCCGATATATTTATTTCAGGCGTTTTGATGTTATTTCAAGAGTTATTCAACTAGAATACAGCGCGTTACAGACACAGGTGTATTATAAACGATTATTAATACATTATTACGTAATGAGTTCCTTAAATGACGATTGGTGGACGTACTTTCGGTGAAATGTAGAACACCATTAATATCACTTAATAGCAATTATCACAGAGCCGTGCTGTACTATACTGTCTTTATTTGTATAATTAGTATTGTATATTATAGCACATAATAAATACTCTTGAAATCTCATTTTCAATCCCTCAAAATAAACTGAGTAGTTATTTTGGTGAATATTAACAGCAAATGCAAAAAAAAATGTTTTAAAATCCGGCAGGTTTTCAAAACTATGCTGGAAATTTGAACTATAGGTTTATTTCGAATCATGTTTCATTGTTTTTTCATTGTTTTCGAATCTCAGGAGATTCATGATACAAGCAAGCTTAGAGATTCAATGTTGTTCATAGCTGTGGTATAGTAGTAGATACTCGTATAACTGCAAATAATTACTTATTAAACATAAGTATTATCGTTAGTGAAAGCAGAAGCCCTCATGCCAGTAACACACTGTATTTATATTTCTGTAATAAAAAAAAAAACAAATAAAAGCATAAAACTACATATTAACATCGAATATTAAGAGATCTAAGATATTAAAAGATCTAAAGTATTATCAGACCTTAAGCAAACTAAAATAAGCGTCCATGCTCGTATGTTGGCCAGTTCCTCTTACAGCTGTTAGATAGGTAGGTACTCCTCGAAACGCGAATGAGGAAAGGGACCCTCCTTAAATTTGCGTCGGCTCTCTAGCGGAAAATCCAATGATTTACTGGGCTAAAGTCTTATCATAATCTGGCACGTCCCTCGTATTTCACGCTGAGTTAGTGCTCCGTGGCATCCCACTATTTTGTCTAACTATTAGACTACCTTGGTTAATCAAGTGCGGATTGTCGTAAAGAAGTTTTAAACGCTTACGGTTCATTTAGTTTATAAACCCACTCATTTTAATTCCCTACTCAAAAATACAGGTTTTATTATGTCTAATCTGCTTATCTGTTTCTGCTTGTGGTATCGTAGTTCCATGGATCAACTGGTTTTGATTTATAAGGGACAAGAAAATATGTGCCCGTTAGGATCACCTCGTTGTCCGTCTGTTTTCTGTCGGTTTTTCAAGACCGTTTTACTGAGGAACACGTAGAGGTCTGATTGAAATTATTATCAAATACAAGAGTCGATTGCTGTGAAATAATATTTAATCAAAAAATGCGTCACTTAAATACATAGAAAACATCCAAGACTAGGGATCAAACACTTGATATTTGTAAATCTCCTTACTGGGAATTGAACCTAGCTTTGTTTAGTCAGGGTTATCCACCTAGACTAACATGTTGTCTTTATAGATTTTAGTTATGATTCCCTTTCTGAGCTGTAGACGAGCTATTCAAAAGTGTGCGCAATAATCGCTAGCGTGATCCTACTAGTATTACTGCTGCACTCGGTGGATGATGGTGACCTTTTTGGACCCTTTCCCACGAGCCGTTCGGCGGCAGGTTCGAAGCATCCCTGTTGGGTCTTGAGACAATTAAACAGTAAAAAACAAATACAAGTACTGAATATAACAGTGGCGTCCGCACCCTTTGACTTGACAGGAAGAGATTTTATTAACCTAAAAGCAATTACAGCTCTAAACTATACATAAACTAGATTCACTTAGTCTATGTTTATTAGGGCGGTGACAGACACCACAAGCTATTGAGATATTACACAATGATATAAATAAAAACGTGTTAATTTTCCGTTAACAATAAGAATAACATCCCAGTTTGTTGTGATAATACAGCCAATAAACAACGCTAAATCCGTCTTATCTCGCAATAGCCAAGATTGCTTAGCGTCCCTTTAATTATATAAACGCTACCGCCTCCAACGATTATCCCTCGGATCTTATAATTGCCCTATTACGAGGGCTTCAATTATTTATCTTTATGACATAACAACCATTAGGTAAGCTGATTAGTTTCCACTAAATAGCGCTAAGTAATTTCTAGTTGGTACATGTTGTGACTTTACGGTGGTTATGTTGTTACATTCGGCGAATTATGGCAAGAGGTCAGGTTGTTTGGTGCTCATTATAACGTTTATACGACTAACGAGTCTTGGGCACTTAAGTTCTAAAAAATCAGCTCAGTAATAAATAGCGTTATGGAAATAACAGAGAGATAAAAGTATTTTTCATCTCTCCTGTTCGGAAAGTTTAATTTGAATGGGTGGATAGCCGGGTGGAAAATTGAGTTTTCATCTCTAGGGTGGAAAGTAAATTTTTTTTAATAGTTACGATTGGCCACGGATTCTAAGATAATTGAGCTACGTCATATTATTAAAATAAAAGATTTTCATATATCTAAACTCGGCTATACGTTAAACGATGTATTTATTACGGCCTATAGGTTCATATGAAAATCATTTTAAGACTGGTCTATTTTTTTCGCAATTACAGAAAATCAACATTTAAAATTATTCCTCTATTCTGCTGCCCGCCATAATGCCGTGATAGCATAGCATGACACTTTTTCTTTCACGTTTCGGCATGGCCATCTAGAAAATACACTACTGCCAACATTAGAAAAGTTTAATCGAGTTGGTCACGACCAAGGAGCTTATTATACAACAAGGAGGTTGAACACCGAACATCCGTTCGAAACAAGAAATTTGACCTTTATTACGTCACGAATATATTCCATCTCTTTCTTTAGTTAGGGTAAGAATGAGATGGAATATATTCGTGACGTAATAAAGGTCAAATTTCTTGTTTCGAACGGATGTTCGGTGTTCAACCTCCTTGTTGTATAATAAGCTCCTTGGTCGTGACCAACTCGATTAAACTTTTCTAATGTTGGCAGTAGTGTATTTTCTAGATGGCCATGCCGAAACGTGAAAGAAAAAGTGTCATGCTATGCTATCACGGCATTATGGCGGGCAGCAGAATAGAGGAATAATTTTAAATGTTGATTTTCTGTAATTGCGAAAAAAATAGACCAGTCTTAAAATGATTTTCATATGAACCTATAGGCCGTAATAAATACATCGTTTAACGTATAGCCGAGTTTAGATATATGAAAATCTTTTATTTTAATAATATGACGTAGCTCAATTATCTTAGAATCCGTGGCCAATCGTAACTATTAAAAAAAATTTACTTTCCACCCTAGAGATGAAAACTCAATTTTCCACCCGGCTATCCACCCATTCAAATTAAACTTTCCGAACAGGAGAGATGAAAAATACTTTTATCTCTCTGTTATTTCCATAACGCTATTTATTACTGAGCTGATTTTTTAGAACTTAAGTGCCCAAGACTCGTTAGTCGTATAAACGTTATAATGAGCACCAAACAACCTGACCTCTTGCCATAATTCGCCGAATGTAACAACATAACCACCGTAAAGTCACAACATGTACCAACTAGAAATTACTTAGCGCTATTTAGTGGAAACTAATCAGCTTACCTAATGGTTGTTATGTCATAAAGATAAATAATTGAAGCCCTCGTAATAGGGCAATTATAAGATCCGAGGGATAATCGTTGGAGGCGGTAGCGTTTATATAATTAAAGGGACGCTAAGCAATCTTGGCTATTGCGAGATAAGACGGATTTAGCGTTGTTTATTGGCTGTATTATCACAACAAACTGGGATGTTATTCTTATTGTTAACGGAAAATTAACACGTTTTTATTTATATCATTGTGTAATATCTCAATAGCTTGTGGTGTCTGTCACCGCCCTAATAAACATAGACTAAGTGAATCTAGTTTATGTATAGTTTAGAGCTGTAATTGCTTTTAGGTTAATAAAATCTCTTCCTGTCAAGTCAAAGGGTGCGGACGCCACTGTTATATTCAGTACTTGTATTTGTTTTTTACTGTTTAATTGTCTCAAGACCCAACAGGGATGCTTCGAACCTGCCGCCGAACGGCTCGTGGGAAAGGGTCCAAAAAGGTCACCATCATCCACCGAGTGCAGCAGTAATACTAGTAGGATCACGCTAGCGATTATTGCGCACACTTTTGAATAGCTCGTCTACAGCTCAGAAAGGGAATCATAACTAAAATCTATAAAGACAACATGTTAGTCTAGGTGGATAACCCTGACTAAACAAAGCTAGGTTCAATTCCCAGTAAGGAGATTTACAAATATCAAGTGTTTGATCCCTAGTCTTGGATGTTTTCTATGTATTTAAGTGACGCATTTTTTGATTAAATATTATTTCACAGCAATCGACTCTTGTATTTGATAATAATTTCAATCAGACCTCTACGTGTTCCTCAGTAAAACGGTCTTGAAAAACCGACAGAAAACAGACGGACAACGAGGTGATCCTAACGGGCACATATTTTCTTGTCCCTTATAAATCAAAACCAGTTGATCCATGGAACTACGATACCACAAGCAGAAACAGATAAGCAGATTAGACATAATAAAACCTGTATTTTTGAGTAGGGAATTAAAATGAGTGGGTTTATAAACTAAATGAACCGTAAGCGTTTAAAACTTCTTTACGACAATCCGCACTTGATTAACCAAGGTAGTCTAATAGTTAGACAAAATAGTGGGATGCCACGGAGCACTAACTCAGCGTGAAATACGAGGGACGTGCCAGATTATGATAAGACTTTAGCCCAGTAAATCATTGGATTTTCCGCTAGAGAGCCGACGCAAATTTAAGGAGGGTCCCTTTCCTCATTCGCGTTTCGAGGAGTACCTACCTATCTAACAGCTGTAAGAGGAACTGGCCAACATACGAGCATGGACGCTTATTTTAGTTTGCTTAAGGTCTGATAATACTTTAGATCTTTTAATATCTTAGATCTCTTAATATTCGATGTTAATATGTAGTTTTATGCTTTTATTTGTTTTTTTTTTTATTACAGAAATATAAATACAGTGTGTTACTGGCATGAGGGCTTCTGCTTTCACTAACGATAATACTTATGTTTAATAAGTAATTATTTGCAGTTATACGAGTATCTACTACTATACCACAGCTATGAACAACATTGAATCTCTAAGCTTGCTTGTATCATGAATCTCCTGAGATTCGAAAACAATGAAAAAACAATGAAACATGATTCGAAATAAACCTATAGTTCAAATTTCCAGCATAGTTTTGAAAACCTGCCGGATTTTAAAACATTTTTTTTTGCATTTGCTGTTAATATTCACCAAAATAACTACTCAGTTTATTTTGAGGGATTGAAAATGAGATTTCAAGAGTATTTATTATGTGCTATAATATACAATACTAATTATACAAATAAAGACAGTATAGTACAGCACGGCTCTGTGATAATTGCTATTAAGTGATATTAATGGTGTTCTACATTTCACCGAAAGTACGTCCACCAATCGTCATTTAAGGAACTCATTACGTAATAATGTATTAATAATCGTTTATAATACACCTGTGTCTGTAACGCGCTGTATTCTAGTTGAATAACTCTTGAAATAACATCAAAACGCCTGAAATAAATATATCGGCAATTATTAAAAGTCGCCTGTTTTCTCCAAGCAAAATTTAATAGTCGAGTTATTTGCAGAATATCTAAGACTTCGCTAAACAGATCTAAAACTTCATACCTAGCGGCAATAAAACATGTTTTGTAATTCAAAGACGTTGCGCATTTGAGACATAAATCTTAGCATGTAGTGACGAAATGAGATCACGTCTAAAATATTACGCTTGTTCAGAATGTAAACGACGTTCTTATAATGGCGTCTAAATTTTATTCAGCAGTTGTTTTTGTTTTTTTAAGGTTTTAAAAATATTGATGACTTAATATCATTCTTATTATGGCTGTAATGAATCACCGACACATGTATTAATTGTTACACTTGTATTATAATAGGTCGCGCTTTTTATAATCTTGAACTTTTCTTTTCAGGTTCTTATCTAGCTTAGTTTGGACACGTTGATGTGTTTAAATAAATGTTAAAGTGGCGCATAGTTACAGAAAAATTGTCAAAAACATAATTTCAAAAATCTGACCGTTTAATGTAAGTCATGAATTGCGAAATAGTTTTTGGACGGCTATTGACCAATAATATAATTATAATAAATAAAAGTATTTTTCATCTCTCCTGTTCGGAAAGTTTAATTTGAATGGGTGGATAGCCGGGTGGAAAATTGAGTTTTCATCTCTAGGGTGGAAAGTAAATTTTTTTTAATAGTTACGATTGGCCACGGATTCTAAGATAATTGAGCTACGTCATATTATTAAAATAAAAGATTTTCATATATCTAAACTCGGCTATACGTTAAACGATGTATTTATTACGGCCTATAGGTTCATATGAAAATCATTTTAAGACTGGTCTATTTTTTTCGCAATTACAGAAAATCAACATTTAAAATTATTCCTCTATTCTGCTGCCCGCCATAATGCCGTGATAGCATAGCATGACACTTTTTCTTTCACGTTTCGGCATGGCCATCTAGAAAATACACTACTGCCAACATTAGAAAAGTTTAATCGAGTTGGTCACGACCAAGGAGCTTATTATACAACAAGGAGGTTGAACACCGAACATCCGTTCGAAACAAGAAATTTGACCTTTATTACGTCACGAATATATTCCATCTCTTTCTTTAGTTAGGGTAAGAATGAGATGGAAGTCATGCTCCTTGGCCGTGACCAACTCGATTTAACTTTTCTAATGTTGGCAGCATGTGTATTTTAACTTTTTTATGAATCTAAAAAAAAAGTGTTTCAATAGATAAAGCGGGAAACGAGATTAAATGTATTTAGGTATACCGTGTCTTTTTTCCTCACAGTCGAAATGAAAAGTAGAGTGTCTAACTCGGGTGAAATTACCCATTTCCCCTCGAGCTATTGGCGCTCTCACTTCGTTCGAGCGCCAGAAATATCTCGGGTGAAATGGGTCACTTTCAACCCTTGGTTATCAATCTACTATTGTTTTACAAGGGGGAAAGTTGTATTTTACAACGCACGAGACGTAAAATAACTTTTCACCCGTGTACAACATAAAACGTTTCACCTTACTACAGCGAGGAAAATTTTCGGATGCTTTTTGTTCGCACATCGACTTACTTGGACTGTCAGAACATTTTAACCGTTTTTACAACTTGAATGAAGGTTAAAGTTGAATGGTGATATTTATGAATAAAATAAAGTTGTAAGAGTGTATTTAGTGTTTTACTCGATGCAATTCATTAATTATGATGTTTAAAAAATAGCACTTTTAACGTTTTCCGTTTTGTTAGCTGTCAAATATCACTTAAGCTGCCTTCAAATGTCAAAACTCTTTTATTAAAAGCGATTTTTTTCAATAGATATCAAACAAACAAAAAGGGATTTCCGAGCTAGTGAGATGAAAATATATTTGTTGTGTTTGTGATGTTTGATTTTAACCAAAGTTTGCACCAAGCCCGCCGGAATAGTTTTAAATGGCGGTAGCCAGGATTGCTAAACCTTGGCTTGGAGTAATTTTATCCCTTATGTGATTACAAATAATGCCTACATATAAGTCTTTAGATATAAATATAATTATAGATGTATTTTCCATCGGTATGAATTCCAAAGCGAAGTTAGAAAAAAAAATCTCGAAGCCAAACTCAAACCAAAAATAACGCATAATTTCTAAATTCTAATCTTGACCAGTCTTGTAAGTTTATTCAAAATCAAAATATTATTAGTTATGTTTCAGTATGGTTCATTTTTACCACGCGAGCGTCGGCCTAATGTTACTTCCTATTGAAGCCGCTAACTTCAAACTTGGCTCGCGCAGTTTTGCCACAACAATGTTTTGAACCTTGCTTAAGTGCATCTCATATTCTGCTGACGCATTTGGTTCATTGGCCGCTCGTCTTAACTCTTAGGAGAGTTCAGTCAATGGACTCTGTCTGTAAATATACTCAAGAGCAATGAAAACAGGTCACTTTCTAAGGAAATTTTATACAAAGTGACCCGTTGATTTTGCAACTATAATTATTATAGTTGCAAAATAACTTGAACAACATCTTAATCTTTCACAAAGATTGTTGTTTATTTTGGAATAATAATTAAGTGTTTTATGTATGTGTAGCTGTGGTATATAAGCGTTATTTTTTACAACACTTTTAATTACATGTTTCTTTCTTGGTTTGGGTCTGTATTCCCAGAATCATAATATAACCTTGATGTTTTCAAGGTAAGAGTAAATAGGCATTTTCTGGGTAAGCGAGTCAACCTCGTCTTCACTTAAGACCAAGTGAGACTGAAGTCAAACGCAAAACCGTTATTAATCTAAAAAAATGATAAGTATTAAACTTTTGAGTTAGTCAAATAAAAAGTCCGGTGACTCTATGGAACTGATTTTTTGTGTTAGGCTATAACGTACCTTACATTCGTAATGTTTCAATATGTAATTTACCTAATCGTTTAAAGCTTGTTGGTAAGAAAACATTTATAAACCATAATAAAAACGTATCTACCTAAGATTACGTATCTACAAACAATTTTAAATCTCTCCATTTCATCAGAGCTCGAAACAAACATCTCCTTTGTAGATGAAAAGAGTTATTTCACGGAGTTTCTCAAAGAATTACAATAATAAGTTTCAATCTGTTTTTAATAAGTTATGTAAACTCTTGAAGCCCTCGGCATTAAGAACCTTTTCCCTTTGACTCAATACGGCTTCTCTTTCTAGTACTTGGAGAAATAGTTGTGAGAAATACGTTTCAGTTTCATAATTTTCAATTATTATAATCTTTCAACTCCCTTCAAGAGCATTTCAGCTCGTAGGTATTAAAGGATAATCATAATAAAATAATGTTAATACCTTAAATCCTAAAAACTTCGAACTAATCCAATGAGAAGCAGGTTGAAACAGAATTACAAGAAACCGTTACATACATACATAAACAAAATCTTCGAACTGCTTTCCAAAACGGTAGCTAATTTAGCAGTATAAATAATATTAAACACTAGACGATGCTTTAAAGTATTAAAACAAATACCACTCACTCACAAAAAAGTTACTAAAAAATAGTACAAAAAGTAGGTTTTTGGGTGTACGTATATTGTACGTCGTCATGTTCCCTAGCCGAGTCTATCAATACTAAACTTTACAAATCAATCTCATTTCTTAATCGGTATTCGAATCATTTTAGCAACATTCTGCACAAAATGTAATATTAGCGCACGCTACAGAATTTAACGTTCTCGGATTAGGATTGAGTTACTTATCGTAATAAGGTCGAAGTTTTACGAGATTTTACAGACGATATTGAAGCGACCCTGGTTTTAATCTGATAAATATTACATTTAAATTTTAATAAAAATATTTCAGTCTCACAAATTCTAAGTGCTAAATATTATACGTGGCGTGATATTCCTGAGAATCATTTCAATCAAAAAAGTCATATCTTTACTTGAGCAAAGTTTTAGTAAGAAAAAATATGCTTGTGTCAATACGAAAAAAATAGTGACTTGCGTTTTTGGACACCAATAAATCATTGAATGATCGATTAATGTCATTTTTGCTTCGTTAAATTACTGTACGACAAGCAAATCATTAACTACCTCTAAACTAGCATAAAGATAAATCTAGTTTCAATTTTAAATCTGGATTTATATCTGACAGACGCATATGTTTTCTTTTGACATCATCACTAAAATGGTCTAAGACTTAATTTTGATTTACTTGCGCAAGTGGCCCTTAATAATGGAATTTACCAATTGTTCAGCGATTTCACTAGATAACTTTAAAACTAAATTATTTGGGTGATGTCGTGAGGGATGAGCAGGAATATAGTTCCTGGGTTAGATATTTCATATTCATTGAAGGGTTCGATATTAATTGAGCGAGAATTTAGATTAATTATAGATGAAACAAAACGTATTTAATAAAAATGAAACTAAGCTTTAAAAAGAACACCCCCTATAGCAGGCCCGCGCGCGGCATGGTCCCTATGAGACTGGCTGCACTACCTCTCCGGGTAGTTTTTTTTTTTTTTATGGCATAGGGAAGGCTGACGAGCACACAGGCCACCTGATGGTAAGTGAAAACTGTGACCCATAGACATTCGCATTCACAAGACTGCAAGCCTAAGACTGCGCTGCCAACCCTGAGGACTAAGATGGAATGCCTCTATGCTAGCCCAATCCTTTTGGAGAGGTAAGCACCCAGCTATTTAAATATCTAATTAAGTAATTTTCTACATCATCATATCCTTGTCCTTATCCCGATCATATGGAGTCGGCGCAACATGTCTTTTGCTTTCACACATCCCTACACATTAGCTGTCATCTAAGTAGTCACTCACTTCTGTCTCATATATCACCTTTTAACCACCACACAATCCATCCTTCTCTGTTTAGGCCTTCTTTTTCCTTTATATATATCTATATAAAATGTTTATAAGTAGGTACCGTTAGCATTGCCAAAAGCTTACAATTAGTTTTAGTTGTGTCCTGAGTTATGTTAGTTATTTATAGTATTCTTTAGATTAAAAAACGGGTCTAATTTCATGAAACCTTATCTAATGAAATGCTGGTCTCAAATAACGGTCTAACACATTTATTTCTTAAAACGAATCTAACAACGAAATTTAAATTGAAAATCCAATTGGCTGAGTAGTTACTTTATGTGTCTTGCGGACGAAGGGTCGTCAGTTCATAACCGTACGGGGTCACAAGTATTTTATTTATGTCACAAACATAAATAAACTACTCACTTTCTTGCTATCCCGCCAGATAACCGAACAAACCTTTTGAAAAAGTTCATAATCTAGTCATTATCACAAATTTTAATAAGCCTAAGGTACCTATAATTATAGGTTAAACTGATAGGCAACAACTTAAACGATTATATTTTTAAATTGTTAAGGTATCCTTATTAACGAACCTTTGATTTTTGTATATTTTATCTAGGTATCGGTTTGCTTGTTCGAAAAAGTATAAAAGCTCAAAAACAAACGACGACAAAAACCAGAGGTATAAATTAATTATAATTAAAATTATTTTACGTAGTCTTAAATCTACGTAAAAAAATGCAAGAAGAACCAGTCTCACTTGAACTCTTAGCTATAAAACACAATGTAAAACGTAAAGATAAGTCTGACAATGCAAATGAACCTTTACATCATAAAAACTTTCGTCATATAAAAACAACTTTGCCATCTAGTTGGAAGGTTATTCTCAACATGAAATTCTACGTATTAGTCATGTCTCTTTTCCGCAACTGAGATCGGGCTTTATAGCGAGAGAGATATCTCTCTGTACAGAAGCTTTGGATTTCATTTTTTAAAGCATGGCACCTGAAATGGAGCCTTTAAATCCCCACTCCGAAGTAAAATGAAATGGCAACACTTGAGAATGGTAAAGAGAAAGCATGCGAAAATGATCACTACAAACACGGATAAACGACCGTACAAGAATTGCTTTTAACTTGTTAAAAAACATTGTTGTTTCAACATAATTTTCATTAATATCGTCAGAAAGTTGGTAATGGAAATAAAATTTCATAGAAAACATTCTAGCCGTTGTTATTGCTGTATAGATATTTTACAAAGCAAGCCATTGTTAGATTGACTTTAGAATGTGTACAGTCTATGCGTTATAACCCGATCATTAGCCTGAATATTATACTGCTTTCATGAACTATGCTTAGATTACCACCATCTTATCAGAACTAAGCCAACAACATAAATTCAAATAATTATAAATTAAATGTGCAAGTTTTTAGCGGTAATAAGTTTCACTGAACTCTCTGCTGCAACATCGCTGTACCATGGTATTCAAACGTCAGGCAAGGTGATGTATCTTCAGGATATATGACTGTACTTTTTGCAAAACTTTACAACTTCACGCGTGAGATTTACGGGGAGAAGGCTCACTTACAAATTAGCCCGCTCGTTTTGAAATAAAATTCAGATGAAAACGGCGTATAATTTTTACTCTGCCACGCTTTTCGGGTAGCACCAAAACGGTTCTTGGTGATTTTTTATCGTTCGTTCGTCGCTCGAAAACTGTTTGAATAGGTTTAAATTTAAAAGGCCTTTGATAAATAAAAACTGGAAACGAGCAATAACTATGAAACGAACTTCAGAGAAAAAAGGTAAAGTGAAAATTGTATGTCTGGAAAAACGGCTCCAAAAGTCAACAAGGTTTGAATAGAGCATCGAATATTACTTCATTTTCAATGTTTTAATAGATATTCAAGTCCAATGACCAAACCAAACCTAGTAAAAATCTCCTTCGTATTTTTAAGGCTAGAACCGTGAATGTAGCACAGATTTAACTGGCGCAAACAATTGATATGTTTGCCTTTTCCTTTATTACATTCTTGCCCAAAGTAAGGCGAAGTACCAAATACAAAAATCAATGCGAAATCAAATTGTTCGGGTCATGTCAAATACAAGCCATGTTTAATAAATTTAAATAACCACAGCCAAATCTGTCACGCTCCAGCTCGTGAAAGAGGGATGGGTGATCTTTCGCTGTCCTTAAGTTCTTAGGGTTGGCAACGTATTTGCAGTCTTGAGATTGTATGTATGTATGTTAACACTTTATTGTACAAAAGGAAAACCAGAACAATACAATTAATTTTAAAATATGTACAAAGGCGAACTTATCCCTTTAAGCTGCTAACCCTTGAGATATTCAGAAAAGTGAAAGTGAAAGTTATCGTATGATCTTCAGATTAAAAATGTGTATGTTCACTATTAGTATGCAGTATTACGGCAGAGTTCTGAGATACTGGCATTAGCAATAAAAGAAGTGGGCAAAAAAAAAATGTCACAATTTTTTTTTTTGACTGAACTTATACAAACAAGAGTTACTTATTTTTAAATATACATATACTTGAAATGGTACTTTCATGTGAAAACGTCTACGTTCATTAGTGAGTAAGCGGCTGTGTGTACTTGCCTTTATCCTTGTGCAAATTTCGCACTCAGTTGAACGCAAAAGCGTTTCCCATAAAACTCAATTTGCGTATTTCTCGCGTGTTCTTATGAATTACGGATGGAATAGCATTTATATTTTTTACGATTATTACTTGGATTCTAAAAGGGTGCTTCTTCATTATTGTATGGTTTTTTTGTCAAAGTTACACGTTTTTACAGACGACATTTTAAATTTAATTTTTCTTAAATAATTTTTATTATAAATCAATGTAATCCCCATGGTAAATTGAATTAAATATAAAACAATTTGATTATTCTTTTGTTGCCACAAAAAGTGACGAAATATAATTGATTTTATTTTGCTCTCTTGTTTTTTGTAAGGATGTGCGCAAAAATATCATCAAAACTATCAAATATCATTAGATTAAGAACTCATTCAGACACTTTTAGCTATTTAAAAGTTCTCAAACTATATCGCGGGTAAGAGCTATTATTTTTATATATCCGAATATTAGCTAGAGTGGGTAAAGCCTTGGTTGGGCAATATCCGGCGTGTCGTGGCTCCAGCTGCCTCAGACCTACTTCCTTTGCCCACGCAATAAGGACAGGACATGGACGCGGTTTCCTACATTACGAATATCTAGTCTGGTATAGATAGCTAGGTATATAAGTTATTAACACTTCGCTTTTTAATTGTGTAGGCACTAAATAAACGGTTTTCTTTCTTGCTTATCTTCATTATAAGCGTACACGCATGCACTCACGTCTGTATTTATGATGCGCACTTATCATCGACGAATGATACCTATTACACCTCTTGGGAAGCGCTGGTCCTCTTGGGAAGCGCTGGTAGTATCTTGACGTGTAAAAGTGCCCGAGCGGCCTACTTACTGAATCTTTTATCTTTTATCTTTTATTAAAAATCGTAATTGAACATCATTAAAAAACGGGATTTTACTCAACACTCTCTTCAGGAGTCACAAGGGGTAGTCGTATGTTGCTTGCTGGGGGCCTTATATGGGTGCGATTATCGCTTGGATAAAACATCCGCCACTTTTTGACACGTAAATAAGTTCGAGAGTGACGGATGCTTTATCCCCATTTTGTCACGCGATAAACGCAACCATGCTAGGCCTCCAGATCTATTACGGTCGTGTTTACCGATGTGGATAAACGTCGATAAAACATCCTGTCACTGTCTGACCAGTATGTAAGCGCAAGAGTGACGGATGATTTATGCACCACAATAAAGGCTTATTATAATTGGGTTATTATAATTATTGTCAGCTATTTTCAAACTGCGCCGCGGTGCCTTGGAATTACAAAAAAATTAATGTTGTAAATGTTGAAATAAAATCTTATAATACGAGAAGTATCAGGTGTTGCGTATATGGAACTCCGTAAAATAAGTGTTTGTTAAGGTCTCCAAAGCTCAAACAGTTTAAGAGCCGCTGTTACGTTGACGTTAGAGTTTTTTGCGGCGTTTCTCCTCTGCGAAGATGGTCTTGTCCGAAGTGCTAGTAGGTACACTCCATATTACCACAGTAAAATAATATCTTCGCTAATATCACCAACATGTACTCGTAAATGAGCCCAATTTACTGAATCAAAATATATTAATAACCTTAAAAGTTTGAATTACATCACGGCAAAATTGGCTACCGCTAAGTAAAATGAAGCACAGGTAACTTACCACTCCTTTGTGGTACAAGGAAACATGCGCTACTGATTTGTGAATTCAGAATGGGGAATAAGGATGCATTTAAAAAAATATATAAAAAGATCACCAAAAGTGACATTAAAATCGACATGAAATACGGGTGATACAAGCATTTTAAACTGCTAATTAAAGAGCGATTAGACATAGAGCACCGATATGCACTGTGACGTTATGTAAGAGGTCGGCTATACAAACTCCATGACAAATTCAATTTTTACAAAAAAAAAAGGAACAAATGGGTGTGGCTTATATCTTAGTCATTTTTATACCTATTCAAAAATGTTTTTACTCATGTTTTTTACATGAATCAGTTTTTTTTCGAAGCTATGAAAAAAAGTCATGCATATTTGCCTATTCTTTTCGTTATGGCAGTAATGATTGGAGTCGCGTCGTGTAACCTAAGCTTTAAACTTTTAAAGTGAGGTGTTTCTATTCCATTTAGAATCAAACTACGGCTGCATCGGAGCTGTTTGGCGCTCCGAATCCGCAGCTAATGCTTGCAACTGCAGCTTACAAGCTGTTACAATGCAGTTGCAAATAGAATTCTGAATATTCCATGATAAACGACTGAACTATTCTGAAAGTAAGATTCTGGATGGTATCTGCATCCAGTTAATTAAATTAACTGGAACTCTAGAAATAAGTACTTGGTGAAAATGTACAGCGTTAGAGTGCTGAAAGACTTAAGCATTTACTTAGATAGATGTATAAGACGCATTAGATAGATGTTTAAAAAGGTTTACTATTTAAATCTATGTATACCACTGATTCTAAATCGCAGGGCCGATCTAGACGTGTAACATGCATGTTCAGTCAAAACCATACATAGTCCTTAGTATCAGTGGCATATTGGGTGTGTAGATATTTTGGACGCCTTGGCAAGGTGTGTGTGAGGTGATATTTATGACTTTGACTGTACCCAAGGTTGGATTAACACACAGCGAGGCAATGCAATTTGGTTCTTAAAAACGTATTTGGATTTGTAACTCTCTCTCATTCGCTTTTATATGCTCTCGCGTTGCATGCAAATCTAGTCGACCTTATAGTCCTTAGTCGCGCTGTGCTGGGCGGTGATTTCGGGTAGAATAAAAGTTTGTAAAATCATGCGTAATTATACTCGTACCATAACATTACATAATTTCATAGATGACAGTATGCACATCTTGCTTTTTGAAGACAGTCTATATTTCAATCATTAACTTTTAAAGGAGATGATCAAGTTTGGGCCAAATGCTATCTATTACTTAAAATAGATGTTTTCAAAATTGGTTCGTGAGAAGAATAAATAAACAAATTTTGTTTTGTCGTTTTTATTTTGCACTTTTGGTTTTCTAAGGTTTTTCTGTAAGTGATTATCAAATTGACAGTTTGGCCGCCAACGACGCCCTAATGTGGTCACAAGTCTTCGAATCCACATTGGTCTAAGATTCGAAAAGGAGACGATTTGCACCGGGCTGTTTATTCGATAACAGCTAGGCTAGGAAAAATGTCAGTCCAGTATATAATTAATAAAAATAGTTTCGTTTTAATATCTTTATTTATTTAGCAGACATTTTATGGATGACATGATAATTTTAAATTTTCAATGGCATTTTCTAGTAAATAACATACAATTAAATGTTATCTAATGATAAAAAGTGATTGTAATTAGAATGCATTAAAGTATATTATTTCAAGCGGATTTCGCCTAACCCGTAAGATAAAGGAGATCATGCTTGGATTGGGTACAGACAGCTACATCGTGGGAGGGGATGTGAATGCCTGGAGCTACTGGTGGGGAAGCAGATCGGAGAACCACAGGGGGGTAGCTTACCATAGCTTCCTCAATGAGGTAGACCTGAATGTTTTGAATGTTGGATACACTCCGACATTCGAGACATACCGGGGAGGCAAGCTATACACTAGCATCGTTGATGTGACAGCGTGCAGTACCAACATTCTGTCCAGGATCCAAGACTGGGAAGTAGACAGGAATGTTGTCACGTCCGATCATAACACCATAAAATTTGCAGTGGGTAGTGAAGCGCCCCCGAAGCCAGTACCAAGACCAACAACCAGGATTTACAACCCAAAGAAAGCTGACTGGACCAAGTTTAAGACCGTTCTGTCAGTGGAGCTTGTGGAAAGAGACTTGACGACGCATTCTTTAAATAACATTGGAGACACAGAAGCACTGGAGCAGGCGACCAACGCCTACATCGGTGCGGTGTCGAAAGCATGTGAAGAATGCATCCCGAAACCGAGAGCTCCCAAGACAAACGCAAAGCCACCGTGGTGGTCCAAAGATTTGGACCGACTGAAAAAAGAGGTGTTAAGAAGGAAAAGGCGAATAAGGAACGCAGCCCCAAACCGAAGGCAGTACGTACTCGACCAATACCTCCAGGTAAAGGAAGAGTATGCCATGAAAGCGACAGAGGCTCAGACGGCTAGCTGGAAGGATTTTTGCACCGCGCAGGATAGGGAGTCTATGTGGGACAAAATCTACCGAGTAATCAGGAAAACGGCTAGACGTCAGGAAGACACGTTGCTCAGAGACGAACGGGGGCTTACCTTAACACCGAAACAGTCGGCTCAAAGACTGGCTGAATGCTTTTACCCGGATGACCGCCAGGACGGTGAGTCCGATCATCACAGGAGCACCAGGGATGATACGGAGGGAGACAACCCAGCAGTGGAGTCACACCTCACTGGCAATGATCCACTTTTCACACAAGCGGAAATGGATACAGTAGTCAGAAGTATGAACCCGAAAAAGGCACCTGGATCAGACGGACTCACTGCAGATATATGCGCAGCAGCTATTCAGTGCAATGGAGAAGTATTTTTGTGCTTAGCGAATTCCTGCCTTAGGCTAGCCTACTTCCCCAAAGCCTGGAAGTCAGCACATGTCTGCATCCTACGGAAACCCGGTAAGGAGGACTATACCCACCCCAAGTCATACCGACCGATTGGTCTATTGTCGGTATTAGGGAAGATCCTGGAAAAAATGCTAGTAAACAGGATCAAGTGGCATATCCTCCCGGCCCTGAACAAACGCCAGTACGGGTTCATGCCCCAGAAGTCGACGGAAGACGCCCTCTATGACCTGATGAGACACATAAGAACCGAAGTAGAAACGAAGAAACGCATTGTGCTACTCGTCTCGCTAGACATAGAGGGAGCTTTTGACAACGCCTGGTGGCCGAAGCTCAGAGCCCAACTGGCCAAGAAAGGCTGCCCGAGAAATCTTTATCACATGGTCCGCTCCTACCTGGACGACCGCATGATAAGGGTACACTACGCGGGCGAAACCAGCGAAAAGCCCACCACGAAGGGGTGTGTCCAAGGCTCTATAGGAGGTCCAATCTTCTGGAATGTAATTCTAGACGATCTCCTTCAGATGCTCAACGACACGGACGCCCATTGTCAGGCCTTCGCTGACGACGTCACTCTGGTGTTCTCTGGCAACGAATCAGGCGCAGTAAAAGCAAAAGCCGAACGGACTCTCCAAAAAGTGGTCGAATGGGGTACCCAAAATAAGCTTAACTTCGCCGCTCACAAAACGGGAGCCATGGTTATAACGAGGAAGCTGAAATGGGATCCTATCCGAATCTCAATGGCTGGGACCGTGGTGGAGCTTGTCGACGAAATCAAACTGTTGGGACTCACCATAGACCGTAAGCTGACCTTCAACGCACACGTAGAAAAAACGTGCCGAAAGGTAACGGATATCTACAGACAGCTGTCACGTGCGGCGAGGGTGTCATGGGGGCTCAATAGCGAGATAGTGAAAACCATCTACGTGGCGGTGATAGAGCCGATCGTCCTGTACGCAGCAAGCGCTTGGCACAAGTCTGCCAACAAGGTGATGGTGCGAAACAAGCTAGACTCAATACAGCGTGGTTTCGCCCAAAAAATTTGCAAAGCGTACAGGACGGTCTCTCTGACATCGGCGCTGATCCTGTCGGGAACCCTCCCACTGGATTTGCGAATTCACGAAGCGGCAAGCCTCTACGAGGTCAAAAAGGGCTACAGTGAGGACCACATTCCACCAGGAAGAGAAATTGAGGAAAAAACTGACGCCCTGAAGAGACCGCACCCGTCAAGGGTTGTGTCCATCGACTACGTCTGCTTGGAGGAGTTCAGCCAAGACGTGATCGATAGATACGACCTCGAAGGCCCTCAAATTTACACCGATGGGAGTAAAATTGAGGGCCAGACGGGAGCGGCACTCACATGGTGGGAGAATGGAAGAGAAATCCGCCACTCAACCTTTAAGCTAGCGCCCTATAACACCGTGTTTCAAACCGAACTGTACGCTCTACTCAGGGCAGTGCAGATCGCAGGGAAACACAAGGCGCAGAGAGTCAGCATCCTCAGTGACTCAAGATCCTCACTGGAGCTCCTCAAATCACCGGACACGACACACCCCTTGGTCCAAGAGATCAAAAATGCCACAACCCAAACAAGAGCAACGGGGACCGATCTCAGGTTCTATTGGCTGCGAGCTCACGTTGGAACGCCAGGAAACGAGAGAGCAGACGAACTGGCAAAGCAAGCAGCCCTTAGGAAAAAGACCGCCCCCCAATATGACATGGTGCCGGTGTCCTACGCCAAGAGGTCGATAAGACAAAACACGCTCGAACAGTGGCAGGTTCGCTACGGGGCATCCGGGACAGGTGCGACAACCAAGAAGTTTTTTACAACTGTGAGAGACGCGAACAGCATATTAAAGAAACTCAAACTCACAAACTTCTTGGTTCAAGCGTTTACTGGTCACGGAGGCTTCGCCGCTTATCTCCACCGTTTTAAGATCAAAGATTCACCTTCGTGTGTCTGCGACCCGACCCTTGATGAGGACATCTGGCACATTGTCTGCGAATGCCCGCGTTTTGGCGTGGAAAGGTTCGACCTTGAACAAAAGACCGGAGTCAAAGTTTCTCCAGATAGCTCAAGCTGGAAAGCCCTGCTGGGAACAGAAGCCAACCGCGAAAGCACGAAGGGTTTTATAGAAAAAGTGGTACGCGTAGCGTGTTTAAGGAACAAATAGTTCGGAGCCCGGACTATTGTGTAAACCGCTACGCTGAAATCTGACACCACGAAAACCCTTCGGCCACAGGACCCGGGCAGGATCCCACGCCGAAACAACCCCCCAGGTCTCCCTAAGCCTTTGTACTCGTACCCCCCCTTCAAACCTCCCCCCTTCGCCGTATCCTGTTCACCAATCCCAACCCAACGCACCCCTAATCTTGTAGGATGATGCAATAAGTAAAATCTTCCAAACCCTTACCCCCATCTCTAATAACCTCTGTTTTATCTTTCTTTGTATTACATCTATGTTAACCCAGAGCTAGCTCTAACTTTCAGTGTATAACATACACTTAAGGTTAGAGTTAGATATATTCCTGACGCACGCACCTCCCGAACACCTAACGGGTGTCGGTAGGACGGGGGATGGGGAATCCTGCAGCCTCCTAAACGGGAGAATGACTTTCTCTCCCGGCCCTTCAGCACTGGCTGGGGTAAGGTTCCGCGCGCGATTCACTGGTCCCCCGTCAAATTGACACCGGCCCTCCCATTAAAAAATGTATAGGCTAAGTTGCAACGGAAGAGGTCACAAAAGAGGGCAGCGCAAGGAGACCCGCGCAAAAATAGTATCTCCAGGCAAAAGAGAAAGCCTCAAAAAGGGTAGCCCCACCCATAAAGATGGTATCAACAGCCACACAAGTGGTCCTAAAAGATCTCCGACCCAACCCTTCCATTGTCGGGCAAAAGAAAGGAAGCCCGTAGTCTGTAAGCATGCATGCGTCAGGAATTCCACTCCGCGACTCACATAGCTATAAGTCTCCCCCCATCCCAACCCCCATTCCTATCCCCCCTAACCCCGCGGATAAGTAAACGGAGGAACGACTTTCTCCTCCGGCCTTTCAGCACTGGCTGGGGTAGTATCCGCGGGAGTCTAAATTCTAGTTGGTAATAGGGGCATTGGTGTTTTTAGCCGGTGCGAGCCCGGCAGTACCTGGGCCCTCCATTCCCAGGTCTCCGGAAGGGATTTTCACCTCTGCCCCTTTTTCTTAAGCAAACAAAAGCAAGGACTTTTGTCTTTGGCCCCTCAGGCGATTACCAAAAAAAAAAAAAAAAAACCCGTAAGATACACCTAGGAGGGCTTCAAGCCGAAAACGATAGTCAAACAAAGGTTAAATATACTTTTGACGAAATATCTGAAATAAAAACCTCCGGCTTTAAAACCTTATTCCTCGAAATGGTTTTCGAATTAGAGTAATTGTAAAAATATGAACAATCCCGCTGTTGTGCACAAGTGCCTAATTTGGTTTTTGGATTGGCTAGGCCCAAGGAACTGTTTAGGCCCCCTGCTCTTTTTCTGTATAGGAATTATTATCGCTAACGATGACGTCAATTAGCGAGTAAATGTTCTATTTAATAATTCTCAACAAAAAGTGTTCGTTCTTGGCATCACTTGGCCCAACTCCCATAGGAAGGTATAATATGCATTATTAAACTTAACGTGTAAAATAAGATAACGTTTTAGAAGTTGTTGTTTACATGTCTGGAGCTAAGAAATTCGCACTGTTAGTAAAACATAATCTGGTCATTTTAGAACACTATATTTACGACCGGTCCCACTTTATATTCAGTGCTTTTAGTGCCCATAAAATCTGTTTATATCTAGATTTGAGCATCATAATCATTCCGATGACGCAAATATCTTTATTACTAGGTCAGTCTGTATAATGATAAGATATGGTACAAGAGGTTTATTTCAGAACTTTCACAAAATATGTCAAAAAAACATGTACATAATATAAGAACGTTAAATTTGAAATTGACATGTGTAGATTTTCGTCTCTATAAGGTCACCCAAAAACCAATTTATTACCTTCCAAATATTTGATTCTGCCAGTAGACCGTTGAAATTAAATTGGTTATCGTATACACAGTACAGAGCTACTTTACAAAGCTATTTCTTTTTTGTCATACACTATTTTGTTAAATTTTAGTTAAGACTTACTTACAGTTTTTGATATAAACGAAAACTGTAATAGTGCCATTGGTGGTAATAGAATCGTAGATTAAAAAAAAAACCTTTTTGAATTGAAATTTCAACATATTTTAACGGCTTTTATAAAAAGTTATAAAACCCGTGAAAACTCGAGAAATCGGCCATCGTGAATTCTCGAAACTCGAGAAAGAATGACGTCGAGAAATCAGGATCAAGTACCTATTTTTTGGTGCACCTACAAAATATCTACTAACACTTCTAAATAAACTACATATTTTTAGTAAAATTTATTTTAGAAATGTACATAGGTACATATTTTTGTCGTATAATATACAAATCATATAATATCATAAGCTAGCATGTCGATGGCAAGCGAATCTTTCAGTCAGTTTCATTAAACTCCCAGTTCGTCCCCTTCACAAAAGAGTACTGACTCTCGTCATATTTTTAATCTTCTAGCTGAACAATGAGGATAGCTTCAGCGCACAGGCAAAATGATCCTACAGATTGCAACTATAAACCTTATTTTACCAACCACAGAGTATTTCCTTTACTAAGAAAACGGTGTTCAAAGAACCAGATTTCAAATATTTACCTCAGTACGAACTGTCATAAGACTGTCATCGATCAAAGAGTTTCAAATGTGCACTCGCATTAACTTATGTCGGCATCAAACTGAGGATTACTGTTCTATATTGCTCTGGGAAAATATTTCTTATTTATAAATATGAAACCGTTTTTAACAGCTGTTTATAAAGACGTTTTATATTTTAGATTATTATTAGACTCGAATTTATAAATCTCTTTTGCTCTCAACGGTATTAAAGCTTAAAGTGAAAATGAAAAGTGCCATTTATTTTTATTAATGGAATTCTCTTGAATATCGTGGTCAGTAATTAATTCATTAATTTGTTTTATCGTCGATTAGCGTCACATTAAGGACCTTTTCAACTCCAGACGTATTAATTTATTGTCGTTAGAGGTTATTATAAGTATTTTCCACGTATATAATCTGCTTTAGCTTTAATTATTTTAAGTGAATTTAATTGTATGTCAAACTCAACCATTTAGTTAATAGGTTTCTTATAATTTATATGTATTCGAGGCAATACTCTTATTTATACATATTTTTTACTTTATTAAATTATTTAAGGTGTAACTGTTGTTTGTTACAGGGGGCGATTAAAGAAATCAAAATTCACACTAATGCCGACCAAACGACTATAGACACCATATGTGAACCTGTAAGTACTGGACACGTGATACGTGTTTAATTCAAACTAAACGTTAAAATATAAAATTCTAATTGCCCTTGTAGCTGGCTGTTTGTGATTTTTCAAGGAAAACAGTACTTTAGTCCCTAGTGACAAAAAGTATTAATTTAGTCTGCCTATATAGTCGAGTTCATAAATATGTTTACACCTTGTCTATTTAATGTCATGTTTAAGATAAGATAAGATAAGATTCATTTATTGACAGAAACTGTGTACAATTAGGTCACATCATATAAAAGGTCCAACAGTTTGCCCATTTCGGGCGTACAATAACAAGTAAATATATTATTATTAAAAAAGTTTAAAGTGCCATGTATGAATTTCACAGCGATTAAAGTGACAAGGTAATTAAGTCTATACATATTTATGAACTCGACTGTACAAAGACTTCTATCATATTAGAGCTTCTGAGTTGAAAAAAATATTATTTATTTTCCATTTAGCTCATAATATGACAAGGAATTTCACTCAATTATCGAGTATAAATAGTAATTTTATATCTTCGTGGTCTTACTTACACTGGTAACGTCTTTTGTCATCTGTTTTGAATCTGTTAAATAACTTCTTGATTATTGAATAAAGTCATTGCATCATTATTGACATATTATTGACTAGTTTTTGGTGATTTCCAAGTCTAACACAAAACAGATGTCTAAATTTACTTTTTAAAAACGTCAAGCTGGATTTGAGTCTGATTATTGTTCTGACTTGAAACTTTTACTGAACACGTACAGTTTCAAATTCGTCATTTTTTTTATATTAAAGTAAATTGTGGAAGTCGCTTTTCTTGTGAGTCGTTTTGAAAATACTACCGCGATATATTGACACATTTATTGTATAATTGAAAATTTTGTTTTCTAGGATTATTTCCTTCCTGAGACTGTAAGTATGTTTTTATTGTTTTAATGTTCCGCAGTCTATGTTAGCTTATGTGACTATAGGTAAAAAACTTAGGTAAAGGTCCTCTTGCATGTAGTTGTGTACATAACTAATATGGAATTTACGTCAAATTTCAAATATATAATGTCGAACGGTCTACATAGATGTGTTACAACTACATGCAAGACAACCTTAACCTAAGTTTTTTACCTTTATCTTGTCTTAACAGACGCAGTGCCATATTTATTAATACGCAATAAGTAGGAGTAGGTATATTAAAAAAAACAATACGCACCGCATATGATTATGTTGCGCATAAAAATAATGAAATGTCAATTAATTATAAATTTTGGAAAAAGATTATTAGGATAAGCACATTTTTCACAATCAGGGTAAGATGTTTTTGCTAGTGTATACTAGTGACAGGTTGCAAGCCCATCGGCTAAAAGTATTTTTCTATCAGTCAGTATTTGAATTTAATTGAACAAAAATAATAATATTCACAATGATATCATTTATTTGATGTTATTAATTCGCAAAATTAAATAAATAAAAAAACAGAATTTTTATGCGTACAAATAATCACTTTCCCAGCACAATGTGATCAAATGCTGTGTTTTAATTGTTTCTATGTCTTCCGTAGGCTAAAGTCTCGGCTCGGGGAACTACTGTAAGTGACTATGTTGCTTTTTACTTTATTTTTTACGATTAAGCAATCAAAACCAATCGTTTCAAGTCAATAATATAATTTATTCATACTGTTACTAATCTGAGTCTTAACTGGACCTAGCTTATACCGACGAAATCTATTTTATTGTAAAATTCTCGGTGGATTTATAATATTCCTTATTTTTGCATCAAAAGAACATTCTAAGTGTGCTCAGTACTTTGATAGGAAGTTTTCCAAAGTTTTGACGAGGGTTTGCAATTCGCAAGATATAGTTAAGTGATATTATACAACTATTAATAATACTCAGTTTTGTGAACGTAATTTCAATCGCACTTTAATGTCAAGACCGCAGGACATTGAATGCCAAAATTACGTGAAGCTCAATACGTTATTTTTTCCAAAACTAATATTCTCAAGGTCCAGGTCCACTTCTAATGTAGAATTTAGCCTCAGTAGTAACAGTGTGTGTAACTTTCCTAATTTTTAACAAAATAAATCTAACCTCGTAAACATTTTAACCCCATTTAAAAAACGTAAGAATCTATTTCGGAGATCTCGTACTTCGTTTGATTTGATTGCATTATCACTTTACAATTATTATTATTTTTAGTTTTAAACCGAACTTAAAATAAAATTCTACTTATCTGGAGGGTTGGTGAGTTGTAATTTAAATTTTCCAAACACTAATGGGATTTCAAAATTCAAATTTATTTCCCCTTCATTTTCAAATTTTCGATTTTAACACTGTATAATTGCACTTTTAGGATTCTCCAATAGCGGCAAGCCTTATAAGCGATGTAAGTGGCGACAGTACTAATTGGCAATGTTTTTCCTGATTGGCATTTATTTTATTATATTAGTATGATTTTTTGTGTAACGACCTGTTCTTGCATTTATAAAATTGGACTCAATGATAAGTTTTTGGTTCCTAATTTGTGTTTGTAATAACTGTTGTTACACAAAGTGATCATCGGCTTCGTATTAATACAAAATTCTATATCCCATTTAGTATGTATATATCTACGCTTCATATGCTTTTGATATGTGATAAAACGAAATTAACATAATTATTAACTACATTAAGAGAGGTCATTTAAAAGGTAACTATTTTTTATCATTGTCTTCTCTATAATATTAAATTATTAAAAAATAGCTTAAATACTTTATTTAAGTCATCGCCTCTGTATCTGATAATATTTGTAGGAAAAAGTTTTAATAATATTTTTGCAAATTTACAGTTTGCTGATGTGCCGTCAAAAGGTTAGTACGTTTTTTTTATAGTTGAATTTTACTAGCAGTTTAGAAAAAATCATGAAAATTTTAAAGATTTCAAAATCACATGATGTCTGTTGGGGTATTTTCTGCCGTGTTCACCGCCTTGCTCTCGCGCATTTCGTACAAGTCATCTAATCGATACTAAGCATAAGCCGCTTACCGACACAGGCTGGGGAGCCTTAAAGAAATAGTAGAGTACCGATTTACGGTGGACACACATAATTTTACTTGATTTTCAAATATATATTGTTTGCAGGTTTTGGGCATTTGCCCGAAAAGGGAGAAAAAGGAGAAAAAGGAGATCGGGGAGAAAGGGGTGAAAAGGTAAGTGAATTACGTACAAATACAATTCGTCACTAGTTTGAAAAAAACCTCGTATCTAATATTTTGTGTTATTATCCAGATATTTATTTAATTTTCTATAAGTTAGGTTTTTTAAAATAAATATTTAAATATAAAAGTAAAATAACAATACTACTACAAAAATTAAACTTTATAAAAAACCTAACCTACGAGTGCCGCCGGCAGCGGGCAGGGCTCAAGCTACCGGTAGTTAGGGCAGCACAGAGAGGAACCTCCTCACAATGCGTGCTGTGTCGAGGAGTACTGCCTTCTGTATCTGGCCCTTGACCCAGCCATCTAGCGAGAGTCTCTTAAGGTGTTGGTCGCGACTCTTCGCTATAAGACCGTTTGCCGAAACAACTATCGGGACAATGTTCGTCGAGTCAACATCCCACATGGCGGTCACCTCGTGAGCCAAGTCAAGGTACTTGCTGAGCTTGTCCTTCTCGGCCTTCATGCGGGAGCATGACGAGAACCTCCTGAAAGCACCTGGTGACATCGACGAGCACTGCCCGGCGTTCAGATCGATCTGTCAACACGATAATTATCAGGCTTATTGGCGACAATTGTTCTGTCCGTGATGACAGATCGATCCTAATAGAGCGTAGCACGACTATTTTCGAGAACTGGCGCCGGTGTGTACTTATAGTACGGCACTTCAGACTCAACAAGACCATATTGAAGAGCAAGTTGCTGATTATATTATAAAACTAAACATTCTATTTGCTTTTGTCTTAATTTGAAACTTCATTTTACACATGGCGGTCTCCTCGTGAGCCAAGTCAAGGTACTTGCTGAGCTTGTCCTTCTCGGCCTTCAAGAGGTTCTCGTCATGCGAGAGCATGACGAGAACCTGCTGTGCTGCTGTGCTTGTTATGTAATAAACAATCACTTAAAACGGTTTTCTAAAATTTGTCAAATAGCATATGATGGGTCTCAGATACCACTTACCATGTGGCATTGTGTGCCTTCTCCTTGCTAAGAAAAACAATAATTAAACGAGTATTTTGTGTAGGGCGAGGAAGGAAAGTTTGTTGCTGGTCCCCAAGGGGCTCAAGGAATGCCAGGGAACGAGGGGCCAAAAGGACCGATGGGCGCTAGGGGAGAAACTGGGGTGAGTCTTAAATGTTCTAATCCCATATCAAAGCGTACTAGACAGAAAATGGGGCACAGTTCTCAAAATTACACTAAATAAACTACACTAATAATATTACTCACACACAATTCACAAGTATACTTGTGAAATGTACCGCATGGACAAATAATATTAGTTTAGTGAGTTTCGAGAAACGGGCTACACTTGCTTGTGGTTATTTTCTTCTCATCCTGAGTCAGTTGATGAAGAATGACAGTAAAGTCGTTCTGATTTTTTAAATTTCCATACACCACTTTGAAAAAGGAGCAAGTTAATTCTCTATGAAATTTCTCTGAGTACGGCAGTGAATCTTTTTATACCTGTTCTAATACTTACTCACTGTCGTAATATCTAAATTATTATAAATGTGACGTACAAAAACAAAACATCAATGCTTAATTTTGGCTAACATGAGTGTACGTATAAAGAACTTATGTTTTTTTTATAGGAATGTGAATGCTCCGTTGCAACCGTATCTACTTTGTTAAGGACAATGCCAGAAATGAGAGGACCTCCTGGTGAACGAGGTCTTCGAGGAGACCCTGGAGATCCTGGCGATCGAGGTTTAACGGTAATGATTTACTACCCAAAATTTGCATAAATTTGTACTTAGAGTGATCGAAGTACATATCTGATATGATGAATATGGCATTCCTATCTGCACAATAACTTAAAATTTAAGCTCATGAAATGCTGATAAAAAGATAAATAGATAAAAACGTTATTCATACAACACACAAGGCTTTTAAGATAATTATAAACTTGAAAACAAAAAAACATGGGGCACGTAGTAATAAATAAATCGTGCAAAGAAACTGCAGTTTACATAAAATTGATCACCATATAAGAGCCATGTGTCTTGTGATGAAAAGGCCCCGACTGACCTAATAATCCAGACAATCTGCCAGGCAGAACCAAAAAGAGGCCAAATAAAAAATAAGCAGTGGGCTATTAATTCTAAATGAGATTCAATTTTAGGGTAAACAAGGGCCCCAAGGTGAAAGAGGACCGCCTGGCCTGGACGGATCACCTGGGGAAGACGGAAGTAGCGGCCGTGACGGTTCTCCAGGGCTTAAGGGAGAAGCGGGCAGGGATGGTTTAGCAGGTCCAACAGGCCCACCGGGACCTATGGGACCGCCAGGCCCTCCTGGACCGGTGACAAAGGTGATTTATGTTAATTTTTGCTCAACTAAAAATTCATTGCAATTTTTTTTCTCCTACTACCGATTTGTACTCCAATATAATCACTCTTCCTAATTTTGTGCTACATTTTTTTTTCATACATTTGGTACTACTACCATTGGAGTTCATAACAGTCTGTATTCCGAATATTTTGATTTATAACGGCATAACTTAGATATCATTGGAGTCATAACAGTGTGTGTTCATAAAAAAATGATTCATAATGGCATTATATTTTAATTTTAACTTTTAAGTATATTAATTCTTTTATTTTTAATTATATTGTTACTCTGTTACTACATAAATAAAAGTGTCAGTAACAAGTGCAAATGAAATTAAATAGTAGTACAAAATTAATAGTTCCAAGTTACGATTGTTAGTAAGAGAGACGAGTTAGTAATAAGACTTTGTAAAATGATATGGACTTTGGCACACCCTAATTTTGTAGCACTATTTGAGATGGTAGTCTTGGGCCTCAGATACTTTAAATACTCGTAGCCTATGCGATGGTATCCTTTGCCGATGCTCGTAAAAAAAATTGTAGGTACTCGTACCTTTGCCCATACTTCTGTCAACTGTATTGTTCTATTGCTACCTCATGTCACATATTGCCAATATTCAGTATTATAAATGCCAACTCAGTATCCTACAGGACTACACCTCAGTTGCAAACTAAGCACAAGGCATGAGTGTGCACGTTCCTTACCACAAATTCCTCATTTGTCTTCTTAACTCTTTTTATGGGTCATTACCCTCATTTATTTTATCGTCACTCGTCACCAGCTCTGCCTCCAATTTTATTTTATCTCTGTGGTCCAGCGGCCCTAGTATGGCAGCGTCTATATCGCGTGTCAAATGTGGATAAAGCATCCATCACTCTCGAACTTATTTAGGTGTCAGAAGGTGACGGAAGCCTTATCCACACTTTGTCACGCGATAAAGGCAGCCATATAGATAGGCTCCCTGGAAAAGATCTATTGCAAGAACGTTATCGATATAGGGTTGACATAAGCTACCGGGCGATGACGTCGAGCGACTACGACAATTTCATACTTTTTGCCAGTTTTCGAAAATTGCGTTAAGCATTTGTCTCCCTCTAACACAAGCCTGTTTTTACATGGTAGATTCACCAAAACTCGGAAATTCTATGCGGTAAGATCCAAATCGTATTTGACCTGTTATGGAATCTTTTACTCGGCCGCCATTACTGTTAAAGTAATTAGGAGTTACCAAACGTTACCGTATTTTCATACGATAACAGCTCGCAAACGATATGGTTTTTACCGTGTTGAATAGAGGCCCGTCCAAAATGCGTAGTTTCAAACAAGCCGCTTGCGTTTACCTCCTTGTAATGAACACGTACGTTCAATATTCTGTGAAGTGAAGAAGAAGTGAAGCTTATTTCTTCTTCCAAATATGATATTATTATTTTTTCCATCATAAACACATTTAGCGTCAGAACGTTTATTGACAGGAAACAGAAGGGACAAAAGTAGCCGTACCAGGTGACAAAGGTGACGTGGGGCCAATCGGTCCACCTGGGCCACCGGGTCCAAAGGGTCCTGCTGGAGAAAGGGGGCTTACGGGAGAGACTGGAGCCAAAGGAGAACAAGGTGATAAGGTAACATTAACTCTTTTTGAGTATTATTTTTCGTTATATTATGCAACGAATTGTGGCTAAAAAATGCTTCCCTTCAATAATTTGTTGATTCAGCTTTGATAATGATATAGTTTACTCATTTTTATACATTGACGTCATGCAACGTCAATTTGACTGGCGTGGCGTGCCGTAGTGGTTACCAAATGAAAACACTTCTTAGATAATACTTGCTTACACCGTTTTTTGGCTTATCTTTAAAACAGTGTATTTCATAATAAGGATGGGTTGTAAAAAGTCACGTCTAATAATATTATAATTGTAGGTTCTTTATTAGCCATGAGTAGGTACAGCGTGGCGAAATGTTCCATTGTAACTCGCTTAAATGTAGCCGAGAGCTAGGTGCAGGTTGAAAACCAGCGCTGTTCAGCTGACCCAGCTCGCAGCATATGCTGAGACCTGTTTAAACTGTGTTGTAATGAATGCCGTGTAGGTGTTTCTTCTTTTTTTATGTGACAATAAATCATTTTATATTTTATTTCAGTTATTTTTTAAATTATTATGACGCTGATTATGTAGGTAAATTGCCAAAAATATAAATTAATATTAATTAAAATAAGATTTGCTGAGTTTCAATATTCACTAAGCCGCTTTGTTTAAGTGTATATTAAGTAGATATTTGAAAGCCGAAATTGAAAAAAAAATTATTTCATTTAAATTATAAAAATATATGTTGAAATATCAACGAAAAAAATCCATTTCGATTAGAGCGTGACTGTTATAAGTATACGTTTGCTGTAATATTAAGGTAGGTACGAATATAACAGTCTTTACGAAGCACGGAAGCATGCTCCGTGACTAAAAACTGTTTTCAACGCTTGTAAGATTAAATAGTGGGACTGTAGATTGAAAACACATTATTTGCTTTAGTGAAGGCGCGTTTTCTCTAATTTATTTAATATTTAAGGGTCACAAAGGTGCAGAAGGCCCAAGAGGTGAAATAGGGGAACGAGGGGAAGCAGGAGTTGATGGTATTCCCGGTACACATGGGACTCACGGCAGACCTGGTGATAAAGGAGAAAAAGGTACAAATATAAAAGTAGCCGAGATCCAACATAATCTTAATCTTAGGATTCAGTTTAAAGAGAACAAATAAAAACAAATCGTCGGTCTAGCTAGATGTGACACCTCGCATTTTTTGGTAAAATTAGATCTTTATGTAGTAAGTTTCAAGTTGTATTTCTGGTGTTAACTCGTAAATGTCTCGTTCATTATAAAAAATCATAGTTACCAGGTGTCACATCCAGCCAGACCGATACAATGTTAAAATGTTTATTCTTACCATGTTCAAAAAACTTCGTACTATGGAATACATATTAAGATTAATATAATAAACGACTTCCTCTTATCAGGCGAGCGCACAACATACTTATTATTGTGCACTCGCTGTAACTAAATGTTGTGCAGCCTGGTGCGAAGGATGACATTCATGAATGCATAATATACGCGTTAAAAATTTCAAAAGAATATTGTGAAACCAGGGTGAGAAATTATATATCATTTTAATGCCGAAAGCAATATATATTTACGACAATGAATTTTATAATATGAAATAAATATTTCGTTAATAAAACACATCTTATCAAATACTGTGTAGGTACATACTCTTTTTATATCGACTGACGTGTATAATAAAGAAGTGTAAAATAAATCGATACAAATTGACGTTTAGGCGTAAATTCATCATCATGATCATTCAGCCCTAGTCGCCCACTGCTGAATATTGCCTCCACATTGATTTTCAGCAAGAACGATCCAGTACGGCGTGCATCCACACCGACTTCTTGCTACCTTTATTGGGTCATCCGTCTATTATATTGCGCAGGTGGTCGCCAGGTCGTGGTCTCCACTCAAGAAATTTTCTGCCCCAACGGCCGGCGGGCGTTTTTTTTCTCTCGTTGCATCGTTACTTTCTGGTTTGAAATATAAAATATACTTTATTATAACACAGGTGATAAGGGAGAAACTGGAGCGACGGGGCCTGCTGGTACGCCGGCAACATTGACATCCTTATTAAATAAAGATTTGAATCCTATTCAGAGTAAGTCTTTGTATGATTGGAGGTTACCTTTACCAAATAATTAATATTTAACCATTACGACAAAGGCAATACTTTTTAATTGATAATTCCATTTTAAATTGATAACCATTTCAATTGAACATGAACGAAAATATAACTATAAGACTTGATTTAGTATTCGCTGCAAATGATATCTGAATATTAAAACCTGTTGTTGAATTTTATAGATGCTGAAATAACCGAAAAATTAAGAGGTTTAAAAGGCCAGAAAGGAGATGATGGGAAAAAGGTAAACCAAACCTAAGTTTGAAACGAGCTTAAAAACAAAGTAACTACACTACCTAGGTACTTTACATTGAATTATTATCTGTTTTACAACCATTATTTTTGCAATATCTACAGGGTGACATAGGAGACGAGGGACCTATTGGGCCACAAGGTACAGATGGTAAAGATGGCCGCGATGGAGCAATGGGAGAGCAAGGACCAATAGGGCCCAAAGGAGAGGTAGGGCCAATAGGTCCAAGAGGACATAAGGGAAACACAGGGGAGCCGGGTCCACCTGGAAATGTACCCACATCTGCCATAGCACTTATGAAGGTAAACTTTAGTTTCACTCCCAATATATAAATTTTACTGTATTTCTTGCGCATTTGAAGGTCAAAATGACTCATGTTTAAACTCCAGCACAAATAACAAATTGGTTTTAGGGTCCGAAAGGAGATCGTGGTCATTCAGGGAAACAAGGTCCTAGAGGACCACAAGGTTCACCTGGTAAAACTGGCCCTACTGGGCGCCCAGGTCCTGGTGGAGCAAAAGGAAATACTGGATCGCAAGGACCAATGGTAACAAAGAGTTTAAAGATATTGCAGAAGGATTTGGTTGAATGGATACTTTTCTTCGTAGCGCAGTTTATGAAACTTAACCTTACCATCATCAGAGCAATACAAGATGCTGTAGTTACTTGATATAATGACAGTCCGTAAATCATATAACGTGAAATTTAACAATGTATGTACAGCAAATAAAATAAAAACAAATATTACTCTTAATTCGATCTATTGGAAATTGATCTTTTAAGTTAACTAATTCTTGAATTGCAGGGGCATAAAGGTGCCGAAGGAATAAAAGGAGCGCCTGGAGTAAAAGGTGAAAAGGGGAATAGCGCTCCACCAATAGACTTGTCGTTGGTAAGATCATTACATCAATCATGATCACTGGTTTTTACTTAAACATGCAGTACCTACAACACTTATGGATTTGTTTCATTTTTAGCTCAAAGGGGATAAAGGTGAAAGAGGTGATATTGGCCCTGTAGGTCCGATCGGCCCGTCAGGCCCCCCCGGCGCTGTCAGTAACCAGACATCCTTACCAGGTCCCCCGGGACCTCCCGGACCCCCGGGTCCACCCGGGGTATCCATCACCGGGCCTAAAGGCGAACCTGCCGCTATTTCCAACTCTGTTTTTTATGACTTTGAAAGTCTAGGTAAGCTTAATATGGAAAGATTTTTTTTGTAATGACGTGTTGTATGTTGAAGACATTGCAATGTTTTAGGTGAGGGGGACGATGTCTACACCGCTGCAACTCTAGTCTACAAAACCAGAACAGCATTGATAAAGGTTGTGTATTGGTGTCATTTTCACTAGCTTTTATTTACCTTGCCTCGTTTGTATATCTGTCATTTTGGAACTTGCTTTGTTCATAAATGGGCTGAAAATTGAAATACATAAGTAAAACCGAGGTTAATAAATCATGGTATCTCGGAAGTCATCTGGTGGTTCGGTCGGTAGGTGGCTCTAGGATCTACGCTGACCCACCGAATTGGGATTCGTTAGATTACAGTCGGCAAAAGCTTGTAACTTTTTTGACAGAATCTTGTGGTTAGTAAAATGAAAAAGTTGCTATTTCAAAACCCATAACTCAATTGGGTACGTGTTCAATATTTTTTTTTCCCGATTTCAAATTAAGTACCATGATTTCCAAATTTTAAACCGAATCCAGTTGTGCTTTTATATATTTTGGCTGAAAATACGCGATACTTACCCTAATTGCTAATAAAACTCACCATCCCTTAACCAACCAACGATAAAATGTAACATTTTCTTGCAGCGAACCTCGAGCACGCCTCTGGGAACCTTGGCCTTCGTGTTACAAGAGAAAATACTGCTTTTAAGGGTTCAAAATGGATGGCAATACGTCGTGGTATATTTTTCCGTTTCCTTTGCAAGAATATATCCTTTGTAAATTTAATGTTGTGGTATGAATATCTTTAATGAGCACTCAAGGCATTTTGCAAACATTTTATTTGACGTATGATGACAAAATTACATATTGAAATTCCATGTTTCATGTTCTTTGCAAAATGTTATTAGTACAGTCATAACACGGAAATGTTGAGCCACTTGCCACTGTTCGTATTTTTGACGTGTAGTGCAAATCTGCAATCAATATCTATCACTCAAAATATTTTTGAGAGTAGAGTGGCTTAGCGTTCCCGCGTTTAGACTGATCAAGCTTATAGGTAAACAAAAAAGTAAAGCCCCTCGTCCATGTAGTTGTAACACACCCATATATATTTTTTACAATACCGGCTAATATTTAGCGATCTGTAACTCTTATACAGTGATAGAGGTTCTACAAGGTTTTTCGGGTTTGTGTAGAGTCGGTTTGACAAGCATAAGCGCGTATAAAAGCGAGTGAGAGATCCCAAGGTATTTTTAACAGCTATGGCACTGTATACAAAATAACGTATTTGTTATCAAGCTAGCACGTCTTTAATTAACGTTTTAATTGCATCAAATGTACAGGGTGAAATCTAAGTCGTGAATCGTGATTTTTTTTCCTAAATCCTTACTCGACTAATAATCACTTACACCATTTGGTAACTCAAATAAATCATTCTTTTTTTTTTGTTCAAAGTTTAATTTTTATCCTAATTTATTTAAAATTCTTGAACATTACGACAGATAGTTGTCACAAAGTTCGAAGAGAACATATTCAAACTCTTTGCAATTTACTGGCTGGATAGTGTTTTGGCATTAATCGTCAATAACGTCAACATTGTAAACATGGGGGTAAACATGAAGGGTATCAACTTGCTCTTTTTAAAGAAAATTAATTAAGGAGCTCGTTAGTTGTGATACCTACCAGTGCCTCGTGTTAGTCATCAGCAGCACTACCGGAAAACATGATTACGATTCACGACTTAAATTTCGTCCTGTATAGTTGAATCTACCATGCCACGAGCGTTCTTCCTTACTATATTCATTGACTTTCGTTCAATACTCTAGTACTCGTATAGCACGGCTAGAAAAGTTGCATTTTACAGAAGTTTCCTTACTTTATAACAGTAACTTAGACAGTTGGTGCCACTTAATCATAGTGCAAACTAAATCATCGGCAGTTTTGTGTTTTGTCTCTACAAATATTGAAAGATTGATATAATCTTTCAATATAATGTCTGCATTAATTGGAGCCCTACTATAAGGCGAAGGCTAGGATGTTCAATTTTAATGTTGCCAGCATTATTAAGCATTCTGTACAGACGAAAAGTAAATTGAATAAAGGCAAAACTTTTTTCAATGCAGCTTTAATGCTTGCATCACTTTTTTTTATGTATACTCCTAAATATACACTAGCATGTCCACGAGTATGGTCGGTTTTTTAATTTATTTAATTATCATTATTTCACAAAATCGAGCTCAAATCTCTTCACTATTCTCTACTAGCACAACTTAATAATTAATCAAAGTGTTGTTGTGAATTCAGAGATGCTGTGATGCATGTTGAAATCCGTTAATACACTAAACTACAAGATAAATAATTTAGAGCAGATCAGAGTATTTACTGAACTTCTAGCCTTCGTCATGTTGAATAATAATGACCATGATCATTTACAAAGTAATGCATTGATTAATTGTCATATAACATTAGATGGGGTCGTTATATGGGGACGTTCCTGATTCTTCGCCAACAGCTGTGGACCCAACACTCCCAACGAGGGCTCAAACTCCTGTCGTAACCTCGGAGAGACCAAGAAGGGAAAGGTTGACATCAAATGTTGTAAGTAAGCTTTTAGTTTTTATTATCATTTCCGTTAGCAGTCAGGCCACCGCTGGATATACGTTTCTCCCACTTCAGCGGATTGTTTCTCTCCATTTTGATATAATCCGTTATTTTAAGGAAGATAAATACTTTCTGTTACTATCAGATCTTTTCTTACTACACCAAATGGAATCTTAAGACTCTGCGGTTTGAATATTTGCATTGCACCAAGCTTTTATGTCAGTCCAACCTTTTTTGAATAAAATCGGATTGAGTTTTTAAACATGTGCACTAAGAAGTATTGATATTCCCAAATTAACTTTCTATCCCTTTTTCACCCCCTTACGGGATATATTTTAATAAAATACAAAACATGTCTTCCATCAATTCTGTTAAGGAATGATTGTGTGAAATTTGAAGTGAAGATTGGACCAAGGAATCACGTTGTCCGATACAAACTTTGCCCCACTTTTTCACCCCCTTAGACCCCTAAGGAAAATCCTTTCTTATCGGATGCCTACGTAATACAAAGAGCACACCCTTCAAGTTTCATGTCTCTATGATCAGCGGTTTAGGCAGTCAGTTATTCAGGGCAAAGCATTTATATGTATACATTATAAGCTATGTTAAAATGTTAAAGCCTTAAGGTCTATATCCCAATTTTATAAACAGACAAACAGGCAAAAAAAACAGGCAGACAAGAAAGTGAGGTATAAAAACGTGTTAAAACATGAAAAATATTAATATGTCTAAAATGTTGGTTTAGAGAAGCCCTAGTCATTCATTCCGCAGCTACAATTTTAAATACAGACCTGGGGGGTAATTATGCAGTTCATTTTACGGCGTGCGTAAAGGACGGAGCTATATCAGTTGTATAGTTCCGTCCTTTTCTTTCAACGTAAACTGAACTGCATACCTTAGTCATAATAACCCCCCTGAAGTAATTTACTAAAGTGTACAATACGGTTTACCCTTGAAATATTGAAACTCACTTCATAGAACGTTTCATGGCTGTTTAACATTGGTCCCGCAAAAACATGCCAGTAGAAGTACATTGCGTCGTTAAGATAGCTCTCGCCTCAAACGTGAAAACCAACTCTTCAATGTACTTCTACTGGCATGCTTTTACTGGACCAATGTAAATCAGCCATCACTCCGCCGAATTCTCATATCATCGACAGGCATTTCCACGTGCAGGAGCTATATTTTATTTGTTCTCACTAGTCTAACCTAACCTAACCTACGTAACAAATGCTCAAGATAAATTGAAAACTATAAAGTTTCAGCATGCGTTCGATGAAACGTTTGTCGATATTTCAAGGAGATCCCGTACAATACTTATGAACTCAACTGTACCATTCTACATTAACATTAAGTTGTTTCTATATTATTATTTGTTATACTTGTGTAGGTTTGATGGAATAACCAGAAATAAGGATAAAGAGAAATCAAATATCTGATAATCAATTATTAATAACCTAAAACCCAAGAATCCCACAAATATTACCTATAACTGCGAAAGTTCGTGTGTGTGTTAGTTTGTTACTCCTTCACGCTGCAACGGCTGGACTGATTTAATTGAAATTTGGAATGGAGATAGCTTATACACTGGATTACCACAAATTTAAATCGATATCTATGCGAACGAGGTTACGGGCAGATTCTAGTAGATTTTAAATTGCACAGCGATGTCAGGATTGACATTTTATCGCCCGGAACTACACCTAGTTTAAAAGGAAATATTTTTCAGCTTCGCTTGATCGCCCTGAATGAACCTTATACGGGGGTAATGATGTCTATGACGAATGTGTCCGGTATGTTTGCTGTCAATAACGACTGCACTAGACAATCCCGAAGGTACAACTTTCCTGGGTCGTACGAGGTTTTTCTTAATTATAGGTAAGTGTAATAACAATTGTTTTTTTTAATCAAGATACCACCAGGATGGTTCTACATTATAAAAAGGGAGACAGTTTAATGAGGTATGTTAACTAATATACCTCAAGTTCAAACAATACCTCATAGGAATAGTAACTCAAAAGTAAAGTCATCTCAAACTAAGGTCTAAGCTTGTATTATGCTTGTAATTTATTACAAAAATGAATGCATTTCTTAATAATTTTGAACCGCAAAGGTGAACCAGAATATAATATTTTGTCAACAGAGATGAGAGCATACAATATTTAGTACGAAATAGCTACCGGCACCTTCCAGTAGTGAATTTGTACGGAGAAGTACTGTTTGACTCCTGGAACAGCCTAGTTGATGGCTCAGGAGGTGTTCTACCGACAGCAGCGAACATTTTTAGCTTCAATGGAAAGAATATTTTTATTGATTCCACGTGGTGAGTATGAAACTCGTTTTTAGTCTGAAGCAGTTTACCTGCCAGAGATATACATACTGGTACTATTTTCCATAAATAAGAACGTGTAATTTTAGGGGAGATGTATATTATAAAGCACATCAATGAATGCACATTTATCATTTTTTTAGGCCAGACAAAAAGATATGGCACGGAGGTAGCTCAGTTAACGTGAGACAGAAGGCAAACTGCAACGATTGGACGAGTGCAAGCCACAAGGAATATGGAGCTGCATCTCCGCTAGAGTCTAACAAACTGCTTAGGCAGGAAATGTAAGTTTTTATTTTTTTTAAAGTTATATAAGTATACTTTTTGTTTTTATGATTCTGGACTTACCATCGACTGACCTCAATCTCACTTGATGGTAAATGGTGATAAAGTTTATGAATTTATCAATTAAAACGTGTGTATAAGTACTACCAGCCTCAGCCAAGTGGGTACTTGATCCCCCAATTGTTTTATAATGTCAATGTTATATACCATTGCAATACAATGAAATAAATGCTTTCCTTATTAAATATCTTCGTTTAAATGCAACATTACTTAAGGGTGTGTGCATTTCAACCTACCCGATGTGACTGTCGAGAGAGCGCGCTCATTAAAATTATTATGAGTATTATGACTTCCCTCACTCAATCTCGACCGTTCGACGGAGAGTGGTTCAAAGAGAATAACTCCCCTGTTCGTTTCGCAGGTATCCGTGCGATAGCCAATTCATAGTGCTGTGCGTAGAATCAGCACCATCAGGTCCGTCAGAATCTCGGAGGCGACAGAGGCATACACAGTAAGTTATAATGCGCCCAGTTTCTGACACAAAAAAATTTAGGACACACTTTTGCTGCCGACTGTACTTTTTCTTTGCCCTGTGGTTATTTGAGTCCCATTGGGTGTGTCTAAGGTATGTGTAACGTAGATCCTGTGGCCATCTTCAGACTTCATCATCAGTAACATTCAAGACCAATGAAAACGGGTCACTTTCTATGAAAATTCAATACAAAGTGACCTGCAATGGCTCTTGACTATATTAGATACCTAGTTTATGTTTTTAAAATGTCAGACTAATTCATTAAGTGGAACTGGTTCAAATTTGATCGAAAAAAAAATCACATCCAATTAAATGAAAGCTTGTAATAAAGCAACGAATAAATATTAGGTGCTCAAAAATAGAATTTCGTTAAAATGGTGTGACTGTTCAAAAAAGTAATGGCACAAAAAGTTTTTCTTACATTATTAAACCTTAACCTTTTTAATTACAGGGCAAGAAGACGAAGAAAGTTGACGAACAACCACCGATTATGAGCATGATATTATTAATAAGTTTATATTTTAATCCCACTGTAATTGCAAGCAATTGCTCTTATCTACCATTTACGTTTTTTTTTGTCAAACCAATATATTTGTTATGCCCTAACTAATGTAATGTCTGTAAATAATATTCCCCTAGTGTACATACAGCTTTTTTATTAAAGAATATTGTATTTTGTACTGTTTTTATAGTAATATTAGTTAATGTTGTCATGAAATATAAAACGCCTGCAATTTAAAGATGTTAACCGTATCTTAATGAAATCTACCCATTTGGAAAGAAAATTGAACCCAGTGTCTATATTGCCACGTGCATTGCATTGTAGTCCTCATTCACTTTACAATAAAGGCGTGTAAAAAAACACAATAATGGTCTCAAAATCAAGATGGGTTGGAACAAATTGGAATAGAGACTTAGATGTTATGCAAAGAAAAATAATGATGAATATAAAATAGGAATTTTACGTAATATTTAGAACATTAGCTATTACATACAAATAAAAATAAGACAACAGAATGTGAAGTAAATGTGTGTGTTTTTATTGTATGTAAGCAGGACTGGTCTTTGTAGAAAACCTAGGGTTATGTCCAGCAGTGGACGTCTTTTGCTGAAATTATGATGTGTATGTGTGTATGTTCTGGGCCTTTATTCCACCTTTTAAACCCATAACGTTTAGAACAACATAACGTGACATAGATAAGCTAGCCAGTTGCTACGTGCAAGGCTCGGCGAAATTAATACTTTAATTTCAGCGACCTATCAGCCTTATAAGTAGCAGCATATTTTATTACTTTTTCACTTTAACGTCATGTTTGAATTGCGGCACTAACCTGTCAAAGGCGTTAAAGCCACAAGGTACAAGAGTCTGGAAACTATTGAGTTACTACTGGAATAGAGGCCCTGTATTCAGTATTGCCTTAACAGTAATAGTTTTGCATCGTTTTCTGCAACACTTCCACATTTTTACATTCGTATTTTAAAGTGTTATTATAAAAAAAAATGCTTGTTGCGCTCCATTGCTTTTTTAGCCTCATTTATTTTATTTTTCGTCAAACAGTAAATCTTCATGAACGTAAAACGTCTTGGTTTGATGTTTAGTCCGAATCTTTCAAAAATTTACTAAATTCCCTTTAAAGCGCATAGCAAAATTCAATGTGGTTGCCTAGTTATTTGATATATTCAGGAATATGGAATGCGGGATAACAGAAAAGCTTAATAAACACTGCCCAGGATTAGATAATTGTTTTTGCTTAGGCTAATCTTACACAATACTAATTAAGAAATGACAATATTATAATAATCAAAAAAAAAATGGGCAAGGCACGAATTTCCTTCTAATTCGAATACTTTCATGTTGAATTAAGGTTCTTGCCTCACCCTGTAGGTATTACACCTACTTATAAATAATTGTTTTGTTATCATTCTGTTTAAAACAGCATTTTATTTGTGAAGATATTTCTATACATACGTGTAAATACAGTTCACTTACTGTATATCATTTTATATCATATTTGACGGTCGCTGTCTCTGAAGGCAAAGCCTAATATTAAGCCAAATACAACTCTCATTATGTTTGTAATCGCCAGGCCTCCATAATTACGACACGTGAAAGGAAGAAATTAATAAAAAAGTAAATTATAATTTTCCGGGGTTAAATAACGCCATTTCTCGTCAACTTGTCATGTTGGTATCTTAAATTAACTTATCATAATGTATGGTCACTTCAAGACATTAATTTTCCAGTGGATATTTACCAAAAAACTTCTGAATATATGGCACATGCACCCGGTGTCTTAAGCAGACAGTGAGAGGTCATAAGTGACTATTCGAAATACATTGCAAAATTAATGAGTTCCTACATTACTGAGCTCCATATAAACCACGTGATGTACAACGAATTTTCACCTGTCACCTGTCGTAGTCACTTTTGTAAAATAGGAATCTGAGGTCATTGCTGCGATCCAGGGTTGCCCCTCTGAAGATCTTGAGTCTTGCAATATCTTTAGAGGGGCAACCCTGGATCGAAGCAACAAGTGACAGGACAAAGTAAAAATACCGTAAGGAAACTCTTACATAACTGCGAATCACAAAGGGTTTTTTTTCAAGGCATTTTTATTTGTGTAATATTGTTAAATTTGGTATGATTATAGTACAAGCCCTGAAGAAAAACAACAAATACAAAAAAATGGTCAAGTGTGAGATGGACTCGCGCCGATTCGATTAGAAATCGAATTCACGTCGGAATATAACAATGCTGGCTGTACGAAACCCTCGGTGCGTTGACCATGATGGGTTTTTAAACTTTTTATCCATGACAATGTATTCCAGAAAAACGAGACCATTGTTTCTTTCTTCCTCGTGTCGATAAATACATTGCGACAGTTTAATGCCCATTCCGAATATTCAAACCAAAGATAGATACGGTGACTTTGGGTAGAAATGTGACATTTGCCGCGTACAAAATATGACAAATTTTAACGTGATGTATTAAATCTACCCGACGTTCGAATATTGGGCGGAATATAAGGTTGTAATAAACGTTGCAATGTATAAAAAACATACAGGGTGAGTGGGTTTTCCATATATTCCTTTTAGTGAAGGAGTCTTGTTGCAAACAAAAAGGTCATGTAGTGCCTTGTCCGAAAGGTAAAAAATATGAAATTTCAAATTTGGGTTTAATGAAATTTATTTTCTAAAAATTTATGCAAATATTGGCAATCTGTTAGGGATATTGTAATTTAATACCTATTGATTTATCCACGTAGCATCTTAAAGTATCCATACTGAAAAAACACTTAATTTTTTCAGTATAATTTGACAGGATTTGGTGACTTCAACAATTCTATGAACAATTTTTGGGTATTTATAATTAGTATTTATTTTTCACAAAATATGTTTTTTTACTAAGTTATATTCGGTCAAGGTACATGGCATATTCCGCTGTCCATTTTTTACCCATCACCCTGTATAATTGTTTATTACTTACTATTAAGTTAGTATTAAGACTTTATCCTATTATTTTGTAGTTAACCAGGTACTTAAAATAAAGCTCCCTCAATTATTAATTGTGCCATAAAAAAAATTCTTACTTTTGGAAACTACCAATTAATATTAAAAAGGTTTCTTAATAAAACATTGCTAAAAAATTTTTTTTATTATTTTTGTACTGTTTTACATTCACTACCCTAATTTTTATTTTCTTTATGGCGTGGAGAAGGCAAACGAACACACAGGCCACCTGATGGTAAGTGGAAACTGTAACCCATAGACACTCGCATTCACAAGACTGCAAGTGCGTTGCCAGCCCTGAGGACTAAGATGGAATGCCTCTATGCTACTCTATGCTAGTCATTACACCGGCTATCTTATCCTCAAACCGGTTTGTACCAATGCAAACATTGCTGTTTGGCGGTAGTTTGATGGATAAGATGGTGGTAGCGATCCGGACGGACCCTGCACAAGGTCCTACCACCCGCACTATTTACCCACCTGAAACCGACGAATGTGCATGAAGAGATTGATGAATGTAGAGGAAGCGTAGGTTATATGGTTGGACCGGTGCACCTGGCGTTCCATAGTGTCTGCCTACCCCTTTGGGAGACAGGTATGAAGGTATGTATGTATGTATAATTACCCACCGAGATTTGCTTGCTCTGTCTATACCTATTATGCCATAGAGGTAACGGGGCTAGTATCCAATAATCATTGTATTCAATGCCGCCTGGGCACACCGAGGTCCGTGCCCAGGGCCCCCATGCTCAGGGGGCCCCGAAGGACCGACAATTTATCTGACAATTATACTCAAAACATTTTTGTTGGGCGCAGTAAAAGCGAGCACTCTGGCCCCAAATTATTACAAGTCTTTTCGAGTGCAAAAATCGCTGTGTTTGCTGTCACAAAAACCATTTCATACTTTAAACAACTATCTAAGATGTTAATTGCATCAGACTATAACACGAAGCGTTTTGTGCACGCACAGTGATTAGTGCAAAAATAACTTTGTTTGTTTGTGGTTTTTATGGTCCAACGCCTGAAACGAGCGATAGTCAGAAAACAGACAAACCATTTATCTTGGGAAATTTTACAGTTCCCGAGAGAATAGCGATAAACGACTTCAACGTGGACGGAGTCACGGGATAAAGTTAGTAATCAATATTACTTAAAAATATTATTTCAACGGAATAATTCATACAAAAAAATAACTTTATATTTGTCAGAGGAACTTCCAAAATTTGTCACGTTACGTATATAACAGGTAAGTTAAGGAATAAAGTTAGGACAACTAAATGAATTTATTATTTAATTGATCAGCCGTCTCCCAGTACCCTATTCCGAGGCATTTGAGCTAGAGCTCATTTGCAATAAGAGGTCGCAATGACTCTCAACGAGCAGCATAAAGGCCAAGACTTGGCCGCAGTCGAATGCGCTAAAAGCTAGTCGCGACGGGAAATACTTGGTATTTTTAAACAGGTATTTTTCAAGCATAAATAAGTGAAGAAGAGAGGGAAGGTCATTGCAAATCAGTAAGATACTATATAGGATAAAAAGTTTTTGAAGTCCTCAGCAGTTCCAGATCCATCATCAACGTGCGGCAATCAACGGTAGAGATACAAACCTCGATGGAGTAAATTACATTCATTCAAGCCAGGAACAAGCGAAGGTGCCTACCATTAAATAGTGTCCTGATAGTTTTCTAGAGGCAAAAAAATGTACTAGACTCAAGTCCAAGTAATGAACTAGTTTTTCCGACTTTTACGTACACTAACTATAATCTGCAAAAACTACTGGTTATTTAAACAAAACGTTCAACTTCAAACGCTCTGAATTTTCACAAAAGTATTTTTACTGAGTATTTAAAGTGGCAAAAAAGCAATCACGTCGGCGAGAGTGCGATAACTGGCACATGCATGAGCGCCAGTTCTGAAAATCTTCCTAAGTCACTAGAACAACGGTATGAATGACTCACCGAGTTATTTGGTTACAAATCAACTTATTAGCGTCAGCGTTAGTGCAAGCGAGAGATTAGAGATGCGACTGAACTTAACGAAAGTGAGTAATGCTTCTTTGTTAGTGTCCTGGAGTTAGCAAGCGTTAGATAGGTTTGGTTGCAAGAATTATGAGTCTTCGTATGACGCAGTTACGAAGCAAGTTTTCTTTCTTAAATACATAACGATTTAAGTTTACAAAATATCCAACACTCATTCTTAAATTGTAATGGTTTAATAATGATAGACTGTTTATTTTGACTGTTTATTTAGGTCTAACCTCCTCAGTCACCATACTACTAATGAGAATGATGATGTGAGTTTTTCTAATTAAATTTAACTACCCGATAATCTTACGATAAGGGAAAAACATCTTATTATTGGTATAACATCAGACAAGCTTGAAAATTTGGCTTAGCTTTTTATTTGACATTTATTCTTTGAGGACATACCCTTAAAACGCTAAATGCTTTCTTACCTTACGAAAATTAAAAAACGTTTCTTTAATATTCTGGGCGGCTTTTAGGATGTTAACAGACCAAAATAAATCGATGGTCGATTTAGTGTAGGGCATGCAATCCACACATTGGAAAAAACAGATGACTAACAGAACAAAACATTTAACACATACAAACCTTAAACCAATCTAATAAAGCTGTTAAATATTTGACTCCAATGTTTATTTTTGTCCCCATCCACTGCTTACATCATGCTATGGTCAACAAAAAAATAACACTAAAGCCCTTTAACCGCGCGAAATTCATTTTCCCAACTTTTCAACAAACCGCAAAGCATTGGGCGCCACGTCCTGTTTACACGGCTCTATAAAGTTAAAACTTTGTATTGTTATTTTGCATTCAGCAAAAACGCTTTTGTGGCCAGCGACAAAGCTGACGTCAGTGTCTTAGTCTGTGGGGAAATTTAATATTTTACTCTGTGGAAAAAAACAAGTGTCGTGCAATTAGGACGGAAGTAGCACACTACGCGGTATAGTACTTTACGACGGGAAAACGCAAATAAAAAGGCACACGGTCGGCGAGAATTCCTTTTCCGTGCTGGCAAGTGGCTAAATTTTTATCAGGTAATACCAATATCGGCAAAAAAAAGTTGTGCCAATCTTCGCTAGCTTTTTTTTAAACTGCCTCAGACTGCGGTTCAGGCTAATGCTTCAAATTGACTCAGGAAAGTCCTATTGGAAATGGTTTATTGCTACCGTAGCTACTAAAGTGGTCTAAGAATATCTGATTCTGCAAGATCAATTTACCGATATTTTTTTAATGATTCTGACTTGTGGTTGTGATAAATGGCAATTAAGCTAAAAATTATAAAAGTCTCTGAAGCCCAGAGACATTTGACATCTCTCGATTGCAATCTTACGACAAGGTATGCTACCTACTGAGGACTTAGATGAAATGCCTCTATGTTAGTCATTTCACAAGTTTAATGCTTGTATAAATAAGCAGGGTTGGTAGCATTTATGTCGTCTGCGACTGTTTAACCGACTTTAAAAAAAGGCGTAGGATCTCAATTTGTCGGGATCTTTCCTTTTTATGTATGTTCTCCGATTACTCTGAGACTACTGGAACAGGGTCAGTCCAATTGAAGTCGGCGTCCCACAATATTTTAAACTAAAAGCCGAATACAGTTGGACTGACCTACCTACCATTTTATTTCTTGCATTTTCTAAGGCGGGTTTTTGTTTTTTTACACATTTATTTTTTGTCACTCAAATATCTTTTTCTAACTAAGCTTAATTGAAAAGGACACACTGAGCTAGAATCGATTAAACTCAAAATGTACTATCCAAGTAGCCGCTCAGGAATAACTTATTTTATTATCCACCAACAAACCTCTTGCCTTCGCAATTTGGATCAATGAATTTTCAATAATGATCAATGACATCACGTCAAAAATCAAAAGCGTTTGAACGCAGGCATATCAACAATGCCAATTGAAATATCGCAAATCCCGCAATCGATATCGGCAATACATCGGCATCGGAGCGCATTAGCAGCCAGGAACTTGGCCGTGCTCCAGCCACCAATCTTCTTGGCGCAATACACTTAGGCGAATTATTGTTGCAACTTAGTTGTCTTACGGGTGTGGCATTGAAAAAAGTCAAACAAAAGGCAAGCTTTAAAGCCAACTGCGATTTTAGGGTTCCGTACCAAGTACTAAACCCTTATAAGAAGACCTTTATGGTCTCTCCGTCTATCTGTCAAAAGCCTTCTTCTCTAAATGGTCTAAACAAAGCCTCATCAAGAGAAATGTGGAATTTGGAATTAATCCATGAGGAATTAAAAGGATAAGAAATTGTGTATTATATTTTTTGTATATACACCAGTTTTTTTTTACGTAAGTTAATTAATGGCTCCAACACATAAGGTCTTTTAATAAGAAGATAAAAAACTGTTTACTTTAAAGACATATGTCCTGTATGATTAGGACAAAAAGTAGAGCAATATTAATTCGCAATGTTTGTGTCTCGGCTATTTGAATCATAAAAAAAAAACTTTATTTACGTTATTACTCCACTAAATTACAATTAATAAACGACGGTTTTAACACCATCATATCCTCTGTTATATCATTCCAATAAACTTAAAAAAGTAAGTAACAATTCAATTTACATCCGAACCGAAACCGCTCAAATGGCCGAATGGAAAAGCAGGAATTAAATTTAAACTAGCAGAAATCAGAACAAGCTAAATATGGCCTTTCCATTTCTAGAGTTGTCCGATTCTGTATATTGACGGACCGTTTGGGACGGGTGGTTTCGGAACGGTGCTAAATAAAACAAACACGGTCAAGGCATAAGTTCAGTCGCCATCAATTCTCCTGTTCGACAGATTGATATTAGGTTATAAAGGGGGTTGTTCCAGTGTCTAATTCATTTGTTAATTTCATCGATATTTTAGCCTATAGTCAATTAAAAACCTTTGTCGGAGCAGACAAGTTCCTCAAATAGAACGCCTCGGAAAAGAGAGGTCAGATATTTTAACCATTCTTACATTATACTTAGGAATATCTTTGTAACTGCGTTAAATGCTCTAAATTGATGATTTGATAAATCTTATGCATCGAGAGAATTTCAAAAGTTTTAGATACCTTACTGTAAAAACTCTCTAGAATACTTAGCTTTGAAAATATTATGTTGAAAAGAAGTTTTTGAATATTTTAGGATAAATGATCCACAGCTAAAATGGTAGTTCTTGATAATACGCATGCCTAAATCTAAAAATTCTAAAAGCTCTCTCAGTAGGTAAATTGTCGTCTAAAAACTTTTCTCGTTAAAGATATTAAATTCGGTGGCAAATTTGCTATAGGAATGAATAAGCGGAGGGGTTATGCTCAGGCCAGAAAGTTTTTTAATATAACTGGTACAATTTGAGTTTGCGCTAACCCGTGCGTTCAAAAATAAAGTCTGAATATGTTTCACTCATACATATATAAATTTTAACACACAACTCTCATTTTGATTTCTGCGCTGGGCTGATTTATTTTCTACTAAATAATTGGGCCGATTGGGACAATTACTTTTACAACAACAATAGTAAATTTTATCAAAAAAATTAAAATACAATTATTGTGTTTGAAATGATTAAAGGAACAAGTCGTCTTATACCGACTTAGGATATACACTAAAAGCTATAAGTCACATAAAAAGTCGGTTCCCTCACATACGAATACTTCCTCGATATTGTAAACATCCTCTCAACAAATAACTTTTCAATTATTGAATGTTATACAGTTGGTAATGATTTTTAAGTCTGTAGGAAGCTTATTGATTTTTTTTACTTCCTGATACCTACTACAATACTGAGCTATTTTGTGCTTAGGACAGAAACTAGACGTTACATTTTTTGTGCGCGTGAGAAACCTTAATTGTTGCTCCTCGCTAGTCTCATACTTTGAAATGTTTTTTACAAACCAAGTAAGCAACACTAATACATATACGCTAGAAACTGTCATAATACCCAAGTTTGTGAAATGTTCCCTACAGGAAACCCAATAAGGAAGACGCAAGATTGATCTTTTTGCTTTTTTTTGGACAATCTAGGCTTTGTCCGTATTGTACTTAAAACCGTTTCCCCAGAACATGATGCTGTACCGCAATTTGGATTCGACTAAGGCATAGTACGCTGTCTTAAGTTGTTCCAGTGTTAGATCATCCCTGAGGCTTTTTAGAGCGTAACAGGCCGAAAGGATAGAATTTTGAACAGCATTCAGCTCCTGTTTTCAATTAAGTTCTACATTGATGCAACCCCCAATGAATTTGACACTATCCACCAACGCTATTTTTCCTCTGTTTACAACTACCTATACATTCAGAGTATCCGTTTTTTTGGAGTTGTGCTTATACATATAACATCACTTGCGTTTTTGCGGTATTCAGTCGCAAGTTATTAATATCAAATCAATGTTGGAATACCATTAGCGCGTAATTTTTTCTCTTCTGGAAGCAACAATTTCACTAGTGTCATCTGCAAATAATGTTAAGTGGCACTCGGGCACGGTGCTAAAAATATATTTATACAAGTCATTTATAAATAGGATAGACGTTAGTTGTGGTTGTTGATGTACTGACGATCTGGCTTATAAAGCCAAGTCTACTTTAATAAAAATATCGAATTGAACCCCACTTGTTACTTAACATCATCATGATAATGATGATGATTGTACTTAGCGGAATCGGTACCTCAAACTAGCTAGACATATGATGTTTATTTTAACTCTTGGAATGCCCTAGTATATGAACGATGACGTCGTGTGATAACGTCGATCGTTTTAGCGGGTAAGAAACGATCAGTAAGACTAAATCATTATTATCATTTAAGCACTTATCCCTCCACTAATGAGGCCATTTATTTTTTATGCCACTGTCCGACCGTAATTCACGCTTATGTTTTATATTATGTTATCCAATTAAAAACCAATACAATACAATACAAGAACTCTTTATTGAACACATGCAGAAATAAATGGACGTACAAATACAATAATCCTCTGGGTTGGTAACGCATTTGCAGTCTTAGGGCCGTATTAATAAACTCATCTTGACTCTGAGCCCCGTCCCACTGTAATTTTTGACGCATCTCGAGACGAGCATTTGAACTGAGATCAGTTTATTAATACGGGCCTTAGGGGTGCAGTCTTGTGAATGCGAATGTCTATGAGTCACAGTTTCCATTTACCATCAGGTAAATGCACTCGTTTGCCTTCTCTTTGCCATAAAAAAAGCTTAGATTTAATGTAATAATTTTCATATGCTTGTAGGCGTAGCGAAGTAAAAAGTTTTTTTAAAAACTCGGTTCATTGAAGCTATAAAACCTCCCTGTAATTAAGGAAAAGTTATAATTCACATGTGGCATAAAACATTCAATTTATGCACAGTCAAGAAAGTTAATAGACGTACTTTTTCGCTCTCAATGTGAATAAGAAGTGAAAACGTACGTCTTTCAGTTCCCTTACTGTACACGTAATGCCTCATTAACAAGGTAAAGGGAATTCGCTGAGAGTGATAAAATGGGTTTATTTGTTAAAAATATTCGTTGAACGAACGCGACTTATTAAGCATGACACAAAATTACGTCGCATCAACCAGACAAGTGACAAGACCCAATTATTTCGAAATGAAATCTTTGTGACGACGAATAAATTATATCGCTTATTGATGACAAAGTCAAAGTAAATATAGGAAAGTAGGTCATCTCCGGCCTTTAAGAGCCATTGTAATCTAAGCACGCTTGGGGACGTGGGGTGTCCAATTATTTCAAAATTGTTATTTCGTATTTTTATGGTTCAGTATGATGTATGATTTAATATTATTCACGGTGTACATAGCTTTGCGGATTAAATTATTATTCTCACATAATGTAGCCGACATTTTATTTGACAGATAATACGTGATAGCTTAACTTCGCCAAATAAAAACCTACAATATAATCTCAGTTTATTAAACCAAGCTCTAGTAAGGTCATACGCAGCTAGGACACAGCCCGGACTGGCTCTGATTTATCAGTCCTTTGTAATCCGCCCCATCGTTTGTTTTCTACCTTATGAAATTTAGGTCAAACAAAACAGCGAGCAAATGATTTTCGGACTTGGGATAGGTATCCGTTCTACTGGTTTGTATTTACTGTGACAAAGTGGTCTACATAATATGCCTACAAAGCGTTGGGATTGTTCATCAGCAAATTTGTCCCGAGGAAATTGTTTATTTGAAGAAAGTTTTATCGAACTCCTGCGCAGCGAGTGAAAGGGTAACGTAACTTTGTTAAGCTAAGAAAGAACGTTAATTTTAGGAAATAACTTTAGTTGGCATTATTATAAATGAAAATAAATAAGTTACACGGTAATGGCTTTATCGTAGCATTACGAGACAAAATTAAAAAAAAAGTCACCTACGGTCATATCATCAAAAATAAACTTTTTATAAATAAAAATACTAAATATCTTGTCCAAAATAACATATTTAAAATATCAGACAGTGTGCATGATATCTGTTTTCCTGAAACACAATTAGTGTTTCGATTATTCAATTCCTTCCGACCAGTGGTCGACCTTATATGAGTGCGAAGAGTGGGTGGGAAATATATCTTTCGTATTCTCCCCACTCATACAAAGTATAGGCAGAGGCCGACTACAAGTCTCTGGCTGACCACTGGTGACTTTACCCTATTATGTACCTTTAAGAGGTCTGGAAATCACGCAGCTCTCAAATAAAATACATACGAATTTAGCTCCGGGCGATTACGTCTCTCACCCCCTAAATTAAGTCCGATTTACATGATTTTTATACATGTTTTAGTTATTATAAAGAACTATCTATAGGTTTCTGTTCTTTGTTTTTTTAATTTATTTCATTCAAAGAAATACTTTCTTGAAAAGGAAAACGTACAGGGCCTGTATTCAACACTGTAAAAACCATATCGTCTATGAGGTGTTGTCGTATTGTCACCGTTTTGTTTTGATAGCTCTTATTTACTTGACTGTAGTGGCGACTGACGTCAAAACAATACCATAACAGATCAAAGATATGTTTTTTACCTCCGGGAATAGAAACCCAGTCATACCGTTTCATTATATCTACAACATATTTAAAAATTGTAAAAGTCAGACTAGATTTAAGAGGGTCGTTTTCGCATTTTGTATGAACATTTGTAGCTTCACAATCCTCTTAAAACCTTTAAATTTCCGTATCATAAAATAGTCTAGCAAATTTTTTGTAAGTCGTAAATATAACATATTCTACGATTACCTGGCAGTAAAGATTTATGAATCATAAAAATATCTTAGTATTTAAAAAATATATTTTCAATTAAGAATCGACAAAAGTTAACCAATATTTAAAATACTCTCAAGAGCAAGTGTTTCCCAAAAAATACACTTTTCTTCTCGTCGCTATTATCTGTAGATTTAGTCCAGAATCGATGACGGTCCGAACCGTCCTGCTCGTTTATCAAGCAACGGGCGACAGCACTGAGCGATGCCCTAATATCCGCCGTGGAATAGTACAGACACTGCAATCCGGACCGAAGATGGGATGCACGCCGGCTGCAGATATTTTAGCGTGTCAAATGATACCTATCGGACTTGCGTTCAATAACAATTCCGGTGGACAGTTCTTAAAGTTCTGTTATTTTTTTAAATATTTCGTAATATACAAGGCAATTTTTTATTTAGTTGTTTATTGCCGAATTGGACTATTTAATAATTGTTCGACAATTTTTGAATGGTAAGTACCTACTTTGTATAAACACTTTGTGATAATTTTGGTTGATTTTTAAGAGGACTGTAAAGCTCAAATTTTCCAAACTGTAAAACTAGGCCTGTTAGTTTACCTTTCCAAGAAACAAATGAAATATAAAAAAAAGGAAACGCACAGAGTCTAGTTTTTCATAATAACTAAAACATATTCAAAATTGGTGAAAAATAGACCTAGTAGTAGTAGTAGGTGGTCTACTAGTGGTGGACTAGTGATCGTTAAGAACCGAGTTCGAACCCCCGCTGTCACCATGAACCATGAACCAATGAGTTTTTATCATTTAAGTGCATATTATCCGACGCTCTTATGGTGAAGCAAAAACACTAACAGAATGATCATGATCCTGTCAGGTAAGTCGCTCGCGTCTAAAACTTTTGTCATTGAATTAATGCGTTTTTTTATTATGGCTGCGTTAAACACTATAGATATTGTTGATAATCTGTCACTTTCTGAAAAGTTTGTAAGTGTGAGACCAAAAGCGACCCAAGACCATGCTTAACGCTAACGTAAACGATTTTCGAAGACGAAGAAAAAAGAAAACGTACTAACTTAGTTTCTCATAACAACTACAACATACTCATAAATCGGCGCGGAGCTAAATTTGGGTGGGAAAAAATGGACAGGCACGTGAGTTAAGCATTGGTTCACAATCCTCTAAACATCCTCATTTACCCTTCCCGGTACCAAGCTTCAAAACAACGGGTCACAATTTTACACGAAACAAAGTAACAAATTACAGGCATTATTTGTTAACTATTGTTATCAAATAGACCGGCGTTAGTAGAGCCGGCAAGTTTTTAAGTTATGAGGTGTTGTAAGTTGCTGGCTTTTGGCAGCGGGCCAGCGCTAAACAGGGCAAAAACTAAACGGGTTTTTGTTTATAATTATCATGTACATAAGTTAGGCAGACAAGGGTAATTACTGGTTGTTTAAACAGACCATTTTGAACCAAGGTTTCTTTTTCAAATAAAGACTAGAATTAAGATGAGTTTAAGAGGACACACAGATGGTTGACTAAGAACCGGTGAGCAGTAATGTCTTTATGAAGTTTTTATTTAATTTAAATTTTTTTATTTCAATACCAATCAATATTGTGTTTGAATTGCATTAAAATAACATTACAGTCAAAAGAAAATAATATCAATAATACATTTAAATGTACAGAAAAAAATACTGACAAAAAAAATACGTTTATGATTGCGATAGGATATATCAACAGGTTTTATCCTCTATAAACTCCTTAACAGAATAATATGATTTCTTTATGAGAATTTCGTAAGTCTTGCTTTGAAAATGTTTCTATCATTTATCGATTTCATGTCAACTGGTAGTCTATTGAAAAGGTGAACAGCTTGATAGCATCCCGCATGCTTCATAATATTTAACCTAGGGACTATTTGGCTTGGTAAGTCTTTCCGTCTTGTTGAATATCTGTGCTCTCTCTCATCATGACTCTCGTATACATTCATATGTTTAGTCAGATCTGTCAACGGAACAAGTATATAAAGACAAGGAACAGTCAATATAATATTTTATTACGATTGAGGCTAACATCTAAAGTATCATTGTTTTTAGTGGTTGTTCTAAATAACATAACACTTGTTTTACCTATACTCACGCTCAAGGTGTTTGCTGAGAACCATTCGTTGAAAGCTTTTAAGGCAGCGTTGACTTGAACATTCAATTGCGTCATGTTCTCAGCTGATATAACCGTATTTGTGTCGTCAGCAAAAATAACTAATTTCGCGTAAGGCACCATATTGTTCAAATAATATATTAAGTCATTCACAAAGCTGATAAAGTTTAATGGACCTAAGATTGAACCTTGGGGTACGCCACGATTTATTACATGTATGCTTGATCTGAACGCCCGTTTAGTCCCATCCTTGACCGATCTTAATTCTATTAACGGTTTCCTATTAGATAAATACGACTTAAAGAGTTTTAAAACATTATCTCTAACACCGTAATGTTCCATTTTACCAAGTAATTTGTTGTGGTCTATTGTGTCAAAGGCAGTAGTAGTACAAGAAGTAGACATGTTGTATTAACTATAATACCTAGCTATGGATATCCCTTAAGGAATTATTAAGTTTGCAGCGTTCATTGATTGAAGTGAAAGCCAACGACACAAGAACATCTAAAAAAAAATCTTAAGGTAGAATGGAAAGGTATGTATAAATTCCTACCGAACAATAACGATTACAAATTTTTACAGATTTTTTTAAGATTATTTGCTGTTTTATTGTTTATCATCAAATTTTAAACAAAACTATTTAATTGGACATTAAGTCTATTAAATCTTGTACAATCTACAAATAACAAAATTACTTTGAAGTTTATACCACCAAAGATTATTTTTTATGAAGAGGATTATAAGTAATAATATTAATAAAAACCGTCGTGAATATATTACATTAAATAGTAAAAAATATATCGAACTCCAAACCGAACCCCTTACATTTTCGTATTCCAGAAAGGATTTTTAAGGGCACTGAAAGGAGCTCGTCAACTTACGCAAGTTAAACAATTTCTAAAACTTATCTAACTCTGTTCATACAAAACGAAATTTAAACTTTGTCAAAAGTTTCGCAGTTAGTGTCGATCTTCATTTTTTTATCTGGAATCTATTATTTAACAAGTATATTGACTTCTTCCACTTTGTCGCATTCAGAGGTGAGCTGCTGTATCCATATGACAACAACCATGGGATTCTCAAAAATATGAATCCAGTGGCTTAATTTTAATCCAGCAGAATGCGATTCCTCTTCTGTTCCGGGTATACGGGTCATTGTGATCACTTACCATGAAGTGACCCACTTGATCGAAAAAAAAAAACATGAGTTACATTTTAACAGAGCTCTGTAGAAACTCCTACAATACAAACATGTTGCATTGAAAAACGAAATAAATTCACGACTGATATTCGTAGAATGGTAAGCAATAAATTTTGAACACTATATTGGAATTCAATATGCAAATGCACACTCCATATCACAAGGGGAAAATAAAAAGAAAGAAGGAACAAAAAATATGATAATCAAATGTTCAGAACTCGATGTTATATCAAACGCTAGGAAATCTTGCGGCGGTCGGCCGAGGAAAAATGTATTGGTTTCCTGCATTTGTTATTCATTGATTGTACTTTTTTATTAAAACAATTCCGTTTCAAGGTTTTGCTTTATTGGGGTTTTCTGTTTGATTAAAAGTTTTATTAAAAGGAAAGGAAGCGTATAATGAAACGACTTGTTAACAGACTGACTGCTGATGACATTTTTAGGGGATCTCTTGCATCATCGACACTTATTTCATCGAATGTATCATTTCTTCGAATTTCGTTTCATAGAAAGCTAATTATTGCTGAAACTTAATTGTTTTTAGGTTATCTTAAGCATTTGGTGCGTTTAGGTTAGGTTAGACATGTGAACACTGAAAAAATAACTTCTTTTAAAATCGTATATGTAGATACCTAAGGTCAGTCCAACGGATGTCGGCGTTTGGTTAAAATATTGTGAGACATCGACTTCAGTTGGACTGAACTATTAGGTACCTACGTACCATTTTAAATGCGTATTATTTGGTTTTTGCGTTTTTGAAGGCGGGTTTTTGTTTTTTTAAACATTAATTTTATTTTATACTTTTTAGTGATCATAATAAGATGTTATATGTAGTCACACTTCTTAGTTGATACGAAACAATAATAGTTATTTTCATAATCGTGTTATAATAGAGAGCTTTTTAGTCGAGTACCGTGTTTAGGCCACGAAGCTTGCTGAGTGGCCTAAGTAAGGTACGAGATTAAAAAGCTTGATTATGACACTATTGTGAACAATACTTTTTGTACGAGTTCATCAAAATTAATAATTTAAGTCATTAATACAATCACCACCACATCGACATTTGTATCAAACCACGGCGTCCGTAATTGTTGCAGTACTGTGCTGTTCTGTTGGCTAAAAACTAGCCAATCACAAACCGTTTTTTTTTTATGCCGTGGATACAGAAGCATGTTTAAATAGATTTTTGACAGATGACGCGACGCTGCTACGTTCCGAAACGCCATAGATTGGCAATTTTGTATCGAATCGAGTCTCCTTAAACAAGGACACATAATATTATTGAAATACGAAGTTCTATTTTCAATTTTTTTTCAGTTATCTTGAGCGTATCGAAATGGTTATTTCGGTTATTTTGGAAGTGTCAACGATGAAAAGAGTGACGTTGCAGTATTCTCTATGAAATCTTAATACACAGATTTTAATCGACGAGTACAAAAAATGCTATTCGTTATAGTTGCTCAACTATCGTAATCGAAATATCTTTTTCCCACCCTTGAAATAGGTATCGTTGAGGAGTTCCGTTGGCCTAAAAATACTGAAATTGCTATACCTATAAAATATGTATGCCTATAATATTTGAGGAGTTCCCTCAATTCCTCACGAAATCAAATTCAGATTTGGTGACCATGGGACCACCTCGGAGGCATACTCTTTCAAACAAAAAATTATTGACGGAGAAATCGATGAACATACAAAAAAAAACCTACAGCGTATAACTTCCTCCTTTTTTGAAGTCTGTAAAAAAAAGAACTCCTGCACGTGTAAATAGCTGTCGATAAAAAATAAATCAAAATTCGGCGAAGTATAACATTCTATGAAATGATCGGCGATTCAAGGGTAAAACCATTGTTTGAAATATTAAAACCTCGTAAGTAATTTATTTTAAACATTATTGTAAACTGCCAATGAGAAATTAGTAAAAGACAATATATTTAAGATGTGAATTTATAGGTTGAGTGTGCAAAATAATTACATTTTGAACTAACCTTTTAATGTCCTTGAGTCAACATTTATTTGGCTGGACAGATCATTAAGGCAGGACCGTGGGTAAACAAAACCATAAGTTAGAACTCATGGTTAGTAAAATGCTGCTCATGTCGCGTTTCTGTAGCCAACGGGTCCCTATTCCATAGCCTTCGCTCTCCATTCATCCGTTCGTCTGTCAGCGGGCTCTATCTCATGACCCTTTTAAAGGTAGACAGTTCAAAACTGTTTAAAAAGTGTTTTTTTTACTATTGTCGCTATAAAAACAATAATAAAATGTAATTTTTTGGCGTATTATGTGATCAATAGTTAGACATTTAATATTAAGGCAATGGCCGCAATAAAAAAAAAAGTGTTTGTCTATAAAAAACAACGATAGGCTTTTTTGTTGGATCTTAATATTGTACAATGATATCCTTCGTGAGTCTTACCCGCACTTGGCTGGTTTATTCATTGCTAGCTTCTCCCCGCGACTTCGTCCGCGTAGATTTCGATTATCGTTATTCCCTCGGGAACTTTAAACTTTTGCATTATAAAAAGTAGCCTATGTGTTGATTCAGTGTATAAGCTATTTCCATTCCAAATCTCATCCAAAATTCGTCCAGACGTTGCAACGTTAAGGAGTAACAAACAAACACACACAAACTTATACATTTATAATATTATATTAAGATAAGATAAAGAGACATTTATTAGCAACAATACAAAACCACATTACATAGATACAAAAAGAACAAGACAGAGAAACAATTGTGAAACGGTCCCAATCCCAACTCAGCATTCGCTAGCCGTAAGTCCAGCACTGGTCTTCCGTTGGGACCTCTTGGTGAAGAGACGAAGACGCAAGAGACACTTAACACAAAACAACGTTAAATGAAAAACATCAAGGATCTAACACGATATTTTTTTCCGAAATTATCTCGAACGACAGTAAAATTTACAACCTGTTAAAGTTACCTATTTGTAGGATTTGACTCAGGAGATCGTCTAATTCTAAACTAAATCCTATAATGTTTCGCTTACATTCTTACGTATGTTTCCATAGGTCAATTAGTAAAGGCACGTTCAGTTGTAATAGACAATTTCTTAAAATAGTGATACAGTGCAAAACGCCATAAAAATGGTTCAGAAATAGTCTGTTAGACTAGCGTAAGTGGGTATGAAATATAACTACAAACGCAAACGCAAAGCAAGTTTTTACTGTCTACTGACTATTTAATTTAGAGGTATTCTTTCTTGGTAACCCATAATTTTATCCAATTTGTTCTTTATCGATTGTATTTTCATAGAAATTAATTTCATCGAACGCTATTTTCTGCAGAAAACGTGATGTTTTCAGAATATCTTAAACATTAATAACGTAGAATACGTTAGAAATTAGAAATACCTTTCGATGCAATGAAAATTCTGTGCACGATTAGTATGCTTTTGATACAAACCTCCATGAGCAGCGTTTTTTTTTTTTAGAATAGTTTAAAAAGTTCTTGTTATCAATTCAACTCACAAAAATGAATGCACGATTTATTTAGATGCAGATTTATTCAACATAACGTAAGCCCATCTGTCTTCTATATTATAATCATAATGACGACGTAATAACAGTTCATATTCACTAGACAATAATAGAACTTTAACCCTATGGTAACTTCTAGCAAAATCAAAAACCTTAGGCGAATGAAAATTGGAAAACATTTTTTGTGGCAGACGCCATCTTAACACCCCAACCGCTGCTAATGAGACAGAAGGGTTGGTCCCTTCTAATTCCGCCGCTGATGTTAACACTATTGAACACGTAATTACAGACCAATTGGGCCGGTCACCTTTTACTGGTCACGGCTTAGGGACCGGGTAGCGATAGATTTTCGATGTGGTTAACGTTTAAGGTGCTTTTGTTTAATACGTTATTGAATAAAGGCTACCCTTTTATTTGTAAATTCTACAATTTAATAGCTGAAATATGCGTCCAAAGTGCTATGGTTTTATTTATCACTGTGGTACTTAAAAGATTATGGGCAAATTGGGTGTGCCACTAACAGAATTGAAACATAATATAATCATTAAAAAGGAAAAGGAATCAGTTAAAACATTATTTCTTAAACAAATACTACAGTAAGTATTGTTTTAAATATATTGCTGCATCAAATACCCTTCAGCCAGTTTTATACAAAGTTTGTATGGACTATGTATGTCTTGTTTTCAAGTGCCCATAATAATGTATTCCCGGCGACTACCAAAAATTATGTTTTAACTAATTACATTTTGTAAATATAGGCTGCGAGGATTGTTGGAGGCCTACCTACAGCTCGTCTCCCTGTCCGCGGACGCCACTCCAGAACCTTCTGATCCTCTCTTCTCTTTGGATCGCGAGAGCGCGGTGGATGCGAAAAGCAAAAGACCGGTCTGAGTCGAGAGCCTTGGAGGAGGCCTATGTCCAGCAGTGCACGTCTTTTTGCTGACATGATGATGATGATGAACAGCCTTCCGTGAAAATCGCATCACCAGCCGTTGCGTAGTTTAGAAGTAGGCTAGTGGATATACACACAGACAGAGGCGGGAAGCGACTTTGTTTTATACTATGTAGAGATCTACTTTTGCTTATAATTAAATATGTGACTTGTGCTTGTTATTAGTATTCAGTCTCAAATAAACCAAGTATAGCTCTAACATGGGTATATCAGGATAAGTAGGTATATACGCCACCCTACGGCTACAAAAATACAACATACGTAAGGTAGGGGACCATTGGGCAGTCGGGAGGTTCGGGCAATACCATGACCAAAATCGGGATTAATCGATTGTTAATAATTCCGTCCCTGGCCATGTTACAAAATTTAAAAATGTAAACACGAATAGAAGCAAAAATACGCAGGCCGTGCGCAGTGTTTGATTTGTTTCGCAAATACGAGCACTGGATGTATTTGGTCAGTACGTTACGTCGAAACTCTGGAATAACGGCTTCATACTACCCACAATTTCCAGTATATTTTTTTATCTAAAACCATTTTTTGTCAATAATAAAATCCTTTTTACTTCAATGTTTGGGTAAAAATATGAACATTCCTTATTGGGGCCTTATAGGGACAGGACTGTAATGGAGAGCCACAGTCATGTAAGAGAAGGTGTACATATCAAATTAATTAGGTGAAGAAAAGCCGAGCGCTCACTCGTTTGTTGTAGCAGTAAATATCAGGACCATCTAGTAAATATCAGGTTTGCAAACCACGCATAGGTACATAGTTTTTTCTTATTTGATGTCATGGAGAAGGCAAAGAGCGCACCTTTTATAGATAGGTACATTCTCAAAACTACAATCCTAAAATATGCAAATCCCCACGCCGTAACATAGTAATGGGAACACTACCTGCTTAGCGGTAAGTTAAAGGATATGATGGATATAGCGATCTAGACGGACACTGCACAAAGCCCTACCACCACTAAAGTTACAGTACAAAATTTACTCTTTTTTTGACGGCTGTTGGTTGATACCTGTACGAACTTCAAGCCGAGGCCAAGTTCACAAGCATCGGTAATCAACCCAAATTCACAGCTTCAGCTCAGCCCTACAAAGAAATGCGTCACACGTACCATTATCCCTAAAACGTGTCGCCGGCCGAAAGTAAATATCATTGCGTGGTAGGAAAAGGCTTTCGTCTCATTTATTAGGCCAGGTGAGCCCTGCTTAAGTGGATATTGGTCTACAAAGCGGCAGGACGTTGATGGATCGCAGTCACATGATGGGAGTTTATACCTACTTGTAAGGTTTTAAAGCTGATGAATTTGGTGCTGGCAAAAAAGGGCGATTTAATATTGAAGATTTTCTTTGTACACACAAATCTCATCTCTTTTTATTTTTAAAGTCAAAATAAAATCAATGTAACATCATGTTTACCTTTATATTTCCGATAGTACCGTATTCGGCATTTAAATACAAAAATGCTAATTTGTAATATTATAACAGAACATACATACATACATGCCGTCACGCCTACATCCCAGACTTGGATAGGCCAATCATAATAGAACAGTATAAAGTTTTAATTAATATTGATTTGCTCTTACCCAATAAACAAAAAAAAAGTTTTATCTTAATAAACCCTGAATTAATCAACCTCCATTTACCCAACCGTAAATTCCTTAGGGTGGTCTAAGAGCCGTATTTATAAACTCATCTTGACTGTGAGGCTCGGCACAAGATACGTCAAAGTAAACGCCAAACCATAGAACACTGTCATTTTTGACTCGTCTCGAGACGAGCATTAGAGTTGAGATCAGTTTGTTAATACAGGCCTAAGTATATTGTGGTAAAGCTAACAGAATCAGAACTAACACTGTATACAAACTAACACAAGTCTTTGTATATAGGTACACACCTCCATATTAAATCGCAAAGCTTAAGTGATTTAAAGCGACTAACTAATTTTATTTGACCCCTCATCGCATACAAATTTCAACTGACGCAAGACCGACTCCGTAATCAATCAAATTCTATTGTGCAACGTAATCCCCAACGATGTGTCAAAGCGCTCCACGCTAGTATGTTAAGCAGGATTTAAGATGCCACGATACCAGGATGCAATAAAGGGATATTAAATTGGATAGCGTTAACTACATTGCTTCCTATGTGACGCTCCGTAAATTGACGTTTACTCATGGCTACGTATGGAATAGCAAATAATTGGGATTAACCAAATTCTCAATTGGTCAGCGTTAAGTACCTACTTTGTTTTCTATAAGAAGCTTTGTAAATTAACGCTTAAGTGCTCATGGCTACGTACAGTCTGTGTAAAAATATGCTCGAAAATATGTTTTCATGCACCTTATTCCAGTTTAATAAGACCACCAAATTTCCAATGTTAACCAATTGTAATTTTAAAAATATTTTTGCTTTTATGGTTCCGTACCCATACTCTGTCAAACGGAACCTTATTATGAAACATTTGCAGTTTCATTGTCCATCCGTCCGTCAGCCCGCCCCTACGTTACAAAATCTTTTTTTTTTGAAACGTTTTTTAAACGACAGAAATCTGTTGATATTTTCTCAAAATTATGGATCTTAAACAAATCATAAGAAAAATGTAAAAAATAGACATTTTTTTTGTTTTAGTTCTATAGTAAAAACCTACAAGCGTCAAATTTTGTGTGATTAATTTGATTAAAATTCATACCCCAAATTAAAACCACAAATATAACCCTTGGTGCACGAAACAACTGAACAGACAGGGATAAAATTTCCTTATTCATCCGGATTTTTTATAGTTCCCAAAAGAAGATCGACAAAAGAGATCTACTAAGACACTGCTGGCAAAAGCTAGTTATGATAATAATCGATTAAAGGTCAAATCCCCGAGGTAAATGTTGCTCGCAAGTTCTGAAAACAGTAAAAGGTGAGTGAGTTCAATTTATCCGTGTCAACTCCCGGGAGGCAGACACTGTGAAATCTCCACTCTATTTTAATGTTTTATACAACGTATTTATATTATTTGGAATGCTAAGTATTTGTAAAGACTCGAGTGAGGCGAAAAAGTTCAAGAAACTACTAGGTGAAGTTACGCCGTGGTCCTGTTTTATCAAAGTTGAATATAACGTAGTTGTTACTGACAGGCTGAAACATGACATCTTTTGGCCAGAAGATAGGACACTAAATAAGCTTATAATCAACCCAGTGGATGGAGTTCATTTTATTATTTATTACTGAATACACTCTTAATTTAAATGGATTTACAGATTAGAATAGCGTGTCTATCAAAGAAACGATACATAGTACTATGATCTTGCTTAGTTTTAATAAAATTTAGAATCAACATGTTAGCTATCCTGTTTGGTAGGCTCTGGTTCAATACAAAGCTTACACGAAATGCCTTTGATACAATTCCCCTTACGAGCTAATGTCACTCGGAATGTCAGACAGGCCGATTATTCTTCTATTCGCAAAGAAATACGCAAAAGTGCGCTAGCGAGGTATTGTTACAATTATTGGGAAAATAATTCAATTCTTGGAAGTACCATATTTCAATTCTTGGAAGTACCATATTTCAAAGCTGGGAAGCGGTTTCGAAATACCTTTCGGTTCCTAAAACCGGATTTTTTTCGTTAATCTCTTAACCGGTTATTGAAAGGAACGGTTTAGAAAATAAAAAAACCGTACAAGTGCGAGTCGGATTCGCCCACCGAGGGTACCGCACATGACACGGCTCAATTCAAAATTAGGACTGCCGTTCCTTGCATAAAGACACTATTTTTTTTGTGATTTAATTAAAAATGTATAGATTTCAGATGTTTACCTGAAAGACGGTGTTACTCTCCAAATTTCATAGTCAACGGGAAACACCCTCATCCCATCTCATCCATTTTGATTCCTTCGTGAGTGTCAAAATACACGTTTTTTGCGGCATTAACGGCCGTATCTTTTTTTACGTCAAGGTAGAAGTTTAATTTTTTCACAGCTTCAAGGGATTGTAGACCAGAGTATATGGTTTTAATTTCAACTCGATAACAACGTCGACGGACAACAAAGTTATCCTACAAGGGTTCCGTTTTTTTCCTTTTGAGGTACGGAACCCTAAAAACGAAATTATTATTGCTACCGGTAAATAGGAAAAACGAAATTGAACAACTGCTATAAACTTGTATGAACCGGTTAAACTTAGGCTCACGTCATAACGCCTCGCCGACCTTGACCTTCGAGTGAGGTAACGTAACGTACGGGTTGCTGCAATATTGCAGGCCGCCTTTTCAGTCTTCCATGTCTTCCATTAACTCGCGTTGATGGTGTTTCGCCTTTACTTCTTCTAGCAGGTCAACGCATGTGTTCCTGTACCTTTTATATTGGTATTGCAGTGCCTCGTCAGTTGGATTCTTAACTGCCTGCAGGTGTAGCCTACTTCTCTTCCGAATATATTTAAGGAGCCCTGGTGTAATCCACTATTTAATCGTAATCTTTACGTTACTAAGGGTCCCGCGTTTTTTGTGTTTAATGAAGTACAGAAAAAGTCACACGCTAGGTTAATGTCGTTTACCTGAGAAAGATTTGTCCAGTCTTGGTTTTAAAGTTCGAGTTAATTGCATCAAAGTAGAGTTCAGTTATCACTTTTGACAATCCCTTGCTTGACGTGTAGTCCAAAAATGTCAAAATAAGCGCATGATCAGTAATATCCTCATTGCAGACAATGACAGCTACTTTTAAATTAGATCGTACATCACATGGTCCAGGCATTTATTTCCGCGAGTAAGTAAACTACTAAAATCGGAACTAGTATGTAAAAGAGATACATACATCGCATCTACAATGTGTGGCCCAAAACCGGGGCGAAAAATTAAAACGTAGATTCTACTCCTCAAACTAGACAACTTTTGTTTAGCAACTTTTTAAAATCATAAAGTTTTTAGATTGTTCATTTTTCAAACAAAGTAAATAGTATAATCAATGTACTTAAAACTCCGTCTAATTGACATCGCCTGTCAGTCTAGTCACTCTACAGACATAACCAATTTCATAGTACATTGCGTGTTCGAATTAACTTTATAATGTAATAAAATTCAAACCGCAAGTTTTTTTTCAAAGTCGTCAAACAAACGTTGCGTAGTTTGAGGAGTAGAATCTACGTTTTAATTTTTCGCCCCGGTTTTGGGCCACACATTGTATATATAGTACAGTGTCGAATTCAAATTAACCGGTTAATCTGCCTTGACAGTTTTTTTTTAGTAATCAACCGGTTTTTCACTTAACCGGTATGTAAACCGATAACCCTAACCAAAACCGTAATCAATTCAAGTCTGGAGTCAACGTCCGTAACCGGCTTAAATATTAACCGGTTTCCGAGCCCATATACACACAGTCCTTTAGGGTTCCGTACCAAAATGGTGTCAATGTAGTCTGTCCGTTGAATGTCTGTACATAATACTACCCTACTACGGAGAAAAGGCACATCTTCTATATGAATTGTATGGCACATCGAACCTTATGACACCTTCCAACCAACCCAACTTCAATCCAACCTTTCGATAGTTTAATGTGCTTCTATGCTTCTATAAATTAATTGCAATTTGTGGGCAGAATAAAACTCTTCTGAGACTAACTGATTTATATCCAATACACAGACTAATCCACTGAACCTAGAAACTTGAAATTTAGAGAGTATATTATTTGTGCATGGGGGAAGGAGAGAGTCCGTCATACCCCTCTATAGCACGGACAACCCTCGGGGGAATTCCATTCCGACAAAAATAAAGGAGTTTACTACAAAAGATTTTTTGAATCATCCCCCAACTGGAGGATATAGGGAAAGGCAACCTTATTCTACGCGTCCATAATTGCGAGTGTCCTCAACTACATATCCTCAAACCAACAAATGATCCAGTGTACGAGTAGTTTCGTATTGTTTACGCTTTTCACGTTATTTTTCCTCCTCTTAATTCATTGTACGCTCAGTATAATGAATTAAGAGGAGGAAAAAATAACGTAAAATAAAAATGCTTATTCATCCCAATTAAACCCTTGTATTCTGTTTTGTTCTGATAATAATAAAATATATATAAATTCAAAGTATTTGTGGTTCGTGTAGTTAGGGTATGCTTTATAAGTATGATGACATAATAATTATTTCTGGATAAAATCTTCACAGATTGTACAAAAACAATATTTTGTACTTACAATATTTTTAGCTACGTAAAAAAAATAAGTACAAAATATTTACTAGTAGGTAAGTTAAGTCGTCTTCTCCATGGTTCCAATAAAGTTCAAGAAAGATAAGTGCTTAAACGAAATTAATAATTTACAACTTACAGCCATAAAGCAAATGGAACACCGTATAAGATATTTTTGATGACATCGTAAAATCAGGAAGGAAACTCCTCAATTCCAGCATACTGGTTATTTAGAATATCGACCCAAACTAAAGTACCTAAGTGGTCATAATATTCTACAAGACCAATGAAAATTTAATGAACACATGTCATGTCATAAATACCGAACAAAAACAAGGGTGAATAGTACAGTTACCAATTAAGGGTAAGTTTGTATTTATCAAGATAACATTACACTAGCGTGTGGATAATATACTTACGAGTACTTACTTATAAGGGTTTTTGGGACATATAAAAAGTCATTAATATTTATATAATTTATTGTGTTTCAAAATATCAGAGCCGAGACATTAAAGATGTAAGTTTAAAGTTTTTGGTACAAAACTTACGCCCGATTCATTTTACATTATATTAAAAAATATGTTTATTTTGAATATATCTATCAATATGTTTAATACAAATGGCCTCACAGTTAAAAGAAATATACACAAAATACTATTAAGGACACTAACTTAACCAGGAATAAACCATTAGTTTCGTAGGTAAATTAAGAAAAAAACTGCACGAAAGTTCAACTGAAAAGGAGCACTTTTCTTATACCTTAATGTCCCTAACGAACTAAGTAGCTCCAGAAGGTAAATATCGTACTATATGATTTAAAACATGGCTAGACGCCGGCGGCACCTGCTGTATAATTAATTGGAAGCGCCAGTTACCTGCACCTCCTTAATTAACAACCTGCTCACTTAGCGCTGAAGAACTCAGTTTTCTGCAGCTAATACTTCAATGGCCTGGGAATATTATGAAGCTTGAGCAAGTCCGCTGCCGCACGACATTACAGATGCGTCGCGTAATAGTAGCCGGGTACATGAGCTTGTTAGCTCGAAAAATGCGCTTGATGTTTTTTTTACCCGACTGCTCGAAGGATGGTTATGTTTTTCGAGAGTTTTTATGTATGTGGGTATGTATGTATGTATGTATTTATGTTTATTTCTGGGCACGCTCCGTAACTTAAAAGGCTTGACGTCTTAATTGTCGAAGTGATATAGAGTTATATATCAGTACGGTAGGAATAAAAATTAGAGAGGGAATAATTACACTTGAGAGCAAAGAAATCGAGCCACCCTTGCATTTTTTACGTTGATGCCAATTGTGTAAAGGTCTTAAGTGTTATCATAGAAATTTGATGCCAGATGATAGGTAATTTTGTCTTCTATCAAATGATACAATTTTTAGTGGTAGGGATGGATATTTCACGTCACTGTGGGCAATAACAATACCCCACCTCTAATTAGCTCATTAGTACACATACTGATTGTGCCACATCATTAGGTATAGAACCGTTTTGTTTGTTGTGCTGGCTACCAACAACTAAAGTCAATTTAAAAAAAACATTTGTTTATGACATCTCTGCTCAATTATACTGGGAAAACCTTTAATAAACATGGATACTACCCCGTCTGAAGCCGCTCAAGCAATTGCTCTGTTGCAAACAGGGTTGAGTCAACGTGAAGTGGCCCGATAAATTAACCTGACGCGATCATCAGTCCAACGAGTGTTTCAGAGGTTCCAAGCGACTGGTGCTTTCTTAAGAAGACCTGGCACTGGCCGAGTACGCTCTTCCTCGGAGCGAGATGACCGCTTCATTGCTATCACCTCGCTACGGAATCGGTGACTCAATGCTGTTCAGCTTCAGCAGAAGCTACGAGAGACCCGGAATGTGTCCATCAGCCGATGGACAGTTAGAAGGAGACTTGCAGAGAAGAATTTTACGTCACACAAGTCTGCGAATGGCCCCAAGCTCACCCCGAGTCACCGTCAAGCACGACTTCACTTTGCTAGGGAACATGAAAACTGGACCCTTGAGCAATGGAGGACGGTACTCTTCTCCGACGAGTGCAGGATTTGTCTTTTTGGTAATGACGGCAGGAAAAGGGTCTACCGAAGGCCTAGAGAGCGATTTTCGCAATGCTGCATCGAAGAAAGAGTCGCATATGGTGGCGGTTCATGCATGGTCTGGGCCGGCATTTCTTTGGAAGCGAAGACAGACATTGTGTTCGTTACTGGGCCTGGTGTCGGGCCAAATTCAAGAGGAGAACGCTCATCGGTACATTGAAGAAGTCCTCGCTGAACATGTGCTCCCATTTGCTGGCTACATTGGCGACAACTTCATGCTGATGCAAGATAACGCCAGACCACATACAGCTCGGATCACTCAGAACTACCTAAGAGAGGTCAATATCCCTGTCATGGATTGGCCAGCACGGAGCCCGGACTTGAATCCGATAGAGCACGTCTGGGACGAGCTCAAAAGACGAATCAGGGCCAGGGATTCCGCTCCTGAGAACCTGCACCAGCTCAAGACAGCGATTGGGGAAGAATGGGCGGGCATAACTCGAGACTTTCTTAATAAACTCGTACGGTCAATGAAAAATCGCATGCGTGCATGTCGATTAGCTAGAGGAGGTAATACACTTTATTAAAACCTGATAATTTGTTTTAATTTTCAAAAAAACCTTTAATTATTCCCTGGTATTCATTGCTTCTAAAGTATGCATTGTAAAGGCCGTGCGGTTTTCGGCCCGTAACAAAATGAAAATATCCATCCCCACCACTAAAAATTGTATCATTCGATAAAAGACAAAATTATCTATCATCTGGCATTCAAATTTCCATGATAACACTTACGACCTTTACACAATTGGCATCAACTTAAAAATTGCAAGGGTGGCTCGATTTCTTTGCTCTCAAGTGTATAAGGTTTGTCTAAGGTAGAAAATGATTTAAAATCAAGTTACTTATGGCGTTCTTTCTTGATATCATGTAGCTATAATTATTTTATTACAAATTAAAGTTTCAAGTTTTAAAGACTACAAAATATCATGGTTTTGGGACCTCATATTGGTTAAACCTCCTTTATTTTAGTAAGAGTATTTCTCATAATTATATGAATGGAAGAGAATTCTATAGTATGATGGAACACTAGAGCTGAAGTCAGATGATAGCAAACCGACTAATGTAAAATTACCACAAATTGGATATAAAACTTTCCCAGTTGGACTCTAATTTCCACATTTTATCCCACTTCGCATTGTTTTAGGACATAAATTTGTGCAAACTTATTTGGGATGTTAATTGAAAAAAGGTCCTCTTATAATCCGTACAACTGCAATGCAGAGTCGGTTGGAGAAGAGTTTGATTCTGACAAACGATAAAATATCAAAAGTATCGATATAAACTTGCTTATCGATATAGAAGGGCATTTAAAATTGTTACTCAGAATAACAATCGTGAAATATCTAATTATGTGATCGATGATTCAGAAGTAGTACAAGGTAGTTTTTTTTTACTACAGTTTACTGGTCATTTATGGATATGAGGCCATTTTAAACATTTTTGAAGAAAAATTTGGGTTTCCTTATTGTTTAGCAATAAGAGATTAAATATTTAAAATTTTACTTCAAGATCAATGTAAAGACAGTTACACCGTTTTATAGTTCGATCAGGAACGAAGAATATGTTTTAGATAAAAACCAGATTGTAAGTTATTTATCTTCAACTATCTCTATACCTTGATGAAAAACACGCAAACCCATTATATTTGAGGTTTAACTAGAACTTAATAAGAATATTTATTTATTTATGTGTAAAGTGTACTTGCATTCTGACTCTTTGGAGAAAGGGGAAGTACGAGTGTAGGTCTGGTAAACACGCAACGTAACTATCTATATGGCTCTACGTCTTGGCTGAATTTTACCAGCTTCTACCATGAGTCAGAAGCATGAGTAGTACCTTTTTCTCAAAATTATATAATCTTCTTTTTAAATTACGCTTCAAAGCCAAATACACCGATGCGTTTCGAACTTATTAGGGAATCTATGTCGCTGACGACGTTTTTGTGTTGTCAAGGTATGGAACCGCCTAAGAAGTTCAGCGTTCGAATCCTTTTTTTACATCATTTTATTATCGTTACGACATCGTCCCTCACAAATTCCCCTCCGACTGCAGTCAGCAGGATTTGTGAATAAGCCACCGCTCACCCAGTTCTGTTTGTTGCCAGATATTCCGTAGCTAACTAGTGCCTTGCCGTTTATTAAAATAACAATTTGTTGGTTTTCCCTTGCATTACCCGGGAGCAGCCGTCGCAGCGTTTGGAATTAGCGAATAAGCCGAAACTTCGTGTTTTCTGTGAATATGTTAAACTGTAAAGTTACAGTGAGTTTGAATATTATTTGCAATAGGTCGTAACACCCTTTAAAACTGCTTTTCTATCCAAAAATGTATTTAAATTGGCGCCCAATGTTGTCCATATATGTCCATAACATGATTACATTTGAAACAGCGTTGGTTTATAAATCGTATCATTCTGTTCAAGCCTTACCCAAAGATAAAACATTAGCTACTGAAATTGTAACTAGGGTAAAGTCACCCGTAGTCAGCCAGGAGACCTGTAGTCGGCCTCTGCCTATACTTTGTATGAGTGGGAAGAGTACGAAAGATATATTTCGCACTCTTCGCACTCATATAAGGTCGACTACTGATCTCTGGCTGATCACTGGTGACTTTACCCTACTATTTTAGTAATAAGCTCATGTTGTATGTTACTTCAAGGCATAACATTGTCTTTCATCAACGCTGTTACTGGAAACGATACAGTAACCCTTGTGACCACAGAGAAGGCTGACTGAGACTTTGAAATTGGACGTCAGAAGTTTGAAAAACCATTTCGTTCCTAAATCACATTTATATCAGCGGTTTCATTTCAAAAGGAACTAGTTAGATTAAAGCATTGCAATTTAAAAGGTAAGATCAAGAAAATGAAAAGTAAGAAAATTATTTTACTCTTTTCAGTCTCTACCGAGTACTTTTCTATTAAAAGAAATTTGTAAAGAATAAACTTTGTGAGGTGGATCTTCCATTACTTTATTAACAAACATGCTGTTCGTTGCAAGTTTGCAAGCAAAACGTAACCGGAAACGTGTCTTTGACGTAATTCAGTGGAATTCATCTGACTAACGTCAAAAGATTAAAAGCACTCTGATGTCGTATTTTATATCATCTGTTTACTCCACTGGCTCAGCTTTCTAAAGTGTCTAGAATCCTAAGCTGATCTTTCGAAATCTCCTCTGATATTTGCATGCAATTTGTTTTTCAATATCAAACTAAATACTTGTTCAACGTAAGCTATTTTCACTAACGTTTCGGGGAATATTTTTAAATCGAAGCCTACGGAGTCTAATGGGCTTGATTTTTTAATTGATATTCTCGAGATCCTGCGCCTTACACGCCAGAGGCTCTAGCCAAGATCCATTATCAAATCATATTCATATATATCATTACATTTTGACATTATCTGCTAACTAGCGTTTAGATTTGTTTCGTTTTTAAACCAATCGCGTCACTGACTCTTCGTCATGTCATCTACCAGCGACGCGATTGGTTTAAGAACGAAATTAATAGAAACGCTAATTAACGTAATGCATCTTAGCTAGGGCCACAGACTTAGTGATTAGTGCTTTAACTTCACTATCGCGTTACTATTTGCGTGTCGCTTGAAGTCAGGCCACCAACTTATTACCTGCCTGTGGGTGAACTGTGCGGCCAATATTTGTCATTGCACATCGATAAATACTTACCACGCAGGTCGTCGTGTAAATCCGAGCTTCAGACGATCTGATAGAACCACAGGCAATGGTTGATTACGCAATAGGGCTAAAGGTGACCGACAGAAATACCGATGCGTAGATTGTAGATACATGTCATACAAGACTGAGCCCTGGGTGGGTGACGACCTTTGAAGAAAAAACTTCGTTTTTGTAAACTGTTTCGTTACCTGAGATATGACTTTCTTTAGCGGTAGGTTTACTTTACTAAGTTGCCACTGTTTATTACATTATAAAGAAAAACAAAGACAAAGTGTTCAGACGCGAGAGACTTTCAAGGTTTATTAAAGAAAACTACTTATAAGACTTTATTTTTATGAAAAATATTCTTCTTATCGCATTTCAGAACCTTCTGTAGGTATCTACAGTGTGGCTCTTGATTCAAAAAAACACTTTACTAAAAGAGAGCCAATTAAACAGTTTCGGTTCAAATTGTTTAATATGGAATTCAAAATTACTCTTCAACTATTTTATGATTTACGTAAATTCCTCTTGAATAGGCAAATACTCTTTTAGGTAAGCAAACACGACTACCAAAAATACCAAATAACGGTAAATAAGAAAGAAGGCAATCCCAACCTTTACTAACAATGTTTGTAACAAGATAAAATAAAAATCCAAAAAAATATAGCTTACATTTTCCTAAAAAAATCAACAACCCAAAATAGCCATTTAATTATGAGAGCATGGCGATAGATGGCTTTAATTAGCCCGTATCATCGCCCCGGCCATTTGTCCGACCTAATCACTCACTCGCCCCTCATCTGTCTATTCCCTCCTAATTTCAGTTCCGTAATTCTGCTTTTTGCCGCGTTTTTTGCGAATACGTAAAAGTAAAGTTTCATTAATCGAGTTAGTTCTGTTGGTGCTATGTTAATACTATTTATAGTATTACATACAGATATGTAATAGGAGTTATATGAACCTAATTGTTAGACTACCTAGATGGAAAATAAGAGCAGACGGAAATTTTCATGATACCGAAAATCGTACCTAATAGTTTTTCGTCTAATATTAGGTAACGTCGCTTAAACCAATGATGTGGCGTTTATACATAAACGCAATTTAGCGGAGCTCTATGAAGGGATGATTAAGCGCTTCTAAGACGAATCGGCGCAGATTATATTTCTTCAACTATACGGGATACATATTTCCCTGGCTTTACATTATTTTCTATAACCATTTTTTTCTCAACAGTCTTTTTCACTGTCAATCCAAACGCGTTGCCTTAAAGTCAGCCTTAAGCGAACTACATAAAAGCTAAACTATATGAGACTGACTGAACAAATCCATTTTACTTATCTTATCGGGACATTTTCCGAACCGCTTCATTTGCCCACTTCAACGCTGCAGGCCGTAGTGAGGCGAACACGGCGGGATCGCAAACGTCGAATGTGGCACGGAATCCCAGATAAAACGTTTGTAAGGGCGAAGGGTGCGGTGTGAGTTGCGACGGTCAAAAAAACAAGCGAGAGGAATAAATCATTGAGCTATTTTGTACTGATCCCACTAATATAAGTGTGAAAGTTTGCGTGGGTGTTGGTTTGCTGCAACGGCTAAGCGGATTTGAATGAAATTGAGAATGGATATAGCTTATAACATACATTAACACATAAGCTACTTTTTATACCAGAAAATTTAAAGTTCCTGATGGAATAATGATAATCTAAATCCATATGATCAACATGAGATGACCGAATTACTAATTCTTCGCGGAAGTCACGAGCAGACGTTAGTTATTTATATAAGTACCTACATTATTCTTCTTTATTCATTCGAAAAGTGAAAAAAGCGGGGGTTTAGTAAAACAACTCCAAAACGCTTTATATGGTCTTTTTTCAGCCAAATGACGTCGACTTTTGGTTTAAACATTATTTAAATACTTCACAGTCTCTGGGACTAAATAACTGATAGAAGTTTATTTACTTTTTAATTTGAAGTTCCTCCAAATTTCAATTAATTTATGTATTATGATGAAAATGCTTGGAACTAATTTTTTTTTTTATAGTTATAAACCTTGACTTTAATAAATATCTTAAACGTTAACAATCATACAACTTTTATAATAGCCACTTTAGTAATAATTCGATTTATTTTGTACCGCTTCGGAAACTCCTCCAACCGTTCTTTTCAGTCCTTGTAACTCTGTAATTGGGATCTATGTCTTTTGTTAAAAGTAAAACATCAAATATCTTCCGAGAAAACTACCCTAAAATATTGATACAAATATTTATTTTGCTTTTAAATTACGACATCTAAAACTTTACTTACTAAGGTTTTAAATTTCTAGAATCTTGATTGTAATGAATCATAAATATTTTCTGTGAATAGCTATTCATAAATTTTTGAATTTACAGTTTGTAATTAAACTTTATGCAAGATTTTAAATGTAATAAAACAAAACATTAATTTTCATTCTAAATTCGCAAGACGGTTTCATAAAATTAAAATATCACAGTCACAATGTTTAACTTGCACAACAAATTAAGAAACTTTATCTCGAAACTTTAACAAATCCGAATGTTAATATTTGACTTTAGATAGTTAAAAGGAAGCCAAATTTTACCTTATAACTTATTACAAGAATAACTTTTGTAATTGAACATAGAATGCAATAACATTTTTTGTAAAGTACACGTCACTTTAAGATGTAGTGTTGAATGCCCAACACTTATTTTGGCCATTCAACACTACATCTACTCTACTAACATTTTTTTTTGGGTGTTACAAATTTAATATTCGAGCAGGCCTGCAGCCACCCAGACTTTACCACAATGGATAACTCTATCTTGTTTTGATATCGTAACCCATTATTAATGTTATGACGTATTATGTGTAAGTAATTACAATATCGAAACGAGATGGGTTAAACCAAACTGGAAACTGCCCTGATAGTAAGTCACCAACCCTAAGGACAATGCTTCAATGTTTGAAATTAGTATACTTGTTTAGTTAGTGAAAACAGTCCTTTCCCACTTTTCGACCTTAGGACGTTTAGGTCCAAAAGTGGTAAAGGATTGGTTGACTATTCGCTCATTGACATTTGCAACTGTCAACTGTCTAAATACGGTATACCCATAACCGCAAACGAATTACCCAATAAATAGATAAATGACAGATAATTTTGTCGCAAACAAGAATATACCTACACATGGCAAACCTCTTTATCATTAACGAATTACTGGCAGAGTAAGAAAAAATATAAGGATATTGAATTTCCTACATTTATCCAAGATTACTGTACTTACCAAAAGTTTTCATAAATGGCATTAGCCAATGTGGACAAAAAACATTTTTATAAAAGTAAAAATAATAATCTCAGGAAATAATAAAGATAGCTGAAACTTACAGGAAAGCTTTTATTAAAAAAATACAGTGAACATTTGGTGAAAGGGACGCATTTCCATGTAAACACGGCTACGCTCTTTGCTGCATACTAAATGTGTTAGATCTTAAATAGAAGTAATCAAATCTATCCGCGTCCGGAATATTGGGAGCGAGCAATAGTTGAGAATGAAACAGTTTGAATAGCTGAACGTCGCCATTGATTTCAGTTATTACAACTTGATGTTGTAAACAGACCCTTTTTAGTGTAATTACAATAAAAAATAAAAATGAAACTGTTGAAACCTCTACGAGACCTTTGTAACTTAATAATCAAGATCATTTAATGCTTTTCTGTTGCCTCCTTTAATGTTTAACAAGTCTACATAGTGGTAGGGGGTAGGGAGTGGTATTTATTAAGTAACCGTTAAAAAATTGGGTTACTAAAAGGTAACAATATTCTTATGCCAAAAGTTAGAAGTTCAAAAAAATACATTAAAAATAACCAAAACATCAACTAATTGAACAATTACTCTTTACGTTTAAACGTAAGATATTTCTGTACTCTACCAACTTACAGAATTACGCCCACATCAATCCTGGTCCTTCAAATCCTCGAATAAATCCCGACAAACAAATAAAGGCCACCACTTTTCAAGTCATGAACTCGTTTAAACGTAACAATTTATATAAGTTAGTAAGAAATATTACTAAGTACCTGAGTCTCACTAAAGATCAGTTAATTCATCCTCTCTCAAATCCTTTTCAATTTAGCCTCGACTATAAAACTTCTAAGACATTATTTCCTTATTTTTATCACTATTTTTCAAGCTTCAGCAGTAAAGTTTGCAGACGACTATATTAAGATGGCTCCGAGCTAATAAGAATATTCAATGAGCCACTATTTACCGCGGCAACTTAAAACATTCAAGAATATACGGTAAAATGCCTGAAGTAAGAAATATTAAAACAAAATGTTGCAGCTGATTTCCGAGGGTACTAAGTTATTTGCAAATAGCTGAGTAATAATAGTTTATCTACATCCATATCATAACTTCCCTATTATATGTTTAGAAACGATAAGCAAACAGCCTATATTAAGAAACCTGTATCTGTGGTTGCACTTTAATGTTAACATTAAAGTATTACATGTCATTAAAGTATCGGTTATTGATGTAGTTGCATCGTAATGTTCACTTTAAAGTTTCGGTGACCGAAACTTTAAAGTGAACATTAAGATGCAGGTTCTTTAAGATACAAGGCAACATGGTACAATTTTCTCACATATTGTAGAAAACTTATGATATGCATGTAGATAAAGTTATGTATGCGACTGTACGCATAATTAGGCATTAAAACACTCGTGTGATCTTATTATGAAACTCACCTATCGGCTCGTTTCATAAAACCACACTCGTGTATTAATGCCTCTCATTATGCACCAGTCACATAAATAACTATTAATCACTACATCTGTAATATACAGTTTATAATAGGAAATATGCATGGATTTTTTTGGTACAAAGAGATAGCAACAAATCTTTGTTGGCTTGTATCTTGGTTTTTTTATAGCTTTCAAAAAATCATTTTGCTAGACTGTTTGTTACATGAATCAGCTTTTGTTGAAGCTTTGAAAAAAAATCATGCATAATTTTTATTAGGTTTTAAAGGTGCACGTTATGTTCTAAAGGTTACTCCGGTATTTTTTGGCAATTATTGCATATCAATATTACGGACGTCTTATTCTATTACTTATAATTAGAGTAAGACAGGTGTTGTGCCCGGCTTTAAATTTCCGTTGAAAGTTGATCGTACAAGTACACCTTAACTTATGGACTTGGCTCATTTAAGTTGTGCTTATCGCCTGTAAAATATACGATTTTAATTTAAGGTTTTTGTGGCCGCATAATAAGGCAGCGAAAGGAATAGAGCTGTATGGCTGCTATAAACCTGTTTCCAGTTCCAATTTTGACGGGTAAAATCACTACTACCTTTTAAGGTAAGTAATAAAGACTCACCAATAACCTCGCGTCAACTCGAAGTAACCACTACAAAACAAACTACGTTTCTGTTTACTTTTTATAATATTATATGGCACCCATGCACATTATACCAATCTTGAGATTACAATCTCAATATTGCAATCCTAAGACGGCAGTTACGTTGTCAGCCCATAGGGCTTATTGCCTAACGCACTCGCTATCGCAATCGTTTTCATTTTGACAGTCCGAAGAAGTCTGCAAAAAAAATGAAAACAATTGTTCCACTTTGAATCCGATATCGATTGGGAGTACGCAAGGCAATAGCGACGCTGGACCTCCACCGATCGTCTTATCCCGTCACTGGAATCAACAAATCTAACGATATTTGGCGGTGGGTTAAAAAAATTAGTACGGACGGACCCTGCACAACATCATAACTAAACGGCATGTCCATATAACTTGTACACCTCTATCGCCATTGTTACGAGGTACTCTCCGTTAAATGCGTCAGGCTTCAGTTACAGACAAAATCGAACTCCAAATAGGTAGGATGTCTAGTTGCAGGCTAACTTTTGCGGCATCAACCGGGATAATCTCATCACCAGTCTAATGGTTACCGTAATCCGTCTACACAGACTCCGCTACAGCTTCTAGCTATCTGCTACAAAGTTCTTGTAACACACGGAATGGTATTACGTCGAGCATATTATTACATCCTTTGTTTATTTTTAACAGAGCCAAGATGGCCGTCTGCCACATAAAATATTCTTGATGCTGCGATTAAAATATGATTTTATAATATTTTAATCGCAGCCGATTTAAAACAGCAGCGGCAACATCCAAAATAATATAATAACATGTCAGAATCAATTTGGTTTCACCAAGTTTATTATTTATTATTGTTATTACCAAGTAAAACTGAGCCCCAGAATTACTTTTCTCTAATAGAGTAGAATTTGTTCAGTTATAGTTTTAACATTTACATTAGGTTTTGTGATTGATTGAAAAACATAGCTTTCGATTGCGCCCGGAAAAAGTACCATGCCTACCAAATTAGGTAAAATCCAAGTTTACTTCAAACAGTGGGATTAAATAGATAAATAAAATAAAAATAAAAAGCACAAAATTTTGCTATTAAAACCAATAATACCACTTAATGAACTCAAACTTTAACTGACATCAACAGACTCCTTTAAACTTTACGCTTGAAGTCATTTAATCCCGTATTTTTCACCCCCCGGTGAAGTGGAACAGACGGCAAAGTTTAAATCTGCGAGCCCGAGGTCTACCTCACTGATATTTCCCTTAAAATGGGAACATAATGCTATTAGTGACCCTTAACTTCGTTATACTCGTATTAACTCAATTCGCAAAAATAATAACTTTCCCAAATAACCTTCTCCTTCAGTTTCATTAAAATTTGCATGTTTTCTTAAATTATCAACAAGATGTATAATTCATTATCATTGCTTATGAAATAATTACTTTAAACGTTTTATTAAAAATTATAAAAAAATAATATATATTTTTAAAACGTGCTTATAACAAAGGATTTCATTACTACTACCAATTGTGCTCGTATATATTTGTTTTACTTTGATTTATTGTCAAATTAAGTTGAATGAAGAACGAACTAAAGGTTTATGATAGATAGAAACCTAAATTAAAAACATTGATTTTTTTACACCTACGTCCACATGCCAGCCAGTCTCAAACCGTAAAACGAAGCCTTTATATACCTTACGTTTACCCTCACTTAAAAAGAGTCAGTTACACATTTTAGGTTTGACATTTTATATTTTAGGAGCTTGCGTTTCTGGAGTATTTATAAGCTCTGTCGCTATGAATAAAAAACCGGGTAAGAGCATGTCCCACCATGCTCAGTGTAGGGTTCCGAAGAGTTACTTCACAAAAACTGACCTAAAAAAACAATAAGTATATGAATTAATTATCTATTTAGACGTATGTGTTGCTGCCTCAGTAGTAATAGGGTTTCCTTTAAAATTCGTTATAATTGTGCTTTCATTCAAGATATTTATCGGATTTTTAGTATTTGCAAGCTGTAAGCTGCGGACGGACGGACGGTTGGACATGGCTAAACTATAAGGGTCTTAATTTAACTACGGAACCCTAAAATCCTTTAATTTAAGGTTTCCAAACATTTGAGAAAGACCGGGTGTTTGCTAAGATAATCCGCGTCTACATTTTGCATTGTTTATGAAACATTGTAACTATTTAGTTTTCACATCTCTGATGTGTCCTAACGAGAACAACGTAAGTCCAAACCTAAGAACACATGGGCGTTTTTTTACATTGTTTTGTTTATCTTGACCGCCAACACTGGCAAGGTATTAAGAGCTATATTGTAACGTTAACAATACGATAACATTAGTGTAAAAGAAAGTAGTGAATAATCAAAATGATATTGTATTTCGTTGAATAAGTTCGTATTAAGTTTCTGTTTTTCTTCTTTCTTTTGCACGTCATTATGCTAACTGGAAAGGTGCGACCGCACCGCTGCTTAACGGTGCGTCAAAAATGGCGGCATGTTGTTACTGTGACCCCGTCTATGTTTACGTAACGACACTGTATTTTACGCAGCGGTGGGGTCACACCTAAAATTAGTAATTAAATTTTCATCACCAAAATTGAAAAAGGTAAGCTCTGTTGATTGAGTTAATGAACCATGTACAGTATTTTTGATATACGCCCATCAATAGAACGTATTCGCAGAAGTTAAACATAAACCGAAAACAAATATCTGGAATTTTCGAGTGACTTTAATAGGGATAAGAAGCCGCAGCGCCGGGATTACTCCAGATTAACGTGATACCGGAGACAACATCTAGATTAGTATTGTTCTGCGAGCGGATTCCATCGACAATAGACCCGTTTAAAGATACCGGAGATGGTTGGAGCCACACATTGTCACAGGAGTGGTGAGGATTTAAGTATTAAGTTGATGAATTTCTTATGCTAATGACATGATTTACTGGTAGGTGGTAGATCAAGTAAAGACAAAGATTAAGATATTTTTTTTGCCCCTGTTCGAAATTTCCATCCCTAGGATGGAAAGAGATTTTGAATAAAGAATTGGTCAAGCACTCAGCCAATTTTGACTGTTATCATTTTTTTTTAAAACCGGTTTGATATTTTGTCATCATACTAATTTTTTTGCATCACCATAGCTAAAGACAAAGTTCGTAACATTAACATACACCATTTTAGTTTACTTTAACTCAGTCAAAATAAAAAGTAGAGTGTTTATCTAATTTGTGCTATTTCAGAGCAATTCTAACAAAAAGAAACATTTTATTGAGACTTCATAAACGCTCAATAAACCCCTTTTTAGTTAAAGTCACCTTTTGGTATTGCCTCTTTTTGTTCAATTCAAACGTCATAATGACAGATGCCCGAGGGCACTTCTAGGTCGCTTTAGATATTGCGCGTTTATGAATAAGTATTTTAAAGAAGCTTGAGAAGAAACGGAGTTGAACTCTTTTAAGAAACGAATCATAGACCATGGTTGCATCTCAAAGGAATTATCTATTTCGAAGTGGTCCTAGACTAATAGTCCGAGGACATGGGCTCAGATCAGACACATCGTAGGGTTAGCTTAATATAATATCACATGGAAATTGAACAGACGGAATTGTAAATCGGAGAGAAAGACCTTTATCCGACAATAAGGGTGTTTTCATGTGAATCTAGGGTACCAGGAATAAATGATTTTGTATTCGTAGTATTTGTATGAGAGATTATGGGTTAAAACCTCGATTTTGGAGAAACATCACCGTACCAATATCTCGGAACCTGTTGAATCGGACACTAAATAATCCGAGGCAATGCAGGCGCTTTATTGAAATCTATAATACAAAATACTTATGTGTTATTTAACCTATATTTTTTATTTAAAAAAGGTTACCTACCTACTACGGTTCAAAAATTAAAGCCCTTTAAAGGTGGGATGAACAAACAGACTCTTATCCGTAGTCTTACTCGTAGGATCTCCACTCTTTGGCAACGGTACCCTAAAAATTAAGTGACCTTTTATTTTAGGGAACATTAAAATTTGGTATAAACACATTACAGAAAGCGAACGTTTACGTTCCGCTCTACACGAACGTTCGCTTCTGTACCCTCAAGGGAAACATGAAGAAAATTAACATGCCATTATGATGTCCATTAAGTAATTAAGTTATTACGGAAGATGTAAACATTTTTCATTAACAAAGGATTTTGTAATTGAAGGGTAGGTAAGAAAGGAGAAGGAAAACTGGGCTGAAAAAGTATCATGACCTGACCTTTCTGTGCTTGTAAAAGTGTATAAAAGGTTACTTTAAAAGGTCAGTAATCAAGGATTAACAGTAAAGTACATTCTATTGAAAGGTATTAAATATCGTAAGGTACACGTATGAGAGCTCACGTTAATCCTTTTACATGTCATGTCATAATCATTACATTTTTGCAGTCATTAACATTTGCAGGATGCTATTTGTCAACATAGTCCAGTAGAGAGGTTCAACACGGGCGTTGCCGGAACGTTGCGTCGTCGCCGCTGCGTTGTTCTACAATATTGAAATACGTGTGTCACTCTATGTTAAAATCACAGCGATGCGACGATCACACTTCAATTAAATATCCTAAAATATATATTAGGTTATTTAAATCTCATCTTGTCAACGATTATAGGTTAAAAATGAACAAAATAATCTCTTGTATATAGGGGCTCGATTCTTGTCTTTAAAGCCTAATTGTTTCAGAAATAATGTTATCGTATTGTATGGGGATAGCTCAGGATTTTCAGGGTTGCAAACTTGGGTGCTAACTACTCTCAAGAGACCTAACAACATATTACAAAAACGTAGTTACATGCGCGTTTACGATGTTTGATGTCGTTGATGGCTGGTCTAGAGTGCTGCCAAAAATTATCACATTGCATTATAGCACTTCAAGACAGATGATATAGAAGTATTTTTTTAAAGAAGTAATTCATCATTCAAATAAATTTAACAGTACATTACTTACTTACTGCCGTCATTGTCGTAAATAATAATTCTATCGAGGAATAGAGCAAGGCGCCAAGCAATGTAAATATTAATGGCTAGCCCACCCTAAGATCCGAACTAGGTACAACAATGTTTGCATAACATCCAATTGTTCTTAGCATGAAGATTGCTTTGACATTCATCCACAACAGCATCGTCTTATTGACCACATTAGGCGTCGTTGGGACCTAATGTGGTCGCTCAAAGAAAAAACTTACAAAACCAAAAGAGGGAAGTAAAAACCACTAAAAAGCTTTTTCTTATTTTTTCTCTCTAACCAATTTAAAAAATATGTGTTTTTAATATGTGTATTTTCACTTCTGGACAGCATTTGGTCCAACTTTGTTAATTAATCTCTTTTAATGTAATTTTGTTTTTATTTCACGAGTTCACGACACATTTTCATCAAATGCTTATCAAACCATTTTTTAATAAATACTTGGACTTCATACACATTCTTACTTAAACCTCCACGTTATGTGTAACACAGCTCTGAGCAAATGTTGTCTCTCAATAGAGGAGTCTTATGCTCGGATTACGCCACATATGAAACGGAGTCAAGTGAACTGATTAAATACTTGAAAAACGGTTAATTAATCTTTATTTAGTTTTTTAGATAGTACGAATAAGGTTTCTTTTTTCGTGGATTCTCGTGTTGTTTGTTTGTCAACAATTCAAATACATGTTAATCATAAAATCAGGTCTTGACGCGATGAAAAGTCACACCAGGAACAAAAAAATAAATTTATCTTTTAATATTTTTATTTTTCATTAAGAAATCAGTTGTCAGAAAGTCAGTTTTCAGAAATCCTATGAACATACCAAAAACCAATTTGGCTGATATTTTTTTTGGAAATGCTATTTAGAATAGTTAACACATTATGTCCGAAATCATTGTCTTTTCCATTGTAACTATGTACGTGTGTGAAAACTAAGCAAGTCTTTATCTCCACTTTAATAAAGAGTAAAGAAGGCATATAGCCTACCATGCGTTGTTTTAGCTTAGTGACCGCACTGAATCCGCTTGGAATGAACATGACTGTGCTGTATTTTCTGCACCGTAAATGGACTTACGTTGAACAAGCGTTACATTCACGAAGTATACCTAAAAGGGTCAAGCCAAAAAGACGCATAAGTACGTTTTTTTATATTAACTAAACAACAATTCAAAAATGTAATGTAGTTAATTATTTTTTAGATGTATCATTTTTGTGAAACTCGTACAATTAGATGTTATTTTTAAGCGTGCCGTGAGTTGGTTGGTAATGAGTGCTTACAAGGGAGGCGTGGGTGGAAAAGTCGAAAGCATAAAGTTCGAATGCGGGACATTGTTTGGACTAGTAAAGAGAAAAACATACTAAAAGTACCCTACCCTCGGAGGTATGGTAAAAGTATAACCAAGTCCTTTTTCCTACTTGCCCCTTTACTTACTTAGAGGATCATTAAACCGATGGATATTGAAGAAGGCTCAGGCGTCTATTTCATCTCGTGCCATAGATACGGCTTCTGATTCCGAGCTTGTTCAGATTCAATCTTATAGTTCCGATAATTCAATATGGCTGTCGCTATTTGTAGGCTTTCATTTCATAATCCTACTGGTTCCGCGTTAAGATTAATACAAAAGTTTGTTTATCATTAATTTGTTAGAGAAAAGGATCGTGGTAAGATGATTTTGCGCTAAAATGTTAGGTTGGGTATTAGTTATTAAAAATGTGATTTATTTTCTATTTAGGCTTTTTTTTTCAGGTCGCAAAATTTTAATATTTTTAGGCTTACAGCGATAAAGTTTGTAAATTTTTTTGGAGGGAGCGAACAAATGAAATAGAAACAGCGATATTACAGTGATTTATATAAATGTTCACGTCTTGAGTAAGGCAATCTTTCCTTCTGTTTCCTTTCAACTTTTCCTCTCTTTTCCTTCTTTTTAGACTTTAATTATATTTATTTTTGATTGTTAAACTTTAAATCCTCTGAATTTTCCAAAATGTTATATCCCAAAATGCGACTACCTTTATTGTCCCTTTCCACGTCACAAAACATAGTGCCCTGTTTTTGCATGGTAAGTTATTAGTAGCTTCATTCCTCAAACACTTAAATTGGATCTACAGTTTTTTTTCCTCTGCTAAGATCTTTTAGTGCCGTCAAATTACCACAAAGCCCAGAAACTCCCGTAACGTTGACAAAGAAACTATTAACAACCTTCACCCTAATGGATATATTCTTCAGCTATTAGTGTAGTAACATTCAAACAGATTAGTGGAGGCTCACACGAGGCATTAATTAAACGAATCCTCCTTAGCAGGGTAGTCATTAACCCGGGCCATTTGTTCGCGGCCGCTTACTGTTCGCAAATTATTCACTGCTCATTTGTTTTGTGGTTGCATCAACGTGTTTTGGGTTTCTGGAATTTTATCAGGAGCAAAAACTACGTTCTTTTTGCTTTGAAATTAACGCAAAACGATTTTTAATGACTTTGAATTCTAGACACGAACATTTATTGGTTCATTCATATAAGGATGCATCAGATCGCTACCATCATCCTACCCTTTAACTTATCTTGACTTGTCTTATTGGTGGGGTCCTTGCGGATACAATTCGAACCTGTGGGATGTTGTGTAATTATTACCTCTCTTTTAGCGCTTAATCCAATGCAGCCTCCACCTCTTTAAGAAAGCGGATAGTGGAATGCAATAGCAGTACCTTGAAATCACTTGTTTCTGGGTAGTCACAACCGGAAATGTTCATGCTTACTCTGACAATGGCATCACATTTACACAATAAGTGTTTCATTGTTTCCACCTCTCAATCTGTGTTATCATATAGGCCCATCTTTGCTAGGAGATGTTTAACTCCGAAGTGCCCGGTAAACACTCCGATAATATATCGGAGTTGTCTACTGTTGAGTTTTCAAAGTTTATTTGTCCAGTTCTGGTCAACTCTTTCTATGAAGAGCTTGCATGCCCTAAGCCTACCGTAGTTTTCCACCCTTTAACTTGCTGCCACATAACGCCAGTTTTCACATTGTTGTAATTCTGATCCATTTGTAAAACAATCGGTGAAATGACTAGCAAAGATGCATGCAATCTAAGTCCTCAGGGTTATCAACGCATTAACAGTATCTAGATTGTCATCTTAAGATTGCAAATGTCTATGGGCTTCATAGTCAAGATACCATAAGGTGACATGTGTGCTCGCTGCCTTACCCACGTCATCTCTCCTCTGGGCCTGTATTATGGTCGCCTTTATCGCAGTGGATAAAACATCGATCATTCTCGCACTTTCACATTGGTCAGAAAGTGACAGATGCTTTATCCACATTTATCAACATTGATAAACAAGCTTATAATAGGTCCACCGGTCGTTCCCACATGACTGAGGATCGTGTTCATCAGCGGTCGATCTTGTATGATTCGCTTCCATCGGTTTCTGTCCGTTTTGCCCCGATCACGATAAACTTGGCCGAAGATGAGTCCTTCAATTGATCGGTCCACCGGGTAGGAGCCGATGCTATAAAAAAAAGATATTGAGCCGTTCATAGGAATGGCTAATATTTAGATGATGTGATACTGTTTCATAGTGTTCGTTTAGTACGAAGACTGACCTTATGAGAGTTACGGTTTGTAAGTGGAGTTTATTTTAAAGAGTCATATGTTAATAATACAGTTCTGTTAGAGCCCTAAATAAGAAACTGATTGGTGCCAGGCTAGTGTATCTGGCAATAATCTCATAAAGACCACCATACTACAAACAGGGAGTTTTCGTGAGTGGGACTTTGAATGTACCATCAAGGCCATAAAGTTCAAATACGTTTGTTCGATAAATATAGGAAAATATACCTGTTCTGAAAAGAACACAGTTCAAATTAAATTGCCTTGATTGTGTGCATCCTATTGCGTACTAGGCCTTACGAACATAATGATAAATGTTTATGTATTGGTTTAAGAAGATGTTCGCGTTGTGTTTCATAAATATAAGAAAAAAGTAATAATGCAGGAAGTTTGAAACTTATTTTAAATCTCTGAAGTTCACACTCACTGCATACCCCTCTCTTAATTAAAGGTAGATAAATAATGATAAATATCAGGGGACAATCTCACACATTAACCTAGTCAATAACTAAGCTAGTCTTGAGCTATCGGTACTAGAAAACAATAAACTTACTTATACGAGTATAGAAAAATACTTAGAAAACATCCAAAATTCATGAAAAAAAATTCACGCTCATCACACAAATATCTGCCCTTACCATGATTTGAACCCGGAACCGCAAGCTTCGATGGCAGGGTCACAAATAATTTAGGCTAACGTGTTGTCAAATCAAGTTATGATTGCTCGAGATGCCCAAAAATTCATAATTATACTCTTCTTGTATAATTATGTAAGCGTGTTTTTTTTATAAATATGTACTAAAATAATAATATTACTACGTTAAGATAATCTTCTAAAGTTTTTGTTGCCACCTTCTTCTAAAAGGTTTGTTCTATATTTATTATATTTTAGTACATACAAAACTATCTGAAAGGAAACGAAACCAAATCCTACAGTAAATAAGACGGAAAGGCTTACACAACAGGAATTTAATTTCCCCTCAAAACATTAAATCACAAATTGAATTAATTACCTCGATCGTAGGCAAATGGGTTCCCGGGATCGTGAATTTTTAATACGGAATATATTTTCAATTAAATACAGGGGATTTCAACGGAAAGTTTCATAAAAGCCCAATGAAAATGAATGACTGAAGTGCTTTTAACCAATCTTGGGCAGTGAATATTTAATTTTGCATAATTTAAAAAATAAGTGGTATTGAAATCAGCATCTCGAGTTTTAAATCTATGTACAAGGCCCGGTTACATTTTTTTATCAATCGCTATGAGGCTAATGAGAAAAAAACCGGCCAAGTGCGATTCGGATTTGAGCACCGAGGATTCCGCATCTACGTTTTCTTTGTCTAAAATCCTAGTAATCGGTTTTATGTCGTTATATTTTAGAAGCCACACCTCGCAGTACGTATGTACATCTTTATAGTTTTATTTTAATGCCATTTCTGCATTTTTGCATCTTGCCAAAAGACTATTTTAAAAACCGAAATGTATAGTTTTGCCTTCTAATCTTTTAAGACATTTTTCTAAAAAAAAATTGTATAAGAGCAACTCTTTTATTTCGCTGTAATAAATAGATTTTCAAATTTAGCCGTTTTATGACCATTATACATTTTCCTTTGCATTTCACGCTCTTTACCTAAATATGTAAAAAAATATTTTAAACATCTTAAAAAATACGATTATTTCAAATACTCGTAACATTACAGCTTTTAAATAAGATAGGTGCCTCTCTCAGGATAGTTTCGAGCATTATTTTCGGTGACTTAAATTTCTCGCTGCCAAACATAAATAATTGAAAATTTAGATTATTTACTAACAGACAGACCCTGTAAAATTCCAGCATTTGATGCCACTCTAGAAGTTTCCTGCCCCAATGGCCATCAGTTATTTTTCTGTTGCAGTTATATTCATGTCTTATTCCTGTTTAAGACATTAAGTTTTATTACTAAAGTAGGTACTCCTAATAATAGCAAGGGAAAATTATGCAAAAAATAAAGGTTAAATGTTAATAAAAAGATATTAATTAACATTGTGGCACAGGATAATGGGTTTTTAATCTTATTCAAAAATATCTAGTTTCACCGAAAATATAAAAGTAAGGTCTGAATAATCCTTTTACCTTTTACCTAATAGCCAAACCATGATTTGAAATATTATATGAGTATTCTTTCAGCCGAATACCATTTTGAATTACTGTAACGAGTCCTTCTGAGATGTTTAACAGACCGCGACGCCAAACTGTGGCCGTTTTAAGATAATTTATGCCTAAAGGGTTATTTTAATCGCCATTTAAATTTATCTAAACGGAACATTGGGTTAGGCCATAAAATAGGTAAAATACGTTTTAGCAGCTTTCCATACATTACAATGGCAAAGTTTTGTTTCATCGTATACGCCCCTGGGGCTCATAAAATTATTTTTACGACGGGTATCTCTCTTCATTGTGCCGATAAAAGGTCAGAGGTTGTTGTAATTTGAATTTTATGAGGTAATAAAATAAACTATCGCTCAATGGTTGAGCTGTCGTGAAAAAATCTTGGCAGCAGCTTTGAATGCGAAAGCGGCTATAAGTTTCCGATTGAGATTTATTCCGTTTGCGGCAATGATATCGCACTCTATAAAGTTTTTTGTGATCCTACTGATACACTCTTTTAGACTAAGCACATGCTGAGAAATTGATACATTGTATACAGAATTCATGAAAATGATGATATGAAGAACTTTTTGTTATACCTCTTTAAACGGACGGGAAAACGTTCTGCTCTCATTATCGTGCAGCAAAGCATGGCTGCTATCGTAATAAGAAGTTTTTTTAGCTACCAAGCGTCTGCGTTATAAAATATTTTCAAATAAAACACAAGCGCTGTTTCCATATGGCCACCTTTATCGATGGATAAAGCATCCGTCGCTGTTGCACTTACCAGCGGGCCTAGGATAGTTGCGTTTATCGTGTGTCAAATGTGGATATAGCATCCGTCACTCTCATATATACATATACGTGTCAAAAAGTGACGGATCTTATATCAATTTTTTTATCACGCGATAAAGGCAGCCATATTAAGCCTCATGGTCACAAAGTGACAGAACTTTAATCCACATTTATCCACCTTGATAACGTTCACCATAATTAGGCCCGTTGCCCACACATCTTGTCAAATATTCAAACGTAACTTTTAAGCCTATTTGAAAGACGATCGTTATCTTCAAGTTCCAGTTGGCGTGGATTGTTTCGTTCGGCAACTAAGATTTAGTTCTGTCAGAACTGTATAAGCAAGTTTGCAACAAGAACGCTGCGGTTAGCCGTGCTAAGTTAGTCTGACAGATTATGCCTTAACGACAGTACAGACGGGCGTTCTAGAGATACAAATCTGATACGATCCTTTTGCGTAGCTTTACATCATGTTTCTTATCTAAGGGAGAATGAAGTGGGAGGATAGAAGGTTTCGAGGTCTTTAGAGGTGCAAATTTTCGATTTTTATGTTGGAATAATTTATATACAGTTCAAAAAAAGCCGAAGTGCATGGAGTTAAAATAAACAACACAGCAAAAACTAGCAATTTGTAGATTGTTGAATGTTATGATTCAAGACTTATCTGTGAAAGTACTTTTAATTGTCAACCTCTAGATAGTGAAATAGTCAAGTAGACGCCTGTTTGTAATTAAGGTGGAAGTACTGTTCTGTGTTTTGTTTTTGTGGTGTTCACTAAATATTCTAAACTGAAATACTGACTTGGGGTAAGCTTATGGCTTTATAGAAACGTGCCCTGCTTGCTCTTAAGGGTCAATCGTAAAAGGGCAAATATTTGTGCGATGACCATGATAAATCTTCTATGAAGTAAAATAAATATTATGGATTATTTACACTTTATTTTACGTTACGTTTCTCTGCATACGGTATTGGTAAATGTCATTTTACATAAGTACTACGGTCAAATTGAGGTTCAAGCTTTATTCCCATTATGATAGCGTTTATAATATATATCGTTTAGAGGTACATTAGGAAATTTTATCGGAAGTGTACCTCTATCTCTGTAATTATTAAGAGCCAATGAAGTCATAGATATTCTCCAGAAAATAAAATATTTGATATATGTAAACGCCTTGTCTGCATAGACCCTGAAATAACTCGCTGTGCGAATTAACTCTATTCGGCATCTTGGTAGTAGCATGTCTACAGTTCACCCTTGCAGTTCAGAGGCCCTATGCTATCGTAAACGATTTTCGGAAACTATCTAAGTAACATAAGCGGTTAACACGAATGTCCGGCAGCTTACGTCAATCCTTTACAATTTCGATAACGATAGTGACATCGCAATGGGGTTCCATTTTATTCCTTAAAACCATATTGTTTTTGGTATAACTCGGCCGCCATTCTTCTTCTGATCAGCATATAATCGTCCACTGCTGAACATATGCCTCTTCCATGGATTCTGGTCCAAGTCGGCCCTATCGTCTTCTGGATATTATTATAGTCCGACCATCTGGCTCGTGGTCATCCTCTATTTCGGCTTCCGTTTCGGGGTCTCCAGTTTAGTGTTATTTGGCTCCATCTGTCGTCATCTATGCGCAAACGTGGCCGGCTCATTGGGATTTAAGTTGCTGAACTGTTGTTACTGTTAAGTAAATAAGAGCTGTCGTCAAATTTACAATAAGGCGATGTTAGAAGCAATCGAGTAAAATCGCACTGATCCAATACCAGCATCATCTACGGAGAGGGCACAAGTGCAATTATTTAATAAGGTTTTAATAAGGTGCATCATCATCATCATCATGTCAGCCGAAAGACGTCCACTGCTGGACATAGGCCTCCCCCAAGGCTTTCCACTCAGACCGGTCTTGTGCTTTTCGCATCCACCGCGGTCCCACGATCCTGTGCCCCGCCCACTGCCACTTCAGTTTAGCTATTCTTAGGGCTATGTCGGTAACCTTAGTTCTACTGCGGACATCATCATTTCTGATTCTATCACGCAGGGAAACCCCGAGCATAGCCCTCTCCATAGCCCTCTGAGTGACTTTGAGCTTCCTTATGAGGCCCATTGTTAGCGCCCACGTCTCAGATCCGTAAGTCATCACCGGCAACACACACAGTTTAATAAGGTTAGAGTGCAATACAATTCATATAGAAGATGTGATTTTTTTCCGTAGGAGGGCAGGATAAATATCAGACGGTAATCTCACACAAATTACTAGCCCTTAACCAAGCAGTATTGTATTATGAGTACTACTAAGCAATGATAAACCTACTTATATAGCATAGGTAGTTACATACATGTTTAACCAAGACTTAGAACCAATTATCGCATTCATCACACGAATATTTGCCTATACCTACCGCAAACTAGGGACTGCTAGCTTCGTAGGCAGGGACATGACCAACCAGACAAGGCTAAGGGGCTTCTCACCTGGACACTGGCGGCGCAACCAGTCTCCGCCACCAACAAAATGTATACAGCTATATGGAGGGTGTCTCACCTGGAGTCCGCTTGGTGGCGCATCATGTCATACATTTTGTTGGTGGCAGCGACTGGTCGCCGCCATTGTGGCCCGGTGAGAAGCGTGTCTAAAGGTGTCGTTGTGGGTGTGCAGTTATCATTGACGTTACCAGGTTAGAACTCTTGATGCGCTTGATTGTTTTATTCTATCCATAATAAATAAAATAAAAATGGTATAAATAAGGGAATAAAGCACACTGGCCACCTGATGGTAAGTGGGTCGTGTGACCGCATACTTATTTGCATTCAAGACTACAATCTAAAGACTGCAATCCTAAGACCACAAATGATTTGCCGACCGTTGGCGGCCTAAGGAGACTAAGATGAAACTAATTTCACCGGTTGGCTCATCCCTACACCGGAACACAACAATGCGTACACTGGTGCTTAGCGGTAGTTTAAAGGAGGAGATGGTTGTAGAGACATCAGGAGTTTTTTAAATGTTAAGGTAATATTTTCCCGTTATTAATGTTTAAACGGACAGCAACAGCTAAAACAAATAGTATACCAGCTTGTTCTAAAATCTTCCAGTGTTTAAGCCGATCTATTAATAATTTAACCAATTTGTTATATTTCAAAGTTGTTGAATATTTAAATTTAACATGAAAGACTGAATTAATTTGCATTGAAGTGTTATCTTAAAGTCTCTAACTTCGTAGAGTTTGTTCAAGTATGCTTTGATTTAAGTGGCTCAATTGATTCTACTACCTCACTTTAATATTTTGTTTTGTTCCCTGAATAAATTTTAATATTTCCAATACCGAAGTTGGGAGAGGCTTTTGAGCGGTGCCGGGATAGCTAGGGAAACTTAATTACCAATTTCAATAACAAGGATTTTGTTGGCAGCATCTACTGATTTATTTTTTGCTAGATAGTGTACGGGAGTTCTTCGCGTTTATTGCATTTCTTACGGTCCTGGGGGCTGTTTCTCAAAAAATATTAGTCTAATAATATTAGTGTTATATCTCATTTTGTAGTTTTATATAAGAGACGAAACACTAGTATTATGAGACTAATATGAAATGGGCTCTTGTTGTGGACTTTCTAGGCGGTATTCATCATAATATATTGATCTTGACATTATGAGACACCTTATGTCTGCGAAGTGTTCCATCTACATCCTTCTCCTTCTCTTCCATCCTCCATCTACATCATCGTCACAAATTCAAACAAATACTGTAAATATGCCCGGAAAAATCACAACATATAGTAAGTATACAGAATTGTTCAAATTTCAATTTATATTTTAATTCCTCGTACCTAATCGAAGTGAAAAGCAGAGTGTATAAATCGCTCTTAAAACCGATTTTATCCTCGACTTAATTATCCATAATCCATAAGTCTCGGATAAAATTGTTTATTTTATTCCCTTGTTGTACAATCTTCTATTTGGGTAGAATAATAAAACAGTTAATAGTTTTTAGTTCTTTATTTGGATCTGACGGTATTTATATTTCTTTCGGAAGGTAATACCTATTTATACAATAAAGTCATAAGTCAGAGTCAAAGTCAACGTTTTTTATTCTTCAATTTAGTCATAAAATAATACACCTATGAATGTCAAAATGCATTACCACCGGTTCGAAAAATAAAACCTTTGCCCCGAGAAGAACCGGCGTAAGAAACTCGGCAAGATATATTTTTTTCAATGCCGAACATACACCCAGCTCGATCGATATGTCCACGTAACTATACCTTGTCCACGTTAAAGAGTTAGTACCAGAAAACTTAAAATGCACGTGATTGGCCAGAGATAAGGGCACCGCTTGCGCACATGACGGGTTTACATGTCGGCCCAAATCAGTCAACGTGCGGACGCGTTATAGTGCTCTTTTTTTGTATTGTTAATATCACATTTTACCTGGCTCGTTTATTGGTCTGTTTCTCGTTTAACCTGGCCTGCCAAATCAACCTACGAACCAAAATCATAATAAATAATAAATAAACAAATATTCCGAGCCAGGCATGTAAGCCGGCCCCGCCAGTGGGGTGCGATTGTTCACGCCTACTGATGATTTCTTGTCCCTTTCATTTGCATACAAAAGTGCAACAGACACGGCGCTTTGCTAACTCTTTAACGTGGACAAGGTATAGTAACCTGCCTACGTACTCGTATTAAATATACTCACCAGTAATACCAAATCACAATTTAAATTAAATGAACTCAAAACCAATATCGGTACGCGTCAGATTAATCCCAACCACATGTTTTCGCGGGAAAACTTCTCGAATGCGTAATAACAAACTCGTCTCTTCCTTTACGCCTACATTCATTATCACTCGTTTAAGCAACTACGTAGTCTAATTCCATCCTTAATCCGTTACCATAAGAACGCTTCTAATTGAAATATTCGTTGTTAGACAGCAAAGTGAACTAGTTTTTATAAATTTCCCCAATTCGAAACACAGTTCGCCAATTAGTTCCCAAGCGAAACTAAAACTAATCACTAAGGAATAAAAGTCACAGATTCCTTCCATCTAGTTACCAACTACATTTGAAATTTTGATTTTCATTAAAGGAATATCGGCTACATAAGCGTTATGTTCTAACTAAGATGGTATGAAATAGGAATTCTGTTAATTTAGAGTTGTATAGGGGCGGATTATTGCGGTTGAAACTTGAAATTCCTTGCATTAATTAGCCGATTTTAGTAGTTACACTGTTCATTAGTTTCGTAGAGGTGTTGGTAATTGAATTCATATTAAATACGTGGAATATATTATTATTATACATATGATGAAGGAAATTATGTGTCCTTGATAAGGAAATACTATATATACCAACTTGATTATCACCTAATAAACATGATATACCTCTTCGCGAAAGAAAAGGGCGACGGCGTTTTTTCTCAGCATTTGTCTCCTCTTAGGAAGCGCCTGGTAGATTTTGGACATGTAAAAGTACCCATGCGGCCTGCATAAACCCCTTTTTTATCTTTTAAACATTTCGTTTTATGCACCAAAAAACCAGTTACTATTTTCTAACGGTGAACCTTTGACGGCATATCTAAATAGTAAACAAAAAAATACATTATAATTGTATGTAATTTTTCCATCGCGCCACTATAAAACGCTTACTGAAATCGTTAACCGTACCTAAGTACCAAACTTGCATTGTCGTTATTTTCTTCTGCGAATAGAATAAAATATACGGGTGTCTCTTAATTATCATTTGTCCTAAACTGGTTTTCAACTCAGTCTGACAACTTTACAAGTTTTCCAAAAAATCCTGCGCTTAGGTTAAGTTTGGGTTGTATTATAACATCCATCGCTAGCACTCAAGGATCCAACAGCACCTGCTATCCAAGCTGGAAGGTCCCCAATTATTTCAGGGTGCCTTTAATGGTGACAGGAAAACACTCTATTGAAGACAAGCGCGTAAGGGCCAACGCCAATATACGAATTAGCGGATGGATAACACTCCCACGACAGAACAGCCAAGTTACTGCCTTTCCGTTACCTATTAGGTATTCTTTATAGCCCATGTTCGATTCTAAGGAAGGACAGTCTTTGTGCTGAAAAAACGGCATGGACCGCGACATGGCATGGCCAACGGAACACCTCAGGGATTTTAGTCGGTGCAAGGCCGACATAACCGCTAGGCGCCTCCGGGTCGCATGTCACAATGGATTTTTCACTTCTCAGGCTCTAAAATGACTCACAATTGGCTTGTATAGCCGGACTAAAGTGATGTATTTAATCTCTAGGGAATAAAACTACACTTTACTCCCTAGGGACTAAAGTACTTTTTCTTTTTAATTTACTTTGGAAGCCCTTAAACTGCCAATCATCGCCTTTTTCAGTGATTGTATATGGATCATTTTTCTTGCAAAAAATATAAATTAATCGATTTAATTTCACGATTAATGATTACAAATATGAATCTATTTAAATATATAAGGGATAAAATCTATTTTATTAGGCATGGTCCAAATAGTTTTCAAGTTTGTATCTGTTGGCTAAATATGCAAGCATTTAAACATCACGGTGTTAATGAATGGAGGATTATCGCCATTTTCAGAGATTGTGTATGGACCATTTTTAGGCCGTGGAAATAACCTCAAAATGCCAACTGTGCAAAATTATTAAAAAAAAAGATTTAATTTCGTGAAACACGATTAATGATTACTAATATAAATATATTTAAATATATTAGGGATAGTTCTATTTTATTAGGCATGGTCCAAATAATTTTCATGTTTGTATCTGTTGGCTAAATATGCAAGCATTTAAACATCACGTTGTTAATGAATGGAGGATTATCGCCATTTTCAGAGATTGTGTATGGACCATTTTTAGGCCGTGGAAATAACCTCAAAATGCCAACGGTGCAAAATTATTACAAAAAGATTTAATTTCGTGAAACACGATTAATGATTACTAATATAAAAGAGTTTTTTTTTTCTCGCATTCGAAGTGAAAAGTAGAGTGTTTAACTCGAGACTAAACAACCATAATGACACTCGAACTACAGCCACTCTCGCTCGCAAGCTCGCTCGCGTGGCTAAACATCTCGTGTCATTATGGCTTGTTTTAGTCCCTTGTTGAACAATCTACTATCCCATGAGAAAAAAAAGGGTAGTAACTATTATAACACTAAAAAGATTTATAGTAAGTACCGACAGGTGGAAATGGCATAGGGGACGCAACAAAATCTTCTCTAATTGAAAGTAGGTACTAACGATGCATTAGAACAAAATGATAATATAATTTCCAATATAGATCCAGAAATAACATCTGCGATAAGTAATTTAAAGAGTCCTTGCTAATTTCTTACGTTGAACCAAAACTTTACAAGCTACCCCTACTTTGGTGACTATCGCCTAGGTACTTTAAATAACCTTATTAATTTAGACAAGTTAATTAACTTGTCTTAATTTGAAGGTTGACTAAGTAGTTACGTTCAACTTGAGGTTTTCTGCGGATTTGTGTAGCTTTGTGACGTTTTCAGAGAATATATTTTTGCCTGCAGCGGTGGATGAGGTTTTCTTTGACCTTTATGTCATTTGACATCCCACCCTTGGACGATTTTGGTGAGTTTAAACCCCGACACAAGCATAGGGTGTTACGAGTTTTATCATGTGGTAATTGCACCAATGCTGGACACTTTTAGCTGAAGGCACCGATAATGGACACTTAGCTCTTAATTCAAAGACCTATAGGGTTATGAATTGATTGTTGCAAAAACAATGATCCTTATCTTCTGTAAAATAAAAATCAGTGTCCATAATTGTTACGTTATGTGTATATAATCTGTATGTCTGTCTAAGAAATGGTAGCTCCCACGGAAAGACCGGTAAAACGCGTTTTAAATAGGACGCTTTTTTATTTGGGCTGTTTCTAAGCTAAGTTTGATTAAAATTGGTTATACCGATAAAGAGTTATTAGACTAGAAAGTAGGCGTCACTATTTATATAGGGGGTTTTAACCTAATACAAGTAGTTAAAGTATTCCACCATTTATAGTCCGACAATTTCGTGGATGACCGTCCATCGGGGTATCAGACGGTGGCGGGGACGAGGTAACTAGTTCTTAGCCAAAGTATATACAGAAAAGTAATTCAACTCCGGCCCTTCACCTACGTACATACACGTAAGAGGGGCTACCAAGACTAATTCAACGCCAATCAACTTTATTAGCGTTATGTCATACCCCACTACTGGCTGTGATTTAAGCCCGCTCAATGTATCCTTGTTCGAAGATGTTCTACTGATTTGTTTTTACTGTGTCTTAGCAGACGCTGAGTAGCGGGTAATGGACGTGTATGCGACTGTGTACTAGTAGCTCCCTCCCTCCCCACACCTCTGTCTCCCTGAGGGAGAGTCGCGTATAAACATGTCGTAATTCTAAGCCAGTAATTTTCGTTTGCGTTTTTCAAGATGGCAACATTTTTGGAGCTTCTTAATAGTTTATTTTTCTTAATAACTTTAAACAATATTGGAAATACATCATTTGTTTAGGTACTCACGTGATATAATAGTTCGTCAGCACATAAAAGCCGAACACTGATACATAAAGCTCGACATAACAGTTTTGATTGGCTGATTAACAGAGCAACCTGGTTTGGTTTGTTTACAATTAGTTGTACCTAAACACGTGGACTATAACAGAGCTATAATAAACCTACTTACTGAAATTATTTGAATGTGAATAATGTCAACGCCACTCATAATTTTCGATTGAAAATGCGATCACCTCGTGACCATTTTTCGATATAAAAACTAAAACAACAAAAAACGTTACAATAAATGTTTAAAAACATTTACAAGTTTGTTGAGATAAGTACAAACTGGCAAACAAAAAAAACTAAACAGTGTTATCATATCGTTGCTAGCTTGAAAGACACGTGCCATTGACCCGGTTTACCTATCGAACCCTGAAAAAATATTCCGTCAGTTTTATTACGTTTCGGAAGATTCACTCAGATACAATACGTACTCAAGCCGTTCTCGAATATTAATACGGAATATGTTATTGATTTGGCACTTTATTAGTCTGCGAAAGTTAATAAGACGTACGATTACGCAACGGGAATGTTACGAACGCGGTGAATTTTATACGGTACGTTTCAGAAATACATTAATATTAATTGAGGGACGGAGGGGGAATGGTTATTTAATTAAAAAACTGATCCAGGATAGACTGACCGACAGGGCGCAGACACGAGAAAAAGGAAGTATATAGTTCTGTAATACACGAATTTGATGTAAATATGTACATAGAACAATAATATGTTTTGTTTTTCAAAATTTAACTCCTGTCGGGAATTACCTCCATACAAACCTACTTAATTTAACATAAGAGAAATTTTTTTTCATAAAAAGATGCTCGATTGATCTCCGCATTATCATGCTTAAAAGACGATGTATGCTTTACCCGCATTGAGTCAAGGGTTTTATCATTTTAATTTACTTACTGGTAAACATTAAATAAATCATCATCATCATCATCATGTTAGCCGAAAGACGTCCACTGCTGGACATAGGCCTCCCCAAAAACCACTCGGCTTCGGCTTTCCACTCAGACCGGTCTTGTGCTTTTCGCATCCACCGCGGTCCCGCGATCCTGACGAGGCCGTCACTCCATCTTGTTGGAGGCCTACCTACAGTTCGTCTTCCGGTCCACGGACGCCACTCCAGAACCTTCTGACCCCATCGGCCATCAATCCTGCGAGCAATGTGCCCCGCCCACTGCCACTTCAGTTTAGCTATTCTTCGGGCTATGTCGGTAACCTTAGTTCTACTGCAGATATCATCATTTCTGATATCATCATTTAAATAAATAATTAATATAAATATTGGAGCACAATCCCACGCACATTACGAATCCCATGCTAAGCTCCAGGTTTGTAGGTACTATGGTTACTAGGCAACGATAAACTTACTTACATTAAAAAAATACGTATGTACATAGAAAACACTCTGCCGTGTGGTTGCCGGCTTAGGATAGTGCCACTCCATGCCTTCCTGTGGAAGTCGTAAGAGGCGACCAAGGGATTAAAGGCTTGTAATACTGTTAGGCGATGGGGTTGCAACCTGTCACTAATATACACTGGTAAACATCTTAGCCTGTTTGTGCAAAATGTGGTTATAGAATCCATAACAAGTTGTTAAGAGTTGGTGGTAGTTCTGTAGCTCTGCCTACCCCACTCTGGGATGAAGGCGTAACGGTATGTATGTGTATGTATGTATGTGTAGAAAACAATCGAGACTTAGAAGCAAATACTTGGGCTCATCACACAAATCTTAGCCCTGACCGGGAATCGAAAACCGGGCCACCGTGTCGCTATGAACTAGGCTAACTGCGTCATTATACTCATTATTATCAACAAGATTAAGTCCTGATGCTACAGAGGTACAGTCAAAGACATACATATGTACACATTCCCAAGACGCCAAAAATATCAACACGCCTCTACGCCACTAACAATAAGGTCTAAGTATAGATACTAGTATATATTAGACGCGATCACTGTGTATTATATTAACATACAGTCAAAACTGTACAGTACCCCAACGAAAATATTCAGCACTTTTAGAGCCTTGTCATAACAAACTTCAAACTGAATATCAATTGATAAGAATGACAATTACAATGAGAGTGACAACAAAATGGTTCTAAGTGTTTATTTGCTGACTGTACCAAGTAGTCACATTTTTTTAAAAGGAGTCTTGTTTATGAAACATGCTCGTTGTTGTACACGTGTTATAGATTTATTTCATAACAATAATAACGGTTGAGTCGTTAATTGTAAAGAAGCACTGCGTCGTGTGCCCCAGGATGTTATATTTCTTTATTTGCCCCTGTCAGGCAAGAATGTGGAGGAAATGAGCCTGCAGGCAAAATTACATTTTTGCTCGCAAGGAGTTCCTCGTACAGTTCATAATTGTTTTCTTTGTGCCCGCTAAAATATCATAATTTTGGCAGCCATACAAATTGGATTGCGTCTTCAAACGTTCGCGGCTTTGTTTGTTGTAATTATTTTATTTGTTTTAACTCTTGGGTTTATTCAATTAATTTGTTTCAAATTAGAGCTAAGACAAAACTTGAACAATTTGTAGGTACTCTTTGTATTAACACGAACGTTAGTTTGTGACCCATTTCAAAAAAATATGCTTGAAGTCAATGTCATCAGAGATGTTGTCATTTGTAACTTATAGGAAACTCAACCTTATTGTTGTAGAATGTCAGATTGACTTTGGAGCTAAGGTGGGTCCCAAATTTAAGTTCTTGAAGTTTATCGCTTTTCCCTCGAGAACTTTATACATAAATTCAGGATAAAAGTTTGACTACCTGTGTGCTAAACTCCATCCAAATCCATTTACCCGTTTCAAGAAATAAACAATAATAAGCATAAGGTTTGGTTTTTTTTCTTAGTAGCAATAATGTAAGTGTGTATTAAATCATCCACGATTATTATTTGTATGTATTGGTAGGGGAATTTAAAAATGGTTTTCATTATATCTACAACATATCTATTCAAAAATCCATACTTATAACAAAACCAAAGGCTTAAGGGGAGAGACATTTTCAGATTCATCATTTCTCTGTGTAACTTTCAAATTAAAAAACGTATGGAAATATTAAAATTCAAAAACTAATTTTATTTTATCATTTTATTGTTTGCACTACGCTTAACATAACAAAAATACAGTATATTTCAAAGGCGAAAACAATTTGTTTGTTTTCTTTAATCGATCAGATACTACAGATCTTAATTTAATTACATACAATAAATACATACCAGTTTATTCCTTACATTAAATAGGTACCTATGTATTACACACGTTTCTTAAGACTAGTTTAGGAAATAGGTATTAGTTTTTTTTTTAGATTTTAGGTACAATAACATCAGAAGAACCGAAAACAAGTACTGCGTTTTTACTTTTTGATTACAGGACAGTATATATCACAGCTGTTAAAGTTACATTATATACAATAAAACGAATATATTTAGTTAAAAACCTGTACTTTTGAAATTATTGTACATTTTACAACACATTTTATCTCAATTTCAGAATATTTCATGAAAGTTAGAGTTTTTTAGCTAGGGCACATGGTTACAATATCTATATTTTGGTGTAAAGCTAAAACTTAAAACTAGTGGCAAATGATATTTAAAGTATTTACAAACAAATATTTATTTTGAGAACTTAACGGTATATATGAAATAATATGATATAGGAATGTTTATAACTATTGTTTATTGCAATATTCCTAACCAATTCACTCTAATTACAATAAGACCATAAAAAGCAACCGTAAAATGCATTTTTTAAATGGCAAATCCAACAATTATTTGATAAATGAAGCAAGGCAAAAATTTTCCGTAACTGAAGAAACTTTATTCAAAATAAATAATATTTTTTCATTAAAATACATTGATTTAAGCTCGTATTTTGTTCAAAATATAAATATTTATTAATTACCAAACTTTGTTTCCTGTGTGTTGACGGAAATACGTATTATTGGATAGAAACAAACTAAACGTTCTGGAATCAGAAATTTAATCAATTGAACATTAGGATTGGTTACTTCGCAAACACTCTTGTTCAACAAGATAAAGCGCTGTGAACAATTACGTCAATGGAGTTCAAGTCAAACACAAAAGCCATTTTAGCCCTTATTTCGGTAGTGTTTCGGGCTGAGGGAAACCTCAATTTAATATTTTGAGTGAGAAACAAGCTAAGAAGCCGAGATGCAAACGCTGTTAACGATTCTATTTTCTATCGCCTTGAAATATATGGAGTTGACATAAGCAGTTGACGCAATCTGTCGTCAGGTTAGCCAATCCTACATATAACGATTTTCGAAAATCGCTAACTTAGCGTTATCCATCTTGACTAGGCCTACTGGTTTTTTAGCTGACTGGTTAGACAGGTTTTAAGAGCTCATAAATACGGACTCAGATGAAGTATGTCAAGAGTTGCAGCGGAGGCGATGAAGCAAGTGTGTCCGGACAAGTTCAAAGAAAAACTGGTCATACTTGATACATATTTCAAGAAAAATACGAGCTTAAGCGATCTATAAGGCTAGTTTCTGGTGAGCATGGGATTGATCATGATGTTGGCGAGCGCGTTGCGTCGCTTGCGCCATGCGCCTGCGCCCTGCGCGTGGTACTGCAGCTGGCGGTACCAGGTGCGCGTGCGCGAACTTTCTTCGGCCTGGAAAATAAGGTTATAAAATTTAGCCATAATAATTCAACGAGAACCTTATAGCCTGCTGCTGTTTTGGCATATTTTTTACGTTAGCGTAAGAGTTGTACTGATTTAATTTGTAACAATAATTATCGCACTTAAGAGAATTGTGAAGCGACACTTACATACATCGCGGAAATGTCAAAAAAACGTGTTAATTTAACTTCGGATGATAAGGTTTCTCACAATCTAAATCAAGTCCGATTTCCACGGTGTTTTAATATGTCGTAGTTATTATGAATTATGAAAAACAAGGTTTACTCGTTTCAGTTTTAAAACGTTGTAATATCCACAACATAATCAAAAAGTAGATTATAAGATAAATTTAAAGGGAATGAAACGTGACCGCATTTTGTATGGATGTGTTTCACAGTCCTTGTAATATTTTGTTTTAATTTACATAAAGTGAATATATATCTACTACGTAGGGAAGTATATTATAACTTATATCAACCAAAGCTGTTAGTAACCAGAGTACAAGTAAGTTCATTTGTGATTTAACTTACATCTTAGGCTAGTAGAGAGCAACCAACATTATTATTTTCAAGTAGAAACAATTCAACCACCACTTAAAATGCCAATTGTTTTAATAATGTTACCTTGAATATGTAAGAATCTTTCGTAGTTATTTCATGTACTTCGAAGAAATGTTCTGGTTCGTGATCCGCTGCTACAACGCATCTGTCTAAAAAGAGCGGCTCTCTCTGCAGTGTGTACCTTCCTGCTTTCTCTCTTACTAGAAGAAGAGCCGCTTCTCTTACTCCACTCCTTGCAAATAAGGCATCGCCTTCTCTTTCTCTAGCTTCACGGTCTCTTGCTTCTCTTGTTTCGCGGATCTCGTTCGTTTTGTGCGTGATCGTTGGCTGAAAAACGTAATATGGTTTTAGTGTTGTATTCCTTTTACGGAGTATTGTTAAAGAAGACACAAGAAAACCACAGCTTGTCTAACAGACGCATGATTGTATTTTATAATCGTGTGAAATCGGATAATTGCTATCTTGTTATCTCTAAAATTCTAGGATAAAGGGCATGCTATTTCATAAGCTTGAATTGGAGAATAAGCAGAAGTCCTCTTGGTCGAACAAAATGGGTTGCTAAGGCAATACTGACGTTGACGCTGCCGTTTCAAACAAAAAGGCATTATGAGCCTATGGACTTCAAACTCATATATCACCGAGACGTTTTTTATTACCATCGTTAAAACATTAATAAAAACTGCACGCTTTAACCTGCAGAATATTTCGATAGCTGATCTTTTTACTGAAATAGGCGATATGATAATTAAAATAAAAACAGAAAAACGAAATCACCTTTCCATTAGTTACCAAAAGAGCGTTGATGGGCGTAAGCTTGATTGTGCGCCCTTTCCTCCAGTTGTTGTCATTTGGCTGGGTGAACAGGAGCTTCCCTTCCATTGCAAACCTTAAACCAAAGACGATAAAGTTCAGTTAAAAGGGAAAATAATAATTAGTCTGAAATTAATGTCGACGCAAATTGTTACAATTGCACGATAATAGAATTAAGTGATAAAACAATTGACGATAGAAGTAACGAAAGAGGTACTTTTGATTGATAATTAAAAAGCAATTCAAATTGGAGGTCATTCTAATGTTAGAAATCATGAGATACATTGTGACTTTTTATAAGTATCGCATTCATTTTTCATGATACTTGTAATAACAAAACGGGATCTTAATGAGATTGCTAACTTTGGCAACTCTCTGATAACAATGTAGTAGGTATATTGGTATTTGGGTTATTTTTTTGCAAACGGCAACCACAACATTGTCAAAACATCAGGAATCTCATTAGTGTCGAGAATAATAGGATATTACTATCAAAGTCCTCATTCACAACTATAGCGCCTGTACAAGCACAATTTGCTACGGAATGAAAGGTAATTACGTACACAAGTTCCATTAAATGAAATTTCATTAAATTCGTGCATGGCAGCTCCTCGACTTGAGCGCATATTGCATCCGACATAATAATAACTCGCCTAGCGTTGTCTATTATGAGAACTTTAGACTCAACTACGCGGAGACTGATCCTTTTGTGAAGAATAAAAAATTAATTAAACCGGAGCTTGAGAAGGAAATATAAAATATGTCATCAATTGATGAAGCGTTTAAACTGAACTATATAAATCAAGTTTTATAGTTAGGCCATAAACGGTTAATTGCAAACACAACTGCACTTTTCACGACTATTTTACGCGACAGTAACATATTTTTAAACATCAAAACTGTCTCGAATTACGGCTTCAAACGCTTTTTCCTTTTTACACGTATAATTACTTGTATTTCTGGAGCTCTCGAGCAATAAAGAGCCCTCGGGAATAGCACTTGCCGCTGTTACTGCCACTAAAGCGACGACTATCAGCTACAGGACGTGAGTAACAAGATTCAGCGTCTGTTAGCTAGAGACGTATTAAAACTTAATGATCTACAAAATTTTCATTACCATCATTTAAAAATATTAAGTTTTGCAGTTCTTTTATCAATGTTAAGACCATCAAAGAAACGATAACGTCACACTTCGCAATATACTTGCAAAGCACCAAGAGCTCTATTCTAATCAGTCAAACCATATGACTTTTGACAGCCATTAACAGTCAAGTAAATAAGAGCTATCATAACGTTGACAATACGATAACATGACTAAATCAATGTGGTTTTACCGAGTAGAATAGAGCCCTTGATCTAAGTTGAGACAAGTATGAGTTTTTTTATTACTAAGCTTTTTTCACCCGCATAACATTTGTGACTCGGCCCTCGGATAAACCTGCGGCCCGCAATGTTCTAGTAATGGGGTCGTTTGTCCCATCCGCCAATAGCACGAGAATGTGCAAGGACTACAATTTGCCGAAATTATCGCGAATAGCCGAGGGGACGGTGTTTATTTTTTAATTAAATCGGACTTAGATTGAAGACTTTAATCTGGTCCGGATAATAGTTCTCATTCCTTCTATTTGATTTCGTAAATTGAAAATCTCTTTTGCCCCATAATCACATTTTAGCAATTTACTTTGGTTGATAGCGTAATCAGTGTTTTGGTATAAGCGGTTACTAAATCATAGGATATAGTATTCTGTAATTTTATACCTTGCATCATCGTGATTCCAGTCCAGAACATCAACAGCCATTTTTCTTAGCCTTATGTCCGCTACATGGAGATCGTGGGCTGTTCTTCGAGCCGCAGCCAGCCTCCTCCACAAGGGCACATCTCTTGCCGCGGCCGCCGCTGCCGCAGCAGCTGTGTTCATCTCTTCGAGCCTGGATTCAACACAACGCTGAGCACTACGCACGTCGTCCCTTTCGGCAGCACACGCAGCTGTTGATCGATGCAATCGCGAAAGGAGAAGAGGATATTTGGTCACACGTTGTACTGGCACCTGAAATTTTACCACGATATTGTGTAAATAGTTTTTCTGACATTAAAAGGATTATGTAAATAAGACAAATACATACCATCAAAAAAGAGTTCAGATTCATTCTCCTCAGAACAGTGTTTTCCATTTGCGAGACCCGTAAAAATATCCTTAGTAGCTCTTTATCCTTTTCAAGACCTGCTAATAGAAGGGCGGCACCAGCTTGCTTCACACAGTATGACTGGAATGCCGTGAGCATGCCTGAACACTCTAGAAGTATTTTCCCTACATTTACTGTCAATAAATCCTGGAAAGAAAATTATATTAAAGATAGAATCAAAGCGAAATCAAAAACTTGAAATATGATAAAACAAATTTTACCTCATCTCCTTGCTCAATTGCAATTTCAAGAGCATCTCTCAACTTTTCAGATAACACTTGATTATTTTCAATTAGTTCTTCAACATTAAGGAATATTGCAATCAATTGTTCTTGATTCAGAAGACCGGCGACCAGCATGGGTTTGTAAAACTCTTCGAGAATAATCTGCAGATCACGCCCGTATTTTTCTTCAGTTTCAACGATTTCTGTTATTATTTCTTTCCTCTCGGCTCGTTTTTTGGCACATTTTCGGCATACTAACGGAGCATATAATGAACCTGAAGAGATAAAGATTGAAGATGATTTTATTTAACTTAAAGTACGCATTTTTAAATAATATACATGTCATTTTGTTCAATAACCTTTACAAACAAATGATAATACCTTGTTCCGTTACTTGAGTTTCAACAGTTGTATCGCAATCTTCACAAAGGTGTATCGGAGTATCTTTGTCTGTTAATGTATTGCACGGCGATATTTTTCCCTGTAGTCGACTTCTTGATGATTTACTTGTTTCTGATCCAACGCCAGAATCGTTTCTTTCAATTTCTGCAGAAGTCTTTTTACATACGAGCGTCTTTTCAATACTGTCGTGGTTTATGATCAGTGAATTGTCTTCACTAGAATCAGAAGCGTTTGAGAGCTGGCTCGTATTACTGCTCAAGTGTGAATTTATTTCGGACGTTCTAAGTTTTTCTTTAGATTGGTTGAGAGAATCATTTTCAGATCCATAACTAGTAATATAAGTTTCTTCGTCATCAATACCTCTCTCCTTAGCATCAACTAAGTAAGATAAAATATCATACTTGGATGCGCCTTCGAAAATTGACCTCGATCCACTACGTTTTTCGTCATCTAGGAGTGATAGAGAATTAGGAGGTGGGTTCACTGGCAACGGCGGTGGCATATCACCTATTTCTTCATAAATAGGATCACTGTTAAGGCGTATCGATTCATAGTGATGATCGTCGTCGGTATTACTTGCTATTTCGATATCACAAAGAGCAGCATCCACTAACATTTGGTAAAATTTAGATCTTGTAGAATTTGTATCATCTTCAGTCGAAAGTTCACTTGCGGAAGCATTATAACAATCCGACATAGGTTCAAGGTCCGAAAATACTCCCATAGCGCCGCTTTCATACTCCATACTTTCATAGGGAGCAGAGCAGCCATTGTCGTCGTTTTCAAGACAAGATGACGTATCATTTGGTTTTTTGTCCGACTTGTCATCTCTGGCGCTATCCTGTTCTTTTGATTCTAGTTCTTCAGTGCTTTCTCCTTTTTTATTCATTTCTTCTTTCAGATTTTTAAGAGAGTTCTCGATCAATTTTTCTATAGTTATTCCGTTATTTTCTGATCCATCTTGGTTTTTAGTTTCTTGAAGTTTAATTAGTGAGTTTTCAATAAGTTTTGTAACCAAGTCAGAGTCAAGACCTTCAGCCAAATGTCCGAAGAACGGATCAGCAAACAGTTTACTTACAAAGCCTCCATTGTGTGCTCGTTTCTCTTTTTTTTCGCTGTTTTCGAAACACTTGGCACTGGTTGTGGTGTTCGATATATTACTATTTTTCCCACAAACGTGTGGAATAAGATTTAATCTCACTGCTTCTACAGGATCATTAAGTATTGTAGAAATGTCGTTTGAACTAACATTGTTTAACGAACTTGTTGAGTTATTAGCGTTAGTTTCATTGTAATATTCTTCATATGTGTTTGTTTCTTCATTATTTTGCTTGTTAGATAGTGTTGTTCCGAAATATATTTGGCTTTTAGACTTCTTTACTTCCTTTTGTGGTGTTCCAACACTAATGGTCACGGTCGTTCCGGTCTGATAAGTGTCACAAGTGTTTCCAAACTCGTCATTTACTACGACTGAAGAAAGATAAATAGGTGTGTCGCTACTCACATTCATCGTTGAGTAGCATTCATTACCGTTTATTTGAATAGATGTTTTTCTAGGCTCGTTTTCTATTGTTTTTGTCGAATCCTTTACCTCTTCGCCCTCATCTGAATCGAATTGTTTTACTCGCAAAATCGTTCTTTGTTCGTAATCATTTGCATCGGACCACTCGTCACTGGTAGAGCTTGTTGAATTGTTTCGAACGAATCGTGTTTTAACATAATTGTTTTTCTTAGATTTAGAGCGCTCTTTGGCTTTAAGTCTAGGCGGTGGTTCAGGAGACTCGGATATACCTCGACGTAAATTATTTAAAATCTTCCTAGTAATATCACTACTATCGCTTAAATTGCCCGATTCTAAATCATTTATATCGAAATTGTTCTGGACGGCTTTCGTGTTCTCTTGGGTGGTATTTTGTAACCCGTAGTCGCTGCGAGTTTCAGATTCATTGAAAGGGCTTAAGAAAATTTGACTCGTGTGTCCATGTTTTGGTTTTGGACGTAAAGCCATAGTATCGAGAAATTTGGGTGGCGCAACGGATAGAATCGATGTAGTCCGTTCTGATTCTGAACGACGTAATACCGTTATCTTTGGTACATCATTATCTAGAAAAAGTGAAAATTTAGATGAGCGGTTTAAATATTCAAGATATATTTTTGACACAAAGTAAATGCTTAACCATACACATACACACATACATTTGTAAGTTAACCCTTTTGAAAAAAACAACGGGCTCTTACGATTATTTCGAGTGAATTAAAATATGGGATGAGGATATGAGACTTTAAGCTACAACATTAAAATTTGTTTTAAACTACTTAAACAAATTAGAAGGGCTTGTTTTCTTTTATGGGAGTTATTAACAAATAATGAACTACACAAACCTGTCATATTCTCTTTGACTGTATCCGCATCGATACTTTGGATGTGTTTTTCTTGCCCCGTTTCTTTAACTAATTCTTCAATATCCTCGTTCACTTGTACATCCTCATAAACACTGAGTTCATTTCCAGTACTTTGTGTGATCAGTTTTGATAACTCTTCATCAGTTTCAATCAAACTGTGGCTGACGATATCACCTGCTGCTTCTATATCTTCTTCTAGTTCTATTTGTATTTCACCTGGTATTCCTCTTACAGTGTTCTCTTGAAGATTAAATTCTGCTGTATAAATAACCTTTGTTTCTTCGTTTTCGACCAAAAATTGAACACGTTTTCGATGTAGCATGTTTTGGGCACCTATGAACCCTTTATCCTTAGGTTTAGGAAGATAAAAGTGCGAGGAGTTCGTCCGCTTCTTTTCGAATGATTCGTCTGATGTTTCTGATTTTGCATTTGCGACCAAATCATAGTTTCTAGGTTTTTTTAAAATAGATTTAATATTTTCCGAATTTGCATTTTTATATTTTTGATTACGCACATTATCCGCAGGAACTTTTCTTATGTAGTTTCTTTCTGGTAAACGTTGATTGTCGCTTTCGCTGTCATCATCAGTCCTTACATTTCGTACTCTCCGCGGAGGTCGTTTTGGTGACACGCTTTTTTGTTTTGTGCGGTTTGCGGTGGATATGCTCAATGTTTTCTTATTATTAGTTTTATTTAATGGTGAGGTCTTATTATTTTCATGTTTTATATTTGGTAATAACGACGAGGAAGATATTTCTCGATTTTTCATTTCAAAGTTTTTGAGATCACAGTGTAAAGAGTCATAAGGAGCGTAATTTTTTGATTCGTCTGAAATGCGTATTCGTTGACCACCGATCGCTTTAACATTCGTATCAGACTTTGATTTGCTTAACGTTCTTGTGTTATTATTTTTAAGAGAGTCTTGAAAGATGTCTGCATAATCATCGTCGAACTCTATTTCAACCAGAGATTTTCCATTAGACTTAACAAGATCGTAAGGATTTATGTCGCAGGAGAGAATAGATTTTTTACCATCGGTTGTGTTGATATTACTATCTTCATCTACCCATACCTCATTTACTCGGCTGACTGATTTGCTTCTACTTTTTCTAAGCGTTTCCGGACTTGCCTTTTTGTTTTTCCCTCTACAAGGGCTAATGCTTTTAGCCCTTGATCGTGTTGTTGCAAATTGACTGCCAATTCTAGCTTCATGTGGAGGCGCTAATCGACTGCGTCTCATTAAGTCATAAGGGTCGCTTTCTCCATTAGCTTTGAGAATGGAAGGCCTTGACTTTGACCCTTGAACTCGAACTGTCCCAGCTCTAAGCAAGCCAGCATCTCGATTCACTTGATGTCCCCTGACCGTGCCTCCGACCAACATGCGTGGACTGTCGGCTATAGTTAAAGGTAAACGAGATCCCTTGCATTTCTTACATATACTGACTTTGGTAGAGCTGGTTTTCTTTGTACCGTTTAGGTACTCAGGACAGGAACATAGTATTACGGCGTAGTTGTGAGGTGTTGGTTTTTGAGGAGTACTTATGAGAACAGGGCCCGGGACTTCCGAGTAGGCTGAGAACACGCTGGGTCTCATCGGTGGGGTTTGGGTCCTCACAGACCCGTACAGCCATGTCTCCGCGTATTTCATAGACTTGGAAAGAGATGACCCGCCGGGCCCGCTTATTGTACCATACATGTATGGGCTTTCTGGTGATTTTTCTGATGATTTCACACTTCCTGAAGTATTCAGTTTCAATTTTGACGACCATTTCTTCGATCGTGTGCTCTCCGATGTATCATATATCTGAAAAATACCAAATAATCAGTTTAAACCAACTGTAATACGTAATTATGCCGAAAAATATGGAGAGATAAATAATTTATATCAAGTTCTTGACTCATATTGTCCTTATTACGCTAAGATGAATCAGTCTAGACAGTTTCGTTAATGGACTCAAATATTTAATATTAAGTTTTCCGACTTAATAATATTGAAGAGGATAGCTTAACATACTTATTAATAATTTCCTTTCAGGTATCGACTTCAAAAAGAATACTTATAAATATAATTTTCCAAAATGGTCTTTGTAAAACTATGGATGTTGTTAAAATTTATCGTGAAATAAAAATAGTCCTTGCTCATGTCACATTGTGAGCATTACCAGTTCTATCTTACAAACTCTTACCAATTAATTATTTGATTCAATAATTGACATGCATTTTCGTGCTTTATCCGCAGTCAAGATCTTTTGTAGGATGCAACTTGACTTTCCCTACCTGGTTTAAAAAATATAAGAGGATTTGCATCAGACACTTTTTTAACGTCTAACGTCAAACTTGACGGGTCTGTGAGGCCTGTCTGTTTCGCTGAGGAATATTTGAGTGCCTCATGTAAGCCTCCCGACTACGGCATACGCTAACTTTGGGAACAATAGGCGGAATTTCTTGTTGGACAAGGTAACGTTTTATTTAGGTACCGGTATCGCTTGGCACAAGAAATATAATTTGCACATGTTTTATATTACTTTTACGTATTTTTATCCCTAGATTGAAAATGATTGGGTCTATTTCAATGCATTTTTTTTAAATAAGAACTTATAACATACGGCTGACATTTTGTCTTGTATTTTAGAGAACAACGTAAGAAGCATTAACCCGTCAATAAAACAGGTATATATAGAGGTATATAATATAGATATACAGGTATATAATACGTCAATAAAACAGGTTCCGGACAATGAATAGAAAATAAAATTATGGAATCTTTGCTCAATACCGAAAACTTCTGAAAACCAAATTTTGGTGAACATTTCCCATCATCCCTGAATTTAAGGTCCGACATCCCGAAATAGGGCTAGTCTGTCTTTGATTTTCTGTTATGGCGCCGACCGGCACGGACCTTTGTCCGGCTTCCTACCGCACAACAATACGGTAGTTTGATCAGCCGCTTTAGAAATTGACGACCGCTCGGACGTTATATCCGAGAAGTTATTTGAATGTGAAAAAGATTTATTATTTACGTGAGTTTTAACTCAGTTTGACCACTACTGCTATACTTTTTTTACCTCAATAATGCTTTGCAATTCGATCTTTTTATGTTAGATGTCCAAAATTACATTTACGTTAAAGATTCTATAGGAGTACAATTTAGTAATATATTCATCCCCTAAAAAATGAGCATAGAAAAAACAGAAATCTTATTTTACTTTTGCATATTATTAATAGCCCGAAAATAAAAATTTAACAGGACGTCGTCAGTCGGGTAAGCTAGTAAAAAAATCCATTTTGGTAGCATTTGCAAACAAATTCAAACTGGAATAAGGTTTTGTATCTAGATTAAACGACGAATTTGTATAGACTAATCTCAGAGTAAGTCTTATTTCAAGTTTGTTGAAATGCGGCTCGACTCGTGTTAGGCTATTTAAAGAACAAATGCTTGTCGATATACAAGTTAACTAAGGACGTTTAAATACAGGACAACTTGTAGAATTTTAGTTCATTAAACTAGTAAGTCATACGGAGTTATCATACGAAGTTCTATGACATTGTAAGGCCCTAATAGATTCGTTCAAGATGTAGCACGGTCTTCAATTTACCCGAACAGCAGAGTAGGTAGATAACTTGTTCGGAGTAAAATCGTAGGCTGAGGCGGAGTGTGACATTTGCTCAGCTTGGATTAATTTCGCCTTCAGCTAGGTCGATTGATGGGTAAACGATAACCAAGATAAGTACAAAAACTTTTGCGAATTCTTTATATTATTATAAATTTCTCTAGCTAATTGAGCCTAGATTTTGTAAAATTTATGTTGGTTTTTTTTTTTAGTTTGGCAGATACATGTAAAACACCAATAGGTATAATTAATAGATTTGTGCCGTGACATTCTTAGTCTAGTAATACCAAACTAAACCATACGGCTAGTTTTATAAAAAATGATCAACGATCATTAATAATTGAACTCAGGACTGCTAGCTTCTTAAGCAGAATCACTACCTAATTAGGCCGTAAAGGGCGCCATACATCGTTCGATAACAAACTACAAAACTACATCAGACTCAAATACGCAATCTTTTGGTGCTGACTTTAGTAAACCGGGAGCACATTGAGATTGGATGCGCAAAATTTCATTACAAGCGCTGTATTCAGAAAGCTCTTTTTCCGGCGCAATCACACTATGCAGAAATAAAAAGGTTTTGCAAAGCGCAGATAACACTTTTCCATTATTCTAAGCAAACTTTTTAACAAAATCCTTTGGACAGCTTGCTATGGCTGGAACGTACCACTTACCGCTAATCTTATTGCGTGGTAACACAAAAACTGTTTAAATGCGGTGCATTTAATTTTGCTCTGAATGGTGAACGAAATCGTGCAAGCCTGGCGCAAGAGTGGACCGGGCGTGATAAAATGGCGCTGACAGCGGTAATTGTAGTGTCAATTGAAAAAGGCGGTAACGTAGCTAGTGATATTTAGTTTGTTATTGTTTTAAACTTTCTAACATGCTAAGGGTTTCTAAGTTTCTAATGAATGTATAAAATATGCGGTGTTTTCTTTTAATTTTAAATTCCCAACAAGACAAAGAACACCCTAAAGAAATTAAAATTAATTATTTTTTCCTGATTTCGCTATGGTGGCTTTTATGCTAGTCAAAAGAACATGTAAAGCGCAAAAATAAAACAACTTATTGAGTATTAATTGATAAAAATACTAAAAAGAAAAGTATGTCTTGTATCAATTTACAGATTCTAAATGAATGCATTAAAAAAATCCAACATTTGTGTCTAAGTCGTAATAGGTCAGAAACCAGTATTTACGTGGTAAAGATACAGTCACACTCATAACCATACGGAAGTCATAAAAGAATCCTATAACAGTGCGTGCGCAGCCCAGCAGCATTTTAACGGCTTTATTTTGATATTAAAAGCCAGTCTGCGCTTGGGCAACAGATAGTCACGAGCGAGTCTAACATTTGTGGGGAAACTATGAACTTGCCTATTACGGGACTATACTAAGCACCATTGATAACCATATTCACGGTTTTCATTCACTCTTATCAGATAACACTACGAATGATACTTTTGAGTTAAAATTCTCTTTTACCATGCAAGCTTTGAACTATTAAAAGACGTTTATGAAGGATGTTTTTGTGGTAAAAGGTTGGTTGTCAAAGTTACTACGACATCATAAAGTTAAAAGAAAAGCGTTTTTTTTAAACAATATGATTGTTTCGTCACTAAAGTAGCTAAATCTTTGTTTCTCTTCATAGTTAAAATTATAACACATGTGGACAAAAGTATGGGCTAGGTAACTACTTAACATTATTATTTGCAGGATAACAAAGGTTTAAGCTCGCTATTCATACATTTCTGTCTGAATTCTGAGAGAGGATTAAAAACCATAACTGAAAGAAACTTTACAAAATGTTACCAGTTTACACGCTCACAATAATGTTTTTAAATGTGTTACACTATAAAGTTATTAAACAAATATTGTTTACTGTATACTGTTCACAACACGTGTTGTTAACTCAGCCGCCATCTATCTATCTTATTCTATACATATAGATAAAAGGCATACCTTACTGACTGAGATAATAACGCACAGCCGAAACTACTGCACCTAGAAACTTGAAATTTGGTACAGGGGTTCCTTTTATGATGTAAGTGAGCACTAAGAAAGGATTTGGTCAAAATTCACCCCTAAGCGGTTAAAATAGGGGAGTAGCGGGAAACTTATTCCAGGCGTACGAAGTCGCGGGGGTCCTCTATTACTAAATAAGTTATAACGTTGACAATACGACAACATGTCAAAAGCAATGAGGTTTTGGTCGAGTAGAAAAGAGCCCCTGGTTTTTTTCTTTACAAAATTATGGATAAATTTTGTAAGCGCCACTTGGCCAGCTGTACTTTGGTGGTTTTTTTTGACAATCAAACATTTATTTAATTGTTTATTTTGTTTTACTTTAAAGATAAATCCACAGCACAAATTACAATAAAGGCTTATTTCGGACATAATTACGAATCATGGGCCAATAACGGATTTTCATTATTTTAACAAATACACTAGACATTACGGAAACCATGATAACATTAATAGAATAATTAATAGAATTTAAAATTTGAAGAACTAGAGTAGCATGTGCCAAAAGACGTAGAGTGTAACAAATTATTCTTTGGTATTTACAATCCACGTGTGTGTGCGTGAGTGTGTGAGCGTGTGAGTGTGAATATGTGTGCGTGTTTTAGCCCAAAGTGCTAGATAATTTCAGTTTTAAACCACTTAATATAATAAAATAATTTCATAGCTCCAACGCATCAATATCGGTTTTTGCGGTTTACCCTTGTATTATATGAAATAAGTATCGATGCAACAGTTTAATTACTATAAATTAGTATTCGTTATTTCACCGAAAGGTTTGCCCCACCGCGGCAGTTGTCAAAATACACACAAACACACAAAAAAGCACACTACCTTCTAACCCCCCCCCCCCCCCCCTACCTTTTTGAAGGCGGTTAAAATGTACTATATAGCAGTGAAATAAGTGTATATAAAACAAGGATAAACACCCTTGGTTTCGGTCGGGTGTTAAAAATAAAATAATTCCTCGCATGACACAATTTCCCACCGAGATGGAAATAACTCGTTGACATCGTTATTCCTTTGCGGTATGTAATTCTACCGGCGGGTCGTATGTCGAGCATTCGATCCGGCCTTCTGAACCTACTTGAGACCCGAAGGAGTCCGTGGGTGTAGCGTTACATGGGTTGATTTAAACTGAGTATCTTGCTATTTTAATTAGGCCTATGTAGAATTAGTATAATTAACAAGATAATAATGAAACTTTACGAAGATTTACATAATTACATTCAAAATTTTCAACGAAATATTTGAGGAAACAGCGTTCCACAGAGCATAACAATATTTGACGTATTGTCAACGTTACGACAGCTCTTTATTACTTGATATTAAGCTGAGGGCCTTTTTCAAAGCCATGTTAAATGTTTTGATTTGTTTGTCATCTGTTTTTTTTTTATGTGTGTATTCGTTGAATTTATTATTTATATTCTATTCTATTATATTCTATATTAATAGAGACTGAGTTAAAAACAAAATTAATTTACTGGATTGAATAGAAGATTGAGCCAAGGCAAGATGCAAACGCTACTAAACGCTATCTTTTCTTTCACTCAAAATGTATGGATGACATTCCTGTGCGTTGCGATAAACCACGTTGTTAACTGTCATCCCATACATTTTGAGTGATAGAAAAGAAAAATGTTAGTGTTTGCATCTCGGCTACGGCCCCTGGGCCTCTATAACATAGGGAACAAGAATCAATAATAGTATTATATTGGTAACACACATATTAAGGGGGCTTCTAAACGAGCAACATTTTCACGGCAATGTGTGGCCGGCAACTATACGCATCTTGCTCTAACATACGAAGTAAGAGTAAGATAGCACTAGTTGCCGGCCACAAATTGCAGCAAAACATGGCCCGTTTAGAAGCCCTTAATAACGTGATCGTATTGTCAACGTTACGATAGTTCTTATTTACTTGACAGTAACGGCCGAATTAATAACATTATCAAAACACGTCAAAAGCAATATTTTTAGAGACAGTAGAATGGTGGAAAGAGGTCTCGCCGTTTATCAAACGCTTGTATTACAAATCTCTTTCCAAGAATATGTATAAAAAAGAGACTTCTACTTAAATTATTATTTACATGCTTTTGATAAACAGGCCACTGGACAATATAACCACAACATATAAACCAGGCATAATTTATCTATGAATCGCAAACACGTTACTAACTAGCCTGTAAGAAAACAGTGTATAGTCTGTGCACATTTGAAAGGTGCTTTGGGGTTGTATTTCTTTCTCACTCGCTCGTAATAAGAGCATATGGGAGTGAGTGAGAGTAAATTACCAACCTTCACTCTACAAAACAACACAAAAGGTTGTATGTAGCATATGCAACGTAATATTTCTTGTGCCGGATGGGACGGGGATAATTATACAAAACGTTACACATAAAAGTTTAGGACAAGAATAAAACAAAATAAATGTTACGTCCACGTGGACCAGACGACGCGTGAACCGTCCTTTGCGTATTTTTCTGTGTATGTCAACGTCTGTCGACGTCCATATTTTGCTTAAAATGCGAGTGTAAATATCTCTCGTCATAGTCACGTGACTTGTCACATCCTTATACCAAGAATATTACACAGATAATTATTCTCAATGAACTATCGAGTCTAAGTTTAAATATGTCTTTATTTTATAAATAATTATTAAACATATTTTCTTTTTTTTTTTACTTAGAGCTTGATAATTTTTAAGTAAAGCATTATTTATAAACTAGTTTTTTCCACATTAAAATAGTGACGGTCAAATTTGCAAACGTTTCTTTAAATCTATAACAAAGATAATCTGAAACATATTTGTCGTCATATTTTAATTCTTGTTGTTGTTTTTTTTTAATTCAAATTTTTGAATTTGTTTCAAAACTTAATAAATGTATAAGTAACTTAGATAAATTATGTACACATGAATTTCATATAATTATTTTCTTAACTTAAATTCAATAGTAAACTGACAATTAGCTGTGATAAAGGCCGCAACTTTTACTATTCTCCAAATAGTCAACTTAAAACAAACATAATTTAGTTTCAGCAAACCGTTCTGCGTATGGTAATAAAGTTACGAAACGTTAATTCGTCGGAAATTAAGCGAGTCAGAAAGCTAACCTAATTTAAATCAGACACTAAAGGGAATCGAGATTTGCAATTAACCAAATAAGAGAATTCACTGTTTGAAAACTAAATTAAGCAATTTCGTGCATGGCTAGATTGTTTGGAAACTTGGTAACGCAGCGATGGGGTCAGGTCGGGCGACTCGGGCGGTAACACAGGGTTCACCCACTGGTAGGACACATTCCCGGACATTTGTAAGTTACAAAATAGATTGAAATTATTGTGTATAATACTGACTCAGATATTGTTTGGACATTCGTTTTTTTTATTACAGAGTTGTTCACCGTTAATAACAATGCAATTATTTTTATCAAGTTTCTTTATTTTAACGTAAAATCAACTCAAAAAATAATAATTCGCAAAGTAATGTTTTTAACAGAAAATAATTTGCAATGGTTCGCAAAATGCAGTGTGTTTTTTTTTAGAATACACGGTCACTGTGCTGTTAACCAGAACACAGGAAGTGAACTCATCCATTCAGTTTGCATAGTAATAACGCATAAAATTAAACAGATATTCGAGAGGAAAATGTTAAGTTATTTTATGAAGAACCTGTGCAAGTTTAAAACCACCAAGCTTTAGAAACTTCCTGTATAATCCCCGTGTTGATATATTTCTTAAATTGTCGTTTTAAGCTCTCTTATTTTAGTACATTAAACGAAAGGACTTGTCAGCTTTATTGGGCAGACATTATCAGATTTTAACTACGCAATGACTCATTTTAAAATAATAAAACAAATATTTTTAATTCAAATATTACAAAAACCAATAAAAAAAATACTTAAATCAATGTCTCTTTTACTCAATACATTATATGTTATGTTTCCTATTTTAATCGTAAAAACGAAGTGCTACATTACCACTCGCGTTATACTTGAAAAGCCCCACAGGCTAAACATAATTGAATCTGCTACAGCTTACATTTTGTGACCATAAAAAGAAAACGCTTTTCATAGTTGAACTAAAGAAGTTTCCTGTTGTGCACAACATGTATAACAATAAGTAAATACTATAATAAACTCATTCATAAAAATTGAATATAACATACTATTTTTATTAATGTAAAAAGGGAAAAAAAAAGACCAACGCAAATATGGACTAAACTACAGGACTAACAGAAAAAAATAACTTAAAATACCCACCTAAACCAAGTCATTATCTTTTAAAATCCGATTATAGATTCAGCAGCTTTTAATCATTTTAGATAACACTAAGCACCTCAGTCTCATGATTAAAAGATATCTATACAATTCAATTCAATCCATCAATATTTGCCTTATTTAAGCTTCATTATAAGCCTGCCAAATGAGATTATACATCTAAACTCTTCCGCGTTGCAAAAAAAGAAGACTTAAGGATCTGATAGTAAAACCTTTACTTGAAGAGGCACTTGGAGAAAAATAATATTGGCGGTTATTCGGCTAATGTAGTGCAGCTGTGCAGCTTATCGAGTAGAGGAAAAGTAACAGCATTTCGGTAAGAAACTCCGTAACGGGATAGTTAGTTGTAAGTTGGAGATATATAATACTTTAGAGCTGATTGATTTGGGTGAAATACTATTTGACCTAATAATATTACAAGTTCACGTACATATAAAAGGCCCAACAACATGGGATGCTTGCGCGTAGACATGACGTGCGCGTGGGCTTTCCACTGCGTTGTATAGTGAAATGCCGTATGAGAATTCATACTATACAACGCAGTGGAAAGCGCACGCGCACGTCAAGTCTACGCGCACGGATCCTGTGTAGCTAGGCCTTATTTGTTTACCATTGTATATAAATAGATAAAACACAAAAACACAGCTGAGATTTAGAAGGTTTAATAGGTTTAATAGACTAAAACAATGTGCTGTTCATGCCTCTATTGCTTGCTGAAGCTATAATAATCTTAGCTTAGTTTCTACTGCCTCAGTACGACAGGTCGTAAATGAAATATATTTAAGCTGGGAGCATTTTCTCTTAAGCCTTTCTTCCAGTGATAAACATTCCGTACATACATTTTAATCCACAATAAAACGTTTATTCTTGCATCTTTTAAACTTGAACCCTAATAGACTGCAAATGTTTCAAACAATTCATTCGAAAGTGTGCCCACAGGTATATCACAGGAACTCATCCTTCGAAGCTCTTCTAACTAATGCACAAGTATGTCACCACAACAATGAAACCTCTCTATATAAATTGAACAAAGCATCCCGGCTCATTCCCACTTTCCCGTACCTTCACGGTAACCCTACGCTACGCAAAACCAAATGGTATAAAGGTATGCTACCGTGTATCAACTTACGACCTTATCCGAGCGGCGGTATTGTACGGCGCCGTTTCATATCGAGTTCGCGCCTCTGACATATTTTTTACGCCACCACCTCTTTCATCGGTCACTGTCACGTATTCTGAATAAAGAGTTCCGGAATAATAATGGTTGTCTAGGCAATGTTTGTGTTATTAAATTATTCAAAAGGTGATTTTCCCCTTTTCGGTGGGTGTATTCTATATTGTAACGACCAACGTTTTTCAGTCGAACTATTAAAACTTTATTTGGATCTTACAGTTTTCTAAGCCGTCTTGGTTGTGTTCCTATAGGATACTTAATTGTACAAGAGGCTCACTCAGAAATTAGTCGCTGTAATAAAGATTTTTATTTGGTTGTTTAAAACATGTTTAGTAAAATCACGCTTTACAAAAGTGCAAGTTATTCCTCTTTGCTTCGCTATTCCACAGCAACGATTCCTACGCGTACGGACTTCCCACGCGTTCTTAAAATGTGTAGAGGGTAAGTTCGGTAGGTTCGACGTAGATCACTCAATCTACCTCGCCTTTGAAATGTTCGAGAATAGCCGCACACATGTCATGTTGACCGGAGAATATTGCATCTTTACATCCTAATAATATATCACTTGTATTATACATACATATTGACCAAACATACCTTCGCGAATTATATCTGACATTTAGCAAGTATGTCGTTTCGGCCTCCCTCATGTCTTAACCAGGATTCGGAAATTCGGTACGATATAAAGTTGGAAAAACTCAAAAGAAGTTAAGCGAATATGGTATTCGTTTCCTAAAAATATAATTTTAATTATATAAGTTCCGGGATTCCAGGATTCTACAAAAGTTTTATATTAATTATTTTACATGTAGGATAAAACGTTACGCATTTTGCTCCTCAAACTTCGTTAGGTTAGATGAGTTACCGGAAAGTTAAATGACATTTGGTAAATCTATACATAGAAAGTAACTTCAAATAGTTAATGTAAATACTGAATCATGGATTTATGCTGGCGTAATTAAATAAATTCAGAAAATTAAAATTGAATCCGCCTTCATAGAACTGAACAACAACGCCGCCGCTAAAGGTTAATTAAATATCGTACCGAATTTCCGATTCCTGCTTCGAACATTTTAAATGCGAATACTCCTTTATATTTCAGTCTGTTTGTAACGATCTCATGGGTAAGACTGAGATGTACACATTCCAGAAAATTTTATAATTATTTACGGAACACTCATAAACTAGTTTCATTCATTCGTACTCAAATAAATGTAAATAAATAAAATGTAAAAGATGAAAAATAATTATTATTCAGTAAGTACGGTCACGGACGTTAATTTGCTACCCATCCCAAAGAAAATCTGCTTGAAGAATGTCATTGTCATTAGAGATGCCAAGTCATTTGTAATTGATAGCAAACTCAACGTTGTTGCTGTACAATGTCAGATTGACTTTGGAACTAAGGTGGGTGACAAATGTAATTCCTTGACCGTACACTTTTACACGTCAAAAATCTAACAACTGTATTTAACAAAACACACTACAACACAAGCAACAGTAAATGTTTTGACGGACACTAATTAAAAATTTGAACATAACGTGACTTGACATATTATAATGTTTAACGGAAGAAATTATGAAACTCAAAAGCCTTTTTTATAATCATCAAAAATAAGTGTTTTATTATGAATCGCAGACATATCCAGCGTAATCCCCGTTTCGGATTCGCCGCGTTCAATCCGATAGCGCGCCACTCGAGATTAGCGAGCGAAATATTTTAATGGAAGCCGCAAATCAACCGCCCATAGCGCGAACACCCTGTATTCCATTGGGGTTTACTGGATTTTAATGGTTTGGATTTTAAGATGCAAAGTCAACATGTTGTAAGCGCTCATTACCGACATACAAGAATTTCAAAATACCGGATTCTCAATATACTGGAATCTGCTGTTTTGGGAGTCTAGTAAAAAGAGTAATTTGGTACATTGGGAATGTACGGTTTTCATTAAAGTACAATATCTTACTCTGGTTAATTAAGAAAAGAAAACTTTTGACCCTTTAAAAATAAATGAAGAAGAAAAGCTTATGGTTCCTGTGAAAGTTTCGTTTAGTTTAAGAGACCCTATTATTATTATTATATTAGAGATCTTATATATAGCAAAAGCAATATCCAAAAATCATTTTTACATCAATACTCATCCCGTAATCTAAAGGCATGCCGAAGGGCCAAATAGCGAAATGCAATAGGAATCTGAAGAACATAATTTAGAGCACCGAACTGCGCTTTAAGACCCTGATCCAGCCGATGGGTTAAAGACCTGCAGTCTAAAGTGAAACTAAGCCGAAAAAGTCCGTCGAATGCAAAGTAGCGATGGGCAAGCTAGATCGAAATCGAGAAAGACTTAGGAAAAGATGGTGAGACGATAAGTCTCGACTAAGTGTTTCCAGGACTGTGTGAAGTATAAGAAGGGAAGAGAGGTGAGGTTGCCCAGGAGAGGGAAATACAAAAACGCTAAATTAAAAAAAAATGCAACTTTTAGAATTTTTCCTAGCACCAACCTGAAAAAGTCAAACGCATGCAGATTTATCTGCCAATATACGCGGGAATCTAATTGTTTTCGCTCCTGCAGCCTCAATATTCCCTCGTTTATTTCATACTTCCGTTTCCGCTTGGATTGTAAAACTTTCGTTGACTGGCCGAAACGCTGCTATTTTACGTATTATTCCACCAGTGGTTTTGTCTGGCAAAAAGTAAAGTGCACTCGCATGATGAAATCCCATTTTCAGGGTTTCGCTTTGCAAAATAATAAATGGTTAGTGCAAAAAGGCTAATAGACTTTTTGCACTAAAGGTATATTTTATTTTATTTTACTACGGTGGCGTGTCAAATGAAATAATCTCATTAAAATTCATGATTAAAACAACTGTGGACCCATGATACTAGCTCCGACTTTGTTTTCTTACTATTAACAAAAAAACAAGCTTGTTTATTTTGTGAATAAATATGGTACCTACTGACCTAAAATAAAAAACAATCAACAATCTTTACTTACTTCCTATATGTTTAGCTTGAAAAAATTTAATCATTGTGGCCTCTTAAAGATCCGCCATAAAAAAAAAAGATAAATGTCACCCCGACTTTAAAATATAAGTCATATTAAATCAAAATTCAAATTGCATTTGAACAATAATTCACAGAACCCTTACCGCCGAGTTCATCTCACAAACACCGCGGTTTTGTTCACGTACGGGGAATCCAAGTGATAAATGTTTTAGTGCACTCCGATAATATTCCGTTAGCATGGCCTACGAGGACGAGCGTTTTGTTGCCGGGAAAAAGCAAATTCGGGGGACACAATGGAAAAAAAATTGCTTTGCACGCGTGAAAAACAATGCTTTTACGCGTCATGACAAAATGAAAAACGTTTTACAACGGTTAAAAGAAGATATTATTTATTTCATTCATGTTCATATCTTTGAATATCATCATCATCATCATCATCATGTCAGCCGAAAGACGTCCACTGCTGGACATAGGCCTCCCCCAAGGCTTTCCACTCAGACCGGTCTGGTGCTTTTCGCATCCACCGCGGTCCCGCGATCCTGACGAGGTCGTCACTCCATCTTGTTGGAGGCCTACCTACAGCTCGTCTTCCGGTCGGTTATCGGCCATCAGTCCTGCGAGCAATGTGCCCCGCCCACTGCCACTTCAGTCTTAAACTTTATTTGGCTTTCAATCTTTGAATCTAATTATTATTAAAACATGAAAAGTAACGGTGGTAGTTATTAAATATGGTCTTACTAGCTTTTAAGTATCAATGAATTACGTAATGAAATTTGGAGAACCTAAAAAGTTAACCGCGTAAAAAGCGTCATGAATAAAATCATTTCCGCTGCTGATTGATTGCTCAAAAAATATATTTTAAAAGTCTTGCTTAGTAATTACAAGTACTTACCGCCTGATAAAAATGAAGCTCAGACAGTTCGTTTTTCTCCATGTCGAGTTTCCAATCGATAACTCTAATGAACTTCTTACACATTTTTTCTCTCAGTCGGTTTTTAACATGCACTTTCACGTTCAAATGCCGTAGCAAAACCAGCGTATCAAGTTGGGGAAACATGGAAACTCTAGTCACGTATCTGGTATTCCATTTCTGCCGCTCATTTGTGGAGCTTATTGTTATATCCGAGTTATGAGGCACTTTTATCTGTATTATTATTATTATCATAGGCGTAAACATGAAGCCGAATATGCATTGTCCTCGCGCGATTTCTGTTAAAGACAATAAAAAAACATCAACATCAGGGTATAGTGGCCCTATCCAAACTCAACCCAAAAGCCCAATACTGATTTGATATTTGTATTTTTATTTTACTCACGACAAAATTAAGTAAGCACAGAAACTTGTTGGTCACGTGGAACGAAATGTTGGCCAATATTAAGAAAAACTGTCTAGCAAAGTAACTTTCAAAGCCAAATAAAGTTTATTAACAACTGAAATCAATATCGTATTTTAAAGGTTTTTATTTAACGCTCTTTAAAAACTTATCACTTGCCTAGTTATTTTTGATACTATTAAATAAAGATTAACAAACAAACTTTTGTCAAAGTCATCCGTAAAGACGACTCTTACGTCTAGCTGCCAAGATCTTAGGATCCACTCCATGTTTGCAATCTCCACGAATTCCACGATACTCCATCTGTTTGGAACCTTTACTCGTCTGAAGAGCGCTTGAGTGTCCCTTCGCTACATTCAACTTTTACAAGTCAACATTTTATTTTCTTTGTTGCAGTTAATATAACCCAATTCTCGTAATTTACCGCAGGGTATACACTTGTTTAGCAATTCGAAGAACCGAGAAAAGTTGACGAAACTGAAGAGGGCAATAACAGTTACATTGTGAGCTACAAAGGAACGGATGCTGAATATAATAGGAAGAAGAATGTATTGTTGAAATATGAAATTTCATTTTCTGAAGTGTTTGAATGACCCTTGGCTACATTGAACTTCTTTATTGTTCACGTTAATCCAATGATTCTTATAGTATTGCTTAGGATATCCACTTGTGATAGCAATCAATGAACCAACGAACACAAAATAGAGCAATAGGATATTGTAAGCAATGGAGGTGTGGGACCTGCGCAGTAATCGCGCCTATAAAAGAGGCGCGCGGCTAATTATCATTCACTTTTGCTCCTGGCCGTCGCGGTGAAACAATGTCGCTCTGCGCGTCCGCTCCGAACATAAGAAACTTCGATGTCTTGGTCAATCATGTTCCGTTGTTTCCTTATAACTGATGTCAATTCAATCAATCTTCGACGTCTGTGTCAATCGGGTTTCCTAATGACTGATGTCGAGACAATCAGTCACTAACTGCACTGCTGCCACAGTGCTATGATGTATACTGAATAAAAACTGAGCAAAAATAAACCGGTCACGAAACGAAACGACTTAAGGCAAGGAAATAGTCGTAGAAGAGGCTAAAAAGCTTTTACAGCATTAGCTTTGAAAAACAATTATTTTAAAAGATAGTCGCACAACTTAAGTAGCCGTTAGACTCGCTTGGTAGAATACTATCACCACATTAACTTAAGCTAAACCTTAAACATGTCTCTATTATTTTAAGGAGCTAACAGTAACCGTAAACCGCAGGCAAAGCCGCGTACAGAGAGCTACTACAGACTTTATAGTCAAGGAGTAATTGCGGAGAAAATTGTCCATGGCTAGAAAAACTAACACCATTAGCTTCGAAAAGGAAAACAGTTCAGCTTGTTTGTGGAGTGCTAACTTAATTTATTGCAAACAAACAGTACTGTTGACGGAGTGTTTCAAGTTAGCTCTTTGTAGTGTTCCGGTATTTGAACAGGGTTGAGGCACTTGCTTTACTGAGACCTTAATACATTTAGCATCGGGAAAAGAAGGTAAGATAGTACACTTGTTAATTACATTGTCATCTAAATATTTTAGGTTACAATGGAATGTTTAAACTCATTGTTTATGCGTTGATTATATTATTGGGTACCAGTCGTCGTCACAGCAAAATTAATCTTTATATTTGGTATATTTTAAAGTTTAGATTTTGCTGAAATTGGCAACTTTTAACTCTAATATCAAACTTACACTAGAACAAGAATCGCTACCTAGTGACCTAATCTTTGACACAAACTTGAAATGTTTTTTTTAAGGCAATGAGAAGGCACGCGCGCACTCAGACCACCTGGTGGAAGTGAGATCCGAAACCCATAGACATTTGAAATCTCAAGACTACAATCTCAAAACTGCAATCCTAAGACTTCAAATGCGTTGCCACCCTGACAGAGACGGAATGCCTCTATACTAGTGATTTACACACCGGAACACAGCAATGCGAACACTGATGCTTGACGGTAAGTTAATGGAAGTTAATGGACCCTGCACAAGGTCCTACCACCACTAAACGTGTGTCTAACGTTTTCCTTTTCAAATTGAAACATGTACAATAATAACTACGTAAACCTACAACACATCTTCTGCGGTTTCTTTTAAACAAATTCAAACTAAGTCTGTTTTAAAACAAGCTAACAACACTAACAAGTGGGGAAGTTACAAGCGGGATAGTTTGCGTTGTGCAAACGTACATTGCAATATTATTAGGTCGGTCGAACTGGTCCTAACACTGAACTTTTCCCTTTTCTTGTTGAGAAATGGTCCAAGTTAGAAACAGATACTATTATTTTATATCTTTTACTAACATCTTTGTTTTGGTCGTGTTATTTTGTTGTGGAAAGTGTTACAGAATATGGTAACGTTTTTCCGTGTATGACTTCTACAAAAATTTAACTTAACTGTTATTTTATGGTTGTATGAAATGGTTCAATACAATTTTGATCCACTGAGCATTGGCGCCAAATCTCGTCCCATAGTTTATTTCTAAGGACTAACGTAATATCCCCGACTGAAAATAAACAGCACGTTTGCCCAGGAATAGCAACCAAACAAGCCAAAACGCCAATGCTCAGAGATATCCCAAGGATTCCTGAACTAAGTATATAAGGCTTAAGACCCATTTTGATTTAAAAAAAACTCAAAACCAGCCCTATCCTTTCATTTGTACCAGAACATGTAAGGAAATTCCATCGGCTCGTTGTCAGGGGCTGTTAAAATTTTATTGAACGCGACTTTTACGTCAGCGTATAAAATCGGCATGGGGTTCTAGCGACGTGTAAAATCGGTCTATTTTTACGCTCCCGAAGACCGTAACTTTTGAGTGGATTTTTTATTCGCCCGACACTTCCGACAACTGTATTCGAATTTCGAATACAAGGCTCCAATTTTTACGTTGGCAACAAAAATTCGAACTGGAACCATGCGTAACAATTTTCTCAGAACTTTGTGTTTTTAGACGTTGATGCGGGATTAAAGATGGCGTTAAAAAGACATAGGAAGCCGAAGAGGCTGTTAAAGTCAATTCCTTTATTTATTGCTACGGTGACTGTAAATGGGCCCAAAGAAAGTCGTTCGTAAAACCTTTTTTTTATTACTGGGTCAGGCAATTAGGTTTACTGTCCTTGAAGTAGCAGTGTTTGTCAAGCGCCACAAAATATTAATTGAAAATTTATTTATAAGTGTGTTCGCGGTACCGTTTATATAATTAAAGGCTTAATTTTGCACGTCTTTGGAATAAAAAGCTTACCCTTAACAGTCGTTTCATTACGTTTTGTAACGAATTACATCAGATACATACCTGGAACAAGAAAATAAACAATAAATTAACTGGTGTTCAAACTTATAAAGGCACACTTCTATTAGACCATAAGAACAATAAATACTGAATATACAAAAATCAAAGCAAGAGGCTTCACCGAACAGGCTGAGATACTACACGAGAAACCTTTATTGATTTTGATGTGTTTCCGTATTGTCAAAATTTGATTGCTCTAATTTACTTGACAGTAATGGCAGCCGAGTTTTAAAATAATACTTATCACTTCACATGCGATGTGGTTTTACCAAGTAGAATGGCCGGGGGGCCGAATATGGCTGCGTTTATCGCGTGACAAATGTAGATAAAACATCCGTCACTATTTGACACGTATATAAGTGAGTGACGGATGCTTTATCCATATTTTGTCACGCGATAAACGCGTGGATAAAGCTATTATGCGTTGTAATATATTTAACAGAGTAAAAGTTCCGTTTTTAAACGAAATATCTGCGAACAGAGTCGAAATATATGCGAATGATGAGTGGTCTTCAATGGGATGGGAAATCAAAGAATACTGTCCTGTTAAAATAAATATCTTTACCAATGTTGCCGTCATTGCATGGCGTATAGTGACTCGCCTTGCCTGCCTCATACTAAATATTTATACACACAATCATTACGAGTAAGAGTCAAAGCGATCAATGTTATAAAAAGTGACGTTTAAATATTTAGTTCTTTTTTGTAGGTTTGAGCACTCTTTTGAGCACTCTTATAGTCTGAACGTTATCTGATCCAGACTGATTCAACAATTTTGTTTTATCTTTTGAAGTTAAAAAATGGAAAGTTCATTAAAATTAAAAGCGCTTGTTCACTTTGCAACTTAACTAATAAGCTATGCCCTAAGGAATTTTATAACAATACTTACTACTAATACAAAATTTGATGAATTAATATTATTAAGTTTAGACATAAAATTATTATTTATAAAGTGGTCCTTAACCTTTGGGCTTTACAAACTTTGTTGTAATAATTATTAATTACTATTTCCATAAAATCCTCCCCGTATAATGGCTACCCCTACTTTTAGAGCTGATATCCCCTAAACGGTCCCACCAATCCACCTAGGACCTGGCTAAGGACCCTCCCGCTAATATTACCTTTCTTTTAAAAACCCCATCCAAATCGTTCCATCCGTTAAGGATCTAATGTCACAGACAGATACTTAGATACACAGATACAAACGTTAAACTAATTACACCCTTCTTTTTTTGCGTTGCGTCGTCTAAAACGCAACTGATCTACGGCAGTAAGTGGTCTAAAAAGTAACTCGTCTAAACAAATAATGGTCTATCGTCGGGAATAGAGGCACTGTTCTGGTATTGTTTTGACGCCGTCCGCCATTACTGTCAAGTAAATAAGAGCTATCAAAACGTTGACAATACGATAACAGATCGGAACCGATATTGTTTTTATCGTGTCGAATAGAGGCCCTGGTCTTATTAGCATTAAGTCTAAATTAATTACAAGAGGCCCGATGTGCAGTTCAAAACACAGACACACACAAAGTAGGTAGGTTATTTTCAGATGCTTGAAGGGCAAACCGCCCAGAAATAGGAGCCCCGCATACCGGGGCTCCGTCAACTTGTTGAATAAGAGAGGAATTTTGAAAATACATAAGGCAGTTGCGAACTTAGACCACTTGCTACATAAGACCAGTTGCATTTTAGACCACTTGCTACTTAGACCAGCTGCGTTTTAGAGCGCTTGCTACATAAGAGCAGCTGCGTTTTAGACCACTTGCTACATAAGAACAGTTGCATTTTAGACCACTTGCTACTTAGACCAGCTGCGTTTTAGAGCGCTTGCTACATAAGAGCAGCTGCGTTTTAGAGCGCCTGCTACATAAGAGCAGCTGCGTTTTAGAGCGCCTGCTACATAAGAGCAGCTGCGTTTTAGAGCGCCTGCTACATAAGAGCAGCTGCGTTTTAAACCACTTGCTAATTAGGCCATCTGCGATTTAAACCCTTTTTTCGTCGGAGGTTAAAATTGGTCTTACCTAAGTAATAAAGTGATCAAGAAGTGAGTGAACATGGAAATCGATCTATCTCTTGAAACGTTAATCGTTGATGTTAAACTCTTTTACGAGTAGTACAGTATACTCGTACACTAAGTTACGTTAACGTCAGAGTAAAGATCATGACGACTTTATTAATTAAGTCTTGTAGTTATAAGCCGTTGACAGTTTTATTATTAACATGACTATACTTGCCTTACTAACTGTTTTAAATTAATATTAATAATCATTAGGATTCTTCATTTAAAATTTAAATACTATTTAAATAATCCGACATGTGTCTGCTTCCTTAATACACCTATTTAGATTTAATTAAAGAAATCCGAAGCGAAAGCTAACTTTTACATTTATTTTCATTAAAATAATAATTATTTAATTTATACAAAAAAATCAAATAAGTATTTTATTATGTATTTTACATAGTCCGTTTTTTTTTCTTTTTTTCACATTCCTTTTTTGTTACGTAATAAATTAAAGACCATTAAAACACGAACACCGTATTTTAATTTCAGGATTCTTCGCACATTTTAATTAATGTTATTCGCTTAAATAAAGTAATTTCACTACCGTGGAAAGGACATCCAAAAATAACCCTTCAAATGTCCTTGGTCCAAAATCAATAGAGAATGTACATAGTCCTAAGAAAATAACTCATTTCCGACCCGTTCCCGCCTCCCGGAAATATCTAAGCAATTAAAATACAGTAGTTTTAATTTATAGGTACCTCACTAATGAAGTGTGTAATTTTATTCCACAAAGTTATTAACGACATTTTTTTTTTAGGTAATAGTTATTAACCTTGCGTTTTTTGTAATGGTAAAATATTGATTAAGTTTACAATTCTTCATCGTACTGGAAAGTATCGATTGACTAAGGAATTAGTGTGGGGGTCTACCTTTATAGCCTAGAGTTTAAGAGTATTTAAAATTATGAAATGCTTATTATGTTGACAATCCACGACGGTGCGCCCCACCACTACAATTGACTACTTATTTATTTTTATTTTATGGCATAGAGAAGGCAAACGAGCACACAGGCCACTTGATGGTAAGTGGAAACTGTGACCCATAGACATTCGCATTCACAAGACTGCAAGCCTAAGACTGCAAATGCGTTGCCAACCCTGAGGACTAAGATGGAATGCTTCTCTAGTCATTACACCGGCTGCCTTATCCCCAAACCGGAACAAAACAATGCGAACACTGCTGTTTCGCGGTAGGTTAATGGATAAGATGGTGGTAGTAATCCGGACGGACCCTGCACAAGGTGCTACCACCCGCAAAACGTTGCATGTTTGTCTCAATGTAAGTAGAAAGAAGTAGTGGGACGGGCCGTTGCGAAATTAAAACATTACCTACATAATAACAGTATTAGAAATCGGAATTTGGGTAAGGTCTAAAAAGTTGGGCATGCTAACTCACGCAATAAACTTTTCTATTAAACTTTCCAGTGGTAACACGCAAATAAGCCATACACTTGTAAGGATACTTTTCGTCTCACAACAGAACTTTTTTCACCTACGTTGTTAGTACGGCTAACTACTTACACTTAATTAATTATTGTCTATGTTTTTGGTCCTTACCCATTTCTAGCAGCAGTTTTGGTAGATTATCCTCGAATTATAAACATCATCACCATCATCAGAATCATACCTTGACGCTCTCAATCCCAAACTTGGGTCGGCAGAGCTATAGAATTACCAACAACTCTAAACCCCAGTTAATTCTATCACCACATTTTGCACAAACAGGCTAAGATGTTTTGTCAGTGTATATTACTGATAGGTTTCTAGCCCATCTCCTGACAAAACCCACCACAAGCCTTTATTCCCATAGTTGCCTCGCACGACTTCCACAGGAAGACATGGAGTGGTACTACTCTGAGCCGGCAACCACACTGTAATATAAACAAATAACTGCCCGCAAATGCTTAGGTACCAGTGGGGCTAGACAAGTTGCCATCAAATACAAACGCTGGCGTTTGATGATCATCTATCGCTTTCAAAAAGCTACACAAGTTGCCCTTAGATACCCACGTTGATATCGTGCTCGTGTTGAATTCAACCTGTCAAAATAGTACCGCGTGACGACGGACAAAACGTCAAAACTATCACTATTCGATTAGCGCGAGTGATAGTGATCACATTACAGCGTGTCAGTTGTAACGAGTGATATATCACGTGACTTACGTCAATTCCATGCATTTTGTAAGTGGCAGGTGTTCACCAAACGCTAGCGTTTGTATTCGATGGCAACTTGTCTAGCGGCGCTGATTTTTTTAAATATTCAACTTTTTTTAAAAATTGCAGCCGTCGCAGCACAGTTTGACCATATAAACTCTGCCCCTTAAGCGAAACGTAAATTCTGAGTCATGATTAATTTCACAATAAAAATTATAGTAGTTAATTTTCAGTCCATGCAGATCCTTTTCTTTTGCGGCAATAAAGTATTATCGCATGGAATAAATACGCTCTAACTCCTGCATTTATATTTCATTTGCATGAATGCCTTGTTATTTTATTGTTCAAATATTAAACGGCCTGAAAATTGCCATAAATATCACTTCATCTACGTTCCTTTATGAAACCACTTTAACTGCAGTTTTATTACTTTAAAAGAGATTAACGTTAGCCTAATTGGAAATAATAGGCTGTATTAGACCGCTTTAGTGATTTTAATCTAGGAAATTGAAAAAAGAGAATTGTTTACTTATACTCCTGACAACCAGACTTAAAAAAATGTTAGTTATAATTTCAACACTATCCTAATCTAATTAAGGCGTCATACTGACTGTCAGCGTTTTTTACCCAAAGGTTAAAAACGGGACCCGGTTACTAAGACTCCACTGTCCGTCTGTCTATCTGCGTGTCTGTCACCAGGCTGTATCTCATGATCCGTGATAGCTAGACAGTTGAAATTTATACAGATGATTGTAAAACGTGTGTGTTTATGTTGCGGCTATTAACAACAAAGTGACTTTTAGGCCGATATTAATAACGGCAGTAGGTAGAAACATTGAGATATTCACAGAATATTTAGTTCTATATTCACTTTAACAATAAATAATTAAATTAAAATAAAATATCTTTTTAATGCCTCCCTTAATATCCCATTCAAAAACGTGTTTTTTTTCCGACTTTTACTAATGTTGTATAGATAATGGTACGGAACCCGTCGTGTGCGAGTCCGACTCGCACTTGGCCGGTTTTTTTATATACTTTGTAAAGCAAATGAGTCGTCACATGGTTTCACAGTGAGATATAAACTTTATTTGATTTGTTTAATTTGTTTATGGCATAGGAATAACACGAGCACACATGACACCTGGTGTTAAGCTGTTAAGTAGGATCTCAGACCCATAGATATTTGCATTCTCAAGACTACAATCTTAAGACAGCAATCCTATGACTGTTGATGCGTTCCACAACAATGCGAACACTGCATACTTATTTAGGGCTTCCCAATCGCTGGATAAAAGTACCCGTCAGGGACGTTATAACTTTCGTTTCTTTTATAAATAAAAAAAAAAGATTGCGCTAAAATGTTCAGACAACATCAAACCCAACCACTAACCGAACGAATAAATAGTTTAGCTAAAATTATATATAGACTTTATTAATGATGCATCATTTTATAAATAAGGAGCTTTTCTATTTCCATTCGATCATTTGTGGTTCTCTTGTCGACAAACATGGTCTACAGTGGCACAATGGTGATGAGAAGTAATTTAATTTTGTTTACGGTCTAAGCAGGAATGTACAAGTAAACATTGAGTTTACTAGGAAGCCATAATAATATTAATAGGATGACACTCAACAAAGCCAGTTTACATGTGCTTTGTATGTTAATCCTACTTGCATACGAATATGGTACTTAACATAAAAGCAGATGTCACTGGTTATTTCATTAAAAATATTGCAGCGCTTACTTAGTTTATAAAATTGTGGGCATTGTTTTGTTTTTCTCTTAAACAAATAGGCCACTCCAAGACTTTTTTTTTTAAATCCTTCTAAAAATAAGTTTGTATAAGAGCGTGTGTTTTATGTTTTTTTTTTTTGTAACAAAACTGGATCTAAATTTTATTTTGGTGCCTAAGAAAGCGTACCTTAACGTAAACGTTTATTTAAAAGCATAATGTTGATATGAAAATTGATAATCTTAGAAAAACACAATATAAGAATCTGGTCGACAACTCAAATTATATTTTGGTGAAATTGGGCACAGAATCAGCTTTTATGGTAGTGGACATTGTCGTAAGGGCACGTGGGGACGGTAACGCAGTGGTAGTTTGAGCAACAAATTCTTATTTTTAAGAATCTGCAAAACCCACCAAAATACAGTTTTGACCCAACTCACTTTTGCATATTTGGTACTAAATGAATGGTAAAAAATAACGTAACGTAAAAAAACATTTAGAATCATTGGCCTTTTTTATGACAAAAAAATCATGGGCGTAAATTTAACGCATTCAATTTTTTTTTGAACTATACGTATTTCAAAGTAGACGTACAAACCAATAATACAAGAACAAGATAATATTGAAGTTCTCGATATTATACTATATTTATATAATTGTCCGCTGCCCAGAGGGCAATCTACCCTCAAAGGTGAGCCCTCCCTATCAGAAGGACAATAATCAGCTCCGACCCCACCCGTAATTGTATCAAGGGTCCCCATCTGACATCGTTTTGTCCGCGTTTGGTAGTAATATTCAATTTGTGGAATATTATTTAACTGAATTAATTTTATTATTATTAAAGTAAGTACTAAAATGTTGGGGTAAACGGTATGTATGCATGTATACACTGCGTAAAAAGAATAAGTTGTTTTTGTTAAGTACCTACCTACAATCACTTGGTAGAAGCACACTTGAGGCAGATTTTTCTATCCCGAAATAATATCTTGGCCTCCATTCCACTGTAATTGATTTGGTTTCCGTGAAACCATTTAATCTACGGTCGGTTTTGCTATCATAGCAATCTTTTTATAGTTTCTACGTCAGTTAAGAGATTTTTCAACAGTCGTCAATTTTTATTAATTCTCTATTTGATTACCTATTACTTTTTCTAGTTTTAATTTAAAAAAAAAATTAATATATTATTTATTGTTATGGCTCGATAAAAAGAGATAACTTGAAGTTGCGACCCCACCGCTGCTTAAAATACGAAGACGGTACGGAATCGCAGTGACGCATCGTATCCGTACCGTTTTTATCGCATGCCCTCCGCACCGCTGCGTAAAATACGGAGTCGTTGCGTAAACAAAAGACGGGGTCATAGTCACAACATGGCGCCGTTAATGACGCACCGTAATATACGCACCGTTAAGTAGCGGTGTGAAGCCCATGCGTTAAAAACGGTACGAATACGATGCGTCACTGCTGTTAAATATTGAAGCTTTGCTGTGGCAAACTTATAAGAAAACGCGTAAATAAAATAGGAAAAAATAACGACTGTTAAAAAATGTCTCAATCGACGAACAAACATTTTTAGAAATGCGTATCATATGAATAAAAGCCTTATACAGGCCCTGACAGATAAATTTTACGTCTTCTTTCTTCTAACACAACATGTTACGTTGCACTAGAATTCATAAAAAAACGTATTTAAAACGATGAATTTTACCAACGACATCATTATGATAAACAAAACGATTTCTAAACGCGACATACCATAATAGCGTTTATAACTGCCTCATAGACTTTAGAAATTAGTTTTTTACCAGAGTTTGCGCTCGTTAGTATGTTCTCTTCCGTTACTTAAACGGACATATAGCTTTTTGCCGCGACTAGTTTCTATTCATCGGAGGAATGGGTTTGGATTGAGATCTCGCTAATCCATTAGCTTAAAGTTTTTCTCGAGATACCATGAAACGGTAAAAGATGTGACGGCAACTAAGCCAAGGACGGAGCAAATACTTTCCAATCGGATACCTCGTTTTTCGATTTAGAATAAATATCCGTGTTGTGCTTTTTTTAAAGGTAAGCAGGAGGCAAAAGAGAACACATGCCACAGGCTCTATTCTACTCGGTAAAACGATAATGCTTTTGACATGTCATCGTATTATCAACGTTATGGTAGCTCTTGACGGTAATGGCGGCCTAGTTAAAAAACAATACCACAACATACCAAAAGCGATATGCCTCGGATGGTAACTGAGGATATAAGATGCATAGAAATTTGCATTCTCAAGACTACAATCACAAGATCCACAAGTGCGCGGCCTGAGGACAAATGTGGAATGCTTCTGTGCCAGTCGGTTGTCTTATTCCCACACCGGAACATAACTATGCGGACACTACAGCTGGCTGTTGGTTAAAGGATAAGATTAGGCCTAGTTGATAGTGACCCTGCCTACGAAGCTAGCGGTCCTGGATTCAAATCCCAGTAAGGGCAGATATTTGTGTGATGAGCGAATATTTCCTCCTGAGCCATGGATGTTTCCTGTCTAGTACCCATAGTACAAGCCTAGACATTAATTTGGGACTAGGTCAATTGGTGTGACCAGCCCTTAAAAAAAATGGCAGCGGTCCGGATTCTGCACAAATTCCTACCATCACCATGACTTAAAATATAAAAAATTAAAACGTCGTATCAGATAAGTAAAACTTAAGAAACATTTCACTTTCCATTTTCAATATCATACCACTAGGATAGCCTTGATTCTAGTTCAATAAATAGAGCTGATATAATCGATCCAGTTACTTTCCTGCGACTGATATGTGGTCCTGTGTGGTCCAGCGAGAGTAGAGCTTTCTATTATGGCTAATAGTTTACTATGCCATATCGTTTACTAGGGCCCGGCGGACTGGTTTGTTAGAAATAAAGTAAATAGTGTATTGACACTTGGAGAAAGCAGTGTTTTAGCAAGATTAAGAGCTGTTTGTGATAAATATTATACGATCTTAAAGCGTGTGATTATGTGGCATAAAAGCAATGTTCAAAAATATGCTTGGATTCACGTTGTCAACTCTGATTCAGAATAATAACTAATACATTTTTAAAGAAGAATTATCAGCGTTAAGTAGACTTAGTTGGGTTCCTGAGGCGGTTCCCTTAAACGGATTTAGTCAGTTTTAAAGGACATATCAATTAAATGCTCACCCTTCTAATTTCAACGAACTGTCGCATAGTTTCAGTACCTAGTGACATTAATTCGTTTATCTCTTTCCCACTTATGCATTAAGAATGAGTACAACGAGAACAAGACGCGAACAAATTAAAAAAAAAATCAATTAAATCACTGAAACGTAAAGAGATCATTTCAATTAAAAATTACCTAAGACAGCACCAAATTCTTTTCCCCTATTTTGAAGGCCTACCTTCTTAATCATAACCGCACAATAAACCTACTTTAGTTAAAGTATTCCTTGTCAGCCAAATTGAAATATCATAATGATATAAACGGAGCATTCTTTCAAGAAAACTTTAGTTATAGTAGCACGTTTATGAATAAAAGAGTTAAGTATATTTTTACAACAATTATTTGCGGTAATTATGATCAGTTGTAAAATTAACCAGACGGTAATTTAATAAAAAAATAAGAGTTTTGAAAAAGTCTTTCGGCTTCGGATAAAGTCGATTAGACTAACATAAGAGCGTATTAGAGCGAGTGAAAGAGAATAACAAGCACGACGACCGTTTTAAAAGCCGTTTTCCCGGTTGTCTTTAAAAGTAACCAAATAACTTCAATTTTCTTAAACTCCATACTTAAAAACGTTCACGTCTCCCAGATAAGACCTGGATTTATTTTTAATTAGTAGTTGTGATAAGGGGAACAATGCAGCGTCCCGTGTCCCGAACGTGAGTATAATAATTCCCCTGCACTCGAGCTGGGGATTACACGGGGAATGAGTCTGGGGACTAATAGGACGTCTCAACAGTTTGGGATTTCAGTGTATTCAGTGCCAGGTGACGGTTTTCTTAACTAAACTCAGCTAATTTTGGAATGGCTATGTTTGCTCTTGCGCCTGAATGAATAAAATGATAGTTGTAACTAAACAGGCAGTGACGCGCTAAGAAGATTGTCACGACTCATTTGTTTTTAACCGATTTCCGCATGATGAGGGTGTTATTGGCCTGTCAGAATTAATCAAAATTATGATAGAAGATTTAACTTTTTGTTATACTTTTGAATCAAACCTAACCTAAGCTACGTATGACAGTTAAATTATGCATTTAATCTAAAATAGCTCCAGCGTAAAATAGCTTTCGGAAAAATGAATCAAAAGCTTATAAAGCCTTGTAGGTTAGGTTAGGCGATGGGCTTGCAACCTGTGAATAATATACACTGGTAAACATCTTGGGCTGTATGTGCAAAATGGGGTTATATAATAACCAACAAGTTGTTAGAGTGGTTGGTATGTCGGTATGTATGTGTATGTATGTGTGAATATCCGGAAAAAAAGATTTCAGAATTTTAAGCTATTCCCGTATGTAGGTATATATTTTCGGTTTCTTTATTCTCTTGTAAAGTCTGAACTAGGGGTTCGAAACGAGGTGTCGATTGATTAGAGTCGTGGGTGTCACTGGGTACATTTTTAATTTGAAATTAACGTTTTTTTTCTTGACATGTGAGTACGTTATATTGACGACATCATCCAAACAGCAATTGGGTTTTTATTATTTTGTACTCTCTCAGCTTCCACTTCTTTTATAAACATTTCGAACAATCCCTCGAACCTACAGTCACAAAATGTTACTAAAAACTTCAGTAACGTAAAGTAGTAAGTAACACCGAACTCTTTTCTTTGCTTATATTAGCCGTAACACTGGACATAGCGACTTTTGCCACAAGCATTGAAACATTCCAAGACTTCCAAGTAATTGAAAGTTCATGGAATACGGCACAAGCCAATTAATCGGTCTAGTTTATGCAAACTGTAATTAAATAGCGTAGGTGACCTAGCCTCAAGGTTTCTGATCAAGCCAATGTGAAATTGAGACGTGACTAATATTAGTATTCATATTGATACAATTAAATGATAATTGTTACGGTGCAGTCTATTAATTGATAATGTGGATTGCCAAATTTATTTTTAAGTGTAGCGGTGATAATGACTTTGATAAAATTGATATGATACACGTTTTCCTGCTCAACTACACATGATATTTTATATGTATTGTTTTAAATTACTCCAGGTTAAGTATTATCATTATCATAATCAATAAAAAAAATATTATAAAATACTCTTCCGTTTTTACGGAGCGTTTTCTCAAAATGTGTGTAAGAAAAATTCCGATGATTCATTTTGATTTCTGAACTATGGAACCTATTGTAATACAATTGTTTGTGAAACCAGAAAATATGTATGATGGCAATACTCATTCGTGTTGACGTCTTCGTGTTTAATACCAATATTAGTGCAAAAATCAGAGTTAAAAATAAAAGTTGATCTTTATAAGGCTTTGCCATTGACTCTCAAACATGACACAGTTAAAAAGTGGCCACTAACTGCCGAAGTTAAAGCCTATTACAAATCAATGACTCAATATCGATTTGAAAACCTTCTATCATACAAGTGCAGCAAGTGATATATCCATGCAAAGAACTCCGCTACAATTAGGAGCAGAACTAAGCGCAAGTAAGTTGAACTACACTTAACTACCCGTTAGTAACCAAGTGCGAGGCGTTATTAACTTCAGTGCTAGCTTACAAGTAACATTAACAGAGGCATACGGGCCAAAATCACCACCGGCCAGATTAAGTTGGGCAGAGATCTTATATTATCATATTGGTGGGGTACTTACGGATACACTTCGACCCTATGGGATATTTTGTGTAAATACTCGTAAACCTCTTTTTATTTAGCGCTTTATCCAATGCATGCTTTATTTCAGTGGAGTGCAACGGCGGTGTTTTGAAATCGTTTAGTTCTGGGTAGCCACACAGGCAACGATTTTAGTTTTCGTTTTACTCCTGCGAGGAAATCACATTCACAATAAGTGTCTCATTGTTTCCACCTCTTCGCCGCACATTCTGCAAGCTGCAAGACTAGACAAGATGCCATCGAACGCAAACGCTAGCGTTTGGTGATCACTGTTGAGAAAAATGTATGGAATTGACGAAAGTCACGTGATGACAACGCAAAGCAACAGTGATCCCAAACGCTAGCATTTGTATTCGATGGCAACTAGTCTAGCCCCACTGTAGTCATTCTACAAATTGGGTAGAGATATTGGTGGTAGGACTTCGTGCTAGGTCCTTCTGTAACGCTACCACCTGCTTATCCTTTAACCTACCACCAAACAACACGGTTCGCATTGTTATATTCCTATGTGAAGAAAAGATAACAGGTGAAATTACTATTTAGCAAAGGCATTTCATCTTCATCCTCACGGTTTACAAAATGGTTTTTTGGACTTGCAGTCTTCACATTGCAGTCTTATAAACGCTTATATCTACGGTCACAGATCTCACTTACCTTCTCCAAGCGTTCTCTCTGACTCTCTTTACTCTATAATCTGTGTAAGCTAAAGTTGGAGGCAAGTGCGACCTCTTTACTGATTAAATTTCGTACAAGAAGCCTCAGCTCCACTGGTTACTACTACTACTGGCTGCGGTTAGTTTAGCCCTTAGTTAATCTATTAAAACTTTCAATATAGTATTACATTGCACGAACACCGGTTTGTGGCAAGGATTCCCTGAAGATTATACCGTCTAAGTTACTTGTAAAGTACCAGGAACCCGCAATTTAAATACAAATATTTCACTTGTAACTTTATTGACATAATGAATTAATTATCCTTCGGGATCTGTATTATTTCACAAGGTACTGGCAAAAAATACGCAGATTTGAGTGTTTAAAACGAAATCTTTATTTATTCCTCGATATTAACCCCTCCCTTTTGAAGTAATCACCGTCGACATACGAGTAAAAATCGACTGCCAGCGTTTTATCCAATCTTCGAAGCATTTATGGAGCGCACTTTTAGATATGGCGGAGTTCAACCTCTGTTCTATTGGGAAAAACTATATTGCTCATGACATGTTATAACATTATTAACGTAGCTCCTATTTACTAGACAGTAATGGAGGCCAAGTTGAAAATAATACGATAACACATCGAATGTAGATAATATCGGGTGTAATATATTTAGAAACAGAGAGAGTGAGGCGTTTGAAGCGTTAAACCGAAACAAAAACACAAATAGTCCTTTACATTGATACTCTTAGTAAGGATGCTATTCTGCCTTCATAAGCCAAAAGGCGATATTTCAAATTCAATAACCAAACCACATTCAACCCTTTCCACTAGTAACAAGGTTCTACTTGCTACGATAGTTCAGTCTGAGATACCACAATTTGTCATAGCAGGGCAGTATTAATATGTAGGATATTATTACTTCAAATGATATAAACACGCCTTTCAGCGCGCCAGTACGGGTCAGAGGCAATGCAAATACCAGCTTCCCACACTAACGAACCGGGTTCGAGATTAACACGGGCCATGACACCGACAACATTCGCGTTATAAATATGGAACGTTTATATGTTATTATAGAATATATATTAGCATCTACACTGATCAGAAGGATCCAAAGATATAATATAGTGTCTGCCAGCGACTTCGTCCGCGAATGTTTCAACTATAGTTATTCCGTTAATATGATATAATTACTCTGTCTACGGTTGTTGTGATAGTACCATACCATACCATAGTAATATATTTAGATATGAGGATAGCTCCCATGCCAAATTTCATCCAAATCCGTTGAGCGGTTACAGCGTAAAGGAATAAAGTAACTAGTGTCATAACGATTAAATAGAAATCCCTAAAATAATTGGGAGCCTACTTCCAGATGCAAACCAAACCATAGTTAACCTAGCTTTCTATAACAAAGCACATCCTAATTTGACCATCCGTTTGGCAGCTACCATGTCACAGACAGATATAGTATACACAGATACACACATACACAGACACACGTGAAACTTCTAACACACATGTCAATGGTCTATTTTTGCTTTGACTACTACATACTCGTGCATGATATGAATTACCTAGTTCGTTAATTTTAATGCCCAAATATTAGGTATACTTGAAATAGGCTGTATAGCAATTAAGACATACGAATTCCATTTATTCTTATTGACATTAATTAACTCGAGTCAGCTCTTCCCGTTCCCGGTAAAATCGATCCATGTCATTCAGTCGCGGTCATCACAGTTATTAGATATTAGAGTAGTGAAAAAAACTGGAACTAAAAAAAACTGAACAGCACAGAAAAAAACCTAAATGTTCATCAAAAGCGTAGTTCGGTGTGCGTTTAGTTTTTTCGTGGCACGGCTTTTATTTTTTTCTGCACAATATTGACCTGCCTAAAAAAATAGGCTGTAGCGATTTTCGGACAATCGAATTCCTTTTATTCTTGTTGAATTTCAAAAAATAAATTTTTATGTAACGTTTTATAATATGTTCAATGCTTCCTATTTCTAATACCTTATAACTCAACAAAACTATAGTATAGCAAATGCCAAACACGCGATGGTTGAAGGTGGAAAACAATTCCTTTCCAACTGTTACTATGTAGATGATAGTACCACTATAGTCATTCGCTCGCGCACTACCCACGTAAATTTAATAATTAATGCCCCTTCAACAAAGTCACGTGCACCGTCTACTACATTAAACAAAGTCGCATAACAGCTCTAGTATAGAACATAGTCGCGTCACGTGATCTTGAAGTCCCTGACATAAACATTTGCATAAATGTTCATAAAACCGCGTTTCTTCATTGAAGTAAAATGATTTTATACCGTCAACGCATGCCTTGCATAAACTTAAGATACTAGTTTACCTAGTACTCGAATAACTGGGTTGTTACCTCTTAAGAGAGTTACGAGAATAAACAAACGCTTAAATCGCGTAGCTGTCAAAAAATACGTTTCTCGCCCCCTTAAATGAAGTCCCATTTCCACAATTTTTAGTTACGGTTACGAAATACTAGGTTTATGTGTTATTTTCAGTAATGTTTTCTAGAAAAGCAATACGTGCAGACCTAGTGTGGTTAATAATATATACAATATATTAAAAATCATAAAATTTGGACTATGTTCAAGGGGAGAGAAACGTTATCGAAAAAATATAATAGCCTCTCTTAGTTTAGTTAATAAAGCGGAATTAATTTATTTAATAAATTCTAATTAATTAATTTTGTTAATTTGATCCGTTGTTCGGTTGCTACCGCCTCTGTACCTGCTGTCTTAGAAATAACTGAGAGATCAGAGAGGCGGGTAAACGGGGGAGCTACATTGGTGCCGTGGAAGCTTGGTAGGGCTCTGGTGTGGGACGCTACTTGTGTCGACACTTTTGCCCTATCACACGTATAAGCAACCCGAAATCAGGCCGGCGCAGGAGCTGATCAGGCCCAGACCCTCAAGCGTCCTACGAATTCGCGGCGCTTGCAGTGGAGACTCTGGAATCTTGGTCTGCTGACATGAAACTTTTATAAAGACCCTGTCAGCCAAGCTTATCGACGCCTCCGGGGATCCCAGAGCTGGCGCTTACCCCTCACAAAGGATACGTTTAACTATGCAGAGAGGTAACGCAGCCAGCATCATGGGTACAATGCCGCGAACAGATTTATTAGAGGGGGTGTTCTTTTTGTAATTGTGTGTTTTAAGTAGATAATAGATTACACTAGATTATATTTATGCTAATTATTATTGTACATGAAATTGTTTCATTTTAGTTTCGTGTTTTTTTTTTTGCATTTTTAATTATTCATTAACTGTCAGTGATTAAGCTGGTTGATTAAATAAATATTAAGGGACACTCACACAAAGGAACAATATAATTAAATAAATAATTACAAGCCTAAAATGTAGTTTTGATATTTATTTATTTATTTTTCTCTATTTACTTTCCACTTAACATAGTTACGTGTAACTACCTACCATTCCTCTATAACGTTTAATCTGAGAGAACTCTTTTTAAGCAAAGTATTACTATAACCTCAATCTAGCTAGAAGCAAACATCTTTTTAAATTCAATATCATACAAACCATTTCGCTTTCGTTCTCAATAAACAAATACACAAGGTCCTGGGGCAAATGCGGGTATTATTTAAAAGCCTATAATTTCCCTGATAATTACATCTCTTTCTACGTGACCGTAACAATTGCGGATTATCTCTTGTCCCTTTCGCTTGAAACGGTACGTGTGAGGAATAAAAAAGACAATAGAGATATATAAAAGAAAAAGGCCTATCCGTTAATCCGATAAGTTCAAAGGTAGAAATGATAATTTGATAAGATATTGAGGGAAACTTCAAAGGTTGATTTGACAATAGGAAATAACACAAAAGGGAATTGTAAATATTGTATTCATATTGTACTTCCAATAAGAAGTTATTTTAAATGTTAACTAATAAAGAGATTAAGCTACACCTAAAACAGTAACTACAACGAATGGTTTGATAGATAAACGTTAACAAAATGTATTCAGGAAATACAAGGTCGTTTTTAGTAATTTGGTCACATAAAAGATAGATATATTATAATTCAGAAGGTTAAAATAATATCCTGACTAGCAACCTATTCATAAATAAATATTAGGAGATAATCTTGAAGGCACTCTCTGTATGTTATAGCGGGCAGGACCTCCATTCCAAAAACAATAATATTTTAGTCGTCATTTGTATTGTCAACGTTTTGATAGATCTTATTCACTTGACAGTAGGGTGACGGAACCAGTTATGGACAATAACCAATGATGGCCACTGGATTCTTATTTAACAGAGGATAAGGGTTATTCATTTGTTTTGCACCAATCAATTCAGGACTGTACGAAATTTGAATTAAGAGTTATTTGTCCATTACTGGTGCCTGTCAGCTAAGTGACCAACACTGGTGCCGTCACCCGAATAGCGGCCGAGTCAAAAACAATACCATTAACACTTCAAAGGAAATAATATGGTTTCAGTCAGTTGAATTTTATTATAAATTTCAGCGAGTATTTTTTGCTATAAATGGCGATAAGTGACGCATTTCTATCGTTTTTTTTAATGCTCTTAAGTATCATAACCATGCTTTTGGCCTTACACAGTCAAGAAACAAAACACGATGACGATATTACATTTGACTTGCCATCGTATTTTCAACGTCACTATAGCTCGTATTTACTTAATAGTAATGGCGGCCAAGTTAAAAACAATGCGACAACATGTCTAAGGCAAAATGGTTTTGCCTAGTAGAATAGAGGCCCTGTAGGCCAAGCCGAGATGCAGATGCTGTTAACGTTTATTTATTTATTTAAATACTTTATTGCACAAAAATAAAATAGTGTACAAAAGGCGAACTTAATGCTACAAGCATTCTCTACCAGTCAACCTTAAGGTGAAACAGAAATCAAAAAAGTAGGTAGGTGCAATAAAAAGACAATACTTTCCCTTTACTTAATTAAATTTAGAAGAATTGAAAGAGTCTACAATATAGTATAAATAAATATACATACATATTTAATAATTAAATATATATAAATATTATACTAAATATATACAAATATGCGACAAGCTAACAGAAATAATGATGATGTCTAAGGCTCGACAAGAAAACTAAACAGAGAGACCGTTTAAAGAGAGAGAACGTTTGTGTTTTATATCGACGCCGAATGACCAAACTAAACTGATGATCAGACCAAACTGTGTCACAGTGACGTTATGATTCAAGTCCTAAGAAGTGACAAACAATTGGTTTTATAATGTCACTGTGACATCGTTCTATGGCGGGTTTAGGTTTGATTGAGCTGATATTATGACGTTCACATAACGGGTCGATGTAATCTGTCATCCTATGCTTATGTCGATTATTAAAATCGCTTACTTATCGTTTGACATCTCGACTAGGGTTTCTGAGGATTATTATGACATGGCTTTGCAGTTCATTTTACAGTGAGCGTCAAGGACAGAGCTATAGCAGTAATATTGCGGTGTCCTTTTCTCTAAGCGTAAATAGAACTGCTCAGCTATGTGATATAAAAACCCCTGTCCTTTTGACTGGGCGTCACTTACAAAACTGGTACTGGCTGGTAGATTATTGACGTGTAAAAGTGCCCGAGCGGCCTACTTACTGAATAAATTTCTTTTATCTTTTTTTTTTAAGCCAAGTTAATTCGTAAGAAAAATATCAAAAATTCCTAAAGTAATTTGCTGAATCTCAGCCAAGGAACATAAACAACAATAAGACAACGGAGCTATGAGCGCAAAAATCCAAGTGTGCAATCTCGCCTGCGATGGCGAGCGTAAAATTTATTGCGCCAATAAAATGTAACGCTCGCCTCAGTAAGAGCTCCGCGGATTGTATGAGTGGTTTCTTACCTGTTTTCTACAATTATTGCTAAACTAGCTTTGGAGCGATTCTATTTTCAAAGGCCAATGTAGGAAAATAGGTCATTTCTATGGGCGTAGTAGCGACATGTCTACTATCGCACTTAGTTTTATACATTTTCATACAATAGGTTGCGTAACACCAACTTTATAAAACCTCCATACGAATACAACATAAATATGAGGTAGGTTTAGGTTATGTTAGTTCTCCAGAAGGCCCGGAGGGTCAAAACGCTCAGAAATAGGAGCTCCGCGAAAGCGTAGCTCCGTAGACTCTGTTAGATTTCACCTACTGTATGAGAATGTAAAAAAGTCAACTAAATGCGATTATAGTTATTTCGCTACTAAACCTTTTTATGGCATAGAGAATGTAATCGAGCAGACAACCTACCTGATTGTAAGTGGGATCTGTGACACATTTTCAAGACTACAATCCTAAGACCACAAATGCGTTCTGAAACCTGAGTACTAAGATTGAATTCCTGTATGCTAGCAATCTCTTGGCTCACGCGAATTTTGCTGCTTGGCTGTAGATTAAAATCCATTTATTATGTTAATTACAGTTTAAGAGGTCAAAAACGAAATACGACATGATTGTTTCACAAAGTAAAAAATGTAGGAAAAAATATCACCAAAATAAAGCTTATCTTCCGCTATTTCGAACAAAATTAAATAATATGAAGAACAGAGAAAAAAACTTGATTCACGGCTCAACTTTTTTTTCTTTACTATGGAAGAAAGAGCTTCGGCTTAATTAAGGCCTTCATTAACGTATAATATTTTTAAAAATTCACCCATGTACCATCTAGGACCGAATAACTAAATGTTGATCGTTCATGGAACCTGGTCATAATGGGCGGCAAGTACGAGAAAGAAATTACAGAGGAATTAATCGTTGGTTATATGTGACATAGTTCTATAGTGGTTCACTCATTATAGTCCGTGAACGTACATATAAGAAACCTACAAAAGCCACTACGTTACCACATGAACACTCCACTTGCACATACAAACGGAAAACTCATTTCACACATCAACCATTTTAAATAGCAAGCAATCTTTTACAAGGGTCCCGTGCCAAATACTGAAAACGGAACCCTAATACTTATAAACTTACTTATTGTTGTCTCTCCGGCGGAAATGGCGGTTACGATTTTTGTTTTCTGAATAAATAACACACTTTAACTGCCGCCACCCCGCTAGGCGAGTGCATTTTTTATCAAAATCAGAGCTCTTGACAATGAAAGTGTTAACACCAAAAACTTACAAAGAAATTGAATTAGGGCGTTAATGGCTTATTATAACTTAATAATGTCCCGTAATCGGGCCGGTGCAGCAGCTGAACAGGCCCAAACCAACAAGCGCCGCAAATATTCATCATTATTAAATAATTACGAATTTGTGGCGCTTGCGGTGGAAACAATGGGACCTTGGTCAGCTGACATGAAAAGTTTTATTAAGGCCCTGTCATCCCGGCTCATCGACACCTCCGGAGACCCTAGAGCTGGCGCTTACCTTTCCCAAAGGATTGGGCTAGCCATCCAGAGAGGTAATGCAGCCAGTGTCTTAGGGACCATGCCGCGAGCGGACCTGCTAGAGGGGGTGTTCTTTTTATAGTGGTGTTTATGTTTAATTTTTAATATTTGAGTAGCTTAGTTTTATTTTATTTTATTTTAAATAAGTTTAGTTTTAACTTTAACTTTTAAATTGTAAATAAATATTAAGTATATAACATTAAAAAAAAAAAAAAAAATGTCCCGTGTGATTTTGCACGAATTTATTGGGTTTCTGATAAGTATATAATAAAAAATAAAGTAAATGGCCCTCGGTGCTCAAATTTTAGTGTTTTGTACGCAGTTTTAAATAAACAGTACTCGCGAAAAGTGGTCACCGTATTGTATCTCCAACAATGTAGTAAGGTCAACGAAACTTGCCAATTCTCGCTTTTAAATTGGCTTAAGTTTGTATATTGTTGTATTGTAAGTCTATTCACCGGTTCGCTTTCGAAATCGGTTTCACTCTCGATTCGCTAATCTAGGCTGATACAATACTGCGGTGGCACTCGATTTCATTTAACGACTTTAGGTATATCTTTATTGCCGCTATTTGGGGGATTGAAGGCTAATATTATGACTCGACTTATGATGTTAGATTACATACAGTTTATAAATACATTTTGAACTTCGATTAATGATCTTGACAAATTTCATTTATTTTGCGAAATATGTGATACGATTTTTTTTTTAATAAAACCTTATTTTATAACACTAAAAAGGCGAATGGTCTTTACACGCATCGAATAAGTATACTTAGTTATTTTACTGCAGTCAACATTATACATACATATATTTAATATCCAAAAACTTCATGGTTTTTCAGGATTGACTTCTTTATTACTAGGACTGTAGTAAAATTATACACGAGAGAGATTTATTAGAGCGATTATTGCCCTTATCGCTTTAATAAATGTGTATTTTACTAACCAATTTTAAACAAAAAGAAATGTAATAATGACCTATAATGTACACAATCACGACATCATAAATAGCACGCCGACAAAGTCGAAGGCAGCATTAAGTCGAAATTAATTATTCAATTAAACAAAGGTTTAAAAAGATGAACGCTGTATATTTAACCAATTAAAACATTATCTGCAATTACACCGGCTATAAGACAGAATTAAGCTCTTTGAAACATTTTATCACCATATAAACAAGGAATTTTCATCTTTGTTTAACCTTTGAAGAAAAACGGAGAGCAAACAATTAATTCAATTTTAATTGTATCAAGGTGAATGTCAAGTTAGTTAAAAGGGAATTACAAACAACCAAGATCGACTTAAATCCGCATGTAGGTATAAACATTTAAGATTAGCAAAGATTATGTTACGACGAACGGCTTGTAAAATATTCTATTTTAATTATTTCTTTAATGAATGAGACTATATTTACATATTTATATTCACATTAATTTAAGTCCCAACCAAAACTATTGAATCCAATATTATGTTGTCTTCAACTTTGGTGACTGCGATAATCTAGCTTTTGGGACCACTTTCAAGAAGATAATAAAATTATTAAAGGAATTCCTAATTCTTCCCTCATAAGAAGAAAGGCAATTTAGACAAAAGCGTTTAAAGATAAAGATAAAGATAAAGATAAAGAGACATTTATTCGCAACAAAACAAAACCACATTACACAGATAAAACAAAATCAAGACACAGAAAAATAGTGTTTAGTGTGTTTAGTGTGTTTAGTGTTTGTGCGCATCTAATACCGCATATTTTCTATGTTAAATTCATAAGTTTTATGACATGAATAAACAAGTTTCCACAGAATTTTCAATATTGTTAAAATCAACAAAACTTTCCAGTTAAAAGTCGTCGCGCTTATACGGCGGCAAGCCTACGAAATGAAAAAAGACAGCAGCGAAATTTACAATGTCTAATAAACTTATCTTGGGATGCGTGCGTGTTATGTTTATCCGCATACATTGACGTACATTATAATTATGTAAAGGATAACTATAAAACATAGCTACCATAATAATAAGAGAAGTTTACCTTCGTACCAACAATTTCGCAGTAACTACAGAGTAGGTTTAGTCTGCTAAGAAACACCTTCACCGCTGTTTGACTCTATTTGTAGGAAATTAAAGTCTAAAAGTGGTATAGGAATTTTCTGATTGACTTTTCTATGTTTATGTATCAAATACATGAAAGTAGAAGAGGAGCCCAAACATGTATTTGAAGTCAATTTATTGTTCATATTATTAAGCACCTTGTCTGCTCCGACATATTTTGATCGCTACTGTAGGTACGTTTATTTACGAATTTATTTAGTGTCAGATGATTCAATTTATATTAGACGTTATTTTTCCGTTTGTTTTGAATTATATACTCGTAGTTAGTAAAACTAATTAGGATTATTCAACGGAATACAAAGTTTTTATAGGAATGCTTTGTCTTTTTGTTTTAATGATGTTTTTGCTCTCACGACCAATTATCGTGGACAATGGCATAGTGCTATTAAGGAAATCAAATTGTTTTTTCATTCGTAGGAATCTCTCCTTTGTAGTATAAAGTACGAGTCTGTTTGTTGTTAAGGTATTCTTATTAATTACAGTAAGTGATTCTTTCTTCTTACAGGTAGACCTTGTTTGTAAATTATCAAGCTTTGACGTAATGTTTTCAAATATTCGTTATTTATATTTCATTTTACTTTAAAATTCACGAGTTATAGCAATACGTAAGTACTACTGTTTATTCGTCCTTTCATATTTATCTACAACATTAATAAAAATCTGCCAAACGTGAAATAGTAATATTTTTCGTATCTTATTGGGCCTGTGACAGATGTCATTTGGCAAATTTAGTGATGCTTCAAATTAAAATATCATTATTTTTTCGATTATAGATAACGTTTACAAAGAAAATTTAATCGAATTAGTGTTCTGTTATATATTCGTTAACTTAATTTAATTTACCTACCAACTATAAAATAGGGTACTTATAATATATCGTCTAGCACCACGCTAGAACTATTGCCATCGTGTGGTAAAGTCTAGATAGGTGTTTTTATATGGTAAAACGCAATCACATTAAATGATTAAAATCTAATCGGCGAATAGATTTGCTCGAAGAACGAGGTTGTTATCAAACATTATTAACGGTCCGTTTCGCAAAAATTACAACAGAATACGAATCGATAACATTCCCTTTATAAACTTTATCGATTATCGAAAAAAATGCGTGCGAATTTAATAAGCAGCATCACTAAATTTGCCAAATGACATCTGTTACGGGCACAATAAGATAAAAAAAGTTATAGCGCACACAGCTCATGTGTGTTTGTAAAGAATAAAGATGTCTATCTATCTATGTATAAGCATAATCGGACATCCCCATACCGACCCATTTTGATCGCCTGTACAGTCAAGGAATAAAATTTATCACCCACCTAAGTCCAAAAGTCAATCTGACATTCTACAGCAATAAGGTTTAGCTTCCTATCAATTACTAATGACCTGGCATCTCTAATGACGATGACATCCACAAGCAGATTTTCTTTGAAATGGGTAGCAAATTAACTTCCGTGACCGTACATACGTAGGTTTATTCCCCGGCCCTGGTTTTATATAACCGTAGTTTTCTCACCTGGCCCCCGTTTGAACCCGGTGATTTAACTTCGTTTTCTCGTGCCCGGCCCGACAACCCTCCAAGGATTTTATATTGAACTGAATTGAAAGAATTCCAGCTTCTCATGTTTTATATGTTACGTGTTACTGTTGGATCCAGGTTTACTTATTAGTTAATTTATCAATACTATTGTCATATTTCTAACTATTTCATAAATAAATAAAATAAAAAATAAATAAATAAATATAAGGGGACAATGTCACACCAATTGACCTAGTCCCAAACTAAGCTCTAGGCTTGTACTATGGTTACTAGACAACGATATAAATACTTATATAGAGAAATATATACTTAAATACATAGAAAACATCCATGACTCAGGAACAAACATTCGCGCTCGTCACATAAACATCTGCACTTACCGGGATTTGAACCCAGGACCGCTAGCTTCGTAGGCAGGGTCACTACCAACTAGGCCAGCGTGTCGTCAATAGTTACTTATTGACGACTCTCTGGTAGCTCGCGATCACGGTTAATTTCTAGTAGTGTGATGAGCGCGAGTATTTATCATTCTAATTATGTGTTCTACCTATTTAAATTGTATTTATATACAAAATAAAGATGTTTATCAATGTTTATATTATTATTATTCGTATCACCAGGAGTTTAGAACCTCTAAGGGTGTGCTCCAAACTGGCTGGCCTTACGGTCAAACAGAAGTTACACTTACCAGTAAATGACGGCTGATAGGGATGTTTGGAAGAAATAACGTGCTGCGCCGACCCCAAATGATGACGATGATGATGGATGAGTGTACAGATTAGTCTAGTTCCGACTGGTATAGGCCTAAAAGTTTGGAACTAGGCCCCCTATTATTTTTTTAAGTGGGGGAACAAAGGAACTTGTCTTGACTTGCTTTATTTAAAGCCAAAATTTAAAAATAAAAATTAGTTGGTGTTTTTAGTTTTTCTAACAAAATACTTTTATTAAAAGGTAATTATCATGGACCTCCACATTTAGCGAGCTATATTATTCAATCATTACATGACTTTTGCAATAAATACGATAGAAACAGTCTCGGAATGCACCCGCCAAGTCACGTGGCGCCAGCTCTGCATACTTGCATAACCTCACTCACTTTTCTCCAGGAATGTTAAATGAACGTGTTTGGTACGTAAAGTGTTGCTGTATAATAATAATATATTGACGATGTAATAAGGCTTGAACCATACCTTCAGGCTAATGTGGCATAAAATACACACTAGTTAAGTCAAGCATCAAAGTTGCTACATCTTTACCCGATAGTGCTACTCAAAAGAAGAGACCTTTGTTTGCACCTCTCTTTTATTTGGTCCGTATCTCTACCACCATTTTATCCTTCAACCTACAGCCCAGCAGCAGTGTTCGTTTTGTTGTGTTCCAGTATGGTGACAACAGCCGGTGAAATTATTAGGATAGAGGCATTGCATCTTGTTCGTTGGGGTCGGCAACCGATTTGCAATCGTTTAAAGTAAGGATAGATAGGCGGACGGACAGACGGACGGCAGCATAGGCTTAAAAATAGGGTCCCCTTGGACGCTTCTTGGGTACGGAACCCCAAAAATTAAAATGATTATGCCTTGTAATTGTTATGCATAATCAGAGGAGGAGTAATCCTGTTGAGACTGATCTCAACAGGGGTAGTACCGCAAAGGCAATACCAGATACGGATTTATATATCATCGAATTGCTTCTCATGTGGCAATAACCTATTACCTACTACTTAAGAGGGTTGTGAAGCGCCGTTAAAATCGTGTAGCTGTATAAAAAATTCCATACAATATTAGCTCCGGGCGATAACGTTTCTCTCTCAAGTCCGATTTACACGATTTTTGAATATGTTGTAGTGATTATAAAGAACTTCTGTACTTTTCTGTGTTTTGTTATTTAAATGTGTTTCATTCTAAAAAATATTCTGGTGTTAAGGAAAACTTGCAGACATCGTTTTTCATGATATCTACAATATATACAAAAATCGGACTAGGATTAAAAGGAGGAAGATGTTAACGCATTTTGTATCGAATTTTTTACCTTCAAAATCGTCTTAAACTCGCTTAGTTCGTTGACGAATTAAAATGAAAGAGGATTCTTCACGTGGTTTAAGAAAAAAGCCGGTAAATTACGTAATACTTAATTCCAAGCGAAACCTCAAAGGTGTGGCCCGGACTTGACCCCCGATCTCAGCTCGAGAGGTGCTCAAACCAATACACATGTTTACTAATATAATATATTATCAATAAATAAAAGTGCTAACAAATTGCATAAGCGCGGCGAAAGGCAACAGGTGCGCTTGCGTCGATACCGAACGCCCACCGGTAGCTTTCCAATTTTAAAATATCGCCGCCATTGTAAAGCGTTTGTCAATTGTTAATTGGGTTTAAATACAAGATGGCTGATTAAGAACTTAAGTTAGATTTAGAAATTGATGTTATATTTCAAATGTGAGAGGTGCCGATAGAGATGTGATTTGTTATTATTATCTGCCCGTTTTAGTTGTTACGTATTTTATTTCATGAATGAATGGACATTATTTATCATTTAATTGTCGTAATGACAGTTACATAGATAACTGAGTAAAATTGTATCGAAGTATACATCCAGGTTCAGTTGAATATAGCTATCACAGTTGCACTCGCAGCTGAGAGTATATTTATTACAGGTGTCTAAAAAGAAACGAAGATCGGATCCCCGTGATGAAACTATTATATAGTTCAGTACTTTACTACTAGTATTGCTAGTTTCTTTTAGCAGCGTAATGTTTGTTCTATCCCACTTTAAAATATTTTATCCGTTACTTTTAGCGGTCTATTTACAGTAGGAAATTTGAAAAACGTACCTTTTTCGCTATTGTCTCAACGTCAATAAGCCATAAAAAGGTATGTCTTTCAGTTTTTCTTACTGTATATACTCACATTCAGCCAACTAAACACATCATAAATATCCAAGACAAGATGTAGCCTATACAAGATGTAGACTTGTAATGCAAAGGTTACCAATTTTTGAAAACTGACACAACGTATTACATTGACGAAACCTGACGACCTATTGCGTGGACACCTTCTTTAATAGGGAATATTCATTATTTTTTTCACAGCTTCAATAGAAGGGGATGCATGTAACAAAAAGTAGAAAAAAACTTTTTTCTCTCTGTCTAATCACTGTCTAGTGATCTCTTTTGAATCCTACGGTTATTTCATATTTTTGTTGAGTGGGGCAATTTAAAAAATCCATGCATTTTCCCTATTCAGTTTTCAGTTTTTGAAAATTGCTAGGGTTATCATCGTTATGCATCTAGTCAAGGCCCCCTGGTAGATAGCAGAAAACACCTAAACTATTCTACCCCAGCTTGTGAAAGCTATCTTAACACCTATTCTGCTAACAAAAGGCACTTAACACGTCCGCTGCTTCCATTACGCAACGGAGGCTTCCCTGGTATCATTGTTTCCCGCTTAGGCATCCATTCGACTAAGATTTAGTGCTTTCTTTAAAACCTTTTAGGGGCCATTTTCTTTTGGAGTTAGGTGTATCTTAGCTGGATAATAATCTTGGGCGTAACGAGTAAAGACTTTGTAGAAATAGTTGTCTTGTGGAAGGATGTAGCTATAATCTTTTCTGTTCATTTATTGCCAGGAAATTGGCAAGTTAATACAGTTCATAAATACTTATCTGTCATTTAACGGAAACCAATTAAACATGTAATTATTGTTTGGCCCTTGGCAGCATAAGAATGATTCCCTACAGGGACTAAATTTCTTCAGGGAAATGGAGATATTGTTTTTTTATTTGTAACTCAATAAGTTGTGTGGGAAGCGAGTAGAGCTTCAATCAACTAGTAATATATGTGTCTTCTTTATTGACACGGGTTCTATATCTTTTGTTTCGACAAACTAGTGGAGAGAGTTCTCGCTGGCAGTTTGAAAAGCCAGGGATCAACTATTTATACATGAGTCTCTTTTATTTACTATGGTTCTATATCTTTTGTATTGTTTCTTGAGCGAGACAATATTCACTTCCTCGCCGGCAGTGGGACAAGTTCCTAAGGAATTTGCTCCAACTCCATTTTTACGATGTCACTAGTATATCATTGTGTGATTGTAATTTATACGAGACTTCCATTTAAAACATGCCCGTTTAGTATTTCCTGAGATTTCATGAGAAATTAAACTAAAAAGATATTTTAGTACAAAATATCACATTATTTATTCTAATAGGCACGTCTTGTATCGATGTATATATATCATTTTAGGCAATTACTTCTAGCTGATTTTGACCTACAATCCCCCGAAGCAATCTGCTAATGAGTACTACTCAACAAAATAATGTTACTTCCTAAATTTCAAGTTTTTAGGCTTCAGCAGGTTGGCCTAGGCATTAAGTAAAATAAATACATCCCAAACTAAGCTCTAGGGTTATACTATGGGTACAAGACAAGTATAAACATTCTTATATAGAGAAATACATTCTTAAATACATAGAAAACACCCAACAAATACTCGCGCTCATCACTGAAATACTTATTAGCCCTTACCGGGATTGGGACCTGGGACCGCTAGCTTAGCTAACTAGGCTAGCGTGTTGTGTTCAGTTGTTTGTGTGTGCAAGTGCAATAGCTGAGCTTACATCTCCCTTATTGGCCGGCAACGCACCGACAACTCTTCTTGAGCTGATGGTGTTTATGAGCGGTGGTGTTTACTTCCCATCAGGAAACCTATATGCTCGTTTGCCTCCCAATGATATAAAAAAAAAAAAAAATATGGATAAAAGGTTAAGTTTCATGGTTTTCATTTTAACTACTCGCGTGTTTTCCCTCCGATTTATTTTTTACAGTATTCTAATATTAAATTAACTGCACAGTCAGAATTGCGTGACTGGCCAGTTACTTTGCATATTCTTTCCACCTCCCAAAAACTCATTATAATAATTGATATATTGTTCGCGGGATAAGGGACTGTAGGATAACAGTGTCGGGTTTATTATGTGGCTTATGTTACATTAGAGTTGTATAGTTTAATTATTATTCCTTTAAGCAAAAAGTCAAAATATCTTGATTATTTCCCTCTATTACTGAAATGTGATCCCAAATTATTATATATTTCCTGTTTTAACTGGCACCACATTTAAGAAGTGTACAAAAGGTGGACTTAATACTACTAGATTGGACCAGGGAGTGTTCTGGGTCTTACATGTTTATTTATAAATAGTGCAAGCCTAGAGTTTTGAGCTACTAAAATCCGTGTAGCTATTTCCTGATCTTAATTAATATTTTTGTATCTGTCTAATAAGTATAATCAAAATATTTCATATTGTTATTGGTATTGATTATAAACTAAAATCTTCTCTAGTCTGTAGCTGTAACGAACCGATTTTTAAAGAAACATATTTTCAAATTCATAAACTCAAGATTAAGTTACTTAACGAGGTAAATGACTAATTGGATTCAAATCAATGACTTTATAAGATGATTTATCGCCGTGACTATTCATGACCAACTTATTTTGTAATAAATTGAAGAACACGTCAGTTTTGATTGATGGTGGATGTGGCATTGATGTCAAATTGATGTTGTATTGAAATTATCTTGATGACGGAAATTCTATAGGTGGCAGTGACCTGAGTTTAAGGCTTTCTAGTTTGTAGGAATTTTATTTATAATTTACTGTGCTTACACAGTACGAGTTAATCCTGCGGCTTTACTCATAAAGGCTTGACATTTCCAGGGTCCCTATCCCACTAGTCCTAATCTTTATTTTCATCTCAATTATATTGTTCTTGTGGTAATATTAAATCTTACTGTCACATTAACAATGACTAAAATTGAGGCCTAGATCCAAACGGTGCTTGATTTCGATACAAATGCATGCTACAAAAATACAGTCGTTATTAGTCATTAAAACCAAAAGACCAAGAGCTTTTTCAAAATGTAATAACTTACTAGACTTTTGGATTTTATCCAGGAACAAAAGCAAATGTTTGAAGGGAATGATTTTTTCAGTTACTAACTTGGGTTCTCTTCATCAATTACTACTAATATTCGTAAAAAGTATCACGGTAGGATTTCTGACACACACTACTGGTTTTTATTCACAAAACACTATGTTTTCACCTGTAAATTTGTTATAACTCGCGACACAAACGTTAAACTTCTGAGTGGTTTTCTCACTCCAACCCCGGATTCCAACTCGACCTAACCACATGCCGAACTGTGATGCAAACACGACAATGTTAGTGTTATCTAAATGCGAAGATTTGTAAGTCAAAGTAGGAACAACGAACAAGAAAGTTTTGTACTGAAAGTCAATATCGCAACCCCCATGGCGGCTAGAACAATGTATGTTCTTTTATGTTCATCGGACCGTATTACATGACTTTATTTTACGTTGTTTTTTTATTTATATTAAATTTAAGAAAAATACGTTAATTGACTAGAAGGCGAGCGATCCGTTCGGATTAGTCCGGACATGTCTGGAATTTTACACTCTAGACCGGCTGTTATCCGAATTTTCCGGATCATTCTTACCCTTCTGGCAATACGAGCGTCTGCTACCATGCCTACCACACCATTTGTAAATAACTGACATGAGTAATATTTCCATTTTGAGACTAAAAAGTCCGGACTTCTATCAAAATCTCAGGCTTTTTGTCAGGACTTTTCAAACTTCTAAACGGTAATCCTGCATACAGGCCCCCTAATGGTTTTATCGAGTCGAACAGAGGCCCTGTTCAACTGTCTCCCATTCAGTACTATGCTGCCCTCTTCAATGAAAACGACGCATGCGCAATTTAACAATCAAAGTAACTTTAACCTTCCATCTAAAGAAATGAGGTCACTAATACATACGCGATTCTATGTGACATACGCCCTTTTTTCTAAGGAGGGCGGTATGGTCTCGCACAGTCCGAAAAAAAATTAGTAGAATATTCGTAGGAACTACACAAAATGCAAATGTAATTAAATTTAACATATAGGAAAAAAAATGTTCAAATGAATGTGACATTATTTAGTAAACGTAAGCTTGTGCATTTATGTTCAGCTGTACTTTAATATTGCGCTGTCATTACTTCCGCATAATTAATGTTTCAAGTTGTAACGTGTGTTAAATTTTAATTCTTTGAATGCGATGTCTGATTTTTCAAGCACGGGGAAGACAAACTAGCACTCAGGCCACTTGTTGGTAAGTGGGATCTGACCCATAGACATTCTCAGACTTCATTTACAAAACTACAATTTGAAGATTGCAATTCAAGACGGCAAATGCCTTGCCAATTCTGTGGAGTAAGATGGAAATAAATAATAATAAAATAATGCCTCTATGCCAGTAATTTCACCGGTTTTCTTATATATCTGCGAGCTTTGTTAAAAGCTTTAATAGGTATGTGAAAATTTAACGCCTTGTGTATTGCTTTTGTTCGATTCCCGATAAGGTCAAATGTTGGTGTGACGAGCGCGAGTATATTTAAGTATTTATTCCTTTGTATAAGTAATTATATCGTTGTCTAGTACCCACAGTACAAGCCCAGAGCTTAGTTCGGGACTAGGTCAATTGGTGTGATATTCTACACTACGTGATATATTAACTTGATATTTATACTTATTATTTTTATATATCTGCAGCCTTTCCAACATCTCTTGTGTACTTCTAATAAGATTCTTTATGTCGGTTTCTTCAATCAAAATTATGTTTTACATATTTTTGGACAAAGAGAAACCAATTTGAACGTTAATTATATCTTGTGGCTTTTTATTGATTGAAACAGAAAACAATCACGTAGTTTCATGCTCTTTTAATTATTTAATTGTTTCATTATTGCTGCTTTCTATTCCGCGTCCAATTCACCATTGTTACACAGAATTACCTGTATTTAACAGTTTTCTCTTACGGTTTCCATATTGGCGGTAATTATTGACTATAAAAAAGTGATTGGTGGACAATTTCAACTAATAAAACATGATGTAGATGTAAACAAGATAAAACATATTTATAAACATACCTAAGTCTCAATAAAATTGTTCAGCTTTGTATTTTGCATTATTACATGACATGCGTATTTGAAGATCAGTAGCAGTGGCGTGTATTGATTGAGCCTTGGACTAATACTGATAATGACCTCTGGAGCCCTAACATGTCTGCGTTTATCGTGTGACAAAGTTTGGATAAGGCATCCGTCACCTTTTGACACGTAAATAAGTACGAGAGTGAGGGATGTTTTATTCACATTTCACACGCGATATAGACGCAGCCTACTATTAGGCCCACTACTGGTGTAGCAAAAAGTTTCGAGTCGCCAGTGACAATTTGACATTGCAGACACTAGTGTGTCTAATGAAAATAATTTGAGCAAAAATGTTGCATACCTGAAAATTGCATCTGACATTAGTTCTCACAGAACCAATGTGATACGTCTGTTTATTTTTAAATTCCAACCCAAAAATCAGTCTGCCAATATAGTATATGCATGCAATGATTAATATGAAAGCTGGTATACCGGTGATGGTTTTAGTTATATGAAAAGCGATCACAATGCGACGACTCTTGACGACACGTTAGCTTAGTCTTAGGTAGTGACCAATTCATTGATTGTGTTTGAACATAGTAATCATTAAAAAAACTAATGAGTACATAGGTAGGTACACATAACAATCTAATACATGATTTTTAAATAGAATGAAGTACATATTAAGTCTGGACATTAAAATATTATCTGTGTTGATTAAATAAGACATTAAAATAAACATTGAATGCTCATGTCACATACTTATGATAACTAAGAAAATAAAGTAAGCCCTTTATATGCATTAAATTCCTCAATAGAATAAAAACACTCCTTGAGCAAGAATGCCTTTAATTTGGTATTCGGTTCCTGGTATGGGCCAAATATTTGTGTGCACGAATATTTGTTCCTGAGTCTTGAATGTTTTCTATATATTTATGTATTTATTTCTCAGTATAAGTATGTTTGTCGTTGAAGAACTCATAGTACAAGCCTAGAGCTTAGTTTGGGACTAGTTCAATTTGTGCGACTTTGTCCGCTGATATTAATGATTGGGTCCTTCCATTATGACATTGCCCTTTTGTTGAACTAGGCCACTTTGATTCAAAATATCTGGTGTTTGGTTAAGAATTCTAAATTCAAATTAATTTCAAATTTTAGTTCTTGTATTTGAACTTCGAATTTTGCGATTCATTTGTTATCGCGTCATTTGTTTTTTCGTTGACATAATTCTGTTCACAATATGGAGAACTTAATAGTACATTGTGCATCAAGGGTAGTATGAAGGGAATTACTAACGAGAGTGTTAGAAGCCCGACGCCGAAGGCGGAGGGCTTTTAATGACTCGAGTTAGTAATCCCCTTACTGCCTGTGATACACACAATGGTTTTCATCACATTTGCGAGGAAAAAAACAAAGAGAAAACACTTTAACTCTGCAAAATATAAAGAAATAACTTTTGACGGACGGGAACGTCAATGGAAACGAATTTTTTTTTTGTGACCACAGACACTGCGTTTAGTTTCGACCTGGATTCGAGCCAGATTTAGCCAATTTGATAAAAATGTATAATTACTAAAATTAATGATAAATGTTGATATAAACTTGAAATAGGTATAAAAATAATGAAGTTTAATGAAGCATATAGGTTTTGTGTAATGTAAGTTAGTCTATAGCTAATTTTTAAAGATGAAATTAGAAACCGATTTAATTTTTGGCTGAAAATTAAACCTCCTTAGTCAGAAATTATGTACGAAAGAGTTGCAAATTTTAAAAAGAAAGTCATTACTCCCTAGGGATGACAAACTCGCCATAATTCCCGCGGGAACAATTTAGGCCATTGTCCTTCTGTATACAGACATGGAATAACACCATTTACGAGCAAGTGTGATGAAAAATACCTATCGCGTTATTTACGAATGCGAGTTCCACCGTAGCACCAGTGCTGCAGAAACGGCTCGAAGGATTAATGATGTGTATGAGGCAGCTATTGTAAAGGAAAACACGGTACGTTTTTGGTTCCAACGTTTTCGTTCTGGAAATTTTTACCTAAAAAACAAACCCCGTAGACGGCCGGAGACCCAAGTTAATAACGAAGAATTAAAAGTGAATGTGGAAGCGGATCCATTGCAAACTACGTGAGGGTTAGGAGTAGGCATCGGTGTGAGTGATAAAACAGTTTTAATTTACCTAGAACAAATGAAAAAGGTGAAAAAGCTCAAAAAATGGGTATATTTTAGCAATATAAATAGCAAATTTCATATGTACCTAAGGACCTAATATTTATATCAATAGAAGGAAAAAAGTCGTGCCCGAAGTAATGAACAAACAATCGAATGGCAGAATCAATAACCTTGCGATCAATAGACTACATCCATATTTATTGGCGTCGTGATGTGTAGATTAGACACAATAGTGCATTCCAGAGCTTGCGCAAGCGCGCGAAAGTAAGTTCGCCTTGTGCCTTAGATGGGGCAAGGGCGATTCTTTGTCCCTTTAAGCATCGCAGTTGAATGGATTCATTAAGTTCTGCACAATTTTTCCTTTCTTTATCTGACTGCCCATGAAAGAGGGTGATGCATAATGGGTAAATATACATAATACACCTATTATACACCAACGCGTGTTTGGATAACGCTGTACCATTCTGAAAACTACTATTAATCAGCTATTTTTCACCCTTATTTAACAGGTTGGTTTAGTACATTTTTATACAATAAATTGGATTAAACTTTGCTCAAGTTTCACGGTTTCCATGTACCAATGAGTTTAAATAACTTCAGTACATTACCCGATGTTTTAACGATAAAAGTTCAACATCGTGAGGGAAGCTACACGTTGGAAGAGCTAAGTGTGTAAGAGAGATAGATGGATAAAAGATCGTGCAAGCTGGAACTGTATTTAAAAAGGCCCATGGGTACGAGAGATGATAATTTATTACTTAGATAATAATTTACTTGTTCGAATTTATGTTGCAATAGCGCCTAATCGCAACTTTTAATTTTTCCGGAATATACGTAGGCTATATTTCTATATAGTCCCCTTGGGGTATAAAATATTTCATTTCAAATTTCATCCAAATCCGTCCAGTCGTTGCGGCGTGAAGGAAACTTTCGCTTTTATAATATTAGTTGGATTAAAAAGCAGTACTTCCCACGCGATGTAATTTACAGTAAATTTACCATGTGATACATTAAAATCATTTAATTTCATACCAACAACGTAAATTCAGGTTCATTAATTACTGAAAATGCGTAGCAATATTTTACACTAGCGGTTAATTCGCGGCCAACACAGTATCGCAATTTTATTACCGAGTAAGTAATGTATTATTACCTCACTGGTTATTAATAGATGCATTAATAATGTAAGCAACACATGACTTTTATTAGTGGCCATTTTGAAATGGGTTTTGACTCTTTAGTAGTGGTAGGACTTTGTGCTGGGTCCGTCTGGTCCATCAACCACCAACACTATTTATTATCCATTGAAGATTGTGATGCTAAAAATGTCTATAAAAAAAGCGATAATGTTTTACTCCCCTTAATCCTAGTACGATTTTTGCGGGTTTTGAATATGTTGTAGATATCATAAAAAACTATATCTGTACGTTTTAATTTACACGAAAATATTTCTTAGACTTCTCTTTATAATAAATAAAACGTATTCAAAAATCGTGGAAATCGGACTTGATTTAGGAGGCGAGAAACGTTATCGCCCGGAGCAAAATCAGTACTTTTTTTTTGTCAACTACGCTATTTTAGCGGCTCTCCACAATCCTTTTAACCTACCGCTAAGCAGCAGTGTTCACATTGTTGTGTTTCGGTGTCGGGTTAAGACAACCAGCAAAATTACTAGCATAAAGGCATTGTTGGTTCTGAGGGTTCGCAACATATTTGCAGTCCTAGAGTTCTATCAGTAAAAATAAATAACCACAAAAATAAACCCCTTCTAACCGCGAATCCCTCCTCCTTCACTCAGCGCAAAGCCTCAAGGAATTATAAAAGAGTCCGCGCATCATTTAAGGTTGTCATCGTAAGATTGAAATGTCTTGATAGAAGCTTCCCAAAAAAGCTTTTTCAAGTACTTTTAATTTTGGTTATTCATAACACAAAAACATCACTTTTATATGAAGAATAGATTATTTTTTTAGTCAAGTTAATTTAGAGAATTTCTTGAAATATGCAGAAGAAAGATAGTATTCCTAATATTCTATGAAAACCTTAAACTGACTTTAAAAGTGAAAGTCATACTACACTCAAAAAAAATTAGCAAATGACTTGAGCAATAATAATTCTTAAATCATTGTAATAAGATCTTCAACTAGCTACATTTAATTGTGTTTCTGTAATTATACCCCAGTCACATTACATCGTAAGGAAATTTTCACTTTTCTTATATTTCATCGCTTTCTTGAGTAAAAGTACGCATCGGATCTTCCCACGTTATTGCGCTATTCATTTTAGATCAGCTGATCTAAACAAGTCTAATTATACGTCATAAGAGCCTCATCAGAACGATGCACGCGTGGTCGAAGTTTTCACAGTGTGGTGTCGCTTTTATTTAAAAAAAAAACAATGACAGTGAAATTTATCTTTTTTTCATGTCGTTCTCACTGTTATAAAGAGCTTGTACTTACAAATTGTTATAAGTATGTTTACCTAATTAATGTTTAATGTCATTAGTGATGCGTTAAGCCTAGGTAGTCACCCTGCCGACGAAGCTAGCGGTTCCGGGTTCGAGTTCCGGTATGGGCAAATATTTGTGTGATAGACGCGAGTATTTTCTCCTAAATCTTCAATGTTTTCTATGCATTTAAGTATGTATTTCTCTTCATCTTCTTCTCATTGCCATAAAAAACAAAGTAGGTTTATCACTGTCTAGTTCATGCCTTGAGCTTAGTTTGGGACTACGTCAATTTGTGTAAGAATTTATAATATTGTATTGGAAATTGAACTCTAATAATAACTTATTCTAAGCAAACGAAGTCACAGCTTTCCGCCAGTATAATGCAGTGATAAATGTTTTTTTTTAAATTACTACATATGTAAACATAGGATATACCTAAGTAACGTCATTATAAATTGGTAGGGTGACAATATTTTACGTCGGCGTGTGGATTAATTAACCTGTCCCATTTTGCTGCGTCATTAAATTAATTTGCTGTTACCATTATTTGTGGTTACATATTTTAACGCCACCAGGAACAAGGGATTTATTAACACGTTCGGTGCCCATGATCGCCATTTGATAATATTTATGACGACCCGTGTGCGTTATGGGTCGTGGATGAATTTGTTAATGGAATTAAACAACAATTTATGAATGATTATCAAAATAAAAGACAAATAACTTTTGCTCACTGGGAAAAATATATTTTGGCATTGAACTATCGTTAAGTAGACTAGGAACTGAGTACGCTAAAATATCATGTGCATAGCAAGAGCATGTCATGTGTAACACGAGAAAATTTAATTTATCTTCATCTTTAGGTAAGTACCTATTCATTATTGAAGATTGGCAGTCATGCTCTTGAATTCCTCCCTGTCCAGTGTCATGAGTTACTTTTTCATAGCGGTCTAATGTTTCAATTGCTTAAATATGAATAATGGAAATTTTCGCTGCAACTGCTGGTACCAAAACTTAAAAAATACTGTTAAACGTTTGTATTCTAGACTAATTATTTTTTGCCAAATTGTGATACTGTTTTAGAGTTTAAAAAAACATTAGAGGAAAAGTCGTATTCCATTAATAACCTGATTGGTTTACACTTGCACTTTATAAAAATAAATTCCGGAATTAAAAACGCCAAGAAGCCTCAACTAAAGAACTGAGACCTTAGACAAGTTTACTTTAGTGACGATCATAATTACCTTAAGTTAGGTTACCTAAAGTGCTCTTCTATTTGCAGCTGAACGAAGGAAAGCCAGTTTTGTGACATTCCCCGTGATGGTCGTGAAGATATTACGCAACGGAGACAAGATTAACGTAGCTCTGTTCACAACGCTGTAGAAAATTTTGAAGAATTTCGTGTTGAAGATCTCGAAATAAAATGCCCAAATAAAATACCCCCCTTTCTATACACGTACAAATTATTAAGTCAGTTGTATTGTAAGCCTTGCAACCATACCTTTAAGACCAAATTTGGCTTTGCCAGTCACCTTCGCTCACACCGGAATTAGGGAAGGGTATCCTCATCATCATCATCAACATTAGGTACTAGTAAGGATGTGTCAAATTCTATATTTAGTGTAATTTAACAAACCTTTTACTCACCACGTCACCACGTATCCATAATTAATTAAACTAAAATGGACGGATCTTATAATCAAGGAGATAGCTCTGATACGTCAATATACACAGGAATTGGTGCATCACTTGACCTAAAACGGCAATATTGTTTCACGTACAATCTCATTACACATACATTATCATGCACACACATACATTACGCTGGTCAAACAGGCAGAGTATTTGTCCACGTCACAGGTACGACGTGTGTGTTTGAGATGCTAACAGCACTTAGATGCTTCCAGACTTTATGCATTCTGTACAAACTACTAGTATCTAGCCTAGAGCGTCGATTATTGAGAATAGAGTGCTTAAAATATTCAATCTTTTTTTTTCATTTAGGGGTTGCTTGTAAAGTTTTTGCATGGCATTTTTTTCCTGCTCCGATGATAAAATTACAATATCCAAAAGTGAAAAAAAACAGCGAACGTAAATATCTATGATTCTGTCTATTAAGTAGGTACAGTCGATGTCAAAGATTTGTTTACATTTGTGGACCCTTATTTCAATGTTATAAAGTCAATAAATGTAAATATATCTTTGACGTCAACTGTACGTAGGTACCTAACTGTGTTAAAAATAGTAGCTGATTCATTGAAAATACAATTAAAGAAAGTCAAGAAAAAACACTTTAAAATAAATGTACCTAAACTGTTTGTTAACATGAAAAGATTTTCCAGTTGAACCTAAGTCAATTATTATTTAATAAGAAAATAACAAGAAATTAATCTATAATAAATTCTTAGAACGATTTTATTTAACGAAATTAAATAACGAACGCTCGTCACGAAAACTCTTTACTCGGAAATCTTCTATTAAAACAGAATCTCTTCTTTGTATTCTTTGTACCTTGGAATAAAAATCCAACATTATTAAATGGTTTTCCAGGGAACAAATCTAGATAAGATCTATAATCTCCTTACTGGTATTTACCCAACTGCCTAAAAACGGAGGTAATGTTTTTTTAAACGGTGTATAGTATCGCCATGCCTCTTAAAGGTTGAATAGGTGGCTCGAAAGAAAGAAAATACTAACAGTAAACAAATACCTAAATATTTTCCATCTGTGCCGTTGCATCAACAAGGGTTGAACGGGTGGCTCGACTGCGATGAACGAAAGAAAGAATGTAAGAAAACATTTATTGACACAAAACAAGACGGTTTACAGTAAACGAAGAACACACTGATAACATATTTTCCATCTGTGCCTTTGTGTCAATAAGGGACTCAGTACGAAGCCGAGGTAAGCCACGGCGCTGATGTGCTGGTTTTCAATGAAGTGATATTAGATTTATATTAACTTCATTCAAAAATACAATATGGCGGATTTAAAATTAGTGATTCTGTCTAAATAAAAAAAAACCCGCCTTCAAAAATGCAAAAAGTAACTTCTTATAAAGTGGTAGGTAGGTCAGTCCAAATCGCTATTGGCCTGCGTATAATATTTGAGGAGTTCCCTTGATTTCTCCAAGATCCCATAATCAGATCCTGACATGATGACAATGGGACCAACTTAAAAGTGTACCCATTCAAACAACGAAAACTATTTTCAAATCGGTCCAGTGGTATTCAAGTAATCGGGGAACATACGTAATTGCCGATTCTATTCGACATATAATTGAAAAAAATAATACGACGTTTAGAACTCCGGGCTATGAATAATATGAATATGAATATTATAAATAATAATATTATAATATTGTGGGCGGGTATGAATAATTTCATAAAAACAGGCAAATACATACATGCTTTTTATTAGACTTGTTATTAGTTGGAATAACAATTGGTGTTGACAAAACGTAATGTTATGCCTTCTTGTTTGTTTGGTAAATATGCCAATGCTACAGGATATGATTTATAAAATAATCCGCCTTAACCCTTAGATACATAATATTATAAGCTTAGACACCGATATAAAAATCTTGATATATATTTTTTATTCTATTTGTTGTTAAAGAGCGGTTGCTCTATGCCTAAAATGTTGATTTTAACTCTCAAGTCTCAAATTACGTAAAACCTCCCAAAAAAGACATGAAAAAATGAAACATTCCCGCCAGCCTAAAAATTGGATGGCATTTTACAGATAAAACCACCACATCCTACCCATTTTCGCTTACACAGCCCAAAGTCAGGAAATTTCAAAAACAATAAAGCGAAACTAAAACCTTTAGTGGGAACGGGACTGTCCCGCCCAGTGTGGTCGCACTACCCGTTACTCCCACAGGGAAAATTAAGTGCCCCCGAAATTGCTATTCATGTATTCCGTGGCTCATGTACCGTTGGAAATATAAAAGGATGTTGGTTTTTTTACCCCGAGGATGTCCTAATTTCACACGAACTCGTGGGCGCAATGTTTCAAGTGATGGATTCATAAAAAGTAAAGTAAGTTCAGTAAGTAATACCAAGGAGTACTTTGAAGATGTCCATGAGATTTTTTGTCGTTTGCCCCGTAGATGAATAGAAATGCCAAATTCTAGACACCAAAATTAACTAGGCTCCGCATGAATTTTTTGATAAAGTCTGGTACGACATTCAATATGATATTTGAAACTTCTTAAAACACGAAGTATCCGAACAAAAAGAAAATCGTAAGAGACGACTAAGGGAATGAAGGCTTGTAGTATCGTTAGGCGATGGGCTTGTTGTCTGTCTTCACACATTCAAACATCCATACATATTAGTCTGATTGTGTTACTTAAATGTGGTAACAGAATTAACAACAAGTTTTTATTTAGACTTGTTGATAATTCTGTAGCTCTGCCTACCCCACATATTAACCAAATATACATGGACAAAACCTTTATGCAGGTTTTGTTTAAACCGACTCCTAAACATAAATTAACAACAACGTCATCTATGATCACAACAATGAAACACTTACCCTTTGTGTCGCATAGCATGGGGGGTCGAGAGCACCCCCGGGCCGGAACATCGCCGTGCCCGCTGCTGCCATCTGCCGGCTACCTCACTTTACCCTTCCACCGAGACATCGCGCTGTAACAAAGAAAGTAAGTTTTACTTAGAAGCCAATAGGTGGCGTCTTGAATAATATTATCAACTATATTAAGCCGTTTTTGGGAGGTCTAGTTCTAGCGAATGTGTACGCTGTTTATATCGTTGATATAGAGTCCAGTACTCTGATGCGATTTTTTATTAATTTGGGCTAAATTTATTAACGTGTCTTCTTTGTAAGTTTGTGTGAATAGATCACTATTTAGCGATAAGACCGTCTTCTGTTGACTAACTTAATATTGTTTTTTGTATTTACTTTCCGTGATATTATAAGTATTGTACCCATGTGGTGTTCAATAAAGAGTGTTGTATTTGTATTTTATTATTTCATTCAATTGATTGAAATTAACTACTCGTAGGTACTTTATTTCATAGAGAGCGTTAAATAATAGTAGGAATAGAAAACATTTGTCGTGTCACCGTGTCTGACGCTTTGGCATCAAGCTCTTAGTCAGATAATGTTATTTGAATAAAAAATAAATCTGATAACCACAGATACATAATATAAAACTTAAGCGAAAACTCTTATAACGAGGAAACGACGCTTCCTTTAAAACTAGTTTGCTCTTGGATAGCTAAGTAAATTAGTATTAAAGGTAACCTTACGGATGACGCTGCATTACTATGAGTCATTTGTAGACAAGCATTTCCTGAGCGTATAGCATTTAGACCTAACTAAAGGCTATTTGACCAGTGAGGGTACTTACTACATTCCCGATGCCAACTACCCAAGGAAAGGGGGGAATCCGGGGTTTTTGTGATGTTTTAACTGTACTACGGGTCTGGTTGCGTTTATCGCGTGAGAAAATGTGTATAAAGCATCCGTCACTCTCGTACTTACATACGTGTCAGAAAGTGACGGATGTTTTATCCATATTTTGTCATGCGATAAGTGCAGCCATATTACTCGTATACCCCCTGGTCCAATTTCAACATAGTGGTGTCTATTTACATCATTGGTGGTATAATTAGTTAGCCTGGAATAACAGCAGCTGTTACTTTGCTGTGGCAATATTAATTTGGTTCTTCTTGATTTACTGCGCCAACTTTGAAATAGCTTGATGACGCTTCAGAAAGTCTAGTTATACTCCAAAGTGACGATATTTTGTATTTTTACCTAGATTAATTCTGCATTTCTCAAAATAACTTTGACAAATTACAACGGTTTCCAGTAACCTGACTAATTCCGAAATAGGTAACACTGACATAAACCAAACTTTATTATCCTGTAATTTTTGCTCAATTCTAAGACACCCTATAATATTGCCGGATTCGACGTTGATTTTTTCTCTGCATCAATATTTTTGGTCTTAAATAATTTCGATCTTATTTCAACACGTCCAAAGTCGATGATGCGTTGCCAGTGAAAAAAATATCTGCCCTGTGCCGACCCTTAGCGGTATCGTTAAAGAATACCTCCACTAGTAGCGGTAAACGTTTATTGGTTTCGGAAGTTATCGTTAACTACGTCCTGAATGTGTGGGCCACGGTGACGTTTACGAGTTGGCCAGTTCAAAGACCTGGATAGTATTTACCGATTCTTAGTAATTCATTAGGTATTGCGAAATGTAAAATAAAGTATTGTGTCACTAAACATTCTGTTTGTCTAACTTTAGTTTCGAACACAAACACAGCTAAATTTATTTTTCTCAAACATGCGGCTTTAGCGTTATGTTAGTTATTTTAGGCTTCAAAGTATCACGTTGCGCGCGGAACAACTCGAGAGAACTGTAAAGGAATTTCATACAAAATTGAAGTCCTAGGCCGGGAAGTATTTTTTTAAAATTTTAATATAGCCATGGTGACTGTGATATGCTGATATTTTTTTTTGTATACTAGGCCGTGCATCCAAGTAAAGTGTTTGCATGTTTATTTAAAGTACCAGGAGAGCAGAGGTAATCAAGGGTGCGTAGCGCAACTTAGATAGAGCAGGCGATGTAACTCGGTGTGGCGCAGCGGCGGCGGCGGCGCACCCGAGTACCCGACACAGCGCGGATGGCTGAGTACTGTAGGTTACTTTTAATGTTTATGTACTCCTAGTATTTATATGTTTGAGAAAAGCACTATACATATCTCGCTGTGAAAAGGGGTTGCCAGCCTTGTAACTATCCGTCTATATGAACTGTAACCCCCTACTTCCCGGCCTCTGTAGTAATGTACTATAACTTGATTAATATCTAAGGTAAAACCACACAACTATGGTCCTAGCCTGCAACAATAGTCCAATTTTTCTCCTTTTTTATTACTGCAATTACTGCTGGGTATATTATATTGTTTGGCCTAAAATCGTTTGCTATGACCTCTACCTATAGCTACCACATTATGAGAATTATACAATGAGGTAAATTGGACTTTTGTTGCAGACTAGGAGCTGCAATATAACAAACGTAACTGGCTGCTTCGTTATGTCCTTTACTTTACAAACTAACTATCACGCGTTAAATAAAGACAACATCACTGTCAACTTTAGCAGTCGACATTTGTACATAAACTCCACAAAATAGTATGTAAAATAAATTCATTTTACGTTTATTATCCTTAACTCAACGCCATGGCCATTGTTTTCCAAATAAAACTAACCCCATTTTGAGGTCTCGGCACTGAACGTATCTTTTGAGAAATGCACTTCCTTAAAACCATTAGACCAGTTCTCTATCCCTTAACTCAATACCGAGATCTGTATTTTACCTACAAAATTGACTCGCAATGGAGTACTTAGCACTGTGTTACCGCGCTAAATCACAGCGTTTGACTATTCTGTTTTACCAAGGCAAAGGGGTATATCATCAATTCAATATTTCAAGAAAATTCCACCCTGTTATCCAAAGAATACGATCGGATATGTTGTAGCATGTCCATGGTAGATGCGTTCTTTGGGATGTGGGAGTGTTGCCGTGCAATGCGCAGACGCACGGCGATGCACTCGGTGTCATTGACCCCGACAGTTCCCACAGCGACCTGCTAGGGTTTGATCTTATTGTGCCGCTTCCGGTGCCTAGAGCACCTTTTATAAAACATTACATTGTTGGAAACGGAGTGGAAAAAAGCTTAAAGCCAAGACATTGTGTGACAAATATTTCGTATAGTTTAGCTTTATTTTACACACTGTATAAGTGGTGCTATAATAATATTTGTCAAATGAGTCAAGGGATCCACCGCCATTTGTTAAATCTAATTAATGAATGGACGATATAATGATCATCATGACACTTTAATCTCTGGGGTTTTTTGACAGCTCTCTGATAAGGTGATGACATATTGATGATTGATTACTCTTATAAATGAAGATAAAACATGCATATTTTATATATATTATGTTTTGCATTTTCTGATTGCCGCGGCTGCTTTTTTGGTTTGACAACGATTTGGACTTATAATGCTTTAAATAAGCTTATGTAAGTGTTTTTTTTTGAGAAGAATTTTTTTCCCACTGTACTTATTTGTACACTCAAGAGCTGCTTATTATGATTTAAGATTAATCTAACAATGGCGTAATCGTTGACTCGATGCTTCAACAAGGAAGATCCTGGTACAGTCAGCGTCATATAGTTGGTAGCATCCAAAGTAGCCAAATAGTTCGTTACACGCCCTTGTTACTACGGTAATAATGACGTGTAACGTACTATTTGGCTACTTTGGATGCTACCAACTATATGACGCTGACTGTACAACCATCAGACGCCGTCATTAGTAAAGCTATACTTCAATAGTGCATTGCCATGAGTTGCACATTATGTACTTATTCTTTTCAACCTTTCCCAATAATGCTTTTAATTGAACTTGACAGATTTTAACTTAACATACCTACTGACATACCAACAATCTTATGAAGTTAAATAAACATCTGACAAGTACTAGTCGGACTCATACATTCATGCCCCCCTCCTCCACTTTAATTTTTATTATGTGTTGTTATACAAGCAATTAAAATACACACTCAGTAAAAATTCCAACAACGGTGCATGACATACAGCTCGCTGACAGACAGATGGACGGACAGCAGAGCCTTAATACCTAATAGGGTCCATCCTTGTGTACTGAACCCCAAAAAGCATAATCCTACATTAAAACACTACACAGATTTCTCGTCAGTAATATACGCAGACCTTTCTACCAAGAAAGGTAAGAACAGAATTGCTTTGTTTACCAGAAGACACGCCTTATCTGTAATAGTAAGGTACTGCATTTATGTTGTTAATATTTCTCGTGAATTTCGCAATTACTCCCACTCAAAACTCAAAGCCAGCGTATAAAGTCGTATGAAGACATTATTACCTTATACGAGGGCTATAAATGCATGAATCTATTGCAGAAGGTAAGGCAAATTTATTTAATCGTTGTTGTAATATAATATGCTAACATTCTGTTACTAAAAATAGTGATAGCATATAAAACCAGCAATTTCAGGACATAGAAAAACTACGGATTAAGTAACATACCAATACTACTAACCAATTACCAATAAATTAAAAAATACCTAATATGTATATTACATTACATTCGTTTACAATCCTTAAACCGAAGAACTGGGGGTGATATTTACATAAAAAAGACAAGTTTTTAGGTCCACCAATGATTTACCAAATCATCACTTGTCAAACTATATCATCATACAAACTTTAATTTCGCAAAGAGATTTGTTTTATATTTTTTATGGACAATAGTCTTACCTCACCTAACTTATTTCAAACAACCATAATAACGTTTGTAACATGTAATGGTTTAAGCATAAACACCATTTTGCGAAAAGACAGTTTGTAAAATGTTATAGTTTGTCAAATGATTATTTGGTCAAAAGTCGGGATACCGTATACCTATGTATGTATGTACGTAGTAGGTACATAAACACGTTATTCTACTAAAAAAAAAGAAGATTTCTGTTGGTTCCGAATCAATGTTCAACGCTTCCATTGATCAACGTTAAAGTTTATAAATATCCCGAAGACGTGCAGCAGACTAAATTATAATATATCGCGGAAAACTGAACAGTTTCTGAGGGCTTAGCGAAAAACGACTACTACACGGACAGAGTCGGGGGCAAAAGCGAGTGAACAATATAATTTCACACACGTTTTTATTACATACAACGTTGCATTCTATAATAATACGTCATTATTATAATGTTACCTTCTGTAAGGTCACACAGAAATGTGAGGAAACTCGGAGGCAAACGTTTAATTGGTATAAAAACATAATTGCAAAGCAGGTGCTAGGCAAGTTACTGAGCTAGAACCTAGGGTTTATGTAGGACCTAGAGGTCATCTCACGGTTCATCAGCTGAGAAAAGAAGACTTTAATGGCGTCAGAAGTGATAAAACATCTAAATGACCACTACAGTGCTGAATTTATAAAGTTGTATTGGGAAAATCCCACGGTAAAATGTTGTAGGGTTGTTTTGTAAGTCACGATCATCAATTAATTAAAAAATTAAGAGGTAATTATTAAGCTTTGTAGTAATTTTAAATTTCTTAAGTAACAGTAGAAGGAATAGATTTTATATTATTTATTATAGTAACAAATACACACACATAATCTGTGATTTCTTGTATTCTTATGTTTCAATAGCGAAACTGTTAAGCATAGTAAATCCGTTGTCATAGTAAACTGCAAACAGACCATCAAATGACACACAGCAATGACATTGACATTCACAATGACAAGATTCTAAGTATGCTCAACATGTTGATTAAAGTTATATAGCCCGCAATTATATCATACATTGTTTTTCTGTAACAAAGTTCTGCAGTGGTTCAACATTTTAAGCGCATTACCAAAAAAAAGAAACAAAAGGCTTTTGTTAATAAGGGATCATTTAAAGATCACAAACTTTATATAATGCATTTAAAAAGCGTCACAGAGCCGTGAACACAATCCACTAACATTTCAGTGTGGTTTTTATTTGACCCATTCCTTCTAGGGATTTTGCACATACTGTGATAAATTCGCAGTCCTTAAAGCAAAGTTATTCGTATGTAATAAATATGTTTTTACTGTTTGCCTTAAAATAAACAACTTTTATGGACAGTCACGCGTAGGCCACAGTAATCTGCTGTATTACCAAAAGGTATTTAAATCCACAAGAGAACAGTGCAATTTCGAACTGTAATAAAACAGCGTAACAATGGAAATCGAACCGTTGTTTTTAGAACCTTTCACTTATGAGACAACAATATTAACTGGAGTACCTAATGCACTTTTGTCAACCCACACCACACATACCTGGCTCACGGCTTATGGACAAATTCAACCTTCCACTGGTTTTTACAGCCAATCATTATTTATTATGAATTTGAATTTCAATAAAAGATAAGTATAAGTGCTTTTCTTTTTAGGACTCCATACCCGATTTAATATGTCCGTCGATCCATCGGTCCATCCGTCTAACTTAACTTAACTGTAAAAACTAACTAAGGCCCGTACCGAAAAATTTTTTACAGAGTCTGCATACTAGTAAAATACGAAATGGGAAACATTTTTTTTTTCTGATTATAAGCTTTAGTTTGGGTCATCTTAATGTATCGATTGGAATAATTTATTCAGGACAGGTATTGTTTTTATTTAAAATGCAGGACGATAAAATAATTCGTAGAGAAACCGTTTTGCGAACGTACATTGAAAATCCTAATTCAACGTTTGCAGCGGTTGGAAAGATGGTGAATCTAAGTCATGCAACGGTACGAAATATTGCTAATCGGTACTTAAAAGAACAAAGAATTCAAAACAAAGCTCGAAGTAGACGCCCAACGGGTCCTTCAAATAAAAAAATAGAATTGAAAATAGTGTCTACTTACGAGAATAATTGTAGTTTATCGGTGCAGGATGTGGCAAAAAATTGAAAACTAGTACATGTATGGTCCAGAGAGCGAAAGTGAGTCAAAATTTAAAGACCTACAAAAAAGAAAAAGCCCCAAATAAGTCGGTAAAGCAATACAATAGTTCTGTTATAAGGTCACGAACATTGTACAAGCTTCTCAGCGATTCGAACAGAACATGCGTTCTCATAGATGATGAGACATAGTGAAAAAACAATTTAGGTCTTCGCCCCGTGACCAATTCTATACAACCGACAATAAGGCGAATATCAGCGATCAAAATAAATATATTTTTATGGAAAGTTTGGGGAAAAATATTTAATCTACCAAGCAATATGTTCCTGTGGAAAACGCACTGGGTCATTTATCACTAAAAGTACCATAAAAGCAGATACTTATGTCCAGAAATGTATATACGGTTTGTTTTTACAATGTATAAGGTAGCATGAAGGGAAAGTGTTGTTTTGGTCCATTGTACTTTAATTGATATCATAAATATACTCTGTAAAAAAACTTTTCGGTACGGGCCTTATAAAAACCTTTCTTGTATTTTCTTAACTGTTATAGAAGAAAATACAAGAAAGGTTTTTATTCAACATGTTTTATTTATTTATCGAAACACGTTAAAACACATAAGCGTCCATTTATATTCCAATTTGAATCCGTTTTCTAATCAAATCAGCGCCCAACTCACACTGTCTTTTTTTAAATACGTTTTTCTTCGGGATTCATACTATAATCATACCGCCGCTTGTACGTCTTACCATTTATGTGTATCGGGAACCTGTTTGTTTTTTAAGTTTCTTTATTTATTTCCTTTCTTGTGACCCAAAAATACAACCCAACTTTAAGACGGATGGACGGGTCCGAGGGGCTATTGTCTAACGCACTCGCAATCACGGTCGTTGTCATTCTGAAAATCATTCTGAAATAAACTTAGAAGCCGATTGTCATTGCGAGTGCGTTAGGCAACAGTGACGCTGGGTCCCATTTGACTCCCTTCAGCTTCGGGTACGGAACCCTAAAAATACAATCGTAAGCCAACTACGTAACTCTTTAATCCCCTGCTACTCATGCATATAAATCGAATACATCAGAATACATCAGAATACAGCACGACAAGCGATCGGCAACATTTCCAATTCCACGATTTGTTCGATCCTTCAAATTAAATTTCGTATTACGTCACGTGACACACCCAGGACGTATTCTGCCGAGAGTTGAGGACCATTTATATGTTATGTAAGTACCGGTTTTCCACTGCAAATATATGCAAGAAATTAAAGTAGCACGTTTTCGTAATTATTGTAAGTATACTTAATTAAAAAAGTGTTTATGCAATTTTTTGCCGTCTTAAGGAGAATAGAGTTATGGACCGCGTAAATGTTATAAGCATCTCATGTATTGTATGACTATAATTATGTCATGCTTATCCAAACGAAAATTGAATAGGTACGTCAATTTATTCGAACGCATTCAATGTCTCATTATTAACAATATTTATTGACTTATTATTTACAAGTAGAGTACACGTATGTGACATTACCACCTTCGCCAATAATCGGATACGGCCACACAGTGGGCGCCGCACCCACGGGTGAAATGCAAAAAAGGTTCCCTTGCCCTGCAAACAGCTGCTTTATTTAGATTATAGCACTACTCTGACTTAAGGTTTGTTGGTGTTATTATTACTTATTATAAAACAGTAACTAAGTGATCCTACACACAGGATGCGTTCTGCGTTATGTGGTCCAGTACAACATCTTACGTCCCTATTAGTTAGGTTATCAGTTAGGTTACGACGCGCTGGCCTAGTTGGTTGGTAGAGACCCTGCCTACGAAGCTAACGCTCCTGTGTACAAATCTTGGTAAGGGCAGATATTTGTGTGATGAGCGCGAATATTTGTTCCTGAGTCCTGGCTGTTTTCTATGTATATAAGTATATATTTCTCTATATAAGTGTTTATATCGTTGTCTAGGTACCGATAGCACAAGCCTAGAGCTTAGTTTGGGACTAGGTCAATTGGTGTCATTGTCCTCTGATATATATCTATTTATTTACATTATGTCAAAGATATATGACGCTGAACCAGACCGCAGAACGCAGACCTTACGGTGTACGATCCCTGAGTGACCCACCCAGTGGAAGCAGTCCGATTCAGCTTAAATACATCTCTGTCTAGTCTTGCAAACTGATAGAGACATTAAGATAATTGACAGGACCGCAGAACGCAGAACGCCGCAGAACGCTGCCAGTGTGTAGGGTACCTAAGAGTGCTTCACATTATTTTAGGGGAGGGTTGTATATACCAAAGAAACGCTTTGCTATTCTTTCGGATTTGGGTACATTCGGTAAGACACGCATTAGAGCGGATGAGAGGGAATGAGAAAGAAGTGAACCTTTAGAGCAATCGCAATAGGGATCTATTTTGCCCCAAGGCACAAGTTTATGGAAAGTTTATGGAATGGAAAGGAAGTTTATGGAAGCATGTTTATGGAAGCATGTTAAACTATGAAATGTTTATAATAAGGTTGGAAGTGCAAAACAAATCATATAGTAGATGAGGGTTGTATTTTACTCGGTAAAAACATTTTGCCATTAACACGTTATCGTATTGTTTTTAATTCTAGCAATTCTTACAACTTTAACAAGTTACTCAATTAGATGGAAATGATTCTGACAGAAATATTATGAAACCTGTCCGGTACGTTACATACATGACAAAACTATAGTTAGGGTAAAGTCATCAGTGGTCAGCCAGAGACCAGTAGTCGGCCTTATATGAGTGCGAAGAGTGCGAAATACATTATTTTGGACTCTTCCCACTCATACAAAATATAGGCAGAGGTCGACTACAGGTATCTGGCTGACCACTGGTGACTTTACCCTATTTCCAGAAATTAAACAACAATATCACCTTGATAACTTTTAACTATTTCCATGACATTTAAGTGCAAACTTTTAAAACTTAAAATCAGGCCGTCAGTGTTATGTGACCTTTGAGTGATGTATAATGGTACCTTAACACAGCTTATAATTTTAATCACAGGTCAATCTCCTCAGCCTGTATACATAGCTAATTGCAAGCTATTAATAACGCCGTCATTGCCTTATACAGGATGTTGCTCGGATGTAGCTGCATTATGTGCAAAGGACCATGCAGTTCTGCTGCTCATTAGTATTGTTACAGTAATAGCATATTGTTATCTTAAATTTAATGCCCTATTTGCGTAAGAGATGCGATATGACAGGAAAAAACTATTGTATTGATGGTTTTTAAACTGCGACACTACTTTCAAAGTCGATAAATCTTACTCGGTATAACGGATTTTATTCAATCAATTAGGTATAGCTGAATACTACCTCGGTTAAACTAGCTTTTTATTTGAAACAAAAAGAATGAAAAAATTCAATCTGTCAAAATGCAAGTAATTAAGAGGAAGGTGAAGCACCCCTAAAATCACGCAGCTCTCTGTCAAAAAAAAATCAATACAAAATTAGCTTCGGGCGATCACCCCCTAAATAAAGTCAGATTTACACGAATTTTGAATACGTTTTAGTTATTATAAAGAACTATCGATACGTTTCTGTTTTTTTTTTTCATTTTAAGAAATATTTTCTTGAAAATCACAATCTTCTTAATTTGGCATTTAAAAAAACAAAAACCCGCCTTCAAAAATGCAATAAATAACTTCTTATAAAATATCAGGTTGGAAAATATTGTACATTTTCGAATTTTATTTTATACTTTTTAGAGATCATATTTATGCTGTATCCCACTTCTCAATTAATGAGAAACTTGGAAAATTTCAAGCTCGCCGCAAGCAACGCCGCGGGTAAGTCATAGTCATATTTAAACAATGAAATGTTGAGAACCTCCTCCTTTTTTTGAACTCGGTTAAAATTAGACAAACGCAGGTGTTTACCTGCTGTGAAGACCTGCATTTGTCTATTCTGTCTGCCATTCATCATACCATCACGATGGCCTATCTGCTTGTATTTGTTTTCTCCTTGTCATAAACCTTAAAGCCCGATTTACATTGGTCAAGGAAGGCAAGTACAGTGGCAAGTACAGTAGCAAGTACAGTAGAGTGTACAATTGGAAAGCGATTCTATTTGTATCCATTGGCAAGGCAACTTGACTCGTCACTTAGTTTCATTTTACTTATTACAACAACTAATTTAAATCAAAGGATAGATTATCCTCCTAAGCTACAGAGGCTCTATTCGTTTTTGCAAAACCATATTACTTTTGACATAGTATTGTCAACGTTACGACAGCTCATATTTACTTGACAGTAATGGCGGCCGAGTTAATAAACACTACAATAACATGTCATACGAGTAAGCCACATTTCTTTGCCGCGTAGAATAGAGAGTACACTGATAAAGATACTATATATAGGTAGAGAAATACAAACTCAAACACACAAGAAACCTCCTAGACTCAGGAACAAACACTCGCGCTTATCTTTTTTTTGCCTATCCCACGGGCACGGGCACGGGCTAGGCTAACCGCATCATCAACAAGGCAACATCAGTCATTATTACCCATCAATATTCCCCATCGAACCAGGTCGCCAAAGGGTAACCCATAAGGCACGTACACCGGAACAGCCATAGACAATTTTCACTAAAAACTGCATTAACAGTCATCATGCGCGTGCACACTTTCTACCGAGAGAAACGTACACATGTTAATGCCATCTTTGACGTGTTGACGCGTAGGCCTATTAGGCAATATCGACTTACACCAAACTCTTAAGCGACATATGCGAGAAATTGAAATAGCAACCTTGGTGTACTTGAAATATAGTTTGTTTTAAGTTGGAGTATTGATGGCAATATTGGAGTGCGAGCCCCGTTGAGTTTGACGAGCTACTTGCATCGTAACTTGCGTTTGTCAGGTGTTTTTAATATATGCAAAAGTTTTCGTTAAGTGTCATATGAATACTTATGACATACCGATTTTTTAAACTTACATCTCTGTTTTTTAAATCAAAAGGATACACAATAAACTACAGACTCTTCATACATTATAAAGTTGCAGTAATAATATAATTTTCCACAAAATCTTTGTTGAAAATAAACAATTTCGTCCGAGAAGCTGTTAATCTTCATAAATGTGCAAACATAACGCGGAAACCCAAATAATGCACTACACGTCTAATTTAAGTGATTAATTAGTTAGCTTTAAACTAATTTTTGTTGCATAATTGGTACTCGTTACTAGACGAAAAACATACAAAAAATACATATATATTACACGAATAAAGAAATAAAGTAACTTTAAAGAACCGGATGAGGTACTTAAGTCTTTTTACAAATTTACTTTGGCCATAGTCACTTCTTTATGAATATTCATACTGATTGGGACTGCTTCAAGAAGATATTTTTTCATCATTATAAATGTTAAAAATGGGTAACCCTTGTTCGGCGAAATATACTAAACTTGCAAAATGTATCGTTTCCCAACCGTTTCGTTTGCCAACCCCCTTTGTTTTCTGTAACCGTCAATATTTCAGGATTTAATAAAAACGAACCTATCCTAAACCTATGGGTTGAATTAAGAAACAAGATAATCATTTGAAAAGCGTTTAAGCGTTTAAGACTACTTGACCCAGTAACTCGCACGATGTAAACAGATCTATCAGCTCTTCCGAGTAAGGAGCGTTAAGTAGACTCATTGGCCTATTTGCTTTTTAACTGCGATAAAAAAGAGAGACAGTGACCGTAAAGCCTGACATAAAGAGAGGTTTCTTTTACTAGGAACAACGGAACGCGCCAGCAGAGACAAAGTTGCATTCAAGAAGTCAAGTGTTAACTGCATTTTTCTTGCATGTTGCTGCTTTATGGTGCTGATACACGAGCACATTCGCTAGAATGCTCGCCAAAATAATGTTCCAAATTGTTCATCACACCCAATCGGAACTCTCATTCAGGTGAGCTCAAGTATATCAGCATTTTACAATACTGCCGTTATTGTTAAGTGAATAAAAGCTAAGAAATCATTACCAAACAATAATATAAAGATCGTTTAAAAGAAAAGTTCCTGATCAAAACTTGAGATTGTATTCCTGATAATTTAAATGTCTATGGCCCTAAGACCGTACTTACTATCAGGTAGCCTGTGTGCTCGTGTGTCTTCTTTCCATAAAAAAGCTTACAATATCGTTTCACAAGTAAGGTGCAGCTGGCCTATTGCCTAAAGTACTCGCAATCGCAATCGACTTCAAAGTGGAACAATTATTTTCATTTTGAAAGCATACTCGCCTTCAAACTGTCAAAATGATAACTAGGGTTAGGATTTTGGTGGCATTTCGTGGTTCTAGAATCCATGGAGTCGATATTTCCTAATTATTATAATACATAACACATTGATTTTGACCTTCGGTATTATCATATTAAAAAATGAACTAAATACATATTTAGTTCGGTTATTTCATAGCTATTAATATTTGCTTGTTTGTAACGCTTTCACATCAGAGATATCCTCAATACCAAAATTAATTTAAATTGGTGCGGCCGAATAACGAATGAATGAATTTTGAAATATTAAAATACTGAAGGTCAAAATCAAAGTGTTATGAATTATAATAATTAGGAAATAGCGACTCCATGGATTCTGGAACCACGATTTGCCACCAAAAGTCCTAACTCCAATGATAACGATTGATATTGTGAGTGTGATAGGCAACAGGCCTACTAGTACATCTATAGGCGGCGGTAATCACTATCATTCAGATGATCCCTTTGCTCGTTTGCCTTCTCCATCATAAAAAACCTTATACAGCGTCTCATCTCACAAGTGATGCTATTGCTCACCCATAAGTTGTAAAAGTAAGTTTTAAGCTACCTATTTGAAAATGCATGCTCTAAAATGTTATTTTTACGCCCTAAAGGGACAATAACAACAGGTCGGCTAGTAATAGATCCGTCGAGTTGTAAAAGGAGTTGGCTAAGAGAATAGCAGAAAGGTATAAGTGATAAAAAAGTTGCGTGCAGTAATTCATTCATAATAATAATTTGAAAATAATTGACACAGTGACGTAATGATCTTGTATTAGGATTATACAGGGATGGAATATAACTCTTCTTCACTTATTAAATAGTTTGATCTCTCACGCTCATTCAGCTATCACACGTGTTACGTATCTTATGAATGTGTAAAAGCTATCAAGTTTAATACATCTTCAAGAACATCGCATAAACAACTGTATTACAATAAGATAAGGTTAACTTTTAAAGGTACTATCGGATTGCGTCAGTCGTCTGTATTCCGTATCACGATGGTAATAGCGATATAAATGCGTTAATCGAAATTCAATTTCATTTCAATTCCGGAAGTCATCTGGTTAATGGGCTATGAATGGACGTCGAAGCCAATTTCATTGTGATTAACTATGTGTAATATCATGACGTCTGTTGTGGGCTTACGTTTTTTTGGTCAGTTTTTAGGTTTACAACAGTATTTTTTTATTTGTCTATCATGCTAACGTAACTTGAAGAGGCTTTATAAATAAGCCCTCGGGAATTTGGTTTGTTGTGTCATTATAAATGCTTTTATAGTTTTACAGCACAAATTTTAATGCTTTAAATTAGTAGCAATGCTGTAATAATTATTAATAAACTCAACTTATTTGGCTTACTTACCATAATCTTTATCCATCTTGATAGACGATCTTAGTGTGGATATAGGAATTAATATACACGCTGCAGTGTCGCTTGGCTTTTTCTTATTGTGACATGTAATTGTTCTTTTTTTTATGGCTTAGACAAGGCCACCGAGCACACAGGCCACCTGATGGTAAGTGGAAACTGTGACCCATAGACATTCGCATTCACAAGACTGCCAATGCGTTGCCAACCCTGAGGACTAAGATGAAATGCCTCTATGGTAGTCATTACACCGGCTGTCTTATCCCCAACCCGGAACACAACAATGCGAATACTGCTACGTTTAAATTCAAAATGTCAATCATTTTTTCTATCGTGTTAAAGTGACATCGTTTCGCTACACTTAGCATGTTTAAAAGTTGCCCAAGTGACAAAGAAATCGCCATCTCAAAGCTATTGAACCCAATATTTATCTATCACCCAATTGTAAACTCGCAAAAACTATATAATGTCAACATCAAATAAAATAAAATGGGAAAACAATAAAAAAAAGAAAATCCCAATTAAGCGATTGGCGACGTGAAAATGAAGTGTCAGAGAAATCCATTCAGCGGTGCGCTTGCGTTTCTGCGCCCGCGACGCATGATCGGGCATTGAGCAAAAAATCTCTCTCAGATCTTAACGCTTGCCAATACGGTCTAGTTTCGCACAGAATCAACACTTGTCACTATGCCAGTATATATGCCAGTAAAGTGTGCGATCGATTACGCCCTGAATCACACCAGAATAACACGATTCGGAATTCGATAAATTGAAAAACGTACTTTTCTAATAGAATTTCATTACGTCACAGTATTATATTAATTCGTTTTATGTAACCGTATGTAATGGTGCGTAAATAACGTGGGATTCTGTTACGCATGTTACGTTCACGTGCAGTTATTTGAAAACGTCAACAATTTCCAAGTTTATAACACGAAGTAGATTGAAGAAAACGGAGCTAAGAAATCGAACAGGAAATTGTTAGTACAGTAGCTACCGAAACTGAGGCCCCAAGACAAGATGCTTAACGCCATCGAAAACGATAACGATAACGATAAAGATCTCGCCACGCACCTTGTCTAGGGCCACTGATGATTTTATGATATTTGATATTATCTATTGATCTTTACCTTTACCTTATAAACAAGCGACGAGATCAAGGCAGTGTTCTTGTTTGTCATCATTCCCAGTTGAGAAAGTACCCTTAATCTATACCGTTCATCTTGGAACATTACTGTGAATTGTATCAAGATTATACCCGTATTGATTCACTGTATAATTTTGCAATAAATTTTATCAAAGTACTTATAGTGCAATCTGTTTATCTTACTGACCAAACGATACATTTAAGTCCGCATCTAGGTTAATCATATTCACATAATTTGCAAAGGTCGATTACCAATACTACTTAAACGAGCCACGGAGAAAAATCGCCGTTCCACATTACACCGATCCAAAACAATCTGCGGCAAACAAACGATTTCACGGCGATACGTCAAGCGACAATGCCATTGCGAAAGTTGTCAATTCCGTTTGAATACATACAAAATACATTGCTCATTACGTTCGAGGCCGTGTTTAACTTGCCTGACCGCGACCCGAAATACGTATTGTGTTTTATTGTCTACAAGCCGTCTGAATTCGTGTGTGTTCGTGACTGGGGGCAAATTAAACAAATCTGCATTTGACAGCACATGTCGCAGTCGCATGTTGCACGACTCTCATTTGTTTCTGCATTCTGCAAGGTGAAGTGAAGTGATGGAATATTGTGTTGGGCTGTTCGTCGCTCTGTGCGTCACTTCTGGGGTGCTTTTCTGCTCGGTAAAACCAAATTGATTTTTATTTCCTTAACAGGTGGTGGCTGAGTATAACAAACCGATAACATATCATCAGCAATATGGTTTTACCGAGTACAATAGAACCGTTACGAACCTGTAAAGGGTACATAGTTCTGTCATCGTTTGATGACATGACATGTACCTTTTCTGTTTTTGGAAAGGTATAATCATTATCACATATTGCGGCTGCCCAAAAATATCTGAACAAGGTCGAACGCCTTAATAGGGTTGAATTCTTATATGTATGTTTAGCACCTTATACGTGCCGATATATTTTATAATAACAGCACAATATGTTACCGGTTCAGCCTGCTTATAAAATGGACAACGTATTATATTACTGACGATTTTGGAATCAATATAAACATTGAAAGTAAAGAGAAAGATTAGACTATGGAACCCAAACAATTTTTTTAATAATTAAAGTTAAAATGTATGCTGATTAAAGAAAGATCTTATTAAAAGTAAGAGTAGGCACAGTAAAGGAAATTGACACCTAGACCACTTTGAACTATGTCAAAGTGACATAATAAATCAAAACGCAAGAAACTTCTTATGATTTTGTTTAGTGTCACTTTGACATAATCCAAAGTGGTCTAGGTGTCAATTTCCTTGACTGTACGATATGTAGAGGTAGCAAACAGATTTACCGAATGGTCAAAGTACACTTTTCCAAAAAAAATACCGTTTATAAATATCGTTTGTTCAAGGAACTACACTAAATTGGGTTACATATAACGCAAGTCTTATCTTGATATGTGTGTTACTTCAACACAATAAAATACTCTGTAACTGGTGGCCAAATCTAAAACTCAAGCTAACGGTCACATGCTTTGTATCAACCTACTTCTTAACTTGTTTATCTGATAGCTAATTTCCATAATTATCTCCAACATATTTGGTATGGCCTTTATTAGACAGTTGGTGTCCCATAAGATCTTCTTATACAGCTGTTTTGCAACTCTTTACCCTAACAAAGACACGAGCTTGACTTGATATGGTGTTCATTATTCCTGCTAAAGAACCACTTAACTTCAAGTTATTGTGGATATCACATTGAACTGTCTATAAATCATAATAGATGATTTAGTGACGCAATTTTAACATCTGAGACTTCTGACTGGGCAATTATTCCTCATGAGATTCGTGTCATGACTTGGTACTTGACTAGGGTAATCGTTATCACTTAGATATCTCAAAAAGACATGGATGGTTCGTCAGATATCGGTTATAGTTAGAAGAACCTTGCAACTTAAGAGGCATCTCTGTGTTTAATTCCGAAAATTATTAAGATTGTGGGTAATATATAAAAGTAATTTACCATATTACTTTACCAATCACCACTTTTCTAAATCCTGGTGCTGTTTCGTTTATTTGTGTCACAACAGCCTATTATTTATTACTCTAAATAGATAAATACAACTTCTCCAGTATTATCTTGGTCCACACACTGTATGTTCTCAATACAGACCCCAGCTTGCTCAAAATTCCATGCCGTTAATTTGGGAAACGGTCATTTTGGAGTTACGTAACCGTGCATCACTTTTAAGGAAACCTCACTTTGACCCCGTGCAGTTACGTCTCATGATTCGTACATTGCGTGAGCATAATGAAGAGTTTAATGAGCCGGAAATTGTTATAGATGGGACATTTGAAAATAGAAAGTCGTCATAAACAAGACGTCCTACGCAACGGGTAATCAGCAAAGTTCAGTTAGCTGGGTGAAATATGGCCCTGCTTAGCAGATTGGCAATGGTTTAGACAAACTGGAAACGAGGTCAATGGGAACAAACTTGGAGAGGCAACAGCCAAGAGTAACTTGAAACGCGTCAGGTTTGTATTGGTGTGTGTATTTACAAATGCATAGCCGATTTAAATACATCCGGCAATATAGAATGTGTCCGATGAGGTTGCTGGAGATACATTTAATGTGTCAGTCCGAATAGGAATGACATTGAACTAGTTTTATGTTCGTCAAGGAGGCAGGTACAGGTACAGTAAAAGTTTCTGTAGCTGTTTTTTTTTTAAAGCAAGCATTCGTAGACTAAACAAATGTATATTTTTTTAATTGTGGTGTTTTCTGCAACAGATTTTTGATGATAGACGGAAAGGCCGACAGTGTTCAAAGGCAGAAAAGTGTGTGTATCTAAAATATTAAGAACAAGCGGCCCGCTGGTTTCGCCCTCGGTACAAATTTCGGATTTAGTTTTTACAAGCTTTTATTTATTTAACTTGTTATGTATGTAACTACGGGTCAAATTTTGCACGTTAAATTTGACCCACTTCCCGGTTTCCGATGAAGCTGAAAATTTGCATGCATGTGTAAATTGGATGACAATGCAATACTATTATGACATGAAGTTGATTCAGATCATGGTTGATGGAGTGGGAAGGTGGTGATAGGATCTCTGCTACATTTAAAGTATGTGCACCATGTTGGGACTCATGAGTTTGGTCTTGATAAGCAGATAATGAATTTGCAATAAAAAACAGTCCACAACAAAAGTTTCATTTAAGTTTAGTTTTCATTTTCAGTTATTGTTCTATGTATGTACCTATGTATGTAAACTTTTAATTGCACATAAACAATAACAAGACATGTTTGCATCAATATAGAGACATCGTGAATGAATAGTATGTCGATTGTACACCAAAAAAATAATAATTGGGCAGTCGCTTAGAAATTATGCGTGTACGTACATACATTTCAGCGAATTGTTTTAATTTATACATATATAAATATACATAGATATGAAGAACAATGCACTATTTATGACTTTGCTGTCAGATATTACCTAAACTCTTACCTAATACTTTTCACAAAATATAACGGCTCTTTTTATGGATTATAATAAAATTTCGTCATGTCCTAACCGCTTTATCAGTATTTTAAAATATATCTCACGTACTTCAGGTGTCGTCAACTTGCTTGACATGGAATTTATTTCAATTGCGTACATGACCTTCCCATAGTTTTTCCCACGTGCTTTGTTATTATGTAAACAATTTAAGTCGGTCAAAATTATACTAGACATTTGTCATTCAAATTCACATCTAGTTAACAATGGAAAATGGAATAAAATATGGCAGCTAAACACCGCGTGCGAATGATTTGCTTGTTATATTATTATTTAGGTCCACGTACATCACTGCCGGTACGGCTGAAACTCATCGCTGTATGTGTCAAACACCTCAGCATTTTGCTGTACCAGTGTCCGTTTCACTGCCGCGAGGACACATACTCGTATTGCGTGCTATCTCTGTTATCTTCACTGTTTTCTTGAATCATTTGCATATTTGTGTGTCTTATGATTGGTGAATGATTATATTTTTTATTTTTCTTCTTCATCAAATTGTTAGTAATTACTGGTGAGCCCTACATTAGTCGTACTCCTTGAGTTTAATCTCATGTGTAATTTTGTTCATTTCATTGTAATGTACAGAAATAAAGGTTTAAATTTAATTACTTATTACTTACACGTGATAATGACCTCAGAAGAGTTAGTCCTATAGCCTAAAAAAGGTTAAATCAAATAAAATCAAAATACTTGATAAGTTAAGTCAGAGACTCCGGTCACACATAAAGAATGCGAAACATTATTAAAGTATAAAGTATAGGTATTTTGATTGTAAAACATCGCGGAGTCGTCAAGCTCGGACGGATGGTGGATTACTAAGAGTGAAATTGCCATTATAGCTACATTTTATGATTATACACTCAGAAGCAAAAATACCGGGTCAGAGTGCGTTTTTCATACAAACGAGACTATTTAGAAACCTTGGTTCCTCGCCAGGGGTTGTTTTGAGTGAGTTTTAATGGTGGATACTGCGAGGTTCAATAGAGGAGGTCAAAAGTTCTTAAGATACCTAACTGATCGCACACCACAGCGGGAGAGTTTGGGTCAGCACTTGGATTTCTTTACATTTTATTGCCATTTTAGATGTTTTTCTGAACATGCACAATTCCGGCGTTAACCACAGATTCATTCAGTTGGGTATCCTAGGCACTCTGGAAGTCCTGTATCGATGCTCGGGGTATTCATCATCAGATTTCACTAAAATCATTCCCTGGCAAGGAACCAAGGCTTCGAAATTGCCTATTTAGTATGAAAAACGCACTCGGACCCGTTATTTTTGCTCCTGAGTGTTTCTATTCATAAACGTAACCAACCAATTAAGTCATAACTAGGGAAAAGCGAGTGAATGCTGCGAGACCGCTTGTCAAACACGATGTCAACTAGACTTCGGAAAGCAGTCTGATCGTTTAAGTTAATTACGTCAATCGATGGATGTAATAGAACACTGATAGATAACTAAGACGGAGCGATAGCTTGGTCATTTACATAGATCACGCGATTTTAGCTTAGAATGTTTGATGTTAAATCAGTAATAACTAGTTTGGTTTGTTAGTTTTATAGGTGGATTGGCGATCTGGTGACAATCGCGGGAAGCCGCTGGATGCGAGTAGCACAAATCCGGCCGTCGTGGAGATCCTTGGGGAAGACCTTTGCCCAGCAGTGGACGGCCTTTCGGCTGATATGATGATGATGATCATGAGTTTACATGCCATTCAGATAATTGTCATGTCCTTGTGCATTTATACTAAACTAGCTTCCGCGTAGAATTAGTTATTCCACCATCCCTTGTTTCAATTATCGTCATTCGCTCGGGAACTTTAATTTTTCGGGATGGAATTAATCTTATCGAGGTTATAAGCTATCTAAATCCGTTCAGCCGTTGCAGCTTAAACTAAGACACACACAAATTTTCGCATTTATAATATTAGTGAGGTAAGAATATTTTTACAAATAAGTTTTTGATCGCTATTAAAAGATTAAACAATTTGTACATACATACAATGGCATTGTACGTTGAGGTTATCTTGATACTAATGTTATAGATGTCAAAAGAGTGATGAATCAAATAATTAAAATTGCAGGATAATAATGGCCGTAAAGTTAGAAATATCTTCTGATCAGGGTTTACCTTTTACTGTAGGATTTGTATTAGCCGACTCAGATGAACGATTTTCATGTTAGAAAATCTCTATACAATATTTTCTTACATCAATAACAAGATCAAGTTCCCATAACTTTCAATATAAACATAGTCGTGACTTCACAGCAAGTCGTTATAAATCAACTGCAAGCACAAAGAAGTAATATATAAGCCATTGATTGATAACCTTTTCAATCATTTCAATAAACTAAGTGTTAATTAATTAATGAGTTTAAGTCGGAAACAAATTCCTGTTATATTTCGTAAATGTTCATCCCACAAACAAAGCCGTTAAAGTTACGCAAGTGATTTATTGTCTTTTGTTTCAAATGAGGCCACTTGGACGGGATATGAGTGAAGAATAAACGTGAGGGCACACTGAATACTTTGAGGCATTTAATTATCCCCCGTACTGGTTGAGTGTCTTATAATTAAGTGTATTTTTGAAGATAATTTGTCAGTAAATAAATAAATGTCAAGATTACTAAAGTCAGCTTAAAGCTTGTGCTTTATAAGTAATCAACTAAAAAAGATTGTTTTCAAAGTCGTTAGAAAATATTATAAAATTATGATACCTACTTGATACATTGCGAAAACAAATTACCTTGAATTTCTTTATGTTCATTATCCGACTGTGGAAGAAGGAGGGTAATGTTTTCGACTTGTATGTACGAATAGTACTTGATCTGATTTCAACCAACGAGGTGCCGTTAGATTCGTCTTAGTATCGCGAGTTCAAGAGTACACGAGTACTTTAAATGAATATCACCGAAATTGGGGATTTGAAAATATACATTGATTACTATTATTATATTATAGAAGACAGAATCAAAGCATGCAGTCAAATTATGAAAACTTTTTAATTGTTAAATATTATTGTTAAATAGAAAAAAGAAAACTAAACGAAAATTTTGTTGATATTAAATAAAGTAAACTAAACGCAAATAAGAACATTTTAACTTAACACCTAATCTCGCATATGTAAACCGCCTTAAGGCCTCATTTGCATGCAACGGTGCCTATACTACATTCGCACTTTAAACATCATATATTTATTTAATTTAATACAAGCACAATTTTATCAAAGGTTGACGATCCCGGATAATTATCAACTTTAATTTTACATTATTGCAGTGGCATTGTGTGACCATGTGCTTTTTGTGAAGGCAATTAAACTACAAATGGTATGAAAAAACATACTTAGTAAGTACATAAATTTTTTTTATGACAGCAAAAGGCACACAAGCCAATAATCTTAATATTACAATCTTAACATTGCAAATGACTAATATGGAATGCATCTATTTATAGAGCTACAAATTTAATTGACTTAACAACATAATGCAGAACTATGCCCTCACTGCAAATTTATAATAGCATAGATAAATCAAATGAGCACACAAGCCTGATGGCAAGTGGGATCTGACGGCCATAGACATTTGAAATCTCAAGACTGCATTCCTAAGACCGCAAATCTTTGCCAACCATGAAAACTTACATGCCTCTATTCTAGTCATTTCACCGGTTATATTATCTCCACGCGAGAACACAACAATGCGAACACTAATGCTTGACGATAGGCTTAACAATATGGTGGTGGTAATTATAATATTACGTACTACACCTGCGTACGGTCCACATGTGTTATTTCCTAAAAACGGCTTCTTGTCGAACAGTCGAGCGAGAGAAGTCATACAAGCGCGATCACTCAACGGGTACCTAAAACTACCTAAATGAGGATGCAAGCCCTTAAATGTTGTTTTTACGCTTTGGCAGGACAACTTAAACTTGCCGAGTCGGCCTGCCAGGGCAGGGCCAACGTATTACAGGAAACATTAGATTGCGATAAAATTATTTGCCCTGTTATTGAGATAAAGACGGCCTTGCCCCAACATCTGTGACAGACAGACGATCTCCGCAACTTGAGACAACGTTACGCAACCTCTCTAATTACGACCTCAACTAGACTGAGACGTTCACACACCGTTTTAATATTAAAACAAACATTATGTCTGTTATGCGTTTTTACGTCGCATAATTAAAATTACCTACGTTTTTTGTATGTTATGGTAATAATGAGAATGCGTCTGTTTTTGGCTACGTTGTGCGAAAATTAGAGAGGTCAGGTGACACGCCACTATTGTTTAAAAGGTATTAAGAGTGTGTTTAAAATAGTTCACCTTGGACCGTTTTACTAAAGTATAAGTTTTTAATTGAGCTTTTGTAACAACCTTTATAAAAGTAAAACCTTCCGCCAAGCGGCATTCGCATTTTTCCGCTTACTACCATAGAGGCATTCCATCGTAACCCTCACGGTTGGCAAAGACTTGCGGTCTTAGAGCCGTATTAATAAACTCATCTTGAGCGAGATGCCTGTCACAAGATACGTCAAAGTAAACTTCAAAACATAGAGAACTGTCATCTGTTACTCATCTTGAGACGAGCATTAAAGTTGAGATCAGCTCTTAAGATTGTAGTCTTGAGAATTCAAATGTCTATGGACACAGATCCCACTTACCATCAGGTAGTATGTGTACTCGTTTGCCTTCTCCATCCATAAAAAGAAACTTCAGAACAATTAAAACAACACATTTTAGTTATTCAGAAGATTTTTCAACATCAATGCCTCCAGGTAGTTATTTTTGCAGCTGGTTATTCATTTACTAAGGGATTCGTTCGTAAGTTACGAAACAAAAGCATCATTCTTATAAATATAGCTTATAAAAAACATTCGAAATTCGAATAAACATCCACAATGTTCGTAATTTAATTAACAGCCATCGTCATAAAACAAAAAATACACAGATAAAAACAAAATTTACGATACCGTTTCTTTTACCATGAAGAGAAATCATCGGAGTATGAACGGGGCTTATCGAAAGGATCTAGATTATTGGCATGAATTGGGCGGAGACATTGACCCACTAAAAGCGTACTTAAGTTATTTCCAATAACAATAAAAATATGAAAATATTTTTAAAACGGAATAAGTGAAGTGTTTTGGCGATAATGTGTGTTAATGTTGTTTAGTTTCACATCTAACTGTTACTGGGATTCATAATAAAATATATAAATAAATTTTAACATTTAAAAAAATACTCTTACCTCTTTGATGTTTAAAGATGATTTTGTCATAAACTTTAATTCTCTAGATGTTTCATTGTACATAGTGAATAGCTGTAGAAAAGTGTCTTTATGTTCGGAATTGGATGAAGGAGCACGACAGTTTTCGTTAACATTATAATATTTCTATTTCTTTGATTTAACCTATTCTTATGGTACGTTTAGATCAAAAAATGCTCTAAAGCCATAGTTTTTTTTTTTTGTGGCATACGGAAGGCTGACGAGCACACAGGCCACCTGATGGTAAGTGGAAACTGTGACCCATAGACATTCGCATTCACAAGACTGCAAGCCTAAGACTGCAAATGCGCGGCCAACCCTGAGGACTAAGATGGAATGCCTCTATGCTAGTCATTACACCGGCTGTCTTATCCCCAAACCGGAACACAACAATGCGAACACTGCTGTTTGGCGGTAGATTAATGGATAAGATGGTGGTAGCGATCCGGACGGACCCCGCACAAGGTCCTACCACCCGCAAAAAAGGATAAAGCGATAAAGGATTGAATTCGTGATCTAAGTTAATTTGGTCTAAACGCAGCATTAGAAGAATGCAAGCGACAACATACAAACCCGTTGACTTAAACTGACCTCTAACCTCTCTAATTATCTACACAATAAGACTTGTTACACGTTCCAACAACCCAACCCACGTGTTTGCCAGCTATATGCATAAAATCACATGAAAAAGCTAATATTGACTCTACTATAAGACCATTAGAGTGACTTTTGAACATGACGTTGATTATGCATGCACAATCTAAATTATATCTAAACCGGAACACACAGGACCCAATAACCAACTAGTATAAAACAAAAGACAATCAATCACTGCTATTAAAACGCCTCATTACTAAACGGACGTATCTCAAAATAAAACATTCTTAAATTTAATACCTCATACGAGTCACTATTCGATTGAAATTGGAATATTATCTTGCGAGTTAGTTTGAATTGTGAACCAGTAAAATAGCGTTCCATTTCCACCCTACACCGCAGACGACCAGTCAACTGACTAGTAGGGCAATCAATCGATATTGCGGTTCAGCAAACATAGTTGGATCAACTAGTGTGGCGATAAATCGTCGTGATTGTTCTGCGAACTAATTATGGGTCAGTGTTTTAAGCCGTAGACGCCGGTAACGGTGATCGCGACCGGTAGACGTGCATAAAATCGCGATTGGAGCGCAAATTGTAAGCGACAGCTGTAGAATGAATGGAGATTTCTTTTAAATACCGCCAAAGAATGTAGACAGCTGTGAGATCAGCCGTGATGAAATAGGATACCTTAATTCTAATTTATTAAATAAATATTTATTAATCTTTAAACATGAATAAGTTACCTTGTAAAAAGTACATGGAAGATTTTTTTTTCCATTAGACGTCATGTGACATTCTGGTAGTATAGCAATAGTCACGTGCTAAAAAAACTGCGGTAATGCATCTCGTTACATCAAAAACGAAACATTTTATAAAGTAATAGAGTAAAAGTAAAGTTTAAATCTTTTAACACCCCTCTAAGCTAGGCTTAGTATTGGACTAAATTGAATTTTTCCCCGAATATTTATTTTATTTACATATTAAATAGAAAACTAAAAAAAAAACATGAAATTTAATTAGTTTGGAAATTCGCTACCGCTTATGCCTCGGGCCGCACTCCTGCGCAACCTAAGCTTCAACGTCCTTAATTAATGTGACCGTAGGGCGTTGACTTGCCGTACGGACAGACAAACGGCTGATCCCGTAGAGAATTAACCGTATAACGAACTGCGAAGAATTACTTGGTTTTTAAACGGTTTTTATCACATTCGGTTTATTTATAAACGTGTTCCGCTGCAGTGTTTCTTGTTGTCCTGGGTTTGAAGACTTTACAGAAACGGGTTTTTTTATCAAATTAATATAACGTCTTATGTTTGTCAAAACTGTTTGGTAAAATGTAGGTCAGTGATATTATTTGAAACTGTGTTTGTTGTTATTTGATAAAAATGGCCACATGTTTAATTATGAGTTTCCACCGTCGTCGGGTATACGCACGCACTGCGAGATCAAAACAGTATCAACTCAAAATTCTTGCTAGTGTTGTTTCAAGTTCATAGAAGTTGTATTAAAGTTCATTTTAAAATGCAGAACAGTAATTTGAGTTACTACCGTTTTGATCTAGTAGTGTTATATATAAGAGTTTTACTGTCATGGAATAAAAAATAATAAATGTTAAATAGATTAAAATTCCTAATTAAATGGCGACCCCAAAATCGGGGTCTTTTATTCGGCCCAACCCATTTTCATGAAACATAGATAAAAACGATGCCTATAACACTAGCTTATATTTAAAAAATACCGCGTTCAAATCGGCCAATACGTTTGGGAGCTCAACACACAGATAGGTATATAGGGTGGAATAAACGAATGACACATGGCCGGCAACAACCTTAAATATTGGAAATGAAAAATTCTACGCAAAGGAGACTATATTTTTAAAAACAATTATTAGGTAGATACGGCATTATTGGATTTTTGATAAAAAAAACCTCGTCCTTAACCGGGAATAGAACTGGTCGAATATGACAAAACAATAAAGTCGTGTTTTATGATACAGATTGAAAGCGTCAATGATAGTGATCATTTATTATCTAGTTAAAATACACATAGAAATAAAAAAAAACCGTAAAAAAACTCTACTTGATATTGTGTCATATTTCCAAAAAACCATAAGTTTAGTATTAAATGAATTTAAAAAAAAAGTAAGTTTCCTTTGCGTAGAATTTGCTATTTCCAATATTAAGGTAATGCCGTCCATGTGGCGTTCATTTTTTCCACCCTGTATACACTTTTATAACCGCACCCTTTATAAGTAAGTAAAGTGATAGCTTCAACGCAAGAGTACATAAGAGTACATAGATACTTTAGTATCCCGGAAAATTGTACACTTCTCGAGGAATTAATGATAAACAACTCCTGTAGCTAGTAACACCAAAAACGAAAATCCTATGTTTCCCAACTCGTATTTAAATGTGTTAACAATAAGCCATGCACCGCCGCTACACACGTGGGATGTAATTAGCCATTGTTTCTCTCAACACAGATGCGAAACAGAGCATAGCATACGTGTAACACGGCTTACGTCTCGTTTGAGACCAACGGGTGAACACTATTTAAAGTCCTATGTCTCTGCAAGCTGTGGGCTATTTTATAATTAAATTAGCTGTTATGCACGATAATTCTTATTTCTAAAGTTCTATGCAGTTTTTTAAGGAACACCTTAAAATTTCGAATTATGTTTTTCCGAATATTCATTTGTCCTAATTTTTTTTTTCCAAAAGCTATGTTACGTTGGTGATATGTTAGATTAAATGCATATTTTAATTTCTTTACCTAAGTAGGTTAGGTTAGGTTTTATTTAAAAGTGATTTTTTTTTTAAATTCTGAAATACGAAATTTTGTGGTATTTTGATCAATTCCGAATTATGACTCTTCGGAATTATGTAGTGTCATCATTTTTGGTTGAGGATTGGATTCGTGAAGACGAAACCAACAAACACAGCATTTATAATCATTAGGTACATTTAAATATAGGTAGAGTCATACTTAAGTATTTTAATCATTAACATACTCCAATAACATACTTATATTACAGCAACAATCACTCGCGATGCTTACCTGTAAAAGAAAAAGTCTTGTTACTCAATAGTTCATTATCTTTGACTTAAATAATATCTACAATATATTAATTACTCGGATAATATGCCTCGAAGAAAAAAGGTCATCAACTATCTCGAATTACTTCCGTATCAGTGTAGGTGCAACGCGTTGCTTAGTTGAATTTGAACCTTAATGCTGAAGACATATAAAGTCAAAATGATTTTGAGTAACGTCGTTGAGAGGTAATTTTGGATGACCATATACATAAACACTGAACGAAACATCTGTTTACTTAATGATTTAAATTAGCTCGCGGCAAAATTTAAACTGAGCATCAAATAATTATAATTTTTGGCAGTAAGGAACGAAACTAAAATTACATAATAGTAATTGCTAAACGTTACTAAAATGTCAGATGAGTTATGTTGGACACATGCGTGTCAAAAAACCTTACAAATGTCGACTGTGGGCGTTGAACAAGATTCGTCAGTAAAGAAGAGCAACAACCAGTAAAGATTGGTTTAATGATAACTAATAGCAGACATTCGCGATAATAACATACTGTTAGTTTAGTGAAAGGATGATTGAACGAACGAAAGGAATGGTGAATGGATACAGTCTAGTCCTGGAACAAGGTTGCGTGAAATATAAAGTTTACTAGTCACGAAATGAAATGAAAATAACGTTGTATTATATGTTTAATACCTGTGGGGTATGTTATTATTATAGCCCTAGTACCTATTGTATTTGAGTTTTACCTCTATAGTAATAAAACAAACTTTATATATAGTTTTGTAGCGGTTGGCCTTAGCTAGGTTTCTCTGGATATTTGCTCTGAAAGAAGGGATCGCCATATTCGCCACTATATTGGGTGTTTTTATTTATCTAATGGTTCTTATAATGAAGGGTTGACTCTGACACAAGCAAAATATGTTCATGTTTCAGTAAACCAAGGTAATTGCTCTAGGTTTGTACTATGCGTACTAGACAACGAAACATACGTACCTGTATAGTAAAAACACACTTAAATACGTAAAAAACATTCAAGACTCAAGGACCAAATACCTTAAATATTTTCACATTACAGGAATCGAACCCCAGCACCCCCTAGCGTCAAACGCAGGGTCAGTACAAACTAGGCTTAAGTAAAAGTAGGTTTATGTTAGATGTGATAATAAAACCTGAAAGTCTACATCGGTTAAACATAGCCCGCATTGTGGCCATAACCTAGCAAATGTAATAAAACTCGATAAGAATCTGTTTTCAGTGTTAAAATAACAAAACATTGGCTTTCACGCTTTGATAGCGTTGGAACATGTCAAAGATGGTAATTTTATACAACAGTTTGTTATGTAAGTGATTTATATTTATGGCGCTTCATACCAAATAGAAATAAAAATACGCCTGAGGTCTGTGTTTTAGTGGAAAAAAACTCAAATAAAGTATCAGAGGAACTCGTTTATTATTAGTAGTAGAGATGTTTTTGAAACCAAATTTTTGTTATGTATGTCATTTAATCATAAAAAAAATTTAAACTCAATGGGAATGTTGGAAGGGGAAGGCCAAGGCAAACGTTCCACGATCAGAGCGTATTAAGACAGGGCCAGGTCAGGAGACTCAGGAGTACCCTAAACCGACGCAGTTATGAGTGTGGAGGAAGCGAAGGAAGATTGTCTGGATTGTAGCAAGTGGAAGGAAGTGGTCTCTGCCTACCCCCTACGGGAATAAGGCTGAGGTAATTGTATGCGATAATGTGCAAGTGTAAGTTGCATTTTTTTTAAATCTCCATATTGCAACTGTTTTATGCGGGCGCTTATTATTTTTAATAAAGTGCAGGGCAATCAGCAAAATCTTTATAAAATTAAAATAAATTCCATTGAGATATATATAATAACAGGTATTTTGGTGCTTTCACAGCAGTCTATGGTATTCTTTCATATTAAGTATGCGTCATAGGAAATATAGGTAGATTTGTTTCCTATACTATACCTATACTTCTAATAATATTCAATGATAATCCTTGTACCTTTTTCTGTTAGTAAAAAGTTAGGTAAGTTTCCAATCTATGTTATTTTGGGAGGACGGTAAAAAAAATGTCTTAGAACCTACTTACTTTCAGGTGGTTTTTGCAAATACGTTTTCAATGCAATAAAAATAATGACAAGAGAGTCTTTACTCAAAAGTGGGATAATGTTACTTGCATAATATTATATAATAGTACAACGATACATTACGTTATAATAGTTGCGATCTTAATCGAGAAAGATCAAGTGTTCTCGACAATCGGTCGTCCTACGTACACTGCCTTTGCCACCCAAAAACAATATTTCAAACTAATGTAATCTAAACGCCCATTGTGATGATTTACTAGATAGTAAAAATATGGAATAAATGTTACATAATATTGCCCTAGAGTTATTTATTGCATAAATTAAATGTCTATCTAATTAATCGCGTCGCCTACATCACATTTCAGTTTCTAACCGACATAAGAAGATTTATAGAATTTCGATAATTTCATTTGTTGATTTTCAAATAACAACATCAAAACTGAAATAGAGTACTTATCTTTTGGATTTGCAACTGCTCTCTGAACTCAAAAGAGAAGCTTCTGACGAGGCATTTGACTAAAATACGTTTAATAAAATAATATAATCTTGTTCAAAAATTTACAAAATAGTAACAATCGGCATCTTCACTAGACGAACAAGTTAAATATCAAAAAGTCGTGAGGTTTATTTGATACCTATCAAAACACTACAACGTGAAACTCATTTATAGCAAGAAATAGAACTTAAATCCTTACGTAGCCACAAAAAACCGCTTTAGAAACAAAATGGTACGGAATTTCACGCCCCACTTACCACTTGGAATTCCGACCATCTCGATTTTTACCGAAGATGAACTGGTCTAAAACAATCGGACCGTTTTCTATGTTCCCACAACTTTCTCCTTAAAACACGGCTACTGGGCAATTTGCACCTTCCACCATTGTTGATGGGTTCGCAGTAATGTGGCAGTAATGTTCTTGTACTTAGTGTTCGGTTGAATGAAAGACATCAGAGGATCGGTTTTGAAAATCGAGCACTCGAAAATTTTATTCGAAAATCAAAATGTAACGGTTAATCGTTAGTTATATAGAGACAACTCCTCCATTATCATGTTCTTTCGTTTACGTTTTGAAGATAAGTGTGCATAGGGTTGTTGCAAATTTATTAAATGACTTGCTTTACACGATACACGTTAATTTCTTAATGGACACAAGTCCAAATTTATTGATATCATTCACTAAAACTTAACACTGTACTTTTTTGTTTATTAAAACGAAAAAAATATTATAATGTTATACTCAAATAATCAATTGGATGCTGCTGTCTTTATCACTGCACACTAAGACTACTTAGTAATAGTATACGCGTATTTGTGTTATTCTCTCGCTACTAAATTACATAGTTTATTATGGTTAGTTATCTTCACCAATTCATTCATCAATATTTATACATAACATTATTATATCCACGACGTTAACACTAAAATTACTGATACAAAATGCACCAAATCCCGCAGTAAAAGTGAACTGCAGACCTCATTTTGCGGTAACACGTGTATTATATCACATTAACGTTTTCGCGGATATTCGTCATACGAAACGAAAGTTAAAAATGCGCTCGCGCAGTCGAGCATCAAACGGCCCATTCAAGTAATGACAGGGTACAAATAGACGAAAGCAACCTCCCATTGTTTGGTTGATTCGTGTTTAGTGCCATATCGTCGGTGAACTGGTTTCTTTATTTTCAGAGTTCCGCAATGCGGTGTGCATAATTTTAGAGATAACTGACGGAAAACCATACATTTTTGCCTCTATATATATAAAAAAATCTAAGGGTTTTCTTTGCGATGGAAGCTAGATGCTAGTTTGCAAGAGAGCGGGCTAAATTGGTGTTACATGAAGAAGGTTCTCCATCTAATGGAAGGTGAAACCTGCACCAATTAACGTCACAAAATCACAAATTATGGTGTCTAAGATAGAATTAGATTTTTTAACATGGTTTCCTTCCTTATTCTTGATTAGCTTCTTTATTTGCAGCCAGGACGACCTGCAACTCGTTGGTCGCTTGGTAATCCCTCTCCAAATACTCTATAACTAAAAAGACTCACTGAGCGACGAGAGAGAAAATTCAATTTAAGCTTGAAAATTCAATTTTGGCAAAGTTCAGCATATTAGTGTTATTCCTCACATTATGTAAGCCTAATTTTCAAGAGCATCGTTCTCTCAGCGTAAGCTGAACGTTTGAATCATTATAATCAAATCTACGGAACACCCATGATAAAAATTGTTCGTGCCTCACCGTTTTCCCTCTCATTGTTCGTCGACCCGCTGAAGCATTGCAACATGTAATTTGATGTTTGTGAAGAAACGTTTTTATGCTACACTGAATTAAATTAAAAACAAATTGAATGAGATCTTTTGTTTAGAGGCAGGTTGTGGGCAGGAAGGAAGCAGACGTAACGAAATGGAGAGTTCCAAATTGTTTAATGCAAATAATGAGTTGTTACAGATAAATGAAAGTGTCACATCAAGTTAATATCTTATCTGTAGCAGTAGGCAAGTCTTCAAGAATGTCATAACAGTTAAAGAAAATATAAAAAGTGCAGTGAAATGTTTTAGGTTGGCTTATTGGAGGTAAGATTTGTGAAAATGTTTTCTGTAAGCATGGCTCAAGGACTATTTTTGCGATTAAATAAATCACTTAACGCAGTTTAGCCTTTATATTTAAATATCACTGAAGAAGTATTGTACAAGTTTCCACGATACGTCATACACCAACTCAAAAATGCTTAAGAGCTTTCAAGTAAGCACCGTAAAACGGGGTGAGTGGGGACACAACCTAAAATGAAGCATATTATTATGTTACTAATAAAAAATAATTCTAATAGACGTAACGTTATCGTCCGTCGTTATACTTGTTCTTATTTGTAACAAGTGATGACTTTAATCCCTACTCGCCTCGTTTTACGGTATCGTTTGTTCTTCGTATTTTCTTCTCATTAAATGTAGAGCGGTAATAGCAAAGGCCTTCGGAAAATCCAACTTAGAAACTATTCCAATATGAACAACCTATTTAATTTCATCTTGCTTGATATGATAAAATTGTACGACCCAAATATTGATGTCTATCTCACTTGCACACAAACCATGCGAGCGAGAGGCAAATTGTTATAACAACTGCTACCTACGCTACCAAAATTATCTACATTCCAATTACGCCAGTGAAAATACACATCAAAAAGAAAACAGTGGGTTGCGCAATCAAGCAAATGATTACATAGATGAACAAGGCAACTACTAAGGTCTATATCTTTAAAAGTAAAAAGCAGTAAGTCTAAAAACAAAACTATTCAAAATCAAGACTTGACTCGCATTGTACGAAGTTAAGATTACCGGGTAATTTAGTTGAGAGTTGTTCCTTCCCACTTCTAAATGTATGGCGATGTACAAGTACTTTCAGCTTCTAATAGAGTTCGGCCGGCTATTGGTATCACACTTGCACTTATAACTGACAATATATTTGGTACCCGCGGTTCATAAAAAAAGCCAGGAACTATTAAGGAGCTTTAGTTTTGTTTACATACCTACAGTGTGTATTGTCCGTTTTGCTTTACATTGAAGCTTTTTCAACGCGATTGACCTTAATTAACACTATTAATTCTTCAATGTACTCCTAAAGATTGGATCTCTTTCAAAGCAAAAGGCTTTGAATATCGAAATTAATTGAAGCGTATCAGATATTAGCGTGAATGACATCGGTGTTTAAAAATAATTATTAAAGCAATGTTTGTGCAACTGCTTCCATTTTTATTAAGACATGTTATTAAAAATAGTTTTAAAGGTTACATGTATCGAATCATAAAGATTTATATTACATTATTTAACCAAATTGTTTTTAGACCAATATTGTTTGTTATTATATTATTATCTCCTTTTAGTTTTTTTAGCAAATTAAGATTTGGGGCTCTATTCTACTCGAGTAGACCTAATTGCTTTTGACATTATCGTTTTGTCAAAGTAAAGCGATATAGAATCTAACTATCATTAAAAGTCCCTTTCTTAAAAATATTAAACTTCAATAGCTGGAGAACATTTTTAGGTTTGTCACACTTTTTTATTGTATTAGTAAAAAAAAAAACACCAACCTTTAAAGAACTCAACTCTGTTTTATAATTCACTTAAAACTACATCTTTATCATAATTATACCCTTGCTGTGCCACTCACCTGCTATCGGCACAGCATGATTTTGTCGTCCAAATATATTCAAACACTTTACTAACATTTAAAATACAAAATAACAGACAAGTATCAAAACCATTCCACTACTTGAGCATCTTAATCTTTAAATTACATAAACGACGTCCCTTTCGAGCTTTCGCAACAAACAAACAGCCAAACAGTGTGTTATTAATATCAATAACGTTCCCGCTATCCGCTATCTTACCCAGACCGCCATTATTCGCTGGAAATTCAATCTGGGCTGCGTTTCTAAACGCTCCGAGCTAAATTGTAAGATTCCCGATTGTCCAATAACGGACATTACAGCCTTTAACTATTATGCTGCAATAAGGCTCAAGCTAACGGTGGTTCTCTTAATTATTACTATTTACTTCGGATTTGTGTTACAAATTTTACAAATGTTACAATGGTGTCTATGAGTCGTCGTTTGATTGGCCACGTTTGTAGAAAAGAGGTTTTCAACCAAAAGGCGCTCTGGACAAGCAATTGATTGAATTTGAAATAGGAACGATTCAATCGTCAGCTGTTATTATGTTAGATTTCGAAGCTTACAGCCCTATGTATAAGGTGCATTGCGAGAATGCTTTCGTTATTGAAAATGTATTGGTAGAATTGATGTTAGGTGACGGAGATCCATACATTTCGACAGTTTTTGACAACTGTTTAGGGTCACTTGACTGAGATGCGCTGAGATGATGAGATAAGCTCAAGACGTGATATCAAGTCATAGATAACTGTCATATTGAATGTGAAACTGTTATGTCGAATTGAACCATTGCTCAAACCTACGAAATCATTCCCTACTGTTCAGTTCAATTCCCTCCAGTTATAGCCGCAGCCAAGAAACGTTTTTTCTCTTCAGTAGATATATTTTAACTTTACCAAAATGTTCACACCGTCAAGTTCGCTTGCCAAAAAAGATTTTGGCCTCGTTTATAAACTTAGCAAAATATTGAGCTCTTTCAAACCAGGGCCTTGAAGTAGACGTGTTAATAATATAGTGTCCGATAATTGCGATCTCTCGCCCTGGCATCTTGCACCACAATGCACCGACCTATCTCCACGGGCAATAATTCACAGTAGAAAGCAGGGAAGTGCCGATCGTCCGGTCGTGGTTCAATAACTTGAACTACTTTAGTTCCGAGCAACAGTTTTGAGGCAATTTTCGCGGCTGACTGTAATTTATGACGGTATTTTTATCTATAATGGAGTCTTGAAATTATAGTTTATGATATAGAAGGATAAGGTTGTTGAAGTATTGGAAAGTAGGGTTTGAAACGGTTTCAAATGCCTGCTGATACGCCTTCGTACAACCAGAGTAGATGTATCAAATTAAAAAGTAGTTTAGTCGAAAATCTTTAATACAAATCGAAACTGCTAAACGGGACTCTAAATAGCAAATTTAAAACATGTTTTCGATTTTGTTTGACAACGACACGGTACTGAATTGTCAGTACATGTCGTTACTTAGTCTTAAGGATACTTTAGAAAGATAAATAAACAAGTTAACGGATTACAAATGTTCAACATTCTTTGTTACTTGAATGAAAAATCAACGAATTTACAACGAGCATATTTCCCGTATTTAATAAACAGGCGAAGACCCTCTCCTCATTAAACTAAAGAAAGGAAACGTAAACCGTTTCTTGCTCAGGACTTCAACGTTGACGTATTTGAATCACGCATGGAAAGTGACATACCCACTTTGTATCGGGCTTCCTTCACTTAATTAATACTTGTACATCCATACAAAAAGCCTCATAAACTATACTAAGAACCTACGGAACCGTTAGCCGTTCTAAATGAATACCGGTACGCCCTAGTTCGGGCAATTTACCATATCAATGGATAACTAGAGAGGCATACAATGAGATGCATACGTTTTGTGACGGAGAAATGCACTTGGCACAGTTTTTAGATGCGGGAGAAATTTCAATAATGAGGTTTAAGTCCGATATTGATGTCATTGTACAAAGCGAATACTGATTAACTTGTTTTATGGTCCATTAAATCTTAGCTACGACTAAGGCTTAAATTTATTATAGTTATTAGTAAAATATAAATAAAAAGGTTAAAATAAATTCAAAAGTTATGTTCAATATACTCTAACGCACACTGGTATGTTTCAAAAGTATTAATTTACAGCTATCGCGTCAAATATATGTATACAAAGACCTTATAGTCTGTTGTAGAGAGGCGCGAGAGGATATTACTGATGTCTTGGGAACGTGTATATTTTTATAACTTTGACTGTACCTGCATTTTTATTACTATTATATATTTTATTAACTTAATGTGTCCACCATCTTGTACATCCCTAGTATAAATATTAAGTATATTTCCACGTTTTTCATTTTGTAAACGTTGAACAGCCCCTTTATTCCACTCGGGTTGAGCCCATCTTGCTTCTTTATCGCAAATGTATTTATTATTCACGTCATGGGAGTTCTGAACAAGCTCAGATCTATTCAACTCAGTAAAACCATATTTCTTTTCACGTTTTGTAATCGTTATTATAGGTCTTATTTATTGACAGTAAGGAGTCAAGTCTCCTCGAAGGAATCCAGTTAGTCGAGGTGTTCTAATTTGACAATAATTCCGATGAGGGTATTCAGTCATCCTATTACCAGGAGCTGAGAACATGAAAGGGTCTGCTCCGAACTGGGTGGCCTACGGTCAAACAGATGTTAATTGGAAATAATGGCGGCCGAGTGGTTTTACTGAGTTAATAAAAGGCCCTAGTCACAGTGTCATCATTGTTACAATGTGTAGAAGCGAGATCGGCTGAACCCAAGCAAAATAAAGGCCCAGACACCTTGAGAACACACTAACGAGTATGGCCTTAGGACTCCAATAATTATCACCCAACTACAGCGAAGACCGAGCTCGAATTATCCTCCAAGTAGGGCAGAATGACCGTTTATTGCAATGCCCGCGCAGGCGCACGATACGATACTGACTGTTATAAAACAATTTGCATATATCATAGAACTGAACATAGGCGAATAAATCGAACGTGTCATTAGGCAATCTCGTTACGGTATAGCCGTAAAATGAATGGAGAAATATCTTGAATCATTGCTAATCGATTTTATGATTTGATATTGTACGAATAATAAGATGCTTAGGAAGGATAATAAACTTGGTGAAAACTGAATGAACAGCGAAAAATATTACATCAACAGCGGTAGTGGAAGTAGTATCTAGTATTTGCGGGTGGTAGGACCTTGTGCAGGGTCCGTCCGGATCGCTACCACCATCTTATCCATTAACCTAGCAGTGTTCGCATTGTTGTGTTCCGGTTTGGGGATAAGACAGCCGGTGTAATGACTAGCATAGAGGCATTCCATCTCAGTCCTCAGGGTTGGCAACACATTTGCAGTCTTAGGCTGCAGTATTGTGAATGCGAATGTCTATGGGTCACAGTTTCCACTTACCATCAGGTGGCCTGTGTGCTAGCTTGCCTTCTGTATGCCATAAAAAAAAGTATCTAAGTCAATAGTGAGTGGCCCTCGTACAAAGCTAGCTACTCGGGTTCGACTCCCGTTTACATTTGTGTGATGAGTGCGAGGATTTGTTTCAGAGACTTAGATATTTTCTATGTAACATAATTAGTTGTGTCTAAGTATGAGGGAAACTGATGAGGCGCAGGATCGGTCCTTGTGGCAAACCTTGGGGGCCTATGTACAGCTGTGGCAGTCTTTCGGCTGAAATGAAGCTGATGAGGATGATGGGTATTTATTACTTTTCTTCTAAAAGTCAACCATCCATCCCCTTTGGAATATAATTTACTCATCATCATCATCACCATCACCACCACTTCCATCCACTGCTGGACAAAGGCCTCTCCCATGGCACGCCACTGATCTCATGAGTTTTTTTTTGTTCCAACTACTCCCAACCACTTTTTGTAAGTCATCGCTCCACCTTACTGGTGGGCGTCCTACACCAGGCAATGCCATGGGCTCCACTCCATAACACGTCTAACCCAACGGTGTTCAGTTGTGTTGTAAAGAATTTAACTAGTTTTTAAATTTTTGATTAGAGTACCATTTATATGGAGGCATATTTTTTTTTTATTGATAAATACCTACACGTGATTTTTTAGGTCTTGTCAATGTTATCCTTAAGTTAATACCACACTAATCTTAATCTATCTTTAAATCCTAACTAACGATTGTATGTAAAGTAAACAGCTTTTTTACCACAGTGAGAGGCTGGTCAGCCTTGCGGCTGATATTTCGCTCGCTTCCTGCTGTCTAACAATGTTGTTCTATTGTGCTGCCATCTAGTTTTAATATGCGGGGTCATAAACAGTTTGTATATGTTCAAAAGGTCAGAGTTAAATCGTGGTGCAGTGCAGGAACTGAACTTTATATACCTAATGAAAACGAGTTAGATTGCAAGTTAGATAGGATTGTTTTTAGTGTAGTTTCAAAAGGTAATTATTCAACAACAGTAGCCGTATTACATGCATTATAGCTGTATCCGTTAATTATGCCCCTTAAAGGAAAAAGGACTTGTTTTTTTTTGTTATATTGTCTGTGTTTTGTTTTTTTTTGTACGATGGAACTTGGCAGTCTTTAAAAACTTATTTAATACGTCGGTCTAACTCGTTATTTTAAAAGCAAATACTACATAATAGTAAACAATTTTTTGAGAAATCTGTTGGTGTTTTCAGTTCTTGTATTTAACGTAATTAGGAGCCAGCGCCGGCTCGCGCTAAAACTTTATCTGATTTAAGCCGTTAAACCTGATTTAGCTCTAACAGTTTCATACATTTTGACACGAGTTCTAAACTACTACACTTAATTTATGTTTTTGGGCCAGGAGGCCTTTAATTATGCGTTCAAATCTCGTTATTTTAAGCACTTGTTAAGTTGTTAACGCAATTTAAAGCAAACACTTCATGCAGTAATTGATAGAATTACTACCATATTTCTAAACGTTAACGCACGCTTCTCTACTACTAAAATCTAAGAAAGAAACTGGTGGAAAAACTGTAACATAATCCAATGCATTCTCAACGATTCCAATGGCCAAGGACTATAGACATTCCATTAGCCATCTCGTTTGCAACGCCCATTCACATGCATTTGTATGTTCTGGCATAATTGGAAAGAAATGGCATGCAGTAATTGCCATCGTATGGGTATTATTACACTTTACGCATAACTTCACGTTGCTAGATGCTTCTCACTACTTAATAACTCTATTTCAAGGAAATTATTTCCTACTACGACTTAGCTATCACGCTAGGAAATGCGGGTCTACCTATCCAACACCTTGTCCTGCTTCAAACAACAAAGAATAACTTGATCTTTGACCACTTGTAGTATCAAGATAAATATAGTTTTAGTCTTAATTACAGCTTAGTTGTGTCAAAACATATGAAACACATCTAAAACTAGCTAGAGGCCCTAAATCATATAATCGTATATCGGTGTTGATCCATAAAAACCAACATCATTCGATATGTTTCCTCAATACGTAATCGATAAAATCGAAAATCAATCGATCGTTGTATGCTCCTCGCTGATTGATTTGATGAATGATTAAATGCCAATACATCTCTCGTAAGACACCTCATCTATTATCTTCGTTGGTAAAATACGTTATAAACATTGATCTTATTACCACTTGACGCAGTTATAGCGTGCATTTATTTCTTTGTTACTTTTCTTGTAAATCTAGTTAAAGTGATACCCGGCAGTAGTCAAGTATTCAAGGAACTGGTTCTAAAGCTAGTCACGGAAGCCTGGATCTAAATACGCGTATTTTTCATTTATATCTACTTGCCAAGTAAGATAACCTAAAGGTTTAGTAAATGTAATGTTAACTTAAAGGTGAAGCAGTAACCATTATATTTTCAACCCTGAACTTTAGAGCATTGATTTGAGAGAGGGGATTAGTTATGCTGGTTAGTCGAATTGGCCTGCGTATCTTGATCTTTCGAACAGATGCTAAGAGTCTATATGATTAAATATAAGACTATGTATGAGAAAATAACGCCATATAATGGACTGCCTATTATTGATAATGAATAATAAATGATAAATATCAGTGTGTGTTGCCAGTGATGACTTATGGATCTGAGACGTGGGCGCTAATAATGGGCCTCATAAGGAAGCTCAACGTCACTCAGAGGGCTATGGAGAGGGCTATCCTCGGGGTTTCTCTGCGTGATAGAATCAGAAATGATGATATCCGCAGTAGAACTAAGGTTACCGACATAGCCCTAAGAATAGCTAAACTGAAGTGGCAGTGGGCGGGGAACATTGCTCGCAGGACTGATGGCCGATGGGGTCAGAAGGTTCTGGAGTGGCGTCCGCGGACCGGAAGACGAGCTGTAGGTAGGCCTCCAACAAGATGGAGTGATGACCTCGTCAGGATCGCGGGACCGCGGTGGATGCGAAAAGCACAAGACCGGTCTGAGTGGAAAGCCTTGGGGGAGGCCTATGTCCAGCAGTGGACGTCTGACATGAAATATCAGTGGCACAATTTCACACAAATTAACCTAGTCCCAAACTAAGCCCTTGTGATGGGTAGAAAAACGTAGTTAAATACATAGAAAACCTAGAACACTCTGAAACAAATACTCGCGCTCATCCCACAAATATTCGATCATTCCGGGAATCGAACCCAGGACCGCAGCTTCGCAGCTAACGATATTCCACTTAAAAGAAAAAATATTAAAAACAAATAACATAGCCCGATGCTTGTTTCAAATCTTAATTATTTGTTTTCCAAATTAATAACATGTAATTAATCGATTTAGTAATTTTCGACTTTCTTTAATTACACTTTCTAATCGATAACTTATTTATAAATAATGAACTGACTTGAACATTAGTTGGATACACTTACGACACGCTTAGTGAATAGCTTTATAAATTTGTTGATGTGTGAATTACCTGAAAATAAGAATATGCAATTAGATTTCAGTGAAAAAAAAACAACACGCTCACAACAATTCGCAAGCAATCGGAATTCAGAAACCTACTTTTACAATGTATGGTCAACGTTACAGAAAATATTTCTTTTTGGCTGGTTATTTTTTTGGGCTTTGGCATTTGATTGACCTTTAAAGTTTTTCAACCAAAAGATATCAACTAGCTATTAATCATTTAAAAATTATGAATTATCTAGATCAAAGCGTGGTCATCCGACTGGCTTAGGATTCGGTTTCCTCAGAGTTTCGCGTAACAACGTATACATCAAAGATATCTTTTTCTTAGTGCAGCAATCTACAGTATGTGAAAATGTGTGTCCGTAAGGTTAACAACATCTGATACATACACAAAAACCTAGTTACATATATATAGGTTTCAAGGTCAAGATTTCAAATGCTTCTAACGCTGAGAACGGAAATTGAAAAATTGGAGAATTGTTATATTATTACTATGTATTTCAAGCTTACCCCCGAAACCTTAACCTGTCCTTCCCATATCCGTCTCAAGTTTTCTCGGTAGCGACTTTCCCCGCGGCACAGTGGCCAGGTTCCTACGTAATTAGCGGCCATATCTATTATAAAATTTTATGGGATAAGTCACCATGAACAACGTTAAATGGCGGATATAGCGTTATTATAGATGATGGCAGCATAGAAATAGGTTAATTTATAAGTGGAGGCGTGTTTGTAAATTAATTACGAAAAATAAACTTGAAGTCAAGTAGCGGAACTGGTTTATAAGGTTGTTGAAATAGTCTAATCAATCAAGTGTGTTAACGCCCTTCTCTTGTATGGAAACTTTTTCCAAACTGGCATATGGCATATGTTTCAAGTGATACGTATATTTTTGATACGTAATTGAAGGTAATGAAAAGAAAAAGTAATGTTAATCAAATAGACATTTATAAACAATAATTGTCAACCTAATGCCTTACGTTAGTCATAATAGTGATACAGCAGACAAAGCAATAAAAATATGCAGCAGTCAATGAACATGCATATTTGAAATGGCGTTTGGGAATCTAATCTCATTAAATCTGATTTTAACTATATTACGTTTATTTTTATAATGTGATTAAAAAAACCAGACCGTCAACACTATTATACACTAAACATATAGAAGCACGTTTAGGCATTCGAAATATCTTCTTTTTTTCACCCAGTGATTGCATAATAGCATCTGTTATCTTTGCCTCTATAGTATAATGATGTTAATAATAGGGCTACTGCCCTCATCGCCACAATCCATTTGCATTTTATTTTTAGTCAACAATCAGTTCAAAACACCAACAACCGCAAACCCACATAATTTTAGACATTCCAACAACACAACCTTTATAACAACGCGCTATTATTGACGAACAGTCACTTGTTTCAACAACATCATTTGAACAATAAATACCACTCAACAATAAACAAAAGACTGTCCCCGAAAATCTCAAACTATACCCAACCTACAGCACGAGGACATATTTCCGTCCACACGACGAAAGGAATGACAAAAACTTACCCCGTTATTTGGTATGCCTTTAATTAACCGAATGGCATTAATGAGCACTTATATAGAAAGTGATTATTAGCGCAAATGTGAATCCGGAGTGAAACTAAATGCAAACGATTAGGATTATCTGTGGCTGTCATGTTTGCTTATGTTCAGAACATCAGGTTTGTTAGGTAACAAAAAAAACGCCCAAACGTTTAAAAAATTGAGAGCTGATGATGCGCTTGTTACAGGAAACTAGTTTATTACGTTTGAGATAACTGCTTTTTAGCTGAGTAAAGACCTTTAACTCTTATAGACCAGTAAAAGGAATTAGTGAGGTTGGAAAGTACGCTTTCATCGTAAATATGAAAACCTTTTTAAAGAAATTGTACCAAATTGAGTGCACTTTACGCAATGAACGAGCTTCATTATTATCAAGCAGTCAACACTTTACGTTTAATTCGTGCCCGCAGACTGTTCCAGTCACGGAAACAAAAGTCACGAAACGAAAAAGTGCGTCACTAAGATGGCTTTGTGTGAAAAACAAATGAAAAGCAAAAGTGAGAGATGAAAGCTGGATCGGATCTTTTTGCGAGTGCTCAGTCATGTTTGAAACGTTCCCAGACCTTCACAATGGGTCGTTTGTAAATAAATGAGATTATAACCTGTCGTAATACGTATAACAATCGCGGGCTCAAAGAAAGCGTTGCGCCATCGCTCAGAGTTGAGACTCAAATAATAATTTGAGGTGACAAGCTCAATTAAAAGTTGAGCAAAAACGCTTTCGCTTTCGTTTGATAATGCGCGTGAGACAAATGAAGATCGCTGGCGATTCCGCAACGCCGCACACAAGCGGATACATCGTTTTTGCAAGCTAAATAGCGGTTGAATTCAAAGTGACGGCTTAATTTTTTTTGTTTCTAATAAATCCTAACGTAACTTTGCGCGTTCCCCACAATCAATATGTTCTAACTCTTTATTAAAATAATGCGGAATAGTACAAATAAACTCCGGTAGTGTTGTTACAGTTGAAATGGAAATTCTAAAGTTACTCCAATTGATAAAATAATTTATTTAGAAACAAACAATATGGTATATTTATAGAATAAGTGCGAAAATATTAAACTTCAAAAAAAAGATTGTATAAATTAAGAAAAATGTCACAATAGAATTATTAAAATCAGTTTGTCCTTGCTCTAAATAAAATTTATAGCAAAATCTCGTTTTGCAAATGACGAAAAAATGGGGTGTTGTAAGATTAATTCGGCATTTGTATACTTAATGAGCTGCTTTACACCATATCTTTAAATTTATTGGTTGTATAAATGTGTGCTAAATAATATAAAAAACTTGATTTTGATTCTACGACCAGACGACGAATAAACCATTTTTTATTTTTTATTGGCAAATCATTATTAGAAGAAGTTTACAAAAACATTATATGTAACTATTGTTTAAAAAATAGCATAATAGATTAGAGAAACCAATAAAAAGAAGGAACATAATTATTCAAAATCCTATTCTAATACACTAAATTGTCTACTATTATTTTCTACTCTAGATAATTTACCTTAATAAGTTGCTATCAAATTAACTAACGAAGTCTTAGTTTTTTTATTGATTGGATTGGTTAAGAATAATTAGAACGAAGCCTGTTGAAATCATTAATGCGTAAGTACCCATTTAAGGACATAAAATAACTGATTACTTATCCAAAACATACTTAATATAACAATAACTCTAACAATCGACCAACAAACAGTTTTACTACAACACGCTAAACGTTTAATAAGACTCGGTTTCGACACGGCGACCTTTGGCAATAGCTTTGTTCACATTAGATTAATTGATAATTGCGCTGAATGCAAATTGTAATGGGCGTAATATGCCCCGGGTGATTAAAAAATAATTGATTGGTGGCATTGTTGGCAAATGAAATATTGAAATGTGAACGCTAGACGGACGTAACATCAGCGCAGAAATCAAGAAAAATATGTATTTACGCTGAAATATATTCGAAACTTGCCCGATAAATGAAAAAGTAAAGTGCAAAGATTTAGGTCAGTATTGTAAATAAATAAATATCAGAGGAAAATGTCACACCAATTCACAAAAACAAAACCTTAGCTAGCTAAGCATAAGCTAGGCTGCTCTATGGGTCCTCCTAAATCCTCAAATATATAGAAAACATCCTAACCTCAGAAACAATAACTCGCTCTCATCACTTAAAATAACAGTAACAAATAATCTGATATGCAATTTTGGCAAATTACAAATAAAATTATACTTAGGTACATAAAAACAATCCTTGAAAATTTAATACTTAAAAAGTTCTGAAGCATTTAGTGTATTTAAAAGTTTGAATGAAGCAAAGTGTTTTGTTTCAACAATTGACTTAACAACAAAAACTCCTTTAATATTACATTATTGCCATCTGCTGTTAAAGCGAAATGTTTCACCTTAGTTGGTAATTAAGTCTTTGAATAACAATAAAAATACTTCCCTGCGCACGCACAGCTCAAGGACGGTGGTGAAGGGCCCATCTTGGTCTATCTTTAACAAACTTATCATCATATCAGGCAACTGCGTCAGCTACCTTATACAAAAGGTAGTTAAGTTCATTATACTATGTTTCCTTTTCGAGCAATCGTCGCGATAACTTTGTAAATTGTTAATTTCAGACTTCAAGTATTAGGTTTAATAGCTTTAGGATAAAGTTCAAAATCCATTGCCAAATGAAACAGGCAATAAGATTTAGTACATGCATCCTCGAAAGACTTGCTAAGGCATGCGCTGGCGCTTAAAATGCCACGCTCTGCTCCACCCGTAACGATATTTGAAATGTCAAAATCGTGATTTTTGTCGAGAAATGTTTCGCAAATCATGTGCAACATAAAACCTAATTCCGTACATTCCTAAGTACAAATAAAAGGAAATCAATCGGATAGCTGCAGATAGAAAGAGACATTCTCGTCAAGATATAGACGTAAAAACACATTTTACGGTGTCAATAGCACTGAGCAACGTCGTCAAATGCAAATGTCCTCTAGCCAAGTTTCTACTTGGACTAGACGGCATTATATTCCCTGACCATCAAACTAATGCTCTTATAATGGCGCCATTATATTATGATCCGTGGAGAAAGCAGACGCGACCATTTAAACGAGAACTAAAGCCTGTCGAATAGATACAAATAGTGAGAATCGTCACTAGAATATTTTAAATGTGAAAATCAAACAAATAATCAATGTGGTGTTATATTTTTTTAGTTACTAATTAAATACTCACATGTCGAAGAACTGATTATTGATGGACTCGGTCGATTTTAGAGTGCAGACCACGCACGGGCAAACGCAGTGTGGGTAGACCGCCCACCAGATGGAGGGACGATATGAGGACGCTTGCTGGGAGCGGGTGGATGAGGAAAGCCCACGTTCAAGCCAGTTGACAAGCCGTGTAGATGCCTATATGAAGCAGTGGACTGTTATAAGCTGATGATGATGACTTATTGACCACGGACAAATGTTAAAATCATCATCATGCGTAAAAGATCACAAATTTAATTCTGTATAATAACATTTACGCAACTTAATGGTACAGATAAAAACCGTAAGTATGAAATTAATTATTTCGCATATTGAATGACGTAATTTTTAAAATTTATACTTATTATTCCTATTTAATAAAAATAATAAAAATATTTTACATTTAGATCCAGGGTGTTGCGATTTTGAGCCTTAAAATACTGATGTGTAAAAAAGAAGGTAGTTGTTCAACATGCCACCGATAACCTGGAATCAGATATCTTTATGGTGTAAGACAGTAGGGATCAAGGTCATTGGCCAGCTCGATTAAAATATTTAGATCGAGGAATTCCTATTGGTCACGGCTGGCCTCGAAATGCGGAAGAAAGGTTTCAATGACAAGGTCCAATTACTTCTTTTGTTTCATTAAATCGAAGACAATAGTAACTACAATTTATTTTATGTTTTTCGGGTTTTGAATCTAAAAGGGGACCAACAGGACCTTATTACCAAGGATCCGCTGTCTGTCCTTCATTGTCCGTAAAAGCCCACTATAACAACAAAATAATTTAAAGTAAAAGTTTATTTGTTGGCGTTTTCTTGTTCTTAATATTGTACAATGATCTTTCGTGTGGACTCCCTTGCACTTGGCCGGTTTTTTATTGTAATTTGAAGCATATGTCACATCATATCCAACCTGACGAAATCCGATCATACAGTTTATGCAATAGAATACGTGCACTAGAACACAAGGCAATAACGGTGTCATTGTGTGTTTCGTAAGCGATAATGAACTTAAATGGCTTTATGCTGCTGACATTGAGTGTATAAATAAGTTTACATATTTAGCAGAAATTACAAATAAAGTTATTACAAAAACTGCCATAAAAAGACCTCATTATAAAACTGACGAAGTGAATATAGAGCACGCGTTAATTTAGGAACCGATCGATTTTCGACCGTCAGCAGCGCCTCAATAACGCCCGCGCAGCTTCGACGCCGCGTTTGCGCAGCGCCCGTGACGCTGGGACGGCGCTGACAAGACGTTCCGACGTTCGATAACTAGTCGCCACTGACGTCCCGGTGGCGGCTCTGCGCGGGTGTTATTGACGATGACGTTCGAAAAACGCCACTGCGTCGCGACGGCGCAGCGAGAACGTGGCGTTGATTCTGCGAAGGCGTTAATAAGACGCTCACGTTCGAAAGACGCTAGGTGAGAGGGGGCTCTAATACTCGTATTGCCACATTAACACATTTAACCTATATAGCCAGTATAAAGAAGTAGCCAACCTGTTTGATTATTGCAAAATAAATAAATCTATCAATAACTCATCAAAAATGCAACATTTTGACTTACATCTGTGCTAAAAATACAGTTGTTAGCATAACTTTTACAAAAAAACAAAAGTGTGCGAAGTGCCGTGAGTCAAGGTAAATTCCGAAACGATGTCACCTCCATCGTTAGTCCTTTACCGTTCACCAGCAACTATAGTGTTCTACTAACTATACGTATATCTATGTTCTTGCAACAAACAGAATGATTAGCTATCTGGTCCGAACGAGCCAGTCACGACGTGCACAAAGGATACTTAAACTGCGCGAATGTTAGGATCTAGAAAGTAATTTAAACCTTTTTAGGGTTCCGCACCCAAGGGGTAAAAACGGGACCCTTTTACTAAGTATCCACTGCCCGTCTGTCACCAGGCTATCTCATGAACCGTGATAGCTAGATAATTGAAATTTGCACAGATGATGTACTAATTTCTAGTTGCCGCTTTATAGTTTTTGTTGCTATCAACAAAAAGTATTTAAGGAGGACTATACAACAAGGGTGATTTTTTGCCGTTTTTTGCTCGATATTAATGTATGTATGTATGTATGTATGTATGTATGTATGTATGTATGTATGTATGTATGTATGTATGTATGCATGTATGTATGTAAATATATATACACCGTGTTTTTTTTGATTTACGATAACTTCGGCATATTACTAGGTATATCTATAGAAACTAATTGGTAGATTAGATTTTTAAATATTGCAAAAAAAAAATTTTTTTCAGTTTAGAACAAAATAATGAAATCTTTTATCTTTGGTCATTCTAAAAGGGCCTTTAGAGTTACCTAGCTAATAATCAGTGTCAAATACGTCTATGTTGGCGTGACATACACACACAAGTAAAGATAACACTTGACAGGTACAAGTCACTTTAGATTGACGCGTATACAAACCTAACAATTGGAAACTCTTTACTCATACGTATTAAAAGAAAATTGTTGTTATCAATTTCAAAAGCCTTTTACACTAGTTTAACGTGATTAACTGATTAAATTTAAAAATTAAATATCTTTAAAACCGTTAGACTTATCATTTGTCTGTCTTCGGGAAATTAACTTTGTTTGACCTAAAGAACGTTCCCTTAAAGTTATCGTAAATCAAAAAAAACACGGTGTATATTAATTCCATGCAACAACAGTTATTTTTATAGATAATGGTACGGAACCCTTCGTGCGCGAGTCCGACTCGCACTTGACCGGTTTTTTTATATAGCTTTTTGGTGACAAAACATTTGCAACACGGTAAACTGTCAATATACTTTATTGTTATTGCAAAACGAACCAAGCGTAACAAAGCAAAGCGTAAGAGGCGTCGCAGTTTGAATGTTTGTAACTTGAATTAAGAAATATAATATAATTTTCTTCGTAAATTTTAATTATTTGAGAAAAACCATGCCAGTAAAACCAATGGTTCCTAAACAGCACCAAATTTAACTTAATAGTCTTTTAATTACTTGTAATAAGCCGGTTAAGTTAAGTTAACTTATTATGCTGTCATATGATTAACTAGGGGACGCCCGCGGCTTCGTACGCGTAGAATTAGTTTCCCGATACTCCCCATATTTAAACCCCTTAGGGGATAAATTGCCGAAAACCCTTTCTTAATGCTCACTTTCATCATGGATGCCCACTGTACCAAATTTCAAGTTTCTAGGTACAGTAGTTTCGGCTTTGCGTTGATATATCAGTCAGTGAGTTAGTGCCTTAAGATCATGGTTACCTAAACATCATTTAACCTTTAATAACGGTACACAATGTCTTCTGTGCTTGTATGTCTCGATTTTTCTGAGCTAAATTTTCCGTAACGGTCCACCCCAAAACGTACGCAAACCAAATTAGCATTAAACGCAAACGAGAATAAATGTTATTTGTGGCCGAATTGCCTTATCGTTAAGTCACGAAATAAAAGACTTTTTGCTTTTAATGTCACATGTAACCTTGGTCGCTTTATTTATACCAATTGAATGTGCCTTTTAACTTTCCTAATACGTCTATTAAAAGTTATAGCGCATTTGTCGTAGTGAACACGGTCTATTACAGTAATAGTTTGAATTTGTAAAGTAAATGTTGGTATGCTATTTGTTTGGCGTCTGCCCGTGACTTCGTTTGCTATGACCATCCCACGAAAATAGGTTTCTTTTTCAGAATAAATTGGGTCTTATAATAGAACACTAAAAAAGTAGAGCCAGCCAAGAGTGATTTCTTCATAGTACACAAAAAAATAACCTACCGCCAAACTGCAGTGTTCGCATTGTTGTATTCCGGTTAAGGGATAAGACAGGCTGTGTAATGACCAGCATAGAGGCATTCCATCTTAGTCCTCAGGGTTAGCAACGCATTCGCAGTCTTGTGTATGCGAATGTCTATGGGACATAGTTTCCACTTACCATCAGGTGGCCTGAGTGCTTATTTGCCTACTCTATGTCATAAAAAAAAACAATAGGTATTTATAATATTAGCTATATCGACCAAAGCTGCTAGTAACACCAGCAAGTTCTTTATTGACTCAACTAGCATATTAGTTGGTGGCTAACGTCTTGTTAAGCTCGTATGGAATCAAGTCACTTGTTAAGGTCACGTATTAAGGTTAGCTGGAAGAGATCCATTCAAGGGATAAGTTCGCCTTTGTACGATCCTTTTCTATAAATACTGTATTTTAATTTCTTTGTTTTGTACAATATAGAGTTTACATACATATATACAAACATACTTATGCACAACAATCACAATTTTGTAAGAATTTTCCAAAGTTTAATTCTCAGTGAATCTTTCGCTTGTACTTATAACAATATTAAGTGAGTTTATTATAAACTTGCCTTTTTAATTTGGTTTCCTAGAATATGGATACAAATAGATTTTACCTTTAAGGTTGTCAAATTATCCTAAGTTTCATATCAATGTATTCATCTCTGTCAAACTTGGCCTAGAAATATTGAAACAAATGGTGGAATCCGCAAACCAAGGCACGCGAGCTACTTATTCCTAACCTTCAAATGTAAGCTCTCATTCGCCATTTTTACTCTTTTAATGATACACTTAACTCAATAACGGATAATATCTTCAAATTGCCGATGCGTGCTGTCGAATTTTATCGACAAGATTTATGATTCGTTCGAGTTATACTACTTTTGTAGATCACTTAAGAACATAAATCAATATATCTTGAGGTTTTTTAGTATTAATACGAAGTAGGTACCTGAGTTGCTTATGACAGATGTGTAAATGTCATTTAGGTCGTATACTTTTGTACAATTGCCTCTTTCTTCACCTTAATTTGGTGTATGAATTGAAGCCATATCGTCTTTGAGAAAAAGAAAAGCATAATTATGACCAGAATGATAATAAAGGTTCCTTCTTTTGGCTTTGGAACCTTGAACAATTGTGAGGTGTAAACCCTGTCATAAACAAGTAACGTAATGAATATCATACACACAAAAAGAAATCGTTACTACTTTAGAAAAAAACTCGTATCTGATATTCCGAGATGTATGAGTTTATACGACACGAAATATGACATACGAGGTTTTTTAAAAACAATGACGAAATACCGTCTAACTCAGTAGCTTGCTTGCATATCAGGGGCTTTATTCTACTCTGTGAAACCATATTGTCAACGTTACAATAGATACCGTACTTATTTACCTATATATTAGTGCATAACGGTACGGTCATATACTTTATTGGTAAGCTTATCATAGAAAATAAAATTTGACGTAATGAAAGTGGATATCGGCAACAGGGCTCTATAGTGTATTTCAAAGTCTGAAATTATGAACTACTCATTCATAAGTAAATGTAACCACTACCTACGTGTAAAGTGTACATTTACACCAAAAAGTCAACGAACTAAGGAATCAAAGTCAAACAAATATTGAAAAGATCTGCCATTGAACTAACGTTAGAGGCATTGAAGCGAGGTAAGCCACTTTCTATGTGCTCAATGACGCGATGAAAGTACCAAAAACCTTTTGTCATCCATCTTGGTATGCCACTGTGGCAGAAAATGATAATAACCCTTTTATGAACATAGTAGTACGAGAAAATATCCCGTACAATTTATTTCTTTCGTAGGAATGCTGAATAATAATATCATGTTCTACCCATTTAAATTATGTAAGTAATTGCGATAAGATGTTGGTAGAAATCCTAGTAACCCTACCTATGAAACTAGCGGTCCCAGGTTAGATCCCTGGTGGCAAATATTGGCTCCTGATTCATGGATGTTTTCTGATATAAGTATATATTTCCCTAAATAATGTATTTCGTTTTCTAGTACCCACACACATAAACTTACTTTGGGACTAGGTAAAAATTTGTGTAAGGTGATTCATGTTTTTTTTATTACTACCTATCTGCATTCTTAAACAATATGATTACGCTCATACAAGTTGCCGCCTTTTTAAAGCGTTGTTTATCAATAACGTATACAAAGTAAATCGTTCCAACAATAATTTTATGTGAAGTAGCGTAGAAACTCCGTCCTCAATCAGATCAATGGAAGTGGAAAAGATTCCTAGATGCTATTTCCCACTTTCTACTCGTAATTCAATACAGCAGCTTCATTGGTGTGTGAAGATGCAAAATACATAGATAGATACACACTCGAGCAATTAATATACACGTAGAAGTAAAAAACTTACCGGTGAAAAGAGAATTAAGACGAACATAATTAATAAACGACAAAAAATCAATGAATGTATCTAAAAGAGGCCATTTGATGTAAGGTGGAGAGGTTTTTTTAAGTGTACAAATAAATCTTTAGCATGCAAAATCCTTATCATTTTAAGTCAAATTGTTAAAACAATTTAAGACCAACGACTGAAGTCTAATTTAAAATAGTCACACATTGTTTATCATTTAAAAGCAATGCGTAAGAAATGATATAACAATCATCAACAGCCAAATCACAACATTAATCGCTAAATATGACGTATGCCATAAATACTACGCACAAATCGCACAATACAACAAGTGGGGACAAAACACAGGATCCACGCTCCGCTGCGTCCATCTGTACAAGGCCCGATGTACCGATACCAGAGGATGTCCGTCCGCCTTACTGGTCATATTTATGGAAGAGAAGAACTTCCGAATTACAGAAGGCCTTTGAACAAAGGAAAATGTTAGGGTAAAGATGATGAACTACATTTAGTTTAATTGAACGGAAAAGGGATTTAAATCGTGGATGATGGTTATGATAACCGCAAGAACTTCCGAATTATGAGAAGGCCTTTGAACTAAGGTAAAGCTGATGAACTAATCACACGGACAAGTGATTCGAATCATAAATAGGATGGCGATGATTAACAACAACAATCATTATAATATTTCGATGTCTAATTTGACGAAGCATATTAAAGTTCTCCAAATTTAAAATCTGATTTTACCTAATTATGATTCTGAAGTTCTTGAATTTAATTTAATTTGTTTTCAATAACAAACATTAACTACTACGTTTTACTCACGTCAACCGCTTCATTTAGGTTACAAAAAGTAGTTCAAATGGAGTCTTTTTTGTTTTCATGGTGTCACAAACCATTATGATTCATCTTTAATGTTCTTTAATGATTAGACCTAGAGTGATGAGATGAATGATCTCAAAAGGCATCTACTTTACGACTTCATTTATTACTGGGTCATCATACTAACCCACCGTTTGATTGAAGTCCATCGGTACCGCTATCCTTAGAATAACTGGATCGTCCAAGTCATTATGAACAGCTGAAGATCAATGAGTATCATCGCACTGATTTGTACCAAAGCCTTCCGCCATCAGCATTCATTATTACGGTCATCGAAGAAATTCTTAGAACGATTGCTAAGATTCCAAGTGTAACCTTACTAAATTTGCACACAATGGTCTTAAAACTTAAATGTTTCATCCTAATACATTCTGGAACTGGGATACATGAGGGTAAAAGAAATACCCCGCAATTACTTGGGGCGCGAATATCCAGCCAATTTCGAGATCCGCCATTAAAGCAATAATGAGAAAATTATTCAAACCTTACCTTTAGACGGCCCACGTATCGTGTTTTCATCATCGATGCTAAAGGCCCAGCCAAATTACTAGTATACACGGACATAACCAACCTTATATTGCTGTTATTGAACTAAAAATGAGCTTCTATGATCTTCTTTATAAGGTATAAATTTAACTACACCAAAGGTTAACAATTTTGGGATAATCTATGTAAGTCAGGAATTACGCTCTTGGGTCTTGTCTCGATTCTAAAAGGGGCGATTACGATGATCGATTGCATTCGATTCCGAAATCTTTTGTTAGCAGTTCTGTAAATTGTTTTTAATGGTTCATGTTGTATATTATACTCGTAATGTGTTGTAAAGACCGAAAGCAGAATTTTTCAATTTACGTCATAAAAATACGGCCTCACCCGGTTTCAACCTGGTTTTGTGGACGTAATGTATAATTTTACTTGCTTGGAAGGATTGACAGTTAAATTGCGGCAAAGAGCTAGCACGCAACATTTAAGGTATTATTTATTTATGGAAATGCAAAATCTGCACATTTATTTTTCGTGAAGAGGTACTTACTAACTTTGTAAGTCATTATTTATCTAACATGAACATTCAACTCACAAGTACCTAGTATTATATAAATTACCTAGCTGATATTATTTAAATTTTTTTTTTACTCACGAATATATCTAATACCTTAACTTTATCTAATATATTAACTCAGAACTTATAAATTATGATTTTGAAACAGGGAATTTTTCAATAGTCTTTTACAAATAACTGACCAAAAATAAACGCAAACGCGCTGAAATCAATAAATTCAATCCACCACACCAAGCAAAGAACGCAGAAAGTAGATATGAGCGCCGATGGCCAAATGCACGGCGGCGGCGCGAGCTGAAATCTTTCACGGCGGCGGCGGCGTTTCGGCGGCGCGGCCTTGAGGGCCTTAGATTTTTGGAAGGGATTGATTTGTTAATAAAACTTGAAGAAAAGCATATTATTGGTTGCTTTAAGTATATTATTTATTTAAGGAGAACTCAACATTTATATGTATTTAAATCACAGCGCCTAATAAGCCTATTAATAGAAACAATTAGTAGCTAACTAGCATTTGCGATGTAATACCTATCACGTTTACAAAATAATAATTCCAGTATTTTTTTACTCAAATATTATCTTTCATCCATTTTACGTTTACGCCGCGCAGTAAACACACATTAATTCGACGAAATACTTGACACGACTGAGCAAGCGAACGCGTGATACGCGGGTAGGTAGGTGGTGCGAGCAGGAAAGCAAGTTGTTAACGTCTCGCGACGGCGCGCCGCGTGCTCTTCTCAGCGGCGGCGCGTCGACGCGACCTCACGGCGACGACGGCGCGCCGGCGCGGCGCTCATATCTAGCAGAAAGTCACATCTCTAGGAGAAATCTTATCGATTATAGAAACGAATAATCGATTACGAAGCCAATCGATTATCTAAGGCTGTAATTTGACAGCTGTCAAAACTTATAATCTTCTAAACGCGGACGTCTGAAATGCTGACTGGAACAGGAATTACTTGTATGTGCGACCATTTTCTCATGGTCTCTAAATTGGACGGAGCGCTTGGATATTTTATTTCTCTTTGAGTTGGTGGTTGTATTTAATGCGTGTAAATCCTAAAGTAAACCATGCGTGAAGTTATAATGACAAGCTGAGATAGGTTTATCTGATGTTACAAGAATAGGAGCTAGTCGATGGTCCCTTTGGGCTTTACAATATGGTACAGTTTGCGTTGGTATTGCTGTTTTGTCTATCTGTACTGCATTTTGACCATTCTCTTTGCTTATGGCGATGACAATTCAATAAAATTACGGTTCAAGATTCCAGATAAGTTAACGATGGTTAAGGCTTATTCAGTGATGTCATGTACTTCAGATCATCAGCACCACACCTTTGAAAACAGTGACGCGAGAAAAAAGCTGCAACTATTAAAGAGAATCACACTACATATTGCATTATACATATTGCATTTTTTACTGATTATGATTGAGAATGGGTCTTGGAATCCCTTATCGTACTTAATCTGTCTTAATGCATCGTTTGTCCGAGTTTTCGTACTTTTTTCTGGATTTTAATTCTTTTACAAAATATAAAACTGATACCTTTAGTTTTAGCAAGTTGGAATTGTGTTTTTTAAGCTAAATTATTCTTTAAAATTAACTCAGGAGTACTAAGGCAGTATTAATAAACTCATATTGGCTGTGACGCCCCTCACTAGATACGTCAAAGTAAACGTCAAGCCATAGAAAACTGTCATTTTTGACACATCTTGAGACGGGCATTACAGTTGTGATCAGTTTATATTTAATACCCATAAAATATGAACTCGACAATATTCTTCTGTGCCTTTTTGTGTTGACTTTACGCGTGTGTTTAGTGACATCACCAAAATAATTTCCCTCAAACCAAACAGGTTTAACTTGTGAGAAAGTGCCGTTTTTCATGTATACGATACGGTAAATACTTTAATTTTTAATTATCAATTTATAGCTACATGTTATATCATATCATTAAGCAAATAGGTTTCGGAAAAGGTTATGAATACATCCTTAGGTGAGATTTAATGTTATAAACAGACTCGATCAGAAATACGATGAAAAATCAATTATCTGTTTCGTTTTCGTTTTTAAAGCATACCTTTTTTTCGTGTACATGTCCCTGTCTACCATTTTTTGATTTCTCTGTGCAATATGTGAACCGACTTCGTGAGTCCCAAGAAACAGGCTCAGCCTAGTTTGGAATCCACCGGATACTACTTGGATATATTTTGGAACCGTGTGATTTCTTTATATACGCGTAAATGTGTTCTATTCTATTCTCTTTTTTTCTAAACATCAATTATATTCATGTAATAATGTTTATTTTTCGCAACGAACAATTTTACAATTAGTTTAAATTAATCACCACGTAATTTTTTTACAACAACAAAGAAAACAAAATTGTGTGTTTAATATTAATAACGCGTCAAAATGTTTACAATGTTGTTCGTAAGTAATAGCCATTCTGATAAAGATAACAATAAAACGTAACCTCCAATAAGAAACCTGTCGCAAGGGTCACACGGTGACCGAGACCCCTAAGTTACAACTACTTATAACCACTTATATAAGATCTTTTAGAGCGAATAACATAAGACTCCAATTGGCGAAAGCGCCAGGTGCGAACGCCTCGAGTCGAATTTCGATTTTCTCCGTGATATACCGATACCGGTTTGTCTCGTGAAATTGATAATGCGATTGTTTTGTTATTTTGACATAATAGTGGTCACGAGTTGTATAATTTATGATAGCTTTCTTGTTTGTTAGGTCCTGAGATAACAAAATAATACCATAAGTTTAGGATAAATCAGTTGATAGAAATTGGTCTCGAAACTTTAACCACGCGTGAATTTATGTAGTCAAGTCTTCATTGGAATGCAAATTTATTCATTGAGGGTTTTCTTTGATACAACCGATAATCTCACTCTTTTTAATATTCGAAAATTAATAAGCTGAACAAATTTCTCCAATAACAAATCACACCTTTACCTCGAATATGTCCATACAATACCTTACCACACCATAACTAGTTGTTTGTTTACCTCCGCACAAGCTTGATGTAATGTTAACATACATCATACGCCGGATATGATTGTTGCGTGTTTCCTAACCTTTGTTTGATTAAACGTTATCGCAATGGAACTTAATTATTTTTGATCAACAAACAAAGAAAGTTTGATCAACATCAGAACAATCATTCAGCCACGGGGAACAGTGTCGAAATAGACGAGGTCTTCATTTCTTTCTGTAGTTCATTGAACTTCAACAGCATCTAAAATGAAGATATCCAGTTAAAGGAGAGCCCCGGCTTGGAAAAGATTGATTGCTAGTGGGGGTCTAGGTTAGTCTTCTGTGACCATCGTCCATGGTTGTAATTACGAACTATTTCACAGTTTTACGCGCAAAGCAATTTGGAGTTTGTTGAACTATCTGCATCTGAATTAAGAAGCCTTTTGACATTGATTTATTTAACTCTAACAATGACGAAAAACTGAACATGCAATGAATTTAAAAACTGTATACGATTTGGTAAAAGAGTTATAGAAAACCATATGGGAGGAAGCAAAGACAAGAATTTACGCTGATGTGAGTGAAGTCGCTTCCTGAATTGCCAATAGCTAAACGATGTTTAGCAAAGCTAAATATTTACTGTAGGTATATATAACTAACATGCTTGTAATAACCCAGTTAAAGAGTACTTTAATGTGTTTATTGATTTGTGATTTCTCAACTTAGTCGTTTTACGACGGCTAAAATGTACAATTAGGGCATGCCATGTCGATATTTTATGGCACCGACATGGCTTCCTCCTGAGGAAAGCAGGATAAAAACGAAATGCGCAATAAATTAAGCATGATAGAAATGAAAGAAAGATTTTATATTATATGTCTTCAACTTCAACAAAATATATACTTATTTTTCCTTGGCAATGGTTAAAGATTAGGAAAAATAACAGAAAACCTCACTCCGAATTTCCCAAGCCCAATCATTCAATCTAAAAATATAGAACATAAATAATTCTAACAACTTGATTCTGAAAACATCATACCTGTGATGGGTGCCCATAGGATCTTCCCTCCATATTAACTAAAGATTACTACGCAACTTCGTTTTAAAAGCCACAGTACCTTCCGGTCGAACCCGGTAGCATCAAGGACGTCACTTCCACAACACAGTTTTTATACGGCCTTACTTCCTCGGCAGTCATTGTTCGCGCAATGTCGTTACGATGTAATTATTACTTACTGTTTACTGTTTATAGTAAGTTCCACAGACAATCTGAAGTCAATTATGGGCGCTTCAGAGTAATAATCGGACTTTCAGGCCAAGTGCTAGTTAGCCTTCACTATGTAAAACAGATTTAATTAATGGACACAATCCTGCAGTCAAACTGTTCCAACAGTTTTGCAGGGCATGATATATTATTGTACTGTGTTGTTTGTTTTTAATAAATAAATAATAATAATAATAAATAATAATGTCAAAAAAAAAAGTACGAATACATACGTATGTGTTCTAATAATGTTGAACTTACAGGGCAAAATCGGTCGACAGACTGTTTGTCTGTGTTAGTTTGTTAGTAACTCTTATATTCGCATTGCCATCGCGCTCGGTGCGAAGATATGCTTTCTGTCTGGTTCTGATTGGTATGGAAATCGAAAACCGTGGCGATGTTGAATGTTGACGTTGACGTTTTGCAAATGTTTAAGAATGTCATCAAGGAACCGATCAAATGAATACTTTTAAAAACTATAAATGAAATGAGGCTATTTAATTTCAATTTTTTGCGTGTCTTCGATGACAGCAAAAAAGTACAAAAAATAAGACCTTGCCAAAATTCTAGGTTAAATCAATTTGAGCGTGATTTTAAGAGCTCGTCCAAACGTTAAATTAAAGGTTAATCGTTTTGAACTGCGCTTGCGTTTTATACTAACCAATAAGGAAAATAACATAACTGCAAAATGGCATCGGTATTTAATTATTTACCACCAAATTACTGTTGTAATTAAAATGTGAATACAAATAAAAATACATTATAATAGCTTACCTCGAACAAGAGAAGAGCACCGCAAAACCGCGCACAACCTGCAATTAAGAAAAAACGTGATTAGAAAATGTAAAAGAAAATCATTAAGCGAAGATATTATATGATAGATTAAATTTAAACAGTAACGCCCTCTACGGAAGTTACGATGTCGGTGGAACAAATTAAGTAACGTATACACAATATATTACTTGGATCGAAAGTGAAAATAACGAAAGTAAGAGGTGATCCAACGAGTCGATTGGCGGCCATTTTGACAAAATAAAAGATGAGCCTGTGTGCGTGAAACTCGTTTCTAGTGGTGTGGTCAAGATTTGTATGGGTGTCTTTGATATTATAAAATGTGTATTGAATCATACTACTTCGGATTTCGCAATTGACGTACTTATCTGATAAAAAACACATCAAGTGTATAAGAGAAATTATGAATAGTTGGAAAGACTCACGATGTAATCGAGGTGTATGATGTGGACATAAATCAACCCTATTTATGATGATATAAAGGCAAGATCTACATAATTTTTTATTGTACGCATCTAATTACAATAATTTCTAACACGCAATATTACTTCAATCAAGCTACACAAGCGACTATTAATTTCAATTAGTAACTAACACAAACTTTTGAAGAGGTTTTAAAAAACTCTATCTCCAGACAAACACTGTACTGTCTCGAAACGCAGACATTGTTAAAGCGAAAAAATCTAATTGTTACGCAAGAGAAGTCGCTTTTATGAGTTCGTGCGGACAATGACTCCGCTTAAGTTATAGGCGAGAAGCAGGAAACATCTTTTTTTTTTTTTTTTCTTCTTATCTCCAGAATCACCTGAGTCTATTTGGCTTCCATTGCTTAATTTACGCAGCTGTCAAAATAATGTTCATATTAACGCCTGACACAACTGGCCACCCTGTTCGTCAGCTTTGTACCACAATAATCTCGCGGCAGATGGATAGCCCCAGGCGTGACGACGCATCTGGCGTTGAACTCGAGTCTTTATTGAATTTTAATAAGCCAACCGTGTGTTACCTTTTGTAAGTTAAGGACAGAAAGTAGTGTTCCAACAACTGATTAGTGATGCAAGCTCTTTGTTTGCTGGGAATGGAATATTTTCAAGCTTGTTTTATTTTACCTCTTTTGTCAGATGTTAAATTTTGGAGGTCTATTAAACCGCATTCCTGCGACGGATATGTTTGACGGAAATGTCGTGACTAGTTTACCATTGGCAGCTTGCGTAACTTTAATTAATGGTACAGCAGTATACAGATAGACCACTTCATTAAATATCAAAGCAAAGTCTAATCCTAGTTTTAATGGATGCAAGCTATTAATAACTAACGTTTTGCTGGAACGATTATCGTTAACGTCGACACTTACGTAAACGTTTAGCGATAGAACGTAACGTTTGATGGATGTATTTGAAAATAAAAGAGCATGTTATGTCGACGATACAAATGAAAGAATAACGATGGGTTACGAAATGTTGTAAGAGCTGTCTATGGAGCTGTCAAATCTGCTCCAGTTTTTCGAGTTGTAAACACATCTTGGATTACTTTAAGAAGGTTGTTAAAAAAATGTTATGCAGTTTGTAAGTAATAAGGTAATAAATCTAATGGTTACATTGAAAACCACAACGAAATGGAAAGTAACAAAGAAATAAACTGGTTCTATAGCGATACAAATAATTGTATTGGCTAAGGTTAACAAAACAAAAGTTTCAAAATATTGTTGTGGTCGCGAACCAGTAGGTCAAGAAGGCAGTCAACCTTGACTCATCGATCGTAATGTAGCTGTTTTGATATAGAGCAATGCTATTTTAGCTCAAGATCCTCTTGTGACCTTTTAACATTCTATATCAAAATTAATTGGATCACCTTTAGAAATAATAAAAAGCTGTCTTTAAAATAACAACAGAGTTAATATAAGAGTGTCACCTCTCATGTACATACATAAAGAATAGCTAGCCGACTTACACAGAAACAATTGAATCGAAATTTCAATACCAAAACAGTTGGTTACACTGTACATTACTATGCACTAGCTCATTATGCTGTGGTTGTCTGCTTGTAACCTCTGCCACTGCACATTAGTGGCTTTGTCTGGTAACGAACCTGACTTGAGCCTTGTTAAAGTCGGGTTTGAATGTACGTTCTATTTTCAAACGACTATGAAAAGGGAAGTTAATAAGAAAACGTTGGCAATACAACCTGCCAGTATTTACAAATGGGTGGCGAAAAAGTTTTTTAATCTATTTCGGTGTGTTGTCACGACATATGCCAATCAAATGTAGGCCATGTTTCCGTACACGGATACCTAAATAATAAATAGATTAAAACCCCTGATACAATGGCGAACCCTACTTTCACAGCCAATATCTCTTAAAATTCCAAACCAATATTTTTAAGACCTAAGTACAATCGTGATTAACCAGGGTTTCTTGGGTCCCAAGCGATCCATCCTATAGAAATATATGACACCAAAGACAGACATGCAAAATGTGCACATACACACAGAGGCACAGACACATGTTACAATATCGGAAGTCATAAATTAACCATAAATGGTATTTCTAGCCGTGCGGAATGTTTTTAACATTGCGATCAGTTTTCACTACAATTTCCATTACGAAAAGTTCAAATTACTAACCGCAAAGCAATTTGAAGCTTGGAAATGAACCACTTTCTTCCAAATTCTGAATTAGCTAATCAAAAATGCCATATCCATCGTCTGCTCGCTCGTTACGTAAGCTTGTGAACCCGGCTCTCGCCTCTATTGTGACATGGGAACATAAGCTTTCTACCTTGTAATATAATTCTCTACAAAAACATCATTCATTATAAATTATAATGACTCGTTGAGTTGGGAATATTGGCAGTCTACGCCGATGCTTGCGTTATTTATTATCATTCTATTTTAATAGATTCACTGACATGAATTTCATTAGCAGATTACTTGAAATTGGTCATTTTATTATTATCTTAGTGGTCTTACGTCGTACCTAATTACAAGTAAAATAACTATACAGTAGTGGTACACTAGCTGCAAAAATATGGTAACGTCCCTAATTCCATTTTCTGTGGCAACGGGAAGGTGAATGAGGACACCAGACTCAAGACCGCAATCCTAACATTTTAATTACGTTTCCAACCCTGAGAACTGAGATGGAACGACTCGATGCTATTATTCCACACTAAAATATGTAAGTACGTATATCCGAGCTGAATGTCCTGACAATAGAGTAGCGGAAACATTTTTTTGAAACTATGGGCGCTACCGCAGTTTTGAAGCCGACTGAACTTTTAAGAAGTGATTTAGTACTTAGTTTATAACATAGCTCAACATGTCACTCAAATGTATAGAAAGTAAAGTTAGTTTTGTAAGTATGTTTGTTGATTGAAATGATGTAGGTATGTAGATGGAGAACAAGCACAACTTTATTTGGTCCAATATTAAATCATTTCATGTTATGCCATGGACATATTGGACATTGCTGAATTTGCCAAATTGGTTTGTTTTTCAAATTCAAATTCAAATTCAAATTCAAATTGTTTATTGGTAATATATACATTACATGTCAGTTTACAATTGCTAATAAATAAAATATATTAAATTGTTTACGTAAAAATTTCATTATGGTCGTAGAACGCCTGCTCGACAAGCCAATTTTTAAGCCTACGTTTAAATAGTGGTGCGCTTTGCGTAGCGGTAATATTCTCCGGGAGGTGGTTGTACAATGTACACCTTAGGACCCATGACGTGGATAAGCTTCCGGGATTTCGCCAGTTTGTGAGGAACGAGCGGCAGCTCACACTCACTTCGTTTCACTTTTATTCTTAATATCTGACAACCACTTTATATCCTTTAATCATCCTTTAATTAAAAAACAATCAACTTTCAATCGTTACATTTTTATCAGAAAAAATAATCTAGATACGCAAGTCATTGTTACAAGTGTGATAGATAGACAAAAACCGTTTATCATTGTACTTCGCATCAAGCTGTCACTTTCTCGCACGTCATCTTATTAATAGGTTCGAAAGCGCAAGCATGTGATATATGAGAAACAATGATGCATTAAGGTTGTCGTTAGTGACAATCACGATGTAAATAATGTCATTTGATTAATTAATTTAGCTACGTATACGATGGCAATGAAGTATGCATAGCGCTGTACGAGTGCATTGATACAGATCTTGTTGTGTAACAAGTTAACAACAAATAATTTGATTGGTATTAAAACATCATAAGCGCAATGGTGTCTCCGTGGGAATACCTTCGTGAGAAAACCACTAGAAAGGGATTTTGTTAAGCTTAATGACCAGGTACATGATCGTAGTAACTGCTAATCGAGTAACAGTGTTGAGGTAACAGTTACCGCGGTATGGTAACGCCATGTTGTACCGTAATCGCTGGTGGTGATAACTGAAGTGGCTTGCGAGGATAAGTCCGTGCTAGTGTAAAGTTGGGCAAGCGTTTTTTTGGAATTGAGTTCTCAACAATTATATTTGAGCGTTTTATAGTAATTTACAGTTTATTTACTTGGGCAAGTTATTTTAACATAGTTTCATGCACCCTATAAGTAGGTACACGATTTTTTTAACCGGTATGTTGACTGATTGTGCAAAATGATATTGCCTATTAAATTAAAGAAAAATAGATAGCGTAGATAAAAAAAACCGGCCATGTGCGAGTCGGACTCGCGCACGAAGGGTTCCGTACCGTCAGACGAAAAAACACGTGTTGTATGGGAGCCCCCTTAAATATTTAATTTATTCGGTTTTTAGTATTTTTTGTTATAGCGGCAACAGAAATACATCTTCTGTGAAGATTCAACTGGCTAGCTATCACGGTTCATGAGATACAGCCTGGCGAAAGACAGACGGACAGGCGAACAGATGGACACCGGAGTCTTAGTAATAGGGTCCCGTTTTTACCCTTTAGGTACGGAACCCTAAAAGAAGATAAATTACATTTATTCAGTAAATAGACCGCACGGGCACTATTATCAAAAACAAAAGTCTACCAAAAAGTAATCTATCAAAAATCTACCAGCGCTTCCCAACAGCAGACCACTGCTGAGAAGAAACGCCGCAAGAAACTCAGCAGTCAGTCATTTTAGCGCTACGGCTATTTGTGGCGTGCTTCATATATCTCTATGCATTTTTTTATTGCCGCTGGTCGCCTCCGGCTTTGCGCGGTAGCGGAAATCGGCGCCGTAACTATTCTAGAGCGTTTTCGCACAAAAGTAAAAAAAAAAGGTTCGAAATATTGTGTAGCTATAATTTGCGAAGTACTGGGTAATTGTTGGTATTTTTAAAAGGTTATAAACGCTAACGCACTGAGAGCGAAGGGTTTCCTTTTTAGTGCGGGAACTTGCGCGGCAACGCTTTTCTTTAGTTTGCTTCTTAAATACTAAGAACCGAAAATATGACTTGTTATGCCGATACAATTTTTTCTGACCTTATGTTTTCAGATCCGATTTCAATCGAAGAACGCTAAAGCGTTATATATAATTTTATGCAATTGTATTTACATAGGCTTGGTAGGAATTTCAATTCTATCACTCACTACATTTATAGTTATCAATATATTACTATAATGAGTTTCACAATAGGTACTTCAAATGTTTATTTATAAATAAAACCACATAATTAAACAACTGCGCTATTAACACTTGTGGCAACATTGCCTCTACCAACTTGTGTTTACGGTTTCTTTTAACTCGCTGATAATAGGAAACTATTCTAATATATTACTATGAATCAACAATACATTCGATACTAGGATAAGATTTTGTAACCACATTTGATAATTAAATCTTGTTTAAAGAACATAATTATTAATAACAGATATGAAGATAACTAATTAGGATTGTTCATATTTTTATAATTAGTCTAATTCGAAAACCATTTCGACGAACAGGGTTTTAAAGCCGTTCTGCTTTAGTAAGTTTTTGAAATATTTAAGTATCTATTTCGGATATTATGACAAAAGTATATTTAACCTTTGTTTGACTTTCGTTTTCGGCGTGAAGCCCTACTAGGTGTATCTTACGGGTTAGGCAAAAACCGCTTGAAATAGTATGTTTTAATACACTATTACTGTCAAGTTTTTATTATAAAGGTAACATTTAACTGCAGTAATTTATTAGAAAATGCCAACCCAAATTAAAAATAATGATGTCATCCATAAAATGTCTGCTAGATAAATAAAGATATTAAAACAAAACTATTGGGTCAAACACAAAATTAATGACATTTTCCACTTAAAATTACCTATTCGTTCGAAATAGAATGTAAAAGCCGTGAGTTTTTTTTTTGATCTATCTCAATTGTATTTCTAACACTAATAATAATAAACCTGCTATTAAAAGACGACACGACAAATGAATTTAAACTCGACAGACCTTGATAGTTAAAATCGCCCTTATAGATTTGATGAAATAGTTACATACATAGTTATGTAATTACACCCTTTGTGTCTCTGTGATTTTGTCCTTCTGTCTGTCATCATCTATGTAACGTCCTACCGGGCGAATCTATATCAACGCTGTATACTGGAGGTAGTTGTTGACTATTCAATTCTATTTGTACGAAGTAAACTGTTCGAAACACAAAGCCCCATTGCTCTCCTACCGGAAATCTAAGCAAAATATCGATCGTACTTCGACCGTCAATAAACATCCTTACGTTTCTAGTTCTCGATATTGACGGAAATCGCCGCTGCATGCCAGCACGTAAGTGCATTGAACGACCGTTCTGTTAGATACGATACCGATCGATTTATTCGATATAACATGTCTTTGGACGTGATTAATCGATAATTTTGATCGAGAAATTGTTTCTTATGATGTTGACAAATATTTTTAGATTAAGCGCGGTTCACAGAAAATATGGCCGTAGATTTATTTATATTTATAAATAGTAAGTATTGACTCCTCGCGAGTCATCTATGCCATAGGTAGGTAGTTGGATCCATTGCAGAGTAAAACCGCACGAGCCAGCGAGCCAAAGGTCTACGAGTAAACCGGCAATGGAGCGCCTGAGACTGCGGACTTTTAAGTGCTCCAATGGCGGTTTAGACCTTTGGCTCGCTGGCTCATGCGGTTTTACTCGCCAATGGATCACCCCCTTAAGAGTACCTACTCCGAGCGTCCAGTGGCGCCCTCAGTACTATAATTGTAATTTCTAATATACTAAAGTATACTCGTAGTCTTAAAAAGTACTCACTTATAGTTCAATAACATTGTAATTTAGTTATTTCATCATAGCCTATATATTTGTGTATTTTTGTGTACGACAAAAAACGATCGTTCGGTATCAAGACGATACCATAGTTTATTCGAAAACCAAATAATAGTAGGTAATGAGGGCGCCACTGGACGTAAAAAGGAATTATTTAGCACTAACGTCATTTTCAGCTACGATGAGTTCTGTGACAGCCGTATTTCGTAATTTCAATCACTTACTATACTCGCATGCGAAGTATTCAAAAATAGGCGATTAATTATTTAAGTTCGTGAACGGCGTCGCCAGGTGTGTACCACTGTAGTTTTTATGTAAAGTTAAAGAAACAAGTGTAATACGTGATATGAGCTGTCAAGAACTCATCGTAGCTGAAAAATACTGTAGACGAAGATAATGTTCATCGTCAGAGGAATGGCGTACAGATTGTCGCTATGCCACCCCTCCCATAGTTGGGGAAAAGGCACATTTGTCGTTAACAGCCAAATATTCGGTAATAATTACTTTAAAAAAACGTTATCCACGCCTCTAAATACCTGTATTTGAATCTAAAGTCTCATATGCTATTATTATGTGGACCAGTTCGACGCGTTTCATGTTGCAATCAGGAAATATGGGATTAATGTGATTGCATATCCATGGTGTCGGATTTCTTTCTTTTTATTGAGTTATAAGTTATTTATATTTAAATTTAGACACTTGTATATCTATATGATTAACGGTTTTAAGGTTGTGTACCAAAAATATACTGTTTGATGAATCCTTACTTAATATATATTATAAACGCGAATGTTTGTATGTATGGATGGTTGTTACTCTGGATGAAATTTGAAATGGAGTTTGCTCATACCCTGGATTAACACATAGTCACATAGGCTACATTTCATCCCGGAAAATTTAAAAGTTCCCGATGTAATAACAATATTCGAATTCTACGCGGACGAAGTCGCGGGCAGAAGCTAGTAGGTAATTATTATAAATGTAGATAAAAAAATAATGCACTTGTACTCCTACATGGTCACGTGCGTAAAAGATACAACGCATGTAGCTTTACACACATAGAGCGTAAATAACAAAACATAACTTAAAGGAAAGTAACTTCTAAGTATGTTTAATAATGGCAGAAATGCTTTTACGTCTTAATCTTACTGTTATATAATTACGCCTCTTTAGCACAAATTATGAACACGTTTTGTTATTAAACAATCTAGTATTATCATCGATCCGGGGAATAACGACCTATATATTTTAATTAACAGCATATTTTATCTATTAACGAAACAAACGAATCGGTAAGCCACCGATAGTCGTCGAAAAGACTTTCGTCGGCGATTTAACCAAATTTAATCGGAACATAATGTCGTTTTCACGTGCTTTCTAATCGCGCATGCGTTGCGACGCGTTCGTTGACTAGCGATAGCTATTTTTATTCTTGGACGTTATTTCTACAATGTATTGGACATTTGGTTTAATGTTGGTGTTGGTTTTAGTAATGCATCTAAATACCTACAGGCAAAATAGCGTAATCTCACTTCAGTGTCAGTACCAAGCATTGCTTGCGTTGAAAACGCACTTTCCCGAAGGTTAAAACTTGACAGATCAAAACCGTTGAAGCGTGTATAGTAAGTACTTATAGAACATAGCGTTATATGTCATCGTAAAGGGCATTGGGTAAGTATGTATGAAGTTTTTTTTTTGACCGGCCATATGTGATTTTTACATAGTTATTAAGAGGATCTCTAAATACACATAGATATTATATAATTTATGGCGTTTAATATAATTTTATTCCATTCGGGGTCGAGACCCTTCGTCCGTGAGGTCCTAGTGTTATTAGCCTTTTTAAGGAATTGTCAAAGAGACTCATTGACGTCACTGGAGACCGAAAAGCTGGCAGTTTCCTCGCTCAACGAATAAGTTTAGCCATTCAACGAGGAAATGCTGCCAGCATCTTTGGTACAATGCCGCAGGGGCCATTCTTAGATTTAATGTTTTAGTGTATATATAGATTTAGTCTTATTTAATATTAGTTATTTTTACAATTTAATTAAATATAATGTAACTGTTTATACCAATGTTAGCTCAATAATATTTCCATTTTACAGTTATATTTATGGCGTTAAATAATATCGGAGCTGAGAAATTAAAGGTTTATTAAGTATTAAATTTTTGGTACTAAAAGTACGGCTCCGATGCACTTAAAAGTATACATCTATCCTAATGTACCACTTTTTCGAATGGCCGCTAACCTTGAAAATGTATGACTTTTACAAATTAAACACATACCCAAATCCCTGTCTGTTATGACGCATCTACTACAGCACGTCCACCCATTTGCACCATTCATAAAACGATCTTTACTAAGGTAGTTCTTCCACCTGGAATGTAACGTTTGAACCATGTAACTTGTCAAATTGATAAGCACAGGAAAATAACTAAGATTCGTCACACTGCATTAACTACAATTTCAAGGAAAAACATGTTTAAAGTATTCAAATAATTTGGCCGTGTAGCGTTATGAGATTTAGTTAGTTATAGTAATTTAGTTAGACATTTAGTTAAATTAAGTTGGTTGGGGACACTATTATAAAGATGAAGGTCAGTAGGAAGACGCAACGGCCTCAATTATCTACCGGAGTACCGTAAGTTTAAGCAGTAACTAGTAATTTAGGTAACTTAAACGCACCATCTTAACATAATAGATATTAACGGTAATTCGCTACAGCATTAACAAAAGGAATATTTTTGCAAATGGCGTTAAATTAACAATTTTGGAATCTCCATTGTTTCGGTAACAAGGACGTAAATATAAATATGACCAAAAGTAAACTTCTTGATATTTGCAACTTCTGTACAAAAACACTGACTTTACGTAGTATAGAAATTTACTTACAATTGAAACTGAAAACCCCACCAGGTGTTGATTGTTAATAAGGAAACAACAAATCAGGATAAGTTTAAAAAAAACCTGTTACTTATACAACCGACGTACGTCCGACTACGATACGTCCCACTGACATAAGAGCTTCATAAATTGTATGATAGTTTAAAATCTTTTTAGTCATTTCCTTTAAAATTGACACATAAAATATAAGGATAGACCATATTTTCACACGCATACGCATTATTTTTATGCTGCCTTATAAGATTATAAATCAAAGGATTAACGACAGAAGTGTCACTTGCAGTATATAATTACTGTCTTTACGCCGATGATCGTTATGCATCATATGTCGTAACGTCGGTGCAAAAATTGCTATGCGCTCTTCAACTAATGGCCCATCATAAAACGCGTATTCGCAAGCGACATTCAAACTTAGGTTATTACATGTGTTAATGATCTTTCGACACCTCGTTTGACATTTAAACACAATATAGCACGTATAATTATACTGAAAAAGTATAATTTAGTATACTCACTACCTAATTTATTTTTATTTCTAACAAAAGTGCCCGATTCAATACGCTTATTTGGAATGAAATTACAATTGTGTCTTATTTACCGTAACTTTATTATGGCATTTAAGCAAATGCGATAATATAATCATGTAATACAATCTTTAAAGTACTTTAAAATTATCTTCTCGTATTTAAATTACAAAGTAAAATGCTAGTCATTCGAATAATGTAAAAATAACATTTTATTATCAAATAAAAGGCTTCGCGTCAAAGTTCAAAATAGTTAATGTTTCAACATGCGTTACGTGAACGCACATAAGTAGAAAACTTGCAAATTCTCGCGCACATAGATAAGACGTATTTGAATATCATTATTCGTAATTATGCTTGCAGTATAAAAAGCATCATTATGTCGTCAACGAAAACAACATAATATTGATACTAATATGGTTTTTATTGGTTTATATGTGTTGAACAGATAACTGATTGAAGTATACTTATTTAATTTTGCAAATAAGGTTTAGTCACTGTATTTTTTTATAAATCTTGCAAAAACATAAGTACCCGATTAAGAAATAACAGATTTTTTTTTTTAAACATTGTCTTTACGAAATCAATTTGCATTTTAAATGTTAACTTAGGGGTCCGTTCATTTGACCAAAAGTACATTTTACAAACTTTCATTTCGCAAAACGTGTTTGTGCTTAAACCATTACATATTGTATAGGTTAAATGAGCTTATTAAATAAGTTACGTTAGGTTACAATATCGACTACAAAAAACTTAAAAATAATACGGCGGGAAGTATCTCTTTGTGAAATGAAAATTTGTAAAATGATACGTTTGTCAAATGATGATTTGGTCAAACATTAGTGAACCGTTAACTTAAATACGAGTAGTATTCTGAACACAAATATGTACTCAATTGCAGCGCTTCTGGGCATATTTTCACGCTCAAAGACACAAAACTACTAGCTAGGCAAGATTTTCAAGTTACGAAAGCCTTTATAAAACTCAACTGAATGCAAAAGTGGGCTACGGTACGCAACCAACGTAAATTCGGCCCCTTTCATTACCAAGCACCTGCTTAAACAACCGAGCGTTCCTGGGCACTTCGTTAGCTATTTCCTCATTTTTTTATGCAGCTGAATTTAAATAATGGCCCGTATATTGAGGCGTGTTTCAAAAATGGAACGCGTTCTTTATAAAACAAAGACATATGGACCCAAGCGACTTTATTTAATTTACAGTTTTTTAATGGCTTTCACATCTATTGTAGCATGATGTATTTTACCAAATGAAAGCTTAATATAAGACACGCTAGGAGAATGTAGAGGGTTTTTGTTTAGTGTTGTGTGAGGATCAGAAATTTTATTGTATCGTAGCTAATATTCATACAAAGTGAGGCAGATAAAGTATGAGTGTAATTTGTTTTGAATGATTGTATTATTGACTGCCGCTGAAACTCCTTTAACAAAACATTAAAGCAACAACAAGTATTTTGAATATCGATAAACAGTTAAAAAGCTCCTCAAAGTATAACAATGAGCCGTAAGCGATAGTCTCATAAGTGAAACCATTTGAAGAATATTTTGCATATAGGTAGAGCAGGAATTTTAAGTTTTTTGGATTTGCTGGCTGTATAACCTGGCTGTGGTGTCAACAAGTTCCTGCGTAAGACTAGTGTAGGCAGGAAACCTTTTGCTCCATCTGGCACTATAGTTCAGTATTTTTGTTAAGTTCATTTTTGTTAATTGGTTCTTCTGTACTTGTGTCTTTCTTTGTTTCATATTAATCTAAACTTTTTACTGTTTAGGTAGATATAACCAATATTTTATGGCTTTATTTCTTACTGTAATAAAACTTTTACGTACTTATACTAAACAGTGCGTTAAACCAACTTTGGCAAAACTTAATAATAAACCATTTTAAAGATATTAAAATCTCTCGTGTTTGACGCGTGTTTTACGTAAAACCTAACATGTCTATGTTTCCACGCATCTGTCAAATTTCCACATACGTAAATAGAATCTAAGTACCAAACAAATCAGGACGTTTAGCCGGTTGCCCCATCTCGAGTCAATTTTCTATGGGACAAGCAAAACCCGGCACCGAATGCGTTAAAGAACAAAGGCTTTACCACAAATTACACAGGAATCTCAGTGGTTTGTACGACCCAAATTCTCTTTATAACCAAACCACTCGAAGAATACCACATTTGCGTGTAAGGCGAAGTCAACACAATAATAATATTAAATCTTAAGAGGATTGTGAAAAATCTACATACAAAATGCGATAACCTCCCCCCCCCCCCCCCCCCTTAAACCTAGTCCGATTTTTGAATATTTTGTAGACGCCATTAAAATTATAGTTCATAGTTCTAGCGTCGCTTCTTCTCAGCAGTGGTCCCTTGCGAAGCGCTGGTAGATTTTTGACGTGTAAAAGTTCCCGTGCGGCCTACTTACTGAATAAACATCTTTTATCTTGTATGTCTACATTTTAATTTCCAAGAAAATATTTCTTTGAAAGAAATAAATAAAAAATAAAAAATCGTAAACGTACAGATCTCGGTTTCCAAAGCAAATATGACATATTAAAAGTCTTGACTACTACGCGATTTTATCGGCGCTTCACAATCCTCTTAAATACTTAGACAAAAGCTAAGACCCAAAAGTCCCCGTAAATAAAACGGCCCAATTCACAATGATTACTCGATAATCCCGTAAGATCAAGTGAGGTCTTTGCATTGATCATTATTTTAATTATTAAGTTTAACCATTCATTAAACTAGATCTTTAAAAAACTGGATCCAAATACTTTCATCACTTTGGGATCTACAATACCACAGATAGAAACATCAATACACAGATACACAATACAAGTAAAACTTAAACCATCCCTGTTTTGACGTCGGAAGTTTAAAATTTACGCACATAATCGTTTTTTGAATGCAAAACTGGCCCATTCCAAAACCAGTTAGTGTTACATTTAAAATCATAATCAGTTCGTGTAAGGTATTAAATGAACCGGCAAATGATTTTGGAATGTGTCTGTTATAATGAAGACTGTGTCAGCGCTGTGGCGTTTGACATCCATTTGTAAACGCATACGCACACATAAGGAAACGCATGTCTCTGTGATTTAGTTCTACACCATAAGCGACGACAAAGACCAACAAACGATGCGACAAAAAGAGTCGGAGAAAGTTCTTCCTATTCTCACGTTGATTGAACACACGGAAACAGTTAAGATAACTCAGGCGCATGTTTTGCTAATTTTGACATTTTTATCTTTGAGAAATCATCGTCAGTTATGACAGGTAAGTACCCGAGATTTGGCGATTACTAAAATATGGGACCTTTTTTAAGTGTATATGTAAGTATAAAATATACCTAGTTGTTAATTTATAATAAACAAAAGACATAAAACAAATGCATCCAAGAAACAGACAAATATGCAAAGGCGATTATCCTTTGGATGTGGTTATATTTTGTTTGTAAATTGACGTGAGGTGTCTTTTATAATGCTGATCTTACACCGCTAACTTTTGACAAACCGGATAAAAGAGATGCAACATTTTAATTTGAACTGTTTTATAATTTTATAGCTACATCTTCCGCGCTTAAAGTAAGGTTACTTTACCTACTTGTTGCTTTACAAATGGGGGTTAGCCCCCAGTATAATCTGTAATCTGTGGCTCCTGCGATATCTCTAAATTATTTGTTACCTGAAACAAAAACATACTACCTAATTAATAGTTAGATCTGACATAGTTTACAATTTAATGACATTAGTAACTGTCTTCCGATGTTTATTAGTATTTATTATTTACAATGCCATTCCAATCACAGTGGTAAAAACAAAAGATGAGAAAACAGTTGTAAAAAAAACCACCCCGGACGCAAAAAAAAGAACAAATAGCAGCCAATCTTTCCAACCACAGACGACAAATATCAAACATGATTAGACTTGTGAAATGTTTATAGTTCCATTGTCAGTTTTGACACATTGTTGCCAACCTTGATATTGTAGTGTCGGTTTTAAGTCATCTTGTGATCAAATCAAACAGGATCTTATTTAACAGAGTCATATCATAACTTTATAAATTATACGAAATCAATAATGCCAAATTAAAATAGCCTAGTAAAAAATAGGCGAACGAAAGGGATCCCAATAAAGGCAAGTAGTATTGTTAGGTGATGGGCTTGCAACCTGTCACTAAATTACATTGGTAAACATCGTCTGTAGCCGTATCGTAGTAATTCTGTAGCTCTGCCTACCCCACTCTGGGAATGAAGGCGTGAAGGTATGTATGTATGTGTGTATATCATAACTTTACGACGAGCCTAGGGGCCCTTGTCTTCAAAGCTAGCGTTAGCGGTCCTGTTTCGCTATTGCCTAACGCACTCGCAATCGTAATCGACTTCAAAGTGGAATAATTGTTTTCATTTTGTATGCAGACTCGCCTTCGGACTGTCAAAATAAAAACGATTGCGAATGCGTTAGGCAATAAGCCCTCAGGTTAGGTTAGTCAGGTAAAGGCAAATAATCTGTTTGAAGGGTGCGAGTTTTTTGTTCCTGAGTTTTGAATATGTTCTATGAATAGGTATGTAAGTATTTATTTCTCTATTTAAGAATGATTAACATTTCCTAGTAGGTACCCATAGTACAAGCTTAAGGTCAATTTGTGCGGGATTATCCCCTGATGTTTTTTAAATAATGCAATGTTAAGTCATGTTATAAAAACGAAAATAAACGACTACGTTAATATAATATATAATATAATAATTAAAATAAAGAAGTAATTATACAAACGAAAATCCTTTAAATAAAGCGACATAAAATAGAAAATATTTTCTTGCAGGATTAACTACAAAAGGGCAAATACAAGCTGCAGTTTATCCCAAAAAATGCACCATTCCATAGGGAAGAACGATAAATTGATTCTAAGCAAATATAGTTGCATGAAAATGGTAATAAGTAAGTAGGTTATAGTCATATTTTATCATTAATGTATCGTAACTGTTAAAAAAATATTTCATGCCTAATTCATAAAAAATGCTCCAAATGAAAATTTCTCTAAACACAAACCGCACAAATACTTTGAAAATGCCATTAAGTAATTAAATAAAATAAGCAACGGCAAATATTATTATAACGGGCCACTGCATAAACCAAATACTCATTAGGAACTGCGAGGTTTGCAGCAAATGAGCAAACGCATCGCGGTGCATTTAAATTAAATTCCAAACACGTGTCGGAATATAATAAGTAACATAATAGTTGTTTGTTATAAAAACCGTTACAAACAGTCAACCAAGATTGTTAGCTTAACTACTTTTCGATCTTACAGTCTTACAGATAGAGTCCAGAAGTTGAAAGGTTTTGGATGACTAAAGCTGCATCAGATGCGGGATTAAAGTTATTTCGCTGACCTTTGTGGAATTTCATAGTGATATAGCAGTATTTTTTTTCTAGAAATAAATAACTGGCCCTCTTTTTACCCGACTGCGGCAAAGCCCAAAAGGAGGGTTATGTGTTTGAATTGATTATATGTCCGACGCAATGTCCGCTTGTAACTTTTTTTTTTTAATAATCTTTACGTGGTTATATTCCTCTTAACCACTAGAGTATCATAGGCTACTATAAAATTATTTAAATGTTACATTGGCGAAAATAAAAATAATTTCAATATTCACATTACTTTAACGACATTATCCAAACAGCATTTGGATTTTTTTAAAGCTTGCTTTTCGTTAGACTTGTTCACCAGATATGTTCGAGGCAGCTAATTGACGCGGAGTGAAAAAATCCACCAATACGATAGCTCCGCTCTGCACGACTAAGAGAATAAAATTAAGTTACTGGTGGATTTTCATCTCATAGCTCTGGTAGAATCCCAGTCTAAAGCCGATCGCGAGAACTCGTTATACCGACCGTTGGTCCGTGACGAACAAGGAGAGAAACACGACTTGTTACTGGCGATACTGGCCAGTGACATTTAAAAAAGGAAAAATATACTTGGCTAATTGAAGGCAATATTCAAACGAGCAGTATTCGAAATTTGATTAGCGAGTTTCGAAAATAGCAACTATTCTTCTTCTTCTAGTACCTATCTTCTTAAAAACAAAAGCACGTCTTTTACACATTAATCCGTTTTGAAACCTTTCAGAAACATTTTCACACTAATTAATATGTGTCATTAGACGTCGAGCATGGCGTTTGTTCGAATGGGTGAAACCAAATTGCCTTTGACTTGACATGTTATCGTATTGACAGTAATGACGGCCAATATGATACCCATTCAAAATAAAACAATAACCCGTCAAAAGTAATGCAGATTTACCCAGTAAAATGCAAGGCCTGATATGGCTTATTGATCTATTACACACTATACTGCAGTCAAAAAGCAGAAGGAGCAGCTTTAACTCGATGATATTATAGTAGACATATCATTGCTCTTACTGTCTTGATAACAAAACAGCAAGGCCAAAACAACCAAGTAGCGTTGAGGTCGGCTGAGACCACGACATTGACACTCGACCACAGTTGTGCTGCCCAAAAGAAAAAGACACTATAATATTATGAGGTCTATGCGCCCATACTGCCTTTTAACTTTGGAAGGCAGTACAGCCGGATTTACTGGTCAGGTTATCGCAGCCATCTCATTGTCAAGACAAGCGGGTGCAGGTTTAGAAAGCTATGCAATAAATTGTATACTGTTTCTGAATTATTAAATTGGATATCCAAATAAATACAAGCACTTAACGAGTTGCAGTAGCAACTTGTCATTGAAAATGTGTTTTGAAAATCATCTTTATCATTTTATCGATGTTGAATAACATACAAGGCGTTCTATCTTTTAAATGCCAGCTAGAATCAGAGACCTCGCCACAATTGGCCGTTTCCAGCGAAAACGAAACAAAACGTGTGCAGAATTGCTCTCTTCCTAATGATGCTATCTCCTTTCCTGCAGATATCACTAGATTCGTGATCACGAATTACATTTAAGACGTACTCATACACGCATGATATTGTAAATGTTCTTGAGATCATGGCTTTATAATGTAACTCTGATGTTTGAATAATGAAAAAATGCTGATGGTTATGTTCTGGAATAGCTTTTACCATCGATTACGCCTGAGCTCCTTTAAAAAATCGTAATGTGTCCCACTGTTGGAGAAAGGCCTCTCCCCTTGATCTCCTTGAGTCCCTATTTGGTGCCTCTTCCGGCCAGTTGCTGAAGAACGCATCCCACCATCTCCGTCTAGGCCTGCCCCGTCTATGTCGCCCACTTTGCGCTTGTTGGCCATGCTAGCCCAACGGGATCCGGGTGTCTGCGGCAGACGTGACCGGCCCAATCCAATTGAGCCCAGCGGTTTCACCACCGTCGACTATTCTATGAGTGTTTTGGAACGCAATATCGTGTTCAATCATCGCATGACGATTGCATCATCGTCGAAATATTTTGAATCCATCACGGGGTAACAGGACTAAAGTAAGCATAGACTTTAAAAAAATGTACTTGGATTTTCTTAATTATCAAACAATTCAAATTTATCACCATCTTGACCGATAGGTAGGTCTAGGTCCTTGCGCGGGGAAGCAACCCATGACCTTATTGTATGTTCCTAGCCTGCAGCAATAGTCCAGACATTATTCTTGTAGGGTATGCATCGTATCGTAACTACGCGGGTAGGTGATTAAATAAAACAGTTAGCTTCCAGCCGGCCTTTCAATAACCTTCTATTGGCGCAGTCAGTTAAAATCCTTTATCTCTTCTTCCAATTCTGAAATATCACTCACTCACTCACTGCTATTATATTGAAATATTTATTTTTGCAGCTCAGTGGTAGGTATTATTTTATTAATTACCCCCATAAGACTGACTTAAGTGAACTATGTATAGTGTATAGATAGCTTTGTAACTCGCAGCGCCATTAAAATTATACTTTTCCCATTGTTTACTTAGTTTTATGAGTTTTAACTCTCAACCGCGCCATCTAACGGTAAAACATTAAAACTAATTTCTCAAGTTATCGATCTACCGGACAATGACCCAAAACAATGTGCAACGTTTGCAAACGTATTGTTGTTGCAGGCAAGGTGACCTTTATTACAAAAGTGTAAGAAACCTATTGTTGTTTGGAAATGAAAAACAAGATTGCTTTTACGCTTCTCTGCGGATTCGTTAAGTTTTTGGCTGAAATATACAGTTAGTTACATTTATTTTTGTGTTGCGTTTATTTCAAACCAATTGTTGAAGGAAATTACTGTGACATAAAAAAGTTAACTTTTTTGTTTTTAAAGTTTTAAATAACCAATAACCTAATACTGAAATTAAATAGATCAAGTCTTATTTAAAGTCGGCTTTAAAAACCGTAAAAATACTGATATAATTATGTAGATGTCTATAGCATCAGGATAAAGGAGTTGAAAAAAAAACAATGGAAAACTTTAGTTGATATCTTTATGGGTTAATTAACACTAACAAACCTTTGAAAATCCGCCGTGATTTTTTTGGGATTTGATCAATTTCGTTTGTCCCCTTATATTTAATAATTATTTTATATATTTAATTACATTGTCCCAGTTAAATCTCGAACAACGAACGTTCATGTTTAAAAACCTAGATGCATATATTTTTTCTAAAGAGCTAGGTTAATTGCCAAACTTCTTAGTTTTGACACATTTTCTTGCACAAGCTACGCTTGAATGTTTTTTAATTTAATTTTTATTTTATGTTAAATTCATTGTTTTATATCATGCTAGGTTAAGCTTTATAATTGTATAATATCATAAGTAGTACCTATGTTAAAAAACGACTGACTGTTGAGTTTCTTGCGGCGTTTCTTCTCAGCAGTGGTCTCTTGCGAAGCGCTGGTAGATTTTGACGTGTAAAAGTGCCCGTGCGGCCTACTTACTGAATAAACATCTTTTATCTTTTATCTTTTTAACTAGATAACCAATTAAATAATTTTACTCGATAACGCAAAATACTGTTACCGCATCACATAAATCGTATGAAATTACCAACTGACCCGAAATTGTCACAGAATTCAATCCTTACTTCCTTATCTCAGTTCCTACATTACAAATGTGAAATTGTGTGTTTGTTCGTCTATTCCGTTTTCATGACTAACACCTAACCCATCAACGTGAAATTTGATCCGGAGTAATAGTTCAAAGATAGAAATGTTGTGAATATAAAATAATATATGTAAAATAAAATAATACACTAATTTACACTATTTACACTATTTCTTATAGACTTGTCCGTTTCATAATTGCTCTTATTTGTAACAAGTTACGGCTTACTTCAGGGCCGAGATTGTGGGTAAATCTATGTTGCCTTTTGGTGGTTTTTCGATGGTTTCGTGTTGTCAACGTATTGATGCCTCTTATTTACTTGTCAGTAATGACGGCCGTGTTAAAAACAATACTATGCTGCCCTTCTAAATAAAAAGGATGCTGGTGCAATTTGACAGTCAAAGCAAATTGAACCCCCTATCTTAAGAAATAAGATCACTAATGCATTCGCGATTCTATGAGACATACGCCCTTTTTTTCTACCACACTAGAAGTACCGGAACACAATAACGCAAAGTTTTAGCTACGTCTAAACCAAAAATACGCATATAGGTATTTAAACATTAGCTAAGTTAGCATAAAGTGAAATCGCAAACTAATAAATAAAAATGTAATAAATTATTTACGCGACACGTCGGAAAACGGTGGTATTATACGCTCAGAACTGCTACTAGTTTTTGTATAAGTTTCGTTGCGCCAGACATTTCGCAACGACCTTTGAAATGTTTTGCACAATTTGCGGTAATATCTTGAAAAATGATACTGTATAGGAATTTGTAATTTTAGCTACAAATGGTTCTTTAGAACTATTTGTTTGTGCACGGCGTGAAATACTTCGGTATACTGTGCATTTACCTTATTATGAAATTAAGATAAAATAAAAATGAAACTTTGAAATTTACTTGTTACAACATCACCTGTAGCAGGTTCCAATATTCTATCTATCTTAGTAAAGGGCTTTACCGTCTGAAGGACGACCGGGATGGCTATATTATTTTTAACTTTGGATAACCCACTGGCAAAACAATGATAATCCTATAATGGTGCCATGGTCGATTATCGCTTGCGCAATATAACAACAGCTAGTAGTAATGTCTATGTCTTTCCCATACGAGGCTTAGGCCATTATAAGCTAATTGGGCGATCACATTCATGCATCAAAACATTTGGAGAAGGCATGACGATTTTTATTAATATACGTGGGATTCGTTTTAGTATTTTGTAGTCTTAACTATAAACGAGTAAGTAAATCTAAAGTAACCTAATTAATTATAAATGAGTAAGTAAATCTAAAGTGTACGTTTTCGCATAAATATGTTAATTCGCTTATATGCATGATAGTCATTGCATGATCTTTTTAATTAAATACATTTTGTCATGCATGTCCAGTCAGTAACAAAATGCAACATTCACGAAGAATCTTCTTAAAACTTTCGTTGTTCAGGTGATTACGTATAAATATGTGTGGACAAAGTTACTACCTACTTAACGCTTTAAGTTATTATATATGCTACAATCTTTAAGGTGGACTCTTGTAATAGGTTCTTTTGAACGGGTAAAATATAATAAAACCCTAATTCGTTTTTTTACTTTTTGATTTTAAAATCAATGCGGCCCATTAATTACTTCCTTACACAGGTACAAAAATCGTGTCCCAAAAGCGATTTAACCCTACAATACATAACTTTTTACTTGTGGAAAAACATTAACTACATTACTAGTACTTATTGTGGTAATTGTGTTATTTTAGTTGTTTACTTACGTTAACATCAGAGAAAACATTATTAAGTATGAGTCATAAATAGAAGTTAGTTTTTTTTTTACTATTTAGCTTAGTTAGTTACTTGGTTGTGACATAATTATGTTTCATTGTCGTGTTAATTCTGGCACTACGAAAACAATCACAGCATAAAATCGGGGCCAACTTTTTTTATCATATCTTTAATAATTTCATAACTGCCTCATCCAACGTGTCAACAACCAACTCACGCGTCTCCTTGAATGCTAAAGAAATCTCAGTGGCGCACGCGACGTTTTCACATACACGCCTCGCTATCTGTTTTTGCTATATGTACTCGCGTATTTCTAGTTAGTTCTGTTTTACTAGGCGTAATAGCTATTATGTGATGGGAAAGTCGTGGATCGAGGGTGTGGCTGGTGTGGCTGTTGACTTGATTTGACAAACACATTTATGGCAATATTACTGAATTTAGAAAATGTTATGTTGTTATTTTAAAAGCTGTAATTGTTTTACTCATGGTTTAAAAGTGTTTTTTAAAGTCGTGTGTACAGTCGCCATCAAAAATATCTATATTCTTCAGGGTGCTCAAAAATATCTGAACATGTACTCTAACACCTTGACATAGACACGTGTTTAGATACTTATTTATGAGCACCTCGTTCGTTGCGATATATCTGATGGCGACTGTACTATATTATCCGAAATAAATCCCGAGAATATCTGACAAGCTGTTATAATATGAGTAGAGAAATAGAGACGTGTCACATATTTTATAATTTATTGTTTTTTTTTTATGGTGACTGTGTAATTGACACTTTTTAGTTCCAGGGCGTTAAAGTACATTTTCGGTTTTAATATCCTTGGTGGATTTTAATGTCCAGCCACAAGATTGTTATCTAAAAACCCTTTAATTTCAGTTCCCATAGCTACAAACTTATGAACTTACTCTCGGCGTCATAGTAAAATAATAATTACCAAACACTTGTTAAACAAGTTTACTGAGAAATCTCGATTATCAACATTTATCTAACGTCCCAAACGCACGTCCGTTTTATAGTCACGACTCTTTCTCCCATCGTGACCTTTTCAATTATTGGCAATTATACGTCAAAATAATAATTACGACGTAAACTCGCGTACGCTAGAAAGCCCCGTCTTCAAACACACGCTTTCAAAAATTTCACTGTTACGCGTAAGTTTTTATCGTTAAACCTTTTAGGGTTTTGCTGTTTGAACCTTAACATGTTTGTTTTGTAGGAAATTTTCCTATTTACCTAAAGGGATGTGGTTTATCTTTTTGATTGAAAAATTGTATTTCTCTAGCGTGGCCAAGATTAAAAAAAAACCCAGATGTTATCAGCTCTGAAAGAAGCTTAACGTTGAAGGGTTTTCTCTTCTCGAAATACTGATAAAGTTTCTGTTTCTCAAAATGATGAATAGTTATGCCAAATTTGATGAACTTTACAACCAATTTGTGACTTTAAAATTTTGTAAAAAATGAGAGGTTACCTGCAATTGTAAAGGTCAAGTTAAGCTAGTATGTCCTAGAACTTGTTGTCAAACTATAGGTGAACGCGTTAAAAAAAACACCCTTGTTATAATAGAAACGCAAACGTTAAGTGACTTCAATGTCACAGATTTGCGTGAGTTACCTGCCGAGTAAACGCGAAATTGGCTACTGTTGTTTGTGCTTTACAATACTACACTTTAAGACATATACCTACATATACTACAAGTTAAGATTTTTTTAAAGAGAAACGATACTGCTGTAGCATTTTGAAAATCTAAAAGCTTTCACGATATAATCATTTTCCATCGACGTATACGTATACGTATATCTATAAGTAGGTATATTACGCAATTAATACTAAATTCCTGTTTTTAAAACCTCCGTTTTCATACCAATTGATTAACTTAACTATTATACATATTTAATTGCAAAATATTCGGCTTCCAATTCCATATTTAAACAAGACATTAAGGAATACATATTCGTTAAGTGAAATCGTTTCAGCTTTGCGCTCGCATACGTTGGGTAATTGTATTAACCAATAGATAACAGCAACCTTGATTCACACATAAGCACCGTGACGAATATGATACGACCCTACTAAAGTAAATAAATGCCTAAATAAATAAATGTGCGTGCGTTTGTTTGTTTTTTTCTTTCTAACGCCTCGACCGATCGACATGAAATTTGGCAAAGACTGTCAAGAGATAGTTTTAAGCTGAAGATAAACTTAAGGTACCTTTATCTCGAAAAACAAATGCTTTTGAGGAAAAAGCGACAAAGAACTTCTACGCGGATGTCTAAGGCAAAGGCTAGTTTGTTTTAAATTACTGACTTATCACTACATCAATAAAGCACATTTTAAATGGTATAAAATTACACGTGTATTTTTTACAATCAGTCAGTAAACCAAATTAAATCTACCTAACGTTCTTGAACCGCTTGAACACAAACACGGAATACCTGCACATTACATTATATTCATTTGACTGGCCAATTTCACGGCCAGCGACTGCACCTAATAAAAAAACTTAGCCAGTGGAAATACGGGTTTCAGTGCAAACCACTTGAAATAATTCAAACATGAACAAAAAACGAACAAAGATGGTAATGAATGACGTAATAACATTGGATGGGAATGACATTTGTGATACCGAAATATCAATGACAATATTTTAAAATAATATACCAGCGATTGGGAAAAAAAAACTTTTGCTAAGTTTGTAAATACACTCCAGTTTTTAACCCCCCACCAAAAGGGGGGTTTAAGGTGTGTAAGGTGTTTATGTATGTGGCCTTAGTAACGAATTAACCGATAATGATTTTTACTCTCTTGCTCATAAACACGCAATAGCTAAAGTGTGTTTAATACTTTGTCCTTATATGGTGGTTAGTCTTTTATCGTCGAATGCTAGTTTAACCGGGGTAGTTGTTACCCAAGTTTCTAGAAAATCCATTAATGACATTAGGTCTAAAACTAAATAGATAATCGATTTAATTTTCATAAATACTTAATTTTGCTAATTTTGTACAGTTAAATTCGTTTAAAAAATATATTTATTTGCTATTCAAACAAACATAATTAGAGATCACTTTAATCCGATTGGATGTTTGATGTAAAAGAAGAACATTACATAACAAATAGCTTTTCATTAATTAAAACATGATTCCATTCACTCCAAATGTAGTTAAAAATAACTCCGTAGACATGCCGATACCCACACAGTGTTTGGGCGGGAATAACATAGTTATGATCAAATAACTGGTCAATCTGATCCGATTGATCAATAAACTTAATTAATAAAACCCAAAATAGACGACCGCACTTTATAAAGAAGGAATCTAAATTATGACCTGAAACTTGATAATATACCCAAGTTATAACGGATTTTTGTGACATAATAGTTTAAAAAAATGCTTTTTCGATTACCTCAATACCTACGCAAGATACAATGGTCAAAAGTGTTTTTAGTGGGTACTTATTCTGTGCTTTTATTAAATTAGAAATAATCTTCATTTTAGGTTAAGATGATTATTCCAAGTATAGTATTATAACCATGATTTAAAATTGATTTGCTATTATTTTTAACCGTTAATGTAATATAGTGCTAGTGTAATTAATATTCCATTTCCTCTTTTAAGCGGCTTTCTACAATTATCATCATTATTAATTATAACGACGTTGTAACTGTTGCTCCCATTAGCTTCTTTAATCGTTACGTGTATTATAAATGAGTGTCTTTTTATTTGTTTGTGATTTTATATTTCATTATTAATCAACATTTTGAGTTCTACCATGTCTATATTAAATGTTTAAATCTAAATTCTGGCGCATTAGATTGCTTATTAATCAATTAATTTAGCCTTAATGTGGGGTCCTATTGAAAAAGTGTATAACTCCCCTGAAGATCAAGTGAAAAAAGGTTTTATGTATGTATGTATGTATGTGTGTTTTAGTCTAGTATGCTCCGTTTAAGTATACACCTTTTTTAGTATTAGTTATGTTGACTTATCACTAGTACCCTTTTTCAATAGGATATGGATAGAAATAGGACAATCTTGATAGCTCAAAACAGAACCAAGTATCAACTCTTTATGAACATATCCCTCCCAACTTTTCCATACTTGAAACTTACATCATCAATCAATGTTAATTCACACTATACTACGAAAAACCATAAAAACAATGGTGCAAAATGTTAACACGCGCAGGCGCTGTCCGCGTCACGTAAGATTCGACAATTACCATACAAATGTTCGAGCACTTTCTAAACGGGGTTCACACCATTGTTTAGAAGTCTTTGTTTGCGCCTAACTTAGGTGATAGGCCGTAAGATCAGATGAACTAACCGTGGTATTAATAGGAGATTTGGCAACTTGCTTTGGAAATGTCCTTAGTCACATTAACGTAATAGTTTCCTTTTCAGGGTTCCGTACCCGAATGATAGCTTATGCCTACGCTGTCCGCCCGTCTGTCCCAAATTTGAAGTGCTGTATCTTTAAACCTGTAATAGATGGCGGGTTGGCTTTTTCTTCTTTACAATGTGGGTTATTTTATTACGGCGGATTGTTAAGCAATAAATAAAATAGTTAAATAGTTAACGGGGTCCTCATACGCTTTGTTTTCAACGTATTTTTATTTTAGCTTTGTCGTAAAAACGTCTACCTTTTTTAGTGTACCTCCCCTACATGTTGTTTTTTTTCTCGCCTACCCCATAGTGTGTCGATGGATAGTTCTTTCAAAAATATTGTGTTATCGAAAACAATTTTTCGATTAAAGGCTCTTTTTTTGAAATATTAAGCTTTAAAGCGCTTATTTTTGTTCGAGTCAAGTGTCAATAATCTAAAAAATATCTTAAATTAAAGCACATATAATGAATTTAATAGGAAAACTATCACGAGTTCACGACTGAGTAGACTTCATTGGTTCTTGAGTTACAAAATGGTTTACATGTTTACACCTACGGAAACTTATTTGCGGTGTTGGTAAACTGACCGCGACCTATGTTGATGTGTGGGAATAACAGTTTTCCAATGGCAAAGTTAAGTTTGTCGCGAGATCTAATTTGATTGTATTTGATTTGTTTGTTGTTGTGTTGTTGTGGCTTCGGAACCCTACACTGAGCATGGTCCGACATGCTCTTGCCCGGTTCTTATTTATTTAATACTGCCCTGCTAAGCCAAATAGCGGTATATCAGACAAAACACTAGTAGCAATCGCAACCTTATTACTACCTGGAGAGGATTGAGTCTGGCTTTGACTATTGAATTTGAGATACCGCTTTTTGGCCAAGAAGTGCTGAAAGTTATTAACAATTCCTTACATTCTTTACTTCTACCTACAGAATAAAAATGGAGTATCGTAATTACGGAAAATTGCATAGCAGTCAATGATCAATCAATGAACCAACGCAAAAAAATGGATATTAAGGAAATAATCATCTGTAATTTATTATAACGTAGAAGCTTATTTCTCAACTATTACCTATTGCAATCAGAGCACTCACCGCACAGCATTTCGCTCAGCTAATGCAAATCCAAAGTACTGGGTTTCCCGTAGTTTCTACGATTTCCCTTACTAGAGAGTCTGAAGACATATTGAAAATACCGACAGCACATAAGGAATTGTTTGTTTCACATGCCAAATAGTTTTGCAATGAAAAAATAGTCTCCCCGCAAAATAAATCATAAAAAAAGAATTAAATATTTTTTGCAAAACAAAGTAAAAGAAGAATACTTAATTGTTTTTATGTGTTGCCACTCAATCGTTCTCATTTTGTATGTTAATGTGCTATACAATTTAACCGCAAGAATACTTTACTTTTAAACTAACTGTTACATTTTTAAGGCCTTAACCCGAATGTGGCATTTGATACTAAGCACCAATGTAAACACGGATCGAGCGCACGCGCAAGCCTACGCATTACCAACGACCGAGAACGAAAAGTTGAAAATATGCTAAGTTGCATCACTGGCTTAGTCACGATCTTATCTGGTTTGCCATTTACTTGCATTAATATGGAATTATGGCGACGGATAAATTGACCGCTAGTGCCTTTTGACATTTTGTGTTACAACTTTATGAGCAAAGAGCAATTGATTTTTATTACTGCGGGAGGTTTTGTTCGAAATGAAAAAGACAGTTGAAAAGTAGCAGTTTCCTAACTTTACTAAGTCACGACATCTTTGAATCACCGGTGCCTATTATAAGTATACCTTATTAGAATAGGCTGTAAAAGTAAATTGGTTATTTTTATGATACCTACTTCTTTTGAACGCGAGTTATTTATGTTGCGGTATGGTTGAGAATTTCAGTGGGTTACAAATTCTACAACTGCGCTGTATTGTTTAGTTGAACTTGAACTTGAAATTCATAAAATAAATAATATAAACATGGTGTAAATAATTATATATTAGCAAACAAACCAATAACGTCGTATGTACAGTTGCTAGTATTCTTAATCAAGTGTAACCACCACAAATAACCAGCAACGTCTTACAAAATCATGCGGTTTTTACGATGTCATTCCCGCATCACGCAAATAAATACGGGATGGTAATGACTCGACGACAAAGTACGCTACGTTCCGAATACTCAACTAGGCAATAGATAAAAAGCCCCCAGGTCCTTGAATACTAACGATCTAGTTTTAAACTATTTTCACACAAGGCCCTCTGAATACCTAAGTCGTAAAGTACAAACGAGAGTGGAAGAAAGTTTAGCTTAGTCTATGTTCCTACGTCGTACATTTTATGGGCGCTTCGGTGTAATGGCTAATGAGATAACGAACGTAAAGTGTTTTACTGGCCGTTTCAGATAACCTGGGGCCCCGAACCGGTCAGTACTTACGAAAATCGATTCAGTGTAATCTAGTGATTATCACATCACGTGATTTTTAACACATTAACGTGTAGGTATTTTATAAATCAGTGTATAAATTCATAGGCATGGAACATATCACAAGGTCGAGTTTTCATTCCCAACTTATTCTTCAACCTCCCGCCAAGCAGTGTTCGCATTGTTGTGTTACGGTGTGGGGATAAGACGACCTGTCTAATCACTAGGATAGAGGCATTCCATCTTAGTCTTCAGGGTCTGCAACTGTTGGGTCTGTGTGTGTCTTGAAAGTTAATTTTTATAAGCCACAGATACCACATATAACAAAAGGTGGCCTGTGTATTCGTTTGCTCACTCCATGCAATAAAAAAACTGTTTCATTTGGGACATTTTTTTTTTAAGTTAGAAAATTAAATGTTTAAAGAGACCTTTATAAACCAATAAAAAATAGAACAAAGAAACAGTTGGGATTGAAAACTCACCCTTGTGGTGGGTAACCCATGGAACACTGTAAGTGATTTTACAAAAAATAAAATAAAAAACGCTTGACTAGGAAGACAATCCAGGCCATAATATCTCCGCATCTAAATCTGGTTTTTGCCATAATATGTCTTCTAAATGACATATAATCGAGGTATTTTAATCAACAATGTGCAAATGTCATTGAGTATTCGCTTCTTATAATAGCACTTTCTATTTTAAACCACTGACAGAAATCAATTACGGCTAAGTACTTTTTAATCTAATGGCCAATAACAATCGGTGGACTTATTGGCGTGATAGATCATGAGTTGCATAAAAGATTTTATTTGGGACACCGATAGCTAATGTCCTAACTTTTACTCGCAGTATAAATTGCGTCAGAAATATTGCCTATTAAATTCAATGTGGGCGACAAATTTGACTCTATAAAAAGCCTCTTATTAAAACCAGGAAGGAAATGATGATAATTTTTTATCACGTTTTTTACGCCATCATTACCATCCGAGTATCCGATCATTACCGTTACTCTAGCAGGTTGTGACATGTCATGGCTTCCACTTAGTCATTTCCAGTTCCGAGAGCATTTTTACATGTAAATCAAGATGACCAGTATATGTGTTAATTATTTGTTACTTTAATTTGTTTTTCGATTTCAGTCTCGTTATCTATCCAGATATCTTGAGTAGTTAATGCATGAGAGATTTTGTAACATTGTTAGTACTTTTTCAAGGTATTTCACATGTTTAAAAGACCTATTGTCAGAACTTCTGCAACGCAATTTGCATCTGTATTACATGTATTGTTTTTGGATCTATAATTGTCATGAAGCATTGCATTAAGAAGCAATTAAAAATAATTTAAACGCCTTTCAAGATAAAGTGTTGGAGATTTATGTTTGATAGCTTAATTAAACAAATAGAACCGATACTTAAATCGACAGGTCATGTAGCTATATGTTACGTAATTAACACACACCAATTATTAAGATCCGATAGAAGTATAATTATCACATTAGCGAAAACACGATCAATTCTAGCTAAACGTTTAATGAACGTAAAGACCAACGGAACAATCAAAAATTGTTATATCTCCGATATGTCCTTACAGTGTGACCATCACAAAAAACTCGCATGAATTTTTGAAAGTGGCCAGTAGGTACTAAATGGCTAAAACACTGGAATCTGATGTCCAATAAAAAACCATTCGGTCACGCATTATTTTCGAAACTGTATTAAAAAGAAATATCTCAGCACTGTTGTCGTGACACGGTTAGTAAAAAATCTATATTTGGAAGCGATTGCAGTATTAAGCCAATGGCGTCGGTGAATGCGGCGAGGTTGTAGCGAGGCCGAGGTCCGAGTCTTGGACGTATACGCGCGCAGAAGTGGTTAAGATTATTAATGTCATAGATAAATGTATTAGGGGTAACGTTGACAATGGATAAACACGAGTAATATCAACTACTAAAAGGTATGTTCCCCACTGTCAAAACGTAGAGAATGAGTCAGCATTTTTGTTAGATTTTTAAAATCAAATTTTACCAACCACTTAACAGACGATTAGAGCGTTAACACCTGTCAAATTATATGACCTAACAGTCGATTAACATTGATTGGTACTTAATCACATAATTTTATAAATAAGTAGGTAGTCTAGACTGAAGTTAAACTTGATTTAGCGCTTGCATCAAATACAACTTTATTTTAATCAAACGCTTGAATTACTATTGTGATAGGTTTATTTTTCAAAATAACTAAATTTACTACGGTTATTTCACAAAGTTAAACAAAGGTTATTTCAGATAGGTACAGAAAACTGAGACACAAAAGAACTTTTAGAGTTGCATTTAATTTAGTAACTGTGCTATCGATTATACCTACCTCTGAAACGGATTTACTCGATTCACGATTTCTCAGGTCCGTCTTGTCTCGAGCAGGACCTTGAGACTAACTGATTTATCTTTATCGATACATATATATAAATTAGGTCTAATCTCTGCCTTTACGAGAACAAGTCTGACTTATCACTCTGTCGCGGCGTGGCCCCGTATTATGGATAAAGCTTCCGTTACTCTCACACTTACATACTGGACAGAAAGTGACACATGTTTTATCCACGCTTATCCACGTTCATAAACACGGCACGAAACGAGGAAAATTTTGTTATTCATCATGGTTTTTAGCGGTTTAGAAAAAAAATATGATGAGAAACAGCAAAAATAATGTTTTCCTTCTGACTTAAGATTGCTCTTGCACACATAATAATAAAATAAAACACCTAACAAAGAAACACAGCGGGTCTATTATGGTCAGTTAATAATCTTTTCTTTTTCTAAACTGTTAAAAAACCATGTTGAATAATCAAAAAAAATCTTAAGTATTTGGCTTACAATTTGCTAACTATCTTTTGTTGTTGTTATATCCGTGTGGTTTGGCATAAACTAGTGAATGCAACGTCTTTGTTCGATATATTTTTATGCCCTTACACCTGGTGGGCGGGAGTGGGCCGCCTTGGATCGTGATCGTAATCTCATTCGGTAAAGTAGAAGCCATACTTTAACAAAAATGTGCATACAAGTGTTATCACTTTGAACGATGTTCAAAAATTTAATTCAGACAAGTATTTTATTTTGAAAAATGTGACGGCGATTGCTTTTTTTTTTAAAGCATAGAGATGGCAAACGATCACACAGGCCACCTGATGGTAAGTGGAAACTGTGACCCATAGACATTCGCATTCACAAGACTGCAAGCCTAAGACTGAAAATGCGTAGCCAACCCTGAGGACTAAGATGGAATGCCTCTATGCTAGTCATTACACCGGCTGTCTTATTCCCAAACCGCGATACTGCTGTTTGGCGGTAGGTTAATGGATAAGATGGTGGTAGCGATCCCGACGGACCCTGCACAAGGTCCTACCATCTGCAAACACATGGATTACCTTGGGATTTCCACACAATAATAAGAAAAAAATGCTAAGTTTGTAGGCATGTTTGAGCTTAAGATTTTATTGCCTTTATTACCTGGTTTTATTAATGATAAACAAGGTAAATCTCTTAAGGTCTACTTAATTAAAAATACAAACACGCGTTAGTAGTAGTTAGAAGGTACTTTATAATAGTAACAAAATAAAAATACCTCTTATTATTCAACACGGTTAAAGAAAATTGGCCAGCAAAATGCCTCGTCCATCACGACAGCTTGACGTGCCATTTGTCAAACAGCGTGAGTATTTATAAAAGCCTATCAAAAATACCTGTCATGGCAGAGATACCCGTCATTTAGAGTTGAGAAGGGAATGACCTTCGCCAAATGTTTACGCGATATTTCTTATACCCATTTACTAGTGTGAAATTATCACAAATATAAAACTGTAATTATTAAACCTAGACACTAGTTCATAAATTGTTTATACGACTTTTAACAAGTGACGCGAGACGATGACGACGATTGACGCACACATGCAAACGTAAATGCACACACATACTGCAGATCCGGTAGAAACTTTACACTGTACGATGGCATCGAATTTCTTGTATCACTCATACATAGGCATAACTTCGTCAGACAATGGCTTAAGAAGAAGGAAGCAGAAAAGTTTTCCTAGGAACTGTGGATGGGACACATGGGGGGAACGGATGGGTAACTTAATGTTCTAGAGAATATTGGATTATGCTTGAGACAGTTTTCATTTAAATGTCTTTTTTTACTTCTCAAACATGAATGATTGCTAAACATAGCAATCTAATATTTTAGTATTCCGCTTTTGTTTGCTTTTGTTTTTTAACTTTGCATAGTCAGAAACTGGTTACTTGAAAATTACCAAAAATAACCTGCTGACATTTGCATCTAAAGAAGCCTATAGTGACTTTTGCGTCAAAACGACTAAAGTTTATATTATTGTGAATGTGTACTATAAACTACGAGAACGCGACAAATTAAATAAATACCACTACTTCCAGAGGCTTATGTAAAAACCTTAACTATTTACAATAGACATGATAAAGCAAACTTAAAGCACACAATAATATAGCAATTACAACTTTAATGTGATTTTTTAATAATCCTTGCCAAGGTAACAATATTCCACGTCAACTTGAATTTTAACATTAAATACAAATAACTATTAATTTGTCCGTCAATTTGTTTAGTCATGTCACAAGATTTGAGTGACAGTCTTCATGCGCCTGAGTCTCGGTGCATTGTTTCATGGTAATATTACCTTGGATGTTTCAGAAACAGTTCATACTTTGACATTTCCAATAACTTAGAAGAGACAATGTTCTTGAACTTTTAAAGATTGTTAAAGGTCACAGGTAATATGCCGTTCAACAGAAAAAGGCTGTATAAGATTATGAATTATTTTTGCACATACTGCCTTTTTGCTTTGGTTGGCAATATAAGTACGGGTATATTAAATCCATGCTTTTACTGTAAATCTTTAGTTTATGTGCGATAATAAATTGTTGACATTGATACAAAAATAAAATAAAATATTTTTATTGTCTGTTCGTTTTTATTATCATTTGAAGGTTTCAGTAATTGCTGTGAGTTTCGACATTTATGTAATAAAGTAAATTTTATTGCACGTATTTTGTATGTTTTTTTTTTAAATAATTACTTTATTAATAATAAAAATACCGCCATATAAAAGGCGGTATTAAGGTATGAAGACCATAATTATATCAACAGCATTTATTTTGTGTTTTCATTGTTTTGTTTGTATATGGTCCATGGAACAATGGAAACAATTATCACTATTATAATTATGTCATGCAGTTGTTATAACTACGTATATCAACTTTAAAATCTGGGCCATTGTATTTTTTAGTCGTTAATCTAGTTGCCTCAGAAGGACGCAGCAAAATATCCAACCTTGTAATGACAAATGTATATGCCCATATCAATAAAAAACTTGACTAAAATTACTATTGAAAATGCTCATAAAAAATAATTGCGTGAAACACAAGAATAAAATACTTTACAACGTTAAAAAGGTTAAAGGTAGAGATAAGATAAGTTTTATCAAACGTCGGGTGCTTTTACAACCTACTGTTTGCATTTTCATAACTCAAGAGGGTTGTACCGCGATAACAGTAGATAAGGAATATTTTAGAATGCAGCCTTTTTTCTGTCTCACGGAAGTTTAAGTTACTGGGGCGCCCTTGGGAGTTAAGCCTTATAAAGATATAAATAGGTCAATTTAAAAAGCCTAGATAGAATACGATAAAACACTCTAAAGCGGCCGGAGGTTAAATTTTTAATTTGCAGTTGTATACAAAATATTTATACATATCTTCAGGTATAGTCGTTTGTACAGGATGTTTTTGAAAATTTGGATAAAATTAAATATGGACCTTGAGACTGTCCATCGTTCGGAAGATGTTTCGGTTGTTGTGAAAAAAGCAAGGTTTCATGCAGTTTCATTTATTTCTATATATTTTTTTCTCTCCTTTATGGTTAAAACATATTTATTGGGAAACAAACAGCGGTCATACGAGTAAATTCAAACATTATCCAAAAACAAGGGATAAAACAGGAAGCCAAGTTCGTTTTAAGTCAAGAGTAACATAAGTGAGGAAGTGTTTTTTATACGCCTTTTAATTTAGGTCTTACGTTCAGCAATCCTTGCTTCGCTTTGGTTTATATACGTTTTCTGTAAAACCTGTACATAAAACAGAATTTATTATGCATTAAAACCTTTCGGGAAAAATTATCTACTTGAAAATTTTGTCAGTAGTTTTCGAGATTATCGCAAACATACAGACAGACGGCGGGGATTGTTTTATAATATATAGTGATTAAGCTGTTCAATATAATACTTATTATATTGTATGTTATCACGCGGATGAACAAAATTATTTAGGATGGCATTATGCTAACCCACGCTAAATCATGATTAGATGGGAGTTCGCCTATGTACCTACATTATCTATATTGATGCAAAAATGTATTGTAATTGTTTATGTGCAATAAAGAGTTTGCATTGATACTTTTTCATCCTTGCATTCTGCATGTTGTCTATGGCCCAATGTGTTCGTACTTGTTCGTTATACCTAAAATTTATAATTTCCATAAACACAAACATGTTGCAACTAATTAAAAACTACACGACTTCACAATTAACCGCAGGAAACACGTTCAAGTAGAAATTGAAACGTAATCATTGAAATATTACGTCCCTGTCTTATTTCCCAATAACCGTTATTTTCCCACAGAGAGAGATAAACGATCTGGTGATAATGAGCAATGGTTACTTGTTGCATGATGTCGTCACGCTGTCACCGCGATTGCGCAGTTTTGCACAACACCGTCCGTGTTTGCCGAAAATATTTAAATCGTTCGCATTTTAAATTAGTTTTAGTGTAGCAACTCACCAAGCTGAATACATCCAAACGAGATGTAACGAAAAGTTGTGATTTTTTGTCACGATATTTTCGGTATAATCAGACAAAACATCTGTCCATCATTCTACACTTAAGCGAACGAAGTGTGTAATGGAGCCCAAAAAGAGACAAAACTTAAGTGGAACGGTTAGAATCACGCCAGAAGCCAAATTTCAAGAGATTTTGTGTTGAGAATACTAGAGTATAATTTAAAAAAATGGGTTTACGATTGAGCCACAGCGGACTCGATCCTCGAAAGCACTAGGGAGCGGGCCGTGTCTTCGACCTTGAGAACGTTTAACGTCAAATGAAACTAAGTTGAGACATACCGTCACACAATCCTATCGCAACCAAGAGTCAAGTTAAGCTAGTCGGTCTTCTTAGTTCAATGGAGAGCGAAACCCACACAGCTGTAAATGAATGTTGCTGATGTAAAATCATGTCCGAGATTTTGTATGAGTTGAATTTTTCAAGTTATCTAAAAAACTCGTATGTATGTAAAGCTTAGCCAATGTTCGTAGTTAAATTGGCAACATGATACATTTTCTACCCGATAACTGTTGCACGATGTGGGTTCCACCTGTCAACCTAGGTCAAACTCTTTTTGGAAGCGATAATATTATTTCGATATCTCCCCAATTAAATGAATCTACACTCAGGAGCAAAATTACCGGGTCAGAGTGCTTTTTTCATACAAACGAGACTATTTCGAAGCCTTGGTTCCTCGCCAGGGTATGCTTTTAGTGAAATCTGATGATGAATACCCCGAGCATCGATACAGGACTTCCAGAGTGCCTAGGATACCCAACTGAATGAATCTGCGGTTAAGGCCGGAATTGTGCATGTTCAGATATATATAAAATGGACTTCTCTGTTAAAGTCATAAATACAACGTGGCGGCTGCGCGGTGTGGCGCATTCCCATACTAAACACTGTTAATAGAAATAGGAGGCGTTTTTACCTAAGGCAAAGCCAAAAGGAAGGGTTGTGATCAATATGCGCATACGCGGCACCGTGCCGCCTCCACTCTCAATGCGTTTGCGGCTTTAGACTTGTATAACAAGTAGATTTATTTGATAAATCTACGTCATTCCTTATAGCGATGATGGTCAGAGTCGACTGGCATTTATAGAAAGGCCAACCGGCACTTATCCCTTTCGTACATGAGTATTAAATGATTAATCAGAGAGGGACCAATGCCGATAGGTCTTTGGCTTAATGTAAACGGACTAGCGCTAAAAGCTTACATTATTTGCTTCCTAATGACTGCTCCTAACGAGTTAATTTTCTGTCTAATGTATATTTAAGTTTAAATTTATTGGAGGACCGTGGAAAATCACGATTTCTGAGCAAAAAGGCGAGTTAGCGCAGGCAAGTTAAGTCATTGCGCTGTTGATGGTCATTTAATTAACAAAAAACTGTTAGAAGATTCAATTAGCAGTTTCAAAACTAGGCAAGGAAACACGTCCGTCGTGTCTTATGATGAACAACATTCTAGGCTATTTTTTTGTGTGAAAGAACAATGATGCAAGGTCGATTATATTTTTACAGTCCAGGTATGCCCTTATTCGAAGTCCATTCCGAGGAATACGTTTTATAACTATGTTATTTTGCTTTATTTTTTTATTAGAATATAATGCTTTTATTTCTCTATATAAGTATGATCATCGTTGCCTAGTTCCCGCCCATATAACAAGTCCCAGAGCTTAGGTTCGGGTTCAAATGTATTATTTTTCCCACATAAAAATGTATAATGGGACCAATTTGTAGTGTGTTCTCTAATTTTCAATTATATTTGATTCTTTAAATTTATAAACGTCAAACTCTATTCTTGTTAGACTTGAATCCGGTCTGACTTTATAATTTGTGTTAACATATTTAAAATTACAGAACAAAACCTAAATCGGACCCAATGTATATCAAAAATACCATTTTAAAAAAAACAGCACACATTATTGTTCCCATTTGTATTGGGAGGCAGGAATATACAAACAGTAAAATGTTAATAGGAAAAATTAAAACAGTTCATTCTAAACAAGTAGAACCAAACAAAAGCCACAGTAAGTAACACAGTATTATTTTCATTGCACTATTTGATCAGCAGTCCTTGTTAAAAATCATTAAAAAAACATTTGTGTACTATCGAACCAACGGAACCCTGACCCACCATGGAACCTTGTCACAATGATTGACGTACGATTGTCGTATAGCTTCGTATGACAGTCCTAACGTCAATCACTGTGACAAGGTTCTATGGTGGGTCAGGGTTCCGTTGGTTCGATAGTACATATAAAAAATATTTGTTACATCACATTAACCCTGTGCGTCTTAGTTATCGATAAAAAAAAACATTAATTCTTGTCATTAACTATCGTCATTATGAACATCATCCTCATCAAAACTCAAATTCTAAACCGTTAAACTATTTCTCAATTCAAAGGTTGTTCTCTTTTTTGTGCGTATTTTTTTAAAATCGTGTAAAATTATCTTAACTGTATCCTCCAAGCTGCAAAGGTCAACATTAATATTACTATCAGAGTCATCGAAATTATAATGCCGTTCATGACTAAAGTGATATCATAACAAGCACACCTTTTAGGGATCCGTGTCCAAAACTTCCCGCACTACCAGATCAAAATAGTAGTAACTCAAAATACAATTGTATTTCAAAATCAACTCTAATACAACTTCTATGAACTTGATACAAAACTAGCAAACATTTTGAGTGGCTTAATTACAGACACAGTACGACCGGCCTTATAATTAGCTGTACACTTTAGTACTTTATCACTTTAACCTCATGTTTGAAAAGCTGTACTAATCTGTCAAAGGCGTTAAAGCGACAAGGTAAAAAAAGTGTTCAGCTTCTTATAATGTGCATTTTTATATGGCAAAGATAGCAAACCAGCAGTAAGACGTCTGATTTTAAGATGGTAAATGTATTGCCAACCCTGAGACTAAGATGGAATGCCTCTATGATAGGGCCGCCTGAATGTTGATCACTAAAATTACACAATTCCCCGTGGGAATAGCGATATATAACTTCTACGCGGGCGAATAGGTTTTTACTCCGACTGAATTTTTTTTTTTGAGTTGCCCTTGAAAATAGTCATGCCAAGAATCATGTGAAGACAGTAATTCCTGGAGATATATGGGAACGATTTGGTTTTAGAAGCGATGTAGGTTGTTTTACATGGTTTTATGTATTTTGTAGTGGATACGTGAAAGATACACGTATCCAATAAAACATCAGTTTTCATGCCAGACTTGTCTGAGAGAACAAAACATACCACCTGACTGTGACTCCAGGTTAAAGCTTTTTGTTTGAATTTGATAAGAATTTAATTTAAACCATGTTTTGGTACTGAGTTGCAAATTTGAAGCTACTTACTTTGATTCCAACCGCAATAATACAATAGACCATCACGGAACCAACATAGAACATCGACGTTACATCAAATCACAAGAAGTAAAGTTACTGCGACAAGGTTGCCCCGTATACAGTCCACAAGTCAACAACTGAACTTTGGGATCACTAAAAGACCATGTCATAATGACAACGTTAAGTCACGAGCAAAAAATGGGGAATTAATAAATGGCTTTCGGCGATAGTTCTATAGTGGCTCAACATTTAAAAATCACTTTACCCATTGTTAGCCAACGATAGGCTAAGTGTTATGACCTATAGTAGTAAATGACTACGGAACCCTTAGTACTCAGTCTTCTTATTTTTGTAGCAAAAAGCCGCTTTTAATTCCAAACACGAACAAAACCGAGCGTGGATGAGTCAGAGTCAGGGACCTTTTCACCCGGCATTGTTGATTCCGAGCAAACCCGTTCCGGAACGGTTTCCACCGGTTTTCCTCATTTCAAAACGCTAAGTTATTTCAAAAAATTGAAAAACGGAGAGCTATAGCTTATTTTTAATTAAAAAAACTGGTTCCGGATCTCATTTTAGTTAATGAGACAAGTTATAGCAAAGCTATTAATCACTTTTTTACATCGCTAAGATTTTATCGATCTAATATTGTTCAGATTATAACTATTATAGGTTGGCTGTCTGTATGCTGATAAGGCTGTAAGTAGGTACAGTCAAGTTCATAAATATGTACCTATACACTTTAGTACCTTCTCACTTTAATCGCTGTGACAATTCAAATATGGCAGTTTAAACATGACATTGCTTAGACAAGGTACTAATGTGTACACATATTTATGAACTCGACTGTACTAAGGCGTCGGACACGCGGGCTTTCTCCCGCAGTTATACAATACGCATAACTGTAAACATCCGCTCTTACCTTTGATTAAGCAAGTCCGTTAAAAATTCCGTCACTCTATAGGAAACACTAACACCTCGATTTTAGCGAGTCGATCAACGATCGGACCGTTATTTCACGTCATATGTGTGTCAAATGAATCCCACAATCTTGTTAAAAAAAATCACTCACTTTACTACAAATACAACAGCACAAAATTTTGTATTTATAGCTTAGCACTTTATTCTCTCTCACTGTCACGTCCTTAGGTCCTAAACCTCTTTTGTTTTTAGAACAGTTGCGCACGAGTTCAATGCCGGCGTTGGCTCGCTCTTGCGCAGTACCGCGCGCCTCTCTCTCAAGCCAGCGACTGGCGCGGCCACCTTCGCGCCGCGGCCGGCCCGTTTCGCAACCACTGTTTTCTTGCAGAATCTTGTTGCATGGCAACTTGAATGCTACGTAGCAATTACGATCTTCTTTCGAACCAGTATATTGACAAAAAACACTGCTATCGATTGTCGTACGTGCTGTGTACTGCGGTATGCAGCAAGCCTTGATAAATGCTATTGGCTATAATGCACTTATAAATAAGTTTTGAAGGTAACTTACCAGAACAAAACTTGGCAGCTTGTATTGCAATATCTACAGCAACTTAATTTTCTGAGGCTTCGGAACGACAGCTTTTAATAAACATTTTTTTTGGTCGGTCGCTCTTGAAAAATATTGGAATAGGTACTTATAACATTATTACCTAATATTGTAGGTCCTCAAGAAATTAACTTATTGCTTCCGTCTTAGAAGGCCTATCATTTTTTAAACGTACAGTTCAAGCTTAGCTACTAAGACATTATATTTATTTAAACTTTATTTCCAAATACACAAAGTTAGTAAAAATTTGAGGTTGGTGCTAGTTAGTGGCTTTAACCATGGTTTCAAATAATAGTTTTAAATGTCCTGCTACCGTTTGTAAGCAATTTAATTAAGTGTAACTTACATTTTCAAACCACTTGAAATTTGCTCAATGCCATCTGATCGGAACGGCTCTCTTTGATTTCTTTCAAGATCAACAATCTCCTTATTATATTGTTTTACATGTAGGTATCGATATAAAAATGCGAGAACCTTCTTTATTTATTTATTTAACAAATTATTTACAAGCTTACAGCTCTTAGCCCAGGCGCTTATAAGAAAAGCATACAATCTCGACTACAACTATGTATTACTACAGGATGGGTAACTGAAGCTTTAGCTTAAATAACTTATGCGTCAGTCATTCAAGGTTAATATTAACCACAAACAAAAGCGGAAGCATACATTCACATCGATACGGATATAAACTTCCGAAAAACGATGTCACTACAAGATAAATATCATTATGGTCACGCGATGCCTGTGGGCATAAAAATGGAACCCAGCCGATTCATTGTAGGCCTAATAATGGAAAACTAGTTCAATGTCTATGGTACATAACAACTGTATTTAAACTTTCGAGGTCAATGTTCATTTTATTCTACTGCGAAAAGTATTTGATTTACTTTACACGGTCTAATTTTAAATGATTGCATGTATTTCTAAATCTCCTGTTTTTCTCCTCGTTTTCTGTTTTTTTATACAGAATAATTAACCATTTTCTTCACTCATTTCTCTATATCAACCTGATTTTAACTAAAGTTGTGGTATATGCTCGAACGTGAGAAGATTTTGCCCGGTTCCTAAGCCAAACTAGGAAACCTTATAGTTCGGCCTTATCGATCAACTCAAAGACGCTTGGTACAGTCAAGGAATTAAATTTGTCACCCACCTTAGTTCCAAAGTCAATCTGACATTCTACAGCAGTAAGGTTGAGTTTCCTATCAATTACAAATGACTTGGCATCTCTAATGACAATGACATCTTCAAGCAGATTTTATTTGAAATGGGTAGCGAAGTAACTTCCGTGACCGTACTACAAAGCTGTAATTTAGCAAAGTTATATACCTACATTCAAATTACGCCTCAATGTTGTAAAATAAAATCTTGAAAACCAGCTTGTTTTTCTTGGACCTTCCAGACATCTTAAGCAAATTATTTTAGGAGCACCGTTTAGGAAATAATGAACTAGAGGAGTGTAATTTTTGCTAGTTTCGTGTTCCCCCCCTCCTAAGTATGTATTTAATTAGCACATATAACGAATAAAATAAAAAGGAAAACTATCACGACTAAAGTAGACTTAATTGGTTCTTGAGATAGGCGACTAAAGTGTTTATACCAACTAAAAAACATCTAGCACCAAATAACTTTAAGTAGAAAATTCTTTTATATTCGTATTTGTTGTTTTCTGGATATTTTTTGTTTCAATAACTTTATCGGAACCCTAAACTGAGGATAGCCCGACTTGTTCTTCCCTACTTTTTTAGTAAGTAAACATAATCATCAAACCTCGTATTTTGTTATAATCTTTTTTTTTTAGTATTCCATACCTAAAGGCCAAAGGGTGCCAACGGAACCCTATTGCTAAGCCTCCGCTGTCCGTTCGGCCGTCGATCCGTCCGTCTGTCCGTCTGTCTGTCAGCCAGCTGTATGTAATGAACCAAATACGTAGACAGTTGAATTAAAAAATAAGAAAATACCCTAATATTGTACGGTGGTACAGAACCTTTCGTCTGTGACTAGGGCTCCACTTGGCCGGGCCAAAACTACTACTACTAACTATTTTTTGCACTTTTTTCAAAATTAAATTACCTCTCCGTCAATTTTACTACTTGTAACTCAACTTCAGCAGTAACTTTGCTTCTTTAACTTTACTTATCCGGGTGAATGTCCAAACTGACCCATCTTCATTCCTTTTATTTCCCAGCCCGTCATTAGGTCATGCTAATACTGTGCAAAAAAACGCAAGCTGCATGACTTCCTGCCAGTGGCACTTTACAGTAATAATGTGTTAGGTAACCGAGACAGGTTAGCGGTTTCACTACGCACCCACAAAGTCGCAGGCCCCGCTAAGCGCGATGGTTTTGTGTTCGAATCCTTCGTCTTATCTCATCTTATTATGTAATCTTATTGGTGGGTCCTTAAGGAACCGAGTGGGACTGCCGAAGGAGGAGGGTAATGTGTGTATATATGTATGTTTGTTCCTTTGTGGCGCTCCAGAAACTAAACACGTGTACCGATTTTGATGATTCTTATTTCGATCAATTTGTCTAATCTTGCGACTGTCACTAAAGATATAACAGTAATGAGCATTCAATATGGCGGCGACGAGACGAGATTGTTCAAATAATTGAAATATTTTTAATCAGAAAATTTATCTAACAAAGATTCATCCGGATATCTGTTCACTCCTTTGGGCCATAGACAAAGTCAAACGGATGGAAACTTATGCAAACACGTCAAAAAAGGAGTTAAAAGAGAGCGTTGATGTGTAAAGCTTTTGTCTAACTTTTTTGATTCGGGTTTGAAAATGGGAGGAAGGGAAATAACTCTTTCCCTCCCTTCCATTAAAAAAATACTAAATAAATAAATATTGAATATCACAGATAATATTGAATATCCTCTTCTAGTATCTTAAATACATTGACCTAGTCCCAAACTAAGCTCAAGGCATTTAACTAGACGAGGACAAACATTCTTAAAAAAGAAGTCAATACTTAAATACATAGAAAACGTCTAAGACTCAGGAACAAATACTAGTGCTCATCACACAAATATTTGCCCATACCGGAAATCGAACCCGGGACCGCTAGCTCCGTAGGCAGTTACTATAGGCTGAACTCGTTATCAAATATTAAATATTAGTAGAGAATCTCGAAAAAGCTCGTCCCTAACTAAGCTCCACGGCAAGGAGAAACATACCTACTTATATAGAGAAATAGACAGTTTAATACAAAAATCTAAGACTTGGGAACAAATACTTGAAAATGTCTGATCAATGAACTCCAACTCGCACTAATCAATGTCTTTTACCATTAGAACATCCTGAAGATGTTTTCCCTAACCCCTCCCAAGAGACTCTCGGCAATTTCACGCACCATCAAGTCGATTACCAGCGTATGGCCTTTACCTCGGGTCTCTGGTCGAGGCAATTCTGCTAATCGCCACCTCCGACCTCCGACCCCGTTTTCTACTGCAACCAATATGTCACTAGGCCTAGGAGGCAACACGTCACCATGAATGCTATTGCGTTTCTCTGTAATTGACGACGGCTGCATGTAGTGTTGCCAGACTTGCCGATTTTCAGAGGTTATGGACCCTTGACCCGATCTGGGGTAAATCGGGACGTGTCGTGACGTTATTTGTCCCGATTTTCAGTACATAAGTGGAGCGTTTATACATATAAAAAGATTACAACCGGGATCAAAAACGATTACCCATTGGCATGTGTCATTGTAAGACGGCTGTAGTTCGCGCCATATTTCAAATGTTTTGAAGATAAAGAAGATAAAGATAAGTTTATTGGTTATTTTAGCATACGAAAATATTTAGTGGACCCGTAGGGTATTTGAAAAGATTACCTTGCATGAATGCTTTTAACATTATGCCGAGCTATTCCCACTTGTACCCTTAAAGTACTAGTTTTCAGTGCAAACAAAAGGGTGCTGACAAAGTGGGAACAGCCGTTTGTACTGACGAGAAACTTCTAAAATGGTTCAAGTTCCTCGCGAGAAGTTCTCAGAAGCTGGCTGATGAGAATATTCTTATTTTTTGTTAGAACATACTCAGTGCTCTCAAACGAGAATCTCTCGATAATTTCTTGAGAATATTTCCAGTCTTCTGGGAATATTCCGCAACAGCACATTCCTGTGCCTGAAATAAAAGTTTATTACCTATTATTTTGACCGATATCTAAGCAATAACATTAATATTTTCTCTAAGTATGATTCTACATTCAACAGTTTCACAAATTTTACACCTAGTTATTATAAGTCTCGTCTTGATACGTTTAAAATAAGCTGAATTTCGAAAAATCATTCCTAGGGAAAGGTTAAGTGACCAATATCGTCAACATAAACGGTATTAATTTCACCACCGTAGGAAAAAACTAACGTCATGAGGGCATGAAAATCATGGTGAAATCGTGACGAAAACTGCGGAATGGTGTCAAATGGCACTAACATGTCATATTACATGACGAATCGAGTTTTCCTCTCATATGCAAACCGTGTTAAAAAAACCGTTACCGTAAGGTGAAAAAACTTTACCTTAATATTATTTGAGTCAAAGTCGACCTGCTTATTTTTTTAAGTAGGTCGAATTACGGGTGAAATAAATTATTATTGAAAACACATCTCAGTGAAGATTCGACGGTTTTCATAAATGATAAAGTACTAAGGTATGATGACCAAGCAACATCGATTGAAGAATATACTTAATTATCCTTTACTTCATTGAATATCCGTCTTAATATGTATGTATGTTTGACGACTCGTTTAGCTTAGTTGATAGTGACTGACGAAACTAGCGGTCCCGGATTAGATCCCCGGAATCTGCAAATATTTGTGTGCTGAGCACGAGAATATTCCTGAGTCAGATTTTCTATGTTTCTATATTGAGAAATACATATATTTGTTTAGTAAGTGTTTGTGTGATATTTTCCCATGAATATTTATTTCTTATTCTTCTTCTTCTTATTTAAGAGCTATGCTCTTGTCGATGTAGCTCAAAGCAAGCTCTTCACATTGCTCGATTCCAGGCCGACTCTTGGGTCCATATTGGCTTCGCTAAAGTTTATCACCCGAAATTGATTTTCCTAACGATTTGTACTCCTAATGATCACTGCTCCTAAAAAATGTTTTCCTAAAAATTTCGTTCCTACAATTTATTTTACTATTAACGTAGCTCATAAAACTCATATCTCTTAAAATTTTAAGTGCTAATGTCACTGATGTAACTTTTTGTAAACTCCTATTTTTTTTTTAAATAACATTCTTAATCATATTTTTTTTGGGTCTATATTGGCTCAGTATATAATTTGCATTTTTAGTTCGTTACATTTTTAGTGTAACCTACTTTCCGAGTACAGGACTTTACGCAGGATTATTTTAAAGTTAAAGATGATCTGCTCTTTTATAAAAAAAAATAACCTCGAAGACGAAAGCGGGAGCGAAGCTCCCGCTTTCGTCTTCTAACCTATCCGCGATCCGAGTCGGTTTTGCCACTAAGTCCCTATTCCCTACTGCCTACGTAATGACGGACCCTTAGGATCTCAGTCACTATTAACTTTAGAGAAAAGTTTTTCAAGTAAAATGTGCTTATTTTAACGTATTCTATGTGGTAGAATTATATAATAACAATGAACAATGGTGTAAAAGATGGTTATGTTGAGAAAATATAGGAAAACAAATAGTAGTATGATCGATGTTTATTGCAACGGACATTATGAAGTTGAATGATTAGGAATTCAGAGCGTTAGGAACAAAGTAGTTATGAGTAGTGATTATTAGGATGTAAATTATTAGGAACAACATTTTCGGATTTCCGATAATCGACATTAAAAATTTAGTTCAACTTTGGCGCACCCCGACTCTTTTATGTTTTGATACGACATGACCTTTACATTATTTTTAATTGGTTCGATGTAGTTTGGTCTTCCTCTTCCACGCCTTCCTTCTATTTTTCCTTAATTCTTCTTTATTCATTTAATTTTCCTCTATTTGGACAGAGTCAAATAATTAAAGATAGATCTGTCCAGTGTCCCATTACGCGATTGAAATACTGGATTGTAAAACCAGTTAGTCGGGTTCGGGTCTGAGTAAATTTACTGGGCTTAAAATAGTACCATACCGATTCGGAATCCAATAAGAAACATCATTAATCTATACAGGGATACCAAGTAGTACAGCTAAAGTGGAATACTTACATGAGTAGTTACCGGGAACTATCTATGTACAAGAACAAGAAGAGAAACCCAGAACCAGACTGCGAAATAATTTCAACACTAATAAAAAGGAGTGTTATTTGTATTTTATTTAAAAAAAGACTGTATCTTAGTTGTGTTTTTATAAATATGACATATCAAATATTACTTATTAGAACTTATCATATTATTACAAAGAGCCAAATGTTCAAAATGTGGTTCCAGAATTTTCAACAAGTTTTTATTGTTGGTAATTCTGTAGCTCTGCCTACCCCACTCTGGGAACGAAGGCGTGAGTGTATGTATGTGTATGCGTATCATATTATTTTCATGTCTTTAGATAACTTTATCCGTACAACAATGTACTTATTCCGATTGCCCATTTTTATGATTTTTACATCTTCCTTGGTAAGATACAAGATGTACCCACGCTTTGCTTCTTGATGTGGTCATATTAGTTCTATAGTTCCCAATTTCGATTCCCGGTATGGGCAAATATTTGTGTGTTGACCGCGAGTATTTATTTCTGAGTGCTGGATGTTTATAGTGTCAAATATATCCTGGGATAAGTCGCGTCACGGGTAGATCACGTGACTCTTCGTATCACCTCATCTACCAGTGACGCGATTGGTTTAAAAACGAAACGTATAGAAACGCATCTTCTTTGGTAGTACGGCAGTGTGTATTTATTTATCTATGTAGATAAGAATGTTTATCGTCACCTAGTGCTCATACTACAAGCAAGAGGGACATTTTAGGAAATAAAAATATTTGGGGGAGGCAAATTTGTATGAGATTGTCTTGATATTACATTATATATTTATTTGCATATTTTACCTAATCTATCAAGAGGGCCTCGAGGAACTTCCTTTCCTTCTACCACTTTCCACCACTGTTTTTCCACCCCCACAACTTCAATGGATGGGTGACTATCATACTATGCACTTTTTAGGACATGATTAACACGCACAACAGTTCCTTGGAACCAGCGTACTTGCGTAAATAGCATAAAACATAAACTTTGTCTCTTCTCTCTTTGACATATGGGTGCATGATGGATACCTGCTTTCAAACAGAAACCTGCCATGGCCTACGCATAAAAAATAAACTTTATTCCTCTCTTTGACCGAGTTACCCTATACATGTAGACTTATTCGTCAATGTCACTTTATAAAGAACCACGGCATGTACTATGAGCTCTTAAAACGTCCCAAGTGCCAGTGACTTAGACGCAGTATTATGAGATCTAGACGGAGCAAGGGACAGAGCTATATAAATGACTAGAGACGCTCCCGACTTCGTACGCGTAGAATTAGTTTCCCGCTACTTCCCCTATTTTACTCCTTAGGGGATGAATTCCCAAAAATCCTTTCTTAGTGCTCACATTACATCATGAAAGGAACGCCTGTACCAAATTTCAAGTTTCTAGGTACAGTAGTTTCGACTGTGCGTTGATATCTAAGGCCCGTATTAATAAACTAATCTCAACTATAATGCCCGTCTCGAGATGCGTCAAAAATGACAGTGTTCTATGGTTTGGCGTTTACTTTGACGTATCTTGTGACGGGCCTCGCAGTCAAGATGAGTTTATTAATACGGGCCTAAGTTAGTCAGGTTTGCCTTTTATTATATATAGATAGAAGATAGATAGATAACTCTGTTCCTTTCACTGAATAGAACCTTGCTGGTTCTGACAGTTCATATGGCCTCGTCGGCTCTTTTTTCGACGGGAAGAAAGTTAACATCCAAATATTGACCAGGATCGCAGGGATGATGAGGTGGATGACAGTGGCTCAAGGCAGAGGAAAATGGCGCGCTTTGAAGAAAACCTTTACTCAGCAGGAGGTGGTTATAGGTTGACAAAATGGCGGAAATGAAAGGGATTAAAATTGTATAGCTAATTAATTAAAAAAACATGTCAAGTGCGATTCTGACTCGTGCGCAGGGTTCCAGACCACCGCAAAGTAGATATTATTGTTTTCCGTTTTAAATTCGATTTAGAACCGGATCACTACCGGCTCAACTCACGCTTGACCACTGAGTATTGGTTATTCTTCAGGGTTTATACTACAAACAATACCAAATTTGACGCATGTATGTTTTACCGTTTTTACAACAAAAATAAAAATACGTAGAAAAAACTACTTCTTTAATTAATATTGTTAGTTAAAAACATCAACATACATCTCTTTAAAGTTAAGACGGTTGGACAGCGTAGGCATATTAATAGAGTCGCGTTGGGGTCCCTTTGGGTACCCTAAAAATACATTTAACGTACCTAATCATGTAAACAACATTATCACTTTTTAAAACGAATTTATAGATAATTATCAAGATTAACAAGTCATTTGTTAAAAATCTGTTTCTTGTTATCAAACTAAAAGTACTTAGAAGATAAATCAGTATCTGATATGAAAAAAAAGTATAAAAGGAAAAACATGCTAAAAAGGTGATCTGTGATCGTGGATTATACATTTATAGTATTTAATCAAAATGAAGTTGACACTGGCTCTCTGTGTCGCCTCACTGGGTATGTATCTTATTTGTGTACTTATTTTATTAAACGCATTAAAATATGCAGGAATAATAAATATCCTTACATTAATTTTAATCTTTTACAATGTTGTTATAGCATTGCAATAGATTATAAAATATTGAAATAATGTAAGAGTACTTCTATCCCTGGGGGGCTAATATGGACACGTTTATCGCGTGACAAACCGTGGATAAATCGTCCGTCACTTTATAGTGACGGATGCTTTATCCACTTTCAAACGCAACACTTGGCCCGCTGGACAGTTTTATTGTGTGTCATTTGAAAAACTTTACTCGGGTACTAAGGCATTTGTCCCTTACTAATTGTCTCGCACAGGAAACGAACTAAAGCCAGATCCTGCGTTAATAAAAGAGACAAATATATTAATAGTTCATTGCTGGCTGTACTCTTATCTCAGTCATCGGCAGCGCTGGGACAACAGCCTTAGGCTACATGAAATGAACGCTGGGCTTCTGTTCTTCTCGGCAGAGTTATCGCTTCTGACATGTTAATTGTATTATCGACGTTATTATAGCTCGTATTAACTTGACATTAATGGCAGCCGAGTTAAAAACTACAATAACATGCCAAAAGCAGCATGGTTTTCCCCAGTAGGATCAAGAGCTTGTTTTTTTTATATGATTACTTATGTATAGGGTTTGGAGTTTTCATAGCACGGTAAGATGAAGGGAGCTGTGGAGTCGACATTAACATTAAAATTCAACTCTTACTCATACTCATTTGTTTATTTAATTCCATAATGCTTTTATATTCGCCCAGACCCCATGAGTAAAGCTGCTAAGCTAAGTAATGAAAGATTACGATTATATAAAAAAATACAAATTATTTAACAATGTAATGAATATTAAAAGTGAAAGTTATTATAAATATTTATAATAAAAATTCAAATTGGCAATTAAATGATCGAATGAGTATGAGTATGAGTAAGAGCTGAATTTTAATGTTAATTTCGACTCCACAGCTCCCTTCATCTTACTGTGCTATAAAACTCCGAACCCTACTTATGTATATATTTGTAAAAGAAATAACCTCGCTAACAGTGTGTAATTTTCAGTATACATAGCTTCCGCTGTGCCCGTGGAAGAGGCTACTCCTCAATTCATTGAGGTGCTCGGAGATGATGGTCAGCCCATTCAGGTGGACATAAGCATTCAACCCAGCGAAGCTGAACTGCGTGCTGCTAGAGATGCAAGGAGTGTGTATTACCTGTACACGAGGTCAGTTTAAATGGATGCGTACAGCAGAGGACGGTTCTGTGCGGGTGTGGGATTGATATCTTGTCTTTGCGACGACGACGCAATTTTAACTTAAAGCTAATAATTATGTAAGTTTAATGCAAATTATCGAACTCCCATCGCCAAAAAAACTTTCCCTAGGTTTTGACCTAATGGACTTTATTTTTGTAATGTGTTTTTCTTATTGTAGCAAATAAAAAAAAATAAAAAAAAGCTGCTAGTCAGACAATCAGCCAGTTACATTTATAGATTCAAGATTCACTATCCGAAAAAATTGGTCAGGTCAGGAGCGAGCCGCTCTCCTACCCGGAGGGTTTAATATTTTAGATAGAATCTAGTTCAATCAAATTCTTAACTTTATTTTTATTTCGTATGCATATTAATATTAATTTATAATTATAAAAGTATTTTTTCAAATTTTCTGTCCTTTCTCAAAATTTTAATTTAGATATCTCTAATTTTCGGTCCATAAACTTTAGGAACAAAGGGAAAAAAATGTTTTTAATTTTTGGCTATGATCATAAGTATTTAACGGAGAAGTATTTAAAAAAAATATAATGTGCGAATTCTGCCCTGTCATATGACACCTAATTTTGCTGCAATTTCATTAAATTTTCAACCCTAAGACCCTATTTAATAATTATAAAATTATTTGAACGATTTTTTTCTTGAAAAAATACGCACATGCAATACGACGCCAATTTTTTGACACAACCCTAATTAAAAATCACTATCTGTTACTTACTGACGTCAATTACTGCAATGCGTCAAGCTCCTTACCTACTGACTGATAAATAAAATGAAACGAAAGTACTGAGTGAATGTGATATTATTATATTTTTAAATAAAGTGGCTCAAAACCTGGTACCTTTTATAGCTGAATAAAATGCAAATTGTTGCATTGTTCGCTCTTATGCATACATTTCTATTTCCTAAAATTTACTTTTGCTCGAAGCTATTCCAATCCAATTAGAGAGTTTGTATATTCAACTAGTTTATTTCTTCTCCGACAACGTTATTTAGCATTGAAACCTAACTTGAAATAGGTACGTCATAATAATTGAAGTAAAAAAATTCATACATTAATTAAAGGGTACAAATACTAGAGACTTACTAATCAAATGTAAAAAAAAAACAATTTTAATTAAATTGTCTTACGGGTTTAATAAGTAGAGTATTACGAGTATGTGTAACCGCCGGGCTGATTGGCTCTAATTTTATTTATATTTTAAGTGTTTTTTTTTCGTAAATGTACCTATTAGAAACGGCATTTGATTTTTAACCTTTGAAGCAGTTTCCATGTGTGCGTATCATTTTCTCTCGTCCCGAATCTTGCCCCTCATCTTCGGCTCGGGCCCGGACTCCTCGAACACGTGTAAAATTACATGCTTTCCACACTTTCATCGAAATGCATTATTAAAATCGTACCTTAGATCTGAATCAAATAACATTTTAACTAACCTAGATACTTTACAGGGGCAACCCCACTTCACCCCAGATTCTGGACCTGAACGACATCAGGACCATCGCGACCTCTAACTACAACCCCAGCTGGCCCACCATCGCCGTCTGCCACGGTTACACTCAAAGCCACCGAAGCACAATTAACGACGTCATTCGCGATGGTATTTATTTGTTTTTAATTTCATTAATCACGTAATTTGATAACACTTTTTCTACTTTGTAGACTAAATAATGTTAGAATAAAGCTGGGTCCGCTGCGCCATGGTATTCATGTTTTAACATGTTTGCCGCGGGGGATGGATAACACCCCCGCGTTGGCCTGCGGGGGGGTTGGACCTAACATGTTAGGTGTTAGAAAAACACAATAACATGGCGCAGCGGACGCAGCTCTAATGTCAATAGTTCTTGCAAAGTTACTAACTTAGATAAAGGATATTTAAAAAAAAACTAATTAAATTGAGACTCTCCCGAATAGGTCCTCAGTTACTCATCATTATCTTATAAAGAAACTGATGGCTTGTGACCAACTGATTTTCAGAATGAAAACTTGGATAAAAAACTGGAATAGAATATGCAATTAAAAACAAGCACACCAAGATAAAAAATAATGTTTAAAATATCGTTTTCTAAAAACATAAAAGAACATTTCTAAGTTTCCTTTAGTATAGGTACTTGGAGTACCAATGTACAGTACCCCAACGAAATGTTAAGCACTTTAGTGCGTAGTCATAGTAAACTTCAAACAGGACATCAAATGACACACATGACAATGAAAAAGAAAAGAAAAAAAGAAAAAAGAAATTTATTCAGTAAGTAGGCCGCTCGGGCACTTTTACACGTCAAGATACTACCAGCGCTTCCCAAGAGGAGACCACTGCTGAGAAGAAACGCCGCAAGAAACTCAGCAGTCAGTCATTTTTTAAACATATTTCATATTTCATATTACAATGGTACAACTTAGTCTAGCATTATATAAAGCTACAAGTATTAAGTATTAACATTCACCATGACAGGGTTCTAAGTATGCTCAACATTATTATTGGGTGGCGATACAGTTCATAATATGTTTAAAAATGTATTACATAAAAAATAATCTGACTTCTAATGAAATTTTATATTATTATAAAGAAAGATAAGATTAAGCTTTATCTGTTTAAGATCTAAAATAAACAATTGATAGCGTAGTTTTTTATCATCGTCGTTACATTTTATTGTATTGTACGTAACATTGTTGTATCAAATCCTTCGACTAGTTTTGGCTGGTTTCATCACTGTTTATGTCGCGCGAGTTTCTATCTTACAGCGGTGGTGGGACCTCGTAAATATTTCGACCACCACCACATTACGACGACGGATTCCAGAGTTCTAAAATACTGTATTAAACACAACTGTTGGTTCTGTGTTGGGGAACAGCCGTACCTCATGGTCGCCAATGCCTTTGCAATATTGATAATGCATTCATGGGCCTTAGAGCTTTCTTATCATCAGATCTCTGATCTGGTTGGTCTTCTACATACCATTAAAAATAAAACAGCACATGTTAAATATGCTTACAGCTTTCCTGGCCGTCGGCGACTACAACGTCATCATTCTGGACTGGAGCATTGTCGCTACGATGAACTACCTCACAGCCATTGCCACCATCCCTTCAATCGGACAGGGACTGGGTAACCTGCTGATCTTCCTCAGTGAAATAACTGGAGCTCGTGTGGACCAGATGCACGTTATAGGCTTCAGCCTGGGAGGCCACGTCGCTGGCAACACCGGTAGAGCCTTGGACGGAAGAGTCGGACGTGTCACTGGTGGGTATTATTCGGATCATATTGATAACATTATCCTACCTGGTTTTATTAGCTATTTTAACAGCCAAAGGTTATATTTCACGCATATTAATAGCAGGATAACCTTTTGTACCTGATTATTATTATTATAGGGTATTATTATTTGATGTCTTTACCAATCACGGGACTATGGGAGTCCCGGACCTTTGGAAGGCTTACATGGAGCCGAAGCCAACACGCAGAGGCCCTTTAGACAAGTTTAATTTAGTAAAGTTATGGGACACCAACCGGCGATTGTCCCTGAGTTCAAACTAAAGAAGTATGCTCCCACGGACAACCACCGGTCAGTGTAAGACTATTTAAGAAGGATGGGAATATTAATAATAGGTTCTATGAATGAACTGATATAGATTGGTGAACTAGGCTATTGATGAAACTACGGCGCCTGCCTGGCCAATGCCTATTACTTTGGTTGAAATGGCACGCGGTGACTCGCCAACTCAAAGGAATGGGCCTCCCGAAATAGCCGCATATATATATCAGCAGGGAGGAACAGTTCCACAGGGGCTAAGGGTGGAGAGGTGCTTCTGGACTTTAAACGATCATAAGGTGCCCACTCACCTATTATTGTTATTATTACATAAAACATGTTTAAACAGCGTCGGTAAAGCTGCGGCTCATACGTATATAGATTGGTGCAATCGTAAGCGCGGTATTGTACTGCAGTGAGGGTCTTCCTCGATTAAGGGTCTACGTTCAGTTGACGCCTAGTTGACCGCGAGCCGATGAGTCGAGGCAGTGCTGATTCGATGCCGGATTGATATGTATGCGATACCTTTATGGATTGTAATGGCGTACAAGAGCGATAGCCAAACTCGTATAATGGCCTGGCCAAGAAGCGCGAGCGCTAACAAAAAGAAAAAAATAGATAAATTAAGCTTGCCACGATTTGCCACGGTGGCGGCCGCAGCCACCATTTTAGTTACTTACACACAAACGTGCCGGGGATGTGGAGAAAAAACACGACTTCGATTATTTTTTGCTCCCCTCTCGTAGGATAAGATAGAGTACTCAGCAGATAGTACAATGTTATTTTTTCTTCAGGTCTGGACGCCGTCAGTCCGATTTGGGCTTTAAACAGCAACCGCCTTACCAGCACTGATGGTGTTTACGTTGAATGCATCCACACTTATGGCAACGAAGGCTCCACTGCGTACGGAGACGCTGACTTCTACGTCAACGGTGGAGGCTCCCAACCTGGCTGCCTTATCTCTATCTGCAGTCACAACAGATCCTGGGAAATATTCGCCGCGACTGTGAAGTACAACCACTTGATTGGAACCCAGTGCGCCAACGAAAATGAAATCGTCTCGAATACTTGCTCAGGAAATCTAGCTATCATGGGCACTGCTGCAACTTGGAAATCAGTGTAAGTAAAACATAGGAGGAATTGAATTGAGTCCCGAGTTCAATCAAACGCAACAATTCAAGTTAAATTTGATAAAACTGTAGGCGGAATACTTGTACTTGGTCTAACCTAGTTTCACGCTCTCGGTATAATATAGGTATTGTCCGTTTTAAAGCAGCTGCTTTAATAGGTCGAATGGGTGAATGTAAATGGTGTGTAAAGTAAATACAAGCTTACGGTTAGAAATTCGAACTAAGCTTAAAAGGGCGAAACTCACACAAACATACTCGTATGTGACATTAGGGTAAGATGGGGGAATAGCGGTCACTTAAGCAGTTATTAATTTTTCATTTTATTTTTATGATTTACGGTATCGGAAATTAACTTTTTACATAGCTTATATAGTAGTTTATTGATATATATGAAATACATTATCAATATATTACGGGTTTCTTATTTATTGATCATTTTGTGAAACCCTTCGTTGACCGGTATTACCCGCAAATGCGGGTAATACCGGTCTACTGTTGGGGTATTACCGGTCATTCAAAATTAACTCAGGGTTGCTTCTAAAATGTATCAAAACGAAATAAAACGACAGTTTATTAATATTATCTTTATTTAACCAAAATTAACCAAAACATTTTATATCTGTTAACCAAAATTAAATCTTTTTTAGTAAAAAAATATATATATTTATATTTTACTTTGAAAATCACAGATGAGACGCACAGGAACTGTCTTTAACTTAGATTCTAACTATATTATATATTTCTTTTTATTATATTTACCGAAATCAACTCTTTAAAAAAACGAACAAGTATTATTAATTAGATATTTATAAATTCTACTTTGAAAATCACAGATTGATACGCTTAGGAACTCTCATTTACTTATATTTTAATTATTATATATTTTTAAGGCTTCAATAGCCTTTACTAAGTCTTCTTTTGTCCATTTCCCTTTCTTTGTGGTTCTGTTCCTGTGTCTCGGCATCTATTTAAATATAAAAATAATTGTAATGAGACGTTATTTTAACAAACACACAAATAATAAATTGTCTTATAACTCCATTATATCATCTCTTATATGAGGTTAGTTTATAAACGGCGAAGTTGCTTGCTCGAGTACAACTTAATGTTGATAAAAATAAAACGTCTTGGTACAAAATGGCGTTAGAATACGAATTTATAGGTACTTACATACATAAATTCACCCCTTCGTTTCGAGAGTGGTGTAGGCAGAGCTACAGAATTACCTACAAGTCTAAAAATTTGTTGGCAATTCCGCAACCACATTTGGCACAATCAGGCTAAGATGTTTTCATCACACTTGCTCGTAAATGGTGTTATTCCATGCCTGTATACAGAAGGACAATGGCCTAAATTGTTCCCGCGGGAATTATGGCGAGTTTGTCATCCCTAGGGAGTAATGACTTTCTTTTTAAAATTTGCAACTCTTTCGTACATCATTTCTGACTAAGGAGGTTTAATTTTCAGCCAAAAATTAAATCGGTTTCTAATTTCATCTTTCAAAATTAGCTATAGACTAACTTACATTACACAAAACCTATACGCTTCATTAAACTTCATAATTTTTTTACCTATTTCAAGTTTATATCAACATTTATCATTAATTTTAGTAATTATACATTTTTATCAAATTGGCTAAATCTGGCTCGAATCCAGGTCGAAACTAAACGCAGTTATTATCTGTGGTAGAGGTCACAAAAAAAATATCGTTTCCATTTACGTTCCCGTTCGTCAAAAGTTATTTCTTTCTATTTTGCAGAGTTAAAGTGTTTTCTCTTTGTTTTTTTTCCTCGCAAATGTGATGAAAACCATTGTGTGTATCACAGGCAGTGAGGGGATTACTAACTCGAGTCATTAACACTCTCGTTAGTAATTCCCTTCATACTACCCTTGATGCACAATGTACCAGCGCATTAGTGACAGGTTGCAAGCCTAACAATACTACTACAAGCCTTTATTTCCTTAGTCACCGCTTATAACATCCACGGGAAGACAGACAGGCACTATTCTAACCCGGCACCAACTCGGGACAGTACACTTATAAGTTACTCATACTTTTTATACTTATTATTGAATAATATTTTTTTCCAGGTCTGGTCTGTACTACGTAAGAGCAGGATGGAGATACCCTTACTAAGCTACATAAAACGTGACATGTACCCTTTTTCGAAAATAATAAAGTAATAAATGCATTCATGACATACCTCTTTATTTTTTTGGATGAATATTCTGGAAACCGGATAGTTGGATATAATTGACATTACTATTCGGACTAGAATCTTAGGGCATGAGAATACTGTTGCTGCAAGAATATACTGGTAAAATTTACAGCATAAAAAAATATACGATTTTAGATGTTGTTTACCTTGTTTGTTTAAAGAATAGGCTCGTTAGCAATTAAACAATCATCATGATTGCGTAAATTTTACCGCAATCACTTGTTTGTGGAAACGCCACGGAAACCGGCTCGCTATGGGATCGTAAAGTCAATACTTTTCACTCGCTTTTACTTTTAGAATCGATTTGACATAGAAACCATGTAGCAAAGTCATCAATATGATAATTCGACAAGATTTAAGAGGAACGACTTGTCAAACAAATTATTTTAACTATGAGAACATGTGTAGACATTAGTATTCTAATAGATATTATAGTTACATTAGCTAAAAAGTTATTTAGTGTAAAGTAACGATATATATGATTATTAAGAAGACAAAAACTCAGGGTTTCTTAAAGTGGGGTCCGTAGCATGTGGATAAGAGATCCTCAGTATCTCAATTATCCCGTAATATATTTATTAGGAAATTGTGGTGTCAGTCAAATATTCTTTGATTGGGGTCCGTGGATTTTTTCAAATCGTGTAAGTGGTCCGTCACTGCAAAAAGTTTAAGAAACCCTGCACTACATCCTACTAATCCTACTTAGATTATAAATGCAAAGGTTTGTGTAGTTTTTTGTTACTCTTTCACGCTGCAACGGCAAAAAAAAATGAATTTGCTTATAACCTATCTAGAAAAATAGCACTTGTACCCTGGATTGACACATGTGCTATTTTCCTTCCATGACAGTCGAAATCTACGCGTAAAGGCGTATATTATTATAAATTAGAAAGTTGGTTTGTTTTTCTTATAAACGAAATCCACGCAGGTGAAGCCACGCGCAAAATCTATAGCTATTATAATTGCAGGTTGTTTATCAAGGGACTAAAATAGGTATTATGACAAGTTAGAGGTCTTTTAACCATACGAGCAAAGTAGTTCAAGTGTCAGTAGGAATAGTATTTTAGCCTTTATTTTCACTTTGATTGCAATTATATGAATCTAAAATTAAGAAAGTCTCCCTAGTCTAGTCTTTTCCCTCCGACCCGACTTTCAAATGCAGAAAGAGACAGCTAAACAGTTGATTTTCGAGTTACCTAGGAAACCTTACCAATGGTACATAGACAACCTTTTCAAAATGACGCCTTTCGGCGCCATAAACAGTCAGCTACATGTTGCCCATGTGTTGGAAACGGAGAGGTAGGGTCAAGTTGGCCCTATACGAGTTACGCGATCAACCTACACCTCCCCCGACGGACGGCATGGGAACAACGCGCTTGCTGTTTGTGGTTGTCCAAGGAAATTAAAAAGAAAAGTTACTTTAGTCCCTAGAGACAAAAAGTACCAGATTAGTCCGCCTATAGGCTGGCTTTTAATAGGTCATTTTAGAGCATTACAAGTGAAAATAATATTATTAAGAAGGAGTAAGTAAGTACCTTTTGAAAGTTTATCTTAGTTTATTATCCTAATTATGTACAGCTGACTTTATAAATATCTGTACATTTTAGTTCTTTTTATACCTTGTCTATTTAATATCATGTTTAAACTGCCATATATACTGTATCTGCGACTAAAGTGACAAGGTACTAAAGTGGACAGATTTTTATGAAAACTGTACAGTATAAGCGCTCGGGTAAATTCGGTAAGATTCGCTATAAGAGCGTGTGAGAGTAAGTATGAATGAAGTACAAACACTCATAAAGTACCTACACTCAAAAAATGAAAGCCGACCGAGAGAGGCTCTCTTTTAGGTGACGAAAAATGAATACAAGTTATGTTATCACATAAGTTATATCAACCAAATGATAGTAACAACAAGTTCTTTAGTGATTCAACTAAAATCTTAGTTAAAGTAAGTATCTAATCGTATGGAATTAAGACGCTTATGCACAACATTTTTAAAAGTGTCCAAATTAATTTTTCATTGCTTCTAACAACGTCATGCTTTATAGGGTAAGTTTGTATTTATCTTGCTTTCTCAGTTAGCTTCAGTACAAAATACGATGTTTCATTATTCACTATATCTGTAAAGAGTTTTTATAATTCCTTTATTTTCCTGTTAGTCCGCGTCAGTCCGCTTGAGAGATGCTCTATAGCTTTTTGTAACAATTGTAACACGTGCGTGACACAAATCTTGTTACAGATAATCGTTAAAATATTATTCAGCGATAGCAAGTGCCATGTGTGGGTTCTTTCTTACCGTGGGCCAGTGATATCCAAACTTATTAAAGCCGCAACTGGGAAAAAAGGATGACTAAAGATATTTTTTATTAAAGAATCGAGGAGAGCATTTGAATTGAAGTGGAGTGAAATTTGCATGGCAAAATTTAAATGAAATACGAAAGATACGTTCTTGAAATATATAACCGTATTACTGATACGTAAAGTATTTATAAATTATCGCGCTTGCTCAAGCTAGCTCGTTACCTAGGCTGTCGGGATTTGAATTCACGTCTGGCCTTGTCTTGTCCCACCTCACCGATGGTAACGCACTAAGATGCTCTGTCTACCGCCAGGCTTGACTCTTGTAATAAATGCAACACGTGCGTGACACAAATCTTGTTACAGATAATCGTTAAAATATTATTCAGCGATAGCAAGTGCCATGTGTGGGTTCTTTCTTACCGTGGGCCAGTGATATCCAAACTTATTAAAGCCGCAACTGGGAAAAAAGGATGACTAAAGATATTTTTTATTAAAGAATCGAGGAGAGCATTTGAATTGAAGTGGAGTGAAATTTGCATGGCAAAATTTAAATGAAATACGAAAGATACGTTCTTGAAATATATAACCGTTTTACTGATACGTAAAGTATTTATAAATTATCGCGCTTGCTCAAGCTAGCTCGTTACCTAGGCTGTCGGGATTTGAATTCACGTCTGGCCTTGTCTTGTCCCACCTCACCGATGGTAACGCACTAAGATGCTCTGTCTACCGCCAGGCTTGACTCTTGTAATAAATGCAACACGTGCGTGACACAAATCTTGTTACAGATAATCGTTAAAATATTATTCAGCGATAGCAAGTGCCATGTGTGGGTTCATTCTTACCGTGGGCCAGTGATTTCCAAACATTTAAGCTGCAACTAGGAAAAGAACAAGACTAACAATCAGTAAATGTTTCATTGCACTGGTTCTTAAAATTCGAAAATCGAATCGAAAAGACACATTTCTTATAGATTTAACCATTGTTTACGATTTTTAATAAGTAGTTTAACTACTGATCAAACAACAGGCCCTAAGTCGAACTATGCGGGTATATTTTTTTAAGTTACAGTACCAAATTTGTTTTTTCAAACTGTAACATAACGGTGTACCTACAAATTAAAATACTTTTTATATTCTTGCGATTTGTATGATAGATAATAGTAGCGTTATTGTTGTTTATAGGTAATAATTAGGATTTGTTTTGAGAACATTCGTTATGAGTCGGTTCTTGTAAAACCAGTTCTAGTGTTCAAAGTGAACTTGATCCTTAATAGCTCCAGTTCTGAGTCATAGTTTAAATCGGCGCTCCTTTACGTCTCTTTACGTTGTGTTTGCGACCCAAAGTTTGAAAACCACTATCATAGACAAAGATAAAACGGAGGTCACTTGTCACTTCACAGCGATCGTGATGTGAATGCAAAAAGAATGCAAGCTGATCCCATTATGCGCCCACGCCGACGATACAGACACTTGTAAAATAGTCCCACAAACCTTATTGGAAGTAACAGTAAGCTCGTATTATACTCGTATTACAATCTTTCTTTAGGATAGGTTTAATAACATAGGACCTAACAATAAAAACAGAACGGGCATAATAAGAACTAAATAATTAGTACAGGGGGGTTACCATTACTTACTAAAGCAGTTCAGTTTAGGTTCAGAGAAAGGGACAGTGCTATAATAGCTCTGTCTCTTTCTTCCAACGTAAACGAAACTGTTCTGTTTTAGTACAATCGAGTTCATAAATATGTAGACACTTTAGTACCTTGTCACTTTTAATCGCTGTGACAATTTTATATAACAGTTTAAACATGACATTAAATAGTCAAGGTACTAAAGTGTACACATATTTATGAACTCGGCTAGGCACCTACCCCATGGTAACCCTTTTGGTGTTTTCAATCCACGAAAAGAAAATACCCTGCCAGTTAAAAATCATCTTGAAGATCGTAGGGTTTCGAAGATTCAACCAAAAACGTGTGAAAAAGGTGTAATGTTTGAAAAAAATAATTATGGAGGATCTTAATTCTAATCGTGTTTTCACGTTTAACAGTCTCAAGGAAATATGACCATATTTTATATAGCTAATGCGTTACTGTGGTTGTTGAGAACAAGATCGCGGAACACTATCCTGATTTTATCAAATGTGATGTGCCCTCTTAAGTAGTGCGGTGTAACTTCGTGGATTGATAACTTCAATCCCACACTGAATATAGTAACATCCTCGTTTTTAACACACACACGATTTATATTGCTCAGGATACTGGCGAATACAGCTCAAAGGACAATGAAGGGAAAAAGAAGGGATTCTATTTGGATCCACTGGCACGGCAACTTGACTCGCTACTGTCCGATCGGTTTACAGTACTTTACTGTCCTCTATTCTTAACCTATTTAAATTGGGCATTAAGCCCTAAACCCCCCCCCCCCCCCTTTTGCAGCTTGAATGTTTCCTGGATGAATGGAACGCCGCTGTTGCACGCATCATCGCGTTAACGATCGAACTCACATATCTGCTCCTGGGATCTGACCATTCCGAAAACTATGGTGTCACATTGGGTATGTAATGATAAGAATAGAAATGAATTGTCAGATTTTCATTTTGCACCAAGTTTATTTATTATTACCAAGGATCGGAAATGTTAATAAAAAATATTATTGGGTATTTTACTATTATTATATCATAATGTATAAGTATCCAGCGACAATTTTATTAATGAATGACAGCGGAATCTATAAAATACCTAAAAAAAAATTAATTAACATCATAACGAAGTCTCTGCTGTACGGAACAGGGTTAGGTTTTCAAAATGACGGCCGTTTTTCCGATACTTGATTATTATTATTACAGAGGTAGCACCTAAAGTTCAACATTAGTCATCAACCCATTGTATCATTTCCGAAAAAATAATACGAATTTAGATAGGTAGGTGATAAACATAATAATGATTGATTTCAAAAATCCTATTAAAAAAGGGATAATGACACTTGTATCTTATCGGTGAAATGTATACTCATTTAGTAGTAAGATACAATGCCTCCGAAGCTACCGATCCCAGGCTCAAAACCGCAAGACCAGATATTTGTATGATGAGCGCGAATATTTGTTTATTTTTTCTTTGTAATTGTATGTATTTCTCTATATAAGTAAGTTTGTCATTGTCTAATACCCATAGTACAAGCCTAGAGCTTAATTTGACACTAGGTAAATTTGTGTGTATAAACTCCTTATTGCACAAACAGAAAATAACAACCTAAAAAAAGGAAAAAGAATCACAAAAGGTATGTACAAAGTCGAACTTATCACTTACATTATTATAAAATTAAAAAGGGGAAAGTGGTGCAATGGCGAACGCTTGTTAACTTCAAGCGAGGCTGTTTCGATGTGATAGAGATGAATAGTTAATCATCTCTTTTGAGGGTACAGTCAAGGAATTTAATTCATATACCACTTTGGACTATGTCAAATTTACACTGTAAATAAAATCATAAAAAGTCTCTATTGATTACGTTTTTATTGATTACGTCACTTTGATATAGTCCAAAGTGGTATAAGAATTTAATTCCTTGACTGTAGGTGTAATTTTATCGAAACACGTTTCGATGAACGTACATCATTAGCATTACGCAGAATTTTCATTTTAACGAAAGGCATTTCTCGCCGCACGAGTTAAATTTTTTTGGCAAACACACGTCTCACCTAACATAACCTACGTAATTAACAGAGGTCGGAATTAGGTGAGCCAAAATTATTTTTCTTCACAAGAGAACATAATATAGAGTGGTTACAACCGGGTAGAGATGAATTTTTTTTCTTGAATACTTGTCAGTCGATATGTATCCGGGTATTAGTCGTAATGTTAAACATACATGTTTTTACTTACAGTACGGGATGTTTTATGTTAATCTAGATGTAATAACTATTTCTTGTTATTTTATTAAACTTTAAAGTGGTCAGTTCAGTGTAAATATTACGTCTTTCCATGTGGTTCATCCTTGGGTGAAATCACCTACCACTTTGAGATGTAAAAATAATAAAGACTTAATTATGCCTCGCAGTTTTTCCTTCCTTCCTTAAAAACCTTATGTCACAACAATATAGGGTAAAGTCACCAGTGTTCAGCCAGAGACCTATAGTCGGCGTCTGCCTATATTTTGTATGAGTGGGAAGAGTACGAAATATATATTTCCCACTCTTCGTACTCATATAAGGTCGACTACTGGTCTCTGGCTGACCACTGTGGACTTTACCCTAATCGTAGAAGTGAAATTCGAAAAATTATGGGTTCTCAGACACACACGAAAGCACGGCGGAGGCTTGGTAATAGGGTTCCGTGCTCACCCTTTGGGACCGGAACCCTAAAAACAAAAAACGATTGAAATAACGGTTCTTGTATGTGGTGTGAAGCTGATCAATAAAGCAAGAAATAAAAAGGTCAGAGAGAATTGTACTCAATGAAGATGTAGTGACTAATATTGAAAAGGGCATGCTTCGATGGTTCGGTCATTTGAAAAGGATGGAGGAAAGAAGATTGACTAAAGAAATATACAGAGCAAAAGTGAGTGGAAGGGTCGGAAGGGGCCGCCCTAGGCGTAAGGTACTTTTTCCAATAAAATCTGAGAAATACTGGATGGCCGAAACTTAAGTACCCGAAACCAACGTGCATGCATGAATCGATAAATGAATGTGGAAGAAGCGAAAGAGATTTGTCAGGATAGTAGCAGGTGGAAAGAAGTGGTCTCTGCCTACCCCTCTGGGAAAAAGCATGATTATGTATGTAAGATACAGCTGGTTTAAGTTATGATAATTTGACCTCCTTCTGCTTCATTCTGCGAACGTTTATACCTCCCCTAGTACGTTTCCGGTTACCAATTTGAAAAAATATTTTTTGATCCCATTGTCAACACGTCAGGATCTGATGGTGGGATCTTGGAGAAATCGAGGGAACTCCTCAAATATTTTAGACCATAGCGATTTGGGTATTTTTCATAGTAAATCTCTTGGAAGTACTATCGGTGAATGAAAGATGTTGAAGACCACACATGGCCACCAGAACTCATTAACTTCTTCTTCTCCCTAACTTCCTTTCAAGGATGGCGATAAAATATCTCGATTAAGGTATTTGAGCGACTATGAGGAAACACATTTAGGTTAAAATATGACCATGACCTTGCTGTTGCTTGCGGTGAGCTTGAAATGTTCCAAAGGTTATCATTAATTGAGCAGTGGGACTAAGTACATAACAGCATAAATAGGATCAACAAAACGTAAAAACTAAAATAAATGTACAAAAAAAACAAAAACCCGCCTTCAAATACGCAAAAAACAACTTATTTTAAGGTAGATAGGTCAGCCCAACTGAAATATTACTAATTTTTAACCAAAAGCCGATTCCAGGTGGGCTGACCTAGCTACCTACCATTTCAAAAGAAGTTATTTTTTGCAGGCGGGTGTTTTTCAGATTAATAATACGTCAACAAATTGAAATGATAGTTTTATGGTCCTCTTCTCTCCTTAATTGGTAAATAGTTTTTTTAACAGATTTCAAAAAAGGAGGAGCGTCTAGATTCGTCGGGTTTTTTTAACATTAATAAAAGTGTGAAATGTTATTTAATGGGGATGTTATGATACTGCCTATTGTAAAGTAGGTACATTATTCATTATCATTATCGAAATAAGCCCGCGTCACTTTAATGTTGGAGATAGCCATATCCTATTACACTCCACTTAAGCCGATAGGTATACAGCTGTTCCTCCAATCACATCAAATATTGTTTACCTCACATTTGCCGCTTTTTAGGGTTCCTTACCGAAATGGTAAAAAAGGAACCCTTATAGTGAGACTTCGTTGTCTGTTTGTATGTCACAGCAGGTTTTCTCAGCAACTACAAAAATGCTATCAACTTGAAATTTGCGGCTTAGCTGTAGCCCCCCTTCTTATCTCCAAAGTGTATTAATGGAAAAAACCTCAAAAAATCCTGACGTATACATAGATATTAACTTATATTTTATGGGAATATAAAATGAAGTGTTAATTATTTACCGTGTATGAGAAATAACAAAAAAAAAAGTACGCATTCCTCAGCAACTGGCCCGAAGAGGCAGCAAATAGGAACTCATGGAGATCAACGGGAGACGCCTTTGCCACATACTGGGTGTCCCTGGATAAAGTTTACAAACGAATAGGGATGATAGAGCCGCTAAAAAGCTATCGATTTCACCCATATAGTGTGTTCAGCGATTTTTCCTAGTTCCGGAGTTATTGATCATTTTAATCAGGGTTTTTGTAATTTTCCCTTATGACTGATTTCATTTTCCAGATTTTTTTAAGTAATCACATAAAGTTTGCTTCTCCATACTTGGTGTCCCAGTGTTTGCTTTCCACTTTGTATGGAAAAAACAACTTTATGTGATTACTTAAAAAATAACTGAAAAAAATAACGAATAAATAGGTTTAAAAACTTTGCTGATTCGTAATGATTCGAATTATGTAAGATATCAATGAAAAGCTTATAAAATCACAAATTAATTGATGATTTTTCATGACAAGGATATAAGGGAAAATTACAAAAAATCAGATTAAAATGATCAATATCTCCGAATCTAGTAAAAACCGCTGAACATACAAACGGGTAAATCGATAGCTTTTTAGCTGCTCTATCATCCCTATTGGTTTGTCAACTTTACCCAGGGAAAGCCTGTATATAAGCTAGAAAAATGTAACACGAAGTAAATAATTTAAAAAAAACATTCGAATTCGGATCGTGCTCGGTGGCGTGTAATGGGGGGGGGGCTGTGGAAATAGTCCAGCAGTGGGCTAGCATAAGCTGATGAACAAGAGCTGATCTGAGGCCCGTTTCTCAAAGCGATTTGTCTCATGTTGTAGTATTATTTACGAGACAAAACACTAATATAATTAGACTAATACTTTGAGAAACGGGCCCCAGGTACAGTCAACGGCATAAAAAAGTGATCATCTATGTACCTTGTCGTATACAATCGTTTCACAATTTTGTATGGCATTTCAAACATGACGTTAAAGTGACAAGGTACATAAATGATCACTTATTCATGCTGTTAACTGTACCTATGTAGGTTAGCGACAGTACTTCTGGATCTAGGACCTAGGACAATCAAATACATGATGTCTTTGTCACGCTAGTATGTTATCTTTTTGTAATTAAAACCATTTATCATTATTAATATCAACGTGACGGTAATCGCATTCTTTCTATTTTATCGAGTTATGTATTGATTTGATAAACATAAATTAATTGTCTTGGACTTTAACACTTCTTCCTGTGTTAAACGATCCAATTAAATAATCGGTAAATTTTTAGGGGTCCGTAGTCATCAACTCCGCACCGGAACACAGCAGTTTTGCAGCAGGTTTAAGGGTAATCAGGACGGAAAAAAGTCCTTCTACTATAAAAAAATAAAAATAAAATGTGATGAAATAATCTTATTGAGTTATTAGCAAGAGTATTTTTCGCGTTGGCCTAGTTGGTAGTGACCCTGCCTACGAATACGAAGCTAGCGGTTCTGGGTTCAAATCCCGGTAAGGGCAGATATTTGTGTGATTAGCGCGAATATTTGTTCCCGATTCATGAGTGTTTTCTAAGTATTTTAGTATATATTTCTCTATATAAGTATTTATGTCGTTGTCTAGTACCATAGAACAAGCATTTTGAGACTTAGACGTATTACTACCTGGTAATTCTGAGACTTTGACATATTACTAGCAAGGCATTGTAAGATGTTGGCGTTTTACAACCTGGTCATTCTGAGACTTTGACATATTACTATTATGGCATTCTAAGATGTTGACGTTTTACTACCTTGTCATTCTGAGACTTTGGCATATTACTAGTATGGCATTCTACGATGTTGACGTTTGACTACCTGGTCATTCTGAGTCTTTGACATATTACTAGTATGGCATTCTAAGATGTTGGCGTTTTACTACCTGGTCATTCTGAGACTTTGACATATTACTAGCAAGGCATTGTAAGATGTTGACGTTTTACTACCTGGTAATTCTGAGACTTTGACATATTACTAGCAAGGCATTGTAAGATGTTGACTTTTTACTACCTGGTAATTCTGAGACTTTGACATATTACTAGCAAGGCATTGTAAGATGTTTTTTTTTTTTTTTTTTTTTTTATTTTATTTAGGAAAACAAACAGCCGTGTACAAAGTAATACATACAAATATGAATATGAATAAGGCCTTAAGTTCCATATATTGCTAAGTTACAATTTAAGTTGTTAACCAGTTTTCTTAACATGCAAACAAAACAACCGAAACTAATTAGAAAACAGGAATTCACAAACGGTAGGTACTAATAATCTAAAAAAGCGATTGCCGAATCTTAATTTTAAACACAGATAGACTATTCGCAAAGATGTCAACATCATTAAACAAATCATTGTACACCTTACACGAGCGCCTTATAAACGAATTTTGCGCATAATTAGTGCCACAAGGGGAAATATGAAAGGTAGGTTTAGAACGTGAGCAGAAACGAGAAGCTTTGAAAGATATGCTGTCTAATAGCACGCTTGAGTCAATATAATTTCTAATAATTTTAAATAAAAATATAGTATCGAGATAAATTCTTCTCCTTTCAAGAGGGGGAAGACCGTGCCTGGCTGCAGATGAGAGGTAGTCATAGTTATAAAAACCGGTTCTAAAATCTAGGGATCTACAAAAAATCTTTTGAATTCTTTCGACCCGGAACTTATGAATATCATACTGCGGGCTCCATACAACACTTCCGAATTCTAATACACTCCGGACGAAAGAATAATATAAAACCTTTAAAGTAAAAGTATTTTTGAACGGTTTTGTAAGACGAAGAATCATGCCTAATTTTTTATACGCTTTAGAGACGACATTATCAATGTGCTCATTAAAAGACAGTTTCACATCCAAAGTAACGCCTAAGTCTCTAATCGTCGACACACGCGTGACACTACTACCAGCTAAACAATAATCATGAGCTACCGGACTGGATTTACGGGAAAAAGTGATAACGTAGCATTTATCGGTATTCAGGACAAGCTTATTCTGCTGACAATAGTCCTCAAAACGAGACAAGTCAAATTGTAACGAAACACAATCATCGACGTTCTTGATTATTCTGTAAATTTTAGTGTCATCCGCATAAAGTATGTGCGAAGAAGTTAGAAAAGAGCTTTGAATGTCGTTTACATACAAAACAAATAAGAAGGGGCCCAAGTGCGAACCCTGGGGAACCCCGGACGGAATAGGTAAGAACCTAGATCTGTAGCCCTTAAGTGCAACAGCCTGACTCCTATTACTAATATACGACTCTAACCATCTAAGTAGGTCCCCATGTATACCGATCTCAAAGAGTTTCTGAAGTAAGATAGAATGATCAATTTTATCAAAGCACTTGGAGAAATCGGTATAAACGGCATCCACCTGATAACCAGAGTCTAAGGCGTTGATAATGTAGTCAGTATAGGTGACCAGATTGGTATCGACGCTCCTGCCCCGGGAAAAGCCATGTTGGTGAACAGATATATGAGGCGATAAAACAGCAGTAATTACTTTAGTGACAATTTTTTCGAAAATCTTAGCGAACACACAAAGCTTGGAAATCGGTCGGTATAATCTAACGTTGTGCTTATCACCTCCTTTATGTACAGGAGTAATGATTGCCCGTTTCCATATACTGGGGACTATACCTACGCGAAGGGACTTTTTAAAAAGCTTAGCCAATGGAACAGTAAGCTCAGCATAAAGTTTTGAAATAAGATAGGGATGGATGCCATCAAAACCTGCCCCCTTATTAACGCATATACATTTTAGATGTTTATACACCAAATCATCCGTAATGTCAACGCTAGAAATATCTATTGGGGAAGACTTAGACTGGGACGAAATGACCCGTGACCTATCGCTACCAGTAACAAAAACAGAACTAAAATAATCATTAAAGAGATCACAGATAACTACACCGTCGGACGAAGAGTTATCATCGAAATACATACTAGAAGGTACATCATTAACAGATAATTTAGATTTTATGAAGCTCCAAAAATATTTGGGAGAGGTTGTAATTTTCTTTTCACTAAGAGCAATAAATTTAATATAACTATCCTTGATTAACTTCTTCTCTCTTAATCTCAATAGTCTAAATTCATCATAATCCAGTTTGTTATTGTACTTTTTCCATCTAGCGTGAGCTTTTAATTTGTTTTTTATAATTTTAATTAAAGGTCTGCTGTACCAGGGCGGGTACCTAGTGGAGGTACAAACTTTACTTTTTGGCACAAATTTATTAATTAAATCATTAAGAATTGAATAAAAATAACTAGTGGCATCTTCGATTTCCATATCATCAATAATAGACCAATTAATATTGGACAGGCCTTGTCGAAAGTCATTAAAATTAGCTTTGTGGTATAGGTTCCTATAATGGTCAGTAGAATTTAAACGTTGAAATAATGATAAACGGAAGGTAATCACCAAGGATTTATGATGTAAATCCTCTTGTGTAAGTGGGTATGGACAGGCTGACACATCACATTTAAAGTTACTAATCACGAGATCCAAAATACGGTCATGCGCATTAACACACCCATTATACTGTTGTAATCCAGCGAGAGAAAGGAAATCTGACAACATAGTAGCTAAGGGATTATTATTAATATTGAGGTTTAAGTTCGAAAAACTATCAAGGTGCCAGACTGCATGAGAAATATTAAAATCACCGAGCAGCAGGTAAGCGTCACTCTGGTAAGAAAGTAAAATGTTGTTGACATTGTTAAAAAAGTTTTTCAAGGACTCAGCATGATTACGATTATGCGGAAAATATGCACAGGCTATGCGAAGATACCGAGCATGCTTTGACACAGCAGAGGACGACTCCGAGGCGGCAAGGGGCAGAGACAACCATATCTCCTCGGAATGGGTAGTGCTGCAGAGATCATCGCAACGGCGCGCGCGAAGGCCGCGCTTCACTGCCACCAGCACGCCTCCGCCGCGCGACGCCGCCGCCGCCGGCCGATCGCGCCGAAACACATCATAATTATGATAGAAGAATTCTTGACTGCTAAAATCATCAGTAAGCCAGGTTTCAGTTAAACAAATAATGTCATAGTCAGACGTAAGTACATTCGTGAAAAAATGATGAGATTTAGTTCTAAGGCCCCTCACGTTCTGATAATAAATACTAATATTTTTTAGATTAGCCATTAGGGTAGAGAAAAACATCGATATAAAGGGGCACTAAGTATGCGATATAAAGAAAAGCAAATATTTTTATAATTAACATCAGGCGCATGAATAAACAAATAACTAAGGTTGCATAACAACGGACGAAAATATAGAAAACTAATAACACACACAGCACAGAAGAAAGTAGCAGTCACTTAAGCTTCAAGAGGTCTGAATCGGAGACGATGCGCACAACTCTCGAAGTTTCGTTTTGACGCAAGAAGATCTTACCCTCTTTCACCCAAACAAAAGAGTAATTCAGCTCGACCTTGACCTGACGCGCACGCTTAAGTAACATCTTGTTTGCAGGCGTAAGATGTTCATTAATGTATACGTTGGTGGCCGGTCCATTGAGGCCAGCGTCGGCCGTGGTAAGGCTCCGGCGAGCACGGGCCGCCGCAAGCAGCTCGTCCCTGCGCCCGCGCCGGGTGAAACGGACAATAATCGAAGGCGGCCGTCCATTTCGATGCTGAGCCTCAGTAGTGGAGAATACTCTGACGCGATGAATGCTATCAATGTCCGATTGGTCAAGAGCAAAGCCCACCTTGATACATATGTTGTTAAGCGTTGTACGCAAGTTCTCCCCAGAGCGGACCGGGATGCCAGCAATCTCCACGTTATTAAGCCTACCAAACTGATCGCGATCATTGTTATCTCGCTTAAGCGCTGTGACGAGGTCCTGGAGTTCTTGGACTTGTGGTGGTAATGTTGACAAGGTAGTGACTCTGTCCTCCGTGCTTGAGATTCTATCTTCGATCCCATTCAGACGAGATTCAAGGGCGCTCCACTTATTACTTAGCTCAGTTACTTGTACCTGAACATTGTCAATTTTGGTCTCAATGGATGTCCTAGAATTTCTTAATTCAGCGAACAAGTCAGCCAATGTAGCTTCATTAGATGCTTGAGGTGCAGGGGGAGCCGCTCGACACGCAATGCAGCGCCAGGATGCTCTTTTATCATTAGTCATGCGCCTATGGGTGGTTTCCGCCAATCCAGCACAAACAAAATGTAAATTCCTTTTACATGCACAACATAAAACACCATCAGTTACTGATTCGTTACATTTGGCAAGATGTTGGCGTTTTACTACCTGGTCATTCTGAGACTTTGACATATTACTATTATGTCATTCTAAGATGTTGACGTTTTACTACCTGGTCATTCTGAGACTTTGACATATTACTATTATGGCATTCTAAGATGTTGACGTTTTACTACCTGGTCATTCTGAGACTTTGGCATATTACTAGTATGGCATTCTACGATGTTGACGTTTTACTACCTGGTCATTCTGAGTCTTTGACATATTACTAGTATGGCATTCTAAGATGTTGACGTTTTACTACCTGGTCATTCTGAGTCTTTGACATATTACTAGTATGGCATTCTAAGATGTTGACGTTTTACTACCTGGTCATTCTGAGTCTTTGACATATTACTAGTATGGCATTCTAAGATGTTGACGTTTTACTACCTGGTCATTCTGAGACTTTGACATATTACTAGTATGGCATTCTAAGATGTTGACGTTTTACTACCTGGTCATTCTGAGACTTTGACATATTACTAGTATGGCATTCTAAGATGTTGACGTTTTACTACCTGGTCATTCTGAGTCTTTGACATATTACTAGTATGGCATTCTAAGATGTTGGCGTTTTACTACCTGGTCATTCTGAGACTTTGACATATTACTATTATGTCATTCTAAGATGTTGACGTTTTACTACCTGGTCATTCTGAGACTTTGACATATTACTATTATGGCATTCTAAGATGTTGACGTTTTACTACCTGGTCATTCTGAGTCTTTGACATATTACTAGTATGGCATTCTAAGATGTTGACGTTTTACTACCTGGTCATTCTGAGTCTTTGACATATTACTAGTATGGCATTCTAAGATGTTGACGTTTTACTACCTGGTCATTCTGAGTTTTTGACATATTACTAGTATGGCATTCTAAGATGTTGACGTTTTACTACCTGGGCATTCTGAGACTTAGACGTATTACTAGTACGGCATTCTACGATCTAGGCAGCTTGACATTTCAAAACTTTGACTTTAAAATCCGAAGCGATTTTATCCTTACGTCACAATGTCTGGCCTTTTTTTTCACTGTAATCCTTGACGACGTGGGGCACTAAATCTAGCTACTGACTTTATATCAAGTGAATGGCGGCGAAAAGGTTAAGTGAAATTCGATAAAATCATGGGTACCAAAAGTAGTAGGTGGTATTTCAGACTCCAACATATTTTTAATGGAAATAGACCCTGGCATTTAGCGGACGATGACGACTTCATTGCTCATAGCTCTAATAATAGAAGCCAATCAAGAAACTAGAAAACAATGAGCATTGGTTAATAAAAGCCTGAGCTATTAGCATGCGAATAACAATTTTTGCAAGTTTTATCAAAATATACCTATCTACTTACTTATTTATCACATGTACGTCAGCTAGGTAATTCATGAAGCACTTGCCTTTTAATATTTTTAATTCTTTGACGAATTATTGGTGGGACCTTGAGCAGGGTCCATCCAGATAGCACCGTTTACCAGCGTGGAGATACGTCCGGCGAAAATCCAACAAGGTTGGCAACGTATTTGCAGTCTACGGATTAAAATCTTTAGATCACAAAAGTCTATGTGTCTTTCGACTTAACATGAGCTTTGTGTGATAGTTAACTCGAAAAATAAAGTTGCTAACTTTACTCCAGCGTTCTTATTTTTACCGAACTCCTGCAAACATACCTAACTCAGAATTCCAAAAGGGGCAAATCACTACCCTAAACCTAAGAACAGATAACTCAAGCCTTCAACATAACAATAAAGCTGTCTAAGCCAGCCTAAATGGTCTATCTACATCTGAATTGCCATGTACATGCGCAAGATTATGCGTTCGGCACATTACGCCATAGAGTTTTATGGTGTTCTTGTTTTGAATATCGTTGGCAGTTGTGCAATGGTATGTTCTACGTTGTTTTGTGTGAGTGGGTAGTATCACGCACACATGTCCAGGTACCGTGAAAGAATAGTAGTTTATATACCAAGTATGCGTTTACGGCCCGACCTGAAGCGGAGGGCTGTAAACCACAGTAGTGTAGTAATCTGTACAAATCCTCGAGTGATATTTTACTGCTTTATACTTCACTCAGATGAGACTAAGGTCAAAGGCAAACAGTTTTTTTTTATAATATACGATAGTATCAAAGACATGACCTCAAAGAAGAGCGAGCGCGCCAACCAAAGTTATATTATGAAATTATACTATACCATGAAATACTTAAGTTATGAAATTCAGCTTCCATGCCTTTTTTAGGGTTTAAATTATATACCTACTACTCCTACTGCTGTCTCAGATCCTACTTTTCATCAGTCTGTGTGCTAGTGCTAGTAAGGGTGGGGTGCATGATTAGAATCCTTTAAGTATTATCCGCCAAATGGAACCTTTACCCGTTCTATGGTGGGTCAAGGTTCCATTTTGCCGATACTAACTATGTGCAAATGCTGCGATTTTTCGACTTTGGCCACAAATGCATTCAGAGTTAAGATTAAAAAGCACAAGCAATAACCAGCGTTTTGTTTTAAGCACTCATCATTATCACTTTTTCAGGGCTAGCTACATGTCAGGGCCTCTATTTTACCACGTTAAACAATATTGTTTTTGACGTGTTATGGTAGGTATTGTTGCTCACTCGGCCGCCATTACTGTCAACTCTGTCAAGGAAGAGAGCTATCAAAACGATGACGATACGATAACCGGTTAAAAGCAATATTGTTTGTCGTCGTAGAATAGAGACACCGCGCTGCGCACACTTCGGTTCGTTCAAGATTAAGTAAATTTAGCCAATTGTATACGTGAATGTAAAGTAATATTACTTTAATAGCCGATTAAATAATTCCATCCTGAGCTGGTCACACGAGAATGAGAATAGCCAGTAAGAAATAAATATGAGTCACTCGAAAATGAACAGCCCGTGAGCCTGGTCGATTCGTAAAGAGTAACCGTCATATCAATACCTCATTACACTGCCACACTTCTCTAGTAGCTGTTCCAATAAAGCACTTTATCTCAAACGGTACAACATCCACATTCGTTCGTAAGTAGTAAACCATGTAATACTTTAGTAATGCTGTCCAATTATTTATTTTTAACTTGAAACTGCTACTGCCCACTCCAAATCGCACCTTGTGACCTGTGCATTGATGCCTTTTTGTTTCTGGCTGCAGAACCGGTCCATCTGTCTTTATATTTGGGTCGATCGTAACTGGTGATAGCCACGGACAGAGCTCGGTGCATCCGGCGTCGGAGTTTGGGACATGTTCCCATGTTTACATACGACACGGCTAAGCTAAGGCCCTAGACAAGATGCATTCAGCGTTCGTTATCGCTATCTAAAATAGGATTGACGTAAGATGTCAGACGGTCGCGTCGAGCGCCTAAGTCCATTGGATACATTTTGTCAGTTCTCGAAAATCGTTCACGTTAGCCTTAAGCAACTTGTCTAGCCTTACGGTCCTAGTGAAAAAGTGTATAACTCTCCTGAAGATCAAGTGAAAAATGGTTTAAGGCTAGTACAAACAATAAATCCACAGCGCAAATTACAATAAAGGCTTATTTCAGACATAATTACAAATCATGACTTATACTCTTTTACACTAGGAACCAGTACATTGTGAAATAGACGATGACGTAAGAGTATTGACGAGCTTATGATTTTGTTGAGCCCTAGAGAATATGTATAGTAGCTCTTAATGTTAAAGTTCGCTACAGAGGTAAGTTACATACGGAAATAATCAAGTAGATCTACATTTTAAGCATTAAGATGTTACCACCACCTTTTTCTTTTGAGCTATGATAGTCTTACACTGGTAGGTGTGGCAATGAATCAATGATTTGAATTTGAATGCGATTCTCCTTCAGTTGATGGTTAGCTGAAAGCTATGAGAAAGATATGTGACATACTACTATAAACCATTAACTAAGTCCACCAGACAAACATTTCAAGTAATTCCTGTATGTATTGTTATATAGAGCTTTAACAGGTGCAAATTTGCACTTCTAATGAAACGATATTATAATGTTGATGTTCATTACGTCTATATATTTAAAATTGGGAAGTTCGATTGGATTATTTTGGGGATGATTTGCTTCGAAGTTGATTAACATTACATTTTATTTTGCCAAATGTTTTAAAACTCAATCCGATATAATTCAAAAAAGGTTGAACTCAAATAAAGCTTGGTGCAATGCATTTACCTAAACCGCTGAGTGTAAAGATTCCCAGTACATAGGTTCCTTATGAGGTCTAGAGGTGCAGTAAGAAAGAATTTCCCGAAAATCGACCCCCAACCGACGGGAACAAGTAGGAGGGGTAGCGGGAAAATAATTCTACGCGTACGAAGTCGCGGGCGTGCTCTAGTCTTTAATATGTATATAAAACTTGAAGAACTGACTGGCTGACTGATGGAAGCAACCCACAAGCCGACACCACTGGACCTAGGGAGTTGCAATTTAGATATCCTTGGGGTGCACTGACTCGGGATTTTTGGAAATTGGGTTAAATTAAGGGGTTTAAATAGTGGGGAGAAGCGTGAAACCAATTCTACGCGTACAAAGTCGCAGGCATCGTCTGGTATTCTATATTCTCTCAGTAATGGCTTCTTCGAGTGAGATTTAACTGACTTCCCAAAAAGATGACCATCACAATTCGAACGTATTACTGTGTCTCTTTTATTTTTTTGTGTGTGTTACTGTATAATATGTCGAGGTTGGTGCAAGAGTCCAAGCTCTATGGGTGCAAAAACGGGGGATAAAATTTCATATTTCACGATATCACAATACTGGGGTACGATACCTATCACAATAGTGAAAAAGGGTAAAAGTCTCCAGAAGATCAAGGACAAAAGGGTTTAAGTATAGTATAAATACTCGGGTGATTATTCGGCGTTTTAACCGCCGTCATTATTGTCTTCGCATATTATTCAAGATAAACTTATTAATTGTCTTATGATTTTAAATGGAATTAATACTACCTCCAGGTCCGTTGACTTTGACATCAAAAGTTGCTGGTAATTATCATTGTTTTCGTCAATATATTGAAGACAACAATGACGGCGGTTGAAACGCCCAAATATTCACCCACTCCGTTTATGCATACCCTTTTTTATTAAGCGTTAAGTCGACTTATATCCTTTTTCACTAGCTCTTGAACACTGTAATTTTCAGTCTGTTCATTGTTATTTTAAACCATTACTGAACAATTCACGCCCAAAATCTTCTTTTTACGCTCTGACGGGACAACTTAAACTAGCCGGTTAGTAATACATCCGTCCAGTTGTAAAGCGAGTTGGTTGAGATAATCACCTTCCTGTTTACGCTGCTTCAGGCGTAAAGAAACGAATGGGTGAGTTGAATCATAAGATAACTACAAATATTTATCGTGCAACAATGCAAACAAACATTGCAAAGTAGTGCTTCATTGCCATTCACCGCTTCACAAACGGATCGTATCTCAGACTTACATAATAACAAAAATATTCACTTGTTTCGCTTCCGATCGATCCATTCAACTGCACCTTTCTTCTCTCAAAACCAGCGCATCGAGACCTCTCCGCAGTTAAACAGTTACTCAGAGCTACATGTTTATTGATGGTTCTCAATATAATAGCCAAGTACTTACGTCACGCAAAAAGTATAAGCAGGAAACAGAAATAAAATATGTTTTTGTCGGCTTTTAGGTTATGCTGAAGTTGTTTGGTGGTATTTCACGTTGGCTACTCGTTTTGTTTGAATTCCTACTCGATTTTTTTTTATGGCGTTGAGAAGGCAAACGAGCACACAGGCAACCTGATGGTAAGTGGAAACTGTGGCCCATAGACACTCGCATTCACAAGACTGCAATCCTAAGACCCGTATTAATAAACTGATCTTAACTCTAATGCTCGTCTCGAGATGCGTCAAAAATGACAGTGTCCTATGGTTTGTCGTTTACTTTGACGTATCTTGTAACGGGCCTCACAGTCAAGATGAGTTTATTAATACGGCTCTAAGACTGAAAATGCATTGCCAACCCTGAGGACAAACATGGAATGCATCTATCCTAGTCATTACACCGGTTGTCTTATCCCCAAACCGGAACACAACAATGCGAACACTGCGGTAGGTTAATTTATAAGATGGTGGTAGCGATCCGGACGGACCCTACAGAAGGTCCTACCACCCGCAAAATTTTTGGTTCCTTGTTAAAATATTTCAAAAAATTACTACAGCTAGTATAGTCAGAAAGATCATTGACCCGACAAACTAAACTACCTTTTATCGATTAACTTATTTGTAAATCTGACTATACCTATATTAAATTGACTTGTAAAATGTTATTGTATATTTACCAATGAATTATTTATTCTGTATATACTTAAAACACACTCTGCATTGCATCGTTGCATGTGTGAGGGTCTGTAAGTGGGTACGTACTTACTCTTACTTACTACACGTAAAGTCAAATAGGTTATATATTTAAGTAAACTAGAGAACCTTCCTGTTGAATTATTGTACCTATTGATGAAAACAAGTTTAAAATCCGTTGCATAGTTTGAAAGACCTGTGTCCCCGCAGAGGGATAGACGGCAGGATGCGACTTTGTTTTGTACTAATTATTTAGAGATTTAATCGGCTCAATTATTAAGACAAGTAATGGTAAGATCAAGTACCAGATCGTATTCTACTAATGATGTTGGAGGCATTATAAGTAGCTACACGCCTTTGTACCTTGTCGTTGCTATAATGCTTTTGACAGATTACAGAAGAAGTTAAAATGTGATGTTAAAGTGGCAAAACACACCTGGCCACATCACCACATATATAGTATAATGAAACACACCACCGTGTATCTGTACGACGCGGCAACGAGGCTTTCGACAGCGCCGCGGCCGTGCCGCCGTGGTGGTGGTAAGTGGTCAGACCTTAAAGTGTTAAGGTACCTACTTATAAAGGAGGACCGTACTTGGCCACATTATCACTGGTAAACGAAGAGATAAGGACGACCTCGAGAGACGGCATGTAATGATATCAGTCCTATGTCATTTATACATAATATAATAAATATTGCCCCTGTGTGGTTGCCGGGTTAGAATAGTGCCACTCCGTGTCTTCCCGAGGATGTCGTAAGAGACGACTAAGGGAATAAAGGCTTGCAGTACTGTTAGGCGATGGGCTTGCAACCTGTCACTAATACACTGGTAAACATCATAGCCTGATTGTGCAAAATGTGGTTACAGAATTATCAACAAGTTTTTTAGGGTTGTTGGAAATTCTGTAGCTCTGCCTACCCCACTCTGGGAATGAAGGCGTGAGTTTATGTATGTATGTATGTAATAAATATTAGTCGACAATATGACCTAGCAAATTGACCTAGTTCGAAACTAAGCTGGAGGATTAATGGGTAATACCTAATACACCACAATAAAAATATGTTTACATACCTACAGAGAAGGAACACTTGAATTCATCACACAAATATTTACCCTCACCCGGAATCGAACCCTGGACCGCTAGTTGTGTGAATATATTATATCTGGCATATTTTGTTATGAAACATTTACAAGCAAAAGTTAAATAACGACGTTAACAAATATTGTCATGAAACGAAAGCGTAGAAAATTGCTTATAAATGGAAGAATAGGTAAGAAAGCTGATCATTGGCAAATACAGCATTGCAACGATCACGATCTCTATTAAACTTAGTTTGCGCGAATTCTAAAGGATTAGACAGGGTTAACAAGTAAGTAGGTACTTTTCTACAAAAACTGCTCTTGTACACAAAGTTGTAGGTACTTACATAATTCGGCTATTTAAATAAAAATAAATAGCCAAGGAAATAAAATGGATTCCTTTGCTTTACGTCTAACAATCAAATTAGATAATTTACTCTATGTATTTACAATAATTTAATATTCTATCAGCAAAACATTATTTGCATGTTGGGCCCTAGCCTAGTACTAAATAAATTTATTTTATCTTTTTATCTAACATTTATAAATTGTCATGTTGCCTTAAGTCGTTTTGTCACTTTCTGTCTTGGCGAATTAAAGTGACAAAGGTATCTAATGGGACTTTTTGTGCTAATTAACGCTTTTGGGAGTTTTAGTCCCAGAAATTGTTTATTTATTTATTTAATCTCTATTGCACAAAAATACAAATTAGAGTACAAAAGAAAAACAGTACAACAGTTTGTAGAAAAGAATAATCCGATTGATTCCTTTGTCGTCGTATACTCGTACCTGATTGGACATATTCTAGTTTCGGCACATTCCTGTTTGGAAGTATTCCGTTTTCGGCATATTCTTTGTTTCGGCACATTCCGTTTTTGACATAAATCATTATATACAACAAATTAAATCAATCCTAGGTATGTTTATTTTTTATTTTCAAGACATTTATATACGAATATAGTACTTATAATTCAAAGTAATCAGTGTAGGTACTGTTTGATTTTTATCTTTTATTTTCATTGATTAAATAAAATTATTTTATCACGCTGACAAAGTCACAAGTATTTCATAGTATAATTTATTTACTAAAATGTGTCCAAACCGGAATATGCCGAAACAAGAATATGTCCAATCAGAATTACGACGAAAAACCAACAAGAGCATGTAGGACCATGTTTAGTGTAGGGTTCCGAAGCCGCTACGTACTACAAACATAAAAACAACAAGTAATAACTAATTTTCTATTTAAAGTCATTTGCTGCCGTTGCAAACCAATGATGTCTACTTAGTCGTGATATAGCGCTTTTAAAGCTTAATATTTCATCAGCGGATCTGCAATATTTTTAAAGACCTATCGAACGAGAACCCACACTATGGGACAGACAAATTGGGACAGACAGAGAAATTTACATCCTCACGTTACGTGTAGTCCCCTACACAACACACAGTACAGTAAAAACGCACACGGAACAGTAAAAAAAGAAACAAGATTTTATTTTTCCACTTTGTCAGCGTGACTAATATGTACATTCATGCCAAATTACAGCTTTCTAGTACTAACAGTACTAGAAAGAAACTCTGAGCTAGGCTGCGGACGGACGGAGGGACATGGCGAAACTATAAGGGTTCCAAATTTGACTACGGAACCCTAAAAAGGAATCAATCAATAATCCGACGTGTACGTGGACGATGTCGCAAAGCTAGTATAATAATATAACTGTCATTATCAAAGTTTATGTGCTATGCCATATTTGGGATCTGTGGGATCAGAATTCCTATATATAATAAGTATATACAAGTTAGTGCGAAATCACAAATGTTAGATGGTTAATGTGATAACTGATTAATTGAATTAGCTCGCAATTGCTGCCCGAGGCCGATGCAACTGCAAGACGATGCAAGTAGGTACCCTGTAATTAATAAAGTGACGTAATTGATAATACTGTACGATTCGGACTTTGAAATGGTCTCTTAAAAACTTCTTGTCAATGGACATACGAGTATATATATTAAACTGGATCCTAATGATAAAGGGTATAAGTGTTATGAAGATCAAGTCAAAAAGGGTTCATGTGTACTATATTCCGTTTATGTAGGTATATACATACTCTTTTTTTTACGAGTTATGTCGACTTATACCATTTTTCACAAGGTCCCCAGTTATTAAATTATCCTTTTTAGTTTGAAACAAAGAAAGAAATTTATTCATTTATTTAGTGCCTATAATAATTACAAACCAAAGAGTAAAAAACTTTATATAACTATTTATACATAAAGACACTAAAGTTTGTAAGTTCGCTTGAAGTTCTTGTATCTGTCACACTTATCTTGTGTTTTTTCTTATACCTACTATAGCTACCCAATTGAAAATGTTCGCCCTAAAATTACAAAATGCGCCGATTCATAACACGTCTCCCTTATTAAATCTTTCTACAGACCTTTTGCACTGTATGTTTGTTCGATCAAGAAACACCTTTACCACTTTTCACCTATTTGTATGACGTTAAGGTCTAAAAATTCGTAAAGGACTTTCTTGATTGACTACACAAAGCAGGCGCTCTTGTAGCAAACATAACTATCGGCTTGTACGTTTTTTTTCTAGCCTCACATTGTCCTTAGAGCGAGGATGACTCTGACCCACGAGGATAAATTGCCGGTGCGATTACTGTCAGTTAAGCGCCTCAGACCGGCAGAGGGGACGCGGCCAGTGCTATCCTGCCAATAAAAAAAATGAAAATGATGCGTTCCTTTTTCGAATATTTAAATAGATTGTAATTGGTTTTATATTCTGACGTTTCAAGTGTGTGTTTTTGTTTTTTTGTATCTATATTGTTTTAAAAATGACTTTCGTTTGTGTATAGTGACAAGATAGAGTTAAGTTTTTAAGGAAGAACAGTGCAGTTGTATTTATAATTGTAAGTATAATTCCTAAATATAAGTTAAGGGGCCTCTTACTGGAACTGGTATCTCGAAAATTAGGTGACATTTTAAACAGATTATCTTAGCCTTGCATATAGTATACGTATTTAACGCTCCAATAATAATTTTCATAAAACGAACAAAATGGTTATTTAAACGGCTTCATAATATGTTTTGAACATACAAACCAAGTTTCCTAATACAATTTCTTGGAGCGCATTATAAATATGAGATCTGTAACACATTTAAACTGCCGGTTTAAAATGACAGATATACTGAGAATGTCAGATCCATCGTATCTACTATTGGCCATCTTTGGACTGACTGCACTTACTTGAGCCAATTTAGTATCAGAGAGTAACCAGGAACCCTTGACCCCTGAAATTACTGCGAGCTCGATTTTGACCTCTATTCTATCAAGAAAAGACAGAGGCGACGCGGCTCTTCTCAGATTGGACACTTCTAGCCGTCCCACATATACCATGTTTCCGCTCGATACCCTATGCGAATTATGAGTATACGATTTTAGACCGTAGATACGTTGGTTTTAGATTCATAACAGTTATTGGTTCCGAATTTTGAGAGCATAAAAGGAATTAGATTTTAAGGAAACTGATTGGACAGAATTGTACTCAGTAACAATCATTGCGTAGTAAGGAACTGCTCGAATTATAGCCTTGTTTTTTGATAGTCCCTTACGCAACACGTTCACTAATTTAAAAATGGAACGCTGTCTTTAAACTCTATAAATCATTCTACTTAGTTTGATAGTTTATTAAACGTATTAATATCGGCCTTCTCTTCTTCTTTTTTATTAATACCGACTATCGTACTTCTTCAAATCTTAATAAAGAAGTTCCACAACAGGCGAGTCTTATCGCAGATGACTGCCGGATACCTCCTGCTAACGAGTCCGGACCATTATCAGACTATTTCCTGACATTATACGTCAGTTAAAAAATTATTACTCACTATACAGTGTCCTTTATTTTCAGATAAATGATCTTAACACAGAATGGGTTCGCTGTGGAAAAGACGGAGCATTCACGTATGCTGGTTAGTTCTCCACATATTATATGGGACAGCTGATGTTCAAAGCAGCTTGCCGGTTGACCTGTCACCAGAAGATAAAGGAACAGAAAAAATTACTCCTCAAAGTAAGTATAGTGGTACCTTCCTTAATACTATAAAGTTGAAAGTCCTAGTTAAAAAGGCGTTAAGTCTAGGCTACTCCGTTCATGTAAGTATATGCCCTTTTTTATTTTATTTTTTCATCAAACCCATACGTGTGGGGTATCTATGGATAGGTCTTCAAAAATTATATTGAGGTTTCTGATATATTTTTTTACTAAACTGAATAGTTTGCGCGAGAGACGCTTCCAAAGTGGAAAAATGTGTGTCCCCCCCCCGTAACTTCTAAAATAAGGGAATGATAAATGTAAAAATAATATATGATGTACATTACCATGCAAACTCCCACGGAAAATTGGTTTGAACGAGATCTAATAATTAGTTTTTTTAATACGTTATAAATCGTAAACCGCATTTTACCTTTCATTCAATCAACTCCAATATAATAAAGAATAAAGAAAAACATTTATTTAGATGTATAGTGGTACGGAACCCTACGTGCGCGAGTCCGACTCGCACTTGGCCGGTTTTTACGAGTTAAGTCGACTTATACCTTTATAAAAATTCAAGTATAGACTGGTTAAGTGCGAGTTGGTAGTATATTCCGATTTGAATCAAATTTCGTGACAATTTTTAGTAAGTGTGATTTTTCTTCAAGGTTTTTACAATAATCATACCAAATTTGAAGCTTGTATGTTTAACTGAATTTACGATAAAACAAAAAAATATATAAGTTACGTTACGTTTCTTGTATGAGTACACCCTTTAATATATCACTTTCTTCGAAAAAAAGTTAGTAAATCCGAAGTAATAGCACATATTATTCTGAAAAAAATAATCAATTACGCTATCAATTACGGTTCAAAAGATACAACTCTTAGGACGGACGGACAGCGTAGGCATATTATAAGGATCCCATTGGGCTTCCTTCAATCGGATAGAGACCCTACTAATTTCGATTTGGTATCGTCGAAAAGAACCCCACAAACTCTTTTATGTCACTCAAATTCATTGGCCTAGCCACTATTAATTAAAGAGTATCTACAATGTTTTTCAGCTACGATGAGTTCTGTGACAGTCGTATTTCGTAATTTTAATCACTTACTATACTCACATGCGAGGTATTTAAAAATAGGCGATTAATTATTTTAGTTTCTGAACGGAGTCGCCAGGTGTGTACCAGTGTAGTTTTTATGAAAAGTTTAAGAAAAAACTGTAATACATGTTTATATGAGCTGTCACAGAACTCATCGTAGCTGAAAAACACTGTTGTAGTTTCTTAAGAACCCTTGGCCGCACACGTGTAAAATAGGAAACAGTTCATGCTCAACTGTATAATTTCTTTAATTTTCAACAGTCCTGCCACCAACAACCCTAGCTCTAACATCCACTGCCTCAAGTGCCACCACATTCAACATTTCAACGTCGACATACGCCACGGTGATACCACCCATACCACCAAGTGACCGGGACCGATTCCTCACGTTCGCAGAATCGGGACACCACAGGACCTTCATGTTTGCCAAGGACAACACCTTCATTCAACTGGACGGTGATATCATTCAGAGGTTTCAGTTGAGGTAATTCTTATCATTGATATAATGTATGGCTGTTGTGCTAAGTTTGACTAGCGAGAGCCAATTCCCTTTCTGTTGTTTTTTTAAGAAATAGCTTTTCATTAGCCTCGGTTCGATTTTTTTTTTGCTTTTCTTAAACTTATAAAGTTTTGTGGGATAGAGTCCACAATGTGGAGACAGAGAGCAATGACTGTCCAGTTTACTTGACTCTAGTGCTGTTGAATCACGCAGGTATTCCTCATGAAGATGACAGCGTGAGTACCTTAGCTACTTATTTAATTTCCATGTTGCTCCAGTCAATTTAATTTCTAGGAGATAAACCTTACTTTAAGTCCGTCTTTAGATATACTTGATCTAAGTAACCATACAGGTTAAATAAATGTGTTATATCAAAGATTGATTTTGGTTTTAACGATTTCATTTGTTGATGGGATGTTAGTCTGGCGCCCTTACTTATATAAATATGACTGACTCTTTCCTGGGCTAAATCCTACACACACCCTAGACTCTTACGCTCAACTATAAGGCTACCCTGAACTATTACAGTGGCTCCACATATACTTATTTGCCACAGACATCTTTTAGAAGGCACTTTGCATATTGTTTAAAAAATACAGAATTGCAGAATTGCATGTTAATAAATTGAATTGCATTAATTGTATTCAAGCGTATTCGCATAGGAAAATCCGACACTGACACCCCAAAACCGTAACCCAATAAATGTTTGTTTTGATGATATACGCTTCTTTTGCCCTCTGTATATTTGGTCATAAAGAATGCACTTACATAGCCTGAGATTGGACTCACGCTCTGAGTCATATCAAAAGCCGCAATGGCGTGTAGGTGTTCCTTTGGACGAGGCCGGTCCAGTCTACCCAATAACACAACACGATATAATTTTACCGAGAATTATCTAAGACTTGACCTAGCCAATTTGTATTTTATTTTCTTGTATAGGTGCATTAATCTAGTTACAGGCGGATCTATGATTTATTTATTTAAGCGAGATGTACTATGGTGTATAAATAAAATAAATTGTGTTGCAGATTGTGTAGAGAGATTTCATTTAGGTTTCGCACTAGACTGCCACACGGATTGCTAGTTTATCACAATGTCAAAAACCCTGTGTTCAAAATGCAACCCTACGCTTTGTACGTCATCGTTGAAAAAGGAGAGCTTAAAGGTAACTTGTAATGAAATTCCAGGAAATTTAATTTCAGTTTTATATATCTAAGTGATGCGTTATAAAATAGACTGTATGACTTTTCACGTTAACAGTGGTACATGTATTTGGAAAGCATCTTACATCAGTGACAGTTGGCCGGGCGCTTAACAGAGATCAATGGCACAGCGTTCAAGTTACCTTAGACGTCCATGGTGCCAGGCTCATAGCTAAAGTCGATCAAATGAAGGAAGAAGTGTACCTCAAGGTATGATCCTAGGCCCACCGTTTGATATAGATATAATGAGTGGCGCAAAACTAAATTAAAGGACATGATGAAATGTTTATGTGATACTGTATTATATTGCAGGGTTTGAGTATCGATACAAATTATGGTATAACAGATAACTTGACATCTGTAATTCTTATTGGCGGTAAGCATAGTAACTTTGTGCATATATAACTATACAGGAGTGCTTGTAATCACCAAAAATAAACAAATAGAATTTCAATAATTTATTTGCATTCTTATTAGAAGCAGTGATAGCTTTCAAAGCGGCTTTTTTTCAACATTTTCAGGCCTTAGTTCTGAAGAAAAATTGCACGGTGTAAAGTATATCATAGAATCATTTGTCGGTTGCATCAGCGATATGGTGCTTGGTTCCGGCAAAGCTGCTTCGGATCTCCTTCCGATAGTGCCTCTTATAGCAACCAAACACGAAAACGTAAAAGAAGGTTGCATTGACAAGTGTCGGACAATGGAGAACCTGTGCTTTCAAGGCTCTAAATGCATAAATGAATACAATGGGTACAGGTGCGATTGTTTTGGCACGAGATATGAAGAGGATTTGTGCGATGTTTATAGTAAGTACTTTCAACATTTTTCAAATAAAAGCAAAAAAAATGTTTTATGCTGAATTTTGGCAACTTTTTCAGCGGTAAGTAGTTTTTCATTTAGTTGCTATTCATATTAGGAGTTTAAAATAATACTTAATGGCAAAACATACTTGCTGATATCAATAAAATCTTCTTTAGTGCTCATTGCCTTAGTTGTTCAATTCTCAGATCATTAAATAGATAAGATCTTGCTCTAACTGGATACATTAGTAAAAAAAAGTTGACGAGCACATTTAGTGATAGCGCGTGACACGTAATACCTCAAATTTCCGGATTAACAACGTCACATCGTAAACTATCTTTAATACGCTGTACAAATTCCGATAATTGTCTACTTTCACTTATAATTGGGAATGTATTACGTCATCCGATGACATTGCAGCGGCTACAGTGCTTACTCTGCGGGGCTCGAGTTACGTGTCGTATCGCGTGTATGATTGGAAGGACCGCGTGCACTCGACCAATACGAGAGTCAGCCTGCATTTTAAAGTAAGTAACATGTCACGTAAATCTGATAATTGTGAAGAAATTAATATGGACTCTGATCGAGCGATTGCGTATCGAACGGTTTTTGGTTATAATGACATTAATTGATGTAAATTATGAGATTACGTATTGCGTTTAAATTAATTGCAGTTTGGAGTCTATTTATGGTAGAGTAGAGGTTTTCTGGCTGTGCTTGACCTGCAAAACGCACAATGCTATTAATTTATCACTTGTCAGTATTCATTTGTGTATATAGTTAGGAAAACCATATTTAAATTGTTTTAATATCACGACCCCTAAATTATTTTTAAATATTTTTTAGACACGATTTGACGACTCAGCCCTCTTCTATGCCAGTGGACAAATTGACGACAAGCATCACTACATAGCTCTATCAGTTCATCAAGAAAAAGTCGCGATTCAGATAGACTTAGGAGACGGCCCCGTCGATGATTACTTGGGCGATAAAGTCAACGACAACCAGTGGCATAATCTGACTGTTACACTTCACGAAGATACACTGGAAGTCTACTTAGATGGTTTGCTAGAAACCTATAATCTCCCAGGAGAAGCAAAGTTTGTCTGCATCGACCCTGAAATTTATATATGTGGTGGACCGGATTTGTATAAAATGAAAGGATTGAAATCCTTCAACAACTTCGCAGGGAATGTCAAATATGTATATTACAATGACGTATCAATACTTTATGTGTTAAAACAAAACAATCCTAAAGTACATTATATTGGTGCATTGGATCCTGAATTTGAAGAGATCGATATTGAAGTCATACCTATTACTTATCCATTTGCAACGTCACATATTTGGTGGCCGGTCAATAGGACAAATAGTTTCAATTTGATATTTGAATTTAAAACTAGCAAGAATATGGCGGTTTTAGCTTATAGCGAGGTCACTACAGTGTCTGGACAGGGTCATTGGGAAGTAAGTGGTCATTACTGTTCTTTTTTGTGGAACGTAATAAGTACAGTCGCCATCAAAACGATTATAAATACCTGAGCTTATGTTAAATATGTGTTTAAATATTTTTAGCACCTTGTCTAGTCCAGTATATTTGATGACAAATACTCTAGTGGCCCTTGAAATTTGATAAATCCACTTGTTATTTCTCGATAAAAAAAAATTGACAGGAGTTTTAAAAAATAAAAACATTTTAGGTGAGAATGGTGAAGGAAGAAATAAGATTTGAGCTGGTGTCAGACGTAGGGAAAAATGTTACCGTATTGAAATCCGTGAAATTCAATGCTAGCAATGATTGGCATACCGTTGAGTTGGAATACAGTAAAGGGAGATTTAAACTGACGGTCGACCATAATAACAAACCTGCACAAATGTTTGGTAAGGAGAGGAAAAGCTTATCTCATATTCATTTATCAAAAATGGATTGTGAATTTCGTTTTTTCTTTAGGATTGGACTTCAATCTACAAGACAAAATTGTTATTGGCAGCGGTCTCAAATCGGGTTTAGGACTTATTGGATGCATGAGAAACATCAAAATTAATGGCTTCCTTATAGAACCAAGGTAATGCAAACCTTCAGTAGGTAACCGATGTTTAATTACGTTGATGATATATCTATTCTGACTGTTCTTCCGATATCCTTAATTCCAGATTTGTCATTAACACCGAACGAGTGGTCGGGGAAGTGGCTATAGACGATTGTAGATACGTCGATCCCTGTACGAGACCTAATACTTGTGAGCACGGGGGCATCTGTTCCATTAAAGATGACAGAGTTATCTGTAATTGTGAAAGTACTGGTATGTGAAACCTGAATTGAACTTTTCGTGAAGTATTAAATATTACATTATCGCTGGCGCTGTGCCTTTTTACATCTCTTTCTTTGCAAAACCACTTCTCTGCTTTTTATAGAATATTGTATCTTTTATGTACTTTCAAACATTACATCAGACATTCTCTTCTTGACCTCTGAACCACAAGGTTGTTTTATTAAGGAAGACCCTACCCCTGTGGAGTCCTACTATAGTATCCATTTGAATCTTTCTAACAGAACGAAAAATCCAAATAAGACCAGACGACAAATCGCCTACGGGAGTCTTTCTTTAAATACTTAATCAGACTTAACTTACGTTGACTTAACTCAAGAATATAATACAAACGCCCTATAGTGCTTTACAGGCAAAGACGCATCAAGACACACCAATACCACTTTGTATTTTTTATTCAGGATATATTGGTCAGAATTGCCATTTTGCGACGTTCAGAAAGACTTGTGAAGAGTTGGCTCTTCTAGGATATACTAGAAATGACGTTTACCTCATTGACATAGACGGTAATGGAAAATTCCCTCCAGCGCATGTGAAATGTGAATTTCAAATCGACGCAGATTCTTCTACTACAGTCGTTGAGCATAACCTGCCTAGTCAAGTGGTATGACATTTTGTTTGTTATGTTATAAATTAATAAACTAATTTTGGACACATTAATATTAGAGACAACAACGTTATGATAACCTAACTTTAAACCTATAATTATCCATATGTGTACGACACAAGCATTTATTAGACTTTTGTTTCATTTTCTCGACAGGATGTCAGATCAGCCTCGGGCCAAGATTTCAGCTTCAGTATAAAATATAGAGAATTCACTGCAGAAATGCTTCAAGAGTTGATCTCCCATTCTCTGTTCTGCCGACAATATATCAAATACGACTGCAATATGGCTCCGTTGGAATTGCACAGCGCTACCTGGTTCTTGTCTTCTTCGAGTGATACTGTGGATTACTTAGGAGATGTTAAAAGGTAAAAATACGAAACAACACCAGAATCAGGATTTTTGGGGTTTTCGGGGCAAGACCATGCAAAATCAAGATGCATTTATCAACAAATAATTATATCACATATATGTTTTGCGAACGATGCTTACTCGACATCGGTTTATTAAAACAACTTTGACAGTTATGCATATCTATAAATATTTTACACTTTAATATTATCCTACTAATATAATAAATATGAAAGTTGGTGATGACATTTAATTTCATTTTATGTCAAATAGAGGACGCCCGCGACTTTGTACGCGTAGAATTAGTTTCCCGCTCCTCCCCCACATTTTAACCCCCCCTAAGGGGTGAATTTCCAAAAATCCTTCTTTATTGCTCACTTACATCATGAAAGGAACCACTTGACTGTACCAATTTTCAAGTTTCTAGGTGCAGTAGTTTCGACTGTGCGTTGATATATAAGTCAGTTAGGTTTGCCTTTTATAAAATACATAGATTGTCCTAACATGGAGGCAACATGTAACTCAATCTATCAGTAAAAAAGTGCATGAATGCTCTAGGGATTGTAATAAAATTTAGCTCACAGATTTTAATAAAGAAAGCAACATGCGTATCACGCGTACCAGTAACGCGATTGGTTTAAAAACAATTCAAGCTAGTGATGCGTCTTGGCTAGGACCTCAGAGTTGCCTTACTATTACAAAGTGAGTATCATCTAAATTTCACGTTTTTTCGTTTTCAGTGGATACTGTTCTTGCGGCGTCAATGCAACTTGCGCAAATCCAAACCAGACCTGCAACTGTGACGCCAACGAGAATAAATGGCATGCTGACGAGGGAACCTTCGTGATACCCAAGAGCTTAGGGATAACAGAAATGTTCTTCCTGCAGCAGAAGGATCTCACTGAGGAAGCACAAGGAAGGATTACTTTAGGTCCACTAGAATGTGTAGAGACTAGTAAGAATTGTTTTTTCTTTACTTTTGACTCAATTACATTATTAAGTACTGAAGTATCCGTAAAGAAACACCCATAGACTTGGATTGAAGCAAAATTGTCAGACAAAAATAACCTTATAACTAATGGCACCACCAGCGTAGCCAGTTTCATGAAGGGGATAATGTGCTGGAGTTTCTTGCTTGAATACCTTTATTATATGACAGATTGCAGCTGATATCTATGAATGAAATTTCCTGGTAAGGGTTTAAGTTTTTATTATTTTACAGATACTCAGAGATACGTTGTGACTTTTACGACGTCTCAATCCTACATAGAAGTGCCAGGTTGGAGGAAGGGTGACATCGCCTTCAGTTTTAGGACAACGGGAACCAGCGCCATATTACTGTTTCAACCACCCATCAGACCGAACTACCCTTCGTTTATGGTTGCTTTGACTAGTGGTGAGTATTGTTGAAAGCATAATCTCCATTTTTATGCGTACAGTATACTTAGGACCATTATGTTAATCCCAAATTCCGACAGAATGTTATGGCTTAATTTAATTACAACACACAAAAGTTTATTACCTACCACAACATCAAAATCTGCTAACGCATTAAACGTAATACACGCAATAGACTATATTAACACCTTATTTGCTTTCGTTATATTATACTTACTATTTCTCTAAGTAAATTTATTTCTACAGCAAAATAATACTCGAGTTTTTGATTACAGAACACGAGCTCACATTCAATTTCACACTCAATACCGGCACAACAAGAAAACTAATTATAAATTCCAAAAGGAAACTTAACGGAGGAGAGTGGCACAAGATTTGGATCGACTACAACTTCTACCATGTTCGGTTTATGCTTAACACGGAATATCAGATGCTAAATTTATTGCTAGAGGAAGAGTTCGGGCCTTTTGAAGGATCCATGTTTATTGGAGGAGCTACTGCGTTAGTATTGTTTTGTAAAGGACCTAATGCGAGAGAGTTTTTAAGGAGAATAATGCTTTATTTTTCTATTTCCGTGATTTAAAATAAATAAGTATTTTCTTGCAGGGAACACTTCAAAAAGTCAGCAGTTAGCCAAGGGCTTATAGGCTGTTTTAGAGGACTTGTAGTTAATGGGGAAATCCTAGACATTTACAGCTACATGTCCGTGCATCTTTCTGAAATCATTAAGGACTGCAAACCGTCTTGCGTTCCAAATCCTTGTCAGAACAAAGCTATTTGTAAAGAACTGTGGTCTTCGTATGAATGCATTTGTAGAAATCCATGGGCTCATTTAGGAACTCATTGTGAAACAAGTAAGTAGCACAAATACATAAAACAATACAATAAGGAAAGATATAGATAAGTAAATGTATGGCAAACGTAACGAGTATATTATTATTATCTTTCTAGATATAAACATAAAAGCGTTAACATTCCAAACAAAGGAAGCTTATTTGAAGAAGAATTACTTGGTCGACAATGCAACTGACGCAGAAAAACATAGACTGAAGAAGATGATGACAGAAAACGTTTTAATGAATTTAAGAACTTATGACGACAACTCTTTGGTTTTATACGCTAACGACAATCTTAATAATTTTATTCATTTATTTATCCACAACGGCTCTGAAGTCATATATCTATTTAATCATGAAGATGAAATTATACAGATGAAGGTAACATACAAGAATATTATAAAGGGAGAAAGTGTTCAGATTGCAATCATAAGGACGAACGTTAGTACAACTTTACACGTGAATAATAACAATATTACCATTCATTATGTTGCAAGGCTGTTAACCAACTACACAAATAAACCCTGGATTAATCCTGACTTGGGTAAGTATTTTTTTCCAACAATTGTAATTACATTACGCTAAGTATTTATAATTATAGTTCCATGATAATTTATTTTTTATGTCAAACAACCCTTGTTCTTTGGGTATTTAAGGAGTAATTATAAGAATTGTAATTTTTAATATAGTAATTATAAAAGTACCACTATGTCTCGTTGACGCTAACGTGTTGCGTGTATTGTAAACAAATTAACATGAATAATTAAACATTTGATGATAACGATAAAAGTATTTATTGCAACGTTAATACCATCTTTGTTAGTTGATGCTTATAAATAAAGAATAACTGTGTGCTTAAAATATGCTCTGTCCTTATCTGTCATTATGACATTTGAATTGGACAGAAAGGGACAATGAATACTTTCACTAAAATAGGTTAAATATGTGTTTATGAATAAGGCGCTAAATGTATTGCCGACAGAGATCAGGACAGGAGACAAAAATTTGGATTATGATGATGATAATCATTCTAAGCCCCGTAACATACATAACATATTCAGCTTAAATGGTTCTAAGCTGAATATGTTATGTATGTTACGGGGCTTAGAATGATTATCATCATCATTATCAAAATACCATAAAATACTATACAGGGTTATTGGTAAGTCGACCTATTCCCGTTAGGAGGTGATAGGGGTGACTATTTGCGATAATTTTGACCCCCATATGCATTGTGCAAAAGTGAACCATTTTTGAGTTATCGCAATTTTTAGTTTTTTTTTAAATTAGTTTGAAATTCAACTTGAAAAATTTATTACAAAAAAAGTATCAATTTAAATCTTTTTTTTTCTTCTGATTTACAAAAATAATTAAACACTGGTTATTTCTCAATATTAAAACAATAATTATCGGCCCAAATTTAAAAAATCGAGACGGAATACGAAATTTTTTCAATATTTTTTGCGATCGCTTTCCACTAAAATGCCTTAAAAACAAAAAAAAACGTAATGAAACTTGGCTTACAGATTATTTTAAAAACTTAACTGTTTTCTTAGCTCTCCAAAAATGCATAACAAGTAGGAAATTATTAGAAAAAAACTGAAAAAAAAATCATTACAAAGGAAGCGGGCGGAAACTAAAGTCACAAATGCCACTTCAAAAATAAAAATTAATAAACATACCGAATTTAAATCAACTTTTTTTATTTGCTTTTGTACAAGATGTAATCTATTGTTTTTATTTAGTCCGCTAAGTTATCTGGAAATGCTGTGTATACTTGTAATTGGCTTGTACACTAGACATAATACCTTAACCTGTTACTATGATGTGAATGCTTTCTGTACTTGCTGTAAGTGTACCTTTCAATAAATAAAAAAAAAAAAAAAAGATGAACTTGTTGTTCTTATGCAATATTAAAAAAAAAATTATATGTGCACGTTTCAGAATGCGAGGCCGAAAACTAAAAAATACATGTTTTTTTATCAAACTCCAACATAAATTACACGAAAACAGAAAAATTTACCAATACATTTGGCGTGCAGATTACACATAAAACATTGACGTTTTTCCAGCTTTCTAACGAGCTATTAAAACTAAATGTTATACTCGTAAACACAAATAACAACATTAACTTATGGAAAAAGTCAGCGATTTTTAGTTTTATTTTAAGTTAGTCAGACTAATTTCAGTCAGCCAAATGTATTGGTAAATTTTCTGTTTTCGTGTAATTTACGTTGGAGTTTGATAAAAAAAAATGCATTTTTTAGTTTTCGGCCTCGCATTCTCAAACGTGTACAGATATATTTTTTTTAATATTGCATAAGAAAAACAAGTTCATCTTGTACAAAAGCAAATAAAAAAAGTTGATGTAAATTCGGTATGTTTTTTATTTTTATTTTTGAAGTGGCATTTGTGACTTTAGTTTCCGCCCGCTTCCTTTGTGATGATTTTTTTTTCAGTTTTTTTCTAATAATTTCCTACTTGTTATGCATTTTTGGAGAGCTAAGAAAACAGTTAAGTTTTTAAAATAATCTGCAAGCCAAGTTTCATAACGTTTTTTTTTGTTTTTAAGGCATTTTAGTGGAAAGTGATCGCAAAAAATATTGAAAAAATTTCGTATTCCGTCTCGCTTTTTTAAATTTGGGCCGATAATTATTGTTTTAATATTGAGAAATAACCAGCGTTTAATCGTTTTTGTAAATCAGAAGAAAAAAAAAGATTTAAATTGATACTTTTTTTGTAATAAATTTTTCAAGTTGAATTTCCGACTAATTTAAAAAAAAACTAAAAATTGCGATAACTCAAAAATGGTTCACTTTTGCATAATGCATATGGGGGTCAAAATTATCGCAAATAGTCACTCCTATCACCTCCTTACGGGAATAGGTCGACTTACCAATAACCCTGTAGAATATTTAATTTTCAGAGGTAATCCGCCCTCAGCGACCACCCGCTCCTCCGACTGACTACTTCCAAATGAATCTAGGTGGCTACGACCCATATTCCTTACACTTAGCTCCCCGAGCTGCCATTCTACCTCAAGGAGGATATGTGGGCTGTGTGAGGGGCTTCAAGATAGCTGAGCATGTAGTAGACCTGCCAAGGAAGGTTCAGGAAAATGTGGACCAAGGTAATAGAATCAACACTGTCATAATCTTGCAAATAGCGGACATACGATTCGCAAAATTTCAGTTCGCAAACTCTCAACCTGTTCTGTTAAGTCACTTTATTTACGATTTTTACATAATTTAGTTAAGGCAATCTGATTATGTATGTTAGAATAGCTAAACTGAAGTGGCAGTGGGCGGGGCACATTACTCGCAGGACTGATGGCCGATTCGGACAGAAGGTTCTGGAGTGGCGTCCGCGGACCGGAAGACGAGCTGTAGGTAGGCCTCCAACAAGATGGAGTGACAACCTCGTCAGGATCGCGGGACCGCGGTGGATGCGAAAAGCACAAGCCCGGTCTGAGTGGAAAGCCTTGGGGGAGGCCTATGTCCAGCAGTGGACGTCTTTCGGCTGACATGATGATGATGATGATGAAATCTGATTATAGCAAACCATAAAAAAAATATTTTGGTTCGGGAAATTGAAAAATCTACGAAACCTTTATCTGTTAGCCAGTGGATGTAGAACCATCGAAAGTTGGACTATCCCCGCACAAGATGTTTTAAAAACACAAGATGCTATCGCACGTTAAATAACAAAGGCACTGGCTTTAAATCTACTAAACACATTATTTTTGTCAGATCCAACAGGTGTACTTCCACAATGCGATATGAAATGTGACTCCGAGCCTTGCAAGAATGGAGGCGTATGCACTGAAGACTTCACCAATCAAGAAAGCAGCTGCAATTGTGAGCTGACCAGCTACTTTGGAGAGTATTGCATGGAAGAGAAGGGTGCAGATTTCAACGGGGAGAGCATTTTGCAGCGAGGATTTGTACTTTCCGGTCCTGTGTTGAAAGTGAGAAGTTTAAAATATATGTTTTTTTCACCTTTTCCTGTTTTATTATACTTCAATAGGTGGACGTAAAGTACATACTTTTCAGTAACAAATTTGTTTTTGTTTCAGGTTAAAATTAAACTAGCCTTCTCAAGCAACGACCTACGACAAAAAAATACCGTCCTACTATTAGTACAAACAGAGAATAAGTACAGTTTCTTCCAACAATTTACAAATCTAGATACTAAATTGTATGTTTGTTAACCTTTTGATGTTTTTTTAGGCGTAGTTACTATCTACTAATAGCAATCACACAAGATGGTTATCTTAAATTCGAAGAAGATCGTGAAGATTTCATATTTGGAGCGGAAGTTAAACACAGAAATTTTCTAAACGGTAAGATTATGCTAAGAAACGATCACAAATTTTGTAACAATACACGCAAATGTCCAAGAAACCACGCAGTACATCAGACATTTTTAATGTGTGTACACACAGTACTGTGCAGTAGTTATTTTAAAGAAAATGAAGGAACGTAGAAGAGAAATCACCAAGTCTATTGTATTTCAGGTGCTCGACATACAGTATACTACACAAGAGGAGGAGACGAAGCCAGACTTCTGATAGACAAGATTGAAGTGCCGTTAGAAAAGCTACCCGAGCAAGGTCCAGGAGAGGATTTGGATATAGGATCCAATGAAGTACAAATAGGAGGTCTGAATACCAGCGATCCAAGGCTAAAGATTTATAAAGGATATAGCGGGTGTCTATCCAGTAAGTATATTAAACTAAAAAGTTGGAAAATTAATTTAAAATATCTTACAGGACAAAATTCTTGTAACTGAACGTTTAAAGTACACCTTTAAGCCTTATTTATCAAGAGTAAGTAATTAGCTGTTAGTAAACCACACACCAAACAACCACATCTTTAAACTAAAGGTGAACCAGTAGATGATTCTTTAGCTATCCTAATCGATTTGTTACGTGTGCCCTGCAGATATATTTGTAGAAGTAAACAACTATACGATGAAGCCTTTAGAAGAGTACATGATGTTCACACGTGATTCTGAGAAAGTGGTGGTGGTAAATGCACAAGGCGTTCGCAGTGCCCAGTGCTCCGCAGACTTTGACGAGGCCTGGCCAGAGCATGACCAGCTCGGAGCAACGCATAACGGCAGCTTCCTTATTGTAAGTTAGATTTGGCGAAATAAGAAGGCATCCTTTTTTTGTTGTTTTCCGGTGTAGAGACATTCTATCTGAAGTTCTTACGGTTGGCAACGCGTTCGCAATTCTGAGATCGAGTTCTAATCTCTGAACTCTCAGAATCCACTATCCATCAAGTGGTATGTAAATAGGCCTAGACCAAGGATTGACATGTTCAGTCCAGTCGTTATTTTACGTAAGTCTACGCTGCCATTTCCGTGCTCAGTAGTAATAGCCCTTTGCAGCACCGTTTTGGTTTAGGGCGTAATGATATGATTGTTTTTTTATTATGTATGGAGTTTTTTTTTAATCGTTAAATTAACCCGTTTTGTTTTGCCATGTCCGTCTTACTTCGGAACTCAAAAAAGAAAAGTATTAGGACTTTAAAACTTTTCGTAAGTGTACAAACCAAACTTGGTTAACATTTGTATGTTTTTTTTATCAGAGTGGTGATAAGACCTGGGTAGAAGATCCGCCGTCCCGGATTCCATACGACTCTTTGTACCAGCAACCCGATGCTGAAGAGGAAAACACGGACAAATTCTTTATAGCACTCATAGTCATTTACATCCTTGGTCTGTGCTACTGTGGATACCACGTAAGTTGTATCAACATTTAAATAGGCGTTCATTACTGAAGATACGAAAATCGAAACTAACCTAGGGCCCGAGCAAACGTTACCACCGTTTTTTTCTATTCTATCGCTCAAAATGTACCTATGTGTTGACAGTTGACCACGGGTTTATCGTAACGCACGGGAACGTCATCCCATACATTTTGAGTGGTAAAAAATAAAAACATTAATAGCGTGTACAACTTGGATAGGCCCGTTTCCTTTTTTTAAAATTATGTAGACACAAGTCAAGATAAAGTGTAAAATGAGGGAAAAAAGGAACCTAAAGTTTGTACTGTTTATTACTTCATTTTGGTCTTTTTAATGTACGTAACGTATTATTTATCATGGCATCAAACAATCATTACATAAAGAGATGCGTGTAGTAATGAAAATGAAGACAGTGCCTTAAAAGGTTACAGTCAACTTGGTACAGTTTATTTTTTGCAGTTTAGCTAAAAAAAATAGAGTAGGTACGGCTTTACTACAATAAAACAAGTGAGTTTTCGGAATTCGACAACGATGATGACGGTTTATCTAATTTGACATTACTTTAACACGTGGTCAACTATGGGTCAACGGTTGTTTAACTTTCTGTAGGAACACAGCTAAGGTATAGGTTCAAAAAATAATATATCAGTAAGGAAACAACTCATTTACTCTAAAAAATTCTTATTTTTAGATGTGGCGAACTCACAAAGCTCATAGGCTTCGTCTTGAGAAAGAAACAGACGATAACATAATGAAGAACAAAGAAATAGCGACGAAACTCCAAGAACCTAGTTTTGCTTTTATGCAGGTATAATGAAGGTTCAATTGTTACTTACTACATTTTTGCTATGTAGATGACATAATATGACATGTTTGGTATTATTTTAACAGTTGAAAGAGGGTGATGAAGCAAACAAGGAAGGCCCTGAAAAGAAACCAAATGGAGTGACTATTGATATTGCTTCCACGGTTATAGTGGAGGTCCCCGAAGATAAACCTGCTATACGAAGGGGTTCTCTAAGATTCAGAGGTGATAATGAAAAAGTTTAAATCACTGTCGGATAAAATATATTACGTTTGGTTTTATATTTACTTGTCTGAAATAAAAATGTTGATTTAATTGTGATTTATAGATTTGGTAGAAAAAGATGTAACCTGGGAGCCTTTAGAAGAAAAGGATGAAACCGAGGAGAACGAAGAAGAAAACGAAGCAGAGGATGACCTTGAGAATGAAGAGAGCGAAAACAATGAGAGCGAAGATAGTGAAGATAGAAGTGTAGATTGTGGATACACCGTAGAAGATGGAGAAGACGAAGATTTGCAGAATCATCAGGTTAGGTTAAGTTAGGAAACTGGGATTGAGCTTTTGCTTAATAGTCATTTCAATCAACTGTAGTAGGTACCTATATTATTTTATGAAGTAACAAAATCAAGGTTGGCGAGCTCCACGTCACTAGCTTCATTTAGCATCTGAAACGAACATTCGTGATTGAGTTTCATTTCATCAAATACCTAAATATTTTGTTGCTCGTCCTCCTGAGCAATCCAGTGAACCTTTGTTTCAGATATGAATTGTATCGCGTTGTTTTGCTTGCGCTAGGAATGTTAATTTATTCCTGTATTCATTTCTCTAAACAGTTACGTATATTTACGGGTTATTTAATAATAGTGTGTTCCCTAATTTGTTACCGTCATTTTAAGAGCTGCGAACGCTGCGACACAAGCACGTGTAAACGCAGACACCTGTCTGTCCAGTAGGCCTTGACTTATCTAGGCCTACTGGTCATCTGTATCTTGATACAGTTAGCAATTTTGCGAAAACTGACAAAATGTATGTATAGGATTTTCGTAAGCTGACGATCGAACTCGTCAGCCTTTTAAATAACAATTCCATACATTTTATCAGCTTTCTAAATTCGTTAACGTTATCCTTCGGTGGCTTCTTTAGGCGCTCTGTAAATATGCTTAACACTAACATAAACAATTTTCGAAAACTGACAAAATGTATGGAGTTGACGTAAGCGCTCGGTGAGACCGGCTGACAGCTTGTGTCAATCCTATATATTTTTGATAACGAAAACGCTAGCCGAATGCTTCTTGTCTAGGGCTACTGCTCTACAGTTTGTGTAGTGCCGGCAAAGATTTCTGTGCTGATTTTAAGTGGCCATATAAAAGAATCATTCGGCGGATGTTAGCGTTATCGAAAATGTATAGCATTAGCGTTCTTACGGACGCGTCAAGCGCTTATGCTAATTCCATTCCATAAGTGCTTGAAGCTCCAAGCGTTATGCATCTTTTCTAGAGCCAGCGCGCTTAGCCTAAAGGTTCCAAAGTCTCCAAAGCTGCTCTAATGATACTACTTTTTTTCAGCCTCCACAGAGGCTCTCAAAGGCCTCAATCAAAGGCCCGCCCACTCTCACGACACAACTGCCCTTCAAAATCGACGAGGATGGCTCCACCGAGTTACTCACTTCTAGTGCATGACATTGTTGAAATTAATTAGTAATGTACCTAATAAAGATTTTTTATGATTCATCTGGCGAACGTAATTTTTATTACCACAACGATTTACACATACAAAACCTTTTTTTGTTAATTTATTTACTTACCCGCTTATTCATAAAGGCACAGAAACGTATTAGGCTTCTTACGGACGAGCGGCATTTTGCCAACGGCAGAGGCTACTGCAGCCGTCAACACCTGTCGGCGGCAGCCGTCAACGCGTCAGCGGCAGCTGTCGACCATACAGCGACGCTTGAAGTTGTAGTATACCGCGTCAATCTACGACAGACGTCGTCGATTCTATTTACTGCAGGAGCCATTTGCAAAATGCCTGGTTTCCGAAGAAGAAACACTGTTATTGCTTTTACTCCGTCGTAAAACTCATGGACAAAGAAAAATACTTTCCTTTCATTTAAGAATTATCCTTGAAATCCTTTACAGCTTCTTCACGGCCGCCCATGCTGTTTTTGATGGTTTTGTTACTGGACCTTTGGTAACTTAGATTATAATTCCAAATACAAGCATTTCTTTTTACCGCTACTGATTTCTTCACTAGAGCTTGTTTTAATTTTAACCGACTTCAAAAAAAGTAGGAGGTTCTGAATTCCTCGGGATCTTTTTTTAATGTTTTTATGTATGTGACCCGATTACTCGGAGACTAGTGGAACGATTTGAAAAAAAAAAGTTGTTTGAATGGGTATATTTTCTAGTTGATCCCATTGTCAAAACGTCAGGATCTGATGGTAGGATCCTGGAGAAATAAAGGGAACTCCTCAAATATTATAGGCACACCTATAGCGATTTTGGTATATTTCACTGTAACTCGTGCATTTGCTTTTGAAAAGTACTATACGATGAAGTGGAACTGATGATGAAGACCACAGATGGCCACCAGAACTCCTAAGCGGTACATTTTTGAAGGGTGGCGATAAGATATCTCGAATATAATATTTGAGTGACTATGAGGGAGCACATTTAGGTTTAAATATGACTAAAACATCCCAGCGGCGTTGCCTGCGGCGAGCTTGAAATGTAACTATAGTTTCTCATTAATTGAGAAGTTGGACTATATAAAAGCATAAATAAGATCACAAAAAAATATAATATATATAATAAATGTTTAATAAAACAAATACCTGCCTTCAAAAATGCAAGAAATAACTTCTTATAAAATGGTCGGCGTCCCACAATATTTTAAACCAAAAGCCGAATACAGTTGGACTGACCTACCTACCATTTTATAAGTTATTTCCTGCATTTTTGACGGCGGGTTTTTGGTTTTTAAACATTTATTTTCTAAATTCGCGACGTGTACTATCTCGCCCATTTACAGTCGACTGATAAAACGCCACAACTGCAAGCGTCGCCTACCAAACGCAAACCTATAATAGTTTGACAGATGCCGCGGGCGTGTTGACGGCTCCCGCCAACGACGGGGGACAACAGCTGCAGTAGCCTCTACCGTTGTAAAAATACCTAGGTACCGCCCGTCTGTAAGAAGCCTTATAGTAAAATAATTATTTGTCACTTATTATTATCAAATTCAAATTTGTATAAGGCCAAAGCATGAAATATTTGAAGCACACCTTAGTTATTGCGCGTTTAAGAACCACGCCGTTATAGTAACTTTTGTTGTGGAAACATACAATGATCATCAAAATGAAAACTGTTATTTCGTATTATTCCCGAAAATCTAAAAGGCCATTTTGAAACAAAATCATTTGTTTAAATATTTTGCAAGGTTCGGACGCGTCGATGGAGAATTTTCGGTGATTTTACCTCCGTCATTGTAATAATAAAGATATTTAACTAATTTATTTTAATTTTTATCTACTGGCACCTAAGGTTTACCAGTAAAAACTGGTCAATTGCGAGTCGGTCTCGCGCACCGAGGGTTCCGTACCGCCGCACAGTATCCAGGTATTATTATATTCTGATTTTAATTCGATTTCGAATCTAATCACCGCGAACCTAACTCACACCTGACCATTTTTTTATATTTGTTGTTTTAGTTCAGATTATCCTCCTAAGTCCCCGCGTACAAAAAAATGTACATAATACGCCCATTGCAATAAAATCTCAATTGTAAAGATGATAACGTTGAATTTCTCTTGTTTTTATGACTGGCAATTAAATTAGAAAATAAACTTGATTTGTTTTACCGATTTACGATACAAGAAAAAATACGCTGACAAAAAACGTTTCATGTATGGTATGGTATTTCACCCCTTTTATTATTTCACTTTCTTCCATTTTTTATATTTCTTAGTAATTCACATATTCTGAAAACAAAAGCCGATAGGTACCTACCTATCTATTGCGGTTCAAAAGATACCGCCCATAAAGTTAGGACAGACGGACGGACGGACTGCGTAGGCATATTAATAAGGGTCCCGTCGGGCTACCCTTCGGGTACTAAACCCTGAAAACCTTTTTAAAATCTGCAGTTCACTATTTTCTTGTCTTCTCTGAGAATGTAGTAAGTTATCCTTAGGCATATCTTTAATGCACTAAAAAATAACTATTTCGCACAGACAAAAAGTAAAAAGATACAAAAAGATACCTCTCGCCCCCGGGTGGGCTTGAACCACCAACCTTTCGGTTAACAGCCGAACGCGCTAACCAATTGCGCCACGGAGGCTACGAACGAGAGGGCGAAAATAGTGATCTTTTTATGTACATAAATTTAATACCGTATTTAACATACTATAAAACTGGTACAAATAACTATAATTGAACAAAAAGTGGTAACATTAACAAAATAGATAAAACCGTCACTTTACATGAAATTACGATAGATAGATACAATAATAAACAACGAAAATGCTTTTAGCGATGGTTGACAAGGAAAGATGTATTTAACTTTGGCAACATTCTAAAGCTGTGACAAGCGCTAAGTCTCTACTCTATACTTTTTGGTCCGTTTTTGATTTCAGAAGTAGGTCGTGAATTTGTCAGAACATGGACGAAATTGAAAAAGAGAAAATAGCAGCTCTGCCATCACAATTACTCGTTACAACAATATGCCATCCCATGGAATATGCCAAGGTTCTCATACAACTGGGTTACGAGCCGCTCGCTCCGCGGCGATCAACAACACTATTCGGCCGCCCAGCCATGATATTACCTAACGTCTTTCAATACATCAAGTATATCAAGGCTTCGGACGGATTCTTCGGCTGTTACAGAGGCCTGTCCGCGCGAGTGCTCGGTCTCATCGCGTCCAGTCAGCTGACATCGAAGGTAATAAACGCAGTTGGCATCGACCTACCGGAAATAAATGACCCTCCGAACATCGTGTCTGACGACGAGCCGAAAGTCGATGATTATATTCGACTCGGCCGACGAGATATGATCATGCACACGGCGTCTGTAATCGTGTCGTATCCGTTCCACGTCGTGTCAGTGCGAATGATGGCTTCGTTCATCGGGAAAGACGAGCACTACTGCTCGTTGTTTGGCGCTATCGTGTCCATCTACAGGGACGATGGGATCCGCGGTTTCTTCCATGGAATCATACCTAAACTTCTTGGAGACTTAACATGTGTAGCAGTCACAGGGATACTAGCATACTATGTAAACAAATACTTAGTGAAGACCAAAGATCTCCGTTATTACACAGTGCCCCTGCTGACGTTTGTGACGAGCACATTGACTTATCCCTTGGTGGTGGTTTCAACATGCATGGCAGTAGCAGGCAGTAGCTTGCAGGCCGGTAACCCTCCCGCCATGCCCAAGTATCCCTCTTGGCAAGCATGCTGGAGAGATCTCGTCCGAAACAAACAACACAAACGTGGTTCCTCTTTAATCTTTAGGTACTACATTGCTCCCATTTCAATCCTGCAGTAGTCATTCTTTAGACCTTAATATATTGCATTTATCTATCTGTGTTTATTTGCTAAGTGTTATTCCACAATCACCAAAGTAGGGATTCAAGTTCTGGTAGAGAGAAATGTATAAAATGAATGTGTAAATAATTTAGTATAAATGGTGTACCTCGTGGATATTCGTTTTGCTAGATTGTTGAGTAATGGTGTGGTTATATTTATTTAAACAATAAATATATGTTGTTTCTCAACTGTATATTATTTTACTCGCTTTTGGGGTATATATTTTAAAATAAATAAAATTCATAGATTTCTAAGAAGTTATTTTATTTTATTAATGTTTGGGCTTTGATAAATTCATCAACTAGTTCTTTTTTTAGGGTTGCAATGGCTCTCCGGTAAACAGCTGCTGATAATTGAGCATTCCCGATAGTTTTCTCAAAATTCATGTAGTCTGTCCAAACGTCAACATAATCTTGCCCATGGTGATGTGTAAGATATTCAAAGCACTTCCTTATCAGCTTAGCATTAGGTTTGTCTTGAGATTTCTCTATCTCAATCATGACAGTTTGAACAGCTTTCTGAAGTGGTGGAGTTTTGATTAACTCCTCATGTAATTCTCTAGCAGCCTTGAGTCCATTGTGATCATACATTTTCTGCAGTAATTTAGGTTTTACTGATAACAGAACAGCGGTTTCACAGTTTTGGAATTTCTTATGCAAATTCATTAGCTGAAATAAATATGTATTCATTAATGATAATTTCCATGTGTTCATGTTTCGAAATTGGAAGCACAGCTAGAATTTTCCTACTGGTTACTTGCATCACTTTTTTATAGACTAGATACAGAAGAACACTAACCGCTGTACTCTGAGACAATTAACTCGTTTCTTTTCCAAAATTGTGTATAAAAAAAATCTTAACAACTTAATGGTCATTAACAGACTTGAGTGTAGCCGTAACTGAGAAACAAATTATGGAATAGTTGTGCCAGCTCATATGTGTTTTTTCTGGTAACCCATCATTTTATTTCATTTCATCAAAACCCTATTTTCTGCTGAAACAGTTGTTTTCAGGATATCTTAGACATTATTTATGTAGGCAAGGTAAGGATACTTAGGATACTCTTGAGACTATCAAAAAATTAATTACAAATGTAGCAAGTAATGCCTTTTGATGAAACGAAAATTCTGCAAACTGATATGTTCATTGAAAGGTGATTCAATATAAGAATAAATATAGAATAGATAGTTTTTTCTATAAATGAGCTAATACATTAACATCAAGGTTTGCTATCACTGACATGATGGAAAACTTAAAATAAATACCATTGTTTTCTCCTCAATTCGATCTAAAGCAGTATTCCAAAGGGAAACGGCGTCTTCTGGCTTTAAAGCTTTGGTAGCTTCTTTCAACACAGATAACATTTGTTTTTCATTTCCTTTACTGAGTAAGACCTTTTCTTGCCATATGCTTAAGGCTTTTGGATTCTTTTTTGATGCTGCATCCAATATCTGTAATATAACAATACATCATTCACACTTTCCTCCCTCATATTTATTTTTTCTCCCCAACGTAAACAGTCAGACTGATGGTATTAGTTTAATGTGTGTGTTTGTGTGTGTGATCTATGTATCTCTGGTGTCATAGCTCCTAAAGGGCTCAACTAATTTATTTAGTTTTTAAATATAATGCTAGTTTAACTGGGATAGTTCTCAGCCAGTTTTGAAGAAAATTGGTTGGCCTGCTTAAAGGTGCATACTCATATTAAAAAGCGTTTTCCGAAGCGTGGCGGAGGCGATTTTGGTATCTGTTTATTCTGAAATAAAAGTATATGTCTTACCTATAACATGATAGACAAGCAGTCAAAATAAAAGGAATTGTCTTCTGACTAATATTTTCAAGTACAGCGACCCAATTTTGTAGGCCTGTTATCTATTCTACAAGGTTATATGTATTTATTTAATATCTAAATAAATAGTTCTTAGAAAACTTTGTCTTTTATCTTAAACTACACTATTATCAGAACAATGTGGTTCTCTTTATTCTTTAGTTAATAACAGCTACCATAACATTACCAATATGGTTTAAGATAAAAACAAATAATTAGAGGTTCTTGCAATAGTTATTATTATATTAAGAGCAACATTATATATTATTGAATACAGCACTCAAAAATATCTGACAGACTTAAGGGTCTTTACCACCAGCAAGAGAAAGAAGAGAATTTGAATCTGTATTGAACAACTTCAATTCCCCCCTCTTTAGTGTAAATGTTTTTTTTAACTCTCGCACCGTCTCGCCTCGCCTCGCCAGTGGAAAAGCACCTTAATGCCTCTAGTAGCAGTGTCTAGAAATAAGTTACTAACAACTAAGAGTTTACTGGATAGCTGAAGTCTAGATGATGTACAGTCCAATAGCTCCTAGAACGGCCCTTGGGATTGTACTTCTCTCTCACTTGCTCTCATACTCAAACGATACCAAAACAATTAATAAAATACTAATATTATAGTTTATATAACTACCTGTAAAAAGTCCACATTGTTTATTGAGTCTTCTAATTTAAATAACTTTATGCCAAAAGAATACATTTCATCAGAGAGCAGTCCATTTTCATGCCCATACATCCAAGCTTCTTTTACGGCATTAACTTTCTGTAGATTAGTGCATACACTTTCGCTCAATCCAAGGAGTTCATGGATGAACTTGGTGCATAGGTTTTCATCAGGAAACTGAAAATTAAATAGGATAACAATCATTCAACATGTAGACCATCAAGATTTACTGCCCTTGAAAAACAAATGGCAGTATTGTTTATATGAACATATAAACTTTGTACTATAATGCTGCCTTTTTCGTTAGGCGGCAGTAGGTATTAGGCTCTAACTGTTATCTCTGTCACTTACTCAAACCAGATCTTTTAAATTATGTAAAATTAAGTATTTACCCTTTGTAAAGCTTCTTCATAGACACTTATACAGTTAGTCATGTTTTGTGGGAATTTAGAATCTTCATCCACAAATTCTTCTATTTCTTCCCAATGGCAACCCTAAAATGAAAAGACAAATTTAAAGATCTCCACTCAGCATCCGGAAGCTGCCCTAAATGTTTTTTTTGAACTTTTATAATGTCCCAAAAATTAAATTATTACATTAAATCAAGAAAATGAAAGCTTACAGTAAAGTCAGCCTTGTAAAAGCTGCACACTTTAGTACCTTGTCTCTCTTATACCTTTGAAAGATTTGTTTGAAAAATGATATTAACACATTCACCTCCAGCCACTGCTACTGCTATGCTGTAGCCCGTAACAAGAGGAAAGGAGCATCGCTGGGCCAGTTGGTAACCTACGGCTCAACCAAGGGGAACAGGGAGAATGACCAGAAGACTAATGGACCACCCACTTGCTCTGGCGTCCCCACTTATCATCATTATCATGCTGTAGCCTGTAACAGCATTTTTCCACAATGTAGTGAAAATCTACTACAAATAGTTTACCCAACTATCAGATTGTCAGCAATGAATGTGTCAAAGTGACAAAGTACTAAAGTGTACTGTTAAGGCTGGCTTAACCAATATACTCACTTCTAATTCTTTAGAAGCAATATACAGCCACACACTTTTCTTGTCATTATTCTTCCAAATTTCCTGCTTAATCTCGTTAGCTATTGACTCTGTATTTTCAAATCTTAGTGTTAAGTCACAGACTTTGAACAAGAATGATACATCATCAATATTCTTTACTCCATTTTTCCACACAATATCTGCCCTTTTGAGTAGTTTTTCCTGAAAAATATAAAAGCTTATGAAATAAACACATCTAATAAACACTAATTGTATGATCAAAGATATGTTCATCTAAAGCAGTGTTTCGTTATCATTTTCTAAGTAACCACAAGGTTTGATATAAAATTACAAATGGCCATCTTGCGGAAACAAAATAACAAATGGAATTTAGTAACGAAACAAATAGCAAACCATAGGTAGGATGGTGACAAAATCCTTACTAATGTTATAGGTAATATATGGCAAGTAAAATAACATATTATAAAATTACCTTGTCTTCATCATTTTGTGCTTTGAAAGCGAGTGATACTTCAATTTTAAATAGATCCAAGTAAAGTACTTGGGACTCGGGGTGTCGGTGGATGCCCTTTAGTAAGAAACTCTTCGCATTTTCCAAATTGTCCTGCTCCTCGCTTTCCCATAGACTAGCCATTTGCCACATTTTTGGTTTATCTCCATGCATCTGAAAGTAAATAATTATTAAGACTAATACTGAAAAACCTACCTGCATGGTTGAATCCAAAGTGAAAAATAACTAATGTACAATGTTTAATATCAACTCTTTGCTGCTCTTCAAAATCAGTCAATCCAAATGGTCTATAGGATGTTACAATGAAACAGACTTTCAAAGATGATAAAAAAAAAAAGATAAAAGATGTTTATTCAGTAATTAGGCCGCACGGGCACTTTTACACGTCAAAATCTACCAGCGCTTCGCAAGAGACCACTGCTGAGAAGAAACGCCGCAAGAAACTCAACAGTCAGTCGTTTTTTTATTTTTTTATTTTTTTTATTTTTTTATTCAATTATAAAGCTTAACCTAGCATGATATAAAACAATGAATTTAACATAAAATAAAAATAAAAATAAAAAACATTCAAGCGTAGCTTGTGCAAGAAAATGTGTCAAAACTAAGAATTTTCATAGGGAGTAATAAGTAGTAGTAATAAAAAAAATATTTATATAAAATATGTATATATATTAAAAAATATATATATACTTTCCTATGACAGTGCAAGACAACCACCACAGTTTCGATACATTCTCCTACAGAAACCGTGTCCCCTAGACAATATACAATATTTACATATTTTTTATGCCTATTTTATTAGTCAGTTATTTAGGTGTTTAGTTAAGTTTAGGCCAAGCATTTTTATCTGTTAGATAGTCCTCGACCCTATAGTAAGCCTTAGACATCAACGACTTTTTCAAGTAACTTTTAAGTACTGGAAATGGTAACTTTAAAACTGAGTCAGGTAATTTATTATAGAAAATAATGCATTGACCTACAAATGATTTATAAACCTTACGGACACGAAATTTTTTAATAGCAATTTTATTTTTATTTCTTGTATTCAAATTATGTATATCACAATTCTTAACAAAAGAGTCTTGATTTTTAATGACATAAATTATATTCTCATAAATAAATTGTGACGCTACTGTTAAGATACTAATTTCTTTAAATACTAATCTTAAGGAATCATGGGAGTTAAGGTTATATATATAGAACGAATGGCTCTTTTTTGTAATACGAATATAGTCTGTATGTCAGCAGCTTTTCCCCAAACCAGAATACCGTACGACATAACACTATGAAAATAACTATAATAAACTAAGCGAGCTGTCTCAACATTGGTAAGTTGCCTGATTTTTCTAACAGCATAAGCTGCCGAACTTAATTTGCCTGCTAGTACTGCTATATGGGGACTCCATTGTAAGTTTTTATCTATAGTTATCCCTAAGAAAAGCGCCTTATCTACCATTTCCAAACACTCATCATTTAGAAATAAACTGGATTCTACTGGTCTAACATTAGGCAAAGCGAACCTAACACATTTAGTTTTTTTAGCATTGGATGCATACCTAATTACATACATACACCCAGTGGCGTAGCTAGGGGGGGCGATCCGCCCCGGGTGACACCCGACCTGACCGTGGACATCAGTAGTGAGTGCCATCTATAACAATTCGTAAATGTGTGGCAGATTACATAACCGCCACCAATAAAGACTTTTGATTTGAGTAGGTATTTGTTACTTAGTGAGTTTTGGTTGTCACTTTCACCTGACGAAATGTAGGTAGGGACCTACTCTACTACCGATGCTGGACTTACACTTAAAGCGCAACTTCAAAAGGACAAGTTAGAATGTCTTGACAGATTTAATGTTGAACTCGAAACAAGATCAAAGTCTGCACAACCTCAAACAATGAAGCTACATCTTGTGTAGCTTCATTGTTTGAGGTTGTGCAGACAAAGACTTTGCTTTTGGCAAACACTGAAGAGTTAAAAGTTGCTATATCAACATTTACTGACCTTTACAATGAGGTATCAGAAACAGAACTCCTCTTAGAGATACCAAGACTGAGAAGACATTTAAAAGCAGCCAATGTTACTGTTACTAATTGGGTGACACTGGACTATTTAAAATTCGTTGTGGAATGGGATTTTACAGAATCTCTTCCGAATCTAATGGTCGCACTGAAGTTATTTATAACAATATGCGTATCAGTATGCTTCATGTGAGAGGAGTTTTAGCAAATTAAAATTGATCAAAATTTACTTGCGGGCTACAATGACTGAAACTAGATTAAACAATCTTAGTATTTTAACAATAGAGCATGAAGCAACACAAAGTATAAACTTTGATGACGTGATCTCGGAGTTTCCAAGTGTTAAAGTTAGAAGGAAGAAACTTTAATTTATTTCAAACATCGTTGATTAGTAATAAAAAAAACCTATGAAAATAATTTGTAATATTTGAATAAAACAAAAATTAAATTTACTATTGTTTTTTATTTTAACAATTTTATTGAGTTTTAGGGTGACAGCATCAATATCCGCACCGGGTGCCACCCATGCTAGCTACGCCACTGCATACACCTTCTTTAGGCTATATACTTTGTAAGCGATAGCTTAGAATTTATTATTAAAATTTACACTGTAATGGTGCCATATTACTGTGTTGAAGATAAAGCTCAGAATAGGGCTAAAATGGATATTACTCCACCAACAAGAGCATAGCTCTGAGGTTGATGATGATGATGAAAATGAACACTTGTGGCTGTATTTAATACATCTGCTGCATTTAATATTGCATTCGCATAATACTGCTTTTTCTATAAAATTTGAATAGATAATGTAGTATTATGGGAATGCAATATTAAATGAATGTGGTGCATCCTGCAATCTGGTATTTCACTACTATGGTGTTATGGCCACGAGCGAAATTTAATACTGCCTGCCTCAATTATTTCATTACATGTCCAGCATTTTCTTATACATGTGTAAATATAAACAAGACTAACTGACCTGCAACATCTGCCCAATAATGGCAGACACAGCATAATCAAAGCCAACACTCCTGCAGAACTTGATATACTGAAAGTATATCTCCAAATCATTTTGGAACCTGTAGATAAACTGTTTGAACACTTTGTTCAAGCGCTTAGCTATGGAATATTCCAAGTCTTTTTTCTTCTCGTTCAAATTCACACGTTTTCTTCTAAGTGCAATATCTTCCAGTAACGTTAACTCGTATGCTATGTAATGTACGTAATCCTCTTTCTGTTTTACTCTACGCTGTATCCTGTATTCGAACTCCTTGCGTTTACGAGATATCTCTCTGTAAAGCAATAGAAAAAAATAACACTCAATTCCAAGCTCATTTTAGGTGGGCATAAGGGGTCCTCAGTGTAAATAAAACACCACACAAACCTTGTTTCTTCTTCGTCATATAAACCCGTCCGTCGCATCTGCTCCAGCTCATTTATCATATCCTCAATACGCTGATTTACTTGTTCTGCCATGTTTGTAAGTTGTATTTACTCCTAGAACAAAACTTTTAGAAAACAACGCAAGGCGAACCACAATAAGCAACCACGGCGTGATTTTTTAAGGTTATTAATAAAATTATTGACATAAATATCTCCCGCCTGTCATAATGACAGTACTTTTTTTATTTACGTAGCAACACCAAAGATATTTTGTTTTTCGAACCAAACATAGCTTCTTCACCTTTTAGCTAAGTTCAAAGACTATTTCATATTATTTTATTTGCAAACAAACCGTCACATCACATAACATGTCGGCAAGAAAACATCGCAACTTGTGGTCATAAGTTCATAACTATTCTACATGGCGAATACAAAGAAAATGTAGTAGTAGGTAATTGCTGTAATATGCCAAAATGGGGTTTAGAAGTAACGTACGTAACCTAAAATTTAACACTTTTTCAGGCAGAGGCTTTACATTATCCAAATAGGCTTAGTTACAATTTCAACCTTAATACCTAAAATTAAGTTACAAATATTTTACGCGAAATGTTACTTGCTCTGAAATACATTCCCAGTACCTATATAAATAACTTGAGAAAACATCAAAATTCATTCATCTAGATTGGTGCGGCCTGCGAAAGGGTTAAGGGATGACAGCAATTTTCGTTTTATTTGCTATTATAGATCTGATATCGTAAGGCAAGTTTGATAAAAATATATATAGATATTTAGTTAGTAGAAGTTTAATTTACATAAGTGTTTTTAAAAAAAACACGTAGACCATTTATGCCCACACTGAGGGAACTATAGATAGGTATTTATGTAAGAAATAGGTTCTTAAAATAACTTTAATACAGGTCCGATATAATATAGCCAGGTTTAAAAAAAACAACATACATCACTGGGCACAAAACATTAGTACCAAATTTTATTATAAATTATACAATTTACCTATTTATATAAATGCAAATTCATCTAGTAAATTAGATTACAATTTTCTTTAACAATCAAGAAAACTTAATCACCTAGCCGTAAATCTAATAACGTTACCCTCACAGTGCTCAATCACTCCCCTGCCTTTAAAGCAATTTAACCAAGTTTTTGAAAACGCTTTGAAGCTTTCCCTTTCTTCATCTGATTTCGAAACGGGAGTAACATTTATTTCAGGAATACACCTGCCAAAGTCCACAGCTGGCAACCATACATGGAAATCTGAATCTGGCGAGTATTTAAATATATCCTGGCAACCCTCGAGATTTATTTGCGGCACTGGTGGTTGCCGTTGCAATAATTTCTTCAGGCTGATGAATGTTAGGAGGTTGTTTTTGAGAGATACGGACTGCAGATTTTTAGCTCGGCCGATGCTCCTGTAAAAAGTTTGTAAATAATTAATTAAACAGCAAACTAAATACTATGAACTGTATTATGAATTATGACACTAAATGGTGGTTCGATTTCCATTACAGTATTTTTTAATTATTTTTATCATACAAACCTGAAAATCCTCATGAATTGTCCATCCACCAATTTACAATTAGACAAACTCAGTCGTCTTATCTTCAATTCTTTCGCCGTATCCATGAACGAGGAAATACACCCCACAACCTGACCCTCCACGCCAATATTATCCAGATCCAACTCCATCAAACAATTAGGATTCAATGTAGAAATCAAACAACTAACCATGGGCAGTTTCAAATCATTATTGCTCATGTCGATCGCTTCTAGCGTATGAAAATTAACATTATTTTTGTTCAATTCACTGGCAACATTTCCTGTTATTTTACAATAATTCAGTTTCAACACCTTTAATCTTACATGCTGTGTAAACTGTAGGATATATTTAAATCCGTCATCTCCTATAGGATTTCCACTTATATCGAGATGTTCCAACGATTGGCAAACATTTCTAGTAGCTTTCTCGAACATTTGCAGCAGTATTTTTGCTCCTTGACTTGTGATGTTGTTTTTGCTAACATCTAAATGTGCGAGTTGTTTTATGGTACACATACATTCAGTTAAATACTTGACGCCGTCATCTCTGATGTTGTTATCTGATATCATGATAGCTGTGATTTGTGTTTGGTGGGTAAGGGCGCGGAACAAAGGGCGTATTTGCGAGGAGGGTAGTGTGCTAGTGCCGAGGGCTAGCCGGTGCGTAGTGTGACTGCGGCCTATTGCTTGTTGGATCTCTTCGGAAGTTGCTGGAAATGTTATGGAAGTTAGTTAAAAATGTTGACATACATTAAAGGACCTTTTAGTTTAAAATACTTGCTAACAGGTGACCTCAAAGAACTATTCCATCAGAAATCTTGTTTTTTATTTCCAAGCGTAGATATAACCGTAATTTACCCATTTTTTTCCAAATTGCCATATATCAAGATTTGAAATTAAGAACATTACAATAGGTAATAAATACATGTGTCAAATGTTACATTACTTCTATTAATAAACTTTAGAGTAAAATTCGCGTAAAGCGAGTTTTACACGAACCCTTGGACCCGCGTTAAAGTGAAATCGCACATAGCGAAGAACGTTGATAACAAATATAATAATCGTCAATTGAAAAGAATAATACATTAAGTTAGGTATTAAAAGTTATATGTACTTAGCGAGTTGTTCCTCTCAATGGACGATACTCTTAAGATATAGTCACATTTTTAATTTAAAGTTTGAAGTCGCATTTAAAGTGAACCCTGAGGTTTCTGTTACGTAAAAATGAACTAGTATCTGTACCATGCAGTAGACAGAAACACTATTAGGGTAAAGTCACCAGCAGTCAGCCAGATACCTGTAGTCGGCCTCTGCGTATACTTTGTATGAGTGGAAAGGGTACGAAAGATATGTTTCCCACTCCTTGCACTCATACAAGGTCCACTACTGGTCTCTGGCTGACCACTGGTGACTTTACCCTATAGGTAATTTATCCAAATAATAATTTATAAAAACAAAAGTATGCTTACGAATGCTCAAAGCTTCGCAGCACTCTAAGTATCTTTCCTCAGCAGGCGATGCCTTCCAATTTGTGATGCAAGTCTTCAATTCCGGAGAAGACAATACTAGGCTCAGAGGATCGTCTTCGGAGAGCATGGCGCCGTCTGACGTCATTAGACTGAATATCGGTCTAACACCCGTCAACCTGTAACAGATGTTTCAAGAATATATTTCTACTCCGGCGGGACTGGGCGGCAAGGAGTGAAAATTACCGACTGATTGTACAAAACATACACGCAATCAAACATTGGTCATTGATCAACCATACATACCAACAAGCATACTTATATACCATCACGCCTATCCCATTGGGGAAGGCAGAGACTATGGAACGCCAGGTGGCCCAGTCTAAGGCTGCGGCGCCACTGAGGCGGAGATGAGCGGAGTGGGGCGGAGCTTTGCCAAAATTAACCAATATAATCTACACTAACGGGCGCAAGGCGCGCTCGACGTAACTGCATGCGCCTTCTATTGGTTAATATTGGTACAGGTCCGCTTGTCTCCGCCTCAGAGGAGCCGCAGCCTAAACATACAACTTACGCTTCCTCAACATTCAGCAATCTCTTGTCTATTTATTTATTTAAACTTATGTACACAAAACACCACAAATTACAAATGGCGGACTTAACCTAACCCCGTCATGCACGTAGGTCAGTTTCGGGTGCCTTGATTTGGACCTTATTCAGTACATTGAGCAACCATTAAGTCCATCCATAAAAATAAAGTTTGAATGTGAAATATACTACTTTTAAACAACACAGCTAAATGAAGATCAACGGCTGACTAACAGTAATTCGGAACGACCTTTAGGAGTCAGTTTTCTGTTGGGGCTAACCTCCGGACACCCACCCAGGTCTTTAACGTAAGCAGTTGATTTTCATTAAAATGAAATGTGCTTTAGTTTAAATTAAATTAGATAATGCGCCAAAAGACCTGATTGACGGAGGTTGGAAACCGGATTCACGTCACAAGTAGCAGTGGGCAAAGGATCTCTTGCGAAGTTTGGACGATCGGTGGTGCCGGAAAGTTACAGAGTGGAGGCCCAGAACGGGGAGCCGAAGACTTGGTAGACTTAACGCTAGATGGTTCGACGATATTATGACAAGAGCCGGTAGGAAGTGGAGAAGAGAGACTTCATCTAGAAATTAATGGAGGATATTTGGGGAGACCTATGAGATGGTGAGATGATGATGATGTACGTTAGTTTTAATTAAATACAACTTAATATCGAAATCGACTCACTTATAATATCTTGACTTCACTTCGTCAACCAGCCAGCTGATTGTCAACCTGTTAATGATATCCAATTTCAAAGATATTAACAACACCTTATCTTCTACTTGCACTTTCACAGCTGCTGGAGGCAAAATCTGCGTTTGCATGGGCCTACCATTTTTAGAAGACTGCACTATATTTATAGGCTGTATTACATTCAAGGGTTGCATCACACTAGGATTTATATTCTGAACTATATTAAAGCCATCGTTACTCTTTCGTGGACTAAAATTAGAGAAGTTCTCTCCAGAAGATTTTCTGGAAAAAGTCCCCGTAGGTGTCAGTCGTTTATTAACATTCCTCGAAACAAATTCTGAATCACTTCCACTGTTACTTGATTGGTCGTAATCATCTCGATTTCTCTGAAAACCAGCTCTGAGTAAAGTACTTTGCCTCTTCCAGCGTCTTTTCATTCCTTCTCTAGTATCTTTAAACTTAGAATCGTCAAATTTTCGACCTATATTCCTATTGGAATCTCTAAAATCAGGACATATGTTTTCATTCCTTCGAAAATGATCCGACTCTGAACTGTTTTCACTTATATCAACTACTTCAGTTACTCGTTTTTTTTGCTTATCTAATGATTTGTTTGTATTAACATTGCAATCTATCAAAGGTTCATTAATTTTATTTATGTTTGCTATACTTTCTTTTATAGATTCATAGGTAGGTTTCTTAGCCACAACTGTTAAAGGATCACTTAATTTTCTTTTTTTATTCTTACTTATGCCCATATCGTCATCTAACCAGTCATCATCAACCTCATCAGGGTTTAGCAAAGCAGATTTCGGTTTAGTCTTTTTAACATCTACTTCAGGTAAATCGTTAGCGCTCCTATTTCTCAACGCGGATATAACATCTCTATATTCTTTAACTCCAGAAGCCTCTTTATTCTTAGTTTTACAATTATCTGAAGAGTCACTGGAGTTGGAATCGTCTGAAGGGAAAGCAGCTTGATTCCGCGGATTCTGCGATAGATTCATATCGTCGTCCGAATCATCATCCACAACGTTCCTCTTTTTGAACACGGGTGAATGCAATTCCCTGATTCTACTTGACATTTTCGACGTACTTGGTGGTGTTGTATCCTTTATAGGTTTAACAGGGGTTCTCGACTTGGATCGATTTAAAATATCTACAGTATTAGTTTTATCAATAAGGTTGTGTATTTTGTTACAAATGTTATTGTAGAGCACTTCTTCATCCCTTGTCAGGATAGTTTTTGCTCTCCATTTTTGCAGTACGTGTAACGGAGTTTCGCCTAAGTCATTCTTTAGCGACGGTATTGCACCTTTATGAAGCAAAAGTTGTACCACTTCCAAATGGCCATTACTTGCTGCATCATATAAGGGAGTTATACCTGAAAATATAATAAACGTCACTTTAATACTCTTGCTATTTCAAGTAAGTTTAGCTGCAATTGAATTATTACGTTACAGGCCTATTAATAATACTGTTTTTCAAATCCTAGCGTTAAAAAGACATTTTTACGTGTGATTTATGAAATTCGGTCGGGCCACTTAGATAACAGCCCTTAAAAGATAAATTTTCAATTCTACATTGGAAGTTTTTTTTTCAATGTTTGGACTAAAGTTATTTTATGCTTACCATCACAATTGGATCCTCCCCTATCATTAATGTTAGCTCCATTGTTAATCAGTATGTTGGCGATCTCCAAATGCCCGTGTATGCAGGCTTCATGCAGTGGCAGCCAGCCTGCATTGTCTCTCGTATTCACAGGGTGTCCTTTAGCTATAAGTCTTTCTACTAACAGCTTATTGCCTGATATGCATGCCTGTAAAATAAAAATAGTATTGAAACCAAAATTATAATACATTAAATGTATAAAATGGTTGATTACTGGCATGTGTTAACGTATAAAACACATTGAACAAGACTTACTACATGTAGTTGAGTTTCACCTTTCATATTCTTTTTAATTGCAAATCCTTTACCCCTCCTCCTAGTTTCCCTTGTGGTTTCTGTAGCGTCCTCTTCATTTGTGTCTGACAAATCTACAGAAAAAAAAAATGTGCACGAACATGTACGTACATAAATACAATTTAGAATCTACTTTTAGAATGGACTTGCATCAATATTTCTATATTGCCTTAATAGTAAAATCGTCCGTCAGGCTTTGACAAGCTAGAACGCTAGGAATTTAGGAAAAGTTTAGGTATATACATACATGTTGTATTATCAATAATGAAGTTTAACAAAAATCATGAACATACAGGAAATATGTTTTACCAGTAAGGTCTTCAAGACACACATCATCCCCAATATGCGTGGTGTCCTCGTCGCCTCCAGCGGAGCTCTGTTCATCCTCAGAATTGTCTAAATTATCAAAATCCTCATAGCCTAAAGCTCTCAATTCATCTTGGGTTTGTTCCATTTTATCCAATTCATAGTATTCTTCTTGGTATTTGAGGAGGGTTTTAAGTACTCTGATTTCATACTTTCGCTTGTTCCACTCTTTAGCCTAGAAAATGAATTGTTTAATAGCATCACCTTAGAAAATTACCAAAACATCTCTTACTAAAAAAACTTCCAAGTATAATACTTACAGCATTTCTTGCATCAAGGCAAGCCTTTTCGATCTGGTCATAAGGTTTCTTAGCCAAGTATAAAGTTTCAGCTATATTATACAAGGTTGTGTATGCTTCTTTGGGAACATCCTTTATAAGCTCATACTCTTTCTCGTAATAGAGTAAGGCTTCATTGTAGGAGCCCATGTCCTTGTAGGTTTGGTACAAACTAAAAGAAATGTAAAAAGATAAAAAAAGATAAAAGAAATTTATTTAGTAAGTAGGCCGCTCGGGCACTTTTACACGTGTACAATTTAACCTGCTACTAATAATCGTCTTGATTCTAGTAAACTCACCGTTTTTTAATTCTATAATTATTGTTCGACACCCTATTTAATAATGTGGTGACAATTAAATACTCCACATAATGGTTCTTGATTTTTTTAAACATGAAATTATACAAACAATAATTATGGAATTTAGCAGGCAAAAGCTTTTGAAGCATTAAAGAAGTACAAATTATAGGTAAAAAACGTACGTAAAGCTCCTCTTTCATGTAGTTGTACACATCTGTATAGACCGTTCGACATTCTATATTTGAAATTTGACGTAAATCCTATATTAGTTTTGTACACAACTACATGCAAGAGGAGCTTTACTTAAGTGTTTTACCTTTAATAAATGAACTTAATACCGTGTGGAGGTTTACACCACCTGAAATACTTCTCTTCCTTAATTTTGCTCTTGCCAATACTTAACCACATACCTAACATAAATGGGTATCAGCGTCTTCCCGCACTCTCCTGCCAATACTGCATGATCCAGCATCTTTAGGTAATACTCGGCAGCGCCCGCATAGTTGTGTAAGTGACACGCACCGTCACCTAGCTTCTCGTATAACTTTTTAAACGCCACGTGGTCGTTAGGATCAGATGATATGAGCAGGTCTTCTGTGTAGCACATCGCTGCAACTGAAGACAAAAAATCTTAGTATACATGGTGTAAAATGAATGATATTACATAAGCCATAGGCATAGAGGCATTCCACCTCAGTCCTCAGGGTTTGCTACAAATTTGAAATCTTAGGATTGCAGTTTAGAGATTGTAGTCTTGAGATTTCAAATGTCTATGGGTCTCAGATACCACTTACCATCAGGTTGCCTGAGTGCTCGCGTGCCTCGTCAATGCCATAAAATAAATAAATAAATAAATAAGACATCCTGTATCAGTGACCAAATTTGCCAAGTGCATTTTAAACATGCGCAGTTAACACTCTACATCTTACTGTTTACTCCCCCCCCCTCGCTAAGTAATTTACCATGACGAATTTAACAAGATCTCATTTGTTAAAATCCATCAAGCCGTTTAGGCAACAGAGCATGCTAAAGAAATAGACATACATACATACATACATACACTCGAATAACATTGAGAGACAGATAGGATACATGATGTGCGCTCTAGAAACCAAAGACGAGGGCAGATTGTAATGATTCTTAAGTCAATCAATTTTGGTAACTGTTATTTACACTAACCAACTTTTAAATTGGATTCAATGTTTTCAGCCTCTTCCTCATCAGGTGTTTTCAGCTTCCAAGCCTTAAGTAGCACCTGTTTTGCACTCTGGTAATCCGACATTTTGCACAGAATGTCTGCCTTGGCCGCTAGGGACTCGCACATCTTTCGAGCCTGGAATAGAATAGAATTATTTGAAATAGTATTTTAAAAGATATAAGACACACAATTGAAGTAAGATCACTTGGTACTTTTTACAAAATGACCCCTTTACCATTAAATTATTCATTATTGAATTTGATTTAACTTTGCATTCTATGTTGAAGTTTTTAAGCTAGTGGCCATGAGGTTACTACACAAATTGTTCCACCACGGTGCTTTAAAGTCGGACTAAGTTTTTTATCAAATCGAAGACTGCATCTTTAACATTGTCTCTAGAGCAAAATGCAAAAGTATGTTGAAAGTTGTAAAACACATTCTATAGTGCAACCTATCATTAATAATCATAAATTAATTAAGTTTAATCCTCAAGGAATTCCAGTAAATTGGGAACATTTCAAAAACATAAAAAATATGTAAATATTTTATATTGTCTAGGGGAGACGGTTTCTGTAGGAGAATGTATCGAAACTTTTGTATGCGGTGGTTGTCTTGCACTGTCATAGGAAAGTATTTTTTTTTTTAAATATGTATAATATATATTTTTTATTACTACTACTTATGAAAATACTCCCTATGAAAATTCTTAGTTTTGACACATTTTCCTGCTCAAGCTACGCTTGAATGTTTTTATTTTTTTATTTTATGTTAAATTCATTGTTTTATATAATGCTAGTTTAACCTTTATAATTGTATAATATCATAAGTAGTATTTAAAAAAAACGACTGATTGTTGAGTTTCTTGCGGCGTTTCTTCTCAGCAGTGGTCTCTTGCGAAGCGCTGGTAGATTTTGACGTGTAAATGTGCCCGTGCGGCCTACTTACTGAACAAACATATTTATCTTTTTTTTAAACTGTAAGACTTTTACTAGACATATTTTAGGTTGTTTAAATAGATCATCTATATACAGGTTGAGAAACTGGACCCCCGTATGTTCATTAAAATAAGTTCTATACATCGATATTCAACGTGGATATGTAAGTAGGTTACGGATTACGTCGGGAAAACTTGTAGAAATGGGCTGGATGTTTGGTTTGATGGTCTAAAATAGTTGGAAACAACAAGTTTTTAAATTAGTACCTACAAAATATAATTTACTGTAGGTACATCAGTTTAAACCGTAGATGGTGATCTAAGGTAAATCTTAATTAGTAAAAAATTAAAGAACTTTTTAATTGGTGGTCAAAATTGAAAAATCATATTATGGTGACCACCATATATTAAACTTTGTAACAGATGCTACTGATAAATTTACTTTACAAATCTTTTTTTTTTCAGCTGACACTTTTTAAACATTTTATAAGTACCACATGTCTGAAACAGAAATATTAAAGACAGCATAGAATAACGCTTACCTTATCCTCAAGCCGTTTAGCAACTTCCAGGGCCTTATTCAAGCAGCTCAGAGCCTTTGCATAATCTTTATTCTTATTGCTATGAAGCAGTGCCTCTGTAGTATAACACTGGTGTAGAACATCATACAAGTCCTGATTGTTGCAAATAGTTATGGCTTTATTAATACAGTCTATGGCTTTGTCCAGGTAACCCAGGTGCTCTTGAACTACTCCGATGTTGAGGAGTAATCGGGCCCGCATATCCATCAGTTCATGTTTGTTGATTTTGCCATTCAAACTGAAAACATCAAGGTAAAAATTGAGATAAAATTGACTTCCTAGAATGGTATACTTCCATACAGACATTAGTTATAATGGGTATGGTTAAGATCCAATTATAGCGCTCAAAACTATCTGATAAGCTCTTACGTCTCCTATAACATTTAAGCCCAATTTTGTATAATATCATTAATACTGCTGGTAACTGTACAAATTCTGATGAACACTAAAATGTTTTTTTTTTCTTTTTAGTTCAGTGTCAGTTGAATATTTCGTCATCATCAATTTGTTACTTAAAAGACAATATCTCATTTCGCATTTCACAATAAAAGTGAATGTAATGCAATTAGTATATTTAGAAATGGCATTCAAGGTCATTTCCTAAAATGTATTTCTGTAATACTTACAAGTATTCTTACAACATACAGTTTGCCTAAATAAAATAAAATAAAGCAGTCAACTCTCCCTTTCATCAAACGGCAGCCTCTGCACTATCATTGATTCCTTTAATCACTTACAATAAACCTTTCTTTGTATATAGTCTGCATCAAATATATAGTGACAGTCAATATCTCCAAATATCAGCCAATGCAATCAAATTATTTAGGTCATCATCTTAGCATCTGAAGTATCCAATAACACAAAACTCACTAGAAAACTGAAGTTAATTTTGAATGAAATTATTACAATTCAGTGCACTTACTTTTCACACAAAACCAAACTCTTCATGAATGCCTTTTCAGCTGCTTTCAAAGACGTAGTGGATTCAGAGCCAGAAGAACTTTGACCTTGCAGCAAGTATATTCTGCCAAGAGTAGCCATGGCTCTTTGCTCTTCAACTAAATTCTTTAGTTCCTTTGCTACAGCTAAGAGTAATATATAAAATTTTAAAGGTTAACAGATAAGGAAATGAAATAAGGTGTAAAATAATAAATATCAAAGGACAAAATTTCAGAGACTAGGATCTAGACCTGTTCAATGGGTACTAGGCAAAGATAAATATATTTGTACTTATTTTGAGAAATACAAAACATCCAGGTCTCAGGAACAAATACTTGTACTCATCAAACAAATATCTGCCCATACTAGGTTTGTGTAACTTTATATTTCTTTACTTGGTTTGCCTGACACATTCATTGAATAAGTCTGTGCAATTATTCCAATATAGACTACATTATTCCATTTCAACTTTGTTATACCAAAACCTTATTTTGGCTTCACACAAATATCAACTGTTTTACCTTAAATAGTTATATTTGCCTTGTTTACCTATCCATGTGAGATATTGGGAAGTTGCCGGTGCTCTGTGGCCCAAATTAGCGCAGTATGCAGAAATGATAAAGTTGGTAAGGCATTTTTTTCAAAAGGATACATTTTTAACAGAAGTTTTACTTTATACATGCACCCAATTTTGATTTTCAAGTTATTTGTAAATTTGATAACTTGAAAACAATATAAAATATTTACTTCCATGATTAAATATTAGATAGAAAAAAAAATAAAAAAAAATCAGGGGACAATGTCACACCAATTGACCTAGTCCCAAACTAAGCTCTGGGCTTGTACTATGGTTACTAGACAGCGATATAGATACTTATATAGAGAAATATATACTTAAATACATAGAAAAGATCCATGACTCAGGAACAAATATTCGCGCTCATCACACAAACATCTGCACTTACCGGGATTTGAACCCAGGACTGCTAGATAAAAACAGAAAAAAAATTTGGAACTCAGGAACTATGAAATTTATTTAATTTCTTGAGTCACTTAATCCCTTAACCAGGCTAACTCATGTTTCTCAGACTAAATCTACTCAATAGCTGCCACTTGGAAGTTAGTAAGGCTCAAGCAGGGATGTTAGATGGCCACTCGGAAATCCTTGTACCGAGCTGGCTGAAAGCTGGTATTGAAAACGAAAAACTAGTACCCCTATGCTCCGCTGCGGCGCTGCTATAAACTGTCGGAAATTGCATCCTAGTTATTTAATATTTTGATTTCGTGTACCGTTAATAGAGGGCAGTAACTATCGGACGCACCAAAGAAATATCACACAGAAAGGTTTAAACCTTTCTTTTTGATATTATAATGCATTTCGGATTTAAATCTAGTAAGTCGATTGACAAAAAATGGTAAGCATTTATCGAGACTGCTGCTATAATAAAGTTTTATATCATAAAGGAAATCTGATTTCTGATTGGAATAAATTTTTTTATTTGCATCACTGAAATTTGTCGGTTTTCTGTACTATCGGTGTATTTTTGTCGGTCAACGGCCAATCTTGGTATTTTTGCATACAACGACCGAGTAGTTTTGGTACATGGTATGTGACACTAAAAACTGGTATGTGTCCCAACAAGTTGGTACGTCTGACATCCCTGGGCTCAAGCTCTACTTTGACGTGTGATCTGTCAGCGTGTTTATCAAAAAGATTTACATATACAGGTCATTGTTTTATATCTTTGATTTAATGGGCTATAACTCACCTAAATGTCGCTCCTCGTACTTGAGAGCTTTGTCAAATTCTGCCATCAGCATGTACATTTCACCCATCATCCTGCAACAAGTTGCCCATTCCAACCGTAGACCAAGCTCCTTGCAAATGCCTGCTTCAGCTTTGTATTCGTCCAATGCATCACTGTATCTGTTGTGTCTGTAGTAAAACGTAGCCAAGTCGTTGCACGCCTCGGCCAAAGCACGCCTATTACTACCGTTTAAAGCCTTCTTCTTTTTCCGTATAAGTTCTAAAACATTTATTTACATTAACAAAGTTACGAGCAGACAGACAACAAAAGTAACCTCAGAAGTTAACAAACTCAAATCTGAATGGTGCACTTGTGCGTACTTTCTTCTTCCATTGCGTATTTTTATTTAAATGCTCATGTTTTAATTTAGTTAATAACACGATTGCTGAAATTATATATAATCACAAAAAATAAATAACTTCAACAAACATCTGACACGAAACGTCAAACTGTGAAATGGCGCCGATCTGCCGATCTGATACAACTGGATTGGGGTTGCCAATGCCAAGCATGTCAAAAACGAATCATAGAGTTTATTCCGATATGAATGAATCTGTGGGTAAAATAAAGGACCAACCTGCTTACATAGTTTCTATAATGGTTTTGTTCGTGAATAAAAAAATTGAGGTTTTATCTTTTGATATTAAGTTTTAGAGCTTCTATATGCCTCAGTTATTTGACAATAATATTCGATATTGTGTAAAGTTTAAATAGCCTAGAAAGAAACATCTGTACATTCCATAGACAAGAGTTTACATACTATAGGAAGGAAGGTACTAGGTATTATTTCTTTATTTTTTTAGTCTGAAATTATGGTATTGGGTGTTTGTTTCTGTCCCATTGATTCCCATTGTTTTCGCTAAAATGAGTAATTGTTGAATGAAAGTAACCCTTGTTATTTGTTTATACGAAGAAGACTACTCAAGTGTCCAGTTAGTTGAACTAATTTCATTGATACAGCTTTGTGAAACACGGGATATCATACGGCCGGTTTGAAGATATCGAGCGTAAGTACGTATTTTAAAAATGTATTCTATTAAAAATAGTGCAACTTCAGCTATAAGCATCCAAGTTACGTATATTTTAAAAAGGTGCACGCTATCAGTTGTGGTTAGAGTCACTACAGTGGCTTCGGATGTTTAGTTTCCTTTGTTTACGTGATCGTGAAGGTACTGGAAAGTGGAAACCCGGACCGACTTCACAACTGCAAGTTAAATAAAATTAATTCGAAACCAGAATAATGTAGGTATTTAATTTAACCGCCATGTTAAATTAGGAAAAATTCCAATACCTATTGGTCACTTTACTTAACTTTGAAATATGAGATACCTAGCTAGGTTGACATTTTTTTATTTTGCGTTTAATTTTTCTACCTTCTGGCCTGATAATATTTAGTTGTAAACAATATTAAAAAGCCATTTGTTTTACCTATGTTCAACCAATGAGAGTGAGATACATGAATATGCTGCTCGCTCTCTAAAGTGTAAATGCGTCTCTTATTTTGGCCGATGTCACTGATGGGTCTTCGTGTAAAAGGGCCATCAAAAAGCGCTATTTTACCAACGTTACCATTGTTTTATCATTAAAGTGTCCGCAGCCGACCGCAGACGCCAATGGCGTTTGCTGCGGTAGGTGTCACTACTGGTTTGTATGTATTTCTATGAAGCACCTTCCGTAGTGAGCGTCCCGAGGCCCGACCCCTGCCGCTCGGGCCCAACCAGCCGACTCCAAACTCAGTAGTGACTGCGAACCCCGCTGATGCCGACGGGTCGGATCGGCAGACGGCAGCAGCAGGCGTCGGACGATTGGTCGGTTGCGGAATGACACCTTTATAACATTAATCCTACCTACTATAATAGGTACTACCTTTATAAGATATTTTATATTGCTTTTTCATTGCTTCATTGGCACCCGTCTAATATGCATCATAAGAGTCACCAGCAACGGCATTTTCTTCGACTTTGGGCATTAAACCTACGAACCGGATACACCGTGCAATTGAAAACAATAACGTTATTTTATTATATTATTATCATTTCGATTTTGTTTGCGATGTAGCGTTATAAACCTATGAACAGAATCTCTGACAGTATAATCCAGCTATCAATTGTGACATTTGCGACCCTTTAAGGTTTTCTAGTCACATTCTGTTATTATTAACCGAGTCTGTTCTTTTTATCGTGACTTCAACTTCAACCTCGCATTGCTGAGAGTGGTATTTTGCAACATTCGTAAACCTAATTCGGGTGACGGTATTGTCAACAGCGAAACGCCAGTAAAAGCCATTAATATTATGTTAAATGTCAACGTTTCAATACATCATGTAAGTACTTTGACATTACGTACTAAAGAGGCAGAAAACAAAATACGGTCAATGTTATTTTTTGTACCTTACTCGTTACGATCTATGTATGTACACCTATGAGATTAAGAAGCTAATACGTACTGCAAAATACAACAATTAAAGTTACGCGTTTTCTGTCTATATTAAATGAGGCTTTAGATATATAATGGCATACATTCTTATGCATAACAAACTGGTGGGCCAGTAAGGCGACGTCGCGGCGCCTCGCTTTGCCACCCTTACGATCTTCCCCTCGTTCATAGGCGTGGTCAAATGTACCGAACGTCTTCTAGCGAGCCCTGTGGCCTTAATAACCTAGTTAAGTATTGGGTATATAAAATCGTAATGTAAGTTAAAGCATTTGTAAAGTATCTTTTAACTGACTTGGGTTATAGTCAATTTATACGAGTAGGTTTGCCTATATTGCCAAATAAATATGTTCCTTTACGTTTTGCATTTTTTTGTGACTAAAAACATTCTACTTACTCCCATCGAAAAAGTAATTTTCTTTATACTTACACGTACCTACTTAACTGAACAACAAACACCTCAAGGAAATCTCCTAAAATTAGACCCGTAAGTAGGGGAAAATTGGGGCAGCTGGATCACCCGAGATCCAGCTCCCCCAGTTTTCCTATTCAAAAACTTAGTTTAACCTCACTTATCAAAAATGATTTATTCAAGAACCCATAAAATGTTCTATTCAAGAAGTAATTTTAAACCTTGTTTATCAAAATCCTCTATTCAAGAAGTAATATGATGGTCTATTCGAAAACTCGATCTAATCTCACTTATAAAAGATTATTTATTCAAGAAGCTATAATTTTTTTTCGAAAATTTCGATATTATTCAAGACCATCTTGACTATTATCTATTCATGATAATAGTTTAACCTCACTTATCAAAATTATCTATTCAAGACAAAATAATCTGTTCAAGAAGTCTTTAAATATTATGCTTAAGAAGACATAATAAAACCTTAACAAATCTACTTATTAGTCCACTTATTCGAAAACTTGTAGTGTATGAAAGATTCGTAGACATCAACTTTTTAAACAACTTGATGTTAGACCATCATAGTTATCATATCACCGTTGACATTATTTGCTTAGTAGTACATAATTTTAACCTCACCGCGGCTTGTATTGTAGCTCACTTATTAGTTTTGCTACCTATTATTAATTAATTGGACTCGAGAATCAGGAGCGTGTCCCCCCTGAATATGGAAGTTGTCAACATTCCTGCTTTCGTTCGACAATGTGACACCGTGCAATAATTAATAATCTAATATTTTTATTAGATTTTAAAGACAGGTATTTTTTAGTAGGTAATGAAAAAAAAACATCACTTATTATATAATTAGGTATATTTTATAATTATAATATTTTTAATACATATATTTAAACTACAAATAGAATTATATCAACTCTTATGTGCACCTTGTTAAAATATCTTCAGTATTCAAATCCAGAACCCAGAAAGATTACAATTCAGCCTCCATGTTATCTTGGATTTTTCTGACAATATCTCTAACATTATTGAGAATTTCATCAAACATGAGGTTTTTTACAACATGCTGTATGCATAAGCCTGCGCTGCATTTACAGAAAATCTCTTCCTGATTTTCTAAGTCCTTGGCATCGTATATTTCTATTCTGATTATTTTAGAGCCATGGCAAGATTTTTTAATGAATGAGTAATTTGGTGAGCTGTTATCGGGTGCTGGTCTTTTACGCGCGGCGCTCAGCCCTAGAACTTTCCTCGTACATCGTGGGACTTCTGACGGCACGAAGTTAAAAAGATCTTCAGTATCCTGAAAGAGAATAAAAAACAAAAAATAAAATATTAGAACACGAAGTCACTATCTCTTGGATTTTTCGCACGTTTGGCTTTTTAAATCGATTTTAATGAAGTACCTACTATTAAAATGATACATTTCTTATCAATATGTGAAAAAAAACAAAAAAAAAAAAACAAAATCGAAATAATGTGTTTATTCACTTACCGACATTATAAGTCGAGGACTCGGAGTTGAATAATGGTGTACCGGGTTACTTTCGTCGCGTGACATAGCAGCTCAGCTGTTTACAGATTACTAAACATATAATTCTGTTTTTTTTCTTCTTCTATATACCCCCTTCCCCAGATATTTAGAAAACATATGAAATAAAGTTCAAATTAGAGGCTAAAAATTATTAGTACCGCATCATCGCCATCTACGGTAGTATGTCATCTTACACCCGCGACGAAGTGGCGCCTTCGACATTGTGTTTACATCTATTTGATACGATTAATTGATTTTGCAGTGTATGTTTGTTTGTTGAGATTTTTTCTTATACATATTGTCCCAGTCACTAATACTAAATACACAGGCAAAACCATGCGGTTAAGCCTAGTACTTTTTTGCTATTTTGGTGCGGAAGTTTTGCCAGTGGATATCGATCTTTGTTTATAATGTTTTAAGCTGTTTATTAATTGAATCATATATGATGACAATGCATAACACGGTAACAAGTTTGGTGAAATTGCCATGCTGGCATTTCGTATTCACACATACATTTTTTTTATACACACATACGTATAATTTATAAAATATTTAATGGCCTCTCCCAGCCAAACATTCACCATTTGTCATCTTGAGGACGTGGATCCCGCATGCTGGCTCCGGTAATTTCAAGTATCAAGTTCAGTGCATCACTACTCTGGATAATGTAAGTACTCATTTAATGCTTTTATATTGTGTTCTAATCGTATGAAAACTCATTTTATGCTTTTGTATTGCTGTCTAATCGTATGAAAAAACTGTATTTTCAGAGTTAATAATTATATAGATTTATTCATTAATATGCAAAAAAAAAAAAATTAACGCTAGTAAATATAGCATCATATTCATCGTTCTCATGTGACGACGTGTTAGTATAGCTGGCAGTTACTCTGCCTACGAAGCTAGCGGCCCCCCCGGGTTCGATTCCCGGTATGGGCAATTTATTCGTGTGATAAACGAACGCGAGTATTGTTTCTGAATCTTGGATGTTTTCTACATAGAAAACATATTTATCGTTGTCTAGTACCCATAGTACAATCCTATAGTTAGGACAAGGTCAATTATTGTGAGATTTATTTATTTATTATTTTTGAATGAAAATATTATTAAGTTTTTAAATAGTAATAGTGTTTATAAAATTGTAATATGTCTATCTTTTTACATTTTATTTTTTCAGATCTCCAGATTCTCCATCCACAATTCATCATCCTGAGGGCCTCGATCTAGTAGCCGACTCCGATAACGTGCTTGCTTAGTGTCGAGTCGAGAGCGATACCATTTCGATTAATGTGAGTATTCACTGAGGAGTTTTTGCGTACATATTATATCGTTGAGTTCTAGATATAAAAACGTCGAATGAAAACTGTAGTGTCCGGTATTTCATTTCATTTATTTATTCACTAACCATAGTGAATTTAATGTATATTATATTATGATAGTAGGTGCATACTACTTTCCGATATATTAAATATCGTAAAATATTATTAATGTTAGGTAATTTAAGAAACAATATGTAATGCGTGATAGTTTATAAAACAGGTTTTATAATGATTACCCTTTAATATTTCCAGGTCTGAACACGCTGATAATCTGTTCCCGTCAGATGACGAGATGGCTTCTTCACGCTCCGTGAAGAAATCATCATCATCATCATCATCATTAAAGAAAAGATCGCGGGCGGACGCCAGCGTCGGCGCCGGTTCCAGTTCCAAGAAACCGTTATGTGAGAAGAAGGTCACAGCTAAAGATCTCTTTGGGACGGATAGCGAAGACGAACTGCAGGCTTCGGATGCAATCGCTAAAAAATCTTCACCGTTGGTTAGCTACATAACTAGAAGGGTTGCAAATGGATGTGCGCGTCAATCTGCCGAAGCAAAACCAGGGACTCACTATATAGAACTAAAAATCTATAAATGTGAGGAAATAGAACGAGTCCCTGCAATGAATAGGTGGCGCCAGGCTGTTGTTACTGTAAAAAACAGAAGTGATATAGATACAGAAGCCTGGCGCCACCTCACCTGTTATGTGAGCGCGGTGAAAAAAGAATTTAAAAACTGTCCTCCGGCATTCATTAATTCCTATTTTTAAATATAAGTAATTAACTATTACCGATATTAATATATAAATAATACCCGATAATCAATATATCCCTTGTGTTTAATAATTGTATTGGTTCTTAGTTAGTGTTAATTATTCAAATAAAGTTCATGTATAGCAGCTGCAATGTATTTAATTTTCAGCTCCAACATCACCACCTCTCGACGCAAGCTTTAGGAGTGAAGCGAGTAAACACGTCACTCTATGTCACAAGTGTCATATAAATATTCCAACTAACAAATTTAAATATCATTTGAGAACTAATGCTCATAAATCACAGTGTTTATTAAAAACAGAATTTAAAAACATAGACGTTGTGGCCACAGCATTCAACAATCGAATTGTAACATATCGATTAAATGCTCCACAGGAAGACGAACACCTTACTTTAGAAACTTTCCTGTGTAGTAATAAAAGTAATGTAATTAAACTATTAGAAAAATCTTTATCAGAAAATAATTGTATTAAAGTTAATTTTGAACTATTCGCATTATTTTCTTTACCAAAATCCAATAAAGAAGAACTGAAGTCATTTAATTTAAAATATCGGTCGATTTTTAATAACACACAGTTATCTGATATTTATACAGATTTAGTTAACACCTTCAAAAGTGAGGTATCTGAATTTGAACACTGCGAATCTGGGTGGTCACTTGAGTCGATTAGTCACTTAGAAATTAATATTAATAAATACTGTCCTTTAAGAGGTGGTGCCTATATAGATTTACCATCTGTTATCAAAAATACCAAAAGTTGTTTAAATATAAAAAATACTGATGAGCATTGTTTTCTGTGGAGCATTGTTGCTGCATTGTTCCCATCAGACTGTAATCCATGCAGAACAAGTTCTTATCCACATTATTCAAATATTTTTAATACTGATGAAATGTCATTCCCACCTACATTTAAAGATATTAAGATGTTTGAAAACAACAACAGTAATATAAGTATAAATATTTACGGGTTAGATAGTAAAAGTAATGTAACTGGACCGCTATATGTGACGCAGAGCAGAAAGATCAATCATGTCAATTTATTGTATTACGAGAAGAATTGTAATACTCATTTTTGTTTAATTAAAGATCTTGCTCGTTTAGTTGGCAAACAAATTTCAAATCATAAAGGTAAAAAATACTTCTGTGAAGACTGTTTGCTATTCTTTTCATGTCAGCTGAAATATGCAAGACATAATTGTTCTAAAGTAGTAACAGAATTGCCAAAGAAAAATAGTACATTGCAATTTAAGCACTTTGAAAGAAAACAAAAAATGAATTTCGTGATTTATGCAGATTTCGAAAGTTTACTGCTAGATTGCGATGAGAATGAACATTGTACAGAAAATTACACGCAAAATTTAAAATTGCATCAACCATCATGTTTTGGATATTACGTATGTTGTTCACATGATGAAAACCTTTGCAAATACGTTTCATATAGAGGAGCAGATTGTACGAAAAAGTTTATCGAGTGTTTAATAGAAGACGTGGCTAAAATAGATAAAATATTATCTGACAAAAAGCCAATGCTACCTTTAACTAAGAAACAAGAGCTTGAATATCGTGATTGTGTGAATTGCCATATTTGCAACCAGTTATTATTCGATGATCGAGTTAGAGATCATGATCATGTAACTGGTGAATTTAGAGGCGCTGCTCACGCTCAGTGTAATTTAATATTCAGAGTTACTCCTTTCATTCCTGTTGTTTTTCACAATTTGTCAGCCTATGATAGTCATTTGTTTATTAAAGAATTGTCGAATTTTAGCAGCAAAATTGATATCATACCGAAAACAAAAGAAAAATATCTGTCAGTTATGTTTAAAAATGAAGATACAAAAATTCGAATTAAATTTATTGATTCCTTTCAGTTCCTTAGCTCTAGTTTAGACGCGCTCAGTAAAATTTTACGTGATGAAGAGTTAGTTCATTTTTCAAAACAATTTAATGATACAGAGCAGTTAAAATTAATGAGATCTAAAGGAGTTTACCCATATGATTATATTAACTCATGGGATAGATATGAGGAAAAACAACTTCCTAAAAAAGTTTTTTTCTATAATAGTTTAAAATTAGAGAACATTAGTGATGAAGACTATGAACGAGCAGGTAAAATATGGCAAATCTTCAAAATCCATTCGCTTGGAGAGTATACGGATTTATATTTAAAATGCGATGTTTTATTACTGTGCGATATTTTTGAAAATTTTAGAAAAAACAGCTTGTGTTATTATAAATTAGACCCGGCATATTACATAACTTCACCTGGGTTAAGCTGGGATGCGATGCTTTTATACACCGGTGTTCAGTTAGAGTTACTCGATGATTTAGAAATGTATCAGATGTTTGAAAAAGGTATTCGCGGTGGTTTAGCGCAGTGCTCACTGCGACATGCTACGGCGAATAATAAGTATCTCGAGAATTACAATGAATCATTACCCTCTACTTACTTACTGAATCTCGATTGCAACAATTTATACGGTTATGCACTGACAAAGAAAATGCCGGTTTCAGAATTTATATTCTTAAATAAGGAAGAAGTCAATAAATTTGATGTACAAAGTATAGCAGATGACTCCGATTACGGATATCTATTGGAGGTGGATATGTCTTACCCTGATCACTTGCATGATGCGCATAGTGACTTACCATTTGCAGCAGAAAAGTTTACTCCTCCGGGAGGTAAAACTCCTAAATTAATTGCCAATCTATACGATAAATTCAACTATATTATACACTATGTACATTTAAAAGAATGTTTAAAAAACGGCTTGATACTTAGAAAAATTCACCGCGTACTGTCTTTTCATCAAAATGATTTTTTGCGAAAATATATAGATTTGAATACCTACTTAAGACAAAAAGCAACATCGGATGTGGAAAAAGATTTTTTTAAATTACAAAATAATGCGTTTTTTGGAAAAACGCTTGAGAATAAACGCAAACAAGTAGATGTAAAATTAGTTACAAGATGGAGCGACAATCGGAATACCACAAACAAATTTATAGGTGCTGAGAAATTAATTGCACGTCCTAATTTAAAAAGTATAACAATATTTTCGGAAAATTTGGTAGCTATTCAACTCAATAAGGAAAAAATTATTCTAGACAGGCCAATCTACATAGGATTTACGGTATTAGAGTATGCTAAAAAACATTTGTATCAATTTCATTACGATTTCATTAAAAAACAATACTCAGACAAAGCTAAATTATGTTACACTGACACAGATAGCTTACTTTATTTAATTACTACTGATGACGCATATAGAGATATTGGGGATAATCTTTCTCTGTTTGATACGAGTAACTATCCTCTTAACAATAAGTTTGATTTGCCTCGAGTTAACGCCAAAATCCCCGGACTTTTCAAAGACGAATTAGGAGGCGATATCGTAACAGAATTTATTGGCTTAAGAGCCAAACTTTACTGTATAAGAAGTAAAAAAGTTGAAATCAAAAAGGCGAAAGGTATTTCTAAGTCTGTAACAAAAATATTAAATCTATCTAACTATAATAAAGCATTATATGGTGGCAAGATTTTGAGGTGTAAAATGAATACAATTAAATCAATTAAGCATGTGTTATATACACAAGAAGTAAATAAAGTAACTTTAAGTAATAATGATGATAAGCGTCAAATTGCAATAGATCGAATCCACACATTACCGTGGGGTCATACAAATACTGTATTTTAATCTATCTATAATTAAGCATGTGTTATAACGCAAGAAGTAAATAAAGTAACTTTAAGTAATAATGATGATAATCGTCAAATTGCAATAGAACAAATACTGTATTTTTAAGGTTAGTAAATATAGTAAAAGAATATGTACAAATGTTTATTAGATGAATATGACAAAATAAATAGTATTTACAAACCAGATTAGAGTTTTTATTTTACATTAGCTCACCGTTCAAACCGATGGATAGGGGTACCTATATAAAGAATAGCGATGTTCAGTTTTTTTCACATTTGACCATGAAGTTCGTGAAGCAAGCTGAAACTTTAGAAGTAAATATCATAAAGGTTAAAGATGGACCACGAAAAATTAAACATAGCATGTTGTTTCCTAATACAATTCGATGCATAGTATGTGGTCCTTCTAACTGTGGTAAAACCAATGTTATGCTTAATTTACTCTTACATGAAAATGGTCTAAAGTTCAAGCATATTTATTTATATTCTAAAACAACCTTCCAGTCAAAGTATCAATTTCTAAAACAAGTAATGCAAAGCGTTCCTGGAGCAAAATTATTTGTTTTTGAAGCTAATAAAGAAGTTATTCATCCGAATAATAGTTTACCAAATTCTATTATGATATTTGATGACGTTGTCTGTGAAAATCAAATGAACATTCGAAACTATTTTGCAATGGGTAGACACAGAGAGATAGACTGTTTTTATTTATCGCAAACTTATTCGAAGATACCTAAACAATTGATAAGAGATAATGCTAATGTTTTAATTGTATTTAAACAAGATGATACGAACTTAAGGCATATTTATAATGAGCATGTTAGTAGTGACCTGAATTGGATTAAATTTAAACAGCTGTGTTCTTCTATATGGCAAGATAAATTCAACTTTTTAGTCATAAACAAAGATTGTGCAATAAACAAAGGAAGATATAGAAAAGGATTTGACACGTTTATTTACCTTTAAGTTCCTGATATATACAAATTATGCTATGAATTGTGTCACTTGAAGTAGAGTGTCAGTATAAAACGGTACACATTTATCCTACTACAATGGAAATAAATTTAAAAGAACAACTCATAAAATCAGTGGACACGATAAAAAATAAAATAAAAAGGATTAAAGATGAAGAAGATGAAGCTAGTCAGAAGTTCAGAAAAGTTTTTAAACCGATTACAGACCCCTTAGAAACCCTGATCAGAATAAATGAAAAAGCTAACCCTACTTTTAACATGTCAACAAAGTTAGAGAATGATAATACACACGAGAATTTTAACTCGTCTGCCGAATACGAGAAGTTTAAAGATTTAATAAATTCTGATCAACACTCAGAATACTATGAATATACTGACGAAGATGATAAAAAATCGGAACAGCTAACTAACGATACACTTTTGTCTTTAAAAAAAGAAGATATGTTTGATGTGTACGAAAATATTTGCGTACCATTCGGAATCCGAAGTAAAAACAAGAAACTTATGATGGGAAATACCGCTGTAAATTTGTCGTTTGTAAATAATGCTACTAACAACCAAAAAAAATACGTGGTTACCATCAATAATAAAAATTACGAATTAACCGCAGGTTTGAAAGAGCTTTTAATGCGTAACAAACCTGATCTTAAGCTCGTAACTGAAAAAGACCAAGCGGAGTACAAAGAAATGTTAATTATTACAAATGCACACAAAAAGGACTTTGTGCCAAATGGTAGAATAATGGGTGACAAAGGATTAAAATACTGTACCATCATTAAGCCATTGTTTTCACAGTTAAATGACAACTCAAATAAAAATGTTCCCGAACATTTGCCGAAATTAAAAATCGGAGGACATCTACCTGATTTAAAACGATATAAGAGTGATACAGATTATATTTATTGGGATGATCCAAACGAACTGATTGAAAGACTGAAACTTTTAATCGCATCTAAAAGTGCTGGTAACAGTAACCATGATAATGAAATTATGTCAATAATTGAAGAATTAAAGGAAGCTGGTATTATAAAAGAATAAAATTGGTTAAACAATCTGCATTCTGATTAGTAGTCTAAAGCATACTATGTTAAAATAAGAGAAGATTTAACAAAATAATTTATTGTCTATGATACTAGTGGCGACCTCTGTTGTGATATACTTTATGTAATGTGTCACTTTTTAAAATAAACGTTAGTCTGTTCCGAACAATCTTGAAGTTTTCATTAGGTTATGGGCCCAGTCCATACAATAAATTAGTTTTTAAAGTTTTTGAGTAGTGCACAGTAGTTAGAATGGCAGGAAATTATGCAGTGAGTGTTCCTAAACTGAAGGGGCGAGAGAATTACGACGACTGGGCGTTCGCCGTGGAAAATTTCCTTATCCTGGAGGGCGTCGACTTGTCTAGTCAGGACGTGCTAGATGAAGCAAGCGACAGAAAAGCCAAAGCGAAGATGATACTGACCGTGGATCCATCCCTTTATGTTCACATTAAAAGCGAAACAACAGTGCGTAATACGTGGAATAAGCTAAAGTCTTTGTTCGACGACTCCGGTTATACGCGCAGAATTAGCTTATTACGGCATTTAATTTCTATCCGCTTAGACTCAAGCGAGTCTATGACGGCGTACGTGACGCAGTTAGTGGAAACAGCACAGAAATTAAAAGGCACAGGTTTCGAAATTAACGACGAGTGGGTCGGTTCTTTACTTTTGGCGGGTCTTCCAGAAAAGTTTAGCCCCATGATAATGGCCATTGAACACTCAGGAATGAGTATAAGTGCAGACGCTATAAAAACAAAGTTGTTAGACATGAGTACAGATTTCGAGGTTAAATCTGATAGTGCATTTATCGCTAGGAATTCGCAGAAAAGAAATGGCGGTAATCAGAAGTCATTTCCAAAGACACATGAAAAAAATGGGGGTAACGGAACGCAGTTTCAACCATATGTCAGTGGAAACGTCAAGCCAGCAAAAACCGTTCGTTGTTTCAAGTGTAAACAAATTGGACACTATAAAAATCAGTGTCCTGACGAGAATAAAGCGAAGATGAATGCATTTAGTGCAGTTTTTCTGACAAGTGAATTTAGTCAAAACGACTTTTACGTTGACTCAGGAGCGAGTACTCATTTGGTGTCGAATGCAAACATGTTGTCAAATGTTTCGTACCAACCGAAAACAAAACAGATTATTGTGGCAAATCAATCAACAGTGAATGTTGTGTGCTGCGGAGACTTACAAATTACGACTGCAGTTGGAAATAAGCAGTTTGACGTAACTATAAACAATTGTTTGTGTATACCTGAACTCACCACGAACTTGCTGTCAGTGAGTAGAATCATCGCGAGTGGAAACCGAGTGGAATTTAACGATCAAGGATGTTTCATTTACAACTCTAGAAGCGAATGTATTGGTGAAGCAAAGTTACAAAATGAGGTGTACAAATTAAATATTGTGAAGTCTCAACAACTTATTGCGGCGGCTGCGACAACTTCAAGTTCAACATGGCACAGGCGGTTAGGTCACATAAATGCGAGTGATCTAGGCAAGATGAAAAATGGAGTAGTAAAAGGAGTGTCCTTCCAGAATGATGGTGACAAGTTAGACAAGTCCAGCTGTACAGTATGCTGCGAGGGGAAGCAGACAAGGCTTCCATTTCCTCAGAGTGCAAGCAGAAGTCAGGAATGTCTGGAATTGGTTCATACTGATCTATGTGGGCCGATGGAGAATAAGTCACTAGGAAAGGCGACATATTTCCTTATTTTTGTCGATGACTACAGCAGGATGTGTTTTGTTTACTTTTTGAAATCAAAGCATCAGACATTCCAGTACTTTAAAGAGTTTAAGAAATTAGTTGAGAACCAGCAGTCCAAGAAAATCAAAACATTGAGATCGGATGGTGGTGGTGAATTTTGCTCAATGGAAGTGGAGAACTACCTGAAGGAATGTGGCATAGTGCATCAAAAGACAACAGCTTATACCCCTGAACAAAATGGGTTAGCAGAGAGATACAATCGTTCCATTGTTGAGAAAGCACGGTGTCTGCTATTTGATGCTGGCTTTGACAAAAAGTTCTGGGCAGAGTCGATAAACACAGCAGTGTATATGAAGAACAGGTCACCAGCAGCAGGAATAAACCAAGATGTCACTCCATATGAAATGTGGACGGGCAAGAAGCCGAACATCGGGCATCTCAGGATCTTCGGCAGTCCAGTGATGGTACACATTCCTAAGCAGAAGCGCAGAAAATGGGACAAGAAAGCCACCAAGATGGTACTAGTAGGCTACTCAGAAACTACCAAAGGTTACAGGCTGTATGATCCACAATCTCATAAAATAGTCATTGCCAGAGATGTTGTAATCATGGAAGATGTTGACAAAAACATAGCAACAGTTTTGGTCGAGCATGAACAGCAGCCAGCATGTGTGACAGTTAGTCCAACAGCAGAGGACAGCCAGTTAAGTGTGGAAGCGGACAGTGATCAATATGATGATGTCAATGATGAAACATATGTTCCCAGTGAATCACCTAGTGAGGATGATACCTTCTACGGGCTGGACAGCACAGAAGATGTGGCAGAAGAGACTTTGGAGGTACCAAAGCGTGTCAGGCGACCCCCAGAATACTACGGCTACTCCAACATGTGTGTGGGGGATGTGTCAAGTGAGCATATCTCGCTCGCTGATGCTGTGAGTGGACCAGAAAAAGTGCAGTGGCAAAGTGCTATGAAAGAGGAGTTAAAGTCTTTCAGTGATAATGACACTTGGGAGCTAGTGAATAGGCCAGAGCATGGCACAGTGGTTAAAAACAGGTGGGTGTTTAAGAAAAAACTCAATAGTGATGGTGAAGTGCGCTATAGGGCAAGACTCGTTGCCAAAGGCTTCACACAGAAGAAAGGCATAGACTATAGCGATACCTTCTCTCCAGTTTTGAGGTATTCAACTCTTAGATTATTGTTTGCATTGAGTATACAATTAGATTTGAATGTGAACCACTTAGATGTACCAACAGCATTCTTAAATGGTTTCATAAAAGAAAATGTTTATATGGAAATACCTGAATGTTCAGATTTTGCTGATTGTGACAATAAAGTGCTTAAGTTGAAAAGAGCAATCTATGGTCTCAAACAGTCTGCCAGGGCCTGGTATATCCGAGTAGAGGAATGTTTAATTGATTTAGGTTATAAGAAATCTAAACATGAACCTTGTCTTTTTATAAAATGCCAAGATAATGTAAAAATATATGTGGCTTTATTTGTAGATGATTTCTTTGTATTTTATAACAATCAAGGTATCTATGAACAGTTGAAAACTGAACTTGTAAACAAATTTAGAATAAAAGATTTGGGTCAGATTAAACAGTGTCTTGGAATGAGAGTAAATGTTCAGAAAGACTGTATTACTGTAGACCAGGAACAATTTGTTAACAATATTTTAAACAAATTTAATATGTTTGATTGTCATGGTTCTAATACTCCAATGGAAGTTAATTTAAAATTAGAAAAGGGCGTAAAAAATGATTGTAATAAAAAGTACCCCTACCAACAATTAGTAGGTAGTCTTATGTATCTATCTGTATTAACAAGACCTGATATTGCTTATAGTGTAAGTTACCTTAGTCAATATAATAACTGTTTTAATGAGACTCATTGGAAGCATTTAAAAAGACTGTTAAAGTACTTACAGAAAACTAAAAGTTATGGTCTAATGTATAAAAAGGATAGTAGTCATTTGCATGGTTTTGTCGATTCTGACTGGGCATCATGTACCTTGGATAGACGGTCTTATACTGGATTTTGCTTCATGATGTCAGGATGTGTGATATCATATGAATCACGGAAGCAAAGAACTGTGGCTTTATCAAGCACAGAAGCTGAGTACATGGCGCTAAGTGAGAGTTGTAAGGAAGCAATTTATTTGCAGAGTGTATTATGTGAAATGACAAAGCCAAATGATGGTACACCAATATGCTTGTATAGTGATAGTCAAAGTTCACTTAAATTGGCAGCAAATCCACTATTTCACAAGCGTACTAAGCACATTGATGTACGACATCATTTTGTCAGAGAATGTGTTTTTAATAATAAAGTTAAGCTCAGCTATGTATCTACTTCCAACATGCCAGCTGATCTGTTAACAAAAAGTCTTTGTGTGGAAAAGCACTATAAATTTTTAAAGTCAATGGGCATGTCTGAAGTATAAAATGAATATTAGTTTATTTTGTTAGGAGAGGGTGTTAAAATAAGAGAAGATTTAACAAAATAATTTATTGTCTATGATACTAGTGGCGACCTCTGTTGTGATATACTTTATGTAATGTGTCACTTTTTAAAATAAACGTTAGTCTGTTCCGAACAATCTTGAAGTTTTCATTATACTAGACATGAATATCGAAAACAATATTGAAAATAGTAACGTCGGTAATTGCGAAAAAGCGCGAAATAAAATCTCAACTACGAAAGTGCCTTCATTGATCTATAGCGTTGGTCAGGAATACGTTGATAAAAAAGTAAATGACTGTTTGAAAAAGGTGTCTTGTCTTAACAAACTAGTTATTACTTTAATGGAGAAAATAAAACGTGTTGAAAAAGATATTATGTATCAAGAGATCGAAGGAAAACTTAGCAAGCATTTTGAGCGAAGCAGTCGTTATAAATAAAGATTTGACATCAATTTTACAGGTACTATGAGTAAAGCAAGCGTTGTAAATGAAATTCACAAAAATGCTAGAGTGAACTTTCCGCGGAGAAGTGTGATACTTAAAGACATAGATGACCTTTGGCAAGCAGATTTGATAGATATGCAGACTTTATCAAAATGGAACGCTGGATATAAATACATATTGGTCATTATTGATTGTTTCTCAAAGTATGCTTGGGCATTTCCAGTGAAGCGTAAGACTAAAGAAGTCGTATCTGAACTGTTCCGAATATTGTGTGCAAAGGGACGCTTTCCAAAAAATTTACAAACAGATAACGGTACAGAATTTTATAATGATAAGTTTAGAAAGGTTACTGGCACATACAATATTAATCATTACTCTACATTTTCTACAAAAAAAGCTTCCATCGTAGAAAGATTTATAAGAACACTCAAAAATAAGTTGTACAAGGAATTTAGTTTAAAAGGTAATTATAAGTGGATAAACGGAAACCTTGATAAGAAAGTTTATGAATACAATCACACTTTTCATAGAACTCTAGGGAAACCACCGGCTGAAATTAATGATGATAATAAAAACATGATATTAGAGAGATACATTAACAATTCACGATCCAAGAAAATACCGAAGGGCAAAAAATTTCGCGTTGGAGATTTCGTAAGAATCAGTAAATTCAAAGGATGTTTTGAAAAAGGATTCACGCCTAATTGGTCAACAGAAATATTCAAAATTACTAAAGTGCAACATACTAATCCCACTACATTTTTATTAGAAGACGCAAAGTCAAGACCTATTTTAGGAGCCTTCTATTCGCAAGAAATCCAGAAAACTGCGCATCCTGAAGTATATCTAGTAGAAAAAGTTTTGAAATGTAAAGGAAACAAAGTATACGTTAAATGGTTAGGTCTACCTTCAAGTGAAAACAGCTGGATAGATAAAAAAAATCGTTTATAGATTTAAGTAAAAATTCGTGTTTAAATATGCTAATGTTTTATTTTTAAAGTCATTCGTCTTTAGTTCTTTACGGTATCAAGACCACTTTATAGCAAGAATTATTGTGATTTCTTTCTCGAAATGAAGCGCAAACAAAATAAACCTGATAACGGAAATAAAAAGCAAAAGTTATCGACAATCAGTCAGAAAAATGGAGCAGGACTGAAAAAAACGTTCAATAATATTGTCTCACATACTAAAAAACATATCCGAAACTTGAAGCCCAAATGCAAGAAAATGTTAATGGAATTAGCATACGCAGCCGCTCAAGACATAGCTTCTGACTTACCTATACAGTTACCGCGAGTGATACCCGTGCCTAAAACTGGTGGATTCCTACCATTAATACCTATTTTTGCCGGCTTATCTGCTGCTGGCAATTTAGTCGGCGGCGTTGCCGGAATCACAAAAGCTATCGATTATTATAAATTAGCTAAAAAGCAGATCGTACAATCAAAACGAGATAATATCAAAATGGATTCAATGTGTATTGGAAAAGGATTGCACCTTAAACCGTACAAGGATGGTTTAGGAATTTATGTTTCAAATAAAAAAAACTGATCAGTAGGCTACCCGATAGAGCATTGAGTAACATCGATATAATAAAGTACTCAAAAAATATTCCTCATTTTCGTGGTGTATTTATGAGAGATGAATTACCAAAAGTGCCTTGGTTGATAGAATGCGGTGTTATCAATTTAGATTCATCTGAAAATTCTGGGACTCATTGGGTAGCCTATGGAAAGGTTAATAATTATATTGAATACTTTGATAGTTATGGTAATTTAAAACCTCCAAAAGAATTTATAGCATATATGGGATCAAATATTCAGTATAATTATGAAAATTTACAAAGAGCGCATTTATATAATTGTGGGCATCTTTGCTTGAAATTTCTTAAATCATTTTGGGAATTGAAAAATAATAACAAATAATAATAACTTCATCTACAATAAAAAGGGAAGATAGGTTAACAAAGAACATTCCTCCACGGACAGCGATCAGCATCGGTGTTGTCAGTGTTAAGTAATATTATAACGCCACTTATAAATATAAATTGCTTGAACGTTGATAATGTATGTTTACAATAAAACCTCGGTCAATAACGAAAAATCTAATATTCAACTACCAGCGTTCAAAGAGAGAAGACGATTAAGCACGTCAAAGAATATTACTAAAAGTAATAAAAAGTTTCTCAACTCCCTTGGTTTTAAAGTATAAAAATGCTACAAATTACCGATCCACCTCAACAAGACAACTCTATTGAAAGTTATGAGATCCACACTTACAATCCCTACAATCACAGTTTTAAAGAAAATGACGAGATCAGAATACCTATTCATCAGCAAAATGTTTATGTACTACCATCTGCAAGTTCCATTTACATCGAGGGGCACGCGAATGTGTTCGAATTAGATGCAACAGGAAAAAAGATATCTAAGGATATTAATTTTACAAACAATCCAATATTGTTTTTATTTCAAGACATATCATACGAGCTGAATGGTGTTGAAATAGATCGTATTAAAAATGCCGGTATTACAACCACGATAAAGTCTTACGTATCAATGAATGATGCAGATAGCAAAAATGCAGCGTTGTGGGGCTGGAATTTAAGTGGATCATCGTGTAAAAATGGTAATTTCTCAGTTATTATACCCCTAAACAAAGTATTAGGGTTTGCAGAAGATTATAACAAAATTCTCGTCAATTGTAAACATGAACTTATACTTCATAGAAGTAATTCTGCTCATAATAGCGTTTCGATGGGTAATAATGAAGATATTAAAATAGACATACAAAAAGTTCAATGGCGTGTACCACATATTAGAGTTTCAGATCGTAATCGAATATCATTACTCAAGTATTTGGAAAAAGATCGAGCCATACAAGTAGCATTCCGAAATTGGGATTTATATGAGTATCCTCTTTTACCTCAAACCACAAAACATTCATGGTCTGTGAAAACTGCTTCTCAGCTAGAAAAACCAAGATATGTTATATTTGGTTTGCAAACCGATAGAAAGTTGAACAAAACAAAAAGTTCATCCCAATTTGACCATTGTAATATTACAAATGTCAAGTTGTTTTTAAATTCACAGTATTTTCCTTATGATTCACTCAATTTAAAATTCGACGAAGGAAAATGTAGTATATTATATGAGATGTACGCTAATTTTCGTCAGTCGTATTATAACGCTAGTAACGATCCCTTGCTTAATTTGAATACATTCATTAAAACTCCGCTATTTGTCATTGATTGCTCAAGACAAAATGACTCGCTGAAAACCGGGCCAGTTGACGTGCGGTTAGAAATCGAGTCTTCAAGTGATATACCGAAGGGGACAGCAGCTTACTGTTTGATCATAAACGATCGTCTTATTGAGTACAAGCCGTTGAGTAACATAGTTCGAAAAATATCATGAATGTGATTATGGATGTTCAAGGTTTTAAAAATGAGAACAATGAATTTATACCAAAAGAAATAGCGATCTTTTGCAAGAAGAGCTTTCTTTTGTTATTGATTAAACCACCATATCCATTTTACGAATTAACAAAGAAAGAACGTTTACAAGTTGGATGGATAGAAAGAAACAAAGGAATTTTATGGAATGAAGGATATGTTCCGTATTTTACATATAGGAGTATAATATTAGACTATTGTAAGAATAAATGTATTTATACTAAGGGTTACGAAAAAGTGAGGTGGTTGAAAAAAATAACTGAAAGTGATAATGTTTATAATTTAGAAGATGTTAACTGTCCTAATTTAGAAACACTTCATAAAAAATATTTAATGGCATCTGATATTCAAAATTGTATTTATCATTCGAATATATGTGCGTTCAAAAATGTATCCTGTATGAATAAGTGGTGCTTAGATAATAATATTTTTATATAAATAAACGGAATTTAATGTATGAATATGTGTTTGATTTCTTTTTAAAACAGCGTATTACTTTGGTTAAGTACAGCGAGGAGTCATTATCATAATTTTATCAATCTTAAATCGAATTTAATAATGAATATCAATATAGGAGATACCGTTGAGGTTATTATCGACAAATGGCAACTTTGCAGACATCACCAACTTAAAATAGTCAACGGTGATATGATAACTATGATGGTCTAACATCAAGTTGTTTAAAAAGTTGATGTCTACAAATCTTTCATACACTACAAGTTTTCGAATAAGTGGACTAATAAGTAGATTACTTCTTGGATGGAAGATTTGTTAAGGTTTTATTATGTCTTCTTAAGCATAATATTTAAAGACTTCTTGAACAGATTATTTTGTCTTGAATAGATAATTTTGATAAGTGAGGTTAAACTATTATCATGAATAGATAATAGTCAAGGTGGTCTTGAATATATATCGAAATTTTCGAAAAAAAATTATAGCTTCTTGAATAAATAATCTTTTATAAGTGAGATTAGATCGAGTTTTCGAATAGACCATCATATTACTTCTTGAATAGAGGATTTTGATAAACAAGGTTTAAAATTACTTCTTGAAATCGAGTTTTCGAATAGACCATCATATTACTTCTTGAATAGAGGATTTTGATAAACAAGGTTTAAAATTACTTCTTGAATAGAACATTTTATGGGTTCTTGAATAAATCATTTTTGATAAGTGAGGTTAAACTAAGTTTTTGAATAGGAAAACTGGGGGAGCTGGATCTCGGGTGATCCAGCTGCCCCAATTTTCCCCTACTCCCGTACAAGCATCATATATTATTAGGTATGTAGACTAATCAATTATTGCCACCTGCGTAGGTACCATCACTTTGCGTCAAGAATCAAAAATAACCTTTCAATTCCAATCTAATCTTCAGAAATAGAAGACTTCACATGAATTTTTACCAGCACGATACCCAGCCAGCATCATATTGCAGAAATATAATATTGGGTCTAAAAATATATCCGTTCTCGGCGGAAGCGACAGCTTAAGGCGAACTTCACGTGTGATTTGCTCGATGCGCATTCCCGGCACGAAATTGGCCGACGAACCGGCAAATCTGGGGCAAGAAAGCAATACTGCCTGAACATTTTACCCTAGATCTTTCGAATCATTCGCACAAACAAGCTGGACTGGTGTTATTCCTCAATTAAATTAGCTGAGGAACATTATTAACGTTAACTGAAGTGTGTAACCCCCAAAGTCTGTCAAATTCAAACGCCACGATGACAGATAAGGACAAAACATTGTATAGCTAAGCTATACCACCGTTACTCAACTTTTATTAGTAAGGGGGTAAGTGTATAACCATCTATCTAGCAAAAGCAAGATCAACGTTTTTGATCTTTTGCAACATACGTATTTTAATCTACGTACTTTTTCGATTTATAGCCAAAAATACGCAAAAAACAACTTTTTTTATAATGGTACCTATAGGTCAATACAAATGAAGTCGGCTTTCGGTTAAAAAAATTGTGAGTCGCCGACTTCAGTTTGACTAGCCTATTTTAAAGTTATTGTTTGCGTTTTTGAAGGCGGTTTTTTAGAACATTTATATTATTTTATACTTTTTAGTGATAAATAAGCTGTTATCTAATAGCCCCACTTCCTAGTTGATATTAAACTTTAATCGAGATATCTTAAAGCCACCTTCCAAATCGGTACCGATTATGAGTTCCGGTGACCATCTGTGGTTTTCATCATCAGTTCCGCTACAGCGAATGATACTTTCTCAATGCAAATTACTAGAGTTGTCACTAAAACTACTAAAATCGCTATCTGTTTGCCTACAATATTTGAGGAGTTCCCTTAATTCCTCACTGATCCCCTCATCAGATCCTGGTGTCCTTATTATGGTACAACCCTTGGGATGTCTCCTTTCCAACAAAAAAAGAATCATCAAAATCGGTTCATAAACGACGTAGTTATACGCGAACAAACATAAAAAATATATATACACCGTGTTTTTTTTGATTTACGATAACTTCGGCATATTACTAGGTATATCCATAGAAACTAATTGGTACATTAGATTTTTAAATACTGCGAAAAAAAATTTTTTTTTCGGTTTAGTACAAAATAATGAAATCTTTTATCTTTGGCCATTCTAAAAGGGCCTTTAGAGTTAACTAATAATCAGTGTCAAATACGTCTATGTTGGCGTGACATACACACACAAGTAAAGATAACCCTTGACAGGTACAAGATTGTCACTTTATATTGACGCGTATACAAACCTAACAATTGGAAACTCTTTACTCATAAGAGTCATATAAAGTATTAAAAGAAAATTGTTGTTATCAATTAAGAGAGCCTTTTACACTAGTTTAACGTGATTAACTGATTAAATTTAAAAATTAAATATCTTTAAAACCGTTAGACTTATCATTTGTCTGTCTTCGGGAAATTAACTTTGTTTGACCTAAAGAACGTTCCCTTAAAGTTATCGTAAATCAAAAAAAACACGGTGTATAGAAACTCCTCGTTTTTGAAAGTAGCTTAAAAGAGAAATTGAAATACAGTTTTGGAAATAGGCTAGTCAAAATGGGCATTGACCATAAAGTTAATACTTAACAAAATGAGTATTTTCTTTTGAGTTTTTCAACCATATTATTTTAAATACTGACTCGCACTTGACCGGCTTTTAAAGTGAAATTAGCGACATAAAAATTGTATCCTTACTATATATAATATTATAAACGCAAAGTATGGATGGATGTCTGTTACTCTTTCATGCTTATGCCCAGGATTAACACTAGGCTACATTTAATTCCGGAAAACTTAAAAGTTCCCGAGGGAATAACTATATTCGAAATCAACGCGGACGAAATCGCGGGCAGAAGCTAGTGATAAACTATACTGACGACATCATCGGAACAGTGGTTGGGTTTTATTAAAGCTTGTTTTTGTTAGACTTGTATACATATAGGTACATATGTGTATAGAATGGACCCGCCCTCGCTTCGATTTGGATTATGTAAAGGCTCCGGCACACCGAAGGCGCGCGGCAGCGTTGCTAACTCGCTGGAGCTGCGTTTGATGTGACGTGAAGCGCCGCGTCAAAAAAAAATACAACCGATCGACGCCGCACTGACGCGCCCCAGTGTGACGGTAACAATGGCGGCCGTATTTAATAGAACTTCGCGTACCAGCGCGCGCGACGCTTCTGTGAGTTGTCCAGGGCAGCAGCGAAGTCGTTTCAACGCTCGCACGCCGCTGCAACGTGTTACTTTTTGATGTGTACAACTCGCGAGTGCACGCGTTCAAAGCGCGACGCTGCTGCCACGCGTTTGGTGAGCCGGAGCCTTTAGTCTTCTGTAACACCCATACATAAACTAGAATTTATCAGGGCTATTCCCAGTAGTCCGCACCCCGTAGTTCGCACTGCGAACTAGTAGTTCGCAATGTGTTAAATTAAAATTACTTTTTTATATTCCTGCTCCTATAATACCATATGAAATTGAACACAGTTATGTTGAATTAAACAGTGCGAACTACTGGGATTTTGATTTTCCCATTTGTCCGCAGTGCGAACTACTGGGAATAAAAATTCCCAGTAGTTCGCACCACTTGCCGGAGGTGCGGACTAGTGGGAATTTTTATTCCCCGTAGTTCGCACTGCGGACTACTGGGAAAAAAATTCCCAGTAGTTCGCAGTGCGAACTACGGGGTGCGGACTACTGGGAATAGCCCATTTATCATACATTTTATGCATAGGTTATCAATTGTGTGAAAAAATATCTAACTATTGGCGTAGTTTGATCTAAGCGTGACGGGCGTAAAACGTATACAATACTTAAATCCGAAATAGATGTATTTACGGTACACACGACCAACTACTGATACTTTAATTAACCGTATCTATTACTCGTAACCAGCTGTATTTTAGTCGCCTTTATCGCGGTGGATAAAGCTTCCGTCACTCTCGCACTTAGAAACTGGTAGGCAAGTGACAGATGTATCCACATTTACAAACACGGCCTTAATAGGCCCGCAGAGAGATCTGCGCGTGATGGTCGACAGTTTGATTCTGTTACGAAACAATACCACAATTGTAACAGTAAACGCTTCCAGGAAACGATTCGAGAATAGACCGGTATACCTGACAACGATGCGCGTAACGCACACAGCTGCATGTGGTTTTGTATATCAATCTTAAAATACGCTAAAGCTGCATAAATTGAGCTGCGTCAAAAATATTATTATTACGTGACGCAGTAGAGGCGTCATCGTCACTGCGTAAACGTTGCGTCAGCGTATTTTGATTTACGGTGTAGTCGATACTTAAAGCACGAGCGACTCATCTCAAATTGTGTGTCGTTTATTGACGTAAATTGTAACAGGGGCTTTATTTTACGATGCAAAACCGAGTAGAATGGGACCCCAGAAATAAAATTAGTGGGTTAATAATTATATTGCGGGGATTTCGGTATTTTTACTAACATTTAGTTACATAACTTACCAATACTCCATAGTGACTCGTAAGCGTGGTATAAATTAAGTTAAGACGTATTCGTGCGGGTCTTTGACATGGTCATTTGATAGAAAGTGACAGATATTTTATGCACATCGATAAACATGACCATAATAAGCTGGTTTAGTACTCATCTATGAGCTACATTGAGAAAGCAAGACGAATACAAACTTTTCCGACCAAAAACGACGTATGTTTATGCACGAGCTTTATGACCACAAAAAAGTGAGTGAGTTGTAAGTTCAAGTGAATTTGGTACGACGTTTAGCTAGTCAAGAAACTCGCGATTACTCCGATAAAGAATAACAACACAGCTCTAAATACTGCTTTCGAAGAATCGTCGCCAGAGTCGACTCCGAACGGTACCGATTCCGGTTTCTAATTAAAGCTTAATGATTCAACAGTCCCGTTTGTTTGATTTGACTAAAATTCGCGTTAGGTGTAACGGGACGTGATGGTGAAGGCTGTCTGACGTAAGCAATAAGCTTATGTAAAAATTTGACCTAGTTTTTTGTCGACTGAAATATTACGCCTAATTTAAACATTGTTGGGAAGGAGTTGCGATACGTCACGTACTGAAGAGGATATGGAAGATTTTAAAGTGGAATTGTTTGTTAGATCAAAATAATGAATTCTAGATATTCTAGTTATTTATTGGAACAGCAAAAATGAGTAAAACAATAATGTTGACTAACAGTTGTAATTCAAATCATAAATGATTATAGCATTTAATAGACTTATTTATAAGCTTACAAGCATATTGTGTAAACACAATGTATTCTGTACTGGCACGCAGCGTGTTTACTTTTCATATTCGTCGACATTATACAAGGAATAGCGTAACATTTTTAATACGAAATTTATAGCCGCATTATAGGGGTTATCTTGCACAACCCCACATTACGCCGACCTACTTCCCTCAGCCAATACTGTAATCTGAAATCTGTGCATTAATGTTTGATGATAAATTGCTGTAAACGCTTGCACGTTGTTTGGTCAATATTGTCCCAATTCTAAATCTTCCGACGCGAAGCAACGCTTTAAATCGTCCGGATTCCCTTCATGGTCTGTAGGTAAACACACGTCCCGTTATAGGTCGTAGAGACGATCAGAATGAGATGCTCGTTGAGTCTTCCCGATTTAGCCCTCCCATTATGAGCTCCACTATATGTAGAAGTGACGATACAGATTTTTGAACCACTTTATGAAAGTTTGAGCGATGATATTCTTAACGCTCTTCAAAGATAACGACTAAAAAGCTTCCAAATACATTAAAAACAATTTATACATCAAATGGTTAACGTGGGCATGTAATTAATGTGATAATAGGTCCTTATCCAGAAGTGTAAATGGAATAACGGTATTTTATTTAATGCTACAAAAGTGTCTTTTTATTTTAAAACTGTGCTATGAATAACTTTTCCGTTGAATATTTTACTAAACGAAACGGCAGAGCGCTCCGCCCCGTTTCATTCACCAGGCAGCTTGGATCCTAAAATAATGTAGCTGTGCAACCGCCTCGGAAAACTCAATGGTCCTATTATAGACTGCATCTATTATGCATTTGGTGGTCCTAAATTGGCCAGCTGGAAGCGAAAATCATTACGGATTTCCCAAAGTGGGACAGAGAATGAAAGGCTTGAAGATAGTTGCCATGGTATCAAACCCTTATTACGTAAAGGCGTACTCGGGATTTGGAAGTAAATTTTATACCATGTTATTTATTAGCATTTGCGAGTGAGTACACCAATCAAACAGTGATACTGATATCTGTAAATTAGATTTTAAAAAAAAGATAAAAGAAATTTATTCAGTAAGTAGGCCGCAGGGGTAGGGTGGATAGAAACTTTATTATGGTCTATGTGGTCTAAAGTGTAATTTGGAAGTGGAGTGCCCTATTTAACATTTATAATTAGTCCTCCAAAGCACAATAACTTAACAAATTTAACTACTTCACTAAAGTATTCACACAATACATTTTAATCTAACGTAGTATTCGATAACTATAGAACAAGTTTAAATTACCCTTTTCATTACGCAAACATATTGTTTCGACTTTGCAGCAAACTTTGGTTAAAAACTTTTAATTAAATTGATTGCAAGTCAGTTTTGAAACTAAAATTGTTATGCCCACCGTGAAGTTTGTTTATAAAAACAGAAATTTCATTTCTGAAACTGGTAAACACGTATATTTGAATGGCATGAGCCTTTTGGTGGCAGGGTTATGACCCCATAACATTGTAATGCTTTCAGAATAAAAAAGTGATTTATTAATGGTGTCGTTCAGAAAGATTATGTGTGCAGACATAATAAAGTTTTATAGTAAGCTGACGCTGAGTCAAAAGAAAGCAAACAACGGCTTAGCAACATAGGTGCGTGGGCACAGCAAGTTATCGACCAACACTATCTATGTTAATCGCATATTTTCGTTTCGAAACCGCTTGCAAATCGGGTCTTACACGATTCTTGTATTATGTATGTAACGCACTGTCACTAACGAAATATTCTGAATCAATACAATACCGCTTTTTATTCACATTACCATTTATGGTACTGTTTTGAGGTTCAAGATCGACCTACGTAAAGCACGGTACTGGTTTCAACCTACATTGAATGCAGCTGTTATTGAAACTGGCATAGCTTGAACTTTCTTAGCGTCTATTCAGGTTTGGTCTCCTCCTGAATCCTAGTACACATCAGTTTGCAATTATTCAAAGAGCTGAACTTAGTCTGCAAAGTTGTTCCCAGTTGCCTTCAACTCTGAACTCGCCTTGCGGTCACAGCAAACTACGACCTACGACAGAAGCTCTTTTGTACATTTATTATGAATGTTAGTTGGTAAGTTCTTTTTATATACAAAGAATGTATTACCCCGATTAAAGCCATTGGCCTATTTTATTCATCACTATTTACTTTTTAAAAGATGAAGAAGGTTAGCGAAGTAGGGCTAAATTTAAAAATGCTATTGTATCTGCCACTTGCTGTTATAGTTCCAACCGTCCTGTTTTTGTCCCATCCTTCCTGTTCATTTTTTATCCTATTCAATAGAATAACCAGGCTAATCAAGACGATTTATCTAATGTAACTAGATATCCACTGAGGAGTTACAATTAACTTACAATACAAAATCTGAAATTGCCAATAGGGGTGTGTCCTGGGACTCCTGGGTAAAAAAAATATAATTGTAATTAGTCCGTTAGTAAGTTTATCAAAAAATATTTAACAAATATTTTTGCCTTTAAAAATCAATCGAAATTGACAAATATTACGCACATCAAAGTTCGGGAGTGGGGGCTCGTGACGTCACAACGTGATATAAAGTGTGCCACAGGGCGTGACGTCACGCGAAACTTCAACGCACTACATCTTCGTCATTTTTTCTTTAATTGCCAAAAGAAAAAATATGTGTTCAATATTTTTTTATAATGTAAATGACGGACTAATTAGATTTTTTTACGACACTAGCCTATTGAATGCATTAAGTGTTAATGATACATAGGTGTACGTAAGTACTTTAATATGTTTTGCCTACAACGTCGCGACAACATAAGAACGTATATGGAACCCTAAACTATTCTTGTAAGATTAGCATTCCGAAATAAACTCAGAAACTCATTTTTTATGTATACCAGAATTACCAGAAAAAGGTACCTACGCACCGGATGCTGAGGTCACTGAGATAGCGGCATGTTGCTTCGAAATCTGATTAGTCTCTTCCTGTTTGTGATCCTTTTGATGTTGGAAACTTGGAATGAAATTGTTAACCTATTATAGGATATTTCGAATGATACTCTTATTCAAGTAACGGACTCAGCAAAAACTTCTACAAGATTTGGATATTTTTTGGTTCTCTATTGGATGGCATAAAATTATTTGTAATAATAGTGTTACGCATAATTACTTTTAGCCGAAATAATGATGTGCATAATCATCTTTACGCATATATTATTACGCATAACATTAAAAAGCATAAATACAGTAAGCATAATTGTCATCAAGACTAACGTCAAATACCATAATTGCAAAAAGTCATAATAATGAATTGGCATTATTACAAAATGCATAAAAGTATTGTCCTAAAAAAATATGTAGGAACTAAAACGAGGTCGACGGACGTCCGCTTCGCGGAGGGTGCGCCAAAGTTGAACTAAATTTTTAATGTCGATTATCGGAAATCCGAAAATGTTATTCCTAATAATTTACATCCTAATAATCACTACTCATAACTACTTTGTTCCTAACGCTCTGAATTCCTAATCATTCAACTTCATAATGTCCGTTGCAATAAACATCGATCATACTACTATTTGTTTTCCTATATTTTCTCAACATAACCATCTTTTACACTATGAATAGTGACTGAGATCCTAAGGGTCCGTCATTACGTAGGCAGTAGGGAATAGGGACTTAGTGGCAAAACCGACTCGGATCGCGGATAGGTTAGAAGACGAAAGCGGGAGCTTTGCTCCCGCTTTCGTCTTCGAGGTTATTTTTTTTTATAAAAGAGCAGATCATCTTTAACTTTAAAATAATCCTGCGTAAAATTAAGAATGTTATTTAAAAAAAAAATAGGAGTTTACAAAAAGTTACATCAGTGACATTAGCACTTAAAATTTTAAGAGATATGAGTTTTATGAGCTACGTTAATAGTAAAATAAATTGTAGGAACGAAATTTTTAGGAAAACATTTTTTAGGAGCAGTGATCATTAGGAGTACAAATCGTTAGGAAAATCAATTTCGGGTGATAAACTTTAGCGAAGCCAATATGGACCCCTTCGCGGACCTCCTATTCTGCGTTGCTTGAGCGCTTCGCGCCTGGATATCATACTAACATAACCTAACCTAATGTACCTAACGTGACCTAATTTATAAAATCATTTCAAATGAAATCCAAATGCATGGTAACAAAAATACTATGTTTTATTCATTTAGAAAACTAATATTATGGTTAAAGATATGACAAATAATTATTAGCCCAAACAATAATATGCATAATGTGTATTAGTCAAATACAAATTAGTCCAACTAAAATTATTCTAATAGCGTAATATGCTAAAAAAGGAGTATGCTAAAGTATTTTTATGCGTCAGTACTATTATGCCAATACAAATTATGCGACAACAATTATGCGAAACAATATTAGTCTAAAACATATTATGCGATCCAAGGGGATCCCTATTTTTTACACCGTGAAAAGTACGGGAATGCTCCTTTGCCCTTTGAATTTATATATAAAACGGTCAATTCCGAAGTTTTCGAAATGAAACAAAATTTATTTCTAGCTAATATGGTTCCCTAAGTAACAAAACTCGCGCACGGAGGATTCCGTATCATTATCTATAATAAATCACGCTTGTCGTATGGGAGGCTCCCTTTAATACTTATTTTATTTTATTTTAATTATTTATGTTTAAAGTGAACGTACATACCTTAAATATTTATTTTGACGACACGCTGGCCTAGTTGGTAGTGACCCTGCCTACGAAGCTAGCGGTCCTGGGTTCAAATCCCGGTAAGGGCAGATATTTGTGTGATGAGCGCGGATATTTGTTCATGAGTCATGGATGTTTTCTATGTATTTAAGTATATATTTCTCTATATAAGTATTTATATCGTTGTCTAGTAACCATAGTACAAGCCTAGAGCTTAGTTTGGGACTAGGTCAATTGGTGTGACATTGTCCCCTGATATTTATTTATTTATTTATTCTGTTATTAGTATTTGTTCTTATAGATAGCGGCAACAGAAATACATCATCTGTGGAAATTTAACTGTCTAGCTATCACGGTTCATGAGATACAGCCTGGTGACAGACAGACAAACGGACAGTGGGGTGATGGGGTCTTAGTAAAGGGTCCCGTGTTTACCCTTTAGGTACGGAACCCTAAAAACTAATAGATACCTCTAGAATGTTCTACAGGTAGGACGTAAAAAATTGTTTTAAGATCAAAGATTAGAGTGCAATGTTCTCTGGACCCTAATACGGAAGTTGCCTTCGCCATTTTGGGACTAAAAGTGCCGTTAGCGCGATAAAAATGAGGCAAATAACGTCGGGGTTTTGGAGTGCCAAAAACGAAATCATTCTCCGATATAAAAAAAACTCGAACTTTCTCGTCGGTTTATAAGCAATAGTTCTAGTTTTACTAGCTTTGCGAGCCCTATTCAAGCGTTGGAATAATAACGGTAGCTGGAACATATCTCCGAACAATGGCGATTGTGAATAGAACAAGGAAATCGGGGCGATCGGTCATATTCATACAGTTGAGAAACTGAAAGATTCTTTACGATATTCTTAACCTAGATTCAATTTAACTAGGAAATTTTAACTCGTCTACCTAGTAATTTTAAAACTATTGGACATCTTGTTTGTTTTCTTATTAAACTTCAGAAAAATACAACAACGGTGACTTCGCTTCGCTGTCATCCATTGAATAGTATGTTTATAAGAAGTAGCTAGCAAAACAAGGCAATATTGTGACATCTATACATATAAAATGCTTTGTACCGAATGACTAACTGACTGACTGACGGATCAACGCACAGCCTAAACCGCTGATTGTAGAGACCTGAAACTTGAAGGGTATGTTCTTTGTATGACGTAGGTATCCGATAAGAAAGGATTGTCCGAAATTGTACCCCTAAGGGGGTGAAAAAGGGGGCCAAAGTTCGTATGGGACTACGTGACTCCTTGGTCTAATCTACTTAAAATTTTGCATAAACATTCTTTAATAGCATTAATGGAAGACGTGTTTCGTATTTTATTAAAATTCATCCCCTAAGGGAGTGAAAAAGGGGTAGAAAGTTATGTTGGGGGTGACTTGCTTCGAAGTTGATATCAGTACATTACATTTTATTTTGACACATGTTTAAAACTCGATTTTATTAAAAAAAAGTTAAACTCACATAAAAGCTTGGTGCAACGCAAATACCCAAACGCTGAGTCTAAAGATTCCGAATTTGGTACAAGGGTTCCTTATTAGGTCTAGGGGTGCAGTAAGAAAGGATTCCCAAAAATCGACCCCCAACGGGAAGAAGTAGGGGAGTAGCGGGAAACTAATTCTACGCGTATGAAGTCGTGGGCGTCCTCTATTATACAATAAAATGACAATAACTTCATTCGAAATGATAAAGCGAAAGAAATTTGGTGAGTCCTGTGAAAATAGCAGAGCATAAATTCAAATCTGAATCTATTGTCCAAGATAAAGTGTCTCTGGCCGGAGTGGCTCGTAAAGTTATCAGGCTCGCGCGCCGATGGCGACTGCAGATAGGATAATCCATTAGCCGCCACGCAAGTAACATCGTTACGTTTCGGCACTGCATTTACATACAGACGAGCGATGAAAATGTATTCCCATTTATGCTTAAATTCAATGCAAATTTCGTTTCCTCATTCCGATTTACACATATAATACGGGCATACGAACTGCCTTTGTACTACAGTACCCTGCCTGTGTTAATTCGTGTTATAAAGCGAAGTGGGTGTGGTGAAATCAGCATTCGCATTTTAAAAGTAAACAGACGCATATGACCGCAAAGATGCGAGAAACTGGCTAATTTACACTTACTATTTTTAAACAGTTTTACTGAAACACGGCTGTTGTTTCATTTAATTAAGACTGGCTTTTTGATAAAGGATAGTTCGGAAACCAGGCCGGTCGATGACTCACATAAAAACTTGTACAAAAGATGGTCTTGCGAAATCTGGGACAATACTTCTCACTCCACAATGAAACGACATCCTTGGCACTGCTTTTTCGTATGCATGCGGAATATTTTGTGAATGAATTTATCTTGTACGGTGCATATATAGAAACTACTGGTTTTAGGTATGCACGTTCATTAATATATTAACTAAATACTAGAGTATTGAGTAAATGCGATCGTAGTTAGGTACATTACAATAATAATAGAATATAATAAGAGCCTTTATTTAACAATCTTAAATAACAACATGAGGAACCTATTAAGTAACTACCTAAATATTGAGATTGTCTGGCGTAGGTATCCGCAAAAGCCTCCCCTAGGCATAAACGAGGAAGAACACTTTAGATACGTAATGTTCTGATGACTGTACACTGTGACTGTACATTAATAGATACCAAGAGATAAAAATACATAATTTGCTTTAATTAAAATACAAATTACAAAATACTTTGTCGCATGTAATATGAATACGAAATACAAAATATAAATCTTGTAATTGAAATGTAAAATACAAAATACCTACAGTATTTTAGCATTTTTAATTTAAAATACAAATTACAAAAAACATTTACACCCTTTGATCGCAATAAATGACCATTTATTTATTAGTGCCCTCATTTAGATAATAAATAACTGAACTAAACTAATGAAATTATATTTTAACAGAAATAAATACCGCAAAACCATGAACACGACAATTTACACCGGTTTTTATTTAATATTGTATGAAAAGATAAAAACAATCAGTGCATGGAATGAATCTATGCAGCTAAATTGAAAAAATATGTTACAATTACAATGAATTAGTGATATATTAAAATTAAAGTATAAACTTGATTTGATTGCTGAAGGCTATGACACTGACTGACATGACACTTATGTTCGAATACAGAACTATTGTCTTGTAAAATTAATTTGTATAGAAATAAACTATAATTCTTATGATTAAATTAATATATTAATGGGACCATTTCTCTTTTAGTTAATGTGTGATAAGATAAGATAAATGTTAATAATTTAGGTGATGAAGAGGTTTTCCAAGAGATTCAACACGACGACATCAATATTTAGTGTAGAAATTCAAGACTGGAAGTATGGAATCCCTTATAAATAAATGTTATGTGATTGTGTTCAGTGAATCTACTCAAGAAACAAGAGCAGTCGCGAGGCGTTCGTACAAGCCGATTATTTACGGCTTTACCAAAAATTCCTATGCATAGAGTAGGTATACAAACAAAACGTAAAACCGACACACGCCATACACCTTTTTTTGCTCCGGCTTGTCTATTTATTTACGTGACGCTTCGCCACTGAACAAGAGTCATGTAGGAAGTGTTGTATTTAATTGACGATTAGGTAAGCAAGTGTTGAATGCTTAAAATACTCTGATATAATAAATGTATTGTATTGCGATTGTTTGTTTACATTCTATTTGAATGACGTTACGACTTTTATAATAGACATTCATGATTGAAAACCGATCACAGATAGCGCCGCTATTTTCCGTAATACGAGTAAGTAAGCGAGTTTATTTTTATTTAAAAAATAATTTAAATCACAATATCACTTTTAATTATGTAATTATAATGCTTTAAATTGGATCCTTATAAAAGGTTACACTTTCGAATAAAAATGTATAAGCAAGCAGTTATTTTTTTAGGTGTATTCCAATTGACGTGTTGAAATATACTGCTCTGGATGCTAGTATTTCAGTTTATGTATGAATCAGTTTATTTCTCATTACCATTAGTATTTGAAATACTAATCACAAAATAGCTCAGCGTCAGATATTTGAAATACCTATTACAAATGTATTTTACGTGGTAATTGAAATACAAATGCCAAATACGAATTTGTATTTCAAATGCCCAACCCAGAGAGAAAAAAAAACAAAAAGCCCCCGCCGTAAAACAGTGTGTAAAAACACCTCTAAAAAGTAAAAAATAAAAGGTATTGGCACTATTGGCTGTATATAAGTTTAATATATATAAGTTTAATTATTACTTACTGAACTAATGATTAATAATCTCCAATTTTTAAATCTGTACCCGTGTCGACCGACACGTCGGGGGACCGCTAAGTAAATAAAATAATATAAAATACCCCGGTTACTTAGCGGTCCCGGGCGGGGCGACACTGGTTCAGATAAAACAATTGGTTAAGATTTTTAACCACTAGTTCAGTTAACTACCTACTTATCAAATAATCAGCCCTTACTCTTACGCGACGTCACGCTTGGATCAAAATATTAATACCAACTTTTACAAACGTTTCTGAGGCGAGGGAAAAAGTTACATCAAATACTTACTGAACGCAGTGCAATATGTAACTGCTCACAAAACGTGACGTGTAACGAGTGCCACTATTTGTCTATCTATGGAAACCCTCTTCTGACATGGGTCCCTGTCACTCCCTGCAACGGATGTATTCAAAACATCAACTGGAATAAACAAAACGTTATTTCCATCTTTTTACTTTTAACGTATTAAACTGGCTTGCTAACCTGTACAGTCGGCAACTAAGAGATCCATCCTATTTTTCGCTTTATCGCTTTGTGATGAGGTCCAAAAGTGGATACACCTCATGTTTGCAGTCGACTGTACCGTACCTACATATAATCATTCACATATTCGTTTCGTATTCTTCGAGTTTTCCCTAAGTAACAATTTACATTCATAATTCCAGCGTCGTTAAGCATTTCAATAAAAGTACCGCTTAGAATTTTCATTGATGAAAACAATCCGAATTCTTGCTCGATTTATTTACGCTACGATAAACATTTTGGCTTCCTTTCTCCGGCGGTTATCTGCGATGGAAGATTAGAAAGTATCGAATCATGGCTCGTATGTGCGTCCCCTTTCGTCAGCACATTTGGGGCTTGAGAGCGTCACAGTAATCGACTTTACGGCTCGACGAGGTCCGTGCTTGGCACTGGGTCAACAGGTTCAACCCAGTCAAGATGGCTCGCACGGGTCACACAGATACCTACCAATAACATGTATAGCGAAAGGTCACAGACTTGGCTAGACTACCTATCGTTAGATTTTCGAGACAAATAAAAATATACACTGTACTCGAAGGCAATGGTTTAATTTTATTTATAAATTAAATAAATAAATATCGTGAGAGGGTTTGTACAAGATAACTTATATAATAGAATAAACTAAATCAAATTTAGAAACACCGGCCAAGTGCGAGTCGGACTCATGCATCGAGGGTTCCGTACAAACATTTAGGTATGTAAACAGTTTGTCCATCACGGGAATCGACTCTCGAAGATTTAGAGGAGATAAATCGGCATCTATATTTTCCTTGTTACTATGTAAATACAAATTTACGATTTTCGAATTTTTCCCTTTACAAGACATTGCTTCTTGCCAAATATCACGATTTTAGGTTATTAAGATTCTCTTGCGAGTGACTAAATATGCGGCACAAACGGCCATATCTTTTGACTGCATTGAGTTTTAAGTTTGTTTTTTTTTAGTTCCAAGGGATGCAGACCTGAGTACCTATTTGATATTAATTTCAACTTGATCCTCTCCACGCGTTTCCGAGAAAAAGGGCCTTGACAGACAGACAGACGGACAATGAAACGATTCTATAAGGGGTTCGTCCTTTTGAGGTACAGAACCCTAAAAACGTCTTATTTGGGATGTTAACCCCCCCGACACGAATAGGGTGGCACTGAAATAGAACACTAGAAACTTTTAATGATAGATATTTTATTGAAAATCAAGCATCATTTTGGTCTTAAAGTAATATCACGTTTCTAAATCGTCCGCTTTACCTAAATAAATTTAAGTTTTAAGTTAATTGCGTGAAAATATATTTTGACAAAAAGTCTTTGAATGTCGAGTTAAAGACTTACAATTAGAAAGATTTCTTTATAATTTAATATGCTGAGCCAAACTTGTGTGACAAACATCGTTCTGTTTGAGAAGTCTGATCCGAAGTACTAGGTAAGTATAAGTTAGAGCGGGCAGGTGCAGAGGTTTAGCCGCGAGCACTGCGCACTAGGTCAACAGGTTCGCTCGAGCACCAGCGCAGAGACGCGAAGTCTCTCAACCACTTACTTAGAGCTTTCATATACTCCATGCATATGCCTGACGTGACGAAAGATTGCTCGCAAGATTGATGTGGCAGGAATTAGGGCAATCCCGTCCCAGCAAATGACGTAGCTATTTGGTACGAACCCAAAGGATTTTCCGCAAGTAGAAATTGTTTTCATGTGTTAACAAATGGAAGCCTATTTCGGAAACTCGGTTGGTGCCTGCGGGTGAGAAGAGAAACAATTGGTAAAAGTAAATTTATGTATTATGTATTCGAAAATGGTTATTCAATTTCCAAGTTATTCATTCGTTATTTCTGACATAAAAGTTAGCATTACATTAGTATCTACACAAAGATGTATAGCCGATTCATGTTGTCTACAACTTTTACACATAAAATATCAAATCAAACCCTTGTTTAGTAGTTCACATTGTGCTGCTCTGCGTTCTACCTAGTTATTAGGCCGTTGACGTTCTATAACGGATGTCCGATGATCTATTGTTTGTCCATCCGTACGTCTGTGAACTGTCTGAGAATTTCGCCCCGAGGTGAAGGTATAGCCAGTGTTTTGTTCACCAATGCATAGTAGGTATTGCATAGGCATTTACTTTATAGGACTTGATGGAGGACTTGAAATGACGACAAGATATTATTACTTTCACAAAGGTTTTAAACTTTTCATTAGATAGAAGAATAGTAGGAATGATTCACACTTGGCACTCCCAATATGGAGCATGCTAAAACTGTGACTATAGTTAATTTGGTTCAAGTCGGGCGCTCCCGCTCCGCGTATTGATTTTTGTTATTTGCATCCCGTCTGCTCTCCTGCAGCTATTGTTGGATGGGTAGTCGATTGTGGTAACTTTAAATGCGTCGAAATTTTGAACGATATTTCGTAAGTGCTCACAGATGGCGCGTAGTGTTCGTCTCTGCACCAAGTTGCTGCAACGGAATAATATACAATGTTTTGTACAGTGTCTAGACTGTAGACTACAAAATGGATAATATTCCCAGTAGTAGGTGATTATCACTAACCATTTATTTTAATTTTCCGTGGTAATTTGTTGTTGAAAAGAATACGTTCTCGAGATTGTAGTTTTCTGCACTAAATCTTAAGTTATTTGATATAGCTGTTCCTATTTAAAATGTTTTCCTAATAATGCCATTGATAATATCTTGATTTCTTAATTTAAAACAGCATCGAAAAGGTTCACCGACGCTAAAATTTCTATAAATCTTTCAACGTTGTTCAAATTGCTGCACAATTTTAGTAAAAATGTCAAGAAGCCGTGAATGTAAACATAGTTGTTTATGTCGGTCGCAGCGGAGGCGCTATTTCGAAAGCTACCTGTCGCCGTCTCAAAATAGTGTTTCACGTGTCCAGCAAATGGGTCGCTCCGGCAGTAATTGTTTATCTTTAACTCCTCGCTTCGGTGTCCAACATGTCCATAGTGTTTCTAAAATTATTCTAGAGCGTGATGTTTTTTCAAAATTGTTTTGCTTTTATTCTCCGTTATTGATCTCCGACTATTATTCCGATTGCGTACCGTAATTTTTCAATGACCGTCACTACATCTAAGAAGCTTTCATCGAGTAATGCTTCCCACGTGAGTTCTGAAGCTTCCGTTAATAGTCTAATGTTATAATCGGTACTTTGATGGTATGGAGATACTCCGTCTTAGAGTAAATTTTGTAATTACCGCCCGAGATTACCAGGTAATTTAAAGCGACGGCATCGATCATTCTACTTAGCAACACTCCATTACATTTATTAATCACTCAAAATTGTCTCGGAAAATGTAGGCTTTAGATATATCTAAAATGAGATTTAAAATAGATTTATAAGTGAATTATGTCAATAAATAATGTATGACAGACACCTTTTTTGATTGTCCTTGTCAGAATTCAGTACATAAGTTCAACGGTCCGTCTGCCCTTTGCGAGACTAGGCCATTGCTTTTGTAGATATTAACTAATTTTATTTAGTGCCTAACACAAGTGTATCGAATAATGTACTGGGTAGATAACCAGTCTAAATAAAAACGTTTGATTCTATTGTTAACGTGATTTACTGTAATAACGGCGTCTTTAATGGATGTCAAGAGAATGAATTAGAAACCTGAATCGTGAGAATTTAAAAGGAAACTGGTTGGCATCCGAGAGATTTATCTTCAGAAGAACAGTAAATACTTACGCCTACGTAAATAATTTGGATATTCTTTGTTCAGGGTGTAATTAGCGTTTTATCGTTCACTGTCTTGGAACTTCTAATTTGATTTAGTATTTTCTAAGATTGTAATATAGTTATTGTAATAAGAGCCCTATGGATGCCATCTCAAAATACGGAGGGGTAAAGGCTTTTGATAATGAATAGTACTAGGGTTCAGTCGCTTATGTCTCATCTGTGACTTTCAACAAGTTATAATATAGATGGCTCGTTTCTAATAAAAGTAATTTCTAATAAGCTTGGTTACTTTTTAAACAATAGAACTTGTGGTTGAAAAAATGAAGACTAAATACAGGAAAACTATTTACTCTACTCTACCATTTATGAAATACATATATCGGTATGCTTTTAATAAAAAAAAGAGAAAGCAAGTAATTGGTTTAACTAACAAAATTGTGATTAACGTCTAAATGTTTTGAACAAAATGCTCCTGCATAAAATTATGAATTTCACCGAATAAAATTCTAATAATGTTCTCAACACGTGAACTTAAGTAATGTGCTCATTTACTTAATTTATTATTCTTTGTATTCAGTCATGCTTTCCTTTTTGAACAATGACAACTTGCATGCACAGATGCCATGTCTTTATCCTTAATCGAACTGTCTTTAGAATTATTACTTAAAAATTAACCTTTGGCCTGATACCGGATATTCTAAATGAAGATTTAATCAGTTTTATCCACCCTATACGTGATAATTATAAGCGTTCACAGAATTACAAGGAAGGATGAAAAAAGAGAGTAGTTACAAAGTAATTAATTAAAAATTAAGAAAATTAAATATTATAAGGTAAAGGAATGGCATGTCTTCTCAGAATGAAACAATATTGAAGATACAGAAAAATCGTATCAATGTAAGGTTAATCTTAATTACGCGCAGCAAAAAGTAAATTGCTTGATGGGTCATAAGCACTTCAAAAATGATTAGTTTTCCCTAAAAAGTTATACGCCTCAATTTTTTACGACTTTTTAATTTCGATTACTTCTCTTCAAAGCTAGAGGAGTCATGATCCTTAATCCTTATTCAGGCCTGATGTTCCATTTACTGATTTTAGATTTGGTTGTCACTAGTTAGAAACAGTTTTAATTTTAGTTTCGGGTCTCGAAGTCAATGTTAGAAATTTATAAGGGATCATTAATTGCTACAAAAGATCGTGCTCTACTCTAATTCGCTGAGTACCTTTTGTGTCAAGATGTGATTATTCAATTCAAAGGCGGAGATTTTACTTATGTTCTTTTAGGAGTCTCGGCGTGGAATTGATAATAATACGGACGCTTAACAAAACCGTCACGGAGTATTATCGCATTGTAATTTTCATTTAGTTGCTTTCTGGATTCTTCGTGAATGAGACATGATGTCATCGGTATAAAAACTGCGACTTTGGCTCTGAGGTTAAGGTTATGTTTTTTTTTACTTTTGAAGATGTTTTTCTGTGAAATTGTGACGATGTTGCATAAAATGATTCATTTAAAGGTCGAAGCTAGTCTACCTGTGAAATATTTGCACTGTCGAGTGTAGAGGATTGGAAACACGTGGAGACCACTGGGTTATCAGGCAGGCTGTATATGCAGGCTGTCAGTATTATGTAGATCAAAATGCTTGTCATTTTAGGATTCCGTAGCCAAATGGCAAAAAACGGAACCCTTATAGATTCGTCATGTCTGTCCGTCCGTCTGTCCGTCCGTATGTCACAGCCACTTTATTCCGTAACTATAAGAGCTATACTATGGAAACTTTGTAAGTAGATGTATTCGGTGAACCGCATTAAGATTTTCATACAAAAATAGAAAAAAAACAATAAATTTTTGGGGTTCCCCATACTTAGAACTGAAACTAAATTTTTTTTTTTCATCAAACCCATACGTGTGGGGTATCTATGGATAGGTCTTCAAAAATGATATTGAGGTTTCTAATAAAAATTTTTTCTAAACTGAATAGTTTGCGCGAGAGACGCTTCCAAAGTGGAAAAATGTGTGTCCCCCCCCCCCCGTAACTTCTAAAATAAGGGAATGATAAATGTAAAAATAGTATATGATGTACATTACTATGCAAACTTCCACCGAAAATTGGTTTGAACGAGATCTAATAATTAGTTTTTTTTTAATACGTTATAAATCGTAAACCGCATTTTACCTTTCATTCAATCAACTCCAATATAGTAAAGAATAAAGAAAAACATTTATTTAGATGTATAGTGGTACGGAACCCTACGTGCGCGAGTCCGACTCGCACTTGGCCGCTTTTTCTTTTTATAGAAGAAAACACTATTCAGGATATTCACAGCTGTTCTTGTTTTATTTTAAATTCTTCTCGTATAAAATTAATAGGCAATAGGTATTTCGTTATAGACGCAATGCGATTTCCTTTGATTAACCCCATTAGTGGTCCCAACACTAAGTGCACTATATTCCTCTTATTATCTTGGCTCTCGTAGTGACCCAATTACTTAGCGACAATTATCTAAATTCATATATAACCTCAACACGTTTAAAGGTATTATTAATCTACGGAAGCGCATTACAACAGAACAAAGTCTTTATATTCCTGTAAAATGTTTTCTTACTCTAATCCTGTGTAGCGTAATTTTATGTGGCGTTATTATTATAAGTCACGCAGGCCTTGGCGAACCGAGGAGAAACGGGAAAATTCGTCTAAATAAAGGTCCTTTGTTTCTTTTATGTGGCTAAGTAAATTATAATATTTCGGATGGCTGTCCAATTTCCTCTGTTCTACGAGTGCTTCTTGGGCTTATTAAGAAATTATGATAATCTATTCGGCGGCAGACGAGGCTTTGATAACTTCATATTAAATGTTCAGCTGACACCTGCCGTTCATATTATAATGAAGACCCAGAAATTTAATGGACACTGCAAAAATCAATAAGCTCTCATATGATGGAGCGACGGGGCAAAAAGGTTTTACCACACACGCCGCATGGCAATAAATCTTCCTTACGTTTGCTTACCAAGTGTCGCCTGGTAACACAACAAGCGAATTTGTACGAAGACGATCGGCGCGTTTGTGATGCACGGGCTTGCTCTTCGTGTATTTTATTGCCTCCCTTAGGCGGTAAGGGATAAAACATATTAGTTAACGGGGGCCCAGCGTGGTGCACCATCGGCTCTCCTTACACGACAATAGTCAGAACTTGTCTATTTGCTTGTCCAAAAAAATCATTTGAAGTGCCGCTCTATTCCCTACGCATATTTAAACATAACACAGATGTGTGGAACAATGTAGAGCTCGGGGTGAATCCTATGTTTACCCAGGATTAAAGTAATTTATGTCGCTTCTGTTGCATAGCGCTCCAACATTTTAAAGTCACTGCCGATATCGTTGAATGATTTACGTATGCCTGTTTATTTTCTCGTGCAGTTAAATGAAGTTGATGAAATTGATCTTATGCCCTGTCTGTCATGATTATTTCTCATCGTTATTTGATTATGGATGGGCTGAGATTCATTTGCTGGGCAACTACTCGCTTTTGATTTTACGATTTATGAATCAGCGACAGTGCATTCATTAAAACGGGTATGTAACTGGACTGTGTGGCAGACCGTTTCTCGTGACTAAGCTATGGTACGCCGATGAAAATGTATTTTATGGTTTTTGTTTATGGCAAGTAACCCATAAAATGTTATTAAACGAAGGATATGTTACACATTATTTAACATTTCTGCAGTAAATCCCAGTTGACTCAAGTTGACTTGAAGAAATCTTATTTTAAGTTGTAGCTGATCTAATATTCTGTAGTCCGTGCGAGTGATAAAATTAGCCCTAAGTTTTTCATAATGGATTTAACGATTTATCTTTAAATCGAAAGTTAGTGCAAGAATTTTCAGATAATGTATTGTGATTTATCCCGTGAATTGGTTAGATCTGAATTAAATTTAAGCACTGTATTTTACAAATATTATCTGCCATATTTGGAAATAAAACTTGGTACAATAACAATCGTAAATTGAAAATAGCATAAACCGTATTAAGTGTTTTTCGAAAACGATAAAAGTCGTAAACGAAGGCGACTGAAGTACTCTTTAAGTACTCACGGTCGCACGTAATCCAATTCACACAAATGGCTTTAAAGTGTTATAGACAAAGTCATCGACTGAACTTTATTATTCGACTAATTCGCATTTTACTGGAAACGTACTGATTAGTTACTTACAGTCACATAATGACAATGTGTTGCCGTTTAACAGTCGTATCGTAGTTCGGATCTATTTTTATACTAAAACGAACCTGTCCAAAAATATTATGTAAGACTGGAACGGAAGCAGACTTTCGTGTCATTGTTTCTTTTGGCGCAGCACTGAAAAATCAAATGGAATAACGTCTGTCAACAGTTTCATTTTAGGAAAGAATGTGCCAGCGCCGCGACAAGATTGGCCGACACAGGTTTTTATCTACCTTGGTCCTTTTCTTTAATCTGAATTTGGGATTACAAATTCGTCCGGGTGCCACCAGTTTATTATTCTTGGGCCTTTGACCGTCAGTACACAAGACCGAGTCTTCCTCGTTATGCCATTCAAAAGATTTATCATCCCAAAGTCTTCTTCGTCATTGTTTATTTTTGTAGCCCTTTTGTCAATACACATCTGTTTTCGTTCCTCTTCGATGTCGGTTGCTTCTAAGTTATATTTGTTTTAACGTCGACAGCCAAACAACGCCTTGACTCGCATTGAAATGGAATTTAATGTCAACAATAATTACAATTTTAAATCAATGTGTTAACAGCTATTACGTTATATGCGTCTTGTTTCTTTCTTCACTCAGTTTAGGAAGCGTCGTATCTTTCTAGCTGGCGTCAGTAAATTCTGATATCGTCAGCTTTGTATACATTCGTTATCATATCAGTGGCAACGCAAGGCTGGTTCGACGCCCCTCGGCAAGCTCGACGCGCGCCTCCTGCTGTGTTCTCTCCGCACCCCCCGCCACCGCCGCCGCCTGCTTGACTGACTGACTGATGCAGTTTCCTCCCAACCGCCGTGGGGTCCACACGTTGCCGCGACAACAGAAGCTCCGCGTGTTCGAGCTTTGTCTGTCTTATTTATAAGGAGTATTACGCCAGTATTCTCACTTAATTCTAGTAGTGCAAGTGAACCTGTGGCTAACTTCGTTGACATATTTAAAGTACAAGTGATCGGAACAGTTTTGTTGTTGCAACAGCTTATAAACTTAGTTCTGCACGCACTTTTTAATCACGGGATGTTTCTGAAACATTAGGATCTTTATCATAAAGGTAAGTGCATGTTATTCATTTGCTTGGCTAATCTTTATTTAACATTACTATTTTGAGTTTTATGGTTACGAAGATTTTGGTTAACTACTCTGTTGCTTTGTAGATACAGTTATCTTTATAATCCATCAGACTTTTTTATAGCCTGTAGGATGTAGAAAAATATACTATGTATTTAGTAAGTTATGATATAAATGGTATCTTCTTGATAACTCGCAGAATCCAGAAACTAGTGTCGGTTAATTAACCGTAATGGTAGACGTAAAACTTGATCGTTCTGTTGATGACATAAATATTTAATTATCCCACGATGCGACACGGCTGAGGGCGATCCTGGCGTGCGGGAACGGGACGTCTATACCCATACAATTTTAGAGGGGTTGCCAGCGTGGTCGATGCTATGGGGTTTGTGTTTAGGGCGTTCAATTTTTCGGGTGTATGAAGACCGATCTCGTTATACAGTCGACCGTTACTTGCAGGAACCGTGTTGATAACATTTTATTTCCATTCTGCGTTGTGTTACGGTATAATTTTACCGTTATCCGTTTGCACAACAACACACTGTGCGATTAAGTTACTGTAATTATTGGCTTCAATATTTTTACCACCGACTTTCATAACATATCCATAATCTTCAGTTTTCTTGCTAACAGTTGTTAAAGATCTGATAGATACCTACTGTGTTACAAAATAAGTATTGGCCGCAATTCCGTGACTTGTTACCTATTTGTATACCTACTATCTTAGGTAGTCGCCAACCGATTGGGTCGACGAGTTTTAACTTGTACCTGTCAAAAGTAATGAATAGGGCCGACGTGGGGACCCAAATCATGCAAGTTTCGACGTCACTACACTAGTTTCGACGTGTTCGCGTTCGTTTTGTCATTAAAAAGGCTTTGTTTGGCTTTACTGAATATAATCTACTTAGAAGGGTTTCAGAAATATGAATGTGTTCATATTACCTACATCATCCTCAAAATATTGATGTAAGTATTAATGGATAAAACGAAATAAATTCAAATAAAGCGGAGGAGTAAATTGATATTGTTGTACATTCACATAATTATTCTGCCGCTCTAACTTATAACTACAACGAAGACATAGGCATTCCTTATTCGACTAATGCAGAGAAAGGCAAGAAATTTTCAGTGCTGCTGCAACGGCTTTCTCTTTTTAATTGATATATTTTAAATTCTTCTAACAATGGCAAATCTAAATAAAGGCCAGAAATGGTTTTTGTAATGTTCTTAGTTATTCGAAATTATCCTTATCTTTTTAGACAATGTGTAATATACGAAGAGAAGTAACACTGATTGATCGCCCAACTCTAATATTAACTTTATCATGTAAACGATTTTTATCACTTATAAGTCTTATTACAAACATGTGTTAATGTCTTTATCGAAAGCACTAAACATGTATAAACATGTTTACAGGCGGATTATCCTATTTCGATCAAGACAGTCAAATAAAATGATACACTTTCAAACAGTTATTGTCAAGTTTGTTTGTGCTAGAATAATAATCACAGAGGAATACAATTTTACTTGTTATGTCTTATTATTAATCGAAATTACTAAAATAACGCCTGGTCCTACATCAGTAAATGAACTGAATTGTGTCATGGTTCTAAGCCTACCATCAATAAGCATTTTTCTTCGTCTACAACTGTCCTGTTCATATCACTTGCTGTTGATGTATTCACTTAAGATCCAATAAACAGGACACTGACCCATTTACATCTCAGATCAGATCCGATTTGTGTCACCGCATTGATATCACTCTTATCTGCCTTATCTAAACGACTCATGTTTTCAAAACAAGACATACCTGTAATAGCTTTCGTAACAAAGAAGTTTACGCTCTCGTACCAAACTAATCATAGTCTATTGTTAATTTTGTAATGGGATGAAATTAAATTAGAATTTCAAATGATCTGTAATACACATACGTTGCTGTTGAGTCACACTTTCATTCTCGAAAGTGAATGTTCAGACCAATTATAAGATATGAGACCTCTTATAATAAATCTGTGCATGCGTTAGTCACCGTGAAAGAAGACATTCATCGTCGTTAATATGTGAAATGCGTATGATGCGTACATAACTATTAACTGTCTTTGGTTTTTTCCAAAAATTAAAGTGGCTAGTCTCCGATTTATTTATTCGTAATCGAGCTATGATTTGTTTGCGTTAATTTTACATTCAAATGAAATTTAATCAAAAACAAAATTAAAACTACAACAACAAATAAACGAATTAATGCTTGTTCCAAATACTTAAACTGAGGAAAGATCTGTTAACTGTCACCTTTTAACCTGATGTAACCAAATGTACCCGGGTCGGATAATGAAAATAGCCACAACATACCCGGTTAAATAACGCATTCAGTGCCACGTTGACAATATTATACCTACGTAATCAGCACGATCGCAGTAAGAGCTCGTACAAAAATTCAATAATTTATGTATTTGGGTTAACGCTTCTCATCTGGTGTCTTACGTGTGATTGATTACATCTGTTTGTTTGGGTCAGTATACAAGCATTTAAGTATTGATGCGTCTATTAACGTTGTTGGCTTCTTCCCATCCGCAGACATTTGGTCATGTATTATTCATAATACGCATTCCTTCTTTGCTCAAATATATTAGCTATTCAAGGCATTCCTAATTACGACTGGAAAATGAGAATCTGACAATCGGATCAAAGGCCGCTGACCTGTCTGCGGCTTGCTATTGAATCTGTGTTTGTCATTAATATTTATGGGTTGCGCACTCTTCCAACGCTCTACGAGGAAGTAGTCTCCTGAGAATGTTTGTCCTTTTTTACCTCCCATTCGGTTTCGTACAACTAGTTAATTATTGTTACACCGTTCTTTGGACTGCTATCGGATCTGCAATTATGGTTATGCTGAAATTATATTTATGATCACCTCATGCTTTAAATTGAATTATTATTCTTATTCATACAGAAATATTTTTGGCATTACGAGAGCTTACAGTAAATCACTTTTAATTATATACAATTTTTACCTTCTTTACCGTCTTGCAATTTTTTTAACTTACTGCAGTATACCCTGACTCCAGTTATCGGTTTGGTTGATAACAGTTCCTTGACTCCAGCAGATTCCTAATACAAGATAGTGTCGTATCGTATCGAAGTCACCGTTTCCTTCGAGGAGCGCACATCAATTTTGTATGGAAATAGATGGTGTTGCATCCTGCGAATGCCTTTGTATTCGGGAGTACATTCGATTTTTCCGATTCGAATTTAGCGTCCTGTTGATACAATGTCTGGAGAACAAAGTCTCTTGGTTGGAGTAAATTGTTTTCATGTTGAAATTGATATCGGTTTGGATATTTTGTAACTATTTGAAAATATACCTTTCTAATATTTGATCGGCATCATTTTGTAATAGGATATTATATTACATAGTCAAGTTTCAAACAAGTTGAAGATTAAACTCTCGCATCGTAAAACGCCTAAAAGCAAACAACCACAAAACAATCGCTGGAAATCAAACTATAGTTAACTTTACACTAACGAACGGACGTGGGACGTCGCTCACTCGTTGCGAAACTTACTCGTTTCCACGAACACCCCTGACCCTCCGCACGCCGTTAGCATAAGTAATCTTGACACTAATACACCCAGAAATGTGTACGTATGTTCACCGGCTGCGTAATTATCCTCAAGCTCTTATCCAGCCAGATCGAAGATATCTCCTGCAGCGGCGTGTTCGGGCGGTCCCAAACGGGTCGACAGCTTTTCGAAAGCTGTTTGCTTAGATAAGTATCAGTTAAATGTCCGACGCGTTTTATTTGTTTCGCGACGTGCTATTGATTTATGATTGATCCAGACGTACCAATGTCACCACCTTGTCACTCTATGTCAAGGCTTGTAGTATTATCGGGTATTGATCTGCTGTCTCTGGGATCACATCGTTAACTATTCTGCGAAGGTGCTTGCGCAATTGTGGTTCACTGCCTACGAGTGATGAGGTCGACGAGATACGAATACGATGTAAAATACGTGCCTGAGAATCTAATTTATCACTGTGGATTAATATTGACAAGTTTGGTACTAGCGACTTCTCGTGCTTATTCTGGTATGAAACAAGTGTGGCAAAAAATTGACACGAAGTTTTTTACTATTTAATTAGGTGTATAAAGTTCTCTATAGTGAATATTTTATACCTACTAAAGGTTTTAGTTTGTTACAATTAGTGACTTCTCCAAATTTAATGGCGAAAGGTTAGATCATTAGCGAAAACACTGTAGGCTAAGCCTATTTAGCAACCCGCTGTTCTAGATCATCAAGGCTAAAACATTGCAAACAAATTTTTGATTAACTGCTATGTCAATACGCATTCTGCGCAAGATTATCTCCGGGGATGTTTCGTGTTTACGAATTTATTTGAATTTAGTCGTGATTATAACAAACAGGAAAGGTTTTTTTATTTACCAACGTGAACGGAAGCGTGGTGTGATGAGTGCTGCACGATGCGAGATTGCCTCTAAAACACTTGGTGATTTGATGACTCTCGGAACTTGAGCAATTAGGCACCATGAATTTTTAGTAAATATGAGGTTTGGAGGTCATAGGAAGCATGAGCATTATATGAGATTAAATAACAGCTACCGCATCTTCATTTTCCGAATTGCTCTTAAATTGCAGTAATTGGTCATCTGTAGAACCATTGAATATTTGGGAATGTACAAATTTAATTTAATTGTGCATATTTGTACAGACATTTCATTGTAAGCGCTTAATGACGACGTTGTCATTAGGTAAATGCCTGTTGGCCTTTTTTTGTTTACGAACATTAGGTTTTTCTATTTCTTACCAGGTAATCTTGTAATTACCAAATCCATCGCAAAAATGACGCACTACGTCAGACATAAAATACTTGGTGTCATTACACGTCTGCGATTCTCAAGGGTAAGCTAAAATGCCTCTTTTTTATTATTGTGAAGTGTTATTAGATGTTAAAATACCTGTATTGTATGTGTGTCAAGATCCATGACATTTTCAAGGGATATTTTTGCGACATTTAAAGGTTAATCGGTATCAGGTCATTATTTCTTTTTGCTAAGTAGAACACGGGCATTAATATCGTTTAAGTGGGTAATAAAGTATGGTGTGTAGTTATTCTGGTCTATGTAGCAGTCTGATGTTCTTCAGTGTTCAGAATTTTTTTGAGAGTAACTATGCTTTTTCGGTTTCTATCTTCTTTGCCGGTAACAAGCGTGCAAATGGATACCTATGAGTACATTATTTTAAAGTATTCCATTATTAGTGACGTGCTGACCGTTTCGATCTAACTTACCTTAACATGCCGTGTGCTCTGTTAAGTAACCCTTTGTTCATCTTAAACCGCTTTAGTTTTTTTGGATTCGTCATTGTCGTCTGCGTAACCGTACTAACCGTTTATAAATAAGCATGAAATGCTACTGGCGCCTAGACTTCGCTATAAGCTAGTTCTCTACAAGGCAATACTTACCCGATACTTTGTTAAATACCGTTTAGTTATCCGCTATTAGTAGGTAAGCGGTTGTTCAACGGTATAACTATGTAGTGTTAATAATCTCGAACTGATTAAATGCTCAAAAGGGCGTGCACACGTCCTCGGTTAAATCAATTAATGCTCCAGACTAGCCCATTAGTTAATCTGTTATATAGCCAAGTAATAAAACTGGTGTATGCGGGATTACCACAGATACTTCCATGGATATGCGGGCTCCTATATTGCCCATAAACTTGCTATTTATAGAAGATTGTGCTGCCGAAGCAATAGCCTTTAAACCTTAACCTATGCGCAGCATTGAATCGAGCCCAATAAGTGTAATTAGTTTATGTGTAAAAATTTCATATCTGAAATAATCTTTTGCCAACTTACATTTTTGCCCAGTTATAAGCATTTTATCGAGGGCTATTATTATGAGTCAAAACTCAGTGGGTTTGCTTTAAGTACAACACAGATCCCGTAGCCACCCGACTACACCAAAAGCTCTACACCATAATATTGTACCTATTGTCATCGGGTTTACATAGCTGTGACTAGACTTGCAAGATTTGAACTAAACGAACTACTTATGCACAAACAAGTAATGTTTATTTAAAGCTTGTAAAGTGTTCAGTATACGAAGCCTGGCCCGACTTCTACTTTGAAAAGGGTATCAAAACAGCCTAGCTGCAAGTATGAAAGATGATCGCAAGCAATTAGTGGTTCATCAGTGCGTGACTTTGGCGGGGCTAAAAGCGTTGACCCATCTCTATGCCTTCATAATTCAATACACACTGAACACAACCGTTCTGCTCTGCTACGCGTAGTTTTTCATGCTATTCCGTATTTTAGAGCACCGATATTTATTTGTGCAAATATTTTTTATTTGAAACTAAAACTCAGGTCGTACGGTCTTTTGACCTGAATGAAATATCTTGGTGATTTTTTAGAGGTTTTTCATAATGCATCATGTCTTTAGTTTTAAGCACCGGATCTTGGTAACGTGAAACTGTTGTTTTAACTGTCGTATTGTGTTTACTACTAACTGAAAATAACCATTATAGTTTAAATGCGTGCGTAGCTGATGTTCGAAATAGTCCAGTGTGCCATATATCATTTTAGTAAGTACGAGATCAAAGGGATTTGGTTTTAGTCGTGGATCAGCGGTTTGGGAGGGCGACCTATAATTAACGTACTTACGCTGTTACGCTGATTGAAATGTGAAACGTGACGATTTGAACTTTAAAATATTAAGTCTTCCAATCTATTTCGGGATAAGTATATCTGTTTCGTTGACAGTTTTATGACTGTAAGAAACTATGTTATTGTACACCATTTTTCCCGTCTTCCTTAATTTATTTTATTTTAAAAGAGTTATGCTTCATGGTCTATTTATGAATGTTCAATATATGTCTTAATTGTTATGAGCATTATGTGTAACAAACAGTTTCGCAACACTATTATGATTAATGAATCATATAAATTTACGAACCATGTGCTAAAATTTATTGTCCGATTTCTAATAAACGCATTTTAGCACAGTTTAGTCGGTTAAGTAATGCCTTCTCCCACAAATTCCATAGTGACTGAACAAGTACAGAATGGAGTGACACTTGGAAGTAAACAAACTCACAGTTGTGGACAGTTTTCGTAAGCATCGTAGCGGAAACGTGTTAACCATAAAACAAGTGACGTCTCAACGGTACCTTGATAAAACACCATAAAGCCGGAATGGCAGTACGTTGTTTATAGTACGGCGACCTCGACGGAGTGGTCGTTAATGCCAATGAACGATCCAGCCACGAATAGTTTAAAAACATTTCACTTGCTGTCAATAAACACATTACTTACAAGTAGGATCGCTGCAGTAATCGAGATCCAAGCTATTGACCGCACAGAGCAGCTCAGATCAGGAACGGCTTACCCAGCTTGTTATAGACTAGTTCAAAAGGGATCTATCCTCCAAACTTCAACCCCCAAATTTAACAATGAGGTGGGGGTAATTTGGTATACATCGGGAAGTTAACAAGTTTCTACAGTAATGGGATCGATAGAAGCAGCACCATGTACACTAAAATGTTACATGTCACGTTTCGCTGTCAGGATGTTCAAAAAGGGCGCTGATATAGTCATTGACATCAACACGGTACACTTAAGTGTTGGTACGTTTACTTTCAAAACCGTTTTCTACATTTTTGCTTAATATAATAACTATGGAACAATTTCTTCTTTATCTTAATACCTCTCGTGGATTGATCATTTTTTCACCTCTTAATGTCTCGTTATGAAGCGAAAGCTAAAAATTTGAAAGTAGACCGCGTACATCATTCTTACTAATTAATTGATGGTCTTAGGTCAGCTGGCTTTGCTATAGATGAGTTATTAACGTTATTAGGTACCACATTTTATAAGTTCGTATTATAGGGTAAGACTTGCCTTCCGTAATAAGGTTTATTACCAGTGCTATATTACCAGCACTAGGCAATTCAGTGCCTACTCTAACACGTAGTCGCGTCGAACCTGGGGTAATCTTATGACTCATAAAATTTGCTACTACTGTTATTATGTCCTAACGAAACTGCTGGTTGTCCTATTTACTGTTGCTTTATGAACATTGTAATGACGTATGATTTCTGTTTCCAGGTACGAATGTAAACCCCGAAGATATTGTGGTAAGAGTTTGTACGTTGTGAAGCTTTAGTGAAACATGATTCACATGCTTCAAAGTTCAACTGTCGAGAAATTAAAGTCTCATTTCGTATTTGTTTCTTTTAATGTTTGTTTTGAAATTAGGTAAACTGATAAACTCGCCCATCAATCGTTCGATTCTTTGACAATCCTTCAGAGCTACCATAGCATGTAGCTTAGTAACCTGAAACGCGTCAGTATTTGTAACCTATTTAAATTAAACGTTAACACTGTTATTAAATAAGACGACATAGAAGTCAAAGACCTATAATGCGGTATTTTGCGGCAGGGGTTTTGTTATAATCATATGAAAGGCTATAGAATTAACATTAACGGACATGGCAACCCTTGCGTGACGCACTTTATTGACCGTGGTAACTTAGATCATCGACCTGCCGCCGTCGTCAAGTAATAGGAGTGTTAGTAGTAAGTACATTAAACTATGTCAGTAAAGGCACCGTGCCTGGTAATTATAAAACTGTCACTTTGTTTTAGTAGAACGGCTGTTTGATAGACGTATCATCAGTTTTAATTACTGGTCCTTACCGTATTTTCAGAATGAATAGTCCTCTTTCTCAATATAATCAGTTTAAGTGTGAAGTTCCGGATTATCTATAGAAAAACGAGGAATTTATTTCCCATTTGTAGAACAAAAGGGCTCTTGTTTTCACACGAGAATACGGTTGAATGGCCTTAGTCTAATAATGAAACAACAATAATGCCTATCAGAAACGTCTCTATAGAAACTGTTTGTACGACGGTGGCAAAACAGCGTGAGTCGAGTGCCTATGTTATATTTACGACAATACATCTTTATTACTTGTACTATACATAAAGGTTCGGGTTTCGTGCGATGTAAGTTGAAGAATTGCGCTATTGTAAGGATTTTGAGGGTAACGAATAAATAACTTAAATTAAAACAATTCGCTGAGACATTGTTATTTAGTTTATAGTCGGTAATTTTGCGGGTATACAATACACTTTATATAAAAACAAGAAGTAGGAGTAAAATAAAACTTTTTTTTGTCTTTAATTATTTTTGTTCTTAAATTAATGGTATTTCATGCGTTTGATTTTTAATGAAGTTCAGTTTAGGCGATATCTAAAACTTGTTCGGATTGCAATACAGAAGCTATACATTTTTTCCCTTGGTGTTTGAGTTTTATATCATACTGTTACAATGTATTCCTGTGTTCAATTGTGTCTCATTGTAATCACGGACTTTATTAACAACTGAGTTAGTTACAGCTCCCTGCAGCGGTTTCAATTTAATTGCAGTTATTATGCAACTAGCTATTAGGTCGTCAGAGTAGCTCGCGAACCACCCTTCGCCCAGATTCTCACGTTCGTTTGACTTCACCTAGCGAAATAATAAGGCCTCAGACGTGATTGCTAGGGCAAACGCACAATTGGTCAGTATCGTTTTCTCCGGAGGCATTTTTTAAAACGAAAATGTTGTGAGTTGCAGCTTCCTAGTTTGCTCTTTATGATAAAGGTTGAGATTTATTAACGTTATTAAATTTTGACTAGGGTTATTAATGATGTTAATTAAAGGCATGACTTATTCTGCGCACGTGACACTTGATTTTATCTTATTTTATTTACAATATCTGTTATGATAATACCAGCTATTGTTTTGATTGTGCATTACAGGTCTTCAAGTGGTTCTTAAAGTGGAACTACTTTCGTAATCTATTATACACCATTGATAATTTCATAATGACGCACGGAAGCACGTTATTTGCTGTAACTATTGCTCTTTCTATCGTAAGTTTGAATTGTAATTTAACCTAGATAATTTTATTAAATCTCTCAACTTTTAGGATTACGGGAACCCATGATCAGTTTAAACTGTCTAAAATTGATCGGGTGCAGACTTTTTCTTCTAAACCCGCTGAATTTCAAATGTTAGTGGCGTAAACTGTCAGGCAAAACTGTTGAAGCCGTCATTGGATAAACGATAAATTAGGAGTACCTTCCTAATGAATACTAGCTTAGTGAGTTCAATATGACCCTTTACGCATTGTATTTATTGTTGTAGATACGCGCAAATCCACTTATAAAAGCCAGTCTCGCAGACCCATTGTGTTTCACCATTTGCGGTCGCTGATGCCGATAAGCGCTTGAAAGTTGTCTAAACACAACCTTCGTATAGTAAATTGCATTTGCTTGCGTTGAAAACGCCCGACAATTTCTATATCATAGAAAAATATCGTCTAGACGTTTCGTACGTGTCTTTACTAACTTGGATTTTTTGAACAGCATGTGCAGAATCTTTTTTGTTATAAATAATAAGGGTTGCTCGACTAATGGGTTCTCTCTTTCACAAAAGGGTTGGATTTGTTGCATATAAATTGTTGCGTACCGGTAAATTTCTTTTTAATTGCGTTGGCCTAAGCAACTGTCAAGTGCAGTTGCCAAATTGGTCGAAATGCCGACGCATCAAATATTTTTGCGAGCCCGGTTGATCCGGATAAAGTTGCGAGCACCATTCCGCTCTCGTGAAAGCCCAATGGGACTCATTTGACGGAAATCGAGATGCGAAGCACACATCAGTTGACCCAGATACAGTGCAGCGGTACACCAGAAAATAATCTGAAACGATTATTATCTGGTGTATAAGCAATTTATAAGCCTACTTCGATTTAGAATGCTACTTTGGGTTTATCGTATTCATCCTAAATTCATTACGCTCATCTGGCTCTAGTCGTTCTCAAACCTTACCGACATAGACATTGCAAAGTTAATCACCAGATTATTCTTTACCTCGAACTTTTTTTGTGTAGATGGTTATATTTTATTTATTTCCATTGTCTTTAAATGAAACCTGCAGAACTACAGTTTCAATTGAATGAACACCTGCCGTCTCGAGTGTTCAATCGACAAATAGAACCGTTCGGATATGAAGAATGCTACTTTAATCGACTTACCTTTTAGTAGCAGTCTCGACTGGCGACTACTAGTTTTCAAGATTCCTCGTTAATTAACGATAAATTTCCTCTCCGCCCATTATCTTCGTTTGTAACTTTAAATGGATTGCTACGTACAATTAGACTTGTTTTCACTCGCTTGTATTTATTGATTCATTGTCTTAAGATATGCCGCAACTGTTATTATATTCGTATGCAATTATATGAATTTGTTAGCTCGTTAAACTGTCATCGTTAATTATTATCATTTTCCGGTCGCCATTCTCCATAAGTTATAATACAAAACATACATAAATTTAATACACCTTTAGAAAGTTAGCTCCCAAGGAACTTTATACATTTAGCAGGTTAAATTAACATGAACTCGTCCCCGATATGTCACAATACAGATTTAGGCTCATGCCTCCGATTTCGTCCAACAAGGGACAATAGCATCATTACATGTGGGATAAAGTTAGAACGTTACAAACCTTTAGGGCGAACATCTGGCGGGAAATAGCTCAGTAAATTCGACGCTTATTTGTACTTCTGTATCTTTACGGCATGGACACAATTACGAATTCAGAGCAATGTTTACAACCTCGGTAATAATGTTTAATGTCTCCATATTGTATAACAATAAGTATAAATTAAAATCTGTGAAATCCAGAATTAACACATTATTTTGACGACGCGATGGTAGTGACCCTGCCTACGAAGCTGGAGTTTCTGGTCCTGAGTCATGTTTTCTATGTGTTAAAGTATATATATTTCTCAATATAAGTATTTATATCGTTGTCTAGTACCCAAAGTTCAAGCCTAGAGTTTATAGTTTGGGACTAGCTCAATTGGTGTGACATTGTCCCCTGATATTTATTTATTTAGTTTTACATTCATGTTCAGGTTTTCTGGCGCTTTAAATTTCAATATTTATTACTATTACATAACTGATTACTTGATTAGACAAAACAAACGGAAAGTAGTTTTCGCTTGTTACAATTGTAGATAATGTGAAAGGAAGTGACTGTCTTAAATAGGTGAAATTGTTTGAAATTTACTTTTGTTTTACCAAGCGCGCTATCTGACTAAATACACTATTAGACCCATACGGCATACAGGCATCTTCGTCATCTGTTTAAGAGTGAGAAATGCGTTGTTTATTATAATCCATAAACGCATTTACCCTTGTTAGATAAAGATATCAAGCCACCGTTCTGACTCGATAGAGAGAAGTCAAAGTAAAAGGTAGGCGTCGATCGATAAGTGACCCCAAAAAGTATGTTAACCTTTTCCCGATTCGCTATTTTCCCGCTCCAGTGATTACTCATATGCGTATTCTCGCTGAGCAACCAACGGGCCGTTTCTATCACGATATTGTTTTATATGAACGGGTCTAAAAATACGTCTGCGATACATTCGCAAGTTCATGGACCTGGCAATATCGACTACCGCTCCGTCTAGCGTGGATGCTTTCGTGTGCATCATCGCTACATCTTACTAAACTTTGGACATCTCCAATCTCTCCTTGAGTATTCATAAAACAGCAAAAGCGGTAATCAAGTCTAACGAAATCATCTTTACGTTTTACAACCCAAGACTAAACTACTCCAGCTGGTTATCTTAATACATCCTCAGAAACTAACTTTAACAAATCTCATGTCTAATAGGTAAATCCTTTCTCCTGCCCGACAAAGTTTGGAACTGTAAAAGCCATAAACGTCTCTCAGTCTCCTTCACTCCCATTTCCCCTATATATGAGCAAAAAGTTAACAATGCGTAAAAGAGAAGTGGCGAATACGTGGAATTAATAAATAGCGGAGTAAACAAACCCAACGCGACACTGAGCTTTTGAGGAAGCGAAATGCTTTCCTCCAGCGGCTCGCGCGGCGTTTCCTCTCTGCCGCAAACCTGCATTTTTTAAATACATCCTCCTGAAAAACGACGCATTATTTTTATGGCACTCAAAGCTAATTGTAAGATGCTTAACCTAGAATTTTGAAAAATCATCTTGCAAATTTAAAATTACGAATATAGTATTGCTAAGGCTTGCAGTAGATACTGTTAGGCGATGGGCTTGCAACCTGTCACTAATACACTGGTTAACATCTTAGCCTGATTGTGCAAAATGTGGTTACAGAATTAGCAACAAGTTTTTAGGGTTGTTGGAAATTCTGTAGCTCTGCCTACCCCACTCTGGGAATGAAGGCGTGAGTTTATGTATGTATGTATGTAGTATTGCTAATTGAAACATTTTCAGAAATGTTTGTTTTTTATATTAAAATCTGCAGCTGCGGATGGGACTAATGGTTATAGACTTTATCGGTACGGAGTACCGATTATGTATTGACCTCTAATATTAAACATTCCTCAAAAGTGAGCTCAACAATGTCCAAGATTGTAAATGAGTAGCTGCTTGCAGTGATTCCAGATCTGATGCTTGAAAAGCCAAACTCTCGGGATTGCATCCACATTCTCCTGGAAGTACGAATTAGAACATTTGCTACACGATTCTCTACTTGCTGACAGTACTTTCACAGCTAAAACTTCTATAATATTGCCTTTAATTTACCGGCACTAACTTTCCGTTTAGATATAACAATTTGTCTTTGTTTTCGTAATCTACTCGTAAATAATCGACGCCCGTTTTTGTACAGGCAGCTGTTACTTAATTACAGTCGGCTCACCTGTTTGATTAATTCTCTCAAAGGTTCTCTTGGGGGCTTCATTTTGAAAAGTCTAAAGAACTTTAGAGGCTTTTATGGCTATTCGCTGGCCTGGCAGGGACTGCCGTCTGCGTCGTCGGTGTAATTGAGCGTATGATACGTGCGCCGCTTCCCGGCTGCGTCCAGTGTCCAGTCTATCCGAGACTTGTAGGGCTGCTCGACCATATGCAGCACGATAATTGATTTTAAACGCGAAAAACCTGTCGCTAAACCTATTTGGAACACCTTTCAATGGAACTGATAGCTTTTTACCGGTGCGCCATTCCAGTTACCAAGGAACCCGTTGCAACGATACCGCTTTTTCTAAAGGTACGTTGGTTTCGATTCAGTTAATAAAGTTCGTTTAACAACACCTGCGTTTGCAATAGTAATCAATATTAGCTCAGCGAATGTAGAAATAACTAAAAGAAATGCATTCTAGAAATGTGCTTCAGTTTGTTAGTATTAATTAATTCATTATTGTGGCACCTGCCAGTGATAGCCCTATGTCGCCTAGCATTGTACGCCAATACCTTATATAACCACATATCAGCCGGCTCCGACTGTGGTCACCACAGCTGCGCATTGTCGCTAGATAAACCATACACATACATCATGTCTGTATGTTTAGTAATAGCTCTGCACACGTGCAAGCCAATCACGTTTTGATTCGAACTTCACAGATTATTGGTTAGGCAACGTGAGGAAGCAATTGCCTACGAATATGATGAATGAACTAACAACAGGAAACGAAAATATGCTTCATGCGACCCATTATTACACAGTTTTCACCGTAAAGTCGCGGAAGTGGCAATAAGGCTGAAAGCATAGCTAGTTGTTAATACCATATCGATCAGCGTCTAGAAAACATGATGGATCGTACCATACGCACTGATTCACGATACTATATAGCTGTTATGCAAATCGAATTTGATGTACTTCTTGCCTTTCGCTCTGCAGTTACCCAGGCTTGTCTTACATTGCTCACTGTTTCCTCCCCCTCGTAACGAACCATAACATTTCATGGGCTGTTTGTATTATTACGAGGGAGAAATTGACAGAATTAGCTATAGGACAAAATATGGTATTTTGTTTGCTTTGCTTTTCGTAATTTTGTTTGGGACTTGAAAGTCATCCTTTCAAAGGTCCTATAGTCACGGTTAAACTTATAAAAGTGGTGCTTTCACTACGCGCCGACTTGCCGAGTGCTGCCGTTATTTCACACTTCAAATATTCGAGACTCCGCCGGGGCTTCCTTTGAGCCCCGCCATGGTGTAATGTCTGTGTTTATTTTGAAAGTTTACTCCGTCTTTTTCATCTATATTGCTTTAATTAAAACTGAAGATAGTTTAAATAGCTCGACCTGCTGATCCTTTGCCCTTTCATTTGAAGTTTTCGGTCGAAGTAAAATTTCAAACGTTTCGATTCGTATACTAGATTAACTTAAACAATATTTGCCAGACGACGGCGGCGTCAACAAGTTTGAGTTTATTGAAGTTGATTTTGTAATCAATGTTTGCCTACGGAATATTATTCGACTTTATCCACATAACAAGTTTCTTGGAATTAGTTCAAAATAACATCAACATAATATTACTGCTGAAAAACCTCATCTCTTCTAAACCTGCGCCTAATGATGATTACTCATCATTGATTAACCTCGTGCTTACGATTCGATAGAGGTGGTTTAACTTTGCTTATATTAGTACATAGTGCCAAGAACACCACTAAAGGTGTATTTTACATGGAAATGATTCAGCTGGGCATTCACTGTTTTAAGGATCGTGCGTGCGCCGTCCCTGGCCCTCCGTTTGAAGGTATTACTCACAGTAATCAATGTGTTTTGATCACGGATATGTTTCGTTTGCTATTTATTATTATGTTGTTATACCATTCCATTCAATGATTATTTGCAGGTGCAGATTTTAAAATACTGTATTGCTATGACTGCAACTGACAAATGAATACTTAAATATGTTCTCAATAATTTCCTCAGCTTAATTGCATTTATCAAAGTTAATTTTATCATTGCTAATTCCGAGTTTGCTTCTAAACGATGTCAACGCACTGCAGCAGAGTAAATTACGCTTGTAATTTATGTAGGGCCGTAAACTCTTGAAATTACGCAACTGTAAGTAGCATGTGAATTTATAGATTCCCACGGTTTAAATGGACAGGATATTAATAATTAAACTGTATCTTGAATATTCTTGAGTCGATGTATTATAGTCGTGAACACAACCAATACTTTTCTTAGATTACGACTTGTTCCATATTGAACACAAGCATAAGGCATAAAGCGTTTACAAAACTGCCCTCCCGAGCCCAACAATAGGGTGTTTTATGTTCCGAACTACGCACAAATTATGGAGCGCCCGTTCTCGAGTGTACTCCAAATACCGCCTGTAAAACTTATTTACATATAGTAAAGTTCACCGAGGGGAGCGGGGTTGGATTCAGAAACCGTATACCGTTAAGAGTTTTAGACCGTGTATATGTGTAGAGTAACCGATGTGGAATACAATGTGTCAGTCTGCTATGTCAATTATATACGCCTCCTTTAAGTCCAAGGTACGGTAATGTAGATGTTTCGCAATTATTGTATCGTAATTCGGTTTCTGATCTTAATTCTGCAACAATTTCGTTATTTATATTAATTGATTTAACGCTTAGGTTCAACGGTTTCTTGATCTAGGCCTGAGGCCAGAATGTTTACAATTCTGAAGAGTCGATTTTGTGATAATATTACATTCATCTTTATTTTCAATAATACCTCGTTGGTTTTAAATAAACATTCAAGCCCTTCCAAATTTATCACAGAAATACATACTGAATTTTGCAAACTTGGTAAGGCCTGTGTAAATAACACCTACGCTGTGTCCCTTTTGTTATCGCTGACAGATTGCGGAATTATCTTCGTTGTAAAGGTCATATTTTAAGAACGGCATTTAATTAGTTGTGTATGTGGCGTAGATTTAAAAGTATTCGGAGCCATTTATGATAAAAGAAATGAATAATGTTATCTCTACGTTGGTTGACACAGCGTCCTCTATTCCCCTCATGTTTATGTAATTTATTTACCTCACCTAAGACCCTCGGAGACCTTTGAGATATTTTTAGGCCCGCACTTTTAAATTCTTTATTTTGCGTTATTTCTGTGCTAGTGTTCTGCTCATAGCGTAAGGAGAATATAATCTTGTTTGTTTTGTGCTGTAAATGTTATATGCGTTCTATGAAGTCTTAATTACTTATTTAGTTCTATAACCACAACAGCCTTTAATTTATTATTGTTTTTTATAAAACACTTCTCGTCATTAAGAGAAATAACCTAATGAAAATAATTCAAGATTATTGTTAATTTCAGAAGCGCTTCGATAAAACCGATATCAGATGTTAGCTAATGTTAAGCTTCATCATCTTTCTGCCTTTTCTAAATATGCCCTGGCTCGCACCGGTTGATAATAAGTGTCGTTATGACTTGTTTGAAGTAATTAGTATGAAGAACCTTCTTTGTAAACCACCTGGTCGCAGGTGTTTCAACGGATGCGGCCCAAACCAGATCTTTGGGACCGGTCGGAAACGTTAATACATACCGTCATTTAAACACCATAATTTTGATAATAAGAACCATTTATTAGGTTAATGGAGTACTTTATGAATTGTTTAAACAAGGTGCATGAACAGTTGGCGTTGGTGGTGAACGTCACAATTAGCACATTTTACGGATATCTTCTTTGAATTAGTTCGAGTGGTACTGTGAGAAGTTTTGGGTATGTAATAAGTATTACATTAAAATGGAGTTTTAAATGTATTTTTTCAATTTGTGCCGTGTCTTAGCAAAGTAAGGTTAGAAATTTTACACATGTCCCTTAAACTTCGTAAAAAAACTTAATTATTGATAGGACTCATTTAAACCATCTTAATTTATGTCTCAATTAATTAATTAATAAAGAAAACATTTATAAGCATTAACCATAATGGTGGCTCAGGCTAAGTGCCTATAAATAGCAAGCACAAGCTCGCTTCTAACAACCCCCGCATTTCAACATTTTCAAAGCGCCTTAGAAAATGTGGACATTTAAATTACTGTCATCTCCAAAAAAATACTTAAGCTCCCTTCTTACCTCTTTTGCTAAATTAATAAATGTGTTTAATTACACGTCAGTTGTAAGTAGGTACAGTCAAGGAATTTAATTCCTATACCACTTTGGACTATGTCAAAGTGACGTAATCAATCAAAACGTAAGAGACTTCTTATGTTTTTATTTACTTCTCTGGCATTTGTCATAGCCCAAATTGGTATAGGAACTAAATTCCTTGACTGTGCAATCGGCAAACCCTGACCCACCATAGACCTGCTTGACTGCTGAGTTTCTTGCGGCGTTTCTTCTCAGCAGTGGTCTCCTCTTGGGAAGCGCTGGTAGTAGGTATCTTGACGTGTAAAAGTGCCCGAGCGGCCTACTTACTGAATAAATTTCTTTTATCTTCTTTTTTTTTTAACTGAATTGTAGCATTTTGTTTGAGAATTCTTGCAATTTGACGTGTTATCGTATTGTTTTCAAGTGGGCCGTCATTACTGTCATGTTGACAAGTAAATAAGAGCTATCGTACCGTTGAAAATACGGTAACATGTCAAAGCAATATGGGTTTAACCAGTAGAATATAGAGGCCCAGTACTGTTCCACTTTACCGATCGTACCTACTTTAGTTTTCGATGTTTTTGTTTTTGAATCTTATTAAAGAGTGGTGTTATAAAATGAACTTGTGTATCTGTCTTTAGTATCGTAGCTCTTAACTTACCTGTGTTTCACAAAAAAACGGTTGGGATGTTAAAGTGATTGTTCGACTGGAAACTTAAATTAAGGCTGGTTGGTGGTATAGTTTACAACCATTACGCATACCTACACAATATTACCAATCGCAATATATGAAATCGTTCTTAACTTGGAACAACGTTTGATGAATTACTTGAATTCTTGTCATAATCATGTTGTTTAGCATGAATTTATTAATTAATCACTCGTTAAGCGCCACTCCTTTCAAGCATCATTTTCATTATTTCCATAGATAATAACAATAATTATAATATTCTGTTTTTATTCGTAAGTGATAATTACTACAGGCTTTGGTCGAGACTTAATCGGCTTATTCATGCACATTACCTACGCGTTGGTGTAGGTGATATAAGTAATTATCAAAGTTCCAGGAAAAGCATCCAACGCGGATTGTAATTTTATTTTTAGTTCATATCCTATCGATAAATTTTCATATAGGTACCTGACAATCAAGAACATTGTAGAAAAAAAAGAGTAAATTGAGAATGGTTTTCTTTCCATGCGAAAGTTAAGTACAGATGAAGTGAATAATAATTTCCCATCGTTTTTTGTCGGATAAGCTCGTGTTTATCTTGCTTTCTCACTTGGTTTATTGATGGGTACTGAAGCGAATTGAGAAAGCAAGACATTTACGAACTTATCCGAAAAAAACGATGCGAAAGGATTGTTTACTACATCTGTATATTCTTAGAAGTCACCGAGAATTTCTTGTCGGTCCAACTTTGGGACCCACCCGTCTTCTTGTATATGATACTAACATGACAAAACATTATACCATGTCTCCCATATCCGCTTAAGCCAAATCTACTCTAAATCTAATTGAATTATCGCAAAAAGAGGGTAATTAGAATTAATACACAAAAGATCCCATAGGGTCGAAGTGTATCCTTAATGACAAGCATAGAGGCATTCCATCTTAGTCCTCAGAGTTGGCAGCGCATTTGCAGTCTTAGGCTTGCCTGCCTTGTGAATGCGAATGTCTATGGGTAACAGTTTCCACTTACCATCAGGTGGCCTGTGTGCTCGTTTGCCTTCTCTATGCCATCAAAAAAAACCCCACCAAACAAAATAACATAAGATGAGCCAAATCTAAATATAGGATCCAGGATCTTCAGTAGCTCAGCACCCAATCAAAGTACAGCCACAATAAGTTTCCGTGAAAAATAATTTTGGGACAAGATTTTGCTGCCGGCTGTACTTTTTTTTTTCAATGACTTTGTCTGCTTATCAAGACCAAACGAATGAGACCCAACACGGTGGGTTTATGTTAAGTATAGCGAAGATTCCATCATCAGATACCATCATATTGAATTGTCAATATTGTCATATCGGGTTAAGTCAAGTCAAAGTCAAAGTGTTTATTTGTAAACATAGGTAAAACTAAAATAGTGGTGGAATTTTTTTTCTTGGTGGAACACTATGTTTTGCCAAATGGCGTACAAAAACATGAGAATTTCTCAAACATACTATATATTACAAGATAAAATATTAATCATGAAAATAAAAAATTAAATAAAAATTGATATACATTATTACCTACTCCTCGAAATTTTCGAGCAGAAAATCTGAGATCGAATAAAAACATTTTTGTACAAGTAAGTTAAATAATTTAGTTTTCATTCTAATTGCTGGTAGGTTTCTTAATGTCAAGGGTAACTTATTATATATCTTACTTGCTAAACAGAATACACTTTTATGCATAAGTGCTGTATTGGAGAATGTTGTACACAGATTCTCATTAAAACGGCGGTTTCTACTGGAGACATCACAAACTTTCTTGAACAACAATGAATTCGTTTTTACAAAGACTGCCGTTTCAAATATAAAAAGACAAGGCACTGTGAGAATTTTAAAATTAATAAAGTGCGGCTTACAACTATCCGTCTGTTTTAGACCACACATTGCTCTGACGCATCTCTTTTGGACCTTAAATACAGTATCCCTGTTTGCCGAATTACCCCAAAACATAATACCGTAACGTAGTGTTGACGCCACAAAACCATGGTACGCCATTAAAATGATTTCAGTATTACCTATTTTGGCAAGTCTGCGCAAAACATATACATATTGACTTAATTTTTGACAAACTTGTTCCGTGTGAGGCTTCCAAGATAAGTTGTTGTCAATTTGAACTCCTAAAAATTTAGTGACCGTAACAGATTCAATTGTATGTCCTTGATAATTACAAATCATTGGCAAGGGCAATTTACGTTGAAAGAAATGTACAAGTTTCGTCTTATCTAAATTTATTACTAAATTGTTAATATCTATCCATGTAATTATTTTTCTTATAGTTTCATTAATTTCATTTTCATAATCATCAATATTATTACATTCAATTATAACAGTGCTATCATCAGCAAACAAAATCATGGGGTATTTTATATGCTTAGGTAAATCATTTATAAATAATAAAAATAATAACGGTCCTAAGACACTCCCCTGTGGAACGCCATACGCAACCTTTCGTTTCTCAGATCTGTATGAAATCTGTTGTTTAGTGCGTAAACATATTTGAGTTAGTTCTGTATACTGTTCTCTCTCACTTAGATATGACTGAAATAGATCTAGTACATTCCCTCTTATGCCGTAGTCATTAAGCTTCTTTATTAGTATTCTATGGTCTACGTAGTCAAAAGCCTTTGACAAGTCCATGAAAACTGCACAGACATGTTTTCGCTTGTCCATGTTGCTAATTATGGGACGTATTAAATCAAATATCGCCATATTAATGGTTTTTTGTTTTCTAAAACCTTTTTGCTCATTTGCAAGAAGATTGTGATTCTCAAGATAAGCATAGAGAGATCCATAAAATACTTTTTCAAATATTTTAGAAAGTACAGTTGCAAGAGCAACTGGTCTATAATTTGATAAGTTCTCCTTATTACCTTTTTTATACAGTGGCTTTACGATGACGGTCTTTAGTTTATCTGGATAGATACCTAATTCAATGCATACATTAATTATGTGGCTAAGCGGAAGAGCAATAATATGGGCTACCGTTTTTATTACTTTAGTGCAGATTCCATCATATCCTACACTATTTGTATTCTTCAGAGACCTAATAATATTAAAAACATCGTAAGGAGTCACTGGTCTCATATACAAAGAGTGAGGACAGTTCACGAAAACACTCGTGCCGCATTGCTCAGATGGCCCAGAGGGCCTTTTTTTTTGCGGTAAGTCCACGAAGTAATTATTAAAGGCATTAGCAATCTTAATCGGATTAGTTATCGTACTTTCGCCCTGCACTATTTTTGAAATGGGTTCTTTAGGATATTGATATTTAGTACTGTTTATGACTTTCCATGTCGCTTTAGATTTATTACTCGCAAATTTTATACGATGGCAATTTTGCGAACGTTGTGTAAGATTTATTATCTTATTTAATGTGACACTATATGATTTTAATCTTTCTTTATTCGCTAAACTGGGATTTCGTCTATAAGTCCATAAAAGCTGTCGTTTCTTTTTAGAGCAAGTTTTGATTCCTCGGGAAATCCATTTTGTCTTTATTTTAGATTTTATTTTTATTATTTTCGAGGGAAAACATAAATCGTAAAAACAAGTAAAAGTTTCTAAGAAGGAATCAAAAGCTAGATTCGTTTCATTACTGTTTAGTATTTCTGAAAAAGAAAGATTTTCTAAAGATTTTATAAAAATTGCCAAATATTCATCATTATAGTCACGCTGTTTTATTTGCCACGACTTAATAGCACAAGATTTTGTGACAGGGATCTTTAATATTTGAGCTGTGTGATCTGATAGGCCGAGTTCCACAACTCTGCCTTTGCACGCTTTCACATTGTGAGCAAAATTATCCAGGCACGAATTGCTGCTTAATCTAGTCGGTTCCTTTATTGCTAGTTGTAAATTGTACTTTAACAAGAGATGTTCAAATTCAATGGTATTATTATTTTTCTTTAAAATATTAATATTAAAATCACCACACATTACAATTTTCTTTTTCGTGTTATTACATATTTTTGTGAGTAACTTATCAATTCGATCAAAAAATAAACACATATTTGATTGAGGAGTTCTGTACAAGCAAATTATAATTATATTGTGTGGTGTTAATTCAATTGCACAACATTCCACAGAATATTTTATGGAAAGATTTGTGACCTCATTTAAATCTTTGTATTCGTGTTCAGATTTCACAAGTATACATGCGCCTCCTCTTCGCGTGTCCCGTGAGAAGCTCGTTGCCATCTTAAAATTAGGTATGGTGACCAGATCCTCCAGGCCTTCTTGCACGAAGTGTTCGGTGATACAAAGTACATCAATAGGTTGTCCGTCAGCTACTAGTTCATCCAAACATACCGTTAGGGCATCAGCCTTACTCAGTAATCCTGCTATGTTTTGATGCAAGACGTAGATGGAGTTATACGAAAAAAACCTGGTGTTGCAGTGATTTCAGGGGTAGAAGGTTTTCTCTCAGCGTGACACTCTGCAGATATCTGTTTCTTAACAGAGTCTTTTCTTGTGATTGAAAAATAGTAGGGAATGGTGCCTTTCGCGGGACGTGAGGGTTTATGAAGAATGGAAAAATAGTAGGGAATGGTACCTTTCGATAGGATTGATGGTTCTTGCAATCTCACTTTTTTGAGAAATACAATCAGTGTTGTAATGTCATTGAATATCATTGTCATGCCATGATTATTTAGGAGTCCAGATCGTTTCTCGAACATACTGTAATCATAGGACAGGTTTTTATTGCTATCGACGAAGTACGCATATTCATATTTTTCAATGTCAAGATATAGAAGCCGATTAAAAGTTTCAACCCTCCAATTGTACATTGTAGTATATTTTCCGTATTTATATGTCGGAAAACAGACAATAATATTTGTGTGTTTTAATGTTTGTAAATTATCTCTTATATTTTTAATCAACTCTGAATAGTTTTTAGACTCTCTAAAGTCTTCTTCGCCGATCAGAACAATGCAGAAGTCATTCTCTGTATATTCTATCAGCTTTGTTTCTATGCCATGCAGCATGTGTTGAATTCCGACGTTTGTATTTATGAAATGGCTGATCTCAAATGATTCTCTAAGGTAATGCTGTGCAATATCTAAGGTTTCATTTTGATTGCCGCTGCTTAGAATGCATAATTTATTCTTAGGCATTTGTTCTCCACTCGAAATATATATCGGAACTTTAGGTAGCACTTTTGGAAATAAAGGCATGTTTTTGTTTTGTGTTTCCGCACTCTTAAGAGTCTGTTTAGGAAGAATGGGTGCTACGTCACAATTGGTAGTTGGTACTAAAACCCTGGGCTCAAGGCCCGTTGATTCACTGTCGTGGTATGAAGAGCGCCGCTTGCTTCGCTTGTTCTTTTGCTCAGTGTTTCTTTTAGGCGTCTGTTCGGTGAGGACTTTTTTGTAGAGTTGAATTTTATCGTGTTGCGATTGTAAAACCTTCTTCATTTCACAGATTTCTAGATTCAATTTTTCAATTTCATGATGTGCACTAGCCAACTGTGTATGTAAGATTTCAAGGTTAACATAAGTGGTCCGAAATTTAGCCCATTCCAATAACGGGAGCTGCTTCAAAACTGACATTCATACATATAAACATCGCAAGTTACTAAGACGCTTGTTAAAAAGAGTAAGTTAAGTATATAAGAAACTTTATTTTACCAAACGCAAATTAGATTAAACACGGATAAGAAAAAGTATTCAGCAAATCCTGAACTTATATTACGAGTAAATTGGTTGCTGAAACTAGTTTTCCCATTTCGATTTGGAACTATTTGGCGTAGCCACAGATTTTCTCGTAGGTATGCTTACGAATAGGTACCTAATAAACGATACGACGTGCATTTAGGTACGAATTCGCTATTGCGGTTTTAGTTTTGCGTTGAAACAAACGCATTGTAGTTAAATTATTTTTACACTCTCGTGCACTATATTTGTTCATATGTATGTAGAAGTAGTATTAATTTATGTAAATCGTTCTCATGTGAAAAATAAGTAGGCTAATAGACTAACACCGGATTGAATCTTATTTTTTATTAAACGAAAATGTAATGGTAGTATTATACACATGTAACACTAGCTTTAGCTAAAACTGATGTTAGGTATGTCAGTTGTAATAAAACTAGTCGACGGAAACATAGTAGGCAACTAAAAGCACATTTCCGGTTACTACAAACGTAAAACTTCCTAAAGTTAAAACTTTTAACATGAAAATTCGACCATAAGTATTCTCCGCCCTAAAATCGTTTAGTAGTAAAAAGAACCCTGAAAGTTTCAGGCGTCCGACGCAAGCTGTTAGTCTAGTCTAGTCGGAATGAGGCAATAAATTGTAGGGGACGGAAGTTCGTACCTGCGAACACTTTGCTTCCTTACTTACGTCTCCGACCTAGATTAACTAAAGTTGCTTGCGCTAAGTGACTATCGATTACCTCCCCCTTAATTGCAACCCTGACACGCGATTGTAAGTCATCAACAACCCTTCAATTTGACTCAATTAGGCACTAAACTACTTTCTTTTTCAGCATATGAAAGAACTTAATCTTTTGTTCCGTCCGTTTTGCAAAAGTTTTTCTCGCGGCAGCCACAGTATTATTTATTGCGTTCCTTATCTGAACCCAACTTTCTGTTTTTATTGCAATGTATTTTTGTATCTAATATCGGCGCAGACTAGATATTTTGTTGAAAAAACGAAAGCGACGTATCCATTCCCGAGGCAGTGACGTTCCCTTATACACCCTTGAATTGCCGCATGGTGGAGGAATAAAACTGGCTCGCAGACGGCCCAATTCATTCTGTCACGTACGTGCGTGGCGCATTGCCTCGGATACCGAGATAAATACATAGACAACTCCACCCGATGTGTATCTGCCCACATAATCCGGTTTTCGCGCTTCCCTGTAATGAACCGAACAATTAACGCATTTTCCGTGACTCTAGTTACGGACAGTGTAACGTCCGCGTACATTTTGCAACTCGACTTATATAAAATCGTCTCAACACTTCAGTTTATCAGCAATCTTTCCGTCGATGACTACCTGATAAGCTTGGTCACACTCGTAATTCTGTATACAGCAACACAATAACAGTTTTAATTGGTCCTGTAATAGATTACAGAAGTAATTACTGTATTAGGATCGTGAAACGCGTTTTGGAGTGGGCTATGTAGCAGTTGGCGGTAGGGAAGCCCTGGGGTATTGATCGCTCGCGCCCCACACGTTATGACCATCGGCGACAGAAGGGCGCTCCTGGCTTCCCGTAAACATTCCGATGGGTTCGGCTTGCGCGCCAAAAGGTATGCCACAGTTGTTTTAAGGATAAGAAGCTTACATGAGTTAACTTTAAATCATTACTGTGTCGAACCCCACGCTGTTAGTCCTAAATTTAGATGTTTATGCTCACGTCGTGCGCCCAAAAAAAAGCATCGCATCGTTTATTTGTTATTGGAGAAGTAGCTACAAAAAGAAGTCTTCATTATAATTATAAGCTTATACTGCTTCGTCATAACATGATGCAATACAAAATTGCACACCAACAGCCTAGCATTGTAAGTTAGGATGATTATAACCATGCGTGCATCATAGATGCTATCTTAAATCATTTGTATCCTTTACATCACCAAGGAAACAAACCATGCAGTTTTAATTCATCCCTAAAACCACTACGTTTACTACTTGGTATATTAATATTATCAAATGACAAAGCAATCACGTCATTTGATAACATTCATATCCCAAGTAGTAAATCCTCACCAGAAGGCTAAAGTCAAATTGATAAAGTTCCTCGCCAAATAGCTCCAGTTGGACGTAGAACCGTTTTAGAATCGAACACTTGATTGCCGACCGTGCGGTCGAGGTAATAACCTCTGCGACCCGTAATCTAGGGTCTTTGTACCGAGGACCTGGTTCTAATCGACGGCCCTGAACGCAGAGACAAGTTTATCGTCCTTAGAATAAAATACTAAATGTGATTTGCATACGAAATTGTTGTCGATCGCTTCGCGTAATGTAATGACGCAAATAAGCAAATGAGCATAAAAAGTTGTTTTTCCAAAACCTTCCTGGCGGTTTTCTGTCTGTGAAAATGCTTTATTGCATTTCAGATATAACTCGACACGCAAAAGCATATGGTACCGACGTGTCTGCTGGTATGATCTAAGATCTAAGAAAGTTTACCTCGTTAGCAATTCGCATGAATGGTTCTCATTATAATGACATTCTTTTGATCCAATCGTTGACCTCAATAGAGGTTTTATCTAGCATGCATTGTAGTTTGAATAAATATAAATATTGATTTACTTTTATAAGGTTAACTAAACCTGACCACTTTCCATTTCTTCATTAGCCACATATTATTTCCAGTGAATTCGGCTGGTTGTCCCAGTTTAGAGAAACTATATTTTGACTGCAAACATTGCATCATAAGCTGACATAAACATCCCGTGCTGGCGCAGGAAGTAGGTTAACCTAATAAAACTTGCTTTTAATCAATGCACGATAAAGTTACATTGAAACTTAATAAGTTAACGAAATTGCTGCTGCTGTTTGTCAAAGGATGTACGGAACTATTTTGTGTTGGCGCCGGACTGAAACTGCGTTGCCTCTGTTTATCCAACAAACTGCCCCTATGCGTTGCATTGTTGCCTCATCCTGTGCACACGGTCCTTTGTGCGCCGCTGACGCTTTGCAAAAGAGATAAACAAGATTAACGGCTTATCCAGCAGCTACCATGTATCTGGAAGGTATCTTGCTAAGTGCGGCGGCGGCGTGTCCTAGTGAGCGGAAATTGCGGAAACCGAGAGGGTTAACCTAAAGGGAATGTCCGAGATATTTTTGTTTGAACGTGGGATTCACGATAGGGACGCGGTTTATCTTTACTATTCTCGTTGATATATGGGATGAACTGCCGAAAGGTTGTCTTGGGTGCGTAGCGGTGAATATAATTAAGAACTTGCTCGTAAATAATATAGTATGCTCTCTAAAAGCACTACATGCGTCGAGCTCGTAACGTTCTTACATGTAAAGTGGCGAGATAAATTGTTTTGCTGCTCTATGTAGTACAATTTCAATTTGATGAACAACATTTTCTACTCCATATGACGTTATTTTACTTCCTACTTAATGTCACGCCGTGTGGTGAGGTAATATTTTGTATGATGTGCATATAAAACCCATAAGAAAAGACAGGAGGATGCAAGACTTGCAAGTTGCCACGTTTCTGATTTTTTGACATAACAGTTTTTCAAGCTCAGTGACTCAGTTCAATCCACACACACAGGGCGTCCCACGGCTCAACTGTAATCTGTTTCTGTTTCATTGTTTACAGCTCTATTGTCGCTCTTGTAACCAGGCATAACTGCTGCAACAACCATATTGTGTTAAACTTGCGCAAACAGATGTTACAGGTAAATTGCATGACCATCGGAATGTGGAATAATTAATTCGTAATCCAATATGCCTATGTTTATTCATACCTAGGCATATTGGATTACGAATTAATGCAGCAAAACTGTTAATGCAGCAAAAACTAAAGTCCTATGTTTTTATAAAACTGCTTCGTCGGCACCCCAAATCGAGCCCTTTATTAAGTTACATGCGAGACACCATTGTTTCACCTTATCGTACTCAACTCCAGCAGTTTTTTGACACCGGCATCATCTAGCCTTTAGCATTTTGTTAGTTAAATATTAAGAGTAAATAATAATAGTAGTTTTATTACCAATTTCGCCAAACGATGGTAACCACTTAACAGACGATTAGAGCGTTAACAGCTGTCAAAATGTATGAACTAACTGTCGATTAACATTGATTAAATTTAGCATCTTGTGGTGAAATGGTACTTAGAGTGAATAAAATTGTTTGCTATCTTAACCAGCACATGCGCAGGACAGTTGTAATTGGTAACCGTGATCCTGGCCCCACGAGACAGGCGTCGCCTAGTGTGGTGGTCATTAGCAATATGTTTTTAAATGTACAAATATTTTTTTGGTAAATAAACAATTTTTATTTATTTTTATTTTTTATTTTACCTGTTCATGTGGCAATAGCCCTTTATTAATCAGTGAATTCTGAGTGCCAATCCTTACTCTTATAGGCTTATTTTTGTTTGTCAAACCAGTGACTCATTTTAGTACCATGCATAAATGAACGAATGAACATTTTGTATATTGTGAGATATCTCATCTTAATTTAAGTCTCAGGTTTGGTGTTATTAATCCGTGTATCTGATGATACTGATGCCACAGTGCTCAATGATTTGTACAAAAATCTTCATTGTATATGACTCGGCAGCGTTTCCGGCGGTTAATGTCTCGTAATACGTTGTTCTCGGTATCAGTCGAGCGTGCACTGTGTTTTGAATATGGCTTATTATTAGCGCGGTTGAATGCCGTGGCAACATCAGTATGTTTTTGCACGTAGAACCTGGCTTTCATGCTAAAATGAATATAAGCCCTCAGGGCTAAAGGGGTAAAAATATTTCTGTAGTAAAATAACTATTTTATTTATTTATATTAGCTTATCAAACGCTTTCGTCCCTAGAGTAGGTAAACATATGTGTATATATAGCGAAATTCGCGGGAGCTGTCGATAAACCAACAAGACATTTTCATATTTTAAAACAAATAACCTTTGGAATTCCTCGATCATTCGATGTTCTTTGTTTAAACCCTAGACATGAAGAAATCGTCCACGAATGATCACGATAGACATTCAAATGTTCAATTGTAACTAACTTCCTCTAACTGTCCAATTTGGTTAATCATTGGGAAGTTACCGCATTTCATTTACACGCTTCAATGAGTTGATTGAACGGTCTTATGTTGCATATATTATAACGTTATCGCAGCTCGAATGGTTTAGAACTCATTTCTGTATGACCTTGCCATTATACTGCTTCCTTTTTATTTCGATGCTTAAGTGATTTGTATGCCTGAATCTCCTAAGAGTAAAAGTTTATTGCTTTCAGCTGGGTAACATTTCTATCTCCTCAACCCAACTACATGCAAAGATATCTTGTGATCTTGTATCAATTGGCTTGTTTACTGCTACGTTGCATTACATCTGCACTTGTATATGATGAATTATAAAATGAAACACATTAGCATGTACAAGCCGAGGGTGACGATGTGGGCGGGTATACATATGAAAATTTTGTACTGTAAATAGATTGAAAACTCTGGTAACTTACCCCATACAGTACTTAAAGTACTTGATAATTCTAACGTAATTTACCAGATCAACGCCTGTTAACTAACTTATAACAGTTATAACTATGATGACGACGATGGCTAGAACAATTGACTGCCGCAGTCGAGTCTTGTAGGCATAACATTCGAACAAGCATCCAGCTATTGTCTCAGCCACAGCTGCGCTTGACACCCACGTCCGCCAAATACATATCATTGTCAAGTTCAACAGAAACTACGTGTTTCGACTCGACAACTACTTATACATTATGGTGCTTTAAAATTAACTTAACTTGCTCAAGCGTTACTCCAACAATGGTTAAGTACGTTAAAGTGTCAACGCTAGCTGGAATGTAATTTGGAATTTGTTTTGTCTGTCAATCTAGATTAGTAAGCACGCCCTTATCTACTTAGTTAAACCAGCTGACTGCGAAAACAATGACCTGTCCCTTATAAAATTAAATGCTTATAAAAATAACCATGTACAAAATAGGGATCCCCTTGGATCGCATAATGTGTTTTAGACTAATATTGTTTCGCATAATTGTTTTCGCATAATTTGTATTGGCATAATAGTACTGACGCATAAAAATACTTTAGCATACTCCTTTTTTAGCATATTACGCTATTAGAATAATTTTAGTTGGACTAATTTGTATTTGACTAATACACATTATGCATTATTATTGTTTGGGCTAATAATTATTTGTCATATCTTTAACCATAATATTAGGTTTCTAAATGAATAAAACACAGTTTTTTTGTTACCATGCATTTGGATTTCATTTAAAATGATTTTATAAATTAGGTCACGTTAGGTACATTAGGTTAGGTTATGTTAGTATGATATCCAGGCGCGAAGCGCTCAAGCAACGTAGAATAGGAGGTCCGCGAAGCGGACGTCCGTCGACCTCGTTTTAGTTCCTACATATTTTTTTAGGACAATACTTTTATGCATTTTGTAATAATGCCAATTCATTATTATGACTTTTTGCAATTATGCTATTTGACGTTAGTCTTGATGACAATTATGCTTACTGTATTTATGCTTTTTAATGTTATGCGTAATAATATATGCGTAAAGATGATTATGCACATCATTATTTCGGCTAAAAGTAATTATGCGTAACACTATTATTACAAATAATTTTATGCCATCCAATAGAGAACCTACAAAATAGCTTACGTGGATAAATAACGCAAATCCCGGCTCGACTGTCACGCGAGCCAATTATTCTAAGCTGTACGTTTCGAGCTTTGAACCAACTGATTCGTGCGTAAAAGTTACGGCTCATAAACCTTACGAACCGTGACTACCATAATATTCCTCATTTAACTCATAATCCTCACAAAACTCAGTACGATAGCGCGAAATATTAAAAGCTTCTCAAATAACAGAACCGTAAAACGATGACTGGATCACCCGCATCGAATAGGGCCTATATTTCCAATTCAAACCATCAAACGAAATTCGATTAATACATTACCACGTATTTTCTAATCCAGTGGTTACAGATTTGTTTGTTTCGCGTTTTTCGATTGTAACTCGTAATGGTATGTTTTCTCCTTGAGGCGATTCACGAATTTCGCATTTGTCTTCGAAATTGGACGAGGGGAGGTAGATATTTCCGCATCGGCGTTTGTTCAGTGGTTCAAGTTCAAGATTCGCCGGGAAGGGTTTATTGACCGGCCTCGGAACATGCGCGACGGTTGAATATTTTTTTATAACCGCCACAATTTTCCAACTACCTAAAACAGGTATTCTGTACGGCATTATAAATTAACAAACAACGAAAACTTTGCCGCACGTAGCCAGTTAGACCAGGATAATGAACAGCATCATATTTAAACTACGTTGCGGTCACGTTCCTCTAATAATTTCCCGCATTACATGCCTTTTACCTTTGTAGGTGTTCAAACAAGATTTGCGTATTGATTATCCCTGTTATCTGAAGCGTCTGTTTGAACAAGGCTTCTGGTAAGCCCTTTTATTGCTCTCTAGGGCTTACCGGCTATCAGTTAGGGAACATTGATTTAGTTTGCGGTGGACAATAGCAGTTACCCTGATTCGATCTAAACGTCGTCCTTTTTCCTAGTTCTAATCAATCCTTATATGGATTACGTTTCTTTATCGTATCGTTTGTCCGATATGTGAATTTGCATTGGACTCTTTAATGCTTTAAAAAGCCTTTATTGGCAGTTGCAGATTTATTCGGCGATAGAGCGGCTCCGTCGACGAGTAAGGGGAACAATGGTGCGTTGGTGATGTTATTGATTGGCGGCAACAGGTGGTTGGGGCGTCTCGTCCCCCGCACTACCCTCAGCACCATCACCTTCGCTTTCCTCATGGACTTTGTTCACAACTCATTGTGATGTTTTCTTTCCACTTTGCGTTCGTTTAGAAATTCAATTCGAAATAAAAATCAGCAGAAGTACGACGTTTATTATTCCCATTATCGTCTTTTCGCTTAGTCGACGCTTTAAGTAATGCTTGTTACACTGAGATGTTTAAAAAAAAAGTACGTAAATAAAATAAAAAATTGGGCCTTAAGAATTGGATACATTTTAAGCCAAGGAGAAATTTCTTAATTAAAATGTTCGTGATGGTCCTTGTACAAATTGCTTTGTGGGTCGCTTCTTATCTTTGGTCGACGTCGATTAATTTGCTCTATTGTTTCTATATCGTGGGTATTTTCTCAATTAGCCGTTAATCTTGGGTGGGCGTCTTTCGGTATATGAAACATGGTGGAGCGTTTCTTCCGTCGGTACAAGGCGAGCGATCAATCTCGGGAACACGATTTGTTTGTCTGTACAAATTGGTCTTCTTGCTATTTATGTAGTAATTTAACGATACTCCTGTAAATGTTTGCTCCACTACCCTCCCCAGCAAGGTGCGGGCGGGTGACGCTGAAAAATGGTTTGTTTACCCTTCTGTGCCTTACGATTGGGCTATAAAATTTCCAGACCGAAATACTGCAGTTGACAAATTGGATCGCGGTGATGGGTATTTCTGGGTGGATGGTGCTTTACATTTTTCCTTTGTTTGATTAGAAATTGTTTGTGTGAATTTTATACTTGTTTCCGTTGTGGATTGTTTTTCATTTGCCAAACCTTGATCCATATCTCGCTAAAGCAGCATAATCCATTTCCCGTCTTGCATGTAGATTTTTTGTTGGTTGTTTATAGTAGTACCTACTTTGTGCAGTTGGAAATCGCTCGTCCCGGGGCTCCGCGTGGTTCCGGCACCGCTGTATTGTTTGCCGGTGTTAAATTACTGCGGTACTTGTACCTCTTCTGCTTAGTCTGAGTCGTATAGAGTTTCGAATAGCTTCGTTTACAAATACGTCAGTACATCATGGGAATGAATACAATCGTAACTGGTCATTACCGAGAAGAGGAATTGTTTCATTATGTAGTTTAGGATGTTAAAATTGGATCCTTATTTGATTTGATCCTCATAATAACGTCAAGGTTTCGTTGCTGATACAAATCTGAACTCGAAGTTCAGGTTTGTATCGGTATGTTTTTGAAACCCAACGTGTGTTTAAATTCCGACACACCGGACGTCGTTTTGTATTCCACACACGTGAGAAATTGTTGACAAAATGTCATTATGCTTTGTTACCATCGACACGTAACAGGCCATTCTCTGTGGCTCTTGTTTCTGTCCGGTTTCGTCACATTTGATTTGGCTTCCTTTAATCGATATTAATTTCTTATTCTGATATTATTCGTATGTTGCGAACGTTTAACAATCATAAACAATAAAATTTATCAATGCGTTGGAGTGGCGATTTCTGGTCATAATACTTCTTTCTTATGAATAGAAATCGCCACCTCCGCTCCTATGGGTAAACCCATAAACAAATGCCTCTCGACAAAGATCGCTCCATTTTTTTCAATCACCGTTTCAGTCTTCAGCGCTTAACATATTTTCTTAAATTTATTTTAATTCCCAAAACCAACTTGGTGTTGTTGATACGGAAATTAAATGTCTGACAATAAAACCTTATATTATAGCTATAGTAGGTACAGTTTTTTCTCATACGAGCAGGTCCTTTAATTTAACCAGCTTAATATTAAACATTGGTACGGCGAGGCGAGGAATTATTATTGTGGGAAACGCATAAGGATGTCTTTCATTGGAATAATAACAACGATTCGAGACGTATAATTGTTAGAAATTATACAAGAAGTGCGTGATCAATGTTGTTTGTAAACTTTCGAAGTATTGATGTTAAATGACACCCCAGTTACTTCAGTAGCAAGAAATTTAAACCGAAAGAACTCAAAATACATCTCAGCCTGCGATAGCGGCTAATGAGTCCGGTATAAGCGTTAACATAATTTTTGGGACAAATTAAACTGTCATTTTAAATTGAAGATGTCGTAATTTTGATGAACCAAACATATTTCAGATTTCAGACCATCTGCTAAGATTCTTTACGAAGCTCATTAATTATGCAGTTTCGCGCAGGTGCTAAGAATGAGTAGGTAAATAGCCGGAAATCTCCCGATATATAAAATAAACAAAACTAAGCAATAATTTTGAAATCATCAAAGGATGCTTATAAAGACCTAATTCCCTTGGCTCTAACGTACCGATAAATATCTCAGCGATTTATTTTTAAGACATATTGAGTAAATGAATGAAAATATTTTCTAGACTCACAATTTATAACCATTCATTTGCCAAGCTTTTGTAAAAGGTTTCTCTTTTTTTTTCGACTATTATTCGTCGCGTCACTTTATATGTTTCAAGGGAATTTCGTTGTTCAAAAGGTTTTTATATTTTAATAAGAATGAGTAAGAAAAGAAAGAATGAATTCTTATCGAAACAAATATTTTTTAAGTAAAAATTAATTGATGGATTATTTGATACTTACTGTAATATCATAAAATTTATAAATCAAGTTAAAAAGTTTTGACGGCTGGCTTCTTTATACGCGACTGTCCTCATGTACTATGGAACCTTGTCATAATGACAGCGTCAAGTGACTAGATAGAAATTACATGGGAATTAATCGTAGGTTTTATGCGCCAAGGTTCTATAGTGATATATCAATTAAAGTCCGTGACCGCACGATTATTTATTCAAACGTAACTTCTAAACGCCTAAGCCGATCTAGATGTGTGTGGTGTCGTTAGAATCCTTTCACCATCCCGGGTGACATAGGATACCCTGTTACACTGATAAACTGTTAAAATTGAAATATTAACAATAGCAAAATATCAATTATTAAAGGACAATGGGCAAATTTGTATGGGCACTGTCCCCCCCCCCACCAACAGTAACGGGATGCATGTCTATATGTTTATAAGGACCCAAAAAAAGACAAAATACTTATTTTAGTAGCAAAATCAATGGGATTTTTTTAATGAAAAGAAGGGCCAAATAAGGCAAATCATCCATATATGTGTTCATTTTCAAACAAATTCCATACGATACGATTATGGTTTTCCAAGAAAACCCCATACATCTGGTGATCGTCTCCATAGTAAAAATACATAATGTTGCTGAGATCTATTAAATGAGACATGTTTCATTTCTGTTGGTGGGGGGGGACATTTCTGCCCATGGTCCTTTATTAATATAATTATAGGTAGGTATATCGACGACAATATATAAAATGCACTAGAGTTTTAATGCTTGTTTTTTATTTAGTAATTGTCCAAAGGGTTTTTTAGGGGAGCCTGCCGTTTCGTCAAAATATTTTTGGTCAAATGTATCATTTCCCAAATTTTTCATTTTCGAAAACAAAGTCATATATTTTTTTCAGAATTTATTTCAGTACCATCGTGTACCCTGGTTAGGTTAGGTTAGTTTTACGTTACAGAAAACAAAGCGGTTTGGCAAATGAAAATTTGGGAAATGATACATTTGACCAAAATTTTTTTGACGAAACAAATGTAAGCCGTTTTTTTAGGTGGATATAACAGAATGTATTTATAAAGACCAACGTGAATACCTGAATATCGTGGGTCAATATTCATTCTTCGTTTCTATGATCCGCTATAGAAATACGATACGAGGCTTCGTTGGATGGTTATTTATCCGAGGAGTGTTTAAAGACTAAACTCTAAACCTTCCCCATAGGAGCGTACCGTACGACATCAGGGAGTGAAAATGAGCAAAGTACACCTGTTTTAATGCATCACTTGCAATAAGCCTTCCCAGTTTACGTAACGCAAAGACTGCACCACTCAGTCTGTTACACAATTTGTCGACACGGCACTTCCAGGTAAGATTAGAGTCAAGTGTGAAGCCCAGGAACCTACACTCATTGCATATCGGCATCGGACCGTTTACTACGCACGGAGAAAGGGATACACTTCGGCCTGAGAAAACCATGGTGTTGGATTTCGACAAGTTCAAGACCAAACCGTTTGCCGAAAACCACGCCTGCAACTTTTGGCACGCGCCATGAATATTATCCCTAAGCTGCTCGTACTTGCGCGCACTAACCACGACAGTCATTGTTAAATTTTTGTGTAATTTTAATTTTGATTTTAATTGTGATTTTATTTCTGAACTTAAATTTACAAGATATAAATGAAATATAGGCTTATAACATGAATATATTTATTCAAACGTTAAGCAATACAACGTCTCTTCACACAGGACCGCCATGACACACACATCAATCATGTCACCATAGATATTACATTGCATACTTTTCTACACCCCCCTTCAATGTAATAATAACTTCAATATGTAAACTAACGGTAACCTACACCTCTAACTTCAATGGAAAGTAAAACATACAATACACAATAGCAAAATAAAACACCAGTAACTATCCGCTTACTGACCTACACTACACATGTTTACAAATTTCTGCAACTTTTCTTTCTTTAGAGCTTTAGTAAACATGTCTGCAATTTGCTCCTCTGTCCCCACATGTTTTACACACAATTTTCCATTGTCTATCAGATCCCTAACAAAATGAAACTTAATATCAATATGTTTCAGTCTTTTTACACTGTTAGTATTAGCAATCATAATGGCAGACTGATTGTCACAAAACATGACAGCCGGAGGCTCATTCTTTATATTAAAATCATGTACTAACACATTAGTAAGCCAACATGCCTCAGACCCTGCCATAGCCATTGCTACATATTCTGCTTCAGTAGACGAAATACTTACTGTGCTTTGTTTCTTAGAGCACCAAGATATCAAACAATTATTAAACTTGAAACAGTATCCAGTGGTAGACTTCCTATCCCTGAGATCACCTCCCCAGTCAGCATCACAATACCCCACTAACTTTTCGTCATTACATTTAAACACTAACTTATAATCTAATGTGTGTTTAATGTATCGCAAAACTCTCTTTAAGGCCATTAACAATAAGTCACTTGCACGGTCTTGATACCTGCTTAATATAGATACGGCAACACAAAGATCTGGCCTTGTACCTGATGCTGCGTACATTAAACACCCAATAATCTGTCTACAGAGATTACTAGTATCTTTACCGTTACTTCCATCACACTTCTTATCCTCAAGCTCATTACAGTTAAAATTCTGATCCATGGGAGTACTTACTGGTTTACAGTCATACATTTTGAATCTTTTTAGGACATTTTCCAGATATTTATTTTGACATAATTTAGTTACACCAGTCTTAAAATTCTGACTTACATTTATTCCTAAAAAATTAGAAATCAAACCTAAATCCTTCATTTCAAACTCTTTGTTTAACATCGCCCTTAAATCAGATATTTGCTTTTCATTTGTCCCAAAAAACAAAGTATCATCGACATAAATTAAAACATACATTTGCTCACTACCTTCACACTTTGCATACAAACAAGAATCACACTTTGACCTTTTGAAACCTTCTCTAATCATAACAGAATTAAACTTTTCGTTCCAATATTTGGGTGATTTCTTAAGCCCATACAAAGCTTTATTTAACTTTACAATATTTTTGTTACCATTATAGGCTCCTCCTGGTAACCTAATATACACATTTTCTTTAATTTCTCCATACAAGAAAGCTCCTGTTACATCCATATGATAGACAGGTAAGTTTAACTTGGTTGCGACAGACAAAACCAATCTAAAAGTTGCTAACTTTGGTACGGGGGCATACATTTCATTAAGACTCAGGACCTCATTCTGCTCAAATCCCCGTGCAACTAACCTAGCTTTGTATTTAACAACACCATTGTTATTTTTAATTTTAAATACCCACTTACTACTAATTACTTGTTCGCCATGTGGTGGATCACATGTATTCCACGTCTTATTGTCTTCAAGAGTCTGTAACTCTCTTTGAATAGCTTCTTTCCACTTGGATGCATCTGCTCTTTTCATGGCCTCTTCAAACGTTTTAGGTTCATCGCCTAATTCAACATTGTTACAGCTGTAAAATATAGTCTGCTTCCTCACACGCTTAGAACGCTCTTCCATATTTGCATCCCCGTCACTTTCTTCGGTCTCGCTCTGTAGAGTACACTCCATAGGGTCAAAATCAGGGTCCTGTTCTTGATTGTCAGATGATTGGCTGTGATCACTTTCACTGGTCATTTCTTGCTCTTGAACATTTCTATCAGCTACTGTTGTCACCTCTGAACACTCCTGACTCTGATCAACAGATTGTTCATACACCTCTACATCCCTTGCAGTAGTCACATCCAAACACTCCTTTTGCCCTTGTATAAAAACAATGTCTCGCTTAATCTCAACCTCATTCTTATGTGGAAAATAAATGCGATAACCTTTGGTAGTTTCACCATATCCGACCATGATGCCCTTTTCTCCTTTGGGGTCCCACTTACACCTCTTCACCTTGGGTATATGGACAAACACCGCAGTACCAAATACTTTGAGGTTATTAATATCAAAACTTTTATTACACCACAGCTCATATGGAGATTTATCTGGTACTGAACTTCTTCCAGTCCTATTTATTACATAGGCTGCTGTACTAATTGCTTCTGCCCACAGGTTTTTTGGTAGGTTTTTAGCAAATAACATAGTTCTGGCTGCCTCTACCAATGTCCTATTCTCTCTTTCTGCTTGGCCGTTTTGCTCTGGAGTATAAGTCACAGTCGTTTGATGGACTATACCCTTTGCTTCAAACATCTCTCGAACCTCTTTATTTATAAATTCGCTTCCATTATCACTCCTGAAAATCTTGACACTATTCCCAGTTTCATTCTCTGCCTGATTAATGAAATTCTTTATGCACAATTTAATTTCGTGTTTTCCCTTCACAAAATATACTTTTCTATACTTCGAATAATCGTCCTTAAAAAACACGAAGTACCGAGAACCTCCGAGTGATGGCTCCTCCATCGGTCCGCACGTATCTGCACTAATTATTTCGCACGTCTTTGAACTGACATTCTCACTTACTGGATAGGGCAGGCGGTGAATTTTGCCCTTTAGACAACTCTCGCACTGTAAATGAGACTCACTAATGTCAATGTTGTTCTTCTTCAGCACATTTTTCACATAAACAACGTTTTGGTGTGCCAATCTTTCATGCCACTCATGCAGATTTGAGCTTTGAACAGCTACATTTGCCGTACACGCTTTAAAATACCGAAAATCCAAATAATACATGCTTCCGCATCGCTCAGCAATAGCCATTAATGTTTCATCTTTATAAAACTTGCATGCATTTTCGCTTGTTACAATAACATAACCTTTATTCGTCGCACAGTTGACAGAAAACAAATTTGTTTTTAAATCGGGAACATAAAGAACATCGTCTATCGTTGTGTCAACCCATTCTCTGCCGTTTGACACTTGAACTGTCACCTGCCCACAGCCTTGGACAATAATCTGCGATCCGTTTCCTACAATTACCGTTTTGTTCTTTACTTCCGAATATGACGTAAATAGTTCGTAATCACAACACATATGTTCACTCGCACCCGAATCGACTAACCATTTCGTTTTCTGAAAATGATCGTCCGATGCACTATTAATCACAAATGCACAACTTTTACCGTCTTTGTCCTTCTTGTAACGACACTGGCTCTTAAAATGTCCCGGTTTGTTACAATAATAACATCTCACTTCAGGGCGACTGTCCTTGTTAGTACTGTTCTCCGTATTCTTATAGGACCTACACTCACTTTGATAGTGCCCCAGTCTATTACACTTAAAACATTTCACCACTTTTTTTTCAGTTTTCCTTGCCACAAATGCTGCAGACGATTGCGAACTCTCGCCTTTTTCTTTCGTTCTCTCTTCCTCTATCAATAATCTAGCAACTAAATTATCGTAGGTTTGTTTGTCGTCTGAAGCAGATTCCCACGCGCATATAAAATGCTTATACTCATCTGGTAGCGACATCAAAATTTTTGTGATAGCAAACTTATCCGATATTTCCTCACCCAGCTGCTTCAAGTGATTTTTCATCTCTTGTATTTTCGATAGAAACACTGACATTTCTGAACCTTCCTCATACTTAAATTGGAAGAATCTTTGTTGCACGATATGAATGCTCGTCTCCGACTTTTGTTCATAAACGCTTTGCAGCTTTCGCCACATCTCCGCCGAAGTACTGCACGAGATGATGTGCAACATGACTTGTTCTGTCATCCTTGTCACCAGCAGCGTTTGAGCCTTCGCATCCTTGGTTTCCCAACTAGTACGTTCCTTCTCGTCTTCCTTTTCTCCCGGTTTTACTTTAGTCCCGTCTACGACCTCGTATAGTCCTTGACCTCGTAACAAAACCGTTGTCTGAAATTTCCAAACATTCCAGTTCCTGGAACCATCCAGCTTCATCACAAGTTGCCCAACTTGCCCGGTCTGTGTTGAATCCATTTTTCCTTCCTGTAGACTTTCCTGCCTTTATCGAATTCTATCGAAAAAGTAAATTTTCCTTCTCGGCGAACCAATATGGCCGCAGCCAATTTTGCCGATATATTTTTGTACTACAGTTTTACTTGTTTTAAGCGAATATTCATTTATCCACGTTGGTTAGTGTCTGGGCCCATAACCACAAGATATAAATGAAATATAGGCTTATAACATGAATATATTTATTCAAACGTTAAGCAATACAACGTCTCTTCACACAGGACCGCCATGACACACACATCAATCATGTCACCATAGATATTACATTGCATACTTTTCTACAAATTTTAATTTTAATATTTAATTATAGTGTGTAATATGGAAATGATTTTATTTCTGAAATAAAAATAATTTGAATTTGAATTTGAATGAATCCTCTATTTAAAGGTTTGTTAGTTAATTTTCATCGGTTCAAGAGTTTGTCAAGATCAATCAATGTCTGGACACGGCATCGATTGCATCTAAAAAAGCGACTGTTTATATTTAGCACGTGGGAACATAAATCCTTACCTAATAACAACACTGATAAGAATTTGTGTACGGCGATAAGGATCATACCTACACCGCATTACGCGTATCGTTTCAAATCCACGTGCATTCAACATAATTGCATAACATCGTTTCTAAGAAACCTTAGTTCGTTGTTGCTGGATTTTTTAATTGATTCGTGAAAGATGTTTGTGATTAATGTGATGATATTCTCTTCGCACTAACGTCAATCTTACCTAACTATTTGATAGAACACACACACACATAGCGGGCAAACTTATATTATAACACCCCTCTTTCTGCGTCGGGGGTTAAAAAACAGCAAATCGGACCTGGGGTCCGTTTATCGAACGCTTGTAACTTGTTTTAGGTACAGTCACGGACTAATTGTTATGCCACTATGGAACCCTGTCGTAATGACAGCTTCAAGTGACGAGATAGAAATTAGATGAGAATTAATCGTAGGTTTTATACGACAAGGTTCTATTGACCGTACAAGCGGAAATCTTTTTCCAAACATATAAAATATTTCCAAACAGATAAACAGGCCCCTGCCTGGATAGGAACAGGTTACAAGTCCAGTCTAGGATGTTTTCGGGTACCGTGTGTAAGTACAGTCAACTCATATTACTTTATACATGTAACTTTGTCTTGTTTGTAATAAAACATTATCAAGGAGGGTTGGGTTTTTTCGAATGTTGTATGTCTATTTCTCTGCAGTTTAAACGGTGGCGTGATTGATTTGAACATATGGTGTCGTTAGATTCGTCTTGATTGAATGTAATGTGACTCCTCTTTTTTTAAATATTTAGTCGATAAGTCTTCACCTTCTTAGCAGTCTTAGCTATAGATATTGATAGGTGACCTCTATTGGGTACTGGTTTTCACAAAGACCCCTAACAATCCCCAATGTTATTCCCTGACTGGATACCTACGTAAAGTTTCAAAGGCACATCAAAGTTACTAGACCACTTCAACATTTATTGCTAGTTCCTAGTTGCTACATTGTATCGCCGTTAGTAATAGTCCTTACAAGTCATAACTTGCGGTCAGGACACGTCTAAGGTTATGGATCGGATCGAATTGCTTCCTTGAGAGATAATACATTAATGTGGGTTTATGTGCGATGAGTAAAGTATATGTGGAGCTGCCTTCAATTAAAAACAGAACAATATTTAATAGATAAGCCAAAATACATCAATGTTACGTATTACTACCAATACCAAAGTACAAAAGAATGTTTCGCTTGGGAATAATAGATAAGCTTTAGATTAAAAACATTTAAGTATGAGCAGATACTAGATAGGTTTAATATTAGTGTCCAAGGATAAGATTATCGCTTGGCTTTAATCAATGTTTAGATATATTAAGGTGTTTTGCTTTCTTTCCTTGTTGTTTAGGTATGTACTGTACCAGGTAAATTGTGTTTTTGTATTGAAAGACCCAAGTAAGTACGTTACGGGTCAGCTACCACTAGACATGAAGTCAGAGGGAGGTTTTATTCGTTATGTAAAATAAAACTGTAGGTAACTAACATCAAAAAATAGGAAAGTAAAATTAAATTTGAACTAGCCGAGATAGTCATAGTTACCAATCGAAAACATTGCCTTATACCGTATATACGATATATAGTCCAGAGCAAGAGAATTACCATATAAACTGACCCGTTTTCATTGCGCCAGAGTGTAATACAGAATGTATGTACTTATCCATCAACGCGACAAAGGACACTAATGAGCTTTCCGTGTCCAATAGATATACCCAAACGATGCCTCAGGTGCGATTTCGCGAAACGATGAAATTGCGTTTTTGGACCGTAATTTAACGTAAGTAGGTATATATTATCAGCTTCTGCCTGCGACTACGTCCGCGTAGGTTTCAATGATCGTTATTCCCTAGGGAACTTTAAAAATTTCCGCGTTGAAAATGTAGCCTTTGTGTTAATCCAGGGTATACGCTAGGTATCTCCATTTCAAATTATATCTAAATCCGTTTTACAATCTAGTATTACTGACCGCTGTTGTAGATATAGTTACTCTATATAGTTCCCTACAGCCATCTTTTTTCCACGACCAATTTGCGCATTCAGGAAATCCATAATTCAATCAACGTATTTCCATTGTACCAAGTTTTAATTGAGATGGTTGTTATTTTTGAGTAAACAAGTTCGAAAGTCGCCTGCGTATTGTTTCTTCTTTGTTTTTATGCGAAAGTTTTGTTTGTGTTGTAGCATTGTATCAGTGAGAAGAAAGAAAACAATGATTCTGATTCTTATCTTAATATATTTTTTAGAATGTATCAAATAGGTAGGTAGGTACTAGAGGATTCCCGCAACTTCGTACGCGTATGATTAGTTTCCCGCTACTCCCCTTAATTTTTCCCGTAGGGAGGTTGACTTTCGGAAAATCCTTTCTTAGGGCATCCCTAGACCTCACGTGCCAAATTAGGAATATCTAGACCCTAGCGATTTGGGCTGTTCGTTGATATGTCAGACAGTAAGTCCGTTTCTTCTTTTTGTATAGGCATTTAGATTTTACACTAATACAGACTAATTGATATATTTTAAGCGTTTTGTTTTATTGCATATTAATTGCTTGCCGTGATTCGTGGACGCCGCATTGCTGATCTATTTGGTGGTTTACCTCAATTTTACAATACAATCACTAGTCGCTCAGATATTTCTAGATGCTTTGGACCGTGAGATGTATCATTCTAGATATACGATGTGTCAGTATTTATTATCTTCTAGCTGCCCGCCAGTAGGTAGATATTTTCGCCCCCACTGCAAATTGCCGACTTTCCCGGTGGATTTCTCTTTTTATTCATTGAAACCTTGTTCTAACAATACCTGATAAACACAAATACATATTTTCACAAATACTCTATATTTGTAAAAATATGAACAATTCCAAAACACTGACTTGGGGAAAGTATATCATTAGTCCACCAATTTGATTCCTAGGCCACTATGGACTTGACGTCCACGTGACGATACGATGACGTTTTGGTTGTCAACGCCACTTTAACATAGTCCATTGTGGCCTAGAAATCAAATTGGTTGACTGTTCAACTATTTATTAACCTTCTGAAGCGTGTGTTGTGGAAGTTTTAAATCTGTTAATTAAAGGAGGTTTTGACGGTCGGTGTCCAGTTCTCGTTTCGACAACTACTAATTGGAGCATTTATGAATTGGAGCACTTATAATGATGCCCATTTCTGGATTTACCTACTTGATTTGACCACTTCAAGGTTAACCAACTCCGGAGATGGCTAGCCTTATCCCATAAACATATACAACTAGATGTGTACCTATAAGTAGTTATTAAAGTTTCCCGCTATTGTTTCAGAAGCAGCTTGGCGCGGCGTAGCGGGCGGGCCGCGCCATGGGTAACAAATGCTGCAGCCGCCGCCATGACCCTGAACGACCTTTGGGTAAGGCTCAATATAAGGAAAAAATAAATTTTAGAAAACAAAACTTTAATCAACATATAACCTTATTCAAACTCAAACTCATAACATTTATTCGACAAAAACACACTTCTAAACATCGGACAAAGAACATTACAGCCAGATTATAGAACAAATTTAGAAACGTTGAGCGCTAGTATGAAGAGTATGAAGTCAAATAGGACTCAGCTCAGCCAATCACTGACAGGTTACAATATAAGACAGGACTACATTTACTAACCAATATCCTAAAAATTAATCGCTCAGTCTCTTTCTTTATAAACTAGGTAGAGGCATTACCAAACGCAAAACAAGTCGCGGGAAAGTTTAGCTAAAATGGTAACTGATTTTTATTGTGATTGACATAATTATAGGGTTCTGATTCACATAAGGAAGGAAGTTAAAAGATACTATCTTGAAAATATTACGAACAGTTTCAAGCAATTACATTATAACAAATCGAATAAAAAAAGTTCTTCAAAGTATCCGTTTAGTTATACTTAGACTAGATAGAGGTAGACAAGACAGGGATGACCGAGTGACAAACAACTAACAAGGAAGGTGTGGCAAAGTTTGCTCGTCGCTTCGACGACCTAAATTTAGGAATTGATGGTCTTTCTGTGACTGACTTGGGATCTGCTTATATCATAAAGAAACAAGTTACGAGGCATTGTATATAACTTGCCGTTACAATTCAACAAATCCACTTGGTTATTGGTGAAGACTACCACTAATTATATTAGGTTCCATTTGTTGTAGACTTAGAGCCGTTGTTATAGGGTGAATGCTAGTTTAATTCGTTGGTCTTTCGGATATCCCTGTGGTTCATGACCTCTGCCGTTGAAGGCTATCCACATAGCCTATGTGACATAGGTCCGACAGTTCTCTAGATAAATCTTATACGATTTGACGACAGTTTTCAGGTGAGCAGTACCATTTGTAACCTTCATCCAAATAAATATACAGGGATGTCAGGTGTCGAATGCATGTTCAAATGCTCTATTTTTCTATAGTTAGCTACGGAACCCAAATATTGGTCAACCCCTCTTACTGATTTTTAATAATACGATGGCGACACGGCTTCGTATGCGTGCGCTGTAACGAATTCAATGAGTCCACCCCTGCTAGCATTTGCGTAGGCGACCGACACGGCCGATCCAAGCGGGATATGCTTGCGTCAGTGACGTCATTTAACCTCGCATCCGGTTATACAGTCAAGCGACTGGATTTCTGGGCCACTATGAAACTCAAGTTAAAGTGAATTAAGAAATCGTAAAAATCTCTTAGCTTCAAATTAATGACATAACTTTGATATAAATACTTGATTCTTGTAATAGCAACAGTTAATTCGCTTAGACTGTGCGTTCTTATACGTGTCTGTAAACAATAAATATGTTGTTATACTTAGACGACTTGCAACTAATATTCCATCTAACACAAGCATTGTGCATGATTTTTAACAGTTTTGACTTTACCACTAACGTTTTGGCATTCCCCTTGCCTCCAAGATAGCATTATAGTATAGGGACGCGCCGCACCGCGCCTTAGCTCTCAGTGCGTATGCGGCTTAAGTAGTTTTATAAAATATCTTGTGTATTGTTTAGTCTTCGTGACACATCTCACCATCAATAATGCTTGTTTTTACATCAAGCAGTGCGTACAGAATGCATGTAAAATGGTCAACACGTCAGGTATTTATTTACTGATGAACTTATTTGGATGTCAGACGCCAAAACTAACGTTGGTGGCAATCGCATAAAAAGTGATAATTGTTATTTGCGCTTTCGCATTACTGTTCGGCTTGTGTTTTATGAATCGAATGTAATCAAGCCATTCATATACACGACGTCACTAAGGAATTAATCGTTTGTACCGGTCGTGTTCGATACTCGAGTTAAACTCAGAATTTACCACCTCAATGGTTTAAAACGTAGCACAAACCAAACCAACATGGCTTTACAACTTAAAAAGTATGTTTAATACTTAGGCATTATCTAAACTTGGGCTGAGCTTATGGTGACTTGTCTCCTTGAGCCGACTGACTGATGCATAGACTCAGATGTGTAAAAAATATCAAGTTGGCTGTCGCTGTCCAGGATGTCATTTAAGAGCTTCAGAGCGAGCTAGTGCACGGGTGCGCTCCGCCAGAACAGCGAAGAGTGGGCGACGGCGAGGGCGTAGTTGTTGGATCGACATGGGTGGTGTCCATAGAGAAATAAGAGGCAGAAGAGACACGTTACTGATATGCCCTCGCATCAGCTGAAAAGAGTATTTAACTAGAGACATGTCTCCTAGTTTCAAGGGATGTATAGCTCACCATTCCTATTATAAAGAGTGTTGGATCCATGTGTATATCAAAAGGTTGTAACGTGTTGCGGCGGCCTTCGGGGTGATTCTCTTTAACCACTCGCTCTTGAACTCGACGTACCGATTATAACCGGCGTGTTTAAGTTGTCCCGTCACAGCGTAAACATAAAATTTAAATGTGTGCATTCACAGCTTACCCGCTTGACCCGTGGAGCGCGCTCGTATGACTTCGCTCGCTCAATCGACCATTAGGACATTGAGCCGTTTTGAGAATTACACCTCTGATAACAAGTTCTGGGATAAAAGAATAAAGAATAAAAAGAACCTTTAAAAACCCGATGGCATGTTTTGATACTGTCGTAGATTTATTAAAATATATAAAAACTCGTATGTAGTGACACTCGCGCAATAAAGACTAATCTAATAAATTATAATTTATCAAAATCGGTTGACTCGTTGAGTAGTTACGAGGGGACGCAGGAACGTCATACATACATACATACATAACCCTTTTTTTGGGCTTCGCCGCAGTCGGGTAAAAACGCTGCGACGCGGTAGCTGGAATAAGATGAAATCATTTCCGAGGGTAAAGAGTATCAAGGAGTTAGATTAGGTATTACATCATATCGTCATCATCAAATACTTATCCTAGTCCTGGTTTGTTTTGAAGTTAGATTAACAGTTACCCAACAATTGTAATCCGTTTACATTTTAAGCCTAAGTAGCGGCTTACGTTAAGTTTGTCGCCAACAGATTTTCAGCTGTTGTACTTGAAGTAAATTCCCTAAGATATTCAAATTCTAATAAGTTTTCTATTCATACTAGAGAACACCCGCGACTTCGTACGCGTATAATTAGTCCCGCTACTGTCTCTTTTTTAACCCCTTAGAGAATGAATTTCCAAAAATGCCTTCTTAGTGCACCACTAGGATATCATAATCCCCCAAAATTTCAAGGTCCTAGGTCCAGCCGTTTCGGCTGTGCGTTGATCGATGAGTCAGCCAGCTAGTTTCTTCCTTAAACTTATAATATATTTAAGATTTAAGTGCTTGAATATTGAATAGAAACATTTAATACAAGACTTTTTAAAGATCTTTTAATTAGTCATAATGTAAATCAATGTGCTATATCATTACCACTTCATTGGTTTCGGACCGAAACAATTAGTTACCGCTTTAATAAAAAATAATCTTTCAGCTGCTGGCGGTAATACTGTTCTTACCATTGCAATCATAGAAATGTAATTTAAACAGTAAAGCCCTGAAAAACACTATACGAATTTCAATGAATTTCAGTACCTAATGATAACGTTTGATTTGCGGAACCTATTTTCTCGAAACTTAGCGAAGAACCACCGCTGCCACACAAGATTTAACCCCATTAAAATTGATTCACTGCCCCATAACACTTCTTTTTAGGTTGGTGGTCAAGATGGTAATAAAAATAAAGTGTGCTAGTCATTTCCTAAGAAGCGAACAATAGTAAAGATTCGCACGGATCTTAAAGAGTTTGGCACTTAGCTTTAATTTACACACATCGTCCATTAGTTTCTAGTTTACTCGAACATCAACGTTTTTAGGTCATAACCATTGTCTGAATTCGTATTTGTATGGACGCGTATCTATTACGCGCAAATTAAAGTTTCGATACGCTTATTGCTTATAATTCTAAGTAAGGGAAGGCTATATATATAATTTTATTATACACTCGCTGGTTTTAAAAGAGGCGCAAGCTATAACGACCTTATTCAACAAACCTCCATGCTAGCGTTACTGTGATTTTACAAACACAATGTGCATTGAAATCTATCGGATCCAACCATGACCTAGCATATTGTATTGATGAGAATTGAATGGAGATGTAAATTCGGTTCGAAGGACCATTCAATTTTGTCGGTCAAATCCCTAGCTTAGTTTATGCAATCAAGCGATAAGCTTATGTATTCCAAATAATGAAGTATTTATTCATAAAACACAGTCACAATCTATTAATGAACGCTTCAAGGAAAATATAACAAGTTCATTTAATTAGCAATGGGTTGAGATAAAGTACATTAAATAATCATGTTCAGATAACCTTTGACCAACAACAATAATAGAACAAAAACTTAATCAATGCTCACTAACTCACTTCCATGCTATTTTTATATTTGAACACAAATATATTTTTATATTTGAACACAAATATATTTTTATATTTGAACACAGATATATTTTTATATTTGAACACAAATACATTCGGATTTTATTCGAATTTATTTCGTATTTTAACACGTTAGAGGTCAGGATACTCAGGGTCGCACGCCCACCATGTCTAAAACTGTAGGTACTTGTTTAATGGTTACCTTGTATTTCCAGTGTACCCGGCGTACAAGAAAAACGAGCCGGGTTTCACGGCGTGCCCCTCCCTGGAGACGCGGTACACTGGCGAGCCCAACAATCGCGCGCCGCGCCGCACCGCCGACATCGTGCGTACGCGCAACCCGGGGACATGTGAGTATACCTTATACACTTAACAATCCTTGGATTCTAAAGGCCTCATTCAGGTTCAGTTGATGGCGATTAAATCGTTCTTTAGAAGTATACGTTAGTTTGAAAAAGGAACGAGTTAATTTGTCTCTTAAATGTCTCAAAAAGTACGGCGGTAAGGTACCGAAGTAATGGATGAGAGTAGCTCAAAACGGATCTTCTTAGAGATCCTTAGGGAAGACCTCTATGTCCAGTAGTAGACGTATTTCGGATGATGAGTAATGCGGTTGGTAAAATGACAACAGTGGATTATTGACAATTATCCGTAAGGTTCAAGTAAGAACATTTCTAATTACACTCTTGCGCTCCTTTGCTAACTGGACTCTCAAGCGGTTTAACACGATTGCGGATATACTGTTGTCATGGTGTGGTACCAAGAGCTAGGAGTGACACGTCTGTCACAACGTGGTATATCATACCACCACTAATATTTTACTTGTGAAGTGGACAGGATGATCTAAGTTATAAGCTGATGACTTGGCTGTTGTTGTGGTTTGGCTTGGGATAAGCCTTAGTTAGTTATACAAAATATATCATTGAAATTGCACTTAGTTGACATTGAAGTTATTATGTCCAGATATGTAAACATTTATATTGTTAAATATCTACCCAGTAATTGCAAAACATACCACTCAGTAGAATCAACAATTACTAGTGCTCTATTAAACATATTTTAACTGTCGTTTTCCTTTGCACCGTTATAAAATCCAAATGTTAACCTTCCAGGTATAACAAACGGTGGTCGTCGCGTAGTCAAAGCGCTATGTGCGTACACAGCCCGAGCGGACTCCGACATCTCCTTCCGCAAAGGCGACCGAATGGAAGTCCTCAACGACGCGGAGTCGGACTGGTGGAGAGTTTTGCACCTCACCACGAGGCGGGAGGGTTTGGTCCCTGTCAACTTTGTTGCAGAAGAGAGCTCGGTGGAATGCGAAGAGTGAGTATAACTTATATTGCGATGCGTATCACGTTGGGATATGATTGTGCTGATTCTATCTATTTTTAAGGTCATTTTGCAGTTAAATTGGATAACCAAGTCGTTATAGAGTAACGAAAATGACTGTCCATAACCACAGTCTCAAATAACCTCATATATTATTATGTTATTTTTATCAGTAAATAAGTATATTTTCTGGTATATCCACAATGGGTCGCATATTAGATCTTCATCAAACTGCATCAAAATCGGCTTCTGCTGTACAAAAGCTTCAACTAGCTCGTCGTCTTCAGACTTCTGCTTGGGAACAACGGTGACGGGGCAATCACAACTCTTTTCTAACCAAACCTTTCTGCTAAAGGCAATCATCACATTCCAGCTGGTTCTTTCCGACGGTCTCAAGAAAAGAAGCGGACAAGCTCCTCTTAGCCGAGACCAATCCGCGAGGTACCTTCCTCGTGCGGCCGGCAGAACACAATCCCCATGGCTTCAGCCTCAGTGTGAAAGACTGGGAGGAAGGAAGAGGGTACCATGTGAAGCATTACAAGATTAAGCCGTTGGATAATGGAGGGTTCTACATAGCGACCAACCAGACGTTCCCGAGCTTACCAGCGCTGGTCATGTCTTATACAAGTAAGTGATTATTCTTTCGTTTTACTTTCATAAGCGGTTGGTTAGCTTAGTTGATAGTGACCAGAGGAGCTGTTGCATAGCGCACTCGCAATCACAATCGTTTTCATTTTGAAAATCGAAGGCTTGTCTGCATACAAAATGAAAACAATTGTTCCACTTTGAAGCCGATTGCCATTGCGATTGCGAGTGCGTTAGACAATAGCGACGCCGGCCTACAATGCTAGCGGTCCCGGCCTCCAGTAATTGTTTCTTAATCTTAGATGGGTTTTTTAGGGTTCCGTAATCAACAAGGAACCCTTTTAATTTCCCCATGTCCGTCTGCCCTTCTGTCCGCACTACTACACGTTTTGGTACTACAATGCTGTAATTTGGCATACTTATACATTTTAATTACGCTGACAATTCTACTAATATTATAATTGCGAAAGTTCGTGTGTGTGTTAGTTTGGTACTCCTTCACACTGCAACGGCTGGACTGATTTGGATGAAATTTGAAATGGAGGAAGCTTATACCCTAAATTTAACACATAGGCTAAATAAATACGTCCTGGGATTAAGCCTTACCTATAAATTTCATATTTGATAAAGACGCGCGATAAGAAAACATAATAAACGAATGAATAATCCTCTCAACATTAATTTTGAACTTCTGTCTAAATCTAAACACTCTAAACGCTATCTCGAATCCACGAAACCGTTTTAATAACACAATCGTGCTTATCGACTCAGTTGACTCACATTCACGGAACCCTACTCGTAATCTGCCTCCTTTATTCGAAATTTCGAATGATTAACATATTCTGGGCTTGCATGCCGGTTACGCCCCTAATATAAAGCCTCTATTAAAACTGTCTTTTGTTCGTTTTAAAGCCAGTATTTCACTATTTAACGGATAATACAGGCCTGAAGTTACTGTACTTAATATCATAGAGTTCGTAGCATTTATAATGGGAAAACAAAGCAGTATGTGAGGCAAAATTATGATTCGGCCTACGTGTTATTCGATTATTTGTATCTCAAGGTTTTTGTATATTTACGTTTCTTCTATTCTTAAAGTGACAATACAAACAAAAATCATGAATGCTTGTCTAATATCCAAACCAAATTAAGAGTTTTTATGTATATCATTATTTTTTATCATTATGACTGTTTTATATGTACCCTATTATAATTATGCCTAATCTATATATATAAAAGGCAAATCTAAATGACATATATCAACGCACAGCCGAAACTACTGTACCTAGAAACTTGAAATTTGGTACAGGGGTTCCTTTCATGATGTAAGCGAGCACCAAGACAGGATTTTTCGAAATTTACTCCCCAAGGGGTTAAAATATGGGGAGTAGCGGGAAACTAATTCTACGCGTGCGAAGTCGCGGGCGTCCTCTAGTAGGTACTATTTAGATATTAACACTACTCTACTTTCACTAATACTTTAATTAGGTACAGTAGCCAACCAAATGATTCCTGGTCTACTATACTACTATGTCAAAGTGTTTCAATAACTCGTATCATAGAAAGAAGATTTGCGTAAACATTGACCTAATTACTTTCCATTGTGGCAAAAAAAAAAGGAATCAAATAAGTTGACTCTTCCCCTTTCACTCTGACCTTAACCAACTTCTTACAACATTATCTAAGTAAAGATACTCATCTATTACAGAGAACGCGCTAGGACTGTGCCACGTGCTGGCGCGGCCGTGTCCCAAGCCGGAGCCCCAGATGTGGGACCTGGGACCTGAACTCCGCGACAAGTGGGAGATACCCAGGAGCGAGATCCAGCTCATCAGGAAACTGGGGCAGGGGAACTTCGGAGAGGTGTATTATGGCAAATGGCGGAATAACATTGAGGTGAGGATGTTGGAGTTAAGGTTAGATTTCCTCCTACGCTGACGTAGGTCGAGCGTACGAATATACACCATGTTCTATGTGACACCGCACAGCGAAGCTGACGTCCGCGGCAGGTTTGCCATATATTCAACATTCGACCGACGTCAGCGACCGATATCAGCGTAGGAGGAAAAAAAATAAGAAAAAAAATGGTATGTCTCATGATCACAGAGATATAGAGAAAGGGCCCTCGTGCATCGGTTGTAAGCGCAGGGGGGTTGTAATGACATGGCTATGCAGTTCATTTTCCGATGAGCGTAAATTACAGAGCTGTAACAATTATATAGCTCTGTCCTTTTCTCTCAGCGTAAACTGATCTGGATAGCTATTTCATATTGACCCCCCAGGGAGCATTGCGTTGATTAAAGTGAAGTATCGTCGAAACAAGTAGTTATTGGGAAAATTCAAGTTATGTGAGTTAAATAACGCACCCAATCATTGATTCATTTTCACACAAATGGAATCACTTCACAAATTAATAAAGTTTATTTACAATAACATGACGATTTTATTTTTAGTTAAAATTTTATTCCTTTAATATTTAGCATTGATGTCAAATAGAAATGCTGGTTTAAGACTCCATAATCAGCAATAAAATGTCAACCCACACTGAAGATACTTCGGGTTGATATGAAAATAATTGTGGATTGACACATTGTGTAACAGCATCCGATTAAAACTTTCTAAAGAGTTTTTAACAATGCCATATTAACCATTCCTAATTAATTTCCAGGTCGCCGTGAAAACACTGAGAGAAGGGACCATGTCCACCCAGGCGTTCCTCCAAGAAGCAGCTATCATGAAGAAGTTCCGGCACAAGAGACTCGTGGCTCTCTACGCCGTGTGTTCAACCCAAGAACCCGTCTACATAGTCCAAGAATACATGAGTAAGGGCAGTCTTCTAGAGTTCCTAAGGAACGGTGAAGGAAAGTTCCTCCATTTCGAAGATCTAGTCTACGTTGCAGCTCAAGTCGCTTCCGGTATGGAGTATCTTGAATCCAAACTCCTTATACACAGGGACTTAGCTGCCCGAAACGTCCTTATAGGCGAGAACAATATAGCAAAAATATGCGATTTCGGTCTCGCGAGAGTGATCGAAGACAACGAATACTGCCCTAAACAAGGCTCTAGGTTCCCAGTCAAATGGACCGCACCAGAAGCCATCATCTATGGAAGATTCTCGATTAAAAGCGACGTTTGGTCCTACGGCATTCTACTCATGGAACTGTTCACGTATGGCCAGATACCGTATCCAGGTTTACATGGAAAGGAGGTCATAGAACAAGTGGAGAGGGGCTACAGAATGCCTAAGCCCGTCGGACATTGCCTGCCTGATGATATCTATAGACTGATGCTGCAGTGTTGGGACGCAATCCCCGAGAAGCGGCCAACGTTCGAATTTCTGAACCACTACTTCGAATCCTTCACAGTGACCAGTGAAATACCGTACAGAGAAGTGCAAGATTAGTGCTTAGTTGCTGTGATATAGTGAAATAGACGAGCTGTGTAAGGTCCTTAGCGAATAATTGGAGTTGTGATGCGTGTGACTGACGATACACAGTGCCTCCGTGTCGATCGACACATCATCGGAATTTCATACTTTTAGTATTTTTATACCGCGCTAACAATACAGGAACGTGTGAGCTTGTCGTTTTGATTAAACGCTGGCTTTTTCATTCAGTTTCTTCGCAAAGGCGATCGCTATCATTCTACGAAAGTACTTCTAAGTATTATAAGAGTAACTAATAGTTGTGCAGATTTACACCTTATTTTTTTTATTTATTAGCGACGGTAGCTTTATAAGCGCACGTAGTATTGTTTTGCATTTTGTACAAATGACAATGTTCACTAACTAAAACGTAAGCAATAAGATTAAAATCGATATAAAATATTAACACGATATTTTTCATATTCTAAAATGGTATGTGATACATTATCACTTAAGGCACAGCAGTAATTATGGAAAATAATAAAGATCTCAGCTTCATATTTTTCACTACATTGCCACCATGCCGCATTCTCCCGTCTATTTTGCATCCTGTTTTCATACACACGGTTCTACCTGTAATGCGTACAAATTTAAAACACTGCCAAGCCGTTTCATATAAAAAATATATATATCCAGGCTCCTTTGCAAACAATCTACACGTCTAAAGTCACATAGTGCAATATTACCAATTTTGTCTCTATACGTCGCAAAGGAGTGCCCTCGTGTTAAAAGACAAAAATATAGCTTTAGGACCACATACCAAAGAGATTGTACATTGAGAGCGAAGATAGACGTAGAGGGAACGTATTTAATTTCTAGCATAGTTAGACCTTGTAACCTGTGTACCTTTAATATAATTTTGACCAATTATCTACTGACATGTAACTATTGTAAATTAAACTAATTTCAATATGATTTCGACTGATAATCGATACAATCAGCTGTTTCTGTAAGTCAGATTTTTCCTTTCCTCCTTAACACATGCTGTGATTGTATTTAAAGATACGGTTTTGCTGTTGAATTTTGCATTTTTGTAAATTTGATGCAAGCTCGAAACTGCCCTTATGCTCGGCTTTATAGCAAAGCAGTATCTTACGATCGCAGCGGTGTGCGAGTGCCCTAACGAGCACTGAGCCCTCGCTTCGATCAATTAATCACCTCATCATAGAACGTGTAAAGCTAATGAAGAATAGTGTCTTAACATTCCAAATATTCAATCACATTAAATTTGGACACTTTTGTATGAAAAACGACTAGATTTCTAAGATTTTGTACATACGATGAAATAAATGTCATTGATTATAAATATGTAGTTTTATTAAATAAGTTAAATACTTAGGTATAAAATCAATATAATAAAATCTTCAGCTAATATGCTTCAATATTTTCAAAACCCCACAAAATGTGAGTATAGTTAATATTTGACTATCTTCGGACACATCAGACGGCATTGCTTGTCTGTGGATAAAAAATAACAAACTACCGCTCAATTATTACAACTTAAAATCATTTTTAACTATACAGTGTCTGCAAATATTTTGGACTTGATTCTTAAATACCTATACTCTGATTGATAGAATGAATTCATGTAGTGCCAACAGGCTCGTACCGGCAGAGGTACGTAGCCGGGATATTTCTTGCTGTAGTGGTTTAGGTATATAGCAAGCGCTACAAGCAAACCAGACCAGACGTATCTGAAAAATAATAGTACATTACTACAGAGGCCGGGAAGTAGGGGGTTGCCGGCAGTTGCAGGGTAGTTACGAGGCTGTCAACCCCTTTTCACGGCGAGGTCAAAAATCACCATCACCATCATCATCATCATCATCATCATCATCATCTTAAGATGGCAATCTCAAGACTGCAATCTTACATTATTATTATTATTTTTATAATACTTTCCTGCCTAGGGCTTCAATTTTGTATGAAATTCCTTTACAGTTATCTCGAGTTGTTCAGCCCGAAACGTGATACTTTGAAGACTAAAATAACTAACATAACGTAAACATTTCATTGCTTGTTTAAGAAAAAGATTTTTTATAGCCTAAATTAACCGATTTCCAAAAAAAAAGGAGGTTCCCATTGTTACCTCGGACCCGCGTCATTTAGAACCGATTTGAAAGTGTTTTTTATTTAAAAAGAAGCTTCTAAATGGGTCATTATTTATCAAAAACCAGTTCCGACGATGGAATGCATCAGCGAAATCCTCAAATTATAGGCATAGTAGCCATACCCATAGCGATTTTGTTATTTTCAGTAACAAGTCAAGCATTTGGTTACAGAAAGTAACATATTTTGGTGAAGTGGATCTTATGAAGAAGACCACAGATGACCACTGGAACTTCCCAAAGATACTTATTTCAAGGGTGGGTGGAGGAAAGATATTACGATTAAGACAGTACCGCGACTATGACGAAGCACATTTAAAATACATAGACCACTAAAAAGGTTTTTTTTAAACAGAAAACCAGTCTTCAAAGCCCACCAAAAAGCGTTAAGTAAAAAGTGTTTGCCTTTTTATACGCAGTTCGGCACCTGCGTGTAATATTTCGGAGATCCCCGTGAATCCCCGAATCTCATTCGAATGTCATTTTACATCGAAAGTTATTTTCTTTTTAGGGTAACATCATAACCATGACCCATGGTCCACGGGTTACGTAGGTTAGGTTAGGATAGGTTAGGTTAGAGTTATGACCACCAAAAAATATATAACTCCTGAATATATAAATACCTGACGATGAAATGAAATCTGCGAAGTAAAACATTCTATGATATGAGTGTCGGTGATTCAATGGTAAACCAATATTTCGTGAACTAATTGTAAGTTACTACAAGGCATGGAAGTCGGGTCGGTGGACGAGTTTGGGATAAAACGAGTCCTGCAATCCCTGTTTCGGAGGATTGTATACATAGTGCTTTTCTAAAGCAATGTGAGAGAATATTAATATTAAAATAATACCAGGTAATCAAGTATAATACGTTGTTAGGAAAAAAACTAAGTAAAATTGTTTAATTTGCCGCTTTTTTTTCATTTTTTAAACATGCCATTCGAACAAGCTATTCGAGCACCATGTTTAACCGCACATTAATATAATACCATAGATTTTGTTTTCTTTTTAATGTTGCAAGTATGGGTACAGAGTGTGGTGTTGGTTGGCAGTAGGTATGTAATTTTTCCTTTGTCAGTTTAATTTTTGTAAGCAAATTTAAAAAGTTAGAGCTGCGGACAGTAGTAGTTTTTTTTTATAGGGAGCTATGAATAAGAAACTTCATGTCTTCATTTTGTGATATTAACAAACGCATACGCGGCATACATTTCCGAACATGTTTGAGAAAAATTACTTACTTAGTGGTATGTTGCTATAATTGTTTTCTTGCCACCGCCTTGTACCTATTCCATGAATAATTATACGTTCACGAAATATTAGACGCAGGTATTCCGAGAAAACCACGAATTACACACAGCAAGACATAATAAGCCACCATTTAGGTATAACCTCGGGGTATATATAACCTTATCGCGCAAAATTTATCCATAAGGTACAATTTATTTTAGCTCATTTATCAGTTTACATACAGGGCTTTTTAGGGCCTTCACAAAAATCCGTAACATGATGCAAGGTTCAAGCCGGGTCGCTCATGTAACGATGCGATCAAATGGCACGGCATGCAAGATTATAAACTTTACACCGCCAAATGCGCTATACCATTACAATACTAGCTTCTGCCCGCGACTTCGTCCGCGTAGATTTCGAATATCGTTATCCCCTCGGGAAATTCAAATTTTTCGGTATGTAATGTAGTCTATATGTTAATCCAGGGTATAAGTTATCTCCATTTCAAATAATTGGGCAAATTGGCCCATATAACCAATACAAATCTTATGTACCTATACCACATGAAAGCTAGTTACATAAGCTTCATTTTCTAATACGGGGACAAACTACAAAAACCCGGGGAAGAGAGTTATCAGCCTTCAAATATTCACACACACACAACGTTTAATACTACACTAGCTGTGCCCCGCATGCGTTGCAATGCTATTACCCGTATATCCGACTCACGCTTGACCGATTTTACTATTTACAACCATTACAGCAAATATTGGGATCCATAAGCCTACATAAGTTATAATTATATTGACAATTGGGCTGGGTTCCATACATTTTTGCCCATCATTCTTTCATACAAATCCGTCCAGCCGCGTGAAAGAGTAACAAACATCCATCCATAGGTACAAACAAACATTCGCGTTTATAATATTAGTAAGCATTTGACAGCTAGTCGTAGTATGGGTATGTATTAATTTTTTAGAGCGAATGGGAGCTGTCTAATACGCGCTCTTATGCGTCTACAATTCGAATGTAGTTACGAAAATGAAATAGCCTTCACCGCGTTCGCCAGTGGCCATAAAGCAAGTTACAATATTTTTACGACCCAATTTGTTGATAAAAACGTGTATTCGCGATAATGACGCTGGGAGTGAAATCAAGAAATCTGGATTTCTATTTAAATTTGCCTAGAAAAAGACAGAGAGATTCAGAGATTCAGAGACACCTTTACTTAACCGGATAAATTGTTGAAAGAGAAGAAGAATGTATCGTAGCTCTCGGTAGCTCTCACTTGCCAGTAAGATATACCATACCACCCAGACCAGACCATAAAATGTGCATACTTACTGGAAGACGAAAGGTTTGCTGAACAGCAAGAAGGATATGATGATGGAAAGGGCCTTCCGCATGGTCGTGACTGTGACAGCTACGGTGGCGCCACTTATTCGCACCAAGGTTAGCACAGCTTGGAGACCGAGGTAGCCGCTGACGCTGAGTAGCAAGATGTTCCAGTACATTGATAGTGGACTCTGCAATAGAAATATTATAATTCGTACTCAGCAGTGTACAATGCGACAAGACAAAAGATCTGCTCTCCATCTCCGCTTTAGGGTTCCGAAGTCAAACAAGGAACCCTTATAGTTTCGTCATGTTCGTCTATTCATCTATCCGCGGTCTAGCTCAGAGACTCTTGGTACTACAAATTTCGACATTTTATATTTAAATTACGCCGATAAAGTTGTAAAAAAAAACTTGATGTATATTTTTTTCATCATGGCCGGAGATCGGACAAATGGACGTCATCACTCGCAATAATATGGACATTACTCCAAAGATTTTAATTAAACAAATTAAATTACATTAATCGATTTGGTGAGGAGTGGCCATTAATGTTATATCAATCTAAATAAGTTTGCTCCATTAAGTAACATCCGTGGATTACGAAAGGAGCTTTTCACCTCATAGGTTAATTTTACCCGTCTAAAGGAATAAACTACCCACGGAAAAATACAAGAAACACTGTTTATTTTCTTTAATATAATTATTTATTGCAAAAGAAGAAATATTTGATCCGACAAACAATAATATCGAATATGGAAAGTGAATAGTGCGTCATTATGCGGTGCGCTCTGACATGCACATTTTCAATCGATTTCCGAATGATTTATCATGCTCAATAGAAGGTAAAGCCGCAGGCCAAGTCAAAAACATAGTTAAGCGATACATATTAAATAAGTACAATTGTAAAAAAAGTGGTAACCATAAATTATAAAAATAACCATGTATATTTTACATTTTAACCTAGGTATTTGAAATTAATATTATAAGTGTTTAAGAATAAATTATAAGTGTTTTTAGTTTAGACTCCTTAACTCATAAAATCTTTAATATTTAAGATTAGTAGTTAAGTTTCAATAATGCAATGTACCTAATCAAATGAAATAAACAGTTTAAAATTTAAATTTTTTTTTTTTTTACTCACTGATGTCGTACGGCACACACTTTTGGGGAAACTCTACGGATGCCTACAGGGTAATGCTGTTGTAGAAATGTGCCGTACGTACATTGGTTGGGGCGAAGCCAAGACATACTTGTCGAGGCATTCCATCTTGGTCCTCAGGGTTGGCAACGCATTTGCAGTCTTGTGAATGCGAATGTCTATGGGTCATAGTTTCCACTTATTATCAGGTGGTCTGTGTGCTCGCTTGCCTTCTCTATGCCATTAAAAAAAAGAACCTACACTGATCGCATATAGGCATCGGACTGTTTAAAAAGTATAACTACCAGCGTCAAGGCTAATAAACCTGACTCCATGCTGAGTGGCAACGTTTTCGGTGTTAATTGTAGATTAAGTACTCTAACTTTGTATTACTCTACTCTTTTATTATATTTTTTTTACTCATTCATGTTCATTTTATTTTTAGCACTGAATAAACCATTTCTGTTCTATTCTATTCTAAAATAAAATATAAAAGTCGGCATCCTACAATATTCGTGATCGAAAGGTAAGTACCGAGTTCGAACCCCCGTCACCACGTAACAATGAGTTTTCTAACTTAAGTGCATTAGCCGATGCTGTTACTGTGAAGGGAAAAACATCGTGAGGAAACCTGCACATTCGTACAGCTGAGTGTGTAAGAGGGTAATTGCACAAAAGGTCCTAAAGGGTCGAAGTGTATCTAAAGGGGCCCATCTGTAAGATAAGATAAGATGCATGAACTTGACACATTAATAAATGGGTACATTTTGTAACCTTTCAAAGCACCCTGTATAGAAAATTTGGTTAGTTGATATAACATCTGTTGGGAACCGGTCGCACATACCTACGCGCGGGTGGAGACGTGCGGGAGGACGACACGACGACGTCACGAAGAGCCGCAGCGACGTGTCCGCCACTTACCTTACGATACTCCACCGTGGTCATTCGAGTACTATGTTTTTTAAATTCATTTAATAAAGTAGACTGGGTACCTAATCGTACACAACGGATACAAAAAAGAAAGACGGAAAAAGTACACAGTCCCCTTTTATTTAAATCCACGTCCCAGGTCCCTAACATTCCTAACATATCATCATGTCAGCCGAAAGACCAAGTCCACTGCTGGACATAGGCCTCGCCCAAGGCTCTTCTCTCAGACCGGTCTTATGCTTTTCGCATCCACCGCGCTCCCGCGATCCTTACGAGGTCATCACTCCACCTTATACCACTCCAACAAATCACTGTTTCATAATAATATTCCTATTATGCCACTGAAAAATGAAGAGCTGAAATAGAGAATAGGAACACAAAGTCGCTTAGACCTTACCTTCAAGCAATACACGAATCCTTCAGTCAATATGTTAGTGCTGCCCGTAATAGCCACCAGGTAGGCACAAGCAATAGCATAAGAGTAGAAAACCACTTCGTTGTTGGATGCTTGGTACAGCTTCATTGCTTTCTCTTGGACGTTACCGATGATGGCGTCACAGAGTAACGCGAGGGAGATTACTAGCACCCCGATCAAGTCAAAGTTTGGTGATGTTTTTGAGTCGGCTGAAAGCAAATACTTTTTTGAAATTTTAGATGACTAGTATAATTGTGCAACACGGGAGCAATATCATTCATCAATTACAACCACATACAACTGCAACAGATCCCTTAAAGGGATAAGTTCGCCTTTTGTGTTTCTGTCTATTTTGTTGTTTGTTATTTTCCCGTTTTTACAATAAAGTATTTACATACATACATACAACTAAAGAAGTTGTGCCAACAGTAAAGTGATCAGAACTTTTATGTTTTGCATCATTTGTGTGTCCCGTTCAGTATGACTGGGTGGAGGGAGATACCGAGTAACATCATGGTCATAGGGAAGATGTAGTAGCGGGCAAGATGTCACGCCTATTTGACTGAATTGACCGCCCATGAGGAAAACACCGAAAATGGATTTACTAGAGTCAGTATTACTATTGCTGATTACTAAACTGACATCATTATCAAATTCAATTAAAATTTACCCAGATCATTGGCCACTTCAGCATTTAAACACGTCAGTAATATTAAGTTATTCTACTAGCAATTCAGACCAGTCAACATTGCTGAAAAGATATCTTAGGACTTATAAAAAATGTCTTACCCAAAGTAAACATAGTTAACCCAACACACATTATAACTGCTGCAACATAGTCCAAGAACCCATATCGTTTGCCTAAGATAATAATACTTCCGATCATCACTGGGATCAATTTGCAGCTCTTAAATATCAACTGCGTTGGGTAGTTCAGGTAGCTAAGTGCTAGGTTTGAAAGTGACATGGTTCCAAGTGTCAGTGCCGCTAGTAATCCATAGGTACCAAGCGGCACTCTGTAAAAAGTACATGATAATTATTTTATAGATGGTGAAATATGTAAACTGCTTCCACGCAACAAATAGACACTTGATGTTAAGATGCAGGAACCAATAATCAATATCGTCTTCCATAAGGGCACGAGGGACCTGTGCCCAGCGCCCTGAAGGCCTGACAAATTTTCTTACGAGCTCTTAGTACAAAAATGTTACTGTAATTAGCTTTATTTACTTTCCAAAACGGTTAGTTTAAGACGGCCTTGCCAATAATAAGATGAATAAAATGTAGGTGTTGGGTTGGTTATAGCGACATTTAAATATCACATCATAAGATATAAAGTCAAAATAAAGTTGGGCAACTGTACAAGTCACAAATGTAAACAGAAAATAAAATGCAAAATTCAATTACTGATAGCCAAAATGTACTCACTTCCTCTTAATAGGATTCCTTATCAGCGACTCCACATAACTGAGTGCCATAGTGATTATAAATTGTACTAAAGTAATGTACAAGCTAACAGGTTTCACCTCTGGTGCAGAGAATATCAGTTCCAAGAAATACCCATAAGCTAAATAGCATATAAACACAAATATACAACAGCACAAAAACTGTGTAAGCTGACTATATGGTGTTAAATTAATACATAGTACATTAATCTCAGTTTTCTGGCTGCTATTTAGCGGCTCTTCGATTTTAATAATTGTGTCCTTGGAGGACATTTTGATTGAGAGCAGAGAAGTCTAAATAAAATGAGGCTTTAAACCTTCATAATGTTTCTTGTTTTCATCTGAAAAAGAAAAAGACAATGACTTAGTATGCAATGTTTTGTAAACATTCAGGATTCAACAGAACACGCTTATGAGTGAAAACATAAAACTTTGAATCTAAGTAATCCAAGAAGGGGATTAACATAAATAAATCATAAAAAAGTTCAAATCTCTTTTTTTTTTTTGATGTCGCATGGCACTAGCGGCAAAATCCTGTTAGAGCTGAGATCTCCGGCCCGAGCAAGAAATATACCGGAGTTCTTCATCAAAACATCATCGACAAACCAATGGTGTAACACTCGGTCGAACCTGTGCAATTAAATTCCTATAATGTATATTCTAGATAATAATTAAAAGACACGTTTACCACTAAACACTGCCGAAGTTCCTCAACATTTTTTTTTTTAAATATAGATCATCATCAGTCTTGATGACTGCCAATGTCGAGGATGCATAAGACACTCCCAGTATATTTGTCGACAGTACGGTAGAGAAGGTAGTGTTCGGTAGTACGTCCTTCCGATCAACTCTGCAACAATCACATTCTATCTACAACTGACACACTCAACAGGAGAACTCACTCAATGGTTAATATAGTATATGTACGGGAAAAATTGACATGTCAACAAAACTGACTGACAGTTGACAACTCACAGCTGTTTATAATCGCAGCCAATGGCAACATTATAAATAATAACTTTTGCATTTTTTTTGTTATAATAAGCAATCAACGCAACCCTTATACAAGATGGAAATTAATTAATGTTTATATCATTGATTGATTGATTGTGGCTGAATAATTTTACCTGCGCCATTTGTCGATTGAGACATTTCTTATAGTGTTGCTATATCAGTAATCAATATTTTTCTACTATTTAGTAGAATAAAATCAATGGACCGGGTACGTAAACTCGCCTATTAATAACGAAAATTAGCCTATTCGAGTGTTTATTGTTATTACATCGAATTAAAATCAGACCATTATTCAGAAAATATTAGTGGACATAATAGAGAATGCTAGCCAGTTTATAGAGGTTTAGCTTACCGTATTCTTCATTAAAAACAGAAAATAGCTGTATAAAAATAGTTTAGGTACTAAGATATTCAATTTTAAACTTTGTATGCGGCGCTTGAAACTCAGCGGCTAGCACTCACGGATGATGCCAATAAAAAAACTTCACAGGCTATGTTTTACTGTACCTAAGTTCTAAAATGCACTGTAAGCCTATTATTGTGAAATAAATAAATAAATAAATAAATAAATAAACGGTACCACCAACGCACCACATTTTTTTTTATTATGCCCTAGGATACCCAAATATGAAATCGAAATCAGAATGACAATCAAAAATTCATGCCTTATCGTTTATTATTTTATGCGGTAGCAATATTAATTCTACATTAACACGACATTTGTAAAGGAAGGCCTAGGGTATGCTTCTGAGGTGGTTCCATTGTGACGGAATCCGTGATAAAGAGATTCGTGACAAATTGAGGGAACTTCTCAAATATCATAGGCATACATAGCGATTTTTGTATTTTAGACCAACGCATCTAGAATTAGCATTCAGAAAGTAACATTTGGTAAAGTGGAACTGATGGTGAAGACCACAAATGACTATACTCCGCAACGGTACATATTGTAACCCTCAAACCCCTACTACTATCTAAACAACACCCAATATGACATCATACCCAACCCAATACTCTGTTGCGCTATTAACTAAAAAAAACGATTATATTTGATCCAGTTATATATTAGGAATAGATTTGGCCAAATGATCTGTCTAGGAATAAAGGACTAGGAACCTACGTTATAACCCGTTTGTAACTCAAGAGCTTTAGAGAAGTGAATACTTACTAAACTACAAAGTTATAGACAAATTAGCATACCCTATATCAACCTAAAGAAACACAGAAACGATAAAGAAACTGATAAACTCTGAGTCTTTAGAAAGATAACGAGCTGAACGTGGAATTAAATTATGAGAATGAATACTTTACTAAACTAAGTAAATTTTTGAATGGCATTAAAAGCTTGCGCTAAAGTCAGGGCCCCGCACCACCCTGGGGTGCCCTAGTGCCCACTGGCTAACGCCAGACCTATGAGAGCCGACACCAGACGGGATATCCCTTCAGAGCATATTAAGAAGCTAAGATGATTCTAAAGGAAATTCCCTATTTTGTAAGTCTGTGGATCTGTAGTCTCTGTCAAGCAAGGGGAGGAGAGGGACTGCGGGGACTGGGACTGAAGGGCTGATTTATATAATTTTCTTTTAAGTTTGATTTTTTGGAAACACTCTTTTAGGGCATTTTCTTATAGCCAAAAGAGAAAATAATGAAAATTCTTGATATATGAAAGGATGAAAGGTGGAAAAGATAGTAAAATAATTCAAGGCATAACTCGTATTTCTCAATTTCTGATGTCATTCATCAAGCAAATAGTCTGTGTTTTGGGCTTACTTTGCCTCTTTTGTATTCCCGTAGGAAGATAAAGTATTCTGAATCGATGACAGTTCCTCAGGGACAGCAAACCATCTTTTTATATGTTTCATGTCAAGGTAAGTATTTATCATAAATATTGAGCTTAGCTTTTATAGTAAATATTGGGCTTTTTTTATGATTTTTCCCTTTTTTATCGTGCTTTTTCTCCCTCCTGTCAAAAAACAACGAAAGCATTATACATTTGCAAAGGTTTTACTTGCTACCAAAGATAAAAAAAACTCTTTCAATCAAAACGTAATTAAAAACTACATGTTATGGATACGTTAGACTATCTATAACTGGAAATCTACTTCTTTATGCTCTATCTCATTGAAATTATATATTTGTGAAAGAGACAGACGACCATGGCAAAGTGTCACAATATTTCAAGGGTGGTGATAAGATATCTCAATAAATTATGAACCAAATCAAAAACCCAAAATATAACTTCTTTTGGCAAGTGATAGGTCGTACTGTCGTATCGTATCGTTAGTAGTTTATCAGAATAAATTGTGTACGTGTAAGTAACGAAATCAAACTGACGGCACACGTACCAAGAAAATATTGCCATATAAAGTTTTATACGCGGTTGCCAGGTTAGTCTATTACACAGTTAGCTTGGCCACTTAACTCTCTATTCTTACTTTTCATTTTCTTTCTATTCGCGTTACTTATTTATATTGCATTTCAACTCGCATTAGGCTCTAAATCCATCCGTAGAAATTAAATTATACTATCATACTTCTCCATTTTGTATCATTAATTTTCATCGTATTGGTATTGGTAGAATTTTTATCATAACTCTGGCGACACTATTCCTTGCTGTGGTTAACAAACAAAGAGGAATTTGCCAATTTTTATAAAAAATCTGCTGTATTTCTTTGTATTTGTAATTTTAACGTAGAGGTGCGTAAATATTAAACTAACAAAAATAGGATTTGTATAGTGATCCTCGCAAAAGTTATCATGTGCGAATAATTTTGGTGTCATGTCAACTTTCGCAGATCGTCGAACCGAGTAGCCAAACTGGATTGAACATAATGATGGACTCGGACGCGTCCGGCGCAGACTTCTGCCGGTTCTGCCGCTCCGAGGCGACTTCGGACCGGCCGCTGTTCCACCCGTGCATTTGCACGGGCTCAATTAAGTGGATACACCAGGAATGTCTTGTGCAATGGATGCGATACTCGCGGAACGAGATTTGCGAGCTGTGTGGGCACCGGTTCTCGTTTATGCCAATTTACTCGCCGGATATGCCAGGCCGGCTTCCCATACGCGATGTCGTCGGCGGCCTTGTGACGTCAGTAGCGTCAGCTGTTAAGGACTGGTTACACTACACCCTTGTAGCACTGGCATGGCTCGGAATCGTTCCACTGACCGCCTGCAGAACTTACCGCAGCTTATTTCTTGGCTCACTAGACCCGGTGATTTCTCTACCATTTGACATTGTCTCTGCAGAGAACCTGGCTAAAGACGTCTTCTCCGGCTGCTTTGTTGTTACATGCACTTTGTTTTCGTTTATTGGCCTGGTATGGCTACGAGAACAGATAATGCATGGTGGTGGCCCTGATTGGATGGAACGGGAGAACATACCTCCACCTCTACCTGAAGATGTCCCTTTGCCTGATAATAATAATGACCGAGTGAATGAGGGTACTGGTGATGACGGGGGAGCTAGAGAAGAAACTCCAGAAGCAGCAGAAGGTGATGTGATGGTTGGGGATGAAGCTAACTGGAACCCAATGGAATGGGATCGTGCAGCAGCTGAAGAATTGACCTGGGCACGTCTACTGGGTCTAGATGGCTCTATGGTTTTCCTAGAGCATGTGTTCTGGGTTGTTTCCCTGAATACATTATTTATTGTGGTGTTTGCTTTCTGCCCATATCATATTGGAAGGCTGGGAGCAGCAATGGCTGGATTTAATGCTGATGGGCCATTCTCAGGGCCCCTCACAGCACTAGCAGGGTATGTGCTAGTTGGAGCTATGCTGGCGGTGCTTCATGGGTTTGCATCACTGCTTCGTCTGCGCAGTGCTAAGAGAGCTCTGGGATTCTGTTATGTTGTTGTAAAAGTGGCGCTACTGTCAGTTGTAGAGGTAAGAAGACACGCAGTAAACCTTGGTTAGAGTAACTGTCACACAAAACGGCCAAGTTATTTAATTCTTGATAATACTATAATTATATACAGTGGTGGTCACATAGTTTGGGATGCTTGCGTTTTTCCCAAACAATTGCCTTAAAATATGACTTCAATTTTGACCAGAAATTAAAAAGTTCTTGACCAATTTTTTTGCTATGTTCTATTTACTTAAGTTTAGATCATTAACTGAGGTCTAAACTGATGTAAAGTGAATGGGGATTTAAAAACAGTAAGTTATGGGTGATTCCATGGGCTATTCAACTGCAGTCAGTCATAAATATTGAAAGAATGAGCTACACCAAGCAGCTAACATTTGCACATAGCAACAACGATTGATAAAATTAGGACAGCAGACTGATGGCGTTTGAAACACCCATGGAATCACCCATAACTTAATATATAATGAAAGATTTGATTTCAACAGAGATTCGTTTAAACTTCAGTAGTTAAGTGGTAAGTGTGACAAAAACAAAATTGGTTCAGAAGTTTTTGATTGGTTGTCAAAATTGAAGAGTCATATATATTTTGTAGGCAGGTGTATGGGAAAAAAACATTTGTCCCTAATTATGTGACCACCACTGTATATTTTTTTTATGAAAATCTTTTTACTATTTTTTCGTTTTAGATCTGATTATAATAAGATTTCTTACTAACCAATTCAGACTTGTTAACTGGCCACATGCAACTACCCTATTAAGTCATTTGACCACTCATTATTTATTTAATTATGCATTTCAATTTTCTGCTTTTCTTACTGCCAGACTTGTTATCAAACCGTATTTGAAATTGGTGCAATTTAAAAAAAAAAAAACCTTTAAGTACACCCGTGGAGCGGCCTATGTGCACCATGTGCGCAGTTTTTTTTTTGTCACATACAGCTCTAATTATTGTAATTAGATAGAGTTGAACTGACTGACTTTATTTTACGTCAAACATTCCACGTATTTAATTGTTAAGTAAATGCCATAAATTCATTTCAGACATTGCTTGCTTGACCAATACTTAGTTATTTACGAGAAAATGATCAGGGAGGGAAGAGAGTGGGGGTGGGGAGGTACTACCCTTGAATTATGAATTGCTGTGACGCGCGTCATTCAAGACGGTCGATTTTTAGCAAACTAGGTTGTTTGAATTCCTTGGTGGTTTTAACCATAATAGTAGGGGAGCTGTTAAGCATTTTTGAGTAGGTGATTGAGCACTGTGGAAACTTGATATTTGATATATATCCAATTTATATTGGATAAATATAAAATGTAGTATTTCTATTATAATGATCAAAATATCCGTTAATTTAATATATACAGTGTGTAAAAAAACGAACGTCACATAGACGGCATTTACGTTAAATATTTGAAATAGCAAATTCTATGCAAAGGAGGTGAACTTAAATTTTTGAAATCATTAAATACTGCATTTATGGGTTTTTGAAAATTCGTCTGCTTTAATCGGCAATTAAACTGGTTGAATATGACAAAATAATAAAGAAGGGTTTTTACAGTGTATGTGTAAAATGTGTAATGTGTATTTAATTTAAATGTGTATGTGTTGTAGATATAAATGATCACTATCAATGACCCTTTCGACTTGTATCATAAAACACGACTTTATTGTTTTCTCATTGTTCATATTCGACCAGTTCTATTAACGGTTAAGGAAGAGGATTTTTTTGCAAAAGTCCAATATTGAACTATTTTTTTCATTAACCCAATAATGCAGCATTTTTGTTTTTTAAAGTAAAAGTTATGAATCTTAAAACTTTGATAAGCTTTAAAAATGCAATATAAAGCTAATCTAGGCCTTAGCGAAATTATGTTACCTAATTAATATTAGTATCAATTAAAAGCACGTTTAATGTGTTTTAAATTAACAATATTTAATTTAAACGAAATGTAATGGCTTGTGAACCAGAGCATTTCGAAAAAAGGATCGCGTGTTGTGCCCGTTTCCAGGGCTATAAAATGCCTGTACAAGGTCAAATGTCAATAATTCACTATCCAGAAGTCGAAGAGAACACATCTAAGGAACTCAAGCAAGAAAACAACCCTCGAACATGGAGACCACCGCTGCTGAATCAGCTCAAGTGGTTGCACTACTGCAAGCAGGAGTTCGGCAGTGTGATGTCGCTCGGCAACTCAATTTAAGCCGTTATGCTGTCCGCCGAGACTGGGGGCTACATCAGAAGACATGGGGCTGGTCGGCGACGCTGCAGAGATGATCGCTTCATTGTGACGTCATCTCTACGCAATCGCTTCGCCAGTGCTGTTGAGGTGCAACAACACCTCAGAGAAGCTGGAACAACATTAGTCAGCATCTCTACGTTTAGAAGAAGACTGCGGGAGAAGGATATCGTGGCTCACAGGGCTGCTACAGGCCCAATGTTGACCGCACAGCATCGCAGAGATCGCTTGCAATTTGCCCGTGATCACGTCGATTGGACGTTTGAGCAATGGAGGCCGATGAGACCAGAGTCTGTCTTTATTGCAATGACAGGCGGGCCAGAGTCTACAGATGGTCGGGCGAACGATTTGCTCAAGCCTGTATTGAAGAGACAGTGGGCTACGGAGGTGGCTCTTGCATGTTCTGGGGGGGCATGTATATAGACGGCAAAACCGACCATGTCTGCGTCTCCAGGACTGGAGGCACTGGCGGCCAAGGGTCCCTGAATGCTCGCCGATACATTGCCGAGATCCTGGAAGAGCATGTGATGCCATATGCGGGTTACGTCGGCTCTGGGTTCATATTAATGCACGACAACTCTCGCTTCCACACGGCATTAATTGTTCGGGATTATCTGGAGGAGGTCGGGATTCCCGTTTTGCCGTGGCCAGCCAGGAGTCCTGACTTAAACCCGATTGAACACCTTTGGGACGAGCTGAAGCGACGGGTTCGGTCACGAGATGCCGCCCCTACCACCCTGCAAGATCTTCAGGACGCAGTCATCGAAGAATGGGGCAACATTCCACAAGAGGAAATCGTGAAGTTGGTGCGATCAATGAAGGACCGCTTGGAGGCAGTGATAAAGGCAAGGGGGGTAATACTAGGTTTTAAGTTAATTTTAGGCACTTTTAGTAAAAATTTGTTATCCATTTATTGTTGTAAAGTTAAACTCGAATAAACATTTTTCAACTGTTCGCAATGTCATTTCCTTTAATTTTTGACCACAATTAATTATTTTTTAATTTAAAAAAAAAATACACTTTATTACCTTTCAAATGATACCTAACAATCATATTGTTGTCCTTGATCAAATAGGGTTTAAAGTCGGTTGAAATTATTTTCTGAGGAGGGGCGATATTTTTGACGCCGAGTGTAGAATACAAATGAACCCTAAAGATTCCCTTAAACTGAAATTGAATTGAAACATTCTACTCTAGTGTTGCCTGTGTAACATAAAAAAAACAGTTTAAATAATAAATAATATCCATTGATTATATGTATGTGTATATCAATTATATACATCATGATATATGTCATGCATGATACATATCGGCGGATATATGTCGGCGAACCCTTTTAATGATTTTTAAATACAAAATGGGACGGACGTAGTGTAGGTTTAGTATTAGGGTCCTATTGGACGCCCTTAGGGTACGTATCTTTATAAAAAAAAAGAGGAACCTAGTGCGGTAACTGCTGACCGCTGTTAATCATAGCTAATGGGTGGATGACGGATGAAAATTATGTCAAAATGATTTCGAATGATATCCGTAATATGGATGTGACTACAATAGATCTGGTTTCTTGGATTCTGGTTCGAGTATCCATTTACCAATTGTGTTTTCATTTGCCATAATTATTTTAAATTAATTTATAAATTGAAGGAAACTCAAATAAAGTCACAATTGAAAACGTCAATTTAACAGAAGTGACAATATACAAGTGGCCAGTAAATTCTTAATGTAAAAACTGGATATATTTTTATACATAAGTAGACGAAATTTAATAAAAGTCTCATCCACTTTATGCCTTCGTCACCATATTGCATCCGTTAGCCGCCTGTTAATCATAGCATAGCAACACAATTACCAACGCTCCACTGAATTGATGTAAACTCTCTATGTAAATTGGTCGTTATCACTGGGCGATTCAAACGTAACTTTTTATAGAAAGCGAGTTTAATCAAAATGGTTCTTGGACTGGTTTTATGATACGATATGAAATTGGACAAAAAATATGCTGCCAATCAATTCAGATTTTTGTAATGATGAAAAGTCTTATGCTATACTATTATTATATATTTTTGTTTGTTTTCACATTGTTATTATAATTTCCGGTTTTTCAATATACAGGGTTCTCATTGCCATAAAAAAAGGGTTTCCCAGAAACAGACATCAATCCGCCTAGGGCTAAACCTTTTTGCCCTTTTTTTCCCAGTTTTTATTAAGTAATCACATAAACTTGTTTATTCTATACAATGTGAAAAGCAAACACTGTGACAACTAGTATTGAGCAACAAACTGAATGTGATTACTTAAAAAGCACGGGCAAAATAGGTTTAAAAACTTCGCTGATTTGTAATGATTCTCATTATATAACCACTGAAAAACTTGTGAAATTAATGGTTTTTCGTATCGTGGACTTAATAATAGGTTCTATAATAAGCTCCCAAGTAGTGTTACTCATTTATCAGTAAATAAATTTAAGAGTTACGTTAAACGTAAACTAATTTCTAAAGCTTATTATAGTGTTAAAGATTATATGAATGATGACAATGCTTGGGACTGATATTTTATTTTATTTTTTATTACAATTATTAATGACCGTGGAGACTATATACATCTCCCTGTATGATTACCTATTATTTTAATATGACATCTGGAGACTCTTTACATCTCCAAAATTGACCGTGGAGACTTTCTACATCTCCCTTATTTTATTTTTTGTGTGTTTTTTTTAATAATTGTATTTAATTTTAATTTGACATCTGGAGACTCTTTACACCTCCAAAATTGACCGTGGAGACACACTTTCCTGCTCAAGCTACGCTTGAATATTTTTAATTTTTTGTTTTATGTTAAATTCATGGTTTTCTATAATGCTAGGTTAAGCTTTATAATTGTATAATATCGTATTTAAAAAAAAAACGACTTTCTGTTGAGTTTCTTGCGGCGTTTCTTCTCAGCAGTGGTCTCTTCCGAAGCGCTGGTAGATTTTTGACGTGTAAAAGTGCCCGTGCGGCCTATTTACTGAATAAACACCTTTTATCTTATCTTATCTTAATACAAAAATTCTAGATTAAAATGATCAATATCTCCGAAACTAGTAAAAATCGCTGAACATACATAGGGGTTAAATCGATAGCTTTTTAGCTGCTCTATCAGCCCTAGGCGGGTCGACGTCGGTTTCTGGGCATCTGTATATTATTAGATTAGATATGTATAGTAAAATTCTACATGAGCCAACATCCCTACTCAGTTATAAAAGGATATCAGCTGTGTAAGTAGGTTTTAATCTGTTTAATAATTCTATGTGACTTAATTGTAGGGCAATTTTTTGTCGTACAACGGAAAGTTCCAGACCACTTTAATTACGTAGCTTATCATGTCCTACTTTTTGAACTCTACCCGCATCTGGATGCAATGCACTGTAATGTCCTTAACCCTCTCGTCTTGGGCGTAATCAGTCGTTGGACCATTATTGTTATCACCCCAGGTCGACACCTTTCTAAAAGTGTTTTATCTTTAGACTTGTTGCTATAAATAGAATAAGTTATAAAAGTGGGTGCATATTATAAAGTAGATAGGGTGTGTGTGACGCAGTGTTCTTTAAATTGATAATATCTGTGAAACCTACAATGTTTGACTTAGAATCGAGTTTCACGGTTATAAATGAGTTTTTTTTTAAAGAAAGAAATAGCATTTATTCAGTGATACACATACACCAACTGTATTAAAAAAAAACAAAATAAGGCACAATGGTGAAGTTACTACTAACAGAATAAAATAAAACTAAATAATGGATGGCTTTTTTTGTATGTAAAGTTAAAGATATCAGTTTCGAATTGGCCCCTATGCATATAATATGCTACTGACTATGTATCTGTCAGGGCATTATGCACGGTTTCCACATCATGAATAAGGCCGTACGGGCATTATTTATAGGTAGATATCTGTTTTTTGCGCCATGCATGTATGTATGTTTTGCCTTAAAAACATTGAAGTACGCTAACCTTTCAATGGAAATCTTATTTAGGATCTCTTTACACTTTTGTTGCCACCTTACAAACCAATTTACACACACACGTTTTAGAATAAGGGTTCTCATAGAGACACGGATATTTGAAAGACCTCATGTCCAGCCTGCTCCATTCTAAATTGTAAAACTTGCTCATTTTACGTCTGTTAACAAATTTGGCGATGCGTTTGGCCTACTAGATAGTGAACCTGTGAGAGCGCGAGTATTTGATCCTGAATCTTGGTAGTTTTATTTATTTAAGTATGTTTTGAAGTGGCAGTGGGCTGGTCACATCTGTCGCAGAACCGATGATCGGTGGAGTAGACGGGTTCTCGAGTGGAGACCAAGGCTCGGCAAGCGTAGCGTAGGACGCGCTCCAGCCAGATGGACCGACGACGTGAAAAAAGTGGCTGGTGGTGACTGGATGGCGAAAACGGGAGATCGGGCCTTGTGGCGAACCCTGGGGGAGGCTTACGTCCAGCAGTGGACTGCAATAGGCTGAAATGATGATGATGATGATGAAGTATGTTTTTCTCTAGATTATCCCTGTCTAATACCCATAGCACAAGCCTAGAGCTCAGTTTAGGATTAGGACAATTTGCGTGAGATTGTCCCCTGATATTTATTTATATTTGTTATTTCTAAAACCCTTTATTTTTTTCAGATCGGCGTTATTCCTCTTGTTTGCGGTTGGTGGTTGGACCTCTGCTCGCTCTCAATGTTCGACGCTACCCTCAAGGACCGGGAGTCGAGTCTCCAGGCCGCTCCATGGACCCTCATGTTCATACACTGGCTGGTCGGCATGGTCTACGTGTACTACTTCGCCTCCTTCATCCTGCTTCTGAGAGAGGTGCTGAGGCCAGGGGTGCTATGGTTCTTGAAGAACTTAAATGATCCGGACTTTAGTCCTGTGCAGGTTGGTTTTAATTTGTGTGCTATAACAAACTATAGTGAACAGCAATGAAAGTGGGTCACTTTGTATAGAATTCTCATAGAAAGTGACCCGTATTCATTGCTTTTTGCCCTTACTTAATCTTTGAACAACCGTGGGGTAGCAAAAAACCATGTCCTTATCAGTCAAATTCAAATCCCACAATAACATAAGAACGAAGCATGGTTTAGCTACCCCACGGTTATTCCACGTTTATAAGTAAAGGCGCTTGAGTGTAGTCTTTTCTCAGGACTTCGTCTGTGAGGGTTATTTTCTCGGAAACGGAAATCCGACCGGGATAGACTATCGCTGTCTCAAATCAAACATCCATCGCTTGAGCTGTTGAGCTGCGAAGTAGGAACAATCAAATAAAAACTTTGCATTTATAATTTACTTACAGGGAGCTTAAAATATCTAAATATAATGGTTAACTATGTTATGGGTATGGTCCTCTTGGCTCCCCTCTGGAACCACCGACTTCAACCTTTTGAACACCTCACGTGAAATACAAAATGTGTCATTGTCACGCCAAACATGTGTGCTATGCTATGCAAATTACGACTTAATTCATTCGAAACAATGTCTCATAATCTTCAACTTATGTCAGTGGTGTTGTGACACGACTTTCAGTTGTCGGCCAGAGCCAACTGTGATGTTCAAAAGATTCACCTCTTTAATTTTCCAAGGAAATGATCCACCTGTCTGTGTGGAACCACATCCACCGACTGTTGGCGTCGGCCATGATATTCGGCACGGCGGTGCTGTTCATGCTATGGTTGCCAATCAGGGTCATCAAGTATGTACTCCCTGGGTTCCTGCCGTATGCTGTGGCGGTGCATACTGAAGCACCGGTCAATGAGCTGAGCTTGGAGTTGCTGCTGTTGCAGGTGAGATGTGGTTTAATATTGGCGTTACTGAGCTTTTCAGCGCTGATTGTAGTTAATTTTGTGTAAAATAATTGTTTGTAGCAGTAAATGTGTAAAACAATAGGAAGTCGTTTATGAAGTGCTTTAATAGTTAAAAACGCATCGCATTTAATTCTTAAGGACAAGTAGTAAGAGTAGCTGTATTGTATCGCAGGTCATACTCCCAGCGTTGCTGGAGCAGAGCCACACCCGAACGTGGCTCAAGTGCGGCGTGCGCGCGTGGTGCTCGCTGGCCGCCGGCGCGCTGGGGCTGCGCTCGTACCTGCTGGGCGAGGCGCGCAGCCCCGAGCCGCAGGCGGCGCACCCGCCGCACCCGCCGCACCAGCTCGGGGCCGCCCACCAGGTAACACTAACATCCCGGGGTATCTGCAGGTTTTGACAACTTGCTCTTATAACACTATCAGTTCAATCTGGATATGATGACTAGAGTTTGGACTTTTGGTGGCATATCGTAGTTCTAGAATCCATGGAGTCGCTATTTCCTATTTGTTTTTTTGTTTTTTTTATGTCATAGTGAAAGCAAACGAGCACACAGGCAACCTGATGGTAAGTGGAAACTGTAACCCATAGACATTCGCATTCACAAGACTGCAAGCCTAAGACTGCAAATGCGTTGCCAACCCTGAGGACTAAGTTGGAATGCCTCTATGCTAGTCATTACACCGGCAGTCTTATCCCCAAACCGGAACACGACAATCCGAACTCTGCTGTTTGGCGATAGGTTAATGGATAAGATGGTGGTAGCGATCCGGACGGACCCTGCACAAGGTCCTACCACCCGCAAAAAAGCTTATGTTGTTTTCTTTTCTCCCGCAGGCCCTGATGCGACGAGATGGCCCGGCCGGCTTCGAACCTTACGTTCGAGTAGCGTGGTTCCCTCTGCGATTGGGAGCTCTGCTTGTGCTCGTGTCTCTATCTTTAGTACTTGCCAGTGCTCTTACATTGGTAAGTAGGATTCAAAAAACCTATGAAGTTGCCGGTCACGATACATTGCCAATGAAAATGCATTGTTAGTGTTATTCGTGGTGTTAATTAAGAACCACGATATCAATTAAAAAAAAATCAGACACCAAATAACAAGAAATTAAAGCAGTGTCTCAGTTAAGACTAACTCCAGGCACTTTCTTCTCTTGTTAGATTTTTATTTGCTATTGGAATATTTCAGGTGATCCCAGTGGCGTTAGGTAGGAAAGTGATGGCATTATGGTTGCCGAAAGCGTCTGAAGGTGTACACGAACTCTATACAGCTGCTTGCGGTAAGTTTGCTTTTTTATCGAATAAGCGTTACCTTTGTATTTGAGAAATATGCAGAGTTAGAAGGACGTTGACTCCTGTCAATGTTTGACCTAGTCTAAATATGTGTGCTGTTTGGTTGACATCTGATGCGTGTTCTTTTGGTTTGGGTGTAGTTTTTGACCAAAATTTGTGTTTGATTTTAATAACTGCATTCTTTTTATACTAGTTAAGAGATTATTAAAAATGTTGAAAATGATTGTTATTGCTATCCCTTAGAGTCCCTGCACTTGACTGCAAAACACATTGTGTAATTGGCTATTTTTGTCAAAACTTCGACTGTCGACTTGTCACCTATCGTATATCGGGATTGTCGTCAGTCGGGGAATTAATTAATACCACTGCACTACCGTAAAACACCTTATTTATTTATGTAATTAATATAAAGTAACAGACGATAAGAAAACTTAAGGGGAGTCACATGCAAGAGAACGAGTGAGGGACTGACCTTCGCACCTCTAGAACGAAAGTGACCCAAAACGAAATTGTGTAATAGTTGTGTTTGAAGTAGAATAAGTAATAGTATATTGGTGTGGGCGGGCCAGGCATGTACGTGTGCTGGGCGCTGGGCCGCGGCGGCACGCTGGCGGCGGGCTGGGCGCGCGGCGGGCGGCGCGCGCTGCTGGCCCGCGCGGCGCTGTGGGCGCGCGTCGCGCTGCGGGCCGCGCTCGCCGCGCTGGCCCTGCTGGGGCTCGTGCCGCTGCTGTTCGGGCTGCTGCTCGAGCTGGTCAGTACATTGGTGTGGGCGGGCCAGGCATGTACGGGTGCTGGGCGCTGGGCCGCGGCGGCACGCTGGCGGCGGGCTGGGCGCGCGGCGGGCGGCGCGCGCTGCTGGCCCGCGCGGCGCTGTGGGCGCGCGTCGCGCTGCGGGCCGCGCTCGCCGCGCTGGCCCTGCTGGGGCTCGTGCCGCTGCTGTTCGGGCTGCTGCTCGAGCTGGTCAGTACATTGGTGTGGGCGGGCCAGGCATGTACGTGTGCTGGGCGCTGGGCCGCGGCGGCACGCTGGCGGCGGGCTGGGCGCGCGGCGGGCGGCGCGCGCTGCTGGCCCGCGCGGCGCTGTGGGCGCGCGTCGCGCTGCGGGCCGCGCTCGCCGCGCTGGCCCTGCTGGGGCTCGTGCCGCTGCTGTTCGGGCTGCTGCTCGAGCTGGTCAGTACATTGGTGTGGGCGGGCCAGGCATGTACGTGTGCTGGGCGCTGGGCCGCGGCGGCACGCTGGCGGCGGGCTGGGCGCGCGGCGGGCGGCGCGCGCTGCTGGCCCGCGCGGCGCTGTGGGCGCGCGTCGCGCTGCGGGCCGCGCTCGCCGCGCTGGCCCTGCTGGGGCTCGTGCCGCTGCTGTTCGGGCTGCTGCTCGAGCTGGTCAGTACATTGGTGTGGGCGGGCCAGGCATGTACGTGTGCTGGGCGCTGGGCCGCGGCGGCACGCTGGCGGCGGGCTGGGCGCGCGGCGGGCGGCGCGCGCTGCTGGCCCGCGCGGCGCTGTGGGCGCGCGTCGCGCTGCGGGCCGCGCTCGCCGCGCTGGCCCTGCTGGGGCTCGTGCCGCTGCTGTTCGGGCTGCTGCTCGAGCTGGTCAGTACATTGGTGTGGGCGGGCCAGGCATGTACGTGTGCTGGGCGCTGGGCCGCGGCGGCACGCTGGCGGCGGGCTGGGCGCGCGGCGGGCGGCGCGCGCTGCTGGCCCGCGCGGCGCTGTGGGCGCGCGTCGCGCTGCGGGCCGCGCTCGCCGCGCTGGCCCTGCTGGGGCTCGTGCCGCTGCTGTTCGGGCTGCTGCTCGAGCTGGTCAGTACATTGGTGTGGGCGGGCCAGGCATGTACGGGTGCTGGGCGCTGGGCCGCGGCGGCACGCTGGCGGCGGGCTGGGCGCGCGGCGGGCGGCGCGCGCTGCTGGCCCGCGCGGCGCTGTGGGCGCGCGTCGCGCTGCGGGCCGCGCTCGCCGCGCTGGCCCTGCTGGGGCTCGTGCCGCTGCTGTTCGGGCTGCTGCTCGAGCTGGTCAGTACATTGGTGTGGGCGGGCCAGGCATGTACGTGTGCTGGGCGCTGGGCCGCGGCGGCACGCTGGCGGCGGGCTGGGCGCGCGGCGGGCGGCGCGCGCTGCTGGCCCGCGCGGCGCTGTGGGCGCGCGTCGCGCTGCGGGCCGCGCTCGCCGCGCTGGCCCTGCTGGGGCTCGTGCCGCTGCTGTTCGGGCTGCTGCTCGAGCTGGTCAGTACATTGGTGTGGGCGGGCCAGGCATGTACGTGTGCTGGGCGCTGGGCCGCGGCGGCACGCTGGCGGCGGGCTGGGCGCGCGGCGGGCGGCGCGCGCTGCTGGCCCGCGCGGCGCTGTGGGCGCGCGTCGCGCTGCGGGCCGCGCTCGCCGCGCTGGCCCTGCTGGGGCTCGTGCCGCTGCTGTTCGGGCTGCTGCTCGAGCTGGTCAGTACATTGGTGTGGGCGGGCCAGGCATGTACGGGTGCTGGGCGCTGGGCCGCGGCGGCACGCTGGCGGCGGGCTGGGCGCGCGGCGGGCGGCGCGCGCTGCTGGCCCGCGCGGCGCTGTGGGCGCGCGTCGCGCTGCGGGCCGCGCTCGCCGCGCTGGCCCTGCTGGGGCTCGTGCCGCTGCTGTTCGGGCTGCTGCTCGAGCTGGTCAGTACATTGGTGTGGGCGGGCCAGGCATGTACGTGTGCTGGGCGCTGGGCCGCGGCGGCACGCTGGCGGCGGGCTGGGCGCGCGGCGGGCGGCGCGCGCTGCTGGCCCGCGCGGCGCTGTGGGCGCGCGTCGCGCTGCGGGCCGCGCTCGCCGCGCTGGCCCTGCTGGGGCTCGTGCCGCTGCTGTTCGGGCTGCTGCTCGAGCTGGTCAGTACATTGGTGTGGGCGGGCCAGGCATGTACGGGTGCTGGGCGCTGGGCCGCGGCGGCACGCTGGCGGCGGGCTGGGCGCGCGGCGGGCGGCGCGCGCTGCTGGCCCGCGCGGCGCTGTGGGCGCGCGTCGCGCTGCGGGCCGCGCTCGCCGCGCTGGCCCTGCTGGGGCTCGTGCCGCTGCTGTTCGGGCTGCTGCTCGAGCTGGTCAGTACATTGGTGTGGGCGGGCCAGGCATGTACGTGTGCTGGGCGCTGGGCCGCGGCGGCACGCTGGCGGCGGGCTGGGCGCGCGGCGGGCGGCGCGCGCTGCTGGCCCGCGCGGCGCTGTGGGCGCGCGTCGCGCTGCGGGCCGCGCTCGCCGCGCTGGCCCTGCTGGGGCTCGTGCCGCTGCTGTTCGGGCTGCTGCTCGAGCTGGTCAGTACATTGGTGTGGGCGGGCCAGGCATGTACGGGTGCTGGGCGCTGGGCCGCGGCGGCACGCTGGCGGCGGGCTGGGCGCGCGGCGGGCGGCGCGCGCTGCTGGCCCGCGCGGCGCTGTGGGCGCGCGTCGCGCTGCGGGCCGCGCTCGCCGCGCTGGCCCTGCTGGGGCTCGTGCCGCTGCTGTTCGGGCTGCTGCTCGAGCTGGTCAGTACATTGGTGTGGGCGGGCCAGGCATGTACGTGTGCTGGGCGCTGGGCCGCGGCGGCACGCTGGCGGCGGGCTGGGCGCGCGGCGGGCGGCGCGCGCTGCTGGCCCGCGCGGCGCTGTGGGCGCGCGTCGCGCTGCGGGCCGCGCTCGCCGCGCTGGCCCTGCTGGGGCTCGTGCCGCTGCTGTTCGGGCTGCTGCTCGAGCTGGTCAGTGCCTTATAGCGCTCAGAGCGAGCTGTCCAACAGGACCCTAGTACTCAGTCTACACTGTTCTAACTTTAAAACACTGTGTCTTTTGAACGGTTTTTTCCGAGTGTGTTATTTTAAGCCCTTTTTGAGTTAGTATTTTTATGGTGGTAATAAGTTTAACCTAACCTACGTATGAAATTCGATGAAATGATACAACCGATGAAGTGAACATCGATAAAATGATTCGTTACCGAATTACACATATCTCTCGCAGGTCCTAGTGATTCCTCTCCGGGTGCCTCTGGAACAGTCCCCGGTGATGTTCATGTGGCAGGACTGGGCGCTGGGCGTGCTATACACTAAGATCGTGTGTGCACTGACGATGATGGGGCCCGACTGGGCCATGCGCCGCGCCATCGAGAAAGCCTACCGGGACGGGATCCGGGAGATGGACCTCAAGTGAGTTCCTTTTCCATACCGTAAAAAAATCCCTTAGCTGATAGTTATCAGTGCCAGAAGGGGGGTTTTTATCTTTCATAGTTATCACATAAAGATAAAGAGACATTTATTCGCAACAAAACAAAACCACATTACCTACATAGATACAAAAATATCAAGACAGAGAAATTGTTGCGAAACGGTCCCAACTCAGCATTCGCTAGCCGTAAAGCCAGCACTGGTCTTCCGTTGGACCCGCTTGGTGAAAAAACGGAAAGTGACACACTTAATATAAAACAACGCTAAAAGAAAAACATCAAGGATCAAATACAATCATTTGTTCGAGATTATCTCGAACGTCTCAAACGACCATAAAATCTATAGCCTGGTAAAGTTGGCAACACAAAGGAAACAGAATCAATAAAATAAAACCAAAGACAACTATAGTCTATAGAAATTTAAACAAAGCAAGAATATAGATTACGTAACAATAACAAAAATGATAGACTTTCAATTCAAGAAATAATAGTAGATTGTTCAACAAGGGACTAAAACAAGCCATAATGACACGAGATGTTTAGCCACGCGAGCGAGCTTGCGAGCGAGAGTGGCTATAGTTCGAGTGTCATTATGGTTGTTTAGTCTCGAGTTAAACACTCTACTTTTCACTTCGAATGCGAGAAAAAAAAAACTCTTTTATATTAGTAATCATTAATCGTGTTTCACGAAATTAAATCTTTTTGTAATAATTTTGCACCGTTGGCATTTTGAGGTTATTTCCACGGCCTAAAAATGGTCCATACACAATCTCTGAAAATGGCGATAATCCTCCATTCCAACAGATACAAACTTGAAAACTATTTGGACCATGCCTAATAAAATAGATTTTATCCCTTATATATTTAAATAGATTCATATTTGTAATCATTAATCGTGAAATTAAATCGATTAATTTATATTTTTTGCAACAAAAATGATCCATATACAATCACTGAAAAAGGCGATGATTGGCAGTTTAAGGGTTTCCAAAGTAAATTAAAAAGAAAAAGTACTTTAGTCCCTAGGGAGTAAAGTGTAGTTTTATTCCCTAGAGATTAAATACATCACTTTAGTCCGGCTATACAAGCCAATTGTGAGTCATTTTAGAGCCTGAGAAGTGAAAAATAAATAATGTTTTGTTGATTTTACATTTAGAAATATTACACTACTGTGTAAAATAACAAACAAACAGTGTTCAAAGTGACATCCCCCCCCCCCCAGGTTTATCCTGACGCAGGTGGCGGCGCCGATCGTGTGCTGGCTGGGCCTGGCGCTGGCGGTGCCGTACGCGGTGGCGCACAGCGTGGCGCCGCTGCTGACCATGTCGGCGGCGCAGCGCAACCTGCTGGCGCGCCGCGTCTACCCCGCGCTGCTGCTGCTGGCGCTGCTAGCGGCGCTTGCGCAGCTGCAGGTAGGACGCATGCCATCGCTCTTATTATGATTCAATTTACTCCAAGGTGTCCAGCATGGTTTCCAATTTCCCTACATAATGCTTCACGGCATAGGCTTTCCCAACTGACAGTGTCGTTTTTTTTTGTAATGATCGATAATGGAAAAACGTTCGATTTTTTTAGGGAACACCGAATTTCATTTATTTTTTTGAATATACTTATGTAGTGTACGTTTATTTAGTATATTTACATTAAAGAAATCTTAATATAAACACATGAGATGTAAAACTAAATAAAATGATCTCGACAACTTCTTGCCCAATCGTCTCGCGGGGTGTCAGAGGTTGGGGGAGGCGAGCCGGCTGCTAGTAGCTTCCCTTCCCCGCAACACAGCCTGCCCACACTACCGCCTGTTAGTAGGTCAATCAGTTCTACTTATTATCCCTCTGTGAAAACAGGGATGTTATAAGTTTGATTTATGTATTGGTCTCTGAAAGTAGGGGTCGAAATTGGTAACCCATCATCAGGCGAGAAATGCCTGTCGATGAAAGATGGTAATTCTGAGTAAAAATATTTTCCTTCAAATTCGATAAAATAATAGGTACCCGTCGTCATTTTATCGTGGGTCTTGTCTATTTAACATGTCTTCCTTACGAAAATACCGTAAAAGAGATCACCAAATGTGAAATTAAAATAAAAATCGGCCAAGAAATACGGATGATACAAGCATTTTAAACTGCTAATTAGACAGAGAGAGCCGATATGCACTGTGACGTCATGTAACTAGTCGGCCATATTAACTCCAGGTTAAATTAAGTTATTTTTAGCTATTCAATAAATGTTTTTTCTCAACTATTTGTTATAGGTATGAATCAGCTTCTATTGAAGCTGGGAAAAAGAGTCATGAATATTCCCTATTTAATTTCGATTTTACAACATAAACCTTCTATTCCAGGTCCGTCAATTCCGCAAATTATACGAGCACATAAAGAATGACAAATATCTAGTCGGCCAACGACTCGTGAACTACGATCACCGGAGGCAGAAACAACAGAGCGTGACCGCAAACTGAGCCGACGAGGACCTTCACCTGGCTTTCTGACTTAGAGTAGGATTTAGAGTGATTGATGGATCGATCGAGCGATCGGTTTAGATTATTTGCGAACACTGGTGGCGTGGTCAACTTAAAGAACTGAACAGAAACGTTTACGTGGTGTGAATATGACTTATATAATAGAATACAGGTGACTCATTGATTGATTGATAAACTAATTGATTAACCAAATCAGTTTATCAATTTATTGAAAGGTTGCTCGGCATCGATAAAAGCAATATAGTGTGCTTGCCAAGCAAGCATATCATAATGTTAGCCAAACCCCGCGACTTGAATTAGGAAGTAATTTATTGGTTGACAGTTTTATTGATTGACGGGTTTGTCAATCGGGATTGGTCAATCAAAGTGTAATTAATGGTGGTAGAATTTAAAACTGTTTGCGTTAGTGATAAATAGCGTGTTATCGTGGAATCTTTGTTAAAGGGTTGAGCCTAAATAAAATAACTGATTATTGATAACGGATTGAATGACTGACCGACTGATTGATTGACGGTTCGGTCAGATATGGGTTAATACGCCGTCGACGGATCGTTGCTTTAATACAAAAGCGACGCAAAACAAAATGTGTCTGTGTTGCATTTGAAATCGGAATGCTATATACTTTCAGTTTTAAATCAAACTATATTTGTTTTTGATTTGTGGCGCTTTTGTATTTAAGCAGCGGGATATATCGAGTGGAGAATGCAAGAAGAGTAACAAAAAGCCATGTTTTAAATTCCCGGGAGTATTTCTGGAATACAGCCATTGATCCCCGCAACATTAACAGTGAGGAAAAACTTAAAATTTACCACGCCTATACAAGAATGAAAAGGGATGGCTTTATGTGCTTCTGCGCGATTAACGTGAGATGAAGATAGTGTGCGCACGCCTTGTTAGCAGCGTCAAATTCAAATAATTGCCGTTTACGTTAAAACTCAATAATTGAATCCAAAATCATCGTTAAAGATCGTAGAACATGCGAAAAAGGTGTTGTCATCTTTGAAAAATAACACTATCGGGGATTTTGTTTCTAATTGTGTTTTCGCGTTAATCAGTCTCAAGGAAATATGATCAAGTTTATTAAATATCCATAGAACAGACACAAAGGCGTAATGGTTATTGAGATTCAGATCGCGGATCACTCCCGACTTTATCATATGTGGCCTCTTATACACGAAATCATCAGAATTCATTTTGTGAAATAAATAGTTATGTTCTAGGAAAAGCATACAGGCAGAGACAGACAGACGCAGAAAACAAATTGGTTTTATACTATGAAAAAAGATTTCAGTATTGCGGCTCGATGTGGTTTTTGTCTTAATGAATGAAATTAATAAATATATTTTACCAAAATAAACATAAAAACAACACTGTCAATCAGTCAGAGTGGTCAGTAGAAAATAACATACATGTGCATAATTGGGTGAGTATAGTTTTTTGAAGTGGTTTATTTTATATTTTATTTCGATAGGTTTTTTAAAAGTCATTTTTTTCATTCAAAACACCGAGGTGACAGTTCATAACTTTCTATGCCTGTTTCCCTCTTACGCCTTGGTCTCCAATTAAAAAAAAAAGAAGTGAGAAAAAGTTTTCGTTGACAGTTATCATTTGTCAAACAATCCGTTAAACTTATATCTGTATTGGTTATTTTGTTTTTGTTTTGTTTCAATTCTATTTTAACGACAACTATTGCTTACACCTGGACTCTGGCTTTTCTACTTCTCTCCACGACTCTGGCACGGATTTCGGACACGGATCGATTTTTATCTCGACGATTTGCGACACTTTAATAACGACTTTCTTTTTGGGCTAAACGAATTGTTTGGTTCAAACCTCTTGGACGATTCAGCGACTGTTGTAGCGATGGAAAAAAAAGAATTATATAATCGTGCATATAACTCAGACATAGCACGGTGCTCTTCATGGCTTTTGTTTCGTACACTTTATATCCACCAAGGATTTGCTGAACCAAAGACCCATCAGGAGTGGAACAGTGACATGCTTCATAAACTTTTGACCCAGTAATTCTGCCCTGTCTTATGCTATGCCAGAACTTTGATTCCGCTTGCTTTGTGGTGGACTTTACTATGTCATTGATTACATTAGTATTCAATATTGTTGACATAGTGCTTTTAAAGTTTTCGTATGTTTTATTTAAACTTTTGGTGGTAAATTCTAATACTAAATCAAACATACACAATTTTGATAAAGTGTCTGGACCAGCTAAAAATGACAAATTTAATGAGTTGTTGTCCAGTTTCCTTTTTTTGCATTCTTCATATAAAATTTTGAGTATCTCTGGGTCTCTTGGACGTAATTCCGTTGTTGCGTTGCGTTCCTTTTTGATTTAAATATATCTTTTGCAAGCACAGGTTGGGTTCCTTCGCTTGCTAGTCGAGGTTTGGCCCAATAGCATTCTAACGCAGTTGGTGATGGTTCGCTTGCCTTCTTCTCCAACCAATACAAAACTACAAGAGTATGTTTACATCCACCTGAAAACAAAAAATGGCTAAATAACATATACCTAATGCTTTTGTGTCCAGAAATGCTTGCACACACACACACACATACTGTAATCTACCGATTTCAGTACAAATGAACTAGGGCTTCTGTAAAGTTTGCTTTGTCCTTTACCCCTTTAACCATTCAAATGTTATATTGAACAGTTTCACACATGAACATACTAAATGATAAATTTCATTGATGTAAGTTTAAAATTCATTTTCCATTTTAAACACAGCAGTTCTAGAACAGTTGATATTACACACACAATTTACCTGCTAAAGCAGGACAGCCATCACATGTTGTATCAATCACACTGCTTTCTTTTTCATTAATATGAATAGTCACAAGGTAATATTTCTTTGTCACTTTATGTTCCGGGACAACTTTGGCTTTCACAATACATTCAGTATTTTCTCTTTTAACTTGGACATAACCAACTGCACTTTCAAGGTAGCCATCTCTTGATGCCCTTAAATGTAAATAAAAATAAGTGTGAGTATAACATTCAATCAATAATTAATAGTACATTGTGCATCAAGGGTAGTATGAAGGGAATTACTAACGAGAGTGTTAGAAGCCCGACGCCGAAGGCGGAGGGCTTTTAATGACTCGAGTTAGTAATCCCCTTACTGCCTGTGATACACACAATGGTTTTCATCACATTTGCGAGGAAAAAAACAAAGAGAAAACACTTTAACTCTGCAAAATATAAAGAAATAACTTTTGACGGACGGGAACGTAAATGGAAACGATATTTTTTTTGTGACCACAAATACTGCGTTTAGTTTCGACCTGGATTCGAGCCAGATTTAGCCAATTTGATAAAAATGTATAATTACTAAAATTAATGATAAATGTTGATATAAACTTGAAATAGGTATAAAAATAATGAAGTTGAATGAAGCATATAGGTTTTGTGTAATGTAAGTTAGTCTATAGCTAATTTATAAAGATGAAATTAAAACCGATTTAATTTTTGGCTGAAAATTAAACCTCCTTAGTCAGAAATTATGTACGAAAGAGTTGCAAATTTTAAAAAGAAAGTCATTACTCCCTAGGGATGACAAACTCGCCATAATTCCCGCGGGAACAATTTAGGCCATTGTCCTTCTGTATACAGGCATGGAATAACACCATTTACGAGCAAGTGTGATGAAAAATAAAATACTAGCTATGGGATAAATTATAATTTAAATTAAACAACAACGACTATAATATTTTACTTAAAACTAAAGTAAATATTACGTGTATAATTCTCTAATGCTGTATAATACTTACTTTAATGCTTTACCAGCTCTAATTTCAGCAACATTGTGTTTATCGCTGGTATCGTTTCTGGCAAGTTTCTGGAATCTGCACGGGTGAAGGAAGTCATTATGGAATAGGTACCAAAGTGTTCAACTCCAATCCACACAAACTCTCAAAGTCGCTATATCGTTATTAATGTGCCGCAAATCGTCGAGATAAAAATCGATCCGTGTCCGAAATCCGTGCCAGGGTCGTGGAGAGAGAAAAGCCAGAGTCCAGGTGTAATAGTTGTCGTTAAAATAGAATTGAAACAAAACAAAAACAAAATAACCAATACAGAAATAAGTTTATCGGATTGTTTGACAAATGAGAACTGTCAACGAAAACTTTTTCTAACTTCTTTTTTTAAAAATTAGAGACCAAGGCGTTAGAGGGAAACAGGCATAGAAAGTTATGAACTGTCACCTCGGTGTTTTAAAAAATGATTTCTAAAAACTATAGGCGATAAAAATAAAAGGATTTTTATTCTCTAAATATTAATTCCAATCGAAATAAAATATAAAATACACCACTTCAAAAAATTATACTCACCCAATATCCCACATGCCATGAGGTAGCAAAAAATGAATTTTCTCGGAATAGCTCGTTTTTACCTTGCTTTTGAATTCGACTAAATACAATGGAGATGTACTATCAGCCCAATGGAATCCTGATCCACCATAGAACAGTGTCACAGTGATATTATAAAACAATTTGTTTGACACTTCTTACGACTTGAATCATACATTCATAACGTGCACTGTAATACAGTTGTATGGTGGGTCAGAGTTCCATTGGGCTGAGAGTACATCTGTATACGATATGCTAAACCAGCGACATTCAGTTAGAGGTGCTTCTAATTATGATTTTAAATAAATTTAAAGGAAACTAAACATCATGTAAAATGGTAATAAAGGTACGTATTATAACATGATGTAAATACAGTTTTATAGCTGAAAAGCAGTACTTGAGTACGGAGGACCATTTTGCGCTGCCGAGCGTGACACATTTATACGGCGGCGTTAGAAGTTACCCTGTAGTGCGGATTTATCAGTCATAAAGCTTGAAGAACTTTTATTAATTCTTTTAAAAAAAAACGTTCCTCGCATTCAAAAATAGTAAAGGACCGGTTTAGGTAACCTGAGGGGCTATTGCCTAACGCATTCGCAATCGTTTTCAGTTTGAAAATCGAACGCTTGTTTGTATACAAAATGAAAACAATTGTTCCACTTTGAAGCCGATTGCGATTGCGAGTGTGTTAGGCCATAGGCCAGCTGGTCACCAAATTAGCAAAGTTGTATCCTTTGCTATTTATTTGAGTGAACCGGCAATAGATCCTTAAGGTGGCTTCTAAACGAGCAACATTTTCACGGCAATGTGTGGCCGGCAACTATACGCATCTTGGTCTAACATACGAAGTAAGAGTAAGATAGCACTAGTTGCCGACCACAAATTGCAGCAAAACATGGCCCGTTTAGAAGCCCCTTAAAATAATGTTTTTCTCAGTCGTAATTAAAGAGAATTAAGTTGAGAATGAATAATCAAGATGTCTTATAACCTATTGAATGTCATGGATTTAAATGTCTTCGATCTTATTTATTGGTCCTTGTTAACAAATCAATAAGTTACTGACCTCGTAAATTTTATTTCAATCAATTTATTACGTTTATAAACAATTTGTTTATGCTTAGAATAGTGCCACTCTATGCCTTCCTGTGGAAGTCGTAAGAGGCCACTAAGGCTTGAAGGCTTGTAGTATTGTTAGGCGATGGGCTTGCAACCTGCCACTAATATACACAGGTAAACATCTTGGCCTATTTGTGCAAAATGTGGTTATAGAATTAAAAACAAATTGTTAAGAGTTGTTGGTAATTCTGTAGCTCTGCCTACCCCACTCTGGGATGAAGGCGTGACGGTATGTATGTATGTATGTATGTATGTATGTATGTATGTTTATGCGAAATAATCACGATCGACGGTGTAGGTAAGTTAATACATTATCGCCTTAATAATGAGCGACACGAGGCGGAAAGTAGATGTTATATGGACCGTTGTATTGAAAGCGCGAACCGGGAGACGAAGTGTCGGCACTCCTTCCACTAGGTGGACCGACGATCTGATAAAGGTCGCGGGAAACCGCTGGATGACAGCGGCAGAGGAACGATCATTGTGTAAAAAATTAGGAAAGGCCTTTGTCCAGCAGTGGACGTCTTGCGGCTGATGGTGATGATGATGAGGATGATGATGATGATGAAGATGAATGGAAAGCAGTTAAACTGATCCGATTGGCACACAAAATAGCATGCCCTTTTGGACGATAAAAATGATTTTTTGATTGCTAGTAGGTTCATATAATTTTTTGGTGATAATCGAATCAACTAATAGGACTCTTTTTATGATCTTTACTTTATTTTTAGGCACTTTGAAAGTTTGAACTAGGATTCACGAGGTAGGTCAATTCAGTCTTGCGCGCGGTGCAAATATAAAAATAAATATGCAGTAGTGTTGGGCAGTAGGGTGGATCGTTTTTTTTTTTTTTGGATTTTGAAAAAGGCGGTATTGTACATAGATGCTATAGGAGAGCTCAAACAAAAGTTTGTATGAAAACTTTTCAATTTTTTTACGATAACTACTGCCGCGAGCTCGCTGAAACATTAGAAAAAAATCAAAAAGATAACTTCGGTCTTCGATAAATAAAAACATGCTAGATTCAAAAACTTAAGTTTTTATTACGTTTATTTTTCTTAAAACACTGAAAAACCAACTCAAACTGAAAAATCACCAAGATATCCGGTTTTAGAAGTCAGATTGTCGCTGAAATAGAACTGAAAATTATGCAATTTTGTATTCTTTTTTCGTGTTAAATACCGGCATGATACGATGAGAATCGAGTTTGTTTTTTATCCAACCTTCTCGTTTTTCTAGCCCACATACAGCAGTACACGATTCTGTTACTATCTTGATACTTCTTTCAGTAGCTTGCGTATGGCAGGGCATCAAAGAGAATTTGGGCAAGATGTCAGTTTCGACTTTTTGGAGGACAGCCACGCATTCGGAAATAACATCTGTCGCAAACTGTTTTGTCACTGGTGGTTCCGAAACTTGTTGCCAGTCAATCAACTCGTAATATTCATCAGCATTGAAGTTGAATTTCGGTAATCTAAATACTCGGAGAGTCTCTGAGTCTGAAATGAGATCCCTAGCTTTAATAACTCGTCTTAGAGCCAACTCTCTTATGTGAAGTCGATTATCAGCCAACATGGCTATCAAGATATTCTCGCAATGGCCGAAATACCCATTGCGTTGTATCACGGGATCAATTACTTTTTTAAGATTGTCTGAGAGGTAGCGTGATAATTTAATTGTTTGATGTAAGTGTCTGGCTCCCTTAACACACGAAGGCTGCGTTTTAATCGTGAACCACATGGGAGCGTAAACTCTTAACACAAACTTGGTCAGAATTAGCAAGTTGTCTGATGGACACTGGGTTGAAATATACAGCCTGAGAATTCTATTAGCTGTAGTTAGCCATCGTGAATGACAAACTTTACCTGGGTTACGTTTAGCCAAGTTAACATCACAGCAACCTTGGTTGATTGCATGACATATTTCTAGTAAATATAACTGATCCGTGCTGAGGTCGGTGCGAGTCGTCGTAATATCGGGTAGTTGGCATTCTATTGCAGAAAATTTTACTACAGGAAGTTTTTCGCAGTTATTTAATGCTTTTCCTATTGTACCAATAAAACTTTTCGGTCCTGTAGTTGTCCCATCGAGATGCTGAAATAGATGTCTTAAAGGTAACTCATTGGCGTGAAGTTGACAAACTAACCATTGAAGAGGGCTTTGAAGTTTACTTTCGAGTATTCTTATTATACCCGCCTTAACTCCGGTATTCACTGCCGTGCCATCACACCCAATAGCTGTAATTCGTTTCAAACCCAAAGGTTTAGCTAGCAAATAAGAGTGCAAGTTATTGGCGATAGTTTTCGCGTCACCGTCACAATTATATTTCGAATTTTTATTTCGCGGGCATTGGAAAAGATGCTTCGATATCATAGCATTACATGTTTTAAATTTAAATTAAATTGGATTATTTAAAGTACTGTCGCCACCGCAATGAAGTTTTATAAAATCTTAAAATTTATACCTTACTAAAACATTACTAAACCATTATGTATTGTATGAATATGTTTACTTTTTAAAATTTATTTATACAATCTGGCATACTTTAGTAAAATGACAATTAAATAACACTGCATTATCGTGGTGAAACTTTCTAACTACCCTCACAATCGCTCAGTTTTTTTATAAAAATATCATTCTAACTACCTTCCGAATTTTACTGTACGAACGTCTCGCAGCGACATCGTTTTTAATGTTCTGACCTAATTGATGTTAAAATGAGTTTACGTAGTAGTGATAAAGTGTGTCCCGTTTTTGGTTCCGGCAAGGAATTACCGAAAAATGTGTTACCAACGTACAGAGACATAATGCGACATTTTATTTACGTGTCAAAATTGTCGTCAAAACGTTTTCAAGATTTGGTAAGAGACACAAGCAATGTTGTGGCTATGGAGCTTGAACACATTTGGAAAAAAGCATCTATACCAATAGTGGAACGACGAACCATCTTGGCAAGAATTAAAGCCTACCACAACAAATATCGTGCCATTCTTAAATCATACTCGAGCAGAAAAGATGTCGTTTCCTACAAAAACAAACTCAATAAATTCAAAATGGAGAGTAACATATTGTTTGATATTGCGACCTGTAAATGTAATTCATTTGATACGTGCTCCTGTGAAAAGACTCGGAAAATACCTAAGAAAGAAAGATACTTTTTATCCGATCAGCGATGTGGAAGAAAAATGATGATTGGTGCGTTAGATAGGAAAACTACTAGAAGAAATATGGAAAATATTGAAAGAAAAGTAAAACGAGAATTATATCAACAAAAAAAAGAAGTAAATACCAATTGGCCCCATGAACAAAACGTCACCATTTTACTGAGGCGAAATGTTCAACAAAAAAATAACAAAGAATTATCACCATCACCCATTACCTTTCGACCTATTACTCCAGCCAATAGTGCATTCCCTGCCGTAGCAAAAATATTAGATCGATTCGGAATTTCAGATCGAGCAGGAGCTTCTATTGTTACAGCGACTTTACAAGACATCGGTTTGGTAAATGAGAAAGACACATCGAATGTTATTGATCGGAACAAAATTCGTAGAGCTCGTACAAACACCAGGAACTTTACTGCCAAAAATATTCCTGACTTTGACGATTCCTTTATTTGTATTTCATTTGATGGTCGTAAAGATAAAACAATGGTTAGCGAGAATGGTTTCAGAAAGGTTGTGACAGAAGAGCACATTACTTTGCTACGAGAACCCGGTTCACAATACATTGGCCACATAACAGCTGAGTCAGGTGACGCGAAAACTATCGCCAATAACTTGCACTCTTATTTGCTAGCTAAACCTTTGGGTTTGAAACGAATTACAGCTATTGGGTGTGATGGCACGGCAGTGAATACCGGAGTTAAGGCGGGTATAATAAGAATACTCGAAAGTAAACTTCAAAGCCCTCTTCAATGGTTAGTTTGTCAACTTCACGCCAATGAGTTACCTTTAAGACATCTATTTCAGCATCTCGATGGGACAACTACAGGACCGAAAAGTTTTATTGGTACAATAGGAAAAGCATTAAATAACTGCGAAAAACTTCCTGTAGTAAAATTTTCTGCAATAGAATGCCAACTACCCGATATTACGACGACTCGCACCGACCTCAGCACGGATCAGTTATATTTACTAGAAATATGTCATGCAATCAACCAAGGTTGCTGTGATGTTAACTTGGCTAAACGTAACCCAGGTAAAGTTTGTCATTCACGATGGCTAACTACAGCTAATAGAATTCTCAGGCTGTATATTTCAACCCAGTGTCCATCAGACAACTTGCTAATTCTGACCAAGTTTGTGTTAAGAGTTTACGCTCCCATGTGGTTCACGATTAAAACGCAGCCTTCGTGTGTTAAGGGAGCCAGACACTTACATCAAACAATTAAATTATCACGCTACCTCTCAGACAATCTTAAAAAAGTAATTGATCCCGTGATACAACGCAATGGGTATTTCGGCCATTGCGAGAATATCTTGATAGCCATGTTGGCTGATAATCGACTTCACATAAGAGAGTTGGCTCTAAGACGAGTTATTAAAGCTAGGGATCTCATTTCAGACTCAGAGACTCTCCGAGTATTTAGATTACCGAAATTCAACTTCAATGCTGATGAATATTACGAGTTGATTGACTGGCAACAAGTTTCGGAACCACCAGTGACAAAACAGTTTGCGACAGATGTTATTTCCGAATGCGTGGCTGTCCTCCAAAAAGTCGAAACTGACATCTTGCCCAAATTCTCTTTGATGCCCTGCCATACGCAAGCTACTGAAAGAAGTATCAAGATAGTAACAGAATCGTGTACTGCTGTATGTGGGCTAGAAAAACGAGAAGGTTGGATAAAAAACAAACTCGATTCTCATCGTATCATGCCGGTATTTAACACGAAAAAAGAATACAAAATTGCATAATTTTCAGTTCTATTTCAGCGACAATCTGACTTCTAAAACCGGATATCTTGGTGATTTTTCAGTTTGAGTTGGTTTTTCAGTGTTTTAAGAAAAATAAACGTAATAAAAACTTAAGTTTTTGAATCTAGCATGTTTTTATTTATCGAAGACCGAAGTTATCTTTTTGATTTTTTTCTAATGTTTCAGCGAGCTCGCGGCAGTAGTTATCGTAAAAAAATTGAAAAGTTTTCATACAAACTTTTGTTTGAGCTCTCCTATAGCATCTATGTACAATACCGCCTTTTTCAAAATCCAAAAAAAAAAAAAACGATCCACCCTAATTAGTAACCGACTTAAAAACGAAAAGGTTCTCAATTCGTCGCAATGCTAAAGAACATTTTTGTACTGAATGACTTTGTTATTCAATGTAATTTGAATGGTTGTCAAAAGTGACTCGAGTCTAGAGTCAATCTCAGATACTGATTGTTTATAGTTGCGATAAGTATATATAAAAGAGGGTTGCACATAATTAAAAGGTATTCAAACTTGGCCATTACTTGGATAATGAAGATTAAAAAAATATTTTTATTGATGTCGATAACCTTAGTCGACATTTGATGAATCACTAGCACTGGTACATTTTTGCCCCCATCAATCCGGTGTATGTTTATTAAGCAATAATTATGCGTCAACCGCAGCCGGCTATGGCCGTTAAAATTTGGCCGTGTAAGTGTACCTTAACGATTTTGATGAAAATAAAGATAGGTTTTTTGTCCAGAAATCGATCTGTCAACATGTCGTCTTTGGAAAGAAATAGTTTTTAATCCTAGCGATGCTTGTCTCCCAGGTGTTTGAAGTAACTTTAGCAACTTAGCTTCTTCTCTATCTGTAACTCGTTTATAATAATGTAAATAAACCTTTTAAAGTTAAAAGTTCGTGATTTATTTTTTGCAATCACATTAGTTCTAGCCACTTAAGCTTATTATTAATAATCTTTGCAAAATTTAATATTTTTCTAGTAAATCTCTAGTTTTACACAGCTAGGTGTTTAGATGGTGCGTTATTTTACATATTGTTTCTAGTCTGGGCCTACATTGCCTGTGCCAAATGGCGTCTTCCCACTACACCGTATAGGAACGTGTCAGAGAAAAAGTATTCTTTGTATTGAAAAGTATGAGAGTGCCCTCTAGACCGTTCCGTCACCGAACAACATTTTAATACAAAATACCTTCCGGGCCTGATACGTTCATAGTACGGTCATGGTGTGGTAAGGTGGGGTTATTCCCACCTGTTACCAACAGCTAGGATTTTTTTTCCCAACTGTTACCACTAAAGTACTCAGTGGTAACAAGTGGGAATATTTTTCCCATTTGTTACCACTAAAATATTTGGTGATAGCTACTAGGAAAAAAAATCCCCGTTGTTAGTGGTAACAGCTGGGAAAAAAAACGCAGCTGTTACCAGTGGTAACAAATTGGTGGTAACAGGTGGGAATAACCCGGACGGTGTAGTGGGAAGACAAATTAAACATTCTTGTTCCGAATCATTGTCGACTGCTATGTTTTTTCCCTTAACTCTTTCTTGGTGAAGCGAGACTAGGAAAAAAATTACGACGTCGAAAATCAGTCCAAAATAGGCCCAGTCTTAGCTATAGTTTCTCAGTCTTACGATAAATTTCAGCTCTAAGCTTATTCGTAGTTAAAACTTTATTCCAAACGCTAGAGGTTTAGATTCGTGGTTTTTTATTAAGTCTGTTTCTTAGCTTAAAATTGTCAAGAAAATGGTCAAATTTATGGATGTTTTATGTGTATTAAAGAAATGTGAATCCTGACATCTGTCATTCCAGTTTAAATTTGACACATGTGGCTTAGTTTACGGATATTCTAATGTTAACATGCCCTTTAGGAATTGAAACCAAAGTGCATGTATATTTTAAATTTTAATCTCTTCAAAAGACATTACAGTGAGAGTGTGGTGAACATGAATATATTTTGTATTAAATAACTAAAAAAATCTTAACTATAAGTGTGATTTTGTTTTCGATTTTCTGTACAATTTGTTTGAAATATGGGCGTTTTTTTAAAATGTGACTAATCGCGGCCATTGACGAAGAATATCGTACATCGACCTTTACTCGAGGGCGCCGTTTTGGAAAAAGGTAGAAAATCCATAATGGCGCCGGTCAATGTCGATGTGCGAGCGCGACGGCAATATAATAATGCATGAGTGACAGAGACGAGTGAGTCAATGTGAGAAATTCTTCAAGTTGGGCGCCCGCGCTTTAGTACTTTCACATTATAATAATAAACCCTAAGCGTTCAGAAACGATTGTATATTAATTTAATTACTTATTTTATCAGTAGAGCTCGGAATAGGTAGTTCCTATTTACCTAAACTTCGCGGGATGACGTAACTAAGAGTGGTTACAACTACCAAAAATAATTACATGGAGCCTGAAATTTAATCTTTTTTAGTTGATTTCGGACTTCCTTTGATTCAATTTGATCCAAATTATATTTTTTGTGACTGATTGTTATTTCAAGATAAATAAATAAATATATGCTATATAACAAGATTTACAAGTAAAGTTAACTATATTAAGCCTTTACAGTATGTATTACTGTAAAGGCTTAATCCCGTGAAAACCCGCATTCATTAAAAATAATTATTTTTGGTGGTTGTAACCACCCTTAGTTACGTCCTCCCGCGAAGTTTAGGTAAATGGGCTCTTCCTATTCCGAGCTCTGTTTATCACACATGTACACAGAAATATAACAATTTTAGTACATCATAATAGCTCTTAAAAAGTTTTTCGGATTCGGGTAAACTCGGTTAGACCAAAGAGCGTATTTAGAGCGAGCGGGAGAGAAGTACATACCCGAAGGTTGTTTTAAGAGCAATTGACTGTACAGATTGTGTTAATTACATTGATAGTAACGCATTCACTGCCGGCAACGCATATGGGTGTTTCTCTGCTATTTGGAAATTCGCCCATACAAGACTGTCCTGAGGTATTTTGACTAAATGTTGAGAATGTTTGTTAATAAAATGAAGGGCAATAGTAAATTAACCATACATCTTAAAAAAGCCCACACATTTTCCTCTTGATTTTTGAGTTATGGACGATTTTTTGCAAAAGAGTGACAGGGGACTGTTGTTACCATACAGGGGAATGTTTTTTGGACGAAAATAATTAATATCTTTGTTTAAGTAATCAAATTCTTTATTTTTTTTGCCATTCTTATAAAATATAATATTTTGAAATAAATCAACAGTGTTAAAACAAATCTTACTTATGCGTTAAACTAAACAAAATCAACTTCTTAGTATTACAGTATTTTTAAAACTAGATTATGACACTAAAGTCAGTCTTTTTATAATAATGAAAATTATTGTAAGTATCCTGCCTTTTCGGCGAAAAGACAGAAACAAAAAACGGAAACAAAAACCATTCTTAATAAAAAAAAAATACTTTAAAACATTTGTACTTTTGAAGTAATTAACATTAATTTTACAACACCTGACAAGCAAATCAGTCTTAACATTGTACTAAAATATTTAAAAAATAACTATTTTTTTTCAAAGACCTGTACAGATACAGGAAAATAATAAAATAATGTTCTCCCTTTTAGACTGAGATCTGGATTTGGTAACTTCTGCAATATTTGGTCAAATCTGACATCAGAAATATCATTTTCGTCCATTCTAAACTTCTGGCCCTTATTATCACAAATTTTCATGAAAGTTACAGTTACTTCGCCTTCCTCATTGTCAACTTGAGTTATAACAGCAGCATAACGATATTCTTTGTTTCTTACGTTAAACTTGACTAGAACGTAATCACCACTGTTATACTGCTGTTGGTTGATTGAACTGGGCCCTGCTGTATTCTCAAAATCAGTATTGATATTGTCACACGGTCGTGAAATTTCAGTTTCTGTAATAGTGTTACTACCCAGCGAGTTATGGGCAGGCGTGGTTTCACTTTCGGATTCTGAGTCTGTGTAAACGTCCTCAACGTGAAGTTTCGCCACTTGGTAGTTCATAACCCCTAGATTAAAATGCTGACACTCTTCTTCACAAGAGCAGCTCAAACTTTTCATTATAAGCTTCTCAACACCTTTCGGTAATCCCAAGGGGCATCGTGATATTTTACCCTTAATCTGATGTATTTTGAGGGTACCATTGAAACTTTTCATATTCTTGACGTCTTTCTGAATACAGTTAGTCATATTATTAATGGCATCATCGTCAATCGCAAACATTGTAATTGCAGGACATCTTTGTTGCACAAATTCAATAAAAGATTCCAAACTGTCAATGTCACCTCCTGCAGCAACGATGGCATCTGCGGTCCTCTTGCACGTAGCTCCAACACCATCTGCGGCACCCTTGCCATGGCCACTCTCCGAAAAGTTCCAGGAAAAGTTTTTTATATTTGGAACCTCTACATGAAGCCTTGTAGCCAATACATGGAACATAGTTTTGTTCCGATACTGTGTAACGGGTCCGTCGCTTATAAAATGGATGCAGGTAATATGCGTCGATAAAGTTTTGAAAATTGGCTTTAAGTGTTCCCATATAGCAGCTGGTGAATGTGCGGTGTTTTGTGAAACAGTACAATAGGATTTCGTAGAGTCTTTTGTGTAAACTACTACAGTGTGAAGACTGAGCTGAAGCCGAGACCCTCCAAAATGATACGCCTGTATTTCTTCATTATACTTGGTACAGTAATTCTCTGAAAAGTCCATAAGTATTGCAACTTCGTTATCACTAAGATTTTCTTTTAAATCCCTCAGGGCTTTATACTGATGCAATATATTTCTTTCGTGCTTATAATACGCATCCAAATCCTCGTGCAGTTCTTGAATCAGTTCACCCGGAAGAACCGTTAGACTTCTTTTTACATATTTTGTTATAGACCGTACTTTATTCAACTTAGGATCCTTGTAATCTTGTTTTTCAGGTATCCATTTTTTAAACGACAAAGGCTTTGTATCGTCAAATTCTTCGTAATCGGGTTTCTTGCTGACACAAAGCATACATTCCCGAGACAAACATTGCTCATCATAACGATCGCAGCAAGTGTTTTCAAGCAATTTATTATGATTATCGTAACTCAGAATCTTTCTACAATGCAATGCAGTCAATTTCAAATTAATATTAGCATGTTTGATGCAGAGGCATGTATCCCGTTCGTTTATCTTAGGAGTTACCACCCAGAAAGGACGTAAACGACAGAAAGTCTGATAACTGATAAGACCAGAGTTATTATTTTGAAATTTCTTGTATATATTGTATATTGTATCTAATAAATATCTTTTTTGTTTTTTAACTCCTTTTCTGGTCACACATTCTCGTTTTCCTGCACCAATTCGACTATTGTCATCATTTTCATAGAAGTTTTGCACTGTCTTCAAAAGTTCTCTCGACATAAAAGCTTGACGAGTGCGCTTCATTGGTAATAGAGATTGGTTTTTGGTTTTCTGAAGTCTCTTGTACGATAAAGCACTATTTTCAACCCTCCATAACTTATATTTTTTTACCAATGCACCAGATACAACTTTCCCAAAAACTTCTTTCTCGTTTTGTGTTTTTAAACCTGCATAGTTCTCTTTTAATTGTTTATTCAATACTTCCCCGAAAAGTGCCTTTTTAACCACATCTTTTCGAGTTTCTGGAGTATCACACATTCTTGTTAGTTTAGTGTTAGGTGTCTCATCATTTTTACTGTTATTCTTACCCTTCATTTCCAACCGCTGTAACCTCTTTTTATATTTTTCCATTTTCCGTTTGTATTCCTGAATCATAAGGTCTTTTTCTTTCAGTACCCTGTTGCGTTTCTTTTTGGGATGTTTCTTTCTGGCTTTAACTAATTCACTTTCTGGTAATCTTAAAGGTGCCTGACGTTCTTCTGCGGGATCCTCTGAATCAGGTGTATTTTCCCTTGCAAAAGTATTTGTTACATCTTTCATGGTTTTTTTTTTTGCACGATACTTAGAACAATGGTCTTTCCAAACCTTTTTAACAGCCTTATGCTCACGACGACTCATATCTTTAACTAATTTTCTTTGGCCTTTTTCTTTTTTCTTTTGATATTTCTGCCTTTCTTTTTCTTTCAATGCTTCTTTTTTTTGCGGATCATTTTTAAGTCGTTGATATCTTAAACGCTCAGCTATACGTTTTTGTTCTAGTATTTCTTCTTTTGTCTTGGGTGGCTTCTTTTTCGGTGGCATTTTGATATAATACCTACGAAAGAGATGATACTTTTAATAGTCATAACCTAAGAAAACAGTCCCCTGTAGTATGAGCAGTCCCCTGTGCTATGAAATGACAGGGGACTGTTGGCCAGGGGACTGTCATTTTTACATGAATACTTAATAAAACAATATCATTTAAAAACATTCAGATAAACGAAACATATGTGGCTACATACTAGATAATCAATTATTTTAAACAAATTTCGTTATTAATACTCTTAAAATAGTAAAATTAAGACTTACCAGTGGACTGTTTTCACTAACGGCCGAGACGCGTGGTTCACGAAGTGACGCAGCAGTAGCACTAAACAAAATGGCGGGTGCCCGCTTTGCCGCCGCCCGAACGAACTTCACACCGATTGCGTTCCGTTTCACGATCTAAATGTTTCGCGCCAAAACTAAATTTGACATCTGTGCGGTTTTAAAATTTGAGGACAGCCTTTGCACATAGATATCTTGATTATAATTCTATTGTAAAAATATAATTGTGATGTATAAAGGTGCCTACTGTTTTTGTTAATATACTTGGATATATTTTATTCAATTATCAATGGCAAAAAAAATAAAATTTGTAACAAGATTTGTAAATCTGGAAAAGGGACGTACCAGGGGACTGTGTTTTGAGACGTTTGAGGTTCATTTATTCGAATATTCCATTACTAAATTACTAAATAAGCTGTGGCGTGCCAAGAATACCTAATGCTATGTCGGTATTGATACAAAAAACTGAGAAATTTTAAGATGTATTACATTAAATTAGCTTGGGACAGCGATTTTCCATTTAGTGGAGAAATGCCCATATATGAGTTTATCTGAATTGCCCAGTGCCTTGATGGCCTATGTGCGTTTTTACAGAAATCGAGATTCACAATAGACACGACGCCTGATGAAAGGTCAGCCTTTTATTATACAAACGCGACTAGGCAAGGTCCCTAACCCTGGCTCATTGGGCATCAACTGCATGATTGTCACCTTTCACCTATCACCTGTCATTATCAATGTCATTATTATGTTATGTCAAGCTAATGAAACAGGCGCCTGACCGTCCGGCAGCGAACGCGGACGTAAAAAATCATGTCTAAAATTATTTTTTTACTTTATTTTTGATGAGGCTACAGAAATAATTTAAGTACAATTATCTTGATGACGTTGAAATAAATTATAAATAAGCAGCAGTGTTCGCATTGTTGTGGTCTGGTTTGATTATGAGACAACCGGCGAAATTACTAGCAAAGAGGCATTCCATCTGTCCTCAGGGTTGGCAAGATGTTTGCAGTCGGAATGCAAATGTCTGGATTTTGGATCCCACTTACCATCAGTGTCCCGTTTTATAAAGCTACAAGTTACAAAATACAAGCGGAAGTCTCTTCCTAGCAATAGGAGTTAGAGACTTTCGCTTGGAATTTTTAACTTGTAGCTTCTTGAAACGGGCCTCAGGTGGACCGCGTGCTCGTTTGCCTTAATAAAATAGTAATAAGAAATTATTAATTCCATCGTCCATGTAAGGGTCTTAATTAATTGTATAACAGATGTATTGGAGCGCTAGTTGACTGTTACGAGACCTAATACTTATAATTATCAAATATATATCGTTATCGAATAAAGGTATCAAATCATACAAAACGCTTAAAGATATCAGACCACAATGTTTTAACAATACGGTCGGGATACCATTTTTGACCTCCTTATATGTAGGTTCGGATATATTTAATGGCGACTGTCCACCACCACTTGACAGTCCATCCCGCAGATAAGTGCAGGAGCATATATTCTTAGCTGAGATGCCCATTTGGATACATGTCAAAAATGGCGATTTCCTATGACTTAACGTTTAATTTGGACGTATCTCAAGACGAGCACCTCAGTCAAGATTCTGGGCTATTCCCAGTAGTCCGCACCCCGTACTGCGAACTACTGGGATTTTTTTTCCCAGTAGTTCGCATCGTTCATATGGTATTATAGGAGCATGAAATTGAACACAGTTATGTTGAATTAAACAGTGCGAACTACTGGGATTTTGATTTTCCCATTTGTCCGCAGTGCGAACTACTGGGAATAAAAATTCCCAGTAGTTCGCACCACTTGCCGGAGGTGCGGACTAGTGGGATTTTTTATTGGGAAAAAAACGTAGTTCGCAGTGCGAACTACGGGGTGCGGACTACTGGGAATAGCCCAATATTATTTATTACTACGTTTCTAAGTTTCCCAAAACTTGACTTGTCCTTTTTTTACGGTTTACATTCATCTGGCATAACTTTGTTTTGGCATTTTCAACATTTGGCATACAGTATTTTGTTTTCTGAAACCTTATACTTTTCAGGATTGTTAAGAAATAAACCTAACCAAACCTAATGGGTTCTATGCACTGATATTTTAAATAATCCTGAAAAGTATACGGTTTCTGAAAACAAGACCATGCCAAAGATGAATATGCCAATAAAAATTATGCCAGATGAAGGGACTTTTTTACCTTTACTAGTAGAGTTTAATTTTACAACAATTTCAGTAAACAGTTATTCTCTATTGCTAGGGCATGTAGGGGATATAGGCATCGCATCCTTTATTATTTAAAACATATAATTATGCCTGATTTTATTAATAAAATAATTGCAATTTCACTATAAATACTTTTGTGGTTTTTATCAGTCTGTCTAATGCGCAATTCACATAGCGGGCGGGCGCGGTTCGGAAGTTCGGTGTTTTTACATGGAGTTATATAGAACCGCCCGGCAGGACCCGCCGCGGTTCGGCACTGTGTGACTACAATGACCCGCGCGGCTGCCGCAATGAAAACAACATGCTCGGCGCCCGACCCGCTCCCGTCCACTGTGAATTGCGCTTAATCATGCAAGCTTCCCATCTAACATTTAGATCCAAATGTAGATACGATCTATTTTCTTTATTTCACGACACACTTGCATTTACAATAGAAGCGTTGCCCAAATTCGGTACACTGCTTGCCAAACTAGTAATCGAAGACGGCGTTAAAGTGTTAAGATCTCTTCATAATTGTTGTTGAATCATTTTCTAAGTTAATAAGGTTAGATAGATGTCTGTATGTTTATATTTTATTCATAAAGCATGTGTGTTCTGCCTGCAAGGCGGCTCGAAGTATGATTGAATTTTAAAAATTACATTTATTTGTATTTAATTATTTTGTATTGTTAAGTAGTTTTTAAATTTTATTTATTGTATACTTTCTGCTCAATCTTGTATCCAATTGTATGATTGTCCTCATTTTGGAATCCATTTTAGATTTGTTTTGTTTCTTCGCCCTCGCTTCTCTCTATCTTGTAATTTTAAATGGATAAATTTCAATGTAATTTTTTAGTAATGGTCGAATGATAACATGTTACAGTAAACGGTGATAATGTGGAACCGTTAGACGGCTTTAGATGCAGGAATAAGCAATTTGTAAGCAAATTAAATGAATTATAAAAAAATGTTTTTTTTTTTAAGATTAAACTACCTATCCTAAAACTCAAATTGATTGATCACCTCTACCCACTAGGTGTGGATCCTCCGATAAAAGTATCTGACGGGTAAAGTTGTACCTTTACGTTTTTTTTCATATGCCGGGGGCTAAATAAATTGACGCAACCGCGCATCATATGTGTTAACACACGTACAACGTAACATTGTTATTTCAAGCTACTTTTTAGCTGTCATAGAAAGGTCGATTGAAAAGTTGGAGACTGAGGTTGAAACTAAAATTAAAAAGTAAAAATAATACTGGCACATAAGACTATCTTTTGTTTTCTTCCGACACAGTCGCAAATTTTGTACCTAATCGAATTACTAAACGAGGTTCGCGGTTTCCTTTGGAACGTTCCGTCGTGTTGGCATAATTGAGCACAGTTGAACCTCGTAACGTAACGCATATAAATAGCGCACAACTTGTTGTCAATACCAACATTCTTCTTTTTTGAATACCTAATGGCGGTCCACCGCGGTATTTCTTTTCAGGTTTTTTTAAAAGGCCATTGTTTAGATTTCATTAGGGTAAGTTAGGTTTATTTTGTAACAATCCTGAAAAGTTAACGGTTTCAGAAAAAAAACCTATTAGGTATTAAATGAACTTTTAGGTATTATTTTGATTTTATTATTATTATGATACATTATCAGGCTTATTAATGTTAGGCGTTCTGATACGTACTCTTCCGGGATAAAAAGTAGTTTATGTTCCTAGGGGATTATATAGCATTTTAATGGAGAAATATTTTTTGAAATTGGTCCCTAGTTTTTGACTTTATCCGTTGTTACAAACATACAAAAATACAAATCATTCCTCTTTATAATATTATGTAGTGTAGATGCAAACGTGGTAAAGTACATTACTACAGAAGAAGTAGGGGGCTGCCAGCCGAGTCCATATAGACTAATTACGAGGCTGGCAACCCCTTTACACGGCGAGATATGGTGCTTTTTAAAACATATAATTCTTTAAAAAAATAAAACAAAAAACAACGTTACATACTAGGAGTGCATAAACATTAAAAGTAACCTACAGTACTCAGTCATCCGCGCTGTGTTAGTATTCCTTAGTAGTCTGTGTCCGCGCTGTGTCGCGTGCGCCGCCGCCGCCGCTGCGCCACACCGAGTTACATGGCCTGCGATCTAACTTGCGCTACGCACCCTTGATTACCTCTGCTCTCCTGGTACTTTGAATAAAAATGCAAACGCTTTGGTTGAATGCACGGCTAGTATATTTAAAAAAAATATTCAGCTGTTTAGCCTGCTCATAAATACAGCCGCCATGTCTACATGAACCATTTAATAGTACCTACATTGTGCATCAAGGGTAGTATGAAGGGAATTACTAACGAGAGTGTTAGAAGCCCGACGCCGAAGGCGGAGGGCTTTTAATGACTCGAGTTAGTAATCCCCTTACTACCTGTGATACACACAATGGTTTTCATCACATTTGCGAGTAAAAAAAACAAAGAGAAAACACTTTAACTCTGCAAAATACAAAGAAATAACTTTTGACGAACGGGAACGTAAATGGAAACGATTTTTTTTTGTGACCACGGATACTGCGTTTAGTTTCGACCTGGATTCGAGCCAGATTTAGCCAATTTGATAAAAATGTATAATTACTAAAATTAATGATAAATGTTGATATAAACTTGAAATAGGTATAAAAATAATGAAGTTTAATGAAGCGTATAGGTTTTGTGTAATGTAAGTTAGTCTATAGCTAATTTTTAAAGATGAAATTAGAAACCGATTTAATTTTTGGCTGAAAATTAAACCTCCTTAGTCAGAAATGATGTACGAAAGAGTTGCAAATTTTAAAAAGAAAGTCATTACTCCCTAGGGAGTAATGACAAACTCGCCATTATTCCCGCGGGAACAATTTAGGCCATTGTCCTTCTGTATACAGGCATGGAATAACACCATATACGAGCAAGTGTGATGAAAAAAAACATACTCCCGGCCTAGGGTTTCAATTTTGTATGAAATTCCTTTACAGTTCTCTCGAGTTGGTCCGCGCGCAAACCTGTCACTTAACTAACATAACGTCAACATTCCATCATTGGTATGTTTGAGAAAAGCATGTTACTTCCTTGGTTACCTAAGAATGTTTATTGAATTAATTTATTCCTAAGATTTATGTATTAAACTGACACGCCCCGTCAATCACGTCATGTGTCATATGGAATAGGACAGCAGTCTGCAGGTGCTTGATAGCATTTCATTGTCTTAAATACGAATACATCCGGCTGACCGATTCCAGGGCCGGATTTAGAGGTGTAAAGGCCCTGGGGCAACGAGGGAGTGGAGGACCCTAATTATTTCTTAAACAGGTTACCTACAATTTATGTTGGGGCTCTTTAGTTCCTTTTCCCCATATAAAGCTGCAAAAGAAATGTCATAAACTCTGTAGGTACCTTCCAACCAGTACGAATGTATAGTCAAACGAAAACCCAAGTGTTTTCGTCCTAAATATTCGTGTTTGCAAAGCAAGCGATGATCCGGTGATCCATCATGGTCGGTTTATAAGACATATTGCGTCTTGTTGCGTACACCATCTGAATTCATATCTGTGGACTACATAGCGGTGTGCGCAGAAGAAAGAGCTACAGCTAGTGCATTGATGTAAAAATGGCTGCGAAGCCATAAACTCTGATTATTCCAGGATGATGCCTGTGACATTTCGTAATTTCAATCACTTACTACCTACTCACAAGCGATGTGTTTAAAATAGACGATTAATTATTTAAATTCCTTAACGGCGTCGCTAGTACCGACGTAGTATTTATGTAGAGTTAAAGAAATAAGTGTAATAAGCAAATAAGTATTTATATGAGCTGTCACAGGCATCATCTTAAAATAATCAGGGTATACCTAGTCGTGGATATTTCTCGTCTATTCTAAACCTCCTTCGTGGTTTAGTGGCGGTAGACGGTGAAAATCCGTCCAAGGCCTCTATTCTAGGCGGTAAAAACAATATCGTCTTTGACCTGTTATCGTATTTTCAACGTTTTATTTGCTCTTATTTACGTGTCAATAATGGTGACCTAGTTAAATTCATAACATGTCAAAGACAACATGGTTTTTTGTCAAACATGCTCGGAAAGGACGACTTTATTTTTGAAAAAAAGCAGACTGAAAGAGCCTCGTTTTCTTCCTAGGAGTAAAATAAAGGTATGCGAGCCCCTTCCCGTGCCCTGCGATATTTTATTTAAAAATGATATCTAATGTATATTAAATCGGTTGGACCACGCAAAAATCGCATATACAACTTGTGGGTGGGTGCATTATCGGGCAGCGGGTGTTGGGCAGTGTGCGTGAAACTATCTTAGTATTCTTAGTATTCTATAAATGATTCTCTCTGAATTTGTCCAAAGAATTTTAAAACTACTTATATTTATGTATTTGTATCATTTCCGCGCATTGTTTGAGAATAGCATTATAAAATGTGCTTCGGCAGAAACAGGGATTGTCTGACATGGATTTTAGTTAGCGGGCCGAGCCTTGGAGACCAAGGCTCGGCCCGCTAACCACCTTGTCAGGCAATCCCTACTTTCCGGGCCTACGCAATAATATACGTACAGGCGTGAAGGCATGTATGAATGAAGGGCCACAGTAGAGTGATAAATCTGTTTCGTATAAGGTGTGACGGTATTCCCGGATCTTTTATACGAATATTAAACCAGTCACGTATGCTATTAGTCGTTTGTTTTCTGATGAATACAGATTAATTGCGTAAAGGTTTTTATCTGGGGCGCATTTGATCGCGAGTTCAAGGTTAATCTAGTATGGTTGCGTTGATCGCATGACAAAATATCACTCTCGTACTTATATACGTGTTTGAAAGTGACGGATGTTTTACCCACCATTTTGTCACACGATCAACACAGCCATATTAGGCCCCCTGTAGGCGTTGCGCGTTGCCAAGATGCAAACGCTGCTGACGTGGCCGGTTTCGGCCGCGGCGGCTGCGTTTAACTCCGATTGTGAGCTTGCATGTCACTAGCATAGACAATCTTGTTTCAGAAAGATCTGCAACACTGACATGTAAGCACACCATTCGTATAATTTTGTAAAACGGCCGCAGGTGGCCGGCTTTTACTTAATTTTTGTATGTATGTTGGTACATAACGAATAGACTCAAAACTCCTCGACCTATTACAAAAATTCAACATTAAAATGCTACATTATCCGTGAGTAACATAGGCTAAGAGTCGAAGAGAAGTCGCTGGCAAAAGCTATTTCTAATATTAATATCATCATCATCATCATCATCCTATAAATAAACCAACAACAACTATTTTTAAAGTGCCTTTCCTAAAGATCACAACAATGATCACATATTGTACCTAGTTATATCGCCGGTATTACGAGAAACACATCAAACATAACGGAAAGCACTAAAAAGAGGTCGGTTTACTGCATCTGCATTTACCAAGATTGAACCTTTATGTAAATCAATGTAAGCATATATGCTATTTACTTATGGGGAAGTAAAAAGAAAGGCTTCCTAATTCAATCAAGCGGTATACGGCCATGGAAATTGGCAGTAAAGTTTACTTACGACAGGAAATCAGGTAACGTTATTGGAGCCGCAGTAACAGGCTTTTAACGGGTTGCGTGTTTCACGGTTCGAGTAACAAAGGCTATGAAACAAATAGACATCAGAGCTACTTTGCATGGTATTGGAAGGTCATATACCGGGTTCAAATCCAGGTAAGGGCAGATATTTGTGGGATGAGCGCGAGTATTTGTTCCTGAGTCGTGGAGGTTTTCTGTATGTAAATTTAAGTAAGGATGTATTTCTCTTTAATCTCGAGCATCTATTTGTCCCACAACCGATCCGTAGTCACACCAATTGGCCACACTGGTGTGACTATGGTTCATTTTATTTACCCGTAGTCACACCAAGACCAAATTTGCGTCTGTTTCTCTTTCAAAACCAAACTCAACAGAGTCAACGGAGCTCCGCTTACGCGGAGCTGCTATTTCTGGGTTGTTCTGGCCCTCCGGGCCTGATATAAAAACGAACCTAACCTAAACCTTCCTCCTATTTATGTGTTCATGTGACTACGGATAAATAAAATTAACCATAGTCACACCAGTGTGATCAATTGGTGTGATTACGGATCCGTTACTATTTGTCCAGTATTGAAGATACGAGTATGCCTCCCTAAATTTAATCCATTTATTCCTAGCCGACGTCTCTCTTCCCCACTTCCTACCAGCTGTTGCCACAATGTCGTCGGACCATCTAGCTTTAGGTCTACCAGGTCTTCATCAGTCTATCTGTAAGTGTACATGTATGGGAGGTATCCTAAAAATAATACATACGGCTATGAAAACTCCGAATCCTGGATCACCGCCCATGCATACGCAACACAAGTGAGAATCGTAGTTAAGTGGCCGGCGCCTTTAAACATCAGAGGGATCCGTACTAAAACCAATGTAGGTATTGTAAATGAAAAACATGTGAAAAATATCTAATTGACGGTGAAAGCCGCATCAAAATCCGTTGCGTGGTTTAGGAGTTAGCGCTTATACTGTCAGACAGACGCGAAAAGCGAGTTAGAATACAATAACAGATATATAATATCGGGTTTAATAGAGTTCATAATAAGTATCGTTGTCTAGTGCATAAAAATGTAGGTGCAACGGATTCAGCACTTTGCCTAATCTTATTCTTAAGTTTGTCTTTATGACGGCATACCTAATAGTCATTTATATTTCTCATTTAATACGGAATATTAATAACTTTTTTCACAACTTGAAAGCTGATTCAATTAGATAAAGGAGCGTCCCCACTGAGCGCATTCACGGGTAATGAGCATTCGACGCCGAACATCGAGTGGTGTGTAAACTTTATAACGCTCGGCTCAACGTCCACCACTCGACGCCGATGCTCTCAGTGGGAACGCTCCTTTACAGCAACAAATAGGTACTTGGTTGAGATTTTTTTTTTTATATATGCCAGCAATGATTTGTTCTTCTCTCTTTCTTGGAAAACGTAATTTGACATGGAGTTTTTATGGCCGACCATTTAGGCTATTACATGACGTCACAGTGCATATCGGATCTCTATGTATAATCGCCGGCCGTCTAATTAACAGTTGAAAATGCCTGTATCATCCGTATTTCTTGGCTGATTTTAATTTAAGTGTCACTTTTGATGATCTCTTTTATGGTATTCTTTTTTTTTTGTTAAGAAATGCTATTAAAAAGCCATGCATTCAATATTAGCAATATAGAGATGTCCAGAAAGTCACAGACACAAGATAGAAAATGGGTTCACTATCTTACAAGATTCTCACAGCGGTTCGAGCTCCGAAGGATGACCTATTTGTGATAAAAATTGTTGATCTAAAAGGCTCTCAGTTGAAGTCCATTAGAGCCGGTGGGCGGTCGTTGGCGATCACTCTACACGCCGGGGCACCAAGCTTTATGACATTTGGATTTAAAAAAAGACAATTTAGTAATCCACACTGACAGACTCATAAATTGTATTAATTTGTTTGAAAGTCGTATGTTGATGCAAATTATTTGTCCGTGAGTTAAACCTTATTTATAAAAGTACAATAAACCTATTTTAGTAAAAGTCTGAGGGTTAGTCAGTTGGTACTTCATTTTACTTTAAAATACTTTGTTATACCACATTTAATACATTTTAACAACGACATTTTTTTATTAAATATTGTTATAATAAATCGAAATCACACTTACAAACCAAAGTAAGTAACAAAACACAATAAAACAGAAAATCGCACTTAAAACTGCAAAAATGACTCCTTTTAAATGATAACAGGTCAGTCCAACTGAAGTTGCCATTAGAAATTGTAATAGGTCCCTCAATTCCTAACGGATCCCCTCATCAGATACTTACGTGTTGACAGTTCAGTGAGACCTCGGGAGTATAACTTATCAGAAGAAAAAAAATCAATACTGGTCTACAATTGACGGAGAAATCGGTAAACATACAACAACATACATACTGATAGTTGAACATAGAAACTCATCCTTTTTTGAAGTCAGCTAAAATATAAATGTTGCATAAGGGATACCTATAATTTAAAACTCAGACAACCACTAAAACACGTCGATAAAACCCCCGATATAATGGTGACCCTTTCTTGCTGATATTTCTTAAACAGCAGAACCGCTTTTGATAAAACCACATCCAATTCGGTTCTCCGGTTTAAGAACTATCTATGGTACGTACCACAGACTTGAAACTTATAACATTCATCTTTTTGCGTTGGAGGTTAAAAACCATAAAAAATGTCCAGATTTATCGATTATGATATGGACACCCTACAGAAAGGCTTTCCGACTCCGGATTGAGTAATGGGGATTTGTTAAGTACATCTAATGTGTGTTGTCTTGTTACGATCGGCCTCCGCAAACAATACTAAAGTGTCTGACATTTCCAACACACAGCGTGCTCTCAAAGAGAAAGCTAAGCGATGACACTCAAGAACTCTTTTATGTCCTTATACAGGATGTATATTTGACTTGGTTGAAACAATCTTGTAAAAGGTTGTTGTTTTTTTTATTAAAAACCGATCACGTGCAAGTTAGACTCTAGCAACAATCTAGTAAGTAAGGTACGAGATTAAAAAGCTTGATTATGACACTATTGTGAACAATACTTTTTGTACGAGTTCATTAAAATTAATAATTTAAGTCATTAATACAATCACCACCACATCGACATTTGTATCAAACCACGGCGTCCGTAATTGTTGCAGTACTGTGCTGTTCTGTTGGCTAAAAACTAGCCAATCACAAACAGTTTTTTTTATTTTTTATGCCCCTTTTTTATTTAAATAGATTTTTGACAGATGACGCGACGCTGCTACGTTCCGAAACGCCATAGTTTGGCAATTTTGTATCGGATCGAGTCTCCTTAAACAAGGACACATATTATTGAAATACGAAGAATACAGTTGTCTTGAGCGTATCGAAATGGTTATTTCGGTTGTTTCGGAAGTGTCAACGATGAAAAGAGTGAGACGTTGCAGTATTCTCTATGAAATCTTAATACACAGATTTTAATCGACGAGTACAAAAAGTCTATTTAATAACTACATAAAAGGATAGATGAAGATATTTAGATAACCAATGGCTACTTTCGTAACTTTCATTTCTCTCTTCGATCACGCTACTATTTTCCATTTATCATATCTGGCGCCAATTTTAAACTTTATCGTAAATATTTTATCATATCCATTCACGTGCTTTTCAACTAAATGGACTTTAATTATCCTTCTTTGTAGTGCAGTATTATGATCCACGTACGAGTATGATGATAGGTCTTAACCGTGTCAACCTAGGAACATGGGAATACTAATACTTCTTGGGAACCTTAAGAAAATATTGGACCCCGAATGGGAAGAAATAGGAGTCATTTTACACTGACGTTAGTAATTATTATTTATCAAATATATAATCAGTGTAGCATTATAAAATTCAAACCAGATAATTTACTTGATATTTTGCCAAATATCTTTTCTGTTCGTACGCATTCATTTGTTCGAATCTGCAATAATCTTCACGATTTTTCTCGTATACCATACCTACAGTTGTTTTATCTGACTAAAGCGTGTGGGCTATACAGTCTGTGAGCACTTAGAAGATGCTTCGGATTTATACTTCTCTTTCGGTCGCTCTTAGTAAGAGCGTATGCGAGCGAGTGAAAGACAAGTCCAAACCCGAGGCATTTTGTATGAGCTATTGCACTGTACTTGTAATTGTGACGCTTATAGAAACCCACACCGCGGCGACGGTTAGCAGCTACAGCTACGCACACATAGACAACGTGAACGTGCATCTACACACACAAGCAAGGCCCACCCGCATTCGTGAGATAATACACTCAGGAGCAAAAATAACGGGTCAGAGTGCGTTTTTCATACTAAAGAGGCTATTTCGAAGCCTTGGTTCCTCGCCAGGGAATGCTTTTAGTGAAATCTGATATTGAATACCTCGAGCATCGATACAGGACTTCCAGAGTGCCTAGGATACCCAATTGAATAAATCTGCGGTTACCGCCGGAATTGAGCATGTTCAGAAAAACATCTAAAATGGCAATAAAATGTAAGGAAATCCAAGTGCTCACCCAAACTCTCCCGCTGTGGTGTTAACTGATTGTGCGATCAGTTAGGTATCTTAAGAACTTTTGACCTCCTCTATTGAACCTCGCAGTATCCACCATTAAACCTCACTCAAAACATCCCCAGGCGAGGAACGAAGGCTTCGAAATAGTCTCGTTTGTATGAAAAACGCACTCTGACCCGGTATTTTTGCTCCTGAGTGTATTAATAGTGTAAGACCCATGGTGGAAAGAGTAGGCTTGTCTTTTAGGATAAAAGCGAGGTTTTATGCTCTAGTAACAGATAAAAATTGTAACTAATGATTAAACTGAGTAATTAGTTTTTAACTATCTGCCGAGTTAAATACCGATCCAAAATACCCGCCCTAAGCGCTCCGGAAATGACAAAATAAGCTCTTTTCACGGAAATTCGAAAGGAGTAACGTTTTTGTGCTCTTTTTCAACTTCCTTAAGACTCTACCCTTCCCCCTTAATCACTGAAGAGCTTGCAAACCTACTTAGTGTCGCTCAGCAACTCTCTTCAAGTAAAAAAGCCGTCCTACTTGTCCATAAATCTGGCAACATTTAATTTAAATTTCTTCTGAAATGACTTTGAATTTTCAATGCTAATATTTCTTAAGAAAGTTACAAGTGTTATTAAGTTTCTGTCATCTTAAATAATTAGTAGCTGTATTAATATTAAAATTTAAGTGCTTCTTAAAGAAAAGTTTTTAATTTATGCAAATTTTAGAGTTTCAAGCGAGGTCGTTTATTTCTTCTCCCATCTAACAATATTTATTTTATTCAGTTTTTGTTTATGTTACTGTTAAACTGCGTCCAGCATCTTAATAGCTTTCGGCTAGCTATATCACTATCACACTTGCACTCGCAACTGACAGTATATTTCTTACTCGTGCGTCATAGAGAAACGAAGATTGCCGGCCGGTGGAAAATAGCCATCGACTACGCACTGTACAAGTTTCAAATACCTATGACAAAACGCGTGCATTTAAAGCGTGTAAATAAATAAAAATACCCAATATGTAGGTATATAAAGGTTAACCTCCTATAGCATTTTATTTGAAGATCAATTTAATGGAAATAACTGAAACTGGATAGCTACGCACACACACACACACACACACTCATTGACGTGTGTCAGTCAAATCTGTTCAAAAAGTACCTGCACCTCTTTAAGAGTTGTTTAAGTGATACTTATATCTGAATCTACTCCATACGTTACGTACGTACGTATACGTTTATATTTAATTGCTACTTACTAAACCTTGCTCTTGGCCTCACTTCAGACAGTATCGAATATAGAGCACCTTTTATAATATCTAGTTACGTTGCTTAGTAGTCAAACGGTGTACAAAAGCCGCCTTGTGGTCATATATAATATATTGTAATAGTTTGCTTGGTTCTCTTATCTTGTAAGTGTTTTTTTGGTTTCATCACAATTTACACCTAGTACAGCAAAAGTTATAAAAATATTGATAAAAATAGTTGGTATTTTGGAGAATGTAATTCGAGGCGATTCCTTAAAAGCCTCCGACCCCTAGGGCCAGATTATTTTAGCCTTTATCGTGGTGAATAAAACGTCTGTCACTCGCATTTACACAGTGGTCAGAAAGTGACATATGTTTTATCCACGCTTATCCACGTCGATAAACACGACCATAATATGTCCGCTGACTCAACAAGGACTTTGGAAGAAAAATGAGTATGGAGCCTTGAAAAGTAAGTTCTTCAGTTAATCAGTGTAATTCGATTTGGATGAATACTGAATAATTTTTCAGTGGGTTGGAGATCCACGGCAGATGGCGCTTTCTTCAAATTTGAAACTGGTCCAACCCTAGAACTATGTCTGAAAAAATAAGGATGGGTTTGGGATTTTAATTATCATGATGCGGAACTACTCACCTTGACCCAGCCCAGTCAAGGGTTCCCTCCTAACGTTGAATATCGGTAATATTGGCGTCTGTACTTACACAAAGGGATTCATCACAATTTTCACCCATTGCCCAAGTACGTGGGTATAATGATTTTGACCTATGTGTAAGCGAAGTTAATATCCTACTTACAAATATAAGAAACTAGAAAGTTTGTGACAATATTGGATGTTTGTCTTTCAATCACGCATAAACGGCTAAATAATTTAAGATGAATTTCGGCATAGCTACACATCTCTTGGTTTAGAACTTAGAATATCATTTGTTTCGAACAACTTAAGTGCGTGATATAAATAGAGATACGGTCACGGACGTTAATTTGCTACCCATTTCAAAGAAAATCTACTAGAAGATGTCATTGTCATTAGAGATGCCAAGTCATTTGTAATTGATAGAAAACTCAACCTTATTGCTGTAGAATGTCAGATGGACTTTGGACCTAAGGTGGGTGACAAATTTAATTCCTTAACTGTATCTTTGATTACGTTGACTGCGAGACTGGTTTTAAAAGAAGTCTTCTAAATAAAAGTCCAGTGTCAATTGGCTTTTTTTAATTATTAATCCCCTGCTGGTGACAATATCACAATACAGTAATTAAATAACTTGTACAGTGTTCATTACTTATTCAATTAAACAGAAATTCTTCAGAAACAACGCTGACTTTATCCTATGAAGAATTAATTGAGCGATACCAACATTTCTTGACGGCTTCATTAAAACTTTTCACGTAGTGTTATTAATTGTTTTTTCTGAGAGTTATGAGAGTTTTGTTCTAAAAGTTTTAATAAAATGAAACCTTATTATGTCTTCGCATAGGTAATTATGTAGTCACCAAGAAATCCATTTGTTTGACCGCACCAAATATTTAAGGTTGTGAACAGGAACAAAAAGTCTGATTCGAATGAGGACTCTTTACTTGTCTTCCCCCCACTTAGGTAGTGTTTACTATAACATTTTACAAGATTGTGTGGTTCTGATGAAACTACGTTGGAAATGAAAGGTGGTCATTAGGAACTCATTAATAGGTTATTTAATCAAGTAAAACGAACAAATCATTATAATTGGAGAAACGCATGTTTTTATAAAATTAATTTACTCAAGATAACTAGCAACCCATCGCCGCTTCGTTCCGTGATTAACAAAGAAAAAAAATGTATCTACAAACACAAAATTTTTACTTATTTATAATATTAGGATAATATTAGGGAAATAGTGTAGATTTCCACCAACATGAAACTTGTTATTTACGACACATAAAGACGTCATAAACCAATCATAAACTCCCACGTATTTTTCCAAGCCGATCGCGCGTGGTTATCGTCGGTTGGTCTCATTCCAACTAGCCGAGTGTAAAATGGACAATACAAAAATATCCAGTAATCGTGGAATATAGTGGTTTAGTGGTGATAGGACCTAGTGCATGGTCGCTACCACCATCTTATCCATTAACCCACCGCCAAGCAGCAGAGTTCGCCTTGCTGTGTTCCGGTGTGGGGATAAGACAACCGGTGAAATTACTAGCATAGAGGCATTAAATCTCAATCCGCAGTTTTTAGATTGTAGTCTTGTGATTTCAAATGTCTATGGGTCTCAGATCCCACATACCATCATAAAAAAACTTAATCCAACAACTGTGTTAGCGTCATCGTATTTTTAATTATTACGCTCCTCGCTCTCCCGCTGCTCAAATTCTTTTCAACTTGAATGGGAGTTATGGGGCAGAACTCCCGGTCTGGATTAATGAGAATTTACTGATTGCTGCCCTTATAGACTTGAATTGTACCCTTTGTAATGCGGGCTGATGTTCACGGCTTGACGACAAGCTCCGTTTTAACAGGAAGGTACGTCTGTCTTAACTAAAGGCGGGTTTCACAGACCAATGTAAGTGAATGTTTTAACGTAATTATTAAGTAAATTTACTAGGTTAGTTTAAATAAAGTAGTTAAAACTCAAATGACCATAAAAATAATCAATAATTGAATTAAATTAAAAGTAAAATTTTATTTACTCCAAGATGACAATGCATTTTTTTAATGCTAGATGCGGCTAACTGGATATCAGGTCACGTGATGTGAAGTGAGGCCTTTGAGAAAAGAGTATCGGTCTCTGACAGGTTCCTAAAATGTAGTCAAAAACTTTAAGGGTTGTAAAGCAAGTAAGAAATGTAAAAAGCAAAAGGTAATAATTTATGAAATATTAAAGAGTAAGTAGCTCTGTGATATTACGTAATTTAATGTTGGTATTACCTTTGAAGTTGTTAGGCTTATATTCATAAAGTGGATGTTTCTTTGTACAAATTTTATGAATCGTTACTAATAAGAGATCTTCTCCGTAAAATTACGAGATACTGAAATAAATACGTGAGTCTGTAGCTCTGCGTCTGCGTACTCCATTCTAGGAATGAAAGCGTGAGTTTACGTACGTTTTTTTTTTTTTTCGTTTTTATGGCTTAGAGAAGGCCAACGAGCACACAGGCCACCTGATGGTAAGTGGAAACTGTGATCCATAGACATTCACATTCACAAGACTGCAATCCTAAGACTGCAAATGCATTGCCAACCCTGAGGACTAAGATGGAATGCCTCTATGCTAGTCTTTACAACGGCTGTCTTATCCCCGAACCGGAACACAACAATGCAAACACTGCTGTTTAGCGGTAGGTCAATGGATAAGATGGTGGTAGTGATCCGGACGGACCCTGCACAAGGTCCTACCACCCGCTTATGTATAAAATATAATACAGTCTGATCGTCTGTCCTCGTTTATTCGAGGGTATCACGCATTTGCTGATGCATAGCTCTTGTGCTAATAGGCGGGGCTTGGGACCTATCCGTATTAAGGGTCCAAAAATAATTTTAAAAGAACAAAAGCATATCTTGGAGTAATCGTCAGGAGATTTCTAAAGGCACAAGAGGTCGAGAGACGCGAATAATCCGACTCACTCCCACAAAGAGCCCACACAAAGGCCCAGGAAAAAATAACGCAATCCATTACTGCCTTAATGAGTACGTACTCTTTTTACGTATTCTCGAAAAAAGTGGGTATATGGTCGGGCGTAGGTTACGGTAAAAGGCGACGAATGGTATCCAATTACTTGCTGAACAACATTTATCAAACCGATTAATTTCACAAACATATAATTTGTCAAAACGTTTTTTTTTCGGTATCTATAAATATTTCAGGACCATTTTGTAGAACCCTTTAAGTTTTGTAAGCTTTGTTTTATAATGATCCTTAAATATTGACATTTAGGCTTCGGAATCCTGCGCTGAAAATATTCAGACATGTTCTTGCCCAGATTTTTTTTAATTACAATGTGTCAATATAATAGCAAGTCTGGAGTTTTGTATGAAATATTTCTCTTTGCACGTTTTGTTGATTTATAAATATCGTAACATTTGCTATGATATTACTTCAGAACATTATATTGTGGCTTGTGCAGGGCATGTTACTTGGCTATGGTCATCATCACTAATTAAAATGACCTAGTGACACTCTGGACGCTCAGACGAATCTAACGACAATCTAAATCAGGCCGTCCTCGGACTGTACAAGCAAACAAAAAACCCGCCAAGTGCGAGTCGGACTCGCGCACGAAGGGTTCCATACCATTGTCTATGAAAAATCATGTTTGTTGTATGTGAGCCCCCTGAAATATTTATTTTATTTTAATATAATTATTACTTTTTAAAGTGAACATACAACTAAATATTATGTGAATATTTTAAGCGTCTACCTGTTGCCGTTTTAATATCGAGCAAAAAACAAAAAACACGTTTGTTGCATGGAATTCCCCCTTAAATATTTATTTTATTCTGTTCTTAGTATTTGTTGTTATAACGGCAACAGAAATACGTCCTCTGTGAAAACTTCAACCGTCTAGCTATCACTATTCGTGAGATATAGCCTGGTGATAGACAGACGGACAGACGGACAGACGGGCGGATGGACATTGGAATCTTAGTAATAGGGTCCCGTTTGAACCCTTTGGGTCCAGAACCCAAACATACCCATGTACATACACTCATACACGTCAATGACATTAGGCGCCCCCCTTTTTCCACATTAAGATAAAAATAACGCTTTATCGCATTCCTAATTCTTTTCCGCCGTATATTGCATTCCCGATAACAATGATTAATACTCGTATTCCAATATATCGCGGGGCATTCGTCCGTGAAAGTGCACTGCATGCATGACTTGCAATCAATCCTCAGTTTCCGCCGCGTTAAATTTATATGAATATAGTTCAGGAAATATGGATTGGAAATGTAATCTTCAGCAAGATCTTTTTGTTATATCACACAAAAGGTAATCGTAAAACTGCCCTCGTTCTTTAAAGGTTAAGGTTAATGTTAGGTCCGGTAAGTCTTAACGCAGAAACAAAGGTCGCAAAGTAGATAACAGACGGCCAAATCATATTTCCTGAACTATACTACAGAGCAATCGAAATTGGTCTCAGTATGTACCAATTTACTTACAGATCATCATCATCATGTCAGCCGAAAGACGTCCACTGCTGGACATAGGCCTCCCCCAAGGCTTTCCACTCAGACCGGTCTTGTGCTTTTCGCATCCACCGCGGTCCCGCGATCCTGACGAGGTCGTCACTCCATCTTGTTGGAGGCCTACCTACAGCTCGTCTTCCGGTCCGCGGACGCCACTCCAGAACCTTCTGACCCCATCGGCCATCAGATACCGTGAGCCAATATCATTGCTCTAACTGTACCTAGTCTAGATTTATAACTAAACTAGCGACCTGCCTCGCTTCGCAATCCAGAATTTATAATACTTTAAAACCCTCCTCGTGAATCACTCTATTGATGAAAACCGAATTAAAATCTATTGTGCAGTTTTAAAGATCTAACCGTACACAGAGGGACAGATGGCGGGAAGCCACTTAGTTTTTGTCCACGGCTCCGTTCGCGTAACAGTAATTTATCACTATCACCGGGAAACGTACAATCGCCCGATATAAATTGACCAATAGATGTCGCTAGGCGGACAAACTAGTGAAAACGGAACAAACAAACACATTACAGTATTTCAAATGTTAATGTGAAGTAAAGATAAGGCTCAAGAGTATTTAAAGCTAAAAATTTAAATTCAAAATGCGATAACGTTTTCACACCCTAAATTAAGTCCTACTTCCACGTTGTTTTAGTGTGTTGTAGACATAATGAAAAACTAGGTCTGGGCCTCGATTCCTGACGGTAAAAAACATATCGCCTTTGCCCTGTTATGGTATTGTTTTGACGTCATCCGCCATTACTGTCCAGTAAATAAGAGCTATCAAAATGGTGACAATACCCTGCCTTGCGTCAAATCGTATTTAACATGTTACGGTATTGTTTTTAAGTCGGCTGCCATTACTGTCAAGAAAATAACAGATAAAACGACGATACGATAACAAATAAAAAGCGATATGGTTTTTACCGTGTTATTGACCCGTCCGGTTGGGAGGAGCTCGCTTCAAAGAGGTCTTCGTGGCGTACTACTACCTTTAAATCTATCAGAACTTTTGAGGAAAACCGGCTGAAAGCGCTTGATCTAAAACGCCAAATTCAATAAGATAGACCCAAGCCCTCCTATACCTACACTTACAACTTGCAGGGTCAGCTCTACTGTATAACATGCGACAGGATATTTAAAACTAAGTTTGGTCTAGCGAGCCACATTAGAGCTCACGCGAGGAAATAAATTGTATATTTAAGTATTTAATTATTTATTTTTAATTTAAAAAAATAGTCTGGGTCGCCGTCATCGAAATCGATGAGGAGGACTATATATACCGTGTTGAATTAGAGGCCCTGGGTTTTTATACTTAAACTGCTCGAGAGACCTATTTCGTATATTATGTATATTTTCGTGATTACGTCCTAATGGTACTTTTTATTATTGTTTCATATAATCATTTTCTGTAGGCTATGGCATTGTACACTCAGGAGCAAAAACACCGGGTCAGAGTGCGTTTTTCATACAAACGAGACTATTTCAAAGCCTTGGTTCCTCGCCAGGGGTTGTTTTGAGTGAGGTTTAATGGTGGATAGTCCGAGGTTCAATAGATGAGGTCAAAAGTTCTTAAGATACCTAACTGATCGCATAATCAGTTTACACCACAGCGAAAGAATTTGGGTCTACATTTGGATTTCCTTACATTTTATGACCATTTTAGTTTCTGAATAGGAACTATTACGGCGTTAACCGCAGATTCATTCAGTTGGGTATCCTAGGCACTCTGGAAGACCTGTATCCATGCTCGGGGTATTCATCATCAGATTTCACTAAAAGCATTCCCTGGCGAGGAACCAAGGCTTCGAAATAGCCTCTTTCGTATGAAAAACGCACTCTGACCCGGTATTTTTGCTCCTGAGTGTATTTAGAGTTTTATAAAAAAGAGAAAGAGAGCTGAGTGTATCCAAAACAAGGTGTAGAAGTTAGAATTTAAATGGTCTCTTGTTTTAATTAATTCCTTGTTATGAATAATGCAAAACGGAGCAACAAAAACAGGAAATATGAAAAGCTGTGAAACTTTTGCCGCTGAATGCTTCATCGAATTGGAACGGCTCAGCGAATTCTAATTAAATTGCCTACAGATTAATTACACGTGCATATGAATTACTGAGGAAATTTAAATATGAATTTAAACTGTAAAATGAGTTAACAGACACGAAATACTTTTTATGTCTTAAAAAATTATCAAATATGTAGATACTGATCATTTTAGACTTCAGCACAGAATTATTAGTGCATCTTACAAATCATAGTAATATTGAATAAGAAGGTTTGGATGTTGGGATGTTTGTTACTCAATCACAAAGTAAATAAAATAAATATCAGGGGACCATGTCACATCAATTGCCCTAGTCCCAGACTAAGCTCTAGGCTTGTACTATGGGTACTAGACAACGATATAAATACTTAAATATATAGAAAACATCCATGACTCACGAACAAATGTGCGCGCTCATCACACAAATATATATGCCCTTACCGGAATTTGAACCCAGGACCGCTAGCTTCGTAGGCAGGGTCCAACGCGTCGTCGTCGTCAGGTTACCTTAATTTACAAACAACAACCAAAAAAAATATGTACAAAGGCAAACTTATCCCTAAATGGAATCTCTTCCAGCTAAGCTCAATAGAATAGGAAGGTAGCAACCGGGTTTTCGTTGTATGTATACCTAAACTCGCCAAGTTTAAACTTTATAATTGGTCTCAGTAGTTGATAGTTGCAAATAAAAAGTACAGCCTCCAATAAAGCTTGTTTCACAAGTAGTTCACGAACTCTCTATGAAATAAGGGTACTTTTGTTTTAATATGATAATTTGAAGTTTGAAGTGTTGTCTCTCATATGTCATTATCAGTAACTATGAGACATCATGATATACATATAGAAATGATTCAATGATGCATACAAATTTGTAGATTTCTCTAAAATATAACAGCTGTAAAACCTAATAAAGTTTAGGATCAATTTGATGAAAACTAAAAACACTTCAAAATGTTATGGACATGACAGAGACCAAGGCCGAACCCTTGAATTTTTATATAGATATCCAAAAAACCGGTCAAGTGCGAGTCGGATTCGAGGGTTCCGTACACGATAACATGGTTGGAAAACACAAAATAAATTTTTGGTTGGATATTTATTTTCTATGCAATAAGGTCCATTTTCAATAGACGAAATTTTAATACAGATTTTTGATTTTTTTTAAACTGAATATTTTTACAACTTTATTTTTATTTATCGTGTAAATTATAAATAAGTAATTATCTTTAAATCAGAAATTCTTCAGATTTTTTAGTTGGAACGGTATTTTTTTTTCAGTTTTGCCTATTAATCAAAAAGTTGTGGGTGGTAGGACCTTGTGCAGGGTCCGTCCGGATCGCTACCACCATCTTATCCATTAACCTACCGCCAAGCAGCAGTATTCGCATTGTTGTGCTCCGGTTTGGGGATAAGGCAGCCGGTGTAATGACTAGTATGGAGGCATTCCATCTTAGTCCTCAGGGTTGGCAACGCATTTGCAGTCTTAGGCTTGCAGTCTTGTGAATGCGAATGTCTATGTGTCAGTTTCTACTTACTATCAGGTGGCCTGTGAACTCGTTTGCCATCTCTTTTCCTTAAAAAAAAAGAAAAAAAAAGTACATTATAAAAATATGATCCCGTTGGCTGTAATCATATCCCTCTTATTTTTCGAACATTTAGAAAAGTATTTTCATATTATTTTTACAAAAAACAGATGTGGGCAAAGCAAGTTATATAACTATGCCAAATTTCAAGTTGACAGCTTTTAATATAGCTTCAGAGGAAAACTTCTGTGACGTACAGAAAGACAGATAAATAGACCTAAACACACCAAAGTCTCACCATAATTTTACCATTTTGGTACGGAACCCTAATGGCCCCCAAAGGTACCCAACCTTTTCGCAAGATAAAACCTTTATTGTACTAAAAAAATTCTTGTCAAAAACGTATTACAACGTAAGACGTCAATGCAAAGGAAAACCACGGGAATTAATCTGGCCTCTATTGCCGACGGTAAAACACATATCGTGTTTTATCTGTTACCGTATTGTCACCGTTTTGATAGCTCTTATTTACTTGACAGTAATGGCGACTGACGTCAAAACAATACCATAACAATACCATAAGGTCAAAGACGATATGTTTTTTTCATCACACTTTCACGTAAACAGTATCTAAACATACAGGTTAACTGGGCCGTAAGCCCCATATAAAACCCTCGACCTTTTTTTTTTCCATGAAAACCTAGGTCGGTAAGTAATTTTTTTTTAATTTATAGCGCAGCACACCGTTCATGCAAGTTCAAGCAAGGAGTTTACACGAAACTGAAAAATTCTTTTAAAATGTTATCTAAACAGTAATTTCATTGCAATCTCGCTACATGTTACTTAAATACTCAATTATGTTCTTAATAATCGATTTTAATAGTTTTTTGTATCAAAACGTCGAAATTATTTTATTTTTCATCACACTTTCACGTAAACAGTATCTAATCTAAACATACAGGTTAACTGGGCCGTAAGCCCCATATAAAACCCTCGACCTTTTTTTTTTCATGAAAACCTAGGTCGGTAAGTATTATTTTTTTAATTTATTGTGCTGCACACCGTTCATGCAAGTTCAAGCAAGGAGTTTAGACAAAATTGAAAAATTGTTTTAAAATGTTATCTAAACAGTAATTTCATTGCAATCTCGCTACATGTTATAAATTTTAATAAATAAGTTTTTTCTGCCCTATAATTTCATTTATTTACTCGCAAATGTGATGAAAAACATTGTATGTTTCACGGGCGGTATGGGAATTACGAACCTCGACTACTAGAGCCTCGGTCGTAATTCCTTACTTACCGCCCTTAATACACAATGTACTATTACCGCCTAGAATAGAGGCCCTGGGCGGTAAAAACGATATTACATGTGTGAAGTAAATAGGAGCTATCAAAACGCTGACAATACGATAACAGGTCAAAGACGATATGGATTTTACCGCCTAGAATAGAGGCGCTGTGGTTGATATATTACAAATTGCAATGGACTCGGTCCTAAGGCGCGATCATGCGAGGCCCGAGAGCGCAACAGATACCTATCTGTTGCTTGAGCGCGGGTTGCCAGCCGCGCGATTACCCTGCAAATGGGGAATATAAAAACTATTTTAGTACCAATTTCACCAAACGTAAATGTTAGTCAATGTTAATCGACTTTGACAGCTGTTAACACTCTAATCGTCTGTTAATTTGTTGGTGAAATTGGACATTATAGTTTTAAATATTAGTGTAAGGGTAACTGTTAATAGTACAGTTGATACTATTATGATGTTTTGATTTTGTTTGTTATTGTGTTGTCATTTATTGTCGATTATTTATAAAATTTGTCTTGTATCAAATCGAGTGTCACATTTTCTTAATTGCATAAACGTGCATTAAATTAAGTGTCGAGTTATTAAGTCGCGTGCTGCCACTCTCTACCATGGCGAATCAGAAAGTGAAAGAAGTGGCCATAAAATTCGACAGCAGTCCTAATTAACTTTTTCGCAACTGGGTAATTATGAATTTAACTTTACCTTTTATTCACCATAACGCCTTGTGTCTTGCACAAGGAAAAATTACAAAAACTATTATTACTTCCCAAACAATAAGTCACCCAAAGGGTAAACTAACAAAACTTGAACTTGTTAATCTTGGCGTGACCCCAAATGTAAATCTGAGCAAAGATTGCCTCTCGGCTGGCATCCCTCGGCCGTAGCCGTAGCCAGTTTGAGTCGGGCCGCGCGCGTAGCACCCGCGTCGCAGCTACGCCGGAGACCCGCTACGCGCCTTCGAGCTGTTTTGTGGTTTTCTCGAGTGCAGTGAATGGGAACGTTTAGCTTGACACATTTAAGGTTCAGTGCAGTGAATAGGAACTATTTAACTTTATTTTGTTTGTCTTTTTTTTCAACTGGTTGAATGTAACAGGTAAATAAAATTTTGTACTCGCATGCATATTAAAAATATTTACTAAGTGAATTCGTATACGGTCCTTCGTGAAAATTATTACTTATGATGTGTAATATACCTGGTTAAATCTGAAAAGGTTAAAGTTTAGCCTCACACGAAATAAGGTGAGAATATTTCATGTGTAAACTCATTCGGTAATCGTCGTGAGGAGGGTCTCCTTTGAATTTAGATGAGGTTTTCATATTGTTGTGGTAAGTGAAATTATGAGGGTCGTTTATACGGCATAAATTTCTAAAATAACATATTTCCAAGTTTTTTAAGATATTTTTAAATCATTTTTTTACTTTCATGTGAGAAAAATCTAGTGAAAAACAATTGAAAAAAAGGTGTTTCGGTTATTTTGTTGTTCAAGGTAAACTTAAGCAACGTATAGGTAATAACTAACTGTATATGCTTTTATACTACGGATTTGATACGCGAACAGTGAATTGGTTTTCAAGCTATCTCCTTGGCCGGAAGCAGTTCGTAGAGGTTCGAAATGAGATTGGTACAGTATTGGCCTCGAATAGTATGCCGATAATAAGAGGAGTCCCACAGGGGTCAGTTTTGGGACCGCTTATCATTATTCTTTACAGTAGTGACATAATAAATAACATTTCTAATTACATACATACATATACGTATCATGGGACAATGTTACACCAATTGACCTAGTCCCAAACTAAGCTCTAGGCTTGTACTATGGACTAGACAATGATATAAATACGTATATAGAGAAATATATACTTAAATACATAGAAAACATCCATGACTCAGAATAAATATTTGCGCTCATCACACAAACATCTGCCCGTTCCGGAATTTGAACCCAGGACCGCTAGCTTCGTAGGCAGGATCACTACCAACCAGGCCACCATCAATCAAGTCGTCAAAATGGTAATTGTAAGTACCATTTGTCCGCCGACGACCTTCAATTATATTTATCTTTCAGGCTTGCGGGAACAAACTCAGCAGTGAAATAACTTAACATTGATCTGAGTAAGTCATAATTACTGATGTTTGGTTCCAAAAAACAAATACGCGACCGATTACGCGACGCAAATAATTTACCTTTTGTGATCCACATGTTTCTATAATAGGTGATCATCTGGAGATCGTTTCTGAGTCTCGTAATCTCGGTGTCCTGATGGATAGCCGGCCACGTTTAGAGGGACACGTGTCAGAACTTGTTCGTAATTGATTTTATAGGCTTAAGGTATATCAAGTGCGTAACCACATAAGTATTGAGCTGCGTATTAAATTATGCGATTCCCTGATTCTTTCAAAATAAAGTTACGCCGATGCTGTCTTTGGTGGTTGTTTATGAGCTCTTACGAGCAAGATAGTGAAGCGTGTTCAAAACGCTTGCGTGCGCTATTGTTTTGATGTTCCAAGTCGCTCCCATATCACACCTATTTTGAACCATAGCAAGCTTTTGGACATGTCAGCGCGGCGTTCCTTTCCCCTATATTGCTATTTGGAGTTATAGGAAAGGATGAACCATCTTACCTCTTCGAAAAGCTCAAGTTCCCTAATTCAGGTGTTCGGGGTGCGTCACGTTTGATTGGCCCACGACACAAAACAGCTGCTTTTCGTGGCAGCTTTCGTTATGTTATGCTGCCACGAAGTGTTGGAATAATCTTCCACAGCCAATCAGAAACGCTTAGTCTCTGATTTGTTTAAAGAACAACCTCAAACAGTATCTGATTGGCCTATAATGATCCAGTGTCAGAATTGCACTGTCACTTTGTTTTATTTTATCTATTAAAGCACCTCTCTGTGTATATTTATCCCCCTCCTATATTTGTACAATTTGTTTACAGTTCCCATAATTCAATTACTTTACCTATACCTACGCTCTCATTTGTACATATGAAACGACCAGCTGCTGCAGCGCTTTCTCCTCCTCCTCGTCATGGTTGCCCTGAAAATCAGCGTCATGGTATTTACATATCAGACACTATCGTCGGCTAAAGTGTCAAACCTCGTAACTCCTTCAGACCAAATTTTACAGGAGACACAAAAAACTTCACCCCCAAACATGGCGGCCCGGAGTTACGTTGATTTCTGTTTCACATTTTAAACTGAAACTGCTTTTTAAAGGATTTTGCAGTTTTGCTATTGGAAGCATTCAGAAATTAGTAATAAAATGGTATCAAAATGTCATTATGAAAAAAAAATGGAGTTTTGACACTTTAGCCGACGCTATGCTGAGTGGCACCCAATTTGGTGCATTAAAAATAGTTTTAAGTTTTTGTTCCAAATTATATTCTTAACTGTATCTCATTTCATTATTTTATTTTATTATTAATCTTTTGTGTTTTGCACCAAATAAACGATTTTGATTTGATTTGATTTGATATCAAGGGTTTGTTAAATCCCCAAATAACCCGCTAAGATAATAACTTAACAAATAAATCCGTTCAGACGTTTGTGTCGTAAGCGATGACATGGAGAGACAAGGGTTTTAATTTTAACACAAACAATACCCCAATTTTTGTTAAAGGGTTAATTTTTTTAATACATTTGTTAAAACTCATTTCAACATCTGCTCGAGTAATTTGCTACAAAGTTATTCATATTTTAACGAATTCAACATACATTATGCATGCGTTTTATTATTAGGAGTTACTTATGAAACTACCCGCATTTTAATAAACCTTATCCAGTAAATACTCTTTTACTGAATAATTATCTACACGTGTGGTGTCGATTTATTTCTCTTTTAAGTCCATGGGAGTATCTATAAATAACTTGACATTGGTGAAATACACCTCAATAGAAATAAAAAAATGATTAAGAATTAGACTAGGTGTGAAAGCTAGTTTTTTTTATGACACGAAGATGCACAAGAGGATGTTACATTGGACAGGGTTATTTTGCATACACGTCAAGCCTCTTAGGATCTTTTGTACGACCTCTGTTACACACTGAGCTGTTCGAATGTGCAGGTTTCCTCACGATGTTTTATTTTGCCGTAGGAAAGTCGGGTAATGATGTTAGAAACACTCATTGGTACATCGCAACTCGGGTTCGGACTTGACAACTTCCTGGAATTAAGAGTCGACACTAATGACTGATGCTGAACTCGTTAAGCCGATTCTAGCGAGCCCTAACATGAAGGATTTATCCTGTGTAATTTAGGAGTTCCTATGGCCACCCTACGTCTCCACCATAAAACCAGCCCGATGGTGATAAATTAATGTATTGTTATCAGAACAGGTGTATGCAAATTTTCAGCTTCATCGGAAACCAAATGGTCAAATTGGTGGGTCAAATTTAACCCGTACCTATATAGGTACATTGCAAGTTATATAAAAGCTTTTAAAAAGACACCGCTTAGAAGGATTATCATATGTAGGATAGTAGAAGCCATTTAGCCGACCTACATAGCTCCTTTCACCTGCAACATGCTATCCTACTTAGAGTGTAAATGTAAATATTTGTCTCTCTATAACGCTTCAACAGCTTAATAGTATTATAATAAAAAAATACACAGATATCCTACATACGGGATTAAAACATGAAATAATTTGTATGCTGTGAAGTTTGATACTTATGTGAACGAGTATTACACGAACGGAGTCGCGTGCGGGTCGGTAGTTTGCATAATCACTTCTAATTTCTATAAAATGCCATAGACGTTGAAACTCACACGAATGACGTTTCGATCGTGTGGCAACGTCCGAGCAAACCGAAGAAGGATGGTGCATATATTGCATGCGAGTTTCTCGAACTACCGGCACTTGGTCTTGTTTTTGTTTTATTGGAATACCTTCCCACAGATCGGCACACAACACTCACGTGTCTACGAATTTGTGCGATGATGCATAACTGCGCTTGCACTTGCCAATTACCGGATTCCACAAAATCGAGAATTTGTATTCACCGCTAGTCCTATTTTAGATTTGTACAAGACGAGTATCATAAATATGTGTACACTTTATTACCGTTTAATCGCTGTGACCATTCATATATGTCAGTTTAAACATGACTTTAAATAAACAAGGTAGAGTCTGGCAAATGAAAGATGAGAATGAAAAAATGGCAACACTGTAGTGTCGTCCCTTTTTTGTTAGATTGATTTGAAAGGGGGGACACTATAGTGTTGCCATTTTTTCATTCTCATCTTTCATTTGCCGACTCTATGTGCTATGTTTATTAACTCGATTGTAACAGTATGTGTGAACATCGCAAAAGGATTAAAACAAACAATTGAACCACTTTCCAATTTAATCGAAAGAAAACGGGAGTTACTGCTTATAAATGCATATACGGGGTTGCACTTGGGACACGTGCAAGCTATTTTTAAGGTGCAAATGCACCGAGAGCGGGTGGCGCGGCAAGTTCCTATACTAAAACCGCATTTTCATTTCATTTCCACGTTTTTTGAACGATTTTTAGGATGGGATCGCGTCACACCGTGCTGCCGCTGCACTTAATACGCTTGCAGACATTGATTGTTGGTAATTCACACGTGAGTGTAATTAAATAAGGAAGGATTTCGACAGATCATGACACTATTCTATATTCCAGCAGTACGCGAAGAATATTCTACTTCTGCCTTGCTAAGTTTCCTGGATGCCTTTTTCTACAAGAGTGAGATCCCTTTGGCATAAACTTTTTCTTTTTTAACCAGATAATGAACATGCAAGAGCGTTTGTATGGAAAAAATACCCGCATGCTCCGTATATTTTCTCGTTGGAATATACGTACACATACTGCAAATATAATCCCTTTGTTTCGGTTCCAACAATCCTGTTACGGAGATTTCGACGATGTCAATCCTACGGATCAATCTGACGTCGGTTCGGGGTTTGCAAACACTTTTGTTACACACAACAGGATGTGTAGGTATATACGTGAGTGGACTAGTGCGAGAATCTAAATATATACTGAAGAGCAATGAAAACGGGTCACTTTCTAAGGAAATTCTATACAAAGTAACCCGCTTTCATAGCTATTGACTATACGGGGTGTACCTGGATAAATTGACAAACGAATAGGGATGATAGAGCAGCTAAAAAGCCATTTCAGTTCAGCTATTTTTACTAGTTTCGGAATAGGATTAGGATATCCTTAGGATATCCAAGGAATATTCCCTCCGAATTTCAAGTCCCTAGGTAATGACTGTTGGAATTCAGCTCCAGTTAAGAGTATATTAAGTCAAGGTATTCATAGATGAATTCCTAGATGAAGCTATTCATAGAATAGACGAGGCGCTGCCTTCGAAGCTAGCGGTCCTGGGTTCAAATTCCGGTAAGGGCATATATTTGTGTGGATAAGGGCGAATATTTGTTCCTGTCATGGATGTTTTCTATGTATTTAAGTATATATATCGTTGTCTAGTACCAGTGTGCGATTGGTGTATTATTTAATTAGCAGTCCGTAGTACCTATTGGGTACTACTACGTCTATAGTAGTGTAGTGGTGTGTGTATGTCCCCATGTATACATATGGATAAATACTGTCACTACCACATACGCAATTATGTTAATAGATCCATAGTAACAGTAAACGTGGCGTTTATGACCTAATTCGGCGGTCTTGTGTAAATCAGAGCATCTCGCTGAGGTAACTTATTCAAGAGCCAGCCGAAGCGGATTAAATTAGGCAAGTCACTCGACCGAGTACTTGCGAAAACTACTAGTATGATCAGTCTCATAAGTAGTGCCTAGTAATATTTACGTAATCTGTTAAAGCGACAAGGTACGGTCACGGGCTTTAATGGATGAAACACTGTCGAACCTTGTCGCATAAAACCAGCGATTAATTCCTGTGTAATTTCTATCTCGTCACTTGATGCTATAATTATGAAAAGGTTCTATTGCGGACATCATTTAAAGTCCTTGACGGGATAAAAGTTACTTGTAAGGCTGACTGTAACTATTTTTATCCGACTGCCGAAAGAGGAGGGTAATGTTTTTATCAGCATATATATACGAGCCCGAATAGGCAAAACTAGCATGTTTATATAAAATATTCAACCTGCATGGTAAAATTTAACTTTTTTTTGAAACCTGCCATTTCATCTCTGCGGTTTTCTTTTGTTTTGACGATTTGTAAAGTCGCGTTCACATTTGTCTGACGTGTTGTGTTGTGAATATGCTCTCTGTCGTGATGGCTATTGTTCACATTTATCTGACGTGTTATGACGCATTTTTTTATCAGTTCCGTCTTGGCTCTCGTCGTCCATACTTCACGTGCGGCTCTGACGCGTCACAAAACAGCACAGGCGCGTGCACACTTGTCCGATGCGCTGTGTCGCGTCGCTGCACCACCCCCAGCACCTCACCCCGTTCTGACGCGGACCGGGATCGCTTGTGATGCGACACAACACAAGCCATCACAACACACTGCGTCAGATAAATGTGAACGCAACCATATTAAATGTATGAAACTGATACTGTTCTGACGCATCACGACATTCACGACACAACACGTCAGACAAATGTGAACGCGGCTTAATTTGGCAACTGGCTTGCGGCAACAATGGAACTCTCAAAATAAGTAAGCTATTTGTGCTTACCCGCTGGGATTCGCCATCGGGAAACTTTTTGATTGATGACAATGAAATACGTCCAATAAACCCAACAAAGTAAATCATAAATACCAGAGTTCTGTAATATAAGGCATATACATTATTAAAATAATCCTTGTAACCTGAAACTTGGGTGTACTTTGGTTCGAAATCAGCCAAGTTACCTCGTTAATACGGTTATTAAGAATCATCTTAGGAATTACAACTTCCAATCGTGTTTGGTTTCTGCGGTGTAATAATAAGGGAATTATGTTACGTCTGGGACTCCTTTGTATTATCACATTCCAACTTTTGTTTCAACTAGGAAAAATAGTAGATTATACACCGAGGGGATAAAGCACAGTTTTATGTCACGGGCGCGATATTGAATCCTGAACGTAACGAAGGACTCCAGATTTAACTCCCGAGCGCAGCGAGGGTGTTATGAGTTAATTCCCGAGCGAAGCGAGGGAATTAAGAAGAGTCCTGAGCGGAGTGAGGGGTTCAAGCGCGCCCAAGACGAAAACAGCTTTATCCCCGATGAGTGTACTCTACTTTTCTCACCTTTTGCGAGACAATAAAAAAGCGAGTCTACTAAAAACAGATGTTTTCTTCAATTTTGATAAATTTATTTAAAACTTTGCAGTTATCACCAATGTATTTTATTGCAGCGTCTTACAATACTCGCGGCTTTTGTTTAATTTCAAATGTGTTCCATTCAGCTTGCCGTGGCCAGCTCGATTTTAGAAAATGTTCGATTTTCAAATTATGTTCGACGCGGCGGTGGCGGCGGCGCCGCGCCCGGCCTTCGAGTATTAGTTGATCTTTTATTACGAAATTAGACTTTAAGGCCATTGTAATAAGAACTATGAAAAGTGAAAATATTACAACCCAGCGGGTTATAATGAGATTCAGTACAACATTACACCCCGGCTAAAGCCAAGGGCTTTAATGACTTGGTTTGCGTAAGGTTTGCATGATATGTAATTTGGCATTGTCGAGCAGGTGGTGAGAAAAAAATATTAAAGGGGTGATAGACGGTCGAGTAAGTTCGCGTACTTGCGGCTCGGCGATCTTACTCACCCGTGTGTTATACGAAGTACGCGTACTTAAAAACCGCCTTGCAAGTTCGTCAGCGATCCAACATGTTTGAATGTTGCTCGTAGCCCGTCTCGGCTCGTACGTCTGTCATCGCCATCATCATTCTGAGGGACGTATGTGAAGACGCGTTATCGTGATGCAGCATGATTCCTCGAAGCCCGGCCGTTGGTCTACGCTCTCGCACAGCTTGAATAACTTTTGGCAATACTGTTGTGTACCATTCCGAGTTAACTGATCTACAATTTTCCAGCATGGATCTCGATAAGTGTCCACTCCAACCAAAAAAACTAGCCACCATTTTTTTACCAACATGACGTGGTCTTTGCAATTTTGTCGGGAACTCTCCGTCTGAGTAGAACCATACCGAAGATTGCTTCTTACTTTCGGGTCATACTGATAGATCCATGTTTCGTCACCAGTAATGATTTCCGAAACACGTCTCGACGCCCCGTTTTCAAAACGTTGACGCACGGCACCAATCCACACGAGCCTGTTTTTCAGTTTCGGAGAGCAATCGCGGGATCCAACGACAACAAAGCTTCCTGACTCCGAGATGTTGGTGTAGGATGGTGTTCACACTCCCCGAAGTAATGCCCAGGATCTTCTCGATGTCCTTGTATGTAATTCGTGGGTCTTCCCGTACCAACATTTCAGTAGTCCACACATTTTCTGCAGTTGCTGCGGTTTGCGGGCGTCCGCTTCTTTGATCGTCTTCGAGGTTAGTTTTGCCCCTTTGAAGTTCACTAAACTACCTACAAATTGTTGCTCGTGAAGGAGCAGACTCTCCCAATGCCGACTGTAGTCGTTACAAATTTAACCATTCGGTTTAGCCAAATTTAAAATCGTAATAGATCATAGCACGCAAATGTTTGCGGTTAAGCTCCACCGTTTCAGCCAAAAAACGCGTGAAGCGTTGTAGTAAAATGACAGGAACATCGTATATTTTTTTAATTGAAAGAATGGCTAATGGCATTCTATTTTTAAATAAATTTTATTTTTAAAAAGATATAATACCAATGCGTTCCATTTTTAAATGTCGAGCATCTCAAAACTTATTGAATTTCCTACTTATTTGTTATTTAGCTACTAACTAAAACCAGACTCATCTTTCAGTTTTATTTCATTTAGAAAGGGATTATTGAAGAGGATCTCATTGTACCTGAGATAAATGAGTTCCTTTGTTGTACTTATAACGAATATTAATATTTTTAAGCGCGTCCGTCCTCGGGCTACGCTTGGCTGACAACTGGGGAATTACAATTCGAGAGTGTTATACTTAGGAGATGAGTTTTGGTAACCTAGCGGTTTAGTGTCGACTCATACTACTTAGAAACATCCTGAGTTTGAATTTCAACTGATTTTTATTTAATGGAAAACCATCTGCTATAAAAAATCAATAACTTGAAGTAGACATAATCATACAAGTATTCATTGAATATTTCTAGTGTTATAGGTAATCAATAATTTGATCCATTTTCACTTCATCGATTTTATCAGTTCATCTATGATGTTTGGTTAGGTTAGACTCGTGACAGCCAATAAAAAAAACTCCTGCGGCGAGAAATGCTTTTCGATGAAATTAAAATTCTGTGTAATGATGCGTTCGTTGAAAGGTGTTTCAATAAAATAATAGGTAGGTAGCTTTATAAGTATATATATGGCAACAAGAAGTTAAACAACCATACAGGCCATCTGATGGTTAGTAAGATACGAGACCTTTAGTAATTATCATTCTCAATACTACAATCCCAAGACTGCAAACCTAAGACTGCAAATTCGTTTCCAACCATGAGGACTAAGATAGAATGCCTCTATGCTATTAAACTCTTACCCCACGGAGGAATACCACAATGCGGACACTGTTGCTTGGCGGACGTTAAAGGATAAGATGGTGGTAGCGATCCGGACGGACATTCCACAAGTTCCTACCACTACCTACTATAATAACTTACACAACTATAGTCCGCACGCGAATGAAATGCAGTTGGGGCCTGAGGTGAAGGGCGCCACGCCTCTCTTCTCCCGCCTGCAGTGTGTGAAGTATAGTGCCGTCCCGTACTAGCACATTCCTAAGCTCGGCAGTCAATTTGCGCGTACTTCAACCTGTATACAGATGAGTACACAACATACTGCGGTACCTGATGCTTTTAAGATAAGCTAAACGTTCTTGCACCTGACGACCAAACACCCTGTATGTATACTCGTACTAAAGTTCAAATATTATCCAATCAAATGGCATATAAGTAGATAAAGGAATGCTCCTAAATAAAGTGCGGTTAATTTTATCAACTACCATAGTGATCATAATCAGCTGTAAACAAAACGAAACTACAAACATATAATGTGATGTCGCATGTCGTTATCGGGATACTTTTTAGCCGCTATCGCCCAGGGACCGGTTTTTTAACTTGTATTATTGATATTTTTGTACTGTTTTTTCTATTGTTGTGTTGTGTATGTACACATTTAATAACATACGTAAGAACGCCCTGTATACACATGGAATTTTTAACACACTTAAACATAAATACGAAAAGAGTGTCACATATTTGTAACAAATTACTTTTGAATAATAAAACCTCCCCTCCCCTCAACCTTTTCCTCCGAACAGATATACTTCAATCCTCGCAAAAGTGTGATTTATGTACCAATCGGCGTGCGATATGACGCGACGGGATCTGACAAATAACATGCCCGGCGGGACGTTTTATAAACTTATTCGATAGAATCCTTTGAAATCTGAGATTTTTTCATTTTATCCTAAACGTATTGTTTGTTTTTATGTGTAATATTTTTATTTAATACATCATCAGTTAGTTATTTTATTTTTTTATTTTATTTTCATCCAGACTAGACTAGTCGAATAAAGCGAGACGTCATTCTGTGAAAGGATTTGATATTGACTATGTAATTATGGGGTGAAGGCACCAATGTCGGAATTTTTTAGCTGACAGGCATTACTAATGGACACTTCACTCTTAATTCAAATTTCATACGGTCCTAAATTGATTGTTGCAAAACAAATGAATGACCCTTATCTTCGGTAAGATAAGAATCAAGTGTCTATCATTGGCCCTTATCCATAAGTGGTTCCGTCACCCTGTAAACGACCAAACTTTTTAAAAATAGTAATATACAGGTTGATTAATATTATCGCGTTTATGTACACCTGCACAAACTCTTTTGTTGGCGACGAGAAACATGGTCAGCTGTCCCGGCTATTCCATTTAACGTACAAACGGTGTTCCGCGTTATATAAATTGCACAAGAAACAAAGACGTAAATGTTCTTGGAAATAAATAACAGCCTTTATATTGCTACCATAACCACACTATTACATTGCGTCTGGTGCACTTAAGGTGCATTTGTTTCCTATATTCTGTGCTCACAATGTTTCTATTCATTTCAATTCAATTTTCTCGGGTATCCGTTGTAGCGTTTGTTTATTGGGAAAGTTATTATGAGACGTTTTTTGCAGTTTTCGGTGCTAGCCATTTCAACTTGATTTTGAGAGGTGGTTTGAACCGATTGAATTGTATGGACGAATGTACCTAAAGAAATACTTTATCTATCATCTTATCTATCTAATACCTTTAGACGAGCAATTCTTGTATATCTTCTATAGGTATATATATATATATATATAGGTAAAATGATAAACTGATTGTTACAGACTTAGTTCTCGGCAACGGCTCCAACGATTTCGATGAAATTTGAAATATAGGGGTTTACCGGGGCGAAAAATCGATCTGTCAAGTTGTTGTCAAGTTCGGGAAATTACGTTTTCAACCCGAGCGACGCTTGTTCTTCCAGTTACTTTTTATTTGAACCTCTGAACTGTTTATTAGGTGTAAATATGGATGTGAACATGAACATTCCAGTGAGTTCTCACCATGCTCAAGTGCTCAGAGTAAACATCAGTATGAACCACTTTACTAAGTAAAGGCTACCGCTGCGTCCCGATGGAAATCGTGCCTTGCATCCCGTACAACGGGGTTAGTTTAATTAATTTTAAAAACTTTTAGCTCGCTGCACTTTGTGTTACACGGGCTTAACTAATAAACAAAATACACAAACAAAACACACACAAACAAACAAAAAACAAACTTAAAAAACCTGACAGCTTTCAGAAAACCGATAGAACCTCTGTTGATTTTTTTATCTAAAAGCTTTTGTTATAAATTTTCAAAATGTAGGTAACTAAAATTTAGAAAAACTTGACAACCCCTGCAAACCTTTACTAAATTAAAACGTAAATGTCAAATAGCCTATAAAACTTCTTTAAGAAAGATTTTTTTAGCGATATTCCACATTTTAACCCATTAATTTTAAAGAAAGGCAAGTATGTACTGTTTCTGAATCAAGGAAGACTACACAGGTGTCGCCTATCAAAAAATAAGTCTTGTTATAACTTAACGTCACGTGGGTTCGATAAATGCTGACAGATTGCATAGAATCAATGAATCGTGAAATGATCAAAGCCGCCCTGATTTTCGAAAGTCAGGACAATTTTACGACATAAAGTTACGTAAACTAAGCCCCGCTATCAAGAGTTCATGTCTACTTGACAGTAAGGAATGTAATTCTATCGTTTATTAGCCGTTTTTGTTTGAAATAACCGGTTTTCACCGGTTATATCCGGTTATTTGCATTACGTACTTTACAGAAACGCTTCTGTTTAGTTCACTAGGGTAAAACTCTTTAACCGAACAATAGTCAATATTTATGAAAAATCACAGCTTCAATAAATGCTGAATCATGTAATAAAAACAGTTGAGAAAAAACAGAATCTGAATAACTATAAAAATATCCAAGATATAAGCCAACAAAGATTTGTTCCTATCTCTTTCTAGCAAAACAAAGTTCAACATGGAGTTTATATAGCCGTTTTGTTACGTGACGTCACACGGCGTATCAGATCTCTCTTTCTAATTGCTGTCGTATCATCAGTATTGCTTGGCCAATTTTAAAATCACTTTCTTATATTGTATTTTCATATTTTGTCGAGAAATGCGACTTAAAAAATCCATGCATATCCCCTATCGTCCTCGGGTGTGATATGCACTGGTTTCTCTAATAAGTCCATGGTGAAAACGCAACATTGGTGAAATAAACCTTGTCATATATAACAAGGAGTGTACCTAACTAAAATATATATGTCATTCTACTATACGGTATCGGTATCGGTATATTCCAGTGTTAGTTGTAATTTGTTTCCGGGACACAATAATTGATCCATTTTGACTGGGCTTTGGTCGCTCGACTCACTGGAGTGCACATGAAATACGCTGGTTCGCCCGACCGATTTCCAGCAGGTCTCAAAATATGTATATTATATAGTACAAGTAATTTGCTCTCAGCTTACGAAAGTTGTCGACGGAGTTCCTAAAGGTCAAAGAGTAAGAGAATTCTTATGATTTTATTTAGTCTCACTTTGACATAGTCCAAAGTGGTGTAGGAATTAAATTCCTTGACTGTATTACAATTTATAAAAAAAAAAAATGTGTCGCTTTCGTTATTCAAAATACATCAGGAATTCAATTTATTGTAACTTCAAAATTTAAACAACATTCCAAGTTGATTCACGCCAGAGTTACTTAAACTACTTTGTTTATTATATTAGTAAAGTGAACAGAATATCCTTAGTAAAATATTTTATTATTTAACAACATCCTATATCTATAGGTCACTTATGTGCTTATGTTATTAAACTGCTTAATACGTGTCAACCAGTCTTAAAGATCTAGATTATATGTATGTATGTAAACACTTTAATGTACAATCAAAAGACATAACAATTATAAAATAGAAAAAATATAAAAGGAATCATCTACTCACACCCATATAGTTACTGTTATGCTGATGCCGGCATGGCGCCGGGATCGTGATTTTTGGTGCTTTGGAAGAAGAAGTGCGTTTTCAGTAGCTCTATCACATACAAATAATCAAAATTTCGGACGACTTGCCGTTGTTTTCACGCGCCTGAAACATGTTTCAGTCCATTTCAGGCCACCCTCTATCAGGACCTCTATTCCCGACGGTAAAAACCATATCGTGTTTGAATGATAGCTCTTAATTACTTGACAGTAATGTCGGCCGAGTGAAAAACGATTACTTAACAGTTCAAATACGATATTGTATTTACTGCCTAGAATAGAGGCGCTGATTACGCCATTGGGTACCTGAATAACCATTTTCAAGGGTTTTCAGCACCCTTATATGGGTCTCTGAAATGTACTTTTCAGTGTACATGGGAATTTCGCACTAAGAGTGAAAGAGATATAATGTTTAGAATAAGACGGCGATACTGAGACGCTTCAAGAAGCGTGTGAAAGAGATGATACGATTAAAAATGCAGACTGCAATACGCGGAACATTCGTTCGTTCGTTCAAATAGTTTGCATGCTTTGTTGTGTCGATACAATTGGTACCAAGAAGCCCCGGTGCGGCTCGCACAAAGCGGTGTCGGCAACTTCAAAGGGTTGTAATGCACACTATTTGAACGAACGAACTATACACCCGTGACATCGGACAAGGTCAATAGCTCAAGTACAAGATTGTTGAACAATGACGAAATACGTAGAACATTCCAGCAACGAATAGTCTAGGTCGTCCTCGGCGGGTGGAAGTACATCGATCATTCCGGGAGGTATTCTAGAATGATCGGACACCGGGACTATAAAAAGCGGACCGATTGCGGCTGCGATTCATTCTTTACTTGGATGGCGAACAGTGCGCTCTAGAGCGCCCCGAGCGATCATCTAAGTATTTGAAGTTTATTGTGCGATAATTGTTTGTAACGGCTCGAGTGTGTGCGTTGATAAAGTCTACTGTTAATTATCGGGGTATTCGTGCATTTCTATCAGTTACAGACCAGTAGGTATATAGTATGTAACAATACTCATTACTTATACCCTTGGTTAGATATTAGATAATATACTAATGTACTATCTATGGCTATATGTGTATTTAGCAGACTTTGATTTTATACTCCTCCTAACGTATCCCGATTCAGTGTTGTTCGCGTATAATTAATCCCATATCTATCTGAATATACCGTTTTGATTTCATTCCAACTAAAATAACGGACGTAGCTGTGTACATTTCTATTGACAAGGGTACGGGTACGCTGCTGGTTAATTAATTTGAAATTAAACCGAGTTGCCAATTATATGTGCGTTGCGGAACCTTTAGCTATATAAGTAACTAGCTAGGTAGATTGTGGGACTAATTATGAGTTTTTCAAATGCTTGTTACCATGGAACTCCTTCATTTATATTCAGATTAGCTGTTCGTGCCCGGCGTCACCCAGGTGTTTTTTTTAATACATATCTTGTCCTCTTTTTAAACAAACAATTTAATTTTATATTTAAATCAATCGAGCCAGTATGGGCGAAGTAAAACACATGAAATGAGTGTCGGCATCCCAATGAGCACAAACTTTCACCTTCTTAAGTGCGTCTGCACCAAAAATTTTACACTGGGTTAAGACACTAACTCGAGTTAAAATTACAGTTTTCGTATGAATCTGACGTTTACTAACTTGAGGTAGTACCGTAACCCAGTGTTACATTTGGCGTGCTAGTGGCCATAAGAAGGTAGGAAACGTTAACATGACGTCATCGACAAAAATTGTATTGCGAGTGGTAGTTGAGTCATTCTATGTTTTTCACCAGCGGCTGGGGGAGGGGGGGAGAGAGTAGTGAACTTTAAACACCACACCCAAATGTATCATGCCACACAAGTTTTAAAATTATTAATTTGTTTGACTTTCCCATACATTGAATACAACGAATTACTCAGCTATGGAATCAGCGCCCGTGGTCGTATTTAGAATTACATTTTAACTGACACAAACTAGCCGACTTCAATAAAGGAGGAGGTTCTATGTTCGGCGGTATGTATGTTTTGATTTTATGTTTGGTCACCGATTTCGCCGTGAATTTTATCGATTTATTAAGTATATAGGTACTTCCGAGTTAGTCCCACTGTTACCAAATCAGTATCTGACGGGGGGATCCGTGAGGAATTGCGGAAACTCATCAAATATTACAGGCATGCGCATAATCATTTTGGTATTTTCAGTAACTAAGTAATCCAGCATTTGCATTCAGAAAATATCAATTGGTGAAGTGGAACTGATGAAGAAGACCACAGTGGCCCACGGCGGAACTCCTAATGTTACCAATTAATTTCCAGGGAGGCGATAAGATATATCGCTTAAAACAGTTAAATACGACTATTAAGAAGCACTTTTAAATGGTTTAAATATATGACTATGACTTTCCGCGGCGTTGCTAGCGGTGAACTAGAAATGTCACTACAGTGCGACCCCTCTAGTCCCAGTAGTTCGGTTGATTAGTCCGGGGCCGAACTACTGCCACACTTTTCTTCCCATTAGTTCGGTTATGACGTCAAACCGGACTATTGGGAAGTGGTGTGTAGTTCGGTTAATGATGTGCAAACAACTTTTATTATTAAAAAATCCGGCCAAGTGCGAATCGGATACGCCAAAAAATCTGTATTTTGGATTGAGGGACAAACTTAACTTGCCATTGAAACAATATTGTCCCTATACCTACAATATACATCGACATAGGTCGTGGTTAGTTTATAAACTGCAATTTAGATTGTAATTACAAACTTAACTATTTGAATTGTTATGTAACTATAAAATTACCATTATCGGATTATTTTACCCGACTGCGGCGGAGCCCAAAAGGAGGGTTATGTTTTTCACAGTCATGTATGTATGTATGTCCAGTTCTATGTTCCCCGCTACAGGTAAAACGGCTTGGACGATTTTGACAAATGAGGTATCATTGGATTTGTCTTCGCAGCGAGAGTGTCATAGGCTACATTTAATCCCGGGAAAACGTCCCGTTTTGTTGTGGGGGGTTATAAATATATTAGTGTCGGTACAGAATGAACGATTGTAAGGCATAGATACCATTCCTTCTGCTCCAAGTTGAACACTTTCGTGCACTTGCTCGTACCTATTAATATTAAAAATTAACTAAAAAGTCAAAATTAAAATAATAATAAAAAAACCAAAAAAACCCGACTGCAAAAACGTTTTCTTGACGGAAAAGCAAAAAACAAGCAACGTATTATGCTAAATAATGTCAGCACTGCAACGTTTAGGCTTTATTTTATAGTCAACGCAGGCGGGACCCACCCATAAAATAAACAATATAAACATGTTGTTTTAAGCTTCTACAGCTGTGGGCGGGGCCCGCCTGCTGACATTATTTAGCATAATACGGGTTGACAAATGAAAAAGTTGTGAAACGATACATTCGACCAAAAGGCAGAGAACCGTTTCAACCTTTAAAGCGTGAGCGATCTAATACGAAGAAGTTACTCAACCTTTTCTTTTTTATTAAAAAATGTAATGAAATAAATGTCTCTTTGATTTTTTATTTAGCTGTGCTGTGTATGTGTGTGCATCCTTAACCGTACTTTTGAGTCGTTTTAATTCTCAGTAGTTCGGTTTGACGTCATAACCGAACTAATGGGAAGAAAAGTGTGGCAGTAGTTCGGCCCCGGACTAATCAACCGAACTACTGGGACTAGAGGGTGCGACCAAAGACCTTCATATAGACGAACAGTGTGTGGAAGCGAGAGTGCAGCCTCTTTATGCACGAATACGAGTGCGACAGTGACAGCGAAACACGTTGACGTTGTAACCATTTTGAAAGCTAATGGTAGCCCACGGTAGCCCACTGGCGACAGCGTCTTTTAGTTTTTATTAAAATATTCAGGATAATTGTATAAACGTGGTGTCAAAACCGTTAAAAACAACAATGGTGGGCTGTGCAGTACCTGATTGCGAAGTCAATCATAGGAATAATCCAAACAATGAGTCTTTTCACAGGTAATTATGATCCACACATAGTCATTTTTGAACTCATATTTTCAAGGATTCCTAGGTCCAAGGAATACGGTTAGTGGTCTAATAAGTACGATATATCATGTAGTTTTGTGTTTTATGCATATTTTTAATTTTTATATGTAAAATGAAAAGATGTTGTGTCCGTGAAAATTTCAATTTTTTAGGTAGTGATTGAATGTTTGAATCACACTCATCTATCGATAAGTTATCAATATGTCGATATTTCTTCATTCCTTCTCATAATTATTTAAACATTATTCCGAGCGATTATAAAACGCAGCTAGGTAAATTGTTCACAGTTTATTATTTATCATTAAATGCAGTGGTCCAGCCTACGACAGGACTTCAAATTTTTTTTTAATGTTTTTTGTGTATGTTTTAATTAAATCGTGTAGAAAATGCTAAAATAAGCATCTTCTCTTATTTAAACTTTTTCTCTCAGGTTGATAATTACCGAGATATGGGGGGTCCGAAAGTTAGTAAATTCGGTACCTACAAGGCGTTTGAGAAATTTCGATGGGGTGAAAATTATGTCTGTATAACATTCGGTTAGTTACCTATACGTTAGTTACCTTGGGCTTGGGAATGTACATGAAAATTGTCATTTACGTGACGTCGTCCGTCTTAAAGTTGATAAGGATACACAGATCTCAACAAGCCAAAGAATCCTCTACTGAGCGTGACGTTCGGCTTATAGGTGACAGGGATAGACACATCTGAGAGAGCCAGAGAATCTTCTACTGAACATGAAAGTAGGTCCGAACGTAAGTCCACAAGAACTTCTAAGTTGTGGCCAAATAAAGTGAATACTTCCACCGTTTGAAAAGTATATTATTCCAGATGAACTTGGGTTATTTTTTATTTATATTAACCGAAGCGAAGCGAGGGCGGGTCGCTAGTTTCTCTATATAAGTAACTTTATTGTTGCCTAGTGCCCATATTAAAAGCCTAGAATTTGTGTAAGACTGAAATTTATTAATTATTTACATTAAAAATTGATTGTATGATATGTGTGTGGTAATTACCATGAAAAGAGTATTATTATAGATAATGAAAGAATCTTGTGTTTTATTAGTGAAGAATGCTAGTTTTAAGTTCCACGCAAGATACAAACAAGTCTTATATAAGCGAGTCTTTTTCATCGATATTTTTTCGATATAACGTACGGACATCACTAAAATTACTCACACACTTGTAAAATCACGCACACGTTGACATTTCCGTTTTGGTAACGCGGGAAAAAGGGAGTCTGTTGGTCTATTACGTTAGTTATATAAAGGTCTTTGAGTGCGACACACAAGAGTAGAAATTAAATGAGGGCGCCACTTCTACTGTCACATTTTTGACGTAAAATACTTAAACATGGCAACAATTTAGTATGTTTTTTTTTAGTTCCATGTTATGCATGTTAGCGTGTTGTGTGACGACGCGCTGGCCTAGTTGGTAGTGACCCTGCCTACGAAGCTAGCGGTCCTGGGTTCAAATCCCGGTAAGGGCAGATATTTGTGTGATGAGCGCGAATATTTGTTCCTGAGTCATGGATGTTTTCTATGTATTTAAGTATACATTTCTCTATATAAGTATTTATATCGTTGTCTAGTACCCATAGTACAAGCCTAGAGCTTAGTTTGGGACCAGATCAATTGGTGTAACACTGTCCCCTGATATTTATTTATTTATTTTTTATTTATTTATTTATTTAGTTTCTACTCTTTTGTGTCGCACTGTAGTTCCTTATTCACTGAGAAGTGGGATTACATAAAAGTGTATTAATTATGATCACCTAAATTTATAAAATAAAAATGAAATGTAGACAGACAATAACTTCAATCTTGACACATAAAACCATGAAGTTTCTGAACATTGATAATGTTGACAACAATCAAAAATGCGGTTATTACTTTTCCTTCACACGCAACAAATAAGTTAAGCTTTGAATTACTGCTGTCAATAGTCAGAAACTTCATGGTGTTGAAATGTGTCAGAATTGACTTCATAACTGCGTAGGAGTATAGTTTATCCAAAGGGGATTTGAACACGTGATGTATGATTGAAATGTCCGTGCCAGCTGCATTGATTAAACACTGAACGAACGTAAAGGCAAATTGGATTTCGAGCTGAAATGTTGCCAGTGAGAATGATTATCGTCCCGATATCCAATTTGTGGTTCCGCCACGCAGTTTAATGTCAAATTTCAACAACTAGCTAGCAGACGAATGGTACTTTTTGTAGGGGATAAAAAAAATGGACACTCGATGGAGTGTTTAAAGGAGACTATGCTGAAAAATAAATTTGATTCTCAAACAGCCCTAGATTATTAAAAAGCTATCCAATGATACCTCCCTCGACGTTATAATATAATCCTGACAGCTGACATCGCAGTACCTATTCTGGGATTTGAGGTTATAATTTGTACTGGAATGACAGGTGTCAGGATTATCTTCTTATCGGCCGGGCGCTATAAACTCTGATATAAAACTAGTCTATCCTTACCTTTAATCGTTACTAAAAATTGGTAAATTGTGCAGGCCCCGAAGTGATAGCGATAAACGACTTCTACCCAGACGGAGTCAGCATCTAGTATATCACAAACAAGCTACCGCCTCTTCGCTTCGGCTTATATGAGTTTTCTGTAACACATGTATAAAACCAGAATGTCCGTCCTAAAATACCTACGTGTTATTATACCATACCTTTTTTACTCCCAGTTTATAAATAAAAATACAAAGATAACAGTCACGTTTTCAAATAAAAACAATCGACAATCAATACAAGCATCAAAACCTAACAAATGCCATAATCACAATGATTAAACGTTGCTACGAAGGTTGGCCATCTTTGTCTCGCTATCAGAAATCGACGTCTTCGTTTTTTCTTTGTTAGTTATCGATGCCGCGGGGCTAGGGACTAGGGTGACCAGTAATTAGGTCGTGTTTATCGATGTGGATAAAACATCTGTCACTTTCTGTTTCGCGACTGGTAGAGAACGCCGTTGAGCGAACTTAATCGCTATTTGTACGAGCCAATTTTAATAGCAACTTTATTTTATTTTCCTTATTCGAATTATGCACATCATCTTGGTTCTTAATAACATAAATAATATTTCCGTAAAAGAGAAATAACGGTTAGAAAATTTACGATTATGAAAAAACGCTACGTGAAAACTCGCTGCTATGAAAAAATGCTTGTTGTGAAAATGATCTAATGAACCTTTATGTTAAGATTGTTGAAAATTTGAGAGACTGTGAAAATTCTGGACATGTCCTGGAAATTCCTGACGTCCGGTAACCCTACTCGGGACAGACTTTCATTACGGAAAATTTTAAGAGAAAATGAAGATATAACAGACTGTCCTTTAAGCAGACAACTTTTTTGCCTTTCCGTTCTGCCGCTATGAAAAATATAAAAGGGAACGAGAACGTTCGAATTGTGGCTTAATAGGAGTTTATCATATTATATCTTTAATGCCAACCTCTTAATGTCAATTTTATTTATTCCAATAGGTAAGTGGTTAAATATTGTTCTGTTATGTACAATTTGATATTAGCTAATGTCAAGCAAATATTTGAGTAAAGCTTGTAAAACGAAACGTAACTAATCCTGAAAACATTTTTACACTGGGTTTAATGTTACAAATACAAATTCAGAACTTATTATACACAAAAACCCTCCTCTTGAATAACTCTATCTATCACTGAAAGCTGAATTAAAATCCGTTGAGTGGTTTAAAAGATCTAATCGAACACACAGCGGAAGCGACTTCATTTTATACTATGTAAAGAAGAAGACTGCGTTGTGATAAAGTCCCTAATGACAGAGATGTAGAAAACATGTTAATGTTTTCGGTAAAAACAGCTGTTGCTCAAAATGGCATTTAATTAACGTCTAGCGTACGTATGCTACACTGAATTAAATTCAATTAAAATATTCATACTAAATCCGGTAATACGGTAATACGCCAGAGAACCAAGGTCACCGACATAGCTCAGAGAGTTAGCATGCTGAAGTGGCAATGGGCAGGCCACATAGCTCGGAGAACTGATAACCGTTGGGGAAGAAAAGTTCTCGAGTGGCGGCCCCGCACCGGTGGACGGAGTGTTGGACGGCCTCCCACCCGGTGGTCTGACGACCTGGTTAGGATCGCGGGGAGCCGCTGGATGCAAGCGGCTCAAGACCGTGACTTGTGGCGCTCTTTGGGGGAGGCCTTTGTCCAGCAGTGGACGCCCCCGGGCTGATGATGATGATGATGATGACTAAATCCTTTGATGTTTGCGATATTCTTTAAAACCCGTGATTATTATGAAGTCTCATCAGATGTTCCCCTTTTTTTTACGCTTGCACCCGCCACTTTAGCTTATACTTACTCGTACCGTCTATTAATCCTACCCATTATGTAATGCCTATCTTAGGAACTATCAAAGTTATCCTGATCGTTAAGGATTTAGTCCAAGGTTTCAATCGAAGTATGAACTTTCGATATTAAGTGAGCGTGAGGCTATATTAAATTAATAAGATCGAAGGGAAAGGATAGTTATTAATATTAAGCATTAATATTAAATAAGGAGCATATTTTTATAACGTACGATACGACGGACGTTATTAAGAACGGCTCGTCGTAATATTAATAAAGACTCATTTGGCGGCAAATTGCTCTCACGGATTAACTTCAAGTCGTAATGAGAAACAAGGCAAGCATTCTCGTTCTGTAGATTTTTCCCTGTTCTGGTTTTGCGACAGTGAGAAAGAATAAAAAGAGAAGCATTTATTCACAACAATAATCATCATCATCATCATCATGTCAGCCGAAAGACGTCCACTGCTGGACATGGGCCTCCCCCAAGGCTTTCCACTCAGACCGGTCTTGTGCTTTGCGCATCCACCGCGGTCCCGCGATCCTGACGAGGTCGTCACTCCATCTTGTTGGAGGCCTACCTACAGCTCGTCTCCCGGTCCGCGGACGCCACTCCAGAACCTTCTGACCCCATCGGCCATCAGTCCTGCGAGCAATGTGCCCCGCCCACTGCCACTTCAGTTTAGCTATTCTTAGGGCTATGTCGGTAACCTTAGTTCTACTGCGGATATCATCATTTCTGATTCTATCACGCCGAGACACCCCGAGCATAGCCCTCTCCATAGCCCTCTGAGAAAACAATAATAACAATAATACACACAAATTATTAGAACATAAAAACAAGGAAAATAAACAACAGATACTGGCAATTGTTGCAACTCAGCATGCTGGCTGTGAAACCAACGCTGGTCCTCCGTTGGGTTCAGTGAAAACAGGGAGAGTGATAAAGTCATTACGATTAATACAAAAAATAACTAAATACAAAGCAGTCTTTATAAACCCGACTGCATTTTTATATTGTCATCGTCCATCGACATACATATGTTAATAATTGACATTTTGCCATTAAGAAGAAGAAGAAGTAATACATTCATCAACCATAAAATACACATTACACCAATGATTAAAAAAAACAGTGATGGCAACAGACATAGCACGCAGTGTGTCCTCGCGGCGGTGAAACGGACACTGGCTCAGAAAAATGTTGATTTTCAACCAGTATCGGCAGTGACTCACGAAACGCTGTACAAATATGCTATACGTGTAAACAACTTAAATAATCAGTTGTTATTTCAATTTTAACAGTTTAGGTATCCTATGTTACCCGTAATGTTGAAAAGATTCTAATGATACACACCTCTAAATCGGCTCAGGCGTTTAGAAGTTATGGTGGAATAAAGAATCGTACATATATACATAAACCCTGAAAATATTACACTCCTTTTTTGGGTTGTTGTGTATCAAAAGCAAAAAATAAAAATAACAATATTGAACACAAGCGAGTGTGTTCATGGTTCATTAGAACAGTCAGCGCTCCAGGTAGTAACCAGAGGGAGGGCCCTGCCAAGATTCACTAAAAATAAAAAAAAATAAAAAAATCAGTCAGTAGGCCGCTCGGGCACTTTTACACGTCAAGATACTACCAGCGCTTCCCAAGAGGAGACCACTGCTGAGAAGAAACGCCGCAAGAAACTCAGCAGTCAGTCATTTTTTAAACTTATTTCATATTGCATATTACAATGGTATGTACAACTTAATCTAGCATTATATAAAGCTACAAGTATTAAATTAAATATAATATCAAATAACAGTAGTTCAGCAGGAAAACATGCCAAAAATCTTAGGGGAGAGAAAGATAGAAAAGAATAAAATAAAATAACTACAACTACCTACTTATATATGTGTATATGAGATGGTGCAAGATGACCACATAAAAGTTTCGATATGTTTTCCTGCATCAACGGTGTCCCCCAGACAAGAAAAAGCAGGATAAAGCTTTTGCATTTGAACAAATTACTATTGACTAAGTTTCGGGTGTAGCGTAGCACTACTCTAACTAGCGTTTCTATTCGTTTCGTTTTTAACCAATCACGTGAATCACGTCACTGGTAGATTACGTGATGGGAAGAGCCGCGTGTTCTACCAGTGCAGTGACGCCATTGGTTTAAAAACGAAACGAATAGAGACGCTAGTTAGCGTAGTGATTCTTGGCAGGGCCCTCAGAGTACCTAAATTACGTGTCTATTTATACTTCTGTTCCTACTGCCATGCTTACAATCTGTAGGTGCGTGTCTGAGCGCATAACAACATCACAAACAAGCACGGTGAACTTAATCTTTGAAAATATCCAAAATCAATTGGAGGTTCACAAGAGACATTAATTAAAAGAAAATTATGCATATTTGTTTCTTACAAGTAGAGGGAAGTTGTTATTGCAGCTATAGCGTTCTTGTTTTTTTTATTGCTATGAGAAGGCACGCGAGCACTCAGGCCACCTGATGGTAAGTTTGTGGGACCTGAGACCCATAGACATTTCACCGGTTGTCTTATCGCCACACCGGAACACAGCAATGCGAACAGACCTGCTTGGTGGTGGGTTAATGGATAAGACTGTGGTAGCAATCCTTACAGACACTGCACAAGGTCCTACCACCACTAAACTTGCTGTTTTACCTTGAGTATTATTATTATTATGCCTACGGGGTTTAACAAAAACCCGTTCAATAAAAAACCGTTTGTAGGGTTACTGACTCCTAGCACAATACAAGCAAAAAAAAAATTCACAACAACCAGTAGGTACCCATTTTGTTACAAGCAATCAAGTTTTGTTTCAGTGTATATAATTACAAGCCACATCATGGCAAAATATTGTATTAGACAGATTTAAATACACAAAATGCCCAAAGTTAGTAGATTAAATCTGAGGAATTTAGCCAATTCAATTTCAATCTATATATATATAAAAATGAATTGCTGTTCGTTAATCTCACTAAAACTCGAGAACGGCTGAACCGATTTGGCTGATTCCTTTTCGGTTGTATTCATTATTGTCAGGGCAAGACTTGTATGAAAGAAAAAAAAAACCACCGGGAATGTCGGAAATTTGCAGCGGGCGAAGCCGGTGGCGGGTCACTAGTTATTAATAAAAACGAAAATGTGAGCTGTCATCTCGCCGATCCAAGAGGCCTCTTTCAAGAAACGTAACGATGACAGTTACTCGTAGTTTAAAGAAGATAATGTCAGACAAAATTGCTACCCACGTCCACTCATATCAAAATGCACCTTGCCCATATGTGTTACGACTTGATACTTAGTATCCAGTCCAAGTCTAGAGGTAGCGCATTAATAAACCAGTGGCGTTGAGCGTTTGAAACGTTTGAGACACACGACTCACGATGGCAATCGATATTTGTTCAATATGTTGTACAATAAGTAGGAAGCTAGGTGGTAATACTCGCAGCGTTGTTTGTACCTCGATTGCAGCAGATGTTCAAAGGCAGAAGCATTCGAATTCCAACGGTTCCGTGTTCCTTATTTAAATGCCAGCGGTAGCGTCCTCAAATGTAATAGATGGCGGTCAAAAGCAGATCTTAGAATGAACGAAGGCACTAAATGAGCAACCGGGATTTATAGTATTTTAATTTGATAGAAGCTATGTGTTAGTTAGTAGGTTTATTTTAGTTATTAGATTAGTTTATTCCATTAAGTAGACATAACCGTTAATTATTACGAGTTAAGTCTAGCCGGTCTATACGGAACCAACTTAACGCGCAACGTGTTTGTACAAACCAAGTTTGTGCAAAACGGAACGTGTAGACGTCAAGTTTTGCGGTTGGCGCAAAAGTTTATGCTTATTTGTATTTCGTATCAAAAAATCCTCGCAAACATATTTGTTTGCGATTACTGTTGCAGCGTGGCATATTCAAAGTTGCACACAGCTGGATTAACAACACTACGCCTCTGCTGCCACCATCCAACTGAATTGCTTGTGCCGTGCGGACGATGGGACTCGTACAGACTTTTATTTGTGCAAAAGTTGGCACAGCATAACTTGGTGCCGTGTGGACCGGCCTTTATAGTTGAAGTTTTAATTTAAAGAAAAATAAATTATGTGGCACAATCAAGAAAATTATCACAAGCATCTAAAATAACATCTGTAACAGTTTTATATTATTAATTGTCATGTATGTTAGTCTATAGGGCATTTGTAATTACGGGCCTCGTTGCACGAAATAAAAAAAAACTTGTTCTTGTTCTTAAAATGTCTACCGCTTTACAAAAGGAATTTTTCAGCCAGGATTGTCACAAGTTGTAAACAAATCGTTTCCCAGACAGTTAAAATTATTTACAACAAACTGGAATATCAAACACAGTTTCAAACATCCAATTCCCGACTAGGCTCGTATTACAGCGGAGTCTGCGGAAACATGCAAAACGACAAGCGCAGTGGTGCACAATTGTATTCGAAAAACAAAGGCGTATCATGCCATTCATGCCTTCGCCGGCACTTTCTGAGAAGCAGTGTTTAACATCAAAGGAAAAACTGAAAAATAGAAAAAGGTACTCTGCGGAAGCTAACAGGGCTATTATTAAGCGTGGTAGCACGGCGTGGAGAAATCGGAAAGTTGGTGTCTGAGCAAGGTGTGTACTATCAGCCTAATGGAACTCCGACCCACCATGGAACGGTGTAACAGTGATATTATAAAACAATTTGTTTGATACTTCTTACAACTTGAATTAGAACGTTACCGGTAAACTGGGGGGGTACTTTGATTTACGGGGTAACATTGCCCGACCTTAAAACGATAACTGTTTTAGTTGTTATCTTCTTAAATTGCTGAAGTAATTATATAACTGCATGAGTAGCTTAGTCCTGATGAAACATTTAATAGAATAATTAAATATTAAAGATAGTTTTTGGGGTGGGCAATGTTACCCCGTAAATCAAAGTACCCCCCAGTTTACGGTTCTGTGACACAGTGCTATGGTGAGTCAGGGTTCCATTGGGCTGAGAGTATCAACTTTGTCAACTAAAGCGTCAGCTTGGACGCAGTTTTCGCCGCGAAGTGACGCTGACAGTTGACGATGTGATGAGTTGGTATAATGAGCAACATAGACAAAGCATTTCATGCCTCGACTCCAGCAATGTGCACTTATTAAAATGAGAGCTAAACAAGAGCGATTTCCTTTTAGTTGACAAAACATAGGTACAATAATTGTGATATTATTTATATCCACCAACGCCGATAGTAACGACAGCAAGTTCTTAAGTGATTTAATGGAGGCCATTTGCAACGTCAAAAGATGGCGGATGTGTAATTTGTTTTATTTTTTATTTTTGTGTGTTTAGGTGTTCAAAGTTCTTTGTTAGTGATTTGTACTTTTAATGCCTTTGTGTTGCACAGTGATAGAAGACATGGACTTATTTCGTGTATCCTGGCATCTTACTTCTCGTTTCAAGTGGACTCGCAGTGGTACAGAGGTTAAAACTATCTTGGCCTCTGTCCTACATATCTCCGTACAACGTTGCCACCAGTCTTCCTAGAGAAGATTGGATTGTGTTTTATTGCTATATTGATTTATACTTATATATACTTGACACTGGCGAAATCACTTCATTGTGGAAACGCCATATTCCCGCGGTAGTAGCTGTTCAAGTCGCCGCGGAGCAAAGAAAAAAAAAGAAAAGTGATTTAATTAACGTTTTACTTGGTGTATGTAACGTATTGTTAGGTTCGTACCGAACAAATTAGTAAGCGAAATTACAGTGGTATTTCGAGCAGGAACAGTTTTATTTAGCTCTTTGATCAAAACAAAAATAATATGAAATGTATTGGAGATTCTGATGGGCAAGTTAAAAAAAAAACCAAGTTTCTGAGCCCGGGTCCCCTGAGCTTGCGTTCTCCACTAGACTAAAATCAAGGCTAATTTATCTTGACTTGAAAAGGGACGTTTTATCGGCAAGAAGGAAAAGTGTCAATAACGACCTTAATATTCTAAGAGCCTACGACACTAAACCTAGAACGATAAGACTACCGGATGATATATATATATATATATTTAGTCTCGTCATTAATGGGGGAACACGAAATGGTGATGCTGCAATTTAAAAAACCTAGCTTTATTTTTTTTAGTTGTAACTCTGATGATAATAAGACTCCTAAGTTTCATATATTCGTCGGAACAGGGGAGGAGTAAGAATATACGACAGTGTAGGTCTGCAAGCCCCTGAGTGGCAGCAGCATGATAAGCGACGCTTCGTAGGTACTTAAGTATGTTTTATGATCGATCTCCTCAAGAAACCAAAGCTCGTCTCAAAGATCATCAATTTCTGTGTAAGAAAAACCACTGCCGCATTTAGAAATCGAATGTAATAAAAAAAGTTGTGCCAGGTTTTTCGCAGCATTGCCATTTCGTGTTCCCCAGTATTCTTATCGATCTAGGTTTAGTGTCGTGGGCTCCCCTAATTTTTCCCCAAAATTTCTTCAGCTAATTAAATCAGCGATGCAAGTACAGTGCGGTGTTTTAATTAAATCCTTTAAGATGCTCCTTTCTCACTCGCAGAGTCTTACTCCGCCTTTTAAACAGTTAACGCACTGTAAAACTGCATGCACTACAATGTTAATCTACGGTTAGGTAATAATTCGTCCCAATGAATTGAGAAGCGAGTTGTTAGAGGTTTTAGGGCCCGGCTACATGCTCAATCATACTTGCGCAAATTCCAATTTGCACAAGCAAGCATGTGCGTTAAGATGGCAAAACTGTACTTATACCGCACAATTCCAATTTGCACAAACAAGCACGTGCGTTAAGATGGCAAAACGGTACTTATACCGCACAATTCCAATTTGCATAAACAAGCATGTGCGTTAAGATGGCAAAACGGTACTTATACCGCACAATTCCAATTTGCACAAGCAAGCATGTGCGTAAAGATGGCAAAACGGTACTTATACCGCACAATTCTAATTTGCACAAACAAGCATGTGCGTAAAGATGGCAAAACGGTACTTATACCGCACAATTCCAGTTTGCACAAACAAGCATGCGCTTTAAGATGGCAAAACGGTACTTATACCGCACAATTCCAGTTTGCACAAACAAGCATGCGCTTTAAGATGGCAAAACGGTACTTATACCGCACAATTCCAGTTTGCACAAACAAGCATGCGCTTTAAGATGGCAAAACGGTACTTATACCGCACAATTCCAGTTTGCACAAACAAGCATGCTCTTTAAGATGGCAAAACGGTACTTATACCGCACAATTCCAATTTGCACAAGCAAGCGGACAATTCCAATTCCATCCAATTCCAATATTTGTATAAACCGTTTGCGCATGCAAGTCACTGCGTGTAGCCGGGCCTTTAGAGTATCACACAGCGGGCAACGGTTTCAACGCTGGCGCGACGCCTTGTGGAATACTCCATGAATTTTTAACCATTTGTTTGCTGACGCTCGCCAATCGTTGCTGCCTGTGTTACGTTTGTGGTTACGAGTTAATGGACTCGTCGACAACAGCTAATAATGATATGAAATAACTATTAAATTGATATACAAACCGATATTATGGTGATATTAGAGGTGATATTTCTTAAACAGCTACACCATATTTCATAAAACTTAGATACAAACCGGGTACTACGTTACATAATTTCGAAGAGTCATAATTCCGAAGTGATCTAAATTCCGAATTTTCATAATTCCGAACGGAATCTTTTGATGTAACACTTAACTTTTTGTTATCGCTTATAATGTAAATCAAACCTAACCTAAGCCACGTATGACAATTAAATAATGCATTTAATCTAAAATAGCTCCAGCGTAGCAAAGCTGAAAATATAAAAAATCGTGCAAATCCGGAAAAAAGTAATTCTGAGTATTAAGAGTAATTTAAAAAAAAATGTGAGTCGTTCCATTCGTTTGGGAGCTACAAAGTCACAGACAGACATACGTATGTACATGTTAAACTCACAACACCCCCTTTTATACGTCTAATATTATTTTATACGTCGGGGTAAAAATTAACGAAAGAAGTAATACTGCATTCATGCATTGTTTCCTCTTTCCCACCGCTCTTTGAGGATTACCACTTCGTATTCTAAAAAAAACATGTCTAGAGCTTTGGCTAGCGGAATTAATCTTTCATAATTCATCTCTGGAATTAAGATTTTGTGGTGCATACAGTTTAAATAAAATTAAACCCTAAATTTATCCTAAAACATGATAGATGCTTCTATGACTATACTAAAAGATTGTTAGCCGAAACAATTCGATTTTTGGTTTAATCCTTAACCTTTTGTGTTGGAACCAGAGCTCGATACCGCACATAGTCGTATATCAATCATGAGGAATTAATGCCGCCATTTATGGCCGCGTATAAATATAATTCGAGTGGGAAATCAATTCTGGGATACACAATATTTTACAGCTTCCATGATAGATTGAATATGTTTTTAGGGTTCCCAACTGGACTCTATTACTGTCCGCTTGTCTGTATGTAGACTTTAGACTTTGGTTGTTATACCATTTTTATTTTAGGGACATTCACATTCGAAAAAACAAAAGTTGTCTCTCCTGTGGTCAATAGTTAAAGGCTTGTGTACATATAAGTTTTATGTGGATTTAGCCAGAAAATTAGGCCTTGAAAACGTTAACTTTGGATATATCCACAGGAAAGACGGCAACCTAAATCTGTGTATGACACTTTGGAATGGATTCCTACTGACGTTAACTATCGTGTAATGCAGCCTATTTTACTCCAATTTTTTTTTTAATGTGTCGAGTTCAATATAGCACCCACCAACATTACGCGCTTCAGAAACCTATAAGAGGTGTATATGTTGCACGAATGAACTCGTCCCACTCACAACATAAGTATACACCTACTTTAAACGGATCTATATCGGAATCCATTATGGTTTTTTCGCATAATGTATCATATGGCATAAAATCGTTTGACCTAAAACGGTTAATAGTAGAAAGGGTTTTATTTTCATTATTATAAAAAACTAACCTAACGTAACCTTACCTAATCTACACAATAGACATTTATAAAATTCTGCTATGTCAGCCTAAAACGTTACTATGCGAAAAGATGATTATGCGAAGAAAAAATTATGCGAAGAAAAAATTATGCGTTTCGAATGCCACCCACATTAAACATTACTCTCAACAATAGCTACCCAGATAAGCGATAACAATACCAGGAACCGCCCCACTTCATTCAGTGCCGTAGTAGATAATGCGGCTACCACCAGAATCTGCACCAACTTTACACGCCCAACTTTGTCAGCAGTTAAATAGGTCAAACTAATAAACTCTAGGTATGTAATTAAAATTAACTTACGGCATTTCAATCCCATCCTACCATCCTAACTTTCTGAACTATCCTAATTTATATTATACTGCAGGACGCCCCCGACTTCGTTTGCATAGGAGTAAGCTTCACGGAATTTAAGCCCTATTTCTTTCCGTTGAAGGTCGATTTTAGAATAATCGTTTTTAGTGGACTCGTGGCCTAGAATATGAAAGGAATATTCCCTTTAAATTCCAAGCGGTTTGGGCTGAGAGTTGTCTGCCGCTTAGTCAGTTCGTTTATTTTTATATATGCATTAATGGTTTGGTTTGCTAGCTTGTTTATTAGACACTTGAATACTAGCAACGTACTAAATTACTGCGGAGGATTGGACTATTACAAGCACGGACATATTGGTTGCTAACCGTTTGTAAAAATACAATTTTGGATACCTAGCTTTTAATTTGTAAATTCATGTCGAGGGTAAAAATAAATGTCCGCACAAAGGTACAGAAATATGTACACAGACCTAATTGCCATGCGTTTGTGGTGTGTATATATTCGTGCCCTTGACTGTACAATAAATATAGTACACTTTTTACATTGACACAGTACAAATAGTACTCCTGGCTTCTTAAAAGCAGCGTTCGATTTGTGATCAGTAATTTCTCGGTAAATTAAGTAAATGATAGGTAGGCATTTATTTCATAGAAAATTACATTATTCTATGTCACATAATCATAATGAATTCAGAATAAGATCGTACATTTTTTAAGATCGTACATTAAAATAATAATATAATAATGAAATGAAATAAACTCACGCAGTCAAAATTTAAAAATAAGAAGGCTCAAACCACTACGAGCCGCCACCAGTGGCAGCCAGTTGTAGTTGGATGCGGCCACCAATAGCAGCCAATAGTTGCTAGAATACATTTTTGATGTGGTCATTTCCACAAAACGAGCGCGGACGTCTCCCGCAGCTTGTGGCTCGGACGCGGCCACTCAAATGCTCAGTTTGCGCCTATGATGCTGTAAAAAATGTATGAAAATACTCGTCTGCAGCTAGTGGCGGCCACAAGTGGCCTAATGTGCGGCAGCTCTTACTTACCGCCCATCTTTAATTACCAAGCTCCCGTTCGTATCGCGTGTCCACCGTGAACGTAACTCAGCCGGAATATTACACACGTTTTAAATAATTAACAACCATCATAAATACTCCAGTCTAATATCCATTAGGGAATTGCTACAAAATGCTAATCAACAGAGGCAACAACAAAAATATAAGAGTAATTTAATTCGCTAGAGTTACGGCAGATGGCGCCTGATGTCGCAAAAAGTTGCGAAAACACTGCGCCTTCTCAATTAGGCGATATTAGGTTGGAGAGGAAAAATGGAGGTAGGTAAGTCTTATTCGTAATAACCTCATTAAGTATTTGTTTGCTGGTTAATACGCGTAGTAAATGCCTTGCCAAGACTTGACCAGGCGCGGTGAGCCCAGTGACCTACGAAGCTGGCGGTACCAGGTTCGATTCCTGGCATGACAATACGATAACATGTCAATAGCAATTAGGTTTTACTGAGTAGAAAAGGGCTCCAGGGAGCTCCAATCTTATTTAAAATCACTTAGCGACGCTTGGTCGGCGGCGCTTTAATCAGTTATCTATCAGAGTCTAGCTTCGGTTCGCTTGCGGTTTCAACGCTTAGTTGACAGCTAATAGAACATTACCATTAATCTAATATCTCGGCGCGAGCTACCCTGTAATTGTATCCGACCCTTGGGAAATAGATGGGTTCGTTTTCCGCTTTGGTTTTATTATATGTAAGTATAGCTTTATTTAGAGATTTAAACATTTTGATTCTCGTAGCAATATGAAGTGTTTCGAAAAATTACTGAATATATTTTTGGAGTCATTTAAAATCGTTAAGATTATTCTTGTTCACATGCAATTGATATTTTCACCCGAGTTAAACACTACTCTTGTGCGTCTACTAGAATAGATTGATTGTGTAGTAATTTTAGTTCTTCCATTTTATTATGTTTATTAGATCTATTAAATGGTTTTTAAAATGAAGAAGCTGTATTTCATTACATTTAAAAATATCCCTCCCTCCATTACTGATTACTTTATTACTGGCAAGGAAAACATAACAATGCATACATAACATTTACATTCTTTTTAACATTTCGTCTCTAAATGTTTCACTTTTGTCTGTACACCTTTCTTGTATGCACTAATGTCAAATAAAATTCCTTCTATTTCTTTAAAAATTGCGTAAGCACAGCTGCACATACAAAAATTACTAAGTATGTTTTTAAACTTTCACAATTCGAGATTACAGTGCCGATATTCTAAGGCGAAAAACCATATCGTTTTTGACCTATTATCGTATCGTCAACGTTTTGATAGCTCTTATTTATTTAAAAGGTAAAATCAATGGCGGCCAAGTTAAAAACAAAACCGAAAAGAAGACATGGTTTTAACCGCCTAAAATAGAGGCCGTCAGTAATCATAAAATGTGCACCGTAAACTCAGGTCCGCTTTCGGATTATCTTTTGGAAACAAAAGGTAAGAAACTAGGTGAAGATCTTGGCAGCTAAGCGCAATTTAGGATCCCGTAGTCCAGTCTTATATTATAAACTAACCGTGACATACAGACGGCAATGGTGACACTATAAAGTGTTTGTGTCATCACGGAACTCTAGTCAGTCCACTTGGCATTGGCACATAGCATTCGTTGGGCTGATTTTAAATGCTCATTTTGCCTGGTTGTAAAGTTAGTCTTTAACATTTCACTTTTAGTAAAAACCTTTCTCCATTGGAGCCAGCTTGTTTCATTTCTTTGCTTCCATTTTTTATACCTTCCACATTTTTAATTATAATCCCCACGCCCCACTAAAGCAGTCAACTACTACCCATAGTAACCAGAAACTGATGATACAAAAATATTGATAAATACTACCAGGCTTTTAGCCTATAATGGTACCACGATTGGCTTTATCTTACAGTTAGGTAGTCCCTTGCGTCCCCAGTGGGTACTCATTGTGTTGTGACGCCGCGACTGCCGCGAGAAAGATTAGTGGGGTTCCTTGTGGAAATATGTGTTAAGGGTTAAAATCAATTGCTAGCAGTGTTATAAGTGACCACACTGCAGTGGTTTCATAATATAAACGGTTTAGGTAAATAGATAATTTTGGACTACTGTCACGGTGTCTGAATTAGTGATGTTACGAACACAAGTGACGCGACTGATTTAAATACGAAACGAATAGAAACGCTAGTAGATACACCTTGTTTAGGGCCTCGTCCGTGACTCGCCGCTCTCGCCGGCCGCGCGTCCTTTGCTTTTCGCTGGCCTTTCATGAAAAAAAAGATAAAAGAAAAGAAATTTATTTAGTAAGTAGGCCGCTCGGGCACTTTTACACGTCAAGATACTACCAGCGCTTCCCAAGAGGAGACCACTGCTGAGAAGAAACGCCGCAAGAAACTCAGCAGTCAGTCATTTTTTAAACTTATTTCATATTGCATATTACAATGGTATGTACAACTTAATCTAGCATTATATAAAGCTACAAGTATTAAATTAAATATAATATCAAATAACAGTAGTTCAGCAGGAAAACATGCCAAAAATCTTACGGGAGAGAAGGATAGAAAAGAATAAAATAAAATAACTACAACTACCTACTTATATATGTGTATATGAGATGGTGCAAGATGACCACATAAAAGTTTCGATATGTTTTCCTGCATCAACGGTGTCCCCCAGACAAGAAAAAGCAGGATAAAGCCTTTGCATTTGAACAAATTACTATTGACTAAGTTTCGGGTGTAGGCCATGCATTTTTGTCTGTTAGATAGTCCTCGACCCTATAATACGCTTTAGACATTAACGACCTTTTCAAATATTTTTTAAGTGCTGGAAAGGGTAACTTTAAAACTACTTCAGGTAATTTATTATAGAAATGAATGCATTGACCAACAAATGATTTATATACTTTACGGACACGGAATTTTCGAATAGCTATTTTATTTTTATTTCTAGTATTTAAATTATGTATATCTGAGTTTTTGGTGAACGAATCTAAATTCTTAATAACGTAAATAATATTCTCGTAAATAAATTGAGACGCTACAGTTAAGATATTAATTTCTTTAAAAAGTTCTCTTAATGAGTCACGGGAATTTAAATTATAAATAGAACGAATGGCCCTTTTTTGTAACACAAATATAGTTTGTATGTCAGCTGCCTTACCCCAAACCAGAATACCATAAGACATAACACTATGAAAATAACTATAATAAACTAAGCGAGCTGTCTCAACATTAGTTAGTTGTCTAATTTTCCTAACGGCGTAAGCTGCCGAACTTAGTTTACCTGCCAGTGCAGCTATGTGGGGACTCCATTGCAAATTTTTATCTATTGTTATGCCTAGAACTGAACTGAACTTAGACTATTGAAATAACTAAATCAAAAGCAAGCTTTTCAAGCCCCACTGCATTTTTTGATATTATTATTGAACTCGTTTATTAATGCTACTATATTACCTTACAAATGATACCCATATTGTAATAATTAGAAGACTTTTTTTGTTCACATAAATAATTGACATTTTGCCATTGTTGTTATTTCAATTTTAACAGTTTGGGTATCCTAACGATACACTCACATTTCAATCGGCTCGGCCGTTTAGAAGTTATGGTGGAATAAAAAATCATTACACACATACATACATGAACCCTGAAAACATTAAGTACACTCCTTTTTTGGGCAGTCGTGTAATAACGTTTATGAGTACTTATAACATTACACTTACTGTGTTTGGTATGTAAAACTAATGCTTAACTTTTTTAGTATACGAGATGATACTGTTTTGTAGTTAATAGGAACAACCGTCAATAACTATGTCTTTAATGTATTGTTACGCCGATGTGGTAAGGCGTTTCATTACCCACTAAGGGCGAAAGAGATAACACGATTGGGAATGAGACAGCGATGCGCAGGAAATTCCAGACCGTGAGCCAAGGACGTCGCCATTGTGAACAGGTAGCAAGGCGTAGAACACTGCAGAAACGAATATTTAGTCTCCATCGTCCTCGGCGGAGCAAACTACATCGATTGTTCCGGAAGATCCGTTGGATGGGAGGCGTTCTGGAATAAGGGAACTATAAAAGGCGGACCGCGGTTGTGGGCACAGTCAGTCTTTACTTGGAAAGCGAACAGTGTGATCAAGAGCGACCCGAGCGATCTAAGTCTAAGTCTTCGAAGTTTTTGTACGATAATTGTTTTGTAACGGTTTAAGTGAGTGCGTTATTAAAGTCTACTTTTGATTATCGGTGTTTTCGTGCATTTCTATTAGTTACCTACCCCCACGTACGTAACAGTATTAAAGAAGACAGATGGAGAAACGTCGCCAATACAATTGATTCCTTAAATCCTTGTCAAAGTGAGGGCCCTGGTCGGCGGAAACTTTGTTCAAACAAATGTCCCAAGAAAAAGGCTAAATTGTTAAGGAAAGAAAAGCTCTACTTAATTGACGAAATCCAATCTGTCCCTGGGTCTTTAGTTTCGATTTAACTAATAGGACGGAGGGTCTCGTAAAAAGTTAATTATTCAGAACGTTATTCGAGGGCTTCTTTGAAAAGAAGTCTAGAGTTTTGTTCGCACAGATTTTGCCATACGAGTAATTAAATAATTCACAACCCACGATTTTAATTAAACTTGCAATGTATGTAAGTATGTTCTGTCAAACCTTGCAAGGAAGGTTTGAAACATTTTTCGGATACCGATTGAGTTAAAATTGGATATATCTGCTCTGTACAGTTACCGTAAATAACGAGAACGGAGAGAATTTTAGGGTCAAATTCTCGGTAATGTTCTCCGTAACGGTAATTATCGACAAAGTAGTCAAATTTTAATTTTTTTTAGACTTTTATTAAATTGATTCTATTTAATTAGTAATAATAATCCACACAAAAAAATAACCGGTAATTTAAGGTAATTTTTCACTATGAGAATTACCGTAATTGCGTAATTTCACGGTTGCACATCACTACCTGCTCGTAAGTAACTTCGATGACGAAACAGTAGGTAATATCGCACCATGGAGGTGGTCTGATGATAGAGACGTAGGGTGTCCATAGGAACTCCTAAATTACACAGCATAAACCCGTCGTGTTAGGTCTCGTTTGAAACGCTTGATAAGTAAGTAGTGATGACTATGCAAAAAAGACAGTTGGGAACAAATGCTTATTTAAAATTTTGCGGGATAAAAAATATCCCCATGTGCTTATCAGGAATCCATTTAGACGTTCATGGATTACTATGGAAAATAAGAAACATTTTTGTTTGTTTGTTTGTAACGGCGTTTTGATTTTAATGTCTAGTACTAGCTGTGATGTAGAACGGACTATGTGGCGTTTAAGCTTTTTGGCCATTATCAGAAATTTCTTTATTTAATTTCTCAGTAAATAAAGAACCAAAAATTAAATTAAATATACATGTACTTTTAAGACAAACCTCTATAAGCATGTTTTTTTTTTCATAACACCTTTAAAAGATTGGATATTTCCCAATTTTGGGAAAAATAACGTTACATTATTTATACCCCTAGACGGACGGGGTAGTTTTAATTCCGGAAAATTAGTCAATATACATGGACCTAATACGAACGTAACCTTGCCTAATCATGAGTGAAACACACACGTAAACTGTGACTCGTGCTGTGGCTAGAGCGTTGTCTTACCTTGCGTGCTTTACACTTTTTACACGACTGCCCAAGGAGGGATTTCACTGTTCATGTATGTATGTATGTAATTAATCTTTATTCCATCATAACTTCTAAACGGCTGAGCCGATTTAAATGTGTGTGGTATCGTTAGACTACTTTAACCATCCCGAGTCACATAGGACTCCTAAACTGTTAAAATTAAAATAACAACAATGGCAATATGTCAAATATTTATGTCAACAAAAAAAGTCATCTAATTATTAAAATATGGGTATCACTTGAAAGGTCTTAATGTGACAATTTCAAATATAGACAAATATAGTAGCATTAATTAACGCGTTTAATAATAATATCAAAAAAATGCAGTCGGGGTTTAAAACCTTGCATTTAGTTATTTAGTGTAACATACGTCATATTTTTATTAGATCTGTGTCAATATAACGATAAGGTAATCCTAATTTGTATACGAGAGAGTACATACAACACGTAAATACTTACAAGGTATAAATAACACAATAAACGGTGAAACGTTCGTGCAGTTCCCATGAATAATCAGTCAAATGTCCGGGGACATGAATGAACCCTAAAGCAATAAGGCGTCTGTACAGATACGTATATTCCCCGTCAGGCGTTCGGGAGAATTCGCGACGCCATTATGCGAGTTCTTCTAAAGGATCCAATTAAAACTTGCGTGAATACCGCGTGGCACCGCTTACCAATGTTAGTAGGATGAACGTCAATTTTTAAAAGCTTTTACGTTTGTTAATGTTTGGCATCATGTTACTTAAGTTCATATTTTCAAACCACAACCTACGTCATTGGAATCCTGACCCACTATAGAACGTTGTCACAGTGACATTTAAACAATTTAAACAATTGTTTGGCACATTTTTTTTTTCTTTGGCCCGCGGCGACTTGAACAGCTACTACCGCGGGAATATGGCGTTTCCACTATGAAGTGATTTCGCCAGTGTCAAGTATATATAAGTATAAATCAATATAGTAATAAAACACAATCCAATATTCTCTAGGAAGATTGGTGGCAACGTTGTACGGTGATATGTAGGACAGAGGCCAAGATAGTTTTAACCTCTGTACCACTGCGAGTCCACTTGAAACGAGAAGTAAGATGCCAGGATACACGAAATAAGTCCAAGTCTTCTATCACTGTGCAGCACAAAGGCATTTAAAGTACAAATCACTAACAAAAAAGAACTTTGAACACCTAAATAGACAAAAATAAAAACTAAAACAAATTACACATCCGCCATCTTTTGACGTTGCAAATGGCCTCCTGTTTGGTACTTTTTACTGACTTAAATCATAACGTCACTGTGACACAGTTCTAAGGTGGGTCAGGGTTTCGATGGGCTGGCAGGCCACATAGCTCGGAGAACTGATAACCGTTGGGGAAGAAAAGTTCTCGAGTGGCGGCCCCGCACCGGTGGACGGAGTGTTGGACGGCCTCCCACCCGGTGGTCTGACGACCTGGTTAGGATCGCGGGGAGCCGCTGGATGCAAGCGGCTCAAGACCGTGACTTGTGGCGCTCTTTGGGGGAGGCCTTTGTCCAGCAGTGGACGCCCCCGGGCTGATGATGATGATGATGATGATGATAGTAAATATTTATATATTTCTGCAGCTGTTTTAACATAACTTGTCTAGGCTTGGCCTTTTGAAAAATAAATATTATACTTGCCAAATACTTGTTTTAAGTAGCTATTTTAGTTAGGTACAGTCAAACCGGATAACTTTAATACTCGGGTAACATTAAGCAGCGTAAAAATAGCTCCCGTAAAATATTTTATCATATATTTTTTCAAGATTAAGAAGTAAGTTTGTTCATTGACCAACCATTGACCTTTTCGTCAATTAGAAATACTAAAATGATTCATTTATCCGAGCATTCAATGTTACCCAGTGTGACTGTATAAGAATACTTTATGGCAAATAAAAAATAACATGACATATCAAAACAAAATTGTATGCTTATATATATTGTGCTTATTGTACGGTAACATTTAACAATTAAAATTACATCTTAAAGCGATAAATACTAACGAAACGTAAAACGAATGTAGAGTGCCTACATTCTATTGGTTAAGACAAGTTAGGGTACAAGTACCGGTTTTGGCCATTTTTACACCGTTTTTGGCCACTCTAAATTTTAACTAATATCTAAAGAATTATGTGTCTGTAGTCTTAACTATTTTTGAATATAGTTTTAATTATACATTATTTTTGATACTCTATCTACCTAAAGTGGCCAAAAACCCTATTCGCCAAGTAGCGTTCAGCTTAGGTTTTTACTCGACTGGCGAAGCAGGAAGGTATGTTTGTTGTTAGATTCATCTTAACGTCGCGTGTGTCACTGGATACATTATATTAATAAACAAAAACAAAATATGTTTCCAGGTAGAGTTGGGTTTTTTTTAATAAGTCTTTACAACAGCAGACCGATAGGCTCAGTAGATTCACCGAAATCCCTAAGGGCTACTAAGTTTGGAAATGATAAAGGTTTGACAGTAACACGGGAATCAGAAATAGGAAAGCGTAGCAGACTCTGTTGAAATTTCCAGACGTGTTGATTTTAGAATTGGTCTTTTGCGATATGTGAAAGATGATATTGAAAATCAATAACTTATTTAAGTAGATAAATATTCACTGACAGGAAAAATCCTGAGTCAATAACGATACTTCCGTTATATCAAAGAAGGCGGCTAACTGCATAGTAAGAGGGACTTACAGTCAATTAAAATTTATGAAATTCCACTCAGTAGGTATATTTTTTCGACTCTATTGTAAAGTAAATTAAATTACTACCATATTTATGTAAATCGAGCTCCATTTAGTAGGAACACTGTAAAAACCACCCCACATTAACTCAGCGAAGTTTATTCAACCTTTTTTGAACAAACCAGAAGACAGCGTCATAGTAAATTACTTATGAGTTCGCGGCAGAAAAGTTACGACTTCTGATTTTTTATTCCAAAATTTCTTAGCATGAGAAAATTGTTACGAGTGATTTATGGCGTCGATAAAACAGACTGTTGTTTGACATCTGGGGCTTCTTGGCCATTTGCGCGATTACAAGAGAGGTAATTTTTTTTATGGACGGTCGCCATTGACTAGAAATATACAGGGTGTTCAAAGATAGCTGAACAACCGACTCTATTAAAATATTTTTAAACCATTGACGCAAAGTGCTGTTATAAAGTCTAAGTGTACATCTGTATATCGGTCTGTGGCATCTTAGTTCTCAAATGGATAAACCGATTTTAATTTAGTTTTTTAATATTTTATTAAACTAGGTAGTTTAACTGGGATGATTCTTGGCCAGGTTTGATTTAGATCGGCGTAGCCGTTTAGGGTATTGTTAACTCTGAAAGAAACGGGCATTTCGTAGCTTTTATCTACTTGCTAGTTATAATGAGGGACGAAATCTTAACATAGTATAAAACATAGTCACTTCCCGCCGTCTGTACGCTGTATGCGCGCTTAGATCTTTCGGTAGATAGAGTGATTCAAGATCTTTTAATAAATTCTGGATTATGTATAGGTGACTAGTACCAATACAGGTATTTGAATTACGCGAAGAGACATGACCTGCGGGCTTTTATGGCTGCTTGTACACCTCATGTCAAATGTGGATAAAGAATCCGTCACTGTTGTACTTATTAACGTGTCAGAAGGTGACGGATGCCTTATTCAAACTTTGTCACGCGATAAACGCGAACTTTTGTCCAAACATTTTACGTTTGTGGATAATTTTTCTGAAAATAAAGGTAGACCTACAGAAAATGTATAATTTATTGTAATCTAGCTTTTGGCCACGACTGCGTCGACATAAAATCATGTATTGCTATTTCCCAACAGAACTATTCTATTAACCGGATTAAAAAGTAGGTACCCTATGAGTGGGCATAAACTTTGCCTTGGGCTGTGGTGATAAGAACCCCTATTGTATACCATGTTACACAAAACTCTTGCTGTGGTGTTCAATGAAGAGTACCGGAAAACCCCATTATTTGATTAAGTCTATCGAGCGGGTAACTACATCATATGCTCTTGGAACGATCGGTTAACCCTAGCGATAGGCTTACCCTAACGATATGGAAACTCAAGTTAACTACTACCGTTGAGGTTACCAGGTTTCTTAAGTATTTCGGATTTAAGCACTTAGCAGTACATTTGTGTTACCCTCTCGATTCTCTCTCTCCGTTACGATAATTCTTGTGGTTTCAAGACTTTCAAGCTTCACTGAGGTTGCGTTGGTGGGAAAAAAATAATAATGTTGTATGGATTGCACGTTGAGATTCAAATAGCTTGTAGCCGTTCATAAACACTTCATAGGGAAAGCCTAACGTAATTTCTAAGCAATTGATAAGTGTTTAGTCGAATGAATTGTATCGTAATGCATAGCTTTAATTGGGCTAAGTCGATGATAATAAGTTTACCGCATCGTCAGGATTTGTAAAAACCAGTCAAGCAAATAATACCCTATCGAAATTTCTCAGTTTTTAATAGTGCTCGGCATAGAAATAAACTTTTCATGGGACCAATCAAAACAGCTCTGCATGCAAAAAGTATTTTCGGAATGACACCGAAACTCTACAACAAACTGTCAAAAAATATATTGTGCCTAGATGACTTCACAGGTTCAAAAAATCTCTGTTTAATTTCTTAGGACAAAAAGCATACTACTCGTTATCGGAATATTTATCTGACACTTGCTAATTATAAGTAATATAATGTTTCCTTCGTGCCGTCCTATTACTTGTTCGAATTATTGTAATTGTATTTTTCATGACCTCACATATATTTGTAAGCACAGCGGCAAAATATAGTTATACTCAACTAAATTGTTACACCTTATATTTACAAATAAATCATTTTGAATTTTGTATTTTGAATTTTGAAAGCCCTTTAAAAGTGGATATCGGTTCCGGTTTCGGTTCCGGTCCCTGATAGTATTGAATATCAGCCCCCTTTACATCAATCGGTTGAGGCAAACCTCAGATCATTATAAAGGACTAGATAGGCAGCGGAGATAGTATATGCACAAAACCGAACATCGCGCCGGCGGCGCCCCGCCGCGTGGTAGACACAATTCAAGCGAAATTATGTCCTACATTTTCACAAAATACCGTATTGTTTCGTCATTCCATGCAAAAACAGGAGTAAACCCGAAAACTACAAGCACGATGGAGTCATATACCTACTACGGTTTACTAATGTTTGGTCAAAAATCGTTTCCCAATGTATCACTTCCCAAACTATTTCTCCCAAATTATCATTTGGCAAAAAATCACAAGTCAAAACAACTTATGGCAAATTATCTGTTAGCAATTTTATTTGTGGCAAATTATTGTTTAACAATTTATTATTTGGTCATGTTTTATTTTACCAAATTCCATGTAGTCAAATGTTTCGTTTCGCATAACATACTTTTCCCAAAACTATCAGTTGCAAGCGAGTCTAACCTACTCTCGGTACTTTTCTCGTAGCTGTTCGTTTTGGTAGGGGGTCACAATTCTAACCTAACCTAACCTAACCTACTTTTCTGGTTGCAGTTCGTTTCTGTGAGGGTCACAGTTCTAACCAAACGTAACCTACTTTCCTGGCAGCAGTTCGTTTCTATTAGGGTCACTTTAATCTCGATAAAAATAAATTGTCATTTGGCAAAATTATGCTATAGAGTGTGCGCAATAACATTTTGAACAAACATTTTTTTGGAATATAATATTTGCCAAAGGAAAACGTCTGCTTAATAAACATTTGTCTTAATAAAACTTGACAAAGTAAAATGATGCCAAATGATAATTTGACCAAATGAATAAAATGTAAATGTGCTAAAGATTCGTTTGAGAAATGAAACTACTGCGATAAGTTTTTTGGGAAGTGAAATTTGGCAAAAGATATTTTGACCAAACGGCAGTACACCACCTAAGTACTACAAATAAGAACTAATTTGTATGCTTATTACTCAATAAAAACAAATATTTTGATGAATTAATGCCACATGAATTTTATGTCTCGGACTAATAAATCGATCCAAATTGCGTTGTACATTGACGATTTAGTACTGCAACCAAATTATGACGCGTTAGACGACGGCGCCATGTATTGAAACTGTTATCTCTATCTACTATTGCGTGATTCTTCATGGTACGACCGATTCTGTTAATTGCGAAATAGAATGCCGTGTGTACAGTGCGATAGCTCTTAAAATGTGCTTAACGTACGTTTAAGCGAATCACAGCAAAAGTTTACTTGGTGTCTTAGGCTCTCTGGTCACACCCATAGTATTGTTATTATATGTTACAGTGTGTGAAACCTTGGAGACACTGCAGATCGTTGTATTTATGCAGTAGGGCCGTTCTCCTCTACTCCTATTTCTATGGTAAAAACTGGACGAAAAAACAAAATATCGAATTTATAACATTAATGAAGATATAATCTCCGCGTCCGAGTTATTCATCTAGTTAACTAGTAATATTTCCAGAATAATAAATCGTGCTCCCTCAGCTCCACACAATGGACACAATACAATTGTGACCCGAATATTATTCTTGACACGATTTCGCCAACGTTTAACCAATGTTATTATTTGTAAACGTTGGGAGTCTGCAGGTGTTGACGAAGCTTCCTTTTAATTTGATGTCACAGGTGATGTGACTTTTGGATTGGATTGGACTCACAATAATTGCATTGCGTAAGCACATGTTGTGACATGAGTTATGTTCTGCCCGTTTGTGTGACTGTGTCTGCGTTTATCATTTGAAATTGGCATGTTCCATCCATCTTAATCAATTCAATTCAATTACAAAACTGTTCATATTGATCGTTAAAGGAGTTGAACTTCTTCTTCTCGTGTCAATGGTGCCTTCTTCTATCAGTCTGTTCGGTACCAGAAATTTTCCATTACGTAGCTACGAGCCACCACACTTAAGTTCATAAAACGAGTAGCTAATTGTATATGTACTCTACATAATAAAGTTTTCTGTCTTAGGTACACTTCAAGCTTTCAATTGTATAAATATTAGTCAGTAATTATGTGTGAGTGAGTTAATCGTAATTCCACCATGTTTTTTTTTTCAGAGACATATCGGAACGCAGTCAACCTTTAAACGATGAAACCTAGACCCGAACAATCACAATGCTAAACGGGACAGCAGACCGGAGCCTTCAGTCCTCGCCCGTCAAAGTGTCCACTTCACCAGTCAGGGCATCTCCAAGCCCTGTGAGAGCACCACCTTCTCCGCTCAAGTCTTCGCTGTCAAGTACCAGCCGGCAGCGGTCTCCGCGCCGCTGCCAGTTCGCTGCGCCTCCTGAGGATGCTCGGGACAAGTGTGGGACCTCTTGGCTTTGTCGAAGAGGCGCGGGGCAGATGGAAGAACCGGAGCCTGAACGGTCCCCTGGACCTAGTGCTCCGCCGCAAGAGGAATCAGCCCCCCCACCGAAGAACTGCTTCAGGCTGGTTATGCTCGGGTAAGTTCCCATTTCACCAAATTCTAGATTTGATAATCAGATACTCGGTTACTATATATAAAATATTCGGAAATATCAGAGGAGAATCTCACACAAATTGACCAAAAGCATAACTGATCTCTAGGTTTGTTCTGTGGATACGATAAACATACTTCTACAGAAGTATAGAGAAATACATAGAAAATATCCAAGGGCTCACTAATATTTGCTCATGGCCTGGGAATCGAACCAGTTAGCTTTATAAGCAGTGTCACTACCAATTAAGTTAACCGCGTTGTCAAATTTATACTTATTTAGTCAATAATTAATTTCGTTTACTTAAGTACGAGTCTAGTTCGGCACCAATGCCAAAATATTAACAGATTAAGTTCAAAGTTAGCTAAATTTTGGAATAAGAGGCTTAATTGCAAGGAGAATGTTTCACTAACGAACAGAACTTTTCATCTGTGAAGCCGGCAACTACTCCTTACAACTGATATCAGACGCTTGCAAATACCAATTTGACTCTTACGAGTATAATCACAGCGTTCAAAGTGATTTATAGCTAGGATTATTACCGAAATTGTCCTCCACCCACCCTATTTTGATGCTTCCGAATTCCGCAGAACAAAGGTTAGACGCCTTGTAGTGAATGGGACCCTTAAATCGTTTTACTTCTTCAACCTCGTATCTCGCTAATGCCTTTACAAGAAAATTATGCTTTGTTTAAAACATACCAAGGTCGTTGGTAGGAATCCAGGTGTTAGTAAGGTATATATTTTACAAAATTAACACTTGAATTACTGCCTGAGTTCTCTAGAGAGTAACTTCTAGTGGATTTTGTTCTGAAACGGAGGCACTTAATGCCGCGGTCTAAAATGGTTATAGCTATTCGTATATTTCGCTGTCGAATGTTTAAATGTAAACCTCAAGGAGTTTTTAAAAGGTAGATAAAATACTGAACATTTCTCACATTCCCTTCTCTCGCGTTTCATAGCGAAAATTCGCGTTGGTTCATAATTTGAAGAACTTTATTATTCTTGAACTTTATTTTCAGGTGAGTTAATTAACTTATTTGAGGTAAACGTACAACATAATAATTATTTAATAGAAGCCAGCGTTTTGTTTGAGCCATAAACAAATGGAGCACCCTTTTCATCTTAAAAACTACTACACTGATAGGTTAAGTAATACCCTATTACTTTGCCGTGGCGTTGCTTGCAGCATGCTATATATTTTAAAGTGCTTGTTTTATGAGAAGTGTTATTTTAACCAGCATATAAGTACACACTAATTAAAAAGAAAACAATAAAAAATACAACCCAATTCAAAGTTCCCGAGTAAATAACTATAATCAAAATCTACGCGGACGAAGTCGCGGGCAGAAGCTAGTGTCTATGTAAATATCCTTGAAAACGCCATCACACAAACGGTGGCCAGTTGTTAGGTTTACCTCACACCCTGTATAACCTAAACGTACGACGCCCATTGCACTGCGGTTACCCAGTCTGCACTGTAATCCCTTTGAGAACAAAACTTCTAACCTCACCGTATAATTAGTCTGAATTACGTTATTTGCACAAACACTCGCTGAATTAAATTGCGGCAATAGAGGAAGTACATTTCAAGGTTTATATGGACCCCGCGGATAAGTAAACGGAGGAAGGACTTTCTCCTCCGGCCTTTCAGCACTGGCTGGGGTAGTATCCGCGGGAGTCTAAATTCTAGTTGGTAATAGGGGCATTGGTGTTTTTAGCCGGTGCGAGCCCGGCAGTACCTGGGCCCTCCATTCCCAGGTCTCCGGAAGGGATTTTCACCTCTGCCCCTTTTTCTTAAGCAAACAAAAGCAAGGACTTTTGTCTTTGGCCCCTCAGGCGATTACCAAAAAAAAAAAAGGTTTATATGGAGTTTTTAGGCGTAGAATAATGTTTTAGCGAACTTCGTGTAAGCTGATGCATGTTTTATAGCTAGCTTCTGCCCGCGGGTTCATCCGCGTATATTTCGATTACAGTTATTCCCTCGGGAACTTTTAAGTTTTCCATGATGATATGTAGTATGTGTTAATCTAGAATATAAGCTAACTCCATTCCAAATTTCATCCAAATCTGTACAAAATTAAGAACTGAAAGTATAGTCGGAAGAGATTTTTTGAAGGGTAAGTTTGCCATATTGTATATTCTTATTTTGTCTGAGTCTAGTGAAAGTCGTTACTCCATTAAAAACGTTTAATATGAATAAATAACTATCAGGGGACAATGTCACACCAATTGACCTAGTCCCAAACTAAGCTCTAGGCTTGTACGGTCACGAGCGTTAATTTGGGACCCATTTTAAGAAAAATATGCATGAAGTCGTCAATGTCATTAGAGATGTCAAGACATTTGTAACTTCTAGGAAACTCGACCTTATTGCTGTAGAATGTCAGATTGACTTTGGACCTAAGGTGGGTCCCAAATTTAATCTCGTGACTGTACTATGAGTACTAGACAACGATATAAATACTTATATAGAGAAATATATACTTAAATACATATAAAACATCCATGACTCAGAAACAAATATTCGCGTTCATCACGCAAATATCTGCCATTACCGGGTGTTAAACCTAGGACCGCTAGTTTCGTAGGCAGGGTCACTACCAACTAGGCCAACGTGTAAGTATGTCATCATCGTATGTAGGGTTATGAAGGAGAACAATTTTACTAATTGGAAAGAAGAAAATTTAAAATTACTTATGTACTTTTAAAACCCATTCCCATTTAAAATGCCGGCTAAAGATTTTACCATTTATTCGTTAACACGAATACACGTCACGCAAACCGGCGAGCGTTACAGAAGAGGCCGACGTTGCCAGCGTTAATAATACAAATCAATGTTGCCATAACACCATCGTTCAATTTAAATTGTAATACCTAACTCCTTTAAAGAAGTACTTTAGTTTAAAAGAGGGTGAGAGAAACTAATTTCATTTAGTTGAGACTTTGTCAAGACTGACAGGTTACAATCTGACTTTGTCATTTGGCACATCTTTATGTCGAATTTCACCAAACACTTAACTGACGATTGGGATGTTAACAGCTATCAAAATGTATGAACTAACGGACGATTAACATTAAGGGCCAATTTCACCAAACGATGTTAATTTTAATCAATGTTAATGGACTGTTAGTTAATACATTTTGACAGCTGTTAACGATCTAATGGTGTTTTAAGTGCTTAACATCGTTTGGTGAAATTAGTACTTCATCAGCCAAATACCGAAGCGAAACTTTTGATTTATTCTGTTTACTGATTTAGTGTACTTACTTGAAATTGGCTAAATCACTGCGGAATACTGCGATGGACCGCCATTAATAAAAAAAAGGGAAGAAGAAATACCCTCAACTTTCCGTTTCCGATATTAGCCGGTATTGCGTAAAATATGAGCCAAAACATAAAAATCGCTAAAACCTTGTAAAGGCATTCTTTACAAAATATTTTTCGATTTAGAGGTAATAAAAACACTTTTATTACAAATGCGAAAATTTGTTCGTTAATTTGTTACCCCTTCACGCTGTAACAGTTGGACGAATTTGAATGTTTGTAATGGAGATAGCTTATACCCTGGAAAAACACATAGACTAATTATACCCGGTAGTCATCCCGGTTTTTTTTTTAATTTACGCGGGAATAACAATAATCGAAAGCCCCGCAACATGGGTGTCGAATAACTTATTCTATTTCGTGGGCAGAAGGTAGTGTGTTGTAATATGAAGGTGTAGCTTCTCTCCAATCTCCGTAAACCATAAAGCAACATGGTAAGGAGTACCTAGGTATTTGCACCATTTCCCCTCTATCAAAGTACAAGCCCAAGCGGGCATGCGCATCTAATAAAAAGAGTTGTCATTCGGATTGTCAACTAGACAGAGTCCAGTTGCGTAAGTGAACGTTACCTACACTTTTTTGTTGAGCAAATAATCCGACTTCTCGCCGTTCAGCCCTGCCACTGTCAATGTGTGATTTGTGACTCGTTCGTACACAAAAATTGCTTGAAGTGTGCAATATTAGTCGGTGTATTGTTCCATTTTTTATGTACTTTTATCATCATTTTATGTTTTATGTTTCCCCCCGCAAGAATTTACAGAACTATTTGACTGTAATATTCATAGCTAAGGTGACTCCCCCGCTAGGAAGGCTGTGTTGCTCGATGCCGTAAACAGAATTGGAAGGTTAGATCATGGTAATAACCGATCTCTAGAGACACAAAAGAGCCCCGTAAATAATTCACGCCCGTATGTTGACAGGTCTCCTAAATTACTATTTCCAATGCCGAGGCTGTGACGACCCGATTATCATCTACCATATCCCAGTATAAGGCGGGTATTGACGGCCGGCTATTGTGTCGTGGACGTTTACAGAACGGTCTGCTCTTGGCCTATATTTCCACACTGTAAGCTATATTGTAGTTGTTACTGGGCCTCTATTCAACACAGTAACACAATATCGTTTTTGATCTGTTATCGTATTGTCAACGTTTCGGTAGCTCTTATTTTCTTGACAGTAATAAATAAATAAATAAATAAATAAATAAATATCAAGGGACAATGTTACACCAATTGACCTAGTCCCAAACTAAGCTCTAGGCTTGTACTATGGGTACTAGACAACGATATAAATACTTATATAGAGAAATATATATACTTAAATACATAGAAAACATCCATTACTCAGGAACAAATATTCGCGCTCATCACACAAATATCTGCCCTTACCGGGATTTGAACCCAGGACCGCTAGCTTCGTAGGCAGGGTCACTACCAACTAGGCCAGCACGTCGTCAAATGGTGGCCAATTTAAAAAACTATTTTGATTTTACCGCCTAGAATAGAGGCGCGGTTTTTTGGATGCGCCTGGATTCGGTTTATTCTTGATGACCTTGATGCATGACCTTATAGCAACAGGGCCGAGATTCTAGACGGTAAACACCACATCATCTTTGACCAGTTCTCGTGTTGTTACGCCGGTGGATTAAGACGTTTAATTTTCGACCGTGTGTTTTGGTCCTTTGGAAGTGTTTTCAGCAGGCTTAAATATCGTTTCGGTCCGTTTAAGAGGTAGCTATATCACATACCAACGCTAGTTAGCGTAATGCATCTTGTTCGAAATAACGGTTAATTTCGCTCGCTACCCTTTTCTCGTGTTTTCTACCCTAATAGCTAGCTCTTTAGTTGCATTTTTACTTGCTCAGCACAAGCCGGCTAATCATCAAAAAAATACATAGTCCCCACGCCATTCAAACTAGGTAACCGCTCGTGAAACGATTCCGCTCCGAGCGAGCGTTTACGAATTTGGTTAAGAACCATAACTAGCCTATATTTTTCGAACCGATCTCAAGCCCTGATGAAATTAGTATTAAATTACCATCATAATTGTGTATTGCGCTACTTTATAACGTTAAACATTTGATAGCTATAAATAAAACTGCTTGGTTCAAACAACTGTCGCAAAAGCACAGGTATAATACGTTATTATGTTCCTGTCTAGTCCACGTTAGGCCTTTGATCAGTGGTTCGCGAACTAGATACATTACCTACATTATTGATGCGATATGTCTATCAGTCCTTACTATTTTACTTTTTGTGATTCCGTGGAATTTATAAGAGCATGTACTAAGTATTAATTAATTTAATTATGCAATCTAGTTTGTCTTTGATATTCGTATTATTTTTAAACCGTAAGATATCGAATAAAAGAAGTCATGTAGTTGTTACAACGTTGTTGCATCCTGTAACACAGGGTTTCCTAGCTCAGGATGCAGGGTCGTGATATATCCACTGTAATGTTTGATAGATTCAATAAACATAAACATTTAACGTGCATAACTTCTATATAAAGTGCGATTACGAAGCTTACTTACAAAGAAATTGCTTTGTGCCTTGAAAACCGAACTTACCTTCGTTGTACGGTCGCCCGTTTAAGTAGCTGCAACTTAAGTGCTTTGACATTTTAACTTTATGTTTGCACTGCTGCACTAATCAACCAGTAATGTGCGGACGACGAATGCAATTGGTGACGAAAGATAAGACTTATTGAATTTCGAGTACTATTTATGTGTGAGAATATATGGAGTTTTTGTTATAAATCAGTCCATGTTACGGGTATCGTTCGACATTATTGTCACATAATTCGCATCCGTCGTCCGCCCATTACTAATCAGTCAAATGCGTCAAAGTGACAAGGTACTAAAGTATGCATCTATTTATAAATATAAAACGATAAAATCTAAAAGAGGTTTATTCAGTAAGTAGGCTGCACGGGCACTTTTACACGTCAAAAATCTACCAGCGCTTCGCAAGAGACCGCTGCTGAGAAGAAACGCCGCAAGAAACTCAACAGTCAGTCGTTTTTTTAAATACTACTTATGATATTATACAATTATAAACATTAACCTAGCATTATATAAAACAATGAATCTAACATTAAAAAAAAAATTAGTTATATTCAAGCGTAACTTGAGCAGGAAAATGTGTCAAGACTCAGAATTTTCATAGGGAGTAATAAGTAGTAGTAATAATATATATATACACCGTGTTTTTTTGATTTACGATAACTTCGGCATATTACTAGGTATATCTATAGAAACTAATTGGTAGATTAGATTTTTAAATATTGCAAAAAAAAAAAAAAAACTGTTTAGAACAAAATAATGAAATCTTTTATCATTCTAAAAGGGCCTTTAGAGTTACCTAGCTACTAATCAGTGTCAAATACGTCTATGTTGGCGTGACATACACACACAAGTAAAGATAACACTTGACAGGTACAAGTCACTTTAGATTGACGCGTATACGAACCTAACAATTGGAAACTCTTTACTCATACGTATTAAAAGAAAATTGTTGTTATCAATTAAGAGCCTTTTACACTAGTTTAACGTGATTAACTGATTAAATTTAAAAATTAAATATCTTTAAAACCGTTAGTCTTATCATTTGTCTGTCTTCGGGAAATTAACTTTGTTTGACCTAAAGAACGTTCCCTTAAAGTTATCGTCAATCAAAAAAACACGGTATATATATATATATATATTTGTAAATATGAGTTATTTATGTGTTTATACATTAATTAAATATCACGAACTTGTTCAGAACTCACGTGAAAAAACCGCACTAAAGGTCAAAGAGGTAATGTAAAAGGTCAGTAAATATATATTATTTACGGGCACGTCTCAAGGCGCCTAAGTAAATAAGAAAGCAGGTTTACTTGTTCAGTTTACTATGGCAGGCTAATGAACCGAGAAATAAACCTTCGCTTTATGCTTTCTGGAGCAGTGTAAATAAGTTTGCCACAAAACTGGGTTAGGGTTTTTATATGCATTATTAACATGCTAAAACGTAATAAAGTAGGTATATTTTTGTTTATACATATACCTCCTTTCCGTCTTTTAATTGAGAGTATTATAATAAGTTACACCAAAATTTCTATTTCAATAGTTAGCATTTTTAATGGTTTACAGAAGGGAAACGAGCACACCGGCCGGGCCTCTATTATACGCAGTAAAAACCATCGTATTTTGATAGCTCTTATTTACTTGTCAGTAATGGCAGCCGAGTTACAAACAATACCATAACGGGTCAAATACGGCTTTATTACACAAGATGCCGTTTCTAAATGCGGTATAACGAAAGCATTATACAGAAGAAGCACTGTAATTATATCTTCAAAATCTTTACTTTGTCTGAACATAAAACCTAGCATTCTATGAGCCTTTGAAGTTATTATGTAAATATAAAATGTCAGCTGGATCTCGCCGTCAGTTATGAACACAGACTACTAAGAGATACTAACGTATGTTATGAATAAATCATTGCACTTATGCGTTTTTTTATGGCATAGAGAAGGCAAACGAGCATACAGGCCACAGGATGGAAAGTGGAAACTGTGACCCATAGACATTCGCATTAACAAGACTGCAATCCTAAGACTGCAAATGCCTTGCCTTAGATGGAATGCAACACGCAATGAAAAAAAATTGGTCGCTTCCAACGAGATTGTGATTGTTGTGCATAAGCTTCTTGTTAGCATATTAGCCTAACAAGACGGTAGATGCATCAAATAAGATGTCAGTTGAATCACAAAACATTTTGCTCTTTTTAATAACAGCTTTGGTTGATATAGTATCATAACTATTGTATTCATTTCTTGTCCACTAGGAAAATATTGTGTGAAAATATATATGCAATTTCACTGGCATAGTTGGCTCGTCATAGAGATCATTTATCAACGTAAGTACTTACTATTGCATCGATGTAAACCCACATGCAAGGAAAATGGCCACTTACAAGCGACACTATTTCCAGAAACTACACTCAGGAGCAAAAGTAACGGGTCAGAGTGTGTTTTTCATACTAAAGAGGCTGTTTCGATGCCTTGGTTCCTCGCCAGGGAATGCTTTTAGTTTATACCTTGAGCATCGATACAGGACTTCCAGAGCGCCTAAGATACCCAACTGAATAAATCTGCGGTAAACGCCGGAATTGAGCACGTTCAGAAAAACATCTAAAATAGCAATAAAATGTGAGAAAATCCAAGTGCTGACCCACACTCTCCCGCGGCGGTATTAACTGATTGTGAGATCAATTAGGTATCTTAAGAACTTTTGACCTCCTCTATTGAACCTCGCAGTATCCACCATTAAGCCTCACTTAAAACAACCCCAGGCGAGGAATAGCGAGGAAGGCTTCGAAATAGTCTCGTTTGTATGAAAAACGCACTCTGACCCGGTATTTTTGCTCCTGAGTGTAGTTTAAATATGGTGTAAATGACATTGGATTCTACAAAATTTAATTGATGCTGTAAATTTCTTCGCAAATAAAAACTTTCTGTATTCAAATTCAAATATTTTGTTGTCATATTGTGAGTAGATACCATGGATTGTAAAGCGAAAAGTTAGCGCGTCACGATCTACCGATGGCCGGCGTACAATCTAACCAGAGATTTAATATGTAAAACTTAAAATCATTGTCATAACATAAATATACATTATTTGTGAGCATGTCCGATACCAATTTATTTGGAACATTAAGTTCATTTCAGTAATATCTACCTATTCTAACTATTAACAATACTTGTCATAACAATGTTCGGATACAGTAAAATATGCTTTATCACAGCACCATTTAAATAATTTACGTTTCAATTCAGGAAAATCAGTTTTCTTTAGGACTTTAGGTAGTTTATTGAAAACATTGACAGACATGTGAAAGACACTTTAGTTTTAATTTGTCGTCTTGTTGTTCTTTGGATAACACAGATTAAATCCGTGGAACTCAGACGCTTTTCTAGGATTTGAGGGTTGAACTTGAAAGTCTCATTATCTTACAGTTTACAGACTACATGACAACATAAAAAGTGCCCGTTTTCTTTTGCAAGGGAGTGTATTAATAAACAACGCCACTCTAGTACTTTTTAAATATTAATATCCTTTCCGCAGTAGCTGAGTGGCCCCAAGGGTGTGTAAACTATACACTAAACGCACGGGTCCGTTAATTATACGTGGTTCACTGCAATGGCTTCACTTATCTTTATAACACGTCGTTAGTGTTTCACTATCTTAGCATAGGTTCGAGAAGGACAGCAAATGCGTTTCATTTCGACTAGCATCAAGTTTTACCTGGTTAAATGACAAGATAGGTTGTTTTCGGATACACTTCGACGCCTTAAGGATCTTTTGTGCAATTACCCCTTCTTACACACTCAGCTGTTCGAATATGCAGGTTTGCACTGCAGCCCGTAGCAACATTTTTCCGCTTTGTAGCGATCTGCTACGAACAAAGTGGTGAATGTGTTAAAAACCGATCAATTTATCTAATGTAAGTTAGCTAAGCCAATCTATTTACTTGGCAGAATACTTCCATTTAAACCAATATTAATGTCACAGAACTCGGTAAGCAAAACAAAGTTGTGGAATACAAATGTTTGGCAAATGTTTGTTGACACGGGTGCTCCTCGGTTGATTACTACGCGAACTTCCAGATATAATTTTGACATCTGAAATTATATCAACTAACTATTTACGCGGAGAACTCCGTAATCGCTATTACCTCGGAAAATGTCTGATTTGAAGGGTAAATAGTGTCTTATGCTCGTTTTCAGGCTATCCTACGATACAATATTAATAACTGCGAAAGTTCGTGTGTGTGTTAGTTTGTTACTCTTTCACGCTGCAGCGGCTGAACGGATATGGATGAAATTTGTCATGGAGATAGTTCATATCTTGGATTAAAACATAGGCTACTTTTTATCCCGGAAATTTTAAAGTTCCCTGAAGAATAACGATAAGCAAATCTACGCGAACAAAGTCTTGTCTTTGTATTGTTATTAAGTATTGTTGTTACAAACTACATAAAGTATCACTAGAGATTCTGTGTATAGGTAATTCATTGCAATAAAATATAGGTTCTCTTTATAACAAACCATTTACCATAACCAAACGGAAATAAAATACAAAAGAAATGTAAGTCCAACTCGCAATTATGCAATAATGACACGTACCTTAATTAGCATTAGTAATAAACAACGTTACGCCTCTCTAAGCGGTCTATTACCGATGTGGCTCGACTCGAAAATAGATTATACGCACTCCTATATCAGGACAGCATCAACTTAAAAATCAGCTAGTTTTGTTTTGAGTTCATAGTACTTGTGTTAAAGTTGATTTTAAAATACAGCTGTATTTTGAGTTGATACTATTTAGATCTAATAGTGCGAATTTTCGTCACGTCTCCCAGACGTAGATTAATTCGTGAGCAACAAACTGCGGGCACCCAGACTACGCTGGCAGTGCCACCGGCTCCTCCGGGAGACGGCTCTGCGTATAAATCTTATATCATGGGCACCTCAGGGCTTAAGTGCCTGTCTAAATTGCTCGCTGACGACGCTTGGATCGAATTTCATGAAATATGAATATTGAGGTTCGCAGAGTGTTATAATGTAACTAGTCATTTAGAGAGCGTTCAGCGATAATCATGTAATACTTAGTTTTAGGTCCCCGTAAAAGTAGGTTTATGGTTTAGTTGGTGAAGTAACAAAACATGCTTTGTTTTCGTTTACACGCTTTTTAATGAGCTCCGTTTGTTCACAGTTGCATTTATACTTAGACAACTATGAAGAAAACTGGTTTATAGTATTTTATCTTTTTTAATGGTGTTGGGAATACCAACGAGTACACAGGGCACCTGTTGTTAAGTGGTATGTGACCCATAGATATTTGCAATCTCAAAACTACGATCTTGAGACTGTGTCGTGTCAAAATGTGTGCCTGAAATGACGCCGCCATAACGTTATGTTGGCAAGATTGTGAATGATAATAGATAATGGCTACACTCACCGCTATTTCAGCGCGGACGCACTTTTCCGTTTACTCTTTCAATTTTGTGTTTGTTTAACCATATAAGGAACTAAGTTACTCGAGTTATAATTTCTGTTACCACCACTGCAAGGATCTAAGCAACGCCGAAACTGCAATCCTGAGACTGCAAATTTCTTGCAAACGCTAAGGACTAGGATGAGATTCCTCTGCTGTACTTTCAACGGTTGTTTTATCCCCACACTGGAACACAGCAATGCGAACACTGCTGCTTGGCAGGTAGGTCAAAGGATAATATGGACTCTGCACAGGGCCCTACCACCAACACTATCTTGGAATAATAAAAATGGAAAAGTATTCCGTTTTCGTAATGTTTGTATGCTCTACTCTACATAATGATCAGCAAAGTGATCCATTTATAGTCAAAAGTCTTGGTGCACCTCTTTCGGTACCCCCAAGAAAATCTTCCGTCAAAACTTCGGTTCACCCTTGAATCACCGAAACTCATTTCATAGAATGTTTTACTTCTTCGAATTTTACAATCCCCAAAATTTAAATTCCCCAGGTTTGTGTTTAGGCTGTTACAGTCAACAGCATAAATAAGTGATCATTTATCTACCTTGTCGCTTTCAATCGTTTCACAATCTTGTATGACATTTCAAACACGACGTTAAAGTGACCAGGTACATAAATGATCACTTATTTTTGCTGTTAACTGTCCTGGTCTGTTGGTCATTCAGGCCAGAGTTTCATAAGTATAGAAGATAACTATCGCGGTCCCATCGTGGCATCATGTAGAATAATGGGGCAGTTAATAAATAAAAAAACGTACAAGCAACTTTTCTTAGAAACTATATCAAATATCTTTATAATTCTGAAAAACGGCTAAAATCTTTATTCAGCAAATTTTATTTTAATATGAGTAACCTACCAACATGACCATTTCAACCCCTCTACAACCCAAAAGGAATATATCACCGGTGATGGTTTACCTTTGTTTACTCACTTCATAGAACGTATCACTTTGCAGAATTTTCATTTCAGGAAGAAAGCTATTTTCTGCTGAACGCGTGTTGATTTCAGGTTATCTTGTGCTGGTTAAAAGTCTAACCTAACCTAAGCTACGTGAATCAAATTTAAGATAACCTGAAATCAACACGGGTTGAGCAGAAAATAGCTTTCTATGAAACGAAAATTCTGCGAATTGATACGTTCTATGAAACGAGTGTCGGTGAAACAAGTTGGAACCCGTCGGTGATACTTAATGCTAAACAACGTAACTAACAAATTTTATACGGAGCAAAATGCACCGTATTCAATTAGTTAGGCACGCGGTTTACAAGTGTCACTCACGATATAACATTACCAATCATTCCAAATAATTAAATAAGTTACGCCGCATCAAAAGGAACCCTTAAATATCCAGCGGGAATTAATTAGAATTTCCAAAATTACATTCCGGTGGGTCTATAAATAATAATTAACTATGGTTGCTATTTTCGGCCAATCTGGAAGGTTTTATGTTTCATATAATATTTAACGGGCGTTTTTACGAGGAATACAATTGAGTATGTAATAAAAAAAAACATATTTTGCTCAGGCTTTGTTTGCTTCCTTCAATTTACGTGCCCGGGCACAGTAACGAAAAAGGACTCGAAGGGATAACAAAGTCTTTAGTTTCTATACGTGGATATATTCTGTTAGACAGGGTAAAAAATTGATACATTCGTAGAGAACGCCATTAGGCATGAATTCCGCCATTTTGTTTTTCTTATGCAACGTAGGTTAAAAAAATAAACAAGCCTAGGGCTGAGTTTGGGATTAGGTCAATTTGACTGAGATTGTCCCCTGATATTTTATGTTTATTAATTATTTAAAAACTTCACAGTCACTCGTAGTTGGCAAAGATGGATTGAAGAAGTTTGCGGCCATAGACAGATATGATTAATGGATATACCATCTATTTTCCTGATTTATTTATTGTAAATTAATACGTTTGCGATTTAAACTAAGAGAGTCAGAGAGTCAAAATGTAGCTAATTCTATAAAAGGAGAGGTTTAGCTTTCGTCAAATTGAACTCGAGTATTAAATGAGGTTCTGGTAATTTAAATAATATATAATAGTAAATGTAGTTAAAATACGGGAACAGATAAAGAAAAGATAAGTATAGACTTATTGTTATTTTATCTAAGTATTTTAAGTGTGGTGTTTATTATAAATGGTTAAAACTGAGCATTTCTTTGCATAAGTAAATAATAAATATCATAGGAAAATGACACACAAATTTCCCTAGTCCCAAACTAAAACTAAGCTCTATGCTGTACCTACAAGCCTATAGGATGCTAGACAACGATAATAAAGTAATTATTGTCTAGTAATTAAGATCTACAGTATCGTTAACAATACCGTAAACATTTTACCGAGTACAACAGAGCCCTGAAGACTTTAAATTATAAAAATCTATATGAGTAAATTATTAATGCCCATGGAAACCCTGACCATCACAGAACTGTGACGTGCTGAACAGTGACGTTATTATTCAACTCGTTATATTATAATGTGACTGTGACACATCTATGGTGGTCAGGGTTTGTGCTGATAGTACGTATACCACAACCTATACCTAATAAGATCATCTTCATGACGTCGTAATTAAAGATAGAATAGAAGCAACTTCAGATACTTATGTTAGTTTACCCCATGCCTGTTTTTCAAAACTAAAACGTTTTAAATGCCTAGAGAAGTCTCTCACACTGTCGGCTATTCGTTCTAAGCGATGATTTGTTATGATAGTGAAAATACAACTTTAGCAAAACCAAAATACGATTTCCCTCGCACTGAAAATCTTTTTAACGCGTATGGATGCCATTGCGCGTCGAATCAGTTCGCGAAGGCTGGATAGCTAGCACCAGTGATTCTAGTCACTATCCCTTTCTAACTAGTATGTACCGATAGAGACGAACCGAGTGATTTTCGAGAAAATACTTGCGCTAGTTGCGGTTGGTAATGTGGCGGCATTACCGCAAGCGATGAGATTGTGGATAACGTTGTAAATGTTGCAATACGTGTACCAAATACAGCCTCACTACACGATTGTGTAGGTCCAATTATGTACTCCTGCTACATTTTTGTTTCGTCGCTTATTTTAAAGGATTTATTTTGGGATCAGGAACCGTTTCCGGTATTTTGACTGATAATCATTTACTTAAGAACTATGCTCTTGTCGTTGGAGTTATTTCTATTCTTTCCTATTCCATATTGCCTTTGAACTTTTGAAGTGTTACGGTACTGTTTTTAACCCGGCTGCTATTAAATAAGAGTTATCAATACGATAACAGATCAAAGACGATATGATTTTTACCGTTTAGAATGTCGGTCCTGGTAACAATACAACTGTCAATATAGTTATCTAATAGACTAATAGTTTTTACTGTAAATAAACGCATTATAAATGGGTAGTCAGAATACTGTTAACGATTTCTGTTTTAATTGCCTACAACCGACTCCGACAACACCCTAATGAACTAGCCGCCATCCTTCAAGGAACAGGCAGTACCAGTTTCAAGAGACTGAGCTGACATAGTGTGCCAAATCTTAGTAGAAGATTCGACAACATAGAATAAGGGCAGGGTCATTGGACGTTCCCTTACCTAAAAACCCTATGAATGGTTAGACCGGACAAAAAAATGGCTTATTGTTTCTGAACAGATTGCCAAGAAGCAGGAAACAAGAGGAAAAAAAAAATTGCCTACAAAAATGTAAACAAGTGAAAAGAGATCAAAAGAGTTACAAAAGAGACCATCTAATTAAGACGATAACTATAAAAAAATGGAAGGAAACAAATCGTTGCAGAAAGGCCTGTTGCGATTGAAATCGCTGACAGCGTAAAACATCAGCGCATGAACCACTCTCGAAAAATGGCAGACTGTCGCCAATTAGTGCGATAGCGAAATTCACGCCGTATCGGGATTAACGATCAGCTGTACTATTCTGTAATAATCTGTCATACTGCAGCCAACTAAATAAATAGGTCACTGTACTAAATGCACATTCAAGATCACAGCCACCTTTCTGTGCACTACCGACCAACAGTACCAAGATATTTAAAAACGATATTTATTTTTGTAATATTTTATTTATATCTCTCGTTGGCTCTGTGGATTAAACTCTCAACATTTGTATTTCCGAACCGATACGACTGAGGGGCCTTTAAAAATGACCTATTTTTTTCTCAATAGTGATCACTTGTTGCTATTGGTGACCAGCTTACTCGTCTGCTTCCTTTTTTGCATATAAAAAGATCACAAATACTTATGTACTAACTTATTTGTTAGTATGTTTGATTCAAATCATGCAATTGAATTCTGAAATGGCTTCGGCACATAGATGGGCTTTCCATTTGCCAAAGCCATTTCAGAATTCAGTTTGAAATTTTGGAAACAGTTCCAGATTTTTTCAATGCAAATGCAAATAAGATTAATTGAAATGCTTTCTACAGAATTAAGTGACCTTTTGGCATAAATAACATAAGGTATTAACAAATTAAGTAAGAATTGTTCTTACTTCTTACTGATTCACTGTTAAAAGAAAGAACGGAAGAAAACATAAAACATTTGTTTGTTACAAACAACAGGGAATAAATAAATACTTACAAGGCATGTAGTTACTGTCTCTGTTTACGTGCCATAACTCTACAGAAAATATTCCGATCCTAATGATAATGAAACAACTGCGTGAATTCGTTCTTTTCATGTTTTAGAATAACAAAATAAATTAAAATGGATCGGGCATCGAGATAATGCACATTGTGGTTAAGCAATGCGATGCGGTTAACTTTGTTTCGACAAAATATGAATCAAATGTATCATTTTCCAAATTTACAATTGCCAAACCGCTTTATGTAACGTAAATATTTCAGGATTTTATAAAAACTAACCTAACCTTGATTCTACACGAAGCTACTAAAATAAATTCTGAATAAAATACATATATAACTTTGGTTTGGCTTTGATTCATTTGGCCGAAAGTATTTTGACGAAACGGCAGGCTCGGGATACTATGCATACGTAATATAGGTAAAAGTCCGAAAAATTTGAGTCGCAACTATCTCGCATATTCCTTGAAAGAGGAAGCATGTTCATTGGTAAGTTCGACGTCGAACTTCAGAATCATAATAGCAGCACAGATAGACGCTGCATGGTCCTTTGATCCGGACTCAAGCCCCGCTCAGTAGGTATTCATTAGTTAAAATCGGATTATTGTTGATGAAGGCGACGTCGGTTGTAATCTTTTACTCAGGACATGAAAGGAGGCCTGCGTCCAACAATGTCCAATTATACAGGGTGAGCAATCCAAATGATTCAGTGTGGGGAAATCGGAAACTATACAACTTTGTAGTTAGGGTGATCTATTCTTCGGAACTAAGGCTACGATTTTCGTTAAGTTAAAAACTGCTTTTGAAGTTAAAAAACATTGGTACAGTCAAGGATTTTAATTCCTATACCACTTTGGACTATGTGAAAGTGACACTGTAAATAAAATCATAAGAAGTCTCTTACGTTTTGATTGATTATGGCACTTTGACATAGTCCAAAGTGGTATAGGAATTAAATTCCTTGATTGTACACTACAATCGGGAATCGGACCCAGCAATAGTTATCATTATTTTGTGATTTTCTCAGGTATTAGGTTATTTTGGGCACGGAGCTCTAATGCAAATCGTTCTCCACTTACACTATCAAATTACAGCAATAAAACTATGTGGGCTTTTTGTCAGGAAAACTACTATGTTAAACCTGTATTTTTTGATATATAAATATTTAATGCAGTTTTTCCCTTCTCCTCAGAATAGATTAAGTACACTTACTCTCATAGTTTTTGAATTTCTTATACTCACCCATTTAGTGTATACCAAAAAAAAAACCAATTCTAATTTTAATTAATGGCTTTTATTCCTGTTTAGTTGTATTTCGTCAATGTCGAGTCGAGTTATTTATAGACACTCCCATAGAAATAGTACGGTAATTTAAATTCATGGTAAGGGTGTATGAGTTGCGAGTTTTCTCGGTACTTTTCTGGGCAATTTAAAAACTCCATCCCAGGCAAATACTCCGTAAGCCGGAATTCACAAGTCTTGTTTACTGATCGCCTTAATTCAGAGGAAAAGTGTAATTGCCGCATTACATGTTTAATACGGCAAATTCGGATCCAAGTTTAAATTAGATGAACATAAATATTGGGATATTTGTGTTGGCTCGTTTGATGTAATAAAAAAGTTTGCCCGGATTTATTTTTCCTTACAAAATGTAAGCGTATTTTTTGGAAGCACAGTTTACTTTTTAAAGTACCTACTTAAAACGCGATCAGTTTGTTTTATTTGGTATGACGAAGTATACAAAAAATAATTCCGATATTTGTGTTTAATTTTAGTGAACGTTATTAAGCATTTGTTGTTTTTCTCCAGGGTTACAAACCCCTATAATCATATCAAATTAGAGGCTTGTATGTTTTAGCGGTTTTATGAAACAGAAATAAAAATATATAGAATTTAAAAAAAAAACCTATTCATATTTCAATTTCTAGTTTTTTTTTATATTTGTTAGTAAATCTGCCGTGATAACACATAATCTGAAAAAAAAACCCGCTGTTTAAGTTTTACGGTTCAAAAGATACAGCTGTTTTAAATTAGGAAGGACGGACGGATGGACCGCGGAGACAAATTAATAGGGTTCAGTTAGGCTCCCTTCGGGCACGGAACCCTAAATATCTGGAGACCTTATGAAAAAGGGTACAAGTCGACTTACGTCGTATAATGAAAAGGGGTATATACATAAACGGAGTACCCAGACTTACACCTTACATCTTAACGAGACTTACATCCCTTTTCACCAAGAGCCCTGAGATATTATCAGCTACTTTTGAACCTTATGCCGTGGATTGCTTGTCTTTGCACACGTCATCATTTCATCATCATTCAAGAGAAATAAAACCCGTTTGACAACCTAAAACCCTCAAACTTATTTCTAGTAATCGGATATTTTCGTAACTTTTCTATTCGTATTTTTGCTTTGACGTTAAAATCTCCTCTATACTCCAGGGAGTCAGCTGATATTCAATGCAAAGCTTTTACCGCAGTCTTCGTCGTTTTAAAACAAACTAAGTACGGTAGAGGAATTTGATTGTTTAGTACTTTGACATAATACATACTTATAATTTTTCCGGGTTATACATTTTGCTAGTGCCATTAGTGGTAGTCATGGTTCAATAAAAAAACTTTGTTTCGTCACAAGCATAATTTAGATATTCACTTTAATTTAAAGTGACATTTGAATATTATGAAGGCATTAGTAGCTGTTTTATGTATTTATTATATTCATTTTGTAGTATTTGTTGTTTTTTCAGGGTTTGTTGGTACTCCGGAATTTCCTCCCCTTTATTATTTCACTTTAGTTTTTTTTATTGTTAGTAAACCCGCCGTAATAAGACATATCCTGAAAAAAAAACCCGCTACTTATTACGGTTAAAAAGAAACAGCTCTTTTAAATTAGGATGGGTGGACAGAAAAATCGTTTTTTTTATTATTTCTTTTTTTTTAAATCTAAACACAACAAAAAAAATCGCAAACATGAATTTTGCATTTTCAATGGTACATTGATCGAACTTTCAACTCTCATGGTGAAAAAAAAATACACTACCGTCTAGTTGCCCATAAGCTTAAAAACATGCCTATTTATTGCCAAATTCAAAATAGTAACTCCTTTTTGAATTTAAAATCTAAAAGCCAAATAAATAAATAAAATACACGCCCACCCCCATTTTTCCTGATTTACTTTTTGTATCCCGGGCGTAGAGTTCAAAACACTTTGTTGCAAAAATAACATTACTGGCCACTAATTTAAATGCCAATTATTCCAAATTGAAAAAATATGCCGCCTGCTTTTTGTTTTTTTTATTCGAATTCGATTTTCAATTTCGCTATTATTGCGTAATGAATGGTGAATTGTGTTTAGATTGTGGTGTAATGCCTTAACATTACCCCGATTTCAAAGTTTGAAAACTTTTGGTAGTCGGATATGATGTTGTAGGTACGTGTTCCATGTACGATACATAATCAATCAATGTGGCCTAAAACCAAATGGAATAAAGACCCAGAATATTATTGATTGTTTTAGGGAGCGACCAAACCAGAGCTCAGTGCGTAAATTAAGATCTGTCAAAATTGATGCCATGTAATTACTATGTCCCATTTTTTGTTTATGCAACGTCACCATATTTTACTCGTCGATGTGGCCAATCCTTTATCCAATGGCACTAAATTAATTCCCTTTTCAACAGGTCAGCGCGCGTAGGCAAGACCTCCCTGGTATCGCGTTTCCTGGGCACCAAGTTCGAAGACAGCTACACTCCAACCATCGAGGACTTCCACCGCAAGCTGTACCGCATACGTGGAGAGGTGTACCAGCTGGACCTCCTCGACACTTCGGGCAACCATCCCTTCCCAGCTATGAGGCGACTGTCCTTCCTGACAGGTAATTAACCAACACGTTCGACAAACCCCAATAAAAAAAAGTTTATTTCAAGTAAATACACGATACATCACAATGTAATCAAATCAAATATCATTAAATAAATCATGGAAGTCATCAAATTACACTATGTTTGACGTGCCAGTCGCAGCAGTGGTGCATGTTAGAGCAGTCCACTCTATCGGCTATGATGGCTAGGACTGAATTGGAACTGGCGCGCACCCTGCGCACGAGCGCGGCACCGCGAACATGTCCGACGCGCTGCAGTAGCGAGGCAGCTCCACCACCGCCCTAAACGCGTTGTTGAACTGGACACAGAGGGCGTTGTTTGTTCTTTGAGTGTAATTTAATGTATTGATAGGTCATACTACTTTTCAGGAGTCAGTGCTTCCACAATGGATTCACAGCTTCGAATGACCCCACAATAGGGAATATGCATGGATTTTTAAATAGCATTTCTCAACAAAATATGGAAATACGGTAAGTGAGATCAGGTCACCAAAAGTGAAATTTGAATTGAAATCGGCCAAGAATCAAGAAGAATCAAGAAGATTTCAACAAGCATTTTAAACTGCTAATTCGACAGCAGCAGCGACCCGATATGCACTGTGACGTCATATAGCAGGTCTCCATATACTCGTAAACTCCATGTTAAGTTCTGTTTTGATAGAAAGAGATAGGATCAAATCTTTGTTGGCTTATATCTCTGTTATTTTTATAGGTATTTCATCAAAATGATCTTTATCAACTGTTTGTTACATGAATCAGCTTTTCTTGAAACTGTGATAAAAAGTCATGAATATTCCGTATTTGGTCCCGACGTTAGTATCACAAGTCCGTCTCCACATTCGGATTTACGTTGATAAATCCGTGTCCCTTAACTGGAAGCACACTAGGACGTGTGACATTGTCAGATCATTTTGTATGGGGACAGTGAACGTATTAATCTTCTAAGGACTCACTTATAAACTCAATGGACGAATTATTTACCAGCGTGTTTAAGTTGTCTTGCAGAACGTACACAAACATTTTATTTAGGGCATGAATTCTTTAGTTACTTGATCGCTTGAGCGACCGTTCGACTAAGTGAATAAAGGTATATTTTATTTAAAATAAAATTTCACAATCTCTAATTTTATTTGCAATAACAATCACATGCCTTCAGAAAATAAAAAATCAGAATTTCAACACTCAAAATCATGCTTATTTAATATAATACAAACTTTATAATCTCGAATGTTATTAAACTATTCAATCTAAATCGATTACTATAATTATTTCTTATGTGTTATTTAAAATAGTAAAAATATATAATAACAAAATGAGAGATGTGGGTTTAGGTTAGGCAAGTCTAGCAGCAGGCCAAAATTTCCAGTATTGTGAGTTTAGGGCAAAATAATTTAAGTTAAAGAATATAGAGCCAAGAATAACAGCTTGAAAATGGGGGCACTGTGAAATTTTTTGATCCCCAATTAATCCAGCACTAAGCACATTTAGCATCCACTATTAAACATTCACTATCCACCATAAATAACGATTATTCCGCACTAGTCAGTAGGATTATGTGATTTGGTTCAGGTTAATTTATCTCCTATATATTTCTGTGTAGTACTTATCAAAAACAGCATTTTATATAGTAATTTTACCTTCTTCATTTATATGACGTTAAGGTTCAAAATTTGGTAGACTAAACACATCGGATAAGTAATTACCACAGCCGGTAAAATATCCTGTTACCGCTGTCGACCGTCTTCACACGAAATATCGCAAAAACAAGACCGAAGTCTCAAGTTTGTCTTGTAAAGCGATACTCTAATTAACGACTAATGCTTGGGCTAGGTCCAGTGAGCCATAAATCTGTTTTATTTATTGCCTGATCTCATCCATAGCACCTCTATAAATTGTAATTTCTGTAATGCTCTTTCAATTTGCGCGATGCACTTATACATCTGTTCCGTAAGCTTTAGCACAAGTAAGGTAACTGTACGGAATTACGGAGTATTAAGGCATTTTTGACTTTGTAAGCTATTTCCAGTAAAACCTGAAATCTTAGCTAATTGAAATTGGTTTACTAGTAAAGATTGGATATCAGAGTATAGAAGGTTATATAAAAATTATATATTAAACTGTGTTTTGTATAATTAATAGTCATTTTTATGAACCTCTTAAATGTCCGTTATTACGGATTAAAAATAGTCTCTGTCGGTTATCCCGTAAATGCGTGCATGTAAATCCGGTAAATTAAGTTAATGCCCCTTTCCTGCCAAATTAATGAAGTAGGGAATATAAATTAAATAAGACGTGATCAGAAATGAAATAGTATTACATATTTGACAAAAAGATTTATTTTAATTTTATAGGAGACGGGGGTGAGGAGATGCCGTCCAGAAAATTTTAGAATAAAATTAAAATGCGTATATATCGTCTTAATTTGTCGGCCTGTAATAAACCAAAACATTGAAAATCAGTGGGGCTAGACAAGTTGCTATCGAATACAAACGCTAGCGGTAGGTGATCACTGTTGATTTGCGTTGTCATAGAAACATTAATGGAATTGACGTAAGTCACGTGATATATAACTCGAAATGCGCTGTCAAAAATTAAAAATTAATAATGAGTACACGTGTCTTACGTCAATTCCATACACATTTCTATGATAATGCAAATCAACAGTGATCACCTAACGCTAGCGTTTGTATTCGATGGCAACTTGTCTAGCCCCACAGGTCGTATGATGTATAGATAGGACTTTCCATAAGCCTATTCATCTATGTAAGTATGAGGGCAATTGTTAACAACTAAGAATTTTCATTCTCATTTAGAGTCGGAGTAGAAAAGCAGATTTGGTTGAAAACATTCCAATTTACCCCTGTCTCCCCTAATTTTGCGGGGATAAAATTAGGAATGATATCTTCCCAGTTGTCCCCAGTGGAGATGAATAGGAAAAATCTGATTCTGAATCTGAACCTAAATTTGTCCCCATTGGGACTGATTTAGATTCTTTAGGGACTAATGGGCCCTAAAACCAGAGTGTCCCCAATTTCCCCTAAGTGTACGATCATAAAAATCGGCTTTGTGTTATATATTTTAACTAAATATAACTCGGAAAATACTGAATAATCATTTGAAAACATAAGCACAACTACGCAATTATTTTAACGCAATTAGAAGCACAGCCAAAAACATTGTTAGCAATTGCGGAAGTCAGAAAAGCAGATGTTTTTAAGAAGTACGTCTTTTCCACGTCCTGAAACTACTTAAATTCTATAGTAATCTATTCAGATTAGTAGATGTACTATTAAGTATATTAAAACATTTGACTTTAGGAATATAATTCAGCTATTTAGCATGAGCAATTCTTGTCGTAACTTTTTACGAAGTAGGCAAAATTGATTACTTTAGTCACCGTTTTTCATAACAATGGTCCACAAAATCGTAAAACGTAATTTCATCACGTGAAAGTTTGCCAAACATCACGCTCGTAACGGCAAAGTTTGTTTGACTCTCTTATCTGAATTCCCGGTAAAACATAAAAATAAAATCCCTTTACTTTCTTTAATTGCGTAATTTTGACGCTTTTCGGGACAAGGTTGATTTTTGATGTATGTAATTGCGGCAATCAGTAAATCGACCGTAATTTACTAAATACTCACTGAATTTTCATGAAAATTTATTTACTCAGTTTGTTATGAAATTCTACACAATTATTAAAACAATTTATAATGAAAATGCTTACCCATTACTTGTAAAATCCTTAATAAAATCCGTTGCTTCACTTACGCACACGCGTCTACTTCCTATCGTCTCGGCGGTTTGACGCGGACTTACCAAAAGATATGACGTAATATCATACCATATGTTCACAGTTCATTGACCTCTTGTTCATTTGACGTAATATTGTCCACACTTGATACGTATAATATTTTTTTTGGAAATACTTGATAGTTTTCTTATTTTTGGCCCTTAAGTGATAAATTACGGAATTCCGTACGTTTACGGAATTCCGTACAGTTACCTTATGTTTGTCACCTACTCCTTTACGTTAAAACGGCTAGACGGATTGGTTTTTTTTCATGCTCACAGCTGCTTGGCGGTGAGTTAATGGATAAGAGGGTGGTAGCGATCCGGACGGACCCTGCACAAGCTCCTACCACCATTAAAATAATAATTATTTGAAATGGAGATAGCTTACATCTTGTCAAGGGATACCTATTATAATATTAAAGGGACACTTTTCAAGAAAAAAAATATTACGCAGAATTCTCATCTCATCGAAAGGCATTTCTCGGCGTTTTTGTTTGATAGTCACGAGTGTGGTATAAGCTAACCTAAGCTTATGTCAAGATAGACAGACGTCGAAATCTTGAAAAGTCCTTGTCGTGTAATGTCATGGTGTTACAACGTCAAGGTCTTACAACGTCAAGGCCGTACAACGTCAAGGTCGTACAACGTCAAGGTCTTACAACATCAAGCTTACTATGATATTTCTTCTTTAAAAGATGATGGTGTTATACTACCTGGTCATTCTGAGACTTAGAGGTATTACTAGTATGACATTATAAGATGTTGACGTTTTACTACCTGGTCATTCTGAGACTAAGACGTATTACTAGTACGACATTCTAAGATGTTGACGTTTTACTACCTGCTCAATCTGAGACTTTGACATATTACTAGTATGACATTTTAAGATGTTGACGTTTTACTACCTGGTTATTCTGAGACTTTGACATATTACTAATATGAAATTCTAAGATGTTGACGTTTTACTACCTGGTCATTCTGAGATTTAGACGTATTAATAGTATGACATTCTAAGATGTTGACGTTTTACTACCTGGTCATTCTGAGACTTTGACATATTACTAGTTTGACATTCTACGATCTAGGCAGCTGGACATTTCAAGACTGACTTTAAATGCCAAAGCGATCCTGAATACATCATGGTTTCAGCAGAAAATTGCGTTCAATGAAAAGATACAATCGATGAAGTGAAATTGGATAAAACGATGGGTGACCCGAATTAACACGAGGGAGTTCCGCAAATGAGAGACAGCATTTTCTTTAGGGACTAGAATAACAATTGTGCTAAGACAAAGTTATAGACTTTCAGCTCAGTGATCTACCCGATTTTTTTTAGCAGTTCAATCGACAACAGGACCTTTTTTAAAGGCGGTCTTGTAAAACCATGCTTAGGACTGTGAACGATTAAATCGCGTGGCTGTCAAAAAAAATACATATAAATTTTGCTCCGGGCACCCCGATTTCCACGATTTTTGAATATAATGTAGTTGGTAACCAATCATTTTCTCGAATTTCAATTCATCGATTGTACTATTTCATCTTACGCTGTTTTCTGCTGAAATCATGACGCTTTCAGCATATCTTAAAAAAATATTACGCAGGTTAGGTTAGGTTATGTTAGGTTAGACTTGTAAATACCAAAAAAAAATAACTCACGCGGCGAGAAATGACTTTCGATACAACGAAAATTTTGCGGAATGATACATTCGTTGATAGGTGTTTCGATAAAATAATAGGTACCCGCGAAATAGACTAGCAATACAAGTTGCAGAAGTTGATTGCTTTCTTACTTTATCTTTAGTTCTAAAGCAAGAAGCATAAGCGTGTCTTTTTCTAACTTTAAAGTTGGAGTAAGACAGCAGGTTAACTAACTAACTTTGCTTAAGCGCAACATAGACTGGCAATCAAAATTTCACGAGTCGATTGCTGTCTAACTTTAACTTCAGTTCTAGAGCAAGGAGCACACTTCTGCTATATTTTTCTAACTTAAAAGTGAGAGTAAGACAGCAGACCATTTCTAATTTTTTAATTGCTAGTCTAAACATAGCTTTATAGAAGTTTGTCTCAAAAGCATAGTTACTTATTTTTAAATTATTTAGTTCCTTATTTACTGAGAAAATAAACGATTTTTTGCCAATGGCTAAAGAACTCAAACGCCACATGATTTTTTCTAAGTCACAGGTTTTGCTGGACTTAAAAAATAATAAAGTGGTTACAAACAAAGTGACGTCATTCCGACCACTAGTCCAAAGCGCAGCAAACACTGATAAGTGATAATATACATTTTTTTCATTAAATACTAATCAAAAAAATGAAATGCCATTCGTATGATTTTAAAATAAACCTCTATATGCATGATTTTTCAGCGCACCTTTTTTAAAAATCATGTTTTCAAGTTTCCGTGCAAAGTGGAGGTTTCAGCACACATTACAGTCTGTTTCTTTATTCTTTTTGACTGCTATACGAGAACATTACTTTGGCATTGCGCTGACCACGCTTCACCTGTGCCTAAGGTGGTCCCTTAGGATGGACATAACGAGGGAAGTTTAATCTTTTAGGAACGAAAGGCTACAAAAAAAGGCTACCACTTTAATATAAAATGTTAGCAGTTAAAATAACCTGAAATATAAGAGGTGTGTACTGTGAAAGGCTCAGAAGAGTTTTAAATGGATGCTCCTCCATAAAATATAGGATTAGGAAACCACATATGATAAAGTCGGTAGTGTTCCGCAATCTAGATCTTAACTACCATAACGCCTTTGTGTGTGTCCTTTCAATATATTTAAACTTGATCATATTTTTCTAAACTGACCTTTTTCGCATGTTTTTGGTTGAATCTCTGAAACCCTACGATCTTTAATAAAAAATAAGGCCGTCAATAAATGACATGACGTGACCTCAACTCTCGTGCCGGCCGATATCTTTTTTTTAAATAAAAACTAAACTGGATACTTGTGAAAATGGGTTTTTTTTGCATTCAAATTTAATTCCTAATTTTCTTTTTTAATGTAGTTTAACGGAGGTTTTTATTGCGAAAATGGGATTTTTTACATACGGATTAAAACCATACGGATCCTGAGAAAGAGTCGCTAAAAGCCGCATATTGTTTCGAATGTTGGTTTCAAATTGTTTTACTGCTCATTTCATATATATTTTACCGCGGTACAGTGTGTACTCCCAGCTATTGCTATCATACTTACACTTGCACTGTACATTTGTCACTCGATTTCACAGAAAAACGAATAGTGACGTTGTAAATTCTCTTTTAAGGTTTTATTTAAACTAGAAAATTTGTAGCACGTACAATAAATACACATTTGATCTTATAATCTATACTTATCCAAATTAGTGATTTTAATCCACGATGGCGCGCCCCACTATTTAATTTAGTTTCGGGCCGCGCCCTTATATTATATAAAGCACTATGTTTATTATCAACCCAAACACAATTTTAGAGAATGTCCAAAAAATCTTTGTATAAAAGATATGTCTCAAAAAACCTCTCGGATCAAAATATGAATATCCTACCCAAGGAAAAACAACAATAGCAGTAAAGCGGTTTTCAGCTCTGATGCGGTTGGATAAAGTCTAGTCTCCAATTAAATATTCAAGGGTTGGTATCAACGCCTAAAGTGGCTTTACCAATTTACGTTTCTTTATGAAACTTAGACAGCTTTCTTCGATGGTTCGCTTCTAAAGTCGAACTTCCTCAGAATTCATACATAGCCAAGTGGTCCAAGTTTTTTGGTAACGACGCTCTTTTTTCAGTCGGCAACTACAAAGAGTCTTAAAAATTTAATGATATAGTGGCATTTTGAGAAAAACTCCAAACTTTACTGCATGGTCTGTAAAATGAAACCGGAAGTCACCGGATCATTTTTGCAACATCATTTTCAATCTTTAATTACTTACTCATCTGTTATTTAATCATGTTTTCGCTGAGAGAAAAGGACAGAGCTATATAACTGCTATAGCTCTGTCCTTTACGCGCGCCGTAAAATGAACTGCATAGCTTTGTCATAATACCCCTGGTGCTTCATCTCGTCACCTAATTCTGAGATTTACAAGTTTCTTAAAAAGCTCGCTGACTTAAAAAAGTTAAGACAGCCTAAGAACAAACAAAAATGCCTCACAAATTGTAGCTCCGTACGTTTACTGCTACGCCGTAGGCTCGCTGTAGCTCGTAGCTGTGCCAAATTCGGTCAGTACGGTCGGGTCCGGTCGGAACCCGTCGGGCGCAGCGACAGGGTGCGACAGAGAGGCAAATTGACAAGTTTTCCTTTTCCGCGAGGTGAGGTGCGGTGCCAATTTAACAATTTAATAGTATGAAACTGTATTAGCGTGTGTGTGTGCGAATATGTGTGTGCGTGTGTGTGTGTGTGTGTTTAAATTTGTAAATTGTGTGTGTGCAGGCGCGAGCCTTTTGTAACTGCGAAGGATGTGCATACTGGTCGTATTTTGTGTGAACCACTGTCGGCAGCGACAAACAGACCACGAGATGATCCTATAAGGGATCCTTTTCTTGTTTTGTGGCAGTCGTATAAATGGTTTAATAACTGATTTACAAGACTTGTAGGTATGAGAATATTAAGTACGTGATGAGAGTTCAGAGGTCTATAGGCGAGTAGTCGTCACGGGCTTTGCTAGCAGCTCGCTGTCTCGTTTGTCGTACGCGTGTGGACATGATGGGTTGGGAAATAAACGGTAATTATTTTCAGAGCCCGCAGGCGGACAAGCGTTTTTGTAGTAAATGCCATGCCATCTTATATTTGTTGGTCGCATGATTATTACTTATGAGTAGGTACGGTTCAGTACGACTTCATTTCGTAATAAGGGTATTATGAAATCATTCATATGTCTAGATTTTAAAACGACTTAGTATCATACGTTATAAAATTTCAGGCATTTTGGGAATAAGACGTGATAATTATTTTTTAATTTCAATTATTTTAAGTATGAGTCAATTTGAAATTTAGTCTAATTAAAGATTAATGCATTATTAAATTAGGTTATAACGTTGGTGGTCGCCATTGGTGGTAGAGACGATACCATAAAACCAACCTACCTTTCATCAAAATATACTCGTAAACTGATTGAATGTCAATGCCAATATACGTTTGGAAATTTAAGATAGTTTTATTTTAATTGTAACTGTAAATTTAGTATTATTATTAAGTCAACTAAATTTTATAAACTGATTTAAAAAAAAACTTAAAAAAAAATCCTTCGTATAATTATTACAATGGCGTAAGTTCCTATGTATTTAGGAAAAAGGTACAAGAGCGCTCTTATCTAGGTCAGTAAGTCTTTTTCGTAATGGGTTTCGAATAAATCATTATAAAAATGGATCCCAATTGCTCCCCATGTTCTAAACTAAACAGCCAGGTAATAGAAAGCACTCTATTAAGATCCATCCCAAGTCTAAAATAGCAAAAGCACTGTAACCGAATGCATAAAGGCGCATTTGCATTTTTAACTTCATTATTAGCTCCACGTTCAAAGAGCTCTGGTCTATAATTGCCACGTGCCGACTTGAACCTTTTTAGTATTCTCGACTTCTTTACTGCATTAGGTACCGGTCTAAGTGGCTACCTATTTAAAGTCTAGAATATTTAAAGTCTATTAGGGAAATTGCGCTATTGATTTTAACTGGTTTTATTGGTTAACAAACAGTATTAAAGACTGTATTGTATGTTAGTCCGTAGATACAGTATATTTAAAGTCTAGAATATTTAAAGTCTTAGGGAAATTGCGCTATTGATTTAAACTGGTTTTATTGGTTAACAAACAGTATTAAAGACTGTATTGTATGTTAGTCCGTAGATACAGTATATTTAAAGTCTAGAATATTTAAAGTCTTAGGGAAATTGCGCTATTGATTTAAACTGGTTTTATTGGTTAACAAACAGTATTAAAGACTGTATAACTGACTGTGACTGTGTAAGACTGTTAGTCCGTAGATACAGTCCGTGCAATAAGGGAAAACATCCACATGACTTAGTATTATTAGAAAACTTTTTAATTTTGTGGTGTTCTTATATAATTTTGATATAAATAGGTGATGGTGGAGATTAACGCTTAGCAAACGTAGCGTGGACTTCCTCCTATAGTCGGTTTCAATTGAAATAGGCAAAGATGTAAACAAAACCAAACAATGCCATTTACCATTATTACTCGATAATGACATACTTCTGAAGATGACGTGTGGTTTATTAGGTTTAAAATTAAATAACTATTAATTATCAGTTTTTTTGAATTAAATCACGCTCGATGAAAATTTGAGCTTAATTATAAATCAAAAATCATTCATTATCCGAAAATTTAAACCCAATTTTTGTAATTAACAATTCAGTTTATGCTCTAAAATAGAAAATTCCACACCACAACTTGTAATTAAATAATGTTGTATATGATTATGTCTACTACTTTATGTTTAATTTAATTATTATTCTTATCCTAAACCTTTTTTTCATATTTTTTTAGATGACTCTTTTGTTTTATTTTATTGTATTTAAAATTGGCCCCTTATCATTTAACAATGATGCCTATCCAAGCTGCCATCCAAAAAAAGTCCATCTTTCCAGCAATAATCTTCCGTATTCTATTGGTACTGCGCGAACCCGGCCCATCAGATTAAAAAGCCAAGCTCTAGTAGGTGTAGTAGGTAATCCAGTTTTCTGTCAACAGCTCCCTTACCGTTACGATAATAGTCATTGCTCCTTGGTCTTCCCCTGCCTCTTCTTCCTTATATATTTCCTTCTATGTTGAATGAATGAATTGAAAGTGCACTAGGAAGCCGTTTGTAATTATTAGTTGTCATGGTATATTAACCATCTAAATCTACCATCTAGGAAATGTTTTAGGCTCGGGTCTACCAAGAGTGTTAAACTTATGCTTAAAAATCTCAATTTTAACGTAACGTAAGACAACCATTCCATTAATTAAGCTAGCCCGTCATTACGTTTTATGACGGCTATGAAGTTAGCATAATGACATGACTAGCTACATAACGAGTCCTCAATATGGCATAACGAGTTCGATGACGCAAGTCTAAGGAATTATTTAATTAATATAATTAGAGACTGGGTTTTCTTAGTTTTATGGAGGTAATTTACTCTGAAATAGCGTCGCAGTAATTATTTTCCAAATCAATAGTTAGTGCTGAAATACCATCAAGGAATTTGAATGTTTACTCGTAGCAGTTTGACATAATACCTACATAATGACCAAACACCAGGTTGACGGGGGCGAAAATGTACCCGTGCTTAGTGATTCATTAAATTACGACTAAATTTATCGACAACCGAGTTTAATTTTTGAGTTTATCGACTTGACTAATGACATGTGGAAATTCTATAGCACCAAAATAATAAATTTAAAAAGATAAAAGCCAAAAGATTTTGGCGCTAGATTCGATATTTATTTATTTACTCAATTTAGATGAGTTGTGTCTGAAAAGGTGCCTTGTTAGGCATTGTTGACAGTTAAACCAATTATTTTTGAGCCCTAAGGCAGTTTGTTACAATATTTTTTAATCAGTTAGGTATGAAAACTGTATGAGTTAATAACATAACATATTCATGTCTTAACTTCGAATATATTCGGTGAAATATAAAATATTTACGTACCATTAAAAAAGGCATTGCGATTGCAGTTTATAGTTGCTTGCTCGCAGGACTGATGGCCGACGGGGTCAGAAGGTTCTGGAGTGGCGTCCGCGGACCGAACGACGAGCTGTAGGTAGGCCTCCAACAAGGTGGAGTGACGAACTTGTAAGGATAGCGAGAGCGGGGTGGATGGGAAAAGCACAAGACCAGTCTGAGTGGAGAGCCTTAGGGGAGGCCTATGTCCAGCAGTGGACGTCTTTATCCTAATGTAAACTTATTTAACTATCATATTTAAGTAAACGTTGCATATTTAAGTAATTTGAAAAACTTTTATGTACTTACGATTCTTTGTCGTCTTTTATTCTAAGATTTATCCGATTACTGATCATAAGGCGTTCTACGTATTATAAATATGTATATTTATGCACTACCAACGTTACGATAGCTCCTAATTACTTGGCAGTAATGGCGGCCAAGTTAAAACAATACATTAACATGACAATATCATTATGGTTATACTCAGTAGGATAGAGAGCTAGAGTTTTTGCTTTAAATAATAATGAAGAAATGGATTGCACTAGAAATCTTGAAAAAGTTCTTGCATTTAGTTAAAGTTAACTTAGTACAAAATAAAACTAAATAAACTACAAATTATAAGATAAAAATAGGATAAATGGTCGCACTTGAAGCACTTAAGAGAGAATAAATTTATATAAACGTGTAGTGCTGTTTCTTGTAGCAACTGTTTAGTGGAAATGGTGCCGTCGGGAGACGTCTGCGAAGCAAATAAAAACGGGTTTCTTAGATCAAATACAACTTGCGCATTTTAAAGTTAAGAAGTATCCGATTTAATTCAAAAGGATCTCAAATTAACGAGTTTACTATAGTGGCCGGCCGTTGACAAGTCAATCCTGACAGCTGTCATCGCAGTACAATTTTATAACCTATTCTTGGGTTTGAGGTTATAATCTGTACTGGAATGACAGGTGTAAGGATTGACTTGTTATCGGCGGGGCACTATAACTACTAAATAGTATCCTGACAGCTCCGAAGCCATGTTTCCTAACGGTTTCGAAAATTCATACATAAGATACAAATTTTTTTCTTAACCCGTTCAACTTTTGTAGCCTCTGGTTTTGTAGGTTTTCATTATTTAAAAACTCTGCAATAAATATTTAATTTGGATCTTTAATTAATAAAAAAAACTGCCCTTTAAGAGGATTGAGTATCAATGCTTTACGCGTAGCTGTTAAAAAAATCCATACAAATTTAGCTCCGGGCGTCTCAAGTCCGATATCCACGTTTTTTGAATATATATAATAATAAGTTATTATAAAGAACTAGGTTTTGGGCGTTAAAGTTTTTACTTTCTTTCCATTCAATATTTTCCTGGAAAGGAAAAAGTACAGTTTATTTTTTTGTATTTTTTATTATTTTATTATTATTACTTATTACTCCGTATGAAAATTCTGAGTTTTGACAAATTTTCCTGCTCATGCTACGCTTTAATACATTTATATATTTATTTTATGTTAGATTCATTGTTTTAAATAATGCTCGGTTAAGCTTCATAATTGTATAATATTTAAGTAGTATTTAAAAAAAACGACTGACTGTTGAGTTTCTTGCGGCGTTTCTTCTCAGCTGTGGTCTCTTGCGAAGCGCTGGTAGATTTTTTGTAAAAGTGCCCGTGCGGCCTACTTACTGTATAAACATCTTTTATCTTTTTATCTTTTTACAAACATCTGCAAAATACTCAAAATTTGTAAAAATCCGACTTGGTTGGGGAGAGTTATCGCATTTTGTATGAAAATTTAGCCCATAAGTGCTCAGAATTATTAATATTGGAAGAAAGTTAATGGTCGACCCTTAATGGTCGACCCACAGAGCCTAAAATTATCACTGTCGACTGGGTCATCGGGTGTAGCTGTAGTTTAAGAAAAATACAACACAACACAACTTGACTTTCTTGTTTTTTTTTAATGAACGGATCACTTAATATCTGAAAGTCCCAATAACACGAAGGTATAGATGCCAAACTAAAGCTAAAGCTCTTTCAAGCAAAAAGATCCCGAACTAGCCAAAATGTCCGATTAAAAGTTGGGACGGGTACATAATCCGAAAAGTTTCCTTATTGCCGATTAAAAAATGGCATGGGTACGGTAACGAGCACAGAGGGCATCTGGTGGATTTGCTCTGAGACTTAACTCAAGACTGCTCTGTAAACCTTTCGGTTCCCTACTTTTTTCATCATAATAGTGGTTAAATACGTACAGAACATGCAGTTGCGAAGCGATCTTTTGTTTAAGTGTTATTTACGTTGACGCTATTCTTGGTTTAATAGGCATGTCTGCATAATTACAGACAGAATAACTTATCGTCATCATCATTTCGTACAGATATATGTGTTTATTACTGGTAACTAAATCTAGGTAAATCAAGACGTATACAAGTTATTTACTTTTGTTAAGTGGGAATCAAGTAACCGATTCTAAATGTAATTTTCGAATATTTTCGTATGTACCCCAACGAAAATGTTAAGCATTTTAGTGCACTGTCATAATAAACTTCAAACTGAACTTCAAATGACAAGTATGACAATAAGAATGGCAGTCACAATGACAAGGTTCTAAGTATGCTCAACATTTTTATTTGGTGACTGTACCTTAATAATGTCAAAGCAGGCTAATGAATTTTAATAACATCATATCTGAATCATATTTTAACTGCCGAAAAAAGAGGGGTGTTATAGCAAATAAATATTAGATTCAAATTCAGATCAAAATTGATATATTTGCGCGGAGTGAAATCGTGTGGGAATCCGATCAGGTGCGAGGGTCCCTCGGGAGCGTCCCTTCCGCGTCGGCTGGCGGGCCCGATTACGTACGAGACCGGCCGAAAAATATAAAAATTATCTACAAAAATATCCCCTCCATGTACTTGATGTCCAAGTGAAATATAATGTTGCTAAGTAATAAAAAAAACGTCATCGTGACGATCTGCATAAATCAAATACCAATCGCATAAGGGGATGCGTCGTTGTAGATGATTGTAGGAAAAACGAAATAGCATGTTTATAATATTTGCTCCAACTTTATTTAACTTGATTTTTCTATTTTACGGTATTATGGATTCTTTGTGCTCTAAATCAAAGGTTAGTAGTTATCGTGATTTCCAAGTAGGGTAAGCCACCTAGAACTTGCCAAAAAACCTGTAGTCGGCCTCTGCCTATACTTTGAGTGGGTACAAAATATATATTTTAAACTCGCACTCACATAAGGTCGACTACCTAGTTTATGGCTGATTATTGGGTGTTTTACCCTACCTACTTCTGACAGGCGGTTTATTTTCTCTAAGGAATAATGAAACGGTTCCGAAGTGTTTACTCTGATGTGTCTGTTTACAGTGTATACAGTTTACAAAACAATTACGTACGGTTTAAATGATCCACAAATATTTGTGTCGCAATCTCAAACATAGGTACAGTAGGCTGCAAAAGTGCATGGACAATTGAGAATTAAAATGCTATGCAGGTGAATGTCGACGCCATCTGTCTGCTTGTGGGGCGTTAGCAGCTATTAGTAAATCTTACTGGTTCAGTCAGATCTCACTAGATGGCGCTGCATTACCTTATAATATGAAAAATATTTTTTTCCACAAGAACCAAGCAGTTGCATAGTTGTCAACTTTATTATTCTTAGTTCACACTTCCAAACTCGGATTATTGATTAGATTATTAAAAAACACATTCAAAATCCATTTTACCCGAGCGGAATCGAACTATGAACCTCTTGTATCATAGGCAATGCCAAATGCCGTTCGACCATCGAACGTTTTGATAACCTGTCAAAATATATTATCAGTTTATGTTTATAGTCGGCTCTGCTTACTTTCTAAGAAATACGTTAGTATCAGAAGAGGGTAGAATGAAAATTTATAAATACCGGTTTCGTTTTTACATTTAACTTATGCACAATCCTTTGTTCACTGTTCCTCGTACGGTTACTGAGTTTTTAATTGCGTTATTATTTCATCAAAATGAGTTCACGTTGTAATATTGATTCAGTTACAAGATCGCAAATAATTGCCTTGCATAACGAAGGCAAGAATTTATCAGATATAGCCAGAGAGACAGGAGTAAACGTAAGTATTTTTGATGTGTTTTGTTCAAACAAAACTTAATATTCATAGGTTAACTATTCTTTTTTTTGTTATAGCGGAAAACCGTGGTTCTTTGGGTACGCCGATTTGAAGAAGAAGGATCTTTGCTACACCGTCAAAGAACAGGCAGACCACGGCTTATAGACGCGCCGCAGCGTCTAGCCATGGTGGTGGATTACGAGGAGAATGGTTTTATACCGACTAACCACTACGCCAGTTTATTTGACACAAGCGTGGACACCGTCCGTCGAGCTCTTCACAGTGAGGGTCTGCATTATCGTAGACACGCAGTCAAACCATCGCTGACAGATAATCACAAAAGAGCAAGGTTAGAGTTTGCTTTGGAGCTTTTGGATTTAGATTGGTCTAATGTCATCTTTACTGATGAAAAAACGTTTAAATCGAGTCAACATGGACGTCTAAGTCTGTGGCGTCGCAATAATACGCGGTGGAATAGCGGCCACGTAGTGCCCAACATGGAGTCTGGTCGCATCAGCGTGAACATGTGGGGGTGGATGAGTGGAGCTGACCCGGGAGAACTAGTGAGGCTACCCAGTCGAGCCAATAGTGCGAACTATGTGGAAGTGCTGGAGGAGACCATGTTGCCCACTGTTCGGAATGTGTATCCTGAAGAGCAGTTGCCAATTATATCTTTCGTGCAAGATAATTGTCCGATACACCGTTCGCGTATTGTGCGGGAGTGGTTTAGCCAGCACGAAAATAACATTAAAGTTATTCCTTGGCCTGCTAGATCGCCGGATTTAAATCCCATTGAAAATTTGTGGGGCGTTATCGTCCAACGATGGGATAAACAGAATGAGCGAACACCAGAAACTTTAGAGGCTCATTGTTTAAAAATATGGGACAGTATTCGCGGGTCAGATCTGTGTAGAAATCTCGTCGGCTCAATGCGCTCCCGTTTGCAAGCTGTGATCGAACAAGGTGGGGGCTACACTAGATATTAAGTTTAAGCAAATAATTACACTTATATATATATTTTGTGTGATATATTTAGTGGAGACCGGGTTTTGATTAACGTATCACGTCATCATCATCATCATCCATCACTGCGTAAAACATTAATAATAATAAACGAAATGAATGTTTATTTTGCCGTTTTTAAGTTTCTGAGCTATGTTATGATATTTAATCATATATTTTAACGAAATACTTTATTGCCCCCTTTGTCACACGCCCGAGTTAATTTGTTTTTATTTTAAATTGTCAACTTTATTTCTATGTTAACTTTTTTGGTGTGTGTTTGGTTTAATAAATGTGTTTGGTTTATTTCATGGAGCTAGCAGAACTTTTAATTTATTGATGACTGATCATGATCAAAACTGTAAAAGACAGCTATTACAATGCGTTTAACCTTTAGGCACGCGGTTGTTTTATGCGCAGCGCAGGTGCAGGTGTTTAACGCATTTGCGTTGACGTTCCCTATTTTAATTCAATACATCGAAGCAATTACTACGCTTTGTTTTTGGGTCATACGCACGCAGCTCCAATCGCAGAGTTCAATTCATTAAAAAAAATGTTTACAGTATAAAACAACCGCGCACTTTACGTTAACCCGGTCCCTATTTTTTTGAATTATATTTGTTATTACTAGTTATTGTGGGAAAGCTTCAATCATCTTTCCGATGTCGGAAATGAATACTTAAGCTAAGACCTCAATAGTTAGATGGAAAATTGTTATAATGTTGTAAATAATTAGTCAAATTGAGATAAACTGATTATACTCAAATATTTTATAAGAAGTAAATGATTTTAAACCACAAAAGTAGTATCATTTTTAAGAATGACGAATTTTTCCTGCTTTAAATAATGCATTTATTATGTTCCATCATTGTAAACGTAAGCAAATAATATTTAAAACAAAAAACAAAAATATGCTTGCCACTAACGAGATTCGAACTCCCATCCATTGAGCACACCTACGCATGAAGCTTATAAACTGTGCCACCATCTCATATGGTTGACAAGACGAAATATCGATTCTAGTGCTGTGTAGTTAAGAAATTGCAGTAATAAGCAATTGAACTAGATCAGTAAACTGCGCCATCTAGTTTATTTGTTGCGAACTTGAAATCGAGTGCTCATAGGATTATCGACGTTAAGGTGTCCATGCAATTTTGCAGCTGACTGTACATAGGGCAAATCTCCAATAACTGGCCACCCTCCCATAACTGGCCACCTCATACTAAAAATGAACTCTGTTCCCTACAAACTGAATTCAATTTATTATAACGTGGCCAGTTATTGAAGGGTGGCCAGTAATTAACACCTTATACTAAAATGCATTCTATTCTAGGTAAATAAAGTTCATTTTTAGTGTGAGGTGGCCAGTTATTGAAAAGTGGCCAGTTATAGGCGATTTACCCTATATGATAATTTTAGTTTCCGGTCTTTTTACTGGACTCATTATTAATATTGTAGTTTTGATGATGATAAATATTGTGGCTATTGAAATTATATTTTTTGTAGTCTTATGTCTGGGCCTCTATTTTAATGGGTAAATCTTTAACGTGTTATGGTATTGATATTAACTCGGTCGCCATTACTGTCAAGTAAATAAGCGCTCTGAAATGATCAACAGTACGATAAGACATGAAAAAGAAAAAAAATCCCCTGTTTTTTTTGGCCTCGGTCAGAAAATCAACTATGGGAAGTATAATTGTGAAATTTTCCAAGGCTAAAGACTATTATTTCATAAAACTTCCTTCGTAGTCATCGAGAAACGGAATTACATTAAGCAATCAAGAATTTTGTTAAAAAATTGCATAAGAATTGGGACAGAATCACCATCCCGTTGGCTAAGTGTATTAACTCTCGTCGTCACAATTCGGACTCAGCTGCAGAATCACGACTGACGTGTTCCGTGCCACGCTATTTATTTCCCAAATAGAACGGAGCCAATATTCATACTTTACAAGTTTTAAAATTTTACCGTCAAACGTTGCAACATTTTAATGGCTTTTAAATAGACAAAACTTCCCAAAATGTTGTAGTATGCCTATACAGAGAATGCATTTGGTTTAAAAGTAATCTAACCACTTATAGTTACCATAACTTTTTTTCTTTAATTAAAAATTCATATTTAACTATTTATTTTCTTTTCTCATAAAGTACGAAATGTAAGATCACTAGAATCAAAGATAAGACAAAAATGCAGGTAAAATTTCATTGATTCTCCGATAATGAAAAAAAATAAAAAAATAAAAATGCTATTTTTGGTTGATTCTTTTTTTTAATCGCTAAAAATAAACAAAATTAAAAAAAAGGTTACACTATCACCTTTTAGAGCATAAAGCACAATAATAACACAATTAGATTCAGCTCTAATATCATATGAAAAATTACACTTCACTCGCCTAGTATCCTCATTTCTAGTGCCAAGATAAAGTTATAAACAACGTTTCATTGATGTACATAATTTGCCGCCAAACTGTCTTACTTTACCTGTATTAGTAGGCGATTGCATCACACACAGCACGGCACCCATCAGCAGGCTCGCATTATCTTTTTTTAATCACGTAGTTAAAGGCCTTCTGAACTTGTGATTCAAACTTGCTGAAGGCAAACCCAAAAGGCTCTTGCTAATTATCACCCTAATAATAATGATTAACAAAATAACAACACTACATGAGATAATGTTTACAGTTTGGCAGTTTCAACTACCCTCAGTATATTATGTGACAGTATTAAATGCCTATCGCAAACAATATTTCGATGTTCGAATTCACGGAAATCCTATAACATAATACTTAAATCCGAGCAAGCATTTTAAACCTGAAAGGAAAAAACGCGGGCACAAAGCTTGCTAAATCCAAGCCAACTTTCAGAATGAAACTCTCTGAGCTAGTGAATTAAATACAAGACCATTTGGATCGTTCCGCGGTCTATAATGTGAATACATTATCCCCACAGGACTATCCCGAGGACGAGCAGTATATATAGGGTGTAACTATCAGCTATGTAGGTGGCTTCAGGTGACTCGGTTGACTTTTCTAGTAAGTGGACTCTATGTAAAGATATGTCACTTATCTTTACATAGGTGTACAACTCTTTTGTGACTGAAAGTGACGTACAACGCATAGCCTAAACTGCTGAACCTAGATACTTGAAATTTGGACAGAATATTCCTTAGCTTCCTCCTCGACCTCCAACGGGAACAAATAGAGGGAGTAGCATGTAACTTGTTTTAAGTATGAAGTTGCGGGCATCCTCAAGTTGAACAAGTACTAAGTAAGTAGTATCAACTAGTAGTTCCTACTAAGTAGTAATAAGTTACATATTATTTTCATATTGCAGCTATTTAATATTTATATATTCATGTCCAAATTCATCCATCTCTTAAAACTGTTATATTAAAATTACTATCTCAAGTCTGTGAATGCGTGTTTAAACGTGTTGACTAAATAAAATGCTTCTACACTAGTAACTCGTAGTAGTTATTTTGCCTCCACAGTCTTCAACATTGGGCGCATGTGATGGTATGCCAAGTTTTATCGTTAGTTGTTCGGTGATCTGGTATTTCGGCTATTATTCCGGGATTTTTTTTTGTGCTAGAAATCATTGTAATTCTTTCAGGTTTACTCTTTTAAACCAATTCATCGTATTATTAACTGGCAAGCTTAAGTTCATCTGCCCGACAAAGTTTATTACGTTTTGGGCGTGTACTTTGAATTCGGACTCTCGGATTCGTTGACATAGAAGCTCTGCTGAAGTGATGGACGGTCAATCAAATTAGTATGGAACAATTGAACGCAGCGCAGTTACGTAGCGAAGCGTTAGAGCAGGTTTCCACTTGTCGGGTGTCGAAACCGTCAAAATATTAGGTGTTCGATATTGTGACGGATCCGATCCCAGACAAGTGGATACTCGCTCTGACACTACCATTTGTTAGCGGTGAACCTACAGTGTTCCCTTGTTTCTTGCAGGAGATATCTTCGTGCTGGTGTTCGCTATGGACAGCCGGGAGTCATTCGAGGAGGTGATCCGGCTGCGGGAACAGATCCTAGACACCAAGGCCAGCGCCGTCAGCGGCGGTAGCCGCGGCCGCCGGCAGCTTCCCAGGGTACCGATGGCCATCGCTGGGAACAAGTGTGACAGAGATCTCAAGTGAGTCCGAACCAAATATTTTTCCCTTGATGGTTAGACATGTAAGTAGTTAAACAATGGACACATCTATCACTTAACTTTTGGTCCATGACTTTCATTTGTTTACGACAAAGACAAGTCAAATTTACACACAGGCCACCCTGATGGTGAGTGAGATCTGACTGTGAAGACTGCGAATGCGTTGCTGACCCTGAGAACTAAAATGGTGTGATGTATGTATGGATACTCGTCATTTTACCGGTCTCATTATCCCATCACCGTAACACAACAATGCTTCTTGGCGGTACGTTAAAAGATGAGATGGTGTTATCGATTAGAACAGACCCTACCACTTCTAATCAATGTCAAAATTTGTTTAAATATGCAATATTACTATCAAGGACCAAGTTATATGGTTTCAGAGTAAGCATTTCGGGGCTAATCGAAAGTTAATTTGCAGTGAAGTACGAGTTGGCATAGCTACTGTTGTTAGCCAGTCACTTGAATACGTACTGCGCCAATTACTCGCTGATTAACGACACGTGCCCAGTTGCACATTTTTATGTCGCCTCAAATCTCGTACAGTAATTATCTACCTTCACCATTTTATTAGAGAGTGACTGGTGACATTAGCGCTAGTAAACTTTGTACAAGTAGGTCTCAAGGAAACAGTAAAACTAACGGCCTGGCCACGACTTTCATTGGTGGCGACAACAAATGCATAAAGATATATGCCACGAGTAACCGCGGTGATGATTGGGTGATTTAAATAGATAGATAGACAGATAAAACGATAAAAATTTAGTCGATTCACGTTAGTGTGCCACTCACCTCACCAAAGTAGGTGTCTGGCCATTATTATGTCTAGGCCACTTCATAAATCGATGCAATTGGCATGATATTTACGAACATATTGAAGGATTCTCTAATATTTATGGTTCCATGGGTCTAGGGCCCATGGGTCGATGTTTATTTATTTATTTATTTAAATACACACAACAATCCTTACAGGCTGTCCTAATTCGACAGTGTTGACTAAATATTGTACGTTAACTTACAATATTATTAACACACAATGTTAGTACTAATCTACGTTAGCGTAGCATAAAATATACAAAGTTACTTTTGTGAATTAATTTAGAGAACAACGGAATACCTAGGTCAACCTCGACCGTTAGACGGTTTAATGTGCGCAGCGCGCTCGCTGTATTAATGTCGCCATGTCAATTACAGAGATAGTATAAATTGTCACTAATCATCCTTAAAGTCATCAGGAAAGAGTAGAGAAACAAACTCCCTGACGACATCAGGTAGGTCATTTATCATTAGAACAAATTCCAATGGCTCCAAGTTCCAATAAGTGACAAGCGCAGTCCATATATTGGCGCATCGCATGTAGCTAGCTAGCAAAGAAATGAAGGGTATGTGGAGTGCATCTCGCGTTCGCCAATTTGAGTAACAGGACATAATTATTCATTATAGACGGTGTAAATAATTATGTCCTGGTGCTTTTTATATATTGCCTTGTCCGCCATAGACAAATAATCATGCCAGAACCACAAATGTCCAAACCAGCATAATGTCGATCATCGAATTACAGCAAATACTACTTAAATATGTCAAAGCTTGTGTGGTACGGAACGCTTACCATGAGTTACAATAACCGTACTCGCTAGCGAGTCGAATGCTCTGTCCCTCTCAGCATTTGACTCTTTAGCGAGTAAATACAGTCACTGTAATTCATGGTATGGGTAAGGACTGAGCGCGAAACCGGATACGCGATTCGCCGGTCTCCGTTTCCGTACAATATACGTACACAATAGAATGCGAAAGCAATCAATTTATTCGTATGCTATTTGGAGGAAAAAAAGCTTCTATAACATCGCATGTTATTATGTTATCTGAAATCATAAGCGTTAGTTATAAAGAAGAATGTTTTTTTAGCGTTAATACTAACAATAGGATGCCAAAATTTCACCAAATGTCACGACAATATTTAAACAAGCATTTTAGGTCGTAACCTGTGATTGCAAAAACAATAAAACAGTAATAATTAAAGATTGCCTACGTAATTAAGATTTTTTTATGTGTTTTCCGATAACTGTCTGAGCATTTGCCACTAAGTTTTCCAAGATTTGTTTTCTGGTCAAGAAAACATGCACAAATCAGCAAATCAGAGCAAATTCGGCCTAAGATTCAGGTTTACTTACTAAACGTTTTTCTTTTCTAGGCTGTTTACAATTAAGTCCAATAAAAGTTTCTTCTTTACAGGACTGTACAGACAGAGGAAGCAACTGCATACTGCGCAACGCAAGATTCCGCCTGCGTCTTCATCGAGACCTCAGCCAAAAAGAATTACCACGTCGACGACCTATTCTACGAGCTCTTCGTTGTTGCCAACCTGCCATTAGAAATGGCTCCGAACCACCACAAACGGGTCAATACCACCTTCGGAAGTCCATGTACCCTCCCTCCTACGAGCAGTCAAAGCAGCAGGAGTAAGAAATGTACTCTTTCCATCAAAAGAAGATTGTCAGACGCCTGCGGCGTGGTCGCGCCCAACGTGAGAAGACCCAGTATTAGAACGGACCTTATGATAATGAGAACCAAGACTTGTGCCAAAGGTGACAGTGACAGTGCTAGCGGCAGCCCTAAGCTGAACCTGAACCGTCTGGTCCGCTCCAGTGGCCAGAACGACAAGAGATCGTGCGTCATCCAGTGATATAGTTAATCAAGTCTTGTCGAGTTGTTCGAAATTGACCAGGAACAGATTTTCTGAAGCTTTTCACAGCATGTCAAAGTTATGGAACATTGTTGTCAGCGATGCTGGATCTCCAGATAAACCAAGAGCCTTGGCATGCAAATCTGTTAAGAAACCAAGAAGATATGGCAACGTTGATGGTGATCTAACCTATCTACCGGTAAAACTTTGTTTAAAATATCTGAAATTAATTCATATTTTTTATTACTTTGTAAGCGAATTTCCATTATGATTTTTGGATGTTATAATATATATTGAATTAAAATAATTCTTCGTTCGTCCCTCGATAAACACTGTTATAAGGTTATCTTTCAATTACTTTAGACACCCATATGAGAATAGAGTAGTGAAAATCGTAACTAAGTAGATAGTTTCCAAAGTCGATAAAATACAATACTCGTTTCCTTTGAAAAAGGTATTACTTGAATGGTATGAAATTCTTAGCTCTGGTCATTAACTGTTATGAAACGTGTAGTGTCTGAGACCGGTGATACCAGGAAGACATCACGACCTAAGAGGTTTCAACAGAAATCGATGTGCAATAGCCCCTACAAAACCCCATTAGCTTAATAAGAGTTTGTTGTAAACCTTTACAAATGAAAGCTAATGTGTATATTTTAGTTCCTGTTTGGGTAACTCCAACAACAGTACGTTTAAATAAAATTTGGCAGCGGGCGCGGAATGTAATATTGTAACGGTGTGTATTTAAGGATTGTTAAGAGATAGACTCTAAGGGAGTGCATGCCTTGTTGCTTTAATGGATAACGATCGATGTCGAGCTTGAATCCATAGGGTTTGGAACAATTGTATAGTATTATAAATCTAATGCAAAATAAATGTTGACTCCATTTTAACAGAGTTATTTTCATCTTCTTCGGACTGTATCTTCTTAATCATGTGAAACTTTAATAAAAAAATAGTCGTTTATGTTTCTGACAAAATTTAAAATCTGATATCATTGTTGAAATGGGACCAAAATAAGAAATTGCGCTCATTTCTTAGAGTATAGATCTTCTGGAAGACAATCTCAAACTTTCCTTGCGACGTACTTGCTTAAATTGTTATCTTTTCGGAGATGTGAATCTCTCGTTTACTAAGAGTACTTATTGTTAAAAAATCTATGCCTATTACTAAACTATATAAATTTTATCCATACATAATGAAAAGGTTATCATTGTAAAATCTATATTATAATCTTTTGTAACCACCTTTTACCTAAGAATATGTATTGCTAATAAACAATGTTTTTATTTTATTGTTTTATTGCCACCTCTTGTTTTAAAAGTGCGTGATTAGACGAGTACATTCTTATTTAAAACAATATGACTTGAATGACCCCTGTGACAGCAATTTCTAGGGTTCCGTAGTCAAACTAGGAACCCTCATCGCTACGTCGTCCGTCCGTCCACGCTTCGACAACCGACGATTAGAAATTTTGATTTACATAATTTAATCCATTTTCATGATAAAATAGATTTGCACATTATTTCATCTGTTCAGAGTGCAATCATGCAGTATTCTTCGAAAAATTAAGCAGGTTTGTACTTTAAGTTGAAGATATTCAGAATTCTGATTATTATTCCTGTTTCTGAGGAGCATTTGTCATGATTAATGTTTCGGCACCAACAACAAGTTCACAAGAAACCAGCGTAAGTACTAGTCCTAGGTACAATGCGACACAAAAAAGTTGGAGTTAAATGAGGGCGCCACTTTCTACGTAACACGTCACATTTTCGATTTAAAATGCTTAACATGACAACAATTTAGTATGTTTTTTTAGTTTCATCTTATTTAATTGCTAGGATTTTGGGGCGCACTGTACATAGTAGCTAGATTTTATTATCTTATCTATTTCACCGCCCTACTTATGCACTTTTGTGGCGTAAAGAAGGCAACCGAGTACACAGGCCTGATGCGTTTTAGAGACAACTAGCTTCTGCCTGCGACTTCGTCCGCGCATATTTACATTATCATCATTCCCTCGGAAACTTCGATATTTTGCGGAATGAAAAGTAGCTTAAAGATATGTTAATCCAGGGTATGAGCTATCTCCATTTCAAATTTCATCCAAATTCGTCCAGCCGTTGCAGCGTGAACCGATACTTTAACGAGAATTACATACAACGCTTTAATAGTTAACATTAAAAAAATACAACCACAGAGGTTCCTTAATATAGGACATATTAAAGGAAACTTATCTTATGGATGTGGATAAACACATTATAGCGTTAAACTAACGATATTTTTCATCACGTTAAGGTATTACCGAAAGGTTGGAGCCCTTGGATCTGCGAAGGGACTTTGGATCTCTTTGCGTATTCTAAAGGCTCTATCACAGAGAGAGCTCTGAGGAATTGTTTAGCGTGGTACCTACAGCGCCATTATATTATAGAAAAACTCGCCACCGGAGTAAAGTTAATTCATACTACCTGGAACCATTAAAATCGACTACAGTCTGTTTCCAAAGACCCTTTAATCCTCGTACCTTGAAACTATGGAATGAACTTCCCTCCACGGAGTTTCGTCAGCACTACGACATGTCCTCCTTTAAACGCGGCTTAACAAGAGTATTCACTGAAAGGCAAAATCTTCGCTGTGCCCCTGACATTCCTGATGATCGTTGCCTCTTACGGCTATTAAAAAAAAACGTCTGCTACATCCTATAACAAATAAACTGAATTGGACCCATTGTCCGAATAAAGTATAAACCTGTCTTAAGAGCGTAATATTATTTATCCCCAAGGACCCGGGGACCGGCGTCGCATAATTTAAGAAGCATTTAGGCCTCATTTACATGAATGTATTTTAAATTAAAACTGGATAGACCTCCCCGAGCACCATGCATGCGTAGATTCGGATCGTTTTATGAAATGTAATATTCAACAGTGAAATTAACATTCCGAGGCTGGGATATTGTGGAATTTAAATCTTATGCTTATGTAGGTCAGCCTTTGTAGGTATTTAAAGACCATTTTGGACAAGGGTTAAAAATATAAATTACTGTTATTAATGTTAAATGGCCAGGGATACAAGGAGTTTCCAAGGCTTTATCCATGGGCATTAGTATAACTCGAGCTCTATTTAGAACGATAAAATGTTATGGTATTGTTTTTAACGATTTTAATTCGGCAGCCATTACTGTCAAGTGGATAAAATCAGTGTCACGTTGACGATACGACGTGGAATATGTGTTCTGCATCCCGTAAAATATTTCAAACACTAAAGTGTTTAAATTTAATTAACGTGTGAGTGACGCCTTTTGTATTTGACATATCGATGAAAAGGTTGGACAACCACAATGGGTTAACATGCAATCAATACTGGTCTAAGTAACTCTAAAAATCTAAATCACAGTTTCAGAATTTTGTACAGTCGACATAAATAAGTGATTATTTATGTACCTTGTCGCTTTCAATCGTTTCACAATTTTGTATGACATTTCAAACACGACGTTAAAGTGACAAGGAACATAATTGATCACTTATTTATGCTGTAAACTGTACCCTTAACAGCTTTCAAAATGTATGATCTAAGAGTCGCTTAAAATTGATTACCATAAGAACGTTTAGTCAAATTGTTATTTAATATCCAAAGTAGTAGTAGCCTACTATTTATGTGACGATTAAACACTTGAGTCTGTCATCGCCACACAAATTACTAAAAACAAACTGGAAATGTTGTACACAACATGCACTTATTTTCCAACAAGTTTAAACCATCATGATTATCTGACACATCAACATTAAAATAAATTCGTCAATCGTGCGGGACCAATGATAAAAACGACGTCGAATTATGACATTTATTATTAACACAAATAACACCCCATTTCCCGTGCGATTGTAATCTAAATTATGTGCCACTCACGAATAAAAGGGCTTCCGCGACATCGCATGTGCGTTCCACACGAATTACGCTTCGAAACAAAAGAATAGCGCCATGTGTAACATACTTTTTTTAATTGTAATTTTATTGCTTTTTATTTTACTGCATGATATAATCGCAGTAAAGTTATTAACAGTAGTCGGATATACTCCCATATTGATTACTATTTTTTAAAGAACGAACTATTTTGAGTAGTTTACGTCAATCAATACCCCTTATTCTTTGAAGTGTTAAACGAATACAAAATGGGAATAGCGTGTAACTAGATAAAAGGCAACTGGCCATTGCACTAAATAAATGACTTGAATTGGTTTTGCTAATTCTAACAAAATAAAAGCTGTAATTCGCTACAAACAAAAAAAACGGTACCGTTATAAGTCTGTCAGTGTTAGTAGACCGTGTTGGAGCAAACTTTTCAAAGTGATTGATTTGTTTAGAGCGAGATCATAGCCCTGCCGCTCCGAGAACGAGTGACCTAAAAACGTTCACTAGTTCCGATCGAGTACGTACTGATTTTTACAACCTGAACACGTTTATCGTTATGTTTTTATTACCCACTATTGTCCCTTTTTCTGTACATAAAAAGGAAAATTACCAGGGGAATAGCGGAAGTAATTAACTTCTGCGCAGACGTAGTCGCGGGTAAAAGCCAATATTTTTTTGACATATCGATTATGTTTTTTTTTTGTTTTTGACCTTAATAAACTCCGATTGAAATTGAAACAGGAGAAATATTTCCCCATTTTTTTCTTTACCTTAGTTAGGAGGGAATTAGGTAGGGTCAAACTGAGATAACTCATTGATCTAATCAAAGCTCGATATAAAGGTAAATTTCTACTGAAAGGCCCAAAGGTAGGAAGAAAATAAAATTATCCCTCAGTCTAATAGAACTTTACATTCCCACAATATTGGAGGTAGTAAGCAGGATATGATTCTGTATAATATGATTGATTAATTTACATACGGTTTCTTGTTCCGGTTTTGAACTAAAAATGTATTAAACCAAATTGTAATAACAAATAATACCAAAATAGGGTCTACACTGTAACAATGCAGTGGTTACGCTGATTACCTGTTTGCATTTTATAAACAAACAACCTTAATTAATTTCACTACACATTCACTAAAATACACGACAAATCTTATATTTGTTGTTTACTAATAACTGATAGACCACACATTGCCATAGATTATTAGAAATGTGACTGTCATAGATCGACTTTGTCGAGTGTTGGCGACACCTAGCCTATTATTTAAAACATTCTCTATATATATATATATATATTTTAATTATAGTCAACTTAAATGTAAATAATAATAATATAATCATGGTAATTGTAAAACGCGCATGAGAAAATAATGGAGGGTATGATGGTGTCTTACCTACATGTCCCGTTAGTTTTGCTCATGACGCGTAGTGGCGCTCTTACATTTCTTTGTTCGCCCAACTGATTTTGAAATGTAATCGAAAGGGGCGAAAGGTTAGGCCACGCTAACTTCATTCTCCCTCTTACGCACCACAGCTACTTCTTGCACACAACATCTAGCATCTACGTGATTCTATAGGTATACCTAAGTATTTAAAATCAGTGCTATTCCCCATATCGGGGAGCTCCGCTAAAGGCACATCCACGCCTGGAAGTACAGCTCCGCTAGGGGCACATTCACAGTAAGGAGTATAGCTCTGTAAGGATAACAGCTCTGCTAGGAGCATAGCCTCCCACCGCCTACTCCTCTATTTGGCCGGTGCGGCCTCTACCTACTGTGACCAGGATCGTCGAGTGGGTTCCGTGCTACACACCGGGTGCTACCCCCGACGCCAGGATCCTGTCACCGCACACCGTCGGACTGCCGACGGTTTCTACCCTGCTGCTCCGCGTCACCCAACTGCGAGGGAAGTGCTAGCTCACTTCGCAGTATCAGACCACACCTTACGAACCTGGTTCACTAATGTTTGACCAAAAAAATATTGACAAATGATCATTTGACAAACAACGTTTCACCAAATAATCATTTGGCAAACGTGACATTTGACAAAAGTATCATTTTGCAAAAACTCAATTAGCAAATGATCAATTAGCAAACACTACACTTGGTAAATGTGTTAAATAATAAAATGTCAATTGACAGTTTTCCATTTCACCAAATATTATTTCCTGTAGTTTACCTATTTCTGGGCAGAAAAAAATAACCTCGAAGGCCAAGGCGGGAGCAAAGCTCCCGCCTTGGCCTTCTAACCTAACCTATCCGAGTCAGTTCTGCCCAGATTCGTCTTGCTCGTTGCATTTAAAATTTTGTCTGATAACTCCGTTGCTAAATGTTCATTTTGTCAAATAATTACTTATAAAATGTAAATTTAACTGTTGATCATTTGAATAAGTGAGCCATTTTTAAAATGACAACTAGTAAAATGATCAATTGGCGAAACATTTTTTTGCAAAACGTTGTTTGTCAAGTGTAATTTTGCCAAATGACTTTTGGTCAAACGGCAGGACACCCCCCCTCTTCTGATCACACTACCGCCGTTCTTATAAATAAATAAATTAAACTTCTCTGGACTTTTTACTTTACCACCCGTTAGGACGTGATAACATATAGAAATCAATTTTCATTAACAAGCAACTGTAGGGCCGTATCAAAGCAAAGGATTTTTTTACTAAAAACATTCTTTATAAAGAAAGGGAAACCGCATCAAAGTCGGGAGCAGGTGGAGCTAAAACATGATGTTATAAAACCGCTATTATGAAAACCTTTTATATTTTCTTATCTACAAAGTAGTGGTTACATTAAAGAGAGGAAACTGTCAGTTTTCGTTTTTAGACCTTTTTTTGGGTGTAATAAAAATGTGTAAAGCTCCCGAACTTGGGGGTTTATATTAATGTTTTAACTAATATTTTCACCATCAACCATCATATTTAAAAATACTAACATGTTACTACTTTTCGGAGTAAACATTAGTGTGTAGGTATTAATTATAACGTATTCAATGTGATTAATACATAAACATCCAGGTATAAGATATCGAATTCAATGCATAAGCTATTAATTGTTTAACAATCGTTAATTATTCCCATAATGATGTAACATCAAATCACAAAAATTCTGTTAAGCTTCGGGCAACGTCTGAAAAATGAAAATGAGTTATATTCATTGGAATATTGGCTCTAAAAATGTATCAATGGACTGCACTGTGCGATATTTTAACAAATTGATTATCAAGTTATCTATATGCACGAGGCTAAGCCTTTTTGCGGAATGATTAATGTTCGTTTACCTATTTCTATAAAAAAAAAAGTATATGTTCGTAGCGGGCCTTGACACATCTTAACTTCCTTAATCCAACCAAATAAAACCTACAATCCTTCGAGCTACTGTTGTTTTTCTACTGTGATCATTAGAATCCAGAGCCAATATAATAGAATAGAATACAAAATACTTTATTCCCCTTAATGAGTATGCCATGGATACGAAAATCCAAAAAAGTACGAAACGAAATTTAAACGTTCTGATAAATTTACTCGCAAGTAGTCGAAAATATTTTTATGTCGACTATTTACATCCGTCAAAGGGTGCCGGCTCAGCATGTGCTGCAGCATTGCCTTGGACGCACTTAGAGATCCACTCACTCAATAACTTTGGATAATTATACTAAAAATAAAACAACAACTAATGCTTAAATGAATTCTAAATAAAGTTACTAAATATTTCCCTTCTGAATCGTCCTTTTTGTCCTTTATTGTGGGCACAAAAGAAAATAAACGAAAAAAAAAGATAACATGGGCGAAACGAGTGTTACAAAAATCGAGTAATTTTTCAGCTTTCAGCTGACATGGCCACGTGGGCATAAATCCGCACGGTTATTTGCATCAGACACGACCGTTACAGGGCCGAGATTAAAGCCGGTAAAAACCATTTATTGCCTTTGACCGGTTATTATATTGTCAATGTTTTGATAGCTCTTATTTACTTGACGGTAATGGCCAAGTTTAAAACCAAAGAGAATATAACACTATGTTAATAAGAGGCGGAACTTACAATTAGAACATTACGTTTTTACCGCATGCAGGGCCTCTATTCCCGACGTTAAAAACGATATCGTGTTGAGCTGTTATCGTATTGTCACCGTTTTGATAGCTCTTATTTACTTGACGGCAAAACAAAACCATAACATATCAAAGACGGTCATTTACTACCAAAGCAACAGACAAACTTTAGAGGTAGGTAGAGTTGACGAAATATAATTTGCGCCGATTTGACGTAGCGCTTCTCAGACAGTACTATTACCGTACGGTAATATCTAGGCCACACTATTCGTACCTCACTTCGGGTTCAAGGCTATATCAGACACTGTAAATTACTTTTTGAATTATTCAAATCGGACTTATTCAAAAGTTATCATGACTGTAATATAAATAAACCTATTTTTAATTTAAACATAACACAACCACTATACTAATGATTCATATACCAATATACGCATACCACCCATTTTGTAAGTCTGCAATAACAACGTGCAAATAAGTGAAGAAAATTACTAACGCCACCTGAAAGTCTGGATGTCCAGTGTTGCCAGGTCCAATCGGAAAAGTCACAAGATACGAAGCTTTCCTGATTATCAGGAGATGGAAAAAAGTCAGGAGATTTCTGGACTGGATTTCTGTTACTCATTGCAAGATTCGTACTGTTGTGAACTAACCATGAATTGAGGCTTTACAGTGGGTTCATTTAGAGATATCACAATTTTAATATTAAAGCGGCAAGATTTTTCTGTCGCGACAGTTACCGAGTGTTAGTACGCCTTGAGCGTTATCACTTGTCACGTAGGTACAGTGCCCGGCAGTAAATATTGCAGCTAGGCAATCATCGCATTTCCGAACATAAACGAATGCTAATTCATTTCCATGTCCATCAATTACTAGATTTGTCATTTATCAGAATTAGAATCCAGAACAAGTACTTTATTATTGTTTTGTTTGATTCCAGCGTGAACTATGTAAAGCTGTAAAACTACTTTTTAAATATAATTTACTCCTTTTCAACATGTATATGAAATTAACACAAATGTTAAACAAAATAAAATACTTCAACCGGCTTCCAAAAAAGAGGGGGTTCTTATGTTTGACTATTAGGTATGCAACTAAATAAAATGAATATTTATTCGATGACTGACGAAACACGAAGTTTGCCGGGAGACAAAGAAATTAGAAGTATTATACATAATCAGAACACATCTCAATTCCTTCCATTTCACTATCTGTGCTCTCATTGAGGTCAGTATCATTGTCACTATCAGCCGTATTTATCATTAGTCTATCAGTGTAATCGTCTACACCGTGTTGAATTCTTCGATATTCATTCTCACATTTTATTGCATGTTCGCAAACCTTTTTCCACTCTTCGGCCCCGATCATGTTTACTTTTTCAGTCAATATTTTTTTTATTGAAGTTATATTCATATCCACTAGCTTTCTAGCAGCTACATAGCCTTTCAGTTGAGACCAAATATTTTCAATTGGATTAAAATCCGGACGGTATGGTGGCAAACGCAACACAGTGTGCCCATGTTCGGCAAGTACCTTGTCGAACTGTAAGAGTTATACTCTGTTTATTCTAAGATGATGCCTTTGACTAAAAGTAGGATCGGAATTATTTTGGGGTTTCATTCGAAGACGCGTGGGCCTAGTTGGTCACTACCCTACACACGAAGCTAGCGGCCCCGTGTTCAAATCCCGGTAAGGGCGGATATTTGTGAGATGAAAGCGATATTTATTCTTGCGTCTTTGATGTTCTCTATGGATTTCAGTATGTCTCTATATAAGTAAATTTATCGTTGTCTTGCTCCCATAGTACAAGCCTAGAGTTTGGTTTGGGACTAGCTCAATTTTTGTGACAACAAGGAATAACACCACAATACTAGTAGGTCTAGTTATGATGGTCAGGATTCAGGGAACATAGGGAGGGGGGAATAAGAGGAATTGCCGCCATAAATTCTTATTGGAGTGGTGTTTACTGCACTCGGGATGCAGGAGAGCTCCTCCCGCTTCGATAAAGTCCATTAGACGAGCGAGCCAGTAATATTGTTAAACCAGTTTATGACCTGAACGGTAGAGTTAGGAAAATGTTCAACGTAGACTGCACGTGTAGTTTTACAAGCTTGCTGAACTACAGGAGATGGCCGGTGTTATTTTTTAAAAGTAACATTTATCTTGTACTTTGTCCTAATCTTTAGTGAAAATTCATTGAAATACGTTAAACCGGTTTTGTGTTACTGGATAACATACATACATACGTACATAAAATCACGCCTGTTTCCCAGAGGGGTAGGCAGAGACGACTTCTTTCCACCTGCTACGATCCTGACAAATGTCTTTCGCTTCTTCCACATTCATACATCGAGTCATGCACGCACGTCGGTTTCGGGTACTTAAGATTCGGCCCTTTTCCAGTATTTCTCCGATTTGATTCGAAAAAGTACGCCTAGGGCGGCCTCTTCCGACCCTTCCACTCATTTTCGCTCTGTATATCTCTTTCGTCAATCTTCTTTCATCCATCCTTTCCAAATGACCGGACCATCGAAGCATACCCTTTTCAGTCTTAGTCACTACATCTTCTTTTAGTCCACATTTCTCTCTGACCTTTTCATTCCTTACTCTATCAATCAGCAACAACACTACTACTTATTACTGGATAACAATAATTAAAATATTATGAATGTTAGTAGAATTGATAGGGACTATCAGCCCAATGGAAACCTGACCCACCACAGAACTGTGTCACAGTAACGTTATGATTTAAGTCGTAAGAAGTGTCACACAAATTGTTTTACCAGTATAATGTCATAGTGATACCGTTCTATGACGGGTCAGGGTTCCATTACAAATACAAATACAAATTTATTTTCATCACACTTGCTCGTAAATGGTGTTATTCCATGCCTGTATACAGAAAGACAATGGCCTAAATTGTTCCCGCGGGAATTATGGCGAGTTTGTCATCCCTAGGGAGTAATGACTTGCTTTTTAAAATTTGCAACTCTTTCGTACATCATTTCTGACTAAGGAGGTTTAATTTTCAGCCAAAAATTAAATCGGTTTCTAATTTCATCTTTAAAAATTAGCTATAGACTAACTTACATTACACAAAACCTATACGCTTCATTAAACTTCATTATTTTTATACCTATTTCAAGTTTATATCAACATTTATCATTAATTTTAGTAATTATACATTTTTATCAAATTGGCTAAATCTGGCTCGAATCCAGGTCGAAACTAAAGTTATTAAAAAAAAATTAAAAAAGTTATTATCTGTGGTAGAGGTCACAAAAAAAAATCGTTTCCATTTACGTTCCCGTTCGTCAAAAGTTATTTCTTTATATTTTGCAGAGTTAAAGCGTTTTCACTTTGTTTTTTTTCCTCGCAAATGTGATGAAAACCATTGTGTGTATCACAGGCAGTAAGGGGATTACTAACTCGAGTCATTAAAAGCCGTCCGCCTTCGGCGTCGGGTTTCTAACACTCTCGTTAGTAATTCCCTTCATACTACCCTTGATGCACAATGTACTATTATTTGCCAGTAAACACAACCACTAAAACATGATAAGTACAATGTGTATGTAGCTTATACTCGTAATTACACTCAGGAGCAAAAATATCGGGTCAGAGTGTGTTTTTCATACTAAAGAGGCTATTTCAAAGCCTTGGTTCCTCGCCAGGGAATGCTTTGATGATGAATACCTCGAGCATCGATACAGGACTTCCAGAGTGCCTAGGATACCCAACTGAATAAATCTACAGTTAACGCCGGAATTGTGCATGTTCAGAAAAACATCTAAAATGGCAATAACATGTAAGAAAATCCAAGTGCTGACCCAAACTCTCCCGCTGTTTTGTTAACTGATTGTGCGATCAGTTAGGTATCTTAACAAATTTTGACCTCCTCTATTGATCCTCGCAGTATCCACCATTAAACCTCACTCAAAACAACCCCTGACGAGGAACCATGGCTTCGAAATAGTCTCGTTTGTATGAAAAAAGCACTCTGACCCGGTGTTTTTGCTCCTGAGTGTAAATACTTTGGCATTGTGTTATTATATAACGTGAGTATGACAATACAATGTTCCTTACTCCCCGTACTAGTTAAAACTGTATCACGGTCGAGTAAGATCCGTCTTCCTATTGATTCACTCTTAATTCTTAGCTAGGTTATTAAGTTAAACAATGTAGCAAAGTAATATAAAAATGAAGAAATATAAGTTGCTCAAATGATTATTTGAGGGTAGAAGTTGTAAATAAGTACACCGGCTCCTAATTATGAATACAGCTAACTTAACGTAAACAAGTAGTATATGTAGAAAATTTATTGGGCTGATAGTACATTAAAATACCTAATTCAATCCTTATAAAGTACCTAAAGACTAGCTATTGCGACCTCCGTCCGCGTAGAATATAGCTTATGTTAATAATAATAATATAGCACATAGCACTACTCGTACTAGTGAAATAATTTTCAAAATCATTAGTTTTTAATTTATAGATTAACAAACATATCATACAAGCCTCTAATCCCAGAGTGGGATCGGCAGACCACCTGCAAGAACAGAATTACCTACAAGTCTAAAAACTTGTTGATAATTCTTTAATCACATTTTGCAAGATTAGGCTAAAAGGTTTACCAGCATATTAGTGGCAATCTTGCAAGCCTATTGCTTAACCATGCTACAAGTCTTTATTACCTTATTGGCCTCTTCGACATCCACGGGAAGACATAGAGTGGCACTTTTCTAACACGGCAAGCAAATTGGGCTTATTATTTCAGTGTAGATAAAATCTGGTCAATGTTGCACTGAGATTCCATAAACGTAAAAAAAAATGAAAATGAAAATTCAGATTGAGTTGGGCTTAAAATGTGAAATTTCCTCAACACTAATGGTCCAGTGAAACAAAAGCCAGCAGTTTCAAACTTTACGGGCATAACCATAAAACGCGCGTTTGTAAACCGAGAGGAACTGGGTCAACAATACTTTTAACTCCTCTTGTTGCGTTGCACGAAACGCTCTGTATAATGAGTGAAACTTGACTTCCGGAACGGTTCTTGTCATTGCTATTGTACGGGTAACATCGCGAAAGTTGTAGGAAAACTTTAAGCGCTAACAAAATGCATTTTTTGATATACACGTGTATACACGACCATATTTTGTGGAGATAGAACAAAAAACATTAAGAAGGAAAAATATAACTATCCTACTTAAAGTTCGTGTGTAAGAGTGCTTGTGTGTGTGTGTGTGTGTGTGTGTGTGTGTGTGTGTGTGTGTGTGTGTGTGTGTGTGTGTGTGAGTTAGTTTGTTAGCTCTTTCACGCTGCAATGGCTGGTCGGATTTGGATGAAATTTGGAATCGAGATAGCTTATACATTGGATTAACACATAGGCTACTTTTTATCCCGGAAAATAAAAAACTTACCGAGGGAATAAAGATAATAGAAATCTACGCGGGCGAAGTCGCGGGCAGAAGCTAGTTAGTTAGATAAAAGACCCCGATATAATGGTGACCCCTTCTTTCGGATATCTCTCAAACGGCCCATCCGATTTTCATGAAACTTGACAGAGAACCATCGCTAGAAAACCTGCTTTCAAATAAAAAATCCGCATCAAACTCGGTCCATAAGTTTAGGAGCTGGGATCCGCCCATAGATACGCAGATACACACGTCAAACTTATAATACCCCCTCATTTTCCGTCTGGGGTTAAAAATATACTACTGTAACAAATTTGTACATCACGGTGGCTATCATACTTAATTCTATGTCTCTCTTAAAACAGAATTCTGTACAAGATTTGGTAAGGTGATGTTGTGTTCCAAGAAACGCTTGTGTGTATTTCAAACTAAAATACCAAGTAAACATAAGAACAACAGTATAATTGAGGCATCAATACTCGTACATCACATAACCCATAATTGTATCGAATTTAACTTCATCGATTGTATAATTTCATAGAATTTTATTTCAATCAATCAATCAATCAATTTTTTTATTTGTGAAGCATAGGTAGTAAGGATGGATTGGATGGATTCATCAGACACTAATTCCTGCTCAAGCCATGTGTTCGGGATATCTTAAACGTTAATAACGTTAGGTTCTAGCCACTGGTGATTTTACCGTATGCCTTTCGGTAAAATGAAAATTCTGCGTATTGATACGATCGTTGAAAGGTGTTTCGATAAAGCAATATTATATGGCATTTGTTAGAGAGTTGTTTATCAAATCTTACACAGAATGAAAGTTTTTATGTTGAAATTGGGATATTTTAACGACATAGTTTTCACCTTTTTTAATAAAGCAGACACCGATTCCATTGGGGTAACATTACACAAATTGGATTGCGTCTATTGCACTTAATTCTATAAAAAAATGTGTCCATTATACGGCATATGTATTGCTGGTGTAAATGTCGAAAGTAGGGTGATATTGGGGATTCTGGATCATTTTTCCTCGCTGCGCTCGGATGATCCAGAATCCCCAATTGATCCATCGATCAGTGAACCAGAATTCCATCTCGACTGATACTGTCGAAATGTAGGTTTTACCAGTTTCATTTACAAAATTGTTCAACAAAAGAAGCAAAACCGGAGTGCCGTATATAATTTGGTTTTACGTATATTTTGTTTACGGCACTCCGGTTTATTTTTTAATAAATTTATTTTCTTTCTTTCACATATTCTTTTCTTTCTTTCACATATTCGGGCTTGTTCCCCACACTTTCTGACAACCATTATCATACTAATGTAGGATATAATAGTCCGCTAACAGTTTTCTGGAGTGGCCAATTCCATACTAATTGTTTAAGGACTAGGTGGTCTTTCATTACGTTCCAAAGGGGCGCCTCCTCCGTACTGATAACTACTCAACCAAGATAATGTTAGAACGCTAATCTATATATACGTCCGATCATAAAAACTTTGATAGCGCGATTTAGGTCTTTTTCAATTAATACTGTCAAATCAAAAGTCATAACTACAAACAATTTTTGGTTTCGTGCTATATTCAGTTCTTATTAAAAACCACATTATTACAGGAGTCGATCAAGTGAAATACATTAACTATTCCAACATTTGTATATTATTCAAGTCATGCGAGATTGTTATGACATCTATTAAGAAATATAGGTACTTAATACTGCTAATCGGATAACAAAGTGACTCATGCGCGACGCTACTGCAACTAAGAACTTTGCTAATCAATGTTATTGTTTAGCGCAAGATGGCGTTAGCGATGTTATTAGCATAGAATACTGCAATTAAATTATGGTCTTTATTAAGTAAAAATTCCGACAGTGAACTGAAACTTTGATAAATAAATCGGGTGGAACTATTGAGTTAGGTATATTAACATTGTTAATTATGTGTGTTTGATTCCGAAGCCTACTAATATTTTTGCACTTGCGGTGTGCACCAAATTTCAACTAATCTATAATTATTAAAGTAATAAAAATAGTTGCGATATCTATCTCAACCAGGTGGCAACTTTATTGCTAATCGGACAAGAAACTCAACTGTTGATGGTGCGATGGCTAAAGGCGACTTGTAAATCCTTGAGAATTGAAAGTTTGGAATTATGGAATTCGGTATTTTTAAATGAAGATTTAAATAATTCGAGATTTTTTAGGGTGTTCCCATTCGGTGCATAATAAACGCAAGTACATGCTGCTACCATATACGAATAAGGTTTCAGTTTAACGCGACTAGCTGGCGCCGCGCCTTATACGTGTGAAGGATTGGGATTGATTCACAATAATTATATTTCGAATACTAAAAGACAAGCGTCTGTAATGCAGAATTAAGGTTTCATTTTGTTTGGACAATATCATTTGAAATAAAAAAGATATTACTAATAATTTTAATTGGTAACATCTAAATGCAGCCTTAGTTTCTAGGGTTATAAATGGAACATCCTTTTATTTGAGCATTCAAATCGTTGTGACAGTGCAGTGAGTGAAACAAGTGTCTAGAAACAAGTTGCAGCAAGTATGTACGTAAATTATTATCTTTTATTTTATTACTATTGTTAATTGTGTTTGGTTAGTGATGCTTGTTCAAATATTTTTATTAAAATTTTATTAAATTATTAAAATAGGTCGTCAGTGTTCAATCCGTTCGACTCCGATGAGGAGATCAGTGCTGCCCAGCAACAGCCTGCATCTGCTGCATCTACGAGTTCGGCGAAAGTTAAGACGGTAAAGGCGAAGCAGAGAAGAACTAAGAAGGCGACGGAGCCCTCTGCACTGTGCGACCGTGATTCAGACCTGGATAGCAGCACAGCGAATGCATCAGCTGCTCAACCGAAAAAGAGACGACTCGCTGCGTTTCTTGATTCCGAGGTAAGATGCCAATCTCATTATCATTGTTTCTCAACATACTTCGCAGACATGGTAGCTTAGTTGGTTTGGTAGTGATGCTGCCTATGAAGCTGCCGTTCGCGGGTTCAAATCCGGTGAGGAAGATATTTGTTCCCAACTCTTGGATGTATTTAATACATTTAAATTAATTATAATATTTAATTCTCTATATAAGGTTTTTTTATTAATAATTATTAAATTAGTGACTCGCTAACATAGATACTCACAATTGAGTTTTTCTATAGGTATAACACTTATTATTTTTATAAATATAAGTGTTTTCTAATTATAATTTATAAAGGTGAATAATAAGATTACGAAAAAAATTTCAGGGTGATGAAGATGAACCGATTAGAGCCGCTCCGCTGCGCAACTTTCTGACGAGGCGCACGGGCTCCGGGTACACGCTGCAACGAGACCCCAGCCGGCGCGGGGAGTACTACGTCGAGCTCCGAGTCTTCACCACGCGCGAGCTCGAGCCGCTAGCGACGGAAGCAACCAGGTGGAAACATGCTTTTTTCACATATAAAGGGGCTGTAAATAACAATAGCCCCGTTTTCAAAGCGGTCGGGCAAGTTGCTCAGGCTGCTAAAGAAGAGTATAAAGGCATACAACCTGTGTTGTACCCGTCAAATACTTTTTAACAGATTTTAGTGTTTTTTTGCAGTAATCTACTTTTATTGTTTTTGTAGTAATCTACTATTTACACTCGATTACAGATACATTTTAAACTTTTATGGTTTTCAACAAATGTAACCTTTGCAAAACAAAGATCTTAGAGTAAAAATAGTAAAAGATGTTTTTTTGTGATGTATGTAATGTTACGGTTCCAAAATTAGCAGCACATAAAAAGACTAATATCCACAAGTCTAATAGTTTGTTAAGTACGCGGCATGAAAACGTTTTTATAATAGCTAATGCTTTTCGCAATAGAATAGTTAGTTATAAAATCAATCCCTCAAATACTAATATTACCCCGGATTCATTTTTATGTGAAAAGTCTGATATAGCACAAAGTCTTATTAAAGATTCATTACAAAAGCACGTTTCACTCAAAGTTAATTTGGAACTTTTTGTAAAGTATTGTTTGCCAAAAAATAGTGAAAGTTCCATTAAGTCATTTAACACTAAGTACGATATAGTTTTGCAGAGTACAGACGTTTTGACATTATACAAATCACTTGCTGATGTACTAATTACCAAATGTGCGGAATTTGAGCTCTCGGAATCAGGATGGACAATCGAATCAGTCAGTCACTTAGAGATAAACATAGTAAAATACAATCCTTTGAGAGCTGGATCGTATATACCATTACCAAAACATATTGCTAATACAAAAGCTTGTTTAAATATAAATAATGATGATAATCATTGTTTTCTATGGTCTATAATGGCTCATTTGTACCCTAGCAAGGCTAACTCTAACAGAGTTTCATCTTATCCTAAATACCAAAACATGTTAAACACTTCCGGCATGACATTTCCGCCAAGCATGCGCGATGTAAAGTGGTTCGAAGCCAACAATACTGATATTAGTTTCAACATCTATGGTTTAACAAAAAATGGTAGCGTAACAGGCCCCTTATATAAAACCGCTAATCGTAAATTACAACACATTAACTTGTTATTAATAACTAAAAAAACTAAAGCACACTTTTGCCTAATAAAAAACTTTGAGAAACTTGTTCGCAAACAGATAACTAAACATAAATCTAAGATACATCTGTGCGAAGATTGTTTTTTATATTTTTCAACAGAGGAAAAATTAATTAAACATAGTTGTGCAGGGGTACAAACTGTTTTACCAGAGATAAATACACACCTTTCTTTTTCTAATTTTGAAAGAACTCAGGAGGTACCTATTGTGATCTATGGTGACTTCGAAAGCTTATTACGAGAGTATTCAGATAAAAGTAAATCTATGTACGTGGAAAATATTCAATTGCATGAGGCATCTTGCTTTGCGTATTACATTTGTTGTAGAGGTGATCCTTATTTAAACGACTATGTTTCTTATCGCGGTTCTAACTGTTCAAAAAAGTTTGTGGAGTCTATATGTAACGATGTGCAGCGGTTGTACTCAATATTATCTGTTAGCAAACCTATGATTCCGCTTACGCTAGAGGAACAGCTATCATTTGAAACTAGTACTGTTTGTCATATTTGTAAAGACAAGTTTTCGTCTAGTGATAACATTGTAAAGGATCATGATCACTTCACAGGACGATATAGAGGGCCCGCTCACAATAGTTGTAATTTAAATTCAAAAAGTTGCCCATTTATACCAATAATTTTTCATAACCTTTCCGGATATGACTGCCATCTGTTTATTAATGAACTCACAAACGTGTGCGGTCGAATAAACCTTATCCCAAAAAATAAAGAAAAGTATATTTCATTTACGAAGTTCATTCCGATAGATCAGCAAAATGTGGCTCAATTAAAATTTATTGATTCTTTCAACTTTTTAAGTTCAAGTTTAGACAATTTAGTAAATACAATGAAAAAAGATGATTTCCAACATCTAAAATCATTTTTTGGAGATGAGGTCAAGTTTGATATAGTGAGAAGAAAGGGTGTCTATTGTTATGATTATATAAACTCTTGGCAACGATATGAGGAAACCCAGTTGCCGCAGGCTTCCAATTTTTTTAGTAAACTCTCTTCAGAATCTATATCTTCTGAGGATTATAATCATGCCTTACATGTTTGGGAAACTTTTGCTATTAAAAACTTAGGAGAATATACAGATTTATACTTGAAATGTGACGTGCTTCTTTTATGCGACGTTTTTGAAAAATTTCGAAGTATGAGCCTTAAACACTACAATCTTGATCCCTGTTATTACGTATCATCACCATCATTAAGTTGGGATGCTATGTTATTATACACAAAAGTAAAATTGGATCTTCTCTCCGATATAGATATGTATCAAATGCTGGAGAACGGAATAAGAGGAGGTCTTGCTCAATGTTCGCGTAGATACGCAAAGGCGAATAATAAATATCTTCCAGATTTTAACATTAACGAACCGAGCAGCTTTTTAGCCTATTTAGACTGCGTAAATTTATATGGCTATGCAATGATGCAACGTCTGCCAACAGGAAATTTTAGGTATCTTAACGATGATGAATTAGCAAACTTTAACGTTAAAAATCAGTCACACGATTCTGATACCGGTTTTATACTTGAAGTCGACCTTCACTATCCTGTTGAACTTCATGAATCCCATTCAGATATGCCATTTGCAGCTGAAAAATTTACTCCTAGGGGAAGCAAAAATAAAAAATTAATTGCCAGCCTCTATGATAAACATAGATATATTATTCACTACATGCATTTAAAAGAGTGTTTGAAACATGGTCTTATTTTGTTAAAAACGTATAAAATTTTAGCTTTCGATCAAAGTAACTTTTTAGAACCATACATATCTTTAAATACCACCTTAAGACAAAATGCTACCTCAGATTATGAAAGGGATTTTTTTAAAAAGCAAAACAATTCAATCTTTGGCAAAACGATTGAAAATAAAAGAAAGCAGGTTGATGTAAAACTTGTTAATATCTGGAAAGATGATTCAAATAACACAAATAAGGTTTGCGGTGCGGAAAAATACATTAGCGCTCCCAACTTCAAAAACTTGGCAGTTATATCCGATTCATTAGTAGCAATTCAGTTGCAACAGACAAAAATCGTTTTAGATCGACCCATATACGTAGGTTTCTCTATACTAGAAATAGCCAAAAGTCATTTGTATCGTTTTCATTATGATGTGATGAAACGTGTTTATAAAAATAAAATTCATCTGTGTTATACGGACACTGATAGCCTTTTGTATTTAATTCATACGGAAGATTTTTATGAGGATCTCAAAACTCACATAAAATATTTTGATACTAGCAATTTTGATGTTAACAACATATTTAATATGCCCATGGTGAACTGTAAAATTCCAGGATATTTTAAAGATGAAATGGGGGGTGAGATCGTGAAGGAATTTGTAGGTTTGAGAGCAAAACTATATTGCATTGATACCCAAATTTCAACAATCAGGAAAGCAAAGGGAATAAAGAAGTGCGTTACACAAAAACTTAATATTAATAAATACAAAAACGCTTTATTTCAAAATGAATGTATTAGAGATAATATGTACGTAATAAAATCTAAAAATCATAAAATTTTTACACAAAAAATCAATAAGCTAGTTCTTACTAGGGATGATGATAAAAGGTGTGTATTAGAAGATAATGTTTCGACTTTGCCTTGGGGACATTACAAATTAGCTTTTTAATATAGCAACACTGTAAAGTAGGTAATGTAATTTACTGCTAATGTATGACTTGTAACATTTTTATTATTTTATAATAACAAGAAATTTTACTGCTAATATACAACTTGTAACATTAATATAATTTTTATAATAAAAATAAATTTTAAATGTATTGCTATTGTTTTCTTTCATTTACCTCCACCATTAATTATTGACATGCTTAGTAATAAACCTGCCTAACTCAAATACTACTTATTAATTTTTCCATATTTCAAGTGTAATAAGATTCACTCGAGGTTTAAAATAAGTTGGCTTTTGTTTGAATTACGTTGGTTTTTACACCTATTGCAATCGTATTGTTTTGACTTGCTCGCTTCTACTGCCAAGTTAATAAGAACTATCGCGTCGATAATACGATAGCAACAGGAAAACAGACGATATAGAGTGAGGGTCCGTATAAATATAACCAGGGTGGTCAAATAACATGTATTCGCTTTACTATGGACAATGTATGTAAAGTTGTATACCTCCAAGTTGGCCACCCTATACATAAAAAATAAATATTATTAAATGGGACAACCTCGCGCAAATTTACCCCAGTCCCAAACTAAGCTCTAGGCTTGTGCTAGGGGTAGTAGACAGCGATAACATGCTTATTATAGAGAAATAAATACTTAATGGATAGAAAACGCCCAAAGCGGGAATCGAACCTGGGACTGCTAGCTTCGCAGGTAGGGTCACTACCAACTAAGCCAACCACGTCGCCAATAGAGTGGTTGAAATATTAGTTAACTTTAATCTGTCAGACCACCGACTTGCTAAGGCTGGGTTTTATAAACAATGTTATCCTTTTATTTCGTTATAATTGAGATTCAGACAAGGAAATTGATACTGTTGCAGAGAAACAAGTCATAACATGTTGAGCGAGTTGTCTCTGCTTGTTTAAATTGGCTGGATGCGGCTCCATAACGAAACGCTGGCCGGGTGATCGGGCGCGCGGCGCATGACGGCGTCGGTTGTAGTTACGCTACAATTCTGTTGCAGAGGAAGCAAGTCATAACATGTTATAACGAGTTATCTCTGCTTATTCAACTTGTAATGTATGTAAATTAAGTACCACATTCTATATTGAACATCATTTATTTAATCAAGGCTGATAATAATATTACACTTAATGAGGTCAAGGTGTATACAGCAATAAAATAATAAATATCAGGCAGATTAACAGACTTCTTACAAACCATTATCTTTATTACCTAATGAGACATATACGAGAGGTATTCAATATATTCGTGGTATAGTAAAGAAAAAAAGTTATCGATGTAATAATATTTTTATTTTTCAATATATTCGCCTTTTAATAAAATAGGTTGTAACATATTGGTACCACGAATATATTGAACACCCCTCGAATATTTAGGTCAACATCAAATTATTTGTTAATAACAAAAATTAAGAAATTTATAATAAAATTAAAATGCTACATTAATTATAATCAGTAATTATTACCTACTATCTTCTTTCTTAATTCAAACTTAACAGTAACTTATATTAATTGGTCCTGTAAAAGTAAGTTAAATACAATATAAATAAGCATAAATTGCTTTTATAATTCATTACTATAACATAAAACAAACAAGCTACTTTACAATGACATAAACATGGAAAAATAATAGAAACAAGTCACAATTATATAACTAACACGACATTAATCACTTTCAAGTTTTTTCATAATTTTCTTCACCACATTTTCTATGCTGTCCAACACATCATCATACGGATCACACACAAGATATTGTGCACTAACTGATCGATCGCTGTAACAATCATCCATCGTCTCAATGTTTATTTTTATTAAATATCGTCCATTTCGAATATTATTTTTAATCACAAAAGATGATCCTTTTTTAGTACGATCCTTTTTATTAACACCCGTTTTGTTATTTATAGCTTTCTGCTCTCTTTTCTCTCGCGGAGCGTCAGGCCCATGCGTTACGACTGCATTATGAACACACATGTTTTCGTAGGGTGTTCTGCGGGCTAAAAGCTCTTGCCGCTTTTTTTCCACTTTTTCTAAGTATCCATCAACGTCTTGAGCATAGTAAAAAGGGTGATCCTCCGGCACATCGTGGAAAACGGGGCTGACATCATATATGCTGCCAAAATCAAGTTGATCATTCTGTGTGCTGTCTTCCATAATTATCTGAAATATAAATTTTTCATAAGTTTTCATTTAATAAAATGGTAATAAAACCAATATAACTAAGATGATGCAATAATAAATAGATTTACTTACCTATATATTTTAAATTCGGTGTGCCCTACGTTAGAAACGAGAGAAAGGGTGACTGCGACTGACGCTTGAGTAGTAGCAATTTAGGTCTCGGTGTTGATATTCTTCGCCTAATATAGGACTGGAATGTGTAATTAGAGAAATGATGGAGACTTATAAAAATTACATTTGATTTGGGACAATTATATTATTACAAGAATTTATTTGTTATTATATTAAATTATTGAACAGAAGGCAATGAAGTTTATAAAACAGCCTTTGTCAATAGAAATCAATAAAATAATAAGTGATGGATCACATTGTGATAACTATCATAGCAGACATAGCGCGCTTCTTCCTAACTCTATACGATGTATTATATGTGGACCATCAAATTGTGGAAAGACAAATATAATTTTAACTTTATTGCTTCATGAAAATGGATTAAAATTTCGAAATGTCTACATTTACTCTAAAACGACTTTTCAACCTAAATATAGATTTTTAGAGGAAGTTCTTAAAAGAATTCCCGAAATTAATCTGTTTATGATCCACGATGAAAAAGAGGTAATCTCTCCTCATGAGGCGATGCCCAATTCAGTTTTTATCTTTGATGATGTAGCTTGTGAAAATCAGACTAATATTCGTAATTACTTTTGTATGGGACGACATAAAGGAATAGACTGTTTTTATTTAACTCAGACTTACTCTAAAGTGCCTAAGCAATTAATACGAGACAATGTAAATTTTTTGATAATTTTTAAACAAGATGATGTCAATTTAAAACATATTTATCGTGAGCACGTAAATTCTGACATTAGTTGGGAAAAATTCAAATCGCTTGCCGCAAATATATGGAAAGATTTGCATGCGTGTCTTATAATTAACAAAGATTGTAAATTAAATAATGGTCGATACAGAAAATCATTCGATGTTTTTGTAAAATTTGAATAAATATAAAGGATGTCTAAAGTTAAATCACTTTACTTATAATAATAATAAACATCGGAGGTGTTTTAAGACTGCGTTATTGATTTGCCATGGAGACAGACATAAAAATACAATTAATTAAATCTGTAAAGAATATTAAAAATAAGTTGAAAAAAATGCGAGAAGAGGAGGATGATTTAGAATTAAAAAATAAGAAGATTTTGAAACCATTAACCGATCCGTTAGAAACCATGATGTTTCTTCATAATTCTCCTAAGCAAATAACATCTAATAATGAAAATGAACATGATAACAAAAATATATCATCAAATGATGTAAACTTGGATTGCATAAAAAATGATAAAATCAATATTCCCAACATACCTGAAATTAAAACTCCCACTAAAATGGATAATAATGTGGCAAAAGTAAAAAGCTTTGAGGTTGTTGATACTAATTTGCAAGTTCCGAATAAACCTTTTAATGTTGCCTTTGGAGTGAGGCACGACGGTGAAACACTTTTGATAGGAAATTCACCTGCAACACTTAAATCTTATGGGGAGAATTCACCTAATAAAATATCTACGATAAATGTAAATGATAAAAGTTATGAATTAACGCCAGGTTTAAAAGAGCTTTTATTTGAAAGTAAACCGAATTGCAACAAAATAAATGAAAAGGATAAAATAACCTATAAAGATATTTTGGTGCACACAAATGTTCATAAGAGAGGATTTAGTCCTCAAGGTCAGATACAAGGTAATTCAGGAATGAAATACTGCCAAATTATTAAACCCCTTTTTCAAGAATCCAACACGGCAAAGCAGGGTGGTAATCTGCCTTCCTTAAAAAAATATCATTCAAATACCGACTTTGTATATTGGGACGATCCTAATGAGTTGATTGAACGTTTAAAAATTTTGATTGCTTCTAAAGATGCTGGCAACACTAACCATGATAATGAAATAATTTCAATCATAGAAGAACTAAAAGAAGCAGGCATCATTAAGGAATAAATAGACTACCAAACCAACTCTTGACTCAGTCTCATTGTGTTGGTTGAACATGAATGTAGATAAGTTTGGACACCATGTGTTAAAAAAACATAAAATGAATAATTTTAATGAACATCCCTTGGCGCTCATAAATGTTGCCGATTGTTTCGATGCAAAAAATAAGATAATTAAAAATATTGGAAAGCCTGCCGATCCCGAGGACTGTGCTACAAAACAGTATGTTGACAATACTGCAGATAAATTGTTTAATAAAATAAAATTAATTAATCAAACGTTAGCTCAGCTAGAGACAGAAGTGAATAGCCTGCAACAAAGTATTGAATCAGTTTCATTTAAGAACAAATACAAAAAATGAGTAAAGAAATCGTAGTAAACGAAATACATAAACAAGCGCGGAAAAACTTTCCTCGAAGAAATGTAGTCATGAAAGATATAGATGATTTATGGCAAGCTGATCTTATTGATATGCAATCTGTTTCAAACGATAATTTACAGTTTAAATATATTTTAGCCATTATTGATACTTTTTCTAAGTATGCGTGGGTATATCCATTAAAAAAAAAGAATAAGGAATATATAACACAAGCTTTTTGTGATTTGTTACAAAAAAATCGAATCCCCAAAAACTTGCAAACTGATTTAGGAACTGAATTCTATAATAAAAAATTAAAGACATTACTTGAGCTACATAAAATAAACCATTACTCTACCTACTCTACTAAAAAAGCTTCTATAGTGGAAAGATTCATAAGGACTCTTAAGAATAAATTGTACAAACAATTTAGTTTAAAAGGAAACTATAAATGGATAGGAAACACACTTTCGGAAGTAATTAATAAGTATAATAATACGGTACATAGAACAATAGGTCTTAAACCAATTGAAGTCGGTGATATTAATAAAGATATGGTATTACAGAAATATAAAAATCTTTTAATAAAAAGCAGATCATTAAAGAAAAAAGAAAAATTTGCGGTCGGAGATTCCGTTCGTATAAGCAAATATAAAGAAATATTTGAAAAAGGATATACTCCCAATTGGTCAACTGAAATATTTACTATTACGAAAGTACAAAGCACAAACCCAATAACGTATATAATAGAAGATGCTAGACATCGACCCATCTTAGGATCATTTTATGCGCAAGAATTACAGAAAACTAAACATAAGAACATTTATCTTGTAGAAAAAGTCTTGAAGAAAAACGGTCGAAAATTATATGTAAAATGGTTAGGTTTGCCTTCGCAAGAAAATAGTTGGATTGATAAAACAGAAATCTTATAAGCAGCGAACATCATAGTTTAACCGCATTTTAATTGTGCACTTGAAACTGGACAGAGTATTTCATCGGATTAAAAATAACTTATAAATAATTTATTTATAATTCAGCAAAAATGGTGCGATCAAAATCTAAATCGAATGGAAAAAACAAGAAAAAAAATGTGTTTATTCCCTCACAGAAAACCAAGTCTGGTGCTGGTTTTAAAAACACTTTCAAAAATATTGTTTCGCTCACAAAAAAACATATTAAAAAGTTAAAACCTACATGTAAAAAAGCGGCGATAGAGTTAGCAGTTGCTGTTGCGCGAGAATTGACTGCGGATTCAGATACTTCAGTGAACATTCCCCGAGTGATACCTGTGCCAAAAGTTGGAGGAGTTTTGCCACTAATACCAATTTTTGCCGGATTGTCTGCTGCAGGTGGTTTAGCAGGTGGGGCAGCTGGTATTGCTAGAGCGGTAGAAGCTATTAAGTCTGCTAAACAACGTTTTCAAGAACTCAAGAGGCACAATCAAAAAATGGAAGAGTTAAGTTTAGGAAGAGGACTGCATCTCAAAGAACACAAGAATGGATTAGGAATTTATTTTAAAAATAAAAAAAACTAATGCATAGGCTACCTAAACGAGCGTTAACTAACATCGACCTTCTCAAATATTGCAAAGAAATTCCCAATTTTCGAGGAGTTTTCATGCGAGATCAGCTACCAAAACGTTCATTAAAAAAAGAATGTGGAATTATTAATCTTGATAGTTCCCAGAATTCTGGCACTCATTGGGTAGCCTATGCAAAATTAAACAATTATATCGAATATTTCGATAGTTATGGTAATTTAAAACCACCTGAAGAATTTTTAAGATATGTTGGTTTAAATATTTTTTATAATTACGTTAACAAACAAAAGACTCATCCTTTCATTTGTGGGCACTTGTGTATAGACTTTTTAAACTCATTTTGGGATCTACATAAATAGCTCACACTTTCAAAAACATTTAGTTCATAACAATGTCTATTACATTCACAATCACTGGAAATGAATCCATTCTTCGATCAGAATTAAATACTCATTTAATATTAGAAGACGAATACGAGTGCGGCTTACTGTATTTTTCAACATTTAATTCAATACCTAATATTAATGACAGCAACAATGTACTTGCTTACGGTAAACAGAAGGATATTACAATTCCTTGCGGCGCATATGACTTGTCTGATTTATATGAATATTTAAAAAGTAACATGAGCAATAATTGCCAGTTTAAAATCATTCCTAACAACAATACTTCAAAATGTTCAATTTTTTGCAGTGAACCGATTAATTTTAAGGTTAAAAATAGTGTAGGCGCATTATTGGGGTTTTCAGAGAGGGTGTTGGAACCAAATAAATGGCATGAATCAGACAACCCTGTATGCATTATTGCTGCGTCTGTGATACGGATCGAATGTGATCTTGTCCAAGGTTCTTACACGAACGGTTTGCCTACACATATAATTCACGAATTCACGCTGAACAGTCCACCCGGATATCAAATAATTGAAGTACCTAAAAATATAATATATTTTCCTCTAAAGAAGAAACATATTTCGTCAATTACGGTGAAAATATTAGATTTACAGGGAAATCTGATTAATTTTAGTAAGGAAAATATTAATATAAGTCTTCACTTGCGAAAATCAAAATGATAATTTTTAACGATGATATCTGTAACAAAATACAAAGACAAAATCGTTGTAACCCCACTGTCAAGCACAACGTCAGACGAGCTAGACGTAAAAAAGTTGTTGCAATAACAAAGAGTAATAAAGAGTTTCTCCGCGCCCTTGGATTAAAAATATGAGCATCCTTCATATAACCGATGATGTGCAATTCGATAACTCAATTGAAAGTTATGAAATCCATACTTATAACCCATACAATAACAGTTTTAACGAAAATGATGAAATACGAATACCTATCCATCAGCAAGATATATACGTATTACCTTCAGCTAGCGCGTTATACATAGAAGGATATTTTTCTATAACAGCTAAAGACGTGAGTGGTGTAAATAAAGTGAAAAATGTTAAGTTGACAAATAATGCTATATCATTTCTTTTTCAAGATATTAGATATGAAATGAATGGGATTGAAATAGATCGAATTAGAAATGTTGGAATAACTACTACAATGAAATCTTTAGTCTCCATGAATGGTGGAGAAAGTAAAGCTGCTGCAATGTGGGGTTGGAACATAAACGGATTTGATGATCACAGTGGAAGATTTTGCGTTCTTTTACCACTTAATAAATTATTAGGTTTTGCAGAGGATTACAAAAAAATAGTTATTAATAGTAAACATGAACTAATACTAAATAGAAGTAGTACAAATCTGAATGGTGTTGTAACCGCAAAAGAGGACACAGTGGAAATGAAGGTAGATAAAGTTCAATGGCGCATGCCGCATGTTAAAGTTTCAGATCATCAAAAGCTTGCATTGCTTAAACATTTAGAAAAAGATAAACCTGTACAAATAGCGTTTAGGAATTGGGTTTTGTATGAATATCCGTTATTACCAAAAACAACCAAACATACATGGTCTATAAAGACCACTTCTCAACTAGAAAAGCCTCGGTATGTAATTTTTGGATTGCAAACTAATAGGAAAAATAACAAATTAAACAATAACGCTGAATTTGATCATTGCAATCTTAAAAATGTGACTTTATTTTTAAATTCATTCTATTATCCATACGATAATCTTAACTTGAAATTTGATGAGAACAAATACAGTATATTATACGATATGTATGCGAGATTTCGTCAGTCGTATTATAACCTCCCCATAGATCCGTTGCTTGATCTTATACAATTTAAGGAAAAAGCTCCATTATATGTGATTGATTGTTCGAGGCAAAATGAGCATTTAAAAACAGGACCTGTTGACGTTCGTTTAGAAATCGAAACAGAAAAGGAATTGCCGGATAATACTAGTGCTTACTGTTTGATTATTAACGATCGATTGGTGGAGTACAGACCTTTGAGTAATATTGTTAGAAAGTTGACGTGATGTCGATAGCAATAGTTGATGTGCAGGGATTTAAAACGGATAACAATTCATTTATTGTCAAAGAAATTGCAATCGCTGTTAAGGACCAATTATTACACCTTCTTATTCTACCGCCTTGCCCGCTGCACAATCTCTCTCCAGCGGAACGTAAACAAGTATCATGGATACAGAGAAACAGACAAATCAATTGGTATGACGGATTTATACCTTACGAAAAATATTTAATGTATATCCAAGAGTTTTTGATTGATAAGAAGATTTATTGTAAGGGTCTGGAAAAAGTTTCCTGGCTTAAAAATATTTTAGATCATAATGATATTATTAACCTGGAAGACATGAACTGTCCTAAATTGTTAAGTTTGTATGAAGATTACAGATTGTCAAGTGAAGTGTTTAACTGTATATATCATCCAACTGTATGTGCGCTAAGAAATGTAACTTGTTTAAGAAAATGGTGTTTAAATAAACATGTTTTATAAATTATTTTTTATTTATTATCTAATAAAGGTGTTACCCCAGAGTTCTCAATCAAATAATATTTACTTATTGAATTAAGACAACGTCAATTACTAATGTCAATTTTAATAAAATTTAATCAAACCAAAAATAATTTTTATATGGATAATTGGGCTACACATATTTTGCACCTGATCATGAAAATGGGTGTTGGAGAACAAACATGGAGAATTGATTTGAATGAACATATTGGCTTTAAAAAAAAAAAGACTGCTTAGTTAATTTATTATCAACTAAACAGAGCATTCAAATACATTTGCACTTCTTCGTCTGTCTGTCTCGTTAGGTTGCAACTACTTGAATTAACTTTGTAACTACAACGGCTGTCATGACGATGAAATTACGTTAATATTCAGAAGACTAGTAATAGAGGGCGGGCGGTATGTGGGTGTGCTGGAAGCATCTCTGGAGGATAGAGTACCTATCGTTGTTAGAATGATCATTCGATATGAATTATTTGTTGGACTTCTAGATCACTGATCGATGGGTATATTGGGGATTCTGGATCATCCGAGCGCAGCGAGGAAAAATGATCCAGAATCCCCAATATCACCCTACTGTCGAAGCATTCACTAATTGCAATGCTTGTATGCAGCTACCCTCCCGACCAGAGATCCTATTCTGTAATGCATCAGGATAACTCCACGTGTCGACCTCTCATAAACCATTTTTTTACCGTTGATTTCTATGTTATCGTATGAAATCGAGCTCAGTGTTTTTATTTTATTTTAAAACATAATTTTTTGCGTCTTCATTTTAAATAGTAATTATGTCCGAGATGGAATGGAAAAGCGGTTTGGAAATTAACAAATGTAGCTATTCCTTAGTCTTGGTTCACTCAAAAGTCAAGTATTTCTTTTAATTAGGAATTCCATGTACAGTCACCCAATCAAAATGTTTAGCATACTTAGAACCATATCATTCTGAATGTCACTGTCATTGTCATGTTTGAAGTTTACTATGACAACGTTCTAAAGTGCTTAACATTTTCGTTGGGGTAACTACCTACTCGGTGTTTTTCACAGCTTTAAACAAACGCGTTTTAAAAGGTTCCAGAATGCGACAGCGTTTCTGTTCCCCTTAAACCTTGTCCCATTTTCACGATTTTTGAAAATGCTAAATTATGAAAAATTTGATATATACGTTTTCCTTTCTAAAATACCCTATACATTTTGATTCCCTAGAGTGTCGAAATACATGTTTTGTGCTACATAAACGGCCGTATCTTTTTTTTACGTTAACGTAGAAGTTTGATTTGTTCACAGCTTCAAGGGACTGTAGACCAGAATAAATGGTGTTAATTTCAACTCGATACCTTTACGCGTCCCCGATTTAAAGAGTCTCGACAGACAGACAGACGGACAACAAACTGATCCTATAAGGGTTCCGTGTTTTCCTATTGAGGTTCGGAAAAAAAATGGAAAAAAAAGGAACGAACATTTTTAGTTTTTCAAAATATCTACAACAATCAAAAATTAGGAACGTTATTACCCGGAGCTAAATTACTATGGAATGTTTTACAGCTACAAGATTTAAGCGTCGCCGCCTTACACAAAATCCTCTTAAGGAAAAAGGCGTGAGAGCAAATAGTAGAAAAATAGGGTCAACAATAAACTTAGGAATTAATTGGAATTAATACTATCTGCCGAATAAGGAAATGTTCAGAGTATTTTACTTGATCAGAGCTCGTAATCATATGCCCGCTGCCATGGGGCTAGCGTATGGCATTTGAATTTTAGAACACTTGATAATAGGGAAAATGAAATGTATGGCAAACGCTTAAAATTATGACAAATAAAAATGCGGCAAATGATTATTATGGCATATGAATCGTTATGAAATATTAAATTATGGCAAATGACATTCGGACTATTGAGATTATTGCATATGAAATTCGTTGAAACGATAGGGAACCTTTTGAAACCCTGCTCTGCCACAGATTATAGTCGATTATAGAGAAAGTAAACGAGCTCTTGGGCTACTTGTCTCATCCTCCAATCTGAATACATCAGTGTGATCCTCCTTAGCAGGATTAGCAGGTATGATTATTGCTGGTGGCAACGACCCTGCCCTAGGTCCTACCAAACTAAATCTGCATAGTTTAAACTGCAACGGTAAGGAATAGCACTGGTGGTCAACGCTCTGAAGATCCAAGAGCTAACTAACAATGTTCCAAGCCACCTGGATCTAGAGACGATGGATCGGCCATTGCAATGGAGTTTCATAACATAACATAGTAAACGCTAAGTGCTAGGTCCATATTTTATGGTAACCCAGCATTTTATCGAATCGCTTTATAGATTGTATCATTTCATCGAAGTTCATTTCATCGAACTGTATTTTCTGCTGAAACCATGATGTGTTGAGCTTTTGGTTTAACATTAATTACGTGGGTTAAGTAAGACTTGTTGACTACCAAATAAAATTAACTTATGCGACAGTGAAATGAAAATTCTGCGTTTCATAAGGCGGCGTTTCCACCAGAGATGTGCGAGGATGCGTTGCGAGGGATGTGTTTGTCATTAACCAATAGAAACGCTTCATTTACCTATCCTCGCTTAGCTTAGCTCTGGTGGAAGCGTTTCTACTGGTTAATGACAAACACATCCCTCGCAACGCATCCTCGCACATCTCTGGTGGAAACGCAGCATTACGTTCGTTGTAAGGACTTAGTTTTCATATAAAAATAGATACTTTTTTAGTAAAGCAAACACCGATTCCTCGTGAATTAATTACGCTCGTTTAATATTTTGCGTTTAAGTTTAGTCTAGTTACCCTGCCTACGAAGCTAGCGGTCCCAGATTCAAATCCTAGTCAGGGCAGATATTTGCATGATGAGCGCGAGTAAGTATTTGTTCCTGAGTCTTGAATGTGGTGTATTTATTAATTGAGTATTTACTCGTATTTCTCGATAAGTAAGTTCACCGTTTTTTAGTTCTCAAAGTACAAGCCTAGAGCTTAGTTTGGGACTAAGTCAATTTGAGTGAGATTATTAAATTTTGAATAAAACTGGTATAAAAGATAAATATTATTAGTTTAAACTTGATGATGTGGATCTATGTAGGTTGGACATAAAGTTTGACACGGTGATGGCTTGAAAACAATATCCTCACATGGCCACTACATTTTGCAGCAGTTTTTAGGTAAACATTGGATCATTGAACCTTCGACTTATTTTTCTAAAATTGACAAAATGAGTGAATTTCGTCGTATCCAGAAACTACTTACTGAGATAAGTATAGGTTGAGTAGATTGCATCGACGCAAGCTGCACTGACCATTTCCAGCATCCATAAACCTCTGTCAATATCTAACTTGTGAACTGGCTGTAGCGGTGTTCAGCGCGAAATTAACGACATTGTGTGGCTGTTGATACAACACATCCTTTCACAGAAAAGACTGCATGTGTTTTGGGACTCCTGTAGAAAACACGCCCTAGTTTATACCAAGAGTTGGTTGAATTTGCTTCAACAACTAAGTTGCAGATGCGACTTTTTTTCTAACGATGGTCGGTTACGGGCTATGATGGGGCAGCAATGCGTGGAACTGATATTAGTTTTCAATAGGGAAGCTGATCAATAGGGAAGTTGATCAGGTCAACAGTTTAATCATGAACAAGGGTAAATATTCGATGCCTTTATTACGAACCAGTGTGCCTTTATAATGAGGCCTATGTTCAGCAGTGGACGACCTATGGCTGAAATGATGATGATGATGATGATTACGAACCAGAGTAGGTAGGCATGCGATGGCGTAGGTATGTATGTTTATTAATTTTAAGTGAAATTTTCCCAAAAGTTGAAGACAGTTAATTTGATTTGTCAATAGAAGTAAGACTTATGGGGTCTTATTAATCTTATAAAAATATAAAAGAAAAAACTGACTGACATATCAACGCACTGTCGACCTCGGGACTTGACATATGGAGAGAGTAAGTATACTTTGGGTACCCTAGGGGTACAATAAGAAAGGATTGTACAAAAATCGACCCCCAACGGGATAAATAGGGAGAGTAACGAGAGACTAATTTTACGCTCACGAAGTCGCGGGCGGCCTCTAGCAGTAAAATAAAAATCTGAGATGGTACAAATGGTCAATCTTCTGTAATCCAAATTCTACAAATTTGTAGGAATTAATATTAAATGTAAAAGACGTTGTATGACGCGCATGCTATCGCGCTAAGAGTTGAGAGAAGAAAGAACGGCGACTAGGTGCGGCGGAGGGACTAAACTTCACCGAAACTGGTTTAGCCGCATACCGCTCCCGCAGCACTACTTGCACTGATAGCGACAATAAAGCCTAATGCTCGAAATAATAATATGTTAATGATTTCTGCTCAAGTATTTCACTTTATTATTATTATTATTTTCTTTTCTCTCTATCTCTCCCGAAAGATTTTTGACATGTTATTTGATATTATATTTTAATTTAATACTTGTAGCTTTATATAATGCTAGACTAAGTAGTACCATTGTAATATGAAATACGAAATATGTTTAAAAAATGACTGACTGCTGAGTTTCTTGCGGCGTTTCTTCTCAGCAATGGTCTCCTCTTGGGAAGCGCTGGTAGATTCTTGACGTGTAAAAGTGCCCGAGCGGCCTACTTACTGAATAAATTTCTTTTACCTTTTATCTTTATCTTTATCTTGACTTGAAAAGTAAAGTAAAACTCCACTGTACATTATTTTTTCGTCTTATTAATGTACTAGGGTCTCTATTCTTAGTAATTTATAAGCTTGACAATAACGGCGGTCAGATCGATATCAAAACGAGAGCAAGGGGGAAAAAGTCAATGTAGAATAAGCACCCTATGCCATAAATCGGAAATAATGTTTGTTTCTCCAACCAGTGTTTTTAAATCCAAAGGTGAAATTGGAATTCTATTTCCAGACCTTTCCATCCATCACAAATAGATCAAGCGTCACTTCACCTCAAACTAGTGCTCTCATTAATTTCTTTCTTTACCCCAAACCGTATATCAACCTTGCTTACTTCTACTACAACTCAAATTTCAATGCACTTTCACATCATTTTCGATGAGGTGTAGCCTCAGTTTTAAATTGAGGTTCTGTGTCTATGATTTACGGTTGAAATTTGCATGGTAAGTGCTATATTTTCGGTAGTTGCGAGGGTGCTCGACCCCGTGGCTAAAAGCCTGGAACTTTAGATCAGCAACGGTAATTATGCTGTGGCTTCGTAACGGTGTCAGTTCCCGTGAAACCCAACATACCTATATATACAATATGTAACATAGATAACTTCGAAGTTGATTTGCAGGTAGCAGGATCCCAGTTTCAATGGAAAATGAAAAGTTGTGTGGAGATATGGATTTAATGTTTTCAAAACTAAGATGGGTTCAAATATCCTGAACCTTGCATGTTTTCTATGTATTAAAATACATGTATGTATTTCACTAGTTATCTATTTATTTGTGTATCGTTGACTAATACAAGACTAGAGCGTAGTTTGGTCCATTTGCGTGAAATTGTTTCCTAATATTTATTATTACTTATTGTTATTTATTGGAGTGGCGTCCGCGGACCGGAAGACGAGCTGTAGATAGGCCTCCAACAAGATGGAATGACGACCTCGTTAGGATCACAAGACCGGTCTGAGTGGAGAGCCTTGCCTATATCCAGCAGTGGACGTCTTTCGGCTGACATGATGTTATTTATGACTTCATAATCAGGGGTCGTACTTTTCATGCCGATGACGTCATAATGACGAAATTTTACACACAGGATGCTCTGCTTTCATTTAGCAGGTATTTAGGTATGTATTAACTATGTAAAATAAGTAGCGGTAAAACGATTATAGTTAAATAAAGTTTAATCGCAATCAAAATACGGATCACGGCAGCATCACACTTATTTTTCACCACTAACAATGGAAAATTGAGTCAATTTTCTGTTATGAATGTCAATGCGATAATTGTATTCCTGACTATTTAATTATATTCATATTTATTACAACATCAAAACAGTTTGTTATAAGGATTTTGTATGAATGAGTTTGTGTGAATGATGTTTTTAGTCGATGATTATATCCACTGTCCTTCTCAATCTATTTTATTTGTCGTCAATACGTTACTAAACTCATTTGTACATGATTAAATGATTGACGACTAATAGTTAGTAATTAAAATAAAATCAATTGGAATCAACTCTACACGTTACATCAAATTAAGTAGAGGAATGACACTAAATTATTACCTACAGTTTTGTCTCTTTGTTAACTAGGGATATTAAGATATATATCTGGCAGAATCTTAATGAAACGTTCTTCGTTGTTACAAAATAGGCTCAATTTTTATCAACAAAAACAATGCATACAATCGACCTCTTGCTTCTACTCTTAATTCACGAAATAAAACTTCACTTTTACGGTTAAAAGCATTCTGTCTATGTGTTCGTCTGTTTTTGAAAATATCTCCTGTTATACTTTCTTTCAGCGTTTCTTCTCAGCAATTAAGCGCTAGTAGATCAATATCATGTTATTATCAACGTTTAAAGAGCCCTGATTTAGCCAATCAACTATATAAATTACAACTATAAATTACAAGATCTACCCAGCAGTGTCGTCAATAGGAATGTAGCTACAATCCATTGCTGACGAAGCCACATTGAGGTTGATTGTGTAATAAAATGATACCTTTACATTGGAATAATTAATCACACAAGCCTTCTGGTTTTTCATAGCGCAACGTCAGTACTTTACATTCAAGCCTTCTTCCATAGAATTGGGCTCGTCAATTGCTTTTTTCAAGCTTTTTTTTAACTTGCAACATGCCAGTTCAGGTTAAATCTTGCAAGTCATTTTTGAACCAGTTCTTGTTGATAGAATGTGCAATGTCATGGTGATGCATGGGCAGCATGGGCCGCAGCAACCGCCGCAGCAACCTCCACAGCAACCTCCGCACATGGATATTATTTGAGATGAGTTAACTGTACCAAAATGAAGAAGGAGAGTTTCTCAAGGAGTCGCTTAGCGAGACTAAAGGTCGTGGAATTTGTATATAATGTTTTTCCAAATCATTTGAGATTTTAAGATTTTATTAATCTATGAGCTGATCTGATAATGGAGTGGGACGGAAGAGACAGGGTCTCCGCTATACTTAACGTCGACCCGCCGCGTTGGGACTTATCAGTCTGTTATAAATAAGCAGCTTTAAAAAAATACAATCAGCAACATACGGTAGTCCCCTTAATATAAATTTATTTCTATAAACACTTTCAACGTCTCTGGACCAAAAGTATACCTTGTATTAGAGGACGCCCGCGACTTCGTACCCGTAGAATTATTTTCCTGCTACTCCCCCTATTTTAACACCTTAGGGGGTGAATTTCCAAAAATCCTTTCTTAGTGCTCACTTACATCATGAGAGGAACCCCCTGTACCAAATTTCGAGTTTCTAGGTACAGTAGTTTCGGCTGTGGGTTGATGTCTAAAGGCCGTATTAATAAACTCATCTTGACTCTGAGCCTCGTCACAAGATACGTCAAAGTAAACGCCAAACCATAGAACACTGTCATTACTTATATGCATCTCGAGACGAGCATTAGAGGTGAGATCAGTTTATTAATACGGGCCTAAGTCAGCCAGGTTTGCTTTTTATATATACTGGACCGCAAAACTAAGTATTAAACTTTATATGACATGATCTTTAAAAATGTGATACGTAGTTTTTCGGTCCAGTGTATATAGATTTATCTTTAATTTTTGTTTTATCTGCATGCTTTTTTGCAGTTATTTCATATGTATTTCTTGGTATTTATCCCAAGTTAATGCTTTTGACACGTTACGGTACTTTACTCAATTTTTCTCAAACAGAAAATTGCACATATCCACTTTCGATCAGTCGAACACCTATTAACCTTCTAACTCAATTTCGCTGGCTGGAATAAAATTGCCACTCAGAAGAATAACGAAATTTCTGAAATGAGTAACTTCAGTTTGATCGAACTCTTTTGTATCAAAATATTGGTTTGTTTGGTAAATAAAGTAGCATATTTTTATGTTATACTGGTAAACTTATTACTTCACAAAACACTTCAGGGCCTGGTTGATTTTAGGTCTTTAACTTAGGTATGCTTGTGAACAACAAAAGATACAAGTAATATTTCAAAGAACAACCCAACTAACGTAGGTCTAGGTACATACAACATTGAGTGAGTTGTATTGCTGCGTTAAAATGGTTGCAGTGCAGGGTCTCTATTTTAGGCGATAAAAACACTGTCCTATTTGACCCGCGTTTCTAGTTATTCTTGGCGGTCGCTATCGCTGTAAGGTGGCAAAAGGATCTCTGCTGTACCTAAAACCTCTACTTATACCTTATTTATCGAGACAAGATAATAGTAGAAAAGTTACAAAGCACACTATTGGTCATCGACAAGGGTAGTGCAGGATATACATGGCGGCCAAAGCTCATTGTCAGTCAACATCTGTCTCTCGTACGGTGCGGACGCGTGTTGAGTGCTCTCATGTGAATTGATATTTTGATCATTGACATGGCTTGTTTATTGTATTGTTTCTAGATAAATTTGTGACCTGGCTTGTTTATTCGACTGTTTTTCGGTTTACTCTGTGACTTGGCTAGTTAAAAAGACTGAATACAGTGGTAAAAAAGCAGATGTTATTAAATATTTAATCGATTTACTCGTTCGTCTAGAAACGTTATCGTAATTTTAAAGGTTATTTTATTTATATTAGTGCTAAGTAAATAAATGAATATATTTCATTTGATTAGACTTTTTAAGTAACTTTTTAAATATATTTATTAACGTACGTTTTACCACCCAACAAAATATCAAAAGCACATTAAAAAAAGAAATGAAGTTGAAAGTAAGTAAATTATATTAATATTCCCGAAGGCGGCTGGCATGTTAACATTCGGGTACAGTCGAGTTCATAAATATGTATACACTTTAATACGTTGTCTATTTAATGTCATGTTTAATTTGATATATATGAATTGTGACAACGATTAAAGCGACAAGGTTACTATTAAAGTGTATATATATTTATGAACTCCACTGTACAATTGTTCGCGCAAAAGAGAGCACGCTATATTATCTTGTGTCGATAAATAAGGTATAGTTAAGCAGATGATGACTGTACAAAACTGTCTCTCCAAAGTGAAATTAAAAAAGGTTTTTTTTTAAACTTTGGTATCTTGGCGCGGCAATCTTGCTTCATTTCCAGTGGTCTTATCCAAAGTACCTACCAACTTGTGCTAAAAACATAGATTTCAGCCAACAAGGAGATTTCAACATCCGTGACTAGATAATGCCTGTCAAGACCCTTACCTTTGGGCTTTGAAGGAGCACCTGAATAGATGTAGGGAGCCCCTACTCACCTTATCTAGATTGTTCTTGTGTTATAGCCGTTATAGGAGTAAATCGGATAAATGTTACGGGTTTTGGGATGCTTACTTGAATTAATCAACTGGGGTTGAGTGGGCTGTATTAATTCATTGCTAAATCAGTGATAAATGGTAAAATTCCAAACTTGTTTTGTAGTTTGTGCTCAGTGATGTGCCGTGCCCGGGAATATTGTCCAGCAGCGAGGGAATATTGCCGGCAATATTGCCCGTAGTGGGAATCATGAAAAAGGCCTTATCAATATTGCCGGAAACTTGCCTACGTTGCCGGCAATATTGCCCACAGTCGGACTGGTTGCCGTCGTGCCGGAGGGTCGCCTTTATTGCGGTGGATAAAGCATCCGTTATCGCACTTAGGTACATACTTATTGGTCAGAAAGTAACAGCTATTCTATCTATTTTTATCCACATCGACAAACATAATAGTTCCCTCATAAGGCAGTATCTCAAATTCAATAGCCAAATTAGATTCAATCCTCCCCCGTTAGCAATAAGGTTGCATTTACTACAGGAGTGTGGTCTGAGATAACGCCATTTATCTTTGCATGGCAGAATAGGCACGTAGGATGGTACTCGAGCCCTTTGAACTTCGGAAGGGCAGATTGGGCAATTATTTGAATTTGAAAAGCAGAAAAAAGCGACTGCAGATCAAAACAAATAAGTTTCTGCGTAAAAAAATGTCGTTATTTTGAAAAAACCATTTTAATGGAAAAATATTAAATAAATAATATTATTTTTTTTGTTGGCGGACGGGAGTTTGCCCATAACCGAATTACGTGGAAAGGTGAGAAGGGGGCCTTTGCCCAGCAGTGAAAAATTCCGGGCTAACAATAACAATATAAATATTAGTTATTTTGAACAATAGGTACTCGCCGAATTGATATTCACAAAACAATTAACTCCATTTGCCATTTTAAGTAATAAATGGTAAAAAATGTATGCTGCTATATTGTCATCCGTTTTTTGATTACTTAACTCTGACATATTATTTTTTACTGGCCTATATGAGTGTCCCACTGTTGGGCAGATCCCTCTCTTCTTGATCTCCAGGTCCCTATTTGGTGCCTCTTCTGGACAGTTGCAGAGGCATCTCTCCGTCTAGGCCTGCTCCAGCTACATCGCCCACTGTGCGGTACCCATTTGGTGGCCACGTTAGCCCACCGGTTCGAGTACTTGCGGCAGCCGTGACAGACCCAATACCTAATAAGCTTTATGTTACTTTGACATACAAATAAATAACCAATATAAATCTCGTTCTCTCATATACTGATACATAGGAAAGCACCTAACAGAATGTTTTGGCGACGAGCAAATGAAATTGGGTAAATTGAATCGAGTTTAGTCAAAGCGGAGAGTTAAAAGGAACAGTCATGTTGATTGGAAAGGGTTCCAATCGTAATATAAATGTCCTTTTTACACGTGTTTTAAACCTTACTAGTTTAATGCGTGTTTTGTTGTAAGTGTGGTAGGATCTTTACGGGAAATTAAGTTTAGTCCATACAAATGTTAATTACTTACCTAAAATTTAGCTTATCGACCTAAGGCCCACCATTCAACTATATTATGAATGAAATAAAGTCAATTTTCTAATTTGATCATTACTCAAAAACAACCAAAGTAATTTCACTTTACTTCTGCACTAGATCTGTATTTTAATGGCCGCAATATGTATTATTTTCAGTAGAATAGACCTCAGGAGGTTTATAGCAATTTTAGCTTTATTAAAATGTGGACGATTTGTTTTAAACTTAGTTTTAATAATCAGACTTTTTCTTTGCTCCGCGGCGACTCAACAGCGTCTACCGCGGGGAAATGGCGTTTTCACAATGAAGTGATTTCGCCAGTGTCAAGTACATATAAGTATAAATCAATATAGCAATAAAATATAATCCAATCTTCTCTAGCAAGATTGGGGGCAATAATGTACGGTGATATGTAGGACAGAGGTCATGATAGTTTTAACCTATGTACTACTGCGAGTGAAACGAGAAGTAAGATGCCAGATACACGAAATAAGTCGAAGTCTTCTATCACTGTGCAACACAAAGGCATAAAAAGGACAAATCACTAACAGAAAAGCTTTGAACACTACACAAAATCACAAAAATACAAAACTAAAACAGTGCGAATGCCCTTAAAAGGTGCTTCGGGTTTGTATTTGTCTCTTACTCGCTCTGTTACGCTCTTATTAAGAGCAAGTAACAGAGAAGTACAAACCCGAAGCACCTAAGCCCCACAGACTATAAAATGTTCATGAGTTGAGTGACACCTCATTTAGTTCACATTTTTCTGACTACGGCAATAAAACCACCGGTGCTTTTTCACCCCCGAAGCAATGAGTGGGACATTATGGGCTACGAGAGCATAGACCAACACAAATATATACACGTTCAAATAATAATATCCCATTTTTTGCGTCGGGAGTTGATGTCACAAAAAGATTCGAACACGGAGAATTATAAGAAAAGTTATAAGGCTAAAAAAGATTTTTCATGATATTTCTTGCAGAAAATAAGTTAAATTGCATTTATTTAATTTATTTCTAAAAATTTTTACTCACCACCAGTAATTATATTCTACTGAACCCACTTTGCATGAAACAACCTCTCACGAATTGTCATATCCGCAAATTTAAAGCGCATGCATACTTGGCGTAGATGGTGCTTGTAGTCATTTGCATAGAGCCATCCAGAGCCAATTGAATACGGTCGCCTCAGCCTCTACTTGACCTAAAATTTTATAACTTTCCGCGTGTTACATTAAACCTACCGCCAAGCAGCAGTGTTCGTATTGTTGTGTTCCGATATGGGGATAGGACAGCCGGTGAAATGACTAGCATAGTGGCATCTTAGTCATCAAGATTGACATCGCCATCTTAAGTTTGCAGTCTTAAGATTGCAGTCTTGAGAATGCTTGTGTCTTTGGGTCACAGATTCCACTTACCATCAGGTGGTCTGTGTGCTCATTAAACCCCTCCATGTCATTTTTTTTATTCCTGACAAAAATGTCCTGTCGGTCTGACAGAAGGAATTAATAACACAAAAATAATTTGGTTCTAGGTATCTTGAGGATAAATCTCAGACATTTGTAAGCAAGAAAGTTAAGGTTAGCAAAAAGAAAGTCACATATTCGCGGACGGAAATCACATTATCTGCATTTTCTGGATATGTCAGCAAAGTATTATGCTATGTTTTTTAATATTATTAATTAGTGTTTAAAAATAATATTTATATAAAACAATGCTAGCGCTAACCCGTAAACCTACTTTAATCTCATAACTCGAACTATGCGATGGACTGCAGCGTCCGCCGTATTGCATACGATCCAACCTACATCTATAATGATGGACGATTTCTGAAACATTGCAGAAGTTTCCATAACTGCCAAAATTACAGCCCATCAAAGTTTCATATTTAATTTAATTTAGACTTCATGAAATGTTTTCGTTACTTTCGATAAATTGTCACATACATTTCAGAAATCAAACGATTTCACTTTGGTAACTTTCAGAATATTGCATAAAATTTTAGGGTGAAAGTGTCACTTTTGAAACTTTCAGAATATTGTAGAATTTAAGTGAAACTATACATATCTAGAAGACTAATATTTTTTTACTGGAAAATGCAACTAAATTAAGCCATACGGGGGCGCTATTCTTTTAAACAACTCACTATAAAATTTACGATGACCGGCATGCCTAAGCTAACCCGGACTAAACTCTTTATCATATTCTTTTTCATCTCTCCTGTTCGGAAAGTTTAATTTGAATGGGTCGATAGCAGGGTGGAAAATTGCGTTTTCACCTCTAGGGTTGAAAGTTTTTTTAAAAATAGTTACTATTGGCCACGGAATCTAAGATAATTGAGCTACGTCATATTATTAAAATAAAAGCTGTACTCGACTATACGTTAAACGACGTATTCATTACGATCTATAGGTTCATATTAAAATCATTTTACGACTGGTCTATTTTTTTCGCAATTATAGTAAATCAACATAATTATTCCTGTATTCTGCTGCCCGCCATAATGCCATGATAGCATAGCATGCCACTTTTTTTTCAAGTTTCAGCAGGGCCGTCTATAAAATACACATACTGCCAACATTAGAAAAGTTTAATCGAGTTGGTCACTACCAAGGAGCTTATATACAACACTGGAGGTTGAATGCCGAACATCTTTTATAAAATGTGCGTGTAGTATTTTACTTTTGACACATTCGAAATGAAAAGTAGAGTGTCTAACACGGGTGAAATTACCCATTTGCCCTCGAAATATTTATATAATAAAGAAAAATCTCGGGTGAAATGGGTCACTTTCAACCCTTGGTTATCAATCTACTACTTAATGATAGGGAAAAAGAGAGTATTAATAAGATACATTTTAATTTAGGGATTGGATTAATCGGGCCTTATTAGTTCTTTGAAAAGATTTTGGTTGTTGTTGGGGTTTAACGTGCTAAAAGAAAAATGTCAAAGGTTTATTTTTATTTATTTATTTAAAAAGTTTTGTAAGTAGGCCCTGTAGGCACTTTTACAAGCCTGAGTCTACCAGCGCTTCCAAAGAGACCACTGTTGAGAAGAAGCGCCGCAAGAAACTCAACAGTAAGCCGTTTTTTCCAAATAAATCACATTAGGTAAATCTAGTTTTCAGCCGTGAAAGCAGCTGATAGAACTCGCTATTCACAAAGACGAACTAAATGCGGACAGACATAACAATCGTTAAATAAATACTGCAAGAAAGAAACGGAAATAAAAAAGGTATTGTTGACATGAGACAAATAATTGAGCTATGGTTGCCCATCAACCACAATACGGACCTCTCATTCTATTGCACCAAATTGGAGTAAGACAGCTAATGATGTGCAAAGTCTTGCTCAGAAAATTGGCTGTGTAAGTGCAACTTAAGGACGCCTAAGAGGACGTTTAGGTTTAAAGATGCTGCGACACGTATTTTGTGTATAAATACGTAAGTATTTTGAGCAATTTGTTTATAGAAAGTGCATTCATTAGCAGGTATCTAGAAAAATAAATGGCAGCTGCAGCCATGGCGTGGAATCTGTAATTAATTGAAGCGTGGAGAAGAGAAACAATCTATTTAAACGTAAATATAACCATGAGCGCGCAATTTTATTTTTGTATACAACGCGGGTCAGTTTTATTTTATTTTACACCTTATATTATATGGGTCCTCTTCAAGTTTCCAATGAATTCAATTATTTATTTTTCTCTAATCACAACCAAACTTCTTACATCAGAAACCAAAAAGACATCAATCACATTTTACGGAACTAAATAATGTCATCCAGTTGACTCTTCTTGATTCTATAATAATATATTAGCCAAATTTACTATCGTAGATAGACAAGCAGCTTTACAAGTTCAACGATACGCAATGTAATCATAGATAAATGTACCAGCTGTGCAAATATGTGCATCAAATTATTTGGTTGATGTGTTTGGATTTACCATGGTTGGAGTCTGCAGGGCTATTGAAAAAAAACCTCTCGGTTGTAGCTTGGAACGTTGCTGTTCCTGGCGTCATACCTTACCAGGTATTTTACACTAAATGCTTGCATAATGTAGATAATACTATATTTTATAAACAATAGACGGAGAGCTGTTACACGGAAAATGAATTGAAATTATAGAAACCCTTCTAATCAGGGCACCATACCATAATTCCGTATGTATTCGGGAGCCTGTACAGTAGAGAAGGTCATCGCGTTATATTTTTGTATGGAATTAAACAGTTTTTAGGGTTCTGAACTCAATGCTGAAAAATGGAATCCTTATAAGATGACTTTGTTATCCGTCTGTCCGTCGTTCCCTTTTTGTCGTAAATGGCTTTAGGTTAAATTTGGGAATAGGTACGAGAGGCGTTCAAAAAAAAGTGAGAATGAGATGCAAACTCTTTCAATATTAGGAAATTAAATACTGGCCGGTAAAGCTAATCTATCTAGCTGATTGCTATGAAAAAAACGAATCTTAGTCTTAAGTCTTTTGTTTTAAAAAAAGGTAATTTCTTTGCAATGCTACGTTACCGAAAATGGAGAAAATTTAACTGCGCGCCGTTATCAAATACTTGTGTTTGATTTTTTTTTCTACAGACCGAGTCAATTTAGATTTGCGGGACACTTCAGGGTCTAAGCTCCTCCGTATTCAACAGTCGCACGTTGATGCGCCGAATTTAGACGTGGAAGAACATCGACCATGGACGACCCCCGCTCCGGACGCCCTACTACAGCAGTAAGTGAAGAAATTGTGAAAAAAGTTGAAAACTTAGTTTTGGCGGATCGTCGTTTCACGGATCGTTTTATTGATGAAAATGTTTCAAAAAATTTCAACGGGGAGCGTGCATAATATTTTACATGAACGCTTGGGTATGAAAAAGGTATCTGCGCGTTGGGTACCAAGAATGCTTACTGTCATGCAAAAACACACAAACACACAAACTAGAGTCGAGATTTGTCAAGATGCTTTAAACATGATACAGCAAGACCGGCAACTTTTTTTGGCGCGATTGATAACAATGGACGAAACATGGCTCCATCATTATGACCCTGAAACGACGAAACTGCAGTCTATGACATGGAAAAGGCCATCATCTCCAACTCCGAAGAAAATCAAGGTGGGCCCATCTGCCGATAAGGTCATGAGATCTGTTTTTTGGGATGGTAAAGGGGTAGTAATGATTGCGCATCTCGAGCGTGCCAAACAAATAGCAACATTGTGCAATGAGATCCGCGAAAAACGGCGAGGTAAACTCTCGGCACACAAGTCCGCCGTTGCAATGGCTGCAATTCGTGATGCTGGGTTCGATATCCTTAAGCATCCTCCGTATTCACCAGATCACGCCCCCAGTAATTTCTACTTATTTCCGAGATTGAAAGAATACATGAGAGGGCAGAAATTTGAAGATACAAGAACATATTCATTCTCACTTTTTATTGAACGCTCCTCGTATAGTATGTAATGGACCGCACAAGGCCTCATTAGTAGAATTTTTTGAACTTTTTTTAGCTGATTTATGATGAATGCACCAACATGTAATCCATTTATTAAATTGAATGTGTTTAGGTTTATTGTTCTATTTATGTTAAGTCTAAATAGTGTAATATAATAGTTATCTTGTGGCTTTGATTAAAAGTAATCATTAACACTGAATATGTCCGTACAACGTTACGTTTAGATTATGTTGGTTGAATCAAAAAAAATTGCAACATGTTTTTCAGTGGCCAGCTCTTAGACATAGTGTTTTCTCTAGAGTGATGGTTTGATTTGATTCAGGTATCAATAAAAACGCCATTTGCTAATCAAAAAGTTGTGTACTACACAATTTGCTCCGCCGCTCTTATTGGCGAGAAGAAGGTCATTTCTTCCGCACGCTGCTATTTTATATACGACCCTGTTGAGGTCGGAGAGAAGTTATGTAATCGGTGAGTTACTTTTTCAACAATGGCAATACCTACAGTTTATACAAAGAAAATCCTTCACAATATCATAGAACATTAATTTTATTAATTTTAGTTAAAAACTTTCAGTTTTCACAAACCTGTTGCAGTAATCATCCACGTCTATGGATTCGCCTAGGCTTTCGAAGCGGTTTTGGATTTCGTGCTGAGTTTTCGGGGCTTCGGATATGGATTGGTGCTGGACGGAGCGTAAATTTCATCAGGCGTGACCTTTCTAAGCTTACGTCGATATTCAATGTGCCTCTGACCATTCGGTGATTGCTCCCGGTTTTGACCACATTGATCACTGAATATTTGCCTTCTGGTCGACATGGTGAAATGTATCTCGTTTCTGGTCACACACCGTTCGAACACACCCATGTCCATTTGCGGCTTTCACGCTTTTTGATGAACGAGTTCATCATAAAGAGTCCCTCTTTCTCTATAAAGCCCGAGACCACCTGGCCACGGGAATTCCGACTTCCTATTCCGAATTGCCCTACTCTCGACTCATTGCCGTTTCATTTACCCAGCTTTGCGTTAAAGAATGACAATGGTGTATGTATGGCTCTGGAAATATCCTCATACATTACCTCTACCTTATCATCGGAGTGCGTCGAAGTTGGAGCGTAAACCTGTATGACCTTCAGAGAATACCATTTGGTGATACTGAGTATAAGGTAAGCTATTCTTGACGACACACTCGTGATCTTGACAACGTTGTTCACAAAAAACCTGTTGACGATAAATCCGACACATCCCTGGGACAATTGATCGCTTTCCCGGAAAAAGAATAGGCTACGTGTCCTCCCCCTGTCTTCGGACTTCTGATAAACCCTGTATGTCCCAGCGTAACCTGCTCAATTCTTAATCAAGTTCCACAATCTTCTCGTCAGTCCTCAACATGCTTGTGTTGTAAGTTGCCGGGCCAGGTTTCGTCGGTGGATACCCAGCTGAAGAATTATAGACCCATCACGCTCATAAGCCATGTTTATAAGCTGTTCTCTAAAGTCATTACGAGTTGTCTCGCACGCAGGTTTGCCAACTTCCAGCCTACCCAATAAGACGGTTTCTGAAAAGGCTTTTGCACCATAGACCACACCCACACGCTGCGGCAGGTTATACAGAAGACCGAGGAGTATAATCATGCTTAGCGATTGAGGACTATGAGAAAGCCTTCAATTCGATCGAATAATAGGCTGTGCTCCAGTCTGTTCAGCGGTGCCACATTGACTATCGGTATATCGAGGTGTTAAAGTGTTTGTATAGAAACGCCCCTATGTCAGTTCGCCTTCAGGACCGGAACTCAAAGCATATCCAAGGAGGAGTGAGACAGAATGATGTAATATCTCCGAGACTATTTACTGCTGCGTTGGAAGATGCTTTCAAGGTTCTGGAATAGGGGGGTTTTAGTATCAGCATAAATGGCGATTACATCACTCACCTTCGATTCGCCGACGATATTGTCGTCATGGCTGAGACCCTGGAGAACGTCGGTACAATACTTGATGGCCTCAGTAGAGTCTCAACAAGTTGGTTTTAAAATGAATATGATAAAAATTGTGTGAAATGTCCATGTCGTACCCACTCCTGTCAAAGTTGCAGAGTCTACTCTAGAAGTTGGCGACGACTATATACCTAGGACAAAGAATCCAGTGAGGTAAGTCCAACTTCGAGAAAGAGATCAATTGTCGAACCCAACTCGGCTATTTACGCACTATCTTCTCGTCCCAAATACCGCAGTGCCTCAAGACAAGAGTCTTTGATCTGTGTTTGTGGCCAGTGATGACGTATGGATCCGAGACATGGTCGCTCATAATGAGCCTCATAAGAAGGCTCAAGATCGAAACAGCTATGCTGGATGTCTTCTTGCGAGATCGAATCAGAAATGAGGAGATCCGCAGAAGAACTAAAGTAACGCATATAGCTCACCGAATTGCAAACCTTAAGTAGCAGTGGGCGGGGCAGTCGATGGCCGTTGGAGCAGGAAAGGTGCTAGAGTGGCGACCGCGAACCGGGAGAAGAATTGTCGGCAGGCTTTCCACCATGCTAATTAAATGTTGATTGTTTTTTTTTAAGCAAGCATTTACGCGACTGTCCCATTTTTAGGCGTAAAAAGTATCCTGTGAAAAAGCTGTATGCAGTAGCTGGTACTGTAAGGAATATAGGGCGTTACAAACAGGACAAGGCTGGCACAGAGCAGTGGAGACGCATAAATCACACATACACGCACGGTGGATATTCCTTCCCCTACGGAAATATCGCAATAACCGTGAGTTTATTCCTTATGCTTTCTACTGTTTAAGCTTTTCATCGCTATGTAAAACCCTGACTGATTTATCAGTGTTTGACGGTGAACCTACCGTACAAGTCTATCCGTTGGAATGGTTAAGTTCTTTAAGCATTTTGCATTTTGTCTTTGAGAATATTAAAGTTAAGGCACAATATGGACACTTGAAAATGTTCTGATTTATTGTGACCCAAAACAACTTAGGACATGGAGGATACGTGGATTTTACAACGGATAGATCCGAAACGTGAGTATTTACTCATAATTTGCATTTGTTTTTTATAAAAACGTACCCCTGGCTGCCAGGATTTAATATCTATAACTAGTCGAAAAATAAGAATGAAGCTAAAGTAATAATTTCCTTGAGGTACGTAGTTTTGATGTCGGGGTCGGTTCATTTGACCACGTCCGACAAATGTTTCTCTATCGTTTGCCCGAATTTCATTTGCTATAATCGTATCACTTGCCATAATATTTATTTGCTATAAAGGCATTTTTTCTGAAACCGTGAAGTACAGTATCAGTATTGTTAAAAACCCAACCTAACCTAACCTTTTGGGATCTATATGATGGCATGTAAAAAATACCTAAAAGGTTTACGGTTTCAGAATAAATGCCTTTATAGCAAATAAATATTATGGCAAGTGATACGATTATAGCAAATTAAATTCGGGCAAACGATAGAATACGCCGTCAAATATATCATTTTACAAACTTTGATTTCTCAAAAACGTGTTCGTGCTCAAACTACATTACTATTATATTTTATACGGGCTAATTAAATAGTTTAGATTAGGTTACAATATTGACGGCATAATAATGTGAAATTATGCGGCAGCAAGCATCACTTTGCGAAATGAAAGTTTGTAAAATGATTCTGTTTGCCAAAAAACGATTTGGTAAAACCTTCTAGCTCATAAATAAAAATAATCATTTTAGATCACAACCAAGCCTTTCGTGTACACTCCATACGTGAATCCGATACCGGTTGCAAGAAAACACACCGACTATGATTCTATGGATTGCGAGATAGCTGGCTACGGGAACGTCTCTACTAAAGTGAGTATGTGTAGATACTTGATAGAGTATCAAATTCCAAATTATATTAGACTGGTATGAGTAACAATCAAATTCGTGAATGTTTGATAGTCCATTGACGGCTTCACTATGGAACGTCTAAATGTGCAAATTACCCGATGAAGGTGGCATTGGACATAATCAAAGGCCGCGGCCTGCCTAAATAACTTATTGACCAGATTTTTTTTTCTCATTTTGTGTAACTACATATTAAGTGCCATTGATGCTTATGCCATTTCTAAACAAATTCCTTAATTTTGACCTTATAAAAAATAGGTCATATGTGGATCAAATTAACATAAAATAAATAAATAAATAAATATCAGGGTACAATGTCACACCAATTGCTCTAGTCCCAAACTAAGCTCTAGGCTTGTGCTATGGGTACTAGACAATGATATAAATACTTATATAGAGAAATATATACTTAAATACATAGAAAACATCCATGACTCAGAAACAAATATTCGTGCTCATCACACAAATATCTGCCCTTACCGGGATTTGAACCCAGGACCGCTAGCTTCGTAACTTTTATACTTTATATTAAGTAACACGCAATATTACTAAATAGTAAAATTTCTGATTTAAAAAAATAGCTCACAATGCACTTTATCTATCCACTTAGCAAATTTGAAAGCATTTAGTAATCTCATAAATATTTCGATGTGGCTACTCCACTATGAAAAAATTGCGTTAAATACAGTTCAAACATTAATAGTCCTTGTTGACAGCTCAAGGCTCAAGGTACCAAGTTTTTAAGCCCGATGATAGCTATTCACAGACAGACAGGACAGTGGGATGTCCATCCCTCTGTCCTGTCTGTGGGTGGATTCCAAATAAAATGTACTAAGGACTGAAAAAAATTAACTATACTGTAACGGAAGTGGAGAGGAACTAACTGCAGTGACTTTTTACATCGGGCGCGTGGCCGGAAAAGGAGTTGGAGTAAAATATAGAAGCGAGTGACAGAAGTTACCGCTTCTTGATTTTGGTTCTTAACTATTTACACTTCTTTTCGTCTCTCACAATACCGCCCTTGTACAGTGTACCTATCTGTCTAAAAATACAGATGTAGTACATAAGTGTTTTCGATCGTATTATCTCGGAAATGTTGGTATTTGTCATGCTACTTCAGTCAACCTCAGCACTTTTTGTACTGTGACCGATTGGAATTGCAAGACACGTTCGTACGTTTCCGTGCAAATACGAAGGAAAATTATGCACTACATGTGTAGTAGAAATTCAGATATCGGAAAAGTTCGATTAGGTACATATTAAAATCAATCAGCAAGTTTTTTGACGTGTAAAAAACATTTAAGGACGAAACATGTTAATACACAACAAAATATCGCTTTGATATAGTTTGGAATTTCGTAAGAGACGTTTTACTGTTAAATTAAAAATCTTTGGAATGTAATGGCGCATTGTCCTCATTCTAGTTTCAATTCAATTTGAAACATGACAGTCGTTGGTAATAAACAACGATAGACGGGGTCAGCAAACGCACCGAGTATGATTTTTTTTTTTTTATTTTTATTTATAAAGTTTTGTAAGTAGGCCCTGTAGGCACTTTTACAAGTCTGAGTCTACCAGCGCTTCCAAAGAGACCACTGTTGAGAAGAAGCGCCGCAAGAAACTCAACAGTAAGCCTTTTTTTAAATAAATCACTTATTACAATACTAAACTTAAGCTACACAATTTAAATGTCACAGGGATGTACAGGTCCCAGTAGTAATAATAATGAAATATATCCAAATGTCGGATTAAATTAAATAAAAAGCAAGCGTTCAATTATTTCGTGGATTTTACATAGGATCTTGGTGGCATAAGTGGTAAGCGCCTGCATCGGTCCGGATAGCCAGAAAAGATGTAGTTTTTTTAAACCTAATTTACTTTTTGTTTGCCAGATCACCTCAGACTCTTTGTTATGGGCAAAGATCGAGCCCATATCAAATCGGTACTGCACCTTTTTAAACAGTGAAGACATGAAAGAATTTGTTTGCACTCAATCCTTAATGGGCAACGTGCTTCAGGTTTGTTTCTTCCTACCTCCACATACTCTTTTAAGAGGCCACTTAAGCTAAAGTGTGAGTGATCCGTGACCTGGATCTCAAAAACCATAACGCCTTTGTATCTGTTCTTTGGATATATTAAACTTAATCATATCTGGCAAACCTGAAAACACGATTAGAAATAAAATCCTCGATAGTTTTATTTTTCGGACATGTCACCTATCTGGCATGTTTTTGGTTGATTCCCTATTCTTATACCGATGATTTTCGATTCAATATTTGAGTTTATGTTACTTCTTAATCCTGGTAAAGCACTTTTTCAATCAATGTTGTGGTTTTAACGTAAACAGAAATTAATTGAATTTGACGCTGCTATCAAGGTGCGCGCGAACTATCTCAATTCTTTGCGCGGAAACACATAAAGCCATCCCTTTTCATTCTTGTAACCACCATAGGTGGCCTCTTAACAGTACACTAAATTGGAATATTCCGACTTGTTCCATCATTTTCAGTTCTAATGTTAGAACTATTAGTTTTAAAATTTAAAAGGTTTATTAATTTCAATAAACTAATAGAATAGTTGGAGTGGATTGGAATTACGAGTAGCTGCTCAGTAATTCCCTTCTACGAGCCCTATGTCCCTGCTAAGTACTAAACTATTTATGTCAACAAAGTCTTCTAATTATTACAACGTCACATCCATGGCAAAGTTGCGAATCTGCATTTTGATTCAAAATTTAGTTCAGATTTTACTCGTAGATATTATAAATCGTACAAATATAAATTTAAATTTAATCAATAAACATATTTAAATTGCATTATTATATTTTAAAACCTCAAATATATATTTTTTCCTTGAGTACCTTGCGAAGTATGCAAAGCGTACCACAAGTATTTATAATTTCCAGATTGATTCCGGAGGGTCCTTAGTATGCCGCAAAACTGGAACGCTCCGAAAACTCGAGCCAGGAATATTAGCGGGCACCATGAGCGGGGAAGACCGATTCAAAGCTGTTCTGTTCACACGGCTCTCTGGTGCAAGCAATTTCATTGAAAGCAGCAGATCTCAAGTAAACAAACCAACGACGTACCTTTGTATTTTACTATTAAAATTAATCAGATTGATGATTTCCTTTTTGTTTTATTCCCGCTAAATGCTACAATCAAACAGAAATTGCAATAACCTATCTATTTCAATTATTTTTTTTACCCCGATTGGCAATGTAATGTTATTTTTTAACCGACTTCAAAAAAAGGAGGAGGTTCTCAATTCGTCGGGGTACTTTTTTCATATTTTTTTATGTATGTTCCCCGATTGCTCGAAGACCATAGACCGATGTTGGGAACTGACAATGCCAACATACCATTGCTTGTTTGAGAAAGAATGATTTATTAACATAGTTTCCATTCGCCGTCGATTTTCTATGTAATAATTAGCAATAAAGTGATTTGTAAATGTTGTAAAACGATCTTAAGTACTCTATTAATTTTGAGTTTCAGTTACTAGGTACAGTCACCAGCAATAACATATTATCCAACGTTAGGGTCAAAAAGTATGTGAGGTGTGAAACTGATTGATAGAGTAAGGAATGAAAAGGTCAGAGAGAAATGTGGACTAAAAGAAGATGTAGTGACTAAGATTGAAAAGGGCATGCTTCGATGGTTCGGTCATTTGGAAAGGATGGATGAAAGAAGATTGACGAAAGAGATATACAGAGCGAAAGCGAGTGGAAGGGTCGGAACAGGCCGCCCTAGGCGTACTTTTTCGAATCAAATCGGAGAAATACTGGAAAAGGGCCGAATCTTAAGTACCCGAAACCGGCGTGCGTGCATGACTCGATGTATGAATGTGGAAGAAGCGAAAGACATTTGTTAGGATCGTAGCAGGTGGAAAGAAGTCGTCTCTGCCTACCCCTCTGGGAAACAGGCGTGATTTTATGTATGTATGTATGGTCAAAAATATCTGACACGTCTCTATTACTATTTACTACAGGCATACGTGTGTCAGATATTGTTGAGCGCAATGTTGAATAACATATTATTGCTGGTGACTGTATAGTCAATTTTATCACACACGTCACACGTTTTACACTTCAATCATAAAATTGACTTATTCTTTATGAATGATAAATCTTATTCACTTGACAATAAGAGCTACTACCTAGAATGTGTTAAAACGAAATTGGAATAGAACTCTTTGACGTGCTGTCCTTTATGAGTCGGATTATCCTTGGAGATGGGGGCGTGCCTCTTCCTCGGACGTAGAAAATTTAATTGATGCATCCTGCTAAATGACCTACCGCAGGCAATACGGGTGCTGAAATATTTATGTACACCGCTAACGTCTGGGCCGATATAACCACGCCTAAGAGATAGGAAATGAAAACGGCTGTAAACGACGTGTTGGGCAGTTACATGATTTGTTCCAATCAAACGGACTGGCTTTAAAGGCCCAGCCACACCGGATGCGTGCGCGTAGACGTGACGTGCGCGTGCGCTTTCCACTGCGTTGTATAGTGAAATGTCGTTTGAGAATTCATACTATACAATGCAGTGGAAGGCGTACGCGCACGTCACGTCTATATACCTCTATACAGTAAGTTGCCTGCGTGCGCCTCCTAGGGTTTCACGTGGATAGTGCACTGACGTAGGCGCCGCATGGAGTCGTTGTGTGAGCGGCTGAGTAGCGCGTGCTTCGCGTTGCGGCGGTTAGCGCGTAAGGCACGGCGCGCTGCTCGAGTGCTTCTTCACCACAGTACATTCACTACTTTCGTATGGCACGAAGCTGTGGGCCTTGCAATGACGCCGCGTGTTTTCAGTGCAAAAGAGAGCCAAGAGAAGAGAAAAGAGGAGAGTGCGGGCGATGACCGGCGCTCCAGACGAGGCTCCCGCACGGGACTTCTTTGCGCAATTAAACATACTCCCTCTCTCGTTTTTATTCCTATACCAGGTGGCGGTCTTCACACACCTGGACCTATACCTAAAAGCGGCAAGTATCCGGCAAGGAGCAAGGAAGGAGTAAATGGCATGCGGACCGGCTAATCGCGGATAAACACAAACTGATCAAAACAGAGCATTCCGTTTACTTAGTGGGACCCGCTGTGCCGCCTGCTTAAAGCCGTAATAGTTGCGGCTTGCATCACACAGTTCAAGAATAAACTTAAAAATTGCCTCCATGAGCGACAGATTTATGATTATAGCGAGTATTTTAATCTAGCCCTAAAAACAAATAATAATAATATATATTTAAGATATTGACGTTTTGTTAGTATAAATGAATTATTTAATAATTATATAACAACTATAATAAATACTATTGTACACAGACTGATCTATAACAATTATTTCGAATAAAGTATTTCATATCATTTTATTTATTTATGGCATTTAACCTGCAAAACTGAATTCAGCTCCACTGGAATAGTTCCATAAATTTTTTTTTTTTTTGGACAACACAAAAAAAATATGTTTTTTGTGGAGTTGGAACTTGCTGTTGTTAATATCCAACTCGGTTGATATTACTAACATCATAGCTATTTTGTTCATTGTAGGTATGTCCACTAGGAGAATATTTATTTGTCCTTTGTTCGGTATTTAACCAAATAAAACAAATAAAAAATCGCAATTTCTACAAATTTTAATAAAATAATACAGAAACCTGCTGCTGATCGGGTTGAGCATGAACTTAAAGACATGAACTCTCTGTAGTTGGAGACTCTGGTAAAAAACGTCCCGGAACTATGCCGCACTCCACTGACGACGCCCACAATCACCCCGGAGCCGCCTTCGCTCGGGTCTCCAGTGTTGCGACACACCAGAGGTCCTCCCGAGTCACCCTGGAATATACTGGAGTTCGATATCTTTGCTCCCCAAAATTTCTGATTTTTACTTTTTTGTACAAGTTTTCTTCAATCACACAGGTGACTAGTTCTCACGCCTAAAGGCTTATTAGGATTAGTATTTCAGTCCAGTAGCAAGTATTTAGGTTACTAAATGTATCGGACATCGAAGATTAAGTTAATAGGAAATCTACTCGACTAAATTACAACTTAAATACTTGCTAAGTAGGTACTCGAGTAAATTACTAATGATGTCCGGAAAAGCCTCAAAAAATGAAACGAGATCGCAGCGTGATTTAACTTTTGATTCTCATATCATCAGTGAGATTATTAAATCGACTTCTTGGTACATATTTTATTGTATATCTTGATTGATCTTTCCCACAGTTTGAACTAAGAAGTCAACTTAAAATACGTTAATTAAATATATTTAATTTTAGAAAAATGCTGTCATGACCCCGTTTAAGTCGACCTAGCGCTGATCGAGCTAAGTGTGTGCCCATTGGTGCAATTTTATTAGCTTAATACACATTGCCAACTTGTGGACCAACAAGCTGGGGCTAGTGTAAAGGGACGAAATGATTCTTACGGGTACTTACCACCAAGACATCATTGTGAACCGATTCAGTGCAAATAAAATCATCCATATTCTGCCCGTGTATTTTCGTGCACTCTTTATTTGGTATCAGAGTAAAGTTTGCCCACATCAAATACTCAGATTTTTTCTGTAAAGCAAAAACACTCATTTTAAGTTAGCAATATGACTAGGGCCGATATGGCTGAAAATGGCCACAGCTTTGTTGCAAAACAGTTATTACATTTATGTCCAACATATTTACGAGAAAATAAAACGCATTAAAGCAACTCGTGAACAAAACGTACCTACGGACGGACAGACAAATATCTCTTAAATAACAAATCGCATGTTCGGACGACTCTAGCTTCGAACGTTCTTCGACGCCACTAAATTAAGGCGTGAGAAACGACCGATCGTGTGCCAAGTACGACACGTATGCCACGGGTTTTCAAGGTACCCGAATCAATGCATCCGCTTATATTTATTTTATTTTATTTTATTTATATTCGGAAAACTAACAGCCTTCATGCCCCTATATAAATTTTACAATGTGTGATAACTTAGGCCAATTACAAGTTTTCACCTAACATTTAAAACGTATGCTACCTATGCTTCTTCAACAACGACTTACAAAGGCTGAGACTCTGCCGAAGCCGGAGGCGGCGCACTTGATGGCGCCGTAGTCGGTCTGCCGCGTGGCATAAGGCAGCGGGCTGGCGTACGAGCTAAACACGAACGGCTCGGACGTAATCTGCAACAAACGTTGCCATTCAGGCACTGGCAAGACTTTGACAGGTTTAAGATACGGAACATATAAAGCGCCCGAGGCGCGCGCCAGTGGTGCTGCATATCGAACGCTTTAGAGAGCGTGCGAGAGATGCGTGGAAGGCGTGCTTATTCAAAAAATATACCGTATGCTAAAAAGCGTCTTAAACGAATGCCCCGTCAAACCCTGGAAGCCGCCAAAAGTAGTCATTTCGTTATCCGGCTGCGGGAATTCGCCACGCGACGGACCCGTGTTTCATTCGAGCGCAATGAATACTTTAAAGTTTTTTCAGACGGACATCTCACCCAACATCAGTTAATTAGTACGATTAGTTGTGTTTTATGACCATTCATTAACTCAGATTGTAGTTTTTCCTTATCAAGCTGTACCTTTTAGTGAAGTCACAAGAAAGCGATTATGATATCTGACAAAAGTGATAACTTACCGCTATGGCTATATCTTCTTTGGGGAAGTTGTACCTATCGGGTATGTGAGTGTTGGTCATTTGTCTCCACTGTTCGCCCACCGTAGAGTTATCTGAGCGGTAATGCACCTTGTTCACAACAGTGCCAGCGACGGCGTACAGTTCATTCAGCTGCAACTTTTTTCGGCTAAAAGTCATGTGTATAGTTATGTAGTGACGCAAACAAATCAAATTAAATGAAACCAAATTCACTATTTCATTACATTTATACATTTTCTATGCTGAGGCCCTAGACAAGATGTATTCGGCGTTCGTTCGTTTTTTTTTTTTTCATTGCCCCGCGGCGACTTGAACAGCTACTACCGCGGGAATATGGCGTTTCTACAATGAATTGATTTCGCCAGTGTCAAGTATATATAAGTATAAATCAATATAGCAATAAAACACACTCCAATCTTCTCTAGGAAGATTGGTGGCAACGTTATACGGTGATATGTAGGACAGAGGCCAAGGTAGTTTTAACCTCTGTAGCACAGGTGGTCCACTTGGAACGAGAAGTAAGATGCCAGGATACACGAAATAAGTCCATGTCTTCTATCACTGTGCAACACAAAGGCATTAAAAGTATAAATCACTAACAAAAAAAAACTTTGAACACCTAAATACACAAAAATAAAAAATAAAACAAATTACACATCCGCCATCTTTTGACGTTGCAAATGGCCCCCCCGTTCGTTCGTTATCAAAAGTTTATAGGAGTGACATTAGCTGTCAGACGGTCGCGTCGAGCGCCTACGTCAATTCCATACAATTTGTCAGTTTTCTAAAATCGTTTACGTTAGCTTTAAGGAAATTGGCTAATCTCATTGATTACATAGGTTGTGGTGAGCACAGCTTAGCTGAATTTGAGCTCAACCATGGTCAGCCATGGAGGTAACATCACCCACACTGTTAACTGTCCATCGGTAGAGCTTATACCTTTTGTAATAAGGTCCACCAATATACAGTTAACAGTTAACTGTTTGTACATTAACTAGTTACGTAAAACTAAGCTAATTAATAAATATTAATGTAAATGAATTGTAACGCCCCTTTCTTAAACATTTTATATAAGCAACAAGTGTTTACGCAACACGGAAGTCTCGAGAAAAATATGTATAGATAGATCCATTATTAGATTCTAGAGTATTAGTTTAGTTTAGTTTATTTATTTGTCAATGTAATATTACAATATTAGTTGCATTGCATGTCAAAAAATACGAAATTACATTGAGATCGTCAAAACATAAATATTAATAATCAAAGAATAGAATACAATAATAATTCATAAATTAAAACTTAAAAATTTAAACATCTAATAATGGTCATTCGTCCGATGTCAAAATATGTACAATGAGTAATAAATTAAATAAATCAATTTTATTGTTTTGATGTGTTATAGAATGTAATACCTACTAACATAAATTTAAGCAACTGTTACTAATAATATGGACCCTGTGTTTGAAATAAATTATTATTATTATTTGTATGTCTTTACCAATCACGGGACTATGGGAGTCCCGGACCTTTGGAAGGCGTACATGGAGCCGAAGCCAACACGCAGAGGCCCTTTAGACAAGTTTAATTTAGTAAAGTTATGGGACACCAACCGGCGATTGTCCCTGAGTTCAAACTAAAGAAGTATGCTCCCACGGACAACCACCGGTCAGTGTAAAGACTATTTAAGAAGGATGGGAATACTAATAATAGGTTCTATGAATGAACTGATATGGATTGGTGAACTAGGCTATTGATGAAACTACGGCGCCTGCCTGGCCAATGCTAATTACTTTGGTTTAAATGGCAGGCGGTGACTCGCCAACTCAATGGAATGGACCTCCCGAAATAGCCACATATATATAGCAGCAGGGAGGCAACAGTTCCAGAGGGGCTAAGGGTGAAGAGGTGCTTCTGGACTTTAAACGACCATAAGGTGCCCACTCGCCACTTATGCAACACATCCACCCTTCGAGCATATAGCTCTTGCGACTCCACTCTGACCGGCCAATAAAGGCAAGCCAGAGGTGAGGGTCTGTTCCTCGTCATTGCACACCGCAGCCGGAAGGTGAAGGCAAGCGTGAGGTGAGGAACAGGACCTACCCTCGGGAGCACTCAGGTCCGTGGTGTCGCCACTCACCACAGCTCGCCACTAGCTGCCCTGCGGTTTTATTATTATTATTATTATTATAAATGTCAACAAAATAAAAAATTTACATTTCCATTTTCATATATTCATCCACGGAGTATAACGGATTATTCAATAAAAGGTTTCTCAGCTGATGTTTAAATGCTTCGTCGGATTGTAAATTTTTAAGTTTGGCAGGTAGACGCTCGTAGTACGTGGGGTGGGACCGATGACACGCGGGTTCTTAGCCGCAAGTGCCATGCGACGGGGAACTGTTCTCAAACGCCCGGTGTGGCGGAGCTCCTTGCCAGGAATATTCACGCGTGCAAAGGAGGAAATATTGTTTCTTACAAACATTATTATTCGGTAAATGTAAACTGAGTAGTGCGTCAATATGCGGTACGTTACGAAAAGGCCCCTGCAAGAGTGCCTAGGTTTCACCCCAGCTAACGTACGTAAGGCACGCTTTTGCATGATCATCACTCTATTGGCATCCGTGGAGTTTCCCCATAGGAGCGTGCCATACGACATTAGGGAGTGAAAATGTGCAAAGTACACTTGTATTAATGCATCATTTGCAATAAGCCTTCCCAGTTTACGCAACGCAAAGACGGCACCACTCAGTCTATCGCACAATTTGTCAACATGGCACTTCCAGTTAAGATTAGAGTCAAGTTAAAAAGTTTAATCGAATCCAAATGGATTTAAGTATACAATAAAACCCACTCTACTCCATTAATGGATTTGAACGTACAAAACGTCCACTTGAAGCCTTTAACGGATCCTATCAATGGATCCTAGTGGACGAAGGGAAGTTATCGTACAATACATATTTTTCTCGAGAGTTCCGGGTTGCGTTAACACTAGTTGCTTATATAAAATGTTTAAGAAAGGTGTGTTACTATTCATTCCAATTAATATTTATTAATTAGCTTAGTTTTATCAGGCAGGCGTTCAGAAATAAATGGGTTAAAAACTATTACAATGTACCTACTCACGGTGTGCATAATCTTTTGCAAAATTCGGTAGGTTCCTTATAGAAGAAGCAATGTGCAGCGGAAAGGATTTTTCTATCGCTGATAATAGAACCACCGCAGAACGTGAGGTACAAGCCATTAAGCTCTTGATACTTCTTAAGTGCAACCTAAAAACACAAAACAAAGCTTTGAACTATTTTTTTAGGGTTACTAATGTCTTGCACAATTTTTTTTGGCATAATTCATCGTTTCGCACAATTATCATTTGGCATAAAGTCTTTTTTTCTGAAACAGTGTACTTTTCAGGATTGACATAAAATAAACCAAACCTAACCTATTGGGTTCTATGCAATGGTATTTTAAATAATCCTGAAAAGCACACGGTTTCAGAAAAAAAGACTTTATGCCAAATGATGATTGTGCGAAATGATGAATAATGCCAAAAAAAGTTATGCCAGATGAAGGGAACCCATTTTTTTAATATCATAACAAACAGGTACCATCAGCTCAATGGACACGTCACTGTGACACAGTTCTATGGTGTATCAAGGTTCCATTGGGCTGATAAGCCTTTTGTCCGGGTCTGCCTAAAACGCACTCTGACTAATTAATGGATATAATAGGCTGTCGCCGCATCTGTACCGATCCGATCCGATGCGATGCGAGCCGTTTGGTAGAAATCATCCTTAAGACTTCAGCCACCACACGACCACAAGCGAAGCTCCCGCTTTCGTCTTCTAACCTATCCGCGATCCGAGTCGGTTTTGCCACTAAGTCCCTATTCCCTACTGCCTACGTAATGACGGACCCTTAGGATCTCAGTCACTATTAACTTTAGAGAAAAGTTTTTCAAGTAAAATGTGCTTATTTTAACGTATTCTATGTGGTAGAATTATAAAAAAATAGTGTCAATAAGACATCGCATTTATGAAAATTTAAAGTCTTGAACAATAGTGTAAAAGATGGTTATGTTGAGAAAATATAGGAAAACAAATAGTAGTATGATCGATGTTTATTGCAACGGACATTATGAAGTTGAATGATTAGGAATTCAGAGCGTTAGGAACAAAGTAGTTATGAGTAGTGATTATTAGGATGTAAATTATTAGGAACAACATTTTCGGATTTCCGATAATCGACATTAAAAATTTAGTTCAACTTTGGCGCACCCCCACAGGAGTCATTATTTCATCTCTTGTGAAACGACCTATGCAAAACAAATGCGTTTATACTTTTAAATACCTGGTAAGGTATTTGCCCAGGCGCGGCTCTAGCTCCATTAGCGATACATGGCACGTGCTCACCATTTACTTTGCTTGCAGATTCGAAAAATACAAAACATAACCATAGTAAACATACAAATTGAGGCACAATAACATGAATTATCTGATTCATCTGTAACGATTTATCTGAAGCATAATTATTATAAGATGTCCTCAATATGTTCAATGACAGCTACGACAAATTTATGAATTACTTCTGATCTAAAACACTATCAAAATAACTTAACTAAATTTTTCCTGCAAATTTGACTTGGAATTTGACAATTCATGGCCGTTGCCTTTCAAATGTACTTTATGGTCCTATAATAAGTACTAGCATAGAAACTGGTCTATAAGAACAACTGGACGTAGTTACGCGAAAAGGATCCAACCCACGAAACAATCGGAAGTGGAGTTAAGTATACCAAAATGGTCCTTAAGACCAATACTTTCGATCCACATAAAGAGACTGGTGAAATATAGCGGTTTTACATGTCAAAACCACATAGGGTACCATCCCACATGTATGGGAGGTCTCCATTTAAAATCGTTAGTAAGGATTCAACCCTCTTGAATCGTAATCGATTTATTGACTCTTCAAAGAAACCGGTAACAACCACATTATATAAAAAGGATTCAGTCTGCTTGGATTGTTTTTAAATAATTATTTCTTTCTTCTTTGAATATATCTGTAAAACGCAAAAGTGATCCAAAACATGTGGATCCCTTTTGCTAAATACTATTTAGAAACAATCAAAAACCCAGTAACGATCCATGTGCCCTGGATTCTTATTGCTAAATACTATTTAGAAAAAAACAAAAACCCATTAGCGATCTAGGGCACATGGATCGTTACTGGGTTATTGATTATTATCGATGTGTTATATAACAGAAACGATCCAAATGCCTTGGATGTTTTTAATGATGACATGATTGAATAAATTTCTAACAACAGTACAGATCCGATCATATTATTATATTTACTACCTGTTAATTATTCGCAAATTAAGAAGAGCAATGTATATGCTATTTTTATGAAAAGTGATTAAAATGAGGAATTTCACGAACTGAATATAGAAAAAAAGGTTAAAGGGACAACAGTTGAAATTTCTGAAGATGATTTTGCACTGCTCTGGCCAGATGGCAAAGAAATTCCCCAGGCAAAGCTAGATGATCTGAAATCAATGTTCGATCTAATTCCAAAAGATTGCTTGCAATTTTATAAATCTTTTAAAGAAAGGTAATATCAATTTAGAGGATGATATAGAAACGTTTGATGGTCCGCTGGATTTTAATATTGATTATGAAGGATGAGAATAAATAAATGGAGAGAGACATACAGTAATCTCGTTTAAATAATAAGTATCACAGTCATAATGATCTCGTTACCACGTAAGGTGGTGTAGTTTTATATAAATTAACATTGTGTCATTAAAAACTTAAGATTAGAACTAAACATTCTTAACTCACACACACACACACACACACACACACACACACACACACACACACACACACACACATACTAAATTAGTTTTCCTAGTGTATAAGTAAAATTAAAAAGGTACATACCTAATGATGAGGGGGGTGCTTTAGGTAATCTCCGGCAGAGACCCGGCTACCAGAAACGACGACCTTTGGCCCTGGCAACATACAACTGCCAAACATTGCGGACCGACGATAAGTTGCTGGAACTGGAGGAGGAATTGAGCAAGTTACGATGGGGAATCATAGGTTTGTCAGACGTCCGTAGAGAGGGGGAGGACATGATAACCCTGAAGTCCGGTAACTTGCTCTTATTTCCGGGAGGGCGACCACCAGTCCCAGGGAGGTGTCGGGTTTATCGTCCACAAGTCCCTCGTGAACAACGTGGTGAAGATCGAGAGTGTGTCGAGCAGGGTAGCGTACCTTGTACTCAGAATTACCCAACGATATTCGTTGAAGGTCATACAGGTATATGCTCCGACCAAGACACACTCCGACGATGAGGTGGAGGCTATGTATGAGGATGTTTCCAGAGCCATGCATAGCTTCATAACTCACTTCACGGTTGTTATGGGGGACTTCAACGCAAAACTGGGCAAACGAGACGGTGAAGAGCAGAGAGTGGGGAATTTTGGAGTGGGGCGTAGGAATCACAGGGGCCACCTACTGGCCAGTTTCATGGAGAAGGAGGGACTCTATATGATGCGAGTTTCTTACGCCGGTTCTTCTCGGAGCAAAGGTTTTATTTTTCGAACCGGTGGTAATGCTTTTTGACATTCATAGGTGCATTATATTATGCCTAAATTGAAGAATAAAGAACTTTGACTTTGACTTTGACTTTGACTTTGATGAACTCCTTCTTCAGAAAACGTGAGCATAGGAAGTGGACCTGGATGAGCCCTGATGGTGTAACGAGGAATGAGTTAGACTTTATCATGTCGACAAAAAGCACATATTCAATGATGTCTCCGTGATCAGTGCGGTTAAAACCGGGAGTGATCACCGTATGGTACGAGGCTCATTGAATATCCAGTTCAAGCTTGAAAGGTGTCGACTGATGAAGTCTACGCTCCGCCCGGCATCCGTTCAGCTCCAAAACCCCGAGAGCTTTCAGCTCGAACTTCAAAATCGTTTCGAGTGCCTTGGTAGCGACGTGGACGATTACAACGACGGGTTTTTGGAAGCTGTCCAAACGGTCGGGTCTAAGTTCTTCAAGATCCGCTGTAAAAAAAACCAGCAAGCTCTCGGACTCCACGCTTAGGCTCATGGAGGTGAGGCGCGAGATGATTCTGCAGTCCTCTGGTGACGCTTGTCGTTATCGGCAGCAACAGACAGATCTCGAAGTCTCTGAAGCGTGATATACGCCGATTCAATACTAAAAGTATTGAAGAGGCTATTGAGCGTAACAGGGGCTCTAAGGTGTTTGCCAGGGACCTGTTTGTTAGCCAAAGCCAATTGATGAAGCTGAAAACCGACGACGGCAGAGTCATTTCATCCAAACCTGAGCTATTGGCGGAAGTTGAGAAGTTTTATGGACAGCTGTACATGACAACCCGAACACCCGTCGGAAATCTAGCTGAAGACCCGAGGGCTAGATTTACCCGACACTATACCGAAGACCTCCCCGACGTCAGCCTGTACGAGATTAGTATGGCCCTCAAACAGCTTAAGAATGGCAAAGCCGTTGATCTCATATGTGTCTTTAAAGAAATATAATATTTCCGTTTCATTTTCATTTCAAAACTACGGTATTACCTGCCCTACATCGTTATTGCGTAATTAAATCTGAGACAGCGTCCTGGAAAAACGTATTACTCAAAATGGATCCAACACTTCATTTCCTAAATTTCTCGCAAAATAAAATAGCATGCACGATTTCTTTGATAAGTTTATAAACTGCAGCTGTTTTTCTGTGTTTTGACATATAAAAAACGTATTTAAACAAAAGTATAGCTGATGAAATCCTCTTCAATCTTAAAACCTTCATAACTTTCACGCAAGTCACCGTGGCTTGGATCCTTTTCGCTTAACTACGTCCAACTAGAGACGTATGTTTGGCCTTTTTTGATTGATGGCATTTATAATTAGTTTCTTTCGTTCGTATTCTTTCATGTTGTCACAAGGTGAACTAAATCAAACAGAACCCGTAGAGCCATCTATGGGTTTCAGTATACAGCCTTTTTGATTTAGTATTACTGGAGGTTTTTTATTATATTTTTTTCTTTGCTCCGCGGCAACTTCAACTGCTGTAGGCTGGAGGTTCGTGTGATATGTGGCAGTATACAATACAATATACAGTATCCCAGTATACAATAGTAGTCTTCGATATGTGCGGGTGACATATCGAGTCCCATTCCGACGTCTTCACAACTTATTATAATGATAGTTAAAGAAGAAAAAACTGTTTACTTTTTGTTTTATTTTCTCTGTGGTAACACCTAGCGACATCTAACGCACACATCAACCAACTCGCTAGCGCCACTAGCGTCAGACAGTGGAACTAAAGTGTCCTACATCGGGCTAACGAAGTTTCTCCAGTCAGTTGATATATCGCACGGTTTAGCAAATTGATTTAAATACGTAAAATGACTAAAAAAAGGATGTTCTCCTGCTTACTCAATCAAAAACTGACTAATTTGGACTGGAAAGGGACAAATGTAGACTTCATGTCTATACCATTTCCACGCGCGTGCCCCTCCCGCCATCGCAATAATGACGAATCGTTGTTCTGATCTTTGCTTTCGCAGAATGTAACTACTTAATGTACCTATATTTAGAGATATTCTCCTTCTCAATATGGTTTCTCAAGACAAATTTCAGTGAGTAATCAATCATGTGGACGAAGTTAAAATAAAAAATAAGTGTGATTGTGTGATTTTGCTATAACGCTCATACATTTCTCTCGATATCGTTTACCAGGAACGTCACAATTTATGCGGTATTCATTATGGAACGTTTCCGCAAGACCTCGTGAGGTAGCTTCACTGTCCATTTTCAAATCATGTTGTTCTGATTTCCACGAAACTTAGTAGATTAGAAATTTAAACGCAATTAGTTTTCTTTTGACAAGTTCTATCAATCTTTGAAATAAAAAAATAAAAAAATATTCATATGACATCTGGAATTTGCCAAAGTAGGGTAACTTTTTTCCACTCTGGTAACCCCATGTATTGTATGTAGAGTACATCACCCATCCCTTACGGTATACGCACTTGTCAGGCCTAAGCTTTGTGGTTTTTAGTCGAATATTGCGTTCGTTGTTACGTGACGACGCGCTGGCCTAGTTGGTCGCGACCGTGCCTACGAAGCTGGCGGTTCTGGTTTCAAATCCCGGTAGGTAAGGGCAGATATTTGTGTAATGAGCGCGAATTTTTGTTCCTGAGTCATGGATGTTTTCTATGTATTTAAGTATTTATATCGTTGGCTAGTACCCATAGTACAAGCCTAGAGCTTAGTTTGGGACTAGATCGATTGGTGTGACATTGTCCCCTGATATTCATTTATTTATTTTATTTATTAATAAGAGAAAGGTCCGAAAAGCCCTTTGATATCAATTAAAAATATCGTTAATCAATGTTGTGTACTGTCTACTCTACACTACTACAGTGCGATAGCTCGTAGAAAGTGCTTCGGGTTACACTTGTCTCTCACTCGCTCTCAAATACGCTTTTATTAAGAGCGAGTGAGAGAGAAGTACACACCCGAAGCACCTAAATGCTCACAGACTGCATTTGTGAGGAGAAAGAACACACTCTTTGATTTAGTCTCGTATTTTTAAAAGTCTAATAAATAAAGCTAAATAAAATTGATACTTTAAGATACGTTGTACATTCATGCAGGAACGTTACTTAACAATCCATTTGGATTTTATGTCTGACACGTGACACTCCATTTAGAACCCTTAATAAATTATCTATTGACACCATATGGCGACTCGTAGCGCTGTGCAGCATGGTCTTTATGACGAAAAGAAGAAGAAAAAGGTGGCCCTGAAAACCAGCGTCAAGCCTAGTAAGCCTGACACCATGCTGAGTGGCAACCTTTTCGGTGTTAATTATAAATTTAGTACTCTAAGTTTGTATCACTCTCCTTTTTTTATAATGTTTTTTTGCTATTATTAAGTTATGTTCATTTTATTTTTATTCTATTCTAAAATTAATTATATCACATCTCCTCAGGATAGAATTTTTTTTTTCGTTAAAATGGCACAATGTTGCTTAGCTAACCATACCGCGTAAGTCAACGATTGACCCCGAACCAAAGATAAAAGAAACATGATTTTTAGAGCTACGTAGGTAACTTATCGTTACTAATATTACGTATATAGGTAAATGTTTGTTTGTTCCATATTCACGGCATAATTAATTGCACAGACGTGATATTTTAATTCGCAAAGAAATAAAGACTTTACGCGTACATAATTACTTTTATATAAAACTGTTGGAATATCAAATATCAAGACCTTTAAATTCTATTACCCCAGGGTGCTAGACCTATCCTAATCTAAAATGGTTATTTATTTATTTATTTAATCTTTATTGGAAAAAATACAAATTTAAGTACAAAACTAGAGTGAACTAAATGTCTAAGAAAGTCTCACCCGTAGACTTGATGGAGTAACAATTCAGTTGGTACAGACACGTTGTGCGTAATTGTTTTCCTTTGTATTTTCACGGAAACGTAGTCGGTCACAGTACAAAAAGTACTGAGGTTGACTGAAGTAGCATGACACCTGTACGTTTCCGTGAAAATTACGCACTACATCTGTAGAGTCTTATTTCAGTGCCGGCTAAGCAGAACTAGTTTTGCTGCGTTCAAGATATCATTTATATTATATATATAGAATATATTTCCAAGACTTGTGTAATTTGAATTTTTTGCGTTTGTTTTTTTTTTGAGTGTTCTATTTGTTCTCCATCAGCAAGATTACGCTATGAGCCAGACCAAGTTGAACACACCCAAGTAGTAAAATGGCCCCACCGTCGAGCATGCCCCTGACATACTTCTGACCAAGGTATGCTTCTGACAATCCCACATACCTTAATAATCTGTGGACAATCTTTTTAGTTGTCATAGCATAGTGTTAACAAAATAACAAAATTTATTGTGATTTTTAAAAATTTAAGCGTTATAAAAATAAATAAATAAAATAAAATAAAATAAAATAAAAATAAAATCAGTTTATTGCAGACAGCGTCCATATTTGGTTATGATTGTTATGAAATTATTACATTATGGACTTCAAATTTTCATATTATCGCTGAACTACTATTGCTCAGTAGCACAAGACAAAGTGAACATAATTTCAAGATACCATGTACCAAGAGTATGGAATGGTAGACGTGCTAACTTAGGGCAGTTTCCTTACCAGGTACCGACACCTTATCTAATAATACTGCAGTCGAATTGCGGCTCACTGTACTCATCACCTTTACTTTTTAAAGCTGAAAAAAGGTAGTGTGAGTTGCCTACTCGTATCGTCAGGGATAGGTACTGTTTCGGTTGACCATAAGTGCTTGTTTACGGAGACGCGGGGCGTCGTGGGTCATGGGCGGCGCGGCCCGCACTAAATTCAAAAATTTGCCGTTGTATAAAAGCGTTTACGGCGAAGCGGTTTTACACGCGTTTGCTTCAAATACAGCGTTACTTGCGGCGCGGAGCCCGCGGATGGCATCGCCGCGTAGCACGCAGCGGCGTCCGCGGCAGAACCTTCTGACAGTCTTGTGTTCCGCCGCGCGCTCCGCTCCACGGTCGAGAGTCCGCCGCGGATGCAACGGCGGGCACCGCTACTCTCTACGCCGCATCACGCCGCAAATCTTCATATACAACACTGTACATTGCCATATTGTGTTTGCGCGTGTGATGACGCGGTCCGCTGCACGCGCCTCCTCTCTGTAAACGGAGAAAACGCGCGACGCGCCGCTCTACGCCAAGCCGCACGCCACGCGGCCAAACAAGCCATTACATACGTAAGTCTAGGCCTAAAAACAAACATTTAGTTACCAGTAAACCTCCCAGGGTCACGTTGGCTGAAATCACTGGGCGATTATCGTATCCTAAAAATAAGTTCGTTCAAAAAGAATTTTTACAGCGATATTGAGTTCAAACAAAATAAGTTGTGTGGCTTGAAATTCTTGGCTTGAAAGGCTTGAAATTGAAATTCTGAGGTCAGAATCCGGATCAGCTCCGGAGCAGCAGAATAAAATATATTTAGTCCAATTTATTAATTTAATTCGTGATTTCAAATTGGGTGCAATTTGGAATCAGTAGATAGAGAAATTAGAGAAGTGGTTTCACATTTGATAACTCTTGAACGGTCAGCCGATACTCTTACAGCTGGCTGAGATCCACACAGGTGTGTGGTGTGACTGTCTCTGAACCATCAAGTGTTTTTAAATGCCCAACATTAACAAACTCGCGCTTTAGCTTAACATTCTAGTCTATTAGGGTGTTTATCGTTGCTCATTGTTTAAGCCTTTTTATTTGTGTGAGATTTCAATGAATTAAATTAAATTAAACATAGCCCTTATGATTTACGGATAATATAGCTTACCGTCTATTGGGTTTCCAAATCGATTTAAAGGTTCCAGAGATGATTCCCATCATTATAGAAAAGGATCATTTTTGAAAACGTAGAATGCAAGAAGCAAATCATGTAATAGTGGGGTGACCCGTGTCTGCCAGTCGCCATTGCGAAATTTGAAACGGAAGTACAGTACACGCACCGCTAATAGAAAAAAAATCGTCAAACATTTAGTTAATCGTTGTTCCCATACCCTTAAAAAGTCCGATTGTTATGGTTTTTTGATATGATATGTAAAGGATTATAATATAACTATAGTTACGGTAACCCAACGTTTTCTTTCCTCCAGCTCTATATCTTGTCTTATCTTATCTTTTGGGTGGGGTCCTAAAGGATACACTTCGACCCTGTGGGATCTTTTGCGTAATTACCCCTCTTTTAGCGCTTAATCCAATGCAGCCTCCACCCCTTCCAAAAAGCGTATAGTGGAGTGCAATAGCAGTGCCTTGAAATCGTTCGGTTCTCGGTAGCCACAACCGAGGATTGTCATTCTTACTCCGGCGAGGGCATCACATTCACACAATAAGTGTTTTATTGTCTCAGCCTCTTCGCCGCACATTCTACAATTTGTGTTGTCCTAAAGATCTGTCTTCGATAGGAGATGTTTAGCCCCAAAGTGCCCGGTAAACACTCCGATAAATCACAGTTGTCTTCTGCTGAGTTTCCAAAGTTTTTGGTCCAGCTCTGGTCAACTCTTTCTATATTTTTGGTGGTCTTCTAGAGCATTGTTGTACAGGGCTGCTTTTAAAGTGCCCTGTAAGGGTGCCACAAATGGTTCAGGTCCGACGTATGCGCCCTTGTACCCTTCTCTTGCTAGCTCGTCCGCAGCTTCATTTCCGGGAAAGCCTTCGTGTCCTGGAATCGACATCTGTTTTACTTTGTTGTGCCTACCAAGCCTTGGATTCCATTGTAGGCTAGTTTCAAGCCTACTTTAGGCGCTGTCAGCGCCCTAAGTGCCGCTTGGCTGTCGCTTAGAATATAGATAGTTCTCTCCTGTAGAGTCCTATCAATATTCTCTTGCGTGCAAGCAATTATCGCATACAACTCCGCCTGGAAGACCGCTGCGTTGGTGCCCATACTTATACTACTGTTGTAGTCTTTGGCATGAATACCCGCCCCCGTACCGGAGCTCATTTTTGAACCATCCGTGTACCATATCAGTTGTCCTCCCATATTTACGTTCTATTGCTAGATTAAGTGGAAACTAGTTTTGCAATATTGTAGATCACAAAAACCTTTGGCTTGAAATAGTTTTTCCACGACACCTAGGAACGAAGATATAGAATAATTTATGGAGGGCTACCGTCGCAAATTTCTACCTTTTCCAGTTTTTCTCCCATATTTACTCGTACATAGTGAATTTTAGCGCAAACTGTAATTTGGCAATATTGTCAACTCAGAGATTTTTCTGGTACAGCTCTACATGGTTGGTTAACGTTTTGTGGTCATTCAGTAACTTTAAGTTTAGTTCTGTATTTTTTAAACAATTCTTCTCGTCTGAACAGATGGCAAAGACGTTTCTAGGGAGGTTGAAGCCAGACATTACCTTTTCGGTGTTGTGAAAAAGCCGGAAGCTTTACCTCTAACAAATGAAGGGGTGCAACTGCTTCTTTTTCATGCAAAAGTTACAGCAAAGTACAATTTGCGCAACTGCAGTTTTTGCTAAAATGCACTAAAACGTATAGTCTAAGATCCCAGTCGCCCCAGACTCACGTGATGTTAGAAGAGATGTAAGAATTTCAATCACAAATCACGTAATTCTGGGGCGACTGTTATGTCACCCTAGTAAAAATAGGAGAAAAACTAAAAAGTAGCAGTTTTTAACGCTAGGTCCCCATAGACGATTCCATATCTTCGTCCCTAGGGGTCGTGGAAAAAGAACCCAAAACTTTAAGGAAATTTTGTATTTTACTATATGGTAGAACCATGAATTCAACGACAGTATAATAAGCAACAAAAAAGTGTCAGTTTCCCCAAAGATGGCGGAGGAAATTATAGAGCGGGAGGGACGAAAAATTTGGGTTACCATGACAATATTGTTCTTTGCAACATATCAAAGAATCCATAAAAATCCTTTTTTTAACAGTTTTATACTAAATTGGTTTTTTGTGATGACGTGGTGACTGTAAAATTAAATTCATCTGGGGGTAATGCTGTATGCATGTGTTTGCGTCTATTCTAAGAATGGTTTCCCATTCGGATAAAACCTATTTTTGCATTCTGCCAGACCCTTTTATTGTTCAAAATGTTATTACATCTCAACGGCTCTTTTTGCGTGATTTGTATGGATTTCAATAAACCATACGACATAGGTATTATCATCATATGAGTATATATATATATATATATATATATATATATATATATACATATAATTATCATGCTTTCTGAGTCAATACTCTCTGATCTATGCCTTCAGTATCCCTTGATAAGCTAATTGAGAAAGCAAGACGGAAACACTAACAGCTATCCCAAATAATACGATGTCATTTGTTTATGCACGATATTCGTTCAGTAACCTTACCCGTAGTCGCTAGCGAGTTAAAAAACGCATTCGCTACCATCAACGCATATATGAGTTATGAATTTTGAAATGTTCGACTTATGTGATCAGAAGATATCGAATGCCCCAAATTTTACTATAAGTTCCTACCTAATATTATTAGGGTGTGGATCCACTGAGGCGGAGGCGAGCGGAGCTGTACCAATATTAACCTATAGAAGGCGCGTGCGGCCGGTCACGTCGAGTGCGCCTTGCGCATGTTAGCTAAGATTCTATTGGTTATCTTATCTTATCTTATCTTTATGGTGGGGTCCTTACGGATACACTTCGACCCTATGGGATCTTTTGTGTAATTACCCCTCTTTTAGCACTTAATCCAATGCAGCCTCCACCCCTTCCAAAAAGCGGATAGTGGAGTGCAATGGCAGTGCCTTGAAATCGTTCGGTTCTGGGTATCCACAACCGAGGATTTTCATTCTTACTCCGGCGAGGGCATCACATTCACACAATAGGTGTTTCATTGTCTCAGCCTCTTCGCCGCACATTCTACAATCTGTGTTGTCATAAAGGCCCATCTTTGCTAGGAGATATTTAACCCCGAAGTGCCCGGTAAACACTCCGATAATGTATCGAAGTTGTCTTCTGCTGAGTTTCCAAAGTTTCTTGGTCCAGCTCTGGTCAACTCTTCCTATGAAGAGCTTTGCATGCCCTAAGCCTACCGTAGTTTCCCACTCTTTTTGGTGGTTTTCTAGGGCGTTGTTGTTCAGGGCTGCTTTTATAGTGCCCGGTGAGGGTGCCACAAATGGTTCAGGTCCGACGTATGCGCCCTTGGACCCTTCCCTTGCCAGCTCGTCCGCGGCTTCATTTCCGGGATAGCCTTCGTGTCCTGGAATCCACATCAGTTTCACTTTGTTGTGTCTACCAAGTCTGTTTAAGGCTTGGATTCCATTGTAGACTAGCTTCGAGTCTACTTTAGGCGCCGTCAGCGCCTTGAGTGCCGCTTGGCTGTCGCTTAGGATATAGATAGTTCTCTCCTGTAGAGACCTATCAATATTCTCCTGCGCGCAGGCAATTATCGCATACAACTCCGCCTGGAAGACCGTTGCGTAGTTGCCCATACTTATGCTACTGTTGTAGTCTTTGGCATGAATACCAGCCCCCGTACCGGAGCTCATCTTTGAACCATCCGTGTACCATATCGCGTTGTCTTCCTCCGATAGGTGCAACCCATCCTTCCATTCATCCCTTGTCGGAATGTGGACATTGAAGTTCCTCCGGAATACATACTTGGGCTGCATTTTATCGCAGCCCATCGTCAGTATTCTGTCTGGAGCAACATTGTGTGCCATTTTAGTGTCTGGTTCTAGGTGCTGTGTCGTTCCACAGGCCAGCCTCTTTCAGCCTTCGCAGTGACTTGCACGCCTCAGACTGTATGGCGATATGTAGTGGTGGGAGATTTAGTAAGACCTCCATTGCCACCGTCGGCGTCGTTCTGAACGCCCCTGTTATAGCCATGCAGGCCACCCGCTGCACTTTAGTTAGAGAGTCCTTGCATGTCCTCAGTGTTGTTCTTGGCCACCAGGCCAAGCAGCCGTACATAATTATGGGTCTTACCATCATGGTGTAGATCCACTTCAGTACTTTAGGGTTAAGGCCCCATGTCTTACCATATGCTGATCTGTTGGTTATTGGTTAATATTGGCACAGCTCCGCTCCGCTCGTCTCAGCCTCAGTGGAGCCGCACCCTTACGATTACTTTCAGTTAATATATTTGAATTATAACCGGCAATAAAAATCATTACAAACACTCAATTGTTTTTCTGGTGATCAGTATTAATGTTAGCAAATATAATAAACATATTTTTTCAAAACAAGGTATTCCTCTTGTTAAAATAATTACCTACTTCCAATGCGAACAAACCAATAATGTCAAATTAGTATGCACTCATATGTGCGTTGGAGGCACTGGGTAATAGTCGGTTGAACTCACTTGTGCATTTGGGGAAGACAGCAAAGTGCGGCACCTGGCAAATGTCCGGGAAAAGTAGGTGGCAGTGCGTTGCTCCGCTATGCGTTAAGCTCTGTTTGCTATTAAAAAAATTCGTGTCCGTAAGGTTTATAAATCATTTGTAGGTCAATGCATTCTTTTCTATAATAAATTACCTGACTCAGTTTTAAAGTTACCATTTCCAGTACTTAAAAGTTACTTGAAAAAGTCGTTGATGTCTAAAGCTTACTATAGGGTCGAGAACTATCTAACAGATAAAAATGCTTAGCCTAAACTTAACTAAACACCTAAATAACTGAATAATAAAATAGGCATAAAAATATGTAAATATTGTATATCCTTGTAAGGCCCAACGTCCTAAATTTAGGACATTTGTCAAAGTGACTTTTGACTTCAGTTGCCCGACGTAAGATACTTTTTCGAACTAATGAAATTTGACGTGGGCCTTACGAGGATATTGTCTAGGGGACACGGTTTCTGTAGGAGAATGTATCGAAACTTTGTATGTGGTGGTTGTCTTGCACTGTCATAGGAAAGTATATATTTTTTTAAATATATACATTTTCTTTTTATTACTACTACTTATTCCCTATGAAAATTCTTAGTTTTGACACATTTTCCTGCTCAAGCTACGCTTGAATGTTTTTTATTTTTATTTTTGTTTTGTGTTATAGTCGGACTCGCGCACGTAGGGTTCCGTACCACTATACATCTAAATAAATGTTTTTCTTTATTCTTTATTATATTGGAGTTGATTGAATGAAAGGTAAAATGCGGTTTACGATTTATAACGTATTAAAAAAAAACTAATTATTAGATCTCGTTCAAACCAATTTTCGGTGGAAGTTTGCATGGTAATGTACATCATATATTATTTTTACATTTATCATTCCCTTATTTTAGAAGTTACGGGGGGGGGGGGGACACATTTTTCCACTTTAGAAGCGTCTCTCGCGCAAACTATTCAGTTTAGAAAAAAAATATATTAGAAACCTCAATATCAATCCATAGATACCCAACACGTATGGGTTTGATGAAAAAAAAATTGAGTTTGAGTTCTAAGTATGGGGAACCCCAAAAATTTATTGTTTTTTTTCTATTTTTGTATGAAAATCTTAATGCGGTTCACCGAATACATCTACTTACAAAGTTTCCATAGTATAGCTCTTATAGTTACGGAATAAAGTGGCTGTGATATACTTACGGACAGACGGACGGACGGACAGACATGACGAATCTATAAGGGTTCCGTTTTTTGCCATTTGGCTACGGAACCCTAAAAAACGACTGACTGTTGAGTTTCTTGCGGCGTTTCTTCTCAGCAGTGGTCTCTTGCGAAGCGCTGGTAGATTTTGACTTGTAAAAGTGCCCGTGCGGCCTACTTACTGAATAAACATCTTCCATCTTTCATCTGTCCCACGCACGATACGATAAAAATAATGCGAGCGAGCTCTGTGAGGGACCGAGCGTTTGACTCGCTAGCGGATACGCATGCCATGATAAGGGTGCAGATGCGATTGAAAGTTACATCTTTTCAGGTTGGTATAACGAGGCTTATAAAACCTTATCATAAAGGTGTTTATGGATCATTCTGCGGTGGCGCCATCATCGGAGAGAGCAGAGTCCTTACCGCAGCTCACTGTGTGGTCCCTGATGATGAAAGAACATTCTTTGATAAGCTTGCATGTAAATCGTGAGTTATTGCGATCAATATCTAAATATTTATTTGTTAAAAGTGGGTAGGTACACAAAGTAGGTGTACCTACATGATATCTTCACTATCCAATAGCGTAGCGTAGTATGCAGGGTCCGAATGGAAAAGCACTAGACACTGTGCACTAAGTTTATTGCAGAAGGTATTTCTAATACTAATCATACAAGCGCAAGGCTTCGAGCAAGCAGAAAGAATGCGAGAAGAAAACAAGATAGGTATGCGTAAGCCGGGGGTGCGAGGAAAAGCCACATGCGTTCAGCGCGGAGGCGGTAAGCAGACTGGCTTCTGCGCGGCCGGCGTGGCCGGTCAGCGCACACGCATAAAAAACGGGTTCGCTTCTCGCTATATAGAAAGTAAATCCTTTTGTCCGCTCAACGGACAAATCGAATTTATTTAATCGATAGCATATTATGATGCTTTATTACACTGTATTATTTTAGTCTATATTTACGTTAAGCTATTTATTTAAAGATCTAAAATATATTTTTACAATATTATTTAACGTTAAGATATAGTTAGTATTTACCAACTACCTATATTTTAACGTTACTAAAGTTAGGTACACTACATAGGTCTTAAATAATAAAAATCATCCATTTCTGTCAATAGGCGTAGGCAAAAATGAAAGGTCAACATCGGATACCAAAAAAAAAAGTCACCTTGCCTTATATTACGGATATTAAATACAGATTACATTTTAAATTCAATTAAGTTACGTAATACTAAATAAGTAATAAAAAATAAATATTTAGTATTCATCATCATCATCATGTCAGCCGAAAGACGTCCACTGCTGGACATAGGCCTCCCCCAAGGCTTTCCACTTTTCACGAATATTTAGTATTAGTGTTTTTTTTTGTGGCATAGAGAAGGCAAACGAGCACACAGGCCACCTGATGGTAAGTGGAAACTGTGACCCATAGACATTCGCATTCACAAGAATGCAAGCCTAAGACAGCAAATGCGTTGCCAACCCTGAGGACTAAGATGGAATACCTCAATGCTAGTCATTACACCGGCTGTCTTATCCCCAAACCGGAACACAACAATGCGAACACTGCTGTTTGGCGGTAGGTTAATGGATAAGATGGTGGTAGCGACCCGGACGGACCCTGCACAAGGTCCTACCACCCGGCAAATTCCTGTGTTTTGTACAATAAAGTATTTACATATATACATTATAATTTAAATGACAATCTACAATGTAAAGTGCTAAATTGTGGAGCCAGTTGATATAATTAAAGTCACAAGTATACAATATTATAGAATTAAGTTATATGTATTTTGTTAAAATGGACTAAAAATGAATTGCGTTGGAAGTGCTCAGAGACAAAATAATACATTTTGTTTATGCACCATTGGAAAAGTTTGGATTTAAAGGTAGGCAGATCAAGTAGTTTTAATTATAATGTTAAACAATTTGTAGATTTTAGACACACGTGAATATAATATTCTTATTATCTAGCGAACGTTCTCCCCGGGTAGTGTAAATTCAATCCAAGTCGTAGTGCTCAATCGTTGTGAATAGTTTGGGATTATTTTTTACAAAAAAACAAACTTCAAACATGTACATTGACGGTAATGTAAGTATTTCAAACCTGCATTTTAAATAAAGGCTGACAGGAATCAATTTGCAATGTGCCATTTATCGATTGAAGATTTTTTGATTGCATCCTTAACACTTTCTCAGCGTACACTTTCTCAGCAATAGTACAAAACTATTCCTCCAATGGATCAGCCCATACCTGACATGACATGACAATGCGTGGAACGCTATTACACCTGTTTTGTGAGTATATAATATTTGTTAATCGCCTTAGTGCAAAAACATACCTGCTTAAATTACTTATAATCAAGGGGCGGAATTTCCATAGCTAAAATCAAACGTCGAGCGGGATTGACCATTATGTTTTATCGACTATTCCAGTTATCGATTTTACTAGATGCGATTCCGGACTATGACAAAATTCGCGATTATGCCGATTTAATAGCAAAAAGTTAATATGTACAACAAAAACGGCGTTATCGAGCACTACGAATATGCTCCCGTTACTTCAACTGAGGGAGAACGCGAAACGAATAAATAGATGTACAATTAAAACAGGACCAGTTTAAATGATGGCAATGTGGAGAAAACAGTGACGATTCTTCATTACTACAGACAAGATGAAAAAAATATAATTAGTACAGATATAGACTTCGATTCTGTTATTTTGAATGAATATATAAATTTTCCGCTTTGGTTCTATATTTAAAGTGCTCAGAGACACGATAATACATTTTGTTTATGCACCATTGGAAAAGTTTGGATTTAAAGGTAGGCAGATCAAGTAGTTTTAATTGTAATGTTAAACAATTTGTAGATTTTAGACACACGTGAATATAATATACTTATTATCTAGCGAACGTTCTCCCCGTTTATAGTGTAAATTCAATCCAAGTCGTAGTTCATGCCTCAATCATTGTGAATAGTTTGGGATTATTTTTTACAAAAAAACAAACTTCAAACATGTACATTGACGGTAATGTAAGTATTTCTAACCTGCATTTTAAATAAAGGCTGACAGGAATCAATTTGCAATGTGCCATTTATCGATTGAAGATTTTTTACACTTTCTCAGCAATAGTACAAAACTATAAAATAAACCAGTTACTGTTCTATTAATGTATAATTTTTTTGGTAGCTCCAAGTATCCCACTGCTAGGCAAAAGCTTTCCACATGGGTCTAATTTAATTACCTAAAACATGTCGTGCTAAGTGGCAATCGTCGATAGTCGATAATAAACAATGCTCAATCAATCTTACGTTTCATTTTTGCTATGAAAATTCCGCCCCTTGCTTATAATAGGTAGATTGTCCACATGATCATTCCAAGTATTGTGACAGTCCATTGTTATTCCAGGAAACCGAATTGAACTAACTCTCTGTACTTCATATCCATTTAACGTTCGTTTTACTTTTAGGTTGTTCTCGCTCAGGCACATCGTGACATTAAATACTCTATTTACTTCCGATTCATATGTCAGACGATTGTTACACTTTACATCTATAGGGAACAATCATCGGCAAAAAGTACAATCTATGTTTAGTTATGCGAGATAAATCATTTATGTATACCAGAAACAATAAGGTTGCGGCTCCACTGAGGCGGAGCGGTGCGGTGCGGTGCGGAGCTGTGCCAATATTTAACGAATAGAAGGCGCATGCGGTCACGTCGAGCGCGCTTTGCGCAAGTTAGTTTAGATCCTATTGGTTAATATTGACATAGCTCCGCTCCATTCCGCTCATCTCCGCCTCAGTGGAGCCGCAGCCTAACTGCAAGCAAGAGGTCTTACAAAGTCTTACAAAGTCTAAAATTGGTTGTTACTCGTATTTGAGCAAGCGAGAGTGAAATACAAACCGAAGGGACCTTTGAAGAGCTATAGCGATGTATTTTATATATTAAGTCTGCTAACCTGTGGGCTGCGGAGGAAAAAATAAAACTAAACTAAGATGGCTAGTTTGTGACCATGTGTCAATAATCCACTTAGATATGGCTGTAATGGTACAAAAAATTGCTTTTAGTTGTTTCATCCAATTTAGTCCTTACAGACTTATTTAGATAACTTTACGGTACAGAGAACCAGTGAAATTTCTAGCATAGATTCATTACATCGTGTTTGCTTTCTTTATGCAATAATAAAAATAGAAATTAAACGTAGATACACCCGGTTTGATCTTGTTACAACGATCGAGAGAGGTTGACGACTACGCAGTAAGTACAGACGGAAGAGCAGCACATCAAAACAAAGTATGCCATCGGTCCGACTAGCACAAGTTGGTGAACACTCGTTTGTCTATCTCTCTCCACCTAGTCTGTCATGTCTAAACTTAAAGAGACACACGCACTGCATGAGACAGGATACGCGAAAAAGTGTGACCTTAGCTCTAGTCGTACAGACGGTTGAAAACTTATTTAAGAGGCAACATAATGCTGCCACTTCCACGCAAAACATAAGAGGGATGGCTTTGTGTTCGTCAAATTCCTATAAATATTGTTTACTATAAAAGCAATAGTTTAACCAGGATTAAGAAGTTACATGTATCAAACATAAGAATAAAAAAATGACGTTTAAAATCGTACATATCTACAAAACAGACACATAGGCGGTATAGTTACTGAGATCCAGACCGCAGAATTAGGCGAATGTGGTTTTTTTAACGGAAACATGTGGCTCTGTTCATTTACTTTTGATTATTATGTTCTAGTAAACCAGTCGCGACTCAGCAAGAATTAGATGAAATACGGATCGTAGCAGGAACTGTAAGAACCTACCAGTATACCATCCCAAAGAGGAACATTACATACCAATGGAGGACCATAAAAAGCTACAATTACCCTCGTAAATATGCCTTCCCTGACAAGGACGTCTGCGTTATCGTAAGTCGCACAAAACGATTACCTAAATTTCCATCGAGTTCTTAAAATTCCTAGACAGGTCTTACATCACACCTTTTTTTTTCTACGGTGTACGAGTAAGTATCACAATCGATGCTGTCAAAACAAATTACAATAAAAATAAAATCCGGATCCAAGTCATACATACAAGCTTATTTTCTAATTCAAAAAGTCATAACGGGTTTTACTTTGTAAGACAATCATCAAGAAGCCATTTTTACATAAGACGAAGAATTTTAAGGCATTATTTTTTATCTTTGTGCCGCTTTTAAATAATAATAATATTGGCAGCTGCAGATTCTGTTTCTGTCCTATATATAGTTTCCTTTTTTTTATTTACTTATATTAAAAATGCCAAAAGTTGTCCTTCATTTCATCATTTCAGCCCACGTCAAAACGGTCATTCTCCAGACAGACATTTTTGTATAACGTGGCACTTAAAAAATACAAAACTATTGAATTGGGCATATATCTATATTTTTTTACTCCTATTGAGGTGTACATGAATGCTCAAGTACGTGTTCAATACCGACCTGGGAGAGAAAATAATCATTACCCCATTTTCCTAATTAACACACCGACTCCCACTTCCGAAATCACAGATATAAATACAATATATAACGTAAACATCTCAATCTGTATGGAAACAAACCAACCGTATCACTTTTTGCTACCAACTGGGACTCACCTAGACAGAGAATTTTCCTTTTTCCGCGCAAAATTGATTCAAATTCGTCGCCGTTTTAAGCAATTGCAGTTTATTATCACGCAACGAGGAATTTTCTTAATTTTCACGGCCGACGGCTGCAACAACAGGCGCGCGGAACGTCCGTGGCAACGGCCAACCCCGACGCTTAGTCGGAGTTTAAGTCCGGGTTGTGACACGCGAAGCAGATGCATTTGCGTTATCTACACTCGCGGACAAATAATACGGGTCAGAGTGCGTTTTTGATACAAACGAGGCTATTTCGAAGCCTTGGTTAATCGCCAGGGGTTGTTTTGAGTGAGTTTTAATGGTGGATACTGCGAGGTTCAATAGAGGAGGTTCTGAAGAAACCTAACTGATCGCACAAGCAGTTAACACCACAGCGGGACAGTTTGGGTCAGCACTTGGATTTCCTTACATTTTATTGCCATTTTAGATGTTTTTCTGAACATGCACTATTCCGGCGTTAACCGCAGATTCATTCAGTTGAGTATCCTAGGCACTCTGGAAGTCCTGTTTCGATGCTCGAGGTATTCATCATCACATTTCACTAAAAGCATTCCCTGGCGAGAAACCAAGGCTTCGAAATAACCTCTTTAGTATGAAAAACGCACTCTGACCCGTTTTATTAGTCCGCGAGTGTATGTGTATTTATATCTGTGGGAATGTATTTTTATTAAAAAGAAGATTAGAATGTCCTAATAACAAAAAAATAACCAAATGTATATAGTAATACTAGAGGACGCCCGCGACTTCGTACGCGTAGAATTAGTTAGGGGTCGGGAAATCGTTCGGGAAATCCTTTCTCACTGCACCCGTAGACCTCATAAGGAACCTATGTGCCAAATTTGGAATCTTCAGACTGAGCGGTTCGGGTATTTGCACTGCACCAAGCTTTTATGTGAGTTCAACCGGAGTGGATACGGGACTTTCATAGTCCCGGATCCACTTATTGAGCTTAATTATTATTTTAAAGGTTGTCTATAGCCTCGTTTCCATGTTTTATATTAATAATAGGCACACAAGCACTGTAATTTTCTGGAGATAATCTTAATATCATCAAAAAGTATTGTTACCTTATTTAACGTAGGTAAATGTAAAAAACTATTTTTAAAATAAATGTTTCCACGTCGAAGCAAACATATAACTAACTAACCGATTAAAATATTTCGCAAGAGACAGCCCTACCTTTGGGCGCGGAAAATACCTAGACGGGTGTAGCGGAGGTGAAGGGGGATGTAGGTATTTAAAGCGCGGCCTTGGGGCTTGGTCAAAGGAGATTCGCTTCTACATACTTAGTTATTATTTACTAGTATTCTTATGGTGTAGCATTACCTCTGTATTGCGTGAATGAAATTGAATCCATTAGTATTTATCATTTTGATGGATGATAGTATTTATTGTACGTGTAGCCTTCGCTTTGTATACCTAATTATTTATGTATTTGTTCTAGACCACAAATGAGGCATGGGAGTTTAACGACGAAGTTAGTAGTTTGCCTTACGCCTCAAAACACAAGGACTATGGCGATATAACGTGCAGGGCGTCTGGCTACGGAATACTCAACAAGAACCCGGTAGGTTAAATAGTGTATTACTAATTGACAGTGCGTATGTTTCCCAAGGTCAGGGAGTTAAATACTTTGACCCGCCATCCACTCTCCCGGTCGCGGAGTTATGATTGCCTGCCGGCTAGTATAGCAGCATCCATACTGATTTGATTTGAATAGATCTACTCGAAAGTGTAACTCCATACAACGATACCCAATAGAAAACGCACGATAAAGTGTATTTTATACAAGTTCGCCGAAAAGTTCACCGAAAAGTTCGCTGAAAAGTTTATAGGTATTTATTTTGGTCTATGGGTTTTATACGAATTTAGTTTTTTTTTTGATGGATGTTGGGTCCTAATAAAAATCTAATTTTGCGACGTCGGGAGGAGGCGCAAGCGGCTATTATGAGTTCATTTTTAAATAATTCCTCAACAATTGACTTTATATATGACAATAAGATCTACGAGAAGTTCAAACAAGACAAAATAGTGCACCGTTTGTGCATACGTGTTTTTATTGTACGTCTTTCAGGTAAGGTCAGGTAAGCAGCGGAGGAAAATATTTTTACATAAAGGTTTTAAAAAATACAAGAAACCCTTTTTGGTTAAAATATTGTGAGTCGCCGACACGCTCGCTCACAATATTTTAATAAAACTCTCTTTAAATAAGCTCGACGGCGAAAGGTAAAAAATATATATGCAAAGACTATGTTTATCAAGTTAAAAATATTGTAAATATCCTAGACAGACACTATCTAAAAACATCTTGGTCACCAATGAAGTCATTAACGCCCTACCCAACAAGCAGCGTTTGATGTGAGACTTAAATTTATTGAACAGCATATTGACGATATCAGATGGTATCTTGTTGTTGAAACGTATACAGTTCTCCGCAAACGAAGTGCTTACCTTACGGAGACGGTGACCTGGAAGAGCGCGCTTATCCCTATTTCTAGTATTTAAATTATGAACGTCGCGGTTATGTCTAAACTCATGGATGTGTTTGCGTACAAACATGATATTCTCAAAGATATATTGAAACGCGACTGTAAGAATATTGATATCTTTAAATTTATCCCTAAGCGAAACACGAGACCCCAATTGATAAAAAGCACGTACAGCCCGCTTCTGTAGTACAAAGATGATTTGGATGTCAGCCGCTTTCCCCAACAGCAATCTTTCCTCCGCAGCTCATAACACTATGGAAGTAACTATAGTATACAAGTCTCGCCGTCTCGACGTCAGTAAGTTGACGAATTCGCTTTACCGCGTAAGCCGCCGAACTTGTTTACATGCAAGTGTGGATATTTGCGCACTACCTTGCAGTTTCGAGTCCAGAGTGACACTTAAAAATACTGTTCTATCTTCGAATTACAGTGTCTCATCCTTCAGTCTTATTCTATCCGCACTCATACTTTTAACGTTCGACAGAGAAAATTTAATGCACTTAGTTTTTTTGGCATTTAAAAGTAAGTTGTTGGCTGTAAACCAGTCAACAATTGTAGATAACGTATCATTGATGTCATTAAAACTATCCTGTTTCCTATCCGCTTTGAATATAAGTGAGGTATCGTCAGCTAACAAGACTATTCTGTTTATCGCGCACTACATACGGGAGATCGTTAATATAGATTAAAAATAAGAACGGGCCTAGAATAGAGCCTTGAGGCACTCCCATAGCAACAGATGACCCAGAGAGTTGTGTTCCGTTAATGTCTACCCGCTGAGTTCTGTTAACAAGGAAAGATGTAATAAGATCAAGTGCACCGTTTTTGATGCCATAGTAGCTTAATTTCCGCACTAACGTAACATGATCAACACAATCAAAGGTCTTGCACAGATCACAAAAAACTCCAATTACATCTAGTCATTTTTCCCATGCATCAAAGATATGTTTTACCGAAGTAGAACCGGCACCGGTAGTAGATCGTCCCTTGGTAAATCCGTATTGACTGCTATGAAGTAGCCTATTTTGATTAAAGTGTGAGAATATTTGACTAAGAATTAATTTACAATACAAAAACTTTACTTAGTGCTGGTAGTATCGAAATCGGTCTAAAATTTGTTGGGTCTGATTTTGCCCCTGGCAAGGGTATTGATCTTACTATGTTTCATCAAATCAGAAAATACTCCAATATCGACACACTTGTTAAACATAATAGCTTGGTAACAAGGTGCAGTTAACTCTAAAATGGAGTTAAGTACTGTAACTGAGCGACCCCAAAGGTCTCAGTCTTGTTGATATTAAGAGACCTAAACGTTTTGATTACAATTTTAGAGGTGACATGATAAAATTAAAACATATTCGTGCATTCCTTAACATTCGATCTTAATAATATTTCAGCCTTATCAGGACATGATAGTAGAGATTTAGTGGTCTCCAAAGGTATGTTGGTAAAAAACCGCTCGAATTATTTTGCTGCATCAAGGTACGAGTTTACTAGAGTAGCATCAAATTGCGGGCTGTAATGCGGGTCTCTAGTTCTAGTTCTACCAGTTTCAGTGTTAATTACGTTCCAGACGGTTTTAATCTTCTCAAATCGAACTTTCTTACAAATTTATTTATTATAAATAAATTTATTTTATATAATATCGTGTTAAAATAATCAATGTTTTAATTTCATTTATTTGTTAATTGATGGGAAAAGAGACAAGCACAAAAAAATATTTGTGCTATAATGGTGGCGCGGCGCCGGTGCCGGGGATGGCGAGGCCGGCCGGCTCTGCCTCCGGTTGTGCCAGGGAGAGCCGCCGTAGCCCTTGTTCCTCGTAGATAACCAAGTTTGATAACTGGTTATCTACTAGGAAAAATAATTCTTTCTAGCTAACTCGGTTATCAAACGGGATTATTCTTTTCCTCGTAGAAAACTGTTATTTTATTTAGTTTTCTACGACGAAAACACCTTTCTTCCTAGCTAACTCGGTTATCAAACGGGATTATTTTTTTCCTCGTAGAAAACTGTTATTTTATTTAGTTTTCTACGACGAAGACACTTTTCTTCCTAGCTAACTCGGTTATCAAACAGTTTTTTTTTTCCTCGTAGAAAACTGTTATTTTATTTAGTTTTCTACGACGAAAACACTTTTCTTCCTAGCTAACTCGGTTATCAAACGGGATTTTTTTTTCGACTTTACCCGCATGGGATTCGGTTTTAATATTCCTGTAACTATGGAAAGAGTAACAGACAGACAGACAGAGCTTCTTTCGCATTTATAATATTAGTATAGATTAGTTCAAATTGAACCTATTTGTTTGTTTATGAGATTTCTTCTAAAAAGTAAATTCCATTTTTAAATAAGTAGGAATAGAAGTGATAAACAACTGACTTGATATGACATCGAAGCGTCATATTTCAAGTGCTCTTATAATAGTGATTGCTGTGGGATTAGGTATATTTTGATTAGTTTTCCACTAATATGTCTGAGACTACCGCGACGGAGTTGGCGTTTGTGTCATCGAAAAGGGGGGGAACGATTTTACTGTACAAAGGGCATAGGTACCATCGAGGAAAATTGTTTGAAAATGGATCTCAGTATTGGACGTGCACAAATAAAAAATGTAAAGGTACCATAACACTGACTACTGAAAGTTTAATAAGTAAGTTTACATCACACAAAGAAGATTGCCAACCAAATGAAAACAAAAATATCATACTCAAAGAACTCCATGTGTTACGACAAAATGTCATTAAAAATAGTGACCCAATACCGAAACAGTACAATAGCACCGTGACACGGCTGTCAAACGAAGGAATCCAACTGCTGGAGCCCATACCAACATTTTCGAAAATTAAGACTGGTTTGTACAATCAACGCAATAATGCTTTAAACATTGAAAAAAGTGTTTGTAAGCATCACAAAGAAGTCCAAGTACCAGAAAATGCAAAACAATTTGTTCTGGCCGACTATCAAGATACTGATAACAGAATATTGATATTTGCTTCTAAAGAGGCTCGACAACGCTTGTCTGAAATAAAACATTACTTTGCAGACGGAACATTTAAAAGTTGCTGTCGACCTTTTATGCAATTGTTTGTAATATTTGGTGATCTGGGAAGCACCGAAGAGGCGATTAACATCGTACCTCTGGTGTATGCTTTGCTCCTGAATAAAAAGCAAGCTACGTATGTTAAATTATTTTCTTTGATTAAAGCTGAAATACCCACATGGCAACCAGAAAAGATTACTTTAGACTACGAGATTGCATCAAGAAACGCCATCAAAAATATTTTTGCCGACATCGAAATCAAGGGCTGTTTTTATCACTTTTATAGAAACTTGAACAAAAAGGCAACTTTGAATGGAATAAAAAAGACTGATAAAATCGGCCGTCGCCATGTTAGTCTGTGCACTGGACTCGCACTTTTACCTGTAAACAAGATAAATGATGGATGGAATTATATCAAATCTGAAAGTCCTGTGAACAAGCACATAAAAGAATTTAATAAGTATATGTTTGACCAATGGATAAAAGACGAAAACTTTCAACAAATTTGGTGCTGTCATGATCAACAACATCGGACAACAAATTTCGCAGAAGGATGGAATTACAGACTAAATCGTTTCGTAGGGAGAAGGGACCCTACTTTACCTCATTTGTTATCAATCCTACAAGATGACGCAAAATTTTACGGGATTTCCAGATCCAGAATAAATAGGACGTTCACAATGAAGAAAAAAACAGCTCAAAATGTTGCAGTGAATATCCGCATAGATAGGGCAGTAACACAATTTAAAGAAGGCATAATTTGTGTTGGGCATTGCCTTGAAAAAATTTCTCCATTCTTTTAGTTCATTATTTATTTATTTCTTCATAAGAAGTAGTAGTTTTTTTTTAATACTAAAGCGGTGAATTGTCATTTAATTTATTGTTGTAGAATTTATGTAATAAAGATATTAAGTTAAGAATATATGTTATTTTCGTAGTTTTCTACGAGGAAAAAAATCCTGTTTGATAACCGAGTTAGCTAGGAAGAAAAGTGTTTTCGTCGTAGAAAACTAAATAAAATAACAGTTTTCTACGAGGAAAAAAATAATCCCGTTTGATAACCGAGTTAGCTAGGAAGAAAGGTGTTTTCGTCGTAGAAAACTAAATAAAATAACAGTTTTCTACGAGGAAAAAAATAATCCCGTTTGATAACCGAGTTAGCTAGGAAGAATTATTTTTCCTAGTAGATAACCAGTTATCAAACTTGGTTATCTACGAGGAACAAGGGCGCCGTAGCCATCACACGATTTACCTACCAGCGAGTCTAGTTTGTCTATGTTGGGATTACCTAAATCGATAATGTTATTCATGAAGCCTATGTACTCCTCCATTTGTTTGCAAGACAATGTATACTTATTAGGTTCATCTTGCAGAGTAAATTCCAATACCTTTAGTTGTTTAGCATTGGCATCAAAATCATGCATAATACACTCTAGTTCATGTTGACAATTCAATTGGTCATTATGTAAGGCTACATTGCTATATCTAATAGGTGCTAATTTCATAAAACTTTTATTACCTCGTAGTAAAAAAAATGACTTTTTTATAAATTTACTTAACCTTAAATACTTTTTAATTTTGTTCGATACCCTCACGGTAATGTTAGAAGGTTTGGGATCAATAAGATCTAAAAAGTTAAAGGTAAAAAGATATAAGAAATTTATTCAGAGCTTCCCAAGAGGAGACCACTGCCGAAAAGAAACGCGCAAGAAACTCAGCAGTCAGTATTTTTTTTTAAATATTTCATATTACAATGGTGCTGCTACTATTATATAAAGGTACAAATATTAAATTAAATATAATATCAAATAACATGCGTAGTTCAGCAGGAAAACATGACAAAAATCTTACGGGAGAGATGGAGAGAGAAAAAGAAAAAAGAAAAAATAGAATTAACTGCTTATGTGTACAAGATGGTACAAGATGACCACATAAAAGTTTCTATAATATGTTTTCCTGCATCAACGGTGTCCCTTTGCGGGTGGTAGGACCTTGTGCGGGGTCCGTCCGGATCGCTACCACCATCTTATCCATTAACCTACCGCCAAACAGCAGTGTTCGCATTGTTGTGTTCCGGTTTGGGGATAAGACAGCCGGTGTAATGACTAGCATAGAGGCATTCCATCTTAGTCCTCAGGGTTGGCAACGCATTTGCAGTCTTAGGCTTGCAGTCTTGTGAATGCGAATGTCTATGGGTCACAGTTTCTACTTACTATCAGGTGGCCTGTGTGCTCGTCAGCCTTCCTTAAGCCATAAAAAAAGAAAAGAAAAAAAAAAGCAGGATAAAACTTCTGCATTTGAACAAATTATTATTGGCTAAGTTTCGGGTTTAAGCCATGCATTTTGTCTGTTAGATAGTCCTTGACCCTATAATAAGCTTTAGACATTAACGGCCTTTTCAAGTTTTTTTCAACTGCTGAAAAGGGTAACTTTAAAACTACGTCAGGTAATTTATTATAGAAATGAATCCATTGTGATTTTTATGGACACGGAATTTTCAAATAGCGATTAAATGTTTATTTCTTCTGTTTAAATTATGTATTCTTCTATTTATATTATAATCTAAATTCTTAATAGTGTTAATAATGTTCTTGTAAATAAATTGACACATTACAGTTAAGATATTAATTTCTTTAAAAAGTTTACTTAATGAGTCACGGGAATTAAAATTGTAAATAGAACGCATGGCCCTTTTTTGTAACAGAAATATAGTTTGTATGTCAGCTGCCTTACCCCAAACCAGAATACCGTAAGATATAACTAGGGTTCGGAAAATCGGGAGCTATTATACCTACAACTAACAAAATTCCGGAAAAAGCTAAGCAAGTATGGAGTCGGCTTCTCAAAAATAATATTTTTTATTATTGAAATTCCGGGATTCCGGGATTGTATGCAACATCAGAAAATAGTTTATACGTATCAATTGTCATTGGGTTATGCCTTTTTAGCGAATTTCCTCAACATACAAGATGTTTTAACGACATACAAAATGTATCAAAAAGGCACGTGTTCCCTAGATCACTAAGCGACATTCTTATCTGTATCCCACCCCTTCAAAAAGTTCTTATCTTAAAACAATAGATTCCGAAGTTTAGGTATATTAGCTCCCGATTTTCCGAACCCTAGATATAACACTATGGAAATTAACTATAATAAACTAAGCGAGCTGTCTCAAGTTTAGTTAGTTGTCTAATTTTCCTAACGGCGGCGTAAGCTGCCGAACTTAGTTTACCTGCCAGTACAGCTATGTGGGGACTCCATTGCAATTTTTTTATCTATTGTTATGCCTAGGAAAACCGCCTTATCTACCATTTGCAAACACTCGTCATTTAAAAAAATACTAGAATCTACCGGTTTAAAATTAGGCAAAGCGAAACTAACACATTTAGTTTTCTATCATTTAGTAGCAAGTTGTTACTAGTAAACCAATTAAGTACTTAACTAGTGTGGCGTTTATCCTACTGTAGTCTACGGATTTTCTATCTACCTTGAAAATTAGTGAAGTTTCATCAGCAAAAAGTACAATATCACAAAGTTTATCTACTATTGGTGGTAAGTCATTTATGTAAACCAAAAATAAAAACGGACCTAAAATAGAGCCTTGAGCCACACCTTTTAAAGAGTTAGAGTTAGTAAGATCTACCATGTTCCCCCATTCATCACGAATCCCCACCTCATTAAGTTCAGATTTGGTGACCATAGGACCACCGCGGAAATATACTCAATCAAGGCAAAAAACATTTTTTTAAATCGATCTATCAATTTTCAGAATAACCCAGTATACTCAGAATATTTGATGTGGGAAGAGTTTGATCTTATGACACAAGCGAAGTGCGATAGAATACACGAAACTGACATGAAAGACTTCATATGCACCGAGAACGCTATTAGGGACGTCACGGCGGTAATTTTTATAAGTAACTTTATCTCTGTATATCTGTGTGTCAGTGTATTTGTGAGTTTGTGTTATTGAAATGGTTCGAAGCGAGTTTTTATGAAAATGGGTTATGTAGTTAAGTGACATTCTTTTTGGAAGTAGACGTTGCCATTACATAGTTTTTTTTTATCTATTTATTTATTTTTCTTTGTTTACTTTTATATCTGAATATTTATTATAAAAAACCTAATGTACAGAAAATTAATGGATATCTGAATAGTAATATTTATTTACCCTAAAAAACAAAAAAGAAAAGGTTACATTGGTACTTAAAAGAAAACATGTCATGCAAGATGCTATAAGCTGGAGAACAAAACTAAAGTAGCGACCGAGTGATGGCACTTTTGACAGCTGACAATAGTGTTTTAAAGTGAAAATTTTCAGTCAAGTACCAAAAGTATATTTTTTAAAGTTTAGTTTAGTTTAGTTTACACCATACCAAAATAAAAATCATGTAGGTATTTATTTTATGTATTTTAATCCGATTCATTTATGTCACAATTGTATTACTCCTTGAAGAACAATCGTCACTGCTATGTTTATAATGATTTCACTTACATTACATTTCGACTTCCCTTATTCGTCGCACGGTACTGTTTACGACTACCACGTGTTCCCAATCTGTTTTAGTGAGATGTGAACAAGCTTCCTATAATAACTTTAACATGTTTGATGTGTTGAATGGAGGTACTGTATGCTGCATATCCCTTGACTTGTGCCCATATCAACTCAATTGCGTTGTATTTCAATGGCAAGATGATAAGGGTAGGGCCACCAAAATAAAAGTGTGTTTACATACGTACATGTCCTATAAAATAAAAGTATGTTTTAATAACTTAATAAATCGTTTCACAAAATAGGTTTATGTAGTACCATTACGTTATGAGAAGTACATTTTAATAATAAAGCTGTTTAAATTACGTGTCCAAAACTTACCCCCAGACTTTAAAGTACAAGATTATAATTAAAACAGCACCTTGTGCTGAATGAAATAACTTTTAATTACTTCATTATGTTATTTTCTCGTTAACAACTGTTTATATTAACGTTAATTATGAATTCTTACATATTTTTACGAACTGTTGCTCATGGTCCGGCAATATGTTGTCTCGAGAGTTACGTTGCAAGAGTTACCAATTTTTTGCTTAATATATATGTATCCAAGTCCCAAAACCAGTGTTCATATGGCAACACTAATGCTCGTCCTGTGAAATGTCAAAAAAAAAAATTCAAACAATTATCTGCCTAAAGTTTAAATTTTGTGTGTGAAAATCATATTCGTACTGTTGTGAATTAACCATAATTTGACGCTTTACAGTGGATTCATTTAGAGATTCACAATTTTAGGTTAGAGCCGCAAGATTTTTCTGTCACGAGAGTTACCGAGTGTGATTGAGCGTTTTCACTTGTCATGTACGTCACTGTGTCACTGGATCGAGAGTTAAATTTACAATGTTTGGTGGCCTTACCCGTAAACATATAACTTGGTAGCCATATTCAGCCGCAGGTTTATCGACAACTATCGTTTTATTTTGTGGTGTTTCTATTTCTATTAAATGTACGAACTCTACCTTGAACATCTTCATGTTTGCATTTACGCTATTTAGAATGGGATATGGGACCACCAAAATCCTAACCCTAGTCATCAGTTTTACTGTTCTAAGCTTCAACATTTCGTGCACACAATACCGCGGGGGTATTCAAAGCTACCCATATAAAATGCATCATTCATTACATAAGAGTCGCCAGCACCACGATTCTTTTGGCTTAGGGCATTCAAAGTTGGTACATACCGGCATTTTGATTTCGTTGCGACGAAGTATAAAACAATCAATATTGAAATGAAATTTTAAACACTAACAAAATGTAGCGTTACGATATGGATCGAAAATTTTCACAACACTTTCATAAGTCAAGCTGCAAGCTACTCAGTTCTACGAAATAAGTCCTATCTACCATTTATTTCACAGGGTGACTCTGGAGGGGCTCTCGTATGCAAGGGTACTGGAGATCCGCGTGAAGGTGACAGGGGAATTATAGTAGGCGTCGTGTGTGGTGATAGCGAGGATGGAAATTTCTATACTAGGGTATCTACTTACACAAAATTAATAGACTCAGCGCATAAAATAGCATGTCCGCAATTTTGTATTTTTATTGGCCTTACAGTATTCTTACTTAACCCATAATAAAAATGTACTTGGTTATAAACCAAAATAAATGTCCAAGTAAGGAAGAGTCTTGTCGCCGTAACGAAACTGTCGATTAACGTCAAACACATACATGTTTGCAACAAAAGTGTAAGTAAGACATAATTAATTTAAGTGACATTGAAATAGCGTCTTTAGCTATATAAATTTAGTTTGGTTTTTACCCTCTTGTATTTATTATTGTTATTAAATAATTTATGTGGAGTATGATTTTTTTTTCACAAAGAATTTTTATAATTCATATTTTAATTTAATTTAATTTTGATTATTATTTGTTTTACCCATCACGGGACTACGGGAGTCCCGGACCTTCGGAAGGCGTACATGGAGCCGAAGCCAACACGCAAAGGTCCTTTAGACAAGTTTAATTTAGTAAAGTGATGAGACACCAACCGGCTATTGTCCCTGAGTTCATACTATAGAAGTATGAATAGAATAGAATAGAATAGAATAGTTTATTCGTCAATTCTTGGATAAATACATTTAAGATTAACATAAACACATTATGCTCCCACGGACAACCACTGGTTAGTGTAAGACTCTTTAAGAAGGATGGGAAAATTAGTAATAGGTTCTGTTGAAAACTTATTTTAAGCTAGCAACATTAATAATTGTTGGTTTATCTATTTTTATGTGGCAACCTTCTTCTTCTCTATGTGTCAATGTGAAATACACACAAGTTTTGCTCAACGCCTGATTTTTATTTATTTTCAACGCCACAGACCCGGACCCAATATAGTTTTGTGTTTCTTAACAGGTTCTATGAATGAACTGATATGGATTGGTGAACTAGGCTATTGATGAAACTACGGCCCCTGCATGGCCAATGCCAATTACTTTGGTTGAAATAGCAGGCGGTGACTCGCCAACTCAATGGAATGGACCCCCCGAAATAGCCACATATATATACTCGTAGGGAGGCAACAGTTCCAGAGGGGCTAAGGGTGGAGCTTCTGGACTTTAAACGACCATAAGGTGCCCACTCACCACTTATGCAACACATCCGCCCATCGAGCATATAGCTCTTGCGACTCCACTCTGACCGGCCAATAAAAACGGCCGGTCTGTTCGTCGTCATTGTACACCGCAGCCGGGCGGTGAAGGCAAGCATGAGGAGAGGAACAGGACCTACCCTCGGGGCACTCAGGTCCGTGGTGTCGTCACTCACCAACAGCTCCGCTAGCTGTACAGCAGCCTTATTATTATTATTATTATTTTACATCTAAATAGCCTATTTAGTATCCCACTGCGGGGGAAAAGGCCTTCCCCTCATTTCTCCATTTATCTCTTGTCCTGGATAATCCTTGCCAATCGGTTAGAATTTAATTATTATATACTGAATAAGAAATATTGAATATTACCAGTGGTTGGAATAATGTTACTGCGTTTTGTTTTTTGAAGTCTACCACTAACTGCGCCACGTAGAAAAGACCATGTGGCGTTTAAGCTCTTTAGCCAGTATTAGAAATTTGTTTATTTATTTTTCCAGTAAATAATAAACAGAGAAAAAGAGCTTTTGAGACAAACATTTAAAAAAAAACTGTTGTTAATTGTATCTCACTTGTACACTTGCAATGGCAAGAACATTTATGGTGAATAAAAGGAACTTACTTACTTATCTGCATTTTGTTGATGCAGATCATTGTTTCAAGATGAAATAGTCGATTGTGTTGTGTCACAAGGGAGCAAAATAACATATTTAAGGCGAGGGCGTACATTGAATCCTGAACGAAGCGAAGAATTCTGTAATTGAATCCCGAGCGTAGGGAGCAGATTCAAGTGTTAACGCCCAAGGTGGAAATTATGACAAACACCGTCCGCTTGTGTGTCGATAATGCTTTAGGTATCTTGTTAGTTCTCCTGTATGTCGTTTTCTCATTAATAATTAATACGTGAAGCACGACTGTTGGTGTTAATTAAGATAAGTTTAATAAAAATAAAAATAAATAAATAAAATACTGCATTTCCCATCACCTATGAGGAAAAGAAAAGATCTTAGTGATGAAAAAATAATAATTAGGTACACCCTCTAAAAGTGCTGAAATTATCAAATTTAACAAGATTTTTTGTGGTAATTTGCGTTTATATTTTATACTGGCAGCAAAATGTCATTGAAAAGAAAAGTGTCACTTTGATCCCTCCTAGCAGGGAAGAAAAGTCCCCTTTCCGAATAGGTGATGTGAAATAGTACATTGTGCATCATGGGTAGTATGAAGGGAATTACTAACGAGAGTGTTAGAAGCCCGACGCCGAGGGCGGAGGGCTTTTAATGACTCGAGTTAGTAATCCCCTTACTGCCTGTGATACACACAATGGTTTTCATCACATTTGCGAGGAAAAAAAACAAAGAGAAAACACTTTAACTCTGCAAAATATAAAGTAATAACTTTTGACGAACGGGAACGTAAATGGAAACGATATTTTTTTTGTGACCTCTACCACAGATAATAACTGCGTTTAGTTCGACCTGGATTCGAGCCAGATTTAGCCAATTTGATAAAAATGTATAATTACTAAAATTAATGATAAATGTTGATATAAACTTGAAATAGGTATAAAAATAATGAAGTTTAATGAAGCGTATAGGTTTTGTGTAATGTAAGTTAGTCTATAGCTAATTTTTAAAGATGAAATTAGAAACCGATTTAATTTTTGGCTGAAAATTAAACCTCCTTAGTCAGAAATGATGTACGAAAGAGTTGCAAATTTTAAAAAGAAAGTCATTACTCCCTAGGGATGACAAACTCGCCATAATTCCCGCGGGAACAATTTAGGCCATTGTCCTTCTGTATACAGGCATGGAATAACACCATTTACGAGCAAGTGTGATGAAAAACATATTACATACCTTGTCTAAGATCCAAATAGAGATCGACCCGCCTGCTTAACGGATAAAACATATTTTCTTATTTAATCTCGAATATAGACAAAATACATCTAGAAACACTTGCCTATTAAAATATGTTCAAGGCTATCGTTTTTTTCGAATGCTTCACCCACTTGGTTACCGATCAAATATAATTTTTCTCAAACATGCTCGGAAAAAACGGTTTTCCGATTGAAAGACAAGGACGGAAAGAGCCTCATTTTACTCCTAGGAGTAAAAAAACCATATGAAAACACTTTCCGTCCATGTCTATATTTTTCTTAAAAATTCTGTGAATTTGCATACAAAATCAAAAGGACCAAGACAAAAATTCCAAACAGCCAAGGTAACTGCTCGCTTTTTTAGCACAGTGCGTGTGTTTCTTTTTGAATTTGCATTCCAATTTCTATGGTTAGTATTTAAAAACAATTGACAGTCGGTAACATTCGTTCATTCCGCATAATTAAATTACTTGCTTTTTAAAAATGTATTTGTATTATTTCCTCACATGTTTGAGAAAAGCATTATGTATGCCTCGGCGGAAACGAGGATTTCCTGACTCGTATTTTAGCAGGCCTCGCTAATGCTCGGCCTGCTAACCACCTCGTCAGGAAAACCCTTACTTTCCGCGCCTAGGCAACAATGTACTATTAACCGAGAGTTGGAAACAAAGCATATTAGACCGGGAGATACTGACACTAAATTTCCGGACATTTTAGGAACATTTCCTTTACTTAAAAGCTAAGCTAAGTTTCTGTTCACAAGAACGTTGCAAAAATGAAATAAATAAGTATCTTCCAAAATCATTAACCTCGATACATTAATATATTATCTACGCACCAACATGGTCTTAGGAGTAATTAAAACACTACTGCCGTAATATGCTTCGTAACGGCAGTCATGCAAACCCTTAACGATACTTATTAGTGCAGAGGAGTATTTTGTGGGACGCTTACCCGTGGTCCCACTACTTCGTCCCACTGCTCTTTTCGACGGAGCCCTGCTTTACAGCAGGGCTCCTATTCCAGGCCTGTTTGCCCTTCGGGCATTTATATATACCTAACGAACCTAACCTACCCAGTTTTGGTATCACAATTAAAGCAACTTTTTCGCGGTGGAACAAAGAAGTGGGTCCACGGGTAATAGTGTATTTTGAGACTTAACTAAGGCTTGACTGCGTTGATCACAGAATGCTCCTGCATGATTGGAACATTATGGAGTTCGTGGTACGGTCTTGAGCCTACTAAAGTCATATTTAAGTGAATAGTGGTGACCTGATACAGTCAAGCGGGGATCCGTGCTGGGGCCCATATTGTTTATAATTTTATTAACGACCTGCCACACTATCTTAAATGTGGAACTCCATACCTTTACGCTGACGATACCAGTATTATCATAAGTGGCACAACCTCAGAGGAACTTAATATTAAGATGCAACAATGATTTAAGGCCTAATTATATACAGTTGCGTACACTACTTTATCTAAAGACATATCATAAGTACTTTAACGGCCAAACCCTATATTCAAACCGCCGATAGATAGACTTACTTCGGAATAAAGACATATTTCGTATGGGCAAATGTCAAATTTAAACCACCAGGAAGCCTTCTCTTTCCGCGGTTTGAATATAGGGTTTGGTTTTGGTTTTGGGTTCCAAAGCCGACGACTTGACGCCAAAAATGGCGGCAAAACAAACTTCACGAATATGATGAGTTTTTTAAATCATAGACAAACGAATGAAGTCCCTATTCTCATATCACTCGAGATCAATGTCGTGCGGTTTATATTAAAAAAACATACCTACTACATTGACGTTTCGTATCGATAACTGTTTTAATATCTATGGATACTAGAATAGAGACCTCGAGTTTTGACTGCTGTTCCAAATTTAAACTCATAACCTTACAAAAATCTCTACTGTAATAACATTACAGTATAGATTTTACCTACTACCACAGACAAGAAAGTTCTCATAGTAAAATTGGTTGTAATAATGCTGGTCATTTCCTACGGTTTCTGAACGCATAATAGAGGGCTTATGATATGTGCGTAGATAATAGTTATTTATGTGACTGGAGCATAATGAGAGGCATACATGAGTGTGGTTTTGTGAAACGAGCCGAAAGGCGAGTTCATAATAAGATCACACGAGTATAATCTTATAGGTTCCAAAGTAACCGATAATAGTTTGTTTGTCCAAAGAAATACTAATAAGTTTGTAAACATGAGGTTATAAAACGTTACCCAAACTGTCAATCATTGCAAAGAAAGCGGCTTCCTTCCTTTGATTTGAAGTTGCAGTTTTGTTTATGGTACAGTCGAGTTCATAAATATGTAGACACCTTTGTACCTCGTCTATTTACACTGCCATACATTAAATTGTCACAGCGATTACAGTGATAAGTTACTAAAGTGTATATATATTTATGAACTCGACTGAGTCTAATATAACATGACCCCATGGGCGCGAAATTTAAATTGACTTGCAGTTATAAAATCATGAAATTTTGAAAGCTTCTTAGGAACAGAGCTATCTTAGGAGCAGGTACCTTAGGCCCGTATTAATAAACTAATCTCAACTCGAATGCTCGTCTCGAGATGCGTCAAAAATTACAGTGTTCCATAGATCCAAACCATACACCATAAACCATAGTTTGGCGTTTGCTTTGGCGTATCTTGTAATTCTATCGATTTACCTTTTAAACCGTAGTTTCGCAGACGCCGCTGCACTGTCGAAACCGATACTGGCTGATCACGGGTGGCGTTGAGTTCTTCGCGAATTTCTGGAGCAGTTCGAGTACGTTGGCGTTTGCTTTGCACGCAAATAAATTGGTCTTCGCTTTTAGACGTGACTTTTGGCCTACCTGAACGAAAACGACTGGAATTAAGTCCGGTTTCTTGTTTCCGTTTCAAAGCACTTACGACTGCAGTTTGAGAAACCTTCATTTTTTCAGCGATTTTCCGTGTCGTGTAGCCTTCAGTAGACAGAGCTACAATAACAGCACGAGTTTCGACACTTAAATCGGCTTTGCGACCCATTTTTAATGATTTCCAACTTTATTAAAATCTCATAGGAAATACAGAAAATATTCTTTAAATGGATCAAATTTACGAATAACAATACAACAATTCATCGAAGAGGTATTTATTTTGTTATTGGGCATGGCAACAATTAAACGTGTAAAATACAAAATATATTCTTTATTTAAATATAATTTAATATAAAAACCTAATTTAACACAGTGAACTTAAACTTTTAACCGGTAGTGTATTTTAAACTATATAGTTAATAAAAAATAAAAAAATATTTTTTTTATTTGCTTTTTTTTCGGCCTGTGTGCTGTTTACACTTTTTGAGAAATTGTTTACACTTTTTGTGACATAGGTATACTTATATTTTTTGTGAAAAAAAAATAAAAGTATACCTATGAATAAGTCAAAATTTTACGAACTGCCCTGAACAATGGTTTCAGCGAGCGCCCTGTTTTGTGAACAATATCCATCAATATCTACAGCAAATAAATCTGAATGTAGGCTTAAAATTGTAAGTGACGCCAACATTTGTCAGGCGTCATCTAATTTAAAAAGCGTGGATATTATTCACGTATTATTCTTCTATTAGTAGGTTTCGTTCTTGGGAATTGGGAAAAATATGGGGCACTGCGTCAACCACTAATTTGGGTTGTTTCGGAATATCTTCGCAATAGGATCCGTTCCTCTTCTGTATTTTTGCACTTCGTATAACTTCACTGTCATTAAAATGTTTACTGCAGAGGAATATTCGTCTGCAGTAAACATTTTAATGACGTTTCATATGAAACGTTCGAGCGCAGTTTGCTCGAGGTTATAGCCTTTATTCATTTATAACGTAAATCGTTTTCGCGGGGAAAAGACAATGTAGTACCTAACAGTCGCTTCTACACTCTTTAGGCACTGGTCCCACCGCCGGCAAGTGAGATATGAACTATCGACTTTTTTCTAGCCCAAGAAACGAACAAAAGATAATCGCTTCCGTGTAAATAAAAGAGTTAGATATATATTTATAGTTCATCGCTCACTGTTCACACTGCCGGCGAGGACACTCTCCCAACGCCCGGCGAGTAAGCTATAATTCCATAGAACTTTTACTAGCCTCCAGCCGATTGTCAACTGTTTCTAGTACAGAATTTTACTAGTTGCTCGCCGAGCTCGCCGATATCTGGCGGTGGGACCGCTGTTTACTAGTTGACCGCAGCGATAAAAGCTATCGACTATAAAACTAGCTCAGCGGTAGGTACTCGCCGATGCCTGCCGAGCATCAAAACTATCAAAACTTTACTCGCTTCTCGCCGCTCGCCCAGTCTTTTGTAGTTCATAGTTGTACTAGCTTATAGTCAGTAGCCGGCGGTGGGACCAGTGCCTTTGAGTGGGCTCTTCATAATAAGACTTGCAGCCAAGCCACACAACATCGCCGTGGCATCTGAAAAATATTTACTTAAGTAAAAGAAAAATATTACTTAGACAGTCAACGTACATTTTCCAAAGCGATACTGATGACGATATAATGGAAATACAAATGGAAATACAATTAATTGTATTTCCATTATATCGTCATCGTCATTTATATATTTGGTTTAGTTAGAAGAACTAGATTTAAGTCTCTTCAGTTCAGTAAGCAAGTGCAAGATGGTGGTATGGTTTCTTTTGACGTTTTTATTCAATTTTGAATCAAAAGATTCCGTAACATTATTTGTACGGTGTCTTTCAGGAAACGCAGATAACATGGAACCAAATTTTTTTGTTTTGTTTAGGAGCAAAAATAACGGGTCAGAATGCGTTTTTCATACTAAAGAGGCTATCTCGAAGCCTTGGTTCCCCGCCAGGGAAGGCTTTTAGTGAATTCTGATGATGAATACCGCGAGCATCGATACAGGACTTTCAGAGTGCCAAGGATACCCAACTTAATGAATAGGCGGTTAACGCCAGAATTGTGAATGTTCAGAAAAACATCTAAAATGGCAATAAAATGTAAGGAAATCCAATTGCTGACCCAAACTGTCCGACTGATTGTGCGATCAGTTTGGTATCTTAAGAACTTTTTATCTCCTCTATTTAACCTCGGAGTATTCACCATTAAACCTCACTCGAAACAACCCCTCGCAAGGAACCAAGGCTTCGAAATAGTCTCGTTTGTATGAAAAACGCACTCTGACCCGGTATTTTTGCTCCTGAGTGTAGATTTATAAGACGTTATCACGTCAAAAAAAATATCTGCTTTTGAGCTAAACCTCTATAAGTATCATTATTACCAGAACACCTTTCCAATATCAAAAAATCTTGTTGTCAATATCAAGTTTAGCGTAGATTCTCCTGCGACCTTTTCATAACCGACATGGTTTAGCTAATACCATAATATTGCATTGTCATCGGATATAAATAATTATTTACAGGATACATTTCAATCGGTTCAATTTAGAAGTTATGGTGGAATAAATAATCTTTTACATACATACATACATGAACCCTGAAATTATTACACTTCTTTTTTTGGCCAGTCATATAAAAACGTACTTTATTTTTATTTATTTTTAGAAATGTGGTTTGTAATAATAAGGTGATACTAGGTCTGACGGTGGTTATTGATGGTCATACGTGTCTTTGCTGTGGTAAATATAAACAACCATTCGATTTTTGTTTATGCGGAGCAAGGCAAGAAGTAGTCTACATGCTGAAGAACCAAGGCTTGGAAAAACGCCCATCATTTTGAAAACATAACCCTGTTAAGCACAGAAGAACCTTATGATGTTAACATATTATGCGTTTTTCCGAGCCTTGGGGAGAACACAGGACAGTTTTACAAAGCCACTTAATTTTTAATTAATCAGGAAAATTCGAAAAGAAAAAACCATTGTAAGCACAGTAGAAATATGTTATTTTTTTACAAAAATACATTTATATATAACATTGTCTATCACGGAATTTTAACAATTGATTTCTGTCACAGGTATTATTTTACTTTACCCTTAATATAATTTAATTACACGCGGCTGAAGAAGACATTAAATTAAATGAATTAACGTTTGTCTAAACAGCAAAATACACACGTGCATGTATAATACGCACATTATACAGGGTGTAACAGTAGGAGTAGATTAAACGAAGCAGGTCGTAGAGGACGTCAAGACCCACCGATTGCATCCCTATGTATGTCAGCGATTTTCTACTGTTCCGATATGGTATGATTATGATATTTAAGTTTTTCAAAATTGTACGAACACCCTTTGTTACCACCTATGCTAGGCTATGATTTTAGTTTTGTAAGTAGTGGAATAGTTGGTATTGAGTATCCAATTCATTAAAAAAGGTGATCAAAAAAAATACCTTTTTTTACGACTTCTTAGATTTTTTTTGTAAACTTAACTTTATCTCGAACTTTCGAGTCTCTTAGTAAACAAAATTCACATGAGATTTTTTTCCGGAAATGATGTTAAAAACTGCGGTAGCTAATGATGAATCTCCTGTACAACAATTATTGTATTGGTATACAGGAAAATGTACAAATTAAAATTGAGTACCTATCACAAGAGAGACATTAACGGAACCCCTTAAGCTTATGCTTAAACTTATGATTGTAACTAAGTCAAAGTGTATTTATTATTAGTCGAAATAACACCATTTACTGTTATTTCTGTTAATTTAAGTAATCTTGTGGCGTCCGCGGACCGGAAGACGAGCTGTAGGTAGGCCTCCAACAAGATGGAGTGACGACCTCGTCAGGATCGCGGGACCGCGGTGGATGCGAAAAGCACAAGACCGGTCTGAGTGGAAAGCTTTGGGGGAGGCCTATGTCCAGCAGTGGACGTCTTTCGGCTGACATGATGACATGATGAAGTAATCTTCACAATTTTTTTTGTTTGTTAATTTTAAAAGTCGTAGTTTTACTTGGAGTCAGTTTCTGTTATTAGAATGAGTTGAAATTAGGTGTGTAGATACAACTTGTAAACCCGGTAACAAGGCAATATGGTGTCTAAGAACTAATCAGATGATGTTATTTGAAGATGGTTATAGGATTGCCGCTGGGCTTAACGTAGCGTTAGTGAGTTTGATATTCTTAGATTAGTCTTGATAAACAGATGGAAAAGATGTATGAAAAAAGGATGGGTATCAGGTTTATTGACTTATGAGGATACGTACTTTACTCTAGGACCCCATTACAAGTTTTTTTATAAAAATGTTTAAAACATCCTAACCATCAACTTCAGCGGATTTTGCCTTCCGTATATGCCTTTTAACTTTTACTTTCACATGTAAAAATTGCAATTAGATATTACGTGAATAATTTGAAAGAGCTAAGACGAGTAATTGATCAACTATCAATAAAGTAGATAGGTTAGTTAATTCCTATTAGCCACCTAGATTTTTATGTATTAAAAGGGTGCGAAGAGAAAAATATATAAGAAAAAAATTACGGGTAACATAATTACCAAAAATTAACGAATATTTTGGCAAACGGCCAATAGAGGTCAAAATATTCGTGATTGGATCAGGTTAAGTGTTTAAGAATAATTTTGTTAATTTATGCAAGTAAAAGTGCCTCCTTACCGGATCACATCGCTCAAACTTTACTTGAAGATTTAAACTAAATAAATTGACGATCACACCAACAAACTTAAATAAAGAGGTTTAATTCAGACGGCAATTTAATACATTTTAATACATACTTTAATTTAGTTCTTCTCGTAAGTTTTGCTTCAAGGAAAATTGTTAATTTCGCACTTGGTGACGTAAGTAAGCAAATTTTAAATGATCCTGTGATTTGAATGCAATAAAATGTACGCAGAAGATTTATCATTACTAGTGCAGTTTTTATAATAGTTTGAAAAAAATAATGTTATGTGAACTTTATGGGCTAATGTGCCGAAAGTTGGAGTTGGGTTTACGACGATAGTTCAAGAACGAATTATTTTATAAAAAAATTGGTCCCTTTTACTTTTGACCATGAAGTTTATCGGAGATTCAAGACCAAGCATATATTACATATAAAGCTATGGATTCATCTGTTTAGATTGTAACAGCAACGTTATAATAATATGTGGTAACAGAGGTTGTTAGTAAAATTTAACAAAAACTTAAATAACTTTGAAACAGTGGTAAATCGCTGAACATACAAGGGGGTGAATTAGATATCCACTCCTCCTGTTACACCCTGTATATGGATTGGTTAAGGCCTGCTTGCACGTAAATTGAACCCTACAGGTTAACCGTATTCATATAAGAACTGTTACATTTTAACAAACTAACCTGCTAACCTGGGGTTGACCTAGAGATAACATTAACTAGGGCCTAAGTGGTTCTGTGTTACAGTGATGTTTTTACCGTGTTATTATGTGTTGTGTGTTTGACCGGGCGTGCGACCATATCGGCTCCAATGCGTTCGTGTAATTTCCTTATAAACATGTACAGTCAGCGTTATGTATAAGGTAACATTCAAAATTTAATAACCATATTAATTGTATGGTGTACCGAACTTTGAATATTACCATGTATTATATTATGACGCTGACTGTACAGTCGAAGTCAAAGGTACGTTTACACCTTATTTTAATGGAATAGGGTGCAAGTGTATAGACGCCGATGTACGACGTATTTTTTACATTTACCTCCTCGGCTGGAGCTGTTTATGTTTCACTACAAACTTGTTCATACTCCATAAATAATAAATTATTAAATAATAAAAATAAAGATAATTACATTTTTCATAATTTGATTGCAGGTGAAGATGATATACTTACATTAGAAATGATGACAAGTCAGGGACGGGAAATGAGTACGAAATAAATAGAATAATGTATGTTCAGCCTAACAACTAAAGGTACGCCACACCGCTGCTTAAAATACGGTGTCGTTGCGTAAACAAAAGACGGGGTCATAGTAACAACATGGCGCCGTTAATGAGGCGATTCTGTACCGTCACCGTTTTTTAAGCATTGGTGTGGACGTACCTTAATGCCGCGTTTACATTCACGTTGGTGACCGAGTGCGTCGTCGGCTGCATTCGGTTTATCAGGATTCGTTATTTACTATGAAAAAACCGTTTACACCGTACCTTGTTTTTTTAGCATTAGGAAGACTTTTGATGAAGTAAATGTAAGGTTTTTTTATTGGGAATGTTTTTAATTTCGGTTTTTCTTTATTTTAAAATAATTTTATAACCACTCATCGCCGTCATATTTTTTTCCCCATTGTGTATTTCAGAATTATTGTCCCACCCATAAACGATATGAATTGGTCCGAATTTTCGGGCGTTAAACTTCTCCTTCTCCACTTATGAATCCATTTCAGTTAGCTTAAAGGTTTTTTCAATATCTGTGGAAGTAGTATGGGCAAAAATATAAAACACACTTACAGACAACACTGGGGGCTATCACTAGTATATGGGAAAAGTATCGATAATTGAGTTTATCGATAAAAGCGATCCCTAGCTGTCATTTAATCTTGCCCCGTATATTCCGAGGTCCGTCGATAAAAAACCCAAAGAAGCAGATGTGACAAACCAACGGAACATTTTAAGCTTATTATGCGACTAAATTATATCCGACCAGAAAAATAACAAAAAACCTTTATTTGGGTCGCCTAATACTAATACTTTTTTTATGTTTCGTGAGTTGCAATAATGTAAATGTCGGCTCATATAATTTCCGCAATTTAGCGAGGTTTTTTATTTTTCTGGTCACATTGGCTCTCATAATTGTTTATCGTAATCATCGGAATTCATAACGTATTTTTTTCAGTGACTGTTAGGTACTTTTTCAGGATTCTTATAAATCAAACCAAACTAACCTAGCTTTATGTACACGTTTACGGTTTTTCTGTTTACGGTTCCATCCAGTGACAATAAAGATTATGAATAACTATTTTTTGAACACAAAATGATTAGGTATGAATAAAAAAGTTATGTGAAAAAAAGCTCTACCCCCGTGTCAATACAGATTGGATATTTTGAAATTTCAAGTGGTCATAAAATGTCCGCCATTAAATTGTTCATCTTTGTTAGTAAAGTTTTTAAACGTCACTCATGTCGTATGTCTTGCGAGTGCGATACGGTCTATGTACCTAGTTGTCCCTGAATCTTTTATTGGGTCTATATTGTCTGCCATAATTATTTTTAGTCATAATGTGGTTTAGGTCAAAATCATCGCAAGTCATAATGTATTTTTTTAAGAAACTGTTACTTTTTCAGATTTTTTATTAATCAACCCTAACCTAACCTAACCTTGTCTACACATTAGATATTTCAGAAATCCTGAAAAGTTTATAGTTTCAGCGATATAAAAAGTTATGACTATCAATAATTGTGTCAACAATATCATTATGACCAATAAAATTATGGGAAACAAAGGGTGGAGTTTAATTTTAAAGTTTGTAGTTATCTTCAGAAGAAAAAGTTTAACGACACCTGCTTCTTTATTTATCGAGTTTCTAATGCTAAAAAAAACAAAATATAGTTGGTGACTAAATACGGGTTGCAGTTGAATACGAAACCATGTAATGTAAACGCCCCACAAAACATAATTACATTTCATTATGGTTTAAGTAAGAATAGTGTAACTCCGATAAAAATACAAAATCGCGGATTAACTAGATTATGCGCTAAGTCCACTAAATAAACGTATTTAGATAAGCTAGTAAAATAATTTCCGAATATGTTTTCACCACATACAACGCCGACTATAATTCCCTTGTCACCTTCACGCGGATCTCCAGTGTTCTTGCATACGAGAGGCCCTCCAGAGTCACCCTGTGAAATAATAAATAATACTACTAGGACAGGGTAGGACTTATTTTGTAGAACTTAGTACTCGCGATCTGACTTCCATAAAGTTATGAAATTTTTCGATCGATACCATAATGCTCTATTTTGTTCGTTTATATTGTGTATTGATTGTTTTATACTACATCGCAACGAGATTAAAATGCTGGTTTGTACTTTGAATGCTCTAAGTCAAAGAATCGTCGTGCTGGGGCGACTCTTATGTAATGATGGGCCGCTTTGAATACCCCCGCGGTATTGTATTGTACGAAACGTTGAAGCTTAGTACAGTCAAACTGATGACTAGGGTTAGGATTTTGGTGGTAAACCGTGGTTCTAGAATCCATGGAATCGCTATTAATAGGTATGCATACTACTAATTTATTATTCTGATATTTATTTAATTTTCTGTAAATAATTAAAAACCTAACCTATGCATGACCGTACACTTACCTACACCGAATTCCATCTTGATCGCACTACTGAACTCTTGTGTGATTTTCAATAGTGCGATAAGATCTTGGCGATTCGATGCAAACAGTTTGAGGTCATCCATGAACAGTAAGTGAGAAATTACTTTCTCTACGATGTCGATAGCCAAGCCCGGAATCCGCCAGCTAAGAGCTGAGAGGATTTAAGGCAAGGCAACACCACAAAGGACTCAGACTGTCACCCTGGAAGATACCTCTTTCAATCCTTATCTAGTTAGGCAACTCAGAGGGGACATCTCGACCACCTGGTTGACGAAGTACTGTGACCCACTGCCTCATACACACACCTAAAAAGGATCTCAAAGTTGCATCAACTCTAACCAACTCTAAGATCCTTTCGAGCCATGAGTGAGGCGCGAATCATAAGCCTTCTTATAGTCAATCCAAGCAGCCGAAAGGCAGCAAAGCAGCAAGTCAGGCGAAACCTTGTTTCGCCTGACTTGCTGGCAAATAGTCATGTCTATGAGGAGGAGGTCCTTAGTACCGGGACCCAACCCTACATCCATTTTGAGCAGAGGCCAAAACATTGTTGGCAACAAAATGTGCATTTAATGTTGTGCTAAATGGTAGGTAAGCATGTTTTTTGGATCCGCGGTACTACACAGTACGCGGTGAGGTTATTTCCCCCCTTTGTAGCCCCGTAGTATGCTCGCATGCAATTTTTATTGTTCGATGTTGACCATCGCATGCGGCGCACTAAACCGCCGGTAGCGGGAGCCGTGTGCGGAGCATGATGCCCCGCAGGCCCCAACGGTGCCGGCAGCGGTGGTCGCCCACGTCGCGCAGGTGGTCGCGGCGGCGGCGGAGTCGGCGGCCCGCGCTCGTCGCTCGACTCGTTGGCGTCGGGTGCAGTGGCAAACTCATCACCCGACGACGATGGCAAGGAGCTAGACGAGGGGGGCAAGGGTGGAGGGCGTGCGTCTGTTGTAGAGTCTGCTTGATTTCGTCTTTTTCCTTTTTTTTTCTTTGCCCCGCGGCGACTTAAACAGCTACTACCGCGGGAATATGGCGTTTCCACAATGAAGTGATTTCGCCAGTGTCAAGTATATATAAGTATAAATCAATATAGCAATAAACCACAATTCAATCTTCTCTAGGAAGATTGGTGGCAACGGTGTACGGTGATATGTAGGACAGAGGCCAAGATAGTTTTAACCTCTGTACCACTGCGAGTCCACTTGAAACGAGAAGTAAGATGCCAGGATACATGAAATAAGTCCAAGTCTTCTATCACTGTGCAACACAAAGGCATTAAAAGTACAAATCACTAACAAAAAAGAACTTTGAACACCTAAATACACAAAAATAAAAACATTATTATAAAAAACCTAAACTACCAGTGCCGCCGGCATCGAGCGACGCAGGGCTCAACCTAACGATGGTTAGGGCTGCAGAGAGAGGAACCTCCTCACAATGCGTGCCGTGTCCAGGAGTACTGCCTTCTGTATGTGGCCCTTGACCCAGCCATCTAGCGAGTCTCTTGAAGTGTTGGTCGAGACTCTTCGCTATAAGACCGTTTGCCGAAACAACTATCGGGACAATGATCGTCGAGTCAACATCCCACATGGCGGTCACCTCGTGAGCCAAATCAAGGTACTTGCTGAGCTTGTCCTTCTCGGCCTTCACGAGGTTCTCGTCATGCGGGATGGTGAGGTTGACGAGCACTGCCCGTCGTTGACATCGATCTGTCAACACGATATCAGGCTTATTGGCGACAATACTCCTGTCCGTGATGACAGATCGATCCCAAATCCCAATAGAGCGTAGCACGACCATTTTCGAGAACTGGCGCCGGTGTGTACTTATAGTAGGGCACTTCAAGGTTTACCATTGAATTGCCGACAGACTTTTAATCGAATATTATTTCAAAGACTACGTTTCAAGTATTTTCATTTCATCGACAAGTCATTGCGTCGTGGACTCGATACTAGGTAATTAGAACCGAGGTCTTAATTAGTAGTTGACATATTTCAATAAAATTCATGTCATGACTAATCATTTCGGGTCTTTTTAATTTGTTTTTTTTACTTGTATAATAATATTTATTCCGCATAAAATTATTTGAATTGGTAATATTTTGCTATCAAAACTAAACGCAAGCACTCACTCTGCGCGATTATAGCTATGTTCCTAATTTATTATAATATTATGATAATAATAATAAAAGTTATTGTAATAATAGTAAAGTGTCATGTTTTTGTGTTCTTGGGGGTCGCAGTTCTAACCTAACGTAACCCACTTCTGTCAACAGTTCGTTTTCTTGGGGGTCGCAGTCCTAACTTAACCTAACCTACTTTGATACACCAATAAATCTTAGTTTTATTATACATATTTGTATGTCACACTACATAATTTGAAAAATGTATAAATGTGCAATTGGACATATAAAATTGTATTGAAGTAATACGTCGAAGAAATGAATTGCAATGTTTTGTAGTTCTACCAATTAAGATAATTTGAAACAAATCTGCGCTTAAGTTGTATTCGTTGATTAGTATTTCCACTTAGTAAGATAAATTTAAATAAATAGTCGTTGAAATAAGATAACGCCAAATAATATTACTAGTACTAAAGTTTCGATGAATCGTTGTCGATGAAATAATATTCGATGAAAAGGTTGTCGACAAAACAAGGGTACACCGCACTTCAAACTCAACAAGACCATATTGAAGAGGAAGTTGGTGATGGATGATCCTGGCCACGAGGTTGTCTGTGCAAGTAGTGGCCGTTGGCCAAATGCGATCAACCGGAAATTATGTGTCTGTCGGACACGCCAGGGCAACGGCACGCTCGACAAAATTAAATCTCAACCGTACCACCCCTCAGAATATATTTCCGGATATTGTTAATCATTATGACCTCGTCAGCTACTGCACAGACAAAACCTTCGGTTTCCCCAAAGAGACACCAAATCGTAGCCATGTCACGGACGCTTAAAAGTCTACGTCGGGCCTTATTATCGCCCGGTAGAAGCGTCCGTGTAGCTCCTTGCTCTTCCATACGTTCTTGTGGTTACAGACTTTCAAAGAATCAACTAAAAAGATGCAAAAAGGTATCATGTTTTAAAAATAAATCTATCAAGGTCTTTGTTTTTTACTGGAGATTGAACGTTGAACAGTTTTATAGAAGAGAATAAACTTCAATATGTAACAAATGTAAGCACCTGGGGGCCTACAATGACTGCGAAGGCATCCGTCACCTTCTGACACGTAAATTAGTACGAGATTAACGGATGCTTTATCCACATTTGACACGCGATACACACGCAGCCATACTAGGACCGCTGGTCGGTATTTTGTATGTAATGAATAAATCTAATCAGTAACTAGTATGTACCATGCTGTCCATTATTGAAGGTAACCGGGACGTCACCTTTAAACTTTTGGTTTTGTGTAAAGGTTTAATTTTCATTAATTTTGACCAAAGTTGGGGTGGTGCGTGGCGCGTCGATACGAGATCAATAACCCCATCGCCGCACCGCATATAACCGTAAATATATCTCCATATATTAAAGGTATTGACATGCTTTTTTTAATAAATGTGTTATTAACAGAGTCGTCGTGTGAGTTAATAAAACAATATTCCTGCATTTTTTTTACAATAAAACGGGTTCATAGTTGCTAGCGGAAATGTATTAAATAAAACTATAAATCTTAATCGCGTAATAAATTAAACAATTACCTACCTCGACCACGTGACCACGGCTATTGTAACACAGTCGAAACTTCGAGTTAAATGTTTAATTTACTACGCGATTAAATTCAAAAAATCGGGATTTAAAAAAACCCAATTACCACGAAATCGTGTCTGTTTAAAGCGAGGTAATTAGGTTTTTTTTTTTATTAACACACTTTTTAATTATTCTTTCGATAGACACTTCATTATTAAAATCGCGCGTTTCACCTTTATTATTTCTCGCAATCGCTTTATCTAATGAAGTCTGCGGAGATTATTGAGTAAGGGCCTGTTACACAATCGACGTGTATATTTATCTGTCATTTAAAATTTGCTCTGCCCTTGTCTATTTACAAGTGTAAGAATGAGAAATGGCTAAATTGATCTGTCAAATATGCTTTACTTGTCGATTGTGAAACAGGCGGTAAAAGACGTTGTTTATGTAAATAAGTGCTCATCAATGTGAATGATTTGTAAAACACAATATTTCAAATGTAATTCTACTTGGGTTTGTTAAATAATAATTATTCATCACTTTCGGCTTTGACCAACATCCAAGTTTAACTGTTTATTATTGAACAAGCTGTGCAAATCAAAAGACTGCTCGCTAACATCCGATTTAGTATTAAATATCCTTTATCGTGCGTGCATCTTCTATAATTGGGCATCGTTGTATGTATTTACACTTTTGAGTAGAGCATATCAAATTAAATCAGCATGAGTTTCAGCGGAAAGACAATCATAAGGCCGCGACCGGGAGCGCGGATGGGGGGTCAAACATACGCACTATCAATAAGTAATACACGGTTCAACATACCTCGTCCTTGCCGAGCATTCCGAAGCCAGAAGCCGTGCACATTCTATCATCATAGTCAATGTATACTGAGGCGTAAGGCAGACTACTCACGTTCTGATTAAACTCCCATGGCTTATTTGTGTACTAAAACAAATTAAGTTGAAATAAAGGAACCGGATATTAAAGACGGCTATCTGTCGAACGGTCGAGTTTGGGATTTTATCGGGTGTGGGATGTTTAGTAAAAACACATGGTCTAATTTTCATTTTGCATAACAAAAAAACCATAATGCAAAATTGTATAATGATCAAAGTGTATTGTATAATGCATAAAAACAAAATGAATGAATGCCTCGCATCATAATTCATCAGTCAGTGTGCATAATAACTAGGTTGCAATCGCACTAATATTGTAACACCTCTGATAACCGACAGTAAAAAAGCTGCGCTGCCGCCGCTTATTCTGTACTAAAGTATTTCGTTTTAGCTTTTGCCCGCGTTTTCGTCGTAGAACTTATTTATCGCAGTTACGTGAATTAAAAGCCTTAAGTAATTTTATAGTTTGACATCCACTCAGATCAGAATGATCTTTTAAACACATTAGTAACATTGAGCTCCAAATTTAAAAAGAAGTTGATTTGGATAAATTTATCTAGGTTAATACATCATCATCATCATCAAGTCAGCCGAAAGACGTCCACTGCTGGACATAGGCCTCCCCCAAGGCTTTCCACTCAGCCCGGTCTTGTGCTTTTCGCATCCACCGCGGTCCCGCGATCCTGACGAGGTCGTCACTCCATCTTGTTGGAGGCCTACCTACAGCTCGTCTTCCGGTCCGCGGACGCCACTCCAGAACCTTCTGACCCCATCGGCCATCAGTCCTGCGAGCTATGTGCCCCGCCCACTGCCACTTCAGTTTAGCTATTCTTCGGGCTATGTCGGTAACCTTAGTTAATACAGTTTAGTATAAAATATTTTTCACTTTGCTATCTTTCGGTAAAACGAATATTTCATCGGCTGGATACTCGTGAGCATACTACATACCTACCTGCAGTTGCTCATGGGAAAAACAGTTTGTTTCTAACTGTACTACACCGGCTACTTTTAGTGTTTGTCCTTGTGCTTTGTTTATGGTCATGGAAAAAATGTTTAAGAGGGAACTGCACTCTTTCAAATTGAAATGATAAATCTGTCGGAATTATAGGAATGCGGGGAATTAAAATATGTTCTCCTTTAGTAATTCCAGACATAATTATTGCCCTTACGATAACTCGACCTAGGAGCGAAATTTGCAACCGTGTGCCATTTCATAATCAAGATTACGCATCAGGAGTACGTTAAGCATCAACTTATCAGAGGGCACTCTAAGGGTTGGACGTGACTCTCGGTGTCTCGGTCTCATCTCATTATTAGTACCTACCTACACATTTTGGTACATTGATAACTCAGTATGGTTTTCTTCCTCCCAGTATAAAAAAAAATCCAGGTTCCTTTTCTAATAAATTTGCGTTTTAACATACAGATTTATATATTAAAGTTAATTGGTGATGAGTACAGTGAGCCGCAAGCCGCCTGCAGTGCTATTAGATAGGGTGTCGGTACCTGGTAAGGAAACTGCCCTATTTCAGCAGGTTTACCATTCCAGATTCTTAGTACATGTTTTCTTGAAATTAATTCCCGTTTCCCTTGGACGATTGAACAATAGTTCAGCCATAATAAGTACATTTGTAGTTTGTAATGTAAAGATTTCATAACGCATAAATTTTGAAGCTGCTTTAAAATCACAATAAATTTCGGTGTTTTGTTCAAGTTTTGTTAACACTATGCTATGGCAACTTAAATTAGTGTCAGAGGTATGTCAGGGGTCGTCAGGGCATGCTCGACGGTGGGGCCATCTAACTGATTGGGTGTGTTCAACTTGGTCTGCTCATAGCTTAACTTGATGATACAAAAAAAACGCACTTGGGGATCAGAAAAAAATATAACGACGTACAATAGTAAAATTACACACGTTTATTTTGAAAAATATTAGGTTTGTTTGAAATAATAGATATCTTGAACGCAGCAAAACTTACCCTGTCTTGCCAGCACTGAAATACTTAGACGACAGCTGTAAAATAGCGGAAGATAGGTGACTACGTTCAGGGCACGGATGTCATAAATCAGGCCCAGTGGACCTAATCACATACCTTAATAATCTGTGGACCTAATTGACTCAGTAGTAATCAAAGACTACTATTGTATATAGATTAATTATCGAGAACATGGAATTGCATTTGTAATGGTTGTACCGTTTGCAACAAAAGGAGAATCATTTTCTCTTAATTTAATAAAATTACATACCCTTAAGAAATTGAATAAGTAGTAGTCCTCTGTTTTTTGCTTTTGGTCGCTATCATGTTCTTCATCTGAGCTGTCACAAGTATTGATAATAAGATTGTCAAAAATTCGATCCATTTCCCCATCGATATGTATTTTCTTCACTTTCGACGTGGCGACAAATATTTTCCCAGTCGTCAGCAGTAATAGTATTCATTCGTTCAGTTGCTAAACTCATAATGCCTTGCATGTTTAAAGAAACGTTTCTTTTCGCTACATATCCTTTTACCATGGACCAAATATTTTCGATCGGATTGAATGTCGGGTGATACGGTGGCAATCGTAAAACGGAGTGGCCATGTTCTTTTAAAATTGCATCTATGTGGTACTTACGAAACCGCTCTTTATTTTGTGGCAAATTGTGAATATTATTTACGTTGAGCATATATTTTTACGTCTGATTTTATTGTATTCTCACAATTATCAGAATAATTTTGTGTCTGCCCGTACGACTAAGTGTAACTTACATAATTTTCAAAAGATATGGCAGAGAGTACCTAATTATGGTCCGATTGAGAGTCAAAGTAAGCAAATTATTTTTAACTGATATAAATATTTTGAACTTGAACTGAAGAAAAAAATAAATTCCCCTTACCCCGCTGCCCAGTTAGTTGAAAAAGCTACAGGTGTTTGTCTCTCTACTGTTTATAACATTGTGTCTGAGAGCAATAGTGAGAAATTCGCATCAACAAAGAAATTCACCTCCCCGAGAAATAAAAAGTTACGTACTTGTCCGTCATCAGCAGTAGACGATTTTGATCAGGAAGTCATCCGGAGAACTATATACAATTTTCATCTGTCCCATAAGCAATTTCCAACCTTAAAGGCACTCCACTCTGTGTTATAATCCGATATAGATAACAATACACGTGCATATTTTTATTTTTTTCATAAACATTTATAATCAAACCACTATGAAACTGGCCTCTTTTATTAAAAATATCTCTGTATAAGTTAGAGGGTTTAGTCACTTTTCAGTACTTTGGAGGTCAATTTCTCCCAACAGCTAGAGTAGGGGCCGCTAAAAAAAATACGTGTCTGTTGACACGCTTTGCAACACAATAATAAATAAATAATACAAAGATGTGACGAGTGGCTATTAGTATTAATCTTCTTAATTTTGCTCCATTAAAAGCAAAGTGAAAGTGTATTGTGAAAGGAGCTTCTCGCCTCATGAATAAGCTTATTTTCACAGTGAAAAGGAATAAACTAACCAACAAACAAACAGTAATTTGTATACATTTTCCGCCACACAATAACAAGTCTTTGTATTATTGTCTTTGCAAGACAGTAACAATTATTTTGAAGGCAAGTAATGAATTAATATAATTAAAATCTTTGGAGTCATGTCCACACTATTGCGAGTGATATGACGCCTATTTGTCGGAACTCTGCTTATAACAGACTCAAAAAGTAACTAAATATGCTTTTAAATACGTCCTTAAAACAATATTATTAACTAAACGCAGTAATTACCTTTAAACGTCGTGTTTCACTCAACTTTGCCGAATCTACTTTATAACACATTGCCCTAATCTTCATCATATTACGCATCGTAACCAGCTAAGACTAAGGTTCAAATTCGTTATAAATTTTCCATGCCAAAAACTGTTGCGTAGCTTTTAGCATAAATTTCTAACTCTTAAAGTTTAATTTCATTCATGAATAATCCTCGTGGGGCCTGTAAAATATTACGTTAATTCACCCTTTGCCGGTTGTGCTCAGTTGGTTCGTTTCATGATTTTTCTAAGGTTATTATTATTGGCCTGAGTGGACGCTCGAGTTTGCGTGCGGCGTGCATGTTAAACAAATGAAACTCATACTGGTGTCCTGAGTGGACGCTGCACAAGTGTGGTGGACCTTGCCCGCGACGCTGCCCGCTCCGCTTAACGCCCCGCTTCGAGCGTCCACTCAGGCCTTACACTTAGAACAGAGAAAAATTAAATTTGATTTGATCAGTTTACACTGATAAAAATATGGTCAATTTCATTATTTAATTAGAAAAAAGACAGTTTTGACGCCGCACTGGCCTAGTTGGCAGTGACCATGCTACGAAGCTAGCGGTCTAGGGTTCAAATCCCGGATATTTGTGTGACGAGCCGAATATTTGTGTCTGCGTCATGGATGCTTTCTATGTATTTAAGTATATATTTCTATATATAAGTATTTATATTGTTGTCTAGTACCCATAGTACAAGCCTAGAGCTTAGTGTGTCACGAGGTCAATTGGTGTGAAATTGTCCCCTGATATTTATATGTTTATTGTAAGAGCCCGTATTAATTAAAACTTTTATATTAAAGTTAAAAAGTTATTAACGTTACCAGTTTAAAAGAGACTGAATTAAGAAAAGGACATCATTTCATTTAACCTAAGCTTTTAACCTTTCAAGACTGACTTTAACATGTAGCAGAGATCATCTTTAAATAAATATAAGGTCTTCAAAGCCAACTTTGCATTAGCGGCCTGCACACTTAAAGTTCGGACCGCGGGAAACGCCGCGCGCCGTTCCAATCTTCGTTCCGAACCATACGTGTAAATGCAACTGTAATAGTTAAATAGTAAAAAAATAACGGTTCGGAACGAAGATTGGAACGGCGCGTGGCGTTTCGCGCGGTCCGAACTCTACGTGTAAAGGCCGCTATTGACTTGTCAACTTCCCAGGTGAAGTTCAATATCGACTTCCATCACCTCGTTACTCTTCGATTATCTCCATGCACGAGTTAATGACGCCGAGAGAGGCTATTACCTATCACGCCAATGAGATTGCCTCTGGGAGCCTGAGCATGAGACGGGGGTTGTATTCACTTAATGTATATTCTTTATCGTGCGTAATTGTAATACGATAATTGAAGTTAAGCCCCGGCCGACCGTATTTTCCATTTTTTTAACAGGTAGGGTTTCTTGCAGCGGGCTCCCGGACTATACATATACATATGCTGCCATTCGGCTCAGTTTTTTGCAACGATCAAATGTATTATATTATGTGGGACCAACTGCAATCTGTGCGTTAAAGCCAGAAATGGGAGTCAAAGTTCGCATTCCTACTATGCGCTGAAAACTAACTTGAACTATGACGGTGACGTCCGATTTGTGAAAATCGGTAAATATGTGGTAAAAACCAGTAATTTGTAATTTTAGTCGTGAGAAACTGTTTTAAGGTCGCAGTTGATATACGATTCATTTTTAATTTAAAGACAGGGTCCTGATAAGACCATTAAATGGTTATTGGAAGGAAAATGAAAACTTTGATGCTGCATAACCTTAAATCATATTGACAATTTCTGTCGCTTCACGTCGATGAAGCGTATCGCTGAAAAACCCGACTGCATTTTTTGATACTGTCCTCAATATATGTTGAAAACATTAAAACATAAAACTCCTTTAATGGCAGTAATGACCTATCATTTATTAAAATCGATTGACCCGTTGAGTAGTTACTAGGGGACATAGGAACGAACATACATTATTTACATACATACATACCGGTCAACACACAACCCTCCTTTTGGGCTTCGCCGCAGTTGGGTAAAAATAACCACCTGATACATGTATATTAACCCTGTTGCCTATTTGCGCTGACATAAAAAAATATGCTGTTTCAATTCGTACCTACGTACAGATATGATCCAAAGAGTGAGGTTAGAAGATGTTGTAATCAAACAAACCGACAGCTCGCTGCTGCAACAATTCGAGCTGGGGTGATATTCTCTTAAAAACGGCGGTCAGTGGGACGGACGATCGAAATCGCAGCAGCGAGTTTAAGTACACACAGCGGCTTACATACAGCGACTTGCGTGTCCAATATAATAACGCGTTCAGGATGCTATTGTGGCTGCCTTGGCGCTGCAGCGCGTCGGGAATGTTCGCGGACGCGTGCACGGACGGCTTCCCCGCCATCATGCGCAAGCGTTGCGCAGCGTTACAGGCCCGGCTCCGAGGCGGCAGGAATAGTGTCCTGAGTGTGTTCGTAGACCGATGGGACTCGGTGCTATTACGGCGATGGTCACAAATACATGTGTCCCGCCAGTGAACAGCGTTTGATTTTTAAAAAAAACTAACTAACATAGAATAGGCATGTTATTAACAATATGGATGTGTATATCTGAAATAAATGGTTTTTAATTTAATTTAATTTAAGAAGTCCCGTCTGCGCGAACAAAACAAATTTTAGCGCGTGCATTCTCAATTAGGCAGCCTTATACATTCGACAAGCCATGCTGCCAAATTGAAAATACACGCGCTAAAATGTGTTTTCATCGCTCTGACTGGACTACTTAAACTTGCCGCTTGGACATTCACTCGTTTGTCCGTCCGTCGTTGTTGAGAGAATCACACCCCTGGCCACGAGCAACGAGCGAGTCGCGCCCCAGTTTCCATTGAGCATGAAAGGCAGAACTATGAATAGATGATGCGTGTCTACGACTGCGTAGGGCCAGTAGGCGGGCGGCAGAGGCTGGAAGTAAGCATCACCCATACCAAGGCTACTTTTATCATGAATTCCATCCAAATCCGTTGAGCCGTCATAGAAAGACAAACATTCTTGCAAACCTTCACATTTATATAATTAGTAGGATTTAGTGGTGACAGGACCTTGTGCAGAGTCCGTCCGGTTCGCTATCACCATTCTTTAAACTACCGCCCAGCAGCTATGTTCCGTAATACCCAAGAAGGCGGCTAACTGCAATGTTATAGTTGAAGCAATAGAGTATAGAATAGGTACTCTATTAGTAAACCACATTTTAAATTCAAAAAAAAAATACTATTTATTACCAGTTAACCGCCTTATATCTTCCATTTACTTTCTCAACCTCGTGTCTGATCATATAATTAGATAGGAAAGCAGTCTTTATTCTTTAGTCAACATGAGTGCTTTTCCTGTCTAACTATCCAACAGATACGAGGTTAAGAAAAGGGACGATTTGGTATCACTGCAGAATACTCAAAGCAGATAAATCATGTATGCAGCTGACATAATTAACACTATGTACAGTCGAGTTCATAAATATGTGTACACTTTAATACCTTGTCACTTTAATCGCCGTGATAATTCATTGGTAGTTTAAACATGACATTAAATAGACAAAACTAAAGTGTTCACACATTTATGAAGTCCATTGTACCTATTATTATTATATTTTTAATGCAATGGAGAAGGCAAACTAGGACACAAGCCACTCAAATCCACATAATTTAGGTATAAAATAAACTGTCTTCGATTGATTAGCATTTACCATATATAATAATACCTCAACCAATTGAAATGCGATTTTTGTTCGCTTATCACCGATGAATAAAGTTCAAAATGGCAACAAAAGGACGATGGAGGTATAAAGAATCAGCCACACTACACGTAAAATATGGCGCTAATTTTGACGGACCATACATACGCACCGTTAAGCTCTGGTGTGGTCGCTCCCTAACTCCATTATTGGTACAGATATAGTTTATATATTATGTAGGGTCCTTTATATCGTAGGAAATAAACGACTTCTACGCGGACAAAGTCGGGAGTACAAGCTAGCCAAGAGATAAAGTGAATAAATTTCCTCAGCACACTGTTAAAATAAATAGCGATATCCTTGAATTAAATAAAGCATGAACAAATAGAAAACTTCAAAGGCCCTTCGCTACGCTGAAAGGGGCACCCATGTCTAACAATGCCAGAAATTATTTGTCTACGATAAAGTAACGAGTCGATCTCTTGAAAACAATAAGACGTGTCTAGCGTATTCTTTCTTAGGTTTCTTAGTGTACCTATGTACAGTCGAGTTCATATGTATACACTTTTGTACCTTGTCACGTTAACCGCTGACACACTTAATGTACGGCAGTTTAAACACGACATTAAATAGACAAGGTGTAGACATATTTATGAACTCGACTGTAAATCGGAATCGCATATCAATGTCTAGGCTAAATACAAATTCAAAATACGTGTGGTTTTTTATAACAAATAATACAAAAATATACGGGGCGGGGCTCAAGCTACCGGTGGTTAGGGCTGCAGAGAGAGGAACCTCCTCAGTTCCTCACAATGCGTGCCGTGTCGATTACAGCCTTCTGTGTCTGACCCTTGATCCAGCCATCTAGCGGGAGTCTCTTGAGGTGTTGGTCGAGACTCTTCGCTATAAGACCGTTTGCCGATAAATATTACAAATTAAAACTAAAACTAAGTACCTATGGGAAATTAAAATAATTAAAGTCAAAATAAACAAAACTAAAATTTGAATGAGATTAAATTGCTTAATAGGTACTAAATAAAATCTAGAAAAAGAGAGCCCCCGTGGCAAAGTACCACAGATGCTGGTAGCCATATTATTGCTCGTTGCCCGAGAAGGCTGCCAGCACTGAGGGCCCCGTTAAGATGTACTACGGTAACTAGCGTTTCTATTAGTTTCGTTTTAAACCAATCGCGTCACTGGTAGATCACGTGACTTTTCGTATCACGTCAATTACCAGTGACGCGATTGGTTTAAAAACGAAACGAATGGAAACGCCAGTTGGCGTAGTGTATCTTGGCAGGGTCTCCGGCTGTTTCTATTAGCCTTTTCGAGATTCCCTTAAAAAGACCAATAGCACCGGGTCCCCACGGACCAAGGGACTCGACGCCGAAAGGAACGAGTTATATTCTGCGCCGAGGCCCTTGTACTTTTTTTTCGTGATTCGGTTTCTTGTCAGCAAAGTCGTTTTCATTACCTACTTTGATTAGTTTGTAAATTTTACTGTTAAACGATTAGGTACAAAGTTTATGCGAATTTCAAAAGCGACTAAAACATTTCTGACAATTTATCATAAAAAATTGAATGCCAAACCTTTGCATAATTGAATTTTGAATTTTCATTTTTCATTATCATTTCCATTTTCATATTTAGCGCAATCATGGTAACCACATACTTAACAAGTCGATGAATAATAATGCTTTGTTTTTAAGATTTAATAAATATGAAACTTTAAAAACATTATTTTTGTTATAAATCTACGCCATTTCAATTGTTATTCAAACATTTTTACCATACAAATTAGTATGTCAAGTGTTCCCAAGACACCAAGACTGATATCTGGAATAGCAATGCTATGATGGTTATAAAACAACAGTTATTACTATGGTAACGGTCATTATATAACGCTCACGCTTCGGTTAAGCTACAGGTTGTGTTCTGCTACCGTTAACAATATCAATATTAGCGGTTTATATAGTACAGTCAACGTTAATTTAGCTGAGCACTTTTGTACTTTATTGCATTAACACATTTGACAATCTTGTTTGACATTGCTTACGTGACTGTAAAGCGACAAAGAACAAAAGTTCGTACCTACTTTGACCCTGACTCTACGCGAGTGGAAAAAGTTAATTTGTGCTATTTTACCATTAAACCCTAATAAATAAATATTCTTAAAGGTTTTGTATATTACAAAAGACCAACTTGTCTCATCCTGATTAGATATGAACTTCACCGAGAAACAAGGTGATTCAAACCGTCGTAAAGAAACTTCTGCAACGGGCCCCGCAGTGAAGTTTTTTAATAAGACACGTGCCGTCGAGGAAGTTCGAGAATACACATCCGTGCTGGAATGTTTAGTTTTCCAATTTGATTGAATTTAGCTGATGGAAAGATTTATCCTACATTATTTGTATACACATACAGTGGAGGTCACATATTATATTTATAATAAATCACGTTCTCGGAAACGGCTCTAACGACTTCGATGAATTTTGCGATATGGAGGATGCGAAAGGGGCGAGAGGGCGAAAACTAAATCTATCGAGTTGTGATCTTCGGGAGAACTCGTTTTCAACCCGAGTGAAACTCGGTCGTCCAGATACTAAGGTATAAATTACATTATAAAATTGTGTTAATAGGGTGTTGTTTCTTTGACTTGATAATTCTGGGTGACTAGTGAACAAGGGTACCTACAGGTCGACTTAGCTCGTAATAAAAAAAGGGTACTTAATACATGAACGGATTAGGTATAATTATTACCCGCCGGGTTATAATATTGAACTGAATCTCATTATAACCCGCTGGTTAGCCGATGGCTATAATGACTAACTTGATACTTGGTTTGCATGATATATAATGGGGCAATTTCGAGCATGTGGTGTGAAAAAGATATTATATCACCGTCATTTTATACTTATGCGATACTTCCCGCACTCTTCCAGCAGTCGCGGCGAGCTTATCTAGACCTTATTGCAGAAGTCGATATTCAAGTGCATGACTCAACAATTCAGATATATTTCGTTATTTTCCAACGGTTTTTCAACTCCAGAGTTACTTGAAACATTCAATCCGCGCCTTTTTAATGGTTCGCGGTTCGTAAAATGATTGTTAAGAAATAGGCATCATTAGACAGAAAATTAATGAATTCACGCAATAGTTTCAAAGACGTGGGAATTGTCGAATGAGAGAAGTTTAATTGCATTCCCGATGTAGACGACAGCTGCGAGCATATGTATTTATACATATGCATACGGTGGCAATCTGCGGCCTACACAGTTGTTGAGATGAAATGATAGACATGTTACTGTTAGCTGATTCTGGCATTCTTTTTTATTTTATTAAATGTTTATATTTATTTAATTTATAGACATGAGTCATGTTTTCTGAAATTACTCTTCCCTGTTTTGATTGTTATTCCTCCGTCTGCTTATTAAAAGAGAATGTACGTAGGGGGGTCTACCAACAACTCTGCCACAGCTGTTTCAGTACTTTGTTAAAACTAAAAAAAAAGATGGAATTTTTCTCGGCAATTTTCTGACATTATACAAAAAAAAATTGCCCTAACTATTTACAATAAGCTGTGAGACTAGTGCTTTACTGAAAACCGTGTATGTAATAAAAAGCTACAACGAATTTATTCCATTGGTTCCTCAGATACAGGCGACTAAAGTGTTTAATATACCTATTAAAATCATGTACGGCAGCACCAAATAACATTAAATAGAGAATTCGTTCATACTTGTTGTTTTTTTTGATAACTTCGAAAACCTAGACTGCTCTTACTCGGTTTTTTTATAAACGTTGTGGTTTTAAAGCTTGACGCTGCCATCAAGGCATTATCTCCATCTCATTTTCTTCGTGCAGAATCACATAAAGCCATCCCTTTTGATTCTTTTGCGAGCTTGGCACAATATTTGGTCTCTTGACGAGTAATGTACCGTATCTAACCGTCGGCAGCATCGAACCTCGCACGTTATAAATCAGAATGAGTTACGGCGTAAACAGGGGTGGCTCATAGTCGCGATAGTTAATTATTCCACGACGATTTAACGCAGGCGCCGATTGGTATTACACAAACCGCAGTGATACCACCAGGTAGTGGTAGAGAAATGAGAATAAAAAACCGTCCCAGTAGACAGATATATGTATTTAAACCTGAAGAATAAAAACCGGGCAAGAGCATGTTGGACCATGCTCAGTTCCGAAGCGGTTACTTCTATCAAATAAGACCTTGCGACAAACCTAACTTTGCCGTTGGAAAACTGTCATTCCCATTCATCGACATAGGTCGCGCTCAGTTTACCAACACCGCGAATAAGTTTTCTGTAGGTAAAAACATTTAAACCGTTTGTAACTCAAGAACTAATGAAGTCTGCTTAGTCGTGGAAGTTTTCCTATTAAATTCAGTGTATTCCCCGTGGCACAACTATTTGGCACTACTGGTCAATATTAGTATCATTAATAGGAGGTAGGTTTAGGTTATGTTAGTTCTTTAGCAGGCCCGGAGGGCCAAACTACCCAGAAATAGGAGCTCTGCGACAGCAGAGCTCCGTCGACTCTATTAAATTTGATTTTGAAATAGAAATCATTGGTCAGTAGTGCCACGGAGTAGTGCCACGGGCAAGAAAGGTTTAATTCATTGTATGTGCTTTCAGATATTTTGTACATTTTTAGTATTTGTAGTTGAGGCTGAAGGGGGAGGACACATAGACCCTAAAAAAAATTTGCGCTTTAAAGCTTAATATTTCATAAACGGATCCCTTAATCGAAAAACGTTACGTGTAGGGGAGGTACAATAAAAAAAAAAACTTGTTTTTATTTTACCACTTTGTTGGCGTGACTAATATGTATATTCATTCCAAATTACAGCTTTCAAGTACTAAGAGCCTCTGAGCTAGACTGCGGACGGACGGACGGACGGACATGGCAAAACTATAAGGGTAGTTTGACTACGGAACCGTAATATAGAGGGCTATATACCTAAAATAAAGAGGGCATTAATTTACTCGTTGAGAGACTTAATTAAATTTATTTTGAAAATAAAACTTTAAATGCATGAAAACTTATAGACTTAATTTAGATTGATTATTTTATAATTATTATTTTAATTGTAAATTATCATTATAATTTTATAAATTCTAAATATATTTTTATTAATATTTATTTTTATAAAGGAAATAAAGAGGCTCTTAATAATGATGATATATATAAACCGGTCTACGTTTATCCGAGCTGTAAAATTCGACAACTTTAACAATTCTACTTTAGCAACTTCGACTTTACCCGCCCTACTGAATCCAGACGACCCCAATTTACCCAGCAAAGTACAAAGTTGCTCCGTTCCAGGTGTTGTTATGACAATAAACAATTAACAAGGCTGTGATCGCGACGTTAACACAATCGTACCAACTAAATACAAGTTTGAAACTTATGAAAACAAACATTGCGAAGCCCAGTCGATCGTGGGCGATGGCGCTGCGCTTGCAGCGGCGGCAGCGAGTCCGCTTCACTCATTTTGACGCCTTGGATCGCACCAAATAGCGCGGTTTGAACGCCGTAAATTTGACAGAGCAATACATGTACATACAGTAAACCAATTTGATTCCCAGGACAGTATGGACTTTGTCAATGTGACATTGTGAACCAAATTATAGGAAGTCTCTTACGTTTTGGTTGTCTACGTCCCTGTAACATAATCTATAATGGAATTTGCTGTGATTAACGACTTTTATATAAAAGAAAATGGTAGCACTGCTATACTTTGACTTCCGATTTAAACTTATAAGAGGATTCTAAAGCATAAGGTGTACACGAACTAACTAGGTACCACGTGATTTTCTATTCAATACTATTTCTGTCGGTAAAAAAAAAGGTTTCTTCATTTATTTATTTATTTATTGATACAAACTCTATCTAGCCCAATAATACATTGTTATTAAAAGTAACATTTTCTATCCAAGTCGCTGTCCACGGCTATATTGCGCCTGAACAAACGGATTCTAATGCGACTTTTTGATTGGGCTTACTTTTTTAAGGTTGCAAGCTATTAAAATATATAAAGGTCTTTCAAGAACAAATCGATTCTTAAAGCAGGGCCCGTATTATCGCGTATTTATCGCGGTAGATAAAGCATCAAGACAGATATACTTTATCCACGTTTATCCGCATCCATAAACACGACCATAATCTTTGAAGATTTATACAATACTAAGTAAATTTTCATCTACGATCAATTACTTAACATCTTAAAACTTAAAACGGGCGAGCGTTTTTAATCTACAGTGAGAACGCTCTCGTCTCCCTACGCTGTGATGTTTATAAGGACGTTAATTTATATTGCCGAGTTGCTCAACTCGATTATGAGTTGCGAACGGTTCGCGGACTTGTTACAAGAAGTATTGGCGCGAGCGGGAATTAAATCTGACTTTTCGTACCTGCGTTAATGCTATGTCATCGGGTAGCTGACACTTCGTAGACAATGAGTCGAGGAGCAAGTAAGAAACTGCAAAGAGCAAGAACTATAGTAGGCTCAATCTAGGGTGATACCTGTGACAGCTCATACAAACACGTGTTACGTTATTAGTTAAACGAACAACCTTTAATATTTTTATAAATACGAGTACCTATGTACTAGGGTGATGATGGAACCAGTAATTAACAAGGACCAATGATGGAAACTTGACTCCTATTACAGAACTTGTTTTGAGTCAATAAATTTATAACCTTTGAATTAAGAGTTAAGTATCCATTATTGGTGCCTTCAGGTAAAAGTGTCCAACATTGGTATCCTACGAGTACATTGATACAAACTTCACGACGCCGTTCAGTAAATAGTTAATTTTTTGTTTTTTTAATACCCTGCTTGTGTTGTGAGCCACAGTTGTGAGCATAATGTTAGAAATTACGAAATAAGGCTGTCATAGGGGCCAGTGAGAGTCACAATTAGGTGCTTACTCGTACGTGCAATTGCCATATATGACAAACACAGGAACATACATATAAAGGAGCTTGAAAAACTCGTGAGCTCTAAGGGCCAGGCCCGGTGCGAGACGGCGCACCGTGAAAATCGCGTGCACTTAATCGCGTTTTTGCAGTGTGGTCGCCTGGCCCTAAGCGTGTTTCACAAGGATTCTTTTTACTGTTTTATCGCATCTTGCTTCTGTATCGTAGTTATATTGTTAACTTTATATCAGCTTTTGTGTCAAGTATATAAGAACTGGGCCTCTATTCTACACGGTAAAATCATATTATCTTTGACACGTTATCTTATCGTATTGTCAGAGCATGGTAACGTTGACAATACGATATCAATAGGGATAATGATATCATAGAATAATACCCTAATTTGCTTCATCAACGTTACGATAGCTCTTATGTCCTTGACAGTAATGGGGGCCGATTTAAAAACTTACGCGAGCGTAAAGTAGAATAAGGCCCCATAGGATACTATAGCTTTGTACGATCGTAAGAACCCACCCCTTGTGCAAAACTTAAACAAACTTTAAGTTAAATTTGCATTATAAGTGAAATTCTCTGTAGGTACAAACCAACGTAATGAACATTTTCAGAGTTAATTAACATTTTCAGAGTGGTTTGCTTTTGCTACCTTGGTCATATCACATATCATACATGAACTGCTTACGGAACGTTGCGCGACCGAGAAATAGTAAGTTCTTCCTTCCTAAATAAGTAATTTCTATTGAACTTAAGACGAGAAAAGGATAAGAAAATGGGCATAAAGTCAGACCAATCGTCCGTCATACTGACTAATTATAATGCACACTCTATAATAAATCATAATTCTAAATTTCGTGTATATTTATAACACCTTCTCGCTAAAACGACTAGACGGATTTGGATGAAATACTTATATGTAAAGACTACAAGTTACAACATGTTTTAAATGGATATTACACATAGTTTAACAATATATTTCACGTAAAATAAGTCGGGCAGGTAGAAAGCACATCGAGTATCTATTTTATGCGGCCTAGCGACCTATTTCTCGAAGACGGCTGGACTGATTTGGAAAACTATTTATTCGTTTGAAAGGATACTTCGGATGGGATCCTGGAGAAAAAGATATAGCGACTTGAGTATCTTTTTTTAAATAAAGGCTTGTTTTATGATACGGGATTTGTTTGTAATATTTTCCTGTTTTAAGTGGACATGGTGTATTAATTTTCTTGCATAGCTCACAAGATACAAATATGGCGATTTTTTCTTTTATAAAGAACTCGCTGGCCTACCTGCAATAGAATACATACATATATAAAATCACGCCTCTTTCCCGTAGGGGTAGACAAAATTCAAAATTCAAAATTCAAAATATTTATTCAGTAAATTGCCACATGAGAGCTCTTTTATACGTCGGTAATATATAGTGAATCTACTAGCGCTTCGGACACGACCATCATTGCGGAGAAGAAGCGCCGCAAGAAACTCCCGCAGAAGGTATTTTTTTTCCATAATAAAATACAATAAGTATACAATAATAAAGTAATAAATAATTATTTTAAAACGAACACCTATGAAATCATTACAAAAGTAATCTCAATAACTTTAAATTAAAAATAGTGCCTAGGAGAACAACATGACGAGGTCTCTACGTCAGGAACGATAATAGAAATAACTTAACTGAAAAACAGGTCCTTGCAAGCGTTAATAGACCGGACCCCACAGACAGCACCCGTTCACGAGTATGACGCGTATCTCAGCCATCGCCTCCCTCAACCACGTGTTCGGGAAGGTCAGAGACCACTTCCTTCCACTTGCTACGATCCAGACAAACTTCCCTCGCAATAATATAACTACCTCATATTATGATCGAAAATATCTATTTAATGTCATGTTAAACTGCCATATATGAATTGTCACAGCGATTAACGTGACAGGGGGGGCCATTTGCAACGTCAAAAGATGGCGGATGTGGAATTTGTTTTAGTTTTTATTTTTGTTTATTTAGGTGTTCAAATTCAAAGTTCTATTTTGTTAGTGATTTGTACTTTTAATGCCGTTGTGTTGCACAGTGATAGAAGACTTGGACTTATTTCGTGTATCCTGGCATCTTACTTCTTGTTTCAAGTGGACTCGCAGTGGTAGGTACAGAGGTTAAAACTATCTTGGCCTCTGTCCTACATATCACCGTACAACGTTGCCACCAATCTTCCTAGAGAAGATTGGATTGTGTTTTAATGCTATATTGATTTATACTTACATATACTTGACACTGGCGAAATCACTTCATTGTGGAAACGCTATATTCCCGCGGTAGTAGCTGTTGAAGTCGCCGCGGGGCAAAGAAAAAAAAAACGTGACAGCGTATTAAAGTGTAGGTATACATATATATGAACTCGACTGTACCTATATAGATTAGTGATAACTGATAGCGCTATTGTGTGTACGTTACACGACCGACGGTGCATAACGCGAAAGGCCTCAAGCTTATATTTTAGATTTAACTAAACCGTAGGTATAAGAGAAGCCTAAACAAATAAAAGAATTAAATTAAATTACAAATTATAAAGGCTCCCAAGGGCCAGTTTATCCCGCCTGTAAACAACTTGTGTGCTGGGTTATTAAATTTACATAATTTCGATAAAAACGGCGGGACGCGACCGCGGCGGGACAGTTCGTTAAGTCTTAAACTGGAGTTAATGTTCCGGCAGCCCATCTCATATTCATGTAGCACACATTAAGCGGCAAAGAATATGGAGAGCAGATGATTACATATACATATACATATACATATACTCGTTCTGCGTAGTTGTCGTTCATTGCCACCGGGAACTGTTGCATTGTTGCATATGTACCTTTTAAAAATTTCAAGTAAAAAAATTATTAGTAATTGATACGTTTTTTATTTATTTTTCTTTGGCCCGTGGCGACTTGAACAGCTACTACCGCGGGAATATGGCGTTTCCACAATGGAGTGATTTCGCCAGTATATATAAGTATATATCAATATAGCAATAAAACACAATCCAATCTTCTCTAGAAAGATTGGGGGCAACGTTGTACGGTGATATGTAGGACAGAGGCCAAGATAGTTTTAACCTCTGTACCACTGCGAGTCCACTTGAAACGAGAAGTAAGATGCCAGGGTACACGAAATAAGTCCAAGTCTTCTATCACTGTGCAACACAAAGGAATTAAAAGTACAAATCACTAACAAAAAAGAACTTTGAACACCTAAATACACAAAAATAAAAACTAAAACAAATTACACATCCGCCATCTTTTGACGTTCCAAATGGCCCGAATTGATACATTTTGCCCTGCACTGAATCTGTGACTGAATTGAGAGTTCCTGACGTGTCATCTTCGCCTAACAATACACCAAGTGATATGCCAAAATATACATTGGATTTAAGAGAAGACTAAATTTACAACAAGATGAGACCAATTTGGAAGACTTTATTCTTGTGTTTGACTCGGTCGCCATTACTATCAAGAGCTATCATAAGATCATAACGTTGACAATCCGATAACAGGTCAAAAACGATATGGTTATTATTATTACCGTATTGATTAGAGGCATTGTACTCTTACCTTACGAGTACAATTACCGTAATCGCTATCGAGTCGAATGCTCTGTCCCTCGCACTCTTTAAGAATACTGTGCCGGTATTCTAGGCGTTAAAAACAATATCGTCTTTGACCTACACTCAAGGGCAAAAATATCGGGTCAGAGTGCGTTTTTCATACAAACGAGACTATGTAGAAGCCTTGGTTCCTCGCCAGGGGTTGTTTTGAGGTTTAATGGTGGACACTCAGAGGTTCAATAGAGGAGGTCAAAAGTTCTTAAGATCCTAACTGATCGCACAATCAGTTGACACCACAGTCGGTTAGTTTGGGTCAGCATTTGGATTTCCTTACATTTTATTGCCATTTTAGATGTTTTTCTGAACATGCACAATTCCGGCGTTAACCGCAGATTCATTCAGTTGGGTATCCTAGGCACTCTGGAAGTCCTGTATCGATGCTCGCAGTATTCATCATCAGAATTCACTAAAAGCATTCCCTGGCGAGGAACCAAGGCTTCGAAATAGCCTCTTTAGTATGAAAAACGCACTCTGACCCGGTATTTTTGCTGTATATTATCGTATTGTCTCGTTATGATAGCGAGCGAGTATTGGCGGCTCAGTTAAAAACAATACCATAACAGGTCACATACGATATTGTTGTTACCGCTTAGAATAGAGGCCCTTTAAGGTACAGAGGACCCTGCCAAGATGCACTACGCTAACTAGCGTTTCTATTCGTTTCGTTTTTAACCAATCGCGTCACTGGTAGATCACGTGACTTTTCGTATCACGCGATCTACCAGTGACACGATTGATTTAAAAATGGAACGTTTAGAAACGCTAGTGAGCGTAATACATCTTGGCAGAGCCCTCTGAGCTTTCGGTCGCTGGCGAGTACGGTAATTGTAACTAATGGTAAGGTTACTGTATCCGTGTTCATAACTGCCACAGTGTTCAAGCGCAGGCAGGGCGGTGCGCGAGCGGTGTATGGATTATACTTACTGAAGGACACGTATGACATGGTATGGAAACGCCGCTTGTTTTTTTTTTGTAAGTTTCTTAGCAGTTACACTAAGGTGGCTAGCAAATCAGCAAACGAAACTGCATTTCTAAGGATAAAATGAGGTGTATTTCTGCGTCGGGTGTTCCCGAAGCAATTGAATATATTAATAACATTAGGTACCTACTATAAATATTCAGAATATATATATGCCTTAATACTCACCCCTCCCACATTTTTTTCATAATTTGCAATAACTTTCTACTTATTACTAAACTCGATTTTTTTATCAGTACCTTATTATGTTCACACACGTATATTCATACCTTTATAGTATTAGGAAAATATTCAAGCGGGAGATACTAAGAAATGCGTGACACGTTTCTTCAAAAACTGGAGTACCTAAATATAGTTTGAGTGTTTCGGTTGCGACGTCTGCAGACGTTTGGCTCTTTCAGCCTCCAGGAATCTAGGAATGTCACAGTAAAATGGATAAAAAATGGCATCGCTTCCACGGAACTAGGGCAAGTTGCGCACTGTCGTTAGCGGCGAGTGTGCTTTGTTTTTTTTTTGAACTGGGTGCTGTTCGAAATGAAATTGGCAACATGATTAGATGCTTATAACCAGGTACGTAGTTACTAGTCAGTTGTTTTTTTTTTGCCAAGTTATAAGCAAAACTAAATAAAAAACCTGTCAAGTGCGAGATGGACTCGCGTACCGAGGGTACCGTACCGCCGCACAGCTGCATCTTGGCTAGGATCTCCAAGCGATATTCTTCGACGATAAACAATAGGTAGGTATTGCTTTTGACGTTATCGCAGTAACAACGTTTTGATAGCTCAAGCTGTTATTTACTGTTTATCACCGTGGAACAAAAGCCATTAGTCGGTTTTTAGTTCAATTAAATTATATTATTACTATTGTTATCATTCCTGTGTGTAACTACCTTAGCCCGACCAGCAAACAATGCCCTTTCAGATCGCTTTGTTCCAGTTGGTTCCAGTCCCCAGCCGTCACTAGCGCCATCTGTTAAATACGTGCAAAGTATACAACTACCTAAGTTAAAAGGGTGCATATGAAACTTTGAACCAAGACAAATTCGATTCTCCATAATTTGTAATAGGATTGCTTTTGCAATAGAAGGTTTTGAACACTGGTATTATTTTAAGGAAAACTGAATGGACGGAGAAGTTTGAAGAAGATAACGTAATGTAATGGAACGCCTTCCGCGTTCTGATGTGAACTGAAGACTGCGATCGGAGTGATAGCGCGTTGATAAACAATATGAAATTCTGAAGCGTTTGAAATGGCTAATGTCTAATAGGGTAAAGTCACCAGTGGTCATCCAGAAACCAGTAGTCCACCCTATATGACTGCGAAGAGTGGGAAATATATTGTACTCTTCCCACTTATACAAAGTATAGTCCGAGAACCACTTCAGGTCTCTGGCTGACCACTGGTGACTTTACCCTACTATAGCGGAGCAAATTTGTTCATTGGTGAGACTTAAATGAGACGTATTTAAATGAATAAGTAAAACACGGGTGTGATATACAAAAGCAACTTAATTCTATGGATACAGGTAACAGGTACAGGACCATTAACTATTATGCATAATGCACAGCAACCCCGGATTAGTTATTTATGTAACTGGAACATAATGAAGCTTCTTAAGGTACGAGCGTGTGCTATGATTACAGGCACGAGCACCTTAAGAGTTAATAATGTACTATTGCATACATAACTTTTCTACAAGCTTAAAATGATTTTGACAATTATAAATAAGTACAATATGCAACAAAAGTTTCTGGCTAAAATTAAATTTTTGCCAGAAACTTTTGTTGCATATTGTACTTTTTTTTCGAAATCTTTATCTGCTTATCAAGACCCAAGATCTTATTGAGGCCCAACTCGGTGGGTCTACGTCACCTTCCGACTCCATCATCAGATCAGCTCTCATACCATGATATTGCATTGTCATCGGGTTTACACCTGTGGTCCATATTTCAGCCCATTCTGTTGACGGAAAGTGGGACAAATTTAATTTGCAAGATTTGCCTCTTACCTACATACAAACCTACCGCCCAAGCCCAAGCTCCAAATGATAAATTGAAAAGAGAGCTTTGAGCTGTATTAATTCAGTGGACGTCGCGAGCCCCATGCCTCGGCCATTGTTTTTACTTTAAGTTTAAAAATGTATCGTACTAACACGAGTCAAAGCTCACTTTTTAATGTTTCAATTTGAGCTCAGGCGGTGCTGAGCTGGTACCGCGTCCTCGTGGTGTGCGATGTACCTAAGGTGTGATAAAATGCCCAGGTGAACCACGGGTAAGGCAGGGAGGGATTTGGGAAAGAGATTTATTCATCCCACTAAACCTCTATAATAATGCGCCTAAGAGAGGTAGCGATTTTTTGTAGCTATGTAGTCGCGCGTTTCGTATCGCTGTCACTTTTGGATGACCATATATGGTCATTTTGACTCTAAGACGGCCGCACCGTCAAGACAGTATCGAATAAAGCCAATGACTGAATAATATTGAACGCGTAGCGTAGCTCGTGTACAAAATATTCGTAGCACGTGTCGCTACAACTTTGTATAACACCATTACTTCCGTCTCGTTTACCCGTTCGGCTTTGTTATGAACGCACGCACATATTCAAATATGGCTTAACAGCCGTATCCTAATGTTATGCATAGATCGAAATCCTCAGTTTTTCCGCCAAACCGGGTTTCCACTTTGCAACTACGGCCCGCGCGGGCCACATGTAAATAACCTTCAAATGTCCTGAGACAACCCTGGGGGGCTTCAAATCTGTCCCAAGTAATTTCGTTTTACTGCTCGCTCCGAAATGCTGCTGAGATATAGCGCGGATGCCAGCGAGATTTAATAACGCGTGAGGTTTATAAGCTTAAGAAACCTAACTGAAAAAAAAAGTCGCAAACCGTCCGCCTATGCGAGCGCCACGAATCCGAGTCGCTCCGCATTTAAATAATCGACAAAATATTTTAATCGCGTAAAACATCGTTCGAAGTGCCAGGTGATCCGGCGCACTACGGGCTACACGCGGGTGAAAAGTTTTCAAAATTGGTTCACGTGTTCGACCATTTCTCGCCCGTGTATAGTGACTCAAAGTGTGTGTTGACGGACGGAGTTCTGGGGCAGTTTGCCGGAAATAGATCTGCGAGGACCTGATCTTTCCAGCTCCGAGGTTTGCCCAAGGATTGCGCAGTAAGTCAATACACACCCTATCCCGCTAAAGGTGAATCGCCGGATTATCGCCATATTTCCGACCATCGGAATAGCGATACATTTTGTACCGGGGCACTTCGACGCATGTTTTACGCCCATCAAACCACCCCACCCCTTCCCTCAACCCCTGTGAAGACTCACAGAGCTCCGATCAACATCTGGAGCAAAGTACCACCCCTCCAGGAGCAACCAGAGAGACTCCACAGGGCCTTATAGCTTAATTTGTATTTTATTTTTTGTAATTTTATTTAGACACTTAGTTTATTTACTGATCCTCTGTAAATTTCCATCCCCCAACCTCCCCTAATAAATAAATAACACCAGACGCCACGCGAGCCGACCAGTTGTAGACCCCTCGCTGCCCAGTCATAGACGGCGCAGAGAGCTCTAGCTGGCGCGGCCGACGCAACTAGGTCAATTTATTGCATCATCCAACGCGACGCCACGCTCCGCCCGTCGGGCGGTCGACCTCGTTTCTAGTGGCTGGCGGTTCATACAGCTGACAGCGCTAATATCGACTTCGACGGCAGCGACGGGCCGGGGAAAATAATAACAATTGGCAACAACAAAAACCCTCTTCTCCTATTTTTGGCTCCGTCATATCCCAACCCCCCCCCCCCCCTCCGCGGGGAAAAATTCCCCCTCCCTTCCCCGGACTCACACATCACCCCCGTGGCCCATAACTCGGGATCACGAAGGAGTAGGACCTCCGAGTTTGGGCTTCAAAGAACCAGCAGGTCAAGCCCTTTCCAACAGGAAAATCCCCCTCCCACTTTTTGGCTTAAGTCTCCAAATCTCACCCCACCCCCCACTAACCAACCCCTTCTCCGCTTATAGCCCTAATAAAAATGCCCCCCAAGCCCACCCCCCCCACAAAGAAGGCAGCAAGGACCGACGAATCCACGAGCAGGACTCAGGCACCTCCCGCAGCGAAAAAAGGCCCCTCTTCGGTCAAATCGCTAAGGGAGAAAGTCCTGCAAAAGGAAGCAGCGGCAGCGGTGGCCAAAGATCCAGCGCCAGCCACCCCCATTCCGGACCCCGATGACATCGCGGACATGGAAAGAATTGAGTCCTACGTCGGAGATAGCACATCCGGGCGAGACCTAGACGAAGTGAACTCAGAATGCTATTCCAATGTCTCGATGTCCCCGGGGTCATCAGTCGGTAGGGTCAGCATCCTCGTGCCGCGAAGTGGTAGGGGCCCGGGAGTGGAGATGGACATGGCGACAAAGCTGGCTAATGCGAAACTGCTGGAAGGCAAGGACGCTCTGGAGTCTGCGGGCAAGATGAAGCGGGAATGCAAAGCAACCGCTCTTGACTGCATGCAGACCTTATATGAGACAGCTTTGTCGCTATCCGACTCCCGGTCAAGGCATAAGTTCAACCTCGAGCGCGAAAGGTCCAGAAGCGCTAGAGAGGTGGTCCGGATGGAGAGGCAGCACGCCAAGGAAATGGCGGCGGTGAGGCAGGAGGTGGTAGCCGAATTGGGAGCGCTAAAAGACCTGGCCACCAGAACTCTGCAGCAGACAGAGTCTGTGAGGGATTGGCTGGGCTACGAAACGGCCACTCCTTTCCAAAAAATAGGAGAAATAAGAACCTCGGTGGAAGAAGTCAAATTGGCAGTGGAGAAACTAGGCAAAGGCAACGGAGCCCAGGAAAACCCAGCCAACGTCAGCAAAGTGGCAGAAGAAGTGTCGAAGCTGTCCGTCCACATGAACATGGTCTCTAACCAGATAGACCAAATGAGGAAGACCATGGACGCCCTAGCGAGTGCCACGGCAACCATCCCGAAGACCATCGAGGGAATGTTGCCAAAGGTAATGGAGACACAAGGTCAGCCACCAAAAGACCCAGAGCTGAAGGAGGCCATCCGCACGCTCACGCAGCGGATTGACCTCCTCACGCACTCCACTGAGGAACTTAAGAGCCAGCGAGACCCCGACACAGCGACACAACCATCGGAAGACTTATCCGACATCAGGGAGAGGATGAAGGCAATGAGCTCGCTCGTCAGAACCTTAACGGAGGAAATAAAGACCGAAAAGGAACGTGACTCAGCCCCGGCCTCAACCTTGAATACGGAGATGGCACTAGCCGAACTTAAACAGTCGGTGAGTGAAGTGAGTAAGGAGGTCACGCAACACAGGACAACGATAGCCCACGGCCCAAGCACATACGCCCAGAAGGCAGCGCTCCCGAAGCAGGCCGGCACCCCCAACCACACCGCGATCTTATCGTCCAAGGACCCAACAAAGACCAGCGATGGTGTCCTACGGGAGTTCAACAATGTCTGTGACGTGAAGTCTACCGGGTTGAGGATCGAGCGGGTACGAAAGGCCAAGAACCAAAAGGTGGTGGTTAGCTGTGCCAGCGAGAGAGACCTCGAGATGCTCAGAAAGATAACGGCAGGGAAACTCAACGCGGAATACCCACAAATGAGAAACCCCCTAATCTGCGTCAGGGACGTCGTCACCTACCTTAAAGACGAGGACCTACCGCAGATGTTGTTATCTCAAAACCACCACTTACTGGGAGGCCTAAACGTGGACCCCGCTCAGATAAAACTCCGGTACCGCAGGAAAGCACGAAACCCGCATTGCTGTCACCTGGTGTTTGAGCTCCCACCGGCTGTCTGGAGGAGGTTTGTGGAGACTGGAAAAGTCTACATCGGCATCCAAAGGCAAAAAGTGGAAGACCAGTCGCCCCTTGTACAATGTTCTAAATGTCTGGCCTATGGACACACAAGGACATTGTGCAAGGAGGCGAGCACCAACTGTCGTTTCTGCCTGACCTGCCACGGACCCGGCAAATGTCCGGAAAATCAAGAGACACCAAAGTGCATCAACTGCACCAGGGCAGGCAAGGAACCAACGGAGGTACAGCACGAGGCGTTTAGCCCCGACTGCAAAGAACGTCAGAAGTGGGACACCATAGCACGGTCGAGAGTAGCATACTGTTGTTGACACAGTTGTACCGGCGAACAACAAGCAAAACCCCCCCGCCGCCCCCCACAAGACAAAGTTCCTGCAAGCCAATCTGCAACGGTCCAAGCTGGTAACAGCTGAACTCCACCAGGCCATGCAGAACGGAAACTGCGAAGTAGCACTGCTACAGGAACCGTATGTGGGCGGAAAGGGAGAGATGACGCCGCAACAAGGTTTCAAGGTGATTCAGTGTACACAGAATCGCGCGAAACCAGTGAAGTCAGCAATAGTAGTGCTGGGTGATCGAGTCCAGGTGCAACACGACCCACAGCTGGTCACGGAGAACATCACGGCGGCACTTCTGAAGTTTGGTAATGTATCAGTTGGAGTAATCTCGGTCTATTTCGAGCCCGACCAAGACCTGGAGGGATACATTGACAAAACAAAGGAGATCATGCTTGGATTGGGTACAGACAGCTACATCGTGGGAGGCGATGTGAATGCCTGGAGCTACTGGTGGGGAAGCAGATCGGAGAACCACAGGGAGGTAGCTTACCATAGCTTCCTCAATGAGGTAGACCTGAATGTTTTGAATGTTGGATACACTCCGACATTCGAGACATACCGGGGAGGCAAGCTATACACTAGCATCGTTGATGTGACAGCGTGCAGTACCAACATTCTGTCCAGGATCCAAGACTGGGAAGTAGACAGGAATGTTGTCACGTCCGATCATAACACCATAAAATTTGCAGTGGGTAGTGAAGCGGCCCCGAAGCCAGTACCAAGACCAACAACCAGGATTTACAACCCAAAGAAAGCTGACTGGACCAAGTTTAAGACCGTTCTGTCAGTGGAGCTTGTGGAAAGAGACTTGACGACGCATTCTTTAAATAACATTGGAGACACAGAAGCACTGGAGCAGGCGACCAACGCCTACATCGGTGCGGTGTCGAAAGCATGTGAAGAATGCATCCCGAAACCGGGAGCTCCCAAGACAAACGCAAAGCCGCCGTGGTGGTCCAAAGATTTGGACCGACTGAAAAAAGAGGTGTTAAGAAGGAAAAGGCGAATAAGGAACGCAGCCCCAAACCGAAGGCAGTACGTACTCGACCAATACCTCCAGGTAAAGGAAGAGTATGCCATGAAAGCGACAGAGGCTCAGACGGCTAGCTGGAAGGATTTTTGCACCGCGCAGGATAGGGAGTCTATGTGGGACAAAATCTACCGAGTAATCAGGAAAACGGCTAGACGTCAGGAAGACACGTTGCTCAGAGACGAACGGGGGCTTACCTTAACACCGAAACAGTCGGCTCAAAGACTGGCTGAATGCTTTTACCCGGATGACCGCCAGGACGGTGAGTCCGATCATCACAGGAGCACCAGGGATGATACGGAGGGAGACAACCCAGCAGTGGAGTCACACCTCACTGGCAATGATCCACTTTTCACACAAGCGGAAATGGATACAGTAGTCAGAAGTATGAACCCGAAAAAGGCACCTGGATCAGACGGACTCACTGCAGATATATGCGCAGCAGCTATTCAGTGCAATGGAGAAGTATTTTTGTGCTTAGCGAATTCCTGCCTTAGGCTAGCCTACTTCCCCAAAGCCTGGAAGTCAGCACATGTCTGCATCCTACGGAAACCCGGTAAGGAGGACTATACCCACCCCAAGTCATACCGACCGATTGGTCTATTGTCGGTATTAGGGAAGATCCTGGAAAAAATGCTAGTAAACAGGATCAAGTGGCATATCCTCCCGGCCCTGAACAAACGCCAGTACGGGTTCATGCCCCAGAAGTCGACGGAAGACGCCCTCTATGACCTGATGAGACACATAAGAACCGAAGTAGAAACGAAGAAACGCATTGTGCTACTCGTCTCGCTAGACATAGAGGGAGCTTTCGACAACGCCTGGTGGCCGAAGCTCAGAGCCCAACTGGCCAAGAAAGGCTGCCCGAGAAATCTTTATCACATGGTCCGCTCCTACCTGGACGACCGCATGATAAGGGTACACTACGCGGGCGAAACCAGCGAAAAGCCCACCACAAAGGGGTGTGTCCAAGGCTCTATAGGAGGTCCAATCTTCTGGAATGTAATTCTAGACGATCTCCTTCAGATGCTCAACGACACGGACGCCCATTGTCAGGCCTTCGCTGACGACGTCACTCTGGTGTTCTCTGGCAACGAATCAGGCGCAGTAAAAGCAAAAGCCGAACGGACTCTCCAAAAAGTGGTCGAATGGGGTACCCAAAATAAGCTTAACTTCGCCGCTCACAAAACGGGAGCCATGGTTATAACGAGGAAGCTGAAATGGGATCCCATCCGAATCTCAATGGCTGGGACCGTGGTGGAGCTTGTCGACGAAATCAAACTGTTGGGACTCACCATAGACCGTAAGCTGACCTTCAACGCACACGTAGAAAAAACGTGCCGAAAGGTAACGGATATCTACAGACAGCTGTCACGTGCGGCGAGGGTGTCATGGGGGCTCAATAGCGAGATAGTGAAAACCATCTACGTGGCGGTGATAGAGCCGATCGTCCTGTACGCAGCAAGCGCCTGGCACAAGTCTGCCAACAAGATGATGGTGCGAAACAAGCTAGACTCAATACAGCGTGGTTTCGCCCAAAAAATTTGCAAAGCGTACAGGACGGTCTCTCTGACATCGGCGCTGATCCTGTCGGGAACCCTCCCACTGGATTTGCGCATTCACGAAGCGGCAAGCCTCTACGAGGTCAAAAAGGGCTACAGTGAGGACCACATTCCACCAGGAAGAGAAATTGAGGAAAAAACTGACGCCCTGAAGAGACCGCACCCGTCAAGGGTTGTGTCCATCGACTACGTCTGCCTGGAGGAGTTCAGCCAAGACGTGATCGATAGATACGACCTCGAAGGCCCTCAAATTTACACCGATGGGAGTAAAATTGAGGGCCAGACGGGAGCGGCACTCACATGGTGGGAGAGTGGAAGAGAAATCCGCCACTCAACCTTTAAGCTAGCGCCCTATAACACCGTGTTTCAAACCGAACTGTACGCTCTACTCAGGGCAGTGCAGATCGCAGGGAAACACAAGGCGCAGAGAGTCAGCATCCTCAGTGACTCAAGATCCTCACTGGAGCTCCTCAAATCACCGGACACGACACACCCCTTGGTCCAAGAGATCAAAAATGCCACAACCCAAACAAGAGCAACGGGGACCGATCTCAGGTTCTATTGGCTGCGAGCTCACGTTGGAACGCCAGGAAACGAGAGAGCAGACGAACTGGCAAAGCAAGCAGCCCTTAGGAAAAAGACCGCCCCCCAATATGACATGGTGCCGGTGTCCTACGCCAAGAGGTCGATAAGACAAAACACGCTCGAACGGTGGCAGGTTCGCTACGGGGCATCCGGGACAGGTGCGACAACCAAGAAGTTTTTTACAACTGTGAGAGACGCGAACAACATATTAAAGAAACTCAAACTCACAAACTTCTTGGTTCAAGCGTTTACTGGTCACGGAGGCTTCGCCGCCTATCTCCACCGTTTTAAGATCAAAGATTCACCTTCGTGTGTCTGCGACCCGACCCTTGATGAGGACATCTGGCACATTGTCTGCGAATGCCCGCGTTTTGGCGTGGAAAGGTTCGACCTTGAACAAAAGACCGGAGTCAAGGTTTCCCCAGATAGCTCAAGCTGGAAAGCCCTGCTGGGAACAGAAGCCAACCGCGAAAGCACGAAGGGTTTTATAGAAAAAGTGGTACGCGTAGCGTGTTTAAGGAACAAATAGTTCGGAGCCCGGACTATTGTGTAAAACGCTACGCTGAAATCTGACACCACGAAAACCCTTCGGCCACAGGACCCGGGCAGGATCCCACGCCGAAACAACCCCCCAGGCCCCTCCCTAAACCTTCGTCCCCCCTTTAAACCCCCAATTTTCTTCTCCCTCATCCCAATCCCAACCCAACGCACCCCTAATCTTGATGATGCAATAAGTATTACCATTATAAAATCTTCCAAACCCTTACTCCCATCTCTAATAACCTCTGTTTTATCCTTCTTTGTATTAGCGTAATTACATCTATGTTAACCCAGAGCTAGCTCTAACTTTCAGTGTATAACATACACTTAAGGTTAGAGTTAGATATATTCCTGACGCACGCACCTCCCGAACACCTAACGGGTGTCGGTAGGACGGGGGATGGGGAATCCTGCAGCCTCCTAAACGGGAGAATGACTTTCTCTCCCGGCCCTTCAGCACTGGCTGGGGTAAGGTTCCGCGCGCGATTCACTGGTCCCCCGTCAAATTGACACCGGCCCTCCCATTAAAAAATGTATAGGCTAAGTTGCAACGGAAGAGGTCACAAAAGAGGGCAGCGCAAGGAGACCCGCGCAAAAATAGTATCTCCAGGCAAAAGAGAAAGCCTCAAAAAGGGTAGCCCCACCATAAAGATGGTATCAACAGCCACACAAGTGGTCCTAAAAGATCTCCGACCCAACCCTTCCATTGTCGGGCAAAAGAAAGGAAGCCCGTAGTCTGTAAGCATGCATGCGTCAGGATTTCCACTCCGCGACTCACATAGCTATAAGTCTCCCCCCCATCCCAACCCCCATTCCTATCCCCCCTAACCCCGCGGATAAGTAAACGGAGGAACGACTTTCTCCTCCGGCCTTTCAGCACTGGCTGGGGTAGTATCCGCGGGAGTCTAAATTCTAGTTGGTAATAGGGGCATTGGTGTTTTTAGCCGGTGCGAGCCCGGCAGTACCTGGGCCCTCCATTCCCAGGTCTCCGGAAGGGATTTTCACCTCTGCCCCTTTTTCTTAAAAGCAAACAAAAGCAAGGACTTTTGTCTTTGGCCCCTCAGGCGATTACCAAAAAAAAAAAAAAAAAAAAAAAAAAAAAAAAAAAAAAAAAAAAAAAAAAAAAAAAAAAAAAAAAAAAAAAAAAAAAAAAAAAAAAAAAAAAAAAAAAAAACCTAACTGAAAACGGCAGGAAATTAAACCCTGAAAATTTGGTTTGATATGGTTTGATGTAAATTTATAACTTAACGGCTTTTCTTTAGTAATTATGTAGTTACATTTATAGCAATTTATTAATTTAGTAGTTTGTGTGCCTTTTTCTAAAATGTTATTTAGAGAAATAAAATAGTAATATTTAATCCTTTTGGTCAGGACCACAAAAAAAACCGGCCAAGTGCGAGTCGGACTCGCGAACCAAGGGTTCCGTATGGCCGCACAGAATTATTCCAATTTTAATTCGATTTTGTATACAATCACATGTTTAAAGATTTGTTGTTTTTGTTCAAGGTTTGTTCTATGTCGGTTTTTACGATACAACACAAATAAAATTATACTGAAAAAAAAAACGTTTTTTGTATGGAGTCCACCCTTTTTTATACTTAGCCAATTCGCCGTTATAACATGCTTAATTATGCTGAACAATATGGTTTGGTCAGTGCAAGAAATATATCCTGAGCGACATTTGTACAAAGAAATAAGAATGGGTGATTCCACGGGCGTTTCAACCGCCGTCAGTCCGCTGTCCTAATTATTTAGGAAATAGGCGATAATATGTTTAAAATTCGATCAATTGTGGCAAGAATTAGGATAACTTTATAGCTCTGTGTGAATGTTAGCTGCTTGGTGTAGCTTATTCTTTCAATATTTATGACAGAGGACTGACGGCGGTTGAAACGACGGCGGAATCACACAAAAATCAAAAATGCATATTTTCCTTTAAAGCTTGTACCTGCACTAGCTTTTTCCACTTTTCGTGCAATCACCAGCAATTATATATTATTCAACATCATGCTCATACATATCTGACGCGTCTCTTTCACTAGCTACATAAGAGCGCATCAGATATTTCTAAGCCCTACGTTAATTATAATATTTTCTGTGATACAACTTTTTATCAGTAAATAAATTAGATGACTCCTCGATTGAGTGGCATAATGATGGAGGTGCTCCCACGTCCTCTCTCTGCAGCTATCTTCCAATAACAGACGGCCTCCGCAATTGGGCAGAAAATTGTTACACTGGGACGTAAGATAACGCCACTGGTTGTAAATTACCTAGTTATCGAAGTCTCATTCTCATATTGAACTCTACCATTTATAACCCGTGTGGTTGCCGGGTTAGAATAGTGCCACTCCATGTCTTCCCGTGGATATGGTAAGAGGCGACGGGAATAATGGCTTGTAGTTTTGCTAGGCGATGGGCTTGCAACCTGTCACTAATAAGCTGGTAAACATCTTAGCCTAATTTTGCAAAATGTGGTTACAGAATTATCGACAAGTTTTTAGAGTTGAAAACCCCCCACTCTGGGTTTACAGGCGTGAACGTATGAACTATGCATGTAATCTGAATACACCTGTGACACAATGTGTGTTAACAATATGTAAAAAGGAGGGTGGGCTAATTGGCCTATATGACCTGAGAGTGTGCTGTATATTCCGAAAATCGTTTTTACCAATTAGCTATTAATACCATTGGCATATTTTAACAGTATTTTTTTCTTAATAGCTACTTTTCTAACCATTCACATATTTTCCCACTGAATTTATCTTCCCCTTCTTCGCCACTGCTCAAACAACTCAACTGACCAATGTTTTTATATCAAAATTAAACTTAACAGAGTCGACGGAGCTCCGCTTAAGCGGAGCTCCTATTTCTTTGTGGTTGTGGCCCCGGCGTGTGGCTCCGGCCAGCTGCAAAACTAACATAATCTAAACCTACCTCGTATTTATGATAGTTGAGCATTGGGGAAGAACCCAATTGAAAAATAAATATAGTGGGAAAATATGCGAATGGTTAGAAAGCCCTTCGGGAAAAGTAGCTTTTGAGAAAAAGCAAAGTGGTAAAATATGCGAATGGTATTAATCGCCACCTGGAAAAAACGATTTTCGGAATACACATTACACACACTGACCAATGAGGACAAGCGATGTCACCGGGTAGGTAATAATTCTAAGTTGTAAAACTATTTCTAGAAGGTCCTCAACGCATAACAGATTCGAAGGTATTACAAGCTTTAATTTAATTTTCAGCGTAAGTAGGTATTAGAGATGCGCCGAATATTTGTTTCACCGGATCTATATTGTCTGCCATAATTATTTTTAGTCATAATGTGTTTTAGTTGATAATCATCGCAAGTCATAACGTATTTAATAAGAAACTGTTACTTTTTCAGGATTTTTATAATTCCAACCTAAGCTAACCTAGCCTTGTCTACACAGTAGATATTTCAGAAATTCTGATAAGTTTATAGTTTCAGAGATATATAAAGTTATGACTATCAATAATTATGTCAATAATATCATTATGGCTAGTAAAATTATGGGAAACAAAGGGCTCCCGGTTTCACCGAATAGCCGAATACCGAGTACTATTCGGTTTATCCTTTACCGAACGGGATATTCGGCCAAATTATTCGGTATACCATTTCATTTTTTTAGGTTATAGAATAAATGTTGATTATAAATTTTATTGCTTTATTTTATTAGCTTTATTCAACACATTCTTATAGGATTTCTATGACTTATAATATAACATACCTACATTTAACATAATTTTTTTAACTTATTTACTTATAAAAAAACGTAATACATTTAATGCCTTAAACAGCGAACAAATCCGTACACGGTTTAACTCTCGCTGTGCATTGATACATAAGAGGCTTTGTCTTTTAGTTCTATTCAGATCTGTTACAACTACATGCAAGGAATAATTTACATACGCATTTCTCCTATAATGACTTAGTAAAAAAAAGTAGGTACGGTACAGTCGAGGGCAAAAGCATATGTCCCAAAAATGAAATATATGACAGAAACTTTGTCAATCAACGTCAAATGTCAACTGCAGTCAATTTTCTGCAAAAACGCAAGCGATCCTAATTATGGACACCTACGAGCATAATGTATGTCCTTCCTCGTAGTTTAAGCTTTCTACATTTACTTCTAAATTGATTCATTTCACTAAAATATTATTTCGCAGAAAGCTTTTTTTCGAAACTGTAAATATTTCAGGATTCAATTCAGGACCATATTTGTTAAAGATAGTCAAGTAGAGTTAAGTTACACTAGTAAGCGATAGATGGCGCTGTTAGGTCGAGAGAATTCTCTACATCGCGCTAGCGTTTGTCTTCCCCGGAATATAGACCTCTATGCGCAGCCTCTTCATAGAATACCTCTTCCCTCGGGAGATAATTTTTGACATCATCGGTCGAGGGAACCGGAGGTGAACAATGAAAACACTGTGATTTATAATAATCTCAAAATGTATTTTTTAATACAGTTGCTCAAAAAGTGATACTTTTCGTAGCTGTATATCGTGCGGAAAGTTGGGTTTTTTCGAACTAGTGCTTTTTACTTTTCCTACTAAATAAACAAGGCCACTACTAGGCTCTATACTAAATAAACTAGGCCGTGCATCCAATCAAGGGTTTGCATGTTTAAATAAAGTACCAGGAGCGCAGAGGTAATTAGGAGGGTAGCGCGGTGCGGCGCAGCGGCGGGCGGCCCGGGCGGTCGCGCCCGACACAACGCGGATTGTAAGTAAGGTAGGTACTTCTAATGTTTATGCTTTCCTAGTATTTGATTTTTAGGTAATTTCGAGTGTGTGCACACGTTAAGCTCACTTCAAAGCTCCGGGGGAAGAGCAAAGATACACTGATACCCGACATACACATATACACAGATACACATTTTTTCGCAACTGTATTAAAAAACGTCGTTCGATTCACGTGCGGTATGTCATTACTTCACTCGTACCGGGTCTAGCCGAGATATCTCGGTACTCGTGAAGTAGGTAATGACATACTTTCCGCACTAGCATCGAAATGTACTATTACTATTGCCACTGAACTCCGCACAAATCTTCAAAAAACTCGATGATTAGCGCATAGACGTCTATATTTTATTTTTGACATGGTCCTTCGAACCGGATTTAAATACCAGTTGTGTATTTAATAGCTTTATTGAGTATATCTCCTCTCCGTGACGCTCCCGTAGTGGCAGTAGATTGCTGTCCATAGGGAAGCGGGGAGTTCCTAAATTCAGCTTACGTACGCCATCTAGTGGCGAGTAGGACCGGCTGCAGACGGCGTGTGTTGCAGCCCGAAGGTAGAAGTGTACCTAGATTCAGCTTACGTACGCCATCTAGTGGCGCGTAGGCTAAGCTGCAGACTGCGCGAGCGCGTGTTGCAGCCGTAAGGAGGAAAAGTTCAACGGAGAGAAGACGCGGCCCAGTGAATGTGGATGCATTCGTATGTGTGAGTGGAGTGCAACTGTGAGTACATTCGGATTTTTATATATCAACCTTGAGGTCAACATCAGTTATTTAAATTTGTCATGAAACTTTGAACTTTGTTTACAAGAGGATATTAACTTAGTGAAAATTGATTGTTAAAATAAACTTTGCTGTATTAACTTAGAATAATTTGCTCTAATAGGTATTAACTTAGAATAGTTATCTAAAACCTGGTCTTACGGGGAATCCACGCCCGATTTTGCCCAAGTCTTAATAGTTGAAACACTTGTAATTTTTCTTTCATATTGGTCGTGATTTTTCTAAGTCTATCCTTTTTAGACACTTGTAATTTTATTCATTTTGCTCAGGCTTTTGTGTACGTGTTTGGTGAAATAGTTTTATTTAACTCGAAGGGTTTGTTTACCTTTCATTATGGAACCCGCACTAAGCTTTCAGGATGACGTATCTACACGCATATTCAAATCTAGAAAGAATTTTAAAAAGTCTCCTAAAGAACGCATTAGTAAGGATTACATAGAAAGTAGATTAGAATCATTAGAAGAGTTGTGGGCTGACTTCAGACAGCAATTTCATTTTGGAACACAACAATGCGAACACTACTGTTTGGCGGTAGGTTAATGGATAAGATGGTGGTAGCGATCCGGACGGACCCTGCACAAGGTCCTACCACCCGCAAAACCCGTGCCCGTTGTTGCTTGTAGGTACTTGTTGTTCCTTTGCTCTATTTTAAACTCAACGCCGTATATAGATTCCAAAAAAGTTACCAAAGATGGCCGAACGTCACTGTAACAAGTGTCATTGTCATTGTGACGTTCCAGATGTAACCAACTCATGCACATTTATAAAAATAGGTAGTCAAATAATATTTTGTTGTTATTTAAGTGTCAAGATTATCCTAAGTTTTTGATGTTTTCTATATACCTATATACAAAACACTACCCCCAAATAACTTAATTACGTACCCAAATACTAACTTTTGCTAGCGATTTCGTTTGCGTTAATTAGGTTACACACAATATGTCGAGAAATACCAGACATGTAAATCCTTTGGGAATGACTTTAGGGATAAAAGTATTGTATACGTATATTTATGAATAGTATAAACGCAAATTATAAGATGAATCCAAATGTTGTTAAACCCTGAAGTGTTACCACTGTAATATGAGCTTTTCTTCTTCAAAACAGTTTCAACTAAATATCTGTAGGTGAAATTAATATTTTCATTAAATTATTTATTTATGGGGTTGCATTTAATTTTAACTTTACAATTATATATAAATAAATTACATGTGTACATTATTTAGAAAAGTTAAAACTTTATCGATGGAAGACTTTTTCATTTTATTGGCAACACATGAGTAGTTATTTTGGAATCTAAATACGGCGTTGAGTATAGGTTTTAATTGCTGTTTACGTATGTGGTTGTATATATTAGTATATTTTATTACCTATGTATGTATTTCATTAAAGCAAATATTATTACTTTTTAATATGCCTGTTATCGGATGTATGTACTTTTATTTTTTCTGTTATTTTGTAAATTTGCCTATCCTCTTGCATTGTCCTTGCTTATTCTACTCCAAGGTTAACTGGAACAGATCCCATATGATAAGTTCGCGTATGTACATTATCTATAGTGACGCAAAGTGTTTTGTAATTGTTTATGTGCAATAAAGAGTCTACATACATACTTATACAGACACAGTTTGTACATTTGAGCCACTATTGAAAACCCTGTATGTAATACTTGGCGATCTTGCGCGGTACTTATTTACAGTTTCAGAGAAAGTTGTGCAAATATATGTTTGTGAAATGAATGTTTGTGAAACGTTTCTCAGCAAATTATATTCACCTCTGTAAGTGTAACCGGACACAACATCGACCACAGCAACTTCAGGATTCTTTCTTCAGTGGGTCACACAATACCGCCCTCGAGCTCAGACCTTGGCCCACAGCGAACAGCTTATAGCTTCCGCACATCATTCATGCCGCCATATTGCTCATTAAATCACTCTATATCGTGTGGTTACCATTCGGCTTATTTTAATGTCCATTCCCAATATTGAAACCGCGGATACATTGGGTCAGCCCGGGTTTTATTTTTGAAATTTCGCAGTTTAGCGGAGGCCGACGTCCAGCAGCTGCTGCAGCAGTGGACTGATATAGGTTGATGACGGTGGTGATGTGTTCCGTTTGATTGTAGTACACCAGAAAAATTACAAATACCTACTAAAGAAATATCGAGTGTGAGTTGGCGTACCTAATTATGCTAACGGTCTATATAGGCGTCCCAATGTTTCAGATTTTTTAAACATTTCCATAGTTATTTGAGTTTTGCCGCTACACAAAATCGCTATAGAATTAAAAAGGATATCCGATGATATAGGGCTTATCGTTATTGGTTTCTAGGCCAGTGTTCATACATTTCTGCCCATTCTCCTTTCAAAACCACAAACAGGCTTTTCGAATGTTCTGCTGTTAGATTTAAAAAACATGTTACAATTAATAAAGTACATAAAAATTTAGACATGACCTTCATTTGACCGCTAAATGCGGTCCGAATTGCGCTATCAACCTTTTTAGTGGTCGTATCATAAACCCCTCCAATATTTTACCTTATTAGTACAATTAAGATAGCTAGCTGACACCTACGTTCGAACACAGTCGTGTTCATGTATATAGACCATTTATCTTTTAAGTTATACCTACGTACGGTCTCGGATTTGCTACCCATTTCGAAGAAAATCTGCTTGAAAATGTCATTGTCATTAGAGATGCCAAGTCATTTGAAGGGACCACGGAAGGAACATGTCTAGTCACATTAGTAACTTTTTGAGATATCGCGATTTGAAAGTTAGGAACCGTGTCATTTTGTACGTAATTTTCGTGTAGAGGTTTTTTTAAGAGTGAAAAAATACAAGTTATATGAAGATTTATATCTGAAACTGAGTGGTAGGTAATAGTTCATTTCGTCCTCTACATTTCGGGATTAAAAACTTATTTTCAAAAAAAAGTGACTAGACATGTTCTTTCCGTGGACCCTTCATTTGTAATTGATAGGAAACTCAACGTTGTTGCTGTAGAATGTCAGATTGACTTTGGAACTAAGGTGGGTGATACATTTAATTCCTTGACTGTACATACCTACATTAAATCGCGCTTGTTTCCCGGAGGGGAAGGCAGATGTGTGATAAATATTACTAATTTGTGTGGTGAGGCTTTTTAGGAGATTCAACACGACGACGAGCGACGGTACCATCTATTGTAGTCCCCTTACTACCTCCCTACCTAAGGTATGCGCGCAGTCAAGGCTTAATAAAAAAGTTAAGCATTGGAATTATTGGATGTCGTTTTGGTTACTTATTACAAAAAACACATAGGTACATAAAATAAGTTTATACTTTTATTTTATAAATCTTTACAAATTCAATAATCTTATTTCAACTTCTATCATCATACATAGATAATTAATAGTCCTTAAATAGGTAAAATTACAATAGCATGTCTACATGTAAACCAGTGCCAGTTAAGTCTATTTAGCTTAATTCGAACAAATTCAATATTTTTTTTGGTTATTATGTTCATAATAAGTAGAAACAGTATCTTTTATTTAAACGGATAGCTACGAATACAGAATCAAAACATATGGGTTATACATGGTGCTGATTCTAATGAAAGGCACGTAATAATGGCAATAAAGTGCGAAATAATCTAAAACGCAAACATCTAGCAATACTCTACATAACTAAATTCTAATATTATCCCGTAACATGAAAATATTTATAAAATATTACTATGTGGCTTCCAAAAAGATGTAAGATAGCGGCCTGCGCTTGCTTTCTACAAGGCATTTGATATTATTTTCATTTTTGAAATGGCTTTAAAACTTGAATAGGGCCTCAAGTAGGCTTTCCTTTTTTTTTAATATATGCGTTGTTAACGTTACTCTTGCAGTCCTTTTTTGTGCACCTCATTTATGCCCAACAAGTTCAAAACTTAAAACAACAAAAAACCTCCTTATTGATACGCAATTAACATAAGGGTCTCCCAGACCTATTGACGCGGAATCTACTCGAGCCGGTAAGAAAAAATTTTATGTCCGCATTCGCATGGCATCGCCGAATCGAGCCAAGCCGAGCTGAACGACGCGTATTTCACTCTTACTGCACGGACATGAAACTTTTTCTTACCGGCTCAAGCCAATTCCGCGTCGATAGGTCTGGGTAGACCCCCCTTTTGTTCATATTAACCTTAAAAAATGGTTTTTAAATGAAAGGCGTTTTTCCACCGGCAAGGCGAGGCACGCATTGTAATCTCGCCGGCGGAAAAGCACCTTTCAATGTTAGATGAAACTCGCATGACTCCTACATCAGTTTATGTACCAAAGACTACGTTTGACAGACCAAAGCCTACTGGATATCCTCAACTGCGACTGGCCTTCACAGCGCTAAGTAAGATGTACCACTCATGAATAAGCACACCATAAGCGTCGGTGGTCTAGCAAGGGGTCAACGGTCACCATGTACCAAAGAGATTACGTTACCCGATGCTCTTACGGGAAAAAGATCGTGAGGAAACATGCATATTCGAATAGCTGAATGTGTAGGGTAATTGCGCAAAAGATCCTAAAGGGTCGAAGGGATCAGAAAGGGATCATCTGTAAGATAAGATAAGAGCAAGCCTTTTGCGCTTTTTCGGCCAATATTTATTCAACACCGAAAATAAAGGTAGAACTATTCGACCGCTATACATTGGGCTCCTTTCTTGGATGTGGAAAAGGAACAGCACTGATACACTGACCTATTAGTCATGCGAGTTTCCCTCTCGCGTCCTGTAGAACAAGGGAGGACCCACACTATATCGTTGTTTCCATTCTACATGCCTGTAACTTGCACAATGGTCAATCATCGCTATACTCGTACAGTCAAGGATCACTATGGAACCCTGTCATAATGACAGCGTCAAGCCACATGAAAGAAATTACGCTAAAATTAATAAAAACTACGATATGCGACATGTTTCATAGTGGCTCAACAATTAGAGTCCTTGACTGTACCAGCTGCTATTATATATTCAAGAGAATACCCGAGCGCCAAGACAAGGTGCGTAATGCTAACGTTATTAATTTTCGAAATCTGACAAAATGTATATGATCGACGTAAGCTGACGATCTATCGGGTTGGCACAAGTAGTTTTCGTTATGCATCTTGTTCAGGCTCCCTGTAGCAAGCAAGAAGAATGCACAATTATAATTTTTTCTTTTGAATAGAAAATTCCGCCATTAATACCACATAGCAATTTGTTTGTGATATGACTTATAAGGCAACTCAATAGTTAACTCTAACAATATAATCCTTCAGGAAAAGTTCTTAACATAAGAGTTTGGAACCCTTTTAACCAATTCCGTAAACATGATCCATACAAATTCTTAAAAATAAAAAATAAAATGAAAATTATCACACTAAAGAAATTAAAAAGACCTTCTTCATTTTTCTTCTTCAGGTTTATTTTGACTCATTACTAACTGCTTTTTATTTTGGCAATACTTAGTAAGAAAGTCTAAAAGAAATTGCCTACTTTTCTTTACAATGGAAACGATTATCGACGTTTCTTTACCGTCTTTTAAAACTCTCTGTGCTAAGAACACAAGTTTGTGTGTATTTTAAACTATAATCAGACATTTGGGTACTCACCCTGATTGTATTAATCTACTTGGCCATACGCAAGAATACAGTGTCTGTAACAATGTAGTATGTTCCCTTTCAATCCGGTCTTAACGACCTATTTTAACTTTACCAGTGTTATAAACGCGAAAACATAAAAAACATATGCATCTCTTTCACAGGTTGTTGAAGAGGATTGTGCAGCGCTGCTAAAAGAGCGTAGCTATAAAAAAAAACCCATACAAATTCAACTCCATGCGAAAACGTTTCTCCCCTCGAAATCGAGTCCGATTTTCACGATTTTTGAATATGTATTATTAGCTTCACAATCCTCTTAAAAAATCTGGCATTTATTGAATGAGCGAAAGAAACCGGGTGAAGACGGCCCATATATTGGCATTCGATCTTAGACCTCAAAGTTGGCACAGTATTTGCAATTTTGAGAATGCAAACATCAGCACTTTTATAAATAATTGCTCCGTTCATTATATCTATGACAGTAGCTACGCAAATTACTTCAAATTTCAAGCTACATTCGCTGTTCGTCTATGAAACAAAAACAAATCATAAACTAGAGATGGGTTTCCAAAATGCTGAATAGTTGTGTTGGGGTTGTCCGAGTTGTAAAAGAACACCAAAACGTATCTGCCTTTCAAGTTTTCGCATTAAAATAAACTAAAATATTGTGATATTGATTCGTTTTTCGGAAAAATTTCGTAGTACAGTCAGCAGCAAAGATAGGCGGACAGTCGAAGAGTTATCTATACACGATTGTATTGTCTAGAGAATTAGAGCGTGTCTAGATAATTTTGAGCTTTTCAACTGTCAAACTGCTGCTGACTGTACATGCACGTATTGTTTTTAAATTGTATGTCCTTTGGATGACCTAGCAAAGCCTGACGGCTAGTCGTCGTCCATAAACGACGAATAGTCGCCAAATATAAAAACTTGCCGAATGGTCGGCTTGTCTGACTAGTCGATTAGTCGGCCCTCTCTCAAGTATCGCATCCAGGAATTTCAGGAAATGAAACCTAGCCCCCAGAATAAAAATATAATTAAAAAATGTGTTGCTATGAATAAATAGGATTAAAACAATAATTTTAATATCACGAGGCTTTGAAAAATGCGTTGAAAAATGTGTTTGTACCTACTATGAAGGGCAAGTAACTTACTATTTCATTGAAGCAGGCACAACACATACTGAAGCCATCGTCACGATGGCACATTCAAATAAGAGATATAATATTAAGCCGTTTATTTTAAAGAAAAAGCTTTCAAAATATACTTTTAAACTCTACAAATCAAATACTTTATGTAAGAATTATTTCCATCTTTCATGCAAATTCATTAGTAAATGCGTAGACCGATAACTAACCGCTATGCATGTTTACGCATCGTGGTGGAATCAGCAGTAAATTACCTTCGTAATTAAGTCCAGATCACTAATATTTTAATTAAGAAAAGTGCAATAGACTATTACACAATTTCTTGACACAATTTAGTGTTACCGACCAAACTCAAGAATCAGCGGACGGAAATTTAGAAACATTTAGGCACTCAAAATTCCAAATCATCGTCCAATTGCACGAGGGACATACACGTAACCGAGTCGTATTCAGTCCAAAATCCGAGCCTACCCGAACATGGCGCCACAGTTCGAGCACCGTCGGTTCCGCAGAGCGAGACAGCATAATATTCCGAGAGGGAAGAATAGGATAGCGCATAGAATACCGAGGCAGGTGAAGTCGTCTTCGAGGATGCCGACGCGGCAGGCGGGGCAGGCGTTGACGGTGATGATCTGGGGGGGGACGATGATGTTGGTGGTGGCGCCGTAGTTCGGGAGGAAGCCGGGCGCGGGCGTGGACGCTCCGTACGGGGTGTACCCGGGCGGCGGCGGCGGGTACCCCGCCCCGGCGGGCTGCGCGTACGGCGCTCCGGCGGGCTGCGCGTACGGCGCTCCGGCGGACTGCGGGTATGGATTAGGCCCTGGAAACCATAAGTATAGTGTTAGGTGGTTGTACTCGTAAGTAACGTCGCCTGGATTATGTAGCGATAATCGCAGAAATTACTCAACACTATTAAGGCAATAAAGATTAACTCAACTTGACAGTTTTGTACGAGACGGGCATCTCATTTAATTGGTTTATTAAAATGGCCCTCAGTCAGTTAAGTCTTATAATAAGCAGTTTTAAGAATACCTCTAACCTTTAACCATTTCTGATAATACCGACGTCGTCTTCATACCTATGAAGGGTACCTACACTTAAAGAACATAATTATGTCTCGGCACTTGTTTGTTGAAAAGAGATTTTAATCTCGGAATGTAGAGTTCGCAGTGAACTGTTACTTAACTCGGTTACAGATATAAATATGAATAAAGGTAATTTTTAACTTTAAAAAACTTGCGGACTAAAAAACCTACAAGTTACATGGTTCGTACGTAACGTTCAAATCGTGAAAATTCAATCTCGCCCGTGACTAGACATTTATTATTTTTATTAATTATTTATTAAAATAATTACATAGAATGACAGCAAAACACTACAGCACTGGATTACAAACATCATAACAACATTCGGTACAAAGACCTTTCAAAAAAAGAAAAAAAAATAACAATATGAAAAGTACATAATAATAAAAACCTTTAGTGAGACTGAAGAGAGACAGGCATCCATTCTCTCACAGAACCTCAAGCAGTCATCATACACAACACAACCCTCCATCCACTGGCAACACAAATCGCAATAAAGGCCACGCTCGAGAAGGCATGTTTTTTCCGTATTGGTACCTACATCGACGTTTTCAGGGTTCCGTACCAAAATGGTAAAAAAGGAACCCTTATGGTGAGACTCCGTCGTCTGTCTGTCTATATGTCTGTATGTATGTCACAGCAGGTTTTCTCAGCAACTACAAATACAAATGCAATAATTTAACCTGCACATTTCAAAAAGATTTTTTATTTTTATTTTTTGCGATTTTCTCTTTGATTTATAGCCAAAAATGTACTTAAAATGACCGACCTTATCCTTGAAGTTTATTAATCAAAATCTTGACGTATAATTAATTACTTAAGTATATTTAATAGGAAAAATGAAATGTTAATTATTTACAGTTTTTGAAAAAACTTTGAAAATTTGTATTTAAATTTAGGCTGGTCAATATGGACCTTATGGCATTGAAAATAAAGTTCACAGCAAATGAGTATGTTCTTTTGCGGCAAGTATCTTAAATACGGGTTCCTCGCTCGGTGCGCGAGTCCGACTCGCACCTGACCGGTTTTTTTTGTTAGGTTTTAAGGCGACGCGTTAGCCTAGTTGGTACCTAGTGATTCTGGTTACGAAGCTAGCGATCCCGGGAAGGGCAGATATTTGTGCGGTGAGTATTTGTTCCTCAGTCTTGAATGTTTTCTATGTATTTAATTATGTATTTCTCTCTAGTAAGTACCCGTAGCACAAGCCTCGAGCTCAGTTTGGGAGCAGGACAATTTGTGGGAGATTGCCCCCGATAATTATTTATATATAAGAATCCAACATTAATGCATTAAGAGAAATCTAACGAAATCTCACTTGTCAAAATCGGGTCATCTGTACTGCCTCTAGGAGTGATATATTTGAACCATGCATAAGTACATGGATAAAGGTAAAATAGATACATGATACATCCATGTAGGGCAGTTGGGCAATAACTTAATGAAAAGCAGGCTTTAAAATCCCGACTGCATTTTTTGATATTATTATTAAACTCGTTTATTAATGCTACTGTATTCGTTATATTTAATATGGTCACATTAGGACCTTTCAAATGATACCCATGTTGCATTGCAATAATTAGAAAATTTTTTTTTGTTGACATAAGTAATTAACATTTTGCCATCGTTGTTATTTCAATTTTAACAGTTTATGTACCCTATGTCACCCGAGATGGTGAAAGGATTCTAATGATACCACACACATTTAAATCGGCTCAGCCGTTTAGAAGTTATAAATAAAGAATCATTAGCATCATTACATACATACATAAATGAACCTGAAACCACAACACTCGTTTTTTTGGGCAGTCATGTAAGGTCAGGGTGGCCAAATCCGTCAACGGGGCATTTCCGTCAAACGGCGTTTGCGGCTATTTGAACAACAGTACACGCTTACTGACTCGATCGGTAAAGCAGAATGAAAATTTATACCCGCAGTCAAAAACAGATGGCACTGTCTAGCCAGTGAACGGAAAAAAACCGCTTGCAAAATTTAGTTGCGCTCCGAACTCGAACGCGAGTGTAGTGTGTTTCTGTGTTTCGTGAAGGTGCGATGAGAAAATTTAAGTTTACGGCTTAGTAAGTATGTGTCTTATATAGTTCGATATGCATGTTTAATGGTAGTTTTATTAATTTTCAATTATCATCTGTTGTTGAGAAAAAATGGGTGGTTAAATATTGGTATTAACGAAATGATCGAGCAGACAAATCCGTCAATTGTGAAACGGGAAAAACCGTCATGTGCCGGAATTTCCCTATTTCATATATATTGGCAACCTTTTTGATTATATTAATAATAACATTAATAACTATGGAAATACTTAAGATAGCTACGTTAACATTTTCATGCCTGTCTACGCATAGACATCTGGTATGTATACGTCTTAGCATGTGTTAATTAGTCCATATCTTTATACGATTTAAATAATAAAATTGTTGATTCTTTACTCTGTATTTTTATTTGAGAATGTCAAGCACGGATCCAAAGTTAGATAATTATTTAATTGATCGATGAAGGGTTAAAATAATAGCAGTATGATGGTAGTAACGCTCTTCGATTGTTGAGCATTTAGGGTCTTAGCTTAATTGGTCGTTTAATACTTACGCTATGAAATGTCCAATATGATTTATCACTTATATGATTTGAAATTAAAAATATTGTCGCGCCCATAATAACAATGACTTTGACACTGTACTTCGGACCCTAGTCAACAGTGGCGCCAACTGGTGAGCACAAAACAGTAGCCCATTATTTTAAGAACATGATGCCAGTTGACGGATTTTCCCTCGGTTTTGGAATTTGTTTTAAAAGGTTTACTACTCCTGATTATAAAAATAGGCCGGAATTGCCCCAAAAAAATGTATTTGGCAATACAATCTAAAATAAATCTTAAATTGAGCTCGTTAGGGTTTAGTTTCGATTAAGAGTTCAGCGGTATTTGTGCACTTGACGTATATATTTGTAATACGTCACGATACAAGAAAAATCGTTAGTTGACGGAATAGCCCCAAACCGCCGGGAAAATCCGTCAACTGGCATGTTTTAAAAAAAACAACATTTTTAAATAACCAGCAGTACTGGCAGTTTAATATGAGTACATTTATATAGTTCAATAAATGCCCAATCTATTACAGTGATCAGATTTATTAAAAAGTAAATATCCTCTTAGTAATGACCAGCCAAAGTGAACTTATCGAAAAGTATGACGGAAATGCCCTCATTGACCTTAAAAAAAAGGAAAATTGGTCGTCATGTTACTAGTCATTTGTCGTTGGTTCATTACCAACTTGAAGTACTTTAACATGACGAAGTTCTATTTAATTGTGTGTTTGTGTATAACAATAGAACAGAACACAATATACCTAAAATAGACGGTAGGAAAACGTTCTAAAATATGGGTGGCGACCGCTCGCAGTCATTGACAGATGTGTGCTAACTCGGGGCACGTTCTAGGCATTTTATATCGATAAATAAGATGTCGATAATTATACTAGATGGATGACCACTTTATTTTTGGCAGATTTACCGCCCCCAAAACCCCCTGCTTATTAAATTTCATGAAAATCGTTGGAGCCGTTTCCGAGATTCAGATTATATATATATACAAGAATTGCTCGTTAAAGGTATTAAGATTTATACATGTGCTCACTCAAAAAAAATCCTTTACGACTATAAAAAGGCTCGATATCACACACAGAAGATAATAAAACTTTACAATATATAGAGTTAATTTCAAACAAAACAAAACAACTTCCTGACAGTGCCAGCCTATGACTCTACTCTAGTTTATGAGTCAACAATATTTTAGGTAATATTCCGCTACCTACGAATCCATAATAATTTAAACTGGATATTTTCATCCATACGGCAATCTTTATTACCAATATATGAGGGAAAATATTAATTGTTCACTTAATAATATTACTAAATATTACTATATAGAAACCATTCCAAAATATAAAAAAAAAATGTTTAATGTTTTTATTTTATAACATAGAGGGGATAAAAAAGGGAACATCTTTACAGTAACATCGATATATTTATTCGGCGTAAAAATATTTTGCTACGTCACTTTAGTAGGTATTGGTGCCCCGAGTTATCACACGTCTGGTCATTGAGAGCTTTTCCTAATAAATAATCAACCCTGTAGGATTATATTTGTGTAACCCGATGGTGTAATGTAACCCCTCTCACACACTCAACAGTATGAAAATCCAATGTTTTACATAAGTTAAAAAAACTTATTGGTACATGACAACTGGGCTTCTATTGAACACGGTAAAAACCATTATCGTGTTTGATCTGTTATCATGTTGTCACCGTTTTGATAGCTCTTTAGTACTTGACAGTAATGGCGGACCTCAAAACAATACCATAACAGGTCAAAGACGATATGTTTTGTACCGTCGGGAATAGAGTCCCTGGTCCTCTATTCAACACGGTAATAGTACATTGTGCATCAAGGGCGGTAAGAAGAGGATTGCTAACGAGAGACTATTAGAAGCCCGACGCCGAAGGCGAAGGCGGAGGGCTTTTAATGACTCGAGTTTGCAATCTCCTTACTGCCCATGATACACACAATGATTTTCATCACATTAGCGAGGAAATAAAAAACAAATAGAAAAAAACAAAATTAAACGAACTCTATTCGCTAAGCTAAAAGAGTGACAACTTTTTTTTAGCCTTCCACAGATAATGCTTAGAATTGCTTTTTTTTAACCTTGACAAATACAGGCCATTCTGCCAGATTGTACAAATTTTCAAAATGAAATTTAATAAAATAATTGCGAATGTCTCTGAAATAATGGTAAAATAGAAATATAATGCAGACAAATGTGCCGTATAAGTTTAATTAAACAGTAAAATTGGTTTGTAGCCAAGTTTTGAATATAGGAAATAAACCTTGGCTGATTTTACACCTCCTTGGTCTGAAATGACGTATGTGGATTCTATATTTTAAAACTAAACTCATAACTCCCTAGGGAGTTATGAAAATCTATAACTCCCACGGGAGCTAAGTCGGCTATAACTGCCCTAAACGCCTGCGTGTTATAAAACCTTTTGATAGCTCTTAGGTATTTACTTGACAGTAATGGCGACCGAGGTTAAAACAATACCATAACACGTCAAAGACAAACGGTCTTGTTGCATCAAAGGGATACTGTCACAAATATTTTTATTAATAAAACTTCTGATTATGACAAACATACCTACATAGCTAGGCCACCCAGAAACTCTTTTATCACTTTTCAACTCTTTTTGAATATTGTTAAGGTCCAAAAGTGTTAAGGATTTTCTTGGTAGACTATACCATACCTACTTACGTACTTAAAGTCGCACTTCACGTCAAGAAACTAGGTATTTCACTCAAAAACAAATCAAATGATAAACAAAAAAGATATCATTGATAGCATGCGAAATATTTTCATGCTGAGCAATCAATTGATGAGTAATTTTCTATTTTTAACAACAACATTTATTGTAGTCATGCTTATTTTTTTTAAATGAGAATGAACCTACTAGAATTTAAATTGTAACCTTTGCTAGGTACATTACTATGTTTGTTCTAAATACCATTAAGAGTGCTTAGTAGCAATTTTAAGAAGATTTTAATTGCATTGGTCTTTTAGTTGTTTGTGTAATAAAGATATTCATTAGGTAGGTACTAAAGTAAGTAATTAAGTTGTTAGATTTAATTAAGTTCATCTTATCTTTGATACATCAAACAAGAATTTTCCATTCACCTCAAAAAAAAAGGCAGTAAATCAGAACTTATACCTACCTGACCAAATGTGGATCATGCACAATTTTTTAAGTGCAGCTATCAAATGAATCAGCTGAATAAGTCAATAAGTAATTATATGTCATATATGTTTTATATATAAACTTTATTGTTGTAAGGCCCAATCCAATATAATTTGCCAAAGGACTATAAACATATCTTTTCTCATTTATTTGTTAGTCATAAAAAATCATTTGGTACACGGGGCCTTATAGACAATCAGACAAATATATACATTTATGAATAAAATCAAAAACATGGACCAGTTTCAAAAATTCTTTCACCTCTAGTATTTTAGATTGTCCCTGAGTTACATAGGCTATGTTTTATACAGAGTCACGGGCAATAGGGAATATTGTAAAGTAATAACAGATTGGTTTAATAAATTTTTACCACAATACACAAAGAGTCCACTTGAGATGTTTGTAAATGGTCTCACTGGTGCAAGTTATAAGCGAGCGACAAGACGAGTAATGAGACTTCAAAGGTTATATGCAACAGCCACATCCGCATTGACAACTGCAGCAAGTGGTATATACATTTTGGTTCATCGGTCAGGACTTCTAGTGCCATCCAAGAATAAAAATCACCCCCCATAATTGACATATTAACATCTACCTTATAATCTATAGTTCTAGTAAATTTTATTTTAACAAAATGGTTCGTCAACGAACAAACATAGTTTGTCAATAACACCATGTATCTTACCTAGTTTTATGTGCATGTGGTATCAACCAGTACTGTAAGTAGCTGTGCACCTAGTTCATTAATTATTTTTATTAAGACATGAGTAAACAGTAACATTGTAATTACTGTTAGAAGACCAAATAAACAGATGTTTGTGTTGATCTCTCTTTTTTATGTTAAAGTAACATATACCAACATAAATCTTTGCTAAAGCCTGTAGATATAGCCATAGCAATAAATAACTAAAGTATAGTTTATTATAATGAATACATTATGCATTTTTATAATTTATATGTATTTCACTTATCAAAAAGCATTATTTTATTTGTATAAAGTACCCCACATGCAATACAATGGTAGATTTGCTATAATTAAATAGATTTCATTAGATTTATGTTTTCAGAACTTCTCATGATAAGTGTAATCGATACGCTGACGAATGTTAATGATAACAATACAATGAACACAAACAACAAAGTTTTTCCCAGAATATCCAATATACAATAGTTTAACAACTTTTTAAAGTTTTTAGTTATAGTATTATACATAATCAAAATACCATTAAAATGGTAAAATACTCGTGGATAAACATAGTTTGTTAAACGTTGCGTAGTATGGGGACATAATGCTTATCTCAAGTGAATCACCAATCGAAAACCTGTAAGGTTTCACGAGAAATCCCTTACCTGGTACAGCTGAAGAGTACGGCGGGGGCTGGTCCGTAATGGTAACTGTCGGCTTATCCATTATTACTTTTTTCTCCTACTTATGACACTGTTGACCACAGTTTTGTGATTATTTTTATGCGTTAAACTCTTGCTAAACTACTTGCTCGCAATGTTAGCCACAGATTATGATATGTCTAATGAAATGAATGTCAGCTGTCGAGACACAAGAGCAGGGATACCAGGGGCCTGTTTTATAAAGCTACAAATTACAATTTACAGGTTACTTACAAGTTTCCATTTGACACACCTCGACCAATGACGACCAGCCATTTGATCAGTGTTGCCAGTTTAGACCTGTAAAATTGCAATTGGTAGCTTTGTAAAACAGGCCCCTGATGTGGTGTGGTGGTGTGATGTGTAAAACCGTATGTTTTCCAAATTTCTTGGGTTGCTACGTAGTCTAGAACTAAAAAAATGTCATTTTCAACGACTAAGGAAGATGAACCTAGCATGTTTAAAGCCGGGACCGCTGCGCCATGTTATTCGTGTTTTCCTAACATGTTTGCCGCGGGGAATGGATAAAATTCCCCGCGTTCGCTTGCGGGGGGTGGACCTAACATGTTACGTGTTAGAAAAACAAGATAACATGGCGCAGCGGACCCGGCTTTACCATTGTTTATGCTAAATAACACTATGCATTCTGACATCGCATACTCAAAAATAATATTACTTTATTGTAACTTAACGGTATCACGCTAAATGAAAAGACATAATTACGTCAGCTAGTGTAATAATAGCAATATTTATAATTTGACGTGTTTGTTCATACAATACAAGTACCTTCAACTGCTGCAACATTGCACGGAAGTTTTTTTTTTAATAACTCTAAAAATGTACGTTATCTATGCTCTTTTTTGCATTGCTAAGCCATTTCAGATCTTAAGACATATAAGTTTCAGTACAAAATGCTTCAAATCATTACAAATTGGCTTGTAGAAACTGTCAAAGTTGGAGGTAAAGTTGTAGCCAAAAGCGTCAATTAAAAAAGGGACCAATTTTAAATTCATTACTGTTTTATCAATGCCGGGATGTCATTGAAAATCACTAAACAACCATATTTTTTTAACACTTGACAACGACTGCGTTCAAAACTATCAGTGTTGTCTTATTTATTTTTTTGAAAGGGTTGCCAGGTAAATGTTATTATTTCTCCCAGTAATACTAGTAAAAAATAGATAACGCTTTGGTAGAAAATCATATTTTTACAAAACGGGTAATGTTGTAGCTAGTTGGCAAAGTTGAAGCAGTTGACGATACCTACCTATTGCGGCAGAGACAGCCATATTAAGAGGGCGTCTATGTCACTTTTTAACAACTTCAAAAAAGGCGGAGGGTCTCTGATCCACTGTATGTCATTTCTATTATTTATGTATGTTCACGTGTACGTTCGCATAAAAGTGATCTTAAGTCCGGATTTGATAGTCTGCCAAGGCGGAACTTGCCGAAAGTAAAAAAACGAAAGTCATTTCCGGTGCGCAAAAGGGGGTGTTACTTTACCCATCTGATACTGAAATAATAGTTATGGCATCAGTTAGAAATTGAAGTAGAACTAAAAACAGGATTTTTATAATTGACGGAGAAATCGGCGAAATTACATTTAAAAAAATACATACAGTGGAACATAGAACCTCATCCTTTTTTGAAGTGGGTTAAAAAGTAGGTAGCAGTCGCGCCGATTTTAAACTTATGCAATGTTTAACTCCGTTAATACAAACTGTAAACTATTTAATTGCATTTATGGTTTGTTTGTCAGATACGTTGAATAGTTCATTAAAATGGTTTTACTTTTCCTTGGCGATAAAAGATGGCGGCGGTGTAATCACACCCGGTAATGGTATGAAATGCCGTGCAATTGAAAAAAAAACTCACCTGTACATATTTTTATCACTTACCTACTACCTAACACAGACCTTCATAATTATTATACATGCAATACAATAAGCCTACAGTAATTAATTGTACAATTCCAAAATACGGGTTCCACGGATGTTGCTTACATAATCCTGAAATAGGGGTTCACAACTACCGACTGGAATTGGTCTCATGCTGGTATGTCTTTTTTTTAGGAGCTGAGCTGATCCTCTACACAAAACCCATTGTTTGTGTGCAATACTATTATCTTCCTTTGTTTCCGTCACCGCAAGCCGATTACATACAAAAAAGTTAGAACTACTTTGAATATACTCATAGAGTTAAAATGTAAAGTGTCAGAATACAGGTATAACTCTTTATTATTTGAATTGAGCTTACCTCTACACAATACTATCACCTTCCGCCGTGGCATAAGTACATGAAATCCGGACTTAGCATCACTTTTATGGGCAACCATTGTGCATCTCATCGCGGTATCAAGTTGGTACGAAATTTTCCACAATGCTCACCTACTATAAATACTATAAATGGAATATTTTTTCACATGGTAGTCAAACGATCAAATTACTTTTAAGACTGGATGAGGAATTGCGGGTGTTTCAGACAAAAATAACTCTTAATTAGATATGTAACATATGTAACGATGGCAATAAAAACAAGTAATACTAAAATAAAATACCGTACATTTTTGAACTTTCAATATATTCATTATAATCCACAAAACAATAACTATTAACGACAATAACTAGATAAACTACAATTAATTGTTCGCTAAAATTATGTACAAGAAACCTCTCTCGTCTGATAATTAAACAATTCTACTGGCAAATGGTGTTAAGTATTAACGCGACAACTCGCAACGTATCGAATTTTACTCCTTAACAACCGAAGACTGACAATGGGTCCAATTCGAAACTATCACGTCTAAATTTAGATCAAAAACTATTTTTAGAAATCAATTCTCGTCCAACCAGAAAAGAATTTGACGTATTCAAATCTAACATGTTCACAGCATTCATTGGACACATTCCAAAAGGTCCAAATTACTTTCCGAAAGTTGACACATCGTTTCTTTGTACCAAATCATAATCGACCTTAAGCGTGAATTAGACTAGCAAAAAAAATGCAGCATTTGATTGTTGTTCGAAACTTTAGTTCTAGAGCAAGAAGCTCAATGTTGCTGCCTTTTTCTAACTTAAAAGTTAGAGTAACACAGCAGTCAATTTCTGCCATTTTTATTGCTAGTATAAACATCGCTTTAGATGGCTTAATTGTCTTAAACTAATAAAATGTTTGTCATATTTCTGCAGGGAAATAATTTATGATATACGTAACCTACCCTATTCATTGTGATGTTTTAAATTAACGTTGTTGGAAGTATGTAGTATAAAGTCATGGTGAGGCAAAATATACAAAACAGCTATTTAACTTAACAATAATAATGCATTTAATCTATTTACACAGGAATAAATTTTAAATTAGGATACGTCATTTTGTCACTGGTTTCCCGCGATTACTTCTTTCTAACATGCACGTGTTTTTAAAAAAAGTTATTATTTGAAAGACACTCAAGTTATTATTCACATACGTATAAAGCATTAAATACAGAGCACAAAAAATTACGACAAATTGAGAACCTAAAGTGAAGTCAGTTGAAAAATTGTACTTATTTTCGACTGAGTCAAACTTGAAACTACTTTATCGATTACAAAAACACAGTTTTTAATCATTTCAAAAACAGAATTCATCAACTTTTCGATTATACTCTTTGACAAGCGGCGCACGATATTTAAAAACTACTAATAATTCATTTATCACAATAAAATGTTTAGTAACCAGCAAATGATTTGCTTTATATAAAAAATTGTCCAAGAAATAGTTCATCGAAAAGTCATCAAAGAGGAACTAATTCCTGGAGCCAAAAAATAAATACCACCGATTATTTATTATTAGCAGTTCTTCTCCATCACGTCACAGGCCTGCAGTCACTCGTTTCCGAACAAAAACAAATCAGAATTCACCCAGAACACAACTCGACCAGATGCAATTGAACATTTCTACTAATTAGCACATATCGTATTTTATAAGATCGAGACAAGCGTCGAGTACGGTAAATTATACCTATATCGAGAATATGGGCTCAGATAAATTTTAATGACAATTGCAAGAGGCCGTATGTGAGTAACTATAGTTCATTTGTTTAAGTAGATAACTGAATGTAAACAAACCAAATCACGTGGTTCTGTTGAACAGTCAATCAAAACTGTTGTTTCGAGCTTTGACCTATCAGTAATTCTGCTTCTAATGCTACGAACTATATGGGCCAGAAACATTTGCATTTTTACTAGCTTACACTCTTGCTAATTTGCAATTTTTTTTGGCCCACCCTATAGAACCTCGTAAGGCCCGCCATACTACAAACAGCCCGTTTTTTGTGAGTGGGACTTTGAATCTACCATAAGGCAATAAAGTTTAATTTCGTTTGTTCGAAAATGACATTCTCAGTTTATGAAGATAGAAAAATAAACTTCATTCCTATTGCAATACAGTTCAAATTAAATTGCCTCGATTATGTACTATCACGAACGTTAATTTGTGACCCTCTTCAAGAAAAGTATACTTGAAGTCGTCAATGTCACTAAACATGTCAAGTCATTTGTGAAGGAAACTCCACCTTATTGTTGTAGAATGTCAGATTGACTTTGGACCTAAGATGGTTCCTAAATTAACGTTCGTGACTGTACATCCTATTGCACACTGGGCCTTGCGAGGATAAGACGTGTTTTTTTTAAATTTAGTTTTAGGTGAGAACCTAAAGGAATGGAGTATCTACACAATAAATATTTACCTAAACGCTGACACACATAAATTGCATTGTTCATATGCGTAATGCGTATAGCCATATATTTAGTGTAGCCAGTCTCCTAACGACCCAGCGCGTAACATTATACGTCAAAACATTCACAATTGCAAGTCAAAATGTATTGTTCAAGGACATTGTTTCATTGCCGAGTAATTATCGGGCGCCTTTAACTTCAACACCAATTTAATTCAGTTACATCTAGACTAAGTAGCGTGTATGAAACGTACACCGGACCCAGCTAAGTCACAGATAAATAGTATGTTATAGATACTTATGTATATAGGGTGTTTATACACCGGCCTAGCGAAGTCTCTGCTAAATAGCGTGCACGTACAAATATATACAGAGTGCTCGGACACTGGACTATACCCAGCCAAGTGTGAAAATAGTGTCTATGTAGATCACAAGTACTCGTAGTTACATTATTTAAGATGTTTGAATTATGAACACTATCACAAGGTGCTTACAAATCCTTTGTCACTCTTAACGATAGAGCTGCACTACGGCGAGAAAATACAATTTGTGCTAGTCTTAGAGCCAGCTATGACTGGTAAATAGCGTGAATAACATTGTCTACCTAAACGAATCTCCGCCAAGCGAAGCGTGACAGTACAGGGTGTTTAAACACCTCTGTGGAACTAGCGAGATCCGTGCTTAGTAGTGTAGAGATGATCCAACCTCCTTTCACGAAGATGAGAGTGACAGGTGACAATTTGGCATAGATTATAGTCCCTCGTTTCCCTCGTGCCTGGGCCAGGTTTGAGCAGTGAGTTAGAAGCGCACGGGCGCCCAGCAGCCGCTGTGCTCGTCGCGGCGGTAGTAGTGGGAGCGGTTGTCGGGGAACACGGTGACGGCGGGGAACGGGTGCTGCTGGATGAACTTCAGCGTCGCGCGGATCTGGAACAGCACCTTACCGTCAATATTCAAAACCTTTATCATCTCACTACAAGACACCTGCCACTTCGTAAGCGTAGAATTTTCCCGAAAAAGCCAAAGCAAAGGGTGGAAAGCATAGACACCGCCGGTTTTTAAGACCACGGACTTTTAGCTTTGGCAATGCAGTATAAAACTCACGTGATGCACAAAGTGCGGCGCCTCAACAGCCGGCGTGGTGCTGAGGTGCTGCAGGATGAAGTCGTCGGACTGCTCGAGCCACAGGTCCACGCCGCGCAGCGGGTCGTAGTTGAACGGGCCGATGCGCAGCATGCCCACCGCGTTGTCGTAGATGTCTAGCACCTGGAATAACACAGTTGCAAATAAAACATACACATACATTAACCTCCTGAGGTTCCTTGTACTAATTCTAGTACAAAATACGGCCATTCAAAGTCTAGTGCCAAGAAAGTAAAGTGTAATTTATTTTGTTTTTATGACTAATGATCCAATTAGAAAATTGACTTTATGCCATATTCATATTCCATTGGAAAATTTCGTTGTACGGTGAGCCGTATGAGGTATCACGCCTGTTTCCCAGAGGGGTAGGCAGAGACCACTACTTTGCACGTGCTTAAATCCTGACAAATCTCACTAGCTTCATCCAGATTCATACATCGAGTTATACATGAAACGTGGGTTTCGGGTACTTAAGATTCAGCCCTTTTCCAGTAAACAGTACCTAAGTTGCAATTAGAATTGTCTTGATAATTCGACAATTTCAATAAGCAAGATTTGAAAAATCGGCTCCCATTGTAGATTACGAACACTGAACTCTATACGTTGACTGAAGAGATAGATTTTATGTTTTATTGGAAAAGTATTTGCTTGAACTTGAAACCTTCAACTGGAACACCATGACGGAAAGGCTTCTGGAACAGTTCGTCTCTAATAACGCAGTCAGTGGCAGTAACAACTTGTGCGGAGTTAGGCTTTATGGTGTTGGATGTAATGGACCTGGCTCTCTTCAGCGACAGCTTTGGTTCCATGACGCGGAAGGCTTCTGGAACAGGTCAATACCTGTTGGAGAAATCTAACGGTGCTGCATATGGTTACACCAACCTATGGGAAGTTTGACCCGCTGGTATTAGTCCTAGCTCCCTAGAGTGGCAGTTAAACGCCATGGCGGGTAGACATAGGCGGTTACTTGAAGCGGCGTCGTCTGTATACCAACCTGTGCAGAGTGTGGCCCTCCGGTAATGGTCCTGGCTCCTCTCAGCGGCAACTCGGGCCCCTTGTCAGGGAAGGTGGCAGGGAACAGGTCGCCGGCGCGCACGTCCACGCCGACGCCGGTGACGAGGGGCGCGGCGCCGCCGCCGAGCGCCGTGTTCAGCTCGCAGCAACACGCCAGCGTCAGGTCGATCTCAACCGACAGCCGGTGGAACGATACTGGAATCATTATGGGTATAATTAAAGATTTATAGTTCTGATTATCATAGATGATGGGGTCGAAGCTGAAGCATTTTGCATCCAACCATTCAATTAGTTCACATCAACTCATTGCAGGGCGAAGGCCTTCTCTTTTGCTGTTAGGCGGGAAGATGGGCGATGGGTAAGAATATATCAGAGTGGCCAAAGAAAGGGAAGCAGTCAGTTAGCACACCACATGCCCGTAGTCAGATTATCTGGTTAGATTAACGGGAAATATAACCATTCAGCAACGAGAAATAAAATGAAATAATTTTATTCCGGAAACAGGTTCCATAAAAACACACAAATGAGACACTCTACACCATGAAATTTAGCTAGAAAATATTAACCACCATATTAGACGGCACCACAGGTCACCCCGATCCTACGATGACAGGTATATGGTAGCCCCTCCAGTGCTCGTGAAGCGGGCTCGCGTCCAAATAACCGTCAATAATTGAGAAGACATCCGACAGCAACAAGAAGTCAGCACGGTTAGTTAGTATGCCTATGAATGGATTTTGTACAGAAGTAAAATGTAAAGCTTTACATGACAAGTACTCAACTCGCAATTCCTCTTAAAAGATACCACCCAGATACCATTTGTTTACATAACGTTGCCAAATTCTAGATCCGTCAGAAAACTGTCCCCAATGCGTGATAACAAAGAGATTCAGTCATTGTAACAATTAGAGCAAGCGAAACGGTAATAACCGTCGAAAGCAAATTTGAATCCTTATTCTACAACCAGAAAATGCCGCATGTCGTAAACTTGCAGTTTTAAAAGACACAGTTATTAAAATATGTAGACGACAATATCAAAACACGCATCCGGGATCGGAATTAAGAGCTAAATAAGATTAGATTTTCTACTCATATATATCTTCACGTATCCTTTAATAGCGAAAGCGATTCGCTCTCGGCAGATTTTTTTTAAGATCTATCGTATACAGAAAAGGTAAACAAATGTAACTTTCTATTTACTTGATGTATAAATTAAGTTCTTTAGGAGACGTGATATATTAATGGATTCCTTTGAGGATCGGCGCTTCAGAAGCTGTTTAGGAGCGTTCCAATCAGCAAGCTGCCTTACAAGGCACCTAAGAAGCAAATTATAATGCGAGCCGGTGAAGACCGGACGCATGTCGGAATTTGTAGCTTAGTTCCGTTTTACATAATTATATGAGCACGATGCTTTCACCAATTGTTTTTATTCCTGTTATGTTTCTATTTAAATTTAGTCCTAATGTAGTTGCGCTGTGATATAAATCCAACTTTTGTCCCACTACTAACTTCTATTATGGTTCTGCCTCATCAGACCATCTTTATTTGGCATCTCAAATGATACTACTTAGTTACAAATTTCTTTGATCTATTAATATTATGTTGTATTAACATTTTAAGTGATTAGAGATCAATTTTTTAGAGTTGTTAGTAATTATGTAGCTCTACCTTCCCCTGAATGAAGGCGTGAGTTTATGTAAGTTGTGCCTGTGCAAGAACATTATTTTGTCCAAACAACATATAGGCAACATATATTATATGTTTGGACCGGTGCCCCTGGCGTTCCATAGTCTCTACCATATAGGCCAAAACTTTATACCAAAACTCTTGTTAGGTATTTAATATGTTATTCATAGTAGTTACTTTTCCTTCTGTGCATTGCAGTGCTCTGTGTTTTTCCGCGTTTAATTATTATTTAACTGTTACGATCGTCAAGATTATACCCACCTACAGTGTTTTTCAGGTACGATGAGATCTGTGACAGCTCATAGAAACACATTACACTTGTTAATTTCACTTTACACAAAAACTACACTGGTACATACCTAGCGGCGCCGTTCAGAAGCTAAAATAATTAATCGCCTATTTTTAAATACCTCGCATGTGAGTATAGTAAGTGATTGAAATTACGAAATACGACTGTCACAGAACTCATCGTAGCTGAAAAACACTGTAGGACGATTTTTTTTCTTTTTCATGTCATGGAGAAGCTACCTGGTGGTAAGTGGGATAAGACCTAATATAAATTTTCAATTTTAAGGGTAAAATCACGAAACTGTAAGCGTAAGACTGGAATTGCGTTCAGGGAATCTAAGGTTGGAGCCTGCTAGCCAATGTATGCAAGTAGGTACCTATCTGTTGGTTATCCTTAGAAAAAAATCTGATGAAACTAAGATTGTAACTGGTACGACTGACTAGGATACAGTTCTGTTGCCGCCAGTCGATTAGAATCAGTGCCCACCCACGCGAATATTTTCGCGCCGCTGGCACCCTGCCGGACGGCGGCGCGACCTTTACGATAAGTGCATTGTGCGCTTCCGAATTAAAAATATTGACGTGGTGACAGACAAGTGTGCGGTGTCGCGGGTCATTATTTAGGGATTGTACTACTTTTGGTACTTCGAAGAATGGGGAATGGTGCGTAGCGAGCGTTTACAAAATTATACAATTCCGTTGCTAATAGATCTAGCAATACATATACATTTTTCCCACACAAATTGACCTACGTAGTTCCAAACTAAGTTATATGAAGTATTCAAGTAAATACAAGTTGGTAGCTGCTCAGGGCCAAAATTCTAGGTGGTAAAAACCATATCGTCTACTACTACTCAATGTCTCGTTAGCTCTTCTTTAGTTGACATTTAACGTTTAATGGCGGCCGAGTAAAAACAATACCATAACATATCAAATACGATATGGTTTTTACCGCCTAGAATAGAGGCCCTGCAAAATGTTCTGGTGTCAGTGTACTCACGCATGATGTTCGCGAACAGCTCATCGGAGTACCGGTGCGGGTCTGTGAACCCACCCACGAGCTGCAGCTCGAGCCGGCCCTCGGGGTAGCCGGCGGCCAGCGCCTGCACGCGCGCCACCATGGCCGCCGCCGCCTCCGCCGTGCCCGACCCGTCCAGGTGTGCTAACGCCACAGCTCCTGATCCTGCAATGATCGACCACGCAAAAAATTGTATCCAAAAGCTATATATAGCTGGTTTCCTTGGTCACGCCTCGAATATGGCTCGACCAATTTCTTTTCTTTTGGTACATATCAGGACAAGGTTTGAATGAAAAAAAAATATGCCAGGGCGGAGCCGGGCACGGACAGCTAGTTCATAAGGTATAATAAATTTAAAGATATATTTTTTGGGAACCTAATGTTTTATCAAAACGCCTTTCAAGGAACGTAGGTATTTCATTTCACAGCTGCACTTGGGTATTTTTATTGCAATATTATTGGATTCTCGCGGTATAGCACTCGTGTAAATGGTTTTACTCGTTTAAAATTTACGTTTTAATTTAAAATAAGGAATAACAAGCAGCCTACAAACATACAAATAATAATGATGACATGCTTTGCATATGGAGCCCTTACGTATAATATATATACGTTTTATACTACGTCTGATCCGAATCCAATAAAAACGAGCCGATAATAATCTATCTACATAACGAACTCATGTAGATAGATGTAGGCATCAACATTAATTAAGTAAGTAGTAAAATGGTTTTGATATTGAATTTAAATCGAATTATAAATAAGGCATTATATAATAAGGATTGTAAGAATCTTTGCTTACCTGAATGCCTCACAACGACTATAATACATGATGTGGCGTCATCTGAACCTATGATGTTGATGTTTTCTGCAATGAAAAATATTGTAAGTGAGACATTGTTAAATAAACATTCGTTAAATGACAATTTGTTAATAGTCTCAACAATGTATTAAACAGCTTGCTCTTTGGAAATTAATAAACGTTCCTTTTCTACGTGTGAATTTAGTATTTTGCAATTTCCCACTTCGCGTATGCGTGGGCCTTGCTCATAAACGTCATTGTAAGGCGTTGACGGACGCATAGAAATTATCACACCTACTCATAATATTCTGTCAGGCTTTGTGGGTGATAGACCCTGTGCGTCATTAACACTTTGGAACATTGACTCTAGCTGGTAAGTGAATGCGGGAGATATAATCTTCTTGTGAAGACGCCTGCAATCTGCATGGCTATTGAATTACTCAGTTAATGATTATAATTTTAATTATCAGAACGACAATTTAACAACCACCAAGTCGGAGACGGACAGGAACGTCGGCTCCCACTGAGAGAAGTTCATAGCTGGTAATATTTTGGTAGTTATTCGGCTAGTACCCTGACTCGACCACTAGCATGTTGCTTACTTAAACATACTAATAGACTTTAATACTGATTGTAATGCGGCACTAGAATAGCGCATTTCCTTTGTAGCAAGAAAGGTTATTCGTTAATAAATCCGTGCCACTGCGTCAACGTTAAACTCAGATCGAGACTCGTCCGTAAAAGCGTTTACGCGTTAGCGGGAAAACAGATGATGGGCAGTGACGAGAGCATGTCACCAGCAGGGCGTGCCATGACGTGGGACACTCGTTCATTTAACCATACAGTTGAGCTGCTAGGCTGTAATACTGACTGTCATGCGGCACGGCGGCGGCGAGCTCCCTCTGCGCCACGTACAGCAGCCCTGGAGGGCCGACCACGCGCGCCGCGGCCGCCAGCAGCTGAGCAGCCGCGTCCCTGTAGCCAGGGTGCGTCGCCAGCAGGGCGCGCACCGACGTCGGACACTCGTCCGCTAGCACCCCGTTCAGCACCACCACCATGCTGACGCTGTTGGGGAAATAAAGGTTTAATGATAGCAGAGTTATCTATACCAAGTTCTTCCTATTTTGGATTTGGATGATCTTCAAATTTTATTATTAAAACTCTTAAACTCTCGTGACCCCTTGAAAAAAACCTCAACACTCTAGATTGCCATCCAACACACCACAACACGGGTTAGAGAATAGTCTCGAAGGAAACATGTCGATACCTAGATTAGGTTAAGTGACTACTCGTAGTTAGGTGTATTCCATTGTTCTTACGTCAACAGGCAAAAATATTATACATCGATACGTGTCCGGAGTTTGAGTCACGAATTTATCAGCAATGGCGGTAAGTACGAAATGAATGCGGTTACTGACTTTTTTGACGACCAACCATTTATAATGGCTTAAATTCAACATTGAAAAAAAAATGCCACGGCAGTCTTTTGTTTCATAGTTAGGTAGATTACTTTTCAGCCGCCCCTCGTACCTACCATATATTTGCCGATAACAATACAAAATACACGGCTTTACAGTGACGGAGCGGAACCAAAACCGCGGCAATAGATAGTTAATCCTTCAAAATGACTCGTGTTACTTTACCGAGAGAATCATAAGCTACAGTTAGGTAGGAACCGGATTAGGAAAGTTTTATAATTTAAGAGCATTTCAAATTCAACCATCGAGACCAGGGGGCCTAATATATGACAAAATGTGGATAAAAACATCCGTTACACATTTTGCCACGCGATAAACTCAACCATACTAGGCTCGCTGGGAACATACGAGAAACTTTATAGGAGCCATCGGTCCGTTACAATGTTTAGCAAGTGAAAACGATGCCATTGAAGCGTTAAGCTAATGCCAATTAATTAAAGAACACCGCTGACGAAGTTGTTTTTATAATTAAATGCCTCATCAAACACTAGGTATAAAATCACCACAAAGATAATACAACGATGACATTGAATCGCCAACCAATACCTACGTAACTAACTAACATAACTGTATAAACACAGAGTAATAGTAAGCAACGGCGATAACTTTTCAATAACTGAGTGAACATTCAGTAGCAGTTTTTGGGTAAAAAATGAGATAGGTAATATTCACTAAAAACAACGTCCTCATTTTCTCCAAACTCATGTACGAGAACTATATCGTCATCTATACTTAGCGATAGCGTATAGCTTGGTAAACAATGTACACGGTATATTACCGAGTGACTTGAAATATGCCTTGTGTGAAGAAACGAAGTAAAGCGGTGCGATTGTTATTGAAATGCCGTCAAAAAAGACAGCATGTAACGTGGACCGCCCAAGCATTCTTAAATGTGATCCGTGGGAATCCTTTCTTTTTCTTAAGCGTGTAACATATAACAACTTAAGTTTACCGGTTAATACTTCGTAATGGAATTAAAGTGTTTAAAGAATGACATCCCTGCTCAGAATTATACAATTATGGTTCGTGAAAGATTTTCAGGTCAGTGCAGGTATTATCTACATATATAAAACGGTACCGTGACCGATTGACTTAGTAACAAACGACGCAGCCTAGAGACTTAAATTTTTGAAGAGCTTTATGGAAGGATTTTCTGAACATCGACCCCCAACGGAAAGAAATAGGGGGAGTAGCGGGAAACTTATTCTATACGTACGAAGTCGCCGGCGTTCTCTAGTATAAAATAATAATAGTGCATACGGGGATCAAAGAAACTTATTTCTTTTAAGTCGTTTCAAAAGTGATCACAGCTCAAAACGAAACACAACTCAACTCAAATACTATACATTCTGAGGATAATTAAAACAGGTACCACCCGTGCATATTATGCATATTCAAAGTAAAAAAAGGCGTTATAAAACCATGTTATACGATTCCCGTTTGATTGACAGCTCACATACACCTACACGGCGTTTCACACATCATCTGCGTTTACCACACAAAGAGCTGCACGAAAATCTATCAGGGCTGGTAGATAATAAGAAAGAAACCGGCCAAGCGCGAGTCAGATTCGCACACGAAGGGTTCCGTATCATTCTTGTATGGGGAGCCTTCTATTTTTAATTTAATATTTTTTTGATTATTTATTGTTATAGCGATAATATTATTTCTGTTTTTAAAAATTTTGTGTGTCTACCTACAGTTAAAATTGTCTAATGGGGTAGGTATTCTTGATCCTTGGACATTTTTAACGTGTTTCAAGAGATATAGCAATTGTTATGCTCGAGCAAAACACAAAAAAAATATGATTTTTTGTACACCCAAAAAAATATTTTAAGTCATGAACAAGTACCTACGCACTGTCATGTTTCTAGCTAGAACGGTTTACGATATACAGCCCGCTGACAGACAGACAGACGAAACACAGCTTATTAATAGGGTCCCGTTGGCACCTTTGGATACGATACCCTAAGATACGAAGCGCGTCGACGACTCAAGCGACGCTTGCTCAATCGCTGCGGGTAATGTATTCGGAACGGCTGCAGGTCACACCAGTGCCACCGCACCGCGTACATTAACATCGCATGCCTCTGGGTCCCCACAAGCATGACACAAAAAAACAATCATTATATACCTACCTCGAAACACAGAACACGCACAAGATATAACAGAGCACTGACATTTTAAACATGGACGTGGAATTGGGAATCATCGTTATCAATAACACTTTTTACGACTCCGATATTTAACTAAAGATAATTAATTATTATAAACGCAACAATTGGTATGTAACTAAAACAAGACACGGGAAGATAGTGCAAGTTAAGTTTACGCTCTTTATAGGGGCGATAATGAAATTAGTAAGCCCACGAAGCTACGATAGTAATGATGTTATTATTGAAGCGATACGCTTTAATATACTTTGAAGTGCACAAGTTGAAGTAAACAGGAATGAGGGATTTTACGCAAATACGTCTTTGTCAGAGGTCAACGCGTTTGTTGATGTAACGACAGCACGGGCCGGCTGCGACTGTGTACCGGTCCCATAGACAAACCGACCTCTATCGTACCACATACGTAATACGTTCTTTTTTAACCAATGGGAAACCACGTTCGGTTAAAATATTCGGATATATCATTAACAATTGAAATTAACACAAGGTGACATTTAATTATGTATCAAACGAGTGCAAAGCGTCCTGCTAATACGCATTGTGTACGATATATATATAGTTAATTCGATATAGGGAGCGCGAGTTATTTTGGTTATCAATCACAATACAAATTTTAAGTGTAACTTCACAGAATATTAAATTAAATTTCGGATGTCTGATAATTGTTTAAAAAAATATGGACACAACGAGTTTGATTGAGAGTTCCATTACGAATGAGACACAAACGTTGTAAGAATAATGTTTAATGTTTGGAAAATCATTTGGTTACAGGAAACTGTTTAAATATTCCACTTGGTAATTAAACTCGGCCAAAAGCAAGTTTTGCTTGCGCAATTGGTATTTCTCATTAGAATCTATTTAATCAATGTAAACATATCACCAATGTAAACAGTAACAGTACAAAAAACAGTCTAACACATGCGACATGTTCACACCTCTTGGAAAAAATACCAAGATTGTAGGTATATACAGCCACTTGTTATTTAGCTTTACTGTTGGAATGTATGGAATTTATAAATCGCATGTCTCAACAAAATATGAAAATACCATGAGATCACCAAAATTGAAATAAATAAAAAACATCGACCATGAAATCCAGATTATACAAGCTCGAATCAGCTATTATTGAAGATGTGAGAAAGTCATATGGATATTCCCTTTTGAATAACAGAGACAAATACGCCTGTACAGACTGACCGATGTAGACGATTTTTGACGGTACAGACAAGCAAAGTGTGAGGCGCATTGAAATTTGTAATTTTAGCGCCTTGGCTTAACTAATTGAATTTCCCGTGATCCCAAAAAGGGTAATTTTTGCCTATACCTACTAAGCATTAAATTCTGACTGCTTCATATCTAGAATCCGGTCTTTGTAATGATCAATGCCTACCGTTCAATCAGATATGTCTGAGTAGCTAAATTGATGTATGTTTATACACAGTCAATCGGCAAGGTAATTATGAAGCTTTAATTAGTACTCAGCACAAAAAACGAAGAGCACAGACCTCACAAGTAGCACAAATAGGAATAGCTTGGTTTCTATATAATAACTCTGTTGCATTTCCAATTCAAGAGACTTATAAGAATAAACTAACATCTATATTAAAGAAATAGGTTCAAATGTAGACGAGTAAGCCAAATCTTTAAAATTTCTAGTATCTATAGTACAAACACTTATTCATTATCATTACGAGAAAGTTTACGATTTCAAAACGGTTAGTAATAAATTAAAATGGAACGAAATTTAATGGCATTGTAGTAAAAGAAGTTTGAGTTACACCAGTTAAATGTTATACGTCATTAGTGGAATCGCCAAACGCGAGAGAAAAGATCTTGGAAACAAAAACGCCAAGTTAAAACATTAAGACCAATGCCACCTGTAGGTCCTAAAGAATTTTACAATAAGTTAAATGCCAGACCACGGCCTTGGACAAATGAGATATGATTAATGAACTAAGCTTGCAAGAAATTGAGACGCACACGACCTGTACCCTTACCACGAGTTACAATTAACGTACTCGCTCGCGAGTCAAATGCTGTCTCTCGCACTCTATAAGAATACTGTGAGGAACGAACACTCGACTCGCTAGCAAACATGGTAATTTACGCATGGTAAGGGTGTTCAGTCAGTTGTTAAAAGTCCCATTCAAGCGTGATGCGCTCTATAATAACTTGGGTAAAGCATTGAACGGCCGGCAACAATAGGCTAATTATATGGCTTACAATGATTTACCTTATCAATCTTATCATTAATCACGAGAATCAAGTACGTAAAGTCTGTCGTAAAAAGTTTTCAGTACGATTTTTAATACGGGGAGATGTTATCGTAAGCACCGAGGAAGTGGTTGGAAACAATCCTGGCAACATATTACGTACTTTTTTAGGGTTCCGTGCCTGAAGGGACCTTATTAATATGCCTCCGTTGTCCGCCCGTCCGTCCGTCCTAAGGCTAGATTTTCTCCTACGCTGACATCGGTCGCTGTCGTCGGTCGAGCGTTGAATATATGGCAAATCTGCCGCGGACGTCAGCGTCGCTGTGTCCCATAGAGCATCTTGTATACATTCGTACGCTCGACCGACGTCAGAGACCGATGTCTGCGTCGTAGGAGGAAATCTAGCCTACCTTTTAAGTTTTAACAGCTGTATCTTTTGAACTGTAAAAGATAGCAGGTTTAATTTGGTATGATTATTTTACAAACCCTGAAGAGAAGCAACAAATATTAAAAAAATAGTAATGTGTACCTATTGGGCTCTCGCTGACTCGAATCGAAATCGAATTCTAATTATATGGTTTTTTTTAAATAAATGGTCCGCTTCATTTTGATATGAGTATCAAAGGCTGACTGCTCACTGACTTACACAGAGTTTACAAATATAAGTTTTCATATCACTTAGGCAGTAAGATTTTTAGGCTTGTAAGTTATTCAAAAATAGAAAAATATATCATAAGTTACCTTGAGAATGTCTTAGTCACAACAAAGCGTAGTCACCAAACCAATCACTTTCACTTATCACAGAAACAGTCTAAGTAATTCTTTAAATATGTATGTATGTAAGTATACTCTTTATTGAACAAGAATAAAAAATAAATACAAAACACAAGCAATGTAAAAAAGAAAACACAAGTACAAAGGCGAACTTATCCCTTTAAGAAATAACTTCCAGATAACCCTTGTTAGAAAAAGAAAAATGGTTAAATAACTACCCTAATGTCACAAACAGTCATGAATAAGAATAAATCCAGTAATAATAACAAAAAATGAATATAGGTACAATAGATAACTTACACTATCACAAAACCAATATTATAATACAACAATAACTACACACATAAGTTAAGGATCACTTACAAGCCGCAACTTTTATAAGTTAAATAAAACTTTTAAAAAAAATCGAGTAGTGAATTAAGTAAGCGTCCGCGTCCGCACCCGCGCCGAGAAACGCCGTCTTTATCTGCGCCGGCGCGAGTAACTGCTTGTTATTGTTACGATAATGCTTATTATGTTGGAAATAGCCCCGATAGTGTCTGTATCGAGCAATAAGCAATTAAGAAATATAGCATCGGCGCATATCGTGTACTGACAAGTGTTCGCTAATACTAATAATATAGTACAGTATAATTAATAGCCGATTATGCGAATAATCTAGCTTCCTAGAATGGAATATTAACCGCATATCTGTCTAGTGCAGCGGTTCTCAATGTTTTTGAGGAGTCGAAACCTATTTAAAACTATCAATATTTTTTGTTTTTGCTGTGTTGGTGCCGGCCGAGAATAGCACCACCCCATCTCTTCCCGTGGGTGTCGTAAGAGGCGACTAAGGGATAAACCGGAGGATGGGCAGCAGCGTCCTCCGCGGACTACATGGTATAACTGCGGTCGCCAACCCGCGCGTGGCGACTACGGCATTTTTCCCCCCAACGGTATGGAAAGCCTTGGGGGAGGCCTATGCCCAGCAGTGGACGTCTTTCGGCTGACATGATGATGATGATGATGAATATTTTACGGAACCCCGATACAACTTTGTTTTTGCAAAGTCAATTTGGTTGGACGCGCCGTTTTTTTCAGAATTTGTGTTACTACGGCAGATTATAACAAAAAAAAAGGGGGTCTCCATACACTCTTATTTTTGCTGTATCGTAAAAACGGTAAAACATATTAACGTCACATTTGATATGATTATAGTACAAACCCTAAAGAGAAACCTCTTGTTATTCGATTTGAAATCGAAGAACAATACTTACTTTGCGGCGGTACGGAATCCTCGGGCGCGAAACCGACTCGCACTAGACCGTTGTATTTTTAAGCTGATTTTTCGACGGAGCCCTGGCAGATGCCATACTGAACCCCAAGACTCCGCAGAGCACACTTTGAGAATTGCTGATCTAGTGTTACAAGTGCATTGATAAGGGCGATGCTTTTTAAAACAAACTGCGATTGATTGGCTGCGCTATCGGTGGCGAGTGACGGCGGTCCGCCGCTGTCGTTCGGGCTCTTGACAATCCTGATAAGATTTGTCCAGATTAGAATAAGGGCGCTCTTATAACTAGTCTGACGAAGCAGCGCCTTTTAAAGGTTCCGTTAAAACGTTCTCCTGAATAAGGATGTTGACTGAGAGGGTTTTTTTTATTAGATACCCTGGTTAAACCCATCTTGCTTCAATATCGTAATCATCAGACCACGGAAAATACGGGGCAAAATTAAGTGACAGCTAAAGATCGCCTACATCGATACACACGTTATCTTTATGTAGGTATATACTATCGAACCAACGGAACCCTGACCCACCATAGAACCTTGTCACAGTGATTGACGTTAGGACTGTCATACGAAGCTATACGACAATCGTACGTCAATCATTGTGACAAGGTTCCATGGTGGGTCAGGGTTCCGTTGGTTCGATAGTACCTACTTAACTTGTATTTTTTTTTTTGTGGAATAAAGAGTTTACATACATGCATAAACTCAATTATCAATGCTTTTCCCATATACTAGTGATCGCCCCCAGTATTGTTTGTAAATATATTTTTTATATATATTATGGAGACAATTATAAAGTTCACACAGAGCATACTACCCGACTGCGGCAAAGCCCAAAAGGGTTATGTGTTTGACCTGTATATATATGTCCGACTATAGGTATATCCCCTCATAACTACTAGATGGCTAAACAGATGTTTATAAATAATACGTAGTTAGATTCCTCTTAACCACTAGTGTCATATCATAACTCATAGGCTATAATGTATACATGATAAGTAACATTACTTTGACGAAATTATCCACACAGCAGTTGGGTTTTTAAAAGCTTGCTTTTAGTTATACTTGTTTTAAATGATGCATAGGTTATGAATAAGCACTATGTAATAAGTAGTTATTATTATCTCTTTATCAAAACTGTTTAGAAAACGGCCATTTTAGCCAAAAACTATGCGTTAACAAAATGGCCGTAGCATAAACTGAAGAAAATTTTTTGTTGCCCTTTAAAACAAGTTCCCGTTGACAAATTGAACGTGACAAGTATTAAGAAGCGAAAGTCTGCTATCAACAAATCCTCGTAACAGGAGTTAGCTGATTGGCAGCCGTCGGTGGATCAAAGAGGCTAGACAGGGAGGGAGAGGGACCGTCTAATTGCACTTAATTGGCGGTCGGCGCGTGCGCCTGCAGTTTAGCAGTTACTCGTAAATGGATTTACAGCTGTCCCACGAAATTGAAGCAGCGATTTAACAATTGACCGGGAAAGGGAATTGTTACAAGGATTTAAGAACAAATTGCTCTGTTACACTTTAGCAGTTAATTTTTGTTTCCAAACAAGTGACAACAAAATCGTTACCATTCTTACAAATATTATAAAAGCAAAAGTGTATCCGTTTGTTTGGTCTGTCGTGACGGTTCAACGCTTCAACCGATCGATTTAAAATAGTGAGATTAACGAGTATTTTTCTATAAAAATTCAAACAGTTCCAGAAGGTATGATGACGAAATGAAAACTATCAGCGGCAATATCCAACGTTGAACTGACGCTTCCCATGTAATAAATCCAATCGACCCATAACGCCACGCCGAAATAATGGCCGAGCATGAATTACAAGTATTAAATGCAGTCTGCCATTGTCTACAGCGCGTAACCATCCCGATATCGGGTCCAGGCGGGCGTTCATAACTCCCCCCGCCGCCGGGGCACAAATTCGTGACACCGCCCGGCCTATTATGGACCGCCGGGCAATAGAACTGTCCGCCGACTTATAAATGAGCCGGGGACAATTCTAATGCTATTAAGACGCAGTAGAAATCAGAAGTGGCTAATTGGTGTCGGTAGGCGTGGGCAATGGACGGGGAAGCTAGCGCATGTGACCTTAATAACCAGGAGATTGCTTTGAAACTTTGGTCTATACTTATGTAAATATCAGTAAAAATTTGTGTCAAGCTATTAAAAAAAAAACGACTACCGTACTACAAGTACTGCCTTCCTAATAGTAGAGGATCCAAATAGGAGACGACTTTCACCCAGCTGTTTCCTGTCACCCAAAGTGTTTTATATCAAACTAGCGACCCGCCCTCGCTTCGCTTCGGTTTATGTGAGTTTTCTGTAACACCCGTACAATATCCAAAACTTATTATACATAAAAACCTTCCTCTTGAATCACTCTATCTATTAAAAAAAACATCAAAATCTGTTGCGTAGTTTTAAAGATTTAAGCATACAAAGGAACATAGGGACAGAGAAAGCGACTTTGTTTTATACTATGTAGTGATTTAAAACGTCAAGTCTATAATTACTTAATAAAAAAATAAAAAAGGAACTTTTTTATATTGCAACTGGTTGTTTAATAGACAAATTACATACCAATCGAAAGTATAAAGCCTATTTATTTATTTATTTATAATAGAATATGCAAACGTTAGGTTGATTGTTTTGTTCCCATCATAATAACTATTTCGGGTAGGCAGGTATAAAGCAGGTAAGTCGGTAGATACTAATAATTTGCACCAAACTTAGCTTCATACTTTCGATTGGTATGTAATTTGTCTATTAAACATTTTTTTCTTTTTATAGTAAGAGTGACGATTATACTGTGACTTGTGAGCGTAAGTATGTTAGCGATAGCTACCCGATTGCCATTAAGACGGTGAGTTGATAAATAGGTGGGTTCGCTAAAAATAAATTAGAAATGTCGAAAGCTATTTAAAACATTCAATATTTTACGGAACCCCGATATAAGCGTTTCATTTCATAACGTCCCGCCCCACAACTTTATTTTTCATACATTGACGCAACCGTGCAAAGTCAATTTGGTTGGACGCGCCGTTTTTTTTTCCAAAATTTGAGTTACTACGGCGGATTATATCACAAAAAAAAAGGAAAATAAAAAACGGGTCTCCATACAATTTTATTTTTGTTGTATTGTAACAACGGTAAGACATACAAGCGTCACATTTGGTATGATTACATATAAGACAAACCCTGAAGGAAACCACAATTATAAAAAAAAATACAAGGTGTAAGTTGGGCCCGCTGATTCGGTTTGAAATTGAATAACAATACTTACTTTGCGGCGGTACGGAACTTGCGGGGCGCGAATCCGACTCACACTTGCCTGTTCTTTTTTCAATCTGATTTCTCGTTTAAGAAGGTGTTAGTGACTTAGTTACTCTTATTGTTTTGATTAGTAAATAAATGGTTTAGCTAAAAATCAGCGCGCCGTGGCTTGCCTCGGCCTCCTGCTAAATAAATGGGGTGCCTATGTTAATAACCTAACCTAACGGCACAGTAAAAAGCATCGTAAATCGTGTCATTTCACTCATATATTTTATGTCTTTTATCTGATAATTTAGTTTGCCAATTACTAATATTAATATTGCGGTAATTTTCTATTAAGCTATCGACGAAACAAAGCGCTTCCCACGGCACATTAAATGACACGGCAAAACTTAGGCGGAAACGTTCCTTTTATGCGGCGTGCTCCATTACCCGGCTCATTTGCGGCAAAAGACAAACGTTGTATCGGCGGGCACAAATTTCGCCGATATAATCGGCCGGCAAGACAATGGTTATCGTTCGGCCGCGATACGGGCCCGATAGAGCAGATGGATGCGGCACGCTCGCGAGATACCATCTCACTCGTGACGCGGCAGGGCAACCTCTGGACCAATTATTATTCAATATCTCCGATACGAGTTTGATTGGTGTGCTCTACTGTTGTCTTTTACGTTAATCAGTTATCGTGGTATAGATATTTATATACGCCTTTTCATGACTTTTGGCATGTTTTCCTGCTGAACTACACATGTTATTTGATATTATATTTAATTTAATATTTGTAGCTTTATATAATGCTAGACTAAGTAGTACCATTGTAATATGAAATATGTTTAAAAAACGACTGAGTGCTGAATTCTTGCGGCGTTTCTTCTCAGCAGTGGTCTCCTCTTGGGAAGCGCTGGTAGATTCTTGACGTGTAAAAGTGCCCGAACCTACTTACTGAATAAATTTCTTTTAACATTTTATCTTTTATCTTTTATGAAATGGCAAACAATAAGATTATTATTTAATAAGTTATGCATTTATATAAATATCAGCAAATTACCAAAACTATTAGTATATGTATCCCTAGTCATAAACTTTTTTAAATATTGATACAAACAGCAGTTATTAATAATACTTTAGCAAAATTCATGCATTTTTCATTCTACAATTAATCTTTAACTTAGGTACTTAATACAAATTACAAAAAAAAAATGCACATTACGCTTAATCGAACTTCAATTAATTACATTAGCGTCTCGTCAACGTCCCGTAGGTATGGATCGACGATACTATTTACAAAGGCACACTTGATTTGATCTGATTGCCCCGCCCGGTCAAGTGACACTCGCGCGCCGAGGTAGAACATAATTGAATAATGGTCGTATTTGTCAAGAGCGTCGATTAATATATCGGGGTATCGATTGTGACATAGCCGGTGACTTGATCAATAGAACAGATGAAGTTGCAATTGATAATGTTTAACACGAATTGGAGATCGATCAGGTATGAGAAAAAACGAGCGAGCGCGAGGATTATAAATTAAAACGTTAATCATATATGTTGGCATCCAAACAAGTCGCTGCAGTACATAAAAGTTAACAGGAAAATACGCAGCTGTGTATTAATTTGTAAGCAGGTGATGACTGCAATTTTAACAAGCAAGTGTAAATAGTAGGTAGGTACCCGAAACTAGTGACAAGAGATCGTATTTAGTTCACTTGCCTCCTCTAATCAGGCCAATGGTTTATTTCGTAAGCTTGATACGTTATCGTAACAAAATGCTATAAAATTAACTGCTCCAACGGCTTCAATGACAAAACAAGTAAACAAGGCAAAACGGCTTGTGTTCGCGTATGCTAATAATGCCTCATTAAAATGTCAATGAACCTTTACAAAGTCGATTTATCTGACTTAAAGCAATGATTTCACGATCAGTGGAGAATTTAACAGCGGTAAGTCGATTAAAATAGTATACGTTAAGGCAAAACATGCAGATAACATGTTTGATAAAATTATATTGTTAAAAGTTTATAGCGAGTAACAACGTCCAATTTGTTCTCCGTCAAAAGAATGTCACACGATGAGGCGTATACGTCAGTCAGTTTCTGGAAATCGAATAAGAATTTTAATTTTACGTAAAAATATAATCTTACATTTAACCGGTGGATGTCTCGATGTGAAGATCATTCAGCTCGGCGAGCCACCTGCAACAAGCATTAATGCACAAGATAAGATAAGATGCAAATAATGAATGGTGGCTTGAACCAACGCAAACAAGATGTTTTACAACAATACAGGCGTTATGTAAAAATGTTAAACGACCGGTCAAAAACGATTATAAATGTGTTAGCAATTTCTTTAGTACTCAAGCTATCATAGAAATGTCGAAATGAAGGTATAGTTAGGCCTAAATTATTTCAGCATACTCAATATGCTAATACTGTTAAATGCAAATTATAAGGTATTGTTAGATGGTACGTGCGTCATAGCAACGTTACCTACTAGATAAGAAAATAAAAAAATAGCATGCATACAACAAAGAAATCGTCATGAAGATACTTAATCCGAAGAATAAGTAAACCGAATCGATATGTCGGTTCATTTAGCAACCCCTAGCTTTTTGTATACATCTGTAAAGAAGAAGAAGATAGTATCACCAACTTACACAATAGTTAAATAGAGAGATTTATGATTTGTAGGTAGCAAGTAATAACGACACTGTACCTAAGATATTCTCCTAACCTGTTGCCGATGGTGGGGTCATACGTCATACCAGCTTAGTCCCCAGGTTTGGCACTACATTTCCAGTCTTTAGATAGCTCATGTCTATAGACCTCAAAGGCCACTTACCACCAGGTGGTATGAATGCTTTATTCAAACTATACCTATAGGAATCAGAAACCCAAAACTAAAGATTTACAAAGAATGCTATTCACCGTCTCGTGCGCACAGAAGTCCGACACACGTGCCGCGAGTGCCAAGACGGCGAGATTACGAAATTAATCGTCTTATCCGGACGATCTCGCACGATCCCGGACTCCTGTTCGCGACAAAAATTTTACACCGCGTGACTTATGGAGCTGAGGAATTTCTGCCGCGGAATTGTGGTCTAAAATGAAAATAGAAAGCAAAAGGATGCCATTCCGGACTCTACAATATATCTTCGCTGGGTTTGTTACGCACTCCCTTTCTTATGAACAACATCAGAATCATACATTTTCAGTTTCAACGGCTTGATCTTCCACGGTTTTACAATAAAAAAATATATATCAGACATTCTAAAAGTTTTATCCTATATGAGAAGCACGTAAAATGCAGTTTGAAAAAAGATCTTCCTTTTACCATCCTTCATCAATCATAATCATAACAAGAAAAGAATCCATAACGGTTCACCGATAAAAATATGCCAACTCAGCTTCCAAAACAATCGTCAACGCATGATGCCCTCTCGGTCAACGGCCACCGATCAGCCACCGTTTTTTCAATAAACAATATCGAGAACAGAGGTAATGCTAATTCAATGGCGTATCTACGTACCCGTCGATCGGGCGATAGTCGACCGATATGGTTCTGCTCGTGATTTATTTTGGTCGCTCCCATATAAGCGCCGTGTACTCCAACAATGGACTCAACTCGATTTACGACTGTCGATTTGAACCGATAAAAGATTTAGTCGCGATCGGGAAGTTGGGAAATAAGCACAGGACTAGGAATTACTTAACGCTGCTGAAGCTATAATAGCCGTAATGAAGCTTTAAAAGACCAAGAATGCGAATGAAGATATATTGCTGCCTATGAAAGAACCAGTTTTAAGAAACGCTAATTACATAATACCATTAATAACACGTAATGGTCATCGTAAAAACATGGAGAGAGATTTACAACAAGATTTAACCGAGCTCGAGTTCAAGCTATCAAACTGCCCGATTCTGCAACCAGTCTAAATATATCTCAATTGCAGCTTCCGCCGAAGTCAATTCTAAAATATCAGCACACATATAAACAAGTCAACGGGCAGATAACTGAATAACGTATGTACGCATAAATTTTAATTAGATACGCCGTTTGCAACATATCTGGGATGTGCTAATAAAATTTCTAGACTGCTGGCATTTCAGTGTTTAGAAACATTCGATTCGATATGCACGCAAAATGAATATCGTAACTGTAACAACAAAGTAGATGTTATCATACATTTTTTTATTAAATGTAAGGAAGTACAAAAATTTGTAAATATACAATAAAAGCAATCCTATATTGAGTATAAAAAATATTTTTCTACACCAAGATTCAAAATACAACAAAAATAGTACTCCTGCAATTTATGTACCATTAACGACGGGTTTCACACAAGCACTAATACCGTTTTCACTACTACCACAGATCCAGCAGATCGTCAAGTTGCAAGGAATTAAATAAATAACGGATGATCGTGCGCAAGAGCGGCAAAAACAAGTAATTGGCGACTTTTCTCCCACGTCGGCGTCGGGCGTGCGAGTGTCATCCCGGTCCTCGATCTAGATAATAAATAGAAAGTGAGTGCGACCAGTGGAAGCTAACACCGCTTAGGAACACTGATCATATCGAATACCTTTTACGTAGATGACGTTATGCTGTGGTGTTTTTGTGAAATGCACAGCGCTCTTCGTTACGACTGACGCTTTAGAGCAGATTCACACGTTAACTTGGGTGCTTGAGAGTAAAATTATATTGTATCGATGTAGGCACAATAGTGACGAGAAGAGCATTAATAGATTCGCAATAATGAACAGACCTAAACGTAACTTTAGTGTCAAAATGAGTCAACGTCAATCGCACGCTACGCTAAATATGAAATGGGACAGAACTTGTAACGGAGACTTAAAACGTCGTAGCAAAGGTAAAACGAATTTATTAAGTCATGTTTTATTCAGTAGCGATCTCACAAAGATCCTTAGCATACAAGATTTTCAACAATTTCTAGTTTATAGTGCCATGTTTCAGTGTTTTGATAAGCTGCCTACAGTCTGCCGGGGATAGTTCTGTGTTTATTGCCAATTTATCTTGCGATTAGCTAACACATAACTCATGCGTACAAGGAGGTGTGGAAACAGGCAAGATTTAGTCGCCAGATCTTTATTAATTGCACGTATCGAATAAAAGATCAATGGATAATTTATTGGTCTTCTAGGTGCGAATTGCGTGAGCTCATAAACAAACGGTTGCGAAACTTATTAACATTATTACTATATTTATGTGTGTTAAGTACGACAAGTAAGAACTTGCATTGCAAGACAGCAAACAGTGCAAACTTCTTTTCGAAAGAGGGGACGCTAGTGTATATTGTTTTTAAACTACAAAATTTCGCAACCTTTTCGGCAGGTTAAGCGGGAAAAATGATTGCGGGCAGACCATTCTAAACGATACAAATTCGGCATCGTCTCTCGTTGCTGTGATGTATGAAACGGAACGCAATATCTTCCTCTTTGGTACAGTTGTTGTAACGTCACGTGGACATCGTGTGCAAGTTAAATAAATACTTCAATTACAATTGCGGTGTTGTCAATAGCCGGAGCGGCTCACGTCTATCACACATTAATCCTGTTTAGTTGGTGCTAATCAGAAGCCATTAAAGTTACGAGTTATATTAAAGTCAAACTTCAAATTGTAAACCAGTCTTTTTAGAGACATCTCCAAGGAAATGGCCATTAACGCGAGATCGGCGCAGGAGTTTATCTCGCGTCGCATTAACTCAAGCTGTGCTAATTGTGGAAACTCGAAGAAAGTGCCGTGTAGCGAGCCTTAAGACCTTTTGTGTGTTGTTTACTTTGATTAGGCGATAACGAGAAACTTTGTACGTAGTGCTTATATGAGTTTCTAGGCTAGAAAGCAGGGAATGAAAGAGGTTGATGCCCATTTTGTATGATTTTGTATTTACTAAGTAACTTCATATTTTTTTAACCAATAAGTACCGTTAATTTATTCAACAAATATATTTGAATTACCAATAATAACTATGGCTTTTGTAACATTATAAAGCTGTAATAAGACTTAGATATTAAGTATCGACAAATTCACACGCTCAAGAACATTATGTTACCTATATGATAGCTAACTCAGGTCTACTAAATGTAGACTATAGTCTATATCATCACATCATCAGCATTTCTAACTAAAGTTTTTTTTTAAATTGATTATAGCACAAATCCTTAAGTATCTCACTCACTACCACGATCTCTTCAACATCCATACACATATCCTGTATCGATCTTGCATCAGATCGATAGCATGGATATTCGCGTGTGACTCGCCAGTCACTTCAGCGACAGGCAGTATCCTGTGCATTCTCTACACGCGATCACAGACTATGCTAAATATAAGTTACTACCAATATGATAACATTGCATAAGCTTTTTTTAATCTGTGACGGTGTAGATCATAGCGAAAATCGGTGTAGACGTTGAGGTGATTTAACATACTTAGAGGCAATATAACATTATTATTTTTTACCAAATACCAGGGAAGCAATTATCGTTACTAACGGGGGCAATACCGCGCGATCTTGCCAAGTATTACATGAACCAACTCGCATTTTAATAGTCGCTTAAAATAAAGACGCGTTAGATGTATTTTTTTTTTAATTAAAAATTTTTTTTTTTTTACAAAATTAATCATATGAAGTTCTAAAAAAGTGAAGAACATTATTCTCCATCTTAGACCGACGTGTAAAAAATGTGACTAACAAGAACACGTGAACGCTGGCGTACCGCAAGGTTATAAGGTATCCCCGCGCTTTATCTCCGAAATATTAATAACCAGAAAGCAATGGAGTTGCATATCATATTTGTTTAAAAACATCTACAAGCATAGCTTGAAATCATCGAATTCGGAGAAAACGTAGAGTTTAAAAAAAAAACATCCAGAATATAAATCGCTTGAAATGGTTATTAGGCTTGATAAAAGATACTTTGTGCTTAAGCCAACATCGTTAAAGGAAGCTCAGTAGTTTATATTGATTACTAGAGGCTCATCTTAAAGCGAAGTTATTGCAGAAATGCGGAGTCAAGCTTTTCAAATTAATTGAAAGCGCTCTCTTTGACTTACCGTTTCTAAGTCGTTATCTTCAAGTTATACAGTCGTGTGGACCAGAGATGCAAATTAGATTGGATTATGCATACTTATTGCCTGACTAGCAGTTGCCTAAGGGAATTGCATAGTATTTATCTGCTTACTATAATTAATTTAAATGCAAACTCTCGTTTAAAAAGGGCTCCGTTATTAAACTACTTAGTTAAACTTGAATTATTACTTCGATTTATCATAGGCCCTGGAACGTTAATAGCAAACGCCAAAAGAAAATACGTGCTATTGAATTTGACTTCCTTAACACCTTCGCTTTACACTTAGCCGGCGGATGACGGCGCGATTGCGGGAATTTGCCGGTACTTCGTAGCGTGATAAAGAACCATGACTTCACACTCGCGTAGTGCACAGTGATTTCATAGTGAAGTTCGCGGTCCCTTTGATGCGGGACAAAAAAACTGATAAAAAGCGGGCAACAAAACATGACATCACGGAAAAAATGCGAAACGGCTCCACACTCACGGTCCGCCCCGTTCGTGGCTGTTGCGAGCGATCCGCGCGTTAAGTGCAGTGCAGTGCCTTTACAGCACATGAGTCCATCCATACTATACCAACCACATAATTGAACTTAAAAAGTAGCATATCCCACTCGCAGTCAAAGCAGACACCTGATAAATCAAGGAAGTCATTTAAAATACATGCCTGTATAATAAATACATACTACATTTCATACATTAATTTTTAGGAAATCAAGTTTAAATGGTTATTTTTTTAAATATGTAGGATTTTTTATGAGTATCTTAAGGGGGTGATCCATTGGCGAGTAAAACCGCACGAGCCAAAGGTCTTAACCGCCAAAGGAGCGCCTAAAAGTCCCCGGTCTTCAGGCGCTCCATTGGCGGTTTAGACCTTTGGCTCGCTGGCTCGTGCGGTTTTACTCGCCAATGGATCACCCCCTTTAAAAGCTGCTGTTTTTGGATAGGGTCAGTAAGGAAATCAAGATTATTTTTTATAGTAAAAAGCATAACTTTTTTTAAATGTTTAATATGTATCTTAAAAGCTGCTGATTTAAAGATAGGGTGCTGTACAAATATGACCTTTTAATGGATACCCACATGACCTTTTTGCAACAAATGACCTTTACTTCACTTCCCTAAAAGGAACATAAAAGTAATACGCCGAATAACCAATAAATAACTAAGTAGATTTTCCGTGCAGTGATAAGCGACTTTAATATCCTTACATGCGTATAGGGTATCCAAATATTATGAAAATTATACGACATTTGGAGTTACAGATAAAAACCATGTAATAATACATTGTGCATCAAGGGTAGTATGAAGGGAATTACTAACGAGAGTGTTAGAAGCCCGACGCCGAAGGCGGAGGGCTTTTAATGACTCGAGTTAGTAATCCCCTTACTGCCTGTGATACACACAATGGTTTTCATCACATTTGCGAGGAAAAAAAACAAAGAGAAAACACTTTAACTCTGCAAAATATAAAGAAATAACTTTTGACGAACGGGAACGTAAATGGAAACGATATTTTTTTTGTGACCTCTACCACAGATAATAACTGCGTTTAGTTTCGACCTGGATTCGAGCCAGATTTAGCCAATTCGATAAAAATGTATAATTACTAAAATTAATGATAAATGTTGATATAACCTTGAAATAGGTATAAAAATAATGAAGTTTAATGAAGCGTATAGGTTTTGTGTAATGTAAGTTAGTCTATAGCTAATTTTTAAAGATGAAATTAGAAACCGATTTAATTTTTGGCTGAAAATTAAACCTCCTTAGTCAGAAATGATGTACGAAAGAGTTGCAAATTTTAAAAAGAAAGTCATTACTCCCTAGGGATGACAAACTCGCCATAATTCCCGCGGGAACAATTTAGGCCATTGTCCTTCTGTATACAGGCATGGAATAACACCATTTACGAGAAAGTGTGATGAAAAATCTTATTATTAATGGTTGCGGAAAAAGAGAATATAATACTTCGTATTGTTTATGACTTTTATCAGTCTTATTACACAATTATAGAATCATCACATGCATAATGACAGATATGAAATCAACAAAGTTAAATAATGCAACAATTAGGACTTTTAAGGATAAAATAAGGCCTTATAAGAGTTATAAGTAATTTATACCAAACTTTATCAAACACGTTCCGAAAGCCCATCAATTATTCCAAATTCTAAATAAAAAACAAATGATTAAACATTAACATAAACATTCGTGCGTCTGCGCCTAACAACTCATTCCGATTGGTGACAGCTTCCGAATTCTACAGATAAATTACGATTCGGCACGAGATACTTTACAAATATTTCCCATCCATTAATTTGTAATATAAGATTTTATAACCACGGCAATAATTAAGAGATCTCAAGAACATAAGTAACTTTTTACAGAAGAACCTACTTCAAACTACCCAGTCCCAGGCAAACGAGACTGATATGTATCTAAAAGCTTGCACGATTCATTTGACTGCCTGGATATTATTTGTTTTGACAATTTAATACCTCCACAGTAAATTCTAAGGTCTCCACGATTGGCATTGGCAGGGCAGTCGCGTGTACAAGAGACAAATTAGAAAGGAGCGTCGGTGGCCTAGTGGCTTAAGGTGTCGACTCGTGATCGTAAGGTATCAAAGTTCCTGCGATTGCCATATACTCGTACCAATGAGTTTTTGTAACATAAGCGCACCCAGCAGCGTAACTATACCGCCTGAGGCTCGTGGCAAATTCATCGGATAGGGCCTTACAAGGAAATTGTCCGGCTCCGATTTTATTGATTTTGATATATGTTAGAGAGTAGTTTAAAATAACAGACACGTATTTTTTTTTAGCGGCCCAAACTCAACCTGTTGGGAGAAATTGACCTCCAAAGTACTGAAAAGTGACTAAACCCTCTAACTTATATAGAGATATTTAAAAAAAATGCAAGTTTCATAGCGGTTTGATTATAAATGTTTAAGAAGATGAAAAAATAATGAGCACGTGTTTTGTTATATCGGATAAAAGTAATATTATAAAAAATACCACAGGAAGTGTATCTTCAATGATCTTTGAAGGGTAGCCCCTCTCAGGTCAGGGGTCCGTGACTTTTTTTTCCGCTTTGCCACCCTTGAATTACACCACTGAGAACACCACTCGACGCTCTGTGCAGGTTTCGTTGGATTTTTTTATCTTTACCGTAAGATAAAAAAATGCAAAGAAACCTGCACATTCCAAGAGCAGTTTTTAACAGGGGTAATTATTAACACAATAAAGCTTATACCTAGCTTCGAAGTATATCCGAAAGGGGTAATAAATAAATATAAAGAAGATAACAAACTAATAACAAAACCTCCAGTTTTATTTCTACTTACAAATAGGTTGGCGTACGTTCCTGGATCCTTTACAGATCGGAACTTAAAGTATAACACGGTTAGAAGGCTATTGTCAGCGGAGAGCATGCGCGAGGCAGCCGTGAATGCAGTGTGCACGCCAGAGATTAATATCCGGCAGAAAATGTTATGCATTTCACTTGCATAATGCGATGCAGCTGACACGACACATCGCGGGCGTCGAGGATACTATAACTAGTGTTTAGGCTGTGCTTACACTTAAAAAAACATGGTTATAGAGGTTTTTAAAACTATATATTTTTTAAATTTTACCTTCTTTATTTACTGACAAAAAAAAAAATACTGCCCAACTAAAGAGCTTCACCAGATGGTCTTTTCTACTGGTCACTAGCTGGTGCTAGCAAAACGCGATTACAAATAAAATGACGTCGTTCCGACCACCTGCACTAGTGCAAAGCGCGCGTAGCAAACACGAATAATATAAAAAAACTAGGTAAATAATAATAATAAATAATAGAAAAAAGTATGCTTTTCAGACCAACCTAAGCATGATTTTCTTTAGAAAATGTTTTCTATAAAATACCTGTTGTTAATTAACGCATACAATCAAAGAAGAATGAGGCGACTTAAACAAGAACATCAAAAATACTGTAAAATTAAAAATGTTATTCATAAATAAATAGTAAGGCTGAAGTAAAAATAAAAATAAATAAATATAAAATATTTAAAAAAGTAATTTCATAATGCTTGAAACATTAGTTGAAATTTAGAGTGGACAAAAACGGTTTTAAGATGGCCAAAACCGGTACCTCTACCCTATGTAACACGTAAAGGTAAAAGACCATATTCTCCGACCAAATTGCCGTTAAGCCAGTAATAAAAATTGATTTCCATTTCTACGAAATGATTCGATTATTTTCATTGTAAACAAACGGCTCGAATAACTGTCCCTATCTTAATAACGGGTATTGCAGATAAATAGCGTTTTAGCTATCGTAGATAAGAACAGATTTAGCGACAGCCCATATCGATTTAATAACGTTTCGCATGTTATCGTAAGCATCCAATGTTGTTATTCTAAACGTATTGAAATAGTCACTTATGCGGTTTTGTTTTATTATTTACATGTTTTTTCACGTAGAACAAATATCGTTAACAGCCAAATAAACACAACTGCGTGTGAACAAAGCCTACATTCATAGACTAGTCTATTCAGCCAGCAAAAGGCAGTGATTTCTATTAAATTTGCCATACAAGATGTTGACGACGAATACACAGTATAAATTAATTCAAACGGCATAAATTGAATTTCGATTCAAACATGATTTAAAGTATGAAGATGTTAGCATTCTTGAATATTATTATTGTCTGTGGTCAAGGAAATAAATGAGACGTTATCGCCGATACTTTTTTGTATTTTTAAGTGATGTCAATTGGGTCTTATCTCGTTTTTATGTAAGATGTTAAAGGCGAGGAGATAAGAATACTTACAAAACTTTCTTTATTCAAGAAAGCTAAGCAAGAAAGCAAAACTGTTATCCCTAACCAGTTAGTTGGTTTGGTAAGAAGAAAACAATCCCAATAAAAAACAGATATTTGCAGATAATTAAATATCAGCTCATATAAAAAAAGAGATAAAAATTAAGTCTGAGGGTTAAATGACATAATTAAGTTAGGACATTAACAGGAACCGTCATACATTTCACAGTTAAGGGCGGGATCGTGAGGTCTCTGTTCGGGGCAAACTACCTACTAGCCTATTTATATTTATCCCTTCCAAGCTCCAGCCAGCGCTTGACAAGTTTTAGCTTATAATACGGGCTCAGACCTGCCTTCATCGTCGCCCGGCGATCTACATGCCCGCGTGGGATCCGGCCCGTTACCGGCTACCTGATGCAGGACTGATAAGCTGTGCTGTGTGGGCAACCTGTGAACAGACTAACAGTTTACCTGCAGTCTTGACTCTATCAGACCGCCTGATATTCCAAAATATGTAAAGAAATATATGAACCAAAATTACGAACTGATAATTCAAAAAATTACGCTCGTTTGGCCTCACCCTATCTCAAGCATGACGACGATCGGCATCAGCGGCCCCCAAAAAAAGCAATGGCGCCGATTGGCGTCACCGCCACTAGAGATCGAATTTTAGTAATAACAGAATTTGTTTCTTTTCTCAAAAAACAGACTACAAACATTACTTTTAAAAGATAAATAAAGATACATTTTGAATATACGATAACGAAACATATTCCTTGGAATCGTTAGAGAAAATACAACGCCCACGGTCTTCTATTACAGTAAAGACAGCGACCGATCGCCGTAATTGGCAATGAATGGATTAAAAGAAACTGATAATCTATATTCTAATACGATCAACCTACTGGTCAATATCGGCCAAGACGTGGCGTTATTGAACAACCTGCACACTCTCAGCAAGTAGAATTCAAATTAAGAAAAACATTTATGAGACAAGCCTTGTGGCCGACTCTACTTTTTTTGCACAATTATCTGATGATAATTCCTATTCAATGCCTATCAAGACCAAAACTGACGAATTCAAATTGAGTGGCTCCAAGATAAGTACAGCAGAGATGCTTTTGATATTGAATTGCCTTACAAACTTCAGCCCAATCTTTATGACTGCAAAGTGCTAGATGCACGTCATTAGCTCTCCAGCTATAATTCTGGAACCGGTTTTAAATGCCTGTACAATACTTCTCTCAACACTGAGTGAACATAGACCACCCTTAAAATCAGCATTTCATATCAGCGTTTCGTACAAATTACTCACACATGTTTACGTACCTACAAACAAACAAGTATGCGTGGAAACGCGTGTATAATCGCTCACGCATGATATCGATGCCACGGAGGCGGCGACGGCGCGGGCGCGGCGAATCGGCGCAAGAGTTGATGGTGATAAAACAATTCGTACGGGTTTGCGGCAATCGCTTAAACGCCGCCGCAGCGTCTTGTGGCATGCTTCATACTTCCCTATCCATTTGTTTGTTGCCGCTCCTTCGCCGTCTCAACGCAATGATGGCCAGGTTGACAGAGGACGAAGTGTGACGTGTGTTATGAAATGTAATATTTCTACAATAATAGATATTTTGCAATATTACAACTGTCAGATCATCTGACATGCGTGTAATCTGATTTTTGTCTGACTCAGATGTCAGCTCTTAACATAAGAAAGTAATGTACTATAGGTATTAACAAGTCATTGTAAGATTTCAATCGCACTCACTTTAACGGACTGATATCAATGAAATAATAATTTTTTTTAAGCAATCGACACTACACGTTAGCCTAGTTAGTAGTGACCCTGCCTACGAAGCGAGTGGTCCCGGGTTCAAATCCTGGTAATATATAATAATATATTATTATAGGTAATATATTTCTCTGAATAAGTATGTTTATCGTTGTCTAGTACCCTTAGTAAAAGCCTAGAGCTTGGTTCGGGACTAGATCAATTTGGGTGAGACCATCCTTCGTTTTTTTCAACCGTGCTAGCTATCGTAAACACTGCCAAGATAAATTGAGCACTACGAATGATTCAGACAAGATGTTGAAATAATTTGAACCATTAATATAAATTGCAATCAAATGCACCTCGGTCGGCTGATGCCCGAACATTTCCAGACGCGGTAGATCAAAACACGAATTTCGCAAGATCCTTGTATTCCTTCGCAAATTGCCCTTCCAAGAAGCGTACTCCGCTCATTAGCCTGCAATAATTACATTTCAAAATAAACCAGCTATACCTACGGGCGTCCCGCTCTATCGCACCAAAACGCCCATAAAGAGAACGTGACAGAGGGATCTAGATAAGCTCGCGATCAGATGAGATCGAGATCAGAAATGCGGTTAAGATATTAGTATTACAAATGTCTCATTATTTATTGCGATATTTTCTGTACTAAATATCGAGCCGTGTTTATTACTACTAACACGGCTGAATTACGCAAAGACTTTGAAGCGTAGCTTTTGGTACTAAAATCTTCGACATCGTTGCCAACCCTTCCCCGGCCAGTCAATTCTTTATGGTGCTCCTTTATCAATACCAGGTTATTGAAGCTATTTGTGTTCTACCAAAGCGGTTAATCAGAATGTAACATAAAATAGTTATAAAATAATCATAAATTAGTCAAGAGATGTCATATATGAAGCAAGTAACGTTTACAGCCAATAAACTAAGCGTATCCATTAAAAGCAATGACATGTTATAAGATTTTATTGCATTACCGCGGAATATTGTAAATAAGAAATGAACGGATTATTCAACCGGTCTAAAATTACCGGTTGGCGTTAAAATAGGTTGGTAACATTGTTAATCAATAAATCATTTGTCTAGACGGACCAAATTTCAATAAAACGAATGAGATCAAATTCATAAGTAAAGCCGGTGTTTGCTTTACAGTTTATATGCACTTACATTTATTATCACAATGGCTTTACACGTTCATGGGGCCTGACGCTCCAATATCTGTAACAAACGAAAAAAACCAATGTTACTTCCGTCCGTTAAATACCCACCGGACCATAGGAATTCAGAGTAAACTCGAAACATGCCGAAGAGAAGGGATCAACAATCGTTAAAATGGTGTGTCGCTTGATAAAAACTGATTACGGTCGATTATTTATGCACGTCCGTCCCGCGGTGAACGGCCTACGTCGGCACGGCACTATGCACTGGCAACACTATGAGTAATCGAGCCAGCTAAATATCACCCGCTCGTACACATCCATTAGCCTAATACCTCGCTGTGTTACTGCTGACAGACGATTACTGTTTTTTAGACTTGTCATCGGCCAAACTCTGAATAGTTAATATCATTCGCAATAACAATTTCCATCCGAGTAAAACAACAACCTGTAACGATCGTGCAAAATCTAAACCGAAGATGTTAAAATCTCAACAAGCATAATACCCGGGCCGGCGCCTTATACGGACGATATTATTGATAATGGCAATGCTGAACTTGGAGCAACGTGCTTTAAAACACTGAACAAAAGATGACTCTAGATATAGATGTAACAAAGTATTGAGAGATAACTAGTCGTAGAGCCGCCATGGAGTTGAAAGAAAAAAGCATTATCAACGAAACGATTCATTTTACGAACTCGTTAATCAATACCCATATGCGCCACGTTTCTTATCTCGTTTCTGTTTGTCGTGAAATATGGAAAAAAATGGGTGTGGGACAGTTTTTTCTTTACATTTGTCACTAACAGATTGAAACGTGTTACTCGATTTCTGAGAAACGTACGCAAACAAGAATGCTACAGGAGAAAATATTTTATGACTGATTTTGCCCTAAGTTAGACAAACATGACGTGCCATTTTTTTCGAGGAATCGGATTGTTAATTTATTCGCTGCTTGCTTAAGATTTTAACTTCAACACAACATGCGCGTGACACAAGCTATTTCGCTTGATAGAAATAGAAACATAGCTTGTATTGTCTCAAGTTCTCAACTGACCTTGAAATGCCGAGTTGGAGGAGGCATACGATGTCCGCTATAAAAACTGTCAGCGATTACCGAGTGAAAGTCATCTCTGCCACGTGAGGACCAATTGTTGCATTATCTCTAATGCCGCTTGAGATTGGTGCAGGAACAATAACATTTGTAGAATCAACACGGTCGGCGGTATTGAGTAATTGCGAAAGATCGCACGGTGCTGTATCGATGGCTCCGAAACAAATCACAGCAATTTCGAGGAGCATTATAACAACGTTTTTGTGAAATTACACGGTGCGCATGATCCACGAGGTATGTTTATGGAAAGTATGAGGTCGTCAATTTTAGAATGTGCTCGGATATTACGTATAAAAAACGGAACGTTGGTATACTTTGCCATACTTTCATGGTCATCAACTTTAATTTACGTTCGCGATATGCACATTAAGCTTAGATGAATTTAAATGACTCGATGTCTATCTTGGGTGGCACGCTGCGCATGAGGCTAGCAGTATTTCACGCACATAATAAACTTAACAGATACTGTTAATAAAAAACTGACCCAGTGCGAGATGAACTCGGCGTGGAGAGGGTTCCATACATACGTAATTATTTTTTTTATAGAATTCTTATAGGTTTTCCCTTAATCTACAAGCAATGAACTATGCATTTTTTTCAAAATTTTAAGCTTATTTTTTTCGGAGATCCGCGGCGGGAATGATCAATGTTCTTCTTATTTCATGAATAAAATCAAAACACAAACAAAAATATTGAGATCCTCAAAACGAGTCCTTTTATTTAATATATGACACAGTAACGTTTGCAAAACATTTTCTTTTAATTTCCCACATACAGACAGACGCACGAGTGATCCTGTAAGGGTTCCGTTTTTAGAGTTCCGTAGTTAAACTAGGAACCCTTATAGTTGCGCCATGTCCGTCCGTCCGTCCGCAGCCTAACTCAGAGACCCATAGTACTAGAAAGCTGTAATTTGGTTATGATAAGTCACGCCAATAAAGTGGTACAATAAAATCTTAAAAACAATTTATTTTTAGTTTACCTCCCTGTATTTTTTTCTCATCTACCCCATAGTGTGGGGTGTCGTTGGATAGGTCTTATAATATCGTGGGTTTGTACAAACAAATTTTAGATTAAGGGATCCGTTTATTAAATATTAAGCTTTAAAGCGCTACTTTTTGTTAGAGTCCCCCCCCTACAGCCAAAACTAAAAATACAAAAAATCTAAAAAATATGATAAATTAAAGCAGATATAATGAATTTAATAGGAAAACTATCACGACTAAGTAGACTTCCTTGGTTCTTGATACAGACGCTTTAAATGTTTATACCTACCGAAAACTTATTTGCGGTGTTGGTAAACTGACCGCGACCTATGTCGATGTATGGGGAAAACAGTTTTTCAACGGCGTAGTTATGTTTGTCGCATGGTCTAATTTGTCTGTACCTAGTAACGGATTCGGAACCCTACACTGAGCATGCTCCGACATGCTCTTGTCCGGTTTTTCATTTATTGTACGGAACCCTGAAAAAGGTACATCACACTCAAAAATATTTACGCAACAGGGCATCCTTATTATTAGTTCGAACTACCTACATATTGGAAAGTATAATGACATAAATACCCAACAAAAACACATGTTCAATAGATCATTAGCAATAAAAGAGACAATATAGTGGGTGCATCGCTCGGACACTATCGCTAGTGATGTGCCCATTAATCATTCGTCAGTGGCGTCTCCTCGGACATAAAACACTGCGATTACACCGGCCATGAGCGTTACATCACTATGCACTGATGGAAAATATGGCGGGTCTGAGGATGAGTATGTTGTTTGTTTTGTTGTGATTGATATGCTAAATTTTTCATTCCTATACAAACAAGAGAGTACCACTGATATATAAATCGAAAAAACATATTGCTTTTGAATAATGTTTCACAGCCGCAAGTATTTCTTTTACGTTTCCGTCTTAGGTTTTAATAGAGGACTGTAAATAGAATAAGAAATCCAGAACTTTACATTAAATGACTTGTTCTTTGGAAATTCCTACAATATAATTTATATAGCAATGCTTATTAAAGCTTATACAACACAACTGGAACTATTAAATGTGGATTTGCTGTATAAGGGGCCGGATTGGTATGTAAATAGCATCACTTTCGCGACCGCAGCCGTAAACTGCGGCAGATGGGTCTCTGGTAGAAAGGTTTTACTGCAAGTGTTTCGTCGACGTATTATAAAATGCTATTTATTTTCAAGTAGTTAAATCGGTTTATCTACCGAGCTCATGAATACACTTTACCGGAGACATGGCTAAATGCAAGTGCACTTAGAGCTTCATACATGCTACTAAATATTATAAGCATTTGCGACTTATGAAATGACTGATTTTAGTAGTTTAGATAATATTGAAATAATATCGACTCAAGACGCAAAATTAAGTGTTAGATACGTTTACAGGGCTAATCTGAACAGGAACTAACAAGAACACGTCATCCATATGTATCGATATCGAACAAATCACCCAATCAAGACATCCAACTAATTAAACTGGATAGCGATGAGAACACGAGGAAACCACAATCGGAGACAACAATAACCCACTTTCGAATGTCATCGCCCAACATTCCGATACGACTGTCTTCTTCGTATAAAACTAAATTATTAATCGTCGCTCAATTGTGTAATCGAGTACTCGACTCGTTTAACGTCTAATTTGAAAAGGTATCGAAGTCGAATAAGGAATCGATGAGGGTCTGACTAGACAGGTTTTAGCTTTTGTAACGTTTTCCGGTCAATTCTAATGATCACCATTGTTATTATATGGTAATCGATTATTAATACATTTACGGATATTTAAGACGACGCCAGTCATCTTTTAATAGACTTGCGATAAATACCGACTAACTTAACTGAGTCTTTTCAGGGTCCTTCGAACCGGATCACGACGCCCTTTACTTAATGAATATGAGTTAAGATTGGTAACTACCGGGGTATATTACCCAGTTTTCTTGGCAGACTGTAAATAGGGAATATCTATACCCATGTATTAACCCAAAAATAAGGTATTTAGTTAATTGTATCGTTTTACAAAATTTTGATTCACGACATGTTTCCTTCTATAGCTTTTTATTAGTGGTCTATTTAATATGTATGCTGGCAGAGAACAAAGAAAACACTTACGCTTTTGCGAATAGTACATTATTGCCTAGGCACGGAAGTAGGCAATTGCGGGGCGAGGATTGGTTTAAACGGACGAGCTTGCGAGTCCGTTTAAAAATACGAGGCCCGCAATTGCCGTTCCTGCCGAGGCATATATAGGTGCTTTTCTCAAAAATCGCAAGAATAAAATTATGTTGGAGTAAAATTAGCTTCCTCTTTTAATTCTTTTGGCGTACAATTAAATTCTTCATCGCTTGAACTCATTTTAATTGCAAACAAACAGAAGCTTCACATGAAAAAATTATTACCTACTCTTTACCGTCTTTTGTTTATGACAAGGAGAAACGCAAGCTTTTTTTTTAAAACTACTCAAGCTATTCGAGATACAGATAAAAAAGTTATATTCCGAACAAAATTTGGATGTAATAAGACTTGTGCCCTCATTTTATTAAGGCCGTTTTCACTTTTTAAAAAGTTAGATACTAGATGGTAATGAAATTTGTATGCAACATTGCGTGCTTGTGTAGCGAGCACGCAATGTTTTTTTTTTTTAATTTGAGATCTGTCAGTAAACTATGTACTTCGCATCCCAATATATAGATAGTAATGTCAACTTTTCCTGTCATTTTTGAGAAAATGAAGTTTGTATTATGTTACTTTTCCCAAACGTACTTTTGGTGAAAATCATGAATACCACGGTACTTACTCAAGTTACCCAGTGGCAAATGGGGTTTTCACCCTTTGCCAAGCTCTGGTAGAAACCGCTGTTCAAAATGACTGACAATTATTTACATGTGTGAGTAACTTTATTGAAGCCCCAGCAACAATTCCCTCCCCGTAAAATAATTCCGTATTGTCTCTCTGCATACGTTTCTCACGCTGGCAAAGAAAATGATGCTATCTTGAAACTCATGAAGCAGCAAACATTCTTGAAACGTACTAAATTTCCACCAAGACAGGAACGGGTGAAGGGCGCCAACAAAACGTCGTATGTAACGACTAACGATGTATGATAATTACACTGTCACTATTCGAGACCTTCGAAATATAAAGAACTTTGAAAGTACAAAGTTACATAACGATATACTGTTCGAGACAATGTTTCATGTACGTTTTAGAACAAAATATTATTATGATAACGAAGTATTATTTAAGGATCTGACCGCTATAGATTAAAATTTTAAAACAACTTTGTCATTAGTGCACGCGATGCTCGATATCAAATTGATGCAAAATCTATATTTCGATGCTTAGAGTAAATTGAAGTGTCACAGCAGAATACAAACATTAGTATAATACAAACACACAACACCTACTGTTAAAACAAGATCAAAAAGACCAAGGCGCAAACTATGCCATCTTTACGACTCTTTCGTTATAGATCAATTGATTGGTGATGACTTTAGTGTTTCAAGTTTTCGTCAATAACCTGATCTTCAGTATGAGAAGAGTGTATTCTCTACATAGTGGATGTTCTAAAAATATCTTTGTCAAAAACACTTTTTTGGGACAAGCTTTTACTGTCGATTGTACTTTTATTTAAAGTCATTATCTGCTTATCAAGATCAAACTAATAATTCCCTACACGGTGGGTCTACGTTAAGTATGGCGGAGATCCTCTCGCCACCTTCTGACTCCATCGTCAGATCAGCCCTTTGATACACAAACAGGGTTTACATGTATCACCATCATCATCATCATGTCAGCCGAAAGACGTCCACTGCTGGACATAGGCCTCCCCCAAGGCTTTCCACTCAGACCGGTCTTGTGCTTTTCGCATCCACCCCGGTCCCGCGATCCTGACGAGGTCGTCACTCCATCTTGTTGGAGGCCTACCTACAGCTTGTCTTGCGGTCCGCGGACGCCACTCCAGAACCTACTGACCCCATCGGACATCAGTCCTGCGAGCAATGTGCCCCGCCCACTGGCACTTCAGTTTAGCTATTCTTAGGGCTATGTCGGTAACTGCGTGATAGAATCAGAAATGATGATATCCGCAGTAAAACTAAGGTTTACATGTATGTGTGGTCTTAATTTCAGCCAAGCCAAATACGAAAAGTGCAAGTTAAATAAAAGCTTGTAAAAATAGTATAAGTATCCAATTAACTAATGTGTCTCAAGAGAACCTTAAAACGACTAATAGCATATCCGTGTAACTAAGGAACGGCTACCTAAATCAGCTCCTGCGATTGATAAGCCGATACTTTTCGTACGTCTTTCATGCCCGTATTGAAACGTCACTGGCGCGATAACATCTGACGATCGTTAGAAACTCCACCGTCACTCCTCACTGACGCGCATAGCCAGAAGGACATTCACATTACTTATTCAAATATGCAAACCCAGTTGATCAGATTGCACCTTCATTTCCAACTGAAAGCTAACAAAACACGGAACAACAGACATATTGAATAGACAAGACATAGATCAAGCAATTCAAACACGATAACGTAATACAAATTCGTGATCCATCAATAAAAACGAGAAAGTACACTTGACGTCGCGGGAGGGTGTAAAAACCGTCGCGGGCGCAGGTACGACCACGAATAGAGGCTCGTTACGCGCCGCTCTGCCGAATGATGGATGGCCGTGTCCGATCTGCGCTCGCGCTATTCTTTTACCGCCTGTCAATCCTAACACCCTCCCTATCACCATTGTTGAAGGTTCAAAATATAAAGCCCTAGATTTACGGAGCGCAACGGAGAATTGTACGGCGCGTCCGCAGAGTGATTGACAAGTCCGTGCCGATACAAGCGGCCGTCATAAAATATAGCCGCCACTAGTTAGTACACATTCATTGCTCTATCGCGTCCGTCAGTATAAACGATACAATTTCATTTATACTATCAGATTAACAATAACAACATTATTCATAAAAATAACAGCTAAACTAGGGTGGGAACGATGGTATAATAAACTGAAACAATAACCAAGTTTGTTTATAGGAAAACATTAATCATTAACATCTTCTGCGAAGTCTTGAAATGAAAATTACATTCCTAACAGAAATGACGCGCAATTCATAAACGTTGCAAAGTCAAGTAACTAAATAAATTCAAGGCGTACGTAACTAAATAATACTTGCGATACCATGTAAGTGCATTTGGGTAATAAATAATGACGTTTAAGAAAGTCAACAGGTTTGCCGCGGATAACATTTCCCCGTACAATATATCACGAGGCTGGCGACCACCAGAGGTCCGGTCGGGGGAAGGCAACCGTTACTTCGTGTCCAATAAATTCAACAAGGAACGCGAACGACAGGCATGAGGCACTGCCGCGACCACGCATCCATCTCCCGTCAGCGCAGACGTATAAAGAGCCGCCGCTATACGTCGCACGCGCACCCAACACCGATAAATCAAAAATTCAACTGTACCGACTATTTCGTAAATATCATTTAAATTCAAAGCGAATGTGAGATATGACCGAGTATGGGAGACGAATGAATGGCGCTTTCATATAAATCTCGCTGCTTCCGAGTTGAAAGCGACTGCCGTTATTGATGGGTAAAGCACCGCATCGTCTGAAGAAATTATAATTTTCTACCGACTATAAAAATGATTTCGATCGATCATAAATTAAACTGAGTACTTACAAGAGGTCAGCCCAAATCATAGCTATCGTTTAATATTCTAATCATTCAACTAATACGAAGTACATTACGCTACACTACAGTTATTAAAGATGGAGTACCAAGAAAAAGTTAGCGATAAGATGCAGATACAATAAAATGTTGATGACATCAGCTGGGCGATAAACCGTGAAGAAGCGACAGATGTCCCTTGCCGGATGTTAGTCATACACGACATAGGCCATACAAACCACACATTCATGTGCTAACAAGACGAGACAATAATTTATAATTGAAGACATCCCGTCGGTGCAACGCGCTCATTCTGATCTTAATCGAAGCACGGTCGGCATCGAAAGTAGCTGTATGCTTCGGTGCCGTGTCCTTGTTAAACTTTAGACAAATTCAGATGCCATTTCAAATATGACGTTAAAGTTAGCTAAGTGTACAACAAGTATTGGTAAATTAGTTATTATCGGCAATAAATCTCAGGTTTACGCTAGTGAAACGTAAAGTTTAAGAATAGCCGAAACCCGATACCTAACTCTCTTTTACTGTTGAAATTTATCTACCGCAGATATTTAAAAAAAAGTACTTCATTTAATTCACAGAAAAATGTTGCCTATAATAGGCCCGCCGGACTTTATGTTAACGGCTTAAACAAAGTCATCGGACGAGGGAATAGAACCCCTTATTGCACACTACAAATGAAACAACTAATATCAAGTTCATTTAACACGGTTAACAAAATTAAATCGCTTCATGGTAATTGGTGATTTCTTCCAGATAACCTATAACAAGAAATGACAAAAAATGGTTTAGTCGTAGCAAGAATTGGTAAATATCATGTAGAATATATTAAATCCACGTTATTAATGAGTTATATTTGAGAAAAAAGTTTAGTCTTGTATAGACAAATAATCATTACAAAATGAGTTGATTTCTTCATACTTTTACCGTTCACCATCTAAATGTCGAACCGCTGCACAAAACGGACCCACATTTAGAGAAATAACTCTATCATACCATTACGCTACCCCGGAGCCGATGCGGTTACAAGCTCAAATGGTATGGAATCAGCCACATTACCCAAGCGGAGTGACTCCTAGGATCGAAGATTAACGGGCGAGATCCGAATATATAGTCACGTCTCGGCTATTAGCTGGGCTAAAGACAGATACACATGCGAGCCACACAAGATTTTCTTCTAATGCCAGCATTGTTAGCTGAACTTTAGCTTAATTGTGAAGGAAGATCTAAGTCTAGTTGGAAAATGAATGTGCAAGGGAAGACTGACTTTAAGTTTGACCCGTGCTGTATTTTTTTTAAACAATAATTTTTCATGTGACTAAGGCGGCAGACGAGCAAGCTAGTCTCCTGATGGTAAGTGATCATCGCGACCCATAAACACCCGCATCACCAGAGGAATCGCAGGTTTGCTGCCAGCCTTTGAGAAAAGAGTAGTAAAGTCGTATTGTACCTAGTCTAAACGTAATTTTCAAATCGCATGCATTTCTCAAACCATTAAGACATTACACTCAGTACTGCAATTATTTTTGCATTAAAGCGTTCCTCCTTTCTAACAGAAATCTGGAACTACTTAATAACCGTCCCAATATCTTTGATAACATGTATCAACTACGCACTTTAGGATTCTGAGCGCACCTTACCTACTTTAGCCACCTTAAACTGCCTCGGAAGTTTTACTACTGAGTGTATGTAATACACATGTATTCCAATGAGCACTGTAAATTTCAAGTCTCAATAGCGACCACCTCATTTCTTATTAACCTCATTGAAGCACGAGCCGAGGTATAGCTGGCTATTAGCAATCATAAAACTCCGGACGACCGACTCACCCACGCTTGTAATGCACAAGGTGACTATGGATGTTCATATATTAAATTGGTGCTAATGAGACTATCAGACTACTGTGTAGTGCAAAAACCAAGCGGTTAAATATTGGACATTGCATTATAGGTACATATGCTGGCCCTGCGGAGGGATGTTGCTTTCCTCTGTCTTTTACCGCATTTATCACGGAGAGTGCTCCGAAGAATTATTCGGATTGATACCAGCCGCTGGATTCCACCATCGTACAACTCGTACCAAACTATCATTTCATCAACACCATCTTGATAATTGGAAGTCCACTACCGTGCGTTTTTCGAGGGCTTTCTTGCCACGCACCTTATCTATGTGGAATCAGCTTTCGGGGTCTGTATTTCCGAACCAATAGGTCTTGGGGGCCTTCAAAACAAAACCTACTCTTACTCAAAAGCCGGCAGCGCACCTGCGATTCCTCTGGTGTTGCGGATGTTTATGCGTCGCCATGATCACTTACCAACAGGTGGCTCGCTTGTACGTCTGCCTCCTTTTTCAATTAAAAAAATAATATATATATATATATACACTTCTAATTCGCCCTGAACAGAGTCCTCACGACTTCTCCTTCTAATTCCGTCACTGCCTGATCGGTTGCCTCTGACTTACTCTTCTCCCAAATTTGTATAAAGATTGCATTTACGATTAAATCATCGTTGAACAAACATACGAACGCCCACTCTAACACTCTTTACTCTAACACGGACTGCATGGAAAATAGGAAAAAAAACTTAACTTTTTTTAAACTAACCATGCTCGACTTACGTATTCACATTGGCAACATTTTTTGATAAACGCGAACGAAACAAACTAGTACTTACTTCATATTTTTATTACATACATTTTCTAATGTAGAAAATAAGTAGTAATGCAGTATCTACCTAAACATTAATTATCTTGTTTAGAATTTCTAATTTTACCTTGGTTTAATACGAAGAAAAACTAACGAGTACCTATAGCGTCAATCAAAAATAAAAGACTACTCGCTTTCAAACTACTCATTAAAAAGAGAGGCCGAGAGGGAGAGAGGGTCCAGTATGGGCAGTTTTTATTAAATATTTATAAATATAAGGTTGAAGTTGTGTCAAAGCCATATTTTCCCCTAGATATAATGAATGCTACAGCCGTTCAAGCACTCGGCCCCATTTTACTAGGTCAGTGTTTTGTTTATAATGCTCAATAAATATTCCAACAGCGTTCCACGTAAATTGCCATGGTTTCTACAAGATGGTCCTAGCAAAAGATACCATCCCAGTCCCAAAAGGCATGAAGTACCCTAATGCCATTACATCGGTGGAATATTTTAGAAATTTTCAACAACCCAGTCTAACGTACGAACGTAATTAAGTCTATAAAGAATTATCAGCTAAACTCTTAATTACAATTGCCATGCTTTTAATAACCTTTTTATTATTTCCAAGGCAAAAACATATGAAAGTTTAATGCGGTTCATAACACCACTTGTAATAATATTGTAGAATTTATAAAAACATTAGCCCATATTTCTGTAACCGTGAATTACGGCGCTGCTCCGCCCACGGCACGGCGGGGCGCGAAGCAGCACACCAAATAAAAAATATAAACACATCTTAATGTAATAAGTAATAACATACAGTTATTGCATCCTCGGAAGCATCTCGAAGATGTGGCGAATGGAGCTAAGATAAGAAGATTACCTAGTGCTACTAGACGCAAGCCGCAGAATTCGCGGTTGACAAAGCTTGCTACCTAGTGGTTACGGAAATCGGTCTTAAAAGTTCCTTATTGAGATAAAAAAAAGAGAATTGTCTTAATAACATTCAGACTGATTAAAGCTTTAAACCAGTTTCCTACTAGAAGTACCTAAGTGTTACTTTTCGACGATAACGGACCTTCCTTAAATCATTATTTCTAACTTGAACTTTAATTTCATATGCCAGAGGAGGCAAACAAATGACCGTGTCACCTGATTTAAAGTGATCACCGCCGAAATATGATGCGTTACAAGAGTATGTCGTCTTGAAGGTCCCAATGTCAATACGGTCCAGAAATACCACCGCAATAAGACAAATCCATAAAACTGTCATGCGCGGTAAAAAGTTCCGTAAAAAACCGATTCTAGCCAATGCAATCGTGAAATAACACATACCTACAGGGTGTTCAAAAACTTAACGATACCCGGCACCAGGCTATCGTTGAGTTTTGGGACATCCAGGCTTTACTAAAATTTACCTTATTGGACATCAAATGGCAAAATCCAAGGCCCCGGTCTAACAATTGTACCAACAGGTGTGTTGTATGTCATCGGAGTAGCGCGGATACTTATACCTAAGATGACTAAGTAAGCCTATAGATACGCAATAAAACCATTACACCATATTACATACATGTTTACAACGCGTTAGAGTATTAAAGATGGCATCGTTTTAACCGGCATAAAGTGAATACATACAGTTATGTCATCGTAAGAACATGTCACCAAAACCTAGTGTCAAAGAAGTGACTGGCTGTCGAACAATATTTTACAAACTAATTAAAAAAAACGCTACATTCTACATTTTGCTGGCTTGGGTTTTTAAAGTTTGGGGTTTTCTACGCATGCGTAATTGAACTAATGGAATAAAACAATCCAAACTCCGCCTACGGGAAGCAACAAGTATTTATATTTGCTCTATGACATCCAGAACTTGAAACCCTTAACGCTCCCATAAATTAGCAGTTCACGTGCAGTCCCAAGACTGTCATAAAATAGTAACTATTTGAAGTAGTGAAATGAAGTTGTGAAGAGACGTTACCGGGGTGCCCTAATAAAGCTATAAATGTTATGTACTTCTTTTACCAAACTTTTTTATTCAGACAAGTAGGTATACAAAGACCGTATTCGTTGAAAAGCTGCCATTAGTTATTGAGGCAGGCTTCGTACGTAGTAATGACGGCAAAAATTGTGATGTTCAGTTGTCTTAAGAAAAAAAAAGTTATAAAGTATTCTCTGTTTTCCTCGTCGGGGTATGAATGTGTATTAGGTTTGTAGTATCTTAGGCAAAAACACCGGATTAGGTTATTTTAACCATGAGCAAGAAGTTTTTGCTGCATGTTCGTCATACTTTAGAAACTTTGGGCACCTATCCATAAGTATGTAAAGAGCAACTCGAAAAAGTTATGTTTAAGTGATATTTAAATAGCTTACAAATACATTTGCAAAAATATTTCATGGTTTCAGTTTGCATGTCCTTTCCTTCTAAGTAAAAATAAGTTCAAAACACAAAAATTAATTCACCAAATTCAGATTAAATGAATGTTTTAATGAACAAATAATAACAATACATTGCGTAACTCTTATCAAAACTTACACACAACTTCCTGTAGCTAACAGTTAGGTCCTAAATAAAATATGTGTCATATCAATAAAATCACAGAAAACTCACCTGAATTTCTGTAATATCTCCAACCCAAAACAAATCGCGAACCACGATACCTCGTCAGTTTATCAGTTATCACACAGCACTCAGTTCAAAATCACGGAAAATTGAAAAAAACGAGCATCGGCGTCCGCTTCTGAGGACGCCTCAACGTGGAATGGTGTCTGATGATGGCTAGCCCAAAGACAAGGGGTGAGCCGCGCGCGGGGTGAGGCGCCGAGGGCGTGGCTTAGGCAGACCCGGCGAACGGTGATATATGGGCATGTTAACACTTTAATCCAAACACGCCTCGCTGTCACGCGAAACGTACGAATTCTCAGTTAATTGTTTGTACGGTGAAAGTCGATATCTGAACGTTCATTAATAACAAGGTTGTTAACTGACGCGAGATAAAGTTTTCGTTAAACATGGCGGCTAAATGACAGACTAATTATGTTTGCTTATTATCTAAGGCGCTTATCTTGCGTTCGAATGTGCATGGGAACAAAGACCGACTTGGAAAATAATAATACTTATGGGTTGTTCGTGTTATCTCTTAGCGCTGCGTCTACATATTGCTTCAACAACTGAAAGTACGTAAATAATAATTGGTATGGACTTAAGCCCCATGCTGTGATTGTTATGAAAGATTCGACCAGAGAAAATTGACCTGAAATTGTGTTATGAGTTATGGTTTACAACGGAAAAAAACTTTTGTGTAATAACAGAAATTTTTATTACGAAACAAAGTAAAGAAAAGACCATAGATGAAGAGTGTAGTGACGAAGTGAGAAATAATAGTTTCAAAGACAATATTTTTTGGTAATGATTATTGAGGTTTTCTCATCAGTTCAAGTCTAAGATAATAATTAATCAGTAAATTAGCCACATCCATGCCACATCAGTCCTTTTGCACGTCGTGATATGGAGTGACTCTACTAGCGCCTGGGGCAAGACTATGTCCGACTTAACTCTGAATGAAAAAGGGTAAATAGTAGATTGTGTGACAAGGGAGCAAAATGACGCATTTATGGCGAGGGCGTACATTGAATCCTGAGCGTAGTGAGGGATAATTTTGCTACTGTGTGTCAATATTTCTTTTCACATCACCTATGAGGAAAATAAAAGATCTTAGTAATAAAACTAATTTAATTGTTTACACTATCTAAAAGCGCTGAAATTATCAAATTTTACAACAATTATTAAATTTGGCAACAAAATGTCCTTGAACAGAAAAGTGTGACTTTGATCCCTCCTAGCAGGGAGGAAAAGTCCCCTTTCCGAATAGGTGATATGAATAATATTTTATGGAGTATACTAAACTGGAAGCGGTCGTAGGCAAATTGGACTTCCTATTGTAGCCTATTGGAACGGTCTCCACTGGTCCACAATATTAATAATATTGTTAGTTTAATTTAAGCCTTATAATAACGATTTTTGTCTGACAATGTTTTTAATAAGTTCTATTCTATTATACCCTTTTTTTTCTCGAGGACTCCAGTGCCATTGCTCATACGTTAACCTTTTTCAAAACGCGAATTAGAAATGGTTTACATTTTCCTGAAAGTAGTCGAAGCACAACGCATAATGAAATGATAATGAGTACTAATATGTTTAATTCGATGCAGACCCTTGTCGATGATTTTAGATAATACCAGTTTATGCTCTATCTTCGTGAGACCTGGCACCTATTTTGATAGAGCTGTAAAAGCAACCTGGTAAAATAAACTAAAGGGTATCTTTTGTCTACGGTAATTTGTTCTTTAAAAAGTACGCTACGAGGTTAAAACCACTTTTGGATTATTATAACTAACACCATACCATTTAAATACTTAAGACCGACTGAAGTTTGTATGGAAGAAGGTTAACCTTAGGCTATAACCGGTACCAGGGAGCCATAAGTCTTCAAGACATCTTAATAAGGAACACCCTTCAACGATTTATGGCTACTGAACAGTATGCCATTCCGTAGAAATAGGAATTAAAGATATAATTAGATAGAGCTCGACTTCCGTGTAATATCGGTAGAAGTAATTTCTGCTGCAGCCGTTAAATTATTAGTATAGTCATAAATAAATCATTATCTTAACGCACGTATACGCGTAAAGTATGCTGTAGATATTAAAGATGACCTGAATTAAGTTACAGCGGAAAATTTTCGAACGAAACACGCCTTTATTTAGTTACGGCATTGAGGCCTCATCAACTTTACAACACACCTTCCTTTTCCCTCTTGTGTCTTTTTATACTATAAATGTGTTAACGTCGTTCCTTGCTCTTCTCTTCGTTGTTCCGTGACATCGTATCCTAAGAGCACTTTTAATGTAAATTCTTCGGACCAAGACATTGTTTTGGGTATATTAGTCACTTTTAGTTTTATCCAGTATTCAGCACTTCAAGCCAGATCAGACATGAAACACAAGTATCTTTTTAACTATTCATAATAGAGATCATACTATTGCAGGTGGTAGGACCTAGTGCAGGGTCCGTCCGAATCGCTACCACCATCTTATCCATTAACCTACCGCCAAACAGAAGTGTTCCCATTGTTGTGTTCTGGTTTAGGGATAAGACAGCCGGTGTAATGACTAGCATAGAGGCATTCCATCTTAGTCCTCAGGGTTGGCAACACATTTGCAGTCATAGGCTTGCAGTCTAGTGAATGCGAATGTCTATGGGTTACAGTTTCCACTTACCATCAGGTGGCTTGCCTGCTCGTTTGCCTTCACGATGCCATAAAAAAAAAACCTTTTCTCTTAAAAAAACGTTCAGTCTCCTGAAGGTGTCAAAGCCAACATTTTATCAAATTTCACTTGTTAAATTGTATAATTTCATCGAATTTCAGGATATCTTCAACACAAATTACGTAGGGCAGAGTAGACTTGTGGCTACCTAGCTACCTACTAATAATTAACTCGTGCAGCGAGAAATTATTTTCGATGAAACGGAAATTCGGCTTGATGATACGTTCGTTGAGCGGTTTTATCGATAGGTACCCGACAAACTTTGGATGGCTTCGTAGTGGGATACTATTATGGTAACTGTTACCAAATCGCAGTACCAACAGGCCATTAAAAACGAATAATTTCTAAATGCCCAGCGCTTCCCGATTGCACAGAACTGCATTATTACTTAATTAAGTAATAACTCCTTCTCGTACTTAACTGCGACTATAAATAAAGTAATAGAAAGTATTATCACACGTGTGAATAGAAAACTTAAGTGTCAATTTTACGGTTGAATGTAAAGTTACGCAAGTTTCAGACACATGTAAATTCTTTCTGTACCATTTTTCCGTTTCTTCACAATTTTCCGTTTGACAAGTCTAACAAAAATGTTGAAAAAAAACCTGACCGCATCTTTTGATAGGTACTATCGTTTATGGTATATTAAAGTGACATATTATTAAGTACCCAGTGACACTCACGGCGCTAAAAATAATGTATTAACGACACCGTTGTTGTCAAAATTGGGTCAACCGTTCAGACTCTACGAGGAAAATTTTAACAATACATCCAAATAAAATACTTTTTTGTCCAGCAGTCGGGTAAACGTAGACTTTGCTACTCTCTGATTATCCATATCCATCTCCCGCCACGAGTCAATCGCCAGAGAATTAAAATTGACAGTTCACAATTAAGGGCAAAGAGCAAGTGCGTAGAAAAAATAGTACTCTATTTAATTAAAAAAAGCTACAATTAAACAGTAACGGCATTAATAATTATACGTCAATTGATTGATAGTGCTAGTGGATCACATATCACATAGTATTTGCCGATCAATTTCAGGGTGTTTCCAGTTTTCAAGCACTCGACCAAAAATTAGACTTTTGATACTCGAATGTTTGCTTATAAGTGATCACTGATCAGCAACCGCGAACTATTCTTACGTAAACGAAAGCTGGTTCGAATAGACAAGTGGTTAATCTGTTGCCTGTGTGTATTCACTGAGATCGATAAGATTTGACGGCCAATCATTTCAGTAAATGATTTCAGTAATTTTATAATGGAGAAGCAAACCTGCACACAGGGTTAAAATATCAACACTTATATACCTGAATCAAGTAGGTAAGAAAGACAGAAGATACACCGATGCTACAGTGTCAGCAGACAATGTAAGACAACGTGAAAGGTTGAGCCTCTAATCAGCAGATCCCATGATTTAAATACCATACAATAGAGCGTACAAATAAATAATCCGTTGAGCAACAGACAACCCGAGCCTGTTCAAATAATGCTAACCAAATTGACATTTACTTTGTCAGGAGATTTATAGGAGAGTGTGGTGAAATAAGAGAAACAAAGGGCAAGAATTCTGAAATGAATTAAGGCAGTTGGTAATGTAGCGAAGGAATTTGTCATATTGCATAAAGTTAACGTTTGGTCTATTTACTCCTGCTATGTAAGTAAACAAGTGGTTCTCAAATTGATACCCTTTTAAAACACTAAATACTATTCAGAGCCCCAAAAAAGCAAAATTGAATTTTTGAAGTTTTATAATTAGATAAAAAAATGGTTTGGTCTAAAATCCAAATAGGAGACGAACTTCACCCAGCTGTTTATTAGATAAAAAGTATTTTATATCAAATTTAATATGTTAAGTAATATGTTGCGAATAGGTAGGCTGAAAAAATACAGCCCAGTACATATATTACTTAATAAAAAAATAAAAATGCATTTTAAAAAAAATGCAATTGCTTGTTTAATAGACAAATTACATACCAATCTAGTATGAAGCTTTATTTTGGTGCAAATTATTACCTGCTTTATACCTGCCTACCCCATAGTTATATTATTATGATGGTAACAAATAGTAGTCAACCTAACGTTTGCATATTCTATTATACGGTTTACACTTTCGATTGGAATGTAATTTGCCTAAACAAGCAGTTGCTTATTAAATTTGATATAAAATACTTTTTATCGAATAAAGAGCTGGGTGAAAGTCGTCTCCTACCCGTATCCTCTACTAGGTCTTTTCATAACATTGTTCACAGCCAACGCTCAAATGAGGCGCACTATGAATAGCTGAACTAGACCATACTGCTATGTCTAAAAGTAGAAGTAGCATTTTTTAGCGTCATTATTTAATCCTAAAGTCAATAATACTAAAGTTATCTTCTACAGCATCTTCACCTTTAAGCATACATCTAATCTTGCGAACGAACTTGTTTGGCTTATCAAATAAATCTAAGAGCCTAGCCTAGGAAATTTCTACGCCATTACGTATAATAACAATTATTAAGATTTCACTACGATGGTATTAATAACAGTTTATAGGTTATGTCATAGCATTTGGCAACTTTCGTAAACACTCGAGGTTTTAACTTGAACGTTAACGGTGTAGAGTAAGGTTGTTTTAGTAAGTTACTTTAGGGAAGGTACCAATTTGTTCTGTTGCGATGCGCGTGAGCAAGCAGGTGCGTTTGACGAGTCGACAGTGGGCGGGGCCTCGCAGACAAGCCAGCAACTTCAAGACAGTTTAGTGTCAGAGTGTCAGGCTTTCCTATATGTTGTTTGCATTGGAGATAGCCGCAAGATATAGGTAAATTTTAATTGATGATCTTAAACTTTGATCAAGCCTGGCTTTTGGCTTGAGATACAATAGTTGATATTTGACAATCTCAAATGACGATAATTTTCGAAACAAGTCTAACAAGAAGCAAGCTTTAAAAACTCACCTGCTGGTTTTAATATAGTCGCCTACATAATTTTATTCATATTCATATGTAATTTCGTGATCTGTTTTTTAATTAAAATACCCATCCAACAGTGGCTATCCGTTCACTCCTTACCACCATGCATAAAGACCCAAAATATTACCCTTGTTCGGCAGTTGGGTAAAACGTACACGAGAAAGATATACCATTTACATGTCACCACCTAACTTACCATCAGGTGCGCGCTCATTAAACCAAATCAAATCAAATAAAAAAAAACAAAGTAACAAGTAAGTACAGATGAAGACTATGAGACTCTTGTAAATTTTTGCCAGTGTTGCAAAATGCCAATAGTGGGTACGCTAAAGCCACGCACCCTACGTTGCAACTTTCGACGCACCACCACTCCGCCACACCCAGCGGCCGGGAGTTCCAAACGCACTGTAATCCAACAACAATAAACAGATAGTTAATTGCGACGCTGTCACGGCGCAGTATATGGTAATGAGGCCCGGGGATGGCGGCTGCATGGACAATATCTCTCTACGGTGAAAGGTAAGATGGATTTGGCGCGAGGTGATAGGAGGTAGCGTGGCGGTGTGAAATTTCAACGGAGGATACCTATTGTGTTTGTGAACACGCAAACAATATTATGTATTTGTTGTCTAATTTCGTATTTTGTGCAACATCTATAAACGTTATAACGTAACGTTAGAGATCGCTAATCAGCGATAAGACCGCCTTTTGTTACCTGTATTATTTTTAACAAGCGATAATAGAGCCTAACTTTGTTAGAGTGAATTTGCGGCCTACTCAAACACTTAATATCCTTATTCTTACACTTTAGAGATTTACAGTAAAACCACAAATATAAGTTAAAGACTAATGCCGAAGATAAAATACGCAATGACAGCTAAACAGGAATAGCAACTAACACGCCGCTAAATAAAATGGCGGTCGACGGCGTCGCAGCAATGGCTGCAAAGCATTTGACCAATAGCCGTCAAAGATTTTACCCGCCAAAACGCGCTGCCATTCAATTAGCAAAAGCATCGTACCTTATATTTGTGGTACTAAGTAGTTACTGTACCTTTCTGCTCAACAATACTTCGCTCATTCCTGTAACTTGTTCCGCAGAAAAGTAGTGTTTGCTTAGCTCGGTCCGTGTCTACGAGATAGGTGCAACATGCGCTTTCAGGGTACGCCTCGTACAATCTCGGCGGCTGGCACCAATACGTTTTTATCATTACCAATCTCTGGTGGGAAAGTTAACAACAGCGGGATCTTACGATGTCTAATCGTGGCTAATTTGTCTGCGATACGGTAATGTACGGCTAATAAGGCTTGTAACGAATTTAAATGGGTATTTAGTACGGTTTAAACTGCATTTTACTGTATGGTTTATGAAACAGTTGTTTCTAAAGCTGGTACATGTAATAACTGGGCCTCTGTTCCATTCATTATCTATATAGGACCATGAAATTAAATTACTTGATTCCCTACATACCATACCTATTCAAAATAATGAGTAAAAATCACAATAGACATCTTAATTTAAAAATTAATGGTTTTGCGGGTGGTAGGACCTTGTGCAGGGTCCGTCCGGATCGCTACCACCATCTTATCCATTAACCTACCGCCAAACAGCAGTGTTCGTATTGTTGTGGTCTGGTTTGGGGATAAGACAGCCGGTGTAATGACTAGCATAGAGGCATTCCATCTTAGTCCTCAATGTTGGCAACGCATTTGCAGTGTTAAGCTTGCAGTCTTGTGAATGCGAATGTCTATGGGTCACAGTTTCCACTTACCATCAGAAGGCCATTAAAAAAAACCACAGATTTACAGTCCGTGCGTCGACGTTATTGGCCTGGCAGTTCATCCTATTAGAACACAGAGTATAGGAATTTATACACTTTTTACAGATTGTGGACTGTCAGACCGCCTGACAGACTTAGTACTTCAGGTAAAGTATTTGTTCACGGGCTACTGTTGTAATATTTTCAGGAATGAGCGCTTTATTCCACTTTGTCTTGCTTGAGCCATATTGTGAATTTTAAGTATACCGGCAAACCCCCTGGGGTGCGGCGCGTTCCCATACTAAAACTCAAAGCGTGGCCGAGGCGTTTTTGAGTATAGTACGCGCCACACCGCGCTGCCCCGACTCTAAGAGCATTTGCGGCTTAATATATAAAAAATCTCATAAAAATCGATCGAGCCATTTCGGAGGAGTTCGACCACAAACACCATGATATGAGATTATTTCAGAAACTTCATGGTAGTGGAACGTGTCGGGATTGACTACCTTATTTGCCTAGGTTTTTAGTTTAAATTGTACACCTTTGACGCTATGGGAGTTCCTACAATCAAATGAAGAGGTATCATAAAGCCCACAATGATCCGATATCAAACCATAATTAGCTAACACAATTTGGCTCTAGACATTTCTTGGAAATTCGAACGAGTCACTGCAAAATTTAACTAATAAGTAAGTGTAATTTTTTCCTTATTTTTTTTAAATTAAAAACTAGGTTCTGCCCGCGGCTTCATCCACGTAAATTTCGATTATGGTTATTCCTTCGGGAACTTTCACAGTTTCAAAGATGTAAAGTATCTTTGTGTTGATCGAGGGTACCTATAAGAGCTATCGCCATCCCAAATTTCATCTACATTCTTACAGCCAGGTTAGATTCAATATGTTTTGGGTGCTTGTCTTAATTACCATTTCATAACAAAAATGCACTTATACCTATATGCATTATTTTATTATTTTATTTGTGTGCAGTTTATAAGCTAAAGACCTATTTTTATAGGTGTCCTGCCGTTTGACCAAAAGTCATTTGGCAAAATTACACTTGACAAACAACGTTTTGCAAAAAAATGTTTCGCCAATTGATCATTTTACTAGTTGTCATTTTAAAAATGGCTCACTTATTCAAATGATCAACAGTTAAATTTACATTTTATAAGTAATTATTTGACAAAATGAACATTTAGCAACGGAGTTATCAGACAAAATTTTAAATGCAACGAGCAAGACGAATCTGGGCAGAACTGACTCGGATAGGTTAGGTTAGAAGGCCAAGGCGGGAGCTTTGCTCCCGCCTTGGCCTTCGAGGTTATTTTTTTCTGCCCAGAAATAGGTAAACTACAGGAAATAATATTTGGTGAAATGGAAAACTGTCAATTGACATTTTATTATTTAACACATTTACCAAGTGTAGTGTTTGCTAATTGATCATTTGCTAATTGAGTTTTTGCAAAATGATACTTTTGTCAAATGTCACGTTTGCCAAATGATTATTTGGTGAAACGTTGTTTGTCAAATGATCATTTGTCAATATTTTTTTGGTCAAACATTAGTGAACCATTTTTATATTACCAGATATAACATCTGATCTCGAATTCTCGATCGATAAAATCTCGATATACGTTACTAATAACGTTTATTATTTTAAACCTCTTAACTTATTTCTATTGGATCCACTTAGCACATATTAATTCACTCGCCAGTTTTCCAATTCCAATAAACCATACGTGTATCGGGCGGAAATCGACTGTAAAGCCGTTTCCACACTAACGACGGGTCAGTTCAGTTCCCACGGAGTTCTAGGTTGCTTTCCGCGATTAGCTATACGGGGCTAATTATGCCGGTGTGACCCAGCCCTAATGAGATGGGATGATTTAGAGCATTATTAATATCGAATGGGATAAACTGGGCTATAAAGTGTGCATGTGAAGGGTCAGCTGATTACTACGAGCCACATGAGATATAGTGTAAGGTGTTTGATAAATCTTCAAGGGGAAATTATCCAACATCATATAAGAGTATCTGTAGTTTTAAAGGCCATAAATTTCTTTCAGTTTGGAATTTGGCAGGTTCTCAAGCCAAATTATTTCTTGACCAAGAAAAGAAAATATATGTTTAACTCACCGAATAGGAAACTAATGATTAAGAACCTTAATTTGAAAAGCCGTTAATATGAAACGTGTTTATTGGCATTGCGGAGGGAATATATCCCACCCATAGTCGCGTAGCGATAAAACATAGAGAAACGACGACTGTAAATAAGGCAGACACATTTATTTACTTTCGCACCGGGATCTGGAGGCTTAAAATTGCACTCTATATTAAATAGTAAAGTTTGATTTAAATATTTGAGAGTAAGACAATGTTTGTCATCCCACTTCTGAATTAAGTATGTTACCAGTTTTTGCATAAAAATGGTATAGGATGTTTTTTTCATTTCTGTCTGCGTGTGATACAGATATCATTTCTAGTTTTCCATTTCTGACGCAACGCAATACAGCGTTATTGACAAATCACTGTTGAAATCGTTTAATTCTTTTAGAGTTACAAGTATAATATTCAACAACAGCAAAATAAACAACTATCAAGAAAGTTTAAAATATAACATTGTTGAGAACAACTTGAATGAAATTACAATGCTGTTTCCCACCCATTAAAAGTTCGTATCATGTATGAAAAAAGGCTTGTTTTTTGTTCTTGTTGAAATACACATTTTACGTAGAATATCTAAGGTTATAATAATGTTAGGTGACAGTAAAAAAACTCCGATAAAGCGGCATTTTAGTCCCACAGAGCCACTCATGAACGAGTTACAGGGAGCCGTGTAAAGGTCAACGCATACACGACCGCCGTGTGTAAAATAATTCGTATTTGAAATCGGAACTAGCTGCGCACACAGTGGCGACAGTGCACAGAATAAAATTATGTGCGTGTAAATTTTTAAACGAAGAATACCATATGTTTATTTTTATAAGAGAGGGAGGTAAACGACCATGCGGCTTATCTGACAGATCTTTCCTCAAGAGTACCTACCCAAATACGTCATCATTTATGTTGATTAGTTGACAGATGAAGTGCCTTTTGGAGATGCGCAAGTTTCACAGGCAATGACCATACAGTTGCATGACAAAGTTTACATTTAATAAGCACACACAGTAATAAAATGCGCAAACGCATGACAGCGCCGCCATCATCAACGTAAAAGTATCTCCATATGACAACGCATTGACGCCGATGTGGAACCATTGATAGCTTTTCAATCTGCACAAAAAAAGAACTCTCAAAAGATGAAGCGTAATATTTAGTCAAGGTCAAAGTTTTTTTTAGCAGATATCGGCACTCAGACATGTCACATTAAATATAGTCATACCCATATTGATCACTAAATACAAATATCGTCAAATAAATGGGTGAATATAATGAACACAATGTTAAGAATATAGCTACATGTGAATAAACCCATAGACTGCCTTATTTTACAGATGGTTTTCGACATTTTCATACTGAATTATCTGTACACTGTGGCCATGCGCAAGAGCATTGTAACAAACAACGGGATCCCATCGAACACCGATAATGCGATTTATGTAGAAACGGTGTTGGTCGTGTTGAATTATCAATAACATAAATAGCTTAAACTGATCGAGGGAGTAACATGGCGGACGCATCGGGAGCAGGTGCTGATGCAGAGGATAAAGCTTGAATAACAATAAGTTTATATTATAAGTTACCTCTCGAACGAAAAAGAGTGAAGTTCAAAGCATCTGTATAGGTACTCAGTAATTACTTATGACTGAGATTTGTACCAAAAACATCTCGAAATGACATAAGTACCAATCGCCTTACGGGGTAAACCTGCGGAGACACGTTACTCATATAAGAAAAAATCTTTGTTGATTTAAGATAATTATCATGAGTTTATGCGAAACACATCTCTTAGAAGGACTATGTTAGATCTATATTTTTTTGCATGTTATGTCCTCAGTCCATCATTGATACCTAGTGATTTGTGAAGTACTTTTTCGGAGAGTGTGGAGCTTTCCTCCAGTAAAAATAACGTAACCACTAACCACCACATAATCCGCTTAGCAGTATAAAAAAAAGTAATAAATTTACACTTACTCTTAAACATATTTGTTTATAAACGCTAAGATACCAAAAACTATAGACCTTCGTCGAATAAGGCGAACAGTGACAGTGGATTTACGCGTACGTCTAACGACGTAGGTAGCTGTGCGAATTTCTCCTTTGCCCTTAAACGATTCGTTGGCTTATTAATATGGAAAGGTGTGGTTTGCGTTTGAGAATGGCTGGTGGATTTCATGGGGAATGTACAGTTAAATATCGAATATTGAAGCCATTTTTGGAAATTTTGGTCAGACATCATACCAAGGGTGGCCTAGTGGCTTCTGATGTGATGTCGACTAGTTATCGTAACAGTTCAAGCCTTTTGAGTCTTTCTAACTTTCATACTACCAAATGCTGTTACGATGAATGAAAAACATTGTAGATGGTATTGCGCATTAGAACGCTGAGTATGCATGAAGAGATGAAGTGTATCCGAAAGGACATCTGTATAAGATAAAACGAGATGGTGACACTTCCTAAATATTTGCTAAAAATTACTGATTGAGCGGGAAATGTTACATTGGGTGAAATCGTAATCTAATGAGCGGGTAATGGACGAAGAGAATTAGGTATGGGAACCGGGTGGTCAAGGAGAGAACTTAAGAAGTAAAAACAAGATATACCCTCCTTCCTTTAAAAAATATGCTTCCATGACACAACAATATAATTGATTACTTTATACACAAATGTTGCGCATAACTAATCAGTAAAACTGAATTCCGTTAACGGTAAACGAATACTAAATTGGATATAACACAGGACATAAAGGTATAAGATTATTATAATTATTAACGATAAGTACAAACACTTTAAATGAGCATTTTGCTTACAATATCCAATTTCACGGGCACTAAATAAAATTACCATCTAACTGACAGAGTAACAAAGCTGTCTCAATAATTCGCGTAGAACGAGATAAGCGAGGAATGTATGCAGCCCATTAATCACAAAACGCATACGCACAACAATAATTTAATGAAAATATAAATTGCGGACGCGCCGCGGGACCGATTCGGTTAATATGCAATAATTGCCATAAGCACCGTATTGGACAGTGTGCGCCGACGCGGCGCGCAATCAAGAAAGAATGGGCCATTTAGCATTTCTGTTAGAGCGCAATTACAATTCAATTTTCTTCGCAGCACTAAACGTGTGCAATAAGAAGATGCATCGCCGTAGTTACAAGGATGAGCTCGCCGTAGAAGGCGCGTGATTAAACCGGGATTTGTTGTCGCTGAGCCGACAGCCGGACGTTGAGATAGGTTGTATTGTGACGTGAGCATTCCTATTACACGAACGCGTGGTGTCGTTCACCTCGCCGAAGGCCCAATCAGCTGGTAAACAAACAAGCATCAAATCGTTAGATCACCGTAACGGGTCGTAGTCCTGTTCGCGGAGTCGATAAGATTCGCCAAGTCCGAGTCGCGCCTATTGAGGGTCGTTACGACGCGCCGGCGCGAGATGATCGATAATAATGGTAATTTCGCCCGGAACACGTGTAGTATCGCGGCTCTTCGGCGCGATCGCCGCCGCATGCCTGCCCTATTAGGACGTGCGAAAGGCTGCCTCGATGACAGAAATGGCTTACGAAACCATCGATATTTTCAAAAGAATTTAGTGTAACGGAAATTTTCCTTTAAAGATTTGCGGGGATCAAGATAATTTCCCATTAGATGATAAATCTTTGTTACCGTGGGAGAATTTGCAAGGCAGGCATCCGGTTGGGTATGGTAACGTAACGTGGCTTGTCCTTTTTGATCATGTAAACGTCGCTGTAAACGGAAAACGGGACAACGCCAACGTTGTCAGCGTCAATGGCGGACACTGATAGAGATACGGTAACGGCGCGCCTCGTGGACCTTAAGAGTAGGACGTATGTAAAGGCTTATATGAACTGTATTTATGAGACATCCAGCCTCCCCGGAGTCCCATAATGGCAACACAATATCACAATACGGGCACAGATTTATGCTCGGGCGCATCGCGTTCTCGCACGCGGAAATCCCATAGTTATTTACCGGTTGCGAGTTAAGTGCGGCAGATTTATCGGGCTGCGCCCGCGCCGCTCACTCGACGATCTCGTTCGCGTCCCCCGCGTCCGCGAGTGCACTATGATAAACACCGTCATGTGCCTGCCTGATACCACTATATCAAGGCTTAAGGGAAATTTAACTGAACTAGGTATAATTGCAGCTCGCTATTGCAGTTATTCATCTCCCTGAGCGCTGTGTGGTTCGCGTTCTATAAATTTAGACCTGTATCATGTGTGTTTTCGAGTTTTATAAATCTCCTCAAGTTCGAGTTCATTCATAAAGGATGTTCTGTACATCGTTGGTGTATTATTACTCGTGTGAAATTACACTCGGTCATTTGTCAGGAGCGAAGCGGGCGCTAGAGTTGGCGTTCCACGGTTATTAATTTCATTAGCTCGCTCTTAATCAAACGCAGACTGCGGTGGGTGTGGACGGCACGGAACCTGTCCTGTAATAGTAATAATATTGAGAGGTATCGATGGAAACAGCCATTTGTTATGTTATTAGTCGATTTGTCATTACAAATTAAATATGATAATCTGCAGCGTAATTCTGCAATCGATACTGACTCGTTGCAGTAGTGGTGCAATCTGCCTTACTGTGTGTGCCGAAGGTCGAGTATTGAAATACCAATAGAGGCATACTTGAAGGTGCTGGGGACCAATAAGGACGTTTTTTGAAAGTGTTTTAGAATTTTGTAGAAAAAACCACCTAAGACTTACACAACAAAACAATGCATAGATTACACGTTTTAATGTCTTTGAAACATAACAATTACGCGTACTTTTACAATCAAATCATGTCGATACGTGCTAAGTAACATGCATATTAGATTATAATATGAAGTTTTTAATCATACAAGACTTTGCCTAAACAAATAATAGTTTTGGTTCAAATCATACAATATAAATATCAACGATATTACCTAATAAAAAATCACGTAAACTTATTGGTAACACCCTCTAAATGAAATAACTCCACGTGACACTCGACCAGCCCTAGCTAATGTGAGCGGGAGCCATCGAGCTCATAACACCATGTCATAGATCATCGCGGCGGGGCAGCCGGCTCAATTGTGGGGATTGGCATAATGACACGCCGGCCGGCTAACGTACAGCCACATTACCGTGACACCTTGACGCACGTCCAATTATTACGCACAATATGTTACCCCGCGGACCGTAAGCTGAGCGACGACTGGGGAAAGCCTTATGCGATAAAATACCAGCATCAAACTGTTTAGTAAAGATGCAACTGGAGCAGCTATGGACATTCTAAGAGTGGACTGGTATAATCATAGTTTAACAATTCTGACTTGCTCCGGAAATGGCGGAACCTCAAGTGCTGCCTGCTCAGTGAATAAAAAGACGACAAAAGAATAAGAAACTAAGAGATTGATAACGAGAAATATGTCTTCAAACTTTTACGAAGACCATGCAGAACCTGAGCAAGAACAGGAATGTGTATCAGTAATATACTTCGAACAAACGGCAAATAGATTGTTATGAAGGCTATTTGTCAAATTACCGTTCCCATGCTGCTATGCTATAAGAGCTCGTGAGATAATTTCGCCTTTGTACAGAACTTTAGTGTTTATGTTTCTTTTGCTAACAAGTTTGCATCAACCTAGACGAGTTCGATAACCATACCACTCTCCATAATTCCATATCGATTCATCCATCAATCCATCCATTCAGCCCCAATCCACCCACTGTTGGGTATAAGCTTCTTCCTTATCAAGCCACTTTCCTCGGTCCTGCGCTATGGCAATCACTAAATATTAAGTAAATACTTAAGGATCGCTACTTTCCTAGTGGTAACTGTTATATCTTGCATACCTTACTTGTCCGGTCTTCTCTTATTAAACTAACTAGGTAAATTAGGAACCAATGAGTAAATATATTATCTAACAACCTTTACTTTACAACGTAATATTTTTACAGTCACCCCTTCGTCTAAAGTATGGAATAAGGCTTGCCATTAATACATATCGTATGCTAGTCACTTTGAAGGGACGAGATAATGTTGCTTGTAAATAAATCCCAGACGCCACGCCGGGATACAAATGCAGCGGCTAAAGGAGAAATATGGCAAAAACGGGTTAAAATATTGCGCACATTGTTACGGGTAACGCGAGATTATTGAAGTCTTATTTTTAATTAATGTAGTGGTTACTTGGCTTGGCTTTAAGTAATAAGTTAAGATGCTAACGCTGTGCTGTTATAGTTATTAAAAGACCAGAAAGTAAAATACTAATCCGAGTTGAAAATGATATTCCTAAGCAGCGTTGAGGTGAAATTAATGTCCACACACGTATTATATGTAATGTGTAATATATTGTGCATAAATACGTTATAACTGTCTATAGGTGCACTGGACCTATCCTTCTAAAACTGCCTTCCAATGCTTGGTTATTGAATCCAAAAAAAAAGACAATTTGATTTGTAATCTCTTAGCAGACAAATTTATAAGGTCTAGAACTAAAAAATCTTCAACCCATCCCGGATATAAACTGAAGTCTATTCAAAATATGACAGTAAATAAAAAGGAGCTACCTATATCGACGAAAATGATCAATATTTAATATTCCATTCATATCCGTATAATTTTACATTAACATCATAAGATTCTTCTTTAAAAACAAAACGCTTTTCCAGAGGCGAAATATTACAGGCATCAAACAGCCTAGATTGGATTGGCTATCTGCAGGCATTTCTCATGTGTACCCAAGCCCCAGATCTGGAAGGGTTCGCGAGAAACAATCAAGGAGCTACATCCCCCGAACGGCCAATCAGTAGAAACAAATGACCGTCATTTCTCTGCACAATCTATTGCGGAAACAGGCGATCCTTTACAAAAATGAAGGTCTTCATTTGCATTTCTTACGCTTCGAGACTTGTATATGTATGTAGTAGTGTTTATAACATAAATAAAAGAGATACTTTGATCAACAATAAGTGCATGTATGTAAGTATGTAAACACTTCATTGTACAACACAAAAACCAGAACAATACAATTAAAGATATATAACAAAGCCGAATAAGGCTCAAATAATTGATGGATAAGTCCGAGAATCAGGCCCAGATGTAAAGTTATTTCTCTTTTTACGGGATTATAGTCCATGGACATAAATTAATGTTTCCTACAGGTTTTAGAGAAAATTAAAATTAAAATTGGATTTGGATAGAATTATAACGTTGCGGAATTGAGAAAGATTATAAAAAAAACCGGATCTTTTTTATGATTTTTCTTGTTGGATACTTTCTATTTATGTAAATGGAATGTTGTAGAGTAGTACCTAGGTATTTCTTTATTTAATCGTTATCTAGCATACCTAGTACAGTCAGATCTAGGGAAAAGTAAACCCCCTACAAATAAATTACTCATGCTTATCTATTTGTTTCTCCGTTATATAGGTAGTTAATATATGAAATGACATGCGCGTACGACGGCTTACGTCAACGTCATATACAAACTCTTTGATTTCTGCAGTTGATTACATTCGTAAAATGCCAGGCATAGCCCTAAAGGAGATAGTCAATATTGCAACAGCTCCTTGCTTACCCGTTCGTGAAATACGAGTTCATTTATAACAGCATTAAACACTGGACAAGACTACGTAATGACGATTAATGCGCAGTGTCCGATAACTCGGATAAGTCACGCTCGTATGCGGGTTGACAAAATATCTTCCACCCATCGACAAAGGGCTCAACTGCCATACAGATACTATAGACGTTGTATTCCTTTAAAACTAGATCAGATACTTTCACAAAGTCATATCAGACTTAATCATATTTTTGTAAAGAGAACTTTGTTACGTTAATAAGACAGTTTAGTTTTAACCTAACGCAAAAGCAACAAATCAGCCAGTGAGAAGTAAGCAGTCGAAATTGTAAGGATAGAAGCGGGTGCCCAGTAATCTACTGGCCTTTCATTAATGAACATTCCCTACTTAAAGAGATTAGCTGGACCGCCCAAAACTTGGCTCGAGAAGTAAGATTTTGACTAAGAGCTGTCAATAAATAATTTTAATACTGTGGCTTAATCGACTTAGGGAACTGAGAACTGATTTTGACTGATGCAATATCAGCAAAGTTAAGCGGTAGTTGTATACGTTGTAGTAGGTAAGTAAGATGAAATTTGTAACGAGGTTTATACCTATGCGTTACACCCCGTTCATCGCTCGCTCAGCATTCTTCTATCTGGCTATTTTTATTCTAAATTCTAAATTGCGAGTTCTCAGATGCCTTATTTTATAAAATTAACCTTGATCCCTTCCCGGTGACAAATTCTATGATTTCCAAAGACTTTTTTCTACAAGAACTATGTATAGAGTCATGTGTGTTTACTTGCTGAAAATAACGTTAATTCTGTTTAACCTATTAGGAAATCCGCTTGTCTTTGCCTTGATATTCTAGCAAAGACATATCGGACATGCCGGCCATGATGTCGCAAGAACTGCGTCACGAACTAACATGGTCTACACTAAGTCTGATTTATGAGTGAAGCTGGCAAATCGATACGGCTATTTGCAGCCCCACTGACTGACAACTCGTTTACCTGCAATGACTAGCGTGATGCGACTGATTAACCGTACAAACAAAATCATTCACGGTAACCACGCATGGATGCCCGAAATATTCTTACGAACGATTTTGAACTGTCATTCTCCACAGCTTAGCAGTTTTCAAACGACAGTTCGAGATTATTCTTGATGAGGATCATCAGGACGCCCACCGGCTATCCGAAAGTCCATGGCTGGTTTGGCCGCGAGACGACGAACTGCACGGGTAGCACTAGTATTTTCTCGCCCGTCGCTCAGTGCGTCTCTATCGTTGCTGACTAGATACAAAAGGGAATGTGTGCTTTGCCGCCTACTCCTGTCGATAAAGATCACACTCACTCGCACTCAAAGAAAGTTCAAAGAAAGTTTTTTGCGGGTGGTAGGACCTGGTGCAGGGTCCGTCCGGATCGCTACCACCATCTTATCCATTACCCTACCGCCAAATATCAGTGTTCGCATTATTGTGTTCCGGTTTGGGGATAAGACAGCCGGTGTAATGTCGTCATTACACATGTTACAATGTAGTCATTGCCTGTATGCTAGTGCATAGAGGCAATCCATCTTAGTCCTCAAGGTTGGGAACGCATTTGCAGGCTTGGGCTTCCAGTCTTGTGAATGCGATTGTCTATGGGTTACAGTTTCCACTTACCATCAGGTGGCCTGTGTGCTCGTTTGCCTACTTTGCCATAAAAAAAAACAGAAAGACAAAACCTTAAGAGAACGTGATAGTCTGTGTTTAATTTTTTTAATACAATTAACTGTCATGTTAATGTCGGCCCTCAAGCGGTTAGTCAGTGGGGCCCTTAAATTCAAGCAAAGGTACGGCAGGAACGACACTTAAAACTAAGCATAGTGCTTACTTTTTGTATAGTATTCGCACTCGCACAACAAAAAAACTGCCTGAAATTGGAAGATATGAGCATTTCGGACTACATTCACACTGACTTTTACAAATATGCTATATTTATACCCGTAGTAGTCAGATCGTCAAATGTCGATGTCAACATAAAACAATCCATATTGCGGGCTATAAGGTAATGGCAACATCAAAACGCTCAATATCATTGGAATTTCACCGTCAATTTATAACAACCAAACCAATACGCCATCAATACTCGTTAACTTAATATGATTTCCTACGATCGTTGAATATAAATCTATCTCGACGAGGTGTTCTTACATCTGCCTCTCCATTAATAGGTCTCGCTCACCCCTTTCGGGCCATTTGTTACAGTTATTACAGTTCATCCCGTAAGATACGGACGCTGCCCAGTAAGAAGATTACCTCGCTAAGTGCGGGCTTGTAAACTCGTTAATAATTTGTCCCTCGGACTTAGGCCAAGTTTCTGAGATTATTCATAAGGTGTTAACAGGTAATTCGGTTTAGAATATCTAATTTGATAACTTGGTTAATCTTTCCGGGCACAACTTTGCGTTGTGAAGGTTTGAAAATATTTTGATTATGTACACTCAGGAGCAAAAATACCGGGTCAGAATGCGTTTTTCATACAAACGAGACTATTTCGAAGCCTTGGTTCCTCGGCAGGGGTTGTTTTGAGTGAGTTTTAATGGTGGATACTGCGAGGTTCAATAGAGGAGGTCAAAAGTTCTTAATATACCTAACTGATCGCACTACCAGTTAACACCACAGCGGGAGAGTTTGGGTCAGCACTTGGATTTCCTTACATTTTATTGCCATTTCAGATGTTTTTCTGAACATGCACAATTCTGGCGTTAACCGCAGATTCATTCAATTGGGTATCCTACGCACTCTGGAAGTCCTGTATCGATGCTCGGGGTATTCATCATCAGATTTCACTAAAAGCATTCCCTGGCGAGGAACCAACGCTTCGAAATAGCCTCTTTAGTATGAAAAACGCACTCTGACCCGTTATTTTTGCTCCTGAGTGTATATTACTCTTTTTTTTTATAGTCGCATATTGTTTGGAATCGCGATCAAGTGATGAGGAATAAAGGTGATACAAATAGATCAATCGTCGCTAGATCGATCGCTCGATTGATGTTATGACGAGGGAATCGCGTTATTCTATTACAATTAAAGAATTACTAGCTGTAATTTAAAGTGTAAAGATTAACTAAGCGAATGCAATTAAATGGCTTAAAAATATTTAGAGTGCTTTTGGGTAAAACAAAAATAAATTGTGATCTAGACACATCATTTCGTTATACACTCGTAAAATCCAGAGCATTTACACGGTTTTGTAGAACTAAAGAGTCTGTGAGCTAAGCTGCAAACAGAAAGACGGACGAACGGACGGACACGGCGAAACTAGAAAGTTTTATCCTGCTTTATCTTGTCTAGGGGACACTGTTGATGCTGGAAAACTTATCCAAACTTTCATGTGGTCAACGTTTTGCACCATCTTATAAACACATAAGTAGTTGATTCTATTTTTTCTTTTTTCTTTTTCACTCTCTATCTCTCCCGTAAGACTTTTGGCCTGTTATCCTGCAGGACTACGCATGTTATTTGATGTTATATTTAATTTAATATTTGTAGCTTTATATAATGCAAGACTAACTATTACCATTGTAATATGAGCAATGTTTAAAAAATGACTGACTGCTGTTTCTTGCGGCGTTTCTTCTCAGCAGTGGTCTCCTCTTGGGAAGCGCTGGTAGATTCTTGACGTGTAAAAGTGCCCGTGCGGACTACTCACTGTTTTTTTCTTTTTCTCTTTTTATCTTTTAACTATGGAGGTTCCTAGTTTGACTACGGAACACAATTCTTTCACTCCCTATAAAATCTATCAGTACAGTCTTTTAACAAAGAAAACAAATTTTCAAATCAAACAGTTAATCATTTATTTATACAAAGTTCTCCCCATAAGAAGCCGCGGCCCTCAAAGCCGCCGCCCGGCCCTCCGGCGAGCCGCCGGCGAGGGTCTGACCGGTACAAATGACGTACATTCGTCTAGCACTCCTGTTACACCGGAGGGACCATCACCTCACAACCGTCGCACTGGTTTGGGTGGTCAGATATCAATATACAGTAATGAATAATCCTGCCGGTCTAGTACGGTTGCCTTGATCGCGTGACAAAATATGGGTAAATTATCCGTCACTCTCGTACTTAGATTACTCAGGTACATGTGTCAGAAAGTGACGGAATCCACATTTTGTGGCGCGATAAACGCAGCCATATTAGGCCTCCTGCGGGCCCGGTGTGGTTGTGTTTATTGCGTGAAAAAACATTCATCATTCTCGTACTGTATGTGTCAGATGGATCCACATTTTGTCGCGCGAAAAAATGCAACAATATTACGCCCCCTGGTGTCTAATACTGCATTTGTTATTTACCCAAACCGTGGGGCCACAACAAATTAAAACTGTTTAGTCGAGCTTTGACGTATGCTCTATTGGTTGACGAATATCACGTGGTATTTTTGTTTACGTTTGTGGTTTAGGTTCAAAATATGTGCCTTTATCAGAATTGTTAGTAAAAGAGTGTTGAAAATATTATCATAAATAAATTGTGATCATGCCTTCAATCAAACCAATACCAACTAGATAACTTGTCACGACAAGCTAAATGCTGTCACGCTTTACTAAATAAAAATAATTAATTGTTAATTAATTAAAAAATATTTATCACAACTCACATGACCGGTTTCACCAAAAATAAAAATACGTTGAAAATAAACTTTTCTTGTATTGAATGGGGAAATGTACCGACGGACAGACATCGTAAGTTTAATAATAGGGTCCCATCTAGCACCCTTTGGGTACGGAACCCTAAAAAGTAGAAAGCACACTTTGTGATCCCGCCCATATCGTCATACCATTTCTGCCCTCCTAAGGAAAAAGGGCGCGTGTCTCATCGAACCGCGTATGTATAAGTAACCTTATTTCTTAAGATATAGGGGGCTACATTTGTTAGACTATCAAATGGCGCATGCGTCCTTTTGTATTTTAAAGGGCAGATTTCGTATCCAAGTCTATAAGACGTATTGTGATACAATGTCGTTTGCAAATTTATCAAGCCGTTAAACAATGGGTGCTTCACCGTAACGACATGCATTCATATAACGGCATACATGTTTAATCTAATGTTCAAATGATATTTTTTTACTGATAGCTCCTATCAGATGTACTTACACGTCGGCCAAGTTGGTAGTGTTAGTGACCCTGCCTACGGAGCCAGCGGTCCCGGGTTCGATTCCCGCTATGGGCCAATATTTTTGTGATGGACGCAAGTATTTGATCCTTGATTTTTTTATGTTTTCTATTTAAGCATTTATTTCGCTATAAAAGTATATTCATCGTTGTTTAGCATATTAATGAGAGATTGGCCGCTGATATTTACTTAAATATTAATAAAATCACAGCACGAGAGTAGATATATTTTGGATAGTATGATAATCACTGTCAATATCACTAAGATCATGATTCTAGTAAAACTAAATAATAAAGTTAAACGAGTAATTGTAATGATTTTGATTTGACCTTTAATTAACCACTTGACAGTCCAGGGATACCACAGCATCCAAAGCAATGCGGTTGGTAAAACGACAACAGTGCGCTATAGACAGGTTCCATAAGGTACAAAATTAAATAATTTCTAATTAAGTACACTTCAGCAGTCCTTTGATGGCTGGACTGTCATGTGGAAATGTATTGAAAGTCGTAAAATGAATAAGCTTTCAGTCGACATTCTCCACAAACCAGTCGTTAAGATTATCCGGTGATAATCATATTCAATAAAATAAACACATAACAATAATTATAGCTGGCGACGAAAGCCAGTCGATCCGAGAACTGATTATACACCTAAGTAAATCGTAAATGTAAATAGTCAAACCTCTTTCAACTGCTTATAGACGGCGTTTTTCTTTCTAATCTAGTCTCATGTACTTATAGTCCATTACAATTGACTTGTCTTATTTTGTAAACAATTTTGGTACTTCAAAATGCATAATTATTGGCTAAAAAGGCCGTTTACTGCTGAATAAAGCAACTAGAGACCACATTTTGCAAAAAAAAACCTGAATTAACATCATGGATGATTTCTTTCATGACAAAATTGTTATTTTAGGCGAAAAGGAATCATTTTGAGGTTATATAAGTGTTTACTAACAAAAATAAGACAAGTCAATTGTTATGGACACATAAAGAAGCTCTTGTGTTTTGTCCTTAACATCGTAAACAAATATGACTTTTCAACTTTGACAAGTAATATAAAAGTTCGTATCAATATTTTTTGTTATAGTACGCGGCCGATAAGAAGTCAATCCTGACACCTGTCATTCCAGTAAAAAATATAACAGCAAACCCAAGAAAAGGTTTTAAATCGCGGGGACATTTGTTATTTGACTAATGCGAGGATAACACAACTTGAACAAATTTTATAAGTTGTCGATATAAATGACATACAGTAAGTAAGCAAACAATTTGGTCTACCACACGTCATGATACAACAAGTTCGATTTGCCTTAATATTATTACAGTGACAAGTGTCAACCGTAGCGATGATTAAAACTCACCGAATCTTTTGTCAAAACTGGTAGACCACTTTATTGGCCTATCGTACCACTGTAAAGCAAGTTGTACTGCACCTATATCTTCTATATCTGAATGATCAGTTATACTTTAAGATAAACGATATTTTTTCATGCCAAGCGAGAATTTGATATCAAAAATATTTAGCGTTCATATAACCTAATGAATGAATTATTATTAAAATCAAGAGGTGACTTTCACTTGTTAGCTAGAGGAAAGTTTTGCATTTTTGTAGTTTATGTTTGTAACGAATAAACTCAAAAACTACTGGACCTATTTCAAAAATAATAATATCATTAGAATGCCACATTATCTCTGAGTAACATTAGCTATGTCTTATTTCTCCACGCAGACGAAGTCGCGAGCAACGGCTAACTTTTAAATGAAGTAACAACGCATTGTTACTAACATACCTTTTTAATAAATAACTGAATATATATTTAAATTCTATACATATTTAGCATGACTAATCCCTGATCCGATATCAAAAAACATACCTCATTCGTAATCTTAATAACAAATCTCCGGTACAAATTTTCTCACCGGCCTATTACAAATAGTATTGGGTTTCAATTAGCTACGATTTCTCTAGCTATAATAATTGGAGTGCTCGCGCGAACTATGAGATATGTTCAAATTGTTAATAAAAACTGGAAGAGCCCATAAATACACTATACATTTTTTAAACAACGTTTGTGAAGACCGCTAACTTTATGATTATGTTGAGGTTGGTAAGAGTAGAAGAAAAAAAACGCAGGCAGGTTAACAATATGATAAAGTAACATGGGCGCCAAATCAAAGATAATCTGGCACAAAAAAAAATAGAAAACAGAATCCAAGATGCAATAAGCAACAACGCACGTATGCTCAATTGACAATGTTCAAGTAAACACTTCATCATTAGAATATAATTGATAATACTAATCTTTTTAAACTTAAAAAACACGTCCAAAACTCAACAAAAACCAAAAAATACAACCAACAGCAAACCAATTCCAGCCAATTTAATTCCCCACACAAAAGATTAATAATGTTCATAATATCGCACGGTGAGATAGCCGGCTAGATACGGGGGTGTGGCGGCGGGCGGGGCCATGGTAACGTATAGCTTAAAATCTCCAGGAACGAATAAACAATGACCGTTTGCTATCGTGACGGCGATATTGAAATGGGCACTACGAATGCACGCTCGTGGCTTTCGGAAACATTTGTGGTCTTGTTTTGTGGCGAGCGAACATTATTGGTGTCTTCGTTGTGATGTCAAGCAAGAACATCAGGTGCCGATAGTAGTTAAATAACTTTAAGACTGTTTGTGTGCGGATATAACACTTCAAGAAATTGGCATCGCATTTGCAGTCTTGGGATTGCATTTTGAGATTGCAGTCTTGAGAATGCCTATGGGTTTCAGATCTCAGGTGGCCTGTGTGCTCTTTGGCCTTATCCACACCATTAAAAAAAACATACACGAGCACGCAATGTGTAAAAAGTATTTTCCATTGCAGAATATGGAGAGCAGAAACAATGTTTTCTTTAAGTCAAAGCTTTACGAAGTTATTCGTAAAAACTGAAGCAATATAAGTTTCTGTCAAGATATTCAATTGTGGGACAAGCTTTTGATGCGGAATGTTTTTTTTTTTTTGGAAAATCGTTATCTTATCAAAGCCAAATTATTGAGTCCCAGTACGGTGGGTCTACGGTAAGTATAGCGGAGATCCAGTCACCACCTTCCGACTCCATCATCAGATCAGCTCTTAGATAGCATGATATTGCATTGTCATTGGGTTCACATATGTGGTCAATATTTCAGCCCATTCAGCCCATACATACATTGCAAGCTAAATAAAAGCGTGTAAAAAAAGTGAATGTATAAAAACCAAACCACGCGCACTGACGTTTTAACTGCAAAACTAAAACTAAACTACAGCCTTGCAACAACAAAGTAAACGTTAGACATTTCAGCAAAACAACCAACCTTTAAACCACACAAGCTTCCCGGAACGTACGAGCAAACACGCCTTAAACACTTAAACGAAATCCACTGAAACCGCAGAATCAATTTACCTTTCCAATACAAGAGGTCCCACATAAAGCAGGCAGAGGCACAGGCGTCACGAGCGCGCAACCTCTCAATTTCGAAAACAAAGCCGCTCCAATCGATTATTCTCCCCGTAGCTACCGTTACATGCAAGATGCCCTTACCAACGTTATGAGACTCGGTGCTCAATTCATTCAAGATGTTTCTGATACAGTAGCAAAAACTCCGGTCTACCGCAAAACCATTTCCAGGGTTCTTGTTAAGTTATGTACGGGTTTTTTGCGTTTGACTTCATACAGAACTGTAATTTTTGGAATTTCTTATATACTTTTCCCATTGCTTAGTTAGTATTAGTTAACACTAAGAATGATTAGTGTTCTGAAAGTATATCATTAAAGTGTGCTATATCTTCGGGCATGTACCTCTAAACCTCAGAGTTGACAGCAGCTAAATCACAAAAGGTACACAATATTTAGAAACAAAGATTCTTATACATTTTTAATACTTTAATTTTATTGGTCTTTATCTTCCTAGTTTTCCTATTTCCTATTTGTAGATGTCCCAGTTTGCTCATCCATCAATAATACAATGAGCAACAATGCTACTAGGTTACATGCAATAAAATCCAACCAAGTAAAATGGTTGTTTTATATTGTGTTTTAAAAGCCATAAATATATATTTTATTTATACACATCTCAATCGTCAGATCGTCACTCCACTAGAAACCGTAAAAAAATAGTACTAGGAATACTTTGATCATGATACTAGAGGAAAATCCTATAGTACTATCCAACTTAAGGCACAAGAAATAGAAACTCGCCTCTTATAGAGACATGTTCGATTTAAAATTCACTCCCGGTACAGCAAAAAATAGGTCTTGGATGCGCGAGGGCATTATGCAGGCGTGCCTCACGATCTATGCAACAGAATAGCTGCGCCGAGGCAAGAATGTTGGAGACATTGACCGCTTTCCAGCTACAGGACGTGTTAACACTGTGTCGCCAACCCGAAGAAATCTGAGTGACATGGCTTTTGTTTCATGACACTGCAGCCTCGTCCGAACGATGATATAAATTAATTTAATATGCACATATTCAACAAGTGAATAAAGGAACAAAGGCATCAGAGTTGTATGGTACTTACGTGTAAAACATCACTTGAGGTCTGCTTAAACCTGAAACAAGAAAGGGTAATCGATAAGTTTAGCTCGACGAAGATGAGTTTCGAGCTGACGTTCGATCAAAAGCTAATAGTGTTAAGAAAGCAATAACCTAAGCAATTTCTATGCAAATACTCCGGGATATGTTAGTTCTACCATCTATTAGTTGTCAAACTACAAAGAGCTATAACGATTTAACTATAAACTATTGTAACGGGTAATTAATCAACTTTTTATGTCTCATTTGCCGATAAACAGTTAAATAACCGTATCATTAAACTGGCCCATTAAAATATAGAAAGGTACAGCAACCCTGACATAAACTGACATTATTTGTTGCCATCATAAAGCGCTTATAATTCACCGCGCACAGAAACTCAGCAATTTATGTAAAATATTTCACGCGATTATCATTTAATTTATAATTTCCCCCTACCATAATCACGACGTTATAGAAATTCCAGGCTCGCTATAAAATGTTATTTATATTAATAATTTTACAAATAATCTCCGTAGACTTGCTTACAATTTTTAAGGGTAACCACTACATAGGTTTTTACACCACTATGAGTGTAAATTTTGACTTAAAATATCTCCTAATTAATGTAATAATCTATAAGAATATTATTTATGTTATTAAGAATTTAGATTCTTTCACCAAAAACTCAGATATACATAATCTAAATACTAGAAATAAAAATAAAATCGCTATTCGAAAATTCCGTGTCCGTAAAGTATATAAATCATTTGTTGGTCAATGCATTCATTTCTATAATAAATTACCTGAAGTAGTTTTAAAGTTACCCTTTCCAGCACTCAAAAAATATTTGAAAAGGTCGTTAATGTCTAAAGCGTATTATAGGGTCGAGGACTATCTAACAGACAAAAATGCATGGCCTACACCCGAAACTTAGTCAATAATAATTTGTTCAAATGCAAAAGCTTTATCCTGCTTTTTCTTGTCTGGGGGACACCGTTGATGCAGGAAAACATATCGAAACTTTTATATGGTCATCTTGCACCATCTCATATACACATATATAAGTAGGTAGTTGTAGTTATTTTATTTTATTCTTTTCTATCTTTCTCTCCCGTAAGACTTTTGGCATGTTTTCCTGCTGAACTACTGTTATTCGATATTATATTTAATTTAATACTTGTAGCTTTATATAATGCTAGACTAAGTTGTACCATTGTAATATGAAATATGAAATATGTTTAAAAAATGACTGACTGCTGAGTTTCTTGCGGCGTTTCTTCTCAGCAGTGGTCTCCTCTTGGGAAGCGCTGGTAGTATCTTGACGTGTAAAAGTGCCCGAGCGGCCTACTTACTGAATAAATTTCTTTTATCTTTTTTTTTATCTTTTTAAGCCATAAACATAGTAAAACTTAAACTATAGCAACTCAACTTTTTGGAAACTGATTTGGCGCAGAACAATTTTTAGGTTGCAATTATTTAGGTTAATTTATAGAAATGATTGGTATAAAGTTTAAAGAAATAGTGATCATATTAAACAAATACAAGCTCTTTGGGGCAAAAATATCTCCTTGATAAGATGCCAAAACAAAAGAAACAAAATGGATTCCATCACGGCATCAAGAATCAACTGGCCACGTGTCTACACAATTTATTAGCAAAAAAACGCATGCGGTCTTATGGCTAGCCATAAATAAGGATTGTGTAATAGAGTAATAAACCATTGGGCATTATGCACGTTATTATGTACGCTCAGGCTGCTAGCAAATGCAATTTAATCAATCGTTAGTGCACGCGAGATATATGGCGGGCGATGCATCAGGCGAGGCAAGATCTTTGAAACCTAATTAAAATGTTCTCAATGTTTTTGACTATTGCGTTTATTAATTCGAAACGTTGTATAAATTAACTGACGCAATAATTACCACGATACCTGTTGCTTAGTTGCCCAACCATTCATGACAGGTGTCATTATGGAACATCAGAACAATAAATAATACACATGATTATTTTGTAAGTACGCACAAGCACTTTTACAAGTCTGTGTCTACCAGCGCTTCCGAAAAGGAGACCTGTGTCGAGAGAAGCGCCGTTTGTGTCAACAATTCTTTATTAAATTCTTTATTAAAATGTTGTGGTTCTTTTAACGGGGTAAAAGTAGTACCTATTTGTATGTTTGTATCTATGTTTCTTTGCGACCTCATGTAGATTATACGGCATAAGGGATTTTTGAATCCTAGGCCCCTTTATCAAATCAAAACAAATAAAATGTCTTTATTGTCTGACAATGGGTTACAATGGGCTATCAAGAATACTTAGTCTGGTGTAATAGATTTTTTAAATATCATAATGACCTGCATATTACCTATTTTAAAACTGCAGTTTTTTTACATGGGAAAAAACGCTGTAAACGCTGTGAAGGGGTTTAGGAAAGACCAAAGACTTTCTCACTAAATTTCAAATGACTATACTCACTCACTACAAAGGCAGTTAATTTTACAATATTAAATTAGGAAGTTAATAATAATAATAAAGCCCGTTTATTCCCAGTTAGGAAGTTACTAAATGATAATTAATTTAAGTCAATGTCACGGGCATATGCAATTTTAAAACACCACGTTGAATAATTTTGTTAGTAGGTATCTCTCCCATGTAAACAATATGAATGGATCTACATGGCTTTCCTACGAGTAAACCAAAAACAATGACGTTCATTCCACTTGTAAATGTGTGTTATTACCATACAGCTCTGAGTGGAACAACACCTCTGGTGAAAGTAGTGAACACCTAAGAAGTTACCGGCTTTAATGAACTTTGAAAGACTCCGAAACTTCTTAGAATTTTGACGAACTCAATCATCGAGTAATAATCTACATACACAATAGCTTCAGGCATGTAAGGTCCCAATGTTTCCTGATCAGAAATGGCGGATAAAGACTGACCAAATTCCGTTACTGTATTGAGCCGACCACAGGCATTCATTTCTATATATTTATTCTGCACCGCTTGCTACCGCGCACCGGCTCTCACGACTCAATCTAATAAATAGTACTGGTATTACGGGAAAGATATTCAGTAATAAGATATCTAGTAGCGAAATATACGTCTACAGCACTGAATGTTAATAGGAAGTTATTGGCCACAGCGGCGTAGTTAAGAAGGAATAATGCGATGCTGTTGATTCTACACCATCAATGCTTTCAGTAAATTCTTACGTTTGTTCCATTGTCGTTTAGGACTGTTTATTATATTATAATCTGCGATTTGTGCCATCATTACTTTGGCTTCTTTATACTATCTTAACATGTAAGATTCATTTAGATCGACGAGAAGACGTTTGCAAAAACTTTAGGGAAATATATCGCAAATGGACTCAACGCTGCCTTCACGCTCTCGCGAGCCTCGCGTAATTGAATCAAGCATAAATCTGTTTGCAAAGGTATATAATAAAAATACTCTGCGCTTAGGTATATGCTACAAAATGTGCGGCTTTAAATTCGTATTTATTTGTCCTAATTTAACATAATGTACTGCTTCATTAAATTCGTATTCACTTGTCCTTATTAGACATAATACTAACGATACATGGACCAATTTACAACAGATTCCACCTGAGTCATAGCAGGACCACGACTAGAAAGTGTACCGATGTAACGACAGCACGTCACGCCAGCACAATTCAATGCGAATGGCAGGGTCACCACTACACCAGAAATCACATCATATGATGTCCATAAACACAAAAAACATCAAATATTACGATCTGATATAAGACACGTAACGCCCGTGTACTTTTTACAGAGGACATACAATTAGAAGTAACCAATCAGCGAGCTAGTTAATATTGTTACTGGCCACAAACTATTTCGAAAAAGGAATATTCGTCTTGTACCATAAGCAGGATATACTCGATACACCAAGCTACGCTGCTTACCTGCCAGTGCCCGTACTAGCCCTGACCACAATGGCGTATTAATTTAGAGGATGCCCAAGGCGGGTCACGCTAGCGTGTACCGTTCGCACCTGCGGCTATAATCTGGACGGGACCTAACAGCGCCCGGTAGTCTGTCAGTGGGGCAGCGGATAGTTGCCATTGTTACTGGGGTCACGAGAGCTCGGTAAATATCGCTTTGTGAGATGGTTATCGTTTAATTAAATGATTTATTTTAGAGTAACGGGTCAAAGAAAAATATTAATTTATTAAAAAGCAAACAACAAGGGAAACATACTCGAGATTTGCTCGAAAAGAAGATATTATTACTGCCTCAAGTTTAGTTGTGTCAAAATGTATGGAACACATAAATCTAGAATTAAGACAAATTATATTTAATCTCTTTCCAACAAGTGACACTGAATAGTTACCTATGATTTAAGACCGGCTCATATAAAGTTATGACATTTATTATTGACCTCACTTACGTAATCGACTGAATTGTTATAGCCGCCAAATCAGTTTCAACTTCATTAATAATTCATAGTAATACGAGTAGAGAGTACAGAGTAAATAGAAACTATCAAGATAAGCATAGGAAGGTTTACCTCAATACCAACGTCATGGGTTCATAACGAGATTTTCATGTAGGTATACATGTAATGTAATGGAGACAATTTTACTTTTCATGTTCAAAATGGCCACTATAAACCTAAATGGAACGAGAGAAAATCCAGCGGCAGAAATACTTGAACATCAAATTCCAATTATAATATCATCAGTATGCAATGTACTAGCGATGTTAATAAAAAGTACTTAAATGGCTAATATGGCTATCTTGGATATGTGAAACGCATGATCTGATCAGACTCTAATAAAATTTAATATAAAGTAAGGTGATTGCGATTTGGTATCTACAGTAGCACTGCTTCCTACCTACATCCTGAACATGTCAACATGTGATCATCAGTAACAGGTGCAAAAATAATTTAATGGAATTTCTTCTGTGTCATGATTTCAAAACCTAAAACTTTATGATGAAGAAGTGACAACCCAATTTAAAGCTATTGAGACAGTTTCGGCCATCTGCTCTGCAAGAACTAATTTCGATATTACTCGCGCCTTTTATTCTTCTGCGATCTTTCAGAGAATATAAGATCCATATCAAATAGTTATATAGTATAGGTAATAGGTATATAGTTGGTTCTGAACATTCCCTCGTTCAAATTAAGACGAGGGAAGAGGAGATTTCGGGTAGCTCTGATCTATTGTTGGAGGTAACTCGACAACATGATGAGTGGAAAATCTTTGTCATCGAAATCGGTGAGTCCTCCTCAAAGCGACGCTTGATCTATACTTTTTTACATAGTATAACATGAACTCGCTCGCTATCTGTTCGCTTAGCTCGCTCTTTTAAACTATAAGTACTCAACGGATTTTAATACAATGATTAAAGTGGACGGTTTAAATGTATAATAAATTCTGGATTATGTGCGGCTGATGATGGGAGTAATCTCAGGGACTATTGACCCCATTTTAAATATTCTTACACTAATAGATAGCCACATTATCCTCGACTAATACTTATATGCTATTATTTATTTTGTTTAAACCAGATCGAAGCTAGTTCTAATGGTAGTATCCAATAATTTCACGTAATCATCGCTCAAATTCAATAACCGTTCGTGAAACTCACCGATTAACTCCCAACTCATAGCATTGTCCTAGCACATTATTACTGGATCATAAACGCGTCGCGCTCAAACGCCTCAAACCTGCTTTATGTACGGAGCGGGACTCACGATGGCAATTTCATAGGACATTTACCGGTGAAAGCAGGGACGATTTGTAGGGCTTATGGCGATAACTAAGTGGCCCGTGCCAGTAAAAACGGCGATGTGTCTCACAAACAATTTGCAGTAACAGGGTGGAATGTTACGATCTGAAAACGGAGGTGGGGTTCTGCATCTCGATTGGCAGGTGAGTTTGAATTGATTTTAAGGGAAATAAGTTTAGACGGGTTATAGCCATAAATGACTGGGCATCGAGAGGAATGCTATTATTTAACGACGTTATTTTTGAACTCTAGCTAGATAAAAAACGTTCTCCAAAACGACAGTTTTTACATTGGCGGGAGTCCTTTTTTCCCTTTTTTTGCTTTTCTATGAGCGTATCCTGTATGAGCAAGGCATTGGTAAATTACAAGGGTAAACTAATTACTTATCTTAATTTGCAGGTTAATACTTTATTAGCATGGTGAATTTGGACAAAAAATTAGGCCAACCATGTACGAATTTAAAACAGGTTTTTTTTTTATTAAATGGGTTGTGTAACTTGTGTATAGACAAGAGAGTGTATTGAATTGTATCCCGCGAAAAGTTCACCCGTTTTTTATACGTTTAAGAATTTAACTTGGTAGAAAAAAACATAAACAGGCTTGTTTGTAAGGAGTTTTTGTGGAAGAAACAAAGTTTTAACCGTGGGTTAAGTAATTAAAAATGTGTCGTCAGCGCAACAATGTTTTTTTTATTAATCAAATAATTTGACATTGTACGTTAAGCAAAAATACTAACAGGATAAAAAATATGCTAAATGCATTTTAATTCATATATTCAGCTATTTACAAGAAAATTCAATTTATATTACTTTGCACTTCAGAAATGTCCAAAAATATCAAATATTGGTTCAGGCAAAATTTAAAAGAACTGATAGGTGTTGAATAATGGAACATATATACACCCATATCGTAATTTCACAAAATTAAAAATACTAGTTGTTGTTTAATATTTTAATACAGTAATACAAACGATTTGCATTCATGTGTGTCTTGTACATAAGTAACATTTAGCCTATTAATGAAAGTTAAACTAAATTCACCTTTGTTACAGTTATGCCTAAACCGGTATTTAAAAAAACTTTTAATATTTTTATATTACTGCTTTATTCCGATTTGTTAATATAATTATTTTAATTATTTTATGTAAAAAAATAGCAGTTCATATTTTTGCTTGAAGTATAATTTAAAAAACTCAAAAGAAATAAAAAAAACCATGGACGAAATTTGTTTAATTCTGCAGAAATATATAGGTTCTACCTATTCTTTACACACAATAACTAAAGTTATGCTGTTTATTATTTTGCCTTATTTTTAATCACAAAACCGCGTCTTTAATTTTTTTACCTTGTAACCGGTCATGGTGATGCTAAGTTTAAATACACGATTCAAGAAAAAAACGGCTGTTGAGTTTTTTTGCAAGGTTAAAATCTAAAGATAATTGAAGCAGTCAAAAGCAGTGTACTAGAAAAAATAACTGTAGACAAAAAGAAGGAAATAAATAACTACCTACTAATCTCACACTTACATAAAATAATAAAAATAAACCGAAATACTGTTCAATAGAGTCCTGCCTCAGAAATACAGTATAATATGCACGCGATATAACATACCTAAATAATCAGCAGTTATACGGCTTATATTTTGAACACATAACAAACCGTTAATCAAAATTGGGTACCCGAATACTCTAGTCTATACCGTTGTGTTGTTTTCGAACGCTACAAAGAAAGCAACTTACAAAGTTAATTATTTGATTGACAACATAATGCAAACAGTTAACCAGTTGTTTTGCATCCAGTTACGTCCAATTATTAACCACTTACATTAGTCGATCAATCACAATCATGTGCGTATTAGCCAAGTAAATTGTTTTGCTGACAGTCGGCTGGTAGATTACGATACGCGACTCCTGATTAGCACTTCGAATCAATCATTTGTTTGAAAACTAGCTTCTTGTAGGCTTTCATTTGTTTTCAATTAATAGTCTCGGTGTTGATTCGCACTGAAGTATTTTAGTGGTACGAATTAGCCAGCTCGGCCGTTGTAATAACACCCTAGAAACACCGGTGTTAATCCATCTCCTCTCCATTTATCCATTATCTTCTAAACCAATTATTCATATATAATTCCTATGTAGCGTTTTCCTAACCCTGTTTCTTAACTCCTATGGGAAAAGTTCTGGGCAAAGGGTGACAGCAAATGAGTTAAAAGCTGTCATCGTACTTGCGATACTTCCGATTTTACGGGTATCCAATCCATGGGCAGCTGTGATCGCTGCCTAACATGGGACCCGCCGCTCGTTTGTCCGCATTTTAAAAACAAAACACACTCAATTAAATTCGAAACCAATTCCAAATTCGAATTTTGGATTGCTTACGTCTAGTAACTTAAGTCTTAACGGCCAGTTTCCTTCCGATGTCAAAATTTAAAGGCAAAAGGATATCGAATCACTTTACATAATTAACATTAGCATCCACATTTACATGCTCAGAAGCAACTTTGTATGGTAATGTGCCATTGAAAATGCAGGTGTTTTATGTTATTGTTAGATGCCGTCAACCTGACGCAGGTAGGCGACATAAATTTAAAAAGTAATTTAAAAAATCAGTCCAAATACAGGTAAGTTAAGTTTAATAGCAATAGCTAGAAGATTTTCCTCGAACCAAAACAAGAGCTCTCACATATTTTATTTTCTTATTGCTTCTTTATATTTAGGTAAGTCTTCTAAGTTGGAACCATATTAAAATAATATTATAATAACAGATTTTGCCAATTTTGGAAACATAAAATCGTACACCGCCGAAAATAATGATGATGACTAATACAATGTTGATTGCAATGCTAAAAATAACATGGAGTTTTAGTACATGATTTCCTTACAAAACAAACTCGAACACCGCCCGCAGCATAAGGAGCAACCAAATAACATTAAACCCGTAGATCTCAACGATCCCACAATGCAAACTGCACAATCCGCTGCGAGCTGCGCAGACGCATATAATTATGCTCTATCAGTGCGGTACTGGTTTATTGAAAGGCTCACAGGGGCGGGGGATATTAAGTCGATGGCGGCTTGTAATTTGATGGATTGTGGAACACCCTAGGGGCCTAACCATGTGTAATGACGGACGTCTAAAAACGTCTTGATCTTACGATGAATTGGCGGGAAATTGATAGATTGCTATGGCGATCCAGTGGAAATCGGAGAAGTAATCAGCCAAGCCGTATATGGGCGTACTCATATATTGACGACCTAATTCTATCTTTTTAAACCCAACGGGATAAGAGCCACAATAAGAAACCAAAGTTAGTCAGTTTGTTTATAATAATATAATTAGTCAATTACTTAATAAAATCAGAAGTTTATATTCAGATCCCTATCCCGTTAAATTATAATTAGCAATAAAATAGGTCAAGCAGGTTCGTTGTCAAATTCAATTATTTTACCAAGTACAATAATTATAGGCAATTGGAAAAAAAGTTCCTTATTATCATGTGGCCAGTATTTTTTAAAAACAAATTAACAAACCTACATTAACATTCATAATCTAAAAGATGACTATGAGGATTGCTAATTCTGAGAAATGACCATAATCTAGGCAGTTCCGTTCCAACGACCTGTATTTTATATAATTCCACGATAGTTGTAAAATAATCTAAAGGCATATATTTCCCTGCTAATGAAAGGGTTTTACAACAGCTTAAATGGGACGAGACCAGCCCGATTAATTGTAGTATTAAACTTTTTACAGCCACAATCAGAATCTTGGTGCATTGTAATTGTTATTCGATTTAATTATTGATTTACAGCTCGAGCTTAAAGACCTCCTAGACTGGGTGTGTGCTACATACCATTGAATCTTGGTAAAACCGGCCTATGTACAGTTGAAATATACTCGTAGTTCGTATCTACATATCTTCTTCTACTTCTTATATATAAAAATCAATAGCCGATACTAAGTCCGCAGAAATCTTCTAAACATATAAAAGATGAAGCTGCCTGACATATCAACGCACAGCCGAAACTACTGTACCTAGAAACTTGAAATTTGGAACAGGGGTTCCTTTCATGATGTGCTCACACTAAGAAAGGGTTTTGTGGAAATTCACCCCCTAATGGGTTAAATTAGGGGGAGTAGTGGGAAACCAATTATATGTGTACCTACGAAGTCGCGGGCGTCCTCTAGTAACTCATATTATTTTGTTAAAAGGGTGTTATAATAACACCTGTTTTAAATTATTTGACCTTTTGCAATATGATTACGTCTTTAATTTAAATAACTTTTCTGTAAAACCGTATAACTTTTTGCCGAGATAAGGAATCCGAAAATTATACGGTAACAAAAGCAAGTACATGAATATATTTACAATATGCTTCCACACTTTCGCTAGATAAAACATAAATAATTTAAATTCGGAATTCAATTAAACTTAACTTCATTCATACCACTCTTTCCGACACTGCAAAACCAATTGATTTTAATAATGACACTTCTGGTAAATTCAAGGAAAATTCTCTAGAAACCAGACCCAACCATTTACAACACAGAAATTTACCAATGAGCTCTTCGACTGAATTCCCAACATACCCCTTCAATTCATCACATCATTAAACCCAAAAGCTATTTATTAACGCGGAACGAAGTTCTAACGAAGACATCTCCGCGCTTCCCAGTGCATTCCGACGCGCCTAGCAATTGATTTCCTACCGACCATGCTTGCATGCCTTGCAGGCCAAAACCATATTGTGGCTCTTAAGGTATTGAGGTAGTTATACAAGCTGAGCTGTAAGATAAATAAAATATAATGCGGCTTGCAAGCACTATTAGAACATATGCTCTTAAGAAAACAAACAACTTCTTTAGGATCTTTTAATAGTAAAACATAGAAGAATCATCATTTTGCTAAAGGCTGGCAATGGACCGACCACTTTTCATGGTGGTGATTACTTCCCATCAGGTAACTCGTATGCTTGTTTAGTGCATGAATCCCTTTTGGTTTACTGTACATACGAATTATGATCACTCATAATCTCCCGCTTTGCCCCAACGATTTGAGAATGGTTGCATCCTTAAGATATGATGAACAGGGACAGGAAGTGTGGTAGTTAAAACCTCAATTTATAAACATGCATTAAGCTGACGGCCCAACCCACGATTTTGGGTTTAACAGCGATGCGTTTTATGCCAAGAGAAAAAAACAAATGCATATAAATCGCCTTATTGAGTCACCAGCTTTTTATTCACGCAGGAAAAATGCTTTTATGCATACCACATTAGCCCGTGGGGCCCAAGGTGCTTTAATGGTTCTCGCAAACCGAGTGCTAGGAATACCTACTAAATACGCCGTTGTTGGCGTCGGCCGCAGGTTCTACTTGCGCATTCGACTACGTCCCTCACCCGATGGAGTCATCGCCTAGCCCGAGCGCTACGACTCTCTTCTATAATAATTAATAATAAATGAAAAACCTAATCCCAAATGTATTGCCGTCAGTCCTTTTGACTTCATTCTAATCGCGGACCGAGAATACATGTTACCTTAAAATACTAGCCTCCTGCTTAAACAAAAGCAAAACAATTCCTCCCCTTTCCGTAGAAAATCAGAGTACAATATGACCGAGAGTCACAATATGGACCGACGATAAAACCATTCGCCATATAAAACCAGACGTCCCGCCATTACTAACACGATCCGAGCCCTTACAACCTATTAGGAACCATTAAATAACCCCACACTAACCTTTTCATCTACCGAAAACCATTTAAGTAAGGTTTGTTGGTTGTCTCATTATTCCCAGGCATTGTGCCGTTTAGGTCTAGCCTTACTCTGGCTGAATGGATAGAAGATGGGTTTGGGCGATACCTTAATTGACGAGAGACCGAACCCCGAAACCTTAGAGCGCTGCATAATAATGGCGTATAATGCCTTATCGAGAGACGGACGTTAAGGCGAGACTTGAGCTCCTGGCCTGTGATGACGTAAAGTCTGAAAAACACTCGAACTTTACGTGACGGAAAATGCCCGCAATCCAAAAGAGGTTCGTTCAATTTATTATTAGCCACTGTTATACAAAGGGGAAAAACGTAACCGCGTGACCGGGTGACACACGGCTGGTAAAATCAGGCTTACCTATAGAGTGATTATTTATTATATCCCAAACCAACACCATGTCTTCAACGTTGAACTTACCTAAACATTTTTTTACCGTCGCGTCCTGAACTTATAGCAAATCTTTAATGTATAAACCCTAGGTTAAAATACCAAGGTGCTGCTATAGGATAGGCCTGGAGAATCTGTCATTGAAATGAAAGCAGTATCACAGAATAAAACCTCAGTTAATTAGGAAGCCCATTACGAAAGGCCGTTAAGTCCGAACAAGTATCCCAGCTATGGGCGTGAATCTGTAATTGGTTTTCAGCATTTTACTCAACATGGAAAGGCACCGCAATCAAGTTGCCGCAGCCTCCAAACCTAGCCTTAAGTCTTGAAGCCACGTTAATGGCGGCTGGCTCACAATACGTTAATTAAATCGTCGTCGGTATCGGCGCCCGCGGCGTGCATCTAGCTAACGGGCTCACATGAGCGGATGCATTGTTTGCCAGCCTTCAATTTTGTAACGAAATTGTTTGAAATCTTTAACGGTATGCGCTTTGTCAGGTTTTAATGAGAAAGTTGGCGATGATCGCGGTTATGTTGCAGTGAAGAGTGAAAATATAAGAGGAGATATCTTTAAAATTTTACATAACACCAGCATGGCTGCCTCAATGTAAGAGCAAGCAAAACCAACTTTTTACGTCATTGAAAGACGAATGGGCACGTAAGTAGGACCTGAAACCCATATTAATTTGGAGTCTCAGGAATGCAATTCAGCTCTCCAAAGCCAATAACAGTATCTCAGATTTAAATTTAATTGCCAAAGTAGATTCAGTCCTCTTGTTTTAGTGATGAGGTTCTGATTGCTATAGGAGTTTTGTTTGAGATGCTGATATTTGGCTTAGCAGGATACAACTGTGTTGCCAACCCCGAGAACTACTCAGTCGAAATTGGAATACTTGAAAACAAGCACAGCGTGTTTAAATTTAGGGAACTAATTTAAATAGTAGGACTGAAACCGAGTAGTGATTGTCATTCATTAACACTTTTAGGAGAGAACTAAATCTAGCAAAAGACGTTGTTTTGCTGACACAGATTAATTTCTTTGAATTAGAATCGTCAGAATCTGTTACAACTGACTTTATCACATAATCGTGTACTGAAGCTAATCATAGATCAGTAGGTAAGTCAACATGTAATAACGGGGATCAGCCGTCAGCGCATTATGCCATCACCTCTCGAACAAAGACAGTTCAAGACTATCTGTAAGTAATTGTATGCAATGTGCATTATTAGCGGCATAATGGAGACCTAATTGTTTGAGTAGTTTAGTGTGGAGCAAAATCTGCTATTCAACGTCGTACGAACCTTTCATATTTAAATTTATTTAAATATCACGTGTTAATGTTATTAACCCCCGTCGCAACAAGAGGGGTTTTACAAGTTGAGCGTGCGTATGTACCTGTGTGTCTGTCATTGTAACCCAAACGAATGGACCAATTCGAACATCTTTTTAGGGTTCCGTACAAAAATGAAAAAGTGTTAACCTTATAGGATCACTCGTGCGTCTGTCTGTCACAGCCAATTTTGCTCCAAATCTACCGGACCAAATCAGGTGAAATTTGGTAGCATGGTGTAATCCTATGACCCAAACACAGATGTGCAAAGTATTATTATTTTTGCAAACTTTTCTGTGACATATCAAATGAAAGGGCTCGTTATGAGGATTTCAAGTATATTGTTGATATTTTTGAAAAATAAATAGTTTTTATTTTATTCATGAAAGAAGACGAAAATTGACCATTCGCCCTCTGATCTCCGAAACTACTAAGAGTAAAATTTTCAAAAATTACAAAATATAGTTCATTGCTTGTATATTACAGGAAAACCTATAAGAATTCTATCAACAACAACAAAAAAACGTATGTACGGAACGCTCTCCACGCGAGTAAAACTCGCACTTGGCCGGTTTTTTTTAATTAAGCAAGATTCATAAATTCATCAATCATAATATTTTCTTACTCATCATTTTAACTCTTAAGAGTCTGGTCTCTTTGACAATAGTCCGCAAAAAGCAAAAAACGGATCGCAAGGCGCGAAGCTTGCCTTGGGCACAGCCAAATAACTTAGGAGCAAACTTAGGTGTGGTTTATATTTAACGGTGGGACACACCGGACTTCTACTTAGGGATCTTCAACTTGAAGGCTTCAAGTAACAACAAGCATGCTCTCAAAGGCCGGTTACGGCGGCAACGCAACGGACGATCCCTCCTAGGGTTGCGGTAGTATATTAAAACACGTCAAAGATAATATGGCTGTTACCGCCTAGAATAGAGGCCCTGATAACCCGCTAGTTCGAATGTCTACTCACGCCAGGTATAAAAATAATGCAGATCGAACAACCGACATCTGGCCATCCACGTCGTTGCGCCCTACCAGTGAAAATGTATGGTCAATTAATGGTTGTATGGTTGTGGCAGGAAGACTTGAATTAAAAACTAGGTTAGATTCGGCGACGTCGATCAACGATTGATCAATCGATCTATGCCAATTATCGAAGATCGGTCGAATGCTGTAGGTACAACACCAACTTTGCAAAATCAATCATCAGAAAACCATTTATCCTCATCAACATAGATGTGTTTATGACGAACCCAATAACTGTATCTAAGCGTACATATTAATGTTAGCAATGCAAATTTGGCTAGCACAATGGAAGTGCGAACAGTCATTACGGTTGTAATGTCTAAGTTAATAACAGACACGGCGCTAATAGTGAGATGCTGCAATTAACATTGTAATAAAATTCACGTTCAGCTAATAGTTAAAGTTGGTGCCAAATGCGCGAATATTACATAATATTTTATTGCTGGAAAGTTGCAACACAAAATGGTCAGGAACATAAATAGCTGTTTTAATGCCCTGTGGCTTAGACGCCTTAAACAAATCCGTGTAGCAGTTAATAGACTTTAAACATCAAAATACTAAAGTGTAGAAATATGCGAGTGTACAAACATTACGGAAACACTTACATGGTTTATTTTGGCGCATGACGATTTTCGATAAAAGTTTGTTTAACAATAATAGTACACTCAGGGCCAAAAATACCAGGTCAGAGTGCGTTTTCATACAAACGAGACTATTTCGAAGCCTTGGTTCCTCGCCAGGGGTTGTTTTGAGTGAGTTTTAATGGTGGATACTGCGAGGTTCAATAGAGTAGGTCAAATGTTCTTAAGATACCTAACTGATCGCACAACCAGTTAACACCACAGCAGGAGAGTTTGGGTCAGCACTTGGATTTCCTTACATTTTATTGCCATTTTAGATGTTTTTCTGAACATGCACAATTCCGGCGTTAACCGCATATTTATTCAGTTGGGTATCCTAGGCACTTTGGAAGTCCTGTATCGATGCTCGAGGTATTCATCATCAGATTTCACTAAAAGCATTCCCTGGCGAGGAACCAAGGCTTCGAAATAGCCTCTTTAGTTTAGTTTAGTTTATTTATTTGTCAATGTAATATTACAATATTAGTTGCATTGCATGTCAAAAAATACGAAATTACATTGAGATCGTCAAAACATAAATATTAATAATCAAAGAATAGAATACAATAATAATTCATAAATTAAAACAATAAAATTTAAACATCTAATAATGGTCATTCGTCCGATGTCAAAATATGTACAATGAGTAAAATGTCAACAAAATAATAAATTTACATTTCCATTTTCATATATTTAATTATATTTAATTTTATTATTTTATTTATATGAAAAACGCACTCTGACCCGTTATTTTTGCTCCTGAGTGTATTAAACGTATTTCAATTTTCGACTGCCGATTTTCTGCATGGATTGATTCCATGTTTCAGTGCAAGTATAGGTACTCCAAAGGTCTTGAATTTCAAGATCTCTTAATTCCGAGATATTGTTCTCAATTTCTATTTACAAATAGATAGACCATTCCATTAGGACCTTGAGCTAGCAGGCTCCGCTCCGTCCGAATCGCTACCACCTTTACCTTAAACCTAACACAAGCAGTATTCGCATATCTGTGTTTCGGTATGGGGATAAGACAACCGAAGAAATTACTAGCTTTGAGACTCCATCTTAGTCCTCGGGGTTAGCAACGTATTTGCAGTCTTAGGACCGCAGTCTTGAGGTGGCAAATGATAATGGATCTCAGATCCGATATATCATCAGGTGATCTATGTGTTCATTTGCCTTCTCTTTGCCAAAAAAACTTCAGGCCAAACTTCAGCATTTAGAAAGAAATGTTCAAGCCGTCAGTGGATAGCATTAGAAAGAGTTCGCAATAAATAAAATGGTATTTTTCAGTAAGTAGTTTTACATTCAAAAACAGATCTACAAGCAATAAAAGCTGTAGTGATGGGCTGCCGCTTTATAGGCGTTTAAAGTTTAGTTTTTAGTGCTAATAGCAAATTGGAAGACGCTTTGACTACCTGCGCCGGTGCTCTATGCAAGACGAGGCGGGAGAAAGTGCCTTACACCGCAGAATTAATGTATACAATTGATTATACAAGAGCCTTGGTAACGTGAAAACAATCCTTCATTCTTATCAACTTGGCTAGTTAGGGTTCCATTCCCAATATTCGAAGTAGACACCACAGACTGACATTCAGTTGTTGCGACTGCAGCAACAAAGGCTGCGCTTTGTCAACGTCTCCGGATATAGTATCAACTAGATATGCCACGAATAGTGAATTGGCCGAATACCGAATACCGAATATTCGGCAACGCTGTCGGCCGAAGCGCCGAATATTCGGCCGCCGAATGCTTGGAGTGAGAGGTTATTTTCTGAGGCTGGTAACGTTTACGATGAAAAGCGCAATCGTTTGCTACCAAAAAATGCTGAAATGCTCGTTTTTATCCATCACAACTTACCACTGATTAATTTTAAGTACTAAAATGTTGTAATTTGGAAATAAATACATAATATTGAGTAAAATAACGTGTCTTTTTTTACATGATTTGCTATTCGGTATTCGGCCGAATAGTACGCACTATTCGGCCGAATACCGAATAGCAAAAAAGTGGCCGATTAGGCCGAATACCGAATAGTTGCCGAATATTCGTGGCATCTTTAGTATCAACTATTAAATACTTGGATAATAACAAAAAGCAACCTTTAAAAACCCAACTGTTGCTAACCAACGCTAAATCGATTTATATCCTAAATGATCATTCAAAATGAAAAATGATAAAAGCAACCTTTTTTGAATACCTATTCAATGAATTTCAATGATACCCCACTTGTCATAAATAATTCTTTGACTTTTTTTTTTCTTTTTTACAATATGGCGTCTGGTTGCCGCCAATGCCGCCATACTGAATTTTTCATTACCCACTGTCCTATATTTATTGACACTTGCAAGATTAAGATAAATCAATTGACATAAAAATCATCAAAATACCCACGCGTTTAGTTCCTAGAGCGCCACAAAGGAAAAAACATACATACAGACATAGGTAAGAGGGGCAAACCGAAATGATCGGCAATTTAAAAAACTATGTACACTCTATATATAAATTATGTTTTATTGTTTTTCGAAGTATTCTCCGTTGCAATTGATGCACTTTTGCATTCTTTTAAACCAGTCATTGAAACAGTTATTCCAGTTTGAACTAGACATTGCCAGAATGACCGAATTATAGGCTTCTACGGCGGCTTCTGGGTTTTCAAACCGCTGACCACGCAATAAATCTTTAATTCTAGGGAACGTAAAAAAATCATTTGGACTTAGGTCAGGGCTGTATGGAGGTTGGGACATCAACTCAACGTTTTTCTCGTTCAAAAACTGTTTAGTTGTATGGGCGGTGTGGGAGCTCGCATTATCGTGGTGTAAGATGACGCGGCGTGTCGGGTTCCCTCGGCGAAGATCGGCCAGCATCTCTGGCAAATAAACTGTGATATACCAATCAGCGGTAACCGTTCTTTGTTCTTGTAAAGGAATTGTGGCAATATGTCCTTTTTTTGAGACGAACGAAGCAACCATCTTCTTCGACACGGTGCGGGAACGCACAACTTTCGTTGGTTTGACCTCGCCATCGAAGACCCAAACTGCCGACTGGTGCTTTCTTTCAGGCTCATAGGAATAAATCCAGGTTTCGTCACCTGAGACAATACTATAAACAGCTTTTGACTTTTGACTTCCATTGTAGCGTTTCAGAGTAGATCGGCACCAATCAACACGAACCGCCTTTTGCTCTTCTGACAAGTTATGGGGTACCCATCGGGAAATCAATTTTCTGACACCCAACTCACTATGTAAAATAGTATGGATTGCAGTCATTCCAATGCTTATAGTTGCCCGAATCTGCTCGTATGTCACATGTCTGTCTTCTTTGAATATTTTTTCCACAGCCGCGATGTTTTCAGGCGACACCGCTGTTTTCGGCCGACCTGTTGAAGGTTCTGAGAGAGGCACGACCCCGCCGAAACTCTGCATACCAACGATATATTGTCGTTTGACTAGGTGCTTTAATTTTATATATAGAAACAAGCTCATTGAGACACTCATCTGGAGATAAGCCTCGACGAAAGTTGTGATAAATCATTGCACGAAAATTTTCACGCGTGAGCTCCATTTTGTTCACCGACTTGCCAATTTGAAAGTGGAATTAAAAAAACATAACGTTATTTTTTTAAATTGTTAAAACGGCATCGTGATTGTCAGTGGCCAGTACGCATATGATAAAAAAGGTTTTAATGTAACTTAGTTTAAAGTACTCTATTCCCGATCATTTCGGTGTGCCCCTCGTATATAGACTAATAAATACATTACCTCCTTCGGCAGTCTGGTAAAAACGCCTAACACCTTTAATGGGGTACCCGTTCTTTCAGGGCAGGGATCGATACAGGTATTAATTAGAATCGAAATAACTTTCTCAATCGGCAACATTTCCTTTTTATTTTCGATTGTATTTTAGATAACAACACTATCTATATACTTATATACAAATCTCGTGTTTGAACGTCGAACTCCTCCGACAGCTCGACCGATTTTTTTATTTTTACCCCACTGCGGCAAAACACAAAAGGAGGGTTATGTGTTTGACTTGTATATATGTCCGCCGCTATGTGCCCTTGTAGATACTACCGATATTAATAAGTTATACGTGTTTAGATTCGTTTTAACCACTAGTGTCATAGGCTATATTAAAACTATTTAAATGTGATATTAGCTAAATATATACATGATAAGTAACGTTACTTTGATGACATTATCCAAACAGCATTTGGGTTTTTTTAAAGATTGCTTCTGGTTAGACTTTGTTTTATATTATATTTGGTAGGTATGAGAATAGGTCGTAAAGTAAATTTCATACAATGTTTGTATGGAAATAAAATTAAACCCGGGCGGAGCTGGGCGTGGACAGTTAGGGAATTAACGATAGACGATATCTACGCAGACGGGGTAAATACTATACCAGAAAGGTTTAGGTACTTAACTAAATGTAAACAAACCAAACCACGTGACTGTTAATCAGCCAATCACAACTATTTTGTCGAGCTTCGACGTGTCAGTGCTCTGCTGCTATTGGCTGATGAACTAAATAACGTGTTCTTTTTTGTTTACATGTAGCTAAGTACCTAAACCTTTCTGGATAGCAACACAATTTCTCTGAGTAATATTTGATAATTTACACCAAGCTAGCCATAACTGTTAATAACAGTAAACTTAGGCCGGATAGTTAAAACAGTAGCTTTAATTCCTCATTAAATTTTGCAGTTTCTAATGTTATAGCAATACAACATACACGTTAGTTGCTACTCTAACCATTAATATTCAAGCTGCGGCTAATTTGTTTGAACATGTTTATAGCCGCCCGTAAACATGTTATATTAGTATGTTTAATCACTTATTGCCCTTTCTCCAGAAAATCAATTCTTAATTTGCCCGAGATGTACAGCCTTGGCCAAAGGTGTTGAGCATCCCACGTTTGCCTTTGTAAGTTAAAAATAAAGTATTATTTATCAATTTTAAATACACAAAGACGTAAACTATAAAAAAAGTGTTTGAACATTTGCATTTGTAATATCATAATCAGTAGATACCGAGATTTTGAAGTAGCTATTTGCGTGTGTATAAAATTATTTATGAATATTTTTTTCATGGTTTTTCGGCAATAACTCAATTAACTATGGAGTGAGCCAATTGGTTTTTTTTTTTTGTTATTTATCTACCAAACTAGGTAGCGGCTTCTACAAAACACCTATACTCCAAATTTTATCAATGACGAAATTATAAGGGTTCCGTTTTTGCCATCTTGGCTACAGAACCCTAAAAACCGGGCAAGGGAATGTCAGACCATGTTTAGTGTTGGGTTCTCAAGCAGTTACTACAAAGAAACACAAAATATCTCAAAAAACAACAAGGATGAACTATTTTTCCAATATATAAAGTTACTTGGTTTTGTGAGATGCTTTTTAGTAGGTACAAACCAACACTAACCTGTGACGGACATGGCAAAACTATAAGGGTTCCTTGTTGTCTACAGGACCCTAAATATGGAACCACATTTTATTTTCCGTAAATATTTGTTTACCTAACCATTAATAGTATATGTCCATGTGTAATCCAAAACTATTGATGTTTCTCTACGAATTATCTATGGATTACACTTTATAAGAATTCAGCTGAGAAATTAATATAGGTAAATAAATAAAATATAGTATCAACTATACATATGAATTTTTACATTTAAAAGAGTAAATGTAAAAGAGTAAATGCAATAATAAAACAACAAAAATGGCGTTGGACTGGTCACATGGTCAGACAACATATGGAAAAGTGGACTAAGGACATTGTGGAGTGGTACCCAAGAGCTTACAAAAGAAAAAGGGGAAGACCTACTCTTAGATGGTCCGATGACCTAAAAAAGATAGGTGGAATAGACTGGCTCAGAAAAGCAAGGGACCGCACACAATGGAAAACTTTGGAAGAGGCCTATGTCGGAAGACAAGCTGAAGTTGTTGATGGAGAATAGATACATAAAATATATTAAATATAGATATTAAGAATGGTATATGTGGGACTTCAGTAATAAAGGCTATTTATATTTTTATCTTATTTTATTTTTATTTATACATATGAATGATTGAACAATACTCATATCAAACATCCATATAGAAAAGGGATGATTATGGCCTCTATTCTACTGGGTTAAAAACATATTGCCTTGGATGTGTTATCGTTTGTCAACTTTATCTTGGCTCTTATTTACTTGACATCAATAGCAGAGAAGTTAAAAGCAATACCATAACGCGTCAAACACGATATGGTTTAACTGTGTTGAATAGAACCCTAGATGTGGATGATAAATTAATTCATGTGAATTCTACCGTATAGGGAACGGTTAGGGATAAGGTGATTGTTGTGATGTCGCTGGATGCTCCACTTAGTCCCACCATTTGTAAGAATTATTGGATAGATTTAAAATAACCCCCCGTAACTGGACACGGCAATATCTAATCTAATACTGAATCTCAGAAAGGGCCCCAATGATTTCCATCAAATTTAGTATGCACGGGGTTTTGGGGGCGATAAATAGATCTTGCTAGGTTTCATTTTAAGAAAACTTGCGAAAACAAAATAACGAGCAAAGCTCGGTCATCCAGGTACTATAATAAGCTGATATTTAGCTTTGCTTCAAGGAGAATACCTAGATCCAGAAATAATACCGCTTTTCCTGTTGAGTATTTTTCCTTAGGTTAGTATATAAAATTGATGGCTAGTAATTAAATTACAATTAATTAAGTAGCCAGTTACTGACGATTTATAATATACACTTCTTGGGCCAATACATTTTCAGGATATTGGTACTTTTGAAAATAAACTATTTGGTGTGTTAAAGAAGTAGGATCAATACATTGGTTGTTCATTAATTTAAGCAGGTTTATACTGTCAGCGAAAATTATATTTAGGCCTTATGTGTTTTTAGGTCATAATTATAGCAACATATTTTTTCATCAACGTTTTTTTAGGACTTTTATAAATAAACCTAAAGTAACCTAGCCTTATCTACATGCTAAATATTTGAGATATTCTGAAAATAATAGGATTACAGATATATAAAAACAATAAAACTAAAAAATAAAAGTGGGACACCATTGTATTGTGATACACATCAAAGGTAAAATGTAAAATGTACCTATAGGTCTAATGAAATTTACAGGGCAACACGGGGTCGAAACAAATTTCGGGCAAATACGTTTTCCAGAAACTGAAACTACGTTGAGCACGCACCTAATAAACTTACATTATATAGAACACCAAATCAATTAAACCCGGCGGCATAACAATAAAACTGTAACTAATGTAACACAGAGTAACACTTCAGAAAAAATATGTTCGAAAACAGTAACAAACCAATAACTTCGCGATAGTAACTTGTCTTACCTACCTAAATATTGTTCAATAGTAAAAAATAGTAAATAAAAAATAACTAAAGAAAACAGAACATCCGCTTAACATCATTCAATAGAACTCACCGAATGATGATATGAATAGTATTCCCCAACACACTAAAACTTTTTATTAAATTTAATACATAAAATAATCCACTTTTACTTCATAAATATCGAAAAATCGTGTTCGTCAATGTTGATACAAAATCATAACAAACCATTTGTTTCCACAGATTATAAGGTATCTCTCATTTGTCTGACCAAAAAACAGTAGTTATAGAATTTATGCACTTGGTAACCAGTGCTCTCAAATTGTATCATTGTTTAAATAAATGTATTTCTTTCGAAATATAATGAGAAACAAACATTAAAAAGATAGGATGCATTTTAATTTGTTATTGTTGAAATGTAAAATAAATAGGAACAATAATGTATTTATTAGAAGTGATATTAAACTACTACTTAGAAACAAGAAATACCCCTGGCAACTTTACTTCCATGTCATTACTGATGGTAGTGATGTACGCTATGCTCTGTGTTGCTTAACATTAGATAACGTTATAAACAATTTATAACCCGTTAATCATAAATAACGACATCTCTTAACGTAAATATTTTGAAGTAAGTTTAGTGTTTATTATCAATGGCTAGTAAGTAATATTATTGAATCAACCTTAAATGAAAATGGAGCAATAGAAGTAGTTAAAAATGGAATCAAGTCATTTACTTCGTAGCGAAATTTAATGACTTCAGGTCCATTATGTTATAATTGTATTCATATAAATATCCGCCCGCAAAATACAATTTAAATTAAAAAATGTCACAAGACGTCTTATTTGAAATTCTACGAATTTAAATTCTGTTTCTTAATAAATTAGTAATTGTATGTAAGTAATTTTTTACAAAAAAAAATTTTTTATTGTTTTGACAATTGTTCTACCTAATTATCTTCGAAACATTATGCAAACACTGTCATGTCCTTGTAAATATTGTATTATTATTAATCAGATATTGTTTTTTTCTGTAAGTTAGGATTTTTACCATAAATATTCAAATATAAAACAACAATAGTAATTTAAAAAAAAACTTAACCAGTATATTATATAAACTATAGCATAAAATAAAAAACAGTCATGTCCTTGTCGGTCTCGCGCACTGAGGATTCCGTACCGGAGCACAGAGAGCATTATGAGATTCCGATCCAATTGAGTTCAATTTTTGTATGTCTTACCGTTTTTACGATACAACAATAATAAAAATACGCATTAGAAAGGTGTTTTCGTATGGTTTCAAAAGATATAGACGGACAGGACAGGACGGACGGAGGGACTTGGCGAAACTTGAAGGGTTCTAAGTTAAATTCGAAACCCTAAAAGGGGTTATTACTGATGGGTTGAAAAACTTTGAACTTATATCTCTACAGTTACTTTTAGTCATTAGACGAATGTGAAAATGATACCGGGTAAGTAATGTTTTTATTATTTGGTTATTAACAATCGTCAAAAAGTGAGAAATATATTTGAAAAACCCGGCCAAGTGCGAGTCGAACTCGTGCACCAAGGACAGGGCCCTTAGGTATATATAAAAAGTCACAAATTACCATTATATATAAAAAATCACGTTCGTTGTATGGGAACCCCTTAAATATTTATATTATTTTATTTTAATTATTCATTTTTAAAGTGAATATACAACTTAATATTCTGTGAATATTTCAAGCGTCTACCGATTGGCGTAAATAACGGCATAAAAATCCCGTTTCGTATATTGGAGCCCCAGTTAAGTATTTATTTTATTTTGTTTTTAGGATTTGTATAGCGGCAACAGAAATACAAAATCTGTGAATGTTTCAACTGTCTAGCTATCACGGTTAATGAGATATAGCCTGGTGACAGACAGACAGACTTTTTATTAAGAGTCTTAATAATAGGGTACGTTTTTACCCTTTGGGTACGGACGGAACCCATATAACGAGATTACAAAAATGCGTTCAAACTCATTAAGTATTTAACGTTGAAAAAACTAGATGTTTCCAAGAGTACGAGTGTTATCTTTAAATGTTTTGTTCTGTAAAATCAAACTCTTAATTCTGTTTCGGAATATCGATTCGGAATTTTTAAGGCAGCTAATCAATGATCACGTACAGTAGCTTTCTCTTCGATTTTTCCGATTCGGAAAAAAGCATAGCCGATAGCCGGTGTGTTCGGAATTCAGCACGAAAAAAACCGTTCTGAATGCAAGTCTTCTATAGATTTTGTATGGGTTGCATCACAAATTTGTTAATTCCGTATGGATCGCGCTCTGATTGCGTCGAACGACCGAAACCAGTGCATGAGTATTTCGAGTCTAAGTAGGCGATAAAGATATAATCAACATAAATAATAATAAACACATATAACAATATTTAAAGCCTTTTTTGGGCTTGTATTGTAATTTGGCTCTTATTAAAAAAAATGAATATCTCGCAGTCTTTGAGTGTTCAGGGGATGCACCCAATAACGGCGAGAGTTGTTCTTTTTCCTGTAGAATACAGTAACAATGCATACGCGATGAGAAAATCGTCATCGCAGTCCATATTTGCTGCCAGAACGTCGGAACTCGATGACTAGCTACTCTCAACTGAGGCTTGGTTTTCCGAACGAAAATCTTATGTGTGTGATGTATATACGAAATCTCGAGTCAATATTCCGAAAAAGAATTCCGAATGTTTGTGGCCGCCCGTAGCCTATTTAGTGGGAATGAATAAATTACCTTACCATGAACTACTACGCTACTACCGCTTGCCTACCGTTCCTAATCATAGTAGTGCAACAATTTTACTTATCAGGTCGTTGATCGTAACATTTCCGTTACAAATTGATTTTTGTACATGTTGTAGCACAAAAATAGCGTCCCGGGCGTCGCTGCGTGTGCGCCGCCAGTCGAGACACTAGCACTGGACGCCCAACCCGTTCCGCCCTAGCACAAAAATATATCCGACATTGCGTGAACTCTTCTCACATCACCTCTCATTTTGGAATACAGTGAAGTGAAACTACTTGTCGTGTATGTGATCAAATTTAAGTGGAATATGATTTCTAAGTGCGTTTGTTTGGACAAGGTCCAAATATTTTTGTGAGTCGTACAAGGTTTTTCTTATTTGTATGGTAATATATTTATTTTGATTTTTTTACTGTAAAGCAATCGTATATTATAAAAGCTTTTCATTATCACAATCATTATTTGTAAATATTTATCAAAATTGTTAATAGTGTCAGTTGTAAAGCTTACCAATTAAAAATCAAAGCTTCTTAGCTTTCCCCAAAATAAATTCAAATACTCATCAACACCATGTTCATACTCTGTAGTTGTATTAATTAAATACGCAAAGACGTGATATGTGAAATAAATTTACCTACTTGTACATAGCAATGATAGCAAGTAACATTCACATGACCTAATAACTGACTTCAAGATTTCAAGATGTAGACACTACTGTGTGCAACTGTGCACCTTTTTACCTTTTTTTTCTAATCAGTCATTAACATTGATTTAAAATTACTTACAATAAAAACTGCTCAATTAAACACCTTACGAAAAGTACAAAAAATAATAATAGCAAGGCTTTAATTAAATTATAAAGACTGAACGATAGTGAACTAGAAAAAGATGGTAGGTTTTATCACAATTTTTCAAAACTGAAGTGTTGTTGTAGTGATCAACAAAAGACAATTTATCAGTCACCTGTATTATATACTTGCACGGAAACGACGCATGACGTCTCAGATGACGTCAGGTGATCTGTCTGGATCAGAAGTCTGGACATCAAGAGCTGGCACTCATCCAAAATAACTCATTCGCCGATTTCAACAAAAATTAGGACAAATAGATAGTATATCTTAGTTATTGTCTTCAAGGTTTTTACTTTTCGGCGCTGTGCACCATTAGATATTTTATGTTAAGTCCTGTTGGTTATTTGGTAAAATACGTTATATGGTTATCCAGAGCGTAGAACGTAAATTTAAGTTTATATAAAGAGGCTCAGAAACGAGCATTGAAAGCCCTAAAAAGCATTCCGTACACAAGGGGTAAAAACGGGAGTATTACTAATACTCCACTGTCCGTCTGTCTGTCTGTCACCAGGCTGTAACTAATGAACCATGATAGATAGACAGTTGAAATTTTTACAGGTGATGTATTTCTGTTGCTACTATAACAAAAAATACTAAAAACCGAATAAAATAAATATTTAAGTGGCGCTCCCATACAACCATCATGATTTTTTTTCTCGATATTAATAACGGCAAGCAGCTGACAGCTTGAAACATGCACAGAATATTTAGTTGTATATTCACTTTAAAAATAAATAGTTAAATTAAAGTAAAATTAATATCTAAGGGGGGCTGCCATAAAACAAGCGTGATTTTGTAAATAATGGTAAGGAACCCCTCGTCCGCGAGTCTGAGTCGCACTAAGCCGTTTATTTAATACATTTATTTATATTTATATATTTCGAGCAGTGGACATAGACATTATGCTATTCGGTTGTTGATGATGATGATGATTATACAGGAAACCTGCACCTCGAAAAATTAAACAAGGCACATAAAGGATGATGATAGGAACATTTTAAACAATGTATCTTACTTAATAGCTTACATGTAACTTGTATTACCACAAAAGCACCAAAAAAATATGTGACAAATCTGTATAAGTTTAATAAAATTATTAGGCCCAGTAACGATTTCACTAAAGCGGCCACCTTTTGTTTTATCATTATTTATGAGTACTATAGTAAAAAAACCGGGCAAGAACATGTTAGACCATGCCAAGTGGAGGGTTCCGTTACCGTTACTAAAAAACCAACTCAATAAACTATTTCCAAAAATCCCAAGTATGAGCTATTTTTCTATTTTTAAAGTAATTTGGTGCATCAGGGGTCCATGTCTTGAAAATCACTAGACTGATGATAATATTAGTTCTCTCAATACAATTTTCTACAAGTCTCCTAGTGAAACGTACCGCATGGACTCCTGTACTCCTTTTATGGTTCCAAAGTCAAACAAGGAACCCTTATAGTTTCGCCATGTCCGTCTGTCCATCTGCCTGCAGTCTAGCTCAGAGACTATTTATTTAGAGCCGACAGTGATGTAAAAAAATCTCATTTTTCTTCCTCCCAGTGAAGCAGCTGTACCTATTCAAAGGGGTTTTTATTATTACATTGACATCGAGACAGGTATCACTGGATAGCTGTTAAAAATATTAGCTATGTACATGTTATTATAAATTTTTCGATTTTGGGGACGGTTTTATATTGCCAAAACTACAAGTGATAAAAATCTGAAAATATCTTACACACATGTAACAAACCTCAAAGGAAGACTATCACGACTAACCAGACTTGATTGGTTCCTGGGATATAGGCCGCTGACTAACGTTAAATAGAAATTTTCTTCGTAAATATTGTTTTTCTAAGTTTTTTTGTGTTTTTAGTAACGGCTTCGGAACCTTACCTGAGCATAGTCCGACATGCTCTTACCTGGTTTTTTTCCTCTTATGTCGTAACTCGCGATGCCAAAGTTCTTATATACTTACGGTAACTCATCTTAAAGTAATTTAGTATTTATTGGCATGCATTTCGTTTTAAATTGTTACAACTTACATTACTGCTTTATACCTACTTGTTAATAAACTAAAAGAATTTTTGTACTTTTAAATCCTGTATTTAAAAGGTAGTGTAAACGTTATTTATAAAAAAATGTCCCCATTCTAAATTGTGACTTGATAAGTATACTTTTGCATTTATTACAGATTATAAAAGGATGCACTAAAAATAAAACATGAATAACGGAACAAGGAGAGCCCTAACAGGTTCTATCCACAAAATCAGAGAATTTGAGCTAGAAAAAGTAAGTAGCTAGACTGAGATCACCAAAAGTGACTATACGACCTACTTATATGATAAATCTGAGTGTAAATGGTGTGTTTTTGCTTCAATAAAAGCATTGATCGAGCGAGGAGTTATAGCATTATAAATGGAAACTATTTACGACATAAAAAAAGAAATTATAGATTTGGATTTTACATTTCTTTCGTTAATTTTAATTAAATGTATGTTATATGCTACTTGTTATTTTACCTTACTTTTCTCAGGTATGTTTAGTCGAAGAATTTGACATATTACAAATAGTTGGTGAAGGGTGGTTTGGTAAAATACTTCTCGTTGAACATCGAGCATCTGACACCGAAATTGTTTTAAAAGCGCTACCAAAGCCCTACGTATCAATAAGAGATTTCTACAGAGAGTTTCATTATGGACTACATCTTAGTGCCCATAAGAACATTGTCACCACCTTCGATGTTGCCTTTGAGACAGCTGGCTTTTACGTATTCTGCCAGGAATATGCGCCTCTGGGTAAGATTAAAATAATAACTTTCCATATTTATATTCACGTGGTAGGTATGGCAATGGGCAAGGCGCATTTAGGAAAAATAACATCGGCTCTAAAATTTTACTAAGCATTTGAGAATCCTGAATTTATTTAAAAATTTCCAGGATAAGTACGAGTAAATATAATTAATTTAAAAGATGCCCGAATGTGGTTGAGAATAGAATCACACATATCGTGCAGTGCATACTTTGAATCCCTGATCTGATCACATACCTACCGAAAGTGATAAAAAAGTGGTGACGAAAAGTTTAAAAACTTAATTGCTTTACTTGAGTGCTGAGCAATAAAACTCAATTCGCTCTCTACTAATACGACTACATTTGGAAACCGGCCAGCTGAAAGTTGAATGAATATCAAATGACTCATTTCTAATGCCCGCGTGTAATAAATACACACACTATACCAGAGCAAATAATTCTTGAAATTTGTAATTTTCCTTTTTTACGGGATATCGAACAAAACATTTATCAAACTTTATTTCTATTGTTGTGGATTGATTTCTGTGATGATAAAAATTACACAATATTTTTTGAAATTCCTATTCTTGATAGCATTATATTTTCAGGTGATTTGACATCAAACATGCTTGACACTGGAATTGGGGAAATTCACACGAAAAGAGTAGCGAAACAATTATCATCAGCACTAGAACACCTTCATCAAAGAGATTTAGTGCACAGAGACGTTAAGCTTGACAATGTCCTTATTTTCAAGTCAGATTTTTCTAGAATAAAGTTGTGTGACTTTGGAGAAACAAGAAAAGTTAACTCCGCTGTAAGAAGGAGAAACGAATGGCTACCGTATTCACCACCGGAAGTTTTAAAGTTACCTATGGATTCTAGTTACAAGTAAAGCTATGTTATTCATTATTTAATATGTTTATTACTATCGTGGGTTAAATACAAATCGCTATAAGTGTTTCATGATATGGAGAAACAACACATGGAAACTGTTTAATACTGTTTGTTTACCGTAAATAAGCTAAGAATGTAAGCGGCCTATTACTCACATCTGTATTTCTGTTTTCAGAGCACTAATAACTCACGATGTTTGGCAATTTGGAGTCGTTATTTTCATTTGCCTAACGGGTTGCTTACCTTGGCAGAAGGCGGCTTTTGATGACCCTCGTTACACTAGGTGAGATACATTTATAATGATAATTTAGATTAAAAGTTCAACTTGCACACAGGTTTAAACATTTTCTTTAATATAGCGTGCGGAAAGTTAGATTGGAACTGTCATTTTCACTCATGCCGAGTGTTATCTCTCGCTTGCAGCTCGGGCTAAGAAACCTCGAGACTCATGTAAAGTGCGGAAACTTGCAATTTTATAATGATTTAATAATATTCGTTGAGTTTTTGTTTTGTTTTAGCTTTTTTAATTGGTATAGCAGTGCAAATCCATTGAAAAGACAGCCGAAATTATGGAAAATGGTTTCAACGAGGGCTCAGAAAATGTTTAAAAAGTTTGTTGAACCCCGAATAGAAAGGAGGGCTACAAATTTTCAGGAAATTGCTCGCTATTATGATGACCGGTGGATGGCTAAAGGTTACACAGACAGAGTTGGTAAGGTTTTAATTATGCTACAATTTGACAGGTGTATAATTAACAAATTCTTTAATTTTGAAGGCTTCGACATGCTTAATTATTTTTATGAATTAATTTGTTTTTTTTCAGCGGGGAGTGATATAGATGAACTTTGTCCGTCGATGTACAGCTTTCATAGTGACATCAACGAAAAAAATATTTTGTTAAAACATTTCCGGGACAATGGTATCGAGACGACGGTCGATCGTCAAGCGAAGAAACAAAGAATACGTGACTGGATACAGAACAGCGTAATTGAAGAAGGTGACGAAGATGTGAGTATTAACATTATCAAATGAATTAATAGGAAGTTACGTTTGGTATTTTGTATTTCATTTATCTTATTTTAGGATGAAAGCAATCATGAATTGATGTTTGATGAAAGTGATGAAGAACTTAATACGCCGCGCGGTCATCCAATTGATGAAAGTCATAGAGTTACTCTCCGTTACGACACTGAAAAACATATTAACCCTAGGACTGGCGAAGTAATTGAAGGAGCTAAACCCCCGCCCGAGAAAAACCCCCTGTCTTACGACGTACAAAATATTGAACCTGTAGCTCCCGCTAATATCGTTCGAAGGTATGGAGTTAAAGAAGAAGGATCATCTCATAGCTCTGCCAAAGACAGCGCGTATGGGTCGATGGAGGGAAAAGTAAATACTACTACAACTACTTTTAAAGTAGAAAACAAACAAATCACAAACGTAGAGAAAACTTACAGTAACTCACCTAGTAGATCATTAAGCGGTTCATCAATACCAAACCGATCGCCAATGACATCGCATGCGCAAAGAATACAGAAAACTGAAGAAGTTTTTTCTAAAGAAGCCGAAAGCGTAAAAGGAAGCTCTTCGACACTTCATTCCGTAGCAAATTCATCCAGGTCAAATAGTCTTCAGATATCTCGTAATGGCTCCCTCGATAGTTCATTAATTCATGTTAATAGCGTGCCACCTCAAAATAACAATGTTATTGCAGCTCCTAGGCCACACAACCCCGTTGTGACACAAAATGGCTTCAGTCCTGGTTCAAGAAAAGAAAAGGAACATCCAAACTCTCAAGCTTACGTGTCCTTAAAAGAAACGCCTTATGATATGGTCCGTACTGAACCTAGTACTACAGTGGAAAGCAACTCAAATTTAAATCAAGCCCCGGTACCGGATAGCCCCTATACTTCAATGTTGAATATAGTTCAGGGTCAAATCCAAATTAGTCCGCACGGTAGCGAAACTAATAGGAATATAGTTAATGTCTCTGTGACTAATGTTAATCGTAACAAAAATAAATAATTGCTCAAAGAGATTAGTCTCGAATTTCTGTTTTAATCAGACCACCTCGCCTGAGATAAATATCTCTAAACTAACAAACTACACTGGCTTAGCAAACCAAAGAGAATTTCCGTCTATGATCTGAGACACGAGAACGCCATGTCTCTCTATACTAAGCACGAATTGAGGTACAAATAAGTGTAAAAAAATACTGCACACCACTCTATTTAATTAGATAACTTCATCTGTGTTAACGTAAAAATAAAGATTATTTTACGCAATTTGAATGTAAAACAACGAGTTGTACAAAAAAAATGTGTTAGCTCACAAAGTAAATTATTATAAAATATGTTTGCCATTAGTTCGTTGATTTTTCAGATTGAATTGACCAAATAATGTATAAATAATAAAGTATAAATATTATAGTATAGAAAAAACTTGGTGTCTTGTTGTCAGGATGTTTTTTGTTAAATTTGTATTGATATTTTTTTAATGTACTTGTACCTACTTATTTATCTGCTTTGTACTCAAACAACTGATAAATGAAGCAAGTAAATATAATACTTATACGACATATATTTACCTGTCGTCAAGATCGTTTCTAACGTACGGCTGTTTTAATGACATTTAAATTACTTTTTTTGTATAAATGTAAATGGTAAATGATGTACGGCTGTGAGTGTACTTCGTTGTTTTTATACTATACCTATATGTAAATAAATATAAAAGACAACAAAACAAAGAGTATTTTTTAAGGTATAACGCAGAATCATTAGGTACTAATGAGGAGTATCATATAAAATTTACTTGTATTCAATAAAAATCAATTCTTTATTTATTTTACCCTTAATTACTAGTATACAAGTATTGTATTTAGGTTAAAACCAAGACATTTAAGAGTGTCATATTGAACTTTTAGTATATATTTATTTCAGTTTTATAACATTTAAAAGTAAATATATCCAAATGATGAATGGAGTTATTTATTTGATATACCTGTTCAATGTAATTAAAATCCTTACTCTATTTTTACTGCACCTTATTCTTATTCATAACTTTTGCTTACTCTAATGCCTGCACTTCACTCTCGCGCGAGTCGACGCGATGCCGAGATACACTGCCGTCTTTAAATACGAGACGGACTGTAAAACTTTTGTTATAACATCAATGTATTTTCCTGTAAATAAATTAATTAAAAAAACATAAGCTTAAAAATCGACAAAATAGTTTTTTATAATACTTATTTTCTTATAAGCTTGATTGTACCAAAATCTAATGATCAAAATCTAGAATATTGTCAATTAATCGTTTAAACCAAAAATGATATTCGCACTGTATTGATCGCGATTAGCAGTAGGTATATGAAAATACCCTCATTTTAAAAAAAAACATTTCTGTCAAAATCAGCCAGGTGTTCTCAAGAAGTGTCGCCGGAGTCCCGTTGCGGAAGGGCTCCTATTTTCTGCTCTGAAATATAAGAGTAAACTAACAAATTTACCTAATTTGTAATGGATGTTAGTATATTTGGTTATTTACGGCAGGGCTGCGCCCCAGAGCTCCCAGTATAAGAACATTTGAAATTTATGATAAGTGAAGATTACTTACATATGAATTTAAATAGCAAGTGAATAATTTTCATAAAATGGAGTAAGCTTAAATGTTGTTTAACTCCGGCTCTTTTTCTTGGGTTCGGTAACGGAAGGGTGCCACCCGGACCCTATTGCGAAGCCTCCACTGAGCACCCGTATACCCGTATTATATTATAACCATGTTACAATGGCCGCTAAAAAAAAGTTAAAAATGAATACGGTCTCGCATGGTTTTTCGGTATATTTCGTATATGTAGGGTAAATATTGTAGGGTGATGCGGAACCCTTCGTGTGCCGACTCGCACTTGGCCGGTGAATATGTTTATTCCAAATGATACGTCGAATACATTATTTACTTATTTATTTAACCATTGTTGCACAATATAAAGCACAAATGACGGACTGAATGGCTAATGGCAATGTTTCTTATTTGTATAGTTACAGACAGATAATATAGGATGGCATTTACGTACTTCTAATACATTAATAGAGCTGCCTACATTACGTATTATCTACCAATTACCAAATCCTAATTAGGAAAGTTACAAGAATTAGGGCGACTTACTTGCAGGAAGGGTTTAATTGAAACTAGTCTTAGTCTTTACTTGTGTTAAGTTTTAAATCAAGATGTAAGACTAAAATCAATGAGTCAATCAATCAATGAATATAATTTACTTGCAGAAAACAGTTAACATAATGATACAGAAAAAAATAAAAAAATATATGGCCTAAATTACATTTCTCGTTTTTGTTTTATTTCCAATCAATTATTAATTTATTTTAATCCTTGTCATCACCTACCAGTCTCATCACATATTAGATTTGCAACCATAAAAATAACGTTAACTTTTCTTTATGTACCGTTAATTATCGAAACAGCACTCGTAGGTGAGCTGAGCAGCAAACTGACATCTACGTCAAAAAATTGACATTAGATTATTGTGATACCGCGCGCTGGGTAACTTTTAGAAATTCAAATGGAAAATTACGTTTTAACAGCCGTTTCATTTGGCTCAACTTAATTTAGGCGTCTTTACCCTTGAAATATAGTTTATTTTTTCAATTTCTACATAGTCCTGTCGCGTACTTACCTAGTAAACGTAAAATGTATCATAACCTAAAAGGCTAATTGTTTTCCGTTATATATTAAAATAGCAAGTGTAAATATGCAGAAGTTGCAGGACAGTGTGTTCTCGATCGTAAAAACAACTAATCTCTCGCCTGCCGTCTTTAGTTATTTACAGCCGTCGGAACATGCAGGTAAGCTAATGACGCCATCGGTTTGAATAGTTAAGGACTAAATATAAAGGAAACGTTTTTTTTTTGACTGACTGGAAAATACTGTATAAGGTACTTCAGGCTCCCTTAAAAATCAACTCAACTCATTCAATTTTAAATTAGCAACTGAAAGGGCTGGATATGTCTGTTGCCATATATGTATTATTTTGTGGACATATGCTCAGAATGAAACCATATCAGAATCCATCTGGCAAATTAGTATGAAGATATCAACAGTGCCAGTGTCAATAACCCTTAAATTGTCTCTTTTTTCCACTTATTCTGATTCATTGTTATGCTAGTCTAACTGCCTTTTATGAACCTACAGGCTAAGTCCTCTTTTACTGCAGAGAACTTTAATGGTGCAATAACAGCAACTGATAGAGCTTACAGCATCATAGATTGATCATCATATTGATTATTGATTACCATTTTCAGATAATGCTCCATTAGGTGGAATTCTAAATGATACCAAGCATGGCTGGCTTGCCCTCGGGCCAAAGTTCTGTGTGGTTGACCTTAGAACCGGGTTGAAGGTAGCTGCCCACACTTTTGGTATTCCTTTCAGGTGATAACATTTTTACATAATTCAGTGACAATAAAAACTTTATTGGTATTGGTTATTCATTTGCCTTTCTAATTCAGTTATAAGTATAATTCATTAGAGTTGGTGTTTTTCTGAACTGTTGAGTACAACGTTAAATATGTATTCTCTTTTGCACATTATTATTAGAAGTATAAACACTTCCTTCATTACTTTACATCATTGCTTTGTCTGTTAATGGATCAATTTAAATATTTGATCCTTATCACTGGGCTACACTGCTTACGTAAGCATACATATCTAAAGCCTACTATATTTTATTGACACAGATTTTTCATCAATTTTTAAGGTGGGGCCACAATTGCAGGTTTCAGCAATTATTCGTGTTGTCACTTCCTACCTTTATCTTAAAATGCAAACACAAATCTTCAGCATATCCCCTGAATGAAGAGATGTAGCCCTGGCAAACTAACTGACTTATCATTGTTTTTGTTTGTTTAATTGTATGGTCATAAACACAAATTGCTATACTGTGTACTTTAGAGCCCAATCAATATGAAACCATAAACAAATTCACATGGCAGCACGTAATAAAGGTGCATAAATGAAATTGTTGAGCTGCAGAAAACTAGTAACTAGCAATTTATATCGGAATATTCGGAATATAACAATACTTTTAAGTCACAAGTTACCCAAATGTATAGCTATTTACTATTGTGACTAAACATGAAATTAAAAGTTTTGTTTCATAATTTCAGCAACTCAAATTCGACCGTATCCAGTGTTGTTGAACTACCAACCCCGCTTACAGAGAATTCTCAGCAATTAATCATCAGCCTAGAATGTGAAGATCTTACAGGCCTTATCTGTGTGCTTCACGTGAACGGTTCACAGATCCTACGCTGCATACAAACTGATGTTATTATCACGGAAGTGTCTGTTTGCGATGAAGTCCCTGATGGGCCGTTATCATGTTTTGATGGGGTTATCATGGCGGGGTCGAAGAGAGGAGAGATATTTGCCTTTGATCTTAACAGGGCTAGTTTGTTGCAAGGTAAATTAAATTGTGTCTTTAATGTTTTTTAACAGAATTATATTGATTCTATTTTTCAAACATTTATTATTTTGTTGTAGGAGTTAGTAATCAAACATAATTTTTTAGGCTGAAATGTTTTTTTATGTGGTACTTATTCTTTTTATTATCTTTTTCAGTAGTTTTTTTTACTTACTTTGGTCAATTACTTCAGTTCAGTCAGCCACCAGTAGCAGAGATAAACATATTATCATCTCTCTATTTTTTCAGCATTGAAAGATATATCCCAAGGCTATGAACATCTTGTTCGCATGGAATCCAACCCTGCTAACCTTGAATTCCTATCACTCAATGCCATAGAACAAATCGAACAGCATAGAGATCAAGCGATGGAAAATGATTATCACTTAGCCTTAATCCTGAATGAAAACTCCTTAATTGATGGCCAGTATCTCTTCCGGAATCCAGATGGATCTGTTCGCATGAAGGCTAAAAGAGACCACATAAGGGTGTCCTCTTTACAATATATACCACAGTTGGGAAGTTTGGCAGTTGGTTATAACTTTGGAGCATTTCAAATTTGGAACTTGATGAGTTTGGATTTGGAATTCGCATCACAGGTCAACCGTGAATGCCTGCCAGTTACACACTTCGGATTTCAGGTATACGCCTTTTTTAATTTTGACAACATTAGTGATTCACTTTTTTTTGTCTCATATTGGCAAAATGTGTGAGATTGTGTAACGTGCCCTGAGTTAAGCCTTGCCTTGCCTTGCCTTGCCTTAAGCTGCCTTCCATTTCAGGAACCTTGTGATGACCCTAGAGCTTTTTGCTACTTGTGGGCAGTTTTTTCTGTAGCAGAAAGGTATGAGGAGGAGGAATTCCCATTGGCTGTTATGTATTCTCTGACATATCAAGGCAAGAGAATGCTGTCCGACACAAAATGTTTATATCAGGCAAGTATTTTCCTTGTTTTTTGAGAAAAAAACTCTACTGTCTGATAAAGTTGCTTTTCTGGAGTAGTCATATGACGAACCTTTTTGATTTATTTGAACTCAAAAACAAAACCATAGTGGGTTATTTAGATTCAGTTCCATTTACTCTCGTATGAACAAATGTGGTAACGTAAATACCCTTCTCTTTGTTGAGAGCTGTAAGCCTTTTTTTTAAGCTCTGTACGAGATCATCTAACTACTTAAAGCTCTTTTATGGTGACGCAACGCGTCGCGTTTTGCATCGCTATATATTTTAATTTACTGCGCATTGCACCGTACAATACGCTGTGCAATAGCGAATCGAGGGGTGTCAAGCTCCCAAAAGGTCCAGGGGGGCCAAAGTAACCAAAAAATGAGAATTAGAGAGGTCAAGTTCATGACGGGGATCGGGGATGCTAACACGTCTGGAAAGTTAAGCATCGTACAGTCGAGTTCATAAATATGTATACACTTTAGGACCTTGTCTATTTAATGTCATGTTCAAACAGCCATATACGAATTATCACAGCAATTAAAGTGATAAGCAAGGTATTAAAGTGTTTTCATATTTATGAACTCGACTGTACAATAGCAGCAGTAGACTGTGTATTAAAGCAGCTTCAACCAATTTTGCCCCAATTTTGTGTGTTTTTTAGTATTGGCCAAGATAAAATCTACCCACAGCCGGGTCAAGCCGAAACCGTCTCCATAAAAGAGCCCTTATAAATTTTCCTTTGCACGGCACATTCATTTGCGTCGCGTTACCGGCATAGTGACGCTATCCTAAATTGCTATTAATGACATCGACAGGAGTTCCTGATGGCGACTATAAGGTTCCAAGTGGAGTTGAGCGTGACGGAGATAGGGGGTCCGTTTATCGGCGGTCGCTGTGTGTCATGTCACACTTACTCCATCAACTCCATATTGGGGGAGGAGGGGGAAGACAGTAAGTAGAAAGTCACTTTAAAACTAAACTAAATCTGTATCACGGGGTTTAGGGAGCCATGGTCCCCTCCAAAATTAAAAAGAAAAAATGTTTAACCTGACCTAAATTACAACCTTTTAAATACTCCGGAAATTACATTCTAGAGCTGCCATTGGTCAATGAATGATTTTAGTAGATGTACAATATCTGATGTTTTCCTCATCTGTTCTATCGAAGCTTCGAATACGAGATCCCGAGAAGAATTTGGGCTATATAAAATTAGTGGCAAAATTTTGCTTTAGTCCACGCAATGTTTTCGTCTATTTAGTTAGTAAACGCTCGGTTATTTCAGGTATGCTAAACATCTGCCAGCTTGTCTGGGAGTGTTGGGGTGAGAACGTGAACTCTCCGACGGAGTATGGGATGCTACTCTTCGATCTGGACCAGTGGTACAAAGATCAAATGCCTGGTAAGTTTCTACATTACTTAGTTTTGCCAACTTTAAGTCTTTGCCACAGTGATTTTATATTACCAGGCAGTAATGCTTCATGTTATAACCTCATTAAGTAATTTATTTGCCGTTTTCTTGGATTTTCAGGAAGCCTTTTATATGGTTTGCTTTGAGTGAGAAAATAATACCGCTTCATAAGTTTTTATTACTAGAATCTACCTTCAGGACACGATATGTACACAGTTTAACGACGCAATTTCTCTGTTACTCGATATTAAAGCTGGAGTTTCACAGGGCTTAGTGTTGGGACCAACTCTGTACCTTTTATACACTGCAGATGTCCCTCTAATAAATAATGTAGTAACTACTTTTACTGACATAGCCAGCTTTACTAGCAACAAAAACCATAAAATTATTAAAGAGCATCTGAGTAATTGGTGCATTGAAGCCTCACCTCCTTATTTGTAGCAAAACACAACTATATAACCTTTATACTAACTCAATTAAGGAAAATAGTTGTTCGGTCACTGCTTACATATTTAGCACAGTTGTAGCCAGTGAGCTATAACGACCGGCCGCTTTTGTTGTCCTCCTGCGACTATAACTAGTGCGTGTTCTCCAGCGACGTACCCCCTCCAAAACAACGCGTTCATGAGCGCGAGCTGGTGCGGGCAGCTGACGGGCGGCGCGCGGCGCACGCTGGACGTGCGCCTGCAGCCCGCCTCCGTCGCGCCCTACGCGCACGCCACGCGGCTCGAGGAGCACTTCTACCCCAACTCCGTGCACTACGGTGAGTCTCCTGGGTGTGGACTAATGTTTCGCGCGGCACCTGATTGAATGTATGCAGCTAAACCATCGATCAAAACGCATGCATACCGATCCGTGAGACAGCGGACATAAGCTAATTAATTATCAGGGATCGGAAATTCCGTACTATATTTACCTGAAGTAGGAAAAATCCCGGAAAAAGTTAAGCGAATATGGCTTCTTAAAAATATTATTATTAATAATATTAAGTTCCGGGATTTCGGGATTCTACGAAACGTTTATATTAATTATATTACATGTAGGATAAAACGTTCAGTCAATTTGCTCCTCAAACTTCGACAGGTTAGATTAGGTTAGATGAGTTACATGTAAATTAAATAAAATTTGGTAAATCTATACATAGAAAATATCTTCGAATAGTTAGAGTAAATATTTAATTATGGATTTATGCAAGCGTAATTTATTTATTCAGAAATGCCGGGAATTTTATTAATAAATTAAAATTGAGTCCCGACTCCATACAACTGAATAACAACGCCGCCGCTAAAGATTAGGTAAATATTGTACCTGTTTTCCGATTCCTGTTCATGATGTCATTTAGCTACTACCCAGCCTTTGACCAAGTTGACACTTTAGAAATACTGAATCAATCAGAAGTTGCTGTGTTGTGACGGATGCTTGATCATTTGTTTTATAGCATAAAGAAGGTAGATGATCACTCAGGTCACGTGACAATAATCAAGCTCTGAAGCCTATAGAAATTTGCAATATCAAGACTCCAAACGTGTCGCCTAACTTTAAGAATAAAGGATCGGCCACACCGACGCGTAAAATACGGTGACGTTGCGTAAACAAAACAATGGGTAATTACGAGGGGCGTTCAATAAATTCTCCGTATGAGAAGGAAAACGAAAGCATACGATTAGCGTTTCATTTTTATTTTTCTATATATTCCGCCCCCGTATGTTTATACACTTATAAGATCTGTCAATTCGTTTTTTTAACCCCTCATTAAAATATTTTTTGTCTTTGGTGTCAAAATACTCCACCACGGCTGCCTTCAACACTTCATCATTAGAAAATCGATTTCCACGAAGATCCTTGTTGTAGTCGCTGGGGGCCAAGTCTGGACTGTACGGCGGGTGAGCCTTGGCAACATGAACACTCCTCTGGTCAATTTTCCCCTCCTCTTCTCTTTGATTGCTTTCCGTAATTGGCGTAAACTGTTAGCCTGTAATATTTAAACCCTTTTCTTTATAATCTATTAATAATGTCACAAACCCAGAATATTATCGCCATGATCTTGCCAGGTGAAGGGACTACTTTGAATTTCTTGGGATGAGGTGTTCCTTTAACGTGCCACTGCATCGACTCTTGTTTGCTCTCAGGTTTATAATGAGGAACCTAAGTTTCATCTCCGGTAACAATTTTTTGGAGCAAACCATCAGGGTTTTCTCAACACAGCTCAATGAAGTCGGAACAACAAGCAACGCGAGTATGCTCCTGAAACGGTGTCAACATTCGTGGTACCCATCTCACACTAACTTTGGACATGTTAAGATGATCGTGGATAATATCATGTATTGTACCAATAGAAATATTAGTTTTTTGTGCTATAGACCTTCACTCGACCATCTTCCAGTATAATTTTCTCCACTTTTTGAATGTTTTCTGGTAAAGTAGCTTCAACAGGCCGACCAGGTCTAGGGTCACCTTCTATGCTCTCCCTCCCACGCTTAAATTCATTTGACCACTTTTAGACAGTAGATACTGAATTATGATTTAATCCCTGTTTATTCAACAATGCTCGATGCTCCAATTTAATTAACATTGTAAAATCGCTCATGGTGATCACGTTTGTTCAGCAGTAGCAGAAAAACAAAAGAACGTTTGGGCTTATGACTTTTTTGACTCTTATCGGTCAGTACTAAGAAGTTTACTAAAAAGGTTTGCAAGATACCAATACCGAGAATTTATTGAACGCCCCTCGTATATGGCGTATGGCGTCAATTTTGACGGACCGTAATTCATGCACCATTAAGCTCTGGTGTGGTCGCTCCCTAATATGGAATTTCTCTGTGCTCTGTGTGTTCACTGGTTTTCTTACCAGAATGCAAAAAAAAATTAGTGCGGTGCGGCTGTTTGGTGCCAAACTTTTAAATGTGAAACTGGATTCGTCTGGCTTTTTAATCTGAAATGAGAATACCGGAGATGTATATACATACGGGGCCTAATGAAGAGATAGTGAAATCCTACTAAAATCCGAACATGTTCTCAGATTGCATCTGCCTGAATACATCAGACGCCAGCGTGCTGACGACAATCGGCATACAGCGGCAGATCATCGGCTCGCTCGACGAGGTTGGTCCGACGGCGTTGCTCAACCCGCCGCGGCTCTACAACGCGTGCGTCGCCGCCGGGCTCACCCCGCTGTATTTGGATGCATTCGCTAGGAATCCTAGCATGGTAAGATGTTTTTATGACATGAATGAGGCTGCTCACGGACAGATCTGAGACGGATATTTAGTAATTTGATTAAGTATAGGAAATGTGTTGCTAACGCTAAGGAATAAGATGAAAAGCCTCTGTGCTAGACATTTCACAGGTTTTCGTACCCACACACCGGAATTTAGTAGTGCAAGTGACTAAGTCTATGTGGTTAAAAAGGCATTATGAAGATTTTAATATTCTGACAATTTCAACAAATCTCCGATGGCGACAATTGCTATCCTTAAAATATTTTAATTTCGATAGCTAGATAGATGATGATAGAGAGATACTTGTTTGTGAGATACTTGTTTGTGAGGGCCTCCCCATTTTGCCTTTACTCGCCATGTATTTTCAAGGACTCCTTTGACGACAGGATGAGCAGCGAAGGTATCTGTTGTCTGTGGCGCTGGAAGCGCGTCTGTCCCGGTTCCTGAAGCGATGCGCGCACGACTGGGCCACCGGCAGCCATAATGGGGCTGGTTGCACACTACCCTTCTTGGTGAGGATTTACATTCAGTGCTAATCCTTAACCTGATGTTGAGTATGATGCGATAGGATAGACACGTCAAAATAAAGTTCAAGTCATAGAAAACTTATTCTGACGCATATTGAGAAGGGCATCTCGTTCAAGATCAGTTTATTGATACGACCTTTTAAACGCGACATTGTTCAATTTAAACTTTTAATTATATTTATTCTAACTTTAAGTATTAAAATCCTGGTCACGGCACCTTTTTCCTGATTCGACGATTTGTGTTGTTGAATGTTTATTTGGTTAATTCAACGTTACTTTTGTCTAGTTTTCTCACTTTAAAGGTCTTTATTTGGTTTTTAGGTTGACTGGTGTTGGAGGCGCGCATTAGAACTGAAGGAAAATGCTAAGGATCTGACTGCTCCACTTTTTTCCTCGTCATCACTTCCAGATAGGTAAACATTTGATTATTTCTGTTGAACTTATAATCAGAGCCCGGATCTTTCATGGCAAAACAAAACACTATCGTAATTTGGCTAGTGATGGAAACATCATTTTATCGATATCGATAATTGTGTAATAGAATAAAAAACGTGACCAAATAAAATAACATACCTATACAACATAAAAAACATACATAGTTTGTATGAAGTTATATAGAAACATATTAAATTTATTCGTCGTAATCCACGTTAGTACACACAGCATCACATGGCGTTTTATTCGTGTAATGGTGATAGGAGTAGATAGTCATTAGTTTTTCAACATTCTCTGGGAGCAAACAGATTCGTTTATCACTATAACGCCATTTATATATACTAAATGTACGTTCAACTTCACTTGACGTTAAGGGAGCAAATTTATAAAATTCATTGTAATTGGTATAATTTTCAGTTTGAGTACAATTTTCAGATATATCTCGTAAACTTTCATATTCAGGATTTCGTTCGAGCACAGCTTTTATAAATAATACTTGATATCGATAAAATGATGTTTCTATCACTAGCCAGATTACGATAGTGTTTTGTTTTGCCATGAAAAATTCGCGCTCTACTTATAATTTTCACAATGTAAGGTTAGCACATCTCCTTTCAGTTTTGATTAGGGTTTTACTGTTGTTTTATTCTTGCAGGAACGTAGTCCGATGCCTGGAACACTGCGTGCAACAGTTGACGCAACTAACCAGCTTGTTGGACGCGATACTAACTAAGTGCTGCAACCTCGTCGTGCCTGACGGTAATTTAGATTGCTCATAGGTTTGCTAAATGTTTTTTTCTTGATATGTGTTGTGTTGAAATTTGTAATAAAATAAAGGATATTGAACTAAACTAAGCAAAGTTAAAGGAAAAGACGTGTCCAGTGCTATTTTTTTCACCGCGCGAGCTTTATTATATTAGTGAGGCCTAGAGCCCAGGTCGAAGTTCTTATCAACGTTAAATCCAACGGTGACACTAAATTACCAGTGATCGGAATAGATAGAGTATATTTACCTAAAGTTCGCAAAAGGACTAGATATAGAGTGATTACAACTGGGTGAAATATTAATAATATTTTTATTGACTTCCGGGTTTCCTTTATTTTATTACTAGTATTATGAATGACATTGTTGTGGTTAAAAATAATTAAATTTTGGTTGAATTCCTTTTTTGCATAGTGTTACTGCTTTAAAATGTGGTTTGTGCATATTTTCATATTTTTTGTAGCGCTCAGCGAGATAGAAGAGAAGTACAAAGGTGTGGGCACTGTATCGCTGTACTTCCAAGTGGTCCAGTGGTTTCTACGGGTCGGCTTGCTGCCCGAGAGGAACTTGGATCTGCCCTACCCAGTAGCGCAGCTGGAAAAGATCTATAATAAAAGGTTAATATTTTACAACAGATAAAAAAATCGCTTAATATTTTCACGTGCTGTATTTTTACTGTGTTTATTTAAAACTATTACTTGTAGTGTAATCCGTTTAGTGTAGTGTTGCCTATTTGGACTATTACTGTAAAGTGGAATGGCTTAAAAATGTTTAATTTGGCTAAAATCACCTTTTTACACCAATTATTATCTCAACGTTAATAAAAACGAATCTTTCAATTTATAAATTACAAGTTATAAATACGCGGAATTTTTGACATTCATGTTTTATTTACAATTTCATTCGACACACCACACTCCTCGCTTCGCTCGTCATCACACTTAGTTCAGTCTACAGCATTATTAATGGCTTATTACAAAGGATACTCTCGTTTACGGTAACGTCTCTCTATGGTTGTTCCAGACGCTTGAAGCTCCACCGCCTGCAAGAAGACGCACAGCCGGACGCGGCCGCGGGCTCCAAGTCTTGCCCCTTGCTCTACATCGACCAGCTGATCGAACATGAATTCGGTGGGGACAGGATACAACAGTAAGTTATATAATAATGTTTCTGATACTTGGATGTTTTCTCTGAAAAAATAAATAATTATATACACTAATATTATAAAGAGGAAAGATTTGTATTTTGTATGCTTGTAACGAATAAACTCAAAAACTACTGGTCGGCCTTGTAGTTGTAATCCGTTTAGACGCGACGACAGCTTACCCCAAAGCTCATGCGGACCACTCATGCGCAACAGAAGTATCTACCTAGCTCGACATATTATGGACCCACAAGTGATACAACACGTCACTGCCCAAAGCATCTGGAAATTCCTGGACGCAACGGCCCTTTGCGGTGAGCTCGAAACAAAGGGCGGCCACAGAAGTGAGATACAACAACTGGAATTCTACTTTTTGTACCAAATTAAAAGAGTTCCGAAATAACGTTAAACTAGTTATTTCTACTCAGAGGGCTATGCTCGGGGTTTCTCTGCGTCATAGAATCAGAAATGATGATATCCGCAGTAGAACTAAGGTTACCGACATAGCCCGAAGAATAGCTAAACTGAAGTGGCGGTGGGCGGGCACATTGCTCGCAGGACTGATGGCCGATGGAGTCAGAAGGTTCTGGAGTGGCGTCCGCGGACCGGAAGACGAGCTGCAGGTAGGCCTCCAACAAGATGGAGTGACGACCTCGTCAGGATCGCGGGACCGCGGAAAAGCACAAGACCGGTCTGAGTGGAAAGCCTTGGGGGAGGCCTATGTCCAGCAGTGGGCGTCTTTCGGCTGACATGATGATGATGATGAGTTATTTCTACACATTTATTTCCTAGGATGTGGGTGAAAGGTGGTAGCGAGGGCAACGGCCTCTACCCGCCGCCATCGCTGTACTCCTTATTAAGGCTGTACCTGCTGCCCGACGTGGCCGAAGAGCATAAGCACTCGCTCGTGCTATACCTACTCGTCGACTACTCGATGGTCTACGATGAAGTTCGGTGAGTATTTTGAGTTTTGTTATGGTTTGAAGAAGAATCAGGCGGCTACTTGATGGTTAGTTACTTGATTCTCAAACTCAGACATATCGTTCTTTTACTTTCTCAACCTCTGATCTGATCGAATAGTCAGAATTACTAAAAGAACTCGCTTTAAAATCATGCATTTTTCATTCGTATATATTTGAGATGGAAACATCAGTGCCCGGTTCTATATACAAGAAACGAATCGTTTTCCTTACGGGCCGTAGCGTCATGACATTTGCTACGTACAAAATGTCTCAAATTTTAACGAGGCGTAAGGAGAACGATTCGTTTCTTGAATATAGGAACCGGGCATAAGACCTTTCAAATGATACCCATATTGTAATTAGAAGACTTTTTTTGTTGACATAAATAATAGTTATTTTTACGTATTCTAACGATACCACACACAATTTAATCGGCTCAGCCGTTTAAAAGTTATGATGGAATAAAGAATCGTTAGACACATACATACATGAACCCTGAAAACACATTACACTCCTTTTTTTGGGCAGTAGTGTAAAAAACACTCATGTTCCAAGATTTATAAAGACTATTTTCCAATTAAAAAATTCGATCAGATAAGACGTTGGAGAAAGTAAAGGGGCGATTTGTAATCTTAAGATAGCTGACCCAAGATATTAGGACTGCGAATGCAGTGCCAACCATACCGCAATGCTAGTCATTTCTCCGGTTGCGAAATCCCCTAACCGCAACATAACAGTGCATACACTGCTGTTCCTGTGTGGTTGCCGGGTTAGAATAGTGCCACTCCGTGTCTTCCCGCGGATGTCGTAAGAGACGACTAAGGGAATAAAGGCTTGTAGTACTGTTAGGCGATGGGCTTGCAACCTGTCACTAATACACTGGTTAACATCTTAGCCTGATTGTGCAAAGTGTGGTTACAGAATTATCAACAAGTTTTTAGGGTTGTTGGTAATTCTGTAGCTCTGCCTACCCCACTCTGGGAATGAAGGCGTGAGTTTATGTATGTATGTGTACACTGCTGCTTGGCGGCAGGTTAAAGAGTAAGATGGTAATAGCGATGGTCTATGAAGAACTTCGGTAAATACGAGGCCAAACTTAATAATTAGGTTTTTTAACGAGATTTCACAGATGACGTCGTATTTGGTCGGGTAACTTTGTGTTTATCTTGCTTTCTCAGTTATTAGTAAAGAAAGCTGTCCGAGAAACCAAGACCCTGACTACATACGTTGTCGTACGATTATTTACAGTCAATAGCTCTTATTTAGAAGGTGCTTCGGGTTTGTACTTGTCTCTCATACGCTCTCATAAGATCGAGTTTGAGAAGAGTACGAACCCGAAGCACCTTCTAGAAGGTATCGCACTGCAAATAATCGTACGACATGGCATTGCTCGCTCACATCGCGTGATCACAGACTACTAGATCTGGCCTTCTATCCAACTTAGTAAAATCATATATTGCCTTTGACATATTTACGTTTTGTTTTTAGCTCAGGGTTTCCTCTGGGCCCAGTAAATGTAAATAATTCCAAGCTGTTACAAGATGTCATTCAAAATAACCAAATCATTCAACCATTTGACCTGAATATTTAGCAAAGAATATCGCAAGGCACCTAGCATAGCGGATGTTATCATCGTAAAGTTTTCAGATTTTGATGACGCGAGATCTAATATCAGAGCCGTCAATTTTTAATAGCACGACAGTACGCTGGAACATCTTGTATTTTCTTGCTTGTCGGTTAGTGTGTATGCTGAGTGGGGACCGTTTCGCAACTGTTTCTCTGTGTCTTGTTCTTTTTGTATCTATGCAAATATCTTTATCTTTCGTTGTTTGATGGATAGAGGGGGAGAAGGGATTACCAAGCGGCATAGAAGTCACGAGAACCTTTTGCCCAGTAAATACAACGCACATGGTGTGGTGGCAACGCAGAATTAACTAGCATGGAGGCATTCCATCTTAGTTCTATTTCTTTTTTTACATTGTATATTTTATTAAAAACTCGTTTAATAAATATATACAATGTTTCGTACGTTTTCGTTTCCGAGAAAATATTTCCTGGAAAGTAACAAATGAAAAGGGAAACGGTAACTTACAAACCTAGCTTTTCATAACAAATACAACATATTCAACAACTCTAACGAGTAGCTAGCTTTAAAAAATCCCAACTGCTGTTTGGATAATGTCGTCACAGTAATGTTGCCTAGGTATCAAGTATATATTTTATTTCACCATTTTCACATTGAAGTAATTTCAACATAGACTATGACACTCTGGTGGTTAAGACGAATCTAACCACGTATAATTTATTTTTATTATAATATATATATTTTATACTATTTTATTTTTTTTATAATGTTTTTCTATTCGGTAAATGAGTATATGGAACTTGACTTGTAAATTAGTTTGACTTTTAATTATTATTATTTTATTTTATTTTATTCTATTTAATTCTATTTTGTAATGTACTTTGTTTTTGTGTTGACTTTTACTATTTTTCCTATTATAATTTAATTCTATTTCTGATGATCTCAATGTAACTGCATATAATTTATACTGTGTTATATTGAGTCAGTGTTGGGCAAAAATTAACTTGAATAAGAATAAGAATAAATCAGAAAAGTTATTCTCATTCAAATCGATTTGAATAAGAATAATTCTTGCACCTCGTTAGTTGAAATGGAATACTAGAGAATAAATCATGGTACTTTTATTTTAAATGAAGAATGAAATTTGAAATAACTATTTTGGAAATGGGATTATTCTAACTAACGTTTTATTCAACTAACATGTTATTTGGAATAGAAATAATTTTGTAGTACAATAAGTATTGGTTTTGGCACATTTTTTCAATGTACTTACGTGTAAGTAAGTTTTATGACGTTTTTTTTGGTACCTTTAATACGATGGTGATGAAGTGAATCCCGGAATTCTTTCATGGCTAAATGAACCCTCCACACTGATACATACTTTATGGCTACAGCATGGTTACACTGGTTCTCAATGTAAAAATAATACGAGGACCAAAGCATATAACGTTCGATTTACAAGATTTAATTAAGATAGCATAGTGGGTATAAATTAGACCAGAGTACTAGTTTCTACCTGTACTGTAAGTAAATATTACGTAATAAGTTACATTTACCTACTGTATTCTTAATCAGATACTTTTATTCAAAATAAAAAATCATGAATAAATGTAATTGACTAAGAATAAGTTATTTTTATTAAATTTTCCCACGTACAAATTATTTCCGGCGAAATTATTTGAATAATTTTGACAGGAATAAAATCGAAATGATTTTATTCTTACGAATCTTCATTCAAATAATGATTTTATTCTTGAGTGCCCAACACTGTATTGAGTAATAAAATCTGAATCTGAATCTGAATCTGAATCTGAAATCGGTGTAGCCGTTTAGTAGTTACGCACGAACATTGAGTTGGACATGTATACAACACATAACCCTCCTTTTAGGCTATGCCGCAGTCAGGTAAAAATCATGGTAAACGGACTTGATTTAAGGGTGGCTAACGTTATCGCCCGGAGTTAAATTTACATGTAAAAATGGTCTGCTTGGCGATTTTAACGTCGGTTCGCGATCCCCTTGACTAGGCATCTATTATATAATAGTGAAAAACTAGAACGGGATAAAAAACAAAGGAAGAACCGAGATGGCAAGTTTAAAAAAAAAATTGACAAGTTTTTCAAAAACAACGCACGTAACCTAAGAATAAACTATTGAAATCTATTCTCTAGACATGACAATAGAAGAAGAGCATAAAATTTACCGGTTTCGCTGCGTAATTTTTCTTCAATCACGTAAATAAATCTGGATAACATTGACAATTTGAACCGTCGGCCATTGTTCGGAAATGTTTCGGCTAACGTTCGGATCGGTCTCGCTTAATACCGTACCTTTAAGTAGACGCATTTGGTCTCTAATAATACCTTAAGCCCTGCATAGACTGTTAAACCACGGTTTGTGATTGAAGAAATTGATTAAAGGGGTGCCCCGACTCTTTCGCACAAGTGCAATACGGAGCTATAAGTTCCGATCTGCTATTGAAGGACTGCATGCAAGATAAATAAAATTGGTTTTATAGCTTCGGCAGTCCGACGACAGTTATTGTGTTCTCTGTGGAAGGAACAGTGTCTCTTCTCTGTGGCTTTTTAAATAAATTTAGATGAAAATACACCTTTTATACTAAAAAATAATTCTATTATAAGTGATTAGAGTTTATTTTTGTATGAAGTGGCCAGTAACGGAACGGTGGCCAAGAGGTTTTAATTACTGAGTTTAATGTTGACATTTTAGTAAATGTACATACAGGGTGTCCCAAAATGGACACGTAACCCTGACACCGAGGATAGCTTATCCTTAGACCTACCAAACCAGCCTAACATGACCTCACATTAGTATCGACGGCTTCGGGCTTCCTAGTATTTATTTACTTTAATTAGGCCGTTGAAATAGTGATGTGAATGTCTACTTTATTGTATTAAGATACATTGTATCATACCATTTCTGAATATGCATACCATATGCAAATTTTTAATAGTACATTGTGCATCAAGGGTAGTATGAAGGGAATTACTAACGAGAGTGTTAGAAGCCCGACGCCGAAGGCGGAGGGCTTTTAATGACTCGAGTTAGTAATCCCCTTACTGCCTGTGATACACACAATGGTTTTCATCACATTTGCGAGGAAAAAAAACAAAGAGAAAACACTTTAACTGCAAAATATAAAGAAATAACTTTTGACGAACGGGAACGTAAATGGAAACGATTTTTTTTTTGTGACCTCTACCACTGCGTTTAGTTTCGACCTGGATTCGAGCCAGATTTAGCCAATTTGATAAAAATGTATAATTACTAAAATTAATGATAAATGTTGATATAAACTTGAAATAGGTATAAAAATAATGAAGTTTAATGAAGCGTATAGGTTTTGTGTAATGTAAGTTAGTCTATAGCTAATTTTTAAAGATGAAATTAGAAACCGATTTAATTTTTGGCTGAAAATTAAACCTCCTTAGTCAGAAATGATGTACGAAAGAGTTGCAAATTTTAAAAAGAAAGTCATTACTCCCTAGGGATGACAAACTCGCCATAATTCCCGCGGGAACAATTTAGGCCATTGTCCTTCTGTATACAGGCATGGAATAACACCATTTACGAGCAAGTGTGATGAAAAGTAATTTGCTCATTTCGTTACTAGTATTTTTTTTACATGGGAGATGTTCGAAGTCAAAGTGAATGTTTTGCTAATAAAGTTGAGTCAAGACCAAATTAGTATTTTCCCAATTTTCACAATACTTTTGTCAAAATAATAATTTTGTCGCCTTAAATAACTATTCAAGACAGCATACATGTAGAAAAAACTAAGTTTGAAGGCCATTCCACAAAAATCTGGGACTAAGAATGCCAAAAAAGGAGCGAAATTAGAAAAAACACTAAATTGCCGATATCTTGAAAACCGTGCAACTTTTACTGAGGTCATGTTAGGCTGGTTTGGTAGGTCTAAGGATAAGCTATCCTCGGTGTCAGGGTTACGTGTCCATTTTGGGACACCCTGTATATATGAAAATATTTATTTTATTTTATTTCCATATCGTTACGTTGCTAATCAGGGCTCATGAACATAATACAATTGTGACAAATACATTCGTATAATTCATTTACGCGGGTGGAGCCGCGGGCACGTCTTGTTTATCTATAACCGGCCAAATGACGTCAACTTTCGATTATCCGATCTAGTATCTCCAGTACAATACAATTAATATGGCGCATGGATTTAGCAATAATAGACTCTTGGTCAACGGCATAAGAGCTTTGATGCACGCCATATTAATTGTGTCCTGCTATACAACAGATGTATATTTATAGGTACGAGGCGGTGGTGCGGCGGCTCATGCAGTTCCCCACGATGTTCGGCCTCAGCAACACCGCCATTAAAGCGACACAGGCCTTCTGGCATCTCGACCATAGGGACTTTGATGTAAGTACGAATACTACTACTACTACTTACTACTAGTATTTTTTTTGTATTTTTACATTGTGCCGCAAACCTGCTGACTTTTTCAAGATTGAATTTTAATTTAGCTTTACAATTTTATTAGGCTGTCAGTAATGTAAACCCGCAATGCAATATTAAAAGATAAAATAAATTTATTTAGTAAGTAGGTCGCACGGGCACCTTTACACTTCTAGAATCTACCAGCGCTTCCCAAGAGGAGACCACTGCTGAGAAGAAAAGTCAGTCATTTTTTAAACATATTTTATATTACAATGGTACTACTTAGTCTAGCATTATATAAAGCTATAGATATTAAATTAAATATAATATCAAATAACATGCGTAGTTCAGCGGGAAAACATGGCAAAAATGTTTTGAGAGAGATAGAGAAAGAAAAAAAAAACACCTACTTATGAGTATATAACATGGTGCAAGACGACTACATACAAGTTTCGAGATGTTTTCCTGCATCAACGGTGTCCCCTAGACAAGACAAAGCAGGAGAAAGCTTTTGCATTTGAATAAATTATTATTGACTAAGTTTCTGGTTTAGGTCATGCATTTTTGTCTGTTAGATAGTCCTCGACCCTATAGATATCAAGTAATTTTTAAGTGCTGGAGAGGGTAACTTTAAATTATGGTGTAAAAGAACTATACAGATAATGGAGTGATGAGTGAATGTTTTCACTGGATCTCTTTTGGACGGCCGAGCTTTCACTCGATAACTTGATTTCGAAAAGCAGGTAATTATTGCAAAAGGTACCAAAGCTGGTCTGATAATTACATTTTTTGTCAAATATTTTTTTGTATAGCACTAGCGAACACCCCACGCTTCGCTTCTGTTTAGGTGTGATTTCTACACAGAAATACATCATACACCCGTACATAAACCAGAATTTATAATACATAAAAACCTTCCGTGAAGAATTCTCTGATGGTGAAAGCTGATTTAAAATGCATTGCGTGGTTTAGGAGTTAAAGAATATACAGACAGACAGACGCGGAAAGCGACGAATTAGAAAACCGCAAACACTTTGGTTCTCGTTTATTTTACAGTATTTATTTCTTTGACACAGACGATACCTTTTTTTAACAGTTCGCCCTCGACCAACTGCAGTGCTTAACCGGCAACACACTCTCCGAATGGCAACACCATGTCGTCCTTTCCTCCTTGCTAGCTCAAAAAATGACGCAAGCCGCCCTCCAGTATCTACACGTTCGGAAACCCGCGCCCATTCAGAATTTGAAAAACGAATTTAATAAAGTGAACGATCACGATAAGCTGGATGACTGGCAGTCGTGCTGTAATCTGTATTTGGCGCGGGAGTTGGTGTATGAGGCGCTGGATGTGGTACGCATGTGTGTGCAGAATGCTGCCAGCCAGGAAGATAAGGTGCACGTGCTCAATTACTTTTTCAAAGGTTGGTATTTTATTTCGTTGGTCGTGTTGGTAGTTTTCAACTGTTTACTTTTTTAGACTTATTAGCTTGGTAATGGCAACTTTTAGCGTGATGAGCAATATTTTGGAGGTTTTCTTTGAATATAAGGATTTATTTACCAACGTATATGTATATCTATTGTTGTCAAAGTACAAATTTAAGCTTAGTTTGGTATTGAAATAAAGCGGAATGAACTTGATTCTGTGAGTAAGGGACCAATTTGTGCAAGGTTTTTTAATTTTTGTTTATGTTTTTCAGGGTGTCGCAACACTGGCCAGCTGTCAAAGATCTTACAAGTGACGTTACTGCCTTTTGAAGAAGATGCGTTCATCAAATATCTAGAGAAAACCAATGAACCGCAAACTTCGGAAATATTAATTATGTATTATTTACAAAAATCGAGGTAAATAATCTGTACGGAAGTAACAATACTGCGGGTTACACGGCTGGACGTTGTATTAAGTTAACAACTGTACATTATACCCGTTTAAAGCAATGAATTAATACGAAAATGAAATACTTTATGAACCAGGTATCTGGAGGCCCAGCAGCAAAACAGCAAGCTGAAGCTGGCCCAGTCCGGGCGCTCGCCCTCGGGCTCCGCGGAGTCGCTGCAGGCGGCGCTGGACCGCGAGGGCGCGCGCGACGCGCTCGTCGAGGTGATGTGCGGCGCGCTGCCCGCCATCGCGACCAAGGTGGCCAGCATGGCCATGGGGGACCAGGAGCTCGAGCCGCGCGGTAACTTACCTACTTAACTGAAGCTGGCCCAGTCCGGGCGCTCGCCCTCGGGCTCCGCGGAGTCGCTGCAGGCGATTTTAATCTTCACTTCACAATCATATTATTTTTGTCTTATAAAAAGTACAGTTGATTTTATTTTTCCTTTCAGTTTTTGCACCAAAGCCGATGTCAGTGTTTGTGCAAGCGAAATCTCCTAAAAATACTTTTACTTACAAATCTTCATTTATTCAGGTAATTATGTGTGTGATTTTTAATGAATAACAAAATCATATTGCTTAAAAAAACCTGGTCAAATAAAAGAACTTCTCTTTTTAAGTCTTTGAACACGACATTGGTATATTTTGACACCTATAAAAATCATGTTCTTTGAAAAAGGAGGTTAGTATGGTCTTGTCTAAAACACAGCTGGTCTAAGCAGCAAGTTGTCTAAAACAAAGCTGGTCTAACTAGCAAGTGGTTCAGAACACCGCTAGTCTTATGTAGCAAGTGGTGTAAGTTCGCAACTGCCCTATATATTTTCAAAATTCCTGTCTTATACAACAAGCTGGCGGGGCTCCTATTTCTGGGCTGTTTGCCCTTCGGGCATTTGAAGCTTTCTGACGAACCTAACCTACTTACTTTGTGTGCGTCTGTATTTTGAACTGCACATCTGGGCTCTTGTAATAATTTTAAACTTAATGCTACTTAGACCAGCTTAGTTTTAGACTACTTGCTACTATGACCAGCTGCGTTTTATACCACTTGCTAATAAGACTACTTTCAATTTGGACAACTTGTTTAGACGAGTTGCTTTCTAGACCGCTTACTGCCGTAGATCAGCTGCGTTTTAGACGAGACGATACTAACCCGAAAAAGGGCGCGAAAAGTGTTGATAATAATGGGCGAAATATGAAGGTGTGCTATTTTTTTTATAACATAATTGACCAATAACAGAATTGTATTATCTAGCCGCGATTAGAAAGGGATTAGAGGTGACAGTTTTACCATATATTTACGTCACAGTGCATATGAATTGACAGCTGTTCCAATCCCAAACTAATCGCGGTTTCATAATAACCGTATCTTAATATAGCTTGTAAATTTAAAAAACCGACGCAAATAGAGGGGTGTTATAAGTTTGACCACTATGTGCGTGTGTTTGTCTGTCTGTAGCACCGTAGCTCTTAAACGGGTGAACCGACTTGGATGCGTTTTTTTTAAATTATAAATTAACACTTTGAACGAGTTAAATATTCAGATTACAAGGTTTTTGTTTTCAGGACACCATAGAGAATGCGAGCGATACGTGGGTGAACAGACCTAAGATGAGGCGCGGTCTCAAGCGAGCACTGAATGTTGAAGACACTCCATTCATTTGTACTCCCAAATTGTCGAAGAACAGAAGGTGAGGTTGACTTCATTAAATATCAACGTCTCCGATTTTCGATTGTCTAAAACTGACACTTTATTACGTAATATATCTCGCCAGTGCGTTTTGATGACCCATTCTTATTCAACAAAGAATCTCGTAAATTGATCTAATTACGTTTTTATCGTTAAATTTTTAGACATCCGACCTTATATCAAGGTAGTCAATGGTCCGTACAATTGACTACAAAGAGATGACTGTATTCACATTTTGATCTTATTACAATGAAATAAGCTGAAGATGTGTACTTTTTGTAGTCGACTGTACATACAAAAAGACTACATTATACACATTATTTTGTAGCGTTCAGAATTTTCAACTTCTCGTAAGATTATGTTGTATGTGTCCATTGACTAATACAAAGCCGCAAGGTTAACAAATTTAATTTGACTTCCAGTATATTCTCCGAGATTCCATCCGAGTCCACACCGCAGAAGCGAGCTAAACTGGACCTTACGGGCACGCCCCGAACACCGAGAGTTGCGCGGCAGCCCGAGCCGCTTAGCATGGACATGGCGGCTCTGCTAGATATGCCAGAAGTACAAAACTCCGATGGGAAGGTGTATGATAGGAGCGGAGCCGGGACGCCGCATAGTATACTTAAGGTAAGGAGAAATGTTTGCGTGTTTTGTTGCTAATAAAACTAAATTAATCGAAAGATAAGTTTCATCATCATCATCGTGTCAGCCGAAAGACGTCCACTGCTGGACATAAGCCTCGCCCAAGGCTTTCCACTCAGCCCGGTCTTGTGCTTTTCGCATCCACCGCGGTCCCGCGATCCTGACGAGGTCGTCACTCCATCTTGTTGGAGGCCTACCTACAGCTCGTCTTCCGGTCCGCGGACGCCACTCCAGAACCTTCTGACCCCATCGGCCATCAGTCCTGCGAGCAATGTGCCCCGCCCACTGCCACTTCAGTTTAAAAATAAATAAATTGTTAAGATAAGTTTAAAAATAAATAAATTGTAAAATGTGTCCAAAAATGGAGAGTGGGTACTTAAGTAAATGCTATAGTTTTAAGAGTATTGTGAAGCGGCGCTAAAATCGCGTAGCTGTCAAAAAAATCCATACTTTAGCGGCGGAAACGTTTCTCACCCGCTAAAACAAGACCGATTTTCACGATTTTTGAATATGTTTTAGTTATTTTAAAGACCTAGGTTTGTACTGTTTTTTTTTTTAAATTTGTTTTGTTTTGTTTGTTCGAAAATCGTAAAAATTGGACGAAGTTTAAGGGGATGCGTTTTCGGATCTTGTATGCAGATTTTTAGCTTCACAATCCTGAGCAAAACACTTAAAAAGTATTTCGTTTTAATTAGTTACATAGGGATTATGTTACTGATAGAATGAGTCACACTGTGTAAGGATTAGCAGATAAATACTTGTTTGCCACACCTACACTAGGCGAAGCCTGTCTTGTAGAGTGACATTACACACGATTACTGAAACAGATGCGCGAGCGTTAAAGTAAAACACAAGTATTTCCTTCTAACTATTGTTACCTTCTTTATTAATGACTAGGTTCTGCCAGCGACTTCGTCCGCATAGAATTCGTATTTTGGTCATCCCACGGGAACCATTCATTTTCCCGGGATAAAATGTAGCCTATATTACCCAGAAATTCTAATGGTTAAAGAATTTTTGAGATCGGTCCAGTAGTTGTTGAGTTTATTCGTTACAAACATACCATAATGGGTAGATCAACTTTTTGTTGTAGTTCGCTGCCATGGAGACGTCTCCTGGGTCACTCATTAAAATTATGATTTCAAAGGATATAAGTCCATGAAAAATCAGTTCTATTGCCAATTTTAAACCCATTATTTTATGGTTTTTCTCCTGTGTGTCCTAGGAGTACATAAATAATAAATAAAAAATTAGAAACTCTATCACTGTTGTCTTCTGGCTTACGGGAAAAAATAACAGCAATAATAAGTTGATCTACCATCAAGGGTGCGACTCCACTGAGGCGGAGACGAGCGGGAATATTAACCAATAGAATCCAAGCTAACGTGCGCAAGGTGCGCTCGACGTGACGTAAATACAAAAATACAAATAATTTCCTGTTTAGCTCGCTTTAGTCTTAACGTGGTATGAAACGTCCAAACTCCATCCATGACAACCCTGTAGGTGCCGGCGCGGCGCGACGCGCCGTCCCCCGCGGACTCGCGCTACCTCGGGGACAGCGACGACGAGCTGCTGGAGACCGCCAGCAACCACACGCACTACAGCGACTCCACCAACAAGTAAGCGAGAACACAGCCTTATTCATAAACGCACTTTAAACCTATTTAAAGGTGCGACCGCAGCGCTGCTTAACGGTGCGTCGAAAACGGCGCCATGTTGTTACTATGACCCCGTCTTTTGTTTACGCAACGACACCGTATTTTACGCAGCGGTGGGGTCGCACCTTTATGCATGCCTTTCACTGCAAGCGGACCGGGCCGCGTAAGGATTCAGTTTAGCATACAATGGTGACTTCAAGTGTTTCCACCGCGAGCAAACCTTCAAGGTCAACGTTGTACGCTAAACGGAGTCCATACGGGGCCTCTCCGCTCGCAGTGGAAGGCGGGTAAGGGTGGTATTCCACCTGTCCAATATCTTTGTCCGAAGTGAATTTAATGAAAGACATTGGGTTACCATCAAATTTACTAGAAACACCGACATTTGATGAAATATTACGAATGACATTAAATTGAAAATGTCTAAGCAAATATATAATAAGTGGAATGGGCCTTGTTTAAAGAAATTGGTTCGAATATTGGGTATATAAATTTGACTAAGATATTGGACAGATGGAATGCCACCCTTAGTTAAACTTTTCTTGGCCCTTTAAAATTCAAATGTCATATTGACAGAGAATATTTCAAACACACTTGCGCTGTTACGCTGGTAGCCCATAGTTATATCGAATTTCATTTTCTGCTGAAATTATGATGTTTTAAGGATATCTTAAAGATTAATAACATAGGTTACGTTAGTTTTGACTTGTGACCACCCCAAAAATAAGTAACTCATGCAGTGAGAAATCTCTTTACATTAAGTAAAATTTCTGCGTAATGATACGTTAGTTGAAAGCTTTTTCGATAAAATAATAGATACCCATATTTATTACTGAATAGTTAACCATTTAAATTTCCTCACTTAAACTACTACCGAAATTAAAGAAATTTGGTATGGGAATATGGTTTTTGAGTTTCTTGCGGCGTTTCTTCTCAGCAGTGGTCTCTTGCGAAGCGCTGGTAGATTTTGACGTGTAAAAGTGCCCGTGCGGCCTACTTACTGAATAAACATCTTTTATCTTTTTTTTATCTTTATCTTTTGTATGGTTGATGTAAGCTGCGGTTTGATCGCGTTGTCGCCTATTTCAAATCCATACATTTTGAACCCTATCAAACGTTTAAGCATCGTAATCACATTGTGGACTTTGTAGTAGCTATTGTTACCAAATGAACAAGATCTGTCATAACGCCAACGTATTTTATTACATTATAGAATAAAGATGGGCAAAAAAACTGACATGACCTTTTCCGGAAAAGAATTTAACCTCCAGAATTGAGAAGTAATTAAGCAAGCCTCTTCCTCGTACCAATTAACATTGAATGTAAAAGTTTTAGATTTCATATTTATACTGGACAATATTTTATATTTTAGACATTCATTTTTTATTTAACTTTATTGCATTTCATTCATATTTTTATCAGCAATTTAAATAAAAACAACAGAAATCGAACACAGTTTTTCATTTGAATAAACTACAGGGATTGACAATGTAAGCTTTATTTTTGTTTTATTTAATCATGTAATCACAATTTGTCATGACTATTGTATTAATCAAACTTCCACCTTATTCTTAGACATCTACGATTCACAATCCCCACTGCTTCGGAGTCGGGGTCAACGCCCTCGCCCCAGCCGGTCATTGACCCGGTAACAGCTGACGCGGTGCGAGCGAGAGAGGAGTATTCCGCGAGAGACAGGGAGATGGACGAATCTATTGACAGCTTTGTTACTACGACGTCGTCACATGCTATGGTATAGTAGTTAGATGGTTGTAAACTATAATAGAATATAATACTATAAAAATTGAGCATCTTTTGTCGGGATATATTGGTGGTTTAGCACATATAAGAACAATTACGAGGGCGGGATGATAAGTAACCAGCCTAAAAATTTAATACTGCAGTTTTCGTAAAAAAATGTTTTTATTTTTCCACATAATCTCCATTAAGTTCTACGCACTTAGTCCACCTTCGCTCCAACGCTGTTATACCCTCCATAAAATGGCTTTATCAAGGCCTGTAAAATACTCCTCTACAGCAGCTATGACTTCTTCATTTGTTTTAAATTTCTGTCCCCCCAAAAAAGTTTTGAGTTTGGGGAACAGATGGAAGTCTGACGGTGCAAGATCAGGTGAATAAGGTGGGTGGGGCAACAAATCATAATGCATAGAGTATAGTGAAGAACACAAAACTTACCTCTGCATTAATGAAGTATAAAATAAGAAAAGGGGGAGCCTTTTGAATCACTCTATCTAATAATGATTACCGCATTAAAATCCATTGCGTAGTTTGAAAGATCTAAGCGTACATAGAGAGAGATGGACAGCGGGGTGCGACTTTGTTTTACACTATGTAAATATTTGTTAGTGGTTAACCTGATTGAATATAATTCCTCTTTGTTTTAGAAGGATAACAATCCATTTGAGTCGCCTCCCAAAAAACTGGCGACTGAAGAAAAGGTATCTTCCAGAAAGCCTTACAAAGACAACGTACGCGCCAGGTAATTTATATTTCATATCTTCAAAATAACAAATGAATGGTATCTAAAGATTTTACACTAATTTTCATCATTAATTATCAACTAGTCCGAAACTACGAGGGGTGGCTGAAATTTAAATTCCATAGCATATATAAATTTTTAACCTTTTAAACGCCACGGTCGATTGCTATTTTACGTGCCCGTGACGCCACGGACGTCATATGCCGCAACAAAATATATGAAGGTTAGAACAACTCGCTGACAGTCTGGCGTCCACGGCACAAAAATCTGCCGACGTGAATTGCCGTCTTTGGCGTTCAAAAGGTTAAAAAAAACTGGCCAGTATGAACTCGTATCGCATCGGTAATTTTTTCAAAATGACTTGCATTTTTTTTTCTGGTTTTCAACATGTTGCAAAAAAACTATTGAAAGTCATCGCATCGCATCTTATCCCAATACGATACGATTGACGCAATGTCACTGCTAGTTTATTCTCCCTGTTCTTGTCGTGAAGGTCGGATATTACCTATTCAGCTCAGTTTACTAACCTCTAAGCGTTCTTAATTTCAGACGTTCCCTCTCGCTCTCCGCTAACAGCAGCCTATCGGACGATCCCAACACGTCGGTAGAAAGCATTGCCGATATCCCCGTGACGTTGGTCAACCTGCGATACGGCCGGAGAGAGACGAAAGATGCAGGCGGCGATGCGAAAGAAAGAGATGTGAAGGAAGATGGCAAGGAGACGTCGCCGCCGCGGACGCCTCAGGGGAGGCGCGGGATTAGGAGCATGGGGGAGAGCACGCCGTTAGTTAATAGGTAACATTATAATTTACTAGCTTCTGCCCGCGACTTCGTCCGCGTAGAATTAGTAATCTTGTCTTCCCACGGGAACTGTGATTTATTTCAGGATTCATACAGTGTATAAGCAAACTCTATTCCTAATTGTATCTCACCAAATTCGTCCCTCTGTTTTAGCGAAGAAGTAACAAACTCACACACGTTTCGCATTGATAATATATATAGTACAGTCAAGGAATTTAATACCTATACCACTTTGGACTATGTCAAAGTGACGTAATCAATCAAAACGTAGAGTCTGGCAAATGAAACATGTGAATGAAAAAATGGCAACACTGTAGTGTCGTCCCTTTTTTCTTAGATTGATTTGAAAGGGACGACACTACAGCGTTGCCATTTTTTCATTCTCATGTTTCATTTGCCAGACTAAGAGATTTCTTATGATTTTATTTACTATGTCACTTTGGCATAGTCCGAAGTGGTATAGGAATTAAATTCCTTGATTGTACTATGTAAAATCATACCAAACTGGACGCTACCAACCAACCTTATTCAGAGTGCCCCGAGTCATATTGGGGCAGTCAAAAAAAAGCCTAACCTAACCAACTGTACTTACTCGCAGTAAATTACAGCTATTATCATATCTCACAGCCATGAGTTTATTTACCTTCGATACACTACCTATACCCCCCATTTCACCCACTTGGGAATATTTTTTCAATATTTTTTTATTTATGAGTAGTACGTAGCGTAAATACTAATTTTCACAATTAAAACTTCAAAAATGCCGAAACTCTCATACAAATTCAACATCCTCCTTTACCTCCTTTTTCCAAAATCATTGAATGTTATTTGTTAATAGCTTCTGCCCGCGACTTCTTCCGCATAGATTGCGATTATGTATTTATCCGGGGTATACTTCGGTACACGGAGGGTTCTGTTTGACTTGTATATATGTCCCACTCAATGTCCGCTCGTAACTAGTAAACAGCTGAACCGCTTTTAATAAACTATACGTGGTTATATTCACATTTAAAAATATTTAAATGTGAAATTAGCCAAATAAAAAATAAATTCAAGACAAGTAACATTAATTTGACGACATTATCCAAACAGCAGTTGGTTTTTATAAAGCTTGCTTTTCGTTACACTTGTTAAACGTTTTGTTTAATTGTTTAGAAGCCGTTCGGGTACCCCGGAGCGCCTCGATTCGCCCACAGTGACGCCTCTACGCCCGACCAGAATAAACAGGTAAATGAAATCGTATGTCTATCTTTCAATATGGCGACTATTTTATATATAGCTATCGTTTAAAAGAAACTCTTGTTGCTAAATAATCAAATAATAACCATGAAATTAAATAATGGAGTATTTGGGACATATCACTTTCGGCTACCGAGAACTTTAGTACAATTTCACTTAACAAAGAGGTTTTTGTAATTCTTATGTCGGTTGTCCCACAAACACGGATCGCACTCATAATATCCGATTAACTTAATTGTTTCGTCTCGTGACCATTCACGACTCTTTTGTTGAATGATTATTGATGACGTTAACAAAAACAAATAGCCGCGAGCGATATTCTTAACGCTACGTACGTACGTAAAACGTTAACGATTTTCGAAAACTGTCAAAACGACGCGGCCGTTTTACATACGTCAATTCTATACATTTTGGATAACGATAAGCTGCGAGACCTCTGGACCGATAAGCTGCGAGAACTGTCATGAATGCTTAGACCTGCAATTTATGGCACTCTCTTGCTGGAAGTGCTCGAGAAGCTGTCGTTAGTGACCTTGCTATGTCGTATACATTTGCAAGCTACTATCCGACAGATCAAAAACGATGGGAAAGGATTATTCATTACATTTGTACATTGAAGTAAGCTGCCTTTTGTAATACGGTTGTATTGCCGTTTAACCAAAGCTTGTCCCTTATTATCTTTCCTTCCTGCATGTGTCTAGAAGTAGGTCCCGCACCCCCGAGATAAGTCCGCGCGCGTCCCCGCTGGCGCCCATCCCCGAGCAGCCGCGGCAGGAGGGCGACAGCGAGCCGCGCGCCGCCGCGCTCGGCCCGAGGCAGCTCAGGTAGCCAGCCACTGTACTAGTCAGATTACAACTCAATCCTGACACTTGTACGACCGTCAAGTTTCTATCTGACTATTGACATTGTTGACAGCAGTAAAACAACGCTAAACTTTTTTGTTGCGTGTTAAGAAATAATAATAACAGCGTTGTTTGACTGCCGACAACATTATCCATATTTAGAAACTTCATGGTTGGGAAATGATACTTTCCACCAAAAACATTTCGCCCTTATAGACTCGGCTCGTTTGACAAACTGCAAACGTGCGGTAGTTGGGCAAATGTTTACAGTTTCATATATTTCCTATAAGCTACCGTTAATAATCAAAATAGTCAATACAAATGACACCCACATGTAGACTTCTTGTTTTACCTTATTAAAATGCCAAAATATAAAAGCCATCGAGATTAAATAATATAGTGTCAGGGTGGTTAAATCCGCCTGTTTTACTTTACATCTGTCGTACTTATTTCTTTGTATGTACTTTTTCACGAGTTAAAGTAAGCTATTCATCGGTTTTTAGGAAGTGTTTTTTTTGGATATATCTTCCGATAAGAATGAATTGTGAACTAGGAACCGATCCCGCACCCCCGAGCGCAGCGGCAAGGCGGCGGAGTCCCCGCGGCTCGCGCCCATCCGCGAGTCGCCGCCGCCCGCGAGGCCCGACCTGGACGTGCCCAGGAGCCCGCGCAGCCTCAGGTTTCAAACTCTTATAACAAATGTTCGGTGTCCTTACATATATAAGTACCTTCACGCCTTCATTCCCAGAGTGGGTAAGCATATTTTTTCCTCGCACACCGCTCCTCTCTGGTGAATTTAAAATTCTTCCCGATTTAAAACAAGTCTAACACAAAAAGCATCCTGTAAAAATCTGACCGACCGATTACGCGAAATTAAAATGTACAAACCCGCGTTTTGATATTTCAGAATTTTAGCATCAACGGTTGGAATAGCCTAAGATACCTATAGAGTAAAAACCGATCAATCTAACGATATCTCGCTGTTTAAAATCCGCCAAGCCATTGAACCTACATACAAACATGCATACACCCAAAAAACATTACTTATTATTGCCCTCCGATATCTATTTATTCATTTATTGATAGTTTATCAAAATTTACATTTCTAGGAGCCGCCCCAAAACACCAGAAAAACTTATGTCGCCCAAAGCAGAGCGCACTGCCAAAGGCAAGAAATCTCTCTCTCGAATCGTTCTAGAAGCTAACGCATTCTCCAAAACTAAGCTCACTGAGACTGAGAAGGAAATCGAAGATATCACGGACAAATCTGAAGAAAAAGAACCCGAATTAATAGAATGCACTCCAATGAAGCCTTTGAAGCTAGTGACTAATACTATGGATGTCTCGTTCTCTCCTATAGTCAATAAATCTGTCCTTGCTGCTGATATTTCAGGAGACACCAAATCAGCTGATAGCAGCAAAACTAATATTAAACTACTTCCGACATTTCCTAAAATTAACGAAACTCACCTCGGAAAATCAGTATTACAAAGCTGCGAAAGCGAAGCGGAATCATCTCGAGAAATTGAAAAAGAAAAAGACAGAAATGAATCTGTGAACATAAAGTCCCTTCCAGCGTTTACCTCAATAAATGATAGTATATTTGCGAAATCTGTTTTGCATAGTTATGAAAGCAGTGTAGCAGAAGCATCTACTAGCTTCCACGAAGAATCTGTGAGAAAGGAGGTTAAAACTAAAACTGTTGAAGTGTCTTCTATGTCATGCAAATCAGTCTTAAGAGATGAATCGAGTCTAATAACGAATGATAGTGACAGTGATGATAAAGATTGGAAGGGGCGTCTTGATGGTTCGGCTAAAGATATCCAAAAGGAAAAGGAGAGAATAGTTGAGATAGAGAGGGAGATTAATGAGCTAGAAGGAGACATGAGTAACGAGAGCGTATCAACAGATGAGGAGATACTGATGAGACCCGCGGGCATGTCGACTGATGAAAGTTCGGAAGAAGAAGACCAAGAGGGTAGTGACGTAAGTATGCATAATACATTTAGTGTGACGTCAATATAATGAATGTAAAGCGAATATGTTGAATGTTTTTATTAATTCGATACTTCTGGTTTTAGAGTCAATCAGAAGACGACGAGGTAATATCAATCGCTGACTCGTCAAATGCGTCCAACTCCTCATCAAGCGTTCAACTGGATGAGCAAACCTCATCCGATAGTAATGTAGAAAGATTAGTTATGCACGTCAAACAAAAAACAAGAGAAGATGATAGAGTAGAAACTGTGATGCCTACTGATAATAGTGGTAAGGAATCAGCTGAACCTAGTGCTGATACTCTTAACCAGGGACAGGTGTCGTTGCTAACTGATGATAACTCTTATATATCGGACAATGAAATGGATCTCAATTACTCGGATGAGAAAATCCAGGATGAAAATGAACCGGAAACAGGTACCGTTTCTTTTTATAATTTTGTGGATTATGAATATTAGTTTGGAAGGTTGGTATATAGTTTTAGTAGAAATATAGTAAAGTCAAGTTTGTTCATGAACCTCTTTTTTTTCAGAAGCCCAGCGTTTTGTAAATATAGAGGTAATAGTTGAAGTTCCAGTTCCTAAAGATACAAAAGAAGAATCATCTGCTGCTCTTAAAAGCATAGATGTAGTTGATAATCGTTCTATGATCTCAAAATTTGAAAACGAACCTACTACTTCTAAAAAGTTAGAGCTTGAGAAAGTAAACACAGAAGAATTAGAACAAAAGTCTGAGAAATCAACAAAATCGCTAAAAGATGATACAAAAGATAAACCTGTAGAGGTAGAAAAAGAAAGACCAGAATCTCGTTCCCGCAAACGCGTAAAATCAACATCGTCCAACAAATCTACAAATGAAAAAATCGATGTGAATGTAGAAACGCTGGAGGAAGTTAAACTTCCCGAAACACCAAGAACACCTATGACTAGAAAACGTGCGAAATCGACCGCTTCCAACAAATCCGAGGACGCTGAAGTAGAACTAACTCCTCCTAGAAGCAGAGCGAAAACGCCTGAAATCCGGAAGATACTTACTCGTAGGGCTTCAAAAGAGATAGAACTTACAGAAGAAACCAAAGATATTGAAAGTCCTGTGACTCCTCAAAGGCGTTCTACTAGAGCTAGAAGCAAAAATATTGATGATAACGAGAGTGTTGTCTCTGAAGGATCTGTGAAGTCTGCTAAGAGCAAGACGAGTGTAAAGAGTGAAACTGTGAGGAAGGGAAGGAAATCAATATTAGCGACGAAGCCGGAGTTGAGCGCTATACCGGAGTTGTCCGTCGAAGATTCGAAAACAGATGTCAGCGAGTATTCAGACTCTAGAAGGTAGCCTAATCTATAATGTCTTTTTCTATTTAGTTTTATATCATTCGTCCTCTGGCTGTTGTCTGTGATAGCTTTTGAGTTGGTGAATATTAAACAGTTTTTATGGTGGGGTATAATTTCTTTAAAATCTTTAATTATCGTCACGTGTTTGATTCAAATCATGCAAGTCAATTTAAAACCACGTCTGGCTATCGTAAGAGGCGGAAAATTTAAAAACATTTGTCAACCCAAAAACAATTTAATACTTTGGTATCTAATAGCTGATCTGCTAATGTAGTCTCAAGGTGGCTTCAAGATTTCCGAAGATCTGTAATAAACGTTCCCCGAGATTGGTCACGATAGTCAGAATAGGTTCTAAAATGTCAAACAAAATGATATACTGGCAATATTATTTATGCACTGTTTTAAGTAGATTGACAAAGGAGATTATACAGAGTGAAAGTGAGTGGAAGGGTCAGAAGGGGCCACTCTAGGCGTACTTTTTCGAATCAAATCGGAGAAATACTGGATGGCCGAATCTTAAGTACCCGAAACCGACGTGCATGCATGACTCGATGTATGAATGTGGAAGAAGACAAAAATATTTGGCAGGATCGTAGCAGGTGGAAAGGAGTGGTCTCGCTCTGTCTACCCGTCTTCGGAAACAGGCGTGATTTAATGTGTGTGTATGTAGGTTGACCCGCACGCAGAAGGCTGTCCTAGCCGCCCAGGAGTCGAAGCCGGCGCGGGTGCAGCGCCGGCGCCGCACCAGCGCGTCTGACTCCTCGGCGGAGGAGCGGGAACCCTTCGACGTACGCCCCATTGACAGGATCAGCTTGCTCAACAAGGGAGATTTCGACGGTGAGGACTCGTCAAATTAAATGATACAGATGTAGTTAATATGACATTGTTTTTGTTGGACAAGTTGTATTTATCTTGCTTTTTCAACTTCAGGCGGGCTAACACTAGTTATTCGTCACTTATTTGTCGATCAGCACGGCTAGCACATCTTGTATTTTCTCGCTAGTCGCTCAGTGCGTCCTTATCTGTGCAAACTAGTTAGAAAGAGATATCTGAGCGACAAACATGTCGACGCCACGATTGCGAGCTGTTCTGATCTCCCTTACTATGTAGTCTGTAACGATAGAGAAGCAATGAGCGATAAGCAGGAAAAAACAACTTCTGCTAGCCTTAGAGAAAGCTTACTATTCTGTCAACGAATACCTTGATGACATTTTTTGACATTGTTATATATCTATATTTACAAATATACCTTACAGACTAACTAATAGACATAACAATGTAACTTAAATTAACACAACTACTAATACACTTTCGCGGTGTCAGTTAGCCGTCGGTCACGTAATCGTTGAAATATGACACCACTCGGCCAGAATTTATCCTTTATAAAGGTCGACAGATCTTTGGTCCGTACTCACACAAACGCCTAGTGGCGGGGCTCCAACCACAACTCAAACAAAATAAAAACAATGCAACACGAATATGGCAATGTCGAATCCTTGCTGAATAAGGAATTATGAATTACCAATCGGGAAGCAAGATAAATACAAACGCATTAGACAAAATACGTATGTACGTATGTACGGGAGAAGAGCGTTGCCTTGTGTTGGTTTTCAAAAACGCTTCCTAATGTATGTATGAGATGGTTTAAATACCATCATTTGCTAAAAAACGTTTCGCAGACTGATGCATTTTACAAACATATAATTGTGCGAAACGCTTTTTTTCCGTGATTGTAAATATGTTTGTGAAATGTTGTTTAGCAAGTGAATGGATACCGTATGAGATACATACATTTCTCGACGTGATTATTATTCTAACTGCCAGTCAGTCTGAGGAGCTGGAGGCCCTGGCGTCGATCCCTGGTAGCTGTAATTATTTGTATAATGAGCTTGAATATTTGTTCCTCAGTATTGGCCGTTTTCTGTTTTTTCTTTTTGTAATGGTTTCGTTGTGTAGACCCAGAACGCATAGTGTAGTTTTAAGGTAATGAAAAATGAATTGGCTAAAATATTAAAGTTCAATATTACGAAAAGGGACACTGTCTCAAAGCTCTTCGCTTCCCCAACATTTCGCTCAAAAATATCTGACAGGCTCTTATGCTTTTAATTTTAAAGATATGGCTCATATTTCAGAGTGCAGTGCCCGATACTATATTGCGGGTACAAACCTGGAGCTTATAGATTGGCAAAAGATAGTACTCATTTTTTTTTCTTAAGCCAATTAATTTGCCAGGACTAAAATAAACTTTATATCCATTTAAAATCGTTATCCCTTTGCTATCGCAATAACTGCACTATTCTGTTAAGTCATTCACAAGTTAAGTTGACACTACTCACTTCCGCATAATTCAGTATTTTGACATAATAATACTTTAGATGTCATTCGGTTACTGGGTATTAGGGTAATTTCGTTACACGACACCGTCAGTGCCCACTATTAAGAAAATAAATCGTTAATATCTGAGTGGTGTAAGCAGATCAATAGCCCGTAACCGAATATCCTCTTTTAAAGTATAAAAATCTAAATAGATTTCTCCACTCGCTAGATTGTATAAATGCAACTTGGCTAGCTCTTCTGGAAGCCCTATTTAGTGCTTGCAGCGAAATTAAACAATATATATCATTCGGTTTCGTCCAATCTCAACCGAAAGTATCCCTTGAGGAATTCATCCCTTGAAAAACTGCATTGCTTCTTTTTTACAAATATTCATTTATTTTGCACTAGTTACGTAGATGTTTTATTTTTGCATTTTTCATGTGTCTATTGGGGAATGACCAGGAGACGTAACTTAAGCGATAGGTTAATAATATAACGCAGCGGCAAAAATAACCGCCCACCATTCTTTTATTTAAACAGGTGTTAGCAAATATACCTTCTTAAATCAGATAATAACGGCAAGAATAATCAAGCAAATTTACTTCAGCTTGTTTGGTTTGCCAGCAAAATTATCTAGACACAAAATGGCGTACCAATAATAATCTTAAAAGAAGCAGTGCCAACATGACACTCGAAAGTCACTCGGAAGACATATCGAACAAAACGCAATAATTTTCTATGGACTTGTTTGTGGATTCTTTTTTTTATTCCTATAAGAAGAGTCAAGACGATTAAGAAGAATATGTGTACGCCATTTTGAACCTAGGTTATTTAACTGGCAAAATAAAACAAGCTGAATCAAATTGGTTGATCATTCTTGACGGCTCAGGGCGACTTCGTCCAAAGTCCTAATTCGTAACGTTCTGAACCCGCCCACAATGCCATATGGCCCACTATTCCAATTCGTCGGCATTCCTATATTGTCACCTTTCTCACTTGTCTAATTTCCTATATTGTCACCTTCCTAACTCGTCCACATTCCTATATACTCCACAGTGCTAACTCGTCCACATTTCTATTGTGTGGTCAACTTCTTCAGTATTGTGTGGCTAACTTCAGTTTGTGCTTTGGACGATATAGGAATGTGGACGACTTAGCACTATAGACGATATAGGAATGTGGACAAGATAGGAAAAGGTGACAATTTAGGAATTACATGCTGACGACATGGCATTGTGGACGAGTTACGAAGGTGACGAAATAGGACTGTAGACAAAGTCGCCCTGAGCCTTCTTGACGTTATTGTCTAATTTAACAAGTAACTTTTGTTAACACTTGTATGAAGAAAAAGATGAGTGGGCGGTTGCTTCTACTGATAAGTGTACTCGTAATATAGCTAAAGCAATATTCGCAGCAGTTTTCTTGTCATTCCCTATACCGCTTCTGTGTTCCGCGCTTGTTCCTCGCAACTCCTTACGCACGTAGTACTAATCCTGTCCCGCTCAGGCCCGCCCGATCCGACGGAGATACAACAAGGATCCCCCGCGTCCGTCCAGTTGGAGACCAAACGAACACGTGAGTACCGCTTCGTTAATGCTTGTACACGGTGATAGCTAAAACAAACGTTAACTTAGTACGGCCCAGTAATAGAACGTTCATAATCAAGGCAATTTAATTTGAACTGTGTTGCAAAGGTTTATTTTCCTACCTTCAAAAACAGAAAATGGCACTATCAAACAGACGTTATTGAACTTTATTGCCTTGATGGTAGATTCAAAGTCCCACTCACAAAAACTCCCTGTCTGTAGTAAGGTGGGCCTTACGACCCACATATGTCCCCCATAAAATCCCTCTAGCAACTTGACAGTCCATTAGATTCCAAAAAAAATCCTAAGTGTGGTTGGTAGATGAAATAAAAACGGTGTTGAAGCTACTCTTTTCTCAAAGGCCGGCAGCGCACCTGTGATTCCTCTGGTGATGCGGGTGTTTGGGTCGCGATGATCACTTACCATCAGGTGGCTCCTTTGCTCATCTGCCTCTTTTTTCACTTATAAAAGAAAGCCTTACGTCTAATACAAAATGTGTCATTCACACGGCAAACACGTTTGCTATTGTACGTAAATTACAACTTAATATATACGAAACAAAATCTTTTAATTTTGAACTTGTGACGGGTGTGGCCGTTACAAGCTAATTTACTGCTGCAGCGCTCTTTTCAGAGTAGGACTGTCATGTCAAGTTGCTAGTGAGTATAGTCTCAAGTAGTTACTTTTATACTTCGTCGCTTTTACTCGTTCAACTGTGTCATATTTCAAACCTGCCGTTAACGTGGGTCAAAATAAGTCATTTATAAGTCAGAGATTACATAGCTTCGTATTAGCAAAAGTTTTTTTTAAGAAGCATGTATAAACTTGTCGGCCTATAATTAGAATAACGCACTGCTGTGTTTATTTCATTTGAACATTTTCCGTCAAACATTGTACGAACAGCATCACTGTCCACTGAGCCTTATTGCAAGGTGACAAGATTCACAAATGGTCAGTTACGAGTAACTGTGTTGCTGATGGTACGTCTATTCCTTTTTAATTTCTAATTAAACTATGCTTCATCAGGCGCAGCTTCAGAGTCAAAAACTATGCCAAAGGCGGCGCGGATCACCAGGAGGATGTCTGTAGATGTTGGTAAGTGTAAATTGTTTAAGTTACTGAATGTTTCGTTGCAAAGTTTGTATATTTAGTTGTATTATCTGTGTAAAACTACAGGAACAAATTTGTTTATATGAGCTGTGTATATGGGTACGTTAATTTGTCAAGATGATGATGATGATGATCATGATGATGATGATGATGATGCTGATGACGCTGATGACGATGGTGATGATGATGATGATGATGATGATGGTGATGATGATGATGATGTCCTCCTATACGTATTCGTTAACGGCGAACCCAGCTAATTCCGGAGGTGTGAGCGAAGGTCACTGGCAAAGCCAAATTTGATCTTAACGGTACGGTTACAAGGCGTACAATGCAACAGACCTGAAAAATAAAATTATTCTAAGAGGTTGTTGGGATATTGTAATTGTCTAATAGGACTTCAAAGTCCCGGTTATATTTGTCAAGGCGTGTTCGAGATCTTCCACACGAAGTCTTTTAATATTTGCTACAGCGTTTTATGAACGTTCTTGTCTCCGTTTCGCAAGATCCTCCCAAACGTCACGGGGGATGTCACATGCCGGTAGAGTACTAGCATCTGTATAATATTCTTGATATCTTATTGTACCTGCGACAGATGTCATCTGGCAAATTTAGTGATGCTGGTAATTAAAATCGCATTAGTAGCATAAACGTTTGCGTGAAACGTAACATTTCAATCTGTCACCGGCACATTAAGATATGAAAAATGTTATAGCATCAATGAAAGCGCGTCAGCCCCGGATGTACATTGCAGGGTTGGAGTCGCCGCGGGGCTCGCCGGCGGGCAGCCCGGCGCGCGCGGGCCGGCGCGCCTCCTTCACACGCGCCTGCGAGGCGCTGCTCACGCCCAAGGGCCGCCGCGCCTCCACAGACCTGCGCGTGAGTCACTCCATCCGCGTGCCTACATCCTACTTTTGCAAAGGACATAAGAAACAAAGCAAAATAAGCCACCGAACATTAAATAACGCTGTACGAAAAAACGCTTAATGTAGCGTTTTTTCGTAGACGGAATGTAGTCGGAAGACGAATAATAATATTTGCGATCATGAATGAACACGATGTGAATATTTCTCTGCTATGAAAAAATGCTTTTCTGAAAATGATCTAACAAACCGACAGACAGACCTCATTGCGGTCAAACTTGTAGCAGCCCTATTTCTGCGTCAAGGGTTAAGACCCACCCGTGTGACAGGTTGGTTTTGTTGTGCAGAAGGACGGGGACAGCCAGCCGGGCTCCCCGGGCGGGTCGGCGGGCTCGGCGCCCGCGGGGCCCGCCCGGCGCGCGCGCCGCGCCTCTGCCACCTCCACCGGCAGCGCCGCCAAGCCCGCACACAGGTACACACACCCCACAGCCCACAGCCCACACCACAACAGCCCACATCCCCACATCCCACACCCCCACAGCCGCCGCAACCTCCCAACTATGGTTACAGTTCAACACTATTTATATGCCATGTCGTGAGTCTTCATTCGCGTCGACACGAACGATCCCAACGATTTCCGAAAGCACGATTAAAACCAATCAGACTTGTACGTAATAGTTATAAGGTGCAAATTAAATTGCATCAATTTTTTCCATCTCATTCACGCCTGACTGAATAACAAACGGGCGAAAATTCCTCTTCTGCGCAGATACAGTTGACTACAAAGAGATATATCCACTTTTGGATTTTATTACAATGGAATAAGATCCGCATTGAAACCTTACGAAAATCTGTCGAAGTCGACAAACGGAGGAATTTCCCTTTTGCTCCGCAGTCAGAGTTTCGTTGTTCTTTAAACTTGCGATTCGATCCGCTTCAGTTTCGGTTTCGCAACTGAGGACCCTGTCAAGATGCACTACAATAACTAGCGTTACTATTAGTTTCGTTTTTAACCAATCGCGTCACTGGGAGATGACGTGATACGAAAAGTCACGTGTTCTATCAGTGACGCGATTGGTTAAAAACGACGATTAGAAACGCTAGTTAGCGTAGTGCATCATGGCAGGACCCTCCGATGTGCTACAGGCGTAAACCGAAGATTCCCAAGAGCTCCGAGTCGGGGTGTCAAGTCGGGGTCCGTAAATACAATCCTTTCCCTAATGAATTCGATAATTTTCAAAAATGTAATTTTAAATAAATTCTGGGGTGGGAACAGCCAGTGGTAAATAGTTATTAATAATTTAAATTACTTGTAAGTCATCGCAAAGTGTTATCTTTGAATATTCTGCTGTACTCTTAACTTTTTAGCAGATAAGAAGTCAATCATTAAATCAATTTGGTTTTATAGAGCCACCGAGACTATCGATGGTTCCGCCAATGTCAAGGGCCAAAAAGACACGTGTTATAGCAGTTGTTCGGTGGTACCTATTAGTTGGGTGTGAAGAAATAGTAATAACAGCATTGTTTGACTGCTGTCAACATTATCCATATTCAAAATCTTCATGGTTGTGCAATGTAATGTCAGGATTGACTTCTTATCGGCTGGGAACTATAAGCTAAGATCAAAGCATCGTATCATTCTAGAAATTTAAAAAAGTTTTTTACAGACGTTATTTTAGTAATAAAATTGTTTTTTTTTTTATAATTTTCATTTTTGCCTTCACTGTACTACCTAGATATACAATTATTAGTTATCTATTTTTAGTTTTACTTCATTGTAATTCCTTGTGACATGATATTTTGTTCGACATCTAAAACATAATAAATATATCGTTTTTATTTCAGGTCCAGAAAGCTAAAGGCCGCAGTAGAAGAAAGTGATACGAAGTAAAAATTAAGTTGTGAATATTATTTAAGCATAAGCAGGTTTTGTTCTTTGTTGCATTTACTATGTAAATTAGTCTGGCCAGATATAACGAAATAAAATTAAAACAAAAGCAGCATGTTCTAATAGAAAATAAGCTTAGCTCGGGTCGGCAACGTAACTTTTGTTTTATTTATTTGATTTACATTTTTCCTAAAAATAAAAACCAAGGTTCGTAATAAAATTATTTTTATTTTTACCACCTTTACATTACTATTCAGTCGCTGCTTATAATTTACAATAGTAGAATGTACGTGTTGGAATATCAAACAATTTTGTAAATGAATTTAAAACTATACGTTACGGAAAATTTTGAAAAACTGTTTGAGATCACGAGTGAGACCTTATTACTACAAAACTTTATACAAGAACATAACTAACAAATATAAATAAATAAATAACAGTAGTTTACCTAAAATAAATGCGCTCCAATACCGTACCTGATAAATTCTGTGTGTAAATTGATTCTGTCGTATCAAACAATATAAAATAGATAATCTCCTCCTTTTTGGTGTCTGTTAAAATGCTTTTTAATATGTTACGATAAATCTCGCATAAATCTTTACAAAATTATAATTTTCCAATGTACACTGGAAACAATTGTCTTAATTTATATGGAGCATTGGAATAGTTTTTAATTATTCGGTAATATTTAAATATTCGCTTTTATAATTTTAATAAAAGGAACTTTTCCCCAAAGAGGCTTCACTTCGTATCATGCTGTTAAGTTGGCAACGTTTGAAATAACTATCAAAGTAACATTGTTTTATACGCAATTTTATTATTTTTGAAAATTATTAATATGTTATTCACTAAAACATTAGTTGCAGCGTTTTTGGGTGCACTATGTAAAGATTTCAAATGTGTTACTCTACATTAAATGCATTGAAATTTGTAGTAATTTAGATGATTATTTAAGACTTTGCCAGCTTGATAAAATCATACGGAATGAACCTACATACATACTATAAGATTTGTTACCTACGTTTCTTGGAGTCGTGACTCTTTAGAGATCGCAAGTGATGTACCAAACTTAAATCTACTAAAGGTAAAGATTTCGGTAAAGCATCGTTAAGATCTACTTTAGGAAGTAGTTCTTGTGAATCAATAACTCTAGAATTCTTGCAAATTTCCTTATCTTGAACCCTAAGCGATGCCTCATTTGTACAATCTACTACATTTCGTTTTTGTCTCACTGGAAGGGCATTATCGTTATTGTTAACTTTTACATTATTGATTGGTGGTTGATGACCATTAAGAATTTGTACGGGGTTTCTAACGATTTCATGATTAACTTCTGGTGATTTTGGTCCGCCTTCCTTCATAGCGATTGGTAAAGGCACGTTATTTAGTATATTCGATCGAGTTTCAGATCTTTTTTGCGCGTCTTCGCCTTGCTTGTAAGATTGAGGCTCATCAGGCAAATGCACATGATTGTTATTTTCCAAAGCTTGTGGCTTTTCTTGAGGCACAGTATTTTGAATTACTTGTTGCGCTACGGAAGCATCTTTAACTTGCGGTAGGATATCTCCTACTTGTTTATTATTTGTATTACTTTTTATCTCCGGACTCTTTATCTCAAGTAAATCTTGGGCCTTTTCTGAGCCTAAATTATTGTGATTTTGAACGAGGGGATTAGGATTTTGAGCGATTGGATTATTTTCCCCAGCGCCCTTGTTTGTGTTTTGGGCTGGAACTGCTTTAATTTCTTGAATTTGGTTTACATTCCCAGATTTTACAGGTGCAGCTGCGGGTTTATCTTCGATTTGTTTTATAGCTTCAACAGCAACATCTGCTATTTTCTTAACTGCTTCATTAGGAATAGAATTTTGAGCGATTGGGTTATTTTGCCCTACTGCATCCTTATTGATATTTTGAGCTGGAACTGCTTTAATATCTTTAATTTGGTTAACATTAACAGGTGCAGGTGCGGGTTCATCTTCAATCTGTTTTATGGCTTCAACAGCAACATCTGCTATTTTCTTAACGGCCTCTTTAGGAATAGGATTTTGAGCAATAGGTTCGTTTTGTTTTACTGCCGTGTTAACATTTTGAACTGGAATTGCTCCATTTAGAATTTTGTTTTCATCAGCTATAGATGCTGGCTCTGGTTTATCTTTTATTTCATTTATAGCTTCGACGGCAACGTCTGCGATTTTCATGACAGCTTCATTAGCGTTACCAACTGGTTCCATTTTTTTCTCCACAGCGGGTGGTTCGGACACCCCACTTAAGCTCTGTATTGCCATATTTGCAATCTTTTGAATACTCTCAACAGCAATTTTCTTGGCATCGTTATTATTTTGCTGCAGCTCTTGCTTTGTCTTCAAGATGTTGTGTAGAATTTCTTTCTGCTCTTTTATTAGCTCTTTCTGCTCCTCGCCGTGTGCTTTGATAGTCTCTATCAACTGTTCTTGCTTAATCAAATCTATTTTCTGTTGGTTATCTGTCGATTTCGCGGCTTCCATTTTTGGAGTTTCAATTTGTTTGCCCTTTTTTTCTTCGCTTTGAGAACGCTTTGCATCGCTTACTCTGTTTAGATTCTTCGGATGCGTTTCAGATACTTTGTCGACTTCTAGCGCGAGTTTTTTTGTTTCTTCGTTTGGCTTCTTTTCGACGTGTTTAGCTATTTCGGGGTTTGGTGCCGGCGGGTTGTCTTTCTCGATCGGTTGTGACTCTGGAGGGACTGGGTTTGGTGGTTGCACGGCTGAGTCCGCCACTGCTTCCTTGCCGTTTTTCATTTGTTCTTGCTTTAGTGGCTCAACTTGCACCGGTGCTTTATTAACTCCTGAAATTGAAAATATTTAAAGGTTTAACCGCTAAATCTTGTAAATCTATCGTTTTATAGGTAGACAGTTAAAGTTTTCACAAAGTGTTTTTACTGTTGCTGTAACAACAAGAATGGTACGGAACCCGTCGTGTCCGAGTACGACTCGCACTTGGCCGGTTACTTTTTATATTACCACATCAATAACAAATTTTAAATATAAAACCCACTATTCATTACAGCTAAAAAATCAAACTTATGCACAGCAAGAATAAGTTGAACTCCCTAATAGTAGTACCCCCTCAAAATTGTGATTTCCGCCAACTTGAGTATAAATAGACAACAACGCCAACCCGGGGACTTAGACGGATGGCCTCTATGGTAATAATTTCACTGGTTGTCCAATGTGTTTAAAATGTAATCACTGGCCGCACCTTCGTTCTCAAGTTTCTTGGCCTGGAAGAAATCCTCGACGATCTTGTCGATCCTCTCCTGCGTGATGTGCTTGTCGTCGTACTTGTCGGGCGAGTTCTCCGCAGCTTGTAGGTTGGCGTAAGTACCGAGCACCATAATCACCAGACCTAGCACCACGATCGCCTGAAATAGATTTGGCACAACCCAATTGTTTTACAAATAACATGGGGTACACGAAGGAGGGTAAACCACCCAATGACTGGCCTCTAAAATACCAGTTACTGGCACCTAGTAATTGTTGAATCGTCTCTTATTACCTTATGTTAAATTAAAGTTCATGGTTCATGTTCATACCAGTTAATGTATGCTCAAAACTAATTATGACCAAATATATTATGCAATGTACATATTTTCATGGGGAACGTATTTACAAATGGCCAGTTTTCTGACACTTTGTAAGTACAAATGGCAATGTTTTTTTTTAGGTCTGTACCTATTTGTATTTTTTTCCATTGGGACACGATTCCATTTTCGACGATATTCAGGTTGGACAATTTTCCTTGGTGATGTATATTACACACACAAATTGGCATTTTTCTGATCCGACGTAAAACCTCCCGAGGTAAAAATTGTACAAAACACGGCCATACAAATAAAAATTTAGTGTAAAGGGAGTAAAGTGAATTTCTTTCGTTTTTATGACTGATGCTCTAATTAGAAAGTTGACTTTATTTCATTGGCAATCGATTTTTATTCCATTGACAAATTTGTTTGTATGGTGGGCCTAAGGACGATAATTTCGAGTCGATTTTCCATTTGTACTTAATGACAGAAAATCAAACAAACTCAGAGGAGGGTAGGTGTACACTGTACATACCTTTGCGAGCACCCGCTCGTTGGTGTTCTTGGTGGTGGTGTAGACGAAGCAGGCGGCCGGGAAGACGACGCAGACGAGCACGCCCACCGTGGAGCCCAGCAGGCCCAGCACCAGCTCCACGTTGGGCAGCAGCAGCGAGGCGCCCAGCGCGCCGCCCACGATGCCCACGGTCAGCGCGCGGAACGCGCCCAGCGGGATCGAGTGCGTCACGATGTGGTCGTGCGACGACGAGTGCACCTACCCAGTTTTCAATAGTCAACTTAACAGAGCCATAACCCATCATGGGTAAGAACCAAAATAAATGTACATAAAGACGCTATTTAAATGCCACTTAAATGATGTCTAGTTTCACGTTAATCGACAGTTACGTTACGATGACAAAACTCTTCTTTAAATGGACATTTATTTTGGTTTATACCCTTATAAGGCAGAAACGATTTAGCGACTTCATATATATAATTTCAACCTTATGTGCTACATAATATGATAGATATTGTTGTTTTTGCACGAAAAATGACGTGCTTGTAAATTATTGCCTAGGAAGATTTTTTTTGACAGCTACGCAATTTAAGCATCACCTCACAAGGGCGTCTCCTCTGAAAAGTTACCAGGTCTGAAGTAATGTTTTATCTGTCGTAAGTTATTTAAATGGCAAATGTCCAAAACATCACAAATGGGGCTTACCTTCTTGTAGAGGAAGGAGTAGAGGCTGGCGCGGCACGGGAAGATGATAAGGGGAAAGCTGAACGCCAGGGACATCACGAAGCCCAGCTTGATGACGTCACTGGCCATTGTGGGGCTCAGGCTCATTAGAATATTACCTAAAAAAGGCGGAAACATTGTAATTAACGAATAAAGTTTCTGTCAATAATTTCAATTTTCCGAAAAATCAGCAAAGATCCCAACGTCACGTTCCGACTCCATCATCAGATCAACTCGATGGTACCATAATATTACATTGTCATCGGGTTTAGAATTTGCCTACACAGACTTATCCCAATCAGCCCATTCCCTGCACCATGGTTGGCTCAAACGTTCCCATTACACCAGCTGCATTGCCCCGCTGGATTGCAATGGAAACCTGCTGAATCAGCCACGACCCAGAACGAGGATCCCCAGCTCTGTCCCGCAGACGACGGCCTAATCTAATATCTTGTCTTTTAACTATAATCTTGCCTTACCGGATATGTCCTGCTTGCAAAAGGCGATGTACCCAAATAGGCCCAGCGTGAAGTACACCGACGTGCAGATGTTGATGGCGTTCTTTGTCACCACACTCATCTTCTCGAGAGACAGCGTGGGCAGCGACTCGAATATCTCGAACAGTTGTCTGGAAAAAAACAACAAGCTTTACACAAGCAACTAGTATGCACAATTGCACAAACAGGCTTAGAGGCCAATATAAGGCCAAAGTAAATTATTGATCATTAGTGTCGTACCAAAATAGATTATCACTTCAAAAAATACCCAAATACATGACCCCATAACATGAGATGAGAGGGGTCATTTTAAAATCGATTAAAACTTTTTCAAATTAAGTTTCAGAAGGGTTCACAACCCGAACAAAATTATTATTATTTCTCACGTAGAACAAGCTTGTAGCCTTCGTTTCTGGAATATTCTGGATATTGTTTGAATTTTTGAAAACAGTTGTTAACAACCTTAAAGTTGCATTATTTTTACGACGTAAACATTACTTATTAAATATTATTATTATTAACTGAAATACGAATCATAGTAACATCTTACAACAAGATTTCAATATAACTTCAAATTATATGATTTTTAAAAACTCTTTCATATTCAATTAGTTAATTAGTAAAAACGTAATAATCATTTTGCATGCTTTATCCGTTAACAATTACCTAGAGACAAAAATTATAAACAAATAGACGGCAATGACGGGTACAATGAAAATAGTGTTAACAAATTATAAATCAACCTTAGTTTATGGTATGTAAAATCGAGAATTCATTACTCCGCAAATGTACAAGCTACGGTACACGGTAAAAATACATAATTTGTTTTATTATTATTCACTTCTCATGTAAGTTCGTCTTCATGTTGTGCGTAGGCGACAATGTAGCTTTTAATCTCTATTACATAAAGTAAGATACACTTTCAAAAGAAAGAAAGAAACCAAAGAAAGTGGTTCTCCGATGATCTTTGAAGGGTATTTTTTATTAAATATGAGTTTTAGCGGATATATCAAAACACGTGCTCATTATTTTTTCAACTTCTTAAACATTTATAATCAAACCACTTTGAAACTTGCAATAATAAAAAAATATCTCTATATAAGTTAGAGGGTTTAGTCACTTTTCAGTACTTTGGAGGTAAATTTCTCTCAACAGGTTGAGTTTGGGCCGCTAATAGATTTCCTTGTTAGTACAAAATGTTTGTAACTTTTGGATTTTTAACGCACATCCCATCTATTTCAAGGAAAACACGTAGTTTTAACGCTACTTGTAAATAAAATACGCTTACGTCTGGCAGAAGAGCGCCATTGAGAAGATAGGCACGCATTGCAGCACGCCCTGCGGCTTCCACATGTCCAGGCGGGCGCTCCAGTCCCCCGCCAGCAGCTGCGATGCTGCCTCCGCTGTCACCTGCCGGAATATATATGAAGCTCACTGATGACTAATAGGTAAATTTTATAATTCCATACCCGAAGGGAGCTCAGCCATTAATATGCCTACGCTGTCCGTCCGTCTTAAGTTTAAAGGGTTATCTGTATCTTTCGAACCGTAAAGTCAAATCAAATAAAAATAATAAAAGAAAATGAAATAATAAACACAAGAGAAGTTATTTTTACAACGTATTTTTATTTTTGTTGTTTCGTATAAACGGTAAGACATACATAGAACCGTCTGGTACAATTATAGTACAAACCCTGAATAAAAACAACACTACAAAACAATGGTCAAGTGTGAATTGGGCTCACGCCGATGCGATTCGAAATTTGAATTCAAATTGAAATATGTGTGTACCTGCTCTGCGGCGGTTCGGACCGGTTTTTGTTAACTTGAGTTTCCTGTTGAAAAATCAACCTAAGACTTTTCCACTAAATTTCAAATCCCAAATACTCTATCTATCCCGATCCTACAAACTATCCATATTCTATAAAAGATTAATTTAATATAAAATATTGGTAATGTAAGTATAACTTGCGTTTCTGTGAGGAATCGAATTATATAATAATACTTACTCTGCCGTGGTACGGACCCTCGGTGCACGAGTCCTACTCGCACTTGAGCGTTTATTTAAATAAGTTAGTCAGCGAGAATTTTATTCACAGAAGTTCTGGAACGATAGTCCATTTCCTGCACTCAGGATTGGGAATGCCAGAACTGGAGGTCTATCTTTGAATCTGTTAGCAAAATGGCAGATTTTAACAGATCTTTTTAATGTCGGGGTACCAAACTTACCTTTATGACGAGACAGAAGTAGAATCCAATGGTGGCAGCGCTGACGTTACTGAGGCTGTCCACGTTCCGCAGCAGGCCCAGAGGTAAAATGCAGACCAGCGACACTAACACCATTATTGATGTTCTGGAAACACATAAGACAACTTTACAATAATATTAATAAATATGAAAGTGTATTTATGTGTTGCGTCTTGATTCATGTGAAAATGAAGAGATGGATAGCCCATATCCGTTTTGTATTAATGTTACCTTAATAATTCCTTTTTCGCTGGGGGAAATATTTTACATACGGTGCTATAGCTTTTAAAATGGCCTGAAATTTGCACTCACTCCTATATGTAGTCTTATCAACAAAAAACTTTAAATGTATGTATCCATTAGATCCATACACAGATCATTTAAATGAAAGGCATTTCTTACCACACAAGTCAATTTTATTAGTAGACACAAGTCTAACCTAACATAACTTACGTAATTAATGTTATTATAACAATTGTATGTCTGCAATTGAAGCTTCAAATAAATGTTTTCTCTATCTCTCTCTCAAATGACTATGCATTGTAAAAAAATGGAGAATTACAATAGGCCATGGCATTACCACTTCTCACCTCAATATATCACTCTGATTGATATTGAACATCTTAGCGATGATCTGAGGCCCCAGGTCCCCCACAACGACAAAGTATGCGATGCACGTCCCCATAAGGAACCCGATGATGCCCACCTCTACTGCTATCTTGCCCGCAGACCCGAATACATGGAATGCTGGAGTTAAAAATTACATGTTAAATGTTATTAGGGTGAAATAAGAAACTGTTAGTTCTTCATTGTGAAAGGACAATTAGTCATCATTAAATTTTGTTACATATTTTTTAATCAATTCTTTAAATACATATCAGCAATGATTGTATTGTCAAAAAAAAACATTTAGAGCTCTTCTACTGGCCTACCTCTGCTGCTGACTGTACCTACAATTATTACAAGATATCTAATTTAACAGTATAACTGCCGCAAATAGGAGTCTAGAAAAAATGGGGAAAAGGTCTTACCAAGAAATTCGAAGTTTCTCCTTCGGGCAAGGAGTGCAGACTTAAGTAGGAAGTAACAGCACAGCCTGGACACTAACCCCATCAACAGCAAGATCAACGTAGCGAGCAACACCCCACACTTGAAAAAGTACAAACATGAACGATTTATTTTAGTTACACCCATTTACACATGCCGATTCTTAATTAGTAGGCATAAACAATAAAATAAAATTGGCCTAAGAAAGAAGGAAGAAGGAAAAATATTTTTAATTGCCTTCTGTATATTTATCAACATTTTTATCGGTAACTATGGCACAATTTGGAGTGATCGGTTAAGTTTTTACTTACTTGTTGGAAGCAAAAAGGCATAGCAAGTATGCCAACACCTATTATACTATTAGCTAAGGTAATTGATTGACCCCTTGTGCCCATGTTTATTTTATCTTTCTGAAATAAAACAAAATTAATTGACTGGTATAAATCCAAAACAGCACCACATCACTGATTGTTTTGACATAAATAAATCGTAATAATGAAATGACACTGACAGGCTGTCAGTGACAGCAGTGACAGCAGTTTACGTTTCAACTCACGCTTACGTGTTATCACTGCGTTGGCGTTGACGTCAACACTGCTTCAGCCGATGGCCCGCCGGCATTGAAAGTCAATGCTAGAAGTTAAGTTAGCTCCATGTCTTTCCCTCAATATTGAAGGAGATGCCTACACAAAGTTTCGCATTTATAGCTTTATAAATAACCATCATGAAGTTGCACCCTAAACGTAACGTGTATACGTTTACTTAAATACACAATCCCAAACAAAAATCTTTTTCACTTCTCATGCTCGTAAAGTCCTTCTTTATGCTGGGTATAGGCTGCATAAAGTCGCATTTTATGAGCTAGTGTATAGTGTTGTCGTCATTAAGACTTACACAATTAAGCCCTACAGCCAGACAGTTGAGGTGACTGCATTAAATAATCTTGTTATTTGATTACATTTACTTTAAAATTTATTTGCCATCTATGTAGCATCTAACAAAAAAGAAGTTTAAAAGTACCTATTAAAAACATTACAAAATCAACGTACTACGACTTGGCAGTATTGCGTTCGATCTAAGTTAAAAACCTCAAGCGGAAAATAAAAATAAAAAACAGTGGCGGGAAACGGATATTTGCCTATGGTTAGGACTATAAATTAGAAGGTAGTAGTTTTCTTTGCAAAACTTGTGGTGTTACAAGAATGTTACAGAATTTAGTGAAGAGGAAATAATTCTCACACCTAACAGAGTTTATAACTCGGTCTTTAAAGTCTTAAAACCCATTTTATCCACAACTTAATATCCAACCTCACCTGCCGGCTCGGATGCATATCATAAGTCTGGAATAAAATGTTTTGTTTTATGCTCTTGTTGTACAATCTACTATTTTAAATTGGCCCAAAATTAATTTGACCATTGTGTTCGGATAAATGCTAACACCGCTATGCGCTATGCAATGCAAAATGAACTGAATGTTTTGATTATCAAGTGTCAAATTGGCAAACTAAGGTTACAAACGCTATAACTTGAGAACGGCTTTACCGATTTAATTCATATTGTTTTAAATGTTTTCTAATACTTCGTACAGTACGTGAACTCCTAAAAAAACCTTCGGATTTTAGAAGCGTAGGGGAGGGGGGGGCAAAGCGGGGAAGCTAAGGAACAGAGGGAGTTAGATTCGGATTCATCTGTATAACTTACACGCAATCCAAGTTAAATTAACTATTGGTATCTAAGGTATAATACTGCATGTTATTTTTTGCTCGAATATAATTAAATTTAGGTACATGATCAATTTTATCAAAAGTGGGTTTTGTCCCGCTATGCCCCGTATATTGGGGTAAAGTGGGGCAGCATAAGGGGCATTGTGGGGTACTAAATGGGGCAGTGTGGGGTATGAAAAGGGGCAATGTGGGGCTTGAGAAGGGGTTTAGTGGCGTAGTGAATTATAACAACTATTATAAACGAATTAAATCTTTATTATCAAAGAATATCACTTCTAACAATAACTTTGGAGATCATTAGTTAAATTTAACTTTAAATCCCAACGAATCATTAACATACATTGCACAGAGATTGGCTTTATCATCTTTTTATTGATTCTAAAGACCACGAGTGTTGATTCGTCTTTTTATATGTTCGAACCGTTTTAGCTGAAACAAACGACGCTAGGCACCAATTAATAACACATAAGGTAAATCAAGCAAAATTAGGGGGCAAAGTGGGGTACCTATTAAGCTTGTTCCCACTATGCCCCATCATTTTAACCCCACTTTGCCCCTACGTGCTGTCACATCGAAACATTAATGACCGCCATCTTGCCTTGTTTATAAGCAGTTAGTTGTTGAAATATAAAATCCTTCAGATCCGCCGCAAATCACAAAAAAAACCTTTACGACTACAGTATAAAGGTAAAGAATGAACGTGAATCAAATATCAACAATATTTTTAAGGATTACACAGGTTTTGCAAATATTTTAAATATTTCTTACCGGCGTCAATCGGCTGCCTGCGAAGCTCGCGGAGGTCACGTAGTCTTTGGAGGTCACGCGCTGACTAAACACCAATCACGGAGCCTTATTCAAATTGCCATGCCGTTCGTCCTTCGCCAAAAAGTACCGCTAACCCGCTATAATAATAATAATAATAAAGGTCGAGGCATTTTAAAAGGTCGAGGCATTTTAAATGCTAAGAATCTCCACAACCACGAGGTGTGCAATCTCAGGGATTATTTCCTTAACAATGAGTGTAGGATGCATCGCGATGTGGTTGCAGTAGACAGGAACCTCACGCCTCTCTCCTTGGCAAACAGGAACTGGCGCAGACCAACGGTGTTGAGCACTGAGGACCGCAAGAGCATATGGAAGAGCAAGGAGTTACACGGACGTTTCTACCGGGCCCTAACCAGGCCCGATGTAGACTTTTTAGCGTCCGTGAACTGGCTACGGTTTGGTGACCTTTTTGGGGAAACCGAAGGTTTTGTCTGTGCAATTGCTGACGAACAATTACCGGAAGTATATTCTGAGGGATGGCACGGTTGACATTTGTCGAGCGTGCCGTTGCCCCGGCGAGTCTCTCAGACATATAATTTCCGGTTGTTCGCATTTGGCCAACGGTGAGTACTTGCACAGACATAACCTCGTGGCCAGGATCATCCATCAACAACTTGCCCTTCAATATGATCTTGTTGATTCTGAAGTGCCGTACTATAAGTACACACCGGCGCCAGTTCTCGAAAATGGTCGTGCTACGCTCTATTGGGATCGATCTGTCATCACGGACAGGACTATTGTCGCCAATAAGCCTGATATCGTGTTGGTAGATCGATCTCAACGCCGGGCAGTGCTCGTTGACGTCACCATCCCGCATGACGAGAACCTCGTGAAGGCCGAGAAGGACAAGCTCAGCAAGTACCTTGACTTGGCTCACGAGGTGACCGCCATGTGGGATGTTGACTCGACTATCATTGTCCCGATAGTTGTTTCGGCCAACGGTCTTATAGCGAAGAGTCTCGACCAACACCTCAAGAGACTCTCGCTAGATGGCTGGATCAAGGGCCAGATACAGAAGGCAGTACTCCTCGACACGGCACGCATTGTGAGGAGGTTCCTCTCTCTGCAGCCCTAACCACCGGTAGCCCTGCCCCGCTGCCGGCGGCACCCGTAGGTTAGGTTTTTTATAATGTATATTTTTTGTATTAGTATTGTTATTTTACTTTTATATTTGAATGTTTATTATAAAAAACCTAATTTATAGAAAATTAAATAAATATCTAAAATAATAATAATAATTGTTTATTTCAGACAAGGTCCATACAAATTTGTTAGTAATCCGTATAATTAAATGTTAGTAAATATATTAAAATTAAATTAAAATTAATGAAACTAAACAACTAAGTACATAAAATAATTAAAAAATTATGTAAGGGGATGTGCGTGCATACGCTCCCATCGAGCCCACATAGGGCTATCCCAGCGGTCTGACAACGCGGCCAGGATGCGGTGCTATGCCCCCCCTCCCCTACTTCGGGTATTGACGATGACACGCGATCGTGATATGCGGTTCTGTTCTGTTAACAACTTGCAGAACTTTTTGAAGTTACCGTAAAAAGTTATGTAAAGAATACCCATCAGTAAAGGTTAACTGGAAGAGATCCCTTATAGGGATAAGTTCGCCTTTGTACATACCTTTTTTGTTTCTGTTTTTTTTTTTTTTTTTTTGATTTGTTATTTTCTGTTTGTACAATAAAGAGTTTACATACATACATACATACATACAGTACAAAATAAAGGTTTATTTTACTGTAAGTAATAATATTAGGGTCATGTGGTACGGTGGCACACTTTTTTTCCAGGGACCACAGCTCCGAAATAAATAATCATAGGATGTTGCTATTAAGAACCGTTATAGTAAATTTAATCCATTTCACATTATGTGTCATTCGTTTTTTGAAGTAAGCTATAGGTAAGAAGATAAAAGTTTTTTTTTTAAAGTTAGAAATGTGCCACTGTGTACGATGGGGTCGAAACAGTGGCTCGGCCTCATTTACACAGTGGTACACACTGGATAATTTCGGGATAATTAACAGAAATGAAACTATTCAATTCGTAAATCAGTTTTTATTTATCATTGTACTTTTATTACCTACTTAATAGTTAAAAACTTAACCAATTATTTTAACCAGTCACTTATAGCAAAAAACTCAATGTAAATAGGTAGGTACCATTTCTTTTTGGTTTTAGAAACAAAAACATCATATAATCTTGTGATAACAAAATAAGATTATTTTTTCTTCCTCAGGAAACATGTATGTAATATTCTAATTTTTTGTTTCTTCTCTCCAGAATCTTACCGATGTAATAAATGAGCTTTTTTTTGTCGAAAATCTTACTAAAACGTATTCACCCTCCCTCGGCAATCCAGTTAATTGCTTCTTTATGTCCTTTTCAGTTACAACTTTATTTTGATTTTCTATCATATCTTCTTCTATCCACTCACCTTCGTCAGATTCTTGATATGGAACATTAAATTCTGAGTCTTCTTCATCTGAATCACTCTGAAGTACCCGATTAACTGCTTTAGTTTTCTTAGTAGCTTTCTTTTTAGACGATGAAGCTTTAGCGAATTCAATTTCCTTTTTCTCAGGAGTGTCCGTGGCAATCATACTACGTCCCAGTTTTCGAGGTTTGCGATTAGATTTCCTGAGTCTAGCCTTTATTGGTTTTCTGAAGTCGAACGGCGATACGAATTTCTCTTTACTTTGGGTTTCAATAGTGCAGTGTAGGTAGAGGGCATTTTTAGTAGGTACACAGTGAAACATACTGTAGACTCAGTACAGACCACAGTGGTTCATGTTCCATTGTGAACCTTTGCGAGTTGTGCCACTGTAAATGAACACCGCCATTTTGAATACATTTAAATGCTTCGAGAAATGTAATGCCTATTGTCCATTGGATTTCACGCCTCTACCTCCCCAGTTAACCATATATTGCGAAAAAAAATACACTGAGCATAAATAGTGAACACTATAGTTACTGGAACACATATAAAACTCACCTTAAAGTACTAATTTGCACCACTAAAATCAAAAACTCCTCCTCAACCAACAACCTTGCGGCGCAGACGCCACCCGACTAGTTCGTTCGTGCCCGTTCGCCGAGAGCTTGCGTAATTATGACGAAACTGATAAAATATAGCTATCCTTTGCTCGCAATTTGCTTCTGTGCCACTGTTCCTGCCTGTGCCACCGTATAACACATGACCCTACGTTTAATTATATTTTTCAAATTTTAATGCGATATGACTTTTTGTCATGATGACAATAAAACAAAATCATCATATTAGAATTCTTCCATCATTAATTTAAATAGATAACAGCCCGCCTTCACACACTTCTTTAAATTGGAAGTATAAAGATATCCCCACCTGTGGATTCTTAGAAACTACATTTATACATTATACTTTTTAATGTTTTTTTTATGGCATAGAGAAGCCAGCGAGCACACAGGCCACCTGATGGTAAGTGGAAACGGAGACCCATAGACATTCGCATTCATAAGACTGCAAGCCTAAGACTGCAAATGTGTTGCCAACCCTGAGGACTAAGATGCCTCTATGCTAGTCATTACACCGGCAGTCTTATCCCCACACCGGAACACAGCAATGCGAACACTACTGCTTGGCGGTGGGTTAATGGATAAGATGGTGGTAGCGATCCGGGCGGACCCTGCACGAGGTCCTACCACCACTAGAACCAATGTACTTTTCGAAATCCCCTTTGCTTCTACAGGGTGTTTGGTACATGGATGGACATACGTATATAGGAGATAGCTGGGACCATCTGCTACGCGGTCCGCTACAAAAAAATTGCCCGGGCCCTATAAATTTTTTTTTTTTAATTTTTTAATTTTTTTCGAAAATATTCCGTTTTCAAGATTTAAAACCTCAATAACTTTTTTAAAAATGATAAAAGGGGCAACATTTTTATTTTATTTCTATCTTGACTGATCGTAAAATCTTACAAATTTAATATTTGGTGCACACGATAGCTAAAAAAATAAATACGAGCCCTCAAACCTCAAAAATAGGTAAAAAAAATATTTAAACGCCAACTTTGCATTGCATTTAAAAAAAACTAAAAACGATCAACTAGTCTTAATTACTCAAAAACATCTTCAGTTAATACGCTTTCGATTGGTATACAATAATTGCAATTTGTTTAAAAGCAGCTGGAGTTATTCGTCAACTTTAACTAAGGGGACAGTTTTTTATGAAACTACTTTTGAGGAAAGTACATTCCTTGCGATAATAACCTTAAAGAAAACACACAAGTTGATCACCAATCTTGAAATTTATTTATAAAAATTGCTCAAACTGCTGTCCTTGATTATTTATGCATGCTCGACATCGTTTTCTTATTTCTGCTGTTGTCACTCGTAGCAGCATCTCGGCTTTCATTACATGAAATGCAGCATTTATGCGATTTATTAAATCTTCACGATTTTCGACTTCGGTTACGTACACTAAATTTTTAGCCCTTCCCCAAACGTAAAAATCGATCGGAGTGAGGTCTGGCGACCGCGGAGGCCAGAGAATTGGACCACCCCGGCCAATCCATGAATTGGGGAAGGCATTATTTAGATGCTCCCTCACAGCAATACTCCAATGTGCCGGGCAGCCGTCATGTTGGAAGACGATGGGTCTGTCTTCTTGGAATACTTGTTCCACTAATTCGGGTAGATCGTTTTGTAAAAACTCTAGATAATTAGCCCCATTTATGTTATCAGGTAAATAATGGGGCCCGATTAACTTGTCTCCAATCAGACCAGCCCAAACGTTAACGCTGTATCTTCTTTGAAATCCTCTAGGTCGCTTTACGTGAGGGTTTTGATTTTTTTCTCCCCAATGGCGCAAATTGTGGAAATTCACAATTCCTTCTTGATTGAATTTAGATTCATCCGTCCATAAGATACTCCTCAAAAAGTTAACGTCATCGACATCTGTGTGAAGCAAATGACGGCAAAATTGAATCCGTCTCTCAAAATCATTTTCTTCAAGTGCTGTAACAAACAAAGTACGCTTCAGATTTTTTTCAGGACTAGTAATCACAGTCACATCACCGGATTCTCTCTTAGTTAAAACACATACCTTGAACAGGAGTGTAGTGAAAGGGGTGCTGTCCATTAGCCCGGAGAACTGACCACACTTTCCAAATGCTTAGACCAAGTGCATCAGCTACCACTCTAATGCTTTTCGTAGGGTCCTCGTTGAACTCGTTAAGAACTTGTTCGTCAACAGCAACATTGTGATGTCGCACTTGCACTCTTGGCTCATGAAAATTTAAATTGCCGGTTTCCCGTAAACGCCGGTAAGTAGTCACAAACGTCTGGCGGTTGGGTAATCGACGGTCCGCATAACGCTCCTCATAAAGTCTTCGGGCTTCGCGTGCATTGGAGTTAGCTCTCCCATACGCCAACAACATGTCCGCGTATTCTTCATTGGTAAATGTGGTCATTTTACCAGTAACACAATAATGCAACAATAACAAAAAACTTAACAAAATGAATGGATAGGTGAAAAATCTTTTACTTTTTGCCGCCTTTTTGTTTATGACAAAGAAAACGCAAGCTTTTTTTTAAAAAAAAAATACTTAAACAAGCTATTCCAGACACAGGTAAAAAAGTTGTTTCGATTAAATGTAAGACTTGTGCCCTCAATTTATTATGGCCCTTTTCACTTTTTAAAAAGTTACAAACTAAATAATAATGAAATTTCTTTGCAACATTGTGGGCTCGCTACACATGCCCCCAATGTTTTTTTTTAATTTGAGAACTGTCCGTAAACCATGTACTTCGCGTCCAAAGAAGATAGTAATGTCAACTTTTACGGACATTTTTGAGAAAAATACTCATCAACCCCGGTACAGTACATTCCTTGCAAGGAATGTACTTTCCTCAAAAGTAGTTCCATAAAAAACTGTCCCCTTAGTTAAAGTTGACGAATAACTCCAGCTGCTTTTAAACAAATTGCAATTATTGTATACCAATCGAAAGCGTATTAACTGAAGATGTTTTTGAGTAATTAGGACTAGTTGATCGTTTTTAGTTTTTTTTTAAATGTAATGCAAAGTTGGCGTTTAAATATTTTTTTTACCTATTTTTGAGGTTTGAGGGCTCGTATTTATTTTTTTAGCTATCGTGTGCACCAAATATTAAATTTGTAAGATTTTACGATCAGTCAAGATAGAAATAAAATAAAAATGTTGCCCCTTTTATCATTTTTAAAAAAGTTATTGAGGTTTTAAATCTTGAAAACGGAATATTTTCGAAAAAAAAAAAAAAATTAAAAAAAAAAAAATTATAGGGCCCAGGCAATTTTTTTGTGGCGGACCGCGTAGCAGATGGTCCCAGCTATCTCCTATATACGTATGTCCATCGATGTACCAAACACCCTGTATAACTCGGTCTTGAACCTTATTAAAATAATTACAATCAACAATTTTCTTAAAACTTTGAGGTTCTTTAAGAAAAATATGTGTAGGTACATTATAAACAATTTTCCGTGATTAGCTATTTACAGAATGACACTGTTTAAGTTGACTCCCCATGGAAATACACATACTTACATACATACAAAAACTAACCCAGAGTGGGGTAGGCAGAGCTACAGAATTACCTACAACTCTAAAAACTTGTTGATAATTCTGTAACTACCTGCATTTTGCACGATAGGCTAAGATGTTTACCATCGCATTAGTGACAGAAATCGATTTGGTTCCGAAAAATAACAAACAAATCAAATAAGTCAGTGGTGGTTTTACTGTTCTATATAAATGAATGAAAACACAACGGGTGCACTGTCATTTTCAATTACACGAAGTCTTCCGATTTACCCCGAAACCCGAAGGTTTTTTTAAGAGCTCAAGGACTGTAGAAGACCTTACATTTTTTTTTAAATAACAAAATAGTGCAGAAAAAGTCCACTGGGAAAGTCGGAAATTTGCAGTGGGGCGAAGCCGCTAGGTTTTAATAGAATACTTTTTAGTTAATTGGTCATTGCTGTGGCTGACGATCGGGCATCTCCGACCATTACGGGCGAGGACGGCTGTAGTCGTCGATTATCGTCAATGATCGCCAGCGACCCGTGAGTTGCTGGTTTTTCGGGCACGCATCATAGGGAATTTCCAGGTAGTTGCGTTGATCGTCCGAGACGATCGCCGATCATTCTTGAAATGGGTGGGTAAATAAATATTCATACACTAGAGGACGCCCGCGACTCCGTACGCGTAGAATGTTTCTCGCTCCTCCTATTTTAACCCCTCAGGGGTGAATTTTGAAAAATCCTGTCTTAGTTCTCACTTACATCATGAAATGATCTCCCTGCACCAAATTGCAAATTTCGGGTTATTCCCACCTGTTACCACCTATTTGTTACCACTGGTAACAGCTGGGAATTTTTTCCCACCCGCTAAGTTTAAGTATAACAAATGGGAAAAATATTCCCACTTGTTACCACTAAAATATTTTGTGATAACTACTGGGATAAAAATTAAATAGTTCAACTTAGATTAGTTCAAGTTATCACTTCCGTCGGACGTCCCGAGACGCACACCTTTTTTAAATTTATTTCTAAGGCCGAATGTTTATTAGAGATTTTATCCTGAACAATAGTCCTATCGATTAGTAGAATAAATAGGGTTTATTTTTTTAATTATACCTTGTTCGATAACGGGTGAGACAAGCTAATTTTAGAAAATCTTGGAATGCAGTTACTTTGTTTCTTTAAAAAAAGAAAAGTGTTTCCTTTAAGTAAAATGATCTAACTTTTCCACCTTGCATACGTCCTGACAAGACTTCTAAAAGAATAAGACAGCAAGAAGCACCAGGACTTTGTAGGGTTTAATATTTCATCTACATAAGACGTTGGTGCAGAACCCTCAGTGCACGAGTCCGATTCGCAATTGATCGAGCTTTGCTTTCTTAAGATCTAAAAAGCTAAGAAATTATGTTACAATATATTCGTTTGCATTTATAATAATTATGATGCGAAAAAAAAACATGTTCTCAGTTAAATACTTTATTAAGTCTAACTTACATTCTTTGGTACTTAAAGTCAGTTTTTAAAATAAAAAATAGCAACATTCTGTTTATAAAATAAAAATGTAACAACACAAGGTAGGTACGTAAGAATTACCCTAGATGTAATAAGAACTTCGATTCTTTCAGGGTTGAATAATGATGGTGAAGTTGCCCTAGACAAGATGATTAATGCTAACGTAATAGTTGATTATTCACCAATTGCAGTAAGGCACGGATTTAGTATCCGTAGGTGTACCCTCGAGTGTACTTTAATTAAAATATAATCAGTTTAAAAAAGAAAACATTTTCCAATATACCCGAACTCCTAAAAAGCAAAAGAGTTTTTGACATGTATTTATGTACCGAATAAAAAAAACGAAGAACTTATAGGTAATTGGGCCAATCTATAATGATCAGTGATAGCTCGTATAAACACGTATTAGGTACACCTGTTTCCTTGACGTTTTAATTCTAAGCTAATACAAACCTTGCGACGACATTCAATAATTTAAATGATATTAATCGTCTATTTTTATACATAATTTGAAATTACGAAATACAGCTGTCACAGTACAATTTTACATTGACCGTATTACAGTGTTTGAACACCATGTCCCCAGGCGGGTTTTCATTTTCAATCATCTTTGGTTTTACAAAACAAGCATATTTATATAAAATCAAACTCGGACTTTGTTTCTGAAATATCAACAATTTGGTTGGAAACAAAGAAATTTTAACAAAAATAAACTATAAATAAAATTAAGCTTAGGAAATACAATTCTTTTGACGTATAATTAATTTATAGTAAAATCGAAAGAGATACAGTATCAAGTACTTAGTAGTAGAAAGCGCAAACCCATTAACAAGTCACGACACAGAATTAAAGACATACATGATTAGATTATTATTTATATTTATTATTTATTTATTTAATATTGAATCTACGAGGTAAAATGGGGAAAAAAGTATTGACTCAAGTCGATGTACTAATTAAGTTTTGTTGGTGGGCCTCATGCATTTTACTACCCTATCAACGGAGACCAAGACTAGCGTTGCCAGATCTAGTCAATAAAAAATCGGGACCGTGCTTGAAGAAACGGGATTAGATTCGCTTACAGAAACCCAAAGTCCTCTTCTCTTCAACTAACTCATTTATTTGCAGACACCTATCAAATATACATCGATACCTACTGATCAAAACTTGTAAGACATTTGTTAAGTATGTACACTCAAGTAAATGGATGTATACATGTAAACACACAGATAATTATGATGTTGTTTTTTTTCTGTTGATAAGCTTTCATGGCAATGGTTCTTTTAATAGTAGCACCATTTTTGCCAGCACTTATTTATTCTTAATAGTCCTGCCCAAAATGCCACCATTAGGATTACTCGCATATATTAATATGTACCTACTTACTGCTATATATTAAATCAGCGGATCTCTAACTTTTTTAGCGACGGAACACTTTTAACCACTGTTGCTGCAAAACCTGTTTTTAAAGTAGATTAAAAACAAAAAAGTTTCCTTGAATTACTTTACGATCATTTTTCGACGGGACCTGTGCAGAGGCCTTACGGTGCCAGAACTCCGCGAAACAAACTTTGAGAATAGCTGTACTTATTAGATTAGAATTAATGAAGTTTGTTTTTTTGCGAAGAAGCTAAATTACGGCAGGTCTTTCTTGTATAATGAATAATGATACCATTTTTTTTCAGCACTCTTATATTATAAATTTCGCTGCCTGAAAGGCCGTCCGTTATACTTATACAAATAATTACTGGTAATTAACTATATGTAGTTCTTTGGTTGTAAAGAAGTTAAATTTACAGCATGGCTTGCTCCATAATTAATAAAGATACTCTTTTTTCCTAGCAGTTTAATATTATAAATTGCGCTGCCTACAAGGCCGTCCGTCATATGTAACTCATGATGTACTGGTAATTTACTCTCTGTAGTGTTTTTTGCATAGTGATAGGTACATACCTTTTCTTGCTAGCTATAGCTATGTAAGTACATATTATAAATTGCGCTCCCATGAAGCCCGTCAAGAAGGATTGTAAAGTAGCAAATATTTGTATACTTACGTTATTAATTAAGTCTTATAATCTAAAGCGACTAACCGACCCTTACAGATGACTCATAATTTTAAATAAAATATTTTTTAAATAATACAAACAACTTTGTGTAACCGAAACAACACGATGGCACAATCATTCATACATCGGAATGAACATTAAAAACTATAATAAATAATTAAAATGCATGCACATAATCATCTTTGGACTAATCACTTTGTATTTAATGGCAAGTCAAATATTAAAACCGAATGAATCAAAATATTTCTAATGTTTCTTAATCTATTAACTACCTTAAATACTCTAAACACGTAATAAATACAACTATATTTTAAAACTAGCTTAAATTATAACTAAATATCTTGTAATAAAATATCATCAGGCGGGTATTATATCTTTCCCTGATATCATTTAGGGCAACTGTACGATGTGATGTTGCTAAAGTAACAGCTACTCATGAAAGTATATCGTATCGTATCGTACTACGTATGACATGATTTGTAACCAAGATTAGCCTTCACGTTAAAATATAAATCTTTTATCCTTTATCTTTTATAATCAATTATTGCTCTGAAACACGTCACAGAATACGTGACATGTTAGCTTTACTCTATTATCATCATCCAGAATACCTAAATCATTTCCCTTGCAATCAATCGCTAGTTAGCTTAGGTCGACGTCAATAGAACTTGCAAAAGATGTAAACAAAACCAAACGAACCAAATCACCATAATTACTCGATAATCACATACTTTTAAAGATCAAGTGATGTCTTTGCAATGATTTAAATACACTAGAAGATTATTTTCATATTAAGTAATATAAAAACACGCTTGGTTAATATTTGTGGTTATGTGTTTTTTTTTTTTTTATGGCATAGGGAAGGCTTACGAGCACACAGGCCACCTGATGGTAAGTGGAAACTGTGACCCATAGACATTCGCATTCACAAGACTGCAAGCCTAAGACTGCAAATGCGCTGCCAACCCTGAGGACTAAGATGGAATGCCTCTATGCTAGTCATTACACCGGCTGTCTTATCCCCAAACCGGAACACAACAATGCGAAAAAAATAGTACTAATTTGTTTACATCTTTCACGTACTTTTGACAGCGACTTTAGTAGTCAATTAACATCAGAGCGTCAAACGGCACCGCAGTATCCAACATCAACATTAGTAGAACCATCACAGCATTGACATGACCATTATTTTCCCAAAAACTGAATTCAACATGTGTGTTGCCGGAACTTACTATATTGTTAGTTGAATATATGTGACATTTTAAACGGCATTCTCAAGTCTAAACAACCATTTTTGCAAGCTGATACGAATTAGTGTACTAACGAATCTATTTTTGTTTAGTTTTCTCGCCAACCAGCAGCTCAAGTATATCCTCCGTACTTTTTTTTGATGCCTTGAACTTCATCATCTGTTTCTTAGGCACGGTCCCCTTAAGCAACATGGCTATGTTGGCTTTGAGACGGACCAGCGGATCTAAGGACTTTTTCTTGCGAGCGTTTTGACCCATGGCTTCCACTGACTCCACGAGGATGTCGTCAATGGGGCGTTTGTTGAAACCTAACAGAAAAATACATGGTAATTAATATTATAGGAGTTGCGACGAGTTTATCTTGCATGGGAACAATCTGCGTAGCTGTTAAAGTTATGAATGGTTTATTGTAACTGTGACATGATGATATTTGTTTTAAGGGTTACCCTACCGCTGTCACTCACGTGTCCGTCTGTTCGTCCCGCACGGAGTGTCACGCAGGTGTTACAGCTAAACAGTTGAAGCAGTATTCAGTTTTTTTCAGTTTTGACCCAAAGCCAAAAATATAACAAAAATATGTAATTGTCAAATAATAATTAAAAATTATTTTAAGGGTGGATCACATAGGTACAGCAAAAGGGGGTGGAAAAAAAATGTTGACCACACCGATTGGGGTATTGTTTAGTGCTTGTTATGTACCTAAATAAATATTGTAATTTTTAGTTTTAAGGACAACAAAGGATCTCAATTCTCAATCGATCTCAAACCAAAGTCAGCTTCTCTTTTACAATATATTGGTCTGAATTATTACGTAGGTATATTTTACTAAAGAATACCAATACTTACAAGGCACACAGCCCAAAATGTACAAAGTCCGACGAAACGCACATGTACAGTTTTTATAAACTCTGCTACTGAAACTCTGGTTTCCGGGAGACCGCACCTGCGACACTCCCCGGCGAAGGCCTCCCTGACTTTAATAAGTAGTTAAAAGAATACTCTATTTGTAACCCCATTAAATTTAAAATGCTTCTACTATTACTATGCACTTAGCTTAGCCACCTTCTTGAGTCACAGCAGTGTAGCAGTGTTTATCTTGTTCCTATATAAATGACTCACGGCACGGCTATTATTTCTAGTGTATAAAATGTTACGATTTTCTAATAACTTTAGTGATAATCTGCTAACGTAATAGTTGCATTGACTAATAGATACTTAATACTTACCTACTATGGATGGGTTTATTTCGAAAATGGCTATATTTAGGGTTACCATCCCATCCCATCCATACTTAAAGGGTTCCAACCCAACAGGCCCTATATCCTAAGTAGGAATACCCTGTCCGTCAGGCCGCCGAGATCATTTGTCTCGTCCATCGAGATAGCTAGTTAAAATTTCAATAAAAGTAACTTTGAGCTTAATCATGAAACAAATCAACGCGTTGTTTTTAGACCCTTAATGGTATAAATGGATTTTTATGCTTTAACTTAAAAGCTTTGTCATGTCATGTCAACCAATAGGCCAAACAGAAACAATGAACTTGGATTTACTTCGTACGTAACGTCCATTTTAATTTTAACTTTGCATCACTCTAGCGCGTGAGTTTTACGGAACTCTTAGAGAGCGAGTTAGACTCGCACTTTGCCAGATTCTTAATAGATTTTAAAACCCTATATTAGTGTAGACGTATTGACTTTTGTGTCAAGGAAGAAGACGAGACTAACCTGCATTGCTTAAGCCGTATGTAAAAAACTACATTAGTAACTGAAAAAAATAATTACTTATGTACAAAGACTTCTTAAAAATAACAACGATTTCCACATATTTTATAACCAACACCTTTCCCAATTTAAAGCAACATTAACCGTTTCCCACCCACAATAAAACCGCTTTTCATTCCCATTACCAACCATCACCGAATTTAATGGGAAATGATATCACTCACTTAATTACCCATGATCACGCCGGCAGCTGTCGCCTGACAAAATGACAAGTTATGATTGGCTAGATTACACAAAAAACTTAAAGAAAAAAGGTACAAACGGTACAAAAGCATAAATCATGTGAAATAAATCCGTCAATAGAAGATAAAACCTGTCACAGCCTTAATTTTTAATTTCACACCATTTCTAAAACTCGCATGCAAGTCAAAAAGAGGCGTGTACCTATAGTTATTGATATCATTTATATGAATAAACATCATTGCAAAGGTTTGTATCGATGCAGTATTAAAATCAAAGTAAAGCTGTCACAGGAATCATCCAAGATCGACCCAACTATAGTGATTTTATAGTGTCCGTTCACAAGGAAACGTATTTTAACATTTATTAAAAATGTAAGTAGATCGGTTATGTAACCATCTAACAGGTAAAGATATGCATAGCATTTAATAAATTTATCAATACGTGTCATTGTTTGTTGCGCAGTGTCCGTACTGCGCGCGCGCTCGCGCTGTGTCAATGATAGGTTACGTTGCGTCGTCGGCCGCGGCCGGTACTTCACATAAGCGACACACATTTATATGCAAACGAATTTCAACCCATTGTAAAACAATTAAAGAATGCTTTTTATGGCAGACGTTTTCAATGACAGTGCATAAATTTGTTATTGTTCAACCTCGTTAAGTGATCCAAATCAATGCTATGGAATGAAAACCCGTTGATGTCTAATGTAAGGTTTTTTTTAAAACTCGTTTGTTTTTAATTGGACCATGAATGTACTGTCAATTTTCGAAATGGATTCCTGTTATTTGCGCACACACAGGAAGCAATGTTCACACTGTAAATCAAAAACTGTGCATTCAAATTATATGTGAATTTCTTTATACTATATAAAAAAAGTATACACACCTAGGCACTTCAGTTTATCTTTGGATGCGATCATGGTGAATAGCAGGGCAAGCAGGAACCTCATTTTGGAAATAGTCATAGCCTGTTTTGTATCGGATTCCGCTGCAGCTTGGTCTTGTGCATCAACAGTAAATTGCTGGACAGTAGCCTCACAGTCAAGATCGTGGAGTTCTAATTCTGATTTTAGTTTGAAAAACGTGTGACATTTTTCACATTGATAGCACTTATCTCTTCCATGGATGGTTAGCATATGGCATTTCATGTGGGGTAGCTGTGAGAATGAAACTGGACACATCGCGCAAGTGAATGGCTTTTCACCGGTGTGGCGTCTTATATGCAGCATCAGAGCATTAGAGTGTGCAAATGACCGTTTGCATATCCTACACGTATATGGTCTATCTCCACTGTGACTTCGTTTGTGCACAGTTAACTGAGTAGACTGTGTAAATCGCTGTCCACACACAGAGCAAACATGTGGGCGCTCATTGTCATGTGTCCGTATGTGCTCGGTCAGATGCCCTTTCAACTTCTTCTTACAAATTGGACATTCCATCCTGATCCCGACATGGAAAATCTCCACATGCCTTTTGATAGAGCTGGGTCTTAAGAATGTCTTATTGCAATATGGGCAAACCATGCTATTTCCCTCCATGTGGCTTTTAATGTGGAGGGAATAGCGAGTGCGAGACTCATAGCTCATGGGGCAGATCGCACATTTGTAGCGGCCAGGATTCATGTGAACTTTCTCATGCTCTGCCATTAATGGATGCGTGGGAAAAGCTTTGTCACAAAATACACATTTGAAGGGATTTTCTTTCTTAAAGTGAATCTCTAAATCGGTGTCCAATTCCTCTTGTGTTTTAAATGCTTTTCCACATTTAAAACATACAAATGTCTCCTTGGCAGCAGCTGCCGGGTGTATATTCTTCATGTGTGTTTTCCAGTTGCAGCATTGTACAAATTTCATAGGGCAGTGGGCACACGCATATGGTTTTATATTAAGATGCATCTTAATGTGTCTCAGTAGACATGATCTGGTATTGAGAGTTTTGTGGCAGTAGTCGCACTCATATGACCCAAAAGAAACAACAATGCCATTGCTGAGTTTCAATTTATTCACTTTTTTTAATTTTCCAACCAGCTGATATTTGTACTTTTGATGAACATGCAGGGCTTTGTTGTTCTTATCTGCCCTTTTTTTATTGTTTTTTCTACTGCGAGTTACTTTAGAACTGGATGCATCCTGAGACACAGTGGCATCTGCATTTCCCATTTGTGTAGCATTATCAAAAGTTTCATTTGTATTTTCAGTTAGTTTGGTCTCTTTGGTAGTATCTTTTGAACTGGTAACAGTGCTGTTATGGTCGCTTATATCAGTATCATTGTTGTTTTCCCTATTTGGAGGTTTATCTGTTTGTATGTCACTATTAATTGAATAAGGACTGATGTTAAACTCAGTCATTAAAATTTGATCCAAGTACTTTAAGTTATGCCTTTTCCTTGGTTTCAGTTCTCCAGATTTGGACTTGAGGTTATCTGGACTGATAGCCATAGCCTCTTTTGGTAAAAATTTTCCTTCTTTAAAAGATATTTCATTAAACAGTCTGTCTTTAATCAAATGGCCATTTTCCAGTAAATATTCCATCTTCTCATCTGGGGAAAGAAACTGGAGCTCATGTCTCATTCTCTCCTTTTTCTTACCTGTTGATAACTTATTTTTAGTTCTTTTTTTAGATTTTTCTTTAGTCTTGGAGCCAGCCATGGCGAGTTCTGTGCGATTAGTAAGCTTCTATATTAATCCCTGTCCAGATAAAATTAATAATTACTAAGCGAGAGACCACCACCGGAGAGTAAATTATTAGTTGAAGGTGCGACGACAGTCGGGTGCGCTCTGTACTTACGTGCCTTACTTCAGTAATCGCCTCTTTAATATCGGGGGCGAACAGATAACTTATTCAAACAAATGATGCCTCACTAATGTGTGAAGGACGCCGCCTTTTGTTTCAAAGGAACATCTTCGTTACCTTGCTATGATGACTTATTGTTTAGCACTCGTCGGTGCTAAAAGATCGAATGATCCATTGCACGCGCGTCAATTCACACCATTTTGGATTTGGAGTAACCTTGTGTTTATTTGGCTAACACCACTTAAGTTGGGTGCACCCAAGCACTACGTAATTTTTGTGAGCACTCACTGACTGAACTTATCATGAATTTAATTGTTTCAGTTAGCGCGAGGGAGAGGTAAGGCAAGCGAGTCAGCGAGATAGCTGCACGTCATTTGTTGGGCAAAGAAATTGAGCATGCATTAGTGGCATCTAGGGACGGTTCAACGCAAATGATATTAAAAATAATTAAAATAGTATAAAATACCTGGTTTTACATTCTTTAGCTGCCATAATATTTAATTCTGTAAATTGTTCTCTGCAAGTATCAAATTAAACCTTTACACTTTATTATTAAATTTTGATACGTTAGCGACATCTGTTAGGGTAACTCCAAAACATCAAAGTTGCATTGCTAGAGTCATAGATAGATAGGGTTGTCACTCAGCCTGCATTCGCCCGGGCCCAGGCAGGAAAGTCAATACTAGGTTCGGTCGAACGACAAATAAAATAGGTATGCAAAAATAATTGGTTCAAAACGTCCAATCACGTTGGAGATTATTTATAGACTGAGTCGGTCGATATGACCGTGTGGGCTAGGCATAAAGGTAATGAACTAATGATGCTCGCTGGACCTTGACGTCTAAACATCGATGATTTCCTTAGTAAGCATCCTCTAGGACGTTGAAATTAACATGCGTATATGTCTAAATAGCTCGGTCGGGCCATGACGAACAGTATTGATTTATAAATATACCTTTGTGATTAGGTAAGTACCTACGCGATACTACTCGCACTGTACCTACATGTCTGTTTATAGCAATGGATACATGTAGGTGTGTATTATTCGAATACAATACACGTACCTAACCTACCTACTTCCCTGTGTCGATTTTTAAGCACAAGTGGTATATGCAACACATTGATTGTTAAAATCTTTGGTAAAGATTCGTAACATAAACGGTTAATAAAATTGTAAACCAGATGACAACTTTGACTATGCAATATTTATGGTACGCTATTTAAAAACGAATAATGGAAAGGAAGGTGGTAACAAAATCTCCGTAGGTACCTAGGTATACCTACCTACTTAACGTAGAACCGCCACCGTGATGGGACTCGTCAATTTGGTCGTGATAAGTTGATAACTAGCTACATACTGTTCAAAAAAGAATAGTTCCTGATTCGCCGGATTCCTGATTCGCCGGATTCTTGATTCGCCGGATTCTTGATTTGTCGGATTCTTGTTTTGTCGGATTCTTGATTCGCCACTTTTTTTTGATTAAGAACTACTATAGAAATATCGCGGCTTTACCTATCTATTAAATAAAAGGCAGACACTTCGTTACATTAATTAAAATATTTATTTGTTATTCATTTATTTAAATACCTAATGAGGTAACATTTAATTAAGATAATTGGCATAACCTGCTCAAACATTCTACGACTGTTATTCTTCCTTCGACGTAGTCATTGACTATGTTCCTTTCTTGTCGATATCTTGATATATTGTTCGTACAATGATAAGAACCTCTTTAGAATATTTTGATCGTAGGTGCCGACTGTCGGTAGTAGGCACTTATCTACATACACACATACTTAATCATGAGTACGTGCATATTAAAAAGAAATCAATAGCAATTCATACGATAAGAAAATATCACCATACGTTTCCTTTACAATGGTGATTTTTTTGTAAGTATATTAATATTTCCGACGAATCAAGAATCCGACTAAACAAGAATCCGACAAAACAAGAATCCGACAAATCAAGAATCCGGCGAATCAAGAATCCGGCGAATCAGGAATCCGGCGAATCAGGAACTATTCAAAAATAAGTCTACAATTAAAGCTTGTCATAAAATTCATCATTATCAGATTCATCCGGGTTGCGGGACTTTTGAAGATTTTTTATTATTTCATAATACCTAGTTAGTTACCTAAAATAAATAAGAAAGTTCGTATGTACCTATAGGTATTCATCTTGAGTACCTGGCCTATCTTTAAACTGAATGAGAAATGAAGTGGTGTTTTTTTACAGTCTCTATTTATACATAACTACCTACTATGATGTGGCGTTCTATTTTCCCACCCCGTAGGTAGGTATAAATAAAAATGTATGTATGTATCTAATGTAAGTAACGAGGTATCTACGCGCGAAAGTTCCAAATGACTGCACTTAATTGGATTATTATTTTGTTGTGTTCGGTCAGAACAAGGTTTGTATGAAAGAAATAAACCCAATGGAAAAGTCGGATATTTACACCGGGTCGAATCTGCAGCGTAGTAGTTACTACCTACAATAATATAATAACAATACTTGCAACACTAACATTCCGACAACTTTATGTTATCACTATCACTACTCAAACTAATGAAGAAATCGTTAGCTCGGTGATAAGAAAGACATGTTTACTACATACATAATTACAATATAACTACCCAAGTTACACAAGTAACGGTTACCATTTCTACGTCAGATTGTTTTATTAAATAATAATTACAAACAGTTCATATTATTATTCGATTCCCAATGCTGACGCGTCCAAACAAATCTCGTAAATTTAGTCCGTAAAAATATACAAAATGTACAAACATTTTGAACCTTATTTAATCAGCTAACGAATTGAATACCTAATAGCAATACAATTGGCCAAATAGGTCTTGATTTGCTGTCAATTTTGATAAGTCATATTTGTAGGTACCTAATCGTAGGAGATCTAAGTACAAAAGAGATATATTATTGGCCGGTACTATATATTTGTTTCGGCTAGTTAAAAATTGACCTTTATGCATAGAAATTAAAAATCATAACAAAATGATTATTTTTGTTAGCGTATTCCAATAATACTATCGTCAGACTCACACTTGACTTTTTTTTTCGACATGTTCTCCTATAAGTATTGATTATTTACATTTGTCACAAGAAACAACGACGAACAAATTACACGTACAAAGTCGCAAGTAAGCCCTAGTTAAGTAGTTACATATCAAGTATACTTACCATAATACAAAGTAACATAAATGCTTATAAACTTCCCAAGGCGTTGATGTCTTAAACAGCAACGAACGGTCGCTCGCGATTATAAAGAGTTCAACGCATTCACATAGGTAAGTAGAGACCAAGGAGTAGTGAAATATATGGTAGAGATCTAGAGATTGTCTAATTTTAAACCGAGCGCGCCTTCAACGTATTACGCTTGATTATTGGTTTTTAACCGACTTAAAAAAAGGAGGAGGTTCTCAATTCCTCGGGTTCTTTTTTAACGAATGTTCTCCGATTACTCGAAGACCCTGGGCCGATTTGAACATATTTTTTTCGTTTGAAACAGTATACTTTCTAGTTGGTCCCATTGTCGAAATCAAGCGATTTCGGTATTTTTCATCGTAATTCGTGCTCTTGAAAAGCACTATACGAGTATGCTATATGGTAAAGTGCAACTGATGATGAAGACCACATAAGTGCTACCTATTTCAAGTACTCCCTATATCTCGTTAAGGTAGTCGAGCGACTATAACGAAGCACATTTACTTTAAAATATATATGACTATGATATTCCCGCGGCGTTGCATAGGGCGAGCTTGAAATTTTCTACAGTTCCCCATTGATTGAGAAGTGGGACTACATAACAGCATAAATAGGATCACTAAAAAGTGTGTAAACTGTATTCGGCTTTTAGTTCAAAATATTGTGGGACGCCGATGTCAGTGGAGCTGTACTACCGACCATTTGAAAAGTTATTTTATGCGTTTTTGAAGGCTGGTTTTCTTTTAAATTTATTTTATACATATCTAAGGTAGTGTTAAGGCAAAAAGCTGAGTATTCTGAGCCTGTTAAATGTAAATGTGTGTTTGCGTTGAATTATTTCTGTTCTATTCTATTTATTTATGTACCTACCTTTATTGCACAAATTAACAAAGTGTGCAATACGTGAAATTAATGCCTAATGGCATTCTCTACTGTAAAAATGTGCTTACATGTGGATGCATGTTTCATAGGGTTTTCATATGGTTTCCCCGTAATGGAGGCGCGTTTAGGTTTTAAAATAGACCATCTCTATAAAGATTTGTTTGCTTTTATTTAGTAACTTAGTTGAGGTAAATGTACTCGTACAAGTTAATCTGTTGTGTCGGTTATTTCTTGCATACCAACCTAAGCCCTACTGTTGATAATTTTTTAGTACTTTTCTGCAGGGTTTGTACTCTGATGATGCCAAATTTGACGCTTCTATGTTTTACCGAGTTTTTACGATTCAACAAAAATAAAAATGTGTTGAAAAAATATATTTCTTGTATGAGGTCCCCCCTTTATTATTTTACGTTCTTCATTTTTTATTTATTACTAAATCCTGTAAAAACACATATTCTAAGGAAAAAAACAATCCGCTGTCTATTACGGTTTAAAAGATACAGCTGGTCCCGTCTTTCGGCAGAAATATGTTTGGCCGAATGTGTCGATTCCCAACTGTTTCATTTGCCAACCCGCTTTTATTCTGTAACTGTAAATATTTCAGGGTTTCTTTCAGTACCATCGTGTTGAATTCTATAGGTTAGATTAGTTTTATAAAAAATATTAAATATTTACATTGTGGCAGTGGGCTGGTCATATTTGTCGTAGAGCCGGTGATCGCTGGGGCAAACGCGTGTTAGAGTGGAGACCGCGAATCGGTAAACGTAGAGTAGGGCGCCCTGTGACAAGGTGGAGCGACGATATCCGTAAGGCAGTGGGCAGTGATTGGAGGAGGAGAGCTGAGGATCGAGCTCAGTGGCGTGCCATGGGAGAGGCTTATGTCCAGCAGTGGACTGATACAGGCTGATGATGATTTACATTTACAGATATAAAAGCGCGTTGGTAAATGAAACGGATGGGAAATGATACATTCGGCCAAACATATTTCTGCCAAAAGGCTGAGAACCGTTTTGTACTTTTTGGAAGAGGCTATGCCTACACACCGAGATAACTTTGCAGGGATGAAATTCCATGTAACTGTTTCAATCTCACATTGATATTGCATGTAAACGGTACATTGTATGTATAGTAGATGTATAGATTGTTAAGTGTGTTTACATATGCGGATGTGTTTTTTTTCCGAATGGACAATAATATGACAATAGCTATGAAATGGGATAATAGTCCGACTATTGTTGTTGGGCCGTAAAACACGCGGAACGTCCTAAAGCTGTGTCCTCGGAGATAGCGATTAGAGGAGCGGAAGCTCGAGTGTAGGTCCGGGTCTTGGGTGTTGAGAGTTCAATTTTAAAGCAGGAATCCTTATCCTTTAACCTACCGCCAGAAGTGTTCGATCTGGGTGTTCGATTGATGTGTTCCGGTGTGGGTGAGACAACCGGTGAAATTACTATCGTAGAGGCATTCCGTCATACCCTAGTCCTAATTGCATCAGGGTTGGAAGTCTTAGGATTGCGCCGCCATATCTATGGGTCTCGGATTCCACTTACCAAATACGGCTCTATGAGCCCCTTTACCTTCTCTTTACAATAAAAAAAGACTTCTTCATTTTCCATGATGTGGTAACCCTGCTGCCACTTTATGCACTGTGGGATTATCTATATTAAAGCAGAACTTCTGAAAAGGCTGAGATTCTACCGTTTTGTTTTTAGTTCGGCCGCCATTACTGTAAAGTAAATATTAAGAGCTATCAAAACGTTGATAATACGATAATACGTCAAATGCAATATGGTTTTACCCAGTAGAATAGACATCCTGGCAATAAGCTACCATACATAAGTAGGTACGACAAGGATGCTTTAACCTATTTGCTATCGTATTATAGCATCCATTGTACACCCATTTCCTTCTGCCGATAGTTTAACGATACTACCAACTTAATTAAAACGTTCTAACAAATGTTAAAAAGATATTTCAGGGTAAATTGGGTATATTGGTAGGTATATTGACTATTTACACGTCGCGGCGCGCCGCTCCGACTAGCCTACCCGTACCCGCTCACTCCCTAGCCCCATGCTAGTCGCCGCGACTTTCCCCATTGTTCGTCCACAATGGCCACCAGCTTGCACCAACAGCGGAGCTTGCACAATGAACACAGCGACATTGTTTAGTCTGGGGGTTACATCTCCCAAATATGAGTGGGGTAATACGCTTTTGCAACGGCCCTAAAAACTTAGGCGCCACATCCATGAGCGAGTTTTTTGCGGCGATATTATCCTGGAGCACCACATGGCTGCGTTTATCGCGTGACAAAGTTTGGATAAGGCATGCGTCACCTTCTGACACGTAAATAAAGAGATACGAGACGAGAGTGACGGATGCTTTATCCACATTTGACAGGCGAACAGACACAGCCATACTAACCCCGCCGCTGCTATTTATACAATTCTACAAACGACTCCCCGTTTTCTCGGAGTCCTACTGATTTATCCTATAAGTAGGAGCACGATGGAGACCGATTCCTAGTAGCTACTAATAGGACACAATATGATTAAATGATCTTTTTTGTTTGCTAAAAATGGAAGGTTAAAATTATGCTCGTTTTGCAGCATGCCCAGAGGGCCAAACCATCCATAAATAGAAGCTCCGCGGGAGCGGATTTCGCGAGCGACACACTTAATTTCAAATCAATTACAGTGTCGACGGACCTTCAGTAGGACCACGAGAAAACGACTACTCTATATCTATAATGCCATACCGCCGATGTAGGTAGGTACTCGCTATCAGGGCCGTACCAACCCTTTGGTCCTTTATACAACATTTTGTTCGGAACCGGAAAAACCGGTTTTATCCACGGGACGCGCCGGGCACCCCGCGTGCGACAAGCATGAAACTATTTGTAATAATCGTTCATGGCTCCGTGCCGAACACCCTTACGGTTACAAACGTTTTTAAATCTAAAACGATTAAAATATTGATCCTAATCAAAAACGTTTTCTATAACGTTCCGATCAAACAAAAACGAAATAAATCGTTCCTTAGGTATAAAAGACGGAACCGTTTCGAATAATACAGTGTGTGGCCCAAAACCGGGGCGAAAAAAGTAAATGGGGATTCTTTAGAACATTTCAATTAACTATCACAAGAATCTATTATTACAAAGTCTATAATTTTGGAGAAAACAGCCTACAAAGTTAAAAATCGTAGGTAATGTATTTTCCCGTCGCGATATCGTCGCTTGGTCACTTGGTACGCGGTATGTCTGAGTACAGGGTGCCATTGTCAACACGCGGTAGATTTAGCGGTGTTTGCATTACATTGAATTTGCGATTAAGTTTGTTAGAAAAAAACTGAAAGTTAAGTTTTGATTTTAATTAGGTAAGACCATTATAATGTAATTACCGGTGATCTATAGAGCCCCTGCTTTTAATATTATCCCCGGTTTTGGGCCACACACTGTATACCGTTAACGTCATTTAAAATCAATTTTATGATCAATATTAGAATCTGTAATCGTCATTTGTCCTAATGCATCGTTTGTATCAATTTTCGTTTAGTTACCCTAAAGCTTGAATATTGTTTTAATTTTAATTTGATTTTGTTTTGATTATGACAAACATTGATTCGGACAAACAATGCGCTAAGTCATACGTTATTAAAGATATGTATGGTACTGTTAGTTAGAATCCTTCATCATCCCGGGTGACTTAGGATACCTAAACTGTTAAAATTGAAAAAACAACAATAGCACATATCAATTATTAACATAGGTTAGGTAGGTTATGTATATTGACGACAATATAAAAAAATCAGTCTGGTTTTCAAAGCTTGCTTTTCATTTTATGTACTTGAAAGGTTATTTAAAGTACCAAATCCGACTGGCCACATAGCTCAAATCTAAATGATGTGATCTATCATTGCGACACGGTTCTACTCGAATCTATTTTGTTAACAAAAGCCAATCAAACAGGCTAGCATCGATATATTTTGTAATGAGAGTCGTGGCTTAGTGGGGTTTTGATTTGGATACTGTTATTATTATATAATAATATATAGGTAATGTGTAATTGTGTATGCTTTATAATAAATATTTTTTGTTAGTGGCATAACCTATACACGAGTTTGCTCCGGCAATCATATTGATGTATTTTTGACAGGGCAACACTTTTTATTGTGTTCCTCTTCCGTTTTGGCCTCTTAACCCTTTCGGCACGTGTTTTGATATCTCTAAGAATCTAAATCTCGAGTTAATGTCGCGGCTCTTAACTTGTATTAAGCATATAATACAACGTAGTTGAAGTGTCAATAAATACACGAGATGCTGGTACAAATTGTTTTTACTTGTTACCCGCTGCCCACGCCACCAAACTCCACTTCGGTCCACGGCGATAGTTCCTAGTCTTCTGAACAGTTACCTACCTTGTCGTTGTGAGGGATCTAATCTTCATTGTTTGCTTACTAAAGATTACAAAACTTAATTATAATTATAGAACAAAATACTGAGCAATACCGCGGGATTGTTTCCTACGCACGTTGCGTATTAAAATATACCAAATTAGACTACATTTTCCCAGTACCTAATTTCATAAGATAATGGTATTGTAAACAATACCTACAATTAGTGGAATTCCTTGCACTATAAGCAATAGCGGAACGGGGTTGGACGACTCCTAAACAAAAATAATGTTATATTTTTAAATAATAACATAATTATACCTATTAGGTACGCTAGGCACGCTGGCGTTTAAATTTGTTTTCTCTCATTATGTAATTTTATTAAGTCGGGTTAAAAAAAATAAGTTTCTTTCAAAAATTTCATTTATGGGACCAGCTTTTTTGCCGGCTGTTCTTTTTGCAGTCACTATCTGCTTATCCAGACAAAAAAAATGAGTCCCAACACGGTGTATCTACGTTAACACGGTGTACCTTCTTACTCCATCATCAGATCAGCTCCATGTCATAATAGTATTGTCATCCAATTTACTCATGTATGCAAATTTTCAGCTTTATCGGTAACCTGGAAGTGGGTCACATGTAACTTGCAAGGTTTGACCTGTACATGCATATATGTATACATACATTATTAGTTAAATAAAGGCTTGTAAAATACTTTCTGTCCTGTAGTAACAATTATTTTTGTCCTATAGTCCTGTGTGTTTTTTACCATGTTTTATGAACTTGCTTTCTCGTATGCCTGTTTGGTACAAATTTTGCATTTTAAACTCAACTAGGTACCTGAGGTACTTAATTTTCCTCCTGCCGACCATGAGGCGGTCACGAGTACAGCCAGCGATCAACTATAAATAAAATTATATGTGAGCTTAACTTCAACTATCTGACTTAAATAGCTCCCAGCGCCAGTGATATTTATCTTCTATAAATACTAAGAAATACAATATCACGCCTGCCGTTGTTCAAAACAGTGAACAGAGGAGAGTTAGTTATTTACTTAAATTAGTTAATAGATAGTTGCAACTACAAGACTCCTTCTTGGGTCTTTTGTTGACACGCGATCTATATCTTTTGTTTCGATAAACTAGTGGAGCGAGAGGTCTTCGAATTCTCCTAGTACCCTCAGTACAAGCTTAACAAATTCAAATTTATTTGGGGCTCTGTAATCTGTTAGTTACCTACTCCTATGATATTAAAAAAAAACTCCTACAGGTGTTTTAAGAGTGACAGTTCTTTAACGGTCACCTCAAACGGATATTATAGATTCGTACTTTGTCACAACCTCCAAGTTCACTCACCTCTAGCGATTTCAAGCCCCAACCCAATTTCTTCTAGCAATTACGTCGCACTCTACTTGTCAGCGAGACGATCTTGTCTTAGATAGTGCTTTAGTGTCACTCTTAGGAGTTTGACTGCGCGTGCGCATATTATTATCTGATCGTCGGATAAGCGGGTAATCATGGGATAAGCAAGTACTTCTTACTTATTCACTGTGAATTGCTTTATTGGGATTTTTCTACAAAAATGCCAAAATAACTGTCGCGTGCAAGAGCGCCAATATAAACTATAAATTCGAAATATAAACATCAAATTATTGGTTTAACAAATACCAGTTTCTGACACCTAGTTCTTGAATAATTATTAACACTTTGAAATAACGTTCATAGGGCCCTTTGCCTAACCTTTTTTTTTTCTCGCTGGGGAAATGCATTTACGCATACCAACCCTGGCATAGTTATATAGGACTCACCAACCGAGAGCGGCCGGAATACCCATTAAAACACACATTTCACACACGAATACACATTTCGGGGAGGTGCCACGTGACCACGAACAAGCGCATTCGGCTGTGGCACCTCAACGCCAATGACTCCGGGAGGGTGCCTTCGTTCGCCAAGGAGACTTCCGGTGCGCCCCGGTGGACGAAGGGGTCCCCTGACCCCCCTTCGGCCGGCGCACTGTAACGGTGAGGGAAGAAGGTGGGGAAAGGAGGCGCGCGTAGCGCGGTCTTACTCTTCCCCTCCGTCGTCTGCGGAGCGGGTCCGCGAGGGCGCTGGTCTCTCTTGCCCGCTCCGCTTCCTCCTTCTGCGATATGACTGCTTCGCAGAAGGAGGCTACCGGCCTCCACCCCCTTCGGCTGCCGAGCATGGTGTTGACTAGGCTCGGCAGCGAGAGGTCCCCGCCCACAGTGTTGGTGAGCAGGAACCTCTGAGGCCCTATGCGGAGCACTCCTCCACGGTGTGGCGTACATCGTCGACCAGTGCGCCACACTCGTGACACCTAGGTGTGCTCTCTCTAATGGCCACCTGGTGCAAGTACTTTCCGAAGCAGCCATGCCCGGTCAGCACCTGCACCAGCCTGAAGGAGAGCGCACCGCGCGAGCGTATCTGGCCACCTACCTCTTCAGGTGGGGCTGGATCGCCCCCACCGTGAGTAAGCCGTCTACGGGGGCCTCCAACGTCTCCGCCCACCTCCTTACTTCGTTCTCCTGAGCAAGATCCCTTACGCTCTGTACCTATAGAGCGTCAGCGTGTTTCGACCCGGTACTCATGTACCCTGGTGAGCACCACTGCCGCAAGCTCCCAACCAAAGGGTCTAAAGGGTCTAAAGTCGCAAACCGTCCGCCTATGCGAGCGCCACGAATCCGAGTCGCTCCGCATTTAAATAATCGGAAAAATATTTTAATCGCGTAAAACATCGTTCAAAGTGCCAGGTGATCCGGCGCACTACGGGCTACACGCGGGTGAAAAGTCAAAATTGGTTCACGTGTTCGACCATCTCTCGCCCGTGTATAGTGACTCAAAGTGTGTGTTGACGGACGGAGTTCTGGGGCAGTTTGCCGGAAATAGATCTGCGAGGACCTGATCTTTCCAGCTCCGAGGTTTGCCCAAGGATTGCGCAGTAAGTCAATACACACCCTATCCCGCTAAAGGTGAATCGCCGGATTATCGCCATATTTCCGACCATCGGAATAGCGATACATTTTGTACCGGGGCACTTCGACGCATGTTTTACGCCCATCAAACCACCCCACCCCTTCCCTCAACCCCTGTGAAGACTCACAGAGCTCCGATCAACATCTGGAGCAAAGTACCACCCCTCCAGGAGCAACCAGAGAGACTCCACAGGGCCTTATAGCTTATTTTTTTATTTTTTTTTATTTTTTGTAATTTTATTTAGACGCTTAGTTTATTTAGTTCTGGGATAACTGATTCTCTGTAAATAGTAAGTAGTACTAGTAAGTAGACAGGAATGTTGTCACGTCCGATCATAACACCATAAAATTTGCAGTGGGTAGTGAAGCGGCCCCGAAGCCAGTACCAAGACCAACAACCAGGATTTACAACCCAAAGAAAGCTGACTGGACCAAGTTTAAGACCGTTCTGTCAGTGGAGCTTGTGGAAAGAGACTTGACGACGCATTCTTTAAATAACATTGGAGACACAGAAGCACTGGAGCAGGCGACCAACGCCTACATCGGTGCGGTGTCGAAAGCATGTGAAGAATGCATCCCGAAACCGGGAGCTCCCAAGACAAACGCAAAGCCGCCGTGGTGGTCCAAAGATTTGGACCGACTGAAAAAAGAGGTGTTAAGAAGGAAAAGGCGAATAAGGAACGCAGCCCCAAACCGAAGGCAGTACGTACTCGACCAATACCTCCAGGTAAAGGAAGAGTATGCCATGAAAGCGACAGAGGCTCAGACGGCTAGCTGGAAGGATTTTTGCACCGCGCAGGATAGGGAGTCTATGTGGGACAAAATCTACCGAGTAATCAGGAAAACGGCTAGACGTCAGGAAGACACGTTGCTCAGAGACGAACGGGGGCTTACCTTAACACCGAAACAGTCGGCTCAAAGACTGGCTGAATGCTTTTACCCGGATGACCGCCAGGACGGTGAGTCCGATCATCACAGGAGCACCAGGGATGATACGGAGGGAGACAACCCAGCAGTGGAGTCACACCTCACTGGCAATGATCCACTTTTCACACAAGCGGAAATGGATACAGTAGTCAGAAGTATGAACCCGAAAAAGGCACCTGGATCAGACGGACTCACTGCAGATATATGCGCAGCAGCTATTCAGTGCAATGGAGAAGTATTTTTGTGCTTAGCGAATTCCTGCCTTAGGCTAGCCTAGTTCCCCAAAGCCTGGAAGTCAGCACATGTCTGCATCCTACGGAAACCCGGTAAGGAGGACTATACCCACCCCAAGTCATACCGACCGATTGGTCTATTGTCGGTATTAGGGAAGATCCTGGAAAAAATGCTAGTAAACAGGATCAAGTGGCATATCCTCCCGGCCCTGAACAAACGCCAGTACGGGTTCATGCCCCAGAAGTCGACGGAAGACGCCCTCTATGACCTGATGAGACACATAAGAACCGAAGTAGAAACGAAGAAACGCATTGTGCTACTCGTCTCGCTAGACATAGAGGGAGCTTTTGACAACGCCTGGTGGCCGAAGCTCAGAGCCCAACTGGCCAAGAAAGGCTGCCCGAGAAATCTTTATCACATGGTCCGCTCCTACCTGGACGACCGCATGATAAGGGTACACTACGCGGGCGAAACCAGCGAAAAGCCCACCACGAAGGGGTGTGTCCAAGGCTCTATAGGAGGTCCAATCTTCTGGAATGTAATTCTAGACGATCTCCTTCAGATGCTCAACGACACGGACGCCCATTGTCAGGCCTTCGCTGACGACGTCACTCTGGTGTTCTCTGGCAACGAATCAGGCGCAGTAAAAGCAAAAGCCGAACGGACTCTCCAAAAAGTGGTCGAATGGGGTACCCAAAATAAGCTTAACTTCGCCGCTCACAAAACGGGAGCCATGGTTATAACGAGGAAGCTGAAATGGGATCCCATCCGAATCTCAATGGCTGGGACCGTGGTGGAGCTTGTCGACGAAATCAAACTGTTGGGACTCACCATAGACCGTAAGCTGACCTTCAACGCACACGTAGAAAAAACGTGCCGAAAGGTAACGGATATCTACAGACAGCTGTCACGTGCGGCGAGGGTGTCATGGGGGCTCAATAGCGAGATAGTGAAAACCATCTACGTGGCGGTGATAGAGCCGATCGTCCTGTACGCAGCAAGCGCTTGGCACAAGTCTGCCAACAAGGTGATGGTGCGAAACAAGCTAGACTCAATACAGCGTGGTTTCGCCCAAAAAATTTGCAAAGCGTACAGGACGGTCTCTCTGACATCGGCGCTGATCCTGTCGGGAACCCTCCCACTGGATTTGCGAATTCACGAAGCGGCAAGCCTCTACGAGGTCAAAAAGGGCTACAGTGAGGACCACATTCCACCAGGAAGAGAAATTGAGGAAAAAACTGACGCCCTGAAGAGACCGCACCCGTCAAGGGTTGTGTCCATCGACTACGTCTGCTTGGAGGAGTTCAGCCAAGACGTGATCGATAGATACGACCTCGAAGGCCCTCAAATTTACACCGATGGGAGTAAAATTGAGGGCCAGACGGGAGCGGCACTCACATGGTGGGAGAATGGAAGAGAAATCCGCCACTCAATCTTTAAGCTAGCGCCCTATAACACCGTGTTTCAAACCGAACTGTACGCTCTACTCAGGGCAGTGCAGATCGCAGGGAAACACAAGGCGCAGAGAGTCAGCATCCTCAGTGACTCAAGATCCTCACTGGAGCTCCTCAAATCACCGGACACGACACACCCCTTGGTCCAAGAGATCAAAAATGCCACAACCCAAACAAGAGCAACGGGGACCGATCTCAGGTTCTATTGGCTGCGAGCTCACGTTGGAACGCCAGGAAATGAGAGAGCAGACGAACTGGCAAAGCAAGCAGCCCTTAGGAAAAAGACCGCCCCCCAATATGACATGGTGCCGGTGTCCTACGCCAAGAGGTCGATAAGACAAAACACGCTCGAACAGTGGCAGGTTCGCTACGGGGCATCCGGGACAGGTGCGACAACCAAGAAGTTTTTTACAACTGTGAGAGACGCGAACAGCATATTAAAGAAACTCAAACTCACAAACTTCTTGGTTCAAGCGTTTACTGGTCACGGAGGCTTCGCCGCCTATCTCCACCGTTTTAAGATCAAAGATTCACCTTCGTGTGTCTGCGACCCGACCCTTGATGAGGACATCTGGCACATTGTCTGCGAATGCCCGCGTTTTGGCGTGGAAAGGTTCGACCTTGAACAAAAGACCGGAGTCAAAGTTTCTCCAGATAGCTCAAGCTGGAAAGCCCTGCTGGGAACAAAAGCCAACCGCGAAAGCACGAAGGGTTTTATAGAAAAAGTGGTACGCGTAGCGTGTTTAAGGAACAAATAGTTCGTACCCCCCCTTCAAACCTCCCCCCTTCGCCGTATCCTGTTCACCAATCCCAACCCAACGCACCCCTAATCTTGTAGGATGATGCAATAAGTAAAATCTTCCAAACCCTTACCCCCATCTCTAATAACCTCTGTTTTATCTTTCTTTGTATTACATCTATGTTAACCCAGAGCTAGCTCTAACTTTCAGTGTATAACATACACTTAAGGTTAGAGTTAGATATATTCCTGACGCACGCACCTCCCGAACACCTAACGGGTGTCGGTAGGACGGGGGATGGGGAATCCTGCAGCCTCCTAAACGGGAGAATGACTTTCTATCCCGGCCCTTCAGCACTGGCTGGGGTAAGGTTCCGCGCGCGATTCACTGGTCCCCCGTCAAATTGACACCGGCCCTCCCATTAAAAAATGTATAGGCTAAGTTGCAACGGAAGAGGTCACAAAAGAGGGCAGCGCAAGGAGACCCGCGCAAAAATAGTATCTCCAGGCAAAAGAGAAAGCCTCAAAAAGGGTAGCCCCACCCATAAAGATGGTATCAACAGCCACACAAGTGGTCCTAAAAGATCTCCGACCCAACCCTTCCATTGTCGGGCAAAAGAAAGGAAGCCCGTAGTCTGTAAGCATGCATGCGTCAGGATTTCCACTCCGCGACTCACATAGCTATAAGTCTCCCCCCCATCCCAACCCCCATTCCTATCCCCCCTAACCCCGCGGATAAGTAAACGGAGGAACGACTTTCTCCTCCGGCCTTTCAGCACTGGCTGGGGTAGTATCCGCGGGAGTCTAAATTCTAGTTGGTAATAGGGGCATTGGTGTTTTTAGCCGGTGCGAGCCCGGCAGTACCTGGGGGCCCTCCATTCCCAGGTCTCCGGAAGGGATTTTCACCTCTGCCCCTTTTTCTTAAGCAAACAAAAGCAAGGACTTTTGTCTTTGGCCCCTCAGGCGATTACCAAAAAAAAAAAAAAAACCAAAGGGTCTGCTGCCAACAGCGTCGCCGCTGTAAAAGACACCGTCCGGTAGGCCCTGACCACTCTCACCGATATGACTCTCTGTGGTCGTCGCAAGACAGTCTTGTTCTTGGCAGTGTGAGCGTCTGACCAGACAGGTGCCCCGTACAGGGCCATACTGCGAATGATACCGGAGTATAGGCGTCTGCAGGCGTCGGCAGGGCCCCCCAGATTGGGCAAAAGCCTACCCAAGGCAGCGGCAGCGCTCACTAGCTTTCGGGGCGAGTTGCCTTTTGCCTAACCTAACGTAACCCAACCGCGCCCTACCCTAAAACCGCTACTAGCAAATGCGTTACCAACACTGAAGACTACGTTGGCATATGCAATGCCTCTATGCTAGTATTTTTACCGGCTATTTTATCCCCACACCGAGTAACACAACAATGCAACCATGCTGCTTTGCGTTAGGTTAATGGATAAGATGATGGTACGATCCGGATGAACCAACTACTAAAAATATTCAGATAGAACCCATCAAAAAAAACAAACAAGGTTAGAAACCCACCCTCCAGTTTTAAGGAGCTTTCAATATCGCTCGCAGCCTAACATGCAGTGGGTCGGAACACTCGCGACCCATCCACCTACTTTGGCAAAGACTAGCTTTTTTAGAGATGCAGTGATCTGTGGCCCACGTCCCAGATGACACCGTTTTGACACGCATTGTGGTCAAACTCACTCAGTTAAGAAATTCAATACGTGACACGGTAGAAATTGACCTCAAAATGTGAAATAGGAACCTGACCAATACCTTATCACTATAGCTTTATATTGAATCAATGAGGCCAAACCTTTATTTCTTCAAACAATTAGCTCGTTAAAATTCAAATTCTTCGCGTATAAAACCGGTCTACCGCTTTACCGATATCTCATCACATCACACAATGGGAAGAATTCTAAGCATCTCCATTTTCGCTCTAATAACCTCTTGACGCACTTTATTAGTACACCGCACCGTACAAGTTTCATCTTCGACTAGCGGGGGACCATTTTCCGCAGACTGCACCTCTTATTGTCCCTTGCCTTCTGTAATTTACTTCGCTTTTCTGTTTCGTGGCGAGTGGTTCCTTTGGCGCGCATTTTTGACAGTCGATCATTTTATCAACGTTTGTCTCTGTATTAGTTGCCAGTGTTTTTTTAATGTTTTTAGTCTGTGGCCATGGTGAAATTTTGGTGGATGTTTGTTTTGTTTGCGAAAACTGCGTCGGCCAGTGACAACGAGTTACCGGATTCAGAATCAGGAAAAGGTTCGTGTTTTAAGAAAACCAGATCAGATTTTGCGTGTTTGGTAATTCAATGGAAAAAGGTTTATGTGATGAACTGCTCAGTAATTACTAAGGTATTTTTACACAATATAATTCTGAGCTATTTCAATTGTTTAAAGTTCTAGTAAGTTCTATTCTACTCTTCAACTCATCAGGAAGTTTAAAATTGCTACAAAATGTACCCGAACAAACTAATACCTAGTCAAGTAGTTAGGTAAGCTCGTTAATAAAAAAAACTTTGTGAAAAAATCCTCCTACTCAAAATACTAAGAAGTTGACTTTATAAGCATCACGCTTACCCCGGTTGTACCTGTAATGTTAAAGAATATTAATGCTTACAACAGATATATACTTAATTTAGTACATTTGACGTAACAGCAAATTGAATTTCTTTTCTTTTATTTTGTTGATTACGTTCTTCGAACAGAACTATTTAGGCACATATTCACTACTCAATGATTAATAAACAAAATGCCCACTTAAAGTAGATAACTATGTAGGTACTTTTAAGAACGTTATTAAAAAGAAAGCGATCCGTTAAGGCATACGATTCCACGGTTTACTTTGAAACTCTACAACCTTCCCACGCTTTCGACATAACACTTTTCATTTCAATTTTCTTAGGTAATTTTACACATAGTTACTAAATATTGCAATTTGAATACTTGGTCATTGAATCATCGCTGGTTCCAGCGAGCACCTATTTCACGGTTCCGAGCACGAGACAATAGGGAGAAAGAAAATAATTACCCATACAAAACTTTCAGTTTTATCAAGATCTCTTTCTATGCATTTGTAAGAAAACGGTGGGTTCACTGTGTATCCGGCTCGAAGGACCATTTTCATGTTATGCTGACACTACTTACTTACAATCGTTTTTTTTCGCATTAATAACGTTCAAATTCGCTCACGTTTCCTTTTCTAACGCAAATATAATAGATATTCAAACATAATTATTTACGTAATATAATTCTTTTAAATAATTACTTACTAATAAAAGATGACACTTCGTTTTCAATGGCGAAATCGTGTGCTAATAAATAGTTGTGAATATTGTGTCAAATGTAGAGCAACGCAGGTCGCGAAATTGCTAGATTTATTAATATTGATTGCGTGGACATGTTAGGGTTTTACGCGTTTTTAGGGTTCTGGAGTCAAACTAGGAACCTTTATAGTTTCGCCTTGTCCGTCCATCCGTCCACAAGTTAGTTTAGAGACTCTATATTTAGAAAGCTGAAATTTGCCATAAATATAGGTACATATTTAGTCACGCCGAAAAAGTGGTAAAATAATATTTGGAAAAAAAATAGTGTTGCTATCTCCCCTACACATAACGTGGGTATACATTTTTTTTCTCGTCTATTCCATAGTGTGGGTGTTGTTAGATAGGTTTAAAAAAAAACAAGATTTTTTCGATTAAGGGATTCGCTTGTGAAATATTAAGATTTCAATTGCAAATTTTTGTTAGGGTCAACTGCCGAAGCAGGAGGGTTATGTGTTTATTAAGCTATAGTACATGTATTTGTGCATGTTTGTTCCTTTGTGCCGCTCTAGAAACTTAACGGGAGGGCCGATTTCGTATTCTTATGTCAATCAATTTGTTTCAATCTTGCGAGTGCCACTAAAGGTATGACAGTAGGTATATAGTTAAAATTCAATATGGCGGCAACGAGACGACATATTGTAAAAAAGAAAAAAATAAGTCGTCGAACTATGACATGGTTTTTCATACCGAATGATCATCATGACATGTAGGATTTATAGCGATTTTAAGTTGTTTAGGAATAGTTGGGTTTTTTAAAGCTTGCTGTTTGTACTCAGGAGCAAAAATACCGGGTCAGAGTGCGTTTTCATACAAACGAGACTATTTCGAAGCCTTCGTTCCTTGCCAGGGGTTATTTTGAGTGAGTTTTAATGGTGGATACTGCGAGGTTCAATAGAGGAGGTCAAAAGTTCTTAAGATACCTAACTGATCGCACAATCAGTTAACACCACAGCGGGAGAGTGTGGGTCAGCACTTGGATTTCCTTACATTTTATTGCCATTTTAGATGTTTTTCTGAACATGCACAATTCCGGTGTTAACCGCATATTCATTCAGTTGGGTATCCTAGGCACTCTGGAAGTCCTGTATCGATGCTCGGGGTATTCATCATCAGATTTCACTAAAAGCATTCCCTGGCGAGGAACCAAGGCTTCGAAATAGCCTCTGTAGTATGAAAAACGCACTCTGACCCGTTATTTTTGCTCCTGAGTGTATTTAGGCTCGTATTTCAGAGCAACACGCTATAGTTGCCGGCTAAGTTGGCTATACATAACTGAAAATGTTGGTTGTTCGTAGTCCCCTAACGGGCAGTCAAACTTTTTCCCATTTCCAGAGTCCCGTTTCCTTCCGCTGTATGAAGTGAAGAGGTTCGACCGACCGATCGGGCCGGGAGGGCTGCCGCCGCTGACAACGGTGCCGGTGGCCGGGGAGCGATGCTCGCAACGGTTGGAGTCAGCCCTGGACCAGCTCAAGCGGCGGAAGAGGAACCAGCCCAAGAGCTTAGACACGCCCTTGGTAAGGTTGTCAGCAGTTAAAGACACAATGCCTGCCAAAACAGCGGCCTTAACATGACTGACTTGAGACGGAGCTAGTTTTCACTGCATCCCTATCCGACACAATTATAAAGACCCACACCTGAAAAAATAAATATCCTTGTGTTGTGTCTGTTATGTTAAAGTAAGTTTAGTATACGCGACTTTTAACTTTAATGAGTTTAAGAATTGTTGAAACAGCGGAGTGAGGTGAGGTGAGGGGTATATTGATCATTATGGTTAATGCTTTAAGCATATGCTGACAATGCACGAAGCTCCAGAAAACGTAGACGAAAATTCCAGAAACATGGAACTATGTCAATGTAACATTCAATCAAGTCAAATCGTAAGAAGTTAAACTATTAGCTTTATTACGTTACATTGACATAGTTCCAATTCAAATAACTCAAGTGTGGTGGGATGCAATTATTTTAATACTTGCCGGTCTCGTATTGGTTGTGTAAATCCTCCATCCATATCACAATTATGCCACAAACCTAGGTATCTAGGCAAATAATGATTAGGTCGGTAGTTAGTTTAGCCTCCCTAAATACAAGGCTTTCCTTATGCTGCCATAAAATTGGGGAAAGTAATCCTAATTATTGCTAATGGACCAAGCGATGGGATTATTCCAAAGCAACTTTATCCGTCATGGAGACCGGAATGCTCGATTGCCCGTAACCACTGGCCTACTTACTAGTTAAAACTATAATAGACTTTTTCTAGATTACTCAAACAAGTACGTACCTATCACCTTTTACAATAGAAACGAAATACCGGTAGGGTTCACCTATTGTGTTAAAGACCCGATAACCCTGCCTTGATACAAAAACAAATATTTACTTTGTAAACAGATGTAAAGCAAATGCCACACTCCCTCTGAATGAAAATTGTACTTTTTCTTTGTTTCAGAGCCAAAGCATCGATCTTAACGGGTACAGCCTGTACCAGCAGATGCGGAGCGCTCCAGTGGACATGTACGTCACCAGAATGCGGGTTCGACTCCCGCAGAACGCCAACTGGGTCCGCGTCGAAAAGTGCTACTTTGATCCTAGAAATGTTTCCCTGGACACCATGCTCCTGTTCCACGATATCACCATCAGTGGGAACGTAGACCTGTTAGATGCAAATGAGCTAGACCGGAACATACCGCCCAGCCGTCGCCTAAGACGGCACTACGCTGACAATCGAAGATACGACGGCCCATACCCTACTGATTCGTACCAACGACGCGGCAACGGCTGCAACATGATTCTACGACTGCGAAAAGCCGGAATAGGCTTCCATACGCGACCTTTGCACCAACAACCGGGGAAGTTCAACGTGAAAACCGATTCGGAATTCGTAGAGCCAGGCTTTATAAGTGTTTATGCATATGGGTGCGAAAAATACATCAACCGGAACTCCGTTAGGAATAAGGATAATCTACCTTTGAGACGCAGGAGGCGGTCAGACGAGTTCACCTTTGAGCCACGTCTGGACACACCGTATGAAAACTCCGACAGTAGGTCATCGGATAACAATTGGGATTCTGTCTATGAACCCCGGACGAACAGGGTTAACTATGAAAGAAGTAAGCTGTTCAGGCCTGGTGACGATTTGGACGAGGTGGAGGACATCTCTAGAGAGATGGAAGACATTTTTACTAAAGGCATAAGAACCCTGTTGACAACTTACATGAAGAAGGAGTTGCAGCCGGCTATTAAAGATACTCTGATGCGCAATATGGGCTATGTAATATCATATGGATAGCTATAGTCAAGTTATAATGATTAATTAAGAGAAGAATATTATAAATTGTTATTTATATATATTATTTTGTTTAACTCCAAAAAATAAAATAAAAAATCATAGTCTAATTCCAATTATTTTATTAGGTCTTGTAAATAAGTGGAGATAAAAATTACTACTTACTCATGAACACGTTAGGAACTATTAATATAATATTATGCTAAAATTCTAATCTTAAACACTACAAAATCACAGTAATTTCATAATATATTTTATTAAGATAAAAAGTTAATAAAAACTACAAATAAATATTATCTAGAATGTGAGTAATCTTTTTCTTTAGTTTATTCTAAAACACACTCGGTATGTATGTAAGCTGTGGTAATATCTCAAATTGAAATAACCAAATTTACAGAATCTATAAATTACAAATAGAAACTATTTTAATTCAATTTTTTTTCTCAGAATGGCTTCTGTCCATATGGACAACTTTGCTAGGGTCAGGGGTTGAGGAACATCTATGATAAGTAGCAATGGCAGGTCAAGGCAAAATCAGTCATGGTAGTCAATCTGCCACCACAAACATTTAAGAGAGGCAGACTAGAAATCTCCTTTGTCAGATCAAACAAAAGGGGATCTTCAAGTCTGTACCTTCATTAGGATATGTTTTATTTCATCATATACAGTAAAATGCAAAGCTGAGACCAGCACTGCTTTGAGCACACTGGGCCCATAACCTTTGTATAGGGACCAGAACCCTTCCTCAGTAATAGTTAATTTGACACAATGTAACAAACCATTACAGTACATTTGTTTACCAAACCCTGCCCGATGCTGTTGGAAGCCCTGAATCTGCATCCGTTTCTTCATAAGGTCACACGGATAGATGGCCGTTTTTGAAACAAAACCAGCTATAGATCCTGCTATTACATTTGCTAATAAAGATGTTTCTACAGTCCCAGCCAAAGTATCACTTCTTTGGAAAAAAGGGATCTTTGTAAGTATATTGTCTGTAAGAAGTTTATACATTGCAAATTGAATACCAGCATGAGGCGCAATCTGCCCTAAAGTAGGAACTAAACCTTTAAATAAAGCACATGGTCCTTCTGTTCTAGCCATTGTAGATAACACATCGGCACACCCAGTGTAGACTCTTTGCGTCTTCTGTTCTGCAATCAATCTTGTTCTTATAGTGTCAAATGGGAAGGAGAACATTGTTGCGATACTTGCCGCTACTGCACCACTAGCAAAATTTATTCCATGCTTATGTGTACCAAAGAAGTGAGGGTTACTGTGTTGACAGAGGCGCGTCAACTCTTCGAACGTCGTAAACTGAATCACTCCGTAGGTTATTGATAGAAATTGCGCGGGAACGTGACCGCTCCACAATGCAGACAGCCCTTCCTCCTTTACAATTGAAGCCAAAGCCTGGTACATTGAACTATATTTGGATCCCTGCTGTATTGGCTCCAATTGCAGTTGAAACCTGATTTTTAGCACGTCCAAGGGCTGTGCCACGGCCCTTGTGAATGCGCCGGCTCCCCCGCCAGCAAGCGCAGATTGAAATGCAGAGACCTTAGATTCATTTTGCTGCATTAAGAGCACCATAACAAAGCGTTGACTGTGAACGTTAACACAAACTCAACTAGAAATAACAGATTACCCAATATGCATATGAAATTCCATATTCGTAATAGTAAACTTTATCAAAACGAATAAATATTTTATTGTCAAAACAAAACAATGAATTTATAAATGAAAGAAACAGCATGGAAAGAACTAGTATAGAATGGTATGGGAATTGGGAACCGATGGATCTGTCAATCAATGTCAAAAACTTGACAGTTGACTGTGTGTAGTTTTGACCCATGGTTAACCAAGATGTATCTGTATAGTTTGTGACCAAGATTAACCGTTCCCATTTGCTCAGACTAAAGTAGTCTGAGTCTTGTTAACCCACCAAATGAGTCAAGCATTACCAATATAAGAAAAACATACAACTTACACTTTACAACATTAGGTTAGGTGGTGATAGCGCGGTCGTTTTGTTTTTTCGATTTTGTAACAATAATTATTTTTGTCGAGAGGTGTTGTCTCTAACAGCTTCATAAAACCCACGAAAACCCTTTTAATCTGTGATTCTGTGTTGTTTCTGTGGCTGATTTAGTGTGGACTGTGGATTTAGTTTAGTTCAAAGGGGCCCGTTTCATGAAGCTATGAGTTGCAAATTACAAGAGGAAGTATCTTTCTAACTTCCGCTTGTAATTTGTAACTTGTAGCTATTCGGGCCAAAGATTGTACAATTGGATACAAAAACTATACAATTGGGTGACCCGATTGTACACTGGAGCCTCATGTATAATTGGATAGAGGAAACCTAAAAAATCCATTATCTGACTTATATGATAGCCAGACAGAGATACGAATTGTAAGCAAACTGAACGCCGAAGCGCATTTATGCACATTCTACACGAACAGTCAGATAATGTATAATTATTTTAATATATCAGCTGGCAACCCTCATTCAACAAACGTAGTGATACTCTTAGAAATACCTTATAATCTGTGATCTGTGCTCTGTACTCTCTGGTTTAGTATGTTTGTGATTGATACCACAGATTATTAAGGTATGTCTATTGATACGTACCGTATAATCTGTCTGATTGATTTATTATTGCAATTTGCTGCCGCTGGTTTTGCTTCAGATCTTCATTACTTACGCCATTACGATCGATTTTCTATACAGAGTGTTCGGCATCTGCTCCAAAAAAATGTCTTCACCTTTGGAAAACCTGGAGACGCAGCTGGAGATGTTCATCGAGAACGTACGGCAAATACGTATTATTGTCAGCGACTTCCAACCGCAAGGGCAAAGTGTTTTGAACCAAAAGATGTAAGTATTTCTGAGGACTCCTTACTTACCTTTCTTGGTTTATTAAATACTTTTATCGCAATTTTTGCCTTTTAGACAATCGCTTGTGACAGGCCTGCAGGAAGTGGACAAACTGAAGTCTCAGGTTCAAGATATCCATGTTCCTACTGAAGTGTTTGAGTGAGCATCATATTTTACAATAATACTTTTATTTAAAATGATATCGAGTATGGTAACTTATATATGTGGAGTCTTCTATTAATCTAAACAACTATAAGCAAAACAGCAAATAAATTGTCTAAACTCTCATTGTTTCTGTAAAATATCTATGATTTACTTTTTTACAGTTACATAGACCAAGGACGCAATCCACAGCTGTACACTAAAGACTGCATTGACAAGGCACTGGCTAAGAATGAGGAGGTGAAAGGGAAGATAGACTCATACAAGCGATTCAAGAGCCACCTCCTTGGTGAATTGGGAAAAACATTCCCCAATGAAATTGCCAAGTACAAAGCCATCAGGGGAGGTGAATAGATTAAAGTTAACTATGGTTAACACATTCTGTGCCAAGCGCTCCAATTTCTATATCAAATGGAGCTGCCCAGCCGGATACTCGTACTGAAAGTGTATGTTAATTTAGATTTAGTTAGATGAAGTAGGGATACAAGTATTTATGTTGTGTGAACTGTAAATGCATCAATTTGCTTTGATTATAAAGCTGAATTTGGTGTCTTTAAAATTCAGATAATTGTGGTGAGGGCATTAATGCCACCGAGCCGGCACCAACCTTTTGAGATGGTGTATAATTTGGTATTTATATTAAATAGGTAGGCATCGAAAAATGTTATTTGAATCTAACTTACAACTGCTTTTTCAGGAAGTCTGTCTAAATTGTACATAGTTTATGTTTGCATTGGTTGAAGTTGATTGCTCATTTTACTTTGCTGTTCTTTTTTGTTTTAGATTTTAATGTTTTTTTTGCCTTTGCACAAAATTTAGATATGAGAAAGGTTTAAAGGCAAAATGTGATATTACTCTTTCATTATTTTGTAAAAAAATCTCACAAAAATGTTATGGTTGAAATGGCCAAACAAATTTTTGTAAAATGTATTCTGATTATTATTATATACATATAAATGTGTAGCAAAACTGTTATTGTTTTTATTTTACAAAAAAAAATGTATCTTTAATATATCTGGGGCTGCTCAGTAAAACTTTATTGCTTTTGATGTGTGTATTTGAAAGTAATGGTGAGGGCATGGAATTTTGAGGTCGGCTTTTGGCTACTTGTAGGGAGAGAACACTGCTGTTTATACATGTTATCGACAAATCAATAGTTTATTTATTCTTGTCTAAAAACAAAAAAGATTCAATGGTACATATTCTTTTCAGAGGTCGAATGATGAAAAAGCTTATAAAAAAACGGCAATTTTAAATGAATTAAACTTTCCAATACATCAAGCTTTTTTCATCATCAACCACTGAAAAGAGTATGTACGTATGATTGGTAAATTTGAGGTTTTATTTAATGAGACATCAATAAACAACGGTGTTCTCTCCCTACAACTTGTCAAAAGCCGCTCCCAACATTTCGGGAACTACAGAGCAGAGTTAAAAACAATACAATAACATATCAAAAGCAATATGGTTTTGCCCAGTAGAATAGAGGCCCAGATCAAATAATTTATTGTATCAATTAACTTTGAAATATTTGAATCCTATTAATATTGTAAATGCGGAAATCTGCGTATGTGTGTGTGCGTGTTAGTTTATTACTCCTTCACGCTGCAACGACATCGATGGATTAGCATGAAATCTGCAATGGAGATTAAATACACTGATGATAAACACATACAACTTTTATCCCGGACAATTTAAAAGTTCCTGAGGGAAATCTACGCAGGCAGAAGCTAGCATCAAATAAAACAATCCAGATAATTTTAAATCTCATTTATTATTTTATTGTATTCTTATAACATAATCAAAGCTGACCATAAAATGGAAATTTCATAAAAACGAAATAAGATAGTTGAGTAAACAATTGAAATTAAGAATAATAAATAAAAAATAGATAAAGAAACACTTTTCTTCTAAAAAGTGGATTCAATATTGAAAATAAAAAATGGAAAGGCTAGCTTGAGTATGACAGAAATTGAAATATGCAGGACAGCCCCACCTACCTAACAAAATTAAATACATCGTAATAAATTAATTAAAATTGCATTTTTCCATTACATTACAAATGAAGGTCTTTACATAAAATATAAATTGTAATTAAAAAAGTATTGTTTGAATTTCATTTCAATCTTATGTCTACTAAACAGCAATTACAGAGGGCGTAACTGTTGCAGTAACGCGTTAGACTGTCTTGTTATTAAACCGATTGTGAGTGACATGTCCGTCTACATTTATTTTGAAGTGTCTTGAGACGGACATCTTACTCATGATTTGTTAATTTTTACGCCCCTCAGATTACACTACGTACAGTTCCGGCGTCACCTGAGTCTCTTTATCCAATGTAGGTACTGAAACATTATTTATTTCCAATGGGCCATTGACGTCATTGTGTCCATCTTCGTTATCGTTATTATTTTCCATTATTTCGAGATCGCTGTCGCTAGTTTCAGTACGACAGTCAACTTTCAAGTCGCTCGAAAACTCGTGCCACATTTGGTAGAACTCAGATCTGACCGGATTGACCAGCTGCGGTTTGCTGGTGATGTACACGTAGTTCCAATGGTCGAAGGAGCGGTCGTTGCCCCAGTTCAGAGTGCCCGTCATCAGAATTGTATCGTCAACCAAGCAAAACTTGTGTTGCATTTTAAAATGGATTGGTTCATTCTGTTTGCTTTTTATTTCTGCGCCTAAAAGAAAGCAAATCATTTACTGAATTGGAATGTTCAGCCATGTTTAGAATTGGCGCTAAAATGAGCTACAATATAAAACTTACCAGCATCAATAAGTTCTTTTAGAAAAACTTCTGTAGATTCATTATAACCTGTCCGATCAATGATAATACGAATTTTTATATTCTTCTTTTTGATTAATCTCACCAGCCTACCCTGTATCGCAGGGTTGTGGATGCTGGGCATGCATACGTTGACGCTCTTCGATGCGGACTCTATGAAATTCAGCAATTTGTCGAAGTAGTTGTAAACGTTGTACTGCAGTTTACAGAACACCATCACTTCATTGATCTCAGTTTTCCGACTCCTGTAATAAAGGGCCGCGACCGACACAATACAAGTTACGGCAATCGCAGCAGCCGTTGCTATAAACCGTGGTGTAAATCTCATTTTAACTGGTTTTGAAACATAAATAGAACTTTTTTGTACACGCTACAACCGATCTTAAAATTTTATACTTTGAAATAAAATAAAGAGGTCAATTTGCGTTATAATACATTGCTGGGAAAATGGCGGATAATTTTAATTTACCCTCAGAATATTCATAAATATTCTAAAGTTTAACCTTCACAATATTGTTGTTAGTAGCAACGTCTTGTAAAATACGACACAAAAAGTATGTTATTAACTGGAATTCACCTCCAAGAACCCATTTATAAATTGAAATTAATTGCAATATTTAAAGGTAAGGATTTTTGTAATAAAACATTTTGCATACGAACTCAACAAATCCGAACATACTTCGTAAACCTGGTTTAGGCCAATGGCGGGCTTTTCTTTGTTTTGACAATCGCTGTCAACGTCATTGTTTTATTAGTTAAATAATTTTAGGAATAGAAGAGTTTTGGTTAATAATTAACTGTTGCAGTATTACTTTTGCTTTTAGTACTTAAATATTGAAACAAAGATGTTATGACGACTGCTGATAGTCCTTTTTAAACTACCTGATCGTGTAAATTAGTAAATTATTTCTCCAATATGGGTATCACTGGTTTGATCCCGTTTCTGGAGAAGGCCTCAAGGAGGACGAATGTAGGTGAATTTAACGGGTGTACCGTTGTCATAGACTCGTACTGTTGGCTGCATAAAGGAGCCTTCGCTTGTGCAGACAAGCTAGTGCGTGGAGAAGAGACTGATGTGTAAGTAAAATAAAATGTATTTGTTTTCTATTTATGAATGAAACAGCTGGCATACAATGGTTCCACAGTTTATTTTAGTTCCCTTGATATAATAAATGTAAGAAACAGTAGGTTCCTCCTGTGATCACGGCGTCTCGGATCTGGGGGAATTTTAGTAAAGTTTTTTCTAACCTAAACTTCCTTCTTAAGTGCTTAATTAAGCACTAGGCACTTATTACTGTCAATTATTTTGTAGCTTTTATACTTTTTAAGGTGATATACCTTAAAAACCTTTTTTTAACTACATAGTAGGTATTCACATATAAAGGCTACAAACGAATTGTCTGAATTGTAATTTTTTTAATAGATCTTGAAATCTTGTATTTCTAAAAAAAAATGTATTTTTATAACACCTAAGTTATGATTTTGTCACATTGTAACAAAAGTCAATGCACTAGAGTTTTTTTATTTTTTTTTTAGTCACAATCTCTTCATTATCTTCTTTACATATTTTTTGAGAAATACCCATCTTTAATAATGTATAATTAGTAAATGATTATTATTTATCTTTTCTTATTAATGTAGCTTAGTTTCCTTATTATCTTAGTAATGTTTTTTTTTGGTTTTTCTAAATTTCTGTTGTAATATAAAGGCTACAAACAAATTGTCTGAATTGTAATTTTTTTATAGATCTTGAAATCTTGTATTTCTAAAAAAAAATGTATTTTTATAACACCTAAGTTATGATTTTGTCACATTGTAACAAAAGTCAATGCACTAGAGTTTCTTTAATTTTTTTTTAGTCACAATCTCTTCATTATCTTCTTTACATATTTTTTGAGAAATTCTCTTATATATGTATAATTAGTAAATTATTATTATTTATCTTTTCTTATTAATGTAGCTTACTTTCCTTATTATATTAGTAATGTTTTTTTTGGTTTTTCTAAATTTCTGTTGTCATGTTTTTTAAAGAAAAGTCAGAAAGACTGTTGTCATGTTTTTTAAAGAAAAGAAGAAAAGTCAGGAGAAGACAGTTTTTTAAAGAAAATATACTGAAAATTCATAATGTCAATTATTAAATTGTCATTACATATTTCAATGCTATTACTGATACAGTACCTTAATCAGTTTTATCTCTTACAGACATATAAAATACTGCCTCAAGTATGTGACAATGTTGCTTTCAAAGAATATCAAACCCATATTGGTGTTTGATGGACGGCACCTGCCTGCTAAAGCCTTGACAGAAGCTAAGAGGAGGGAGTAAGTATTGTTATTTTTATGGTGTTTAGCTTTTTTCAAACTGTGCTCCACGGAGCACGGAGCAGTGACGTGTCTGCAAGGGTTCAACCAAAAAAAACCCCTTACAGAAAAATGCAATGTTTATTATCTATTGTTTCATTATCACTAAATAATCTTAAGGGTTTGCCTATTTTGAAACTCCATAAAATATTTACTGTTGTAAAAGTATTGTGTTGAAAAGTTCGAGAACAGTAAGGATTATATTATTTACTAGCATGACCTTGTTGCCTGGATATACATTTTTTTTCTTTCTGTTTTTGCTATAAAGACATAGGAACAAATCTTTGTTGGCCCTACTTGGTTATATTTATAAATATAAAAAAAAAAACTCCGCTGTTTGTTACATGAACATGAATCAGCTTTTGTTGAAGCTGTAAAAATGGCATGAATATTCCCTATTAGTGTAAAGATATTTTATCATGGGACTAAATGGTGGTTTTAACAATCCTGCAGGTAATGGTATTTTTTATTGCATGACTTGCATGAGTAGCTTTATTACTCAATTGTCCAAGAATGTGTGTCCGAAGATATGTTTTTTTAAATCTTGCAATTTTACATGACATTTCCATTATGTCCAAATCATTTTCAGGTCACGAGACATATCAAAGAAGAGAGCAGCTGAATTATTGAGTCTCGGAAAGGTATGATTCACTTTGGCTTTTAACAAATTCACTGCCAGCCCAAATTACCGCCCTGCTAAGACAAATGGCGGTAACTCAGACAAAACTCCTGTAGCATGTGCAACCTTATCACTAACGGGAAAGGATTGAATCTGCTTTGGCGATTGAGTTTGAGATACTGCCTTATGAGGGGAGCTTACCTTACCTTACCTTACGTTACTTTACTGTACGTCTGTACTGTGTTACTGTTTGTGTGTATGGTTATATGTCTAATCTAGCCTCACCTACGTGACTCATATTTAAGATAACCTCAAGTCAACTTGGGTCAAGCAGAAAATAGCTTCCTATAAAACGAAAATTCTGAGAAATAATATCTTCTATAAAACAAGTGTCAGTAAAACATGGGGACACCCAACTTTATCATTTATTAATTAAAGTAAAAAAAAATGAAAATTTCCAGATAGAGGAGGCCCGGTCGTACATACGTCGCAGTGTGGACATCACTCATGCGATGGCGCTCAGTCTCATCAAGGAATGCAGGAAGCGCAACGTGGATTGCATCGTGGCGCCCTACGAGGCTGACGCTCAGCTGGCCTATCTGAATATTAAGAATATAGCGCAGTTGGTCATTACGGAGGACTCTGACTTGATACTGTTCGGGTGTACTAAGGTTTGTGGTTGGATAATTAACTTATAGGGTTCTACAAGGTGGTCCTGAAATAAATCTTGAAGTATTTACAGTTTCAAAGCAAAAAGCGTTTTTTATGTTTGTGGAATTAATCAGTTTGTGAAATATTGTTTAACAAGTGATTGGACCGCCAACACGTATCTGCGTTTTTACAAAAAGTATGCCTGCTTCGTAGTAAACAAAAAAGTTACGTTAAGTGTTTCATGTTAGTGAATGTTTGGTGTGGCAGGACAAGCATGAAAGTCGTATAAATGCAGTATAAATGCGCTTTTTGCGTAGTATGTGTTCTAGTGTGAACCTGATTGATAGCGTAAGGAATGAAGAGATCAGAGAGAATTGTGGACCAAAAGAAAATGTAGTGACTAAGATTAAAAATGCTTCAATAGTTGGTCATTTGGAAAGCATGGATGAAAGAAGATTGACGAAAGAGATACACAGAGCGAAAGGGGCCACCCTAACGTACTTTTTCGAATGAAATACGGAAACGGAGAAATACTGGAAAAGGCCGAATCTTAGTATATCCGAAACCGACGTCCATTCATTACTCGATTCATGAATGTCAAAGTAGGGAAAGAGATCTGTCAGGATCATAGCAGTTGATAAGAAGTGGCCTCTGTCTGCCTACCCTCTGGGAAACAGATCACGCGTGTTTCCCAGAGGGTATAATTGCATAATTCTATTGCTAAGCCTGTGTGTTTTTATTGTTTTTCCAGGTGCTATTCAAAATGGACCTCGACGGCATGGGCACGCTGGTGGAGACCTCCAAGCTCCCGCTGGTGATGAAGTGTCCCATCGAGCACTACCGGTTCGAGAAGTTCCGCCAGATGTGCATCATGTCTGGGTGCGACTACTTGGCCTCGCTGCCTGGGATCGGGCTGGCCAAGGCCCGGCAGTTTGTCACTGCCACGCAGGATAGCAATTTTGCTAATGTAAGTTTGAGAACTGTTGTTGAATGATTAAGCGATATCCTGTAAATTCAAAATTAGGAGCTACCAGCAACTTAATTGTTAGGTTAATTAAACAGATTTTACCCTATTCAACAGTTGCTATAGATCAATTATTTTTGTTTAGTCAGACAATTTTTGAACCAATTCCGAAGATGCGTTGAAAAAACTATATTGCATTAAAGCAGGTGAGTCGACACCCGTTGTCAATCTGAATTTTATAGCTTGCAAAATAAAGTTCTAGTGACAAAAGATTATGCTGTAATTTTCTTCAAACGGCAGCCGTCACATTAACTGCTATGTGCTAATGCACATCAACTGCCGCCAACCAACGCATGTAAGCGGTTTATCATTTGTAGTGGTAACCCAGTGCCTAAACTCTTTTTTAAAGATAAAGATAAAGATAAAGAGACATTTATTCGCAACAAAACAAAACCACATTACACAGATAAAACAAAATCAAGACACAGAAAAATTGTTACGAAACGGTCCCAACTCAGCATTCGCTAGCCGTAAAGCCAGCACTGGTCTTCCGTTGGAACCGCTTGGTGAAAAAACGGAAAGTGACACATTTAACACAAAACAACGCTAAAAGAAAAACATCAAGGATCAAACACAATAATTTGTTAGAGATTATCTCGAACGTCTCAAATGACCATAAAAATTTATGGCCTGGTAAAGTTGGCAACACAAAGGAAACAGAATCAATAAAATAATACCAAAGATAACTATAGTCTATGGAAACGTAAACAAAGCAAGCATATAGGTTACGCAACAATAACAAAATTATAGACTTTCAATTCAACAAATAAAATAAATAAATGTTTTGTTGGTTATACATTTAGAAAAAATTACACTATTGTATAAAATAACTAACAAAAAGTCTTCAAAGTGACAACAGTCGGCAAGAAAAGGAATACAAAACAAAAACTCGGAGAAGGACAACAACACAATAGGCGTAGAACCTGTACAAAGCACGTTTTATTATATCCGGATGGGAGAGAAGACAAATAAGGAAGCGGACACCAGTGCAAATAGGAAATACAGCGAAGGTAGGCTGACCGATGAGGCAACATAAATATAGGCAAAATATAATAAATAAAAAGTATTTCCTCCATCCTCTTCTGTCATATCATATTGCACTCGTGTCATGCGCAAGCGTCCCTTGGCTAACCTGATGGTTAAAAAGGAAAGATTTCAGATTCTTTTTAAAGTTAAATATGCTTTGCAGATTCCTGATAGGTGGTGGAATATTGTTCCAGCATTTGGTAGCCGAATACCGAAAGCTACCTCGAAAAACCGCCGAGGCGTGGCGAGAAGTAGTTAGCTGCACTGCACATTTCCGACGCTGCCCACCGCTACAGAATGTCAGCTTTTCGTGTAAATAAAGTGGAGCTTGATGTTTGATAACTCCAAAAAGCAGAGAAGCGAGGTGCAACTTACGTCGGTGCTGCATTTTCAGCATAGAGTGTCTGTTAATAAACGGAGTCACGTGGGCCCTGAACGGAATGTCGAAGCAGAAACGAGCACAGGCATTTTGTACCCTTTGGATGAGTCTCTTGGTTTTTGCCTGGAGTCGAGGACCGAAAACTACATCCATGTAACTTAGTTTTGATAGTATGAGAGACTCAACCAGCTGTATGCGTAGACTTTCACTTAAGAATGGCCGAGCCCTGTATAACACTTTTAACATGTAGAAGCAGCTCCTTACCATGTTGGATACATGCTTCTCGTATCTGAGCTCACTGTCCATAATGAGACCCAGGTTGCGCGCTTCATACACCCTCTCAATAGGTTTATTACACAACTCTACTTCTACAGTGGGGTTATAAGAGGTGAGCTGTTGTTTACTACCTAATACTAGATATTTTGTTTTTGATGGATTCAGCAGTAAACCATTGTTTGAGGCCCAGGTTGATATTCTCACAAGATCTTCATTTAGCTTACAGACTGCATTGTCAACCTCAGATGGTTTACAGGATATGTATACCTGCATATCATCGGCATATATATGAAATTTACAATTAAGAATATGAGACTTGATGTCTGCTAAATATAAAATAAACAGGATGGGTCCTCTTGGTCCACACGAACCTCCACTGCTGCTTCCGAGATGCTTCCCGGGCGCGATAGAGTAGCAGACGATTCGTGCGCGTGAGGCGCTCGTTGACGTAGACGCGGCGTGGCGTGCCCGGCAGGCCCGCATCACCAGAGGTGAAATTGCGGCGCACCCGGGCGGCCTGCAGCATGTCGTCCCGCAGCTGCCGCCGAGCCAGCCTCACGACGATGCGGCGCGGGCGGCTCGCGGCGGCGCCCCCGTCGCCCGCGCCCGCCCCGCCCCGCTCGGCCGCCCCCACGCGCTCGGCGAACACGACGTCCCGAGGCTCCACGGTGACTCCAAGCTTGGCGGCGAGAACGGTGACTGTGTGCACCACATTCTCACCCTTGGCTTCCGGAACCTGACCGATGTCCAGATCGGAGAGCAACGCGTCCTGGTCGCGCTCACCTAGCTCGAGTTGAAGGCGAGCTACCGTCTGCTGCAGCTCGTCCACCTCACTATCCCGAGGCGCCACCTCGACCACCTTCCTCTCGACCGCATCCAACCTCCGCTCGATGTCGTCGACGCGCCCCGACAGGCTTCCCAGGGCGGCACGCATCTCCTCTCGGAATTCCCGTTGCTCGGCCATGTACACGTCGAGTTGGCGGCGCAGCGCACCGACCTCAGTTACCTCGCAAGCGGTAGGGGCGATGTCAGCGGCCGGCAATGCCCTCGTCGCATGATTCGAGCCACAGGGACTCTTTACCGGAGTGCAGCTGCCGTCCGCTCTCCTTGTTTTAGACCTGCATTCGGGGCAGACCCAGTCCCTCGGCACGTCTGCAGCCATGGTCAAGTCCACACAAGCCCTGTGGTATACCTTAGGGCAGGCACTGCAAGTAGCGGCACCTCTCGGCGCCAGGTACTTACCACAAGCTACACATTTGCTCATATTGAAAGATTAGATAGCTGTCGATAATCGATAGAAGTACAGAGAACAGGAGCTAGATGGAGCCACTTTCAATAATTTATAAAGTCTGATTTTTAGTAATAGATTTATTTATAATTAAGTTCATAAAGTCATGATAAATTGTCTATTATTATATTATGTATTGATAAGGAAAATTAAAATGATAATAGAGTTTATTATTATTGCCCCAACTTTACACACCTGTCTACCCACCCACAGCACAAAAAATTAGCAATCCAGAGTTGCACACGAATAAAACAGTTATTAATCACAAACACAAGTGCGCCTATAACTGCCAACATCAACACAGGATTGTAGGGTCCTACTTCACACACCGACAACTTCGTAGCGCGGAACTTTATGGTAAAGTATTTATTAGTAAGAGAGTGCGCGGCCGTGTTATGTGTATGTGTCACCGTCCGTGACGTCACCGAGAGTCAAGTTTTTGCCAAGTCTAATCACCAAATAAATAGACGCAACGACCGTTCTCCATCCTCAAAGGCGGTGACGCCTCTGCAACTTCTCTCCTGATGTTGTGTCAATGTTTAAATAATATATCCCATCAATTGACCCACCTCCTGACTCGCGTGGTTCCTCTAGTTAGCACAAAAAAATCTTTTGAAATTACCAGGCTCTCAAGAAGCTGCCCAGCTTCTTCAACCGCGCAGCCCTGACGGTGTCAGACGAGTACCGGGAGAACTTCCTCAAGGCCGAGGCTACCTTCAAGCACCAGTACGTGTACGACCCGGTTGAGAGGCAGATGGTGCGCCTTACGGAACCGGACGATGAGGGTAAGTACTGTGCAGATAATACGCCACCAGGCGCTCATGAAGCTGCCCGGCTTCTTCAATCGCGCGACGCTGTCGGTGTCAGACGAGTACCGGGAGAACTTCCTCAAGGCCGAGGCCATCTTCAAGCACCAGTACGTGTACGACCCGGTCGAGAGGCGGATGGTGCGCGTTACGTAACCGGACGATGAGGGTAAGTACTGTGCAGATAATACACAATGACTAGGCTCTCATGAAGCTGCCCAGCTTTTTCAGCCGAGGGGCGAACTTCCTCAAGGCAGAGGCCACCTTCAAGCACCAGTACAAAAGGTCTAAAATACTTATATGCGTTAGCTAAACTCACTTTCTTACGAAGTTGAGTATTCTGACTGACAATTGTTTGATTAAGATTAAGGTACGCATTTAGTTTCTTAGCACTATTAACCTCCTGACATAGTACAGTCCCTACACCCTTGTTTGACGCATCGCACAGTATAATAAAAGACGGATAGGCAAATTGCGCTACTTACCGACCCTGACGCCGAGGGTGAGAGATCGTATAATTGCCGTCAAACTTCTTGAACATTAGGCGAGGTAGTGGGGGAAAGTTCGCGCATTGTACACATACGTGCAAAAAAAGTACCTAATTTTTGTTACAGAATATTTTCAAATCTTAGGATAAATGATACACAAGTGAAAAAAAAAAGTTTATATTATTATTAGAATAACACTAAAAAATACAGGAAACTATTTAAAATAGATTAGTCTTGAACTAGAAAGGATATTCCTTCCATTAAGTCAATACCAGCTCTGGTACTAGGTCTTAAATACAGTCCGAAATACAGTGAGCAGGTCGGAGCCCTTCGCTTCCCTAATAATTCGACTGACTGTGCTAACAGACGTTTTCGTAGCTTCGGCAGTGTTTTTCACTGTCTCCACAAAACCCTTTCCGTCTTTCTTAAAGAAACAATACACATCGTACACTATATCTATATAGCTCGGAAGATGTTCCGAGCTTGTCTTTTTTAAACTACGTTCCTTTGGCGTGCATTATGTTGTCACTTTAAAACAATAACAAAAAGTCAACCACTAACCATAACAACAAAGTTACTTTAAAACAATCAACAAAAACTCAACAAAAAATTATGACAAGAAAATTAATGGTAACAATCGGGTTTATCAGTGCACGCAAGTGTACTCGGGAGGCAGAGGGACGTGGACGCGGTGCGGGACGCAAACGTCAACTGATTGACTAATGGGTGCGAACGACGCGTGCTCCCCCGCCGCCACCTCCCGCCGCCCGCGGCCCCCCTCCCAACGACACCTAAAAATCGCTTCTGCGTAAGCAAGGTTACGTGTTCAAGAAGTTTGCCGGCAACTATACTATGCAAAAGAAATTCGAAATAAAATATTATTTTTGGAACATTCTTGTTGGAAGCAAGGTTAGTTTTTCATAAAACGAATTCATTGCAGACATAGAGAAAGCATTGTGTGTGAACGCTGGGGAACTTTTGGACCCCAAGACGGCGTTCCAGCTGGCTCTAGGCAACTTGGATCCATTCACGTTGAAGAAAATGGACGACTGGCATCCCGACCACCGGCCGAAGGTAAAAATACTAGCGTCCTATTTCTAGTATAAAATATGTAATATAGCACAGGAAATACGACACTATGGCTAGAGTCAATTTACCTCTATCTTTAATACGAAGTATTGGTAAATGTCACATTTCTGACACGATAATAATATCTTATATACTATGCAATAGTAATTAATATGGATCCTTTATAATGTTTGATAATTTACATAATTTTGAAATCTTCATTCAGCCATATTTATTACCTTTTTTCTTTCAGAATAACAGTATTAAAACTGACAATTGGAAAGACAAGGGCGTTGCTCCACACCCCAGCATATGGCACGAGGGTTTCACAAAGTACGTCGAAGACAGCTGCCCATGGCAGAAGAAAGTTAAGAAGGTCCAGCCGATCATTGCCGTGCCTACCACTAGGCCAAGGAAAGTCGTTAACTTAGTGGCTAAAATTGTTCCCGAAACGCAGGACGAAAGGTAACATGCCTCGAGACAATATATTTTTAGTCTAAATCAATTCAATAGTCAAAATACTTGATAAAACTGACTATTTGTTTAGATAAATTGGTCATTTCACTATTCGTTAATTAATTACATTCGTTAATTGCACCTGAAATATTCCATTGGAATAAGGCGAAAAATATATGCATATCTATTTACTCGACTGTACAGTACGACCGGTTTTTTAATATCTTCGATTTTCTATCAAAAACAAGTGACTGTCAGATGCGATCATGCGAGTGCAAATGTGATAGCGATAACCGGCCGAGAGTTATTACTTATTAGAAGCTGGGAGTATTGTACAAGTTAGTACAAGAACTTATTGTGGGACTAGAACAATTTGTGTAAGATAGATTGAAATCAATTTATTACTCAAAAGTTAATTGAAAGCGATGCAATGAAGGTACAAGTGGTCCCGTAATCTCGTATGCATTTGTTATTTTATTTTATACACAATTTTTTTTTTGTATGTTGTTTATTTTTCAGCCTATCAATAGATACTCTAAGCAAAATGTATTGCGCGGAACCAGCTGCTAAAAAACAAAAAGTAGACCCCGACACAATCATAGATCTCAGCCAAACGTACACGCAAGAATCTCAGAGCCCTAACAGAGCGTTCCAAGAAGAAGAGATCGAGAAAAACCTATCTCAGACCGACAAATCACCAATTTTAGAGAACAAACAACGTTCATTCAAGAAAAGCTTGAGCAAAACGTATTCTGTGTTAAAAAGACTGAGTAAATTCCCTCGAACAACCCTAGACCCTGATAATGTAGTTGAAAGCAAGTTTTTCAATGCAGCTCCGACAACTACCATAGAAGAATCCCCAGAACGTGTCAGTAAAAACCCATTCAAAGTTGCTAACCAATTAAAAGAGATTGACTCCCAATGCTCAGAAATACCAGAAACACAATTTAACAACTCTCAGAAAGAAAATTCTCCATGTAATAGTCCTGTCAAGGTACCTAGTCCTATATTAGAGCCAAGTCCGAGGAGCAAGAATCCGTTTAGAGCGAAGACTGACAACAAAGTGGCTGACTTTGATGTGCTGACTGAAGATTCTGTGATAGAGAGTACTTACCCAATGGAGACGTTGGTTACGCCAGTTGACTCTCAGGTAAGTCTGTTTTATATTTTTTACCCTCGACTTCATCGTCACATAGTATCAGGTAAGTTCTGTTACACTCATCAGATCAATTGCTGGTCAGAGTGGCCAGTGGCACATTTACTTAAAAAAAATCATAATTCAGCTTGCTCTACTGTTAATAATAGTTCTTACAAACAAATAACAAAAACTTTAGCTAGGTATTCGATGTACTGGATGGACCAGAGTAATCCTCCTGCTTACCGTAAGAGGCGCTTAAAAAGAGGTTGTGTAAAGTCACACCTGGGTGACCTGGGAACAATAAACAAAGTGTAGGAGGTTCCGGCGCCGGCCTTGCGTCTCCCCAACGATACTGGGTATCTTGAAGAAGATACAAAAACAAAAGAATGTTAGAATATAATATAAATAATATATCCAACGCGGTAATTACGAACAATACATTTTTTTAGGGTTCCGTAGCCAAATGGCAAAAAACGACTAACTTCTAAAATAAGGGAATGATAAATGTAAAAATAATATATGATGTACATTACCATGCAAACTTCCACCGAAAATTGGTTTGAACGAGACCTAATAATTAGTTTTTTTTTAATACGTTTAAATCCTAAACCACATTTTACCTTTCATTCAATCAACTCCAATATACTTAATAAAGAATGAAGAAAAACATTTATTTAGATGTATATTGGTACGGAACCCTACGTGCGCGAGTCCGACTCGCACTTGGCCGGTTTTTTTCACATTAAAATTGGTAGAGCCATTGTCGAGTGACGTGACCAAGGGAAGCAGGGATTCATTTTTATGTACAGGTCGACTGCGGGGTCGTCTAGCAACAAAGTAAACTACAACTCACTACACAATTAGGAACATAACGTACTCGTAGATTTAAAGGCGTTAAGACAATTTGTTTTTTATTTGAACAGACATTAAATATAATCTTTTTATTCAGGATCATGGCCACCCTACATACTCAATTTCTTACTTATCTGATGGGATGTCTTTTAATAGGTTTTTACATGAAAAGGTTAGGTGACCATAATTTTAGTATTAATTAGAGAAACATAGTATTATTTTAGTAAAATGATAAACTTTAATTGTTTCTCCAACCACTATACTAACTAATAGATGATGATGATGATATTAATAGAATCTCAATCATGTACTTAGTTGGGAAAATTAAGTTAGGATCACGCACGAACCGTCAGTCACCCTGTATTTAAATGATGACGAAATGTTTCGAATTTCCAGGAATCCTTTGGAGACTCCCCGCCGAAATCAGTTTGGAACAACATTAGGTCGCAGTCCCTGAGCCAACCTGCGAAAGCGACCAACGGCTTCAAAAAGTCCACGTGTAGAGTGCCGGGACTGAGAAGGACGGTCTCAGTGTCCAGTAACCAGCCTACGTTGTTGAGCAAATTCGGCTTTCAGAAGAAGTAAGATTTTATAAAACTTTACTGACTCAGTTTTGTTGGTTGAAAGACCGCGTTTATTAAGTGGTTTGGTATACATTGCATCGCTGCGAGAACTCCCGGCTCAATAGTGCTAAACAACCCTTCTATGGACGCCTCACGCATGCTGGCTATCGACTGATTAAACTGAACCTTTATTATGATTACGGATTCCAAAATAGACCCCCTAACCTGCAAGCATGTTGCCTAACGCACTAGCAATCTTTTTCATTTTGACATGTCTGAAGGCAAAGTCTGAATACAAAACAAAATGAACACAATTGTTTTACTTTGAAGTCGATTGCGATTGCGTGCGTTAGACAATAGGCCGGCAGCCGTTAGGCGGCACTGTTCGTATTGTTATTTTTCTTATTGGTTTTAAAGTATCGTTAGTCCGAATTATTTTTTTATTTTTGACAATGATACAACTCTAACGAAACCTAAACAAAAGTTATTTGGAATTTTTTAAAAGTCTAACGCTGAGATATTTGGCTTTTGGTATGATATTTCTGGCACACATTTTTAAAGATAAAAAAGGTGAATAAAAAAGGTCGAAATAAATCGAGATAATACTTTTATGTATTATCTCGATTTATTTCGACCTGATATAGAAGACGAAGTAAATCGAGAATTTTAAATGTCCGACGAGACTTCTCGCTTTTCATTGTCAATTTCCGCCTTAATCATTTCTCGCACGCATTTTTAGAAAAGATAAAAAAGGTGGAATATAAAAGTTGTGTCTCGATTTATTTCATCTATATCATCTAGACTAGATGTGTCTAGAGCAAATAAATACAATAATAAATATATAATATATGTGTATTTTTTGTTACAGACCAATGATGAGAAGATGAGGTTTAATTTCACCTTTAGATTTAAGTTTTAATTTTTCATTTCTATTATTGACTGTTGCATTTATTTTGTTATTAAAGGACAAAGGATGAGTCCTTAAGATCGTGTGTGATTTTTTACTACTTGATTATGTGATATTGTTATGTGAATAAAAAGGTATAATTAATCATCTTCCATTTGTTTTATTTTATTAACAGACTCCGAAAACCTATTACCGTTGTCACCATCTTATGTATAACGGCGGAAACTGTTGCAAAATGTGACCCAAATATGGGAGCCTGCCGTTTGGCAAAAATATGTTTCCCAAATTTATCGTTTCCCAACTTTTTCATTTGCCAACCCAAAGTTATATTTTTTTTTCAGGATTTATTTTAGTACCATCGTGTAGAACCCTACAGGTTAGGTTAGGTTAGTTTTTATAACATACTGAAATATTTACGGTTACAGAAAACAAAGCGGGTTGGCAAATGAACCGGTTGGGAAACGATACATTTGGCAAACATATTTCGCCGAAACAAAGGTAACCCCCCAAATATACATACAAGTGGAGGGAATTAAAGTTTAAAAACATGACACTCTTATAACCGCCGACGTGAAAAGAGAAGTTTTATTATCGCGTGTATCAGTGGAGCATGATCTAATGAAGACGCTGTTTTTGATGCTGGATAGTGATAATGAATGGTTCTTAGCTAAAAAAAATAAAAATTGTTGAGTCTTTTAAGAGATATCTCTGAAGGATGGTCGCATTATATCGGGCGCTTTTATCGATTTGATAGTTAATTGGGCAGTCTTAAACGCGTATGTAGACGTTTCGTCACAGTACATCGTTCATGATGATGCCCCTTAACCATAACACATTCATTGCCGACGCCTCATATTTTTACTCATCACGCAGTGCCGCCGCCTTCCACGCAACGACGCGAATTCGCGTCCGCGGCATTACGTTAACATTTCATGGACGCGAGTTCGCGTCCGCGGCATTAGGTTGTCAAGGACGCAATTTCGCGTTTTCGGCACCGTAAGTGAAATGTTTGCGTATAAAAACAGTTTTTGTCAAAAACGTATTCAGTATAGACGTGACGGCCGTATACTTCAGACGTAAATAAGTTTTTTATGGTTTTTAGTTAGATTATAATAAAATGTTGAGTATTACAAATGTGTTTATAACCGGTAACTATACAATTTGACTTTAAAAATTACATCTCGGGATAAGTGTTTTAAATAAGTGTTTTTCTAGCAAAAACTATTTTTTTAAATTACAAATGTACTGAATCCAAAAACCGAAGGTAAACTCCTTCAAAGAAAAAAGGGAGTTTTTTGTAAGTAAGACTGAATCTACCACCAAGGCAATAGAGTTCAATGACGTTTGTTCGATAATGTCATTTTCAGTTTATGAAGATAGGAAAATAAACCTTATTCTTATTGCATGCAGCGTTTTCTTGCGCAACCGTATTTAATCGGAAAATGTGGAATGATTGAATTATTTTTGTAAATCTTTGCTGCCGTACCTTTTACCTGGAAAAGTTACGAAATAAACAAGTGGGTAAGTACCTTTGAAAAACAAAGTAGGTGGGTAATCTAATAATCTTGTGTTCTTCATACTTGCCAAAGAGACAACTTGAGACGTTTAATAGCAAACTTTAAAAACTCGGCTGCATGTTTTTCTACCGTCGTCTATATACTTAAATGTTAATAACCATGTTTTTTTTGTATTGTCCAATTAATTTGGGGTTTTAAAATTAGCCTACCGTATACTAGGGAACTCGGCTACTCGCAACGCTAAGACAATTCTACCGACGCGTGGTTAATCGAATTTAGACCAACCAATATGGCTTAAATGAGAAGGTAATTCAGGGTAGAAAAAACGAACACCACATGGACGGCAACTGCCTTGAACATTGGAAATTCTACTATTATTTCTAAAAACGAAAAAATATGTTAAAAATCCTCTTCCCTAACCGGGAATACTGGCCGAATACGACAAAACAAGGAAGTCGTGTTTTATAATACAGATTTAAATTAAATAAAGACCCTAAAAACCCTTATTTATTATTTTGTCATATTTGACCAGTTCAATTTTCAAAAGTCCATAATTGCAGGATTCATTTTTTACAATCGCCGGCCATGTGGCGTTCGTTTGTTCCACCCTGTAGAGCCCCATATCGTACCATTACGCGAATGAGATTCGCACTTGGCTCGTTATTTGACTAACGATGTCGCGCGATTTGCATACTTCATTCATCCGCACTACCGCATTACTGAGCGGCTTAAAATGAAGCCGTGATTGTGCTGGTTTAACTTGGTAAAACAGAAAGGAAATATTGAGGACACTGGTGGAAGTACTGGAAGTATACAAAACCATTAAAAGCATTTCAAAACTAATAAAAATTTCCCCTCATTTAATTTCTACTCTTTTGTGTCGCACTGTACGTGACGATAAAGCGACAAAAACAAATGTTCGTATCTACTTTTGACGCTGACTGTAGGTAACAATAAAATTATAGAAACACCTTACAACGAATGTATCATTACGTAGACTTTTCATTTTAATTTTCAAGGCATTTTTCATGAGTTTTTTTTAGTCACAATTTAACCTAACCTAACCTAACCTAACTAACGTAATTAATGTTAAAGATATCGTGAAAACAAGATTACAATAGAAAACAGCGTTCGTTGAAATGATACATTAGATGAAGTAAAATTCGATAAAATTATAGGTTACCGAAATTATGAACCAGCGTTATAAAAAAAATAAAAAAAAAATTAATCCGTTAATTTCGGGTTTGTTTGTTTATATGCCAACACTGGCTATTTTCCGATTCGTTTACCGCTATTTCCTAGGAACTGTCCGCTTTTCCAGCATGCAACGCCTACCCTATCTCTATAGAGCTACCAAGGCTTAAGCTATCTCCATATCACCTTTAATTTTCATGACATTTGGTTAAGTGGTTTAGCTTGGAAAACTAGACAAGAACTTTTAAAATTTTCCGGGTTAAAAGTAGCCTATGTGTTAATCCAGTCAGCTATGTCGACTCCAAATGTCATCCAAAACCGTCCAGCCGTTGCAGCTTGAAGGAGTAACAAACGCACACACGCACACGCACACGCGCACACACACACACACACACACACACACACACACACACACACACACACACACACACACACACACACACACACACACACGCGCACACGCACGCACACACAGAAAAAACTGTTTATCCTACTGCCCGACGCAAGGTTTTTCTATTCTGTGCTCACCAATCGCCATTCGGAGTTATGTAGATTTGCAAAAAATACGATGAATTGAACTCCTTTTTCCGAAGTCAGTTAATAAACTGAATTATTGGCAACGTGTTCCAACTTTCATCCCATATCGCTTGTGTTGTTTGCCACTTGCGAATACAGTACCTACAATATGTCTGCACTTAGAGGTTTTCGGGTTTGTACTTCGCTCTCACTCGCTTTTAATAAGAGCGTAGGGAGAGCGAGTGAGAGACAGGTACAAACATGAAGCACCATCTAAGAACTGTGGGACTATACCACTATACCTACTACTTGCTACGTACTTGTCACCACGTCAGGTTGACATTTTTTGCCATTTTATAGACTGTTTTTAGGGGGCTTCTAAACGAGCAACATTTTCACGGCAATGTGTGGCCGGCAACTATACGCATCTTGCTCTAACATACGAAGTAAGAGTAAGATAGCACTAGTTGCCGGCCACAAATTGCAGCAAAACATGGCCCGTTTAGAAGCGTTTTTGCGGGTGGTAGGACCTTGTGCGGGGTCCGTCCGGATCGCTACCACCATCTTATCCATTAACCTACCGCCAAACAGCAGTGTTCGCATTGTTGTGTTCCGGTTTGGGGATAAGACAGCCGGTGTAATGACTAGCATAGAGGAATTCCATCTTAGTTCTCAGGGTTGGCAGCGCATTTGCAGTCTTAGGCTTGCAGTCTTGTGAATGCGAATGTCTATGGGTCACAGTTTCCACTTACCATCAGGTGGCCTGTGTGCTCGTCAGCCTTCCTTATGCCATAAAAAAAAAAAAAGCCCCTTTATAAAAATAAAGTCCATGTAAATATTACAAAGCGTGTTATAGTAGTAAATATTGTTTCGAGGACCTTTTTATTGGGGTTTAATTGCCATTTCCAACCTATATCATTTTATTGATGCCGACTTAACGGTTAAGCCTTCTGGCCCAAATTAAATTGGATTCCGAATGAATCTCGCCATTGTTTAGTCGACGGTTCATTTGAATATTTTCCAGTAAGCGATTAATTAAAATTTCTCGAGTCTGAAAGCCATTATTGATTTAGGTTGGCAACAATATGTCTGTTCAGCATTTTTTTTTGGATACAGATTGATAATCCAGAATATAAAATTCGAAGCACCAGTTAGACAACTTAAAAGGCTATAAAAAAAAAACCCGGTCAAGTGCGGCCTAGTATTTGTAGCTGCACATCGAGCGGATATATTACTTACCTAATTGTTCAAATTGCACTGTGAATATGTATCTGATTAAGAATTAAGTAACATTGGTCTCTTTTAATTAGATTTATTTTTGTTTCATTGTCATTCTATCTGAAATTTATTAGAAAACTTCGCTTGATACACGTGCGGATCTGTCATTTTTACTCGTCCTTCGCTTGCAGTACGGGCCAAGACACCTCGAAAGTTTCGGGACTCGTGTAAAATTACATACTTTCCGCACTTGCATCAAAATGTTATTTTAGCACCTTATAGCACATAGGTAAATAAATGGATATTATAAAAAGTGTACGGTTTTGGATACCAAAATTATTTTGTTAATAAAGTCTGAAATTATTGTATTTTGGTTGACTGTACGATAAACCGTAACCACTGTTTATGCAACCTCTGTACCATCAAAACGGCAATTTAATCATCAACGGCCATTCTATTTTTTTAGATTTTTTGTTACTCGGATGGGAACAGAAAATTACATATGTGGCAAGCTGAAAAAACATGGTTGCCTGTTTTTAAAGGATGCGTTGGATTTTAAATAAGCCTCGGATTTAATTTTCCGGGGCGTGTGGCGGTGTGGGGGTGTGCGATACGATAATATTACTGTTATTGTGGCCTTCGCGGCCCAACGTGATATGGTTGATTTTTGGAATTAGAAGAATCTGTTACTTGTCTCGTAAACTCTCTCCGCTTTTTTTAACTGTACCTCCCCTACACGTAACGTGGGGATGTATTTCTTTTTCTCGTCTACCCCATAGTGTGGGTTGTTTTTGGATAGGACTTTCAAAAATAGAACGAGATCAAGAGTTGTTAGAGTCAAGTGTCCTCCCCCCCCTACAGCCAAAACTACAAATACTAAAAATCTGAAAAATATCTTAAATAATGAATTTTATAGGAAAACTATCACTACTAAGTAGACTTCATTGGTTCTTGAGTTTAAACGGTTTAAATGTTTATACCTAAAACTTATTTGCGGTGTTGGTAAACTGATAGCCACCTATGTAGATGTATGGGGATAACAGTTTTCCAACGGCATAGTTAAGTGTGTCGCGAGGTCTAATTTGTTCTTAGTAACGGCTTCGGTCGGAACCCTACACTGAGCATGGTCCGAAATGCTATTGGCCGGTTTTGATGTATTCTATTTGATAAACTATATAATTGGGCGGTTTTGGGACATGTTGAGATCAGTTTCTGCTGTAGTGCGAAAACAATATTAAAGAAAGTGACTGTAAGCTCATTTGTATTTGTATACGATTAACTTTACACCTATTTAGGTATAGTCACCAGCATTAATATGTGATCATTTATGTACCTTGTCACTTTAACGACTTGTTTGATTTGACATACTTACAAAATTGTGAAACGGTTGATAGCGACAAGCTACATAAATGATCACTTTTTTGTGCTGTTGACTGTATAAAGAAAACGGGCACGTAATATTATTTCATAATTTTAAAAAAACGCAAGTGCTCGCTTTCTTTGTAAAAAGGAGGTTAATTGCTGATCTGAAATTTTCAACAAGATTTATAAGGCAGTTAATAGTAGATTGATAACCAAGGGTTGAAAGTGACCCATTTCGCCAATAGTTCGAGGGGAAATGGGTAATTTCACCCGAGTTAGACACTCTACTTTTCATTTAGACTGTGAGGAAAATATATTTAATCTCGTTTCCCGCTTTATCTATTGAAAACTTTTTTTTTCTAGATTCATAAAAAAGTTAATACACATGCTGCCAACATTAGAAAAGTTAAATCGAGTTGGTCACGGCCAAGGAGCATGACTTCCATCTCATTCTTACCCTAGCTAAAGAAAGAGATAAAATATATTCGTGACGTTATAAAGGTCACATTTCTTGTTTCGAACGGATGTTCGGTGTTCAACCTCCTTGTTCTATATAAGCTCCTTGGTCGTGACCAACTCGATTAAACTTTACTAATGTTGGCAGTAGTGTATTTTCTAGATGGCCATGCCGAAATGTGAAAGAAAAAGTGTCATGCTATGCTATCACGGCATTATTGCGGGCAGCAGAATAGAGGAATAATTTTAAATGTTGATTTTCTGTAATTGCGAAAAAAATAGACCAGTCTTAAAATGATTTCCATATGAACCTATAGGCCGTAATAAATACATCGTTTAACTTATAGCCGAGTTTAGATATATGAAAATCTTTTATTTTAATAATATGACGTGACGTAGCTCAATTATCTTAGACTCCGTGGCCAATCGTAACTATTAAAAAAAAATACTTTCCACCCTAGAGATGAAAACGCAATTTTCCACCCGGCTATCCAACCATTCAAATTAAACTTTCCGAACAGGAGAGATGAAAAAGAAGTTTCTATACATGATTAAAAGATCTGGACATATTTCCAAAAGATAATTTTATATTTTGTTGAATAGGTTACGAAACATTTTTTTTTTTTCTTTTTATTTGATCGCATATGGAGCTCTCTCGCGATTATATTTATTATAACACCCACATTAATTGTAACATTTATGCGTGAAATATACAGAAGCGGTGCGGCGCCGGAAAGACGCAAGAAAGGCGAAGGCGCGGTGCAAGTAAGGTCGCGTGAAGGCGTGTAAAAGTCGCAGGCGCGATACTAATTTATACAGAAGAGGCGAGCGAGCGAGAGGGAAGGCGGGCTCGGCCAGGTCGACATACCTTTTCCGCGCTTACAGGAGGCGCGCCGCACCTTTTGTGTGTATTTCACAACATGTCGCTTTCTAATATTTTGTATTAAAATGATTTGGGGCGCGGTACATGCCTGCACCGCGTCTGAGTATTTCACGCCATAGAGTTCATAGATTGTGAGAATGTCACTCTACTAAAGTCTTTTCAATAATGAAAAAAAGAAAAACGACGTCACCCCATGCTTTGTGAGATTGATCTTAATACAAGATAGTTTTCCTCCAATCAGAGATAGATTAGATCCCGACTCGTGCTTGACTATTATAAATCTACACGCCATTGGCAAGGTTGAACGCGCAATAAATCTCAATCAAGCTGAAAAGTTGTTCGCGAGTGACTTATTTTTCAATTTCGCTCGATGCCACCCTATTCCAGTAATTGATAAATGTGCGTTTCAAATACCTAAAGTTATACCCACCTACGGTTTTTCGACGTACGAGTTTCGGCTCGCAGTGTGAAAGTTTGAAATTCTGATTAATTTGTCTACTTTTTGTTGTGATCCGATTGTTGCCTTTATTATCTTGCAATATAACTTACTTTTAACTTTTATTTTATTGGAAAAATTACCTTTCGCTGGAGTTACTTGCGGCGCTTCTTTTCCGCGACGATGGGCTTGTACGAAGTGCTAGTAGATTTACTCCATATTACTGACGTGTAAAAGAGCCAAAGCGGAAATATAATAGGCGTCGAAATGTGCAATACAGGTCTGCAGTTAATTTCTGTATAAAAGCATTGTTAGGTTCCCATGTAGTAACCTCTAATGTTCTCAACATTGCTTAAAATCAAGATAATTTAGGTTATGGGGCCTTATTCTCATTCCCCCCCCCCCCCCCCCCCCCATTTGTAGTCGTATTGATCTTAACTCGGCCCTAACTCAAGTTAATAGGAGTTATCAAATCGATGACAATAGAGGTAAAGAGAGAGTAAGACACGGTCCCTGTTGTCATCATCAATTCATCATCATATCAGCTGAAATCGCTGAACTGATCGTGATTGTGCCGCCGCATCTAACAGACTACTGCTACCTTCAAGTTGTCAATTCACACAAACAAGAAAAAACAAGCTTTGCATTACACCTGAGCATTCTTTACGGCCGCCATTGCTGTCAAGTAAATAAGCGCGTGACGTTGGATAACTGACAGATTACTTTTAATGCTCGAGCCCTATTTCACCATCCTAACAATGATAGATGACAATATTAACAAGTGACAATACGGTGTACGTTGTAAAGTTTACAAGTTTCCTGATCACTGGGACTAAAACAGAGTGTCTGAAAACTAAAAAATGACTGACTTCTGAGTTTCTTGGGGCGTTTCTTCTCAGCAGTGGTCTCCTCTTGGGAAGCGCTGGTAGATTCTTGACGTGTAAAAGTGTCTTTTATGTTTTTTATCTTGACGTAACTGTTAAAACATTACCTTTCGTTACCGGTCCAGAATAAAATACTTTAGTGGCTTAGAAAGTATGGATTTGTTTTGAATGCGTTTATATTTTGGAACTATGGTGTATTCAATACATTGCTACGGTATTATTATTATTAGACAAGAAGACATACTCGTAGGTGTATCGCAAGTAGCGACTTGACCAGTGTCATGAAAACCTTAATAATTCCTAAATTAATTAATATCTTTTAATGTTAAAACTATATTCTAAACCGGTAAGGAAATACCTTTCTTATCCTTTAACATTTACGTCAAATTCTTGGACGTCTTATATAAGCTAGGCCATTAACCTACACCAAAATGTCACCAGTCCCCTGGAATCGTCCAGATGGTGAAACTGCGGATCGGTTATACTGCAACTACTGCAAGTGACTATACCGATACGAAGCACGGTTCTAGCCTAACTCTAGGTATTATGTTAAGTAGCCCCTTTTCGTATTTTCCCAATCGTTGGTAAAGGGGCTTCTAAACGGGCCATGTTTTGCTGCAATTTGTGGCCGGCAACTAGTGCTATCTTACTCTTACTTCGTATGTTAGAGCAAGATGCGTATAGTTGCCGGCCACACATTGCCGTGAAAATGTTGCTCGTTTAGAAGCCCCCTGAAGCTAAGCCGTATCAAAACCAAAATTGGCTGGCGCTACAAATTTCCGGTTAGGTACAATATTAGACGATGTTGAAATTAATCCTCGGCGTGTGTTAATTATGACCACGTAACGCATCCACTTACAATAAATACCAGTCAATACGTACGTAAATTTGTACTAACATTGACCAGTTTTATTGCTTTTGGGAGTAGATATCATGATATATTATTCCGCACAAAGTTCTACCTCCATACGGAATACTAACAAGCGTCTAACTCTCATATCTGGTAAGTTGTATTATTGTTGGAATAGTTCATATCGCGTTCTCCCAAACATCGATGCTCATATTTATCAGCTTTAACTCTCGATTCGTATCTCTCTAATCAGTCTTAAACCGCTTAATTATTAGTTTGTGTACTTCGTGTTTGTCTTAATATAATAACGGAGGATATTAATAAGCTAGTAACGTTGTCTTTACCTACGTGTAACTGTACTATGCCTTTTGGTCCTTCTGAAAATCAATTTATATGTTTTACTCTTACTGTTTTTTTTAAGTCTATAGGTATTTGGCTTGCGTCTGGTACATAAACATTGACACTCCGCAAAAATCTACACCGATAATTACAAAGGTAAAAAGCCACAACAAGCTTTGTCATTGCTAGAGTTAGGTATTTTCATAGCACGGCCTAATTAAAGGCTTGAATGCTATAATATAAAATATTGGGTATGAGTATGATAATTTAATATTAATGTCGACTTTATATCCTGTCTTCTCTGCATGTTTGCAGATGCTCACATAGATGGCTTTACTGCTATACTGAGCAAAAGAGTCGCATCCCTGTTGCTCAGATTGCGAAGCAGCCCGAACAGCATGCTATGTTCTATTGCAGAGAGGTTTCAGGGCTCGTTCCAGAATCACGGAACAAACTCCAAAGGCCTCCAGCCAAATATAACTTTTTGTATTTTAATTTAAAAAAAATCGGGTCATGTGTGTATTTTTGTGTCTTACTGTTATGTGCAATGTGGAAAACTATTTTGCGAAATATATAATTTTCAATTTGAATTTAATCTTACCCAGTTAGGTAGGAAATCTGCGAAACCAAGACTTAACTTCTTGTTCTTAATGTGCCTCTCCGAGTAGCGAAGGTCGGCAGTCAGATCCGAAAACTTTTACACTACTATTACGCCGATGCAAACCAAGTGCAGTATTGCACTCTTGCTGTAAATACTATGGCTAATTCTGATTTTATTGGTTTTTTGTAGCTTTTTGTAGTTACTTTGTTTTTTATTTTTATTTCTCTGGCATGAAGTGCATTTTGGCTTGAAACTTTTGACATGGTTGTTAACCTAGAAAAGTCTCATCGTTCCGATTTCACTTTAAGACTTCTCAATATATCAAACTTTGAATCCTCATGCCTAATAAACTATTTAATTGAATACTATAAGGATAAAAAGCATGTACTTTCTGTATCCCAGCAAAACTAACTGCAGTAATCCACTCTAAGTTAATCACCACAAAGTGCAAATTACATTTAACAGTGGCTGCACTTAAAGTATTTGCCGGAAGTAGGTACATACCGTTTATACGGTTACCATGTTAAAATAAACGACGTACTTTTCCTCTCACCTTGCTTCATTCGGTGCCAAAACTGAAACTTTAGGTCTACTTAGTACAGAACGCGTCGGGTTTGGCAAAGGGTGTGTTAAAATTAATTCCTTTTATTAACCCCTACGGTTCTTTAGAAAATCAAATGCAGTGAGTTTAGGTCTCCCCGTACAATTTAATTTACATATGATAGGGGAGCGGCGGGACCGAATTAATTCTTCGCCAACAATGAGGCGATGCTTTTGAAACGCTATGGATTATTTTTAATTACCCATTTAATCTTTGTTCACGGTCGTTACTAGGTGTACGGGGGTGAAAATTGATGTTTTGTTGTATTTATGCATTGTTATACTTAATTATGTATTTGGTAAACAAGTTGCTTAGTAGTATCCTAAGCATCCTTTTTCTATCGAGTAAGCAACGTTAAAGTATATTGTCATCGAGAAACGTGTATGGAAATTGCAATCAGCGCTGTAAGTACTTTTTTTTTAAACCAAGCTTACATTGACTTTGACTTTTGTATCGTCATGGTGAAGTTAATTTGAAATAAATTTAACGGATAGGTATTTTTTAAACTCACCGGTGACACCTATGATATCGAATACGAGACCCGTGACGTTATTTTTTTTCTTTGTCCCGCGGCGACTTGAACAGTTACTACCGCGGGAATATGGCGTTTCCACAATGAAGTGATTTCGCCAGTGTCAAATATATATAAGTATAAATCAATATAGTAATAAAACAATCCAATCTTCTCTAGGAAGATTGGTGGCAACGTTGTACGGTGATATGTAGGACAGAGGCCAAGATAGTAGATAGATAGTCCAAGTCTTCTATCACTGTGCAACACAAAGGCATTAAAAGTACAAATTACTAACAAAAAAGAACTTTGAACACCTAAACACACAAACATAAAAACTAAAACAAATTACACATCCGCCATGTTTTGACGTTGCAAATGGCCTCCCGTGACTATTTAAATAACTCCCTACTTACCACTGAGACCTGATAGTTTTAATGTTGTTGTTTGTTTTCTTGAGCTTAGGCTATTAGGGCCATCTGCTTAATCACGTATTAGAATAAATTAAAAGTAATAGCCGAACACCTTTCAATCGGCCATCTTCCCTCCCTGAAGGTTACACTGCCTTTTTTTTGTGTGGTAGTTTTAACAACAAACCACATATTAATAACCAGTAACATGACATTGATAGATAGATACGTTTCGTTCTGCGGTCAACTCCAGTGACTACTTACAAATAGGTAAATAGGCTTATGATTATGACAAAAAAATATGGTTTGATTGAATCTGCGAAGGACGGGGACTCAACTAGATGCTTGTCTATGACAGAAACGGCAGGTTAGCTGCATGTTGGTATACAAGGTATGACATTAAAACATACGACTTTTGTAAAATAGTGATTTTAATGTCGTCGCTCAGAATATTTTCACTTGTGATTTCAAAATCATCAACTGGGATTCAAAAATCGACCCCGGACACGATTTTGAATCCTCTTTTTGAGGCGTTCCGAAAAAGTTACGTATTATGGAAATTTGAAACGTTCGTGCTCGAGCTACTGAATATTAATCTGTTTTATGGTTTTACAGTTTCTTTGTTAATCTCCAGGCATTTATCATGACTATGTAGATGACCATAAAGATGGTGTTCCCCTGTTTTACGAACATTATTTCATAGAACGCTTCACTTCGCCGATTTTTCGTTTAATTGAAAGCTATTTTCTGTTGAACCCGTGTTGATTTCAGGTTATCAAGTAATCACGTAGAATATGTTAGTAGATACAAGTCTACAACAATGGTTACAAACCATCACAAGATAACCTGTTGTGTTGATACACGGGCTCAGCAGAACATAGGTTTCTAAGAAACGAAAATTCGGCTTAGTGATGCCGTCTATGAAATGAGTCTCAACAAAACAAAACAAGGGTAAGATTTTGGTATAATAGGTTTAATCTTAAAATACGCACTATTCAAATATAATTTGTGGAAAAAAGAGTGACATAGGTTTAAGTTGACACAGGACTTTATTTAAAGAAAACATTTTAATTTGCCGACATTTAACAAATGTACAGGCCGCGCCGTTTAATTATAAAAAAATAACACCTTTTGCACCCTCAAGGAGAAATATGCAATTTGTCGGGCTAGTAATTATAGCGAGGTATTCCCTACTTAATTCTTAAACAAGAGAGGCAAACGGTGTCACGCAGAATAGGACTTAATTTGGCTGAAGTAATGGATATTACTAGGGGTTCCATTTCGTAAAATGTGAGATAAGTACACAGCAGCGCGGCCCCAGAGCGCTCAGTAATTCTTACTCTTTTAAAAAATTAAATGGTTTTACGGCGCCATTGTTTTCTTTCCGAGGCGGATCTAAGATTAAATTAAATTGGCTGGACAAATTGTCTCAAAACCAACACGGATATTACGGCGTACGGGAAAGTACTCGCCGAGTTATTAATCTTCATTCTTACGGGAAAGTTAACGTGGGGATTCTTCACGATTTCCATTAAATTCACCGTACCATAAACATTGCTTTATGCATCCGTGATACACAGAATCTCTGGCAGGTTTGTAAGTAGTTCAGATCGAATATTCAAATATGAAAGTCTTTTGGGAACTTGGGTTTTCCGTTTTCCATGCTTGTAGGTGGGAACTGTATTTTTGATGACCAAGCGGTATGAAAATGTGCGGGATGTGTAATAGTCGCCATGACACATCAGATCGGTCATGATTTTTAAATCCAAAATACAAAGCATGCTACCTGTTTGAAAAAGTTACCAAGTGCTTACTTTACGAACACGGAAAGTGAAGGTTTTTTTGGATGTCGTTCTTATATTGGTAAAAATTAACACAAAATGTAGAATTGTAGAGAAAACTAAATCTACTAAACTTTGCGGGTGGAAGGACCTTGTGCAGGGTCCATCCGGATCGCTACCACCATCTTATCCATTATCCTACCGCCAAACAGCAGTGTTCGCATTGTTGTGTTCCGGTTTGGGGATAAGATAGCCGGTATAATGACTAGCATAGAGGCATTCCATCTTAGTCCTCAGGTTTGGCAACGCATTTGCAGTCTTAGGGCCGTATTAATAAACTCATCTTGACTGTGAGGCCCGTCACAAGATACGTCAAAGTAAACGCAAACCATAGAACACTCTCATTTTTGACGCATCTCGAGACGAACATTTGAGTTGAGATCAGTTTATAACGGGCCTTAGGCTTGCACTCTTGTGAATGCGAATCTCTAAGGGTCACAGTTTCCACTTACCATCAGGTGGCCTGTGTGCTCGTTTGCTTACTCTATGTCATAAAAAAAAATCTCTGAGGACTTGTATAATTTACACTGTTGCCAAACATTAGTTATAATTACACAAGGCAACCTATTTGTTTTTACGATTAATAATAGTTGATAATAATTAATAATTCAACTGAACTATAATACCTACCTCTTTAAAAATAAGAAAACTCCGGGTCGCCCTATATAAGTGGTGTACTTAAGAAGATTAGAAAAAATAACTCGTTTATTTTAGCTTCTGTCACGAGCTGTCTCACGAGTTTTGAACTCGAGTATTTTTGCCCTACCTACACACAGTACCCAGTGCTCGTTCTGTTAAATTATCAGTTGATAACAGTTATGTTACTGCCATTAACACCAAAATATAAACAAACGGCGTAATGTTTCCCTTCATCGCTTTGTTAGACCATAAATAATTTATTAGTTAACTCTTTCTCGCAGGGAGATCTTTATTAAGTGACACAATTCATTCGGGCGGAAGATAAATGGGCGCGTTTATAATAACCGCCTGCAGACGGAGCTAGGAATTAACTGCGTAAATGAAACGATGTTTGTACGAAAATTGTGCTCACAAAAGATACTGTTGGAACTTAGTTGTTATTTAAAACCTGGGGTGGAGTAAGACACATTACACGACATACGTTGTATCTTTGAAGTGACACATACAACATTATCCCAGCACCGAGCAAGAGCCCCGGAAAAGTTATCGATTTTTAGGGTTCCGTACCTGAAGGGGAGGTACGAAACGGGACCATATTAACATGCCTGCGCTGTCCCTCCGTCCGTCCTAGTTTTAAAGAACTGAATGCGTTTTTTTTGTGTTATTACGTAGGGTTTATAAAGAAATAGAAATAAGTAAAGAAAGTGAAATAAAAAACCGGGACGGAACAACGACACTTGACTCTAACAAAAAATTGTGCTTTAAAGTTATCCCCACGGTACGCGTAGAGGAGGTATTTTTTTTTTCAAGATTATGTTTTACCTCTTTTTTGGCGTGACTAATGTGCATATTCATACCAAATTTCATATGGCCACTTTTTTTAAAAGTATGATGATAATGATGATAACAATTTAATAATATGATGTCCTTATCTTCCCTGATGTACTAAGCCCCTCTCACATCTACTTGGATCATGTAGGATTCAGCTTTCGCAATGGGCAGGTTTCCTAACAATGTTTTCCCTTTAAGAGCTTCTGTTTCCAGAGAAAGCACTAACTTAGTGTAGTTAGTTAAGTTTGAAAAACTCCTACGCACACGGTGGGCACTGAAGTCCGAACTAGATACATTTTGATCACGATCGATACCTCAAGGCAATCGACGCCCCAGTCTACAAAAATTAAATAAGTTTCGTTTCAGCCTGTATTGTAATTTCGTAAAAATTACCACTTAAATAACTATGTCGTTTAGGTAAGTACGCTTCTAAAAATTGAATATTAATAGCAGACTACTGGCTAATACTCTAATTATTAAACACAATTTATAAACCATATTTCAGATCTTAAACACTTTTCAAATAATACCTTAATCTCCTGTGGCATAGACAAAACTCTTTGCGTAACCATAGACAAGTGTCAGTCAGTTATTTATGGCAGGATTAGCGCGGTAACGCCTGGCCAATATGGCGGGTAAGCCGATGATTTAAACCACAAGCCCGTCGATTTGGAACAACGCATTAATCATATTTTTAGCCCATTTTAGAAGACTTAGCGTAAGTACGCGGTATAAAATATCGGAAGTGAAATTACGAAATCCAGGTACGTTTTTATGGACCTTTTCAGGGCCTTGCAGAAAAAAGATAAATCTAGATTTAAGTAGAATGAATACTAGATAGCTAATACTGTACATTTTTCGTTCGTATGTATGTGTAGGTATCGCACCTCTACAATTACATTACCCAACATTTCAGCTTTCGACATTGAGTCACAAATTTATTGTTATAGATACAATTCTAAAGATGCGGTATGTCCGTACAATTGTGATCTCCTGTACCCTAAACGGCTCGAACGATTTTGAAGAGAGAGGTGTCGCTGGATTCGGCATGGTTGTCGGAGTGATAGGTATAATCAAAGTAATGATGATAAAAAACATGAAAACATTAAAAAAATAACACTATGTTGACGACAATAGCAAAAAAATCTGTCAAGTTTTTTTTTTTTCTTTGCTCCGCGGCGACTTGAACAGCTACTATCGCGGGAATATGCGTTTCCACGTTATATATAAGTATAAATCAATATAGTAATAAAACACAATCCAATCTTCTCTAGGAAGATTGGTGGCAACGTTGTACGGTGATATGTAGGACAGAGGCCAAGATAGTTTTAACCTCTGTACCACTGCGAGTCCACTTGAAACGAGAAGTAAGTGGCCAGGATACACGAAATAAGTCCAAGTCTTTTATCACTGTGCATCACAAGGCATTAAAAGTACAAATCACTAAAAAAAAGATGTTTGAACACCTATATACACAAAAATAAAAACTAAAACCAATTAACTACACATCCGCCATCTTTTGACGTTGCAAATGGCCTTCCAAGTGTTTTTTAAAGCTTGCTCTCTATTTTACACATCATAACTGTCTAATAGAAGACTTCATTCACTGTTTGTGTCATGTTATTTAGGTAGCTAGTTTGTATTTGTTTTGTGTTTTTCCAATTACTAGCGCTTGGTACCTAACGAAAGCGAAACCACTCTAGTCGCAAGTTTCTACGATGTCTCGGCCGCGAGACTGTCATAAATATACATTCTTTCACTACCTACACAGCCTAGGGTAAAGTCACCAGTGGTCTGCCAGAGACCTGTAGTCGGCCTCTGCCTATAGGTACTTTGTATGAGTGTGGAGAGAACGAAAGATATATTTCCCACTGACTACTGGTGACTTTACCCTATACAGTTTGTGTCTTCCATACAAATATAAATTTTAACAAAGGTCAAACATATAAAAAAGGTCAAATATAGTTATTAAGGCCAATTTTGCATGGAACTTATGGTTAAACATGTGATTCTATTTATACCTATAATTTATAATAACTTTTTTGTGACCATGTTTTAAAGCAAATAAATATTAAGAATTATAATTTGGATTTTATCCGGATAGAGGGGTACTAGCGTCACTTAATTTTTTCAAGGGAATTTTTAGTTTTAAAACTATTTATGCTTCCTATTATAGATATTAAGGTACTTAAACTATTATAAAGGGACGCGAAAGTATTTTTAAAACGTTGAATTCCCTTGAAAAACTTGGCTCATTTATCCCTCTGTCGGAATCTTAATTATAGTTTTAAGTACTGTTAACGATTTTATAATTTAAAGTAGAATTACCCATCATAATATAGCGAAAACCATTTTTATACTTTCTCGAGCAGCAATGTAATGCATAGTTTTATTTAACACTTCTGAGACGAAGACATAGTTTCATTTCAATTTTAATGTTTACCTTGTTTAGTGATATCAGTTGATAACCTGTATTAGTGGAAAGCCTTCACTAAATGAATCAATAGGATAGAGTAATAGTCCTGGGGAAGTAACACGGCAATGTATTTGCAGTTTTCATATTATACTGATTTTTGAGATTGCAAATATCTACTATAGGCCTTAGCTGAAGGCCCATCTACCATCAGGTGGCCTATGTGAATGTTAGCTTTCTTCATGACATAAAGAAAAATTGCTGATAGCAATAAATTACCACTTTTAACAAAACGAAAACTAACTAAAAATAGTATTTAGGTAACTTATTTATTTATTTATTTATTTATTTACTTATTATATATATATACTTATGTATATTTAGGTAACTTATTTATTTATTTATTTATTTATTATATATATATATATATATACTTATGTATATTTAGGTAACTTATTTATTTATTTATTTATTTATTATATATATAATTTGACTTGTACTATGGGTACTAGAAACAGACCACTAGAGAAATAAATATATAATACATAGAAAACCTCCAAGACTGAGAAACAAACACTCGTACTCATCAGTCTCATCACACAAATATTTGCCCATACCGGGAATCGAACCCGTGACCGCTAGCTTTATATGCAGGGTCACTACCAACTAGGTTATCGCTTTGTCAAATACCTGGGTATTTTCCACTTTTGACCTTACTCCACGATAAAACGTTTGCGAATTTGAGAAAGGTCTACCTGCCAGCCTATATTGCAATGGTCCTTGCAACAAGACTGACAAGTGTATTGGATTTCAGGACTTATTTCTGCCGTTTCTGCTAGTATTTCATGATTGTCATTCCTCTAGTTGGATTGCTATTGGCTATCTCTCAAAACCGGTAATCCGGTAAATTCTCACCGGCTAGTGCCTCGTCCGATTGATATGCTAACTCAGGTCGGTTTCTAAAATCTAAATCCATATTCTGGGGCGGCTCTAGCATGTTGGGCTCAAAGGAGTTGAGCTTGCTTCGATTCACAATAGTGGAGATGTAGAAACCTGGAAGGATTATCAAATTAAAAAAAGTATTGGTGGTGGTGGATTTTTGAAATAGGTATTGGAGAAGAAGAAAACCGTTTATTTGTTCAAAAAATAACAAAATTTATTGACACATTGATTCGGTATGTGTCGACTTAGCTCCCAATAAAAAAACCTAGACTAAAATTATAAAAATATACCGTTTTTTATTTGATCTTCAGCATATTATATACCTTTTTAACCGGGACCCCAGAACTAAAGCACTTTTAGAAATATGAAAACGTATTTTTCCTTTCGGTTTTTGTGGTAATAATTTTGGAACCTTTTTGAAGGTTATTTTAACAAACACGCACTTAAAAAACTCACCGACCCAATTTACGCTGGCCAGCGTAATGGCCGGCCGGCGAGAAGGTAACACCCAGGCCTCTTCCAGTGTCCACTGCATCTACCCACCACCTATTGAAAGGCCTGCGCCAAGGGGCACAATGACCGCCCAATCTCTCGACGCGCAAGCCAATATAATTAACGCCGAGCAATACGTATTCATTGGCCCAATTTACAGATAATATTTGCCTGTAATGGGATTATTCGGGTGCTTGGATAGAAGCAGAATTACTTATGCTGGGCTTCACGTAAGCCGTAGTAAACCGTTATAGATTTATTATTATTTATGCTTATTGGTTAGGTACAGTTTGGTTGAGGATTCCTTGATTGAGGAAACGAAACCGCGACTGGATTTCGTTAACTTAGTTGACTTGACAAGGATTTCGTTTTACTTGCTATTAATTAAAAGAGTGGTTTGAAATCTGTCCATCCGTTTAGGAGTTTCGAAGTCACAGGCAGAGCAACCTTACTTCTTTTGGTTTTTCATGGCTGATACATTTTGGATCGACACTACCGAACACATATCGGATAAATATCGAGGTTGCTAACCATGGCGGTTTTTGACGGTCTTTGCCTTTGTCTTTGAGTTTGTGATGCGGATATTTAATTTAATAAAGTAGGTAAGTATTCAATAGTCCCTAAATAAACGAGTTACCAATAAAAAGGTCGAATGGCAGCTGGTAAAGGTCGTAGTCTGTGTTGTGAACACCCACATCAGAACTTTATGTTGCAAGGTCAGACATTGACTTTAAAATGGTGAAGGTTTTTAACGCTACAGCCGACGTTTTATAGTGGGACCCAACATCTCTCTGTCGTTGCTGTGTGTTGAAGACAAGAATTCAGATATATATTTAACAATGTCATTCCAGATTTTATTTATTTGTGTTTATCTCTATTTAAATTTTTCATCCAAATCCGTCGAGACGATGCAGCGTGAAGGAGTAACAAATTAACACACAATCTTTCGCATTTATAATAATTGTAGGATTCCTATCCGTTACAATACGCTCATTAACATTATTGTTTTACTTGGGACATTTAGCTCTTGTAAATCAGGATTACTTGCTATTGGTAGGTACTAGAAGGCCGCCATGATGACTTTGTTCTGGTTTAAAAGTTCGTGCTCATTTATCTCATTTTCATCAAGTAAATTCTAACACCGTGATAGAAAACTCAAGTTTTATTTTGTTGGTTACGTCACGAATCTGCTATCTATTTTATGAAGCCAAACAAGTTGCTTAACGCTAATGTAAACGATTTTCGAAAACGTAGGCGCCCGACGCAATCTTCTGACCGCTTACGTCAATACTATATACATTTTGGATAACGTCAACGAACAGCGAATACATCTTGTATAAGGCCTCTAACTCTAGGCGAGTATCGTTCGCCGTATATTTTGAGGATTGCCTGAATAATGAGTTGTGTATTTAATATTTCATTCCATTTTCTATTCTCGTCTAAACACTTGTGCCAGTAATCCGCTCGGTTTTCTGCTCGTAGGCAGTTTTTGCTTCCAAGTGGCAGCGAATATGTTAACTTATACCAGGATAACATTAATGCCTAGCAGAAGGCAGGGTCAGACCCAGTGGGCCGATGAAGAAGCTGTTTGCAAACGTTAACGACAGCAGAAATCATAGAATATTTACAGATCTTTAAGGTGCGCACCGCTGCTGAACGGTGCGTATATTACGGTGCGTCAAAAACGGCGCCATGTTGTTACCATGACCCCGTCTTTTGTTTACCCATCGACACTGTATTTTACGCAGCGGTGGGATCGTACCTTTTAACGTAAGTAGTCGTAAGTTCGCCTATGACATAAGCCATATTGTAATTCCATTAGCAGATTTCTACAGCCGTTAAACGTCACTTACGTATCAAGAAATATAGGAATGTAACAACGGTTAAAATTATTGCTAAATAAAATGCTCGTAATATGGTCTCACATAATTTATTTGTTCATATACATATGTATAGTTTTGCGAATCCACTGTGTCCCGAGACTCAGAGCGGGATTTTTTACAAAATAAACATCGCCTACAAACTCTTACAACTACATTTACATGCCTTCCCGCCATTTACAATATTGCGTCCGCCATTTTAATTGCACTAAAATAATTACTTTATAAAGCGAAGGCGGAGACAATGTGCCAATCTTAACGACAGCACAGACAGCATGGGCTTTAGTAAAATTGCGTAGAATATATCAGACTCTGATGCTATTAAAATCAGTGGGAAAATCACATTGGAATATCTACAAATCATTCAATTCAAGCAACAGCTAGGTACATGTAATAATTTTCGTAAATAAAATATTGGACAGCGTCTGAATAAAATATTGGACAGCGTCTGAATAAATAGCTGCTCAAATTTTAACATAATTGGCAATTCATGCAACTAACACTAAATTTAAAATTACAATTTAAAAAAATGCGATGAACAACACATCGAAATGATTAAATCAGTCTTTTACGTCGTCGATTAACAAATTACAATGATTGAAAGAATGATGAATAATTGTTGTCAGGTAAAATAATTGTACTTTACAATACAAAATAAGCACCGTGAGAATGTATTACATAATAACAATATAAAAGAATTTGCTATGGAAGTTGGTACACAGTAACAGTTAAAGCGAATCATTTGGTGACTTAAACTAGGTAAATGAAAACTACTGTAAAGAGATCGTTAGTGTGCGTTGGGAACCTTAGAAGGCAAGAAGGGTACAAACCATAAATATATTAAAACGGAATGGTATGCGCATAAAAAGCTGCCTCTTATTACAATCATATAGACTGAATAATAATAGTAACCATAGGACACAACTATCTTTGTGAACTATTTTTTACCTACAAAATAAGTACTAATAATGTAAAATAATAAAAAAAATACAACATAGGCATGGACGAAAAATTATATTATTAACTAAGCTTCCCATTCCAGTGGCTGCCTCAACGGCCAGGTCCTCGACAAGTGATTCATCAACGAGTATTAAAATTTCGCTATAACCTCAATTTAACAATATCTCATTAAAACTACGTACGTTTCGTATTTAATTGTTGTATTACTAGAATCGATTGGCAGTTACGGCCACCGAGCGGGCAGACCGAATCAGGTTATTTGACCGGGAATCACTTTGAATGCTTCTCTAGATCGATATAAAGACGCATCGTATTTCCTACTTTAGAAGCTCAACGTTAAACACTAACTTATACGTACATCGATAGGTATAAGTAGGTAGTAGGTATATTGTATAAAATGAGTGAAAAACCTAAAAATCTTACACGATAACTAGGCAAGGGATTACTGTAAAAGATTAATCAACGTACTACACTTAGAGATAGCTTAAAATAGGGTTACAGAGGCATCAGAGCGTTACAAGTAAATAGTCCTTAATTCATGGGAAGAATTCATTTTATGCAATAGGTATTATAAAAAGTATATAACTAAAATTGTAACGTTAAAATTACCGCAATTGTGATATTTTGATAACAAATGTTAACGTTAAACAGTTAAAATGATTTAATCTCATTTTGATTCATCCACATCCTTACGCGTCTTGCCCAATTTAATGCAAATTATTATTTAACTACCCTCGTAATCTTTAAAACGTTACCACACCCACAAAACATTTCTTTCTACCTAAATATAGATATGTCATCGAATCACGTTCATCTAAAAGCAAGCAGTGATTTAAAATAATGTTACTTTCTAGTATTCTACTAGGTATATTATGAAAAGCAAGTGTAAAATTCTAAGCAGAAATGCATAGCATTTGATCTATAATTAGAGTCACAATCGGTCACTTTCACAGCAATATTTTAATGATTATGTTTCATCTCCAACCGTAAGTAAACCACACTAATTTCTACTTTAACTCATAAAAAAGTGAAAATTCAATTTTCCCAATTGACACATCCAAGAACACCGATTGTGGCCTCTTGAAAATAAAATAAATCACTGGCAGATTGTTTCATAAAACTGGGTGTGAAAAGAAGCAACGCAACCTCATTTACGTTCGGTTTCAACTATGTACATAAAAAAATAATGTAATACGCACAGGACCGACACATAATTCATTTCACACGACACAGCCGATTCGTCTAAAGATTAACTTGTATTGCATAATGAAACGAGTCACCATCATTTACACTACTTAACATATTTAACACACGATATGAAAAATAAACTCCTAAATTACAGCTGCAATAACTATCTATACATTTTACAATATTATGTGGTACATGTGACGACCAGATTTGATTATCATACTGCGTAAAGTCTTCTAACCGCCTCATGAAGGAAGGTTTTTCACGATTGAGGAGACATTCATTTACTTACTTAAAGAAGGCGCCGCGCCGTTTTTAATCCATTATCTCCCCAAAATGATAAAAAACCTTCCCGCAAAGACTGTGAGTCTAAGCGTACTGCATTTAATATACTTAGTACTTTATCCTTTGCAAATTAATTGTTTGGCGTAATATTACATTGATATTTTAATATCCTTTTTGAAACTCTGTCGTAATATTTTAAATGCATCTATACTTCAACTGGTTTATATTGAATTTAACATTAACTGTTCCTATAAGACAAAAATAGCACGAACAGCATCGTATAAGTTATCATAAGTAGATACGGGATAAGTATTTATAGTTATTACCCTTCCGACTCACAATCATGTTTTTGTAGTGGTCACATTCGTTAAATATACGTCATAAGTAGCGTTCCTAGGCACTCATACATGTTTAGCCTCATAATTGTATGCTACAACATTCAGTTAACAATATAAGTCGAACGTCACTACAATAGGATGACTCGGGCCGGGTGAGGCCACCCGCGAACTTTCGCGAACTATCCAACTCTGACAACTTTGACAAAACACGTCAATAAAAGTTAAGAAAGTATAATAAATTCTTTGCAAACTCAATTTCGGCCGGTCCTTGCATAATTTAGTATTTATACGACCTTCGTAAAATGAGCGCTGTGACGTCAAGAATACGACAAAATCCACGACAAAATTTGTCAGACGTTAACTATGAAACTAAGTTACGATGACTGTCAGATCAATCTTCATCACTGAACGGGTAGGTATTTAATTTGATTGTACTAAGCTAAAAAGTTTAACGCCAGGCACTCATTCCACGAACCGTCTCTTTTTATTCTGTAAGTGAATAAACATTGGCATTTTTGATACAAGGAGCCAGTTAGACCAGCAACATTTTATGACATAAAAATAAGAGTAAGATAGCTATAGTTGCTGAGCACATATTGCCGTAAAATGTCAATCGTTTAGCCCCTTTAGGGCCACTTGCACCAACAATTTAACACTGTGTTAAAGCACTAACTCGAGTTAGTAAACGTCAGATTCATACGAAAACTGTCATTTTAACTCGAGTGTTAAATTTTTGGTGCATGTGGCCCTTAGAAAATAAGAAAATCGTCGCGTGACCTCACCCAAGCGTCCGACGCCTAATTTCAGAGTAAATGCGATACAGTTAAGTACATACGTAGTGCTAAGCTTGAGTTCGACTAGACGAGCTTCTCTCAGCGTCAGTTGGCGTAGTGGTCGAACGAGCCGAGGTATTCCAGCGCTGCGCGGTAGCAGAACTCATACTGGTCCTGGAATTGGTTTAATGGTTAGTAAAATTCAAAGGAACGAAGCATTGGTTTCGATAATTTGAGGGTTAAATGATGGAGAAAGTGGTAGTTTCCTTATTGTCACCCTTATGCATCCCATGATTAATCGAATGGCAAGAATTGCAGGCACAAAGAGGCAGTGAGCTAGACCGCCGTCCTTTTAGGTGCTGCATTGGTAGTTGACGAAAGTATCTTTTTAAAAGGTGTTCTGGAAAGAATAAGTATAGAGGTTTTTCTGAAAACATATAGTTTTTTGTTCATAAACAAATTTCTGCTAATAACTAAAAACCTAAAACGCCACATGGTCGTTATACGTTACGGCTAGTGCTAGTCTTAAAAAAACGAAATACGGTTACAAACATAATGACGTCATTTCGACCATTACTCCAAGGCGGGCGTAAGCAAACACTATCTATCATTGTTTATTCAATATTTTCTCTAAAAAATCAATAATTTTAAAACAATTGAAAATAATTAGCATGCTTTTGAGACAGACTCTATACAACTTTAAGAATGATTTATATAGGAACGCCTTTTAAAAAAAAACCTGTTGTCTATTGGGTCTCTGGCTTGCTAAGTTACCAGCGGTCTTCTCGCCAATTATTTATTTATTTTAGGAAGACTTACAGACTAATACAGGAAAGTAAGAATTAGGAAATATATGAAAACTGTAAATTGCTGACGACAAGTCTCCGCATATGTGAGATATTTATAAGTATAGATAAGTGAGAACGCGACAGATACTACGCCAACCGCGTCGTATATGGTCATCGGCACTAATAGTGCGACCCGCTGATGATCAGATTGATCCTCACCTCAGTCTGCACCATGGCGGGGCGCTGCGTGCGCAGGGTGCGCACGGTCTGGAACACATCGACGACGCCCTCGTACTGCATGCGCTCCAACACCGTCGACAGCGTGATGAACACGCCAGTGCGCCCAACGCCCGCGCTGCCACACAACAAAAAGTCAGTATATATGTTGTTTGACGCTATGATGTTGTCAACTTCGGTCGGACACTAATAGGCTATTTATTAGTGTCCGACCGAAGTTTCCGTTTCAGTTTCGGCCCAAGGTTCAGTTTCGGTCAAAAAGTGCTCAAGCATTCGCCAAAACTTACCTACTTCATAATTGTTTTTATTTTTATAAAAAAAAGGACGATGGCTTATGATCATAAATAGAAACTCAAGAGAGAAGCGATTTTCTTTTATAGTTAAATAGCGACCCGCCCTAGCTTCGCTTCGGTTAATGTGAGTTTTCTGTAACATACGAGTATGTACATAATACATAACATTTTTTTACGAAGTTAAGACTGCAGTGGTCTTCTCTTGAGTAGTGCTGGTATATATTTAACATGTAAAAGTGTCCGTGCGAACTACTTTGTCAATAAACATCTTTTATCAATAGAACCGGAGCATCGTAAGCGTCGTCACATTACGCTCGACTTTTCAGAAGGTAAGAGTAATCACAGCCTAAATCTTTCTGAAGACATGTTTGTGTACCTGCAATGCACAGTGATAGGCCCATCCTGGCCAAACTGCTCCTTGGTCTTGTGCACCTGCCCGAGGAAGTCGATGAAGCCCTCGCCGCTTTTGGGCACGCCCTGCTCCGGCCAGTCCGTGAACTGGAACTGGCGGACCGTCCGGGAGGCGCCATCGCGGGCATCCGTTACCTGATGAAAGATTCATTATTAAAGCCACTGAATTAACTTGGCATGGTAACTCTGAAATGAGTCCTTTTAGGAAAGATACTGTGAAAAACTGAAATAAAACTTGTGTGCGAGAGCAAAACTTCAATAGTTCTTAGTGTTCAATATTACCTTGAACTCCCTCAAGATGTACTGAGGCATATTATATTCAGCTATAGGATCCACAACGAAGCATTGGTAGCGAACAGAACGGTCCGACGGCCAGTATTGATGGCATTTTTCCTGAGAAAGATAAACGAATATAAATATTTGTAAGTAGATTAGCGTAAAAAAATTGGTAGAGCTTATGGTCTCGTGTTACTCACCCTGCCCATTTCCTTTAGTTTTGTGAGCATCACGACGATGGTCGAGTTGTGTTCCCAGAGCATACGCCAGAAATCATCCGTAGTGTCAGGCAGCGGGCCCTGGGTAGCGATATACGCCGCTCGATATCTGTACCCATCGACAAATGAGGCGTTTATGTAATCGGACCCGTCTCTCGGCGTCAGGCATACGCGAGACGATTCAAACGGCAAGATGTGGACCAGTCTATTTTTATGCTTATTGCAAGGCAAGCTGGCAGATACAAAACGAGTGGAGTCAGCTTTCATGTTAGCGAGCTTCTTGAATTCCAGTTCCATACCGGTTATATTTTCAATGGTGTCGATACGCATCAGTTTCTGTATGTGGCCGTGCAAGTTGCGGGCCGGGACCTCTGTATCGCCACAGACGACAGCCTCGACTAGAGCGTCGTGAATGAAGATGTACTGATCTTCAGTTTGGACCATGTAGTTGCGTTGAGCTCGCAAGCAAGTGACATGACCATAGATGTCCACCGTGCGCTCGTGTCTCGCTCTCTCCAACATAGAGTCGATGACGATAAAGCAGCCCGTGCGGCCAACGCCGGCCGAACAGTGCACAACTAAGGGGCCGGCGTCCGGTGGGTTGAGAGCTCGCACGCGCCGCAGAAACTGCAAGAACGGAGCTGGGTGGTCCGGGACGCCGTGGTCAGGCCAAGCTGTGAACTGCAATTGTTTGATCTCACGACGCTCAGCTCCTCCATTCCTCGTGACTTGGAAAGTTCGAATGCAATAAGTAGCGAGTTCCTGAACTTCCGCGATGGTTATGGTCATCATGCCATACGTTTCACTGCCGCGACTTGGCCAGTATTGATCACATTTGATCCTCGTTCGCTCCTCAAGTTTGGTCATCATAACAATCGTGGACGTTCGCAGTTCCCAACACATGCGCCAGAAATCTGCAAACGTTTCTTGCAAAGGTCCTTGAGTAGCAACGTAGGCATTATGCTTGCGGTAACCATCACAGTAGTTAGCATTAATATAATCGCTTCCAAGTATACCATCTATTGGTTGGAGAATGACGCGGCTGTGATCGTAAGCTATAACATTAGCGTATCGGTTCTTTGGTTTGTTAACTTCCATGTTGGAATGATCCCATGTAAATTGTTGACCGGGTTCGATACTTTCATATTCTTGTGAGAACTTAAGATTGTCATTAGACTTAAGTCTATCAATGTGCTCAGCTAGCTCCGAAATTGGTATAGGAGGATGAGAGATCATTGCAGGCGTTTGGAAATTAAGACGACGCATTTCCACTGGATCTGACGGTGCTCCAAAACCGACATCAGCGGCCATTAGGGGTCGTGTGACAGCCGCTTGGTCAGGAGTCTTGCACGGTTGCCTTCGTTTCTTTACAAAGAATAACGTAACTAGGCACAGAGAAAGCATTAACGCTGCGATGATTGGGCCAATAACCCAGACCATGCCGGCTTCCTTTCTGTTCTGTTCTATAATTATTTCAGGATCACCATTCATATCCTTATCAGGCCCTGGTCTACTTGGTTCCTCCCCAGGAGGGGCCTCTCGCATGTCTAGAGATAGGTATTCTGAGAATGGACTTGATGTATAAAGATGTTTTTGAGGCGTATCGACTACAGCTCTCACAAATACTCGGTATTGCTTAGTCGGGTTCAATTTTCTGTTTAGAAATCCTTCGTAATTGTCATCATTACCAAGGTGAAACGTATACAAAATATTTCTTTGCAAGAATTTGGCAGCTATGTATGGAACGTTTTCGTCGTCAGTACGAGCATTATTTTTTATTAACTCGTCTGTTAGGAACTGATCTGGATTCTTATGATTATTAGCTTTGTCATCAGGAACTACAACCAGGTAATAATGCGAAATAGGACCATATTCTTCTGAGGCCTGAGGTAGAATAACGAGTATTTCATTTTCGACAACACCGTAAAAGTCTGGCTTCACCATGGGTTTCGGAGCCGCCATTTGCGTGGTGACAGTAATTTTCGTCGGCGGTCTATACGAGTCATCGTTGGGTATGGCACTTACATTAACGCTATAAGTTGTGAAAGGAGATAAATCGTTGACGGAGTATGTCGTCCTGTCATGTTTCACAATAATCTCTCTCCTAGGAATTTCTTGAGTTTGTGTCATCCCTAGAGAATCGACAAATTCTTTAATAGCATTATATGAAATCTTATAGCTAACGGGGTTGAGGTGTAGCGGAGGAGCCCAAGAAAGCGTCATGGAATGCGTGGAAACATCCTGAGCTCTTAAATGTAAAGGCACTTCTTCCGGTTTCACTTTTACCGTGACTTTTTCTGATAACCTTCCAAGACCGTCGGCAGTTTTAGCTGCAACAGCAATTGCATATTCTGCAAACTTTTCAAGGTTTTCCAAATCAGCTGAATGCGTAACGCCAACTGCTTTCTGCTGCCATTCATCTAAATCTGCGACCGGTTTCATAGTGTAGAATATGACGTATCCTAAAAGCTTCTTTCGCGAAGGGACGGTTTCCCACCATACTTCCACACCTGATTCCGATGTCGTTACAGCCTTCACTGACATAGGCGCTCTGCCAATGTCTCGTTCAGTGTGAGCTGTGATTTCCTTACTATACGGTCCGGGACCCTGGTCGGTATACGCGCGTACTTTAAAGACGTAATGAGCATCCTCTTCCAAACCAGTAAATACCGCTTTCGTCACGTTCGTTGTCTTCTCAACCAGAGACGTCTGATCTCCTTTCTTAAAGAACTGAACATCATACTTCTTTATTTGACCACTTCGGTCAGCTCGGGTCGGAGGGTCCCAAGTTATACTAACTATATCTGGCGTTTGAAAATGGTATGTAAGATTCGCTGGGGGTCCCTTAGGCGCCCCTTCTGGTGTCAGCCAATATTTGATATTCTCCTGACCGATACCAATGTGGTTTCGACCTGCTATTCTAAATTCGTATTGGACGCCTCTTTCTAAATCTGTAATCTTATGCGACGTAACTTTAATAGAGAAGTTTTCTTCTTCTAACGGCTGATCTTTTATGCCGAATCTGAGTCGATAGCCTAGTAGGTCTCCATAAGTGTGTGTAGGTTTCATCCATTCTAGTTCAATTGATACAATTGGCTCGCGATCCAAAACCCTGAAACAAAATTAATTTTTAATTATGATTCCAAGAAGATTGCTACCTGGAGGCAATACTCGCCCGCTGGAGATTTGTACTTACTTGAGGTTAACGGTAGGCCTGTTTGGCACTCCGCCAGGCGTCTTGACCGACACCGGCGCACTTCGGTCCCCGTCTCCCTTCCTCGTCAACGCGGCGACCTGCACACTGTAGCGCGAGTCCGGCTGCATCCCTGATATGTTCAGCGCGAGGGTCGTGTCGTCCATCACGTTGAATCGCATCGGGTCGTTGAGGAGGCCTTTTCCCTACGAAGATGAACATAGTATCGTGTAACAAGCAACAGAAACAAACGATGGTATGATGCTACTTTTGATTAACAGTTTATTTTAACATAATTAATTGTTCTTTACTTTCCTAGTATTAAATTATTTATACAAGATTAGACGAATAAAATTGTAGTTAAACTGCCATGTTGTCTGTAAAGAGATCACTACAATTCAAGTGACCTTTTAGAACCAGAAAAAAATTATATAGATCTAGAACGTATAAGGGTAACCGTTTTTTTTAACTTTATTGTTGGTAACCTATTTTTTTTAAATCACTACTGTATTTAATTGGCTAATTCAGCCGTAATCATATTTTCTTTTACAAACAATTCTGGCGCTTGATGGTCTATTAATATGAAAAAATAACGATAAATTCAAAATCCTTACTTCTTCTCGGACTTCTTGCACGTGAACATGGTAGCCTCTAATGATGCCGTTCTTTTCCTTCTCCGTGGGCGGTTTCCACGTGACGTGCAGTGACGTCGAGTTGATGGCGGTCACCTTCACGTCCTGTGGCTCCCCCGGCACTGCGATCACACATACAACATGTTACACTTCTGAACCGGACCTGTTCTAATAGAGACCTAAATGCCCTATCAGCATCTACGAGAGCGTGCTAGAAAACTACCTAAAGCTTTAACTTTTAAGGGCCTAAATTCGACTAAGCGTCGGCGTCAAAGGTTCGTTAGGCACTGAGGAAAAGTTTATCAGTGAGTGCGGTCGGTAAGCGCCGTCGCAATGCTGATAGAGTATTTCGGTCGAGGCGAGTGTCTACACAAGCCTTTCAGCATCTCGATCGGGCATTTGAATACCAACACACACTGAGATCATTTACGCCCTTTTACATCACCATAACCAATTAAAATCCATTACCTTCCAATCCACATCGTTAAGAACAACTAAAATTGTCAAGCATTTTACAAAGAGTCAACATTTAGTAAGTTTTATCTATAGTTAATCCAAAAGCAGCATTTATTTCATAATAAAAAATCACACACTGCAAGGGATTCATGCTGGGGGCGTAATAATTGGGAGCATCAATTTAGAGTTACAGCGGGGACACACCAAGTCTTGAACATCCCTTGAAGAATGCTCAAGGTAGACATGCGTCTCTCAAAAGGGTACCACTTGCAGTCTGCGATGAAGAGTTTGTTAGGTTTACACGCTAGGAAGATCAAACTACATAAAGCTTAGGCACAAGCACAAACGCACATCTATACAAGCACTATAGTATTGTGTACTTACTCCTTACAGCTGTACGGGTTACCAGCGGCCCATACAAAGTCAGTGACGAGAGAAAAAAGAGAAAAACGCATTCAAATACATTTAAGACAAATTGTGCGAACATTGCAGGGCGAACGGAACTACTAAGTGAGAGATTACGAGTAGAACGCTTGTCGGCGAATGGGGGGGCGCTCTTATTTCCTTGTGTATTTTGAGCTCTTTAGGAGGCGCATTCGGGTTAAGCCGCTCGGGACACCGGCGTCAGTCTACGTTCGCGTGCATTGCCTTTTTCTGTTCACGTGTACGCCGAACGAATACGAGTGGGAATTCATTTCTCGCATAGAGCTAAAATGTCTTTGGAAATGCGCAAAACATTTTCTTGTCACGGTAAATATTCTTTGTGTGTGTAACTGAATTATGCAACGGGAATATTTTCAACCGGCTGCACGGCTCCCCGTAGTCTTGTTCGAATAGAAAAAGGCTTTACACTTGAAGTTAATTAATTGTCAGTTGTCCCTCGGCGCTGAGAAGTCACTCACACGCACATGTATTGATATACGCGACGGCGGCGCTAGTTGAGTGTGGTGGTTGCTGTTATGTACGCCATCTTTGCTCCGGTGTGTGTGGTCTCGTACCTGTGTTGGTATCTTCTGTGATGTTTGTGACAGTGTCTGAGTGTCATGGTCTCTCGGCTGTGCTCCTCGAAACAATGTTCAGTAAAGGGTCAGCGATGTACGTTACAGGAGAGATCGTTGCCGAATCGTCTCGTTGCGTTCTTTTGAACCGGCTCGTGCGCAGTTACGGCGTTAGCGAACTTTAAGGCATAGTATTTTGTATGTCACAATATCTAGTGTGCATGCACGACAGAAAGTCTGATATAGTATACAGAAGAGAGAAGGAAGATATAGAAACCGCTACTGGCAAGAGGTAGCTTGTAGAGCGAGTGAGAAAGACAGAGACAGATAAAGACAGAGTGCGAAGTCTAGTCACCGAGCTCAGCAGTCGAGTACAGGCGAAGAGCGTGGCGCGGATCTATCCTTTGGATACCGGTAAGATTAGGCCAATCGATAGAAAGTGAAAATTTAGGGTCGGATCCTCGGGACTATGGTCGCTTCGATCCGCAGCCGTTCCGCTAATAGTAGATAGTAGTCAGATAGAGTACAGTGAGTAGAGAAGTAGTTGTGAGTAGTAGAGCATGCGCGCGTGTGGTGTGGGACGGTATTGGTATTCAAATGCGGCGCTCGGGCCGTGTCGAGCGGTGCGTGTTGCGGCGGCCGCGCGGGGGCGGCGCGCGAGCCCGGCTCGCAACAGCGAGCGCGGCGCAACTGGGCCGGCTCGCGCGCCGCCCGCGCGTCGGCCCGGGCGTGGTGGTGTTACGCACTCGTTCTCTCACCTTGTGTCGTCGCTAGTGGTGCTGAGTGCTTCCTAAAAGTGCAGTCATTACTACACGCAATCGGACCACAAACAAAACAACACTCAGTTCGATTACGCATAGCAAGACGTACCTATCTGGTGCCCAGTGAAAGAAACTGAACGAAAACGGTGCGGTGTGGGTAAATAAAGCATGCAAAATTGTGTCCATTGCTAAATACTCAACAATAAGTGTGCGCCAAAATCAAATTATAACGGTGCCGTCGAATAACCAGGTGCAGTATAAACTTTGCATTTCAGTGAGTGCCATCTTTGCGATCGAATGACGGATCAACGCGGCATAAAATAAATCATTACATGTGACAGTGAGTGGAAATATCAACTCTAAGCCGCTAGCGACAGCGGCTAGAATACAGTGAAATCAACATGGTCGACGTGATAAATATACATGTAAATTTATCGGCAAGCATAGTAAAACGTTACGAGAATAAACCTCCTTGTTTAGATTCCTGCTATGTGCTCACAAAGAGAAACAAAAGAAAAAATGACATTAGTAATTTTGATAGTAATTATTGCGCATCTAGGAAATTTTAAATGTTACAGTGAAAAATTGTTTCAAAACAGGTTGTTAATGAGTTTCATAATAACCCACCACCAATATTAAAAAGTAAACATTTCATAATAAACAGCCTAAACGAATCCTTTCCTGGAATAGGAATAAACTCATAAAGGCTATTTATTTTAAAGTTCAAAATCACTCATAAACATTTACGTAAATTAAGTTAAGTAAGAATAGAAATATATTCATTTAACTGTTAGCTATGAATGATTTTGTTAAATACAAATTTGTACCCATATACCCATGGCGTCCAAACCTTGTACCAGAAAATAGCAATGTTAGTATCAATTTGTAAAACAGAATTATACAGTTGTTAAAAGTTTTCAAAAAGTAATGCAACATCAGAAGATATGGTATCAAACAAAAAAAAAACACATTTTTAAGACCAAGTTGTTTTGTTTTAATATCTTCTGATATTACATAAAAGACGGAATAACGCGAGAGGAACGTATTAATTGAGTATTTGGTTAAAGGATCGTTCAATTTAATAGCAAAAGCCATACAAAATTAGATTATTAACTAAAATTTTGTTAAGAATTCGGAGAAAGTTAAAGTTAAATTGAACGAAAGATTCCTCGAACGGTGAACATAAATAAACTCCAATCATTTTTACAAGTTGCTCGTGACATTTAATCCACCTTAGGTAACATTTATCGTTTTAATTATTTTTGTTAACCATTTAAATAGCATAATACATTTAAATATTTAAAAGAAAAAAAGAAGGATGGAAAAAAAGACAGTAAGAAAAAAAACGTTTATTTGAAATAATAAGTCTACATATTTTTACCATTATAATAAGAATAAGTATAATCATTTACGTAAGAAATAAGAGTAGGAAGGAAAGCAAGAAAAAAGACGTTGCAATGATGTGATGCAAACGCTACGTTTTTCTTTTCTATCTCTCAAAATATCAACAACTGTCATCCCACGATTCCTAGGATACAACTTCAAAACAATAGCGACCTAATTCTAAATTTCAGCTTTCAAATTTAAAGTCATAAATTTAATATTATACAGAACTAACTCGAAATTTAAAATTTCTGAATTAGGTCACTATTGTTCTGATGGTGCGACGCACCTTAGTTCGAGTTAGGTCTCTATAATAATTTATGACTTGGAGTTTGAAAGCAGAAATTTTGAATTAGGTCACTACTGTTCTGAAGATGCGTCATTTTGAGCGATAGAAAAGAAACCCGTTAGTAGCGATCGCATCTTGGCCAGGGCCCTAAATCAGTACCAACTCAGCTGATTTTCCGTTGGGATCCTTCAGTGAAACCAACGCTGATGATACTACACTTATACACTTATGGATACGATAAAAAAAGTCACTTTAAATACAAGATGAACGAAATAAGAGTCTTTATGCTTATTAAATGTTTCTAATTCCGCACTTTGAGCGTGAAATATTGTGCGAAAATGGAGTCGATTTATCTTGACACATGGTGTTAGAACAATTTGTAATAGGTTGACCAAATGTGAGACGTACCGTCTTCGTGGGTGCGCACGGTGACCGGGTAGGAGGCGGGCCCGTCGCCGACGCTGGTGCCGGCGAGCACCCAGATACGGTACTCCGTCCAGCGGCGCAGCTCGTCCAGCTCAAACGAGGTCTGGTTGAGCTTCACCACTGTCGCCTCCGAGTCCCCCCGCCCGCTCTCGACGCAGAGCAGCTTGTAATACACGATCCTGCCGTTGGCGCGCTCGGCCGGCGGCGGCTGCCACGACACCCGAATGGCCGTCGGCGACACCGAAACCGCCGTCACATTCATCGGCGGCGCTCCAGGCACTAAAATGCTCAGATATAAGAAAGGAGAACGGATCCTTGGACCCGCCGACCTGAAACTCAAACGGGCGTCTCGCCCCGTTACACGACCTAACCGACGCAATCACTGAATGCGATTGAAACAAAACGGTGCCCAGAAATAAAATGAAAGGACGACGTTAGTCGTTAAAACAAATCGAGCATGCACATTGTGTTGTGGTGTGTGTTCGGTCCGCTCGCCCATACGTCTCTATGTATCATCCGTCACACTTTCTCCTGTTGGAAGAAAATTGTGCTTATTATGTTCAGCACACGACACGAGCATCTTACCCGTGAGGTGAAGTCCATTTACGTATATATGATCACCTGTTTTATGTCGATGTTCGTGTCGATGGCAGTCAGTGTCAAATTAAAATAATATAAAATAAACGAGGTGTGAGCCTCATTAAATTAAACTCGGACCTACAAACGACATAAAGCTACTACTAAGATACCGTGGGCGCACCACGCTTCAACTGAACGCATCGTCGTGCGGTGTTGAAGGCCCCGCGTGCGCCCACCTTACCGTTTCGACAGATTTACAATTACAAAACAGATATTGTGATATATAAAACTTGGTGCTTGTGCTGTAATACTGGCTGCGTGCCGGGCAGGTGCTTTATGTGAAATAACATTACTTGTTACCTGTAAAACTTAGCTAACACTCACACTGTCAAAGCTATGGAAAGGGGCCCCGGTGTTGTTGCAAAATAGTGAGACTAAAATCTGTTTATAAAAGGCAATATGTTGCGGGGAGCGTCTTTTTTGTTTGTGTACGTGACAGCAGCGAGCGCTCGCGTTTGTTTTGCTTGTCATCCAAGTTAATCAGCGGAGCTTTTGCGACGGATAATTTTATTTCTGCACTTAGTGACTGCGTTTGAAAAGGAAGGAATTGGCTTATGCTGCAAGGGCTTTGCCGCCGGTCGTGTGGAATGGAACAGACGGCACATAAAAGTTTATAAAAAGTGTAATAGCAAAAGTACAACGCTCCTTAAGTATTTCTAACAACTATAGGTCTGCAGTCGCTCCCTGCATGTTATTGCCAGATTTCGAACATGGAACCAAATGTTTCTTCTCGAAGGTTCCCGAGGCCCCTCCCGTCTCAGTCACGCCAAGGTCCTCGGCGGCCCCCGACATACCGTATTGCTTGGTGCGCACGGCGATGGGCGGCGTGGTGGCGCCCTCGCCCCGCTGCGACCGCGCCGCCAGCCAGATGTAATACAGCGTGTTCGGATACAACCCGTTCAGCGTGTACGTTTCTGTTATTGGAATGCGTCTGGGGAAAAACGTCACTGATTAGTACTAATCAACAAGGAGCGCATAACCTGCAGACATTGTCATGGTTTGGGCATGTGAGGAACTCTGTGAAATGGCTATCTTAGAGGCATTACATTTAAGTTCTCAGGGTTGGCAACATACACCCAAGAGCAAAGAAAACGGGTCACTTGTTATGGTAATTCAGTTCAAAATGACCCGTTTTACTTCCTCTTGACTAGATTTGCAATCTTGAGCAACTATGCAAATGTCCTTTGGCCTGGGCTGCCGGTGTACCCTTTTTTTACGACTAGGAGAAGGCTAACGAGGATTAGCCTTGTTTCACCTATATTCGTTTCATGTGGTCAAAAAACATCACATGTCATAAAATGTAAGGTTTTTTTTATCGCATAGAGAAGGCAAACGAGGACCCAGGCCACCTGATGGTAAGTGGAAACTGTGGCCCATAGACATTTGCATTCACAAGACTGCACGCCTAAGAATGCAAATGCGTTGCCAACCCTGAGGGCTAAGATGGAATGCCTCTATGCCAGTCGTTACACCGGCTGTCTTATCCCCAAACCGGAACACAATAATGCGAACACTGCTGTTTGGCGGTAGGATAATGGATAAGATGGTGGTAGCGATCCGGACGGACCCTGCACAAGGTCCTACCACCCGCAATATTACCAGCTTCTTAATAGCTTTCAGCTGCCCATCGCTATCACGCTTGCACTCGCAACGGACATTATTTAATCCACTCGTGTGTCATAGGAAAACGAAGATTGTCGAAGGCTATTAGGAAAATGGTAGCACTGTATACGCTTATGAAACGTCATGTTTTAGAATATGACGTTTCATTGTAATTCTCTACATCGTCGCATTTCACCAAATTCATAATTTATTTTAAAACATAGTAGAAATGACTTCACTCATTTCATCTAAAACTCATAATCAACAGTAACCTGAATTACAAGCAATTATAACGCAAATTGCGTCACTTACCAAACACGTTAAAAATGACTCCACCAAATTTGCGTGCTCACTTCAACTCATCTAACTTAAAAAACGCAATTAAAGTGGTCATCAAGTTAAGGGCCGCTTTTAAATAGAAGGGCCTGTTAATTTTAATGCAGCCTGCAACAAAGTTGAATACCTCGTCAACATAATCGAGGCATTAATCGGCAGGCAAAACTCCGTTGTAAACCTTCTGTATCAGTGATAAGGTCGCATATATTACAAAGCTGATGCTCCTTTGTGTCCAAAGTTGGTACGTTAGAGAGATGGTAAGGTCCAAAAAGGTGGGAATGCTAACTCACGCAATACATTTTTCTTCTCGTATGAAACTTCTCCGTTGTGACACGAAAATTAACCATACAATTTAGGGAATGGAATTTAACCGGTTATTAACAGTTTTTGTATGAAAATAACTGGTCAAAACCGGTTATAACCAATTATATTTTGTATTAAGTTACGTCATCTCCGCGCAAAAGAAGAATAACCGAAGCCAAAAGAAGGGTACAGATGTAGTGAATAAACATAAAACTTCATTATTTGGTCGGAAAAGTTTGTATTTATCTTGCTTTCTCAGTAGGTTATAATATCTATCGATAAATTTATACAGAGGGCAAGATGACACGAACTTAAACGACAACAAATGTTTTGTAAAACCACCTTTATTTTATACTTTTTAGTGATCATAGTAAGCAGTTCCACTTCTTAGCTGATATGAAACTTTAAGTCTTTTCAAGCTCCCTGCAAGCACGCGAGAAAGTGAAAGTCATATTTAAACATATCATTTAAATGTTATAGTTAAACTATCTTAACCCAGATATCTTATCAACCCTTGAAACAGGTACCGTTGAAGAGTTCCGGTGGCCATTTGTGGTCTTCATCATCTGTTCAACTTCACCAAATAATACTTTCTGAATGCAAATGCCTATATGTATGCCTATAATATTTTAGGAGCTCCCTCAATTCCTCACGGATTCATTAGATTCAGATTTGGTGACAATGGGACCACCTTTGAAGTATACTCTATCAAAAAAATATTATTTTTTATATTGGCTTCAATTGACGGAGATATCAGTGAACGTACATTTAAAAACAAAAACTCACTTCCTATGGTGCTGCTTCGCATACGTGTCGTTCCAGTAGAGCTCGTACGACACGATGTTGTCTCCGGCGTGTGCCGGGCGCCGCCACGAGAGCGTCACGGACGTCTCGCCGGGCTCCACCGCCACCAGGTTCGAGGGTTGCGAGGGCACTCCTGGAACAAATGTAGTGTTAAATGCTTCGTCATTTGTTTGAGCCGAATGACTGCTGGAATACGGTAACAGATAGAAGAAGATATTGTTTTTACCGCCTAGAATCTCGGCCCTGGACATTTTCCCCTGAGAATTATCTTAAGATGATGTGTCGCGCCAAAATCACCTGCGTAACATCCCTAATCTTATATGTACATCTTTCGTTGTATGGTAAGCTAGAGATGAAAGTTTTCTATGACTTTAGTTTTCCTTTGACATATAATCTTCAAACGGCGGCACTCCAGGCGATTCTTTAGGGAAGACGTATCAGACAATAGAATAAAGTGCAGAGTATTCGTTTGCTGGTTTATTGCAATAAATAATGTCCAAACGGTTGTAAAATGGATGAGTTCAGCACAGCACCGGGTTTTATACTGCAGTGCAGCAGTGAAATGGTGGGTTGAAATGATGAGAGTAATAATGAGGGTATACTGCCCTTTTGCCAAATTATGTTTCGTCAAATTTCATTTAGCAATCAACTTTTCGCCAAAGTTTTATTTGGCAAATCAATCCTCGGCAAAATTTTACTTCTTAAATTTTTCTTTTCGCTACCTACATTTTTATCTTGCAAAATTTTACGACGTGAAAATTTATGTGGTAAATACTTGTGTAGCATATGATTTGCTAAGGCAAATAACTTATTGTCAAATTTTATGTGGTAAATAATTTTGTTGTAATATTATAGGTTAGGGTTATTTTTTTTATGACCCTAAAACGAAACTGCTCCCAGGGATAGGCAGGTTAGGGTTTTTTTTTGACCCTAAAAACAAAACTGCTCCCAGAGATAGGTAGGTTAGGTTAATTCCTTATGTTGCTAAATTAAGGCATGCCAATCAATACATTTGACGAAAACATAATTGACATCTCAAAATAATCCCAGGTAATCATTAATTTATCAAATCATTAGTTGGGAAAAGATATCAGTGCGAAACGTTGAGGTGGGAAATGTAAATTTTACGAAATGAAAATATGGGATATGTAGTTTGGGGAGATAAGAATTAACTATATAAATAATTTATGTCGAAACATTAGTAAACCAAAAATGAGTTCTAAACAATGCAGTAGATGGCAGACGCGCGTATCTATTTGGTCTCAATAACACTATCATTTTTATTTCGCAAGGGTAGAACACAAACGACTAAAAAGCACCAATACGTAGAGTCAATAATATATTTCTATCATTAGAAATCTCGAATTAAAACATAGGATATCACTAGCTACTACTTGATAAAATAACCGACTAACAAAGGTATCAGATTAATAGAATAATAGACACGGATAATAAATATGTGGCTTTTCATGGAGCATAGTTCGGATAATTTAGTACTGTGGCTTTATGACTAAGTGCGTTGCGGATAATTTTCCATTATGCTGTTCATTAATAAATGCTTCGTACAACAGCGCTTGTTGATGCGAAATTGTCTATGCTAAAATGGATAATAAGCGTATGCATCTACTTTTTTGTATATATATTTTGCTCATCTTATGAAGATAGTTCAGGTTTGTTTTATGTATTTGCTAATACAATACCTCGAGTACGAACACAGACCTTAATCTTAGATAGGTTTGTGAGTACGAACTTTTTCCTTCTATGAAGTAACGTTAACGTATCGTAACGTTAACGTATCGTAACGTAACGAACCGCGTCGCCATAGTATACTAAAATATCAAACTAGCGAGATGGTAGCTAATGTGTTTAAAGTTGTCATTTTCGTCATTGTTGTGCTAGTTAGGTATGCGTAAAATGAACGTTAACAATACGATAATATGGTATGATATGGTTCCAACCGGTTTACCCTTGTTTTGTAGACACTCGTTTCATATAACGTATTACTTCACAGAATTTTCGTTCCATAGAAAGCTATTTTGTGATGGTTAGAAGTCTAACCTAACCTAACCTGCGTGAATCATATTTAATAAACCTTAGAAAATAGCTTTCTATGAAACAAACATTCTGCGAAGTTCTATGAAATGAGTGTCGGTGAAACAAAGGGTTCTTATCGCTTAGAATCTCGGCCCTGTAAAGGTGTTAAACACGAACCTTGCTGCGTTTTGACCTGGACCGGCGCGGAGCTAGGCCCCGGGCCGACTGACGTGAAGGCCTGCACCCTGATGGTGTACACTGTATGCGGCGTGAGCTCGCTGATCGTCGTCAGGTGGCTGTTGTCCATCTGAAACAAGAAAGAGTTGGATTTTAGTGTTCCATGCTGGGCCTTAGATCATACTAAATGCCTTTTCAAAAGCGAGTAAGTAATGGAACGTACAATCATCTTTTTCACGCCACTGCTCGGAAATGTGGAGAAAAATGGTCTGTTCTTGGTCCCCAAAACAATCGATAGTTGTACATTGAATGAGCAGGCCTACTATGAATTTAAACAGACCAACTATGTTAACATTGTTGGTCTGTTCCATTGACCAATAACATCGGTCCGCTGATCACTAATTCGACCAATCAGAACACACTTTGTGCTGCATATGAAATTAAATTCGCCAATGAGAAGTCGTTTTATTTTTTTAATAATATTCATCCCTTCACGGATAGGCAAAGGAATCAGATTCCATACAGCCATATATGTCTGCTTTTAATTATCTGAAATAAAGTTTTTGTCACGGTGAGAGTCGTCAGTTTAAAAAACGCCTTATAAGATTTTTTTTATTTCCTCGCAGTAGTCGTGAAAAGCACTGTGTTAAGCCTCGGCCGAAAGTGCAATAGATGGACTCGTACTTTCGAGGACCTCCGCTACGCGTCGGCCCTCGAACTAACTCGTCCATCTATTGCTTACTTTCTAACCTCTACAACAATGTACTATAAGTACGCAAAATCCCACTAATAAAATGCAAAAGTTTTTGTTTGATAGTTACTCCTTCTCGCTGCAACGGCAACGGCTGGGCGGATTTGGATGAAGATAGCTTATAGGCTACTTTTTATCCCGGAAAAATTTAAAGTTCCCGATGGAGTAGCGATAATCTAAATCTACTCGGACGAAGTTGCGGGCAGAAGCTAGTAATTAGTATAATTGGAAAAAGGTAAGGTTGCTTAAAAACGATTTTTCCTGAGTGGTTTTTGATCAAAGCTAATGGAAACTGGAGTAAGCATTTCGTTCTTTTAATCGTTAGTAAAATAGTGGTTAGCAAGAAATATTTACCATTTGAGAATGCCATGACTGCAGAGGTTGGTTAGGATCTGTGGTATAGTAGATTTTGTAGCCCTGTAAGTAAGAAGTATGATTAAGCACAATTATAAAAAATATTTTTTGTACCATGAAATTAGATTGACAAAAGAGTGGTAACATGTGGTGAGTTACTAAGATAAATTTGGATTATGTTGCCAATTTCACTCTGAACAGCGCCCTCTCTTTACAATACTTTGCCATGGCCATACACTTATCGAAGTGAACGTTAACTTACAGTGACTTGTCCGTTCGGAGTCTCGGGCTCGTCCCACTGTATCACCATCGTGCTGGAACTTAAAGGCCGCACTTGCACGTTTCTCGGCGCTGAACCGGGTTCTAAAATAACATAAGATATTATACAACGATGTTTACATATTGGGTAAATAAAGAAATTACACCCGGCCTGTACGACTGCCTTGATCGCGGTTGATACAGCATCCGTCACCCTCGCACTTACATATTGGTCAGAAAGTGACGGATGTTTTATCCACGTTTATCCACATCGATAAACACGACTATAGGCCCGCAGGGAAGATAAGAAGACAATACTGACACGTGTCATCTCAGTACGAATTATAACCTCAAACCAAAGAAAAGGTTGCGATGACAGGTGTCAAGATTTACTTATTACCATCCTTTTACTATAGATGACGCTTTACTGATTTTTTTTAACGTTTTCAACGCACAATGACGCACCTACTTAATTTTGACGTTGCACTGTTGCGTTAATGTACTATCGAACCAACGGAACCCTGACCCACCATAGAACCTTGTCACAGTGATTGACGTTAGGACTGTCATACGAAGCTATACGACAATCGTACGTCAATCATTGTGACAAGGTTCCATGGTGGGTCAGGGTTCCGTTGGTTCGATAGTACCTACCTACGTAAAATAGAATACTAAATGATTTCCTTTTTTTGTTTCTTTAAGCAGGTTACCATAGGTTAAAAATCAATATAGCGTCATCTAGAGTGTATAAGACTGCCCTTAACTTTTGTCTTAACCTACCCGTTTTAAACATATAGTAGTAATAAAAAAATACTGTTACTGTTAATTGCATATTAATTGCCAAGGAATTAAAAAGCTGCCAGTATTGTATTTACATGGTTGATCTATTGATTTGGCAAAACAAATAGTTAACCCCAATATTATAGTAAAACATATCTATACCACATTAAATCGATCAAGAAAGTCATCAATGTAGACAACGCATCAATTCACACATTCATAAACATAAAAATAATTACCGAATTCCAATCTAACGTCAATTTTGTTTTTTTCCAGGTGCGATTTGTTACGTCTGTGTACTTTATCCGATATTATTCTGTCTTGTTGGATTAATATGGTACTTATGTCACAATTGCGTTTGATAGAAAGCACGAGACGAAAAGGTAAACCTATTTAAAAACCTATTAATACCTATAGTAAAATAGTCCGTACGAATTCTTATAATGAATATTCTTTTTCCAAAATACATTGACTTACAAGAATTCATACCGTTTAGCAAAGTATTTTCTAAATTATCTAAATAGTAAAACTAAAAAAATACTTTAAAGTTCAATTGAAGGTAAATAATATGAAGACCTTTATTTTCTTTAGTTAATTAAAAATAAGTAAAATAATAATTTTCTTTAGTTAGACAAATAAAATCCAAGCGAGGCGCTCTGTCTACATGGAGCATTAGGCTCTTCAGATACTCGTACACAGCCATGCGAACATCCCCCAACAAAAGCGTATACCCTAAACACCAGAGCAATTCACAAGTCGTCAGCATCCTGATCCTAAAATCGCGATAATTACAAAAGTTGAACAGCCAAGCTTTGTCCGTTTTAAGGTATCTCTGAAATCAACTCCGAGTGACTAAGTAATTTCGACAATAATATGACAAACTCCTTCCCAAGTGTTCCCTTTACAGCCCTAATAATTAAAAGCCCATTGTCGTAAAAGTAATAATACGCAAACAACGCAATATCAAATTAAGAAGAGACAGGGAGCTGTCAATTACGAACGAAATTGAAATAAAAACACAGCAACAAGCCGGGGCACAATGGGCTCGCCCTGTAATCGCGGTCGCGACACGAAAAAGGGGCGTCACTAAATAAAAATCTCCTTTCTGCTTATAATACTCGGAAAGGACGAAACAATAAAAGTTTTTCGGCCACGGTGCGATATTAAAACGATATAATCTCGTTCCGGGACACTCCCGACGCCCGCGTAACCTTCCCCTTTATTAGAAATGTAAAGGAACGACTGCCAGAATTTTCGTATGACAACGTTTTTATTAGCATCTCATCAGAAGGCCATTATTGTTTTCGACACAGCCGTAACCGAGACGAAACGAGTGGGAATTAAAAAAACTCGCATTTAATATTAAGGGACGATAAATTTGATGTGATAGCTGCTTGACAGGCAAAATGTTCTTTTATTTCTTTGTTTCCAACGGTGGAAGAATAAGAGACAATTTTTGTTACAAGATTGCTTGAAAGTCACCCGTCATGCGCAGAACGGAACAAGAGGAAGAAAGATTAGAAACGTTTAAGGAAGTACTTAATTACCAGTATAATGAAAACGTTAGTTTTGTTTATATTGTTGCTCGACAAACCCTGTTACGCTTATAAATAAATACGCCTATTTACCACAATTAACATGAATTAAATAGACACCATCATGCAAAGTTTAATAATGCCACAATAACATATGAGTATCATGCCATTAGATAACCCCTTTTATTAATGGATTACATTTAAAATGTCGAGTTTCTCATATACTTACTGGCACCTCCATACAAGGAATCCACTGCAAGGGCGCACGAAAAAAAAGGTAGCATTAGTCAGTAGAATTCATAGCTGTTATCGAGTACATTACACAAACGGTGCGAAACGGGAAGAAAGGTGTTGAGAAACGTCCCTAGCATTGATATAAATGATAATGGTGCATGAATAAATAACGCAAAAAGTCACGCACTACATCTACTATCTAATAAAAATAAAAATATATGTGCAAATGAAATAAATAAAACGGTTTAATAAAAAAACACTCGAAACCGAACTTACATGAAGCGGCGGCGATAGTCGTTCGTCGCGTTAGCGCGAAGGCATGAAAGACGATCAAAACAAATACCTTAAACTGAGATCAGCGCAAGAAAACAAAATTGTCTATTTACGTAATTCCAAAGCAAAACAAACCTAATAAATCGAAAGCGATACTGTTAAAATGAAAGGAAATAAGCGAATGGATGAACAAGTAGAAATCCGTCCAAACGTCCGAAAAATAAATTACGTGTCTGTAATGAAATGTCAAATTGGAGGAGGTTTTTTGCTAAGATTGCTCGTATAACGATCAAGATTTGGTAGACGGAATATCTGTTTTACGATAGATACCTAACTCAATATTATTTTAATTGGCAACAAAAAGGTTCAAGAGGGCAGGTACTTCAAAGCAATTTACGAAGACAAGTTGGGTTTACATTGCGAATTGATCCCTTTAAAAGTTGGTATTTCCTTCTTTTAATTGATAACTTAGCGTAGTGGTAAATTAAGGTGTACTTACCTTAATTTACCACTACGCTAAGTTATCGTTAGTTATTTTATTTTGCTAGGTTGAGTTATGAAATCGTCTCAACGGCGAACGGCAACACTTAGACAAAATACGTCGACAAAAATATGTATCGCTAATCAACTAAATTTACATTACTTCCTGAAAGTAATTTGCCATTGAGAATGAACTTCAGATTGCTTTTTCGTCGTATTTCTGATTCGACATAGTTTGTTGTTTCGCTACAGTGGAACTAATAAGTTCAGTCAAAACAAGATTATCTTGAATCAGGAATACAACGAAAAAGGAAGCAATGGATATTATTTATATTGACGACATGGTTAAGTTTAATTTAAACATCGAACATACCGGTTTCTCCTGTGGTGATGACGGCGGGGGAGGATGGCGGCCCGCGGCCGATATTGTTAACAGCAATAACATACATCTCGTACTCGGTGTAGGGGGATAGGTTGGTCACCGAGTAGTACTGGGTGATCACTCCGGAGATCTCGCTGAAGGCCTGCGTTCATTAATGTACTTGAAATTCTGTTCAACACGCCACGTGATTTGGATCTAAGTTTATATGTATACATTCAGCCTGTGAACTTTGGACTGCAATATACAACGTGTCCCAAAACTCAACGATAAGCCGGCACCAGAGGATGGAGCTGCTTATGAGTAGTCGAGAAAAAATGAGGAAAAGATATATTTTTTTCCTTATTTTTTCTCGACTAACCATAAGCAGCTCCATCCTCTGGTGCCGGCTTATCGTTGAGTTTTGGGACACGTGGTATATAGGATTGACAAGTTACATCTTGTCAAACCCTACGTATACATGTTATTCGGTTTACGGTATTACTGTATGACGTAGTACTGAGGTTCTTCGGCGCCTGTGTAGGACCAATGTGCAAGTGTAAGTTCAGGAATCTTCTCAAGAAATTATTCAAAACAATCTCAGAAACAATTGAAAGCATTGAGGATGTATAAAACCGTCACAATTCGAGTCATTTTCGTCAAGACCCGCCAAAGAAATCCCTTGCCAAAAACCTCAATCTTTTGGCATGTATGTACTTTATCCTGTCATTGAATTGCGTCTATATTCGCCGATCTTATCTAGACTCGGGCTAAAAAAAGTATAGAACAAAATCGTGACTTAGCAAGCTAGCACTGCCAGCAGACCTATTTTATTTCGGAAATTCTATTTGCCTTACCTGGTTGGCGTATTTAGGTTTATACTGTATGACGTAGTACTGAGGTTCTTCGGCGCCTGTGTAGGACCAAGCCAGTCGAACGTTGGTGGCTGTTATTTCTGATGCTCGCACCTCCGTCGGCGGACCGGGTAGGGCTGTGTGTACAAAGTATCAGGAGTCAAGTGGTGCCACACAAAAATCATGAGAGCAAAAACACCTAAGCTTGGCGCAAGTTGATTCAAGAGTGAACGAAACCGAAATAGTAGCATCAGTGAAAATGTATTCCTATCTTATGTATATTTGTATACAGCTTTTTAAAGTAAGAATGGACGAACGGACCATACAGGCTTAGTAACAGGGCAAGTCTCTTTGAGTAAGGCTCGCTAAAAATGGAACTCAAACAATATCAGCCCCGTGTCCGTCCATCTGTTATCATTAATACAGTCATCCTGCCCTTGATGTATCGCAACTTCTGTAGGAAAAGGGCACAATTGCACTTTATGTCATTTTGTACATTGTGCCCTTGTTCTACCGTACGTCCGATACGTGGACACTCTGCAATGATTAAAACAGAATTTAAATAATTAATCGTTTCATTTATTTTTTCTTCATAGTCAAGGTATAAAAAGGTTTGTCACTTTTATATCATCCCCCGTATAATGATCACTTTTATAGCTGTAGATAAAGTAACCGTCACTTTTACACTTCCATATACTGGTCAGAAAGTGACGGTCATTCGTTCACGTATGTCCACATCGATAAACATGACCATAGCCCCGCAGCATTGAAATAGAGTTGGAAATTGGTAAACCTTTTCATTCAGCGACTGCATGCCCACAGAGTTAAAATTAAATGAAATGTAAGATATATTGTTCAAAGAATTATTACTTTCTGGCGAGAATTCATCAAAGAAACTTGTCTATAAGCCAATTTAAAAGGACTTTGTTTTATTCCGACTGGTCGTAAAACATAAGCCCTTCATCCGAAGTTACAAAGGCTTTAGTCTGAAACTATTGGAGTGTATCAATAACAAAGGATGGTATTTTTATGACAACGCTTTGTCAAGTAACAACGTTGTAGAAGTTTTATTTCGAAACAAAGCTTGCAGTGTGACCAAAAACGAGTGGAATAAGGATACCACTGTGTATCTTAAATTCGTTTTCGTGTGGCAACTCTCAAAAGGGTCCATAGTAAAAATAATTATGAATGGCAACATTCTTAACGTATTGTAAGTCATAATTATAGCAACTCATAAAGTTTTTTTTTTCTGCAACTATTACTTATCAGGATTTTTATAAATCAAACCTTACCTAACCTAGTCTTATCAACACATTGTATATTTCAGAACTTCTTAAAAGTTTAAGGTTACAGCAGTATAAAAAAATACATTTTCGGAGTTCTAATAATCGGAGTTGCAATTTTATATAAACCTTGGCGTACCCCTCTCAAATACATAAATTGTGTTACCGTAAAAACAATTGTTGTTCTGATTTTACCATTTGTTGACTGTTTATTCGGATTTCAAGAATTCTAAATTACTGTTGAATAATCATTTTTATCACACTTTCATTATATTTAATAAAGAAGTAGATATATTATAACTAGTATCCGATGGGCCACATATTCTAAATTAAACTAAGTAGTAGGTGCTCAGAAGATTTAATAGTAGTGACAGTATATCTGTTATACATTGGGTTAAAAGTAGGTACTACTATTTTCGACAAAACATTCTGAGATTATAAAAAAAAAAAAATCGCTAAGGTTGACACTTTTCAATGCGTAATATTATTGCAAGGGAAAGTCGAACTTGGATCATGACGTGTAAATGAACTTCAACCGTAGGGTGGTAGACCACATATTTGGCCGATTGTACATACTGTCATATATTTAAGAATATTATTATAAAAACGGATTTTTGCCTTCTATCAAATGTTCCCTCCCAATATGTGTATGGCACGTTAGTCAAGATGGTAATGATCCTACTTTCGAAACTAGCGGCCCCGGGTCCAAATCCCGGTAAGGGTAGATATTTGTGTGATGAGAGCGAATATTTGTTTCAGAGTCTTTGATGTTTTAAACAATAGGTATATAAAGTTACTTGTATAGAGAAATACATAATAATGTATTTCTCTATACAAGTAACCTAACAGATACCATGTGAAGACTAATCTCAACATCAGAAAAGACAGTCAGTGATGTTTGCGTCTATTTTATTTTTCTATTTGTTTAAGGTCATGTAGGGCTAAGGGACTTTTGCCCATTCATCCAAAAGTAGGGTATAAAGGGTACGTGCGTTTTTTTGTGTACAATTTATTATACGTGTGTGTAACCTCATGGTTCCAACGGAAGACCAGCCCAGACTTAAATGCCAGCATTACGCTGAGTTGGAACCATTTTCTAACTACGTTCTTCTTCTGCGTATTTCTTTTCTTTGTTGTTGTTTGTCACGAATAAATACTTTTTCTTTCTTGCTTTTCTTTTAGGTACACGTATCTAACGAAGCCGTCGAAGCCGACAAACCAATACAAAATCCGCTTCGTAGCCAACTAACCGTAAAATTCGAATTAAACGTGGATCCGAACCGGACAATAATTAATCATTAATAAGTCTGACACCCGTTTGTCTTGGGACCGGCAACTTCGAGCCCTTCTATTAATGAATTATAACACTAATTCATAATCAATGTCTGCGACTTGCCGCAATTTATCAATTTGATTCCCTTAAATCCCTCTTTGTACCTCTGGGGGTTATTACCATAAATTTGCAACAGTTACTCAAAGAAATTATGAATGTAATTTGATTCAGTCACTTTCCAACTCTCATTATAATGGATTTGGGATTCCAGATCGGAAAGGGTAAATAGGGCGCGGGTCTGAGACGAGTCGTAAATAATATTTAGTATATGACGAGGGCAAAAGTGTGAAAAAGATTGGAATGTTTATAACAAGACTGATAAAAAGCAAGCTTTTGAATAAGCTGAGCACTTATTTTAATAATGTCGTCTATTATATTTTAACTGCCATGTTTTACACTTTACAGCAAAATACCTTTTTACCAACATAATAAATCAAATACTTCAAAGTTTTTGTTTGAAATTTTGACATATGTGTATCACTGCCAACTTAAGAAAACGTTTTTAAATAAAAAACATGGCAAGTAAACGTCAATTTAAAAATAATAATAACCAAAGACACATTTTGTTTTTTTTTTAAAGGTACGTTCGTATTAGTTTGGTACCTATAGCTTACATGACCAGAATCCAGGCCATAAACATTTAAAAAAGTTAGGTAGGTATGTATATTATTGACGAGTAAATATCGCGTTTAATTTAATTTTGCATTTTGTTTTAAAACATAGTCTTAGAAAAAGTCTTGTATGCAACGGTGTATAACTAAGTCATAAAACACTCGTGGCGTCTTCCTTTACGTAACCCACGCCACTCGTCTTTCTTATCCCTTCTTAGGTATACAACTGTTGCATAAACTACTATTAACTATATTTTTTTCAGAGTTTTCAAACCTAACCTAACCTAACCTAACCTAGCCTTGTCTACGAGTTGGATAATTTAAGAAAACGAAAAATGTACGCTTCCATCGATATAAAAATTATGACATATGACCAAAACATTAAAAGCACCCGTTGCTCAACTATCTGATTTGCATGTTTTGTGCTTCAAAACCATGAATTAAAAATAATTCAATTACGGCTATCTACAAATAAATTTAGACTAATTTAAAATGATGGATAAACTTTCTGCTATAATTAACAACTAACTTTTAATTAATTACGGCTTGTGAAGCGTGCAATCGTGCTCGCAAGCGAAATACAACTTTTATTGGTTTATTTCTTTATTTCTAGAGATATAGATAAATATACAGAATACTTATCTATTTATATATCTACCTCGTTTCGAAACAAACTTATTTCTTGTCTAATATTAAAATAAGCAGCGCATGAAAATAAAATAGGCCTTATTATTTACAAAAACTATAAAGTGGCCATAAATAAATACTACGGGATAAAATATTGACCTAGACCCAAACTAGTTAAGCTCTAGTGTTGTTCTCGAAAAAATTATACGTACAAGTAAAACCACAGAAAACATTCAAGACTCAAGAACATTTGCTTCAAGAGTCAAAAAAAAATGCTTGCGCTTACCACAAAAACAATTCCTCTTATCGGAGATCGCACCCGTAACGCTAATTTCATCATCGCACTCAGGGCTCGGAACCGGATTAAAAATACCGGTTTATTTCGGTTTTGCTTTAAACTTTTCTAGGGAACGCGATTTTTTTGAGAACTTTATTGTAACCTTAATTAAACGGTTTAATACACGAGCGGCGAGTCGAGACTCGCACCGAAATGAAAAGGTTTTAGCGTCAAGTACATAATAACGGTTTGAAATGTAACCGGTATCCGAGCCCTGATCTCACTGTCAACTAGGGCTTGGAAACCGGTTTTGTCATTGATCCCATACCTGAATCGATTATGGTTTGAGTTGGAGTTACCGGTTTACCAAATTCGTTCTATTGAGCGAACTAGACACACAGTATAGAGAAAGCGACGTATGCTATCTTATTTACACGAGCATCGATTCTGGAGATTTTACGTTACATTACGTCACTCGAGGATCAAGATCGGCGAGGCGTGATGGCGCGAGTCTCGGTAAATACAGTTTTACAGCAGTTCTTCAATTTCGTTCTTCCTATTTATCGGTAACCTAAATTATGTCGTGTTTAAACTGTTTCGTTCATTAACCGGTTGATGAACGAAAATACCGGTTTTAAGAACGATATTAACCGCTACCTTGAAACCGGTTTCAAATTCTGCTCTTAACTAGGCGAACCATGTCATAGATATTATAGACTTACATTGGACTTTGACTTCTGCAGTCTTCTCAATGACCCCGAGGACGCTGGCTGCCTCACACGTGTAGTTGGCTGACTCTCTGATGTCGTCCAGCTTGAGGGTGTTGAGGCCGAGCGGCGGGTTGTCTTCGGGGGTTAACCAGACCGTCAGACCTGGAACCAAGGCTAACATTCAGGTTTGGATTCAATGTACAACTCTCAGGGGATGACTTTACATAAATTGAACTAGTCCTAATCTAAGCGCTAGGCTTGTACACTGTGTACACTTTAGTAACTTGTCACTTTAATCGCTGTCACAATTCATATGTGGCTAGGTACTAAAGTGTACTTATATTTATGAACTCTACTGTACTCTGGGGGTCTTGGAATCCCTAATTGTTATTTGTCCTAATGCAATATGTGCCCAAATTTTAATTTATCCTAAATTCATTTCCACCAGAATAAAAAAAAGTGTTGTCTAATACAACCATAACCTAACCTAATCACGGATATTTTCATAATACTTAAAAAGTTATGGGGCCCTGAACTCCTTTGTGGGCAGAAGGGGCGTTTCACAAAAAGCGCGACTGGCTGTTCACAATGGAGTACTGGTCCCTACTCTGATGTATGGTAGTGAATTTTGGGTGTGGCAGGACAAGCATGAAAGTCGTATAAATGCAGTTTAAATGCGCTCTTTGCGTAGTATGTGTGGTGTGAAACTGATAGATAGAGTAAGGAATGAAAAGGTCAGAGAGAAATGTGGACTAAAAGAAGATGTAGTGACTAAGATTGAAAAGGGCATGCTTCGATGGTTCGGTCATTTGGAAAGGATGGATGAAAGAAGATTGACGAAAGAGATATACAGAGCGAAAGTGAGTGGAAGGGTCGGAAGAGGCCGAAGAAATACTGGAAAAGGGCCGAATCTTAAGTACCCGAAACCGACGTGCGTGTATGACTCGATGTATGAATGTCGAAGAAGCGAAAGACATTTGTCAGGATCATAGCAGGTGGAAAGAAGTCGTGTCTGCCTACCCCTCTGGGAAACAGGCGTGATTTTATGTATGTATGTATGTATGTACTTAAAAAGTTGTCTGACTCGGCTGAAAACTAAGTTACGATAAACGATAATTCGGACACACGATGAGTTAGGACAAACGTTATTATAGATTCCGAGGGACACCCAGGGAACGGATTCCGAGGACCAAAGCTAGACGTCACAGGTACAGGTACTAAGAATTCTGTTTTTTTTTTATTTCACAGGACTTTTGGGCTTACCTTTCCTCCACTTGACCGTAGGCATTGGAGAGCCGAACGCGACGCACTTCAGGGTGACGTTACCGCCCAGCATGACTTCGGTGCGCGGGGGGGGTGGGATGGAGAACTGAGGCGCCACGCGTCGCACTGTTGACAATAATACACGTTTATATCGAATAACTAGTGAATTAGTTCTTCGTTATTCGGTAACTATTCATTTTATCGAATTTCACTTCATCGATTGTATCATTTGATCGAATTTCATTTCATCGAAAGTTATTTTCTGCTGAAACCATGATATTTCAGGATATCTTGAATATGAATTACGTATGGGTTAGACTTGTGACTAACAAAAAAAAACTCATGCGGCGAGAAATGACTTGAATGATACGTTCGTTGAAAGATGTTTCAATAAAATGATAGATACCCTCATTTTACATACCAGGTAAAACAATACAATGAAGATTTAAAAACAGAATGTACAAAGGGGAATATAGGACAAGCATTTTAATTCAATGTGGTTACAGATAAAGTATAGAATGCTTCCCACTTCTTTGGTGTAACGGCGAAGTATACATCCCAAAAGTCCAAATAAACAATGACTTTTATATAACTCTTCAACGTGTTGCCGTAAATAATAGTGACCAAAAAAACGGATATTACACTCTTGATTTAATAAAATCCCGCATAAAATTATAAAATAGTCTGTGTTTAATAATTTTGTAGAAATATCATACTCATAACGAATTAACTAATTTCGCCGTAAACTGTCACATTCGCAGTAAACATTTATTTCGGCTTGTCTATTTATAAGCGTCACAATATAATTTACTTTAATTTCAATTTTCATAATAAATATTTAATCTTCGAAAATTCATACTGAAAATTGAACTGTCATTAAAATACGCATAGTTTATTCGAAATAACAATTTAAATTACCTCACGAAATCTGTAGTTAATGCCATTATAAATCAAATAATGATATTATCATTGTAATTATTTACGTTAGGTACTAAATTATTTCAATTTCCAATAAAGGCCAATCAAATAAGTGAAAGCCAGAACATTACTTTAATCTATTTTTCCGAAACAAGAGCGCACTACGATTAATAAATGAACTAAGGGTCACAAATCGTCGGTGATTATTTTACATTTCCTAAATTAGAAGTTTGATAATTGTCATACCATCACCTTAACGTCATTATTATCAAAAGATGACGCGTTGTAACGAGGTTGTTACAACCTCCTTTTTGCGTTGCTGGCCACTTTTACATTTCGTTTAATTTCTTTCCAAATTCAAAATTGTCAATGATCTATTGGTATTTGGATATATAATTGGGTCTACAGAAAATTTCGATAAGCGCAGACACGGGTCCCGTGTCTCGCTGTTTCATATTTTTTTATTTTATTTTATTGAAATATAATTCTGTAAATCTTTCTATTTCCAAAAATATAATATTTGAAGAAAGCGATTTATTTCAGAGTCTCCGAGATACTTAGCGTCCTAGCCTAGTTGGTAGTGACCCTGCCTACGTAGCTAACGGTCTCGGGTTCAATTTCTGGTCAGGGTAAATATTTGTGATGAACGCAAGTATTCGATTGTGAGTCTTTGATGTTTTATATATATGTATTTCTCTATATAAAAGTTGAGTCTATCCATATTACAGTAGGCCAAAAATGTGATGTACCACCCTACGGTTGAAGTTTATTTGCACGTCATGCAACAGCAAGTTCGATTTTCCCTAACAACAAATATTATGACAGTGAGAAGTGTGAACCTTAGCGATAATAAGATCTCACAGAAACTTATGTGAAAACTGGTAGACCACACGTACAAGCCTAGTGCTTAGTTTTGGACTAAGTTAATTCCTGTTATATTGTCCCACTGTTTTATTATTCACAGCTTTATCCCTTATTATCAAATATAGTCAAATACAGTCTCTTCCAAGACAACATTTAAAAACAATACAGCATCTCATTTTACCGCCGACATTTCTTTCCACAAATCTCATTATGTTAAATACATTGTTAATGAGATAGTCGAAGGCAAGCACTTTGTAGACGTCAAAGTAACGGAAGACAAAGGTGGAAAAACATTTACTCGAGTTCCCATTATGTTAATTAAGTGCCCTGCGCCTAGTTATTGTCCGCACCGTTACCGGTACCTTGAGGTAACGTATGTAGAGGCGTATTTATGTAAGAATATTACTGTATTTATTGCCAGGCACATAAATGCCAATTCTTAATTGTATACCTTAAAATTTCGTTATTTTTCCGAATTTCACGTGTCCGAATTTCCATTTTTCCGAAACCTTTGTTATGCTGGAGCTATTTTAATTCAAATGCATAATTTATTTGTTGTAGGTAGGTTAGGTTAGGTCTGATTTATACCCAAAAATAAAGCTTTCTTGGGAATTATGTAGTGTACCCATAAAAAGTTATGATAATGAAACTCCTTAAAAGTTGAAGTATTAAAAATATCACTGGAAAATGTTTAACAATTGAACCTGTTAAAGGGTTAAAGTCTAGCCGTGAGTCGTGCAGAGAGTCCTTCAAAGAATTAGGTTTGCCTACTCTGTGCGCACTTTATATTATAGAATTGTGTAAGCTCGTTCGACGAAATCCGGATATATATCCCCCAAAAACCAATTTTAACAGTCATAGACTGAATACCCTATTTGCACGTGACGTAAGAGCCCCTTGTAGTAAAACTGCAGCGTTTCTGAGATGCCACAGGCATGTCGCTGTGAAGGTATATAATGCGCTACCATTTGAAATTAAGTCCTTACAGAATACTAAATTCCTGGTTTCCTTGAAAAGGTACCTTATTAAATTAAGTCCATATAGTTTAAGCGAATTTTATAACGCAAAATATTATGGCTCAAATTGATTTACTAATTTTAATAATGTTTTTTCTTTAATTATTTAAGTATTAGGTACCTTAACATGCTACACCGAACTGGTAAAATTGTATTGAGTCTATTTTATATCTAAAAATTATACCACCTCATGTATATGTACATACAATTTAAGGCAAATGAATAAATAAATAAAAAAATTTAAAACCTAGTCCCAAACTAGGCTTGTGGTGCATATAGTAAAATACGAACCTTTGAATAAACCTTTTTTAGATAAAATATTCGCTGTCTTTTTCTGACCAATTCAAAATGCTTAATGAGAGATAAGGGCAGAGCATATTTCAAGCACACTATTGCGCATTTATGATTTCAAGGGTATTTTTATAGACAAAACAATTGTTACCTATATTAAAATCAAACAACACTCATTCCATATTCGTGCTGATCACTATTTTTTTTGTCTTTACCAGAATCGAAGCCAGGAATACCACGGTAGGGAGGATCACAATTGTAAAACGCCTACCTACCTACAAATAATTTATAATAATCTCTACAAGTGTGATTATTTTAAGTCACTTAATTTCTGTTGAAGTTATATGTCATTCAAAATGTAAGAAATTTTAATACATTTATTCTTGTGCTTACTTTCCTACTACCCTCCTTCTTACTTATATGTAATTATAACGCAAAGGTGTTTGTTAGAAAGACAAGAGTATTTTTTATTTTGTTTAATGGTAATTTCCCGAAAGTACGTTTTTGCGGCTATTAGTAACAAAGTAAATACCTAAATTGACTTCATCAATCATAAATATATATTGATTTTGTTATTGTTACAACGTCGTAATTCTCACCGATGAATGACATCTCCGAAACAATCTAAGACGAAATCCGACGAAAGTAATTGCTTCTCAGATCAAAATACCTAATTCGGGGAAGGAATTTTCAATTTAAAGTAGAGATAAGGGTTTTGTAAATTAAAGAGCCGAATATTTTCTGTCCAGAAATCACTCTTCTTGTTTAATTTCTAACTCGCTCAAATGATGAGAGGTATTGTTAGTAAAAATCAAACGAAAATCTAAAATTGACTAGGAAATTTTTACAAATATAATTGACCTTATTTCATGTGATACAATAATCCAGATTTTAGAAAAATCTAACAATATTCCCAAATATATAATTTGGAAGGTCATGATACCAGTGTTCGCATTGTTGTGTTCCGGTTTGGGGATAAGACAGCTGGTGTAATGACTAGCATAGAGGCATTCCATCTTAGTCCTCAGGTTGGCAACGCATTTGCAGTCTTAGGCTTGCAGTCTTGTGAATGCGAATGTCTATGGGTCACAGTTTCCATTTATCATCAGGTGGCCTGAGCACATTTTTGCCATAAAAAAAAACTAAATTGTATGAATAAATAAATATCCAGTTTACCTAGTCTTAAACTAAGTAGGCTTGTACTATAGGTACTATGTTGATACACACTTATATGGAGAAGTAAATAGTTCAGGGTGGTATTCTTAAATTGTACATATTGAAGTGGATGAAATTTTAGGTTAATTAATCGGTAAAACATATTTTTTTTGGCCACTTGTTTTTTACAGGTTCTTAAACTTTATAATAAAGTTTGGGACACTTACTTGTGACGGTGTAACTTTTGATGGCCCAAAAAAGATAAACCAAAATGCAAAAAGGCAAATAAAACCAGAGGCTAAAAAAAAAAAAAATTAACCTAAAATGTCATCCCTTTCAATATGTACACTTCATCGAGTACCACCCTGTACATAGAAAACACCCAAGGCTCAGAAAATATACTCGGAGTCATTACACAAATATTTGCCCTCACGCAAGGTCACTACCAACAAGGCTAATTTGGTCGTCGACTAAAAGAACCATATTCATATACATTCTATTTTTCATCTAGAAATTAAAACTAAATTCCCCTCAATTTTCCTTCACTCAGGAATACAAATGAAGCCTCTTTGAGCATCTGCTGTGTAAAGACAAAGGGCAGATCAAAGCGTCCACGTCCCTCATAACGGAGGATAACTGTCGCAAATTGAAGTCCGGTCAACAGAACGAGAGGGAAATGAAAGTCTAAACGAGTGACGGGTATGGACTATGGAGGTACGCACAGCAGGCCGGGATGACTATCACGAAGCTAAATTCAAAACTTCAAGTGTCCTATCCCTTTCGCACCTCATTCAAAACCGAATTGTGAGAAAGAGATGGTGTTAAGGTAATTTGTAGGTCTTACTTTGAAAAACCTGATTCGAGTTTTTGGTCGGCTTTTTTATCTGTTGCGTGTCGTGGGAATCTTTTTGTAAGAAGGGAGCATATAAACAAAAGGTTATGATGGGATTCACCTTTGCTTATGAAACCCTTCAACACCAGAGGTATCATAAGTTCGTTCAGAAATTCAGAATCCAGAATTCATTTCTATAGTCATACTAGGGGTTTATTGCTACCCGTAAAGGAACCCTATGTCCTTCTTCGGGGTTCAAGCTACCTTCATTTATCAAAATCAGTTCAGCGGTTCTGTCGTGAAATTGTAACAAACACATTTCACATTTCAAAAGCCCTCTACGCACTATCCATGCCGTCTGTCCGTGCACGATGCGCGACGCAAAAACGATAGTGCTTGCTGGACGACAATAATAATAATTAATACCATGATCGCACGCCCGATTTTTTGTCCAACGAGCCCCAATATCAGCAAGTCTAGCATGATAGATACTTTGCACGATAGTGCGTACAGCACTATCGGGCCTGACAGTCTGGCGCTGTTGTCCTTCAAGATGGATAGTGCGTAGAGGGCTTAATATCAGTATGGATGCTGTAAATGGGGAAGTAAGGTTGAAGGGTTGAAGTGACTGAAGGGATGTCAAGATTTCGACAAACGAGTTGCTAGATTCGTCCAACTGTTCTAAGTGTCACTGGGAGTAGGTATGGGAAATAAAAATAGACAAAAATAGTAAAACAGACAGTCGGGTTTACAAAACTTGCTTTTTGCTTGACTTGATCAGTTTCTATATCTTGGCTAGTACTAGTGTCACATAGAACCAAACACTCACAAGAAAGCAATCAGCTCGAAATTAATGTTAAATGGCTTTCTGCGACAGGGTCCTAATGGCTCTACTTCGTGACTTAAAAAAATATTGACTGAACAATGAAAGAGCGAGCCATTTTCCGGACGAGCTATAAAGGCCATTTATTTAGCGGTTTGCAAAACTTGTTATTATTGCTTACCCATTGCCCAATTCATAATACAAAAGCGCTAAGGGAATCCCAAAATCTTTCCTAATCGAAACAGTCAAAAGCAATCCGACCCAGCAATAGGATCCACATTTGACCTCCCCGGAGACCTGCCGCGCTGTACTGGACTTGCTCTTTTGCGAAGTCAGGTGGTCGCAAAAACACGAGAGCCGCGTGAAAAGGACCGTAACATTGTCTCCCTCTGACATTGACAAAGGTCCGGGAAATTCGCCAATAACGGTTTAAAAAAGTCCCGACGGGCCACGCGTGAAATGTGACGGGCATCTGAGGCTAAAATAAGTCGGGCTGAGGTCTGAATTAGGATCGATTAAATTATTAACGAATGGAAACGATTCGAATGGTATATTTGAATAGGAAAAATATTGCGGGTGGTAGGACCTTGTGCAGCTACCACCATCTTGTGTTCCGATATGGGGATAAGACAGCCGGTGTAATGACTAGCATAGATGCATTCCATCTTAGTCCTCAGGGTTGGCAACGCATTTGCAGTCTTAGGCTTGCAGTCTTGTGAATGCGAATGTCTATGGGTCACAGTTTCCACTTACTATCTGGTGGCCTGTGTGGTCGTTTGCTCTCTCTATGCCATAAATATATATATATACCTCCTTACTAATAAACGTTGAGTAACGGTGGTGTAACTAAACCATGCTTTGTCCTTATCTGTGAAATTCAAATGTTACAATGACAGATAAGGACAAAGCATGGTTTAACTACACCACGGTTACTCAACGTTTAGTAGTAGGGGATACGGTAAAACGTATATTGGCTCCTAAAATCTGGCACCTAGCGATTGTTCAATTATTATCTCTATTACCTCATATTAAAGTAGCCAATAATTGGAAGGTAGCCAACAATAGGATAGTTCACCCTATCTAAAATAATACCTACGGTATAATTTTAATTCCTGCTGTTTTTGACAAATATTTTTGTCGAATCCTAGCTATTAGAATTAAATATTTTCGGCCTATAGTCACGTAGGATACATTTGATTTATGTAGGAGTTAGGCTAGACTTGTAACCATCACAAGATAACCTGAAATCAACATGCGTTTGCAGAAAATAGCTTTCTATGAAACGTAAATTCTGCGAAGTGATACGTTTTATGAAACGAGTATATACAAAACAAGGGTATGACAGCTAACGACAAATCATATTTTATCCACACTTTAAGTATTGCGCGATTATGAATACAGGGTGAACTTATAAACTGTACTAAATGTCAAATTTTATACAGATTTATTTACTACATTTTATAGGTATATTTAAGATCCTACGATTCAAACCAAATAACGAAGTTTCTAAGTCGCCGGCGCGGGAGTATTGAATTAGTCTGAACTCGCGGAAGGGACACGATTATGTCCCTCTTCAAACGGTCTCTACTTTTCAGACGTTTTTGTACACTTTTCTTTTCGACGCTTCTTTATTTGTATACATGGTGATACTTGTAGTTTTTATTACTTTATATGAAAGTAAAATAATATGCATAACAATTAACACGACATGTACCTCTTTTAATTCCTGAAATAGAATTATCTTGTTTAGCAAGATATAAAAAACGTTTATAAAAATAGTATAATAATTATTCAATAACAAATTTGAGTAATACTTACTAATACACATTCACTTAAAGCAAGTTTTTCATATTTGTAATTTATCTGATCTTTAGTTTTACATACAAAGGTATTTTTTTCTAATAAAAAAATGAGAGAACTCAAAGCGGTTATTTTTCAGAAGTATCCCAAATGTATTCAATCTAAAATGTCAACTAAACCTTGAAGCACAGTTCCTGACGTATATACCAATAATAACTGTTCGTATATACGTATACCTCTATCAATGTGGTTACGAAGTTTGTTATCAGTCCTCCCCAGGGCAGCACTTCCTACTTCATATTGAAAGATTAACTATTAATATCCCAATTAGCTTATAAGGATTTAATGGACCTCGTGTTTCACCTAAACCTTTTTCAAGCCGGTGTTTGCCTTGTTTGCTGATAGTTATAAAAACATTACATACATAGGGTAAAAGTACCGGTTTTGGCCATCATTACACCGTTTTCGGCCATTTTCCAATTACATAAAAAACAATAAATTACAATCTTCAGCCTCAACTATTTATGAATATTATTTGTAACTTTACAATAAAGGGTACAGTGTCCACAAAGGGTACTTCTACTTAAAAAAAGTATTTAAAGTCGGACAAAAATGTTTTAAAATAAATCCTTTTTTTATTAAGATTCAAATAGTTTGGTCATTTATCTCTTTTTACTTTCAAACAAAGCGCTAAGAAATCATACAAAGATAATAAATATTAGTTATTAAAGCAAATGTGGAGTGTTACGGCGCTAACAAGGAGCTACGGCGTAGACCGGCTGCTACGCCGTAGGAAACCATTATTCGTGTGCTACAGCTCTACAAGCTACGGGTCGTAGCGTTCACTTAGCAACTAAAGAAACGTTTCAAAATCCTTATCCTTACTAATATTAGTAACTTTTAATGGTATGCTATTTTGACCAGAGCATTCAACACGGTAAAAACAATATCGTTCGTATCGTCAACGTTTTGATAGCTCTTATTTACTTGACATAACCGGTCAAATACGATTGGATTAGATTAGAATAGAGGCGCAGATCGTCGGTCCATCTCTTTGGCTGCCTGCCCACAGTTCGGCGTCTCTAACCAATTTTTTTATATTCTCAGGATTATAATCTATTTTTGTACCAAAATTAATTTTATACAGTCGAGCCGTGAAGAAGGAACATACAAACTAACACACTTCCACGTTTAATAAATAATAATAATAATAAATATCAGGGGATAAATCCCAGACAAATTGACCCAGTCCCAAACTAAGCTCTAGGCCTGTACTATAGGTACTAGACAACGGGTGCGTCACACGAGATATAACTACATAATAACTATTTTCAAGTTACTAACGTTTACGAGATATAATGAACGTTAGCTATAATAACAAAATCAATATTTTTATAAGGAATAACGGTCAAGTCATATAATATTCATTTTATATAATATTTTTAATATAACACTCCCAATGACTAATTTCAGTTCGTATAACATACATGACATATAGCGATCATAATACATAATATATTTTAGTATGTGTTACAAGATATAAATGTGAGCGAGCGAAGCGAGGGAGCAAGACCTCTCTGGGCAGAACCGACTCGGATAGGTTAGGTTAGAAGGCTAAGGCGGGAGCGAAGCGTAGCGAGCTCACGCCTTAGCCTTCGAGGTTATTTTTTTTACATCCCTTGAAAAAACTATGCGAAACAATTTGATTGTAAAATTAAAAAGGCCACGTAATACTGAAAATAACGTTTACGTTTATATTATACGTGCATTATATTTTTTGATGTTAGATTTTTGATTTATATATGTTTTATATCTTAGGTGTCATGTACATTATACACTTAAATTGTTATATCAATTGATATTGTACATTAATAACGTTATACTTTATGGAAATAGTTATTTTGACATTATATCTTCCGTTCATTATCTCAAGTGTACGTTATATTAAACATATTTATACAAAGTGAGCGTAAATATTGTGACTGTTATATGATAAGTTTTTAGGTCTCGTATTACTTACCCCTAGACAACGATAAACTTAGAGAAAAACATATTTAAATACATCGAAGACTCAGGTACAAATACTCGCGCTCATCACACAAATATCTGTCCACCGAGATTAGACCGGGACTGCTAGCTTCGTAGGCAGGGTCACTGCCAACTAGGCTAACGTTTTGTGGTATTTATAGTATTAAATAAGGATAAACATATGAATTTGCATTCACTGCTATTATTTGGTAACCAAGTAGTCTTCTTTAAATAGCGGCAGATAGTAAACAACAGTTACCGGCTGAACCCGATCCCGTCGAGTTAACGATCAACTTAAACTAAGTTCGGCGAGGTCGTCCGTTTGTCTTGCCGTTATTGATCGCTGTTGATGTAAACTGAACTTTGCGCGTTTACGTTTCGAGTTTGCGTTACGATAGGGTTTTTGATTAGCAAGTAGTTATGAACTTATTTGCAATCGGAAGATAGTTATGAGGTTTAGTTGCGTTTTCGAAGCGGGCGTTTTGGAAATATTGCGTATTTGAGAAATTACTTGTGTTCCTGAACAGTTTTTTTTAAATTATTAACAATAGATATTACATCTCAAAATAAAGAGCTGTTATATTTTTAACTTTCTAACCTAACCTAACCTTCTGCTAGAGTTTCTTGCAGCGCTTCTTCCCCGCAATGATGGTCTTTTTCGAAGCATTAGTAGATTCACTCCATATTACCGACGTGTAAAGTGCCCTCATGTGGCCAATTTACTGAATAAATATTTTGAATTTTAAATTTGACTTTATTAGGAAAAGGTACTTCAAGAAGAACAAGTTGAAACTTAAGGTTTAAGCTAAAAGTGAAATAATATATTATACATTCCTCATAATTAAACATTTTCAATATAATCCTGGTCGCGGCACCATATCAGAACTTCTAGTTATTATGAACTGAGTGTTAAACTACAATCAAGTGCACAAACGTTTATCGAGCAACTAATTGGAACTATTCAGTCATACACTATCTAAATGTGGCGCAGTTAGGCGTGCGCGGAAGCACTTTAGTTCGCGACGTTATCAGAACGAAATATGTTGTGCACGTTAGTTTCTTTCCTCGTACATGTGTAGTAAGTAAAAGTGACGGCCTCATAAGGGGCGGGTGATATGTTAAGGCTCCTTAGGTGGCGAGAAATAGTAGTTGTATACTTAAAAAAAAATCAAATCAGTATCTCGCACGGTTCCTTACCAACCGACACGCACATAGCTAGTTCTCATTCATTATCTTTATTACGCCTAGTTTGACGCTCGACTAACCGATTTTTTTTATTGATAACCTTCCGTAGCATTTACCTTTTTTATTACCTGTCAGATAATCCGCCGTCATAGCAAATATTCTGTAAAATATAGCTCTTAAAAGTTAGGACTTACGGACGGACAATGCAGGCTAAAAGAATCCTATTTGACACCCTTTCGGTACGAAGTCCTAAACAAATAATATTATAGATCTTCGTCGTTAATATTTTATTTTAGTAATAAAATTGCTTCATGATTTCAGTTCCTTATCGTCTGAGTGACAAGTGGGGTGTTGCAGTTACCGCCCCTCCGCCAGCAACCTGCTTACTTAGCCTTCAAGCATGTTGCTAATTGGGTTGGAAATTTAACCTGTTAGTCGATACTGGGCTGAATTATAGCCAAATAGGTACATATGTATACACAAAACCATCGAATAGTTACAGATGTGTGACATTATCGTCGATTATGCCTCTATTTTTATGCCAAGGAGAAGGTACATGAGCACTCAGGCCATCTGATGGTAAGTGGGCCCTGAGGCACATAAACATTGTCTAGATTTATAGCGATATTAGCTCAAGTGAGATACTGTAAGATTACTACTGAAATTAATGATTCAACAGTAAAAAAGTAAGGTCTACGTTAGTACTCACTCGCATGTTATCCACAGATCCTTTATTTCATTTGTTAAAATTGGTTAACATCTTCAACTTCAGCTAACGTAGCTCATATTAGTCACAACTAATTTCAAACTAAACGTAGAATGATAACTGTGAGTAAAGTACATTTATAATTTGATTATATAATGGCAAGGCTCAAAAAGACTCAAAAATATAGTTGACCAATTCAGTACCCTCCTTTTAGTATCGCGCATTCAGGTAAAAAGTGAACACATTGCTTTATATCAATCATTTACATCGCCGTATTTCCCAGTAGGACCGATGGAGCAAATCATATTTAACGAGCGCTGTTAATGACCGATCACTCCGTCATTCCACTACACAGAATACAGAGGAAACGCGAACGCCATATCGTACGAGTATATTCTACGCGAACATTGATAGAGCGTTTAAACTTAATACCCTCCTTTTGTTTTCGCGAAGTCGTGTAAAAGGACCAAGATAATATATTCCTTTAATACCAATCATTGCCATATTTTAAAGTAGTATCGATAGAACATGTTGCACGTTCAAAAAAGGAACTTCTGTTTAATTCACTCTCATGCGCTCTTATTAAGAGCGAGTGAGAGAGAAGTTCAAACCCGAAGCACCTTATAAGTGCTCACAGACTGTAGTACAAAAGCTATTTATTTTTTACTGCAATCATATCAGTATTCAAATAGATTATTTCGTAATTTAGTATCACTGTTGCATTTACCGTGCGAGTGTCATGTAACAAGCGTTGTTAATGAACGATCGATTCGTCATTCCACTACGCAGGATACAGCGGAAATGCGGACTCCATACTTTGATGCGATGAGCGCGATATGCACAAAGCCACTTAATGTAGGTCAAAACAGTAAAATGTGGAAAACAAAGTATCTACTTACACTTTTTGTGTTTATAAATATAATTAAACTATTTGTGTGTTTTGTTTTACATATAGGAAACTACAATATCGTTACTACTCTAGAAAAAACTCAAGTAAGTTGCATGAGATTGAACTTATTTCTCTTCACGTTTAAGTTTAAAATCGCACGTCACGACATATGAGATACGAGGTTTTATCAAAGTAATGGCGATATTCCGGATTCATATATTTAAACCAAAGCGCAGCGAGGGCGATTCGCCAGTAATTAAAATAAACAGAGGACTATCTTACACAAATTGACTCCGTCTCAAACTTAGATCTAGGCTCTAGACAACAATTATACATACAAAAAAGCAAGACTCAGAAACAAACATTCATATACTTGTCTAACCCGTGATCGTTTGCTTCGTAGGCAGTCACTACTAACTGGACTAACCACATCGTCCAAACTAGTTTCCCACTTTGCAAATACGTTTCACTCAGTGACTCATCGAGCTACTCTGTTATCGGTGGAATTCCCGTTATTCTTCTTAAAAATAAGGAGACTTTGTATTTTTGAGATCTTGTTTTTTTTTGCCCTTTCACTTCACTTTTCAATTGAAACGAGAAGTAAGATGCCAGGATACACGAAATAAGTCCAAGTCTTCTATCACTGCGCAACACAAAGGCATTAAAAGTAAAAATCACTAACAAAAAATAACTGAACACCTAAATACACAAAAATAAAAAATAAAACAAATTACACATCCGCCATCTTTTGACGTTGCAAATGGCCTCACATCTTGATTTAACTTAGTGACTAATATGACTGTGACTATGTCATAGCATGAAAGATGATAGTGAAAGAAAACAAACCTTTGACGTAAAGAGAGGTGGGTTTGGAGAATTCAGTGCCGATGGCGTTTTCAGCGACGCACTCAAACTTGCCCTGGTCTGCCTCCTCGCTCTTCACTATTTGCAGGGTACCTGAGAAAGAAAGAGAGAGAACCTTTTAAAAACTTTTTTTTTTAAACACCACTTATAAATTATTTTTGAACTCTCTGACCACCCAAAGAGTAAACTTAATTAGCGTAAAGTTCAGAAACCGTAGGACAAAAAATAAAGTTATGTGCTAGATTAAACTCTGAAACAAATCCAAGCAAGCAGTAAAACCATGTGACTTTTTTCAATGACGTAGTAGGCAAACAAGCACACAGGCCACCTGATGGTACTCGTATGTGGGTTTGTGACTCCTATACATTTACATTATCACGGCACTTAAGACTTCAATCCTAAACCGCAAATGCGTTGCCACCTTACCTTTATACTAGTAATTTAAGCAATTGTCTTATCCTCCGCAAAACAACAATGCAAATACTGCTTGGCAGTAGGTTTAAGGACAAGATAATAGTAGCGATCCGGACGGAGCTTGCACAAGGTCCTACAATCACTTAACCGGCTCTGATAAGCAATAAACAATGACCCATCGTATAGCTCCATAGTAGATCAATATCCCAAACAGGACACACTTATTACAGCTTACGTAAACCTGAAGCATAATATATGAGACACCTACTTATTCGGCAACTAGTTTGTGTTCCGAGCATGTATTTACGGTGAAAATAGATAAAGATTTATGACTTAATAACCTCCTGCCTCGAGGGATCCATTAGGAGGCTGCCCAGCGGCCGTGCGTCACCCCGCGGGGTGTTTACAATGCTTTCATGTAGGCCAAGGGGTTATTAAGCCAATATCTTCCCCATATTTTAAAAGTGATTTACTCGACAACCCCTACTTCGATATTACTAGTCACAATCACTCTATGCATGCGCCAAAGTAAAAAGGTCAACTTTAAGATTCGCAAAACATAAGGCTAGACTCCCAATGTTGCAGAACCGGTTCACCTACAGACTCATAATCAAATGATCTTAAGAGCTACGCTCTTATCGGTGGAGTATCCGCCATTAGTCTTTATTCTTTGCCTAGTATTCTTGACATATTGATTTTACCTAGTGACCATTATGGGTATATTCAGAAACAGCCTTTAAAGCAAAACGTTATAATCGAAACTGATATCAGCAGCTGTAGACGTTATAGATCAGCAATTTATAGGGTTGCCAATCATCCGGAAACAATTAGTTATGGTCGGTGAATCGTGCTCAGTCAAAGCAAGCTGCCTAGTGCTGCAAACGTTGGCTAGCATCTAGCATACTGAGTAAAGCGATATCAAAAAAGCATACATAATTGAAATTGCTCTGCGATTTCGTAAGGTAGCATCTACTCCGGTTGTTCACAAAAAGGAAACTTCCGAAAAACTGACAGTGGAGAAAAAAGAATCCGTGCAACGGCCGGAGTGGCGCACAAAGAAAATGTAATTACGATGAAACGTGAAACAGGACCCGGCGGACACAGACATAGTTTTAATAAAAACAAACAACGTGACCCACCGCCAGTCCGCAGAATATTATTTGCCGCGGCGAGATTAAAAACTTTATAAGCTTGTCTTTGGGCGCTCCAGAGTTGGCTGATCGTATTGTTAATGGTCCTGAAATTATTCCTTAACTTGAAGCGTCCGCAATTATGAGGTCTAATGATTTACGGAAATTGTCAGGAATGATAAACCGAAATGATTTAATAATTTTATTTTATAACGCAAACGGTTACAATACTTACATACAAGGTGTACAGTCACCTAATAAAAATGTCCAGCATACTTAGAACTTTTTCATTGTGAATGTCATTATCACTGTCATGTGTCGTTTGATCTTCCGTTTAAAGTTTACTATGACAATGCACTGAAGTGCTTAACATTTTCGTTCTGTACATATTGCAATGAGCATCGTAAGTTACAATTTCTAACTTCAATTTAGAGGCCATTCAATCATGCCATTTAACTGAAAATATTAAAACAATGATAGTAACTTTGTCTGCGACATATTTCTTCATAAAGTTAACATCGTCAGAGGGAAGTAGAAAATATGATCCCGGCGAGCCCCGGCCAAACCGCCCAGTTTATTGCTATCAATTTCTGCGGCGATACGACAAATTGAAATTTAATGCTTTCAACAAATTGTGGTTACTTCAATGTGGCTCATTTTTATTATTTAATTGTGTTTTAACAATATGCTATCGGTGTTATGCTCCGTAAAAACGAAATAACTGTCACAGTTTTAAGTCTTCTTTTGTGCTCAATCAAATCAAAAAATCTTTATTTACTCTCACAAAGGTCTGAGATATACTTAGGGTTACTACAAAAAAGTTAGTATGCTAACACCCAGTGTGAGAGCCTGGTGTCCGTACTAGGATTACCTGTATGACAGATCGCTAGGCCCTCCCCCGATTTCACAAATAGTTTAGAACAAAGGGTAGCAACAGCTTAAACAATTCAGCAATAAACTGTATTGTTGAAAAGAGCGATGACATTGAAATAAAATCGTCGCCAAAGTTTAGTCCCTGTTTGGGCGCCAATGCTTAGTCCCAGGCTGGGCGCCAAATCGCAGAAGCCTCAGTGGTGCCCCCAGTAATAAAATGAAACTACCGACCCTTACGTGGCTGGGGCCAGGGGACGCGGTGACAGCCCCGGCGATAGGTTAGGACGTTTCTGACGAAGGTTCTCGCTTTTTGAATTGAAGACAAAAGCTAACAATTAAAGACTTTTTGTACACGATATTTCACAGCTTGGTCGCTATGAATACATCATGTTTTTTTATTTGTTTCTGTAGAATAATATACCTTTAAAAATGTTCAGAAGTGCATGAGAGTGTTGTCGTATCTGGGAAACACAGGAATATTACTATAAACTGACATCACCATCATCGCCAGCCATTTTAATGTCCGGATGCAACTCATAGGCCCTCATAGCAAAGTTTTTACATGGCTAAAGTTTTGAATATAAAAAATGCCATTGAGAATGCAAATAAGGAACTGCTCCCTATTTCACGATCTCGACAATGACACTTGAAAGGTGACAATTCGGTATACATTGCAAAGATAATACGATACATCCGTGGAATTCATGCGCCATGTGCACTGAAATGTCAACTGTCACCTATCATTGTCGTTATGGTGAAATAGGGGGCAGGTAGTAATTGAATTCTGAGGCCATACTTATCTGCAATCTAAAGATGCACCAACTGTTGCAAAATTGCCTTTTACAAATATCTTATTGCAAAAATAATTTAATGGTGACACATTTCCTGTCTCCAATGTCCTTAATACTGCCGAAAGTCGGGGACTTATGTGGCTCACTAGTGTTAGACACCGCCGGCTGGCCTTAGTCCAGTGATTTATTACCTTTTTGGATGACTTGGGTCTCACTGGTACACTTTATATTTTAACGTCTGTTATTACGAGTAAGGGATAAGCTTAAACAATACATTGTTCTATAAACTATAAGATATACGTATAAGTCAACAATGTCAATACTGGTACTTCGATTTTTTGCACGTTATAATAATAACGTTAATCTACTTGTTTTATTAACACAAATAATGAGTTAAAATATGTATCTACTTATTTTAATTCTTGTGTTTAATTGTAACTTCGTTTAGAGCGACAACGTGTGCAAAATAAAGGTAAATTATTCTTAACTTAATAAATCGATTTTTGCATCCTAATGTCGACCCCGAATTAAACGCGGAACAACTAGGCACGCCGATTTTTTCTTGTACTTCTAGTTGTAAAAAACATAATCATCATAAGTCAACTCTTAGATTTACAATAAAGGTTTGCATAAAAACTCCTTAATAATCTTGCAACGACGTGGCTTGCCCAAAATCCCCTAGCAATGCAGAATCATAGCCCCAGCTCAAGTTGGCGTTTCTGAGCCATCCGGCCTGCGTCGAATAACGGATCCGGCGCCCTTTGATGTGTCAGTTGGAGCCCTATCCGAAAGCCTTAAGTCTTTAACAAGACGAGATAGTTTAAGTGATCTGGTTGGGAATAAAAAGGTTGAAACGCCTATTGATGTACGGTTTTATGTCTGTGTACGTATGATTGAATTAGTTTAGTTTAGTTTATTTATTTATCAATGTAATGTTACAATATAGATTGCATTGCATGTCAAAAAATACGAAATTACATTGATATCGTCAACAAAACATTAATACAAAATGATAAAATAATATTACAATAATACAATAATATAATAACACTCAAATAATCAAAAACAACAATGATAAACAAGTAATAAATGGTCAGTTTCCGATGTCAATACACAAAACTAATAAAGGTCAAATATCAATAATAATTTTACAATTTAAGTTGCATATATTCGTCGACAGAGTATAATAGATTATCCAATAAAAGGTTTCTCAGCTGATGTTTGAATGCTTCATCGGATGTTACATTTTTAAGTTTAGCGGGTAGACGCTCATAGAATGTGGGACCGATGACACGCGGGTTCTTAGCCGCAAGTGTCATGTGACGGGGAACAGTTCTCAAACGCCCGGTGTGGCGGAGCTCCTTGCCTTTATTGTTTTTTATCTCCTTGGGTAGGAGTAATTTGTATTAGGAATAAGTGCGAGTATCTGTTATTTAATAATGACTAGCAACCCGCCCTTACCTCGCTTCGGTTTATGCGAGTTTTCTGTAACAATCCTACATAACCCAGAATTTATTATATATTAAAACCTTTCTCATATAACATTCTATCTATCGATGAAAACCGCGTTAAAATCCGTTGCGTAGTTTGAAAGATATAAGCGTAAATAGAAAGGGACAGACGACGGGAAGCGACTTTGTTTCGTAATATGTAAAGAAGCTCGCATACACGGCACTGGCGTCATATTTATGCGTTACCGCAGTGAATGTAAAAAGTTACAATTCAAAAACATATCTGTCCCGTGTTTAGTATTACTGTCAACAATGTTGCAAACCCAATGTCAATAAAAGTGCCGCCAGGGCCAGAGAACGATCATTACATGTTAGTTCTTTTTATGGCGCGGTCGAGGCAGTCATAAACTCATTTCATATAATAATAACCCGGCAGTTCTACGGACAGGGTATTATTACGGACGATTACATGTCGAGAGACATAAAGGTTATGTCAGCGATCGAAATACATTTGATTACGTCTTCAGTATTTTATAGTTGGTTAATTTACTGATAGGTTATTGTGTAAATATGGAATTATCGTTTGATTAACTAAAAGCAATACGTTTTCGTCTACATACGAGTCAGGCATTAAAGTTTTGCGTTAATCCTGTGTTTTACAGGAACATAACATGATATCATTTGTACAAACCAGTTCAATAGTTAAGCCGCAATATGCAAAGTATTTACGAAAAACACATCGCATAAAGTTCCATATAATCCTAACTAAAACCACCTGTTGGTAGTGACACGTTTTATAAACACGCTCACAATGAGTGCAATCCAAAAAGAGGCAAAGTTGGCCAATTTCATCATTGCTCTTACTAAAGCAATTTCCAACTTAGCGAAGAGCCTCGTTCCGAGTGATAACAAAATGCGTCAACAACGCTCCAGGCTCCGTAATTAAAAGAAAAATAAGCGTTATTCATAAATGTCCAGCGGACTACTGGGGTCGTCGCGGCATTATACACCGGCCAGCCTCACTCGAACTCTGCGCCCGGTATATTACTTAACACGACCGTTTCAAGATAGTGTCCCTCGAAGGTGCTCTCAGGTCACCTTACACTGGTTAAGATAGCTTTATCACGGGGGCCGTTTAATCTAGCTCTTAGGCTGACAGGAGGAAACGGTCGATTTACTTTACGCCCACAGCGGTTGATTAAGTATGAGGTAATGTTATTTCCCGGACTTATATGAGGACATCTAGGGTCTTAATGAACGTCGCGCGAAGAAAAATTCGTGAGGTAATACATATTAAGTAGATAAATTGGTTGGTCATCTCTGGAAGGGCAAGGAAATGAGATCACATCTACGACAAAGGAATACTTATGTATTAGGGAAAAGGAAATGGAACGGGCAATGGCAGCTTAATGTTATTGTAGCTTTTCATTTAGTGTATTAGGTTTAGTCATGTTGTGCTATACACTTCTGAAAAGGTCAGGAATATTCTGAAATATGGGTGTATCTTCCTCAATTTACACGAACACGATCTCTTTACTAAGATTGAGTTCGTGTAAATTGAGGAATATGTGTCCATATTTCAGAATTTCTGGCGTTAGGGTTAATACGGACGGATACCTACTTCTAGTGTTTGAAAATAAGCATAGTGTTACGTAAAGACCAAGTCCAAGTATTTTGACAATCTTCGCGTCCTTTTTAAATAAATAAAATATGATGATTATATGATGATGATACAAGTAATAATTAGCCTTAGGTGTCAAGGTTAAAGTTCGCTTTAGTACGAATAATATTCTAGTAGTAGGGAAAGTAATCTGAAAAATTTATGAATACTTACGCAATAAAGCTTACGATGAAGTGTCGTACCTACTAAATCAAGTATGTTTCTGAATACTGTTAAATAATCCTACAGTCATCAACTCAAACATTGAAATTAAAAAATATAAAATTAAATACTTCAAAATATAGCGATAGTATTTCAAAGGCGTTACCCATTTCTAATTCTAACAACGCGATAAGTAAATTTAAAAATCCTAGCGTTACTTACACAAGTCTTTTAAAAACATAATAAATTGTGGGACGATCTCACATAAATTCACCTAGCCCAAACTAAGCCTTAGGCTTGTACTATTGGTAAATATTAGTATAGCAGAAAAACACGACGACGCAGTTAGCCTGGTTATAAATATGAGCGTGATGAGCGCGAGGATTTGTTGCTGAGTCTTAGGTGTTTTCAATTCATATATTTATTTCCCTATATTCGTATGTTAAGCGCTGTCTAGTACCTGTATAGTAGTTTTTTTTTTCTTTTTTTTTTATGGCATAGGGAAGGCTGGCGAGCACACAGGCCACCTGATGGTAAGTGGAAACTGTGACCCATAGACATTCGCATTCACAAGGCTGCAAGCCTAACACTGCAAATGCGCTGCCAACCCTGAGGACTAAGATGGAATGCCTCTATGCTAGTCATTACACCGGCTGTCTTATCCTCAAACCGGAACACAACAATGCGAACACTGCTGTTTGACGGTAGGCTACTTTGGGACTAGGTCAATTTATGTGAGTTTGTCCCCTGTCATTTATTTTTATCACCGGCGTCATGTACGGGTCTGAGTGTTGTCCTACCAAGGATAGAAGGATGAAACGAGAGTGCATTTGGCGGAGATGCGGATGTTACTATGGATGTGTGGTCACTAGAATGGTAAAGATTAGGAATGAATACATTAGAGGAAGCTTGAAAGTAATACCAATAATAGAAAAGTTGGGGAGTAATTGGCGGGTTACGGACAATTGGACATGTTATGAGGAGGGACGAAGGAAACATAAATAAAGAGTGATGAGCTGATGAGTATAAAATATGGATATAAAGGTAGAGGAAGACTGAAAAAGGTCTGGATGGATTGTTGTGAAGCATATGCATGAAAGATGCGAGTGTAGAGTTAACAGCGGATAGAGGAGAGTGGAATAAAACATTTTGTGCAGCCCAAAGGCCAGGAAGAAGAGAGAAGGAAACACAGAGAACATCAAAGACACATAATCAAATACTCGCGCAAATAACCCAAGTAACCTTAAGATAGCCGCTAATTCCGTAGTCACTACTAACTATGCTAACTAAATCAAAGACTAAAGCCAGGATTAAAGACTACCAACAGCAACTTCAGGTAAGACAACTTTGACCGCAGAATACGTGTAACGTGGAACAGCACGTGTTTCCTACACTGTGCTTCTAAATAAAAAGGACGCAAGCGCAATTTGATAGTCAAAGCAAATTCAACCCCCACCTTAAGAAATAAGACCACTTATAGATATGAGAGCTGAGACATGCGCCCTTTTTTTCTAAAGAAGTACAAGCAGTTTATGTAGATTTTATACAATAGCGGGACCGATCGCGTATAACCCCGGGCGAGTTTCCGAACTTTATTTCCTAGGCGATGCATCGGAAACTTGGTCCCAAGTCCCACGATGTTTATTGGTTGCACTTTATTTAAGAGTTTGGACGGAATTGGTTTCCGTGTAACAACAAAGAATGGAACAATGTTTGTTTGAAAACATTAGTCGCATTTTAAAACATTGTCAAATACAGAACGTTTGAGCGTTTTTCGTTTTGTGATTCTTTGTAGAGGTCGATTAGTGTTGGTATTTTTTGAGAACTAATAATAAAATTACTGACCCTTTTCTGTTTGATTCTACCACCTGCTATATACCCTTGTATGATATTTATCTGATAAGATAAATAATAAAATAAATAAATAAACAGCAGGGCGATAAGTGTAACGTTATTTGACACTATTTTAGGCCATTTTTTGGTTTCAACATTTTTGCTTTGAAATAATTACCTTATTAATTAATAAGTCAATTTCGAAATGCTTTTTTTTTAAAAAGCTGAATTTAAATTTCGGCTTATCCGTGACACGCATCGTATTGGGTCGTACAGATAACACAATATTATTTACCCATTAAAAATGGTTAAAATTATAATATATTGTATCAAAACTGAAAACCAAAAAAAAAACAAAACTAGTTTTACATTTTCCGTTTTAATGGCCTGGCATCCAAGAAACTCGAGATAAAACTTTTTCGTTTTAAAAAATTACATGTACGTAAAGTGCATAAAACGTAGAAGCCAGAAAAACGTTAGCTGGATGTGACAAGAGGCGGGGTGCGCCCTAATCCGGGCCGGAACGCCCCCCGCTGTTATTGTTGTTCGAATTAAACCCGGCTTTTTGCTATAACAACAACCAACCGTTGCCTCCCATTCAAACTTGCCAGGATCCAGCATTTGTATGTAAATTAGTCCTAATCTGGCTCGGTAGGTCGCAATCACCGCCGTGTATCTACGTCCCTTAGGGCAAAGAGGTGAACACTGATCATAATATTAAACTGGAAGGGGCGGAGGACATAATCTACCCCATTGTTTTGAGGTTATAAAGCATGAACACACGTGTGCTGATGTAATTTATATTCTTGTGGTCGACCTTTTTGTTTACGACTGTTAGTTAATATAGCTAGATTTAATAAGCGGCGCCGGTAGGATGTTATCTGTGGTGTTAAACTATTCTTGAATTTCAATGTGTGTCCGACCTTAAAGTTGCCCTGTTTAAAAGCTATTCTATTTACATTTTGAAATAATTCGGAATTAATGAAACGGATGAAATGTCCAAACGAAAATATATTAAAGCTACATTCAAGCAAGCACAAGAATAAAATAGCAACTCTACTCGAGTTTCAAGGAGTTTAAAAACTAATTTGTCACCTAAACTGGGATATGACACGCCATAGTTAAAAAAACCGACCAAGTGCGAGTTGAACTCGTGTGGAGAGGGTTATGTACATACGTTTCTTGTTTTGGTATAATTCTTATACGTTTTACTGTAATCTACAAGCAATGAATTTGATTTTGTATTCTTTTCAACATTTTATACTCCGTAGTTTCAATTTTCGTCTTCTTTCATGAATAAAATCAAAAATATTTATTTTACAATAATAAAAATATATTTGTGATCATCATAACGAGCCCGTTTGATATATGACACAGTAAGGATTGCAATTATTTAAAAAAAAGGAGGAGTTTCTCAATTCGATCGTATATCTGTCACCTGATTTAATCCAGTAGATTTGGAGCAAATTGGCTGTGACAGACGGACGGACAGACAGACGCACGAGTGGTCCTAAAAGGGTTCGGTTTTTTCTTTTTTTTTTGTACGGATCCTTAAATGTAAAATATTCTAAACACATAAGTTACAGCAGAAATATTTTCATTACATTTTTCAAAGAACTACGTTACAATACGCGAGTTATATCGACGCAAATTCTAATTAAGGAAAGTCTAAATATTCGTTTAGTATAAGTTTATAATGAAAACGTATACCCGACTTACGCAGTGTTTTTATTGGTGGATTTTTAAACCTCATTATAGATTCTCGTTTAGAATGAAAAATATTCCATTGATTAATCTTTATTACGACGCCAACAAACTCTTAACAATTTCCTAATCTTTTTAATTATGTAACTACTTTCAGCAATTTTAACTGACATCCTCACCTACGGCCTACGGAGCTCAGACTTTGTCTTTAACACATGTTCAGAAATAGGGGTTCAGTTAACTAACGGTATCAGGAATAAAATACTACGCTCCAAAACTCAAATAGCTGATGTAGTCCAAGCAGCATCCAAGCTCTACTTGAGAACGGGTTAATTACCGATTATGGAAAAATATCTTTAAGTGCTGGGGAAAAAAAAGGTGATGACTAAATAAAGATTACGACCTAACTCCACACTAGACATTTAGCACATAAGTAAAACTTATAGCTTAGGTATAGATTGCGTATTTTTCATTTTCAGAATTAAATAAGATAGTGTACTTCTCAAGTAATAAATATAAAATCAAGCTTATAATTTAGTAATTTATTCATTAAATTTTGCCTTGTTTATTTGAAAATACATCAAAACATACTCAAAATATAATAAAGTTACAAACAGACCCAAAACTTGTGCTCAGCCATCAAGTGAACCCCCATTATAAAAATAAAAGATTAATTAATGTCCTAAACAAATAAACATTAATGTTTCATTACGGGAGCATTAAACCGGGCATTGTCTATGTTCCTCACAGCCGGCCGTTTAATAATAAAGAATATTAGCCTTTCATAAAGAGGAAGGGATCGCTTCATTTGAATTATTAATATTTTTTGTAACGGGGTTATTTAATTTATTGATATTAAACATTCCGCACAGGTTATTAGAAAAATAAACTGTAACCTTAGCCGAGCAGAGGATTGTTTTCATAACCGATAATATCGAATTATAAGCTTATGCTTGCAACTTCTTTTGCAAGTCGTTGGTCCCCCGAGATTTTCCGGAAGAAAAAGTTTTGGCCGAACGGCGACTAAGGCTTCATTTCCTCCTTCATGATGTCGGTCGTGGAGCGTGCGAATATACACCATATTCTATAGGACACCGCACAGCGACGCTGAAGTCCGCGACAGAATTTATTGCTACTCGCCGGTGATGGCGCGCGTACGCGTGCACTGACGCGTTATGTACACATACCATCGCGCGCTCAGAGCAAACCTGACTGGTTGGCTATACCTACGCACGTGTGCGCAGCGCAGTCGAGCACATACTGTTAAATACAACGATCGGTTTCGCACTGCGGGGTTTTACTTTGTCATACGCGACCGACGCTATACGCTCGACCGCTGTCAGCGAGGAGGAAATCAAGCCTTACAATTAGGGCCGGATTAATAAACTCGTCTTGACTGTGAGGCCCGTCACAAGATACGTCAAAGTAAACGCCAAACCATAGAATACTGTCATTTTTGACGCATCTCGAGACGAGCATTAGAGTTGAGATCAGTTTATTAATGCGACGCACGCATGCTACGCACACACGTTACATACACGTGAATGAATCGTCCTAGGTGTGTGTCACTGACTGACTTCGTGCTTGTGTTGCTGTAGGAGTTAGTTATTGGAATTCTGGTTTAACATGCTTGCCACAGAATAGAAGAGAAATAGTTTTTTACGTGTCACATTACAGGTGGAGGGTATATAAATAATCAGAGTGCCTAATATGGCTGGGTTTGTCGCGTGACATATTGTGGATAAAACATCAGTGACTTTCTGATTCGTATATAAGTACATGAGTGACGGATGCTTTGTCCACATTTTGTCACGCGATAAACGCAACTATAATAGGCTCGCAGCTAATGTGACGCCCTTCAAGGGCATAGCAAAGAGGGCTAAAACTAGATATTGAATACGGGAACATCTTAAAATTCCGATTTTTTGAAAAAAAAAACTGATTTTTTTTTCTTTTTTTCCATCTTATCCATTAACCTACCGCCAAACAGCAGTGTTCGCATTGTTGTGTTCCGGTTTGGGGATAAGACAGCCGGTGTAATGACTAGCATAGAAGGATTCCATCTTAGTCCTCAGGGTTGGCAACGCATTTGCAGTCTTAGTCTTGTAGTCTTGTGAATGCGAATGTCTATGGGTCACAGTTTCCGCTTACCATCAGGTGGCCTGTGTGCTCGTTTACCTTCTCTATGCCATAAAAAAAAAAAAGAATATATTTGTGTTTATTTTCATTTTCCCGAAAGCTATGTTATGCTGGAGCTATTTTAGATTCAATGCATAGTGTAACTACTATACGTAGGTTAGGTTAGGTTTGATTTATAAGCGATATCGTAAAACAGTCTTGTAACAAAATATTGCATTCGGATTATAAAAATGGGATTTTAAAGAATTTGGAATTATGACTCTTCGAAATTATGTAATGTAGGGTATTTAGTAGTACGGTTGCATACTATTTATTTTTATACAAATAGCGGCGGTTTTTTTTACGCAATAGGAATTTACAAAGGCTAACTTATCTATTTAAGGGATCTCTTCCAGCTAACCAATAATATAATTGCCATTATAACCTACAACCACTAAGTTGAGCTATGTAGGTAACTTTGGATTTTGGCCGATTTCTTGCTCTTTAAGTCAAAAAGTCAAAGTCAAAGTTCTTTATTCTTCAATTTAGGCATAATATAATGCACCTATGAATGTCAAAAAGCATTACCACCGGTTCGAAAAATAAAACCTTTGCCCCGAGAAGAACCGGCGTAAGAAACTCGGCAAGGTATATTTTTTTCAAGAAAAAGGTTTACATCATTACATTATAATTATAAATAGTTTACAATATCACGGTATTTTTGTACAGTAGGTGCACCTTTTTTTAGCGTAGATTACTCATGCAGGACGGACGACTCACTGCCAAACATCCCTATCCATGATATAATCGTTTACTTTATAATATGCTCGGGAAATTAGTTTTTGTTTTACGACAGATTTAAATTTAGAGTCAGTAAGTTCAGTAATACTTTTTGGAATTTTATTGTAGAATTTTACACAATTTCCCAAGAATGATTTTGAAGTTTTGGCCAGTCTATAAAAAGTGGTTTACGCAGCATTCCAAGTTTCTATTGATAACACTCACTGCATATTTGTAATCGTCGTAAATTATACTTAGAGCAATTGAGCTTGCTACTCTGTAGCAGTTAGATTGGTACTTAAGATGCAAAACCAATTACACAGTTAACTGAACAAGATGGAGAGCCAACACTCAGAGAGCTAAGATCGATGCAGCGGTACATTTGGTCGTCTGTTCATTTATAATAATAATAATAATAATATAATTGGCCGCAAGGCAGCTAGTGGCGAGCTGTGGTGAGTGGCGACACCACGGACCTGAGTGCTCCCGAGGGTAGGTTCTGTTCCTCACCTCACGCTTGCCTTCACCGGCCGGCTGCGGTGTGCAATGACGAGGAACAGACCCTCACCTCTGGCTTGCCTTTATTGGCCGGTCAGAGTGGAGTCGCAAGAGCTATATGCTCGAAGGGTGGATGTGTTGCATAAGTGGTGAGTGGGCACCTTATGGTCGTTTAAAGTCCAGAAGCACCTCTCCACCCTTAGCCCCTCTGGAACTGTTGCCTCCCTGCTGCTATATATATGTGGCTATTTTGGGAGGTCCATTCCATTGAGTTGGCGAGTCACCGCCTGCCATTTAAACCAAAGTAATTAGCATTGGCCAGGCAGGCGCCGTAGTTTCATCAATAGCCTAGTTATCACCAATCCATATCAGTTCACTCATAGAACCTATTATTAGTATTCCCATCCTTCTTAAATAGTCTTTACACTGACCGGTGGTTGTCCGTGGGAGCATACTTCTTTAGTTTGAACTCAGGGACAATCGCCGATTGGTGTCCCATAACTTTACTAAATTAAACTTGTCTAAAGGGCCTCTGCGTGTTGGCTTCGGCTCCATGTACGCCTTCCAAAGGTCCGGGACTCCCATAGTCCCGTGATTGGTAAAGACATACAAATAATAATAAAATCTTTATTCAAAGCACTTTTTTACAATGTATAACTATGTACTAAACAGAAACAAAAGAGACTTATAAATGACATGCCTGAACTAGGATGCAGGATGCTCCTGTATCTCAGGCGTAAAGGGACTAAGACTAACTAAAAACAATTACATGCAAAATACAGTTAGTTATAAATATCTTTAGAATTTAATCTTTATAATGACTTAAATAAATAACTTGTAAATATAATTAAGTTACTTTGAGTGATCTTTCGCCGTTTTTCTTATTTGACACATTCTTGTTTTAACAGATTCCAGTGGGCATATGGTTGCGTTTATCGCGTGACAAAATGTAGATAAAGCATTCGTCACTCTCCTACTTATATACGTGTCAGAAAGTGACGGCTGTTTTATCCACATTTATCTATTCAGCTTGGTAAAACCATGTCTTTGAGGTGTAATGGTGTTTTTAATTCGAGCGTCGAGCGAAGAGCTATCAAAATGTCGACAGTACGGATCACGCCAAGAGCAGCAATAAGGTTTTACCCAGGAGAAAACAGGCTCAGCTTAAAAGAATTCAAAACTGAAATGCGAGGGCACACTAAATATGTGTGACAAGTCGTTCGCTCCCTAACAGAAATCTCACTATTTGCCCCTAACGCCGCAAGTCACCAGCGATCCTGGTCATCTTTGAATTAAAAAAACATTTTTCTCGACTACTCTTCTTCCTTCCTTATCTGTCATACGAATGCCCACTGAGTTAACTTTAAAAAGTCACTTCGTTAGGTCAACAAGGCACATATTCAACGTACAGCATGAAAGTAAAACACGAGTTAATCAAGTAGAAGTGACACTAATTGTAATTGGCACTGGACGCTCTGTTCGTTTCTAGGTCTCCTGTGACCAATTTCAACTTAGACATTGATCCCATGATTTATTGACGGAGAAACGTAACATTAATGTTTTGTATATTGTGACATATTTAATAAAACAACATACACGTAGAAAACATAACTGTAAAATTAATCAAGCGATTGTTTTTAGCCACAATTGCCTGCGTGATAACTAAATTAACGCATCTGGAGATGATGTAATAAAAATTCTATTTTGCCAGACAAGATAACAAAAAAGCGATTGAAAAAAAAAAGGTAGATTGTACATAAATACAAACATTAAATCTCCCCTGTTTCCCTGAGGGGTAGGCAGAGACCACTTCTTTCCTGCTACGATCCTGACAAATCTCTTTCGCTTCTTCCACATTCATACATCGAGTCATGCACGCAAGTTGATATCGGGTACTTAAGGTTCGGCCTTTTTCCAGTATTTCTCCGATTTGATTCGAAAAAGTACGCCTAGGGCGGCCCCTTCCGACCCTTCTACTCACTTTCGCTCTGTATATCTCTTTCGTCAATCTTCTTTCATCCATCCTTTCCAAATGACCGAACCATTGAAGAAGATTGTAACAAGGAGTATTGTAACTAACAGTTTATTGAATAAGCAACTCTGCATAAAGCACGTAAGAGTATAGGTGAGTAAATGAAGCGAGTTATGTTCTAGATCATAAATATCATAATTGAATATTATACTACTGTGACCTTTAAGACCTACTGCGCCTCATTTCGCGAACGTAAATGTCTGCACGAATCAGTGCTATTGCCAGTGTCATATTACATTTTGACAAATCTCTTTAGTCCCTAGCGGCCAAAGAATGTACCGAGGCTAGGCTCTTGTTCTTTACTCCACATTACGAGACAAATCTTATGATAATCTTGATAATACTTGCCATTAATCATATGTCTTTTTAGGGATAAGCTTCTAGCATGCTATATATTGTATGAGAAAATTTCTATGCCCTGCCGGGGTGCCAGTGGTTTAGCTTGTTGTCTTTAAGTGTTATAAACTGTGTAATTCAATGAATAAATAACACGGAATGTTTTCAAGCAAGCCACTGAATTCACAAAACAATTGATAAAAGATTTGACGGTGACGAACGGGATCAAACTTTGCTTTCATTAGGCTGGAACATTTCAAGCGCTTGAAGGCCCCTAAACCCTTGTGCCAAGTTTGGGCACTATTAAAACAAGGCATCGTAATTACGGCAAGTAGCGGCTTAGCCGCGGATCAGCCGATAAGTAGTCTAAGCCGCCATAACGCTTCTAGACCTTTGACAGGGCGTTCGTAAGTGTTAATACCGAGATAATGTGATGATTAAGTACTGATGATGGGGTATGAGAGGGCGCTGACAGCTAGGTTTACTGTGCTGGTTTTTTTTTGAGGCTGAATCCGAACAGATTGATGTTGTTTCGTTTGGAGTGTTATTCTACTTGGTTAAATCTTATTGCTTTTAACATGTTATCGTATTGGTAACGTTATAATAGTGCTTGTTTACTTGAGAGTAATGGCTGAGCATGTCAAACGCTGTAAATGTTATTCGATTACAATTAAACTCATATGAACTTGTGAAGAAACATTATAAAGGACATTTAGTTGGACCACCTTATTGGTACTAACTATACATTTACACGTATATTTTATTTCCAAAAAAGACGTTATTAATTCAACACCAACTAGAAGCAAGGTATTGTAGACTTTTTGTCTCTGAAGGAATATTAATCGTATCCTGAAATATGCACAGCTAAAAAGCGTTTTGCAAAATGAATAACTTTGTGAAACGTTTTTAAGCACATCACATCACACCTAAAACAATCATCCTGTTTAGCTTCAACTTTTGAATAGACAGGTATTACTTTGTCTCGACATCTATCTATTAAAACATAATGAATGATCCCAAAATTATTTCTAATGAAAACCTTCAGAAATTGAGTTTCATAATGAAGATTAAAAAACGTTGGTGCGCAGAATACAATTAGCGAAACTTAATGAAAGTTCGGCGCATGCCCTGTTTGCCGCGATATGATAAGCCCCTGAAAGACGACGGAATGTTAATTATAAGCGTTCTAGGGACGGTACAGACGAGCGGCTCGGACGCGGCGGTTTTTAATGGGGTGGCCAGCATTAAAAATTGGTACGCTTGTACCAGCGCCTCTATTCTAGGCGGTAAAATCCAAATCGTATTTGACCTGTTATTGTATTGTTTTCAACTAGGCCGTCATTACTGTCAAGTAAATAAGAGCTATCATAACGTTGACAATACGGTAACATATAAAAAACGATATGGTTTATACTGTGTTGAATAAAGGCCCTGATCGGTTTAAAGCATCCTACAAATTCGCATGGTAGTTTGAACATGACCACGCCACAATATACTAAAGTACTGTACCTACAAGCGACGAAAGTCGTAGATAAGTATTTTTGTTAAACCATGCTATTGTTAGAATCTTTCTCGACGTTGTTGACGTGAAACTATTGATAAATGTTGGATGGATGACTGACCTATATAAATAAATAGGTATAGTTCCATCGTTGTACAGTCAACGTCATAAATAAGTTATCATTTATGTACCTTGTCACTTTCAATCGTTTCACAATTTTGTATGACATTTGAAACATGACGTTAAAGTGACAACGTACATAAATGATCACTTATTTATGCTGTTGATTGTACCATACATCTGTACATCAGAGCCTACACTATCTCTTTTTTTTATACCACGACGACGGTGGCAAACAATCTTACGGTCCGCCTGATAGTAAGCGGTTACCGTAGTCTATGGACGCTTGGAATACCAGATCACATGCGCGGTGCCGACCCTTTAAAAACCTAATTTACTCTTGTATATGTAAGTAGTTATTATTTAAAACCATGTCCTATATTCGTCAACCACAATAAAATCCTATCACTCTCAACGCAACTTAAAAACATAAGATACTAACACAATCCTTAACGCATATCTTGATAAAAACAACGTGTGGGTTTTTAGGTTGGCTCATGTTGCCAATTTTAGTCAAGTTTGTGCAAAATTTGGAATTAGATGGAATTGGAATTGTGCACATGCTTGTTTGTGAAAATTGGAATTTGCGCAAGTATGATTGAGCGTGTAGCCGGGCCCTAACAGCGCCGGTATTATTTTCACCTTTCTTGGTATCTGCGTCGCAACCGCCCGTCTGCCACCGGCCAGTATGTAAATATTTTCACTAATAATGCCATTATGCACTTGGCAGGAGGTGAGAACCACTTTAAATTCAGTTAAAGCAAGACCGCGGCCGCGGGCTCCTCCAAATCTCATTAACTTTAATTTATTCCCTTGGATTATTTCTCCTCGGTTGCGTTTGTTGTAACTTTTTGGTTACGTTGATTATAAATAAATTTCACTATGTAAATTTGGCGGATAATTAATTTAATGGGAAAGCGAGTTTTATCTAAAAACAGAGCGAAAATCGCGAAACCGAGGTCTTGATCTTTCCTTACGGAAATAAATTGAAAGCTTGCAACATATTTCATATCCTTTGGTGCAGTGCTAGTGTAGATCAACTGCATAAGGTATTGTCTACTGTGGCCGTCTTGTTCTAGTTCACAATGAAAAATAAGACAGCTTTACTTACCAGCTATAAATTGCCGTATAAAAACTGTTGACAGACTACTAACAGTGAGGCGATTCTCGGTCGCGATCGAGATGCATTCCTATTGGAGATTCAATAGAAGTGACGTTGTCATTCCATTCAGATTCACGATAGGGATTCGTCTCGAATGATCCGAGAATCCAGGACCTGTGAGCACGTGAGGACTACCTATGCTTGTCTCGGCCATGGTTCATTCATTCGACGCTTCGATGCCATGAAGAAGGCAAACAAGTTAACTGATACCCTAGCCAAGATGAATTACGCTAACAAGCGTTTCTATTCGTTTTGTGTTTCAATCACTGGTAGATGACGTGATACGAGAAGTCACGAGAACTCCCAGTGACGCCATTGGTTTAAAAACGGAACGAATAGAGACGCTAGTTAGGGTAATGCATCTTGGCTAGGGTCCCTGAATACACATCTTTTTTTTTATCTATTCTCCTCGGTAAAACCACATTGCTATTGACACGTTATCGAGTTGATTTAAGTCAGCGGCCATTAATGTCAAGTAAATAAGAGCTATTATAACGTCGACATCACGATAACATGTCAAAAGGAATAGGTTTTACCAAGTAGAATAGAGGCTCTGATATTGAGAGTGTAGCCCCAATAGCCCCATACATTTCAATTCTCAAGACTGCAATCCTAAGGCCCGTATTAATAAACTGATCTCAACTGAAATGCTCGTCTAGAGATGCGTCAAAAATGACAGGGTTCTGTAGTTTGGCGTTTATTTTGACGTATCTTGTGACGGGCCTCACAGTCCAGATGAGTTTATTAATACGGCCCTAAGACTATAAATGCGTGGCTAACCCAGAGGCCTCGCTAATTACTTTGATAAAAATATTGTAACCTAGGTCACTCTCACTACCAAGACGAATCCAACGACACCTCATTCGTTAAAATTCATCGAGCCGTTTATGCTGCAGAGCGTGCCAAAGAAATAGACATGCACACATCGAAAAACATAACCCTCCTTCTGACGCACTCGGGTAAACAGGACCTAACTTAAGTAGATACAGTCCACCAAATAAGTTCTACAGTAGGAAACAAACGATTCACACAAGGCCTTTAGTCATTTCAAATTCTGACGTCTCAATAGGGCACAAAGTCTTCAAGTACTTATTTCCTCGTGTCAATAATGACACAATAATGATTCGGTGTCATTTGACGGCACATTCACCGTTGATTGATGTTTAGATCTCATTTTAGATAGCTTGTCGTCACGGACGTCTGGAAGGCACAAACGACTTCAAGTACGGGAACGTGTGGAAAATGATATTAAAAGTGCTCTGCTTCAAATTTACGTTAATGTAAGGAGATTTTTGTGATATTATCAGTGTTTATTTTTATTACTTTTTATCATCGAAACGGCTGGACGGATTTTTTATATTAAGGTATCATTGGATTCTTCTCGGCATCCAAGAGTCTTAGGATATGTGACGTCAAAGAAAATCAAAATGGCGCATTTAAGGTGCGGTAAGGTTCGTGTGAGACACGAAAAAACATTATTTTACCAAATAAATTAAATAGGGTACCAAAATCAAGAATATTAAAAGGCGATTACAAAAATATACACAACTCTTATTTCTTGTAGTGTTTATCTCGTTGTGCTTTTTGTATATTTGTATAATTGCGTCTTTTTTTTCTATGAATTTAGTAATCTGGTCACCACATTGGCTTTAAGCAGCGATCATTCTGCGACAGGTAAAACCCAGTGTAAGGTCCGTCCGATTCACTACCAACATCATAGCCGCTAACCTACCACCCTACCAGTCTACCAGCAGCTGAGCTTGCATAGTGGTTTCCATTTATGTCCTTAGATTTAGTTAGGTACCAATGCATTAGCAGTTTTATATCTGAAATGTATTTAAATACTTATTTTTAGAAAATAAAAAGGTAACTATCGAACCATGTTAGTCAACCTTTACTTCATCACGTGTCTGGACTTTTATTTTAAATATAAAGTAACAAAACCAATATGCCTTCGTTTTAGTTTGAACCTTATTACTTCAGTAAAAAGTTACAATTTGAGTAATAAATAGTTTGAAGTTAGCCACTTTCATTTCGAAGCACTTGTGGCACGTGGACATAACAATGAACTCAATGGCTTTGTTTAACTGATGGGTCTACAAGATAAGATTCGGTCAGCTACGATGATTCCAAATATACGATCAGTACCTTAAAATAACCCTAACGACAATAATATTTATTGAAAAAGTTGAGGGGAACAGCTCAGTATCGCATAGAAATAGGAGAATGAGCTGGTTCAGGTGAAACAAAGGTGTATGCGGAGCTGATGGCCAACCTTCGCTTGTCAAGGAGGCACCATAATTAGCAGCCCAGGGATATCACAGCAACTTAAATTGTTAAAAAAATGTTTTATTGACAGTATCATAAGGTCCACACACTATTTCACCAAGCTGAATATTTACTATAAATTACAGAGCCAACAAAGTCGTACATCATTGGTATTCATATCTGTCACACAATGTACACCAAAACGTCAACTGTCGCCTGGATGTAGAAATTGGGGCGTGCACTCTTTTTCAGCTGACTACCGTAAAATGTTCCTACTTTGCTCCTCCATCCACGAACTGAATAAAAGTAATAGAATGATTTACAATACAGATTACCTCAATGTAGCATAAGTACCCGTGGAGGAGCAAAGATGAAACATTTTACGGTAGTAAAGAAAGAAAATCTTTGCACTTACCAAGCATCTTATCGTTGAGGAGAGCGTATCGAGGGTTGGAGGCAATGTCCAGGGGCAGCGAGTTCCAGAGCCAGCGCACGCGCGGCGTGGGGTTGCCAGTGGCCTGGCAGGGCAGCGTGGCGGTGTGGCCCACCTCCACCACCATCGTGGAAGAGGGGAGCGCGATGTTCGGGAAACCGGGTGGGGTTTTGTCGGCTGCAACAAAGAAATATTGTTAATATGTGACACAAAACAATAAAAACTTTAATGTGTCTTTTTTTTGCATGATATACGTAATACGACAAACAAAGCTACTACATAAACAACAGCTTGTAGAAAGTGATATTAGGTATTGATGCTGGAAAAACCAATTTCACTAAACGATATTAAATGGTAATTAATGTTAATCGACTGTTAGTTCATACATTTTGACAGCTGTTAACACTAATCGTCGGATAATTGACTGGTGAAATTCGTCATAATATTTATAATTTATGGTCAAGGTCATCAAATCGTACCATTGTAAAATCTATATTGATAATTCGTCGATACATGCATGCATATAAAACGCTTATTATATGTGTCATGTACCGGCCATGAAGTAGCGTTGTACATACATAAACTTTTGGGTAAATCGTTCAAATTAAACTTAATAGCCCACTCCAAGTTGAAAACACAGCTGTGACAAAAATCGCGAATTAGGCGAGTTCCAAACGAAGTTAATATCCCTTTGAAGACTAATTCAATACCGAATTGAAACGGAAATACCGACAGTAAATCTTAAAACGTCCGTAAAATGTATATAGAGAAATGTTAATTTACAAAATGAAATCTCATTCTGGGAAAAGTGGGAAAGGAGGTGAAATTTGATTATGTCCGTTAGACTGTCATTATTTCGAGCGGTTCGAAGTTCGAACAATTTTGTTGCGGGCTTCTTTGATATTGCTTGCGGAATTGACAATAATTAATTTTATTAACCAATCAGTTTTATGTCTCGTTAGAATGAAGACATAATTTTAAGAGTTACTCACTCTAACGGAGATTAAGAGAAAAATCCTCAATTTATTGAAACTTTGTCAAGATAGCTAATTAACTATAATCTACCAAATAATGTCAATTTTTGGTTTGTTTTGTAGGTCGAAGTTTCAGAAAATATACGGGCAAAAATATTTCATTTGTTATTAGTGGTGATTTGTGTTGAAATTGAAATTAACTATTGTGATCTTGTGTTGTAGTGTGTTTTTTTAAAAAATAAATGTTATATGTTTGTGTATGAGCATGTTAAAGAACTAATAACGAAGTAATTTTAATTCGTAGGTAACAAAGGGCTACTCAAAGGTCTAAAAAGGATACTACAATTAGACATTAATGTCACATAGATATGAAAATAGCGCGTCAACAACGTAACAACCAAATTACTTGATGCAATCTCACGAGGATATTATATAAAAAAAGTATTTATATACTTACACATTTACACATTGACAATTATTTTTATTTTACTTACAAACTGCGTACCTAAAAGAAATAAACGTATAATAACTTCTACGCTCGTTACAGAATTAAAAACAAGATTAAAAACGACAAATTCTAAAGCCATATTTTTATAAATTCTGCTAAAACCGTCTAAAATCTCCAAACTAATTATACAAATGAAAACTTATCTCGGGTCGTTTTATTAGCCTAAGAGCCAGGTTCAACTACAGACAGCTAAATCAAAATAAAAACTAAAGTTCATTTCAAATTCATCTCACCTCTGAATTTTGAACTTGTATAAAAGCAATTCCTTCGCTACAGATAAACAAGGTTTTATCGTGATAAAAATAGGGTTGTAAATTGCGGGAACGCTGGAGTTGTGCCTTCATAAATTTGCCACAAACTTGATATTAATTACGAGGCTGCCGAGTGGCCGCAAATTGTAATATATTGTACGTTCGTTATAGGTTTGCTTCAGGTTTCAGCGTTCGTTTTGCTTGTTTTATCGTAAGTTCTTTGAAATGTTCGCGCCTTTTATTACACGGCTCTTAGAGAAGCCTCTCAAATAATATGATGATTAAATTAACCGTTAAATTGTTTCGTTCACAGATGCCGCAGCTTTATTTAATAAGAGAGTGCACGTTAAATTGTGACCCATTTCAAGAAAAATATGCTTGAAGTCATCAGTCAATAGAGATGTTAAGTCATTTTTATCTTTTAGGAAACACAACCGTATTGTTGTAGAATGTCAAACTGACTTCGGACCTATTGTGGATCCCAAATTTAAGTTTTCGATTGTACGCGTACAAGGCACTAAAAGTCAGTGTGTTAAATACACTTAGGAGCAAAAATACCGGGTCAGAGTGCGTTTTTCATACAAACGAGACTATTTCGAAGCCTTGGTTCCTCGCCAGGGGTTGTTTTGAGTGAGTTTTAATGGTGGATACTACAAGGTTCAATAGAGGAGGTCAAAAGTTCTTAAGATACCTAACTGATCGCACAACCAGTTAACACCATAGCGGGAGAGTTTGGGTAAGCACTTGGATTTCTATAAATTTTATTGCCATTTTAGATGCAGATTCATTCAGTTGGGTATCCTAGGCACTCTGGAAGACTTGTATCGATGCTCGGGGTATTCATCAACAGATTTTACTAAAAGCATTCCCTGGCGAGGAACCAAGGCTTCGAAATAGCCTCTTTAGTATGAAAACGCACTCTGACCCGTTATTTTTGCTCCTGAGTGTATATTGTAGGTACGGTCACGGAAGTTAATTTGCTACCCATTTCAAAGAAAATTGATGTCATTGTCATCAGAGATGCCAAGTCATTTGTAATTGATAGGAAACTCAACCTTATTGCCGTAGAATGTCAGACTGACTTTAGAACTAAGGTGGGTGACAAATTAAACTTCTTGACTTCACGTAAACCCAGTTCAGACTTACTTGTCGTATGTAGTAAACAAGTTTCTTACTTCAAAATGCAACTTTTTTGTAGGAAACAGCTATTTTAAATAAAATAAAGCAATCACAGACAAATCACAAACAACATTGGCCAAGTGATGTCCAAAATGTTTTCTCAGTTTACTTTATTTAAGATAAAAGAGCTGTTTTAGCCGAAAAAAGATTAGTTTTGAGGTTAGAAAGTTGTTTACCAGTGTTTTACCTTTGTGGAAGAAATTGACGTTATCTTAATTAAGGCCTTAACTACTCACGATACTTTTAAAATTCACCCTTAAATGAGTTGCAGGCAGTGAATGCGAAAACGAATGCTGCATATTGTAAATATAATTATGCAATTGAACACACAATGTATAGCATGTTTAACAAAGGTCAACTATATCTTTCGTGTAGTCAAATAACGCAAAATATGTTTTTTTTATTAATTTACTCATAGTACGATTGAGTGTTCATTTGTACAATTGAAACCATCCTTGGATTTCAAGATATTACATTAGTTTATCACAATACAATAATAGTAACCCGGCACTGGAGGGTCCGCGTCCTCTTGAAACGCCATTAATTATTTACTGATAATGCTCATACATCCTCTGCTTGATCTGTATTACGTTTATTACCGGGCAATAGACCCAGAAGTACAGACAGTAAATTGTTATTAAAAGTACCCGTAAAAAACATATTAGGTACTATCATCCCATCGGAACTGTGTCACAGTGACGTTTTCATTCAAGTCGTAAGAAGTCCCAATCAAATTGTTTTTTTAATGTCACTGTGACAACGTTCTATGGTTGGTTAGGGTTCCGATGGGCTGATTACAGTCACAAGATTAAATTTGGTACCCAACTATACCTTGTCCACGTTAAAGAGTTAGCAAAGCGCCGTCTCTGTTGCACTTTTGTATGCAAATGAGACGGACAAGAAATCATCAGTAGGCGTGAACAATCGCACCTTACTGGCGGGGTCGGCTTACATGCCTGGCTCGGAATATTTGTTTATTTATTATTTGTTATGATTTTGGTTCGTTGATTTGGCAGGCCAGGTTAAACGGGAAACAGTCCTCCAATACACGAGCCAGGTAAAAAGTGATATCAAGAATACAAAAAAAAGAGCACTATAGCGCGTCCGCACCGTACAAGAAACAGATGTCGACTGATTTGGGTCGACATGTAAACTCATCATGTGCGCAAGCGGTGCCCTTATCGCTGGCCAATCAGGTGCATTTTAAGTTTTCTGGTACTAACTCTTTAACGTGGACAAGGTATAGGTCCAAAGTCAATCGACATTCTACAACAATAAGGTTGAGTTTCCTAAAAGTTACAAATGACGGACAACTTGACGAATTCTAGTATATTTTTCTTGTAAACTATTTCCGAGTGTTGTCAAATTGAACGATTGGGCTATCTAGGTCACAAACATATGATATTAATTCATATTATGTTTTCACATGTACATTACGGCTCTTTATGTAATGACGACACAAAAGGTTCCTTTGACGTTAGGTAGGAATAATTCAATAACCCTACAAAGCGATGGATGTTTTATCTGATTCTGATGGCAAGTGGATTAAGGTCGGCTATATCTATACTAATCTATATCTATATTTATACTTATACACTCAGGAGCAAAAATACCGGGTCAGAGTGCGTTTTTCATACAAACGAGACTATTTCGAAGCCTTCGTTCCTCGCCTGGGGTGGTTTTGAGTGAGGTTTATGGGTGGATACTGCGAGGTTCAATAGAGGAGGTTGAGTAGGAAAAGTTCTTAAGATACCTAACTGATCGCACAATCAGTTAACACCACAGCGGGAGAGTTTGGGTCAGCACTTGGATTTCCTTACATTTTATTGCCATTTTAGATGTTTTTCTGAACATGCTCAATTCCGGCGTTAACCGCAGATTTATTCAGTTGGGTATCCTAGGCACTCTGGAAGTCCTGTATCGATGCTCGAGGTATTCATCATCAGACTTCACTAAAAGCATTCCCTGGCGAGGAACCAAGGCTTCGAAATAGCATCTTTAGTATGAAAAACGCAGTCTGACCCGTTATTTTTGCTCCTGAGTATGAAGAGCTAAAATTGACTATTTTTTGCACGATGGGATAATCTCTAGAAATATTGAACTGATTAAAAAAGAACTAATACGCACATTATATATCTTTGTCTATATCTTTGTCTAATTTAGTCCTGATGGTAAGAGGGACCTGAGACCTATAAACATGAATTCTCAACACTAAGATGGAATGCATCTATGCTAGTCTTTATTGGTTATTTTATCCCCACACCGGAACACAGCCATACGAATACTGCTGCTTGGTGGTAGGTTAAAGACTGGGTCCTATTGAAAAAGGGTACAAGTCAAGTTACCTCGTAATGCAAAAGGGTATATGTGGCTTTTTTTAAATTTATTTTTATGGCATATAGAAGGCAAACGAGCACACAGGCCACTTGATGGTACGTGGAAACTGCGACCCATAGACATTCGCATTCCCAAGACTGCAAGCTTATTTATTTATTTTTATTTATTTATAAAGTTTTGTAAGTAGGCCCTGTAGGCACTTTTACAAGTCTGAGTCTACCAGCGCTTCCAAAGAGACCACTGTTGAGAAGAAGCGCCGCAAGAAACTCAACAGTAAGCCTTTTTTCTAAATAAATGAATTATTACAATATGAAACTTAAGCTACACAATTTAAATGTCACAGGGATGTACAGGTCCCAGTAGTAATAATAATTAAATATATCCAAATGTCGGATTAAAATAAATAATACAATTTCGGAGATGTAAACAGTCTCCAAATGTCAAATTAAAATTAAGAATTAAACATAATTAAAAAAAAAAAACACAAAACAAGGGAGATGTAGAAAGTCTCCACGGTCAATTTTGGAGCTGTAAAGAATCTCCAGATGTCAAATTAAAATTAAATACAATTATAAAAATAAAAAAAAAACAAAAAATGAAAAAATAAGGGAGATGTAGAAAGTCTCCACGGTCAATTTTGGAGATGTAAAGTCTCCAGATGTCATATTAAAATAATAGGTAATCGTACAGGGAGATGTATATAGTCTCCACGGTCATTAATAATAAAATTGTATAGCAAAAAAATAATAATATAATAATAATCAGTCCCAAGCATTGTCATCATTCATATAATCTTTAATACTATAATAAGCTTTAGAAATTAGTTTACGTTTAACGTAACTCTTAAATTTATTTACTGATAAATGAGTAACACTACTTGGGAGCTTATTATAGAACCTTATACAATTACCCATGAAAGAGTTTTTTATTTTGTGAAGCCGTGTAAAGGGCACTGCGAGCTTATGTTTATTTCTGGTATTAACATTATGTATGTCACAGTTCTTTCTAAAATTACTGATGTTCTTATGAACATGCATAATGTTTTCATAAATATATTGACTGTATACGGTTAATATATTCGTTTCTTTGAACTTATCTCTAAGCGAGTCTCTATGACCCATCTTGTAAACAGCACGAATAGCCCTCTTCTGCAGAACAAAGATGCTGTTTACGTCAGCACCACTACCCCATAGTAAAATACCATATGACATTATACTATGGAAGTAACTAAAATAAACTAATCGAGCGGTTTTCAAGTCTATTAGATTCCGAATTTTATTAACTGCAAAAGCTGCAGAACTTAGTCTATTCGCTAATTTAGCCAGATGAGGACCCCATTGGAGTTTTGAGTCTAACGTTATACCAAGAAATACTGTATCATTAACTAAGTCTACTTTGTCATTTTTAATAGTTACAGTAGTTTGTCTATTTTTCACATTGGTAGTCATAAATTTAATACATTTAGTCTTTTTCTCATTTAGTAATAAATTATTAACACTAAACCAATGTACTACTTTTGATATAGCATTGTTTACATCCACATTAAACTCCTGTTGTCGTTTGACTTTAAATACGAGTGAGGTATCATCAGCAAACAATACTATATCATGGTTGTCCTTTATAAGGTATGGTAAATCATTTATGTAAATGAGGAATAGAAATGGACCCAAAATTGAGCCCTGTGGCACGCCCATTGAGACCAAAGACCCAGGTGATCGTTTTCCATTCACGTCTACCCTTTGTATTCTCCCGAATAAGTACGTTTTAATTAAGTTTAGCGCAGTACTTCTAACTCCATAATGGTGTAGCTTCCTGACCAATGTGTCATGGTTAACGCAATCGAAGGCCTTGGACAAATCACAGAAAATACCTAAGGCATCATGTGACCCCTCCCAGGCATCAAAAATATGTTTAATTAGCTCAACACCAGCTTCGGTTGTCGAGCGACCCCGAGTAAAACCAAATTGTTTATTATGTAATAAATTATTATCTTGAAAATGTTGCATTAACTGTGATAAAATTATTTTCTCAAAGATTTTACTGAAAGTGGGTAGTATCGATATCGGTCTAAAGTTAGTGGGGTCAGAAGTACTACCCGTTTTAAATAATGGAATTATCTTGCTATGTTTCATAAGATCAGGAAACTCACCACAATCAACACAGTGATTAAATATGATCATTAAGTCAGATGCTATGACTTCCATTAAGGATTTAAGGACGTGAACCGAAACCCCCCAAAGATCATTGGTTTTCTTAATGTTAATTGATTTGAATGCTTTGATTACATCCAAGGCAGTAACGTGCTTGAATTCAAAGTGTATACTGCATTCAGACACGTTATCTTCTAATAATAAAATGGCAGACGCCGGCGAAGAGTTCAGACACTTAGTTGTGGACACTGGTATGTTATGCTTAAGACTGCAAATGCGTTGCCAACCCTGAGGACTAAGATGGAATGCCTCTATGCTAGTCATAACACCGGCTGTCTTATCCCCAAACCGGAACACAACAATGCGAACACTGCTATTTGGCAGTAGGTTAATGGATAAGACGGTGGTTGCGATCCGGACGGACCCTGCACAAGGTCCTTCCACCCGCATTATCTATGAAAAGGGACCTTATTGTCGATAGCCCTTACGCCGCACTGCGTCACGCGACGTTGTATTTATATCGGAGCATCGTTAATAATGGCGGAAGCGCAATCGACAACAAGGTCCCTTTTCATAGACAATGCCACATATAAAGTAATATTTCCACCAAACGGCTCGCATCGCATCGGATCGGAAAGGATACGTACGGATGCCGCGGCAGCCGTACGGCTCTATTGAAATTATTATTGTCTATTTATGACGGAGCCGATCGCACGTCGCGGCATACTTACGGCGACGTACGCGTGTCGCGGAAGACGCCCGCGGTAGAGCTGTTGTGCGCAACTTGCTAATGTAGACTTAAAAACAGTACACATATGATTCAGTATCGTTTAAAGACTATAAAATTCTTTCCGATCCGATCCGATGCGGGCCGTTTAGTAGAAATATTAATTTAATAAACGGAGACTCCAGAAACTCCAGAACTATTGTTATTTTGTTAAAACAAGAGAGAAGCGAGCAGGGCCGAGATTCTACGCCGTAAAAACCATTTCGCATTTGGCCTGTTATCGTATTGTGAAGATTTTGATAGCTCTTGCAGTAATGGCGCCGAGTTTATAACAATACTATAAACTATAAATAACAGGTCAAAAACGAGATGGTTTTATCGCCTAGAATAAAGGCCCTGGGCGACTGCGGGGCCGTGTAGCCACAAACTAAACTAAAACTCAAAACACCATTAGGAACATGACGTAATAGATTTAGGGCCTGTTTCACAATCGACAAGTTTCATCTGTCATTTAAAGTTGGCTCTCTCCTCGTCTATTTTCAAGTGTAAAAAAGAGATCGATTGTGAAACAATCACGTTGTATTTTATGTACATAAATGGCCACCCTACATACTCAATGTCCTACTCGTCTGATCGGTTGATTTTTTAAAAGGTTAGGTGTCTAAAAATTTTGTATCATTAGGGAAATATAATAAGCCGCTTGTTTAAAATGTTGAAGGACGTTTCAAAATACTCGCATTTGATAGCTTATACCTTGACCTCGTCCTAGTCAGAAATTAAGTTATCCCGCTCTGTCCTTTGATACAGATGCCGGTTTGAGTGAAATCGCATTTGGAATGTAACTTTTCTGGGGCCCGAGATCGGATAATCGAGTTTCCTGCTCCGAGCAGATATGATATCATTACGGACATTATCTTTGGCAAATCAAACGACAAGGTTCCGAGTCACAACCCCTTTTGGGGACACGTGGCAGATTAAATTATTGTAATGATATTTAAAAGTTGTATTTAATGATATTGGGATGGTTTCTTTATCATAAAATGGTCAATTTTCGTCTTGTTTCACGAATGAAATCAAAACGTTCAATTTTACAATAATAAGAAATATACATTTGAGCTCCTCATAACGAGCCCTTTCATTTGATATACGACACGGTAAAGTTTGCAAAACAAAATGTCCTCCGAAAGTGAGTTATTAAAAAAAAAACACATTTGGGTTTTGGGTCATCAATTTACATGTATAGACCAAATTTCAACTCAATCAGTCAAGTAGTTTCGGAGAAAATTGGCTGTGACATACACTTACGGACGGACAGACAGACGCACGAGGGATCGTATAAGGGTTCCGGTTTTTCATTTGAGGAACTCTAATGAGGTCAAATTCGTCACACAGATCATAGCATATTTATTTCCGCAAAACGTTTCAATGTTTCCGATATAAAAACGATGAACGTTATCTATTCGAACTCTACAAACGTATTTATTAAAATGTATTAACAAAACGCCGTATTTAAGCTGAGAGCGTCAAGTGTCGCGCTTCGCCGCGTCGGGTTCCACGACATCGGACCCCTCGGATGAAAAATCACGTCGGTGATGACGAACCCGACCCCTTTGACACGAGACGCCGGATTATTGGCCCCAATAGCTACGGAATGTACACGTACATAGATTATTAATGGAACATTCCAGGGATTGAATTTGTGCAAAAATGAGATAATGTTTGTAAGGATTTGGGGTTATTAGGTTACATTTGTTGGGTGATGGCAAGTTAGGTCTGGAAATGTATTAAGCAGCAATAGGCACAATTATTAATTGACAGTCAACAATGTAGTGCCAAACTTGGGTTCACTAATGTTTCACAATGTTGAACAACGTTTGGTCGAATGTATCGTTTCGCAACCGTTTCATTTGACAACCCACGTTTGTTTCTGTAACTGTAAATATTTCAGGATTTTTATAAAAAACTAACCTCACCTAACCTATAGGGTCTTCGCGAAGGTACAGAAATAAATCCTGAAATATTTACAGTTACAGAAATAAAAGTGGGTGGCCAAATGAAAAAGTTGCGAAACGATACGTTCGACCAAACGTATTTCGGTCAAATGAACGGACCCCCCAAACTTGACACTAAATATAACAGTATGTTTTCAAAGAATATGGACTCCTGCATTAATAGGTCGTGGATAAAAACTTTTTTTGTGAAATGTAAACAATTACACATTCCACTTAGGAGCTTGTTCTACATTATCTTTTACCCTATTGTTATCGTATTGTCAACGTCATGTCAGCTCTTATTAACTTGACAATAAAGGCGGCCGAGTCTTTAATAAACCGTTTGCAACCGAGGTATAAGGCCCCTCGTAGTTAAACAACCCACCATTATTTTTATTTCATTTTATTTTGTGGTTTTTATTACATGTTTTATACTAACTTCACTTGTATGTAACAAACTATAAAAATATTATAATATAAAATATCACGGGAAAATGTGACACCAATTTGATCTAGTCCCAAATTAAGCTCTCTCTATCGATAAAATACTTATATAGAGAAATATATAAAGTCAAGGAATTAAAGTCGTCACCCACCTTAGTTCTAAAGCCAATATGACATTCTACAGCAACAAGGTTGAATTTCCTATCAATTACAAATGACTTGGCATCTCTAATGACAATGACGTAGCGAAATAGCGACTCCATGGATTCTAGAACCACGATTTGCCACCAAAAGTCCTAACCCTAGTTATTAAGTCAGCAAATGTACAACATGATTATTTTTTACCATAACGTAGTCATTACCAATTTATCGCTATGTTCAAATACGATACAAATACTCGTCAATAACGCCATAAAAACAATAGATAAATACCATTTAATTATACGTATACGAACAGTAAAGACGGTCTGTGGCAGGGATCGGAACCGCTTACACTTTAAAAGGTTAGGGTATATAATTAACTGGTTTTTACAAAACGTAACGATGCGATAAGCATATCTTCGATTTACCCCAATGAGAACCTATCCCATACGATACACTTAATTCGACTAAGCGCTTACCAATTCTTTAAAACCCTCGCTAGGGTTTCCCTATAAAGTGTTTTTTGAACGGCTACAAGCTATTTTCATCTCTATTACAAAACATTTTTGCATAGGCTTGGAACCAACCAGCACGAATCTGTGAAACAGAGTCAACGGAGAGGGAGAATGGATAGGGTAACACTAGCGTAATGTAAGTGTTTAAATCCGAAAAATTTACGAAACTGGTAACCTCAACGGTTGTAGTTAACTAGGTCGAAGCAGTTTCCATATCATTAGAATAAGCCTATTGATAGGAAGAGCATATGATGTAGTACCCGATTGATACACTTAATCAAATAAAGGGGGTTTTCCGGTCCCTGGTCTGTGGGCGTCATGTACATTGACGCGCGACATATACACACCACATTCATGTCGTAATACATTAACGTTTTAAGATTAAATAAACGCTAAAACAGAACAATATTCATGGCTAATTTAAAAAACAGTAATCACATCGTTTTAAACATGGCAAAGCAAATTGCGTTCATGTTGCTAAATTGATTCCAAGAATACATGACCTACTGGCTGACTACAGCAGAAACCGTTACTAACAGAATTAAACCATAATTGCGAGGGCATTGTATATGAACGAATTAAGTTTCAACAATCGATGCCGAAAATTAGAAGCCTGAAAGAGCTCCGAAATTAATTAAGGAACCTTGAACGAAGATTGGTAAGATTGAAAATGTTGTACATCAAAGTGGTTTGATTATTTCAAAATTAAAAGGCCTACGTTCGACAACTGGGTTGAAAATTGAAATTAGCATCGTTATTGAATAGTTGAAGTAAAGTAGAGTCCATACTATTCTTAACTAACCTTTATCTTCTTTACAAAGTATAAAACAAAGTCGCTTCCCGCGTCTGTCTGTCTGTATATTCATTAACTCGTAAACCATGCAACGGATTTTAATGCGGTTTATACCATCAGTTAGATATTTTTTCATTAAAGGAATTTATGTATAACTAGAGAACGCCCGCGACTTCGTACGCGTACAACTAGTTTCCTTCTTAGTGCTCACTTACTTCATGAAAGGAACCCCTGTACCAAATTTCAAGTTTCTAGGTACAGTAGTTTCGGCTGTGCATTGATATATAAGTCAGTCAGGTTTGGTATATATAGATAGATAAATTCTGGTTTATGTCCCTTCATATAAAATCCAAATGTTGTTTAAATCGGTGACTTGATGAACGCTTTTTATCGACGTCATTGTTTTATAAAGTGCAGACGAAAGTCCAGCATAAGAAGACATACCAATTTTTTTACTGTACAAAAAGTAAATCAATGTAAATTTCATTTTTAGCACCGTGTCATATGTCGAATAACAAATACATAGCTACTTAATCTAGAAGACTAATTCCTTTTGATTTCTACACGTTAACCGGACCATGATTGAGGAAATGTATGCCATACAGGCAAGATAACAAGATGTCCCGTTAACACTGTTAATTATTAGTAAGTACATAGACACTATACACAAATATTGCATCCTCCAACCTCTCTCTCTCCCAGGCCGTCCCTCGGCCTCTATTCTACAACGTAAAACAATATTGCTTTTGAAGTGTTATGGTTTCGTTTTTAATACGGCCGCCATTACTGTCAAGTAAATAAGAGCTATCAAAACGTCGACGATACGACAACACAAGCAATTTAGTTTCACAGTGTTGAATAGAGGCTCAGTTATGGGACGTATAGAGGCTGCTTCATTTTATTTTTAAACAAAAACACTAAGTTACGTTTGCTCCATTAGTAGTCTACCTACTAATATTTTTAAAAAGGACGATGGGTAAAAATGTCCCCACCCACCAACAGTGATGAAACATGTGCCAGTTTATAGATCTTGGCAATATGATGTATTTTTTCTATGGCGACGATCACCATATGTATGCGGTTTTCTTGAAAAATCATAATCTTATCATATGGAACTATGGAATTTGTTTGAAAATGAACACGTATGTAGATGATATGCCTTGCCTGGCCCTTTGTTTTCATTAAAAAAATCCCATTGATTTTGCTACGAAGATAAGTATTTTGTCTTTTATTGGGTCCTAATGAACATATAGACCTGCAGCCCGTTACTGTTGGAGGGGGGGGACGGGGTCCATACAAAATTGCCCATCACCCTTTACTTAAACATAAATTACGTTGGAACACCAATGAGAGGTTTACGTTAACACCACGCAAACCTTTGTTAAATGCCAATCATTAATATAATCGTATCATTTCAATTAATGTAATGGGAAACGTACATTAAAACACACAAACTAGTATTTTACCCAAAATTAATTTCAGAGTTTATTGTGAACCATTTTAATGTAAAATTAAACGTATAATTAACCGGATGGGTTGTGGGTAAGTAATGGCTTTATTTCGGCCGACGGCCATCTTTGTTTCATTATCGTTTAATGAGTATACTTAATCACGTAGTATTTATTAGTGCGCTGAAGCTATAGTAAAGTCTTGAACGAATGTCGGCTTTTTTTTTTAATGCTTTGGAAATTAATGTTTGATTGTAAGTGTGATTTGAGATACATAAAGATTAACATTCTAAAGACATGACTTTTTTATGGCAAAGAGAGGGCAAAGGCCTCTGAGATCCATAGATTTTGGCATTCTTTAGCCTCATGATACCCAGTGTGCCACAGAAGAAATCATGCCAATTTCGCTTTAGATATATTTAAATGAATATAAAGTTCATTTTTATTGGTTTCTGAATTGAAAGTGGCATTTTGGAGCAAACGTAGTTAAACTTTATTTCCTTGCTGGTAGATTCAAAGTCACACTCACAAAAACTCGCTGTTTATGGATGGGCTACAATCACAATATTTCCTGGTAACAATTGAATAACGCTGGACACGGTAATGCTATTTGGCGTGACTCCAAACGTCTGATATCGGAAGGCTCGACTTGAAAAATGTATCTAACTGATGAGCCCATAAAGCCTTCATTTCGTATTCGCGGTAGGTACCTTTGAATGTTTTAGTGGGGGTTGATTAACGGGAACGTGCATGGGTTTGTTCACAGGAGCTCTAAGCTGTTGTTCTGTTAAAAAAAAACTCACCTGAAACGCAAATAAATGCTTCATAAACCGACTTTTTAAAATGGTAGGTCAGTCAAATTCAATTCGGCTTTTGTTTGGGTAAAAATGCTTGGGACGCCGACGTTTGACTGAACTATTACCATTTTGAAAAGTCGGTTTGTGAATTTATTGTTTGCGTTTTTTTTTTAGTCATATATTTTAAAGTGAAATATTATGCTATTGTATTCCCACTTGTCAATCAATAAGAAACTATCCTACCCCTTTAGAGAAGACACAAAACTATTAGGAATGTGATGGCGTGATTGGAAGTCTTGATTTATAAATAATGATACAAAATACGTACACACTTTCAAAGATACGACGGAGTTTGTTTTCTTCAGAGTGACGTCATTTCGCAACCCTTTATACTCGCTACGCGAATGTTTAGAGCAACATGTATAGGCGAAGTTATGAGAAAATTACAAAGAGCTACCTTTATTAAGAGATATATAAAGTTATGTTGTGAAGGCTTTTAAGGCTTCTAGTTGGTAAATATACATTAATATGTGTGCGGAGTCGGGTTTTAAAATAAACCTCCTCTTTGGTTTAATTACGGAATCTGTACGGGCCGAGTAGGGTTGGCACTTTGGCCCACGCGCATTAGGACTGTTTAAGTATAGAACTGGGGTGGGGGGAGGGGGGGTTATTGTAGGTACTTACCTTGTCGAACTGGTTAGGACTAAAACCAGGAACTGACTATTATGGTGACAATGATGATTGAGATGAAGTTTTTTTTTACCTTAAATTTATATATTATACAGGATGCCCCAGAAATCAACAATGGCGGCGTATACACTCATTTTTTTTTTAAGGTCACAGTTTCGTCAACAAAAGTTATAACTGAGTTTAACTTGAAACGTTTTAAGTACACGTACGTACCCCTACTTACTTATTAATAATATTGTGCGATCAAGATATTGTATCTTTAAAAAAAAACTCTAGGTGAAAATAATCAGAAACTAAGCACCGTCACCGCACACAAACCAAAACTTGCAGAACATCTCGTCGCACCCTAAAAGTCCAACAAGATTAAATTTATTATTATTATCGGCAACCCTACACGCCAACTCAACCTCGTGAACCGGCAATGCTAAACTTGATATTAATATTTGCTACCTCAGACAAAATGTAGAAGTAACCCACCACTCGCTGTGTAAGCCAGGCATAAGCCAGCGAGGAATAAGCCAGCAATAGCTGAGAATAAGCTAAGGTAGGTATAACCGAGATATAAGCGCGATATGGTACACCAGCCTGGCGGTAATGCTTAACGAACTACTTATACTTACTCGTACTGGGTTTTGTAGGGTTGCTTGCAAACGTTTTTTTGTTGAACAAGTAGTGGATTACGAACTTAAAAACTTTTGAAAGGTGTAATTCTGCTGAGGCTCTGTGAGGAAGAGCGTACGTTGTAGTTAAGGTTCAATGTTTATTTCTTATGCCTTTGTCTAGTCAATCAAGTAAATCCACACAGATGACGCTACAGACATCAGCTACAGCAGTAACTATTGATATTTCGTTCCGAACAGAGGCTCCCCTAAAAACGTAGATAAAATACACGAGTTATCGCTTATCCATCATACACATACAAATTCCATCTCAGTTCACTCTAAGGCTTTATTTTGTTAGCTATAAAAAAAGTAAAAAATCAAATTAAAAGGCAAATATTTGCCTTTTGTTATATAAAAACACCAATGTACCTAATATAACAACGCCAAGAGAACCTTCAAACAACAATACCTTTTGTGTAACTCACAATGTGAAAGTTACACAGGGTCGGCTGAAACATCCTGTATAATCCAACTTAAGGCTGACCTAATGACGTAAGATGTGCGGACAAAATAACGAGCGGATCATAATACGAAAATCCCTCTGAAAACCCGGGAAGTCCCCGTCTACAAAAGGACCTCATATTTCCGCGCACGGAGGCCCCATTAGACATGTAGGAGTCGCTAAAAATCTTCTTGACACGTGTAACTTTACGCTAGAGATGGGCTGCCATTTGCTATTCTTACCTTAGGATGCGTTTGCACAGGTTAAGTTGGTGGAACGGGTGCTAAACTATTAGTTACTCGTCTGGTAGATTATTTTAACAAGTCTCTCTTAGACTCGAAGAATCAGTTATTATCGCGCGAAGTTGTTCCGTCAGAGCGGTAAACCAGCATTTGAGGCTGCGCATTCTCGCCAGCCGCTTGTTTTTCTTCGTTCACTCAATCGACCGTTTTTTTATTATTTATTTATTTATTATAACCTGTTAAAAAACATTTGACAGAAACAGTGTTAAGAGGACCTCTGAAAGAATCTCAGGCTCTAGGCATAGACGATAATAAATAACAATAGAGTAAAGCTTATAAGTCCCGTTTTATACAGGGATAATAATTAGAGGATTTTTAGAGCGGTTTGCATTAAATTCAATGTACTTACAAACACCATATTAACGTTGAGATAAGTGAATTATGAATTTGCGGGCGCATATTAATATGGCAAATGGCTTATAATTTAGTATTCGTTAATTGAAAACGTTAAATTCAACTCATTTGTACTTGCATTTCATACTTGTAGCATTTCAATATTAACGTGTAATGAAATTACATAACTAAATGGAACGTAACAGAAATATTACGGTGTTAAAGATGTATGAGTCTATAATAATATCCACTAATTTACAAAACCAAGTAGGATAAATATGTAGTATTTAAGCACTTAGTACGAGCAAATTACATATGGTTTGTGATTTAAGTACCAACTAAAGGCACACTATCCTTACGCCAGTAAGTGAGCAAGTTTCTCGACCCACTACTGTCCCAATGCAAGCACAGCACGAAGTAATTCTATGTCGTTTCACACAACACTGTTTCGCGTCGAGCATGACCGCGGAATGTTTTCTAAATCCCGGGTACCTTAAAGCTAAAGAAGTTGAATTTTTCCAGCTTCTAAAGGAAATGTCATTATTATTTCACAAAAGGCTTGTTTAACAATAGAACTTGTTTTGAAAGTACGTAGTATTTGCAGATTGATGAGCTCTTTCAATAAATAACAAATGATGCGAAGTATTTCAGGGATATAGTGGTTCTATAATGGAGTTTTAAAAGCATTAGTTATATAGTAAATCCCCGCGTTAATAGGGGTCATTGGCTTTGCACTATTTGCAATGTTATTTTATAATAAATTAATAGTAGTTGGTTGAAAGGTTACCAAAACACAAATATTAAATTACTTAGTTAATATCAACTTAATTCCAAGCATATTCCTTTGATTTTGAAAGCTAACCCGTCACATATGTCATAAAAAATTGCTTATAGTCTTTTTGAATATTTAATGGCTGAAACCTATATTCAAACCGCGGATAGATAGGCTTACTTCGCATTGGAATTTGACACATTTTGTATGGGATAATGACAAATTTTAACCCGAAGTAATACTTATCTATCCGCGGTTTGAATATAGGTTTCGGCCATTAGAGTATTAACGAAGGTTCTATACTTAGGTTGAGGTTATATTATTAAATTATACTTAATAGGGTTGAATATTTTATGTGAGTCGTGAGTAAATTCTAGGATTATATATACTCTATGTGAAAAGACGAACCTTAACGATTAAAACCGAGATGTCCCGAGTATCAAAGTGGATATCATCGTACTGTAATTTTAGTCGAAAAACGCCCCTTTACCTACATAATATTATGAACTACAGCTCAATTTCCCACTCGTAATTAATCTAATTAACAGCAGCTACGGCAAACCTAAGTAAACGACCCACGCGGCTCTAGCTACGGGCATGTTACCTTGTATCCACAAGTAGGTACTCGTGTAGTGTTTATTGTCACAAACCGACGTAAGCACAAGCCACTTCGCACTAACTGAGGTTGAAGATAAACTACAGAAATGAGTCGCGAGCGACTTCGTTTGTTAAATGAAAACAAATGACATTTCACTATGCGATACACGATTATAATAAGCAAGCTTTACAAAATTCAAAATATTTATTCAGTAAAAAGGCCACATGAGGGCTCTTTTACACGTCGGTAATATAGAGTGAATCTACTAGCGATTTGGACAAGATAATCATTGCGGAGAAGAAGCGCCGCAAGAAACCCCGGCAGAAGATCATTTTCAATCATAAAACAATAATACTTAAAAGTAAGTTACATTAAGTAATAATAAGGAAATAAAGTAATATATTATCAATATGCATATATTGTTGTCAATATATGTATATAAAACACCGCATCCCAATCGATTCATCCACATCATCATCATCATCATCATCATCGATTTAAGAGCCACAGCCACAGTCAGCCAAACAAACAGACCACACACACATAGCGGTCAAACTCGTTACACCTTGGAGGTTAAAAAACAGTTTGATTTCTAAAAAGAGTTTCAAATCCGGTCGCACGGAAGTGCACCGGCAAGATCTAACCGCTTTGCCGGTCGCTAAATACCTTCTTTACCGGGTAGATAACCCTGCTTTATTTATCCAAGCAAGCAAGCCAAGACGCTATTATAAACAAGCAACAGCGGTGTACTTAGTCTCGTGTTAACAGTACAGTGCTCTCACTGTAGCTTTACCCTGTGACGGAACTAAGTATACAAACCCCAGCATCTCAGTCCAAATCCAAGCTTATTTCACGCATGCGAAAAGTCTAATTAACTTCATATATTAACATATAAGTGTATGAATGCCGGGTTATGTGAGGCTTTTCCGAGATTATGTCCCGAATACTCGTTTTTTGTATGAAATAACGCTGCGCCTTGAGCCAACGTATTTCTCGAGATTAAGTCGACGTAGGTTTCTCAAGTTGATATTCTGTGTCGGGTTTTTTGTTGTTTTTGCGAATGTTTGTACGCGAGAAAATAAGATTTACGTTAATTAAATTTGTTTAAAATAATGGAACGGGGAATGAATCTTTAGGTTTCTTAAGTTGATATTCGCTGTGTATAATGTGTATATTAAATTGACATTTGATAATCTTATCATTGGTATTTATTTATTTCCAAACCCAATCAAGAAGCTTAATAGACTTATCGTTGGGGGAAATAGTACAGTGGCCCTTTTTACACGGCAACCCAAAAAAAAAGTGTAACGTTTTCAGGGTTCACGTATGTATGTATGTAAGGATTCTTTATTCCACTTTAACTTCTAAACGGCTGAGCCTATTCAGAAATGTTTAGTATTGTTAGAATCCTTTCATCATCCCAGCTGATATAGGACCCCTTAAGTGTTAAAATTGAAACCAGAACAAAGGTAAAATGTCCGTTATTGATATGGAAATCATTACTCCAGTCAACCCAGGGTCTAGCCGGATCCGCACTGATTGCTGATACATCAAAGAAAAAAAATGTTTATCGGATAAAAAAAACTATATTTTGCAAACGCAAGCTCAACACCGGCAAAAGTTTATATTTTCCATTAGAAAAACTACGCGAACATCCTATAAGCGTGTTTCCACATTTTCGGCTACATCTAAAGCAAATATTTTTGACAAAAATCCGCCCATATTATGCTTACAAGATTACCTAGGCAAAATAAAATAATATCACACGAGTGTGTGTACAAAAGCTGTACAGGGCCAAAACATATTCACGCATATAAATCCATTTTGGAAAGCCTTATATCATCTGAAAAGCGTTGTTTATATTTGATTTGGAGATAAAGTGGCGGTAGGAGGCGGATTACTGCAGCGGTGAGAGCGCGGGCGCGTTCGCAAACAGGCTCAGCGCCCGAGATATTAATGAAAAATAAAGGGAACTTGGCTGTCACACGTGAAAAACCATACGAACGGTGGCCACGTCAGTTAAAAACGGAACCAATTTTTGGCGTCTCTTGAGGGTTTAAAGTAATAAGGAATCCGCTTTAGGGGTTTTGGGAATGAACTAGGCATCGGCTAAGAGTCAGTGAAGTCTAACACTATTCACACGCTACAATAAATATGTACATAGTACTGTCAAGGACTCCAATCGTTGAGTCACTATGGAACCCTGTCGCTTAACGTTGTCGTTGTCGTGAACGGGTGCTGTCTGTTCACGCTTGCAAGGACCTGTTTTTCAGTTAGTTATTTCTATTATCGTTCCTGACGTAGAGACCTCGTCATGTTGTTCTCCTAGGCACTATTTTTAATTTAATTTTATTGAGCTTACATTTGTAATGTTTTTATTGGTGTTAGTTTTAAAATAATTATTTATTACCTTGTAATGTTACTTTTAAGTATTATTGTATTATGAGAAAAAATGACCTTTTGCTGGAGTTTCTTGCGGCGCTTCTTCTCCGCAATGATGGACTTGTCCGAAGCGCTAGTAGATTCATTCTATATTACCGACGTGTAAAAGAGCCCTCATGTGGCCAATTTTAGCGTAATTTCTGACATGTTTTTTTTATAGCATTCAAAAGGAAAACGAGCACACAAGCCACCTGATGGTAAGGGGAAACTATGACCCATAGACATTCGCATTCACAAGACTGCAATCCTAAGACTGCAAATGCGTTGCCAACCCTGAGGACTAAGATGGGATGCTTCTATCATGTGGCTTGACGCTGTCGTGACAGGGTTCCGTAGTGGCTCAACAATCAAAGTCCTTGACTGTATAATAAAAAAAAAACTTTTAATGTAATCTCTTTTGTTTTTTTTCAAGCATCGGCGGGAATAGTAAAAGTAATGTTATTATTATTATTTAATGGCAAGTGTACCCTTAACAAAGGTGTGAACTTTATTACTTCCTAAGCAAATTAACATATTGCAATATTCAAACTTTATTCTAGACCCGTATTGAAGCTGCTTTTTTATACTTTACTATTTACGTTGTTCTTGGACAACCTGTATGTGCAAATTGCCATACTTCAGTAAAACAGTAAAACTTGCTATGTCAAAAAACTGTCCTTTATCTTCATTTCAAAAGTAGATTTAATTATTAATTATAGATAAAAGTATCAAAACTTGTAACAATAAATGAACATAATGTCCTCACTTCAACTTGCTGTAAGCAAAGCGGTTTGAAATGGTAAAATTAAAACCTTTGTCAGTGTTGTCTATGATGCAAGCTTTCTTTTAAACTTAACGCGGCGACGCGGACATTCTAGCTTTTTAATCCCTCCTCTCAGTTTAATGATGCTGGTTAGCAGTAAATCATCTCACTGAGTAAATATTTCATAGGAAACTTAAACAAGTTGAAGAAAAATCAAATAATAAGAATATATTTCAGCTTCTCGAGATGCCAATTCATGATTATTTTTCACAGCTTCTATAAAAGCTAATTAATGTAACAAACAGATGAGGAATCACCAAGATATAAGTTTACAAAGATTTGTTCCTATCTCTTTCTAGCAAAACAGAATTATACGTGGAGTTTATATGTCCGCTCTGTTACAATGACGTCACAGGGCATATCGGCGCTCTCTGTCTAATTAGCAGTTTAAAATGTTTCATCCGTATTTCTTGACCGATTTTAATTATAATTTCACTTATGTCGATCACTTCTACGGTATTTTTATATTTTATTAAGAAATACTATTTAAAAATTCCATGCATATAGATTAAGACAAACAATAAATATCTGCTCAAATAAAACCAGCCCAAAATAAATCCTTTCTTTAGTTTGCATTCATCCAAAATGGCCGACAAAGATTTCCCAGGGCGTATTTAATTTTTACTTTTAAAAAGAGACTGAAGCTAGGTAATGCAAGCTTCCGTGTTCCGGGAGAACACTTCTTTTCATTACCCACGAGACACTTCGGCAGATACGTACTGGCAGGTGGAAAAATGCTGAACGTTCATTGGATTAAAGAAGAAAAAACTATTATCTTTGTAATACAATCTATTGACTGTTGTGCGATATATGTATACACGAAAATATTATTAGTATAGACTAAAATAATATACGAAAACAAAAAACAGCTCCATTTTTTTAAATATAATTGTGTTAATAAATTGTACTATTTACTATTTTCAGTTAAGTATGTTTTTTAATACAATTTGACTAATTTGGATACGATAAATACTTAACATAATATCATCAGTATTATTTAAAAATAGAATCAGAAAAGTATAATTTTAAAAACGATTTATAAATTACGAAAATGGTGCAAAATATTTAAAACGCCTCTCAATTAGTGGATTTAAGAGGGGTTCATTTTGTTATATTTGAAATTTTCATTAATATACTTGATTTAAGCTATGTTTTTTTGATAAACCTCATGCAAAATAAGCGCAGGACATCAAGTACGTGCATTCTCAATTAGGCAGCCTTATTTAATGTCATCGACAGGAGCCTTGCTGCCTAATTAATTTGTATAGACCAAAAAAAAAAAAGACAAGGTTTTAACATTCTAATTCGAAAGAATAGGTAATTTTAAGAGACGAATATTGTTAATTTTGTATTTGACCCAATGGTTTTGTTTTAATATCCTTATTTATTTAGCAGACATTATATGGATGTAAATTTTTTAAAATTTGGAATTGAATTTTCTAGTAAATAACAACAATTAAATCATATCTTATAATAAAAAGTGATAGTAATAGTGCATTAAAACATACCATTTCAAGCGGTTTTTGCCTAACCCGTAAGATACAACTAAGAGGGCTTCAAGCCGAAACCGAAAGTCAAACAAAGGTTAAATATACTTTTGTCGAAATATCCGATATAGATAAATATTTCAAAAACTTAATAATGCAGAACGGCTTTAAAACCCTATCCCTCTAAATGCTTTTCGAATTAGAGTTATTTTAAAAATATGGACAATCCCAATTGAGAATGCGAGCGCTAAAATGTGTTTTTACGCTCTGAAGGGACTACTTAAACTCGGCCGTGTGGCGCGTTCACCCGTTCACTCGTTCGACCGACCGAGCGCCATTTTTAAGAGAATAACACCCCTGTGGCCCTGTGCACGACGGTACGTCTGGTCCGCGTGAGATAGTGTTAACTAGCGCACGTCGACAGAAGACATTTTTACACAAAACCGATTGCGCGCGATTGTACCTCGAGAAATAGTTTTATTTAGAAAAATTGAGCGCAGTTTTAAAGAAATCTCACAAAAGATTTGTTCATTGTTATTTCCACATTTGTTTTTATAGGTACAGGTTGAATTATGAAAGGGAGCAATGGTTTAGGCAAATCTATATGAATAAAAGAATGCATGTATGTTTGTCCTCTATGCGTTCCTAGACGATTGATCAGATTGTGATGAAACCTTGGTAGAGTGTTCTGAGTGTTCTATTATAAAATAAATAAACAAATATGGTCACATAACAAAGGGCTTGCGTTTTTTCCATACTGCCTACAATAATACTTTTTGAGTTACTAGCATTGACCATCATTGACCACCTTTAGAAAAGTACTTGGCCGATTGTATTTAACTTATGTACAATAAACCTGTTTATTAAAAAGGTACCTTATATTTTATAGAGACTTCAAAAGTAAGTGCTGACGCGCCCACAAAAAACTTTGTATGAAAGCCGAAGTTAATTTTTACACATTTTAAAACAGAGAAAAGTTGAACCCGGGGTTGGGGGCGGACTATGTCCAGCAGTGGACGTCTTTCGGCTGACATGAAGTTGAACATAATTTCAATTTTAATCTTAGTTTAGAGAATAAACCTCTTAGAGAGGTCTGTGCTGGGAAACGCAACAATAACAACACAACAACGAACGACGACGCGGTAGCCTAGTCTGCCTACGAAGCTAGCGGTCCCGGGTTCAATTCCCAGTGTGGGCAAATATATGTGTTATGAGCACGAGTATTTGTTTCGGAGTCCTGTTGAATGTTTTCTATTTGTGTTTAAATTTTATTTCTCTATACATATAAGCATTTAATAATGTAAGATTGTTCTACGGATAAAAAAAACTGCGACGGCGAAACGGCGACCTGTCTATTATTGCCCCCAAGCTGTACGGAGGAGTATAGAAAGTAGAAAAGAGAAAATATAGCCATAGTAACGAAATCTGCTTTCGCGAATGTAACACCTAAACAAGCCTGATAACATAAAATTCACAGCCTGTGGGCAGGTAATCTCTTCAGAGCATGCAATTTTTATTATTTTATTGTTGCCTGCATTGAAGTTTACAATTTACACGAATAAATATCGTGTGAAGCGAAAAGGGACGCTCGGACAGGCTTGCCAACATTACTAATCTGTTCCAATCGGGAAAAGTTTTTCATGTGTGTATTTTGAAAATGTTTTAAAACAAGCTTGATAAAGTAACACTAATTATTAATAAAAACAGTTAAGACTGAGTCAAATTCTCACACGAGGGGTTCCGTACCACTGTACAATATTGAAATCGAGCAAAAAACGACGAAAAAAACATAGCTCTTGTATTGGGAGCCCTAACAAGAACAAAGAGCCTTAACATTTACCTAACTCTATACTACTTACTCTTCTTTCTTGTTGTTATAGCGGCCATCGGAAAATATTTCAGATGTTCACATATCACGGTTTAAAAAATACAATCGGAGACAGACGGAAACCCTTTCTACGGAAACTTAAAAACGACGCAAAAGAAATACCTAACACTCTCACTTCGACTTTAGCTTTGACGTAAACAAACAAAGTTCATTTACAAATGATTTGTTAACCTTTTCTACGGCAACCGACTGTTTCATTTTGAATTCGTACGACCTTTTATATTTAAATAGAGCTTTTATAACTAAATCTCAAAGGTAACTCACACGGAACGACATATTTCGAGAGATTCCCTGATAACAAATGCGCATAAAATTTGAGACGAGACGACGTTCCGGTGTACGCGGTGTAGGTGCGGAATGTTAACAGGATACGTCCCGCATATTGTTCTGTTAGCTTTAAAATATACCTCTTTTTTTTTTATAAACAGACACAGGCTTTAGGGACATAATATACAAATAGGATATAAAACTAAATAAGTGCAGCCTATATCCTGGGGCAATTCCCATTAAGACTTATGCAATAAATAATAAAGTAGTGGCAGTGCGTAGGAACGGAACATACAATAGGATGACAAACAGTATGCTTTAATATATAAAAGATTCAAAAAGGTTGCACATCGTTTTTGAGTCTTATTAATAAAATCTTGGATGAGATGCGTCAAAACGTCAGGCCATAGAAAACTGTCATGAGTATGCCGATATTTTTCCCAAAATCTTCTTTTGTTGGTAGCAATTTTTCCATACGAAAAATTTACTATCTTTATTTTTCAGTAGCTAATCTAGCCGAAGATTTTTTTCTCAGTACAAATAAAGTCAATATAATATTTTCCCACTCTGTATTTATCTGAATAGTTATATCATTTCCACAGATTCGACGGAGCTCCACTAGTGCGGAGCTCCTAATCCTGGGTGCTTTGGCCCTTCGGGCCTGCTGCAAAACGAACATAACGTAAACCTACCTACTTATTTTGGCCAAATTACAATGGGGAAATGTGCGACTCGGTAAAATTTAGAATGAAAAATATGCGACCAGGAAAAAATAACTACGTGGAATGATCGAGTGTGGGTAGCATATTGATACACCCCGCAGACTGCTAACTTTCATCGGGCGATTGTTTGTCCATATCTATCCATTTTTAGGGTTCCGTACCCAAAGGGTAAAAACGGGACCCTATTACTAAGGTTCCGCTCTCTGTCTATCTGTCACCAGGCTGTATTTCATGAACCGTGATAGCTAAACAGTTGAAATTTACACATATGATGTTAACATACAACTAACATTAATTGCCAAGAGTATTTTTATGCTGTCGGTGTTAATGCGATGACGTTCTACGGTAAAAATCTTTGTGTTAAAATTACGTCAACTCCTATAAAAAAACCTCATTTTACAAAATTTAAATAGAGAACATTTAAATTCAAGGCTGTTTTAAATTATAACAAGTTACTTCCTGCTCTCACAGCTTGCTAATTAAAAGCACAAAGCCGTAAAACAACTCCGGTTTGAGGACGAGTGCCCGAGTGTAGTGTCGACACTGGTGTCTACTTGACGAATAGGGATGTGCCAAATGTATCTTAGCGAGAGTTTCTTAATATACTGAAGTTTTATTGTGAATAAACATAAGTTTTAGAGTCATGTTAACTGAAATTCCGTACAAAGAGGGAAATTTGCAACAGTATTGCAGAGCTAAAAAATGAAAAGCAAGCTTTAAAAATTCGCCTGCATTTTTCGATATTATAAACCTGTTTATTATTGCTACTAAAGCATACATTTGGGATGTTCATATTAAGAATTTCAAATGATACCCATATTGTAATAATTAGACTTTTTTTTGTTGTCATATATAATTGACATTTTGCCATTGTTGTTATGTCAACTTTTACAGTTAACGTATCCTATTTCACCATTGTGAAGGATTCTAACGATACCTCACACATTTAAATCGGCTCAGCCTTTTAGAAGTTATGGTGGAATAAAGAATCATTACATTCATACATGAACCCTGAAAACATTAAGCTCCGTGTTTTGGACAGTCGTGTTTAAATTAATAATTACCCCGCTACTGAGTGAAAGTTATCAAATGGTGATAAAATTAGAATGGGACACATTAATCAAATCCTTGAATTATTTATAACATGTTCTTCTAGCAGACTACTATAACAGCCCTATTTGCATTAAGAAAAATCATTTTTCTTCATATTTGTGTATGCCTGTAACTATTTTGGTTTGTTATTCGCTATTTAAAACTATCCGTAAATGAGGTATATCAACAAAAAGCCGTAAAATTCTTCCGAACAGTTATAAAATAAATACAGATACCGTCCACACTTCCACAGCCCATCGCCCTGCGAATTTGCTTTCGCCATCTTGAATTAACGTACTTAAGATAAGTTCATTTTTCAGCGACAATCTAGCTCTACAACAGCCTCGTTTATTTTTTCAAAATGCTCTCTACTCTGTTCAATAAAGAGTACGTGTATTGTACAACGTCTCAACTCTAGTCGGCTTCTACTGCCTCACGAGAGACTGTCGAGAGCTCTCGGCGACACCAAACGAAACGAGACAGCTTCTGATTCGAATCAAACACACTTGATTTTTTAATGACCTCCCGAATCAACGTCGTTTGATGCGTTTGAGATGGTAATTCAAAGGCAGAGGGCGGTGGTAATGAGTATATTAGAACTTTGTATTATAGCAATCGGGTCAGAAGTTATAAGAGATACATTTCAAAGAGCAATCAGTAATTTTGTCTACACTGAGGAGCAAAAATAACGGGTCAGAGTGCGTTTTTCATACTAAAGAGGCTATTTCGAAGTCTTGGTTCCTCGCCAGGGAATGCTTTTAGTGAAATCTGATGATGAATACCTCGAGCATCGATACAGGACTTCCAAAGTGCTTAGGATACCCAACTGAATAAATCTGCGGTTAACGCTGGAATTGTGCATGTTCAGAAAAACATCTAAACTGGCAATTAAATGTAAGGAAATCCAAGTGCTGACCCAAACTCTCCCGTTCTGGTGTTAACTGGTTGTGCGATCGGTTAAGTATCTTAAGAACTTTTGACCTCCTCTATTGAATCTCGCAGTATCCACCATAAAAACTCACTCAAAACAACCCCTGGCGAGGAACCAAGGCTTTGAAATAGTCTCGTTTGTATGAAAAACGCACTCAGACCCGGTATTTGCTCCTGAGTGTAACAATAACATTTTTGACGATCATTTTCCAAAGAGTGTCCAAAGTATGTGCTAAAGACATGTGTTATTAAAACTATGAAAAGTCTATTGTTACACGCGAAATTACGCCTTTCCGTCTATCCTTCATATTAACTAAAATTGAAATTTAATTGCGCATTTTTCCAATCAGCCTGTACCTGACCTCTTTTCCTCATTGCTTCTTCTTGTATATTATTCTTCTTAAATACAGCGGTAAGTCGGTAACAGAAAATACTGACAGACAAATCAGATTAAACTCGAGTGTACACTGTATTTTAATAACAACACGAAGCTAAGCTCGCGATTACGAAGCAAAATTACACCTCGCAAACAATTTCAACACGAAGAAGATTGCAACGATTCGCAATATTGTGCGAGTCGGCGCAAGCGAAGAAATGTCAAAGCAATAAAATTAATCAAGGGCGGTGTTATTGCTGCAACTTCTGAAGTTGGTAGAAGGCTGTTATGACAGGAGATTGTTGATTTAAACATGGTGGCCCACCAGGGCCGAGTATATATGCGGTTTAAATCATATCGTCGTTGACCTTCTAGGACGATATGGTGTTTTTAACTCGGCTGCCATTACTGTCACGTAAATGAGGGCTATAAGAACGTTGACAATATGATAACATGTCAAATACCATTTGGTTTTTTACCGTATTGAATAGAGGCCCAGGGCCACGATTCAAAAACCCTATCATCCTGCTAAGAAAGTATGAAACCTAAGTTTGGTGCAAACTATTAGCACCGATTTATCTGCTTTATACCTGCCTACCCAATACTACTATACTACATAATTTATACGTCGATTGGTAAGTAATTTGTCTATTAAACAAGCAGTTGCATTTGTTTTAAAGTTCCTGAATACTGAAATTTTTCAACCTATCTGCGCCATATATTACTCAACGTATTAAATTCGAGTTTTTTTTTATCAAATAAACAGCCCGGTGCAAATCATCTCCTATTTGGATCCTCTATTATATGGTGTTGTCTTAACTAGGCTGCCTTTACTGTCAAGTAAATAAGAGCTATCAAGACGTGAACAATACGATAAAGAGTCAAAGACGATATGGTTTTAACTGCCTAGGATGTCGGCCTAGTAGTGTTCCAGTATCCCAACTCAACCTGAACTGAACTGCTTTTGTATTTCATGATGATGATCCTATTCCTAGCAAGAAACCCTAACAAAGATTCACGTTTATTGATTATTTTACCTAACGTCAACGTCAACGTCAACTTGCTATCAAATTTTAGTACTAAATGCGGACACGGGGTGCAAAGGGGTTTTTGATATGGACGATGTGGTATTTGATTAACTTGTTTTGACAAACCCCAAGGATGCGCTAAGCTTATCGTCGACGTTGTTCAATGAAAGGGCAACCAAACGATATAGTTAATTCGAATAAGCGCTAACCGTATCCCAATACCCCATCGTTTGTTTGAATTAATCGAACGGTTTCAAGCGGGTTTAATCTCTATGCGCAGGAGTTTCGACTTATTATTGGGTGATTATTCGGCGTTTTAACCGCCGTCATTATTGTATTCGCATATTATTCAAGATAAACTTTTTAAATGTCTTATAATTTTAAATTTAATTAATACTACCCCCGGGTCCGCTGACTTTGACATCAAAAGTTGCTGGTAATTATCATTGTTTTCGTCAATATATTGAAGACAACAATGACGGCGGTTGAAACGCCCAAATATTCACCCTATTGCATTAAGTATCTAACAATTGATAGGGTAGCGGCAGGTAGCAGCCGCCTAAGCAAGACAGACAAATTCGCCCAAATGCTAAGAGCTTAAAAATTAAACTACCCAAAGCGTAATGAACGAAATTGATAAGCTCTATATGGATGCGGTTAACTACTTCAAAGGGGTTACCCTAACGTTAAGGTAACTCAATCATAGGGTTAATCAAATGAAGAGCTTTTTCAGTCCCTGGACGCATATAGGTACCAATTTCCAGACACTTTTTCATAATGATGATACGTTAACGTTCCTTACTGTATAGAAGGTAAAAGTTGGATACATACAAATTAACCAAAGCCAAATTACGCAATAAATTAAATCGACAATCGCTTGCGCTTCCAACGTAAACCTATAAGGAATGAAAGGTCCTGTAAAAGTGTCGGAGACATGTATTGCGAGTGTATACGTTGTAATTTTCTCGCAACTTCGCGAGTAACGCGTGAGGCGACTCGTTACTTCGCATTGATAAGGGTGACTTTAGCTCCACAGCCATCCAAGGCAGAAGGGCAATATACGCGCATGGGGTTCGTACTCTTATACAGCCTTTTTCTTCTAGGAGGCAGTTCAGCTATGGTAACGACGCGGAAAAATTGACATGAACTTGAACTTCTTCAATGGTTTTCATACAGGTACCTACCGTAACGAATTAGGAACGAATAAATATACAGATCAGCAACTTTTTTTCTATAATTAAAGGTGATTTAATGCATTATATTGCCGGTATCGTTATTTATCTTGTTTCAAGTTTTAATTTTTTTTTAAAGCTCTGCAATTGAGACAAAAGCAAATGAGGATCTTACATCAACATTAAACATGCCCCAGATAGCAAACTTCACTTTAAATGGATGATCAGATGACTATCAAACTCAGTGAGTCAATGAAAATTTCGAGCTCTTAAATACCTTGCCACAATAAACTTTGAACTGAAAACAACGATCAGCATGGCAATGACAATATCAATCACAATGAGGTTTTAAGTATATTCAACATTTTTATTGCGTGAATGTAACTAAGAACAGTCCAAAGCCAACCAACTAAAAATAACAAAAAATGTCGGGAAGAGATTATTTATAAAAACCATGTCAATTACTATAAAGAGTAGGGTAGGTATTTGTAGGGTAGGGTTTGTATTGTATTGTATCCCAATTCTGTTTTTGTATACCTTTCACAATTTACATTCTAGCAACACTCGTCAAACAATGTCAAGAGCCGTGAAATATTAATCGGAACGCGGCCTCGGCCGAAGCTAGTAATTAAATGACGCGCCACTCCATCACAGAGCATTTAAGATCCCTTTGTGCATCAATCAGTGCGTGGAAATGCTAAACATAGCGACAAACACACACAGGCAAACATGTCTGATAATGTAAACCTCAAACTATGCCCGAGTTGGCCACTGGAGGCTAACTCGTTTAATAAGCACACAGCTTACTTAGTGACCATTGACATCAAAAAGTATTTTTTCTCAAACATGCTCGGATAAAACAGTTTTCCGATTGAAAGACAAGGACGGAAAGAGCCTCATTTTACTCCTAGGAGTAAAAAACCATATGAAAACACTTTCCGTCCATGTCTATATTTTTCTTAAAAATGCTGTCAATTTGCATACAAAATCAAAAGGACCAAGACAAAAATTTCAAACAGCCAAGGTAACTACTCGCTTTTTTAGCACAGTGCGTGTGTTTCTTTTTGAATTTGCATTCCAATTTCTATGGTTAGTATTTAAAAACAATTGACAAAAGATAAGATAAAAGATAAAAGAAATTTATTCAGTAAGTAGGCCGCACGGGCACTTTTACACGTCAAGATACTACCAGCGCTTCCCAAGAGGAGACCACTGCTGAGAAGAAACGCCGCAAGAAACTCAGCAGTCAGTCATTTTTTAAACTTATTTCATATTTCATATTACAATGGTATGTACAACTTAATCTAGCATTATATAAAGCTACAAGTATTAAATTAAATATAATATCAAATAACAGTAGTTCAGCAGGAAAACATGCCAAAAATCTTACGGGAGAGAAAGATAGAAAAGAATAAAATAAAATAACTACAACTACCTACTTATATATGTGTATATAAGATGGTGCAAGATGACCACATAAAAGTTTCGATATGTTTTCCTGCATCAACGGTGTCCCCCAGACAAGAAAAAGCAGGATAAAGCCTTTGCATTTGAACAAATTACTATTGACAGTCGGTAACATTCGTTCATTCTGCATAATTAAAAATGCTTTTTAAAAATGTATTTGTATTATTTCCTCACATGTTCGAGAAAAGCATTATGTATGCCTCGGCGGAAACGAGGATTTCCTGACTCGTATTTTAGCAGGCCTCGCTATTGCTCGGCCTGCTAACTACCTCGTCAGGAAAACCTTTACTTTCCGCGCCTAGGCAACAATGTACTATCAGTAGATATGTGGTGTTCTAATCAAAATCATGCTTATAAGAGTTTGTCCCAAAAAAGTTAGTGTTCAGTCTGTGTACTATAAAAATAAAAGAACAAATTTCTGCTGAGTTTAAACTTAGTCTTTTTACGTCACAGCTAACGCTAGGATTTAAAAAAGTCGTCCTATTCAAAATCGACTTCAAAGTGAAACAATTGTTATCATTTTTAATGGAGTATGCTATTGCGAGTGCGTTAGGCAACAAGCCAGCTGATATTTATTAAATAATTTAAATGCTTCTGTCTATTTATCAAATTCAAAATAAGAGCTAGGTGCTTAACCTTGCTGTCTTGTTCTAGCCTTAGGATTACCTAGACTAAAATAGCAGTCTTTTAAAATTTGTTTGATATATCAAACTAATCTCATTATGATTTAAGATTCAATAAATACACTGACATCTAAATGTAGTAGGTAAAGCAGTGACATAACAACGTTACTAACCTCTAAGTTAAAATGACTATAAGAATAATGTGATAAATATTATTAGAAAAGATAATAAACGTAAACCTCGCTTTAAATATCCTTTATTTTAAGCTTTAAATAGCTACGTCTCCCGTCTCAAATTTTTATTACTAAAGTTGAGACGTGGTTCCAGTACGTTTATTTATTTTAACAACATATTTTGCTAGCAGGCATGTCATTCGTAACGAGGTGAAATGAAATTCTTCTTAATCTCCTTCAAACGGCTTACGTTTCCAAATGAAAAGGAGTTTGAAGACGATCTTAAAATAAAGTAAAAAATAATAGGGTATCAAGTGAACGTGAAATAAGTAAATATTTAAGAACCTCACGAAAATAGATTAGATATAAACCACAAAAATTCGCGGTAGATTTTCTTACTGAGACGGGACCCTATTACTAAAATGCAATAGATCTATTCTACTCAGATGATATGTTAATGTGGTGGATTTGCTACATAGCAAATAAACGATTTTTACAAGCTTCTATTTAACTTCACTTTAAGTCCTGGAATATCGCAAGTCGATTTTGTCAGTTCGTCAATCGAATGACCTAAAATTTGGAATACATGTGTCAACCCGATGACACTGCAATATTATGGCATCATCGAGCTGATCTGATGATGGAGTTGGAAGGTGGCGACGGGATCTTTGCTTTCCTAAATATGTAACCGCCGAGAGCTCCTTAGTGTGGAAAAAATATAGTAGGCAACAAAATCCCCAAAAAAATATTTAACCGATACTTTTTACAAACCTTATTTAATCGGGATGGTCCCTAAGCCGTTTCAGAGATATCAGCTCTCAAGGAAGGGATCGCCATTGTGTCAAGGCTTTTAATCTATTTAATTAGTTATAGTTAAAGTATGATGAGTCTATTTTTTTTTTTTTTTAGCATAGAGAAGGCAAACGAGCACGCAGGCCGCCTGATGGTAAGTGGAAACTATGACCCATAGACATTCGCATTCACAAGACTGCAAATGCGTTGCCAACCCTGAGGACTAAGATGGAATGCCTCTATGCTAGTCATTACACCGGCTGTCTTATCCCCAAACCGGAACACAACAGTGCGAACACTGCTGTTTGGCAGTAGGTTAATGGATAAGATGGTGGTAGCGATCCGGACGGACCCTGCACAAGGTCCTACCACCCGCAAATCATTATATTTATAGAATCATCATTGTTCACTTAATTCTTCCCTAATATCAGCCTTACATTTGACACACAGCGGCACAACGCCTACATTTTTTAATAAGTGTGAATATCTTACTTCGTAATAAATCAATTTCCCGTGGAATATCGGCAGTTATATGACTGTAACGACTTCTCGCTATCGGAAATAAACGCAGTACGGTCGCAGAACGAGTACGGAAATCGAAAAGCACTTATATTAGATTATATCATTCTTATATCATATCACCAGCGACTCCATCCGCGTAGAATTCAAATCAAACCAAATTTCATCGAAATCGGTTCAGTGGGTTTAGCGTTTTACAGCGCAACTAACAGACCGACAGAGTGTATTTCACATGCATAATATTAGTATGGATTGACTTGCCTATTTCAAAATACGGTATTTTAGAACGTAGGTTCTTTATGAGGTGTAGGGGTGCACTAAGAAGGTAGTTTTGGAAATTCATTCCCGGGGATTAGCGAGGAACTAATTCGACGCTTACTTATTCGCGGGCGACCTGTACGTAGATGGAACCAGAAATTATCAAGGACTTATAATGTACACTTGAATGTTATGTTATGGATGATTGAGATGAAGGGTTATTTATTTTGAGACAGTCAATGTATAAACTTAACATGTTTGAATTAAAAGTTAAGTGTGCATTATAGGTACAGTCAAGGAATTTAATTCCTATACCACTTTGGACTATGTCAAAGTAACGTAATCAATCAAAACGTAAGAGACTTTTTATGATTTTATTTGCAGTGTCACTTTGACATAGTCCAAAGTGGTATAGGAATTAAATTCCTTGACTGTACCTTTAGCTAAAAGTGCCCAACATTGTGTTGGTAGTTGGTAGTGACCCTGCCTACGAAGCTAGCGGTCCTGGGTTCAAATCCCGGTAAGGGCAAATATTTGTTTGATGAGCGCCAATATTTGTTCATGAGTAATGGATGTTTTCTATGTAGTTAAGTATACATATATTTCTCTACGTAAGTATTGAAATTGTGGTCTAGTACCCATAGTACAAGCCTAGAGCTTAGTTTGGGACGAGGTTTGGGCTTGATTTGGGTCAAATGGTGTGACATTATGGTACATATGATATGGGGTTTTTTTTTTTGAGACAATCAATTTATATTATAACCTTATGATCTTTGAATTAAGAGTAAAGTCCATTATTGGTGCCTTCAGCCAAAAGTGTCCAACATTGGTGACGTCACCCTAGTAAATAATATATTTTTTTGTCAATACAGGCACCAAATCCAGAGCAATGACAGCGTAGAACCCGACGCGAACTCCACATGTTACGTTGTTAAAACTTCATAAACACATTTCCTCCGGTCCAATGGACACTCTAGCGCGAACTTCAAACTTTTCACACTCCACATAAAAAGTATTTCGGACGTAATAAGTTTATGTGGAAGTTTATCCAATATTTCGTGAAAGCACCCGTGAAACGTGTCACGGGATATGCTAAGAGGTTAGTTCAGAAGTTCCGCGATCGATTTGGTTTAGGCACAGTTTGGGAACTCTTGTATTTATTTTACTTATAAACTGTTGGAGCTTAATTATTACATAAATTCCGAGGGATCTTATTTAACGGCTGCAGTAGGATCGTTAAAGTGGGTGATAATAAATGGGTAGCGCGCAATATTAAAATGTAATTCTTCATTAATTCTGATAATTTCATTATACAGTGTGTAAATGGTATACGGGCGTTCCGTTTAACTGTGGTTAGTATAACCCCTACTGAGCACATTTAGGCAGCTTTTGTTAAAATTAAATTAAAAAAAAAAACCATACAAAATAATTTAACACGTAATGTATAACGAAAAATGCAATTAATTAAACATTACGTACTTACCTGACAGATTGACTTCGATGTACATTGCGGGTCGATAGTATGTTCAAAAATTGATAACGGTGTATACGTTAGCGTAATCAAAATAATTATTTCTGTTAATGATTAGTAGAGTCTTAATCTATGTCCAGTTTTAATAAACGCGCGTATACCATTTACACACTGTATATTTATGTGTGCAAATACTTCCTTTAACGTAAGTATCAAAATATTATTATGATTAGAATGACTTAAGATTCAGCAGTGATATAGTATAATAAATTATGACAAAAGTCAACTTTAATAAGTAGTTATCTCAACTAATTGTTAAATTTCAAAAAAGGAATCGAAAATTTGACACATTTCCTTGAGTGTAACCAGTAGTTACGATTTTTAACGATTAGTTAGTTTAACTAGTTATTAAATAAGAGGCCCTTAGTGTCGATTTTCCATTAACAAGCATATGGGTAGTTCTATCAGCGTCTCAACCGCTTTCACTTTCTTGGTCGCATTATTAACCAATTGTAGGTTTCAATTACCATGTTCGTTTATTTTCTAGGAGACCGACAGGAAAATGGTTAATAATGCGTCCAGGACAGTGAAAGCGGTTGAGACGCTAAGAACTACCCATTTTATAAGTTTGAAAGAGGAACGAGTTAATTGTCTATTTAGATAATATACTTTCTACACTGGACCGCAAAACTAAGTATCACACTTTATATGACATGTTCTTTAAAAGTGTGATACTTCGTTTTGCGTTCCAGTGTAGGTATATCTCGTCGCTTTACTTTCTCAACCTCGTATCTGATCGAATAGTTATATAGTAAAAGCACTCTTGTTCTCTAACAATACAGACTACTTTCATGTCTAACTATTCGGTCAGATACGAGGTTGAGAAAGTAAAGCGACGATCTATACTTCTATACTAATATTATAAAGAGGTAAAGTTTGTGACGTTGTAAGGTGGTAATCTCTGGATTGGATATATCAAACCAATTTAGAAAGTTCTTTTACCAATAGAAAGCCTAGTTATTTGTGAGCGTCATAGGCTATAAATTACAAAAAAATATCGTCTAACGAAGTGGGCACGAGAAAAGCTAGTGTACAATAAATACGAATACGTTTCAACGAGGAATTCTTGTATATACTCGTAAATATCATGATTCAGGTACTGTGAATAATGTCTCAAAGTACGGCGGTGACTCTTTTAATACTAGGTAGGTTCCGTAGTAAAATATTTAGATAATATATGTTGGCAACGCATTTGCAGTCTAAGGATTGCAGTCTTAAGATTCTAGTCTTTATACATCCGTATTCACAAACGTGATAATGAGGTCTCACAGTGCTCACGAACGCACAGGGTGGTTCAAATCGTCTCATAAACAAAAGGTCGGTCAAAAAGGACCAATCACAAAGCTGTATTGAACGCAGTGCGTTTACTCAGTGAAGGATCCCTTAGGTATTGTATTTGTCTATGGGTCACAGATCCCACTTACCGCCAGGTGGCCTGTGAGACTGGTTGCCTTCGTCATGCCAATAAAAAAAATATTAGGTAACCGACAATTATTGATCCATTTTAGAGCCTTATAAGCCTAGTATGGTTGAGTTTATATCGTGTCAAATTTGGATAAAGCATCCATCACTGTCGTACTTATTTACGTGTCAGAAGGTGACGGATGCCTTATCCAAACCTTGTCACGCGATAAACGCAGCCGTTAGGGCCCCTGGATTCTTTATTAAGTGTTGACAGCACTCTAGTGTTAACGCCACGCCTCGCAAAATTCTAGTCCCTTATTATACATGTGTGTTATTTTTACACACAGGCTTTATAAAACGAAACGGCCGATCCATCTCACTTAACCTCATAAAATAGTCTGCCTGGCACGAGGCTGGCCCCAGGGAGCCCTGTACAGCTAGTGCAATGCAGATGTTACTAGAACTTCACAAATATTAATCGAATGTCCAGCCTTACCTTGCATTAGGATTAAAAAAAATCTTTATTAATATTACACATAAGAAGTTTGATTGTCACGGTTGTATGCCACAAACTGTACACTATCCAATCTAAGGCGATTATTTATCCTGTTCAGTTCTTGTAACCCACTGGCAAAGAGTGATTATGCGTTATATCTTGTGTGAAATAAGGCACGGCATTACCCCATGAAGATGCACCTAGCGAAGAGCCTTGTTACATTAGTCAGACCATGGTGTTTGTACACGGTGCAATGGGACGACGACACTTGACTCAGACAAAAATTAGCGCTTTTAAGCTTAATATTTCATAAACTCAGAAAAATTGTTTTCACAAACACGCAATATTTTTGAAAGACCTATCCAACGACACTCCACACTATGGGGTAGACGAGAAAAGGGAATACATCCCCACGTTACGAAATTGTAGTGGTACTTTTGACCAAACATATTTATGTGAAACGACAGGCTCCTCTTGCCAACCCTGTAATAAGCGTCTCAAATATTCCAAACAAACGCGCCAAAATTGTGTGAATGAATTCAATAGTGTCACTATTCGGAAGCCATTTTAAACCGCCGAAAGAACAGACCGCCGCAAAAGCCGGCGAAAAATATGGCGTCGTTGGAGCTCGCATTACAAAGGTTTAGCGGGCGGCGGGGCGCGAGCGGCAATGGACCACGGCCTTTATTTTAATAGTAGAGCAGGGAAAACAAACGGGCAGCACGTGTATGCACACTCACACAGCAAACTAATGACAAAATGAGAGGATAGGGCGTCAGTAAATTTACTTGTAGCAAAAAACTGATCTTGTTCCAAAAATGACGAAACACAATAAACTTCAAAACTGAACATAAAATGACAATAACATTCAAAATCTTCTTTCATAAGTTTCTAAGTATGCCTAGCATTTTTAATCGGGTTACTGACGAAACTTATATTACTTGATCTAAAGGGAGTGATCGAGTGATCCATCAGTGATATGACCACTGGTGCGGTGGTGGACGAGCGAAATTGCAGCGGCTAGTTTAAGTGGTCCCGTCCGAGCAAACAGACACATTTTAGCGCGTGCATTCTCAACTACGCAGCCTTATACGTTCGATAAGCGATGCTGCCAAATTGAAAACGCACGCGCTAAAATGTGTTTGGTTCGCTCTGACGGGACTAAACTCGCCGCTTGGACATTCACTCGATCGTCCGTCCGACCGTCGTTGTTGAGAGAATCACACCCCGGTAACATAAAATGTAAACAAGCTGTGAACTTTAATCTAGCGCTCTGCCTCGTGGCTGAATGTAGACGTGAAATTATGACATCGCAGACAAGAATAATCCTTTAAAACTTGAGTTTTTGGGTCCAAATAATAATGTTATTCGTAAACAATTTAGCTTAGCAGTGGCGCTGTCAAAATAATAAGACAAACCTATCCTTTGTTTGTTATCTACTCCGACGTAGATTACAATGTAAGCTCCAAAATGACACAATATTATATTAGTTTGCAAAGACACGCATTCTTTAAAATTGTCCCAGGTAAATGGTAACAATAGAGTTTTTCGTTTTTCCACTTCAATATTGTCAAGTCTCGGGAAAAGTTGGAAACCACTAGTATTGTTATAAAGTTGTACCTAGAAATGCTCGCTATTCATATATTGAGAGCATCTGACCGCGAGTAAGTCGGCTGAAACTTGTGTTCAACTCCTTTGATATCTTTCAACATGAAAGTTGGAAAGCGACTGTAGCTTTACAATTTGCGTGGGAATTCCTGAAGATGATACGTGATTTGAGTACTAGTAATGTTGGTCTGAAGATACACAACAAGAATAATATAATAGTACATAATAGAAAACAAAGAGCTGAAGTTGTTACATAGATAAGCGTCAGTAAGTCTCTATAAGTAATGTTTTCATTGCAAGCTATTCGTCAAATTATGATTAAGTAAGCTGTGACTAAATCAGAAAAAGTTAAAACATGTTTCTAATTTGGAAATCGCTTGTTATGAACCCTCTCCCACGTCATAGAAACGTTAAAGATTTCGTGCAAGAGGTCTAGTCTAAGAGGTAAAAAGGTCTTGCTTTGTCAAAGCTAATGTAGTACTCGCTAAATTTCATTTCTTTGAATATTTGTTTGTACAAAACGTCTAAGTACAAAACCGAGCAAAATTGTCAAAGTGAATGCGTAACATAGCATTTTTTTAAATAGACTGTCTACGAAGCATCCGTTTTTTAAGGTGTTTGAAAGTAGATATGTATTTATGTGCATTATCCATGTTTGTAGTCTTTGTGAGCTGTACAATAGGATAGATTAATTTTGAAATAAGAGTGTATTGTTGAATTGATCTTTCCAAGGCGCTACTGCCTTTAATCCTCAAATTGTCATGCAGAAGATGCAGTGCTGATTAAAAACGCATGTTTAAACTTTTGTTGACTTTGATTCAGTGTTAAATACATCAAGCAAAGACTTTCCACTTAATTTCAACTGATCTGCGTAGTCCTGATGCAGCAGAACCAATATCTGTTTTCTAAAAAGACAGCTTCCCACAGCTAGCTTTTTAAAAGACTTGTCATAGGGAATATCCTAATAGCTAAACTGAAGTGGCAGTGGGCGGGGCACATTGCTCGCAGGACTGATGGCCGATGGGGTCAGAAGGTTCTGGAGGGGCGTCCGCGGACCGGAAGACGAGCTGTAGGTAGGCCTCCAACAAGATGGAGTGACGACCTCGTCAGGATCGCGGAACTGCGGTGGATGCGAAAAGCACAAGACCGGTCTGAGTGGAAAGCCTTGGGGGAGGCCTATGTCCAGCGGTGGAAGTCTTTCGGCTGACATGATGATGATGATGATGATTTCTCAACAAAATATGAATATACCGTAAAAGAGATCACCAAAAGTGAAAAAATAAAATAAAATTGCCAACAAATACGGATGATACAAGCATTGTAAACTGCAAATTAGACAACGATCAGACAAAAAGTTCAGATATGCACTGTGACATCAACATGTAAACTCCATGTAAATCAGTTTTGCTAGAAAGACATAGGAACAAACCTTTGTTGGCTTATATCATGGTTATTTTTATGATTTTGCTCAAGTGTTTGTTACTTGAATCAGCTTTTATTGAAACTGTGAAAAATTCATGATATTTTTTATTTATTTTTATGACAGAAGGCAAACGAGCACACAGGCCACCTGATGGTAAGTGGTAACTGTGACCCATAGACACTGGCATTCACAAGACTGCAAGCCTAAGACTGCAAACGCGTTGCCAACCCTGAGGACTAAGATGGAATGCCTCTATGCTAGTCATTACACCGGCTGTCTTATCCCCAAACCGGAACACAACAATGCGAACACTGCTGTTTGGCAATGTGAATACTCCTATTCAGGAAATTTTGGACCGTTCCCAGGGAAATAGAGACAAATGAATTTTACGCTAGGAAGTTTATACGTTTTAGAATAATTGTGGTGTTAGGGCGATAAGCGCTATCTCCCGCGGCCTCGCGCGCTTTGTTCCTGGAGGCATTACTCCCCGCATGGCCAAGTTCTCTTTAATTATGGATAATTTATACTCAGATTAGACCGGACGGCAGGTGGGCGCGTGACTCGGGGGGGCGTTCGTGGGAATGTAGTAGTTAGGGGATAGGAAAACCGGTTATTGTCGTTCAATGGGTTGGCGGAAACATCAACCTTTTTGAAAAATTTAAGGTTGCATTTTGAAAAAAGGAGGTGGTCAGCGTTGAGAATGGCCAGATTTCTCTACTAACTACCTAACGTTGGTTTATACAACCTGTGGTTGGGAGAAGCGCTCCATATGCTGTTTATACAGGGGTTTGTAAAAATAGTGTTTTAAGGCTATTTATAATTTTGCATAAGAACTGATTTTTGATAGATTCAGAACCGCATCTTCCTGCTAGATAAATCCACCAGTAGCTAATAATAACTAATAAAGACCCTCGTATACGATTAGAAGCTCTATTATACTTAGTATAATCACTGCCGGCCGCCATTACTGTGAAGTAAATAAGAGTTATCGTAACAACTATACGATAACAAGTCAAAAGCAATATGGATTAACGGAGTAGAATAGAGCCACTGAGTACTATTTATTCTGGGTCAAATTGTTTGCAATGCGATATTTTCTCCATTCAGAAGCGACTTTATCGATGACTTTGCAAACAATATCGCGATTTACTGTGGAACGAATCAAATCGAAATGGCATCGTTTTTGAACTGCTACTGCATCGCGTTTGGATCGCTGCCAAATAGACCACGTGCACAGGTCATTAAGGACATGTGTTGACCCTTTAGGGCTGAATTCTAACAATTGGGATTGATTATATTTTTACTATGCACCATTTCGAGGATTAAGGTCCGTTTTGAATACAATTCAAGTTATTTTGTGTTTTTTTTGAAGGCTTGATGCGATCGTCAAGCCAAGTAGGTGTTTCTTTCAGTATAATCAAAAACAGTTTGGAGAAATAGGTTCGAATGGCCTAGATTTTTAATTACATAGATTTAGTTGTTGTCACCAAACAAAATCTAACAGTGAGGTAATCCACAAAGACCATAAACACGTACGATACCTACGACCGGTTTCATAATAGCGATCGGCAACCTTTGTGTTCTTATAAAAAGCAAGTGACAAATATATTGTAAGATGTGAGTGCAAGTGTGATAGCGATAACCGTCCGAGAGCTATTCAAGAAGCTGGAAGTACTGTAGTAAATATTAACTAAAAAGTACAGTGTGATTTAAATAGGGAATACTCTTTTACGAAATAAGTATTATAAATTTAATTTACATTTTAATTCAGAGCCTTATTGCAGTCAAAAATGTTTAATATCGAAGCGACAATGACATTATCTCTCAGTACTCCGAGAGCGGATATTAATTCGAAATGCATTACCAGCTTGCTACTGCATCTATATATAATGAGAAAAAAGTGCACTGATGTTGGAAGGGGTAACGTGTGCAAAATACTTACTTACTTTTATTGAACTTAGTCGACTCAAGTAGTGAGATTAAACAGAACAAGTACTACAAAATACAAATAAAAATCAATAAGGTTGATCATGTTAAAACAGCCAAGTGCTTATATGTTACAGCCCTGCGATAAACAAACAAATAGACAGATGGACAGCGTTGGCATAGCTTACCCACAATTTCTTTACATTAGACTAAAAAAAACTCTCTAACCGAATCATTGTTCTCGTGTAGCATATTCATAGACTTATTTTTCTAACAAGTCCATGGAAGAGTCTGTAAATGACTCAAAATTGGCCAAATACAACTTACTAGGAAGAAAGTCTGAATTAGAATTAGAATAAGAAGGGACCCTTAGACTACGCTGTACTTAGTAGCCACACTAGATAAACAATAAAAAAAAGCTAACTAGTAACGAGTACTGTAGATTTTCGTGAACGAACTTAGCTTTATTTATACAGTAAAAGCGGAATTTAAAACATAAAATACAATACGCAATAAAACTAGGCTGTCCCAATACTGTTAATCAGATCAGTACAGTCTGGGAGGCGGCGATATTCACAAGCCTGATTTACAATAATAGATATTAGTGGCGGTTTGGCTCCCGGCTTAATCCTAATAGACTGCTCCGTATGCCGCGCGTCATAAGCTATAGTTGATTGTAACTACATCCTGTATTTACGAGCGGAAGATTCAAATTGGTTTGATCGTAAATTGGCATCTGATTTCAAATCTGTGGTAAATGGCGGTACGAGATACGGAGTGTTCACTTTGCAGGCGTTTTGCGGTTCGCAAGATCTAGGCTTCGGTTCGCTTATTGAACTGTAACGGTTCAAAGTTGACTACGTTTGGCTTGTATGTGTCTAATGCTTGAATTATGCGAAGTGGAAGTGCGCAGTTCATAGATTTGCTACTTGCTACTTGACAGCAAATGTATGAACTTCGTGAATGTTTCAGGACTCGAAGTTATTTGTTCATTATATACGTGTTTTATTTCTAAAAAATATTAAATATTCAGTATTATTCCGCCATCTGAACTTAGACCTTTAAAAATAGAAAACTGGGATAGGTACGATTCTTCTCCATCTTTATCCGAAAGGTAAGCTGAAATATCGAGTTACCTTAATCGGATGTGTTCACCTTTGTACTCAGATTATGTTGAACTAGGATATGCATACATGTAGGTAATTTGTAGGCAATTAAAAAAGCGTTTCTTCAATGTTAATTCTTCGTTTTTTTCTTGATTATCCGAAGGTTATGAAAGAGATTCATTAAACGGATAGAGTTCACTTTTGCACTTTTATTTGGGTTGATTAAACATTTGTGGTAACATATTACGGAGTCTAAAAAAAGGTTCACTAAATTTTCTAATCACACAATAGAGTTCCCGCTTTAATATAAATGCAGCCTAAAACGCCATTAGTATATCGGCCGCCATTAAACTTAGGCAGTAATCCGATCATAGACTCGATAACTAATCAAAAGTTCCTTGAGGCGATAAACGTGATTCGAAGATGGGCCAGCAAACTGAAACAGACAGTACGCGATCCAAGTAATATAAAGATATGCAATTATTCCTGAACAATTTAAAGTTTATAAATAAAATAAAAATATTATAGTTTGTAACTTATAAAACTATGTTAGTACATTCACATTCATATTAAAAAGTTTAATAAATTATTTCAGTGCCATAAGACATAAAACTCGGTGTATCGGTGGAGAATATTCAAATCCACCCGCCTGCTATAATTTTCAGGATGCTGTTTCTGCTCCCCCTCTTCTGCGTCAACACAGATGCCGTCTTCTTCCGTACTATGGCAAAAGTAAAAGTCCTCTACGCTAGCTTCGGCAAACATCCCAGAGGCGCTGCAGAATCGAGGAAGCCCAAACAGCATCCTGAACTGCATCCTGTAGCTGTTTATGCATTGCGAATAACTGGAAGAATTAAACACCCTGGACGTAGGTCGGCGACTCCGACATTTGTTAACAGCATAACTGCGCCTCTATTCTAGTCGGTAAAATCCAAATCGTAGTTGACGTGTAGTGACGTTTTTAACTCGGCCACTATTACTGCCAAGTAAATAAGAGCTGTCAAAACGCTGACGATACGATAACAAGTCACAAATGAATTGGCTCTTACCATGTTTGTCCGTCTCTCGGCGGGTTTACTTAGACTCTTGCTACTATAAAGCTGTAAATTGAGTGAGGTATTATTGTATAGCACATAATAACGAATTTAAAAGGAAAACGATCACAACTAAGTAGTTGATTGGTTCTCGAGATACAGGCGACTAAAGTGTACAGTAAATACCAATTGTTATTCCAGATACTTACTTATTTGTGTTAGTTAACGGCTTTGAAACCGTCACTGAGCATGGTCCAACATGCTCTTACCCGATTTTTTTTAGCTTACTAGTGTGTTATTAGTTTTGGAAGTAGGGGACGCCATTCGAGGGTTTCTGTGAATTTAATTAAAAATACCCAACTCTACCGTTCAGCTTGATACTCGCAGCTATTCAAGACGTTGGCAAGCAAGGAAAGTATCAGGTAACTTGGGCAACAACTTACGGTTTCAGGTAAAGATAACTAGCTTGGGGAACTTGTAAATAATCAATTTCCATGTATCTTGTAACTTGTAACGGTTGGCGGAGTTTAGTTTAGTCGCGAAACTTTAATGAGAACGCAACCTACTTTTAGTTTGCTTGCTTAGCGTCTAAAGTGTTGCCGATTTAGCGTTCGAAATGTTAATTAAATAATTTCAGGTGATATAAAAATAATTGGAAAGCAATGTAACATTTATTTTAATTATTTTACTTTAGGCAAATATAAAGTGACATGTGCTTCATTTATTTATTTATTTGATTGCCGTAAACAAACACAGAGCGGAAGTGGGTGGAAGGGTCGCAAAGGCCGCCCAAGGCGAACTTTTTTGAATCAAAACGAAGAAATACTGAAAAAGGGCCGAATCTTACGTACTCGAAACCGACGTGCATGCATGACTCGATGAATAAATGTGGAAGAAGCGAGAGAGATTTGTCAGAATCGTAGCAGGTGGAACGAAGCGGTCTCTGCCTACCCCTCTGGGCAACAGTCGTGATTTAATGCATGTACATGTACATTAATTATCGGTATAACCGCTATAAGAAACTTCTGAAGGTTTATGCTACAGCGGGAGGACGCGTTGATCTTGTCCGCTTCACTAAAAGGTTAGGTATTATTAAGTTTAAGTAACGTTATATATTTCTAGGTATATTGTTACGTGTACAACAATTTTACTCGTATTTAGTAGGCCATAGGCTTACACATTTTGTAATAATTAATTTATACTCGTATGAAGTCCAGAGCAAGATCTTTTGGGGCCCTTCCCGTTGGTGATTTAACGGTGCATGGAATGCTTTGTCTAACTCTGTGAAAGCCAGTCCTTTATTTTTAGCCAGGATGTCCTTCTGCAAGTAATGAATCCTATAAAATATGATCCTAGGTAGAAAACTGTCGCAAGCAGCAGTCGATTATAAATATCGAAGAAAGATAATTATCGGTCGTGACTAGATGACATTATCTCGCTTGCGGCTTTTAAGTAAACCAGGTCATTTAATAAAAAAAATGCCATCGTGTTCTTTACATTTAGCCTGTGTGCACTGCCTATCTTCTTGCCTATGCCATGGTATAAAAAAACTATGAGAAGTTATTAAATAGGTACTATTATTAAACTATAAGGGACCGATGATTTTAAAGAAACACTTTTGCGAATATTGACTCTAGTTTTTTATTAGTTGACGTGTTAAAAGTTTACAACACTTCGAATTGGACTGCCCTTTGAAACTCAACTACTCCGTATTCACCAGTTATACAGATGGCAGCACATTCGCAGATGACTTTTAGTCAAATCAGACTTTTTAAAAACTTTATGATATTTACAGAATGTTTAATATTAGATTTAAACAATTACAAAAAATGTATAAAAAAAAAAATACATAAGGATAAAACCTAAAATTATGCGCGCATACACTCTCAATCGCATACAATTCATGTAAGGCCCATTTTCAGAAAAATGGAGAAAGTTTTATTAGTTGTAGGGAGGAAAGTCGAAATATTTAAGTTAGGTAGTCTGTTAGTCTGGAGTAAGAATTTTAGTCTGGTAAGAAAGGCGGTAGCGATAAACATCATGTGACTTCGTTGGGGAAATAACTGCTATTGTCGTGGTTCGCAGCTTTTCTAGACTACGGATATTATGGCAGTTGTTCAGACAGAGCAAGCATTTTTTTTATTGATAATACTGCATGAGAACCTTTTTTAAAACTTTAGGCGCATTTTTCCACGGCGTTTTTTTTATTTGCCTTTCATGGGGGTCCTCGATTTCAGCCATCTAGATATCAATTACTGAGTAAGAATTTTGAGTAACTAAGGCACGGTGCAAAATTGAGAACCATGTGTTCTATTTAAAATAACCACGTCCAAATCAATCCATCGGTTTGGAAGCTACTATGCCACAGAGAGATAAACCGATAGGTACACTGACATACAGACACAATTACGTTCGACTTAGAAAACCCCTCCGTGTCGGCGGTAAAAAACTACCAGGATTTCAGAATATTAAAGGAGGTCTAATATTTCCAAATGTAAAGTCTCGTTAGGTACTCGATCGTCTTACATTGTGACCCGACCTGGCACTTTGCATCGAAGCGTCTCCAATCTAGGTCGACCACTGCCACCTATGAATGGATCTGATCGTCTGCAATCGTCTTACGTCATATCATATTCATCTGCTATAGGATCGCTAAATTTGCAAGAAAACATTTCGTGTAAAACCTTACACGTGTTCAGTGTTTCGTGTTAAATCCTAGAGGTTAGAATATATTGAAACTTATTGTTCTTACTTATAAATAGTGATCGTTATCAACGTGCTGTATTGGTAGCAAAGTATGGTTGACAAAAAAATGAATACACAAGTATTTTAAGCAATATATATTTCATTATTTATTTTATATATTATTTACTTTTGAGAGAGGCCTATGTCAAGCAATGGACGGAATTGGGCTGATGATGATGATTATATTTCATAAATTATGAGATTTATATGTATACATATTTATAATCACTTATCCAAATTATACAAAATGAACAACTAAAATCTGTTGAAAATTTGTTCAACAGATATGGCTGTCAGTCGTTTACGTCGATTAGAAAAAAACCATTTTAATTTACTAAATGACCTTTAGTACGTTAACAGAAGTCACAGGAAGGTAAATTAAGTCTTTAAAATAGTGCAGGCAATTTTTATTGACGCTCTCCGGAATATCCACCTCTTTGCCGTTATATAATTTAATGTTGAAATTATTTTATGAACAAAAGTGGATATTCAAATGTATTTGTTTCTTCTGCCAACCATACCCTTTGCCACGAAAAGTGCACTTTGATAACGATCACTACTTATAAAATGCTTTGTCATATTCTGTCAAATTCAAATTCATTTACATAGCATACTTTATAGTTTCGCTAAGATTTATGTATGTTTTTTGTAGCACCGCACTTAAATAAGAATTTATCATACATGAAACCTTCAAAAAAAAAAAATCTAGAAAAATAGACAGACAAAAAGACAGACAGACGCGGAAAGCGACTATGTTTTATACTATCTAAAGAAGATAAAAATAAAGAAGAAAATACATAACTACATAATTCCGAATTAATCAAACTTCCGAATTTTCATAATACCAAATGAAATGTTTTGGTAGAAGGCTTTATTTTTCGATATCGCGTTTAACCAACCATACTTTTAGCTAACCAACTTAACATACTTTTAGCAATAAACTCATGCGTTTAATATAATATAGGTCCAGCATAACATAGCTTTCGGAAAAATGAAAATTCGGTTTAACGAATACTCGGAAAAATAGGTGCGGTGTACTCGGTATCCGTATGCACCTTCCGATACACGGTTACATTTCGATCATTGTTAAAAGCCATCCACCACCACCATAAGCAATAAACAAAGTAATATACCTCTAAATTATATTCAATTTTACTTCATCGATGGCTATTTTTAACTGACTTTATCTATTCAAACAATTATGATTTCGGGATATCTTCAAATAACTCACACGGCGAGAAATGATTTACGATAAAATAAAAATTCTGCGTAATGATACGTTCGTTAAAAGGTGTTTTTATAAAACAATAGGGTTCAACTGGGGATAATTTGTCTTATAATTAGTAACATATGCTTCATTTTAGCTTGTGTCCCTACTCACCTCTTAATCCCTACTCACCCCGTTTTATGGTACCCAAACAGAGTCCATCCTAATTATAGCTTGTTTTTTGAGGAAAGGCAAACGAGCATACAGTCTACCTGAAGACAAGTGGGACCTGCGGGCTATAGACATTTTCAATCTCAAGACTGCAATCTTAAAGGCCGTATTGATAAACCCATCTTGATCGTGAGGCTCGTCACAAGATACGTCAAAGTAAACGTCAAACCATAGAGCACTGCCTTTTTTGACGCATCTCGAGACGAGCATGAGAGTTGAGATCAGTTTATTAATACGAGCCTAAGACTGCAAATTATTTGCCACTGGGATAAGATGGAATGTAACTTTACTTATGTAATGGTCTTATGTTAATTCCAAGCTATTTTAGTTTCCTTAGTCTGATATGTTTTGTAATCTCGGCCCTTGTCAATAAATTAAACACTGCTTACTCAATATTATCATGAATTCAAATCGGACTGGTTCTTTAATTAGTAAACCATAAAGCGTTGCACCGCAACATCACGTAACTACAATTTTGACCGGTCGACCGAATTCAATAATTCAGACGGTCACGACGTGACATTACGAGGTAAAATCACCTTTTTGGATTGTAGGAGGGATAAATTTGATAATTTACTATAACTCATCCAATAATTGATTATCATGTCAGCCAAAAGACGTCCACTGCTGGACATAGGCCTCCCCCAAGGCTCTCCACTCAGACCGGTCTTGTGCTTTCGCATCCACCGCGCTCCCGCGATCCTTACGAGGTCGTCACTCCATCTTGTTGGATTTGTTGGAGGCCTACCTACAGCTCTTCTTCCGGTCCGCGGGCGCCACTCCAGAACCTTCTGACCCCATCGGCCATCAGTCCTGCGAGCAATGTGCCCCGCCCACTGCCACTTCAGTTTAGCTATTCTTCGGGCTATGTCGGTAACCTTAGTTCTATTGCGGATACCATAATTTCTGATTCTATCACGCAGAGAAACCCCGAGCATAGCCCTCTCCATAGCCCTCTGAGTGACTTTGAGCTTCCTTATGAGGCCCATTGTTAGCGCCCACGTCTCAGATCCGTAAGTCATCACTGGCAACACACACTGGTCAAAGACTTTTGACTTCAAACACTGCGGTAATTTGGACGAAATTGATTATAGGAAACACTACATCCCCGTAAATCCCCGTTTTTTTAATAAACTTGTGCGTGGCAACAGTGCTACGCATAACCGCTATCGAAAACATTTCCAGATTCTATTATTGCATTAGTCACTACAGAGCCTCTATTCTAGGCGGTAAAACCTCTTTGAACTTTTGTGTCATTGTTTTTAACTCACTCAGTCACCATTACTGCTAAATAAATAAGAGCTATCAAAACGTTGACAATACGAAAACAGGTTAAAGATCTGGTTTTTACCGCCTAGAATCTCGGTCCAGTTAAATTGGCACACGGTCGCAATTGATATTCAAAATGATTCTCAAATTGAACCAATTCCTTGGCGATTACCTACAAGTAACTGGATTCAATTTGCTCCACTTCGCGCCGGCTACTGTCTCCCGGTGTCAATACCCAGCCAATAAAATGTGACCGCACCGCTTGTGCTTGCATGTAAGTGAAGTGCTATCGAACGCCAGTGTAATTATAGAGGTCGTATGTGAAAGCATATTTGCTTTTTGAGGACGCCGTCTGTTGACAATGTTAGGTTTTATTGACGGGAATTTTGGTTTTAGAAGCGATGCGCTGGCTTTTGTTTTAGCTTTTTATAGCAGTCTGGAAATAAACCAAGCTTGATTTTTAGTAAAAAGTGTTTTTAGTTTGGTTTTACCAATGCTTTCGAAACAATTTGACGACGCGCTGGCCTAGTTGGTAGTGACCCTGCCTACGAAGCTAGCGGTCCTGGGTTCAAATCCCGGTAAGGGCAGATATTTGTGTGATGAGCGCGAATATTTGTTCCTGAGTCATGGATGTTTTCTATGTATTTAAGTATACATTTCTCTATATAAGTATTTATATCGTTGTCTAGTACCCATAGTACAAGCCTAGAGCTTAGTTTGGGACCAGATCAATTGGTGTAACACTGTCCCCTGATATTTTTTTTATTTTTATTTTTAATATTGCGTTTAAAAGATAAGTTAACAATATATAACGGTATAGTTTAAGGTTGGAAGGATTTACAAATACAGTCATTACGTTACCTAACCAAACCATGAATCAATACAGCTGTGTTTCACTGTTTTGTGAAGTATATCGAGACGGTAGAAAAAAATCAACAATACTTTATTAAACTTTAAGGAAAATATGTTCCTTCCAAATTCAAAGAGATGTTAACAACCCCTTTCTCAGTTACGGGGGAAGCTATCGTAGTCCTTAAGGTTCTCGCTGTGCATTTTATATGCTTCTTACGTGAAACGAACAAAAGCAAGTAAGTGCAACTGGCATATTCCTTTTCCATTCCACAGAGAAGGTAAAACATTACACTGCAAAAAGGATCATGTACTCCGCAGTTATAAAATTAAAATGTTCCCCATTCCTTAGCGAGATTGTTTAAAAGAAAAGCCATAAATAAAACCAAGTATCCTAGTAAAAAGCTTTGAAATATTAAAGTGCAATAAAAATATGTTGCCGTCGGCCGCGATAGTATTATTTGCTTCCTTCCTCAACTTTGAGGAAGTTTCGCCAAGTCTGAAACTCCGAGACAATTATGTTTAGCCTTAAGTGCATAATAAGCCCCGCGTGTAAATATACATTGTATTCCTTTTAATATAACGTGTGTTCTTGCTCTCCAGATCAAAACTTTGTCTGAATAAATACTCGAACTCGTAATACTCTGAGTAAGTTAGTGTCAATTGTCTGGAATTTTAATCTCACTAATATTATAAATGAGGAATTTCGGAGGTTTGTTACTCAATCTCGCCTTAACGGCTGAATGGATCTAGATAAAATTTGGCACAGATAAATATTAAAGTTTAAAATAGCACATAGGTTACTTTTTAAAATTTATTTTAAAGTAGAAAATAAAAATATATAGAAGAATTAGTTCCTATCATCTTGCGGTTTTGACACAAGATTATAGGCATAAGCTTGCACTTTTCTATTATTTTCTACGTGATATGGCAAAAGAATCGATCTTTTCAGTCTTAACATAATTTTCTTTCCTTATCTTGCATGTCAGTCGAAACACGTTTTTGCCATGCAATCGGCAATAAATGGAAAGGGATGTCTTGATAACACAATCTTTATGTTTCACCTAGAGTAATTCTAGTCCTTGTAGTATTTAGTAAATTTACTCACATTAATGTTTGTATCTCTCAATCTCTTAAGACCTTGGCCATGTCATTCGTACACGAACCTATCTTCCATATAAACATAATACAATAAAGTCAAAATGAATATTCATAACTCATTAAAGTTACCTTAATTACGTACCTCTTAAATATCGTGTGGCATCCCGACTCGGTAATTCCGCAAATATATACAGAAGTTACGCGCCTGTACCGACTTGAAATATGATATAATTATCACGATTTAGTCGTCAATTACTCGACTCAGGCTCCGTAAATCGAGAACTTAAGACTCGACAATAATTCTTCTCATTTACAACAGAAATTGTCGCTGTATTATTTCGCTGGGGTCTGTCGTTAGTTGCAATTTAGAGCTCATTATCGGGCAAACGTCGTCCAAGGGTGGTTTTAATGCTTATTTATTGAAAGGCTTCTGTCTTCGGCCGGTGGAGTTATTTTCTGGCGGGATCAGTGTGTCAGCGCAAGGAGTTTTATGTGGCCGAGGGTCGTAACGCTAAGCCACAATGGGAACAAACTTCCGAACGGGAACGGCGCAATCCTTTCTTTTAAGTTTGAGTTTGGGGAAGCGAAGTTTGCGGTGTGTGAATGGGATTGCGTAATTTAGTTTAATTTGGACTTTGATGTTAGAGTCGGGGTGGGGTATGGCTTCGGTTAGGGTTATGAGATAACTCTGTATTGTGCCAGTTCATTGGAATACCTACACGATATTTTTACAATGTCATTTAACCACTTTACTGACCAACCAAACCATTTTACTGTCCATTGCATTGTTTTCGACCTGATATACGGTTTTCACAACTATACCTAGTAACTTCACCTATAGATTATTCGAGTTCAAAATAAACCTATTCTTTATAAGTAGTTTTAAACTTTTAGGTAATTTTCTAGTAAATACGGGGTTATTCTTTTAGGTGTCATCATTATTGATCTTCAGAACTACGCTCTTATCTGTGGAGTAATCGCCATTACCCACTTTTCTCTATTTCTTCCAGTTTTACCTCTTGATTCGACACAAAATTGGAGTTCCATCTTTATAAACTTTAGCCAAATAAGACAGAAGGCCAATTCAAATCTTTGCTACAGTTTAAATCTTATACTTCTTGTTCTTCTCGATGGGAAGTAATCCCCAACGCTTATAAACACCAACAGGGTGATTATTCGGCGTTTTAACCGCCGTCATTATTGTCTTATTAGTTACTATATTATTTAAGATAAACTTAACAATGTTCTTGTTCTTTTAAATGGAATTGAAACTACCCCCGGGTCCGCTGTTAAGGACAAAAGTTGCTGGTAGTAATCACAATCTTTATCTTTAAAAATTCCGTCAATATATTGAAGACAACAATGACAGCGGTTGAAACGCCCCAATATTCACCCAACAACTCAAGAAGAGCTGTCGGTCCGTCGCCAGCCTATTAGAGAAACAAAAGCTCATGCAACTCCATTGATCTAAATAAATAAGAAACTCTATGTCCTATATGTAACTCTTACTTCCCTTAGGGGTCGTCTGGCAATGCACACGTGTCAATATGCACTTTAAGATCAATATGCAATATGCCAGCCCCGTCATTCTCCAGAGTGGAAAGCTTCCCTTTATGACTGCGTTTTATTGGTAACACTTCTAACTTTCATATTTCCCAGTTTGAGGAATGAATGCTTGATTTTAAAATATTTCGCATGTGAACTTCGTGGTTTTGTTAACGAAGATACCTCTTTCCCTTATAATAACTAATACCAATCAATTTAATCTTCATTTGTATGATAGGAAAAAGGAGTAAACATGATTTTTTAATGATCAGAAACAGCAAGGCAGTTTCAACATCAATTGTAGTTTGAGAAATAATATACTTTTCTGAGAATTTTCAAGAATTATGTGAAATTTATAGCGAAAAGCTCCCGACGCGCACTAAAACTTTTTTACTGAAACGTTTTACTCTAATTTAGTGTAATAGAATGAGACGCCCGTAGTGGACGGGCAATTATTGCTAGATCAAAACAGGAGTAACTCAAAATACAACTGTTTTATAAAATCAACTTTATTACAAATCCTATGAACTTGAAACAAAACTAGCAAGGATTTTGAGTTGATACTGTTTTGATCTAGCAGTGCGATGGTTGCCCGTGTACGTGCAGCACGCGTATATTAAATTTAAGGTCGTGTGTACTCTTCACTTTAGCGAATTACAAAGATTTACTGGTATCCTAAATATAATGTAAAAGATCTCATGTTCTCTATTTTATTAAATAATTGTTTTTATGTTCCTCTTAAATGTTATATAAAGAGCGTTTTTTTTAAATATTTTTAGTGTGTGCGGGAAAGGAGAGGACTGAAAACCAGCGTAGCGCAGACGCTGCTGCGCCTGCGTTGGCAGCACGCGCAGCCCGATCCTTTTGTCACTCGACCGAGATAATATTAGAATAAATTCATCTCATAACTTATTAATGCATTTCTGTAAATTTTCTTGGTATGTGGCAATAAAACACTTCGTATTCTAATTATAAAGTGGCAGCGCCATCTATGACTCACCTTCGAAAACAGTAAGCGTTGCGACAGCCGACACGGCGTCTCCCACGCCGTTCTCGGCCACGCACTCGTAGGTGGCGTCGTCGCGCTGCGCACGCACAGGTTCGATGCGCAGCACTGCGCCGTTCGCTCCTGGGTCCGTCAGCTGGTCCATGCCGGACACTTGGTAGCGGGACTGCATGCCTGGAAGGAAGAAGGGTTTGAGAATATGTTGTTACAGTGTCACTATAGCGACTAGACTAGTTAGTTTTTTTTTAAATAGTGAAGGTTAGTGGATTCTTATGCATTTGAAATCTCTACGAGTCCACTCACCATCACTGGATGATTAAAATCTTACGATTATAATCTTAAGCCTGCAAATGCGTTGCCCGTGAGGCTAGACAATTGCTTAACGCAACCGTAAACGATTTTCGAAAACTGTCAAAATGTATGGAACTGACGCAGGCGTTCAACGCGACCGTTTTACCGCTAACGTCAATCCTATACATTTTTGATAACGATAACGAACGCCGAATGCATCTCGTCTAAGGCCTCTGAGGACTTAGATGGAATGCCTCCCAATGCTAATCATTTTACCAGTGGTCCCCGCATCGGTACACAACAGTGCAAACATTGCTGATTGGGGGCAGGTTAAGGGGTTTGTTAAGATGGTGGTACTGGTGGTAGTGAGCCGGGTGGACCTTGCACAACGTCCTTTCGTCAGTAAACCACCAACGCATGGATTCCGGTTTTCAATACTGTCGAATCGGAACATCAAACAGAATGTTGTATTTTAAAACACCGGCATACCAATAAATCGATATTTATTCAAGTTTCTATTCAATAGCCAAGCTCCCACTTCAGCTCTTGGTGCACTGGGCGACATCAGGCGCACGTCACCCGACATGTTTAAATTCATTTTAACTAATTAGAATGAAATAAACATAAATAAGTTAAGGTTGGTAAATGTACATGGCATTAGTTGAAATCCAATGCCTTTGACAATTAAGTATAATGCTGTCATAGTTGGTTCGTCGGTTCACTGGTAGCCACTTGATAATCGATCGAGAGTAATCTCTCGCTTCGTTCAAAAGCGGCAAACAGAAAACAGAGCAAAATAAAAGGTTAATGAATCATAAGACACTAAAGGTCTTTGTTGGGGCTTGGATCCAGGATTCCCATTTCCGAAGATCCCACAAAAACGTTATTTTCAATGAAAAATTTAAAACGTTAAGGTAATCTTAGAGTTCCTTTGTAAGGCATCCATGCACTTTGCATTCTCCCCATCCAAGATTGCAACAAAAACGACACGTTTCCCAGCGCCCCCTGTCGCTTGTAACTCGGGGGGATAAAGTTTAAATTGTAGTAACAGTTGTGCAGTTAAGTTGGCGGTTAAACTTGCCGGAGCAGGGCTGCGACACGTGATCGATAGTTTGATTTTAGAACTTAAATGATCATTCGGCCATGTAGTCATTCATAAATTCATTCATTCATTCATTTATTCATTGCACAACTGTGTTTTCCGCTTTGGGGTACTTTAATGAATTTTGGAGTGTGTTGTTCTGTTTTTTTTTGTTTTATTGGTGATTGTTTTATTCCCTTAAGAGGATTGTGAAGCAAAAAAAATATCTCCCTTAAACCTCGTCCGAAGTTATGATTTTTGAATATGCTGTAGATATCATGAAAAACTATGTCTGTACGTTTTCCTTTCCAAGAAAATATATTTTAGAAGAAAACAAATTAAAAAACAAAAACGTATAGACCTTTATAAGAACTACAACATGTTCAAAAATCGTGAAAATCGGACTTGATGTAGGGGGTGTGAGATGTTTTCTCCCGGAGCTAAATTTGTATGTTTTTTTTGACAGCTACGCGATTTTAGCTGCGCTTTACTCGTACAATCCGGTTAAATACACCTGTCTGATTTCACTCACCAATTTAACAGTCTGCTGAATCTTAATTGGCTTGTTGTAAACATATTTTAACAGGTGTCAAATCGCTAATAGCCTTGTTGTGTGACATTAAGCGCCAATCATTTTATTTTGATATAACTAGGACTATGTAAGTAAACATACTCGTAAACTGACTAATTTACCGTTCTTTTTGAACGTTTGCACCTCCAACCATTTCTACGCAAAAAACACGTTTCTCTATATCGCAAAGAAATACAAATAAACGTTCATTTATTTGCATTTGCTGAAAAAGCCTTGAGCATAAAAAATGCATTTTTAAACCTACGTAATTCGGAACTCGCGAGTTCCATTACAGCCCTAGGGTCGACAGAGTTAAATCGCCACTCGTTGTATGTGCCAAGAAAATGTATCTCCCAACAAGTGAGAATAATCGCGCCGTCGTCGTGTGACCGCGACTTTAAACCGACGGTGTTACTCGGATTCCTTTTGACTTTCAAGTGTACAAGTGGTACTTGAGATCCGATTTAGTGTTGGCTTTTATGGTGCGTTAAAGAAGGTTGTATTTCTTTTGTTTCTTCCTTTGACCGTCAAAGGGATTTGGCGCTTCGCTTTCGACCCTTTAGTATGCGCTTTATTGGTATGCGACGTGAGTTCAGAACGTAACTTTATCTACACACATATCATAAGTCCTCTATTATGCGTTGAAAACTCGGTGGCAATGACCAGCATTACCAGTGGTTACAGCAATGACAGCTCTAACGTAATATTATAATTACGTTGTCAAATATTATAAAGTAATCGGTTTAAAATTTGGAACATCTCCAAAAACCAACACAATTTAAATAGGCCTTGTTCTAGTATCAAGTGAATTGCAACTGGGTATATTTTTCAGTACGATATCGTACGACATTTGATTTCGAACGACATGAGAATAGCTTCTGAACCCATCTTAGAGTACTTGTAATATGTGTGTAGATAAAGTCATGTATGTAACTATACATAATTTAAGCCTTAAAAAACTCGTGTAATCTTATTATGACCACACTCAGTTATACAAAAATGTCGCTGGGATGCCATTCATTTTAATGGTGTTTCAAACTTCCTGTACAGGCTTGGGTCAACTTTGTATGGAAACAAGATATCTCGGCACTTTATTTGATCCCTTCAGACAGCTTGAGGCTTGTTAGTATGCGACAACATCGCTGGACCAAAGCTTGTCTGTGTTCCAACTTTTTACGACTAAGCGCGCTGTCCAACAATTAAACTTTTTCAAACTATCATAACTTTAAGTAAACGTCATCACGCGTTTTTTTAATTTCATGTTTGATACTGTCACTACACAAAAGAAATTACATTATAGCTGCTTCACAATCGACATTAAATCCATTTTATTTTTCAAATACAAAGCTCTTTTTCTCGAAAGTGGTTACTCTTGACATGTTCTAGTAAACAGACATAAAAATGTCTACAAGACCTACTTACAGAATAAAGATTACGTTCTTTTTACGAGTTTTTGGACCGAGAGTGAAAAAATGGCAAAATTGAACGTTCTTAACAGTGTTTATTATTCCTTCAGCAAAGGAGAGATCCGACCGCCCTAATATCGCCAAATATATGTGCATCTCGTAGTGATTAATTTGTCTGTTACACGAAAAAGCAAACAATAAGCGATTAATCAGCCGAGAGCCGCCGCCATTTGTTATTGCCACAAAATACCCGAATTCTCATACACTAGCCAAGATTGTGCTGGAAAATTTATTACTGTAATCATTGTTCTTGGGGCCGTAATGTGTGTTTTTCTGTCTAGTTTTTCGAGAGATAGCTAAGTTGAGGCAAAGTGTACGTGAAAAGTGAAGTGTTGGTGATTAATTATTATTGCGTTGGGAGGGAAACAATATTTTATACCGCTTTGGAATTTGAGGATGACTTAAAGAGTGAAAGTATGTTTTTAAGAAAACCAAGCAACCCTAATGTTTGAGTTTAATTTTAAATAAAGTTTGCCAACCCTGAGGATTACGATGGAATGCCTCTATGCTATTAATTTCGCCGGTTGTCACACAACAATGTGAACACTGTTGTTTGGCTTTTTCAAGTATAAGATGGTAGTAGCGTTCCGGGCGCACGCTTCACAAGATCCTACCACCGCTAAAAACATACTATACACTTACTTGTAAAAAAGTGTAATGTGCGTTACTTGTACACTCGAAACACACCATAGGAACAATTATTATACAAGATACGTGCATGTATAGTATGATGATAAATTCATAATAATGTAAAATAATTCACAACTGTGTAAAGACGTTTTAATCAATGAATTGCCAATTATCAACTTGGTTGCCAGCTTATTATTATTCGAAATTAAAAGCTATTTTAATCTTCATCCATTATTTAAACGACAATTACGATAATGATGAAGAAGTGAAATTATTAAAACATTAAACGGCCGGCCGCGGTCGCGTCGAGCGTTTCTGTCGATTTCCATACATTTTGACGAGGCCGAGATTCTACTCTAAAACAATATTGCTTTTGACATGTTACTGTATTATTTTTAACTCGCGGTCGCTACTAGTTCAGAGCCTCTATTCAATACGGTACAACAAATTATCTCTTATTTTCTAGACAGTAATGGCGGCCGAGTGAAGAACGATTCCGTAACAGGTCAAATACGATATTGTTTTAGATGCCTAGAATAGAGGTGCTGAGTGAAGCGTGCCTTCATATGTCTACAAAAAACAAACTCGTCTGCCCTTACTGTCAAGTTACTAAGAAAATACGATAATAGATCAAAGGTGATATGTATTTTACCGCCTAGAATCTTGGTCGTTAGCGAATCCACCAATAGGGATGTGGGATGCTACGCTGTAGGAAACTAACATAGTATTTCACAAACGTCACTATGAGGTCTCACAGTGCTCACGAACGCACTACGGTTCAAATCGTTAAACAACAGGTTAGTCAAAATGGACCAATCACAAAGCTGTATTGAACGCAGTGCGTTTACTCAGTGAACGATATCTTAAGTGTTGTTTGTGAATACGGGTGTAAAACGAAGTAAATTGTTGGAAACGCAGCTTTACCTGGTCATGCGTAAAAGGTATGCCTCTTTTATGAGCCGGAAACGTGGGTCATGCATTGATGATATGCGGTTTTGGCATACTTGGGAATTGGTATTACATTGATGGATATAATTTTATCATGAAATTGAATAATGTACTTAAATTGTATATTTATTTACCTACATCCCGGGTTCAGTTGCCGGTAAGGTAAATAAATATTTAACTTATTTTTGCGATGAGCTTAGTTCGAGTGGGATTGCCCTTTATTTTATTTTATTCATTAACCTCACAGCACAATATTATAAAAAAAAAAAGATAAAAGATAAAAGATGTTTATTCAGTAACTAGGCCGCACGGGCACTTTTACACGTCAAAAATCTACCAGCGCTTCGCAAGAGACCACTGCTGAGAAGAAACGCCGCAAGAAACTCAACAAAATAATAATACTACATAAATACGTATGGTATAGAAAGCTTATACAAAGGCCAATTACGGGTTTTTCTTATATAAAACCTGAGCAAGAAGAAATTTAGGGGGAACATACATAAAGAACATTTATTTCCTATATTAAAGCTCGATAAGAACACGTGTCTTAATTAGGGTGAAATTTAGTAGGATGGTGTAATCCTATCACCGAAACAGATGGGCAAAGTGTATATATATTATTTAAATGAGGATCATTTTCGGGGGACAAATTAGGAAATTTAAAAAAAAGTTGTGCAAACCTGTGTGTGCCATATATCAAATGAAAAGGCTCGGTTTGAAGATCTCAAATATATTTTTGTTAATATTGTAAAATAAATAGTTTTTATTGTATTCAAGAAAGAAGACGAAATTTGACCATTGTCCCCCTCTGATCTCCGAAACTACTGACCCTAAAATTTAAAAAAATATACAATATGTAGTACACTGCTTGCAGATTACAGGAAAACCAATCAGAATTCTGTCAAAACAAATTAAAAAAAACGTCGTATGTACGGAACCTCCATGCGAGTTCAACTCGCAGTTGTCTGTTTTTTTTTAATTATTTCCTGTCTACACGTATTGGAAGAATGTATCCATATTTTAAAAATTATGTCAAACAAATATACCCCTTGTGAATATAAAATAAAGTGCATTATCAAATAAAAAAGACATCGCATTAGAAAATGTAATAATGATAACACCACTTAGGCACAGCGTTTGTAATGTTGCCAAACGCAAAAAAGATGTGCGGCGAGGAACCAAACGCATTGAAGTATTAGGGTCTCCCGACATCTACCGACGAACTTTTTTTTCGCTCTTATTGTATGGACATAAAGGTGTTTTTGACCGGGTTTAGCCAATTTCGCGATGTGGACAGAGCCTTAGGTGACGTCACCCGTATAATCACTAGAGAGCTCGTGGAAGCAACACATTAGTAAGTACCTACTCTTAAGAATTAAAACTTCTATGGGCCCATGAAACGATCAAAAGGCTGTATTATTTTCCAGGAAAGGGATACAAATATATGAGGCCTATAGCTCTATCCAGTTTACTCAATAAGCAGAACTTTCGGGCTCCGGTGGCTTGTAGAAAAAAAAATGCCTCGTGCTGAATGCAGCGAGGCATCAAAAATAATGAATGACGAAAAATAAAAGTAAAAAATAATCGCGTAAAGGTAAACCCAATAAAAATGTTGCGCATACTTAGAACCTTGTCATTCTGAATGTCATCGTCATTGTCATGTGTGTCATATGATGTTCTGTTTGAAACTTACAATGACAACGCACTAAAGTGCAACGTTTTCGCTGTACATTAACCCACTTATGCATATTAAAAATGAAAGTTATATAATAATTCATTTTACGGCCATATAAGTTACAATCCGAAGACTTACTATTTCTAATAATATCCCTATTCCTGGAGGCCGGAGGTTATCCTTATCCCCGTAATTTCCTAAGCTAACAAAGAACCATTTACTGTGCCTGAATTTAAGGTTTCCGCAGACTTAACGGCGTAATTAGTTAACAATAATAAAATATATAACTCAGCTGCATTGGAAGTAATCTAGCTAAACATTTTATTAAGTGCCTCTTCGATTCCAGGGACCAATTACGGAGAGTTTCAATAAAATATATATTTTTTAATCGACTTCTAAGTAGGATATTAATCCACTTTTTAATCTTATTGCATAGTATTAAAGTCCAAAATTGGATACATGTCTTTGTAGTCACAATACAATTCAAAAGTCGCCAGATCGTATGAACCCTCTTAACAAAGAATAATGCCTTAAAACGAAAAAGTTGAGGCGCGGCACGAAAAATATCAAGTCCGTATATGCCAAAGCATTTGTACGGGTAGATTGAAGCCAATCTTCGGCAGCGTCACGCGTCTTTGCCCGATTAGGGTTGCCAGCCATTCAATATTTTTTGACGATGGAATTGAATTCCTATCAAATATACAGAAATTTGTGTCTGTTAACATAACAAGCAATTACGATTTTACGAGTATACTCTACGTAAAATAATATAGTCTTGGACCTTTCGTGTTTAAATATATATTTCTCTGTGTAAAAAGATTAATCGTTGTCTATTTATATTCCCCATAGTACACCCCTAGAGCTTAGTTAGAGACTAGCGCCCTTATAAGTAAGGGCGTAGGTCAATTTGCGTCAGATTGTGATTTTATTAATTAACTTATTTTAATATTTAAAAAGGACCTAACCAGATATCAATTCACTCATACAATATCAAAATTATTGTGTTCAGTAAAATTAAAATTAAGAAGAATAATAGATGTGTGGGCCTTAATCTTTAATGTAAACATTTTTCTAATGACTTTTATCTACCTTTGCTATTTTTCAATACTTTGTTCCACTACTTCTTCGCTTTCTTTATTCAAGTTACAAATACAACCTTCAACGTAAAAATAAAATACCTTCCAAAGCTGGCAACACTAGCGAGTAATCCATCATGGCGGCGCGACGACGCGTCACCTGATTGTCAATCTGAAGGCGACTTGGTTCGCGTAGATTTTATTGCTCAGCTTCTTGGTAACTCAAGTGGAAATTGTTTGCGATGCGTTACTCACACGTATAGAGAATGGAGGGCAATTGGCACAGCTATACGTAGAGATAAGTAACAAGATTGGCCCTGGGGAACAAAAATATTATCTCGCGCCAGTTGCAGGATGAATTCATAGTAAGTCAAGTTTGAAGGCGCTACCGTACCTAACCAAAGGTGGCTAAGTACAATGTTGTAATCGAAGCATTATTTACTCTACCGGTAACCATTCTATTTTACTATTCTATGCAAGTAGCCGCCTTCATTGATGTTACGGCAGAGCGCTAATTAATTTCTTGTGGTCTGTTCTCTGAATATTTTCTCAGAATAAGTTCTGCGCTAGTATTTTTCGTTAATGGTAAACGCGTCCCGTTGACTGTTCGTTGACTGTCTAATGTGAATACGATGTACATATATGTAGATGAAGAATAGTATGTATACACTAGATAGCTTCTGCCCGCGACTTCATCCGCGTATATTTCGATTATCGTTATTCCCTCGAAAACTTTTATTTCTTTACGGTAAAAAGTTGCCTATATACTACCTAGGATACAGTATAAGCTATCTCCATTCTAAATTTCATCCAAAACCGTTCAACCGTTGCAGCGTGAAGAAGTAACAAACTAACACACACACACACACACACACACACAAACACAAACTTTCGCATTTAAAAAAAAGATAAGAAGATAAAAGATGTTTATTCAGTAAGTAGCCTGCAGGGGCAGTTTTACACGTCGAAAATCTTCCAGCGCTTCGCAAGAGACCACTGCTGAGAAGAAACGCCGCAAGAAACTAAACAGTCTGTCGTTTTTTAAATACTGCTTATGATATTATACAATTATAAAACAGCCTAGCATTCATATAAAATAATGAACATAACATAAAATAAGAAATAAATATATTCATTCGTAGTTGAGCAGGAAAATGTGTCGAAACTCAGAACTTTCACAAGGACTAAAGTAAGCAGTAGCAATAAAAAAATATAAAAACCTTACAATGACGGTGCCACACAATAAATTTATATTTTAACAAGAAATTTATAATATTAGTGGGACATCATCACCACCTTAGTCGGTTGTTATGTGTTAAAACCATTTCAATAATAATTTTACTTTGAATTCTCTGGTTGTTTTCCCCGAACGGAATCCAACTTTATACAAGTTCCTAAGACAAACCCAAAAAAGCCATTATTGGCAGTTACTATAACTTTTATGGGGACAGTTTGACGTCTCCTATCCGCGTCCTCGAGGAGTTACGGGTATTCTTACAACTTGACAGCGTGAATAGTTGCGAGGCAGGACACAAAAAATATTGGGTAACTTAGTTTTGACAGGTGTTGGTGTAAAAGTTTGTATATAGGAAAGGGCAGATATTTGTGTGCTGAGCGCGAATATATCCATGTTTTTCTATGTATATTTAGGTATATATCTATCTATAAAAGTATTTTTATAGTTGTCTAGTACCCATAGTACAAGCATAGAGCTTAGTTTGGGACTAGGTCCATTGGTGAGTCATTGTCATTTATTTATTTCGGTTCGGTTTTGTTTATGGCTAGTGAACATTTCGCAGATTTTTTAACGATAGCAAACAATCATACGTGCTTCAGTTGGATGCAAATCTGCAATATGGTATTGTTGGTATCAATTAAAACGAACCAATTTTCCATTATTAAACTCGATAAATACGTACTTTTGAATATCAATTACCGTCTTTTTAATTATTGATTACAAGTTAAGTGTATTCATATTTTTTATTAAGGAATAACATTTTTGTTTACGTTTTTGCCTTTTCAATTGACACCCACTGTAGAGAGATTTTATTAATCTTTTTCTAGCTCTAAAGGACGCCCGCGACTCCGTACGCGTGGAATAAGTATTCCGCTACTCCCCCCATTTCTTGCCGTTGGGGATCGATTTTTGGAAAATCCTTTCTTAGTGCTCACTTACATCATGAAAGGAGCCCGTGTACCAAATTTCAAGTTTCTAGGTACAGTAGTTTTGGCTGTGCGTTGATATATAAATCAGTCAGGTTTGGTATATATATATTTATAGATTAAACAAAGTCTGTTCGTCTGTTCCTTTGTATACGCTTACATCTTTCGAACTACGCGATGGGTTTTATTTAATTCAAAGTGATTCAAAGTTTTAGGCGGGTCGCTAGTGTTTGTATAAAATGTTGATACAAATATTATATTTACCTACTTTAATATGTAGATGTTTTTTGTTCCTCTCCATTTTTGAAGGTGTTTTTTACTCTTTTCAATTTTTAAACACTAAAGCACTCCTAAGTTTTTATTAACGTACTGATGATACACACTGTTAACTTTAAATAACGCATGTACTCTTTTGTTTAATTAATGTATTGTTCATTAATATTTTGATGCGTCCAGTTTTGCTGGAAACCTCCAAATAAACTAAATACCATCACGCAAGTGTTAAAACCACGCATTAATGTATTCGTGTTAAAAACCGACAACAATCCTAACACGCGAGCACGTATTGTATCGGCTTGTCCACGAATAATTACTTGTACTAGGTGGCAAAGCGTATTTAATAGCATAACAATGTATATGGGATTAGGCAATTTTCAGCGTATGGTTATTAAAGTGACTTACATTTAAAATACAGATAAATAATAGACAAGTATTTTGTTCGATCTTTGACTTTTAAGTTGTACGCACAGGCTTGGCATTTGTTCCACTGCTGACGAGCGGGAAGCCAGGTAGAGCCGGCGATCAACTATTAAAGTATTGTTTCTCTTTTATTGACATGGGATCTATTATACATCTTTACGACAAACCAGTGGAGCGAGTCCTCGCCGGCAGTGTGAACAGCCTCTCATTTATTGACACGGGAAATCTTTTTCGTGTTTTGAGCGAGAACATAGTCGATAGCTAAAATGTATCGCCGGTAGTGGGACAAATGTTACGTTGCAATATATTTAGGTACAGTCAAGGAAGTTAATAGTCGTGCCACTGTGGAACCCTGTCATAATGACAACGTCAAGCGCATGAAAGAAATTACGCTAAAATTAATGATTAACGTTATGCGACAGGGTTCCATAGTGACTCAACATTTAGAGTCCTTGACTGCATTATGGAAGAAGAAAATATATTTTAATAATAAAAAAAATAATTAATTACGAAAGATATTACGTGTGTTCATGCATGTCGTAGACCTTTGGCCGACGAGCGAGTCAAGTAATGATTTTCGAGTTTAATGTGAGTCGAAACGAGCAACGAAAGTTAAGATAATAACATCTTCAGTAAACGTTAACATTAAAATTGACGGCCCATGACCCACTCGGCAAGTCTTAAACCCGTACAAATAACGACGTTGGGCGCTAATTGCGTCATAGGGAGGGTCCCGTCACAACGGGCCACCCCCTAATAGTCGACGACCGTAACAAATCGACAGTTAATGACGAGAGACATTCGTTTACTCACAGAACGGTCTGTTCAGGTTTTACGTATATTGAGGGTGGATTTATAACTAGAAAATTTAATAGATTTCCAATTTGGAACATATAAACGACTACAGTATTCGCTTTTCTTAAAAGCTTTCAGCTGGCTATGGCTATCACGCTTGCGCTCGCAACGGTCAGTATATTTGTCACTCGTGTGTCATATAAAAACGAAGATTACCGATCGCTATTTACAAAATGGTTGCACTGTACTCTCTTGTTTTTGCCATCCCCATGCGTTGTCCTTACCCAGTCATTCCAAGGTTTACGGGAAGACATCTCTTAAAGGGTTAAGTTTGCCTTTGTGCATACTTAATGTGAATATATTTAAGTGTTTCTTTGTGAAACAATTTCTTTTTGGACAAAGATGAGTTTACTTATGCGTCAAATTGGCTCAAGAACGAAAAGAATTTAGAGTACTACCCAGTTGTTTATTACCCGGTGCAACCCCATTTTGATTTAACTTAGTGCAAAAGTAGCATAAAAAATACTTACAGGCAGAGCTCTGTTTTATTATTATTATTATTTTATGGCAAAGAGAAGGCAAACGAGCACACAGGCCACCTGATGGTAAGTGGAAACTGTGACCCGTAGACATTCGCATTCACAAGACTGCAAGCCTAAGACTGCAAATGCGTTGCCAACCCTGAGGACTAAGATGGAATGCTTCTATGCTAGTCATTACACCGGCTGTCTTATCCCCAAACCGGAACATAACAATGCGAACACTGCTGTTAATAATAATTAATTATTAATGATGTAATAGTCGTGTTAGTTCTCGGACCGGGCTTTATTCAGAAATATCTATGGTCGGTTATGGATTTTTGAGCTTATTGTAACATACAAACTATTTGACAGTCGAAGAAAGATGATAAGTAAAAAAAGTAAGCAATTTTATGTCCGATCGACTTCCGGTGTCTCGTCACACACTACACGACTGCCCAAAAAAAGGAGTGAAATGTTTTCAGGATATAGGTACCTATGTACGTAACGATTCTTTAAATGTAAAAGGAAGTAACATACAAGAAACAAAACAAAGGCTTATTGAAACGACTACATAATTGCGTATGAAATGATAGCTATTAATCTAACGTCAAATATAGTAATGATTAGACTATTTGACAATGAAACCGAAACATTCAGTGAATTAATGATAGAAATTTCACCTGATTACACGCTCCCTTGCCATCGACAAAGCTTTACGCCACGTTCATTACCTACCAACCAATAAATGATCTCCAAGACAGACGTTCAGACAAATCAAGAGTGAGTTGACAAAGCTCGCAGAATATGAAATAAGACCGGAGGTGTGATCGCTGTCATTACTCTCTCACGGTCCGCGAGAAAATGATAGAACAGATTACATTTTTCAAGGGAAGCGATGAAACTATTTTGTGGGGGTTAGGGGTTTCCGTGGACGGTCGATTCGTTTTTTCAGCTCATTGCCCCGGGCATAGATGTCGTTACCGGACCAGGATATTTATGGGCAACTGAGGGTTTTACATTTCAATCAGGGTGAAAATTATAGACGTCATAACGCGTAATCTGCCTTTTTGGCTGCGCTGGGTCCCGGAATGATGCGGTGGACTGTTTTATCGAGCGTGATGGATTCCTCTGGGTGGTTTTGGGGCGTACATGCAAATAGAGTATGGTTTTGTATTTGGTTATGTATCATTAATGATACAGAGTGATACATATTCCCAATAGATTAAAGCATAATTATTTAATGGAGTAATTTTTATATTTTTTTACGCTTAAAAATACGTTTGCATAGGCAAAGTAGAAATTATTTAGTTTTAACGGGTTCCGTGCTTAATTTAATAAGACAAGAAGATTGGAGCAATCATTTTCACAGGAACTTTTCTATACAATATGACTTTACAATGCTTGTTGGAAAGTTTCTGAAAGCGAAGTTTCATAGATGTTAAGGTCCAGGAAACTTAAAGGTAAACCCGCAATAAACACGGTGAAATTCATAGAATGTAGATAGATAGGACTAAAGATCTCTATAAAATTGCTAACGATACTACCTACTGAGTTATGCACAGCTCGACTTTGTTTTATTTTAAGAAATTGGTGATTAAAAAACATTCAGTCGTTACTTATTTTATAACACATTTCAAGGTAAAGAAGCTTAGCTCTTTTTTTCTCGTAGGTAATACCATTTCAGACATTCAACCAGAACCACCAGTAGGTGTCGCGCGTGTCACGTTTACGATGCCAGCGGCCAGAGCGTCACGCCGCCCCCCGCGTCAAGTTGTCAATCATTTACTTTCTGAACCTTTTAAACGCCTTACGTCAAATTCAAAACGTGTTTCACACACGCCAAACATGTTAGCTACGCTATGCAAATTACAATTTAATTCATACGAGACAAAGTCTCTTTTAATGTTCAACTTGTGACGGCCTGAGCCGACTGTGGCCTTCAAAAGGTTAAATATTTTTTCTTTTACTTTATTATGGAAGTAAAACTTACTTGAGACTCGCTTTCCGTTCTTGCGCCACTGGATATTTGGTACGGGATCGCCTCGAGCCGCACAGTAGAAGGCGGCGATGCCGTTGGCTCGCACTTGCAGGTTGCGCGGGCGCGTGGTGATCTCAGGGGGATCTAGACAGAGGAGAAAGAACACAATCAGCATTGGGCAAGGTTGATTTCACATCGCTGTGAAAAAGGATTGTTACGTCGTTCTGAACACAACTGTTTTTTAATAAGAGTACATTTCAGATTATTTTTATTAATAATAATTAATCTATGTCGAAAATCTAATAACTAATTTATGCCAGTTATATCTATGTTAATAAGGAGAGGTCTGCAACTTATGTTGGGACTCTAACTCTTGCGAAACTAATTCTGAAACATAGATTAGAACAAATACGCGAGTCTAAACAAATTAACCGCGCTCATAATTCTATTCAGGAGTAATTAGGCACCTACTCATGTTGTTAAATAAATACCTATCACAGTTTTACGTAACATAACAACAATATACGTAAGTATTTAATAGTTTAATACATTGAAGTATAGGAAAGTATAAAAAAGTGGAATAACATTTGGTGCAATCCGCTCGTCCCAGTCTCATAGATTCTATTTCAACAAGTCACATTCCAATTTGTTGTTGAAATATTAAACGGCCAGCCTAAGTTGTCCCGTTCGAGCATTATAAACAGTTTAGTGCGTTTATTTTTAATTTGGTCGCCGGTTTAGTCGACAAAGCAGCGCAGCCAAATACTTAGTCCGGACAACTCACTTGGTGTTGAATGAATAGTCTACAATAAATCCGTCATCAGGATTTTTTGAGTTTTCTATGTTTGCTATGAATGAAACGGACATAAAGTTTTGCCCAATATTTTCATTAACCTCAGCCAAATATAAGCGGTACAGACTTAACTGTGAAACGTGCTAATGAGGGTGCACGACCGTTTTATTTTGCCGATTGATACGTAGCCGACGAATTGAGAAGTGAATGATTTAGAAAAAAGAGGTCGTTAAAGTTCGCAAAATGCTACTTGTCTATGCCAACTGAGCAGTTAAATAATTGAATGCTCTTCCTGTTTTCCGTGTCTGTGGTAGGACGGGGCCTGGCGAAGATGAATTATGTATAGGCCAGAGGCCTTTTACGAGCGGTCGACCACTCGTTACAGTTTTGGCCCATTCGGACCCTATTTTCGACTATGAATAAATTAAGCTGTCGACTTTGGAATGACGCATTGAATAAATATTAAGTTTGCTTGTTTTTTGGTTTAATAAGGTTTGAAAGAGAAGAGTTAAGAAAAGTTGTAATTACTCCACCGACAAGAGCGTAGCTTTAATAAAACTAAACGGAATGGCGAAACTTTTATACTAAACGCATTAACTTAAAATGCATATAAAAGTTGCCTACCATCCAGATAGATCCTAATTTAAACCTAGATATCAAATAATATATCAATACAGTTTAAAAAGACAGGTATGATTTTGTACCAATTTGTTAAATGTAGCACAAGAGGCACACTATGAAAAAAAATCGTTTGAATATGAATGGTAAAAGGATTAGTACGGTCACGGTGTTCCATTGATGAACAACTATAGAACCTTGTCGCATAAAATCAACGATTACTTCCTAAGTAATTTCTATCTCGCCACATTATGACGAGGTTCTATGGTGGATCAACCTTTTAAGTCCTTGATGGTACGTTAACACACCGAATACGAATATTTCAATTTGGTGCAAGTGATACGAAATAGGACCCGTTCTTAGGTAAACCAGATCTATTTCACAAGATATTGATATGTAGTAACATATTGTATTACAATACTGCCGTATCGATATGCAATTGCTAATTGATTCATGGTTAATTAACACAGTTACAAGAGCTTCTCTTGTTTGATTTAAAGTATGTAAAAACATCTAAGAAGTCATTTTACCAGTTTGTCAAAATGAGTTGTGTAAAAATGAAAACGAAATTACTTTGAATTATGATTACAAATTTTAACTTAAAAAAATAATTCAAAGAGTTTCTGACCCATCAAGTTTGTTTGCAGTTTGAAACTGTTTGACAAGTGTGTTAACATCAATTTATTTCATCAACGCTTCACCTTTATAAGTTCGCCTTTGTACATATTTTTATATTAATTGTATATACTAAAAATAGTACATGATACTATTGAAATAAAGATCTAGTGCAAAGAAAGTAAAAATTTAAAAAAATAAATCATTCATAATAGATTCATATCCTTTGAAAAATATCGTTGTATGGTGAACCTTAGGAAGTATTAATCTAAAAAAATCTACTACCCTTGCACCATCAGGAATAAAATACTTTTCATGGCATTGACGCAAAAATGACGTCACGCTACATAGAGTATGATTCCAAATGTTTTTATCGTAATTAATAACCATTAGTCGTCAATAATTTAATTATGTTAAAATGAGTTAAGTAATCCATTGACGCGTAGAAAAGTAAATACCTACTTTATACCTAAAACGTAAATAAAACTATTTTATTGAGAACGACATTGGCAAAAATCGTCGAGTCAATATGATTAATTAGTCATATATATATTTATGGCATTGACATATATAAAAGAAAATTGTCTCAATTAGTCATTTCCAGTAATGAATTAGGGGTGAAAAAAAAAATGCTGCCTTGATCCGCATTTAACTTTAATCAATTAACCGCTTTTTTTATTTTTTATTTGTTCCAGTTAATACATACCTAAACACCTGCTAAATCAAAGCAGAGCAGCTGTTTCGGGGTTTCATCATTTTGACGTCATCGGCATCAAAAGTACGACCCCTGATCAGGACTATAGGATGGGATAGATTCATATAGACTTTATATAATCCTCTTTGGGTAAATACCGATCTAACGATACCTACAAGATGTTACACTCGGAAAATATCTGAATTCCCTTCAAACCATTAGTGCAGTAAAATGCATTATACCACAGCATCCGTAACCGTCGCACTAATTCTAAAGGACCAAATAGAAATGAAAATCCCACTGAGCACGGTAATGGAATTCAAAAACTCTTTTTATCACCACTAAAGTGTTTTACAGCCGGCGTGGTTTAATTGGTTCTTTTGTAACTCTCGACTTCGGAGTTGGAGTTATATGACGCGCTGCGTTTGGTGGAATGGCTCCCTAACGCATTGTTGCGCTAGGGTTGCCACTAAACATCTACTGTTATGGGCTAACTTGCTTAGGATGTTAAATAATAAACGGTTGGCAATTTGTCGCAGTAATACGCTGGCTGTGCTCTAATAGATGATTTAACGTGCGAAATAGGTGTTAGTTGATTTTTTTTAATGTTTTTGATTTCATTAAATATAAAAGGAATAAAACTATTAAGCCACGAGGCTACCATACAAAAAATACATCACAGTGCATCAAAGGTCGGTGATGATTTTTGTCAAGTCCGACATTGCAACTTCAACTGAAATGAGAAAACTGCTAAGATATCTTAAAAATTCCAATACACATCGTAGGTGCAACTAATCAGAAATAAGTTATTCATAAATAAATTGAACCGTGTGGTCTTAACTTTAACTAAACCCATGATTAGATCATACAGGGTGATCTTGGACCTCTAATTACAGGACATCCGGTAGACGACGCTGTCCTTAACAAAAATGTGTAAAAGAATAAACTAGCTGTTGGCAGCCCTAGCGGCGCTGACGCCGGTACATTTTCATTACGCGAGATTAATAGCATTATCTCGCGAAAAAATGCGCCCGCGACGGCCAATTATGGGGATTCACGTCCCACTACCAACCTATTTATATGCTAGCTTATGTTTGACTTACGTATATACGGATATTAAGGGATATTAAGACATTTAATTAAAATAAATCACGACGTCTCAGGAATACAATTCGTTTTCAACCGACTTCGAAAAAAGGAGGAGGTTGTTAAATCTACTGTCATTTTTAAATTGTAATGCTTCACGTTCGCTGTTTGTGTAACTGTTTGATTTAATAAATTAATACTTTTTTATCGTGTATCTCTACGGAAACGTCTTCTAAGCATTCAGGTTTCATCTTTCATGTTTATTAACAGCTCACACCAAGCGGTCACAGCATCAGAATAACGTGCGCTGCAAATATGCTCTTGAATCATGTGACATATGAATTTGACAGAAAGGGACAAAGAATACTTTAACGAAAATTGGTTTAGTGTACGTTTATGAATAAGGGGATTACACCGTTACGGGTTACAAACTGAGAAAAACTTCAATTAAAGATTGCAATTTTTACCTCAAAGTAATTCTACGGCTGCTTTAAATGCGATATATTTCGACTCAGATACTGTCGGTGAGCACTTAGAAGGTGCTTCGCCTATGTATTTCTCCCTCATTCACTCTTAATAAGTGCGTGTAAGAGCAGGTGAGAGACAAGTACAAACCCAAAGCACTTTCTAAGAGCTATCACACTCCACACTTGCACTATATAATAATACACACTCTACACTTGCACTATATTATAATACACACTTTACACTTGCATTATATTATAGCACTATATTATAATACATACATATAGGTATCGCTGACTGTCCGTTCCGCGATTGACTACCCAAACGCCTCCAACCAAACGAACCGTAACGAAAATACCTAAAGGGACTCCCAGATAACATTGAACGCACACTGGACGTTTGACTTCTGAACTAGAAAATGAAATCTCATTTAGTTAGAAAGACCAGAACGGGAGGTCGCTCCCTGGGGCGAAGGATCGATACGACATTAATAAAGGAAAGAGTAGCGTATTTTTGGGAACTAGAGTTAAAATATTCATGGAACGGACACCGTGGTGCGGTTGAGATTAGAGATATGTGAAAAATGTGGCGGCTTTGACGCCGTGTTGGGCGTCAAACAATTCGGAGTCCCCCGACGATACCGGCCTGCGTCAGTTTTGATCGCTTTAATACGCGTCGTGGGTCTCCTGATGATGCGTGGGGTAACATGGAATCTTAAATAATGTAAGCTTAGAACTTAGTTTGTGACTTGGTCAGTTTGTGTGAGATTGTCGCCCTGGTATATATTATTAGTCTGTTGAGATGTTTAGTTTATGAGATGTTGAGTCTGTTGAGATGTTTATAAGATGTACCTGGGTACAAAGCATAACTACTCAGGCCTATGGTTGCGTTTAAATCGCATGTCGAATGTGGATAAAGCATCCGTCACTCTCGTACTTGTTTACGTGTCCGAAAGTGACGGATGTTTTTAACCACATTTGTCACGCGATAAACGCAGCCATATTAGGCCCCCAGAATTAAAATCCAGGTTAGGTAGCTTCAGAGGCAGGGTCACTAGCAACTAGGCGAACACCGTCGCCGTATTTTAAGCTACAATTTGGGTTAGGTACCATAGGTTAGATAATCGAATCGTTATGTTGTTATGTAGTAAACTCGTCGTAAAAACAAAGCACGCAAATGCGATGTTTTTACTGTATTTTCGTGCTTTTACCAGTTTCATGTGAAGCCTTTTTCGTTATATGATTTTCGGGGACGCGTAAGCATAAACCATAATATTTTCACGTTCCAGAATATTTTTGTTGGAAGCTCAGAGGCTTTATTCTACTTGGTAAAACCATATCGCTTTTGACATGTCGTCAATTACTATCAAGTAAATTAAAGTTGGTATAACGTTGACAATACGCAAACGGTTTTAGTGAGAATTGAGGCCCTAATTATGTTTTACTAGACGTTGCATTTGAGTACGGTGAGTAATACGTTCTATGAAACGAGTCGGTCAAACAGGACACCGTTAACGTGACACAATTTTGGTACAAATCTCGTACCAAATTAACGATCAGTCTTCAATCGTCAACGTTAAACGGTATCAACGCTACAGAATCCGCTTGTAAACGGAGTGATTACTATTGGCAAATTAAAACGCATCCTTAATCCGGTCGCTTAATGACACCCTCTTGAACTCCAATTACTCGTCTCATGGCAATTCAGCTAACAAGAATTGTCGGCTGTTATATTACCAGCGTGCTCCCCAACTGCCCGGAGACCTTGATTTCTATGGCCGTGTGGCTCTTCGTGACACAGACGGGACCCTCCTGAATGAACCATTCGTAAAAAGTAGCGTGAGCTGTTTCACCCTATCTCGCCCGTATTTTTGTAATAAACCCAAGCTTTTAATCGTCCAGGGGGTAATCAGAGGTCGGGGTAAATTGTTATGATAAACAGCTTGATGTTATAACAATCTTTTGTGTATTTTTTTGGAGTTGTCACGAAATTTGTTCTGGATGAAATTTTAATGATGGCAAAAAAACATTTAAGTTAAATTGCACTGTGTCGATGTTAATATTCTCGTGAATTAACAATGATTCACAGGCTCTTATTCACGAGGCTATCACTGCCGTCAAACATGCGAGCAGTCTACAGTCAGCGTCATATAGTTTGTAGCATCCAAAGTAGCCAAATAGTTCGTTACACGCCCTTGTTACTACGGTAATAATGACGTGTAACGTACTATTTGGCTACTTTGGATGCTACCGACTATATGACGTTGACTGTACCATATCAGTGTTGATGTCAAGATGGTTACACTAACATCAACCACATGAAACCACAGACCACATATCGTCAGCCATATTGGTCTATTAGTTCATAGTTTTAGAACACAGACTATGAGTTACTCAGGTTGCCTCTTATTGTTTCACGTACTTCCTGTCATGTTTGCTAGTCTGTGGCCGAGAGTTTAGAATCGAGATCCGAGTACTCGTATACAAGTGACATATGTGCAACTTTGCTTAGCTTTAGTCATACCAACGATGGTCATTAATCTAATTGTCAATATAAACTAATTGTAAGTAACCAGGAACTTTCCTAACAGCCTATCACCTAGTTATCCTAGATTACCCAGAAATATAATCCTGCGTTGCCACGGAGGCGAGAGACGACGGGTGACAGATATGTTTATTCCTCGGCGGACCGCTGTGAACGGTCACGTTTCGTGACGGAATTGAAACCGGTCCCGGACGTGACGTACGCATTTGATCACGTTTTTTCTTCACACTATGATGAGAGAAATCAAAGGATACTCTTGGAATTTGACGACGTGGTCAGTTTTATTGATAGTGGTCTGAAAACTAGTTCTCGCGTTCTAACAACGCTAAGAACAAACGTATTAATGTAACGAGCACGAATATAGTTTCCTGGATGGATACAATAATAAGTAATGAATATTAGGGGACAATGTTACACAAATTGACTTTAGTCCCAAACTATTTACGCTCTAGGCTTGAACTATGGGTACTAGACATATATAGAGAAATAAATACTTATATACACAGAAAATATCCAAGACACAGAAACAAATACTCACGCTCATCACACAAATATCTGCCCATACCGAGATTTGAACCCGGGACAACTAACTTCGAAAGCAGGGTCACTGCCAACTAGGCCAACGCGTCGTGTCGGATGGATGGTTAAAATCCAAATCGTATTTGATCTGTTATGGTATTGTTTTGAACTCAGCCACTAGTACTGTTATATATGTACATTAGAGTTATCAAAACGTTGACAGTACGATAACAGGTCAAAACGATATTGTTTTTACCGTGTTGAATATCGTATTGTCAAGTTAACTATAGCTCTTATTTACTTGAGAGTAACAGCGGCCGAGTTAAAAGCTTGAAAACATGTCAAAGGCGATATGGTTTTACCCGGTAGAATAAAGACCCTGAAGCTATGGATGGGACTACACTTGGTTGTAAAAGATTAAAATATTAAAAGTTCCGATCACGCAAGTATTATATCATGCTAAGCATTGTAAACCTCGGTACTTGATGACCGAACACTTGTGACACAATATAGGTCAGGAAATATGAATTGGGTGTCTGTAATCTTCACTAAGCTTTTTTTGTTAATATCAAACGAAAGGTGATCGTAACACTGCCCTCATTCATCAAACAGCACAGTGGGTTGAAAGGTTAAGGTTAGGTCCGGTAAGTCTTAACGCAGAAAAAAAGATCGCAAAGTAGATAACAGACGGCCAAATCATATTTCTTGAACTATACGGTGAATTGCAAAAAAAAACTTGTCGGGGTAAAATCGATTAGCGTAAGACGAGCAATGTTGTCTTGTACCGTTAATATATATATTTTTATGGCATAGAGAAGGCAAACGAGGACACAGGTCACCTGATGGTAAGTGGAAAGTGTGACCCATAGACATTCGCATTCACCAGACTTCAAGCCTAAGACTGCAAATGCGTTGCCAACCTATCTTATACCCAAACCGGAACACGACATTGCGAACACTGCTGTTTGGCGGTAGGTTAATGGATAAGATGGTGGTAGCGATCCGGACGGACTCTGCACAAGGTCCTCCCACCCGCAAACACTATCCATAAAACTAAAAAAATCCGAAATACCATCGTTCAAAGTTAAACCTACATCGAACATGTCCAATTGCCAATTCCGACGAGTTATTCCACTCGGTGATTCTCATCAAAACAATGTTTGAAAATACGCACGTTTGTTTAACGATTTGTATGAACAACGAACTCGCAAATAAAATCCCATGTTCGCTTCAGGCCAAGTTTTTTTGTTAGATCTCTTGCATAGAATATGGTAACATTCACTTTTTTCACTTCTTAATTCATTAACTACAAACGTATTGAAGGGGTTCCAAGGAGCTCCTTTTTTCTTTCCATTTGGGATACAATTTCCAGATTGTTAGGGGACCATCATTCTGAACAATAACAAAAATCTCCTTATATGTCACATAAAAATCTATGGAGACGTCCGTTACGTCACCGACGTAATGAACTATTGGACTTTTGTAACAAAACGGATATCTCAATACAACTACGTTCTAATTTAGGGCCGTAAATATCAGGAATTAACCGATTCACATTTTTTTTGTATAATTAATACAATAACATCGCTGCACTACACCCCCTTGGACTTTAGATATACAGGCTGATTGGTTATGCGGTACATTCTTAAAAAGGTAACGTAGTCGTTACCATGACCAAAAAAGGTTTTTTTTAAAATACTTCCAAGGCTAATTCTGAAAAAAGGAAGGATTTTTTTACCAAAGGAAGATTTGCTCGGATTTAATTACTGTTTAATTTAAACAGTAAGCTAAAGAGTTATTTGCTTCTGAGTGGCGACCTTTTTTAGCATAATTATTGATTATGTTATCGTTAAATTTGACATGGTCTTTTCATATGCTAAATAAACATATTTCATGTCACTCTATATTTGAGAAATTATTTTTAGAAAGATTAGTAAAAATTCGAAATTTTGTATTATGTTTAAATGTTCAATGTGAAATAGGAAAAAAAAAATCGCACCGGTCACTAAACGATTTCTTTTTGCTGTCCTTATTTTCTTTCAAAATCAAAATCCATCTCGCAATAATCCAGAATCCATTCTGACCGATTCAAAAACAGTCGACGAGGGGAAAATCTCTACCAAATAACAAAGGGAAATATTGCTATCGTTCACAGTCGAGTATTCATTACTCAGCGTTGCAAAACCCCGATACGAACTATTTTAAACCGCTGGGGTCGTGCCGCAGTTATATTTTAAAAACGACTACGTATTAAAACGAACATAATTGATTGGAAACCGGAACCCAGCGATTGCGAAGATCGTGTCACTGCATCATTTTTCCGCTGGAAATATTATGTATTAATGTTTTAATAACGAGGTTGATACAATGCAGTTCAAAAAGTAGAGTCATGTTTCAATAAAGAACGCTGACAACGCATACATTTATCAGCTGTTCAAATTGGTTGTTGACAAATGTACAAGGTTTTTATTATAAAGAGCGAGACCAACGAGCATGCGGGAAGTAATCACCGCCGCCCTTCATGGGCAGCACCAGCAACTCGGGTGGAGTTGCTGGTCCGTTGCCGGCTAATAGCTCTTTTTGAAGACAACCATGTGGGGTAACTGGAACATGTGGGTTGGAAATACCGCCGAAGGAATTAAGTTCCACAGTTCCGCAGAAGACGCCATTTGTAAAGGTGATTGACGGAACCTGGCTTTAAGACAAGTACTTCGATGGTGGAACTCAGCGGCCGGTAAAAGTATGAATAATTCTTCAGAACACTGGATCATAAAGCCTAAACAGGACGCAAAGTGAACTGACGTCCATTCGGATAGAGAGGGAATCCAATCGGACAGAGATCGCTGGGTCGTTGATGATTCGATTCGCTCTGCGTTGTATCCAAATATGATATATCAAACAGAAGAAGGTATTGTGGTGCCTCAATCAGAGGTGAGAAGACAGGTCCCGCCGAACTTGAGCCTTATTCAAGCTCGTGTGACATTAGCACTTCCATCGACACATCAAATAGTACACGCGGTGCGACCAAAAAGAGTAGAAAATAAATGAGGGCGCCACTATCTACGTAACTCTCACATTTTTGACGTAAAATGTATGTTTTTTTTTTAGTTCCAGTTTATTTAATTTCTACTCTGTTTTATCGCACCGTACGATTAGCACGTTCTCTATTCAATGCGCTAAAACAATATTGCTTTTGACGTGTAAACGTATTATTTTTTGCTGGGCTGCCATTACTGACAAGGAAATAAGAGCTATCAAAACGTTGAAAACACTACAACACGTCAAAGGTTTTTATTTAGTATAATAGACGCCTAGAACTATCATGAATGTAGCAACATGTATAACGCATTTTTGCAGCAAAATAAAATAAGCAAAAAACATGAAAAAAACACAGGCATTAAAACTGACCACACGATGACGCCATTATGTTCCAAACGGGCCGCGGTAATGAGTAAGAACCAATATCCACACTGATTACAGCCTTTAGAATTATATGGGAATGGTTACTGGGATAATCGCATCCCATTTTAATGCAGAGGTTTTCATTAAGGTGTCAAGTTTGTTAACCGAGTGTGTTCCCGATTTATGACAATGATATGAACGTCACCGAACCGGTTTTACGGTTCGAATAGAAGTGAATTTATACTCGCAGGCATTAAACAGTAATTTAAATACAACGGACGTTGGATAGGCTTTAACGCGTTAACGTAGGTTTTAAAGCTTTGGCAGATTAACTATTAAATATTGTGACTTTAAAAATACGTTGGTATATGGATAATACGGACACGAGGGAAGTTTTTTTTATATGGGTACGTAATATACAGTGGGATGAGCTCAATTGCCGTGTTATAGTGTAATGGGAAAACACCGTAGCGCATAAAAGACGCGGTCATATATAAAACAGAACCTAATTACATATATTTAACTGCGTCCTAGTTTGCCTGAATACATCGAATATGTAAGATCCTTTAGAATACGTTACGCCTTCTTTACTCGTCGCTAAAAATGGTCTTTTATTTCATGACACTTCTAACGTAGTCCAACAAAAAACAGCTTAAGTGCCTTATGTCCCACTTACCGTTCGTTCTGCGGCTTAAAGTAAATATTTAATGAATTACAGAATAAATTAAATTGTACCAGTCAACAGTTGTGTTCAGAATGAGTTTTAAAATAACACCTGCTTTCCGGTTCCGGACTTCTGAAACAGATAAAATCTTGTTAGAAAACTTACGGGTTAAATATCTGATATATATATTCGTAGTATCGTTGATTGGTGGCCGGTACGGTATGATTATTGGCATTTCTTCAGTAGGCAAAGAAGTCGGTAGGCTGGGAAGTTCCGGTAGATCCACGTCCGGTAACTCAGGTAGATTTGGTAGGTTTGGTAGATTTGGTAAGTTCGGTAAGTTTGGTAGGTTCGGTATGTATACTTCTGGAGGCTCGGTTTCTTCTAATTCTTCTGTCTCGTCTGTTTAGAAATAGTTATCGTTTGAACGCGAGCGGTTGTCGTATTTTTGTTTTCGTTTTATTTTGATTTTTAGTTGTGAAATGTTTTTGACTTAAAATTACACTTATTCTAATAAATCTATTCAGAGTCACCAACAAAAATCACAATTTGTGTTGACTTCGAATTTACAATGAATCTATATCAACTAAAATATTTTCAATCCACACCATTACCCGTATTAATCTATCACGCTGCGTTGTTTACGTCCATAACTTTTAAAGGACTTATTAATTTCAGATCCATCACGAAACTTCGAGCATCCTCATCCTCATAGTTCACATTACCCCGTTGTTTATTAAAAGGTTCACAAAACTCCACTGTGCCAGCAATTAGTTAACATCGCTCCAACTTTTTACTCAGTTCAGCTACAAAAGCTGAGCAAACTCGAAATAGAACAGACAACACCCTGTAGGTAAATCATTCATTGTTGAAAAATCTGGATATCTCGATACTTCCCGATACTTGAGTATCGATGCAATAAATAAACTCGGGCACATCGATTATCAGGAAGATTTATATCTAGTTTTTTGACGTGCATATACCATCATTACTCATATGTGGATTGCTATTGTGCTGTTACGGATATGATGCTGGAAATGTGGAGGGATACGGTGCTTTGTGTTCGATGCAAATGTTGAGATGAGAGTAGAATGAAGCTACTTGGAAAATGGAATCACGGCGGGATGCACAAAGGCTTAGCAGCCGGAGTTACGATCTCCATCGGTAATCTGATACTTGTATAGTCTATCTATGGCATTAATAGCACAGATTAATCATGTTTGTTTCGTTAGTTATATGTGAACAAAGACCGTGTCCGTCTGCAAGCTCACTATAAAATGAAACAATAACAACTCAATTTTATAAAGCTGATTCAATATCATATACTATATATATCATATCATCCCGTATACACGTTTCAAGAACGTATCGGGCGTAAAAACCAATACGGTCATATACAGTAATAAAAAACGAGTAAGTTAAGAAATTCTAAACAAAAAGATACCTATTTATACTGAGAAGTATATTTACGCGCTCGGCAAGGCGTTCGTACTCCCTTATTATGTAAAATGAGTTATCGAAAGTTCGGTGAGGCGTTGTTCGGATTCTGCGACTTTTTTTTTTCTTTTTTTTAAATGATCATGACGTTCCATACGTCCTCTTAAAATTAAGCACTATTGGTTTTTGCGACTTGTTTTTGGATTGATAAAAAGGTTCTGAAAAATACCCATTACCTACTATACAGGGTGTCTCTGAGCTCCAGACTTTATATGTAAGAACATTCAAATAAAATTCTTCTTTTCATATTTTTTTTGTATAAACCTATAAACTAGTTGAATACCTAATTTCAAACAAATTGATGTGCGACGTCCAATTGGTCGTCATTAGCAGCTCTGTAATTGCCTTTTGAGTGGAGGGCATTTCATAAAATACGATACCTTGATTAAAATCCGGCTTTGATTTAGGTCTCCTTAAATTATTTCGATTTAAAGACACACTTCACAACTGATAAAAATTAATAACATACTCAGAGTATGATTCGGTTTTGTACTTCTCTCTCATTCTTATACGCTCTTATACGTTATCTGACTTAAAACCGAATGCTATTTTCTAAGTGTTAACGGACTGTAATAGAGATCGTGTTCTAGTATTGCAATATGAACTCGAGTATATCCTTATACGACAGTATTTCTTAGGAATTCCAAATGTGACAAACAGGACATAAGGAAAGAGGGTTGTTATTGTCCCCGAAATGCATGCTGGGAAAATGGTAAACAAATTACAAAGTTCAAGTTCTGGTTAACATACATAACCCGTTTCTTAGAGGGCAATTTTTTTAAAATATTTATTTTCCCTCATTCTTAAAAAGGAATTGCTAACAAGGAAAAAGGTACTAATGTTATGAACTATTTCAAATTGCTTCTTACAAAAATAAGGTTAAACTAAAAGCCGTTCGCGACTACTTTGACGCATCCTTATATTTTTATAAAGCTTTACTAATGTTATTGACAAACCATTATGATCAGACCTCGAAATATACGGGGCCTTATTACATGAAAGCTAGGGTCGCCTATATCGATAAACTCAATTATCTATACTTTTCCCCAGCATTGTTTGTGTGTATATTATTTTGCGTTGCCCCTACTACTTCCTCAGAAATTGAAGTCTTTTAGCCAACTGAAATTAATTCATCAGTCGAGACAGAAAAATTTAACGCCAGAATTTTTGGAACAAAATCTGATCGTTTATTTTTTTAATAGTAAATGGGATCGTAATTTTGAAATACACAATTAGGAAAACAATACCAATGATGATGATGAGTATTGATGAGTGAAGGTTCAATAATCCTTTTAAAATAAAGAATAACCAACATTATGTTGCTATTTTGTTTCATTTGCGTATACTTTCAATAATTTTTTTTTTTAACTAAAAACCCGGACCGATCACTAGCAAAAAATCGATACTTGAGTTTATCGATACAGGAGATCCCTATAGCTGTCATTTATTTTTGCCCCGGATATTCCAAGGTCTGATTATGATACACCCTTTGTTTAAATCGGTCTAATAGCTGGAGCTTGAATAGATCATCTGATTTTTACTCACAAACAAATCATACACAGTTGATCACATTCACAATTACCCTTTTTAACTTTGCACAGTCAGGTAATAAGTAATTACTGTCATGTTACAAAAGTACTGACAATAACTCAAAATAAAACCATGTAACTTTTCAAACTACCGTCAAAAACTAATTAAACTAAAATCAATCTTAAATCCCTCGCTATAAGAGCGATAGGAATCATAGCTCGCCATCGTCTGGTAGCACTAAATGAATGGCATTCGAGACTAGACAAAAAGGTTAAAAATAAAGAAAGTATAGTGTTGCCAACATAACAGCGTCGCTCAGGACATCAAGTGCGAACGGATATCGCTTTTAATTCTATGACGTTTGTGCTAGTTCTTAATTTCGCGGGCAGCAAAGTTAACTTGGCGGCATTATAACAATGGCCGCTAAACAAAGCGGATTTCCCTCAAAGGAGCTTTGGTGTAAAAAAAAGAAGCGCGGGAAATCGAAAAACAACAAACGTATATTTTTCTGTAATGCTCTATGGTAGGTTGACTGTTTCGTTTTCTTGTAAAGTCGAGATTCAAAAAGCTAAGCCTCACAAATATTGATTGAGCTTTGTTATTTCAAAACATACAAAAAGCACACGGGCAGCGGTAACCCATCCGAAACTTGACCGGAGTGAACGTTGCTTTACTTTTCCATTAATTTATTGGAACCTTTGATTGCCGAACCATAAGCCGCGCGCACACGGCGCGATCCGCGAAAACGCGATATTTCACGCCTCACGCCCGCTCGATACACGTAAACAAATAGGTTTTCTATCGCTCTAGCGGGATTTATCGACCGTTCTCCGGTTAATAGTATACATTAATATAAATCGCGCAACGAGCTCTATTGTACATATTTGCACAAGAAAAAGTTTTCATGGCATTAGTATTTTATTTATTCATAAACGGACATTAGCTAAAGTGTGCTTGAAATATGCTTTGTCCTTGTCTTTCATTGTGACATTTCCATTTGAAAGAAAGGGACAACGCATACTTTTACCAAAATAGGTTTATAGTACTTTTCATGTATCCCTTTTAATGCACAACATTCAAATGTTTGAAACAATTGCAAGCGTAGGCTTTCAATAATAATATAATATCAAGAAAGGTATTTAAAAAACTGTATCAGCACCTAATCTGTAAAGCAGTGATCTTTTAAAATCATTATTAATTAGGACTATCCTTAAAACGCCGTTAACAGCGCCGCAGCTAAAACACCGCCATGTTAATAATCGAGCCGTCACCTTTTATCACCATATCATCGACAAATAACAAAAAGCGGCGCGCTCAATATAAATCACGAATGCCCCAGATTTGATCGCGTCATAATATATTTGATTTCCTTAAAAAAGATGGCTTACATAGTCGATCGTAACAGGAAATTGACTAGAATAAGCGCATCGTTCGTGCTTAATGGCGTCGAAGAATACTCTATTAGTTATACCTTCTGATTTATAACTCAATTCTTCATGTATGAAATATTTTTATACGACGGTGCAGTGTTTATGTCGACCTACTTAACGAGGGGAGATAAGTACTAGCCCAGTTCCTTAAATCGGCGGGCTTGCTCAGTCACGTCATGGCACGTTGAATGTGTTTTAGCTTTCGAGTGGGTTTTTGTCGGGGACTATCGATCGCACGTGTTGCGTTGCGTGGATGTATGCGAGATGGGATTGGCTTCGGGGTTCTATCATCAACTTTTGCAAGATTTTGATATTGTTTTGGGTCTGTGTTTATCAATATATATGCGGTAATGTGGCTAACATACAGTTCTTTTGTTAGAGCCAATATTCTGGAGTGAACTGAAGTTGCATATTATTTAATGTATTGTAGGGGATCTCCTTGAAATATCGACAAACGTTTCATCGAGTGTCTCATATCACCGAATTTAATTTCATCGAAAACTAATTTCTAATGAAACTATAGTTTTCATGATTACAAAAAAAAATCGGCGAAGTGAAACGTTCTATGATGTGAGTTTCAATATTTCAAGGGTAAACCGTATTGTAGTGTTGCATGCACGGTAGGTAATCAAGAAGAAGAGAAAGAAGGATAGGCTTTGTTTCTTAAATTTCTTAATTCGCTTTTCACGGTTTTTGGTTTACTAAAAATATATATCATATTCAAATATCGTAAAAATCGGACTAGATTTAAGAGAGAGACACTCCTCTTAAAGCTAACCAAATACTTCAATACTGCATTTAGCAACCAAAATACTCGACTCAAAGAACCCTTTTTTTTAATTAACGTTTATTAAATAACATTCACAAAAAACGCTCTCTTGTAAAATATCCACATCAGCGCACGCACATCTGTCGTCACGTTAAAAAGTTCAATATAGTCTGAGCAGCCCAATAAAACTTACATTGTGGGAAGTCTGCATGGCGTCTTATCATTATTTCATTGGGATGCACGGAGATGCGCAGCTATAAACCATTTTAATACCGTTCCTAAAGTGCACTCGGGGTACAACACGTCTTTGTTGAGAACATCAAAGTTTGCCTTTTTAGAATATTGAAGAGGACTTTTTTAGTTTAAAACTAAGTGCATACTAAACTTCCTCCTTGTTGTCTCTTCGTGTTTTTTTTGCTTTAAGCTGTATTTTACCTAAAGCCGGTTTTTATCTTTAAAAATAGAATAAGATCATTAGCTAAGCGTGGGCATAGTAAGTACATCAGCGTAGGCAAATCTAACGCAATTGATAAAAGTTAGACAGGTAGGTACAGTGGACGTCAAAGATATGTTTACATTTTTGGACCTTATTTTAATGGACAGTAGAGTGAGAAAATCTTTTCGCTCTTGTTACAATGTGGTCTCATTACCGCAATCTGTGTAACCTATCTATGGAAAATGTCTAAATGTAATGAAATAAATGAATTTGGTTTGACAATGTGATAAGACATAAGACTGTAGTCTTTCAATTCCCTTAGTAAACGTTCTTTGAAATATAAATTCTCTATTTTATAGCAAGTCACAAGCACACGTCACATATTAAAAAGTTACTCTATTTAAATACACATCACGACATCAAAACACACGGTACGAATACACGTACATACCTACAGGACTAAAGTTTACTTATTTTCAGACAGTTTTACAGTCATACCTGTGTATGTTTTCCACAAAGGGGAGCATCCAGATTTTCATTCAGATTAGACATTATTTGTTTTACTAACTGGGCACTGAACTCTAGATTACGGTACGTAACGCCATATGCGCCTTTTATATCCTATAAATCTTCATCAGTGTGAGTGGTAGCGAGTGCCTGTAAAAGCTTGCTACCTTTTTAATGGGAATTTTGGTGTAAAAAGACCTAAGTTGATATGTGACTTTGACTCGGCGATATTGGTAACTTTATTTTGACTGTTTGTAGATTTTGTGTCGGCTTCTTACCCTTTTTTGCTAAAGTAAGGTAGGTATTGCTAGGAACCATTAAAAAGGACAAACTGAAAAAAAACACGCAAGTAAAACGCTTACATCAAATAACAATAAGTAATGATGTGGAATGAAAACGCCTTACACAATAACTTAAAGCTAAACATATTTATAACAGTATTAGTAAATGGGTCAAACGAAGCAAGGGCATTTTTAAAGCAGCAATTAAAACGTAATTTATAGAAAAGGGCTTATAAATTTGCCGCCTTTTTTGCGTCGAATTAAGGTACGCCCACACCAATGCTTAAAAAACGGTGACGGTACGGAATCGTAGTGACGCATCGTATCCGTACCGTTTTTAACGCATGCACTCCACACCGCTCACTGCGATTCCGTACGGTCTCCGTATTTTAAGCAGCGGTGTGGCCGCACCTTTTAATGTTTTTACAAGCATCTATTAAACTTTTGAACTAAGTAAAACTGAATAACTATTTACAAAACAGTAAACGATTAGATAATTTAATTTTGGAATCACTTGGCGTACAGAATATAGCTATTTAATAAAAGAACGTTTGCTCTAAATAAACATTTAATATGTTCCTAAACATGCTTGATACATTCTTTGTCGAAAACATTCCGAGAAGACCTGAAAATTAGCAACATATACATCAAAGCCGGTAAAGGAATTTCATAAATAATAATCATGAAGTTTTACCGTCGAAATACATTTGTTTACCTCATATGTTAAGTTCGGGAACTCATTACAACGAACAAAGCTTGTTTTATAAAGTTTTACATTTTTGAGGGCAACCTCTGATTTATAAACGAATTAGCTGATGGCTTAGCGTTTTCAGACAGAACATAAGAATGTACAGAATAAAAACCGAAATAGAACCAATGTCCGTGCCGCCCGAATCACGATTGGCCAGTTTTCATCATATATGTTGTTTTTCTTTAACTTCTGTAGCTGACTTCGTACGTCCGTGTTATTCAGTTATAATCAAGTATAAATAACGTACGGTAACTAATTTGTATGTTCGGAAACAGCCTCCGGTAATGTAGTACGCGTAAACATATTTGGTTTATATTAATTCTAATCGTAGACAAGTTATTACGCGCTATGTTCATGCCTCTTGTACATATATCACGGGTGTCTAAGGCTTGGTTTTCACCAAACTATCGGTGAAATTACTATAATACTTGTCAAAAGATGCGTCAGAAATGACAGTTTTCTATGGCTTGACGTTTACATTCACGTATCTTGTGACGGGCATCTCAGATAAGATCAGTTTATTAATATGGGCCCTAGTTCTTAAGGTCGGCAGTCGGCAGGAATGCAGTCTTAAAGTTGTCGTTTTGAGATGCAAAATAACGCATCCACTTACCACTGACTGCCTTCTCCTTGCTAGATTTTTTATTTTCCTGACGTCGCACAGTTTAGCATCCCCGTAAGATTATTGGTCATTTATCGTCTAGCTGCCTCACAAAGCTATGGTGAAAACGCAGCAAATTTCTTGTGGCGCTTCTTTTCATCAATAATTGCTTAGCAAGTTGAAAGGAAATGCAGCCGCATTTTTCTTGCAGAATAAAATTTAACCTAATTTAATTATTTTACTAAAGGTAACTTTGACATTAATTAACTAGACTCCCGTGCAACTCGTGTTTTTTTTCCAAATGTAGGTTCGCATCTCACTTTTGTTACGATTTAATCACAAATGTAGAGTGAAAAGGATTCCTAATCCGAAGTATAGATACATTTAATGCTTAATCGTAGCCGTCCATGCATACAGACAAGTTTTATTAATTTCAATACTATTTACGTTTTGTGCCGTGTGGTTGCCGGCTTAGAATAGTTGTTGACGCCCTGCATGGGTGCGCTTAGCAACCCGTCACGCACACACGCGCACGACATACGAGACAGCGAGCCGCTGGCTGCGCCCGCGGCGACCACTTGCCCGTAGACCTCTGAACTTCCACCACGTACTTTGTTTTTTCATACAAGCTTTGTAGATCGGTTATTATACCATTTGTTTATTAGCTACTGTTCCCTCCGTCTCACTAAATACGTGAAGCAAAGTACCGGCGTTCCCAATAGTGCCACTCCATGTTTTCCCGTGGAAGTCGTAAGAGGCAACTAAGGGAATATAGGCTTGTAGCATTTTTAGGCGATGGGCTGGCAACCTGTCACTAATATGGGTTACCTTTGTTTCGTCAAAATATTTTTGGTCACATGTCACATTTTCTGTAACCGTAAATATTTCAGGATTTTATAAAAACTAACCTAACCTAACCCATAGGGTTCTACACGATGGTACTGAAATAAATTCTGAAAACATTATATAACATTGGTTTGGCAAATGAAAATTTTGGAAAATGATACATTTGACCAAAGATATTTTGACGAAACGGCAGGCTCCCCACTAATATACATTGGTACCTTAGCCTGTTTGTGCAAACTACAGTCTACAGTCTGTACAGAATTAACAACAAGTTTCTAGAGTTGTTGAGTTGTCCCACTCAGGCAATAAAGGCGTGAAGGTATGTATGTATGTACGTTTTAAAACCATGTCTGGATTTAGGTTATTCACTCAATGGAATTTCAGGTAGATGTTAGTAAGAACCCTAGAATGTTCTAGTGCTGAACGTGTGCTGTTGGGACACGAGGATCACGTTCAACTAGGAGCATAAAGGAAGTTACCGCGGCGGTAAAAACATAAAGTTATGCGAGACTTACAAGCTCGACTCCGTTCTTGTGACACACGGACGTGTTAAGTTCTTGTTAAAACTACACCTTTTTCCTTTACATGTAAATGCCTGTCGATGAAATGATAATTCAGCGAAACATTCTATGAAACGAGTTTCGGTGATTCAAAGGTAAACCATTTTATTTACTTATAAGCCCTTAGTACTAGGTACTAATAATGGGTAAATAGCTTGGTAATAAAATGAAAGATAACACAAATCACACCAACAAAATAAGCGACATTGAAGTAAGGACAAACTGTTCGAGATTATTTTGCCCAGTACCTTTTCGGCGTTTATATTAAAAAAGTAAGAGGTACCATTATTTCATAATTCGGTACAGCGTAAAAAAATAAAAACAAAAGAGGAACGTAAAAAAACAAATACCACGCACGTATATTATAGCCACGAAATTGAAACTATAAAAACGGAGTAAAATAAGGCAAAGTCTCCGACTGTTATTTTAGGCATACAAAAGGTTCAATTTAAAATTACGAGGTGTTAAACAGATCAACAAGGAAAATTTGTCACGAAAATACGAGCTAAATTATCGTTGGGAAAATTAGTTACATTTTCGACCAAATATAAAAAGGCGTTTCGAAAGGGCTTTGGAGTTTTGTTGAAGCGGCGGAACGGGTTTAGATACAATTTATTACCAAGGTTGTCTATGTCCCAGATTACCTATTAATTACTAAGAACAAGAAAAACCTGTTGCAGACAATAGAAAATAGACGAGGAAAGATTTTTTGTCACCTGTTACGGCACGATGAGTAGATGGTAATTGAAGGAAAAAGGAAAAGAACGAACCAAGAAAAACTTACTTAGACAAATTAAAAGAAAAAGTAGGAGTCGTGCCGTATCAGAATGTTAAAGCGAAGGCTTGGAATAGGGAAGAATGGAATTTACTCCGCCGACAAGAGCAGAGCTCTTAAGTAAATGATGATATTTATGATACCTTATCTATATAGTGGAAAGTAAGAAGAAAATAATTGAGCACACACAATTCTCATAACAAAGTACCCCAATGAAAATTCCATGAATATAATAAGTCACAACAGAGAGCTGCCTGTAATTTAACAGTGTGTAACGAATAGTATTTACGCTTACGCTCCTCGCGTTGTGTGTATAACGATGAATGCGAGAGGGATACAGCCACGACAAGATTCCCTGCTTACCATAAACCATATTATTTCAAAGAACACTTCCCTCTGTGAACATGAAAAATATAAACAAACTTTACCGCTTGGTTATTAAGGATGTACTCAGGATATTCGAAATGTTAATCATGAGGAAATATCATTAAGGATTAGACAATCAAAAGCATGAAAGAAGACCAAGGTCGATGGCAATTCGCTAAAAAGAATCGATGTAATCCAGGCACGAAGTGAATGAAAGGAATAGAATGATTTACAATACAGATTACCCCAATACTATGGAGCATAATTACCCGTGGAGGACCAAGTATAGGAATATTTGACGGTAGATGAATATGGAGATACCTATTGCCTTTTAAGTTTGAAGGGCACCAAGTTTGGGAGCCTGCCGTTTGTCAAAAACATGTGTCCCAAATGTATCGTTTCCCGACTTTTTCATTTGCTAACCCTATGTTATATACATTTTTCAGGATTTATTTCAGTGCCGTCGTACAATATTTACGGTTAGAGGAAACAGAGTGGATTGGCAAATGAAACGGTTGGGAAACGATACATTTGGCAAAAATATTTCGCCGAAACAAAGGTAACCCCTAGCAGCTTAATTGCTGTCTCGAGTCGTCAGACAGGCCGCCTGACAGTCCAAAATGTGAAAGATTAAGAGAAACTGGTTGTCTGTGCTCTAATAAGATCAACTGACAGGCATATCGGCCGGCCTATAACGAAATGTTGAGAAAATTACTCGTATACGTAATGCAAGAAATCCATACTAAATATTATTAATGTGAAAGTAACCTTGTCTATTTGTTACGCTTTCAAGGTTTAATTAATAAACTGATTTGAACGTAATTTGGTTTGTAGGTAGCTTAAGTCCTGGGGAAAGGCTAAGGATACTTTGTATTCCAGAAAATAAACAGTTCTCGAGGGAATATCGAGAAACGTCTTCTATGCGGACGAAGTCGCGGGCAACATACTCGTACAATAACTTTATAAATGGAAAAGATATAAGATGGTTGCTAACAGAAATACTTGTAAAAACAGTTTACAAGAAGAAACTCAAGCAGATTAAGTAACATAAACCGACAATTTAGAATAAATTAATCCGGCTCTACATTTTCAGAATCCAATACAATAACCAGGAACCACGGTTGACTTTCCAGAGGCTTATCTTATTTAACGCGTAGATAGACCCAGCAAAGCGTAATCGGATAGGATATACCAACACCATTTTAAAAATGGCCCTAATTCCCCGTCTCGAACGGTGTGTTCCACGGTTCAATTTAGGTTGGGCGGGGCACATTTTTGGTTTAAGTTATGGTGGGAAGGGGAGAGTTGATTTTCACCAATTATGGGGGCGCGCGGGTTGTGTCTTTGGGGGGTATCGCCATGCATATTGCATGAGAGGCAATAAGGTGTCAAAGTTTGGCGCCACTGGAAAAACGCGTGAGCGTATTGACGGAGATTTGAGGTGACGTGCGCAAATACAAACTTAATGGAATGTTGCTCTTTAAAATTGGAAACCTCTTTAAAGTTTCTTTTTCTGTTTCTTTGATGTAAGAACTATTTGTTATTTTGTCTATTTGTGTATGCTCCTGTATTTGTCCTTGCTTATTCTACTCCAAGGTTAACTGGAAGTGATAAGATCGCCTATGTACACTATCTATATTGATGCAAACATATCTTGTAATTATTTATGTCCAAAAAAGAGTATTGTAAAATTACTGGAAATTCATCAGATGAAAACGTAATTAACGATGTGATACGCGTCGGGTTTTATCCGGTTTTGTTTTTTACAACCCAGGGTCTTTTTTCAAACTAAGACCGATCCGTAAGTGCCCTTCGTTTTTGCTACAGATATATTACCTACGTTCTAAATTTAACGTAATACAAAAAACTTCTTTTGTTTCATATTTATTTTGTTTGTTGTGACGTGTGTTACTTTGTTTCATTGTGACATTCAAATTTGTCGAGTGACTAATAACTAAGTTAATAATGCCTATAACCAAACAGTAGGTATTTAGTAAAACTGTTTAATTACATTATCTTTGACTTTGTCAGCTGGTCCTTTCTTTCTTTGTGGTTCTTTCCTTGTTGATTCTTAGAGAAAGTATGTAACGTCATTATATTAAGATAAGAAAGATGTAAGACCATCCGTCCACGCCCGCCACCTGCTTCGAGGTGTTTGCTTTCCGATCTAATTATGGGAAACGTGTGAGACCATAAATCATCTTTCATCATAATCGGAACTTGAGCAATTATCTTTTTTATCTTGTCTTTTGTATGGAGTTGCTCAATTCGAGAATGTATTTGTTTGAATAAAGTTGGGTGAATTTTTTCATGAATACTTATTCTGTGTTGTGGGTTATAAAATATGAATCTTTTTGTTTTGGAACATCTGACAGTTCGTAAAAGAATAAATAAATGTGTTCTGCTTGGAAGGAGCCGCGTTTACGATACGATATACACACAACAAAAAATATTGCCATATTATTAAGATATTTTGGAATGTATCGCAACACAGTTGTAAAGTAAAGTATCAAAACGTGGTGATATATTTGATCCTTATTTTTTTTATACAACTATGTATGTTTATCGTTGCCTAGTTCCCATTACAAGCCTAGATCTTAGTTTAGGACTGGGTCAATATGTACATTGGTATGAATTGTTTATTAAAAGTCCACAGACATAATAATAAAACAAAATGTGTGAAGCACTTAAAAAAAATTAGTAATCCTTTTAAAGATCTCCACTATCATGAAACAATTTTGAAAAAAAAAATTGAATTTCTAACACAGCGGACACTTATAGTTGTTTTAAGTAGTTCGTCAAATGGACCTCGATTCGAGTTGATGCGGTTAATTACACGAACCAATTTAACTTGGCGGTTAAATTATGAATGATACACTAATAGTTATGTTGGAAGTTTCCTCATTTCCGGGTCAAGGGAATCGGGTCCTTCGCCGAAATTCATATTAAACTGATATTATGATGGGCCTGCTCTTTCTTTACATGAAAGGCATATAAGAACAAGTGGGAGAGAGTCGAAAATGAAAATAATCCGTATCTGTAAACTTCTTGTTAGACTAGAGCCTACTGATATTTAAAGTTATTAAAAAGTGACACGAATTAGCCTCAATGTCCATATATTGCCTGTTTACTTTAGACTGCATAAAACATTTCATTTCACATTATAAAAACAGCGTTTACCTCGTTATTGACATCGATATCTCAGCTGTCAGCGACATGTTTCATGTCATCCAATTGAAAATTCGAAAATACCCCCGATCAGCGGTTAATGGTTATTTATTTTAACAACATATCCAATTCAATTTAAAAACCTTGTCGCGGGTTTAAAAGGTTTTAGGGTTGCTATATTATAAATGCGTATCATCGGTAATATTTAATATTGCAATATAGCGTAATGAACAAATTAGATAGTAAGTAAGGTACATTTTGTAACTTATTTATTGGTATGGTATGTAAGGACTAAGGATGTTTAAATATATATCAGTAATCAGAGCTAATACTAATCATGTAGTTTGCTGTGCGAGTGGGCGCCATTTGTAATCTTCAAATAAAATAAGGATTTAATATGTTTCACTCTCTGACAGTAAAGGGTAAGTATCTCAGAGACACCACCGCGATACCGGCGATGGTGATGGTGGGACGGGTTGTTGTGTGGTTGTGAATAAATAAATCTCTTATTTAGTTTTATTGTATTTTAAATTATATATGCATATACTTAATGGTAGGTCAACATACAAACAATTTAATAATAAATTAATACTAAGTTGCTCGCGGGACTGATGGCCGATGGGGTCAGAAGGTTCTGGAGTGGCGTCTGCGGACCGGAAGACGAGCTGTAGGTAGGCCTCCAACAAGATGGAGTGACGACCTCATCAGGATCGCGGGACCGCGGTGGATGCGAAAAGCACAAGACCGGTCTGAGTGGAAAGCCTTGGGGGAGGCCTATGTCCAGCAGTGGACGTCTTTCGGCTAACATGGATGATGGACTAAGTTGCTAGCATGAAACGCGAGATCCGTCTATTTTTTCTGATAGGTTGCTAAGAGATTAGAATATCGAACGATATCTGAATCGATCATGAATTTTAAAGGATTTCAGGAACGAAATCAAAAAAAGAGGTTGTAACAACCTTGATACAACTTGTGTCTGTCTGTGGCATCGTAGCTCCCGCACGGATGGACCGGTCTGGATGCAGTTTTTTTTAAAGAAAGTTAGTTCAAACAGTGTGGTTCTAAGCTACGTTTCATGAACATCGGTTGAGTCATTTAAGAGATATCAGATCTCAAAGAAGAGATCGCCAGCGGTATATATATTATATTCATAAATGCACAATAAACTACGCGTTAAATTATTCATTCTTCGCTTTCATATAATTAAAATGTCATTATAACAGATAAGGACAGAGATTATGAATAAGAGGGTTATATTGACCTTTACAATGTTTGTCAGTCAGCATGTTTAGTTGAAATGTTATATTTTTTTGAATCAAATAATAAGTGATACTATGTGGAATTTAGATCAAAATTTGCCTTTTCAAGAACTAATCTGATGATGAAGTGGCCATGTTTGGACACTTGGGACTCGTCAGATTGGTCGCGATAAGCAGTTGATGATTATGCCAAAAAAGTACAGGCGGCTACAAATGCTGTCTTGTTTTTAGGGTTTCGTACCCAAAGGGTAAAAACCGGACCCTGTTACTAAGACTCCGCTGTCCGTCTGTCCATCTATCTGTCACCAGGCTGTATCTCATGAACCGTGATAGCTAGACATTTAAAATTTTCACAGAATATGTATTTCTGTTGCCGCTATAACAACAAATACTAAAAACAGAATAAATTTAATATTTAAGAAGGGCTCCCATACAATAAACGTGTTTTTTTTTGCCGTTTTTCTGCTAATGTTGTATAGATAATGGTACGGAACCCTTCGTGCGCGAGTCCGACTCGCACTTGGCCGGTTGTTTTATTATTGACGGCTCACTAAATCAAAGAACCCACACATAAATGATTCACCTTTATCTCATGTTTCGTCTCTATTATACTATACAAGCCATCCTTAAAATACATAACCTAGGTACCTACGCCTCATTTCTAACATGCTAAAATTGAATAAAGTATGCCATTAAATGTAGATGCGCTCTATTGTGCAGCAGTATGGCCACATTAAATATACAAATACGATATTTCATGGTAACTGCGCGGGAACTTTTGAACGGGAAACAGTTTAGCCTGCATAACTTTGTAACTGAGTAACGTTGTGCGGTGGACTACGCTGATGCCATGATACGGTTACATGCAATACTAAGGCATTTGTTATGACGTTTTTAAATTCTTGCAACAGTTGTATTTGGAAGCTGCTCGAGAAATGAACAGGGTAAAAAGAAACCTTTCACGTCTCATGCTCGTAAAACCCTTCTTTATGCTGTGCATAAAGTATTGTCGTCATCTAGAACTAAGAAAATTAAGCCCTACAGCCGGACAGACAAGGTTTGCTGCAACTGCATTAAATAAACTTGTTATTTGAATACATTTACTTCAATTTATTTGCCTTGTATGTTGCATCTAAGAAAAAAGATATTTATAACAATTAAAAACAAGCGTTATTAACAAAAACATTACAAAATCAACGTATGACTTCGCAGTTTTGCGATCGATCTAAGTTAAAAATCTCATGTAGAAAATTTAAAAAAAGTAAGACTACTTATTAGTACTTGTTTTCTTAGCAAAACTTGTGGTATTGCGGAATTTAGTGCAGAGGAATAAGTAATGCTCACACCTAGCACACTAATAGAAAAAAATGCAAAAGAACTTATTGAAAAGTGCAGCCTAAATCCAAGAAAAAATATTTTAAAACGTATGAAAATTTCAAAGTCTGGTGAAGCGGCAAGTGAGTCAATACATTCTCATTCTTGTAAGTTTCTTTACATTCATTGTTTTGTTTTGTTGTGGGAATTATATCGCTTAATTATTCGCTGTTCTATTAGCGCCAAATAATGTGTATACACGACGTTATTTTATCTTTAAAGCATTTTAGCATGTTTGACCGATATTTTTACTACCGTGAGAAGTGTGAGAACGACAACTGAACTGACCATACGTCGGTTAGCGTAGCGTGAGATTGAAAAAAAAGTAACTTAATAGTCAAGATGTGTAATGAAGACCGTCTACATAAATAAATTCAGAATAATACTGGATATAAACACTGCTCCAAAATCATTAGAATAACTAAAATATTCCAAGTTAGAACAATTCGAAACTATTTGCTCTCTTAGCAAATTCAGTATTCCAAAGTGCTCCAATTAGGAAAAACAATAGTCTACCTGCGACACGTTAATTTTAATTGAATTAAAATAATCAACAGACTATTCGAATAGCAACTCGAGTGGATAAAATACTTCAGGGACAAAGACCATCCAATAAGCAAATTGAAACAATACTGTTCAAAGTTATAGTCAATTTGAAAAAAATACTGCCGCAGTAAACTCAATTGAATTCCAAGTGGTGAAGAAAGCTCTCATAATAACTTCAATCAACGGTAAAAGTAAAGTATCGAAGTAAAATCGAATAGGAATCGGAGCACGCGCAATTTTAATTTGACTAAATTAAAATGCGGCCGGTCGACAGACCGTTTGAATACAAATGGTTTATTGGCCTGCCCCCCTCTCGCCCTTTAACTCATTAGTCCCCCCCCCTACCCTCTAAAGTTATTTACGAACCCCTTTTTATTTATCTCTAGACAGAAGGGGTGTCGTTTGATTTGATTATTCTTTTAATAAGATGTTATAAAAACGAGGTGTAAATTAGAGGTCATATTTTGTTACGATTACGGCGTTTTGCTTTTAGCTTTTTATGTGAAATTGCTTAATGAAAGTTTTGTTTGTGAATAAAATGCTTGATAGCCTTTTAAGTGCAAAAGTACGTTCAAAAAAAGTAAAACGAGGTCAGAAATAAGACGGTTTACATCTATTTTTTTTATACTAATTCTTTTATTGAGAAAGCGTTTTCTGTTATATGAACATTGTGTACCCACAGACCATGCGGACTTGAATATTTATGGTAACTTGTAACTGATAAATTAATACTAAAATGATTAATATAGAGAACCATGTTCTGTATCCGTGACAACTTAGCCTATCCGTTGTAACTTCCCTGTCGCAATAGCCCGCATATGCGATTTATTGCAACAAGGAAGTAACCACACGGACCGCGAATTTACTAGTTGCCAAAAGATGAAACAGAAATGAACAATTGACTTATACGTTTGTTAATATTCAAACCGCGGATAGATTTGAAACCATGCGTTTATATCGATAACAAAATGAACGAACTCAAAGTAACATACTTAATGTACCGCGGTTAAACCATAATATTGGTTACGCATAGAGGACATTGTGGTGCTGGTTGTAAGTGCGTAATTAATCTAATTCCAAAGTTTCGTCATCTCAACCTTTAACCAGCTGCCGAATAGCAGTATTCGCTTTGTGTTTCGGTGCAAAGTTAAGATAACCGGTGAAATAACTATCATAAATTCCCCTATGACGACGCAATGGCCTAGTTGGTGCCTGCCTACAAAGCTAGCGGTCCTGGCTTGAAATCCCGGTAAGGGCAGATATTTGTGTGATGAGTGCGGATTTTTTTTCCTGAGTCATGGATGTTTTTCTGTGTATTGAAGTATATATTTCTCTATATAAGTATGTATATCGTTGTCTAGTACACATAACACAAGCCTTGAGCTTAGTCTGGGACAAGGTCAATCATTGACCTTTATGGGTGTGACATTGTCCCCTGATATTTATTTATTTACTATATTTATTAATATATTATTCCAACACGGTAAAACTATATCGTATTTGTCCTGTTATGGAATTGTTTTTTAACTCGGCTGCCATTACTGTCGAGTACACAAGAGCTATCAAAACGTTAAAAATACACGTCAAAAACAATAACGTTTTAGGGATTTATAAGGCGGTAAAAATCATATCATTGACCTGGGTCGCTATTGCCTAACGCACTCGCAATGGCAATCGGCTTCAAAGTTGAACAATTGTTTTCATTTTGTATGCAGACTAGCGTTCGATTTTCAAAATTAAAACGATTGCGATTGCGTTAGGCACCTCTGTTATCCATACATCGGGGTTTTCGGTGCGGGAACGTTTGACATTAGTCAAAGATTAGGTATTGACTTGAAAAACAGAATGTACTCTAGTAGGTTTAGCACACTAAAAATTATAAATGAATTGCTAAACGGCAAAGAAATAGAACTTCAATCGAAAGCTAATCGGGCTGCAATTGATTCCTTCAGAATCAATTGAATCAAATTTAAATATGCACCTATTACAACTGTCGACGTGGAAAGATCATTCAGTTTGATGAAATGGATATTTACAGCAAGACGCCGCAGATCAACTGTTCCAAATATAGAAAAAATATTAATAGTTTATTTTGAAAATCGAGCCACCTGCTAAAGTTACTGCAAGTAATTAATTAATGTTATTTTTATCATTATCTCATAAGTTTTGGTAGTAAAGCTAAAGTATCTCCTACATGAGTTAAAATAAAATTGTATCATAGTGTGTAGGTATACAATTCGCAGAGAGGTAGTGTTTCATTAGGCACAATAGGTTTTTTCTCAGACTGGCCTATCTGTTTATCTCTACTCTTTCTCAAATCATTCCCGCACCGAAAACCCCGATGTATGGTTATCGTATTGTCAATGTTTCGATAGCTCTTATTTAGTTCACAGTAATGGCGGCCGGGTTGAAACAATATCCTAACAGGTCTAAGACGATATTGTTTTACCGCCTAGAATAGAAACAGGTGCCCTGTATGGTCGTTTTCCTCCATGCCATAAAAAATTGAATTATTTTCATTCCACGTTTAATCGACTTATTACTCATTATTACGTTTGCCAGTAATAACGCCACCAAGTAAATACTGCAATTATGACTTTACCGCCGTGACGTGACCGGCCCGTAATTATATAAGTTCTGCTTTTACTGCCAATCTACGGTTTATTTACTTATCTGCATCGTAATGTGGCCCTTAGCGATGATTTACTGCGTGTTGGGCTCTGTTATGCTTGGAGAGGAGAAATTACACAAGGCTTTTTGGAAGAAATATTAACTCCATACACTAATATTGATTTGGTGCAGTCGTTGGGAAGTTCTGCGCGTACATGGAGTTCTACGATACAATTTTACTTACATATAGAGTGTAAAAATAACTTTGCCTGTTTGTTACGCTTTCTCGGCTAAACGGCTGGACCGATTTCGACGGAATTTGGTTTGGAGATAGCTTGAAACCTGAGCAACGACGTAGGATACTTTTAACCGCGAGCAGCGATAATCGACTTCTACGCGGACGGAGTCACGGGTAAAAGCTAGTTTGAATATGAATGTAGAAACGAAAACTTTCATGGTAAAACATAAACGTGGACTCGCGCACCGAGGATTCCGTACTAAATGTAATCGTGTACTAGACCAATTATAGCCGTCTGAGAATATTAATATTTTCCCACGTTTAATGTAATGCAGATTGAGAAACAAATTGCGGAATTACGAAACAAAAAACAAACTCAAGTACAAAGACGCTATCTTAAAGTAGACATATAAAAATGTCTGCCCGAATTTAACGTTCACAATTCGACAAACACATCAGCAGCAGGTACATTCCGCTAAAATATTCACTAAACTAGAGAGAACTTCTAAATATGAGTTATATCAGAAGTTGGGGGCTTCATGTAATCCACAGAGCACATGGAATGGAAATCGCGAGGATATTAAATAAAAACTTTTCCGCATCGCACCTAAACACCTGTATTTTATCTTTAGTCACTCATAATATACGTGATACGTTTATGTTGATCATGTTGTTTTTTTTTTATGGCAGAGAAGGCAAACGGGCATACAGGCCACCTGATGGTAAGTGGAAACTGTGACGCATAGACATTCGAATTCACAAGACTCAAGACTGCAAGCCTAAGACTGCAAATGCGTTGGCAACCCTGAGGACTAAGATGGAATGCCTCTAAGCTTGTCATTACACAGGCTGTCTTCTTCTCCAAACCTCCAAACCGGAACTGTTTGGCGGTAGGTTAATGGATAAGATGGTGGTAGCGATCCGGACGGACCCTGCACAAGGTCCTACAACCCGCTGTATGTTCATGGGATAAGATATTTTTTTTACTTTTTGATTTCTCTTCAACTGTTATACAACTAGTTCGCCTTTTGTACACTATTAAAAAGAATCATAAGTTAGAACAGCAATGTTTTTTGAATAGGTAATTAAACAGTTAATGAACTTTTCAAGGTTGATAGAGATAAATATACCTATAGAACCTAAGTTCGTTTTAAAAAATTTTTTATAGTAAAACAGTTTCAGGAAAAATGCACTTCTAACCCACGAAAACTCGAACAAATGAAACGCTGGAACCGAAAATTCGACCTCAGTTTTCATTTTCTTGTTTCGATGAAACTTTTAAAACGAAAAAAAAGCAATCAACTAACTCGCCTCGTTTCACCTTTTAAAATAAAAATCTTTACTCCGGTTTAAAACAGACGAGCATCAAACGTAAAAGGCATAAACCGCAACAAGCTTAAGACGGGCCAAATAAAGTTGCCAAGTAAATTATCTTACTCTTTTAATTCGGCCGCCCGGCCGTTTTTCAAACCTGGCCACCCCGATATTAAACCGGCGTCCATTTGGTCAAAGATGGCGGCCGAGAAATTACTGTGTTGCGAGCGAAATGACTTGTAACCCGACTCGTAAAGTAAATAACTAATGGGCCGGTAATACGTATACACTTTTTATATAGTAAGGTTTATTCATGGACAATCAACTTTAATAGAAGATTCGATAATCGAAAATAGAGTTAGATACGGCGAAGGAACCAGTGCGTGCACGACGTTCAAAGGTCTTAATATGATTTTATTTTAGTTATGCCACAGCTTAAGAAATTAAATCTTAACCTTTATTTTACCTCTGTCATAATATATATCATAGTATATTTATGATTATTTTATACAAATAACAAGTTAATTTCAAAATCATTGAATGTATTATCTGAAATTTACGAATATTGGCTGGTTTCGTAGTAAAACTGAACTTGATTACATTGAACTGATAAATTTAGATAGATGAGTAAATTATTTGTCATTAATTAGACTTCTAATGACACCATAACCAATTCGTCAAGAAAAGGCAAAACAAATGAAAAAGTGATGCATTGAAAAAAACAGACTATAGATGTTGTCACAGAACGGTTTTTAATACAACAAACGCTTCTTTAATACTATACAAATTAAATGCAGACTTTCAAAAACAATCACTTACATTTACAATCTATGAATAAGAAGGAACAAAGTCAGGGGAATCAAAGCTTCATTCTTTGCATCGGGCTCAATCCGCCTCGATTGCCCATAAAGAGCGGCTTTAATTAACAGACCACCGGCCCCGCGGTGTACTGAGAGTACTTTTTATACTTCATCAATTTCAAGCTTTAATAAAAAGATTAAGAGGATTATGATTTTTGTTTTATGTTCTTCGTTATATGCTTCACGAGTATCTATGATAGGTATGACTGGCTAAGGGTCTCCCTAGACATATCGACGCGGAATCGTGTCCGACATGTCCGTGCACACAGTAAAGTAAAATGGCGTCGTTTGGCTCGGCTAGGCTCGATTCGGCGTTGCGAACGGAGCGACGTCATTTTCATTGGCATTTCTTTTACCGGCTGAAGCCGATTCAAGCCGCGTCGATAGGTCTGAGGACACACAGACAACGCACAGCAGCAGCTTAGGGATTTGGAGTGGATTCCTTTTGTAAAGAAAGGCTTTTTTGAAAATCATCCGCCAACGGGAAGTAGAATTCATTTCCCGCTACGCTCCCTCTTTCTTACCACTGGAAGTAGATTTTCCAAAAATCTATAATGGTGCATCTCAAAATATTAATATGAATATAGGACAATGGCGTCCTCGTATGTAAATAATTAGTTTCCCGTTACTCGCCCTAATCGCCGCTCGAAGTCGCTTTTCCAAAAAACTTTTGAATCTCAAAATATTGATTAGATTTCCCATGAAACAAAAATAACCGAACGCTACGCAAATAAATTTGAGTAAAATACTTTTTTCTTACTAGGCTCTTATTCTACATACTTTTTTTTCAATGCAAAGAATGTGTTTTATATAAAAGGTCTCTTCAAGACAAAGCCGGGGCCGCTACTTTGCCTGCCCCGTATCGGCTCGCTTGAATGCCAACTCGTTTACCTTTCCGTCCTTTGTTCGTAAACGCCTATAGTTCGGGAGCCCACTGCAAGAAACCCTAACTGATAAAAAAATAGAAAATGCCTACACTGTAGCTGTCCTTTAGTAGCTTCAACTGCTCTTGCTCGGCAGCGGCTTAACTTGACAAATTTTGCGCAAATGGTGAAAAAGGGGAGCGAAAAATCATCAGAAAAAACGTCATCGAAATTTTGAACGGAACTTGTATGCTAGGATAGATGCCTTCGTGGGCAGCTAAATAACAATGGTCGGCCAAATCCTGTGGTAGCAGGTTCTGGTGTCCGACCGAATTTGTGCTACCACTTGACCGTTACATTTTACCTCATCGAAAAGTTGAATCAAAAAAGCGGATATTAATAACTTAATTACAGCTGTTCACGTATATCTTGGTCAGCCTCACCAAGGCCTATTTTTGTTACGTAACTGTCCGCTAAGGCTTCCTATCATACAAGTTTCATAAAAAAAATCGATGACGTTTTTTCTGTTGATACAGCCGCCAAGTACAGCCGCGGCCGACCAAGACCAGTTGAAGCTACTATAGGTCGGCTACCACTACACTAAGCATTTTTTTTTTTTTTTATCATGTATGGTTTCTTGCAGTGGGCTCCCGGACTAAACCCTGAAGGCGTTATTGAGATTTATAAAACAAAAATTATGAAAAAAGGAACTGGTATGGACGCTTAAATCACTAATTTTGTTGTATACAATTTGAAAATTAGCCTCTAGGTTAGACTCGACCATACCTACATTACCTGTAACATCGCTTAGTCTTATTTGACTAGGTACATTACATTACTTTTCTACAAGGCAAGACGAAAAATACACATACACTAAGAGGGTTAACTAACGCCATCTATTGCTACTTGTAAGAAACAAACTATTTTTTGAAGCCAACTTTATTTATTAATAAAAAAAACGTTTGAAAAGTAAATATAAACGGAACAATTATGGCATTTCGCTTCACTTCACGCAGACTCTACGTTCTTAGAAGGCCTCTAATGAAGTACCTAGGTACATATACCTACCTACCTATATCTACTGTAGTACGCACGGCTACGCTCCGCCGGTTTCCTTTAGAAGGCCTCCCTCCGTATTCCTTATATTCGGTACACGTTGGTTTCAAAAGAAAATATTTGCAGGGCATAAATAAAACGCGATTGTCGCAATTATTTTAAGCGTACTTTCAGAGCATTAAGATGACAGTTCAAAAAGGTAAAGTAGGTACTTACCTCACACGAAACAAAGCTTAACATCCTAGTCTTAGGGCAGTCATCATAGACTCAGCTCAATCAAGACTCAAAACCCAATTCTCATTTCTGCTGCATCTTGTTTTTTTTTTTTAAATACTACGTCATGCCGTAATACATACATCAGAAGTGAGTATACTCACTTCTATAGTCTCTATAGAGACTATACTTATAAAGAGGGATACGTACTTAATTACGTAGAAAACATCCAAGATTCAGGAACAAACACACATATTTTTCGGGTGCCCCTTGTTTTGCCGACAAACTTTTCATCGAATATCATTTCACTGACATGTTTAATCGACAACTCATTTATTTTTTGATTAATTCTTACAAAAACTGTTCAAGGGATATTATTTGGTCGAGTATTTGTTTCGTACATTTTTTAAATGGAGGAATTACAAAACATCGATATTAATTTATTCGAAGTTTTATTACAAAAACTGCTACCAGAAGCGTAGGTTAGGTTATGAGTGTTATGACTTATGTTAGAACTGCGACCGCTTGCGAAATCGAACTGCTACCAGGAAATTAGGTTAGGTTAGGTTAGAACTGCGACCTTTGCAGAATCAAACTTGTCATAATTGTGTTCGCGAAATCTTTTATAACGAGATGATATTACGTAAAGTAATTTTTATGTTAAAAAAAAACATTGAAATAATAAATTAGGCAACATACTCCTGCTAAACAATACATCTATATAATGAGTCATCATTGACATTTCGACAACGTGGTACGTGTACAGGTACTAGGTTAAACGCGTCGTTCATTGTCGTCAATCGTCGTACATTGATGCAGTTTATGAGTCTATCAGTGTATATTTAGACGTCATCGATGCAAAACGTTTTATTTCTTAAGTCATCACGAACATAAATAGGATATTGTAATCGATACTATTAACAGTAACTCCACGATCGTATTTCTAAATAAAATTTTCGAACGGCATCCAATGCGCGCTTTCGGAAAATATTGAATGCTCAAGTCGAGTAGGAATACACAATCGAGTTTGACGTCAGAGTGCATTTGTTTTATTTCATTTTACTGAACAATTTCAATTGACGCATGCCCATTGCCTTCCCTATCTTTCACTCAATGTTGGAAAGAGAAATAAGTTTTCAGTTTCCTTAAAATCGTTTGCATACATTGAGAAGTGTACGTAAAACTTTGGGCCGTTGACTCAACCCAACTTTGGGTAGATGTGCTAGAATGTTGATTCTCTTTGGTTGGGGTACTGTCTTTTTTACAGAGGGGTGGGGCAAAATCAATAGTCGAAATATGAAATAACATTAAGACATGAGTAATAAATCCATTACCTATTCAACTTATACCCAACCTAAATTACCTCCAGTATGTGACATATTTACATAATTAAAATACTCGAAATATGATATTGAACGACAAAACCTATGTGCACAACACAGACGGCTTTTACTGCAAATGAAATATCATGTCATCAACGTTACCGAAATATCAATAAATGTCGAACGTTTTAAGAAAAGCAGCCGCCATTCATTTCATGGCTGTAATTAAACATTTATATCAAAGTCAAAGAAATCGACATCCTTTATTCTTTACATCTTTATTAACTCTGAAAACAACTAGAGTCCCAAAAGACAGTAATTTTGGCTTCTGCAAGTGAAAAATAGGATTTAGGTCGGCCATTTTGTGAATGCGTAACGGTCGTATTCGCTGTAAAAGCCATTTAAATTAGGACATAAAACACGTCAAGGGATTGTCAACGGAGAATGGAGTAAAATCTGGACCAATTTATCTAAGACTTTTGAGGTGGCATTTTTAAATATGGAATAAAAGAAACGTTAAAAAGGGATTTCACATTGAAAAGATTGACGATCGCGAGTTTTCTCTTTGTTTTAAAATTATACGACTCGCGATTTTATTTCAATGTTTAACGTTCAAATAGAATGCTCCAGAGTCTAATACGCAATAGTTTTATCATTTGCAGGCATCAGTTAAAAAATATACTTATGGAATAATAATTAAACAATCGAAAAGAAAACGTGAATTTTTTCGATAAATATAAATGTTACAGCTACTGCTGATTGTTTTTTTATACGAACAATCATCAGTCGGTCCGTATTGCAGGATGTAAAATTCGCCGGAACACTTCGAACGCGTCGGAGCGGCAGCCGTAAAAAACGACGCGTTTTGAACAAAACATCAAAGGAATTGGTGTCAATTTCTAGCTGTCGCGCGCACGGCGCGTATGGGCTCGGCTTTACGGTTTGACGTATGGTTTAATTTATTTAACCTACCAGCATGTGTAAAGACTAACGGCTTGCGTAGCGTTAATCTTTTTGTGATTTTCTGATGATGATTTAAATGGCAGATTTATTAGATTTGATCGCTCTTTGCTTCTTGTGTATACTTCTTTAAACAAGAAGAAAAACAATATGTATACACAACATGAAAAAAGTAAAAGACAATGCGACATAAGGTTTTAATTAGGAATTCAGAACAAAGCAATGCATAAACTATCGCAGTTTAGTGTAAGTAAAGTTATATTGTTTTCATTTTATCAGAAAAAAAACCTAATTTTGGGACGATAATAATTTTCGCCAAAAACATTTTCTCCCACCCAATAACGACCTTTATTTTAATTCCTTAGAGCTGGCAACCCTGGCCAAGTTTGGGACCATCTTATGCGTACAAAAGCCCGGTCGCCGCATTGTGCCGTTTGCGAGTATTGGTTTTTCCTTACATTTCTATCTGCATGCCCTTGGTGTTTACATTACTGTTTATTGCTCTAACAAATCGAATTCTTCAATAACGGGATGAGTGTTGGACATTTTATGTATTATTTATTGACTTTTGAAGCTATGTTAGAGCCAAAACGTCTGCGACACCGTTTATTTATTATCATTTAACTACATAAAAAAATGTAATACAGCTCGTCATAGATGTGTCATTTATGTATCATTGGCAAAATAGAAGCTTGACCCATTATGGAACAATCTCACAGTAACATTATAAAACAATTTGTTTGACATTTCTTGCGATTCAATTTAAAACCTCACTGTGACACAGTTATATTCTTTAATATCTAGTTAGAACAAAAATTGCCTTTTAGTGCATACTGTCTAATGTTTGCCAGTAATAGTAGCAAAATAGCTTCATACATTATAATGTACACATCTCCTTTTCAATCAAAGCAAAACAAAACAAGGTATTTTTTAATAAGATTATTCACTGCCGTAATGATACCTTGTCATCCTTCTCCCCCATGGGGCAACTCGGGGTAAATAGCATGTTTAGTCTCAATTTTTACGTGACCCGAATTAAACTCAATGACCTGACTAAGAAGGTAAGTAACAAGTGGATAAAAAGAAACAATCAATCGGTCTTCTTGAACTTTTCCGTGTTTAATTTGGCCAATAATCAGGGCAAGCGCAGGCAGAATAACAAATGCCGATCAAGCGTCTCATTACGACTTCCTCATTACCATTCATTAGACATTCACGGGCGGATTGAACAAAAGCTGTTATAACTTGTTTAATTAAATTATATATTGCATTGTGCGTTGTAGATACGTAAACTCTTAAAGAAGGCAAGTCTAAAGTCAACGCAAACATCGTAGGGGAACAGCAACAATGGTAGAACATGCGACATAAAAAACCTTAATGCTTCGTCAAAATTTGAGACTTTGCTTGATTCATTTAGAACTGAAAGAAGTCGTGAAGAAGATATGCAAAGAATATGGAGTTAAAAAGATAGTATGTTGGCATATTGAGCCGATGTATCGTAGATTCATTTCTAAGAATGGTCTACGTAATAATGTTTATACGGGATTTCCGTTCCGTCTGCCAAGTACAGTCGAACTCAGAAGTAGTACAGTTAAGCTTGAATATATATCAATAGAAGCGACAACGTACTAAAATGTACCAATACTTCTGATTTATTTTTATCAATTAAAATCAATTTTATCAATACATCGATCGGTCGTAGTGTTGGTAGGACCTTGTGCAGGGTCCTACCAAACACCGCCTGACGTAGAGACCTCGTTATGTTGTTCTCCTAGTCACTTTTTTTAATTTAATGATATTGAGCTTACATTTGTAATGATTTTATTGGTGTTAGTTTTAAAATAATTATTCATTACTTTATTACCTTGTAACGTTACAAGTATTTTTGTATTTTGTATGGAAAAAAATGACCTGCTGGATTTTCTTGCGGCCCTTCTTCTCCGCTATGATGGTCTTGTTCGAAGCGCTAGTATTACTCTATATTACCGACGTGTAAAAGAGCCCTCATGTGGCCAATTTACTGAATAAATATTTTGAACTTTGGTCCGTCCGGATCGCTACTACCATCTTATCCATTAACACACCGCCAAGCAGCAGTGTTCGCATTGCTGTGTTCCGGTGTGGGGATAAGACAACCGGTAAAATTACCAGCATAGAGGCTTTTCATCTCAGTCCTCAGGGTTGGCAACGCATTTGAGGTCTTAGGATTGCAGTTACGAGATTGTAGTCTTGAGATTTCAAATGTCGATGGGACTCAGATCCCACTTACCATCAGGTGGGCTGGGTTCTCGAGGGCCTTTTCATTTCCATAAAAAAAAACACGTATTATTAACAAATATATAATAAAACGAGAAGTCCAAGTCTGCGTATTAACGTTTGTATAAAAAATAATGTAATTACTGCTTATTTCAGGACTCCTTACGAAATCGTTAATGATAAATAAATAAAAGATTCCATTTTGTCTACTAGTTTTGATTAAGAAACGTTGGCAGTAAACACTTCCAAGAAGGCTTTCATTTATATTACGAAAATTATTTATGTAATACGAATGGAAATGATGATAATTCTAGTTGAACTAGCGCTAATTGCTATATTTGTTTGTCATAAATGCTGAGTAATATTTAATACCCAAAGGTTTTCGATCAATGCCCCAATCTTTTAGAACGAAACGCTAGAGAGAATTCAATAGATTTTCTCATGAAGCCAGAGGTCATAAACCTAGTTGAAATTTAACTTGAATATAAGCTTAGTTAATCTAGCACCTTTCAAGGGGGTTTTCATGCTCGAGCAACCAGCAGCCTGTCAACGTTAACTTGATAACTCCAACCAACTTCACGCAAGTTTTTCCTACTCCAGGTTCCTTAAATTAATTCTGGTTTTAAGTCGACTTTACAAAAGAATAAAAGCTAAAAAATTGGAATAGTTTGCTTATACACTGGATTAACCTAGGCTACTTTGAATCGCGAAATAAATCGGTGATCCCGTGGAATAGCAAAATTACTAATACTACGCGGACGCAGTCGCGGGCAGAAGCTAGTATTAATATACTTATCTTGTCCGAGATGTTCGTGTCAAGACTCGTCAAATAGATAGCTGTTATTTCTCGGGTCTATATCGGTATCCATAATGTTTTTTTTGCATAAAATCGTTTGACCTAAAACAGTTTTTAAAATAGAAAGGGTTTTATTTTTATTATTATAAAAGACTAACTTAACGTAAACTGACCTACTACACAATAGTTATTTATTAAATTCTGAAATGTCAGCCTGCAAGTATTATTTGAAATGATACATTATGCGTTAAAAAACTGATAAAGTGACATCAAGCAATATCAGATATTAATACGACCCTTAGACAACTTAAAGTAGCATCCAACTTCAAACACAACTTAAATTACCACTTAATTCTACTAAAAAAATCAACCTAGCTTTAATAATAATAAAGACAACGCAAGTGCACTCGAAGAAATACGAAGAATACTGTCTGCTGCAACGTTAACTAATTACATGTCATGCTTTTCGAAGAACCATCTAATGCAATTTCCATTTCACATAATTGAATTAAATAAAGAACTGAGCGAACATTAGTAAAAGAAGAACGGTGATTTTAAATTTTAATTAAACCTATCAAGCAATCACTAAATGTGCTACAAATGTAAAGTTTTTTATTACTTATTTATTTATTTATTATAACAAACACAAAGTTTCCATTTTATGCATTGTTCCACAGAACTGTTTAGACAGTTTGTTGATCACTACACATAACATATTTAAAAGCGGTACTTAATTAGATATACTCCAATATATTAGTATGTATTAACCATATGACTTTACTTGACTTTACTCATGCTCAGCCATAATTATATAATTATAGGTGAGCATCGCATTCTCAATTAATCCAGGAGACGCCTAAACCTAGCTTTAAATCTACGTTTGTTGGTTTCCAGAACAATACGGCTGGTAATCTGTTCAGGAGATTAGTGAACGGATCAGGACAATATGACAGATTAGATTTGATCTTGCCTGAATCTTGTTAAGATTGACAGCTCATAATTAAGTGCTTATAAAACTGACTTGTAGGCCTCCTCAAGGTGCAATATATCAAACCAAAAGACACATTAAATAAGGAATATACGCATCGAATTGACTAGACGAAGTATTTATTTACATTTGGATCTTGATGACTTATACATATTTTCCATATTGGGGCCTCAATGAGACTGTTGACTCTGACTGCTCCAAGCAGTTCGTCTATTTAGACCCTTATATAACCTTTGTAAAAGGATTGATTGTTTCATGGCGCAATCATTAAAAAAAGGTAAAATCGTTACTTTACTAAACGCTACATTACTAAAGTTGTATTTAAAATGACTTGTTATTTTCTTAATTTACTTTCCGTAACCCGAAGGACTCTTATTTGTCAATAGAATAAATGATGGTAGAAGTAATACAGCGACATTGCCACTAGCTCAAATAAGTTTGTGACTTCAACTTTTCACGTAAAAATAGTTTATATTTCTACTTAATTGTTCTAATTTACCTCCTCTTAAGGGTTCTGTATTAAAAATGAAAAAACGGAACCCATATAAGATCACTCGTGCGTCTGTCTGTCACAGCCAATTTGCTCCGAAACTACTGGACCGTTTGAGTTGACAGGTAATATGTAAATTGATGACTCAAACACAGATGTGCAAAGGATTTTAAATTTTTAATAAGGGTCATTTTCGGGGGATGAATTGCATACAATACTGTGTGATATATCAAATGAAAGGGCTTGTTATGAGGATCTCAAATATATTTAGGTTATTAATGTTAAATAAATAGTTTTGATTTCATTCATGAAAGGAGACGAAAATTGATCATTCTCCCCCCTGATCTCCGAAAGTACTGAGACGAAAACTTTGAAAAAAATACATTTAAGTATGTACGGAACCTTCTCCCCCACGCGAGGTCAACTCGCACTTGGCCGGTTTACTGTATAACGAGCCGTAGCCTAAACTAAAGAAGAATCTTTCCAGATCCGTCGAGCCATTCACTGGATTAGTTTGCCTTTAATTTGGCTGAGCGCGGCAAAAAAATAAAAACAAAATGGCGCGTTGTCGCGAAATGAAACCCGCCTACCAACCGGATTAATCTGAGTCGATAGAGTTTTGTGTACACAAGGCATGTAATCGACCTAGGCAGGTGACAGAATACCCGCGTGCGGTGACAATGACATGTCAAGTGTGTACAGTGTTGTCAATAATCCTTTCCGATCATTTTTCGTATAAGTTAGTATTTAACTTGCTTTCTCATTTAGCTTCAGGACCCATCAATAAGCCAACTGAGATAGCAAGATAAATACGAACGTACCAAAAAAAACCGATGGGCAAGTATTATTCACTACTTGTGTGGATATTGATGGTGCGGGTCTGCACAAACAGTTCAACCGAAGTAAGACACTAAACGTCAGAATCATAGAATTACTGTCTATATTGTCTATATCTGGTTATGCTGTACACACACAAATTTAAATTTTAAGGTAAACGTGGACCATTTTATATAAATACAGGCTTTGTAGTATTAAAGTTCATATTTAAAATAATGGCGCTTTGGTTTGACATTTTAAAAAGAATAAACGCGTATTGCTCGTTGTGTTTTTTATGCATTTTCTGAACTTACCTATTGTTTTATAATAACAGACATCATCAAAATAACCAATAATTATGAAAATGAATAAAGAACGAAGCACCGGCTGAAATATAAAATCTTTTACTAGAATTATTTTCACGGGATCGTCTTTGAACCTTGTTCACAAGAAAATAATGAAATACTTTGTTTTTAATTTTAATACAGTACAAAGCATAAAATACCAAATTTTATATTATGATATTGAAAATGACTATCTTGTTCTTTGTTTGCTTTCAGAGACATAATAACCTCCTTCAAATGTATTTTAGTTAGCGCTTCAACTCAGCCTTGACGCCAGAATTTTATACCTTTTAAAATGTGCTCTGTTATCGACTATCTCTAACAAATGGGGCTCTAGTGAACTCGGAACCACATAGTACACTTACTTCGGCAATATTTCAGATAGATAATACCGCATTACCATAGGTATTACTCTGTTCCGCAGAGTTACCAGTTGATTAACGGCGTTAAATTCTAGTAGCGAAATAGTTACGCCTTTTATATTTCAACCGGCACCTTTGAAAAAATGTGTTTGCGTTTCATTTTTTGTTCACACTGGCAGTTTTCTGGATGAATGGCCATTAGCAAACTCAATAAAAACAGAACACTTTGAAACTGATTCGTTTTTTGAATTCGTTTACTTTGATTTAAAAATGGCGGATGGTTCAATGTACTTTGGGTATTATTCTTTCTTCAAATTGAGTTCCCGTTCTCGCTTGCATTTTCGGTTTATTTTCAAAGTAGATCAAAGGTTAATCCGATAAAGATAAACTGCGCTCGTCCAATAGGTACCGTCGTTTGTCACAGAAGAATTTGTAGAGGTTCCAATCACAATCATACATCTTGCGTCCAGTTCAGCTGTTGAAAGTGGAACGAGATGAGAGAAAACAATTTTGGGGTAATTTCAATGGATCGTGCATTTTTCTGATTATGGACTTGATATCTATTCACTTTATTTTCAGGAATCTGTCGTTTATTTGATTTTTAGCAATAATACTACGTGTTTATGGAAGATTTGCGAGGTAATTACATAAAGTGATAAAAATGAAAAACCAACTAAATGAAGAATCCCGCAGCGCAGCTGCCTATATTAATGTTAATATACCACCACGAAAATCCATAAAAGCAAAATCAAATAACTTTTCTTCCAAATAAAGGTTAAACTAAACATATTCATAAGTGCAAAAACAAAAATATAACAGTCAAGTGTGGCTTATTCGATATCGATATGTTCCACACGTTAGAACGCTGTAACGGGGCCATAGTCTTTTTCCGAAGCGTCCTAAAAACCCGCGCTACACGCATTAACCGCCCCTTATGTCGGAACATGGCGGAATTCCATTTCAATTACGGGACTTAGAGTGAATTTAAATAGAAGGAGGATCCCAAGATGTACCCATTTAGTTAATCCGGCGTTTTCTTTCGATCTAATCCGATTTTGAAGCGGGTATCAGTGCGTCTTGGAAGCAAACAACCCTGAGCCGAGTGTCTTTGATACTTTTAAACGATTTGGAATAAACGCTTAGATTGGGAGCCTGAATTGAAGCGCAGATTACTTAGATTTCGGTAGACCTAAGTTACTTCGACCTATTTTAGCGCTGGATGGAGAAGTTGAAAAGGTTGAAGCATTTCTTGCGCAAGTTTCGAGTCGAGTACAAATATATAAAGACAATTTTGCACCTTATCACATTAAAATGAGATGCAAACGTGTATACGTATCTTTGACAGCAAGAAGTCTTTCGGGTTTGGGTAACGTTGGTTAGACTAGTTAGTATACGAGCGTATGAGAGAGAGTGAGACAGAAACGCAAACCTGAAGGTCGCTTTAAGAGCTATAGTGCTGTAGCTTCTGTAAGACACCGATATCATTAGAAACAGCCTTTGTACGGTTAAAAAACAGATCATACAAAAATAAAATCATTCGAAATACGAGAACAACCTGTAGCTAGTTAAGTTCCTTTTGCCTTTCTTTCGATGCTAACCAAAACCTTCATTATTCGAAGTAACAGAATTTAAATTAAATAAGATGGCAAGCCGCGATCCCGGAGTTAACTAATTTTCAGTTTGAAAGGGGGTGGTGGGAGGGGGCGTAGGGCGAGCGGCCGCAGCGGAAACGGTAAAGACAATTGGTTTTGATTTGATGGCTCAAAGCGCCAATTGTGAGAAAGAATAGATTGATTATTGATTAAGATATTGAAGTTTTATTGGACGTCAAAACAAGAATGGAGGGGTTTGTTGAGTACTTTTGTGTTTTGATAAAGATACGACGTTTGAGGTATTGAGACAATAGATGAAAGTACTTTTATAAATATGTATAGGGTCCCATGAATGTTATCGGTTTCCGTCCGCTCTTACTTACAATCAAACAGTATGTATGTATGTATTTAAGTACCTATACTCTTTATTACACATGAATAATTACAAGACAAGTTGCATGTATACCTATAGGCGAACTTATCCCAAGTGAAATCTCATCCTGTTAACAGTATAGGGATTCAACTTCATTTATATGCAGTCATGCATATTTTACAAATAGAAACGTGAACGAATGAAGGTCAAACGCTAAAAATTTAAAAACCTCTTTTTTTCTGAGGGCCTATTGTAATGAAATGGTAAACACAACTGCGACATTTTAAATTTTGTAGAAACGACAAAGAATTTTTATTTAAAAATACCAAAAGTTTGGGTGACATACAGTAAAATAAAATTACAAACACATAGTTTTCTGAGAATTCAATACGTATAAAATACTGACACTTCTATTGAAATTTCATACGCATTGATATTTATATTAAAATAATTTCAATAAATTCGTACAAATATGTTTGTTTTGTATCCAATAAAGTCGGATAGGTTAACTGGATTTATTCAGATACACGGATGGCCGACGCAGAAAATTGACAAATCCGAATCGATGCTAAATTAATTTAGCGTTAAACAATAATATTATTCGAGAACCCTATATGGAGAGCAATGTTTTTAAATAATCATACACGATAATAAAGAGACACAATAAACGTATATTTAATTCATATATTAACTTACGAGTATACTGGCATATGTTTAAATTTAGAAAAGAAGCGATTACATTGAGACATTTAGACGAAAAAAATATTTCGAAGACACAAATCTAGAAAACACAACCGTATATATATTTTAATGGAGGCTAGTCATCAAAAACAATTGAATGAATTTAGTTCGCAACTGTGCTAAAAAAGAAAGGACACAAACTGTCAAATCAACCTATAAATGTAATGTGCAACTAAAGAACAGAATTTAAGCAAACTAAGCCGCGCCTTGACGAAATTTTCGCTCAAATTGCAAATAAATATCCAAATCTAAATAAAATAAAACACACGTTGCCATCGTTATTCAAAGCAAACTAAACTACGCCGCGTGACGAAATTCGTACTCAAGAAAGGCTCTATTAGTGTTATTAGTGTAATCACCGGGCCACTACCCTCGGGGACTCCCTCGCCTCGTTAGCCAACCTGGGTCTACGGAACCTCAAACCCTCGAGACCAAACAGGAATTTTACAATAAGATCCACCTTTAATTAATTAGGTTAATACTCCACCGAATGTTATCGAGGGTTCCATGTTGTAATTAAAGCTCTGGATCTCGGTGCGTTTGAAATTTTTGCCTGGATAATGATTACCTTTTGAAAGGGTAAAAGGGCTCATTAGTGAACTCGTTTCGGTTTGAAAAGATTTTGACTAGAATTGTTTTAAATGTCGTTTTAGTTCCAGTATCCTTATTAGTTGTAATGAATAAGGCAAGGTGTTGCAGTTATAAAAACGGAGGATAAACAACAATAAAATTTAGATTGATGATGTTACGAATGTTGTGAGTCTGACAGTCCAACAAACTAACTATCTTGTATTAAATTAAACTGTATTTTTGCTGAGTTTCTGTAGGTACAGAGTTAAATGTAATAAGAAAACGTTTCATCATAGTTCGCAAAGACAAACGAATCTTTCGCAAAAAAAACATTGATTCTGAAAGTGGTTCTTGTTTAAGAATTATGTTAGCAATGCTTTCCTTATAGGGTGATAATCTTCACTTAAAATCGGGAGACGTAAGCATCCCTAATACCACGTACTCATCACTCGTTACCAGGCAACGTTCGGACCCCGTCAAAGAGTAACCTTTATTTATTATTCTCTTTACATTTTGACGCAGGCAGGTAAAAGGTTTTTCAGATTAAGCGATCCTAACGAAGATAAAGAGGTGGCTAATGGCGCGCAACTTGCTGAAAGAAAACTGTAAACAGTAATGGATGCTAATTGCTGGGTTATGCTGGCAGGAATTTTAGGATTAAAGCTGCCTGTGTATGCAATTGGATAGAGGGGAACAGAAAAGATTATCTCGCATAGAGTTCGAGACAACAGTTTGCCAAAAAATTTGAAGGCTTTACATTCTCATTGTAGTTAATAAATGAAAGGTGCATTAAATACACCTAAGACACAAAAACGGTTGTTATGTATACCTACCTGTTTGGGGCATGTAAGGCGCGCAGTGTGTGGACGGATAGTCGGATGAAATAGGATGTTTCAAGGTTCTTGCCATGTAACACATACGCTATACACGTAAGGTACGTGAATCAATTATTCTAGGTGTGTGTTACTATCATACGTGTGCCGCTGTAGGAGTAACCTCAAACATTTGGATGAAGCGAATGTGTACCCACGTAGCCTTGTGTAGAGTGCGCCACGGTAGAGTTCCGGCTGAAGTCGCGGTCGTATGTGTGAGCGAGCCAGTGTCAAGCAACGGGTCACGTACCAAATTAGCATAACACTTATTAATTTTAGCGCGGCATAAGTAACACTGTAAAGTTTAGTCCCATCTGGAGATTATACAACAGTGGCTCTAGGCAAGACGTGTGGCGAAACCGTTCTCGTTATCGAAAATGTATACATTTCCGAGTGGTTGCCGGGTTAGAATGTTGCCACTCCTTTGTCTTCCCGTGGATGTAGTAAGAGGTGACTAAGGGAATAAAGGCTACAGGTTTGCAACCTGTCACTAATACACTGGTAAACATATTAGTCTGATTGTGCAAAATGTGGTTACAGAATTATCAACAAGTTTTAAGAGTTGTTGGTAATTCTGTAGCTCTGTCTTCCCAACTCTGGGATGAAGGCGTGACGGTATGTAGTAAATGGATAGGATTCACGTAAGCTTCAAGACGTTCTTGTCGAGCGCCTGCGTCTACTCCATACATTTTGTCAGTTTTCGGAAATCCTTTACGTTAGCATTCAGCAACTTGTCTAGCCTCAGTTTTTCTTCCAGTAGAATATTTACAATGTTATGGAGCAACTACTCAGAACGATAGATTCGCTAATTAAGGTCCAGTCGTCTTCGACTGAAACGTTTCCATTGTACGCCCACTCCGCGTCGCTTCCACGCAGACTACAAATTGCATGCATGATTGCCTGTCTGCCGTGACACGGCAATGAATCGCTGATTAGATAGGCTAATTTAGTCTTCAGAAGACCTAGGTTATTAACCGTTGAAAAACCGTTTTGTTTTGATTGTTGTTTTTGATACCGTTCGTGTTGATAAACAGATGTTAGAAGTTAGATGTCTATCTTAAGGTCTTCAAAGTCAACTTCAAGTCTTAAAGCCTTGACTTGTCATCTTTAGCATCTCAGGCAACATGACTTTATGAATACGGTGCATAGAAATCTGTCATTGGTGATGACTCTGAAACTACCATTGTAACTGTGCCTTCAATTTTGATACACTACCCAATGGATGCATAAAGCATTAGACCGGGCTCTGTGGCGTTCCTTGGGAGAGGCCTATGTCCAGCAGTGAACAGGTCATCATCATCATGATGATGATGATGATGACCCAATGAAAAACTAGTGCTGCCTTTTAGGCCTGCATTAAGCTGAGTTAGGTTGAGACCATTTCGTGAGATTTTTTTTCTTCCTTATCTTATATTCCTTCATCATAAATATTCATTTTTTCTTCCTGTAAGAGATACTAAAAAGAAACTATCAAATAAGGAACAGAAAGAACAATATGATTAAACGAATTTCTACATCACAAACTGGAATCCTCCCATTCTTGGTACCCCGAGCAGATGAGCGCGGCAAACAACGTTAAGTATTAAATTTCAATTTGTGTAGAATGGCATTAATTAGTTGGACCGACGATTACGGGAATTAATTGTGTAACCCAATAGGCATTTAACGACTATATTTCGACGCTTTACTGGAAGCTCCGGTCTCTTGTAAAGTATAAAAATATAAATTGTTTAACGGACGTACTCAGAGTCAGTTAATGACGATTAAGTCGTTCGTTAGTGACGAGTTTTCATACACAAGTTTGAAAAAGGAACGATTAAGGTCTCCAAAATGTCTCTGACTCGGTAATTCTTTGCGGCCTGTACTTTCTTCTATGCGTTCTTTTGTAGCTTAAATTTAGATTTCTATTCGAGACCTCACTAACGATTAAACTCTGTTAACTATAGCTCCTTCAGATCAGCTCCTGGACACCTAAGTCTATCTAATTTCTATCACTTTGTTCCGCTTACATTATCGTCAATAAAATCAAATAAAAAAAATTATAATTCAGGGACAACTGTATAGGCATTGTTCAGAAATATGTTAACTGTCTCGCTATTTGAAATTAAGATAAGAAGAGAGGGGAGAAATATAGCTATGTGTCATTTTTGAATGCTTCTCGTTTACTTATTGTTTTGAAATAGATGCGAGTAGATGGTAAACGAGGGTGGTGGATAAACGAGTACAACACTCTCAATACGGCGAAATTCGTAATGAGTAAATCGGTGTCAAAACAATTTTACAATAATTATGCTAACTAAGTATTTGTATGCACATTAATCACGTTTATTTTAACATAGGCAATTGAATTCTGCAAATAATGGTAATTGAACTAGTTATTTGTGTAATATCATCATCATTGCTAATAATGACGTAATTAATAAAGTTTTAGATTAATGAAAAATTTTACGTCATGAGCCCCAGAGGCCTCCACTGCTGAACATAGACCTGCATAGGCGTCCACTTTTGGATAAAGCTCTTGTGCTACCAGTATTTAGTATCTGGGTCTGCATCTGGCGGAATCTTCCTGGGCCCTTACTAGGTCATCGGTTCACCTAATAAGTACCGACAATCACAATTCTAGAACTTTTTGGCCGAATCGGCCAGTCGGCCTTGCTTACTGTGCCGGTGACCTTGGTAATTTCGGTTCGATCTCGCAGAGAAAATCCGGTTAGGGCTATCCTTCCCAAAATGACCTCCTGCTAGAGTTTCTTGTCATATTTCAGCTTCTACATTACCTAGTCCTTTGTAAAAATTTGAATTCCCAATGCACTTTTAGTAAGCTTGTTGCTTCTTATAATTCCTTTTCTCTAAGAGCCTTACATCATTATCGGCAACACACACTAGTCAAAGACTTGCAAAATACCCAAGGAATTTTAATTAAATGTTCACGGTACATTACCATTTAAAACAAAAAGAGAGTTTAAAAATGGCGTCCGCTGCGTTCCATTTTCGTATGCTCTTTAGTTCTAAGACAATGTTGTCTCCATGTCACCTCCGAACTCCCGAGAGCAAGCGCTCAATATTCAGGAGACGTAACAACAAAGCACTCAATGTCTGCTAATGCAGAACAAACCTTATCTACGACGGGATACAGTGTATTGTTAAATAAAGGAAAAGGCACTATGTTTTAAATTGTAAAGACGAATATAGCATTCGAATTTGGAACGCACTTCGCTCAGCTTTTTAAAATGGGTGACGGTGACACTTGACGTGAAAGCAAAGTAATCACAGATCGATTGCTTTTTTAAAAACGTTCCTTTTTTTTATCAACGGAACAGGTGTTGTTAGTCGCACCACGTCAGTATAACGAGAACATCTGCGTCCCATCATTTTATCGAATTTAATTACATTGACCTTCTTCTGTTGAAACCATGATGTTTTTAGGATATTTTCAACATTTGTAACATTTGTGTTGGTTAGGCTAGGTTAATGAAATGGAAATTCTGCGTTCATTGAAAGGCGTTTAGGTCAAATAATAGGTTCCCCGATTACATAATTTAAAAAGAAGGAATCAATGCCAGTTTTGAATAAAATAGAGGTTAATTTAAACGACTGCGTAATATTTCAGAAAAAAGTACGTTCCGATCAAAAATAATAGCCTTGGCAAGAGACTTAATTAGTCAACCGTATTTAACTGCTTTTCAACAAACGTTTGGAAATGGCGAGACAAAGTAAAATAATTCCAACTATAATGAAAATAACGTTCTACAAACACAATGTATTTCACCTTATTACTATTGAGAACGTTAGCCCAGATGTTTGCGTCTTTCCCTTGTTTGAGCACTTTCGTTACACACGTGGGATGTACTAAGCCAACGAACGTGATCGAAAAACTTATCCGGAGTCGGCCATTTTCAGATATTACGGGCTAGCGACGTTAATCTCTACTTCTCTCAAATACTTATCACTCTTATCGGCAATTAGTGATATACCAAATTAATGGTAATTGAACTACGGAAATCTCGAACGGGGAAGTACTAGTATTCTCTCTCAGATTATCAAGGAAAAAGATATTACTATTGCATTTTGTTCTCTAAGTCCAAATCCCTTTCGTTCTCAATTGTTTTTCTGTCCCTCCAGCTATTTTTATAACTCACTCCTCCTTTTTATGAAGTTTATTAAAAAGGTAATGAGGTACTGCTAGTTAGGTACAGTTACATGCCGAATAAATATATCTATAGATGGCTTTCGTCATCAGAGGCCCTAGCTAAGATGCAAACTCTATTAACGTTTTTTTATCTGTCACTCAATTTCGGATGACATTCTCGTGTGTTGCGATAAACCACGTGGTTAAATGTCATGAAATACGTTTAGAGTCATGGAAAAGTATAACGTTAGTAGTGATAGAATTTTGGCCCCAGGAGATTTGAAGCTATCCTTGACTATAAACAAGAAAAAGGTAGCATCGTATCTAATTTGATTTGAGGTAACTATTGTTAGACAATTATCATGATAGTGCAGCACACTTGCCCACAGCTACACAATATTTTTACCAAATTCATTCTCCAATACGCAAAGCAGAATTAAGGCAAGAAGTCTGACTCCGCAAGCCACTCGTATTTGGCACCTCCGGCGCACCTGGTCCTATTCAAAACCCAGCAAAATAAGGTTAAAGCCACGTAGCCTCGAATAAACACGTATCTATACTTCAATTCCTATCCGAGCCGCAGAAATACATCGAAATATCGATGTTCTTACGTTCCGCTATGAATTATTGATACCCAAACATCACTACGCCGAAGCTTAAATTTTATTAAAAATAAACCACGACGTATTAAATAAATAACCATTATTGTTAGTACCCGTACAATAGACAGCAAACAAATTATGTGAAAATCGCTTACAGAATTGATTAATTATTCGGATTTGGTTAATGAGCACGCACGCAGCGCTGGGCGGCTGATGTGGCGTCTCGCCCGATATCAATTAGCGATACCCGCGATTATTTAAACCATAACTCACCCAATGCATACAATAAGTACAGAGTACATTCATTAAATTAATACCCGGGATGGGAGAGATATGATATATGTATGTATCGTTATGCCGATCATGTGTAACCGCGTCGACTAACTCCGTGAACGTGTTTATTTTGGTTGAAAACGTTCCGCGCTCAAAGAACCGACGCGTGCTCTGCAGGGTTAGGAGCTAACTCGAGCAAATGTTGCATCAAACCGTATCGTCTCTTCTTCTCACGTATCACTTTTATTCCCGTAAAAGCAGTAAAACCGTCAATCTGCCATACAGGTAAAGAAACTTGCGGGTTATTTGGTGAATAAATCATTTCCTCTGATTTACAACCGTCATGGCGGAAGTCTAAATAAAGAGTATACCGTTCACGCTAGTGAATACAGGCGAAATGCGAAAAGTAGTATCCAAAGTTATTTATTCAAGAGATCATAAATCAAATCGGCACGTGCAGAAGGCACCGAGGTCGGAGCGCAAGTGATGGCTGCCGCGAGCCGAACACAAAAAGGCAGTATAAAAACAAACTTACTTTTTATACTATTTACCCACGCCTACATATTACGTTTTCCCGGGGTGCAAAGTTATGGAAAAGAAAGGACGCTCGCATGAGATATAAACAACGGATGATATATTATGGCAACATAAGTAGAGAATTTTCCGCGTTATTTATCGGAATGAGGCCGCGTATTGGGAGGAGCGGGATCCGCGCCTCGGAGGCGGAGGCAGTCGAGGCGGCCCAAAGGCGGTCCCCGTAGGGCGCCCTGTATCAATAACAGAAGCAAACGATGTAAAAGTTGGACGCTGGTCAGTTGAAACTTTGTTACGGCCGGGATTCGCGCAGTTTGTCAATAAAAGTTCCAAAGTAATTTTACCTTGGGACTATCTCCTATCTTTTTATAAACTTAAGCGAGCCGAGTTTTATTACGTCAATATATATAAAAGTACCGGAACAAATTTCATTTGGTGCACGGAACGAAAAATAATATCAACAGTAGGATCGACAAAGGGTACATCCCAAAGCTGTAGGTATCGATTATCGAATCTACTCTTCCCGCTGGAAGTTGGACAAGTAGGTAACGATAACAAACACCGTCTAAATCCACTATGAACTGCTGGAATCGCTTGAAAAATATGCTGCGAACTAAGCCCGAACTCAGCAACAAAGTAAATCTGGAATTTAGCGCGGCCACCGCGGATTAGCCGCCGGGAAGTTTTGCGGGCGGGGAAGTTTTCATCTCTTGTTGATGTTGAAAAATATAAAATACGGAAACTAGGGTCCTGGGTAGCCGCAATGAATAATCGAGACACGATTTAAAGTATACTTTAAGGGAACGTGTCAAGCGTTTATGGAATGGGTAAATAATTACTTGTAAACACTGATGAAAATGGGCAACAGACAGAAACAAACAAGTCGAATGACAAATAATCACTCACGCACGGAATGGCATTGCTCTTCATAAATATTTGAGGCTGTGATATGTGTTAATGAAAATCAGTTTATTATCATGTGAAACACAGAAATCAATACACTTTTTACATTCGTTTTTGACATTTCCAAAGCTTGTCACGATATACCTTTGTGCCTCCCGGGTATTCCCATATTCGCAGTGGTAAACCTATTAGATACTTCAAAAGGACACAGCGGAGTTATCAGATAGCTATTAAAACTAAGTTACATTACATCGACTTTAGTCTACACATGACGTCACGGACTCCATCTTAGCGAAATTGATTTGATTTGTCTGCCTCTCTTTGGCAATCTTCAAAGTGCTCTGTATTGCGGCTTAGAGCAAGAGATTTTTAGACAGTATTTATATAGAATACTGTGTATCTTTGTTTAAATCAGTTAGTGGAGACATACTTAAGCATGTGGTAACTTAAATGTGTTTTAATTTGGACAGTAAGGGCCGGTTCGACAAAGGCCCGTTAGTAAATTATGTCAGATAAAATTTTACTAACTTGATACAAGTTTTGACATAACTGACTTATGTATGATCTAACGGATCTTTATAAAACCCAGCCTAAAAGAGCTTCAATATATGAACATATTACAGGTATAAACTACTGCAATTTCAACCAAATTAAAAGTTTTTAAACTAGCATTAAATCAGAATATGCATATGTATTCCCAACCGCCAAAACAATATGAAGCGCCGTATGGATTTTGAAAACAACCGGGAACAAAATGCAAATGGGTTCCGTTACAATTTTCAGTAGAGCGCGACTGCACCGCAACCAAGTATAACAGGAATGCCGCCGTATGGGATTAAAATTCGAGAGCTCTGACATAGCTACATGTGATTAACAATACAATGAAATTACTATCAGCCCGATATAATCTTGATCCACCCTAGAACGGTGTCAAAGTAACGTCATGATTCAAGCCGTACGAAGTGTCAAACAAATTGTTTATAACATCACTGTGACACCGTTCTATGGCGGAAATTTATGAGTGTACCCATAAAACAAATAGAAACAAATATTAACAACATTAAGAGCTTTGGATTTTGGATATCTCTTTAAGTATTTTGAACGTCACTGGTCCCAAAAGAAAACCGTAAAGGAATAGAAATCCGCATAAGACAACGAATTTACATGAAGAAACGTCAATCACTACTTCTCGAGCCTGATGGGGTGAAATGGAATATTCCTTTTCTGAATGCCATTATAGCAAGATCTATAAGGAATTCTCACGTACTCTGTATCCAGTTGTTAATGTTTTTGTAGTCAATATTGCAATAACGAGCATGTCCCGTAACGCGTTTTTCGCTCTCGTCAGTAAATTATTAACTGTTTCATTTCATTCCATTCATATTGAATCGTTAGTTAGAAATACTACATTTCCTACACTATTCATTACAAAAACACTTAACATGTTTACGTTGCAAACGCTTTAGATAATTTACAATTCTGCAGCGTTACATCGACCGAGTGATTTATCTTTCGTAAGCTGTGCCGTGACCGCGGCTAGGTTCCGTAGTTTTAACAACGGGCGTATTTTATGAGTAATGAGGCTTCTTGCATACCAGCGCCATTAAACAGGCTTAGCGGACTTATTTATGTACAGTAAGCAGGAACATTATCTCAATGCTTTATTCTTAAGAACGTAAGAGCGCTTATTTTTGACCTGTTCGCAGATACTGTGAAAGACTGTAAGCTTAAATAAATGGATTTTTTTATAAGTAAGCGCCATTGAACCTTTTATATATGGTATACAATCGGTGATCGAATTCGAGATAAAAATCTGACAGTTCCCATCTTGATTAATTTAGTTATTTTAACATTATTTCATAAAAAAGGGTAAGTTTAAGTTTTTTTGTTTGGGTAAGTTTTATTGATAAAATATCTACACTTAAATCAAAATCATAGCGAATATGCGTCCATTGAGGCTAGGATTTTGATCTCGAATTCGGTCACCGACTATATAGTAAAATCAGAATATTTAATTTTGTGTTATGCCAGCGAGAGTGACAAAGCAACATAGACAGCTGATATAGGCAATCAACGAAGGTTTGTAATAACACGGAAAATCAACTAGCAACTTCCTAACATTACTAAAATTTTAAAACGGAGAATATCAAGTTTGATAAACAAATCGCCTAACTGGCGCAGTCAGAGTCAGTTAATGACGATTTAGTCGTTCCGTGACGTTTTAATTGTCTGTTAAACGTCTGAGTACGATATCCGATAATTGAGTAATACGAGTTCAAGGCCTATCTGATCTGAATTTCATTGAGACCATTTGGAACAGAGATAAACATATATATTAATATAAATATGCCGTCCGATAAACAGTCTCCAATTGCAAATAATGAATGGTACAAGTGAACACGCAGCTACAATCCTAGTACTCAAGAGACCAGAGAAAAGTTTACATTAAATTTTAATAATAATGAATATGAAACCAATTGAATTGGTTACATATTTGAAAGAAGAACGCATTAACATTATAAAAGAATGTAATTTAATTCGGACCTTCTTCGTCATAATGGTTGTTAGATTTAAAATGTTTGCAAAATGTTCAACCTGTTCTTAAACCTATCGGTACACAGAATATGATCAAGAGTCTAGACAAGTTAACAAGCGATATCCGCCGTATCCGATCGACGTGACCTGCACGCGAACGCTGTTAAGCCTAGAGAGGAAACGAGATAGAAATAGAGTTAAGGAGACGTTGAAATCGTTCAAAAATGCATATTCTATTACCATTAGTTGATGACCGAGTAAGCGTGAAATGGAAACGGAGACATGTCACAAACATGATAGGCTCATTCGGCTCATTCCAACGGTATATGAGGTTCATTAACTTATACAACTTCATACGGTAGTCGGTTAAGCTGCTATGTGGTAGGCACTCAAACTCAAAGTGAAGTCTATAAGCGAGCCTCTGTGGCAGGAAAATGTGATTTATTCCAAGCGTCGTGCGAAGTGGCATATTCGCTCGCGGATGCGGTATATTGGGTACATGATGAAGCTTTATTTGGCGTATATTGAGCGAGGCTGAACGGGCCGCGCCATTGCTTTATCGGCCGTGAGGCGGGAAAAGAAACAAATCGATGTCTATGACCATCCTAGTGGTTGGAAGCTAGCTATTTTTCAAAAACCGAACAGTAAACAAAATGTGAATACGGTTTTCGGTTTCATGCAATGATTTGCGGCCAGTTACGTTTTTCTTCTAAAGAAATTTAAGCATCAGAGTAAAAACATCAAAAATCCCAAAATTAATTATAATTTTAATTTACCAATAAATTAACAGACGCCAATTAACACACAAAAGAAAAATTGCGCTTGTATTTTTTGTTCACTTCTAATTAATGCAATAACAACAAATCTTGTTACCGCTGTTCAGTTTCCCTTTGGGAATCAAACGAAAAAATGTTTCATCTTCACTTAATTAGAAGGTAAATAAAGTAATAGAGATGCCACGGACCGATTTTTATTTTCCTCTTCCAAATTGTTAGCTTCGAATCGTTATGCAAATAATGTACGTGTTTTTTTTACTGATATGGTTCAATAATTTGGATATTCCCAATTATACCACACCAGCGCACAAAAAAAACATAATTTATAAAAAATACTTAACGATTTTTGAGTACGGCAACACTAGTAACAAAAAGGCCTCTATGGGTTTTTACCACCTTCACGTTCGCAATGTGTTTATTAACATAAATATCATTTATAAAAAAATCATACCAAATACAATAAGAGTATAAAAAAGTTCATCATTAACCAGTCCACAAGCATGCGTAGGGTATCTACAAGTTAGTACGGAGGAGTCGAGACAGCGTCATAAGTAGTGGTCCTTAGGGAATAAGCAAAGACTAATGCGACCACATGCTCGGACGTAACTGGGACTCGTGCCAAATTGTAATTTGTGGCGTTTGGCCAAGTATAGAGGCTTGATAGAGACAATTGTTTCCGTTCATTCCTAATCTTGATTAGAACTATTTATCAGATTCTACTACACTAATTAGGAGATTGAGAATATAATTATCATGAAAAAAATCCCATATAATAATGTAACATCTGTTGAGGAGAAGATAATAAGAATTATTTTAGTCGCAAGGGAATAGTAAAACCGAATAACAAAATACCTTATTTCATATGTCCAACCGTATCTTAGATAGCTAAACAACCAAATCTTAGACAAATAAAAAGTCATTCTGATTATTTCTACGAATTTGTGTTCTGAGACAGCAACTAATTAATACATCCAAGTTAAACGATACATAGCAAACAAAATAATGTAACGTTCAAATTTGTCCCCAATCATGAATCGCGTAGGGAAAAGATTTATATCCTAAATTTTGGTAGTTCATTCTAGGTATGCGTACGATTGAAGTATAAAGAAAGAAAATACAATTCTCTTAATGCGCAACGTAGAGTTCCAGTTGAAACAAATGCTAGCAATGCCAATGACAATTCTAACAACACTGAGATTCTTGGTCACAGCAGCGAAGACGAAGCGAGTCGTACGTCGGAACGAGTTATGAATTTCAGAGTGGTGTGAAAAATGGGCGAGATCGCGGGGGGGCATCCGGCGGAACCGCGGTCTTGGTGGAACGAGGAGTGTTACTTTGTTAGCTTTACACACGATTTCACACATTCATGCGTTTTAGAGCTCTGCCTTAACCAATACTAGTATGAATCAACTTAACTGCGCTCTAGGAAGTAAGTTTTAATGCCATATAAGAAGGGTGTCACTTCGAACTAAAAATAAACTCTATAACTCCAGTTTGTGAAACAGAATTCAGCAGAAAAACCCAACTGCTCGTTTTAACGAAAAGTAAAGAACATTACCGTAAAAACTGAAATACATTCCTAAAATCGCTTGCAAATGAACCTGAACGAAACAAAAAGACCCACAAAGGGCGTTCATTATGACACCCCTTTCGAGGATTACCCAAATCACACCTCAGAACTAATAGTCTATTAGGGGAGAAAAAAAGAGTCTTCCCCGCCAAACACAACATTATTCGAAAAACATTTTATACACCCGGGGCTTATGCAAAAGACCAATAAACGTTAAAAATATTACTCGAGAGCAAACGTCGACGGGCTAAACGTTCGTTCTAATGTATTCGGAAAAGTTATTTTATGAACCGCCTATAAAAATATAACTGGCAGTAAATGTTAAAATTCGGCCTCCATCGATGTAAGCGTATTCAGAGACGGAGTTCGAGCTTAGTTTAATTTGGTGGAACCGTTTTTTGGCCCATTACGCAGACCGTAATGTGACAAAGGCTTGCGTTTTGAACGGCTGTTATCTCGCCGTTTTATTTGCAGTACTTTCGTTTACCTTGTATAGACTAATATTAAAAAAGGACACTTTAATTGTCTAGATTTGTTAAGCCACTGACGTTGAGAATCGTTGGCGTATTTCAGAAGGTTAAATTCAGTAGGGACAGATTGCAATAACACAGATTAAATATACAGTACAATGATATTTACTGTTTTGTGGCGAAATAGCAAATGTTTATGAAACATGACATCATTTATACGGGGAGAAAAGGTTCGATTCAATAACATTGTTCTAACTTAGACAACTCCATACGATTCTAGCAAACGGCTATTCAACGTTGGAAGGAATAAAATCGAAAATTTTATTGAAGGCCCAATACAAGGAGAGATTTTATGTCCGTCGATGTGGGCCGTAGGACCGGGCGGTATGAACAGATTCTCCGCAAACACTCGTAAATCCGCACATTGCTCTGACCCGACGGTTTAATAAAAAAGAGAGAATACAAACATGATATTGTTCGCTGTGGACGTGATTTATTTCAATGTACGCGTCTTATCCTTTAGTATTCTCTCCACGACAATACTACCTTCTGATTGTGCTACAGATATGCCCAGAGCAACAGGCTCTTTGTAACAAAAACCCTCCTAAAATTCACATTAAACGTAATAAAACAAAGATACGAATTAATAGCACTCACTCAAGCGGATCTATTGTGAGATCTCCTAAGGGTGCACCCTTCCATTTCGTAAAATTGGACGAGGATGAGAACCACTCTAAATTGACCTCCTTCGCCGTCCAAAAGTCATACTGATAAACGGTGGGAAAGGTGAAATTTAACTCGCACTACAGGTCTCGTCTTATTGGACGCGTGGCAACAAACGGAATGGATATAGGGGACCGTTTATTAGATTCGTCGCTTTTCTTTCTTTACCTTTGACTAAGAGGTTATGTATTGTCTTTTGAGGAGGCAATCCGGTTTGGCACCTACCTTCTACGCGGATAGAAATTGGAAGTCGGAATAATCGGAAGGCTTACAGATTGTGTGCTGCGTTACCGACATGTTCCCGCGTATAGGAAAAATATTAATTTTGGATCTTGAACTAGAAATCTAAAACGATGCACAAAATGAATCTAATTGTTATGTTGTGAGGTATTGAATAAATAACTCAATTTGTACACGGAGAACTGTTTATTACTTATTAAAGTAAAGCTATTATAAGACGCGGTTACATAGCATACGTACCGGGCGGCAGCCATGACAAGAGAGAGATAGCATGACGCCATAGACTAGCTATCTAACATCTTCCCTTTTTTAAAAGGGCTAAGATTCCAGGGCCATCAGGTAAGTGACTTCAGAATTAATCATTTTATTGGCTAAAATTGCAAGCATCCAAGACCGTGAAACCTTTTACACAAATAAACGAAACGAATCTGTCAAACTGACAACCCCGACGTTTGACTCGACTCGTAGTGACAACATAACCTAAGAACTTACTTAATCACACATATAACGTTTTGGAGTTTTAATAACTCTGCCATAACGCGAAACTCTTGACATACTATTCGCGTTAGTGCTAGGAACAATAGGGACATTAACATTTTGATTATCTATATCACTAACACTTTTGTTTTCAGGTACCATCTCAGCCGCCGGAGCTACGGGTTTAAGGATATGCTGACGACTTCTGCGGAATTGCCCATGCGGCGATTGTATGATAAAGCTACGCGGTTCGCTGCAAGCTTCCGAGATCATACCAGGAACCCAAACACTATGTGGTTTATGTTTAAAATACACTTTATCACCCCTGTGAACTTCTGGTAAAGACTTAGCATGTTTATTGTAATAAAGTGTTGTATATGACTTTTGTTTTTCTATGTTATCCTTTAGCAAGTTATTATTAACTAGTTTAGGTGCTAGTTGAGAATCAGAGACTGGAATCTTTGTTCGTAAGTATCTGGACATGGATAGTTGTGCAGGTGAATACCCTGAACTTTTTGGTGTATTTCTATACAACATTAAGGCAAAGTATGGGTCAGTGTTATCTGATTTACATTTTCTTAATAGATGTTTGATAGAACCAACAGTACGCTCGACCATACCATTGGACTTACTTAAATATGGACTTGAAGTAATGAAATTAATATTCCAAGCTTTAGCAAAAGTCTTGAATTCCTCACTTGAAAAAGGTGGACCATTGTCTGATATCATGAATTCAGGTATTCCATGTCTGGAAAATATAGACTTCAAGTGAGTGATTATGGTTTTTGCATTTGAGCTTGAATTCAGTAGTGCCAATTCTACATATTTGGAATAATAGTCTACAACAATAAGGTATTTTTCATTGTCAAAATCAAATAAATCAATGCCAACTTTATTCCATGGTAATAACTTGTATTCATGGTGTATAATTGGTTCTTTACTGTTACTTCTACGATAAGTTAGACAAGTATGACATTGATTCACAAATTTCTCTATATCATTGTTTAAATTGGGCCAATAGACAGTGGACTTAGCTAGGCGTATACAGCTATTTATACCTTGGTGGCCTTCATGTGACAGTTTCATTACATATTCTCTCATAGACTCTGGTATAATTATTTTGTCAGACATAAAAAGTATGTCATCTATAACACTCAACCTATCTTTTAGCGAGAAATAAGACTTTAAAGGTTGACCAACAGACCTTCTATGTTCTGGCCACCCATTTTGACAAAATTGAACAATCTGACTCAAGACAGGATCTTTACTTGTTAACATTCTAATTTCTTCTAGTATCTCCTGACTAACAGACAAATTTGATATGATGAAGTTAACATGCAAGTCTATGTCGCTTTCAAGATCTACTAAAGCAGTTTCATTCAATGCTGCTCTGGATAAAGTATCCGCAATGTATAAGTAACGACCAGGTTTATATATTACATTCAGCTCATATGGTTGAAGACGAAGCATGATTCTTTGCAATCTGGCAGGAATATCATATAAAGCTTTTTTAAATAATGTAATAAGTGGTTTATGGTCTGTTTCAACTGTAATTGACTTGCCATAAATATATTGATGGAATTTAGTACAACCAAATAGTATAGCCATAAGCTCTTTTTCTATTTGGGAATAGTTTTGTTGACATTTGGTTAGTGCAGCAGATGCATATGCTATTGGTTGCTTCTCATGTAAGAGTACAGCACCAAGAGCATCTCGTGAAGAATCGACTGACATAATGATTTCTTTATTGGAGTCATAGTAGGTGAGTACTGGTGAAGAACTAATTAATTTTTTTATATGACTGAACTCAGCCTCATGTTGTTCTGACCATGACCATTCAGTTTGTTTGGACAAAAGTGTTCTCAACAGACTATTTTCTTTTGACAAATTAGGAATGAATGGACTAAGATAGTTGACCATACCCATAAATCTTTGAAGGTCATTGACACAAGTTGGTCTGGGCATGTCACAAATGGCTTTAACTTTAGCTTGATCGACTTGTACTCCTTCCTGACTGAAAATATGTCCTAAATATTTGACTTCTGAGGCACCTATTACTGACTTATTTTTATTAAATTTTATATTGATTTCACGAGCTCTGTCTAGGACTTTTTGTAGAGTCTCATTGTGCTCCTCTAGAGTCTTGCCATAAATCAAGAAATCATCCATCATAATCTTTACATTTTCTATATCACTAAACCTTTTAACCATTTCCCTATGAAAGATCTCTGGTGCTGCATTGATGCCAAATGGTAGCCTGGTAAATCTATAACGTCCAAAGGGAGTTATGAAGGTGCATAGTTTTAGACGAGGCATCGGAGAGACTTAGCATCCAAAAACCTTTATTAGCATCTAGGGTAGTAAAGAATTTGGCACCAGCAAGGTCACACTTTATCTCATCTAGAGTTGGAAATTGGTAATGAGATCTCATCACTGCCTTATTCAGTTTCCGAGGATCTATACAAAGACGAAGCTTACCATCTTTTTTAGTAGTTAGGACAAGTGAACTTACCCACTCGGTAGGCTCTTCGACTCGACAGATAATATTATTTTTTTCTAGTTCCTCTAACTCGGCCTTTAAAATATTTTTTATTTGGAATGGAACACGGCGACACGCGTCTATAGATGGGACTGCATCTGGTTTCAAGGTCAGGTCACAGCTGAAATCCTTGAGGCAACCTAAACCTTGGAAGAGATCACTGTAAGCAGACATAATACTTTCACATGTATTTATTTTTACATTATGAACTCTTTTTATCAGTTTGAGCTCCTTGCATGAATCCCTACCTATGATATCTTGACCATTGATGTCAACTATGTGAAAAGTGACTTCATAAGTGACATTGTTATGACATATTGGTAAAGAACATTGTCCTACAGTTGGTATACTGTCACCGTTGTATGTGGACAATTTGTGAATGCTCTTGCTTAGGACATCAGGCGATAATTTAAGTTTATTGAATGTATTTATAGACATGACGTTTGTGTCAGCACCTGTATCCAGTAGAAAGTTAATTTTCACATTATTTATTCCTAAGTCAGCTCGCCATGCGTCTGTTTCTATATTATTTATGTGTACTGAACCTAGGAAAAGAGACTGATTGTCTTCAGAATTTAGAACAATACTATGTACCTGTGAATTGCGACATACTGATGCAAAGTGATTATATTTACCACATTTTTTACACTTGACACCTTTAGCCGGACATTTGTATCTGTGCACTTGTCCACAGCGATCACACACATCTTGCCTAGGGTTACTGGCTCTTGAACTCCTGGGTTGTTGCTGTTTTGATGTGTTTGGAGGTCTTGAAGTGCTTGACGACTGTTGTCTTGAAGTGCTTGACGACTGTTGTCTTGAACTGCTATGTGGTATCGAGTACACTCTGCCTATGAATGTACTATCCTCTAATGTCTTTGCTTGTATTTTTGTAGTTTCTACAGACCTGGCCAGTTGTATAGCTTCTTCGAGTGTGCTAGGTTTTTTGATTAATATTCTTTCTTTAATGTGATGATTTTTCTGATGTAAATTCCAGCTGAATACATCTCGGAGGAGGCTGTCCTCTAATTTGTCGAAGTCGCATTGTCTACCAATATTTTTGAGATCCGTTGCATAATCATCTATGGACTCTTCTGCTCCTTGGCGTCTATTAAAGAGTGTATGTCGTTCCATAGTAATATTCACTTGCGGTGTGAAATGACTTTCGAATTTTTTCGTCAGGCTCTCAAATGTAATCGTGTCTATATCCACGTTAAATGAATAGAAAATGGCTAACGCCTCTGTACCTATAAAGTGTAGCAGGATTGCAACTTTGCGGCTGTCTTCCACGCCTTCTAGGTTACTCGCACGTATGTAAATTTTTAGTTGGGTTATCCAGTTCTTCCACGTAATGGACATATTTGTGTTTCTGAGGTCTAGTGGTCGAAGTGCCCCTGACCCGACTGTAAATTGCTGTTGTGATTGCACGCCCTCAACGACATCACGGCCCTCGCGTGCATGCTCGCGTGGCGGAATCTTATCTTCAGCCATATTAGTTAGTTTCTTCTGACACCATGTTATGTTGTGAGGTATTGAATAAATAACTCAATTTGTACACGGAGAACTGTTTATTACTTATTAAAGTAAAGCTATTATAAGACGCGGTTACATAGCATACGTACCGGGCGGCAGCCATGACAAGAGAGAGAGAGAGATAGCATGACGCCATAGACTAGCTATCTAACACTAATAAGTGCAAGTACCAATATAATTCAATGGCAACATAGGGCGGTAAAGTGAACTTAATATGATTACTAAGCAGATACTTTGTAGTAACTATGTAAAAGAGTAACGGAAGCATGAAAAACCGTTACAAATTGCGTATTACCATTTAATCGCGATTTCTGCCATAAAATGCACTATCAAGAAAACAAAATCAACTCATGAGTTGAGCTGTGTGTGGCCAAAACACTCCTTTGACGTATTTCAAGAGCGTTTTTACGATAGCACATAAAAATATTTCAGCCGCTCGTAAAATGATAATATTTGGCCGAAAATGTTGCTTTTTAGTTCGCGAAACCGTTTAGTTTTGAATGGGTAGGTTTATTTTATGTGTAGGGAGTTGCGCATACAAAGTGAGCGGTAGTCAATGTTGTTGCTTCTTTGAAGCACATATTTCATCTTCGTAGATTCTATTAATGCGTTATTCATGGGTGAGAGTTGTTTATAAACGAGCCAACTAATGCTGAAGGATGAAGTAGTTACATGTTTATTTTATTATTCAAAGTCCCACGTTGGGCGCCAATTTGAGACTATAGATAATAAATAATTTACGGTTTCGCACACACTCTGTTTTATGTACTGTTTGTAAAGTGGAAATAGAGGTTAGGCCGGCCGGGGACATTGTTTGAACGCTGCAAAGTAAACCGCACGGCAACCACCACTCATTATGATAATTGGCACACAACCGCTAGCTTTTGATCATATTTAGATTAAAAAATGTGTTTAATAATACCGTTTCGATTATTTCATTCCGGGATATTAAAAAAAAAGAATAACTAGTCATAAAATTTATAAAAGAACCAGGAGAGCTCTTGATAAAAGTGTATCTTCGTGGACGGACCTTTTGTAAAACAATTTATCAGTAATTGTTTGTACTGCGAATTCTGCGATCACACGAAGGGCGTATAACAACGGTCGGATGGATTCGCAAGGACTCCTAACAAAACCTTTTATGCCTATAATGGATGATCTTTGAAAAAGTAAAAGGGGAATAGTGAAATGGATATTATTACTGAGGTCGTTTAGCATATAATGGATTTGTAGATATGTTTTCTTTGATCATGTACATTATTTGCTTAAATGATACCCATTACAATAAGTATTTTAGAGTAGAATCAGAGTAAATATAATCACAGTAAGTTGATACGTTTATATTATGAGTACAGTGAATATAGTTGAGAATTTGTCGCTCCAAATACTGGTGTATTTTCTGGGTTAAAACTAAAGATAATGCCTATTTTAATTAAAATCTATTTTAAACAAACCTACTTTCAAATCTAAAGCTGATCATTACCATCCATTGTGACTATTTAAATATTGGTTTTGGCGGTGTCAAAAGAAGTAATAAACAATTTCACTTGTTTCATAAATAGCTTTCAAAGCATGATTTAACAACTGAATTTCCCTAAGCAGGTAATAAAGAAATAGTAACCTAATCAAGTCAAATTCCCAAACCGGAACAATAAACCAACAGCATATGCATTTTAGGACGATTCACCACCGTCGTAATTTAAGACTGAATCGTTAAAAACGAAAATAAACAGCAGTCACGCAAAAGCATATTTAGAGAATCAATTACTGAGCGGCATAAAATATATTTACATACGGAGTCAAAAGCTTCAGGGAGCCGATTGATTAAAATTAAATGCTCGTTTAAGGGAGTATTAATAGCAAACAAACGAAATTTATTGGTGGTAGGCCCTTGTACGGGGTCTGCTCGGATTGCTACCATCATCTTGCTTACCACTTACCACCAAGCAGCATTCAGATTTGCGGTCTTAGGATTGCAATCTTAGGATTATACTCATGATAATGTAAATGTTCTATGGGTCACATATCCCACTTACCATCAGGTGGTCGGTGTGGTCGTTTGCCCTCAATATCACTTAAAATAAAATTTACGTACCTACATTTCATTACAAAACCATAAAAGAAGAAGCTCGATGAAAAGTAAAATACTCGGGAAGTATTTTCATAAGAACTTTTAAAATGGATATTAACGTTTGACCTATTTTAAGAACGCGCTGCCTTCAATCCAATTTTAAACCCAAGTATACCTAATCAAGAATCCTATCCCAAAAGAAACTGAACATGATCGCCAAGGGTCCAATATAACCGTATGTTTGTCACACCATACATTTTATTCCTCAATTCTTTCCACATAAGAATGTCTATTCCATTCCTTAAAGCGAAAAAGGCGTAACATCAGCTTCATCGAAAGCCCATAAGGTAACTTTGGCCGGCCATTTCGGTGGCCATTCTCTTTATGGCCCGTCTTAATAGAGGCTACGAGTAGAAAAAAGTGGGTACCGAACTAGAATCTATCGTATTGATGTTTCGTTTAAAATAGGAAAATGAATGTTTTATTTTCCTTAAATGCTGTAACATTATTTACAGAGAAATGCATGTGAAGTTAAGTGGTTTAAGAGAGACATTTTCTTGAAAGTTGTGTCGTAATTTTAAGAGGATACAATCGTTTTATGTGTAATAACAATGAACAATAGAAACAGTTTTGTTGGTGTAGGGAATAGGAAGACGAAACAATCTAAAAGCTTTTCCTTCAAGCCTTAAATAAATAAACAATCATGAACCATATTTCTTCCTAAAGAATACTGCGGTAACCAATACTTCTTGTAGGAAGTCATATCGAAACTAAAACTCTTTCAATAAAGAACGTAGGTAATCCAGAACAAGACAAAAATGTGCTCAGTCATTTATTGAAAAATGTTGCTTTAAACATGAACAAAATTCAGCTTCGGAATTTGAAAAGTTCTTCATAACAACAATTTGTACTGGAAACCGACGTTCGATCGTAACAAAAAGGAATATGTCCGACTCCCGATTTCCCAACTGAATCAAATGGGGCAGCAGGGTTGTTCCCGGATGAACATTTGTGGAATTTAAATGATTGCATTTTCGATACTGAAATGTGAAATTGATAGCAAGGGGTGACAACGACTCAAGTTCAGAAAGGGTTATATTTCAAAATAAAAAAACCGCTTACTAACCTCATCATAGTACAGGTGGGTAACATAAACGATATAAATATAATTATGACCGTCTTGCTGTAGCGTCTAAGCATCCCAAAATTCTCAACTGCCTAGTGTTTTCAAAATTATCTTAACTATGTGAATATGATCCTGTTAGGTATATTTCAAACCCGAGGAATCTTTTGAGTTATTTCTCCTCTTGCAAGCTCTTCACTCCATGTCCATTTCTACCCACTTCAGAAAATGTATATGAAGGATAATGTGGTCGCTTGAAGTTCTTACACCACTGCCAAAAATAATACACATATTCTACCAAGATTTTTGTTTAAGATGGATTCGATTAGGTAAACGACCTTATTTTGTTTGAAGCAGAGCTCTGGTCTAACAGGCTAGCAATTCGCCAACCCTGCGCAGAGCAGTTCGGGGTTAGTTGGCGTCTATTCGGCCGGCCGTTAGTCGTAATGGCCGATCGTAAAGGGCAGCGCACTCCGAAAAAATACCACTGTGTATGTTAATTCCTTCCACGCTCAGATTTGTTGCTGTTCTAGAGAGGGATTGGGACAAAAAAATGAATCTGGAATTAGAATGGCAGACGTTTGCGTTTTATGGGGTTATGACTGTCGGGAGAATCGGTGTTTTTCAATACTTGATAAGCTAAAGCACAAGAAGGTACCTAACATTTAAAGGAACATAAATGGCATATCCTTGCTAAAAACCTGGCAAATGTCGAAGAAATAACTAATTGATTCATAGACTATTTCGAACACTCGTACAGAACAGTTTAATATTAGTCCTGAATGACGAAGTGCCCCAGATTTTAGAAACATGTAATGAAATTACATGGTACAAGGTAATTAAGTCGACAAGCAACTCGTAAATTCAGCAACCTTAACAGAACCCTATTACCACTAAATGACGTTATAAACCACAAATGAGCAACACTCGGAGTCATAGGCATTATAGTGTATATGTGTTCCACCACATTAACCCCATCGATTCTACGTCGCGTGACTGTGCAAGCGAAATTACAAAAATCGCCGTGCGAAAGAAAATTGCATAAAACGATATAAAACTGCCCTCGTTACTTTTTATTGTCTTTAACGGCCAAATTACTGAATCTTCGGTGATGATAGCAATACAGGGTTTTGTGGCTGGTTGGCTTAATTTACAATGAACATTGTTACACGGTTTTTATTTAAATGTTTTTAGTAACTTACAACGTAATAATAATTGTTTTACACCTTAAGAACAGAAGCATGAAAACGAACGAAGCTATTTTCATAATTTTACGTACTCAACGAACATGTAAAGTATAAAAAAATCTAATTTATTCAATACCCTATAAAGTAAAAAATAATAGTAAAGTAGAATGAAGTAATTTACAAACATCAAGAGGCCAGTGTGCTACATACGAGTACACCATTGTTAGGTAACGAGTATAATACAAAGCGAGCAGTGTAGATAAACAATAACCCAACTGGATTTTATACAAACGGTAACTATAAGGGCGATAGTGATCGTGAAACTACACATAAAAATCTACAGCCCTATTCAAAAGGAGCGATAGCACAAATTACTGAGCGTTCCGACATAATCATCGCACGGTATTAAGCGGGCATAATAATACAGATGGTATAACATAAAAACAACGATAAGGCAACTCTACTATCTAAATACGATGGGCATCAAAATGTTTGGCTCGACTATATGCGGATTGTGCGAAGCTTATAACGATAACGATGCAAAACAATGAAAACATTCGAGGGTTTGTTATCCAGATATATAAAATCAATTGCCATATATATGATGGAGCATCACTTGAAAATGGCTGGATGCCGAAATATTGATACTGGTTTTATGAATCACGTGTATACTTTAGTTTAAATCATTTTTGCAGCTAACGACCAAACAGTCCGAATTTATGTTGAAATAAAATATAATTCTACACAACAAAATTTTAATGAACGTGCGTTACCAGTAAAGGGCGAATTTTTAGATTCCTTCTAATTATTATTAAGTTTAAGTTACACTAAAATAATAGGGAACGGAAGCGATAGAAACGCTTGTATTGTGAGTAGTAAACATTTATATCGCACAATAAGAATTATCATTTGTACGCAAGCTGCGTTCAAAAGGGTTGGATCGATCCTGATTACTAGAAATAGGTGCGACTTAATAATGAAATGAAAATTTTATTACCGTCAAATAGGGGGAGAATATCGGTGAATTTAAAACATGTACAGCAGTGTTGTGCATTGGAGACAAATTTGATACCAACGGTCAAAGCGCTTCTCCACCGCGCTTACACAGATCCTTTTAAACAATATTCTTGTTATAAACATAAAAGTGAAGTGCTGTTACCACCATTCGTGGTGTAATCTAGCTGCATAATACAACGTTTACAGTCAAGCACTCAGCAAAATTGTATGTGCGGAGTCGTACCGTAGGCAGATAGGTAAACAGAAATCCTGGAATACGGGCAGGTTTCACTCGCAGCGACCGCGACTAAGCTACGGCTGAAAATCTATACACCCAGAATTAAATATCGAAGGACTTGAAGACATCGTTTTAAAAAGACCTAATTATATCGCAGACAAAGATAAACAGCTAATAGAAAACAAGGATAATAAAGAAAAAGAACAAGTATTAAAACACGAAGAAAAGGCTCGTTCCGTTTCATTCAATCTAACCTACGTATGAAAGGTATATGTGTATGCATGCCCCGGTACTATAATGAGCTCGGAAGCATTTGTATTCGTCGACATTTGAATAGCGGCCGACCGTTTCAAATTCGTAATAATACATATGTACCGAAGTTGAATTCGGAGAGAATATTACTCATTTCCATAAAATTTTGTTCCCATCAAGTGGGTTTAGTGAAGTCAGACATTTCATATAGCTTGTTAAGTAAACGAATTCTACTACGAATGACGAATAATTTCAAAACGGGTAAGTTTTATCAAAGTATTTTGTGGAAGTAAATTTAGCTCCGTATTAAAATCTAGACTTACAGCGTCAGGAAGACAGTTGAAGAAAAAATAACTAAGAGTAGTGTCTTTTGTAAATGCGGAGAAGTTTCGCGGAGATTCACGCCGGGGTTGTAAATTGAAAATTAATCCAGTACTGCCGCCAGTAACACTGGCTACCTGTGTAAATGCAGGCAGTATTTTCTAGCATTATGATGGGATTATTTCAACATGCAGTCTAGCTGCTTGATCTTAAATTAAGTTACCCGTTGTATTTCAGTAAACAAGACTTGCATGTAACTAGAAATAAAGACCGTGTTTGAAATGCTACAGCAAAAAGCAAACAAAAGGTTATTCTCATGACGCATTCTACTAAAATATGGAGAGTGTTGAGGTACACTACATAAGAAAGCCTTTAAACTCTAACTTTGTGAATGAAAGGTGCTAACTGACGAAAGTAATAAGTATAGAGAAATGAACGAAGCACTTTACTTTATTAAGGCCGTCTTAAAACGAGACGTGGACGATGAATAAAACGAAATGAATACAGGAAATCTATTTCAGCTGAGCAAAAATCTTACAGTGGACTATTTCTGGATATTTAAGCTGCAAATCAGTATGCACAAAAGGTTCATCAAAATTTGAACATGTAATTACATCACGCTAAAATATGAAACACACGTTTATACAACAAACAAATCAGTTGAATGATAACGAAGGCAATACTTTTAAGGTCGTACGTGAATTAAGAAAAAGGAGAGCGGGAGCTCGAAAGTTCTTTATGAATAATTCTGAATACACAAATTAATATCTTTACCGAAGCAGTGTTTAAACGTACGGTAACGAAAAATGAGCAAGTACCGTTTTATTATTGTAATCAATTTCAGTGTTTTACATAATACCTTCTTGAAATTCAATGGCTGCCAACGGAATAACGACCAATTCTTATTGCGTAGGTACTATGAGCGGCATAGAGCAAAACCTAATGAATTTGTCAGCGAATTAAATCAATGTGCCTCGTTAATCTATTTTCGTCTGTGCTTCAAAATTATTCAGCGTTCGGTATTGGGTTACATTTTATTGTTTGCTCTAATAGTTTGATTTTATTATTCAGTGATAAACATCGATCGTTTTAATTACAAAGTCGGCGTAAAGTCGGATCGTTCGGGGAGCGGAATGCTTCTGTATTCTGAATTAATCAAGAAAACAATTATCCTCCCTTGTTACATTTCCGTGAATTGTCTTTTGGAATTCTTGCTCTTCTGTTTTAATTTTAACATAACTTCTCTTGTTTGTTTTGAATGCACGTTTAGGTTCTTTTGTGCGTAATGTGTTCATAAGTTTGTTTTAATTATTGTGCGTCGCTTGTTTTAGATTGGTATATTTACATTTAGATTAAAATATGCTATTTCCGTATTTTTTCAATTAACAACTAAAATATTAACAGTTTTCAACAAATTTACAAAGATTACATACATAAAAATAAATTATAACACGAATTTCGAGGTAAAAAAAATTAGAAATTAACTGGTTATCAAACATTTTTTACTTTACTACGATTGGCATAGCACAGTTCATAGTCAAAGTCAAAGTCAAAGTCAAATTCTTTATTGCATGACTATAGGTACAAAGATAAGATGTTAAGTAATAATGACAAATTCCTAAATCTATAGCCTACCATTATCAATGGTGTACAATATTTTAAAGTCTTAACCTAAATCACTATCAAAAAATTTAAACATAACAATTTAATATTTATATTTTTCCTTTATTATTTAAAAAGTCAGATATATTGTAAAACATTTTATTCAACAACCATTCATTAAGGGCTTTTCTAAATTTAGTATCGTCTAGGGATTTGAATATGTCAGGTACATTATTATATATCTTAATTATCATGAAGTAAATACTATTTCTATAAAATAAAATAGCAACAATAAAAAGACTATTATACCGTAATAAAATAACTAATCATTCAAAAAGGAAAAAACATGTCCAAGTGACATTTATTTATTTAGTTTTTACCGCACAAAAGGTGAACTTAATATCGAAGGCCTTCTCTACTAGTTAACCCTTCGGCAAAGCAGAGATTGAGGTGGTGGTCCTAACTATACATAGGTTCCTAATTATTAACACCGGCAGACACTGACGAATATAATCAGCTCAGGGAAATAAATTTCAGAACGAATCTGTGCCAAGGAATGTCTGCGGTGTCAAATCGGATTCCTGTGTAGCACCGGGGCACCGAGTTTCCCAGTTTTCAGAGCTCAACACGGTTCTTAGCCGGAAAACACAAACATTTCACGGAACTAGACTTGGCTAAAGCTTAATATTTTGAGAATAGAGTGTTGCGTCAGCTATGTGATTAGATAGTCACTCGGTTAATGAAATAGGGCAAGATAACATACAACAGAGGCAATAGACAAGGTACTCAATGCTAACGAGAACGATTTTTGAAAACTGTCAGTGTGGAACTGACATAGGTGCTTGACACGATCAACTGGCAGCTTACGTCGACCTTATACATTTTCGGTAACGATAACAATCTCGCCGCGCATCTTGTCTAAGGCCACATATATCATTTCTATATTAAAATACCTCGTAATCGTTCCTTATAGATAAGGAATTAAAACCACTAGAAACACAATTTGTACGGAATTCAACCAATTACAACTTTTAAGCAAGTTGTAAACAAGTATGTACGGAGCATAGTTCCATATATTCTGTTGGTGATGTTGGTATGTTCGATAACTTAGTTTACCCACACGATAAGCAAAACCACAACTAGGAACAGTACCGTTTGAAACACGGTAAGTGATTCTGATGATCTAAATCGATTCCTCGTTGTTCTACTACTTAGATAATTTACAACTTAGTTGAAAACATTTTGAACTACGAAAACGAAAACCATTTCGTACGATTTCAATTTATAATAATAAGACTTGGTATTCTGACTAATCATTTTCTATTTTTCCAAAGTTCAAATCTCCTGATACATTTCTCAAGACCACTCTACTAACATTTTGTGATCACGCTTTACGTGATTGTGGTTTTTTTGACATTCCCCACATCTCCATCCTAAATGCATGAGACTGCGTGAACACAAAATCCATCACAGACTGTCACTTCGCGCGCATCATGACTTCGGGGAAGGTCATCAGTCGTACCAATTGATCTATCTTCGCATTGCGGCCTTTAAATCTATTACCGGCCAGCGTGATCTGTCCCCATGATGGATGTAGAGGATATTTGGCGTCGAATTTTTTTTTCTTACTGTATTTAGCTTGGGGTACGAGTCTATTTGCTATCTGTCGACTCTGTAGCAGAGAAGTCTTTGTTTTTATGTAAGGAAATAGATGATGATGGGATAAATATCGGTAGGTATCTGTTGTTTGGGCAAAATATTTTTGGTCGCGTTTTTGGCGATCGACGACACGTTGGCCTAGTTGGTAGTGACCCTGCCTACGAAGCTAGCAATCCCGGGTTCAATTCCCGGTATGGGCAAATATTCTAGCGGTCTGGGTCTAGTACCCATAGCACAAGCCTAGAGCTTAGTTTGGGACTATGTCAGTTTATGTGAGATGTTCCCTAATATAAATATAAATAATGAATGTACTCGTATAACTTCCCAAAAAGCCATTTGTACTGTTTTATTTTCATAAAACCCAAACCGCTATCTACAAAAACTAGGTCAGTAACCCAAACTGACTTTTGGGTTACTGACCACAATTAAATGCCAACTGCTGCGGTCGAATATTTTCTCTTCTAAACGAAAATTTGGGAAAATATACATTCGACTAAACATTTCGACCAAACAACAAAGCCCCGCGATAAATAAAAAAGTTTTATATGTTGAACTACAAAGAATATAAAAGCGCAATAGACGTAAACAAAGTAGCTAGTATGAAAAACCAGACATCAATTTGGTAATATTAGCAATTAAATTAACATATTACGAACTATTTCGTTTTTTGGTCAGCCAGTTAATAAACCTTGAGTTTTCGCGTTCTGCACGGCACGGCACGGCTTTCTACGGCTACCCACATTAGAGCATGCCCGCAATACATTACTTTTAAAATAACTTTATGCTGCCAAAACGAAGTCATATAGCGGAAGTGGAATTACAAAAACGACCGCAGACATAACGTGCTGGGTAACTTATGAATCGGTCTATGTACGCAACGTAATTGAAAACATGTTTTGTGAAACATTATTCCGAGGCATCTGGCTGCTCTCCAGCGATCCTCCTGAATGGGATGTGACGCTCGGAAAATATTTACAATTGATAAAAAGGCGACCATCATACATTTGTTTTGTGGTTCTCCAATACAACTTCGGCTAAAGACGTTAGCTAGTTTTCCTTGAATTCATTATGTTCTTTATTATAACGGGGTTTTATTGAATCGTATAGTTTTCTAAGTATTTAGTGATATCCCACTTCTGATAATTTTTACACGTAAAAAACAGTAGCTAAGACCGACTATTAATAACATATAAACCCTAGATTAAATTACGACCCATACTTCCAGAACTGATAACTCATAGACAACGAAACATTGTGAAGAACCCTATTTCAACTAGCTTTTGATCTGATTTAAAAAAAAAAGCGTCCGAATCGATCCATTGTTTTGAAAACTACGATGCTAAAGATAGACTCACAGACACTCATTTACGTCAATCTTAGAAAACCTTTTTTTGCTTGGGGGGTTGAAAATAAAAATGACCATCTTAAGCCTGACTCCTAAAAGGCACGTAAGGATCTTAAGATGTAAAGTGCCGTACTATCCAAGACTCTTGAATGTTTAACGTTAATCCATTGGGAGATTGACAGTTCATTCTTCCTCTTATAAATTGATACGTCAAGGAAGGGCCGCGCAATCTCGCCGGAGGCAACATCTATCAGCCTTCGAGCAAAGGGGCTAATGATTGATGAGACTGGCCAGTGAGAATTTTTAGGAATCCAAAGAAACTTCGCTCTAAGTTGGTATCGATGTGGACGTCAATTGGTTAAGTTCGGGGCGATTGCGGTTGGCAGCAGGCAGTTAGGTGCTTTGGTGGTTTATGGCGTTTAGAACAATAAAGCTATTAGTTTGGGTTTATTTATGTCTATAGATAAGAGTAGCGCTGGCCACTGAAAGAGTATTGGCTGGCTTTTAAATTAAAAAGTACGTACAAGAAAAAAGCATTTCAAAATAAAAAGACCGCGGTGTCACGTTGTTTTTTAACGTCCTCGTTGAATTGGTGACGCTCAATCAATCGTAAAATCAGGCCTACCTAAATGAAGCACAGTAACGTATCAAAATACCTAAAATAGATGGAAATCCTTTTTTTCCGACGTGGAAATTACAACCTTTCCAATATTTAAAATTTTAACGTTAGCGGAAATCAAATCAATACGTTTGCCAATTTTCCTTGAACCCAAATAAATGCCAGTAATAAAGTCAGGATGAAATGACTCGTACAATGAACGATTTCACCGTCTCATTATAATAGACGTTCTCAAGAATAGATACCACAAAAGGAGGTCGAGGAGCGGCCGAACCGAGAAATTACGTCCAAAATGAAATGCAAATTAGGAAAATTTATTATTACCCGCGTTTAAAAAAAAAGGAAATCCAAGAGGGAAATACAGGATGTGATTAATAACTGTATAATGATTACTAAGAACCCGCCAAATTTGTAGGTGTTCTTTCGCGGCACATTTATAATGGCTTGAAGCAGAAATTGTTTCACTGTTAACGACCGACGAAAATTTAAAATGATGCAATACATCACACATTAAAAAGTTTGATAAAAGCAAGGTTTAAAAAAAACCGACGATGTATTTTGGTGTCGTGTATAAAAGTGATAGTTCAGTCCAGAGAAATGTACAAAGCGTATCCACATACATCACTCCACAGACAATAAAATCCAATTTAGTATACTCGATGATACCGCAACTTACAGCCGTTTCAAAGCGCATCCCGTGCCCCGTCTGTGGCTTCGCTTTGGTTACTTAATATGTGAAGCCAGTTGCAACTAGTTAAATTTAGGCGCTAAGTTTCCGAAGTTTCTCGAATTCGTTAGGAACTTAGGTATTATTACGTAGATTTGTTGAGTTAAGAATATTACCAAGAACCAAGATTGTTATAACTAGTTTTGAACATACATAAGGCATCTCAAATGTTATAGTCACCTTATTACCTAGATTTTATCAACACATCACTTTATAAGAAGACCTACAAATATAGTGAATGATTATTATATATTAGGTCGTTTTTTGCTGGATAATTTTATATCTATCATGCTTTGAATAATACCTATCTTATTAATGGACACTGAAGCCGACTAAGAAATGAAGATAAATACAAACTATAACAACCAAATATGACGATGTATCTTTATACGTATTCACTTCATTTGTACTTCGTTTTTTATAAAGGATAGTTTCTTTGAGTTGAGCTTTAAGTGATTAAGGTAATAATTGAGGAGAACGAGTAGTGTATCAAGTAACTCCAATTATACCTAAGTAGTATGACCAAGTCATTTAATGAAAATGAGTTATACTTCAACTCATTTTAATTTCACGTCCTGACCAAAACTAGTTATAAGTAAGGCTTTTCAAGGCAAGTGCCTACGTAGACCGGTAATATTTTAATGGTAGTATATAAGTGGAACAGAACGATTCTTGGAAAATTCAAATGGTGGGTAATATTTTAGGAATATACCGTAAACTAATTGAACTGTTTTACCAAAATAAAATGTCTATAAACCCTTGTTTTTTCAATAACTATGTTTCATGTATTTAAGTAACTGTCATCACCAAACGAAACCGCTTTTAAAAATGTACATTCCTTGAAATGATGATGATGTGAGTTTCCTTGAAATTAAAAAAAAGTTAAAGGTTATAATTTGTACAGGTTTTCAGAATTCTTTGTGAGTCTTTTAGGCCCAGCTTGGTAACAAGTGACAGATGATTTAGAATTGTCGTAATTATTAAAAAAATGTGTTTCTGGTGTAACTTTAATTTGTTTTCGATTTTATCAACGAAAAAAACCAATTCCACGTTTAATTGTGTTTGCAAGATGTGAAACATAGACGCACAAATATTAACTATTTAACTGGGTTCTGTCAAAATGATTTCAAATGGGAATGGAACTCAAAATTGTTTTTTTTTTCATTAACTGCCCCAAATCATTCAGTTTTAAAATTTGTTCGGATGAAACAAAAACAATATTGGCTCTGTTGATTGGCCGCCGAGTAATGATTTGATTGATTATTTGCTAGGCTAGACATGATATCTTTCTCATATACATCTAAACATTTTCTTTGTTCTAATGGTATCTTATGTACAGGTATATGTATTATTTAAGGATGTGCGTGAAAAAAAATTGCATCCATTTTCAGTTCACACGTATAAGAAACCTTCCTGGAATTTTCTAAACACTGATTGGTCAGTGTCAACGACTGTTGACTGTCGCTTTGTGTATCAGCCTGTATAATCAGTCTGGCGACTCAGAGCACAGCGGAGAGTCAAGTTGATCACAGCTGATTTTAAATGAAGCGAACGGTCGCAAAAGCGTTCTCGGCTAAGCGAAAATTTCGCCATTGTTTTGCTTCGAACTTTGAGTGGCTATCAGTTCTAAATCCATTTTTGAAAGGTTCTGTCACGTTTTCAAACTTTTGCTTAAATTAAAAGTTTGAAATTTGTAATTCGTCTTTATTTTACTTTACCAAACACAACACGTGGTAAATTCATCTTCAAATAAATATTAACTTCTCAGAAATTAAGTAACATTCGATACTATACATCATAGTATGTAACCACATAAATATTAACAAACTGGGGAAGCTTATCACGCTCCTCGAAACAGTAACAGCTGTTTATAAGAAAAAGGTAGTATAAGATTATGAAGTGCTTAAGCGCTTACTACCTTTTGACTAAAGGCAGAATAAAGACCGGTCGATACGACCTTCGGCCGCCGTGTCTTGACCACAGCTATTTGTTTAGTAATTTTACAAAACTTGTATACGATTCTATCAAGTACGTGTTCAAGAGAAATAAAAATAATGCGGCGTACTACATATAATGAATGAGTAGATTCGTTTCAAATGTGACAAAACGGAATCACCGTTTTTATTAAGGTAGGACCTTGTCCAGGGTTCGTCATAAGGAGCCACCATCATAAGGAGCGACCCGACTGAGAGCATTCACGAGAATATTCGAGTGGTGTGGACGTTGAACCGAGCGTTACAATGCTTACACACAAGTCGATGTTCACGCCGAATGATTATCAACATTTCCATGTACACATTTTTATTTCTAATAATAATTAAGTATTTACAGTGCGATGACAAATTCTAACATCTTTACCTTTTTCTATTTAGGAACAAGTATGAACACGAGAAAGCGTTCGAATACTATGAGTTTATTGATTACACCCAGATGCTCAAACGTTCAATAATATTAATGTCACTCTAAATCGCGAGCTGTCACCGTGTACCGTAGAAAATTAAAAAGTGACAGAGTGCCGTAATGGGACAAAGTGACATAATAAAACACAAATACAAATTAAAATTAAACAATACAGTGTTGAACGCAATAATTATGGCGCAGTGTATTAGAGCTGCTGTTAAAGACGGTTGATTAAAAAACAAATTTAAAAACTAAAGCGAAAGATTTCATTAAAATTTGTTGTTGCATGCTGTAAACTATTTTCTGTGATTGTGTATTTCCACTATAAGTGGGACAATTTAACTTGCCCGTCTAGTTTTGCAATCGAAACGCGAGCTTAGCTCGTAGCAAATATTGGTTGGATAGAGGAAAAATGTACTTTTACGGGTTTGAGCCTAAGTGTTTAAAAGTGTAGATAATACACTGAAAATTGGACAATAGAGAATATGCATAATTTTTTTAATCGTATTTCTCAACTAAATATAAAAATGCGCTAAAAGATTTTAAACGCTAAATTGGGCAGCGATTAGACAGAGAGATCCAATACGCTGTGTGACGTCATGTAACACGTCGGCGATATAAACTCCATGTTAAATTCTGTTTTGCTAGAAAGACATAGGAGCAAATCTTTGTTGGCTTGTATCTTGGTATATTTTTATAGCTATTTAAATTTAAGCTGTGAAAAAAGTCATGCATATTCCCTATCCTCGAAGCGTCAAAAGTCGTTATTTGATATAACGACTTTTGACATAGCTAGTTTGACATACCTTTTGAAAATCTTTTTATATAACATCGAAGAGGAAAACGAGCACACGTTATGCCACTTGATGGTAATTTGGTTCTGATACTCATATACATTTTTACATTAACGAGACTACAAAGTGTAAGACTGCAAATGCGCTGCCAACCTCGAGGACTAAGATGAAATGCTTCTATGCTAGTAATTTCACCGGTAGTATTATCCACTCACTGGAACACAACTATGTGAACACCGCTGCTTGGCTGATCTTGTATTTCGACTAAGTACGATTATATTTTTTTGTTTCCTTTATGTTTCCAGCTATAACTGTTTGCAAATATTATAATCGTTCGAGATTATCGACGATTCTAATTTTATCAATGTTGTTTTTCTTTTTACGTTGTTTTGTGTTAAGTGTGTCACTTTCCGTCTCTTCACCAAGCGGTCCCAACGGAAGACCAGCGCTGGCTTTACGGCTAGCGAATGCTGAGTTGGGGCAGTTTCAGAACAATTACTCTCTGTCTTGTTCTTATACTTTTGTATTATTGCGAATAAATGTCTCTTTATTTTTATCTTTTACTTAATTTCTCTTTTTGGATATATTTCTAAGTTCTTATGCATGGAACTCGCTCATTTCTTGGCTTTGCGCAGGTTATATATAGTGTAACTCGATTATTAGCTTCGTATATAAGACTAGTACGTAACCCAACTAACGACCCCGGACAGCCTCCGTAACTGAGTTACCATCATACAGCTATTGCCGGTTATCCGGCGAGAATTATGGAGTGACGTCACATCGACTAACCTAATCAGTCCCTACTCAAGCTTACTTCACTTTCTTTGCACAGACCTCGTGTATAGGAGACCCTTATTTATTTATTTAATCTTTATTTCAACAAATACTGAGTCTTCTTTGTACTCAGAATTTCTTCGTACCAAAGTTGTGCGTGACAATTTCTTCCATTTCGACTTATTATTGGTATGTTGTAGGTATGATTGTGAACGTATGTACCTATAGGTAGTCGTCCCGAGTTTTTTGGCTGTGTTTATTTAGTTTCAAAAAAATGTGTGTCACCTTCCGTGCAGTCACCGAGCGGTCACAACGGCACATACTGAGTTAGACCCGTATGACAACCTTTCCAAATTTGTGTAGTTTTTTTTACTCAATTTGTGCTTTATCTACGACTGTCGTAAATAAATGTATTTTCTTTCATTCTTTCTTATTATGTCGTCGGTATATGTGGGTTAAAGGTTGAGATCGGCAAAGTGTTTGCTTTTTTCTCACACACATTGAATATAAGCAAGAGGCAAATACGTTTTTGGTATCAAATCTTATTTCACAGTCGAAGCTCGTAAAAGTGACATCTTTGGCGAAGGAACTTGGCATGTGACAACGAAATGTACCTATCAATATTCGTTATTCTATTTTCTACTATGTCGTATGTTCTAGATAGAAATACTAGGAGTGATTTTAAAACGCTATCTGTCAAATATAATATATCTCTGTTCATTTCTTTCATATGGCAAAGAAAATAAAAGGGACAACATTAAATGTTAAAAGTTACTGGCCATTCATTATCACTTTAGGGTCTCCCCAGATCTATCGACGCGGAATTGGCTTGAGCCGGTAAGAAAAAGTTGAACGTCCATGCAATAAGAGCGAACGATGTCGCTCGGCTCGGCTCGGCTCGATTCGGCGTTGCGAACGGAACGACGTCGTTTTCGCTCTTATTGCATGGACATAAAAGTTTTTCTTATCGGCTCAAGCTGATTCCACGTCGATAGGTCTGGGGAGACCCTTAATGTTTTCTCTAAACAAAATCTATTAACATAGGTATTAGGTATTGCTAAGACAATTGACGATCTCTATATTCAAGCTTGATAATTTCCGATCGTTTTATCTGAGCATTGGAACAATCGGCGTTTAGAGCCTTCTTGAGACCAAAAATTGGGATAAAAACACAAACATACACACTTAAATACATACAGATCAATAATATTACCCTCCTTCAGCAATCGAATAAAAAGGGCAGTAGGCAAAATAATCTCTCAAATAATGTTTTTTTTGTCACACACTATATCACCGGCATGCCATTAACAAAAAAACAAACGCGTCATAATCCAAACGAACCCTCTGAATTATCACTCGAGCGTATAATTTCGGTGCGGTGTCCTCCGCCCTAAGGCTAACTTCAACTGACCAAAGTGGAAGTGGAGGCAAAGCATATTAACGGATAACTCGATAAGTCTTGAAGAAACATCTTGAACGTACCGTACATACTCAGTTATATATACGTAGGTTAATTGACTAAGTTATGAGATGTACTCGTATTTTGTATAGACTGGAGTTTGGATGCGCTTGTTTAAAAACAACTGTAAAGTATAAGTATAGTCCAGAGCAATGAAAACGGGTCACTTTGTATCGAATTACCATAGAAAGTGACCCGTTTGATTGATCCTGTGGCGACCTTTCTTTCAGAGCTGATATATCTTAAAAGGCCCAACTGTAGGCACTATCAGCCGAACTAGGAACTAGGAAACGTGACCGACCCTAGAACACAGTGTCACAGTGACATTATAAAACATTTGCTTGACACTACTTAAGACCTGAATCAATATGTCACTGTGACAAAGTTCTATGAAGGGTCAATGTTCCAATTGGCTAATAGTACTTTGAATTACTATACCAATACAAGGAAGAAGTGATTTAACTAAGTTCTAAAGCTATCTACTTTTGACCGTGATTTAAACTACCAAAGATACTGATTCACTAGAAATACATAAAAACATTAATAACGGAACAAAGCAGCCTTATCAGGCTCACGATTTTTTATCGCCCATAAAATAATATTATGTTCAAGGCAGCTAAAATTACTTCCCATCGTCGGTGTTCGTGTCATATTCCAAGCTGATTTGAACACTAGACGCTTTACGGTGTTCTATAAATCACCGAAGAGTTTTGAAAAATAAAGCTTCATTTTTATTTCAGTCCTAAACAGTTACCAAAGTTTAAATAACCGTGGACTTGCCGTTTAAGATGAGGACATCATAAAGCCACTAATTACTTTAATTGAGCTGTTTGAATACAATACTTCTGTATGGTGTATAGTAGATTATTATGTCACTAATACATAATGAGAGCTCTTTAAACACGAGTGAGGTTTTATGAAACGAGTCTCTCGTCCCTCGAGTCTTCATAAAACCACACTCGTGTTTTAACGCCTTCCATAACACAATATATCATTTACATAACCTATTACTACTAACACTGTAGTGTATTGTATTGGAGTTTATACTTTCTTCAGTCAGTTTTTCCAGGTTTGATGAAGAAACCATTCGGTCGCCATCTTTTAACACTTACACCAACCATTCCGTGCTACGCCAACCATGGTCTATAAATATTAAGAATCACCTGCTGAGCCTTTACTGGTGTAAATGCGAGACTTTAATAACTTACTCGAAGGCACAAACAGCTAAGGAAACCTACTGAAGTAGAACTCGGTTTTTGCCGCCATGTTGCATTTTCCATGACGTCAACCATTTGTGTTTCTGTCCAACTTGACCTTAATTATATATAATTGAAATATGGCGAGTATTTTTAGGTTACTGGTAATTTTGTATTAAAATACCTACTTTTACGGTATGTTTGATTGTTGGTTTCGCCTCTACGACCATGTAACCTTGTATGAACTCTAGGCCCAGAAGCAATAATACTGAGTAATGAAGAATGAATAGACTTCTGAGAAGCATGTGGGGCTGACTCCATGTGCTTCTGCTTAGTGCACGAGAGTAAATACTCTTTTACCGAACATTTGTCCTCGGGTGTGATATCCATGGAGTCATTTCTCAAACAAATAAAAAAAAAAAAAAATTTAAAACATACGAAAAATATTCTAATTTGTAAAAATGTACCGAAAGAATTATTTTTATTCTATTCTATTCTAATACGAGTACGACCATTGTAAAATACAAGGAGTAAAAGCCATTAATAAAAGAAAAAAAGCATGAATAACAAAGATTATTATAAGTAAAGGCAAGGCAAAAGGCAGAGCATGGCTGAATTGCGGTATTTGCGGTCAAGTGTAAGTCGTTCCAGCAATTGAATATGCAAAATGCATCTTGCTATATAAATAAGTATTCAATTTGATTGTAGTATTTCAGAATTTTGTAGATGCCTTAGGAAACGGACGTTAAAAAATACCAGAAACGCTAAAGTTATGAACAACCCATTACTCATATATAATAGAATTAAGATAGAAATCTACTTGTTATGGTGGTTATTGTTGTTTAATTATAAATAAATAAATAAAATAACATGCGGACGAAGTACTCGAACTAACATTTCAACATTTAAAAACAAATTATTTTGTAGGACACGTATCATATCAAATACTCAATAGGGTCCTGTAGATCGAACAGAACTGAAGTAGGCATTTAATCAACTAAAATCATGAATCAAGTTCTCTGAAGTTAAATAGCTACGTACCTAATATAAAAAGTTAATAATTGTATACATGTTTGTTTGCAGCTTGTTGTGGGGTATAATACCTTGCACATTAGGTGCAGCCTGTTGAACGTTTCTTAAAAAGAACAAGATTGTATGTATTTCTACAAAATTATGTTAGTACAAGCCTAGAGCTTTTGGAGTCTTAGTGAAAATGGGTATAAGTCTGCTGAAGATCAAGCGAAAAAGGGTATAAGTCTGGGTACTCCGTTTATGTATATACCCTCTTTCATTACGAGGTAAGTCAACTTGTATCCTTTTTCACTAGGTTCCCGGAATTTTATGTCAGATAACGAGTACCCGTTGATAATTATTTTATTCTTGTATTTAACATCTCTGACGCGTATTAAGTTAAGCATCTCACTCAAACCGGGTTATCTCGCGTAACTCTCCACCATAAACCTATTCGCATGCCATTATAAATGTATACCTTAGATCATGCAGCCGGCAGATGCGAACCTCACCTGTTGTGAACTTTTACGGTAACTGCCTGAGACGCCTTTATTGCCTCGTAATACAGCCGGGTGTGATGCCATTTATATTACAAGTACTATTAGGGGTTATCGCTGCATTTATGAACCAAGATATGCTGGATAAGGTGCTCTAATTTTAATACAGCCCTGTTATACGGCCGATTAAGAGTGGTTGTTTATGAGTAGTCAATTGTTTTAGGGTCGATAGTTTTTAAAAATCAAACTGTAACTGAAGAACCACAGACGCATCGACATATTGCAGCCTAGGTATAATACATTTGGAATGTTCGTCTTGAAGCACCAAGAAGGGTTTAAAAAACCCCTAAAGAAGAACGATAGGCACTCGTATAATTCAGACTTCAGAGGTCGTCAAGTCAAGTTTGGAATTTTTGAATTAACTTTAGAACTGTTTAAAAGCAATTAACACATTTATAATAAATTTATAATACATTTTAACATAAAAGTATTGAGCACAAAACGTCTTCAGAAATGTTCCTCGTCTTCTCGCGATGCGGGACGAATGAGAAACGAAATAAAGAGGTATAAAAGTGCGCCTTCCACTCGGAAAATGTATTTTACCCAGCCTGGAATAACTTAATTAATCAAAGCACTCAGTAAGCTCGTACGTTTTTCTCGGTTAATGTCTTTTTGCCTCTTATAATATAATTTAGGATCCCGCTTCTGATTTGTCTTGTTTTAACGTTGACGTTAACTTTTGAGTTTGAGACGAAACCGCTGGAGAATTAAAAGGTATGATATATTATTTAAGAGACGTCATGAGACACGAGTCAGAACTACGTTTTAATAAATAATATTTTAATCTAACGTAGGGCAAAGGTATCTAATTGTATTAACTTTTTAGCCAAAGGCTTTTAATGTGTACCTATAAATTATTTCCAGAGTAATAAAAACCGTTGCTATGCAACGATAAACCTATAAATGATTAAACAACCACGATTCAATAATTGGCATGGCCGCAACAAAGCATTTGCTTAAGGGTAACTGTGTTTGAAAGCTGCTACAGAGCTTTGTTTGCGTCTTTCATGGTAACATTTTACAAATGCAGGAAAAGCTATTCGTAAATCTCGGTTTCAACTTCGAAAGCTGCTTATAGTCGTGTCATGTAAGTTATTAATTTGTAATTAGTTTGCAACATCGTTTCATTTTCTTTCACTAGCATCAATTGGTTAAGATTCTTAACGTGACCTTGCCTCTTTGAAATAATTTCATGTATGCTCTTTGAAAACCATCTTAAGTAACCATTTAATAATAAATAGACCAAAGGTTGACGTTAATCTATAATCTTACGAAACATTACTCATTCTAATACCATCTTAAATCGCTGACTCGTACAGTATAAATTAGAATGCCAAGGATTTATTTCACCGTAATAAACTGTAAGTATTACGAAATAAAGTTCAAATTAGAATGCTACTTTAACTACTTTTAGAAAGACGACAATAACCTCAAAGCACGCGTTCAGCATCACTCAGACAAAGTAAAGCGAATTTATTTAAATTTGACGTATGAGAATTTCTGACGCCGTGACGTGAAGTGTGTCGCACCTTTAAGAGCATGTGTCTCTTTTATACTCCAGAGTATAGACAGAAAGGCAAAAAATTATATCTGATTTTTTAAGTAATTGAAAATAAGTCCTGTTTATTTAAGACTTAGTTAATGAACGGAACCGCCAAAAAGCCATGTATAATATATTTTTTATTTAAGGAAACACAGTAACAATCAAATAAACTGTATCATTTAATAAAATATATATTTATATGTGTATGTTATAAACGTGTATAATTTAACCACCAGCAGAAAAAAATAGAAGAAAAACTGTATGTACGTGCATGCCTGACAAGTCATCAAAAAAAAAACAAATTGAAACGAAGACACACGAAGCCTATAGCAAAACTTCTTCATCACAAAATGATAGTTTTGACCGACAATCGTAACTTGATCCGGACGCTCGTTGGCATTATACGGCATTAGGTACCTACGACCTTGGTAGCGTTGCGTTGAGGAATAACCAAAGGTAACGACACGCACAAAGAAGTAATTTGTACGAAATGACGGGTCTAGTAAGGCTCGTCGGAGAGCTTGTTCGCTCATGTTATTTTTAAGAATAACTCTCCAGGTTCCAGACCGCTGTTGCAACCGCATTTTAATTTGGACCCAGCCTCGGCTCGTGGAAATAAAAGTGACTCACTAATTACCTCTCGACCTCATATTTTACGAGAATGTACGACGAATGTTAAAACTTAAACAGCAACTATGAATAAAGTGGGTTATTAGGTGGTTGAAATATTTACAGTTGTTTTCGATGCCTCGACTGGCACTCACGGTGGCCTTCTTTTTCTAGTTTTCTCTTTTGATCAGTAAATAATTGATAAGTAAACATTTATTCAACGTTCACATAGAACAACTACAAATGACAAGCAAAAAAAAAAAAAAAGCGGTGTTAAAAACGGTCTCCGTTCACATTGTGATGCGGCTCCTAAGAGATAATTCATTATCTTTAACCGAGTGAGATACAAACAAAAACGAATCCATATTAGTGTATACTAAATACTAAAAAACAAGGGTACATTATCCAGACGGATGTAGGTTTTTTTTTGTTGTTTAAACCAAGCCTTTTAAATTAAACCAAAGGTAAGCGAGGGCAGCTAGTTTGAATATAAATAGCGAAATTAAATAAACATTCCATTTTACTGTTATTATATTCAGTTAAAGACATTTTACGGTTAACTTTTTCACTGACTAGAGCAACCAAACACAATTCAACTTTGAACTTTGCGTAGTTTTCCAATGAAGATAAACTAAAGCACAACAAGCAAATGCTTGTAACTTAACAAAAAGTGTTTGCAGAAACTTTTAATTAGTCTTCTTTATTTAACATCCCTAATAATACGACATGTTACCAAATGCATAAGCATTTTCTAAATACATAACTAATGGCCGAATTAATAAGCTGATTTTTATCTATTATGCCCTGTTTCAAGATACTTTATGATTAACAAAAGAAAACTGTTATTTATGTATTATTTTATCAAAATACTATTCAACGAACATATTATTAAGCAGAATTTTCATTTCATTGAAAGGCATTCCTCGCCGCAGGAGTTTATCTCTTTTGGTAGTCAATTTTTTTGTGGTAGCGTTTGGTGAAACGTAATCGATAAAATTATGGAATTACCGTTATTTATTACTTAATAAAATGATCTTCAGTATTGACCGTCTCAGGATGCGTCAGAAATTAGACTTTTCAACGACAACTTTTTATTTATGCGTTTTGAGGCGAACTTCTCAATCAAGATCAGTGTATTAGCGCGGTCGCGAGTACTATCCAAATCAGCATGTGCAAAGATCAACCTCACGAGTGTTCAAGACTGACTCAACCGGGCCCGTCAACTCCCAACTAAGCCCAGGCGAGGTAAACAGAGGAAGCCGCGACATAAATAATTATACGCCCGCTGAGCACAGCCCCGGAGTAGTGCTGGACCAACATGGACGACATTTGGGTTTAGAGTTATCGGCGTTCACAAAGGACGACGCAAATTTTTGGCTCGCAATGGACGGTTTAAAGTCATACGATTAGTTATGACGCGATATCATGTATGTATTCCTTTATAGAACACAAGCCTTAATTCTAGTTTGGTACAATTTGTGGAAGATGATATAATTTTATTTATTTTTCAGCACTGTTATAGGTAAAGAGACATTTATTCGCAACAATACAAAACCACATTACATAGATACAAAAAGAACAAGACACAGAGAAACAGTTACGAAACGGTCCCAATTCAGCATTCACTAGCCGTAAACCTAGCACTGGTCTTCCGTTGGACCGCTTGTGAAGAGACGGAAAGTGACACACTTAACACAAAACAACGTTAAAAGAACGAGAAAAACATCAAAGATCAAATACAATCATTTGTTTCAGATTAAGTCGAACGACCATAAAATTTACAACCAGTTAAAGTTGATGACTACCAAAGTACTATTATGAGAGGATCGGTTGAGTCTGATCTTTAAACCGGCTAAATCTATCTTAGGTGCAGTTTTTGTACATACAAAGCCTTACGCGGAATGAGTAGGTATTTTATAGTTTCTAAGAGGACTAAGGGCCGGCCAAAGTGTCTGCAGTACATACGAGTATTAAACTTAATTTCAAAACCTTAAAAGATGCAAGCGTGCTGTTTAATATAAGGATCATTAGGCTTCGACGCATTTGCGCATAGCAAATCATAGTATATTTTAAAAGTTGCTCATTCATCTTCAGCTTAATATTTAGTGTTGCATTTTCGTCCAAAAGTATTTCCCCGATCTCTTTACTCTCGGCCAAGTAGACGTCCCACTTTCGGCGGACACTACCCAGGAGTTATTAGCCCGAACCGAGACCTTTGTTGCGTGTGTTTTGTACCTGAAATGTGTGCCTTCGAAGTTTGAGCAGTTTAAATTTAAGGTCTCGTTAAACGCGCTTGACATAGTGTTAGCTATTTTAAGATATATAAGCGGTCGGCGGATTGAAATTCAGTGTTACCAACTTAATTTAGAGAATATATTCGAGGTTTCGTTAAATTAGGTCAAGCTTTGTCCGGATATATTTTTGTTTGAGCTAGTTAAGTATTTTTAGCACCAGGAACATTACTTTTATGTGCTAAGTAACCGAATGTTTTGTGGCTCGTCAAGTTTGTGATGAGTTCTAAACATTTAACAGGCTTACCAACATTACACTTGATTGATGTACGACTTTTAAAACACGCAGACTTTTTTATGAACACTGCGATTGTGTTAATTATTTTAAAGCCCACAGCTGGAGCCGCTAGCAGCGCGTGTAAAAGTGACACGTTGTCACGATATCAGTGTAAGGGAACGCGCGCACGCCATTGTAATTAAAAAAAAGGTCGTGTTCCGATGAATCCGACTGTATTTGGTGGTATCCCTATTTATATTTAGAATATAACCTAAAGGAATAAAGTAGTTTTTTTAAGGAGGCAGACGAGCGAGCGAGTCACCTGATGGAATAAGTGATCATCGCGACGCACAAACACCCGCAACACCAGAGGAATGCGCTGCAGGCCTTTAAGAAGAGAGAAACGAGCAGACGGATCGCCTGATGGAAAGCGATTACCGTCACCCATAGACACCTGCAGCACCAGAGGAGTCACAGGTGCGTTGCCGGCCTTTCAAATGAGAGTACGCTCTTTTCTTGAAGGTTTGAAGGTCGTAACGGTCCTGAAATACCGCAGGCGACAGACCTTTCTGAAGCTCCCCTAAAAGTATGGTGCGGGGCAGAAATAATCGTTGATAGTAATTTTTTTTGATGGCAAATTTGAAAGAATATAATATTTATGTGACACCGTTGAAGCAAAGTAATTACCGAATGTGCAAAAAACCGTTTTCATTAAAGTTTTCCTTCTGGGATTAAAAAATATGGAACCGTACGCCGACTTAGTGCAACCATCATTAATAACAAGAACCTATTTATTGTATTTTCACCCTTTGATAGCCCAGAAGTAATTAATGAACGTGGCAAAATTGGGTCAATTAAATATTGCTTTTGGCTGAGGGTTTACTTCACGAATATTGATCAATATTTCCCGTATGAGAATAAATTATGTTTAAGGTGATGAATTGCCATTTTCGAATAAAGTTAGCTCTTCGATTTTTTTAAACTTAACATCTTATACAGTTATCTTATTACACATTTGATGTATAAATGAAATGTTACAACTATTCCGCCCTGCTAAGCCAGATGATAGGTGCATCTAAAATAAAACCCCTGTAGCAATCACACCTCATTACTAAAAGAATAGGATTGAATCTTCGTTGGCAATCGAATCTGAGATAATGTTTTTTTGGCTTAGCATGGCAGTATTGGTCTTGTTCTAATAAAGTCGTCCAGCGGATCTCTAGTATCAGCAATTGCCACAAAACCGCCTTGAACTAAACCTATTTGTTCAGATCCAGTTGTGAACTAGGTCTTGGATACCACCAGGGGAAGACGTTAACAATATATTACCTATAGTGTAACTAAATTATAAGGACTATTAATTACGTGTTTGCTATCCGCAGTGTGGGCATAAATGCTCTTCATGCATTAACAAAAAAAACATGCAATGCAGAAACTTTTATGTGGTCACCTTGCACCATCTCATATACACATATATAAGTAGTTGATTCTATTTTATTTTATTTTATTCTTTTCTATCTTTCTCTCCCGTAAGATTTTTGGCATGTTTTCCTGCTGAACTACTGTTATTCGATATTATATTTAATTTAATACTTGTAGCTTTATATAATGCTAGACTAAGTTGTACCATTGTAATATGAAATATGAAATATGTTTAAAAAATGACTGACTGCTGAGTTTCTTGCGGCGTTTCTTCTCAGCAGTGGTCTCCTCTTGGGAAGCGCTGGTAGTATCTTGACGTGTAAAAGTGCCCGAGCGGCCTACTTACTGAATAATTTTCTTTTATCTTTTATCTTCATCTTTAACCTAAACCCATACGCAAAAGCCATCATATGTACGCACGTCAACGTATAATACCTTCATCATTATGGCTTTAATACTACACTTAGTTATAATTTATAATACTTTAGTGGTGGTAGAACTTTCTTTAACAGCCGTCCAGATCGCTACCTCACTCTTATCCTATAACCTAAAAGAGCGTCCTGACTGAGAGCATTCGCGTGTAATGAGCATTCGGCGCGAACATCGAGTGGTCGTGTAGGCTCAACGTCCACACCAGTGGAATATTCACGCGAATGCTCTCAGTAAGGTCCTTACCGTCAAAAAGCAGTGTTCGCATTGTGTTCCGGTTTGGGGATAAGACAACCGGTCATATCATTAGCATGGAGTCATTCCATCGTAGTCCTCAGGATGTAACACATTTGAAGTCTTAAGTTTGTAATCTTGAGAATACATAAGACCGTGCGCTCGTTCAACTTCTCCATGCCATAATAAAATGTAAAATCTGTACCGCCCTCCTAAATTAAAAGGACGCAATGATGATTCGACAAACGATGTGTTAAAACAAAGGATATTAGGGATTCCAAGGCACACCTTCAAAGGCATCGCCTAAATTTAAAATCAAAGAGAAATATTGCCCTAGTGTATTTCCCTGTTATACCAGGAACTGCCAGGGAGTCATGACATCCCGCTGATGCCGGATAGGGATTGCACCGTCCATTGTTCAGTTTGAGTCCGGAGATTAGAATTGAGCTTTTCATTATGGCTAGTGCTTAACACAAAGGATACCCTATTATTTTAAACAAAACCTACGAATTTATTAGCATCGTTATCCTGAAATGTTTATACTCTTTAATTTGACGCTTTTAATGTAAGTGCTTTTTACAGTTCCACTGTCGTAATGTGGTAGAATACTGTACATTTAATATGCAATTCTTTGTCAAGAAGACAGGCACTTTTAATATACTGTAAGTATATCAGATAGTACACAACTAAATTAAGGTTTTTTTTTTCAATATTGTGTGTTGTTTGTTTAATGTTGTAGAGTAAAATCTCCTTTGCTTACAATCTAAAGTACTCATAGTAAAAGTGTCAATTTTCATCGCAAAAATGATGAATAAATAACTTATAAACAAAAATAATAGCCTGACTTTCAACACACCCGAGTAATTTGATTTAGTGAATCGGTGTTCCCCTAAACAGACTATTCGATAAACTAAAACACAAACTCGTAATTAACGGAGCAGAGAACGACAGAAACGCCTTTATTCAGTCTTAGTGAACGTCGTTGCCTGACAATTTAACAGCTTTCCACGCAAAATGACATTCATTAAGTCTTCCTTGAACAGTTTAAGCTTGGGTATAAAGATGAATTTTTCTTTTCTTGAAATAATCTCTTCCATTTTTGGAATTTGACCAGATTGCTCTGAGATACGTTTTTGGTATGAGAATAAAGAATAAGGAATCATAAGATAACCTAAGATCTAAGAATATAGCGGTATTATTTTAGATTCAATACCAAAAACGTAAGGAGCCATGCATCGCAATGATAGAAGAATCGTTCCATTCGTTAGTTATATACGGAGCTAACTGCCTGCGGATATCGTAAGTACATTTTAGGAATTTGAAGAAAAAAGGAAAAAAACATGTATTTCCTAGACTTAGAAATGGTACTCGCACTTTAATCTAAAATGTTGAAACACAAAATGAAACTAGGGGCAAATAAACATACTCGCTTAAAAAGTTTTGATCCCAAATGTGATTCGCCCATCGTTTTTAATGGACTCCTAAAACCGTTCAAAGGGCCGAACAATTGTGATCTTTCAAGGGGCTGGATAAAGGACAAAACTTCCCTTTAATCCGACCCGCGCGAAATACACTGGGGCTGAAACGAGTATTAAATGAGGACGAGAATGGAGAAGAATATGGCGAAACATATAATTTGAACATTGAAAAACTTGTATATTACTCCATTTAATTGCAATATGATATATTACAGAAGGTTTGGTTACTCAACCGCAGATTAAATTGATTATGTTCCAACAAAGGAACATGACAATTAAAACAAAACAATTAAGCCAACAAATCTTTTCACAAGCTAAGCCATAAACGATGAAGGTCGCGTTCAGCACGAAATTAAATTCAGCCTAAAATTGGGCACGCATAAAGTAAAATTTACCTCGGTCCGTTTGAAACGTCAAACCGCACGTAAAATCCGAAGTCACGGATGTAAATTATGTAGCCGACCCTAACGCGCGCGTCCGCGTCCCGCCGGTGACCGACGTAAGCCACCGCAATAACGACCCATATCTGTGACTTAATAAAACCGATATTGGGGATCGAAACTGGATCCACTGGACTTTTTATGGACATGTGGGGGGCACTTTATAATTTCTTATGGTGCTCGAGAATCGTTACTAGTTCCCTTTGTTTCTATTCCGACTGTGCTTTCATGCGGCTTTGAAATTGTAAGAAATGAGTAGGCATTGAATATACGAAATCAATATAAAATATTTTTTACATACCTTAAAGAATACAATACTAAAGTCTTTTAATCTGATTTCCGGATTCGAATCCGAAATCGGATGTACGGTTAATTGCAAATTTACATCCACGAATTAGCTGCCGACCACACTTCATTGAAGAAAATACACCCACTCTCCCTTGTATATACATCCTCGAAACTGCAGTATTTGTAAAAAAACATATACAACGCTGCGAGCGTATAAGATAAACTGATTCTTCCACCCCCCTAAACTTAGAAATATTCAGAAATAGCCTACATTACCGATCTATTATAATATATAATAAGCTACCAAAAAAAAACTTATACAAAAAGCTACTACACTATAGAGGAATTCGTGATAGATAAAAAATATATAATATGTTAGGTACAGCCGGCTGCAGAGAAAAGGATACCCCCCTGGTAAACAAATCAAACTGTTTAAAAATTTCGACGAATTTCGTTGAAGACAAGATGGTCGAGTGGCTAGTCTGTCGGACTAGTGTTTCGAGGATTGCTGGATCATATCCATCTAGGGGATATTTACTTTTTGCATTTTTATATTTTTAATTATGCTATGTTATCTATTTTAAAGTATTAATTGTCAAGTATTTTAGGTAAGTATGTAAAAAAAATAGGCATATTGTGAAAAATATACGTTTATTTATTTAAGTATATGCTATCTGCGTTACTTAAGTTAAATTATAACATAATAATAATTATGAAATCATAACCTTTTTTTATTTTCAAATAGCTTAACTACGGATTTAATAAGCTAATCGGCTAGCAGCGGCTGGAGAAGCGGGTTCGTATCCTCAATCGCACATATGAAATGAAATGTCTTTTTGAAGTTATAATTGGTATTCGGTTCGACCAGAAGCCAAATAGCAAAATAAAGAAAATTATAATATTTGAGTGGTATCGGTGGATGCTCGGGCAGAGGTGGGTGCGGGGCGGGGGAAGCTAGCCGCTCACGGCGAACGTCACGTGACGTTCGCCGTTGTGCGATAATCTTTAAAGTATTGGGGGGTCCCTTTTCTCTGACGCTGACTGTACGTAGAAATATAAATAAATAAATAAATAAACAAATGTGCCATAAATTCAAATATTATTTTATGTAACATACTATGTTATAGTAATGTTAAAAATAAGTATTATATTATTTATAGATTGCCACGCCCTTACAGGGTTGTACTTATGTAGGTACTGCAATAAATAAATAAATAAATAAATAAATCACCCTATTGATTCTATTGATAACATCACAAAAATTTCAGTTTTTTAATTTTGTAATTACTAGGTACTATGGCATGGTATTATAGATACTATCTATTTACAGTGTCGTCATCTAAATATATTACAGATGTAGTGAATAATTCGTTGCTTTAATACAAAAGCGACGCAAAACAAAATGTGTCTGTGTTGCATTTGAAATCGGAATGCTATATACTTTCAGTTTTAAATCAAACTATATTTGTTTTTGATTTGTGGCGCTTTTGTATTTAAGCAGCGAATTGTTTTCCTTCGTATTTTCACGGAAACGTACGAACGTGTCTTGCTATTTCAGTCGGTCACAGTACAAAAAGTACTGAGGTTGACTGAAGTAGCATGACAAATACGAACATTTCCGACAAAATACGAAGGAAAACAATTATGCACTACATCTGTAGTAATAGGGAGATACTAATCAACGACGTATAGTAAAAAATAGTACTTAAGCCAGTTAAGTAAATCTCACTCAAACATTTCTGGTTTTATAGCCCCAAGGCAGATGCTTTAGGGTTATAAAACCCACTACTTTTTTATGCATTTTGTTAAGTAGTAAAAAATAATAAAACGCGTGTATTAGCGGGGGGACGAGCGCGTAATCTCGGCCGTCCGTATTTCGCGACCCACGAAACTCGAGACGTTATAATATGACGTTGTCTAATCATGAGATTACCATGTTCCGTGCGGCTTCCATACACAGTTATTATTTATCACCGTGTTATATGTTATTGAAGTTCAAAAGCCTGTTTGTAAAATATTTACTTATCGTTACAAAAGTTAATTCAAGCAATGCTGACGACAAATTACTCAATGAGTCAATGAATTAGAGAAGAATGATGATAATGATTCGTATGTAACAGTTGTTATATTTTTTTAGAGCCAGGCCAATGTAAATGGAGCTCTAGTAAAGAAACTCAAAGAAGAGTCAGTACTTGTTCCAATGAATAAGTAAGAAATAATTCCTACACATAATTGATGCTGGCTTTACGGCTAGTGAATGCTGAGTTGGGACCGTTTGGCAACAATTTCTCTATGTCTTGTTCTTTTTGTATTTGTGTGATGTAATTTTGTATTGTTGCGAATAAATGTCTCTTTATCTTTATCTTTATCTGATATACTTAGCAGGTGAAACTTGTTGTTGTCATGAATGTCGCCAAGCAAACATCAAGGTCTGTTGTCACAGAGCTTGAATCTACTACATTTACTCGAAGTACGGAGTTCTTCGGTGTAAGCACTAAACATTTAACATATACAAAATAGACTAAAGATTTATAAGGACAAAATTAAAAAAAAAACAGTAAAAACAAGTAGGTAACGCGTTTTGGTGCAACGATTTTTGATGCTAGAATGTCTATATTTTAGAACCTTGACAAATTGTCCAATTTTGTTGAGAGAACTCACAGAGATGGGCACATAATTTATCAAACGCTAGTGAATTATGGTTTCTTATACACTTCCCCTTTATTCATAAACGCACTAATATAAACCAGTTTTAGTAAAGTATGCTTTGTTATTTTTTGTATGAAGTAAATATCACAATGATAGAAAGGAAAAAGCATATTTTAAGCATTACAATTAAGATATTCCAGACATAAGTCAATATAACTAATTGCGACGGCTCCTAAAACTATAATTTTCAAAGATATAACGAAAGTAATTCCATCAAATTCCGGCTTTTATAATTTTCGCGTTTGTAAGGCGGCCGCGTCGTCCTTAATCTGGCGTAAGCTTACGTAAAGATTCTCTATTGTAAGGTTTAGGGGAGATTTTCTACCTTTTGTTTGATGTTGAATCCTGTTTCAGGCCGAGAGATATGTTCGCGTTTGTTTATGTCACTAAGAGGTCACGATAAGTCAGATCGCCGTGAAAGGGACCTTAGCAAGTTTTGTCAAAAGCAAGATTATCTTTTAGCCCGCCCTTATCTTACGTAAGGGTTCGTCATTATGCTCTTGTATTTAAGCTGTCTTAAGTATTATGGTTATCAACTAAGATATTAATATTATACACGTTTTGTAAGCAAAGACCGCAATTTATTCATTCTATATTAATGTCTATCTAAATAACTATGTTTTACATTATATAGTTAAGTACCATGAAATATTTATTTTTCTCTGTTTAATTTACCTAACTAAAGATCCGAATGTCTTTGAAATAATTATTTTCATCATTTCAATCATCCAAAAGCTAAGCAGTTTTAATATGAGTAAAGAATTTAACAACAAATATTTCGAGAAATTCTCCAAAATACTCCCAGTCGTCTTGAAACACAAGAGTTTTAAATTCCCCAAAAGTGAAATAAAACTCGGTAATACTGACAACACGGGACGTAAACCGCAACACTAAGTATGCGTTCGCGTTTTACAGCACTTGGTAATGCGGATTGTTCTCCGAGTCCGTCTTAGCACTTCTCAGTTTAGTGCTCTTGGGCACTTCTGTGGCTGATGACTTAGGAATCGAGATGAAACATTCAAGCATTTGAATTGTTGGACTGAAGTAGAAATCTTTACTGTGCTATCAAACAGCACTATGCTGTATAAAACACATCCTCATTTATCTGAACTGCAATGTCCTGTGGAGGTAATTTTAGTGTTTTTTTTTTTTAGAATCCAATTCTCACTTTCATTTCGATTACACGCAACATACAAGAACCACCATACTTTTCCAAAAATATTTTTAAATGACAAGCATAAATACATTAACAGAATGTTTCTATTGTTTTATGTCTCCGTGCGGTTTCCCGTTTTTAAAGGTACGCTTTAATAATGCTCAACAGGTCGAGAAGTCCAGTATTGTCAATAAACGATTGCTATATCACCTGAGTAAGTAAGTAAGAAGGTGATTTCAGAACAATATTTGGTTATAAAACATTGGCAATATTTCTTAAAAAAAAATATAAATTGTCACATTTCATAACATACAATCCTTATGCCATCATCAAATTTATACCAGGAAACAGAAACGTCAAACCGCTCAAGTGCATTCTAAAATGGCACACCGCAAAATGGACGAATGCTCTTAAACGCAATTTGATATTCATAGCAAATGCATGTGGGCTTTCGCGTATTGAAATTTGTGTTTGCAGCGTGATATATTTTATTGATAACAATTTTTATTCCGGTCTTGCGGCTGTATTGTTTTATGTGCATCCATTTTGTGATTGGAATAGAAAATGGATTATTATGTCACTTTGCTACGTAAATTATATCAATCAATTAATCTAAATGATAGCATGAAAGTGCACGAAACAAGCCATTCATTCATAAAAAATAATCGAATATGTCATTATTATTTTTTTACTTTAACGATAAATATACCGAATATTGCAACAAGCATTAAAAATACGGTGTTTATTGTAAATATTGGAAATGTTTAAGAGTTTCATCAATTGATCGAAACAATGGCGGCTGGTAATTATTTGCTTTTGGAGAATCCCATGTTTTGATATCTCGATATTTGTTCAAGTGAAGCAACTTATTCAACGAATCGGTATTTGGTTTCACGAAACTGAAACTTAATCAAAATATAAACCATAACAGAAAACAAATGTAATACCTAAAGATAGCAGTAAGTATCAAGCAAAAACGATAAAACCAACACGGCAAAGTCTTTAACTGCCAAGATAAGAACGCTTTCATCGCACTCTCCTTACAAGTTCCATTAACTTTGGCAAAGCAGAGGCGGCGCTAAACTATGCACGTATCGTATGTGCATCTCTTTTCAACGCTGCCCACCTCGCGCTAGTTAACATTCAGCCTACATAAAGGAATGAAAAAACGTCCGCGTCCGTTCAAAGCGACTGGTTCACCAACACTCGAGATTCCATCTTTAGAGGGGCGCGAATTCGATCTCTTCGCTCTTCAGCCTTTGAATGTTTATGTTTTTACAACTGGCTTTGCACACATCACTGAACGCATAGAATTTCGCTTTGTGAAAGGCAGTATTATTTTTTGATCCATGAATGAATCAAAAAAACGATCAACATGAACAACAAATATTAGATGTCTTGTCTTCGAACGTGACTGTGTTTTTACTTCTTTACTCCTAGTTTTCGTGCAATTCCAAGAATTGCCATCAAACTGGAACATTCCACATTACCATTATAAAGGTCTCCTGCGTTCGGGTTATTCAGTAACCCTATCGTCGTCCATTAGTTAGTGGCAGGTTAATAAGGTTCTTTGTTGGGGGCTCTCGACGCTTTCACAATTTCGCCTTGAATACAGCTTATCTCCGGGGCTTGTTTGCTTACACCCTCAGTAAAAGACCCAGTATCCTGCGGTGCGCCAATTTTTCTAGCGTTAGTTGGAAATTATTAATACAAGATAGCGTATGCTGCCTTTGATGAGGAGCTTCTTTGTTCCGTATTTTTATTGTTTCCTTTGGGGCCAGTTTATGCCAATAATAGTGTAAAAACTCGATCACTGACCTATCAAAGGCACAATAATAAGTTATGGAGGGGATTTTGTCGCTCAAAATCCGCCGATTGAGCCGCTCAATAGCTGGTTTCGAAGCGAAATGGAAAATTAATGGCACGGAAGTAAATTTCTTTGGATAACGCGAGACAATAGAAGACGGTCGTTTATAGGTTTCAGCCGAGTGAAACTATATTTTGGTACGATATTACTATTTAGGTACTTATACTATCAAAGATACAGCAGTTATATTTTTGTAGATTCAGACAGAATGAACGAAGGTTCAGACAGATATGGAGTCTTTCTTTTGTTACTTTAAAGTTTTTTTGATAGTTCAGTAACCACATTTTGCACAAATAGGCAAAGATATTTACCAGCGTCATAGTGACAGGTTGCAAGCCCATCGCCTAACAGCACTACAAGCCTTTATTCCCTTAGTCGCTTCATAACGACATCCACGGGAAGACAAAATTTTGAAAAAAAAAGTATAAAAGTATATGTTATAACTCTGGTTTCAAGTTAATATACTTATTTGATTTTTCCAATAACAACGGCTAATATTGAAATAAACCATACATAAACCAGCAGTTTAGTAAATGTTTTTATTAAGAAAGTAAAACGGACTCCGAGCCTACAATAACATAGCATCACTGTTCCCTAACCACTAGTGAGCCTACTTGTAAGGTGACAAAATTCACATTTGGTCAGCTAACTGTGTTGCTGATGATACAATAGTTACATACGAATGTAATTCCATGTTAGTCCTCAGGGTTGGCAACGCATTTGCAGTCTTAGGCTTGCAGTCTTGTGAATCCGAATGTCTATGGGTCACAGTTTCCACTTACCAACAGGTGGCCTGTGTGCTCGTTTGCCATACCTATACCATTAAAAAAAAGTCGGTGCCTTTACTCGCTAGTTCATAAAATCACAATACAAATTTTAAGAACAAGGAGAGTTAATTGCACAAAATCTACAGAAATGTCTAATAAGTAAACATAAACGCAATAATCAATGTTTTCTGAGTAAAACTACAAGGGGCTACTAAAATGGGTCCCCCAAATCCATTTGCCAACCGTTCAATTTTTCGTTGAACCACTGATTGCATTACCAAACAGCGCTCCAACAATGGATCCTATTGCACTCACGTGGGCCTAGCGGGTAGTACGTTGTTAAACTTAAATAACACTGCTCGCCCATGCAGAAACTCCTATTACTGAGGATACGAAGAAAATCCCTTATCAGAAGCGATTATTGGGTCGGGATTAATATCTATCGGGGCTGGATGGGATTTTTAACGGGAAATGCTTCTTTTGCGTCGACTTTTTTCTTTTTGCTACTAGTTTGATGAGAAACGTAAGATGCTTCCCGTGTTTCGTAAAATAAATGTTCTTGTAGTACGTCTTGTTAATATTTTACGTAAATCATTGCAATTCTAGTCGATACTAGATCTAAATCTAGGGAGAAGGGAAAGGGATCGTAATAAAGAAGTAATAAAAAAAGGTTATCGAGCAGTAAAATTTGAAAAGCCTATCGGAATTGGTTCCTCTAAAAAGACAATATGCCAACAAACAATAAACAAATTTTGTTTATCTGTAGAATCAATGAACTACTTTAATCAGCCTAAGGCAGCGAAATTCTACAGGATGATTTTGTAATAAACCAACTCATTATCATAACGGAAGCTTAAAATCAACAAAATGATGCTACAAATATTTGATATGGAATTTTGCTATACGAAATAACAATAACAGTTATCTGGAAGAAGGCCCGGAATTATCGTTCATTCATATTCATGAGATGTGAATGACGGGCTCCAGGCGCTTCTGTGATACACAGACGGAGTGTTAAACCAGAATGACGAGAAGAATAAACCTGGACTCTAAAAGAAACAGTGTTTTAAGAATTGGATAACTGGGAGAATGCACTGTTACAAACACAAACCAATTCGATGTTTCGCTGTTTGGTAAAATATTTTTTCGTATTTGTTCAATTTTTTTATTTTTTTTATTAAAATCACACACATTATACTAAGTTGTCTTATCACGCAAAAATAGGATTTTGATAAATAATGTGTCATCTATTATATCACACATCATCATCTAGTCTTCAATAAACCACATTACAAATTGAATTAGTAAATTCCCGTCCCAATGCATCTTTCAACATCCATTACTAAGCTATACTTATAAATCACATCTTTTTCTGAGAGCGGTAAAATTCAACGTCAATGTTTACTGTAACTTGACGGAGATATATTAGCATTTAGATTATGAGCACGCAGCGAGACTTGAGACATATGGCGTCATGAGGCTATCAGCATTGACGGGGTTTAAGCTATCGGGAAATGCAAAGGTTATTTTGCATGTGTTAAAGAGATTAAAACTGTTTTACAGACAGGCGTTTATCTGAGCAGCCTGTAGATTTTGGAGTTTGACATTTTATTAATTGAAAATTTCTCGTGGTTGGCACTTAAAAACGTGCTTGCGAGGTATTATAATAAACAGGTCCAAAACAACGTAATTAAATAACACAAAAAAAGAAAATTGAAGCCATTTAAGTGACCAAAAATTTTATAACAAGGGTCTATTAACCTTTCTTTACTATTCATATATGCTCGAAAGGAATATATCGAATAACCAATAATCTCGTATAAAGCTGGTTATAAATGGCAAAAATAAATCAAGTAACTGCAGCCGGAGTAGGAATCGAAAGGTAGGCGGAAAAAAAAAAGTGGCTGTACAATTTGGCTAAATTCAAACCAGACTGCAAAGAATTATCCAGTACAAGAGATGACTGGAGAAATGGGGGGTAGGCCTTTGCCCAGCAGTGGGACACTAAATAGGCTACATAAATAGATAGAGAGATAAAGCAAACATCGAACGTGACATTTACGTATGCATAAAAGTCGCTTTCCGCGATTTTGGAAAAAGTTATCATGGGAAACACAAAGGATACCCAAGGAATATTCCCTCCAAATGTCCAGTCCCCAGGTTCAGCGGTTTAGGCTCTGCGTCATCTATTACATTAGGCATTCAGTTGAAGATTTTTATTTTTATAGAGAGATGTTTAAGATAAACAGAGTCTGCAGCGCGTATGAATCGCAGTGCCACGAGAATTTGCATTCTCATCGATCCTCGGGGCCAGTCCGAGCCCGATCGCTCCACAATATGACAGGTTCATTCCGAGTTATCCCCTTGTGCATGTTAAAATGTAAATGAAGGCCAGTGGCAGGATTTTTTTTCTCCCATCGAATCGTTCCGACAGCCGTAATCGAGATCGACGGGCATAGTCACGTCTCTAATATATTTTTTAGGGCGTCGTAAAGACATTGAATGCGAAATCTTTTTTACTTATTCCAACATGTGCTGACATAAACCAATTTCAAACGGGTGTAAAATTTGTGCCTGTTGAAAATCAGACTTGTATTAAGGGATTAGGGATTTCTTGTGCAGGATGTTGTAAGGGTTTTTAAAAAGCGTAATTTGGAGGCTGGCTGGCATTGTTGTATCATTTGGTTCATTAATTGCCTTCATAAGTTCGACGGCGGTCGTTTTATCGCCGCCGCAGCCGCGCCCGCTGCCGCTCGCTTATGCAAATGATAAGCGCCGCGTGTCCCTAATGTCGGCATTATAACAATTTAAGAAGTAAAACAACAATAAGTATTCCTAATATTACGCAGACCGTAATCTCGCGCAGGATAATGTACGTCCGCAACTAAAAAATTAAACTTAGGTTCCAGCCCATTACCATATTGAGCTTAAATTGCAAGTCGTAATTTCCAAAAATCAGAAGCAGACACGTTAATTTCGAGTTATAAATCGCTCGCTTCTCATTTTGATAAAGCAGTGTTACATTTAATTATGCGGGAAGGGTATGTTCAGGACGCCGTGCGATTTTTGGTCGGAGTTTTATGTTAATTTGCGCCCAACGCTCCTCCATGCTAATGACTGAATATGAGAGGCGTATTCATACGGAACTACTGTTCAACCCCTTCAGGCGGCACGCGTCAACATAAGTACATAGCAGTATGGAGCAAAGAGAAATGTTAATTCGGAAAAACACCGCACAACCTCGATTGAGTAAAATCAACAACCTTAGATCAAATTTACATAACAATCATGGTTTATGAAAAGGGTGTTTATGATTGGATTGTAGAACTAATAAAGGCTAGAAATACGGCAAAAGTTTGAGCAACTCGCCTTGAATTTTAGTCTATTTTCTTAGCCAATATTACAACGTAATAATAAAAATATACTTAGTAAAGTAATGACACGGTAGAAACGTGACTACGTATCCAGTGACCCAGTTATTTCTAATAACATACGTGAAGTAATACGTAAAATAAAAAATACGATTGTCAAGGCGTCGACTAATTTTACCTTGAATTACAGTCATTACTGTTATTGATGTAATAATTAATGCCGTAGCGTCGTTGACCCATTTTTACATATTTCATTACAACTTAGAGCTAGAGTATCTAATTATCAAAGGTTTTTACGGTAAACTCTCATTCGTCAACTGGGACAGTGTAATTTATAGTCATTTATTTCAGAATATAGAACACGTAATATGGATGACATTGTGTTTAATGAAAGTCACCATGCCATCCAAATATCAAACAAATATCATTTATTGATTAAAGAGAAGCACATTTTACAAACAATTAAAGTTTAACTTTAACGTCATTTTTGTAACTAATCTTTTTTCAGAAGAAAATGTACAAACGTCACGGGACACATAAGGAAAATATTTTTTTGGTATTATTGCATAGTTTTTCTTTAAAATCTGTAAAAGTTATTGAATTTTATTTTTTTCAAATTGCTCGTCGCGGAGATTCTAATTTTATATAATCACCCTGTATCGAAGTTAACGAATGAGAGTTAATCCTTGCTAAAACTGGTGCAAACTTACCAGATGCGTCCACTCGGCAGTTAAGAAAGAGCAGGCAGGCGAACAGCAGAGCGGCGGTGCGGTGGAGCGGGGAGCGCCGCTCTCGCATCTTACCGGCGCCGAGCCGCGCCTGCGCCAAGGACCACGTGACAACGCACCGCGCGCCCCGAACCCACCATCACCGCGCGGCGTGCGCGCGCGCGGCCATAAAGTAGGGGGGGACCCACGGTGCAAATTTACTTACGATACACCCTATAGACTACACACATCACAACCGAGTTTTGCCACTTAATTATATTTATCCTAAGATCGATTTATTTATCACAAAAATACGACAACCGCTTCGATGATTAAAAATTTCGAAATTTAAATTATTTTAAGCTATTTGTATAAGATTTTGAATAACACGTAGAGGTTTATTTTTTTAATTATATTTATATTTACAACGATTTAACACGAGTTATTCGTTCTATTTTTTCTAAGCGAATAGTTAGCTAAGCAAGGGTTTCACTGCGCGAGATCATAATTTGGAAGCACAGTTTGGTTGAAGCAGCGGTGGAATTTCAACCATATTCCATTGTTGTTAGCACTGTTTAGTTCTTCTCAACTGGAATCGTGTTGGGGAACACTGCACTGGCACGTTCGTCTCAATTTACAATACACGGTGAAACTCTTCTCAATCAAACACATTTTTGTTATTTGGAGCCAGAATCATGGACGCCGGTTTCCTTCACACCTGCAAACAGAGAACCGACCGTTAAGCGTCAGCCGAGCGGGCCAACAAATAACGTTTCGACGCTCAGGGAATTGGAATGCGCTTTCTGAATAACGAAAAATAAAACGCGTTACAATAATCGTCTTTCCGTAAAATCTTAACTGCAAAAGGAACCCTAAAAGTCGTGCTGATATATTTAACGTTAGCCGCGGACGTGATCCGACTTGCCAGATCCCGATTGCACATGAAATTCAATTCTCAATAGAATAAAGAGCAACCCTGTATATGCTCAGTGGTCAGATCGACCAACATCCAATTAAGACCGACAATTTCGAACTAACATGTTACGTACTTGCTAGTTTCTAATTTATATTACTCTGAAACAGTCCGTCGAAATTATAGAGCACGGACGGGGTTCTAATTTAATAAGACTAAGTAAGATATGCCAGAACGGGACCACGAGATCTTCCGTGAAATGATATTGCGGAGTCGAATTGTAGCTTTTAATAAAGGGAGTGTATTTCGTTTGCGGCCGACTTTAGTCCACAATTTCATTAAGTCTGATAAATAAAGCTCAGACACAGGATGTTCTATTTAAACCCCACGACGGTAAATTATTACAGTACAAAGGCAATTTTGCCACCTAAATTCAAAGTTTAACATCAGTTGCGAGAGTGAGATAGCTCATCTCGAACTAAATATTCAATGATAGGATAGAGAGCGTCTGGAACAGTTTGCGCAACTTATAACTTCAATAAGAACGGACCAGGTGTGACCGGCGATGCCTCGAATAAAGCTATTTGCATAGAACCTAGTTGAATTGGTTTGGGTAATATAACTTAGTTATAGTGGGTGCACGTCAAGTTGGACCGGCGCTCTATTCAGCTCCCGATGTGTTCAATAGCGGAGCCATTTTACGACGTTTCATTCCTAATTAAGTTTCGACAGGCTTTGTTATTACTGCAGTAAGTGCACTTATATTGGGTTGGACAGTTTCAGTGGATTAATAACTGACATATAACTTAAAAGTTTACAGCACTACCTATCTTGTTAGTTAACTAGACTACGCTTAGTAAAATATTTAGTTGAGAGTTTTTTTTTCACTACTTTCTTTGTGCGTTTATGTATACTCATTTTAAATAAAATATTAAAGTATCATAAGGTTGCTAGAATATAATATCTAAGAGATAATAAAAAGGGTTATTACACATCTCAATTTAAAACGGCTTCCTTCTTTAAAAATACCTACGGTACGGTACGTATTTTTAGGCACCAAACTAAAATAAACTTTTTTTCTTCAAATTCTAAATAAAAATGTTAAAAATTATATTCTAACGGTTTTTTTTTATCAAAGTATCCAGTCAAAGGTTTTTGTTACGTGCCTTCTTTCCTTTTGTTTCTTAAAAATACGTTGAAAAAAGTCAATTTGAATTAATCAGTTAATTACACGCATTTTTAATACGGTCTAAATTAAATAATAAAACACCAAACTGATTATTCTTAAAAATAAACAAAGATATGCTCTGCTCAACCATATTCCTCTACTAAAGCAATGGAACACATTTACCAGAATTAATTGGCAAAACGAATGCTCAAAATACAAGGACACATTCACACGTCATAAACCTTAATACGATAGATACAGGATTCAAAATATTTCAATTCGGATTTTAAATTTATTTTGCGGGTGAAAACAAATGTTGCCAGGCTGTCACCACGTCAGCTAATCCGTAGCTTTGGTGTTGCCAGTTGAAAATACCCTTAAATGTCATATCAACGCGCGTCATTTTCGTAACAAGCTAATGCGGGGATTTTGATGTTGTCTTTTTCGCGCAGCTGTGAGTTTGTAGGTGAGAAGGAGAGCGCTATCTAATTACCGAGTGCGGTGAGCTATTTGGATTAGTTTACATGACATATATTCAGTGTAAGCGTAATGAAGTAATTGCACTGAAAAAAATATATAGCTGAACTAGTTGGGCTGCTCGACGTTTAGCCAAAATTTAATACTTAGGAACCAAAATAATGTTAATATTGCAAAACTAATTTTGGAAGACATCACTAACTAGTTGTGTTATTTGAAAGTTATTTTATAGTTACCATTTTTTTCGACTAATATTTACTAATATCAATATTTTACTACTAGTAGACAAACTCATGCGCTTGTTATTAAAACCATACGTTAAGTAGCATTAAAACAAATCGGTTACCTAATTTAGTTTTACATACTTTGTCAAATAATAACCGAGTTGCGATGTTGGTGTAGCTTTTTTTTATTTGCAAATGTTTAACAATATCAGAGTAATGAGTAACCAAACCAAAAACCTAACGCGTCTTACTAAACTTTCTTAATGTTTTACAAAACATTTAAGAATTAGCTAAAATTACACTTTGGTAAGCAATAACAAAACCAGTTTGTTATTAAAACATACGTTTAATAGCATTTTACCAAATCAGTAGGTATCTAAATTAATTATACACTTTTTTAAATAATTACTAAGTTGCGATGGTGGGGTAGCTTTTGTTGTTTGCAAATGTTTAACAATATGTGAGTGTGAGTAACAAAACCTAAAACATAACGAGTCTTACTAAAATTTCTTCACGTTTTGCAAAACATTTTATGAATAGTTTAATATATTTGTCCACCAGTTTATTTGTTGCTAGCTACATAAAAGCGCTTCAACGCGCCCCCCGCCCCGCTCCTTTCCCTTCGCAGTTTGAAAAAGAAACGTGTTCGTTCCTGTTTGATTATGACCATCACTAGGTCAACAAGTGTTGGGTGCCTACGCCAATATTGCACAATTTAAAATAAAAATAGTGATTTGTGCCTGTGTGGTGTTTGTAAGGTTTTTTTTAAATTAGTTATGCAGTTTCTTCGGTTATGCGGTTTTTGTACAACTTTGTTAGTTGTGTTCTTTATTATTTTGGTCAAATGGGGTCATTTTGGACAATATCTTTTGCACCAACGGTAGCTCCCTTAAACAAACACTATGATACCAATAACTCTAATCCGCCAAAAATGTTGCGTTGTTTTGTAAACATCATTTGCAATTTCAGTTAAATAATTTGGAAAAAGATCCCATTATTTAGCTTGCACCCTCAAGGTTCAGTGTCATGTCAACTTAATATTTAGAGTGGATTAGTGGGGCTTTTATCCCATATTTGTTTGTAGTGCGGATAAATATTAAAAAACGCACTAGTCTCAATAGCCCGGAATTTCTAGGCGATGAGCTAGTGTAGCCTATTATTTTATTCATATGACAAGTTTTGTTTTCAGTTTTGTAAATACTGTAATTTTAAGGAAATAATTGAGAAGTTGCTTTATTGTTTCAAGAAGTGATCAAAAATTTATGTTTGTCAATTATTGGCGATATAATGTAGGTAAAGTGGGTATTTAGTTGATTGATTTTGGCTTTAGCGTTACTTTGGCTCGAGTTTGTGTTATAGCATATTATGGTTTATAGTAGCTTGAGTGTATTAATATTACCTACACTAATTACTAAAAATATAAAATATGTTAATTTTATATAAAGTTGATTTAAGCAAGCAGTATTAGAGGAAGAATAAACCTAAGCACCTGAAAAATGAGAAAGAGTATCTTCATATTCCAGTTTTATCCCTATTGGTTTGTGCACCATAACACGGGACACACTGTAATACAGGCACATATTAATCAGTTCCCAAATAAATCCAAGTTGATTTTGTTATTTTAATTTTATTACTTTGCTTTTATTACTAATTCATATTCCTTGTAGTACATTTTTTTAATAAAGAATCGTGTGTGTTATGTTTTGTTTTATTTTTGTATTTATGCGATCAATCCACTACGGGCTACTGCATGGGTTATCCGTCATTTTTATTCATCTTCATTACTTATTAGTAAAAGATAATTAAGAGCATATTCAATACACTATACTTTACTCATATTTTATTTACAGCCTAACATCGACCTATTTGCTGCAGTCCTAAAGTCCACGGCGGCCACGGTTATGCCATAAGGAGGGTAAATAACTTTCAAATAGTATAGACAGGAAATTAAACAATTTTTTCAACAGTATTGGCACATGGTATTGGTATCATCTAAAAATAAACTGTTCATAGTGTAATTAAATTCCTGTCTACAATATTTGATAGTATATACCCTCCGTACGGCGTAACCTCGGGGCGCGCCGTGAAGTAAAATAGATAAATTGTTAAGTAACTTTTAACTACATTAAGTTGTTAGGAACAATCAAACAAGTCAGCTACCAGCTGCAGAACGTTTAAATAACCACAGGCAAACTGTTTTTCTATTAACAAATAAATATTTTAATAACTAATAACAAAATATGTAATTTATGAATAATTAAACGGGTACGTTACCAGGTGCATTATTTATTTATTAAATTTAACCAAATGAACTTGTTAGGAACAATCAAACAGATTAGTTTCCAGCTGCAGAACTTTTAAATAACTATACGCTAACTGTTTATCTACTATTAGATCATCTAATTTACATTAGGTAACATAAAGGTTTATCTATTTTGAACTTAATACTTGAATAACTATAAACTAAACAATTTGTTTACGAATAATCAAACAGGTATGTTACCGGATGCATTATTAATTAATTTCTTAACAAAACATTTCAACAAATTTAGCAAATCTATTTGTCTATTATCATTCAATCTAATTGATTATTTAATATTAAACAGTTTGTCCGTGGTAACGAAATGAAATCCTGGAAATAACTTAGTAATTTGCTGGAAATAAATAAAACTGTTGAATTAGTAACTACATTTTGTGCCACTACTTAAAATTAAACGGTTTTGTTAATAGTACTAAATTAATTTAATCACCATCAAAGAAAACTGATTACTTAATAACAAGTGAACTTATTTTACTGAAGTGGTTTTAGCTACTAGTAGGCCTTAGTTTTGTAGTCACTCAAGTTATGTTACAAGCAGCAAAAAAATTTGCTACTGTTAGCAAATCTTTTTTTTCAGTGTGCTGTTTTTAGTGCGGCAAAGCATATTTGCCAAATAATTATACAAAAATAGCCATGGTTAGCACCCCTAATCAGAATTTGTATGATTTTTTACTAACTTGTGCGTCAAAGTTATAAAATACATTATCTTTTTGAACATTCGTGTTTTTCAAACACGAGATAAAACTTTCACAAAAATAACTCACAATGAAGTTTAAACGTGGGTGGAGATAGAAAATGTAAAGCACATTAGAGCATTAAAATATCATATTTCAATATTATCGATGCCAGACCTATAAACTTTCTAGTTTGAAATCTCGATATCGAAATATAATTTGTAACAAGAAACCAGAATACTTATTACTTATTAAGCTCAAATTATTACCCAGAAGTACGTTCATTGTTGAAAAGCAAACGAACATTGCTGTTTGCAATCCCGCCACACAACAGCCTATATACATATACAGCGGGCGCCAAAAATCGCAAAACCGCGCTTTTTCCCGCGAAAACACGCGCCGCCATGATTTGATGACGCTGCGTAATCTGACTGCAGAATGTACGCTTGATTTACGAACATCACCATTTAACAAGGGCTGCTAACTAGGACCGACATTCCAAAGGGAAATCTTGATAAAGTTCTCAAAGCATACCACGACATTTTAATTATGTAAATTCTTTTGTGCTCAGCAAAAAAATATTTCTTCGATTAAACTACAACGAAAATGCTACTTAAACTATAATACCTGTAAAAATAGTTGTAAGTGTGGAAATAAATAAATAAATAAACAAATTGTATCCGACTCCATAAACGGCCATGTGGTCTTACTTTTTAAGACTGAGCAATTAACATGAACCAAAAATCACTACGAGGTGGGTACGTATTATTTTATCGAACCTTTCAACGATCTTATTTTTTTTTTGGTAGTCACAAATCTAACCTTACCTAACCCACGTTATTAATGATGAAGATATCCTGAAAACATCATAGTTTCAGGAGAAAACAGCGTTCAATGAAATTAAATTGTATGAAATGATACAATTGATAAAGCGAAATTCGATAAAATGATGGGTTACCCTATGAGGTGTATATATCTGACTGCCAACCCTATATTTAGTTCAGCACAGAACGGCAACGCATATCGGGGCGGCCGTGTCAGCGGTTTGTTCTATGCTGTATACAGTACTGTGTACTGAATTTATGACTTACTACGTTTTACCCCGCAGCTTCATTTAAAGTTATTTGTTGGAAATCATTTGCATAAAATAAATCGAAACCTATATCGATTTTTTTCAACCCTATTGAAGTGGTTACCAAGATCAAAATGGTGGTCGCGAAGATACAAGAGATTCGTTAAAAGCTTAATAATACAGTGTGATCTAGTTTTCAAATGCGTTCAGGAGTCAGTGCCAGTTAGTCTGACGAGTTTTGGCAGGTCGTTAAAAAGGTAGAGCGTGAATATACAGCATTTCATAAATAGGAAGGACACATGACATGACTGACTTTTTGAACGAGAATTTCTACAGGAGCTAGAAAAAGTATAAACGTCAAAATAATCCAGAGATCCAATAACCAACAGAATATCGGTGCATATTTTCCAACAATAGCGTGCATACAAATTTACCTACAACCAACAGCGCCTAAATGCGGATAAAGCAAAAACCAACTGCAATACAACTGCCAATTTCAATTTAAATCCTAAAGATAGCCCGCTAAAAATAAAGTCCATTTCGCCGGCCACAAGGTTGAATAATTGAAGGCAGTTTACACATTAGTAGGGAGTTAATTAGGTGTGGAACACGATGGAGAAATCATTCCCGTGTTTTACGGGCGTCATTAGCCCAAATTAGATGCTGTGTGTACCGCCGGTGCGGAATAATATAACAATTGACTAAGTGATCGTCGGTTTATGATGATGCTCTCATTACAGCGGAGTAAGGCTCTCATAAAGGGTATTTCGGTCGCTTCAGAGCAGGCGAGTCATACATAACCATCGCAGTTCCCACCGGACCTGGTATCCACAAAACCATTTCCCCAGCATTGAAAAAAAGGTTTTATCTACATTCTGTATTTTTAATCAACCTGTACAATAGGTACTAGAAAAATGAAAACAGTTGACGGGTGAAACTTCGGAAATGGAACGTCAGTGTTCGTTTTTTTAGCAATCTCCAATCAATTTACTCAAATAAGAGCCCATGTTTTATTCTCTGCGTAAAGCTATTTCTCAGTTCCCAAACCAGCTTCGTATGAATTTTTACTGCTAAACCACCAAAATCGCCTATAATTTTAATGGCCGGCCCAACGACCCACCGAAAGACTCTAAGCATCGCAGGGATTATAAGATATTCACAATAAAATTTAACAGGCCGATATAACTTTAGCGTTTTCCGATATCTGTGAATACAATCGCGTATGCACATACGCTAATGTTAATGCGTCGTTATTTTATGCTCATAAAACTTTATAACTAAATAGCGTGGCGTGACAGTTTCGCCATTTTGATTCCGCATGCGTTTTTATACGTCACGTAAAGCAAGCAATGTACTGTTTTGATGTCGAGAAATTCAAAAACAACGAAAAGCACTTATTTTATATGCAACTACCAATTAGTTAGATAAAGCTCCCCCCCGATATGATGGTGACCCCTTCTTTCAGAGTTGATATCCCTTAAATGGCCAAACCATTTTTTTTTAAAGCTATCTAAGAACAACCGCTAAAATACCAGCTTTCAAATAAACAAAACGCATCCAAATCGGTTCTCCCGTTTACGAGCTACGGTGCCATAGACAGACACACGGACACACAAACACATACACACATGGTGGTCAATATTATAACACCTCTCTTTTTGAGTCGGGAGTTAAAAAGAAGACATTCATATTATTTACTGCAGAAAAGTTTCAACGCAAAACAACTGAGGCTAATTTCCACATCGGTATTCACGACACTCATCGTGCTATTTTCAATTTCCCGCCACAGCAGAGCGCTCCGTTCGAACAACAGCATTCCAAATATAAATAAAATCTCCAAAGATCCAGAACTAATTCAATCGACCCCTAAATATCTTCGTCCCGCTCACTCGTTAGCGCGAATCGAATCAATTGATGCATTAATTTCCTGTCAACAAACGAACGGTTTAAACGTTACGATAAATAAAAACTGGATTTGCAATAACAAGCGATCTGTATGAAAATTCAATATCCGCTGTAGCCGGAGAAATGCAGCTACTATGCAAAATGAATTGTTATATTTATAGCGATTCGTTTCGGTCGGAGGAAATTTCTTAATCATTTAGCTTTTACACTGTATTTATTTTCACCAAGCAAAGGGCCTTTATCTGTTTCTGCCGGTTTTGTTTGAGGCCAGTGTTTTTAAATTTGTCACGTCCTGTCATCGCTGTGGATTTTTTGCACGTACCCGTTGGTTCCGTTGTGCGCTCATTTGGTACAAAATAATACAGCCAGTAAAATTGTAAATCTGCACTTTGATTTCTGATAATCTAAACTAACCTGGGGAACACCAAGCTCACGAACTTGATGTAAGCTATGGATCATTGTCAAACTTAAGAACATCTGACGTCTTGTTTACAAGTTATGCGTTGCAAGTTACCAAGCCCCGTCGGTTTCACACTCATTTAGCATTAAGACGTTTGCATGAGAATGAGACACCTCTCATTACAATGACAAAGATCTACCGTCTCCAGACTTAATTAATCATTGTGTTTACTGATTAACATTCCGGGCTGTGTAGTTACCGAATTAACATCGTGATGGAATAGTTAAATTACAGCACAAGTTGTGGAAGTTGTGAACAATAAACAGCGGGATCTATCGCGGGTAATGGAAGCAAAGAAAAACACGAACAAGAAACTAGTTATTCGATTGTGCGGGAACAATAACTGAGTGGCTATGAAGACCGACACCTGAATAACTTTGACCTGAGTGCTTAATGGAAGAAGGATATACCTAATGAATAGCAACCCAATGCATCTCGAACAAACATTATTAGTTTCGACGTTTCGCTCAAGTTCCAGTTCGCCTCTGAACTTTTTTGTAGGTACTATGATAATGTTTATGATAGTTCATTACGAACTTTTTTCGGCTCGGTACCATTTACCTGAAGAACGTCATGGTATATACATGTGTATTAAAATATCGATCTCAATTCGAACGACACTGAGTTCCAAATTAAAATATTCTAATGGATCACAGTCGGTCCACAGGACGCGCCACGGGTGAAGTACTTTGCAAATACAGTCAGTACCTACTAAAAATAGATAATTGTCATAGTGAAAAGACATGAGGTATCCCGAAAACGCTTACTTTGCACACAAAACGTTATGTAAAGCCACCATCTTACAACAAGCGAAATACAACGACAATTACTGCAATGCATGCACCACGAAGACAATAAAAAAAACTTTCGAACCAGATTCGATACCGCGTCATGTGACCAATTTTGACATAAAAATATTACAACAGGCAGAGTATTAGATCGTAAGGCTCGTTTATGTGCCTTTCTATTGGCTGAATGGGAACGGAGGCTCGTTATATGCGCCGTAAAGGTGGCAGATGGGCAGTAAAGAAATTGTGGGAAGTACCGCGGAAAGTTCTTGAAAAATAATAATCTGAGTTATTTACGGCTTGGGAAAATCAAGGAAAAATCGCTTTTAGAAGTTTTCATTTATTTTCGGCTTGATCGATTACTAATAATTTTAAGTGATTTATGAAATGTAATTTAGCTTATCGTTCCACGATGTTTCATCGTTGAAACCTACGTATTTACCCTTAATTTGGTACTGATTATATAACAATTCAATTAATCGTGAACGGGAAATATGGCCTAGAAAGAATATTAAATATTTGTATAGAAGTAATCCTAGAATGGTTAACTATTGGGAAAAATCCCAATGGTTCAGTATTCCCCTAAAAGTAGACAAAAAATGGTCAATCAAAGCGAGACCGCTAAGCGAATGTATTTACTTACGCGTTTGATAACAAGAAAATCTCTTAAGAAGGCTTGACAAATGGACCGTCAATTCCTTTTTGTAGTTTATCCAAACCCAAACACGTAACCCCGAGAGGTTTGCGCGTATTGTGCAGAATAAAAACATTTACACTGTACAGAGTTGTTTGCTCGTCCCTGTTGTGTTGACTCTCTCCAACTTAGGACCCGTGCAAGTCGTAATGCCGCGTGATATTTTTATATTTACAGCAAGGATACGTTAGTTTATTAACTTTGAAACAAAAGAGCGAGAAGTACAATTGAAAACGATAAGCAAGCATACGTGCGAACGTAAAAAGGCTTTCGAAATACTTCAACAACTTGAAAAGCATTTGGTACCTTGAATTTATAAATTGAAAATGAATATTGTTTTATTGTAAACAGTAACCAAGAGCTTTTAGGGCTTTAATACAAGTTATGTATTACTTCTGTTTAATATGTTTTATAACGAATGAGTTAGACAGTTGGAGATGATTTATTATTTTCATTATTATGATGAAATGGAGAGAATGCTGTTAAGAAATTATGAGACGTTAATATTACTATCAAAATCTGAAGTAACTAAGTGGTAATTCATTAATTTAATTTAATCACGTTTTTAAAACTATTTACAAAATCTCTCAAAAAAATGCAAATGGGTTTTCAGCGAACAGTTATGATACTAAGTTACTTAAACGGAATTAACGGAAGAAATACGATATTAACATATCAGCGCCAAACCAGTGTGTTGGTGAAAACTTGACGTTACACGTTTTTAACAAGACAAAAGATGAAAGCACATGCATATTTCATTTCACACTAATTGGAGTTCATTATGAGAAACAAGTTTTCAATGTAGATAGTTGAAATAATGAATATTTGGCTTCAAGTTCATATTTCAAGCCAAAGTAAACATGGTTAAAATAATGGTTTTATAAACTGAAACCATGAAACTTCCTCGAAAGTTCAAGTGCAATTAACATTAGGTATTACTATCGAACTTACCTTACGAAAATAAAGCATTTTAGAGATATGAGATATGTGCTTTGAGACAACAACGTCCTCTTTATTTCATTGTATACCGAAAATTATTCGACAATCATATAGTAAATTTTCTAAAACTTTTTTTCATTTGTTTTTGACCGTTCATTTGTTAATTCGCAGTCGAACCACAGTGCGTTTAATCCAATAACCATAATTACTGTCATGCGTGTCTAACGCCTAGCCATAAAGGTTTAATTCTGTTTTTATTTCCAAATGACGTCACAAATGTCACGACATCACACGCCATTTTAACTTTTAAACGTACGATAAACGACAGCGTTTGCAAGGTTTTTATAATTTGCATACGTTTTGTTAAGCTTTTACTTAACTGATCACAACTTAGTATTTAAATTAAGTAAATGTATCTCCATTTAAATATAATATTTTTAAACCGAACGCTTGTCTATGCGTATCTAATCTCCTATGGTTCCGGATTTCCCCATAATGTCTCTGTTAAAAAAACATCCTGTATAAATGGAACAGCGTTGTCTTTTACTCCTCTACTTATCATCGACATATAATCAGCATAAGATCAAAACATACCTTACGTCAAATAAAATTTATTTCCAATATCGCTCCTGTAATGGTCTTAGCGTAATTTGAAGTTTACCCAACACACCAGATATCGTCTACAGCCCGAGGGACCCAACTAAACTAAACGGAACAAGTCAATACGTAACTCATATGCGCATACGTCCTTTAGAATGCCGGCATAAATAAGGTTCTAATACGGTTTAGTTACGGCAATTTGAGTCATATTGCGATGTGTTCAAAGCATTGGCTTTTCCTTTGCGTAAGATGGGACGTCTATACAAGCAAACTTTGACAATTAATGGGTCGGCTAGTACGAGTTTCGCTTGGAATTAGTCGTTTGTACGTATTCGGTCGTCTAGTGGCGACTCGCCTTTGTTTTGTGTACGCAATACTTGAAACTAAATTAATTTAAATTTTCATAATTACGAAATGTGCATTGTAATATGTCTGGTATTTTACCGCTCGTCGCTCGTTAATTGTTTGAATTTTCAACAGAAACTACGAAGAATCTCATTACAGAGCAAGATTGTGACACGCGTTAGGACTCTATTTTAATTCATTTGCACTTTAAGCTTAGTTAGAAATGATTAATTACAACGAAAAGCGTAGACACAATAATTGCTTTTAATTTACACTTTTAGCCTTAGTCGGCAAACGGTTTTAGTCGGCGCAACTACTTTGGTCTTGTATATTTTCCTTTTGATCAGCCATAGTTTATCTTCTCCGATACTGAATTTAGTTTTAAAACCAAGGATAGTAATGACGGTAGGGGTGTGGCCTGGGTAAAATAATAATAAATGTAATTATTCCGCCCGTAAAATTTAAAAAAAAATTGAACACGTATTTTTTGCTTTATGAAATCAATCAAAATTGACAAATATAACGCGCATCAAAGTTTAGGAGGGTGTCTCGTGACGTCACAACGTGGTATAATGTGTTCCATGGCGTGACGTGACGAATCTTCAACGCACTATATCTTAGTCATTTTTTGTTTAATTGACAAAAGAAAAATATGTTTTCAATACTTTTTGATAATTTAAATGACGATCTAATTAGACTTTTTAGGATGAAGAGTACATCCTAAATCATCATTCAACAACTGTGCAATGATCTATAATCCAAATAATTCTATATAATGTACATTTATAAGACCCTGTATTTGACGTAACTACCATCACACGTAGATCTCCGAATGTTTGACGAACGAACCCGAGCAATTACGAAGCGTGCATAAATCAAAAAGTGCAAATCGCCGGAACGTGCCAACTCGGCAAGATACGTGCCCGTGGGTACGTGTGAGTATTAGTGTTTGATAGCAAACTTACGGTGACAGACGTGATTTTAGAGACGGGGTTAAGACTCCGCAATTAAGAACTTAACCCCCTGTATTGCTTCTGCTCCATTGCCTGCTACAGGGTGGTTGCCTTTTGCGGTTTTGTAACGCCATTAAATTTATCCAGTTGATTTATTTTTTGCTTATTTGACGATCATTTTGACTGGCATATCAAGGCCTACAATTTTGACATAGATAAACGAGGGGAGGCAACTAGGATCTAGAATTTACAACGAGAGCAATAACGATTTTCTGGAACGTGTATCTGGAACTGCATTAGCTACACTACCCTTTAATACAATAATTACTCGATGGAGGATCTATTGTCGACGTAACGAGTATTATCGTTAAAAGTATAATCGTTAAAAAAAGATCGTCATACGTTGTCAATTATTGTGCAAAATCGAAACGAAACGCGTCCAAGCGGAAGCGATTAACGCTTTTTATGTGGAACGAAACGCAATAGCCAAAACCAATTAGTCGAATAGAGCGTGTGCCTTATTCAGCAAAAACTAGAGCTGCCTATAGATGGTATCGGACTGTACATCAAACATCGAAGTTAGGTTTTAGAGTTACCATGTTGTCCCTATCTATCAATAGTATATAACAACTGAAGAGAAAGAGTAGTAGAGCGGTCGAAGAATTAAATTTAGTCCTTCGAAATAACTGCTGGTTTGCAATTAAAATCTTCTACACGTGTCAGTGTTTTTTAGGAAGAAAAAGGCAAATGGACTCGTCGTTAGATTTAAAAATTCACATGTACAATTTTATAAGCTTCAAAAGCTTTATTATCGTTGGTGGATTAAATCGATTTCTCGTTTCGACTGTAGCAGTAAAAAAACTTAGATACATGGAATTAAAAAAGCTTAATTTATCTCTATGGCACACGTTTGCTATCCAATTTTATAAATTTGCAGTTAAGAAATAATTACTTCAGGAATTGACAATAAATTAAGTGACGATTTTGAGTGACACAAAAAAAAGTGACATTATTGCAGTTAAAAATAAATAATATTTGAAGACTTCCTTTTTTTCATAGTGTCACTGTTGGATTTAACGTGCGATCAAGTAATCTATAAGGTTCCTTATCGATTAATATAGGTTAATACACTGTAAATAATTCTTAAACCAATCAGGCTTGCAATAAAGAAACCTTAAAGCCATGAGCAGTTTAACGAATGCAATTTCTATTTCCCGACTCATTCCGTGAGCACCTCCATGGAGCCGGGCCAAAATTTAACACATCTAACCCTTAGGCAATCGTGTTTGTTTTTAATATTATTTGTGGCCCGGGGCAAACTCCTCGATCCTCGGGCCAAATACATCGTACTTCCTAGTTTAATTCGTGCAGACACGTTCTAAAGTTCGATTGCTTCCATTTCTTATTTAAAAAAACTATTTTCATTTGTTAAACAGGTTTTTTTTATTTGATTATACACACACGAACAATTCAATGACTTTTGTTTAGTTGCGGGATAAAATATTGGATGATAAATGACAGCGTAGGGAAATTGAATGCGGGAATTAATAAACAATAAAATATTTGGTCAATGAAATATAAATACAGGGTGACTACAAATATAACGAAACAATTGATTTTAAGGACGTATTATTAGTTACAGATTTAATACTCTGTTAGACAAATATATAACTTTAATTAGCCTTTAGTCACTTTTTAAAATGCGATTTTAATCTCAGAATGAAGTGTTTGCAATAAGCTAACTTACGACTACAGATAATCTTAATGTTATTTTTAATTTTTCACTTGCAAAAACCTGTACACGAAAATAATGTTAGAAATTAATTAAAAAGTTAGTTATGTGACTAGACATGCTCTTTCCGTGTACCCATCATAATAGTACTATACCTAAGTATTACTAGCAGTTAATAAAGCCCACCCACCATTACGGTTCTTAAAGGGGACTAACTGCCGGACTCAGAGACGTCAGTTTTTAATAGTTTTTTAAAAAAATGTATAACTCTATCATGATAATGATAAGGTTTCCGTTTTTATTTTTGAGCCACGGAACCCTAAACACCTGTGTGAAAACGTAAATTAGATACAATGACCACAACAAATCGAGATATTTGACCCTTTACAATACGTTATCGATATGTTTTGAAGGCTCTAATCGATTCGTTGCACCTCGGGTGGGATACACAATTGGTGAGTTTGGAATGTATTAGCTGTCAAAATTATTCAGTCCTGTCAATAAATTAGTAGAAGAATAAATTTGACTCCGAGAAGTTTTTTTTTTAAGTAGGTAAACATTGTTTTGGACTCGGCCGCCATTATACAGTCAAGTGTAAAAATAAATAAATAAATATCAGGGGGTCTCAAACCAATTGATCTAGTCCTAAACTTCTTAGTAAGTACTCGTAGTCATTTGTGGTGCTTACGCCCATAAACAATTTTAATGAGGAAGTCAAAACCCACATTATACCAGAATTTTAGCACATTTGACTGAATAGTACATTGTGCATCAAGGGTAGTATGAAGGGAATTACTAACGAGAGTGTTAGAAGCTTTTAATGACTCGAGTTAGTAATCCCCTTACTGCCTGTGATACACACAATGGTTTTCATAACATTTGCGAGGAAAAAAAACGAAGAGAAAACACTTTAACTCTGCAAAATACAAAGAAATAACTTTTGACGAACGGGAACGTAAATGGAAACGATATTTTTTTACTGACCTCTACCACAGATAATAACTGCGTTTAGTTTCTACCTGGATTTGAGACAGATTTAGCCAATTTGATAAAAATGTGTAATTACTAAAATTAAAGATAAATGTTGATATAAACTTGAAATAGGTATCAAAATAATGAAGTTTAATGAAGCGTATAGGTTTTGTGTAATGTAAGTTAGTCTATAGCTAATTTTTAAAGATGAAATTAGAAACAGATTTAATTATTGGCTGAAAATTAAACCTCCTTAGTCAGAAATGATGTACGAAAGAGTTGCAAATTTTAAAAAGAAAGTCATTACTCCCTAGGGAGTAATGACAAACTCGCCTTAATTCCCGTGGGAACAATTTAGACCATTGTCCTTCTGTATACAGGCATGGAATGACACCATATACGAGCAAGTGTGATGAAAAACCATTTATTCGTACATTTGCTTTTTGTCGGTTTTTTTCTTAATACAGCGCGGATATTTTATGTTACAAACAAATCCCCCTAACTTGTTAAGTCAAAACCACCATTTTGGTAGCAGGAATTGCGTGCGAACGCATAACTTTATGCCTTTCCCAAAAAAGTGCTTAATGTAACTACTCTAGCCTCCTACGTATAAAGCCGCATGTGCAGCTGGTGGTTCAAGCAATATCAACCATTTCACATTAGGAATAAAGTCATAAATAAAAAATAGTATAGCTGTCATATTATTTTTAAAGAAAGCTCGGTTTGGTTTTCGAATTAATTTTTAACCTTTAGCACAGTTATGCCTTCTTTAGCAATGCCGTCAAAATCGCAAATAAAACCACCTCACCCGGTGCACTAGTTCATGGACCTTAAATACTCACATACACCAACTTATATGTATAACTATAGACCATGGTAATGACGGCGAAGGGAACTCAACTAATTAGCAACACATGGACAATCCAAGGCAGACAAAACCCTTCTCGTTACTCCTTTATTCCGCGTCTGTTCCTAATGTGCCGCGTCCTCACCTATACCTACACATAGGTCACGTATTGCAGATCTATTACGAGTCGGTAGCATAGGTTAGATATAATGTATCTTGAGGTTTTGTATCGGCTAACACAACAGAAATCGAATACTATTTTATGTGAAAAATTATAACAAGAATAACTTAAAATAGTGAGCACCCAGAGGGTTAGATGGGGCAAAGCAATAACATAGGAGATTTTGTTGGTTTAATGCAATTAAACTCGTACCGGCATTTGCTCAACCTGTCCTCATTGTTTGTTTTGTATTCACTGGCTGAAGTTCCGGGATATAAAAACACCATGACCATCTATGGGATATCTCTGTACTTCCTACAGCTACCTACATATAGGTCGTATTATAGATCGATTACTGAGAAAATAGAATAGGTTAATTAGGATCCAGATGACCGATTTCGTCAACCAACTGACTGGGACGCAGCTATTCGGTCAAAAAGAGACAATACCAAATACTCTTCAAACAGATAGTTGCGTCCCTTTCGGTTGGCTGATGAAATCGGTCATCTGAATCCTGCTTACAAATCTTACAAATCTGACTTCTCAAATAGTGTGAGGGTATTATTTGTTTTTGGCGCTTTTTCCTCGGGACCTGAGAAATGTTGGTTACCGTTAAATAAACTGAACTTTATATCGATCGATCCTTTGAGCAATCATGTGGTAACTAATTGTTTTATCAAAACAATTGCAATATAGATTAGAAAATAGAAAACAGAATAAATAGCTTTCCGAATTCCTTTAAAACACACTTTAATTTATCTAACTTATATCTAAATGTCTACAATTTAAGATCGTTTCAATATAGGTCTTCTCAGAAATCATAATGCAAAATTATTAAGACGTAAAATGTTACCAAATAGAACGGAGTAAACTCGACCAGATAGTTGTTACCTAAATGCACCCAAAGCATTTTACCGCTTTCTGACCAAAGGGCAAAGTTCGAGAACTTTCAATTCAGTTTCGTATGCCGCTTCTATTCTGTTTGCTTACTTACGTAAGCTACGTCGATTTATTTTTCTGTTTGAGTTAGTAGCGTCTTCTCATCCATATAATCAAACCTACGAGTAATAAAAATCTGAAAGTATCTTAAATGAACATATAATAACTACCTACTTAAATGAGGAGCAACCTTTAAAAAACCGAGTAAATTTTTTTATATGATTATTAAACCTGTGTATTTAAGCTAATAAGTACATTCATATATTTGAGATGGTCACAAGACCTTTCTAATGATACCCATATTATTAGAAGACTTTTTTTTGTTGACATTAATAACTGACATTTTGCCTCTAGGTATCCTATGTTACCCGGGATGGTGAAAGAATCCTAACGATACCACACACATTTAAATCAGCTCAGCCGTTTAAAAGTAAAGGTGGAATAAAGAATCATTACATACGTATACATACATGAAGCCTGAAAACATTACTCTACTTTTTTTAGAGTTCGCAATTGTGGCTGGTAATTAACTTGAGCAATATCAACTGCTAGCTTCTGCCAGCGAATTCGTCCGCGTAGATTTCGACTATCGTTATTCCCTCGGGAACTTTTAAAATTTCCAGGATAAACATAGCCGATGTGTCAATAGGATATTAAGCTAACTCCATTTCAAATTACATCCAAATGCGTCCAGACACAAACTTTCGCGTTTATTATATTCGTAGGATAATTTTAAACTCACATCAATGTAAAGAAGAGCCACATCGTTGTCACTTGTGACACAGATCTCGATAATAAATACCAAAACTTTACCAATTTACTTGAGGGGCAAAAATTATAAACGGCCTTATAATTAAATTAAATTGTAACTTATGGAGTTTAAAAAGAAATTGCAATTCCGACTTAGCGGGGACTCGTCACCCGCGGAACTTGGACAGAATTTAATTAGACTGTACTGGGCGGCGAGTCACGCGGCGTGGGGCGAGGCAGGGCCGGAAGCGGGTTGAACGCGAGTCGAGTGCGACGTCGCGCTACCGAGGGCCCGAGCCAAGATGTTACTAACGTTTTTCTTTTATTTCGCTCAAAATGTGTAGGATGACATCTTCGTGCGTTACGGTAAAACAAGTGGTCAACTTAATCTCCCATACATTTTGAGCGATAGAAAAGGCGCTGGCTAGGGTTGCTTGCGTTGGTCAGTGCTTCAGGCGTATATAGTAGATTGATGACCATGGGTTGAAAGTGATCCATCTCATCTGAGATATTTTTAGTATTTCGAGGCGAAATGGGTAATTTTACCCGAAGTAGACACTCTAATTTTCATTTTATAAAAGATGTTCGGCGTTCAACCTCCACTGATAAGCTCCTTGGTCATGACCAACTCGATTAAACTTTTCTAATGTTGGCAGTCTGTGTATTTTCTAGCTGGCCATGCCGAAACGTGAAAAAAAAGTGTCATGCTATTATACTATCATGGCATTATGGCGGGCAGCAGAAAAGAGGAATAATTTTAAATGTACATTTTCTGTAATTGCGAAAATAATAGACCAGTTCGCAAAATGATTTTAATATGAACCTAAAGATCGTAATAAATACTTCGTTCAACGTGTGGCCGAGTTTAGATATATAAAATTTATTAACTTTATTATTATGACGTAGCTCAATTACCTTAGACTCCGTGGCCAATCGTAACTATTAAAAAACAAAACTTTCCACCCTAGAGGTGAAAACGCAATTTTCCACCCGGCTATGAATGGATGAAAAATGTATTTAGAACAGTGGTTCACGCGGCTGGTCGCCAATGGCCGATCGCAGTCGCTGGTCGCCGATTGCGCTCGCCAGTCATCATACCTTTTATCGTTACTTTCTTGTAATCAATGTTGAATTGAAAGAATGACGGGCAAATTGGCCCAAATAACCAATACAAATCTCATGTATACCTTGTGGAAGTTAGTTACATAAGCTTCATTTTCTAATATAGGGACAAACTACAAAAAACCCGGAGAAGAGAGTTATCAGCCTTCAAATGTTCACACACACAACGTTTATTGCTACACTATGTGCCCCGCGCGCGTTGCAATGCTATTTCCCGTATATCCGACTCACGCTTAACCGATTTTACTATTTACAACAATTACAGCAAATAGTGGGATCAATAAGCCTACATAATTTATAATGATATTGACGATTGGGCTGGGTTCCATACATTTTCGCCCATCATTCTTTCGTCCGATGTAGAATTAAGGCTTTCACATTATTATTTTTTGGTCTAACAGATTTCATTAAACTTCCCTGTGATCAACCCCTGAAGTAAAAACGCGTAGAAATACCTACCCAGCCCTGCATTTGCCCAAAATTGCCGTTCATTGTTCAACAGTCACACGCATACCGAAATATTACCCCTATTTTTTTGTCAGGGGTAATAGTTTTCATATCTGACGATTACCTGTCTTTTCTGAAAAGGTCTTTCCGGGTTATCTGAAGAAAGGGAGATTCAGACGCTTTTTCTGTGAACGAAAAATTGATGGAGTGAAACTGTATTTGTATATGCCTTGTATATGTAGATGAGATCATTTGACTGACGACGGAAGTAACGGAAAAGTCTAAAAATAATCAAACTTCCCTAAATTGTGCCTAGTTTTCTTAACATTACTTTAGTTTATATTTCTATGTATTATGCTCGGTTTTCTACAAACGGTCCTCGCAACAAACCACTATCCGCTTGCAACTTGAAATGCGATACAAGAATATTGTCGGAAAGTCACTGGACCAGGAGATTTTGTAAAAATTAAAAATGTTGAGTACAATGATACAACGAAGTTTCAAGAATTTCAAGTATTGACGAAAGTTGAAAATGTTATTAAAAACTTTTATGATTTGCATTTTATGAGATTTCTCTCTTAAAATCCTTAAAAAATCCGTTCTTTTCCGAAAACAGAAACACGATAACTTTTTAATAAAAATATTGTGTTGTGTAACAAAATAATTGGCCGTCTCAGTGCTTATTGATTTATAATTGAAACAAAAGTTAGAGTTGAGGGTGGATCCGAGGCAGACAACGAAATTGTGGTAAGACCATGAGTCCTAAATAGCTACCACCATCCTATCCTTTAACCTACCATCAAGCAGCAGTGTTCGCAATGTTCTTTTCCATATGGGGCAAGAAAACGGATAAAATGGCTAGCATAGAGGCATTCCATCTTAGTCCTCAGGTTTAGCGAAGTATTTGTAGTCCTGATACTACAAGTGTCTATGGGTCAGGGCTGTGCGCTGGTTTGCCTTCAATCTATATATTAGCTGTACATTATTATAATAAATACATAAGTATAAAACATGTCGTTTCCCGCCCAGACACAGATCCCAGGACAGATCGCTCTCTATTTAGGGTTAGATCTTTAAAACTATAACGAATTTTAATACGGTTTTCATCAATAGGTAGATTGATTCAAGAGGAAAGTATATACATATACATTATTGTATAATAAATTAATAAAATACATAGTAATATTTTTATTTTACATCAAGGAAGTCTCTGCTGTACGGAACAGGGTTATGTTTTCAACATGACGGGCGTTTTCCCGATCCTTGATAATTATGCATTATGTGCGGCTGTCACTAGTGTTATATAAAAATGAAATTGACTGGCTGATCTATCAACGCACAGCCGAAACCGCTGGACCTACGGACTTGAAATCTGGAGGGAATATTCCTTGGATATCCTAGGGGTGCACTAAGAAGGAATTTTTGGAAAGTCATCCCCTAAGGGGTAAAAATAGGGGAAGTAGCAGGGAATTGCATGTTTTGAATTTGAATTTAAATTAAATATACGCATACATAGTCACAAGCGTCCTCTAGTATGATTTTACTTGATCAACCCTTTTTGATGTATTCTCCTAAAAGTAACTTACTCTTGAACCATTATCATCCATTCTTTAGAAATGAGTCCGCTACACGCTACACCTACTCACCTTCTTTATAATTCATGTCGCAGAAGGGTTCCAAGCGAGGTATTATGGAAACCTTCTCGTCTATCATCTGAGTTGATTCACGAGAAGTTTGTATTCATTTTTCACGAGTATTTGTATTTAACAATGATTGAAGGTTTATCTTTTGAAATAATCGACTAGTATTCTAGAAATTGGACTGACTTTAATTTCTGATTGTAGAATGTGAAATATGTATATAATTCCTTTTTTCATTCTACAAGTTAATTTAAGACCCACCAAATATTTTAATTTTTAAACCGGTTCTTAATTTTATTCTCATTCTTATGCTACTAGCATTTAAACATTTAAACCCGTTGGTTAACGTATTCCGTTTGGTTAATAGATAGAATGGAACTTACTCGGGCCTGCATACGCTTAATCCCAATTTGTTAAAGACTATCTTGCATCTATATCGTTATTATACCTATTATTTACGTTGTATAAGCTTTTAGTGTCAAGTGAAAAAAACTACAAAAAGCTACCATAGCGTTAACAATATGATTACGTTATAGAAACAAGATGGACTGAAATAAAATGGAATAGACGTCAAGAAAGTTTTTACCTTGTACCCCAAAAAGGATGTTTCTACGCTACTATAATACAGTCAAGAGCAATGAAAGCGGGTCACTTTTTATAGAATTTCCTTAGAAAGTGACCCGCTTTCACTGCTCTTGAGTGTAGTTCTTCAATACAGTCAAAGTTTTATTTACAGCTCGGAGTAGTTTTTAAAGTTTAACATTTACGATGCAAATTCACATTCAGTTTCAATACAACGCTTTCAGTTCCGCTTAAAGTATATCGACTATATTCTACACACGACAGCTTTGAGATGGACATTGTATGCATTTAATAATAGGCAACCACCATAATGCGCTATTGCATCGACGGTGCTATATGCAGCAAATGTAGATGCAGAACAATGGCTTGGTCTCTAGGGACGCGAGGGGATGTAGATTTATATGAACCAGTTAAGAAGTTGCCGCGCTGGGTTAGTTGAGCACATTTAGATATAACACACATACCTACAAACATTACTTTAGCACTAAAATCCACATGAGACACTTTTAATTTCCTGTCACTAACTTCCCTCTACATACTTCTTTGTCAATGGGAAGGTAAATAATTAATTGTAAAATAATTATTAAATAATTATTCCGTTGATAGTGTGTAATAGAAATCTATAAAAAGTATGATCTATTTGGAACCTCTACTGAATTACAAGAACCTATTCGGCAAAAACATATCAAATATGTACGAAACCTTGTTTCACTTCTAATTACGAAGTTTAGTTTCTAATAAAGCGTTGTAAACGTTATTAAATTACTTGATTGAAAGGGGGGTTCTATATCTACATTTGCTGAACAATTCTAAATAATTTAGAGCGAAACAACATCCGTTTCGAGCTCTAAAACATTAGCAAGTCGTTTAATTACCGGTGCCATGAAACTTTCCATAGTCGCCTCTGAAGGCTTTCTCGATCGGGAATAATTAATGGGACGTTTTATTACAGTCCGAAATTGTATTAATCAAATCTGTGGCGTTATTGTACATCGGATTTTGATGATTTTCCTCAAAGTAGGACAAGTTAGTGCGCGACCGTCATGCGGGGTGGGACGTTGTGGGAGGGGAGGCGATTGCGTAGCGTACGCGTTTTACCCGTAGCGAAGTATTGTAAAATTCTGTAAAAATGTGAGGAATTGACAATGTCAACTTGATATATAAAGGCGAACACACAACACCTAAGTTCAATACTACATTAAATGGTAACAGATCAAGTAGCTCTGTTAAAATAACTGATTAAAACCGTTTAGCCGAAGTTTACATTTAGTTTAATCCCTAAACAAATAAATATAATAAAAATCAGACAAATATACCTCATCCCAAACAGAGCTCTAGGCTAGTCTTTATGTACTAGACAACAATAAACATACTATAATATTGTAACGAGAAATAAATACTGAAATACATAGAAAAAATCCAAGACTTAGGAACAAATATTCGCGCTCATCACACAAAAGTCTGCCTGTACCGGGATTTGAACCTAAAACCGCTACCTTTGCACTACCAACTAGGTCATCGTCCCCCCCGACGTCTGTCACCCCGCAGGAGAGTCGCAGACAAAGTTTTTCGTCTTTAGCAGTGTTTCCAAACCTTTTTTGCTTCGAGCCTCCCTTGAATAATAAGTAATATTTTCTTGCCCTCTGGATTTTTTGAGTGACAAATCACAAACTTAGGTATATTAACTAATAACATCGACCTACGACGCGTTATGTAACAGAGACCTAATGTATCACAATCAATATGTCATTGTAATATAACGTCATTTTTCCAAAATTGAAAGCGTCAGATCACATCTTGCCATCTTTCTACGCCCCTTAGGAAGGCGCGTCCTACTGTTTGAGAAATCGTGGTCTATATAGTGTAGTTTATCTTTGAACTGATAACCTCAAACGAAACATAACTGAGGAATTCGACGCTGTCGTGGCACAGAATAACCCCGCTCGTTTGCGTTCCGTTAGGTTAACCTTAGAGCGGTTTCCTGTTAGCTCCGTAATTGGGGTCTATCCTGGGGCATTTTCTAGAGTTTTCTAACTAGATTGGAGTTTTTCAGCATATGAAATAAGCAGTAACCAGGGGATCGTTATGTTGCTCAGAAAAATATATAATTAAACAGAACTTTTGTTCCAACGTTAGCGTTGTTCAGGAAAATCAATATCTATGTAAACAGGACCCACTGTATTGCTTATACTTCTTGTAAGGTTTCATTTATGCAATAAACATTTTCATTTTCATTTTTTTCATTTTATGTGAAAGAGCAATTTTACCACCTAAAAACGATATTGTCAACAAAATAAAAACAACCACTTGGACTGAACATAATTAGTGCTACCATTTTAACTGCCGTAGGAAAGGGTGAAAATGTAAAGATCCCACGCATCCCTGATTCCCATTGATCTCCCATTCCAATTTAAAAGACTGTAATTTCCTATTAAACGCGCAAGGGCAAACATTAAAGGTAGCTGGGGTGAACTTGGAAAAAACGTACTTCTCCCACGGTCAATTGTATGTAGCATGTTTGCGTGTGTCCAATGCCCAGAATCTTTACATTCTATCCCCAGAAGGGAAGACATATAATATCGTCTAAAGTAGCGCATTAAAATAGTGTTATGTTGTGTTCTATGTTATGTTCTGTGCTCTGTTCTGTGTTCTGTTTCGAGTTCTCTGCTGTGTTCTTTATCAGGAATAATGTTACGAAAGAATACTTACGGTTGTGCAATGTGTCAGGATTGAGGTCATTGGGCCGGGCAGTATAGGTAATGTCAAATGAGCTTCTGAGCGCTATATCGATGCGTTAGCACCTTCAATCCTTGTAGCAGAACACTAAAAACCCTAGGAAACTGCAGATTGCGCCCCAGATTGACGCCGTGCAACCTGCACCCAATCTATACCACGCAAGTTACGAAGCCGAAATGCAATTAAAATTGCAGCCTGCAATCTCGTAGTGTGATGAAACCGACGCGTAGTTATTATCTAGAATTTTGCACCTTCCTCGTGCTTGGCTGCTATTATGGGCAGTATACTGCCCGTTTCGCCAATAAATTGTTTCGGTATCGCGTGCGAGTATGCTGCGTGTTCCAGATTACTAAATGTTTCGTTGGTGTTAAGATTTTTCAAGACAGCTTGGAACATATGTCGTTTTTTGGCGGGTAAAGGGATTTTTAGCCGAAGGCTTGATGCTATAATAGACTGGTTTTTTGAGGTGTGGTAAAAATAGAATTCTATAAATAAAATGAAAATAAATAAATCAGGGGACAATGTCACCCACATTGACCTAGTCCCAAACTAAGCTCTAGGTTTTTACTATGGGAAATAGACAATGATATAAATACTTTTATATATATATATAGATATAGAGAAATATATATATATATAGAGAAATATACAATTAAAATATATAGAAAACATCCATGACTCAGAAACAAATATTCGCGCTCATCATACAAATATCTGCCTTTACCGGGATTTGATCCCAGGACCGCTAGCTTCGTAGGCAGGGTCACTACCAACTAGGCCAACGCGTCGTCTATTTAATTGAACAAAAATGATTGAATTAATCACTCGTAGTCAGTTCTTTGTCTTCTTCTTAGTAAGCAAATGTAATGAGATATTAAGACTGGTTTTTATTTTTTTTGGATTACATTAAGTCTATCTTTAAAATTAGTCTTCATCACTCTGCACAATCTGCACAATCAAAATGTTCTAACTGAACCAAAAACTAAATAAATATATCTGTAAGTTTACACACGAAGAAAAAGAGCATCTGCTCTAAATAAACGCAACCCTTTTTATAAAGATCGAGTTTCCGTTGGAAAAAGCCCTTTTTTCCCTTTGTCGTTGGTCTCTATTATATTCTTATGGTTCGTGTGTTATTTATTATAAAATTTTCTAATTGGTTAAGGACATAACATAACCATTAGACGTTTATTAACTATTCATAGTTTAGTCACAGAAACTTAATTTTTCAAGAGAACTTTTAGAGAAAATCCGTTCCTATACGACACCCACCCACTTAAGTTTTCTCAAGTTTGAGGTACGTAGCACTTACTAAAATTGTTTCCAGCGAACATATTTCATGGTTCATACTGCGTTTTGAACTGAGGAGAACGAGCCTGAAGAGATCACGCCGAGAAACACAAAATTTCACTCGAGCAAGAGAGACTTGTGCCAAATTCGGTGAAGTTTCGTTCGGGAATAAAACTTCAGTGCACTCGGGATAAAATTCCAGAAATAATAGAGGAGAAGGGCGTACCACGAATTTGCCTTGGTCACAATCGCGCGGCAAATGTGGAGCGAGATTCGATACACAGCAAAACTTCGTCTTACAGTTCTTTTCAAATGTCTTTTGTGTAGAATAACCGTATTTTAGTGTTATTTGTTTATCATGAACTTAAGAATCTACGTAAGGACCAAATTCAGATCCAAAACAAAGCAACGTGCGTAAACACCTTTTCACAAGCTGCATTTTGTGCAATCAGTGTTAAAGATAGCCCTTCGGAACCCTGACCCCCCATAGCACGTTGTCATAGTGACATTATAAAACAATTTGTTCGGCACTTCTTACGATTTGAATCATAACGTCAACGTGACACAGTTCCATGGTGCATCAGGGTTCTGATTGGCTGATAGTATATCATGTGATCACTTTTGAATATTGTCACTTTTACTCGGTATACGATTCTGAGTTAGGTACGCAAGTAATAAAATAGAATATTCAACGTTCACACAAAACAAATGCAAGTGACAAGAACACAGTAACATAATTACAGCGTTAGAAAGATACCATACTCAGCATTGATTACTAACTTATCATCTATACAAAAGCTACAAACACCATAACTTTACTATGTCAGCTCTACTTCAGTAGTTTCCCCTGAACCACACTTGGCACATCTGCCTCGAGTTCACTTTAAATTCTCCTTTCACGTAATATCGACGTAATCTGCTAATGCACCGCCACGACATCTCTTTACGACTGTAGCCCGCTAGGAACAGATGTGCTCGCGAGTATACGGCTATGTGTCACTATTTTTTACCCCTCTCTGAAACCCATGGGGGCTCCCAGTTGTTCGTTCAGTTGCTTATGTTTCGCATTGACAGTACCTTAGTGGTTGGTGTTAGTTATTGATGCCAAATAATAGAGGCATAATCATAGTAGTCATAGCTGTATTATTTTCTGTCTGGAACTGGATTGTTTTGGGACACTTATGTTTGTCGTTACCAAATTTCAACGGAATTCTTAGCACTTAAGGGACGTATTCAATGGATATACATATAATAAATAAGACACATGATAAAAAAACAGTTTTCATGAGTTAAGACCCTGTGCGGGATCTGGGATTTTTGTCTAGTTTACTGACTAGGATACATTGTTGGTTCAAGATTTTGACTACCTACGGAGCTAATCTACGAAGTTAGGAGTCCATGTTTGAAGAACACTAATACATTTCTTAATTATCTTTAGTGTATTTAATTATCTATAGAATAACATTTTAAGCAAACGATTGAGAGAATAACAACCCCTTACCTGTTCTATATTAAAACTACACACAGTTAATTATTTTTCAGCTCAGCTAGCAAAAGTTGTCAGCGACTTCATTGTCGCTCGAATATCCATTTCTAATTGGTCTATAATGACAAAGACATAGTGAATGACCATCTAGAAAATACGAGGATGTGCTTGCCGATGCCGATTTGGAAATGCTAAATGCAAGTTCACGCCCCAAACAACGGGAATTGGCCAACATTCCCCAAAAAAAAGAATTTCATCGGCAATTTAGAAAAAGTGCAGATGTGGAAATGCAATAAAAATTGTAGGTATAATTTTTAAATTGCCTTATACACTATTTGGCAGCGCGCTCGGCCGATAATTGATATTTGCGATCTGAACTGCCAGGGAGTAAATTTTTAACAAGTCGAGGGAAATACCAATACGAAAACGTTAGGTAAGGTTAGCTTAGTAACTAATGCGAATAAGATTTATTTTATAATTTTGAGGTTAATTTCTCGTGATACTACGCTGTTGTATCCCGTTATCATAAAGAATACAAAATCGTCGCAATATTGCGAACTCACTGATGATTTATTCAAGTCACTACAAAAACCTTACCTAACATAAGTCATAAATAATAGCACGTACCTACCATAATTCCATATATATTCTTCATTTCACATTCAATGAAGGACATGTTAACAAGCATAAAAGTTGGAATGCATATACACATCATGTTCTGCGTTAAAACAGGATATGTTTCATCACGAATATGTTAATAGTTAGCACATTCGCTGCGTTTCTCTTTGTAGCAAAAACTGCCTACGAACAGTGTGTTAAGAATAAAGATAAACGAGTTCCAAGCGGACGCGCAGGCAAAGCTAGCATTGACTTGAACATTATGAATAAAAATTAAAATATGTACTGGACTACTTTATACAAATTAACCTCGTCGAAAACTAACCTCTAGAGTTGTACTAGCGCTAAACATGCAATAGATCATTTTATACTTAATTAAAACATACAGAAAACCTGTATAAACAAGTCGCGCAGTTAAAGTTCACTGTGACTTGAATTCATTATTTCCACTTCAGTCCTTGGATATTATGGTTTAGAAGTAATGCGGTCGGGTTTTTTCCTTTGCAAGCAGGGCTGTCAAGAAGTCATAATTAGATGATAATCGCACGAACTCAACTCGAATACATACGGGTAGCGATCAAGCCGACTTGCGGTTACATTTATTCAGAATACGCGAAGCCTCCCATTTGCATGCTACCTTATGGAAGACATACCGCCGCGGGCGCAGTGGCCTAGATTCAGAAGGGCCTTGTAATTTGTTCTACATATCATTCACAACCCTAAATTGAGAACGGTAATGAGAGCTACAGGGTGTGTTAGACGCGAGACATAGTTTGCATTTTCTAATAATAGCATATCAAGTATCTAAACATGATTAAATGGAATATAAAATTCAATATAGCGGGTTGATAGTAATTGCATTTAATATTGCAACGCGCTCGTTTTGTATTAAATAAACCAAGATAAGATAGAGCTAAAAAGAAATGCGCCCACTTTAATTTCATGCGCCACTTGGTTTAAATGTTTAACATGTCTTGAGCACGAAGAGGATTAACATGTTTAACTTGGCTGTTCTATACCAGCTGCTTTTAATAAGTGTACGTGCCGAGCATACGGACAGAAACTACGATTCATACGTGGAAAGAAAAAGAAAATAGTCGTTTACGGCTTAGTAGCCGGCACTACGGCAGTCCGTATTGTGACCTCATTTTTATATGGTTTTCGAGGACTTTTCGCGTGTTTGAAACGTTTTTAGCTGGATGTGTTCAGGTTATTTCTTGTTTAAAAAGGTTTTGATCAAAGCGCTCGATTGCTTTCGTAGTAAACCTTCCAAACGCTAAATTCATTCTCAAAGGTATCAGTAATCTTTTACATGAAATTATGACTTTCTAGGATTCAAAGAGACGCTATCGCTTCGTTTTGCTTAATGAAAATATAAAAAAATGCTAGTTTAAACTGCATAGCACAGTTGCATAATCCGACTTCTCTTGCAAAAATTTATTTATTTAAAACTGCTCTTTCTCAAATCACCTTTTATTTTCTCCAGTAGCGACGCCTCAATCAAATATTAAGGGAAGAAGTGAAACTACCACAAAAAAATCGTGAGAAAACTTCACTAAGTAATCACGAGTTTTCTTAAGATTAAGCAGCTTTTTACCTATAATCACCGCTCCCTTAGGTCGGGAGTTAAGTAAGTCCAAGTAAAGACAGCGCAACTTTGTTTATTGGGCCTGCTTGATAAATCCCCGGGGTCACCATTTTGCTAACAACGACAACTGCAAATTTCTGCAAATAGTTAAAGTCTCAATTTGAAATCACCCTATAGGGACGTTTTTTGTACAGTCACCCAATAAAAATGTAGAGCATACTTAGAACCTTGTCATTGTGAATGTCATTGTTATCGTCATGTGTGTCATTTGAAGTTCCGTTTGAAGTTAACTATGACAACGCACTAAAGTGCTTAAAATTTTCGCTGGGTATTTTTATTTTCAACAACATTAAATACAAAGACATTATCAAATAAATAATGCTCTTATAACCTACGTCTAGCAAATATTAATAATCACGCGCTTAAACCAAAATACAAAAGAACTGTATTATTCATAAGGGCATTATTATTCATACAACTAGATAGGAGTTGAGCAGAATTAGCTTACAGCACAAAGAAACTTAAGTATGTGCATGTTAATAATGTTATTACATAATTATTAAACCCGTTAAGTGTGTAAAGCGAGACGATACAACGATAGCGCATAAGTATGCATATTGACTCATTTTACAGCTTTTGCCTGTGATTTTTTGACTATGCGATGGACTAGTTGGTGGTGACCGTGCCTACGAAGCTAGCGGTCCTGGGCAGAAATTTGTGTGTTGAGCGCGCATATTTGTTCTTGAGTCATGGATATTTTCTACATAATATGTATTTAAGTATATATTTATCTATATAATTATTTATATCGTTGTTTAGTATCCATAGTACAAGCCTAGAGCTTAGGACTAGTTCAATAGGTGTTACATAGTACCCAGATATTATTTATTTTGACCGCGTCAAGGCCGACTGTGATTTTTTTAGAATAAAAGTACGTTATGCCTGTTTCCGAGCTATAAACTATCCTTGTTGCCAAATTGAATGTCGATTGATAGTGTCAACAAATATAAATGAAAGAAACTCATGGAATTCATCGTATAGATGAAACATTTAGACCTTTGTGAATTTATAACGAGTAGAATATTCTGATAGACACGTTACCTATTGAATGTATTTAATATTGTAATTCAGGGATATCTGGCAGACAGTAATAATTGCCTTTACCCTACACGAGTAGGTCAAAGAGTAGGTCAAGGGTAATAACCCAGGGACCTACCGAAATTAAGGCTCGTATGTGAGATTATGTAACACAAAAAATAGGAACCAGAATACAGGGTGAGTAAAAACGTATGGGCTTTTATCTGACTGCCCAAGAAGGGTTGTGTTTTAGTGATTGTGTGGGTTTGTATGTCTGGTTCTTTGTCCCTTGTAGAGGTCGAATAAATGACCCAATTTCTACTCACGCGTGTCGCTTAATTTGTGTGATATTTCTTTATTAATAATATAACTTACATGAGATAAATTAAAAAATGCTTAGTTTTGTTTAGTATGACAAGCGCTTCAATTGAATAAAGACAGAATTGCGAATTTTAAATTATAATAACATACATAGACGAGGCCGACGGGGAGGACTATGTCCAGCAGTGGACGTCTTTCGGCTGACATGATGATGATGATGGTGATGACATAGACGATAATATCAGTCAGAACATAAAGTTAGATTAAAAAGCTTGATAGTAAGTCTTAATAACTGTATATTAGAATTTGCATGTTTTTAATCTTGACCAAGATTGAAAACATGCTAATTCTGGAAAAGAAAGCTGATACAGGAGATAATAACAGAAAGAATGCTCAACGTCAGTTTTCCCCAGAATCGTTAAGATAACGTACCCAGTGCCACGCAATACATATTATTTTAATTCAACTAGAGACCTACGTAAATCAGTACGTCTTCCACAATTTATCTATATATCAAAACTGTATTTTTACCAAATATCACAAACCGAACTTCCGTTACTTCAAAAGGCAACGTTGAATATTTAAATGCGGTTTTTACAAAGGGTTTCGCATGAATAATTTCGAAAGACGATATTCGTGGGTCACCCGCTATAAGCTGTGTTTAGGTCAGGCGATGATTTGTGTTCGCTCGTCTCTTTCTTCATTGGTTTCTTTAAGTGAAACATTTAAGAGGTGTAGTGGTTAAGTCTACACAACAATTATTTGTTTTATTTTTATTTTTTCACCAACTCTAAGATTGCAACTTTACCGTTGATCTGAGAAAAAGTAATTCTGTAATGAATTGTATTATAAATCTCAAAGCTTAACTAATAAAGTTATGGAAATTAGCGGACACAATATTACGAAAACTATTTGTCTTTTACTGGACCCATGTTAGGTTAGGTTAGGTTAGGTTTCAAAAGAGCAAATACTCATCTATATACAGATTGATTTTGGACCTCTAAATACAGGACACCCTGTACTTATTTATGAATATGCAAACTACGTATACAAGAGCAACGCCGTTGGGTTTGCATAGGATTTTTCAGTGTTCCATTTTCAAAATATAAACTACTACATTAATCATAGGGTACGATCCGTTTTCAAGATAATTTGAGTGCACTTGCACAGTTTGGTTCTGGCCATCAATAACCGCGGGTTAAAGCGCGTCAATCGATGTATCGTGTTGAATAATATCGCAATACGTCAGTCCCCGCGAGGCGTTATCGCAGGACTGTCTGCCGGCCGATATTTATGACCATGAATTTAGCCGCCATTTTAGATTTGATTTTTTGAATTGATTGTTAGAGTTATCGCGATTCAGTGAGGCTGGAAAGGGCGCGGGAAAACGCTTACAGAATCGTCGAACAACTACAAAAAACAGTCGGTAACTTTTTTTTAAAATTATTTTCACAAGTTTAGACACTTCTCAGTACTTTGGAGAACCATTTCTCCATACACGTTGTGATTGGGCAGGTAAAAAAAATAGGCTTAATCATATTGATATTGTCCGCGACGAATCATTACCCACTACATTTTTTAGAGACAGCAATCAATAAAAAAAAATTGCTACACCTAACCAACGTGTCTGTTATTTTATATTACTCTCAAACACAAATCTAAATAAAGCAAATCGGAACCGGGTAGTTGGGTACCTTTCCTTGTAAGTTGAACTATTCTATACATTTGGACACAACTTTGCATTACAATACACTAAACTTGACATATGAAACGTAATGGACTAAGGACAGCGTGTATAAAACAACGCCATCTATGGGAAATACAGTTGAGTTTCACTTCTGCACTTCATTCTATCTATAGCTTTATAATTTTAACTTCAAATGCATCGCCCTCTCGGTCCACTTCATCCACTGCGATTCCTAAACATCTCAATACTGGGTTTTAATCTAACTTTGGTGCAACTGCACTCTTCAGGGCAGTCCAACTTGGGGGTGCTTTAATTACAACCCTCCAAGTCTAGAGTACCTAACTGACTTGCTATGTTCAGCTAATTTTGGTTAATGACTTAGATTGACATTAAATGATTTTCTTGGAGAATTAAAGTAGAACGTCTGATTCCCATAATTTGCGGTAAATCGGTACAAATGTGATTAGATTGGATGATCCACTCGACTTTCTTTTTTTACCATTAATAATAAAGTGGGTTCCATATTATTTGATAAGAACTTGTACGTGTCAAGGCTCAAAGGTTGTATAAAATTGTAAGAATGCATCTTACAAGTCAGCCAGTGCCATATTAATGCTATCACATATCCGATCACTAGTTTGCCTAATCATTACAAATTATCACCAACATATAGAACATTAATATTGAAGTTAATCATTTACATAAATAAAAGCCAAGTTCCAATTACGACCAACTACCAAACAATCACGGACTTCTAACAAGATCAAATTTAAAATGAAACATTTCGACATCAAAGCAATCCACTGTAAAATAAAGAACACAATAACAGAATCAGTCTACGTAGAGACAACGTTAATTTAAAAGAAAATACAACGTCATCTGCATGAACATTTACCGAGTATTCCGTAATAATAGAACTTGCTCGACCTTTCGGATTTCATTATCTGCTGCTCATTTCAGTCTGATAATAGACGAGCTATTTTTGCTGACTTCTGAGACAAGTTACATTAGGGTTCCTTTAAGAAGAACGACGCTTTTGTACTGATTAAAAAGCCGTTTACATCAAATAGTTAAATAAAAAAAACAGAAGTTAAATTGTTATAAATAGCACGTCATAAAGTGAAGTGATACTACCACGCCACATGCTACATCCAAACCACAAAATGTAAATATGAATTATAATTAAGTGTATTTTGGCATTATGTTACGTGTGGTGAATGCTACCGATAAAAATTGCTATAAATACTTTCAATAGTATACGCAACGAGCATAGCATTGTCAACCTAGAGTCGACTAGTTTTTTCTAATTTAGTCCATGTCTAAAACGAAAAAGAGGACTTCTGGGGCCCAAGTCAAGATTGCTGCAAGAAGCACCGTTTGCTGCTAACGTTTTTCTAGTTCTATAATTCAAAATGTATGGGATGACAGTTGACCACATTGTTTGTCTCAACGCTTTTTTTATTTTGAAAGAGGAGGCAGACGTGCAAGCGAGCCACCTGATGGTAAATGATCATCGCGACCCATAAACACCCGCAACACCAGAGGAATTGCAGGTGCGCTGCCGGCCTTTGAGAACAGAGTAGGCACGATTTTTGAACGCCCCCGAGTCTTATTGGGTCGGAAATACAGACGCCGAAAGCTGATTCCACATAGATAAGGTGCGTGGCAAGATGGTCTTCGAAAAACGCACGGTAGTGGATTTCCAACTATCAAGATGGTGTTGATGAAATGTTAGTTTGGTACGAGTCGTACGATGGTGGAATCCAGCGGCTGGTATCCGAATAATTCCTCGGAGCACTCCCCGTAAAAAAATGTGGTAAAAAACACAGAGGGAAGCAACATCCCTCCGCAGGGCCAGTGAATCCAGATTTTTGAGAAGCCACCGGTTGTGATACATCGAGCAGCTCTGTTCTGCATTCGGTCAAGTGGAAGAAGTTGATATTGGGGTGCTCGGATCCAAATACGGGAGCAGTATTCCATGTGAGGCCGGCCGTATTTAAGCCTAACTTATACGCTTGAGAATATCATCCCATACATTTCGAGTGATAAAAAATAAAACGTTAGTAGGGTTTGGATCTTGGCTAGAGCCTCTGACTTTCGAGATTTCGCAGATTAAGTACTGTACTTTACTACTGTGAATATTCAACATAATTGAATATTATATGAAGCAGTGTCATTCGTCGCTCGTGGCTTGTACTTAATACTCTAAAGCCATTTTCTAAAGTTTTTAAGAGCTTCGTCGTTATTATCAAGAGAGAATCTCAGGGGATTCTGTAAGTTAAAAAGTTTGAAAAATCTTTGCCAAAGGCTAACTCGGGAATGTAATCATGAAATAGGTAATTAAAGTCTACTGTACGGTCGGCATTATAAGCTGCACGTTGCACAATTAAGTGCTTTGTCAATTTAACGTTACGTTTGAACTTTTGTACTAATCTGTCAAAGGTGTTAAAGCGACAAAGTACCAAAGTATAATTTAGATGACCAAAGTTAACAGGTTATGTAATCTGGATTCAAGCCGGTACATAGATATATAAGTGATATAATTATTAATCACGCAAAGTAATAGTTACTAAAATTGTGTTTCCTTTACAAACGTTTATTTTTTCGTGTATGTGTTTTTACTTTTTTCCAATGGGAGATCATTATTAGTCGTAATTATTTTCGGTCTAATGTATAGCGACTTCGAATGGTCATTTGTCACAAAGGATTGTATTAAAGCTATAAGATAAACAACAAAGCATTAGGACTAATAAAAATATAATTTCTAAAAAAACTTGGCTATAGCTTCAACAATTACTTAGACAGTGGTATTTTGGTTTTTTCTAAGGTTGAATTGTATACGGAACAGCCATTCCACGTCGATTACCACTTGGCCGTCTTGGTTCGTGTCTCCGCGCAGTTTCCAATGCTCAACATTTCCATAACGGTTGTTTATCAGAGTCCACACTTAGATTCCGAGAGATAGCAGCCCTACTGCTCACTCCCTAACATCAAAGCAAAAAATATGGCACGTCTGAAAACTTGTTAATTAGTTTACAACTTTGAGCCGATTGTTGGCGATGTCTGAGGGTCCACCCGACCATAGAGCTAACAAACTACTAGAGCGCCCTAAAGCAATCTCCTATCTAATTACCTTGCAAAAAGACATACCGCCTCCAGACTTTGCATATGTTTCGCCCGTGTAATCAAAATTTCATTGAAAATACTCTTGTAAAAACTTTTTCAGAGGCTCATGAATAACTTATGGCCCCCGCCACGCCTCACTTGTTATGTTTAAAACTTTTTTTATTTTCTTCTCCATTAAAAGGCGGGGCAGGCTGACGATTTAGCGACGGCCCGATGAATAATTAGGGAGTATTTCTTGCCTGTCACGTTGTTAATGAATATCAGAGCAGTCTTGTGCCTACTTTTCGAAAGCGGGAGGAAAAAACCCGCCAAGAAATCCGTGGTTGTTCCGCAGAAGGAATTCCGTTAATTACGGGGTCCGGGAGATAAATAAGTCGCTAAGCACACATTTGTCCGCCCTCCCGGTTTTTACTTCGGCTTTTCCAAGGAGTTAGTTATTGGGTAATTTTTTTCTTCGGCCCGCGACCGGATGAATTATAGGAGCCGTTTGTGTGCGTGAATTCACTCGAAATAGCCTTTTTATGCAGTATTTGTTGGTTCGGAGATGCTTCCGTGGAAATACACGCTGTTTTGGGGCATGAAAAGATTGGTCTATTACTATTATATCGCTATAAATAGGTTTTCTCAGGTAAGTGCTTCCGTGCCTGATACTGTTTGATTAGGGAGGTAGCGTGGGGTTGGACTATCAAGTGATTTTTTCAGAAGGTTACAGGTACCTATTCAATTATGTAATGAAAATTTTAACCCAATAAAAACACATGTATTTCTTCCTCCAGTTTCAATACGTACACATGAGTGTTATAAAATTCATTTGCTCTCAAGGACGTCTAGTGACTATTCCTAAGCAAAGTACGCCCAAAAGACACAACGTCAAGTGGCGCCAGCATCTACGTAAACAAATATTTGTAGGAAATTAGTTCTGTGTTAAGTAAACCTCCGCATGACTTTTATGCGCTCGCTTTGGCTCGCGTGCTATAATGTAGTGATTCTTTATTTAGGTAGCCACGTTGCAGGTGAATCGAGTCCGAAGGCTCAGTCGGTAAGTGGTAAAACTTTCTCGAGGGAAGGATCTATCTCGTACAATGTTTGTTGATTTAAAAAGGTATGCAACGAACCTTGCCTAACCTAAACTAGATCACCAATTTGAGAGAATCACAAAAGAGAAAGTGTGAGCGGGGTCAGATAGATATTTCATCTCATTTTTGGCAGTTGTGTGCGTGCGCATAAAAATATGCAGCTTTGTTTTGTGCGTTGCTCGAACAACATATTCAAGCAACACAAAATTAAAAATAACACATTTCTACCCAAACTTGTCTCTTTGAGCATCCATTGGACCTAAAGATGTCGGTCGATAGCCTCAATGGTCCGTAGACTCAAAATCCCTTTACGCATTCATGTTAGCAGAATTCGATAACAAAAGGTTCTATTGAGACGTCAAAGTACAATGGTCTGCAAACACGGCCGGAGGAAGCAGTCGACACGGACAAAATGGGTTATCGATGTTCATTGCTGCGTTTGCATTGGATAATTAAATATCGATTGTAACGGGAGGTGGTAGTGCATTGAAAAAATGAGATAGGGTCGTTTGGGGGTTGGAAATTACAAGTAGGTACTACGTACAGCGTGGATCACTGCAAGGGCGGAAAGATATGAACAGATAAGTGTGAAAGAATTTTATTTCATTAATCTAACGATGTGCAGGTGGCAGAAAACTTCCAAAACTTTGGAAATATTTTCCAGAAGATACTAAGAACATTTACAAAAACATTTGAGCGTATTGAGAACGAGAATTTAGGGAATTCCTAGAATTGTTTGTACAAAAGTTTCACAATTTCCTAAGCCGGGTGATTCGCAAAGACATTGCAATATAGCTAAATGCTTAAAAAACATCCACGATTAGGGAACATATCTGTATTGGTGCTAAGCACACAAATATAATAATTACCTTACCAGGGATTGAACTTGCGACCGCATATCAGGAGTGATTTTAAGTAACCACGAGTAAGTACAATTATTGTACTTACTCCCTAATATACCCACGTGAGACTCGGAGTGCCATAGGAGCTACGAAATCAAGGCAATTTAGGTTAAACCATAAAGTTATTTTGTATCTGTTTCAAATTTGAAAATACATTTAAGAGCAAAAGTAAACTGAACTACCACTAGTAAGCATCATCACATAGATAAAGTAAGAGACAACTCCACGTTCCTTTCATAAATTCCATTTAAAAACTCTGCCTATTCCAGCCACAGGTAGCAAACCTGTCAATATAAAACAAATAACTCTCACAAAAAATCAAGCAATGGAAGACCAATTGCGGTAAAATTTCACCAGAGCTTCGCCCACTAGGCCATACATATTTCAAATCGGGATAGCGAGGCACAAAAGAAATGCGACCGTCCTTAGTTGAACCGTTCAATTTGCTGGTCACACTGATCGACCTTTTTACCCTGAATTTGCCACAGGCGGGAAAACCGAGGCTATATTTTATATTTCAGTGTTTTATTGAATGTTGAGCCTATGTTTGTAATGACCACTACTACTACTACTACTACATAAACGCATGGAACACGTATGTATTTGGGTTTTCTGCCGTTTCGCCAAACAACGTTTGGTCGAATATATCGTTTCGCAACCGTTTCTTTCGACAACCCACGTTTATTTCTGTAACTATAAATATTTCAGGATTTGTATAAAAACTAACCTAACCTATAGGGTCTACAAGAAGGTACAGAAATAGATCCTGAAATATTTAAACTCGACCAAACGAGATTTAGGTTGCGAAACGATACATTCGACCAAACTTATTTCGGCCAAAAAGGCATGCCATGGCACACCATGGATTTGACAAAACGTATAGAATTGAAAAAAAACGCTCCACGCGATTGTTCGGCAGCTTACTGACGTAGGATTGACATCCTACACATTTTCGATAGCAATAACGTTCACACAATACAATCGTAAAACATTTTCGAAAACGTGTCAAATTGAATGGAATTTTCAAAATTGATAGCGATTGCTAGCGATCGTAATTAGTCTTGTTACATGCCCTGAACTGATAAATTTCATAAAAAAAAATATCGAATTTCTCCATCTTTTTCGCTAAAAACGGATCGACATATTGATTTGAATAAGACGTTGGAATTAGAATAGTCTTATAGCCATAGATTTACTTTATGTTTCAGAAATTAGCAATATTTATGAAATAACAACAATTCTACGCTGTCTGATTCACGAAGAGAAGCTTGAAGAAAAGGGAAAAGACTAAAATTTACTTTTGCTGAACACCAAATTCAACTATATTACAAACGTTTTAAAAGTATTGGTCGTTATTATTGTGAAAGTGTTCGAAAGGTATCCAAGTTTTCAATGGAACCCGCGGAAGGGTGAATTATTTGTGTGTTGCGCGAGTTTGTTCCAGAGTCCAGGTTGTTTTCTGTGTATTAAAGTATGTGTTTCTCTTTAAAACTATGTCAATTATTGTAAATAATAATAATAATAATCATTCTGTGTGCGCGATTCCCCCTTTTAAAAGAAGAATATTACAAGGTCCGTAGAAATTCACATACATATTTTTACTAACATGGCGGAAACCTTTTTTACCCGCTACATTTAGGTTTCGCCACAGGAATATCGCTTACAGAACTTATAATTAACATCTGCAGAGGCAATTACACGACGCTAACTTATTTGCATCTGGATTGTTCTGTTTACTCGGCTCCGTGAAGTTTCGAGGCAGAACATCTGCAAAAACCGCGAATTGTTGGATGTAACTCAAGTTCATAGTGGTTAACTACCTAGGAGATTTATTTTTTAATTCTTTTTATGGTATGAAAAAAGCAAACAAGAACACTGGCCACTTGAAAGCATTTGTTACTGAGAAGCTGGCAGATTTCGATCCTAATGGGCACCAAAAACTCAGTTAGTTTTATTAGAGCAGAGAGAGGACTTTCTCATTCTAACAAATACCATAGTTCCTTATCACATCAACTGATCGACGAGAAATTTGGTTCATATAGAAAGAAACTCAGAGACGGACATGTAAGCCTCCTCTGAATGCTAACGCTGCTAACTTTTCTTTGACTTGCAATGTATGGGGTTGACATAAGCGGTCGTACCAATCTGTCATCAGCTTACGACAATCCTATACATTTGGTCGATTTTGTACGCTGACGCAGGCGTGGACGTTCGAAAATATTCGAAAATAAGAAGTCATTTCCACAATGCCGTTATGCAATTGCACGAAATTGCAGCGGGCGATATTCCAGGCTACCCCGAGAGCCAGAGAACATCATTTGGGATTGGCTTAGCTCACTTTAGGACTCTTTCCTGCACTCAGCTCGGTTCGATGGCCGCGGGTGCGCCACGGTACTTAACATACGGGATTGAAATATTTGACCGTTGAAGTTTGTTAATTTAAAAGCAATAAAGTTAAGCTTTGCTAGATGGCGCTGGTTTTACAAGAGAACTGTAGCCGAAGCAGATTCAATCCTTCTCCGATAGTAATGAAGTTGCATTACAGGATTTTGGTCTGATATGCCGCCATTTGTCTTAGCAGGGCAACGTCAATTAATTTAATTTTCTTTGATTTGTGCAGGCTGGAATGCCTTTCCCATTATGTTTTTTTTTTTAAAGATTTACTTTAGACAGAAGTGCAGCATTGATTATATTGTACGTAGTTAGCTTACGAATCATCTATGACTGTATACCAGTAAGGCAAACTTCTCGTTTAGGGAATCTATTTGGAAGACATCTTAAAAAAATAAACAAATCCCAATGTTTTTTCATTGGCATTCCTTATCAAAATTCGCCAGAAATAAAGTATCCAACTGACCCGTACGGAGTTAACAAGCAACGCTAACGTCCAAGTGAACTGGAGCGCGATTGAATGTTATGTGGAAGCACGTGGAACCATTCCGGCCCCGGAATGGGTTCCGCAACCAGAAATAATCGTACCGCTCGCTTTCTGCATCGTCAAAATTCAAATTCTTCGAATAAACGGTTTAATAGAATATTATGTAGTGAGGTGGTAAAAAGTTTTAATTTTTAGGGTTCCGTACCCTAAAGGACCCTATCGGGACCCTATCGATATACCTACGCTATCCGTTCATCCCTATGACGACGCGCTGGCAAAGTTGGTAGTGACCCTGCCTAAAAGTAAGGGCAGATATTTGTATGATGAGCGCGAATATTTGTTCCTGAGACATGGATATTTTCTAATTATTCAAGCATATATTTCTCTATATAAGTATTTATATAAAACGAACAAACATATCAAACAAACACAAAACACATACACACATTATACATTTATCTGGTACCCATAGCACAAGCCTAGAGCTTAGTTTGGGACTAGGTCAATTTGTGTGACATAGTCCCCTGATTTTCATTTATTTACTTTATTTTACTGCCCGCTACATACACAGGCGCGTCTCGGCAACGGTTGCCGTTCGTTCCCGGCAATAATTCAATATTTCCACAACGATCTCGGATTGTAAGACGAGTATCACTGTTCAACCTCATCAAAATATCGCTCCGGGTACCGCTTATTTCTTTTACTAAAACGTAAATGGGAAATCCAATAGCGTAAAGCTTTCAAAGAAGCCGAGAAAACGTTATATTTGCTCAATGATAATATTAACAGGAACGTTAAATAACTAAGTACGATACCTTTTTAATACAGTTGCTCAAAAAGTGACACTTTCTATCTGTACCCAATGGGAAAAGTTGGATTTTTGGAACTTACGCTTTTTACTTATTGTATCCGCAAAGTTATATTTTTCTTTTCAATTGTTTTACCATTAATAGTTCAAATTGCACTGATATTTTTAATCAGATTAAGATATATCAAAATCGTGTGTCGCAAACAGCTCGGGCCACGACATATCGGGAATCGTGTAAAATTACATACACTTTCCGCACTCGCATCAAAGTGTACCTATTATTTTTAGCCATATATCCTAGCTTAGTAAGACATCGTTTTATAAAACAATACCATAGTTTAAATACATAAATACTTTACTAAGTTTCGTAAATTACTTTGCAAACAACAACATTAGGTAACGAAAACTATCAATTATCAATTATCTAATGTACAGGGTGTTCATCGGACTTAAAACAAAATAGGGGAACCCTCATCGCCCTAGTTGGGTGGTCATGACCTAAAATAACTACCTAGTGGAAAACTTCCTTTCATCTAGTACGGTGAATAATTATGCAAAGGTAACGGAATCAGCTGCAAAACTAGCTAGCCCATTGTAATTCGTCTTAAAAATGAACTTTTCAAATATAGGGTTATGATTTATTCCAATTAGTGTCGCTTTTTCTTTTAATCCGAAATGTTATTACTTCAGTAATAAAAACACACATGTGCCTACAGTAAAAAGGCAAATACAGCATGTATTATTAAATAGGAAATCGAAAATAAGTTTTAAATACTCACTATTCTGATCGTAAACGGAATGGCAGAATATTCCAACTTGAGTCACTTTTCTTCTAAAGCAAGAATATCATTACTCTGCTAACAAGACGCATGTACTGGATTACGTTTCTTTGAACTGTGAGGAATCTTTGGATGATAAAGCCATATCGATTCGTATTGGCGTCGTACGTATTTCGTTTCGTTTGATGGTGTTTGGGAATTTTTACATCTTTTTCAAGCCGCTTTAAACCTTACGCGCTGTATTTTACTGACATTTTATATTCATTATTTTGAGACGTATAGTCTCTTTCGACTTTTTAGGCTGTCACGTAGCGTCTAGCTTTAGAAGAGATAAGGACTTAACCATGTCTCAGAGAATCTTAAAATACAGATACTTTTAAAATCGTTTAATAGCAAGTTTTCTTTTTCATTGAAAGTCAAAGTATTTTATCCTTAGCGATAAATAAGCCTAAAGTCTACACAGCCTTTAACTAAACTATTTGTATTGCAATTCGATATAAACACACATGTAAAGAGCAATACATTGACTTCAAGACTTAAACTACCTACATCTTCTCATTAATAATAATAATAAAGGATTTCAATATTTCAATATTAAAACAACTAAACTTCTATACAAAAACATTCAAATCTAAATACTTCACCCTTACAAGGATATGAAACACTCCGTCAGCCAACCCTTCATTAGTCGGATTCCTTGAAAGAGTTCTCGAGACCGGTCTAATTCCATTCAGTTGCTGATTGCGTACCTGACCGGTTTTGTTTGGGGTTTGTTTAGATATGAGCCGAGTGCCGGGAGATTACTTACGAATGCAAATAGAATGTTTACATTGAAACACGTTAGTAGCAAATTAGGTCAGTTCAATAAGAACACCCTGTGTATTTTGAAGGTTAGAAACCAGTACCGCACATGATTTGAATTTTATTTGACAACTTAAAGCTCCACATACATTATAATATTACGTTTTTATTTATAAGTATATAAATAAGTAAAAAATAAAAATGGTGGTCGAATTCCAAACGACCAATGTATTCATGAATCAAAGAATTAAATAATTATTTACAAAAACATATTCTAGAGTTTGCATCCAGCAACGCAATGAGCACGGGCAATTTTTCATGTCAAAGATCTACCAAGATACATTTAGTTGAGACAGAACCACCAAAAGGGCTACTTTTTCCATTTTTCAGACACCGTTTTTTTAACAAAGCTTGACAATACCGTCAAGTTGAGAAGTCCTTTCTAGTCTTACGTTAAACACGGCTTGAATTCTAAGAGGAAAGCGATAAAAACGTGATAAGTTCCAAAGCAGTATCGTTTCCAACTAAAACTAAGAGCCAAGTAAATGTACAAACAAGTAAAATGTAATGTATTCGGCGGCATTAGCGCAACGACGGGGCCGTTCACACGTGGCGACGGTTTTCTTATCTCCTCCGAGCATACGGCGTTGTTTAAGTCAAGATATTTACTTTAAAAAGCACATTAAAGCTGTCTTTATCGGTCTTAAGTCGGGGTAGAACTCTGTGTTCTTCAGAAATAAAAAATAATGTGGCTAGTATTGACGTAGACCGTCGTACGTGCGTTTGCCTTTGTCAATTCCATAGGTACATTATTTCTGGCCGTAGTAGTATTCTGCCTTTCTGGCAGTAAATTCGTAGAATAGAACTTTTTACTAGCCCTACCGGATAAATAATAATTTATAGAAAATAATGCCTACAGGCTGATTTAATACACATACTAACGCAGGTAATTTACATCACCCTGTCTGTGTTGTATTCACACAAAGCCTAACTCCGCTATTCCCGTAGCATCTTGCGGTTATTAGGTTTGTTTGAAATACATAGAACAGGGACCGGTATTTAACATCTTACTAATATTATGCGAAAGTTTGTTTGTGCGTTGGTTAGTTTGTAACTCCGTCACGGTGCATTCGCTGGATGGATTTGGATGAAATTTGGAATGGAGATAGCATTTACCATTATAAGCACATTCCCTTCTATCGCGGGAAAACGTCCACAGCAACGTAGGAGGGCCGAATAATTAATTCTAGGCGGACACAAAGTTACGCGGGCTACAAGTCCACTGTAGCAAGATTATAATAAAAATCTACTAAAAATGTGTAAATGTACGAGTTTACCTATGCGTTTTCTGACTTAAGAGAGCTATTCTAAATCTACATATTTTTGAGCTATAATAGTAGATTGTACAACAAGTGCATAAAACGAGCCATTTTACCCAAGATGTGCATATAGCCACACGAGCCGGAACGGCGAGTGTGGATAGTCACGTCGAGGGTAAAATGGGTTTTATGCTCGAATTTTACACTCTGCTTTTCACTTCGATTGCAAGGAAATAAAACAAGAAGCACATACTTACAGGATAATTTATTACATTTTTATATTTAATGTAAGTAATTAAAATGTTATGTTTGCGCATGGCTGTAAGGCCTGATTACCACAACTTACAACTTGCTACCAAATGTCAAGAAGACTAAATGTGTTAGGTTCGCTTTGCCTAATGTTAAACCGGTAGATTCTAGTATTTTTCTAAATGACGAGTGTTTGCTAATGGTAGATAAGGCGGTTTTCCTAGGCATAACAATAGATACAAATTTGCAATGGAGTCCCCACATAGCTGCACTGGCAGGTAAACTAAGTTCGGCAGCTTACGCCGTTAGGAAAATTAGACAACTAACTAATGTTGAGACAGCTCGCTTAGTTTATTATAGTTATTTTCATAGTGTTATGTCTTATGGTATTCTGGTTTGGGGTAAGGCAGCTGACATACAAACTATATTTGTGTTACAAAAAAGGGCCATTCGTTCTATTTACAATTTAAATTCCCGTGACTCCTTAAGAGAACTTTTTAAAGAAATTAATATCTTAACTGTAGCGTCTCAATTTATTTACGAGAATATTATTTATGTTATTAAGAATTTAGATTCTTTCACCAAAAACTCAGATATACATAATTTAAATAATAGAAATAAAAATAAAATCGCTATTCGAAAATTCCGTGTCCGTAAAGTATATAAATCATTTGTTGGTCAATGCATTCATTTCTATAATAAATTACCTGAAGTAGTTTTAAAGTTACCCTTTCCAGCAATTAAAAAATATTTGAAAAGGTCGTTAATGTCTAAAGCGTATTATAGGGTCGAGGACTACCTATCTAACAGACAAAAATGCATGGCCTACACCCGAAACTTAGTCAATAATAATTTGTTCAAATGCAAAAGCTTTATCCTGCTTTTTTTTGTCTGGGGGACACCGTTGATGCAGGAAAACATATCGAAACTTTTATGTGGTCATCTTGCACCATCTCATATACACATATATAAGTAGTTGATTCTATTTTATTTTATTTTATTCTCTTCTATCTTTCTCTCCCGTAAGATTTTTGGCATGGTTTCCTGGTGAACTACTGTTATTTGATATTATATTTAATTTAATACTTGTAGCTTTATATAATGCTAGACTAAGTTGTACCATTGTAATATGAAATATGTTTAAAAATGACTGACTGCTGAGTTTCTTGCGGCGTTTCTTCTCAGCAGTGGTCTCCTCTTGGGAAGCGGTGGTAGTATCTTGACGTGTAAAAGTGCCCGAGCGGCCTACTTACTGAATAAATTTCTTTTATCTTTTTTTTTTACCTTCTTAACTTTTTTTTAATTTTCGACTATGTGACGTTTGACAGGTTTGACTATGGTCTGATGCTTAATGCCAAGTTATTATAAATATTTGCGTTGTATTTTTTTACCGTAAATGCACGCCGTAGGTATTATTCGTAAATTTGTATTTAGATAGTTATACAAATGTCGTAATTAAATTAAGATGTAACCAAAATCTCATAAAAATATATCAATTAAATGAAGGTGTATTGTGTGAAGGCTGTAAGGCCTGATTGCCTTAGTCTTTAAAGAAGAAATTACTTTATGCACTAGTGCATAAAATGCGACTTTATGCAGCCTATACCCAGCATAAAGAAGGACTTTACGAGCATGAGAAGTGAAAAATAATTTTGCAACCCACAAACAACAAGTAAATAGCATTTTAGCAATGTATTATTAACTCGAGCACATAAACAATGCTGCGTACTTTAGCTGTCTCGGTTTTAAAACGATTATGTTATTCTGTATTAACTTGAATTTTGTAGCGAGCACGTAATAATTTACTTGTGCATATTAAATTCTAACAGTTAGGTACCGTTTCAATGAATCATTAAAGAATTCCTTAATGAAGTTTGTTTATTTTAATTAGTTGATTATCTAGCATGAGCGCTACCTCGACTTATGTTCGAAATTAAAAAGGGGGATAGGTTCTAACGACTGTTTTCTTTTTTTAATCCTGCTCGATAAAGGTTGTAACTGTAAGAATATAAACAAATGAAAACACACTGTATTTTTCAACCGTTTATAAAATGTGAAGATAAAATTCGATTTTAAATATATATTTAATTGCAATTGTAAATGTCTCACGAATCGAATCAAATAATACAACCTGTATTTTGTATCCATAGACACACAAATCACTAGACCGTCCGATAATCCGACATATACTTAAACTGCGCCCTAAAAAATATTTTAGAATTATAAAATTTCAATAATTATACATTTTCTTAGTATTTAAGCTGGAAAGTTGTCTCTGTAAGTACAATCACCCACTATTTATTCACTGAATTATTACCGCTCGAGGAGAGTAACCTCCGTATTAGTTATGTAGGAGTTAAAATTAGAAGCGGATCGCGGCGTCGTTTGTACTGAAACTACTACAATATTCTAGCAGTATAGCAGCGCTAGGAGTTAATTTAGATTTGCAGACATTTACCCGATTAGTTTGTAGGTAGAAATAGATCTGGTTAAAAATAAAATGGATTATTGTTTTACAACGTATATATTTAATAAATTGTTATCCGTTTATTAGCTAGCAAATTGATTCCTCGAGTGTATGATTATGAGAAAGACGTTCAATTTGTTTTTACTTGTAATTGTATCAAAATGGCAGGCAGATAGAGCCCATTAAACTTTTGTATGGAAAACACTCGGAAGAAATTGTGTTAAAAAGTTGTACGAAACTTCCCATTTTGGTCCAAACTTTTTGGCAACACGCTTTTGAGTGCCTTTTTGTTAGTAAATAGTTTGATGGTCTACATATACCTTTTCTGCAACTTGTTAAATACAGGGTGTTAATTAAAAGTAAAGATAACGAAAATGTGAATGTGAAATATAGTAATGGTTTTATCTAAAAATTCCACAATGAAAGAATATTTCATTTTTGTGCGGGACTTTTTTACAAACAGAATGATCATCATCAGATTACTTGATGCCGTTTCGCACTGCATCAGATCCGTATATGAGATCAAGGAGGGCAGAAGGAACTGCTATTCCTATCGGACAGCGCCTATGTACCTAAGTGATCAAAAAACAAATGTACCACTGTACTACGTTATATTTGGTCATACGTTATATAGAAATGGTAAGGCAAGTCCTACTAGATTTTGTGGAAGCGCTTTGGATCAATAATGCAATGTCCGGGAATTTAGTATGGAATAAAAATCTGTGACCCTTTTTCTCGGATCTAAATTCGCGTAGCCCCTCGTTGTATCTCTCCACAAATTTACACAAAAACAAACCTTAATTTCAGTGACACAATGCCACAAATCTTCACAAAGCGGACCCATTACTGGCACCGAACGCGTTAAAAAATTACCGTTCAAAAACCAGCCATGTGTCAACAGGGCGGTAATCAGTTTTGCACACATATAATCACTTGTGCTCATACTTAAATAGCCGATCCTTGTGTGCGTAGGCTAATTGATACCGAGTTCAGAGGACTCCAGCATAATATTGGCTTTCTAAAGGTCACCAAACCAATTTCAATTTTTCAACCTTGACATTATGGCCACATATTAAATAAAAATCCGGTACAGGATGTTTTTTTTCAGTAAAAGTACACTATTGTAAAAGGTGCTCTTAATGTTTACTGTTGTTTTAAAATCCCCAAGTTATAGCAAACGGTCTCAATTTTCAAGTTACTCGGGCTAATGGAGCGCTTTAATGGGCAGGTTGTGGCGGGAAGGTATTGCATTACCGGAAGATAATATTGAATGCCATTTGAAATGTTTTTATAACAATTACGAGACGTAATTGGTCACCGCTTGTAAAGGGGTTTCTATTACGCGCTGTAGTATTTATTGCATCTGCATTTTGTAAAAAAAAAACAGTAACTTAAATGCTGTGCTGGTGCCTCATTTGTGTGCTTCAGTGGTGGTACATGGTTTATTAGACAACCAATCTTTCACCAGCGATCATCATCATCATCATAATCACATCAGTCGAAAGACATCCACTGCTGGAAATAGGCCTTCCCCAAGGATCTTCACGACGGCCAGTTTTGTGCTACTCGCACCCGTCAGCTTCTCACGATCTTTACCAGATCGTCGGTCCACCTTGTGCAAGGCCTGCCAATACTAACATTACCGTTGGTATCTTACAATAAATTATAGGTACAGATGTTGGTACATAGTCACTTTCGACGAAAAATCCATACGCAAAAGAAATAAAAAACAATGTGATAACGTTAAAACTATATATGAACTACTATTTTATGAGCGCTATACGAACCCTTTTAATGCATTTCATAATATTTATGTGATGAAAGCGAGTATTTTTGGTTTTTGGGTTTTGGCCGTTTTCTACGTATTTGAGAATTTATCAGTATAAGTATATTTATTAGGCAGTAGAAATTAAATTTTACCATTAAGAAAACTGTCTGCCTTTTTTAAACAAGAAATTATCGGTTCCCTAAAACAGCCTTAAATGACTTCTACAGAAACCAACATTTCCTAAAGACTAAAAATCAAAACGAGCCATGACTGTTGAAATAACTTAGATAATTAATCATTCGAAGCAAAACTTCCGCCTAAAGGGAGAACTAACGAGAAAATCTGAATTCGCGAAGTAATTAGTAGTTGGCAACAAGTAACATGCTTTAGTTCAGCCAGCCGCCGCTAGATGTCGTTAATCCTTTAATATGGTTACCCTGGTTCGGGGAAGCAAGGATAGCGCGTCGAATTGTGGTAGCACACATATCAGCGGAGTTAGACGGGTTTATTCTAGATTGATACATGTTTCTTCTTTATGCACACAGCACACAGGCCACCTGATGGTAAGTGGAAACTGTGACCCATAGACATTCGCATTCATAAGACTGCAAGCCTAAGACTGCATGCGTTGCCAACCCTGAGGAATAAGAAGGAATGCCTCTACCTCGTCTTTTCCCCAAACCGGAACACAACAATGCGAACACTGCAGCTATTTGACCAAAAAGAGTTTTAGGGGAAGCATAATTGCAATTTGACGACTCCGTAATACCAAGTTTTTGAAAAATTAAAATTTGAGAATGATATAATCGGCCAAAAGTATTTCGGCCAGACGGCAAATACCTTCTCATCACCGTCCCAAAAAAAAATCGTAATCCATAGCTAACAGTGGTACAGAAAGTTTTGGTTACTAGGTACAACAGGTATATTGTTTTGAACAATAAATGGGTCCCAAAAATAGCGTGCGGATTTCATAGGCAAAAGGGTGAGTACAGTTTTAAAGTGGTGTATTTTATATTTTATTTCGATAGGAATTATTATATAGACCTGAGAATAAAAATCCTTTTAATTTTATCTTCAATACTTTTTCCGAAATCATTTTTTAAAACACTGATGTGACAGTTCATAACTTTCTATGCTTGTATCCTTCTTACGCGTTGGTCTCCAATCAAAAAGAAAAGAGAAAAAGTAATCGGCACTTACACCCAGTATTCATTGTTTTGATTTCGTTTGCAAGTTTGTTTCGACTGTATTTTAACGACGACTATTGCTTACACCTGGACTCTGGCTTTTCTACTTCTCTCGACAACCCTGGCAGGGATTTCGATCGATTCGACACCACTTCAAAAAACTATACTCACCCAATTGCTAGCAGCGAAACACCATGTAGATACCTACTGAGGGCAATGTAAAGGCGTAAAATTATTAAAAAACTGACAAGCTCTCTACATTGATACAGCGTACCTGCCATATTTCAGGTCATATACTGTAAGGTCCAAACATAAAACTGCCTGGAGGCGAACCACGTGTGATAACGGAGATTAGTATGCGAACGGGAGCGCTCCCGCTTGATCTACGACTACCCTCATTGATAAACGATAGAACAGTACTGGGTAAAAACGAACCGGTTTTGTAACGAATTACATAACCCAGACAAGCAAAAAGCTAACGACACTACTACTATACATAACTATTATTAAATAGACAAAAACCGCATTCATAATTTAGGATAAAGTGAAAAAGGTCGTAAGTCTAGTATACTCCGTTTATGTATATACCCTTTTTATTACGAATTAACTCGACTTGTGTCCTTTTCACTAGGAATCTCTAATTGCAGAGCTGATAATTCTTAAACAGCTCAACTGATTTTTATGAAACCTAACAGGGACCTACATTTTTTTACTGAAAAGCATGCAAAATGGCTGACTGTGCGCCTCTCGCCGCGTTGTCTTACCTAGTGTATCTGTGTGTGTTCGGTAAGTTGTGTACTCGTGTATAACGAACGAAAGTGCCGACCTTGCATGCTTCACACCTTTTTAGTGTCCGTGATAACTAGCTAAAACCCACACTAGTAAAACTAGCTTTCTATTAAACAACACCTTATCCCAATCGGTTCATTAGTTTGAGAGCTACGATCAGGAATTGGATACCGGTAAAATTTTAGAACCATTATTATGTACTTAAAAAAACCTTTTCTTTGAAAACGGGACTCAAGAACCGGATTTTAACCGGCTATTAGAGGAACCTTAATATAACGTTCACTTCGAAATAACCGGTTTTGAATTAAAAAAAAAAAACAATTAATCTTGACGCATACTACGCGCGTCTTCACATCACAAGTCAAAAACCCAAGTTGCTATGAACGCGTTGGTTTCTCGACTCGCAGCTCGTGGATTAAACCGTTTATTAAGGTTAAAATAAAGTTTTCAAAAATTTCACGATCCCTGGAAAAGTTGGGACCGATATCCAAATAAACCGGTATAAACCGGAGTTTTAAAAACCGGTTCCGGACCCTGGCTACGATACCACGTACCTTAACGGCTTTTCATCAAGCCTAGCTAAGAACCGCCCTAGTAAAACTAACTTACTATTTACCAAAACCGCGTCTTAATCGTTTCATTAGGTTAGAAGCTAGCGCGATGTCACGAACACCAAACTGTTTGCGTCGGGGTTAAAAAACAAACTGCATACAAGAAAATATGTCTAGACATTTACGTAACAATCACAATCGAGGTTGTCATCGTCCACCTCAACCACAAAATAAAATGCGCAGTTGCAAAAAGCACAAATGTTTGACATTGATCCCTATCCCGTTACGTATAAGAGTTCTTACATTTTTGGTGAATTGTAAAGACACCGTTGCGATACTGACGTGCCAAAGATAGGGTAGATAGAGGGTAAATAGATAGTGAAGTGTGTCAAATGATTTTGTACCATGAGGATCGACGATCATTTCAACTTTTATTGTATGGACTGCGGAGTTCAGCAGTTGTTCTTACTGTGGCACTTTTAAAGAACATGACATAAAGTGTGATACTTAGTTTTACGGTCCAGTGCCTGGCGAATAAGACTTATTTTCCATCAGCTTGGTAAAAATACTCGTAAACCGTTTATGTGACTGGTTCCAACATGCTACTAACGTACCCATTTTAGTGGTTGTTCGTATTTTTAACGATAATTTTCGGCTAGTTAATGGTCTAAGATCCGAACAGGAGACGATTTGCACCGGCTGTTTATTCGATGAAAAGTATTTTATATCAAGTTTAATACGCTAAATAATATGTGGCGAATAGGTAGGCTGAAAAATTGCAGTCCAGTACTCATATAATTTTTTTTTTTAATAAAGGAACGTTTATTTTAAATTGCAAATGCTTGTTTAATAGACAAATTACATACTAATCGAAAGTATGAAGCCTATAGAATATGTAAACGTTAGATTTGGTGCAAATTATTAGTACCGACTTACCTGTTTATATACTCAATAGTTTGACGGGAAAATAATAGTAAACCTAAGGTTTGCATATTCTATGGGCTTCATAATTTCGATTCGTATGTAATTTGTCTAATAAACAAGAATTAATATTTAATATTTTTTAAATAATTATATACTGGACTGATATTATTCAGCATACCTATTCGCCATATATTACTTAGCATATTAAATTTGATATAAAATACTTATTATATAATACACAGCCCGGTGCAAATCGTTTCCTATTAGGATCTCCTACTATAATATGTTAGTATGACTTTGTTGTATGACGTAAACTTTTTGCTGTTTTTTCAACAAAAAATTATGCGATGCCATGTGGTTGCCGGCTTAGAATAGTGCCACCCCGTGCCTTCCTGTCGTAGTCGTAAGAGACGTAAGAGTCAAAGAGAACGATTAAAGGCTAGTAGTATTGTTAGGCGATGTGCTTGCAACCCTGTTACTAGTACACACTGGTAAACATCTTTGCCTGTAGGTGTGAAATTTGGTTATAGAGTTAACAACAAGTTGTTAGAGTTGTTGGTAATTCTGTAGCTATGCCTACCCCACTCTGGGATGAAGGCGTGACGGTATGTAATGTGCATTTGTAGTGCGATTTGTTGATTTTTACTTTTTCAATTCGTCTCGCATACCTTGACTTACCTACAAGGGAAATTAAAGTGAACCCTCGTCAATATACGCAAAATGTAACGTTTTACAAATATGTTTGCTATAATCAATGGTAACATCAAGAAATAGAATGTACTTCTTATCCTTCATTTCCAATCTAACCTAATTTAGATACTTAAACCATTCACAAGCATTGAAAGTTGAGGTTTGCGTGAGTTTATCACAAATGCATTATTTCCGTGTAGTGAAGTCATAGTGAAGTGTTTGTGATTGATGATGAAGATGAAGTGTCTGTTTGGACCGATTGAGTTGATATTTGGTACACATAGGTATGTAAATTGATGACTCAAACACAGATGTGCAGTTTTTTTTTAATAAGACACAAATGCAGGAATAGAGGACCGGGGGACAAATTATAAAATTAAAATAATACCTACTGGGTCACATATCAAATGAAAGGGCTCATTATGGGGATTTTTGATATTATTGTAAAATAAATACTTTTGATTTTATTCCTGAAATAAGACGAAAATTGACCATTCCCCCCGAGTTCAATTCACACTTGGCCAGTTTTTTAGTCTAATTAGGCATTTTAATAAATTTACAAAAACTATATCATGTGGTTGTAGTAAAAAGCCAATCAAAACTGGTTTTATCCTGACTTTTCTAAAAACTAATTCCATTCATACAAAAAACAACATTATTTTTATCAAAAACCACAACATTATATCATTACAAATCGGTTGTGTACATAAAGCATGTCCAGATCCATACGAAGTTAATGTACCAGAATGCAAGCGGTCTTAAATCACTAAGCTCTTTGCGGGCACTTAGCCTCCCGCGGGACGTCGCACTGTCCGGTACCGTGTACCGGTTTTCTCGAGAGTGTACCGCACTATAAATAGAATGGGTTGTGGAATATCACGTGGTTACAGGGTGTTATAAATTATCCGAAAACAACCTGTAGTGGGAAATTTAATATAGTTTTTAAACCGTAGAATGGTTCATTTGACAGATTGTTTTTAATCAGAGTGCCGAAAAGATCCAAAATCTTTAAAATCTCCGCATGTGACTTTCAATAACCATTTCAAATTTACAAATCTCTTACATAATCTAAAGCCTTAAAAGCTCCTTTAAATATCATATTACACAACCTCTCGCCAAAATTCCCAAACGCATGTACGCGACCTTAAATTTAAATATGCTTTGGTACGAGTAAAACAAGATCCACCAATTATAATGAATGTCTAAAACAAGTATTTATTGTACTTATTTGTCTGAAACATAAGCAGCCGCGATGAGATGTTTACTTTCGGGTGTTTTGATGTTGTTGTGGAGTGGATATGATCTTTATCTACAAAGATTTAAAGTATTTTTAGCAATTTCGCTTGCAAGCGAGATATGAGTTTCTGGAAGTAACAAGGTTTGAGATTATGAATACTTAATGCCAATGTGACTTCTATTTTGACAACTTAACGGATAACGTTTTTGTTATACGACAATTTAATTTTTAACGAGCCTTATTTTTTGTATGTTATGGAAAAAAACAACCGTTAAATATTTTTACGCCTAGGGTGTTTACATTTTTCTTGATCAGATTTAGAAATTGGAAATATTTATTCAAAACGTCAAAGGGTTATAGAATCAGAATGAAGAAAATGTAATTGTCGAACTTTGCCATGCTTCGAAAAACACCCGTCAATTTGAAGTTCAACTCACCTCAATAAAAAAATCTATTTAAACATAATTCCCAAGCAAATTTCAACGACCAATATCAGACGAAATTGAATCCGTCAAACAAAACTGCTCGGCCGAGGCAATCCAAGACAAACGCGCCACAGTATCTCTGTCAATCAAAACGAGGGCTGGCAAATAGCGAACAGGGTACGATCCGTTTAGTCCCGACAAACGTCGGTTAAGCCGGGCGGCGTTGCAACCCTGGTCACGTGCCTCGCCGGCCAACAAAGGATGGGACAAAAGCTAACCGAGGTTGCTACGGTTTAAGTGACAGCCTAAAGTATGGAGTCACGAGATTAGGGTAGTATATTTTAGCGGGATTTTCGATTAAGTTTTAAACACTAAGCTTTTGGAAATATACAGTCCAAGAGGTCTTTAAAGTGGTTCGGGTTTAAGGAAAGTCGGTGAACATCGCGTAAGAGCATATGAGCCCGAATGAGAAAGAGATACAATTCCGAAGGCCTGTATGTGTCTTGTTTGAGCGTTAACAATGCAGATGGCAGAAAACATGAAATCAAACCTTATCAAATATTTCACCGGTATGTTTTAGAAGACGTAATAAACTTTGAAAAACAGGAAAAAACGGGAGCATATCAGAAATAATTATTCAACATTGTTCGCAAAAGTTTTCAAAAGTGCCATTTGATCTTTAGCGACGGGAGAATTCAGGAAGTTAGGGAAGGTCTACTTTGTCGTTTTACGTAAATTCCAAGTACATTAACGCAATAAAACTCTTTACAACACCCTGTAGTGAAAATGATTATGAAATTTAAATGGCATCAAAAGCAGAAACTACAGACCACAGTATCTACGTCCAACTTATAACGAGACCCACCATTACTAGCCAACCAAATCCTAATGCACCCACAAACGGCTTATCTCGTCAAAAACCTGCGCTCTGCTACCAGTCCGTTCATTACTTGCGCCACAAAGACGGCATTTTTCAGTTCCACTACGTGCACGCCTATTGTCTAGCGCATTATCCTAATTGTCAGCGCATCCTGCGGGACCAGCTGATCGCCTGTCAGATAGATCTCACGCCATTAGTATAATAGAATGGGTAATTAATCTGGTGTTGCGAGTTGATGAAAGTTTGCGTTGGTGAGGGTTTTGGGATAGTTTGCGGGGTTGGAATTAAAAGGTTTTGGTCAATATTGATGATGCAAGCAGCAATAACAAACAGAATACTGAACGATATGCGATATGCCAGATATCATTTGACAATCTAATTTGAGATCAACAATCCTTTTAATCTCGCCATGGATTTCGTTGCTTCTTTTCAATTGGTATTATTTTAGCGATGTTTCTCAGTCGTTAGAAAGTCCCCTTAGCATTATACCAACAAAGCGTTTTATACTTGTAGGATTTGAGATATAGAAGGCGAATTTTACGTCATCTGAAGACATAAAAAACCTGACAGAAAATAGAGTACAGTGGCAACTCCACCAACGGGCGTAGCTCTTAAGTAAATGATGATTGATTCAAGACATTACAATGATCGTATGAATACACGATTCTCTATTTTCGTAACACAGTTTAAATATCTACACGAAATAATCTAGAAGCACTATACAAATGGGTAAGTTTGGCAAACAATGTGTAAGCGGATCGGGAGGAGGTAGACGGAGCGCAGGCAAGAGACAGGTGCGCCGTTCAGGCCAAATCGTTAAGCTCGAGCTGTTCGAAATAATAAGTAGTTCCACCGTTTGAGTTGCGGAAAACGTCGCCAGCAATTCTATTGAAAGGCCGAATAAAGATAAATGGTGGAGTCGACTCCCATAACGAGCCGGAGTCGACTGTTTTCAATTTGCCCGCACCCGCTCTAGTTCGATTTAGTGTAAATTCTGAGAAATGTATTTTTCGCATTTGCGATCGTCTGGTGTGCGTTAAAAGACCCCGGTCTCGCTTGAGATTTACTTTTGTGCCGTTAACGTTGTGTTATTTGTTCTGCGGACTGTTTCTTGCTCCGATGGCGGTTAGACGTTATGGGGGAGCGTCGTGTTACGTTAAATCAAAATGGGAAAACAATGCGTGAAGCTGTAAACAAGCACGTGTAATGTCCCATTGACTTGTGCGCTTACAAAAAGAAACAAAAATACGGCATAGTTCTGGAAAATTCTTGTGATAAAAGATTGAACCCGTATGACTTGTTACAGATTTGTATTGGACTATCTATATACTTTTTCACCTCTAACATACAGGGCGCCACTTTCTACGTAACTGTCACATTTTTGACGTAAAATGCTTAAACATGGCAACAATTTAATATCGATTTTTTAGTTCAATTTTATTTAATATCTAGTTGTTTGTGTCGCACTGTACGAGGAGGGGTAACATAAACTGGAACGAAGTTTGGAAAAGAATAAACTGCTAATATAGGATCGGTATAATTCCTGGAAAAATAGGATAGATTGGTGTCACATATCTAAGACTAATTTTAAACGCAGGTACTTCACGACCCATGCATTTTTTCAACTTGTCATTCGACACTTCTTGTCCTTAATAACAAATTTACAAAGAATTCTATCTGGCAAGGGAATGGAATTAAATCTGAATCCCAAAAACATAATTCCTAAGATCCCCGACATTTCATAAAATGAATTTACCAGGGTTACATAAACTGAAGCTTCACATGAAGATTAATACGAACTTGAAACTGGGGATACAAATAGAGCTATGTATCGACGACGTTATACTTCTAAGGATTGCATGAAACGGAGACTTTGCGAACGCGGAACGTGTGCATTTGGAAATTGCACACACGATTTACTGTAGTAAATCGACTAGTTTATTGCCAAGCTCTTTAGAACGAAAAGCAATGTAAAATTAAACAAAAGTTCAAGAGAGTCGTTGCCTTTTAGCTTTTACTAAAAGTCTCGAGTTTGAATACCTAATTGTACTAATTAATAAGAAATTAATCGGTTGCGTTGTTAAATATGAATATAATCTGCCTCACAAACTCAATTAAAGGTAATTTGGTATTAGTACTTGAGTTTTAGTAGTTCTAATTTCACTGAACAATGTGAAATGTTAATCAATGTGAATCGACCTAGTTCATAAATTATGACAGCTGTTACTTGGTGAAATTCGACATTTGTGTCACGTACATCAATCCCACCTTTTACTAAGTATTAATTTGTTGTAAACTTATTATAATTGTCAGCCTTTTGTTATCCTACTGCAAGACAAAGTTCTCTCACTACATTACAATTCCACCAGCGAGACTTTCATTATAATACCACAGTGTCCACAGTGTACCCACAATTACCGTGGTAAAATGATCCGTGCAATAGTCGTTCTAGCTGAATTACTCGGTGCAGTTGCCTAGTTGTTAAAACGTATCGTGCTATCGTTACCCATTTCAATATGGGCCCAGTCGGCGGAACTCACTAACGAGAGTTCTTTACATATTTTTATATCTTCGTCAGCCCCGCTGGCAGAATGCCTGGGAACTTCATGATCTTGCATTCAAATAAATGATGCTCATTTGTTGCTGTCTACCTTAATTAGGCATTTGGTTGGTTTTTGACAGTTATCATGTCCAGTAGTGTTTGTCTTTTGACTTAAATAGTTAGTAGGTTTCATCAATGACCAAATATCTCTGTGGCTATTGATACATTTTATATTTACACACTTGCATAGAAATATTATATGTTTCGCATCTATGGTCAATAGTGCACTGCACAACAACAACTATAGCACTAACACTAATTGCGTCCAAAGGAAGTAAATGCAAAATTATACGTATATTCACAATGGTATTGGTAACACAAAGGAACCTTCGGCTGAAGCGCTTATTTATATGGTATTCTCTCAGAGCTTCAGTGCCGGACTACGTAAATTCTATACAAAATGGAATCAGTATTAAGTTATTTTTAATTTACACCGCACTCCGTGGACAAACGTTTATAACACTCATGTATTATTCATTTATTTTCCTTTTATCATTTGCAAATTAGTCAAGATAGAAATTGGCAGCAAGCGATGTAGTGACAAGGAATACTAGGAATACTGTTGTCAGCATTTAGCTCGCCCCGCACCCCTCCGTAACGTTAAGGCAGAACGCGGTACCCCAGTCGTCTATCGAGCGTATACTAGTGTCAATATACTTATTATTCTTATTAACTAACTATGCGTGTGTTATAATGAGCTCCCATTAGATAACCCTAAACACACAATACAATAATACAATATTTAATTATATCAGTGGCTGCAATAGCGCAGGAGTAACGCAGCTAGTGCTTACTTCAAGACTGAGTCATCTTTATAAATATCTGCCAATATCATAAAAGACGTTCTGTTATGTACTTATAAGAGTATTGATTTATAATAAACTTAAAACAGCTATAGTTATACGAATAAATATTTACTCAAACATAGAAGTTCTCGAATATCAACCCCCAAAAGCATGAAACATGAGCAAGAAGCGAACTAGCTCGAAGCAGAGCACCTATCCATTTCTAGTTCATTTTAACATTCAAATGCAGCCTTGGAATGTTTGCTTCCTATGCTCTTAAGCACACAGAAACTCCAACTATCCAACTATATAGAGACAAACTTTAGTTTGTCAGTATGTGAGTAACACACAAGGACTTCATGCGGTTCCAATCAAATTCGTGGTAACCTATTCGTCCCAGAATTAGGAGAACTTGTACTGAGACGGAATTTGTTTACATGTGACCTACTCGAATATGCGGTTAAAGTGCGACTAAACTAAACCTACGACTAGACTAAACTAGTTTCAAGAAACTTGGGCACTGAAACGCGAAATTCGAGTATATCTCCCTCTGTCTTGCGTAGTAATAGTATCAACAGAAAATAATGGCTGTAGCGTCGTTTTAAACTTCGATAACAAACACAATTACAATTATGTTACCTACATTATCTTAATTAGTGTCTTTCAGGATGAGGAAACTTGGACTTGTTACTAAAATTTCGATTCGAGTACATACCAGTGCTAAATTTGTCATTAATTACGTAAATGACTAAATAGTAAACTAATGTGTATTAAACAGATTGTGTGGTGAACCGCATTTGAAAATTAACCGAATTAATCAAGAAATGTTCGCACAATTTAGTCAAAACTATGTGCATTTGATATACAGACAAATAAAGAGTTTGTAAGCAAAGTAAAGACTTTATCCACTCGACATATTTTATCCAAATCGACAAATACACCAAATTTAATAACGCCGCCAGAATCCCTGAGCTTTTCGAATCACCAATAAAATACTTATTTGTCTTCTCGAAGATTTGTCGATTTTAATATCTCAAGCGTCTCCAATTTGGGGGACTAATGAACTGTTAAAGATCCTGAAAGGGCGATCTCACCCCATTCCATTTTTAAATTAAGAATAAAATGGCCATTCATCTCGAACCGAGGTTCCAGCCCCAGGTTATTGTGTTACCAACCTACAAAAATGCCGGGGTTATATCCAGCCAGTATTTTCCATGCGTGGGCGTAAACGGCGTGTTCGAATATTTAAAACTACACTTCGCCTGAGGTTGTAATTTGACGTCTAGCGTAAATTAAATTCATGATTTAAGTTACATTCTCGCTTCCTCGACTAGTCTTTGACGCGGCGTGTTGATTTATAGCGCAAGTTGAGCCAGCGAGTTTTTTCAATCTTTTTAAACATTCCCATTTTAAAGTTCGTTCGTATAAAAATTGCTGTTGCATGGTCACGATAGCGTTTACTTTTGATCGACAATGGCTAATATCTTTTTGGTCGGTGTTGTTGAACATGTCTGTAACACAACTTGTAATTTGGTAACAATACCTGAACATTTTGGTAACATAAACAAAAGAGTCAATAGAGCTTTTTGATATAAGACACTATCAGTATTGTCCTTTCCTGCCAATGGCATGAAGCCTTTCACTTCATCGGCCCGTATCCCACACTCGACGACTGTTTGCATTAACACGTACGTACACTAAAGGACAGTAGTGACACGCAAGAGAGGTCCCATTGTTACTATAGTGAAGTAGAACTACTCTGATATTACAGTATCCTGTATTTTATCTCGAATCTCGAATTGGCGTCTTTTTAACCCATATAATATTATTGTTGTACTTGTCGATTAAAATCTGTGTATTAAGATTTCATAGAGAATACTGCCACGTCACTCTTTTCATCGTTGAATAGTGTATGTCACTTCCGAATCAACCGAAATAACTGTTCCGATATCCTCTAGACAACCGAAAAAAATTGAAAATAGAACTTCGTATTTCAATAATATGTGTCCTTGTTTAAGGAGACTCGATCCGATACTAATCTATGGTGTTTCTAATCTATGGCGTTTCGGAACGTAGTAGCGTCGAGTCATCTGTCAAAAATCTACTGAAACTTGCTGCTGTATCCAGGACATAAAAAAAATAAAAAAGCCTACGCTTTGTGATTGGTTACTACAGTACTGCAACATTACGGACGCCGGTGTAATGTTTCAGTACTGTGATGTGATTGGCCGACCCTAATAATGTTGCAGTATGAATTGAATATGAACATTAAAAGATTGAGATTGAGTGTTTTATATATTTTTATCTACGCACATATCGTAAGTCCTCTTTTATGCGTTCAAAACCCGTAGGAAATGACCAGCATTATTGCAACTAATTTTACTATGAAAAGTTTCTTGTCTGTGGTAGTAGGTAAAATTTGTACTGTAATGGTTATAACAGTATAGATTTTGGTAAGGTTATGAGTTTCAAATTTGGAACATGTTCCAAAATTAACACAATTTAAATAGGTCCAATTCTAGGATCAATTGGAACGTCAACTCGTTATATTTTTTAGTACAATATCGTAGGATATTTGAATTTCGAACGACATGAGAATAGGGACTTTATTAGTAGGTATGTCTATCATATGATTTTAAAAAAAAACCATTCATATTCGTGACACATGACAGGTTTCTTTTGCCGCCATTTTTGTTGTCAATTCGTCGTATCGTAAGTCGTAATTTGATTTCATTTAGTTCATTTCTTTGTTGAGTTTATTGTGCCACTTATGAAAATTCTGCTTATCCAAGTAGACAACAATTGATTAACATTGATTAAATTTAACATCGTTTGGTGAAATTGGTAGGTACTTAGATATGTTACAGGTAGCGCTGGTAGCAATGCAGGTCATTTGCCTTTCGGCTTCTGAACCCATCTTAGAGTAGGTACTTATAATATGTGTGTAGATAAAGTATTGTACGCGACTCTGCGTAATTGGCATTACAACACTCGTGTCATCTATTATGAAACTCGCCTTGCGGCTCGTTTCATAAACCACACTCATGTTGTAATGCCTGTCATTACGCAACCGTCACGTAAACTACTAGTTCACTAGTATAACCAGTATTGTATTAGGTTACCCCGCTGTAGGCTACCAATGTAACTAGTAGTATTTCATATCACGCATAATATTTTTTCAATTATCTTGTGTAAAAGAAGTCGGATAGTAGAACGATACAATATAGTACTTACGATATTTACTTTTCTTATACATATATTAATGACTTAAATTATTAATTTTAATGAAGTCGTACAAGCTTTTTAATGTCGTACCTTACAAACACGGAACTCGACTAAAAAGCTCTCTATTATAACACGATTGTAAAAAATACAATTCAAACAAGCTCGTAACAAAGTAAAAATACCACAACTCAATCAGTTTATCAACAACTACAGGTAAAATTAAGACCAGTTTAAACTAATGTCTACAGAAAAAAACCGGCCAAGTGAGAGTTAAACTCGCCTGGAGAAGGTTCCGTACAATCGTACATACGTTTTTTTTGTACAGAATTCTTATTGGTCTTCCTGTAATCTACAAGCAATATGATTTTGATTCTTTTTCAAAAAAAAAAAAAAAATTTATTTTACCAGTTACAAAAATATATTTGAGATCGTCACAAAGAGCCCTTTCATTTGATATATGACAGTAAGGTTTGCAAAAGTTTTTTTTTATTTCCTAATTTATCCCCCGAAAATGAACATTTCGGAGAAAATGGGTGACAGACAGACGGACAGACAGACGCACGAGTGATCCTATAAAGGTTCCATTTTTTCATTTTTTTGTACGGAACTCTAAAAATGAAGTAAACGCGTAATGCCTTCATACCTAGTAAATCAAAAGCAACACTACAAAAGCCCAGTCAATACCAAACGTATCTAAAAGCCACCGGGTATATTTCAAATAGCCCCAGAATTCTTATCTTATCTTTTCTTGTTTGCTTAGGACCGAGCGGTCAACTCTGCAAACAGGCGTCAGCTAATACGGCTCGCTGTAATAAGTGTCAAGAGTTCCGGCTTTTGTGATCCGGAGACAGTGACGGAATGTTACGGCAACCGAGTTTTGTTCTAGTTCTTTCCTATTTATATTTGTTATGTTTGAAGAAGGAACATTTATTTAGTGCGAATATGGATGTTACTCGTTGTTACTAACACACCAAAACACCAAAACGGCTGTCAGCTCAGAAATATGCTGCTACGGAAAGTCACAGCGCTGAATTTCAGCTGGGATAATATTAGAAACATTACATACATACATACATACATATCTTCACGCCTGTCTCCCAATGGGGTAGGCAGAGATTATGGAACGCCAGGTGCATCGGTCCAAACATATACACTTCGCCTCCTCTACATTCATCAATCTTTTCATGCACGTACGTCGGTTTCGGGTGCTTTTGATTTGGCCCTTAATCAGCACATCGCGAATCTGGTCACCGTACGTCCGTCTAGGACGTCCCCTACTACTACTATTAGAAACATTAATTGAGAAAATCACATGACCATTCACTATACCTATGAACACCTGTAACATCTGAGGAATTATTCTTAAATTAGCGGTTGTCTAGAGAAATTCTAGAAGTGGATTAGGAAAATAACTATTAAAACATATTAGTAAAGAAACCAAGAACATTTTAGTATACAACAAGCTGAGGCAAAAAAAAGTAAGAGATAGGGACTGGTAGAGAAAAGAAACAAAACTGAGTCAATGCTTGCGATTTAAGAGCTTCTTAAAAATGCATATCGGTTTAGCGCGCCTCAAATCCGTAAGAAGAGAGTTAAAACGCCGGAAAGTTATAAAGGTAGGTTTTGCTTGAGAAAATACGTGAAAAACATTGCACGCGGTTCGAAATATTGGCAACATTATCAGATTTTTAACCATCATCATCATCATCATCATCATCAACATCAGCCCGGGGGCGTCCACTGCTGGACAAAGGCCTCCCCCAAAGAGCGCCACAAGTCACGGTCTTGAGCCACTTGCATCCAGCGGCTCCCCGCGATCCTAACCAGGTCGTCAGACCACCGGGTGGGAGGCCGTCCAATACTCCGTCCACCGGTGCGGGGCCGCCACTCGAGAACTTTTCTTTCCCAACGGTTATCAGTTCTCCGAGCTATGTGGCCTGCCCTATGCCACTTCAGCATGCTAACTCTCATTTTTAACCAATCACTGCTAATTAGTAAAGACATTTTTTTTCCAAAATATAGAGGCCTCCTCATTCATAAGTCACGTTTGTATTGTGGAAAAGAGACAGCTGACTTGGAATGTCGATTTTGAGATCAGCCTCAGTGCACGTCCTCATTAGCACAGTGGTTGCGCAATTGCCGCTTTTGCGTACAAAGCGTAGTCGGGGGAATCAGGCGGATACATCACTGACTGACAGTCGTTTGACTAGTTGTATGACGAGGTAATTGGCGTAATATATGATTCAGAGGTCTACAAACATTGACTAAATATGTACGAGTATCCTGTATTGCACACGGACGGTTTCTACATGGCTTTATTTCACCCTGAGTATTAGGGCTGCATAACCAGACTGGTCGCTCTATCAAAAATGCAGACTAAGAAGATCTCATCTGTGATTGGCTACAAAAAAAATCCAAGAAATCTGTAGGGCCTTCTAATAGCGAAAGCGAGGTGATGCATTTTTGAACACCGCATTCGCCCTTCAAAAGTAGGTAATGAGAGTTTTCGTAAGATAGCTCAAAAGATGAATAGAAATGAAATGTAAAAGCAGTCACATTTAAAAATTAAATAAGCGAAACTTACCCTTTACAATATTTTCTAGTCCACCTACAAATGTTTACTTTGTTTGTTTATTAGGACTTACTTTTCTAAGGTTACAAAAGATTTAAATAAACATACAAAATGTACATAAAACAATACCTAAAGTATAAAAAAGTATCACTTAAATTCAGTTCACGGTCAGTATCGAGCGCTCCAGCCAATATTCTTACCTTCCAATAAAACTTCTGACGCATACAAACTTACCGATTACCCCCAATAACAATCCGGCGCGGGCCGCAAACATAACCGAAATATAATGATCGGGCCAAATATTCGAAGAAAGTCCTCGTGGGTAAATTGAAAAACTCGACGTCGGTTTTATTTTGAAAGAACTTTCCCCACAATAAAAAGGTCGAAACTTGTGCCCTCCCCGACTTTTTCGCCGCAAGCGTCGACAACTTGCTGGTATTAAGGTTTATCTGAGTCTAATAATGATTTGTACAATGTTTTACATTTTCTGTTGAATAAGTCGCTTGTTCGGAATTTAGAGCTCATAACGCTGCTTAAAAAGTTGAAGTTTGCGAATTACAACAGCGTGGATCATTAACAACTTTATTACCTAAATAATATTTTAAAATATTTTTATTATTGTCTTACGATGCTTCTGACTGTGAAGTTGGTTCCCTACTTTTACAATGTGACAACATCTTTATTAACATTACTGTGATAATATACTGCATGACTTCTGCCCCGTCTTAACTAATTCCTAACTGGTAATAAACATTTCTTCATGAGTTATGTTTTAATGTTTTAATGTTTTAATGTTTATTAGGATAACAAACGGTACAATATGACTTAATAGCTAAAAAAAGATGACTGTAACATTAACCACTAAAGTTACCACAAGTTATTAGTACAAATAGCACATGGGTACGAAGTTTAAAGTTTAAATTCACAATTAAGATTAATAACAGTAATCTTCCAAACGGTTCTCTATTGGATGCCATAAAATTATTTGTAATAATAGTGTTACGCATAATTACTTTTAGCCGAAATAATGATGTGCATAATCATCTTTACGCATATATTATTACGCATAATATTAAAAAGCATAAATACAGTAAGCATAATTGTCATCAAGACTAACGTCAAATAGCATAATTGCAAAAAGTCATAATAATGAATTGGCATTATTACAAAATGCATAAAAGTATTGTCCTAAAAAAATATGTAGGAACTAAAACGAGGTCGACGGACGTCCGCTTCGCGGACCTCCTATTCTGCGTTGCTTGAGCGCTTCGCGCCTAGATATCATACTAACCTAACCTAACCTAATGTACCTAACGTGACCTAATTTATAAAATCATTTCAAATGAAATACAAATGCATAGTAACAAAAAAACTGTGTTTTATTCATTTAGAAAACTAATATTATGGTTAAAGATATGACAAATAATTATTAGCCCAAACAATAATATGCATAATGTGTATTAGTCAAATACAAATTAGTCTAACTAAAATTATTCTAATAGCGTAATATGCTAAAAAAGGAGTATGCTAAAGTATTATTATGCGTCAGTACTATTATGCCAATACAAATTATGCGAAAACAATTATGCGAAACAATATTAGTCTAAAACACATTATGCGATCCAAGGGGATCCCCTTCCAAACAGTCGGATTTAAACAACAAAAAATATGAAAAATATGACAACGAGTAATCGGAACATCTAAATAAATTTCACACTCGCATGAACTAGGGTGACGGCACCAATAATGAACACTTTTAGCTGACTTGCACCAGTATGATGGACACTTCACTCTTAATTCAAATTTTAAACGGTCCTACACTGATTGTAGCAAAACAAATGAATAACCCTTATCTTCTCTAAAATAGGAATAAACGGTCCATCACCGTAGTTACATAAAAGTAATCAGAACCGAGTCACCTAGGGACATGACATGACAACATAATCATTTGCTCGCGCATAAAAAGTGATCGAATAGATGTCGGCCCATCATGATAATGTTAATCCGTGTAATGTCGTAAACTATGAGGATCGGGATGGGGTCAAGGCGCGATAACGGTGCGCAGCACGCAAAACCGAACACGCGAACAGTATTGCATTGGGTTTAATTATAATAAAACCATAAGGCATTAACGCTCACACTCAAAGTTAGTTAATGTCGATTGGTTCGATTTTTCATATAAAAGTTTGAAAATGGAACTAGTTAATTATCTCATTGCACAGAAAAATAAAATTATAAAAATAGTAACATTGGTTATTATTAAGTTTTACATGTAAGAACTATCATGACTTATTGAAACGAAGATTGATGTATAAGGTTTTTTATAATAGTGATAAAATCAAGTATTCACCACGTGGATGATAGCAGCCATAAAATAAATAACGATCTCGTTTCTGGTTTTACTGTTTTGATGGAAATTCTTCAATTTACCGTTCAGGCTTTAAAGCAACCTGTATGCAGATATTGACGCGGGCGAGGGAATGCATCATCCGAGCTATCCGAAGTCATGGCTGACGTGTATGGATGAAGACCCGCCCCATTCTCTGACAGACAAATGTGTGCCTCTCCAATTCCTATGCGCTTATTGGAAACTGAGAATCATGAGACTGCGAAACTGTTTCTATTCAAATTTCGAAGGGTGAAAATGTTACATGTGTTATATAAATAGTTAAGACTGAAGATATTATAATGAAATATAAAATATTTTTATGTTTTCATAATGCTTGAGATATTAGTTAAAATTAAGAGTGGCCAAAATCGGTCTTAAATGGCCAAAACCGGTACTTCTACCCTAACATTAGTAACATTTTGCTCAGGATTTTATTTTATCACTTGTTTGATTACAATATCGATGCAAATATATCTATTTATTGTTTATGTGCAATAAAGACACATTACACACGTTTAAATCGAACACTAACGGCCGCATTTGGAGTCATTTAATGACGATTAAGTCGTAGTCGTTACTTACGATCTATTACACACAAATTTGAAAAAGGAACCATTTAACTGTCTAAATCGTAAGAAATTATCGAAGATCTCATTTCAAAGAAAACGCCACTTTATCTATACAGTGTGGAATAGTACCCACACTGGCTACGTGACCAATTAAAGAAAGGAATGGCTAAACGGATGTGAGGGAGGAAGTTAAAGTCGATATCTTGAAGAAAGGGCGATTAGGACTTCCTTCTGACACAAATAAATCAAAGTACTTTAGGCGCGGAGGTGTTTTTATGTAGACATGTTAAGTATGCCGGCTCAAGAACTATTTATTAACTATTAGCTTTTGCGCGCGGCTCCGTCTGCGTAGAAGTCGTATCGGGAACTGTCCAATTTTTCAGGATAAAAGGTATTTAGCCTATGTGCTATTCCAGACCATAGTCTATCTCTGTGCCTTTTATCCAGATTATTTCAGCCGTTTTGGTGAGAAAGAGTTACAAACATCGATACTTTCGCATTTATAACATTAAATAACTATGAACAGAGAATAATAGTACACTGTTAATAGTAAAAACATCGGTGGACGGAAACATGGTGGTATTCGTACAGATATACCTAATAATAATCAAAGAATATAAAAAAAATATCTGATCTCTTTTTTTATATGGCATAGAGAAGGTAAACGAGAACACAGGCTACCTGATGGTGACCCATAGACATTCGCATTCACAAGACTGCAATGCTGAGGACTAAGATGGAATGCCTCTACGTTATTCATAACACCGGCTGTCTGCATTTGAAACATTTGCCTGTTGTAATATTAATAACGCCTGGAACAAAGTATCGTCCGCGCTAACACTGTTTTCAGTATCGAGTAGGTTTTTTTTTAAAAGAATCTCTCGTTAACTATTTCTATGAAAAACGTATACCCGTTGCACGGTATCAAAGTGAGGATAAACTAACGAATATGTAACCCGTATGTAGGTACTTCCAAAATTATAAGTAACGCTAACGATTCCATTTTAGATTTTAACATTTTCATGTATTCCCTACACACCACGTCATAATTTTACTACCAGTGTTATTACAAACGCATACATTTACCTACCGGCGCCGACCCCGAGCCAATATTTACATACTTGCACAATTACATGCACACACCACAGACGTTCACATGTGTGCGTTCAACTAAATAATTGAAGGAACATCGGAATTGCAGTCAGTTTGTGGTTGGATGCCTCGCAAACAGCAGAGAAATGGTGGAGAGTAGGGGCTAATAGTATAAGACTACCGGAAGATATATATATATATATATTTATAATTCAAAAAATCTGGCAAAGCCCATTTTTAGTTATAAGTCCGATGTCTAGTATGACAAAAAGTCTCCCAAGTTTCGTTTATTCTTCGGAACAGGGGACGGGTACGAATATACGACAAGGCAATGCTGCAAGCCCCCCTGATTGGCCTAATTAGTGGCAGCAGCAAGAGACACCTCCTACTTAAGTATATTTTATGATCGATCTCCTCAAAAAACCAAAGCTATCCGAAAGATCATCAATTTATGTGTAACAAAAACCCTGCTGCAATTAAACAATTGAACATCGGACTAATGAGTAAAAAAACCTGCTGTGCCAGGTTTTTCGCATTGCAGCATTGCCGTTTCGTGTTCCCCTTTAATGACGTGACTAAATATATATATCATCTCGTGCTCTTATCGAACTAGCTTTAGTGTCGTGGGCTCTTATAATATAAGGATATAAACAACTTGACTCAACTGAATGGCTGTTTGAGTTTAGAACTGACGGAATTCAAAATAGGATGTCCGCTTTCGAGCTGAATTGGGTCACTTTATAAATGACACGAGATTTTATTCGGTGTCGTGGCAAAGCGGCCAGTTACAAAATGGCTACGAATTTAGAAATGACGTTTTGATACTGAGGGTTAGTTGCACCAAAAGATAAAAAGTAGCATAAAGCCAGTGGGATCAAAATTGATAAATCTCTGAATCTGATTTGCACGTAACGGATTGCTGTAGGTCATACTTTAAGTCTTTGCAATTATTGACAGTGCCATATTTATATATATATATGAGCTTGTTATCTAAAAAAAACCTGTACAAGTTTAAGACTCGAGGGCAAGGTTATAGAGCAAGACACAAATCACACATTCCGGAGCTCTGTAAAACAGCTGTTTATACAAAAAGGTATTTGGTATGGCACCTACTATCTACAACTAATTACCTGACAATTTAAAAAATGATATTATTGTGTAACTGAATTTTTAGAAGATACATTTTAATATTATGTAATCAATCAGTTTTAAACTTTGACATTTTATTGTTTATTCCTGTTATATTATTGTCATTTTTATAGCATTAGTTGTATTTATTTTTAAATTTGTAAACCTATCGGCAATTTACATTGATACTATAGAATTTAATTAATTAAATGATTGATTGATTGATATCAGGTTTGACGATTTATGTTAGTTACTGTTTTTCTCATGAACCTAATAGATATACTTATGATACTAAGGTTAAAGGGTTTTCCAATAGTACCCGCGTAGAAGACGAAGCCAAATGTCGAAAGGTAGACCTATTGTGCTGTGACCACCAGAATGGTGTAAGCGGGACGTGAACGGCAAAAAAAAGTATTTTAGCGATTTCTAGGAAGCTGTATGTCTAGCAGAGGATATCTGTCAGATTATGTCAAGATGACGATACCCAATGGCGTAAGAGATCTCGGATAGCGACCGCGTGAAATGAAAAATAATAATGCATTCAACATTCTATGGCGCAAACTAAAGAATAACTTTTTAATGCAAAGCAGTCGCTGAACAATATCATGTTGCCAGCCACATGTTTTATGTTGTGTTTGTTAATTTTGGTTTTGGTTCTTTTGAAAGGTGTGTGAATCAACATTGTTTTTTTTTCTTTATTTTATAAGGCTACAAGTTTGTATCAATGTCCATGTTAAAAAAGCGTTTACCTTATCTTCGCGAAACATTTATACACAATTATAATTAAAATTGAAAATTAACATTGCGCACAGTTATCATTCCGCATAATTTAGCTTGCAAATTATTTCGTAATTAGTAATACGCGTTGCGTAACAACACTAGCAATAAAGAGTAGGTACCATCATCGTAGACCTTATGCCTTTCGTAATAAGGTCCACCCATGTACAGTTAAGTGTTGATGTTTGTACTTACCAGTTTTTTTTTGCAAGTGAAATGAAAAACTTTAACTTATAAAAAGGGTGTGTCTGCGACTTTATAAGACTTAGGTACGGTTTTCAGATACGAGTGTCAACGGTCGCTAGTCGTCTGAATAAACTTCAAAAAGAAGAAGAAAAGAGTAATAAACTAATTATGCACTGGATCGTAGTACTTAAAAAACTTTAATAAGATAAATCGCGTAGTTTTTTTGACAATGCGTTTTTTTGGGATTTAGTAAAAAAAAATAAAAACTGAACCTTTATAGGGTCTCTCGTGCGTCTGTCTGTCCGTCCGTCTGTCACAGCCAATTTGTTCCGTAACTACTAGACCGATTAAGTTGAAAGGTACACATAATACCTCCCCCCCCCCCTGATCTCCGGAACTACCAAGCCTAAAATTAAAAAAAAAACAAAGTAGTTCATTGCTTGTAGATTACAGGAAAACCTCTAAGAATTCTATCAAAAAAAAAACAAAAACAATACGTATGTACGGAACGCTCTCCACGAGAGCTTCAACTCGCACTTGGTCGGTTTTTTAAACTCTGAATCTTCCCGATGGGTTCTTAAATCAATTTAAGACTACTAAAAATCCTTACACATATTTTGCTCGCGACAAATGCAATTAAGATTAATCGAAATATTTTTAAAGCCCTGCTACAAAAACATTAAATCTCTTCAACATTAATTGTATAACTTTTAATTGTCTGTTCCTACGGATGACTAATTCTTCCGACGTCAATAATCAAAAACAGTTCTTAAAACTATCCAGATAAGAATCTAGGTAGCTTGCAGCGACGCCGTTAAGTCTTTTAGAGAGGGGTTCTTACGTTAATGTAAGAAGCTTAGGATATGTAAATTTATGCCTTATACCAAAAGGCTTTAAGTTTCAAGTTATATTGAGCACCTTGTTTATCTAATCTGAATAATGTAACGTACTGGGTTACTTTAAAGTTCAAAACCGTTTGAACTAACGCAACAGGCAAGTGTTTAGTAGATCAGTAACTTAACGAAAAGACAGAAATAGTTTATTAGAAAATTACATGACCGAATAATATGGGGTGCGTCGGTTGGCCTAATGGCTTAGGGTGTCTCGGTGATCGCAGGGATTGGGGTTCAAGTTACAGTGGTTACCTAGTACCAAAGAGCTGGGTTGGGTGGATCAATATTTCATACATACATACACTCAAGAGCAAAAATAACGGGTCAGAGTGCGTTTTTCATACTACAGAGGCTATTTCGAAGCCTTGGTTCCTCGCCAGGGAATGCTTTTAGTGAAATCTGATGATGAATAGATGAATAAATCTGTGGTTGACGCCGGAATTGAGCATGTTCAGAAAAACATCTAAAATGGCAATAAAATGTCAGGAAATCCAAGTGCTGACCCAAACTCTCCCGCTGTGGTGTTAACTGATTGTGCGATCAGTTAGGTATCTTAAGAACTGTTCACCTCCTCTATTGAACCTCGCAGTATCCACCATTAAACCTCACTCAATACAACCCCAGACGAGGAACGAAGGCTTCGAAATAGTCTCGTTTGTATGAAAAACGCACTCTGACCCAGTATTTTTGCTCCTGAGTGTATGTATGTATGTACGGTCGAACTCAAAAGTAGTTGAACATTTTAGTATCTCATCGCAGCTATTGATGAATTACATTCCACCTTAGTCCTCAGGGTTGGCAATGCATTTACATTCTTATGAATGCAAATATTTATGGGTCACGGTCGTTTGCCTTCACTACGATAAAAAAAAAACATACCACTCGCATTTTATTACGTTACTGACAAGGTAAAAATGTACAGCTCCTTAATTATCGGTCATCATCATCTACTCCACCGTCATTATTGATTAATAATTTTATCAAATTTAACTTTAGCGATTGTATCATTTCAATAAACGCTATTTTCTCCTAAAAGCGTGATACATACATATCCCTATCTTAGACATACGTAGGTTAGGTTAGGTTAAACGTGTGACTACCAAAAGAAGAAATGCCTTTCGATGAAACCAAATTCTACGTAAAACAGTTATTGACAGGGTGTTTCTATAAAATAGGTAAGCCAATACATAGGGTAAAGTCACTAATAGTCAGCCAGAGACCTGAAGTCGGCCTCTACCTATACTTTGTATGAGTGGACAGAGTACGAAAGATATATTTCCCACTCTTCGTTCTCATATAACTTGGTCGACTACTGGTCTGTGGTTGGCGACTGGTGACTTTACCCTACCTCCGGTAGGACACTATTTAAAACGTGGTAAAAACCGCATCAAAATCTAGTCCATAATATTAAGCAAACAGACGGCAAATAGTGACTTTATTTTATACCACGTAGAGTTCCTGAGAGGATACAACGTAGCGTCGAAAACGTCAAATATATGCCGAATTGCAGCACTCTTTCCCGCCAGATTTTTTCATCCAGCGAGAAACTTGCTAGCCGTGTAAGAGTGGTCTATAGTTTCGAGTACGCGCGCCGGTCGGTCGATACACCAACACGCAACGCTGCGATCCTAGTCTCGACGGTGTTTCGCTCAATTTTTCTAGTTATTGGAACAAGTCTAAAACTGGGCCTTTTCACCATTGCACTAGAATATCTTTCATCGATCGTGATAATATTGTTGACATCATTATTAGGTTGATTTTACTCTGTTACTTGATTTGCAACAGTCGCCCTAATCATTCAAGTCAATAAGACAACAATAGGGGTAAAGACAAAGGAGAATACGGGTGCAGCTGTTATTTTCTTGACAGTTAGACCTGTAATATCAGTGTGATTTCAATATCGAAGCAAGGCAGTGTGAACCAAACCGGAATAAATTTACTATATTTTCTAAGATATAAACCAAGCAACGCCTCTTTTTGTAATGACGCGCTGGTTGGTAGACCCTGCCTACAAAGCTAGCGGTCGTGGTTACAAATCCCGGTAAACGCAGATATTTGTGTGATGAGCACCAATATTTTGTTCCGAAGTCATGAATGTTTTCTATGTTTTTAAGTATACATTTCATTATATAGGTATTTATATCGTTGCCTATTACCCATAGTACAAGCCTAGAGCTTAGTTTGTGACTAGGTCAATTGGTGTGTCATTGTTCCCTGATATTTATTTATTTATTTTCAGTCTATCTTAAACTATATGGTTATCATATCGTAAACAGTTATTGGCTTGACGGTAATGGCGACTAAATCATAAAAAAACAATATGAGTTAGTACAAAAATATATATTAAACAAGCCAAGAACCTAAAATCCACTTTATTTTAGGGAATCTTCTTTCTAGACCGTTGTTACATCGTTCACGATTAATAATGATTTAAAAATAAGATGGAATTAAACATATTGGAAGGCCTCAGCCTTATTTTAGATTGTTATTACACCTAATGATATCGTAATGTTTTTAATTTGTCAGTCAAATTATTAAGAGCTGTCAAACGTTTATAACATGATAGTCATAGGGAAAAGACAGTGTGGAATTAAGCTCCTGATCTATTACAGATATATCACAAAAGTTACAATGTTCATTTGTTTACCTCCAAATTAAAAAAACAAAGAACTAAACCTCGCCTTAGAGTAAGAAGAGGGTTCGTAAATTGTTTATTATTTCACTTTTAAACCGATGTAATTTTTATTATGAAGATGGACAATGTCTGTTATTCCGGTTTTTAAGATAAGAATAAAATGTAAAGCAGAATGAATTAACATATTCTTAGCACTTTTTTCGTTTATAGGAGTAGGCACCTAATTTGACCTTTATTATGGGCAAGCCCGGTCATATCGGAGTAACTAATATAATACTTTTTAAGCCATTTGAAGAGCAATTGGAAACACTTTAAAAAATCCAAATCATTTTTTTCTTAATATCTATTTGACCTAATTTTTTTTCTACGTATTATGTTGCTCAGTAGCACCTATTTTTGAATTAATAATTTATATGATATACGTAGGTGAGGTTAGGTTAAATTTGTGAGAATTTAAAACAATAAAGTCGTCAAGAGATCCTTTCGAGGGATAACCTGCTTTTTTTCATTTCTGCTATATTCATATCTATTTTATAATTTTAATATCTCTTTAATATCAATATAGTATTAACATATAAACAAACAAAATGTTTATTAAAATTCGGTATGGCGATCAATTCGGAATTACGAGACTTCGGAAATATGTTCTATTCTATGTATATTCGCTTTACAATACATCTGTCAAAGCATCAACACTGATAACAATATCAAATCAAGATGGATACCAATGTGGAATAAGGCCCCGTAGAAATGCAGAGGTTAGGAAAAAGGGTATTTTTGAAACCAACTAACAAGAAGAGAAGATATTAATTCTACGCGAACGAAGTTGCTCGTTTATTCTCTGGATACACCTAAGCGTATAAGCGGATTTAAATGAAATAAATACAAAAATACAATATGCAAAGTAGAAAAAAATATGATGGATGTTGCCTCTTCCAAATAGACAAATAAAAAACAATTGAGTTATTCGAAATTCACTATAAGCGAGGAATTTGCAACAGCAAGACATAAACTTTGCCCTTTTATTTTATTTGCTAATTATAATTTATGTGACGTCAATTATTTGGTACGCCCCAAAAACTAAAGAATCCGTTTTTTATAGAACCGAGCCTTGCGTTTTTATTACTACTTCCTAGACTTGTTATCCATTTTTCAATTAATGGGTTTATTATTAGACGAAAAGCTTTTAGTACAAAAATAACGTTGTAATATTTGCTTGCTTAGAAAAGAGTTTAATACAACATACAAACATGCTGTGTTAGCATTGAGTCTGTGTTTGTTTGTATATTTTGTATAAACGTAATTTATTTCCATTTCAATCCTGTAATAGTGTTAAAGAAATAACAAGAAAATTTAACATAATTATCTAAATTACATCAATTACTTAAAAGCACAGGTAATTTATCGAGCTATTTTCAAAGAATTGACTTTTACTTAACTATTACGTGAAAGACGATTAAAGTCTACTTCGGAACTTAAATATAAAATTACCAGACATTATTGAAGTTGTTACTTAATTTTCAAATTAAGTAACCAAAAGCACTTCTTTACCACAACAAAACGCATTCCAACTCCGATGTTACCACAACACATACATGTAACATTGTAACTATCACACTTCACAGCGCTACGTGTCGTAGCCCGTAGCGGTGTACGCGCGCTCTACGCGGCGGCCGTCGTAGCACTGACGCGCGGCGGTTCTGTTTCAATTAGTAGCTTTGTTGCTTCCGTGTTACAAAGGGAAGCCGATTGTAGTAGAATTTAAAGTATAAAAATAAGGTCAAGTTCCTTTATGCATAATTAATTATGATGTATTTTAAATTTCTGACTTCATATATATTTTTTTTGTTTTGGTCTTTGGCAGGGATACCAAGTGGCGCGCAGTACAAAACTAAGCTCTTTTCCATTTATTTTATTGGTTTTAGTACTTTTGATTTCTAGTAAAGTTCTAGCGTATTTTTTGTAATTTGACTAGTTTTCCGGACTAAAACTGATTGCGTTAATGTACGAGGATAGATCGTAAGGGGAATTTCGTGGATTGGTCAACACTAATCGAGCTTAAAATATTAGACACATTTTCTATTTATGAGTTTAATTTCTTGGTCGATTATTAGAAAAACATTGTCTTAAGTTATTATCATACCAAACGAAAAAAAACGTATTAACTCATCACCTGGAATGTTATTTTAGGGTAATCAAACTTTTTTATATGTAATTCCGGATGTTTTTATTAGGTTCAGTCCTATAAATAAATATTTTGAAACCGAAGTAATTCTACTTTAGTTTTGTACATAAATTGGCATCCAGTTATTTTATTTTATTAAGTGTATTTTGGTTTATAGTAGTCATAATTTTCATTTGTATTTTTTACTTTGTATAATAGTTTATAGTGAAATAAAGCAATTTTACACTTTGATTAAGCCAAATTTTAAATATTAGTCAATATTCCAAATAATTCAAGTAAACGAATACACGTTTACACCCCTATTTTTAAACTTAAGTTAATTTACCTTCCAAAAATATTATTTTTAACAGTCGATTACTTCGTTATAAAAGAAAACAATTCTTCTTCTTCTACCAAATCCCCGCTAATTCGAAAGCCAAGTATTTTCGGTACAAGAAAAACGAGAATATTACCACGAATAACGTAGTAAATGTGAAGAAAATAATTACAAGCCATCAAAGTCAGTAAGCACCGAAATCCGCCGAATCTCGTGCCAATCGAGAGGCGGAAAAAACGGGCCAAGTGCGTGTCGGGCTTTGCATACATTAGGGTTCCATATTACAGATGAATAACCTAAAAAAAATATCCGAAATCGACTTGACTGATAATTTTTTTTGGCGATTTAGTTGTCATTGAAGTACATAATATTTAATTAAGGTAATAAAAAAAACGTATTTCTTATAAATACGGAATTTATTAATACACAAACAATTTACAGAAAACGAATAAAAACATAACCAAAGCTAAAATACCGTATTTTTTAATATACAAACCATATACAGAAAAATAATAAAAACATAACCAAAACTAAAATTAATTAATTTATTCTAAGTATCTATAATATGTATAAATATCCCCTAGGCCACTGCCACCGGGAATGGCGCCCATAAGCTGCATTGTTATAATTATGAAAAGTTTTGTGCTTCAATGTGATGACATATCAATATAAAACTGATTTGTATGAAGTAATTCTTGTAGTTTCAATTTAAATTGATTCAAAATGTAACATTATCTATCCACTACCTAAACGCATTAAAGGTAGAAGTTCGCTCATGTACATTTTTTTTTGTTATTATGCTTGTGCCAAATACAAAGTATTTCTTTATTTATTTTTGTACAACAAAGAGTATACGAGTATACTCGTACATACATACATACATACATACTGTGATATCTTAATAAGGTGGCTATATATTTACTATAAATAATACAAGCAAATTTATTAATTGCCATTTATTACTCCACAGAGAAGATACACATACAATATAAATTTCTTCCACTCCCTTGTTCTTCAACATCTCATATTAAAAGCGAACAAAATAATCCTCCACGGAACCCTACAAAATCAAGTGGAATAAAACGCTCAAAGTGTCCGAAATGAATTATCTACGCACTGACAAGTGAAAACACTTTATAGTCGCAAAAAGCGAGGTGATTGTCTATGCCCAGGGTAATTTATCTGTCGACTCGGAAATTCGGCTGGTCCCGCGAGAATGTTCTGTTTTTGGATTTGAAACAATGATTGATCATCATTAAGTAGTGGTTTTTAAAGGAGAAGCGAGAAAAATGCAAGAGATCAGTAGGGTCAAAATGGAGGTTGTTTATTCTTGTTTATGTTTTTAAAAGTAAAAATTAGGTTTTGATTCAATATTTTTCTACACAAACAAAACCAAACATTGCAAGCGGACGTATATGATTATTTTATTAATTGTAATTGTCTTTTTTTCTGCATGGTTCAACTTTGACTGAATTCTAAACACGTGTCTATAACGCGATAATCCCAAGTATCAATGTATGCAAACTAGGCCAACTGCCTTAATCTGTCATGGTACATACACCAAAACCTAGCTAACAAGCATAGGTGCGATCGAAAAATATAATTAAAACTAAAATTATGTTATTATGCCGTAAGATTTGACACGAAAGTCTATGTAACATCTAGTTAAACATAAGGTTAAATTTTAACTTTATTTCATATTGTGTTGCAAAACGTTACTTCACCTAAAGTAACAATGTGGATGGACAGTTCTAGTGGTTTAATTTTAAATCTTAATTTGCGTTCTATAAAGCTTTAGGGCATGAACGAAAATCTAAATCCGAAATAACTTAATCATGATCCGTTAATGGCATTATTTAAACTTAATTTAAACTTTATCTAAACTTGAAAAAGAAAATTTTTGGTCCAATATTAAAACGAGCATTTTCAATGGTGAACAAATAATAAGAAACGCGCTTGAAACCAGAAACTTCTAAACTAATAATAAAATATACATAGCATAGATGCATTCGATCTTAGTCCTCAGGGTTGGCAACGCATTTGAAGTATTTGGATGCAGTTTTGAGATTGTAGTCCTGTGATTTCAAATGTCTTTGGGTCTCAGATCCCACTGACATTTCCATCTGGTGGTCTGAGTGCTCGCGTGCCTTCTCATTGCCATAAAAATTTAATTAATGAGTAATGACTTAGGAAAGGAAACACACTTTTATCATCGCGCATTATTGCCTAGCAACATTGCACTGTTTGTGTCTAATTCCGTTTAATTTTCTATTATTTTTTTTGCTTAATAATCTAATGTTGATTATTGTAATATACTAGCTTCTGGCCGCGACTTTGCCTGCATCGATTGCTATTATCAATATTTCCACGAGATCTTTTCAATTTGTCGGGATCTAAAGTAGCGTATGTCTTATTTCAGGGCCTAACATATGTTGCCAAGTTTCATCCTAATCGTGGTGAAGCGTGATTGAGTAACAAACATCCTAAGATCCTAGGATCACACTACACAATTGATGATCAATTGATGCGGCATCTGTACTCATTAAATATATATATAACAGTTGGGAACAATCTTGCGACGCAATAGGAGTATTTTGTGATCTTTCTAAAGCTTTTGATTGCGTGGATCATATGACCCTTATTTAAAAATTAGAACATTATGTATTGTCCAATAAAGATTTAAGCCTTATATCTTCTTATATAAGTGATAGAACTCAAACAGTTGTTGTAAACAAAACGCAATCTGTTGGAGCTAAAGTGAAAAGTGGTGTGCCTCAAGGATCTATTTTAGGTACTTTTTATTTTTGATTTACATGAATGACTTGCCACCAACAGTATAACTTTCTGATATTGTACTTTTTGCTGATGATACTTCACTAATTTTCAAGGTAAATAAAAAATCCATAGAGTACCAACAATTTGCTACTAAATGCTACGAAAACTAAATTTAGGTAGTTAGGTTCTCTTTGCCTAATGTTAAACCATTCTAGTATTTTTCTAAATGACGAGTGTTTGCAAATAAGGCAGTTTTCCTAGGCATAACATTGAGATACAAATTTGCAATTGAGCCCCATATAGCTGTTTTAGGAGGTAAACTAAGTTTGGCTGCTTACGCCGTTAGGAAAATTAGAGAACTATCAATGTTGAGACAGCTCGCTTAGTCTATTTTAGCTATTTCCATAGTGTCATGGCGTACGGTATTTTGTTTGGGGTAAGGCAGCTGACATACAAACTATATTTGTGTTACAAAAAAGGTAAAGGTAATTAATTGCCTGACGTAGTTTCAAAGTTACCCTTTACAGCACTTAAAAAATACTTGAAAAGGTAGTTAATGTCTAAAGCGTATTATAGGGTCGAGGACTATCTAACAGATTTTTGTCAAGCCTAAACCCGAAACTTAGTAAATAATAATTTGTTCAAATGCAAAAGCTTTATCCTGCTTTGTCTTGTCTAGGGGACACCGATGATGCAAGGAAAACATATCGAAACTTTTACGTGGTCGTCTTGCATCATCTGATATACACATAAGTAGGTGTTTTTCTTTTTTCTATTTGTCTCTCTATCTCTCTCGTAAGATTTTTGGCATGTTTTCTGCTGAACTACGCATGTTATTTGATATTATATTTAATTTAATATTTATAGCTTTATGTAATGCTAGACTAAGTAGTACCATTTTAATACGAAATATGTTTAAAAAATGACTGACTGCTGAGTTTCTTGCAGCATTTCTTCTCAGCAGTGGTCTCCTCTTGGGAAGCGCTGGTTGATTCTTGACGTGTAAAAGTGCCCGTGCGGCCTACTTAATGATTTTTTTTTGATATGGAGATAGCGTAGCTATACCCTGGATTAATACAAAAGCAACATTTATCCCGGAATTAAATGTTTCCAAAAAGCAAAACAGATGTTCGACATCTACACTGACGAAGTCGCGGGCAGAAGCTTGTGGGTATAAAAGCCAGCGTTTACAATAATATACATCATGCAATTGTGGAGGCATTAAATAATTTATATTCAGTCTTTTCTTCTTTCTGTCTTTCTAAATCGTTTCGGTAAAAGATTAGCCAATTTTAGATACTTATACTAACTAAACTTAACTCTGCTTTTGCCCTAATATCTTTATTAAAATAAGTTAATTTATATGTCACGTATTTCGTGGACGACCGCATTTTTTATTTTTAGAAAGGCTAATTTATTTAAGGGTTAATTTCCACTTTTCAGGGTTTGATAAAAAAAACAAACTAACGAAATATAAACCGGTTCCTAAGTTACTCCTGACTATAACCGAAGCGAGTTGCGGTCACCTAGACTGGAGCTTCGATCGCAAGTTATATTTGGCATTCTACTGCACACAGATGCATTGCAGCCTGTTATTGACGAGGTTATTGCAGTTGGTAGTGCCGCTGCGAGCTGGCCCGCACGGGTCCTTTTCCCGGTAAAGTCAATTAGTGTAATAAGTACGAGTATTTGTTTCTAAGTTTAGAATATTTTCTAGAAGAAGAAATGAAGAAGATAATCGTTTATTTGGTGCAAACCGCAAAACAATAATAATAAAATGGAATACAGTGGGAAATATTTGATAAGTAAGAATAACAACTTCAAACTTTTTATAATATACCAAGTTGGGCGCCACTCAGCACCAATGTTTCTATATATAAGCATGTTATTGTTGTCTAGAATCCAGTAATAGCAAGCAATTATTTTATGTACCTATATTTATTTCACAGTTTCTTGGAAACGGCAGTTAACATTTTAATAAAAATAACGGAATTGGGTTATTTATCGTAGTCATTTATTTCTCAACCTCTCATCTAAAAAAGTCAACTGAGGAGTGTCTTTTCAAAAGGGCTTATTTCCAATATAAACATTTTTTGCCAATTCAAGGAAAACATAATCCACGGTTTCCATTTCGAATTATTATTTTGTTTTCGATATTGTATTGAAGTAAGTTAACATAAATGTTATGGCACTGCGTACATTGCTTTATCTACCTGAATAATTATGTAAATTACCATAAATTTTCAGACGTAAGCTCTTTTGATGGGAACTTTTGGAATAAAGCCGTTTAATTGTGGCCTTGTCAGAAATAAACCTTTATAATTCGTACATTACAGAAAAAAACTCTTATGATCACTGTTTAATATTAACGCGATTTTGGTGCCATAATAAAAATAATTGTTTATTATAAGGAATTTAATCCAATTACATTTCTAGCTGAATAAAAAGGTACAAATTGCATTTTTTTTCCTTAACCTGTTTAGTTTTAGTGGCCAGCTTCAAATTTACTTCTAGTCCTACAAAAAGTTCTAATTCAACATAGATAATAAGTCTATATAAGGAAAAAATAGCCCCTTTTAATGCGAACTTTGATTTTTGAATCTTTTTTTTTAGAGAACGAGAAAAGACAAGAACTTTAACCCTACAGAATACATGCATAAATAAAATAAAAAAGAAAAATGAAAATATACCCTTTTGAAAAGACATTCATCAACTAGAGCGATACTTGGCACTCCTAGGTTCTTAATCACTATTAGTGACAACATACGACATCTCCTTTAAAATCAAAACCTTGAGGCCCCCATATACGGAACGATCCGTCGTTACGATCAATCTGAATCGATATCATGACGATTCATATTTCGATTGAAATCTGGATGCGATATTGCCACATATGTACAATTCACCGCTCGATTTCAGTCGGAACCGACGGATTGTACCGTATATAGCGCCCTTAAGTAAAACACTAGTATCCGGAATTTCCTGACAATGTACCGTAAAATGGTGTGAATAGAGATTCGCGGGTTGAATAGAAATAATGTTAGTGTTATACTTGTTCTTATTAGTAACAATTTATGACTTATTTTAGATTGTATTTCTATTCACCCAGCGAATCTCTATTCAAACCATTTGACGTTAATCTTATTCTGTGAAATACCTATTCGTGGAATATCTAAAGGTGAGTTAGGCGACTCACGAAACTCGGACGATCCGATGGTTTCTGTCGAATGGATATTCCCAACTCAGATAGCAAATTAGGCCGGAGAACAATACAGATTATTCAGTATTACGTATATCTAGAGAGGTAATGCAGCCAGTGTCATGGGGACAATGCCGTCCGCGGAACTACTCGAAACGGTGATCTTTTTACCCGACTGCGGCAAAGCCCAAAAGGAGGGTTATGTGTTTGGGTTGTATATATGTCCGACTCAATGTCCGCGCGTAACTACTAAACGGCTACATCGATTTTAATAAGTTATACGTGGTTAGATTCGTCTTAACCAAGAGTGTCAGGCTATATTAAAATTATTGAAATGTGAAATTGGCGAAATAAAAAATATATGCATGATAAGTAACATTACTTTGACGACATTGTCCAAACGGCAGTTGGGTTTTTTTTTAAACTTGCTTTTCCGTAGACTTGTTATAGTGGTGATTATAATTTCTTTATTTGAGTTACTTAGTTTTATTTTTATTTTAATATTAACGTTTAGTTTTAATTTTTAATTGTATTGTTGAATTCGTTAAGTATTGTAAACGTGTAAAATATTACTTTTTACTTGTATTAAATTAATTAGTTCTAAATATTGATTGACGTATATTTTGGGATTTAATATACTTTTATTTCTTTTAGCGTTGTACTCATTTGTCTTCATTGTATCTCTTCACTATTTTGCAATAATTCTTTGGAAGATTTTATGAAGATTTTATGTTGGGCCGCTTAAGAGATATTAGTAGGGTCGCAACTATTTCGGGGGTTACACTGAACTCTTGACTTTAATCTTTATTTACTTTTTAAACACTTAATTATTTTTTTATAAAACTTTATTAAAAGAACTGATTACGAAAAAATTAGCTCCTGATCTTTTAAGGTGCCTTAAAATCTTTACATATAACTGTTATGAGTCCTATTACCTACAAAAAAATCTTATCTTTAGCCTATACATGTCTCCGTAGGTATTAATTTCATTCAAAAGGGACCGGCGACCGCATTAGTGTGTCTTTGTAATAAAGCCTCTTAGGTTCACAAAAACAAGGAAATCTGCCGTTATAACGTAAAAAATATATAGCAGAAATCAGCATTAAGAATAATTTCACGAAGATGAAACATCAAGTAATGTATGATAATGAGGGAGAGAAGAAAACATTGAGAAAAGTAATGTTTTGAAAAACAAGTTGATTGATTGAATTAACGAAAGATAGAAAAACGTTTGTTTACAACAATAACACACGAATAAAAAATAACATAAAAAACCGGGTAAGATCATGTCGGATCTGCTGCGTGTAGGTTTCAGACGCTGTTATACTACAAAAACCAAAAAGATGACAAAAAACAAGTACTCATTTAAATAATTTTTGGTGATGTCTTAGATGTTTTTAGCAGTTAGGTATTCAGACTTTCTGTATCTCAAGAACCGATGGTTCCTTCGTCGTGATCACCTTCCTCTCATATTCGTTACAAGAGCTTTCATTTAATTCACAATCAGACGTGTTATTTTTTTATATTCATTTAAGCGACGAAATAGCGACAAAAAAAAATTGAAATTGAATGAGGGCGCCACTTTCTACGTAACTGTCACATTTTTGACGTAAAAGGCAACGATTTAGTATGTTTTTTTTTAGTTCCCTTTTATTTAATTTCTACTCTTTTTTGTTGCACTGTAAGTAGGTCGATTCTTCGATGTCAAATATGTTGAGCGCGTATTTAAAGTCTATATTTTATTAGTAGTTACATGCCAAAGTAAACGTAAGGTAGAGGTATACTCAAGAGCAATGCAACCAGCAATGCTTTCCATTGCTCCTGACTTTAGAAATGTAAGTCATCTCCGGCCCTTCAGGAGTTTCTGTTACCTATTGCCACTCGGGCGCTAGGGTTGCCTCATAGCGGCTCAGTTGATACTTTATATGCAAACAAACGCGGCGGCGGCCCTCGGCTCGGCCCGTCCAGTTGAGTTTACTTGTGATGACCCGCGGCGCGTACCGTCGAGGCACGCACACACGCAAGCCGCGCGATCTACCTTTGTTTGAAGACGAGCTACTGTTTAATACTGTAACACAACGATACCACAAGCTAAAGTCAACAAGTTAGCTTCATTTCTGGTTAAAATTGAGGTTGCGGCCTTAAGGAGACGCATGTAATGAAATTACTCGGGTCTTGTTTCAGAAGCGCCGAAGCCAGTTGTAATTTGACGATTTAATCATAATCATGTCGTTGCGTTGTGCCGTGTTCAGGTTACTAGCTAGGCGAGTTACCTGTGTTAGGTTTTTTGTAAGATTGGGGGCTTATTGAAAACGTCAGTCTTTTTCACTTTTCTTATCATGTTGAGTATATTTTAAGATCTTAATAAATATTGCAGGTAAGTACGTGATTATGTAAAAAAAGCTGATAAAATAACGAATTAGTAAAACAAGTATAATGTTTGAAAAATTGCCTGCCACAGCATTTTTTGGTTTCTTAGCAAAAGAAGAATACATAAACTAGAAATTTAAGAACATAATATACAATTAAATACGAGTATAAGATTTAGGTTCTAATCAACGTCGATCATAGTGTAGAAGTTACGGCACAATAAAAATATGCAATTATCGACAACGCTAATCCCATTCCACGAATTCAAGCTATCGCCATATAAGGTTTAATTAAATCTGCAGTTGTACAGCAGCATACAGCTGCAGTATTAATAGCTGCAAATCATGAAATAATTCAATTAAAAAACTACCACCGCAACAGCCGGCGAGTCGAAACAGCGCACAAAAACTTTTACTAAATAAATCCAACTTAACAATCAACTAGCCCGTGTGAACGGGCCACGAGGGGCAAATTACCAAATTTGTTAAGCATATAATATATTGCGCCCATTTATAATTAGCGAGGCTCAGGGTAATTAATAGGGTACAGGTGTCTAACCGACGAGCGGATGATGCCCGTCTTAGTTGATTGGAGACTTAAAACCTGTTCGTTTGCTATCTGTCAAGGGTTCAAGCTGATCGGCCATCTTGTAAGACAGTGAACTCAATTGTTATGGTGCTCCCGAACGGAGTTATAAAATGTTACATAACGTTATGAAACATTTTGTAACATTCTAACTTTCTACTAAATTTAAGGATGTTGTCGTATTAAAAAAAAAAACAACATTTTATAATTGCATTGTGGGATCATAATATCATAAGTAACAATTTATATACATACAACATACATACTATGTATGCGTGATAGAATCAGAAATGATGATATCCGCAGTAGAACTAAGGTTACCGACATAGCCCGAAGAATAGCTAAAGTGAAGTGGCAGTGGGCGGGGCACATTGCTCGTAGGACTGATGGCCGATGGGGTCAGAAGGTTCTGAAGTGGCGTCCGCGGACCGGAAGACGAGATGTAGGTAGGCCTCCAACAAGACGGAGTGACGACCTCGTCAGGATCGCGGGACCGCGGTGGATGCGAAAAGCACAAGATCGGTTTAAGTGGAAAGCTTTGGGGGAGGCCTATGTCCAGCAGTGGACGTCTTTCGGCTGACATGGTTGATTGATTGAATTGACATGCATGGTAACGCTCAATAGTAAAAAAAGTATTGGTTGTAAATTACCAAATTTATTAAGCATAAAATATATTGCGACCATTTATAATTAGCTTTTGGGTATGAGGGGCTTGCCAATGAGAGGATGATGGTAGTCTTAGATGATTGTAGTCTTAAAACCTGTTCGTTTCCCGTCTGTCAAGCGTTAAATCCTGATCAGCTATCTTGTAAGACAGTGAACTCAATTTTAATGGTGCTCCCACACCGGAGTTCTAAAAATGTTACATAACGTTATGAAACATTTAGTAACATTACAACATTCTGTTAAATTTGAGAATGTTGTCGTGTTATAAACTGTTATGATATGTTTCAAATGCCTAACCTTAATTGTATGGTTAACATTTTTCCTATGAATTCCGTATTGGCTGCACTACATTTTTATAGCGCTTGATGAATTCAACAACTATTCCGAGAAATGGATTTCTTAGTAATCAGCATTTTTTTACAAATTTATAAGATTATGATAATTTGCACAGGACAGGACAGTAGCCGGAAAAGAGACCATTGAGCATTGGGTTATTTGATTTCAATAATTTTATGTTGTTTTAGGTACATAAATGCTAACGTCTGTATAACCTAGTGTTTTAATTATATACAGCTCTAAACATTTGGTTTTACAATCAACATTAATAGTGTACGAAAAACATTACAAATTAGTAAGCAATAAATAGGAAATGTAAAAAACCCTTCACGTCAACGATCATTTTATATCTGCTTTGAATATCTTAATAGCGTGCGCGGTCACCCTTGTTTGCTTCATCTACACTACCCTATCAAATAATAACGTCCTATCTACACTTATAGTCAAAGCATAATCGACTCTCCAAAGTAACACAAAAAGTCGCATATGTAATACGAGTTGTACAACAAATGTGCCCTTTTTCCATACACAACAGCACGCTTATTATGAATGGTTACAACCCGCTCATTAAAACAGGCCTTTCGTTAGGTAGCGATAGCTGGTATTTGACGTTGTTTTCATTCGGTTGGGTAGCCGTTCCGTGCTAAGAACGGTGTATTATTGAAGGCAATCGAGCCAGGTGTGCGCCGACGATTTGCCGATCAATTATTGCAGGTGGAACCAGCACGGGCATCTGCTTTGGCGCAAACTAATAATTGGATTCGTTCTTATATTGATTTGTTTAGCAGACTGACTTGGACCTGAGTTTACAGGTAGTAACTTAACTGATCTGATGGTGTGTTTATCGATGCTGATAAACGTAGATAAAACTGTCTCTTTCTGACCAGCATGTTAGTGCGAGAGTAACGGATGAGCACGATTAAGCGACCATAATACGGGCCCTAGCTGAGATATCTCTCTCCTCTCTCTCTCTCTCCTCTCTCTCTCTCTCTCTCTCTCTCTCTCTCTCTCTCTCTCTCTCTCTCGCTCTCTCAATTTTCAAATATAAAAGTTTTTCTATGACTTGACGTCTTCTTGGACCTTGATTAAGAGGAGCATCTCAACCGAGATCAGTTTTTCGTGCCTTAAATATTAATAAAATTAATTAAGCTTAGAGTTTGGTTTGGGAATTTGGGACTAAATCAATTCATGTGCGATTGTCCCCTGCCTCACTATTGCCTAGCGCACTCGCAATAACAATCGACTTTGAAGTGGAACAATTGTTTTTTTATTTTGTTAGCCGGCTTCAAAAAAAGGAGGAGGTTCTCAATTCGTCGAGATCTTTTTTTAAAATGTATATTCCCCTATTACTCGGAGGCCACTGGACCGAATTGATATTTTTTTTCGTTGTTTGGTTGGGTATACTTTCTACTTGTCCCATTGTCAACACGTCAGGATCTGATGATGTGATCTTGGAGGAATTAAGGGTACTCCTCTAATATTAGGTACACCTATAGCGATTTCGGTATTTTTCAGTGTAACTCGTGCATTTGCTATTTAAAAGTACTATATGGTGAAGTGGAACTGAAGATAAAGACCCCAGAAGGCCACCGGAACTCCTTAACAATACCTATTTGAAGAATGGCGATAAGATATCTCGATTAAGATATTTGTTGACTATGAGGGAGCACATTTAGGTTTAACTATGACTATGACACTCCCGCGGCGTTGCCTGCGGCAAGCTTGAAATGTTGAATGTAGTTTCTCATTAATTGAGAAGTGGGACTACATAATGGGATCATTAAAAAGTATTAAATAAAATAATAATAAAGACTCGCCTTCGGACTGTAAAAATGAAAAAGATTCCGATGGCGATTGCGTTAGGCAATAAGCTCTCAGATTTATTTATAATTATGAATGACGACGAGAAATTTTCACGAATAGGTCAAGTAGTCACACCTTTGCGCACTGACCTGTGTTTAATTCCTACAATCGCTGAACTCGATAATAAGCAAATTATTTACCTACTGAGCCCGTATAATGAGGTTTTAATATCTGCTGTTTCAAGTAAAAGGGGTAGAGATATAGACTCGTATATCTCTGTCGCTGTTACTGACTATAGGCTCTTTTCTGATAATCCAGTCACAGCATTAAAAATAAGTAAAATTCAGAAAAACCAGTTCTTTGAATGCCTACTGTCATTGCAATTGCAAGTGGGAAAGTGAAGGGGTGAGGGAGAAAGTGGTAATGGAGGTCAGCGTTCTAGAATTCTAGGCACACTATATTGTCTTTAACTTGTTATGGTATTGTTTATAACTCGGCCATTACTGTCAAGTAGATAAGAGCTATCAAAACAACAACAATACAATAATACGGCAAGCGCAAAACCTTATGAGAGCGAATGAGACAGAAACCAACCAGGGCCGAGATTGTAGGTGGTAAAAATCATATCGTCTTTGGTCTGTTAGCTTTACCTTTTATACCTACCATTTTATGAGATATCGTACTGTATTTACACTTGTTCATTTAAAACAACGAAACAATGTGTATTAACCAAACAAAATAAAAAAGCGTCGGTAAAAAATAAATTAACCCAACAGCGAGAGCCTAATCCCGTCCAAGCCCTTATGATACATACCGCATTACCTTTTCGATTATTTTTCTTAAAATACCCAACTCAGAACCGGGACCTAATTAAGATCGGGACCGACAATAATTTTCCCTTTTCACATACTTATTACAGATGGTAATCTTGAGATGGGGGGAACTCCTTTGTCTGCGGAACCCTATGTATAACAGACGGAACCCTAACATATGACGATGATAAATGAGCTGAGTATCTCGGCGAGATTAAATGCTCTTTGTGTGTGTTCTGATTCCCTTGACTTCATTAAGCCTTTCCGGGGTTCTATTATATAGGTAGGTTATGTTCATTTGTTGAAATCGAGAGTCGCTTGTTTATAAAGAAGATTATACATAGGACCTGTTAGAGCTTTGCCGTCATTGAAAAGAAGAGTACATAAAGGCGCATGTGTATGTTAGGCTGCGGCCCCACTGAGGCAGAATTAAGCGGAGTGGAGCGCAGCTGGGGCAATATTAACCAATAGAATCGATGTGACCGAATGCGCCTTCTATTGGTTACTATTGGCCCAGCTCCGCCTCAGTGGAGCCGCAGCCTAAGTTATAAATAGGGTGTGTTTTTTTGTCTATTTGTAGGTCATTCAAATTACGGGTTGAGGAATCACCTGAGAGCTAACCAATATAATTAAATCCATAAAATTTGCTACATGCTTGGCAAAATGTTAATATGCTACACATAGAACTAAGCATATGTTACTCGTTTTAATATACAGTATCTAAAATTGTTCAACAATGCCAAAATATCCCAATTTTCCTGTGCGTAATTGTGAGGAAAAATCACCGTATATTATATGAACATTCAGCTAAACGTAAATAAATTATAAATTATCTTTATCAATGTTTGCATTAATGTTATAGGCTCTTTCTAAATAAATTAGAACCGTTCGCGTGTCCCATTACCTGTCAAAAGAGGGCTGGGTTTTATACAGGGGGATCAATATTTGCTCTTAGATAATGCTCTGGGGCGCTCAGGGGTGCTACGGTATTGCGAATACATTATATCGGTTTTGAGAGCGACAGAGCTTTAAATTGGTATTTAAGTGAATAATAGATTAGGTTATATCAGATTGCTTTTCAATTATTATTTTGTGGTAAATCGGCACTGACTTTAATGAAACTGGTATTTCTTCAATGTGGAATGCTGATAAGTTGGTCATTTTTAATGCAACTATATTCTGCAAACTTTCAACATTTCTTTTGTTTTAGTGACAAAAGGTAAACTAATGTAGCCCAAATCTTAATCTCATTTTTAAAACTCGAGTAAAATATATGTAGTATTAATTTGATAAGGTTCCATCATCCATGACACAAGCTAGAACGCAAACGTAAATAATTAATCATTACCTACCCAAGTACATCAGCCCCATCAAACATAATTATTTAATAAACCGCCCAAAACTATTTTTCGTGTAAGCACTGAAATATAAACGCCAGTTTACGAGAAAACATAATAATTTCGGTCACATATGTGCTCAACTGTAGTTTCGGTGCTGTTGCGGCCCTCGTATCGGTAATAATTTCACTACACCCTGTGATGAACAATACATTTTCCTGAATATCGAATGTATTTTCAAATCGGTTATGTAATCATCCACTAGCAACTTCCTACATGCTGTATATCGGAGTAACTTTTGTTACATTTTAGTGATCACTTGTGTCTCTTATGTTCAGTAATCAAAACAAATAGCTAACTTGATAAACACCGGTAAAAACTCTGCATGTGGAAAAAATAGTAACATCAAGAAAATGCATTCTTATCACATTCACGTGTAAGCGACAGCGACGGTAACGTTAATATTAGACCTTGTGTTACGTGCGCAGGGCAACTTTACTTACAAGGGAAGGTACCCAACTGTCCGACTCCGATTTTGTTGATTTTCATATATGTTAGGGAGTAGTCTAAAATAACAGACACGTATTTTTTTTTAGCTGCCGAAACTCAACCTGTTTGGAGAAATTTACCTTCAAAGTACTGAAAAGTAAGTAAACCCCTAACTTCTATAAATATTTTTTTTAATTGCTAGTTTCCTACTGGTTTGGTATTATGTTTAAGAACATGAAAAAATAATGAGCCCGTGTTTTTTTTATATCGGCTAAGACACATATTTAAAAAAAAATACATAGCTAGTGTATCTTCTATGAGAAGTAGGTATCTAACAGGTTTTTTATTAAAATAAATTTTAGCCAATATCACAAAACACGTGCTCATTGTTTTTTTTAATAATCAAACCAGTAAGAAACTAGCAATAGAAAAAAAGAAATCTCTATAGAAGTTAGAGGGTTTAGTCACTTTTCAGTACTTTGGAGGTCAATTTCTCACAACAGGTTGAGTTTAAAAAAAAAAACGTGTCCGTATATTTTAGCCTACTCCCTAACACATTTCGAAATCAACCAAATCGGAGTCCGACAGTTGGGTACCTTTCCTTGTTAGCCAGTTCATTATGAATGACGAATTGATAACCGAGTTTACAGTCGCGAGGCGTTCGTACAAGCCGATTATTTACGGCTTTACCAAAAATTCCTATGCATAGAGTAGGTATACAAACAAAACGTAAAACCGACACACGCCATACACCTTTTTTTGCTCCGGCTTGTCTATTTATTTACGTGACGCTTCGCCACTGCCGAGTTATCAAAGACTAACATGGCTTATATTAAATCTCTTACGTGGAAGTTAAAACCTGTGATTAAATTTACTACATAACACTGATACAGCTATTACACTAACACCAACATTATCTAAAATATTAGTACGTACAATGCAATAACACGATTTGCATTTTACCGCCTAGACAGGAGCCGCAGTGTAGGTGCAATAAAAACTTTGCTGTACAGTCAATTTCATAAATCGCTGCGACAATTCATGTATGGCAGTTTAAACACGACATTAAATAGACAAGGTACTAAAGTGTACACATATTTAACTCGACTGTACCTAAGACTTTGGGTTTAAGTCAATTTCGTATAGATTCATTATATTATGTCTATTACTTTGCTTTATAGATAAATTTCAGCTTCGATCATTAATGATTGATTATGCAAGTAATTACATATTTTACATGACACAATTAATTTTTAATTAATTTTAGGGTTGTCGTATAATCGTTGGCGTGTTTCGGAGTGATGTGCATAGCTGTAAATCGAATTGGTTACTTAAATATTTCATTTATAATTCATTTAAATATGTGCAGTACTCACGGGTGTGGTATGGGGGCCCATGCTCCGGCCAGAGTCTGGTATCTGTAAAGAAAATCATTTTTTAAGAAATATATCTTACGACCAATTCTTTAACCTAGTTGTTAGTGAAAATAGCGGTTCTGGATTCCATTCCCGGTATAGACAAATGTTTGAATTAAAAGCGAGAGTATATTTGTTCCTCATTGTTGAATGTTTTCTATGCATTTCGCTAGTACCTTTATCATTGTCTAGTACCCATATTACAAGCCTAGAGCTTAGTTTGGAACGAGGTTAATTTGTGGAAGATTGTGCCCTGCTATTTATTTATTTATTAGCAAGTTTTTCTGTATATAAATGCTTTTTTTTATGGCAAAGATAAGGCAAACGAGCACACAGGCCACCTGATGGTAAGTGGAAACTGTGACCCATAGACATTCATATTCATAAGACTGCAAGCCCAAGACTGCAAGAGCGTTGCCAACCCTGAGGACTAAGATGGATTGCCTCTATGCTAGTCATTACACCGGCTGTCTTATCCCCAAACCGGAACACAACAATGCGAACACTGATATTTGACGGTAGGTTAATGGATAACATGGTGGTAGTGATCCGGACGGACCCCGCACAAGGTCCTACCACCCGCAAAGAGCCAATGCTTACTGGGATTGGAAACGAAAATCAAGTAAATAGACAGTCGATTGCGAAGCGTAATAACGGGGACGTTCATCTGATATTGGGTGCGCGATAGAGGTAAACAAATGACAGTCAAATTAAGCCATTAGCGATAACGTATTTCTATAATTCGACCCTTTACATTAAAAGAATCAACAACAACCACCACCAAAAATATGTAGGAGTTAATTTAGCTAAGTACGTTACGGTAGTTTGCGTCGAATTAGTTGAAATAAAACCAATTCCTAGATTGTTTATTCGTATTACACGCTTGTTATAGTAATAGTTAACTAAAATGCCGCAATTAGTTCGTAGCTCGATGTTTAAATATAGACTTTAATAGACAACCTTCAAACATATTCATGGCTTTTTTCAATAAGAGCCGATTCATGTAACAAACAGTTCATTTTGTTGTTGTTGTTTGATGATCATTTTTGGCTGCTATAAAATTAACCATTATTTTCCAGCAAAACGATATTTAACATGGAGTTTATACGGCCAACCTGTTACTTGACGTCACAGTGCACATCGGATCTCTGTTTGATTAGCAGTTTAAATTGCTTGTATCATCCTTATTTCTTGGCCGATTTAAATTTTAATTTCACTTTTGATGATCTCATTTACGGTATTTCATATTTTATTGAGAGTTGCGATTTAAAAATCTTTGCATATTCCCTATTGAGTTCCAAAAACTGTTCATGTCGCAATATATAATACATATTTTTTGTTTTTTATTGTGGCGTGGTGACATAAAAGAGCTCAGAGGCTACTTGATACTAAGTGAAAGATGAAGCCCAAAGAAATTTGCAATCCTACGGTGACAATCTCAAGGATGAAAATGCGTTGCCAACCCTGAGGACAAACCTTATCCTACTTCAAACCTGCAGTAATCTTGGGCTAGGTCCTTAGGTATTTCAAAAGAGATTATTATTATGTAAACCTACTTCATTAAAGATTACTCTGATGCAATGCCTCTATTGCTAGTCAGATGGGGGGAACCGGAACACAACAATGCGAAAACTGCTGAGTGGCGGCAGGTTAAAGGGTAAGATGATGATCTGAAGAGACACTGCACAAGATATTTCCTCCCAGTTGTGTTTTATACTGATATTTCAAAGTAAATATTGATCTTTATGTACGTCTTTGCAATACTAATGCCTAAAGATTCATAAACGCATAATAAACAATTGTTTACCGAAACCAAAAGAAGGGTATCGAGTCTTATTATTTATGAATGTATGTGATGCAAAATCTGGTATCCCACTTTATTTTTTAACTTATACCTGATTCAAATACCATTAATGTGGGTGATTATTCGGCGTTTTAACCGCCGTCATTATTGTCTTCGCATATTATTCAAGATACATTTTTTAATTGTCTTATGATTTTAAATGGAATTAATACTACCCCCGGGTCCGTTGAGTTTGACATCAAAAGTTGCTGGTAATTATCATTGTTTTCGACAACATATTGAAGACAACAATGACGGCGGTTGAAACGCCCAAATATTCACCCGTTAACCCTATTTTAAAGGCGTTAGATTAGGGCGCGCTCCAGTAATGTTCTGAACCCTGTATACTCCATATTTGACGGCAATTGTACTAGTAACAATGATAAAGAAGGACTCATGATGGACAGCGATTTATCGTGGAAATCGCCAGCCACGATGACGGAGGGGTTCCGTCCGTTCGGGTATTGTTTTAACGAATCACTTCATGAATAATTCTGGTAGTAACCTTGGCCTTTGAACCGGAATCGATCTAGACTGGCATTTTTGTTTCTATGAGGATAATCTGACGACTTGATCAGTATTGAACCTAGTTGGTAGTGAACCTGCCTACAGAGCTAGTCCTGGGTTCAAATAAAGGTAAGGGCTGATATGTGTGATGAGCGGGAGTTTTTGTTGCTGAGTCATGGATGTTTTCTATGTATTTAAGTGTATTTCTCTATGTAAGTATTTTAGCCTTGTCTAGTAGCGAAATTAGAAGTTTATAGAGCTTACTTTGGGAATATGATATTTATTTGATGATTGTAAGGCGAGCTCCATACCTGGGACTGTTTTCTAAGAGAATATTAACACTGTGAACAGAGCGGGTGCGTCCGTCTCGTCACGGTGACACGCCACTCTCAGATAAATTGTTGCCTGATAGTTGATATCTCCTAATCCGGCGCTTGGCGCCCGCCTTAATGGAGTCTTCGTAATCTTAATCTAGGTAGTTGAGTGGAATCAGAGTGATGTTATCAGGTTGTAAGCTGCGTTTATGCGAAGAGCAGTCTTAACTGTGTTTAGTATAAAATAATAGCTGTGTTTTGCGGGTGGTAGGACCCTGTGCAGGGTCCGTCCGGATCGCTACCACCATCTTATCCATTAACCTACCGCCAAACAGCAGTGTTCGCATTGTTGTGTTGCGGTTTGGGGATAAGACAGCCGGTGTAATGACTAGCATAGAGGCATTCCATCTTAGTCCTCAAGGTTGGCAACGCATTTGCAGTCTTATGCTAATGTCTATGGGTCACAGTTTCCACTTACCATCAGGTGGCCTGTGTACTCGGTTGCCTTCTCTATGCCATAAAAAAAAAACTGTTCGTGTCCGGTGTAGTCCGTGTGAGTTTTTTTTTCTTTCATAAAAACCTGACAATTATGAACACATCAAAAAACAGTCAAATCGTTGGAGCCGTGATCAAGTGATGTTTTCGTAATACATATATAGTAAATAAAATAAATATCAAGGGAAAATCCACACAAATTGACCTAGTCCCAAACTAACCTATTGGCTTGTACATACTATGGTTACAAGACAACGATAATATTACATATATGTATAGAGAAATACATACTTAAATACATACAATATTCAAGACTCAATAAGTACTCAATTTAGAAAATCAATCAAAAACAGCTGTCAGGTAAATATGAACTGACATAATAACTTCAACAATATTCAACGATATCGAAGGAAAATGGCTTGACACAATGCGACATAGAGGACCTGTTTTGCAAATCACGCAGAAAGAATGTGTAATCGGGCCACAGGGTATAGAATTTTTCTGCAAACGTTAACGAATAGTATCGATATTAAACACACCGAAAAAAAGGAAGCTGCCGTACGTATCGTGTCAGTCATCTATACAATGAAACCGATTATCCATATCATTCGTTTTCAGAGAATGCCACGACAGAGTTAAAACAATGCTCGTTGGAAAGATCTTACACAAAAGATAAGCACGAAGAAAATATTCTAACAGAAGAAAAACAAGCACAAAGTCAGTAAGTTATTCTTATTGAAAGGCGTGACCCCGTCGCCTTAACCTTCCGTCTCCGCTCTCAAATATGAACACAAAACTAAACCATGTACGTTTAAAATACGGATCAAAATACAGTATTACGTGCACATAAACAAAGACAATATATGTTACTTTTCCTGTGAGCCGCAAGGCGGGATCGGATTAAAAATCGAATTCCCTGTTTGTGGTGATAAGTGGAACATTGAAAAGGCATTATGTTAAAGAAACAAAACGGGAAAAATTAGCCTAAATACATCAAATACATTGGCTGTTGTCTGAAACAATAAAACACGTGGGGTGACAAATAAATGTAATTTCCACATGTACGTTTTGGAGCAAATGTTTTTTCATTCTTATTAGACGGGTAGCAAGACTTTTAAGTACACGTTTTATTATTTGCATGTGTCTGGTCATACTTGTCAAAAAACGCTTTTAAATCTGTGGCTTCTGTTCGGAATTAAATCGGCAACATGGTCCATTTTTATAACATAACAATTGCTTAGTGTAATAGCTGCCACTTGAGAATTTAACACACAACAACAAACTTCGTAAAATGTGTATCAAGAATCATCAGCAACATACTTCGTCAATAGTTTACAATAGTTAATTAGCAACATGCTTCGTCAATAAATCTATAATTATTCCCGGCTCGGGTAGCACCTGGCTCAAAGGTTCCAAATATACTGACAGCATTGTCACGCTGTATAGTCGAGGAATTATTTTGAGCCAGATACGAACAAGTGGACCGAGGATAACAGTATCCTTCAATCGCCAACTCAAGGTCTTAAAAAAAACCTTTTTTTGCTTTGGTCTAAGGCCTAAACAAAATAGGTAGTTTATTTAATCAAAGAACAAATCTAAAACACATAGATAAGCATTTGCGACCTGATTTCGTTAGCAATAAGGTCGCAGACACAACAGGAGTGTCCCAGGAGTTGCGCCCGTTAGCTTGCGAGGACTGAATGGGCTTCGTCGGTGGCAGGAAACGAATAAATCTGTCAGATTTCTAACGAATTTTTGAGATGATCTGTCTTTCTGCGTTACGTATTGTATATTTCATTTAACATAAGAGTAATAAATATCAGATTCGCACACGTTTCCTTGTATTGCGAAGGTAAAAGTTACTTGTTTTTTTGTCTAAATATTCTAACTCCCGTAATTAATTACTTACGCCACAAATAATTCTATTCGATTTCTAAATCTGTTCTAATCTGTAAAAATAATAATATAAGAAGGTAGATAGTAACCATAAACATGTTACGGTTTTCTGAACGCATTCCAGTAATCGATTTGTATTTATTTAACCGGTAATATTGTAATAAAAAATAACACTTTTTTTCATTTCTCATGCTCTTAAAATGCTACTTAAAATGGTTTCCAAGTTTGAATCTGTTGGCTAAATATGCAAGCATATAAACATCACTTTACAAAAAAACCGCGGAACTTTTTTTTCCTATTTGTATTTTGAATAGATGTTCATAAATTGTATTGAGCGTACCTTGTTAAGATACCTAATTGATAGTTTTAATTTTTAGAAACTTTTTTAAGATAAATGTTGTAATTTTGTTTAGAACGTCGTTTTTTTCCTCGCATTCAAAGTGAAAAGTAGAGTGTTTAACGCGAGACTAAACAACCATAAAGACACTCGAACTACAGCCACGCGAGCGAGCTTGCGAGCATAAACATCTCGTGTCGTTATGGCTTGTTTTAGTCCCTTGTTGAAAAATCTACTATTATACTTCCCTATATTGCATTTTTTTTTCTTTTTTTACACCCGTTCAAAGAAGCAAGCTTTCAAATAACAGCTTGTAAAGAATAGCAATAAACGACTTCTTTTAAAGTCTGCAGAGGAACAGACAACCATTTCTGTTTATTAAATCAAATAATAAAAACCGGTCAAGTGCGAGTCAGCCTCACGCACCAAGAGTTCCGTTCCGCCGCACAGTAGGTATTATTACATTGCAATTTGAATTCGAATCAGCGCGAGCCCGGTGAATTCTGAAAAACACACCCTGCTATCCATTACGGTTCAAAGAATACAGCTCTTCAAAGTGAGGACGGACGGACAGCGCAGGCATATTAATAGGGGCCGTTGATGGAGCCTTCAGGTACGGAACCCTAAAAACTGCGCTTAAACCAGCAAATTAAGTTCTAGTATCGTGTTTGACGTCATCCAAGAAATGTTTCGAGTTTTTTTTTCTTGTATTCGTAATGCATTTCGCTGTAATGCCGGTAATTTATCGGCCCCGGGCTTCCGAGTAAGCGAGTTAGAATCGAGCGGCACGGAACATTTAATTTGACCAGAAAAATACCTAGTTCTATGCTGAAAATGTTAGTTTAAGTTAGTTGTTTGATCAGTAGTGAACTGTTAATGGTTCAAATTCAAATATCGAATCGAAAATGTGACACGTTAGGTTCTGATTTAACAAATGGCTACAATTTTTAACTTCCATAAAACAATTGGCGCTAAGAGCGAGTCGTTTGAGCAGTCGTGAACTGCTAATGGTTGCTATTAGTTGCCATTTGAAAATCGAATCGAAAACGGCGTAAGAGGAAGACAAACAATTATGCAGGTTACTTGATGGGAAGTAATCACTGCCGCTCTTCAACGGCAACTCATAATAGTTCCGCTGTCGGTTTATTGCCGGCCTTTTTAAAGATCTTCACATGTAGAATGAAATATTTTTTTATACAAGAAGTACGTGTTTTTTTACCATTTTTAATTTTCATTTTCATTTTATCATTTATACAGTTTGACAAAAAACAAAGTATCAAATTCGTTTGGTTCAGATTTAAAAAACGGTTACGATTTTTAACTATCTTTTTTTTTACTAGTGATCAAACAACGGGCCCAAAGAGCGAGTTGTTTGATCAGAAGTTAACTGAACTACCTAATAGTCGAGACTTGAAAATCGATTCGAAAATGTGACATTTGGTTCAGATTTAACAAATAGTAACGATTTTTAACTACCTAACCTATCTATATCTTTAACTACTGATCAAACAACGAACCCTATGAGCGATTTGTTTGATCAGTAATTAGCTCAACTATAAATAGCAAAAATTTGAAAATCGAAATCGAATGGAATATGTGACGCATTTGGTTCAAATTTAACAAATCGTACCGATTTTTAACGGTTCACTAATGTTTTACCAAATCATCATTTGGCAAACAATGTCAAAGTCAAAGTCAAAGTTCTTTATTCTTCAATTTAGGCATAATATAATGCACCTATGAATGTCAAAAAGCATTACCACCGGTTCGAAAAATAAAACCTTTGCTCCGAGAAGAACCGGCGTAAGAAACTGTGAAACAAGATGTATTTCCCACCACATCATTTTATATTTTCTGTGGTCGAAAGTCTAACCTAACCTAACTTATTCAACAAGCCCATGTAGCCTATGTAATATGTAGTGGTTTGTGTTTGTGAAATGATACGCTTGTCAAATTAACTTTTGGTAAAAAATCAGGATACCATTTTTAACTTGATGCGGGGTGGATATGAGTTAACTATAAAATAATAGTAGACATCCAATCATCAACCTATTACAAAACGTATACATCAGGTGAACTGGATGGTGGTTAAGTTCTAATGCGTCTTTAAAATGAACAAGCTGAACAAGCAATTTGACACCTTAATTTGTTTAAAGTGCACTTGGCTAACGTCCTAGTGTCTAAAGAATATAAATCCTACTAATATTATAAATGCGAAAATTTGTGTGTGTCAATTTGTTACTCCTTTACGCGGCAACGGCTGAGTAGACGGATTTTGATGAAATTTGAAATAGAAATAGGTAGCTCAAAAAAAAACGTTTTTTTTTTTAATCTGAGTTTAGGGCAAAAGCTAGCTTTAGGCAAAATAATTTTAAAGGTTAACTACTAAAAAATTCTTTTGTATAAAATTGTACCAGACTAACAACCCGCCCACGCCTCACTTCGGTAGTGAAAGCCACTTCAAAATCCGTTGCATACTCACTGCATACTTTAGAATAAGTTGGCGGCCGAACAGACAGACAAATGCGTATAGCTACTTTGTTTTATACTATTTCGGGATATTTAACAGATGTTTCATGAGACGCACATACAGTGATTAGAATGCCTTGTAAACGTGCAATAACCTTGAGGTACCCAAACCATGCTTTGTCCTTATCTGTCAAATTCAAATGTTATTCCACGGTTATTCCACGTTTATAAGTAAGGGCATATGGGTCAATCTAAACGCTCCCGAGACCAACGTACGTGCATAAAGGGGCTAATGACTGTGGAGGGAGCGAAAGCTGTATGTTTAGACCGTTGCAGCTGGCGTTCCATAGTCCCAGCCTATTGGGAGACTGGCGTAAAGGTATGTACGAATATAGACATTCCAGGTTATATACAAAGTTTACGTTAACTCTAATTTTCTATCTTGAAACGTAAACTAGCAAGTCAGTACAGATTTAATAATCGTAACGTTAACTGCAAATCATCCATATTGCTGATATTACCCAAAGGGTTCTTTAGGACGGATCCTTGAATTATCTTTTCTGACGGGGCGTTTTGCAAGATGGCGGCGCGTGACGGCCATTTTAGAATTACCTCATAATGTCTTCATATTAAAATGGAGTTTCATCTACATGTTTGAGAGATAAAGAAATGACAAGTAAATTGAAAACTAGATAGCTTGTTATTGATTTGAAAATTATATGATGTCATCGCGGTGTCAGTGAAGAGAAAATTTATCAAAAATTCCCAATCATAAAAAAACAAAAACAAATGATAATGAAACCGAAAATAGATCAATGCCTATCAAGTGTGACGTTTGAAATGGCCTACATAACCAGCACCGAATGTTTGCCAACCAACTAAGTAAATCCTAAGGGACAGGACATTGTCAACCAATCTCGAGATATAACGCAGCGTTATCTATAGAATAGTGTTCAGGGTGAGTTCAGTATTGTAACTGAGTTAATTAACAATGAGATAAGGTACCTAATAATGTTATATACTTAATCGTAAAAACAAGACCCTATTACAAAGACTAAACTGTCCGTCTGTCTGTCTGTCACCAGGCTGTATCTCATGAACCGTGATAGCTATACAGTTGAAATTGTCACGGATGATGTATTTCTATTGCCGCTATAACGACAAATAGGTACTAATATGAATATTATGGGGCTAACATACTGATTTGGTTACAGACAGACACCAAGACAGGTAAAACTAAAGAAAAAAGGTTATAATATAGGGTCTAATGTTGTGTAGATAATGGTACGCGAGTACAACTCGATCTTGGCTTTTTTTTTTAAACTCAGCAGATCACAAAGCACGCATACCATGTGGCCTGAGTGCTTGTTTGCCTTGATGCCTTTTTAAGGTACAGGAACTGTGTTTTACCCCCAAAAATGGTTTATAAAGTCAACCAAGTCGACAGGATTTAGTATACGGCGAAATAGTAAAACCTTTATCTTGCTCGTCTCGCTCATTGCATTCTTTTCGTATATATGTTTTAAGAAGTAGTTAAAGGAAGACGTACTGTGCGAAAGGAAGTCGTAGGTTTTGTTATTCCGCCTTCCTCCACTCGTTCTTCCGTTTTAAACTTAGGTATGTCAAATTATTTTTAGAAGAGTCATATCTGACGATGTCCGCCACGCGTCCACTAACAAACTATAATACTCCAGTGAAGCTAGACAAGTTGCTTAATGCCATCGTGAACGACTTTCGATAACTGTCAAAATGTACCGACTGTCTGACAGCTTACGTCAATCCTATAAGCCGAATGCATCTCATCTTGGGCTTCAATAGTCTTTACTATTCGAATAAGGCAGCCAAAATAAATATTCATTACTAATTTATGCTTAGTATAATCTGTGGACTGTGCCGATAGTGTCTGTCTGCAACCGTTTAGGGGGTGGGAGTGGGTTGCGGCGTTAATAAGTAATGCGTAGTAATGGCGCAGGCGCCGGCAGAATATTCAGAAATTCGCCGCTTATCGGTGTAAATATAGTTTTTACGAGCGCGGTACTTAGAGCGCTTGTTAGACTGGAACCACTTGAGCCTGGGAACAAAATTGAAGTATTTTAGTAAATGATGAACAGAAAAATGTAAAACGAAGTATAACAAAAAACTATGCTCTAAACGTGTCGACGGCTTGAACATGGTGTAATAAACATCATAAGTGAAAAATCATTCTATTTTTTTTAAATTTGGACTGACTAGTGAATGACCTGTCTGAATGATATTGATGTCGAAGTCTAGTTCAGTAGAAACCTATTAACTCTTGATTTGAAGACACACAAATTATATCGCTCGGAAAATACAGAAGAGCGAATTCGATCCATTCTTTGAATAGTGTATTCTATGAAGATACGAAAATTAAGATAAATGTCAACGTGCTACCTAGTTCTAAATGACACGAGGCACTAATTCCAATCGCCTTACACATTCTTCCATGACGTTAGATTAACATTAGAACATTACTTAAATACCTACTCAATAGACATATATACATGAACTCACGCCTTCATTCCCAGAGTGGGGAAGACAGAGCTACAGAACTACCAACAACTACTTATCTAAATATATAAAAAGGGAAACTGACTGACTGACTGACTGACATATCAACGCAAAGCGGAAACTACTGTACCTAGAAACTTGAAATTTGGTACAGGTGTTCCTTTCATGATGTAAGTGAGCACTACGAAAATCGACCCCCAACGGGAAAAAAAGGGGGAGTACTGGGAAACTAATTCTACGCGTACGAAGTCGCGGGCGTCCGCTAGTCGTTGATAATTCTGTAACCACATTTTGAACAATCAGGCTAACCAGCGTATTAGTGACAGCTTTATTCCCTTAGTCGCCTCTTACGATGGCCACGGGAACTCATGGTCTATTCAAACCCGGCAACCAAATAGTACTCAATAGAAAACAAAAAATTACCTGCTCGAGGTACTATCAGTTGACCCCAACAACTCTGCGTACCTATAGCCGATGCAGCTGAAACCAAGCCGGTAGTATTATGCAAAACTGATTTTCACTCGAGTCCAGCCGAGAGTAGAATATCCGAAAATCTGGTCAGCGCCGCTCGTAACGGACTGAAATCCCCGAAAACGAGTTTTACTTTTTGACGTAGAATACTATATGCAAACCCAATCGTATGAAGTTTCCTGAACCAGAAAAAACTAGTTATAGGATCATAATATACAAAAACAGCAAAACGTGTTACAAAAATACCCTAAAACAAGGAATTTTAAAAATAATGTCATGTGTGTAAAGTTACAGTAGGGTTGATTATTATTTTTGTAATTTGATGTTTTCGGGTATTTTTGTAAGTTGTAACACGTAGTATATGTTAACATGATCAGCCATTATAACTGTTAACATTAACCATCTTATTCATACACGCACAATAGCTATAGTATGCAAAAGTATGCTTTGCCCTTGTCTTGCATTTTAACATTTGAATTTGACAGATAATGTAAAAGCCTTTAAAAATAAAATCAGCCGTTATTTCCCTAAGAAATATTCATTTATTATTATTATAATTTATACTGTACTCACATGTAAGTACTATGTGAATTAAGGATCATCCATTTCTGGATGAAGGCCTCTTTCATCTGTTGCGATATTTCTGTCTTAAGTAGCCCTAGTCCAGTTTTACCTGCTCTGGCTTCGATGTCATCCCGCCATTTTTTTAAAGGCCTTCCTTTTTGTCTCTTACTTAGCCTTCCTCTTTGTCTAAACATACTTTAACTAAAATAGGTATATTATACATTTATGAATAAGAGGGCTAGTATTTAACGCACGAGTACCTACACCCGACGAATGTCTCTCGAAGTTTTCTAGTCCCCAGATCGAACGGGTTAGGTTGTTTGTTGTGTCAGTCAGACACGAAAGAGTTATGTAGAGATTAAGGCTAACCAAAGAACAAATTACATGATTAATTAAAAAATAAAACAAATGCAGTAATTCGCACAAATTCTCGCAAGAATCAACCTATACCCTGTAATCAGACCAAGCTTAATGAAGGCCAAAAGACTAATTAAAGCTATCCCGATACTTTAGCAATATCAGGAAATAAGTCAGTTCGTAAGTTGAATGGGTTCGTTACTGGCGAATGCGGAGTTCATAATGGACGGAGTTCGTTGGATGTCAGACTGAGATAACTTAGTTAGGCAATTAAATGCTCACTTATATAGCGAGTGGCCTCTTGCCCTGCGGTAGTAACGTGACGTGGATGGACATTATGCCTATAGCGTCTTTAACGCAGTATGAGCTTCGAAACAGTCGGTAACTAAGGGCCCTAATCGAGATGCCAAACGCAAATTTAGCGATTTTCGAAAAGTATGTGGGGTTGACGTAAGCTTATGAAAGATCGCGATCGGTTATGACTCCTTTTTCCAAATTTTGGACAAATAATAATATTTCTGTAGGCGGTGCATTTTTAAGAAACTGTTCAAGAGTTACAACTGCAGAAATCAAAAATTCCACCGGAACAGTCTTGTATTCCGGATAAAATGTAGTTTATGCATAAAGTCAAGGTATAAGCTATCTACATTCAAAATTTCACACAAATCCGTCAAGCCGTTTCAGAGTAAGGAAGTTACAAACAAACTCGTACTCGTCAAATTTATTATAATACTAGCAGTTAATAAAACATACCGTATGTTACTCATGGATAATGAAGCATTCTAATGGTGAAAGAATTTATGATTTCGGTCCACTAGCATTTGAGTTTATTCGTTACAAACATACAAAACTACAAATCTTTCCTCTTTATCTTAGTGTAGAATAGTTCGATAAAGCTACGGTTTCATTGACGACATTCTACACATTTCAAAGCGTCATCTTGTAAAGTCTGGGCACCCTATAGATAAGATGCATATCACTAACGTAAACAATTTTCGATAACTGACAAATTGTATGGAATTTTCAAAAAATACGTTCTTGCAATGCATGGATAGAGCTACTGAACAATATATTATCAGTTTCGAGATCTGTGGGCTACCAATAACATCTGCTGCATACGAACGGTACATTCGCTGCAGTTACTCAACCGTTTTGCGACGGTTATGTCGACAAACCGACCGTCTCCGGCCTGAGGGTACACACTGATGTGCGTTGTCGGTGTGCCCGCAGCAAACTTGGCCGATTCCCGCAATTCGTTCCTCTATTCATCGAATTGATTCGTATCCGCCTTGAGTTCTCAAGAAAGGGCTAGAAGGAAAGCGGTCTTCAAAATATTATAAATTGAGTTTAAAAATATTGAAATTTACAGAGTATTCGAGAGCTAACAAATCTAAAATGACTCAAACGATTTTGTTAAAACCTACTAGGTAATTCTCCCATCCGGCTAAATTAGCTTTTGATTTAAGAAAACTAACCTGATATGGGTTTTTCTAAAGGAGCTACAAAGCATACAGTTAAACTCATAATATCCTTTTTGGTCCTTTGGGAACTTTTTAAGCTAAATATCATATGAACATTAAAGATGACATTCCATATAAGCTAGAAACTTTACTACTGGTTCTTTTTCATAACTAATTTTAACAGAAGTGAGACTGAAACTATATTGAACCATCTTTACTGTCTACTACATTAACTAACTTAATTTAATCCCATCGCAATTAGGTCTCTATATTTATGAGAATAAAATTTTGTAAAAAATAACGAGCAAATAAAATCCGACATACCGACCGTAAAGAACGAGCAAGAACGAGCAAGAAAAAAGAAATATGTAGTACTTTATAAATTAGAAATTCCTTTGACGAGTTAACGTACAACTTTACATGGAAAATTTGAGTTTAGGATTGGTCTCTACATCATAGGTAGGTAATTAAAAAATGTTATTTCCAATCTTGAGCAGCTATCCAAATACCAAAAGATTTTGAAGCTTCGGACTTGGGTTAGTATTTAAACACGAAACAAGGTCCTCAAGTAAGAACCATAGAGTAATAAAAATACGCGACAAGAAAGATTACTTTTCAAAGACGCGAGACTAATAATGTATTTATGACAAGTATTTATCTGAAACCCGCCATTTTCGAAGCCAAACTCTAAGGCGAACCAAGTACTGCGCTAACTCAATTACAGACATCCGGCCTCGTAAGTACCGATTCATTGACTTCGGTACTTTTTCCTTTACAAATTCGAATGGGCTCAGTCGATTTCAAGTGTCTTTTCTAGGTGACGACCTTATTTGGAGTTGTGACGTAATTATGCTGATATTTTTTTCTTTAAGCAGGGCGCTTTTAAAATTTACCGTAGCGCGGAACTTTTTTGCCGTCACGACAAAGAAAGAAACCTTAATGTATGCAATTTTACGGAGACTCCGTAGGTAAGAACAGGCCAGTTCACCGTTTATTCGTGTTTATGGATGTGGATAGACGTGGATAAAACATCTGTCAGTTTCTGACCAGTTTGTAAGTGCGAGGGTGACGGTCGCTTTATCGACCGTGATTAAGGCGACCGTACTACGGGCCCAACGGGTCTAAAATGGTGGTGTTTGACAATCGATGTGGATAAGCGTGGAGAAAGCATCTGTCACTTTTTGACCAGTATGTAAGTGCGAGAGTGACGGATGCTTTATCCACATTCGACACGCGATATAGTCGCAGCCATACTAGGCCCACGGCATTGATAATATCCAACATTGCGCTAAAACGTATCTAACGCGCTTTAATGACTCTAGTAATAGAGAAGTGTCAGATATTAATCCAAATTCTGATATTATATTAGTCAGTGTCTTTACAAGCGTACGACGTACATTTTAAAAGCATTAAAATAATACAAGGGTTTTATTCTAACACAACATAAATAATCAAGTACATTTTAAGCTATAATGGTTACATTACATTCAGTTGTAGGTATATTTCATTCTTAAAGCAGCCTTAAAAGATCAAACCAAGTATAGGTACTAAAAACACCAAAGTTTTAAATATTTCTTAAAGTTCCTTTAAAACTAAAATAAACAGTCCACGTACTATAAGTTCAGAGCGAAATACTTTGTAAAGTGGATATCGTTGTTTCGATATTCGATATTCTTGACACTTTACTCCACAAATAGCATCAAGTAAGCGTTTTAACGTGTTTTTCACGTAAATGATATTCAATAGTTACTTTACGAACAGTTTACAATAAAATATCTCACTTCTACTGGCCCCAAAGGGTTAAAGGGGAAAGTCATAACTAAGTTTTTTTGTAACTTTAGTTTTTTTTTTATGGTGGAATAAACGAACGCAACATGGATGGCAACTACCCTAAATATGGAAAATAGCCAATTTTACATTAGTACAGTAGACTTACTTTAATTATGGAAAACAATTATTATTGCATTTGTGTTTTTGAAAATTCGTCTGCCTGAATTAATCATACTGGTGTAAATGACAAAACAACAAAGTCGCGTATTATACAGGTCGAAAGGCTCATAGATAGTAGGTAATCATTTATATCTACAATACATACGCGTTTTAAAAGTTAAGACCGTAAAAAAAACTTTGTTTTGTCATATTCAACAGTTAAGGCAGACGATTTAAAAAAAAACATTGTTTTTGTCATATTCAACAGTTAAGGCAGACGATTAAAAAGAAACATTATTTTGTCATATTCAACAGTTAAGGCAGACGATTAAAAAATCATTATTTTGTCATATTCAACAGTTAAGGCAGACGATTAAAAAGAAACATTATTTTGTCATATTCAACAGTTAAGGCAGACAATTTAAAAAAAAACATTGTTTTTGTCATATTCAACAGTTAAGGCAGACGATTAAAAAGAAACATTATTTTGTCATATTCAACAGTTAAGGCAGACGATTAAAAAAAATCATTATTTTGTCATATTCAACAGTTAAGGCAGACGATTAAAAAAAATCATTATTTTGTCATATTCAACAGTTAAGGCAGACGATTAAAAAAAACATTGTTTTGTCATATTCAACAGTTAAGGCAGACGTTTTAAAAAATCCATAAACGCATTAATAATAATTTTTAAAAATATAAGTTAGCTCGTTCATGTAAGTAGAATTGGCTATTTTCAATATTGTAGTTGACGTCCATGTGGCGTTCGTTTTTTAAGCCAGTATATACCTAAAGCAGGTAAACATATAGTAGTTTAGGATACTTTATTGTGTTTAGATTCATTATAGATTTAATTAGAGAGTAGAGACTGCTCGATCCCGCAGTCAAACTGTGCAAACGGTTTTGTGGGACATATTTTCCTATAAATGTTGTAATTTCATATATTGAATAAATAAATAAATTAAATAAACGAACAGACTGACCTTAGACTTATACTTGCACGTTTAAGACTGCAAATGCATTGCCCACCCTGAGGACCAAGATGGAATATCTATATGCATATATATCTATATGGTCATTATCATCAGGCCCCATGTTATGGTATTGTTTGTAACTCGGCCGATATTTCTGTGAAGTAAATAAGAGCTATCACCAACTTGAAATCATCATGCAACAAGCTGAACACGTTTCATCTAACATACATAGCGATGATAATTCAATAAAAACATGTAGGCAGGTATATAGTTTTATAAAATTACAATGAAATATCTTTTTCATTAGCAATTTCTCCAAACAGGGTTAAAGATTTTGAAGAAGACCGTGCTAGAGAAAATATTTTATGTGACTAACAAAAGTGACAAGAAAACTAAAGTGGAGATGGAAAAAACTAGATAAATGCAAGAAGACCCCCGCCCTGAGGATTCTGTAAAAACATAATTATATATGTAGATAGTTCAGATAGTTCTGGTCTCAGGAATAGGGGAACCGCGACAGACATACAACAAAGTAATCCTATAGGTTTCCGTTTTCCCTTTAAGATATCCTAAAAAAGATCAAAAACTTCAAAATTATCATTCTAAATTAAGACAGCACTTTATTTATACGAGTACTTTCGAGAAAGATTATTAAAGTAGGTAACCCACGCTTATAGTTTTCACTTAAAATGTCAGCCAAAACTGATAGTGGGTAGCCTGCTTTAAGAAAATGTCAACCGTATCTATATATAAAAATTATACAATGGGAACAGTCAATAGAAACACTGACGTTGAGACTAAAACAGTGAGACAAAACGAACATGACGATTAATCTAATTATCATGTTCGTTTGTCCTGACGTTCTGAGGAAGGTAAAAACCGGGGCGAAGATTGATGACCGGGGAAGATTAGATAAAGACAGCGCTTCTGCTTGTATGGGAGGGAAGGAACACGGAATATTTAGAGATTCCGTTCCGGACAGTGAAAATATCACCTTCTTTAAGAGTTTATTGATGAATAATTTTCTGTCAAAAAAATAGACAAGATTTTTGTTTTTTAATAACGAGTGCTTAACATTCTACGTTAAGCACACCGGAAACCGGATAAACAAGTGACTTAAATATTTTGCATCTTCTGTGGTAACGCAGAGTGAGACTGTAGTTTTAATACTTCTGATAAAGGTATGTTTATTTAAGGTATCGTTAAGTATATCCCTGTCTAATACGCCGTTATAGAAGAAAAAAAAAAGGATAGCTCAGAAAATTATTAATATCTCTTTAAGTAACTACATAGTTTATCTATAACATATTGAGGAAATTTACGGTACCACGAGTATATGCAGTTTTTTAGCAAATGAATATCTCGTGTATTAGTCGGAATACGCAAACATTGATGTTTTTTTTGAATATACAAGCCGTATCGATGGGGGTTTACTCGTACTTTAATGTTTGGAATAATAATAGCTCTCATACATTTTAGAAACAGCTTTCCATTTTGACGTACTTATGAGGTTGGTAAAATGAACGAATACAAGTGCATACGAAATCGTTTTTTTTTTCTTTTAAAACGACACATTGTAATTTAGGGAAGGGAAAAGATCGGGAATTGAGTTATAGAAACTAAAGAAGATTGTCAGATTCGCTAATAAGCCTATGACATTGTCAAGGGGTTTGATTACGTATTTTAGCCCTATTTTATAAAAGTGGTTTCGCGGGTGGTAGGACCTTGTGCAGGGTCCGTCCGGATCGCTACCACCATCTTATCCATTAACCTCCCGCCAAACAGCAGTGTTTGCATTGTTGTGTTCCGGTTTAGGGATAAGACAGCCGGTGTAATGACTAGCATAGAGGCATTTCATCTTAGTCCTCAGAGTGGGCAACGCATTTGCAGTCTTAGGCTTGCAATCTTGTGAATGCGAATGTCTATGGGTCACAGTTTCCGCTTACCATCAGGTGGTCTGTGTGCTCGTTTGCCTTCTCTTTGCCATAAAAAAAAGGGAACTATTCCAATTACCAGGGCCTCTAATCCCGACGGTTAAAAACATATCGTCTTTGACCTATTATGGTATTGTTTTAACGTAAGCTGCCATTATTATCAAGTAAATAAGAGCTAAGAACACGATATATGGTTTTTACCGTGTTGAATAGAGGCCCTGCAATATTGTAACAAACCATACACGCCCGTACTTATAAACGTGGGGTAAGCTGAACCATGCTTTGTCCTTATTGTCATTGTGACATTTGAATTTGACAGATAAGGACAAAGCATGGATTAGCTTACCCCACTGTTATTCCACGTTTATAAGTAAGGGGAACAGACAAAAAAAAACAATAAAATCAAATTAATGTAAGTAAATGCAGACAAATAAAAAAAGTGCCACAGACACGCCTGGCTGTTAACTAAATTCTTGAAACTCATTATTAACACAAAGTAAGAGTAAAACAACCATATTTGATGACATGTGAATGTTGTGATTCTACATAAAACACAAAAAACAACAATAACAACCTATAGTGTCGCTTTATATTTCTATAACATTTTTTTCACATATGTTGTTAGCAACATTCTTGAAACTTTTCGAAAGGTATTCACACAAAGGCAGGGCAACATAAACACTAGAGAGCGAAACTCAACCGTATTCGATTTGCATACAAAAAAAGATCAAAAACAGCCGCCAAAGCGCTCCCTTGAAAATATTCCCGTGTAACACGATCTTATTTAAAAGTCACACCCGGTGCAAGTTTATAAAAGAATGAAGACTACGTGTGTAAGTTTCAACGTGAAAAGTATGATATATGCAGCACTTCTGTCTTTAAATTATATTTCCTTTGTTCCTTAGATGGGAGCGTATTTTATTTCGGTGTTTCGCGTTATGGCTGTCGAAAGGTTGTCAAGAATAAGACTTGTCGATTAGAATCAGATACCGATTTGGATTTGAAACCAATATTGTAATTTCATAGATATTTTTAATATTTTAATTTTCTTGACTTCTAGGATTTCATAAACTATATTTATCTCTTTTAAATTTTGAGATCTTACCCATAATACGAAGGTACCTTTATTAAAGAAACAAGATCTTATTGTATACACTATTCATAAATTTGTAACCCCTTAATTCTTATGTAAATTTCGAACTTGGCGGGAACGGAATCCAAAAATTAATTATTGCCCGACCTCTGATCGCACTCACTTAAAATTGAAATTAGTCGAATCCATTCTAAATTCAAATTTTGTGTTCGGCCAGAATCCGTGAAGCAAACCCGACTCGTATTTGTTTGAGTGCGTGTGAAAAGGAAAAAAAACCGTTATCTGTTCAGTTTTGAAAAAGGAGGAAAGCGTCTGCATGCCTGCTCGCATATTTGCGTTTAAAAATAAACTTAGAGTACAATTCGGATTGTGTTCTCAAATTTTAAATAAGTATTTGTAAGTCTTACATTTTAAAAAACTTCAAACTCGTATAGTCTCACAAGAATGTAGAATGTTGCCATTTTAATCTAGCATAGAAACTTAATTTTAAAAGACCATCAAGAATAATATTTCAATTTGTCTTTACATTTTTAAGTTGTTAGTAATACGTTTTAATGTTTCTCGTTGATTTCTCAGTTGGTTCGAGTACATTAGTGAAAGTACAGTTATTACATATATATTTTTTGTAGCTAAATAAATACTAGTAAAAACGTATACCGACTTAGCATTATCTTTTATACATCACAAAACCGTTTTACAGAAACAAAATGAGCTCGGCCGAGGTATTTAAAATCTTATTTTATTCTCTCCGTGCGAGGCTAACACTATGGATAAAGACTACTCTACTCCCCCACTAGCATTAAGTACAAAGAGTAATTTCCCATTTTCGTCTGTGCCTAGCCTTATATCTCTATTACCACCCCTATCAGGGGTTTGAGGATAAGGCCCCTAGTATTTCAGACAGAAAAATAAAACACAGAGTGCAAATGCGAACGGAATAAACATCAACCACGTGTTAATATGGAATCATTTATAATAATTAATTATAATAATTGTAATTATTAAATCTAGTGCGAAACACCAGACAAAACAAACTTATTTCCAAAGAGCACAAACCGTAAGAAAACAAAAACCGGCCCTTTGATCGAAAACAAAAATACATCTCATTTTAAAACTATAAGTGAACTTTAGTCTCAATTCCGTTTATTTCTTTGTTTTTTTTTTTACTGGCTTTTACCTACTGTGTTTTAAGTTTTATAAATACTTCTCGACGCAGTAAAGTTTTTTAGTTTACAAATTTATTGTTACTGTAGTTGTATCGTTATGAGATTAAAGCTCAATAAACAGTCAAAAAATCTAACCTAAAAATGTCTTCGCTGCAACAGTTATTACAATAAATATTCCCATCATTCTGACACTTACACACCAGTTTTTTTACTCTGGCAACCAAGAAAACTCATAGTTGGGGCGAGCATTAGGTGGATTACACGGAAGCGCGGCGAGATGACAACTTAAGCATGTGCTCATCGCCTTAATGTCGGGGATACCAGCGACACGGTCTTAATCGAAGATTAAAAACGAAAACCTGAGTTGTTTATCTTTTGCTCGATGTAATTCTTGTAACAAGTGCCTGCAGACAAGCTTAAATGCATTAAAACTTAGTCTTCTGAGTTGGAAAATGAGATCGCAAAATACAATAGATCCTTATTACCACCAGGTAGCGAGTACAAGTTTGCTTATATGCCATGTTAAAAAAAAACCGGCCCAGTGCAATCGCACTAGCGCGCCGCGCTTATTAAAATATGAATTCGATTGCAAATTGTTTTTCTTCAGAGTTTGTAAATTATACGAAATTTGACGCTTGTATGTTTTACTGTTTTTACGATACAACATTTTTTTTTGTTTGTTAATAATTCCGCTATAATAACACATATTCTAAACAAAAACTAATACCTTTTACGGTTCAAAAGATACAGCTCTTTAAAGTTACGACGAACGGACAGCGTAGGTAGGCATTCTTAAAATCTGTAATGATCATAGGTTATCAATCAATCAATCAAATTATTTATTTATAATCTTCGTGTTTTTAGAAACGAATTTTAAATATATCCTCAAGTGCGGTAACTGTAAAAGTAAATAGACAGTAGAAAGCTTTTAATGAAATATACAGTTAGTAATTACACGTTATAATGTCGATGCAACTTGAGAACACTTCGTGGACATGAGGAAGGTTAATAAAAAAGGTGGAGAATAAATCGTCTTCACATAAGCACGTACTAGACGAGGTCAGCAGAGTCAACCAATCAAATAGGCACCTTTAATGCATCAATATAGAGGGCTGGCAAATAATATTTTGCGTAAAAAGATGGTTTTGACGACGCAACTAGCGTAGTTGATACTCGTAGTGCAATGACAAAGCTCATAAAGCTTACCGTCCCAACAAAGGCGATATTTGTGTTTGCGATCGTTAGTTCATTAGTCTTAAGGCACTTGTCCCACCGCCGCGATGAGGCAGAAGCTATAGTAGAGTCACACTGGATCTATATCTTTTGTCGGAGAGATAGTTCTCGCCAGCGGTGTGCTCAGCGATCAACTATTACTATATTCGTCTCTTTTATTTACACGAGATCTTTCGTTCGTATCATGAGAGAGAAAATAGTAGCTAATCGTTCCTTTCCGGCGTTGAAACAAGTTCCTAAAGCCGCAAACGCACTGAGAACGAGATTGGCGCGGTGGGGCGGGTTCCCGTACTAAAACCGGCTCCGCCACGCTTTAGAAACGCTTTTCAGAGCCGCGCCGCTCCGCTCATAGTATGTTTGCGCCTTAAATGTGTGCCCTACTACTACAAGCTAGAGATTGGCGGCGGGTATGTATACCCACCGGCTATACTTGGGTGGTTACCTATACTCAGCATAAACCTTAATCTACAGAGTAAATTGGGCATACAACATGCCCGAGTAAATATCCGAAATATATACCCACTCTCGGGTTATTACAAGATAATTCTGGAGTCCTAGTGAAAAAGGGTATAAGTCTCCTGAACATCAAATGAAAAAGGGTGTAAGTCTAGTATAATCTGTTTATGTATATACCCTTTTTCATTACGAGGTAAGTCGAATAAGTCAGTAAGTTATTTATTTACGGGAATAAACTTCACGAAAATACTATTTCACAAATACCTTTCTGTAATGATGGTTGTACTTTTGCTTATATTCAACTTGTTCTCCGGTTACACCTCATCTATTCCATTTCTTTTCCCCAACGACTATTCCGCGTCGGAATTGCACGTCAATCCGATGCGCAGCCGCGCGGACTCGCTGCCCGCGGTCCCGGGCGGCTCGCGCCGGTTCAGGGCAGATGAAACCGGTTTAAACCGGATAGAACCGGTTAGAACTGGATATGTTAGAGCGCAAAGTAATTGGTTTCACGGTTTTTTAATAACAGCTCTAAGGTTTAGTTGATAGTAAAAAATATAATAAAGTGACGTACCTACTCGTATTACCGTCTTTATTAGACATGCGATGTGACTGGCTTAACTGTGTGTGTGTTTGTTTGTTTTTTTTTATGGTATAGGAGGCAAACGAGGTTATAATAAATGATAAATAATACACCTCTCCTAATACACACGTCATCATAGACTAAGAGTGCAAAATGTGGTTACAGAATTATAAACAAATTTAGAGTTGTTGGTAATTCTATAGCCTACCCCACTCTGGGAATGTTAGCGTGACTTTATGTATGTATGTATGTAAAAAAAAAAGGGGACAACGTCGCACAAATTGACCTAGTCCCACGCTTGTACTTGTACAAAAACGTTGGTAGACTGATGTGGCTTCAAAAACATTGTTTTTGGGAAAGAAAAAAACACTTGTTAGAATCACAAAAATAACTAAATAGTAAAAAAGTTAAGCCAGATAAGCCATTATTCCACGTCTTAGAAAAGACGTAGCTTCATCGTTCGATAATTGTAAAGATGCGGCGACGCAACCACCCTTAGTGGCTAATATTCGCCAATAGCACCACCACTCTACTATTTATATAGCACAAATCTTTATTTTTTACTAAACTAAAGCTAATAATAGTTATATGACAAACACACTGCAGCACAACAGATATAGTACAAAAAGCAATTTTCGAGTATGTTTAGAGAAGTTGCTTTGTAGCGAGAAGGCTAATAGGACTCAGTTCAGCATGTGCTGCAGCCGGAGCCGCTGTGTGTGGCTTTCAGCTGAACCCTGGACGCGTTACAACCTATTCGTAACCGGAGCCGACCGCGGGACGCCAAAAAAAATTACTTGGTTTAAAACAAAGTCGCTATGTATGTTTAGACCTTTCAAACTACGGAATAGATTTTAATGTTTCATTAATAGATAGGCACAGATGAAAATGGGAAATTGTTCTTTGTAGTTAATGCTAGTGGGGGAGTAGAGTAGTCTTTATTCATAGTGTTAGCCTCGCAAAGAGGGAATAAATTGAGATTTTAAATACCTCGGCCGAGCTCATTTTGTTTCTGTAAAACGGTTTTGTGATGTATAAAAGATAACGCTAAGTTGGTATACGTTTTAACTAGTATTTATTTGTCTATGAAAGTTATTTCAAATAACAGTACTTTCACTGAGAAATCAACGAGAAACATTAACTCTAGAAACTACTATTATATACTTATTACTATGAACATAAAAATGTAAAGACAAATTGTAATATAATTTTTGTTGGTCTTTTAAAATTAAGCTTCTATGCTAGATTAAAATGGGAACATAGTTTGACGTATTTATAATGTAATTTGAGAACACAATCCAAATTGGACTCTAAATTTACTTTTAAACGCAAATATGCGAGCAGGCAGGCAGACGCTTTCCTTATTTTTCAAAACTGAACAGATAACAGTTTTTTATTCCTTTTTACACGCACTCAAAGAAATACGAGTCAGGTTTGGTTCACGGATTCTGGCCGAACACAAAATTTGAATTTAAAATGGATTCGACTAATTTCAATTTTAAGTGCGATCAGAGGTTGGGCGTAAGGCGAGTGTAGGGTTCCGAAGCCGTTACTACACAAACACTACCTCAAAAATGACACTTATGACATTCTCTCTTTAAACATATATATTTAGTGCTGTCTTAGATCATAATTTTAGTAGGTATAAAAACTTTAGTCGCCTGTAACTTTAAAAAAAAGTAACTTTATTTTACCGTTGGCGTGACTAATATCTATATTTATGCAAAATAATAACTTTTAGAACTAAAAGTCTCTGAGCTGGGGCCCGTTCATTTGACCGAAATACGTTTGGTTGAACGTATCGTTTCGCAACTTTTTCATTTGGCAACCCACTTTTTTTTCTGTAACTGTAAATATTTCAGGATTTATTTCTGTACCTTCGCGAAGACCCTATAGGTTAGGTTAGGTTAGTTTTTATAAAAATCCTGAAATGTTTACAGTTACAGAAATAAACGTGGGTTGCCAAATGAAACGGTTGCGAAACGATACATTCGACCAAACGTTGTTCGGTGAAACATTAGTGAACCCTCTAAGCTAAACTGCGAACGGACATGGCGAAGAGGTGGAGTGGTGATGGTGGTACTGCCGAATATTAGTCACCAATGATTTTAACGTCGCTGCAGCTTTATAATTATCGAAAGACTAGTTTATGTGAGTTTCTGTAATACCCGAACATAATCCAGACAGTATTACAGAACTCACATAAACCTGCTTTAGCTATTGACTTTGAGATACCCCCTATTGGTTTATGACGGCAGCCTGTTGGTTAGAAGAATAACGACGCTAGACCGCGTTCTATCATGAAAAACAACCGCTTTAATAACAATAACTGATAGCAGTTGGATCCAAACCGATGGCCAGCACACCGATAGAGCGAACATTTCATATACGCCCCATCTTGCAATCTACTGTTCTTATACATGGCAACATAGGTGAAAAGTTACGTGATAGTGATTTTTAGACTTTTTCGAATAATGTCTAGTCGTATTTGACTTTTTTCTCTGTGTGTGTAAACAAACAGCATTACACTCTTTCTAAGAAAATGTGATGTTTCCCATAATTTCTTGGCCATAATATTTTTTATATCACTAGAACCGTCAACTTTTCAAAATGTCTGAAATATCTCACTTGTACATAAGCCTAGGTAAGGTTAAGTTTGATGATTAAATATTCTAAAAAAGTAACAGTTTCTCGAAAAAAAAATGACTTGCGATAATTATGACTAAAAACACATTATTACTAAAAATTATTATGACAAGCAATATAGACGCGTGATACTTTGATAAGCAAATAAAAATAAGGTATAGTAGGTATAAGACATTGCGCTTTTTTATTCTGCCACAGCTTATAAAAGGTGTATAAATGAGTCCTAGCGAACGAAGTCGTGAGCAACTGCTAATCGTTCATTCGAAAAATCAAAAACTAAACTAATAAAGACCTGCAGAGATCTTAATCAACAGCAAACGATTACGGTACCTACCTATTATACCTACTATACTACCTATATCGAAACACCTTTCAACGCTGAATTTATATTTCATCGAAAAGCAGTTCTCGCCGCATAAGTATTTTTTTATAGTAGTCACAAGTGTAACCTTGCCTACGTAAATAATGTTTAAGATAAGAAAACATCATGGTTTCAGCAGAAAATAGGGCTCGATGAAATTAAATTCGATGAAATGATTCAATCGATGAACTGTAACTCGATAAATGATGGGTTACCTACGATTACACAATAAAATTAAATACAAAACACTTTATACAACACCAAACATAAACAACAGAGAACAGTACCATACTTGGTTTCAAGAATTATCTATCAGCTATTTTAAAAACACAGATTCAAAATTATTCAAATATTCCCATATTTTGTGACAACCAACACTCATTTGACTGTATTGAACTATTGCCGTGTCGGCAATAAATTCACAAATCCAATACAATTTACAGTAAAACGACGATAAATCGACGCATCAATTTAATGAAATTAATTTAAACCCAACGTGTTCTAAATACAAACACAGATAATCTCCTAGGGTTCGCATTAACGATGATTTATCTGATTTTCATTAAATTATTCATTATTTAACGGTTTTTAGTATACGATCAGATTACTGGCGACTTAGCATTTCGGTTAATAGAGTTCGTTAGCGATTGACGTCAATACGGCCTTTCTAAATTTAGTTTGAAATTCCTGATGCTGAGTTATAAATAGCTTGTTGGGGCGTTTTGAATTAATATTTTAGGTACCTCGTTTTATAATTGCTAATCACATCAATGCGATTTCTAAAATAAAAAAACTAAACAGCAATTAACGCAGGTCAGAAGCAGCACGAGGCGTAAGGAGCGGGGGGGGACTAGCAATGAGTAAGTTTCATATTAATTCGAAACCCATAGAAAAATCAAGAATTCTTAGAAGTTACCCACAACTTTCATTATTTACTTTTACAATTTGATAAGTTTCTCGTCGGTACAATTCTACGAAGGGCACGGGATACTTCAAGCGTGAGGCACTTTTAACGTGTAAAGACAGGTCATCTACCGCGAAGCAATGTAACAAGACTTTATTATCCTTTCTTGTGTCAAAATTATAATAGGTACGCAGCTAGAATTCTCGGTCACAAACGGCTTTGGAATTTGCACAATGACGCAGTTTTAATATCGTCTAAGATCAAGGCAAAATACAAACCCTTAACTCGCAGACATTCTAAATTCCCGTCCCTCTTGTAATCAGCTATATATAAACCTACGAATGTGTCAATCAAAGAGGTTATATTCGGTACGTGGCTGGCAAACACAACAGAATGAGCGCTAATTTGCGATGCGCGGTTTTGCCAACTATCGCACACGGTTGCCGACTGAAACTCGACGATAGATTGGACCTGAATTACTGTTGGCTCTTTTATTCTAGATATGAGTAAAAAAGATATTGTTCAAATCCTAATTCAAATTTAAATTAAAATTCATTTATTTGCAAGTACATACACGGATCTTTTAAATACACATGTCAGTAGTAGGTAGATACATGGATATGTTCTTTTCATAGGTACATGGATATGTCAATTTGGCATGCAAAAGTTGTATCTATATAAAAAGAATATTACCCAAACCCATCTTCACCACCTCCAACGAATATTTAGCTCCAAGTTCAGGTTATTTTGCGAGTCTGCTACCTCGCTTCGCATGTAGGCTTTAATTTGTCAAGCTTTAGGTTCATTCTGTTCTGATACAGGTGTAGATGTAAGATTGTGTTTATTTAATCGATCGGATTCGGTCGCGGTTATTTCGGTCCTGCCGTCCGGCGCACTGCCTGCAGGGGTATCAATGTCATCCCTAATTGGGATCCGCGACGTCGGAGACATTTTTGTTTCCCGATCGATCCCGCAGTCAACTTTTTCACGTTCCAAATCCAAAAACACATTCAAAATTTTAAAACAATGTCAGGAAAATATTTTGAATTTCTGTTCTAAAAGAGACTGCGAATATCTCGAGCATTTTAAAACAAGAGACGGATTTTTAAAGGAAATGCAACAACATTTAAACACAATCAGAGTTGTAAAAAGTAACGGCAGCGCTTCTGAGAAAGAACCGGATATCCTCCAACGGCCAATAGACATTTGAATATCAGCTGAAACTCCATTACTGGAGACGACATCTTGTAAAGCAGTCGGTATGAGTAAAAGTTCTTTCTGGCTTATCCCAGTTGAAGTTTCAGACGTGGGAATGTAAGGAATCTGCATTTTGCGCAACAATCGCGTTTACGACGGGCGTCGCCGGCGTTCAATGGGTAACCGAGTTTTGAAACAATGCGCTACTTGTAAATTAGCACTTCAAATGAAACCCAAAATAAGTTAATTTAGTTCTTTCACAGATTTCTGCTCTAGCATTTTAAGCGCAAAACTTAACGCAGACATTATATGTCCTTAGCTTCGACGAGTCATTAATTACAATTTTGATCTGAGCTTCAGGGCTGAGTAAACTTAGGCTTAATTTAAAATTGGGCGGTTCCGTTAAATTAGGCACAGTGTTATAAAAGTTACAAATATGTTGGGCTCCGGGATATAATAGGGGCGAGAATCAGGGAAGTTTCCCGTCCCATTTCGCATTATTGACTAAACGATCCGTAAACCGGCACCGAAACTCGCATTACTTTGTATATTGGGTTTGTTCACGACGCACGGCTCCTAGAAGCGGCTTGAATCTTACTATTTAGTTTGTTTATAACATAAGATGAAACATTATCTTAATTTTAATTTAATTCGGCTACTAAAACGATACTTAAACAATTAATATGATTAAAGTTTTGGAGGATTAAAGTTAACATTTATATGGCCTAATTGCAATACGTTTTTCTTCCTAACAAGAAAGAGCAGGGGGAATGTAACAATCAACTCCATATTCATACGGATAATTTATAAAATTACTAGCTTTTGCCTGCTACTCCGTCCGTGCGGAAATCGCTCTTCGCTATTCCCTGTCTTCGCTCAACTGTCCGATATCCATCTCCGAGTTATAATTTTTTGTGTAAGTACATACTAAAATTTAGGTCGATCGGTTACGGCATTGAAGAAACAACACACACTTTCGCATTTAAAATATTAACAGAATAAAAGATGTTGTAAATTCATTCTATAAAAAACGAGTTAAAAAAGGTAAAATGCATTATTTAGGACAATGTATCAGCAGCTCTAGAGAATAAAATTCAAACTGCTTTTATTTCAGCAACAAGAATAATAGTGGACATAACCATCAAACGAAAGCAACCTGTGGAAGCCAATAAAACTGCGGAATCCGTTCCAACCACATCCAGCCACTATACCTTTCCCGGACTAGTTGGTAATTTTTCAGCTGCGAGGTCGGCGTTGGCACCTAATTTATGGGGGCCCCGGCCAGTAGGAAGGAAACTAAATTACCATACGACGTCGGCCAACAAAGAAACCGGTGGAAAGTGCTCGCTTCCTCCCGATACCACCATGACGCATGGCGACGCAGCAGCGCCCAACGCATTGCCAACGAGCTCGTGGTGCATACCAAAAGCATCACATGACAAGCGCGGTATGAAATTTTAGCTGGAAGTTTGTTCATCTTTCAAATTAAAACGGAATATGGTTTCACGCAAAAAATACTTGGTTGGTGTTGAATGGTAAATAGGTATAAATCAAATAAATTGAATGAGCTACTTGATACAATCCTATAGAATCCATACTAATATTATCCATTATAATTCTTAGTAATATTAAATATAATGCCACTGTCCAAAAAAACTCACAGATACCACCCCACTTAACCGAAATTATATGCTTCTTCATTAAAAACTAATACACAGTTTTGCTCTTAACTTGCCTAATACAAAGTTAATCTTATAATCGGATTATGTCTAGCCTCTAAAAGCCGGGAAGTTGACCCATCGGCGAAATAAAGAGCCCCAGACTTCAAGCGTTTTCCCTAAGCCTGGCAGCAAATCAGTTGAAACTTTTTTGCGAGTGCGTGACCCGAGTTGTCCTGTGAAGGGACGGGTCTGGCAGTTTAGCGGGACGTGCTAGCCTGATACGTGAACTACCCGCCCAAAGCGCCCATTTAAACTGTTAATTCAAAGAACCGATTTGTTAGATCATTCTCCCGAACTCATTATTTCTTCGTAGTAATTTTTCCATTCGCACTTTTCCCCGAACGCGATATTACCAGTCGCCTTTTTTCCTGCGGCTGTTTATATTCACAGTCGTGTTTTTCCGCTTGCGAGTTTTATCCAGTCGCTTCTTTTCCTACCACCATATTTTCACGATCGTGTTTTTCCCGTTCCAATTGGTCGAAGATACAGAGTCGACGGAGCTCCGCTACCGCGGAGCTCCTATTTCTGGGTGGTTTGGCCCTGCGGGCCTGACGCAAAACTAACATAACCTAAACCTACCTACGAATTACGATGTAAATACTTTTGGGAAAAGTGCGACTGAGATAGAAATCGAACGGGAAAAAAACCGACTGGGAAAAAAAGTCGAATAACAAAAAAAAGCGACTGTAATAAAATCGAATGGTGAAAAATAAAATTAAGTAATATCGCGTTCGGGGAAAAATGCGAACGGAAAATTTAATACAAAGAAATAATGAGTTCGGGAGAATGATTTAACAAACCTGCATAACTTGAGCAGCTTACATTTCACAATGAACTTTGCAATTTAAAGCATTAAGTTTAAGTCGTTCCTTTGTAAGAAAAAGACACCAAAACTATTAGAATTGTCCCCCGTCCAGCACAAAAGCGTACTTAAGCCGAGTAAGCCGTGGGTGCTGTTTGCGCAGAAGGCAATAATGGACCATGTCACTCCCAACATTTGACTAGGCAAACTGCGGATTCCACTTTGGATAGGTAACACTGGGGCGGAGGAAATAGGATATAATGGTATTTTAATGCAAATATATTACAGGGATCAAATGATTTGACTTAGTGATCCAATTATTTGTTTAATTTAAATGCCATACACGAGAATTAGGTCTACTGACGCTGAAGTTTAGACTTGACTAGAGCAGCGGTTTGAATAGATATTACAACGAATATAGCCTTTAAATATTATATATAAAATGTTTCAGCAATTCTCTATTCACGTTTGCACTAAAAAATATTCTTCAAACTAAGGTACTCATTTCCTTAAATTCGCAACGTTAAGTTACAGTTACTTACATTAATGAGTAATCAAATATCACAAGCCCTTTAACAGGTGATATATCTCTAAATTTATACAAACATCGAGCATACCAAATGATGGCTGCAAATTTGGCAACAGTTTCCTGTATGACACACTACACTACACAGGAATCACAATCGCAATATTCAATAGCAATGGAGCATGAGACTGTGTCAATGCTTTGAACGCGCGTCTGTCTACACTATCAGTCATCAAGAGCAATGAACAATTATTGATAGACATATTTTATTCATTCAAGTTTATTTTCATCAAACATAATTAAATATAGCTTTTGCCCGCGACTTAGTCCGCGTAGATGTCATTTTTCACAGTTTCCTAGGAAATCTTCCAGGATAAAAAGTATTTTTAAGCCCTTCCAGTGTACTCAAAATCTCTCCATATTAACATTTAATAGATTTTATTCAGAAACAGGCACAGAGAATGGATGGATAATATAAAACGATAAGGATTTGTCAACTTGTCGTCCTAATAACGAATGGTGTTTCGACACCTGGGGAATCGGTAGGATGACCCTCCTGTCATATTTTACCAAAAATATAAGGGAACCCAAACCAGCTATTGTCATAGACGCAACCTTCAGCTTTAGGGGACCATATCCTACTCCAAATGACATGAATGGGAACTTAAACACGTTAGAAAACATTCATAGCCCCACATAAATATCAGGTACGCCGTAGTGAAATTACAACTCAGCAATCGACTTCGGAAACCATTCTAATACACAACGGTAACCCGAATCCATTCCCAAATAACAATAAAGGGTAGATAGTGTCCGTTTATCTAAGGGTCCTGTTACACAATGGCTCGGTGGCGCTAGCGACTGTGACTGTGCAAATGAAGGGACTGCCCCGTTAGAGGAAACTAATTTATTGTGGGCCAATTGAATCTTCATTTGACAACAATTGGCAGTTGTGGGAATGGACTGAAATTTGAACTTGGGAAGTTACCGGTTTAGATTACTCGGGAAATCGGCCGCATACGGGTTAAGTTTAAAGTACCGTTGGAGTTTATGCGAGTAGGGAGTTAATATGTTAATACAGATTCGCTCATAGTGTTGGTTAAAATGGGATCCTTTTGAATAACCGACACTCATTTGATCGAATAATAATAAATAATTAAATAAATTCTGCTGAAACCTATCGTTTTTAGGATATCTTAAGCATGGGTAACCAAAAAACAAAATTATAACTTCTGCATGTGTCTGTATATAGATGAAATAAAAATTCGGCGATGTTAAATATTATATGAAAAGCAGTCTGGGTGATACAAGGTTAGACCTTTTTATTTTAGACATAATTTAAAGAAACTGAATAAAAAAATAAAAAAAACATTTTTTATCCGCCGCAAAGTTGTTCAGTATTCTTTTATAGATAAAGTTTCACCACGAAACAATATTGATCATCGTTAACAAAACTTTCGTTTGTGCATTTAAAGTTTATTTATAGCTCGCGGTTTAACGGTGCGTTACCTATTCAAATAAATTGCCGTTTTCATGCCCTAAGTTTAAGCAAAAGCTGTTACGGGGCATTTAGTTTCTGATCTAAAGTCAGCTTTAAATTAAAATTTCAGTAAACTACCGGAATACTTTTGCAAAAACAGGAGGTGGCTCGATGCCTCCCGCGGGGCCCGTTACGGCGGGAACAATGAATATGATTCACACGCGGGCACTAACTTTTAATTAAAACTAAGATTTTCGCTAAAAATCTACCATTAACCAGATTGGGTCATTTGCTTCGAGACTTTTTGCGATATTCTGTGATTTTTGACCAACGAGAAAAAGATGTACTATTTAACGTCTGTTATACCGTCACAGACGTTAATTTGTGACCCACTACAAGAAAAATATGCTTGGACTCGACAATGTCATTAGACATAATACCAAGTCACTTGTAACTTGTAAGAAACTCAACCTTATGGTTGTAGCATCTCAGATTGACTTTGGACCTAAGGTGAGTTCCATATTTAATTCTTTGACTGTACCTATCTATTTCTCTGTTAATGTGTATGTGTGTGTCTGTTTCTCTGTGTGTCTGAATTGTAGCTCCCAAACGGACGGACCGATTTGGACACGATTTTATTCAAAAGAAAGATAGATCTGTTGGGATGGTGCTTAGCTAACAATAAGTTTCATGGAATTCGGTAAGGTAGTTGAAGAGATCCTTTTGGCGAGGTAGGTCATCTTCGTTTTAAGTCAATTTCGAAGGAAGTCATGTTCTAGGTTAGTCATCTTCTCAGCAGGTCATGTTCGTTTCGAGACAATTTCGAGGTACGTCATTTTCTGGATTAAGTCATCTTCTTAGTAGGTCTATTTCGAGGGATGTCATTTTCTGACTTAGTCATTTCGTACGTAAGTCTATTTCGGGGGACGCCATTTTCTGACTTAGTCATTTCCTAAGTAGGTCTTCTTCGAAGGACGTCATTTTCTGACTTAGTCATTTCCTAAGTAGGTCTTTTTCGAGGTACGTCATTTTCTGACTTAGTCATCTTCTCGGTAGGTCTTCTTCGAAGGACGTCTTTTTATGACTTAGTCATCTTCTTAGTGGGTCTATTTCAGGGGACGTCATTTTCTGACTTAGTCATCTTCTTAGTGGGTCTATTTCGGGGGACGTCATTTTCTGACTTAGTCATCTTCTCTGTTCAGTCTATTTTGAGGGATTTTGAGGGACCTAACAAACACATATTGCCATGAAAGATGATTATTCAGTAAGTAGGCCAAAAACTCAACAGTCAATCTTTTTTTATATATATCTTCATTATCAGTTGAGAGAGAGAGACGTCTACTCCCATTACAGCCTCCGTATTATGGTTGCCGTATGGTGGTATGGGATCCGGTTAGTAGGATCTGAGACTCGTGAAAAGTTGCATAGCTGCTCAAGACTACAATCTTCAGACTGTTTTCCTAAGACTGCCAATGCGATGCCAAACATGAGGAGTTATATAGAGTGTATCTATGCTGGTAATTTCTACGGATCATCTTACCGGAACACAAAAATGCGAACACTGCTGTATGGCGGTAGGTTGATGATAAATGGTAGAAGAGATCCGGTAAGACCTTACACAAGTTGCTAGTTATTTAAGATTGGTTACTGCCAAATGCCATGACGCTTTCTAAGATGCCATTGACGGTTGCTATCTTGGTTCCCAAAATGAATGATTATTGGATTCGGATTGACTTGAAACGAAAATAACATACTGAGAAGGCGACTAACTCAGGAATGACGTTCCTCGAAATTGACTAATAACGAAGATGACTAAACCAGAATATGACGTCCTTCGAAATTGACTTGAAATGAAGATGACCTACTGAGAAGATGACTAACCCAGAACATGACGTCCCTCGAAATTGTCTCAAAACGACCATGACCTTCTGAGAAGATAACTAACCCAGAACATGACGTCCCTTGAAATTGACTCAAAACGACGATGACTAACCCAGAACATGACTTCCCTCTAAATTGACCTAAAACGAAAATGCCCATTTAAGAAGATGACTAACTCAGAACATGACGTCCCTCGAAATTGTCTCGAAACGAAGATGACCTGCTGAGAAGATGACTAACCCAGAACATGACGTCCCTCGAAATTGTCTCGAAACGAACATGGCCTGCTGAAAAGATGACTAACCTAGAACATGATTTCCTTCGAAATTGACTTAAAACGATGATGACCTACCTCGCCAAAAGGGAAGAGATATCTGCTCTGAAGGAAGGCATCACAACTAGCGGCATTTTTTTTATTTTTTTTACAGAGCGATGTCCGTCGTAAATATCGGGAAAAATCGGAATATTTGCCAATTATTTATTTGCTTTAAAAATATTAAAACACTTCCAATCTGAGAGAATAGCATCACGTCAACAATATCAACAGACGCTTCGGAAATTCTGAAACGCTGTAAAATTTTGAATCAAGAGGTGCATTTAACGCGGTTTTTGAAGTATAAGCCAATTTCGAAATTGTAATTCCAAGATGATTTTTCTTTCGACTGTTAAGATGACATTATTCGCAAAGGAAAACAAGTGGTTTTATTTTTTACTGACCCGTCAGTTCGTATCAAATGCTTCTAAGGAATATTGCACAGAATACGTAAGCAATACAAATCGAAAATACCTTTGGTTATGAAATATCTCGTACGCTTTATTTAACTTCTAGGCTTTTATTAGAAATGCCACGACGTCTGGCGTCCTCCGCAATATGCGTAGACAACACGACAGCCACCAACAAAATTACGTAACATAGTAGTTTGGTGTCAAAGATGTCTATTAGTTAAGTATTCTGCTTTATTAAAAGATAAAAAGATAAAAGATGTTTATTCAGTAAGTAGGCCGCACGGGCACTTTTACACGTCAAAAATCTACCACCGCTTCGCAACAGACCACTGCTGAGAAGAAACGCCGCAAGAAACTCAACAGGCAGTCGTTTTTTTTTTAAATACTACTAATGATATTATACAATTATAAAGCTTAACCTAGCATTATATAACACAATGAATTTAACATAAAATAAAAAATAAAATATATTCAAGCGCAGCTTTAGCAGGAAAATGTGTCGAAACTAAGAATTTTCATAGGAGTAATTAGTAGTAATATATATATATATATATAACAATACTTTCCTATGACAGTGCATGACAACCACCACATACATAGTTTCGATACATTCTCCTACAGAAACCGTGTCCCCTAGACAATATACAATATTTACATATTTTTTTATACCTATTTTATTATTCAGTTATTTAGGTGTTTAGTTAAGTGATTGGCGACTCGGTTCGGTTTATGTGATTTTTCGGTAACACCCGTACATAATCTAGATTTACTATACATAAAAACATTCCTCTTGAATCACTCTAATCTATTGTTGAACATCACATTAAAATCCGTTGCGTGGTTTGAAAGATCTAAACGTACATACTGAGGGACAGACGGCGGGAAGCAACTTTGTTTTATACTTACTATGTAAAGATGCCTAATAATGAACTTAAAGGCATACCCACTTATTTTTAAACGCACAATAAGTATGATTCAACATGCTGACGTTATCTTTCATGCGACATGTGAATAGGACAGAAAATGACAAAGTTTATGAATAAGGGGATTTACTCGTACCTACTTATCTTTTATAACGTCTAATAGCCAGTGATCGAATTTCCCAATAATTTGATTTTAAGTACGTATACCTTACTCATATTTTACTCGAGTGCTCAGCTTATCTTTAGTTAGGCTTAAATACTAGATGTCACGACTGGCAGGTAAGAAATAGGCAGGCGCTGTCATAATCTGTGGTTTGGTGGTGACATTTGACGTAATAGGAGAATGAGCTTCAATTAAAATGAGAAATGGTAAGTATTCATCGGGAGGCCATTTGCCGTCAAAAGATGGCAGATGTGTAATTTGCTTTAGTTTTTATTTTTGTGTATTTAGGTGTTCAAAGTTCTTTTTTGTTAGTGATTTGTACTTTTAATGCCTTTGTGTTGTACACTGTACAGTGATAGAAGACTTGGATTTATTTCGTGTATCCTGGCATCTTACTTCTCGTTTCAAGTGGACTCGCAGTGGTACAGAGGTTAAAACTATTTTGGCCACTGTCCAACATATCACCATACAACGTTGCCACCAATCTTCCTAGAGAAGATTGGATTGTGTTTTATAGCTATATTGATTTATACTTATATTATATACTTGACACTGGCGAAATCACTTAGTGCAAAGAAAAAAAAAAGTGAGAAATCCTTAAAAGCATAAAGAGAACTAATAAAGGGGTTAAAATGTTGATTATTTTGTTGTTACAGGTGAGTGTACGTTTGGTTACTAAATCATGTAATAGGTTAACAATTCTATGTACGAATTATAAATAAAACTTTTGTTGTTACAGAGAAACGCAATTTAATATAATATGTATAAGTATATACGTATAGCATAAACGTCTTGAAACCCCAATCCCACCATGACAAAGTTTTAAAACCATTCGTTATGAAAGAAAGAAGTATCGCAGTAGTTCTTTCATGCAACATAGTGCAACAAAATGCTATTTAAGGCATTGTTCGTGTCCATTAGCTGGCGCCTTTTAAAATTCAAGGAGAAATTTATCGCTCCAGGAAAGTTCGGGTTAGTCAACGCGGCGTGGAAAGCGGCGCGGAATTTTAACGTTCTTTGCTTTAGTTTTCGGGTGTTTAAAACAGTTTTCATGGTAAAGTGACAAGATATTATAATAGTTCTCTATAATAAATGATTGATGTGTGTACCAACTTACCATTCAGTTTATTTTCTTTTCTGTCCTGCAAATTTCACGAGCCATAAACGTAGAATACATTTATATGAGATATTGCAGATAAATTATACACTATTAATGTGTTTTTTTAGATAAGAATAAATTACCTTTATACGAACGTTTTCGTCTAAAACGAAGACAAAATTAGAAATGGTATACAATTGTATACTCTATAATTACCTTAGTAATCTATACATATAAAATGCTTTGTCCTGAATGTCTTACTGACGGATCAACGCACAACCTAAACCGCTAATTTGTATGTGTGTTTTTAGTATGACGTAGGTATCCGATAAGAAATGATTTTCAGAAATTGTAAAGGGGTGAAAAAGGAGGGCAAAGATTGTATGGGACAACGTGCTTCCTTGGTCCATTCTATTTCAAATTTTGGATAAACATTCTTTAACAGAATTGATGGAAGATGTTTATCGTTTTTTATTGAAATTCATCCCTTAATTGGGTGAAAAAGAGGTAGGAAGTTATTTTGGGGGTGATTTGCTTCGAAGTTGATATCATACTCCTTAGTACTTTTGAGTTACATTACATTTTATTTTTACACATGTTTAAAAACTCAATCCGATTGTATTGAAAAAAAAGGTTTAAATCACAAGCTTGGTGCAATGCAAATACCCAAACCGCTGCGTCTAGAGATTTAGGTTCCTTATGAGGTCTAGGGGTGCAGTAAGAAAGGATTTCCCGAAAATCGACCCTCAATGGGAAGAAGTAGGAGGAGTAGTGGGAAAGTAATTCTACGCGTACGAAGTAGACTTATGTGAAAAAAACAAAGTAAAATCATGCCAAATTTGTAATTTTTTACATTATTTTGACAGCAATTTAAACTCAAATTTAAACTGGCATGCAGCGTAGTATAAAATATCCTTTATCCGTAATTACGACTACTAAAGTCCATGATAAAACTAAATGCTTGAAAGAGCCTAGTCTTCCATAAAACTTAAACGGCGACTTCCCATATTAGCTTCAACAATTAGAACGTTAAAGTCTCCGCCCCTCACGTGAACACTAGATTGTTCCCGAAGTCTAGACGTTCCCCGGAGTTGAGGCTTATTCTAAATTTAATGCAGTCATAAACATCACAATCGATTGGCTAAGTTTGAGGCCAGGGGGAACCGCAACTCATGCAGTCTTCGTTATTTGCTCTAACACACTTTCAGAGTTTGGTATCTTTCGGGTACCTGTATGAATATGTTATAATGTTCACGAGATTACGGAAGGATTCTGGGTTATATAATAGACGTTTTCATAAATTCAGCCCACATGCAACCACTGCAGGGTAAAGGGCTTTTGATTTTCACGCCATTTGGCCCGTTCTCGTGCTAAATGTCATCAGACCAACGAGATATAGAAGTTTTGCAACGCATAATAAACACGTAATACGACGTACGGCAATAACCTTGATATTCTCGTAAACCGTATGAGCTGACGTTAGAGAAGAAATATTTTAAGGCAGAATGTGTCTTTCAGTCGTGTATGTTTTGGAAATTGCAACCCAGTATTTTTTGATTGAAATTTCATCTTTGCTAGATCTTTTTACCTTTATCAAAATCATAAATTTTACTGTTTCTTGAACAACAACTTGTATTTAGCGCGTATAATCTGCCAAACATTCATTTATTATGACCATAAAGTATGTGGCTATTATTTATTGAAGTATTTCATTTTTACGGCTTAGTATATTATACTGAAGCAACAAGTGCACCTTTAATGTTGTGACTAGCTGCAGAAAGCTGATTCTGACCTAGTACATCGACGATTCTCCCTCACCACTATCTATATTAACCTAGTAGAAATACTAGGTTAATATATAACCTGTTATTTTTACTCCCAGACATTTTCCTTAGCATTCGCTCGCACATTACGGTAATTCGTTCCAGGGCGTACCCGGACTAAGCGTGTAACATGTTTTGTTCCGTTTTACTGTAACTCCGAGTTTCTCAAGGGTTTGGGCTCAATTTAGTTAATGTTAGGGCTGCGTGTTGGTTTTTAAATTGTGACGCCAAAAGTTATCTTGTCCGTCCGACTTAGGTAAATTCTCTTGGGGATTTACTTGCATGTCTTGTTGGAACAAGGCAAGTTCTATTTTGTTTACGTCTTACGCCTAATAGTCTTTTGTTGGGTCAATGCTACAAATAAAGGTACATTATAAACAATTAGGACTCCCTTGACATTGTACGTTTAGAATTAGTTTCCCTGAAGAAGAAGTGACCCTGCCTGCGAAGCTAGCGGTCACGGGTCAAATCCCAGTAAAGGCAGATATTTGTGTGATGAGCTCGAACATTAATTGTCGAGTCATGGGTGTTTTCTATGTATTTAAGTTGGTATTTCTGTATGTAAGTTAGTTTATCGTTGTCTGGGACTAGGTCAATTGGTGTGATATTGTCCTCTGATGTTGTATGTTGGATTTATTCCCCATAATTCTTCTCTAAAGGGGGTCGATTTTCGAAAAATCCTTCCTTATTACACTCGTAATTTCAAGTCCTTAGTTTCAACGGTTAACTCTCTGCGGAATTGAATATACCTCACCCTTGTTTCTCAACCAACCATTAAAGGCGGTAGTCCTTGTCACTTCCTTGAGGTACAACAACAGTCCATCTCTGAGTTACGAGGCTACAGTAAGACTAATGGCAAGACCCATATAGCCTACAGGTGCACAGTAACTCTGTTTATCTTAGACAATAAGCGAGGCATAAGTGCGACAACACCGAACGACAAGTCGGGCCCCTGCGAGTTAACTGACTAGATACCAAAGCTCAAGCCAAGTCTATTCTGTCTCAGTTTAAAGTATGTATACGGTAACTTTAATGCTGAATACGGAAAAGGCCCAGTATCGTGCAGCTATAAAGGCGAAGTCGTAAATGTCACGTGCACTGCGCGGATAGTGTAAAATATCAATTTGATATTGGAAAGTGCTGGCACGGTGAAGCGTGAATACTTTCCGACGTATGGAAAGTAAGCCTTTGAATCCGAGTATATTTTTAATATAGTAACATAAACTGATTTATAAAAAACAAACGTTTAATAAAAAAATTGGTAATGCCCTGTCAGTAAGGACACTACGTCAATATAATTAGAAGGCTAAATGGAATATAATTATGGCAATTGGTGTATTCAATTATCCTTGACGCGAGTTGCTATCATAGTGTGATATTGTGGCGTCGGGTGTACATAAAATTACTATTGAACTTTAACAATCAAACGCATCGACGAAAAAGACCTTACTAGAATCAAGTGACGCATTTGTAGAAGTCTACAAAATAAATTTTCATTACTTGTCTCAACTGAACCTGAGTCGCATTCTTAACAAGTTCTTAAGTGGGTGTATTCTCAGACTGTTCGATACGTCCGTGCGATATATCACGCATGGATCGGACGCAGGTGCCAGCCAGTTGCTGCATTTAACCTGGGCACTTTGGAGGCCAAAACACGTAAGTCGTTAGCCTAAGTGTTGCCAGATTATACGGGATTAACGCAAATTTATAGATTTTAAAGCTTAAGGTTTTTGTTGGTGTTTTAATAAGTAATGAAAATATTGAGCAGGAAATATTTTTCTAGGACGCCAGGCCTTTTAAACTTGTGTTACACAAGACAAAAAAGAAAGAGCCGGTATTTTGGGCATTGTTAAATAAATAGGAGAATTCAAACGAGCTTAGGTACCTGATGATAAATGGGATCTGAGACACATTTACACTCTCAATACTACAATACTAAGACAACGCACGTATTTGCATTGCCAACCATTCGATAGAATGCTTGTATGCCAGTAATTTCACCGGTTTCACCCAATAACAAAGATGCGAATTCTGTTGTTTGGCTTTAGTTTAAATTAGAAGATGATGGTCGCGACACGTAGCGATCCGGACGGAGCTTGCAAAGCCCTACCACCACTCAGGACTAAGGACAATGTCATGATGTAAAAAAGGTTTTAAAAAGTAATTCCATTAGCAGTAGCAATCAAAATTGACAAAACAACCACTCTAGCGCACCTGATTGTATCCCACATCAAAACTGACGTTCCAAATGGAAAATTTAATCCCCCAAAAACCTCCGTACATTAATCCTGAAAGGGTGCTATTCTGCAACAAAATTTCACTTCCCATCAATTAATATCGACCGTCTAGATCGGACTGGGATAGCGCCCCAATAAAACACGTCGTTCTGATCCGTTAGATAAGCTGTCCGCTTTATTCCGCTTCCAACCGGTTTGGACCGGTTTGTTCCGGTAATTGTTTGCCTTTCAGCAGTTTATTTGCCAGAGATAACGCCGTGGGCTCTTATTATATTAGTTAATTAAGAATATATGAAGTAATAAGCTTACTAAAATGTTAATAATTAACTTTTACAACAATTTAATTTAAATACGAAGACAATTTGAATTGCTAAAACACGGTTATGATAATCGTATCCACAGTATAAAGTAATCAAATTCTTATAAAAGCAAAGCTAAATGTGTAGGAGTTTTAAACGGAAAAACTGGTTTCATAAAGGAAGCGAAGTAGTAGTGGCTAGCGGTCTCGGGTTCAAATCCCGGTAAGGGCAGATATTTGTGTTATGATATTTCTCTATATGAGTAAGTTTATCTTTGTCTAGAACATACCTATAGTACATGCCTAGATCTTAATTTGGGACTAGGTCAATTTGTGGGAGATTGTCCCTGGATATTTATTTGCAGCATTTCAATATTTTGGAAAATCTGCTTAGTTACGGACAAAATCCAATGGTAGTCTAATTAATCGTATGACGATATCCTAGACATACCTTTGCTAAGCCCTTCCTAATCCACACTAGTGATGGATCCTATGACGCCCACTTTAGCAAGACACGTGTACCGTCACGCATCGTACCGGATCGCTCAATCACAACTGCCTGTCGCCTGTATGACGTCACTAATGAACTCGACAGGGGTCTTATTAGCCTCGTCACACTCACCGGCACTTGAATAATTAATCGCGTCACTACCTTGATTGGCTAACATGGACATGTTATCGCGTTTCAAAATTGGCTTGAGGTGATAATGCTTTTAGGTTCGAAAAATAAGCAAGGTTACATGTTTGGTCCCGGTGAGGGCATTTGTTTGATGTATACGAATAGAAAACAAAAGATAGGTATAACAATTCTGGGGTCCTAGAGAATAAGTAGACTTAACTGGTAATAAAAAAGGGTACCTCATGTATATACATTAACGGAGTTTTTCACTTGATCTTCAGAAGACTTGTTCCCTTTTTCAATAGGACCCTTGACTTATAAAGAAGACAAAAATATAGCATGGATGTATAAAAGCAAACTTATCCTTTTATTATCTTCCAGTTAACCTAGTATAGTATAGTATTAGTGATATAGTAGGTACTTAGTCTTGATTATGTATGTTGAAAATATACGCATATCGTTGTCTAGTATCCTATAGGTCTAAAACTTTTCCTGGGACTTTGTCCTCTGCACGATATTCTCTGATATTTAGAGATAACTTAGAAGTTAACAAGTGTAGCGAAAAGCAAGCTTTAAAAAATCCCAAGTGCTGTTTGGATAATGTCGTCAAAATAATGTTGGTAAATAATTTTAATATAGACTATTCGTCACTCTAGTGGTTAAGACGAATCTAACCACGTATAATTTATTAAAATCGGTGTAGCCGTTTAGTAGTTACGCGCGGACATAGAGTCGGACATATATACAACCCAAACACATAACCCTCCTTTTTGGTTATGCCGCAGTCGGTAAAAAATGCAATTTCTGAACTAACTTCTTTCACATTTGCATTTATTATTTGTAATTACTTACAGTTTGCTAAAGTTTAATTTGGTAAATTGATAATAACCTAAACCTAAAGTTACCTATATTATTAACCTAGTTTTGTAATAGAGTGATGAGTAATAATTATAAGTCTTGTTATCATGAGTTGCGATATTTTTCTATCCGAAAAAAGTCGATAGCGCGCAAGTCAGTAGGTCTAGGTACTCCACCTGTTTTTCAGTTAGTTATTTTGATTATCGTTCCTGACGTAGAGACCTCTTCATGTTTTTCTACTAGTCAGTATTTTTAATTTAATGTTATTGAGCTACATTTGAATGATTTTATTTGTGTTCGTTTAAATATAATTATTTATTACTTTATTACCTTGTAATGTTACTTTTAAGTATTATTGTATTTTATGATTGGAAAAATACCTTCTGCTGGAGTTTCTTGCGCCGCTTCTTCTCCGCAATGATGCTCTTGTCCGAAGCGCTAGTAGATTCACTCCATTTTACCGACGTGTAAAAGATCATTTGGCCAATTTTGTTGTCTTTTTTAAACATGGCTTCTTTGTAAATTTATCTGGAAGAGTTCTCTAATTAGCGATAAGACCGCGTTGCACAGTAATATTTTTAGGGTTCCGTAGCCAAATGGCAAAAAACGGAACCCTTATAGATTCGTCATGTCTGTCCGTCCGTCTGTCCGTCCGTATGTCACAGACACTTTATTCCGTAACTATAAGAGCTATACTATGGAAACTTTGTAAGTAGATGTATTCGGTGAACCGCATTAAGATTTTCATACAAAAATAGAATAAAAACAATAAATTTTTGGGGTTCCCCATACTTAGAACTGAAACTCAATTATTATTTTTTCATCAAACCCTTACGTGTGGGGTATCTATGGATAGGTCTTCAAAAATGATATTGAGGTTTAAAATAAAAAAAAAATCTAAACTGAATAGTTTGCGCGAGAGACGCTTCCAAAGTGGAAAAATGTGTCCCCCCCCCCCGAAACTTCTAAAATAAGGGAATGATAAATGTAAAAATAATATATGATGTACATTACCATGCAAACTTCCACCGAAAATTGTTTTGAACGAGATCTAATGATTAGTTTTTTTTTAATACGTTATAAATCGTAAACCGCATTTTACCTTTCATTCAATCAACTCCAATATAATAAAGAATAAAGAAAAACATTTATTTAGATGTACCCTACCCGAGTCCGACTCGCACTTGGCCGGTTTTTTTTTGTATATCCGTTCCTTTGAGTGAGTTACGTTCAATTAAGTGTTTTGTATTGTAATGTACTCCAAGCTATATTAATTATTATAACCATAACCATCACACTGGCAATATATAAATACACAGGTAAGACGCGTATCTCCATTTACAGGTTAAATAAAATTTCGCGGGCGAAGTTCGGATGCGCCGCAAATCATCGTAAGGTGCAATTACTGCACCCGTAAATAACCGGGTAAGTATTAGCGCATAGTTGGGTGCTAGCTCGCCAGCGATGTCGCGCAATTGATGGCACAAGCCATATTAGCTTTTAAAAACCAAGTGGGATTCCGGCTTGCGCATCAGCGTTCTGAAATTTGAGTTACTAGAATTTGTGACGTGTGATGCTCTACTCGGTCTTAAGTTAATTGCTTTTGACATGATGTTGTATTATCAACGTATAGATGATCTTGAAAGTAATGTGCAGAGATTTAAAAAACAAACTGAGTCATATCTACTTTCTCCCTTAGTCATAAACGTCTAATAAACCTGTTTTAGTGAAATTATTTTGTCTCTGTCAAATTCAAATGTTACAATGACAGATAAGGACATTCCATATTTAGAGCAAACTGTAGCTATTGCACGTTTATGAATAAGAGGGAAAGTAGACGTAGAGACGTGAGAGTAGACCCAACATAAGTTTGTTTTTTTTTAAATCTCTGGTTAGAGCGACTTCCTTTGTGATATAATTGCGCTTAATTTTAAATCATCATAACCATAACATTATAAAATCATAAATTAATAATTATTCAGTTACGACCACTACCAGAAAGGAGGCAGTAGACACACGCGGATCAATCTACCATGAGTTATCTATATATATAAAAATGAATTGCTGTTCGTTAGTCTCACTAAAACTCGAGAACGACTGAACCGATTTGGCTGATTCCTTTTCGGTTGTATTTGTTATTGTCAGGGCAAGGTTTGTATGAAAGAAAAAAAAAACCACAGGGAATGTCGGAAATTTGCAGCGGGCGAAGCCGCTGGCGGGTCACTAGTTACTTATAAATAACATATGGTCACTCTCTACAATATAATATAGAAACGCCTCTTACTCAGTAGAAAACCACGATAAATATATCTATATTACACCGCTCTGCAAAACATCACCACAAATCAGATAAAATATCACAAAAAGCCGCGGCTGCGTACCGAGCCCGCTTTTAGTGGTATAACTCAATTCTAGGAGAGTAAACAGGAAAACATTAGCGCACGGCATAAGAAAGGGAATAAATTCACTTATCTAATGCGCGGGAGAGCAACGCAAGCACGTCGCGAAATTAACAAATACCGCTGGAGATGTAGTGGATGCTAGTGGCGAGGGATTGAGCGGCACGGGTACATACAGACGGGCGTAACAGCTACCAGAGGCCGTAACGAAGATGCATTTAGGTGGGTCTACACTTGTGACATGACGACGGACCGGACAGGACATGTTACGCTAAATGTGGACGATCTAAAGGTTGTGCTGACACGGTCACAAACCGTGTACAATAAAATGTGACAAGTGTAGTCTAGTGCGAACTAGGCTGCGTGGCGTGGCATCGGTACAAGAGTCGGTCGGTGGGTCCACACTTGTGACAATTTACCGAACATTATCCCGTGAGCGTACGGACGTGTTTTGTTACGTGAATAATTGTTACACGCTGCAGTGCGGTTCAACCCATTCCGAACACTGGAAGAAACTGCTCAACACAGCATAAACGGCAGGACAATGTATGGAGATACGATCTACTAGCCGGGCGCAGTGTGGGCGCTGCTCTGTGTACTCTCACGCACCTAACTCACGTGTTACGACCCGATCCATCGAGAGTCGGTTTTTTCAAAGCATGTTCGTGTGGACCCGCCTTTACGCTGACTATTGTTTATCACATCATCTACCAGTGACGTGACTCGTCTTATCACGTCATCTACCGGTGACGTGACTCGTCTTAACACGTCATCTACCAGTGACGCGATTGGTTTTAAAACGAAACGAATGGGAACTCTAGTTACCGTAATGCGTCTTGGTTAGGCACTGGGTCCCACCGCCGACGATGAGCGGGAAGCGAGTACAGTCAACGATCGACTATTAATATTTGTGTCTCTTTTCTTGACACGGGATCTATATTTTTTGTTTTGACAAACTAGTGTAAACAGCCAGCGATGAACTATTAATATACGTGTCCGGTTTACTAATAGGAGATTTTTATCTTTTGTTCGTTTCTTTGGCGAGAAAATGGCCGATAGCTAATCGCTTCCTCGCCCCAGACCTTTTTAGGGTTCCCAAGACAAACAAGGAACCCTTTTTGTTTCGCCATGTCCGTCTATCCGTCTGTACGTGGTCTAACTCCGACTCTTGGTACTACAAAGCTGTAATGTGGCATAGGTCTACATTCAAATTAGATGGAAGAGGAAAAGACTTCATTTTCTTACTTTCTTGCGTTAGACCACGGTGAAATAAGTTTGGACTCACAACTACCTTCAGTTCCTTTCACTGTTACGACACAATACTTTTCAACACACTTGCTCAAAACGACCTTTTTATTCCACCGATTTTTGGCTCATAAACCTAGATATTAAACACGCGTGCTTTTTCAGTATATTACGCACAAGTGCCTTTAGTTTATTAACCCAAACAATTTACATTTGTAGCCTAGTACCAAGTTGTAAGTACGAAGAAGAAGCGATATAATTTAGTCGGGTTATACCTTTTTTTTTCTTAGCAACAAACAGTTTTTATGCGGCAAAAAACATTATCTACATATTTATTTCAATAAATTGGTGAAATCAGCTTTATTACTAAAAAATAACTCAATTTCATTAAAATCATTTAAATTTTTCTGTAATTTGTATTTTAAACATGAATTATTACATTTTAAATTTGGCTGTTGGCCGATCTCGTTCACGCCTTAGCCTTGCGCGCGCATCGGTATCGCGGCAAGAAAAAAAAACAACGCGCCAGCCGCCATTTTTCGTAAATAATTGACGGCTGTGACGAAGATAGTTTGGATTAATTATTGTGAAGTTTAATATTAACGAAAATGTCTTCTTTAAGTAAAGAAAATGAAGAAATTGTAATTTTACCAACTGTTTCAATAATTAATTAAAATTTGACTAAATGAAGACTCTTGTTTTTTTTTCGCAAGTGTGTTGAAAAACGTCGTATGTATCACGTGTGCCTGTGACCATAATATAAGCGGCTTTCTTGTGGCGCACTCGCTTTCGCTCGTGCGCACACAATAGCGCCTTGTATACAATGGTCAACTTAGCACACTTGTATCATAATGTACTATTACAATCTCGACGTCTGTGGCAGCACATTTTTAATATTCCTAACTGTTATCGTCCTAACACTCAATGAGCTTTATAAGGACATATGACAATTTGAACTGATCAATACGAGATTGCGATTTTAAGTAACGATGCGGTTGACGTCGATACAAGCTTAAGACCGATTATAATAAGACTAGCTTTTGCCCGCGACTTCGTCCGCGTGGCGTGGCGTGTTATAAAAGAGAGATCTTTGTGTGTGTGGGAGAAAGGTTAAAAAATGCTTAATTTTATTATTTTTAAATGAGGTTATAGTATAAAAAGCTCAGTTGAATAATGAATTGTTATTAATTTTTAGATTATTAGTTTATGATAATTTGGTTTGATATAAATTTAGGAAAATACGATCAGTGGAGGCTAACCCTAAAGTACCTATAGGGTTTCGTCTGGAATTCAGAGGTGAGAATGTGGATGTCAGTCGGTATGAAAGTAAAAGTTTGACCACATGAAAACTAAAAACCGGCCAAGTGCGAGTCGGACTCGCGCGCGAAGAGTTCCGTACAAAATTAACAAAAAAAAACTCGTTTGTTGTATGGGGACCCCCCTATTTTTTATTTTATTCTTATTTTCAGTATTGGTTGATATAGCGACAATAGATATACATATTCTGTGAAAATTTCAACTGACAGACAGACAACGAAGTCTCAGTAATAGGGTCCCGTTTTCACCCTTTGGATACGGAACCCTAAAAAGAGTAGCATGGAAGAGTGGTTCGGTTGGTGGGTGGCTAGTGCAACCGGGATATGGGAAATGTATTTAGGAAACATATTATTTATAAAATTTCCTTATAAACAACGTTTCTGGTCTTTCTGGAGGGTGGTGCGAGAATGACCAGACTGGATGGCGAACTTACGCGGGAGCACGCCACATATAACTGACCATGGGAGAAACAGGGCTGTCTTAAATCAACTCCTGCTAGCGCGAGTGTTTGACCCTGCGACTTATTAATGATCATGGCGAAACATACCTTCAATGGAAATTGTAGTCTCCGAAATTCGAACATACAACATTTTTTTCTCGCTAACTTAATTTTTCAAAATACATCCATAACTAAACTTTATATTTACTAAGGTATGCATGCATGCTAGATTGAAAACATCTATCTTACGTGATTTAGATTTTTACATACAAAAGTTTTTTCCCAATAACTCCCGTTCCCGTAGGAATTTTGCAATATCGCTTTGCAAGTAAGCTTTACGTTCATTAGGGTACCTGCATGCCAAATTTCAATCATCTATCTTACGCGGTTTAGATTTTTCATACAAAAGGATTTTCCCGCTAATTCCCGTTTCCGTGGGAATTTTGCAATATCGCGTTGCAAGTAAGCTTTACGTTCATTAGGGTATCTGCATGCCAAATTTCAATCATCTATCTTACGCGGTTTAGATTTTTACATACAAAAGTTTTTTCCCAATAACTCCCGTTCCCGTAGGAATTTTGCAATATCGCGTTGCAAGTAAGCTTAACGTTTATTAGGGTACCTTCATGCCAAATTTAAATCATCTATCTTACGCGGTTTAGATTTTTACATACAAATGTTTTTTCCCATTAACTCCCGTTTCCGTGGGAATTTTGCAATATCGCGTTGCAAGTAAGCTTTACGTTCATTAGGGTACCTTCATGCCAAATTTCAATCATCTATCTTACGCGGTTTAGATTTTTACATACAAAAGTTTTTTCCCAATAACTCCCGTTCCCGTAGGACTTTTGCAATATCGCGTTGCAAGTAAGCTTTACGTTTATTAGGGTACCTTCATGCCAAATTTCAATTATCTATCTTACGCGGTTTAGATTTTTACATACAAAAGTTTTTTCCCAATAACTCCCGTTCCTGTGGGAATTTTGCACTATCGCGTTGCAAGTAAGCTTTACGTTTATTAGGGTACCTTCATGCCAAATTTCAATCATCTATCTTACGCGGTTTAGATTTTTACATACAAAAGTTTTTTCCCAATAACTCCCGTTCCCATGGGAATTTTGCAATATCGCGTTGCAAGTAAGCTTTAGATTCATTAGGGTACCTTCATGCCAAATTTCAATCATCTATCTTACGCGGTTTAGATTTTTACATACAAAAGTTTTTTCCCAATAACTCCCGTTCCCATGGGAATTTTGCAATATCGCGTTGCAAGTAAGCTTTAGATTCATTAGGGTACCTGCATGCCAAATTTCAATCATCTATCTTACGTGGTTTAGATTTTTCATACAAAAGGATTTTCCCGCTAATTCCCGTTCCTGTGGGAATTTCGGGAATTCCTTTCTTAGCGGATGCCTACATCATAGTGGCTATCAGCATGCCAAATTTCAGCCCGATCGGTCCAGTAGTTTGGGCTGTGCGTTGATAGATCAGTCAGTCAATCAGTCAGTCACCTTTGCGTTTTATATATTATAATAAGATTACCTAAAGAATTTATGATAGCATCATACTTCAACTTGAAACAGTCTACCACACCCACGGAAACCAGGTCAAGTAGTGTCAGGTCAAGACTGCACGGATATGCTTGCTAAATCACAGAACCGTGTGTCCCGCCAGAAACTAAAGTCACTGTATCTACATTAAACATGCTTCGCTGTTACTTTCACGAGTTACGGAAAAATTTAGGAAGCCATTTTCTCCCACGTTCATACCTCAATTTGATTACGTTCATCATTCTTTTTGCTTTTCGAGCGCGCTTCTCATAACACTTTCTAACAGCATAGCATAGCTAGTGTTGAAGTTGTTTGTGATCAGACACATCACATTTCATAGCCATAACTTACGTTCCGTAATATTTCACCGCCAAACAAAATCATTTTACGTGCCTTTGAATATGCCTATTCATCCCTCATCATTTCAGCTCTAGCAAGAATCTCGACATTTATCATCCAATTTATTTCTTTCGAAAAATTCTTAAGCGCCAATTCTTCCCTCCCTGCGAGAAAACAGCTCTTAAATAGTAAAAATTAAAGAAGCAGCTATTCAAATTAACGTCTCAGGGAGTCCCGCGACAGCAGTAACAGTGTTACCGGAGTGTGAATTAAAATAAGCGACGTTGGTGTTAAATTGGCTACGGCTCGGAAATCGTCCGTCCGGTGTAGCCAGAATGCAAAATGCAAAATGTAGTTTCTTCGTCGCCCACTAATTTGCTGCTCGGCAAACTTCGTCGTCTTCCCCGAATGACCGAATTTAGCTCGAACGTCTTTGTAGGAATTCTATTTAAGAACAGTCGCGAGCGTTCTATTATAATGTTTAATTTCGGGGTTTCACGGTGAACGCGCAAGTATTCGGGTTTGTAAATTGTACATGGATTTTCTTGGAAGCAGTTCTGTAGAATGCAACTGGATTAAGGAACATCTATTGTTTCACAGTTTTTATCATGCATTTTTTAATCGTAAATTAATCAGAGTGTGGGCAATAGGGCATAACAATTCTAATTCATACATTAAAACTAAGTTCAAATTGCAAGTTCCGCAATTTATCTTGTCTTTCCGTTCGATTTCTAAAAATCTTTCACCGTCCTACAGCAATATTGGGTTCTTACATATTTAAAATGTCACGTTTTGTTTGTTGAATATTCTCAAACTTGCGTTGGTTTTAAGACAAATAGCCATTAAAGGAACGCTTTATGAGTAGACAAAGCTTCTTGCATTTCAAAAATTAATTCCACTCGACTCAAGGCTAACGAACGGCATTGAACCAGTGCGACAAAAAGTCAGTTTGTTACTGAAGTTCTCTCAAAGGAAATCATCATGAAAGGTACGCTTTGCACAATTGAATTACAGGTTTCAAATCACGTGTGTAAAAAAAACTTTTGAACGACATTGACGTGATATTTAACAGACAGGTATGGGGTAGTTAAATATCGAACAAATTTTAAAGTACCTTTCATCAACAAGACACATAGAAAAAAAAGCATAAGCTTTTTATTTATAGGTGATTGGGACTCAAATCGAAGGCCCTACATAAGATGCATACCTAGCGAGAACGTAAAAAACTGTCAAAATGTGTTCAATTGACATATGCGATCGAAGCGACCGTCCGGCAGCTTACGTCAATTCTAATTTTCGATAGCGATAACGTTATCGTAATGCATTCTGTTTAAGGCCACCGATGAGACAAATCTTTCTCATAATTAAAAAGACTAATATTTTAAATCTTAAAGCAAACACCTCGCCTTTTTTTTAAGCTAACAGTTTTGTCGAACAGGTACTTAATATCAACAGTTAACAATACCCATTTAGTCGGTAAAAATCATAATAACCCTCAAAAATACTATTATATTTGAAATGTCAGTAAAAAGAAAAGGAACGACCATAATATGGGTCCTAATATTTTAACTAGCACGTATATTTTGTTATGCTAATTTCCATTTTAAATTGCATATTTCATCCGCTTCGAAAGTTTTCACATCTCAAAACTCTAAAATAACACACAAACATAAAATCCCGTTATTTTTACTAGACTATTTAGCATTTCGGTGTTATTTCTCGAATTGCCCAATTCAAATAGCAATTCCAACGAGTCATCCGTATTTCAAGCCAGTCCACAAGTTTAAAATAACATGCCTAAAAATGGACATTTATGGCTCGCAAAACTCAAACACGCTGTAGTTTTTTTGCGTCGAAACTTGAAAATGGTCCGGCAGCCAGTGAATGGGTCGCAATTTAGAGCTACAATTTCATCTTTGACTGAAAAACTTGATTGACGTATTCGTGTTTCAATGACATGGACGTGGTTGTAATGAATGCTCGTTTCGGAATTACAGCTCGGATTCACAAACACGGTGTTGAAATCCGATGGGTTATTACTGTTAGTTTTTATTGAATAGGTACTAGCTTTTGCCCGTGACTTTGTTCGTGCTTGATCATCCTACGGAAACCGTTTTTTTTTTCTTCAGATAAAAAGTAGTTAATGTGTTAATTAAAAAATAATAAGTTATCTATCACCAATCCAAATTTTATCCAAACCGTCTAGCCGTCACAGCGTAAATAAATACGCACGAGAAGGATGTAAGCGTAGCTAATGCTGGTATCTAATTAAGTCAGCGCTGGTCTTCCGTTGGAACCATCAGGTGCAACCACGCAAGGTTAGGTACACACACATAATTATTCGAAAACTAAAACATAACAATAAAGTAGAAAAAAAATATCGCGTTTATGTGATTACAATACTCGTAATCGACATGAAAATGTGAATTCAATCAAACGAATGCAATGTTTTTGGCTATCGAATATAAATATTCTACCAAATACAACAGCATGAGGAAAAATAATCACGCTGTAGATCGAAGAACGCTCAAACTCTATGAAATACCTATTATATGAATTATAGATATAGGTTACTCATATAGTGTCACAGGGCGAAATTGCAAGAACCAGAAAAACGTCCACGTTACGAAGCTGGCCTGAGTAGAATTCTCTATGTCAGGCTGTCTGGTCCGTCCGACGTCGGTCCGGACGTGACCGGCCCGGAATTAACTCCAACGAGTCGAGGATGCCCTGCAAAACATCCCCACATCCACACGCCAAACACAACCTTACTCCAACAAAATAACACAGACACCAACTACACACATAACTATGGAATCCAAGCTCGCGCATACATTGAAAGCAGTTGGAAAACTCAAATTTAGACTCTGCCGCTTTGTGTTAATGCCCAAAGGGAGTGTTAAAAGGATTACTTACGCAACTAAAGGGTTGTCAGAAGGCATGAAAGCAGTCTGAAATGTCCGCGTCTTTAGACCGTGGTCGCTGGACGGCCCAATTTGTCTCTTATAAGATTTATGCCTTCCATTACAGACACGAGATGGGCTGGGATAATTCATCCTGCACGTATATATATGACTAGCACAGGGTGTTCTAATTAGTATACATTTTAATTGATTTCAGGAAGCGTGTTAAAAAGTCATTATTTTCAGCTAGGTACATGCTTTCAACTATTAATGTAAAATATTCTAAACCTTGAGCTATAGTAAAAATATGGTTTCTAACCAGAGTTTGGATCAATTTCAAAGTAGAAACAGAAAAAACAAGAGATTTTGGTAGCAAATAAAAGCATATTGTAAATAAATCGTAAATTGACACCGTAAATGTTTTGAAATCAGTTACTCCGTTCGTGTTTATTTATACAACGAATAACGATAATTTCATCCGTTTGAGTGGATGAAATGTATCATGAAATGCACAATGCTAGCAAATTAACATTAAAACAAACAAGTCAGCAAATGGCGGGCATAAAGTAAGCATTTACGACACGGCAGTATGGGCTGATGTCAGAAGTTAATGGACTGATACGTTACTGACCTAACCTACTTTCTGGATAGGCATCTAACACTTTCTGTAATGATTGAGAGTGGAAAGAAATAAAACACATGCGATCCGATTGTTCCTCACTACTCTATTTGAAATTAATTATGACCGTGCCCTATATACTGATACAGAAGTACTAGATACTGATGCAGTATTACTAATAACCTCGCTAATATTGTCAAAGCTGAAGGGTGTTCCTTAGTTGCGTCACGGTTCGACGTCTCAACCGGTGGATTTGACACAATGATGTATGTAGCCTTTGTGAACTGAATAGTACAATTCTGTGATGTATATGTATATCTATGGTAGGTACCAATTTCGCACCCAAAATGATTCTAAGATCATACCTCTATCTTGGCAGTAGCTTACAAGGGGCGTTCAATAAAAAAAAAGAGAATGAACATGTTATAAACAACTTTTATTAATGTCATTTTATTTTTCGACATAGTCACCTTCTAACATAATACAATTTGTGTATCTTTTTTCTAAACTTAAAATTCAATTTAAAAAAAAGTCCCATCTTGAGTACTTAAAATATCTTGTACTGCAGCGACTACCGCATCGTCGTCTTAAAATGTATGGCCTCTCTGGTATTCTTTCAATCTCGGGAATAGGTAGAAATAACTGGGGGAGAGATCTGGTGAATACGGAGGATGCTTAAGGATATCGAACCCAGCATCACGAATTGCAGCCATTGCAACGGCGGACTTATGTGCCGGGGCATTGTCCTGGTGGAACAGCACAACTTTCGAGAGTTTACCTCGCCGTTTTCGCGGATCTCATTGCGCAATGTTGCTATTTGTTTGGCATATAAAGTGCTCGTCATAGTGGCTCCATGCTCGAGATACTCAATCATTACTACCCTTTTACCATCCCAAAAAACCGAGCCCATGACCTTACCAGCAGATGGGCCAACGTCAAAGAGTGCAGTTTCGTCTCAGGGTCATAATGATGGAGCCATGTTTAGTCCATTGTTATAAATCGCCCCAAAATAGTTCCCGGTCTTGCTGTATCAGGTCCAAAGCTTCTTGACGAATCTCTACTCTAGTTTGTTTTTCCGTGTCAGTAAGCATTCGTGGTACCCAACGCGCAAATACCTTTTTCATACCCAAGCGTTCATGTAAAATATTATGCACGCTCCTCGTTGAAATCTTTACATTTTCAGCAATAAAACGAACCGGAGCGGGGGTCGTCCATGGTCGATGTTCTTCCACTCCTAAATTCGGCGCATCAACGTGCGACTGTCGAATACGGAGGAGCTTAGACCCTGAAGTGTCCCGCAAATCTAAATTGACCTGGTAGAAATAAAATTCAAACACAAGTATTTGATAACGGAGCGCAGTTCAATTTTCTCCATTTTCGCTAACGTACTCAATAGCGTTGCAAAGAAACTACCGTATTTTTTTTTAAACAAAGGACAGTTGGTTTTTTTTCATAGCAATCAGCTAGATAGATTAGCTTTACCGGCCAGTATTTAATTTCCTAATATTGAAAGAGTTTGCATCTCATTCTCACTTTTTATTGAACGCCCATCGTGTACAAGGTACATATGGTTATTCAGTCAAGTCAAATTATTAATATCCAATACTTATAATATTAATCAAACAATAAAATCGACTAAAGTTAATCTGTCTTAACATGTATCGAACACGTAACTCCGAAGTAAACTTTAAGCCGCTAAGTTTTAATTGCAATCAGAGATATAACATTCTCTCAAAATACTTAAGGTGTACGGAAGCGGAAATCGAAGTGTAAAATCGGGGCGTTAATCCACGTACGTGATGCGATCCTACTCGCAGTTATCTGGTGATAACCATGGAGTTACATGTTTAAGAGGACATAACGGGCCGACTTTTAGCCGTGTTACACTTTAGAACTTGGCCAAACCGAATATTAAAATGTGGACAGTTTTGCAAATCGTAGTAAACTAACGCTGATGTATGATATTCAGCCACTGCGGGATACGTTTCACTGTCTTCTTAATACGAATAAATGTAGAAAACGCTTTCTTCACATGCATTTCCTTAAGGGTATAAAGATATCTGAGTACGAATAAGACGAGAGTGAATATGTTACTGAACCAGTGAACTCTAACCTTGAATTCATGTTGCCGCTTACCGTCAGATTAGATAAGTCGACCGCAGCTAAAGGTTTCGTAAAAAAAAGTAAATTCAACAGTTTTTCTAATTTTAAATCATTGAATATACCTAAAACATAATGGGCAAAGTAGTATAAATAAATTTAAATATAAAAATATCAGGGGACAATGTCACACCAATTGACCTAGTCCCAAACTAAACTCTAGGGTTGTACTATGGGTACTAGACAAAGATATAAATACTTATATAGAGAAATATACTTGAAAATTTAAACCCAGGAACGCTAGCTTCGTAGGCAGGGTCACTACAAACTAGGCCAGCGCGTCGTCAAACTATTAACTAATTACGCATTGTACCATTTACAACGTGTTATGTTATTTCCGTAGATCAACACCATCTATTACTAGGCTCTGTTACTAATTATGCTTTCTATATGGCGAAGCAATCACGGATATATTCTCCGTTAATAAACGTAAGTCAATGGCGTTATTACGAAAGTTTGTTACGGCCGCCACTCCGCCAACTTGGCACGGGCGACTTATAAATCTCGATAGAAAATAATAGTCGAATAAAGAATATTGCGCACACCAGGGAAGATTTCCTCTACGAAAGCGATGTCTGAGAGTTCGCGGAGAAGTAATTAGGTAAATACAACACTCTCTGGGTTTACCCTTGTTTCACCGACACTCGTTTCACAGAACGTATCACTTCGCAGAATTTTCGTTTCACAGAAAGCTATTTTCTGCTGAACGCATATTGATTTCAGGTTATCTTGTAATGGTTACCAGTCTAACGTAACCTACGTGAATAATATTTAAGATTACCAGAAATCAACACGGGTTGAGCAGAAAATAGGTCTCTTAGAAACGAAAATTCTGCGGAGTGATACGCTCTATGAAATGAGTGTCAGTGAACCTAACCTCGGTATTTTCAAGGTAAGAGTGAGTTGCCATTTTCTGGGTAAGCGCGTACCACCTTCGACCGCGTCGTCATTTAACATCAGGTGAAGTCAAACGCAAACCCCTTTTTCTTTGATAAAAATAAAGAAAACAAGGCTACACCCTAAAATTGACATTTCATTGCCAAGGGTACTGCATGTGTAGCCTACCTTGGCACAGCAGAAATATAACGTGCGCATTGCATCCCGTGGAACCGAGGAAGAAGACCTCCGGCCAAACTGGTCCTAAATCTCAACATCAAGGACGAAATGGTAATCCACGGAAGAGGAATACGTTCGGTAAGGTGATTTCCTTCAACTTCTCGATTGGTATTATTAACGAGAAAGCCTTAAATTGTCCCGTTATCGCGTTAGAGGATTTAAATTATTAAAATAAATATATGATTGGACAATTTCACGGGTACCTATTATTTTATAGAAACAGCTTTTTTTTTCTTTTTTTTTTCTTTGCCCCGCGGCGACTTGAACAGCTACTACCGCGGGAATATGGTATTTCCACTATGAAGTGATTTCGCCAGTGTCAAGTATATATAAGTATAAATCAATATAGTAATAAAACACAATCCAATATTCTCTAGGAAGATTGGTGGCAACGTTGTACGGTGATATGTAGGACAGAGGCCAAGATAGTTTTAACCTCTGTACCACTGCGAGTCCACTCGAAACGAGTAAAATGCCAGAATACACGAAATAAGTCCAAGTCTTCTATCACTGTGCAACACAAAGGGATTAAAATTACAAATCACTAACAAAAAAGAACTTTGAACACCTAAATAAAATACACAAAATAAAATATAAAACAAATTACACATCCGCCATCTTTTGACGTTGCAAATGGCCTCCATAGAAACAGCTTACAAAGTGACATTTAATACAGTTTGTTTGACACGTCTTACGACTTGAATCATAACGTCACTGTGACGCAGTTCAATGGTGGATAAGGGTCAGGGTTCCATTAGGCTGATAGTACGTATAGGTTAAGAACACGTTTTCGAATAGAAATGGCGATTCGAAAACATTCGAAAACGTGACATATGATTGGAATGTTCGTCTAAGTACGAATAAGCGTAAACTAATCCAAAACAAAACTCGAGTACTGAAGCCCGCAAGACCCTGCGTAATTTGTAGGTGGTCCCTAACACGCACACTGTTAGCTTATTTGCGAAGTCGTTTAGTTTTCGACGGTAACATCAAGTATACACACAGTTATTTAAAGAGAAACAGTATAACAACTTCTTTGTGGTACCGGAGAAGAAAGAAAATAAATTTTGAGTGTAAATTCATTTCAGTAGAAAACACAAAGGACACATTTTGTGTAAAAATACACCTATTGTTATCGTTTTGATTTTGATTCGGCAGACACCAATCACTGGCACGTTTCGAGTACTTTTTTCCAACGAAATGTCGAAACCCTTTGTCTGATCGTGTCCGAAGTTCAAAGGTGTTGCTTATTATAACATCGATTCATCAGTTCATCATGCATGTCAGAGTCTAGTCCTGCCGTGGACGTCGTTTGGCTTTGATGATGATGAATAGAGTTAACATGATTGTAATAACTTGCTTTATAAATAAATCTATCATCATATCATATCAGCTGAGCGATGATCACTGAACTGTATAAACTCAATGTAACAAACAATCAATGTGTCTTTACACGGGCTACCATTAAGACAAAAGGCGTAAACATTATTACTGTTCAATTCCTAGTGTGCTATTCCAAGGACAATAGAAGTTGTATCCTGTACCCTCGCCTACTTGTTAAGCCGCCAAGTTTTCGCCTTTTGTTCGCAAATCGCTTCAGCCAGTGCGTATAATTATCGGACGCGCTTGTAATTTGCTATAATTGTTACACATGCTTACGTTTAGCACTTTCTATGCCAATTGTTGTGTTAATTTAAGGAGGCTGGCGCAAAACGTGTTGTGTTCCATTCAATGCATTATTTCTAAAATGCTTATTTATTGTTGGCATCCAGAATTTTAATAAGGAAAAATCTAGAATCTATGTCAATAAATACATGACTGGCTCAAGGGTTAGATACAGAAAGTGCTAGTCCTCGACACGACACGCCCGTACCTATACATATAGTAAAGAGGTTATTTTCTTTGCGGCCGGTATAGTTTGTGCCGGTAGTTAAATCAAATACATACAGTTCAAAACTAACAAAGACTATTACGTTATTAAAATTATCCTGTATTTAGGACAGTGTTAAACGAGGTAGATAAACTGTACGATCTCTAACCCACATCCAAAATGATTCACAAACTTATTTTACACAAGTGCCTTACAAGATATAACTCAAAAATTACGTCACTCTAAATGCAATACAATTTGTACTTTGTTTAGGACAGAGCTAACGAGGTAAAACGCTGGTAAGCGAGATCTCGCGTCGCAATTACGAGGCTCAGGTGTGCGATGCAACCGGCAAGGGTTATCTTTTGTGTCTGGATTTTGTTGGCTGGAAGAGACTATAGATTATTTTTTTGATGTTCTCTAAAAAGGACAATAGCAGCGGTCTCTTCCGAAGCGCTGGTAGATTTTTGACGTGTAAAAGTGCCCGTGCGGCCTATTTACTGAATAAACATCTTTTATCTTTTTTATCTTTTATCTTTTAATAGGGTCAATATATTTGTGTACAATTTTAAATTTAGAATTTCAATGAGAAAAAGTATACTTAATGATATTCTTCAATGTATTTTCTTGTAAATAGATTTTCGGGTAGGTATCGGTCGAAATTACAGAATAACGCTAATAAATGTGTCTGGTATCTAAATTTATAACAATAACAAGACAATTCAGCAGTGTTCCGTATTACGCATCCCTAGCGTGAAACAATGTCGTCTCGCTCTTTAACTTAGTCGGTGAGACAGTGTCCCAGTGTTTAGACACATCCAGTTTCTAACTAGTTCCCGTGACAGAGTGATACCGTAGAGACGCAGTGAACATAGTAAGGGTTAAGTTTCAATGAGGGTACGTCACTCCGACTTATTACGGTCCCTGACTGACACTTGATTTTTATCATAAACCCCGTCATTAGTAGGAACGGGTTAACAAAGGAGTTGTTGACTAACGCTTCAGTTTGTTGGAATTGTTGGAACGCGTTTTACAACTTTAAACTTCTTACGGCGCTCAGTAGTGGTTTGTTTTGGGAAGAGCTGGTAAACTCAAGATTATAAAAGTGCCCGTGCGGTACTTGCAGTAACTATAAAGTTCATTGTTCAAACAAATTCTCTGGTTAAAGATGAAAGTAAGTAATATCTTACTTTAAACACTGGTTGTTGATACTGGTAAATTATATCTACTTAAAATTCAACGAGGAAATGCTGCCAGCATCTTTGGGACAACACCGCAGGGGCCATTTTTAGAATAAACGTTTTGGCCATAGTTTGTTTTTATATCGCAGATTTATTTTTATTAACAAATTTAATTCCGGCCCAATGTCCTCGACGAAGGACATTTTTGTATGGATAATATGAATTACCGGGCAAACGGACTAAATCTATTGTGCTTATTAAGCATCAATGGGCAGGACGAGAATAGTTTCTATATTACTTATTTATTAGGTAAGTATAAATGGCACCAATCAACCAAACCAGTGGTCCAAACAGAGCCAAATATTGTGCCAAATGTGATGAAACATTAAATTGAGAAATTTCATATTTCATACTATAAACAATGATTCTCTATTGGATGTCATAAAATTATTTGTAATAATAGTGTTAAGCATAATTGCTTTTAGGCGAAATAACGATGTGCATAATCATCTTTACGCATAACATCAAAAAGCATAACATAGAGTAAGCATAATTGTCATTAAGTCCAACCTGAAATAGCAAAAATGCAAAAACTCATAATAATTAATTGGCATCATTGCATAATGCATAACAGTATTGTCCTAAGAATATTTAGGAACTAAAGCGAGGTTGACGGAGACCTCATATTCTGCGTTGCTTGAGCGCTTCGCGCCTGGATATCATTATAACATAACCTAACATAGCGTGACCTAATTTAACTGTGTTTTATTCATTTATAAAACTGATATTATGGACAATTACAGATATGACTAATAATTATTAGCCCAAACAATAATAGTCATGTGTATTAGCCTAATACAAATTAGTCCAACTGAAATTATTCTAATAGAGTATTATGCCAAAGTATTATTATGCGACAGTACTGTCATGCCATACGAATTATGCCAAAACAATTATGCGAAACAATAATAGTCAAAAAAATATTATGCGATACAAGGGGATCCCATAGACAATATACTAGTATTTATTATTACAGTCAAAACAAGCAAATATATTTACCAAGCGCAACTAAGGTCGTTTACTCAGAATGTAGGCAGTCAAGTGATAAAGCCCATCGGGTCAGCATTGTGTGCAAGCCCCGGAGCACACTAAACCACTAAACTATACTGATTACGTATGCACCCGGCCTAATGGCACACGGCAGCTTTGATTGATATTATCCTTTATAATTATCGTAAATAGCGATAGCGATTTGCATAATGTAATTATTAGCTAACGTTAGGGTGTGTAGGTTATGGGCCCGTCATGACGAGAGATGTGATCCTTTGGATATTGGAATATATCTTATTTTGATAATTGTAATAAGACAATCACATATTAAACACATTGAGAGCCAATAATAATAGTATTCTATTTTAAAGAAAAATCCGAACATCATCCATAAGAAAGGCCGACCAAAACGAATGACGCTGTAATTGGCGCCAATTTTTTTGTTTCTCCAACCAAATTAATTCTGTTCTAAACGTAACCCTATAACCGTTCATACACCTTTTATTTAAACACAGACCAAAGTACGAAAACGAACTTTATAATTAATTTATTACAAGTATTTAGTACTTCATCAAGATTCGAACGCATTACCATATTGACCGGATTACTTGAACGATAAGCCGCACCGAATTCATATCAAGCCATCAGACTCGCCACTAAATAAGCACAAGCACTAAATCGCCACTTATTTAGCACTCCGACGACAAAGTCAGGTTAATGCACCCTGTAAAACCATTTTCCGCCGCCGAGCCTTAAAAAAGGTGCTATTTGACATAAGCGTTTTATTTTTCTAACGTCTGAAATTAGCATATTTTTATGTTGCGTTTTAGCCGTATAAAACCGAACTCAAATTTGAACACTTAATGTTTGGTGGTGCTGGGTTACAACGGTTGTAAAAGTAGCTTGTAGTTAGATTTAAGGTCGTATAAGCGCTTTTACGGCCTTTAAACAGCACTTATTGCACTTGGTCAGGCTTTGATCCCATTATTTGTATACCGTTTACTTATTACTATCATAACAATACCGTATGACACTCTTTACATTCCACAACACAACGCTAGTAGTAGTAGTGGTGCTAGTCTTTGCAACAAAATAAAACATTACAACAGCTAGAACCTCTCTAGCAGGTAGAACCCAGAGCCCGTTCAGGTCGCTACCATTATCAAACCTACTAAAGTGCTGCTTAGCGTACTCGCGCTGTTATAGTCTAATGTAGGGGAAAGATAGTTGATGCAATACCAAGTCTAAAGGAATCGTATTATACCGCGCGTTCAGGGTTGGCAACGCATTATCTAGAAATTGCATTTGTCCATGGGTTTCAGGGGTGTGATTCTCTCAAATACGGCGGCCTGTCGGACGAACGAGCGAAATCGCAGCGGCGAGTTTAAGTAGTCCCGTCCGAGCGAACAAAACACATTTTAGCGCGTGCATTTTCAATTTGGCAGCGTGGCTTCTTGATAAGGCTGCCTAATTGAGAATTCACGCGCTAAAATACGGGACTACTTTACTCGCCGCTGCGATTTCGCTTGTTCGTCCGACCGACGACCGCCTTTTTAAGAGAATAACTCCCCTGGGTTGGCAACGCATTATCTTGAAATTGCATTTGTCCATAGATTCCAGAGCACACTAGCCATAAGGAACCCCGAGTGCCTTCTCCACACCCTAAAAAAAGCCTCCTGGCACTTTGCCCTACTCTAAAATCGAGCAGCTGTCCCGCTTACTACTCATACGCAGATAAAAATGGAATATTCTGTAAATCAGCGTCATGACACATTAGCGCCCGGAGCCGACGAGGGTCCGCGCGGAAAATTGCACGGGCACATGATAGATAGCCCGCCAGATGTCGCGTGTGTTGAGAACGAGGGAACTTGCAGATGAACTCGTGATTTAAGTACATTACTAAGTGCTAAGTAAACCCTGTTCAAACTTACTTGTCTTAAGTAGTAAACAACTTTCTAATCTCAAAATGCCACTTTTTTGTATGAAACAGCTATTTTAAATAAAATAAAGCAATCACGGAAAATACATTGGCCATAACCAATTTTCATTTTGAGGTTAGAAAGTTGTTTACCTTATCATATAAAACAAGAAAGTCTGATCAGGGTGTCGGCAAACATACCTTACGCGTTATTTCACGGAATTATTACATGTCAAGCTTAAAATTCGGTGAAGTTGCGTAAATTGAGCTATGTCAAAATCGCAAAAAAAAACTGGCATTATTTTCGACGTGACCCTACACCCGTAACTTCGTTAACGTTACGTCGGCGTATATTATGTTTCAGTGTGGTCGACCCTTTAAAAGTTTTTTTTAGAATCAGTCACGGTTGTACGCGTAATGGGGCTAGGTTTGTGGCACTATTGGCAGACGATAAAATATTTGTTTTTAATCGAAGAAATAAGTTACCTACTTGTATTTGCAGTTAGGACATTTATTTAATACGTAAATCATTTTAAAAGAGTTTTTTTTTGTAAAAGTGATCGGAAGAATTACCTAATGAAATAAGTTTCTTAAGATCTTTGACTTTAAATTTTTTTCCATAAAAAGGATGTTTAATTATAATAATACCTAATTTTTATGTGGCAACACCGGCATCGCCACGTGCTTTGCATGCATCGGATAAATCTTACCTAACACTCACGGTTGTCACTTGTCGCATCATTTGTCCTATAAAGGTTTTAAAGCAAACCAACCCGTAAGTGAAGACTGTCAGCTTATAAATACTGTCACACATTTTAAAAAGCTTTGAATAAATAAACTCTCGTGGACAAGAGAGTGCGGAACCGAATAAAAAGGCAATAAATAATCTTCAACACGAATACAAACGCTACAGTAAGTTAGCGAACAAAAGACTTTTTCTAGTTCCCGCCGGAGATAAAAGCAACTTGTGCTCCAAAGTATAATTGCATTTTACAAAAAAAACACTCAAAAGGCGTTTGCTACTGAATACGTAAAAACTGTGCCGTTTGCGCTCGACCGTTATTCCGCTTACGAGTATTATAATGTTTATATTGTATTGCATTTGTGAATAGCTTCATAAAAGCTACCTCGGCACCTTTATACGACTTCAAATCTTTTTTTTAATTCGAACTGTCGGATTTGATCTGTCTAAGGTCCACACAGGTAAACTGAATTGCGCTCGTATGGCGTATCGTCGTAAGTAACAAAAAGACAAGTACAGTACAGTAAAACGTATTAAAATTATATATTATTTACCAATCATACATTGAATTGTTATATAAAGTAAATTGGAAGAAGCTAGATTAATTTCATTGATTATATCCAACAATAGGCTTTCAAATGAATTGGTGCGGCAGAAGAGAACAGGATAAGTTAAAACGTTGTCGTATTAGTGTAAGTGTACCGAAGTTATGTATTTTATGTCAAAAATTGTAAATATTTAGGGAATGATGTTTACAGCTGAACATTAATTAATCAGTTAATTAATTTTAATGCGGTTCTGTACTCACGGGTGTGCTTCGGGGGCCCTGGCTCCGATCAGAATCCGGTATCTGTAAAAAAAAAACAATAATCACTTGAAAGTTGTTATTACTTAGCCTGCAAAGCTAGCGAAATTACGACTCCGATAAAGGCAAATATGTGTGTGATGAACTCGAGTGTTTCTTAGTGAGTTTTTTGTTGATTTTTATATATTGGAGTATGTGTACTTATCTGCATTTAGGCTAGTAAAAGATAATGATGTTAGATATTAAGTTAGTAGCCCGCACAGGCACATTTACACGTCAAATATCTACCAGCGCTTAACAAGAGGAGACCACTGCTGAGAAGGAAATCCACAAGAAACTCAAGTATTTTTTTTTTTTATTGCTTATTACAATGATAATAGGTACTTAAAGGTACTTAGGTATAAAAAAAATATCATGCGTGATTGAGCAAGAAAACGTGGCAAAATTATTATTTTTAAAAACATATATATTTATACTTAGATACAGCTATGACTCTGCAAGACAATCACATTTAATACAGTTTCGATACGTTCTCCTACAGAAACCGTGTCCCCTAGACAAGATACAATATTTATATTTTTTATTAAGTGTTTTAGCCCAAGAAGTTGTCTATTACGAGTAGATAGTCTTCGACCCTATAGCAAGCTTTAGATATCAACGACCCTTTCAGTAGAAAAGTTTGTTTGTCTTTTTATAGTAATAGTTGTCACGTCATATAGTGAAATTCCAATATCTTTTCGTAAACGTTATATTGAAATACTTATTTAAAAAGTCGGGATTGGCTAAAAGGTATCGATGGATTTTCATCAATTACAATCTTTTATTGTTTTAAAGATAATCTTTTGATGTTATCAAAATGCAGTTCATAACTAAAGAAAATAACATTCCAACCTTTTAAGCGGATGTTAAAACGTAGACAGTTATCGAAGCACTAACACGCACTCTAGTAATACATGACGCAAATATCCGAATTGGCCGAGCAAGCTCTTACTGAAGAGACGGGAAAAAAACGGGGCGAGCCAGAGCTGCGCGCGGGGCAAGTGTTGAGCGTGTAGAGGTTCAAAGAGAGCAAGGGTGCAATAAGTACTAAACAGAGATAGCTTGAGACATTTTTGTAAGTTACAGGGATTATTGTCCACTTTGTTTTATATATCTTTCTGCTATTAGGTATGTATAACGTACGAGGATTTTTTATTTATTTTGACAGCAAAAACGGCCACACCCATTTTGAATCTCCTTTCCCCTTCTTTTTATTATAAACAATATTGAACTATGTAATAAAGGTATGGTTCTAGACGAAATGGTATCGAGACCAAAAAATCGTAATTATGTTGACGTAATAATCTCTCATTCTATTTATATTCACTTTTTACTAAATTTGTCATTCATTCGTTCATTCATTTGCTCTTTAACCTGCACCAAAACCGCTTTCCTCCGTAACATCACACCACCAACAGCAGGCGTGACACTCGAATCGTCCTCGGCCGGCCTTAATTTAATATACAACCTTCGCAAACTTTCAGGGGACAATTTACATCGTGCCGTTTCAGAGGGCAAAGAAACAACGTCCCCGTACAGTGCGAGTAATAAAAACAACCGTTGAGAGCCCTTTTGTAGTTGGCTGGCGGTAGTGACGGTTGGAGCGTAATTGAAGAAAGTACTCCGTACAAGTTACGGAGTATGACAGAATGTCATTATGTGACTGTGATGTTGACTTTATTCCTTACTACCCGCGCGCTCGCTTCGCTTCGGTTTAAATATGTGAGTTATCTGTAACACACCCACATAATCCTGAACACTTTTCTCTTGGAGTACTTCTTTATGGATGAAAACTGCATTAAAATCTGTTGCGTAGTTTGAATGATTTTAGCGTACCTACAAACAGAGGGACCGAAGACGGGAAGTGACTTTGTTGTGTAAAGATACTGTTTTTTATTCAAAATATTATGACACATTTTTTTATATAAAATGATATTTTAGACTGTACCGGAACTTTTATTGTAGACTTCAACTCAGACTTGGCAGAGTATGTATTCAGACCATCATAATAAAACTGTCATACCAAACCACGGTTACCCTACCTGTGAAGTCCACGGAATTATGAATTTCGGTTGAAAAAAGGAGTTTCGTTCGCTCCTTTCTTCGAAGTAGATGACCAACCTTCAGTAATTGAAGAGCTAAAAATGGAAGATCGGTCCGTAGTAGAGATGTCCCGATTTCGAGAATTCTTGGGTATCCTTGAGAATTCCTTTAGAAAGGAGGAGTCGTTTCCGAGACGTCTCTGTACTTCGCAATGACAACACCAATTTCGAACATCACAAATCAATTCAAAGAGTAATCAATTTTCCGTTTTAGATATCCCAGTTCAAGGTTAGATGCCTATTCACAATAATTGAACATCAAATTTAAGGCAGTACATAGTATAAATATTTATAATAGTAACCATAAAAACCCTCAAATAAGCCACAGTTTTCTTGAGTTGTTTATTATTCCGCTTCCAGCAAGCATTGGAAGCAAAACAAACAATTTGCATGGGAGCCCGTCGGGAACACATGTAACACATACACACGGACTCATTTACATGATAAACAAACCTAATACTGACGCATTACCGTTCGCTTACTCAATAATTCTTTCGTTATATTGCTACAAATAAGCAGGAATGGAAGTATAAAAAGGTGACTGTTAATAAGGTCTTAGTCACGGGTACATAAGTGAAAATCTTTACTTTTCTTGGTTATTTAAATAAATACCTAGTACACCATGATGCTGCAACTGTATTTAAGAGATACAACGCTGAATACAGTAAATTACTAGATTTAAAATCAATATAAAATTGCGCAATGGAGATCGGTTCAGTTACAAACAGACAATATTACTGTAAAATTTACATTATCAGTATAAAATTAAGGACCTGAGTTTATAACAAAATACTAAGTAAACCTACACTTTTTCAACTTGTTCGTTAAAAGTAAAAGCGACGATCAATCTTCTATCCCAAGCGTGGCCATAAAAACCGAACGGCAAAACAAAACGGAGATCAAATGATCTGAACACTCGGGTTTAAGTACCCGCTCGCACCATTAATAGAGTACACATATTACGAAAGAGGTCAATATTATCGCAGGCACGCGCGAGAGTGAACGAAATTGAAAAGTGTGTCGGAGCGGAATCGCGACCCATTCGTTCATTCGCTCAACGCGTCGAACATTATTGAATATCATTTCGAACAAAAAACAAATGCAAAGCAGCCCCCACCCCGCCTTATTTCGAACTGAAATTCCTTTTATGAAAATCTTGAACGTCAGATTCCGAAATCAAAATTTCATCGAACGCGCTGCACTATTATTCGTTTAGCGATCAATTTCACGGCAGTTTGAGTCTTATGATAAAGTTATAAAGGGTAATTTAATGCGGGCTCGGGAATTTCCGAAGTGTTCGTAATAATGGCGCGTTATGCTAAATTCATTCAGCGGTAGACGTTGCAGGCTCCGAGGCAGTTCGGGCGCCAAATGTGCGATTTATTCAAGTCACAAGTAACTCGGGAGCTGCACAAACATAACAAGTGATTTAAAGCGAGGCGAGTTACTTGCCTCTCTACTCGACTATCGCGAGCTTTGTTCCTTCAGGGATGGATGTTAATGTTAATTTTGAGCCATTGTCGGCGATGAGGTTCAGAATTCATTATGAATGATGCTGTTCAAGATCTAGGTATAATTTTCCAATACTTGGGCGAGTCGAATACCTACGAACGAGACGCCTACGTGTGGCATGAACTACTCAACACGTCATAACAAATGTATTGCCTTATTAAATCTTACAATTACAACAATTCGTTTGTAAATTTGATAAATATAACGGTGTAAATCGGGCCAAGATCTGCTTGCCATAAATATTACCGATGTAAAAGCATCGGCTAAATTGAAAATATTAAATATAAATAGGTAACTACGGGGCACCGTTTTCGTTTAAGTTAACGGCATTCGCGGCAATGCAAACTTGCCTTCGTAAATTAAAAGTAAGCTTAGCGAGCAGATAGAGCTGCCCGCAAGCGTAATAAACCGCCGAAATTGCCGTAAATTCCGATAGTTACCGTATTTAGAGCTGATTTACCGGTAAATTGCGGCAAATCGCCGAAGTATACACAAAGCGACGAGACTTATTCTCTATTTCGTATTCTTGTGCTATTTTGAGAATGGTTTATTCACCCCACATAAGATGAAACGCTACACATTTCCAGGTTAGCCAACGTAACGTACCTAATTGCGTTAAGAGATACATTAATTTGCTCGTGTTCTCTTGTCGTCACAGGAAAAACAGGATTGCACACTTTATGAAGTAAACCACGGATAGTAAATATCTAATATAAATAAATAAATATCAGGGGAAGTTCTTACACAAATTGATCTAGTCCCGAACCAAGCTCTAGGCTTGTACTATGGGTACTAGACAACGATAAACCTACTTATACTTTAAAGACATACTTAAACACATAGAATAAATCCAAGACTCAGGAACAAACACTCAGCACGCGCCCTCATCACACACCGTCCACACCAGGATTCAAACCCAGGACATTTGTCTTCGTAGGCAGGGTCACCTCAACATCATCAACTAGGCTAGCGTGTCTCCAACATGCATTTTTCGTAACTCGTTTGTTCTTAAAACCATCATCGAACAGGATTAACTGAGGAGCAACAAAATGAAATAGAGAGGAATCAACCGCTGCTCTAGCCAATGACATTTTTCTTTAGCAACGAAAAGACATTCGAGCATAAAGGCCGCATGATGGTAAAAGGATCTCAGAACCAGACATTTGTATTCTCAAGACTACAATCCCACGACTGCAATCTATTGTCTGCAAATGAGTTGCTTACGGTGAAGGCTAGTATGGACTTTGCTAGTTAATTCACCTTCCTCTCCGTCTTGTCATTCTACGAATTTTTCCACTAACTTCGCAAAAACTGCAGTTCCCAAAGAAAGTGTACGTCCAGGCGGTATTTAAGTGTCCATAATACCTTAGAAGACTTTACTCAGTTACATAATGGGTAGAGAAAACCGCCTCACTTAAGCTAGTTTTCTATGTCAACTCTCGGTAGATACTAATTGATGTTTAAGTTACTTGTCCCTACAGTCGAGTTCATAAATATTTATAGACTTTATTACCTTGTAGCAGTGGACGTCTTTCGGCTGACATGATGATGATGATGATGTACATGCTTGTACCAATTCATGGCAAAAGTGTGCTCGTATGCGTAACTTCTTTAACTGTACTTTTTTCGATCCTTCCAAAAATTCTGAAGCGGAGTGTTTCGGTAACAAGTTGATTGTAATTTAGGGTCAGCGATTATTTTGTCATTCGCAAGTTTTATCAATGTAAATGAGTTTAATAGGGCAACACCTTAAAATTCCGAATTATTTTTTCTGAATATTCATTTGTCAGAATTTTCCTTTTTCCGAAAGCTATGTTACGTTGGAGCTGTTTTAGGTTAAATTTATAATATAATCACTATACACGGGTTAGGTTAGGTTTGATTTAAAGGCGATATAAAAAATTAAGTCTTCTATCAAAACATTCCATTCGCAATTATGAAAATTCGAGATTTTGATTCATTCGGAATTATGTAGTGTACCCGAGTTTAAACATCTGGTTGAAAACATAAAAAAGCATTATTAAGCTCAAGCTTAAAAAAACGCGACACTATATCTTATTAGTGTAAAACGTGTCTGTGAAACATATAAGTTTCAATCGTCTGTTAAATTATCTATCAGTTTGTTTTTAAAACATAGTTTTATTGACAAGGTATTCGTATTTTTTATTAAATAAAAATAGAATGCATAAAAAGAGTTTCTACAGTTTTCTATTTTTGATATTTTTTAGATATCGCACGTTTAAACCAACAGAGACACTATACAAAGACTACATTTATACAAAAGCCTTTTTAAAATCGCAACAACGACACTATTCGAGCAGATTCAAATATCACTGTTGTATTTAAAGTGCGATATGCCCCATTTCTTCGATAACTCAACGTCAACAAAGAGAATGCATGAAATATTGAATTGCTCCAGATATTTAGTTTACCCAAGTAATTATTAAGGGTAATTAATCCGCCAAGTTCCCAGTAATCAAACACGATAGCGCAAAGGGTCGCTGCAAGGGTTCGGAAACCAGGGTAATGCAGGGCTCGGTCAATTTACTGCTTCCCGTGCACTGATATTATATCCAGTTTATTATCCCTTCCTCGAGGGATGGGTGGTAATAATCCGCTATACTATGGCTACATAACATTCTTGTGAATCCGTTTGCATATATGCGTCAGCATATACGGTCACGGAAGTTAATTTGCTACCCATTTCGAAGAAAATCTGATTGAAGATGTCATTGTGACTCAACCTTATTGCTGTAGAATGTCAGATTGACATTTGGAACTAAGGTGGGTGACGGAGGCCATTTGCCGTCAAAAGATGGCGGATGTGTAATTTGTTTTATTTTTTATTTTTGTGTATTTAGGTGTTCAAAGTTCTTTTTTGTTAGTGATTTGTACTATTAATGCCTTTGTGTTACACAGTGAAAGAAGTCTTGGACTTATTTCGTGTATCCTGGCATCTTACTTCTCGTTTCAAGTGGACTCGCAGTGGTACAGAGGTTAAAACTATCTTGGCCTCTGTCCTACACATCACCGTACAACGTTGCCACCAATCTTCCTAGAGAAGATTGGATTCAATTTATAACTATATTAATTTATACTTAAATATACTTGACACTGACGAAATCACTTCATAGTGGAAACGCCATATTCCCGCGGTAGTAGCTGTTCAAGATACCGCGGGGCAAAGAAAAAAAATATCCTTGAATGTACCTACTGACGTAGTTAAAATAACATCGTGTTTTAAAATAAGTTCGATTTATCTGGCTTATTGAGAAAGCAGAATAAAAACAGATTTACCTAAAATGCGATGTTGTTTAATATCTTACTACCTCAGGGGCGTTATTTTGCAATAGACATTGTACAATCAGGCCCAGATTTGTACAAATGATCATGGAACCACATAAAATAACTACATAGAAATTTAAATGCCGCTTCTAACAAGATTGCGATGCGAGCCTGACAAGACGTTAGATAGGTCAAGGAATTTAATTCCTATACCACTTTGGACTATGTCAAATTGACGTAATCAATCAAAACATTAGAGACGTCTTGTGATTTTATTTACAGTGTCACTTCGACATAGTTCAAAGTGGTATAGGAATTAAATTCCTTGACTGTACATCAACTATGATGTTATTTGAATCACTAAAGAACTTAACTGTTTTTACTATATAGTAACATATACCAAATAGCAGATGCCTTGGTCGATAGAACTAATATCATAATTATTGTAATATGTTTTTGTTACTAAGAGAAAATCACTAACAGTTTTATTTTCGTGCGGCAAATATTTTGTTGTATCACCATTGCATTGTCAGTTTAACAAGTGTGTTCCAATTTTTAACCAATTTCAATAACGCAAACTGTTTGAAATAGAACTCGCAACTTGTATGGTTAAAACTTAATAGACATGTACTTCTTATCTACTAACAAGCGACACTATTAAATAAAAATATAAATAAAGGATGATGTGTGCCGTCACGGTCTCCACTCAGCAAAATGCGGTTGGCATGGGAATGTCAACCGGGCTGGTTGTCAGGAGAGCCAGGCGGGTTGTTGACTTACGAAGGATAACTACATACATAACACTATGACAAGATATACAATAAAAACGTTACATACATAATAATAAAAACGATTTTCCTGAAACACCATCAATATAGAAAGTAAATAATTAAAAATAATAATAGTAATTATATTGATTTAAATTAAGAGATATGGTCAAATACAAGCTTTGAAGTACGTAGGGAAATAAATAAGTCTTAGAAAAACACAGTTATTATATTGACGTAAGAGAATCTGGTTGCAAGACTTCATGCCCCAGAATGTATGCCTTTTTTTGGTCCAAAAAAGCCTACATAACAAACCTGTGAAGTTAACATAACCTTGCAAAAAGCTGAAGTCCAATAATTTTATTATTAATGTACCCAATAAAGAAGTTGAGTATATAATTAGAAACTTTTCATTGTGAATGTCATTGTTGTTATCATGTGTGTCATTTGATGTTCTGTTTGCAATTTACTATGACAACGCACTAAAGTGCTTAAAATTTTCGTTGCCTGTACACTTCATTCTCGGTGTAAATTACTAAATATCACAAACAAATACCCGTCACCGAAAACCTCAGTTAAAACCCAAAAAAGCCTTTCGCAAACTAAACTCGAAAAATCCGCAGTCATATTAACTTAGGGGACTTTGTACTCGTAACTGTGCCCTAGCAACGTTGCGTGGACAATGGATATTCTATCAAAGCTGATCTGAAGGGACAAATACCCCTGGGCTGGGATGAAAGGGCCCTTTCACTTAGAGAATGTGAGAACTTGGCTCACTTTGCACATATTTACTTTCGGTAGTTCTTATTTACTCTGAACGGTAGAATGTTATAATGGGTAATGTAACAAGAGGTTGATAGTAAAAGTTCTTTTTTGTTTTAATATGAGTAAAATCCATTGGAAATAAAGGGTTACTTTTTACATTGCTAGACGTTGTGGCTTTCCAAAAACGGCAAAACCACTACCATTATCCAAGCAGCAGTTTTCGCATTGCTGTGTTCCGGTGTGGGGATAAGACAACAGGTGTAATTACTGGCATAGAGGCATTCCATCTTAGTCGTCAGGGTTGGCAACGCATTTAAGGACTTAAGATTGCAGTTTTGAGATTGTAGTCTTGAGATTTAAAATGACTAGGGGTCTCTGATCTAACTTACCATCAGGTGGCCTGAGTGCTCGCGTGCCTTCTCATTGCCATTAAAACGATGTATGGCGGCAAAGAAACAGCGGCTACAAGAAATAGGAGTAGTAGAGTACATTACTGCAGAGGCCGTGACGTAAGGGATTCCAGGACGAGTTTGGGGTGGACGGCCGAGTCATAGACGAGGCCGGATAGAACGAGTCCTTCAATCCCTGTTCCGGCCGAGGATTGTATAGTGCTTTTCTCAAGCATACCAATCTTACGATGGCAATCTCAAGACTGCGCAATCTTACGATGGCAATCTTAAGACTGCAATATTACGATGGCAATCTCAAGACTGCAATCTTAAGATGGAAATCTCAAGACTGCAATTTTACGATGGCAATCTTGACTCCAATCTTAAGATGGGATCTCAAGACTGTGTCATCTCACGATGGCAATCTCAAGACTGCAATCTTACGATGACAATCAAACCGTGATTTATAAACGTGCTCGAATCGAGTTTTAATACGGGTATTAAAAATTTAAGATCACTTATTCGAATCGAGCCTAATGTAGAAAACAGCAAACGTAAAAAACAAATAGCGGTGTTTAAAACTGGAACTAATTTACTATACTAATCTGACACTTTTATGTAGCTGGTGGCGCTGTCGAGTAATTGTGTATAAAAAGTTTAAAAAATATGTTTGAGTACGATATCACATCACTCTAATTAACCTAGTTCCAAACCAAGCACTAGGTTTGTAGTATGGGTACTAGACAATGACAAACAAAAATATAGAGACAAAAAATTACAATACGATTACATATCAAAAGCTATACAGTTTTACAAAGTAAAATAGAGCCCCTGGTCAATAACATTGCCCTCTTAGGTACTTCGAAAAAGATAAGAAGATGATAGGTATGGGCAAATATTTGTGTGATGAACACGAGTAGGTATTTGCTTCTGGAGTCTTGGATGTTTCATATGTATTTATTTATCTTATAAGTATTTATATTGTTGTCTTGTCTAGTAAATACCTACCCATAGTACAAGCCTAGAGTTTAGATCGGGACAAGGTCAATTTGAGTGAGGTTGGCCACTAAACGTTTCAATTCCATACTTTAGTTTCAACCCAATAACATTACACCAGCCGCAAACATTCGCCGTCGTGTAATCACGTTAAGACGCCGTAATGGAAGGAAGCCCTAAATCTTCTGTTTGAGCACTTAATTGGGGCAAAGCAAACTGGGATTTGCTAATGAAACGTCAACTCCATCAGTGACAATCGCTAATAAACCTTCAGAGGAAGAATTTTTGTCTTTAATTAATAAATAACACTTTATTGAATGAACTGAATACCGATGGAAATTATAACTTTTTATCAAACAGCCAAAATAGGACTGTTATTTGACACCTATATCTGTATGTGTGTGTCTGTTTATGGCAGCGTAGTTCTCAAACAGATGGACCGATTTGGATGTGGTTTTTTAAATTAGAAAGCTAGTTTATCTGAGCTGTTTTGAAGCTATATTTGGATGAATCGACAAGGCCGTTTAACAGGACAATTATGCTCGATAATCAGACCATATATACAGTGAGTAACCATCTTCCATACGAACAAACATTTTAACTCGCGACAGTTTAAAGCACTGTTAATTTTATAAAGCTGGGTACTGACCAACGTTACGAGGTGTAATGTAACATGTTACACAGCGAGCGTTCACGCAGTCAGTACGTAATTGCTCGCTGGATTCCCCGAAACACTACGTACCGACTGCATGAATGCTCGCTGTGTAACATGTTACATTACACATCGTAACGTTAGTCAGTACCCAGCTTTAAAGTTTTCTCTAGCAGCCTTGTAATGCAAACTTTGTTTGACACGTGTGAGAAGCAAACTTGGTGTCATTTCAATTTTATTACTTACATTCAGTGGTCGTTGTTATTAACTTGTTACCGATATATTTTGTGCCGAATCAATTTATTTAAATATGTTAATTAGGGCCTATTCTTTGAGACCTTAAAATATATTTTCGTATGGAAGACACACAGATCCATATACCAACGTCCCACTTTCGCGTCGTCTGTCGATGAGTTACTCTAAGAGTCCTAGAGCAAAATATTCCAGAAAGATTCAAAGCAGAGTTAATCAAAAATCCAAATCCAAACACCCAATGAGATCTTCAAATTCTTCCGCAGGTGTTTCCGTTGCTTATGCATATGAAATCTCCACGCATATTCCTCAAACTCCAGCAATATCTGCTGTGAACGTTTTTAAATTATAATTTTAAATCAGCCTGAGTCCGCTGGGTCACGCGCAGCATGAGCTGGCCTGATCGGAATTCTCAAACGGAATCAACGAATCAAAAGGTGTATGTCAAAGGAAGCTCGTCTGTGTGAAGTTTGGAAGGTTTTCTGTGTGTTACATGTTGTATGCGGTATTGGTAACGTCGTTTGTGAGTTTTGTAAAAGTAAATAACGTATGCGAGTGTGTTTCCGGGTTTATGTCACTTTACGTCATAGAATATATTGACTTGGTGAAAGATTTTTGGTTCCAACGACAGGCATTTCTCACCAAGAGTTCCCTCGTCTGTGCGAGCCAAGTGCAGAGTAAATAAATGAATTTTAATAATAATAAAGCTAATTTAACTAAATGAAAGAACAAATACGTTGCAATGGTTCGTTTCATTAATGTTTACTCTCCGTGAGAAAAATAATAAAAACTTTTATTAAACTCATTCCACACATTTTCATTACGACGGTTATTACTATTAAGGTTGGTGCACATAAAAAATATGCTGTATGTATGCTGTTCAGAGGTAAAACTTTATTCCAATAGAACTGCGGAAGTTAATGTCTTTAGTTTTAACCAATGAATAAGAATACCCCATGAAGGAATGCAAGTAACCGGTTTTTAAAATTGCATTCCCTTTAGAAGTATACGATTCTAGATTGTAGTAGGTATTGGTTTAAGAAGCATGCTTAAAATCAGCGACCGGAATAATATTGTTTTATGACAATTCAAAATTAAATTAAAATATCATGCAGTAGGTGACCTAAATAGACACTTCTATAGACATGCCATCGATCGAGGCCCTAGAAAACATGCTTCTCTAGCGTTTGTTTTTTTCGATAACTGTAATTTTTTCTGGAATGTGGATGTGTAGCTCGACGTAATTGTCCAGCAGCTTACATCGATGCAGCACCTTTCCAAGACTGCTCTAAATATATGTTAAAATTAAACCTTTAATACTGACGGCGCAATGTAAACGCGCCTCAACGTGCCCATAATGAGAGTATACTTAGTTAGTAGTAAGCGGCGTTCACACTAAACTGATTACACATAATCCTAGACATGTTAGGACGTTGGGAGTCTGTTAACCCGTTTAATGACCAAAATCTGGTGTTTACTAATTTTACATAGAGGACGCGTAGTGGCGATTTATTCAATGGGTTAATAAGCTTTTTTTTATTATGTAATTGATATTGCTGATGACGCAGTAAAGTTAGCCTAGTTAGTGGTGACTCTGCCTACATAGCAAGCGGTCCCGAGTTCGAATACCGGTAAGAGGAGATACGTGTGTGATAAGCGCGAGTATTTGTTCCTGTCTTGGTTGTTTTGTAAGTATTTCTCTATATAAGTAACTTTATATTTATCTAGTACAAGGGTTTACCGAAGTCGCAGGCAGAATTTAGTCCTTATGTGGAAAGTAATACAAAAACGTACTATGGAAATACATCACTATAGTTTTTTGAATTAATTTTCAAAAAGATTACAAAAATGCCTACAAACCAAGCTTTATAAAACTTTCAACCTATGCTTGATAAATATAACGCGGGTCGTACATTTTTTTTAAATAATTTTGTACAAGTTTTAAGACAGTATAATGCCGATGCACATGCAAATTGCATCGCGAGCTCTTTACTCAAATGCAATATTGTTTTATGGGCAAAGCACTTTTCGAGACAAATAGGAAATGTTACAGATAAGGCGACATAGCCTTACAGTTGTAAATACGTGGGTATCATTGCTGTTAGTTTTGGCTCTAACACTAAATTGAGGATCATATATTAAAAAAATTATGTGCTTTAATATATCTTGAACGAACTTTAGAAGCTATTTTTTCGTTTACAAATTGGAATCAAAACTTTTTGAATAGATAGGTACTTAAATTTTTTAGCTACATTTTATTCGCACAGACATTATTAAAAATCCAATTAAGGAAAAGTGGTAACTTTTTTAATTCACCTTCGCAAAAGTTTTACTAGAAACGGTCTAGAAAATAGTTGGACAATTACAGATATCGATTACTCTCTAAACCTTAACATCCAAAGGGCATAACGAACATTTTAAAGGTCAAATTGTTTAAATACCTTTTCGTATTGACCCTGTCTACAGCCAATGTTTTATAGTACAACGAACCCCTTGTATATTTATCGCTTAAACACGTAATAAATCATTCGTTTATAAACTTGGTATGGTCTAATAAAGAAACCTTATTAACTTCAAAAAATATACAAAAATACTAAAAAAAATCTAGATGAGTATGTAGTGTTTGATAAAGACTTCTACCATTTAATTGGTTTATTCAGTGGAAATCTTTTTAGTACAATTATCGAGAATTTACCATAAGAAACTATCACATTTTGAAAAACTGTACCGTCGCGTGTGGTTTCAATGTAAAGGATGAAAAATACAACTGTCATAAAATCCCGTTACAACCTTTTACTCTTAAGTAATCCAATTCATAATAAAGAAAACACACCACTTTTCGTAACACATGAGATGGACGGTTCAACTTTAAACTTCCTAAAGTCTTAGTCAAATACAGACATATTATCTCCTAATACAGACATATTATCTCCTTCTACATTCCTTCAAGACATTAATTTGTCAGACATTCGAACCCGACAATAAAATAATGTTCTGCCTCTACGTATGAAATTGTCCCATAAGTTAATAACGGTCTTATTGAACATTGTCACGTCCCCTTGACACAACAAACACATAAACAAAAGACACACGTAGGTAGGTACATCAAACATGGCCGTGTCAATTACTACAACTTAACAGGGACCGTGGTGTTATTATCGGGCAAACTATTTTTTATGTCAATTTGTAGCTGGCAACTAATGTTGTACCATATTTATTTCATACGATAGAACGAGACTGCAGATTGCCGGCTAAAAATTGCAAAGGGAAGTTCTTTGGTCGAGTTAAGTTCAACTCACGGCAATTTGTGGTCAGCAACTGGTTCTGTTTAACTCTTACTTCGTACGTTAAGAACAGAAGTACAAAGTTCCAATTAATGAATACATTTCTTCCGATCAAGTTGTTTAAAAAATCATATATACGCAGAATAGACAACTGAGGTGTGAACTGACGATTCAAGAGTGCTGTCCACTATAGAATTTACATACCTACGCCTTGTTGACTTTTTTAGACTTTATAATTAAACTTCATAATATCACCTCTTACTTTACTGCTTTACACAGAGTTTAAAGATACAGGACGATAGTAAATTAATAACACGAACAAGGGCCAAGTTAGACCAGGCCGTATTATGAAGTAGGTTCTGCCCACACCTGCATCCGAGCTGACCATTCCACGGGCACAGTAAATTTTTAGAGATAATAAACTTTCGCATTTAAAAGACGAGACATTAGTGTTTTTTATATTTTAAACTTATGCGTATATATATAATAGTTAGGTACTAAGCTAAGGAATTCAAAGCTAACCAAGTTTCAGGCAGCGAAGGAAACAGATCCACATTAATATAACTTCTAAAAAGTTTGCCTATTTCACTGCCTTGAACTTTACGGGTTTGTAACCTCATACAATACCCTCAGTTCCATCGAGTCAAACCTATATAGAATAACACCATTTGCACAGTGTGTGTACATTACACACATACGTATAGGGTGTCCTGTCTGTACACGTCACAATTAAGTGGATTGTTCTAAGTGCCATTAGTCGAGCGAGCCACTTATTTTATTGGTTTAATATGAAATCGTTATGGACTTATGAGAGTGATTAATGAGAATCGATTGGGTATTAGTATGATTAATAGCAGTAAGTACTGTTAAAACACTATAGAGTTATTGCAAATATTGCAAAGTAGTAGAGGCCTAGGTTAATAGTTAAATGTCTGAGTAAATACTCTGTAAAATGTACCTGCCCACTAAATGTGGTCCCATTTTTGGTGTCGCTGAGATTTTGACTTGTAAAAGTGCTAGAGCCATACAAACAAGAGTGAAAAAAACATCCTGTATAAACTAAATAAAATATTTTAAACGGCTAAATTCCTAATGAACTGCTCTCATAATGGACGAAATTTACCATTGTTGGTCCCAAGAGGCCAAGAAAAGAGAAAAAGTATGTGCTTTCCGTCTGTTGCTTTACAATACGAATAGCTCAGTAAAAATCGCCTTCTCAAGCTAAAAATAAACTGCCCAGGATTGAGCAGTACGTAATGATGTATATAGGTACAGGCTGTTAATAATAATTGGAATATTATCATTAAGGTTGCCCAACCGTTATCTTTAGACATCACATTTTTATATTAAACTACAATCTGTTCGTTTCTCATTATTCCATCGTTTAAAACTTCACCGTTCCCGGACTTCAGCAAACTTAAATGATCACAATTCTCCAATTTTATTCAATTCGCTAAAATCTTTACCCATTGCAGCTCGAAACTGATATTAAAAGTGATTCGAAGTAGAACGTTCTGACTATTTGTACACAGGAATGGTCTTTTAGTTCAGCGAATGGAAACGCGAAATCTGGAAAGACGATATTAACAAACTTCTTACGTCACACCGATTTGAAAGTATTTTATTTACTGGTTATCGTATTACTTATCAGTTACATGGGCTGTCTGAAATCGACGAGCCGAAACCACCCGTAGACCATAACATCGAGTCTGCGACTTTGACTTCACTCTTTACAACAAATGCTTAATGCAACACCAGTATTCTATTTAACACACATAATAAATAATAAACAAAAACATTTATATTCACACACCTCTGGCGTTCTTGTAAAAAGCGTTAAATAATGCAATATTCAAAGAAACAAAATTATAAAAATAAGTCGCGATATTTGTTTCCCATTTCTGAGAAGCAGTCCCTTCTCTGAGTGGAAAACTATGTAATCTCATGATTTATGAAATAACGTTTACCGACATGCACATAAACATCAATTCACGGCCGTCAAACTTCCTCAGGAGTATATCGTACATCATCGTTCAGAAAAAATAACTTTTTTTACCCAAATACGCTACGAAGTTCAGTTCAGATGTGTGTGTATAACAAAACCCGCAGACCAATTCTGATGATAAAATAAACCAACTCCATATTATAATTCAATACTTACTTACTTACTTGAAATTAAAAAACTAGGGTACACTTACACGGCAACGGGAACAACGGCGAAAGCAAATTTTAAGTCTAATTTGGCGAGTCTCCTTTATTAAATCACACGTCGGATAATTTCGAAAACATATTTTTGTGCGAAACATTTTTAATTTCATAAATCACAGGAGACAGGTGTCCGAATCACCCTGTATTACTGTCGCAATATCATTCAGCCGCAGGGTTCACACAACAAGTTTAGTGCGACTTGAGTTTCGTTTGATAAAAAAAAATTGAAGCAATTTAGTAATAGTTTTATGGTTGACAATAGCTATATTAAGAAACTGACTGACTCTAAACCACAATCACAATTGGTTTATGTACAAAAGACCGTATTCAGGCGATGTCTACACTAAGAATCAAATGTGAACATAGCTTTTCAGAATTTTATGAATCCTTAAGAGCTGATAGACTTGAACTGCGGACCTTAAACCCTATTTTTTTTATTGCCCTGTTGCAATAAGTTTACAAAATATAATGTCGCCCTATGAAGCGTGCTGTCAGATTCTACCTAGCCAAATAAAAAATGATAGATTTTTTTCTAATGGAACTTTAGTGCTAATGAACCTTGTGCAATTAGTAGTAAGAATGTCGAGAGGGATTTTTACTTAAATTAATAAATTTAAGAAAAAAAAACGACTATTGAGTTTTTTCCTTCGTTTCTTCTCAGCAATGGTCTCCTCTTGGGAAGCAATTGTATTTTTTTTTTAGAGTATAAGTGCCCGTGCAGCCTACTTACTGAATAAACATTTATTATCACTTAATACTTTAAAAAAACGACTTCACAACGTTCCTGATATCACTGTTTTGAATACATGTTGTTTTCAAAACTGACAAGTGCTCCAAGCTAGCTACCTTTAATCTTACATAGCAAAAACCCGCATGACAAGTTGACATCCCTATTTGTAAGAGCATATATTATTTGTTTTGCAGAACGTGAGAATTTATATCATTGGGTCGGCGGGTCGCCGTCGAGCGTCATCCATCTCGCGCTCACAGCTTCTGTAAATCACGACAAACATGCATTTTACATGTATATATACGCGGCGTGTTATGGACAGAGTTGAAAAAAAACAGACGGCATTTTAGCGAAAATCTTTTGACAGCCCTGGGTTCAGGATGTTGCTGTGATATAAGATGAGAACGTAATTTTAATAATTATTAAAACATAACTTACATTTTCATTTAATAAATCTGTGGCAGTTTTTGTGTAACTAAGAGAAACTACCTATTGCAATATATATTATTAACATATTCTCCACCGCGTAAGACTGCAAATTCCCATTCTTAGTTTACTTCACAAAAGCCGACACTAAAATTCACGCTACCAAGTAAGTTCAAAGGATTTCGCTGGACGCTTCCTCTCGCATTATACTCGTGTGTTGAGGCCATCCATCAAGCTGCAGAGTTAAAGAGTAATGTTCCTGTTGCATCGCGCAAGGTAATAAGTGAACATTAAAGTTAGTAAGTTTTAAATTTTGCTGACGCATATTAGGGCTTGAATTAGAATTTATGTGTAGGTAGTTTTGTGACACGACTGCATAAAAAAATCAGTTAAATGTTTCAGGGTTGATGTATGTATGTACGATTCTTTATTCCACCATAACTTCTAAACGCCTGAGCCGATTTAGATGTGTGTGGTATCGTTGGAATCCTTTAAACATCCCGGGTGCTATAGGATATATAAACTGTTAAAATTGTAATAACAATAATGCCAAAATGACAATAATTTACATAATGTACATCGACGACAATATAAAAATGCAGTCGGGTTTTAAAGCATGCTTTTCATTTAGTTACTTATAACCGGTTTTAGTTGCCCGACGGTAATTACTTTTCATCAGGTAACCTGCCATCTCTTGCCGTCCCTCTCAAATAGGAATATATATTTTTTTTTGATCGGTCAATAAACCATCCACTTCAATTGGAAGATCTCATGCGTCAATTAGGTAGGGTATCTATAGCATTACTTTATCTTCGGTAATTTCCGTACGAAAATGGCTAGAAGACAGTCTTTGGCACTGAAACGTTATGGGAAAACTAAACTTTACATATCGCTAGACAGAAATATGACTACATTCACGTACATCTCTAAGCCAACCCTACTGCAGTGCATGGTAAAGGGTGTTCAAAATCATGACATTTTATTATAAATTTCGATGTTTCGTGCTTTTTTTGGTAAACGTTTAAAAACTCGCTATTACAGTGATAAAATATTTTTATTACATTCAGGCAGGACATTTAAATAATTTGTTAATATAAATGTCATAATCGCTAACAACGCAAAGCTCGCCATGGAAATGCTAAAAGTGCAGTAAATCTGCCACATATTTATTTATTTTTGGCGGGCGCATAACATTACTCATGCAATGTCATGCAACGACAAAAGCACCACTTTGGAATGCACAAATTTTACTGTCCTATCAACATACAATTTATTGCAGACTAGCTTTCGCTCGCTTTCTGTCCGTGTAGGATTCGTTTGTGATGATATTAGAGAAATAGCAATGAAACCCTGGTCACTCGTGTCTGACTTCAACGATAAATTTAAAAGGATTGTGAACCGCCGCTAAAATCGCGTAGCTGTCAAAAAAAAACCATACAAATTAAGGTCCTCGATTGACCCTTCGATTTGTGCTAAATTCAACATACGTCCTTGTGTTCATCGGGGGCGTGTAGTGTGGAGTTAACTATTCATATTGTTATTTTTTTGCCAACCGTGTTTTAGTTTAGTTTAGTTTAGTTATTTATTCATCAATGTAATGTTACAATATTAATTGCATTGCATGTCAAAAAAATATACAACTAAGTTAACTTAAGTATCTGTGTTTAACTTTACCCACATATTTTTTGATGAAATTTGGATTTAACATTAAAAACTTATACAGTTACGTATATTATAAACAACAGCGAGGTGAGGGGAATCCTGTTCCACCGTGATACAGTTTTTTTTTCTAGTACGGGGAACAGAGGACGCTTACTCACAGTATTAAACTACCCACTTGCTACAAGAATTTTGTAAATTTTGTACCTATTTTGTAAGCAGTTATGACCTATATGAAGGCTAAATAAAGTTATAAGTTATAAGGTCCGGGAGAAAACGTTTTTCACCCCCTAAATCAAGTCCGATTTCCACGATTTTTGAATATTTTGTACTTATTATTAAGAACAACGTTCCTGTATTCTATTTTTTAACTTATTTTCATTCTAAGAAATATTTTCGTGTAAAGGAAAACGTACAGACACAGTTTCATGATGTCTACAACATATTCAAAAGTCGTAAACCGACGAGGTTTAAGGGGAGAGAACGTTAACGCATTTTGTATTTAAGTTTTTAACTTCACAATCCTCTTAAGACTATAAAATAATAACCCAATGTGTTTAACCCAACTTAATAAATTATTGACAACAGTGACCATCTTAACATTTATATTTATAATGACATAAGTACTTATCATAAATAATCAGTTTACCGAGGCGTCTTAAAAATCCCCTGTCAAACTAACCCCCAGTCTAATAAATATTCCGCCACGTATTTGACCGCATTCATACGTATTTAGGAACGCGTCGGATTAAAGCCTGACAACTGGCCTATTAGGCCTTTTTCATAAATGCCAGTTATGGCCGAATCCCGCGCCTCTGCTGACAGACAGGGGTGCTATTCCAAGATGAAAAAGTTTAAAAAAAGGCACATAAGAACTTTAAAAGGAAATCGCCATTTGTAAGATCTAAATTTAGATAATTATTATATTATACAATATATTTACTTGTTATATTATTACTTTTTAAAACGTCCCTCATTGCATATGTGAATGTAAATAACTACAACCATCTCTAGTATAGTAAATTAAATAGGGAACTAACTTTCTGTTTAACATCTTGGCCTGTATGAGCAAAATGTGGTCATAGAATTAACAACAAGTTGTTAGAGTTGACTCTGGGATGAAGGTGTGACGGTATGTATGTGTATGTATGTACATATTTCCATTTACCATAATCTATATGCCAGTGCTATTTAACAGCTTACTTTAATTAATATATAATTACCATCGAGGTGGTAGAAAGTATATTTATTACGTGTCAAATGTTCCACGTATTTACTTTTTCCACAGTTTATATCACAGAATCTTAACGACACGCTGTTTTTATGCAATCATATATTTTTTTTAATTAATAATCTTCTGAGTCGCGTGTCGCTGCTTTGTAAATCTTCCAGGCCATCACATTAGACCAAGTATTGCCAGTATATTGTATTATAGTCAAAATCAAACAACAAATTTACCCTACAATACAATACAATACTTTACAATATCCCCACTAAAAATAACTATGCAGTTTTTAAAACAATTTGAAACAATCCAGAATAGCCCCCCCGTCATCCATCTCGCGCGACATAAATCCACGAAGGTGCGCAGAGTAGGAAATTGGGAATATCCGGCGCCTCCAGAACTGTTTGTCACCGCGGCCACGTCCCGATCGGAATTATTGCATCGACTCCCTCGTCACGTCGCGTTATTAGCTCACTAGTTGTGTCGTGTCGGTAAACAATAAGTAACCACAGGAGCGAGTTGCGGCTCTGAGAGGAATACACCGAAGTAAACAAAACAATCTCGATGATATAAACTTTTGTTAAAATAAAGCAGTGTTCAGTTAGGACACCCTGTTTGTAACTATAGGAGCGAGTTGCGGCTAAGTAAACAAAATAATCTCGATCATATGAACTTTTGTTAAAATAAAGCAGTGTTCAGTTAGGACACCCTGTTTGTAACTATAAGAGTGAGTTACGGCTAAGTAAACAAAATAATCTCGGTCATAAGTACTTGACAACACAAAAATTGCCAAAGAAAAGGACCCTATAGTTCAAGACTTCGCCGAGCATCATTACTATAATTGTGTTTTGTAATAAACTAAAGAAACGTCTTGAAATCGAAGGAAGGTTTTTTCGTACAAATTAATAATGGTGAGATGTATAAAAACTGCAATTTATTCTTCTGCTTCGTCGTTTTCAGTCTTAACAGAGTGGTCTTAGTCAACATATTAGACGTTCGTGGCAAGCTTCACAACTCGCCGCCACCCTTCTCAGAGAACTAACTGCCTTCTTCGTGCATTGGTTAGTGTAACGAGCTATGAATCTTTTGCTTTTTATGACATTTAATAAGGTAAACATACATTTCAACTTCCATCTGCCCCTACATTTACCTTCTAGTTAAAAGGTTTTTATTTTCGCAACAGCAGAATGTAAAAAAAAACCAGCAGAAAGTAAACACGACTTTTTCACTAGCACGAAATAAAATAAAGCAGACGTTGACATAAGCCGTGGAACGTATCTCGTGCTAAGGAACTTTATATGAGCGCCGCAAGTTTAGCAACTGACCGAAAGACAAATAAAACTTAAGTGTGTGTTGGTGACAAAAATGAGAGAAAGCAGGATTTTATTTAGAAACTTGCTCAGAGTTTTTAATGGTTTCAAGGAGATCATTTCAAACTTCGATATCTTAAAATTTCGTTTTTTTCATTCATTCATTTCATACCATAAAAAATGTATTGTTTGATATGTGAGAGGGGATGAGACAGTGTATAACATGAGATGTTGTTTAAATTGTTGGGGAGACATTGCAACTAAGATTCTAATGTAATTATAACCGAAAGGCCTACTTGTTTGTAAACATAGTTAAGTATAACCCAGTAAGTGAAATTCTTTAATTGATTTTGTGTTTGTTATTTTTTAAATTCAATAAATACTTGTGACGGACTGGAATTTAAATCATTACAAAACGTAATATCCAAGCTAGCATCGGAGCTATTCCAAAAATGCACAACTCCCGCAACTTAGATTAAACGGATAATTCTTCAAAACTAAAAGGGTTACCGGTCCGGTTACCAATCGGCCAACAGATCGCCACTCGACAACTTCGCAAAGGGCTTCCACTGGTGTTTATTTACTATTGTCTGGGTTCCTGTTTAATTCTATGTCAGTTACGTACGTGAACGTTACACCGTTTTGTAGTGGTTTCTATAGTGTTTTCGGATAGTTTAGCAAGACATGAACTTAGTAAATTTCTATTTTTGTAACTTGTTCATCATCTACGGTAAAACACGGTCAAACTAAACTTTGGTTCCTAGATACAAAATAGTTAGTTCTCAATAAAATTCAACTCTGTATAGAGACTGTTTATGAGCTCCTAAACTTCCAGTTAGTTTCAGAAATAGAGCTATAGGAGTCGCATAATTAGTCCATTAAACCACTTATCAGTTTTGGTCATTTCATATTACGACCTCTTTACACATATTAACGACGATATTTAATCAAAGGCACACAACCAACAGAATAAATAACAGACATCCCTTTTGAGGCACGCCACACGATTAAGTCTGGGGACTTGGAGGGCCATGTCGTGGCCACTATTAATCTCAGGGTGACTTATGAACGGTGGGGGCGTGACCATGGGCTATTGTCCCTTGGACCCCAAAAATCACCACTTTGTTTTGGCTTAGACAGTTTCGGTTTTTGGTGACGCTTTGTGATCAACTTTAGCGCATTAATTGTGATATGACACTTCTAGTTAACGCTTATGTTTTGTTGGAAAGGAGTATATCATGTTCACAGCATATTTATTTTTATATTTCTTGAGATTATTTTCTGTTTTAGAACTGAAATCATTCCTTTAGAACGCATTATAGATGCAAAAAAGCTGTTTGTTTCGTTTCAAAACCTCTGAACAGATTTTAATGAAATTTGACATGAAATGCTGAAACTGTGGAATTTTTTAACTATCTTAATACATATGTTTGATTTTTTACTTGTACGTATGAAAAATGGACTTAAGGTTCTTGGCGTTTAATGAGTTGCCCTGTTTACAGAAACTTTTCATTGGTATGCGTAAACCTCACGTCGACCGAACACTAAAGGTAAAGCAATTAATTAAACAAAATAAATCCCAGTTAATCAAATTAAAACCGGTGGCATCCGTGGATCCATTTGTCTGGGCATCAGCTTAAATTATAATCGATTATATCGAATTATGGTACCGATTGGTGTCAAAAATAAAAGGTATTCCATTCCAAGTCCGAAAGGGTTGTTAATTACGGTGTTCTGTTTACATCCGGGCTCTTTTGTAGCGTTGATTGGCTCGGCGGATATCCGATCAAAATTAATTATGTGTAAATGCTACGCCAGAACTCATTGGAAATCTCGAGGGGATCATTTTTGAGTTTCAGCGACCGGTTTTGTTACTTGAAAGTGATATTAGAAACCCTTTTTACGGCCCGACAAAAAACAAGAACCTTATAAAAGATGTCAAAGTCAGCAACTTGAAACGCTTCCAATCTAATTATTGTTCCAAAATTGAAATAACGATGGGCATTTAGTAAGACTGACGGCTAACCAGTTTTACGACTAATAACTAAAAAAAGTTTAATTTCGGAACGGAAATGGTTTCAAATCAAGAATTATTCGCGAGGGTAAAGGAGAAAAGAAGGATATTGGAGATTCTAGAGGGCAGAAGAGGGGGGATGATTTATTGAGGAACGACGTGCTGATCAAAAACATTATAAGGGGAAAGAATGAAGGCAGGAGAGGCAGATGAAGACTAAGAGCTACATGGACCGAATCAAGGAGAAGGTGCATGTCGTGTCGTATAAAGAGGTCAAGGAGCTGGCAGAGAGGAGAGAAGATTGGAACTAACTCCACCGCCAAGAGCAAAGGTATTAAATTAAGAGAGAGAGAGAGAGAGAGAGAGAAAGAGAAATTTGGCATGAGGCATTATGTCTATTATTTAGACTTTTTTTTGTATTTGTAATTTCCAAATAGTCTACGAACGATGTTGACGAAGAAGGAGAGTTTAACGTAATATCGTATTACGTAGACGTTTAGCAAAAATATGTTAAAAATCACAAACTCCAAGAGTAGGTGCTCAGAAACAAGAAAGAAATACTTGAAACTTTACGAGTTTACAGAACAATAGAAGCTGTGTTCAAACCACTTCTGACGTTCACATAACTGCTCGGAGAAGTAAGACGTGCTTACACAACCGTCAGTGTGTGGATGGGGCAAACATTTTGAAATCGGATTACGGTCGGTACGTTAAACGTATGATAAGACCAGACTTAATTCATTTTAATATTCTTTATTAGTTATTGTACATACATCGTCAAAGTTAATAAGTTAAGATAGTTAAATTAAAGTGTCGTTTTTAGGATGATACACATTACAGCAATTAATTAAATGCCATTCTTTACACATATATTCATTTCGTTTCATTACATTATTTAATAATTTAATATACCAGTGCGTGCAAGTGTCTAAGCCTACCACCACCTACTCGTACGTATCATTACCTATTCACTAAGGATTTTTTGCGAAGCAGCCAAGATTTTAGTTTTAAGGAAAAACCCAAGCAGGTCCTACAGTTTTTTAAAAAAAAAAAACGATATCATAACAGTACGTTTCGCGTGTTAAAACTTTCGTTGAAATGTATCGATATTTATAACGTTAACAACCATCGTATGACATCGAAGTCATAACGAACAAAATACAGTTAACTATTATATAGGTAAAGTTACGAATTATGCGCACCTTATTATACCCAAAGTAGAAGAATTGAGTCGCTGGCGAGATAGTTGGTTCGTAGTAGAACCATCTACTTCACCACACTTTTTGCTGACCACAGCATTGTTACGAAAGGTAACTTCACAAAGTACCCACAGCTAAGCGTAGTAAAACACATTTAAGCAAACTGCAGTTTCCTTGCGGTTTTGCGAAGTTGACAATTGCATAAAGCCGACTTATTTACTGTACCGAATGCTTGTAATTAGACACGCATTTAGTTAATTAAAGGAGGAGGGGCAAGGAGACAAACTAGCATACAGGCCACCTGATGGTAAGTCGGATCTGAGACTAATAGACATTTGCATTCTCAAGACCGAAATCCTTGTACTCCAAAAGCGTTCTCAACGCTGAGGATTAAGATCGTGTATAATTACTCCGTATTCAAAGTTCTTGAAGACGTTTTCAAAGAGAATAATTTCTTGTACCTACTTCCTTACAGTTTTAATGGCATTCAGCTGACATGATGAAAATGATCAAACATCGTCCTTAAAACGAGCCTAGACCACAATTCTAGCGTATCGCAAAAGCATTAGTCAAGACAAGGCTTTACAATAGTAATAACGAATTATAAAAACATTTAACGTCCCGGTTTCCTTCCAATTAATATCACAAAGCCTCTTGAAACAAAGGCCATCAAAAACATATTATTAAATCAGAATACGAACGCTTTTTTGCAAATGAAAATTTTGAGCAGCCTACAAGCGTAACTTTTATCAACTTCTAGCCTACGGAGATTTAAATTAATATTTAAGGAGATGTCTCAACGTTAATGTTGAGGAAGCAACAAGAATTATATTAAAATGCTGAAGTTTAATCACAAGTTTTCTTACCCCGGGGTACCGTGCGTCTCGGAAGCTACGCATACATTACGTTAAATTTATTACGGCTCTGATAACTCACTATCTAAATCTGAAATGGAAACTATAAATCAACAGTTAATTAGGGGATATGACATGTAGCAGTGAAACGTTTGATTTAGTTTTGATTATTGAGCTTCGAAAACGATCTTTTGTTATTTTCTATCGCTCAAAAAAAACTAGTACTGTGTTATGCTCAACAAAATCATTTGTTACAACCTGAATTTAGAATTAAAACACTTGACACAAAAACGAAAAGCAATCAATACAGATACAATATACAGTACTAATTGTGAAACCAGTAAGAAGGTACCACGACCGATGATGACCAGACATGTGCAATCCCGGGGCAAGAATACTAAAGGATGTAGCAAAATATTCTAAAGATCAAAATGTTATTCAACATTTATAAATATTTATTCTCTCTAAATTTTAAAATAAAAACAATGAACAAACGATTATTTTTCTTTTTTGGAATGGTTATCATAGCAAATAATCGATATTTTTTCCATGTTATTCGGTATTTATTACCGTCCAGATGAAAATATCCACTTCTAAATATTATGGACTCGTAGCGGCATACATCGTTGTTTTGTTTGAAAAGACATCCATATACATTGGTATCTTCTTTATTATCAGACATGATATCGAGCTTCTTTGTAGTAGTAGAGGATTTTCACTGAACATGTAGCTCATTCACAAACTAAAGTCGACATCTTATTTATCGATCTCAAATCATATAACACTGCCTTCAAGGAATCACCAGTAAAGTTGGATTTAGTACCTATTGTATACATATCTAGAAATAACCCAACACTAAAATCATATCATAACCTGAAACCACTATCACGTCTACCCAATAACTCTAAAGTTGGCGCGAAATTATCAAATCCTAAGTTATGTCCCAACTATCCGCGTGTTTTGCTATCGGGGTTAAGTTTACTAACTTATGCTATTACTGTCCTGGAGGTAAATTAGGAATGGTCGGGACAGGAAAGAGTTTTTGCCGGTCAGACATGCCGTTACTCTGTGGGAACATTGGTGGGTCGACGGAATTGGAGCTACAGTGAACAGTGTTGCTATTTGCAAATATGGTAGATTGAATTTATTTTCGGGAGTTGGTAGTAAAGTTGACGTCAATCCTGTTATTGTTATTTTCAACTGTTTTGTTGGAAATCGTTAATCAAATCATTGGTAGTCCTCTTCCAAGATAATTTCCGTAAATTAACCAACGATGCATTGTCAACACTGGTACATATTGTACGTATTCTGAAAATCGTCGAAACGTCGAGGTATATGTTATAGATTTATAACAACTAAAACATTTGTTTATGTGTTTACTCTTCTTAATTAATTGAACTAAATGAACAGTGTAGGTACCTATACGTAACCTGTTTCCGTTATTAATATCAAACTAAAAACCGCAAAAAAAAACGAGTGTTGTATGGGAGCCTCATGTAAATATGTATTTTATTCTGTTTTAGTAATTATTGGTTGTTATAGCGGCAACAGAAATACATCATATTCTGTGAAAATTTCAACTGTCTAGCTATCTATACTTTTTTTTTTTGATAAACGCATTTTGATATCACGGTTGATGAGATACAGCCTGGTGACAACAGACATATAGACCGACGGACTGTTTTTACCCTTTGGGTATGGAACCCTTAATATCAAGGATTTTTTTCGGGTTATTCTCCACATGTTACCGCCTAGCGTTTATTTGTAACCAGTTTAAACTTTATTCATGTAATTAAGCCAGCATAAGTGTGCGGGTGGTAACAGATGGGAATAACCCATTATACTTAATAGGTTCTTAATTTACTTTTAGTATAGAATGAGAATTTATATATGCCTTCTACACGCCATTAGAAAAAATACAAGTATTTTAAATACTTATTCTGACTTAGCATACTGTTTCCAGTCTGTTCACTGTGCTCTTCGGCCCCTGTACCGAAACTTTGCCAGCCCCTCGCCTCTTGACAACTACGTACAAAATCGTGCATTAAGATACCGCTATCTCCCTTGCGCCATCTAATTAGAGCAGGACGGGGTTATCTAATTGTAAGTTTATGTTGGGTTGTTAATCAAAGGGTTGCGGCGGTGTCGGTGAATTTTGTTTGTAATTTAACTTTTTCAGCTGATATTTTAGAATGATTCAGGTTTTCAAGCAATAAAATACAGCCTGGTAAATTTCAATTGGCTAAAGGAAAACAATCACTTAAGATTTACATGTAATGCGATATTAATAATGGAAAAATATTATTAATGGAGAAGTGTAGTCTGTCTCTGTGTGAAAGTTCACGCAATCAATTAGTGCTAAAAAAGGGTTAAAAGTAACATTTTAAAATTGAAGTTATAACAAATTAGCGACCCGCCCTCGCTTCGGTCCGCTTTAAGTGACAACAAAAATCAGAATTTGATTTAAATAAAAATGTATCGTGAAAAATTATCTTACTAACGGTGAAAACGCTATGAAAAACCGTTCAGTCGTTTTTAAAATTATCGCGAGCAAACAGACCGACGCAGGAGTTTATTTTACAAAAGGTAGTGATAACTTGGTATTTCCTTAGGTACACAGAACTTCGACATCGCCTATCACATCGTAGTAAACGAAACAACCTAAATCGGAGTTAAAATTCCCGGCGTTTAACTCCGATACAAGTAGAAGGGAAAGTCGCGGGAAGTTAGTTAATTATGTAAATTGCGGCGTGTTCCCTGAAATATGGGCTGGATTCACTCAAACCCGCTCCGGCCGGGCGGGACGCGGGTGCAGCCTTCTCACAGAACCTCAACACAGATAACCTGAGGCTCGATGTGTTTATATTCCAACTCATACGTCTCTAGTGTGCCCTATTTCCTATTTCCTATCTCGGGGTTTAAGCTCTCCATACCTAATTCCATCCTGTATATTGCGGCTAAGAACCCGCGTGTCATCGGTCCCACATTCTATGAGCGTCTACCCGCTAAACTTAAAAATGTAACATCCGACGAAGCATTCAAACATCAGCTGAGGAACCTTTTATTGGATAATCCATTATACTCTGTCGACGAATATATGCAACTTAAATTGTAAAATTATTATTGATATTTGACATTTATTAGTTTTGTGTATTGACATCGGAAACTGACCATTTATTACTTGTTTATCATTGTTGTTTTTGATTATTTGAGTGTTATTATATTATTGTATTATTTTAATATTATTTTATCAATTTGTATTAATGTTTTGTTGACGATATCAATGTAATTTCGTATTTTTTGACATGCAATGCAATCTATATTGTAACATTACATTGATAAATAAATAAACTAAACTATAAAATAATCATCCTGAAATCCGTCCCGTTCCGTCTGTAACTTTCCCATTTATAATATTAGTACGGATGGATGAAATGGCAGCCACTGCATACATACTTTTTACATACTTTTCCAAAAAGTGAAACGTTGAGCAGGGCTACGAAGTTTCGAAGCCCAGGCCGCACCTGATTGGGACTCAAAACAGAATCTATCAGCAAAATGGCGGTCCAGGAAACTTTATTAAAACAATTGAATGCATCTAGTGATTGTTGAGCCACTTGCTTGTATTTTGGCCGTGTTGCAAATCTGGTTTAGTCGGTTATACTCGTATATCCAGTATGTATTACTCGGCTAAATTATGAGGAGTGGAGTGGAGAGGACTTCAAACTAATTCCCTGGCGAGTTGTATGCCAGTAAAAATGGCCAGGACGGCCCAGAAGATTGCAAAATAAAAAAAAAAAACGTTGTTTTGGCCAGTATTGGCTAGTTGTCACTACGCTAAATCAGTTATAGGCCAAACTGTCCAGAACTCCAGCCTAATGAAGAGTATAAGGAAAGGAATTCTACACAAGAAAGGTGGGAATGTACAATCGCTGGGTAAAATGCGAAAAATATGGAGTTGGGCGGTGAAAGCCTCATGACTCGTATTCGACGCAAAGTGCGAGTCATGGCTTACAAATGATAGACTGATGTCATTTGAAAGTCTATTCAATTTGTAAATAAATTATATCAATATTCTGCAATTTTAATGGTATTTTATTGTTAAAAAAACATTTATTGAAAAATAACACACATAAACGTAACATAAAAATAAAAACCGACCAAGTAAGTCTGACTCGTGCAACAAGAGTTCCGTACCATTATCTATACAACATAGGACACTAACCCAGTTTCCGTTATTAATATCAAGCAAGAAAAGAACAAAAATGATTCTTGTATAGAGCCCCACTTAATTATTTATTTTATTCTGTTTTAGTATTTTATTTTATAGCGGCAACAGAAATACATCATCTGTGAAAAAAATATCTGTCTAGCTATCATGGTTCACCAGATACAGCCAGGTGACACACAGACGGACTGGGAGTCTTAGTAATACGGTCCCGTTTTTACCCTTTGGGTACGGAACTCTAAAAAGGAAAAGAAAAGACAGTAGTAATTGTTACGAAACGGTTCTAACGCAGCATGTGCTGACTGTGAAGCCAATGCTGGTCTTCCGTTGGGGCCGCCATAGGCAGAGTAAATAAGATCTAGGGTATCCGATCCTCAATTAAAAAAATAAAAATAGATTAAGAATTATTTGACACTTTACCTGTTGCACAAAAATAAATCGTTTCACAAATATTGCTTATATGTAAATAAAGTATGCACAAAAGTGAACACGTATACCTTTAAGATATCTTTTCCAGATAACTTTGTAATGTCTATCTGAGGAGAACGCATGAGATTTAGTCGCTGAACTTATCGCTGTAGATAAATGTGAATAAACCATACGTCACTTTCTAACTAGTACGTAAGTGCGAGAGTGACATATGATTTATCAACATTTATCCACTGCGATAATCACGACCATATTAGGCCCGCAGTGAGAGGTGTGCCCTCCCTGTGTGCGGGCACGGGATAATTCGGCGCCTGACTTATGGCCGAGGACGTTTAGATATCTTATTTGAATAAAATCGGTTTAAATTTTGATGCTTTGGAAATTACACTTTAAGTGCTTTTTATTATTTTTGACTATAATAGCTAATCAAAACTTTCCCGTAAGATGTTCATGTTAATGTTTTACATCATCTAGCTAGCTACGTGATGGGAGTATGGAGGGATCTGAGACCCAATAGACATTTAGGTACAGTCTCTCAAGACTACAATCACAAGACTGCAAATGCGTTGCCAACCATGAGGACTAAGCTGGAATGCCTTTATGCTAGTAATTTCACCGGTTGTTTTATCATCACACCGACACCAGCGACGTCTTGTGAAGTTGCGCAAAATATCGGGCGACATCGCGCGACTGGTGTCGGGTGCGGCACCTCACGGCGACACGTGTCCCGCGGTGTCGCCACATATATCAGGCAAGGTTTCACGAAGTCGCGCGACATCGCAGCTGACACCCGTCGCGTCGCCAGATATGCCATGTGAAGTCGCGCGACTTGGCTTGAAATATCACTGACACTTGTCGCGGGTTTGTTCCCTAGCAAATCATGTTTAACACGCCCTAAAATCACAGGACACTTACTGTTTCATAACAATTCCTATTCCAGATAAAACATAAAAACAAGACACTATCAGCTGATGCCGGATAGCGGCGTGTTCACACGAGCAATAAATCTGTAAACTTTTAGCGTGCAATTTCCTCGGCGAGCTACAAGATACATGACCTCTAAAGGGAAGAAAAAGATCCACTTTAAACTGTGGCTTTTAATCTGCGATCGATTCAGCTGGCTCGGGCTCGTAACTGAATAAAGGAGAGTGCTTCATTATGGCTTTTGCAAATTAATTTGTGGCTTGAAGTAAGTGATATTGTGATGTTTTTAAGGCAAACGCGCTGGCAGGCTACCTTGTAAGTGGATAGGCAAAGTCAACACAGGAAATCAAGTTTTATACTTGCGCTAGCTGGCTGTCATTATTTTATTACTTTAAGACGTCATTATGGGCAGGGAGAGGACGAAAAGTCATAGAATCAAACAAAACTATGAAAGAATAAAGTGAACATTACCTACAGGATTTTTAATTGTGTCACTTCAGAATAATGTAGGTACACTTTAGACTAAAGTGCAGCAGAAAAAATATATTTAGATAAAATAATATTTTTAACGCTATTTTATTTTAACTCGTTTCCATGTTCTGTGTGTATTGCTGTTAAATAATTGTCTCTTTCTTTCTTTTCTCTTATCTTTTGAATTTGGACTATAACTAGTTCTTAATCGTTTCGGCTTTTACTGCTTTTAGTAAGCATCTGTTTGAATGTAGGTACAAAAAACAAAAATTACGACTGACGCCTAAATCTCACACAGGCATCATGGCGTGTCAATCTTGTTTATATATTAGTTGTTGGCTTTACCACCACCGCCACACACCCAACCCTCAAGTAATTCACCTACTATTAGCACACCTTGTCATCGCAAAATGTCAATTTACAAAGACCTAACCTCACTAACAATAGCAATCAATATCAGCGTAAGACGTTTCACGGTTTGTTACAAGCCGATGTTGGTTCTGGGCGGTCCACAGCGTTATCGTCATACGGCTGACGTCAGCTGTGACAAGCGGTTAGAGCTTAGATTATGCAAGTTCGTGGGGCATAGAGTAGATAGAGACAGTGTGGACACAAAAAATACCTTATCATCACTTAACATCAGGTGAGACTGAGATCAAACAGTAACTAACGCTAGACAAGTTGATTGACGCTAATATAAACGATTTTCGAAAATTTACAAAATGTATGGGATTGACGTACGCGCTCGACGCGACCGTCTAACAACTTAAGTTAATCCTTTAAAGTTTGGATAACGATAACAAACTCCGAATGCATCTTGTCTCGGGCCTTAGATCTAATCGAAAACTTTTAAAATCTTGATTCCTAATTTAATCCTAGCCCAACATGACGTTAGATTATTCGCCCAAATTGTTAGTTAGTTCACTTGAATCAGTACCGAAATCGCTATTAGCGAGATTCTTGTTAATTCACAGAGAAGTCCTAACCCAATAAAGAATAGCAAACAATAATAATAGCGTAAGACAATTGACAGTTAGTTACATTACACGGGGATTTTGGTTCTAGGCGCTCGAGAACGTTATCGTCACATGGCTGATGTCGACTGTGACAAACGTATTTATTTAAATACTTCATTGCACTAAACTGAAATAGTCACCAAAAGGCGAACTTAATGCAACAAGCATTTTCTACCAGTCAATCGTAACGTAATATTAACCCCAGTTAAAAGTTTCCTTTTTGCGCTTATATTCTGTGGCCGCTGCCTCGTTACGTGCACGGTAATGACAACGACGATAATGTACGTCTCCGACCGGACTTGGGATTATTGCTTTTAGTTGCGCAGGCGATCTTGCGTAGCGTTCACTAATGCAGCTACGGCGTCGTAGCGTGCTACAGCGTAGTGCGGCTACGAGTTAGCTTTTATAGAGTGCTTGTAGCGGGTCTTACGTATTTTCTGGTTTTTAAAAGAAAAAGGCAGTATGAACGTAATTAACTTTGTACTCTAGTGTATTTTTTATTTTAGGGTAGTGTTGCACTTCATTTTGATGGTTACAAGTTTAGTACCTATTTAACTAACAAAACATACATACCTACATAAACTCACGCCTGTATTTCCAGAATGGGGTAGGGCTACAGAATTACCTACAACTCTAAAAACTTGTTGACAATTCCACATTTTGACCAGCGCATTAGTGACATGCAGGCCTATCGCCTAACTGTACTACAAGCGTTTTTTCCCTCAGTCGCCTGTTACGACATCCTCGGAAAGATATGAAGTGGTACTATTCTAACCCAGCAACCACTCAGGTTTACAAATTTTCATGAAATTTTAGCTGGGGGAGGGTTATTATGGCATGGCTATGCTGTGCAGTTCATTTTACGGCGAGCGTAAAGAAAAGAGCTATAGCAGTTGTAAAACTCTGTCTCGTTCTCTCCCTATAAACTGAATTGCTGATATGTATGTCATGGTAACTGTAACTGCCCTGATCCATGTAGGTATTTGTATATCGATGATTTGTCTAAATATTGAATAACTCAAAAAAAATTAAGTCCGTTATCGATTTCAAATCCTCAAAAACACATTTTTCAACAAATTTATCCACCCATCCAAGTATGCATACTAATATTAGCACTGCAGTCTTTTCTCGAATAAGGTCCTCTCAGAGGGTTCAGCCATTAAGGAGAGTGCGTCGCGGGCACTTATGAATAAGGATGGGTGCTGCATTAATCATCCGCGGTGCCTCGAAGCCACGATTTACGAGGGCGACTGTACATTTTTTTGGATATTTAAGTCCTGTCAGAATGCCAAGTACCAACGTTGGCGTAAGGTTGTTTCTGTTAGGTGCTCTAACAAGGGACCGTATCATAAAATATAAAGTTCAAAATACAATAATGGTCATAATGTACTGGTTTTATTTCTGGAAACCGTAAACTTTACAGGTTTGTTTAAAAGGGCTTTATATAGAACCTATTAAGTTAGGTTATGTTTGTTTCTAACAATTGTGAAAAAAGTGTACGGTGCCAAAAAAAACGACCTTTGTTTTATGTTATGATTATTATGTTATTTGAACTTTATATATTATCATGCGTACACCTTTAACAACTCACTTTCCAATTCATCGAGGAATTATTAACCTGCGAGAATAAGTTGTCCCGTGAGAGAATAAAATTATCTTTTTAGTTCGTATATTTTACATTTGATTGCAGTTTGGTCAACGAAACAGCTCGGATCAAGCTTTAGGTATCTAACTTAGCATTACGTGGCCACAACATAAGCAACGAATCGAAAGCCACTTGTTTAAGATAAAATCACCTCAGGGTGTTATTATGACGCAGCAATGTAGTTCAGTTTACGCCGACAGAAAAGGACAGAGCTATATAACTGCTATAGCTCTGGCCTTTACGCTCACCGTCAAATGAACTGCATGGCTATGTCATAATAACCCCCCTGATCGTGATTTGTTTTGTCGAGAAATGGGAAGGAAGAACAATATACTGTTGGAAAGGAAATAATATCGTTTATAGTGCCCCGCCGATAAGAAGTCAATCCTTACACCTGTCATTCCAGTACAGATTATAACCTCAAACCCAAGAATAGGTTATAAATTGTACTGCGATGACAGCTGTCAGGATTGACTTCTTAACGGCCGGCCACTATAGGCAAATTGGAATCTCTACATAGTATAAAACAAAGTTGCTTCCCGCCGTCTGTCTCTCTGTTGAGTCTGTGTCAATTAAAATGGCCAAATATGTAAACAAATTAGTACCTACTGTTTGACACATAACCTCAAATATTAATCAAGCGTTTTTTTTTTTAAATAACGTATTATTAATAGTTACTTAATCATAAACTTAATTTGAAAGTAAAGACCTAGTGTATAAATCTTTGCTAAGACTTCACTGTATCAATAAAGGCACAGGATTGGCGAGTAATAATGGTGACTTGTTTCGTTTGGTCGTGTTTTTATCTTTAGTAATTGCAATAAAATTGACACATGTCTTTCAATCTAAGCAAGGGATTTTAATGTAGTTTTCGAAGCCATTTGCAACGTCAAAAGATGGCGGATGTGTAATTTGTTTTAGTTTTTATTTTCGTGTATTTAGGTGTTCAAAGTTCTTTTTTGTTAGTGATTTGACACAGTGATAGAAGACTTGAACTTATTTCGTGTATCTGGCATCTTCCTTCTCGTTTCAAGTGGACTCGCAGTGATACAGAGGTTAAAACTATCTTGGCCTCTGTCCTACACATCACCGTACAACGTTGCCACCAATCTTCCTAGAGAAGATTGGATTGTGTTTTATTGCTATATGGATATATACTTGACACTGGCGAAATCACTTCATTATGGAAACGCCATATTCCCGCGGTAGTAGCTGTTCAAGTCGCCGCGGGGCAAAGAAAAAAAAAAGTAGTTTTCATTACTAAATAGATAGATTGAGGAAGGTTTTTGTGTATCATTAAATCTTGATTATGTACGGGTCTTACAGAAACCTCACATAAACATATAAGGCAAGTAAGCACTACCCATTCTTACTTCAAACTTCTTATAACACTACTACACTTATCTTCCCATCAAAAAATTGGCAATATGCGTCATATGCGTTCATGCTATCATAATTACAAACATAACCTTGTAATAGGCTTCTGCTAAGGTAGTTAGCACGTTCACTGCCGCCGACTGTCAATTATTTGCAATTAGAACGCTCCAGTGTGTCACTGGTACTCATTGTGTTAACTGACCGACCTAATAACACCAAACTGTAACGAGTTAAGGCATACATTCACGTGTATATATAGCTGCTAATCAGTAAAAATACGCAAGAATTTTCACACGCTACTTTTCCCGTTCGGGAAGGATAATTATTGATACTTGTCTAATAACATAAGGTTTACAATTTTTCAGTCGAAAAACGTATGATTCGTTCGAAATCATTGGGTTAGATACGTACAGGGTGTCCCAGAACAAAACGTAAATGTAACAGAGTAAGAAAGTACCATACCGTTCTACAATTAGGGTCACCGAACTTAGTGAACCGAGCTCTTGGGTATTTAACCGACATTGTCAGAATAAGAATATTTCAGACCCATTCCAAATTCATTTATTAGTGCCTAGAGCAGAAAGAGGACAAAAATCGAATGTCTACCACAACCATCGACGACAATATAAACATACCTTAGTATAAGTACATAGGTAGCTAGTTTTCTACTACGTATATTACTTAAACGAAGAAAAACAAATTTTCGTGTTAAATCGCGTCTTTCGTCTATTAAAAAAACAAAATAATGGATCAAGTTAAATTAAAAATGAGAAATGGCATACGTATACGAAATGGCGGTGACAATGCGGGCGAAGACAACGAATGGAGTGACGCGACGAACTTGCGGCAATCTAGAATGCTGAACTAGGAACAGTTTAGAGGGAAATTTAATCCGTCTGCCGCGGTTTTAAGCAAGGGGAAAGGAGATAAATCAGTGTGTTAGAACTGGGTTTTATCTGGGGCTTCTAAACATATTGTGCTATTGGCGACGCGGTTGATATGCGATTACGCTACTTATTATAAGCCCTGTCTATGTACGAATCCAACAGTCCTGGAATCGGTCCACAGACATAGACATAATACTTGCGTTTTTTTTACTATAGATACAGCATGTACATCATTGTCTAGTACCCATTTTACAAGCAAATTTCGCCCAGATATTCTATATTGTTATCGGTTATCATTTAGAAAAAGTACCTATCAATGATTGAATTTAGAGTGCGGACGTTTTATGTTAATATTGAACCAAAATAATTGTCCATGCAAGTATCGGCACCGATCGCTTGAATGGCGAGCTTTAGCGTAGCGTGGAAAACGGCAATTAAGCGACATTCGCTTTGTTGACTGCCGCGAAGAATAATTAACTTGTATCCTGTCTTGGATGCATGTGAGAGATTAAGCGTGTGAATTCGATGAAAGTGGTTAATCAGAAGCGTTGTAGCTGCACTGTCGAAGTGTTGTAGCCGTGCGGAAGTTGGGGTAATCTACTCAAACAACGAAGAGCAGCCGACGGTTCCCTAGATATACTTTTGAATAAAGAGATCGGATTTTATTACTGGCCAGCTATTTTAGTCGTGCATAGCAATAATTACAAATGGGCCAATTATTTCCAAACTATCCTTATCTTCTACGGTGCATATTTTCCTTTGATACTTAATCGATAAAAATGGACTGAGGGATTATTTCTTATAATTTTACAATGCACGCGTAATGAAGGAGCATTTACAGTGCGACAAAAAAGAGTAGAAATTAAATGAGTGCGCCACTTTCTACGTAACTTACATTTTTGACGTGAAACGCTTAAACATGGCAACAATTTACTAAGTTCCATTTTATTTAATTTCTATTCTTTTTTTGTCGCACTGTTTTACGGATGTAGAATATAAAATAAAATGGTATGTGGATATACCGGAGATAGGGGTATTTAAATGCCTAAAACAAATAGATACTACTTCCGATCCGATAAAGATTTCCCACTTTATTGAGTCACCAGCATCAGTTACAGGATGACTTTCACCAGTGACAAACATCGTATGAAATCAACATAGTTTCACGAGTCAACGTATTATACAGGAGGTTTCGGTAAGCGAGTTAGCCCGACGCGTCGTCACGTGACCGCATGAGCGTCGCGTCGCTCACGCTCCATAATGGCGCGGGTGATCAAGAGATATAAAGATGGCAGCTTGGTGTGCGCGTGAGCGTTTACCTTAATCCTAGTGAAAAAGGGTATAAGTCTAGTATACTCGGCTTATGTATGTACCCTTTTTTATTGTGAGTTAAGGGGACTTCTGAACCTCTTTCTGGACCTTCTGTATCTTTAATACGGTGTACGTTTAGCCATCCGTTGTTTTTATTCTTCTCTCAATCGCTCAAAGGTTAACTGGAAGAGATCCCTTATAGGGATAGTTCGCCTTTGTACATACCTTTTTTGTTTCTGTTTATTTTTGATTTGTTATTTTCTGTTTGTACAATAAAGAGTTTACATACATACATACATACTTATGCCCTTTTTCGCTAAGTATTTGTAGAAGCAAAGTCAGAGGTAAAAAAACCGCTTGACATTTACTTAAGTTTATTTTCAATTGCATATTTTAGTCACCGTCTTTGCTTTTTTTGTCAGATTGTTGTCAAAGATTTTGTATAACTGTTTTCGTATTCTTTCTATACTTGTATATGAAATCATTTAATCATTTTAAACGACGCAGCCGGAATTCTGGCAACATTTCAAGTAACTTAACATTAACGTTCCCCGCTGCGCCTAACAGCGTAACCAGCGCTTTAATTCGCTGCGAGCGGCGTGTTGACGCCATGCACGGCTGAGCGTCACAGCACCGGAAGAATCAACCGTAACACTACATATTTTGTTTACAATCTAGAACTTATCTGTGGTGGATGGGTTACTTTAGGTATTTATCTGTGCCTTTTTAGGTTTAGTAGTGAAGTCATTAGGTCCATATAAATAAAGTTTAAACTACTCAAAATATTTCCTCTAGAACCAAGATAAATACGTTGACACGTAAGTACGTTCATTAAAAATATTGGGACGCAGATAACTTTACTCATCTTTTTAAAAATAAAATAGCTATATACGAAGTACCGATAGAACGATGGATGATACGTTAATAATATTACTAATTACACAAGTTCTCATTCATGATTTTAATGAAATAATGTTAAAATAACAGAATAATCACGATGGGAACTGTCAGATTTTGGTCTTTAATTAGATTTTCGAGTATAGATTAGATATGAATGACAGTTATTTATATGGATAACAAAGTGAAAATCTTAAAATAGAATCACTCCCTGCTTTTAAAATCAAAGTTCAAAGTACATCTAGGTACATACTAATCTCTTTTACTCAATTTAGTCTTGGATAATGAGTAAAAGGAATGGGGCATCAAGTTCCAAATTTTGTGATGTGTTGATAAAACAGACACGCTTAAATTGAGCAATAACCATAAAACATAATAGACACTAACAGCATATAACAAAATTTATTACGTAAGTATGTTTATAAAGCTAACTCAATTATTCAAACAAAAAGTCATTCAGAGCACCGCAGTCCGTATTTTGTCAAGTGGCATAGCGCAGCCGGCTCCAACATAACCTAGGATATAAATATCAAGAAATGATATCATTTTTATACGGAATTATAATGGTTATTTTTTTTAAATCTGATTTTTGGTGTTTATATTTTCTCTAATTTAAAATGAGAAATTATATCTTCTCACTTGACCACATCACACAATGAAAAGCATTACTTATTCAGATGATCTGTACAATTGAGCTTGATCTTTGTTGATATGACACGTCACTCGATTAAATACTGCGTTGAAACTTCATAGGCATTTAAAAATTGCGTGTTATTTTAACTTTAAAACAAAATAATTAAGAGATCACCAAAACTACGATCATTTAAATACACTGTCATAAATCTCGGCTTGATATTGCTATCACACTTGCACTCGCAACAGACCGTAAGTATATTCTCGTGTTTGATAAAAAAACGGAGATTGCCGATCGCTATTAAGAAACCGGTTGTACTGTAACGATTATTATAACTGGCTCTATTTCGTTACACTCGGTTTTTGGTTGCAAGCTATGATGTCTTTGATTGGCAGTTGTTTTGCCGCTAACTCGTGACTCGCTGTTGCTGTTTGACAGCATCGAACAGCCAATCACGAGCAGATGTCAAAATTAAGAAAAAGGTACCCATATCCTGGTTTGGCGGGTTTTTGGTAGGAAAAAAAGGGAAGTGGTCGTCATGTCATACGGTTTAAGGCTTTTGTGTTTGATTTGTGATATTGGAAGATTGGGTAAGTTAATTTTATGTAAGTAAATGGAATACAGTATTTTTTGCAACCTTACGTGTTTAAATTATATGAATACCAGTAAGCCGAAAACATTTTTATACATGTACTTGGTCAATAAAAGCAGTAGTACTATTGTTTCTTTACATTTTGTTTATTCTTTAAAAAAATCAGTATTAACAGACGACAATAACATCACTCTTGCAAGCCACTTTTTGGCATCCATCGTATCCCTGTTATTTATATACAGTATGTTTCACATTGCGAGTCTCATCACGATAATGGACACTTCAATGCGAAGTGCAGTCAGTTTGCGACCGCGTCGCTGGAGCCGTGTTAAGCTTTCCGTTGCATGGAAAAAATGATCGTTTGCAGGGTAGATTGAAAGCTTTACGAATAGATCCTAGCTGGATTAAAGGACATTATTGGATATGCACAATGTTATTTTATTCTCTACTGTTGTTACGTACCAATTTGAATCCAGGTTCGGCTCTATCGCTCTATCCTAAGGGGCGCTAATCTTATAGAAAAATAGTTGATGTTTAGTGTTTATAGATGGCGGTGACTACTGATTGAAAAGTACACAAAAATGCGTTTTTCGGCATTTTGACTGACATATTTTGGGATTATTGTCGTCCATTAGCCTCAGCCTACTGTGTTTTTGGTAATAAAACTTAAGTCGCAAACATTGAACAATTTCAGCGTTTAAACTCATTATTCAGCCGACGCATTCGGACAGCACAAATAACACCCTTAAAGCGACAATAAATTACCCATGCACACAACTTTTACGTTTTAACAGTCGAAAAAATGTTGAAAGAGGTAAATTACCCGGCGCAATGGTAAGTTGACACGTGCGTCGCGTGCTAAAACCCAGTTCAAATGTCCTCGGAGGTTAATTAAACGATTTTTATAAACAAAAACAGGCCTTCCCGATGTTTTCGGCACTTGGCTCGAAGGAATTTCTTGGCTGGAATGATTACACCGGTAATGCTACGAGGAAGTCCGAAAGATTAGCCTTATCGACCGGTTATTACCTAGCGACAACTAACTACGCAATTAACACGCACGAATTGTTATTTTAATGTCTCTATCAGTAAGTATTTAAATATATTCGAAAATATGTCCAATGAAAATATTCAATAGCACCTAATGTAGTATTCAGAGACAAGTGTAATATTTGTGTGTCCAAATTTATATGCCTAACCAGTGCAATGCAAACATTACAAATTAACGTAAATTAATACACTAGTTATTTATCGAAGGACTTGAATGGAGTAAGTTTGTTAGTAATTGCTTGCCTGTTAGGTATACTTTAAGAGTTTATAAAATCAACAAACAGCGGTTATTTAGTTTAAATTGCAGTTTGGAATACTAATCTATAACATTAATTAACAAAAATAACAAGTTACAAACAATCCAGACAGTAACCGTCATCTAAATAATATTGTTTTCTAGCGCGTAAGCACCTGCCACAGACAAAATTATTTCTTGAATGTCAAACGGGACAGCACTGCCAGCACTTATTCCTAAATACTGACAGCACTTGTCGTTGCTAACGACCTTGCGTGCCAAACGATACTTGGAAGCTAACACTGCATTAATTAATTGAGTTCTCCTTTCATGACTGAAAGTTGAGTTAATTTCGATTGAGAAAGTACTGGCGTGGTGCATAATTTAGCAAGGGTGGCAAAAAGTCTGCCAGAGTTCGCGCGTTTAAAATCCGCTCATGTTCCAAAGTTACTTTTGGTCATGATATTTTTAAAGATGCACGTTTTGGGGGAATTGTTTTTCATGGGGGCAATATTTTTATAGTAGCATTAGATAATAAAATAACGTTTTATTTATATGTTGCAATTAATGTGAAGTGAATGAATAAATGTAAAGCTCAAACAAACCACACGTAGGTTAGTCTAGAAATTAAGAAGACAAACGTGCGCACGTATTTCCTTACCTGGGGCCTGTTTTATAAAGCTACAAATTACGATTTACAGGTTACAAGTTTCCATTTGACACGACCTCGACCAATGACGACCAGCCATTTGAGCAGTGTTGCCAGTTTAGTCCTGTAAAATTGAAACTTGTAGCTTTATAAAACGTGCCCCTGATGGTAAGTGTGATCCATAGTATGATCTGAGACCCAGAGACATTTGCAACAAGACTGTGTTGCCAACCCTGAAGACAGATGGTATGCCTGTATGCTAGTAATTTCACCGGTTGTCTCATCCCTATACCGAAATGCAACAATGCGAGCTCTGCTACTTTGAGGTAGGTAGCGATCCGAACGGACTCTGCACAAGGTCCTAACACCATTAAACTAGTACATACATAGGTTTTTTAAAAATGAAAATAATATTTAAAAAATATGTAGGTACGACGTTTACTCCAGAACTTTCATCACACTTAGTATTCCAAAACTTTTTTCACAGACATGTCAACATCTTGTTAATAGATGTAAACCGAAACAAACCTCTACCTTTAAAAACGAGTAAATAACAAAGAAATAGCGCGCTAGCTATTAAAGAAAGAAAGAAGGAAGCTGAAGGTTCCTCGCAGCAGCACAACTAAGTAGTTTTCATTATTTGCTACTTTACTTAAACTCTCAACTTCATAATTAAAAAAATGGAAAATGTAGCTATAAATTCCCTTACATCGGCATTCCATTTATATTTGCTTCGCTGAGATCTTTAACTAGGAGATTCGGTTCAGCACACAAATATTTTTCTACGCATTCTTAAGTTAGGAGAGGACGTGGACAGATGTAAGAAGATTTGAAAATTTGGTTTTGTAGTAAACTGACCAGGGAATATTTCTATCTTACTCTCTCTACTTTATTAAACTCGGTAAAACCATTAACCATTATGTTAGTATTTACGTGTTATAGTAGTGTTATTTACTCGGGCGCCATTACTGTCAAGTATGGGATTTTCTTTACCGCCTAGAATAGAGGCCCTGCACACTGTACCGACCAAAGTGGTCGATGATAAACACTGACAAAGCCGTAATAATTGTTTACTTACACAAAATTAAACTAACACTAAGTATGAGTAAGGATAAAATATTAATTCAATATTTAAGTTAAATATGTCTTCCAAACAACAACATTCTAACTCATTTAACAGTGTTCATCTCATAATATGTATTGTACAAATTCTCTTGGGCTCAACATATAATCGAAAGAACTGGAAGCAAGAAGGTAAGTATTCGGCGGCGCAGGTAAATCATGAGGCGGTATATCTGTAAGGCAAAGTGGCGGGAAGGTGGCGGTGAGGCGTGTAACTGTTATTAATTCGTAAAAAACCGAGGCACATGTGGAAGGTATATATTAATTATTCATTGTGCCTACAAAGATCCATTTTTGGAATTGGAAGGGATTGTAGAGGTAAACCTGAGTAAATAACGGTAGCTATATTTACCTGAGAAGTTACCGTAATCTATATGATATTTTGATTGAAATAAAAATTTTTACAGTAATCTACGCGACGTTTGTTTTTGGTCGCAAGCGACAACCAACACGATGCTGCTGTGAAACGAAGTAAGGAATCATTGTGAGAAGGGTAAAATTAAGGATAGTCAGGGCTAGAATTTTCGCACTTATAATACTTTTAGGTGCTGTTGCTTTTGCATTATATTGTTGCCCCACCCTATGTTATGTTTTGGCCTTACCATGTTGAAAGTTAACTGCAGTGTCAATAGAAATAATCTAACTTAAATTCATTGACACACATCCAATCACACCAACACAGCAGGCGTTTTCTAATTACATACTTCTCTTATTTGGTGGCAGTAAATGAAAGCTAATAACATACCACGTGGCGCGGGTGACAGGTGTTGCAGTCTCTCGTCGCCACGCGCCCCAGCCGCTCCATTACGCCATCTATTATGGGAAGCAAAATAATGCCCCTGGCAACCCGACAAACGAGCTAATATGTGCGATCGCTCATCGGAAGCCTTTTGCTTTTTAAATAAAGAACGTGTTGGAAAAACGCGTTACAGCCTACTTGAATGTTTGGCGCATTAACAATTTCAATTTAGTAGCGTTGACAAGTTTAGTGACAAAGTAACGATCCCATTCGGTTTATTTATCAATTTGAGACACAAATCGGTGCTGAAACGTAATTGGATGTTCTATCTCAGTCTAAATTTGAAAGATTTTCTTGAAACCTCGCTAAAAACCGGCCCGATTAAACTAACTTAAAAATTAAAATGCATTCAGGTTACTCGGTCCGTTTGGCAGTTACGGCGCTAGAGACAGACACACATTATAGAGATACACAGGTTAAACTGATGAAACCTCCCTTTTTTATCGAACCTTAAAACAAATCTATTTAAGCGAAATTTCAATCCACGCGTTCGGCGTCCAGCTGCAGGTTGGTGTTTTTGAGCTATTCAATGGGGCAGTCTACACCAAAATGCGCTTCCGCGTGTTTCTGCTTATCATGGAATCTCAATCTATTTGTTTCTTTCGAAATCGGCTTCAAATAGACTTAATTAGGTACCTAAGCTAATTACAGATGGCAGCAGCATCAAACGTTGCTATGTTGTTTGCTGCTGGCTGATTAAAATCTCCAAATAGCGGCATAAAATTAGAAATCCGTTCGCATCTGATAAGAGTTTTCATTAAAATATTATTATCCGTTTCATTAATTAACAAGACAAGTTGAAACTTGGGCTTTTAGGTAAATGAAATACCTACATAAATAAACAAGTTAAGATCCATTAGTCTACAATAATCCGCGTACTTTAGGTACTCATTAGTAGTTTTAATTATTAATTACACTTTATAAACGTTTGAAACCATAAGGATATTTAAATCCATAAAGCCAGTTGAAACCTCGACATGTACGGTCACAAACGTAAAGACGCATTTCAAACAAAAATGTGGTTTAGGTCGTCAATGTCATTAGAGATGCCAAGTCATTTGTAACTTATAGTAAACTCAACCTTATTGCTGTAGAATGTCAGATTGACTTTGAACCTACGGTCGGGTCACAAATTCAAGTATTTGATTTTACACTTAGTTTTACCGTGCTTTGATATTAATCCTTCCATAATCTACTAGTTTGAAATGTCTCAATGTATACAATATCAAATCATTATGAATTCCATAAATATCCGATCCAATTTGAATATAATACGTAATACATAATAAATTGATAAGGAAGCGCACCTGAACAGCTTTCCGATAGAAGTTTTAATCAATTCGGTAGGCGTAATCGGCCGTTCGTAAATTAGGCAACAGCCCACCTTACTCATTATCCAAAAGGTAAGGAGCGTAAATTTTAACAAGAGTTCCTTTATTGAATCTTAAGCTTACGAAAACAATATTTATTTACTGTATGACGGGTAGAGAACGTCCAAATAACAATGAACTTGAATTCCACGAAGCACCGTAGACTTTAGAGCTGAAGTGAAATTGGCCGTACTGAATTTATGCTGAAGTTATTAATGCTGTTCGAATTTTGTGAACTTGGTAATTTTAATCGATGGCGCGGAGTAAGCCAACTTTTATATTAGCTGAATAAGGGCAATAAAATACAGCTTGGTTTGTGTTAAATCGTGAAGCAGAAGTTTCCAAGTGTCTGCGAAGTTGTGGCACAGTTTACAAGGACAAAAAATGGGAGAATTTAATTTGAGTGTTGGCACATGTTGACTCTACGCATTGAACAAACAGTTGATCTTACTTCCTTCTTTTATAACCGTAGAAAACTAATTTTACTACCAATATTTTAGGCATCGTACTTTCCTTGCAAATCTTATAACGAGTCTCCTGTTCTATATTTTGTCAGTTATCATGCAAGAGTTTTAATAGAAAACGAGGATTTAGTTTACATGAACAAAACAATGGTTAGGATGATGGTTTGACGAACTAAAAGGCAGCAGAGATTACCTTCTAAGGGAACTAACCCGTCGCAATTATCTGCTGCACGTAATAATCGAAATAACTGAGACATCAGAACAATTGCTTAATGCAAATTAAACTCAATGCAATCAAGCTCAAGGCATTAGAACAGACTACATAAACCCCGTGCTGAAGTAAAGACAGACGCCTGGCGCAGTTTCATTAGCAACAATGAACTTCAGTTATAGTTGGAGTTAAAAATGTGGAATAGTTAACATGTCTGAACAGTGTTTCGAGGAATTAAAATCTTGCCGTTAGCGAGTCGATGGCAAAAATATCACAGAGAGATGTATCTCCCGTAGGCCCGTATTATCATTGCCTATATCGCTCTAGATAAAGCATCCGTCTCTCTCGTACCGTACTACTTAGGTAGGTACCTACTGGTCAAAAGGCGACAAATTTTATCCACGTTTATGTACATTGATAAACACGCCCATAATAGGCCCGCTGGTCTTACAATTGGTAGATGTAAAATTGCGGGACAAGTGATACAATACAACCCATTTAAGAAGGGTTACATAAAATCTTGCAAATTATTGTGCCTTGTGATTTTATGTATTGAGACAAAAAAATATCAATAGACACACGCAGCAACAGGATATAAACGAATACTTTTTACTTGCCCGTCCGTCCTCAATAATACCTACTTATATGCATAGCGAATGCATAATTCTTGTCTCGCAGCGTCTGGCGTAGTCCTTTCCTAGACTGCTACATAATTCATCGGCCTATTTGGAGCTCCGGGTTATGTCTTTACAACACTGCACTAGATTCGTCTGATTTATCAGTAGGTCTTGTTAGGTCTAACGTTTTTGTGTTAGTGCGAAGTTTGTGATTAGGAACATCTGAAGGCTTAAAATACATCTATTGGTTATCAAAAGGATTTAAGGCGTTTATCTATAAAGATCTCAGAGTCCCGTGAGACTACTGCAATTAAAAACAAATCACACAAACCAGCGTAGTGAGTTTTCGCGCTTTCATTTTCGCATACAATTTTCCCTTCAACAGATAAAATTACAGTTTAACAGGATTAAGCGTTCCGCACACAGCAGATGAAAAGCCACAGCAATAAATAAACTTTTAAAACCAAATCCTACATGTTCGCATACCGCAATAACAACATAAACTGCAGAAAAAGGCTTTGCCATCAGCTGAGAACCGACAATTATCGAGCAAATAATTTAATTTAAAACTTGGGGAGTTAACGCCGCAACAAGGGAACCCGTCAGCGATAAATAAAATTATTTCGCGGGCTGAAAAAAGTTGAAATTAAAAGAGAATTCAAACTGCACGCTGTTTACTATTTGCGTCAAAACATTGCAGTGGAGCCCTGTTTATCGTGCTTTATTTGTTGCTACGCTGCAGGCTCAGATTGCAAAGATTGAAATCGTGTTCAGATTGAGTTCCTTTCGAATTATCTTTCCGATAAGATAAAAGCTTTTACTATTTTTAGTTATCCGTCTTGCTTTTAACGCCTTCTATTAACACACTAGCATTTCTAGTTGATTTATATACCTTTTGTCGCCATAAGAAACTATTTTTACACACGCCGACAATTCAGCCAAGCTTTGATTGATTTTAGCGTGCGACGACGCTGAAGTTCTGTCTCAAAGGCAATTCTCACCCCAATTAGGTCTCGTACTTACAAAATAGTGGCACAACTCGCGTGTAGCCTTTTACAATTAACAGCATAAGTGCACCGCGCTGGCCGTAAGCGACAAAAGGCGCAATTAATACTAAACAAGCGCACAACGGAACGGCGGTAAGTAAAGTCCGCGTCCATTAGCAGCTCAGTAAAAACGCTTTTAAACTCCACACAAACTGCGAAACAATTTCGCTGCAATCCCGCTGAGCGACGTGTTAACGCGTCTGATTTAACACTATTTTTCTGCAACGCAAAACAGAATGGGAAATATGCAGTTCATCGAACGCGTTTGTTGTGGCCAATAAACAAAATTTGTTCGAGTGGATTAGGCGACACGTGAGCCACGATGGTCATGAATTGCTTTCATATCATGGACAACCGACAAAAGAACACGGAAGTTCATTCGTTGATTTTAGACAGTCTCTCTCAATTAGGCAGCCGTTTCAAACAGCATAATGAAAAGTAGATCCTAAAGGATAGACGGATGGATGATCCTGGAAGGAGGAAATAGAGAGGTAAACACATCAAACACATCTCAATAGAGTAAATTTTTGGTGTGATATAGCAACACCGTGCGCTCCAGGTCTACGCCTATACACGGTTTAAACGTTATAGGAGTTTATGCGAAGATAAAAGTCTCAATAAAGTATAATAAGAGGGGGATAGCCTGGCCGGAGCGCAGCCGAGTCGCGAGTCGGACGTAATTTATCTGTCGGCTCGGAGGACCTATGAAACATAATTCTTCCTCTCGGCGCGTCAATGTTAAATGAAAAATATAACATTTTAAACTTTTCAAGTAATCTATTGTTCAATTATCCTGTTGAGTAAAACATGTTAGTTCCAAATCCATGAAACTATTGTCCACGAACCAAATCAAACGGAATTAAATCTCTAACAACACACGCGATGCCTTTGTATGAATACTAAATTGCGACTTTAATTAATTGTATTGGAACCAGTTTAATAGACAGTGGACACACAAAGCGTCCTGTTGATGCAGTTGTCCGTATGATCAAATTGCTTTAAAGCTATTAGAGATACACTGATCGAAATGATCGAGAGCATTATAAACAACACAAGTTGTTTATACACTCTCGACTCCTAGTTGGCAGGTTAAAAGAAAATACATGAAATAAATTATCATTTTTTTGTACAAAGTCACGTAAAAGTGAAACGTTTCGTAGACTCGCGTGTCTATTATCATTCTTATAGTCATTTTGTTTTCATAGTCCATTACCGAATTGCCGTTCATTAATTTGCTCCGTATTACAAATAGGTAAAAGTATTGTCTTCTTCTTTTTATAACATAGCGAGACTAATATTTAATTGTAAGTAATAACATAAATTTGATTACACGGATGATAACCCGTAAAGGATCATCATTTCGTATATTTTACAAAAATAAAACAGATCGATAGCATCGGGCGTCGGCGGGTTCACAACGATATTCCATTACCGGGGTTGGAAGCGGAATATCAAATGAGAGTTGACCCTCATATCTCGCCGGTAGCCCCGCTATCGTATATGGATGATATACTACTCTTTTTACTGTTGACTCGTTCGCAATTCTCAGATTGACGTGCGGGTCTCGCATTCAGTCAACAAGTTCAATTTTGCATTTCAATTTCTGATATTGAGTAAGGTTATCTGAGTTACCTTGATCCTGTTTTGTATTTTTTGTGACGTTTTCTTTGAAATAAAATTAGCCCCGAAATCCTTTACGGTAAATATTTTCTTTAGTCAACTTAGTTTCTGTAGGACACGATCGAAAATGTGGTTACCTACCGACATCTACGGACATTAACAGGTACCGGTCCAATTGGCACTGAATGAATAGAGCCAATCTCACTGAATATCTCCATGACGCGTGTTTCGAGCGCACGGTCCGTGGTCGCCGCACGGTTTTCCGCAAATCCGGCTAAACTGAATAGCTAACGTTCCCTCGCAGACCCTGTGACTTATCCGTTGGCATACCTATCTACCTATCTGTACGACAATTGTCTGGATTAACTTGGTTACCTGCGTCAGTATGGGATCAACATCAATGAATGACGATGACAATTGTTGCTTTCGAACAGTCCGACCGGATTAAGCAGAATTTTATTACAGAATTCGAAGCCCGCATTTACGAATACACAGCAAGAGTGAAAAGCGCCCATACGTTTTCACTTACAAAAGGAACCAATTTAAAAATAATATTGAAACAAAATCACGCGTGAAAAAGTATTTATTATTTTTAAAGTTAAATGTGTGTCACGATTGACCTCGATCAATATGGATGTATGGATGTGATGGAGCAATGTGATCGTTAATGACGGGGCTGTTAAAATTGAATAGCCCTTGGGTATAATCATGACTGAATTAATTAATTAAACGTTTCTTGAAACGTAATCTAATTAACGATAGTTCATTCTACGTCTGGATTTAACGGTTATTTTATAACTTTATTAGATACCGCATACCCCAAGCAGCCGAATCAATGTCGTGAGCATGAATCAACAAACCTAGTCTAGATTGAATTACAGCATATTACGCACTGACATGCTCACCTGATTCGATCTCCCTTCTAATTAAACTGCTGACAAATCATCAGAGAAACTGGTTAACCAAGTAATTAAGAAACAAATCGACTGTTTGCAGAGACAAAAGCTACTTCCTAATGCTAATTCCGACCCAAGTTAATGGCAAGTGATTTATCAGCATTGGCATCTTAGCATTTACCCGGGGAGTGGTTGGCCATACTAATCCTGGATGATGGCGCAGGTGCGGGACCCAAACGGCTAGAACCGATCATTTTGCTCTACACTTTATAAATGAATTTGGTTTACTCCTCAAGGGGTGGAAGGTTTTGTTAACTTTGACATGAACAAGCCCTTGACTTATTGGAATAAGAACAACACGGACAGGATATGCGTTGTATTATAACATGTTGGTAGCTAAATTAGATTTATATATATATATACGTATTAAAAAAACCTCAATTGAAATGCTCACTTCTTTGCAGATTGCGTGCTAGCTCCAATATCATCGTAAATACCGTAGTGGGTTCATACGACTCTGTCATGCGGCAATTTTTAACGGAAAAACGGAGTCTTGTGTAGCCTTTCCTTTTATTTTTATTATAGTTTAAGTAATAATATAGATAATGTAAATTCCATTAAGTTTTCTGATTCTTTTGAATAGCAATATTTATAATTAAAATAAGTATAGGTCAGCATTCGCGTGTATTGTATTCGAAACATTAAAACCAAAAAAATCAACACCACAATCTAAACACAATTCACCATTCATTACGCAATAATAGCGAAATTGAAAATCTTATTCGAATAAAAAACAAAAAGCAGGCGGCATATTTTTTAAATTTGGAATAATTGGCATTTAAATTAGTGGCCAGTAATGTTAATTTTGCAACAAAAAGTTTTGAACTCTACGCCCGGGATACAAAAAGTAAATCGGGAAAAATGGGGGTGGGCGTGTATTTTATTTATTTTGGCTTTTAGATTTTAAATTCAAAAAGTAGTTACTATTTTGAATTCGGCAATTAATTGGCATGTTTTTAAGCTTATGGGCAACTAGACGGTAGTGTATTTTTTTTACGATTGAAAATGCAAAATTCATGTTTGCGATTAATTTTTTTTAAATCTATTGATGTCTCACAAAAATGGTGATTCCTATCTGATAACACAAGCATTCAATAATATTGAGCAAAAATAAAAATTAAAAAAAATTACCTTGTAATGGTGCTATAATCGAAAAATTGAACAAGGGTGTTCATTTTCGAAAAAAACCTAAAATTCCAAATATCTCGAAAACCGTGCGACTTTTACTAGACCTATTTTAGCTTTTTCATAACGTCCTAAATGCCCTCTATCCGTAGTTCAAGGATTATCCACTCATTACCTAACACCCTGTATAAAAAATACCGTTGTAATAAAATCAAACAAATACAGATTCAACGGAATAACCCGTTTTTAATTTGATTTCAAACCTTTTATCTTTTTCGATATGACTTTCCTCACATCTAACGGATAAAGGTTAAAATTCAAGAGGTCGGCGAGGCGTTGCCAGCGCGGGGCAGATTGATAAATGCGCGGAAGCACTCTGCGCCTAATTAATGGGGTGTGGCACGCACGCCGCATGCCATTGCAGTATCTGCAATCCTTGCTAACTGCGATGCCATACCGTACCATACCATAACACCGAGATATTTACGACGCTCATGCTACTCGCACCACAAACCGCATTCAGTCGATCAATTCAACAATACATAAAATATTCAAGAGGTATGGAACATTAAAACACATGCACGTAAACACATTTTATTTGATAGGATTGCTGGGATTGGACATTAGGATTCTTCAAATTTCAATCAGGGAGCGGAAAACATGCGGGGGCGGGATTCTGAAAAAGGAGAAGAACATAATAATTATACGGATTAAACAAGGGGAGGATAAAACAGAACCGAGATCAGAACAGCAACTGCATTTTAAATACGCGGTCATAAATAATAAAGGCAAAACAATCAGCACGGAAACACCGCATCCCTTGATACCTCGGGCATTAAAACGGAAAGCAATTTCGCGCGGAGAACACTTGTACAAGGCTCCCATTCCGTTCGGCCGGACAGCAGGGCGATTCATTTCCCTGATGGCCACCCATTAAACCGGTCAAGATGGATAGATAACAATCCGGCAATTACACTATAAACACCGAATGTTTTCACTAATTGAAAAAGCCACACGTAGATCGATTCATTTAAGAGCACTATATGAAATGAAAGTCGGACTATGGCATAGCGTGCGTGACATGCTCGCTGATATATTAACTCCATTGACTTTACGAGGGCAGGTGACGTTTATTAATCTAGCAGGTCACCTCAAAGCGTACGTGTGTATGTGAACTAATCGAATAGTTTAACGGGTAAACGCAGAATGTTAAGGGCAAGGAGCCCCGAAGTTTTGATTGACGTTAAAAGGCAATGTACAGGTGAACGATGACGTGTTAAGGGTTGAAACCTCAACACCATTTATCAAAGTTCGCTGAATGCCAGAGATCAAACTCCATACCTAATTTGAGGAAATGTTACCGTTTACAATTGCCTAAAGGGTTGTAAACAAAACGCCGAGTGAGTAAAACTTAAGCGATAATGAAGGAATTAGCGAGTCCGCGTCACTTGGCAAAGAATCCTAATCATAATAACTCAAGATCATATCGCGGCGAGTAGGCGACGAACAAAAGGCGGCGGAGCAACAATGGCGCCCAACGCGGGCCCGAGAGGCGCGCTAACAAATTACCAGCCCGCAGATAACTAAGCAATATTAAATCATAGTAATTTGTGGTTGCAAGACGCAGCCCCTTTTCCAACGAGTTATCTTTCTAGCCGCCGGAATACCAAGGCATTATTGTTACTTCGCTTCAGCAGCGATAAGCGAATCAAGATAGGAATCATAAATTAACTCCGTTGAATTCTTTTACACGAGCTAATTAGAACAAATGCCGCGTTATTTACTCATTTAACTGTATGATAATCACGCTGAAATATGAGCGGTGTGTACAAGTATATAAAATAACATATTGCGCAGCTGTTAGTTGGCAACTCGGCGTGAAACTGCAATTTCGCCGGTCATAAAACAGGAAGCCAGAAGCTTCTGCCGGCTTCGTTGCAATCGCATCTTTTCACTCGGTTCCTTGGGCGGTGCATTAGCAATTCTAACCATCGCAATAGTTGCTCGGAAATTGTAATACTTAGTCTTAATAAAGCCATTCGTAACGTTGAATATCCGGAACAGGCGTGAGCAGGGCGCGCGGCGACTCGCCCGAGGCGGAGCCGCGCGCGCCAACTGGATTTACGACATAGCTTTATTCCCACAAATGCTAGCCTAGACGTTGGCCTATTAGGATTCGGTTTATTGTTTAACGTACAGACCCCTAATTAATTGGAATGGAATGTACGTCATGAAAACAGCACACGAACCGGAGAATGATTATGATTTCCGATGCATAACCATTCGGAAATTGTCCACGTATCGTGTATTGTATAGCGGGATATAGTTAATTAATGAACTGATACCGGCAATATGAGCCCGGAACGGTTTCTATAAATTTTGCGAATATTGCCCGGCGGACAATGGACACTGTGCCAGTGGGCTCGCTCGTGCCATGTGCAATCTTTTAACATATTTTAAAAGCAAAAGCCCGTGCCAAAATATTTTAATTCGGCACTTACGTAACGGGGCTTGAATGTAACGTGCCTTGTGAAATTGTGCGAAAAATGTAACGTGCGCAGTCCATATAGAGCATTAAATTAAGCCTTTCTGCGGACGGCTTTTAAGTGGAGCTGGTAAGTATATTTTTGTAAGCGTTTCATAAACGGACCGCTCTCGGTCCTGTGTATATTTATGCAAAATGCATTAGCGGTATTGCTAGAGCGCTACCAGTTGCTACATCGCCACAGCGGTTAGTGAAAATAATCCCATCATGTAATGGAAAACGCAATATCTTAATTTAAAGCTGTTCTAGTATTGCATGAATGTTTAAAATCTATTCATAGTAAGTGAACTGCGCATAAAATATCGCAATCCATACCCGATTCCATTATAAAGGCAAAGACTAATGCTCTTTCTAGCGCCATCTAACGGGTGGTCATTGAAGTTCCAGTCAATTTGGGTATTGGCAGAGCGGGTTTGCCACGACGTTAACAGCATGCAGAGGCATAATAACGCCATCTAACGTTTCAAACGGTGAACTATGTCAGAGAAGCGCACACGAGCGCCACCTATCCAGAACCGCGCTTAACACGTTGTGTTCATTACCAACTCGGAAAGAGCGAAGCTAGCTGCTAGGGCAACCATAGTAGTTGTGGAGCATTTCAATAGATGGCGACACTGGTTACTGTATAGTTGTGAGCCGCAATGTGGATAGTCGCACCCTGGTTTGGTTTGGTGAGTTTCAAATACATTGTACTTACGGATATAATGTCGGGCCCCATTTTTTCTGGAACGAGAAGTATTGTCTGAAACAAAAAAAAATGTTGAGTAAATTACAACGAATCTACAAAACCCTCTCGAGAGTACATAGTTATTCTAATTTCTCAAAATGTAGGTACATAAACATAACATAATTGACTAAATATGTTTCAATAATTCTTTTAAGCAAACATTTTCATTGAAACTAATTTCATTAATTAAATAGAATGACTTTCAATTTCTTGCGTAGAAACGGAACACATGTGTCGGATATTCAAATTAGGTCAGTACAGTAGTCCGGCGATCAGGAGTGGGATTTAAAATGAAAATAACTAACTAACTAAGGAGTTCGTTTTCGTATAGCTGGTGACTGGAAATTCCTACTTACAGAATCAAGTAAATATAAATACAAAAAAAAATATATATAAACTAAGCATACCAACTAAAATATGTATGTGAATTCAATAAATCAGATCAAATAATGAATAAGAGGGAAATATCGTGGGACAATCTCACTCAAGTAGATCTAGCCCCACCAAACTAAGCCCTAGTCAAGCTACTAGACAACTATAAACATACTTATATACATAGAAAACCCCCAAGACTCAGAAACAACTACACGCGCTCATCACACAAACATTTGCCTTGACCGGGAATCGAACCCAGGACCGCTAACTTCGTATATAAAAACAATATACATGGGCATGACATTTATTAAAAAATTAAAACCATTTTAAGACTATTTATTTCTTGTTAAACATACAACTTGAGAAACTCACAAATTGCTAGGTTAAATAATGATCCTTTACATTTCGCCCCGTAGTTTGAGTTTAATTAAATACGTCAATCAGTTTCATTTCAAGTGCTCGCGGGTAAAACTCGCACGCTAATTACAGCGGTAAATGATAAATGATTCTTGAAAATTAATGTTATCGGGCGGGAATATCCAACAGTCGCGAGTTTGGGACATTCAGTTGTTCCCATATCGTCCATATGTGCTAGTAGGGATATAAATAAAATAAATATCAGGGGACAATGTCACACCAATTGACCTAGTCCCAAACTAAGCTTATATATAAATACTTATATAGAGAAATATAATTAAATACATAGAAAACATCCATGACGCAGAAACAAATATTGGTGTTCATCACACAAATATCTGGCCTTACCGGGATTTGAACCCAGGACCGCTAGCTTCGTAGGCAGGGTCACTACCAACTAGGCCAGCGCGTCGTCATATAGTTGGAGATAATACAAATAAAACTAGTCATTTCAACACAAAAATCAGTTCTAAAGCCCAATCAAAAAAGTTGCTTTTAGATTCCTTAAAATTATCATATTTGTAGTGGGTAGTAACGTAACTAATGCTGTATATTGTTTAAAGTGCTAAACAATTACATAGTACATGTGGTGATAAGTTATTTTTTAAATTTATTACAGCATTTCGTTGGCATGTCTATCTATGGAAAACGGGTCAAGTACGTAGGTACATACAAAATGTACCTAAGTGAGTGTACTCGCCAGTAAACGTTATTTTAGGGCGAATATATCAAAAAACTTTTGGCATGTTTTTTTTGGAATTAAATTAATTGAAAAAGAAACCCCGATTTTAACAATTGTTGAAAGTTTTTCTTTTATTTGCGTCATGCGCGTAAAGCTAAAGACCCCCGATACTAATATCTCTTAAAAATGAAACCTAGCTAAGATACCAATTACACTAGCTGTCAAAAAAAACCCGTGTCCGCTCGCACGCACACGTTGAACTTTTACGACTCCTATTTTTGTCTAATTCATGTAACTAATGCGATCCGCCCTTCGCACGCGTTTAATATCAATGTATACTAAACTCTCTTCATGAATCAGACTGTCTACAGATTGGAGAAAACCGAATGAAAAACCCGACCCACGTCCCCAGTATTTTTTTTGGGAAAACGTAAACTAAATCATGAAAGAAGTTAATTATTTATTTATTTATTAAAAAGATGAAATTACAACATATATAGGAACATATGTCCCACAAAACCGTTTGCACAGTTTGACTGTGGGATCGAGCAGTCTCTACTCTCTTATTAAATCTATAATGAATCTAAACACAATAAAGTATCCTAAACTACTATATGTTTTCCATGAAACATTAAAACTTGTTGTATTAACTGGATATGAAACGTTAAAAATATCAAACGTTAAATATTCATGACTTCACAGCTTCAATAAAAGCTGTTTCATGTAACAAACTGCAGTTAGGAAAAAACATTTTTTAATAGCTATAATATAAAAGCAAGCAAGATTAAGGCAACAATCATTTTCCTCTCTTTCGAGCGAAATAGAATTTAACAGAGTTTATGTGGAAAGCCTTGGGTGAGGCCCATGTCCAGCAGTGGACGTCTTTCGGCTGACATGATGATGATGATGATGATATGGTCGACCTGTTAAGACTACGCCGAGCGTCCAGTGGCGCCCTCGTGACTATTATTGTGTTTACTAATAACCTAAAGTATTGTCTTGAAATCGAAGGATGTATTTTTATTGTACAAATGAATACACAATTTATAGGGTATATGACTTAACTTAACAACTATTGGACTATGAGTGAGTAACTTAACGGAAAAAAGTGGCCACCTTTTCCCGTTAAGTTGACTACGCGAAGGTTAAAGGTTATTAAACGTTGTCTTGTGTATTAATTTTTACAACAATAATACATGCTTCTATTTCAAGACAATACTTTAGTTTATTAGTTTATTAGTTTTTGCGGGTGGTAGGACTCTGTGCAGAGTCCGTCCGGATCGCTACCACCATCTTATCCATTAACCTACCGCCAAACAGCAGTGTTCGCACTGTTGTGTTCCGGTTTGGGGATAAGACAGCCGGTGTAATGACTATCATAGAGGCATTCCATCTTAGTCCTCAGGGTTGGCAACGCATTAGCAGTCTTAGTCTTGCAGTCTTGTGAATGCGAATGTCTGTGGGTCACAGTTTCCGCTTACCATCAGGTGGCCTGTGTGCTCGTTTGCCTTGTCTATGCCATAAAAAAAAAAAAAAAGTAAACAATAATATAAATGAGGGCGCCACTGGACGCTCGGCGCAGTCTTAAGTCACAAGGCGTATCGGATCTCTCTGTCTAATTAGCAGTTAAAAATTTATATATCTTCCGTAAGTATGTTTTGGTAGGTATACTTTTGGTGATCTCTATAACGGTATTTTTATATATTGCGTTTTAAACAATCCACGCATATTCCCCATTCTCATCCCAGTGAGGACTCACGCATGGGAACAAACGGGAACCGCCCGGAAATTCACATCTCTAATCCAACCCGCTTAAAAAGCCCCATCTGTTCGTGAGACTGCTTTTATGATTCATCATCGACGATGGTTTATTTATTGTGATCGTAAAGCCGAAATAATCTCAAAACGCCACGGGTTTCCGTCTGTTTCTCGTTTCTTTGATATTATATTGCGTCACACGAGATTATTTCGAATTCCTAGGCGGCTCGAGTTAGGATGCATGAGTCAGTACGGAAATTCCTTTAATTGACAATAACCTCGGCTTCAAGATCTATTAGTGCCTCGTCTTTATTGTTTCATAATGGATGTAATATTGAAAACTAAAGTTATGTATATATTAGATCATTTTAGTTTAAGGAAACATTATTTCATTTTAAAAAGAAACAAAACGGCATTCAAAGATTTTATAAAATTCGCTGGAATTCCCACCCGGGAATCGAAACAACAAAAAATTCACAAAATAAACACCGCTATTTTATTCTACTGATTATTGTTCAGCATGCAATCTCTCTAATAAACATAAGGTCTTAGAAATAAAAAAGATCGTGAAATCTAACATTAATTTTATTTTATCTCCAATTCTAATACGAAGGACACGTAATGAAAGAAAATCATTACCTAGCAAAATATTGAGACCAGAGCTATTCATAATTAAAATTTTGTTACACAGTAATAATTTAACTAATATTTTGTTCGAAATGAGAACCCTAGTTCTGGATACATAAATTTAATCTTCGTTGAAGTTCATTTCGAGTAGCCTTCTGCAAAGTGTTGTGGTCTGTGGTGTATGATGTATTCAATGATACCCACAAGCCCAGCCCTATCTCTCAAGGATTAGCTGGAAGAGATCCCGTAACGCGATAGGTTCGCCTTTGTACATACTTTAATATTAATTGTATTGTACTGCTTTTTCTTTTTTACATCCCCACTTCACAGAATGGCGTATGGTTTTTGCTTTTTTTTCTTTGCCCCTCGGCGACTTGAACAGCTATTACCGCGGGAATATGGCGTTTCCACAATGAAGTGATTTCGCCAGTGTCAAGTATATATAAGTATAAATCAATATAGCAAAAAAACACAATCCAATCTTCTCTAGGAAGATTGGGGGCAACGTTGTACGGTGATATGTAGGACAGAGGCCAAGATAGTTTTAACCTCTGTACCACTGCGAGTCCACTTGAAACGAGAAGTAAGATGCCAGGATAAACGAAATAAGTCCAAGTCATCTATCACTGTGCAACACAAAGACATTTAAAGTACAAATCACTAACAGAAAATATACTGTGAACACCTAAATACACAAAAATAAAAACTAAAACAAATTACACATCCGCCATCTTTTGACGTTGCAAATGGCCCCCTGGCGTCTGGCTGCCGCCATATTGAATTTTGATTACTGTCATATATTTATAGTGACGCTCACAAGATGAAGACAAATCGGTTGACATAAGAATCATCAAAATCGGCCCGCGCGTTATGTTTCTAAAGCGCCACAAAGGAACAAACAAACATACATACATACATACATAAATAGGCCGATGAATACTTACTCTCCTTTGCGTCACGCACTCGGGTAAAAACTAAGATAGCTGACTAAGCCAAAATTGAAAAAAGTTTTGATTTCAGAGCGATAAAACTGACGTGGCGAATTATGCGAGCGTAGGACGGTTATGAACGGATCCTTAATTAAGACATTTTACTTCGAGGTCTTCGAGTCAGATTTTTAAAAGTTAGGATTATTAATAGTCCTGCGCACGCCATTTGCATCACACTTTACAAAAAATCTACATAGCAATTAATGCTTGTTAACTTAACAGGGCCTAGCCAGAATGAGAATGAAAATCATAATTCAGAGCAACCTGATTAAAAATCATGTGTTACTGTATTATTATCATATCACCAATATATATATCATCACCGGAGAAACATCTGAATGTTCTTTATGCGTATCAATCACTCAATTAATCAACGTAGCGCGAGCACCGACTTCGGTTAATTTTTTATCATGACGTCCATGAACCCAAATTTAAATCTGCAAGTCTCTTACAGAATACCTAAAGATAATATTAATTTTAAAGTTAACCCGAGGAGACGGGGTCAGACACGTCAATGATCCCTTAATAGCGAGCACAATGCGAGTTTGCATATCGCTTTGATCTGTGAACCATTTTGTCAACGGCAGTGCACTTAAGTTAAATTTGGTCCGCCATAATGACATAAGCACAACACGAGATGTACACGAATAAGTTTTTGCCTACTACCGTGATTATTACACCGGTTGAGATAGCAGAATACATTTACTTCGTGGGTAGATGTAGGCGTGCCGTACGTCCGAACTAAAAACCGGAACCCTTATAGGATTGGTCGTGTCCGTCTGGATGTTTGTCCGTCAGTCACAGTCAATTTGTTCCAAATCTACTGGACTGATTGAAGTTGAAATTTACATCTTTTGTGTTATTAATTCTTCATAAGTTTAGAGTATTCATGATGTGAATGTAATCACATTCATTTTCATGCTTCATCACAGGAATTCAACAGCTGACGCTTTATTTTCCCATCTATTTCACTTCTGTGATAAATCTACCAACATACATAACGTACTGAGCAGAAAGTTTTGTTCAAAAAGTATTGCCTGGATTTCCCTTAACTCGACTCCGCTATTACTTAAGACGCTGTACTATTTGCTTATTTATTTGAACACCACCTCACTCACACAAGACGTGCTCAATTCATCGAAAGAAATGGAATACGCGCTATATATTATACGAACTAGGATTAAATAAATTACTTTTCTCAATATCAGTAACAGCTTTCCAGATATATTAGTTTCATGCCAGAGAATCGATAAAGGCGTCTGGTTGGTTACGTTCCACCTAGCCATTAAAATAAGCGGTTTTCTAAGTCCACGAACAAAGACGTAAGATAAATGTGGTATTTTTCCACAAGTCAATAAAGTGGTGGAACGTTGTATTGATGAGGACTAGCATCCCTTGAGGCGATGTGTTTCCTCAACGGCAATATTCCTCATCAGGGAGCTAAATATGGCTCGGGAGCTGGCTTAATAAGCTCGCTCGCTAACAAGCTAATTGGGTTAAAATACATTGTGCAACGTACTTTACACCGGTAGCACACAATAGAACCGTTTCGCGATTATATTTTACGCGGGCAAGATTAAAACGGTCGGTGGTCACGCTGCCCCGGGATATTGCGATGTGCAAAATGTAGTGAAAGACTGCATTTTTATTATCGCAATATAGACCGCTGGAATTCTAACATTGTCGACAATGCCTTGTGGACCTCTTTTATATCCTGCGTGTTGTTTAGTTTCTTTCTGACCTACTTCGGCTGGGAAGTTGTCCGTGCAATCTTTACGGGCGCTGACGTGGCTGAAATTGTTGAAGTTATTCCAAATAGGTTTACAAAAATATATTTCTTCAAAGAATTATATTATAAGTTTAATAGACTATACGATACGATACGTTACGTGAATGTTTTTTTATTAGGGTTCCGTAGCCAAATGGCAAAAAACGGAACCCTTATAGATTCGTCATGTCTGTCCGTCCGTCTGTCCGTCCGTATGTCACAGCCACTTTATTCCGTAACTATAAGAGCTATACTATGGAAACTTTGTAAGTAGATATATCCGGTGAACCGCATTAAGATTTCCATACAAAAATAGAAAAAAAACAATGAATTTTTGGGGTTCCTCATACTTAGACTCATTACTGAAACTCATTTTTTTTTTCATCAAACCCATTCTTGTGGGGTATCTATGGATAGGTCTTCAAAAATGATATTGAGGTTTCTAATAAAAAAAAAATCTAAACTGAATAGTTTGCGCGAGAGACGCTTCCAAAGTGGAAAAATGTGTGTCCCCCCCCCCCCCCCGTAACTTCTAAAATAAGGGAATGATAAATGTAAAAATAATATATGATGTACTATCGAACCAACGGAACCCTGACCCACCATAGAACCTTGTCACAGTGATTGACGTTAGGACTGTCATACGACGCTATACGACAATCGTACGTCAATCATTGTGACAAGGTTCCATGGTGGGTCAGGGTTCCGTTGGTTCGATAGTACATTACCATGCAAACTTCCACCGATAATTGGTTTGAACGAGATCTAATAATTAGTTTTTTTTTTTATACGTTATAAATCGTAAACCGCATTTTACCTTTCATTCAATCAACTCCAATATAATAAAGAATAAAGAAAAACATTTATTTAGATGTATAGTGGTACGGAACCCTACGTGCGCGAGTCCGACTCGCACTTGGCCGGTTTTTTGTTTATGGCAATTGTGGTTTTCCCTGAGTATTCTGGTAAGCCAGATCATTAGTTCGGGCCAACGGTTGCAAGAACTGGTGCGTTTTAAGTTCACTAGGTTTAAACTACATTAAAACAAATTAAATTAGACTAATTAGTGCTATAAATTATGAACGCAGTAAGAGCAAAGATGCAATTAGAGATAACTATAATCATATCCGTTAGACACAAGTAGGCTTATAAAACACTTAGCAATTAGATGAGCATCAGTCCAAGTAGTAAAACCTGATAGGTGCAGATTATAAAGCTAACTAATGAGAATAGTACTAAGAGAGCACTTTGCAAAATCCTGTAATTGATAGCGTCAGTTGGTGTCCAATGAATAAAAACTTAGCTCAACTAGATTTACGTCAGCTTAGGAACAATTGCCGAAGTCACGAGTTAAGTTTGTGAGTAACTAATGTAAGTAGGTTATGTGTCTGGGTCCCAGCAGCGCTAGAAGTTCGGGCTTCGTTAGCATAAGTAGGTAGGTATTATACGTCTACATACATTTTAAAAGTTAACCGGACCCCAGAGCGAGTAATGAGGTTCGAAACTCGCAAACTTGTCGCAAACGTCGAGACGAAAACGCGAAATAAACAACAACGAATTGAAACTACGTAACGATGCGTTTTAGGAGAAAATGGGGCGAAATTTAGCCGTCAGTAATCCCAGACCCGGCACACTCCGTACTTTAGACGCCTAGCTACAAAATCGTTGGCTTGTATCTCTGGATGTGACTTTTGGAAGGGCTGGGTTGCGTGCGAATGATTATGATTTTTTATGCGATGGCAAGGGAAGTAGGATATACTTATTGTTAGTAAGCACGTTTTCCGGAACTAATCACTGTTTTATTAAGAAGAACGCCTTTTTATTGTCAAGAGAATAAAGTGTTCGTGACGTGGCGCGATGGTAAGCGTGGCAGGACACAGCAAGAAAACGTCGTAAGATAAGAACTCGCAGCGCGCAGCGTGACGTTAGCGCGCTAAGAACTCAATATTATAGCGAATCGGACGTGGAGGAAATGCTCCTCCTGTTTGCTGCATCAAAAAATCGCAGAAAGAGGAAGTGGGTTCACGAATACCATCATTTGTGCACAAATTCAAGTTACAAATTAAAATCACGATCTGCCGCGCTCACGTCGCACTCTCTATTCACCGAAAGACTGGCAACACTGGCGATATAGAGCACGATGGTGGCGTGGCGCGACACAGCGTGATCTGTGTGACGGCCTGCATACAACTCCTCGTTAATTTCCACGCTAAGAACGCTCCACGACAACGTCGCGCCGCGCCACGCCGGCTGTGTGGCGAAGCAGTGTGTAGCTATTTTTACGTGTATGTAGATTATATTAAATTCCGTGCTATTGAAATACAAATTGTTGTTCATTATACATAATTTAGCTAATCGTGTCGTGTATCATTCATTGTGAGAAAATAGCGGTCCTACTAATAAACTTTCATGAGATAATTTAATAGCGCACAGGCGTTTTTAGAACAATAACGCTCCGCCTCCGGCTTAAATGTTACCCTTAGGTATATGATTATATCTTCGTTCGGCTGTCTCTCAAATTCCAGTTTCTGGGAAACGACTGGAGCGAGCTAAACTTTAGGAAGGTTTATATTTCGTAGGCCATACAAATTCAGGTCATGATACTTAAACATCCTATTATTTACCCAATTGAAATTACGAGACTATAAAAATACTGACCAATCATATTTTTCTAAGCTTGATATTTTCGATATAGCAAAAACATATCGTTCTAGATGTTTAATAATCATTCCAGACACTTAAGATAAAACTTGAAAAGTAAGACAAGATGCCGTGTCCTCATTACCGCCAGGCTCAGTAAGGTAATAAAAAGAAAATTCAAACGAAAAGAGATGGAACTTCTACCTTGATCTAATTACGCCTCAGCTATATTTCAGAATTGAATAAAATGGATGACAATACTTTGCTGACCCTGACCTGCGGCTTTGGCCAGAGAAGTCAAACAGAAACGGAACTCTTTAATGAGGACCACTGGATATGGAAGGCTTCCTAGATTTATATACCTAAATTGCTTCAGCCAGACGTTTTCATACGGGAATATAAACATATAGAAATATAGTACGGTTCACGGACCTTAAATTGATATAACACTATAAAAAATTCTATCTCGTCACTTGACGCTGTCATAATGACAGTGGCATAGGGTGATTATTCGGCGTTTTAACCGCCGTCATTATTGTCTTCGCATATTATTCAAGATAAACTTTTTAATTGTCCTATGATTTTAAAAAGAATTTTTACTACCCCCGGGTCCGTTGACTTTGACATCAAAAGTTGCTGGTAATTATCATTGTTTTCGTCAGTATATTCAAGACAACAATGACGGCGGTTGAAACGCCCAAATATTCACCCCATAACACTTAAAAGTAATTAACACTCACGTTCCATAGTAGCATAACAATTAAAGTCCGGGAGTGTACCTGGATGACCTTTTGGCAAGTTTCTGAAAATTAAAAGTAGCTAGATCGATTTATCGCCCCCGAAACCCCCTGCATACTGAATTTGATGAAAATCGATGGAGCCGTTTCCGAGATTTCCGAATCTGAATCTCAGAAACTTGCCAAAAGGTATATTTGAAGGTATTAATATAGATGAGCTGTAATCTCTCAAAACCACCGTGATTCGCGTGTTTAGAATTGGTTCTGTACAATTTTTAGTGGCAGTACAACTTTGTGCTGTCCGCTAGTTGGTATCGTTAGTAGCTACCACTATCTTACCCAATAACCCGCCGTCCAGCTGGGTTCGCATTGTGGTATTCCAGTGTGGGGGTAAGAGCCGGTTTAATAACTAGCATAGACATTCTCTTAGTCCATCTTAGTCCTAGTTCGACATTTTCAATTTTGAATTACCTATCAGCAAGACAAGATGTCATATTCTCATGTTATTTTGAAGTTAAGTACATAAGAAATTGTTTCACGTATCGACGGTTCTGTGACTCAACCTCGTATATTGAATAATGTCCAGTATAAACTGACACGCACTAAGTATGCACTCGCGTACTTAGTGAGTGTCAGTTTATACTAGACAATATTCTATATACGAGGTTGAGTTACAGAACCGTCAGTATATGCATGTGATAGAGAGATTTATTCGCAACAATAGAAACTCAGACTACATAAACACAAAAAGAACAAGACAGAGATTTTGCTGCGAAACGGTCCCAACTCAGCATTCGCTAGCCGTAAAACCGACGCTGGTCTTCCGTTGGGCCCGCTTGGGGAAGGGATGGAAAATGAGACACAGTAAACATAAAAACAACATCCATGGGTTATAAAGATGATGTATGTAGAAAGGTGAAGTTAACTCTTTAACGGGCATTTTCATAATCATAATATTTTATATTCTTGATTTACGTTGTATTGTAGCTTAACATTTATTTTGCATAGAATTTGGTGCATATAGGGTGGTCAATTCGTGTGATTTTGTACTCTGACATTTATTACATTCATCCTGTGTACATCTAGGACACACTTACCTACGAGTTGATCTACCAATTCCGGATAATCAGACTTAACTTGCAAGACAAGACACGACAGGTGGTAGTAGATAATACAAGGACCTAAAACTCATACGAAATGACAGGCGGTAGATTTTTGTATCTTGAATAGGCTATTTGACTAAATTTAGAAAACGTTTTGAAATGATTCTTTATCACATAACAAGCACACTACATTGATATTTCCTTGAGATTCTACTGTATTATCAATAAAAATGTAAGTTAAAGTTTAAATTTTCAAAACAACGCGAAAAACGCTGTTTCTATCTATGGCGGACTAGTGTGACGTCACACGCAAGTAAACAAACTAGTTCATTTGACAGCTTAGCATATGAAGTGAATTTGGGGTTTGTTTTGTTTACTTGCATGTGACTTCACATCACAGATTATAAAGTATTTCTAACATCACATAGCGTTTTTGCCACAGATTAAATTTCAAAAAAAAAAATCCTTATTATTTCGTGTAATTTCCAAAATATAGACATAATTTAATGTGAAATAAAGTGAAATACGTTATTTTACGCTAGTATCAGATAGGATGACCACAATTTGTAGTATATTTTCAATGTTGTCAAATAGCCTATTGGATGAGACCACGTACTTGGATAAATTAGGTAATGTTCCGCGATCTGGATCTGAATAACCAAAACGCCGTTATCTGTTCTTTGGACATATTAAACTTGTTCATATTTAGGGACTGTAAAACTTGAAAACACGATAAGAAACCAAAAAAAGCTTTAGCATTATTTTGGTTTATCTTTGTAACCCTAAAATCTTTAGCGATGATTTTTGATTCAATAGTTGAGTACTTATTAATCCTAGTAAACCCTTTTTTAATAAATGTTTTGGCTTTAAAGTAAACAGTAATTATTTGAATTTGATGCTGCCTTCAAGGCGCGCGCAAACTATCTCCATCTCGATCTTCGCACGGAAGCACATAAAGCTATCCCTTTTGATTCTGGTATGTAACACATGTGGCCTCAACGTAGGATGTCTAAAGTTCTTATTTTGAATCTAACCGGTAAATTACGCACGCCTAATTTACTAACATTTTCCCGTGACTCTGCCCGCGTAGAAAAATAAAACATAGATGAATGTTACTACAATGTTACTCAGTTAATCATTGATAATACAGCCTTCTACTGGTAAAACTGACGGTCAGCTTTAGCATAGTAATAGGGTCCCGTCGGACTACACTTTGGGTACTGAACCTTAAAAACTCACGGCGCTACTTAATTATAAAGTTACTCTTTTATCATCAACGAGATTAAAAAATCAACAGTCAGTAATACAACGCTTGCACACTTTTTTTCGACCGAAAACTCATCAAAAATCAATACGAAATAGTTCGAAACAAATTCCAAACTTTCAACAGATTCAGTAAGAGCGAAGTATGTTCTTGCTTCAACGCCGACCCGACCCGACCCGGGGGAATACATCTGTAAAGGAGATGTATATCACCAATTTTAATCCGATGTCGCCCTTCAAGATACGACTATTTGCGTTATTGATAACAGATAACGGTCGGTTTACCGACCAGTTTACGTTCCGCAGGTATAATCTCGGTTAGATTGGATTTACATGAGGAAATTCAGGTCTTGACGATACCAATACATATTTTAAAATGCAACCTCCTTTCATTAACATAGTCAGACTCTATTCATATAAATAATATCGATAAGATGCCATTATATTTGACATTTACATTTAAAGTTCTTAGACTGGAATCTCATTTACAGGGCTCGGACAAGTCATCGCAAAACAATCGCAAGACGGCATTAGAACAAGATCAATAGAATCGCATTATGTACAATATTATTTAATTATATTTTGCAATGACATTTATTACTGCAACCCAAAATTCACCATACATGTGTGAAGGTATTTCCATTAACATTTTTTTTAATGCAACCATTTACTTCTGCATTGTCTGGAACAAACCGATGACAGATATGCGACTAAAAAGGTCAAATGTTAAATTATAAATTACGATAATAATATATCAGCTTTAGATAATAATAAATAATAATCTTAAGTCACGACTCTATAATAGTCTTGTCCCATGTCCATATCAGTTTCTGCGATGACTTCTCCGAGCCCTGCTCATTTAAGATCAGTTTAATAATATTCGTAGTTTGCGTCTTCGTTGTAAATTGACGTTTGTTGTGTTGTGAGGTTTGTTGTATACTAAGTATTACCCAGAAAAGGATGAAAGGCTTGTAGTATTTGTAGTACTGTTAGGCGATGGGCTTGCAACCTGTCACAAATACACCGGTAAGTAAACATCTTGCAAAAATGTGGTTATACAGAATCATTAACAAGTTATTAGAGTTGTTGGAATGAAGGCGTTAGTTTATGTATGTGGGATGAAAAATTACTCTAAAATTTCCCCGTGTTTACTTTACAACTACTATCCACTTGATGTTATTGATCGGTTCTGTAGTTTTCATCCTAAAAAACACTGTCGGGGTTTATATTCAACATGGGTTTATTTATCCTGTCTTGGTTCGTCATCTTATTCTCATTCACATTCGCTTTTTTTACTAGGCAGTAGATCTGTCACAGCGTCGATAGTATATACCTACACACAGCGGTGTCCACATAATTAGGAACGCTTGCGTATTTCCCATACAATTGACAACATTTCATTTTGGTGACACCTGCAAATTACTATACGAATCGAAAGGCTTTTGCCTCCTGAACACGGCAAAATATGTATTAATTATTATAAATCTATTATTTTTCTTGATTTACAAAATTACAAGTAAGTTAAAAAAAATATCGAGTTTTACCAATACTATGCCTGAATAGATATAATACCATTGCCTTTTTCACGAGAAAAAAAGCTGTCATACTTCAAATTTGACATTGACACTATTGATAGATGGATAGATACTTAGAGAATTACCGGTTGACCGCCATTAGTAAAGAAAGAGAACATTTTTTTCACAAACGTCAGAACTATTTACCGCCAATACCCACCTAAATTCAAAAAGAAAAGCTTTTTTTTTTAATACAGGTTGGACTTACGTAATATGTCCATTGTGTCGTAGAAATGAAGTTACGCCCTTTTAGAATAAGTACATCTTAATAAATTAATAATAAAATAATTATTCATTCTAGAGAAAATTTAAAACTATTAGTGTCTTCCTCCTTCCAAATAGTATCTATAAAACGAATAAAATTAAGGTCTTGAAAATATGAAATCTTGTCAATTGCCTACAACCAACAAATATGACTTTTCAATTTTGACAACCAATTAAAAAGTTCATTACCAATTTTATTTTTAGTTACACTTATCGGTAACTAATAAACGATTGTTTAAATGTATGTAAAATGTATCGCTGTTGAAAACGTATTTTCATTTTACAAGGATTTGAAAAAATGTTTTTTGGCGTTCATACAAACTTTGTATGGGCGCGTCGGCACTAACTTTTTGAATCCCTATAAAATATAAGGTCCGTTTTTATCAGTAGTTCACTGTACATCAGTTTGAACCTTAGTTGATGACTAAATCGTATTTAAAAATAAAATTGGACAAGAACTTTTTGATTTTGCACGGGAAAAACGCAAGCGTTCCTAATTATGTGGCCACCACTGTATACGATATCAAAGCAAGCCAAAAAAATAAGCCAAGTCAAAAAACATTAGTAAACGAGACCAAGAGCCGCAATACGAAAATATAGGGCACATTGAGAAAGCATCCGATTCCAGAGAAGGTATTTATTGGTATTGCTGCATTTGTATCGTATATGTATTGAACTAAACTCAGTAGCTTGCAAATCGCAGTCTTTTCGAAGCTCGCGTACGTGGCAGGAAACATTTCGCGGGTTTAGTTTAGTTTAGAATGCTGATCACATTCCATGCCCCGAACTCCACGTCGTATACAGTTTGTGTGGAAATCGCAAGAACGGGAACTAGAAGCTATAGACGTTATACACTGGCAAACAAGGTTAGATAGGGTATGGGAAATACAGTGCAGTAGCTGTTGTTGTTGAGCTGTTGAACTTGAACCGCGCAGGAATGGTTATAGTTATTAATTTAGGAACTGTTTGATTTTCATTATTTGTGCCCTTCTTCGGTCTATAACTTAAAAGTGTTTTTTTAAACGCTGACGCAAAAAGAGGGATGTTATAGATTTAACGTGCGTATCTATGTCTGTCTGTGGCATTCGCAGCTTTCAAACGGATGGACCGATTCGAAGGCAATTTTTTTTTAAAGACCGCTAGTTTATTTCGGGGGTTTTTTAGCTAGGTTTGATAAAAGTTGGACCGTTTAAGAGATATCACCTCTCAAAGGTATCGCCATTATGTCGTGTATTTTTCTCTTTTTAAATATAGTCAAGTCATATACACTCAGGAGCAAAAATACCGGGTCAGTGTGCGTTTTTCATACAAACGAGACTATTTCGAAGCCTTGATTCCTCGCCAGGGGTTGTTTTGAGTGAGTTTTAATGGTGGATACTGCGAGGTTCAATAAAGGAGGTCAAAATGTTCTTAAGATACGTAACTGATCGCACAATCAGTTAACACCACAGCGAGATAGTTTGGGTCAGCACTTGGATTTCCTTACATTTTATTGCCATCTTAGATGTTTTTCTGAACATGCACAATTCCGGCGTTAGCCGAAGATTTATGCAGTTGAGTATCCTAAGCACTATGGAAGTCCTGTATCGATGCTCAGGGTATTCATCATCAGATTTCACTAAAGGCATTCGCTGGCTAGGAACCAAGGCTTCGACATAGCCTCTTTAGTATGAAAAACGCACTCTGACCCGGTATTTTTGCTCCTGAGTGTAGTTTAAATATAGCAAAGGGTCACTTTGTATAGAATTTTCATAGAGAGTGACCCGTTTTCATAGCTCTTGAGACAAAAACTCTGGTTCTTTTCAAACTGGTTTGCGAATTTAAAAATTCCAATGAGTAATTTAAAAATTCGATTTAAAAGGCTTCTATCGTAGAACCCTCTCGTAACGCGAGCAGATTTTAACACCGTCATGTTTTAAAAGCCTTTCACATTTTCAACGTGTAATATACGTTATGTGAGTGTGGCGCCGGTAGGTAAACGTGTTAACGTAGTAATATATCATTTCAGTTAGCCACTTGAGAAAAGATAATACGACAAGACACGCAATGACAGATACCTACCTAGAAAAACTAGGTACAATAAACACTTTTTATACATATTTACAAGCTAGTGAGTTCAGAAAAAACTGTACTCTGACATGTAGGATTGTAGGTACAGTCGCCCACACAGCTGAGCGACCATTGAAGATGAACAGAGAGAAAATGTCTCTGTCGTGCACATGACATTCTTATGGAAAATCTATATTCATCTCTTTCTACATTTTCTCACTTCCGTCTTTAATGGGCAGTTAAGTGTGTTGCTGTGTGTACTATCGGCCCAGTTGAACACTGACCCACCATAGAACTCTGTCACAGTGACGTCATGATTCAAGTCGTAAGAAGTGACAAACAAATTGTTTCATAATGTAACTGTGACACCTTTCTATGGTGAGTCAGGTTTCTAAAAATATAAATAATAATATCTTGTATTGGTTCCTTTTGGGAAGCGCAGGATGATTTTTATTTGATTGACGTGAAACCCATGCAGCCTACTCACTAAAGTAAAATTTTAATCTTTTTTATCTTACAGCTACTTCTGCTTCTGCTACTTTGTTACATGGAAAAAAACTGCAGAATTGTCATCTACCAACGACCAATCTCATTGTTTATCTGGCTTTTCCTAAGTGCGCCTAGACAAATACCTATATGGAATAGAAACTGGGTTGAGTCTAGATTAAATTGCAAATGGAGCAATGAATGGCGCACATTCTAGAATTACACGCTATTGTACTTTTCAATAAAGACCTAGTAAATTTCAGTTAACTCCGGAAACGCATTACTCGCATACAACTCGCTATGAGTTTTCTTTCATTATAAAACGCGAAATAATGCCTAATTGAGTGTTTTACAAGATTTTACTAAACTTACACTTTTCGTGTGTATGTTTGTAAGTTGTCCGTCAAAATTTGCAAATCAATTATGAACCAGTTCCTGTCAATGGAATGAGATGAAATTTGTACCACGTATGTCCTGAAATAATTGTTGATTCGAAGTTTAAATTATTTATTTTATTTATTTTATTCAACACATTCTTCATAGGATTTCCATGACTTATATTATAACATAAGTCTTACATAAGAAGTTTTACCTTTTAGTTCTATACCGTGTCGTGTACCAAGAAAATAGAAATACTCGAACCGAATATATAATAATTCGGTCGAATACAAATAGTGAAAAAGATGCCGAATACGCCGAATACCGAATACCAAACGAATCGGCACATCTCTAAATATGATGGTATCTAAGAGCTGGTCTGATCGATCGGAAGGTGGCTATAGGAACACTGCTATATTTAAAGTAGACCCACCGAGTTCGGAGTAATCAGTTTGGTCTTCATAAAAAAAAGTACAGTCGAAAACAACAGCTTGTTTCAAAAACCCATGTTTTGACCTAAAATTATTTTTGTAGCAATGTGTACGCAGAAACCATGGTCCATACCAAATGACTTGCCTTAATTATTAAACACTTTTATAACCTAAAAATGCATTGTTTTTGGCTAAAATGGCTATTTTCTGGTGAATGAAGCAACTAGAGACCACATTTTGCACACCATTCCTGATCGTCGATACTTCTCAGTCAAAAACTGTACAGAGTTATCAGAGATATTTTGGACGGCGGATCCCTCCAACAAGTGTGTGGATATATTACATTGCCAGCAGGGCTTGATAAGATTTGGGAGTTCAGGTAAGCTGTTAGCTGGGGCACCCTTAGGTCATTTACCTACTTCGGAGTGCCGATACTACCTACGTAACTATATGTAGTAGGTACAACATGTTTCTCCCAGTTTAGCCTTTTTACCAATTACCAATTAGGCTAATCGGTTCAATGTCGAATATTGACCTTTTTGGAATACCTAGATTTATTGCCTAATTTAACTTTACGACCAGCTACAGAAAATGTAAATATAATGGTTTTTTTTTGCTTTTCATAAATGTTCCTCTGTATATATTTTTATTATACTATCACAGTCTATCACCACACGCAAATAGATGGGCTAAAACAAGGATTCTTACTAATATAGTTAACAGCAATGAAAACGGGTCACTTAGTATTGAATTTCCATAGAAAGTGTTCCGTTTTCATAGGTCTTGAGTTTATCCTAAATTCGAGCGTGTGGTTGTTTATTCTTTCTTCACGGTTCAACGCCTCAACGTATCAACGTGAATTACAGTCGGCCTTATAAGCAGCTGCACAGTGCACACTTTGCCACCTTGTCGCATTAAAGCCTTGGACAGATTAGTGCAGCACTTCAAACATAACGTTAAAGTGACAAAGCACGAAAGTGCACAGTTACTTATAATTCCGACCGTTCAGAGATAGTTCTTAGCCCGGATACAGACATAGAATAGGTACAGTCAAGGACTCTAATTGTTGACTATGGAACCCTGTCGCATAACGTAAATCATTAATTTTAGCGTAATTTCTTTCATGTGGCTTGATATTGTCATTATGACAGGGTTTCAGGGTTCCATAGTGGCTCAACAATTAAAGTCCTTAACCGTACCTAGCTACTTTTAATTCCGTATTTTTTATATTTGCCAAGGGAATTGCGACCGACTTCTAAGTGGACGAAGTGGCGAGCAAAAGCTATGCAAATTAAACATTTATAAGAGTCTTCAAACTTCAAGTAAGTTATTTTGTGAGAATTTAATGGCATCAATCGCACCAGCCTAGGTCACCAGATGTTATAATGCTTAACAGCATGGTAATTAAGTTCTAAAGATCAGAATCAGCACATGTAGGGGTGAATGACTTGGAAAAATAATAATCTAGATCCATAGTAATTTGATGAGAATTTTTTCAAGTTTATTTAAGGTTTTGTAAGGGATATTTACTGAATATTAAAAATTAATGTTTAATTTATTCTTACATTTTGTTTGGTAATCTAGCCATCAAACTCGTCACATTAAACTGCCAAACCACAAAATTGAAATAACCATAGTAGAGTTAGTGTATTTGAAAAAACACTACTCAAATACAGTTAAAACAGTTAGGCATGTTAATAGTAAATAGAAAACTAAAGGACTTTTATTGAGAGAGAGATAAAGCTACTTTCCAATTACTTTTGAATGGCTTGGAATTGAGACTTAGTTATAACTATTATTAATTAATTATTTAATCTTTATTGCGCAAAAGTAAGTACAAATGGCGGACTAAATGCCTTTTAGCATTCTCTACAAGTCAACCATGTTATTTATTACGAATTTTGTTTTTACTGTTAGGGATCTCAAATTTGTCATAAATCTAAGTGATAAAATATAAGTATGTCTATGCTTATTAAGACTTTGACGCATGTTATATCAGTACACAATACAAAACTTAACACAATATACTTTTAAAAAAAATGAAAATGGAAAAAATATCAGTACTGATATTTTTATAGGTAGCAGCAAATGTTTCTAGAAATGATGTGTCTAAGTTAATATTTCTCTATGTAGGTACATTAATATATGTATTTATCATTATCTAGTGCCCATAATATAACTAGGCAGAGAAAATTTGGTGAGTTTTATTTTGTCAATTTGTGCAAGATTGCCCATGATACTTACTTGCCATGTGTGTAGATATTACTTATTATTTATTTATTTATCTAAACCTTATTACTCAGTACAAAATTAATTACAAATTACGGACTCAATGCCTTAAGGCATTCTTATGCCAGTCAACCACTAGGAAAAACCGAGAATGGTTGAGGTGGATGCAAGCATTTCAACAATAGCCTTTGATTGGTTTTTATTATCAATGACAAATGCATGCTAATTGTAAATAAAACCAACATTATTTTTCCTCATAAAGAGGAAACCAAGATAACATTTTGATTTGAACATAGTTATTTATTTAATGTTAAGTTTATCCTTAGTTAGATTATGACAATAATTGGAAACGGAAACAAAGATATAAATATCCAATTAAGTGGTAATTAGACATTAACATATGCTATGAATATATGTTAAGTGAGACAATTGTTACTTTGTTCTTAATTGTCATTACATAAAGTTGAATATTGAGTAACATGACCTTGTGTTAATCATTCTTTTGGGTCATTGTTGTAAAGATATTTTTTTCATGCACTAGTAACCAGTTAGGTACGTATTTATTTACTAACATAGATTTGTAAATATTAAGGTTGTGCTTTTGTTTGTAAATTATATATACAATCAACAAAACATATATTGCTCTTGTATAATTAGTTTCTGTTTTCACATTAGAATAATAATGGTCATAAATCTGACACATTTACTTTAATAACATAAATAATTTGGAGCAAAAATTTGTTTAAATCTTTTAATACTTTTTATTGACTTTGTTAAAGGTGAACCCAAATGGTGAACATAAATAATGATAATTCAATTAGTAAAAAAAAATTAATATAACATCTATTAACCAAAACGCTGTTGGTAAATGCAGTAGTAGCTCATTAATTAACTGACATTTGATTTCCACAAAAACTAAACACAAAATGAATGGTGTTATGAATACTGAGCAATCATCAAGCAATATTTAAGTTCATGAATAAACTAGAATGCATAGCAAACTTCATTTCATTAAACGAGGCTGATCCCTCTACGTGTCAGTGTTGTTATTACACGACTTCAAAATAGGAGAATATTCTCAATTCGACAATTCAAAACAGTGAAGCATGTAAAAAGAGATGATTAATCATTGAAATTATTTAATATCTTGAAGGTTTCTCAATATAAAATTTATAAAGAGTGAAAAAAACATGTGCAATATGTGTTTTTAAGCTGGGTTTAACTTCATTGACCAAATCATAATTAATCATTATTCAAATTTTTTTCAGCCAGCACTCCATGAACATTGTTCAAGTGACACAACGATTATAAATCACAGGCATATGGGCAATGAATCACACACATGTGTCTTATTCATAAACACTTCTCACATGGCATGATGTTTTGTAAATAATCGTTTGAAGTTTATTTTCACACTTGTATGGTTTAGTCAGGAAGTAGGTACCGTTTTTCAATGGAACTGAGGTTTTAGAATATGATGATATTTACACCATTTTTGCTAAAGGTCATATTATTTTCATTAAATATAACATGTAACAGTATATTTTCTGATTACATGTACAAAATTTAATCTTGTGCTGGTATAGGTAAAAACTTAAGTAAAGTTCCTCTTGCATGTAGTTGTGTAAAAAACTAATATGGGATTTTAGTCAATATTCAAATATAGAATGTGGAATGGTCTATACAGATGTGTTACAATTACATACAAGAGGAGCTTTACTTGAGATTTTTACCTATAAATGAAATTGGTCATTTTCACAAACTAATAAAAGAAAAGCTAAATAAATATAATTATATTTGTATTTATATCACTGTAAATTTGGAGAAGCCTAACATAAGCCTGCAGACCATCTCATGGTACTTAGTCCCCGCGGTCTGTGTATCGTAACTAAGCAAAAATCTTAAAAAAATACACTAGGTAAAGTTACTGGAACAATCGTTATTTTACGACTAACTCACAATCTAGTGAAATGTTAATTTAACAAAAATATCGTTTTCGAGCAGCACCACTTGCTAGTTTAAGAAAATCTTAGTAATATCCTCTGCATTCAATGATATCTTGCAAATACTATGCGTGTTGCATTTAACATTGCAACATTTGGGACAGCCTAGAGGAGAACCTGATATCCAGAGACCCCTAAACACCCCAAATCATAATCATTAAATCTTACACAGAAATTAAAGCCCTTAAAACCTAACAGTGAACAAACTTAGCGAAGCATTCAATACTTTCCCATAATTTCTAAAATATATATCGAAACATTATAAATACATACCCTTATAAGTACGCTGGTGAAATGAAAATGTCCAACAGTCCAGCGATGAAAACCATTATCACATACAACACACACAATTCACAGGTTCCACTAGCACAACACCATTTATAAATTATGAAATCCACACCCGCGCAAATGATAAAATCAGTTTCTTATTGACATAAACACAAACTGAGCGTCCGCCATATGCAGGTACGTTCCGCACATCAGACCCGTACATATTTTTCAACCGACTCGTTCCGAAACTCAACACTGAAATGTTAACAGCTGATGAAGAATCAAATCTAGACGTCGTTTAGGGAGAACTAAAGATTCAAACTGGATGTAATTAATGGTTTTCTTAGTTTTAATGCTTTGTTTCATTGAGTAAAAGGCTGAAATCTTATGCAAACATTGTTTTTTTATTGTTATTACAAGTATCAGTCGTGGTCTGAAACGTAGTTTCTAAACGGCACTTTCACGGCGCCTGTGTTCCGAACGCACAAGGACTTGCGGCTTACTTCAAGCGAATGCGGTTGACGCGGCAACTTCACTGCGCTCCAAACCCGACGAGCTTTGATTTCGATTTACGGAGAAGTGTAGATGCATGCGGAAAAGGGATAGCCGATATTATATCTTTCAAGTCAACGGCCTCTGTTTAGATACGGCGCGAATCGCGTATTATTTTACTAGACTGTGGTAATGGTATGACCGAGTAATTTATGAGTTTATTTAATAAACAACTATCTACTCCTAATTGTATCAAGTAGCTAAGTAGCTAGCTGTAATTTGAAACTTCTTGCGTACTTACAAAAAATAAAATTCTTTTAAAGCTTAAACATATCAAATATTCTTAAGCTTTAAAAGAACTTTATTTTTAGTACGCAAAAAGTTTCCATTTTATTCCTTTTTTATTAAACGACCTACGCGTCGCTACGATAAAGATGCATGAAAATCGTTTCACACAAAAATCGGCCGGAAAAAGATTTTACCACAGATTTGTTACCTTTACAATTTCAGTCATGAACTTAATGTTGTTAAGTACCTACTTAATAAATAAACTCAGGTACCTAGCGCACTGATTTTTAAAACTTATTTTTTTACTAACCCCTTAATATATTAAATGCAAAGGTCAAGGTCACTCCTTAACTTAAGTAGGTACCTTTATATGCGTTGTGTATTGTACTTAATACTTATTAAAAAAATGTTTGACTCATAATTCATAATGGTTTTATTATGCTGTTATAATTAACTATAAAGGCATGTTCACATTGCAGCATTGTGCTCGCAGTTTGCGGGTCACTGTTAGGTTCCTAAACCTACTTATCTAATACATTTCAACGAGCCATTCTTGTCTATATATAATCTGAATCTCAGAAACGGCTCCAACGATTTCGATGAAATTTGAAATGGTTTACGAGGGCGTAAAATCGATCTGTTAAGTTGTCATCTTCGGGAAATTTCGTTTTGAACCCGAGGGACGCTCAGTCTTCCAAGTACTACCTACTATGTGTGTATCAGATTCAATGCGTTCGTATTCATGTGGCTTAGGTATACTTACTGAATTAACCAATATCGACGGGTAGGTATTAAAGCTGAGTGAGATAGCACAATCATTATAATTTATCCGACCAAATACGATGTACCTATGTCGTATGGATTGTTCACTACTTGTATGTTTACCTACATTTATTTATATCGACTTCATCAAGTACCATTTCGGAGGCTGAGCCGTACAAAAACCAAACTGGGTTCGGTTCAACTTAGCTAATAGTTTACCCATTATCTAAACAACTTATAGTGCAGATGAGTGGTTTTGTTACATTAGGTAAGTGTATACGCTGTTGCCGTCGCAGGCTCGAAGCTTTAAGTAGACTTCACTACTTATCGCTTTTTGCTAGGTCCCTGTAATATATCGCAGTTTCAACCCATAAGGTCGCGGATGCAAAGCAATCTACCAGCACCAGCACATATTTAATGCTTGTAACCCACGAGAACAATATATCAGCACGTTTGGAGTATTGTAGTTATTAATTATTACGAGTTGATTATTTAAATATTATATAAATTTTGATTAACTTTGAGTAGGTTAGGTACGAAGCTGTTTCTTAAGTTACGTAGGTATTACTTACCTTTTTTAATTAGATACGCAAGTTGCGTATATAATAAAATGTGGTCTATAATATTAAATCGAATAAATAAAATGTCAACCGACATAAAATAGTAGGTACCGTACCATTTGAAATCAAAAATTGTAATCAAAGAACACATCACTAGCGCTAGTGATTGCTTCTATTTGGCACGCACGAGTGCAGTGCATCCGTAATAGTCCCATGCGGATATTGCCGTTGTGTTCATGGCTTTATAGTGCCGCTGGGAAATATGGACGAGTGTGTACATCACCCTTTAGATGTAATTTAGACATAGATAAGGGTTAGGATTGAACTTGGATTAGAAAGAGGTTTTACTAAAACTCGCCACGTCTACAGTTTTTTGTTTATTAACTAATTTTTATTGCCAGGGTTTTTATCGATATTTCTTGAAAAGATTTTCTGGTTCGGGTAAACTCAGTTAGAGTCGTATAAACGAATGAAACTCAGTGAGAGAGAAGTACGATCCCAAAGGTTGTTTTAAGAGCTATCGCGCTGTAACTACGGTTTTAAAGGCATTAAGAACAGACAGACAATGCCCATGATAGAGCACGTAGTTTGTTAACACTCCTTGGAGTTCTTGTTGCGGGATTAGGTACCTACGCTACTGAATGCTTGCTGCGTTCTGCTGCTTCTGCGTAATGAGTAAATTTCGTATGCATTCTGATTCTGACTTGTGTAGGTACAGTCAAGGAAATTGATTCCTAGACCACTTTGGACTATGTCAAATTGACACTGTAAATAAAGTTATAAGAAGACTCTTACGCTTTTATTAATTACGTCACGAAAGTGGTCTAGAAATCAGTTTCCCTTACAGTACGTACCTACGTGTGAATGTATGCAAACACTTTATTGTACAAAAAAGTAACAATGATAAAATAGACAAAATAATAGCAGGAATGTATAAAGGCGAACTTCCTTTTAAGAGATTTCTTCCAGTTTACCTTAGACAACGAATAATCAAATTACTAAAACACTAAAATAATTAAGTAGGTAAAGTTATATTAAACCTATACATTATTTCATTGGTATTAAATTGTCATTTCTTATTATATTATAGTTATAATAAGCTTTTGGTAGGCTCTATATTCTACTTATAACATTAATGTAAAAGTATAAGAATATTTTTTGATATTTGTATGTCTGTTTTTAGACACACATAAACAGCTCAATGACTCTGACGAAAATTTCCCACACGGGTAAATCATACTTCCTGTATTACCAATTAAAATAGAATAACGGAAAAAAGACGACCTTTCCAAAACAAAATAACCACTGATACGTCAAAGTGCGATAAAACAGTTTTGATTGGCTGTTTCAAATTTCACAATGCCACGTGGTTTAGATTGTTCACATTTTTTTAAGTAAGTAGGTATCTAAGCTAACGGACTCGGACTAGTTGGACTCGACATTTTGCATTCTAATTCCACTTATGTCAGCAACTGCAAACTCAGATAATATGTAGGTTTAGGGCCGACGTTAATATTAGTAAGTACTAAAAACCGACGTAAGTTTTATGATTTTTACAGTCATTAGAATACAACGACTAGCCCTACAGTTTTCGTTATAGTTTCTCCAATAGCATGCACGCCGCTGTCTGACACACCCTTGACGTTATCCTTTGTAGTATGACGCGGCAACGACCGCGAGTGTTTAGGATAACGTTCAATGGTCCCATACGTACCGATAGACACGCTCGTTTCGATGCCTATCGCCAGAACTTGTGACGTCACTTCAGAGTGCTTTCGGATGCTTGTTCTGTTGTAACATTTTTTTTTTAAATTTAAACTTCTTTATTTCATTCTGCCAAAAAATCATCCAAATTCCAGTTCGGCTTCGCAACTTCTTCGTTGCGAGGGTATCTTTTTTATTCAAATCTGAGACCCTACTTTGAAAATCGACATTTACAGTTACGTTAGCTCCATCCCTTTCTCTCGATCTAGTCTCGAGTGACGAGTGACAGGGACCCAGCACTCGAAGTTTCGAATTTACTGTTTCGTGGTTAGCACCCTGTAATGTTAGAGATTCACTGAACGCAGAACGACTCAGACACTGAAAGGAACACCGATATAGTAATAAGATAGCTTCGTCCCTTTCACTTCCCGAATCTTATCAGGTTTGTAGATTTTGAAACTTCATCTTTCGCCCTCTGTCTGTTCAGGGTTAATTGTAGGTTGTTTTAGTCAACATTCTTCTTGATTTGGAATGTTTTTTTTTATCAAATTCACGTTTAGAGAGACATACATTCCTTACTTTAAAACTTACAAAACAAAATAAGGCTCAAGTCAAAAAGCATAGAATGTCGCAGTCGTGACTTTTTATACTAACTTTGTACTCTGTTCAAACTTTTTTAATTTAGCAGCCATGCTTTGTTTCTACATTTTTCAGCCACAAATATCCCCCGCTTCCCAAGAGGCAATTTACTACCACATTAAGCATGTGTAATAAACATTAGAGAAATACTCCCGTGTAATTTCACGAGCTACGCAATTTACCTCGATGACATTTCCCGCATCCATTTTTTTGTTCATCTAAATTCGCCCTAACTCAGGCTAGGTAGCTTTATTGTAAAATTATGGATGTTTTTGGGCCTTTACCGATATCTCATAATGGAGGGTTTTCTTTGTTTGTCTTTGCATTGGCTTCCATCTGTTTAATGGTATATAGGGGAGGATACACAATACATCGCATCTTTATGTGAGGTTTCTGACTTGTAATGGAATATTTTGTGTGTAGTATTCGTCGTAGGTAAATTGCATTTGTAGAATATCTATGTATACTAAATCAATATTTTAAGGTTAGATATTGTTTAAGAGCCATACTGTCTATATCACTATTAATAAAAGTTTTGGGTTCCCACAATTTGGCATATTCGTCATTTGGCATAATCATCATAATTATGACATGGTCTTTTTTCTAAAACTGTTTAGATTTAGAGTTTAGATTATTTTAAATATCATTGCATAGGTTAGTTTTATTTTATAACAATCCTGAAATGTATACGGTTACAGAAAAAAATACTCTATGCCGAATGATGAATATGCCAACATGAAAATGCCAGAGACACCAAACCCAAAAGTGTTATTATAGCGCGGCGTGAGAGCTTACAATATTTTTACTATATAACGATAAAGAATTTGTTGTTTTTGACTATTCGTGTTCTTTTTAATACCATTATAATTTTACACAAATTGACCTAGTCCTTTAAGTTAAGCTCTTGACTTGTACTATGGGTACTAGATAATATTTGACCTAGCCGGGAGTCAAACCCAGTACCACTAGCTTCGTGTAAGCATGGCCACTTCCAACTCGGTGACCGCGTTGTCAATGTTTTTGGGGTAACTAAACATACCTTTGTATTACATAGAGCAAACATAATATCCCATAAGCATTGTAATCTATTCTAATATAGAAACAATGACAAGTAATAAATAACCACTTAAACCTTTATTAGATTATTCACACTGCGATCCATGTTTTACGACTTATGATCGGTTTTACGGGCCATTTCTAAGAATATAACATTGTAATCGAAACTCAATAGACATGCATGTTGTTTAGAAATACCGTTAGATGGCGTTGTGCGGTAAGAGCGGCGTAATATTTGGTCTAAACTACTTAGGATGGTTACCGCGAACCACTAAATTCGAAACTTCGAATGCCGACTCTGACACTCTTCACTCAACAATAAATCGAGAGAAAAGGATGAAGCTAACGTAACTAAGAACTTCGATTTTCAAACTAGAGCCTCAACCCTTAAACACGTGACTAATGACGTCAGTTTCAAACTAGTTAGTCACTAAGTCAAACTAATAAGGCCTTAATAGTAGATTTTACTCGTATCATGGCTTGATTATAAGAAATTATGCAGGTAGTCAAGATTTTTTACACATTTCGATCAATATTAATAAACTGATCTCAACTCTAATGCTTGTCTCAAGAATTCGAGATGCGTCAAAAACAGTGTTCTATGGTTTGGTGTTAACTTTGACGTATATTGTGATTGGAAGATACTTAGGGCCGCATTAATAAACTCATCTTGACCGAGATATCGTTCACAAGATACGTAGAAGTAAACGTCATGCTATAGAAAACTGTAATTTATGACGCATCTTGAGACGAGCATAAGGCACTGGTCCCACCGCGAGCGAGTAAACGATGAGCTATCGGCGATTTTCTCGCCCAAGAAACGAACAAAAGATAATCGCTCCCGTGTAAATAAAAGAGAGAGATATACATTTATAGCTCAGCGATGAACTATAAATGTATATCTCTCTCTTTTATTTACATGGGAGCGATTATCTTTTGTTCATCGCTTACTCGCTCGCGGTGGGACCAGTGCGTTACACATAAAGTACGGCCAATGAAACGAGATAAATAATGTTAACTAACACACTGACCGTTACTGACGTATATTGATATATCGAGCAATTGTTATATCTGTCCTTATTTCTCGTAAGCAGTAATTTTTGTCGCATCTTGAGACGAGCATTAAACATTAAAGTACGGCCAAAGAGACGAGATAAAGAATGTAAACAAACTGACCGTTTACTGACTTATATAACTTATATTGCATCAGCGAGCGATTATTATACCTGTCCTTTTTTGTCGTCAGCAATAATATCTTCAGTTGGTCGATGACGGCTGTCGTTGCGTGATTCGTGGTACGGGAAAGCTGTCAGTACAGAAGTTGTCAACATAAGGCCGCCATTTTGTGAAGTTCATTCATGTTTGGATTGCGTTCGAAGTGACTCGATTTCAAATAAAAATGTTTTGAACTCCTGAAAGCTTGTCTACATTTTTTATCTGGTTTCGTTGGCCTTACTTTATACAGCCTGCATTTAGACAGTACTGAATAAAAGCTAAATGAAATTAAAGAAAATAGAGTAGATAAACTTCAAACTTAAAAGAACTTCAGTAATTGAATGCAAATATGCAAATGAAATAAAACAGCTACGAAAGAGGGACACACTGATAACGAGTTTGAAAAGTTATTTGCCGGACTTGAGAAAAATATTAGGGTCCAACAGGTTTAATTTATGTTGTACCTTTTTTAGGGCGCCCGAGTCAAATCCGACAAGCCTTTTTCTAAGTATTTTCGGGAAGTAAAAAGTTTAGTTGGTTGAGTAGCTTAGGGATTTTAATCAAACATTTTTTAGATAGTAATTAAAGAGAAACGGCAGAGTTTATAAGGTTTTGCTACAAATACTTACTGAAAACCGGAATCCTTATAAGATGACTTTGTTGTCTGTTTCACTGTAATGGTTGAAGTTATCAGACTGAAATTTATTAAGAGTTAATGTTGTGTCTCAAAAAGTGGAAATAAGTAACAGAGACTCCTAAAGGGCTGGAGACAAACTACTTTTCAATATAAAACGTGCCATAGGGGCGGGTGGAGAACAGGGAAATAATAATGAGGTTTTGATCAACCATTAACAGGAAATTTTTGGACGAAATATGTCATGATCTGGTTACCCAGTAATATTTATATGTATATGTATGACCTACCTAAGTTCATAGTAATACCGTATACCATTTCTAAATCATGTTGTTTCACCAATATCAAATTGAGCCCTTGACGTCATTAACCTAAATTCAGGCCAACGATCAACACCGTACCCTTAACACGTATTAGAAATTAATGGGAACGTTCCCGACAACCACAGTCGTCAAGCGTAATCATTTCACGACGTTACAAATGTGTGCGTGTCGCGCCATTCTGATCCACCACCCTTATCTTCCCGATGGCATCATAACGGGCATTTTATTGCACGATACATACACATACTTATAACACTAGGCTTCGTCCCAAGGCGACAAAAGGCAGAATAAAATGACATAGATGGTAAACTCGCTGCGAGAAAGCGTTCAAGGTCAAATGCACAGAAGTACAAGTTCGACAGGGTTGTACAGCGGCTATAGTTGAGGAGTTGGAGTGGATGGGCTGAGAAGTGATTTTATTTTCTATATTTTACATTCATAAAAGCAATGATCGTATCAATTACAGCAAAACTAAGCGCTAAAGAACATTTTACTAATTTGATTGATGATCGATGACCCCATTCGATATACTACATTCGGCCGTATTGACGTACAAGTACAAGTACCAACAAATGAACGTAAACAGTAATATGTTAGGACAAACCCTCATATTCAGTAAACGCTCAATAGCTTGTATAAATATATTATTGCTTGAATAAATTGTGCTTGAAGTAGGTAACTCTGACCTTATTTGTCATTTTGACATTTTAATTACACAGGAACGGGCAAAACTAAACTAGGTTTATTAAGCGTAGCGCGTTTATTAACTTATCATTTGTAATGGAGTAATTTTTTTAGATTTTATTTTTTCTTCACCCGTTTTAAAATGTGGGTAATATTAAGCTACACTTGATAAACATAACATGTATCAACCATGTAAGGCCAAACATCCCAATCATTTGACAGCCAAAGACTCTGTAATCAAATGGTCAACGCACAAGGGTAGCAAAAAAAACTCGTAACTTCAAAGTACGTTCGCCTCTATTGTGCTACTCCCTTCAACTCGGGTTCATAATTGCATTTGAAGCCCCTCCACCAATACTGTCTGCTGCACTCGACGTGCAATACCTTTATTGGTTATGCTAGGGCAGCTATTCTCAAAGTGTGCTCCGCGGAGCCCAGCCCTGCCCTTACAGCACAGAATGATACGATCGTGGGGGTTACCGTAGAAGCTTGACCTATTTTCCGTGACTCAAAAATAAGCAAAAAAAACAAATTAAATTCAACCTTCAAAACAAAGAAATACGAGTCCTATGCTCTGTAATATATTTACTATTTAATTTAAGTGTTTAGTCACTAAAAAAGTTTGAACACGGCTGTGCTAGTGCATTGTATTCAATCAATCGGGGCGCGGGGCGTCTAGTCTGTCTCGTATAGTCACCTTTTACCCCTCTTGGGAGGTGTCCAAATGAGGACCAAGTTTTTCAACCTAAATTGTCTAAACAGTTGGCTTTTTTTTATTTTAAGGACGAGTACCTATGTTGCGGTTTTGTCCAGCTAAAATGTTTCACACAAAATGCTATAGTGAAGGTGTGTTAGATTACGTTATTTTGTTGTTTTTTTTAAAGAAGCCCTAAAGACCTAGTTTATTCATAACATCTACAAGTTCAAATAATTAGTCTAAGGCCCCGTTGTTTTATCAGTAGTTAACTCTTTTTAGCGATTAGTTAGTTTAAATACTGATCAAACAACAGGCTCTTAGGGTCTCAAATTCCACTTACCATCAGGCTGGTTTGCCTTCTCCTTGCCATAGGAAAATATTTGTAAAAAGAACCGCGGAAATTTTAAAATGTACAACAAATCGTTGGTTGTGAACGAGCCAATGAAGGCGGTAAATGGGGCGCGAGATGTGGATAACAATTTATGGCGAATAACGGTCCTTAACCGGGACAATGGCGAGATGGCGACGCAGCCCTGCGTGCTGTTTTTTTTTATTTTATGGCATAGAGAAGGCAAACGAGCACACAGGCCACCTGATGGTAAGTGGAAACTGCAACCCATAGACATTCGCATTCACAGACTGCAAGCCTAAGATTGCAAATGCGTTGCCAACCCTGAAGACGGAATACCTCTATGCTAGTCATTACACTGGCTGTTTTATCCCCAAACGGGAACACAACAATGCTTATAGAAACAATGTTTATAGAACATTCTCGAGAGTATTCTTAAAGGCTGTGTAATTTTCATACCTGAACAATACGCCATCCACTGTCATCACTGATACAGTTGTTTAGTTTTGTTTCACGAAAGCTGGTGAGCCATACTTGTTGTTGTAACGCGTATAGACACGCACACTACGGCGACAGCTACGCACTCAGAGACAACGTGCACATGCATCTACACACACACAAGCATGGCCCACCCGCTTTCGTGAGATAAAATAACTGTAGCATACTATACTACTATTTATTAGTTATGGGGATTCATCGAGTGTTTTTTTATGGCATGGCAAGACAAACGTACAGTGGTCATAACGAGTCAAATATATTTGGAAACGTCAATCTCTATTTTTGTGTAATAACATTATATTATAAACTACTTGTGTGGCTTAATCATCAAATAGATATAATGTATCCTGTTTATCCACTCGAGAATTACTACAGTTAATGGTGTTAAAATTATCTCACGTGTGAATCCGATATGTTCTGCTGCCAAATCAATAATACTTACCCCATATCTGTTCATCTTTTGTGCGATTGAGTAACAGTAATTTTAATATGTAAACACTCATACATCATTAATTATTTACTCTGTGGTCACGTCAAAATAGATCGATAGATTAAAAAAGGTAGTTTAAATGTCGTGGTGTTTATATACTTATACTGTATACCTAAGAATACCGGTACAGAATCACCAGAACAGCCTACCTACTTTTGAGCACTACCTGAACCCTGAAAGCGTGTCTGTTGGCGATAATAGGCATAGGTAATTTTGAGTTGTCTAAAAATGCATTAAAGCTGGAAATGTACCTAATTAACGTAAGTAGCCTTAGACAGGATGCAGTGCCACAACGTCATACATTGTACTTAGTTATTGACAATAATGACAATGTATAGGTCTTAGGTAAGCTGCTGGACGGTCGCTTCGAACGCTTATGTTATTTCCGGATACATTTTGACAGTTTTTGATAATCGTTTACTCACATGACATCTTGACTAGGATCACTGATGAGTTGTGATCTATTGCGTCGACTGCTCATCTCAACTGCATACATTTAGTCAGTTTTCGAAAGTAGCTAACGTCTGCTATAAGCATATTTTCTAGGCTCCCAAGGGGCCTACAGAGACCCAATGGGGCCATGTCTTGATACTAGATTTCTGTACAGGAGCATTAAGTATGCTCGGCTGATGTACTCTGGTAAGTGTCTATATTTAGATGCCAACTATATGAATTACTCTTTAGTAAAAAAACAGCATTAAACCTCATACTAGACAGGATAGGTGACAACTGACAACTTTGACGTACTTAAACCTCTTAATTTTTCGTGTACATTCTCCATGGTTATATTAAATCTGCATACCTTACAGGAACTCGTTCAAGACGAAAATGCGGCATAAGATGATTCACTAACTTACGTTAAAACTGGATCAAACCAACTCGAGATCAGTCGCCCGCCAATTTCAGTTCTATCTGGTCTCGCTGTGGTTGAAATTAGGTTTGGATAATGTTCGAATGTGGGCGTTTTTGTTCTGAAACAGTCGAATGTCGATGTTATTATATCGCAGACACTCCCTCGCTTGTTTATTTTATATTGGAGTTTTGAACGCGGCTAAACGACCGGATATGCATACAGGGAGAAATTGTTTATTTGTCCAACGTCAAGCCAAGTGTAAGCAGAGGATAATAACAATAACTTCAGTTTATCTTCGGCTTTTGAAATGCTTTCGTTTTTATAGATGGGGAATTGGGTAAATGCTTTAAAAGCTTATGTTTCTAGGTAAGGTTTTCATTTTAATTAATATAGTTTGGTGTACCTTGGAACATCTACATCTTGAAAATTGTGTTCTGTGAAAAAGGAGTTTTTTTTTAGAGAAGATCTGGTTTTTCCTGACAAACGTATATTGATTCCAGTTCGCAGGCATTACGCCGCGATAGGTACCAACGGTATTGGTTGAGCAAGAGCAGCCATGAGCGAGATACGCATAAACATGTAATTTATACGAGGCAGCACGCACATGTAGGTAATATATAAGTAGCAAAATTATGAATGAATAAATGATTGTTTTTGAGAGAGTATGGAATACCGGTCTAAACATAAAACTTTCGCTTCCTCTACTTTCATCAGTTCTTTATGGGCGTATGTCGGTTTCGGGTGCTTTTGTCTTGGCCCTTATTCAGTACATCGCGAATCTAATCACCTGTATGTGCGTCTAATGCGTCTTTTACCGACATTTCCACTGATTTGGCCATACTCTTTCGTAACTCTTCTTTTATCCATCCTTTCTAAATGACCAAATCATCTTAGCATACCCTTTTTGATCTTTGTCACTACATCTTATTTCAATCCACATCGTTCTCTGATCTTGCTATTTGTTGCTTCTATAGATCTATCATCCTAACTCTACACATTCTTCTCAAAGCCTTTATTTTAACAGCATTAATCCTGCTTTCATTCTTCTTCTGACATCCATGATTCACTACCATACATCAATGTTGGTGTCAATACTCCCTGAACAATAGCAAGGCGAGCTTTGCTTTATGATCTTGTTTACCAAGATTTATTATAGTTAGCCACATGTTTATTAATCGAGAATAATAATACAGTCTTACTCAGAAGCAGTTGTTCATTTTAGTACCTTGTCGCGTGACGTATTAAAGTGACAGTGGTGTTAATTTAGTATATCGGGTAAAGTCACCAGTGGTCAGCCAGTGACCAGTAGTCGACCTTATATGAGTGCGAAGAGTGGGAAATATATATTTCATACTCTTCCCACTCATACAGAGTATAGGCAGAGGCCGACTACAGGTCTCTGGCTGACCACTGGTGACTTTACCCTCATTAGCTGCCAGAAGGTATTAAAATGGACAGCTACCTCTATACGATATGCTCTGTAAAAAAATATGATCAAGGGTAAACCACCCAGTACTCAGCCAGAAACCTGTAGTCGGCCTCTGCCTATAAGTAATTTGCATGAGTGAGAAGACTACAAAAGATAAATTTTACTCTTCGCAGTCACATACCATTAACTAACTCATAACATTGAGTATAAGATCGACTAATGGTTTATGGCTGACTATTGGGCGTTTTAGCCAATATGAGTAGTATAAATAGAAAAGTAGTTCATCTCCAGCTCTTAGGTTGTTTCTGTTACCAATTGCAGTTAAGGCGCTAGAGTTGCTTGTTGTCGATTTGCGTCACTCGATACTTAATTCGCACACAACTTAACGCGGCCATGGCGTGGCCCCGGCTGAACCGGCTTCTTGAATCGCGGCGCGTACGTTCGAGATACGCACACATGCAAGCCGCGCGTTATACCTTTGTTTGAAGACAAACCACTGTTTATACTGTGCCATGATAGGATAAAAAAGGAGAACTAATTAAACAGCAGCCGATCCAAAGAATGGAACCCATTATACCGTTCAGCGCCAGACCTTCAGCGTTCCTTACAAAATTGACCGAATGAGGAGTTCTCGGGACAGTAGTAGCGCGCTGTGCATCGATCCGCCTCGTTGACTTTGAAATCGTTCGCCTGGAATACGACAATACAATTACAGTGAGCAATTACTAGAAAGTTAAACGAAATAATCGAAACGATGTCCAAATGTTAATGTAAATGGATTGGAGCAATTATTGGCCGTGTATTCGCGTAATCTGTTGCTGAAAAGAGAACAGTTTCGGCGGTTCAAATTCGATATTGCTACGATAGAGTCAATAGACAATTTAAAAAAACATACTTAAAAACCCCGATTTGTTAGTCGAATTTCGATCGAATTTAATGGGTGAAATCCATCTATTAGTTAGTTAGCCAGTGTAGAATTTGACCTGGTTTGATATTTCTCACCTTATGTCTAATTTACTGAACAAAAATCCCACGCTCTTTAGGTGTATTTTAATTTTTTCAACGCCAGTGGGTCTAGACTTGAGGCATTCTATGAACGTTTTTGTTACCCTTAATATTTAGGATTTACATTGCGGACCTTTTAAAAGGATAAAACGTTTAAAAGTCACAAAACAGGACCTGGGTGTCTAAGGACATGATATTTCATCATATTTCATGATAAGTCATCAAAGACTAAATTCGAAACTTCGGTGGTCATTTACTCGTCATTCGTGACGAAATCGAGAGAAGGGATGGCGCTGACGTTACTACAAACTTCGAAGTTCAAAGTAGGGTTTTTGTCGTCAATTATAAAATTTACATAATAAATATTCAATTAACTACGAAGACTTTTAAAAAGAACCGTTTGTGCAATCTATCAGCCGCTTGAGCCGATGGCCGACTGAATTAAGCCCCGATCGAAGCACGACGTAAGTCGATCGCTAAGTCGCGGTTAACGCGCTAACGCTTCTAATCTCCCTGATACCAATTAATTTGATAATAAACCACTTAACAAAAGCGATTTGTACAAATCTATCGTATTAGCGGTGCCAGTGGTTGTAAAAGTTGGTTGGAAAATGTTTCGGATCGTTAGATGGAAACTTTTATCTGTTAAAAAGGTTAGAAGATCTTGCTGTATGAATTATCGCATTTGTAATACTGACCCTGTCAGCTTAGCTTTACCTTTACTTGTAACTTAATGTAATTATTTTCTTTTGTAGAGGTACAATCAGTTGCAGAAAAAAATAAACCTGTAACTGTAACTTCTATGCACGCGGGATTACGTATCTCTGCTCGCCACCGTACTAAGCAAATTTAGTTTAAGTATTCTTAATGGTACTAAACATGGATCTTAAATAAATATATTACACTTTATTAGGTAAACGGTCGAGACGGCAAAAATCAAACAATATTTATGTCTGCTATCATATTTTAACTGATTTCTAACATTTGTAGAAAGCAACTTGGCTAGTTCTACCTGATATCTAAACTTCTAGCGTTTGTAAGTATTAGCTAACTGTTATTTGTATTAGTTAGAGTAACCTACTCATTTGGCATTTCATTTTATAAATTCTCTACGCTTTTTACCTCAGAAGTTCAGAAGTATTCTCGGGTTAACCGGACCCTGAAATATTTTCAGAAGGTATTTTTAGAATTGTTTGAAATATCAAATTACCGCTCAACAATATAAGGGGTAACCTTTACGTTCCTTTGCTATTTTTATACTTGAAACAAATTTGTTAGAGTGCGGTAATATTTTCCGACTCTCGAGTCGCGAAACAATACTTTGATGTTGAGTAAAACTTTTACCAACAAAATACAAAGCTTACGCTTGCCTACCACAGATTTAAAAGTTATCGTTTTTATAAGTACCTACTAGAAGGAGGCCGGTAAATAATTTCGATTTTTCATTCCAGTTAGATACAAAGAGTTAATAGTTAATTAGAACACTTCTAATTAACTATTAACTCATTGTATCTAACAAAGAGTTAATAGTTAATTAGAACACTGCTTAGACAACGTAAAACTAAAACGTTAGTTGCTACAGGATAGCATTTATTAGAAAATAGATCAATAAAACTCCAAACATTTAGCAGTAAACAACACAAACAATAGCTGCGGCATTAAAATCAACTGCCAAACATTTGTTTCCATTAAAAACGTTCATCCGCCAAACCGCATCGGAAACAAAATGGCGGATATTGGCGCGGTTTCGCGCGCTTTTCGTTTCCCGCCATATCGGCCGCGCGCCATTTTCATTTCATGTCATTGTCATCGGCTGGAACGCGTTCCGACACTGATTCACGGGATGACGCTGAAATAGTGCAGCGGTTGAAAGGGTATCGTATTGCGTTTGTGAAACGAGAATTTTAGCTCTTTTATGTAAGTAAAAACTGTATATTAGGAAATCGTCTGAACAGAAAAACAACAAATACGAACGAGTAGCTATACTTGAATAGGGATCTCTTATACTAGAGCAAGTGATGCCCCTTTTTTTCAGTGGGCCGTCATAACTACCTGAATACTTTTTTTTTTAGTAGTTATACTAAAACAGTGGTGGTGCTTGCGTTAAAGGATGACTTGACAGTGTAGCCTTTTTTTGTAAATACTTGTCTTTAGCCTACTTTACTCGACTTACTTTTACTCTAAGGATTTTACATTAACATGATTATTAGTCTAAATAACCTTCTTCGCCTGATAATAGTTAGGAAATATAGACATCAAATATAACATGGATATAAGAATGACACAGTCAATTAGGAAACTATCAACTACAGTATTCTTCCCTGTGTCATATAAAGTAAATGACCGAGTTTCGACTCCACTAGCGCTAAGATAAGTATGATGGAACAATGCGGGCGCGTTTAGCTCGAGTGACTAAACGCTGGCCGTGTTGCCTTTTTAAAATTCAAACGCGACTTGCGTTTTGAGACGGTGTCACTGGCTGGCTAGAAAATTCAGACTGGAGGTTAAAGTTATAAAAGAATATAAACGCAAAGAAAAATATTGAAGATGGGAGTGTGGAAAAGCCGGTTTAATATAGGGTAGAAGTACCGGTTTTGGCCACATTTATACCGTTGGTGGCCACTCTAAATTTTAACTAATATCTAAAGCGTTTTGAAATTACAATCTACAGTTTTAACTATTTATAAATATTATTTTTAAATTTACAGTATTTTGATGCTCATTTCAACCTTGAATGGCCAATATTTAACCAAAAAACCTCTCCACCATTTTACTTGAACTTTCGCATTAATTTCATTAGTAAGTAAGTACTTAATTAAGAATAGTTCTTACGATAGTACCTATATTGCTTGATGACCGGAGAAATAGTAATCCTGTATGGGTGTTGTAACTATCAATTGTAGTTTTCGCGATTAAGAACCCGTTTTGCTTACATAAGCAATGAGATAACTTAGTATGTACCTATAGCAAGGGCAAGCCGCTACCAAAAACTAGTTTCATAGTACCAATAATAATAAATCATATAAAATAAATTACTTGCTAACCCTATAAATTACTGGCAGCAAATTATCTCAAATCACCTTCCAATTTCGGACAGGGTTGTCAGCATAATGACTTCAGAAGCCCCGTCTTCACCTCTGTCATCGCGGCCGTTTGGTGAATCCTAATAAACTGCCAACCCTAGATCCCGTTTATCGTTAAGCCTTCACAGCAAATAATTTAAGAAAATTTATGAACATCCCGAAATTTCAAAGATGCTTGGGGCTTTTGTTTTATTAAATGTACAGTAGTCACGTAGGTCCACTTATGTTTTGAGCAGTGTTGATTTGTTTAACACATGCACTGCCGGTATTGTTTTCGAACTTACGCCTAATACTCCATCTTTTGTTTTATACGAAGCTCGCATACTGCAAGAACGCATATACGCGTTTAAGGCATTGAATGAAAGCGGGTGAACGCTAATATGCGTTGCTTACAGTGAGAGTCTTAAGGAAAGTTCGTAATGTAACATATTGATAACTTTGACATTGTACATTTTGACAACTCCATCTGTACTAAATATAATTAGTACTAACCAAAATTAATTAAATATTATTTCTACATAATTTCATGAGTGCTTAAGAATAGACTTTAAAATGAATATTATCCTAAGAGTAATTGTATATTAAGTAACTTATGATATTAATTTTAAACATTTGTATCAAAGACAAAGATACATATAAAGATGTTTATTCAGTAAGCCAACCGACCACCTTTACACATCAAAATCTACCAGCGCTTCTCAAGAGGAGACCACTAACTGCTGAGAAGAAACAAACAAACATATTACTTATGATTATGACGCAGATAGTACCTAATCTGGCATTATAATAATAACATGCATATATAACACTAATAATATTGAAAGCACAGACAGTTAAGCCGATTAACGGCATGGAACAATCGGCACTTACACATTGTGCAAGGGCCACACGTATAAAAGAGAGGGAGTGGTCGCTTATGAAAACGTTTCCAAAACCGAGATACAAACAAACAAATAACAAATATCAGGAGACAATCTAACAAAAATTGACGTAGTCCTAAATTAAGCTCTAGGCTTGTACTGGAGACAACGATAACCTTACTTATAAGGAAAAACAATACTTAAGTCGTTTGTTAGTCCTTTACCTCAAAAGCATAAATACCTTGTAGCGATTCACCGAATCGCATTTCATCTCGAATTAACAAAATTTCAATATAATATTTTACTTGAAGAAATTTATCGCGTGGCTTTTTATATTAATATAATTAATTTGTAGCATTTAATTTTTCGTGTAGTATTTTACCCTAAACGCATTTCGTCGCGATCGATGTTTGTTTGGGACTCTATTTAATGTGCCGCGTTAATTGATGTTCGCACTAAAATTCTGTATAATTTTTTTTAAAACGTGTTTTGTACCTGTAGTTTTATGTCTTAAACTCATTGAAATATTATCTTTGTGGCTAATAAATATTAGATATACCTATTCTGTCATTGCGACATTGAAGTAGGATACAATAATAATTATTATAATTATATAATTCAATATTTGTGAGAAAATATGTAATTCGAACCTGGCTAAAAAAATGGAAAAGTACATTACGACTAAATATATTATCTTATACTGAATTAGACGATTAGGATACAAAACGATAATTTATCACACGATCGAGGTGAAATGCGACAAAAACTGATATCGACTAAAAAACATGACGATTGAGAGTATTGAGACACAACGCGATAGTTAAATGAACGATCGAGGTGAAATGCGACTAAAACAGTAAACGACCGAGTGACAACCCGAAAAATAAATATACGTTCGAGGTGAAATGCGATTCGATGAACCGCTACAAGGAATTTATGCTTTTGAGGTAAAGGACTAACAAACGACTTAAGTACATAGAAAACATCTACGGCCCGTATGAATAAACTGATCTCAACTCTAGATTCTTCAAAACTGTCAGTGTTGTATGGTTTGGCGTTTACTTTGACGTATCTAGTGACGAGCCTCACAGTCAAGATGAGTTTATTAATACGGCCCTAAGACTCGAACAAAATTACTCACGCTTATCACACAAATATCTTCCATAACCAGATTTGAACCCGGGACAGCTAGGTTCATAGGCAGGGTTACTACCACCTAGGCTAACCTGTCGTCAATCAATCCTTCTTCAATTCTCAAACTTCAAAATTCAAAAACTCTGCTTGTTTGGTTATGCTTTTATAACTACACTGCTGATCCGATTTAAATATAAGTCGGTATGAAGATAATTTGAACCCCTAGAGTACTTTTTATTGGTAGACTCAGACGTGCAAAAGTTCTTACACGGCCTATTTACAACAGAATAAAGATATAAATTTTCATTTATACCCAAAAATGGGGCCGTTCCCGAGGGAAAAGCGATAAATTATTTCTACGCGCAGTCACGGGCAATACTGTTAAAACGGCAACCATATTTTTTTCCAATTTTACTTCATTGATTGCTTTATTTCATCGAATTTCATGTCATTGAAAGACTTTCTGCTGAAACTATGACGCTTTCAAGATATCCTAAACATTAAGTAGTTGTTCGTTGAAAGGTGTGTCGATAAATAATTGACGTATGTGCGATTAACTTATGTGCGATTCTAAATCTGGGATCGTAGAAAAAAAGAGTATAAGGACTCCCGAAGATCAAGTGAAAAAGGTTTTAAGTGTAGCCTACTCCGTTTATCGCTATCTCCGTTTATTGTTTGTCCCCATAAATATTATTATAGGGGTGCTCCTACAGCTCCAGTTCGTCGGTTGGTATATACAGTAGTTTCCCCTTTTCAAGGAATGTTAGAATTCAGGGACGCGAACGAGAGCAAAAATTAAAGGGGTCCCAACAATTATCCGTCTCGCACCGTAATAACGCTGTCAATAGTTCGCATTTTTCAGCTACGTGCCTTAATCCTCTTATTACATATTTTTGATGAAAGCTTTTTGCAAGCGTCAACAACGATCAGTTTTTGTATTTGTGTTGTGCACATATTGATGGATTTGTTTTGCATATCGCCATCATTTTTGTGATATTGCAATGAATAGATTTTGTACATACGAGTATAATAAAATCTCAAAAGCATACAGAAGCAGAATCAATGAATGTCATTTATTAGCGATCGCCCCTCGCTTAGCTATGGTGATTATTATGTAACACCCGTACATAATGCAGAATTAATTATACATGTTTCTCTGCCGTTTTGCCAAACGTTTCATTTGAGCAAATGCTTTTTTTTTTCTAAAACTAAATATTTCCGGGTTTTTTAAAACTAACCTAACCTAACTTATAGGGTTGTACACGATGGTCCTGAAATAAATCCTGAAATATTAACAGTTTTGGAAAAAACAGTTTTACAGTTGTTTGGCGAAATGAACGGCACCAATATACATAAAAACCTTCCTCTTGAATCACTCTATATATTGATGAAAACATAATTGAAATCCGTTTCCTAGTTTGAAAGATGTAAGCGTACATACAGAAGGACAGACGGCCGGAAGCTACGAAGATACATCTCACTGCTCGGCACGGGCATCTTTATACGACAAGCCGGTCTAGAACTGTCCTGCTACGCTAGTAGACAGTTTAGAGTAGATTACATTGTTACCTCTCTATTATGACAGTGAACATTTTGAAATACTTGACGATTTAGTACAGGCTGATAAAAATACTTCTTTGTGTCAAATTAGGAACCGTATTGTAACGCGTCTAAACACTTGTCATAGTAAACTGCATTAATAGAATACTGGTATTTTGAGATGAGCATCTTATTTAATATCAGTTTATCAATACGATCTACATGTACAGGTTTAACTTCTTATTTTTAAATTATAGTTAGTTTCTCTTTTATATAATAATCGATAAAATACACATGTCGCTTTGAGCGGGATATTTCTTTAAATTTGTTGGGTCAAATAGAGAAAAAGATTAGACAGGAAATTGTACGAACTACATCCAAAAACAACAAGGACCTTGAATCTGTTCTTTGCCCTAGATATTTTAATGCGTGTCTTGTCTGTTCCTGAGAAAAGTAAAGGAGATATCAAGATGGATGATTATGAAACACGTCACGTTGTGCCAGAAACTTGGCTCTACATTGGAAAGCCCGACATAATGCCTGTTTGTACATATGTACCCCGCATTAGTTGTGGGGATGATGTGTCACAACTGTATGACAAATACAGGATGTCATAATGTCTTGTGCAAAGAGAAATACAGTAGGAAAGTTAATATGTTACATATAAATTAAAGAGGCTGAGATTACAAGTAAAATGTCTAACGATCACGAAATGCATTATGTTTGAGTCTATGTTTGTGAAGTGTTCCTGATGTTGATCTATAGTTTTGTGATCTTACGCAGTTCTGGAATGACAAATTCGTATAAATAAATGAAATTCAATTTTTTTTATTAAATAAGATGTTCCACCTTTAAAAACTTTAGATTTGTCCTAAGCACTACATAAGTCGCCATGTTATTGTTGATCAATTTTGTTTTTTTTGTCTAGTTTTTTTTACGAGAAACCAGCTTCTAGCCAAACCTAAGGTGTAGATATTTCATTTAGGTTCATTATAAAAACTCAATGAATAATAGCGAAGTTAATGCCTAATGGCATTCTCTGCCATTAGAATAAAAAATCAATTAGAAAAAAGTTCCGTATATTTTGTCTAACTTTACTGTTTGGCATTTACAAACGAGATATTTCAAGTGACCAGCACCTTCAACTTTCTATCAATTTGAACCTCAGAGGCCGTATTCCAAAGTATCAAAAACCTGCTAAGCCCTAGACAGTGAACGGGATGGAGATATGACTCTGCTTTAACGCTGTCCCTTTCACTTGAAAGGTTTTGATACTTTATAATACGGCCTCCTACTGTAATTTGTCTCCATTCCGCGGAGGAGTTTGTGAGGCGTGACGTCATGCCCCGTCACGCGCGCCTTTTATCACAGACTTTGCCAACAACTCCATATGGCGTCAGCTTTGTATTTTAACAAGGGTTCCTGGCACCCGCCTGTGTTGGAAGAGTCTTCATACTGACATCGGCGACACCCGTGTCTTTATTGCATAGATAATATTTGACGACCCTTCGCTCACTTAGACGTGTCAAGATCTGTATTGATGACTATTGAAAATAGAACGATATTTTGGTGACGTGAATTTGATTTGCCTTTGACATTTGATATATAAAAATTAACACTTATTGCAGACACCGGAAAGAAAGACGTTCTGGGACGAGTATGAGATAGGTTTGCCAGTTCAGCAGCTGACGGCCCGAGGCTTGTATACATAAGTAGATTGTTTATTTAAGGACTAAAATAGGTCATCAGGCATTCTAGTCCAGATTTAAACACTGCACTTTACACTTCATTTGAGAGTAACTTAATCAATATGAAAAAATAGAGCCCCCTTTACCCGTTACTCAAATTCAGAGACCACTACACAGTTGTTTTGTGGCTTTCCAACGAATTTTAAAAATAATATATCTCTAGGGACAAAAAGTACCACTTTAGTCCACATATTCATAGGTTTTATGAGTCCATTTAGGCCATGAGAAGTGAAAACTAAATAACGTTTGAATAAGGATGTAAGCGTCCGGCTCCTCCAACTTCCAAACTAACATTTTAATAAGCCGCAAGCGCAGACCGACCGCAAACCATGAACGCTACTTTAACTTGTTCAGCACACCGGTGCCGAAATATCTATTTAAGAGCTCGAGTTGGGTACTGTAATGGAATAATTTTATAGTAGCTTGCATTTAACTTATTAAAGATAAACTTGTTGCATTCTAAGTGTCTAAGTGTGTCTTTACTTTTGATTATTTTAGATGCCGTTTGTTTTGTATATACGTTCGCTTCGCTTCGGTTAGTGTGAGTTTTCCGAAACACTCTATCTAGTGCTGAAAATTGCATTAAAATCCATTGTTTAGTTTAAAAGATCAAATTTAAGCAAGCAGACAGCGGACGCGAATTCATTTTATACTATGTATAGATTCTGGGAGTCGCCCCTAGGCTAACACGGCAAGCAGTCATTGTATAATGTTGGAGAATTACAAAGGTATTGTTCATAAAATAAAGAACCTACGCATATCACGCGCATCTACGCAATCAGTGTTATCAGCGTTATGTCACGTCCTATTGGCCCCACTCACAATCGCAAGTTAATATTTTCTGGTAGCTACAAACCATTTAAAATCCTTATGAACAAATCAAATAAATTAAGTTCAATGACACCTTTCAAAGAGTTATTTTGTCAAAAATATGTTGAATTTTATCGGTAAAAAGAAATGTGTCTTAGGCTGTATTAATAAACTCATCTTGACTGCGTGGCCCGTCACAAGATACGTCAAAGTAAACGCCAAACCATATAACACTGTCATTTTTGACGCAGCTTGATACGAACATTAGAGTTGAGATCAGTTTATTAATACGGGCCTTAATGTTCAAAATTATTTTATAGTTAGTAGTAGTCATGCTGTACTCATGCTGATTTCAATGCAAATTGAAACATGAGTGTCGTTTGTTAATAAAAAACGATAGATGGCGTTAGTCTGGTATACCCTCCGAGTATGAAAAAAACCGGGCAAAAGCATGTCGGACCATGCTCAGTGTAGAGTTCCGAAGCCGTTACTACAATCAAATTACACCTCGCGACAAGCTTAACTTCGCCGTTGGAAAACCGTTGTCCACGTACATCGATATAGGGCGGGGTCAGTTTACCAAGACCGCAAATAAGTTTTCTTTAGATATAAACATTTAAACCATTTGTAACTTTTATATGTGCTTTCATTTAGTTTTTTTTAGATGTTTAGTACTTGTACGAGTAGTTTAGGCTGTACTGGCACTTGACTCTAACAAAAATTCAAAATCATCCCCACGTTACGTGTAGGGTCGGTACAGTAAAACATTATTTTTCAGCAAGCAATCACTAATTTCGTGGATCTTAAGCAGGGTCTTAGTGGCATAAGTGGTAATGCGCCTGCATCGGCCCGGGTAGCCAGAGGAGGTGTAGGTTCAAATCGTACCTAAGACTGAGGATTTTTTTTCGCTTTAATATAGACATATAGTTCTCTAACTTTCTTCTTCTATCGAGTAAATCCTCGCGTCCGTATTAAGTACTAAAATTGGCCAGCACAGTGATATTAACGTTGACTTTTGTATCGTCATCTAACAACGTATGGAAACGTGAGTCTGTACCATCAATAGGTACCATCATTTTGTCAAAACACCTTTCAACAAACGTCTCATTGCGCAGATTTTTCATTTTATCGAATGGCATTTCTCGCCGCATAACCTAACCTATGTTATTAATGTTTCAGATATCCTGAAAACGCCATGGTTTTAACAGATAATAGCGTTCGATGAATTTAAATTCGATGAAATGATGGGATTCACTTTAATACTTGGAATAGTAAAGGCTACTTAAATACGGTCCCTATGATTGAAATTTCCGCGCGAGAGCGATGAAACGCCCTTAATAAAAAAAAGAAGTATACGTGGAAAACTTTAGTAATAAAAGTTATATCCACAATACTATAGATGAACAAAAATACTATCAAAACTCTTCAAATATTAGATCTAGGGTGCTTAATTAAACCTAACTCTCTTAAGCAAATTTGTCGAAGCCCGTTAAAACAACGTTTATAGACTTTGCTTGAAATAGGGCAATAAAATTCACCCCGATCTCAGCCGATGTATAATTTAACTATCAATAACCAAAAGAAAACTCGAGGGGACCTAATGACATTAAATTTTGAGACAATAACACCCTCGAATCATTTTGGGGCTGGCTAAATTACATGTCAAACGGTTCGAAATCCAGAAATATTCCCTGATAATTTACCCAGTTCCCCCTCCTCCCTCCCCCGGGTGACAAGGACAGCTAAATGTCATTATAAGTTTGAGTAGCGCTCGCATCCTCCGGCCCCCGGCGGTTTTCCGATGGTTTTCTTGTTACTCCTATTTATTTGTGCGGAGTTAAAACGGTTTCAGGGGTTTAACGCGTCGGTTGTCCTTTCTTTCATTTAGATAATATGTTAAATTCAGAATTACTAAATTTTAGTTACACTTTATGACGAAGTTATCAGCTGTAAAGGTTAATTGAAAATAACCGAATTTTAAACTAACCCTAACTGCAAATAACTCATCACTCTCTCTTAATCTTTTTTTATTGTTTTTTTATAGTGTGTATCTGACATTATAATTTCTTATGCCTTCGAACTAATTAAATAATTATAGAATAGAAAACAATAGAATCTAGAGGTAAATAGGGTCAAAGCTCCATTATGCTGCCTAGTTCCTTTTACAAATAGGTAAATCCAAATGTATAATCAATGCAGTATTCCCCGCCATGAAAAGTTTTACAGTTGACAGTTTAACGAGAAGAATTTCGTTCAAAAGATCATGTTCAATATATCCCGATGACGTTGCCGTATATTTTTCCGAGGACAATAGACACTTTTTTCTAAACACCAATTTTCCAGCATCACAAAACAAGCACTAACTGCCGCCCCGTTTAGTTGGCAGCTCTGCTTTATCTTTTATTTTTGAACAATATACCGTGTTCTGCCTTCGAGCTGTGTAACCGAACCCAGCGAGTCTTTAGAGAAATGAATACAAAGAGGTTTTATATACGCAGTTTGTAAGGAGGTTTGAGGCAGTGATATTCTTTCCTCTTAAGTATTTTTTGTAGGTCAACTTTTACTAGTCATTGGGATAAAAGTAGGTAAACGGCGAAGTCATAGATGCGACTTCTTTTTTTTTAGACGAAGTAACAAAAACGCCATTAGTCTGATTGACTTAAAAAACTAGAAAGTAATTGATGACGAAGTAATACTCCTAGTAGTTTATGACTGATGCCTAATTATGTGTACCTACAATCGCATACGTAACTTTTTCTACATGTAGGTATATCATAAGTTTTCTTCAATATGTGGAAACCTGTATCTGTGATTGCCCTGTATCTTAATGCACTGTATCTTAATGTTAACATTAAAGTATTGGTAACCGATACTTTAATATGAACATTAAGATGCAACCACATCGATAACCGATACTTTAATGACATGCTATACTTTAATTTTAACATTAATATACAACCACAGATAAGTACAGGTGTCTAAATATTCCTCTAGGCCATTGGCTTAAAAACATAATATTACTTGGATGGTAGCATGTACATAGAGTTAAAAAATATTCTATACTTTAATACCAAAGAGAGTTCCTTCAGACGAACGCAATTTCAGCATAATATAAACGACATAACCCGATTTCGTGGAAAGCAAACATTTCAAAGGTAAATTCCCTGGGTACGGAAAACTCACCTTTACCGTTTCTAACTGATCCCTATACATTAATGATGTAAAAATATGCAGGACAGGAATTCGCTGCTACTTCGGCCGGGAACAAAAATGTTGACGAGTGTCATTACCATATTTCTATACGTACAAAGGCTGCGTCTGCGCGCTTTTAAATGCTAAGCTGGATAAAGGCCTGGGGCGGAAATATTAAATCATGATTTTTAAGGCTTGCGGACGGAGCTTAGGTAGCTTAGCCTAAAGACGCGCGTGTAATGTCTACGAGGAATATAAGTCACGCTAATACGGAGTTAATTTCGCGTTATTTAAGAATATTATTATACTAATGACGTTTAGCTATTCTTCTGAAGTGGCAGTTGGCGGGGCACATTGCTCGCAGGACTGATGGCCGATGGGTTCAGAAGGTTCTGGAGGAGCGTCCGCGGACCGGAAGACGAGCTGTAGGTAGGCCTCCAACAAGATGGAGTGACGACCTCGTCAGGATCGCGGGACCGAGGTGGATGCGAAAAGCACAAGACTGGTCTGAGTGGAGAGCCTTGGGGGAGGCCTATGTCCAGCAGTGGACGTCTTTTGGCTGACATTATGATGATTATGAATGACTTTAGATAATGTTTTCTGTGAAATGCAGATGTCATTACGATCATGGGGCCTATAGTCAAGATGCATTAACGCTCATTATCATTTAACTTAAGAGGCTCTTGTCGTTGGAGTAATTGCCATTTTTTTCTGTTCTCTGTAAGCTTTTTCACCTTAGACTTCTGTCGCTAAGTTAGAGATTATTCGAAAATCGACCAAATGTATTGACGTAAGCGCATATCGCGTCGACCACCTATATCAACTTTATACATTTTGTCAATAAAAACAGAAACTTTAACAGAGTTTGCGTCTTGACTAGGAATGCTGGTAACATTACCATCGTATGCCTTCCGCATGCTATGAAAATTACATAACACCTTAGATACAAAGCTGTAATGATGTATTTACACAGACAAAAAAGGATAAAGATAGCTCATGAAATTTGTTCGTTGCCCCGAATACTCCGATGTCATTCGAAACGTATTTTACTCAATTCGGTAATCTTCATGATTATATTTTCATGTCTGTATCTGTTGAACGGATCAATAAACCCCCGTCCCAGTAACAAATAAAAGTCTATTTAAAATGTACTTGTCCCGAAGGGTTCAACTTAAAGAACTACCTGACATGAGAAACCCGTGTAGTTTGTTACCTCACGAAATACAACCGTTATCAGATGTGGAATCCCCGATTCAAAGTGTGTGTGTGGAAATTTTGAAATTCCTCTGAAGCTGTGGTGGGAGTTATATATCAAAGCAAAGTTCTACCCGCAGTTAGGTTCAAAACTGAAGCTCTCGTTGGTAAGTAAGATACTATGTTATTTTTAAACTAGCGTATATTTACGACTCCGCACGGCACAAGATGACGATTCTGGCAATGCAGAACGTCATCGTTATTGCAAATATATAGGACCGACTATTAATGACCTAACAATGCTGCCGGAAGGTCGCGTTTAGCGCTATGTCCATTTCATACATTTTATCAGTTTTCGTAAATCGTGTACGTTAACTTTAAGCATCTTGTCAAGGCGGGTTATTATGACATGGTAATGCCGTTCATTTTACGGCGAGCGCAAAGAACAGAGTTACAGCAGTTATAAGCGGCGATTGCCAGCCTGGATTGTTCGTAAATTAGTCTTCAATGACCGGACCCAGGTGATTCTTAATTATAAGGTTACGTAATTAAAATGTATTATTTAATGTAGCCCTAAGAATAGCTAAACTGAAGTGGCAGTGGGCGGGGCACATTGCTCGCAGGACTGATGGCCGATGGGGTCAGAAGGTTCTGGAGTGGCGTCCGCGGACCGGAAGACGAGCTGTAGGTAGGCCTCCAACAAGATGGAGTGACGACCTCGTCAGGATCGCGGGACCGCGATGGATGCGAAAAGCACAAGACCGGTCTGAGTGGAAAGCCTTGGGGGAGGCCTATGTCCAGCAGTGGACGTCTTTCGGCTGACATGATGATGATGATGATTTAATGTATCACTAACATAGATGTAAGAAATCTTTTTTGTCACTAACCAAATGAATTATAGATATTTAGAATAAATTATTTTAATTTTGAATTTGAATATACCTCTATTTTTTTTTAAGCGCAAGTCTTTTGACTCCGTGCCTTTATCATTACCTCCGTCATGATTAAAAGCTGCAGTCTTGTAAAATTAAAATGTGAAAAAATATACCATATTACATTCACTATTAATCGAACAAGAGTTTCGTAACGTTAACAATATGGTTTGAGACAAAGTGGACTAGACATTTTAAGTAGTTCCCCAGTTCATTGTTCAATTTTGTTGATAATATGGTTTGACACGACAATAACTGATGAATCTGCTTTAAGGAATGTGTTTTCCGGGAGAACAGTAAGTTTATTCTGGAAATAATAAATAAATACGTTAGCATCTGAGCATTAGCGTCAATCAAAGCTGAATAACGTCTTGTTAGGATGTTGAATATAGACGCTTATTCACAACAATCAATAGAAAATAAACAACCAATAGGTACATTTCTTCGTAGATGAAGGCGACCTTTAACTCAATGAAAGTTCGTGCTACTACGGCATATAGGTATATTGAACCGCTAAGTTTCGTCCACTCGATTGGCCATCGGCTTAGGTTACTCGACGGCTATTATCCGTAGTAGCTAGCCCGATTCCGGCCAGTTAGCTCAACTTAGCTAATGTAGCTCAGTTTAGCTATAACTTGAAGTAACTGGCAGGCCAGTTGGTCGCCTCTGTACTCGTAGTAAGATGGTGGAGTTCTGAATCGCCTTATATATAATATTTTATATATTTGTTCGCATCAAATACAAGTTTCTATATTGTTATTACTATAACTATACTAATAATACCCACTGATAATTTGCGAGTAAATGTTTTTAAAGATCATATTAGAAACCCTTTTTCTCGGAGCAGATTTTAAAGTTTGAAAAATATTTTAAATAAACAGTTGCTCTTACGTTTTTATATTATTTATATCTCAACACGTACCAAACACATTTTTACGTTAAAATTTTAAGTGAGGCAGCCTGTTCGATGTATTGATTGCTTCACACGTTGTCCTTGTTTAATTCAATCAGATGCCAAACAATTACGAGCTGTCATAGAACCAAGCAGACCCCTAAATTACGTTAAAACATTAAACTTAAGTTCGCGTCCCTTTTAACGGAAACACTTTCGAGTAACGAGATTTCGGACAAGCAGCTTAAATGGGTCAATAAAAAATTAGGGTCTCTGGAGTTGAGGGAACTCGAGGTGCTCGCTTTTTGTTCGGTTTCCCTTTTTTGGCACTTTGTAATAATGTATCTCTTGCCTGTGGGAACAATTAAGTAACTTTACATTGATACTGAGATTAACAAGGAAAAAGTAATGGGTATAGCTAGCAACAAAAAAGGTAAATCAACATAGTAGACGCAGAAAAGGTACGAGCCAATTAGCATACTATTTTAAGAATGGTAACTGACAACGATGATAGAGTATGGGGTCCTTTTACCCTTTGACTTTCAAAATTATCACGAACTGCAGATGTTACAGGACGTCAAAATTCGAAGCAAATCACATGGAACGCAGAGTGTTAGCACCATGCAAACACTCTGACAAGTCTTGCGGACTAGTCCGTTCTACTTTAAGATGCAGTAGACTGGACCAATACAATATGTTTGGAGATTTAGTTGTAATCAAAATATTTAAAGATAAAAATTCCAACTAGAGAGTCTGCACTAGTCATAAGCATAAATAATGCTTTTTGGACTAAAAAACGTTATGACAGCTGCGAGTCCTTTGCGATTCGTTTTCCGTTACTCCTCCCATTTCTCTTTATAAGGAAGGAGCGATTTTCAAAGAAACCTTTTTTTTGAGTACCTAAGTATGTATCGTAAATATCAAGTTTCTATTCTATGCATAGTAGTTTTAGCTGTCAGAAGCGAAATGGTCACCGTGTAAACTTCCAGAGATTTACATACATACGTCCGAAAATGTTCAGCCCACTGCTAATTGAAAATTAGCCCGACTTGTTGCACTGGTCACGTTAAAACGGAACACGAATTCGAATTGCCACCAACCCCGGCTATATGTAGGGGAAAGATGCAGAGCGGTTGAACAAAAGCTGGTGCACTGCAGGACGACCGACTTATAACAGCTACCTCACTTGACGACGGAAAACATTAGGAAGACCCCATATTGAGTTGGATTTCAATGAAAAGAAGATCGAAGATGAAAGAGATAAAGTACCTAGTAACTTAATTCAAAACTGGAAATTTGTAAGATATAAATTCGGGTTAGAGCTGATCAGCGGAAAGACAGTAGAGGAAAATTGCCCCAGCCATGATGAGTGTCGGCTGTAAGGGGTAAATCGTCTACATAATGAGCTTCAAGTACATCGCTACTGCTCTTTTCACAGCAATATAATTCGTGATCATTTGTAAATTAGCTTTCGACAATAATCTAACGACATTTGCAACAGAATTTAAGGTTTTCAGGATTTAATCACTAAGTATATATTTTTGCCGAGACATTAAAACTCTTCTTCAACCTATCGTGCCTAAATGACCAAAATTAACCACGGTAGTGCAACCACCACCATCTGTGCCTTCATTCGCCATCCCGCCTCTCGACCGCCATTTATTCAAATTTGTAAAACCGCACGAATTCTGACGTCCTTATTGAGCGCACTCGCCGCAATTTCTAAATGGACGCAGTTCACATGAAAGAATGGTTTGCCACCCCTGCAGGAACCAATTTAACAAGACCCCTGTCATAACGTTTATGACGTTTGTGAAGAGACTATTGTTGCTTGGACTATCATCCATTTTGTGGTTTTTCAATAAGAGGTGTGACTGGGTACAACCACAGATGGCACAAACGCATCGCGGATTTTGCCTTGGATTAGTATGGCGGTATGTTGTTTTTCTTTTTTCTTTTGGAGATTAATTCTCAAATGTTTGTGTTTTAGATTATTCTGCAAGAAATGTCGCTAAATACATAAGTTGTTAGAAAAATCTTGCAGTGTTTTGTAGTATTGATTGAAGAAGCCATAAAGATGTAGCTACCTATAAAATAGAAAATAACGACTTGACATACTTCAACAGCTTAGAAGCTTTAAGGCTGTGTTGCCAAGATTGGTATGAATGTGAATTATTTCAATGAAGACATTGTACATGTTATTATTCTGTAGCATTTACTTGTACGAGCCCCACGGTCCGCCGGGCGAAGTGTATTCCAGACGAAATCCCAGGCTTTATAACAAAATTGTTTCAGTGTCTTTTCAAAGCATCCAAGATATTAAATGTAGAAGATCTAACCTTTTAAGTTAGCGTTCACAGCACAGCATTCTGTGCTCGAGATTCCGAAATTGTTTTTTGTAAAAATGATGGCGAATAGATTAATTATTTAAGAACTCCGAATATTTTTCCAAATTGTGTTGTAAAGATCTTAGTTAATTACTTTTTTGTAGCCTCTTATTTTTAAGGGAGGTTGTAAGGTTTATGGAGGAAGTTATTAGGATAATGAATAATAATTATAAATTAGATTGGAAGGTAAAATCAATGCTGGCGCGAATCGAACCAGTTTTTTTTAAAAGGTCGATTTTAGGTATGCTTAAAGAAGTTTGTTTCAAAATTGTTACGCCCGCTTTGGACTAGTAGTCGGATTGAAGTCATTTTGTTTGTAACCTCATTGTTTTTTTAATACTAGCACCAGCTGTGACGTAGATAAGACGATGTGGCGTTTAAGCTCTTTAGCCATTAGCAGAAGTCTGTAAGTAAATAATGAACAAAAAATAATTGTATGCTTTTGAGACAAACCTATATCACGATTTTATTCACAACACCTATTAATAAAGTTCCTTTTGTCAATAATTGGTTATTTTTGAATAATAAAGTGATTGGTTCTTCTAAATGAAATTGTAAAAAAATAACTACAGCCTAGGATAGATGCCTTAAGCAGCCAATAAACATCAAACTCTTGCTGCTACCATCATCTTGTATTCAGCGACAGTCCCTACTGATCTGAACTCAAGTTGATGGTGGATATTAGGACAAGTTGGATTGAGAAATTTATTTTCCTAATTTCTCTTCCTTAAAAATAATTTGGACAGTCACCACTGTCACCAGTAATAATGATATTATCCAACATTGGGCTCAAAAATATCTGACACGTCTTTATTGAAATCAGAAATTCAGTCAGAAATTTCTGAGCGCATTGTTGGATAGTATATGCTGGTGACTGGACATAACATTTTAAATTATTACGTATTAAGAATTTTACAAAAAGTACTAGGGTGTCAAAGCGCTTTGGCAGCTCACGGGCTCGTACATTACAACATCCCAGGGTTTCCCAAAAATTCCAAAATCCGCCTAGGTGTTTTAGTCGGTATGGACCTCAAAACCTGGCTTTTATCCTTACGAAGTCGGGTTTATTGTAAGTCTCCCTTAAAAAGGAAAAGGTGTGTCTGAGGGTTGGAAACTCATCCACCGATATGTTTGATCAAGTTCAAATCAAAAGTCAAACTGATTAGGTAATTACGTTCCCGCAAACTTGGCAACTCGGTGTAAATAAGATAACATTTATATCAACGTTTACTTACCAAAACTCAAATCTTAGTCAAGAAATTTACTCTAAAAAGCTACTTTAACGGTTTAATCGCAGAGTTTATACTTGAATATTACGGAAATGAAATATAAGAGGTTGTAGAAGTAAGTAAAAAACATGCCAGTAATTGGTAAACTTCTCCGAAGTCAACAATTTCTACGCAAGAATTATCTAAGCATATTTGGAATTGCTGGTACGAAACGGTGAGCAGATTTTGTCGTATTTTTGCGAGAAATTTAATAAAGAAAATATTTCGGTGCAAATATTCAAATCGGAAAAATTACTTTAAGGTTATAATGAACCGATTGAAATGTTAAGAGTATTTCTGGAAAGTCTACAAGCTAGTTTCTACAAGGTAGACCAACGATAGGACAAGGGTAGCAGGAAAGAGCTGGATACGGGAGCCACAGAACCAATCATGGTGAAGTTCTCTAGGAAAGGTCGGAATTTAGCAGAGGACGTGTTTTTGCTGACATCATGATAAAGTAGCTTCGATAAAATTCGTTTATTAAAAAAAATAGCAATTAAAATTGGTCGAGTTTGTCTTTAATTTTTAGTTAAATGGCTTGTTTTCAGTTTTGTGTTCCGTGACACTAGTAAAATCAACAAAAACAAAACCTGGTGCGTTGCAAAACTCGCAGACATTGATCCGTATTTTCAATCTTCTTGTGACCAAGTGCGTGGCAATGATCGAAACGTCGAGGTAATAATTGAAAGTGATTTTTTTACGCGATTAATTCCCGTACTACAAATAAAAGTTAATAGATATAGCAAATAAGTCACAATTTGATATTTATTTAAGTTGCCAAGATATGTAATATGTGCCAACTCGCCTTTTTTAAGCTACGAGGGAGGGATCGTATGAATAACTTTGAACAGGACTTAATTCCTCTGAAAGAATTTGAATATTTTACACCTCTAAAGTACATTTTACCATTCAAATTTCAACATTTTTATGATTCTCAGAAGTCAAAAAATATATTTATACACACAAATATTATGTATCTACACAAACTCGGTCAGAAAACAAGGCAAATAAAAGAGAGAAGGCATTAGTGGCCTTTTGTACCAGTTCGATGTGAGCAAAAACAAATGAAAGTGTAGTCTCTATTGTTCCCGGGAAAAATACTTGCTAATTACTCCTCTAAATTGCTTCCCGTGTTGTTTGTGGAGAGTTTATGGTGCCATTTGGTTTTGTAAAGAGCTTGGTGGTTGCTCGATATTAGTTCAATCAATATCGGAGGGCTATCTAATTGATTTACAGTCACTAATTAAGGGTGTACTGCTGTTTGGTCAAAATATTTTTCGCCAAATTTCACTTCCCATAAAACTTATCGCAGTAGTTTCATTTCCCAAACGAATCTTTAACACATTTGCATTTCGCATTTTATGCATTTGGTCTAATTATCATTCGGAATTATTTTACTTTGTCAAGTTTTATCAAGACAAATGATTATTAAGCAATCATTGGCAAATATTATATTCCAAAAAAATGTTTTAAATTTATAGCATAATTTTGCCAAATGACAATTTATTTTATCGAGATTAAAGTGACTCTAATAAAAACGAACTGCTGCTAGGAAAGTAGGCTAGGTTTGGTTAGAACTGTGACCCCCCACTAAAACGAACAGCTACGAGAAAAGTACCGAGAGTAGGTTAGACTCGCTTGCAACTGATAGGGTAAATTATTTTACCTGAAATTATTCGCAGGATATAAATTGTATACCATACCATATTTTGGCAAAAGTATGTTATGCGTCGGGAAGTGACGACCCCACCGCCCGTCGTGTGGTAACTGCTCACGGCGCAGTCAGTCAACCGACGAACGGCGGTCAAACCGTTCCGAGATGGGCGGAAGCCAAATGCCAGACACAGGACGGGCTGCAGCGTCCTGTGATTTACTTCCGCCCCACTGCGATCCCCAACACGCTCGCCAAGCGTGGGGATTATGGCACTAACCCCCCCTTATGGTGTACACCAAAAAACCACGGCCCCTAGTCCCCGGCGGCTCCGCTAGCCCGGCCCAAGGTAGCGGGTTCGGTAACGGCGGAGCAGGGGGTGCTAAGAATCTCCGGCAGAGATCTGGCTACCACCACCAAACGAATCTGGCCCTGGTGACACACAACTGCCGCACGCTCAGGACTGACGAGAAGATCCTAGAACTGGAAGAATGTTTGGACAAGTTACGATGGGATATCTTAGGGTTATCTGAAGTCCGAAGACAGGGAGAGGACTCGATGATCCTGAAGTCCGGTAACTTGTTCTACTACCGGGAAGGTGACGCCCTGTCACAGGGTGGTGTCGGGTTTATCGTCCGTAAGTCGCTCGTCAACAACGTGGAGTCGATCGGGAGTGTGTCGACAAGGGTGGCGTACCTGATACTCAGAATTACCAAACGGTATTCGCTGAAGGTCATCCAGGTTTACGCCCCCACTTCGACGCATTCTGACGATGAGGTGGAGGCAATGTACGAGGACATCTCGAAAGCCATCCAGACCTCTAAAACGCACTACACGGTGGTGATGGGCGACTTCAACGCGAAGTTGGGCATGAGAGAAGGTAATGAGCTGAGAGTGGGACACTTTGGTGTTGGCAGGCGAAATCCCAGGGGCCAGCGGTTGGCTGAATTCTTGGAGAGGGAAGGACTCTTTATGATGAATTCCTTCTTCAGGAAGAAGCCACATCGCAAATGGACCTGGATTAGCCCGGACGGGTCGACAAAAAATGAGATAGACTTCATCTTGTCTACCAAACGCCACATATTCAATGATGTCTCTGTGATCAATAGGCTAAAGACTGGCAGTGATCACCGAATCGTAAGAGGCACATTGAATATCAACACAAGGCTTGAAAGGTCACGACTGATGAAGTCTACGCTCCGTCCAACCCCAGTCCAATGCCAAAACCCCGAAACCTTCCAGCTCGAACTCCAAAATCGCTTCGAATGCCTAGCAGAATGCGAGTCTACGGACGATCTGAACAACGGGTTTGTACAGGCTGTCCAAGCTGCTGGGTCGAAGTTCTTTAAGACCCACAGCCAGAAAAGAACCCAAAAACTCTCAGACCACACTCTTAAGATCATGGACGAACGGAATGAAATGCGGCTGCAGTCTTCAGTGGACATGCAGAAGTACAGGGGGCTTAACAGACAAGTCTCTAAGTCATTACGGACAGACCTGCGCACCTTTAATACTTCGCGTATTAAAGATGCTATCGAGCGAAACAAGGGCTCTAAGGTGTTCGCTAGGGATTTGTCTGTTGGGCAGACCCAGTTGATGAAACTGAAGACCGAAAATGGCACCGTAATTTCGTCCAAGGCCGAGATTTTGAGTGAGGTTGAGAAGTTCTACGGACAGCTGTACAAATCAACTCGACCCGTTGAAAGTTTGGCTACAGATCCCAGAGCCAAACTCACCCGACATTACACCGAAGACATCCCGGACGTCAGCCTGTACGAGATCAGAATGGCCCTGAAGCAACTGAAGAACAATAAGGCGCCAGGGGACGACGGAGTTACGGCTGAGCTTCTGAGAGCGGGTGGAATGCCGATACTTAAAGTCCTCCAGAAGCTCTTTAACTCTGTTATTCTCGAAGGCGGTGTTCCAGAGGCGTGGACCAGAAGTGTGGTGGTCTTGTTCTTTAAGAAAGGCGATAAAACCTTATTGAAGAACTACAGACCCATCTCACTTCTGAGCCACGCTTATAAGTTGTTTTCAAGGGTCATTACAAATCGACTCTCACGCAGGTTCGACGACTTCCAGCCTCCTGAACAAGCCGGTTTCCGGAAAGGCTTTAGTACCATAGACCACATTCACACGCTGCGCCAGATTATACAGAAGACTGAAGAGTATAATCGGCCCTTATGTCTAGCGTTCGTGGACTATGAGAAGGCCTTCGATTCGGTCGAGACATGGGCGGTGCTCGAGTCACTACAGCGGTGCCACATCGACTATCGATATATCGAAGTGCTGAAGTGTTTGTACAAAAATGCCACTATGTCAGTCCGGCTCCAGAACCAGAGCTCGAAACCGATTCAGTTGCAGAAAGGTGTGAGACAGGGAGATGTCATATCTCCGAAACTGTTCACCGCTGCACTGGAAGATGTCTTCAAGCTTCTGGACTGGGAAGGACTTGGCATCAACATCAACGGCGAGTACATCACTCACCTTCGATTCGCGGACGACATCGTAGTCATGGCAGAATCGCTAGAAGACTTGAGTAAGATGCTCGGAGACCTCGATAGAGTTTCCCAACGGGTGGGCCTGAAAATGAACTTGGACAAGACGAAAGTCATGTCCAATGTTCGCGTTTTGCCAATACCGGTTCACGTGGGGAATTCTCAACTTGAAGTTGTTGATCAGTACGTATACCTGGGACAAACTGTCCAACTAGGTAAATCCAACTTCAAGAAAGAGGTCGATCGCCGAATCCAACTCGGATGGGCAGCGTTCAGAAAGTTAAAGCGGATCTTCTCGTCCAAAATACCGCAGAGCCTTAAGTCGAAAGTCTTCGACCAGTGTGTGTTGCCAGTGATGACTTATGGATCAGAGACTTGGCCGCTGAATGTGGGCCTCATAAATAAGCTCAGGGTCACTCAGCATGCAATGGAAAGAGCTATGCTCGGAGTTTCTTTGCGCGATATGATCCGTAATACGGTAATACGCCAGAGAACCAAGGTAACCGACATAGCTCAGAGAGTTAGCATGCTGAAGTGGCAATGGGCAGGCCACATAGCTCGGAGAACTGATAACCGTTGGGGAAGAAAAGTTCTCGAGTGGCGGCCCCGCACCGGTGGACGGAGTGTTGGACGGCCTCCCACCCGGTGGTCTGACGACCTGGTTAGGATCGCGGGGAGCCGCTGGATGCAAGCGGCTCAAGACCGTGACTTGTGGCGCTCTTTGGGGGAGGCCTTTGTCCAGCAGTGGACGCCCCCGGGCTGATGATGATGATGTTATGCGAAACGAAACATTTGACTACATGAAATTTGGTAAAATAAAACATGACCAAATAATTGTTAAGCAATAATTGGCCACAAAAAAAAATACTAACAGATAATTTTCCACACGTTGTTTTAACTTGTGATTTTTTGCCAAATTATAATTTGGGAAAAATAGTTTGGGAAGTAATACATTGGGAAACGATTTTTGCCCAAAAATTAGTAAACCCTAATTAAGCTGTAGACTACGATGAATATACTAAATAGCTCTTATTTACTTGAAATTAATGGCGATCAAGTAAACTAATACGATAGCATATCAAAAGCGACATAGTTTTACCGAGTTGAATAGAGTCTTTGAAAAAGTTGTTAGAGAATATTACAAAAAAAAAAGCTGAAAAACGCTAGAGAGAGATATCACAAATTGTCGTCATATCTCCAATCCAATATCTGCACAAGACAAAGCCAAGTTATACGAGTCTATAGCATGAGGGCCGAGTTTATTGACCTTTGAACTTAGAACGGGAGCTTCCTTGGGAATATTGGCAAGAGTCCTAGTTTCCTAGTGCTCGAAATATTTGGAGGATCAAGACTTTTTATGACTGCGTGAACAATGTACAAGAAAGGCAGTAAATTATTAGGTTTTTGCGCGTTCGTAGTGTTTAGAAAACAGGGCCTCATTTCTTGGACATGTTATCGTATTGTTATTAAATCGTATGGCATAAATTACATAAAATAAGCATTACTTTTTCATGTCAAAGATACATAGGACGTAGTTTTGCAAATGGGAACCAACCCACAAATATTTTGCAAACGAGAACCAATCCACAGTAACGAGAATGACAGTTGACATTTTATTGCCAAATCTTTGTGGGTGGTTCCCGTTTGCAAAACTACGTCCCATTAATACTAACAACCAATAGGTATAAAATTAAAGTTAATATGTTTAAAATATAAGATTTCAGATGTCAAATGTCAACGTGCCTGCAACGTTGACAATACGATTTACATGCCAAAAGCAATACAGTCTTATCGTGTAGAATAGTGACCCACTTAAAATACTGTCGTATCTACTAAGAAGTAGCTTTTAAACCTAGCGGCTAGAAAATCTCAACTTTACGAATACTAAAATTACACTTTAGGTTATGAATGCAAAATTGTGCGTGTGGTTAGTATGTTTGCGGATTTAAATGATTAGTATCACAAATTATATAATGAGTACGGCAATAATTGTATTATAATGGCATATTTTAAACGGCGATTTAAAATCCCTAAATTCTATATTACCTACTCCGAATATCACTAAACCTTACTAAGCTACGGATGTTTATACACTACGTCAAAATCTTAACTGTATTGTAGCACCGCTACGACGCTACGAGCGCGCTACGAGCACAACGGCGTAGTTTACTATTTCTATACTAGAACCTAATAACCCACTCTAGGAGGATGTACGGCCGTATTAATAAACATGGCTGCCAATATGGCGTCGTGCGTGCCTATTACTTGTCTAAGTCGATTATTAAACTGCTAATTTCAATGTCGAAACTGAATTTATTCTTTGCAAATCGCCTACCCCAATTGCATCTTTATAATGAGTACAATTGTACTTAACTTTTTTTTTATTGCATGTATTGTCTTTTTAGTTTATTAAATGAATATTATTAATTCGAAAATGTTTGTGTGTGTGTGTGAGAGTTGTCATGTTGGTAACGCCTTCACAATGAAACGGCTTCACAGGTTTAGGTAAAACTTGAAATGGGGATATCTTATATAACAAATAATCTGTCTACCTAATTTCCTGAAAAAAAGTGATCCCGTGGGAAAGCCAGTGTTAAAATAAAGAGTTTACATACATACCTTATACACATATATGTGCGTTATCGTGAATTAATCTATCCATGAAGTAGCTATTCTACCTTATACAGTCTGTGAACACTCAATAGGTGCTTCGTTTTTGTACTCCTCTGTCACTCGCTCTTAATAAGAGCGTATGAGAGCAAGACAGAGACTAGTAGAACAGGCCCAAACCCGAACAAACCGGAACCCGAAGCGCCTTCTATGACCTATCGCACTGTAGGTATCTTAGTTGGCTTATGTACTATATCAAATTAAACTTTTAGATTTTAAGTTCTTCTAGGTTTTGGCTAGAAAGTAATATAATATTTGATGTAGACGTGAGCCCGCCAGCCATTAGTGTCAGGCAACTAACAGTTTGACTCTATGTTTTATAATTGTTTTATCTTATTGTTATATCGCTTCGGTGTATGTGAGTTTTTTGTAACACATAACAAACAATCCAGAATTTATTATACACTAGCTGTTCCCGTGCCCACTTCGTTTAGCAATTATTTTTTTAATGATTGACTATGACTCTCACAACTAAGGCTTTCAATTGATAAAAGAATTTTCAAAATCGTTTCAGTAGAGGGAGAGATTACAAACTTACCCTCTTTATAATATTAGTATAGATAAAAACCTTCATCTTGAATCACTCAATCTAGCGATGAAAATGACCGCATTAAATCTATCTCCAATAGTACGTGATTATGGAGAAATAACGGTTAATTGGTTCGTTTGACTTTGTACTCAGCTTTGCCCATTTAAATTACCACAGACTTTATACATAAATATAGGTACTAATTAGCTATCTGCGCCCAAAGGCGCTCGGGTTTAATTTTTATTTCATACACACCTTATGAAAAATAGTTTATATCCTATTCTCAGACATACTGAATATACTCATAAAATTTCATAAAAATCGTTTCGGAGGTGTTTTGTTACAAACACTGTGACACGAGAATTGTATATATTAGAGACATATATATATCTCACGCCGACCGCCGATGTTACTGTAAATCATTTAAAATTAGTAGACAATGGATAAAATAAGTTAGTAGTAGTAGTACAGTCAAAGAAATGTATTCTCGTCACCATAGAACCCTGTCGCAATACGGCCTGCTTAGACCCTTGCCATTTGGATATTTTGGTATTGTTATTAAAACTATTCTGATCAAGTTTACTAATATTTAAATCTAAATTTTAACTGTCCTCATAAAAAAGCTTCCTAGCCAAATAAAAAGACAAGAGGTTGAGAAATAACCCAAACCGCTTTTTCATTCCATTTCCGCAGCTCTAGCCCAGCTACTACAAAATTGGAGCTCAAACTATCGCTAGCCCTGTCTCCCATTCTTAAACACGTAATAACAGTAGAGCGAAAGGGATAAAGCTAGAGAAATTTCATGTTCATTGTTCGGAGTAAATATCTAGTATCGTCGCATTCCACGCACGTTGCTTCATGACGCGGGGATTCTTTGATGCCTACTCTCATTCCGGCTCTTTCCCGCAGACGCAAATGACGTCCCTTTTACTCTTGGTTAACTAGAGAAAGAGGCACTGAGGGTTCTCAGGAGATGTGCAAGTAGTGCAGCCCGTGACGGCTTTACAATCTCGCTTGTAATGGAGATGTGGAATAGTGGATCTGTTGAGAAGTGGGCTGAAATGACGAGCTAGAAGTGAACGACGATTTGTTTTTACCGTCGAAAACAATGCTTTACTTATACTCAGATTTTTCTAAGATGATGCTTGTGACAGCTCATTTAAACACTTATTTCTTTAACATTAAGTACATAAATACTACATCGGTACAAAACCTAGCGACGCCGTTCAGGAATTTAAATAATTATTCGCCTATTTTGAAACACATCGCTTGTGAGTATAGGAAGTGATTGAAACATAGAAATACAGCTGACAAAGGCATCATCTTAGAATAATCAGAGTATAGGTAAATACGATATTTTAATTACAATTACGTAACTTGTTCCTTTATCAAATTTGTTTATGAAAATCGTGATTAAAGAACGAATCAATCGTCACTAACTCTCAGTCAGTTGTGGCTCTAAGAGTCAATCTTTAAAGATAGGTGCAGTCAAGGAATTAAATACGTGACCCACCTTATTTCCAAAGTCAATCTGACATTCTACAGCAATAAAGTTGAGTTTACTCTCAATTACAAATGACTTGGCATCTCTAATGACAATGACATCTTCAAGCAGAATTTCTTTGAAATGGGTAGCAAATTAACGTCGGTGACCGTATTCATACATGTAAGTTGCAGACTTTAGTTTTTAGGGTGATTATTCGGCGTTTTAACCGCCGTCAATATTGTCTTCGCATACACAAGATAAACTTTTTAATTGTCTTATGATTTTAAATGGAATTAATACTACCCCCGGGTCCGTTGACTTTGACATCAAAAGTTGCTGGTAATTATCATTGTTTTCGTCAAAATATTGAAGACAACAATGACGGCGGTTGAAACGCCCAAATATTCACCCTTTAGTCACCGATCATTGACTGCTTACAAGTATCAAGACCCAAGCAAGACATACTTGACAGTTCTTAATTGCATAATAGCGAAGATCCTGTTGCTAGTATCAGACTCCACCATCAGATCTGCTCGTAGACACCATAACCTTGTCCTAAGGTTTAGAAATTTATAAATATTATATAACTATTTTCAACGGAAACTAGTTTAAAATTCGACTTATTAATAAACCTATAAACCTAATTTAGTTCAAGTATTCTTGGTCCGTTCCAACAAAGTCAAATGTCATAATGACAGATAACGACCAGAGCATGTTCCAAGCACACTTTAGTTATTGCGCGTTAACCTTGCAAGGTTTTCCGTGTCTTCAAGAAATTAAATGTAAAAATATATATGCGAGTATAGTTTTATATTATAAGTCATATTACCTTAATTGTAGAAACCTCCAAATCCAGTACATTTATTAGTTTTAAATCCATTACTACACATACCTACTCGAAGTTATGTACATTTCTGATATTACAATTTCCCCATAAATTAACTGAGTATCAATATTTATGGAGGTATAGAAAATGTTTATGTAGGCTGGTATTTAGGTCCCATTATGCTTCCGAAAGCATGTGGGGCGCAGGATGAATACTGATCGTGGCCCAGACATTTTGGCTGCTGGAAATGTGTTGCTAAGCAAATCTAGGCTACATTCAAGCATTTTGGGATAATAACTGTGCTTAAATTTTATTATAAGGGTATAGGAATGACGTGAGAATGTTAGTAATGGTGTTTAAATTTTTGTGTCACTTACAAATGTTATAACTTTTTATTAAAATAAATCGTATTGTATTCTTCCTACTAATATTATAAATGCGATAGTTTGTGTGTTTGTTTGTTCACGCTGCAACAGCTGGACGGATTTGGAATGGAGATACCCTAGACTAACACATAGGCTCCCGAAAAAAAAGTTCCCGAGGTTATAACGATAATTTAAATCTACGCGGACGAAGTCGAAGTAAACGTAACCAATTGGTTAAGATGTACGACAACAAAATTACAAATATTCTTTTTAATCACCTATTTAAGGATCAGAAAACGTTCTACACTGTCTGTCTATTTTTTTAGTATTTTTTTCTAAAAACCTAGAGTTTAATGAAACTAAAGCAAAAATACTTACCTTTCGGTACAGATTGAGAACCCGTGCCGTATCATTAATGTTATTTGTGCTTGACCAAATGAACAAGAAGCTTTACGATTCTTATTTAATTAAGGAATTAACTGGCACGCACTATTTGCTCCATATAAAAGTGCCGGCCGCGGCCCGCCCGCCACAAGTGAGAAGCGACTGATGTCGGACTACTCACTTCGTCGCTCAACTTTTATTTCAATCAATTTTATTTATTATCCACCAGTTCTAAAGTTAAATTCACAAATGGTAAAGTCATTGCTTCAAGCGTAGCCAACAGTCCGCCATTTTGATTTAGTTCGCGCGCAAAATGGCTACCAATTACACGGACGCGATTGGGCCATTGGCGTATCCATTGAAAATGTTAGTATATTTTATATCTTCTCCATCATTTGTTAACTTTGTCATAATACCACACCCAGAAGTGTAAAACTCCTTTAAACTCTGTTGACAGTGAGTCAAAACGTTTAGTATTCCTCTCTAAAGTCTCCCAATCGACAATTATCATTGTTAGTGACAAATTGCAGTCGATAATCCGTAAACCGTACCTAATCTATTGGAACGTGTGCATCTCAGCGATTCGAGCCATATTCCTGCTTCCTTAAAGTTGTGTTTCCTCTGCACGATTCAGAGAGTTTCAGCAAGTTGATAGATGGTCGACACATTTCCACATCCTATACGTCCCCTTGAAATATCGTGTTCCATATACTTGTTCGGTGCATCAGAATTGCCTCCAATGTCGTATAAGATAGCTTTCCATTATTTTATTTTAACTCACCTTCCTTTATAAGTTTATGATTCATTTTGACACCTTATTGTCGAGTCTCGATCCCTATTAACCATCGGTTATTTCACAAGGGAAGATTGAGGAGACTGGAATTCCTTACAGTTAGTTCATTAAACCGTAATTAGACACTTCATAATTTGTATTTCCCGTTTTTTGCATACCACATGAATAACCTTTCAGTTTCAATCTATTTTCATTCGTTTCTTTCTATCAATACTTATTAAACTGTTCTGTTAGCGACAGAATGACTGATAGACCCATCATAGCGTAAAGTCCTTCTTTCTGGTCGTTTCTTTAAAACACGATCGTCCTTATTTAAGAAAGACGACGTGCTTCTGTAGGATTCTCATTTCAACCCGTTAAGAGAAATGGATTGACCTATAAAGGCAAGAGCTGTGTGATATGAGCCTCTATTTCCCAATTTAAATGAAAGTTGAGGAACTAGGAGTATTTATTTTTGTCGTTCATTAATTTCTGTTTTCCCAGGGTGGTCAAAGAGGTAGAAGAGCACATGCTTGGATGGAACATTCCGGAAGAGCATCAGGATATGGTGCACGACCACTGGCGGACCTTCCCCGCCGTCAGCAAGTACTGGCACTACTGCCTCGCCCTCATATACACTATGCTCATGATTACGTCACTCACTGGAAACGGAATCGTTATATGGATTTTTGGAACGTGAGTACAATTTGTTACTTTACAGTTTATGTTCTCTGAGTCTAATTTTAACTAGGCTTTCACTCCTGAAGGTGTATTTGCCATGGACCTATCAGAGAAATAAATCCATGGATTTAACACGCGAGGACAATAGTTCGGGTAAAGAGTATTTTCTCTTAAGGGCTAATAAGAAGTGCACGGGGTTCCCTCCACGCGTTTCTGTCAACTTTTTTTATTCATGAAACAATTTAACAGGCTGTCAAATTTTATACACTCACCGGCAAAATTAGCGGAACGAAACATGAAAGGTGTTATTTTAACGTAAAAAATTTACTACATAGAAACAATAATATTTATTTTCCTTACACAAAACCATCTGTCCATTGAGAAGTCAGTCATTTTGTGTAGGGAAAATACATTTTGTTGTTTTAATCACGTAAAATTGTTAAGTTCAAAATTAACCTTTTTTTTTCGTTCCGCTTAATATGTGAGTATATTTTACCAGCTGTTAAACACGTATTTATTCAATGTTTTTCTCGTTTAGCCAGTATGGTAAAGTCACCAGTGGTCAACCAGAGACCAGTAGTAGACCTTATATGAGTGCGAAGAGTGGGAAATAAATATCTCTCGTCCTCTTCCCACTTATACAAAATATAGGCAGAGGTCGACTACAGGTCTCTGGCTGACCACTGGGGACTTTACCCTAGTTAGTCAATAAAATTTTGATGACATTTCAATTTAAACCACATAACATATCTGATCGAACTCCTATTTGACATTGTTTTTGTTCATTTATTTACCATTTTGTCAAGTAGTTCTGTGTGGTCATCACACGCACAGCCTTATTTACGAAGATGACCTGCTAAAAGCTTGCAATTTATACACTTTACGAGGTAACTTCTGACGGACCATTAACAAGTTCGGTTTCCATCGGAGTATTAACTACATATAACAACGCTGCCAGCATAAGTGAGTTCTGTTAGACTGTTAACTAGGTAAATAAAATCAATATATCAGCGGAAAATCGCTCCAATTGACCTATTCCCAAACTAAGCTTGTACTGGAGTACTAGACCACGATATTAATCATCATCATGTCAGCCGAAAGACGTCCACTGCTGGACATAGGCCTCCCCCAAGGCTTTCCACTCAGACCGGTCTTGTGCATTTCGCATCCACCGCGGTCCCGCGATCCTGACGAGCTCGTCTTCCGGTCCGCGGACGCCACTCCAGAACCTTCTGACCCCATCGGCCATCAGTCCTGCGAGCAATGTGCCCCGCCCACTGCCACTTCAGTTTAGCTATTCTTCGGGCTATGTTGGTAACCTTAGTTCTACTGCGGATATCATCATTTATGATTCTACTGCTATCTATATCTGTTTAATTGTGACCTCCTTCATCGTACTGTCTCTTTGTGTTGAAGACAACCATCAAGGCTTTTCCACTAAAATTAAAAACTACCCGACCTGATGCTCTGAGAGCAACATCCGTATTCTAAGCGAGTCGAGTTTTCAAAGCTTGCTCTTTACTTGTTCAAAATGGAAATATAACCCGCATCGGCCACAAGGACTTTAAAAGTAATAGAAGCCTTTCAAGTCCATGTAATAAATTGCTCTGCGATTCCCAGAACCTGACAACCTGATATTTGCTCCGCCATTTTCCGTTAGTTTTTACAGGGTGACCTTTTGTTTATGGGAATATCACGTTTTATTAATTGGGCAGAAAAGGTTTCTCTAGATCTCAGTTTTTTTTAAATTGAACTTTTATCGTACGCATAAAAATACAAAACGGTCGTCGGCGTACGTATGTTTGTTTGTTTCGCCTTTAGAGTGCAACTCTTCAAGCGATTGATATGAACTATGGCACGGATATAGCCTAGGCGACAGACATAAAGTAATGTTTATAATGAAAATTGGACAGTTCCCGAGTGAATAGCAATAAACCACTTCTGCGCGGACGGAGTTGCGAGTTAGATGTGAATGTGTAAACCACAAATGGATATATCTTTTATTTTTATTTTATTACATAGCATAAAGCAAAGTCTCCTTCCGCGTCTGTCTGTATATCCATTATCTTCTCCTAAACCACGAAATGGATTTTGATGCGGTTTTTACCATTAGTTAGGTAATTTTTTATAGAAGGATTTTGATTATAAATTTATAATAAACTCTGTACGGGTGCTTCAGATAACTCAGGTCGGGTTTCTAGTTACTTATATTTGATATTTATGTATGTATTGGTTTTTGTACGCTTTTCCCATCTTGTTTTTTTTTGGCTAGTATCCGTACTAAATAAATCCACTAACAACATTATCTTCAGAATGAAATTTGTCTAGACGTTATCCCCAGACAGCCATAGTAGAAAACTTTCGTCATTATAACAAGAACAAGGAATAAGTTACCATGTTTCAAACACCTAGGTACTTAAGTACCTATAGAATCTTGGAATGTCTCCGAAATAGTAGTTTACGGTTTCGTAATGCCAATTACGCAGAGCCGAGCTAAGATGGAATCAGAAGCCGAATCGCAAATGACCAGCATTACCTGTGGTAGTAGGTGACAGCGATGACAGCTGTAACGTAATGAAATTACGTTATCAAATATTGTAAAGAAATGAGATCTTCACTGAGGCCATTTGCAACGTCAAAAGATGGCGATGTGTAATTTGTTTTAGTTTTTATTTTTGTGTATTTAGGTGTACAAAGTTCTTTTTTGTTAGTGATTTTTAATTTTAATGCCTTTGTGTTGCACAGTGATAGAAGACTTGGACTTATTTCGTGTATCCTGGCATCTTACTTCTCGTTTCAAGTGGACTCGCAGTGGTACAGAGGTTAAAACTATCTTGGCCTCTGTCCTACATATCACCGTACAACTTTGGATTGTGTTTTATTACTATATTGATTTATACTTATATATACTTGACACTGGCGAAATCACTTCATAGTGGAAACGCCATATTCCCGCGGCAGTAGCTGTTCAAGTCGCCGCGGGGCAAAGAAAAAAAAAGGGATCTTCACTGGATCATATGTTAAGGGTACACAGTGGATTGAGATAATAGAGAAGTAATAATCAAAAATTATACTAATTGTCATAATTGTTTTAAACTATAAATATTTTTTGTTACTAGAATATTTTTGGAAGGGTTAGAAAATATTTTTATTAGTCGTGAAATAAATGTTTTTTGTAACTTATTATCTATTAGTGAGTTGTTTGGAAAATATAAAGCTTACTAGACTTAATATCTAGCTTTTAATATAAATATCCTAGTTAATAAAATAACGCGTCTACGTAGATTTGAAAAAATAGTGATCCACTCTTCCCACATTGGCCTTGATTGTTTAAAATTTGACTAACAAAAATTACCTTAACAACTTAACACGATTAGCATTGACATCTTGTTGAGTCAGAATCTTAGGATCAAACCAAAATAAAAAATACGGTTAGGAGTTTTCTATATTTCCAAACGAAGGAACGTACTGCGTCTATCGTATAACTCTTATTCGGTAATACTTATAATGCTTATTATTGTGGCCCTTTGTTAAGAGCTCACCGCAAAGGCCTGTAGGTACGTCCAGGAAATTCCAGATGCTTTTGGGCAGTGAAGAATTGTATCTTTTGGGTCCATAATATTTCACCCGATATAGAATTTTCTTTGGTGCATTAGTGGTCCACATAAGCAGAGGATGTGCATTACTGTCTCCTCTGTCTCCTGATAGAACCTGCACGACACGTCACAGTTGCGTATATACGTAGAATGTATGTTTTTACTCTTTTTCGAGTCCTTTTCTTTACAATAACATTTTATAACACCTGCGCTGGCACAGCGCCAGCGTTTTAATGACCTTTTTAAACCTCTTTCTTTGCAAAACCCCCTTTTTTTTTTAGAATATTGTTTCTTTTATATACTTTTAAACATTACATCACACATTCTCTTCTTGACCTCTGAACCACAACGTTGTTTTATTAAGGAAGACCCTACCCCTGTGGAGTCCCACTATAATTTCCGTCCACCCCAAAACAAGGCTGCATTTATTCCATTTACAACAGCGTAAATTCAAGGGCTTTACTTAAATACTCTTAGTTAATTAGGAGTACAAGGCTCGAGTACCCGTCCACGCACAAAGCCGTATGACCGAGTGCCTTCACTTACAATGGGAGAACTTTTGCTCTCCAATTGTCTTGAGCTATCGTCAAACAGATTTTGCAATGAAGCGTAGTGTAAGGTACTCTCGTATTAGAATATGGAAATGTTTACGCTTTTAAAGCCTTAACTATTATTACTTTGTGCTTAATAACCTCATATCATAAAATTATTGATTTGACAAAAAATATAATGCCATGTTTTCATATTATACGTTGCCGTTTAATTCTGGGGTCTTCTGAAGATCAAGTGAAAAAAGTTTTGACTAGTAAACTCAGTTCATGTTTATACCCTTATTTATTACGAGCTAAGTCAACTTGTACTCTTTTCCTCTAGGACTGCAGAATTTACAATATCACTGTTTTTTATTTAACATTCGCTAAAAAGCGGACATCATTGGTTAAATGCCTGTTTTACAAATAAATAATGCGCCATCTGGATTTTTTTTGTACTAAACGGCTTTGCTGTTAAGTTACTATTTATACTTATCGTTGCAAAATAATTTGTTGATTAGTTTATATCAAATAGGTCCATCGGTAGCTTCACCCTGGCCATAAACTTTTAAAAACATTACCATAAATCCCGACCGGATTCGTTCAGAAACCGTATAATGAAATTCGCAAAACTCCAAAGGAATTAGTTAAGCCAACAACTGGGTTAATAATGTGGAACAATTTGATCAGATCGAGTGTTGCTGGGAGCCGTCACCCGCGCCGGCGGCGATTTAATTAAGTTTCTGAACGGACTTGGGACGAGTCTTGGTAAATACGAGCAGTATAAATAAAATACAGGCTGGATAAACAACTGATTATGTTAGAAAGTAGATCAAGTAACGTATGTCGGACAATAAGCCGTTTTTAGCGGAACATTGTGATTTTTCAATGGTGTTGTGTCATTACTCAAGCTAACCCCTTTCATAAACGCACAATAAACCTACATTTGTTAAAGTATTCTTTGTCACTTTCTGTCTAGTTAAAATGTCAGAACAAAGGATAGGGACACGGCATTTTCTAAGCATACTTTATGAATAAGAGAGTTAGCCTGTAAAATACGGTATCCTGCCTTTTGGCCGAAATATGTTTGGAAAAATGTATCGTTTCCCAACCGTTTCATTTGCCAACCCGCTTTTTTTCTGTTGCTGTCAAGTACTATTGAGTAGAACCCTAGACATAGGGTAGGGATAGGTTAGTTTTAATAAAAATCCACATACAATTACAAAAATAAACGGTTTAGCAAATGAAACGGATGGGAAAGATACATATTACCAAATCATCCAACCGGAGTGTAAGTTTTGTTCAGTAATTATTCAACAGAAATACAGTGTGTACCCGCGTCTACGTGCCTTCTGGTCGATTACTCTTTCTTAACAGTAACACCCTCTCTCCCTTCAAACATATTTCTGCCAAAAGGCGTAAAATAGTGTAGGTACTAGAAAGACGTTACCAGCTTCAGTTGGCCAAATGTTTGGCGCTGCTTTGTTTAATTACTTTCTAACTAGAGCATATTCAAGTGATGTATGTATTTACTGCTATCATTTGTTTATTTGCAACTAATTAAAGTAGGCCAAGAAATTATTTTCTTAAATAGTACGAAAGGGGGGATGTAAGGCCTTAGCTAAGATGCGAACTACTCTACTCTACTAACGCGTTTCTTTTCTACCACGCAAAATGGATGACAGTTGACTAAGTTTATAGCAACTCACGGGAATGTCATCCCATACATTTTGAGTGATAGATGGTAAGCGTTAGCAGTGTTCGCGTCTTGGCTAGGTCTTACTCATAGGCTCTGTTTTACACAATTTCTGTACACAATACGGTGAAAATTTTAGAGCTATGTTTTTTATGTTACTAGGCTCAAATTAACTTGTTGAACAGGGACTCTACATATTTTACTCGCTAAATTATATATTTTTTGACATTTGTCGTCAATATACATTTTTGAAATGGTGATCTATCAAATTCATTCGAGGGGGTGCAACTACTATAGTTAGCCTTTTCATTGTCAGCATTTACATTTTAAATCTCGGTGACAGAGTATCGGAATGTAGATAACAGTAATCAAATCACATACTTATAATATTTACCATATTATAATAAATATTAATATTATAATATTATAATATTTATAATATTTGACATGTACATGACGGGGGCTGACGTCCACGGTCTCAACCTGCGTAATGCTCACATACTTGTGGGCGTTAAGGAGTTAAGCACCGCGACTGCCAGCCGACTGCCAGCCGACTGCCAGCACGCGTCACGGATGCATCCTCATTAACCACCTTCAAATCACGGTTCAAACACTGGCAGGGGGGTATACTTACTCGTATCTCTGCAGCGGACTGTACTATTAAATGTTAACTGTGGAATATTTATTAGTATTTACAATCCCATCTTCTTGATATTTTCTAATTTCTTTTGTGACTTGTAATATGAATTATTATGAATAAATGAATATGAATAATATAATATATTATGAATATTTATTTACATAATACATAAGGATCAGCTACGTTTAATCTTTCAACAACGAACAGTCATAATCATTGTAAAGTCTTGTATATTACTTAGTACCTTTATTGGTGTGAAGTTATTATAGTATTATTCATTATTCAAAAATTTCACGACAAAAAGGATATAATTTTTATCTAAAGCACAACATCGGCGCCCCGCTCGTTTTTCCATCGAAACATCTCCGAGCGCCGCCAAACTTCGAAACCGCTCGCAACTTCGAGAAACGCTTTCAATGTTCACAAAGTACATTTTTATACGCAATCCTATTTATCTTGGTCGTTTTATTCAAAATTTCGCCGCCGAGGCCCGTTCGGATATTGATAAATCACTGGATGTTTTCCGTCTGTCCGCGTGGTAGTAAAACCAACGCAACAATGTTTAGGAACGAAATTCACGCACACAGCTAAAGTTGCTCGTGTGGGATTAACGGTTGTCATCTACTTGTTTAACTTACACACACTTATGAAATCGCGAGGTTGAAACGATTGAGCTATATCGTTTTGGGACGCGAATAAAGACAATAGATGAAGCGAAACGAGAATTATGATAATTTTATTAAAAAATGTTTACTTGATGTGCCTTTCGCCAGGAAAGTTTGTCGCTGTGAAGTTTTTATGCCGAGTTTTTCGTTTTAATTTAAACATTGGCATTGACAAGGGCAAGGACTTTGCCGTGGCCTTGGGTAATCCTGTCGATATTAGATTTGTAAAATACAGCCCTTTATAAAGGCAATTGAGACCTTCTTTGCACCCCGTCCGATTTAGATCCGAGAAAGGTCCTAGGATATTGTACGTACTACAACCATTTTGGGTACAATTTGGAGATATTTTCTAGAAAATAAATAAGATTCCGTAAAGTGTTGTGCATAGTTAACTATTTTCATTTATAGTTATATTTATTGGGGTTATGTTTTATATGTATCGTATTTAATACCATAATTGGCACTTACCTACCTACTGCAAAATGGTGATACCGAAGTGATACCAAAACGTTCTTAATTTACAGGTATTTTACTAAATAGTTAATCACAGTTGCTTACAATACCATAAATACTTTACTACCCGCCATTAGTGATATCTGTACCGAATGTGACTTAAAGAATTTGCATTTAGTGGTGGTGGGATCTTGTGCAGGGTCCGTCCGGATTGCTACCACCATCTTGTCCAATAAACCACCGCCAAGCAGCAGTGTTCGTATTGCTGTGTTCCTGCGTGTGTATAAAACCACCGGTGAAATTACTAGCATAGAGGCATTCCATCTTACTCCTCAGGGTTGGCAACGCAGTTAGGATTGCAGTCTTGAGATTGTAGTCTTGAGATTTCAAATGTCTATGGGTCTCAGATCCCACTTACCATCAGGTGGCCTGAGTGCTCGCGTCGCGTGCCTTTTAATCGCTTTAAAAATAACAAAACATTTCCAAGCCCGCAATCTAAAGACCGCAAATGCGTTACCAACCGTGAGGAAAGATGGAATGCCTTTATCTAGTTATTTCTTCAGCTTTTTATCCCCAAACAAGAACTCGACAATGTTCACTGTTTGGCGGTAGATTAACTCGATCGATCTGACGCTACGTATAAGAGTAGCCCCTCGCTTAGTGCGTGTCGAAAAGCCGGAAATGGCTGGCACTCCTCGTTCACTGCATAGACGTTTTGGCCTTCCGCTTCCCGTACAATGACAAGAACTTTACACCCTGTATCTTCTCTACATGCATAGTATATCAAAGTCTTTTCCCTCCGTCTGTCCGTCTGTATGTACGCTTAGATCTTTCAAACTAGGCAACGGATTTTAACGCGAATTTCATCAATATATAGACTGAGGAAGGATTTTATGTATAATTATAATGCCCGGCCGTTAAGAAGTCCATCCTGACGCCTGTCATTCCAGTACAAATTATAACCTCAAACCCAAGACTTGGTTATAAATTGTACTGCGATGACAGCTGTCAGGTTTGACTTCTTAACGGCCGGGCACTATAATCTTAGTTGAACTATTTAATATTAAAATTGTTTAACTGACTGCAAACAAACGCACACTATTGCAGAGTGACACCCACTAACAATCCTAAAGAGTGGTAGGTAGGTGTTGAAAGAGGTCATATATAGACGTCTCTATTTAACGAAGGTCATTTGTCCGAAGAGTAGGTACTATAATGCCCGGCCGTTAAGAAGTCCATCCTGACACCTGTCATTCCAGTACAAATTATAACCTCAAACCCAAGACTTGTTATAAATTGTACTGTGATGACAGCTGTCAGGATTGACTTCATAACGGCCGGGCACTATAATTCTGGAGGGTAAAAATGCTTCTCTGGGCTTCAGTGGCCTGTCGGCGTCAATTTATTGCGAAGTTACTTTATGTCACAAATAGTTTTTAATTGCAATGATATTTAACAATATTTTTGATCCTAAAGTTGTTTGTTTATAGTGTTAATAATTGTCTTAACATTGTATACCTGCTCATTTACTACAAAAAACATCATGCCAAACAAATTAAATTAAAGTAAATAAAATAGTTACTTTAAGAGCTGACTTAAAGTTTAACTTAAAGTTAGCCAACGGGCCCTCTATTCTTTCATCCATATCGCTACCATATTGTTAACGTTACGGCTGCCTTTATAATGTATCATAATATTTTATTATGAAAGCATTATGATTGACGACAATCGATAAAGATCCTGCGGGGCTGCTAGCGTTTGGTGATCACCTGTCACTTCCAAAAAAAGTGCCATACCATTGACGTAAGTCACGTGATATATCACTCGTTACAACTGACACGCTGTAATGTGATCACTATCACCCGCGCTAATCGATTAGTAATAGTTTTGACGTTTTGTCCGTCGTTACGCAGTATTATTTTGACAGGTTGAATTCAACACGAGCACTATCACTATCTAAGGGCGTTATCTAATGGCCACTTGGCTAGCTCTCGTAATCTATATTTATGAGTCCAATCATTTATTGGCCATTAAAAACACGATTTGCATATCTTATAATATAATCTTGTTAAGAGACAAACGACATAAAATTGTAACTGAAAACTAAATCAAAGATATAAAAAAACTAAACTAAAACATTAAATCTAAGAATGGCCTTTGCGGCAGTGTACCAAACATGCTGGCGGCATTTCCTCGTTGAATGGCTAAACTCATTCGTTGAGCGAGGAAACTGCCAGCTCTTTGGCCTCCATTGGATTCCTATAAATTACATTTATAAAAACCAATTTTACAGCATCACTTACTTTGTTCACAGTTCAAAGTCCCTCCGGAGCGCTAGCAACATGTTCGTGATAAACCTGGCCATCTTCGACGTGATGATGATGCTGGAGATGCCCCTGCTCATCGTGAACTCCTTCTACCAGCGAACAGTCGGGTACCAGCTTGGCTGCGACATATATGCAGCATTGGGTTCGCTGTCTGGAATCGGAGGAGCTATTACAAATGCTGTCATTGCCTTTGACAGATACAAGTAAGTTGGTAAACTGCTGAGGTCCGTGTGAAAAACGGTATAAGTTGACCTTAACTCGTACTAAAGACGGAGCATACTAGACTTATACCCTTATTCACTCTATCTTCAGAAACCATTATTAAGGGTTAGGATTTTGGTGGCATTTCATGGTTCTAGAATCCATGGAGTCGATATTTCCTAATTATTATAATACATAACACATTGATTTTGACCTTCAGTATTTATTTATTTATTTATTTATTTATTCGGAGATAAAAACAGAAACATACAAGTGAAGTAACAATACAGGTAGAATATGCGTAACTCATACAGAATAGTTTATGATGTTCCCCTGAACATATCTCACTGAGAACATAAGAAAAAAAAGAAATACAACTTACAAATGCACATTTTTGACTACACTTTCATTAAGTAGTTAGCATTAACAATAATTTATTATATCTTTTTTGTTTTGTATAGTTTTATAACAGCAGCCTTGATTGAGGCGCGGGAAAATAAGTCTATATCAGAAAGAAATCGGTTGTGGTGGTCGCAAAGTCTATATATAGGAGCGCGTTTACCTGCATTGGATTGTATGTTTGGCAAAGCGAATAAATGTTTAGATCTGGTCGATCTTCGTGGAGTGCGAAACCGAAATGCTGCGAGCAACTGTGGGCAATCAATGTCGGCTACGCAAATGTTGCGCAGCATTACTGCGTCAGCAACGGCTCGTCGGTCCTTCAAAGACAGCATATTATATTTGGCCAAGAGACCGGTGTAGCAACAACGTGGTTGCCTCTCATCTTATAATTAAGGAAACGCAGAAATTTCTTCTGCAACATCTCTACTTTGTCTACGTAAATATTATAGTACGGGTTCCATGCTATTGAGGCATATTCAAGATACGATCTCACCAAGGATTGATAAAGTAGGATGAAAGTGTTTTGCTTCTTGAACGGTTTGGTGGTGCGTATTATAAAGCCAAGCATTTTGTATGCTTTCCTCACTACATTATCCACATGTGTATCAAGAGTCAATTTAGAGTCGAGGTGCACCCCTAAGTCACGAATACTGTTAGTGGTTTCCAGATGGTGTTGATTTAGGTGATATGAGTTAGAGATAATATGTTTTTTTTTGTGAACACTATGTGTTTACATTTGTTGTAGGCTAGAGACAATTTGTTTTTTAGACAATAATCGTTAAATCTATTCAAGTCCTCCTGAAGTAAGGACGCATCCTCAATACATTGCACTCTTTTATATATTTTGAGATCGTCAGCATACAATAAGATGTTACTATTCTTGAAACAGGTGGAAATATCATTAATAAATATAACAAATAGCAACGGTCCTAATATTGAGCCCTGGGGAACGCCCGATGTTGCAACTGTGGGTAACGATGTAAACCCGTTGACTACTACGAATTGGGTGCGATTACGTAAGTATGAGGCAAACCATCGGAGAAGGCTTCCCTTAATTCCATTATAGGACAGCTTTCTCAAAAGCATCAGGTGATCCACTTTATCGAAAGCTTTTTGGAAGTCCGTATATATTGTATCCACTTGCTGTGTCTCATCAAGCGATCGAAAGATGAAATCAGTAAAAAGTATGAGATTAGTGGCGGTCGACCTACCTTTAACGAAGCCATGCTGCTCAGCTAGTATCGAATTTTTAACGAATTCGTAAAGACGGGAATGTACTAGGGTTTCGAATTTTTTTGAGATACAGGATAAAATTGATAAAGGGCGATAATTTTGAATATTAACTTTTGGGCCAGATTTATGGATGGGAGTTATATTTGCTACTTTCCATCTTTCAGGAAATACACCTCCCTCCAAACACTTATTGAAAATGAGTTGCAACGGTAAGGCCAAGGCGGAACTGGCATGTTTTATGAAAACTGGGCTGAGTAAATCGGGACCTGGACCCTTATTTGCATCAACATTTTTAAGGGCTGAGTGCACCTCGTTTGTTGTGAATGAAATAGAGGACATGATACTTATTAAATTATTATCATCAGAGTGCTTCAGATGGTCCAGATTATAACCATTTTGGGGATTTACTTCAAATACAGATTGGAAGTAGTCGGCGAACATATTACATATTTCCTCTGGACAGTTGGAAGCAATATTTTCCAATTTCATTATCTGGGGGTAACTTGTGTTAGTTTGCCGTAAGTTCGCAGAATACTTCCAAAACTGCTTAATGTTATTCCCTACTGAACATTCCACATTATCTGTATACCTCCTAAAACAGTTTTTCATCCGAATTTTAGCTCTGGCACGCAATAGTGAGAATTCTTGGTAATCCCGCTGAGAACCATATATGGTCCAACGTCGATGAACCCTATTTTTGCGTCTCAGCGTACTAATCAGACTTTTGGAAAACCAGATAGGATAGCGCATACTTTTAGTTTTAGAAAAAGATACAAAACTATCGACTATTTTGTAAATTTCTATGTAAAATTCTGAGACACAGGTTTCAGGGTCAGCCTGGGCAAATTTAGATGTCCAATCGACAGAGTTTAGTTCGGATGCTATTTTATCGTAGTCAGCTTTGTAAAAATTATATTTAGGCCTATTAGCTGTACTCAAAGATTTACTTTGTGATAAATCACATACTATATCCAGTGAAGGATGATGAGGTACGTTATTAAGCAAAGGATCTACAGATTCAAACAAACGACATTCTTGTAAATTGCTAAGAATTAAGTCTAAAGTTCTACTATTTTCATTCATAACGTGGTTGAACTGCCTAAGATTAGTGAATGCCATTGTGTAGGAAAGCAATTTAATTATTTCGCTGCCACTAACAACAGGTGAACTAGGCGCTAAACGGTCAACAAATGACCATCCAGCGCCAGGTAGGTTGTAATCGCCTACTAAGAGTAATTTGCAGGGACACATATTAGAGAAGACATTTTGTACTTTAATCAAGTGTTTTTCGTACGTGTCTAGTTTGGATGAAGGTGGTAAATAACAAGCGCACATGATTAATTTTTCGTCATTGAGTGGGAACTGAAGATATATCTCCTCAAGATCGATCGCCTCCAGGTCCATACGCCTCGTCACATTAATGTCCCTCCTGACTGCGATTAAAACACCGCCTCCACCCTTTTTAAAAGAAGTATGCAGATTACGGTCGCGCCGAAAGACATTAAAATCACTGCAACTGCTACGAGTTCTGCATCTTGCACAGAGTCATTGAGCCAGGTCTCCACCAAAACTATGACATCATACTCGGAAGATAGTGCGCTTAACCTTAAATCACTAAGTTTAGATTTGAGACCACCACAGTTTTGATAATAAATAGAAATTTGATTATTTAACATTATATGAACTAATGAATGAAACATGATTATAATTAGAATAATTATTACAGCCATTGCTCCCGGCCGTGAAGAACACATAATAATAGAAATTACAATTACTTAACACATTAAAAAATATAGTATGGCGCCATATACGGCAACATAGTCATATTTTCAACAAATCACTTACACTGCGGATATGGATAATGCGAGAGTCATCAGTTTTACGCACCATTATGTTGGCATTTTTAACCCATACGTATTTGTAGCCCTTTTCGCCGGCCCGTTTACGTGTGTCACCAAATAAAATTTTCTTTTTTAATGTAAGGTGTTCGTTTATGTAAAACCGTTTAACACCCACAGCGGCAGCTGCAGTTTTCGGAAATAGGTCGGCAGTGGAGAGCTCACGGCGAGCGCGCGCCGCCGCGATGACGTCGTCGCGTAAGCGCCTGGTGCTGAACTGTACGACAATGTTTTTCGGGCGGTCACTGGGTGCGTTATGCGCCGTTCGGTGAATAGCTTTAATTTTATCGCCTGATAACTCAACTCCAATGAGCTTTCCGATGTCGCCGGCCAACTGCACGAGATTTTCACGTTTCTTTTCGGGGATGTTTTGTATTTCGACATTACAGTTACGTGCTGACTGGTCTAAATCCTCAAATTTGTTTTGCAGGATATCGAGATCGTTTCGTAGCCGCTCGTTTTCAAGCTTAAGCGCGGAGTCGTCGTGCACTGCGATGGAATCAACTTTTTGATATAGCCGCTGCACATTTTCCTCGCACTTGTTAAGCCGGCTATCGAGGTTCTCCAATTCGCCACGCAATGACATTGTTGCCTCTTTAATGGCTTCGCCTATGTCTTCTCGCCACTGCTCTCGCAGTGCTTTAAATTTAGAGTCCAAATAAGCAGTGAGAGCATCAGTGTCAATGTTTAAAATTGACGTGCTTGCATCCAAAGTCTGTTTTGGGGATGCAATATTGGTATTGGATGTTAATTTTTTTTTTAATTTGCATGCCGGGCACCTCCATTTAGCCTTGTTCATGGGGAGTATTTTTTTAAAATCATATTCAAAACTGAACTTAATACATATTTAGTTCGGTTATTTCATACCTATTAATAATTTCTTGTTTGTAACGCTTTCACATCAGAGATATCCTCAATACCAAAATTAATTTAAATTGGTGCGGCCGAATAACGAATAAATGAATTTTGAAATATTAAAATACTGAAGGTCAAAATCAAAGTGTTATATATTATAATAATTAGGAAATAGCGACTCCATGGATTCTGGAACCACGATTTACCACCAAAAGTCCTAACTCTATTATATTAATTTTCACTTTGACCCCAAACTGTCTATCTACAGGTTTTACTAGCGACCAGGCTATCAGCGGTTTTAAATCTACGAAGGCACTCTAAGCCACTTTAATTGTCATTAATTAATTGCACTAAACACAAAAGGCGGGAACTTCACGGTTACAAACAGTCAGCTACCAACTCTATTCAACTCGGCAAAGTCGTATTGTCTTTGACGTGTCATGGTTCTTTTTCACTCGGCTGCCATTACTGTCAAGTGATGAAGAACGGAGGTCTAGTTGGATCAAGGTAGAAATGTAGTCAACCTGCCTTAAGATATGATTATTATGATTAACAAACGGGTAACTAAAAGAAGATGTAGTGACTAAGATTGAAAAGGGCATGCTTCGATGGTTCGGTCATTTGGAAGGGGTGGATGAAAGAAGATTGACGAAAGAGATATACAGAGCGAAAGTGAGTGGAAGGGTCGGAAGAGGCCGCTCTAGGCGTACTTTTTCGAATCAAATCGGAGAAATACTGGAAAAGGGCCGAATCTTAAGTACCCGAAACCGACGTGCGTGCATGACTCGATGTATGAATGTGGAAGAAGCGAAAGACATTTGTCAGGATCGTAGCAGGTGGAAAGAAGTCAGGAAACAGGCGTGATTTTATGTATGGATGTATGTACAAACGGGTTTAGTCTACATTGCTTTCTACTCCTAGTAATACCTATAACGGTCAAATGCAGCCCTCATCGTATTTGTAAGATGACTTACTTCATCAAGAGAATAGGTACACTTATAATCAGTTATGTGCTAACTCAAGGTACAAATACTAAAGTGATGTAGCAAATAATTAATGCAATAAAATAAATATATCGTGTCAAGATTAAGATGTTATTCAACATTAATAAATATTATGGTTTTTTTTTCATAGTAAACAATCAAGATTTTTGCATATTTGTCGGTAGTAATTTTCGTGTTTTGTTTGAAAGGACATCCATATACTTTTGTTACATGCTTCATAAGATAGCTTTCTTAGGAAAGCAGGTTTAAAACCATTTAAATTTGACTCTTTTATTATCTTAAAAGGATAAGACATTACATCGAGGCTCTTCATAGTAGTAGAAGATTTTCTTTAAGCATATTTCTGTATAAATATATTTTGGCATCTTATTTCTCGATGTCAAATCTCTAGACCGTGCCCCGTGTTAGCACACGTCTGCTTTTATTGTAAAAGAAGTCATTTGGACGTTAAAATGTTTCAAAATTCGTGAACGGAAAACTTGGCACGCAGATAGAATACAAAGTGAGATATTTTTATTCCAGCGAATGTCAGTTCCTCCGGAGCTTGCTATTTACTAAATTTACTTACTGAAATCAGACTCCACAGATACCAAATAGATAGATGTCTAAAGCGTATTATAGGGTCGAGGACTATCTAACAGACAAAAATGCATGGCCTACACCCGAAACTTAGTCAATAATAATTTGTTCAAATGCAAAAGCTTTATCCTGCTTTTTCTTGTCTGGGGGACACCGTTAATGCAGGAAAACATATCGAAACTTTTATGTGGTCATCTTGCACCATCTCATATACACATATATAAGTAGTTGATTCTATTTTATTTTATTTTATTCGTTTCTATCTTTCTCTCCCGTAAGATTTTTGGCATGTTTTCCTGCTGAAGTACTGTTATTTGATATTATATTTAATTTAATACTTGTAGCTTTATATAATGCTAGACTAAGTTGTACCATTGTAATATGAAATATGAAATATGTTTAAAAAATGACTGACTGCTGAGTTTCTTGCGGCGTTTCTTCTCAGCAGCGGTCTCCTCTTGGGAAGCGCTGGTAGTATCTTGACGTGTAAAAGTGCCCGAGCGGCCTACTTACTGAATAAATTTCTTTTATCTTTTTTTTTTTTACCCATACACTAAAATCAAAAGCAGTACATTTAACAGACTGAGAATTGAGCTTATCGATCGAAACAGTAATTGTTACTGAAGGCCCTGCCAAGATGCACTACGCTAACTATAGCGTTTCTATTCATTTCGTTTTCAAACCAATCGCGTCACTGGTAGATCACGTGATACGAATAGTGAGGCTAGACAAGTTGCTTAACGCTAACGTTAACGATTTTCGATAACTGTCAAAATGTATGGAATTGGCGTAGGCGCTCGACGCGACCGCATTACAGCTTACGTCAATCGTATACATTTTGGATAACTATAACGAACGCTGAATGCATCTTATCTATTGTCATCTGTACTATGTGTGGTTGGTTTTTTTTGTGTGTACACATAAAAACTAGTTTAATAACTAATTACTACTTTAATAATAGTTTAGTAATAATAACTAGTTTTTTTCCTTTTCTAGAACGATATCTTGTCCACTGGACGGCCGCATCAACAAGGTGCAAGCGTCTCTTCTGATCGCCTTCACCTGGTTCTGGGCTCTGCCCTTCACAGTGCTCCCGTGGGTCCAAGTATGGGGCCGCTATGTTCCAGGTAAGTTAAGACTAACATGAAGATACATGGACCATACTTACTGAATTTTTCATTTGGACGGCCCGTAGGTAGGTATTATTATTTGGTTGTTATTGGTTCTTACCAAAGAGTGGCGAAAACCAAAAGGCAACCCTATTTTTACGACTAACTTTTTTTTTTACAACCAGTTTCTTAATATATTTACCTAGATCGGCAATCTTTGTTTTTGTAAGAAACACGAGTGACAGATATACTGACAGTTGCGAGTGCAAGCGTGATAGCGAAAGCCAGAAGCTGGGAGTACTGTACTACCAACCGTTCCATTCAAACTTGTGTATGAAAAAACTTCACTAAGGAACAACTTAATCGTTATTAACGTAACCAGGGCCTCTATTCAACACAGTAAAAACCATAGCGTCTTTGACCTATCGTATTGTCAGCGTTTTGATAGCTCTTATTCATCATCATCATCATCATGTCAGCCGAAAGACGTCCACTGCTGGACATAGGCCTCCCCCAAGGCTTTCCACTCAGACCGGTCTTGTGCTTTTCGCATCCACCGCGGTCCCGCGATCCTGACGAGGTCGTCACTCCATCTTGTTGGAGGCCTACCTACAGCTCGTCTTCCGGTCCGCGGACGCCACTCCAGAACCTTCTGACCCCATCGGCCATCAGTCCTGCGGGCAATGTGCCCCGCCCACTGCCACTCCAGTTTAGCTATTCTTAGGGCTACGTCGGTAACCTTAGTTCTACTGCGGATATCATCATTTCTGATTCTATCACGCAAAGAAACCCCGAGCATAGCCCTCTCCATAGCCCTCTGAGTGACTTTGAGCTCTTACTCACTTGACAGTAATGGCGTGCGAGTTCAAAACTATACAATAACATTACAGGTCAAGGACGAAATGGTTTTTATCATCTTGAATAGAAGCCCATAGTGCGACCGCTATACCCTGACATCGAAACACTACTGCCAAAGGTGTAGTTAAAGATGTCGATGGTCATGAAATGTCTTTACCATCGACTGCGTTAGCTACACTTACAATAGAAACTGAGTCCACGAAGTTACAAATGATGAAGATGATGAAGTTAAAGCGCTCTGGTCAAGGTACACAAAACTTATTTATCTGCCCTTTGTTATTGTTTATAATACACTCAGGAGCAAAAATACCGGGTCAGAATGCGTTTTTCATACAAATGAGACTATTTCGAAGGGTTGGTTCCTCACCAGGAGTTGTTTTGAGTGAGGTTTAATGGTGGATACTGTGAGGTTCAATAGAGGAGGTCAAAAGTTCTTAAGATACCTAACTGATCGCACAATCAGTTAACACCACAGCGGGAGAGTTAGGGTCAGCATCTGGATTTCCTTACATTTTATTGCCATTTTATATGTTTTTCTGAACATGCACAATTCCGGCGTTAACCGCATATTCATTCAGTTGGGTATCCTAGGCACTCTGGAAGTCCTGTATCGATGCTCGGGGTATTCATCATCAGATTTCACTAAAAGCATTTCCTGGCGAGGAACAAAGGCTTCGAAATAGTCTCGTTTGTATGAAAAACGCAATGTGACCCGGTATTTTTGCTCCTGAGTGTAGGAGGAAAAAGGAAAAGAGGGAAACCAACAAGAAATTACCTGGACCAATTTAAAGAAAAAGGTGGAGAAGTGCCGTTTCAGTGGGTTAAACAGAACCCTCGGAATAGGAAAGAATGGAAGTTACTCCACCGACAAGAGCACTGCTCTTTGAATTGATGATGTTATTGTATGTCACAATTTTTTTTTCTTACATCGATAGACACTGTCAAAAAGTGTTGTTTCTTCTCTCAGTGATTATGACTCCTTATGCGGATCTAGTTGCATTTTAATTATCTACAATACTGGCCCATCAGTTTAAAACAATCAGTCTACTAAACAAACGAATTCTCGTCCCCTAATGGTCAAAGTTCACCGAACTTTGGACGGCATCCTCATTTCGACACTAAACAGTGTTTTGCGCCCACGAGATAATTCGTTAACCGTGCAAATTGCAGGACAAATTGTTTGCATCCGTCAGCCATTGTCTTCGCTAATAATATTTGCGGTTGATGAACAGGCTAATTTTACATCGTTAGGATCTGGATATATTGTTATTTAGTGGAGTGGTAGTTGTAAAATATTACTTAGCTTTGAATTATATGACTCATTCGTTAGCTTAGCTAGTACGTTTTATAAAACTAAACGCAATTGGGACACATTAAAAAAAAAAAACAGTGGTGGTAGGACCTTGTGCAGGGTCCGTCCGGGTCGCTACCACCATTCATATCCATTTACCCACCGCCAAGCAGCAGTATTTGCATTGCTGTGTTCCGGTGTGGGAGTAGACAACCAGTGAAATTACTAGTAGGCATTCCATGCAGGGGCAGTCCTCAGGGTTGGCAACGCAATTGAGGTCTTAGGATTGCAGTTTTGAGATTGTAGTCTTAAGATTTCAAATGTCGATGGGTCTCAGATCCCACTCACCATCAGGTGGCCTGAGTGCTCGCGTGCCTTCTCATAACCATAAAAAAAGAGTTAAAATTAAGAACATATTGAAAAACCATATTTTCTAAATCTGATTCGCGTTCTTAATTTTCCGTCTTTGAAAGTGTGATAATAAAATGCTTGTCTTATAGTCTTCCCTTGCAAAACAATAATAATTTTTAATATGATGATACATTTCTTGCATCTTTCCTTGTAACAATTCCTCCTAAATTTCAAGGACCTCAAATAAATTAATAAACATTCCACAAATTTGCTTCAAAAGCCTAAGAGCTTGGAGATTTAGGTTCCATTTCAACACAAACGAAACCATTGTTACTGAAATGTAGGCGTTTACGTAATTATAGTAATTTAGGAGGCGATTACACGCTCGCAGAAAGAGTAAATTGAAGCGTAATTCTTACTTAAAAACACGCGGAATTTACGCTTGCCGCGATTTATTGTATTATGCAGGTGGACTTAAAACATCGCCAAGTGCGAATCGGACTCGCGCATCGAGGGTTCTGTATCCCTTATTAGTATTATTTATCGGTTTTATATCTTACCTATTCTCATAAAACCCTGACTATTTATTTTATTTTATTTTATTCCGAGAAAACACAGTACAAACAAACACAAATATAGACAGTACCTAACTATAAAGGTAGTTGTCTCTTTCTGCACGTAAGTGAGTGAGTGAGGGTAAATAGTTCAAAAGACAACACCATAAGTGGTCAATCCAACTCTTCAATCGTACGTACCTATGTACATAATTATCAGACATTGGAATATACGGGGCAAAATTAAATGATAGATAGGGAACGACTATATCGATAAACTCAATTATCGACGCTTTTCGCATATACTAGTCATCGCTCTAAGTTAAGTTTGTAAAAATACAATTTTATTAAAAGTATGCAAATGATACAAAAATAGCAACATAATTCTGGTTACTCTTTATTTTAAAACGTATTTTTGGACCTTCACTCATCATCACGGTAAGCGGTAGGCGGGGCACATTGCTCGCAGGACTGATGGCCGATGGGTCAGAAGGTTCTGGAGTGGCGTCGGCGGACCGGAAGACGAGGCCTCCAACAAGATGGAGTGACGACCTCGTCAGGATCGCGGGACTGCGGTGGATGCGAAAAGCACAAGAACGGTCTGAGTGGAAAGCCTTGGACGTCTTTCGGCTGACATGATGATGATGATGACTCATCATTATATTTTTTTCCTCATTGTGTATTTCAGAATTGGTGTCCCATTTGTTAAAATAAACTACTATAGTACATGGGAAAAGCGTCGACAATTAAGTTTATCGATATAGGCGATCCCCAGCTGTCATTTAATTGTGCCCCGTATTTTCCGAGTTCTTATAATTAGGTTTTGTTTCGAGTGTAGGATGATTTATGACCCGGTATGATAAATTATTTTCTGGCTAATAAACCCGTTCAATTTCTCTTTTAAAGAAAACTGTTTTTACTAGCTTGACGAGGAAACTCGTAAAACTTATAGCAGTATTTAATAAAGACGCAAAGTCACTAACAATTTAATAATGGCTGCTATATTAGAGGAGTCGGTTGTTCCGCAATATCCCGCGGTTATTCCGTACTTTACTAGACTAGTTTAATATTCCGACCTCTAAATACCTACGTAAACAATAATAAAATAGAGATCTATAGTTATGGTCTCAACAGACAACCACAAAGTTAGTAGGTACCTTTTCATATTAGTTCAACAGCTATGTAGCCAATAATACGCTTCGTTTTAAAATCGCCTCTACTATTATAAAACTTGTACAATGTAGGTACATAAACCCTGTTCAAACTCACTTGCCTTTTATGGTAAACAACTTTTTAACCTCAACATCAAACTTTATTGGCTAAACCAAAACAACATTTTGGACATCACTTGGCCAATCCGTCTTCACCTTTATTTTAAATAGCTGTTTCCTAAAAAAGTTGCATTTTGAGGTTAGAAAGTTATTTACTACTTAAGACAAGTCTGAACAGGTTTTACAGGATTTTCAATACCAACCAAGAGATTGAAACCCTAATTTAAAGTAATCGCTACAGGTCCAAAGGTCTTAACATTATGGCTATTGGAGAGTTCGAATTTCAAGTCGAGAAGGTTTTGTAGAGTAAATGAATAGTACAGCACTCTTGCGGGTTGTTAGAAACAATTAATGTTCCCGCTTATTGGCTGGCAAAGACTTATTACCGGAGTAAAGTGGAATCTATGGTGGTTAATGTAATGTAGATAATGCGTTTTTATTAATTCATTTTGGAATATTTTTGCGGGCTTCCAACTGTTGTGTTCTGATGAGGGAGGTATACAGGGCCCTGTCAAGATGCACTACGCTAACTAGAGCTTCTAATAGATTAGTTTTTAGGGTTCCGTAGTCAAACTAGGAACCCTTATAGTTTTGCCATGTCCGTCCGTCCGTCCGTCCGCAGCCTAGCTCAGATACTCTTAGTACTAGAAAGCTGTAATTTGGCATGAATATACATATTAGTCACGCCGGCAAAATAGTAAAATAAAATCTTGGAAATAATATTTTTAGCGTACCTCCGTTACACGTAACCTGGGGATGTTTATCCCATAGTGTGAGATAGTCTATTAAGGGAGCCATTTATGAAGTATTAATCTTTAAAGCGCTAATTTTTTTTAGAGTCAACTGTATACAGCCTTAACTACAAATAATAATAATCAAAAAAATATCTTATATGAAAGCACATGTAATTAATTTAATAGGAAAACTATCACGACTAAGTAGACTTCATTGGTTCTTGAGTTACAAAAGGTTTATAGCTACCGAAAACTAATCTGCGGTGTTGGTAAACTGACCGCGACCTATGTCGATGTATGGGAATAACGGTTTTCTAACGCCAAACTTAAGTTTGTCGCGAGCAGGGGGCTTTTCATTAATTTTATAAATTAAACATTATATGTAACGTAAGGACGTTAGATATTGAAGAAGTTCTAAAAATACCAAATTAATCGCTTAGATCTTTTAAAGTACTCAACGGATTTTAATTCAGTTTTCAGCAAGTGAGGTTTATAATGTATAATAAATTCTGGATTATGTGCGGGTGTTGCAGAAAACTGACATAAAGCGAAGCGAAGCGAGGGCGGGTCACTAGTTAATTTATATAATAATGACATTCCATCAGTCCTCAGCGTTGGCGACGCAAATGCAACCTTCAAATTGTAGTGTTTATAGATCTTTGATAACACACCACTTTGAAACTAAGGAACTTTAAAACATTAATAGGTGTATTTTCAATTTACTACCTCTTACGACTAGGTTTTTGTCCAGTGAAATAAAGCAATTCTATTTTAGTAGCGGGTCGATGCTTTCTACAAATGGGTTCGCCCATTAATTTGGGGACGTGTCCACGTTGTTTTTCGTTCGCAATGTAAACAAATCACTGGGAACGTTTGAATCAAATGTCACCTCGGAATGGCGCTTACAACTTTCATTAATTAAAAAACTACTCTAGTGTAAATACTTGCAGTACCATCACACGATACGAGATTAAATAAATAGGATTATATGCCAGTGACAGTTATGCCGACAGTATTTTTGTGTTCCGTTGAAATGACTAGCATAGAGGCATTTCATCTTGGTCCCCAGGCTTGGCAACACATTTGCAGTCTTAGGACCACAGTCTGGAGATCTTTGGGTCTCAGGCACCTCTTACGATCAGGTGGCCTGTGTTGTGTGCTAGTCTACCTTCTCCATGGCATTAAAAAGCTAAAAAAAATCCCTTTATGTATTTATATACCTGCCATCTCAGCCTGTTGCTGAACAGCGATCGTCCTGTGCTTCTCGCATCCAGCTGTTAGCGAGTTGGTCTTATCTTATCTTATCTTACAGATGGACCCTTTCGGATACACCAAGACCCCTATAGGATCTTTTTTGTAATTAGGTACTATCTTACACACAGCTGTTCGAATGTGCAGGTTCCCTTACAATGTTTTTCCTTCACCATAAGAGCACCATGTATATAAGTTAAAAAAACTCATTGGTGCATGGTTACCGTGGGGGTTCGAACTCGGTACCATACGATCGCGACTCCCTAAACCTCTAGACTACCACCGTTTATTGTTAATGTCCTGTTACAGAGGGCTTCCTGACGACGTGCTCCTTTGACTTCCTGACTGACGACCAGGACACGAAGGTGTTCGTGGCGTGCATCTTCGTGTGGAGCTACTGCATCCCGATGTCGCTCATCTGCTATTTCTACTCGCAGCTCTTCAGCGCGGTAAGTGATACATTCAATGGTCTGGGGTCACATTATAACGTCCTATAACGTGTGTAGTTTGAGTCAGTGAAGAATGGAGCAATAGAAGTCGTATATGTTCCCTTTGTAACTTGACACTTTATGCCAGTTCTTAGATCCTGAACCCCATTCAATGGTCGAGTCACATGAGCTCTAGGACTAAGGAAGAAGTTAAGACTAAAGACCGTTTAATAAACTGGTCTTGGCTAGGTTCATACCTCAAAGTAAACGTCATATCATAGAACTCTTGACGAGCATTTCAATCAACTAACTAAGATCAGCAGTGATTGGATCTAGGATGCAATTTGGGGGAACGACCTCAAACGGATGACTGAAGATGGATGTGACTCGGGATAATTGTAGGTACTGCTGTTTTCAAGTGACTATATCTTTTAATAAAAGAGGTTGATAAGTGGTCATTATTTACGAAAAGACTTAAAGTCATCCTATGTGCGGTTCAACGTCATCGGGACTAAAAGTTCGACCAATGGTGACAAGCTTAAAAAAATTAGTAATGTGTATAGCCTGGTAAACAGATAAAAATAATAAAAATACCAATATATTACGAGCAAGTTTCGTTCAGTTCTTCTATGCAGTAGTTTTATGATATGCAGTCCTACTGATTAGCTTGTCATCGTAATATTAAAAAATACCCATTAGTGTTTATTGAACAAAAACAAATTACGCTTTTTTTGGTACACCACACTGGTATCCAAAGTTCATAAACCTTTTTCTAAAATTTTATCCACAAGTTGTTAAAGGTTTTTTATTAAACTCACATTTTCTGTAAACAAAAAATACACACTTTTTCAGTTTATCGTTTCTCCCCTCTTGAACGTTGGTATTACGTGCAAATCCCCACAATAGCTCAAGTTTATTCATAAACGCAAATTCGTTCCACAAATCAATTCCGGAATTCCGTGCTCGCACCATTGCCAAGGGAAAAGCTTTTTCTTGTTTGAAATGGACGTTAGCACACACCTAAATACACACGTGTTGTTATGATCGATCCTTAGCGATTTGGAAGGAAATAGGGATTACGTGACATCTTCATTCTCATACTTAGTTCGGATTAGTCCGGATATATCCGGGCTTGTAGTCCGGAATTGTCCGGCTCTTTAATTTGTCCGGATTTTTTCAATTAGATGGAATATGAGTAACATCACTACATATTAACTAAGTGAGTAATGTTTTCATTTTGTAACTAAAAACTCCGGTCTTTTCAAATTCTTAAATGATAACCCTACCTATAGTTGTGTTCCGGTGTGGGGATGAGATAACCAGTGAAATGACTAGCAGAGAGGCATTCCATTTTAGCCTTTAGGGTTTAGAACGCATTTGCAGTCTTAGGTATGTATAGTAGCTTTAAGATTGTCTTCAAAATGTGTGTCATAAAAAATCCTGATTAAAATCTGTTTAAATATTCAAAATCGTATTTATTTCTTGTGTCACATATATATAAAGTTTAAAAAAAAAGTCGTTATGTCTGTCTGTTTGTGCGCTTACTTCTTTATGCCACTATGTTAAATATGGCTGATTTATAAGTATATACAACGGATTTTAACTTATATAGACGACAAAAGAGACTTGGAGATTCTATACATCCCTAACGGCCACACTCAGAGTTAGTTAATGACAATATAACTCATTCCTTAGTAATGATTTTCTACACAATTGTTTGAATAAGGAACGAGTTGACTATCTCTTAAATATCTTTAGAGTACGATCAGACTTAAATTTAAAAAAGTATTGTTGCTGCCAAAAAAAACAAGTCTTCCATCATTTAAAAGATATATATCCACTTTGTCACCGCTTTACGTCGTAATAAAGTTAAAAAGTGGATATATCCAGTTGAAAAATTAATGATTCATCTTCATACTCATATTGACAACCGCCATCCTTACGCGTTTGGTCACACCCGTCGGCCGTTCCAAGCCGGCGCCCTTGGGTTCGGGCCTTCGGGTACCTAACCTTGCAAGGCTGCCCAAACTGTCGCATTTTCCATCGCCTCAAGTGTAGTTTTCTACTCATACGTAAAATTGTTATTTGTAAAAGTCGTTGATGTTTTAGGTGAGCGGCCATACGTAAAAGTATACGATAGATACCTATTATACATATAATGTAAGACGGAGCCGAGCCGTTTAGATCCCTCCGGCGTTTAAAGTCGTCTTGAAATGTCAAGCTGTCTAGATCGTAGAATGTCAGAGTAGCAATATGTCAAAGTGTCAAGGAGTACTGCCTTCTGTATCTGGCCCTTGACCCAGCCATCTAGCGAGAGTCTCTTAAGATTATTATTATTATTATTGGGGGTTGCGGTGGGCCTTGTGTGCCACTTCGACCATTACTGATCTTTTGTGGCTGCCCTTTATTTAGAGCTCACCGCAGAGGCCCGTTGCGTCTAGGAATTTCCAGATGCTTTGGGCAGTGAGGAGTTGTATCTCTTGTGGGTCCACGATATGTCGCACAAGGTGGATACTTCTTTTGCGCATTAGTGGTCCGCAGGAACAGAGAATGTGCATTGCTGTCTCCTCTGTTTCCTGACATGACCTGCATGTTGTGTCTTGTTTCATACCCATTATAAACAGATGTCTGTTCAGTTTACAGTGGCCAGGTAGGATCCTAGTTAATGCGCAAATCTTTTGAGTTGTAGAATCTCTTTGGAGAGCTTGCTTCTGAACCCTTTAATTAGTGATTTCGAGTGTTTTTGTGTCCTTTTGTGGATTTCCACAGCTCGGTCGCTCTAGATCTAGGTACATAGGTCGCTTAGCAGGAATAGGTTTTTTGTTTTGTGATGCCACTTTGTTTGGGTTTGAGATTAGCACATAAGTACTTTTTGTTTAAAAAAAGGAGAGTTCCCAAGGAGAGTCAATATAATAAATTCGCACAGACGAAGTCAACGGCAAAGAGAATTTAAGTATGTGCCAAAACTTTGCATAGAGTGAAAAATATTAAAAAACTACGAGTACCACTAACTTTCTGCGCCTTACTGCCGACCGGAGTTCGAGCAAACTGTTTAAAGTTTAAACGACTCGTGAGATTATCCATTGATGAAAATATAGTCAAGAGAAATAAATTCGGGTCACTCTGAATAGAATTTCCGTAGAAAGTGACCCGTCTAATTGCTCTTGAGAGTAGTTATTTTGTAGTTTAGCGCTTGAGTGTATGCAAAATATAAATACGTATAAAAACTTAAGCATAACTATTAGACAGATAAAAACCGCAGATATAATGGTAACCCTTCTTTCAGAGCTGATTATCTTTTAAAAAGGCAAAACCGATTTCCATGAAACCTTAAAAACCACTTTAAAATAAAAATCCACTACCACCTATTTGGTCACCGTTTTAGAGTTACGGTGCCACAGACAGACACACTCATAGCGGTCAAACTAGTACACTACATAATTCCAAAGAGTCATATTTCCGAATTGATCAAAATTCCGGATTTTCGTAATTCCGAACGCAATTTTTTGATACAAGACTTTTTTTTCCTTGCCCCGCGGCCACGTCAACAGCTACTACTGCGGGGATATAGCGTTTCCACAATGTAGTGATTTCGCCAGTGTCAAGTGTATATAAGTGTAATTCAATATAGTAATGAAATATAATCCAATCTTCTCTAGGACGATTGGGTCAACGTTGTACGGTGATATGTAGGACACAGGTCAATATAGTTTTAACCTCTGTACCACTGCGAGTCCACTTGAAACGAGAAGTAAGATGCCTGATACACGAAATAAGTCCAAGTATTCTATCACTGTGCAATACAAAGGCATAAAAAGGAAAAATCACTTAGAGCCAAGAACTTTGAACACCTAAAACAAATTACACATCCGCCATCTTTTAACGTTGCAAATGGCCTAACTTTTTGTTATAGCTTATAAATCAAAACTGACCTAATCTACGTATGAAAATTAAGTTATGCATTTAACCAAAAATAGCTCCAGCGTAACATAGCTTTCGGAAAAATGGAAATTCGGACAAATGAATATTCGGAAAAAAATACCGATTTTTTAGTTGTTCCCGGTCAAACTGTTATAATATTCCCTCTTTTAGCGGCCAGGGTTAAAAACCTCAAAAGCATAGTTAGGAAATACGCGTTAAACTTAAACCTAGGTTAAAATATGACCACAAAAATGCAAAATCCATATGGTACGTGCAAACAACAGAAATCCCATGTAGTTTCAATAACCCGAGTATTTTTTCATTCTAGGCATTTGTGTTTTGTGTGTTTTCGACCATTGTTCATCGTTTGAGGCAGCTGTTTTTATTTATGTTAACTAGAAAGGTTTTTTGCATTCACGAATTTTTAGGTGCTTTGGGCAGTGAATTGTTGTCCTTTGCCAAGCTCTAGCTATTTAATAAAGAAGAGTTCTTGGTAGCTCACAGGGTTGAGGAACATGGTGTTGGGGGTGGGGTGCCGCATGGGCTGTCCCGGGTTCATTGCTCGATCCATCGTTTGATAGCTTTTTTTGACTCGGCATAGATGCGACAAAAATATTTAAACTGTTAGCTATTAAATTTGGGTCTGTTTGTTTATTAACAGTTAAATGATACGTTTTTCACTGTTTTGTTTTTAGTTCGTGCATTCTTTAATAATTACCGACATAGATTTAACTTTGTTTGTTGTTTTTCTTATTCTATTTTTTATTTTTTTTTGTAATAGTGATTGATCGTTTTGGTATTTTTTCGTAATATCTGTAATGTTTTTTTAGAATGCATGTAGATAAAGTTTTGTGTGCAACTGTACGCATAATTAGGCATTAAAACACTCGTGCATTAATGCCTCTCATTATGCTTCAGTCACATAAATAACTATTAAAGAGTGAGTAGGTAAAACTAATATAATAATATAACCCTAATTTCTAAATGGTGTTGTAGTAAACCCTGATTCAAAAGTAAAAAAAATATATCTTAAATCTCGATTTTCCAGATAACTACTAGAATCCGCGGCAGAACTGCGTTAGACAGATTAGGATTTCATCGAAAAAAGCCCTTCAGTGTGTTCGCACTTTCCGATTCGTTTCCAATGGTCGATTCCCGAAAGAACCTTCGCAATCCCAGGTAAAAACATCGCATCAAAAGTGTAATTGTAAACGAAATTAAACTCTCCGTATTTCTAAATAAGTTTAGACTTTCACCGATACTTGTGGAACAGTTGTGACCTGTTTCCGAGGAGATTTCGTCCTTTTTAATTGGCTTTGGGACACTATCAGAGGAAACGATGAGAAGAAAAAAATGGAGAAACAAATCGTTTTAAAATTGGAGTTTACTGCCGGTAAAGTCAGAGCGCTTCGGCACGCCATTCGATCGGAGGCCCTGAAAATAAGGTTAACAAACGTTGTGTGTGTCCTATTTTAACCTCCTGAAACAGAGGGGAAATATTTACCTTATATTTGGCGCCGCCGTTGTTATTTAGTTGTATAGAGGCGGACTTGAATTTTAATGTATTACTAATAACCTTGCCAGTATTTCTAAATAAATAGTTACGCGAGCATAAATCCATATTTAAGTATTCCATATAAGTTAACGACGACGACGAGTGCTGACGACGCACTGGCCTAGTTGGTAGTGACCCTGCCTTTGAAGCTAGCAGTCCTGGGTTCAAATCCAGGGGCAGATATTTGTGTTATGAGCGCGAATATTTGTTCCTGAGTCATGGATGTTTTTTATATAAGTAGGTATATATTTCTCTGTATAAGTACGTATATATTGTTATCTAGTACTCATAGTACAAGCCTAGAGCTTAGTTTGGGGCTAGGTCAATTTGTGTGACATTGTCCCCTGATATTATTTATTTATTTATGGTCTATATATAGATCTATCTAACCTAACCTAACCTATAAAAGTATGATCTGAGCAAATTGACGGAACGTTTTGTCCTAAGTACATGCAAAATAATGAATTTAAACTTTTTGTAGAATCCCGGAATCCCGGAACTTATATTATTAAAATAATATTTTTTAGAAGCCGACGCCAGACTATGACACTCATATGATAAAAAATATCGAGTAATAATCAATTACAACTACAAAACCAATTTATAGCACGTCCCTTATATCTTTGTCACGACCACAAATCAGCTGAAGTACAGTCACAGCACGGGGTTGTCGAGCCACTTGCCACTGTAAGTATTTGGCCGTGTAATACAAACGGGTTTAGTCAGCTAAGTCACCAGTGGTGAGCCAGCGTCCTGTAGTCGGCCTCTGCTTATACTTTGTAAAAGAGGAAAGGGTACGAAAGATATATTTCCCACTCTTCGCACTCATATAAGTTCAACTATTGGTCTTTGGCTGATCACTGGTGACTTTACCCTACTCATATATCCAGACAAGGAAAGTCACACGACTTCGTATAATATGTAGAAGAAAAATATATTTCTATTTTTGACATCGTGTGTGACAGGCGTGAAGTGCCATTCCTGAGAGCCAGTAATACCAACTTGAAAACAGAGTGATTACCTACCAACAAAGTCAACTTGCAGATGCAGCAACCGTAATCTAGCGACAATTATATATACTTATAATGGTATTATTTTAGCGTAACAATAGTAAACTTAGCGTACGGAGACATTATGATTGGTCAGTGCGTCACTGAAAATACTCGGAACTCGCACTTTCATCCCAACGCTGTTATGAGTAAAGACTCATAGTCTTTAGTCATTGTTTATATGGTTACTCTTGGTTTAAAATAAACTCGGTCTTTATTGGTCGTCACAAAAGGGTTGCTATGGTGACGTTTTAATAACGAAAAACACATTCAAGTTAAAATGACAAGCTAGTGGATGAACAATCCCGCGTTGTGACTGTAGTATCAGCCAAATGGAACCCTGACCCACCATAGAACGGTGTCACAATGACATTATAAAACAATTTGTTTGAGTCTTCTTATTTACGACTTTAATCATAACATCACTGTGACAGTGGGCTGATAGTAGGTACTTGTGTAGGTATTGGCCTACAAAGAAAATGTCACTTTGAGACATTTTTGTAGTGGGTTAGGATTTAATTCTGCGCCATGTAAGTAATTAGTAATATCATAATTCTAAAACGAAACCTATCTAAAGAGGTCTGGTATCTCAATAATAATTGGGCAGCTTTCGACTTTGATAGCAAACTTCACTATCAAGTTATTGAGGCGTTTGAAGAGCTACTTTATAATACTTACTGTATTATTATAACCGACTTTGTAAATTTCTAAGCCGAATGTTGAAAGGACGCAGACATTAATTGGATGGTTACTTATTGTTCATTTTCTTTGTTGTTCTCCTTTAAGAACGAACAAAAGCAGAATTTACGCGAACAGAGAGAAATAGTGTTTATTTGTGAAACAGAACGTCACGGTTTTAAACGTTTTATTCTTTAGTAGTAATGCTATTGCAAGGTTTGGACGCGGTTTTGTAACAAATATCAATTGATCAAAACTAAAATAGTGAAAGTGGTCAGAAGTTTGTTCCTCTAAAATGGTTTTTTTTATTTTTAAATGCTGTTCTAGTGAGATACTGCTGTAATACTATAGAAGAATGAGAAGCTAACTGCAATGTAGGAGTCGAAGTTTTCTGTACTCTATCGGTACCCATATAAAATACAAAATGCTTGTACGATTAGTACATACAATATGCAGTTTGTCACCTTCTTTCATATTACGGCCGGATAGGTACCTCTTTTTACACCGTATGCGTGGACTGCGTATATTGGAATTAAAAAAACATTATTTAGGAGCCAAATTAAGAAAACCTTTAAGTAGAGTGGCAATATAACTCATGTCACGTCAATAACGAACGTGATAAGTATAACGATTAGCGCCATCTAACGGTTAGACCTAATTATTTTTCACCCCTAATTAGTACTTTGAAAGACCACTTTGCAAATAACTAACCGATTCCCGGACCCTTCTACTCAAGCCGATTGTCCCTTAGCCTTCTTTAATTTGAAATTTAATTAGCCAAGTTTACAAACAATTTAGGAATTAGGATCGTTACAAAGTGGGCGACCTCTTTTTACAAGAAATCGTTAGGTACAAAAGAAACTGCGGGGCTTAAGTTGAGCGACGGGAAGGAAATCGGTTTTAAAGTTTGTCACCCTGAACGGGGGGAAATGGGACAATCAGGGACATTACCGGGGAATTGAGGTTAGATTTCCTGTTGTCTGTGTTTACGCAGAGTTAAGGCGTTTACCTTAGTGATAGTGAATAAGTAAGCATGTAAAGTTAGTTGAACTATTTATTTAATATTGTGATTAAAAAAAATATAGTAGGCGCAATCAATACTTCAAGCTATCTAGTTCAATATTAGTTTTAAATCTAAGGATTCCATAGGAAAATTAAGAAATAAAACAATGTTGTATATTATCTAATTTCGAGATTCTATACAACATTGTTTTATTTCTTACGCAGCATTACTTTCACTAATTACTTTTTAGCTCGCCTTGCGATTGTTCAGGGAGTATTGACACCAACATTGATGTATGGTAGTGAATCCTGGGTATGGCAGAAGAAGAACGAAAGCAGGATTAATGCAGTTGAAATGAGAGCTCTAAAAAGTATGTATGGAGTTAGGATAATAGATAGAGCAAGAAATAGCGAGGTCCGAGAACGAATTGGATTGAAAGAAGATGTAGTGACTAAGTTCGAAAAGGGTATGCTAAGATGGTTTGGTCATTTAGAAAGGATGGATGACAGAAGAGTTACGAAAAAGATATGGCGAGCGAGAGTGAGCGGAGATGTCGGTAGGGGACGTCCTAGACGGACGTACGGTGATCAGATTCGCGATGTGCTGATTAAGGGCCAAATCAAAAGCACCCGAAACCGACGTACGTGCATGAGAAGATTGATGAATGTAGAGGAAGCGAAGTGTATATGTTTGGACCGATGCACCTGGCGTTCCATAATCTCTGCCTACCCCATTGGGAGACAGGCGTGAAGATATGTATGTATGTATGTGTATGTACTTTCACTGTATAATAGCCCGCAAAAATTAGTATCAACGTACAGGGAGTCGATTTTTAATCTCAGTCGTCGTTAGTGAGTCATAATGAAAATTAGGTCATGCAGTGATCTCGCTCACGGCTGGTCGGTACTGGTAATTGATGTTATAGGCGTAAGAATTTCAGTCACGGGCCCTAGACAAGTTTCATTAATTACGCTAACTAGCGTTTCTATTCGTTTCGTTTTTAATCCAATCGCGTCACTGGTAGATGACGTGATACGTGACGCGATTGGTTTAAAAACGAAACGAAAAGAAACGCTAGTTAGCGCATCTTGGCTAAAGCCAAAAGTCAAGATGCATAACGCTTTAGTTAGCTATTGAGTGAAAAATTTGTCAACTGCATACATTTTTAGTCGATAGAAAACATAAATATTAGCGGCGATTGCGTCTTTGCTAGGTCTAGGAGATTCAAAATAATGGACCCCATTTTAGTGAAAAAGGGTATAACTGTCCTGAAGTGAAAAAGGGTTTAAGGTGTACTCAGTTTATTCATAATCCCGTTTTTAGTACGAGTTAAGTTGACTTATACCCTTTTTCAAGAGGACACCAAAATTCCGAACTTGTAAAATCAATAATTTTGGTGACCTGTTCACCAGATGCACTTCAATATCAAAATCCTTTACAAGTAAAACCGATACTTTCGAGAAATCAAATTTACTCAACAATTTTGTAATGGAAGAGTTCAGAACAGTTATTAATCTTAGCTCCCGCTCCGTGCAGAAACTAAAGCGCTAACTTACTCAAAGCTTAACCTAATTAGTCAAGGGTTTTAAAACTTATAACTTAACCTCGTCTTTTATTAGAGTCGACAGAGGCGATTAAAGTTTTTACTTATTTCCAATGGCAACTTAAAAATAGGATTGAAAAGGTGCCCTTCACTGAACTAAAATTTTATGTGCTACATTTTTTAGGTCGAAAATGTTTTCTATAATATTGAATGGTGTACTTCTTTTTCAGCATAAATATTTCTTTGCATACATATTTTTTGTTCTAAAGTTTCACTTTTGGTCTAAAATTGTTTTGTCTAAATAAGGCTAAATTCATAATATTGTTTGGTTGAAGCCCCCTCCCCAGTATAAAACACCTAGGTCTCAAAACTCTCAAAGAATCTAGGTTAGGTTAGGTTAGAATTGTGTTAAGTCACGAAGCGCCACAACTACGCGGAAAAGGAGCTCCATCGACTTCGCCTCACGGTCAACGTATACCAAAAAATCATTAGACAAAACAAAGTTATTCCAAACAAATGTTATACTAAACAATTTTTCGACTGTACAATATTATGCAATAACCATTTCGATCAAACAATTATCGACATTTAAATCATTAGACAAAACATTGGTATGCAAAAAAATATTGAAGCCCGGATTGAAGTAATACCAGGACACTTTTTTTCCTGAAATGTACAAGTACATTTCAGGTTCATAAAGTTAGAAAACGGCAACTACCTCCTAACTGACCAATTAGTTACACTTAATTAACTTAACCATTCGTTTCAAGCTCAAAGCTACAAGCGTACTTGGAAACACAAAATTTTATGAAAACTGAAAACAGACTAACTAAGCTCGCTCACATCGTAGCATTTTTTATTTTGTTGTCTTGATTATTGAGATTAATTCCTCTAACCTAATAAATTAAGTCTGGGATATTTACCTAATTACTTACATGAAATCACGCCTGATATCCAGAGGGGTAGGCAGAGACCACGTATTTCCATCTACTACGATCCTCACTAATCTCTTTCGCTTCTTCCACATTCTTGCATCACACAAATTTAAATATACCAAATGCACAGATAAATCCGTTAAATTCAGAATTAGATAAAACACATTATACACTGCCGGACACAGGCCTTCCTCTAGGATCTAGGTACACGACGGTCGGCTCAGTGCTACCCGCATCAACCAGCTCCTCGCGATCTTCACCAGATAGTCGGTCCAGCTTGTGAGGCCTACCAACACTACGCTTTCGGGCCACCAGTACACAATCACCGCTCTTAAACCTTTCCCCCCAACGGCCATTAGTTCTACAAGCGATACCCACCCTATTTGAGTTAAACCAACTCAACTTCGAGCTCCTTTTCCATTGCCCTATAGTTATTGTTAACCCTTCTTATGACCTATTGTAAGTGATACTAGAAGATGCTGCGTAGCTTACGAAACGCCCAACCGAAATAGGTCAAAATAAATTATCAACTTGCCGTGACCGGAAAGTCACCGATTAACCGGACGCCACCCTAACCAGTGTTTCGTTGTCCAAATAGAAGAGGCATTAGGTATTTGTATTCTCATCGAATGCACGAATTCCTAAACGGAACAGCTCTGGAATGTTATAAAGGAGCACCGGCGGCCCCTAGCTTGTATTGGCGACATGGCACAATGTACTAGTTCAAGACAGTAAGTACCTAGGTTATTTATGCTATCCCTTTATCTTACTGTATTGGCTTCTTTCTTTATATTAAAGAAATACAAAGTGCTCAAATTACCTACTTTTACGTTGTACGAGTATTTATGTGGTGATTTGGAGTTTAAATTTGACATTGGACACCTAACCAATATATATAACCAATCCATTGCTTTAATAAGCAGTAGGCAAAAGCATTTGTGTTACCCTGCTACCCTGCTGTAGGTTGGCCAAGCCAAGATGCAAACTCTGCTAACAATTTTGTTTTACATCGACTTAAAACTCCTTACAAGTTGACGTAAGCGGTCGACGGGATCGGTCATTAGCTTACGTCAATCCTATACATTTTGTCGAATTTACACACATGTTACATTAAATTGATGTCACGGTGCTTGTCTTATATTAAATTTGTCATCTATAATAAACGTATGGAAAGAAAGGCTAAAAGTAACTCGACTATACCTATACATAAACAGAAAAGTGACTTAAACCGCGGGTGAAATTATTTACTCGGACTAAAAAAAATCCCCAAATCCAAACTTACCCCTTACCCCTTATACCCCGAGAGGATTATAAGTTTGACATACTGTTTAAAACAATGAATGCTGTGCCCCAGTTTCGAATATCTGCCTCTTTATTCGTTCCTATTGTGCACAATCGCGGACGAAATCGGGTTAGCAATTTTCTTTATAATACAGGTAATCTTTGCAACTGACAGATGCGCTGACACGCCGCGAGCCTCCTAATTTCACAATCAGCTGGCCCATGGCGGCCATTTTGTGCTTGTTCATTCTTTTGTTTCCGGATGACAGGATGACAGGGTTTTTGTTCTGTTATCTGTTACCTAGTTTAAACGGATTTTGTTTTCAAATTTGAGTTCATAAGTTGTAATTTTAGCTTAGGAATGTATTTTCATTGTGTACGAATAGGATATATAAAGATAGACTACCTATTTCTTATATATTATACGTGTATATACTTTTCAGATAGGTGTTTTCTTCTTTCACCGACACTCATTTCATAGAACGTATCACTTCGCAGAATTTTCTTTTCATAGAAATATATTTTCTGCTGAATCCGTGTTGATTTCAGGTTATCCTAAATATGATTCATGTAGGTTAGGTTAGGTTAGAATGTAACCATCACAATATAATTTCATAGCATAGAAAATTAATAACGTTCTGTGATATTTTTTTTTTAAAACAAGCTCTACCTACCGATTGTACTTTTTACATTATCAATGATCTGCTTATGAATAAAATGCGTAAACAAAATATCGTGCCTGTGCTCTTAACCGTTGAAGATTGTCTTCATCTGGATAATATCATAAAAATGCACGGTCGTCTCAACTAAACCAACACGTAAAAATTCAACTCCCTAGGACAAGGGGAAATGATTCCTTTTTTTGAAATCCCAAATATCCCAATCCCAATTTTCAAAAGATATTTGAATAAAACACATTTATGCACATTCGGTCGTATATTGTTTCGCAGGATAGCGGAACTGACGGCCATTTATTTGGTATGCACCGCTTCCTGTTGGATAGTGTTATTGACAGTTCTATATTAACTGGTCTGTGCTTTCCCTAGTTAAATTGCAGTTCGAATTTGTTTTTAGGGGTCCGTCTGAACGGAACCCTATTGATATACCTCCGCTGTGCGTCCGTCCCTTTAAAGAGTTGTATCTTTTGAACCGTAATAGAAAGCGGGTTGGTTTTTTTTTTCAAAGTAAGTACTTTTTATAACGGCGGCTTTACAAAAAAATAATTCAAAGTTAGTGAAATAGTAGAGGAGTCCCCCACATGAAAGGTTTTTTTTTCAGGGTTTTTTTATTTTTGTTGTACAGTAAAACCGGTAAAACATATAATTATCAAATTCGGTATAAATATAGTACAAACCTTGAAAAAAAAATGCTCAAGTTTGAGTTGAGCTCGCCCAGATTGGATTCGAAATTGAATCAAATCTGCATATTATTATATTCATATGATGATTTGATTACCTAGCTACTATTCGGTGATACGGAACCCTTGGTGCGCGAGTCCGACTCGCACTTGACCGGTTTTTGATACTTTATATTTCACACATATTTACAACGTGGCGTTGACAGGGATAATTAATCTCGATAGAATCGGAGTGTAATTTGATATGATCTTCTGAGAATTAATTAAAACTATATTAAAAATGTGAGCTCGGTTCCATATAATTATTTAAGTACTTAACCGAATTTTAATTGCTTATCGAATTTACTTCGTCTAGACAAAATGAGATTTTCTAAATAAAAGGTATTATTATAAGAGTCTAGGTACGGTATTAAAACAAATTGCGTTTAATAATGAGGCTGGATGAATTCTTAGAAACTAAATTCATTTCGGTTTTGGTTCAGAATATCAGAAAAATAAATAAAGAACCCACGAGTACTTTTTACAATCTTGTCAAGTATCCTATTAAAGGGTGTTCCGAAATCGCGACAGGAGGGTAACCTACCTAACTATCCATACAAAATATAACAAATAAAACCATTTTTATCCTTATACATAAGCAAAGATCGTTCACATGCGTTAAAAAATAAAGATCAATGGACAAATATACCTAACACAAATTGACCCTATACCTATTTACCTACTTCCAAATTAAGCTAAACGCAGTTATATAGAGAAATACATACTTAAATACATAAATAACATCCAAACAATATTTTCTTGCATTGAACCTGCGACTGCTAGCTTCGTAGGGCGAGTCTAAAGAATTACAAATCAAACATTTTAACAAATATCAAATCTAAACACGAAATAAACACTTTTTGAAATCAACATATTTGAATGAATCGTATTCAATTGGAAATGGAAGAATAACTACTTCTAAATTATGGAATGAACTTCCCTCCACGGTGTTTCTTCAGCACTATGATATGTCCTATAAACGCTTAAAAAGAGTATTCACTGAAAGTCTACAACTTGACTGTGCCCCTGGGATTAGTGATGGATGGTCTGGACGCTGTTACGCAATAATCGGTCAATCCACAACTATTTAACAATGAAACTGCGACCGCACTCGCTGCTTAAAATACGGAGACGGTACGGACTCGCAGTGACGCATCGTACCCGTACCGTTTTTATCGCATGCGATATTATTAACCGTTGTTACATCCCTATATTTCTTGATACGTAAGTGACGTTTAACGGCTGTAGAAATATGATAATGGAATTACAATAGGGCTTATGTCATAGGCGAACGTTCGACTACTTACGTTAAAAGGTGCGACCCCACCGCTGCGTAAAATATAGTGTCGTTGCGTAAACAAAAGACGGGGTTATTGCGACAACATGGCGCCGTTTTTGACGCACCGTAATATACGCGGTGCGTTAAGCAGCAGTGTGGAACGGTACGGATACGATGCGTCACAGCGATTTCTACCGTCGCCGTATTTTAAGCAGCGGTCGGGTCGCACCTTTAAGTGTCAACCGGGTGAATATTTGGGCGTTTCAACCGCCGTCATTGTTCTCTTCAATATATTGACGAAAACAATGATAATAACCAGCAACTTTTGATGTCAAAGTCAACGGACCCGGGGGTAGTATTAATTCCATTTAAAATCATAAGACAATTAAAAAGTTTATCTTGAATAATATGCGAAGACAATAATGACGGTGGTTAAAACACCGAATAATAACCCAACCCTCAATACTATCGGCGTGGGTTGACATTTTATTACTAATTAATTGTGAGATGACACATTTTTGCGTAACAGCGTCCGGTTATGGGCGACGGTGACTGCTTACCACCAGGCGGTCCATCTGAACGTTTAAATTTTATCGCTATTGAACACGTGCACATGTCGGACACGCGCACGAAGGGTGCTGCTAATGTTGTATACAATATTAACAGAAAAACGGCAAAAAAATCATGTTTGTTGTATAGGAATTAAAAGAAGGTATTTAAATTAAATTATTTATTTTTAAAGTGAATATACAACTAAATATTCTGTGAATATTTCAAGTTATGATGCGTATTATAAAAAATCACGTTTGTTGTATGGGGGCCCCCTTAAATATTTAATTTATTCTGTTTTTAGTATTTGTTGTTATAGCGGCAATAGAAGTTCAAGTTCAAGTTCAAGTCTTTATTCGTGACAAAAAATAACACATACCAAAAAAAAAAAAAACTAATAAATAAAAAAACACACTTTGTCACGAAGCGGACCCTGCTCAGCATGTTGCTAGCTTTACAGCCAGCGTTAAGTACATCTTCTGTGAAAATTTCAACTGTCTAGCTATCACGGTTCATGAGTTACAGTCTGGAGACAGACAGACAGACGGACAGACGAACAGCGGAGTCTTAGTAATAGGGTCCCGTTTTTACCCTTTGGGTACGGAACCCAAAAAAAAGTATAAATTTCTATAGATATAGCTATTTACTTTAGTTATATCCGACCTCCAAATAATTAAAAAGTCAGACATAATTAGAATTGCGTGCTTTTGAAATGTATCTAGATCTCTTTGAATCCCGTTTTCCCTCGAAATTAATTTACTTGGAGATCAAAGGGAATTCCCGTTTCCTCATTCTGCTGATTTAACAAGCCAAAGCCTCTGGATGGGAAATGTAAACGCCAGGAAATCATATTTCGATATTTCCCAGCCTAAATACGTTACAGTCGAGTGGAGTTACATTTGTGAGCATTATGGGTATAAGGCGCTTGAATTTTTGGAATTATATTTTGTCATTTTCTTACTGAGGAAGTATGGGTGGCATTTTCTCCATGCAAAAGCCTATTTACTTTTCAGCTTATGATCCTACGTTAATGATTCTTTATTTCCTATATCCAAACAAAATAAAACAGTAAATATCAAGATGTTATTTTTAGGGATCTGTACCCAATCGGTGCGTACGGGACCCTATTATCTACCTACTAAACATCCGCTGTCCGTCTGTCCTTTTGTCTCGTTTTGCCTTTTTTAGCTAGTACTTGTTTTTAATAAATATTAGGAAAGGGGGGACAATCTCACACCGTGCGTATTACTAAAGCGTGCGTATTACTTATAAAAAAAACCATTAGAAATAACTAGGGAATGCAAACCGGTTAACCGGTTAACCGAAAAACCGATTAACCGAAACTTTTTGATCTCGGTTAAAACCGGTTTTTTATAACTTTCCCCGGTTATTAACCGAATTGGAACTTGCCCTTAAAAGACTGTAAATTGCCTCAATTAGATACCCCAGAATATTCTTCAGACTATAAAATGACGAATACTTATAGCGTGGAAAGGAAACGTATTATTATTTTGTAAAAAACAAAAATACATACTCGCTTTTTTCGTGTAGCGAATAGCAAGAAGTTTTATTAATTTAATTTCTTCATTAACGTGCTGAACTACTGATACAATACACGAGCTACATGAAAAATTTACATTGCTGGAGCTAATTTATATAGTTCTTATTCCCTATACTAATTGAACAGCTTTAAACATTAACCACCCCCACTCCGTTTTAGTAATGCCGCGGCCGCGTTAAAAAAAAGAGCAGAAAGGGTTTGTTTGTGGCTGGGCTGGGTAAACCCCATTGTTTTAGTTTGCTACCTGCTCCTGCCGCTACCACTAGTATCACTAATCACTACTCAGTTAGAGTTAAAACAAGTTGACGAAAGTGTGGTGTTTGTGTGTGCAAAATTTCACTTGTTGATTTGTGTTGAAGTTTATAAAGATGATGAGAAGAATCATATGCTTTTTATTTATTCGCTTAAACATTTTTAAATATATTATAAATATATAAACATAAATAACCGTATGTATAATTAGTTTAGTACAGAGTAAATCATTTAAATACCTATTTACATCTAAAAAAATACGCCGTTTACACCATAAGTAACCAAGAATAGTAAAAATATCGTGTAATTCTTCGATTTCAAATAGTTTGCAAAAAAACGGTTAAACACCGGTTTTTATTTTCACCGGTTTTTGCATTCCCTAGAAATAACCCATCGTGTAGGTACTATCGAACCAACGGAACCCTGACTCACCATAGAACCTTGTCACAGTGATTGACGTTAGGACTGTCATACGACGCTATACGACAATCGTACGTCAATCATTGTGACAAGGTTCCATGGTGGGTCAGGGTTCCGTTGGTTCGATAGTACGTGTCCGACTTACGAGATCGTTGTCCTTGTGTATACCAATTTAATTCATAGGCCACAATTTAACTCTGTCAAAATGACGTCACAGTTCAATTCTTAAGAGGTCTGTTTAATATTTTAATCGTTACGTCACTTTAACATAGTTCCATAGTGGCATATGATTCAAATTGGTTGACTGTACAGTACTCATAATACAAACTAAGAGCTCAGTTAAGCTAGGTCAATTTGTATGAGATTGTGCAATAATAATAATAAAACCGGTTCAGTGCAAGTCGGACGCGCGCACCGAGGGTTCGAGGGTTATTTTAGATAATATGGTTGAAAAACTCAAAATAAAATACACATTGGTCATTTTTGGAAATTTTTTGGCTATTGCCATAAATTTATTTATAAATAAACATAACACAATCAAAATTATATAATAGAGTAGTTTTGAAATTTGCAGATTGAACCCTTTCATAATTAACACCCCGTTTGCTATAAACAAATAACTTTCATTTTTCAACCCCCCCATTCTAAACCCCCTTTTCAAATTCAAGCAAGTTGTAAAACAATGCCAAATTTCAAGTTTATAACTTTTATAGATTCAGAGAAAAAAAACATGCTGTCACAAACACACCAGCAGACTCACCGACGTCTCACTATAAGATTTCCTTCTTTTATCGTTTTGCCACGGAACCCTAAAAATGCGATGCGGAACCGCGTTTCAAAGACAAGAACATTGTGCAGATGCAACCATTTTATCTCTGGTTCACCTGCAAACTGAAATCGTACACCTAAGCCGATGAAGCTACTCGAACACACGAGTCAAAGCGCCGGCGGCCGCGTAATCCGGTCAATCCCGCTCAGCAGTTTTAGGATTCATGCTGCGGTTTTATGCAGCCACAAATGGCAGATGTGGGACAGAATTCTGGAATTAGCGTTGTTTCAATGCAACATTTGTGATATTGTTGAACTGATTATTTAAATTTAGATAGCTAGACGGTTGTTTAAGGCTGGATTCGACCAAACACGTAATTACACTAGTCTAACTATTACGGGAATAATTTTCCTCTTGGAATTTACTCCTGATTAACTAGGATTACGTTTTTCCAACGAACTCGAGGAGTAAGCTAAACTCGGTATTATTGATTTGTGGAGTAAGAGTGAATGATGAACGAATGTATAAACCGACAAGGAATAGTGTCATATTGTTTCTTCTGGCCTTACTTTAAACGAAGTAACCATTTAATTTTGTAGGTAAATACAGTTAGAGAAATGTCATATCATATTGACAATTTGTTTATCATTTGACAAGTGACTTTGACAACAATAGCTTACTCTCAGTTTGTTCCTTTACTCCACCAAAATCGGCCGTGTAAATATTTACTTGCGTGTAGTACCTTATTCTGAGATTGTGATTTGGTAAAATGCAAAATCAACTTACTCCAGATTAAACAATGGTTTACTCTCGAGTAAAAACTTACTCCAGTTTGGTTGAATCCGGCCTAAGTAGTGTATTCCTTGTCTATATAATTCCTAGCTGGTGCTAACGTAGAAGTCGGTTATCGCAATTACCTTAGGAACTATTCATATTTCCGGGATAAAAACTAGCCTTTGTTCCATTCTAGGATCTACCCTATATGAGTGCCAAGGCTCATCCCGATCCGAACAGGGGTTGAAGCGTGAAAGACGAACAAACATACAAACACCATTTAACATTTATAATATTAGTATGGATTTGTTTGTCAGTTCGGCACTAATTTTGCAATACACTTAAAGCTAGTGGAACCTAGTAGTAGTGGGGGGTCGAATCTTGTGCAAGGTCCGTTGGGGTCGCTACCACCAAGCATCAGGGCATTCTGTCTTAGTCCTCAAGGTCCTCAGATCCTACTTTGTCTACTTCAAGAAACAAATTAGTAGTCATCATAGCCGCCTGATTCAAGTTACTTACCACAAAGAGTTGTGTGGAAGTGGGAGGAATCTAACGTCATTTGGTAGCCCGTAGGCTCGTTTTCCTGTTCCATGTATTAAAAAAGAACCTTCCCGTACCGTGTGCCCAACAATTCTGGGGTTCTAATGAAAAACGGATTAAAAGTCTTGTGAAGATCAAGTGAAAAAGAGCTTAAGTCTATACTGCGTTCAAGTATATACAGGTGTCCGGTATATAGTGGAGTACCTTACAGGGCTGGATAGTTCAGCTCAAGAGTGTTGAAAATGTGATAATTCATGTTAGTAAAAGTCGCACGGAAAACGAGATATCTCGACTTTTTTTTTTTGGAAAATCTGCACCCGGGTTCACCAATTTCGATGCCACTATCACAGATATTAGAATTTTTCAGTTTCGTTGCCTGTGAACGAGAGCTGATTAAATATGCTTTAAGATCCTTTTAACGACATTAATAAATAATTAGTAGTTTCTGATTTTCCAAGTCAAATGTAAAGTTTAAGAATCTGAGTATTTCTTCCAGCAAGTTTGACATGGCAGAGTATAAAAAAATGTATCACAACCTGTAATGCTGCTTTCTTGAAAAAATACCACGTAGTCCACTACATACCGGACACCCTATACATTCCGATTTTTTAATAACGAGATAAGTCAACTTTTTCTCTTTTTCATTAGCACTTCGGAATTACGTTGACAAAGGCATATAAACCACTACTTAGGTACTCTTGTTAAATCCCTTTCTTGCTTCCATCAGGTTCGTCTCCACGAAAGAATGCTCCAAGAGCAAGCGAAGAAGATGAACGTCAAGTCCTTGGCCGCGAATAAAGACGACGCTGGCAAGAGTGTCGAGATCAGGATCGCGAAGGTGGCGTTCACCATCTTCTTCCTCTTCATCTGCGCTTGGACTCCTTACGCCATCGTCGCGATGACTGGGGCTTTTGGAGACAGGTACTTGTTTAAAACCCGATGTAAAAACGGTGTGTTATAACTTTTACGTGTTTATGTTTGTCTGTCTGTGGCGTTGAGCCGTTGAAGAGATATCAGCTCTGAAAGTAGGGGGTCACTATTTAATAATAGACCGAATTCGTGATATATTAGCAGGTACAATATGTTTTAGTGACGAAGAAAAAACATTAATAGAGCTATACCTATAACCTCCTTGCCCATCAGGAGCCTGCTGACGCCGATTGCCACCATGATCCCGGCCGTGTGCGCGAAGGTCGTCTCCTGCATAGACCCCTGGGTGTACGCCATCAACCATCCCAGATACAGGTTAGTACATTTTTATGTTAAGCATAAATAGCCTATATATGCTATTTTTTTAATCTAACTAATTTAACTAATGCCATGTTTATGTTAGCCTCGCAAGCTACTCACTTTTCAATTTAACGAAAGACTTATTCACCGGCAAGATTAAGTTGTCCTGTCGGAACGTACGCAAAGTTTTACGCCGTGCATTCTCATTTAGGTCGCTTATCACTCAATCGTCCGATTGACAAAAGGCCGTTTTTAAGAGAAACATGTCATGGTAGCTTCGTAATAGTTACAAAGCTGGCGTTTTACAACCTGAAATCAACAAGTTCAGCAGAAAAGAGTGTCGGTGAAACAAGGGTAAATAAACCCTGTTTTCGTATATACGTAATTAATGTCGTTTGCGCTCTTACAGAAGGAGTGATATTTAAAATCAATCATTTGAAACGATATCGGGAGGTCCGAAAATAAAAAACAGACTGGGCTTTCTCCGAACGCTAACGACTCTAGAAATCAATGAAATGTTATAGCATTGACACATAGGCTACCGACGTGATTGAACTTTCGGCTGCCGTTGATGTTCACAAAATGCACCTTTTCTGGACACACTACCAAAGTACGTTATTTCTTTTTCGTTCTACCGCTTTGATCTCAAAACATGATTGAAAAGGATAGGACATTCATACCATCCCACTTTTTGATTAAATAGTTAAAAATTATAAATGGCTGCACTTTTTTCTCCAGGGCCGAGTTGGAGAAGCGTCTACCCTGGCTGGGCGTGCGCGAGCAAGACCCTGACGCGGTATCGACCACCACCAGCGTCGCCACTGCCACCACCCAACCCCCGGCTGAAGCTTAAACACCTCTCCCACCAGCCACACTGATGCAATCCATGTACCTAATGTACACAAGAGGTTCAAACCTGTCATACCAAGCAGCGAACGAAACTAGTGTAACTGCTCTTTCACAAATGCATCAGCACTAACAAAAACGTTCTCACTGAGAAAGAGAGAGCATTTGAAAACAATGAAACAGAAACGTGCGGCAGCTTTATCGTAAGAAGAAACTTATCGTATGATAAGAAGGAAACGTAGCAGAAAACGTAATCCATTACATATTACTACTTGTTAATGTCATAAGTGAAGTTAATTGTCTTATAGGGTCAGTCATAAATATACATACGTTCTCAAGACGCGAAAAATATTTATACGCCTTTATGCTACTGATAATAAGGTCTTTGTTCACATATATTTGATGCGTTGGGTGTACCTATATTAGTGCTTTTGACTGTACATACGATGTGGCTTATCGACGCGATTGGAAATTGGGAAATTCCTATTTGTTCCTGAAATTGGATTTCATGAATTCAACTGAATCAAACATAAAACGAGAGCTTAAAAAGTGATTATGCTGTCAGTACCTACTATTATTTTTGGACACGAATCATTCGACACGAGTCGAATGTTTCAGTCGTAATGAACGTAAAAAATATAAATGTATGTTATAAACATGTCTGAATCGTTAGCTCTCGTCAATTCTATTCCCGAAGCCCCACCATCATGATTCATTCGAAAATAATTCTTTAAGTTTTCTATTTTCTACATTCGTTACGGTTGGTAACTATTAACATATATACTTATGACTTACGTTTATAAAACGCTAAATCCACAAACTAATTGTTTATTCAAATGTTTGCACGTAGTACACTTAAACTAATTGGTTATTCTTATCTTATCTTCACATAAGACTTATAAAAAATGTCTTTGGCTTCTAAATTCTTTTAAAAACTGTGTACCAACTAAATCAGCCAGAATGAATCTATCATTAAATACTGATTGATCCGAAAGGCTTTTAAGTAAAGAATAAATTAAAGCCGTGTCCAGGTAAATTTTACTGTAAATTAAAATGGATTCTCCGAAGCAGAATATCAGCGCTCGAAATCCGAATCCCTTGAGGTTTAGATAATGGAACCTTTAGTGATTCTGTATTTCAGATTCAAACAGAAATGAAGTGCCGTTCGCAAAAGAAATTTATTCTTGCCGCTGTAATTTATTATCGGTAGTAATAAAAGCAGGGTATTAATTTGTGTGAGCTGTTTATTGGGTCATTACGGTATGAAAGGTTTACGTAATGAAGCAATTTTCTAGAATTGTAACAATACTCATTAAAAAAAGGTTTGTTGTTTATAGCATTGTTCGCCAGCAAAAGTTACACTGTGTAATTTAAGGCTATTTTAATGTAATAGGAATACTTAGGTTAATATTTACATGGGTTGCATCTGTCTTCAATAGCTACAGATAAAGCCGTTGACAGTTTTCGAATACTTGGATTTATGAATCGTAATGTTTATGATTTATCACGTATGCATTTTATATGTTTAGTCGGATATTTCTCGAGTATATTGAGATTATATTTATTGTTTGTTTTGTATACTGCATTGATACTCTAACGACGTGGAACGCAAATGGATTCTGATGATGCGATATTTTTTTACAATTGAAGCAATATATACGAAAATACCAAAAAAAATACGGACCGATCCCAACGACAAATGGCGATTTAAAATAAATAAAGATGAATTGAGCATGACTAACGGTATTTTTATTTCAAAATCGTTATTTGTAGATATTTGGGTTGTAGTGATGTAAAAGCAAAGTGTAAGCAAAGGAAAACTCAATAACATTTTTCAACCTTATAGGTTTGTAGTATTTACTAAAGTTTTTTCTAGACGTTGTCTGAGCGATTTAATAATCAACTGATTTCTATATCGCTGTTTCATCTCTAAATTTCTTTAAATGAAGGGCTCCCTACTCCTACCGCCTTGCGATAGACAAACATTTGACTAGTTTTTATAATTTGTTATTTTTTTAGGTTTTGGACGACCTTCTTTTTTTTCCTTTTTTTATGAAATCCGCTGTAGCAATATAAAATATAACATATACTACATATATTCTTTTAAAGTTACGAACGGACCAACAACGAAGGGTTAGTAATAGAGTTCGGCACCCTTTGGGTAACGATCACTAATAAAAAAAAACAGAACACACACGGTATAGAAATTTATTGATTGCTTTTGGTAAGTAAAGGTGAGGGGGAAATTTGAAACTATTATGCCGTAAAACACTGAAAGCGGAGGCGGTACGATGTCGCTTTTTCCTATACTAAAAATAATATCCTAAATACCGAAGAATGGCGGCTGAGGCGTTTTTTTGTAACTGACAAAAAATGTAAATTAATCTTTGGTGTCAATTTTATCCTACTTCCAAGTGTCAGATTTACTAGAATTTTGGCATGCTTATGCACTTCCGATGACAATACATTATTGTATTGGTACCATCAAGATGGCATGATGGTTGAACGGGAGGTACCGTAGCAACTCCTTAATGGCTCATAATCCGTAGATTATGGACTCATTTGACTCATCTTTTGATAGTGAGTTTATTATCAGTGTTAGTAGTATAGAAATTGATTGATCGCTATACGAGTAAGTACAGGTGAGAGGGAAATTCGAGACTATTATGCCGCAAACACACTGAGAGCGGAGGCGGTGCGGTGCGATGCGGCGTTTTACCAAACTAAAAAGTATTTCCGAAATTCCGAAGAATGGCGGCGAAGGCGTTTTTTTGTACCTAATGTAATTAAATCTTTGGTGTCAATTTTATCCTACTTCAAATTGTCGAATTGACGTAAAATTTGGCATACTACTGCAATTTCGATGACTATACAATAGTAATGGTACCACCTAGATGGCATGATGGATAGACGGAAAGTACAATAGCAACTCCTTAATGGCATGTAATAGATCCGTCAATTTTAGACTCATTTAATTCGTCTCTTGATAGTGAGTTTATTATGTGTTAGAAGTCGGTAGTGAAAATTGGTACCTTCGGTTTATGTGAGTTGTGAGTTTTAGTTCAGATTTTATCACACATAACGACCATCTGCGAAATATTATCTAACTGATGGTGAAAACCGCACCAAATTCCGTTGTGTGGTTTCATCATTATAATCATCATCATGTCAGCCGAAAGACGTCCACTGCTGGACATAGGCCTCCCCCAAGGCTTTCCACTCAGACCGGTCTTGTGCTTTTCGCATCCACCGCGGTCCCACGATCCTGACGAGGTCGTCACTCCATCTTGTTGGAGGCCTACCTACAGCTCGTCTTCCGGTCCGCGGACGCCACTCCAGAACCTTCTGACCCCATCGGCCATCAGTCCTGCGAGTAATGTGCCCCGCCCACTGCCACTTCAGTTAAGCTATTCTTCGGGCTATGTCGGTAACCTTAGTTCTACTGCGGATATCATCATTTCTGATTCTATCACGCAGAGAAACCCCGAGCATAGCCCTCTCCATAGCCCTCTGAGTGACTTTGAGCTTCCTTATGAGGCCCATGGTTTAGGCGGAGTTAGCTAGACAGACGGACAAACACACCCGGAAAGCGACTTTGTTTTATTTATGCTATGTAAAATGTTTTTTTTTACTTACCGCCGCACCGCTTCGCATCCGCTCTCCGTGCGTTTGCGCCTTTACAATTTGTGAAATATTGTTTTCATAGAACCAACCACTTCGTCGATAATATTACTAATAAAATGGGTTTAAAGTTCTTCTTACAAGTCTGTGATTGTTGGATAATGTCGTACCTCAAACGAGGCGAGGTAAAGTTTGTTTACTCAGATCCAGACTTAAGTAATCGAACTAGATTCGCCACTCTTTCAAAAACTGACCGAACAAAAATTGTACCTACTGATTCGTATTCTTAGTGTTTTTTGTAATAAGTAAAGAATCCTAAAATGACGTCTAATAACTTAGCACATATTTTGTATTTAAAAAAAAACTTGTATTCTAACTAATTCATACTTTGACATATCTGTACTTAAATTGCGTAAATAAACACAATAACAAGCCACGTCACGACAAAATACTGTACACATATTAGATATATCAAATGCAGAGTTAACAGATGACATTTGAGAATTATCCTAAATTTCATTTAAATTATCAAGTAAAACTAAAAAATGCGACGTCATTGCCCTAAGGGCCTCTCCCATCAGCTAAAACGAGCTATCATCTAGGAAAAACCTTATTTTATATCCTATTTTCAAAAACTGAAAAAAAGCTTTTCTATCTTCCCTGAAAGTTGGGTTCAGATTCCTAAGTATATGTTAGGATAAGTAGGTAAAACATTGTTACCTCCAAAAAACATTTTTCTCAAAAATGACAGGAAAAGTTGACATTACTATCTATATATTGGGATGCGAAGTACATAGTTTACTGACAGATCTCAAATTAAAAAAAAAAAACATTGCGTGCTCGCTACACAAGCACGCAATGTTGCATACAAATTTCATTACCATCTAGTATCTAACTTTTTAAAAAGTGAAAACGGCCTTAATAAAATGAGGGCACAAGTCTTATTACATCCAAATTATGTTCGGAATATAACTTTTTTATCTGTATCTCGAATAGCTTGAGTAGTTTTAAAAAAAAAGCTTGCGTTTCTCCTTGTCATAAACAAAAGACGGTAAAGAGTAGGTAATAATATTGTCTGTATAGATTGTGTGGTATTTCTTTCCTTAATAAAGTACTTTACTCCAACATAATTTTATTCTTGCGATTTTTGAGAAAAGCACTATATATGCCTCGGCAGGAACGGCAATTGCGGGCCTCGTATTTTTAAACGGACTCGCAAGCTCGTCCGTTTAAACCAATCCTCGCCCCGCAATTGCCTACTTCCGTGCCTAGGCAATAATGTACTATTCTTCTGGGAGCGACCTGGCTAACAAATGTAGTAATATACTTTTCTCAAAAATGACAGGAAAAGTTGACATTACTATTTATATATTGGGATGCGAAGTACATAGTTTACTGACAGATCTCAAATTAAAAAAAAAAAACATTGCGTGCTCGCTACACAAGCACGCAATGTTGCATACAAATTTCATTACCATCTAGTATCTAACTTTTTAAAAAGTGAAAACGGCCTTAATAAAATGAGGGCACAAGTCTTATTACATCCAAATTTTGTTCGGAATATAACTTTTTTATCTGTATCTCGAATAGCTTGAGTAGTTTTAAAAAAAAAGCTTGCGTTTCTCCTTGTCATAAACAAAAGACGGTAAAGAGTAGGTAATAATATTGTCTGTATAGATTGTGTGGTATTTCTTTCCTTAATAAAGTACTTTACTCCAACATAATTTTATTCTTGCGATTTTTGAGAAAAGCACTATATATGCCTCGGCAGGAACGGCAATTGCGGGCCTCGTATTTTTAAACGGACTCGCAAGCTCGTCCGTTTAAACCAATCCTCGCCCCGCAATTGCCTACTTCCGTGCCTAGGCAATAATGTACTATTTCTCAAACATGCAATGAAATGTTAGCGTTATGTTAGTTATTTCAGGCTTCAAAGTATCACGTTGCGGTCGGAACAACTCGAGAGAACTGTAAAGGAATTTCATATAAAATTGAAGGCCTAGGCCGGGAAGTATTTTTTTTAAATTTTAATGTTGACATAGCGGCTGTGTTTATGAACAGGCTAAACAGCTGTTTTTCTTTTAATATACTAAGTCATGCATCCAATAAAGTGTTTGCATGTTTATTTAAAGTACCAGGAGAGCAGAGGTAATTAAGGGTGCGTAGCGCAACTGAGATCGCAGGCGATGTAACACAGCGCGGGTGACTGAGCACTGTAGGTTACTTTTAATGTTTATGCACTCCTAGTATTTGACGTAATTTTTGTATTTTTTTTTTAACGATTTATGTTTCAGAAAAGCACAATACATACCTCGCCGTGAAAAAGGGTTGCCAGCCGCGTATTTATCAGGCCTCGCTTCATCTATATGAACTCAGCCAGCAACCCCCTACTTCCCGGCCTCTGTAGTAATATACTATTAAAATATACTTCCAATTTTACTCATCAACCCTAAAATATCAGGCTACTCCGACAAAGGTCAAACGTAAATCAAATGCTTAGCGGAGCCCCATCGGAATTCGGTGAACGAAAACCGTTCGATTGTCTTTAAAGACCTTTTTATGTGCGCATTAGAATTTTATGCGACACTTATTTTGAGGGTCTATTTAATAGGCTTTAGAAGTATTTAACGCGTTCACACTTTCTCATCAATACACCATTAAAAGTTGTTCAGAAAAATTAAAGTTTGAGCTATCTTTCTTAATACACACATAAAAAGAGAAAGTCATAACACTCATGTTCCTAAGACGCCAAAAATCAGGCTCCTATGCCACTAACATATAAGGTCTGCGGGTGGTAGGAGTCTGTGCAGAGTCCGTCCGGATCGCTACCACCATCTTATCCATTAACCTACCGCCAAACAGCATTGTTCGCACTGTTGTGTTCCGGTTTGGGGATAAGACAGCCGGTGTAATGACTAGCATAGAGGCATTCCATCTTAGTCCTCAGGGTTGGCAACGCATTTGCAGTCTAAGTCTTGTAGTCTTGTGAATGCGAATGTCTATGGGTCACAGTTTCCGCTTACCATCAGGTGGCCTGTGTGCTCGTTTGCCTTCTCTGCGAATATGGAGGTTATATGGCCGACCTGTCACGTTACAGTGCATATCGGATCTCTCTGTCTAATCGCTGCCTAACTAGCAGTTCAAAATGCTTGTGTCATTCGTATTTCTTGGTCGATTTTAATTTTAATTTCACTTTTGGTGATCTCTTTTACGATATTTTCATATTGTGTTATTGTAGGTACAGTCGAGTTCATAAATGAAATAATATTATCGAAATCGATGTTATTATTCAGCAATAATAACATTTTCACAGATAAGAAATTTGTTCTAACAAAACTGTATATTTATATAGCGGTCATAATGCGGTATTTTATAGTGTTTCTTGAACGCATCATGGAGGGTTTATGATATTTGGATAGATAAACATATTCAAATTTCGAACATCTATGAAAAACAAAGAAATGTGATTTAACCTCTATTCTAATATCAGTCGAGATGACGTTTAGTTCGAAATGAATTGTGTTGTACCTAAGTAAGATATCGAACGATATGATAGTTGGAGCCGACTCTAGTTTGTCTCTGAATTAAAAAAAAACTATGACAGCTGCCAGAAAACTTTTCAACTTTTCATTACCGCCATTACCGGTTAAAATTTGTATTGTTGTATAAAATTGATCGATTTGTTGAATTCAAACCATAAAATGAGCGATAAAGATGATATAGATATTTCGGCGACGCCTCGTGATATCCGTGACAAAGCAACTAATAACGTCATAAAAATATTCTGTTAGTGGCCCTCAACAACGCCGCGATGCCGGTCATAATATGCGGCTCCTGAATGCATCATGGACGCTTATAATAAGTATGTGGGTAGATAAAGTAGTTGCATGTAACTATACATAATTAGGCATTATATACAGTCACATAAACTACTAATACACTATAGTACCTTGTCTATTTAATTTCTGTTTTAACTGCTATACATATAATCATATCATAATCAATTTATTGCACGTCTTACAGTATTATATGTGCAAAACATGGACCCTATTAGGGTATAAGCAATCTTAATAAATCACCCAAATTTAACAAAGTTACAAAATATTAAACTCTCTTTCTATTTACATCTGCAATTTTAATATATTTACATTAACACATTAAAGTGACAAGGCACTAAAGTGCACACATATTTATGAAGTCGACTGTATGAATAACAGGCGTCCGCCCTATGATCATACATACCTAAGCGTAGATGGCGCGAAATCCTTCATTGAAAACACTACAATATAATACAAAGAAGGTAGGATTTTCCAAAAGGAACGTGAAGCATTCTTCCCAGATATGCGGCCGTTCGCGCTTTGTTACCAGTTAATTAAATTTAGCCGCCATTTTAAGAAGGGCCGACAAGATTTACACTAATTGGTTCCGACGACAACGGGACTGTAATCGATTATGTTTGCTCCAATTGTCATAGAGTTCAGGACTTCAGTAATTTCCTATTACTTATAATTTAAAAAAAAATATTAAATGTTAAACTGTTGAAAATTATGGTTAAAATATTTGACGACACATTAGCCTATACTTGATACTAACTACCAGTTTTATTTATTATTATTTTTAAAGAGAATGGTTTGTTGTTACACGATAATAAATAAAGATGTTCAGAAGAAGTCATTAAAACACAGTTTTATAAAATAAAAAAAACGAAAAACCCCGAAAACCGGTTTTTCAATATTCCTTACGTTTTGTGACCTCTTGTCTTGTCTTGTATTGATCCTGTCTACGAAGCTAGCGGCCCCGGGTTTAAATTCCCGTAAGGGCAAATATTGGAATGATGAACGTGACTTTTTCCGTTTTAAAATGGAGGTGTCATCAAAATAACTAACTGGATAAATAATTATTTATATAATTGATTATACATGGCTCCAAGGATCAAAGAGACGCTATACTTGGAATTATGAAAGAGTGTAGCGGGACCAAAAACCACAGCAATTGATGCAAATGACGCGTTTTTTTTTTTCTATCGTAGAAAAACCGGTTATTTGCGTCGTGTTTATGTCAGTTAATTGAAACATTGTTAATTTTTTTTCTGTTCCGTATCCGAAGGTAGCTCATCGGGACCCTATTAATAGGTTCTCTATTGGATGGCATAAAATTATTTGTAATAATAGTGTTACGCATAATTACTTTTAGCCGAAATAATGATGTGCATAATCATCTTTACGCATATATTATTACGCATAACATTAAAAAGCATAAATACAGTAAGCATAATTGTCATCAAGACTAACGTCAAATAGCATAATTGCAAAAAGTCATAATAATGAATTGGCATTATTACAAAATGCATAAAAGTATTGTCCTAAAAAAATATGTAGGAACTAAAACGAGGTCGACGGACGTCCGCTTCGCGGACCTCCTATTCTGCGTTGCTTGAGCGCTTCGCGCCTGGATATCATACTAACATAACCTAACCTAATGTACCTAACGTGACCTAATTTATAAAATCATTTTAAATGAAATCCAAATGCATGGTAACAAAAAAACTGTGTTTTATTCATTTAGAAACCTAATATTATGGTTAAAGATATGACAAATAATTATTAGCCCAAACAATAATAATGCATAATGTGTATTAGTCAAATACAAATTAGTCCAACTAAAATTATTCTAATAGCGTAATATGCTAAAAAAGGAGTATGCTAAAGTATTTTTATGCGTCAGTACTATTATGCCAATACAAATTATGCGAAAACAATTATGCGAAACAATATTAGTCTAAAACACATTATGCGATCCAAGGGGATCCCTATTAATATGCCTAAGCTAAAAGATTTAAAAAAAAAAAAAAAAATCAGTAAGTCAGCTGATAGTCCGTCCGTCCGTCCTAACTTTTAAAAGCTGTTTATGTTAACCGTAAGAGATCGAAGAGAATCAGATAGGTTGATTTTTTAGAATCTGTTATTACGGTGGATTTAAGTATTAACAAATAGAAAGAAAGAAAGAAAGATAGAAAGAAAATAATTATATTTAACAAAACAATAAGCCATACAAGCGTGAACGTTTGAACTGCTACGCCAAGACTTTGCTACGGGTTACGATGCTACGAGGTCGTAGCTTTCAACCATACTGGACACAGATTATTAAGGTATGTCTAAATAATACTGGGCCGAGATTCTAAGGTCGGTGATCGAATTCGAAATCAAAGATGGAAACATACAATTGTCAATGTCAAAGTGACATTTCAGGGGTATACAATATTGTTTTCCAAATGTATGAATTTTAATCAGCAAAATATAAATACCGATACCTACATAATATTCAGAGTAATATATCGGCTGAAAGACTGTTGGACAACTAAAGTTAGTCTATTCATAATCATTATGACATGGAGGGTGGAAATTAAAGATTTAAATATATATTTGCAACGGTACCAAAGCATAAACAAAAAGAAGCACATTCATTCGACAGATGCCAGAAACCGAATATCGTATCGTATCGTATTATCGTATGTCGTATCTTCGAAATATAAAAAAAACTATCAATGACTCAATATTTAAAACTTCTTACCATTGCCAGTAGCATAAATTAAATCTCCATATATTTTATCCAAACAACATAAATACGGATTAATAAAGTATTTTACTGTTTACCTAAGTGTAATAGTTTTAACTCTTCACACAATGTTATAAAACTCTTTTTTTTTTTATTTCAATGATTTAAAACTAACCATCACTTAGATTTGTTTTTTTATGATCGCAATCTGTTTGTTTACGGTTTTGATCTCGAATTCGATCACAGACTGTAGCTAGGCCGTGAAAACCATGTCGTCTTTGACCTGGGTCTCTATTCTAGACTGAAAAATTCAGATCGTCTTTGACCTGTTATTCAATTGCTTTGAACTCGGCCGCCATTACTGTCAAGTAAATAAGAGCTGTCAAAACGTTGATAATACACTTGACCCGTTATAGGTCAAAGTCGATATAATGTTGCTTAAATACTAAAGCGACACAAAAATCAGAATTCTATTTACTTTAAGTTTTAGATCAAACTACATTTGTTTTTGATTTGTGGCACTTCAGTATTCAAGCAGTATGTTTTTTACTGTCTAGAATAGACGCCCGCCCTTGGGCCGAGATAGTGCTTTGTCACTTTAACGTCATGTGCTGCACTAATCTATCAAAGTTGTTTAAAGAGTCAAGGTACTTAAGTGTGCAGCTACTTACAAGGCCGACTGTACTCGTACTTAAATTGTTAAATATCCGATTATCCGTTCTAAAATCACTGTTCATCACGGAACTGTTCCACTAGAAATCTAAACCTTAACTAATCTAGACTTCAGTGAACGAACTCGATATCGAAATACATTCAGTTGTAAACCTAAAAAAATATATTAGTCATACAATAACTGCATCAATTACACGTTACAAATAAACAGGAAAATACACGCGTCACACGTCAAAAAAATAACCGCCAAAAAAACAAAAGTTTTCCGCGTAATCTCCTTTGAGGAGTTCGCCAAACTCATTAGGTGCTGTTAAGTTGTAAGCCCTGAGGCGCGGTCGTGGAACATAAATACAGAACACAACGCTTTCCAGCGCTTCCGAGCGCCATGTTTGACATACAGCCATAAGGCGATAATATGAATTCCACCTTCTACTTGTGGTGGGGTGAGTTTGTCATCAACAAAGCTTTGTGTTGCGTAATATTAATTGAACATGATTTTGTGTGATCTTCGTCGGTAGATATACCTAATTATTTTAGGTATACTAACGACGGTTCATGTTGAAGTAAACTCAGCTATTTAACAAGTAACAACAATGTATTGAAAACTATAATCAAACCAAATCACGAGCTGAGATTTTATTTTTACTATTTAATAACACAGCTAAACGAACGTGTTAAATAATTAAAAATCTCACCTGAGACACAAGCCAGCACATTGAAAATTTCGACTTAGCCAACGCAAATTGAAAAAAGTTTTTTATGCAACTTTTTACCGGACTGCTGAAGGACGAGGGTATGTGGTTATCAGCCTGTATATGTATCTATGTATGTATTTATGTTTGTCCTTTTGTGGCGCTCTAGGTTTAAAACGCGTGGACCGATGGGGAGGATTCTTATGTCAATCGATTTGTCATAATCTTGTTAGCGTCACTAAAGATATCACATTAATAAAATTCAATATGGCGTCCACCAGATGCCATATTCTAAAAAAGAAAAAAAAACAGTCGAGCTATGCTGCCCTCCTAAGCCAATAAGCAGCAGTCGCGAGGCGTTCGTACAAGCCGATTATTTACGGCTTTACCAAAAATTCCTATGCATAGAGTAGGTATACAAACAAAACGTAAAACCGACACACGCCATACACCTTTTTTTGCTCCGGCTTGTCTATTTATTTACGTGACGCTTCGCCACTGATAAGCAGTATCCCAAATTCAACAACCAAAGCAGTTTTAATTCTATTAGGTTAGTAATAAGGTTGATATTGCTACGGGAGTCTTATCTGACATACTGCCTACTGCCTTAGGACAGCAGTATGCATGACAAGTAGGGTCAATACCCTACTTAATAACTTCAATAAGCAACAGTCGGGTTTTTAAAGCTGCTTTTTGTTATTTTACTAACTGAACTTAATGCATATTTACACTAATTTATTTGATATTTGATCCGCTACAACAACTTTCATTTTACTGCTTGACGATATCCCAACATTTCCAACTTATCAATTTTCTTTGATATAGTCAGTTATTTGCCATATGGGGTGTAGTTTACGGCAAAATATGAAAAAATAAAATGTCCATCTCAAAAATTGGTAGGTAAATAGCTAAAAAACAAATCATTACAACGGACAAATTAGGCAAATCAAACAATTTATCAAATTAACCAATTGTAAGAATTCGAAGTGATCTTTCGGACAAATGAAACTCAAGGCAAACGAATTTTGTCGAAACGGTTTCAACCAGACGAAATTAGGGCAAACGCTTTTCGGACTTAAGATACGTATACGCTCGAGAACAATGAAATCAGGTGACGGTGTGGCAACACTGTCGCACCTTTTTTCAAGTAGGTTATTCGAATGTGTTGTATCATTCATCTCATCGGGGTGCTGTTCAATCAGTCTAACAACATTTCGTATAATTTCATTTAACTAACCACGAAAAGCATAATAAACGTGTAGCATAACAACCCATTGTATAATTCCATCTAGCATATGATCGAATAACATTACATCATATTGTAACTATCATTTTCTTGTTATTATGCATTTTGAACTGCGGGAGGCCTAAGTCCAGCAGTGGACGTCTTTCGGTTGACATGATGATGATGATGATGCATTTTTTAGGTTAGGTTAGGTTAGAACTGTGACCATTTAATTTACGAACATTATAGTTTTTGATATTGTGCTTCATGATTATTATGTCGTTGGTTTATTATAGAGATCGAAATTATGCAATTCGTGTTATGTAAAATAAAAACAAGACCATTTCTTTTTATACTAAACATTACACACCCATCTCATCGACTCGACGACTCCGTAGAAGACGTGATCACGCAACTTACTTACGCCTACTACCTAAACGGGTCTTAAAGCGAACAAAAGCTAGCTATCCGTAATTCAGTTAGCAAACAAATGTAAGCAAAAGGTAAGCTTTGAACTTTGATATTAACTTCTGCAACACGAGTCCTTACTCAACAACAGAAGTGAAAAGTTGGATCTTGAAAGTTAAGGACAACAGAACAATTGATATAGCTCGCGTAGTCGCGTTGAAGCGCTTAAGCCAGGGATTCACTAGGGGACAAATGTCCCACGACATGTCAAGCGCAGCCAGACGATTTAAACATCAGGCGACATCGCGCGCCTTATGACATCGTTGGTTACAAGTGTCGCGCGATGTTGTCAGACATGTCGAGCGAAGTCCGGCAACGTTGCGCCACTTCACCCGATGTGGTCCCCTAGTGTATCCCTGGCTTTAAGCTGTAGACAGTTAATTATTGCACCATATTATTCGTTCTGCTTTGCCTACTGTTATGAAAACCGTCAATTATCTGACGTTTCCCTTCGTCTAATAAAATATGACTTTTGCCCCAATGTCAGCTATTTTACTGCATTGTCAATCGACGAAGACGCGCCCACTTCTTAATTTGACGTTGCTCTATAAAAGCCGTAACTAATAGTTAAATCTCAAGGAAATGTGTAAAGTTAACTAATGATCAAACAACGGGCCCTTAGATACGCTGTTTAAGTATCGAGTGCCAGTGTTTCAAATATTTTCATAATACACATTTCGAGAATCTTATTTGAATGTTTAAACCGGTAACCGTAATTTGCATTCACATAATATGTACACAGATACTACAACGTTTACATAGTACCTACATCTCAAAATACATCAAATCTTGTAGTCTTGGGACCTTACAGAGACGAGCATAATGTTCTCTCAAAGGCCGGCAACGCAGCTGCAATACCTTTCCTGAGGGCCCTGCCGAGATGCACCACGCTAACTAGCGTTTCTATTCGTTTTTTTTTGAACCAATCGCGTCACTGTTCGATCACGTGACTTCCATAGGCAGTGGTGATCACTTCACATCAGGTGACCCGACAGCTCGTTTTCCCACTCTAGCATAAAAAAAACATCTCCAAAACCATAAGGTTTTACACAACAGTAAATATTGTAAATAATGTTCAGAATCACCTCTGCCATCCCTGAAAGTCCTTGTGGTCGACCACAAGCACCCTGCATATTTTCTGTCATTATTACGATGGAGTTAAATAATTGACCAAAACAATTACCTACAGTAAAAACTTTTTATTCAAATCCATAATCTGGCAGCACTGTGACTTAAAATCTATGTACAACAGCTTCCAAGTCTAAGTACAGGCATATGGAATGTCAACTTTGCTTTATCATAATTATTATTAAAAAGTCATTCTGCATGTTAATTTTAATTATTGCTTTACGCCAGCTCAACCGCCATATTTGAAATGCATTTTTTATCTGTACCATAGCCACCATACGATGGCATAAATAGTAGAAGGACCTGTCAAAATTAAAAGAGGTTGTACTTTGGACAATTATTATTACGGGGCAGTTGAGCAGGCTTTACACTACACACTACATGGGTCATATTATAGTCTTATATTTACCTAATAATGTATTTTAGCTTCCAAAACTCAACTGTGACAAATGAATCCATAGTTGGGGTGGATATTACAGTAGTATTAGTAAATACTAGGGGCCAATGCACAATGCATTTTTGTGTTAATATTTTGTTGCGTTCATACTGAGATACATTATGGGAAACATCTGTATTCTAAATTACAAATTATGTTACACTTTGTGTATGTTTCTGTGTTACCTCCTAACAAATAAATCAGTAAATAAATAAATACAATCTCACGCAAATTGATCTAGTGCCAAACTAAGCTCTTAAATACATAAAAAACACCCACGACTAAAACGAACACTTGCGCCAAAGGCACATATTTATGCGTACCGGGATCGAACACAAGACTGCCAGCTTCGTTGGCAGGGTCACAACCTACTGAGCTAACCACATCGTCATTTTGCAACCCGGTCACAAAATTTCGCTGTCGAATATTATTAAAACGGTTTAACCTCATGTTTCCGTTTGGGAACGAAATACATTATTTAAGAAAATATTCAACATAGCAGACCTAGTCTATGACTACAAGCTTATTTAAAACTTATCTCTAGCTGATTCTACCGGAACGCTTGTGGCGCTGTCACTAATTATTCACTTAAATATAAATAATAGAAATTCATACTAAATTATTTACATCACCTTAAACATATCGTTTCCTTACTTGTGATTAACTAATAGTTATAAATTATTATACTTTTATAGAAATATATATAAATACAAATTAATCATGCTAAAATGAAATTATTTCACAACGATGTTCAAATATACCATATTTTATACAAAATCAGAGTACGTCATCAAAGATTATTATTATAATAAAATTCAAACATTTAAAACCGAGTTAACACAAGCAAGGGAAAGCTAAATAACACAAATATGTCAAAAAACTGGCGATAAATAAAATCTTGTTGCGTTAAATCCTAATTGGGATCAAAAACTACGAACAAACTAAACCCCCTTTATTTTTACAAATCAATTGTTTTCTGGAAGATTAAAATGACACCCCGTATTAACGAATAACAAAGACGGTTCTGTGGTGATATTTTACACGGCCCATCCAAAGTTTGGGTAAGGCATCCGTCACCTTTTGACACGTAAATAAGTACGACAGTGACGGATGCTTTATCCACATTTGACACGCGATACACACGCAGCCATCTCAGGCCCACAGGTCACGACTTAACCTCGTAAGGCGCACGTCAAATTTCGTAAGTTCGAATAAGAATCTTGTATCTGTCAACAAGTCGAGAGTCACTTTGACAATTGTCCTAAATTTAGCACATTGGGCCTTACTAGTTAAGCGGCGAGGACGAACGAGGAGCAAACAATCAAATGCAAAGAGATGTATAGAGCATGCCACGAGTCGCTTTTCTGGCGATAAGGCGATTTATATGAATTTGCTTCCACCGCCGCCCGCTTTAGCAATCGCGCAAAGACGTGGTCAGGCCATAAAGGAAACTGATAGGTCTGCAACCACATAAAAACCATAGTAGTTTCAGGGTTTAATATTATTTCCATTCCGATTAATGTCTTTGACACCATAAAGTTTTAAATAGCAACAGGACTTAATTTGTCACCACACAATCACACAAAATAATCAACCTAAATCTAAACTTGTAGTTCGTTCAGCGTCAACTTTACGTTGAAATAGACAAATGCACGAATAAAAACTATAAGTTGTCTTTGTCAAGTTCACTCATTTCTATAAACATCAGAAATCTGTGACATACCGTTTCAAGCTAACTGCGCTGTTGTTAATAACAATGAGTAACAAAATTGAATCCTTCTGTAGTTTCACGATTAAGAGTACACAGTCTCTCCAACAGATATTATCTATTTTAACTGTGCATATTCTACCTGTACTAAGAAAGACCGCAATTGCTATTCCTTCATTGATACACAGTAAACTAGCATATTCTGGGTTCAGATCAAATGCCAGATTATTCATATTATAAAGATAGCTAAGTCACCCTTGCAAAGGCTGCAGAAATTCCGTCAAACATCTATAGTATAATATTTGTCCGCCAGTTTGCAATTTACTCATATACCAATGCAATATGCTGCAACTCACTGACATCCGTGAAACAAAAATCCGCTGATTGACCATGGTTTTCAAAAGGTTTAACTAAAGGCCTCCAAAGGGCACTTTTGTTGCAGAGTCAACCGCAAATTCAGACAGCACGCTAACTACACTTTAGGTGCGACTGAACTGCCTGAGCGGTCTGTGTATTTATTGAATACGTTATTTTTTTAAATATAACTCCTCTAAGCAGGCCATCTATGAAGGCCCTCAAAATAATATACTGTTCAAACAAGAGTTTAACGCAAAAAAAACACCAGTGCTGTTCTTTTAATTATGTTCAACAACAGTGCTGTTCTGTTAATTATGTTCTGAACATTAAGGTTGAAATATAACAGCCACCTCTGACTCCTTTGAAATAAATTATGTAAGTTTATCAAAGCTAGAGAGTAACACCGCTTGAATTATATAATTTAAACAACGCTTACTGATCCATCAGCGATATTTGACGAATCTTCACAGCCTTCCGTGCCCAGCTATCCTATCTCAACCGAATAATTGAAGCATCACGAACTAGGAACGGTGTTTGTTCCGGTTGATAGACTGAAGCAGCCGCCGGCCCCACCACTCGTCCAAGTTGAAAGGTCTAAAGTTGGCCAGTTGTCTGGGAGGCACCATTTCTTGGTAAAACCTCGCGTCTTCGCCTCCACGTTCCAGTTCTCGTGTAACCTGGAATAGGGAATATGCATGGATTTTTGAAATCGCATTTCTCAACAATATATGAAAATACAGTAAAACGGGTCACCAAAAGTAAAATTAGAAATAAAATCGGCGAAGAAATAGGACGGACAAGCATTTCAAACTGCTAAATAGACGGCGTGTTGACACAGAGATCCGATATGCACCGTGACGTCATGTAACAGATCGGCCATATAAACTCCATATCAAATTGTGTTTTGCTAGAGATAGGATAGGACAAATCTTTGTTCTTAAGAAGATTGTGAACCTACGCTTAAATCGCATAGCAGTCGAAAATTTTCCACAATAATTTTGCTCCAGACGATTACATGTTTCACCCCCGAAAATCAAGTCCGATTGCAACGATTCTAAAATATCTGTTCCAGTTATTAGTTATTATGAAAAAGTAAGTTTGTATTTATCCGTTTATTTTTTAATTCGATTCTTTCCAAGAAATATCTCTAGATTATTTCCGAGAAACGATATCGCATTTTGTGTAAATTTTCAGCTTCACAGTCCTCTTAACGTCCGGTCGACGTATGCTAAGCGCAGTGTTGACGCTTCAACTGCCAAGAGCTCTGATTTTCATAAAAAATGGCTCATTATTATACTACTTAAACCTAAATTTTAATACAGATAATATTTAAAGTTTCTTGATATTTTTTCCTGTAAAATTTGACGATTTTATTTTATTTTTCGCGTCAAATATAAATAGTTATCTTTAAATCAGGACTTTTTCGGATTTTTTGGTCCATAAACTTCAGAGATAAGGGGGAACGGGGAGGAACGATAATTTTTTGTACATGTTTGGCTATAAATCTAAGTACGTCACGGAAAATTAAAAAAGGAGTTTTAAATTTGCAGATTGAGCTCTTTCATATGACACCCTTCTTATAATAAATTCACTTTCATTTTTCAACCTCCCATTCTAGACCCCTTTTCAAATATTTAGATAAATAATTTCATATTGTTTTTGGTAAAAAAAAAATACAGTCAATTTGAGAATCTCCTCCTTTTTTGAAGTCGGTTAAACAGATATTTTCAAGTAGCTGGGTTAAAATCTCAATTGTTGAGAAGTGATCAAAAGTGCGAAGTGTTTAGGTTAGGTTGCTTAGGAAAAGGCGATTTCCGAAATTGCGTAAAATATGCATTAATACAATTTAAATCCAGCCTTCCGGGATGGGCTGCAGACCGCAAACTGCAACAGCAAACTATAAGCGACACCACTGGTTTCTATGAGTCTCTATGAAATTGATTCCGAACGCGGCAACACTGCAGCCTGCAGCCTGCAGTAGTGACTAGTGCCGCCAGCCGCAGTGTCGCCAGCGGTTGCGGTCTGCAGCCCATCTCGGAAGGCTAGCAAAAACTTGTAGTTTTAGGATTGTAGTCTTGAGATTTTTTGTCTCTGGGTCTCAGAACCCACTTGCCATCAGGTGGCATGTGTGCTCATGTCTGTCTGTGCCTTCTCATTGTCATAAAAAGAAAAAGAAAGAAAGAAAAGCATCCTCCGTCCTGCCTTCAGACGGTCTTCGGAGTTATTTTCAGAAACATCTAGCCCTTACCTTGTTCCAAGAATCATATACATAATTGATGATGTCATCCTGCTGGTTGGTGTGGTTGTGAGGAGACGCCTGCGCCGGTGGGCTGAGCCGAGCGCTGTGCCCGTTGGAGTGCCGCTTGCCCATGTGGGGCAGGCTGCGAGGGCCGCTGTGCAAGTAGGTTGACCTGGAATTACACATTTCAAATATGTAATGAAAATCTCATGTCTCATGTTATGACTTTAGGTGGTATAATAATACTAGAGGTCGCCCGCGACTCCGTACGCGTTGAAGTAGTTTCCCGCTACTCCTGTTTTAAGCCCTTAGGTGGTGAATTTCCAAAAATCCTTTCTTAGTGCTCACTTACATCATGAAAGGAAAGACCCGTACCTCAAGTTTCTAGGTACAGTAGTTTTGGCTGTGCGTGAGAAGTCAGTGAGACGGGTTTCCCTTTTATATACATAGATTTCAAAATACATTAATTTGTTAAATCGCTAAACCAGTCTAAATCAATTTAGGTAAAGATAATATCTCTTCTGTAAATGCGTAACAAACAAACCTATATTAGTAGGTATGGATACTGAAGCCCATAATCAAAGTGGTATGTTTAAAATAATAAGAAACAGCGAATCCATGGATTCTAGAATTTCTAGAACCAGGAAATGCCTCCAAAAGTCCCAACCCTACTCATGTCAATTGAGATGCTTATCTCAAGATCTCAGTAATTGGTTTTTAAGACTTGCAATGTAAACAACCACGCTGGTGACCTGATGATAAGTAAGATCTGAAAAAAGTAAGAAAGAAGATAATGCATTTGCGGTCTTAAGATTGCGATCTTGATATAGCAAATGGGCATAACAGCTCAATCACCATCTGGCGACCTGTTTGATTGATTGCATTATTTCATATAAAGCTCCTTCACATTAGGCAACAATAGCAAGGGCATCCTTGTTACAAATTTCTTACATTGACCTTCTGTTTAGCTCTTATATACTTGTGTGTAAAGGCAGCAAAGTTAAAAACAATACCATAACATGTCAAAAACGGTATTGCTTAACGTAATAAAATAAAGGTCCAGCCCTAAATTTGATGCCAGCATTATGCTATGCATATGGCATTTCATGGCTACATTCTTCTTGTGTGTATTGAACTGTCCTTTGACATGTCACGAATAAATTTATTTATTTCTTTTCTTTCTTTTTTCCAATGTAAGTATCTTGTTTGTTACATTAAATTCAAACAGCACTGCATCAGGGAGCACTGCATTAGGTCTTATAAAGCCTCTGAGTTTAGGTAAAGTCAGATAGAGTAAAATATGAATGTATTTTATTTATTTATTTATTTATAGCCTCTGTTTCAGTAAATATACAAAAAAAAACTTGTCACATGTTATTTATATTTCTGTGTGTCTTCTGGCAAAGGCCTCCCCCAGTCTTCTCCACTCCTCCCTGTCTGTGACCACTCTGGTCCATGTCCTTCCGACCATGTGTACTATTTCATCCTCCCATGTTTTCAATTGTCTACCTCTGTTCCGCTTGCAGCCTCTTGGGTACCATGTTGTTAGTGTTTTAGTCTATTTCCTGGGTCCTTTTATTGTGTCTCCTGCCCACCTCCATTTAAGACGTTTGACTTTGTACACTACATATTCGAGTTTAGTCTTGTCTCTCAGTTCTGAATTTCTTTTGTCTATTCTTCTCTTTTTAAGTATGCTTCTTTCCATGGCTCTATGACTTACTTTAAATTTTTTACATTGTGCATTGGTTAGTGGCCAACTCCGGCAGCCGAATGTAAATATTGGCAAAACGCATGTGTTGAACAACTTTCTCTTTATATTCATATGAAATTGGGTGATTTTCTTTAACTCTTCCATGTAGTATCTTTTCCATGCATTTCCAATTCTTCTGTCGATTTCTTTAGTGGTTTAGTCATGTAGCAATATTATTTGGCCCAGGTATGTATACTCGGGGAGATATTCAATTACATTGTTGTTTAGCCTAATTATTTTGTTATTGTTCGCATTGGACATTGTTGTGTTGTGCATTCATCATGAGTCCCACATCTCTACTAGCTCTGTAGAGGTCTTCTATCATTTGTTGCAATTCTTCTGCAGTTGTAGCGAATACCACTATGTCATCCGCAAATCTCAGATGGGTAAGCTTAACACTGTTTATGAGCATACCATTGTTAATCCACTCCATCTTCTTGAAGACTTCTTCCAGAACTGCTGTGAATAGTTTATGAGGGCAAGTAAAACATTAGTACAAACCCATACAATGTTTTAACCTTGGAACACATACATATGTATCTACAATATCAATCTTAGTTTGAATCACTCTAAGTTCCAAATTCAATATATTCTTATGGACAACCATCGGTCCACAGGATGCACCACAGATTAAGAGCTATCCCAGTGTACTTACTACACACTTAAATATCCTGTTGAATAGCAAAAAAATAACAGATATAAAGAGGAGTAGTTAATCTTTGTTTAATTTTTTAATATCTGTGGTGAGTAGTCGGCCTGATAAAGTAGCCTTTAGTGCTTTGTTATTTTTTCAAACAACATATTTGAGAACTACTGCGCTAATCTGTCAAGGAGTTGGAACTAGGTATAAAAGTTTGCAGCTTATAAGGCAGACTGTAGCTATTGTATTTTATTTTATTTTTTATTAACCGTATTTTCTTTACCTATAGGTAGATAAATAAAAGAAATGTTGTAAAAAGAATACAATGAATACTCTACAAGCATTAAAAACAATAACACGCAACGCAAAATAAAATAATATAACAATTATTGGTAAAATAATCCATCATAAATCGCAAGTCGCCTTTTAGTGCCGCCATGCTTTGTTTACAAAAATATTCCGTACTTATTTAATAGTATTTCAGGCGATAAGCCTGATCGGGCGTGATAAAGTATCGCTTGAATTAAAATAATGAGGGCATACCTATGAAATCCACCATCACACAAACAATGCGCGAGATGTGAAAAGATACGTATACTACAATAGTACACTTGTACATGCTGCATTTTTCGCTCGATATCAAATAACGGGAGAGTTAAAACTAACTGGGCAGAGCGCAATTTACAATACCGATAATTAGTACATTTATGAATGAAATGGATAATTATTGTGTTGTTTACAACACGTGCCACGTTAGGAGAAAGTAAGCTAAAACAAGCGAAAGGACAATGAAATCTTACCTCATATTATTTCTGTCCATGTTTTCAACCAGTCACGATTTTCTTCACGAGTTACCTATAAATATTAGTGCACAAACTTAACCTATTTAAGGAGTTACTTAATACATTTCCGTTTAATAAACGGGGAAATAATAATTACTATATAAATAAATTCGCGACAAAGATAAATAGAAATAAGACGCCACTGTGTGCGCACGAATACGAATGAGTGAAAGAAACGAACGAACGACACGACGCAAAACATATGTCAAACAAAGAACGGTCCAAATTTAGGTCAGCCTATGAGCGGTTTAGCTTGAGAATTAAGTATTGTTTTGAAAATAAGTACACTGTTTGAAGTCCAATTAGCCATATTAATTTTAGCTTGAAAATTTGTTACCTTATATGATGATTATTACCTAAAAACACTGTAGTATCACATTTTACCACGTCAATCTCATATTTGACATGTCAAACGAAATTAAGAAAATTCAAGCATTAGTATGATTTGGACAATATGCGCATTCTAAGATTTATTTAGCGCTCACGGATTGGTGAAAAAATGTTGCGCCAAATGAATGCACAAATCGTACTATGACGTCTTTTAAATGTATTTAAAAATGTGTGTAATATTTATTTAGATTACACATTCTTATTTATAATTATTTTGAACATAGACCATAGACCTATAAATATTTCCCCACTCACATTTTTATATTTTTTATTAAGTAGGTAAATATTTCATGATGTTCGGACACGTTGATGTATTTTCTGCATAAAAACGAGATTTATAAATACATTACAAAATTTAAAATACGAAAACATAAGTTAGAGCAGGTAATTTGTTATTAAAATAATGGTCAAACCTATTTTTTTTAATAGTTTCTAAATGATTATAAAAATAATAGAGTAGGTGGGTAGCTATTCTAATTTAATGTGACTAGAAGTTTCGTTATGACGATGAGTAGAAAACCCCATTTATTAATATTACTGTGACGCGATTACATTAAAAACATGGTTCGGTCGACTAATGCGCCGAATTGACCAATTGCAATCAGTCAGTGTTTTATTAATTTAATACCGAATAAACTTATTCCAAAAAGATATTGGTGATTCTCATACGACTCTAATATTCTCTTGGTGATTACTGATTAATTAACTCTGCTGAACGTTGGCGCCGCTGGCGGGGTACCGCATAATTATCTTAAATAAACTTTCCCACGAGTTTGCTTGTGCTGTTTGCAATGAACGGATGGTTTAAGAGACCACTTAAAAAAAACTAAAAAAAAATGGTTACATTACGTCGTTGATTACATACTGACAGCAGCGCCCTCTTTCTTTAGTCCCCATTTAAAAATGGCGCCGTACCTTCGGCTTGTAATCTGTGTGTAAACAATTCCAATCCTTGCCTACCTACTTTTTTTGCGCGCGCATGGCCCTTTCTATGCTTAGGCATACTTTCTAACAGCATAGAGTAGGCAGTCACGGGAAAGCCCTCTCGCGTTCCCAACGTTAACGCGATGTTTACAAACGAACGTAACAAAGTTTATTAAAATGTGGACGGACGTTAGCGGGCGTGAAAAGCATAAATATTTAACGCAGACCAACGGCTCCTTCATACCGGGGTGAGTACCTAGTAATTTATCGTTTCAATAACGCACGGCTGTTTGTTGTGGCGTTTTCTTGGTCCTTTTCGTCCGGTTTTGCGTGTGTTTGACAACACGGTAGCTCCAACGCTTCGTTCAATTGTGTATGGATTTTAAATAGAACGATTGTTATATGTTTAGGTACTTATATGGTATTATGGTGGTATTTGAACCGCTATGTTACATACGGAGATATTTGGTTTATTTACGATATTTAATAGTGTTTTTAATTTACTACAAAACATCGTCTACATAATAATGATTAGCACATTTTCCGTCCTACAGCTTAAGCTTCAAACAAACCTCTGATCATCTGGAGGTTTCTGTCAGAATCCTCAGAATCCCCAAGATTGAGATTGAATAGACACACAACGTAATAAATACAGTTACCTACTTACGTCACAGATGTGTGCAGGTTTTCCCACGATGTTTTATTTACAATTTCATTTTGTGACATGTACTATAGAACCCTGTCCCACCATAGAAAGGAGTCACGGTGACATTATAAAACAATTTGTTCGACACTTCTTACGACTTGAATCATAACGTCACTGTGACACGGTTCTATGGTGATCAGGTTTCCATTGGGCTGATAGTACCTACTTACCTAAAGGCAATTACATAAAATAAATAAGGTGTATACTTAGTTACTGCGCTTTAAATTCTTCAATATTTTATGCAATTTGTTGGATATTGTTCAGATTGTACCGATAGTCTTTCAGTAAATGTATTCGAGCCCAATAACAATTCCCGGCCAAGCTCGTCGACGTAGATACGCCGGTTGACTCGTCAGCGCGAGAACATATCGTTTGGAGTTGGACGTGTCTCGAGTTTGGTCGAGTCAAACTTAGACGCAGCGTCAACGAATACCCAATTGCAAAACCTTCACTTATGAATATAAGCTAGTTGTGAAAAAAACCAATACCTACCTTCGAACTTGTGCGACAAAATACGATACCAAATAATAAAATTAATAAAAGTGTACTTATCTCCCTTATTTATATAGGTATACTTATGGGTTTTGAAAAATGGGGGGATACAAAAAAAAAACTTTTTAAATTTCAATAACTCGCCCTGACAGAACTTATGGGCTGACTAAGTACGTTGAACGTTTACAATACGATTGATTACATGACAGGTCAAAGAAAAAAATGATTTTACCGCCTAAAATAGACGCCCGCATGTTTACTTTAAAGATTTGTTTCAATAAAATACTGTTATTCTCAAACGACACTTTAGAGCATTGAAACTGGTCACGGTACGTACTTACAAATATTCGTACACCTTGACTCGTTTTCATTGATCTTGTGTAGTTACGAGTACATTACATTACATACGAACACGTGCATCGCAGTAACATTTCACAGGCCATAAAATAATAAGTAATGCGGTTAGGTCAGCGCGGCCGACCTAAAATGTTAGGCGTTCAATATTGCTGGTTGAATTGGGGTACGAATGAATCATATTATAAGCTCTAAGCGTGTACTATGAGTAAATACCTAGATAGACTTACAAGCGCAATTATATTAATATCTAGCAATAACTGTATTTAAGAGATATAAACTATATAATAGATATCTCTTCTTTGAATTGAACCTAAGAATAATTTCGATTAAACTAGCTGTCCTTTAAAACAACCGTGTCCAAACAAAATCGCATTTTAGAATTGAAATGAAAAATATTTTATTGGGACCATAGACAAAACCGTTTTAAAGCATAAAAAAATGTCTCACGTTTATTTTTATTACAGCCAAAATGATGGTCCGCTCAACTGCGTACATAACTGCAATCATTACCCGACTATTGTACAGATACTTGGTTAAATACGAGTAGATCTGGGAGCTTAGCCAAAATGCATAATGCTAAGTTAGCAATTTTTGAAAATCGATAAGAGGTGTGCGTGCGTGCGTGCGTGCGTGCATGCGTGCGTGCGTGTATGTGTGACGCTTACTTTCTAGAGTCTTGAGACATCTCAGCCTCAGCCAACATAAGTTTAAGAAGGACCATATAATGAACTCATTAACTGAGATTGACGTGTCGCAAGATACGTCAAAGTAAACGTTAGACCTAAGACAATAGAAACATCTTTTTTGACAGGCTTCCCTAAGAACCACTAATAACGTTTGTCCTAACGCATCGTTGGTCCGAATTATCTTGTCCTAAATTGGTTTTAGCTGAGTGAGACAACTTTTTAAGTTCTCCAAAACACCTGGCGAGGTAGATATTATAAACAACACAAAAAAAACAGTCGGAAGTGGCTTTAGGACAAATGAAAATTCGGACAAACGATGCACTAAGACAAATGATGATTAGGGATTCCATAGGGGAACCTTCTTGTCGCGTGATGAGACGAGCATCACAGTCGAGATCGGTTTAATAATACGACCATTAGTATTCTGTGGTAATACTGAGAATAGTCATTCCGTTCCCGAAAAGTAGAATGCGTCGAGGGGGTGGATAGAGACTAATAAAAACATGAATAAAACGTTATGACCGCATATTTGTCAAGTAATGGGGCTTGATATATTAGTTGCTAAAACATGGATGCCGTTCATGCAGTTATAATAGGTATAGTCGGCCTTATAACCACTTTATAACGAGCGTCAGCGAGTTTCATAATAGGATCACACGAGTGTTTTAAGACCTAATTATGTACAGTTGCATACACTACTTTATCTACACACATATCATAAGTACTCTAAGATGGGTTCAGAAACCGACGTCTTGACGACACAAATGGCGGCAAAACAAACTTGTGCTGTGTCAGTGTCACGAATATGAAGGTTTTTTTTTTAAATCAGATACAAACGAATGAAGTCTATATTCTCATGTCACTCGAGATCAAATGTTTGAGCGGTTTATATTTAAAAAACACTGATATTATCGATACGAAACACTGAACTGTTTCGTATCGATAACTGTTTTAATATCTATCGATACTAGAATAGAGGCCCTCTTGAGTTTGACAGATGTTCCAAATTTAAACTTTCAACTTTACAAAACTCGATACTGTAATAAATAACATTGCAGTACAGATTTTACCTACTACCACAGACAAGAAAGTTCTCATAGTAAAATTGGTTGTAATAATGCCAGTCAATTCCTTAGGTTTCTGAACGCATAATAGAGGGCTTATGATAAGTGCGTAGATAAACGTTATTTTTGGACTGCTGCTGTGCAGTAATCTGTCAAAGGTGTTATTATATGCATAGACAAGCTATAAAAGTGTGCGGCCTCTTATAAGACTGACTGTATACAAGTATACTTATGCTAGTGAGGTGACTGCGTCAGTTGGTCCCACGTGATTGATCACGCGCGAATATGTAATGGCGTTATAGAAAAGTTTAATCCATAGATCTACTACATATCTAAATTATATCTATATTCAGGTCTGTGGTTCTTTCAAACTGTATTTTGATGTGAAAGTATTAAATTGTTGTTTACATATTTTTTTATATCGCTGTCTTCTTCGATCGAACGAATTTTTATTTTTCTAAAAACAAGAAAACATATTGGAATCATACATGAGCACCTTGCGTGATTAACCTACTTAATTTTGATGTCGCACGATTGCATAAATGTAAGTATATAAGTAAAGTAGGGACACCGAGTGATGGCACTTGACGTTTTACTTGACGTTTGCTCGCTCATGAAGTTCCCTAAATATTGACAGCAAGTATAAAGGAACAGATGTCAAACTTCATTGTTGCAGGCACCGGAATAGTGATGTACCGCTGGGGCTGTAATTTACCGAAACGCATTTATCGTAACTAGCTTCATCTTGAGATCGTTTTTATTTGCTTTTCGTTGCGTTCATCGTTTTAATCATAACTAATAAAAAACATCTCAAAAAAACAATTCGCGTGATGATAACAAAGGATCGCTGACTGGTACACTCAAAGTCACAAACATGTGTACACTTTAGTATACCCTGTCACTTTAATCGCTGTGAGATTTATATATATGGCAGTTTTAACATGATTAAATAAACAAGGTACTGAAACGTAGAGCTCGTCTAAGTTAAAATGACGCCCCTTCCACCGCAATTTACATGTAAGCCTATGAAGTTTTATATAGGTAACCACATATATATTGTTATGTTTTTTTAGTTTGTATATTTTGACACAATATTTCAAATTTCTGACAATGTCGTCTTCTTCGAGCCAAACAGTTTATTTCCAGAGTTTGATCTAAAAACTCTATTGGCATACAATAAAACGTCTCCATATTTAACCCACGCCCTGAACTCACCTCCATACTTTACCCTTCACGCTTTTAATACATCATCATCATCATCATCAGCCCGGGGGCGTCCACTGCTGGACAAAGGCCTCCCCCAAAGAGCGCCACAAGTCACGGTCTTGAGCCGCTTTTAATACGCTTTTTTTATTTATATAAGTACTTTAAATAAATCCTTTTTTGTATCCTCTTTTATTAAATTGTCACTCATTCGCTGTCAGTTTTGTCTTAACATTACTACGTATTGCGTACATGTGATCCGAATCTGTTTTACCTGGCCTTAAATTTTGGTCACCCATACTGCCCTTAATTGTTGACCATTGCTTTTCTATTTGGACTCCGTTTACGCTTCTGATGTGGATCTCGTCACTATGCCCAAACATACGAAAAGTACTGTTTTAAACAGTCAAACAAATAAAATAAATAATTAGTCATGACATGAATTTTATTGAAATAATTATGTCAACTACTAATTAAAAGACCTCGGTTCAAATTACCTAGTATCGAGTCCACGACGCAATGACTTGTCGATGAAATGAAAATACTTGAAACGTTGTCTTTGAAATAATATTCGATTAAAAGTCTGTCGGCAATTCAATGGTAAACCACTACTCGCACTTGACAAAATTTTTACGATAGTTAAATGGAGTGTTTCACAACACTATTGTCAGATGTGTCAAGTGCCATCACTCGTTGTCCCTACTTTAGTCTACGGTCTTTGAGAAAAACAGCGCAGTTAAACCGCAGACCGACGGACAGACATACATGGCGAAACTATGATGAGATGCTGCACCATAATCCCAAATAGAACTACTATTCTTGGTCACAAAATAATAAATCCTACTTACGTTATTTATCACCACGCCTTGCTACCCTTGTGATAGGGGAGACCGACCAATTCGGATAATGGGTTTTGGTTAAACATTCATATGTTATCCATTAAATGAAGGGGGCTTCCTTGGGTAGCGGCCGATGCGCGTCTGTCGCGTCGCATACAGACGCGTGCGGCACACGTTAGCGATCGTTGATCGTAGCTAGCGTCTCGCGACATGAAGACTATTAAAACGTATCTAGCCCGCTTCCGTGGTTAGCTGCCGACGATTGATTGAGTGAGCCGTGCGCGGTTGAGCCGCTAACCACGGAAGCGGTGCAAAACGTTTTCTCAGGGCCGGTTCAGACGGACAGCATTTGAACTGCAAAATGGCAGTTCAAAGGCAGTCCTGATTAAGTTGACGTAACTGCATCAAAACTGCGTTATAAACGTACAGTCCGCTTGCAGTCAGCGTGCAGTCCTGTCAACCGCACACCAACTGCAACCTGGCTGCACGGCTAGTTTACAGTTGTGATGCAGTTACGCCAAGTGCATCAGAATTGCAATACACTTCTATTGCCATCGTATTGCAGTTGCTCCAACTACAACAGGACTGCATTACAACCGTGCAGCTCGCTTGCAGTCGGTTTGCGGTCAACAGGACTGCACGCCAACTCCAAGCGAACTGCACGGGTGTTTTGATGCATTCACGTCAACTGCATCAGAACTGCCCTCGAAATGCAATTTTGCAGCTGCGTTAATGTTCAAATGATGTCCGTTTGAACCGGCTTTTAGTGTTCACTACTGTCGCATCGCAAGACGCACGCTACGATCGCGTAACCAGCCGCGCCAGCCCATGGCAGTCAACCTTTACGCGGCACTAAAATAAATTTTATAATACCACTTCTTAAATTTTACTGTCTTCCAAGAGATTCCACAGCTGCATGAGGATGACAGACGATCACACAAGCCTCCGAAAAATAACTTCGTTCTTGACATTTGCGGTGTTGTTGCCAACCCTGAGGAATAAAGACCGAATGCCATAATGCCAGTAATTTTACGGTGGTATTGTGTACTTAACTGATATATACTGATATAGATACAGTTATTGTAAATTCAGAACAAAGTGATCCGCCAAAAAGCCAAGTTGAAGTGGCATGGCAAGAACTGATAATCGCTGGCGCAGCGGTGATCGTCTTTTTAAACATATGGGCCGCTCTCCTGCCATATGGCTTAGTAGCAGAATTTTCAATCGCATTTTTTCCCGCATTAAGTTTCACAGTAGGGTTTTTTCCTAGACGCGCCTGCTGCAAAACTAACATAACCTAAACCTACCTGCCTATTTCTACCTAGTTAAAAGTGCAACATTTTGAGACCGGGAGATATCTGGATGTGAAAATATGCGACTGGAAAAATTTAAGATTGGGAAAAAATGCAAATAGAAAATTTGCGGCAGATCAATAAATATTTTGGTAAAATAATCTTACAAGCCCCTTTAGAAAGAAAGAAAATAAAAGAAAAACATTTATTCGTTGCAAACGTGTAAACAGAGAACTAAAATACTGACATGTATTATACATTTATTTCGCTTAATTTTTACATATTATGACGACAGATTGCACACACGTAGCACACTCTAATCTAAACTATAGAAAACAAAAGAAAACCATTACATGTGTTTGCAATTTTGCTTTGCTTACCACTACACCTTAAAACCGCACCCCTTAATGATCCCTTGATATGATACCCTTTATCTAAGTAGCAAGCTGTAGTCTACCGGAAGTATCCTTGACTTGATAAATATTCATATTACCCAGGTCAAGGCCTGAGGTTCGTATCTTAGGAACTAGGAAGGGTGTGGGGGCAACATTGATCCAACTCTGATTTGATTTCGTTACAAGCAAGCTAATCAGAACTCTATCGTACTAGGAGTAACTTGTTAAGCCTATTTGGATGCGTGTTGACGGGAAAAATAGTTAATTACTATAAAACTTTTTTGTCTAACTATGCGAAAGTAGTTGTCTGATTAGAATACAATTTTCTTGGCAAAGATATAGTTTGCAATAAATATTAGACACAAATATTAAACAAATAGAGAATGTTATATCATTTTGTCCTTAACAAATCTGTATCCGAGTCTAACAGCTTGTTATAATTATTTAACAAAAATATTCGCGGTTAGATTAGGTTGTGTCTTTGTCACTTTACGTTATGTTTGAACTGCTGCGCTAAATTATGTCTTTTATCTGATAGGTACAAAAGTGTGCAGCGGTGTCCAAGGCCAACTGTACCTATTATGAGAACACTGAAAAGTTACATATAACTACAGCAGAAATTGCACTGTCAGATCAAGGAGCGAGTATACTTATGTATAGGTACTATCCTAATATACAGGGTGGAAAAAACATACGCCACATGGCCGGCAACTACCTAAATATTGGAAATAGCAAATTGTACGCAAAGGAAACTTACTTTTATTTTTGATATCGTTCAATACTGGATGGATTTTTGGAAATTCATCTGTCTTTAAAATAGTATGTCAAAATTATGAAGTAAGGTTTTTTAAGGTCTTTATTGAATTTCAAGGTGTATGTGTTGTAGATAAATGATCACTAACAATGACGCTTTCGATCTGTCTCATAAAACAGGACTTTATCGTTGTGTTATATTCGACCAATTCGATACCCGGTTACGTAAGAGGATTTTGTTCCAAAACCCAAAAACTAGTTTGTTAGTCCTCACGCTGCAATAGCTAGACGGATTTGGATGAAATTTTAAATGGAGAGGCTTATAATACCCTGGATTAACACAGAGGCTTTTCATCCTTCAAAATGTAAACGTTCCCGAGGGAAGGCAGAAGCTATTGAATAAATAGAACAACTATTTAGAATTTTGGACGTAGAGTCCGAAGACTTTAAAATGAAATTCATTTCATTTAATTAATTTCAAAAAATCAGTCAACCTAGGATCTACCGGAGGTACCTACTTCAAATAATTGGTTCACCGCAACAAGCTCGTTTTCTAAGCCACAGCCCACAAATAAACCTATTAGTTACGCCTGGTCTCTAATTCTTTCACCATCTAAGAACTGTGTTGCAGAAAGTACATTCCCTTTTTTATATTAGGCTTACTAGGTATTTTGTTTCAAGTCAATCGATTCAGGACATAATCCATCAAATTATACTATGTGGAATATAGACGTAAGTACCATAATATTTGAGAGTCTTCGTCAAGTTGTTCTAATTTGACTATCATTCAGATGAGGGTATTTAGTCCTCCTAATACCAGGAGCGGACATAGGAATCCAGGAGGCAAATCTTTATGTCAGATAGGGAGTTCCTATATCGATATACCTACTCAATCATCGATGCTTATTCTGTATATTGTAAAAATTAAACAAATTGATGACGTAATTCACTTCTTCCTTTTTTTTAAACGATTTCTGAAACTTTACTCATCTTATTTTTTTTCCACATTACTGTCCTATCTATTGTTAAAATAAACGAGCAGAATTTGTTCCAATTTTTCCGGCGTTAATCGTCTCTATCTTGGCTGATAAATCCATTTCAGGTGGCTAAATTGCTTTCTGTGGAGTTCATAGGGGTATAACATTTTTAAATAAGCTTTGTTAATTTCATACTCGTCTTCAGAACAGTACTCAAAAAAAATACAATGCTGGGGGCGATCACTAGTATATGGAAAAAGCATCGATGATTGAGTTTATCGATATAGGAACTACCTGCCTGTCATAAAATTTTGCCCCCTGGATTCCTATGTCTGACCAGGAGTTTAGATCCTGTAAGGGTCTGTTCCAACTAGCTGGCCTTCCGGTCAAACTGATGATAATTGCAATATCAAACTCTGTTATGGTCCTAATGCTACTTCCTGTACGCGGGTAGCGCTCCAAAGTTCTAACAATGTGGCCCGTCCACCGGTGAGTAACTATAGTTCTTCACAGAAAAACTACATATAGCCTTTTGGGTAATCTTGAGCTTTCTTATGAGACTCATTGTGAAGACGTTTCTTTACCATAAAATATTTTTGGTCAAATCTATCATTGCCCAAAGTTTTATTTCCTAAAAAGTATTTTGTATTATTATTGTTTTATATCCGGCATATTGAAACACAGCTTAGGTTAGGTTAGGTTAGGTTACAATTGTGACTACATAAAAAATAGATCAACTACGACGGGAAACCCCTTTTTCGGAAATGATACATTTGACGAAACAAAGGTTAGGCAGCTACTTGAAGTACTAGACAACTACCAACGTAGATGACGAGGCGATTCAAATTCTACGAGTCTGTTCTATATTGTGTGAATATTGTTAACGCCATAATCATAACAATGTGAATCTTATGCTAATAGACATGCGACTCGTCAAAATAACAGTACCTAGTTACACAGTGCGATCCGCTCAATTTCTCTTAGCACGTTTGATGAATAATGCAACGTGATGCTGCATAAAATAACTTCATTACACGGCTCTTTGAGAGTAGAAAAACAAGACGATATTTAATCTTTAACTATTTAAATTTGTCACGGCTTTGTTTTAGTTTAACTAGGAGAATAATCAATGCAACTACTGAGCGATAGCTCTTAAAAAGTTTTGGGTTTGGGTTAAGACGGTAGCATAAGAAGGTATCGACACAATCACTACTCTTTTTATTGCTGTTTTCTTTTTCTGTTTTAATATTAATGTATTTTTCTTTCTTTCTTTTTATTTACGAGAGCGAGTTGAAGAGAAGTACAATCGCAAAGGTTAAATTAAAAACAGTAGTACTGTAGGTACCCACAGTTACATAGCTTCTTCTGCATTACGGTTTCCTACGTGCATTATCCCAGGAGGTCATAGACTATTAAATTCGGTTAGCCAATTCTGATGCTGTAAAGGTACTGCTGGTCTAAGACATGGAGTTAACCTTGCGTTGAAGATATCAAGCAGATATTTTTCCATTAAATTTCAAGGACCAAACTCCTGTGACGCTGCAGGGGTCAATATCCATGTTTTACAAAGATTGGGTTTTTGGTTTTTGTAAGATTTGTGGAAACGAATCTTCAAGGGGCCGTAATACCCTGGGCTGGAAGAAATGCCTTAAAGGGGTTCGATCACCTCTGTATGTACTCGTTTTTTTTTTTAATGTCTGTGCGTTTACTTTATATTCTTGTACAGTAAGGAGTGTACGTACGGCCAGCTGCAAAATTGCATGGATACCATAACGTCTATAATGCTGTGAACACGTGAGGCCACGTTTGTAAGAAACAACCTAGATGGCGTTGTTAAGTGAGGTAGTTTAATTATTGTTGCTAGAACTTTTGACGTTTTAGCATTAAAATCGATAATTTCGCCAACTAACTAGGGGGGCGGTTTGCTTAGTTAGTTCATACCCTGCTTAAACACGGGGTCGATCGATTCTGTCTGTAACATTTTTTTAAACTAATGTTGTTTTAAAAAGTAAAAGCAGGTATTCTTTTTTAAATACACTCAGGAGCAAAAATACCGGGTCAGAGTGCGTTTTTCATACTAAAGAGGCTATTTCGAAGCCTTGGTTCCTGGCCAGGGAATGCTTTTAGTGAAATCTGATGCTGAATACCCGAGCATCGATACAGGACTTTCAGAGTGCCTAGGACCTAACTGAATGAATAGTGCGGTAGTATTCCACCTGTTCAGAAAAACATCTAAAATGGCAATAAAATGTAAGGAAATCCAAATGTTGACCCACACTCTCCCGCTGTGCTCTTAACTGATCGTGCGATCAGTTAGGTATCTTAAGAGCTTTTGACCTCCTCTATTGAACCTTGGACTATCCACCATTAAACCTCACTCAAAACAACCCCTGGCGAGGAACCAAGGCTTCGAATTAGTCTCGTTTGTATGAAAAACGCACTCTGACCCGGTATTTTTGCTCCTGAGTGTAGTTATCGTTTTCAAGAAATGATTCAACTTCTGTTATTTAAAATAAAAAATCTCTGTTTCCTATAAATATAATATTTATTTCTTATACATTTCAATTTAGTAAACTTATATTGTTTATAATATTACCTTTGTAACAATAAAACGACTACCTATTACCTAACATATATTATTCAAGTATTAACTTAGTATATAGTAATAATAACTGAAAGGTCGTGTATAAATTAATGGTGTGATTTGTTTGATTTTAAAATATTTAAAATTAGATTGTTATTTACTGTCACAAAATAGCATAGACTCGTAAAAAAGGCAAAAACAATGTTTAATTTTGTATTCATTACTTACGTCAACCCGATCTCCAGTTGTCCACCCGTATTACTTATATACTAAACTTTAATACCTAGTGTAACTTCCACTCTGTTCTATTACAGCATGCATTCAAGAACGCATCGAATCGATAGGATTCTTACAGAGATTGGAACAACGAATACTATCTCAAATGTTAGAACACTGATCATCTAAGGCTTTCGGAGTTAGCTCATTCTGGTGATTATGATGGACAATAATACTCCATAACTTTTCAATTGAAACCGGTGACCTAGCCAGGACGAGGAATAACCCTAATATATGCACTTTTATGGGTTTGGCAGCATGCCTACGTTGATGCAGACCCTCACTATGTAGAACACGACGAATAGTAGCCAGACTTGTATTAAGTAATCCAGCGTAGTGGGTTATTGGTTTAAATCCATTTACCTCATAATCCCTCACCGTGGCCTGGCACTAAGGTGTGCTGTGCTTATTAGTCTTGGTGTAGCGTAGGTGTAGGGGTAGCGAAGACCCCTCTTTTTAATCTGTAAAAATATAGAAATTTGTAATAACAATTAAAGATAAGTATAAGGCCCAAAACCACGAAGGTGGTGAATTTGCTTTGGCAGCTCATAAAAAAAAAAGTCTGTATGAATTTTAGTAAATAAGCATTTGAAACTATTGTAATTAGTCGGATATACCTATACTTTAAAAAATATACTTCAAAAATAACTAATTGTCAATAATTTAACAAAAAACAAGGTCAAAAAGTCATTTCGGGAACGCGTCCAAAATCACAACTTGTAGCTTTATCGTACTCAAAAATGTAGTAAAAAGCAACTTTAAACATTTTCAATAATCATTATGAGTATATTGGTTCCTAAAAAATAAGTTTTTTAATCTAAATTAGACAAAATAAATATATTTTAAATGCAGGATTCGTCAAAAACATGTCCAACAAAGTATACGTCATATTGGTGAACGAAGCAATAAAAAGGCGAAAGTTTGATTTCTGAACGTAACTTTTGGCGCTAGTGTGCTGCAGTAGTGAACAAGTGTTTTGTGAGTCAGGCGTCATTTGTTTTGGTGGCAAATATATATTAATTTCAATGGTAAGTACATTTCCAATCAGCTTTTATTAATCGTACCTTTATTATATATCATTACGGGAACGCGTGTAACTGATTGTTAAATCAAAATGCCAGTTATTTCATATCTAATTCTTAAAAATATTCTTGTTACATTGACGCTAACCTCTAAATATGGCATCTAAGATTGCGGGCGCCGGAATAAAGCGCGCGAATGTTTGAAAACGTCATTCCGGGAACAGTCATTATGGTAACGTTCCCGAATATGACGGGGCGTTTCCGGAATGACTTTGACGTTCCCGGTATGACGTTATTAATGCTAAATAAATATAAAATTAGTATTTTGTGGGAATTACAGTTTCATTTTTACTTGCAGCAAACATGGAAACAAATGAAAATGGGAAGACCAAAAAATTGTTTATGATCACGTCGCATCTGGAAGTTATAAAACATACTATAATTGAATTCATAAAAAGATAGCCCAGGACCTCCAGAGCGTCTGGGGTGTCGTCGCCTGGCTGGCTGGGTGTGTGGCTACATATCTGTGTGTCTGTATATCTGTGTAGCTGTGTATCTGAGTGGTTGCGTGTCTGTGTGTCTGTATATCTGTGTAGCTGTGTATCTGAGTGGTTGCGTATCTGTGTGTCTGTATATCTGTGTAGCTGTGTATCTGAGTGGTTGCGTATCTGTGTGGCTGTATATCTGTGTAGTTGTGTATCTGGGTGGTTGCGTATCTGTGTGGCTGTATATCTGTGTAGCTGTGTATCTGAGTGGTTGCGTATCTGTGTGGCTGTATATCTGTGTAGCTGTGTATCTGAGTGGTTGCGTATCTGTGTGTCTGTATATCTGAGTGGTTGAGTATCTGTGTGTCTGTATATCTGTGTAGCTGTGTATCTGAGTGGTTGCGTATCTGTGTGTCTGTATATCTGTGTAGCTGTGTATCTGAGTGGTTGCGTATCTGTGTGGCTGTATATCTGTGTAGTTGTGTATCTGAGTGGTTGCGTACTGTGTGGCTGTATATCTGTGTAGTTGTGTATCTGATTGGTTGCGTATCTGTGTGGCTGAATATCTGTGTAGCTGTGTATCTGAGTGGTTGCGTATCTGTGTGGCTGTATATCTGTGTATCTGAGTGGTTGCGTATCTGTGTGTCTGTATATCTGTGTAGCTGTGTATCTGAGTGGTTGCGTATCTGTGTGTCTGTATATCTGTGTAGCTGTGTAACTGAGTGGTTGCGTATCTGTGTGTCTGTATATCTGTGTAGCTGTGTATCTGAGTGGTTGCGTACTGTGTGGCTGTATATCTGTGTAGCTGTGTATCATGGGTGCAACAGATGTGTCTTATATTACATTTGAACAAATTATAAACATTGTACTCACACCAACACGGAAAATTGAAAAAAACCACGAGTATTACTACTTTAACAATAATGTAGATATATTTGAAAAATGTTGAGTAATTAATATTTTAAACGTGTTTTTTGATGCAGAAACGTGTAATTTTAGTTAGTTTGAAATGTATACGCTTGTGTTACCTGTTTTGTTTATTTTATTATTATAATTCTTAAAGTCTAATGTGTGACTGTTAAATTGACCTGATTTGTGATTAAAATTCATATTAAACTTTATTGATAAGACTGTGCTTATTTGAGGACTGATTTATACTAAAGAATACCGTAGTTAGAATTAAACATAGTTTCAGTTGTCAAAGATTAAATTTAAGAAGAGTTATGTATGACTAAGTAACATATTATAAAAGCTTAAAAAGATATTTGTTACCAATTTTGTTTTATTTTTGCAATTGTCAATTCTATAATGTTATTAAACTACTATAAGGATTGATTAAATATTATAAAGAATATATATTTGCATTTATTACTTCAGAAAACACCCTTACCAGTCCCAAATTTCTGACTACATCATTCAGTGAACGCCTCAGTCAATCCGGGAACACTAAATCATTTTCGAGATCACAACGTTTTTTTGGTTTTTCATTAGTAATTTCAAATATTTTTGAACAGATAAATTTTTACATATAAATAAAATAAAGTTCTTGTTATGATCTTAACCAAGTTTACGTTTTAAGTCATTGGTATTCTCTAATATAATAACTATAATGCATGAAATTTGGAACTTATGGTCATTTTGAATTTCATTTATTTTTTTGGGGAAATAGGCTCATATTTATACAAAATTTTCTTTTGCACTTAGTTTACTGTAATAAGATACTGTAAAAAATAAAAAATAAAAAATGTTTTTAAGAAAGCTTTGATTTATAAAAAGAAAAATAATATCGTTCCCGGTATGACGAATTTTACTGAGGAGTTTGCTTAAAATCGCTATAATAAAAAAACTAAAAAAAACTGTGCGCGCCCCTTTTAAATCTTTTAAGATCAATAATGAAGTAATTACTTTCAGTGTTTAATTTTGCTATTCCTTTTATAATTTTACGTGCAAATTACCAATACAGAATTCGCCACCTTCGTGGTTTTGGGCCATAAGTCAAGTAAAGATGAGTAATAAAATACTATAAGTAGTATTTCTCATTCACACCGGTTTCTCTAGTAATATCTGTCAAATTTCTGCTTTCACTGGGCAAAGCAATTATTTATTTGCGATGTTTTAGCCAGGTCATTATTGCAACGAGAAGTATTTTTTTCAACAAAAGTAAAATGTTAACAAAAGGCAATAGATTAAGCAGCTAACGAACGAACAAACGAACGTGTCTTAGTAATAATCAGTCTGGTGTTTATAAATCTTTATTAGTATACCCTCTAGTAGTGATAAAACGTGTTTCTGTTTTTTGTAAGTATAAGCAAATCGCAATAAACTACAAAAAAAAATCGACTTGTCAGGTAATGGTTCGATGGTGCAATGGCATATTTATGGCCGCCCACATTCACGGTCCCGAGTGGGTCCCGGGTTCGGTTCCACTTCTTGGATAAAAAGTGTTTTGGATAATTTAACCTCAAAATTTGGGATTGACTTACTTAAAACTACTTCAATTATCATCTAAAATATAAAACATATAAACAAAAGAAAATGAAAAATATTGGGTTCTAGAATGCGGTTTTTTTTTTCTTTTTTTATACAATTACCTGCAACAACGCCATCTTGTAAGTACTTATTGAACGAATTCGCGCAGATAGATGTCGTCAGTTTGCCTCAGAGCAATATCTTTCTGAACTGTCCATGCACTTCTGCAGCCCACTGTACATACCTACGTATGTACATACCTTGCCTACATAAAGAGCACCATAAACAGAATTTCCAATAAAATATGTAATTGTATTCAACAAGAACTCACGCAAAATTATTTTGCTGTAACAAATCTAATTGGACAGTTAACTGTTTTGGCAGAAAGTTAACCTTGAAGAAAAAGTTCGTGTCGTCAATTTTATCAAATCAGTGGAAAACTCCTTGTCATAAAAGATATATCTGATGGGTTTAGGCACGCACGTTATAAAAATGGCAACTCATTCTACCGGTAAACAGAGAAAGAGCTACGGCACAACAGCCTACCCTTTCCCTCTACCATGAATTACCTTGCAATCTTTTACCGCGCCTATATTTCCGTCAGTCTAGAATTATCCCTGTGTCAGGTGTATTTCTTAATTTCTAATATTAATATAAAAAAAAAAACACAAAATCCATCAAGCTGTTTAGGCTGCAGAGGGTGCAAAGGAAATACCGAAATATTAACGTCCTTAGCCCGCCATTAACCCGCGTTAGCGTAGTCGGGTCAAAAATTAAAAATTCGTTATTAATTATTCTATCTAACTCAATATCATAAGTTCCCTACAATACGAGTATGATCAGTAACGATACGCAAATGGCCTATATTAAGAAACCTGTATCTGTGGTTGTATTTTAATCTTAACATTAAAGTATTGCATCGGTTATCGATGTGGTAGCATATTAATGTTCAGAGGTATTTGAATGATTAGAGTTGTATTTTTTAACGATTAATTTACATTCTCAGCGTGCCCAGCGAATACCAGGTCACCAGGTCAAGAACGACGTCAAACAAACGAACAAATTAACATTCCATGTAAATGAAAACATCGGGGTGGTTTCTTCTCTAAATAGTACAAAAATAAAGTCACTATTTCTGTAGGTATGCGAGCGTTATGAAATTGTGAAACGGTTTTTACCTTCGATGTTTAGCCATAGGTGTAATATTGATTCTGTGTAAACCATATTTACCCTGGTATTTTGGGATGTGGGTTTACAATTACTACTTGAAAAACTAAACAACAATTTAGGAACGGAAAAAAAACGTCTGAGATAAACGGCAATATAGCGTAGACATTCTTATCATTACAGTTCGTAACAACCGTGCCGCGTGCCCCGTACCAGGCACCTCGTATCTTAAAACCCTATAACTACACACCTATACGTAATTACAGTCCCTCACCTATATTTTATGGCTAAACGGTTCGTGATAGCCCATAGTTTGTTATTTGCAGGCTTTAGCGTAACAAGGAAGTTACATAGTTCCCAAGTGCCATTCAAAGTAAACGAAGTTTTGGCGGGTCGTTGTTAGGGTATTGATTGTGAGGCGTTTATGAGGTGGCTGAAATGGATGCTGTTATAATGTTCTGGGTTCGGTCATGAACGTTATTTATGACCAGAGATCGGACAAATGGGCGCCATTACCTCAATAAAGTGGACATGACTCAAAGATTTTAATTAAACAAATAAAATTACATTACATGATTACTTACCCTGAAAAATATTTGATCATTATTATTACTATATCAGATATAATATTGCGAGTAATGATGCCCATTTGTCCGATCTCTAGTGGGTCTTTAGGACCCATTTCAAAAAAGTATTGCTTGAAGTTTTCGACGTAATTAGAGATGCCAAATCTTTTGCAACTTATAGGCAACTCAGATTTATCTTTGTAGAATGTCAGGTTGACTTGGAGGAGGGTCACAAAAGGCCTTTGACTGTACATAACTACAGTAACTTTGTTTTAAGGCCTAGACAAGATGCAAACGCCGCAACGTTTCTGTTTTCTATCGACTAGAAATATACATCTATCAAATCATTTATTTCATCGCCACCCCACGTGCTTTGTGTAACCACAGTTACCAGTGACAGCCCTTATTTGCTTTATAAATAAGGTCGATCCACTTTGCAAAATCAATCAAGTGGGAAAATAATAATACATTAACATATTATTAGCAAGAGGCTTCGTCAAAACGTTTTACATAGGAACGATCATCGGCAACACACTTCGTCAAATAAATTTCGATTTCGTCAAAGAAAAACAACAAATATACTAAAAATCAACAAGATGTGAGTTTGGCTGCGTAACCCACCTGAGATGACGGCTGATAGGGATGTTTGGGAGAAAAAGACGTGCTGCACCGAACCCGAATATTTGGATTAAGGGCAAGATTATAATGATGATGATGATGATGATGATGATGATGATGATGATGATGATGATGATGGTGATGATGAGTGTCAGACAAAGTCATCCCTTCCGGATTGAGATCAGATAAGAGTTCAGGAACAAACAAAGGCGTTGTTTCTTAGTTTTTTGTGTTGCAAATCCTACTAAATAATATTATAAATGCGAAAGTTTGTGTGTGTTTGTCACTCCTTCACGCTGCAATGGCTGGATAGATTCGGATGACATTTGGAATGGAGACAGCTTATACACTGGATTAACATATAGGCTACTTTAGAAAATTTTAAATCACCCGAGGGAATAACAATAATTGAAATTGACGCGGATGAAGTCAATATCACTACTTTTGGATATGACATCGTTTTAATCTGAAAGAGAGTCCAATTGATCAAATAACTGCACCCAGCTTAGGTCGTACTTCGTCAATCAAGTGCACATTCCAAATGACATCTGTTTACCGTTATCCGAAGTTTTGCAAATAATATACAACAATAGAAAAGTAGAAAGGAAAACATAACAAAAGTGACAACGCTCAACGGATGACACTGGCTTTCTAGAAAATATTAAGCCCGAAGAATAGCTAAACTGAAGTGGCAGTGGGCGGGGCACATTTCTTGGCCGATGGGGTCAGAAGGTTCTGGAGCAGCGTCCGCGGACCGGAAGACGAGCTGTAGGTAGGCCTCCAACAAGATGGAGTGACGACCTCGTCAGGATTGCGGGACCGCGGTGGATGCGAAAAGCACAAGACCGGTCTGAGTGGAAAGCCTTGGGGGAGGCCTATGTCCAGCAGTGGACGTCTTTCGGCTGACATGATGATACAACAATAGAAAAGTAGAAAGGAAAACATAACATCGTAGAACCAGCAGGCAGCGGGGGCGAGCAACAAATGTGAACAAGTACCTACCCTTACCATGACTTACAAATTACAATTACCGTACTCGTCAGCGAGTTGAATGCTCTATCCTTCACAGTATCCCTTATTTAAAGCACTTGGCATATTGACGTTACCGTCTGTAGTAATTCTACAAGTAGCAATTTATGTGTATGTTCTCCTCGATAGTTATAAAAAGCGCGGGGATATCTCGGCTCGCTTATTGCGCGATCCGCAATTCCGCATATTTAGACTCTTACCAGTGCAGCGGCGACTCGTGAAGTCTGACAAAAGTAGCCCACGAGATGGGCCCGGCGGTATTTAACCAGCTTCCCGATACAATCACAAAACTCAAAGATCTCCATCATCTCCAGTTTCTTACATTTAAACATGAATAATGGCATAGCTCAACCCGTATATTATAATTATATTGACTATTTGCATTATTATAAGGTACCTATACAAAATTTTGAAACCGTTTTATTATATTATTATTATTGTTTTTCTTTCAAATACCTAAGGTGTTTTACAATTATATAAATAAGCTGACATGTAATATAAAATTTATGAATAAAATATGATTATGATTATACTTATAGAGTGCGAGGGACAGAGCCTAGCGAGTACGGTCATTGTAACTCATGGTAAGGGTACAGATGAGTTTAATGCCGCTTGCCGCTGTTTTTAGGAGTTGTTAAGCACCGTAGCCTAGCATTCCCTGTCATTGTTACAGGATAGGTTGTTAAAAACTTCTAAGGGGTTATTTGTTATTCAATTCATTTGTAATTTGGCAGGAAAATCGTAATAGAAGGTACCTTAATTATAAATTTTAAAGCAAGAATTCCACAGTGCCACACAGTACGCGCAGCACGCACGCCTTTTAGTAGGTAAATTAGTAGATATTTACTCCTACAGCGACACTCGCATGAAACGCACGTGTGACGTGTGACACACGCCTAGACTAATTGACCACGTAGCGTACGTGTGTTGTGCATGCGTTGTGTGGTATATGATAGTTTTTTGAAAATTTCTTTAGGAAATGAACAGTATATATTATTTTATACCCGCCTGCCCGAAGGAGGGTTAGGTTTTTCGAGCGTCCATGTGTATCTCTATTTGTGGGCAAGCTCTGCAGCCTAAACGGCTTGACGTTTTTTAACGTGTGAGGTGTCATTCGCTCTCAAATGAAATATAGCTATTCCTAATATACATTGTAACGCTTTGACGCTACCATTTTTACTGGATAATCAAAATAGTATGTAAATGTGAAGATTAATCAAAACTGAAAAGTCTGAAATGAAATTAATTAAAACAAAAACTGCAATAAAAAACTTGCTCTGTTAGCTTATTCATGTGGACTTTTTGCTTTCCAGATGATTTTATTGCAGCGTGTTTTCAGTCTAGTTTCTAAATGTTTCTTTTACACATTCACTGATTTACTAACAAAACTGACATAAATCCGACAAATGTTAGCCTAGTTAACATTATTGACGGGAATCGTAATCTTGTTTACAAAACAGCGAAACAAACAAACATCACGACGTGGGAAGACTGTCGTTCTTCACCCATCAGAACAACCAGTAACGTATCAGCCACGAGACGATGAAGGCTCTCGCGGTGCTTTCTTTGCTTTTTCTCGAACTTTGGGGCGTTAGCGAATCTAATCCTTTTCGATGTCTGCTGTTTCGAGGGAAATGTGAGTATATTTTTATGTAACATTCTTCTTATTTGAATTTGTTTCCGCTACTGGAAGTTGGAGTCAGCTCCGCATACAAGTGCAAATTTTCGCCAGTCAGCGTTCCTATATAACATTTCATTATAATATTATTCGTTTTGCTTCGGTACCAATTAATATTTGATTTCTCTAAGAGGTTATCCTAGTTAGTATTGAGTGAGCCTGCCTACAAAGCTAGCGGCTCCGGTTTCGATTCCCGGTATGGGCAAATGCTGTATGATAACAGCAAGTATTTCTGTGTATTTTTATTATTGGCTAGTACCCATAGTACAAGTCTAGAGTTTCGTTTGGGAACTATTTATTATTATTTTGTATACACTTTAGTACCCTGTCACTTTAATCGCCTGACAATTCATATATGGCAGTCTAAACATGACATTCAATAGACAAAATACTAAAGCGTACACAATTTTTTGACGTTCCCAAGAGGTCAAAAATATCTATACACCTTTATGCCACTGGCAATAAGGTCCGTGTATATATATATTTGACGCGATGGCTGTATAGATATGCCCTTGACTGTACTTATAAACTGAAAAATAAATTGGTCACTTCTAACAAGATTGTGATTGTGGGGTATAAGCGTCTTGATTTCATTAGAGCCTGACAAGACGCTTGAAACATCAACTATGATCATAGTCGTTATGTGTTAGTCGAATCAAAATAAACTTGCTGTTATTACTATGCCCTTAGGTTAATTTACATTTTCAACTAACAAGGAAAGGTACCCAACTGTCCGGCTCCGATTTTGTTGATTTTGATATATATGTTAGAGAGTAGTTTAAAATAACAGACACGTATTTTTTTTTAGCGGCCCAAACTCAACCTGTTGGGAGAAAAAGACCTCCAAAGTACTGAAAAGTGACTAAACCCTCTAACTTATATAGAGATATTTAAAAAAAAATGCAAGTTTCATAGCGGTTTGATTATACATGTTTAAGAAGATGAAAATAGTAGATTGATAACCAAGGGTTGAAAGTGACCCATTTCACCCGAGATATTTCTGGCGCTCGAACGAAGTGAGAGCGCCAATAGTTCGAGGGGAAATGGGTAATTTCACCCGAGTTAGACACTCTACTTTTCATTTCGACTGTGAGGAAAAAAGACACGGTATACCTAAATATATTTAATCTCGTTTCCCGCTTTATCTATTGAAAACTTTTTTTTTCTAGATTCATAAAAAAGTTAAAATACACATGCTGCCAACATTAGAAAAGTTAAATCGAGTTGATCACGGCCAAGGAGCATGACTTCCATCTCATTCTTACCCTAACTAAAGAAAGAGATGGAATATATTCTTGACGTAATAAAGGTCAAATTTCTTGTTTCGAACGGATGTTCGGTGTTCAACCTCCTTGTTGTATAATAAGCTCCTTGGTCGTGACCAACTCGATTAAACTTTTCTAATGTTGGCAGTAGTGTTTTTTCTAGATGGCCATGCCGAAACGTGAAAGAAAAAGTGTCATGCTATGCTATCACGGCATTATGGCGGGCAGCATAATAGAGGAATAATTTTAAATGTTGATTTTCTGTAATTGCGAAAAAATAGACCAGTCTTAAAATGATTTTCATATGAACCTATAGGCCGTAATAAATACATCGTTTAACGTATAGCCGAGTTTAGATATATGAAAATCTTTTATGTTTATAATATGACGTAGCTCAATTATCTTAGACTCCGTGGCCAATCGTAACTATTAAAAAAAAATTACTTTCCACCCTAGAGATGAAAACGCAATTTTCCACCCTGCTATCCACCCATTCAAATTAAACTTTCCGAACAGGAGAGATGAAAAATAATGAGCACGTGTTTTGTTATATCGGCTACAACTCATATTTAATAAAAAAATCCTTTCAAAGATCATTAAAGATACACTTCCTGTGGTATTTAAAATACGTGTCTGTTATTTTAAACTACTCTCTAACATATATCAAAATCAATAAAATCGGAGCCGGACAGTTGGGTACCTTTCCTTGTAAGACAAAATCTCTTCTGGTTGGCTCACATTTATTTGAGTGTATATCTGCCAATAACGTTTCGACCACTTTAATTGTTATCTTAAATACATTATGATAAAAATTAATACCAGAAACTTCCAATTGATGAAAACCCCGATATTATAGGGACCCCTCCTTCCAGAGATATCTCTTAAACGGCTCAACGAACCATTCCGATTTCACGATCTTCCCCAAAAAAACCCGCTTGAAAAACCAAACACTGCCGGCGAGAACTCTCCCTTATCTATTGAATGTCATGTTTAGACTGCCATATCTGAATTGTCAGGCGATTAAAGTGACAGGGTACTAAAGTGTATACAAAATAATAATGATTAGATCCCAAACGAAACTAGACTTGTACTATGGGTACTAGCCAACAATAAAAATACACAGAAATACTTGCTGTTATCATACAACATTTGCCCATACCGGGAATCGAAACCGGAGCCGCTAGCTTTGTAGGCAGGCTCACTCACTACTAACTACACTCGCGGACAAATAATACGGGTCAGAGTGCTTTTTTTCATACAAACGAGGCTATTTCGAAGCTTTGGTTAATCACCAGGGGTAGTTTTGAGTGAGGTTTAATGGTGGATACTGCGAGGTTCAATATACGAGGTCAAAAGTTCTTAAGATACCTAACTGATCGCACAATCAGTTAACACCACAGCGGGAGAGTTTGGGTCAGCACTTGGATTTCCTTACATTTTATTGCCATTTTAGATGTTTTTCTGAACATGCTCAACTACGGCGTTAACCGCAGATTTATTCAGTTGGGTATCCTAGACACTCTGGAAGTCCTGTAGCGATGCTCGAGATATTCATCATCAGATTTCACTAAAAGCATTTCCTGGCGAGGAACCAAGGCTTCGAAATAGCCTCTTTAGTATGAAAAACGCACTCTGACCCGTTATTTTTGCTCCTGAGTGTAGGTCACGAGTCAATAATATATGTCTCTTATACATTAGTAGTTGATCGCTGGCTCTACTCGCTTCCCACTCATTGTCGGCCCGATGGGATAAGTGCCTAAGAGCCGGTACAGACGAATTGCATTCGAACTGCAACCTAGCTGCAAAATGACAAATTGAGGGCTCCGCTTAGGTACACTGCACGCCAACTGTAAGCGGACTGCATTGCATCAACTGCGTCAGAACTGCCCTCGAACTGCCATTTTGCAGCTGACGCTTAAGAAACACCCTAAAACGATTGCCATGTTATGTGAACCCATTGAATTTGTTTCAGGCGTGATGTCATGTCCGCCGACCATGCACGCATACCACACGCGCTGCGACCAAGACACAATGTCGCAGAGGACCTGCGCCTTCCCTTACACCTATACTTTAGGTGTATATCAGTAGCTAGCTACAGCCCGCGACTTTGCGTAGACATATCCAATTTTTCTGGATAAAAAATACCCAATGTCTTTCTACGGTGTTTAAGCTATCTCCATACCAATTTTCATTAAAATCGGGATAACGGTATAGCTCTGATAGCGTATAAATGTCTCTTTATCTTTATCTAACAACCAACTGTTACTTTCGAGTATAATGTTAGTATGGATTGTTTTTGCTGACGATGTTCCGAGGGCCTTATATGGCTGCGTTTATCGCGCGACAAAATGTGGATAAAACATCCGTCACCTATTAACATGTGTACGAGAGTGATGTATGCTTTATCGACATTTTGTAAACGCAACCATACTAGGCTGCTGGATGGTATTCTCAAATTGTTAGCCACTGTAAGGATAGAGCTAACAACATACAGTTAAGTACAAGATGGATGTAGGTATTACCGTGTATCAGTGTATGTCAGTCACCCTGCATTCTGCGGGCAAACGTTATTAAAATCATCTGTCACTCTCTCATCAGTATGTAAGTGCGAGAGTGGCAGATGCTTTATGCACCGGGATAAACGCGATCATAACACGAGCCCTGCAAATATAAACAACTGCAGAAAGCAAGGCATCAAAGAATGTAAGGCGTAAAATTGGTAATCCAATGTTAACCCTTACATTTTGACAGATTGATCTAGTTACAGTGCGACACAAGTAGAATTTATTAAATTAAATTAAAAAAAATCCCATACTAAATTGTTGCCATCGCAAAAATGTGACAGTTATGTAGAGACGGCCTCATTTAATTCCTACTCTTTTTTGTCGCACTGTATTGACGATTAAATCGTTCCTTGGAGGAAGATTTTTTATTCAAAAATTGGAAAACGGAACGAGTTAAGTAATTGACTCCAGATTTTTTAAAAAGGTGTTCTGTTAAAAATCAGGCATAGGCTTAGAGGTTCGTTTCAAAAGCGTTCTTTTTATATATTATTATAATTTCCTAAGAAAAAAATATTGAATGTTATCAGTGTTGGCTACGCCCGCTTTCGATTAGTGGTCAAAAGTGGATTGTCATTTTGTTTGTAACCGCGATTTGCGAGCGCTAGCTCTGACGTTGAAAAGGCCATGTGGCATTCAAGCTTCTTTGGCCATTAGCAGAAAGGAGATCGGCGAACATCCTTAGAGTCTTGGGCCCAACCGTTACACTAATGATTTTTAGGCCGTATTGTAGATCACTATGTAGGATATTTACAGGATAAAAATTATGGGCCTGGTCTTTGGAAAAGCAGAGATATGGACGGTTTTCCATATGAACCAAAGTAAGTAGTTAAAAAAGACTTCGATGAATACTTCTGATAAGTTATATTTAAAAAAGCATCAAATAATCATAGTATAGATGTTAAGCATATGCAATATGATATTATTATAAGAACATAAATAAAAATTCCAAGGGCTACAAAATGGTTCAGAGGAGCAACCCACTGTTGTACAAGTGTAAGGATTGCCTCGTCTTCCAAAAGATGCATGCCTATAGCATTATTGCGTGTAATATCAATTCCACAGTTTATACAATGTTCCATCTTGTCAATGGACAAATAAAACACCAGTAATCACAAATCACCACAATGCAATAAAGAACACAAAACGAAGCGAATGCCACTGACATTTATAATTATTATGTTATGGAGGGTACTTCTACCCTCAATTTTTTTAAATGTCCTACTACGGCGTATTACGGTAAACAGAAATCAACAATGTTATTTATTATTGTTATATTTTAAATCCCATAGAAAAAAAGTCTGATACTTCACAAAGAGTAATTAAAAAATACGTCATTAATTATTGTTTTAGTTAGATTCCTGTAACGGCTAGGCCCACTTTCGCCTATCTCCTTTGTTTTCAGTAAATAATGAACAAAAAAACAAAACTGATAAGCATGATTTTTTTAAAACACATTTAAAAAAGTTCCTTTTGACAATTATCTCTAAAACGTATCAGAGTACGAATGTTACTTATTTATTTATTATTTATTGCATTTATGTGTTACAATGGCGTTACAATTATTACATTACTCCAAAATAAATCCTATAAGGGCACAGCAATTTACGGTTTTTTAGGGTTCCGTACCATAAAAACGGGTCACATGTATAATACCTCTGTTCCATCTGGTTTGTGTGTGAAATGAAATCAATATTTTCACTTTTTGAATTTGAAATTTCCAGGTTTTACATGCGGCTGGTCTCGCTGTGACTGCAATAACGAATTGATTCTGGATGAGAAATCCGGCTTGTGTGTACAGCAAGAGAAGTGTGATACTCTTGGCAAGGCGCGTAGGAGGAGCCGGAAGAAGTACAGGCCGAAAAAGTTGAAGCTCAAAGAAGACGAAGACACTATCCCCGCCTTGATCTAAACCAGGATTTTCACTAGTGGGACGCGCATGCCTAAGCTTGCGTAGAAAGCTGCCGTAAAGCTAAGGCCAAACCAACGCGTTCAATTTGCATCCGCTTGGCGTCCAGGCGGCGGTGGTGATGGATCACATCTATAAGCATCGAATCGTATTTAGCTGGACGATTTCAGACACACTATACGCATTGCTGGTTAGAGTATGCTATCGCATTCTTTAACCTGATAAAGGTTGCAATCGCATGCTTTATGCTGGTAAATGTTGTCATCGCATGCTTTCAGCTGCTACAAGATGCCATCACATGCTTTCATGCGCTAAAGGATGTCATCGCATGTTTTCAGGTGCTAAAGGCTCATTCGCAACCATGCCGCCGTCTTATGCTTAAGCAACCGTTCTCGATCGTAAGCATTTGGTGTCACGCGCAAGCAAGCGTTCTCGTGCGTTAACTTGAATAAGCATCCTTCAGCACGTGAAATGGTTTGCTACACTTATTTATACGCATTTAATGCTGAAGCTGAATAATGCGGAAAGGTGAAAAATGCGATTCGATGCTGATAGATGTGACTCCACCCTAGATGGAGTTTGTTACGTTAGGTTAGGACTCTGAACGCCACCGTCACGCCATCTCGCGGACGCGGGCTGAACGCGTTGGTTTAATAGGCGGCTAACTGCATAGAAATAGTAGAAGCATTTAAAATTTAATGTGCTTATTAATAGTGTTCTTTAGTATAACGGCAGAAGGGCAATTGAACGCGTAAATATAACATCATAAATAATGTACCTAACCGCATTGATTGTGATACATTTGTCTCGTTTTCACAAAGCGACATCGTCAGTCGATGTTATCAAAAAATATACGTTTGTTTATTGGTACGTGAACAAAGAAAATGTTGTTTATTATCAGGGGAAGCTCGACGCCAAAAATGTTGGGAAACCCTGATCTAAAATCTAGATTCTAGAGCTTATTTCTATCCTCCTTCCTAGTACCTAAATTCAAGAACCAAAGAAGAGGGCTCTGCTAAGATACACTACGCTCACTCACCGCTCACTACCGTTTCTAATCGTTTCGTTTTTAAACCAATCGCGTCACTGGTAGATGACGTGACACGAAAGTGACGTGATCTACCAGTGACGCTATTGGTTAAAAACGAAACCAATAGAAACGCTAGTTCACGTAGTGCATATTGGTAGGGCCCTCAGTTTTAATTCTGATATTTTTTAATTTAGTAATAAGGTTGATATTGGTGCAGGAGTTTTATATGACATTGGCTTAGAAGGTCAGTTTTGAAATCGAATAAAAGCTATTTGGAAATTTGAATCAGGGAGTTATATGCCCTGTAGGCTAGGCTTTAAGTGCTCTGCTATCTTATAGTATAGGTAACACAAGTTAGATAGAACCAATAGGGGTTAGTTATTCCAGTCATGTTAAGATCACTAAGGCTGAAATAATAAAACCATTAAGTCAACGTCGTAAGTAAATTATCATATTTGTTATCTTTTTGTTTAATGCGTCATGCTGCGTTAAGGTGTATTATGAGCTTTAACTTCCCAATTTACAGAATGTGAAAGGGATAAAGATATAAAAGTCGTATAGTTGTATCCTTTTCTCTGCCTGGAACTTCTAGGTTCAAACCATCGACGAATTATTCGTCTTGTATTGTACCTTCTATCGATCAAGTAACGCTAATGTACTTATATAGTCATCGAGAAAATGTGTATGTCGATTGATATCACCCTCTAGTATTTATAGTATTGAAGTTTGATAGCTAAGTTGACGTTGAAGTTGACTATCGTATCGTAAGTAGCTATACTTACATAATGTATGCAACTTTGGCTAACCCCCATACTCACTGCCGCACTCAGAGACGTCAATTAAATTAAATGCTTGATTCAAGTTGCTGTTGTCACTTTCTTCGCTATAGCAATAGAATAAGACAACACGTCACTAAACAAGCAAGTCAGGGATATTTTAGAGACAATTAACTCGTTCCTTTTTCAAACTTGTGTGTGTTTCAAAATTGACACTAAGGATCGACGTAATTGTCATTAACTCTGAGTGCGGCGTATTAAATGTTTTTTTTAAATAAATTATTCTTTACTTCAGGTGTCCTTTATTTCTGTTCAACTAACTTTTGCACGCGGCTGCTTCCGCGTAGAAGTAGTTTACCGGTATTCCCTCGGGAACTGTCAATTTTTCCGGGATAAAGAGTAGCCCATGTGGTATTCCAGACTACAATCTATCTCTGTGCCTTTCATCCAGATCTGTTTAGCCGTATTGGCATGCATGATGGCGCCCACTCATATTGCAAACACAATAAAGTTAATACTTTTTTAATAATAAGCACCTTTGTTTTTATTTGTAACGTAACCGTGCGATGTTTTGAAGCAAAGTGACAGCGCGGTGTTCGCGGGTCTTGGGCGGTGAGGTACCTATTGGTCGCTCGTCATCTTAGCGTAGGTACATGTTGGAACTTGTTTACGCGGCTAAACAACAAAATAGTAAACCGGATAATAGGCTATTTTTTTTGGAAATTACACGAAATAATAAGGTTTTTTTTTTTGGATTTTATTCTGTGGCAAAAACGCTATGTGATGTTAGAAATACTTTATAATCTGTGATGTGAAGTCACATGCAAGTAAACAAAACAAAGCCCAAATTCACTTCATATGCTAAGCTGTCAAATGAACTTGTTTGTTTACTTGCGTGTGACGTCACACTAGTCCGCCATAGATAGAAACAGCGTTTTTCGCGTTGTTTTGAAAATTTAAACTTTAACTTACATTTTTATTGATAATACAGTAGAATCTCAAGGAAATATCAATGTAGTGTGCTTGTTATGTGATAAAGAATCATTTAAAAACGTTTTATAAAATTAGTCAAATAGCCTATTCGGCCGAATATAGGGTTCGGTAAAGGTCAAACCGGATAGTATGCGGCATTCGGCTATTCAGTGAAACCATTATTCGGCGCCTCTCTACTTAAGTAAATTGATCCCTCTTGATTTATTAGTATGCAAGATCATGATTTCTATTTTGCGTTTAACATGTAATAGTATTGTCAACGTTATGATAGCTCTTATTTACTTGGCAGTAACGGCCGACTTAAAAACAATACCATAACATGTCTAAAGCAATGTGGATTTACCGAATAGAATAGGGCCCTGGTCTATTGATTCAGTCGTAAGGTGGCAACAGGATGACAGGCCGAGATTTTAGGCGGTAAAAACCACATCGTCCTTGACCTCTCGTCGTATATTCAACGTTTTGATAGCTCTTATTTACTTGGCAGTAATGGCGGCCTAGTTAAAAAGAACACCATAACATGTCAAAGTCGATATGGCTTTCCCGCCTGGAATAGAGGCCCTGTACTTAACATAGGTTTGACGGATTACTTTGGTATCGCTCTCAACAATGAGTGAAAAAACAAATTCACTATCACCTTTTTGTCAGAATCATTTTCAATATTTGTCAATAGAAACCATTCATCTCTACATAGTATAAAACAATGTCGCTTTCCACCGTCTATCCCTCTGTGTGTACACTTTAGTATCTTGTCTATTTAATGTCACGTTTAAACTGACAAGGTACAAAAGTTTACACATATTTATGAGCTCGACTGTACTATAGTATGGACGCTTACGCTTTTCAAACTACACAACACAACGGATTTTAATGCAGTTTTCGGCAATAGATAGAGTGATTCAAGGATAAGGGTTTTATATTGAACTAGCGTCTGCCCGCGACTTCGTCCGCGTAGATTTCGAATATCGTTATTCCCTCGGGAACTTTTACATTTTCCGTATTGAAATGTAGCCTATGTGTTAATCCAGGGTATAAGCTATCTCCATTTGAAATTTCATCCAAATTCGTCCAGCCGTTGCAGCGTGGAATAACAAACAACCATCCATACATACAAACATTCGCGTTTATAATATTAAGTAACCGAAGCGAAGCGAGGGCGGGTCGCTAGATCATTATTAAATAGTAAAAATGATTTCATATCATTGTTTATTTGTAGCTCTGCTACTCGTATGTCGGTATTACAGTGTGTTTTTGACAAATTAATATTATTCATTTCTGTTTATAAAGCATCCGTTGATTAATTCAGTGTTACAATGTAATCCTGTGTGGTCTGTATGTATGTGTATCTACATATCCGCCGCCATATCTATAGCGGCCCGGTTTCCAACTCGTGTCGGGCAGCTAGCCAACAATTATCTTAACTATTTACTACTCTTATCAGCCCTCGCTAGCTGGAACGTTCACCTTCACTAAAATTAGTTATGGAAACCAATTAGCTTTGGCGTTCGATTTATTACAAGTTTATTTAGCTTGTCGTGTCGTGTTAAACTAAGTAGTCTCCGTTTCTGATATGGGTAGGGCTTGGACGAGATGAAAACGCTCCCAGGAGTTTTCCTTTCTATAAAATGAGACACCTAAGCGTTAGAATATAGAATTGTGCTGTCGATTCTTCGATGTCCTCATTGTGCACTATAACAATGTCGTGTTTAAGAGCTGATCTGATGATAGAGTTCATTAACGTACCGTTCCGACCGAGTTGCCATTTGTTAGTTTGGTTTTGATGACAAATGTGGATAAAGGATCCGTTACTCTCGTTCTTATCAAAAAGTTAAGAATGTTTTATCCGTCGTTTGTCACGCGATAAACGCAGCCATATTAGAAATTTTGTTGCTGATGAGTGATGACGTCGAAATGACGAAATTTCGAACCTTCTACGACGTTTTAGAAAGCATTTGAACAAAAGATGAAATCGTTAAAGCCATTCTCAAGTTATAGCGTGACCAGGAGAAATAGGGGTTCATTTATATATACGAGGGGCGTTCAATAAATTCTCGGTATTGGTATCTTGCAAACCTTTTTATTAAATTTCTTAATACTGGCCGCTAAGAGTCATTCATTGACAGTAAAAATAAGTAAATTTGAAGCCCACACGTTCTTTTGTTTTTCTGCAACTGCTGAACAAACGTGATCACCATGAGCGATTTAGTAATATTAGTTAAATTGGAGCATCGATAAGTGATAAAATTCTTGACTAAACAGGGAAAAAATCAAAAGTCTATTAAAGAAGAAATGGGTTTTGTTTACCGTGAGTCCGTTCCTTCATTATCTACTGTCTAAAAGTGGTCAAATGAATTTAAGCGTGGGAGGGAGAACATAGAAGATGACCCTAGACCTGGTAGGCCTGTTGAAGCTACTTTACCAGAAAACATTAAAAAAGTGGAGAAAATTATACTGGAAGATGGTCGAGTGAAGTTAGGTCTATAGCACAAAAAAACAATATTTCTATTGGTACAATACATGATATTATGCACGATCATCTTAACCTTTTGAACGCCAAAGACGGCAATTCACGTCGGCAGATTTTTGTGCCGTGGACGCCAGACTGTCAGCGAGTTGTTCTAACCTTCATATATTTTGTTGCGGCATATGACGTCCGTGGCGTCACGGGCACGTAAAATAGCAATCGACCGTGGCGTTTAAAAGGTTAACATGTCCAAAGTTAGTGCGAGATGGGTACCACGAATGTTGACACCGTTTCAAAAGCATACGCACGTTGCTTGTTGTTCCGACTTCATTGGGCTGTGTGGTGAAAACCCTGATGGTTTGCTCCAAAAAATTGTTACCGGAAATGAAACTTGGGTTCATCATTTGGGACCCTGAGAGCAAACTAGAGTCGATGCAGTGGCACGTTAAAGGAACACGTCATCCCAAGAAATTCAAACTCGTCCCTTTAGCTGGCAAGATCATGGCGACAATATTCTGGGATTGTGAAGTGATATTATTAATAGATTATCAAGAAAAGGGTTTAAATATTACAGGAGAGTACTACGCTAACATTTTTCGCTAATTACGGGAAGCAAGCAAAGAGAATTAGAAAGGAAAAATTGACCAGAGGAGTGCTGCTCCTTTCATGACAACGCCCCTGTGCATACTGCTCATGTTGCCAAGGCTGCTGTTCTTGAATCTGGGTTCGAAACTATTACTCACCCGCCGTACAGTCCAGACTTGGTCCCCAGCGACTATTTTTTGTTTCCCAACCTTAAAAAGGATCTTCGTGGACATCGATTTTCTAATGATGAAGCGTTGAAGGCAGCGGTGGTGAAGCATTTTGACACCAAAGACTTTTTTTTTATGAGGGGTTAAAAAACTAATTGACAGATCTTATAAGTGTATAAACATAGGGGGGGAGAATATATAGAATAATAACAATAAAACACTAATCGTATGCTTTTGTTTTCCTTCTCATACCGATAATTTATTGAACGCCCATCGTATTTATGTATCGATGTTACTCGATGATTTTTCCTAATGTGAAATAAGGGTTTATTGCAAACTGCCAATGGACACCTAGAGTATTGGTTTTACCGCAGCATTAGGTAAAGCACTGTAAGATTGAAAACACTTTTTATAAGACCTAAATACCATAACAGTAAGGGCAAACGCTCTTAAAAAGTGCGCTGTTTTTCACACTGACCATTTTTTTAATGTACTTAGTAGCTTTGCTAGCTGGGAGGATTATACTATGGGTACAAGAAAACGATAAGCATAATAAGAAAATTACATACTTATACATATACAAGACATTCAAGACTCAGAAACAAATACATTTGCTCTTACCGGAAATCGAATCCAGGACCGCTGCCGCCACTGCCGCTTTGTAGGCAGGGCACTACCAACTAGGCCCACTACTGCTAGCCTTCTACGGAGAAAAGGCACAAGTGCAATTAATTCATAGAAGCATATTAAACTCTCAAAATGTCATAATCCAATAAGCAGTAACTCTCTCCTGCTAGTAATGAAATTGTACTTGTTACAGGAGTTTTACCTGAAATACCGCCATTTGCCTTAACAGGGCCGCAAAAGAGCCAGCGGGCCCCTGTCGATAAGACCGGACGTATAATGCTGCCTAATTGAGAATGCACGCGCTAAACATGTGTTTTGTACGCTCTGACGGGACTACTTAAACTCGCGGGTGTGGCGCGTTTACTCATTGATTCGTTCGACCGACCGAGCGCCGTTTTTAAGAGAACACCCCAGCTGATTTGAAAGAACAAGTTACAGAAAAGGAAGCTTCTAGGTTCAAATCTCGCGTTGGCCATTGTCATATGCCCATTGTCTTTCAACTTGTTGCTTCGGGTTATGATTGTTTTGTAACAGCGATTGATAAAAGTCGGAAATACTTCATCACAACAATAAAACCTGATCAAGTGCGAGTCGGACTCCAAGTTTGAGAGTTCAGTACATACGACTTATTTGTTTGAAATATTAGAAAGTCAATAAAATCTTGTTACTTACCTACAACAATTAAATCTTGTTGCTTTCTGTATTTTATCTTTTAGAAGCCGGACTACATTGGACATAGGTACTATATAGAGCGCAATAGCTAGTTAAAACAACCTTGCAGTTCTTTTCATTCGTTTTTTTGTTCTTGTCTATGACCACCAGTAGTTTATCTGTTTTCCACGTCAACATATTTTTAGGGGGATTTTTTTATATTTCCTCCATATTTTTTAATCACTTTTTCATACGTTCTTGTCATTTTAATTAAGTATGATTTTCTTTGCATTTCACGCTGATCACGAAACGAACGTCGATTACAAAAATAAAAAAAACAAGTATTCCTTTTAACTTTAGAGCTTTCAAATGATACCTCATGATAGGTTCAAACGTTCTTTAAAGTATCAAAATAATTAATTTCAAGATTTGAAATATCTAGTTTTGGGTACGAGGCTTTGTGCGGACCATTCCTCCCATTCCATTCCATCAGTTACGGGACCCTAAAAAGCTGTAGTATTTAATAAAATAAGCAAGCAAATGCAGACAGATAACCCAAGGGAAAGCAATATGGAACTCGTGTTGGTTTTATCGGTGATATTGTGCGTTACAAATGCTATGTATTATGCCACGATAGGGGTAAAAGATTGCCTGTCTTTTAATGGCACATGTAAGTATTGCCCTGTGTTTATAAATTTAAAAAAAAACTGGCTTCTGGTGATAACGGTTCTCACCCCCTGAATCAAGTCCGCTTTCCACGATTTTTGAATATGTTCTAGACATCATGAAAAACTAGGTTTGTTTCCGTATCTTTTTCTAGTCATCTTTTTTTTCAATGTTTTTTTCTTGGTAAGGAAAATTTGCAGATCTATTTTTTTATAATAACTAAAATATGTTCAAACATCGTAAAAATCGCACTTGATTTAGGGGGTAGATAAACGTTATCGCGTTTGAATTTTTTTACTTCATTATCGTCTTGTCGAATTTCACCAACAAATTAAAAGACAATTCAAGTTGTAACCCTGTCAGAATGTAAGAACTAACAGCTGATTAGCATTGATTAACTTTTAACATGGTTTGGTGAAATTGGTGCGTAAAATGTTCCTACTTTGCTCCTCCATGGGTAGCTATGCTCCATAGTGACTATTTCGTTTGTTACTTAGTCAAGATCGATGACAAATTTTCTAAAAAGAATTGATGTATACATCCAGCCACGAAGTGAAAGAAGACAATATAATAAATACACATTACCTCAATTTAACCCTGGAGCATAATTACGGGTTATTCCCACCTTTTACCACCAATTTGTTACCACTGGTAACAGCTGGATTTTTATTTCCCACTAAAGTACTCGGTGGTAACAAGTGGGGATATTTTTCCCATTTGTTAGCACTAAAATATTTGGCGATAACTACTGGAAAAAAAACCCAGCAGTTAGTGGTATCAGCTGGGAAATTTTATTCCCAGCTGTTACCAGTGGTAACAGGTGGGAAAAAAATCCCAGCTTATACGAGTGGTAACAAATTGGTGGTAACAGGAATAACCCATAATTACCTGTGGGGGAGCAAAGTAGGATCATTTTACCTTAATTGACAAATAAAACACAAAGACCCGCATAGCGCATCCGCTACTACCCACTGTTTGTAGCGGAGCCCACTGTTTCAAATCTCAAAATTCAGATTTTCCCACTTCCAAAATTGAAGCTCTGATTCCCAAGAACAGCCCCAGCTCTTACAGTTTCTGAACTCCCCATACTGATTAGGATTACTCATCCATATAATATTTTTTTAATTACAAATATTCAAGCCAGATTAAGTTTAATTATCAACCAGTAACGAATTGTTCATTCATACTTCCCGGCTGAGGCGAGAAGACGTGCAGTAGAAGCTGGAGTTAGAGTACAGCTATAAAGTTTAACATGTCTTTTTTTTTTGGAAAATAATACCTGCAAATACGTTTGAAAAATAAAGTTCTCTATCCAGGTGTAGCGAAGTGCCCAGAACACATGCATGAACTGCACAGCGAGTGTCGCTCCACTCCCTCCCAACGGACCTGCGACGAACCAGTCGCAAAATCCATGGGACAGGTCTGCGACTGGTCGCGGTGCGATTGCGACTTCCCGTTCGTGCTGCACGTAACATCTGGATACTGCTTCTTGTATGAAGATTGTCCTTTGTGATTGATATAGTTTTTTTAAGTTTAGGGTAGCTTAGTAGTTTGTGCGTTAAATTTATTGTCATTTTCAGAGCATAGGTATTGTAACTGTAAACTTTCAACCAAATTGATTTCTGGACCACTTTGGAAAATAATCTACACCTGTGTCATATGTAGGTCTCTTAGATTTTAATTTCTTACGTCACTATTACATTGTTCCATAGTAGGCCAGAAATTCATTCAGTTGACTTTGCCTCCGTCTGCCATTATTCCTCTTAACGATAGTGTCCATTTTAATCTGAATTGCTGCGTGACTTGAACTTTTTGACGGCATGATAATTCTAAATTTTACGAGTGCATTTGTTCAGAAAGTTTTGTCCACAAAACAACGAACGATTATCTTAACTATTGGAAATAGCAAATTCAACGCAAATAAAATAAAATAAAAAAGCACTGCATTATTGGATTTTGGAAAAATATCCTCTTCCTTAACCTTAGTTGCCGTCCATGTGGCATTCGTTTATTCCACCCTGTATATTTTGATGGTGGCTGGTACATATATGTAACATATAAGTTACACACATACTTACTTTTAAGTTTGCCAGGGAATATATCTGTCAATGGTGTTGAAAAACATAACACTGTAATCATGAAAATCAAAAATTTCAAAATTAATGGCTATTCTAGTATCGCATACTACTATTGACGACTTTCTGTAAGGTTAAACTTGATAATTATATTGATATATTTATTTTATATACACTATTTTATCGTTAATCAACGTAGATAAACATGAAATATAAATTATACCTACCTGACAAACCTGCATGCTACTTGTTCAATAAAATATTTATAGAAATTATTAGAATTACTGTGATTTGACAAGTAAAACTGTTATATTAGGGAATAAATTATTTACTTAATTTAATAAGAATCTGCTAAGAGTATAAATTCATCTTCGTGTAGCCTGCTACTCCCAACAGAGGAAAATCCGTACGAGGGAGCTTGATTGGATTACGAGGAAAAAGGTTCGATATCGCAGCCTGATGGAATTTATGGACGAATAAATATGTTCTTGCAATAAAAATATCGTTTTACTTACACCCTTGCTAGGCATCCTTCACTTCGCTCGAGGGCACAATCATATCAAAACCTGTTCAACCTACATCTTGATCGCTTCCAGGGACTATATTCGACATTTTAGCCGATTGGTTTAAATATTGTTACGCCGAGGTGATAAGGCGTCTAATTTTTAATAGTGGATTTTGGTGCTTTGGAAGCTTTTTCAGCAAGCTGAAATATCGTTTCAGTCCATTCCAGAGGTAGCTTTATCACATACCAGATTATCACAATTTAGACCAACTTGCCGTTGTTTTCAGGCGCCTAAAACATGTTTTCAGTCCGTTTCAGGCTACCCTCTATCAGATTACGCCATAACCTGAAAACCCATTTTCAGGCGTCTTCAGGACCCCTTGGGCCTTTGAAGTACATTTCAGTATATGGCAATTTTCCACTAAGAATTAAAGATATAGCACGATTAGAAAGAGACAGCAATACTGAGAATCTTCGAGAAGTGTATGACAGAGATAACACGATTAGAAAGAGATAGCGATACTGAGAACCTTGGAGAAGCGTTTGAAAGAGATAACACGATTAGAAAGAGACGGTGATACTGAGAACCTTAGAGAAGCATGTTCAAGAGACCACACGGTTTACACGGTTGGAAATGAGACAGCAATACGCACAGCAAACCAGACCCGTGGGCCAATGACGTCGCGATTGTAAACAAAACAAGGTAGCAAGACGTAGATCATTCCAGCAACGAATAGTCACGATCGTCCTCGGCGAGGCGAAGTACATCGAATACTCCGGAGGGCGTTCTGGAATAGTCGGACACGGGCCCTATAAAAGGCAGACCGCTATGGCGAGAGTCAGTCTTTACTTGGAAAGCGAACAGTGCGAGCAAGAGCGACCTGAGCGATCATCTGAGTGTTCGAAGTTTATTGTGCGACAATTGTTTTGTAACGGTTTAAGTGAATGCGTTATTAAAGTATACTTTTGAATATCGGTGTATTCGTGCATTTCTATCAATTACCTACCCCCACGTACGTAACAATATAATCAAAATATATAATTAATTATATATTTCAATTATAATTAAAGACACGACCTTAACAATGTAGCTCAATTTCCAATATGTTCATACCGTAAAAACGCGTATAAATACCGTTTACGGGTTTACGGGCAAAATGTATGTGATGACAGTTGACCACGTGGTTTATAGCAACGCCCGAGAATGTCATCCCATACATTTTGAGAAATAGAAACAGAAAACGTTACTAGCGTTAGCATAGTGACAGTCTCACACTAATTGACGTATTCCATACTAAGCTCTAGTAGTTGGCTTGTACAGTCAGCAGCAAAAGCAGGTAGACAGTCGAATAGCTGAATATTATCTACACACGCTCTTATTCTCTTGACAAGAGAATCGTGTATAAATAATTCCGAACTCTACGACTGGCCAACTACTTCTGTTGCTGACTGTACAAGGTAGGGTCTAACTTTGAAGTAGCTGTACAGTTTAGTACCTTGTCGCAGCTATTGATATACCAAATACAAACCACTACGACTTTTATACTTTACTGTGACAAGGTACTTAAATGTAAAGATACTTATAAGTTCGAAAGTACGTTGTAAGAGATATAATGAGTGAAAACCACATCGTCTTTGACCTGTTATCGTATTGTCAAGGTTTTGATACCCGTTATTAATTGACAGTACGCCATATGGCGGCCGAGATATAAACCAGGACGCCATTTGCAACGTCAAAAGATGGCGGATGTGTAATTTGTTTTATTTTTTATTTTTGTGTATATAGGTGTTCAAAGTTCTTTTTTGTTAGTGATTTGTACTTTTAACGAACTTCGAATCGACGCAACCCAAGCGGCAATAAGTAACAGAGGAGTTTCTGTTACTTATTGCCGGAGACAAAACTACTTTAGGTACTATTTACTATGATTTTGTGATACTCGCATCTATTTGTTTCATTCGATCTCCACCAGATAGGTACAGTCACAACACGGGAATGTTAAGCCACTTGCTACTCTTCTTAATTCGACAGTGTAATACATACTGGATATACCAGTATAACCGACTAACCCCGATTCGCATTACACGGCCAAAATACGAACAGTGACAAGTGGCTCAACAATCCCGGCAGTACCTACACAAGGTATATTGGTAATATAGCACGTTTTTTGTTACAGGTACACGGGACACTGTCCCATGCTCAAGTTCCGCTACGGTAAATGCTACGGAGACAACACAAGGCAGATCTTGAGAGAAATCAAATCCAAAGGACTGTTTAAGTAAGAGTTAAACATGAAACTCAGTTCCAATGAATTAACTAAAGAAAATGTTTTTTGTGTGAGGTTTGGTAGCCAAAGTGTGTAGTTAAAAAAATATTTGTGTCAAAATGATTAACATTAAATGTGTCTACGTTTCTAATAAATGCCACAGACAATATCAATCAGTTTATTTAGTCATGATTTTTTATTTTGTATTTACTGTTGTACGTTTGGTTATTTGATGATTTCAAATATGTCTCAATCGCTCACAGGTTAACTGGGAAAGATCCGTACAAGTTCGATTTGCAAGATGTTTATTTTTTGACTAAATACATATATTTGACACGATGGCTACATAAATATTACTGACCAAAGTAAACTGCCATTCTAGAACGTCTCGCGTCTCTGTTAGGCACTCAACTCTGCTAATTCCAACCAATGTTTCCCAGTAAGCCGCTAGAATACCGCCGCGGCGATAACTACGAGTTGGACCGCATGCCGCGTCGCGACGCGCCGCAACGCGACGTGTACGACGGACTTAATCACCAGCCGACGCACATGACGGGGTACACGGGTTATGTGCCGGGGATGAACTTTAGGTGAGAGCAACGGAACGGTTTTACCAGCGAGCGTAGGTACCCAGAAATCTTGGATTTGATGATGCCAAAAGCAATATGCGTTAACGCTATCAGAATACCACCTATAGCGTAACCGTGAAAACAATTCTATTATGAGCGTTGCGAATTCTATTATGGTAATACCAGTTCTATAACAACTATTTTATAGCGTTATAAGAAGACAGATGAGTAGGTACACAAGCCCCATGATGATTTTATTTAAGGCCAATAGTTAAATGGAAAGTGGGTTCTATGGCCTGTAGGCATTTACAATCTCAAGACAGCAATTACAAGACTGCAATCTTAAGACCCCAAAACTTAAGACTTAGACGGAACGTCGGGATCTGTCTGAATGCTAGTCTTTTAACGGGTTATCTTACCCAATAAGTACTTTTAGACATTACTTTACCACTCCAAATAAACTGCATATCTATATCTACTAATGCCCCAAAATGGATTCGCATACCACCGTAGGACCCTGTCACTATGCTAAGCCACATCACAAGAGATGTAACGTCAAATATCATCATCATCATCAGCCTATAGCAGTACTGCTTGACATAGGCCACCTAACATGGCTCGATCCTGGGCCTCCCTCATCCAACCGCTCCCAGCAAACCTCACGTCGTCCGTCCATCTAGCTGGCGGCCTACTCACACTACGCTTGCCCGTGCGTGGTCTCCACTACAAAACCAATCTGGTCCAACGATCATCAGTTCTTCGACATAAGTGACTAGCCCACTGCCACTTCAGCTTGCTAGCCTTTCCACTGTCCACCAACTTAGTCCTACGATGGATAACGGGCAGCGTCAAATATGTAACCACATATTTCCACATGCCATCAAAATTCCGAACCCTATTCGTATAATTCACCAACTACTACTACGTGGTAGGTGAGTGAAATTTAAGTGGTAGTTGAACCTTGTGCAGACAGAATGCAGATGCAAAGTCCGTACGGATCGGTACCACGCCATCTTATCCCTTAAGCTACCGCCGAGCACTGGTGTTCGCATTGTCACCTATTGTTAGTTATGTTCCGGTGGGAATAAGACAACCGGTGAAATTACTACAATAGACGTATTCCACCTTAGTCCTCAGGGTTGGCAACGCATTTGCAGTCTTAGGATTGCAGTCTTGAGAATGCAAATGTCTATGGGACTCAGACCCCATTTACCAAAGTCAAAGTCAAAGTCAAGTTCTTTATTCTTCAATTTAGGCATAATATAATGCACCTATGAATGTCAAAAAGCATTACCACCGGTTAGAAAAATAAAACCTTTGCCCCGAGAAGAACCGGCGTAAGAAACTCGGCAAGGTATATTTTTTTCAACAAAAAGGTCTCATCATTACATAATAATTATAAATAGTTTACAATATCACAGTATTTTTGCACATACCATACCATCAGGTGGCTTGTGTGCTCGTTCGCTTCATCTCCGCAATAATAGTCTTGTCCGAAGCGCTAGTAGATCTCTAAATTACCGGCGTGTAAAAGATGTGTCCAATTTACTGAATAAATATTTTGATTTTGATTTCACGCCATAAAAAAGCCTACCTAAACTAGCCTACTACTACTCTATAGATACGGCAAATCCTACGGGCGAGCAGCAGATGACTGCCTAGCAGACTTCGCTGAGAGCCAGCGCACCCTGCGGCGGAAGGCCGATTTCAACAAGAACTACATCCGGTCCCGAAGCGCGCCTAAGATGGAGACCATCCACACGCGGGACGAGATCCGCCGGGACCTGAACCGGTTCCGGGAGATTAATAAGTACAAAGGTGGGTAAATAAAGTCATGAGTTAGTGGTGGTAGGATCTTGTGCAGGGTCCTTCCGGATCGCTACCACTATCTTATCCATTAACCCACCGCCAAGCAGCAGTGAACCGGGAGACGAAGTGTTGGCAGACCTTCCACAAGGTGGACTGACGATCTGATAAAGGTCGCGGGAAACCGCTGGATGACAGCAGCAGAGGACCGATCGTTGTGGAAAACCTTGGGGAAGGCCTTTGTCCAGCAGTGGACGTCTTGAGGCTGATAATGATGATGATGAAGCAGCAGTGTTTGCGTTGCTGTGTTCCGGTGTGGGGATAATAAAATCGGTGAAATTACTAGCATAGAGGCATCTCAGTCCTCAAGGCTGGCAACGCATTTGAAGTCTTAGTCTTAGTTTGGAGACTGTATAGTCTTGAGATTTCAAATGTCTATGGGTTTCAGATCTCACTTACCATCAGTTGGCCTGAGTGCTCGCGTGCCTTCCCATTGATATTTACAAATAAATGAAGTACCATGTTCAACAACTGTGTTGTTCAATCACTGACTGATTGTTTCTTGGGGCTCGTTGCCGCCTTTCTTTCAGTGGTGGTCTCCTCATGGAAATCGCTGGTAGATTTTAGACGTTTAAAAGCGCTCGTGCGGCCTTCTTACTGAATAAATTTTTTTTATCTTATATCGGACCGCACATTTCCAAAGGACAACGCTTATATCTGTACCTAATTTCAAAAACACCTGTTCCTGAACCTGAATACAAGATAATCTAAACCTGTACTTTAACTTCAATGGTTAATTTTAGGAATATAGCAATAACCCGGTGTTTTAAAAATATAGATTTTCGGGAATGAGCCATTCGGAAGTTCTTACAATAACCCCGTCTCACCTATTTGACCGCGACTAAGACAAGTAGAGAAGAATGTACGAGATTGTCTTGTCAGTGCTCGTGCTTCGCATAAGGCCCTATCTTGATTGGACTTATTACTTATTAAAAGAGAAATATTCAATAGTCATATGACTATAGAGAAGTTACAAAACTAATAACGATGCTGGCTTCCCTTGTGCCTTTCGACGTATTTAGGTTTAGGCAAACAAGCGCGTCACTCACATAACCACTAACTTAGTGCTTTTGCTTAGTGGAACTAACCCCATGCAAAGTACTTTTATCGACCAAACATGGGTGTGAAATCTGGTGAAACAGGTTTTCACAGCAATATGCTCCAACAAATGCCCTCATTACCCAAATATCAATCTATAAGAGTTAAAAATAAACATCTTTAATAAACTAAATTCTTCTGTTCAGTCAACTCTAGTATACACCAACTTTTACTTGTTTCAGAAAACACAATCTCGCCAGAATTCCCTCCAATAGCCGGGTACACGGGCCACATCCCGCGCATCAAGGGTTCCGAGGCCTCTCTGAGTCAACGTTACCACTGCGCCGCAAAGCGGGGCCTAGAACTCATCAGATTGGAGCGAGACGAACGGGAAGAACTGCACCGCGCTGATGCCAAAATAAAAAGCATATTGAAAGACCACAATAAGTTCTCTTATTGGAACTGGGGATAGCATACGGGCAGGAGAATGTTCTTTGGTAAATGCCGTTGAATGTTCTTCTGTAAAATATGAATAGTGTAGGCTAGTTGCGTCACAGGATGCTGGTTTCATGTTAATAAAACAGTTGGATTCAGCAATATTGGTTGTTCGAAACATAAAATCCGTATATTTCATATCTAGTCGAATATCGAGAACGAGAACTATACCCCTCTTATTCATAAACGCGCAATATCCAAAGTCTGCTTGAAATATGCTCTGCCCTTATCCGTCAGGTGATATTTTAATTTGCTAGGGAGGGTCAAAGAATAATTTTACTAAAATAGATCTTTATATTTTTCAGTAATCAGTTACAGATGTAGTGCATAATTGTTTTCCTTCGTATATTCACGGAAACGTACGAACGCGTCTTGCTATTTCAGTCGGTCACAGTACAAAAAGTACTGAGGTTGACTGAAGTAGCATGACACCTTCGTACGTTTCCGTGAAAATACGAAGGAAAGCAATTATGCACTACACCTGTAAAATACTTTGATAGGTAACAGGAGGGATGGGACGTAACGTGACGTAACAGACAGGTGACTATGACGGTGAAGGAAAAGATCCTCCTAGGGTAAAGTCACCAGTAGTCAGCCAGATACCTGTAGTCGGCCTCTGCCTATACTTTGTATAAGTGGAAAGAGTGCGAAAGATATATTTCCCACTCTTCGCACTCATATAAGGTCGACTACTGGTCTCTGGCTGACCCTATGTTGGAAGCGAGATCTAACCGGTTTTTTATGCGGATAGTAATGATCAAAATGTTCCGAATTCTGCCCATCTTGTGGCACAAAGTGGATTGCTATCGTAGAACTTTATCGTCAAATAATCAATCGTCAATATTCGATTCCCGTAGTAGTCGAGTTCATAAATATGTATAGTTACACTTTAGTACCTTGTCTATTTAATGTCATGTTCAAACTGCCATATGCGAATCATCACAGCGATGAAAGTGACAAGGTACTAAAGAGTATGGATACTCCCATACAAAATATCGCGCTTATATAGAGACTTAGAATTTAGAATATAATACCGTCCGTATTTCCGAATATGTACGTAAATTTCCGAAGCGCATTATTTGTCCGAAATACTGTAAACTATACAGGGCCGAGGTTCTAGGCGGTAAAAACCACATCGTCTTTAACCTGTTATGGTATTGTAATGGCGGCAAAGTTAAAAAAAATACCAGACAGATCAAAGACAAAAAGTTTTTTACCTCCTAGAATAAGGCACTGGTCCCACCGCGAGCCAGTAACCGATGAACTATCGGCGATTTTCCCGCCCAAGAAACGAACAAAAGATAATCGCTCCCCTGTAAATAAAAGAGAGCGATATACATTTATAGTTCATTGCTGAGCTATAAATAAGCTGAAGCTCGCTCACTCGCTCGCGGTAGGACCAGTGCCTTAAGGCTCTGAGGGCCCTGCCCAGATGCACTACGCTACCTAGCGTTTCTATTCGATTCGTCTTTTAACCAATCACGTCAATGGTAATTGGCGTCATACGAAAAGTCACGTGATATACCGGTGACGCGATTGGTTAAAAACAAGTGCATCTTGGCGTGGCCCTATGAGATTCTAGGCGGTAAAATTTACTGCTTTTGACGTGTCCGTATTGTCAAAGCTTTGATACAGGTGTAGTGCATAATGGTTTTCCTTCGTATTTTCACGGAAACGTACGAGCGTGTCATGCTACTTCAGTCAACCTCAGTAGTTTTTGTACTGTGACCGACTGAAATAGCAAGACACGTTCGGACGTTTCCGTGAAAATACGAAGGAAAATATTTATGCACTACATCTGTAGCGCTTATTTACTTGACAGTAATGACGGCCGAGTTTAAACAATACGATGACACGTCAAAGGCATTATGGTTTTACCGAGTGGAATAGAGACTCAGTTCATTGTAATAGCGATAAGTAAAATAGTGTGTAAACTGTTTAAATGCAAAACGGATGTAATTATCAGACAATGCAATAGACATCATCATAATGTAATATTATGAAGAATAGTACCTATTCAGTATTATAAAATATAGTTCAGCATTCAAAGAGTATTTTAGGATACTTCCAATTTGTTAATGCATTTTAATGAAATAGTTGTGTAATAATATAATTAGATTTAATGTATAGTGTTGAAATAAAATTCAGTAGTTATTTGAGTATTCCATTTTATTTGAATACCTTAATTAAATTGTAATAACGACACATACAAAAATACTTAGCAGCGACTGTCATACTTTAATATTCGTTGCTTATGTTATTGCTCCATTTATAGGTTTTTAAAAATATTTATTTAAAATAGTTGTCATTTTAAGCCACTATTTTATAATCCTCTAAACAACATACATAAATATAAATAGATCTCTTAAAAAACATTAATTTGTTTAAAAAATAATTAAGTATTTTACTGACCAATTAGTAAATCTATAAATTCGTAAACATTTTACGATAAGGCACAATCGCAACAACTATTAAATGCAAAAAATATATTATGTTTTTTAAATCTCAGCTAATACAATTTGAACTTATGATTATTTCGTTAAAATAACACTTATACTGCACGGCTTCCCCATTCCTAAAGGAAATTGTTCTTGATACCGAGTATCTGTCATGCAAGTGTTAAAGTGCAACCATCTTACCGGTTTTCTCACAAACTCCGTCTACAACTACTTGACTATCATCATCCTCAACTGGTGATGGGGCTATCATATCACCGATTGCACTTTTGCTGTCACTAGCAAGTTCGAGCATCAAAGTCTCCAATTTCTGAGCCTTCCGAGTCTCATTGTGCGTAATCAAGGCACACAAATGTTCTGTAAGTAGTTCTTTCTTTTCTCTTTCCTTCTGTAGATTGATTTTCGCTTGTAAGAACTCTTTTTCTACTTTCAAATACTGCTTTCTGAAACAAAGTGTTAAAAGAAGGTTTGTTTTTATTCAAAACTAGGGACATACCATATAGGGACAAACCAGAATTTATACTATACATAAAAACCTTCTATAGTGCTTATTATTTACGTAAACGAAAAATGTCTCTTTGGCTAATTGCCTTCTTCAAATCTTTATTACACAAATGACTTATTTGACAAAGAGACATTTTTCAAAAGAGATTTTTTGCCTAACCTGCAATGAGCAGGCCACACATTCTTGTATCTCTGGGTTAGCCAGATTAGTGCCAGTAACACAGCATGCAAATAAGGCGCATAAATTAAGTCATCGAGCTGGGGATAATTAGCCTGCCCTAACCTAAAATAGATATAGGTTCTTATCTCACTCTTACGCACTACTCTGTCCCTTTCGTTGCCCCATAACATAACCATAACGTAAGCGTTAGGCATACCTAACGCTTACGTACATGTAGATGCATACATCTAGCTCACCTGGGCGCAGTTGCGCCCACTGTGGTCACCAGTCACCATCATAGAATTAACTAATCCTGCCCCAAGAGCGATTTGGCATGAAGCGTTGGATTGCTTGTTACATGGCTGTATGAACTCATTTAAAAGGTCAGTGCTAAGGAACGTTTTACGAAAAGAGCATTTTGTAAAAGGGATATTTAGCGAACTCCATAGCTCACAAAAGGGACGAAGAATTGCCAAAGGGCCTGTTCCGGATGGGACCTTTTCCGCTTAACCATTGGAAGCTCGTTTAGTAATTGGATAGAGACATAAATAAAAGTGTTAGGTGTTATAAGGCTCGTATGAGGCTTGTATGAGGTAATAAGTTATTGAACTTCCCCATGGTATGTTGGCAGCAATAATACAAAATACACTAGCAAATATAATAACAAGCAGTGGTGAATGACATATAAAACTATCTGTACTTAAATCCACTTTATGACTAATAAATATTTATTTTTTTAATAGCTTAAACCACTTTTACATCATGATGGGGATAGTGACGCCACAGTCATGATTGTGTTTCATTTGTGAATTATCATCACAACTAACGAACATAAGTTTAGTAAAGTAATAATGAATATAAGATAGCTTTAATGAACAGTAAACTTACTCTGCATCCGCATAAGTAAGACAAGCTTGGTCAATTTTCTTTCTCAGCAATGATACGTCTTGTGAAAACTGCCCATCTATAATTTGCAACTCTTTTTTTATCTTTTCCAGTCGCATAACCTCTTCTGCGGTTTGTTTTGTCCTGGAAAACAGAATATGTACATTAAATAATAAACTCTTTTTTTTAAAAGCACAAGAATATTTCATTAAGACACACCATATAGGTTTTCTAATAAGATTAAGGAATTTGTTATTAAACATAGCTCTAAAATTCTTCTAGACATGCTTTACTACAAATATAACAGTGGCAAGTGTGTGAATTTTTTTTAGTGATAAGAAATCTAAGTACTTGAATGAGAATGATAAAGTGACATGAATCATGATATTAAGATAAAAAGCATTCCCTAAACTCACATAGTCCCACTTTGCTTGCTGTTGAATAAAGTATAAGAGACCTTCATGAAATTTAATTTTCTGTTGATAATGACAAGTTACAGGAAACTGTGATAGGCTCTGTTAATTCTAAAACCTAACATTACACTCCATATTAAGGTTAAAGCAGATAAAAATATGACTCACATTCATTTATCTAAATGCAAAAACAATAAAAAAAAGAAAAAAACACTAAATCAATCATCATTATTAGCTTCAAGCAAAACATTATAGTTTTTAAAGGTGTTCCAATTTTTTTATCAATTTCATCAATAACAACAAAACAGAGAATCCACAAATGATACTGCGAATCTTACCTGTCAGCTAAAGCTTTAGCAAGCATTTCTTTACGTTTCTTATTCTGCTCTTCCATTATCTTCTGTCTCATCTGTAACTCCCCGAGTTTCATGCTGTGAGCTGCTATGTCATCCTCCATGTAGTTATCTACACTCCGCACTAAATCTGGTGTTACATCAGTACTTTTTTTTCTACTTATTTGCTGTTCCACATCATTTATTTCATCAGTTTCTTCAGTAGATATATTATCATCATTATTTAATTCTATTGAACTAGTACTTATGTTATCTAAGTCACTCAATTCATTATTATTATTCGTGTTATCCATGGAAACTTTGTTTTTAATACTCAATCGGCATTTATCGAACATTACATTGATTGCTTCATCAGAGCTCTGCTTTTCGATCGGCACTTTGTATGGTACTCTGATTTGTTTGTGTCCAATTTTTGATTGCTTTATGTTTGCAGTAACCTCAGGTTCTAAAAAAAACAAATATTTTGAATGTTTATAACCTAACATATCACAATTAGATATTTTACAGTTAATCCTTTTGGATGTTGCAACTGATGGTATTATTATGTGCTCCACACAGATAAATTATCACAAACTATATACTGTCATAATAATATGTCCAGTGTCAACCCACAGTGCATAAATGAACAGTTGTGTGTTTTAAACTGAGTTAAGCAAATATTAAATTAAATTAAAACATTCCTATTGTGGAGGACAGATAGCCATTATTAATAGATTAAGTAAACAATAATAAAAAACAATAAAAGATGTTATTAAACATATTTTAATCTCACTAAAAGATGATTTAAATTAAAAACTGAGTATGCCAAGGTAAAATTATCTCATGAACATGTTTTACAGGATATCTCCTGAAGAATTAGTGGAAAATCAATTTCAGAAAAAGTTGTATGTACCGCTTACAGAAACCTACTTATTGATCAACCAGATAAAATAATAAACTTAGAATATTGATAAGTGTCTTAATTTAGCCATAACACCTAAGAAAAAGGAAACACTCACAATTTAAAACACAATTTTAAGCTCTCTCTCTCTCTCGACTACATTACAACAAGTACCTAATAGATCCACTGAGAAAGTGCTTAGAAACAGATTATTAAGGTATGTCTAAACTTAGAAAGCTCAGTGGATAGATGACATGAGAAGAACTACTTTTTGCAGTAGTCAATTGAGGTCAGTAGTATCTTCCAAGAAGATGATTATTAATGTTGATGGAACAAAACCATAAAATTAATGTAGCAACTGCAAAATTAAACAATATTTTAAAACCTCACTTACTCGTGCTTATGCCAGTTTCCACGGATTTGATCCGTTTCAAATCCTCTTCGCTAAATCCGGCAAAGGAGGACATTTTTGCATAACAAAGGAACCACTATTCTAACTTTTAATCCACTCCAAAGGGTTATCTTTTAACTATTTATCATCCTGAATATTTGATGTGTTCATCAAACTCATATACCCCTTTTCAAAGTTTCAGGTGGGTGGTTGCACGGTGGTTGGTGTACGGTGTATTGTATGTGTTATTTTATTTTGCCAACCAACGAGAGGTGACGTGCGGTGCGATAATGCATAGACTATATTATAGGAGAGGAGAGCCGAAAGAAGCACAGTGGCAAGTACTGCGCGGCTTTTTCCGTCGCTGCAACGGTTTAAAAAAGTGTACCATAGACGGCATGACATGATTAAAAAAAAAAAGTTAAGTAGCGGCATCATCCACAAAGCGGGATTTTGTTGGTTAAATTGTAAAACTTCGTGTTTTACTGATTTTCTGCCGTAAATAGAAAAAGGTAATACTTATACTTTCTTGACTGTATTGTGCTTAGCATATATTCAAAGGATTTATAAGTTGCATTTGTATTTCTAGACCTAAAACCGAAAATGGCGACAGCTATGCCTATCAATCCCAAGCCATTCCTTAATAGCCTTACGGGGAAATCCGTGCTCGTGAGGCTAAAATGGGGCCATGAATATAAAGGCCTCTTGGTGTCTGCGGATGGGTATATGAACATTCAGTTGGCTAATACCGAAGAAATTGTTGACGGCAAATGTACAGGTTAGTAAGTTCACTTCAATCGTCATTGTAGTTTTAACTAATAACGTTAATGATTGTCATGCTCAGCATTTGTACAATACTTATTGACATTTTAATAAAATTGGTTTTCTTTCTCAGGAAACCTTGGAGAAGTACTAATTAGATGTAATAATGTATTGTACGTCAGAGGGTCAGAAGAGGAGGATGAAGAGGGAGAAATGAAGGAATAAGTCAGGTGTTCTTTTAAGTTACAATAATTGTATTAGGTATAAGACTCACAGTGCATAAAATTGGTAAAAGAGGCTCCTGGGTAATTTACTGGTTTTTTGATTTTGTGGGGTTTTGTTTTCATTGTACCTACAGTCAATTCAATGTATTTATGTATCACCATAGAACCCTTTCTCAATGATAGATAATCTAACACCACGCATGTCAAACCTTCAAAGCTTCAGTAATACTGCAAAACCACATAACAAACAAATTAAACAAGGTGCAAAATGCACCTTACAGTCGCGAGGCGTTCGTACAAGCCGATTATTTACGGCTTTACCAAAAATTCCTATGCATAGAGTAGGTACACAAACAAAACGTAAAACCGACACACGCCATACACCTTTTTTGCTCCGGCTTGTCTATTTATTTACGTGACGCTTCGCCACTGGACCTTAGCAAGTCTGACAGTAAGGTAAATTGTGCAACTTATTGAATTTGTTAGTTAAGTTACACAGTATTTAAGTACCACCGAAAAGCCAGTGCATTATCCAACTTCAATATTGGCAGAATAATCAAAACATTGAAGGAGCCATTATTTTCCCAAAATTTAATTATTGATGTGCATTATGCCACCTATGTCAGGGTTGTATTGTTATATTTTATTTCTCAAAAAAATAATTTTAATTTAAAAAATTATCTGAGCACTTTCAACACTGAAACTTGAAAAAATTGTGCCAATGGACAGTAGCCATATATGAGAAACATTAGTAGGGTTCTATGGTGATACTGCCAAGTTGTTTGTGTTGAGTTTACATTAATTTCATATTTTTCAAGATAAACAGTTATCAGTTCCAAGTCCCCCAACCAACTCAAGCAAAAATATCTTTGTGAATGATTGCTATGCAATTAGGTTGAAATTTTGGGATTTTCTTAAATAATAAACAATTCCAATATGTTTTGTTTTATTTCGTCCTTTCTAAACGTTTTATATGAATATGCGCCTACAATGCCACCAATATATACATAGACATACTATTTATTTACTAGAGACTTTCGATTGATTCCTTTAGTCATATTCTTGTTTCAACACTTTGTTTCACATTCATTTTAGGACATGCTGTTAGTTTTCATTGGAATTTTATCAGTTACTAATAAACATTTACATTTCTAACAAATTTCATCTGCTCATAGTCATATCATAGTCTTGCCGAAACAGACTGATTGCAGATTCATTCAAGAGGAGAAAAACAACATTTCTGGGCAAAACAAAATGTGTCCAAAGAAGAATATGACCAACGGCATCAATCTGTCTTATGGATTAAGCTTAGTATTGCACAGACAATACAGGATATTGTTAACTGACTTTAAAAAAAGGAGGAGGTTATCAATTTGTCGGGTTTATTTTTATTTTTATGTATGTTCCCCGATTACACAAAGACCACTAGACCGATTAGATTTTTTTTCTTTGTTTGAGTGGGTATACGTTCTATGAGGCCCCATTGTCAACATGTTAGGATCTGATGATGGGATCTTGGAGAAATCAAGGGAACTCTTCAAATAGTTTAGGCACACCTATAGCGATTTAGCGATTTACTTTTTTTTCACTGTTACTTGTGCATTTGCTTTTGAAAAGTACTATATGGTGAAGTGGAATTGATTATGAAGACCACAGACGGCCACCGGAACTCCTTAACGGTACCTTTTTGCAGGGTGGCGATAAGATATCTCGATTAAGGTATTTAAGGTAGTTGAGCGACTATGACGAAGCACATTTAATTGTTTCAATATGACTATGACTTTCCCGCGGCGTTGCTTACGGCGAGCTAGAAATGTCCTAAGTTTCTCATTAATTGAGAAGTGGGACTACATAAAAGCATAAATAGGATTACAAAAAAATATAAAATAAAATTAAGGTTAAAAAAACAAAACCCTGCCTTCAAAAATGCAAAATAACTTTTACTTTTGTTTGATGATGCTTGGTATGGGAGTGACACATTTGTATTTGACGTGGTTGTTCTACTTCTTTCAATAAGCTTTTCCTGTCCGATGCTCCCACAAGTTGTCAAGTTTACTTTCTATCGAACATGCGATGTCTTCCCTGAGTTTGGCAAAATTCATCTTAAACAAGATGTGAAAGCTATATAAAAAAAAACAACTGATCATTCGTAGCATAGTTTTGATTACTGACTGATTTGATTATTATTATTTTTAATTTTGGCCAAGGGACAGAAGGGATTTAATTAACAAACACCTATTTGAATATTGGTTATATTTGGCTTAACAATTTATTTACATAGGCAGTAAATCACACAACATTCCAGTCCGTTTAGTGATTATTTTGGAATCTACCTGAATCGATCTTATAACTAATTAATAATATAATATTACAATAATAATTGTGCTTAATTATCACCAAGTATCCTGCCTGGTATTATAAATAAATTTAGTAAACAATATCTCAGACTATCTGACAGTAAATAAACACATCTAAACAAAAAAACAACACAAGCAAGGACAATCATTGTATTTATATTTTGGCATTTGCCCCCCTCCCACCTTTTGTTACCCCGCTGGAAGATTGCGCACGATTTTGTTCAGTTATTTTGCTTGAGCGAAACGTCCTATTGGTAGGGTGATTTCGCCGGTTCTCCGTCCGGTTCCAATTTTCGTCCAGTAGACTGAGCTGTTTAGAACAAAAGCTTGGAATAGTATAATAAAACAGCTACTCGCGCATGTTTGGTCTCGTTGGGGCCCTTAGTAGCAAATCATTTATACAAACATGAATATAATTGTTAACTAGTTGAGACAGAGATAGAAGTCAGAGATAAAAATGTCGTTATAATTTTCGTGTTACGAAAGTATCGTTGCGGTTGTTGAAACTTAGGGATACGAAGAGATTTCACGCCAAGGTTTTTAAGTGTTTTTCGTGTTTTATTAGGTTTTTTTGTGCATAATTCTCAATTAGAACATAATGAAATTAAAATAATGTAGGAATCATATATTATCTACGGTTAACACATACAATTTTAGTGGACTAATACTGAATTACGTAATCTGCAAAATATTTGGTTTTCATCCACTGGAAAACTCACACCTTTTTGTTCGCCAGATCAGATGTCAGATTTTGTTCGCTATGCAGTTTTTTTGCTATTTCTTAGCTCATCTACAAAATGGTCGAAAACGAAAATTTGCGGAAATCTGAACTTTAATCATTGACATTTTTTATTTAAAAAACTGAGTTATAACTGAATGCTTAATCTAAAGCATATAAGCACTAAAGTTATTTTCTATATACATTGTATTGAGCATATTATTTCGGACCTCTAAAGCTGGCAACACAGCTAATTGGACGAAAATCGGCTAAATCACCCTATTCCATAATGGTCGATCAAATCGTACTACAGAGCACTAATGTCAAACATATACAGAATATTCTTAAAAAACTGGAAATTGACATGTAAACTTCTAACGATTGTATATTGTCAAGTTTATTTAAACGCCCAAAATCCTACTAAGCACACGTCTAAGGAATATGCAGGTTTCCTGTATAATTGAATATCAACTACACAAAACAAATTAATTTCGACACATTTAAAGTACCTATTTGTATACTAATAGGTTTATTTCTATAAACGACTCGTAAGTATCGAAATATGTAAAAGACAGGTAAATAACTCATAATAGTTAGCTAACAAGTGAAAACTATAGTCTCCATAAAATATCGTAAAATAGAAGGCGCTCAAAAATATCTGACTCGACTCTATTTAAGGCGTTATAACGTGTTCAGATATTTGTGAGTATCTTGTATGCTCTAATATGGTGGACTTATTAAAAGATCGAATTTTCTGAGCGAAGCATTATTTTTTTGAAAATTCGTAAGTTAGGAGAAAATATTTTGGTAAAATAATTTAAGACTGTAATGTAAGAGTAATACATAATTTCATGACGACTTTACTATCCATTATCTAGTAAATCAAATCAAATCAAATCAACATCACATCTACAGACTAGTTTCTTTGCACTTGCAAACCTAGAAAAGGCCAAAATGCAGTTTCACAGGATATAGTTTGATAAAAGGATCTACTAACATCTAAAATCGAGTAACAATAACTAGTTCTTGTCTAACGATACACAAATACGTTTCTAAGTATCCTTCCGTATGTCAAACGACCGCCACATACGCACTCACAACTTATTGGTCGATGTTAGATTATTGCTTTTAAACAGTCGCGCCGCACAAATAAACACAGAAACAATAAGTGCGAACCCAACTAAATACTGCTAGGCCGAAAAACCCACGACTACGAACGTTGATAAATACTTCGGTAAACTCTGCAAGAAATGGACTTAACCTCGTAAGACCCCGCGTACATTCTTGTTTACATAATACAGTGGAATAAAGATCCATTGCAAAGGAAATAAAATGATTTTTCATTTGTTTTTATGACCGACAATCAGATTACAAAATTTACTATGATATTCACAATAGGCTCATATTCCATTGACAAATGTTGTATGGTTATTCGTTGTATGGTGGGCCTGAAGAGGTTAATATAATATTTATTCATTTACATAACATGTAACTTATCTATCGACATAATTGCTAACATCAATGATATTACATTAATCAGTGATCAAATTGAATTTGATTATCGATTCTCAATAACTATAATAGGTAAAATACTAATTACTTGGAAATTAGACATCTAATATAATGTTTTAGGAGTACTTATGCATTGGCAATGATCCGGTTTCTCTGCTAAAGTTTAATGCATACGTACTTATTATGTACGTATTATGTATTTGAAATACATAATAGCCTAGGAGCTGGACACGGAAAAATATTGCAATTTACAAAGCAATTAAGCATCTCTAATCATGATGCGATACGTTTTTATTCGTTGTTTAAAGAACCGGACATCGCTGGGGTTGGGCGTGGTATTAATAAAAATACAAAAAATAATATTAAATCACTTTAATGACGTTGGGTATACAATAATGTACTCGGCCGTTCCCTACCAAAATAAGCCTCAACCTGGGATGTTTTATTTTTTAACGTGTGGCAACAATGAAATGATGATATATATTTATAAATTCACCTTATAAAGCTCTTAAGTATGATTTCTAACCCGATAAGCTTTAAAAACTTGAGAAAAGACGCCACTGGTGACACAGCTGCTAGGCTCCTTAAATATTCAATTTGCTCTATAAATTGCAACCCAATTTCCCGTGGCCAGCTCTCGGTTTATAATAAAGGTAGTCGACATCAAATATATCCGAACATATTTTGTGCCGAGAAATACCAAAATTGAGCTCTATTGATAAAGGCACAGCGTGTTCACGCTCGTTCTATATTAAATGGCGACTATACATCAAAACGAAGTATGAAAGAAAACGATTGAAGCTTGAAACTATGCTCGAAACGAAGAATAAGGATAGCATACAAGCCTGACTGATATAAACTTTGCCACAACTATCGTTCTCTACTTTTTATATTAAGTAATTATTTAAAAGGAAGTGTAACAAAAACTAGCCCTTAAAATGTCGTAACTGCGACTAATTAATATTATGTCAGGTTGACCTCTTCATTTACGGCCGAACCCTATATTCAAATCACGGATAAATAATGGTTAATTTGACATTTGCCCATACAAAATATGCCAAATTTTAATCCGTAGTAAACCTCCCCGCGGTTTGAATATAGGGTTCGGCCATTAGTAGTGACAAATCCAAATTTAAACGTAAGCATACACATAAGCAGGTATCTTTCTAACTCATTACGAATGCAGCAGGGCGTTTTCACTAAAACATATAAGTACCCCAGGACTAAAACTTTTAATTGGGGTACACGTTTTAGTGAAAACGCCCAGTAAATAGAAAAAGGATACGTTTTGTTCATTTTATAGTCCGGTTTCTATGCTATGTACTTATTCTATCAGTTATGCACAAAAAGCATCGATTTGAAAAAAAATTTTTTTTCAATGCCAAAACCGAGGTAATTTTAAATACATATGTGATGTTAAAACAGTCTCAGTAGAAATAGGCCGTGATAGCCACGAATCTTTTGTCCAGATAGCTTTGTTCCACTTCCACTGAACCACCGGCATCTTTGGCTAGAGAGAGAATCTGGAACAATACAAAGAAACTTTATAATACATTTATCAATCCACAATTTGATTTGACAGGGTTATCATTTGCAGTCTTGAGACGAATACACATGTACTGTCGAGTCCATAAATATGTGTACACTTTAGTACCTCGTCACTTCAATCGTTGTGACAATTCATATATGGTAGTTTAAAGTTTTAAACTGTCTATTCCGACTAGTTCCATTATTAGTTCCATTGGTGGAACTAGTTGGACTTTTTTTTCTAGTAGTTACATTAAACAAAGAGGGTTTCCGTGATGAAACTGCCTGGACTTTATTTTCTAAGTATAATTTTAGTTTTTATTTAATCTAAAACAGTATAATCAATTTAATAAAATAACTAAACTAAATACAAATCAATAAAAACTAGAAAAGTGAGGGCCCCCGTGGCAAAGTACCACAGATGCTGGCAGCATTTCCTCGTTGTATAGCAATGCTAATACGCTGTGCGAGGAAGCTGCCAGCTCTGTGGTCACCGGTTGTTTCAATTAGCCTTTTTGACATGTCTTTAAAAAGGCTAATGACCGGTTTTACAATACATTGCCATATGTCCTATTAAGACATCACCGTGCTACAAGAAACTCACTTAGCGATAGCTGCGATATAGCTATTTAAATTCCATTAACTTAACTATGCATTTATTAATATAACTACTTGAAAAGAACGTCCAACTGGTCCCATCAATAGAACAAATAATGGAACTAGTCGGAATAGACCGTTGAAACATGACATTAAATAGAGAAGGTACTAAAGTGTACACAATATTTATGAACTCGACTGTATATGTGCATGCGTCTCACAGCCCAGTTACCATCAGGTGGCCTTTGTTCTCGATTGCCTTCTCCAAGTCCTATAGTAAACTTTCACCTCCTAGAAATAAGGTGGTAACTTGCCTGGTCCGTCCTGGAGTTCCTGGGCAGGTAGAGCGCGATGTTGGTGTTGATAGTGCGCGCCGCCTCCATGAGCTCGGAGGCGCCCCGGGGCTCCAACATGCTCTCCAAGTCGTACTCCACGTTCTGAAACAGTACAGGTGAGTGGAACTCAGAGCATTGAAAATAAAAAAACACGGCTACACTCGATATTTGCTGTGAATTTCCGACTTAGATGGTGACGAACACAGCAAAAAAAATATATTCAATTTGTTGCAGTCGTTCTGAAGTTATACGCGTAGGTACTATCAGCCCATCGGAAACTTGACCCCCATAGAACCGTGTCACAGTGACGTTATGATTCAAGTCGTAAGAAGTGCCAAAGAAATTGTTTTATAATGTCGCTGTGACAATGTTCTATTTTGGGTCCCCTGACCGATTCCGATGGGCTGATACATACATTGCGGCGATATATTTTTTATAAGATACTAGCGACCCGCCCTCGCTTTGCTTCGGTTAGTGTGCGTTTCTTGTAACACCCGTATAAAACCCATAACTTATTTATACATATAAAAATCATTAATTTACGTCGGACGTCCGTGTTTGGGTCACAAAAAAACATATATTCTACCAAAATTTCCCCATAATCGGTCCAATTGATTCGGAGAAAATTGGCTATAAGAGCAAATAGACAGACAGATATACGAAAAATCTCTTAAGGTTTCCATTTCTAATTCGGACTCGCGAAACCCCTTAAAATAGTATTGTACCTCGGAGTACTTCGGCCCTCCCCAAGGCGGACTGAGGAACACCATGTCCGCCTTCAGCGTCGGTGCGAGCTCGAAGAAGTCACCCACGATGAACTCAATACGGTCTGCGACGCCGTACACGGCCGCGTTCTGCCGCGCCATGTCAATCTTCACCGGGTCGATGTCTATCGCTATCACTACAAACGGGATCATATTTAATTTAACACCTTTAGTAAAATTTTAATTGCAACCATGTTGAGCTAACCATAGGGTGCATTTTTATCGTTCATAATACCATAGTTTTATGTACTATGCTAAATCTGGGGATTCGGGAGGTCAGGTTATATTTACAACCGACATAAAAAGTTGAGGGATGATTAATAGTGATCGTGATCGTTATCAACGTGCACTTTTCGTAGCAAAGGGTATGGTATTTTGTTCATAAAATAAATACAACATTAAATTAAAAAGGCACATAGAAAGGTCATTGAGTAAATTAAAATGTTTTTTTGCTAATCGATTTGAACGACTGACAGCCAAATCTGTTGAACAAATTTTAGTTGTTTATTTTGTATAAGTGATAAGTGATTACAAATATGTATAGATATAAATCTCATAATTTGTGAAATATCATCATCATCATCAGCCCAATTCCGTCCACTGCTGGACACAGGCCTCTCCCAAAATAAATAATATATAAAATAAATAATGAAATATATAATGTTTAATATAATTGTGTATTTGTTTTTTTGTCAACAATATTTCACCTACCAATACAGCACGTTGATAACGATCACTAGTGATTAAGGAAGAAGTATTAAATAATGAGTCTTCTTTAGCTTTCTCGATATGTAATAAATGTATTAAACAATTAGTTATGGCCCTGATTCTGTCCGCGTAGAACTTGTTTATAGTTATTCCCTCGGGGAAAACGTACACTATGTCTGTTTCAGGATGATAATTGGTTGATGTGCTGAACCGTGAAAATTAACACGCTTAAGCATAAAAAAAACTATTCAAAATGAATGGATATCATTAATTAGACCGAACGCCCAAATAACATTAAGGCCTCTGGGCGTAAGTGAACCAAAAGCAACCTACCTAAAGCAACCATGACGACAATTTTGGCAAAACAGGACCACGCCGTTTTGTCTTCTAAAGTTTTATATTGTTATGTTATTCTGTAAGGCCTATGGGACTTCTTGCTCGAAATAAAAAATCTTAGTCTTATTCTGTGCTCATGCTGTTGCACGCAGTTAAGTGTGAACATATGGAAGAACGTAACATCTCAAAAATATGTCCCAATGCACCTTATTCCAGTGTCATAAGAACTTCCTAACATATTTATGAGAGGATTCTTTTGATAAATATTTTTGCACTTGACTGCACAATCATTTCGAATTCAATTCAGCTAAAGTCAGAAACGCTAGCATAAGAGCGAGTGAAAGAGACGTGCAGTACCCCAAAGAAAATGTTAAACAACATCAAATGACAAGTACGACAATATCAATGGCAGTCACAATGACAAGGTTCTAAGTATGATCAACATTTTTATTGGGTGACTACATACTTGAAGCCCTTTTAAGTCATTGCACTGTTGTTAAGTTTAAAATAAAACAGCTCTAAATAAGCAAAAGACGTACCTTTCTTGCATGTGTTCGCGAACTGTATAGTGTTCCCGCCGGCGCCGCAGAAGGCGTCCAACACGACGTCGTAGCGACATTTATCTGCGATGTGTCGCGCGACATTCTCTGGGGTCACACTGAACCAACTCTCGTAGTCCAATTGAATGCCCTCGTCGAAGCTGTCAGTACAAAAAAACAATAAACCTCTATAGTATCTATAATATAATTACTCGGCCGCCATTACTGCCAACGTAAATAAGAGCTATCGTGACGTTGACAGTGGGACACCTACATGTTTCATCAAATTGGTCTGTATGTTATCTTAGGCCTGTAAATATTCTTAAGTGGCAAACACCACCATACGCAGCAACATGTTCATGAGTAAAAAAGGGGTCATGTTGCCAATTTCACTCCAATAGATTCTGCCAAACTTTTTTATAAATGCAGAGATGACAAAAAACTAACATTTTTTTAAATCTTAATTTCCTTACCGATGAAAGAGCGAATGTCGTTTCTTCCAGTACTTCATCATCTTGGGTTCTCCCTGCAACTCTATCGGCATGTCCGTGACGTCGTCGGCTTTCGCGTGACGTTTCTGTCGACGCCTGCGTTTTGTTGACTCTGAATTAGCGACTGCAAATTAAAAACCGAACTTAGAATATTTAAATTAGATAAAGTGGATAGATTGGATATTGGTTAGCTTTAGACATAAATCCTATGCATGAGGAAGCTGAAAAAAATAATAATACAAAATTCTAATTGACATTTGATGTAATGACCCGTTTGTCCTGTTCGTTTATCCTACAGCCATTTCCGCCTGTATTTGCAAAGATATCAGTGTGATAAATTATAATACTCAACTTACCCGAAGGCATTTTTGGAAAAGAAAATGGTTTTTTTATAACCTAAAAACTGTTCTGAATCAGCTGAACACCAGTTTAGGTAATTAACAACATTCCCATGCAACTCGTGACTTTTCTGCAGAATTTGTATGGAAAATAATTGTGTTGTCAAATTTCAACTTACAGCTAAATACATTTTGAATTTCTATTTTGTTGTTTAATAGGGTTGCCAGGTGTCCGGACCTGTCCGGTGAGGGCCGTAGTAAAATAAATATAAAATAATAATAAACCTATTTTAAATTTACTTGCTTGTTTTAAAAAGAACAAACTAAAAAAAACATCAAATATAATAAATCATTTCGCAGGTTGCGTTTTTATTTACGTTTTGCGCTATAATCACACCAAAGACGCTTGTATGTATAACCGTTTAGACGTTTTTTTTACGAAACCCGCCGTTATTAGGTGAGTACACGAATTTTGTGAAAAAAACAACAAGCTAAATCAGTAAACAGACGGACTAATAGGACATAAGGTCGCGTTTGGCACCCAAAAGGTACGGACTGTTAAAATATTTACCATCAGGTATGGTCGCCACAGTCGCATCGAAGACAGTTTCCGTATTTTTTTCTTGTTCCTCCGAATCTAGAAGGTCATCCGCATCAGGTGGTAGTGCGACAGACGCCGCTATCGACGCCACATCGTCTTTCTCTGACTCTCCATTCGGGACGTCGAACTCTTTCGTCTCTTGCTCAGTATCCGACTTGATCGCTGGACCTTCGTCGTCCGTCTGCATTTCCCGTTCATCATGAGATTCCTGCGCCTGAATATTTAGGAAATTTAGTACTTAAATCATAAGTTTTAAACAATATGTATTGTTGACAACTGTATTTGTTTGTTCTCTACGTATTGCGACCAAAGTGCCTAAACTACCAATTCCCAATTCCGTAGATCTATGTTAAGTACAGCGGAGATATTGTCACTTTCGTCATCAGATCAGAGGGGCTATTGCCAAACGTTCTCGCAATCGTAATCGATTTCATTTAGAAAATCGAAGGCTTGTCTGCATACGAAATAAAACAACTGTTCCGCTTTGAAGTCGATTGTGATTGCAAGTGCGATAGGCAATAGGCCAGCTGCTCCTTTTTTTTCATAGTAGCGAATAAGAAAATGTATGAACTCGACTGTACCTATTTTTAAAGACTACCTATACATTTTATAGTGGAGCCTATACTTGAAATTTACGATTCCGCATTTAGCAATAGAACTAGGCTAAAACAAAACATTGCTTATATATTTTTAAACTGAAAAGTTTTTAATTGAAACTTTCCCTTTGTTTATTGTTAAAATATGAATTGGCCGTTTACCGCTACACTCAAGAGACAGGTTAATGACGATTAAGTCGTTCCTTACTTCCTTAGTGACAATCTTTACAAACATTCTTCCAATCTTTTAAACTAATAATGATAAGATGGGTTCAGTAGTTTAGTATAATACCAATGTTACTGGTAAAATACTCAATATTTCCGAGTATTGTACCAATGTTACCGGGAATATTACTCTCTCTCATACATAAGGTACATTTCATTGCAATGAGTAAAAGAGACGGAAGATGCGATGAGTTACAGAAATAATTCATAGTTAGTAAGAGTATATTAACTTTTTATTTGTAATTAATAAACTAAAATTAATAAAGAATACAAAACAGAAAAAAATGATTTCTATGTCCGCTTCTGGTAATATTACCGGTAGCATTGGTAATTTATTGAGTATTTTACCAAATGGTATTATACTGGTAATGACTAATGAGTAAGTTACCGCCGGCAAAACAATAGGTAGGAATGCGTCTTAAGTACGATGGTCAGTGTTTGTTAAATAATTTTGAATAATGAATGTTTGTCACCTTCTCTGACGCATTCGCTTGGTTCCCTCCTGTAATTTGGAAATGTACACTTTCTTTCTTCTTTTTCTCACAACAGGCACCCATTTCAGTTTTTTATTTACGCACGTCGGGTAGCGTCGCTAGAATATACGTTTGGAATATTTGCCGCTACTAAAATGATGTCAGTGTGACCAGTTTTACACTAACGATCTTACTAAAATTGATGAATTACAATAGTAGTACGTAGCGATTTGACTCATTTCGTTCACGGAGATACATATTGAGAATAAAACCAGCTTATACTAGATTGATAAAAACGAGTTACAAAAAATCTCTTTATTCCATAAATGTCGATGCTTTGGCGTAGTATATATTTTTTTGTATTATGTAAACATTTTTATTTTTTATTTGAGCTATGAAAAGTGAAAAGTAGAACTAAGATGGTCACAAGCACTTAAGTTACCACTGAGTGGCAGGCTAACAACATAAGATGAAAACGACTCAAACCATGTTGGTAATTGCGGTATGACTTGGTTAGACTCTGTTTTAGGAATTAAAATGACACCAGGCATAAACCACAAGAAGTTAGACACATTATTACAATGCCTAGGAGTAGTATTTTTCAATTTAAAAAAAAACGAATTACAATAAACTCGTTAAACTTCCTAAACGAAATGCGTTTTGGTAAAATCTACCAAAAAAGTAGAAACCTAATAAACTGGTCACACTAAGTAGGCAACAGTCCCTTTGGTTGGTCAGCATTCTTATCTTAAGTGTTTAGGAGAATCGACACGGCTCTTGGCCGTTCTTCGAATTACAGGAACAGTCATGTTGCTTATACAAGTTTGAGTTAAGTGCTTTGTATAACGCGATTCAGTGCCCAGTTTAAATTTTCATTAAGGCGACGCTTCTAGCCTGCTTGGTAGTGGCATGCGCCAATATTTGAATAGTTAGGTTACTTAGATTGTAGTTAAAAAAAAGGCCTGAGCACAGCTAGACTGAATTTGAGCTCACCCGTGGTCAGCATTTATTTATTTACTTGTTCATTTGAATTTATTTACTGTTTAAACTAAATATACTCGTAAGGCTGGTCTAGATACCTATCTACCAAATAGACCGACCCAGCTAGAAATGAAATAAAGGCTTTGAATCTTCTTGTAGGTAGTTTCGCAGTCTTTTGTATATTTTGTCGTATGTAAATATTTTACTGTAAATATGAGCAGATACTTCTGAAACTCATATTATCAAATTAAACTATGATGAAGTTATTAAACAATTATAAAAAATACAACGAATAATCATCACTGACGGACGTCATTTGCAGACTACGTCCTTAGATTGTCAGTGTACATGTCTTTTTTGTAATCAAAAGGCGTTTACATCACTTATTTACTATTTTTGACATAAATTGTCAAAGGTCAGGGCGAGACTGGTCATACCAACAAAATGTGAACTGTTCCAGCAGGATATACCTTTTATATACAAAAAACACCCACAAATGGAATAAGCTTGCTTATTATAAAACAAGTTTACTTCTTCTTCACTTTTTTAAATATGCTCCACCCAGTGCCTGATTAGCCACGTAGCAAGAGTAGCAAATGCTACGGGTCCCGCGCACCCACATCTCCCTAACATGTAGTTCTATTGCGTAGATCATGAGACTCTTATATTAAAATTAGAACATTATGGTCTGTCAATTAATTCTCTAAATCTTATGTCTTCATATCTTAGTGATAGAACACAAACGGTTGTGGTAAACAAAACACAGTCCATGGGAGCAGCTATTAAACTAGGTGTGCCTCAGGGCTCTATATTAGGTCCTTTCTTATTTTTGGTTTATATTAATGACTTACCACGCACGGTAGATAACCTTTGTGATATTGTGCTATTTGCTGATGATACATCATTAATTTTCAAGGTAGAACGAAAATCCGTCGATTACAGTAGGATAAATGCCACGCTAGGTAAAGTACTTAATTGGTTTACTAGTAACAATTTGCTACTCAATGCTAAAAAAACTAAATGTGTTAGGTTCGCTTTGCCTAATGTTAGACCAGTAGAATCCAGTTTATTTCTAAATGATGAGTGTTTAGAAATGGTAGATAAGGCGCTTTTCTTAGGGATAACTATAGATAAAAACTTACAATGGAGTCCCCATATAGCAGTACTAGCAGGCAAATTAAGTTCGGCAGCTTATGCTGTTAGAAAAATCAGGCAACTTACCAATGTTGAGACAGCTCGCTTAGTTTATTATAGTTATTTTCATAGTGTTATGTCGTACGGTATTCTGGTTTGGGGAAAAGCTGCTGACATACAGACTATATTCGTGTTACAAAAAAGAGCCATTCGTTCTATATATAACCTTAACTCCCGTGATTCCTTAAGATTAGTATTTAAAGAAATTTGTATCTTAACAGTAGCGTCACAATTTATTTATGAGAATATAATTTATGTCATTAAAAATCAAGACTCTTTTGTTAAGAATTGTGATATACATAATTTGAATACAAGAAATAAAAATAAAATTGCTATTAAAAAATTTCGTGTCCGTAAGGTTTATAAATCATTTGTAGGTCAATGCATTATTTTCTATAATAAATTACCTGACTCAGTTTTAAAGTTACCATTTCCAGTACTTAAAAGTTACTTGAAAAAGTCGTTGATGTCTAAGGCTTACTATAGGGTCGAGGACTATCTAACAGATAAAAATGCTTGGCCTAAACTTAACTAAACACCTAAATAACTGATTAATAAAATAGGCATAAAAATATGTAAATATTGTATATTGTCTAGGGGACACGGTTTCTGTAGGAGAATGTATCGAAACTTTGTATGTGGTGGTTGTCTTGCACTGTCATAGGAAAGTATATATATATTTTTTAATATATATACATATTTTATATAAATATATATTTTTTTTATTACTACTTCTTATTACTCCCTATGAAAATTCTTAGTTTTGACACATTTTCTTGCACAAGCTACGCTTGAATGTTTTTTATTTTTATTTTTATTTTATGTTAAATTCACTGTTTTGTATCATGCTAGGTTAAGCTTTATAATTGTATAATATCATAAGTTTTAAAAAACGACTGACTGTTGAGTTTCTTGCGGCGTTTCTTCTCAGCAGTGGTCTCTTGCGAAGCGCTGGTAGATTTTGACGTGTAAAAGTGCCCGTGCGGCCTAATTACTGAATAAACATCTTTTATCTTTTTATCTTTTATCTTTTTACCAGTTCTGTTATATTTTGCACCCTACACTTAAGAAATAACCTGAAAAAAAACAAGGGTCTCTATAAACATAGAATTTGCTACGGGCCCTGCGATGGCTTAATCCGGCACTGGCACCACCTGCATTTTATTAGTTTTTGGAAGAGATCGCTTTCAGCGATGAGCCCGCCTGTTGTCTACCGTTTAAGAACTTCATGTATTTGTCTTTCGTTATTTATTTCTCATTGTGTGGTGTTCGATAAAGTGTGTATAGAACTATCAACAAATACCTGGTTCATTTCGTAAGGGTTGCCGTCGTCATCAAAATATGTCTTCCTGGAAACTCCGAACCTCTTGTTACGCGGCGGGCGCAGTCGTGCTGCACGCTTCTTATACACGAGCTGACCTTTCGGCATCCGATCGGGGTTCAAATAGAAACCCATAGTTTCAAACGTGTCTTTTATCAATTCCGACGTATCTTCAAACTCATCATCAACTTCATGACTGAAATCATTAAAATTAAAAGGATTTAAGGTATCAACGTTAAATAAAATAGAATACTATCCACGTTAGCTTAGTTTGTAGTGACCCTGCCTACGAAGGTAGCAGTCCCGGGTTCTATTCCCGGTATGGGCAAATATTTGTGTGATGAGCGGGAGAATTTGAGGCTTGTATGTTTTCTATTGATTTATAAGTATGTACTCCTCTACTAGCTTCTACCGGCGACTCCTTCCGCGTAGATTTCAATTATCAATATTGTCTCGTGAACTTTTTCCCGGGATGAAAAGTAGCCTATATGTTACTGGTATAAGCTGTCTATTTCAAGATTCATCCAAATCCTTCCAAATGTTGTAGGGTGAAGGAGTAACAAACATTAACATTATTAAACTAGGTGTGCCTCAGGGCTCTGTATTAGGTCCTTTCTTATTTTTGGTTTATATTAATGACTTACCACGCACGGTAGAAAACCTTTGTGATATTGTGCTATTTGCTGATGATACATCATTAATTTTCAAGGTAGAACGAAAATCCGTCGATTACAGTAGGATTAAGGATTAAGGTTGACTGGTAGAGAATGCTTGTAGCATTAAGTTCGCCTTTTGTACACTATTTTATTTTTGTGCAATAAAGTATTTAAATAAATAAATAAATAAATAAATTGCACGTTAGGGAAAGTACTTAATTGGTTTACTAGTAACAATTTGCTACTCAATGCTAAAAAAACTAAATGTGTTAGGTTCGCTTTGCCTAATGTTAGACCAGTAGAATCCAGTTTATTTCTAAATGATGAGTGTTTGGAAATGGTAGATAAGGCGCTTTTCTTAGGGATAACTATAGATAAAAACTTGCAATGGAGTCCCCATATAGCAGTACTAGCAGGTAAATTAAGTTCGGCAGCTTATGCTGTTAGAAAAATCAGGCAACTTACTTACTTATTGAGACAGCTTGCTTAGTTTATTACAGTTATTTTCATAGTGTTATGTCGTACGGTATTCTGGTTTGGGGAAAAGCTGCTGACATACAGACTATATTTGTGTTACAAAAAAGAGCCATTCGTCCTATATATAACCTTAACTCCCGTGATTCCTTAAGATTAGTATTTAAAGAAATTAGTATCTTGACAGTAGCGTCACAATTTATTTATGAGAATATTATTTATGTCATTAAAAATCAAGACTCTTTTGTTAAGAATTGTGATATACATAATTTGAATACAAGAAATAAAAATAAAATAGCTATTAAAAATGTCGTGTCCGTAAGGTTTATAAATCATTTGTAGGTCAATGCATTCTTTTCTATAATAAATTACCTGACTCAGTTTTAAAGTTACCATTTCCAGAACTTAAAAGTTACTTGATAAAGTCGTTGATGTCTAAAGCTTACTATAGGGTCGAGGACTATCTAACAGATAAAAATGCTTGGCCTAAACTTAACTAAACACCTAAATAACTGACTAATAAAATAGGCATAAAAAATATGTAAATATTGTATATTGTCTAGGGGACACGGTTTCTGTAGCAGAATGTATCGAAACTTTGTATGTGGTGGTTGTCTTGCACTGTCATAGGAAAGTATATATATTTTTTTAAATATATATATTTTTATTTTATATTTTTATTACTACTACTTATTACCACCCTATGAAAATTCTTAGTTTTGACACATTTTCCTGCTCAAGCTACGCTTGAAGGTTTTTTATTTTTATTTAAATTTTATGTTAAAATCATTGTTTTATATCATGCTAGGTTAAGCTTTATAATTGTATAATTTCATAAGTAGTATTTTAAAAAAACGACTGACTGACTTGAGTTTCTTGCGGCGTTTCTTCTCAGCAGTGGTCTCTTGCGAAGCGCTGGTAGATTTTGACGTGTAAAAGGCCCGTGCGGCCTACTTACTGAATATACATCTTTTATTATTTTTTATCTTTTAACAAACACACAAACTCAACACAACAACACAAACAAAATATCATTAACAACCATATTTCAGAAAACAAATAAGTAAATCAAATTTACCTTCTTTTTAAAGAAACAGGCCTTTCTTCAGGTGGGTCATTGTCACGATCATCGGAATTATAAGTATTGTATAAATTATTCTGCTGAACATCAGGAGTTTCTTGAGCCCCGTCTACTGTGTCAGCTTCAGGTAGATTAACAGGTTCTTTCTGATTATTTTCATTTCCTTCTGCAGCATCTACGACGCCAGATTCAATCTTATTCTGTTCTTCTTTGAGCAAATTCTGTAATAACACTCCAACAGACCCGATATACCTAGAACTAGTTTTCTTGTTCTTTTTTCTTGGTTTACTATCTTTGTCATCAAGCTTTATCTTATCGACTCGAGCTTGAACTTCTATAACAGACGGCAGATCCTGAGAATGCCCTTCACTGTTCTCACACTCAATATCAAGAAGTTTCTCCTCTATTTTTTTGGCAGGAGTCTCCTGTATGTTAATAATTGGTATATCATTGTGATTCACATTCTGACTTTCTAAATAATTCGCGTAATGCAGTGCGTATTGGTCACCGAAATGCTTTTTCCATAATAGTTGCCAATACTGATCATTATCTAATTCTTCTGAAAGTGGTTGATCCTGACTATCATCAATGTTTGCAATTCTTGTTTGATCATTAGACTGATCATCAGAGGTTGATGAAGACACACTGTAGTCATCAGTAGGACTTGATTCTGACGTTACATGACTCGAAGTCACATCGTAACTAGACAGAGTAATTTTAGTGACATTAGTCATCGAGTCAGTGCCAGCTATAGTCCTAGGACTGAGCATTCTATCATGTTCTGAGCAAGATCTCCTTCTACCAATAGGCGTCCAAGTCCCATCCTTATTTAGATCACTACATTTATCAATCTTTTCCAATACCTGCTGGTTGGATTTCTTCTTTTTATATGGATTCACTTTAGAGTCATAAGAGAACTTTCTGTCTCTCATACTGTCATCCTCATTGATATTATTTTTGAATTTATCAGTTTCCTTCTCGAATAAAGCATCAGCAGAATGTTTCTTAGGTACATTGTGCTCATCCATGGATAATTCATTGTTTTCATTCAAATACGTAGGATTGATGTAATCACTGTATTTCTTGATCCATGAAGCCCAAATGAGCCTTTCACCATTTACTGCCCAGAATTTGTCCCAAGTGTTTTCCGAGAGATAGTTTTCAGCTACCTCTGTTAGTGGAAAATCTTGGTCCATTTTTTCTAGTTTGTAGTGATTTGTGGAGTCGGAATGGCAGTCAGGATAAGTTAGGTCTGCCCCACTATCGCTAGGTTGTAGGGCGTGAGACAGATTACCATGGTGTGCATTGTCATGCTCATCAGTAGAGCAATAATTGTCCGTATGTGAGGCACTGCAGTAACAGCTTGCTCCTTCATCTCTCTGAAATGTTATAAAAGGTATGATTACATATAATGATATTATTTTATTCAAGAAAGTAGATAAGTGTGATTTGTACCAGCTCCAGCTGATTAATATTACTATTGAGACTACTTCATATAATTAAATAAATACACAAAAATAAATTATTATAATTATAATTAGGTCATACATCAGCAATTAAAACTTAATAATTAAATGATAAGCTAGTGTTAAAAACCCAATTGCATTTTTGGATATTATTATTAAACCCGTTTATTAATGCTACTATATTCGTATATATTTGAGATGGTCATATTAAGACCTTACAAATGATACCCATATTGTAATAACTTTTTTTGTTAACATAAATAATTGAAATTTTGCCATTGTTGTTATTTCTATTTTAACAATTTTGGTATCCAATGTCACCTGGGATGGTGAAAGGATTCTAACGATACCACACACATTTAAATCAGCTCAGCCGCTTTGAACTTTTGCTAGAATGAAGAATCATTACATACATACATACATGAACCCTGAAACCATTACACTCCTTATTTGGGTAGTTGTGTAATAAAGAATCATTACATACATACATACATGAACCCTGAAAACATTATGCCCCCTTTTTTGGGCAGTGTAAAAAAAGGTTTCTTGGACCATTGTTGTGGGTAAAAAAAGCTGGCGTTTTGCAACATGTATCTATTTAAGTCATTATACCTTAATAACTTATCATGAAATCATTTTCCTACTTGCCTCATTGTAAAACAGATAGTATCTTGGGAAATGTGCACTTTTCCTAATTATTTCGCTTGCTACAAGTATCTTGTTAACTGTCTTAAATAAAAAATAAAAATAATAATCTTACCTCACACTTGACTTTGTATGAAGTATCCAGAGAGAAATGTACATGAGATTCATCCTCCCACTCCTGCGACTGTGAGTCTTGAAGCACTTCTATGTCACTCTCACTGCCTTCTTCTTTCTCTGCTGGTTTTCTTATGTCATCCCTGCAAGAAATACAGTTTTATTTGTGTAGTTGCACAACATTGTATAACATATTTATTGTCATACCAACATTTTTCCTGATCCAGTGCCTTATCCTTAAAACTGCCGAAATAATTTAGCAAATAAATGCATACATATAGCTGATCAGAAACATAAGTTAGCCATTTCAAAATGTGTTATATTATGCTTTTTAATATCGCTGCTTTAATACAAAAGCGCCACAAATCAAAAACAAATATAGTTTGATTTAAAACTGAAAGTATATAGCATTCCGATTTCAAATGCAACACAGACACATTTTGTTTTGCGTCGCTTTTGTATTAAAGCAGCGATATATTCATCGACTTCTTTAGCTTTAACTGTTTACTCTTTTGTTTATACTTTACCTTTCCTTAATCTACTAGAGTTAACTAAAGCACCTGAGAAAGACCGCAAAAAAGATGGGAAGATAAACTGAAAGTCACAGCAGGCCCTGACTGGAGACCAGTTGCAAAAGACAGAAACTAGTGGAATATTAGAGGAGGCCTTTGCCAAGCTAAGAGACAAACTATAGAATCAAATGTATTACATATTAAGTTCAGGCAGAGAGGCTCATTGATTGATTGATTGATAGTCTTTAGAGGCATTTCTATCACTGGAATTGAATATTTTCCAGACTCTTGGCACAAGATAGGAGTACAGAAATTAAGCCCAGTAGAGCAAGACCTAGACTTGACCAGTCAGTACAAGGCCGTGTAGATTTCTAGTTTAAGATAGGGCAGGCAGAAAAGGTAACCAGCAAGGGTTAGGAAACGGGTCAGAAGAAAGGCTAAATAATTTTATTTATCATTCGTACCTTATTAAAACCCTGCTGCACAAGCAGTAGACGTAGTTGTCTTCGTCGAACAGCTCGTCATCGTCGCTGTCGATGTTAAAATGAAATTCGGCTAGAGGTTCCCACCGATGATGTTGATCATAATAACCAGACATCATCACTGAAATTTACACATATATCACTTCCTCACAGAATAAGAACACTCGTTTCTATATAACGTTTTAATTAATGACTAAGTTTTAAAACCGGCACGAAATCGTAAATGTATTCACGAAACAAATTCAATCGAAGATTTCGCTCCTTGCATCAATCCATGCTCCGTGACAATGCGTTTCGTTTTACATAGAATTACAAAATAAATTAAGTTTTGAATCGATACAAAAAGTTGGTGGATATAAAAAACCATTTGACTTGGTAGAGCCTAAAATGAAACGTTTAATAAAGATGCGAAAAACCGTAAATTGCGCATGTAAAAAAATTGCCTTAAATAAAACTCCACCTTCAAGCTTTATGGTCAAATGTCAAAATTGTCAAATTAACATGTGTTTTGTCGATGACAGCTCTTATAAGACAAGAAATCACATTACTGTAGTATTTGTGTATTTGTTTTAACTTAACAAATTAATATCGTACCTATTAAATATTTGAATCAAGTAAATGTGAAAATGGGAAAGAAAGATAAAAACTCCCTAGGCCGCGCGCTTATCAAAGACAGATTTTCTAAAAATCGACACAAAAAACATGTCGAGGACGCAATGGTAACTTGTTTATATTCTCTTATTTTTATCAACCTCTATTACCAAAAACTCAACTAATGCATCAGCAATGCCGCAGTCACACTAGAAAGAAGCCAAATACTGCATGCTACAATGAAAAAGCTCATGGTTGAATATTTTCCTAAATCTAACCTACCTTCATTCCATGCAATATGTAGTTACAAATTTAATAAATCAGTCGTAAATCAACATCAATTACATTGTTTCTTTCTTTTTCTTTTTAGTTGACACGAATATTTGTAAAAATGCTATTTGTACTAGAGAGTTTTGAATAGAAGGCTATGACAATGTACACATACCTGTAGTAAATTGGCCAATAACTTTTTCGTACAAAGGAATTGCAGTCTTTGGGTCTCGGATCACACTTACTTACCATTGGGTGACCTGTGTGTGCGAATTTGCCTTCCCCATGCCATAAAAAACATATTTATTATTTATTTATTAGTAGTATTTTAATTTTAATTATCAAATTTCACATTATTGTGATCTATTTAACTTTCAGTTACACACAACAGAGATTAACGATGGCTATGAATGGGGCCGTCTCAATCTCCAATCAGTCACTGCAGAGTCCTCGCTCCAAGAGTTCCTGTCTACAGCTGAGCTAGCACAGAGAGAGTTCACAGCAGAGAAGATGAACTTGAGATACGTTAAATCTACTCCTAGTGAGGTTGCAGTGGCTACATCTCAGCCAGATTTTGATGAACCACTTACAGTTCCTAGAAGGTGGGGCATTATTTAAAATAATCTGCTGTATGTTTTTATCATGGGTTTCAAATCAGACTTATCTCGCCACTGCACAGGTAGGAAAAGTTGTAATTTTTGCTTGTTCACACGCCCTTCACACTCAAGGTGTCTCTATTGATACTGACTAGATAGAAAAGGTGATCGAAGTGGCAACTTGTGATAGCCCTGCTGGTCTCCTGCTAGTAGTCCGGTAATTTGAATGAACAAACTTTCCTTAAATTTACAAAAATGATTTTAAGCAAATTTAATACTTATTTGAAAGACATGAAAGGAGACTAAGGCTACATAGTAACCTACTATATCACTGATCAGTGCTTTCTAATTTTAAGTATAAATGTTGTATGCTATTCTTGTTAGACTGATAAATATAGGTTTACATATATTTAAAATTAATAGTAATGTATCTATAAGGCATTATACATATGTTCAGGAATATAGTAGGTAAGTTTAGACAATAATGGTTTACATGGGGTGATTAAAAAAACACTTGAATCTTGTCAATCAATGTTGGATCTACAGAAGTCTAGATGATTCTAGTCCATTGCTCTCATATAACAGAATGATTTTGATGTAGAAATAAAATAAACAAAAACTAACTATTTATCACTTAGATAAATTTTATCAAGGTACCTATGAAGGTTCTACCTTTATTGTTAATTTCAGACCAAAATGGTTGCCAGGCATCACACCTGAAGAGCAAATGACCTATGAACGAGAAGCCTTCCTAATATGGCGGAGACACCTCAACGAGTTGCAGACCAAGCTGGGGGCTGCTGTTACGCCGTACGAGCGTAATCTGGAGCTGTGGAAACAGCTGTGGAGGACACTGGAGAAATCTGATGTGGTGCTGATACTGTTGGATGCTAGGAATCCTCTTCTGTTCAGGTATTACACCACGAACCCTTGACCTTGATGATAAAGAAGTGGGAAGACATGATATTAACAGATAAAAAGTTGTCTTAGGGCTTTATTTCTTTTTGGCAGACAACCAAATAGGTGCCCTGATTGTTGGGCCCATAGAAATTTGTAATCTTAAGACTACAAATGCTAACCCTAAGGACTGGACGGAGATGGAATGCCTGTATGCTAGTAAATTCATTAGTTTTTTTATCTAATATTTTCTAGAGGCATACATATGTGACTATGTCAGCCTCATGAGAAGGGATAAGTTCGCCTTTGTACATAATTTATTTACATATTAGTGTTATTTTGTAAAACGGTTTCTTTTTGTGCAATAAAGAGTTTACTTGCTGTATAAAAAAAGAAACCATGGGGCACTCCCTTCAGAGTGAGAAACTCTGGCAATAAAGGAGTGCTTTAAATATTTTTAAATCAGAATAGCATCTCTAGGCAACGGGCATGTCAGCTTCACTGCAATAACTGGACCATTATAATATCATTAGTTGTCCTACCAGAACCCAATAATGTGAAGACTGCTGAGTTTCAATGTGTTTTTTCATTATTTTTTACTGTTAAAGTTTTTAATTCAACTGTAATGTTACAGGTGTGGTGATCTTGAAGAATACGCGAGAGAACAGAAATGCAAATTTATATTGTTACTTAATAAGGCAGATCTGACTACAGAATATGAACGTAAGACTTGGGCTGAATACTTTAGCAAGGAGGTAAGATACTAGAAGGATTCTTGCTTTAACTACATTGTTGTAATGCTTATGATACTTTAATGGAATGTTCCTTTTTTTTGTGTTAAGGTTCAATTGGGCCTTAAAATGCTAAATGGCATTTGCAATGGGCAAATTAGTAGTCTTGTGTATGTTACTTTATATTACCTAATATATTTTCAATTTATGAACCACTTCCATTATTTCCAAATATTCTCTGCAATTGCCTAACTCTACTAGGGATACTTTTCCACCTTATTTGCCGGGTATACTCGATTATGGTAGTCTACAGATGATAAATTAATAATTCATTGCAAATTACTCGAAAAGTAATGCAAAGCGATGTAATGTGAAGTGTAAAAGAAAATATTTTAAACATAATTCAAATATTCTTTATTTCAGAATGTGTCCATAATATTTTTCTCAGCCGCTCAAGACACAAATAAAGAGCGGAAGATATCTGAAGAGAGTGACGAACAAGAACCTGAAGAATTTGATTCTGACACAGAATCAGCTGATTCTGAGGACAATGATGAAAAAGAAGTTTTACAAAGCACAGAAGAAGATATTGAATTGTTCAAACGTCAGATTTCAGATCTTGATACCGTTGTTTCAAATTCTGCGGACAGATTGAACAAAATCCAAGAATCATTAGACAAAGTTCTAGAGAATATAAGACTGGGTAGGCCGATAGAACCTTTGGAAAGTGAAACAAATGAAAATAAATCAGATGTTGATAGAGTAGAGAATTCTCATGAGATATTTGATAGGGTTCGTTTAATAGAAGTCTTGAAGAGACAAGAAGTCACAGAGTTGAAGAATCCTCCAAGACTTACCGTTGGGATGATTGGTTACCCTAATGTTGGAAAATCTAGTACTGTCAATGTCCTAATGCAGACTAAGAAGGTATGTAATTAGTTCTTTAGATATGTTTTATTGTTGTCACCTTACAACACTAAATATAACTGTTTAGTTGCAACTGTACAAGATAAAAATGCAATAATGGCATTTAATGAATAAGGTTAGTTTTTGCAAGGGTTGTTTATTTATACAGCCCAAAGGGTAATTTAAAAAAGTCATTTTTTTTTAAAGATTTTGTTAAGGTCATTTATTTTATGTTTGATTGTTTGGTGTAATTTTATTTTCGTGTAAAACAAAAATAGTTTGAAAAATAAATCCACGCTAAACTTATTTTTTAAATAACCTATACCTGACCTTAATTTTTTGATTTTTCCAAACATCCTTCTTTTACTCGTGATTTACCGATATTACACACGAGTCCGAAGGCCCTTTAAAATTTCATATTGCTTACATATTTGCAAGTCCCTTATTTCAATTTAATTTTAACCTTTTGAAGTCCCTGGTACTAAAAAGGATTCTGTCAAAATTTGTTTTTTCGGACAAGTTTTTGTTGCTGACTGTACTTTTTTTGCACAGTTTTGATCTACTCGTCAAGACGATTCTAACAAGCCTTAACACGAGGGGTTATCATGTGTAATTTAGGAGTTCTTATGACCACCCTATGTCTCATCAGACCAGCTCGATGGTACTATATTATTGTATTGTCATCAGAACTAAAGGTGTAAGCAAATTTTCAGCTTCATCGGAAACTGGCAAGTGGGTCAAAATTAACATGCAAGATTTGACCCGTACATACATACATACATATATTGCAAGTTAAATAAAAGCTTGTAAAATAGTACATAATACGGCTATTGAAATAAAGATCTAGTGGAAAGGAAGTAAAGTGGAATTTCTTTTGTTTTTATGACTGATGATCAAATTCGAAAATTGACTATTTCACTAACAATGGCCTCATATTCCATTGAAAATTTTCGTATGGTGTGCCTTAGGTGACCAATTTTAATCATTTTTAACCGATGACTCCAGGTCAGCGTGAGCTCTATGCCAGGCCACACACGACACATACAATCACTAATACTGGATGAACACATCGAGCTACTGGACTGCCCCGGGCTGGTGTTGCCAGCGTACGCCGTCGCGCCAGATTTACTGCTCACTGCGGTGTTACCAATCGATCAGGTAAAGTTTTAAAATGGGATCTTAATAAAAACACTGTCACTAATTAATTTATCCGTGTATTTGTTTTGTATTGTATTGTACTTTTGTATCTTGTCTCTCTAATTTATTTCTTTATTTATTGAACAATAACGGTTTACACCAATTACACTTGCCAACATTCTAATAGTGGACTTTTACGAGTATAGTTATATCATGCATTTATTATAAAACAATTGACCCACAATCACACACGCTCTTCTCACACATAAAACACTCATTTATTCACTAACATTCACGTACAAACGTTCTTACAGACGTAGTGCATAATTGTTTTCCTTCGTATTTTCACGGAAACGTACGAACATGTCTTGCTATTTCAGTCGGTCACAGTACAAAAAGTACTGAGGTTGACTGAAGTAGCATGACAAATACGAACATTTCCGACAAAATACGAAGGAAAATAATTATGCACTACATCTGTACCGCATCTCACAGTACGCACGACTTTGAGACATTAACCTAGACCGGTGGTCTTAAAAAAAATATCCCCTTGGGGATCAGTACGCAGGAGCCCATTCAGTGAGACAATCATGTCGCACAGTGGTGAGTGGCGACGCGCAGCGGTCGCTCGCGCTCCGGCTCCATCCGACAGCTGTAGGCATGCACGCCGGAGTGATTTATTGGGAGGCACGATGATGCGGTTGAGAATATTGTGCAGTTCAGTGCTATGGATCTGATCACGAAGGACCTTGAACGCCATACTCAACCGCTCGCACCCTCTGAGCACCTCCAGAGGGTTGAAGCCTAAGAGGCCAAGCAAAAACTTAGTCGGGTACATGTATGGGTAAGACCCGTACATTTTTTTGTACAAAAAACCTAAAAAAGCCTTCTGGACCTTCTCAAGCATGAGTTTGTACTTGGCCTCGCTTACTTCGAACTAGGGCTGTATAGAGAAGTTTGATGACGCCGGAATTGCGAAAGTCCCTAACGTTTCTCGTTACGAAACCCAACCTCCGATACGACTCCTTAGCGAGGTTAGTAACATGGTCACTGAATGTCAGCTCTCGATCAAACTTCACTCCAAGATCTTTAACAGAGGCTACACGGCTTATCGCCTGACCTTCCATCATGAAGTTAAAGATAACCGGACATTGTCGGCGCATAAATGTCATAATTTGGCATTTGTCGTTATTGAAGTGAAGTTTATTCGCTATGCTCCATCAATGCACTTGGTCTAGGTCTTGTTGTAACATAAGACAATCCGACTCCCACTCTATGACCATTTTGAGGTCGTCCGCGCACAGCAAGCATTTGGCATGCTGGAGGTCACTCACGAATAATATATATATAATAATTAATACAAAGTCTGAACCGCCATTATTATCAGCGACGATCGAGTAGGGTTAGGGTAACAAAGTACTACAGTATTTCAAGTGGCAGCAACCACATTAAGCATCAGATACTGGGATCAACTGGCTTACTCCAAACAGCATTTATCCAAACTCTTTTCTTACTATCCGTCTCATGTTCATGGTTAAAGCAAGGACAAGAAGAACCATATATGAATCTACTATACTTTTATTAAGCTTGTTAGATTATTACCATTTTTTTTTCTTTTTGGAAGCGAATTCCCTATTCGCTTTTTTTCAACCTTAAATTTTCCGGATTTCTCCTTATAGCTATTTTTTCCACTTATATCTAGGTCAATGTTAGTTTTGCAGCAGGCCCGGAGTGCTGTAGCATCCAGAAATACGAGCGAACATAGAGCTCCGTCGACACGATTAAATTATTAATAATAATAAACTTTATTTAGCAAAAACAGTACAGTATAGCTACTTACTCATCCATTTAATTACAATGATAGTCTTATGATGCTTATTCGTAGACATTTCGTTAAGGATTGCTGTACCTAAGTATACCAAAGCAATAATAATGAGTAAGTTTCCTCTGTCCCCCGTACTAGTAAATTGGATAACCGCGGGTCAGAAACAGGTCTTTGGAATAAAACTAAACGTGGATAAAACGTCTGTGTTTTTCTGTGAAGTATGTAAGGTCGAGAGTGATGCATGCTTAATCCACCGCGAAAAGGGTGACTATAATATAATACGGGCCCTGGAATGGGAAAAAATGCAACAGAAAATTACGCGTCAGAGAAAAATCACGACTGAAAAATTAATTCGGGTTTTTTTTTAATGGAAGTTCTGCTGCTAAGAAATAGCGATATTAGTAAATTGATTAAACAAATCACAATGTTGCACTCCTATAATTGGTGTATAAACGGGAATGTCACTTGTATTTTGCTAATGTATAATCTGTTTGTTACTGTTGGTGTGTCTTTATAAATAAATAAATCCCTAGATATATACAGTACGATTGCAGTCTTTTATTTAATACCAACCTAGTAAAAAAAAATGGTACTACTTCTTTCTTCAGATGAGAGCGCACGACGGTGCCATGGCGCGTCTATGCCAGCTGGTTGGAAAGCACGTGTTCGTAGAGAAGTACGGGTTGTTGCTGCCCCAGGACGATGGCAACAGAGAGCTGGACTACAAGCAGATACTTACTGCGCATGCTTGTAAGTAAAGATTAAGCGGGTTACTCACACAGCTGCCGCAGAGGCAACAGGGAATATGCATGGATTTTTTTAAATCGCATTTCGCAATAAAATTTGAAAATACCGTAAAAGAGGTCAATAAAAGTAAAATTAAAATCGGCCAAGAAATACGGATGATAAAAAAGAGCTGTTTTAGCCAATAAAGGTTCATTTTCAGGTTACAAGGTTGTGTTCTATATTATCACGACATCTCACTATTTCCAAAAATCGCCCCTTAGGCTTAGTTTGGGATTAGGTTAATTTGTGTAATTCCCCTGATGTTGATTATTTGTTTATAGATTTATTTATTATTATAGTAATAAAAATGCATCTATTTAGTAGTATTAATTTGTATCTGTCAGTCAACCGCGGGTTCATGACGGCGGCGGGCCAGCCGGACGCGTCCCGCTCGGCGCGGCTGCTGCTGAAGGCGGCCGCGGCGGGGCGCCTGCGCTGGGCCGCGCTGCCGCCCGGCGCCGCGCCGCCGCCCGCCGAGGCGCTGCTGCGCGACACCAAGCGGAAACCCACCCCGAGGGAGACACGCGCTGTCGAAGTGACTACTCTTTTTCAAACTTTTTTTTTCATAGACTTATGCCAGTCCAGAAAAATGGGACTTCAACACATAAGGGGACCGATTTTTGACTCTCGAGTGCTCGAAATTTAAAACGATGAAAACGTATTGTTGAATTACGAGCGATAGAAAATTTAAAAACGAGTGATCCACACTATTCATTTTCAGTAGCAATTTGTTTTGACATCTGTCAAAGAATAATACAAGTAAAGGACAAAACAATTTTTTTTTTTTTTTTTGTTGAAGCTTTGGCTACTAGGCCATTAGCTTAAACCGAAACAATAAACCAGTTACGATGATATGTAGGACAGAGGCTAAGATAGTTTTAACCTCTGTACCACTGCGAGTCCACTTGAAACGAGAAGTAAGATGCCAGAATACACGAAATAAGTCCAAGTCTTCTATCACTGTGCAACACAAAGGTATTAAAAGTACAAATCACTAACAAAAAAGAACTTTGAACACCTAAATACACAAAAATAAAAAATTTGAACAAATTTCACATCCGCCATCTTTTGACGTTGCAAATGGCCACTCCGGACAAAACAAACACGAACCACAGATTCAAACAAAATTCAAATATCATAGACAATGAACCATTTCATGAATTAGTTTTAAATAGTAAACATTTTTGATTACCAGTGTTAAAAACGCCGAAAGTGCACATAAATAATTATATTTGTTTGTTAATTTATATTTAAAACACCATTTAAAAAAACCGGTAATCATCAACTTTCTGTAAGTCAATCACTAACTTTCGAATGAACACTTTCAAAAATACAGGATATTGGGTTCATACGAAAATAATCGTGACATATTTTCATGTGCTATTATTTTCTATCACTCGACCTTGCATATTAAAGAAGTATTACTCCGTATTAGCTTAAATACTTTATTTCAATTTGGACCTGATTACAAAAATCATCATACATTGACTTAGCTTAATCGATAACACACGCATAGTTGGGCATATACTCAGCATGATAGGGAGTTCATTAGTTCAGCATCACCCCTCCTATCAACTATGTAAAGAACTGTGTTACCAGGACACCATAGAAGTCAGTATCACCCCTCGCAACAGCAACCCGGAAAAGTAATTATCACTCCTCAGAGGGTCAATGGCACATAATAAATTGGTTGGTCGATAGTGGGAGGTCGACTCGTGATCTTTAGGTACCGAATTCGGACCCCCCCGCAGTCACCATGCAATGAGCTTTCCCATTACCTATTCGGAAAGGGGACTTTTCTTCCCTGCTAGGAGGGATCAAAGTGGCACTTTTATGTTCAAGGACATTTTGTTGCCAGTATAAATATAAACGCAATGAAATACGAAAATAGTACGCACATAATCGACTATAATTTATTTTTCGTCGTTTAAGTGCATACTATTTGCACATAATTTGTTTCATCACCAAGATCTTTCATTTTCCTCATAGGTGATGTGAAAAGCAGTAGGTATGTATCACACGGTAGCAAAATTATTTCCACCTCGGGCGTTAACACTTAAATCCCTCAATACGTTCAGGATTCTATTTTAGAATCCTTCGCTTTGTTCAGGGTTCAATATACGCCCTCGCCGTAAATATGTCATTTGGCTCCCTAAACCATCTACTATTTTCTAACTAAAATACATTACCCGATGCTCTTACGGTGAAGGAAAAATATAGTGAGGAAGCCTGCAAATTCGACTAGCCGAGTGTTTAAGGCTGCGTTTCCACCAGAGATGTGCGAGGATGCGTTGCGAGGGATGTGTTTGTCATTAACCAATAGAAACGCTTCATTTACCTATCCTTGCTTAGCTAACTCTGGTGGAAGCGTTTCTATTGGTTAAGACAAACACATCCCTCGCAGCGCATCCTCGCACATCTCTGGTGGAAACGCAGCCTAATGCGGGGTAATTGCGCAAAAGATCCAAAATAGTCGAAGTGTATTAAAAATCTGCTGGAGGTTGAAGTATGTACTGACGTAGTATGGAAATCCGCCTCCGGTTATTTGTTATCATTGGACATTCCAAAGAAAAAGGGAAGTGTTGCCCCTATAGTCCATTAGGGAAATACTTTTAGCACTCCTAGTATCAGGTCATTAGGTACTGTTGGAATGTCAAGCTTTACGACACGTTTCTTTTTCTTCAGGGCTGGGTGAGCAAGTCGGATGAGATTGACAAGGTGTTCTTCGCGAGAAACAAGAGCACCGCGCATGTCAAAGGAAAACCTATTATGGGGTAAGTTAAATAACCCTTATATTGAACACTAGAGGACGTACAGTCACAAGATTAAATTTGGGACCCACCTTAGGTCCAAAGTCAATCTGACATTCTACAGCAATAAGGTCGAGTTTCCTAGAAGTTACAAATGACTTGACATCTCTAATGACATTGACGACTTCATGCATATTTTTCTTAAAATGGGTCCCAAATTAACGCTCGTGACCGTACGTGTAGAATTAGTTTACCGCTACTATTACTTCCCGCGGGTGGTCGATTTTCGGAAAATTATTTCTTAGTGCACCCCTAGACCTCATAAAGAACCTACGTGCTATTTCAAGACCCAGCGGTTTGGACTGTGCGTTGATAAATATGCACGGTCTGTCACGTTTCTCCTTTCTACCCGACTGCGGCGAAGCCCAAAGGAGGGATATATGCTTTAACTGGATGTATATCCTTAAACGTTGACTACTCAACGGGTCAACCGATTTTGATACGTCATTAGATTCGTCGCGAGTGCCACTGGGTACATACAATTCTTAAAAAAGTATTTTTCTATCATATTTTATGTGGTTTCATGTTTTTAACATATTTCGACGACAGTATCGACGGTATCACGCAATCACAAACGGCTTCAAAGTGGAACAATTGTTTTCATTTTGTATGCAGACAAGCCTTCGATTTTCAAAATGAAAACGACTGCGATTGCGAGGGCGTTAGGCAATAGCCCCTCTGGTTTTTAAAGCTGTTTTTTTATTTATATACTGTGCTGTGGGCCTAGTATGGCTGCGTCTATATCTATATAAATATTTATATAAGCTTATTAAATAATTGAATAAGAGCTGTCGACATTTGTCAGTGGCTAAAGGGTCCTACTCTAAAAATCCAAGTTATGAATTCTGAGCTCCATCTCGTTCCTATAATTTAGTTACAAATGACGAGAGAAAGGGACGAGGTATCTAAAATACTGGAGCGAAGCCAACAGTTGCAAAGTCTAACTTTACGAGGGCGATTTACGACCGTGGAAATTGGCCTACAAGTAAATACGAAAGCGCTAATTTGCCCGAAGGAAACTGTATTCTGTTTAAAAATGTAGGTAATCTGTACAGGGTGACTACAAATGGGTCAGTATGGAACCTTGAACTGTAAGAAATCGGGACTCGGGAGACAGTGTTTTCTTAGCAACTACGTAGTCGATTTAAGAATTAACAGATTAAATTTAATATTTGATTACCTTCAAAACGGTGCGAGTTAGAGCACTAGTTCCTTGAAGAAATTAACTTTATTTGACCTAAAAATGCATCCTTAAAATTAATCAAAATTAAAAAAAACACGGCGTATAAGCTGCGCCATGAACACTGAAATGTCACCTGTCACGTGTCATGGTCAAAATGGTGACATCGGGGACAGGAATCGAACTATAATTAGTTTTTTCTCAAAATCATACGCTGTTATATGTATAGCTATACATAGTTGATAGTACAAGTCTGTGTGTGTGTGTGTGTGTTGGTAGTGAAGCCTGGGATCCCCTTGAAACATCGACAAACTTCGTCATTTCACCGATTTTCATTTCATCGAAAGCTAAGTTTTCAGGTTATCTTAAGCATTAAGCAGGTTAGGTTAGGTTAGAATTGAGACCACAAAAAAAATGAATTGGTTGTTAACCATTGTTGTTTTTAAATTTAAACAATATCCAGAAACGAAGGCTACAAGCTTGTTCTACATGAAAAACAATCATTGTTTAGTTCTGGGTAAAGCCTTCTGAAGCTTAACTTGAAGGAGTTTTATTAATCGATTTAAAAATGGCACCACTCTCGTGTCATGCGCCACACGTTAAAATTTTTTATGACAAACCCGTCGTGCCATCGGCACTTAATCGATTAAATTGAATAACATTTAATGGACGGCAATAAAAAAGGTATAGGGGGTATTATACATGAACGGATTATACTAGACTTAAGCCCTTTTTCACTTGATCTTCAGAAGACTTATACCCACTGGGACCGCTGATTTTTCCCTTTATATTTGTTTGCTTTCTCCTTAAAAATATATATTTTACAGGATAGTCGGAGCCCAGTCAGCTGAGCAGATGTTAAGTAAACCCTGGAAACTAGAGAAGAAACACGCCAACAAAAACAAGAGGGAGAAGCTGAGAAGAGTGTACTCGCATTTGGATGAGCACTAGTGCGAGAAGGACATACAGTGATCGCTGAGTGATTATTATAAAACTACAGCAAAATCGAGTTTTTTTTAAGTGGGGGGATAAAGGATCGATCAAACCGGTTCAAAATACGCAGTGATGTTTTCTGAGTGGGTACACAGGGCGCTTTCTAACGCGCGCTTCTGGTCAAGCGTGCGAGATTAGGGCATGCCTTACGGGCCCGATTCCGAGAATTCCATTTACCGGTTTTAGGCGTGATGGTACCGGAATTCCCGGTTCTGCCGGTTCTTTGATTTTACCTCAAATCCCTGCCACCCATGGAGATTAGAAAAATAAAATGATCAAAAAACATGAAACTATTTTTTTATAAATATGCAATAGAATCATGCATGTTTTCTTTAACAAACACGTATATTAACTAAGTAAAATACTTGCTAAAAATTATTTGCTCTTCGTTTTGTATTATGTAGAGATCAATTATTGCAAATATGCCACAAAATATAATGGATGTTGATGCGATCTTGCCGCATGTTCCGGCGTCGTCACTCAGGAGGGAATTGTGATATCTGTGAATCGCGCCACGATATTTGTTTGGTATTGATGGAAAGAACCGGGAGAACCGGGATGTGACCGGTTCTTTAGGTACTATGAAATTCCCGGGAATCACAGAACCGGGATTTCCCGGTAGGATACCCTATTCGAGATACATGCACCGCCATTTTGCCGTACATTTGAGCGCACGATTTTGTGTAGAGTGGATGGATGCTTATATCACCAAAACGGAGATTGATGACTCTGATAGAAATTATGAAATTTAAAAGCGACCAGATATGATTCGGACAAGGAAAGTCTTGATTTTATAAAATAGAGTAATGAAGTAGAAATCTTCAGTGATTGTGATGATAATTTGGAGAAGGTTTCTGAACTGAGCCATTGTGCACACCCTACTAACGCTCGCCGAACGCCGTGCTGAGCGCGGTGTGCGTACGCCATCAACGCAGCGCCGGGCGCCCCGTGTGTACCCGCTCTTAGGCGTTGCTTGGTTGGCGGCGTGTATATGCAGTGTTCGTGAATGTTCGGGATCGGTCGTCCTTGCCCGCTGCGTGCGACGTCCATCCGCCCCCGCGACCGACGCCCGCCGTCCGCGGCGTCCTTAGTTGTCTTGAAGCATTATGGGTCGCTCGCTCACTTTTTTCAAATTAAAGCACGTGTGAGACGTGTATTTGACATAAGGCGTTCAAAAGGTATCTATCGACGTAGAAGACCTGACTATTCGCGCCAAGCCGAACCAAATGACGCCTTTTTCGCTCTTATTGCATAGACATAAAGCCTTTTCGCACCAGCTTCAACCTAATCTGCGTCAATAGATGTAGAGAACTCCTTATTCTTCAAAATTACAAAGCATTTATAGTTCGTTCGTTAAAATGCATGCATTGTATTAAAAATACGTACGGCCATTCAAATCTAGTGCAAAGGAAGTAAAGTGGAACTTCTTTTGTTTTCTTGTCTACCCATCAAATTAGAAAAACCGGCCAAGTGCGAGTCGGAATCGCGTACGAAGGGTTCCGTACCACTATCTATACAACATTAGACACTATATTATAACTTATAACGCGTCTTTCAAGCGTCTACCTGTTGCCGTTATTAATATCGAGCAAAAACCGGCTCGAGACTCGTTGTCAGCAACACTGAAGGCCCTCGTCGAGTCAGTTAATGACGATTAGTGACGATTTTTCTTTCACAACTATGTAAAAGGAATGAGTTCATTGTCTCTAAAGAGTTTGGTTACGGTAAGTTCTACAGTGTCATAAATATTAGACCACTTACTTGGTCGATTGTACAAGAGGACGTCAATCGCAGGTGACTTGCAATTAGGGATGTATCGATACGACTTTTTGCTGATACTATACCGATACCAATACTCTTGGTGAATATTAACGAAGCTTAAATAAATGAAATAAAACACAAGTAAATTCAATGTGTTTTAAACCCTTTTGGTATTTAATCTTGACATAATTTTAAGTTGTAAACGATGGATACACACAAACTTAATAAAAATAATTAAGTACGGTATGTTATTTTGTATTTTGTAATATTTACTACGCACGACACCAATGAAAGATGCCAGCAAATGTATTTAGCGAAATAGGATACGTGAGGCCATAACGAACGAGTCAACATACTGAATAAACGTTATACAGCATAGTCTCCGGGAATCCCCGTTTTCAACGATATAGGCAAAACAAAGACCCGTCTACATTACTTTTTTAACCCTTAAACGGATTTTTGACCATTTTAAAGGACGCATCAACAAAATGCTCACCATTCTAATTTCATTCATACCGTTGGGGGGAAACGAGCTGTAGGTAGGCCTCCAATAAGATCGAGTGACGACCTCGGTAGGATCGCGGGACCGCGGGGGATGCGAAAAGCACAAGACCGGCCTGAGTGGAAAGCCTTGGGGGAGGCCTATGTTCAGCCGTGGACGTCTTTCGGCTTACATGATGATGATGATGATTCTAAATTCAACGAACTGTCGCATACATTCAGTACCAAGTGACATTAGTTAGTTTATCTCTTACCTACTTATGCATTAAGAACGACTATGCACAAGACGAGAACAAGACGCGAGGAAATAAAAAAAAAACAATTTAGTCACTTGTAAATTTACATGATATTTTTCGTCAAAACACAACCACTGAAACGAAGAGAGATCATTTAATCTTAATAGTATCGAGTTAGAAAAATATCGCCAAGGCGATATATCGGAATCGGTATCGGTATCGGATTCATCCCTACTTTAAATCTCACACAAGCCGCTATGTTCCTATTATGAAATACAGCACGCGTCCTATTTTCGTAACAACACAAACACCGGTTGTGGTCGTACTTTGATAACCATTTTAATTAATTCACCTACCTATAAAGTTTTATAGACGTAAGTTATGAACGCATCCTGTGTTGATGTATTAAATAATTATTAGAATATTAAATGTTGTAAACATGTAACATTGTGTTGTCATTTCGCTTCTTATTAATAGTATACTCCTGTATGGTAAGTGAAAACGCGGTGGCCAATACTTCAGGTATAGTCAGGGTGTGAAAAGGTTCGTATAATTTTCTATTTATACTCGTACTATTGTGGGTACCACATGTCTGACTAAGAAAACTGGGTATAAGTGTCAAGCAATTACTTGTTAGGTGCATGCAGAATGCAGAATGTCCAAGTGAGTGCAACAATTGCCAATAAACTTTGCCAGGGCCTGATAGAATTGGCTACGCCCCGCCCTGGCAATCTGGCACTAACAACTGCCCAAAAATGTACGCCATTCGGATAAATGGTACATTTAGAGGAATGCGTAGTTGTCAAAAAAAAAACATATTTATAGGTAAAAACTTAAGTAAAGCTCCTCTTGCATGTATTTGTGTACAAAACGAATGGGATTTACGTCAAATTTCAAATATAGAATGTGGAACGGTCTATACAGATGTGTTACAACTACTTGAGTTTTTTATCTATATCTCCGGGCGAAAACGTTTCTCACCACGATTTTTGAATATGTTGTAGTTATTATAAAGATAAAGGTCTGTACGTTTCTTTTTGTTTTTTTTTTGGTTAATTTGGTTAATTCTAAGAAATATTTAGTTGAAAAGGAAAAAGTACAGTCATGGTTTTTCATGATATTTGCAACATATTCAAAAATCGTAAGCTTCTGACTAGGTTTAAAGGGAGAGAAACGTCAACGCACTTATAGTGCCCGGCCGTTAAGAAGTCAATCCTGACACCTGTCACTTCAGTACAAATTATAACCTCAAACCCAAGAATAGGTTTTAAATTGTACTGGGATGACAGCTGTCAGGATTTACTTCTTAACGGCCGGGCACTATAGTACGGAAATTTTTAGCTTCACAATCTTAACACATACGGGACTTAAACAAACAGGGAAACACTAAGTTTTATTTAACTACCTAGTCGCATTTAGTGCGTAAGTAAACTCGTCAAAATATCAGGCAAATCCGGAAAAACATCGTTAACTCGCTCCATTAACTGTGAATAATATTGTGGAGTCCCGTCCATAATAAACCTGAAGTGCGTGACCCAGATAAACCAGCCCATTTATACGCCTCGTGCGCACGAGCGTTTATAAGAAGCTTTCGCCTACGACATTGTCTGTGTAAAACTCGTTTATCGTTACCAACTATTACGGCAAGAGGACTCGCACTTACATAACTCCCCGAATATTCAACACAAATTATTGGATGCTTCAAAATAAGAATATTTAATGTAACACTTTAATATTGTCAACAGAAACAGCAACGAAATACTATTTAACGTTAGAAATAATTTTATGCGTTTTTTATGCAGTTGGATACATGTTGCCTATTGTGGGTACCACATGTCTGACTAAGAAAACTGGGTATAAGTGTCAAGCAATTACTTGTTAGGTGCATGCAGAATGCAGAATGTCCAAGTGAGTGCAACAATTGCCAATAAACTTTCGTTTGGCAAATTGATAAATAAAAAATGTACCATATTGTTTTTGTAATAAATAAATAAAACAATATTTTAGTTCCACATGTCATTACGTCAAACACTTTTTTTGCCAATTCTGCGGAATCAGCTGATTGCGTCAGTATTTTCGGACCTTACGACGTGGGGCCCTCCGTACCTAACCTACCCTTACCTCAAAAGCCGGCAACGCATCTATGATTCTTCTCGTGTTGCTCGCATCCATTGGCAGCCATTTATTTCCACTAGGTGACCCGCCTAGTTAGTTTCCTCTACACCTATCGTAAGTATTTACAAGACAAGATTATTAAGATAGTGAAGTTCGATCGCTCTTGAGACAAAATGCCAATCCACATCTGCGTTTGTTCCCGTCCCGTCCTAAGACGGGCGTTCTAAATTTGAGTGCAAAGTCTTACCCACCCGGTCCCGGTAGTGTTCCAGATATATGATTTACTACATTATTGCTCGCTAATTTAGGACAAGTGGCTGGTTTACGATCAACAAAATAACCGACAGACAACACAAAAATTTACGGCCTGTACATACGACTGAAAACAGCTCTTTAAAACGTTTCATAAATTTGATATATAGCTACATGACATTTTATAACCATTGTTGTATAATAAATTAGTTCCCAGATTCAAAAGACAGAGGCGTCTTTGAAAAATACATTGGTTACATACAGAGACTGCTTAGGTAGGTTAAATACAGATTTAAGTAGACTTTGTACAGGGCTGCTGTCGTTGGAGGCTTAATTAGCTGGCAGGTTGGCAAGCATCTGTTTTTAGTAAAAACTAAAGTGATTTGATTATAACAGACATATGAAAGGGCTCAGCAGGCGGCAAGTTATACCTACAACTATGCCAAATTTCAAGTCGTACAGAGTACGTACAGAGAGACATACCGAAGTCTCGACAACATAAGGGTCCTTTTGTTATGAAGTTTATAATTTATGTAATAAGGTCTATTTTGACTAGCCTAAATTTTAATACAGAATTTTAAAGTTATTTTTTTTATTTTTCCAAAACTAAAATTTTACAACTTATTTTTCTTTCGCGCGTAAAATATTAATAATATTATTATTATCTTTTGAAATAGGTATTTTTGTCCATAAACTTCGAAGTTAAGGGGAACGGTTTTTGTAAATCTGGATACAAAACAAAAAGCACGATTCAGAAAATTATCAAAATAATCGTTTTAAGATTTGCAGATTAAACCCTTTTGTACAATCAAATCCCTTTTGTAAAAAAACTTTAGTTTTTACTAAAAACAGATGCGGGCAAGCAAGTTATACAACTATGCCAAATGTCAAGTTGATAGCTTCTATTGTTTCAGAGAAAATCTGTTGTGACACACAGACAGGCAGACACCGAAGTCTCACCATAATCGTTCCTTTTTTACCATTTTAGTACGGTACCCTAAAAAGGTTTAATTACATTAAATGATTCCGTGGCCCTAAACCACATACAGATCGTATGCATTTTTTCTGACCTTTAAAAACTAAGTCTCTGTTTCTAAAGTTACCTACCTCAGAATATTGTTCTGTATCTTATTATAGAGGTGACATATTTCAGGCATGGGTTGGTAAGTAAGGACTGAACATTGCTTAACTACTTTACTAAGATGTTATAAGGCGTATGAAAATGTCGAAAAAGTAGAGAACATTATTACAATGATGGTTTGGTCAAAATTAAATAGATTACTGAGAGAACCAACCTTTCTGTGGGTACCTAATTCCCTACTATGATATGTATACAGTCTATCATTCAAAATCGTTACATGCATTGTGCTAAATTAGTAAATTATTACACACCATGCGTTATAATTGTTATTGTTAATATCGTGACGTTAGGCGTGAGTAGGTTTCAATAAGACTTAATTTTATAATACCCTTTAACCAATACGTCAAGATCTCGAAACGACATTGAATCATAATGCCGAAATACCGTACGTTACCTACTCACCTTACCTTATATAAGCTGTAAAACAACGAACAGAGGTTTAGTACCAACTCGTTACCTAGATGGCGTTAGCTGTATCTTACATTGCACAATCGTTTGTCTCCCCGGCGTTACCTAGTCATTTTGGCGCTGCGCTTTATTTCATTACAGTTTATAGACGTCAAATATATTTTTGGAAAGGCTGTTGATCGGCTAATAGTCCGATCAAAACCTTTATTATGACTTTGGCAATAAAATGGAATAAGGCGCGTATTGATGAACTCGTCTTGTCTGATAGGCCCGTCACAGGATACAGGATGCGTCACAAGACTGAGTTTAAATAGACATAATTTATTTCTACCTTTGAAACGTAATCCTCGATACATATGAGACGGCTAGTTGTATGAAGATCTAGTCCTGATCCTGATTATGGTCAATTGGTGGCTTGAGACCATCTCGAGACCTGGAAAAATGGGAGACGCACTAGGTACGACCAAGTCGAACGTAATGGGTGCTTTATAACAGATATTCTGTTTAAAAATATAAAAGCGTTTTTGTGTAGCACGTTCGCTGCGGTAAAGGTTCTATAGACTCGGTGCATGCTGGTATTACTCCGAGTGGGGGCCAAATATCGGAGGAGGAGGAGGCCGTTGTTTGGGAAGATTAGAAATTTGTTGTCAATAATATTTAGTTTATGGCCGTTTGTGGTGAAACGACCATCTGTAAAATAACATATTTTTTAGTAAAATTAGAGAACCATTTTTTGTAAATAGCTCACAATGCACTTTTTCTTTCCACACATAAAAAAAAGCTTTTAGAATTCTCAAAGCTTTTTAGTGAATGTCTGTGAGACAAGGACAAACCCGAGATTCTTCAAGATTTTGAGTCCGTATGTCTTGATAGGGATGTGATGTGACGTCACGCGTCGAGTTCTCATAAAGGAGACCTTTTCACTTTGCTGTTGACATTCCATAATCAATCAGCAGCAAAGCGGAAAAAGACAAATCTATGCAGAACTTTTAACTTCTTTCTTCGTTCTTCTCAAGCGCGTTTTTTCTGTTAAAGATGGCGGCTCTTGTTCTTTTTCTTATCATCTGTGGATGAGTTTGTCCTGAAAAATATAAACATTTCACGTTTCTCAAATGTTACGTTTTTCACGTACCTACCTAAGTAGGTATAGGGTAAAATATTCACTCAGTGTAGATATGGAAGTAGGTATATTGAGAGTGTCGAGACTGTGTCAGTGTGTGTTAGTAAGTATTGCAAGGAAATCGTCTAATAAACAGCAACTAAACATAAGTTGATTTTTGGGATGTGTTGGGTTCTCATTAGTAACCGAAAATAATGACTGCCTACTACAGATGTAGTGTGTAATCACACGACATCGTATTTGGTCGTAAAACTCGTAAACTTTCGTATTGTTGATTTCTCAATTAGCTGATCGATGGGTACTTAAGCTGACTGAGAGAGCAAGATAAAAACTCTCCGACTTTATCCTCGTAAGACTCAATACCTACATTAGCTACAATGTAATTGCAATATTGTCTAACTAATTATAGGGTGCCTTTATATTTGATATTATGCCCTCAAGCGCAAACCGGGCGATTCTGGAGGCCAATAGGTACATCTTTTTGCTTATTTTCTAAAACTAGTTAAGTACCTATTCTCATTTCCCTACCATTACAAAAACGATCATCATCATCATCATGTCAGCCAAAACTAGGATTGCCATATGTAAAATGAAAAGTTCTGAAAAACTCGAATTTCCTGACATTTCCGGCAACATTAGAGATTCATTCTCAATTTGTGCTGTTTAATCACAATCGTTTTTGTTACATACTATTAAGTTTCTTTTTTAAAACTGCACTGTTACCTTTCATTATTATTTTTGTTAGGTGTTTATGTGCACTTTCATAGAATACTTGTTTAAAAAATACTGACATTTGCGCAGTCCGATTGCAATCCTGACATGTCAGGACATATCCTGACGTATGACAACCGTAGCTGAAACACATTCACCCAAAAATCTTCACTGTTTAATCGTGTGCTACTTGCATGCCGCTTCCAGCAACTCTTACCAAAACTCTGCACAACCTACATTAACAGAATTGTTTACATTTCTATGCAGTGATGTTACACAGTTATTTAAATAGAAACGACTGGCACTGCCAAAAGCTATTTTCTGAGTAATTTAGTAAACCATTAAGTATATGACTGCAATTTAATGTAGAGAGATGTGTGGCCCTTGTTAACATTTTCGTCCAGACAGATGCATTTGTTTCGTCATGTGATTTATTTTTATACCTCGACAAAAAGAGGGGTGTTGAAAGTTAACGTACCTATATATTTATCTGTATCTGTGTCTGTCTGTGTCATCGTAGCTCCCAAGCGGATGGACCGATATGGACGCTCGATTTTTCAAAGGAAGCTAGTTTAACGGAATGATTCTTAGCTAAGTTTCATAAAAATCGGTTGGACCAATTAGGAGATATCAGCTGTGAAAGAAGGGTCTCCATTACCTACATCGGGAGGTTTTTTATCTATTTATTAGTTATGAATAGAAAGCTTGTTAAAAAGAAGTCAAGGCACTTTAACATAAGTATAAGGACTACAAAAAACCTTCTTGTAACGTCCAAAGGCCTTTCAAAAGACCTTCTGTCAAACTTGGGGTCCGTTCATTTGACCGAAATACGTTTGGTCAAAGGTATCGTTTCGCAACTTTTTCATTTGGCAACCCTCTTTTATTTCTGTAACTGTAAATTTTTCAGGATTTATTTCTGTACCTGGGCATTTCTATTTAAGGTTGTACCATTTGGTTTAGGTAGATGCCATTATTTTTTATCATATTTTAGCTCTTTTATATTTTATATTTATAGTAAATATACTGTAGTTTAATAAAATACAAGTTGTTTCCTTATTTTATTAATCTAAACCTGTTAAATATGTTTAATTATGTTCAAGGTAGTGTTTTTTTGGTCCAGTTCGTTACAAATTACTTTTGGTGTAGAAAATTAAAGACAACTGTAATTGAACTAAGTTTACTTTATAAATACAGTACAGAAATAAAAAAACAAATTAAACAAACATATACCCAATAACTTGTAAGGTTTTTTAACAAAAAATATATTTTAACCTGTTAGTTACGACATGTGACTAAACGGTAACTTATTTTTAGTTTTACTGTCCCTTTTTTGGATTCTCGTCGGTAATGACGAAAACAAAACATAAAAGAAATAAAATATGTATTTTTCCTTATCAAACGTGACAATTAACCCTTAAAATTATTTAAAACAAAAACAAAAACATATCAAAAATTTAGGGGACAGTAACTAAGTAGACACCCACGTAACTCAACGGACAAAGTAAAGGTGAGATCACAATAAATACACAATGTAGGTAGGCACAGTCACCCAATAAAAATGTTAAGCAAACTTAGAACTTTATCATCGTGAATGTCACTGTCCTTGTCATGCGTGCCATTTGATTTTCTGTTTGAAGTTCCCTATAACAAAATAGTAAAATGCTTAACATTTTCGTTAGGGTACTGAACATTGTTTTTGAATAAGTAAATAAAAAAAGAAATTATGACCTTATATCTACAAAAATCTATGTATATTATCATATGATAAAGAGTAAACATCTACGTATTTGTATATTTGAAGGGTAAACTAAAAAACTACTAAATCGATTCTTAAAGTTCTTTCATCGGTACGGTCGCTCGGTAGGGACTTAGCGTATATTTTATCTCGGAATTCTATAAGGTATTACTTTCCAAGGGAATGGCGATAAATAAATGGGATCCACACGAACGAAATCACCGGCAACCATCTAGTAACTCACATAACGAAAGGCTTAAAATTAAAAAACTTCCGAGATATTTCAATAATTATCAGAAATCAGCATTATAATACTAATTTTTTCACATTAATTAATTATGAAAATCATTAACGGAATAACAAATCCTTTTCATTAAACAATCATATAACTCACACAGACAAACCCAAAGGTTTAAACTAGTTACGAGCACTATGTATACGGCCTAATGTGTCCACTTAGTTACATTTACTGGTCCACCTACACGTTACAATATGAAATGTCACGCACAGGACGTAACGAATTCACATCATAAAATATAAAAACAGTTATAATAAATTAACACTAAAAGTTAACTCTTATCTGTAAAAATAATAAGAAACTACATAAATCTTGGCTTGATTAGGTATTTTTTCTATCTTCATTACTTTTTATTTAGGTAACAAATAATGATAACTAAACTGGACCAAAAGACGTGGTAAAACTCACCTGAACACCACACAGCACGCCGCGGGGGTCACACTGATTCCTTCAACGGCTTTCGGGCAGATTAGAAACTTTGTCTATGGTAGTAAGGTTGCTAGGTAGCAAGTAAAATTACGATTTTGGAAGTATTTTTCGTATATTACTTAAAAATAGCGTAACTAAGGTGGACGTGTCCACCTAAGGTATTTAAAGGGGACAACGTTTAAAATTTAAATTTGAATGAAAATAAAAGTAATTAATTATATGTATTACCAAAATCACATTGCCTTAAGTCAAAACTAGCCCAGAAATGTATCACTTGGTTGACCGTGGTATAAAAAATCTGTGCTATTGTAGTTTGAACATTCATAATATGTAAGGGGACAGTATTGGGGATCACTGTAGGTATATTTTTAAATGGATTTTTTGATATATCTGATTAGATTTACTCTTTAGTAAAAAAAATAACTAGGAAGTTGAAAACGTAAACTTTGAAACAAAGTAACATTCATTGGTATTCCTAATCCACACCAAAAAATAATAATTAAACATGTCAGGGGACATCGAAAAAATGGCGGGTACAACTTTAGATAGAAATGCCCACCTTCGCGAAGACCCTATTTGGCATGAAAGTCCGTGGTGACCCAGAAAATCAACTTCGTTGCCACAGGGGCATATGTGTGGAGTGCAGACCCGGACACCAAGACGTAAACAAGCAGAAATTCGGAGAGTTTCAGGATCTAAGAAAGTACCAGTATTTGGCGATGGGTGTGCATGGAGCCAGTAACCAGCCTCTTTGGTTCCCACCGCCAAAAGCCTGGCTCGCTCAGATCCTGAGTTGCTACTTACAAGGTTGTTAAAAGTTATAACTATTACAGGTTATTTCATCCCAACTCCTCTGAGACTTTAAATTTTCTGGATAATTACTGCTTGGGTAGGCAAGATTCCAGGCATTTTTGGCTTCCTCCAAGTCGACAGTCGTGTAGTTTGATGGCAAAGCGCAAAGGATTTTACCTACTAGACTAGCCGAGCTATGAACGGAAGACAAAAAAGCTGGAAAAGAAACACAAGAAATTTTGCGGATCCCTAGTCCACCAAAGCGGATGGGGAGGGAGGCCTGAGTCCAGGATTGCTAGCTTAGCTGAATGTTCAAGATAGATTCCAAATTTAATTTAATAATGTCATCAATTTGCGTAAGGAGATTTCGAAATTTCCAAAAAGGGTAGCAGCGAAGCAGGTACATAAATTTAGGTACAAAAAGACAGAATTTAAGAACCGAAAGAGCATAATGTGGACTTATTTCGAGAAGACGATCCACATAATTTTGAAATTTTAAAACAGTATTTTGAATAAAAGTTGGAATTGCGTCTTCAAAAACAGGGGACCCTAGGAGGTTGAGTGATTTTTGGTCAACTATTTTTATGCTTGGTGTTAAATCTTCAAATTTTTGTTTTATAACAGACCAATTTAAGGAAGAATTTTGAATGAAAAGTTCGCATTTACTGAAATTTGGTTCCAAACCTATTGTTTGGAATTTAGTTTGAATGGACGAAAGGTCGGACAAAACGGTATCGATATCACCTCCTAAAGTCCCATCATCTAAATACCAAACGTTAAATTTTGACTTTAAATTTTGAATGATTGGATTTATAGCTAAACTAAAAATTGCCGGCCTAAGAGGGTCACCCTGCTGGCAGCCGACTTCTGAAGATAAAGCGTTTCCGCGGTATAACAATTTACTTAGTTGGGTTGCCAAATGAAACGGTTGCGAAACGATACATTCGACCAAACGTTGTTCGGTGAAACATTAGTGAACCGTCAAACTTATTTTCAACTTTATATGGACAAATACCTTATATTCCAATTTCAATTAACGACATTTTTGAAGCAGGAGACAAATGTGTTAAAAAATCCTATCGCGGTTTGGTATATTGGTTTTTTATCCCATACTACCGCGCAACTGCAAAGTTGCCCTAATAATAACTACCATGAGTTTCAACTTATGCCCACTAGCTAAGAACTTTTGTGATAACACTGATAACCGATACTATTACCATGAATAAAAAATATTTTAACCCACGCCGCTAAATAAACCTGCACATCGCTAAATAACTGAATAAGTAACACTCAGAACCAAGAACGAAGTGTAAAACCTGGACAGTTAACGACTTCTTTATAAGGAAGCTGAAAGGCCCAATTAGCAATCCAGAGGAGCGATGCTCCGGATCCCCGAAATCCGAAAATTAGAAACTGGATTGGAAGCACAGTGAGCTGGGAATCTCTTGCGAAGTTCGGAGGTTGAGCTGGAACGTTACGGAGGCCTAGAACAGGCAGCCGAAGACCTGGTGGACCTAACGCTAGATGGTCCGACGACATTGTGGCAACAGACACTAGGAAGTGGAGAAGAGATTTCATGTAGGAATGAATAGAGAAAATTTGTGGAGGCACATGTTTTATACTGGAGAAATAGATGCTCAGGGTGATGAAGAACCAAGAAGGAAGAACTCTTTTGAGATAAAAATCTCTTTTTCGAAAAATATAGTCGAGCCTCTATCTAAAAACGGCTTACGCGTAGCCTTCAATTGTAAATAGACAGGGTAAGAGCATGTATTTGTGACCATGCTAAGTGTATGGTTCCGATGCTAATGCCATCTCAAAAAAACCGGTCAAGTGCGACTCAGACTCGCGCACCGAGGGTTCCGTATTGAAGATAATATGCTTGGTAACCGCAAACGAAAATACTCATTTTGTTATGAGCTTTATCTACTATGCATTAAGGTCCATTTTGACTAGCCTAAATATAAGTTTTCAAAGCTTTTGGTTGGTTCTCAAAAACTGTACATAATGAACACTTCATTTTATTTTTCCTTTAAAATTTAAGTAATTTTTTGTACTTTATTGGCTATAAATCAAAGTCACAGAAAAACAATAGTTTTGAAATGCGCAGATTGGGCCGTCTCATCTGACACTCCATCTGCTATAATCAAACCACTTTTAACGCCCCATTCTAGACCTTTTCAATTATTTATAAAAATAATTTCATATCTTTTTACTGTAAACAGATGAGGGCAAGCAAGTTACTATGCCAATTTTCAAGTCGATAACATTTGTAGCTGCTGAGAATGGCCTGCTGTGCCATACAAACAGACAGACAGGCAGACAGACAGACATCGTCTCATCATAAGGGTTCCTTTTTTACCATTTTCGTACGGAACCCTAAACTGAACAAGTGTTAACTATTTTCTGTACATACGAGTATAAAGTTATTTGGTTCTTAATCTGTCTCAGGTGGCTTTAGTATTTATAAACACTTTAGTCGCCTGTATCTCGAGATCCAAAGTCTACTTAGTCTTGATAGTTAAGGTATTGATATTGTTCAGATTTTTAGTACATATTTGTAGTTTTGGCTGTAGGGGGGGCTTGACTCATAAAAATGTGTACTTTCTTAATATTTCAGAAACGAAACCCTTATTCGAAAAATAGTTTCAACAAATCCGCAGTTTTGAAAGACTTATCTAACGACACCCCACACTATGCGGTAGATAAGAATTTAAAAAAAACATTCCCACCTTAGTTCACCTCATATATAAGGGAGGTAACAAAAAAAAAACAAGATATTATTTTACTACTTTGTTGGCGTGACTAATATTATGCCAAATATCAGCTTTCTACAACTAGTGTCTGAGCTAAGCTGCGTACGGACGGACGGACGTACATGGTGAAACTAAAAGGGTCCCTAGTTTGACTATGGAACCCTAAAAAGGTAAATGACAATTTCAATAACATTATATGATGTATAGTAGGTAAAGGCCAGGCCAAAGTACTCTACCGGATTGAAATAAGTACACGTTTTTTGACACGATTATAGTTTTGGAGACACACCTTGTATAATAAATAAAACAGAGTTTAAGATTTTGAACTTAAAACTATTTATTTTAAATAAATAAAGTTTTATATGTATAACTATAGAATCGCAGAAAAATGTACAAATCATAAACGACTTGGAAAAGTAGGGTTGCCACATACATAGCATACAATTAACAAATATTTAAATTAAATAGGCCATTCACAATCAAACTTGTGTTCATGTATTGAACACACCTCTTTCTACCCACACTCATTTATACGTACGTTCCTAGGGCCAACTTTATAAAGCTTCCCATCCAAAAATAATCTAATCTGACTTCCTACTAACCTACTAAAATTATAAACGTGAATATCAAATGTGTGCCAGATTTTGTCTTAATTCGTTTGACCGATGTGGGATGGAGAGATAAACATAATCATCCAAACACAAATAAATATTATAATGGGAATTACTCGAAGCTGAAGGAATATTAGTAATATTGGGAAAAAGTAGCTTGAATACTAGGAAGAAGGATGAAAGGAAAATGCTTGCACCCACGTTTTGTTTAGGCGCAAAAACTTCGCAGATTTAAATAACCAAACAAACTGGGAATCGGCCACGCTTTGGCACAAGCTGCCAATTTAAGAATGAACGCCCTAAAATTTTGTTTCCGCGCTCTGATACAACATATAAACTCGTTGGTTAATAATAAAATAATATAGTTGCTTGAGAAACTAACATGGCTGAGGTCATTTGCTGTAGCTGTTTACATTAGTTACTAAATTCGAAACCTCGAAAGCCTCGTCACTTTCACTCTTAAATTGAGTGTTGGAGATGGAGCCAACGTAACTTCTAACTTTTTTTTTTTCAAATTTTGGCCCCAGTCTGACTATAATAATAAAATTCGTTGCCCAACAAAAACTCTTCGAGCGTATTTTCATGTTGGGGTTTCGAGGCGTAACAGAAAAAATGATTCGTCTTCTGAAAGACAGCTTTACGATGTCGTCTGAATTAATTATTGAAAATCTTGTCGACCAGCGGAAATCCAACGACATTACAAAGACTAACGTCGACTTTCACGACCTATTTTCACCAATTAATGTTACCATAGATCTCAAAAGAAAATAATTTTCTTTTTTCTTCTAAACACGTTCAAAAATGCTAATGCTAATATTAAGATTCTCATAAATATTAAGTGATACTACGATCATTTATAATAGGTTTAATATGCTTTTATTTTGGATGAAAACTTACCGTATAAAAATTAGATACAATTTTCTAAAACATTCACATGACAGTCTTGTTGATTTGTTTATTTTTTTAAACCTTGGGCAGCAGTGAGCTTTTCTGAAGTTTGGCGACATCAATAAATTTGAATTATTTCCACCGCAGTAGATCAGATAAGTATGATTTTAGTTTCGGTTTAATTTTTGTATTATAATTTAGGAGCTCTCTTCGAATTAATTATTGCAAACAGCTGGCGGGGACGCTCCGTTCGCGTTCGTATAGAATTTTGTAATATATTTAGGGCTGCCACTAAAATTAAGTCATGTGAAACGGGGGACATTTAGAGATTTAATCAGGACCGTTTTACTTTTAAGTTGGTAATGTAATTTAATTTACGATTTTAATAGTCTAACTAAAATCTAAACGTACAAATGAAAATTAAAACTAAAAATAAAACAGTAATTAAGTCTAAACATGACTCCTGAGGTATTTTCCAGGTGGTGGCAGAATTTCCTCGCTGAAAAGTTAAACTAATCCGTAGAGCGAGGAAACTGCCACCTCTTCAGTCTCCCGTGACATCAATAAGCCTCTTAAAAAAATATTTGAATAGGTTTAGAGCACTAACGGCCACACGAACCCTCGACGCCGAATGGAATAAAAATATATTTTGAGCCATGACTACTTCAGGATGATTATAAAACTAATCTAACCTAAAGGGCCTGAAATAAATGGTATGATGATAGGTTTGTGAAATGAATCAGTTTGTGAAATGTGGTTTAGCAAGTGATTTGATACCTGCGTCGTCGGTATATGCGGGTTCCATATTTAATTACAATGCAAAAAAGAACTGATTCAAAATTTACTTTCAAAATATGAACTTTTTTTTTTTTTTATGGCATAGGGAAGTCTGACGAGCACACAGGCCACCTGATGGTAACTGGAAACTGTGACCCATAGACATTCGCATTCACAAGACTGCAAGCCTAAGACTGCAAATGCGCTGCCAACCCTGAGGACTAAGATGGAATGCCTCTATGCTAGTCATTACACCGGCTGTCTTATCCCCAAACCGGAACACAACAATGCGAACACTGCTGTTTGGCGGTAGGTTAATGGATAAGATGGTGGTAGCGATCCGGACGGACCCCGCACAAGGTCCTACCACCCGCAAAACTAAACTAAACTTATGGACTAAATTCTCACCCAAGTTACTCGTAACCTACTCGTACCAACATGAAAATCTGACTCGAGCGCATTCGATCCAGTTTCCTTAAAACTAGATAAGCCCCGAGATCCGCATGGCCGCCTTAATAGCATTGCATCGCGTCGCGTCACGTCGCGACATTGCGTCGTTATAATAGCTCTTGCCATAAACGTGAAAACCAACTCGTCAATGTACATCTACTGGTCCAATGTAAATCAGACATAAGAGTATTCGTTTGAGAAATGGTTCATAAGTTTTCTTTTCAACGTAGCAGGTTATAAATCTGCTTGTGCGCAGTCTTTGAAGTCGATGTCCCTGCGGTACCGCGTCTCCACTTCGGTGTCAAGATTATCATGCGATGTCACTGTAATAAATTAAGCTCCTCGTAGGCTTAGGGTTACCGTATCCAAAAATAGGAGTTCAGTCTTCGATTTTTGTGCAATTTTTCTGAATTTTTTGTGAGACTTTCTGACCAGTGAGTGGAGACACGAAAAAAATTAAAATATCACTAGCTGGTGACACGAAATGCATAACGACTGGAAAGGTGCGCTTCATGTGACAGCTTGTTTTGTAGGTAAAATTATTGTCATGTGAAGATTCAGAAAAAAGTGCTTGAGTCACGACTCGCCGGGTCGAACTCTAATGTTGTATTTGCCACAGTGCATCATGAATGTGGAGGGCTATTAGTGGAAGGGTGAGATCTGAAAAGACATGGATTCCGTGTTCAGAGCGATAGGGATAGGCTGATCGGGATATTTGGAGGAAAAAAACCTGTTGCGCCGATCTCATATAATTGAGAAAATGGTGAGGCAAGAAAATGATGATGGTTTTCCTCTGTAGGTAACTCTATGTTATGCTTCGAAAAATGATAGCCCATTTAAGCCTCGAAGCGGCCAAGCTTAAAATACCAAGTGAGATTTGGTCCAAAACTGAGGACGGGCGTAGGGTAGGCTTTTGCCAAGCGGTGGGCCAGATAAATACAGACAAGATACCTTGTACAAATAAAAACAATTTAATGTTTTCAGTTGTCCTGACGTGTCAGAGATTTTCCAATCGTGTGGTAACCCTAGCGGCGGCCACTATAATTTCTAAAGAAAGTAATCGGGAATATAAATAATGCGGTCTTCTGTCTATGTCAGTCGGCTGGCTGAGCAATTAGTGATACCTCGTTAGGGTTGTCTTAGATATCAGTTTATCCACTTTTGTCCAACCTCAAATGGTTACTCACGTCCTTAAATTTGAACCTTACGGATATTTTCAATAAGACGCTTATTTTTTACCAACCGCGTTGCTTTAGTAACTACTATGGTTTTCCTGAAGTGTCAAAGTGTCAAGTGATTAAGAGCTTTATTCCGCGTTTCTTCTTTCCTAATAAATGTTAGCCATGTTATCCTCCCTTTTCAACTCTAAAGTATGAATTCTTAACCAATGAGTTTGAGTTATCCCGTCAAAGCGTAGAAATAGCATGAGAGGTCGTGCATATCTGGTTAGGGAGGTTTAACCGTTGGTTAAACTGTTCATACGTCTAAGAACTAGGTACGACGGTACAGACCTATTCACTGGGTTTAAAAATGGGGTTATTTGCCCTTGAGCTGTTTTATTTTAAATGTTAAAAAATACTTTACTACCATCATAATTCATACGAACGATTTATCTAACTATACTTATATTATAAAAAGGTAAAGTTTGTGATTTTGTAAGAGGTAATCTCTGGACCTACTGAACCGATTTCGTTTTTTTTTTTGCAAGATATAGCTACGTTTTTTGCGAGAGTCATTGACTATATATTTCAAAAAAAAATTGCCCGATGAAGTGGGCACGGCAACAGCTAGTTTATTAAAAACCAAATTATACTGGAGTAAAACAGAAACTAAACTATCTAATATTAACACTAAACTAATTAAATTAAGTAACTAAACTAACTATAGGCTAAAAATATGAGCCAAATCGCTGTCGCTGCTGTTGGCGCCCAGGAGGCTGGCATCATTGCCTCTTTGAACAGGAAGGCCTCTTTGACCAAGTATCTACCAGCCCTCTGGTCACCCATGACGTCATTGAGGCGGGAGGAAATCTGCAAAAAAAGTTTCCTCGCTCCTGGCTCCAAAGGACCAAGAGTCTCAGCTCCCAACGGCACCTACATGTAGCCCTCCAGAGCAGCATTATTTGCGGCGTTTTAGTTGTCTGGCGGCAGCAGCTCCCGACTTGGGAAAAGGAAGCTTGAACGTTGGACGGAGCCAGCGTATCGATGCAGGTAGCGTCCGCTCGCACAAGTGTCCTCCACATGTTCCACGGAACTAGGGTCATTCCGTCGGGCCGATTATCGTCGTCACGCACGATACCGTTCGGCTATATGGCCGGCACGTTGATGGAGACAAAAGCCTTCCGGATGATGTCGTTAAGGGTGGCATGGCGTTCTCCTTGAACAAGAAAAGCCATGGTGGTCTAAATTCTAACTTCGAAGTACGAGTACGTAGACGTACGCGCGTCATCCATTGAATATTCAAGTTTATTTGAGAACCCGCGCTCCGATGACATTGTGGGATTGGATCAGGGCGTAGATAAATCAACTTTTATGTTATTTCAGTGGATTCCTGCGAGAATCCGTTCAGTTTAGCTGTTATCACGCTGGCAGGGGGCCAGCCGCTACAGGTGGAGTGGTATTGCCTGATGATGCGTTTAGGAGTATAGTCCGAATCCATCCATACTTGTTGTGCTGTATTGTTTTGCTGTTATGCTGTGAGATTATTTTAATAAGTCCATATCTACTAATATTCTTTATTTTTAAAGTAATTTTCTTTGTTTGTTATGCTTTCACGCCTAAACCGTTGAATCGATTTTAAAAAAATTTGGTACAGAAGTAGCTTGAACCCTGTGGAAGAACATGGGGCACTTTTTTCCCTGGAAAATTGAGCAGTTTCCACGGGCATAGCGATAAACAACTTTGCGGTCGCGTCGTGGGCAACTGCTAGAAATTCCGCTTATAATTCGTTCATATTTGGGGATTCGCTGCAGAGTCTGTAATACATAGGAAATATCTTTTATTTTAATAAGGCGCTGAAAAAAAGCCTAAAAAACGTTTTAGAAATATCATATAAATATAATTAAAGATAGGTATTCTCAGCAAGGTTTATTTACTTCTCATCATAACACCTAGTTGTTGATAATTTTGATCAGCAAAAAACGCGTGTTTATTTGATTTAAAAATGGCGAAAACATTCATCGAAATCAAAGTAAAAATGTATTTTTGCCAGAGCCAATCGAAATCCGAAATAGCACAAGGTCGATCTCCAAATAATCCACGCGCGGATGAAGCTGAAAGATTAAACTTTGAAGACCGGTCAGTATGTAAATTTTAACGAATTAAAAAAAAACATAGAATAATATAGGTACTACAATTAATAGTTAAAACTAAACTTATTTAAATCTCATCTTATCTTCACTAGTACTTCATAATAATAATGTTTATTTTTTTATATTAATAGTAGAAAATTTCATAATATCTAAATAATAACCATAATCATGAGACAAATCTTCATCGTTTTGACTATGTTGTTTTTATAAAAAACTGGACCTGCACGTTTTAATTTTTATAAAATTATTTCTTGAAAAAAAAGCAAATTAAAAAAAAACGGAAACGTACAGCCCTAGTTTTTCATAACTAATTCAAAAATCTTGGTTACTCTGTATGGATCAATGTCCTTTGCCTTTCCCTCTGGGATAAACCACATAAAAAAAACCCCCCTTAAAGTGACAATCTAAACAAAAAAAATAACGGCAAGATAGAGATATGTCAGAATTTTACAGCGGACCTTCAACATGGCTGTAAATTTAGTCGTTATACCAAGCTTATCGTTTCCGGTTTTACTAACCTATAAATAAATGATATAAAACCATATGAAAAAGGGTGGCTTCTACCCAACTGTGTCACCATGAAGGTTATGTTTTTCGAGTATGTACTATCGAACCAACGGAACCCTGACCCACCATAGAACCTTGTCACAGTGATTGACGTTAGGACTGTCATACGAAGCTATACGACAATCGTACGACAATCATTGTGACAAGGTTCCATGGTGGGTCAGGGTTCCGTTGGTTCGATAGTACTATCGAACCAACGGAACCCTGACCCACCATGGAACCTTGTCACATTGATTGACGTTAGGACTGTCATACGAAGCTATACGACAATTGTACGTCAATCATTGTGACAAGGTTCCATGGTGGGTCAGGGTTCCGTTGGTTCGATAGTACATACATATGTCTATTTCTGTGGCAAACTGCAGCCTAAACGGCTTGACGGGTGTTTAAATATGTGAGGTGTTGTTAGATTCGTCTATTTAGGTGAAAGTAATTAGAGAGGGAGTAATTTATTATACACTAGCGACCCGCCCTCGCTTCGCTTCGGTTTATGTGAGTTTTCTGTAACACGCGTACAATATCCAGAACTTATTGTACATAACCTTCCTCTTGAATCACTCTATCTATTAAAAAAAACCGCATCAAAATCCGTTGCGTAGTTTTAAAGATTTAAGCATACAAAGGGACATAGGGACAGAGAAAGCGACTTTGTTTTATACTAGGTACTATCGAACCAACGGAACCCTGACCCACCATGGAACCTTGTCACAATGATTGACGTACGATTGTCGTATAGCTTCGTATGACAGTCCTAACGTCAATCACTGTGACAAGGTTCTATGGTGGGTCAGGGTTCCGTTGGTTCGATAGTACGTAGTGATATGTATAGATGATAATACCCAAAATGCTTGTTGCTGGTTGGTTTATTATCGGACTTATTTAAACACTCTTAAATAAATTATTATTGTCTTTAACTCCAAGCTTATGGGTACTAGACAACAATAAACATTGCTAATATAAAAAATCATAAACAGTGTTCGCAGTTTTGGTGCCGATGACGTCGAAATGACGAAATTTTACACACGGTGCTCTACTTTCATTTAGCAGGTATTAACAGGTACAAAAAATAAAGAATCTAAAACAAAAAGCAGTAAAATTATCAGGGTTAAAGACAGCTTAATTGCAATCTAAATACGGATCACGGCACAACATAATTTTTTCAACCATTTATTACCTACAAAAAATGTTAAATTGAGTCAATTTTCTTTTATTAATGTCAATGCCTGAATAGTATTAATGACTATTTAACCATACTATTATTATTACAACATAAAATCATTTTTTTAATGATAATATTACTCGATGATTTTTGCTACTCTCTGTATCAATGAACTCAAGAAAGTTTAATACGGACGGACAGACGGACGGACAGACATGACGAATCTATAAGGGTTCCGTTTTTTGCCATTTGGCTACGGAACCCTAAAAAGGGTTTATAAAGAAAGGCAATACTCGAAAATTTTACAATGCTAATTGGTCTTTCATTTTTAATCATGATCGGCAACAAAAGTGCGACCCCTGATTATAAACTTAAGTATACCTAGATATCACAATGTTGTGAGCTTGCCCTGCCCACGCCCCGTCTTTCGATATACAAAGGGGTGACTAGACGATTGTTTTTCATTCAATGCTAATGCTCATGTGGGTTGTTTGACGTACTACTATCATCGAAAAACAATTTTCCCAGGAGATTTTTTTAAAGCAACTCTTAACTATATGTAACTCATTCGCGACGGGGACTGCGTCATCGTGAGCGTCATAAGATTTTTATAACTAGATTTTTGTGTCTGCTATCCGCTAACTTTAGATTGCGGGTAGATTTAGCATTTAGGTTAGGGTGATAAACTCTATGGAATGTCGACGCTATAAATAAATAATTAATTCAACATTAATCTCGTAAGAAAGTTCATTAGGATTACCTACTCGACGTTTTGTTGGGTTAATATATCCAACATGACGCTTCAGGTCAGGTGTTCCAAATAGAATAAGTATTAGTAATCGATTTTTACAAGGCCCATAATTACAAATACTTACCTTACGGACTAACATACGTAGCTACCTCAGCATACACCCAACTTGTGGCGGTGGGTGCAGTATTGGGCGGCGGGTCATTGCGCGTGAAGCTTCATTAATAGTATTTACAGTAGTTTTTCTTTTAAAACCACTCAAAAGGAGATTTGTTCTGAAATGGCCGCCATCTTTTTTCTTGGTCATTGATCATAATTCACTGGAGTATTTCTTTGAGGTTAGGCGAGCCCGAGTGATACAGGAGTCCATTGGTGACAGAATCGTTAATTCCAATTCTATTTTCTAAAGTTCTGGTTGTGCCCGCGTTCAGAGACACTAATAAAACGGCTGTCACTGTAAAAAAGTGGTACACCTTTAACCGGAATCTTAATTGATGTAACCATTTTTCACATGGAGAATTTAAAAAATGGCGGCAAAGTTATGGTTGACAACTAAAATGACATATGACGTCTTATTAATTATTTGAAACGAATCACCTAATTACGCCGGCTTCCGCCTGCTATTTTGGCAGCACTGCAACGGAAGTGTATGTGACGCAAACTTGAGCCCATGCAGGCTAAAAATAGAGTCTATTTGAGAGTACACGTGCAAAATGCTAGGCGTTTTGGACTTTGTTAACCTCTGTCTAAAATGGGCGCTACCTTTCGAGAGAAACAGGCAGGTTACTCATTAGCTTAAAATGCGAAGCTGGGTTCGTTCGTTTCACTCTGCACTTATTACGCGATCGAGAGAAAATAATAGAGCTACGCATTTACTTCGAAATTCGATTTTCAAAAAGTAACGTCTATTTATAACAAGTGATCGGCTGTCTTCGTCTTGGAACTTCCATGGTAATATTATAAGCGATTTTGGGGAACGCGAATTTGCAAGATTCAGGACGTTTTAATACCATTTCGCCCTTGTTTACCCGTTCGCAAAACGGTACTAGGCCTGTTATCCACATTCAGCCATTAAAATCTACATTCTGATGATACGTATAAATAATTAGTAGGTTTAACTTACTCTGTTCGGGTTCGTATGTATTATGTAAGGCACTCATTATCCATTATTATTTCCATACAATTGTAATTGATTGATAATTTTGCAAACACTTTGCATTTTTTATTTAGCTGACTTGCCTATTAAGCTTCAAAATGGCATCCAAGATATCCTGGTCAATATCCCATTTATCGGCAGACAGCCATTAAAAAATCCATAAATCTATTTCTAATTGTTATGTTGTATGAAATAGCAAATAATGGTTTTTCAAATAGTCGCATTAAGAAAACTGGAGATTTAAAAAGGATGCCTCTGGCACAGATTTCAGGCTCTGTATATTACCTAAATAAAAATGTAACCAGCATCTAAAAGAGCCCATTGATTATGATTCGACAGTATGATGTTGAAACTGATTTTGAGTGGGGACGTAATATTGGGGTATAAACAAATGTGGTCATAATGTATACCTACTTAATTATTTTACACTATCAAGATTTTTAAAAGGTTATTGTGTGTAATCCACTAAGTTAAGGTTATCTTATGTTTAGGTATTCTGAACTTTACATATTAAGATACGTACCAAATTACCCATCTACATTGATATCATCCAGACTTACATATGAACATGAAACTTTCCGATTTCTATCTAAAACATCATGTAATAATATCTTCCTCGATACCTTACTAACCAATTAGTATATCACGAAATAGAAATTAGATCGTTCGCCACCAGAGCGGTGACATTGGTGTTATTTTCTAACGCGACTTCTGCCTGGGCGATCTTCTAAATATCTCAGCGACGAACCAATCTGCGAGTGTCTTGTGGACTATTCAATCGTGCTGTCTTGGATATAGAGTACCAGGTCTAACGTAACTTCCACTTTGAACCGCAACGTGAACGAATAGGTAAGTAGGTAAGAATAAAAATATTTCAGTAAATTGGTAAGAGAAGTTTTAAAAAATAACGAAAGGTAAGTATGGAAATGTAGGATTTGATGCGATTTTTTAAAATAGATAGTGATTTAAGAGGAAGGTTTTTATGTATAATGAATTCTGGATTATGAACGGGTTAATCAGAAAACTCATATAAACCGAAGCGAAGTGAGGGCGGGTCACTAGAACAAAATATAAGAATTTAAATTTATTTTAGATATAACTTGTAGATATAGGTAATTAATCGTTGCATGAAATAAAGTTATTCTATTCTTTAAGACGAGCTGTAGGCCTCCAACAAGATGGAGTGACGACCTCGTCAGGATCACGGGACCGCGGTGGATGCGAAACACACAAGACCGGTCTGAGTGGAAAGCCTTGGGGGAGGCCTATGTCCAGCAGTGGACGTCTTTCATCTGACATGATGCTAATGATTCTTTAATATTCTATGTTTATCGTATCCAATAGGTACCTGTATCTATGGATAGACATTGAATAATAGTAAATACTTGCCTATAAAAATGATAGTCATTTAGATTAGGCTATGATGAAATGTTTGCAATATCATTAAAACCTAGTTGAACAGATCCGAGCCTGAGTTGAATAGTTCTTGAATTCCACTCCAACTCTGTCCCGTCACAGAATATCACCACCCCTCTGGCAATATTATGAATGAACGCATGTGCAATCTAGAAATACATCTAATGAGCTGCGCGGCTCGGTAAATCGTCGCTAATAGTAGTAGGCGCAGCTTGCGCCACTTTCGCTTCATTGATATTCGGGAGTTAGAAATGTTAATTATTACTAGGAAGATGGGATGGGAGTTCTCGAGCTGAGAATGAATGAGTAGATTAAAATTTTCAAACACCCTGTAGGCGCTGTTATTTTACAAGCGTCTTATTACTACAATGCAATGTTTGTATTTTCACGGAAACGTACGATCGTGTCTTACTATTTCAGTCAGTTACAGTAGAAAAAGTACTGAGGTTGACTGAAGTAGCATGACACGTTCGTACGTTTCCGTGAAAATACGAAGGAAAGCAATTATGCACTACACCTGTACGTAGGTTTAGGTCAATACAATTCAGATTTGAATCAGATCCCATTAATGGAGTAGACTGAATCTGTAATCCCAATGAAAACTATGTTTTACACTGATAATATTTTTATTTTAAATCAATATTTTTTTACATTTTCTGAATAAACTGATTTCAACGCGGATGAAGTCCTAAAGCTTAAAAAAAACAAGTTATTTACACGCGCTAAAGTTCCACAAGTTAGTTTGATAAATATTTATTTATAGGTGTTCTAAATTTAATAACCATCTACAGCAAGATTTAAATGATTCGTCATTTGGAAGTTCAGTGAACCTTGTTTTATTATTGGAATATATGTGACTGTCATTGCTAAGAAGTTCCAGTTTAGTCTGTAGTAATAAAGTCAACTTTGTAACCTCTGTAGAAATCTCCTCAAGTCAATAAAATCATATAGCTACTTACGTTACGTTTTAAATTTACCCGTAACTTTGCAGGAAATAAAACTGTTCTTTTTATATATCTACGTCTGCGTATAAGTCATTTATCTCTGTATCTTCGGGAAATGTTCATTTTACCGGCTAGGGTATAGGTTAAGGGTCCGTCCTCCATAGTTCCATACCAAATTTCATTAATACCGGTTCAGCGGTTTATCAAGTCTTTCGCATTTATAATACCAGGGTATAGGATGGATTAAGGATGGATATCTGAAAAATATATAAATGCTTACTCCCACCTAGTACTATTTGTACAGCCAGCATTATAAAGTGCTGCACACTTTATCTTTAAACTTTAAAGTTGCACACTAAATAGGCCTTTGTCACTGTAACGTTATTTATGAACTGCTGCACTTATCTGTAATGAGGCATTAAAACGTAAAGCGACAAGCATGCCTACACTGATGCGGGACTTTGGCTCCGCTCTATGAAGTCAGTAAATTAAGTTTGGACCATCAAGGACTTTAAATGTTGGCCCACCATAGAATCTTATCATAATGACTGCGTCAAGTGACGAGATGTAAATTACATAGAAATTAAACGTTAGTTTTATGTCACAAGGTTCATCAATTAAAATCCGTGACCGTACCTACCTACATACGTCGGTACGCGATGTTTAATTCAAAACTATATCTCCAATAATAAATATGTGAACGGAAGAGGAAGCTCATAATACGCATGAGTATATAAACTTCGGTTTATTTCGGAAGACGGGCTATCGCCCTTCCAAATACATTCCAGGAATGGGATCGGATGGCGTGTTTTTCACTCGTGTCAACAGATGGAAGTGCCACCGATTTAAACTATTTCAGTGACTTTGTAAACCAAGAGCGGTTTTTTCTGCCGAAAATTGACTGCTTTTACACACTTAAATCATTTTAGTTGCGGAATTTATGTAAAGCAGTACTTTACTTATGATTGAATTGTTTGAACACGTTTTGGACAGATATAAATTTAATTTAATACATAAAAAATTTAATTTAAAAAAAAATGTTCGAACAAATTGATTAGTTATGAGGATTACTGACATAGTCCGATCTTTATTTTTGAATATGTTATAGATAGATAGAAAACTAGTTCTGTAAGTTTTCCTTTTCAAGAGAAAACTTTCATGGAAAGAAACGAATTAAAAAAAAAACAGAAACGTACAAACTGGTTTCTCATAATTAATAAATATACTACATCATTAAAAAATTGTGGCAATTTGACCTGATTTGGGAGATGAGAAACGTCATCGCTCGGAACAAAAATTGACAGCCACGCGAGTTAAGCGTCGTCGGTTCACAATTAATCCTCTTCGATCCAATTCAACTAACAATAAAACAATAAAAATATATAGGAGTGGAGGATTCGTGTGTTTGTCGTGTGAAATTTCTAAATGCTTAATAATAAGACTCTTCTTTTATTGCAATCCATTAAAAAATAAACAACTCTGTTGTCATCATATCACAAAACAACATCGAGAAAATGTCTTTCCTGTCTAGACGCCGACGTTTTGTGCGCCCTCGATTTCAGTGTTGTATAAAACCTGCGCGTTTAATTATTGTGTTGACATTTATAGACTATAACGTGATGATAACGAGTTCATTCGTTTTGTTGTGGACAGCGGGATTACGAAAACATCTCAAACACGCGGACACCCAAGCTTTAAATCAGATCAAATTTGTTTCTTTTGAGAAGGTGACATGTGACATTTATCTTGGCCAGAATTTGTTTGTGACTCTGTAGTGCCACACCACCTTGCGAGGTTATATGCCCGCCTTAATTTTTTGTACCAACATGCTAAGGTGTGTGTGTCTACATTGGTACAGGAGAGCACCCTCTGCGTAGCTGAAACCGTCATCTCCTCAGGCATCTTAGACCGCCGCCGAGTTTTGATTAGTATTCCAGCTAAATGTGCAAACACACCTTAAGGTTGGAGCCTTACGGGAGCTCTATTTTTTGCTTACATAGTGTGTTGTTTTTTTTAGTGCTACATTATAAAAAACTAAAATGACTTTTTAGCCAAATTAAAAGGGCCATTACAGCCGTTAAATGTCCGACAGCAGTCGGCATTGATACCAATCACTCAGATGTGTTTAGGAGTCTGAACGTTGTTGAAAACGGACAAACTGGTAAAAATATTTTATTTTTGAAAGTTATGAAATGCATGAAACTGTAATTTATTAATTGTAACTATTTAATAAGTTATCACATTATTCCTAATAATTGAGTTATCGTTAGATATGCGAGACGCGATTTACTCGCAGCATCTTCTTGCCCGCTACGAGATTCCTGCTTGGAATTAGACGGTTAAATAATCCTTACTATAAATTAAGCGTGTTTTAGTTTCGGGGTATGGCTAAACAAAATTATAGGTACACTGCTTGGAACGGACTTCCATAACCTGGTGTAAGTATACCTCTATGTAAATTTATATTCTTAGTACCCAATCCTACATTTCGGCGGTCTACAGAAATCTTATGAGGCATGAATACTACAAACAAAACACCCGTTTTACACTGATGAGTGATGACAGTAATCTTCGCGAAGCTGCATGTTATAATCAAATAAAACTGACTGACTGTAGTAAAACAAGATCCAGGAATGAACTTCAAAGGCATAACTCTACCGAGTTGAACGTTAATGCAAATGTAAGGGGGTTAATTGTTCTGAAACTCCATAAGGAAAAGGTTTAATGGGCTTAAAATCATAGTTTTGTTCAAAAACAAAGCGAGCGATCGTTTGAAAGTTATAAATAAATATCATAAGGGTATTTTAACCTCGTCTATTTAAAACGATTTAAAAATAAATTAGCGTGCAGGGCTATAAGAAAAAGTATTCCGCTGCCAATTTAAGAACACCTGTTTGTAATTGCGAGCAAAAGTTTACATTATCCTATGTGGTTTATAATCTAATATCTTTTTAGGCTAATTCGACTTGTAAAATAAACCCTCTGGAATGTATTCCAGAGATTCTGCACTACAAATAAACATGGAAAAAGATTACGTTCAGAAATAGATACAAACTTTGAAGAGTTTAAATCTAGGGCATATAGTGTAATAAGCACGGAAGCCTCGGGCAGATTTTCTTAATCCATACAAACATCCGATGGCTGCGGCGCGAGTTTCGTCAGCTCATTTTTCAGAAGACTTTCAAGACGTATTTTCGTAAGTGGAGCGTGCGGTATAAACATCTCCGGCAACGTCTACATTAGTGCATAAATCCGTAAACACAATGCCGAAGGCGCCGTGGCCGTATGCTTCTCTGGAAAGTTTTGATTTAAAATTAGCCCGAGTGATTTCTCGCCTCTTACGCGGCATAAATTTTCTCAAAGCTCGCGGTATACATTTTAAGAATTCGATATAGTTAACTGACGCGATGTTTATAGTTTTTCATGAAAAAGCTTTTGCATCTACTTATATCGAGCTATAATCGGTAAGGACTTTGCATTTAATATCACAAAAATCAACAGGGAATATTCATGACTTTTCATAGCTTCAACAAGTTACATGAATCAGCTTTTATTGAAGCTGTGAGAAAAAGCATCAAAAAAGTCAATCACCAAGATTTGACCAACATAGATTTGTTCCTAACTCTTTCTAGCAAAACAGAATTTAACATAGAGTTTATATGGCTGACCTTTTACATGACGTCACAGAGCATATATCGGAACCCTCTGTCTAATTAGCAGTTTAAATTGCTTGTATTATCCGTATTTATTGGCTGATTTTAATTTTGGTCTCATTTTGTTGATCTCTTTTGCGGTATTTTAATATTTTGTTGAGAGATGAGATTTAAAAAATCCATGCATATTCCCTATTCTGATGAATTTAAAGTCCTGCTTGATTTTGTAATAACATAGCCTGTACATTACTATTCTATACATCCCTTCCCGCTGAAAGCACTATTTATATGAAACATCAGATACCAAATCGTCATTCGAGACTAAATCGAGAGTAAGAAGTGATGGAGATAGCGTAACTTGCATAAAAGTTAATTAGTACTGATTAAGACACCTATTTCATTTTCTAATTAAAAGATAAAAAAAAATGTCATTTATTCAGTAAGTAGGACGGACGGGCACTTTTACACGTCAAGAATTTACCAGAGCTCCCCAAGAGGAGACCCCTGCTAAAAAGAAACGCCGCAAGAATCTCAGCAGTCAGTCATTTTTTAAACATATTTCATATCATAATGGTACTAGGTAGTCTAAGCATTATATAAAGCTAAAATACTAAATAAAATACAATAATATCAAATAACATGAGTAGTTCAGCAGGAAAACATGCCAAAAAACTTGGGAGAGAGATATAGGGGGAAAAGGAAAAAGAAACACCTACTTGTGTATAAGACCGTGCAAGACGACCAAATAAAAGTTTCGATATATTTTCCTACATCAACGGTGTCCCATAGACAAGATAAAGTATTTTTACATTTGAACAAATTATTATTGACTAAGTTTCGGATTTAGGCCATGCATTTTTGTCTGTTTGATTGAGAATTGGTCAAGGTAAAGGGGGATGTTTGAAGATGCTCACTTATATGTCTTTCCTGCTATGCTGCGCAAAAGAAATCCCTGATGCACAGATTGCGGGGCGAATTGGCGAATTGTTGTTGTGTATATTACTCGTAGAATATAGTTGACATTTAAGTATACTAACACTAGATTTAAGTTATTGTATCTAACCATTATGGATTTATTATCTGAATTAAAATATTTGAATTGAATTGAATTGAATAGCATGCTGAGTTCTATTGCAGAGGTTTCAAGGCTCCTTTGAGGAGCATTGGAGCGAAATCCACAGACCTCAAATAAAACTAATTTTGTTTTCATTTTACATGTTTTTTTGTGCCATATGTATATTTGTGTCTAGTTAAGTGAACCTAACATAGAAAGCTATTTTCTGGAATAAATAATTTTGTTATTTTTTTAGATAGATAAAGATAAAGAGACATTTATTCGCAAAAATACAAAATTACATCACAATAGCGAAACGGTCCCAACTCAGCATTCGCTACCCGTCAATCCAGCACTGATCTTCCGTTGGAACCGCTAGGAAAGTGACACACATAACATAAAACAAAGTCAAAAGAAAAACAACATGATTTAAGATACAATAATTCGTTCGAGATAACCAAACCAAAAATGTGCATCCAGTTATTGCTGGCAACACCAAGAAAACAAAAAACAAAAAAGCTAGTAGTCTATGGGAGGCTAAGTCAAAATTTTACAGACCGAACCGACGGAATGCGTCTTAACGTGGCATTAAATGTAATGAACGTTTACGTAACTAAACTGTAATTCTATGGAACTTGCTAACTATGTAAACAAGCCGCCATACTAAAATTGACATTAGATGTCAATTTCAATATATTGTTTGTTTACATAGTTAGCAAGTTCCATAGAATTACAGTTTAGGCAAAAGTACCTAGAGAACTATTCCTCCTTTCATTTATATCTTAATGCCATTGACGGATTTATTGGTAACAGCTAACTAAGGATAAAATGAAATACTTATACATGGATTTTTTAAATCGCATTTCTTAACATTTTACTTTATGTTATATTTATTTATGATCATAATATTATTACCAATGCTGAAAAATACATACAGTTGAACATAGAACCTTATTCTTTGGAGTCGGTCACTTCGAACTCCGAAAAGACAACATGGTTTTCTGGACTTTTCTATGGCAAGTTTTAAGTCACTTCATTGTTAGCGTTTCTGGGCGCAGTTACATCAAAAAAAAATTACCTCTGTATGTTTGTGCTCGCAAAACTCGAAAGTACTCGTTTGACTTAAATTCAAGAGTGTTTTTATTTTGTATTATAACTTTACTTGGAACTAACAATGTAAACAAATCTTGGAAGTCAATGTTATCCTGCTTCTAACTGTCGGATTGACTTGAAAATTGGCATACCTACTTATGCGATTCCGATGACAATACAATAATATGGTACCATCGAGTTGGTATGACCATGGAGATGGAAGGTAGCCTAGGAACTCCTCAATGGCGCATAGTAAATCCGACGAGTTTGGGCTCATTTGACTCGTCATTTGATGGTGAGTACTGTACCCGCAATAATGCGTGATATTTTTTTTTTTAAGGTTACATGATTGTACAGGGTGATTGGTTTTTCGATACATTCCTTTTAGGGGGCAAAGTAGAGTTCAATTGCTGCAAAAAAGGTTATGTACTCTAGTGCCCTGTCCGAAATCAGCAATTAATTACTAATTGAACTTTATTTTCTTAAAATTAATGTTTAACATGTAGCGTGCATATTGCCCAAATCACTTCCTTGGCTTTTGAATACGGTATAAAAACATGGTAGAAGTAAAGAGAATTGAAAATGATAAAGTTTTCCTTGTAATAGTTTTCGTTAGTTTCCTAGTAACAGAATAAGACATATGACATCTTTACAGGTTAGGTATAAGTAGTTGCACACTCATGCACTTTGTCCCTTTAAGGTCTAAGAGATTAGTGCAGCAGTTCAAACATGACGTTTACTTAAGTCTCAAAAAGCTAAAGAGTGTAATTAGCGGTATGTGAGGTGAGGCCGACCGTCCTAGGTAACCTATAAAAAAATCACCTAGGTAGGTATAAAAAAGACAAAGGTATTTTTAGGGTTCCGTACCCAAAGGTTAAAAACGGGACCCATTACTAAGACTCCAATGTCCGTCTGTCTGTCTGTCACCAGGCTGTATATCATGAACCGTGATTAGCTACACAGTTGAAATTTTCACAGATGATGTATTTCTGTCGCCGCATTAGTAAGAACAAATACTAAAAACAGAATAATATAAATATTTAAGTGGGGCTCTCATACAATAATAACGGCAATAGGTAGACGCTTGAAATATTCACAAAATGTTTAGTTGTACTTGTATTCACTTTAAAAATAGATAATTATAATAAAATAAAATACATTTTGAAGAGGGACTCCCGTACAACAAACATGTTTAATTTGATTGTATGGATGGAACCCATCGTGCGCGAGTCCGACTCACACTTGGCCCCCCTAAAAGGAATGTAAGTACCTACAGAATCACCAATCATCCCGTACAGCAAGTTTTTGTTTTAGGAATACCTACTTGTTGAGACTGAGTCACAGCGAAGCGTGGCTAGGTTTAACTATAAATAAGGTACTAATTTTCTAAAGACCGTGATGCAATAATATTCTTAAGCCATGTTTTAGATGGCCTAGAATGAGACCTAGTCATGTCACGACAAAACAATAAAACAATATTACGGGCGCATCAAATACTGCCTCACGAAGACTTTTACGGTTCAATCGTTAACTACGGCTGGGTTTATAAGGGTCTGTTTACACAGCCCGGCTCTGTCATTAACGTAACGACAAAGGAAGTGCACATGCTAAAATAAACCTTATTACATTGACTTAAAACTCTTGTTTCAATCGTGATCAAAATCTGCTGTCCTCTCCGCCGGTCTGTGTGAACGGACCCTAAAGGTCCTTCAAACCGTTCTAGTTACGGTATATACATATTCGTAAGTTACTACTACAGTACGTACAGTCAAGGAGTTTATTTGTTGAGCCGCTATGGAACCCTGTCATGACAGCAGTGTCAAGCCGTATGAAAGAAATTACGCTAAAATTAATGATTAACGTTATGCGACAGGGTTCCATAGTAGATCACCAATTAAAGTCCGCGAGCGTACAGTGCGTAACATGCTAGGTACCTGAAATTCATTCCTATTATTTCTTCCCGTAGGGGATTGATTTTAAATAAATCCTTTCTTGATGGACCTCTAGGTACCTGCCCAAGGAATAGTCCCTCTTAATTTCCCACAAAACTATACACAAGTACACGTCGATAGACTCTAACTTCTGCAATAAATAGCTTGTTAAGGTTTGTGAAATAAGTGTTTAGTTTATGTCATAAATAATGCCAGTTTGTAACTGTCATGTCACGCTTTCGAAGTTTGCGCTATCCTTTAATACGTAAGTTAGTTTTTTTTTAAAAAGATTCCAAAGTTTCTGTTTGCAACAATATTTGGAAATAAAACTAGGCACAAAGAAAAACAAAGAGTAATGGAGGAGTCATATATCTATCAGCAACGATTCGCATTTTGTCTATAGAAAATGGCCGTTTTGTTTAGTGGTGGCAGGACCTTGTGCAGGGTACGTCCGGAGCGCTACCACCATCTTAACCATTAAACCTCCGCCGTGTGGGGATAAGACAACAGGTGAAATTACTAGCATCGAGGCATTTCATCTCAGTCCTCAGGGTTGGCAACGTTGGGCGGAATGAATGGACAGCCACTTGACCGCCCGCCTGCCTCGGCGGCGTCCCCACTCATCATCATCATCAGGGTTGGCAACACTTTGAAGTCTAGAATTGCAGTTTTGACATTTCAAATATGGTCTCAGATCCCACTAACCATCAGGTGGCCCGAGTGCTGGCGTGCCTTCTCATTCCATAAAAAAAGTATCCTTACGCATGCGAAAGGAGAATTGATGTGTGCGCATCTTGATACAAAGTTATTATTTGATTTAGAAAAAATGCGAATCGGTGCTGATAGAGGTGACTCCACCCTTAACGAACGAAGAAGAACTATTACGAATATACGTGAGTGAGAAGAACCTGAAGAACTAAAAACTAGACCTTTAAGGGAGGGAAATAAACACGAGCAAATGTCATCATCCCACCTGTAATCCAACGGTCCTAAAAAAATACTTAATTTGAAAAGTAAGAGTAAGAGTTTCCTTTAAATGAAAAAGACATGAAAGAGGGTTTCCGATTCCTTTGAGACAGACACATGTTAAAATAATTGACATTGTAGTAGTTTTAACCAGCTTCTACAAATAAACTAATATTACCGCCATTACATTAAACTATTAAATGTTCTTACATAGACATGTAGGTTGAGTTACGTTTATATATTCGTTGTAATTCAAACTCCAGACGAGACATTAAAACAATGATTAAAAGCAATAGAACTATAGGTATCATATTCCTAATCACTATACTTTCGTTAACACTATACCTCATCGTTTGGAAACAGTTACTGATTATTGAACATCACGCTTGGAGTTTCCATTGCTTCGAATTCGTTCTAAAAAATGAGGGATCAGTACTGGATCTAATTTTATGTCTACCTACATACTGTATTTAAAGATCATAGTCCGTCATAAAAGTTTACTGCCTGGCATACCAACTTTGACGCTAACTATATTAAAAATAACCGCGTAACTTTCTGGGAATAGATAGATATATTTTATTTAGGTATATTCACACTAAAATCATAATAAGATTAATAAGTAACTATAAAATTTAAAAATCATGCATTTAAATTGTTTAATTAAATAAAATGAAACTAAAAAAAACTCAATTTGAAGTAAAAAATAATATCATAAACTAAATGATTTTATATCTTACCTGCAGCAACCAAAAAAACAAAAAAAAACTTACAAAAATTACCCGCGCAAAATCCTTCACACGCGTGCACGTCACGAACTCATAATATTTTAAAATAAGAACATCGCATCGAATCATAAAAATCGGTATCGATTATTCTCGGCGGACGGGCGCGCGCGGCGCGGCGCGTCTAGTCATTGACGCATTCGTACTAATTCCGTTGCAGCGACTATTCCGCGATTCTGTAAACACCGCCGCGGTAACACACGTCCAGTCAACGCTGGTCTTCGAACCCCGGCGAGCTCTTACGGTTATCGTCTCGGATATCACTGAACGTGGGAGGTGTGATGGCTCTGCATACACTGGTAGCTTTAACCATCCTAATGCGTTAAACTAAAAATTGCTGTAGACTTTGTGAAGCAGGATCTAAGGGCGGGAACGCTTTGGCGGTTGTTTGTTTGAAACTGGCACGCCATAAGTTCTGTTTTGGGAGCGCCGTGACTCAGCGCGATGAGGAAATGCGTGCAAGTTATAATTTCGGATCGGCCGACATTGTTGAATGCTTAATAAATCTGGTAAAAATCTTCATGAGCTAAAATTCTTGAGCTCACGCGAAATTTATAGCAATTCGCCACTATTCATCAGTCCATCAATCCTCGGAAACATTTTTAACAATCATCGCGAAGTCAAAATAGATTTAGAGACTGTAAAACACTGTTAGACTGGAATTTTGAATAGACCACAGATTCTTTCAATGTTTTGTGTACATTCTCAGGGTTCGCATTGTTGGCAACAAAAAACGCAACCTATATCTACATCTTTAGGATTGCACACATACGTCCATGGGTCATATACACAGCCACAACATTCTTACTTTATCAGGTGGTCTAAGTCCTCGTCTGCCTGCTCCAAGCCATTAAAAAAACGTAATCCGGATCCAGATGTTTCCCAAGAGTAATCATATTTAGAACTGGACACTATCCAGAACGTTATCGCACTATGAACTAAAAAAGTTTGGGAACCCTTGTAATAAGGTATTTTCAATTGGTTTACATAATTCACAGGTATCTGTGTTAAAAGGATGTAGAGCAGACGTTCCCAATCTTTTTTATAATGCCAATACCGTGTCGCCGCACTGAGCGTTCATTTTTTTTATGTCTACTGTATACGAGGTTAACGATGTGTCTGTGGTACCGAAGCTCCTAAGGGTCCGAACAAGAGTTTTGGGCCATTGTAATAAGGTGTATTTTTGCATGTCTATTTTGACAACTCTTAATGACAAAAGAATTGCACATGCAAAAATAAACCTTATTACTATGACTCAAAACTCTGTTTCCAACGAGATAAAAATCTGCTCTCCTCTCCGAGCCGGTCTGTGTGAACGGACCCTAAGGGGATAGTCTGATTTGGACGCGTTTTTATAAAAATCGGTTGGGCCTTTTAAAGGATATAATTACCATTATATCGGGGGTTTTTATCTTTTACATCCTACTAATATTATAAATGCAAAAGTTTGTGAGTTTGTTTGTTACTCCTTCACGCTGCAACGGTTGTACGGATTTGGATGAAATTTGAAAAAGAGATCGGCTCTTACCCTGCATTAACACATAGGCGACTTATCCCTGGAAATTTTGAAACCTACGCGGATGAAGTAGCGGGCAAACGGTTAGTATTTAATAAAATCCAAATTCCAGTACAAAATACTTTATTAACAAAAACTCACTTATTCTTAATCGCTTCGCAAGCTTCTGCCATCTCGAGCCCCTCCATGATATACAGGAGGTTCTCCACTGACGCATCCTCGTCGTCATCAAACCACAACTGCAGCATATTCTTGGATCTGAGCACGTCTGTAGCGTTCTCAGATTCAAAGTATTGTATTTCGTCGGGCTTAAAGCCGAGTTTGACGGCGAGTTTCTTCCAATTGGTCAGTTTTGCGGAGACCGCGTCGAGCTGCCCCGGAGATATCATGGTAACGCGGGAACGGGTTGACTTCTCGTATTCTTCATCCAAGTTTGTTGAATCTGGGACCTGAATAAAAGGGGTCTATATTGTTTCTGCCATAATTACTTAGCCCCAGATAGACGGGCGAGTAGTCATCGAGCCATAAGTATCGCAAGTCCCTAATAATAACTCTATATTTTTAAGAGAGAGACTTGATTCAATGTGAAACCAAGTGCGGGAAGAGTTTTTTTTTTTTATATATATAACATTACATCGTTATAGTAATCGTTAATATCGTTGTGATGAATACCGCTATGTATCAGAGTTTTATAATGTTATTACGATATAGCGCGAGAATTACTTAACAATTATAACGTTAACGTTATCGTACAAATGGCTCACCTGTTCCATATCATTATTGTCTTCTTCTTTAATGAGGTCAGCCTCCATTTGCTCTTCTGTTATTTCTTCGTCTGCGGCCTCCTAAATAATAAAATAATAGAAAAAAAAAGCTATAAAATCATGTCATGTTCAGGTTGTATTTCACTTATAAAGAGTATTCTCTTACCTGTTTAATATTCTTTTCGGTATTATTTGAGGCAGTGTCTCCATTAGCGTTGTTCGATTCCGCTAAAGCGGCAACTTCGCGAGTGACGCGTTTGACCTAAAACAAATAAATTTATTACCGAGCGTACAAAACTTTAGTTCGAGAACATTATGTGCGGCAAAATGACAGTTCCAAACTAAACATAAGTTTAGTAAAAAAAGATAATGAACAGCTTCCAAAAAAGGAAATAGTACATTACTAAATTTAAACAGAAACATTTATTCGACGATTACAAGAAACAAACAGAATTGAACGTCAAACAAAGAATGGCAACACAGAAAACAAAATGAAACAATGAAGAAAACGAATTTAGAAGAAAAAAACCGGGAAAAAAGGCCGTTGCGCGACGAGTATAAGTTAAGTTAGCGCTGCCTTCACCGCGTCTCAAACGAGCTATTATAACCCCTCCGTCCACTATAATCCATTGATAGGAAAGGTTTTAAAGGGTTCAAGTAGACTTATTGTACATCCAAATCCATTAATGGAGTAGAGTGGGCTTACTTAAATCCATTTGGATTCTTTACACTTTATAATAATCTGGAATCCATCAATGGATTTAATTATACTATGAAGTCTACAAAGATCCATTAAACTTTTTATATACCGGGATCCATGAATGGATACTAAATGTCCACGAGTATCCATCAAATGATGGAATCAAGTGTATTAAAAGTTTAATAAAATCCGTTGATGGATTGCAGATTATTAAAAAGTGTAAAGAATCCAAATGGATTATATAAGCCCACTCTACTCCAGTAATGGATTTGAATGTACAAAAAGTCCTCTTAACCTGTTAATTGGATCCTGTCAATGGATCCTAGTGGACGGAGGGATTATATCAGACCAGCAACTTGTTATCAGAGTACCTAGTAATATAATATCGCATGAAATTTTAAAGCTGGTTGAACCAAAAAATGTGATTAATTTCTGATTTAAAGATAATTATTTATATTAAACGCGAAAAACTAAAACGAAGTTCAAAAAAGCTTTAAAAATCTGTATTATAATTTATGCTTATCGAAATCGAATCGATTTCATAAAAAAATGAGTATTTTCCCCCACGATACTATTTTTAATACGGAACCCTCGGTGCGCGAGTGCGCTTCGTACTTGACCATTTTTTCTTTTCAAATAACTTTTGTTCCCTAAGGTTAATATACAAATACATCTCTTTCAACCCGCTTCTCAGATAAAATGGCGTACTTTGAGAGTACGAGACAGGAGTACTGAGTACTGAGAGACGCACCATGTCCTCGAGGTAGTCGGGCAGGCGGCCGATGGGCGTGTTGGTGTGTATGAAGAAGTGCGGCGAGCGGCGCGCCAGCAGCCGCAGCGCGCGCCAGCCCCAGCCGCCGCACGCCGTGCGCCGCGCCGCGCCCGGCTTGCCGTCCAGGGCCGTCAGCATGTACGAGTCTGGACAGAGGCAGACGTGTTCAAGCCAGGGATCGTTACCGGTATTCTTACTACCGGTTTTAAATAAGGTATAACCGGTTATAATTGCATTTCGGTATTTATATCACTAAAGCTCTAATAAGCGGTATAATCAAAACCGGTATTCAAATGTAATAGCGGTTTCGACAATTGACAACATAACCCCTATTTGATACTTTACCAATAAAACCATTACCGGTAATACCTGTCAGTGTCCAAACAAGCAAATTTTCTAATTTTTAATTATGACAATCACCGAAAAGATTTGCTTCTTTATTAATTATTACAGAAAGCCGAGTGAACAAATTGATAACTAACAATTTTAAAGACGTCGTAAATCAATTTATTTGTTCAGTACTAGCAGACATTTCAACCAGTGTTAGCCAACAATGCTATCGATCGAGTTACGTTACACCTATTTGTTGGTATTATTTTTTAGCGGTAATCGTTTGACAATTTATATACAGGTATTCAACTTAACCGGTTTTACAATCCCTGGTTCAAGCAGACATTTTTTTTTTCTCAAAAATGATACGTAAAGTTAATGTTGGTTAGCAACAGTCCGGTTTATAAAGTTTGCTTTTTAGACTTGTTAAAATATTTAAATCGAATAATTTTAACTTTGGGTTACCTATGAAAATGTCGAATTTCACTTACCAACTGTTTCCTTTGTACTAATTTTAATATGGTGGAAAATACAATACGTACAGTCAACCTTATAAGTAGGTGCACACTTTTGTACCTTGTCGCTTAAACGCCTTTGACAGATTAGTCTATCATTTCAAACATGACGTTAAAGTGACAGAGTACTAAAGTGTGCAGCTTCTTATAAGGCCGACCGTACACATGCTATTAATTCTACTGAATCATACCGCCTTTGACGTGTTATGACTTATGGTGTTGTTTTAACTCGGCCGCCATTACTGTCAAGCGAATAAGAGCTATCAATACGTTGACAGTTGACAATAATGATAACAGGTCAAACACGATATGGTTTTTACCGCCTAGAATAGAGGTCCAACGGGCCTAGTATGGCTGCGTCTATATCGCGTGTCAAATTTGGATACAGCATCCGTCACTGTCGTACTTATTTACGTGTCAGAAGGTGACGAATGCCTTATTCATACATTGTCACGCGATAAACGCAGCCATGTTAGGGCCCCTGGTAAGCACCATAAGGAACCGGTATTTTTCAGACCGCGAACAACACGTGAAAGCCAATAAAAAAAACACATCACAGTCTATATGGATTCTATTTAGCTTAGTATAATTAACACGTGTGGTTGTTTCGTGGATTCAACCCTTTTCCCTAAACTTCGTTAAATGTAAAACAATGAGCCTGAAAACCACTTAGCACATACAGATACATACATACATACATAAAATCACGCCTGTTTCCCAGAGGGGTAGGCAGAGACGACTTCTTTCCACCTGCTACGATCCTGACAAATGTCTTTCGCTTCTTCCACACATACAGATAAGGTAATTAAAGTCGGCCTTGTAAGTAGCTTCTCACTTTTGTACCTTGTGGCTTTAACAACTTTGTCAGATCAGCGCAGCAGTTCAAACATGATGTTAAAGCGACAAAGCACTAAAGTGTTTAGCTGCTTATAAGGCCGACCGTAGCTAATTAAAAGAAACTTACGTAATGACGGCATGAAATCTCTTTCCTTAGTGCGGCACGCGGTAAGATTATCCGGGCACAAGTTCCACAGCTTAGTGAGCTCATTGCTGGAAATAAATTAAGTTGATTTCCTACTATGAATTTCTTTTAATATTTTCCTACACAATTAAATTTAAGCTGATAATAGTATGTGTGTGTGTTCTATGGCGGCAAGGATGCGAGGATAATATCTAAGTGAGGATGTTTCACGTTGTTGCACATGAATTGAACCGAACGAACAACCTTAAGGGTGCGGCACCACTGAGGCGGAGACGTGCCAATATTAACCAATAGAATCTAAGCTAACGAGTGCTCAACGTGACCGCACGCGCCATGTTTTGGTTAATATTCGCCTAAGTGGAGCCGCACCGTAAATGTTGATTCATAAGAACTGCCAGCATTAGATGTAATGGGCGGAATGGAGTTTAATGGTCATCACCAGTACAACGCCCCGGTGAGAGAACTGCATTGCCTGAGCTCAAAGTGAAACATTGAAAAGTGAGCTTGGATTTGTATTAGTATGTTTTTTTTTATGTTAGTGAATACAATAGCCAGGCGCGGGCCTTGCGTCGTCCACTTAAAAATTTATCGTACTTTCACAGATCAGAGCTCACTTTTCAATGTTTCACTGTGAGCCGAGGCAGTGCTGATCTGATGCCGAAACTTTATAATGTGTGATGACCTTTAAATGACGGCACTTACACAATCACCTTGCCTTACCATGCAGAGCAGGATTTTGGCTGCTCCAGTAATAGCAAACTATATAGTAGTACTATGTGGATAAGAAGTCAATTCTGACACAATAAATAAATAAATAAATATCAGGGGTACTTTTGGACATCGCGTGACGTATTCCTAATGATGTTCACGCTTGACTGTTACTTTTACATTCCGTTTAAGATTAAATAAATATTAAATGTACGTTTTTTTAATCAAAACTGGTTTGCAGAAATATTGAGATTATGTGTCAAACAGTACTGATTTGTTTGTACATCTTTTGTCTTTTCTATTGACCTCGACCTTACTATGGGTACTAGACGATATAAATACTTATTTAGAGAAATACATACATACTTAAATACATAGAATACATCCATGACTCAGAAACGAATAGTAGCACTCATCACACAGATATCTGCCCTTAACGGGATGAGAACCCAGGACCGCTAGCTTCGTTGGCAAGGTAAGGCACTAACAACTAGACCTCATTGTCAAACTTGGCACAACACTAAAACGATGCTGTCATTACTATTCCTTCACGGGCAATATTCAGACATGTGTCATGATTGACTTCTTTTCTGCCTTCTTTCTGAATTCTATAGCATAGTACCAAGATTAGTTTACTAACTAATCTTCAAGCTAATCTTGGTATTTGAAAGTCAACACAGCTCGATACGTACTTGCCCATATAGCACTTTTGCTGCCCCTCATACTCCTTAATGATATCACCGACTGGTCTGCGACGCATCTTGTGCTTCCTCACTTCTTCTGGTGATTCAGTCTGCACGGGTGGTTTGGGCTTTTGGAACTCTAAATAATAGAATAACTATCAAAATAAATAAAAATGAAATGGTGTTAGACTTGACAATGGGTAGGCATATTTGGCAATATTAATGATAATGTGAATAACGTTTTAAGCTGAAAATGTATTAAAAAAGTGCATAGATTTTTTTATGAAGTAGTGAATCCTGATTTAATAATTTTTGCTAATACTGTATATTTATAGCCATATATATTATTGCCATAGTTTATTACCTACTCATAGGCTATCATTACAGTCATTTGAAAGACTTACATTTTTCATACACTTTAAATTAAACACAGTAAGTGCAGTCTTAGGGCTGTATTAATAAACTCGTCTTGTATGTCAGGCCCATCACAAGATACGTCAAAGTAAATGCCAAACCATAGAACACTGTCATTTTAGACGCATCTCGAGACGAGCATTTGAGTTGAGATCAGTTTATTAATACGGGATAATAATTAGGAATCTACTCTTGAGGATGAAAATGTCCATGGGTCTCAGATCCCCCTCACCATCAGAGCTTGTTTGCTTTCTCTATGCCACAAAAAAAAGTAAACATACCAGGGCAGCCATCATTCTTCCACATGTTCCAATGCTCCTCCCTCTTTAATATGTGTTTTGTGCACTCTGCAAAGCGCTTGCCATTAGGGGGTGTCTCACCAAGTAGTCTGTATATGAGGGCAGTGGTTTCTTTTACCCACTCGGCCTGGTCATTTTTCAATTCTTGAGTTTCCCTAGAGAACAACACTTAAATTATGTCTTGTGTTTTCCTTTTCTTATACTAGCTGCAAAACAATTAGCTGTACTGCTTGACATTTATATATGTCACCATAGCTGAAGTGTAAGGAAAATAAACTAACAATAAGCTGTGTTGAATTAGAAAGAAGTGCGTGGAGCTGACTCCATGTGTTTCTGTTTAGTCTACAGAGTAAGCTCACGCCTTCTTTCCCAGAGAGTAAGCAGAGCTACAGAATTACCTACAACTCTTAAAACTTGCTGACATTTCTGTAACCACATTTTGCATAAATCGACATTAAATAAGAAAAAAAAAGTTAACAACATACATTTTAAACTTCACTGTAGAAGTCAGGTACTGGAACAGTATCAAGAACTGAATCAGCACACATCTTCTAAAGTTTGAGTCGGACAGCTGAAGTTCTAGAAGCTTCTGGTTTGTGAGGAACTTAGCGAAGTAGTGCTGCTCCTTGCTGGAGCCCTGCATGGTATCATCCGTGTGTACCGCCTTGAGAAGGTTGAGCTTCGATTTCTGCAGCTCAACAGCTTCTAACTTGTACGATGAGAAAGCCGACAGAACACTGCCTGAATGCTGAAAATTGTTAATATTCATTGTGATGCCTAAGAACATATCAAGTTGCTGACAAGTAAGAAAAAAAGTTCAGTACTGACTGCGTAACCATATAGAAGTATGAAACCTTGTAAGGAAAATACAATTAATTCATTCATTTCATAATACTTACGGCAACAAATGTTTTCCACTGTATTTTATTGTAACAAGTGTTTGGACTCCGAAAGAAGTCTTGTAAACTCCAAAACCTGCAGTACAGGTTGTAGTCTATATTTAGCTTAGTTTTCTCATCTTCAATTGACATTTCCTCATCTAAGGAGTCTTTAAGATTACTAGCATTGTTTCCTCCAAACTCAGTGACGTTTTCAAGATTAAATTCTGATACTATGTTCAACCCAGACCGTTCTGAGAATGGGAAGAACTTGGCTAGAAATAAAAGGATTCTTCCACAAAATACAGTGTTCTGAGATCGAGATAATCGCCGCAGTAAGTCGTTGCACATCCTCAGCAGATTGTTCTTGCAGGCGACAAAGAATAACTCTTCTTTCCAAATGTTTACGCCGTTTTCTACGTAAGTGAACATCTCCTCACATTTGTTTAATGTGAGAGCATCAAATATGTCACCAAGCAGAACTACAGGCATAGTGGGAGTCACCATTTGCCGTCTGCACGACTCAATGCAGAAACAAACGTAGGTCTCAAGAGTTTCCGCATCCTCAGTTAGCAGATCCAGCAGTTTGTCGCGAAACGCCTGATCCATCGCAGCTTTTCTATCAGAGTCGTTTATGTTCTTTGAGAATGAGTCCAACAGATCTATGTTGTTTGTTCCAAAAGCTTTTGATAGAACATCCTAAAATAAAATAGGAAACATGGGTAAAAACGCAAAATAAACACATCGACGCGAAGGCAAGAGGTTATCAAATTACAAACTTTATATTTTGCTCGCAGAGCCTCGAATCCCATTTTATCTGACATTGTGTAGTTAATGCCAATATTTAGTACTATTAATACTACATTAGATTCCAGTAATGCCTTTTATTTTATAATATAACCAAGCGAGCCGACTTATGATCTACAGACAAATAATGATGATCAGATCATAGACAATTAGACACTATCAACTCAAGTGTGTATATCAACAGTATCCATTCTCTATGGATGCATAGAGGTTAGATTAGAACAGATAATAAAAGTTGTCTGGTCTGACAGGTGACAGGTTGACATGACGATCCCCGATTGCCGGTCAGTAGCATTAAAGCCACATCAAAGCATTAAAACAAAACTTGTAGTATATTCGTAATTTGTATGTTGTGTTCTATTTAAATGGATAATTTAGTCCTTTATATTGGGGCTATAATGGCTAAATTTAATGTGTCAAATAAAAAAGGTTTTAGTTTATAGTTATGGGTGGCAACATTACAACTAGCCGTCGTCGTTCGTTGATTCACAGTCCTAGTCCAATATTACAATACTCTTTGGTCCTAGTCGGTCGTAGTCATGTCGTAGTCATCTAATCTAATCTATATAGTCTATGGCTGTTGTCGGTCGAAATTGTTGTGAGTCAGGCCGCTCATCGGCTTTTATAACGATTTGAGAAGATCTGCTGTTTACAGCTCTCCATTCGTTCATACAAAGAATGTACAATGGCTATAAATCTAAATAAACACAGAGACGCGATAATCGCTGCGTGGAAAGACGTATTAGACGAAAAAAGTGATACTAACTGGTAAGTAATAACAAGTTGTAGTTTTACACAATAGCGACCTACTTGCTGATTGATTTAATAAACATGGGCTTGACCGCTTTAATTAGCTCAATTAATTAATGTCGTGTCCACAATCCACCCATGGTTGTTGTAACAATGGACGCATAGTGCGTGCTTAATTAAATTCTGCCAGGAGTTGCGACGCCGACTGCATTCCTTTCACTTAATGTACATAAACTTAACGTTCAGTTAAATGCAGTATAGAACATGCTCAGATATATATAATTGAACCGACATTGCTAAAAAATAATCATTCATAAAATATACCCAGTCTAACATTCAAACCATGCTGAAAATTTTGCTCTACGTAATATACCTAGGTACTTAAATAACGTTGTTATGCATATTACAAGTAATTTTCTTTTGAACTCTAGGTTTGGAAGTATACACCAATACAGAGATCAGATCATGATAGCACAAGCAAGCACAAGTATCTTTTTTCAGGTGCAGGTAAAATCTGACTTGCATAAGAGTATATGAGTCAGCTAGAAGTACAAACCTGACATTTTACGAAGTTGCACTGTCTCAGTGCGACACCAACTTGTTTTGTCTGCTCTTGATTTTTCATAAATAAATACACATGACTCAACATGTTGGTCATAAATATTTATTCTTTAGATCTGAAGACAGCAATCCCATGTCTGCAAATGCGTTGCCAACCCTGGACTAAGATGGAATGTCTATGCCAGTAATTTCTCCAGTTGTCATATCCCCGTTGTCATGTCACATGTACACAACAATGCAGCACTGCTGCTTGGAAGTAGGTTATGAGACGGTGGTAGTGATTTGCATAGACCTTGCTTAAAAGTCCTACCGCCATTAATTGTGCAAATGCTATTATTACACTACATTATCCTGTTATTGATAGTAGACATGGTACAAAACACTAATATTATGAATATAATTTTCCTTGTGTGCCCAGCAGCACGTACATTGTTTTGTTTGGTGTGTGGATGAGATAATCATTGAATTGGTTTCCCTACAGGCATTCTATCTTCATCTTATCGACTTGTGCTCTTGGAAATTAGATCAACCCTATTTATAAGCAAATAAGAGCTATCACTGTAACTCTAGTTGCACGAAGCATGTGAGTGGCTAAGGTCGGTCTTGAGAATGCAAGAGTCTATAGATCTCAGATCCCAATTACTATCGAGTAAAAAATGTAAAAAATCCCCTTTTTTAAAATATTGCAATCTTTCTTCCAGGGCATTGTTCGGTTATGACGGGTTATCCAATGACTTAAAATTCGTATGCAAAGGAGACGGAGGGCTGACAGAGCTGATTGATGACTTCAACAGCGGTAAAATACAATATGCATTCCTTAAACTAGACGTTCCGGACAACAGCATATCTAAATATGTCCTTATCAACTGGCAGGTATGTATGAGATAAGATATAATGTGTTTTGGTAGTAAATGTGGTCTTAATGAGTAATGTAGTTATAAGGATAAGTTCTTTTTAAAGAATTTTAAACTAGGTGGAGGTGTTTGGCATTAGAATTAGTCTATTTTATCACTCCGTGTTATTAAGCAAATAAAGTTTTTTGTATTTGTAATCAGGGATCGGAAATTCGGTTCGATATTTACCTAAAGATATTTTTTTAATAATATAATATGAGTAGTGTACTTTAAACACCGAATACGGAATTATTCGTATTTGTCCAGCTTTTTCTGTCAACTTTGTTACCATGAAACTAATTAAATTAAATCGGTCAAGTGCGAGGCGGACTCGCGCACTGAGGATTCCGACCTGCCGCACAGTAGGTATTATTATTTTCCAATTTAAATTCGATATCCAATCGAATCAGCGCGAGCCTGACTCACACTTGGCCATTTTTTAGTATTTGGTGTTTGTACTATAATCATATCAAATTTGATGCTTGTGTGTTTTACCGTGTTAAGGCTGCGGCTCCACTGAGGCGGAGACGAGCGGAGCGGTGCGTAGCTATGCCAATATTAACCAATAGAAGGCGCATGCGGCCACGTCGAGCGCGCCTTGCTCACGTTAGTCTAGATCATTCGTTAGTCATTGGTTAATTTTGGCACAGCTGCACTCCACTCCGCTCATCTCCGCCTCAGTGGAGCCGCAGCCTTACGATACAATATAAATAAATAAAATAAAAATAAAAATAGCCTTTATTACCGAAGTCCCACATATACCATTCTTAATATCTATATCTATTCCTAATATCTATATTTTATGTATCTATTCTCCATCGACAACTTCAGCTTGTCTTCCGACATAGGCCTCTTCCAAAGTTTTCCATTGTGTGCGGTCCCTTGCTTTTCTGAGCCAGTCTATTCCACCTATCTTTTTTAGGTCATCGGACCATCTAAGAGTAGGTCTTCCCCTTTTTCTTTTGTAAGCTCTTGGGTACCACTCCACAATGTCCTTAGTCCATTTTTCCGTATGTTGTCTGACCATGTGACCAGTCCAACGCCATTTTTGTTGTTTTATTATTGCATTTACTCTTTTACATTTACGATACAATACGTACGTTAAAAAGTTACGTCTCCCCCTATAGCCCTCTCCATTCATCTCGTCACATGACTTTAAGTACCTCTAATAACATGCCCATACAATGACAATTCCCTTAATTTTTTTCTCCATCTAGCGCCACATGCTGGGTTACTCAAATTTGGCGTAATACAATGAGCCGTCCAAACTGTTGACAGGCAATTATTGCTAAAAAACTACCAACATATTTATCCGAGTTGTGATTGTACTTATACCACTATTAAATCCTTTTCTCTAGTTCAAGAGACCCTGGGTCTTTTGCCCCCTATCATGAAATAACTTACCCCTTACAGGGTGAGGGCGCTCCCACCGTCCGGAAGGGAACCTGCGCAAACCACATCAAGCATGTAGCACAGTTACTCACCGGGTTCCACTTGACCATGCACGCCAGGACCGAAGACGACCTGGAAGAGACTGTTATCCTGGACAAGCTGGCTAAGGCCGGGTCAGCATTTAACTTCAAGTCCAGGACAGAGGAGCTGCCACCAAGCGGACCTGTTGGGACTGTTTATCACAAGGTTAACCCAGGTATGCTTAGATCTTGTGCATCTAGAAATAATGAGGACTTAGGTTTTTATTGTGGAATTTGAGTCAATTGAAAATGCCGCCCTTATGTTGGTAGAACATAAACATGCTACGCTTGCATGAGTAAGGTGCGATCCCAGCAAGAATAAGTTGTCTAGCACGGACTTTAACAGGTAGAAATGAGTGAGGCTTATAATATCCGAAAACCATTTTTTCTTGGTTTCATTTGTTCCATTCCCATATTTCCCTGTGGAATTATTTTGGGTATTTGCATAAAAATTTCATTTGCATTTATTCTTCATCTTATTTTTTTCCAGTCCTATATAAGTAGGTTTTTTGTTTAATATTACGAATAGCTCTTGCAACGAATCACTATCACCTATTGTATAATTGATTTACAATTATGGATCTAAACTAGTGTGAAGTATTCTTGGTATTTTTGCTGTTGTTTGTAGTTTGAAAAGAAGCTGTTAAACTGTGACAAGCCCTTTTACATTCAAACTGTCTTCCATTGAAATGGACTATCTAATAGCTACGAAATGAGACTCCCATTTTAGACTTCCATCTTTGCAAAAGCGTAGATCACAGACTTATTACGTACAACTTTTTGTAATCAAATACGAATTCAATCGAAATCTTCGGTATATACCTCATTGCATGAATGAAAGCGGAACCTACGAAGCCCTAAACAATTAAACCAAGCTAAACTGATATCTTTTGCCATTATTGTAATAGTTTTTCATTAAATGTAATGTAACCCTTTTCAGTTTATCATGCTTTTGTATTTTGAGTTGCTAGCGACCAGCCCTTGCTTCACTTCGGTGTATGTGAGCTTTCTGTGACACCCATACGTAACCCAGAACTTAAAAGCTTTCCTATTGAATCACTTTATCTATTGTTGAAAATCGCATTAAAATACGTTGCGTAGTTTAAAATATCTAAGCTTAGGTACATGTACAGAGGGACAGACTTTGTTTTATTATATGCATCGATAATATATGCATTGCTAGTATCATGTGTTTACACGACGAACGAACGTGCACTCTATTCACCTTTCTCTATCATTTATGCTACGCTCTGACTACTTAAGAAAATATGACATTGTTTAGTGTCATATTTATAGACAAACACAACTGAATATTTGTCAACAATAAGCGGTTTTAGCGATGCAATGTAAACAAGTGACATCCCGAGTCGTCGCGACATTCTACCTGTTCACGTGGGGAATGGTGTCGTTTAGTCGTGATCTACGGAAATGTCTGTCGCCCTATTTAAAAAATCGCGGGTTTGTGATACACGCGGTGAGAGGCCCGTCGTCTCCCAAAAAGTGACTGAGGAAATCATTATAAGACGGAAGTCTCTTCGTAGAGGTTTGTTTGTAATAACTATTCAATTAACATAGCTTTTCTTTAAAACCGTTTTCGAATCGTTCTGTTTGGAAGTTGCGATGCGAGAGACAGACACACACACAAGTTGAACTTAGAACATCCCCCTTTTCTTCCTCGTTCATGGACGGCCATGTAAACTCCATGTAACATTTTGTTTTGGTAGAGAGATAGAAACAATTTTTTGTTGGCTTTTATTTTGGTTATTTTTATCCTCGTGCCGCCCAATGTACATCACATTGTACAAAGTGACACTCAGCATAACCGCCCAGATTATACTAGATACATCGGCAGTTTGGACCTACAAATGTTTTGGCTTATAATTTGCATGTTAGAGGTTGTAAACCTAATCCTATGATAATATTTATGATTATAAAACTACATCTTGTCACCTGTTTTAGAGTGTCCGAGCAACTTTAGGCTGCTGTTATAAAAATAAAAATAATAATTTCTTTATAACATTACTAACTATGTTTATTCTGGTAACTAAATCCTATCTTCTAAAATAGCAGATCGTGTCGTCGTTTCGAGTGGTTAATAATTTATTACTTTATCACGTAAAAATTACCAGATCGCCAGAATGAGCAACCAATCCATTCTAATTGAACACCACATGAAAAATACAAAGGAAGATGTTACTCTTTCAGAAGACTTGTTTGAATGTGTCAATGAGGTTGATAATAAACATTAGCCTGAATGCGATGGCAAGAAGAAACAGGAGAAAGCGCTGGCACGAATCTGTCTCAGTGTTCAGCCATCTGTTTACTCAGTTGTCAGAAATCACAAAACTGCGTTTGTTGCCTAGAAGGATCTGCAGAATTCGTTCGAGGACAAAGTTCTGATTAGAAGATTCGGTCTTCTCAGAATGCTATTTGGCTTAAAGTTACAACAATTTGAAAGTATGGAGGCGTACGTCACAAAAATTCTAGATACAGCCCAAAAACTACGAGACAAATGATCCTCTAGAAGACGAGTTCGTTGCTATAATAATGCTCTCACTCATTATGACCCTAAAGCCTAGCCTTAGCGTAGCCTTTCTCTGTAAAGTGAACTGGTGAAAACGAAACTATTCCAAGATGCACAGAGACGAGGTCTTGCAGAAACTACGGAACAGAATGCTCTAACGACTTCAAATTCGAACTCTGACCATCGCAAGTGCTTTAGATGCAAAAAAGTAGGTATTTACGCAAAAGATTGCAAGCAGAAAGCTTCGCATAAGGACAAGCCATCTAGTTCCAGTTTAATCCTATCCTCTAATATTGCACACTGGGCGTTTAGCTGATCTAGCTTTTTTTTTTTCTTGGGTGGCACGAGGTTATAGCTATTCAAAGAATGTTTTTTCTTTAGCTGTTTTTTACATGAATCAGCTTTTATTGAAGCTGAGAAACAGTCATGATTATTATGTACAGATACTTTTGATGCTTCGATATTTTGGATGTGTGTAATACCTTTGCCGACTACAGTTAAACTATTGCTTTGAGTCATAGCCTATGACCATGACTTCAATGACGTGTAATATTAATCAGGAGTTCAATTTTTTTGGAATCGGGATGTAAGCTGACCTTATACGATCGAAATTAGTTTGACCTCTGAATTATTTATTGTAGTGCAAGAGATCAACTCAACAGAACGCGATCAGTTCTGGTTGAAGGAAGAACAGGAAGAGAAGAAAAGGGTGGAAGCCGAAAGGAAAAGAAGGGACGAGGTCAGTATAAATAATACAATTATTCAAGTTGTATTTTATATTATTTCCATTGATTTAATATACACTAGATTTAACGTCAATGCTTAAACGGAGTGACGGAGCAACTGCTCTCGAATTCCTTCCGAGATCAGTTGGGCTGTCAGTCGCACGCGATGCGTTGACAGGTCAACATGCCTAAATCTGTGCCTCCTGTGACAAGTGATACAACTCGAGTTGTAGCAAAATGCGGTTTTTTTCATGAATCAACTTAAAAAAAAATTACGCTTCTTTTGCTCCAACTCCCGTGTTCCTAGGCCTTCAAGTTCCCAAGATACATTCGTGTAAAATGATACAATTAACCACTTTTTTTCCAATTTTGAGTGTTTAATGCTATTTCTCTAGTTAAAACACTCAAAAAAAAATTTTTTTTATTTTTTTTGTGGCTAGTGATATATCTAAAATTGTATTATTAATCACGATTTTCATTTACCTTTAAAAAGTCGTGTTTTTTGATATAACTTGAGTTGTATCATTAGTCACCAGAGTTTTCCGTTCTTCTTAAGAAAGATAACTTATTAAATTCCCTACACCTTATGTATGGTTAAACCTCTAACTCTAGAAACAATAGAAAAAAAGTAGCTTTTAAAATAAGTTGTATCAATCATCACCAGACCTCCTTTTTTACACTTTTATGTGTTAAATAATACAATTCCAGTTGTATCATCTTACACGAGCTAAATGGAGCTCAATCTGAAATGTAAAATGATACATAAAGTACGTTTCTTCGAATATCTCAAAATCTATACTAGTTATCAATATTTTTGTGAAACCATATAATAAAGTCATACTATATGATATAAAAAGCAGCAGCAATTTAAAAAGAAATATCTTCATGTAAGAGCAGTATGTTTTTAAAACTTGTTTTCGCTCTCCTGTAAAATCGTGTTTTTCGAGTTGTATCACTTGTCACAGGAGGCACAGAAATGCTCTGTGAAGAAGTGTAGAAATAGCTTTGTAAGAAAGTCGAAAAAGGATGGCATATCTTATTTTCGCTAAGTACCCGTTAATAGTTTTATAATTTAATTTATTTGTGGCCAAATTCGCCGTCTAATTAAGAAAGGTGATGATGTATGTAAAAAGTGGAACATAGTTAAAAATTGAATGAATAGAGTCGCTTATTGATTTTTATTTTACAATGTTTTACGCCTACTTATTTTTGCGGTCTATAATATTAATTAAACTTCTTATAAATGACTATAAATACATAGATCTAAGAATAAAAAATACCTCGTAAATGCTCTTTATATTGTAAATTAAATAAAACTGTATTATTATTCGAGATTTCCAAAAAAACGAAATTGAGCGAGAAAAATGGCGGAAAATAATAGCAAATGAAATGTTGAGTAAGCCCGTAGATCAAAGAAGTTTATTAAGTTATTTGTACGGGTAAATCGCTGTTACTTTTTTTTCGTAGACACGCAAAGTTACACCTAGGTTAAATTTTTTACCTATAAAAGTTATTTTTTATCAGTCTAGTATTAATGCGTTTATTTGAATTTATTTTAAAGAACCAAGATATTGCAAAGGTAAAGCACAAAAAAAAAAACAGGTTTTGATACAGGCTATATTAGCTGTTTTATAAAAAATCTCTGGCGAACATAGCGTTTTTTTTAATTAAAAAAATGGCATTATCGCAAAATCCGTGAAACTTCGCATAATAGTAAATGTGGTCAAAAATGTTCAGAATGACTCTACCTATCATCCCTTAAAACCACTACACTCTACTGGCAAACACCATGTATTAGTATTTTTGTTCCTAAATAAGTATGTATATCGTTGTCTAGCACCCATAGCACAAGTTTCGAGCTTAATTTGGGGTTAGGTCAATTACTGTATAATTGTCCAAACATAATTATTAATTTATTAATATAAAATTGAGAAATGCGACTCCATTCTCCGTTGTTCAATTTTGACGTTAATATTACGATAATGGCCACTTAACTAAAAAGATTTCAATATTTTGAAACCTTAGTTTGTAAATTTGACACTTGACAGCTAGAACATTGAGTTCATTTCAGCATGTTTTTTTTTCGTATTACAGGGTTAAAAATTAGCGATGTTAGCTTCGTATCGGAATTCTTATATTATCTGTAAATGTCATTTTGGCACCGATTGTTACGACATTTTGTTCGAGATTGTGTATCTAGTGTATATTAAATCAATGATTATTTCATGAAAGTTACATTCGTTTCTAGCGTTCAGTACCTACAGGGTGGCCGACAGGGCCCCATTCGTATGCTTTTGTGTTTTAGCCGTCCGTCTTAACTTTAAAAGGGTGTTATGTATAATAGCAATGCATTGGATTTTTTTACAGAAAAATAAACTAAAAGTAAAACAACACGTTTTTTACGTTTTAGAGTTTTTACTCTTTTAAAAACGACTCGCACTTGACCAATTTTTCAAATACCATTTAATCAAATTTTGCAGGAGAAAAAGAGAGCAGAGGAAAACAGCAGGAAAAAGGACGAACTTGATGCGCGAAAGAGAGATAACGCCGAAGTACAGAAGTGAGTTATTAAATTATTATTATATCCCTGGTAAAAGCAATTGTGCGTTTTGGTATTTGCTTAACTATACAGAGTGTTTTTTATGTTTCTAAGTATTTAATTAACTATACAGAGTGTTTATTTAACTGGGAATAGTGAAACTGTCTCGGGACTATTATGTCTAGTGAAAATAATGTTGTCATAATTTTTTATAGTTTTATAGAAAAAAATAAAATTTTGCCTGAAGTTCAGTCAGGTTTTAGAAAGGGGCGTAGCACTGTGACAGCTTTACTAGATATTACTGATAATATTCTCTGTGCTCAAGACAAGGGAATGTGTACCATTTTAGTATTATTAGATTTTTCCCGCGCTTTTGATTCATTAAATATTGACTTGTTATTATCCAAATTGAGCTATTATGGGTTTGATAGTGATGCCCTGCGTTGGTTTAATAGTTATTTAAGAGAGCGTTACCAGTATGTAAAGTTGACAGATAGTGACGGTTCCATACACATTTCTGATAGGCTGTCTGTCACCAGAGGGGTTCCTCAAGGGTCGATCCTCGGACCGATCCTGTTTGTGTTATATTTAGCTGATATAATAACGCACATAACTTACTGTGGGTATCATATTTATGCAGATGATATACAGGTGTATATTTCATGTAAACCATCTGAAGTAGATATTGCTATTGGAAAGCTTAATGACGATCTGTTAAGTATATCTACTTGGGCTTCAAACAATTGTCTCATACTAAACCCTTTAAAAACTAAATATTTGATTTTAGGGAGTAAACAACAGCTGGCCACACTTAGACCAACGTTAGATGTCATGCTGATGGATGAACCCATTGAACGTGTTTATGAGGCACGCAATCTTGGACTTGTAATGGATTCTGAGTTACGTTATGAGAAGCACATTTCTAACTCAGTTAGGAGTTGCTTCTATAAGCTTAAAGTTCTTTACAAGGCCCGACCATTTTTAAACGAAAATTTGCGAGTAAAGCTAACGGAGTCACTCGTCCTTTCGAAACTCAATTATATGGACGCAGTTTTTGGTCCACGTCTACTGGCGAAAACAAAAAGGCTCATACAACGTATCCAAAATGCCTGTGCTCGTTTTTGCTTCAATGTTCCTTTAAGGGCCCATGTTACCCCATTTCTTAACAATCACTCCATTCTTAAAATGCATCACCGCCGTAAACTTCATCTGGCCTGTCTTCTTTTTGAAATACTTAAACACCAGGCTCCAGCATATCTTTTTACAAAGTTGCTACATGTGTCCTGCAACAGGTCGCGTGGAACTCGGCGATGCGCTATACAACTGTTAACACCTCGTCATGCCTCAGCCGCTTTTCGAGGTAGTTTCCGCTACGCAGCTACTAAATGCTGGAACAACATTCCACCGCCAATAAGGAACCTGCAAAGTTTGCATTGTTTTAGATCAAAATTAAAGAAATATTTGTTAGTTCACCAAGCGAGTCAGGAACTATTGAGGCATGACACGAGCGGAATATGACCGATGTTATACAAACCTTAGTGATATGTCCCACGAGCTTTGCAATGTTTGTTGTTTTGCGTTCTAATTATTCGTTTGTTCTTTGCTCTTTCTTGCTGTCGACATCTGTGTTTCCATTGCCTCCTTCCACTAAAACTCACCCACGATAAAGGCTTCATGTTGTTGTTTTGTCTCTGCGTCTTATTATTAACGTAGGTAATAAATATTTCTTTTGTAATGTTTTTTTCTGGAAAACTTGAATGTTGTTGTGCGCTTAGGCATAGAGCCATAGATAAAAATAAAATATCTCTTCTCTTTAACTGGTATAGCCACAGATTAGTGAGTATTTTTTCATTTTATTTTTTTTATTTTTTTAAATGTTTATGGCCTGGACTCTGGTTCTTTAAGCCACATATTATGTAGTGTTTTTTATTTAAGTTGTAAATTGTTTGTGTCACCTTATTTGTAAATTGTTTGTGTCACCTTCCGTGCTGCCACCGAGCGGTCTCAACGGAAGACCAGCGCTGGCTTAACAGCTGGCACATGCTGAGTTGGGACCGTTTCACAACAACCTTTTTTTTTTTTTTTATATATGTATTTTCTTTTTTTCTTTGTTGTGTGTTGTTGTGAATAAATATTTTTATTATTATTATTATTATTATTATTATTATAATTATTATTTTCATCAAGCGTTAGTACATAGTCCATAAATAAGAGTAAATTTTACATTTTTTTATATAATTTACTAGTAGGGAAAGCAAGTGTAAGTGGGTATATTCCCACTTGTGGTCGCCACTGGTAACAGCTGTAAGTTTTTTTCCCACCTGTTACTAAATCGGCAGGTGACTCGATCAAATCAACTGACCCGAACCTGAACATTCATGTCTATAGACAGACTTACTAATTGTACTTTACATGGTAATTTTAGCTCATTTCCTTCAAACGTTTAAACGTTAAACGGTGTCAGTGGGGTTTAATATTTTAAATATTTTTGTTATTTATTTATTTGTTATTATTATACAAAAAATATCAATGAAACTGGTGGTAACTATTGGCAATTTTTTTTCAATCCGTTACCTGAGGTAATACGATTTTACCACAAAAAAGAATTGGTGGTAATAGATGGGAAAAAAGTAAATAGTTTGTTACTACCGGTAACGAAGTAAGTAGTGGTAGCGGTTTACTAATGTTTGGTCATAAATCGTTTCCCAATGTATCACTTCCCAAACAATTTTTCCCAAATTATCATTTGGCAAAAAATCACAAGTCAAAACAACGTATGGCAAATTATCTGTTAGCAATTTTTTTTGTGGCAAAGTATTGTTTAACAAGTTATTATTCGGTCATGTTTTATTTTACCAAATTTCATGTAGTCAATTGTTTCGTTTCGCATAACATACTTTTCCCAAAATATGGTATGGTTGCAAGCGAGTCTAACCTACTCTCGGTACTTTTCACGTAGCTGTTCGTTTTGGTGGGGGGTCACAATTCTAACCTAAGCTAACCTACTTTTCTAGTAGCAGTTCGTTTCTGTGAGGGTCACGGTTCTCACTCACCTAACCCAGCCTAATCTAACCTACTTAAGAGTATTGTGAAGCTAAAAAATGCATCGGTTTTGGTACTAAATTTTACAAATGGTTTCTTGACTTATGAAATCAATTATGAAATTAAATATGTTTTTGCCATTTTTTCGTTTTATACTTGGCATTCCTATATACTTTAATCTCGATAAAAATAAATGGTCATTTCATTTGGCAAAGATATGCTATAAATTGAGTGTGCGAAATAACATTTTGAACAATTTTTTTTATGGAATATAATATTTGTAAAGGAAAACGTTTGCTTAATAAACATTTGTCTTAATAAAACTTGACAAAGTAACATGATGCCAAATGATAATTTGACCAAATGAATAAAATGCGAAATGTAAATGTGCTAAAGATTCTTTTGGTAAATGAAACTAATGCGATAAGTTTTTTGGGAAGTGAAATTTGGCGAAAAATATTATGACCAAACGGCAGTACACCAGTGGTAGCAGGTTGGAGGAGCCCTAACAGGTGAGTGTTTACAGCGATGGTGTGGGGGCCGGGCCCCCGCCGGGCGCGCGCTCGGCCGAGGCGCGCCAGCTGATCGGCGCCAGCACGGCGGCGGCGCGCGCGCTGTTCCAGCGGAACCTGGCGCAGGGCCAGCGCGCGCCGCACAAGTTAGTCTCGAGCGGGCCCTGACGGTCACACCCACACAACGCAAACTATTCTCAATTCTCACTATTCAATGTGTACCTTTTCGTGTAGTAAATAAACTATATTTTGAGTCCATGTCCGCGCAGCGTCGCGTCGCGTGTGAGTTGACCCTAAATGTAATTCTTTTGCGAGATGCTGTCCACTCACGTCAAGCCGGCGTAGAATTGCGTTTTAAACATATTTTAAAAACCAGAACATCTAAATGATTCAACCAGATTTCAACCTGATTTATGTTTGATAGTTCCATATATTTTGTACACAATTACACCGTATCCGTGATAAAAGTTCAAATGCTCGTATCTTCCTGTATTTTTTAAAATTCGTCTTGAGGTACTGGTGCTAGGAATATCATACAAAATGGCCAAAATTTCAACATTTTAGTGCAAACAGACCTAACGTTAATATCTATCTTTTTTTGTGCAGATCAAACTCCAGTATACCAGAAAAACCGGTCCGCAGTTCTGTCATAGCGCAGCGCATCAACACATTCACGCAGCAACCTACCACTCTTCCTCCCCTATCACCCTCTACCAAATCCCCCAAAAAGATATCCCTCACCGAAGAGCCGCAAGAACAACCCAAAACGAGCCCCCTCAAAAACATAGACAAAATCAAAATGAGTCTAGAAACCCCTTCACAGATACAATACGAACCTATCATAGACCCAACAGTGGATTTAAGCCCTAGTGCAGACAACGCCCCGACTTCTTTCAGTGCCATTAATTACACAGAAATGAAAGAAAACGATACCTACAGGGATATTACTCCGGATTCCCTAAAGCAGAGCGAACCTATGATAAAACAGAATATTCTAGAGAATGATATGTTCGACGCGTCGTATTCCAGTTCAAATGAGAATGATGATGATGACAGTGATAATAAGTTCAGTACGATTAAAAGGTCGCCGTACAGCAAGAATAATATCGCCGAAGAGAACGGGAAGGCGGAGCTGAGTCGGCAGAATACTGTTATAGAGAACGTTAATTATAAGAAGGAACCGAACGGCACAAATACGTGTGATGGTAAGTTTTGTACTATAAAACACAATATCATTTTTGCAAATTAATATTAGAATTTAGTTCCGTGACGGAAATCAAACCTAATTAGACGTTTATTGAATGTAAAAATTATTAGATTCGATTTAGTTTTAACGTGATATCTAGTGATCGTTATCAACGTGCATTTTTTGTAGCAAAGGGTATGGTTCGCAGAAAAAACAAATACATTTGAATGTTCACTTTTGCTAATTAAATAAATTCAACATTAAATTATAGAAGGCAAAGAGGTGGATATAAAAATTGCGTCCACTATTTAAAGACTTAATTTACTTTCCTATGACTTCTGCTAATGTAGAAAGGTCATTTAGTAATTTAAAATGGATTATGTCTAATCGATGTGTACGACTGACAGCCAAATCTGTTGAGCAAATTTTTTGTCTTTTATTTATAAATATGTATACATATAAATCTCATAATTTGAAATATCATCATCATCACCATCACCTTCAGCTCAGTTCCGTTCATTGCTGGACATAGGCAACTCCCAAAAAACAAAGTGTTTACAATACTTGTGTATTGGTTTTTTGTCAACCATACTTTGCTACCAATACAGCACGTTGATAAAGATCACTAGTCATATCCCACGTCTACTCGTCTACAAGTATGTAACTGCGTTAAAATTAAAACACCAGGAGCTAATCGATAAACCTAGAATTACTTCAATGGTAAATGCAGTAAATGTTTCATTGAATAAAAAAAACAAATTTTACTATGGCTATCCATATCAATTTGCTTTGACTTCCAATTTGCTCATACGTCCTTTTTATTTAGAAGGGCAGCATAGGTTTACCTTGCTTTAAATTAACACGATTTTCACACGCACCAAGACTATAAAACGGGATCTAATCGCGATTAAGTCTCGTTTTCTAGTTTTAGTATCTATAGGTTTATCGTATCTTGCGTTTTGTATATCTTCTGCGCATTCTGACACATCCTACCAAAAGTTACAAGAAAGAAGATACACACTTAAATCACCCGTAGAAATAGTAATCCGGGCCACCTTTTTATAATATATATTTGAATGACGTACTTCGACGTTTCGGTTTATTTCCCACAGATATCTCGCCGGAGGCTATGGATGAGCCGATATACGAGGATCTGGACGACGACCCCGGCCTGACCGCGCGGGCCCTGTACGACTACCAAGCAGGTTAGTTATGTTTAACCATCATTGAATTTGTCTTTATCTTTGATTACTTGTGCAATTTCATAAAATGCTCCATTCAAGTTGTGTTGTCCATTTGGTTACCAAGATCCGAAACTTTTTTTTTCTTGGCCACCCCATTACCAAAGAAAGGTTTATGTTTTCAAACCTTTTCTGTCACTGTGTGTGTCCACTGGATCCGCTACCAAAGTTAGTTTAGGAACTAGGTCAATTTATGTGAGATTGTCCCTTCATATTTATATTATATAATTTAGCGGACGAGTCGGAGATCACGTTCGACCCCGGCGACATCATCACGCACATCGAGCAGATCGACGCGGGCTGGTGGCAGGGCGTGGGCCCGCGCGGCGCCTTCGGCCTCTTCCCCGCCAACTACGTGGAGCTGCTGCCCGCGCACCCGCGCTAGGCCGCCCACAAACTGAACACAATCACAAACCTGAACAAACCCCGAGGCATGCAATCAGGTTTAAAATCGGTAACATTGTTGGGGACATACTTGTGTAATCATAAGATACCGGAAAAACCACTCAGTGAGGGCTTATATAACTGCTAAACGTCACCATTTTCAATGCTTTCGGGCAAGCAAGCCAGGTATAGTTTGTCCGTTCAAATAATTTGCATGCTTTGATGTGCCGCTACAATTGCTACATAGAAGCCGCCGCGATGCGTATAAAGCGGTATCGGCGACTTCAAAGGGTTGTAATGTACGCTATTTGAACGAACTATTACCGAAAACACTTCAGTCTACTATGTCAATGTCGTTTGTTATGGGCGCGTAAATCGTGACTGAAGACTGCGGTAACTATTCTGTGTCAAACGCTCTGCTAAAGTCGCCATAGGTCCAGAAGGTACAGTCGATGAATTTGATCGTTTACCAGTCATAATGCGTCATTTTCCACGTTTCACTAGTGTCACGCCGGAAAATGTATAGCACGGCTAATTTATGTATTACTTCCAATTGATAAACAATAATTTCCTTGATCGACGTTCCTATAGATAGGAACAGCTGGATGCTAGCACGGAACTTGTTTTGTAGGTCTTTGGAGAAGGCTTATGACACATGTCCAGCTGTAGACATGTTAGTACATACACAGTCAATTGGTCGAAGTAGCAAAAGACCATCCATTTAAGTTTGCTTCGTTTGGCTATGTAAGTCACATGAGAAATGCAACAACCGTTTATTGACATTTTGCTTTTGCGATTTTGAATCGACTGACCGTGTATGTTAGAATGGAAAGCCTTATCGTTCCAACTAGACGTGTTACTTCGGCTCTTCTAAATATGAATCGGGCTATAAAGTCAGTATTCTTGAGGTTTTTCTCAGATCTCTGCTCCTCGGATGATGATGCTTGACTGTGGCTACTCCAACATTGTATATCCCATATATTAATATATTATTATACTCTCGTGTGAAAGTTTGGAAATGTTTCCCTTGCATTGCCCCAAATATGCTGCAACTGTGCGGCGTCAATATAATAATTCGTGATTTATTATGGAATTCGTAAAATTATAAATGAGAGACTTTAGGATAAGGGTATTGGTAGCACATTTAGATATATTTTCTTTGTCCATTTCAACATTTGTACCCCTTTACACTTTTTGGTAATATTTTTTATTTCAAAAATGGATAAGGGAAATATTTTAGTTATTATGTAAATCTGTATTTAATCTGCTCCCGTTATAACCACAATTATGTATATATCGTAAAAAGTAACGTATAATGGAAAACTGAGTGATAAATATGTAACTTTGACTGCAAGAAATGTGATCTCAGTTAAGTATACGTTGAGATCTCTTGACAATATAAAGGGAGAATTAAATAATTTAAGAGGTTTACATAAGATTCAGTTGTCGACAAACTAGATGAAATATAGTGTAGCTGTTATTGAACTAGCGAATTTAATATCGGCATTATGTTACCTTCCATCAGATTAGGGACGAGTCAATATCCGATAATTCCATATTGTAATGTTAAACAAACATTTATGAAGCATTTGGGTAGTTTAAAAAAACAGCATCTATATTTTTTCATATTGTATTTTGGGAGAATCCTAATATCCCTACATATCCTCCTAAACATATTGTTTCTTGGTATTCTTTTTGTTATTAAATTCAATACATTTCTCGGTAACAAACTGGACAATTACAAAACATTTTTTTCCCATTGTACAGAATAAATAATAGAAAAAGTAATGGTGCATATCAATCCACACTTTTTAGGGTTCCGTAGCCAAATGGCAAAAAACGGAACCCTTATAGATTCGTCATGTCTGTCCGTCTGTCCGTCCGTATGTCACAGCCACTTTATTCCGTAACTATAAGAGCTATACTGTGGAAACTTGGTAAGTAGATGTATTCGGTGAACCGCATTAAGATTTTCATACAAAAATAGAAAAAAAACAATAAATTTTTGGGGTTCCCCATACTTAGAACTGAAACTCAAAAATTTTTTTTTCATCAAACTCATACGTGTGGGGTATCTATGGATAGGTATTCAAAAATGATATTGAGGTTTCTATTATAATTTTTTTCTAAACTGAATAGTTTGCGCGAGAGACGCTTCCAAAGTGGAAAAATGTGTGTCCCCCCCCCCGTAACTTCTAAAATAAGGGAATGATAAATGTAAAAATAATATATGATGTGCATTTCCATGCAAACTTCCACCGAAAATTGGTTTGAACGAGATCTAATAATTAGTTTTTTTTTAATACGTTATAAATCGTAAACCGCATTTTACCTTTCATTCAATCAACTCCAATATAATAAAGAATAAAGAAAAACATTTATTTAGATGTATAGTGGTACGGAACCCTACGTGCGCGAGTCCGACTCGCACTTGGCCGGTTTTTTTAAACTGATCATTTCGATTCAGACAATTCTTTTTAAACGTGCTCTTTTGATATGTCCTTAATAAATTTAACTACATTATATACAGAAACGATATAAAATTGTACAAAATGACCTATTTAAAAAATGTTTTTTTTTTTTGTTAGTGGCCACTGTTTATTGTGAACACTGATTCTGATTATAATTATTATCAATTGTCCTGTCAAGGACATATTTAAGTTTGGTTGATAAGGTTTTGATCTTGTACATTTCTTGCTTCCGACGTTTCATCTAGTTTGACGATATGCTACTTAAGAATGGTATAAACAATGTAAAATCAACTTTATTGTCATAGTTTCATTTTTATTAATAGCCTTTAACGCAAGTATGTTATTTTGCTCAATTCTCTAACTATCTGTGACGGGCCCAATTAATATATAAAATGCTTTTGCCATAATAATCAATTAATAACCACATGAAGGTACTCGAAGAAAAATATGATTTTCATTATGATATTATGATTGTATTTAGTGAAATTTTCCCCAAATCATAAATAAATAAGACTGTACCGCGTTTTGTGACGGACACATTTAATTATTTTGGTAGAAAAGAATGATGGTGTTAGTGGAATTTATACATTGACTTTGTGATGATGAGAGACGGTGACTCAGTTCCGTATATTAAAGCTATTACTGCGGATCCTCTTTCTCGATTTTTACAATTTGGTTTTATTTTAACAGATTTTGGTGGCATATTGTTAATTGATTAAGATATTTATTCATGATTTTTTTAAACTTAGTCATAAGATTATTGGCATAATTTTCTTCCTTTCGTCGTCATATGCATATGCATGTATATCCTTTGGATATTAACCTTCTTTCAGACTTCATCTCTGAAAGTACCAAAAATTAGTATATTGTAGTTCGATTAGTTCTTATTTTCGGTCACACTGCAATAAAATTAAATTTACAAAGTGAATAATTGAAAAAGTCAATATGGTTATTTAATATAGTTTCCATTTTTATACTATTACTATTTGTATAGACCAATGCATATAATGTGACACTTTTGTGTATGTATGCCGCTCGTGCGGTAAAGGTTGTATGTTGACATTGTTTCGACTGTTTTAGAATTAATTGTTAGTTTATAATTTAAATTTTATTTATTTCACTAAGATTTTTATTGTATTACTATGGAATGTATTTTAAGTCTAACGGAATATGTATTATGTTTAGTTTGTAAGGTATAAAATTTAATTTGGACTTATTTTCTCGTCACAAAAACTCAAAGTATTATTTATCGTCAATATTTCAAGTTTAGTCCCAAAAGATACCATTGTAGTATTTCGTAAATAGTACTCAAGTAGACCCCAATCGTATCTTAATAGTGCCAAATAAACATGCCCCGCGATTTTTTATAATGATACCCACTAAAAATAGAAACCTAAGATAAAAATAGAATGTAGGTTTTTGGGCACATTCTAGATACTCCAAAAATTCATATTTTTGTAAACTTAACGCATATTTGAATTGATTCATACAAACTATTTTTCTTGACTTCAGCAAGTAAATAGGTAGATACAAATTTGAAAAAGAAGCAAACGTGCAAGCGCGGTCTCAACGTAAGTTACTACGTTTTACACAAAGCTTAAGTTTAATAGAGAGATTTGAATGTTTAGTAGTGGTTAACATTATATACTACAAAAATAGAAATCTGCGGCGGGAAAATGCATACACTTATCGGGTATTTTTAAATCATGAGCATATTCCTTGTTTTAAAACTTGCACCGAATGGGGACCATTACGCTGTACAATAAAAAATACCGATGTCCCCAAACAATGTAGAGTGATGTCAGTTTTGTTACCGAAATATTGTATTTTGGTGACGAAACGGACATTATCTCTGTGGTACTAACCCAGTAAAAGCCGATATAAATATCTGGTTTTTGGTATTTTCCCTTTTAGTAGCATATCTCTAGTTAAATAAGTTCGTTAATTATATCTAGGTACATTTCTCGGCGTCACTCGACAGATGAGATCGTCAGATGTGTACACTAGTAAATTTGCGTCTGGTATCATCCTGCTAAACATTCAAAATTCTTAACCATACTGAAAAGTACGCCAATATGCAAGTGGATAGGCATCACCGGCTCTCTCATAAATTTCTCGACGTAATCGAGTTTCCAAGGTAACACATCGAAGGAGCCCGTTATCGAACTAATTCGTTCTTATTACCCGTTTATTGGATGCTACTTAACGAATTGCTGTAATTTGGTGTTAGATAGAACTATTAACTTGATATTGCGTTCCTACAAATCACTAGCACGAAGATATGAGATTATTTAATATAGCTTTTATTATTAACACATGTACAGAATTTATATTATTATTAAAACCCGAGACAACCACGAAAGCACTGCCACTTTTGTATTTATTTTTATAATAGCGATGTTGGCACAAGTTATTATTAATTTTGGCGCCAATTTCATTAATTATCAGAAAAGTCAGATGAAATGATTTAGTGTGTCACGTGTTAACTGAACTGTTTTATTTAGAATTAATCATTGTAAGTATTATTTTTACCTTTCATACTTAACACCTGTTTTTTAAGACTTAGACTGTTATTACTTATAATACTTTTTTTTATTCGAATTAAAACCCGTCAAGACTAAGCTTTGCCTTTGACCCTTCTATACATGTAGTATTAAGTGAGATGTAATTTTTGTATTATTTTGGTATGTGTACTTTTTCAACTCTACCCTCCATAGACAAAACAGGCAAATCGGATACCGTAGTATTTACTGCTTTCGACCTTTATTGAATAAGGACGAATCTCCCGTAGTCATTAGATTGCAGATACGCTGTTTTGTTTAGGGAGGGTAGTTAAGTTCATTGACCTGTTTTGTTACCACTTGGCATAGATTTAAATCTCGAATTTTGAACTTTTTGCATTAAAAAATATGCAGAGCTGACGTAAAATATTTATGCAACAACACGTTAATGTACGTCAAGGAATCGTCTTTATGATTGATACCGTCTTGTCTTGGTGTAAAGACATTTAAAAGTGGTTAAACAATAGTCTCTATTACACTTCTTCGAATCATATTGTTATATTATGGTTTCCGATACGGCTGCCGTTAATGTTGATTCAATAAGAGCTACCGTAGCGTTAACAATGTGATAACTGTATGGTTTTTAACCAAGTGAAATAGAGGCCCAGGTCAACGAGGAGATTGTACCTAAAACGTATATGTATGGCAATATAATTTTATGTGTATGGTGCTCCATTGTATGTAACATAGGTTTACATTTGTATCCTACGATTTTCGGAATAAACAAGTCCTACAGTTTTACGTTGTTTTCTTCGACTTACGCCGAAATTATCGGAGCGTTACAATAATGATATAAAGAAAAAGTGGACTAAACACATCCTAAAGGACGGTGGACAGTTAAAAAAAGGGGTCGATCCCAAAAAAAGTCGGACAATGTCCCTGTTGTTACCGATAAATTGCTTTTGGTAACAAAACGGAACACATTTTTGGGGATATTGGGATTTTTTTTTATTGCTCAGTATGATGGTCCTCCAGTGTCCAAAACCATCAACAAGAAAAATTGTTCCAAATCCGTACATTGAGGCAAATGTAATGAATTTCATCTACATTATATACATAATGAATCCCTGTTTCCCTTGTTGATGCCAGGGAATGGCTCGACCGATTTAAATAATTAATTTTTTGTTGTGTTTGTAATAATCAGAAAAAGGTTTGAATAACACAACATAAATAAACTCAAACGTGTGAATTATTAACTAAATTAGTAATGATTGGATTTGTACCTATATTGAGTTGTTATTTTTATTACTTTTATTTAAATTCCGCATTTTGACATTCCCAAATATTATTTTATTCTTGACATTTTATGACTAGCATGTGATCTATATTTATTTTGTTTTTATTGGGTTTCATTATTACTCTTGTCCATATTGACATTATTTGATTTTTACTTTTTTATTATTTTACACTAAAATCTTATAATTACTTGGTTCCAAATAGGCTCCTGATTTCAAAAAAACCCCGTTTACCGGTAGGACTAAAGTAGACCTGACGCCATTTAAGCGGATGTGGGTTTAGCTAGAAAATTATGGCTTAAAAACCTCATTGCGCCAGTGTATATTAAACCATGCATGGTATACTAGCACTAATTAGTTATTTATCCTGTCGAACAAGTCTCATATACCCTCCCCCCACTCTCTGGAGCTACCACTGACTCGCGAGGTCTGTTCCCTAGCTCCTCCTACACACAACTTGTTCAACTACGATCCCTCGTTTTACGACGTAGATAAGATTGGCTAGGTTTAATCTTAATTTCCACTTACCGTTCAAATGTAGATTCAGTGACGTGTAACTTTAAATGACATTGCACTGGAGGTACCTACAGGGTGTTGTGGATGGTAGATAAACGCGTTGTATGCTATATGCTGATATGCTAAATCGTGTAAGTAACATGCAATTTACAAGGTAGGTAAATAAGGTGCGTTTTGCTCCTTATTAAATTTGCTAGTTCCGCGGTTAACGGGTTCACCAACCATAAATTAATGTTTCGTGTACGTACGTTTTGATTTTCCACGTATATCGTCAGTTATATTGGTTGCTGGTTAAAAATACAGTTACTAATTTTTATCTAAATCCTACAATTATGAATAAAATAGAATTAGGGTATTTTAATCATTAATTTATTTAATTCATGCGTACCTACAGTTTAAAATAACATACAATTAACTAGCACCACTGAAATATCATTATAAGATCTCTCTAACAAATAAATAAGTAGGAATATTCAGTAGAAAATTATAAACAATTAGCACGGGACAGTCTTAAACAAGTTGACCTAGTCGAAGTAAAATTTAACCTTTTGTGTGAAGTACTTGTACATGAAAAATAAAACCATATAATTTAGCACAAATGTAATAATATATTTTTAAATATTTGTATTTATTTAAGGGTGTTGTTATCAGAATATAATCAGGCTGTAAAGATCTGTTTACTTTCAGTAGCACACCTACCAACGTCACTAGACGCGGCGTGACTCTCACACCAAAATAAACTGCCCATGGATAGGTACAGACGCATGAAGTAATTATAATATTTTAAATCATTTATAATAATTTGTATAATTTAACAAACTTGCATTTACTTAAACCGTTACGTACCTACAGTTCACGACTTTAACTGCAAAGCTATCGTAGAGCCTTGTCATAATGACACCGTCAATTACGAGAGACTAATTACGTCAAAATTAGAGGTTCATCAATTAAAGTTGCGATTGTACATTCTATTATTTTGTTCTCTTGTTTTATACGTCGGATCTGACACGAGTGACAGAAAAAAAACAGGGATGTTGTTAAATATGAAACAGGCGTTTAAGTTATGGAGGATCAATAGTTAATGTGGGGCGCAAAATAAAAATAAATTAGCTGATCTCGGACGTCGAGCCCCTAGGGTAAAATTCATATAGGGGGAGTTTTTATTCTACGACTACCGTAGGGCTTTTCTACTTGCTCAATGAATGTGACTTCGTGTATGAATTTAGGTAACAAAATAGGAACGTCCTATACTAATATTGGGACATATTTGAACATTATTTTATTGCATATTTTCATGTACCCTGTACATGGAACTTTTTTTAAATCTAGTAGCTACAATATCAGCCACTGGTTACCAACATTTTCAGAAATCCTTAGTTAGTTATGACTGCGGTGTAATAATACCCTTGCTGCATAACAATGTTCGTGGTTGAAAATTGAAAAAAACGTAATGCCGGAGCATGTATACATATTTTACTAACGAGGAGCCTTCATCTATTCTTTCACGCAGTCTAGTTTTAACACGTCATACTCTTTGAGTACTTTTGGTTCAAATAAACTTGTTTACTACAGTTATTGTAGAATATTTTTAGCTGTTTGTAGCGTGTAGCCATCATAGGAAACCACCCAGATGATAAGATAAGTATGTTATGTCAGTGACTTTCTAAACTAATAATAGCACGATAAAGAACTTATAATAATCATAGGCCAATGTCTTGCTGGCGTAATTTTCAAACGACCTTTAATAAACTAAGGACGGTCATGAAAACGTTTAATGAACTTACAAATTTAAACCTATAACGATAATCCGATATATTTTTTGGAAAATACGGATTGTTAGTTTGGATGTGAAATGTGAAGTTACAAAGTTGCATCATAATAATATTTTAATGAATGAAAATGATGACAGTCATAATTTCCGGATATTCTAACGAGGAATATGTGCAACTATACATATATAGAAAATACTCGTTTATTCAGAAATACTTATTTAACTTGGCATGATAATCACTTTAGTACTTTTTAATTGCACGCCTTTTTTTGTAGTGGTACAAATTTTGTCGAAACTGGTGGACCACTTTCTTGGCCAAGTGTACTTGCAGCGTCACGCCGTTCGCCGCGTCAGGACGCTTACTCTGCCGCAATATCAAAGAAGGCAACTAACTAAACGAAATGTACTTGGTAGTCGAATAATTTTATACTCTACTAGCTTCTGTCCACGACTTCGTCCGCGTAGATTTAGATTATCGTTATTTCCCTGGGAACTTTTATATTTCTAGGGATGAAAAGTAGCCTATAAGCTATCCATGAGCTAACTCCATCTCATATTTAATCCAAATCTGTCCGGCCGTTGCAGCGTAAAGGAGTAACAAACTAACACACACACACACACACACACAAACTTTTGCAATTGTAATAATACGTAGTAGGATTAGTAAACACATTAAAATAAAATTTCTTTATACTATTACATAGTACTTAGTAAGTTCGCCGCCTTCATTGCTATGACGGCAGTATACTCGTCGAAATGTACTGTGGTCTTCCATACACTATGAAACCCATCGCGGTCTCCAGACCTTGTTCACGGTAGAGTGAGGTGGTCTTTCGACGTCATTTGTTTAGACGATTTTACATCAAACGAATTTTTCGTTTGAAATACTTCCCGAACTTTGTTGGCTGACTTAGCAATACAAAAAAAAACTCACCGCCCTCGTCATAAAAAAAGTATCGGTGCGATTTATTACTAGGAGTCAAATTTTACCTATAGTGAGACGAGCGCACAGAAGAACGGAACGCGTTTTGTGAATACATAGACAGCTGTGAAAGAACTAAAATACTATTTCGGTTAAATTTATCAACGTTTTCGCTATATGTACTATTACTTATTTCATATTATCATTATCCCCCTAAACAGCTTCAGCGCCCCCTTATTTTTTCAGAGGGCCGGTCCGCCCCCCGTAATTCCTGTAGCGCCCACTGGGGCGCGGTAGGGACCTCTTTGGGAACCTATGGCCTAGAGAGACCGCTCGCTTTAACCTTGCAGAAACGATTGAAAGGTTAACGCTGGCGTTGAGATAACGCTAAACGTCGCGCGTAGCGTCTTAGGTGAGTTAGTTTCATTGTTTATTGTGAAGCAGCGCCAAATGATAGATATATAGTAACACACCGACAACACTGTTTGTCTTTGCGTTGATACTAATATAGTTGATTGGTTAAGTCGAGTTGTGATAGACTTGTTTGCTAAGAAAACACGTGGAGCTTGAATACAATATAAATGAAACATTGCTCCGTTCGTGATTATTTGCTGTTGTATTTTGTGCGTGTCGTGTTCTGCAAGATGACGAAAGATGATGCTGAATGTGAATCAAAACCATCGGTGCGTATTGTTGTTAAATTGTCTTAATTTTTTAGTAGATTATTTATTTGCAGCTGTACATTTAGGAGGCTTGGGTTAAATTGTGTTGTTTGAATAAGTTTAAGAACGTTTGATTTATAATATAACCTAGTTTTTTTGGTGTTTACGAGTATGGCACATAGCTTTTGAATAAGTACGATCTTTGTGGAAGTATCTAATATATTCAAATGAAACATGATGATAATTTACATGCAACAAACAAACATAAAGAGTATAAGCAACCATAAATAATGTCTAAAAAATAAAACTGTGTATTTATGCCTGCAGTATTCTAAATCATAAACAACCTAAAGAGTAGGTAGCGGTTGTCAGCTTGAGAACTAATATTAGTTATACGGCCTGTGTGTCTTTTGCACTCGGATCTGAATTGTATATTTGCTATAATAAATATCACGCGAAAGCATTGCTAATGGAGCATGAGGTTATGATAATTGAGCTAAAGCCCTCTCCTAAAGTTGCTGTGCCGATGGACCCTCCATAGTTTAGTTCTTTATATTAATTACTGTATTAGCTTAAGTTAGCCTGTCAACTGCGAACTCACATTGCGGAATACAATAAATATTTAAAGTATTCAGTATTTGAAAAGCCGAAACAAAAAATAGTACCTATCAAAGTTACTTACTTAGTGCTTATACGAGTGAATATGAGTAGCTACGTAATACGAGTATTAGTACTGATTATTAAGAAAGATAAGTCTTGTTTTATCTCATTTCTATGTTTGCCACAACAACCCCAATGTGTGCTCAAAATAGTTCTCAAACCCGCGTCTGTTCCTTATCCGTACATCGTGTGAGTTATCACCTCTAAGCTCAGGTCAGGTCAGCTATTTATACTCCTTAGATGCTCCTACGCATGCAAGTTATTAGAATCCATTCACTGCAAGAATTCCATATATATATATATATATTAATGGGCCTCATAAGGAAGCTCAAAGTCACTCAGAGGGCTATGGAGGGGGCTATGCTCGGGATTTCTCTGCGTGACAGAATAAGACGACGCGCTGGCCTAGTTGGTAGTGACCCTGCCTACGAAGCTAGCGGTCCTGGGTTCAAATCCCGGTAAGGGCAGATATTTGTGTGATGAGCAAGAATATTTGTTTCTGAGTCATGGATGTTTTCTATGTATTTAAGTATATATTTCTCTATATAAGTATTTATATCGTTGTCTAGTAACCATAGTACAAGCCTAGAGCTTAGTTTGGGACTAGGTCAATTGGTGTGACATTGTCCCCTGATATTTATTTATGATATTTATTTATAAGAAATGATGATATCCGCAGTAGAACTAAGGTTACCGACATAGCCCGAAGAATAGCTAAAATTAAGTGGCAGTGGGCGGGGAACACTGCTCGCAGGACTGATGGTCACAAGGTTCTTGAGTGGCGTTCGCGGACCGGGAGACGAGGTAGACCTCCAACAAGATGGAGTGACGACCTTGTAAGAATCGCGGGAGCGCGATGGATGCGAAAAGCACAAGACCGGTCTGAGTGGAGAGCCTTCGGGGAGGGCTATGTCCAGCAGTCGACGTCTTTTGACATGATGATGATGATGATGATGATATGCTTTTGACATGATGATGATATGCTTCGGGCGGCCCCACTGAATGAAAATTGTTATTTCAACGGGATTTTCGGTACACATCCTGTATATCCTATCGATTGTATTTATCATAATCATCTTATGATCTGTCATCATTATCATGATTATGTTGGCCAGAACACATCGACTACTATAGGCCTTCCTCAAAGATATCCATCGTGCGCCACCTCGATTTGGCCTAGTCGGTAGTAACCTGCCTACGAAACTTTACTGATCTGATGAGTTCGAGTATTTGTTTATTTGTTTCTCTACACAAAGTTTCCCAGAACTTGATGTAAACATTAATATGGATACGAAAGCCCTTTCCCTATCAGTCCAGAATATATGTTCTTACTTTTCAATCAGTTAATTAGTTTCGAAATTATAGAGGTTTTAATCATATTGGCAAAGAATGCTACCCTGAGGTACACCTTTGCCATCATTGCCTAAAAATAGCTATAATTAGTAATCATTAGTACTCAATAACGTAGAAATTTATTGAGTTACACCTTAAATCCAAAAACTAGACGCACTGAAAATAAATCTATACTTTCTAAGACACCACCAAAAGTTTAGTACTCGTATTTCTCGTTATTCATTCCACAAGTTCTACAACTTAGACTATTCGTACTGAAAAACAAATCCATAGACCAAGGTGGTGCAGTTAAGGTAACAACAAGCGTCAAACCAATAATATGTCCTTAAAATATATGATTTGTCGCACTTGCCCCATAGACGCTTTTACCCCAAGGTCGGGCAAGACCGTCAACGGGGTAAGTGCGGCCATCATATATTTTTAGGAGATATTATTGGTTTAACGCACTTACTCCGTAGATGCACTTAACCCCACCTTACCTTAATCAAGATTTAGAACTCGCGCAAGAAGTATCACCTACTTAACTTCTTCTTCCATGTGATCTAATTTCGTTTAAATTTATAAAGTTCATAAAAATATAATAATTCAGATAAAATGACTAACAATTTATTATATTTATTGCCAATAATTACATTTTATCCATTTATATATCTTAAACAAAATACCTGAAGTACCAAGGAATCTTAGTTAAGACCGTTTACCGGATTGCTATATTAAAAGGTAGGGAAAAAACAAAAGATAGTCGCAAAATCGTTTTGTTTTTTTGTTTGGCAGGAACTTGTTGTTTATTGTTTGTTTATTTACAGGTAAAGAACCGGTTTCCTCGTGTAGTGATAATAATAATTCTTGCAGAGTTTTGCGAGAGGTTCTCTTACTCTGGCATGCGAGGTGAGTACCAAGTTACCAACTAAATGATGATGAGGTGGGCAGACTTCTATGACGTTATGAAAAGTAACGATATAATTACGGTATTTCGTTGATGTTTAAATTTTTGTTCTATTACCTACCTTAATAACGCTATGTTGCATAGGGAACGAAATCAAGAACGTAACAAAACAAAATACCGTTATAAACAACGAATTGAATTCAATAAGTGACATATTTGGTGGTTTAACGAATTGATCCCTCAATCAACTTCATAAGCAATCAATCTGGCTCGTGATTATTGATTTTGAGTGTCTATGGGCTTTGACGACTCTAGCCTAGACGTTAGTGCCCCTACAAAACAAGTGGTCATTGGTTCGATACCCGGTATGGGCAATGAGATAGGTGTGTTATGAGCGCAGCATTTGCTGAGTCTTGATTATTGTCTATGAATTTAAGTATGTACTATTTAAATACCCATAGTATGTACGGTCAGCCAAGAAAGTGGTCTTCCAGTCTACGGTCTAATTATCGCTCTAAGGTTGACACTTGTCGCAGTCGTAATGTTATTGCCAGGGAAAATCGAACTTCAACGGTGGTAGACCAGATTTTTGGCCAAGTGTACAAGCCTAGAGCTTAGTTTGGGTACGAATTTATACACTAATTTATTAATTCTATTAGTCACTCACTTGCCAGGGCATCAATTCCACTCAGGAAATTCATATTGCTTTTGAAATTTTACTCTTAGTACTGTTGTTAACTTTGCCTCTACGATAGGTCTTATTTACTGTAGCGTTGACAATACGATAATATGTCAAAAGTAATATTGTTTTACCCAGTAGATAAGATACCTGTGCGATTGCCTTCACAAAGCCAATATTATTTTTAGTCCGTATGAAAAATATCAAAATAATTTTATTACAGCTTTCTTGACGATATATCTACGCAGCAAATTGGGCTATACTGACGACGAAGCCACGGAGCGATACCATGTCTTCAGTACGTTTGTATACGTGTTCCCAATTATCGGAGGCATACTTGCCGACAATTACCTTGGGAAATTCAGGTAATATTGATATCGGACCTCATTAATACTACGAATAGTACGTTTGGGAAAAAATAAATAAACTTGTTTCAGGACGATTCTCTACATGATGTTTGTGTATGCTGCGGGGAATTTGCTGGTTGCAGTAACGGCTATTCCCCAGTTGGCGTTGCCTGGGAGGTATGTATCAATTAAAATCTGATAATTAACATTGTATAATTCATGAAACGACCAAGTATAACGTAGTATAAATTTAAAAATAACCGACTCGAACAAGCGGACGCGTTTCAGAGCTGCGGGATGTTTCTTGAGATCAAACGCTCGAAACGTGAAACGGTTAGTTGGGAGTTGTGACGTTCCTTTGTATTTATTTACGATTTATTTTGTAATTTTGAGCACTCACACGGTAAGTATTAATTGGTCCAGAAAATTGATTTTGAATTGACGTCCCGATAAGCTACGATAGATACTTGAATCTTACAGAACTAGCTATATGACAATGTCAAGTCAATGCAAATATCAAAAAATAAAATACTTACCCCCATATTCGTAAACGCACGATAAACCTGTACTAGTTAAAGTATTCTTTGACCCTTTTTGTCTAATTCAAATGTCATAGTGACAGATAAAGACAAAGCATATACTAATCAAATTTTAGTTCTCGCTCGTTTATGAATAAGAGGTTTAATGGTTATTCTAACATACGCGTTTATACGTAGAGTACTAAACCGGCTAAAACTTACTACTGTTGGGATACAAACTAACACTTCTAGATACCTAGCTCGTAGCTTCCCTAAGCCTCTGTAACTCTACCTCAACTAATCTAAATTTGAATACAGATCCTGTTACTAATGAAAATTAATTATTTGAATTTGATTAGTTTACAGGATCAGTACACTGTACAAGAAATCACAGTTAGAATTATGCTGGTAATAAGAAGCGTTTATTTTTTGTAGTGCCTTACGTCATGTTAAGGAACACTATTCCGTAGCACCGTATCAATATCTAAACTCATCTTAAGTACCACTCTCAAGACACCACAAAGTAAATGTTAACAGATTGATGTCATTTTTGACGTTGCATAAGACGGGCATGTCAGTTACGGCCCTTAGTGTGGTAGCATTGGTAACAGCGGTTGGGAATAAGTGGTAAAAAGGAATCCATAGAGATATATAGTGCGATTTCTACGCTTTTACCAGACCACGGTCGGACGCAGACCATTACATACATAGATGAGTAATAATAATTAATGAAAACACTGTTCAAGTGCAAATTCAAATTGCCTAGGATAGGCATAAAATAAAATATTACCCCACTAAACTTTAATATTATCTTTCAATTTACTAAAGCATCGTTAAATTTATGCAATTAATTTTAATAGGATACTCTACTCATTTCGCAAATTGCATGCTGCATATTGAATTTATGAATTACAATGCAGCGCTAAGATAATTATGACAGCGTTAACATAATTAATTAGTTTCAGTATGAGGTGTTAGTCTTTTGAATGTGTCCACAAAATGAATCTATTAAAACCTGCACTATTAATGCTGCATTTAATTTTATGTAAGTTGGTACTGTATCTTTCTTATTGAGAGTTTTATATGTATATTTGATAAATAGAGACTTGTGACGGCACAGAGTAACTAGTAAACTCTTAACCATCCATATCTCGAAAGTAGGAGATATACACTCAGGAGCAAAAATACCGGGTCAGAGTGCGTTTTTCATACAAACGAGACTAATTCGAAGCCTTGGTTCCTCGCCAGGGGTTGTTTTGAGTGAGGTTTAATAGTAGATAGTGCAAGGGTCAATAGAGGAGGTCAAAAGTTCTTAAGATACCGAACTGATCGCACAACCAGTTTACACCACAGCGGGAGAGTTTGGGTCAACATTTGTATTTCCTTACATTTTATTGCCATTTTAGATGTTTTTCCGAACAGGCACTATTGCGGCGTCAGCCGCAGATTCATTCAGTTGGGTATCCTAGGCACTCTGGAAGTCCTGTATCGATTCTCGGGGTATTCAGCATCAGATTTCACTAAAAGCATTCCCTGGCGAGGAACCAAGGCTTCGAAATAGCCTCTATAGTATGAAAAATGCACTCTGACCCGGTATTTTTGCTCCTGAGTGTAGTTCCAGATTTTTAAAACCTCTACCGGCCGCACTCACAGCCAGTTTTTTTTTAAATTGCTGTTATCTAGCAGACGAGGTGGCTGAAAATTAATCTACCTAAGACCATAAAACGACACACATTCGGCTCTAGTTCTTACCGGCCAGTATTATATTTACCTTTTTATACGCTAAGGAGGATTACTTTCAGCCACCATTCGTAATTTAAGTATAGATTCGTTAATTAAATAACTGGCTGCTCTTTCACAAGCTCTTTATTTTCAGACTCTGCACATTCATCGGTCTTCTTCTTATAACAATAGGCACTGGTGGCATAAAACCATGCGTGACGGCCTTCGGCGGGGATCAATTTCAACTGCCCCGCCAAGAGAAATACTTGGCAGTGTACTTTAGTGTACTGTACTTCAATACTTGTACTGGCAGTCTTATTGCGAAGACAGTGTCGCCTATACTGAGGTCTGAAGTACATTGTTTCGGGGATAAAGACTGTTATTCGCTGGCGTTTGGAGCTCCTGGTTTGGTTGTGCTGGTTTCAATAAGTAAGTGTTTTTTATGATACAAATTAAATTGCAATGCACAAAATAAAAATCCTCGCCACGAACAACAAAAAAACTACTAAACATTCAGTATTTTAAGTTCCACGTTTGTTTTTGACGCTGGTTTAAATAACACCCTTTTTTATAAAAGTTTTTTGTCTTTTAGTTTCGTTTTGGTTTTGGTATAATGATGCGATGTGCGTTATTGGTGCAAAAAGACATGTTTGGTATATTTAGTAGCGGCATCTCCTAGTAATCTACCCAAACCTTATTTACTTACTGGAGATAATCGAATATGATTTAGATGGATATACTTAGAATTTAGAAACTGTTCCACCTACCATCAGGTGGCCCGAGTGCTCGCGTGCCTTCTCATTGCAATAAAAAAACACCTTGTGAAGGTACAACGGTATCGGGAACCCATCCTTATTTCACTGTTTTTGCTTTATTGCTGTCGTGTGCCAATACCTAATTTGTATTTTAACATTTTAAACAATATGTTTATAAACCCTGTTCATACTTACTTGTCTTATATGGTAAACAACATTCTAACCTCAAAATGTTTTTTGGTTAAAACAGCTCATTTATCGTAAATACAGTAAACTGAGAAAACATTTCGGACATCACTTGGCCAATGTATTGTCCGTGATTGTTTTATTTAATTTAAAATATGTTTCATACAAAAACGTTGCATTTTGAGGTAAGAAAGTTGTTTATTACTTAAAAGCAAGTCTGAACAGGGGTTAGACATATCTGAATAAGTACGGTGATACAATCGTCGAAATTGTTTGAATGGAGTAAAATCTTGATTCTTGAGTGAATAAAGAACGCAATTTTTCAATCAATTTTCCAATAATAAGTGATAAAAATGTTTTTTTTATTTCTTAAACCCGTTCGTTACGGAACGGTTGGTACGCCAACGCCAAGGTTGTTTTGCAGTTTAAAAGGCGACTATGGCTCAGGATTTTTGGTTCCTTCATCTCGAATTTTATTACCCGACTGGGGTAAAGCCCTAAAGTAGGGGTTATGAGTTTGACTTGTAAACCGACGTTAATAAATTATACGTGGTTACATTCGTCTTAATCACTAGAGCGTCATAGACTATATTAAAATAATTTAAATGTCAAGTTGGCGAATAAAAAATAAAAACGTGATAATAAGTGTTACTTAGACGACATTATCCAAACAGCAGTTGGGTTTAATTTAAAGCTTGCTTTTCGATAGAATTGTTTAAAAGCATCAATATACGAAGACGCGATAGCCTAGTTGGTAGTTACCCTGCCTACGATGCTAGTGGTCCCGGGTTCTGTTCCCGGTAAGGGCAATTTTTTTTTTATTTTTTTTTTATGACATTGAGAAGGCTAACGAGCACACAGGCCACCTGATGGTAAGCGGAAACTGTGACCCATAGACATTCGCATACACAAGACTACAAGACTAAGACTGCAAATGCGTTGCCAACCCTGAGGACTAAGATGGAATGCCTCTATGCTAGTCATTACACCGGCTGTCTTATCCCCAAACCGGAACACAACAGTGCGAACACTGCTGTTTGGCGGTAGGTTAATGGATAAGATGGTGGTAGCGATCCGGACGGACTCTGCACAGAGTCCTACCACTCGCAAAATTTAAAATATTTATGTGATGAATATGATTTCTTCTGAGTCTTGGATGTTTTCTATGTATTTAAGTATTTATTTCTCAATACATAAAAGCATTTATATCGTTGTCTAGCTTGGGACTAGGTCAATTAGTGTGATATTGTCCCCCGATATTTATTTAAAAGCGTATCTTAGCCCAACATACAAATACACTGGAATAGTATTGAAGGACGCCCGTCGCGCTCATGTCGTAATCTCTGTTAGTCGAGAGCGAAGGTGAGGTCTATTCACGGCTTGTTATTGCGGTTATCAGAGTGAAAGCTAAAATTATTTCCTGCCTGCAATTAATCATTTAACAAACATGTCATTTGTAATAAACAATAGAACTGACAGCTGACATATTTGTTAATTAGTAATTATAACTAAACCAAGTAATAACATTTGTAATAAGCAATGATTTATATTAAAGCGAATAGTTAATTCAAACTGCGAATGAATACCGATCTTTGAAAGCCTGCATCTCCCTAAAGATAGGTCAAATATGTACCACTAATATATCTTACACGATGTATGTGGATGCCTACTATATTTGTTCTATTGTTCTTTGACAGAAAAAAACAGTTAGGTACAATGTCTAACTGTTTCCAAATTTCTGATGCGAATTTATTCTTTCGCTATACTTTCTATTTATTTAAGAACCAAACTGCTCTGGTACTCTGTCAACTGCTTGACTTTGTGGTACGGTCGGCCAAGAAAGTGCTCTACCAGTTTGAACAAGAGTTTCTGTTAGATCTAATTATCGCTAAGGTTGACATTGTCACTGTCATAATATTATTGCAAGACAACATCGAACTTGTTGTATCATGACGTGCAAATGAACTTCAACCGTAGGGTGGTAGAGCACATTTTCGGCCGATGGCACAACACGTGATTGTTGAGCAATTGGCCACTCTTCGTAATTTGGCCGTATAGTGCAAATCGGGCATAGTTGGTTATGCTAAGTATATTTAGTATATTACTCGGCTAAATTATGAAGAGCAGCCAGTGGCTTAACATTCCCATGTTGTGACTGTACGACCTTAACCTTCTCTTTTATTTGCTCAAATTAATTTCTTCTTGGTCTTCCTCTGGCTCTCTTTCCTTCTAGGTTCCCTTCATGATGTTTTTAAGGAAAAGGGTCTTGTCCATTGTTGCTTGTAAATTCCTACTTTCATTTATTCTATTCAGCACCACCCACCACCATTATATATTTTTTTAAACAGTCCTTGTATCAAGCTTGCTCTTTAGGGTTCCGTGTCCGAATGGAGCCCAAGAGGACCCTATAAATATGCTTTCGCTGTACTATCGAACCAACGGAACCCTGACCCACCATAGAACCTTGTCACAGTGATTGACGTTAGGACTGTCATACGAAGCTATACGACAATCGTACGTCAATCATTGTGACAAGGTTCCATGGTGGGTCAGGGTTCCGTTGGTTCGATAGTACATTCGTCCGTCCATGCGTCCTAACTTTAAACAGCTGTAACTTTTGAAAAGTAATAGATAGCGGGTTTTTTTTAAAATATGTGTTATTACGGCGGATTTACTAACGAATATTAAAAAATTAAGGAAAGTGAAATAACAAAGGGGTAACATTTCTTGTAATGTTTTTTAAACATATAGGTACTAAAAATAGTCAAGTGTGAGTTCGCTGATTTGATTCGAATCGAATTCAAATTGAAATTAATAATGCCTACTGTGCGATGGTACGGAACCCTCGGAGCGCGAGTCCGACTCGCATTTGACCGGTTGGTTTTGATAATTTATGTTTGTCTAAGGTGTTTAGATGCGTTCTGAACTTCTGAGAAGATGGCTAGCGTTCACATGCGATATGTGTCGTGTTGCGACGCCTTCTGGGCCTCTATCCACGTTGTATTATACCTCTTGCTTGTATATACTGTAAGTCCCTGTACCTAAGACATGAGATTAGACTTCGCGGCTGCAACCAGCAATGGCGACAAGCATTATCTCACAAAACTTTAGGAGTGTATTAATCGACAATACTGACAACTTTTTAAAGGAAAACCTTCCTTTTTTTACGCTCTTGTATAGATTTGTGGAACTAGCTCTCGCTCCGCTTCGCCTCGGTTTATGTGGGTTTTTTTCAACCCGCGTTCGGAATCCAGAATTTTATATACTTAAATAAAAACTTCTTCTTGAATGAAATGAAAACCGCATTAAAATCCGTTATGGAGGGCTTTGTTTCATACTATCTAAAGAAGAAAAGACTTATGTCGCACGATCAGGTCGAGGTCCAACCTTGGTCGCTAACATCAGATACATGCCTTTACCAACAAATGTATGAAAACGATACCAGTATGCAGCCTTACGACACAACACGTCCAACCAATATAAATTCGGCTTAACACTACGTGCGGTGCAAAGCATGCCTAATCATGTTTATGAATGTGACAGCTTCTTATTTAAGGGCTTTATCTTGGTTTAGATGGAAAACGTTATACAAACAAAGATATGACGTGATTTGCTCCCGAGATTAAGTGCCCCTTCACGTACGCGTTACGTGTATCTTTCATATATAATGTTAATTTAATTAGTTTGTAATTTAATTAATTCATGCTTTTATCATGGTAACAAGAAAGCACTGTATTCTTCAGGAATGTTTTGGGGTATGGTAAATCGAAAATTGTTACGAGGATTAAACCTGAACAGCCAAATGACCGTATCCCAAATGAACTAACTTTTAAAAAAGCGGCCAAGTGCGAGTCGGACTCGCGCACGTAGAGTTCCGTACCACTATACATCTAAATAAATGTTTGTTTCTTTATTATATTGGAGTTGATTGAATGAAAGGTAAAATGCGGTTTACGATTTATAACGTATTAAAAAAAAACTAATTATTAGATCTCGTTCAAACCAATTTTCGGTGGAAGTTTGCATAGTAATGTACATCATATATTATTTTTAAATTTATCATTCCCTTATTTTAGAAGTTACGGGGGGGGGGACACACATTTTTCCACTTTGGAAGCGTCTCTCTGGCGCAAATTATTCAGTTTAGAAAAAATAAATATAAGAAACCTCAATATCATTTTTGAAGACCAATCCATAGATACCCCACAAGTATGGGTTTGATGAAAAAGTAAAGTTCTAAGTATGGGGAACCCCAAAAATGTATTGTTTTTTTTCTATTTTTGTATGAAAATCGTAATGCGGTTCACCGAATACATCTACTTACAAAGTTTCCATAGTATAGCTCTTATAGTTACGGAATAAAGTGGCTGTGGCATACGGACGGACAGACGGACGGACAGACATGACGAATCTATAAGGGTTCCGTTTTTTGCCATTTGGCTACGGAACCCTAAAAAGCGATAGAAGTCTGTATTGAGATTTGTACGAAAAAATATAATTATAATAATTATTTATTCAAAGTTTAATTATAAAAAATAAATGTTTAAAAAAACAAAAAACCGCCTTCAAAAATGCAAAAAATAACTTCTTATAAAATGATAGGTACCTATAGGTAGGTCAGTCCAACTGAAGTCGGCTTTTGGTTTAAAATAATGTGGGACGCCGACTTCAGTTGGACTGACCTACCTATAGGTACCTATCATTTTATAAGAAGTTATTTTTTGCATTTTTGAAGGCGGTTTTTTGTTTTTTTAAACATTTATTTTTTATAATTAGGAACGTATAACCTCCTCCTTTTTTTGAAGTCGGTTAAAAACCAGAAATAACAAGTTACCCAGGAAGGCTAGTACCTAACTTACTAGAAATTAGAAGACGATTTTGAGATCTTACTATAACTCTAAATGGTCTTCGAATATCTGCTCGGTCGATCATGAACTTGGAAGACTTTTGCATAGTAATTAATGCCGGGTCTTCAATTTTTAGGTATCCCTGCAATGTTCTGTAAATTGTCGAAAAACATTAATTAGGCTATGTATTTATTTCGTTTTGACAAGCAGTTTGGTTAGGTTGTTACTTAACCTGAGTAATATCTTTGTTTGTTTCCAGTTATTTTCGTCAGCGCGAAAAGCCGATATGTTGTGAAAAATCCAGAAGGAAATGTAGTGGTTGACTTTATCAAATGCGTAACTGTAAGTACTTTGAACATTATTATTCTAATTAACTGTAAGTGTACCTATCAATTTTATTCAAGAAAAACCAGCGCCCCTTAGAAACTCAATACTCAACACTTTATTGCCTGATCTGCTTATTGGTCCCAGCATTCTTTCGAATCCTTGTAAACTTATTAATACCTACCAAAACAGAATCAGGTCAATATCAAGATCAATACAGAATGAGGATAACATTTTTTACGGTTTCATCATCATCATCATTATCAGCCGCAAGACGTCCACTGCTGGACAAAGGCCTTCCCCAAGGTTTTCCACAACGATCGGTCCTCTGCTGCTGTCATCCAGCGGTTTCCCGCGACCTTTATCAGATCGTCAGTCCACCTTGTGGAAGGTCTGCCAACACTTCGTCTCCCGGTTCGCGGTCGCCACTCTAGAACTCACACTTTACCCTTGAAATATCGAAACTCACTTCATAGAACGTTTTTGCTTCGCCGAAATTAGTTTTTGATGAAATTAAATTCGGTGAAACGTTTGTCGATATTTCAAGGGGACCCAACTTTTTTTACAAATACCATCTAACTAACCACTATACTTATATAAAAAATGTCCATCACGACCACCGTGTCATTTTCGAAAATATTTTCTCAACGCATCTTAGCTTTGTGGCATCAGCTCTCGGCGTCTATACTTTCGAACCAATTCTACTTGGGGACCTTAAAAAAACTAGCCTAATCTTTTGTCAAAAGCCGATAGGGCACTTGCGATTCCCCTAACATCAGGTGACCCGCTTGCCTCCTTTTTCCCGTAAAAAATAATGTTCAATTCAAAATGTGCCATCTTTTAGAACCTGGTCAAAATTGGGTGCTGTATTTAACTCCAATTATATACGAATTATGATCGCGACAGGGTTCTTTGGTGAAACACGACTCAATTTTGTTGACTGTACCTAACACGATGTCTCAAGGATGTTGCATTTCTAAGACGATTTTAAACTCAATGATACCCTTACGAGTTACATGGGACAGATGTCTTAAACCTATTGCACAGACAATATCATTATTCGCCTTGGAAGGTTGAACACTGTTAAAGTTTAAATTGTTTATGTATAGTTTTGTTTACGTACGTTAGCTATGTTTTCCCATTACTCGTAAAGGAAAACTTTTCATTAGAACTTTGATGTTAACCGCTTGCGGCTTCCATATTTAAATTTAATTCAGTCAGTTGCTCTTTTCCTCATGTAACATCAATAACACCAAAAACCACATTCGTTCCCTTCTTTTTAACTCTTAAGTCCTCCGAGGCGAGTTTTAAATTAGCTTGGCATATGTTTTCAATTAAGTCCTTATGGTTCCCGAATTTACACGCGTTGTTTTGTTTATTGGAATTCCATTGAATTTCAGTAAAAACGGAAAACGTTTTGGTATTTCTGAAACAACCCTGCCTACCGTTATTTTGAATCAATATGGAACCCTTCACAATATTGCGTTTGTATTAAAACTTTACGGGTATTCCTTTTTGTATCTTTTTCTTTTGTTTCAATGCTGAGAGTTTGTATTCTCAACCAAAATGAGAAAATAGGAAGGTTTATGAAACGTAATTCTGAATATTAGAAAAAGTACCACGCAACGTTTTTGTTTTGAAGTTTAATATAATAATAATAATAATAAATCTTTATTTCGCACACATGTTTTTACAATATTGCCAGGGGTCCCTGCACTAGGCTTGGCCTGTATCGCGGGGAACCATTTACATAATTATTATTACATATTATTTAGTAAAACTACTTATATAAACTTTGAGATCAGTTGTTATACAAAATAATAAGGAATGAACGATAATAAATAAAAAAGTATATATAATCAAATTAATATATATATATGTCTCATGCCTTATAACCAACTAACAATTATTGAAAATAACACAAACATTTAAGCAAATTTAAGTTGCGTAATTGCTTAGGTACTATCAATTCATATGCAATTTGACGTAAGTATATGGTAAAACTGACACCTCTAATCCCTTTCAATTCGCGGCTAGATAATACCTACTTTTGGTAATCGAAGTAAGTTCAAGTTTTAACTATTTATTTAGTAAATTACCAACATAAAGAGCCTTTATTACACTTTGTTATAGCCCATCTTGTTTCTATAAGTAAAATTGTAAACCAAAATATGATGACAAAACAGAAGAATGATATAGAAAATAAATAGAGCCTCAGTGGGGCTATAGAAAAGTTGCCATCGAATACAAATGCCAGCGTTTGGTGATCGCTGTCGCTTTGCGTTGTCATAGAAAAAATGTAATTGACGTAAGTCACGTGATATACACGTGGCATGCGTTGTCAAAAATGAAAAATGTCCTTTGTAATGAGGATATATCACGTGATTTACGTCAATTACATGTTTTCTATGACAACGCGAAGCGACAGTGATCACCAAGCGCTAGCGTTTGTATTCGATGGCAACTTGTCGAGCCCCGCAGGGCTCCTAACCTAACAATAATAATAATTATGGGGATGGATGAATATTCAGGGCACCCGTAGTCCCCTAGTCCAGCGGTTTTGGCTGTGCGTTGATCGATCAGTCAGTCACTTTCTTCTTAACATAAGTAGTAAAAAAAAATGCCGCCATTTGTCTTTGTATCTTTTAAGCTGTGCAACGGATTTTAATAAGGTTTTCATCAGTCTTTTATATTACTAGGGACCCGCCCTCGCTTCGCTTCGGTTAATGTGTGTTTTCTGTAATACCCGTTCATAAACCAGAATGTATGTATGATACATAAAAATCTCCCTCTTGAATCACTCTATCTATTGATTAAACCGCATGTGTCGTTTACAAGATTTAAGCGTACAGACAGAGAAACATACATAGAAGTAATTGTTATTAAAAGTTTTCACCGTCTATCAAAACTTACTTAACGTCGAAGACAGTCAGTTTTCAATTAATCATTAGGTGTATCTTTTTTTATGGCAATGAGAACTCAGGCCACCTGATGGTAAGTGAGATCTGAGACCCACAAACATTTGAAAACTCAAGACTACAATCTCAAAACTGCAATCTTAAGACTCCAAATGCGTTGCCAACCCTGAGGGCTGAGATGGAATGCCTCTACGCTATCTTTGGCCATTTTATGTGTTTTCTATTACACCTGTGTAATATTTTCAAAAACCTTTCAGTATAGGTATGGAACGCGGCTCGAACGCTTGTAAGGTTTCGAGGCATGAAATATTGTTACTCCCTAGTGGATTCACGTTTCAAACTTTCTTGAATAAAGCTCCCAGCACACTGATACAGTAGCGGCGCGGCGGCGGCAAGGCTATGTCGCAGCGTTGTACAAAGGTCTTATCCACTTACGTGCTTTTTGTAACCAGAGTTACCAGTGACAGCCGTTATTTGCTTATAAATAAGCTCGATCTTTGCACGAGCAATCAAGTGCTTTCCTAGGCAGCATAGGCACCTTAGTTATGAGGTTTAACTTTAGCAGTCTTGTAGTTAAGTTAATTACCAACGTTGTTTGAAATTACGATAAAATGTAAAAGGATCTCTCACAAATGGACCTAATGCCAAACTAAGCTCTAGGCTTGTGCTTTGGGTACTAGAGAACGATAAACATAATTATATAGAGAAATAAAAACATGTATCTTACGTATATCTTAAATATATAAAAGGAGAAACTGACTTTTTTTTTTTTCAATTTATTTAATTATAAGGAGAAATACAGTTTTTAACAATTAAAGCCACTATTAGAAACCTTTAAGGTTTATACAATAGCGGGCGAGATCGCGTGAAGCGGCCCGTAATTAAACTAAAATAATAAAAAATACATTTTCACTTCTCAGGCTCTAAAATGACTCACAATTGGCTTGTATAGCCGGACTAAAGTGATGTATTTAATCTCTAGGGAATAAAACTACACTTTACTCCCTAGGGACTAAAGTACTTTTTCTTTTTAATTTACTTTGGAAACCCTTAAACTGCCAATCATCGCCTTTTTCAGTGATTGTATATGGATCATTTTTCTTGCAAAAAATATAAATTAATCGATTTAATTTCACGATTAATGATTACAAATATGAATCTATTTAAATATATAAGGGATAAAATCTATTTTATTAGGCATGGTCCAAATAGTTTTCAAGTTTGTATCTGTTGGCTAAATATGCAAGCATTTAAACATCACGGTGTTAATGAATGGAGGATTATCGCCATTTTCAGAGATTGTGTATGGACCATTTTTAGGCCGTGGAAATAACCTCAAAATGCCAACTGTGCAAAATTATTAAAAAAAAGATTTAATTTCGTGAAACACGATTAATGATTACTAATATAAATATATTTAAATATATTAGGGATAGTTCTATTTTATTAGGCATGGTCCAAATAATTTTCATGTTTGTATCTGTTGGCTAAATATGCAAGCATTTAAACATCACGTTGTTAATGAATGGAGGATTATCGCCATTTTCAGAGATTGTGTATGGATCATTTTTAGGCCGTGGAAATAACCTCAAAATGCCAACGGTGCAAAATTATTACAAAAAGATTTAATTTCGTGAAACACGATTAATGATTACTAATATAAAAGAGTTTTTTTTTTCTCGCATTCGAAGTGAAAAGTAGAGTGTTTAACTCGAGACTAAACAACCATAATGACACTCGAACTACAGCCACTCTCGCTCGCAAGCTCGCTCGCGTGGCTAAACATCTCGTGTCATTACGGCTTGTTTTAGTCCCTTGTTGAACAATCTACTATTATGGAGACGGGCATTAGGCATGTGCGGAAACATTTTCTATGTAATGTTTTCTTAGTAGCTTCTTACATAATTTTGGGCTAGGGTTACATACTAAGCGATTAATCAAATCGTTATTTAAGGTGTTTAGTACGTGCGGCACCACGTACTGGTCAGTTCTCTTTCCATAAACGTTATTATAACCCGGCAGTGAATACATTGGTAAGTATTGTAAAGTACGTAAGTTATTTTGGCGACATTTTTTTTTCAGCGTGGCGAAAGTGGCACAATTTTCACTTAGCACGGACAAACGGAACCTAATAAATACGTTTATCACTCGACAGTATTTAAAAAGGTTATTGTAATCATCTCTAAATTTATTCTTTATTTTAATAGGGGTAATAGTCTTCATTAACGTGAGTTGCAGTTTATATATTTGTTCCAAGTGGGTTCCGTGGGACTGACTGACTGAGTGACATGTCAACGCACAGCCGAAACTACTGTACCTAGAAACTTGAAATTTGGTACAGGTGTTCCTTTCATGATGTAAGTGAGCACTAAGAAAGGATTTTCCGAAAATCCAAAAAAATTGACCCCCAACGGGAAAAAAGGGGGAGTACTGGGAAACTAATTCTACGCGTACGAAGTCGCGGGCGTCCGCTAGTAATATTATAAACGAGAAAGTTTGGATGTTTGGATGTTTGTTACTCAATCACGCTTCAACTACTGAACGGATCGGGATGAAACTAGGCACACCATGAAGTATTTAAATACAAACAGGGGCTCTATATTCTACTACGAAAAACATATTACTTTTGACATGTTATCGTCTTGTTAATGTTTTGACAGCTCTTATTTACGCGAAATTAATGGCGGCCAAGGTAAAAAACAACACGATATCAAGGACCATATATACTAGGACTTACAATCCCATACAAAAAAATGTAACTCTTAAATAGCTCAAAATTCGGTATTAAAACTAGATGGCGCTGTTTTGTAGCCTGGAAGTGGCAAAAATGTTATTTTCACAAATACTTTCTCGTGATTTATTTTTATTTTTTAAGAACAAACGTCCAAGTGCTTTATTTTAAAACCATAATATCACTTATATACACAACTTATAAATATTTTATTTTTTATTCGTCTAAAACGTATATATGGTCCTTGACGATATCATGTCAAAGAGAACAAACAATAGAGCTCTATTGCTCCTGGAATAGGCTATAGGATAGTTTTTATCTCGTCATTATGAACTGGGAATTTAAATGAGCCAAAATACACGTTGCTGACACAGGATTCCTATTTTCGCCACTGTTGTGTAATCCTCCTGTTTTTTACCTTGGCCGCCATTACTGTCACGTTAATAAGAGCTGTCAAAACATTAACGAGACGCTAACATGTCAAAAGTAATATGGTTTTCCTGAGTAAAATAGAGCCCCTGTTTGAAATCAAATACTTCATGTTATTTATGTATCGTTGAGTAAACTGTTTTTTTTTCTTACCAGCAAGCAAGCGGTTACCAACCAAGTGTAATCGCGCCTTTACAAAACGCCAATAGGCTGTCGGTGTTTATCGAACTTTAATAATATTCCGCCATTAAAATAAAGTTCAAGTTAATTTATTCGGTTATTTACGCCCCTGGGTAGAAATGGATATTAGCTAAGTTACATTAAAATTGTTTGCTACTTGAAATACCCTCCCGACTACACGACTTTGTAAACGGTAGGTTGTTCAGAAATTAGTGTTCAGTTGTTTGAGTTGTATGAACAGTTAAACTTGTATCATAAAATGTTTGAACTCAAGTAAAGTCATGGTCCTTGTTTATCCACCGTACTCAGACGTTTAAATTTTACTTGTTCCTTTTTTGAACTTGTGTATGGACGTCAGCAAGGTACAGTCGCCCACACAGCTGAGCGACCATTGAAGATGAACAGAGAGAAAATGTCTCTGTCGTGCACATGACATTCTTATGGAAAACCTATATTCATCTCTTTCTACATTTTCTCACTTCCGTCTTTAATGGGCAGTTAAGTGTGTTGCTGTGTGTACGACTTAATCGTCATTAACTGACTTCGAGTGCAGCCATATCGTTTAGCGAATGCAAAATCGACGCCAAATAAGATATTTGGTTAAAACTTATTATTTGGAGGAAAGAGTATACCTATATGTGAAATTATGATTAGACCCCGTTATCGGAGGTGCAATTTGGTAGCTGGCCGTTCCTAAGCATGGGCACGCATGGGTAAAAATATTTATGTTGTCGATATCGATACTTTTTCTTTACAATTAGTTTTATATCCAACTTTTAGACAAAATATTACCATGTTTATTTTGTTTTCCATGATAATCATCAAAGTCATCAGAAGCAGAATTTGTTATCAGTAGAACAAAAACACTGTGGTCGCTATTTAACAAATGTTCAAAGTTTAAATTTTACCTTTTTTAATGTTTCGAGTTACAGGCCAGGTGCATGAACGCTCTTGAGATGAACCTTATAATTAATTAGTTATGAGACTTTGAAGATTTTTATTTCTAAACATGAAAAAAAAAACATTTTGTAATTAATAATTCCCTCTCTATTTTTGATAAGATGAGCTTAGTTATTCCATGTTTTACAAAATAAACACGTTTCATTTTCTGTCTAAGACTCTCATTATGGTAGAGGGAAAGTATCGACATAGATATATTTCAAAATTATTTTTACCCATACCTAAGAACGTTCAGCTACCAAATTGCACCTCTGATAACGGGGTCTTATTATGATCCTTCGATACCATCGAATTTGCTAGTATTTTACTACGCATATTCTACCCCTTAGAAAAAAAGGCGTAAGTCTTGTTGAAACTTGTATGTATTTGTGACCTTATTTCTTAAGAGGGGGGGTTAAATTTACTTTGACTATGACTATATATATGTTTACTTTGTAAGTAAAATTCTGGTTCTCTCATTAATTTCATCTTAACTTATCTTACTTTAGAATACATGTATATACGAAATTATAACGTGGCATTTACTTGTTACACGTGATCAATACCAGGTATTGATAAAGATAAAAGATAAAGATAAAAGAAATTTATTTAGTAAGTAGGCCGCTCGGGCACTTTTACACGTCAAGATACTACCAGCGCTTCCCAAGAGGAGACCACTGCTGAGAAGAAACGCCGCAAGAAACTCAGCAGTCAGTCATTTTTTAAACTTATTTCATATTGCATATTACAATGGTATGTACAACTTAATCTAGCATTATATAAAGCTACAAGTATTAAATTAAATATAATATCAAATAACAGTAGTTCAGCATGAAAACATGCCAAAAATCTTACGGGAGAGAAGGATAGAAAAGAATAAAATAAAATAACTACAACTACCTACTTATATATGTGTATATGAGATGGTGCAAGATGACCACATAAAAGTTTCGATATGTTTTCCTGCATCAACGGTGTCCCCCAGACAAGAAAAAGCAGGATAAAGCCTTTGTATTTGAACAAATTACTATTGACTAAGTTTCGGGTGTAGGCCATGCATTTTTGTCTGTTAGATAGTCCTCGACCCTATAATACGCTTTAGACATTAACGACCTTTTCAAATATTTTTTAAGTGCTGGAAAGGGTAACTTTAAAACTACTTCAGGTAATTTATTATAGAAATGAATGCATTGACCAACAAATGATTTATATACTTTACGGACACGGAATTTTCGAATAGCTATTTTATTTTTATTTCTAGTATTTAAATTATGTATATCTGAGTTTTTGGTGAACGAATCTAAATTCTTAATAACATAAATAATATTCTCGTAAATAAATTGAGACGCTACAGTTAAGATATTAATTTCTTTAAAAAGTTCTCTTAATGAGTCACGGGAATTTAAATTATAAATAGAACGAATGGCCCTTTTTTGTAACACAAATATAGTTTGTATGTCAGCTGCCTTACCCCAAACCAGAATACCATAAGACATAACACTATGAAAATAACTATAATAAACTAAGCGAGCTGTCTCAACATTAGTTAGTTGTCTAATTTTCCTAACGGCGTAAGCTGCCGAACTTAGTTTACCTGCCAGTGCAGCTATGTGGGGACTCCATTGCAAATTTTTATCTATTGTTATGCCTAGGAAAACCGCCCTATCTACCATTAGCAAACACTCGTTATTTAGAAAAATACTAGAATCTACCGGTTTAACATTAGGCAAAGCGAACCTAACACATTTAGTTTTCTTGGCATTTAGTAGCAAGTTGTTACTAATAAACCAATTATGTACTTTAACAAGAGTGGCGTTTATCCTACTGTAGTCTACGGTTTTTCTATCTACCTTGAAAATTAGTGAAGTATCATCAGCAAAAAGTACAATATCGCAAAGTTCATCTACTATTGGTGGTAAGTCATTTATGTAAACCAAAAATAAAAAAGGACCTAAAATAGAGCCTTGAGGCACACCTATTTTCACTGTAGCTCCAACAGATTGCGTTTTGTTTACAACAACTGTTTGAGTTCTATCACTTAGATAAGAAGACATAAGGCTTAAAGCTTTATTGGACAATCCATAATGTTCTAATTTTAAAATAAGGGTCATATGTTCCACGCAATCAAAAGCTTTAGAAAGATCACAAAATATTCCTATTGCGTCGCAAGATGTTTCCCAACTGTTATATATATATTTAATGAGTACCGATGCCGCATCAATTGTTGATCGACCTCTTGTAAAGCCAAACTGGTTATTGCTAAGTAGTTTATTTCTGTTAAAGTGACCTAACATATCCTTCAGCATTAGTTTCTCAAAGACTTTACTTAAAACTGGTAGTATGGAAATGGGACGGAAGTTCGTTATATCACTCATCTCGCCTGATTTAAAAAGAGGTATGACTTTACTATATTTCATGAGATCTGGAAAGATCCCCTCTGATATGCAATTATTGTAAATTAATGCTAGATGGGGTGCAATTACATCTATGATATGAAAGAGCACTTTAACTGATGTGCCCCACAAATCTTCAGTCTTTTTTAAACTAAGCGATTTAAATATCTTTACTATTGAATCTGAATTTACAGGGCTGAATTCAAAGTTTATATTACATTTACTGACATTAGTGCAAAGTAATGATTGAGCTTCAACCGCGGACGATTTAAGACATTTCGTAGTATTAATTGCCATGTTGGAAAAATAATCTTCGAATGCTAATGCAACATCTTTATTTGACGTGATTGGATGGCTACCTGTGTTCAGGGTGACTTGATTATCACGAGTTTTTGATTTTCCCGTTTCTCTATTTATAATATTCCATACAGTTTTTACCTTGTTCTCAGATGATTTGAGTTTAAGACTAAGAAAAAATGCCTTAGCAGTTAAACAAACTTGCTTAAAGGTCCTCGAATATTTCTTAACATAATTTAGGAAATCAGCATTCTTATTGTCCTCCCTCTCTCTATATAAGTCATAAAGCCTATTTCTACTTTTATGAATGCCTGCAGTAGCCCATTCACTAAATCTGGTTTTCGACCTAGTAATAGTTTTAATTTTAAAATTGTTGTTAAATTGATGTAGAATTACGCCAAACAAGTCTTTATAAATACTATTACATTCATTCTGTGAAAAAGGTAACACTGAAAGATTACTCTGAACTTTATTTTTGAATAATTTCAAACGATTACTAGTTATAGGTCGGTAAGTTATTGTGTGAGGTTTTTGATAAAAATCAGAGATGAAAGATGCCTTCTGACCACTATGGTCAGAATTAAAACAATTAAATATTTCTTTATCCAAACAATCGCAGTTACAAAAAATATTATCTAAGCAAGTTGCACTACTAACACCTATCCGAGTGGGTTCAAAGAACAGATTACCTAAATTAAAAGATTTAAATAAACTTAGTAACCTAGTGGTATTAGTTGACTTTTCAAGTAAGTTAATATTAAAATCTCCACAAACTATAACATGCTTCTGGCTATTACATGCTAATTTTAACACATGTTCCATAGTGGATTCAAATGTGCAAAAATCAGCCAATGGTGGTCTGTAAACACATATTATTATATAACTTTCTATTTCTGCGCATGAAATTTCTACAATCCTTTCTATCGATTGCTTTACAATATCCTTTCTTTCTTTGGATTTAAGAGTACTTTTAATAATTATAAAAGAGCCACCATGAATGGCACTTTTCCTGGCAAAATAACTTACTAGTTTAAAATTTAAAAAATCAAAAATTAATTGATCTTGTCTAAGCCAATGTTCAGTAATGCACATTATTTGTACATTTTCATTATCTAAGAACAACCCTATTTCTAGTTCTTTGCTGGAAAAACCTTGAATATTTTGGTGAATTAAATTTATACTCAAGGGTGTTTCCGCTGTCCTATAATTTAGTTTAAATCAAGAGGCAAAGCATTATTGCCAATTTTGGCTTGTTGGGGCTGTGAACTATTATATCTATTTGGTTCTATATTAAAAGCTAATAGATCAACCAAGGTCAAAATATGTTTCTTGGGCAAATGAATTTTTCCTGATGTTAGATCAAGGCGCTTTATAAATTTGTTTAAATCAAAGAAATGATATTTTTTATTAAAGCATATAGCATTATATATTATTGAGTTAAAGTGAGCTATTCTATTATTATGACTAAATGAGATACTTTGTGAGTATGGTAGCGCACACAATATAATTTTACCTATTCCTCTATCTTCAATAGTGTTTAGTGTTGACATTAATTTATCTACACCAGACTTATCCACACCAAGACTATTTCCTACCAAAATTATTAAAGTGGTGGTACTGTCAAAGCTTCCTTTTAAAAGTAAATCACTTAATTGTATAATAGTTGCATTATGGTAACAGTAATTTGTAACATTTTGTTTTAATTTGTTATTTAACAATAAACCTAGTCCAGATCCAAGCTGGTCAGAGTAAACAATAGTTTTATACGTACTTATAATTTGTCTAGGGGGCGCCTTAGAAGTATCAAGGGTCATCTCCGGCTGAATTACAGCAGTTGGTGAAGTACCTAATCTATCACAGTTACCATAACCACTGTTTATTAAAGAGTTAAAACGCTCCTCATTCAATCTACATTCTTCAACCAATTGAGTGAAAGCCAGGATATGCTCCTTGACTTCCTTCTGAGCAGTTACATACTTTAAAGAAGTAACTTCAAGCTGGTCCTTTAGCTTATTTATCTCAGCATCGAGTTTTTGGATATTTAAATCATATGTTATCCTATCGGAATCTAACTTTTCATTGCAATGCCGCACCCTATCTTTCATTATTGATAATTCTAATTTAACTGTAGAATAGTTTTTTATACATTTTTTGCTTTTAATTAATTTCTGTGTACGCCTAATATAATTATTAATTTTAACATATTAAATTTCTTCAATTTATTATTGCTATTAAAGAAAATTAATTTTTTACTGTCCTTATCGTTATTACCTACCAGCTCTTGGTACAGGTTTTGTGTTGTTAAACTATCATAACACTGACGTTCTTTCCTAAGATAATTTAATTCTTCATTTGCTGCGCCAAGTTCTTCCTCCAGGTTTGTGATACGCTTTAATGCCACTTCATGGGTAGAAGCGCACTGGTTGAAGGTATCAATCACAGACTGCAACTGCTCCAATTTATCTTGAGCATCTGATAACTTATAATCATACTCCACCAGATCGCTTCTCAACACCGTGTTCTTGTCCATCAATTTCTTCAGTTCTTCCTCACTGTCATCCCTTTCCCTCATTAACTGGTCATTCAGGGTCCTAGCTTCCTGCAGCTGTTTTAAGGTGGCCTTGAGTTGGATTTCTTGTTGACGTGCAGTGGCCTTGCGAGATTTCATGTTCAAAGCGCTCATTGTCTCACAGTAACTCCACAAATGCACTGAAAGTTATAAAACAACTGAGTACAACTGAGTAACTTGAGCAAAGGAAGATTGTTGGTTATTATAAGAAGGATGTGAGTGAATAGATGTTAGTGAACAGTGTATCGTGTACGGCAATGTCTGTGGCGAATGTGATATGTCTTCAACTTTGCTTCCACTGTCCGTCAAGCAAAGAGAGTTTTCGCCGTGCCAATGTTTTGTGTTTGACGTCGCTCACGGCTTCAACAGTGAGCAATGAGAAGTATGATCATGAACAGTGTCAAAATAAGAAAAAAAAACCAGCGTTAGTAAGAAATAAAACAAATACTTCCCAGGTTTTCTTGATGAATTTGAAAACGTCCGTTGGCGGTTGACAGGCGCAGTCGCAAGCGGCCTGTTTACTTTTTAGAAAGCTTAATTCATATTAAGCAAATTATTCCTGTAATTTGTACGCGAAGTGTCATACTTTTTTTTTAGCTATATTGTTTATAAATATAAAGAACTTGTAATTAATATTATTCATGGGCATCTCGTACAACAGATGAGCGTAAGACATGCTTATGCTGAACAATAATCCTACCGATTCGTATAATAAAATAGCGAGGGTTTTTTTTTTTAGTTCGTTTCCCGGGTGAGACGGTTTGTTTCTTTTTGAAAATAAAGGAAAAGGAATGCTTCCTTTCAGTAAAATGAGCTAACTAAAGCATTTAAGGGCCTATTGATTTTTTCCACCCTGTAGAGAAATATATACTTCAATACATAGAAAACATCCATGACTTAGGAACAAATATTCACGCTTATCACACAATTATTTGCCCTTACCGGGATTTGAACCAAGGACCGCTAGCTTCGTTTTGGCAGGGTCACTACCAACTACTAGTTTTCATTGCTCTTGACTATAGTTGCAGTATTTAGTAGTCCAAACAAACAAGGTCACATCATTACAATATTGTACCTAATTATTAGGCTTAAGGATATCACAAAGACTCATGGATACATAATATGCAGCCGGGATTCTAGGACGGGTTTGGGGTAGACGGCCGGGTAGACGAGGCAATCTCAAGACTGTGGACTGTGCAATCTCAAGACTGCAATCTTACGCTGGCAATCTCAAGACTGCAATCTTAGGATGGCAATCTCAAGACTGCAATCTTTGGATGGCTATCTCAAGACTGTGCAATCTTAAGATGGCAATCTCAAGACTGTGCAATCTTACGATGGCAATCTTAAGACTGTGCAATCTTAAGATGGCAATCGCAAGACTGTGCAAACTTACGACTTACGATCTTAAAACTGCACATAAATATAGTACCAAAGATTATTATAGATAGATTTTGTTTTATTTTAAATGTCGCAAAATATGGTTACAGAGTCTAATGGTTGGCATTATGTAATTTTTCCTTGGTCAGTTTAATGTTAGTAAGCAAATTAAAAAAGGAAGAGCAGGGCCCATAAATCTTTTTCCTTAGGGTTTTAATACATTACTTCTTGGCCTAGGCCATGAAGTTATGTAGGGAGCCAGAAACAAGAAACTTCATGTCTTCATTTCGTGACATTAACGCATACATTTCCGAGCATGTTGGAGAAAAGTAAATTTAATCGAATACCTAAGATCCACTTAAAGGATGGTTTTGGAAGCCGTAACTCGTATTCGTAAAATAAGGTAATTTATTGCTCGCATAAAACTTTTGCCGTAAAAGGGGCGGCCATGATGAATGTCGACGCAGTTTATGTTTCTGTGTTTACGAATTAAATTTATACCGTTTATGCATAACACGATATAACATATGTTTGCAAATGTTCAGTTAAAGATTTTTGAAGTTCTGTGGTATAAATTAAGAAAATTATTTTTGTGTTTGCTGTTTAAAAAGGTTTATTTCAGCGCATTTCAGGTTAAGTCGACATTTTAATAGAATACGGTTAAACTACCTCAAAATACTCGTACAATTAACAAGTCTGTTCTGGACTAATGCATGTCTAGTAAAAGTTGTAAAGTATATCTTTCTTATCATTTCGGAATCTTGTCAATTGTTTTGAAACGAATTATTATAAGAGAATAGAAACCTTTACTAACATAATAATCCTATAAAACTAAATTTTAATAAATAAGTATATTATTGTATTTATGTCTGTAGTTGTATGTGTACAAACTCTTTATTACACACCAATATATTACTTAACTAGCTGTTGTCCGCGTAAGCGTCCGCGCAGATATATAAACCATAGCCTATGTAACTCAGAGATAATGTAGCATTCATAAGGTCCATTATTTTCCTCTTTATAATATTAGTGTAGATAATGCAGACAGAAAGTTTTTGAATATTGATAATATTGACAGCAGAAAAACCTTGCTGTTAATACTATTCTTACACGCGCAACAAATAAGTTAAGTATTGTTTTACTGCTGTCAATAGTAAAATTTAGAAACTTCATGGTTGTGCAATGTAATAGGATTGCCTTCTTATCCGCCTACCTTTAACTTTAACCTTTAATGCCAAACCAAGCATTCTAGTATCAGCTCGTATTTATGTTTTTATTAGGGTTCCGTAGTCAAACTAGGAACCCTTATAGTTCGCCATTTCCGTCCGTTCGTCCGTCCGTCCGTCCGCAGCCTAACTTAGACTTTTAGTACTAGAAAGCTGTAATTTGGCATGAATATACATATTAGTGACGCCAAAAAAGTGGTAAAATAAAATCTTGAAATTTTGTTTTTTACCCTTCATCCACAACTACAAATCCTAAAAACAAAAAAAATACCTTAAATGAAAGCACATAGGAAAGATATCAGGAATAGGTAGACTTCGTTGGTTCTTGAGTTACAAACGGTTTAAATGTTTATACCTATCGAAATCTTATTTGCGGTGTTGGTAAACTGACCGTGACCTATGTCGATATATGGGGATAACAGTTTTTCACCGGCAAATTTAAGGTTGTCGGGAGCTCTAATTTGATTACGTAGTAACGCCTTCGGAATCCTACACTGATCATGTTCCGACATGCTCTTGCCCAGTTTTAAATAACAGGACACCTAAAGATAATAGATACAAGTGGGGTTTAATTTGGAACTCTGAATATTCTCCTTACTAATATTTGATGTGTGAGCCAAGTCAGCCGCCAAGTCTTAAGCATATAACAAAATGGTTTCACTTTCAGTTAGGTTTGAAGAACCTTGTCCTGAGAAGAAAGAAGGAGAAGGACTCCCACTGGCTGGACAGTATGCAGCACCAGTACGATAGGAGGTTCATTAGGGACATCAAGAAGACCCTCTCTATCCTGATGCTCTTCACTGTTCTACCGGTGTTCTGGGCTTTGCTTGACCAGATGGTGAGGATCTTCTATTTGTTACGATGCTTGCGAGGCTAGGGGCCAAGTTATATTTGGTATAGCTAAATCGCTTTCTCCATGTCGTCCATATAATTATGTAGAGAAGAAACTCACTAAGACTCTATTATTAATTGGTTACGATTTTTAATTATTAGTCTATTTAGCTACAGATCAAACAACGGGCCCTAAGGTCGGTCTGCACTATTAGCCGCACACTAAAGTACCTTGTCACTTTAACGCGTATGACAGATTAGCGCGGCAGTTCAAACATGACGTTAAAGTGATAAAGTACTAAAATGTGCAGCTACTTACAAGGCCGACCGTACAATGTAACTCAACTCACTAATAAGTTAATGAGTTTCTCTAACAAGTACAATCGGGAAAAAAATACTAAAAGGGTTAACCATTTCAATTTGAAGTAAGTGCCTTTTCACACTTGCGTTGTTTACCGTCGATTTGTTAGCGGAACGAGATCGCAGCCAGATCACCTTTAGCGTGACCGCTGCGATATCACCACGATCGCCGCCTGCGTTTGTAAATTGATAAAAACCTCTGCGATTTTTGCATTATTGAATACCGCCGCGTACCCCTTAGAAGAAGTTTAAATCACCAAAAACGCCAGGGTATACGGCAACGCCATTTTAATCGCCAGTGCAAAAAGAGGACAATCCATTAGGTATTTTTTCACCTGATTGCGCAAAACGAAAAAAAAAACAGTCTACAGGCCGCACTCAGTTGCCTAATGAAAATTCTGGGGTCCCAGTGGAAAAGGCGCTCATTCCCAAAATACCATAATTTGAAAATACTAGATTCGCAAATCACCAGATTCAAGTTTTTTGGGTAAGTACAATAAATTAAGCCTTATTTTGAATCTGTGTGTATGTCTTTGTCTTTGTACAAGTCGACTCCAATCAAGTCGTAAGACGGGTGTAACATGTACGGAGTAAATATACTTAAACCCTTTTTCACTTGATTTGCAGAAGACTTCACTAGGACCCCAGACATTTTATTATGTCGTTCCTTAGAGATTTTGAAATACACAAGTTTGAAAAAGGAACGATTCAATTGTTTCAAAAATGTCTCGAGTGCGGATGAAACTATGAGTATCAGCTTTATATTACAATTTATAGCCTGTTGGGTAACATTAGAGTGTATCACATATGTAAGGAAATATAAAAGAATTTTATGCACACTTCGCTTACGCCCTAACTCTTTATAATTAAAAAATTATAATATCTAGTTTTAAAGGGAAAGGATAAAATTAAGAGGTTGCCCAAATGTTCCACTCAACTTATGTCAAATACTGACGATATCGAACATAATCACCACTATTCTGCCTTTTACGGCTTCGGAAAATCGCATAATCATGAAAATGTATCCAAAAAGTAGTCAAAGTATGCAACCCCTAAATACCAACTAATTTTATAATAATTTTGATTACTGTTCGTTTAAACAAAAACGAGCAAGAATGCGAGCTAATTCATTAAAAATAAAGTTTGGTAAACGTAACACCCTAATTCACAGCCCTCTCTAACCTGGTTATCTTTATCATGTGCGTCTCTATCTAATTCAATCACAATATTACGTCGTATTAACGTTCCTTCTTTGACGTGGCGTATGCGACGTCGTCTTTAATTTTGAGTAACAATGTTCCTAGGGTAGTGAATCATTTATCGTCTCACGCCTGAATTGGCAGCTTATTTATTATATTGCGATATTGCTGTAAGTAGTTCGTCAGCATTTCGAGCACGATTACGGCTTGAATGTTGAGCCTGAATACAAATTACTCGACGGCTACTTCAATCGAGTCCTTCATTAGAGAAATTAGTCAGACGAATTGTTGATCTGGCATATTGTGCAGATTAAAATGATGCTAATGTAGATTGATTGATTATAATAACGGACGTTAGAACACCCTAATCGAAATACTCGTAATATTGAAAAAAATGTGTAAAGAGACGTCGTGTCGAAGCATTTTTATCGGGATCTCCTTTTATCGTCTACACTCATTTCAAAGAATGTTTTACTACGCCGATTTCATACTAAAATTGTACCTATTTCTTTTTTGTCGGTTATTCGGTAGGCATTCACGACAAAAATTACATAGTACCTGAATTGATCAGTATTATCTTCAAACCATACATTTGTACGTTAAACTGGCTTTTAACGAACAAAATGTGAGTGGCCGAAAAAAATCAAACCCAGTTTAATGTAAAAATGTACGGTTTGTAGTAATATCATCATCATCATCATCATGTCAGCCGAAAGACGTCCACTGCTGGACATAGGCCTCCCCCAAGGCTTTCCACTCAGACCGGTCTTGTGCTTTTCGCATCCACCGCGGTCCCGCGATCCTGACGAGGTCGTCACTCCATCTTGTTTGAGGCCTACCTACAGCTCGTCTTCCGGTCCGCGGACGCCACTCCAGAACCTTCTGACCCCATCGGCCATCAGTCCTGCGAGCAATGTGCCCCGCCCACTGCCACTTCAGTTTAGCTATTCTTAGGGCTAATAGTAATATACCGAAAGATAATGTTGATCAATTGACTAGGCAATTTTTGTTGTGAATGCCTACCGATTAACCGAAAAAATTATAAAAAAACTCTTTATTACAATTTATGGGCGTTTATTTAAAAGTTTGTACCTAGTTAAGGAGAAAAATGAAGAAACGTTAACTTTTCCACTGAGTTACGAAAATTAGTTAAACCTTTTTTAAAGACAAATTGTGGTATCTCAGACAAAACTCCTGTAGCACGTGCAAGCATATTACTAACGGGTGAGGATTGAATCTACTTCATTTATTGAATTTGAGATACTGCTTATTGGCATTGATGGGTAGTATATAAATGTGCAACTAATTGTTGTAACTCAGCGGAAAAGTTAACGTTTTTTAATTTTAGTCCTTAACTAGGTACAAACTTTTAAAGAAATGCCCTTATTCGTTTAAAAAACTTCGTTTTTCGTATTAATTAACACCATTCCATTTACTCTGCAAACTACCCTATTGTGACGTCATTGCGACAAAAGTCAAAGTGGGGTCTAATAATGACTCAACAGGCTATCTTTTCCTGACAACCTATAAACCTTATTGAGCCTAGTTGATGTAAAAATAACCATTTACAGGGTTCCCGCTGGACGTTACAAGCCACCAAAATGGAGGGCAAATTAGGCTTTATGACGGTGAAACCTGATCAACTGCAGGTTATATGCCCGATCTTCATTCTTATCCTGATACCCACGTTTCAAAAGGTAAGTCTTATTTGGTTAACAGCTATTTTATAGATAAAATGTTTTCATGATATCTCTTAGACACCCCACCCACAATTGAAGTACAATACAATACAATACAAATACTCTTTGAAGTAATTTTCCTTTTAAAAAAACCGTGTCCAAATTGGTTTATCCGTTTACAAGCTACAATGCGACAGACCGATAAAGAGGTACGCTCGTTACATTTAAAACAGCTGTCATTTTTATCGAGGGTAAAACCAGCCCCCGTATTATAGTGGCTTTATCGCGGTGGATAAAGTACCCTTCAATCTCGCACTTACATGGTCAGAAAGTGACAGATGTTTTGTCCACGTTTATTCACATCGATAAACGCGGCCATATTAGTTTTATTTCTCAGCAAACAAAACTGAAAAATTGTAATAACTCTGCTACCGATACCGCATTTCCAAAATTTACTAAACTTGATTTATCATATTTTCAACACTCCTGAGCTGAGCTACCCAGTCCTGTAAGGTAGTCCACTATATCCTGGACACACTGTATATGTACGAGAGTGACGGATGCTTTATCCACATTTTGTCACGCGATCACTTTCGCACTAGCATTATAGTCAGAAAGTGACAGATGTTTTATCCATGTTTATGTAAATCGATAAACACGATAATAATAGACCCACAACACAGATGTCGTTATTCTACTGAGTTATTCTATCATTAATTGTTATTTGATATCCAGTTTCATAACATGAACGTAATAGAAAACTAATAATTAACTCTTAAAATTCAATTGAAAGAGCCTGGTTTCGGTCTTTTTCTTTGCGACGTGTTAGTGCTTCATGCACTTTCACTTCGTAAAAGTACTCTAATGCTGTCGCCAAACAACACATATGTTTTATTTTATTCCAGTACGTGTACCCCTTCTGCGAGAAACGCCATTTGTTAGTGAATCCTTTATACAAATTAACCCTAGGCGGAGTTTTGGCCGGCGTCGCATTCATAGTGTCTGGTCTAGTGGAGATTTATTTAAAGGTACGTTATCCAACCAATTTATGAAGACACTACAGTAGTAACGAATTGCATATAAGACAGATGCATTGTTACCTTGGTCGGGTGCTATATTGGATTATTTGGCGCCTCACGGCTCTGCCAATTTGAACGCTGTTCGAATTTCAAATGCCTGTTTTTTTCTCTAATTTCGAGATTGCATTGGCCAGTAACAAATTTAGGTAAAGAAAAAGTAACAAACGTTTTGTTTGTGCATTGCAGTTCAATTGGGCTCCGTTTATGTAGTGAGAAAGATTGCAACTTCAGTAATAAATTTAAAGATTTTGTTATTGCAATAGTTGTAAATTTAGCTGAACAATGATATTTTAAAAACTTGTTCAACAAAGAAAACTTAAGCGTAAAATAGACAGGAAACAAATATTACAGAAGTTTGCTTCAGTTCTAGAAGTTCAAGAAGCACAATTTTGTTGTATTTTTCTAACTTGAAAGTTAGAGTAAGACAGCAGACAACTTCTGGAATTTTTATTGCTCGTCTAAACCTCGCTTTAAGATACAAATAACATTTCATTGCCAGTAAAAAAAAAAGTTAAATTAAAGCTTCATTCTACATTCATTATTATTTAAGACGTTTAAATGTTCTATAATTTCTGAATTCTTCTTTAGCGAATTTAATCAAAGTGAAATTGAAATTAAGGCCAAATAATTGAGTAATGTCTATCTATGTATTTAAGTAGGTACATACCTAGAGCTTAGTTGGGGACTAGTGATGAAAATTGGGAAAGATACGTTTTGTTTTATTCGAGATTTTAGTATCTTTTATATAAAATACATGTAGTTTTCGAAAAAAAACAAATTAGAGGATCGTCTGAAAAATACCATCATACACGTAATAATACTGGTTTCATACGTGTATTTTTAATATTAACAATCAAAGGGAAATAATCTTGCGTATAAATATTAATTGAACAGTAATTAACTTTGTGTAATCGAATCAATGTCTCGGTATGATATAATAAACGAAAAATACATCGTAAAATACACGTAAAAAACTTAAACTTGCGAAAGATTCAATCGAAGATCCGCAAGGTAAGATTATTTATTTTATTAAAAAATACAGGGACGTTTGAAATATACATGTATTTTACAACTCATTTTCAAAGCTATTTGGGACTAGGCCAATTGTGATATCGTCCCAGATATTTATGTTATGTGCATACCTCGGGGTTTTCAGTGAGATAACGAGTAGAGATAAACAGATGCCGTATATGTCTACGTGTAAAATGCAAAAGGAACGGGTCTGGTTATATTGGTCGGGCTGTCACTGAGCACCCACTCCCGGCCGCTATCCCACTACTGCCCGATACGGGGAGTTTTAGCTGCTGGGTTTCCCCCCTGACCCGGTTCGCCCCTCTTTAGTCAACCTGCACCTCTCAGACTCCCCCGAGAGGTCCATATAGATAGGTTAGTCTGAGAAAAATCATAATAGGTATTATGCGTAATGAATAACTAGCTCTCTGCGCATTGTATACATAACTACTAATTTTAGTTTGACTCATGTAGGCGGTAGGGACTTTAGATTTACTAACCAAGCCTTATGAGATACAATAAAAAAGAACATAAATTAATTACCTGCCGTATAATTAGTAGTTACCGCGATTTTCAGAATAAACTATTTAAAGCAAGTCGGGCAACAGTTTTGTTCAGGCGTACACGAATTTTTATTATTTATTTGGGAGCGAAGTGTGTTCAATAATATTAATATTTTGTTATATTTGGAACAATAAAGCTGCTGCGTCTTGCTGTTGATGTCCGGGTTGATAATGACTGATCTTTTTTATTTATATAATATTCATTTTAGGCTTTCATTTACTTATTTTTTTTAAAATTAATTATTCACTAGGCAGATGCCTGCTAGAGTACATTCTGTTTTTTATGTCAATACCTACTCTTTGGCAAATGTCAAACATTCCCGCACCGAAAACCCCGGAGTTTGGTTATGTGCAACGAACTAAAGGATGAATTAATAACAACTGTACATCTGTTTCAGACAACATATCCCCAGCTGCCAACAGTGGGTTTATCCCAGTTGCGTATATTCAATGGAAACCCTTGTTCTGTCGCTACCAACAACGAAAATATTACGTACACTATTCCAACCCACGCATATTTTATTAAAAAGGATTTCAAAGTCAACGGCTCAGCTAATCTCACTCTAGAGCTATGCGGAGAATGCATCACGCCGAGAAACGAAAATTTCACTCTCTTAGAGAAGAAGGCAAATTCATATTTCATGGATGGCGACAATGTTTATGGTTTTCTTGATGATTTGGATAAAAGTAAATCCGGATTTCCGGTAGTCAGGTAAGCCTGTTTTAATACGTAAACGGATTGAATATTTGAATATTTGGCTCTGTCGAATACAAATTCATTATCAAACACAGCAGAGAATCTGAATATGCATATTGAGTAGGGTGCCATAAAAAAGGGCATATGTAAATAATATGATGCGAAAATAATTGTGTTTCTTTAATTGCGTCACTATTCAAATTGTGTTTGTAAGTATCGACTCTACTCCTAGTAATGCGATTTTTTTTATCTACTTTAATGTGGGTTACTAATGTCTTGCACATTTTTTTTTGGCATAATTCATCATTTCGCACAATCATCATTTGGCATAAAGTCTTTTTTTCTGAAACCGTGTACTTTTCAGGATTGACATAAAATAAACCAAACCTAACCTATTGGGTTCTATGCAATGGTATTTTAAATAATCCTGAAAAGTACACGGTTTCAGAAAAAAAGACTATGCCAAATGATGATTGTGCGAAATGATCAATTGTGCCAAAAAAAGTTATGCCAGATGAAGGGATGCCCTTTAAACTATGACCTAATTTTCCTTAGGGGAATTAGCTACGTAACGGTACTGTGGGTTGGAGGGCGGTTTTACACTGAAAACGAAAGAAAGTGTCAAATCGCGGTTGCTTATATGTCATGTGTAAGTCTTGAACCTGCTCTTTGTTCCTATTTTAAACTTTGTCCACAAAGGAAGCGTGGAAGTCTTACAAACAACTTACAACGTTCACAGTACAGTCGCCTTACAAATAGATGCACACTTTAGTGCTTTGTCTTTGCGGGATAGAGGCTTCACATCTCGATAGGACTAAGTAGCAAATACGACCAGATCTCTTACCGTCTCGATCTGACTACAAAGGTTTGACCCTAAATCGCTATACGACCAGATCACTTTGCAACTAAATCTGAAAAAGTCCGAGTCTCAAAATGTTTTCATCCCATGTCTGTCTTAGCAATGTCGATGGAGCTCCTATTCCTGGACAATTTGCCCTTCGGGCATTTGAAGTTACCTAACGAACCTAACCTACTTAGTAACGCAAACGGAGTGGTCATTTTGTGGGTTATTCCCACCTGTTACCACCAATTTGTTACCACTGGTAACAGCTGGGATTTTTTTCCCACCTGTTACCACTAAAGTACTCGATGGTAACAAGCGGGAATATTTTTCCCATTTGTTACCACTAAAATATTTTGTGATAACTACTGGGGAATAAAAAAATAAAAAGCCAGTAGTTAGTGGTAACAGCTGGGATGTTTTATTCCCAGTAGTTCCCAGTGGTAACAAATTGGTGGTAACAGGTGGGAATAACCCCATTTTGTAAGTCGGACTTTGTGAGATGAAGTCACTAAGCGATCTGGTTGTATTATCATGACCGATTTTTGTACCTATTTTACTCCGTTTTAATAGTTATAATTTAGTTTCATTTATTTCTTATTATCTTACTTGTTAATCAACTACTATTTATTATATTCTTTAATTAAACGCTGTTCGTTCGTGTCACGTTGGCGCCACTGAAAAGCAGCGTCGCGGTCTATGCCGTGACATAGTGCTGAGTGGTGTCAAATTCGACGTCACAGAATCACCCAGGGCAACATTATCCTATTTTTTCTTTTTCTTTCCTTCTTTATTGTCTTTGTTTTGATTTCTGTGTTGCCATAATGTTTTTCTCTGTTTAATTTTTTTTTCTCTGTTCGTCGAATAAATGTTTCTATTTATATTACTATTTCTATTTCTACTGCGATCTAAGGACAAACCGATGTAGTACGATCGATATGCAGTCGTTAAGCGACTACCTACTCCTAACAGATGTGGACCTAAAGCCTACCGTTACCTATACCGTTTTTGTTTAGTGCTATTTTTGAACTGCTGCACTAATCTGTCATGGGAATTAAATTTTGCAGTGAATGTTCGAACCGAACCGAATGTTGTATTTGGTCGCATGCTAGTTTTTTGCTTGCTTTTTCAGTTAGCTTATCGATGAATACTGGAGTTAACTGAGAGAGCAAGAGAAATACGAACTTATCCGGTAAAATTAAATGACGTTTGATCTTTTAAGCACCGTGGTGTCTTAGTAAGAGAGAAAGTATTAAAATAACCTCAGATCTTACTAGCTATTACTAGGTACATACTGTTATAATCCTACAACATGACGATAACCCTGTCTACCAAGCTGGCGGTCCGGGGTTCAAAACCCGGTAAGGGCAGATAGGTATTTGTGTAGTGAGCGCATGGATATTTTCTATGTATTTATTTCTCTATATGTATAAATATTTATATAATTGTCTAGTACTCAAAGTACACCCTAGAGCTTAGTTTGGGTTAATTGGTCTGACATTCTTCTCTTGATATTTATAAATTTATTCATTTAATAAGTCATGGCTTCCACCGCATCTATATTTGATCTAATAAAGAGATTTCCTTTAGAAAACTTTACAAAGAAGGGCCCTTATAAGGGAACCTACAATAGCTTTAACGGCTTGTAAATCCCTTACACTTATTTTCAAGTAGCAGGATCGGAAATAAACCGTGTTTTTTGCGCGAAATCAACCGGAACCGCCGCCATTGTGCGACAGGAAGCCGTCACGCGGAATCCGGGTAATGCTTCATAATAGGGGCCTTTATTGAATTTCCTTGAGGTTCTGAAAGTATTGAAGTTTTTTGTATCTTATATTATACTAGATGAAAACCCGGCTTCGCTTGGGTAAAATGTAGCCTCAAAATAAATCCACAGCTAACCTATGTATCGATATTTCAAAGGTAGATATTTCTCCCAAATCTTATTTACCATGTCTCACAATCAAAGAAATTAGACCTTAGAGGTCACAATGGAGAACGGAATACGAACCTGTGACACCTGTGACACGTAATGACGGGACACCAACGCCACATTGATGGATGACATTGAGATATTTACTTCGCAACGACATTATGTAGCAATTTATCCATTTTTATATTGAATATACTCGATAATCCGAATTTTCCGCCTATAAGTTGTCGACTCGGATCGACTATTTTTTTACCTCTTCAATTTGATGTGCATTTTGTTCGAGTCTACCGTAGACCGGTACGAAATTATTAATATAGATTATCTTACAGACGGGCCCTTTCGGATACACTTCGACCGTTTAGGATCTTTTGTACAATTACCCTCTTACACACTCAGCTGTTCGAATGTGCAGGTTTCCTCACGATGTTTTTCCTTCACCGTAAGAGCATCGGACAATGCACTTAAGTTAGAAAAACCCATTGGTACATAGTGACCGCGGGGGTTCGAACTCGGTACCTTACGATCACGAGTCGACCCCATAAGCCACTAGGCCACCGACGCTCTGAAGTTTTTTTAAATAGTTAAACTAGTTTCTTCCCATTACTTAGTTCGTGTAGATGTTGATTATCGTTATTCCTTCAGGAATTTTTAGTACTTTATGTGTTTATCCAGGGTATAAGCAATTTCCATTCCAAATTTCATCCACTTTCGTCAAGCCGTTGCAGCGTGAACGAGTAATAAACGAACACAGACACAAACTCTCGCATATTTATACAATTAGTAGGATACATATGTGATAACATACTTGCTAAATAAATGGTAATTATTAAATAAACGAAAGTCCCTCATAATTATAACGACCTCTAGTTCAGAGCGGCGGGCGTAATATGGTTATGTTTATCGATGTAGATAAAACACCTCGTGGTTTCTTTCTGACCGGTTTGTAATTGCGAGAGTAACGGATACATTTATCCACCGCGATAAAGGCGACTGATAAAACCTAGCTAATCGCTTTTACCTCCGACATCAAAAGAGGGTAGTTATACGTTTATCTGTGGCATCGTACCTCCTAAACGGATTACCCAATTCAGACGCGTTTTTAGGGTTCCGTAGTCAAACTAGGAACCCTTATAGTTTCGCCATGTCCGTCCGTCCGTCCGCGGCCTAGGTCAGAGATGCTTAGTACTAGAAAGATGTAATTTGGCATGAATATACATATTCGTCACGCCAACAAAGTGGAAAAATAAAACCTTGAATAAAAAAAAAAGACATTTAATGACATTTAATTTAATATCGTTATTAACAATTGTAATTTCTCTTTTTCTTTCGATTATACTATGTAAGCATAAATTGTGAACGCCTGAGAAGGTAAGGGCTTAGTGAAACTTTATAATAATAGTGCAATTATTGAACACCTATGTACTGTACCTAAATTCTTCACAATAAATTGATTTTTGATTTTTTTTTTTTTTGAAGTCTACCTTCGTTTTACGTAACTTGGGGATGTTTTTTTTTTTTCTCGTCTACCCCATAATGTGGGGTGTCGTTGCATAGTTCTTTCAAAAATATTGTGGATTAGTAGAAAAAAAAATCGATTAAGGAATCCGTTTATGAAATATTAAACTTTAAAGCGCTAATTTTTGTTAGAGGCAAGTGTCCCCCCCCCCCCCTACAGCCAAAACTACAAATACTAAACATCTAAAAATATCTTAAATGAAAGCACATATAATAAATTGATAGGAAAACTATCACGACTAGGTAGATTTCATTGGTTCTTGAGTTACAAACGGTTTAAATTTATATACCTACCGAAAACTTATTTGCGGTGTTGGTAAACTGACCGCGACCCATGTCGATGTACCTATGCGGATAGGTTTTCCAACGGCAAAATTTTCGCGAGGTCTAATTTGATTGTAGTACTCTTGAAGGTTTCGGAACCCTTCACTGAGCATGGTCCGACATGCTCTTGCCCGGTTTATTTTTAATCTACCTATTTACTATATTAAGCATCTTATTAGGGCTTGTATTCCTGTTAGGCGAAGGGCTTGCAACCTGTCACTACACGCAGGAGCAAAAATAACGGGTGCGTTTTTCATACTAAAGAGGCTATTTCGAAGCCTACCTACCTGATACACTGGTAAACATCGTAGCCTAATTGTGCAAAATGTGGTTACAGCAGAATTATAAACTAAAAATTGGACTTGGTAATTCTGTAGCTTTGCCTACCCCACTCTGGGAATGAAGGCGTGTGTTTTTATGTACATGTATGTATGTAAACAGGTTCACTAATGTTTGACCAAATCATCATTTGACAAACGTATCATTTTACAAACTATCATTTCACAAAGAGATACTTCCCGCCGTATTATTTTTATGAATGTTTGCAAAATGCTACGTTTGTCACACGTACTTTTGGTCGAATGAACGGACCCCATGTAAACACCTTCAAAATCATCTTGTATTTGATCTTGGACATGGGAATTACGAACATAAATCTTTAATAAACCAAAGTAGCTTGATAGCTTCCCTCTCGCTGTCCCTCTGTATATTATACGCTTATGATGAGATTGTAATGCGGTTTTCATCAACAGATAATACTGATTCAACAGGAAGGTTTCATGAATAATCAATTTTGGATTATGTGCGGGTGTGACACAAAATTCACATAAACCGGAGCGAAGTTTATTTATAAATATTTAAATACCTTATTGGCTATTTGCCACGAAATAAGTAACATCAGTGAAAAAGGAACTCCCGTTTGATGTGCTAAAAATATTAAACTAAGCAGCTTACTTTCGTTTCAATGCTTGTCGTAAGCCTCCTTAGGTAATAGGATTAAAAGATTTCCTCGATATTATCGAATAACGACAATGCATCTGCGATTTATTTGTGTGTCCCGATTTTATATGTTTGCCTTTATATTTCTACTCCTAACGCTGAAATAAAAATCCGAATATGTTGTTAATCTGCAATCAAACATTTATTTCATTATGATTCGATTGCCTCTAACATAAAAATAGTACCCCGCGGATAAGTAAACGGAGGAAGGACTTTCTCCTCCGGCCTTTCAGCACTGGCTGGGGTAGTATCCGCGGGAGTCTAAATTCTAGTTGGTAATAGGGGCATTGGTGTTTTTAGCCGGTGCGAGCCCGGCAGTACCTGGGCCCTCCATTCCGAGGTCTCCGGAAGGGATTTTCACCTCTGCCCCTTTTTCTTAAAAAGCAAACAAAAGCAAGGACTTTTGTCTTTGGCCCCTCAGGCGATTACCAAAAAAAAAAAACATAAAAATAGTGAAACTAAAAATGTAGAAATTGGTGTTTGTGTTCTTAATAAACAAATAAATAAAAATAACCGAACAGTACTACATGAATTAACTTAGTCCCAAGCTAAGCTCTAGGCTTGTACTATGGGTACTAGGCAAAAAAAATAAACATCATCATCATGTCAGCCGAAATACGTCTACTGCTGGACATACGCCTCCCCCAAGGCTCTTCACAGAGACCGGTCTTGTGCTTGTCGCATCCACCGCGCTCCCGCGATCCTTACGAGGTCGTCACTCCATCTTGTTGGAGGCCAACCTACAGCTCGTCTTCCGATCCGCGGACGCCACTCCAGAACCTTCTGACTCCATCGACCATCAGTCTTGCGAGCAATGTGCCCCGCCCACTGCCACTTCAGTTTAGCTATTCTTCGGGCTATGTCGGTAACTCTAGTTCTACTGCGGATCAAAATAATACTTATATAGAATACCTACTTTATATACTCGTAGAAAACATTCCAGACTCAGGCACAAATACTTGGCCTAATCAAGCAAATATTTGCCAATACCGTGAATCGAACCCAGGGGTGTGACTCTCTCAAAAACGCGGTCGGACGAACGAACGAGTGAATGACGCAGCTGCAGCGCCGTGCAGCGTGCAGCGCCGAGTTTAACTAGTCCCCTGGCGTCAGACCGAACAAAATACATTTTAGCGCGTGCATTCTCAATTAGGCAGCCTTATACGTTCGATCTTATCGACAGAAGCCATGCTGCCTACTGAAATTCGCCGCTGCGATATTCACTGATTCGTTCATCCGACCGCGTGTTTGAGAGAATCACACCCCATATGGCTCTGGCAAGATGCACTACGCTAAGTAGCATTTCTATTCGTTTCGTTTTTAAAACAATCGTGTCACAGGTAGATGACGTGATACGAAAACTCACGTGATCTACCAGTGACGCCATTGGTTAAAAACGAATCGAATAGAAACGATACTTACCCCCATTACTAATAAACCTTGAGTAAAGGTGGTGTAGCTAAACCATGCTTTGTCCTTATCTGTCAAATTCAAATGTCACAATGACAGATAAGGACAAAGCATGGTTTAACTACACCACGGTTCCTCGACGTTTATTAGTAAGGGGGTTAGTGCAGTGGATCTTGGCAGGGCCCTCAGGGCAGCTAGCTTCGTAGGCAGGATACCACCAGCTAACTGCGTTGTCTATTGCTGCAGCATTCAGAATGAGTCGAAAGATGTTTTAAAAATAATAACCATTCGGTAGCACCAAACAGATATATTTATGTCATGTCAATTATTTGTGAAAAATGCTTTTCAGATTTCTAGTAACAAGCCGAGTAAATGCATCGGACATACACCTATATAACGAGAGACGGAGCGAAATAGAAACCTTTATAAGTGCAGGGGTTTCTGCACAGCTTGAAGTTTTTGCGTCGACTTACTCTATAAGGGTTGATAAAATTACGGTGCTGAGTCATATGGAGATGGGGGGTGGGGGGGTGTATACGGTGATGATTGATAAGGACGGTGAGGATTATGTAAGTATTTTAACTTAAGTCTTAGTATGTGTCGCTAATATTGATTTAGTTAACGGTATGAATACCACCAAAACCAATTTATAATGAGCGTTGCCATGGTAAAAACAATTCTATAATCATTATTATAGCATGGTTATTACCATGGTTACTCGAATAAACAATATCAGTGACAGTGTTTGGTGATTAACTGACTTCTCAATTCTTTTATTTACGTGTTAAGAACTGTTTTAACAACAATTTAGTGCCGAAAACTTTAAAAGAAATAATAATTAAGAGAAGATCAATAAAACTAAATTTGTACAATGGCATTATGGTGGCACCACAGACGCTTCATTATGCAAGAGTTATAAATAATTATTAGCGACAACTAACTCTTTCTTTTTATAAACTTGTATACCTATAAAAGAATCGTCTTAAAGCAAGCACTTCATCGTCATTTACTGTTATGGATTCAAAATGTATTCTGGGATTATATCCAAAGAGTTTTTTTTACCATTTGATATATACCGTGAAAACCCACATAAAAGACAAATAAAAAAAAAAGAATTAGTACCAATTATTCTTACTATGCCTATAACATAAGGTTTTAAGGCTGTAAACAGCTGTTAAAGGCCCAGCCACACCGGATGCGTGCGCGTAGACTTGATGTGCGCTTGCGCTTTCCGCTTCGTTGTATACTATGAATTATCATACGACCTTTTCCTATTCAACGCAGTGAAAAGCGCACGCGCACGTCACGTGCTTAAGAGTCATATGTCTCTTACACTGCCTAAAACTTGTCAGGACTTGACATTCTACGATACAGCCAACGATGCTTATGTAGTTTCAAGTTTGTGTCCTCAGCTTTCATCATTTATTTGTTTTTAAGGTAACTAAGTTAATAGTGATGACGGAGCCGAACTCAATCACGATGGCTTGGCTGTTACCGCAGTTCTTCATCATGTCGACAGCTGAGGTCAGTTATCTTATTTATTTTACTGCTACCGACCCGCCTTACTCATTTTGTTATGAACTTAATTGTCTATGCAAAGGTCCATTTTGACTAGCCTAAATGTTGGGACAGATTTTGACAAACTCGTTTAATATTTCGCGTAAAATATATAAATTATCATTAAGATCAGGATTTTCAGATTAAAAAAAAAAATCACGGTTATTTGTTGTAAATTTATGGGTATAATAAATTAAAAAAATGGTTTTGAAATGTGCAAACTAAGCCCTTCCTATAATCCAATATATATGACACCCCGTTGCTACAATCCAATCCACTTTCATTGTTCATTCCCCGATTAAAGACCCCTTACCGAATATTAAAAAAAAACTTACTAAAAAAAAAAGGGCAAGCAAGTTATACAACTATGCCTTTCAAGTTGATAGCTTCTATATTATCTGAGAGAAACTGCTGCGACACATAGACTGACACCGAAGTCTCCATAAAAAACCTATTGTGAGTAATAATCCTGAATTGTTAACACTAACCATTGTTTTAAAAATAGTACACTTACCGTAAGCGAACCACAACCACTTTAAATATTTAACTCTTAATGGACTTCGGTTAACCGTAAACGTCAAGGGGTTGAATTATTTAAAAACCTATTTATTTCGAACCCGCTGGCCTATTGCCTAACGCTCTCGCAATCGCAATCGACTTCAAAGCGGAACAATTGTTTTCATTTTGTATGCAGACAAGCGTTCGATTTTCAAAATTAAAACGATTGCGATTGGGAGTGCGTACTTTATAAATAACACCGTTAGTCGAACAGAGGGGCTATTCCCTAACGCACTCGCAATCGCAATCGCAATTTCTTTAAAAATACTATAATTCCCAGAAGTAATTGAGATTGAACAAAGAAAACATATTCCTTTTTATAATAGACAACTTAACAATACTTATTACTTTTTTTTCGCTTGCTTTTTTGTGAATCATTAAGTCTTAAAAAAAAGATAGTTAAGCTAGGTATCATAAATGGACATACATTGTCGTTTATTATAATTTATAGCATAATACATTTAAATTTTAAGTCATAATTATAACGTGTAAAACACGTAAGATATTTAAGACATTTTGAATCGTTTAAAATTTAAAAAATATGACTATTGGTTTGTACCCAAAAACCTAATGAAATAAGATCTGAGCAAATGAAATGAGATACAAAATAATGAGATACACATAGTATTTTCATTTCCACGTTAAGAAAATGGGTCTAATCCTCAATACGTTACAGGTGCTATTTGCCGTGACAGGCAACGAGTTCGCGTTTAAGGAGGCGCCGGAGAGCATGAAGGCCGTCATGACGGCCGTGTGGCTCCTGACCGAGGCTGTCGGGAACGTCATCATCATCATCATCACGCGGGTCTTCGCCAACTACCGACAGGTGAGGAGTTGAAACTATACTTACTAATATTATAAATGTTAAAGTGGCGCCGGAGAGCCAGATCATGCGGGGAGATCTGTCCACCATTTCGCTTCGCTTTTTCGGTTACTGCGCCCACGCGAATCCCAGATGTGGAGAGCCAGGAACCATCTTTGTTGGACCTTCTGCTGACTTCGCATCCGGCTGGCTACCAATTATCCGTTGAAGCTCTACTCGGGTGCTCGGATCATTGCCTAGTCCGGAGTTCGATGCCACTCTCGCGTCTGCCCTGTCGGCGAGCTGCTCGTGGCCGCCGTGTGTGGCATTACAAGTCAGCAGACTGGGATGGGATGCGGAAATTCTTTTCATCCTACCCTTGGAGGCGAGTCTGCTTCACGCCCGATGATCCCAACGTCATTGCTGATTTCGTTGCTGACGTGGTGCTGCAGGAAATGGAGCTTTTTATTCCATCCTCTTCGGTGCCATTTGGTGGCAGGTCCCAACCTTGGTTTGGTCGATCAGAAGCAGGAATGTTACCAATCCTGGGTAAAGGCAGCGACGCCAGCGCGTTATAAAAGCAGTTTAACTTTGCCTCCAGATCCTTCAAGAGGGTTATTGCCAGGGCGAAGTCATTGCACATTGGTAGAATTGGCGAGAGACTGGAGCGCCTGCCTTCGGGAACTCGTGCGTTCCGGTTTCTTGCCAAAGCTATCCAGGGAAACTTTTGCACGCCTTCTTTTCCACCTCTGCAAATGGGAATTGATTCGTTGGCCTACGACGCAAAAGAGAAAGCTGATCTTCTGGGCAAATTCTTTACGTCCAACTCGACCTTGGACGAGATGGGGGACGCGAACCCGAGATTTTAAGTAATAAAGTTAATTTTACTTACATATTCTAGGACTTGTATGGAATCAAAATGCTTATTCAAAGGATTCACAATCATAAAATCAATTAAAGGCTAAACTTGTATCTGACGCATATTACACTATCGACGACTTTCTCAATGGCTAACTGACTGGTTACTGGTTTACTGCCCAAACAATTGATTAGGTACATAATATTATATTGACATACTTGGTATAGATAATTTAAGTTAATATTTATAGAAATTAGTATAACTTATTGTGTTTTGAACTTTTGACATGTAAAACTCTGTTTTATCAAGGAACAAATAAATAAATAAATAATAAAGGAACTTTTTTATAAGAGTTTACTTACAGGCGATTATCTTATCAACTTGAGTTAGAACTGAACGGACGATCTATTAACCGGCGATGTTTAGTTGTCCTGTTAAAGCAGCTGCGTTTATACCTACAGTTATTTAGAACATGCATTTGCAAAAAGGTAGCTTAAAACTCGCACGTATGACTTCGATTGCTCGGTCAACCGTTCGAGAAACCTTTTTAAGAGAATAACAGCTCTAAGGTGTGAGCGAAGTCATACGAGCGGGTCTACTCGACGGGTAAAGCCACCAAATTGAGAATGCACGCCCTTTATTGTCGTTTACACGGTATAAGAGGACATTATAAATACTTACAGTTTACCTAACGGAGAGAGAAAGAAACAGCTGTGTAACTGCAATAGCTCTATCCCATACTCTTCTTATCTATGCCATGGTAACTCCCATCTCAAAACATTAAAAATAAAAACTACAGATTAAATATCTCAGTACCTAAAGGCCTTTAATACGGACAATGAACCTTGGTTAGATGTACATGGATGATACGCTGGTTATGGACATAGCTATCTTTCAAACACACCTGTCTGAAGCGTGCTTTAAGCTCCAAGGAGAAGGGAATTAATAACTCCGTCAAAGGCAGACTTAAAAGGCGGTACGTTGATTGAGCTCTCCAATCTTTTGAGTCAAGATAATACTAAGAAAATTACCGTTTTGCTTATGATGAAACAGTCTTCTGTTTATTTATCTGTAATGTAATACGTATGAAATATAGATCTGCAAAGATGTCGCTCAGAGTAGGGTTTGGACGTAAAGATTGATAATAACATACAGATAATGACTTTTTAAGAGCTCTATGTTGAGTTCCTTGTTAACTACATTGCCCTAAAAAGGAGTAAAACAACCTGTAATTTTACTAACAGAGACATTTTCATTTTGGTCCTTCTTTAGGTTTAGTAACAATTTGCGATCTTGAGATCGCAAAAGCCTATGGGCGTTGCCCACTTGGTCTGTGCCCACTTACTACCAGCCACCAATTTTACCACCTTGACTATGATACGTGACAGGTGACGGTTCGGTTGGCACTAACTGGGCCTCAGTTCCATTTTGGTTTCATCCAATCTTGCTTCTATATCGCAAAAAAGAAAAACAAAGCTAAGGTTGACAGTAAGAGCTACTATGACTTCATTCAGCCCCCTATTTCGACATCTTGACAATGATAAGTTCATAAGTACATTGCAGAGTTAATAAGTTTTTACTTCACTAGGATTCATACAAGCTGCGCAATGTAAACTGAAATGTCACTTGTCACCTGTCAGGGTGGTGAAATAGGAAGCTGGTGGTCTGTGAGCCCGTTTAAAAAACCACACAGCACTAAATTTACTTTTGGTTCTCCAGGAGACCCAATTCTTCGGGTACACCGGGCTCATGTTTGTGTCTATCTCGGTGTTCCACTTCATGGCGCGCGGGTATCAGTTCGGCCACGAGGAAGAGATCCCAGAGAGGAAGTGCCGGAGTAACAGCGAGGTGCTGTACTTGCAGGTCAAGCAGACAGAAGACTTATTAGATCACTAGACGACGCCCGCGACTTCGTACGCGTAGAATAAGTTTCCCGCTACTCCCTTATTTTAATCCCTTCGGGGGGTGAATTTTGATAAATTCTTTCTTTAATCGTCACTTACATTATGAAAGAAATCAAATTTCAAGTTGCTAGGTATAGTAGTTTTGGCTGTGCGTTGATATGTAAGTCAGCCAGGTTTGCTTTTTATGTATGTATGAGTCAATAACTTCATTTTTGTAGATAGCTGTTTTTTTTAATTATATATTATCTGCAATATGTATCCATGCCTGTTTCTGAGTGACCTGCCATAGATAAAAAGCTACAAGTAGGAGGATTGAAATGTGATGTTTTGTTGATGTGTTTCGAATAGATTCTCAAATTCTTATGCTGTATTAGTCCTGCCAATTTAAACGGGGTCGAAGGGTTTGTTAATTTTAATTTCGTATTAAAGATATGATGTTTACATAAAATATCCGTTTTTTACAAATTCACAAGTCTATGGGTCTCAGGAACGCCGTGTATTGCATATTTCTCATCGTCCGAAACGTATAACATATTTTTCAACACACTTGCTCAAAACTACCTTTTTATCCCACCGATTTTTGGCTCATAAACCTAGATATTAAACACGCGTGCTTTTTCAGTATATTACGCACAAGTGCCTTTAGTTTATTAACCCAAACAATTTACATTTGTAGCCTAGTACCAAGTTGTAAGTACGAAGAAGAAGCGATATAATTTAGTCGGGTTATACCTTTTTTTTTCTTAGCAACAAACAGTTTTTATGCGGCAAATAACATTATCTACATATTTATTTCAATAAATTGGTGAAATCAGCTTTATTACTAAAAAATAACTCAATTTGTAACACTGGAATCCGCGACAAAAAAAAAAGCTTTCCTTCATTTTCACTCTTGCGGGTCTGTGGCGCCTGCCCCCCCCCGCGCTCAGTTCGCTCGCGGCTCGACGCCTATACGCATAAAATTGTTTTGCACTCTTAACTTAATTATTATAGCTAAACACAATTGTTATTAAATTAGTGATTTACTTAACTGATAAATATATAAATACGCGCAGTTTGTTTTTTTTTGACCGCCAACATCCACTACACTGGCGCACCAACTCGCGGCACGGATACCTACGCGCGAATAGGTATTGTGTACAAACGAACTCACGATTACGAACCGGTGGTTTTTGGTGAACAATATTACGTTAATAACTGTGTTGTTATGAGTGTGAGTGCTTAACATTACAATGCCGCGAAAAAGAGCAAGTTTATCCGACGGGGAAGCCGTCGATGGCAGCTCAGTAATGTCGGAAGGACAATTGGCATCGTTTCTGTCGACGTTTGCGCAAGCTCAGGCGGAGTCCAACCGTCGATTGGTTGAGAGTTTGCTAGCTAACGCCCGACTTGGAAACTTCGCGAACTGCACGGCAAGATTTAATGGCTCATCCCGAGATCCCGACAAACTAGAGGCATTTCTGGACAGCGTCGAAGTATACAAAGATTGTAAAAATGTAAGTGACCCGCATGCATTGAAGGGCCTCCCCATGCTGCTCGAAGACGAGGCCGCGCTGTGGTTCAGAGGGGTCAAGGCCACTATAACATCGTGGGACGACGCACTTCGTAAGCTTCGCGCCAGATTCGGCGTACCTAAACCGCCACACAAAATCCTCAGGGAAATCTACGCGTCGGAACAAGGAGAGGAACGAGCCGAAATCTTTATAGGACGCCTTCGTGCGTTGATTGCAAAATTACCATATCTCATTGAGACGGCTTTGCAAGTTGATATGGTATACGGCCTATTAGATAAACGCATTCGGAAAAGAGTCACACGAGAAGCGTTAAGTGACCTCGACAATCTATTAGAAAAGGCTATAAGCATCGAGGAATCTCTCGCCGAAGCACCTTCATCTTTACCACGTTCACAGACTGCGAGCGCATATAGTATTGCGCGCGCTCAAACTTCAAGCGAGCCGAGTGACGCCGCCCACGGTTCAAGGGCGCGGTCATTTAACCGTGCCGCTGCCACCGCGCCGATGCCGCGCGCCGCGCACGGGTCTCACGCGCCGACCGCGCCGCCGCCGTTGCCGACGACGACGCCGACTACGAGAGACTGTACGGTGGTAAGCGACACTGCTAAAAAAGGTAACAAACTTTTCTGTGTTTACTGTCGTAAAAGTGGTCATGAACGTAGTGAGTGTTCGAAATTAAATAAAGGAGTTAAAAGTGATAACACGTATTTGCGTTGTTTCGGTTGCAACGCTAAAGGCGTAACGCGTAGTAACTGCGAAAAGTGCAACCCGGTTAAGGATTCTTTTTGTGCGCTCGATATTGATAGCGTTGATACTGTATCAAAGATTAATTATGTACAGACTGGACATTTAAATAATGACTTGTCAAAGATTATGTCAACTCAGACTGGACATTTTAATGATGATGTATCCAATAATATTTCTTATAAGACTGATTTAGATAATGTGTCAAAGAGTATTTCAATTCAGATTGAACACTTAGATAATGTGTCAAAGATTAATTTAAAACAGAATGTAAGTAATAATGTTTCTAACAATGATCTTTGTGTGAATAGTGTACCACAAATTACTCAATGTTCTGATGAGTCGCAAGCGAATTGTGTGCGGAAATTTTCTATATCGTCCGATGTTTCTACCGGTGGTCGTCCTATTTTAAATATCATAGTGTGCGGTCATGGCGGTACCGGTCTATTGGACACAGCTGCAAAACGCAGTATTGCAGGTGTCACATTATACAATCTGCTTCGTAAGCTAAATCATCCTTTCCGTGATTGTGCGATGACCGTCAAACTTGCCGATGGAACTGTAAGCGAGAGGAAGGTTAAATTAGCTGACGTGGAGGTATCGCTTAAGGGTTCTATTATACCTACCACCTTTGTTATTTTTCCGGACGCGGTTAACAACGAAACCTTGTTAGGAATAGATTTTCTTCGCAAGGCTCGGCTTGTCGTTAATATTTCCGCTAACACGTGGTTTACAGCTGATCGACCTCAGGACATTCACCCTTTACGTACTGAAGCTTCTCGCGCCTTCGTAGGTTGTTCTTCGTCCGATCTCATCCTTAGGCCTAATGAGGGGACAATGCTATTACCGCAGGAGAAGGACTGCCTTACCGCTGTACTCCAAGAGTATGAAGACATCTTTCGAGAAGGGGGAGGTCCAACGCCGTTTGCGGAACATAGCATTGATACGGGAAACCATCAACCAATCGCTGTGCCGCCATACAGACTCACACCTGCCAAACGAGCCATAATGGAGGCTGAGATAGAAAAGATGCTGAAAGATGGCATCATTGAGGAGTGCGAGTCTGCATGGGCTGCCCCAGCTCTTTTGGTACCCAAGAAAGATGGGACCTATAGATTTTGTGTGGATTATAGGAAGCTAAACTCCGTCACGAAGAGCGACTCTTACCCACTTCCTGTAATTGACGACCTGTTGCAGTACACTGGTAAAAGCTGTTATATGAGCACGATCGACCTTCGCTCCGGGTACTGGCAGGTAGGTGTAAGGGAGGAGGATCAGGATAAGACCGCGTTCGTTTCGCCTCTGGGAGTCCATAGATTCAAGCGTATGCCGTTCGGGTTGCGGAACGCGCCGGCTACGTTTCAAAGACTAATAGACCGATTTCGTACCGGGTCTTCTCTTCAAGGCATGACTATACTAGGGTACATCGATGATCTAATCCTTATATCTGACAGCTTTTCTCAGCATATTAAAGATCTCCGTGCTGTCTTTGACCGCTTACGCGTCTTCAATCTGCGAGCAAACCGTGTCAAGTGCGTCTTTGCACGTGAAAGTGTCAAATATTTAGGTCACATCATCACGCCACAGGGAATAACGCCAGACCCAGACAAGATCAGCGCAATAACGGAGATGAGAGAACCTACGTCTGTGAAGCATCTGAAGTCCTTCTTACAGACCTGCTCCTGGTTTAGGAAGTTCGTTCCTGGTTTCTCCCAAGTCGCACAGCCGCTCACCATGCTAACTAAGAAAGATCAGTCGTGGTTGTGGGAAGAAGCTCAGGTCACCGCGTTTAACGAACTAAAAAGGTTGCTCACCTCATCGCCGATCATCGTTCAACCGGACTACACTCTTCCGTTCGTGCTGAGGACCGATGCTAGTAACTATGCTTTAGGTGCGGCTCTACTGCAGGGGGAGCCCCAACGAGAGGAACGACCAATCGAGTATGCCAGCCGACTACTCACATCTGCTGAACGTAATTACTCTACGACAGAGCGAGAGGCACTCGCGGTAGTGTGGGCAGTCGAAAAGTTTCGCGGCTATATCGATGGACATCCTGTTCGTGTGGCTAGTGATCACCAGCCCTTGAAGTGGTTACTCACCCTAAAATCGCCGACGGGAAGATTAGTTCGCTGGGCGATGAAGCTCCAATCCTTCGACCTTCAAGTGGATTATACACCTGGAAAAGCTAATGTCATAGCTGATTCTCTAAGTCGCCCTCCGTGTGAAGACGTTGATCGTGACTCCTGTGGAATCTGCACTGTGTTTGTTGACACGCCGCGGTGGGAAGCTGCCGCTCTGCGTGAAGATCAACTCGCCGATCCAGAGGTATCCAAAATCGTTAACGGCCTTGAAGGAAAAGAAGAAGTGGATATCAACAGGTGGACAGAAAGAGGTTACCATATGAGTCGAGGAGTACTTTATCGTTATACAGAGGCTGACACCGAAGAACCGCAGTTAGTAATACCTGAAAAGAGAAGGAAGCAAGTAATGGTTGAATGTCACGATACTGCAGTTTCTGGTCATGGTGGGCTAGACAAAACTCTGCATCGCATTTCCCAACGGTTCTACTTTCCTGGCATGCGGCGATATGTAACTGAGTACTTGAAGACCTGCATTGAATGCCAGAGATACAAACCGTCCAATCAAAAACCCACGGGTCTGTTACAAACACCCGTTCCAGCTCAACGATTCGAGGTACTAGCAGTCGATCTTTTTGGTCCGCTTCCGAAGGGTGCCAATGGTGAGAGATGGGTGCTTATAGTAGAAGACACCGCTAGCAAATGGGTTGAGCTATTCTCACTTGTTGAAGCCACAGCAGAAGCTTGTGCTAAAGTACTGATCGAGGAAGTCTTCTTACGATTCGGAGTGCCTAGACGCCTTATTTCCGACAATGGGGTACAGTTTATTGCCGACGTCATGCAAAAGGCAATGTTCGCTCTGAATGTGAAGCAAAATTTGGTGCCGCTTTACCATCCCGAGGCAAATCCAGTAGAAAGAAAAAACCGGGATTTAAAAACGCAGTTGGCCATTTTGGTACAAGATCATCATAACGAATGGCCAGAGGCTCTGGCTTTCATTCGTTTTGCTCTGAATTCATCGCACACTAAGTCAACGCAGCAGACCCCGGCTTTTCTTATGTACGGCCGTGAGTTAAGGTCTCCACTAGATGCTCAAAGTGATCTTCGCGCTGTTATTATGGCAGAAAATTATGTGCCTCAGATTACACCGTATCTGCTCAAGCTTGTCGACACGATCAAATCTAGCAAAGAGTGCATAGAGAAGCAACAAGATCTTCAAAAGGCCGCAAAAGATGTTCGTCGTCAATCTGATGACCTGTTGGTGGGTGACTTGGTATTAATGAAAACTCACATTCTTAGCAATACCTCAAAGGGTGTCACATCAAAGCTCACGCCTAAGCGTGATGGCCCCTATATAGTTACGAAAAAAGTGAGCCCTACCACTTACCTTGTTGCGTTTCCCGATAAGAAAGATGAGGTAGTAGGCAAGTACCACATCTCAGATTTAAGACGTTACCACAGTCGAGAGGATGAATGTCTTGAGGTCCCGCAGCCGGTGGCTCCTGTCCGTCGTCGAGGCCGACCTCGTAAACGGTAGTATCATTTCGTAAAACTTTAGTATTGTTTGTTTAGTAAATACTTTATACTTTTAACATTATTTTAACCATGTTTGACTAGTTGTGAGGACACCTTTCTAGTCAAAAGGGGGAGTATGTAACACTGGAATCCGCGACAAAAAAAAAAAGCTTTCCTTCATTTTCACTCTTGCGGGTCTGTGGCGCCTGCCCCCCCCCGCGCTCAGTTCGCTCGCGGCTCGACGCCTATACGCATAAAATTGTTTTGCACTCTTAACTTAATTATTATAGCTAAACACAATTGTTATTAAATTAGTGATTTACTTAACTGATAAATATATAAATACGCGCAGTTTGTTTTTTTTTGACCGCCAACATCCACTACAAATTTCATTAAAATCATTTAAATTTTTCTGTAATTTGTATTTTAAACATGAATTATTACATTTTAAATTTGGCTGTTGGCCGATCTCGTTCGCGCCTTAGCCTTGCGCGCGCATCGGTATCGCGGCTAGAAAAAAAAACAACGCGCCAGCCGCCATTTTTCGTAAATAATTGACGGCTGTGACGAAGATAGTTTGGATTAATTATTGTGAAGTTTAATATTAACGAAAATGTCTTCTTTAAGTAAAGAAAATGAAGAAATTGTAATTTTTCCAACTGTTTTAATAATTAATTAAAATTTGACTAAATGAAGAGTCTTGTTTTTTTTTCGCAAGTGTGTTGAAAAACGTCGTATGTAACACGTGTGCCTGTGACCATAATATACGCGGCTTTCTTGTGGCGCACTCGCTTCCGCTCGTGCGCACACAATAGCGCCTTGTATACAATGGTCAACTTAGCACACTTGTATCATAATGTACTATAGTATAATATTATTTCGACGAATGTTGACTGTAAATATCCGAATTATTGTTTCTGCATATTGACAAGTATTCTAAAAGTTATTATACCTGGTACATTATTCCGAAATCTACCAAACAAAGGGGACCCTGGTCTCAGATCCTACTTACCGTTTTCCCTGCCATAAAAACCAAGTTGGGTTTTCAAAAACTTGTTTGTTTGACTTGTATGATTTTTTAACTTATAAGTATTTATTTCTTTGTAATTATATGTTATTAACCAATACATATAGTTAAATATTATTTAAGTTTTTTTTAGAATTAAGTAATAAAATGATTTTACACAGTTATAATTTTCAATTTTTATTTTAATCTAAACGTATAAAATTATAATATTAATTAAATCTGGCACAGAGATATAGTCCATATCATGGTACATTGTTTACTATTCCCGGAAAATTTCATAGTTCCCAAGGATATATGAACAAAATGGCAAAAATAATAATCAAGAAATGACGAATAAACCATTACTTATATTCTATTTTAATGTAACTATGCGGCAAAAGTCGCGCGTTCCAAACTAAAAAGTATAGTAAGCTCTTCGTCCCCTAACACTATTATAACGTTTGTAATATTTATATCTACCTAAAACCTTAAATTATTTACAACGAGAAGGTTTTTTTATTGTACTTTCCTTAGCCCTAAATATGACTTCTCTTTATCATATTCTATTATTTAGAATGGAAAATAAATAATTACCATATTTAAGACCATAAGCAAAACAGAACATTTAACATGGCGACCTTTCATGCCGGCCTTTATATTTATAGATTTATTTATTCTTGCACGCTATCTGATGAAATGTGTACTTACCTAGTTCTCATTTCTAGAAGAAAGGAAAGACACATATTAGTCACGCATGTAGAAAAGAAACTTCCGTTCCGGAAACGGGTGTAATAGGTACCAGAAAAAAGACAGTCTGAAGGATCACCCTATTAATGAAACAGAAAATCTGCAAAATCTGTTTCTATTAGATGATTTTTATTTCTCTATGTATTGGACTTAGCGTCAGTGTTTTGAATTTTTCTTCATATCAATTATTTTTAAATCCACGAAATCCCATCTCCTACTTTTGCGTTTCGCGATATCGTAAATTTACTTATTTAATAGATATTTATCGCTCAGAAATAAGTACAAATGCCTAAGGGCATTCTCTACTTTACGGCTTTTTAGTTCAAAGAGACTTAGCAAAACTATAAGGGTTCCTAGTTTGACTTTGGAACCTTGAAAACTTAAAACATAATATTCCTAGTTATTGCTAATATTTACTAAAATAAACTATAGGAAGAGGGAGCCATTAGATATTAAGTCCGACATTTGTACGTTGTTTTTGTGCAAAAAAGATTTAGGCACGGGCGCCGCTTGAATTTGATAGTTTCCAGTATTGGTAGTAGGTTTATCAACATAATCAAAATAGTTTTCCGTCAAAAGAAATAGTTTCGTTTTGTCATGTACAGGAATAATTTTGCAGTATTCTAATTCTAATATTAGTTAGGTACTTTATTTAGTGGTGGTAGGTCCTTGTACACGGTCCGCCCGGATTGCTACCACCATCTTATCTTTCAACCTACCGGCAAGTATTGGAGTTCACATTGTTGTTCCGGTGTGGGGATAAGACATCCGGTGTTTCTTTTTTCAAGGCAATGAGAAGGCACGGGCACTCAGGCCACCTGATGGTAAGTGGGATCCGAGACCCTTAGACGTTTGAAATCTCAAGACTGCAATCTTAAGACTTCAAATGCCAACCGTGAGGATGAGATGGAATGCCTCTATGCTAGTAATTTCACCGGTTGTGTTATCCCCATCCGGGACACAGCAATGCGAAGACTGCTGCTTGGAAGTGGGTTAATGGACAAGATGGTGGTAGCGATCCGGATGGACCCTGCACAACGTACTAACACCACTAAATTACAAGCATAGAGACATTCCAATGATTGGCAACGCATGAGCGGTCTTAGGATTGAAGTCTTAAGATCGTAGTCTTGAGAATGCAAAATGTCCCACTGAGACGTGAGACATATTTATGGAAACAATTTTTCATTTCTGCAAAAAAGATCATTTCTTACTAACCTACTTACACATAGGGCCGTATTTAATGAACTCTTGATCGAGATGCTTGTCACAAGATACGTCAAAATAAACGTCAAGACATCTGTCATTTTTGACTCATCTTGAGACGAGCAATTACAGTCGAGATCAGTTTATTAATACGGCCCTAAGACAGGTTATTTAAAAGTTTGTACCTAGTTAAGGAGAAAAATTAAGAAACGTTAACTTTTCCACTGAGTTACGAAAATGTTAAACCTTTTTTAAAGACAAATGGTGGTATCTCAGACAAAACTCCTGTAGCAAGTGCAAGCATATTACTAACGGGTGAGGATTGAATCTACTTCAGTTATTGAATTTGAGATACTGCTTATTGGCTTTGAGATTAGAAAGGCATTGGAGGTGACAGTTTTACCATATACTTACGTCAAAGTGCATATGAGTTGACAGCTATTCCAATCCCAAACTAATCGCGGTTTGACAATATATAAAGTAACGACTTTTTTTTGTGTCTCAGCGGAAAATTTAACGTTTATTAATTTTAGTCCTTAACTAGGGTTACAAACTTTAAAAGAAATTCCTAATAGCGTTTGCCCTAACGTATCGTATGTCCGAATTATAATTTGTCCTAAATTGGTTTTCAGCTGAGTGAGACAACTTTCAAGTTATACAAAATATCTGCGGTTAGGTTAGGTCAGGCTTGTATTATAAATAACACTAAAAAGTTTTAAAATTCAGTTGGAAAAGGCTTTAGGATAAATAACAATTCGGACAAGCGATGCATTAGGACAAATGACGATTCGAAATTCCATAGGGGGAGCCGATTATTGTTGTATATGCATGTAATCAGCAGCCAGATGCAGCGGGAGCTGCGGGAGTTTTGCACTCAAGCGAGCTCACTCGACGATTAAGCTACTTTATTGAGAAGTCTTAAAATGTTAATTGTACGCTAAGGACCACTTAAACTAGGCGAGTGAAGTGAGTCAATATCTTTAATTTTGTATTTGACTCAATAGTTTTGATTGACGACATGATTGTTTTAAATTTGGGTTGGCTTTTTTGTAATAAATTACAACAATTAAATGATATGTAATCACAAAAAAAAGTTTGTAATAGTGTTTTAAAACATACTATTTCAAGCGGATTTCGCCTAACCCGGAGGGCATCAAGCCGAAAATGAAAGTCAAACAAAGGTTAAATATAATTTTGTCGAAATATCCAAAATAAATAAATATTTTGAAAACTTAATAATGCAGAATGGCTTTAAAACCGTATTCCTCGAAATGGTTTTCGAATTAGAGTGATTGTAAAACAATGAACAATCCCAATTGGCCTAGTCGTAACCTAAGCTCTAGGCTTACTAGACAACGATATAAATACTTATATAGAGAAATATGTGATTAAATACATAGGAAACATTCATGACTCAGGAACAAATATTCGTGATCGTCACATAAATAATAGGAGTTGAATTACTAACACTACAAACGTAGACGGGAATGAGGTGGGTTTGTTAAATCTAATCAAGACAATTTAATAAATTAAAAAGTTGGAGTTTCAAGATGGCTTCAGTTAACCAATTTAATACACATCATAATATGTATCCACTTTGCTAGCAAAACCATGTGGCTTCTTTGTGATACGGGCGCCTTTTTATCAAGTGAATAAGAGTAAACATGACGTTAACACTCTAATAACGATATGGTTTAAGACCAAGCGACTGAAAAATACGGTTTATTATGTTAGTTAAATTCCCTTTTTTAATCAATAATGGGTTTTTTCCTTATTTAAATATCTGCAAGTAAATATTCTGCAAGTAGTTATCGTAAGTTTTCGGAAACTGTCAAAGTGTATGGAATTGACAGAAGCGTTCGATCGGCCGTCCGGCAGCTTACGTCATCCTATATACATTTTCGATAACTAACGATCTCGCAATGTATCTTGTCTAGGGCCAAAGAATAGAGTTGGTAGTGAAGAATTGGCCCATTGGGGCCAGACATTGGTCTCTGTTTATATTTATTGAATAAAAAAAAACACTGAAACCGTAAACTTTCCAGTATTTCTAAAATATCTAACGTATAGGTAGATAAGACTAGGTTTTAGCAAGATAAAAAAATGAATAGTTAAAAAAAATCCGTCATGATTTAAAAAAAAAAAGATAGCTATGAGAAAAACATGGCTAAAATTACTATTACGGACGATAAAGACACTAATAAATACGTACAGAAGAAAAATAAATTGTAAAGGCGTTTAGTTAATGTCCAATGTAAGCCATAATTTCATTCGTAACTCACAAAAGATCACTTACTAAAATATTTCAACGGTAAATACTAACAAAATAAAACATTCCCTTCACAAACTCGCCTAGATTCTTTTGACAAACGCAACAATCACGCACTCCACGTATTTGAAAGCAATTTCAACTTGTCGAAGGTAAAGTTCGGAGCCCTCGGTTTTGTCTCAAACGTCAGATGAATTATCTTGGAAACTCGAAGACGTTTCTAGAAAGTTTCTCGAGAAATAAACAATCTTGAGACGGCAAATTCAGAGGCCTACCAACTTGGGAAAGCTGTTTAGAGATAATTAGTTTATGAAGGGAACGTTCGGTGGGCTCATTTGATTGAATATTTAAGCTCATTTGATTGAATATTTAAAGGAGTGGTATTTACTAATAAGAGTAATAAAACGAGTAATTGCTTAGACATTAATGATCCAGGTTGGTAATATAACAATGTAACAAGCTAAACAAAGCTAAACTTAGATACATTACTGTTTTGTTAACTGTTGAGCTATCAAATTGCACTAAATTATTTTCGATAGTCAACGTTGAATACAAGCCCTGGGGCATGATATCGTTATGATAACCCTTTTACTTGTCAGGTAAAAACAATACAATAACATTTCAAAAACAATATTGTTTTACCTAGTAGTGTGAAGCTCCTGGTGGGTATTGGAGGCCTTATTTGGTATAAGTCATTATGTCCTGGGACTTTTACATGGACCAGGACATGGCTGCGTTTATCGCGCGACAAAATCTGGATAAGGCCTCCGTCACCTCCTGACGCGTAAACAAGTAGGTACAAGAAGGACGGCTGCTTTATCCACATTTTACACGCGATATAAGATAAGATAAAAGATAAAAGATAAAAGATGTTTATTCAGTAAGTAGGCCGCACGGGCACTTTTACACGTCAAAAACTACCAGCGCTTCGCAAGAGACCACTGCTGAGAAGAAACGCCGCAAGAAACTCAACAGTCAGTCGTTTTTTAAAATAGGTACTACTTATGATATTATACAAATTTTATAAAGCTTAACCTAGCATGATATAAAACAATGAATTTAACATAAAATAAAAATAAAAATAAAAAACATTCAAGCGTAGCTTGTTCAGGAAAATGTGTCAAAACTAAGAATTATAGATGAGATGATAGATGCATTCATACTCCGTAAAGTATACAAATCATTTGTTGGTCAATGCATTCATTTCTATAATAAATTACCTGACGTAGTTTTAAAGTTATCCTTTCCAGCACTTAAAAAATACTTGAAAAGGTTGTTAATGTCTAAAGCGTATTATAGGGTCGAGGACTATCTAACAGATAAAAATGCATGGCCTAAATCCAAAACTTAGTCAATCATAATTTGTTTAAATGCAAAAGCTTTATCCTGCCTTGTCTTGTCTAGGGGACACCGTTGATGCAGGAAAACATATCGAAACTTTTATGTGGTCGTCTTGCACCATCTTATATACACATAAGTAGATTCTAGTTTTTCTTTTTCTTTTTCTCTCTATCTCTCCCGTAAGATTTTCGCCATCATTTCCCGCTGAACTACGCATGTTATTTAATATTATATTTAATTTATTATTTGTAGCTTTATATAATGCTAGGCTAAGTAGTACCATAGTTATAAGAAATATGTTTAAAAAATGAGTGAGTGCTGAGTTTCTTGCGGCGTTTCTTCTCAGCAGTAGTCTCCTCTTGGGAAGCGCTGGTAGATTCTTGACGTGTAAAAGTGCCCGTGCGGCCTAGTACTTACTGAATAAAATTTTATATTTTATCTTTACTAGGCCTGGCTGTAACAATTGTAACGCCTAATTAAAGCTAAAGTTTAGTCTATATTGTTATCAGTCGTTCAGTACATTTAAACAACTAAAATATTAAATATTGCCAAATTTAAGTGGCAGTGGGCGGCCGAATAGTTCTCAAATGGCCTCCGTGTACCGGAAGACGCAGCATGGGTAGAGCACAAAGTGGAACGACGAAGCGGCTGAGAGGCGCGGAGCTGGTCTTTGTGGCAAACCTTTGGGGAGGCCTTTGTCCAGCAGTGAAGTCCTACGGCTAAATCAGTCGTTTCCGTGTGGTTGCCGGCTAAGAATAGTGCCACTCCATGTCTTCCCGTGGAAGTCGTAAGCGGCGACTACGGGAATAAAGGCTTGAAGTATTGTTAGGCGATGGGCTTGCAACATCTTAGCCCGATTGGGTAAAATGCGATAACAGAATTAACAACAGGTTTTTAGAGTTGTTGGTAATTCTGTAGCTCTGCTTACCCCACTCTGGGAATGAAGTTGTGACGGTATGTATGTATGTGTATGTAAGTTGTTTTCCGCGACTTCGTCCGCGTAGAAGTTGCTTATCGCTCTTCCCTTGGGAATGGTATATTTTCCTATCACTTTGGAAATTTTCATCCAGTTCCATTCAGCCATTCTGGCGTGATAGCGTAACAAACTTCTTCCATCCAAATTTTCCTATTTACGAGTATAACAATTATAACAGTAGTAGATGAGTAGCAAGAAGTCAAACTGCCAGTAAACAACGAACCCAAGTAGCAAACAAATAATACTTACAAAGTAAATTAATTGTATTTACTTACTTCAAGCTTAAACATGTCCACAATTTTCCGCATACCCAAAAGATCCGGGTCTCCGGAAACCGTTCCGGATCAAATGACTGCTCAAATATCGTCTAGCCTCGGGCCACAGATTTGTTAGAAAGCCGTCCGTGTTTTTTGGAGCGCGCCACCCAAACAGCTAAATATCATGTCAGTTTAATTTTATCTTTTCCTTTGAAATATTGCTATTTGTTTGACCTTTAATTTCGGTCGAAATTGCACGAGGACTTGTTGTTTCCTGCGACTTTGTCGCGTCATTTATAGATCAGTGGAGGGTGACATCATATTTTTGCAATATATGGACAGTAAATTTAAAGCCAATTTGATGTTTACGTCCTCTTAGTCCTCCGGGTTCGCAATTCATTTAAAGTCAGGATTGTAATTTTAAGAATGTAGTCTTGAGAATGCATGTCTGTGGTTCTTACAGATACGAGTACAATCTTATATTAAATATTAAATAAATACATTCAGTCTTAACTACGACACTAACCATAAATAAAAATAAAAATGGAGTGGCGGATCATGTTTTTGTAAATATTACAGTAAGCCAATGACGATTTCTTGCTACAATAATGAATATTAATGAACCGTACCTAGAATTGTACCGAACGTGGTTATTATGATTCTTACGATAAATTCTCGGATATTTCTAAGAAGTTTCTTATTTTCATGATTTGTTTCCCTACCTAGTCGGTTCTTTATGCAACAATAATAGATGCAGTTATTATCCTAATTAAATAATTTGTTTTATGGACTCTTATATACATATGTATTAATAATTTTGGTATTAAAGCAAACTCATTATAATTTATTAATATTTTTTTGGGTTAATTCGGCTTACGGTATGAAATAATCAATTTTATACAACTGCACGTGTTCCGGAGTGATTCAGCAATACAGCTTTATAGTAAAACCATTAATACATGTCATCGTCGTACACATTTCGGCCAAATTCGGTGAAAAGCGGACAAATTGCGGAGTCGCCACGAGCTTGACAAAATCCACTTACTGCGTGATAGATGACGGCCATCCATCTCAATTAGCGGGTTACTCTGGGGTCTGGGCTCATGTCTGAGGGTTTAAATTATCTCTCAGTGCATTTCCCTCTAACTACTAGTGAAGAATGAAAGACAGTGTGCGATGGAGATACTTTTTCTTTCTTTTATTTCTCGTCCTGTCTCGAAGTCTGTAAGGGGTTTTGTGATATCGTCATAAGAGTGTCTGTGTTTTAGATTTCCAGGGGTTCCCAAACTTTTAAAGTAAGAGAACACCCACAACACCCCTTTTTATTTACATGTGAGTGAATATATCTTATCTGTAGTTCTTGTGATCAATTTTAGGAATTGCTGGTATAGAACAAGCTTGCAGTTTTGGAAGAAGGTGAATTTGAGTAAAAACGTCTACAAATATTTATTTATTTAATTTAATTTATATAATATGTTAAAAACACTTCATTTGTCAGTGTGTCTTTGCTTGCAACTCTATCCATGTAAACTTTCGTATTACTTCCATGATATGAATTAGGTATCTGTGTGCTAAATTTTTATTCAAATCGGATCAGCCGTTTATGCGCGACTTAAGTAGTTGAGGCTGGTGCACCTATAGTTAGTTTGTTTAGGTACTTAAAAAAATGTAAACAAGCCAAACCACGTGGCATTGTTAAACAGCCAATCAAAACTGTTTTATCGCACTTTGACGTATCAGTGTTCTGCTTCTATTGGCTGACGAACTATAAAACGTGGTTCTTTTGTTTACATTTTTTTAAGTACCTAAACAAACGGAGTATAGTTCTATAGACGCTCATTTCATAGAAGTATTACTTCGCACATGTGTTGATTTCAGGTTACCTCAAATATGATTCACGTAGGTTAAACTTGTAACCATCACAAGATAAACTGAAATCGACACGGGTTCGGCAGAAAATAGTAATAGTTAAGTATTTAATTCCAAATAAAATAACAACTAAGTTAATTAAACCATCAGAACATTTATAAATATTAACATAGCCAAATCCTTATGTTTGAGATCAACTTAATATAAAAGGTAATTGAGTTTTCTGTGTACATTTTCAGGACCTCTATTCACACGGTAAAAGCCATACCTATCGTTTATTAACTGTTCTCGTATTGTGAATGTTTTGATAGCTCTTATTTGCATGACACTAATGGCGTCCGAGTTAAACAGGTCAAATACGATTTGGATCAATTTACGCTGAGAGAAAAGGACAGAGCTATGTAACTGCTATAGCTCTGTCCTTTACGCTCACCGTAAAATAAACTGCATTGCTATCTCATACCCCCCAGGGCCTCTATTCAACATGGTAAAAACAATATACTTTTTGATCTGTTATCGTAATGTCAGCGTTTTGATAGCTCTTATTTACTTGACACTAATGGCGGCCGATTGATATAATAAATACATCTATGTAGATAATAATAAGAAACTATATTTATAAAGATAATGAATGAATGAATGAATGAATGAATGATATTTATTTTCCAAAGTAAGTCACAATATATATTGGCTGTTGGTATGTCAAAAGTACAAGAAATTTCATTGGAATCGTCAAAAAATATACACAAATCTAATATAATCAAAAATATAAATAAGAAGTCAAAATAAAAATAAAAATAACAATACAAAACTAGAGTTATCACCGTTAAGGATCGTCGTAAAAATAGCATGTAAAAAAATTAGCAATACTTAAAAATAAATAACATAATAGGTCAAAAACATCAGAAATAATAAAAACAACAATACATATTAAATCAAAACAAATTATAAATTAAGGTCCATAAACTCTTTAACTGAGTCTGAGTGAGTGTGTTTTCTTTTTATATATGTATTTGTATATGAAAAAAGAAGTAGAGTAGGTCGTTGGTAATACATAATGTATATACTAGAAACTCCATCTCGCCGAAAAGTCTCAACACGACCAAATGGTAATTTGAATACTATAAAAGACCTTACTGTCTGGAAATAAGGTTTGTATTGAACTCGAATGTCAGTTTATTTATTGTACCATAATACGTATTTCCTCCCTTTGAGAGCAGTCGTTTGTCTTGAAAATGTGTCGGAGACGCTGTATTTTATCATCTTTCCGTATCCCACGGGGTTGCCAGTTACAAATAAAGGAAACTTCTAAGTGTTGCCAGATTATATGAAACTTAATATTGATAAGAAATGGTTGAGGATTCAGTATTGAGTAGGTACATTTAGCTTCGTCTTTCTTATATTCTCTCCGTCAAACAATATTGCTTTTGACATGTTATCGTATGGTCAACTTTAAAGATAAGATAAAGATAAAGATAAAGAGACATTTATTCGCAACAAAACAAAACCACATTACACAGATAAAACAATATCAAGACACAGAAAAATTGTTACGAAACGGTCCCAACTCAGCATTCGCTAGCCGTAAAGCCAGCACTGGTCTTCCGTTGGAACCGCTTGGTGAAAAAACGGAAAGTGACACATTTGACACAAAACAACGCTAAAAGAAAAACATCAAGGATCAAACACAATAATTTGTTCGAGATTATCTCGAACGTCTCAAATGACCATAAAAAATTATGGCCTGGTAAAGTTGGCAACACAAAGGAAACAGAATCAATAAAATAATACCAAAAATAACTATAGTCTATGGAAACGTAAACAAAGCAAGCATATAGGTTACGCAACAATAACAAAATTATAGACTTTCAATTCAAGAAATAAAATAAAGAAATGTTTTGTTGGTTATACATTTAGAAACATTACACTATTGTATAAAATAACTAACAAAAAGTCTTCAAAGTGACAACAGTTACTATACATAACGAACATTACGTTTACTTAGTGCTTAATGGTAGTACTTAGACTGTTAAGTGTGTTAGGTAGTGTGTTATTGAGCCGCATCGGCACTTAAGCGAGTGTTTTTACGCAAGTTGAGTTTGCCTATAATTGGGTAAACATCCTGGCACTCTTCTCTACTTATATAATTTTAAATTTAAGTTTTTGGTGTTATATCTGTTGGCGAATCTAATAAATAAATAGCTCTTAATTACTTGACAGCAATGCCATAACATGATAAACCCAATATAGTTTTACCGATTAGAATTCAGCTGCACTTATATATACTGTGCCTGAAATCACGATAGCTAATTAAAACTAGTAGCAAAACTCCGGTTGCCCAAACTTGGTTTATGTTCACTGCCATGAATTCGCAGTTGTACGTAATTTGATTACACTAGCGGTGACGCTGGCACTGAAAGTGTTTAACTACAGTTTAATTATCGAACTCAAATGAAACGATTCGACACCAACTGTGACGTACGCCTGGAACACAATGCTGCCCTCCTAAGCCAACAAGCAGTATCTCAAATTCAACAGCCAAAGCAGTTTCAATTCTATTTGGTTAGTAATAAGGTTGATATTGCTACGGGAGTTTAATCTGACATACTGCCTTTTGGCTTAGGACGGCAGAATTACTGTCTGTGAGCACTTAGAAGGTGCTTCGGGTTTGTTCTTCTCTCTAACTTGATCTTAATAAGAGCGTATGAGAGACAAGTACAAACTCGAAGCAAGTTTCACGGCGCGTTTTGCCAAGTTGGTAGTGATCCTGCCTACGAAGCTAGCGGTTCCGGGTTCGATTCCCGGTATAAGGAAGTTTTAATGTTTGTTTCTGAGTCTTGGATGTTTTCTATGTTTTAAAGCATGTATTTATCTAACTAGTCTAGTACCCATAGTATAAACCTAGAGCTTACTTTGGGACTATAGGTCTATTTCTATGAAATAATAGGCACGTATTAATCAGCTGTATGTTCACAAAATCATTTCGTTTTTGAACTTGACGCACCAAGTATTAACCGGCGCGTTAAAGTTATCCCGTTAGAGCATATAAGCCGACATTTAAGAGTCTTCCCGGCTTACCCGGTTTACCCGTCGAGTGAGCTCGCTCTCATGACTTCGCTCACTTGGTCGATCGTTCGACAGAACTATTTTTAAAATGTGTAAAAGATAAGTTTGATAATTCACGGTCACGGACTTTTATTGATGAGCCACTATAGAACCTTGTCGCAAAAATACCAACGAGTAATTGACGCTGTCATTATGACAAGGTTCCATGGTGGATCAATATTAACAGTTCTTGAGCACCATCCACCAATCACCATCACCACTACCACTACCAACATCGTCACGATCTTGCCAGATTCACTCGTCATTTAAACTGACATCTGAAAAAGTAGATTTTTATATTAAAAAAAACAACAGTCTCTCGCGTTCGAGTAATAAAGGCAAAGTAATATCAATATATTATGTACTACTTACTTATAAGCAGAACCACCTTATTATGATAAAAAACAAACAACTGTAAACATACAAATATCAACTCAATTACACAAATTGCCAAATATAAGGGAAAAATTCGTCGTCTAGCAACCCTGTTCATGGTTCATTACCTCCACGCCACAGCGCGAAATTGAACTTTAGCTCAACGGAATACAACTGCGAGTTGGCTTGATTATTTGTGGGATTTTTTGAGACATTGTTTCACATAATAGATTTGGAGGTAAGCGCGGTGAGACGTGAATGATAGGACTAGGGAAATGATCATAGAGCTGGTAACGAAATTGGAGGCGGGTGACTCTCGTAAGATAACAACGTTTCGCGAGTCCGAATCATGAATTCCTAAACTGGTTATCAGCTGATTGTGACCACTTTTTAAGTTTCCTTAAATTCCTGCGGCTAGGTTAGGGTGTGTAAAAGTAAAACTTTTTAGTGTCAAATTCAGATGGAAATAGCTTTAGGATAAACAGATATTCGGACTTACGATGCATTATGACAAATGACAATTAAGATAAAGATAAGATAAAGAGATATTTATTCGCAACAAAACAAAACCACATTACATAGATACAAAAATATCAAGACAGGAATTAGGATTTCCAATACGAGTATCCCACTACTATAAATGCAATACTTTTTTTTATGGCAATAAGAAGGCAAACGAGCACACAGGCCACCTGATGGTTAGTGGAAACTGTGACCCATAGACATTCGCTTTCACAAAACTGCAAGCCTAAGACTGCAAATGCGTTGCCAACCCTCAAGACTAAGATAGAATGCCTCTATGTACTCATTACAACAACACCGGCTGTCTAATCCCCAAACCGGAACACAACAATTAGAACACTGCTGTTTGGTGGTAGGTTAATGGATAAGACGGTGGTAGGGATCCGGACGGACCCTGCACAAGGTCCTACCACCCGCAAGTTTGTGTGTGTTACTTTGTTTCTACTTTACGCTGCAATGGCTGGACGGAATGGATGAGTTTACACACTACTATGAGCTACTGTTGCCTGCTATAAACTTATATTGACAAAGAAAGATGCTCGTCTCATGCTACGTCAAATTCATATAAAACTGTTATTTTTAACACGCAAGGCACTCGACTGAAACACGTGGAGCTATACTCCATGTGCTTCTGTTAAGTCTACAATAGGAAATACTCTTTAATCGAACGATTGTGCTCATGTGTGATATCCATGGACTTATTTCTCTGATAGGTCCATGGCGGTGGTCTAAACATACCTTAACAGGAGTAAAATCCATAATTTAAAATAAGAATTAGAACGCGTTTCGACATGTCATAAGTTAAGATTAGTTATTAACATGGTCGTTAGGATTACAGTCTTGGGCTTGCAGTCGTTAGATTCAAAAAAATTCTCCTTCATACTTTGAAACAATGAAATTCAAAAAACTCTAATTCAAAATTCAAAATATTTATTCGGTAAATTGGCCACACGAGGGTTCGATTACACGTCGGTAATATATACAGTGAATCTACCAGCGTTTCGGACAAGACAATCTTTGCGGAGAAGAAGCGCCGCAAGAAACTCCAGCAGAAGGTAATTGAATGATAAAAACACAATAATACTTAATAATAATAAATAAAAAATCTTAAAACTAGCCAATAAATAAAAAATACGAATGTTAATAATGACACGACGATGAGAACACCACGACAAGGTCTCTACGTCAAAAGCCATTATTAGAATAATATAAAGTAATTTATAAGGAAATTAACTACCGTCCTTGTAAACGTGAACAGACCGGACCCCACAAACAGCACCCGTTCACGAGTGTGACGCGTATCTCAGCCATCGCCTCTCTAAACCATGTGTTCCGGAAAGTGGCGACCCTCCTTCCACACATGAACTTTCCTCCACGATATCCTATCCTCAATCAATAGGTATGTCTACTATGACATGTCCTCCTTTAAACGCAGCTTAAATGGCGTAGGTATTAACTGAAAGGCAGCAGAGTGACCGACCACCATGGTAAGCAGTCACCATCGCCGATAAACATCAGATACCAGGGGGTCTATTATGGTCGTGTTTATCGATGTGGATAAACGTGGACATAACATCTGTCACTTTCTGACCAGTATGTAAGTGCGAGAGTGACGGATGTATTATCCACCGCGATAAAAGTGACCATAATACGAGCGATGTTTATGGACGACGGTGACTGCTAACGATTAGGTGGTCCATCTGCTCGTTTCTTTTTTATTGATAAACTAGGTGCTCTTGCCGTCCCCGGGCAAGTCTAAATGGAGCAAAGCAATTTTCCCATTTTTCCCATTGCAAGCCTATGGGGATAGATTTTCGGTGATTATTTCTCCGTGGTATGTCCGTATGTATGCATTTTTCTAAACTATCTATGGCTAGATGTCATATTACGGGCTAAATTTGATACCGATATCTCTAATAGTTTGGGAGGAATATGCGGACAAACGAAAATACGAATCGGGGGAGAATGGAGCTTCGCTCCAAAAAAAATGCATGATTTCAAACGGACATAGTACCTTCTCCAAATTATTACCAGCTTTCAGGCCATGATGTTTTAGTATTCTTCAAGCACAAACGTTTTATATAATTTCCGACCTTATACTGCTTAAAATAAGGACGCTATACCATTGAAGTTCCACAGCTAATAAGTCCTTTTGTCCAAAGTCTAGTCTAGCTAAGGACATGTGTCTTCCGGATGTGCTGAGCTCTCTCATATGTTTTGTGCGGGTCTGGATCTTGGAAGATTAAGATTTCTCTTGTATGTAGCGTGTCAAATTCTTTTATAATGCCACTATGCCACTGTGAAAAATGTGGCTGGTGGTGACTGGATGGCGAAAACGGGAGATCGGGCCTTGTGGCGAACCCTGGTGGAGGCTTACGTCCAGCAGTGGACTGCAATAGGCTGAAATAGATAGATGACACCGTTCTATGGTCGGTCAGGGTTCCATATAGGCTGATAGTAAATGGACAATTGGACATCTAGCAATAGTTAATAGCTTCGTAAGTAACCAATTCTCTGCTACGAACTGACAATAAATTTTATTTTAGTTTAAAAAACGCTAACGTCATGGGCGCTGAATATGATAGCGAATTCAATACCAAAAGTGCCATACTGAGTCACTTTTGTCACGAAACCAGTACTTCGGCATCTAACGCGCTAAACGTGACAAAATCTATCGCAGCGTGTCAGGCATGGCGTCACGTGGCGTGACAAAGGAATCAATCATCGGGTTTCCGGAGCCCGGCCGTTAATTGTGCATGATTGGACAAATTACTTACCACCTGCAGTTCTGTTTGAACAGAAGAGTAGAAATCGAACTATACAACTCTCCGCATTTTTTTTGTATATTTACTGATTGAGCTATAAATTTGCATGTGACCATTTAAATACGTTCAATATTTTAGAAACCTGTCATCATTACGCCTTTTGGTTCGGCGATTATATGCAAACATGAACTAAAAAATTCTTAGAAAATACTTTGGATTTGCAAGCGTATAATATGAAGCCTAATCGATAATTTAATTTAATAAGAAATTAATCCAGTTCATAAAATTTCAATGTAAAATCGTGCAAAATACCGTTATTTCTAAATTCATACGTCTATCTGGCTTTACAAACATAAAATATATATTTATTTTGTTATACACACAATCAATCAAAATAGCACAATTTTATAGATCACTATAAATAAATAAATAAATCACACTAAATATCTATAGCCGACGTCTATATGGACCGTTGATAATGCGTAACTCTACAAAATAAATGCTTTTATGGCTGCTGTACGTCTTTTTGGTTTGACAGCTTTTTTTCTATTCCTATTATACGCCTTAAAAGATTATGATAAAATTAGAGAATGTGTATTACTGATACCGGAATCGAATAGGACAAAAAAGATTTTTCAGATGTTTTCATGTACGCCCCTTTAGAATGAGCCAGCCATTTTAGTGCACAGCTCTGTGGATGCAGAAACGATTGAACGTATTTGATTTCCTTTTCAATTCGCGATCAGATCTCGAAAAGGACGTTGCCACCTTACAATATCGAGCTTTGCATATTCTTACCTGGATCACAATGTAGCCATACTAAGCTCTACCTAGCGCTTATCCTCAAGAAAGAAACTCCAACGCGATACCTGTTTCTGTTCCTTGAAGATCAGCCGCCCACGCAGAGATGATATCGCGCTCCTTCCATCGGTATCTATCACAGAAGCCGTATTATAAAAAACCCTCAAGCTCCCAAATAGGGACTGCGCTAGCTATTAATTATTTTAAACTCTATAAAAAAGCACCAGCCTTCTCCAGACTGCTTGTGACCACGAAACGTCGACGTATATGTATAATGTTTTTACCGGGATCCCCTATAAATATCGACAAACGTTTCATCGAATGTGCCATTTCACCGAATCTCATTTCAACGAAAGATAATTTCTGCTGAAACTTTATAGTTTTTTGGTTCTCTTGAGCATTCGTTACGTAGGTTAGGTTAGGTTTGACTAGTGACAACAAAAAAAAAAAGCTCCTGCTTCGGCGAAGTGAAACGTTCTATGAATTGATTTTCGATATTTCAAGGGTATACCGTTTTTACGCGATTAAGTTCCATTTTAGATTAAGAACATTGAGTGCTAAAGCAGTTCTCTGTCAGGTTTACTCTTTGGATCTTGGCAGGCATCGACAGTTCATAATACAACCTCAAAACCGTAGCAATAAGGATCAAGCGCAATAATAAAATCCTACGTTTTCCCTTTGCACTACGTTAATAGTCCTTAAACTGTAGCCGGTTTCCTTTAAAGAGATTTATTGCGTTATGAGGATTGTCAACCTTGAGGCACTATTGTACTAGGGAAAACCATATTCCTTTTGACATTAATCGAATTACTGTCAAGTAAATAAGATTTATCATTGATAATATGATAACAATGTCAAAAGAAATATAGTTTTACCGATTAGAATAGAGCACCTGAAATCATACCAAATAATGTGATATAAATGTTTCTCTCCGCCTAAACATACTCGTAAATCAGAATCGCTATTGCCTATCGCACTTCGATTTTCAAAATGAAAACAATTGCGATTGCGAGTGCGTTAGACAATAGCCGATGCATTCTTAATTAGTTGATGAATTCTTCGTTCGTTATCGTTATCCAAAATGTATAGGATTAACGTAAGCTGTCAGACGGTCGTGTCAAGCACCTACGTCAATTCTATACATTGTCAGTTTTCGAAAATCGATTACGTACGTGTTATGCAACTTGTCTGGCCTCATGGAGTGGAAACGATATAGACCGGGGGCCTAATATGGTTTCGGTTATAGCGTGACAAAATGTGGATAAAATATCCGTCACTTTTCGACAGGTATATAAGCACGACAGTGACGGTTACTTTACCACACTAGGCCCGCAGAATACTAACGCAAACAGAAATGTACGCCACTACTTACCAGCGAATCTTAAACTCTCACGCGGCTTGAAACACCTGCCATTTACGAAAACAGCCAGAACGCAGCCAGGTGGCGCTTCACTATCCTCTTAAGGATGATTGCATAATATATCGTGCTATAATGTAGGTATAACAGCACTGCTAAGGTGGAAGCCCACCGCCGCGCATGCTTGAGTTATGCACGAGAGTTAAATTCACTGCAATTGAAGTGCACGTTTGCATTTATAATGGTTGACGTTACATTTCAACTAATTTTTGCCCGTGGCTCCGTCTATGTAGAAGTCGTTCATAGCGTGATGTATTTATATTACTAAAGGGTCAGTGTAACACAAAATTCAATAAGTTAGTTTAGTTGCTGTTGTTTACTTTTAACAACTTTTGAAGTAAACTCACGAGCAAAATTAACGTGGCAATTTTGTACTTAAATCCTGTACAAAGTAACCAGTTATATTGCTCGCTAGTGTAGCTACCCAGTTTTAGTTAAACTTAGTTTGTCTGGCGGTTCCGGGCATAAACCGACAATTAACACTAACGCTACAGAGTTTACCCCACAGGCGAATTAGGCTAAAAGCCTTAAATTAATTTCGAATAAAACACTCATAGGAGTGACGGATTTAATATCGAATTATCCGTCAAGTCTAACTTTTAACTTACCCCCTAAAGACAAAACTACTATGTCAATGTCAACTACTATCCAACATTGGATTTAACGTGCGAGTATCTTTCTGCGACCCTATTATGTTTCATCATCATCATCATCAGCCCGCTGCAGTCCACTGCTGGACATAGGCCTCTCCCAAGGAACGCCACAGAGCCCGGTCTAATGCTTTATGCATCCAGTCGCTGCCGGCTCTCTTATGCAAATCGTCCCGCCATCTGGCCAGAGGGCGTCCCACGCTACGTTTGCCAAGACGCGGTCTCCACTCCAAAACACGCTTACTCCAGCGGTTATCCGTTCTGCGACATACGTGACCAGCCCATTTCCACTTCAACCTACTAACTTTCAGAGCTATGTCGGTCACCTTGGTTCTCTGACGAATCACTTCGTTCCGAATTTTGTCTTTCAGAGAGACTCCGAGCATAGCTCTTTCCATAGCACGTTGAGCTACTTTAAGCTTATGGACTAGCCCCACAGTCAGTGTCCACGTCTCGGCTCCGTACGTCAGCCAAGTTCAATGTGTGGTGGTAGCCGTTCGTAACCCGGGGATTCTTAGCACCCCGTGCCTCACCGACGCTATGACCGCTACCGTAGCCAAGCCTGGTGGGGCGGCCGGGAACTGGGGGCCATTGATTTGGTGTGTCTGTCATTTTCATTTCATATCATATTGGGAGGTAATGCCCTAATCGCCACGCTGGGCAGGCGGGTTGGCGATCGCAGTGAATATAAAAACATATACCAGAGAACGCTGCTGCCCATTCTCTGGTGTATTGAAGCTTAGGTTATTCTACTTCAGACATTAGTCGCCTTGTACGACACCCAAAGTGTAATGGGTTGGTGCTACTCTACTCTGCCGGCCACCACGCGGTCAATAACGGTATTAATAGCGGTATTATGTTTATCAAATGTGTATGTATAAGCGTGGATAAAACATCTGTCACTTTCTGACCGGTATGTAAGTGCGAGAGTGACGGATGCTTTATCCACTGCGATGAAGGCGACCATAATACCGGGCCTGATCTGACACTGAGACAGTAGTTTTGTCTTTACGGGGTAAGTTAAAAGTTAGAAAAATACACTTTCCCATTTGACTGCCGAGCCTGCGGTTATACACAAAAAGATAGTGTCACTGTTGGTTCGTGTGAGACAAAGCCCCAACAGCATTCTGAACGCGATTGCGGGCAGATTTAACTGTCCCATTTTAAAGTTCTGGGTGGGACAAATCAAGCGCGTAGCCCAAAGTGTTTTGTTTTTATAAACACAATTTCTCAATAAGAATTACTAACCTAGCATAACTCCTTACTAACATCTTATGGATAAGTGATGGTCGAAAATAAAGGTATTTTATGTATTATTTCATTATTTGAAGTATTCGTTAGTAAGTATTTCCAATTTGCATAAATAATACTGAACTGTTTTTTTTTCTAGTTCATTATTTTGTGTTATAAGAGTATCTATCAAATAACTGGCCGGAGTACATTCAAAATCCTGATATATTCATTTTTCAACTACAACTTTCCTGAAACTCCTGAGTATTTGAGAAACGTTACAAAATAATCAAATATTGGTATTTACCTACATTGTTTCGTCGAATTTGTACTCACAAATGTTACCCTAGCGAAAACTCGAGAAAGAAAATCATATCTAAAAAGATTTATGGCAAAATTGATAGTTCTATTGGCTGGCGAAACGCTCGTAAAAAAATATTACGGCTTACTCTCTTAACACCACGTGAGGGTGAAATTTACATTTAGAAAGGGATACGGTTCCTTATGGCTATATCTGGTTCAGACGATAATTTTCTGAGATATAAGAAAGAATAAGGCACCATAAATCGAATTTGGTTGCGGAGGATGAGTTATTAAAATGGTTTTATTATTACTTACCAGGTAATTTTGATGAAATATTATTAATTGATTCTTTTTGCATTTGGTATTTTGTACTTTAACTATGTATATTTTATATGCACTGCCAATACCAATTTTTAAAGGAGCCGAAGTTAAACTAGGAACCTTTATAGTTTCACCCTGTCCGTCGTCTATCTCTATGTATTTATATCATACTAACATTTTCTGAGAAACAATCACAATTACATACTTTACTAAATTGTTCTTAGATATTTATACCGCGATTACCTATAAAGGTAATGCTCAAAAAGAGCTATATAAGGAGACAGGTCTATTGTAACAGCTGTATCTACCAAGGGCAACCATTAGCACACACCGCATCTTGTGTAAGAATCTGAGTAAATTATTTAACAACGCACTTTTAGAGTTCCTCTGCCCACTCTCAGGCCTTCCTTCTCCAGACGCTCCCCCGCAATGCCCCATCCTTACGTTTATAATACTTAAAAAAATGCTGGAAAGCTCTAAATAGTAGATGAGAAATGGTTCACCTCACCGGCATGCGCCGAAACCGAAAAGCTCTTAAGGGCTTACACCCTCACACGTACGCACACCACAGACACACATGCACACACTCGCAAAGGCACACCTTAACTTCACTCCTGGGATAAAATCTGGAAAATAACTTGAATGAAAGCACATTGTTATGACTAAATTAAAAGAAAAACTATCGCGTCTAGCTTCTTTTGATTTGTTTGTGAGATACAGGCGACTAGTAAAGTGCGGGTGGTAGGACCTTGTGCGGGGTCCGTCCGGATCGCTACCACCATCTTATCCATTAACCTACCGCCAAACAGCAGTGTTCGGATTGTTGTGTTCCGGTTTGGGGGTAATACAGCCGGTGTAATGACTAGCATAGGGGCATTCCATCTTAGTCCTCAGGGTTGGCAACGCATTTGCAGTCTTAGGCTTGCAGTCTTGTGAATGCGAATGTCTATGGGTCACAGTTTCCACTTACCATCAGGTGGCCTGTGTGCTCGTCAGCCTTCCCTATGCCATAAAAAAAAAAAAAAAATAGTAGTAATATATAGTAATCATCTAATAACTTTAATTAGAAGCTTGTTCAGACTTGTTGTTTTTCGAGAGAGTTTTTGTGTTTGTACCAACGGTATCGGAACACGCTCTTGCCTGTATTTTATTTTATCTTACCGGTATCCTATAGCGGTTAAAAAAGAAACCACTTTAATAATAGGACGAGCGCGCAGACTAACAGCGTTTGCTTAGAGACAGGGATCACTTTACCTTTCCGGTAAGGAATCTTTTTTTTTTTTCTTTGCCCCGCGGCGACTTGAACAGCTTAGTAGCTGTTAGTGTGTAGCGCGGTAGTCCGCGGGAATATGGCGTTTCCACTATGAAGTGATTTCGCCAGTGTCAAGTATAAATCAATATAGTAATAAAACACAATCCAATCTTCTCTAGGAAGATTGGTGGCAACGTTGTACGGTGATATGTAGGACAGAGGCCAAGATAGTTTTAACCTCTGTACCACTGCGAGTCCACTTGAAACGAGAAGAAAGATGCCAGGATACACGAAATAAGTCCAAGTCTTCTATCACTGTGCAGCACAAAGGCATTAAAAGTACAAATCACTAACAAAAAATAACTTTGAACACTTAAATACACAAAAATAAAAACTAAAACAAATTACACATCCGCCATCTTTTGACGTTGCAAATGGCCCCCCGTAAGGAATCTTAAAAATGTATGCTTTGTGACAGTTATGTAATGTCATTGTGGATTTTGAGTCACGTAATTTTTTTTACGTTACATTGACACGCAACGTCACACCTCAAAAAAATACGCTCGTTTGGCATTATTTTCTTTGTTTCCGAGGATGTAAACAAATCATACTGCGGCAAAATCTAGTTCTTATATATTTATAAAGTTTTTTTGTATACTAGAACTGTAAGTCTATAAAAATTACACGGCCCTTTAAAAAATCCTCACCCATTAAAAATACAGGCAGTCAACTCTTTTAGAGCATACATTGACATCGGCAACGTTTTCCGAATCTTGGAGCGATTCCAAAATTTGAACACGGTCGGTGTAGGAGACTGCCAACGTTTTTCAAGACCTATTTTTTTAAAGACTCATCCTTTGTGAAGCAAAGGTGGGTCAGATTTTGAACAACATTTACCTATATTTTTACCCGACTGTCGAAGGAGGAGGTTTATGTGTTTATCAGCATATACAAGGTGGCTCATTTAAATCGGTCAGTATGGGAAAGTCTGAAACTATAAGACATACGAAGATTTGTTCTTAGGAACCATGTCACCGATTTTGATAAAAAGAAAAACTGCATTCATACATTTGAAAAAAAAACTGTACCCAGCTGGGGAATCGATCCGACCATTACCACATTCAACAAGTTCAGGCTTCGTTACAATATTCAACAAGGTCACTTCGAACATCTATTAAAATAAATAAAAATTATGTGAAAACAATGCATTTTCTGGATTTTAGACATCATGTTTCTTAGAAACATTAACTGCTTAAGACCTACACAATCGATATCTGAATAGAAATAGTGTAAGTTTATTTTTTCAAAACAACCGGGTTCGATTCCCTAGCTGGGTACAGTTTTTTTTCAAATGTATGAATGCAGTTTTTCTTTTTATCAAAAACGGTGACATGGTTCCTAAGAACAAATCTTCGTATGTCTTATAGTTTCAGACTTTCCCATAGTGACCGATTTGAATGAGCCACCCTGTATATGTAGGTTTGTTCCTTTGTGGTGATGATTTTGATGATTTTAAGGCAATCGATTTGTCTTAATCTTGTGAGTCACATGATAGTACTATGAATGATCTTTAGGTTTCTTTCGTAATTTTTCATGTTGAACGACCATGTAGGATTCATAACGATTTAAATTTAGTTACCAACAACAGTCGGGCTTTTTAAGGCTTGCTTTTTGTTGTTATTTGTTTTACTTTAGTATCCCGTTACTGGGCAAAGGCTCTCCCCTAGATCTCCACGAGTCATTGTCAGGGGGATTATTATGACATGTCTATGCATTTAATTTTACGGCGAGCGTAAAGGACCGAGCTATGGCAGTTACATAGCTCTGTCTTTTTCTCTCAGCGTAAAATATACTGCATAGCAGCAACCCCCCTGATGTTTCTTCAGGCCAGGTACTATACATGCATATGCATAAAGTCATCCATATACATGTAAAAAAGTTTTATTAAATTATGTGATCGTAGAGGGGTCTGCACATGACACGGTTAACTCAATTCAAAATATGCACCGCTGCCTTTCCCTCATTTTTTATGATTTAACTAAAAATATTCGGTTTTTAGATTTTTTCCATATACTTACTTGTCAAATTTCATAGTTCTAGGTCAACGGGAATACCCTATAAATTTTGATTCCCTAGGGAATGTCGAAATATACGTTTTTTGCGGCATAAACGGCCGTATCTTTATTTTTCGTTAACTTAGAAGTTTGATTTTTTCACAGTTTCAAGGGACTGTAGATTTGAGTATATGAACCAAATTAAATTTCAAAACCTCCACGCGTTTCCGAGATAAAGGGTCTTGACAGACAGATAGACCAATGGACAGACGACGGACAACGAAGTGATCCTATAACGGTTCCCTATTTTTGTTTTGAGGCAGGGCGGTACATTAGTTTGTATGTATTTGTACAAGTACGCAGGTACTTTCGAGGTTGTATAGTAATTAACTCATTTATAATTTGGGTTTGGTACTCGTGCTCAACACAGAAAGTTTGTGTATCCAGACCCACAAATAGTTTTTTATGAGTCTGTCTCCTTCAATGACACCATGTTAACTTTATCAATTTACCGACCAAAAACTCATAAAAATGTATATCCACGAGGTTGAATAATGTATAAATCGTCTCAAACTTCCATGGAACCTTGGCAAGAAATTGTTTTTTAATTAAATATCTAGAATAAATTAAAAAGTTGAGGCGATCTATTTGCATTTTATCCTGAGACTTGAACAGTGTTGGCAATGGCAACGTGCCAACACGCCCTTTGCAAGTCAAAATAGCCAGTCTTGTAGGCTAAGGGGATTTCTTTGCCAACGAAGAACGTACTTAGCATACCGACTACTACGAGTGCATGGCCGCCAAGCCGCTTTTTTTATTATAGTGCCCTTATAAATGTGGAATACTAAGTAGCTAAACCATGCTCTGTCCTTATCTGTCAAAATTCAAATATCACAATGACAGATAAGGAGAAAGCATGGTTTAGTTACCCCACGGTTATTCCACGTTTATAAGTAGGGGCATAGGTGTAGGCATATATAAGCTCTCTATGTTTTTATGTATTTGTGGCACAAATAAATGTTTTTAAAATTAAGCTTCATAAAATGAAATGTGCAGCTCTTAGTTCGAGCTACTATTAGAAAAGTTGCATTGTACGATGGCTTGACACTTTCGACAACTGTCAAAATTTATGGAATTTGCACGTTAATGTCAAATAATTTCGTCAAGTCGTTTGTTACCTTGCGTAATAGAATAGTAAATAGTTCAACAAGGGACCTAACACAAGCTATAATGATACGAGCTGTTTAGCCACCCAAGCCGAGTGCGGGTGGCTATAGTTCGAGTGTCATTATGGTTGTTTAGTCTCGCGTTAAACACTCTACTTTTCACTTTGAATGCGAGGAAAAAAACGACGTTCTGTACAAAACTTTAGGTTTTTTCTTTATTTATTTTTTTGTAACGTGACGCTTTAAATGCTTGCATATTTAGCCAACAGGTTAAACCTTGAAAAATATTTTAAAATTAATTTAACCATGCATTATAAAATAAATTATTCCTTAATTTAGTTAAATAGATTCATATTCGTATCGTAATCATTAATCGTGTTTCACGAAATTAAATCGTTTATATTTTATTTTTTGCACAGTTGTCATTATTACGTTATTTCCAGGCCCTAATAGTACATTGTGCATCAAGGGTAGTATGAAGGGAATTACTAACGAGAGTGTTAGAAGCCCGACGCCGAAGGCGGAGGGCTTTTAATGACTCGAGTTAGTAATCCCCTTACTGCCTGTGATACACACAATGGTTTTCATCACATTTGCGAGGAAAAAAACAAAGAGAAAACACTTTAACTCTGCAAAATATAAAGAAATAACTTTTGACGGACGGGAACGTCAATGGAAACGTTTTTTTTTTGTGACCACAGACACTGCGTTTAGTTTCGACCTGGATTCGAGCCAGATTTAGCCAATTTGATAAAAATGTATAATTACTAAAATTAATGATAAATGTGGATATAAACTTGAAATAGGTATAAAAATAATGAAGTTTAATGAAGCATATAGGTTTTGTGTAATGTAAGTTAGTCTATAGCTAATTTTTAAAGATGAAATTCGAAACCGATTTAATTTTTGGCTGAAAATTAAACCTCCTTAGTCAGAAATTATGTACGAAAGAGTTGCAAATTTTAAAAAGAAAGTCATTACTCCCTAGGGATGACAAACTCGCCATAATTCCCGCGGGAACAATTTAGGCCATTGTCCTTCTGTATACAGGCATGGAATAACACCATTTACGAGCAAGTGTGATGAAAAAATAGTTTATATAAAATCACTGAAAATGGTGATATAAAATACCTCCATTCACAAATACCGTGATCGGTAGTTTAGGGGTCTCCAAAGTAAATTTAAAAAAGTTTAAGTCCCGATGTGAAGAGACGAATTTTAAGAGCTTGAAAAGTGTTTTTTTTTGAGTTACCATGTATTTAATTCAATACCGCGATTTTTGTAATCAACTACTTCTCAGTTATTAAAGTTGAGCAATCCGTTCGACCTCCACGAGGGAACAATAGGAACATAAGGAACAATGAGGACACGTTAAGCAGTTGGTTCAAATCTCACTAAGGTATTTGTGTGACGAGGGCGAGTCTTTGTTTCATGTCTTTAACGTTTTCTATATGTATCTATATGTATAAGTAAGTTTATTGTGGCCTATTCCCCATAGTCCGAGCCTAGAGCTAAGTTTGGGAGTAATTAATTAGTGTGAGATCGTCACAACATACATTCAAACAGGTCAAAACATTACTCCTCCGCCAGTTGGGATATTAAAATTCAAAATCGCTGCCTCGTCTATTAAATCATACGTTGTTGAAACTATATAGCTAACACTGAAGAATGTCATGAAGGCGTGTAACTTTTGAGCAAGCATTCTCATAATATCTGTATGTCTATGTCTTGCGGTTTGTTGATTTATTTGAATCCTGCAAGACTTAGTAATAGTTAATATGCCCGATATTTATAGTGCTTTGTGGCTTAAACCTAGCTGTTGATTTAATTCAATGCTTAAGCATGGGTACGGCTTAGAAAAGTCATATACTAACAAGCTGTCAGATCCGCTAAGTCTCTTAAGCGTCTTTAACATCATAACTTTAATAATATGAATAGGTTTTTGATTATACCATACCACAGTATATAGAGTAGTTCATCTTTAAACAAAGGTGTATCGCGCGGGTTGCATGTGTGCGTGCCTTGACTGTACGTGGCGCGAGCAACCACAAGCAAACTCAACAGGACGCACCAAGCCGGTTTAGTTGAGGCCGCACTGTCACCGCGTTTGGTTGCGATTATTTACCTATATTGCAAAAAAATACAAATATGAATGCAAAAGGTGAAATGCTTAATGGCATTTTCTACCTGTCGATTTTTGGGCAAATCTGCATGAAAATTGTATTGCGCTGCAATATTGTACAAACGACATTAACGTCGGTACAAAAGCCATTACCAATAGTCTCTTCATCAGAAAGCAAACTCACGACCATCAATGAGCACCTATTGTGCTCTACCGCGGGACAATTTAACATGCAAGGCTGCAGAATATTAAGCGCCCTCAAGAGCTCGCATGAGATGCACAAGTGGAGCAGGATGTCGGATGATTACCACTCAACGAGCTATGCATGTTAGATTCTCGGGTATTTTCTGTTCAAATAGTACCGACATTATTATTCAGGCTGGGAATCAACCGCCCTTTCCGTAGCTTATATATCACGTTTTCTATTGCATTTACACGTGTTCTGAACCTATCCGTGGCATAAAATTTACCTTAACTTGTAACTCAGACTTGTACAATGTCAATAAATTTATGAATTTTGATTTATTAAGCAAAAATTTCGGGATTCAAATACGACCTTAATAAAAAAATACATGGAATTACAAATGATTTCCCCCGTATTACCTCGGAAAAAGTCTAAAGGAGAACTTCCTACGTAAATTAATTCGAGGGTAAAGGACTTAAAGTCGACGAACCGTAAAAATGATAAAACAAAACTCATTTGGAATGAGAATCCGCTAATTCCCAAATTTACGACTTTGCGGGGTTCAAAATACGCGGGAAATACCTGAACAATAAGCTCAGTTAAAAAGTTACGTTTATTACTAAACCGTTGTATGTGTTTGCTCGTTTTCAATTGTATTTAGTTGTAAGGTAATGTCGAAATAATCACCCAAAGCATAGTATGAATAGAAAAGTAGTTTGGCAGGCCTTTGAGGAGTTTCTGTTACATACATTCGCTCAGGCACTGGAGTTGCCTCGATGCGCGTCGCTCGATATTTAATACGCACACAACCAATACACACACGAAAAACACCGCGACGGCGTAGGAAATAATGTATTGCAGATATCCCAGTGGGCGACGGTGTGATGAAAAGGATAGCTTATATTGTGAATCGTGTGTTGATCAACTAATGCACTTGTCCCACCACTGACGATGAGCGGGAAGCGAGTAGAGTCAGCGATCAACTAACTATGTGCCTCTTGACACGGATTCTATATCTTTTGTTTCGACAAACTAGTGGAGAGAGTTCTCGCTAGCAGTGTGCACAGCCAGCGATCAATTACTAATATGCATATGTCTCTTATTGACAAGGGTTTATATTTTTGCCCGTTTCTTGAGTGGCAGTGGGACAAGCGCCTAAAACCTGGGCACATAAGAGAGATAAAGTTGGCACGTACGTGAGATGTTTTTTTTACTGCTCCCCGCGACTAATATTTGCTAATAATAAAATACACGAACGAGACCAAATCATACAATGAAACACGCGATCAAGGTGAAATGCGACTAAAGTTAGTAGCGATTAAAAAATTAAACGATTGTGTCACAAAGTGAAAATTAAATACACGGTCTAGGTGAAATGCGAATCGCTACAAGGAATTTAAGCTTTTGAGATACAATTCTAACAAACGCGCGATACATATATTACATGCCCGCACTGCGGGCTTATTATCTTTTGCTTTCCGTTTTATAATCTAAAACTTTTGTAAAAACGTGGTTTTGTGTTACATATTTTGTGCTTTTGTGTCACTTTTGTGTTATCCATAACACAAATTTTGTGTTTCGTCACACAAAATAATTGTAAAGGTTCATGCAGATTGGGAATATTACATATGATATTTGTTTTTTTTTATATTACGGTTTAATTTATTGAAATTTTGAACTGAATGGTAAATGGTACATTATGTACAACCTTATAGCAATATACGGCCGCATTCGACCAAACCGGAATAAGGTCTTATGCCCGGTTCCAATATTCAAGAAACGAATCGTTTTCCTTACGTCTCGCTAAAATTTGACATTTGCTACATACAAAATGTGTCAAATTTTAACGAGACGTAAGGAAAACCATTCGTTTCTTAAATATTGGAACCGGGCATTTATATAGTTGTTTTATTTTTTATTTACCTGATCATTAATAAAATCTTGTGTCAAAGGATGAGTTTTTTTTTAATTTTTTTTTCTTACCCACTTTTTAACCCTAATATGAAACGAGCTTTATAAAAAAAAGCGTTACTTTTGTGTTACATTTGCGTTACGGTGACACAAAAGTTTTTGTGTTACTTCTGTGTTATAAATGGCAATTTTGGCGGCCTTACCCATAAGTGTAATTTTCTTGTTTTTATGGAATTTTAGGCAATTTCTTCTAACTAGGTTAGGTTAGGTTAGGTTAGGTTTGCGGGTGGTAGGACCTTGTGCAGGGTCCGTCCGGATTACTACCACCATCTTATCCATTAACCTACCGCCAAACAGCAGTATTCGCATTGTTGTGTTCCGGTTTGGGGATAAGACAGCCGGTGTAATGACTAGCATAGAGGCATTCCATCTTAGTCCTCAGGGTTGGCAACGCATTCGCAGTCTTAGGCTTGCAGTCTTGTGAATGCGAATGTCTATGGGTCACAGTTTCCACTTATTATTATTATATTATTATCATTATACTTAAAACCAAATGCATAATTTCAAAAACTATAATGTTCATAAATAAAAAAAAAAAATCTAACCGCTTTCATTACTATTAAGGTGGCCTGTGTGCTCGTTTGCCTTCTTTATGCCATAAAAAAAAAGGTTAGAACTGTGACCACATTAATAGTAATGAAAGCTGTTAGAAATATTTATTTTTTAATTTATGAACGTTATAGTTTTTGAAATTATGCATTTGGTTTTATGTATCATGATTATAATATCGTTGGTTTATAATAGAAATCGAATTTATGCAATTCGTGTTATGTAAAATGTAAATTAGACCATTTGTTTTTAAACTAAACATTACACACCTGTTGTATTAAGCGTCCGAGCTACATAATAATAGTAATTACAAGTATTAAAAACTCAAGAGTGTGCGTGTAATGTGATAGCCACATTATATATCGTTATTAGCTCTACCACAACACAAAGACCTCAACCCACGAGTCATTTGCACATACTAGGCCGTGTTTGAGTCTTGCCATCACCTGTGGTAACCCTAGCAACGTACCACAAATCAACCTAATTGATGGAGAGCTAGCGACGGAAAAACGGTTGCAATTCAAGGGGCAATTTAACCATACTTCAAACATAGTTTTGAAACCTGGCATTTGTTCAGCCCGTCATCATTTTTTTGTATATTTTTTTAACTAATCGTGTAGAATATCAAATGAAAGGGCTTTATGGGATGATTGTAATTATGTCATACGTCATTTCACTTCTGTGACTTGTTTAAAAAAAACACAAAATATAGATAACGCCAAACCTTTCCTTGTCAGTAAAATAAGTCGCGTTCCAAATTCAAAATGCGTTGGAATATAACTTCATAGTGTAATACGTAGAAGTTATTTTGTTTGAAAAGAATGTATGGGATGTTACAAATTCAAGTTTTTCACACTGTTAATCCCGATTTTAGTTATTAAAAAAATTATATGTTAAACATTATTAAATTCTACATAAAATATGTAAATTTGGAAATTGTCACAATCTCGCACGTATTTTTTTAATTTTTTTAGAAAATTATTAACTAGTTTTTTTTTGTTTTTTTCAAGAGATAATTCATTAATTTTTTTTTTAGAAAGCGACCTTAATTGTATATACAACATATCCAAATTACAAAGAAATCGGATTAGTACTTTGGCTAAAATAAAATAAAATAAATATTTCTTTATATGCGGTTTTTTTTTAAACCTGATGGATTTGAGGCTTAAATTTTGGTGAAAGCACTACATATGTAAAGGTTAATAACACAGTAAAAGGAAATTATTTTTTTCGCTAAGGGCAGTTTCGCCATGCTTACCCGGCTATACCCTTTTTGGTATGGAATATTTTTAATTTAAAAACAAGAAGAAATAAAGAGCTGCTGTCCGAAACAATGAATAATTATGGTAGATACTATGGCGACCTGATTAGGGCAATTTCGTTTTTCTATAAATTGCAACCCTTTTCGGTAGCTTGCTCTTAGACCATATACAAATGGGTATATATATATTTTTAAAGTCATACGCTGCCAGGAAATGACAAGTTTTAGTAAAAATCATATTATAAAGTGTGAACCCTACATCCGCGCCTTGGGAACGCCCGACGGTTAGCGTCCTTCACCCGTTCTATAGACCTAGTGCAGTACGAGTATGCAATGTAGATAAGCGCTGAAATTTATTATTTCCCCTTCTAAGCGTTACAAGAGCCACTTTTATAGCAATATATTTGACTTAATTCCAGCCTGCCTTCCTTTTCTAGCGCCAGACGTGATTGCAGTACGATAGACGTAAAATGTATTTGGTTATTTTTCCGGATTTTTGTTTATCCATAAATAAATAGTTTGTTAGTACGGTACAGGTTCATTATAGGTTCGTTTGGCATTAGTATACTGCATACTAAACTGCTTATGTCATTTTATTTATTTATTTATATATTAGTAGATATGCCAACAGCACATAAACATTACAAATTGAAATTGGTACATATATAGACAGTGAAAATTAAAGTTTATGCGCCAATAACAGGCAAGCGCCAGCAATCATACATACTATTTAGGGACTAACACCAAAAGCTAAAACAACTAATCTTGAATAGGTACAAAAACAAATTACATTCTTAGAATAATGTGAATATAAATAAAAGGGTTAAAAAACATTTATCAAACATATTGCGGAAAAAATAACATGCTAGAGTTAAACAAAAAATAATATTTTAACGTCATGTGTGAACTGCTGCACTAATCTGTCAAAGGCGTTAAAGAGACAAGGTACAAAAGTATACAGTTACTTATAAGGCCGGACTCTCGTACCGAAGTTTCTGTAACGCCACATTGCAATAAGTATTTCAATTTGAATTCCATTTCGAATCGACTCAACTCGATTCAAGCGCGAGCTGAATTCACACTTGATCAGTTTATAGTTTTTTTTTTTTTTTATGTCATAGAGAAGGCAACCGAGCACACAGGCCACCTGATGGTAAGTGGAAACTGTGACCCATAGACATTAGCATAAGACTGCAAATGCGTTGCCAACCCTGAGGACTAAGATGGAATGCCTCTATGCTAGTCATTACACCGGCTGTCTTATCCCCAAACCGGAACACAACAATGCGAACACTGCTGTTTGGCGGTAGGGTCCTACCACCTGCTTTGGTTTCTTGAGGGTTTGTAATATAACCATACCAAATTCAAATTTGGTCAAGCCATTACTATTTTTATGGCAAGTACAGCAAATATAAAAAAAACAAAGCCAAATATAACATATAATTATCCTGAAAATAAACTAATCCGCTATTTATCACGGTTCAAAACATAGTTAAAACGGACGAAATCATTTTGGTGTAAACGTTTCCGAAATTAGAAATATTGTCTGCCAGTAACCATTCATATAAAACAAATCATTCATAGATCACACAAAATGGCTGCCTATACATCACGTGTGCAATTAGATTAATTAAACATAACAGAAGCGCATTGGGTCAAACTATTGTTTGCAAAACATGGCTTCCCGTTAGGCGCTTGTCCCACCGCCGACAATGAACGGGAAGCGAGTAGAGCCAGCGGTTAACTATAAAGTTATTCTATTATATTCTATTCTCTTTGTCTTTTATTGACCCGAGATCTATACTGGACCGCAAAACATAGTATCACACTTTGTATGAGACGTTCTTTAAAAGTGTGATACTTAGTTTTGCGGTCCAATGTATACCTATAGGCACATAGTAAAAATGAAATTTCTAGTACGAAATATTTGACTACTACTTTATTTATGTCATATAATAGCTCATCAGGAGTTTCTGGCGGACTTTCTTCTCCGCAATGATGGTCTTATCAGAAGCGCTACTAGATTCACTCTATATTACCGACGTGTAAAAGAGCCCTCATGTGGCCAATTTACTGAATAATATTTTTTTATTTTTTATTTTGAAGTTCATCGGATGTGATATAGCAAAGACATAATTGAACAGTGTAAGTGAAAGAACAGCTTGTTATATGAAGGTCATGTTATATACTTTAACAAAGTATCGTAAGACTGTTATCATTACGCGCTAAGTTATAATAATTAATTTTAAAACATAGCTGTCTAGCGGAAACGGTTGAATATGTCTTCCAAATAGTAAAACATTTTTCCCTCCTATTATGCTATGCAGTTCATTTTACGGCGAGTGTAAAGGACACAGTTATGGATGCTACATAACTCTGTCCCTTTCTCTCAGCGTAAACTGAAAACTGCATAGCTATGTCATAACAACCCCCCTGTACTTTTATCTGTCATGTATATAGTCACGAACACTAATATAAGAACATGCATAATATGTCCGCAGAATAATCCGTAGAAAAGTCTATCTAGTCTATGCCCCATAACAGCAATTTGTGCTTTTTTGAGCCTAATCGACACGCCTAGCTGCCAAAGCTTACTAAACCTAGGATAAAGTATGAAGCGGTCAACACAAACTATACAACAAAATACATCTTTCATTTCATCAAGAAATCAAAAAGTTCAAAGTTTTTGTTTAAAATTTTGACGTAAGGGTATCACTGCCAACTTAAGAAATACTTTTTACTAAAAACCTGGCAAGTAAACGTCAATTAAAAAAAAGCCAATCATAGACATAATATTTTGTTTTTTTTCATGTTTCCCGCTCGTTTGTTGCTCTGTGCTTCGTTCGTATTAGTTAGGTACCTATACCTATTATTGTCGAGTATATTGAGTTTAATTTTTTTTACTCTATTGTACAACTCTTGCATAAACTCCTATTATGAAATAGCAGTGGTTCTTACTACTTACAAAATAGTACCTATAGCCTTGTCGTGTTTAAAAACAAATGAAGCCATAAAGATACTCTAGTATATCGTGAACTATTTAGCATAAATATGAGGCAGTTATCTAGGAATGCTCTGCCATCTGAATTAGTCGCATGCCCGGCTGACACTTGATCAAGTTGACTCCGTGTTTTTGCCGCACGTGGAAAATAAGATAAGAACAGAAACATTTTCGTATTTTATTATTTAAAAGAATGGCACGTATCGCTAAGTTTAACGATTTACGAAAATCGACAAAATGTATAGGATAGACGTGAGTTGATGACAGACTCAACCGCTATGTTAATTCCATACATTTCAAGCTGATAGAAAATAGAATCGTTAGCAGTGTTTGCGTCTTGGCTACGCGTACTGTTCTTAGTTAATGTCTTTTGCCAACGACTCTTTTCATGATAAAAACAAGCCATGAGCGATGAATTTTTCGAATTACTGTATCTCAAGAAAAAATTGAGTTGGCCTCCATCCGAACATCCCGAAAATCTCGATCTTTGCAAAAACAATCCATCCCTAGGAACCCGTTATGGTAAGAACTTTTTAAACTGGCCCTTAAAACATCTGTTTGCTAATTGGGTCACATCATACAATTCTTACTATACATTCACAACAATTGGTTTATAACAATTAATTAATCAGATTACTTGAGTAACTTAACCATTCTTGAGTCATACCTACTTACAATTTGTATTTAATTCTGTAAAATAAACATCACGAAACCAAGACAATGAACGTGTTAATGCTTTAGCGTCTAATATAATTCTTCACAGTAGGTACCTAAACCCTTACCCTCCCCCTTCCTCAAATAAGGCACTTAGAGTAGAAATTGTAGGCTATATTAATTAAAATATCTACAAACCACAGCGAGATTTAGGCATTACTCAGAATAAGTGGTCGGCCAGCTGTTAATGTGGCCCAGAGGCCCAGATAGTCTTAATGGCCGTACTAACATTTGGCGGCATTACTGTCTGACTCTTGGGAACTGTTTTTGTGACGTTGGGTCCATTTGCAAGAACAAATGAACATCGACGAGACGAAATGGAATTTGGTATGAACCATGTCAACCGTGTACGAGTCTTTAGTAATTTGAAAACCTGTAAATTTCAAATTATTAACTTCTGACTCGATTCTAGTTTAGTTAAGTTTAGTTTATTCATTATTACAATATAAATTGCAAAAAACATCAAATAAGGTGTCACTTATCCGAAACAAAGAATAATAATGTCGATAAAATAACAATTTTACAATTTCAGTTCCATGAATTCCTCAACGGAGTATAATGTAAAAAGGAATTCTTAACTTATTTTTATCACCTCAATAGAAAAGCAGATTCTACCCAACGAGATAACTCGGCAATGGGAGCTTAAACTTAACGGGAACATAAAATGCTCACTCTTGCCCCGATACAGGACACGGGCGAGGTTTAAGGATGCGGACTCGAAGTCAGCGGGCTGCCGGGCGGCGGCGGCAGCGGGGTGCGGCGCGTTCTAATACATAGATTTATATGAAACCGGCCACGAAGGCAGCGGCCCGGGTCAAGTAAAGCAAAGCTCTTCTGTCTCTGCAGATGTGATATGCGTGGCAGGCGACCAATCGCTAGGCAAACAGCACAGCTTCGTACAGGGGTAGCAGAACTGCAGTAAATCCGTTGGCGGTGTGCTGCCTCCGACGTATTCCATGCCTGCCCCGAGGAACCTGTGTGGCAGAGTATGTTCGAGTTAAGACCGGAGTTATCCCTATCGCTCGAGTGGTTCGAGCCCGGCCATTTGCGGTGAGAGTGACGATGACCTTAAACGTGCTCGAACTTTTTAAAGGAGGAATCTGGCCGAGGGGTGTCATATTGCGGCAATTTCGTGGCCACTAGCTAGCTGAAATAAAGTTATTCTATTCTAAAGGCACCCCGCGCCGCTACCGCCGCCGCCACGCAGCCCGCAGTTTTCGTGTCCACGGCTTAAGTGATATCAATTACCTGTCTGTACTCGTAACAGAGTCAAGAGTAGCGGATATTATGATTTTTAGAGTTCCGTACATCAGATGATGAAAACTAAATCCGGAACTACTGTAAAAAATAATTTGGGATTTCGCATATACAATTTTGCTGCCCTGTGACGGACGTGTAGTGTAAATATGAAACTATTAAGATTATAAGGGATACAATATCATGAAAAACTACAAAAAACAAATATCAAGTTCACCATATCAGGTACCTATCTTCTTTATCTTCTTTACATATTACGACCATAAAATAAAATCGCTTTCCGCATCTATGTCTGTACATCAGCTAGCTTCTCCTAAACCACGCAATGGATTTTGATGCGGTTATACCTATTCGCCATTAAATTTGATATGAAATACATTTTATCGAATAAACAGCGAATCGTCTCCTAATCGGATCTTCTACTATTAAGAGTATTATATTACACAACAGAATATGTTTATTTTGAATATTAGATTTACGAATGGCCGCTCACCTTAAAAATTTATGACTTTTACAAATGACAACAGTTTTACCCAAACCCCTTTATATTTTCCAGGGTCTCCGAACCCTCTTACCATCAGGTGGCCTGAGTGTTCGTGTGCCTGCCCTTTGCCATAAATAATTTACCTACTTATACCCTTGGTAGCTACGGAACCCTCCACACGAGTCCTACTCGCACTTCACCGGTTTTTTCAGTAGATACCCTTTTGATGTTTTACCTCGCTGCATCGAGCTTAAAGGTGGAGTTTGACAAAGAACAAGTGTATACAGAAATATACGAATTGAATTTATTTCCCGATACATTTTCCGTGTTAGTAATATTTTACTTAGGAATTGCTTTCGATGAATATTTTAAAATAACTGATATATAAAGCCAACGGTAGTACGAGTAAATCTAAGTAGTCGATGTTATTAAAGCATTTAACATGCTAATAAATTTCGTCATGTCCGCCTGTCCATCTGTCCGTGGTCTAGCTTGAAGAACCTTGGTACTTTAAAACTGTATACTTTGGCATAGTTACATTTAAATTACGCCGACAAAGTAGTAAAATAGTAAGTTGCGGGTGGTAGGACCTTGTGCAGGGTCCGTCCGGATCGCTACCACCGTCTTATCCATTAACCTATTGCCAAACAGTAGTGTTCGCATTGTTGTGTTCCGATTTGGGGAGAAGACAGCCGGTGTAATGACTAGCATAGAGGCATTCCATCTTAGTCCTCAGGGTTCGCAACGTATTTGAAGTCTTAGCCTTGCAGTCTTGTGAATGCGAATGTCTATGGGTCACAGTTTCCACTTACCATCAGGTGGCCTGTGTGCTCGTCTGCCTTCTCTATGCTATAAAAAAACTGTTTTTTTTCGGGTTCCTAACATACATGTAAAGCAATGGTATTTTCTCAATCATTACATCGATTGAGGTATGCTTAGATTAGATAGCTCTTAAAAAAATATTATGAACCTGTCCTTATCAATGTTTAGATTTGGAAAACCGTTTAGAGTAGCGCCCCCCTCATTTGTAAAAGTCATACATTTTTAAGTTAAGCCATTCTGTAAATAATTAATAAATATCAGGGGACAATGTCACACCAATTGACCTATAGGTAGTCCCAAACTAAGCTCTAGGCTTGTACTATGGTTACTAGACAACGATATAAATACTTATATAGAGAAATATATACTTAAATACATAGAAAATATCCATGACTCACATACAAATATTCGTGCTCATCACACAAATATCTGCCCTTACCGGGATTTGAACCCTGGACCGCTAGCTTCGTAGGCAGGGTCACTACCAAGTAGTCAAATGATGATAGATCTATTCCAAATAAATATTTTTTTTTTACGTAATGTGTGTCTTAAGTGCATCGGGGCCGAGATATTAGAATAACTTTAGGGTCCACGGAAAGAACATGTCTAGTCACTTTTTTGTTAATGAGTTCTGGATTTCGATATGTAGAGGACAAAATGAACTATTACCTACTACTTAGTTTAAGATATAAATATTCATATAACTTGTTTTTTTTCTCTCTTAAAAAAACCTCTACACGAAAATTACGTACAAAATGACATGGTTCCCAACTTTCAAATCGCGATATCTCAAAAAGTTACTAATGTGACTAGACATGTTCTTTCCGTGGACCCTTCAACTATACCTGTGCATACTTTCAGTACCAATAACATATAACATAAGTCTTTAATATTTAACGCATGTGGTCCTTTAAACCATTATAAGAAAATCACCCGTAACTGCTGAAAAAATAATAATAATGTTGATAGTTGCAAACTTACCCCAATGCCCATTATATTTTTCAAATAGACATTCGTTCCCATTGTTGGCTGGTTTCATCCACCAGACAACAACGTTGAAAGGAACATAAAAACTGCACTAATGACGAGCAACTCCTTTATTTGGTGCAGTTTTAATTGTACTCATTCCCTGAGCGCATCAAACGAGCGAACCAGCGGGCAGAAGATGTATTACTCCGCTAATGAAACTTCACTGAGAAATAAGAAATATAATGGTGGGAAATTCGAAGACAGTAATAATGATATCTTTTTGCACCAGGAGCAATAATTAACGATTTAAATAAAATGGAAGATTAAAATACAGGTCAAATGCGAATCGGAGACGCGCGCTGAGGGTCTCATGGTGCACAATAGGTATTATTAATATCTCGGTTTGAATTTGATTTCAAACTGAATTAGTACGAGCCGAACTAATTTTTCAGTATTAGTGTTTTTTTTTTATGCCATTGGGAAGGCAAACGAGCACACAGGCCACCTGATGGTAAGTGGAAACTGTGACCCATAGACATTCGCATTCCCAAGACCGCAAGCCTAACACTGCAAATGCGTTGCCAACCCTGAGGACTAAGATGGAGTGCCTCTATGCTAGTCATTACACCGGCTGTCTTATCCCCAAACCGGAACACAACAATGCGAACACAGCTGTTTGGCGGTACGTTAATGGATAAGATGGTGGTAGCGATCTACCACCCGGTCCTATTTAATGTCATGTTTAAATTGCCATATAAAATTGACACAGCGTTTAAAAAGACAAAGTACTAAAGTGTACACATATTTACGAACTCGACTGCGCTATAATCATACCGGATTTGACGCTTAATGTTTTACTGTTTTGAAAAATAACGTTTCTTGTATGCACCCTTTATTACTCGTATATCACTTTTTTAATGACTAAATCCGCCGCAAACTCGCTATCTATTACGGTGCAAAATATACAACTCTTAAAAGTTAGGACGGACGGACTGCCAGCGCAGGGCTATTGATAGGGTCCAGTTGGTCTAGCCTTTGGGTACGGTACCCTAGAAAGCAATAAACAATTCAATTGAATTGAATCTATCAACCTATCATCGTACATATAACATCTGTAATCATCCAATTGCAACGCCACATTATTTATGCCCATCGGCATATCAAAGAACCTTGACCCTCCACGAGATCTACTGTAATCCGTCACAAATCACTTCGATTACATTGTTTGAGGAGTGTCACTCATAATCACGGCAAGTCACCAGTGCTCGGTTGATTTCCGCGCTGATTCTGGGGGATATTCTCGTGTAGGCGACATTTGTGACGACGACATCGTAAAGGGCCTAGCCAAGACGCATTACGCTTCCTAGCGTTTCTATTCGTTTCGTTTCTAAACCAATCGCGGCACTGGTTGATCACGTGACTCTTCGTATCACTAGGTAGGTCTGAGGAGTTTCTGTTTTCTATCGACTCTAACGTTAATCCTATAAATATTGATGATTTTCGAAAATCTCTAATTTAGCGTTAAGCGTCTGAATTTATAGAAAAAAAACCAATAAACAATAAATACCCCACTTCCTGCTAATACTCGTATTTTACATGCCAAAGTTTGTGTGTGTTTTTGTTACTCCTTCACGCCGCAACCGCTGGACGGATTTGAATGAAATTTGGAATGCAAATAGCTTAATACTGGATTAACGGGGTCCATTCATGTGACCAAAAGTACGTTTGACAAACGTATCATTTTGCAAACTTTCATTTCGCAATAACGTGTTTGTGCTTACACCATTACATGTTGCATAGGTTAAATGAGCATATTAAATAAATTAGGTTAGGTTACAATATCGATCCCAAAAATTTAAAAATAATACGGCGGGAAATCTCTTTGTGGAATGAAAGTTTGTAAAATGATACGTTTGTAAAATGATGATTTGGTAAAACATTAGTGAACCGGATTAACTCATAGGCTAAAAATCTCGATGGGGATAACAATCCCGGAAAATTTAAAAGTTCCCTAGGGAATAACGATAAACAAAATCTACGCGGACCAAGTCGCGGGTAGAAAAGCTGGTGAATAATAAAAACATCTAAAACGCTAAAGATACTAGCAGCATTTCCTCGCTGAATTGCTACAACCTGTGGCTACACACTAATGTATTGAATGAGAAAACTGCCATCTTCTCAGTCTTCCCAAGTTTGTATAATAGGGCGTAGTCTTGCATCCCACTGATCCAGGGTCTCGACGCCCAATTTATTAAAATTATAAAAAAAAAACTCTTCTCATCGCGTTACTGAATTACAGACAAATACACAATTTGATAATCGTTTGTAATTTGACTCTATAATAATATCTGATTTCAATAATCATTTTAACATACTTATTAAATTTTATCCTCATCGGCTGTTAGTCAATTTACGTTAACCAGTTTTACCACCATCAAACTTTACTATTTGTAATACTCTATCTTGATTTAGTGACTGCGATTCAAAATACTTGGTACCTACGCGGCAAAAAATATCACTAAGTAGGTATCCAAAGCTAAATTAGTAAGGACATTTAACTTAGCAGTAGAATACAGAACTCGTAAATTAAACATATAAAAACTACTTATGTAGCGTACCGTACAACAACAGCAACTACAAAGCAATATATGTATATGTGTATATGTGAAGTTCAGTGACCATCTTTGTTCAAGGAAAGCGAATAATATTCGTTCTAAATTTGAACATACATTCAAATTTAGAACGAATATAAATAAAAAATGGCGACGATTGTAGAATAACGTCCCGTCTAACTGAGGTTCTTATAGTGTTCAACGTGCATCATACAGTGTCCGATTGTACTGATGCGGTGTGGACCCTTCCTTCTAGTTAGAAACTTTTATAGGTAAGTACTTCATAGGTTTAACGAGTACATCAGAGATATAATAAATACTTTTTTTTTAAGTGTTGCCATGTAAAAACTGTTATATAGATATTATAGATAAGCTGTTACCTATCCTAAAATATTTCTTACAAGATGTTCTTCACAATCATTACTCAGGAAAGCGAACAAAAACCCACGACTCTACCCGTCTAATGAGGTATTTATTAGTGCCGCCGACCCAAAAAGTCATTACGGACCACCACGGACAATCATCGCCTTCTTGAACCCCTTTCAGAAATTTGATGTAGGTTCTCGACTCATCATAGAACAGTGTCACGATGCCATTATAAAATAATTAGTTTGACACTTCTTACGACTTAAATCATAACGACACTGTGACACAGTTTCATGACGGTTCAGGGTTCCATTCGGCTGGTAGTTCTTTCTTTTTGAATCCATCATTTTATGATATAGATCTTATTATCGTTCAACGGAAGTTTAAGTCTAAGATTTTACATATGGAACGCTTTCCACCGTCGCAATTTTTATTTAAACGAGTATCTGAAACATTTATTGCTACTGCATTATCGAATTTCTATAAAAATATGAACTCATGAATCTCTTATAGTCTCGTCTCGAAGCGAAAGGGTAAAGTTTTGATTGGTTTACTATAGGTGCCCGCTAGATGGCGGTGGTAACTACTTTAAACTATCCACGAGGTCGCAAGTGTATCGATACTTCACGGCTTACATGGAAGTAGAGAATTTGGTGGAGGTTAAATTCTTTTGTATTAATGTATGTGTGTAAACACTTTATTGCACAAACCGTAATACCGGTATACTGTAAGTATTCATTTTAACGACAACATTAACGTAAAAAAAGACGTCTATTATTATAAATGTAATGTTTCTAAAATGTGTAAAATTAATTTCATAATTACATATTACTGGGATATTGTAAAATTTCAACATTCACTGGAAAAAGGATTTAAGTAGTTTTGGTTGTGACAACCCTGAGTTTCTGTGCGTAGGTATAAGCAGTGGCGGCGTTCATTCAACAACAAAGGAGTCGGACTACTGGTAGTTCTTCTTAATATTGTACCGCAGCGCTATGTAAGATGGGAATTGAAAACGCCGAAGTCATTTTAAAAGTCACTGTATTCCATTTTGATTTAAGCTAACCTAACCACATCGCTCGCACACTTTTATAGTTTGGAAGGCTAGCTTCACCTTACATATGACTATAAAAAACCGGACAAGAGCATGTCGGACCATGCTCAGTGTAGGGTTTCGATGCCGTTACTACAAAAAAATTTGACTCGCGACAAACTCAACTATGCCGTTGGAAAACTGTTATCCCCATACATCGACATAGGTCAGTCTACCAACACCGCAAAGTTTTCGTATTAAAATAATTACTTATATGTGCTTTCATTTAAGATATTTTTCAGATTTTTAGTAAGTATTTGTAGTTTTGGCTGAAGGGGGGGAGACACTGGACTCTAACAAAAATTAGCGCTTTTAAGCTTAATATTTCATACACGGATCCCTTGGTCGAAAAATTGTTTCCACAAGCCCGCAATATTTTTGAAAGACCTATCCAATGACCTCCTACACTATGAGGTAGACGAGAAAAAAAACACATCCCCAAGTAACGTGTAGGGGAGGTACACTAAAAAAAATAAGATTTTATTTTAACACTTTATTGGCGTGATATTCATGCCAAATTACAGTTTTCTAGTACGGGTCTCTGAGCTAGGCTGCGCACGGACGGACGGACGGACGGACATGGCGAAACTATAAGGGTTCCTAGTTTCACTACGGAACCCTAAATAAGAGATTTATTTATACTGTAACATGTCATCTCCGCTCTTAAACATCCAAGCGATCCTGGTTTATGTTCAAACTTTAACTATGCAGATCGTTCTTGTTCAAGAAAAATCGTGAAGAAAAATGATAAACGAAGTTAAGCGAGACAAGTTTTATCATCTACAGTTTTTTCTGCTCGTTTATTCCCTCGTGGGATGTACTTAAGCCATACAATCGTCTTTGCATGAGAAACGAATTTGAGCGGAAGATTTTATACTAAATCGGAAAAAGTAAACTTGACTTGACCCATAAATATTTGCATTCTCAAGACTGCAATCTAAAGGCTGCGATCCTTAGGCCCGTATTAATAAAATGATCCCAACTCAAAGAACATCTCGTCTCGAGATGCGTCAAAAATGACAGCAAAATAAATAAATATAAGGGGACAATGTCACACCAATTGACCTAGTCCCAAACTAAGCTCTAGGCTTGTACTATGGTTACTAGACAACGATATAAGTACTTATATAGAGAAATATATAATTAAATACATAGAAAACATCCATGACTCAGGAACAAATATTCGCGCTCGTCACACAAACATCTGCACTTACCGGGATTTGAACCCAGGACCGCTAGCTTCGTAGGCAGGGTCACTACCAACTAGGCCAGCGTGTAAACAGTGTGTGACAGTGTTCTATGATTTGGCGTTTACTTTGACGTATCTTGTGACGGGTGTTATAGTCAAGATGAGTTTATTAATACGGCCCTTAGACCGCAAATGCGTTGCCAACCCTGTGCTAGTAATTTCACCGGTTGTATTATCCCCACACCAGAATACAGCAATGAAAGCACTGGTGCTTGGCGGTAGTTTAAAGAGTCAGATGGTGGTACCGATACGGACGGGCCTTGCACCAGGTGTTATCACCATTTAAAAAGAAGAAGAAAAGAACATTTTACTGTACTTTCTTATAATGTTGAGTTTACCCGAACTAATTTGAGCTGGAACTATAGTTACTAGACAACGATCAGCCTTATGAATACACCAGAGAGAGTAGAATTAGTTTCCCGCTACTCCCCCTATTTTAACCCCTTGGCGGGTGAATTTCCAAAAATCCTTTCTTAGTGCTCACTCACATCATGAAAGGAATCCCTGTACCAAATTTAAAGTTTCTAGGCACAGTAGTTTCGGCTGTGCGTTGATATACAGTGTGTAAATGGTATACGGGCGTTCCTTTTAACTGTGGTTAGTATAACCCCTGAGCACATTTAGGCAGGTTTTGTTAAAATTAAATTTAAAAAAATAACCATACAAAATAATTTAACACGTAATGTATAACGAAAAATGCAATTAATTAAACATTACGTACTTACCTGACAGATGGACTTCGATGTACATTGCGGGTCGATAGTATGTTCAAAAATTAATAACGGTGTATACGTTAGCGTAATCAAAATAATTCTTTCTGTTAATGATTAGTAGAGTCTTAATGTATGTCCAGTTTTAATTAACGCCCGTATACCATTTACACACTGTATAAGTCAGTGAGTCAGGTTTGCCTGTTAATACATAATTAAGTATTAAGGGATCTAGAAAATATCCCGGACTCGGGAAAAATACCTACTTTTGCTTATCACACAAAAAAAATCGTTTACTGTGGCTCCTACCCAACTATAGTATGAATCTATTGTACTCGTAATACCATTTGATCTGTCTTAATGAAACGCCAGTTATCGACAAATATTAATCAACATACTTAATAAATACGTTAATTAAGTTAAAGTACAATATTGTGCAATCACATGCCTCGTCGGCCGTAATCCCTTTTTGATCAGTAAGTTCAACGTAATCCCGGTAAATAAAACTGATTCAATGTAAAATTTGTGATTAAAATGCAATGAGATACTCAAATAAGTATGAAACTTAATGATGCTAAATGTAATTACGAGGAACCCTTGTTCCTGTTTCATGGATGTTTTCTATGTATTTGTATTTCTCTATATAAGTATTTAGATCGTTGTCACCCATAGTACAAGCCTAGAGCTTAGTTTGGGGGGTTACCTTTGTTTGGTCAAAATATTTTTGGTCATAGGAATCATTTCCCAAATTTTCATTTGCCAAACCGCTTTGTTTTCTGTAACCGTAAATACATCAGGATTTTATAAAAACTAACCTATCGATGGTACTACATTAAATTCGCAAAAAAATATGTAACATTGGCTTAGCAAATTATACATTTGACGAGACGGCAAGCTCTCTAGCTTGCTACTAGGTTAATTTGTGTGACATTGTCCCCCTGTTATTTATTTGTTATTTATTCATTTATATAATGAATGCCTAATCTTAAATACCGGGATTGTGAGTATAGTATTCCTTAACGGTGTCGTTAGGTTTGCACCAATGAAGTATTTATGTAAAGTCTAAGAAACTAGTGTAACGTGTTTGTATGAGCTGTCACCTGCATTATCCTAGACAGATCATAGTTTAAGTTATAGTTTAGTTTAGTTTATTTATTTGTCAATGTAATATTACAATATTAGTTGCATTGCATGACAAAAAAAACGAAATTACATTGAGATCATGAGACATGTAATAATTCATAAATTAAAACAATAAAAGTTAAACATCTAATAATGGTCATTCGTCCGATGTCAAAATATGTACAATGAGTAATAAATGTCAACAAAATAATAAATTTACATTTCCATTTTCATAATTATATATCCACGGAGTATAACGGATTATTCAATAAAAGGTTTCTCAGCTGATGTTTAAATGCTTCGTCGGATAGATTTTATATTTATATTGAATGATATTAAAGTTGTTAACGAGCTGACCTTGGTTGGTTAGATCAGTGGTTTCGTTATTTTACCTAATGAGTAACAAATATGACCTATTTTACATTTTGGTATCATATTGGTTTACCACAGTTTTATAATAATCATTTAATTTTGATAATTATTTTCTCTTTTCACGAACCTCAAACTTTTTCGAGTAACGCTAATGTACGTTAGATGAGATTTTAATGGTTTTTGTCTAATTAGTTTGAGGACATCAACTGACAAACCACCGAATTTAATTTTAGATTCCCTTATATTGCATTGGAAAGTTAGTTTAAAGTCGATTGCAAAATGAGTACCGACAAATCAATCTTACAAACAGAGACAAGAAGGCGAACACAAACATACCAACCTTTATGCGGCTGCGAAAATATATACACATAAATCAAAATTCCCAGCTGTTACCAAAATTTATTAATGGCGGGTAATACTGAGTTTTTTTTTTGTGTTTGGTACAAAAGTACTGGTTTAACCTGACCTAACCTAACATAACCTAACAATGAACCAAATTTTTAATAAAAGTTAGGTTTAATATGTATGATCATGTCCAGGGCATTGTTACGAATGAGCTGTCAATACATTGAAAAAGGTTTTCCTTATATTTATGTTTTTTCTACAGACATAAGAATTAAAAAGAGAATGGTGGAAACTACTGGGAATTATTTTTTCTATCCTTTAACAGTGGTACCTAACTTTTATTCCTAGTGGTAACAGATGTGAAAAATTCCAAGCTGTTACTACTGGTAACAAATGTCTTGTAACAAGTGGGAAAATTTACATGAATTCATCACCGCAAAATGCCGCCTTGGTGGCGTCCTTTAAACATCTATGTGCATTTGTTTCTTGCCAGTCCCTCTAGGTATATTACTATACTCTTTGCTTGCCAGTCGCCACTCGTCACCGCCGCCGCTACCACTGTCGCTGTCGCTCAAAGTCGTGGCACCGCTTTGCCGCGAGACTGGGGCTACGTCCAAGGTCTAAAACGTCTAATATGAAAGCGGTCCACAAAAAGCGTCGTATTAAAAAAGAAAGATTAGCCGCCCCTTTATGAGATTTGCTCACCGTCTCAGAAACAGTTTTAATCCCTCAAAGGGAAGGTACGCATACTAATAATAGTTAGCAAGAAAATCAGAGGATAATAAGTTAGGTACTAGTTCATGTTTATATCACCACAGATTTTACTGAGACTAGAATAGTCTTACATAAAACATGCAAGAATAACGCTTGATTGCTTAATCAAGCGTTTTTGAAAATGATTATGATTTTTTCATTAATTTATTTTATTTACAGTGATGGGCGCGAGTATTTATTTCTGAGTATAATTGAATCTGTTTCTCTTTATTTGTAAGTAAATTTATCATTGTCCGGTACCCATTGAGCAAGCCTAGAGCTTAGTTTAAGACTAGGTTAGGTTATGCAGGATTGGCCCCTGATATTTATTCATTTATGCCTCAATTATGAAAATGTCTTTCAAATAATTTATTTTAAATATTATTATTTTAATCGAGAGAACATAAGGTGTTGAAATAGGTTTAGCCTGCTGTCGTTAACCAAATAAAAAGGTGGATATTTTCCTTTGTACTTCTTCTTCTCGTGTCGGTGGTTCTTTCTACCAGTTGAAAGCATCTCAACTTTTATTTTTCCTCTAAGATCGCAAGGAAACATAAAAAAACCCACGTAAGTAAATAATAAAAAGATCACTCGATCGTTACACAGGGGAAAATATTACGTGCCTCAAGAAACTGGACAGCAAAACGTAGTCTATAAAATATAGGATAAATTTCCGAACTATCACGTTGGCAGTAGAACCGTCCGTCATATTTTTTATTCGATATTCAATTCGTACGTGCCAAAAAGGCAGAATGGGTCCGGATTGGATTTCCAACCCCACGGTTAGTTAGCAGTATTGAGTGAAAAGTCACTCCGCTATTAAATTTGTGACGTCTTTTTTCACTTTTGGAATGTTTCAACTCTGATGGAAAAATGGACTGCTTGAAAATGGAACTAAAAACGGTAATAACGTTTTGAAATAGGTACCTATGCGTTTGTTTTTGATCCGTCATTCCAGTAATTAAAAACTGCAAAATCTAGTAGGAGTTTCAAATTCTTGAACAAAATAATTTCCCTACTCAGATGAATTATGATTGTGATATTTTTTACTAGTAATGATTAGCCGTGGCTTGTATCTGAATTTATTTCTTGAACTTTGAAATGATTTAATTGGGTCTCTGTTAAAATTACCTAATAATTTGGAACTTGTTATGTGAATATTTTTTTCTAGGTAATTAATTTTCTATTGACAAACTTTTATAAAAACTGTCTACTGTTTTCTACCTTTTAAAATTAGTCTTCACATAAATTTTATAACGTATTGACTTGAACTTCAATCATGTAAATCATATACGTACGTACCTGTTTGTATAATGCTGGATTAAGAAGGAAGTTACATCCCTTTAGTAGGTATTTGGAAACTAATACATATGCAAAGTACATCAATTGGGTTCCATCTCTACAATATCCATATATTATACTAATCTACTTAAACAGAGGTTGTTGGTCCGTTTGGTTGTCAAACAAATGGCTTGAATTTGGATGGCAAATTCATGTGGATTTTTAGACCTACACAATACTTAATTAATATAAGCAAAGTTAAATATAATTGTGTTAATTAAATTAAATGGAAAGTACTACGAAGGTTCACGTTATTTTTAATAGATGGCGACACGGGCACGTTAGATGAAAAAAAGGCGGTGATAAGGTTAAAAAGGTAAATACGGTTTAATGGTAATTTATTTATGCGTGCGGGTGCTTTATTTAGGTTTCCATATTAAAAACTTCTTGCTAATTAGCCGTCCGCCTGACATGGGTCAGGGTCGACAATTATGGTCGATGCTAGATTAGAAAATACCTAAATCAATTTTATATTTAATCTTTATTTAACCATTTAGGGCAAACGAATTAACAAAAGAATACGTGCTGTTATATGAGAACACATTAAAAATTGTATTATCGTGTATTAATAATGTAAATTAGTGAATTATTAATATTTTTGTGCGTTTCTCTGTATCAATGGCGTAAGTAAGATATTGAATTGTTAACGAAAAAAAAAGAAAAGAAAAAAGAAAAATACATTTATTCACTACACACACAAGACACACAGAAAAATAAATAATTGAAAACAGTAACAACAATAAACAAGTAGTGAGTGTGTCTTCGCGGCAGTGAATCGGACACTGGCTTAGCATAATGCTGAGGTGTTAAACACCTGCAGCGCTGATTTTCAGCCAGCTCCGAGTGTGACAGGCGGACAGTACGCTAAACGAATAAAGTGTAATTGAAAGGAAATATAGAATAAGTGTAAGTAGGTAACCAGACATTGTAATAATAAAATAAATTGACTAATTGTAATACTTATTTGTATTATAAATAAATGAGTATGAGTAAAGATATGAGTATGATTTCCTTCGCGAATGCAATTTTTGTTTTCCGGTAAAATACCGTGCAACTTGCTCGTTTTTTTTGTTGAGCAATTACACGACTGCCCGCAAAAAGAACTGTAATGTTTTCAGGGTTCATGTATGTATGTATGCAATAATTCTTTATTCAACCATAACTTCTAAACGGCAAAGCCGATTTGAATGTGTGTATCGTTAGAATCCTTTCGCCATCCTAGGTGAAATAGGATACCTAAACTGTTAAAATTGAAATAACAACAACGTGACAATTATTTATGTCAACAAACAAAACTCTTCTTATTATTACAATATGGGTCCCATTTGAAAGATTTTCATGTGACCATCTCAAATATATAAGAATAAACAAACATAAACGGGCATTTTCCACACCACCATGCGCAAGCGGGCCGCGTCCCTGGTGCGCCGCGTGCGGGCCAGCCCCAATATCATCCTCAGCATGATAGGGAGCAAGGTAGACTGCCCTTATATGCGTCATTGTTGTGGGCTACATGCCCCTTACAATTAGTGTAATAAGTTACTAACAATTAGGATTAAGGAACTACTAACAACATATGAGTGTAAATTTACTCGAAATAAATGATTCTATTCTATTCTATTCTATTAATAAACGTGGATAATATCAATATCAATAAATGCAGTCGGGTTTTCAAGCTTACTTTTCAATTATTTATTTCTCCCAGTAAAATACCGTGCAATTAGCTCGCTTGTTGTCGAGCAAAATGTTTTCCTTTTTATCAAGTAATGTATCGAGAAAATCTGGACGGAGATTGAATCAGCAGCACCCCGAGCCCGTATTAGTTCTAAAGTTTAGCACCAACTTTAAATTTAGTTTTCTTAAGAAATCAAATAATCAAGGTATACTCGTAGATTAACGTAAAATCGTGTATGGAAACACGAGTCGGTTTTAGTGGTTCTTGATAATAGACTCCGATTTCAATTTAATATGTTCGTGCTCGAGTAACAAGGCCTCTATTGTACTCGGTAAAAACATATAACTTTCGAAATGTTGTCGTATTGTTAAATTTACGATATATATATTATATCAATGATCCTGCCTACGACACTATCGGTCTCGGGTTCGATTCCCGGTATCATTTTGTGTGATGAGCGTTGTGTGTACTAATTTTTATATATAACTATGTTAATCGTTGTCTAAATAGTACCCATAGTACAAGCCCAGAGCTTTGTTTTTAACTAGATTAATTTGTGAGAGATTGACCTCTGACCTCCGGAGACCCTAGAGCTGGTGCTTACCTCTCCCAAAGGATTGGGCTAGCTATCCAGAGAGGTAAATGCTGCCACTGTCATAGGGAGCATGCCGCGAGCGGACCTGCTAGAGGGGGTGTTTTTTTTATAGTGGTGATTATTATTTACATCTTTAATATTTTAGTAGTTTCATCATGTCAGCCGAAAGACGTCCACTGCTAGGCCTCCCCCAAGGCTTTCCACTCAGACCAGTCTTGTGCTTTTCGCATCCACCGCGGCTAGTAGTTTAGTTTTACTTGAATTTAAATAAGTTTAGTTTTAACTATTAACTGTAGTAGGTAAGTACCTATATTATTTGATCTCTCTCTAGTAATTTATGAAATAAAGTCTACCGTCAAAATCACACCGTACTAATGTCAAAATCAATATGGTTTTAGTGATTAGACTTTACCCGCCCTGCGCGCTTAAAATTTCAGCGCAGCGGCAGGGCACCAGGCCCTGTTCGTTATTATTTATCTTTTTTATATAAAGATTACGACACACTTTATTTTTAATTATATAAATGGCATTCTTATCCAGCCAGTCAGCACCAAAAATAATTCCTGAACTTAAAACAACGAGCTACTAAATGCAAGAAAGCATTCTTGAACATTGACTATTCCAAACTCGCATCTGAGTTGACTTTGTTACTGCAAAAACTACCTCGTGACTTGTTATTTAAGGTTTGAATTCAAAGAGAACTTTATACTGATTTTACGAGTTTGGGGAAGTATTACGCTGTTTGCTGAAAAGGCTATTTCTCGTTAACTTTTAAATGAGGCGATTTCAGAATCGCCTTTGGCTTGGCTTATTAGACAAAAAAGGTAAAATAACCCTTATAGATGTGCACTGCGTGGTTTTATTGCGTAGATGTTATTTTTGTAGCTAGAATTAATTTTAAAGTTTTAAACATGAATACAAGTTATTTGTGAAAATAATGATTGTTTAAAATAGACAATTTGTTAAGAAACTAACGTTTAGTACGTTGGGTAAATAACACAATTCCCTATCATGTTAAATTTGCCGACCTCTCGGTTCATTTTATCATTATGGCTAAAAATGCTTTCTGAGAGAGAGAGAAATGTTTCCACCTTCCCGAACACGTGGTTGAGGGAGGCGATGGCTGAGATACGCGTCATACTCGTGAACGGGTGCTGTCTGTGGGATCCGGTCTGTTAACGCTTGCAAGGACTTGTTTTTCAGTTAGTTATTTCTATTATCGTTCCTGACGTAGAGATCTCGTTATGTTGTTCTCCTAGGCACTATTTGTAATTTTATGTTATTGAGCTTGCATTTGTAATGATTTTATTGGTGTTAGTTTTAAAATAATTATTTATTACTTTATTACTTTGTAATGTTACTTTTAAGTATTATTGTATTTTTTATGGGAAAAATGACCTGCTGGAGTTTCTTGCGGCGCTTCTTCTCCGCAATGATGGTCTTGTCCGAAGCGCTAGATTCACTCTATATAACCGACGTGTAAAAGAGCCCTCATGGGGCCAATTTACTGAATAAATATTTTGAATATTGAATTTAGAATTTAGAATTTTTCATCGTAATGTTTTTATTTATGGTATACTATAGTACCCATATATAGAAAGCACAAATATTTTTTTGGAAACGAAAACCGAGAGAGAAACGTTATCGAATTTTAAATGGACATTTTCAGCGTAACGATTATTTTCTCACTTTACAAATTACCCCATGAAAAATAAACTTGAAATAAATATCGTTACTATTTAAACTCGTATTGGTTTGAAATTAACTCTCTTCAGGTTTAAGTTAAAAATCGTACGTGACGAAATATGACCAACGAGGTTTTTTCAAAGCAATGACGAAATGATCTTAAAGATATCTGCCTATCTGCTATTACCTTTAGTAAGCAAGGACCCCAAAGTCATTATTTAAAAAAATCCCGCCTCTTCGGATGTCGTTCGGTTTTATGTCTCTGCGGCCCGTTTATTGAAGATGAGATCTTAACGTTCAAATCAGCTTATCTTTTAACCGCTATTTGGATGCAGGAGTTTACAAAAACATCGTTAGTAAAATCAATTTGAATTTTAAAAAAGTACACCGTTTCAAAAAAAGAGTTTAAGCATGGTGAGTTTTTTTTATGCCTATCCAGGAGCAAACGATTATACAGGCTGCGTGGCGTTACGCGGGATTTGAGCCCTAAGGAGGACATATAAAAATTTCGTGGTTTTGTTTTAATGACTTACCATATGGCGTCATGTTTAAATAATTCGTTAATTCTCAGTATCCCAATCGAAAAAAAATCAAACGGGACGACTTTATGTTCTTCGTTTTTCATAACATCTACAAGTCGACACACGTAAAAAAGCCCTGAGAGACCTACCTGCGCAGTGAGCAAATTATGGACTAAATAGATGGGGGCGACGGGGGGAGGGTAAACCGCTCCGCTTTGCTGCCACGCTATTGGTTTGTCAGTAGAGAACATGCGCAAACGTACCCCTTCCACTAGCCACTCAGAGTTCTCGACCTGTACAACATATTCAAATATAAATGTTTTTAAAATCTTTCCACAATTGACGCCGAACTAAATGAACACACATAAAAAAAATACGTACTACCTACTGTGGAACATAGAACCTCCTCCTTTTTAAAAGTCTGGTAAAAATCATAAAAATTGGATTAAAGGACTGTTAGGCAAAAATGTCCCCATCCACCAACAGAGATGAAACATGTGCCAGTTTATAGATCTTGGCAACATGATGTATTTTTACTATGGCGACGATCACCATATGAATGGGGTTTTCTTGGAAAATCATAATCGTATCGTATGGAATTTGTTTGAAAATGAACACATATATGGATGATTTGCCTGGCCCTTGTTTTCATTAAAAAAATCCCAATCCAAAAATAAATATTTCGTCTTTTTTTGGGTCCTAATGAACACATAGACATGCATCCCGTTACTGTTGGAGGGTGGGGACGGGGTCCATACAAAATTGCCCATCACCCTTTAAGGGCAGAGATATGTTACCACTTAATGTATGGAAATTTTTAGCCTCACCATATTGTAAAGTGTAATATATTCAACTTCACTACTTATTGTTTCATACATATAATACTGTGCAATGTTTATTTACCGACTTCAAAAAAGGAAGAGGTTCATGATTGAAAACGTGGTTTGTAGTATAATCAGTACAGTCTACACTTACATGGCATTGAATAAAACACTATCTATTTATGACTATAATAGACGACAATACTTTAGTCTAGGCAGTTAGTAGTGACCTTGCCTGCGAAGGAAGCTAGCGGTCCCGGTGTCGATTCCCGGTCAGGGCAAATGTGATGATCTTAGTTTGGGACAAGGTCAATTTGTGTGAGGTTGTCATGAGATATTTTCAAGTAAGCCATATCGACGACCGTAATCTAAATTGACGTAACGGACAAATGGCTACTTTTCAGGAGAGCCAAAAAACTGTATTTTTTTTCTTTTAAAATTCATAATTTTGTTGTTTGTTAACGTATCATGTAACTAAAATTAGCCAATTATTTATTTTTCTTCACTCTTTAAGTACAAATAACTCAATTTATCATTTAACGCTTAGTTACCGAGATAGCATGTCCCTTACGTCAAAAAAATAATTTAAAATGTCCGATAAACCCTTCCTTAATATTAGACTTCGGGGTAAATTTGACGTATCAAGAACTAAATTAAGAGAAATTAAAAATAATAGGATGTAACTCCATTTAAACTGATCTATTACATGGTGTAAAAGGTACATGGAATTTATTATTTGTTGAAATAATACACGAAATCATAAATGTAATTGTGTTATTTAGTAGAGTATTGAAGAATTTAAAAGATAAATTATGGCATAGGTACATACATTATCATAATGATATGCAAGTAACTAATAACAAGTAACAAAATAAAAATAAACACGCTATTTTATGTAAAAGCGAGTACAAAATATCGAAACATTAACATAATTGTATAGAGGACGCCCAAGACTTCGTACGCGTAGAATCAGTATTCCGCTACTCCCCTATTTTAACCCCTTAGAGAGTGAATTTCCAAAAATCCTTTCTTAGTGCTCACTTACATCATTAAACGAACCCCTTGTATTGAATTTCAAGTTTCCATGGTACAGTAGTTTTGGCTCTGCGTTGATATATAAGTCAATGAGTCAGATTTGCCTTTTATATCTATAGAGAAGTATCAGTACTGATTGATCAAAGAATATACTGGGTAAATAATTCGTTGTGATAACCTGATAACGCTTTGGGAACTTGTTTTGTATACTAAAAGACTCGCAAAATAAACACAAACCCGGTTATTACGTGCCACCGAAAATGAAATATTTTATTAAAAACTAACTTCTACCCGCAATTTCATCTGCGTAGATTTTGTTTAAAAATATCGGGATTATGTTCTATTCCAGATGTGTGCCAAGTTTCATTTGAATCCGATTAGAGTGTTTGAAGCGTGATTGAGTAACAAACATCCAAACACTCACACTTTCTCATTCATAATATGAGTAATATAAGATACATACTGCAATAACTTGTCTTATGCTCGCAGTAATTTATCGCTTCGAGCTAAGAGTGATTCTGTATGGAGTAATATATTCTCATTAATTTTCCAAAAGTACTTGAAGCGTGCGTCTTTACAAACATACGTGAAGAACAGAACTGAGCATCACAGCACTCAGCTAAAACCAGCAGCAACATCTTAAGTCCTAGATAGACGGACGAGTAAGTAGGCGTACTGAAAGCTCGACGACCTTTTTCGCCCGCGCTTACCTTTAGAAGTTCGCGTACCTACTTAGGATGATACAGGGACGAGTAAGGTCGCCGAGCCATAAGTACGACGTACTAACTCGCACGTCTATATGGGACTTTACTATAAACATGGCCATAGTGATATCTCTTTTACCCGAAGCAATTTAAAATGCTTGCGTGTAATTCAGCTATATCAACGAACACTGCGTCTGTCATCTAATGAAAGAGATAACGCTAACATCTATGGGAATAGTTCAAATTAGGCAGTTATGTTTTAACGTAAGGGCCGTATATGCCATGAACACATATTTGAAACAATGACAGATGGGCGTAAGGTCTGTATTGTCTTACATCTGCAAAAGCAAAACTGCGTATAGTAGAAATGTTTGCTAACAGAATTGTCCCTTACGACTCAGGTAAATGAAGAAAATGATAGTTACATCTATTTGTGATTTAATCAAATGTATTGTGTAGATACTTTTTGAGAACGTAAAATGGTGTATCGGCCTTTTACTTATTTGATGGCTCCTTACGACGTTAGGTGAATTGCGAAGACGACAGTTACACCACGATGGATTTGAATATTATTTCTGTATGTTTGATACGTCTATTTTTTTTCAAAAACTGCGTCGAAGTAACCGTTTTTTAAGGGTGTAAGGGGCATGTTTTTTCAAGCTATCGAGATGTAACCTATACCATTCGAAAGAGAAAAAAAAACTGAATACAACTGCATTCATAACTCATTTTCGCCCTTTTGTCCCTTACGCCAATTTAGATTACGGTCGTCGATATGAAAGTTGAATAATTGTTGGTTACCATAAGATCTTTCAGATACCAACTGTAATGTTTGTCCGAATTGACATAAGTTAGAAAATCATTTATTTCTGGATGCGTTTAACTTTCCTGGATCGTTATAAAGCAAGCTTAACCTATAGGTTGTTTAGGTAACTCTTTAAACATTTTGAAATATTAATGAGTTCAGAAATAACGTGTGTCGCGGAAGATGACCGCGTTCGAGCAGCTGTGCGCGGCTAGGTAATATGGACTTTAAATACTGTGTACATGTATTAACATCGTTTAAAAATTGCTAAATCCATTCCGATCCGATGCAATGCGAGCCGTTTGGTGGAAATCGTCCTTTATGCTCCATTCATTCGTCGAAATATATTTTTAGACAGCGACTCAATAAAGACGTTTGTAACCAATTCAAAGATCATTCCCAAGTTTGCTCAAGTTTACTTAATATGCTTACACGGAAAGTTTGCTCCGTCTTTGGCTGTAAGGAGTGTCGGTAGTAAAAACATTACTTCGCTCGGCCTACGGAAAGCTGTAACAAATGTTTCTTCGGAAAGCACTTTACTGTTACTAAGATAATAGGGGGTTGGTGGGTAAAGCTCGCGTAGGGTAAAGTAAAATGGGACTAGTGGACAAATAGAACTATCGTGGAACGGTGTCATAGTGACTTTATACGATAATTTGGTTGACACTTGTTACGATTTGATTTATAACGTAACTATGAGACAGTTCTCTGGTGGTTTAAGGTTTATTTTTGAACGATATTCATTGATTAGGAAGACCTAGGCTTACTTATTTCAGCCAAATAAGACAGAAGGCCAATGTAGTGTCGTATCAGGTGAAAAAGCTGGTAGAGAACAACAAAAAGTGGCAATTACTCCACCGATAAGGGAGGGCTCTTAAGTTAAGGGACACATCCAAGATTCGAAATAAAATTCTATGAACCAGCCTAGTTATGTTAGAGGGCATGTGTTTCTTGTAAATAAATAAATTTGGCCAAGCCATTTTAAGACGTAGTAGATTTCGATTACCTCAACATTTGTCTCTATTTATTTATTTTCGGATTTTAAAATGCTGAACGTTTTAAATGAATTATTGATTTAAAAGGCCAAAAGATGGCGCTAGTAAAATCAAAACAAAGGTAGGATTAGAGTAGGTCAACTCACTGGAAATAGGTGCGCCCGCGTTCCGGATATTGCACAATACTGCTTCCCTCGGGCCTAGCGGGGACACGTGGCGATATGCTGGCGAAAATCGTCATTTGCTTGCATTTATTATTTAGAAGTAAAACTTGTAATACAGTTAAAAATCATAACCCATTGGTTATTCGAACGATTTTGTAAGGGTGTGTCCTTAAAGAACCGAGGAGCCCAACGTACACTTAACTGTATCATAATTTCGGAACATCTGCTGTTGCTCGAAACAAAAGAACATCGTAAATGATGACAGAAAACTCGCTCCGCAAGACTCCTGCAATAATTTACATCATTAATAATGTCGGAATACCCCCCTGCCCTTATTAATAACGGGATGGTGTACAGTCATCGGCAATAGAATTACCTAACCATTGGCTGCACCTCGAACTCGAACTTTTTAATTATTTATTTATTTTTCATGGGACAAAAAGCAAGTGAGCTAGGTATGTTACAGAATAAAAGTTACTATATATCTATTACCGGTGTCCCTCAGAATCCCTTATAACGTTTGTCCTAACACATCGTTTGTCCTAATTTCATTTGCCCTAAACTGGTTTACAGCTGAGTCAGGCTACATTTTAAGTTTTCCAATTATATCTGGGGTTCTGTTAGGTTAAGGTTGTATAAGTGGATATGGCTTTAGGATAAACAAAAATTCGGACAAAACGATGCATTAGGACAAAATAATGACGATAAGGGATTCCATAGAGGAACCATCTATTACATTATCCACATAACTTTTAACTTATCTGGAGTATCTTTTAATGTATCGTCATCGAGAAAACAGGTCAAGTGCGAGTCGGACTCACGCACCGAGGGTTCCGAACCACCGCAGGTATTATTATATTCCGGTTTGAACTTTTCAATCAGCGCAAGCACAACTCACACCTGACCATTTTTTAGTACTTATTCACTGTTTTTCTTCAGGGTATACACCGTGTTTTTTTTGATTTACGATAACTTTAAGGGAACGTTCTTTAGGTCAAACAAAGTTAATTTCCCGAAGACAGACAAATGATAAGTCTAACGGTTTTAAAGATATTTAATTTTAAAATTTAATCAGTTAATCACGTTAAACTAGTGTAAAAGGCTCTTAATTGATAACAACAATTTTCTTTTAATACTTATGAGTAAAGAGTTTCCAATTGTTAGGTTTGTATACGCGTCAATCTAAAGTGACTTGTACCTGTCAAGTGTTATCTTTACTTATGTGTATATGTCACGCCAACTTAGACGTATTTGACACTGATTATTAGCTAGGTAACTCTAAAGGCCCTTTTAGAATGACCAAAGATAAAAGATTTCATTATTTTGTTCTAAACTGAAAAAAAAATTTTTTTTGCAATATTTAAAAATCTAATCTAGCAATTAGTTTCTATAGATATACCTAGTAATATGCCGAAGTTATCGTAAATCAAAAAAAACACGGTGTATAATATCATCATCATCATCATCATATCAGCCGAAAGACGTCCACTGCTGGACATAGGCCTCCCCCAAGGCTTTCCACTCAGACCGGTCTTGTGCTTTTCGCATCCACCGCGGTCGCGCGATCCTGACAAGGTCGTCACTCCATCTTGTTGGAGGCCTACCTACAGCTCGTCTTCCGGTCCGCGGACGCCACTCCAGAACCTACTGACCCCATCGGCCATCAGTCCTGCGAGCAATGTGCCCCGCCCACTGCCACTTCAGTTTACCTATTGGGGCTATGGGCCTTAGGGCTATGTCGGTAACCTTAGTTCTACTGCGGATATCATCATTTCTGATTCTATCACGCAGAGAAACCCCGAGCATAGCCCTCTCCATAGCAGCTCTCATAGCATAGCATAGTATATAATATAATTATACCAAATTGGACGCTTGTGTATTTTGACTATGCTAGAGCCAGGAACATTATGGCTCTTGTAATAAAGACGTCAGGTTTATAACTAAATATTATAATAATATTATTGCGGGTGACTGTACACTGTAGGCGTGAAGAAACCCATTATACCTGTGCAAATAAGAAAATAACGAGCATTTTCTCATGCAATTTTAATAATGTCGAAGTTAACTAGGAAAACTTAGGATATATTATTTTTTTTGTGCTCTGTAATTGATTTTGAGAAACAACACCGATAGATTTAAAATGGGTTTTACGCAGTAGTACTTAACCAAATCTTATGTTTTTAAAGACGAGCATGCTTTATAAGTTTTATAACTACTGTTATAAAACTTATAAAGCATGATGATGATGGTGATGCGTTTTAGCGGCACAAAGCGACACAATAGTACAATTAAGGATTGAAATTAAGGAACTTTAACTTTGTCAGTTTTGTGACGAAAATTAGTCATAGGTACATTACGGCCGTCAATGTATAGCTAATTTTCGTCACAAAACTGACAAAGTGAAAGTTTCTTAATTTTAGTCCTTAATTGGGGTAGGTAGGTACACGTTTTAGTGAAAACGACCAAATAATCGTTTAATGTTAATTTATTTTTAATTAACAAAGAATGATAAAGTTTCCGGAGGCACCGCGTTTACAAATTAATTAATGCTTTTACCGTACCCCATTCGAGGATCGCGCCCAATTTAGCTACCAGGGAGTATGGCTAAGATCTAAATGTCACGAAAGCTCTGCATCGCGCACCCACTAACACGAGTTGAAGAGGAAAAGGATAGCTTTAACAATACTGGAATTTTGTGCTTGGCGAGTCGACTTTTTAGACGTAAATTTTGTGGTGTTAGCTCTTAATTTCACCAGGGAATACTTTTTAACTCGGATTAATAATAATAAGTAAGATTCATGCCTCAATAAAAACAGAGATGTTTAATAAAACATTCATAATTTTAAGCTTTATTTTCATAAGATCTCTTACTTAATATAATTCGATTTTTCTAACCAGGACCATCAATTTTAAAACAATATTATAATCATCATAAGACGTGACAAAATTCGTTCTAGTTACGTGCCCTTTTTTTACCGTGAAATCTCTAATATAAATTATATCTCCTAAAATAAATTCGTCAAATAACCAATCATCCTGTAGAACTCGGTTCTAAGATAATAAATATTAAATAAGATTCCTGCTTCAAAAGAGAGATTTTTTCAGAAACATTCCCAACTTTGAGTTGTTGACAAGATAACGTAATTGCCAAATTTCGCCACATTTCCAAACGTTTGCGCTCGCCAACCCCCAAGAAAACCGATATTGGTTTTAATCGTGTCGGCCGGAAATTTCGCCTATATAATTTGTCCTACTGCCTTCCCTCGTCGGTTCTTCTACGCATGCGTGGGCCACACCGCGCATGTCGCTCTGACCCGAAACACTGGCAAAAACAAATACATTTTTAACATGATTTCTCACAGAAATTCCAAATTTGGAATGATTTTTTTCTTTTTACTAGTAACGGTTAAAGTGTTGAGATAAAGGCGTTGGCTGCGCGTCGGAATTCGTGAGTAAATCCTCTTTGTTGATTTTAGGGAGAGATATAACCTTAAAATGTGCCTTTGAATTTGACTTTTGAGAGGTAATTTAAAATAATTCGCGGCCTGAAATGTGTTTAAAATGATTTCTTTATCGTTTACGATCTGATTTTTGTATACTTTTACGTAAAAGTCTTAAAAAGACACCAAATATCATACACGTGCTTCGTTTTCAGACATATTCGAAACTATGAAAAACAATATTATTCTAGGACTGTGACTGTGTACTAAAGTCATTTAAGATTCCGTCATATCGCGGCCATAATCAAGCAATTTTTTATGCACTTTGCTCTTTTAATGTCAAAGGTGATTACGAAAATAACTCTACTAATTTAGTCCGGTTTGCAAGCAAGTTGCACTTTGAGCTCAGCCTGACATCGTGTGAGATGAGTAGGTACCTATATTTCGTGTCTCCGTAATTTCAACGAACATTACCGAACACTTTACAGCGTGTTTATTTTCACGGTTATGAAATTATATTTTTTTAATTTAGGGCGGATTTCACCACACGAGAATAAGGTCTAATACCTAGATTAAACGCCGAATTCGTATCGAGTAAGTGTTATTCCAGTTTGGTGAAATGCGCTCTTAGTGTTTAAGATTTAATAATAATAATATTATTGAATATAATCTGTCCATTAACCTACCTCCAAACAGCAGTGTTCGCATTGTTGTGTTCCGATTTGGGGATAAGACTGCCGGTGTAATGACTGGCATAGAGGCATTCCATCTTAGTCATCAGGATTGGCAACGCATTTGCAGTCTTAGGCTTGCAGTCTTGTGAATGCGAATGTCTATGGGTCACAGTTTCCACTTACCATCAGGTGGCCTGTGTGCTCGTTTGCCTTCTCTACGCCATAAAAAAAAAGTCAATATAATACCTCCATATTATCAACAACATGCAGAGCTAGATAATTACCAACATCTAAAACTATTGTTATTGTTTAGTAAATTATCACCAAATTGTTAGCAAGAAAATTTACACATTGTTAAAGTTTAAAAATGAAAATGTTTCTTGGTGTTTTAACGCATTCACTGCTGGGGTTTTTTTTTAATCTTTCGACAGGTTCCAATTTTTTTGTTTTATCTATTCGTCTGTAAGAACGCACACTATGCGTAAAAGGTCATGTGGCCTTCTATGGCCTGCCCCCTATAACCGTTTTTTTACATCAATTTCAACAAGATACCTAAATTAAGGTTTACAATGTAGATTTATTGGCTTATAGGGTAAGTAGAGACCAAGTAAGCCCGCGCGTATATGCTTTGTATTAAAACTATTATAAGCAGTGAATTCGGCAGTCGTTGGAAGTAAAATATGTTCAAATTGTATTGTCGTCGATTTATGACAAAGTCAATAAAACAAACAAAAAGATATCCAAGTTTTGAGTACTGTGTCAAGATATACGAGAGGTTAAAGCTTGTTCTATCAGCCCTGACTCGCCATAGAACTGTGTCTTTGTGAGGTTATGATTCATGTCGTTGGAAATGTCGAAAAAATTGTTTACAATGTTATTGTGACACCGTTGTATTGTGGGTTAGATTTTCATTGGGCTGAGAGTACCTACGTAACAAATTGTCATGATTCGAGACTCTATTAAGTAAATTCTAATTCCTTTCGACGTGTTATCGTGTCAACGTTGATAGCTCTTATTTACTTGAGAGTAAGGGCGGCCGAGTATCAACAATACGATTACATGTCAAAAGCGATTAGGGTTTACCGAATAGAATAAAGCCTTGCCCATGAATTATATGATGCTGATTGCTGACTTTACTTTAGTAGTGAATACCCAAAGAAATCTTTAAATTAATGAAAGCAAATGTTAACTTTGGCTTGAACCTATATTTTTTTGCTTTCTTCAAATAAAAGGGCACATAAAAGTTAATATCCAAAGTACATTTGACCTTGTCTTGAACGGAATAAAGTCCTTCCTTAGCACACCTCTCTTTCAAAAAAACTAGTTTGGTGGACCAGGCGTCGAAAGAATTCGGTTGTAGTTTCGACTCTATCACACTTTGGTTAAGGTGCTTCAATTCAAGTTAAGAAGCTCTCAGCCATCCACTTTCTTTATTTAGTAGGAAATTAAATTTCACCCAGTCAACGTTCTGAGATCGAACAAAAGGTAAAATGTCAGAGGCACTCGATTGACTTATTTCCCTCGGACACTTATTGATTACTCCCATTGTCCAAGTTCTTTGTTCGGTAACTTAGGTAGGACTTACTTAAAACTTTTCGGGTTCATTTATTTCGGGTGCTAAATTTTCTAGTCAAGATAATCTTGAATCGATTTGTTGTGAGTGAATAAAAGCCGAGTCTAGTCGTGGCTTCAAGTAATAAAAAGGACAAACATTGTGATAAGCGTGAATCTTCGTATGTTTGAGAATGAACTAATAAACATCCTATAAGTTAAATCAGTGCATTCAATTTGTAAATATGTAGAGAAAACTTAGTTTGCAGTGAACCAGTAATCCTAGTAGTAGCTTAGCTTAGTATAAGGAAACTTGGTACTAGCATAGGACATTTTATTTTAATAGTACCACAGGCAATCGTAGTAGGTAGTATAAACAGTATAATAGTATATATTAGTTATCTACGTAATAGCACAGGAAATTTAAGTAGTAGCAGAAGGATTTATGTACACACACACAAACACACCCTCACACACACCGTGTATTTTTGCTTGGTTTTTGGTATGTTTATTTTATTTTTAAAACTAAATATTTGATTGATGTAAAATGTTTAACGCCTACATGATAGCTTCGGGGTCCGTTCATTTGACCAAAAGTACGTTTGACAAACGTATCATTGTACAAACTTTCATTTTACAAAAACGTGTTTGTGCTTACACCATTACATATTGCATAGGTTAAATGAGCTTATTAAATAAGTTAGGTTAGGTTACTATATCGACCACAAAAAACTTAAAAATAATACGGCGGGAAGTATCTCTTTGTGAAATGAAAGTTTGTAAAATGATACGTTTGTCAAATGATGATTTGGTCAAACATTAGTGAACCGATAGCTTCACTCCTGGGATACCCAAGATACAGGCTCGACCTAGTTTGGGATCCGCTGTAAATTACACATAAGGAACATTATTATTATTATTTAATTATTTATTAAAACAAACACAAATTTTAGATATTATACATTGTTCCACAAAACTGCTTACACAGTTTGACTGCGGAATCTTCGGTCCAGCTTGATGACAACAGATTACACAAAAGCGGTACATAATTAGATATACTTATACTAATATTTTTATATATTTATATATATTCCAGAACAATATCGGCTGGTAATCTGTTCAGGAGATAAGGTAGACGTTTATTAAGTGTCCTGTCTCCATAGTAGTTGGACACTCTAGGAACTGCAAACTTACCAGCCGATATTGCTCTCGTATTATGACAATGATTGACCAGACGCGTGTGCTCCTGACTGCCATGGCTATTGACATACATACATACATGTACTCTTGTGGTAAATAAATTATTCTTATGTAGAAGGCTAGAAGCACAGGGAATTTAAGTAGTAGCACAAACAAATTAACATGAAATCTTGGTTGTAGCACAGAGTGTAAGCAGTTTCTATCTCGTGACTTGGCGTTGTTATGATGACAGGGTTCCTTGGCTGCTAAATAACTAAGTTCGTTGATTGTACTCTCAGCCCAATTGGAACCCTGACACACCATAGAACGGTGTCACAGTGACATTATAAAACAATTTATTTGACACTTCTTATGAATTGAGTCATAACGTCACTGTGACACCGTTCTATGGTCAGGGTTCCAATAGGCTGGTAGTTCTTTATTTTTGAATCCATCATATTATGATATGAATCTTATTATGTTTCAACGAAAGTTTAAGTGTCAGATTTTATATATTATTTAAACGAGATTCTGAAAACTTTATTGGTACTGCATCATCGAATTTCTATAACAATATGAACTCATGAATCTCTTAAGGATGATTTCCACCAAACGGCTCGCATCGCATCGGATCGGAAAGGATCCGTACGGATGCCGCGGCAGCCGTACGGCTCTATTGAAATTATTATTGTCTATTTATGACGGAGCCGATCGCGCGTCGCGGCATACTTACGGCGACGTACGCGTGTCGCGGAAAACGCCCGCGGTCGAGCTGTTGTGCGCAACTTGCTAATGTAGACTTAAAAACAGTACACATATGATTCAGTATCGTTTAAAGACTATAAAATTCTTTCCGCTCCGATCCGATGCGGGCCGTTTGGTGGAAATATTACTTAGGTCTTGAAGCGAAGCCAAAGGGTAAAGTTTTGATTGGAGATGCCCGCTAGATGGCGGTGGTAACTAATTTAAACTATCCACGGGGTCGCAAGTGTATCGATACTTCACGGCTAACATGGTAGTAGGGAATTTGGTGGAGTTTAAATTCTTTTGTATTAATGTATGTGTGTAATTTCTTTATTTCACACACACGTATTACGTCGTACAGATGCAAGGGCGTTGGTTTGGTTATACCGTGTTGCGAGATTCCGGTGACCTTTATCTGGTAGTCATTTAACCTTTCCGGGGCTTACTAACGCTTTATATTCCAGCGCGCATATTACGGACGCGAACTGTGGATAAATTTGAATAAAATATCCGTAATTTTCTGAAATGTATTGTACTTAAGTGGGAGAGTGCCTAAAATCAAAACAATTCTCTTTATTTATATTTCCGGGTCGTGTTCCTTAATGTTATATATCTATATAAAAGAAGAAACCGACTGGCTGATCGATCAATACAACTAAACCTGCTGGACCTTGAGACTTGCCATTTGGAGAAAATATTCCTTGGATACCCTCGAGTTGCACTAAGAAGGGATTTTTGGAAATTCATCCCCTAAGAGGTTAAACAGGGCGAAAAGGGGGAAACTTATTCTACGCGTACGAAGTCGCGGGGTTTTTCTTAAGCCGGGTACTCACTAGTAAGCTGTAACTGTAACTGTAGTAGTTACAGTAACAAGCTACTACTGGAGAAAAGGCTCGCGAGCCACATACACATCAGTACCATGAGTTACAATTACCGTACTCGCTAGCGAGTTGAATTGAATGCTGTATCCCTCGCAGACCTCGTGGTATTCTCATAGAGTGCGAGGGACAGAGCATTCGACTCGCTAGCGAGTACGCTAATTCTAACTCACGGTAATGGTACAGATGTTACGTTACAGTAACCGCTCGCTAGTGGGTACCAAGCTTATGTTTTAAATTTATAAACGTCAATCTCCGTTATAGTTAGATTAGAATCGACATTTGATTTACTTACTATACTTTAGTTAAATATCAGTACGTACTCGTATGCATAAAAAATAAACAATACACAAAAAAGTCGCTTGGTTAAGGTTTGGTTTAAAAGTCAATACAAATGGAAATAATTGGCCTGTCAATCTCAAAGACTTGTGGTTAAATGAAAAGATAAAATAAAAAATACTACTCAAGCTCTATATTGTTACCTGCACATTTTCTATTTGAATGAATACCAATTTACCAAACTTCAGAACTTAACGAAATATAATATTTTCTAAGAAATAAGCACGAAAGAAGTCCTTTTCATATTGGATAAGCAATAAACTGGTTTATGTTTTTCACATCTACTCGTACTTGAAATTCATAAGAGGTTTTCTTATGTATAAAACCTTTGAAACATTTTTGTGGCGAAGTATTTTCTCGTCAAATGTATTTCGACGACAAATATTATTCGGCGATAAAAATAAAATTATGTCTCGGTTTTGTAGAATTTACTATTTCCAATATTTAAGGTAGTTCCTTTCTTCCACCCTGTATACGTGTCTATGAAAGGTCCTAAGCTGGTATTTAAGGATACCTGTACTAGTTTGTAAAGTTTAAATGCCGTGTTACCAATTCAGTTTTTAGTTTCACATTATTCGTCCCACATCAAACGCGTCAAAACTTTTCCTCCCGCAGAGTCGCTTGTCAGTTGTTTATTTAAAATTAACTAGTGACCCGCCCACGCGCTTCGGTTCATTGAGTTTTCTGTAATACGCGTCCGTAAACCAAAATGTCATTATACATATAGACCCTCCTCTTGAATCACTATATCTATTAATCAAAATTGTATTACAATTCATCGCCTAGTTTTAAAGATTTTATACTGTGTAAAGATAACCTATCCAAACTAATTGAAACATTTTTGTAACAAAATAAGTTCGAAAGCAAATAATTGGGGTAGACCAATAAAAATAACTCACGGTTTTCACATTCTAATTCGAAAGAATAGGTCGTTTTAAGAGACCAATTTCATTAATATTGTATTTGACCCCATAGTTTTGTTTTAATATTTATTTTTTATTTAGCTGACATTTTATAACGGCATGATTGTTTTAAAATTGGGTTGGCATTTTCTAATAAACTACAATAATTAAATGATTACTAATGATAAAAAGTGATTGTAATATTGTTTTAAAACATACTATTTCAATCGGTTTTCGCTTAACCCGTAAGATACACCTAGGAGGGCTTCAAGCCGAAAACGAAAATCAAACAAAGGTTAAATATAATTTTGACGAAATATCCAAAATATATGTCGCGGGAAACCGCTGGATGACAGCAGCAGAGGACCGATCGTTGTGGAAAACCTTGGGGAAGGCCTTTGTCCAGCAGTGGACGTCTTGCGGCTGATAATGATGATGATGATGATCCAAAATAAATAATTATTTTGAAAACTTAATAATGCACAACGGGTTTAAAACCCTATTCTTCGAAATGGATTTTGAATTAACGTAATTGTTAAAATATGAACAATCCCTATTAAGGTAAAAGCTCCTATTATGGACAGTGCTCAAGTGATGATGAACATTAACATTTTTTTAAAGGAAAACTTATAAATAATGAACATTTTATTGTAATAGTGGTAATCCCGAATAATTTCATATAATCTAATTGTAACACTAAATCAAAGCATATCAATCTCAGAAACTTAAATTTATGGGATTGTTCATAACATAATGATTAAATTAAATTAAATTAAATGTGATTTCTCCATGAAACCTTACATTACTAATAACTGTCCCCGCATAGAGTTATTGTAATTAACGCATATCATCACTTAGTATGATATTACAATTGGCAAAATGAATCCGTGGCCTACCTTCGAATTGTGTTTCAGTATCGTTTTGTTTGTAGATACGAATTTATACATAACGTCACTGTGACACACAGTTAAAAAAAGGATACTATACAGTAATTAGTACTTATTCGTACAAAAATATCTCCGCCCTCGCTGACGGCCGAAAAACCAGTTACTGAGTATAATAAATTTAGAATCTAGATTCAAAGCAAACGAAACTTCGCCAAAATTATTTAAATTAACCTACTTCCTTGTTGATTTAGCTTGTTACTTTTTTTAACTATTATAACCGACTAAAGACAATCGTCAATATATCTAGCCCAAATATTATTTATAATTACGAGAATAACTCTGTTTCTATTCGCGGTTTGAACATTGAGAACGGACCTAAGACACTCAGTAAAAAGTATTTAAAATTCATTGTATCCTTCTTCAGGGTTGCTAGAAGCAATGTCGAAATTTAAAAAGTTCAGAGCAGAGCCATAGTATATTTACCATCAGCCATCACCATGCTGATTACAGGTGACAGTTGACATTTCAGTATACATGGCGCAGCTTAATTGAATCTAGCGTTGAAAAGTCCGGCAAAATTCCTTCCAAAATTAGAATAAAACAATGAAATTTTCTGCTCTTATTTTAGGTTTAAGATCATTTATTCCCATAAGAATTTTTACAATTCACTTACATGAGATAAAAACATTATAACTAACTAAGAGTTACAAATTAAATCTAATGAGCGCGGAGCTACTTACAAAAAAAGGGTAACTTTAACTAAACTAATGTCTCGCTACCCGCATGACATACAATGCATTGCGAGCGGCGATAACTCGAGGCAAAGCAACATAAGTACACAAAATGGTTACATCTAGATGTGGCATGCGTACGCTACTGAGCGCAGTATTTGAATCTATTTTCGGTCTTGTTTGCATCTACAAACGGGCGACATCGACGACATGGAGGCAGAAACAATTGAAATAGGTGGCGGGAGTGACAGTGATTGACTATAAATAAATTGTCATTACTCATTTGTTATTTTTCCTAAATAGCCCGAAAATTACGGAAACAAACTATTTTGTTTTAAACTCAAGGTAAAAACCATTCCTTTTTTCCCGGAATTTTCAACGTTGTTTGGATGTCTGGGGTACCTATTATTTTATCGAAACACCTTTTAACAAACGGTTCATTACGCAGAATGTACATTTTATCAAAAGGAATTTCTGGCCGGTATCATGTTTTTTACAAATCATCATTAAGTCAAAAAAATGATACATCATTTTACAAACTTTCATTTCGCAAAAAAGTGTTTGTGCTTAAACCATTATTATTACAAAGGTTATATGGGCTTATTAAATAATTTAGGTAAGTCTTTTGACCACACGAAAATGATATACTCTTTGCGAAATGAAAGTTTGTAAAATGATATAGTTTGTCAAATGATTATTTGATAAAACATTAGTGAACTATTTCTGGCTGCAAAAGTTTTTTTTTTGGTAGTCACCAGTCTAACCTAACCTATCCTCCTCGATGAAATGAATTTCGATGAAATGATACAGATGATGAAGTAAAATTCGATAATATTATGGGTTACCGAATCCCTGTGTTGGGAAAACTTGTTGACTTTATTTTATATACCAAATTGTCCTCTGTCACCAATGCCATGAAAAAGAACTATCGAGTCAGTCGGTCTTTAGTTTTTAACGATTTGTTAAAATAAGAAGCAGAAGCGGATAAAATACATTCACTAACCAAAATAGTGCATTAAATTTTCTTAAAATTGCATATTACGGCGAATATCATAAAGCCACAACCATAACAACAGAAAGTACTGTTCACGGCACATAAATTAAAGTTATTGCACTTCCTTCCTTTTGAGAAAATTAACGGTTGACGCTTTTACATAGTTGTACAAAAGATAATATACGCTCGTGGTATTTGAATTCCGTTTTGTTCTGTGTCGCTACGTTTTAGAAAAACCCTTTTTTAATGGACTTAATAAAAAAAAACAAGTACCGAATACAAAACGAAATAAATAACAGATATCAATGGACAATGTCACACAAATTGGCCTAGTCCCAAACTAAGCTCTAGGCTTTTTTTTTTTTTTTTTTGGTCATCGCCTGAGGGGCCAAAGACAAAAGTCCTTGCTTTTGTTTGCTTAAGAAAAAGAGGCAGAGGTGAAAATCCCTTCCGGAGACCTGGGAATGGAGGGCCCAGGTACTGCCGGGCTCGCACCGGCTAAAAACACCAATGCCCCTATTACCAACTAGAATTTAGACTCCCGCGGATACTACCCCAGCCAGTGCTGAAAGGCCGGAGGAGAAAGTCGTTCCTCCGTTTACTTATCCGCGGGGTTAGGGGGGATAGAAATGGGGGTTGGGATGGGGGGGAGACTTATAGCTATGTGAGTCGCGGAGTGGAAATCCTGACGCATGCATGCTTACAGACTACGGGCTTCCTTTCTTTTGCCCGACAATGGAAGGGTTGGGTCGGAGATCTTTTAGGACCACTTGTGTGGCTGTTGATACCATCTTTATGGGTGGGGCTACCTTTTGAGGCTTTCTCTTTTGCCTGGAGATACTATTTTTGCGCGGGTCTCCTTGCGCTGCCCTCTTTTGTGACCTCTTCCGTTGCAACTTAGCCTATACATTTTTAATGGGAGGGCCGGTGTCAATTTGACGGGGGACCAGTGAATCGCGCGCGGAACCTTACCCCAGCCAGTGCTGAAGGGCCGGGAGAGAAAGTCATTCTCCCGTTTAGGAGGCTGCAGGATTCCCCATCCCCCGTCCTACCGACACCCGTTAGGTGTTCGGGAGGTGCGTGCGTCAGGAATATATCTAACTCTAACCTTAAGTGTATGTTATACACTGAAAGTTAGAGCTAGCTCTGGGTTAACATAGATGTAATTACGTTCAGAGGTTATTAGAGATGGGGGTAAGGGTTTGGAAGATTTTATACTGTTAATACTTATTGCATCATCCTACAAGATTAGGGGTGCGTTGGGTTGGGATTGGGATGAGGGAGAAGAAAATTGGGGGTTTAAAGGGGGGATACAGGTCCTGCCCGGGTCCTGTGGCCGAAGGGTTTTCGTGGTGTCAGATTTCAGCGTAGCGTTTTACACAATAGTCCGGGCTCCGAACTATTTGTTCCTTAAACACGCTACGCGTACCACTTTTTCTATAAAACCCTTCGTGCTTTCGCGGTTGGCTTCTGTTCCCAGCAGGGCTTTCCAGCTTGAGCTATCTGGAGAAACTTTGACTCCGGTCTTTTGTTCAAGGTCGAACCTTTCCACGCCAAAACGCGGGCATTCGCAGACAATGTGCCAGATATCCTCATCAAGGGTCGGGTCGCAGACACACGAAGGTGAATCTTTGATCTTAAAACGGTGGAGATAGGCGGCGAAGCCTCCGTGACCAGTAAACGCTTGAACCAAGAAGTTTGTGAGTTTGAGTTTCTTTAATATGCTGTTCGCGTCTCTCACAGTTGTAAAAAACTTCTTGGTTGTCGCACCTGTCCCGGATGCCCCGTAGCGAACCTGCCACTGTTCGAGCGTGTTTTGTCTTATCGACCTCTTGGCGTAGGACACCGGCACCATGTCATATTGGGGGGCGGTCTTTTTCCTAAGGGCTGCTTGCTTTGCCAGTTCGTCTGCTCTCTCGTTTCCTGGCGTTCCAACGTGAGCTCGCAGCCAATAGAACCTGAGATCGGTCCCCGTGGCTCTAAGCTCTAGGCTTGTGGTATGGGTACTATACAACGATATAAATACTTAAGTACATAGAAAATATCCAAGGCTCAGAAACAAATACTCGTGCTCAGGGATGACGTCAAAATGACGAAATTTCACACACAGGGTGCTTTGTTTTTATTTGGCAGATGTTTAGCTAGGTATATTAACTGGTAAAAAAAAAACGTAAAATGATTATACAGCTTAATTGCAATCAAAAAACGGCTCTCGGCAGCATCATATTTTTTTTACCACTCGTTACTAAAAATGGCAATTAGAGACAATTTTCTTTTATGAATGTCAATGCCATAATTGTTTTTTATTTATGACTATTCAATCATATTAATTATTATTACAACATAAAAACAGTTATTTTTAAATAATAATGTTACACGATGATTATTGCCACTGTCCTTCTCAATCAAATAGTTTCATTTACGTTTTAGGTATGAAGTAGATATTTATTTTTTACGCGTCAACAGATTACTTAAATCATTTTTAAATGATTAAATCATTGACGACCAAAGCTTAATAATTACAATAAAATATGTAGCGTGACGTCATTTTTGCGTCAACGGCATGAAAAGTACGGGCCCTGCTCATGCTCTTTACACATTTATTTGCCCATACCGGGAATCGAGCCCGGGACCACTAGCTTCGTAGGCAGGGTCACTACCAACTAGACTATCGCATCGCGTCGTTAAAAAAGGTGTGACACGGAATGTTTCTACGTTGGTTTGTTACCGAAAGGTCTAAACAGAGGCCATTGCTGGCACTGCCTGTCCGTCCGTGTGTCTGGCCATACCGACAGCTAAAGATCCTTGATGGATGTCCAGGATCTCTAGCTCATTAACTGTTCACAGAATGATTTACATACTTAAAATTTACATTTTAATATTTAACTATGACCTTTTTAATTTCATTCTCTTTCGCCCAACCTACATACCTACCTACCGCCAAGCAGAAATGTTCACATTGTTGTGTTTTGGTGTGGGAATAAGATAACCAGTAAAGCAAAGAAGCATTCTATCTTAGTCCTCAGGGTTAGGAACGCATTTGGAGTCAGTGTTGCAATCTCAAGATTGTAGTCTTGAGAATTGAAATATCTATTATTTTCAGATCCCACTTACCTTTCGGTGGCCTGTGTGCTCGTGTGCTTTATCTTTGCTAGAGTGCTTTAGATTTTCTAACCAATCTGTACCGAATCTGACCTGAGACACATTGAGCACCAAACGACAAAATATAAAGTCTTGGTTTCCCGAGTTTCTTTTGCAGTTACAACTCTGCTGTTTATTAAAGCACATAAGTATCAACAGAAAAACGCAAAAAAAAACAATGTAAATGTTTATACAGGATGTCCCAGAAACCGAAGTCAAACCGCCTAGGGTTGATAGAGCAGCTAAAAAGCTATCCATTTAACCCCTATGTATGTTCAGCAATTTTTACTGGTTTCGGAGATATTGATCATTTTAATCTGAATTTGTCCATATCACGAACAATCATCAATTTCATGTTTTGTTTCATAAGTTTTTCAGTACATAGTAAGAATCATTACGAATTAACACATTTTTTCAAGTACCTACTTACATAAAGTTTGATTCTGTATACTAGGTGTTCGAGTGTTTGCTTTTCACTTTGTTGTTAAAATATCTCCGAAAGTAGTAAAAATCGCTGAATATACATAGGGGTTGAATCGATAGCTTTTAACATCTTCAGTTTCTGGGACACCCTGTATATTATAGGGAAAGTGGGAGGCAGGTTGGTTCGTTATGAGAGCAATCTCTGATACCGGAAAATATCAAACTTATTAAAACTTCCGCATTTCCGTATAATGAAGAACGCGGCTGAGGTCACGTTTTACTGGAAGACATCACAACAAATTAGTATTCGACTTCACAAGTGAACTCTTATATTAGGTAAGTTGTTACGAGGTCTGAATTTTCTTCTTACCACTAGGTTTTACATGCGGCTTCGCTCGCGTGATAGAGTTAGTAAAAAGTCACAATACAAGACGACGTGTACTTATAGCTGGTTTAGTGACTCTGCCTACGAAGCTAGCTTCGAGTTGTTGTTCCTGAGTCTTGAATGCTTTCTATGTAAATAAGTATTTTTTCTCTTTAAAAGCATGTTTATAGTTGTCTATGCATAGATATGCATAGTGTCTTGTGCTTAGTCTGTGAATAGGTCAAATTGTGTGAAATTAAGTCTTTTTGACCTTATAACCTACGGTAGAAAAACTCTAGCTTGGTGTCGGTATAACAGCCACTATGCCCTTTAATCTAAAATGGCGGATTTGGTGCATAATCTGTGACACTAAGTATTTAAAAAAACGATTTTTTTGGACAGCTGATATTATATGATGATGCGCAAGTTGCGGAATATTCCCAGAAGTATGGATTCTTAAGTATTTACCGAGAACATCCTCGAAAACTTATAAGCAATGATATTTTTCCTTTTCATACAAAAACCAAATATTCAAGTTATGGAGAATTTCTCATTAAAAACTTTTACAATTTGAGAAGTTTTGTGTTGATACAGTCGATGTTCAGGCGATATTTTACATTTTAGCACCTTTTTTTTAATGGAATAAGGTAAACAAAATGTAAGAATATCTTTGTTTTCAATTGTATAATGCAAAACACTGCTACTTGGACTTGGTTTATTTAGCCTACGCAAGATAAACCAAATTTATGTGAAAATATGGTTAAAGGCCGTTCTGTTTTAAGGTAAGGCATGAGTTAAACCTGAAAGTTGGCTCAGTTCCAGTGAAACACTGTATTTTCTTTTTGATGTAGAATTTTTTTTGAAGAAGAAAAGATGCCACAAAGGCTCTAATTATACCAAGCGTAACTGGAGCAAATACCCTTGACACGTCTTCAGCAAAAATTTACATCACGTCAAAATGAGCCTTGAAAAGTAAACAGTAATCGACGTTTTATTGACGTCGCAATTTAACATTCCTATAGGAAATGTTACAACGTAATCTATGTTTTGTTACAGGTTTGAATTGCCGGCGTTAAATCTCACCGTCGAAGGTCGTAAAAGTGACAATTTAAGGCCGAGAGTGAAATACAATATTGAATCTGGAGAGATGAACGGGACGCTCAGCTACCCCGCGCTGCGTCAGAACGCGACGGGCAAGGAGGGAAATGTGACTTTACATCTCTCCTCTGCACTCCCTAGCGACCTCGAAAACCTCATAGAAAACAAAGGGATCCAAACAGCCTTCTGCATCATCTACACAATCATCTTCGTCCTCGGTCTTGTAGGAAACGCCCTCGTTTGCTTCGTCGTAGTAAGAAATAAAGCCATGCAAACAGTCACCAACCTTTTCATCACCAATCTGGCTTTGTCTGACATACTGCTCTGCATATTCGCCGTCCCGTTTACTCCACTCTATTCTTTCAGAGGAACATGGAGCTGGGGCTCTCTGTTATGCCACATAATGCCTTTTGCACAAGGTTGCAGCGTATACATATCTACATTGACGCTTATGTCTATAGCTATCGATAGATTCTTTGTAATCATTTACCCGTTCAGACCCAGGATGAAAATAGGCGCCTGCATATCAGTAATAATTATGATTTGGACATTTGCGATCACTGTCACTATGCCTTACGCTATATTTATGACTCATTACGAAATAGTAGACTTTGCGCATTTATGTGAGGAGAAGTGGCCCTCTGAACAGTTGAGACGCGGCTTTGGGTCCGCCACGTCCATCATGCAGTTCGTCTTGCCTTTTATTGTCATTGCTTTCTGCTATACTTGCGTCAGCTTCAAATTAAACGACCGGGCCAAAGCTAAGGCCGCTGCAAAAAACGCTCGCAAGGAAGAAATAGACAAGACTAGGAAACGTCGGACGAACCAAATGCTGATCGCTATGGTGGCCATATTTGGTGTATCATGGATGCCATTGAACGTGATAAACCTGTGCAATGATTACTACATTTACGCTATCCATTGGAAGTATTACTTCATAGCATTTTTCACTGGTCACGTAATAGCGATGTCGTCTACATGCTACAATCCATTTATTTACGCATGGATGAATGAGAATTTTCGAAAAGAGTTCAAACAATTGATTCCTTGCATGAATAGAACGGTGCAATTGAGGGCAAATATAAATGTGGATGCGATGGGTCCTTCTGAGAAGACGTATAACGGAAATACAACAACGGACAGCTATTTGGGATCGAGTTCTCAAAGGGGGACGTCGTTTAAGAACAAGAGGAAGCCAAGTGCTGCCGCGGACGTGGAAATGAGTGGGGTGGAGTTGAACGAGGATCTGCTTACGGTGGATGTGAAGCACTGCCATATCTCGACCAGTTACAATTTGCGCCGGGAGTCTGTGAAGCTTCGTCTCATCAACGAGGAATCATTCGATGGGGCACCATTACAGAGTCAATTCTAACGGTTGATTTCTCGGGTAAAAAATCAATTTTGAAAAACTTTCAGCATCCTTTTTTCACGATGCAGTACTTATTTCAGTTCAGTTTCTGGTCTTCTGACCAATTCATTAATGACTCCTAATATCTTAAATTTATACTTAAGTGCAACATTGTTTTTTGAGAAGTCAGTAGTTTATGAACTCCATATCTGTTTTTTAGGGTAAAGGTAACATTTGTGAAAGAAACTCTAACCTAACCTAACCTTCGTAATAAATGTTCAGAATTTCGGTGAAATGAAACATAAAATGACCCCTACTCTTAGTAATTCAAGCGGCTTTCTTCCATAACAAATTGTTACCATTTTATATTTCAGTATAAGAAAAAATAACGTTGTATGTATGTGACGTTTTTTTTCCAGTCCTTTTAACTAGTCTTTGTGTGCCATTTTGCTAACTGCCAAACAATTTCCAGAAGTTAAGAGTTTCAATTGAATTTTTAACAAGTTAATTCCGTTTACAGGTGCGGCGATGGCGGCGTTCCCAACTTTGAGCATAGTGATTACCTGAGAGAACAATATTTTTGTAGTATTTTTGAACTGGAAACATTTTTCGATAAACCTGGTAAGTTCGAACGGGGGAAAGTTCGAAGGGGAAATTATTTGGATTAACGTCCTTTCGAATTTTGTCGTGTACTCCCAAGTTCACAAATAACCTCATGACGCTTATGATCGTATTTTAAGGAATGCTAATCGTGATATATTTATTTCTACCTGACTCTTACCTAACACAAATATTGTATAGTTAAGGACACGTCCCAATTAATGTTTAAAAAAAAAACGCTTAAAAAATCTAATAAAAAGATTAGGAGTTGGACTAGTATTCGTAAGTCATTAGTATTTTCCTTATACATGTAAATTAGAATTGCGACGTAGTATTTAATATCTGAGAACTTAATTGTTTAGTTGACAATTTATACGTTTACGCCTTTACGAAACCTTTAAAGCAAAAAAAAGGCTAGTGAGATCCGACCAGGGGATCCTGTAGGCTATTATGACCTATCCCAATGGTATTATTCCATTATTAACGAAAATCTTACCGGCTCAAATAATTGGTGTAGATCACAAAAAATCCAGTAATCACCATTTTATTTAAATTTGTTTATTTCAGGTTAGTTTTATCGATGACCTCATTTTTAAGATGCTTATGTTAATAATTTATTAAATAAAACATTAAACGCGGTGTAATGGTAATAACGGAGTTACATAGGCCATTAAAGACTATTTATATAGTTTTTACGAGGGCGTTGGCTAATCAGCTGGAACGATTTTAAAGTCCTACTCGACCAAAAAATGGTGAATTCCAATTGTTACGCTTGGTACCTTATGTGTTGTTGTCAAAAGTAGATTCTGGTGTTCCTTCTTCGTTACAAACTACATAAGCTAGATACACGGGAGAAATATTCTAATGTCACACTGACGTAATAAGCGAGCATTGGGTCAATGTCTATACAGCGTGACTTCTTTTTTGCTCTTGAATTTACGAGTATAAGTAGGAAGTACTAGGTAACCACTGCCAGTTTTTAAATTTTTATCAATGTCGTGTAGATTAGATTAGATGCTAGAAAGTATAAAAAATATGTAAAAATTAAATCTTCTTCCTATTTCAATGTAAAATGACCTCTACAAAATATTATTCGTCTTTTTCTTATGAGTGAGAATTTGTAAAAAAACAACATACGTTTATTGTTTTTCTTACTTATGAATTTTATAAAAATGTTTTTTTACAAAATAATAGTATTAATTTTACACATGCTATTAAATAAATACTAACTTATTAGGAAAGTGAAACTGATACGCAAAATGATTCCTTAAATGTTTTATCATAATTAAACACAATATTTAATATTGGTAATTATTAATATTCTTATTTTATTAAAAATAGGGAAGAAGAATGTAAAAGATAATAGCGGTTGTCTAGAGCTGTGACAGGAAATGAAACAGGGATAGAGTTGGAAAAAAGGCACGCAAAATTAAACTATTTATTTATTTATGACCATAATGAAGAAGAAAAAGTTAAACAATTAATAAAACCCCAGTTCTAAAATAGGACACGAATGGGCTTTTGTTACCTTTCAGATTTATAAGTCCTTTGTAAAACAATTTCGGCAGCTTAGGGCAAACCGCTGCAAAGAAGCCCAGAGTATCCATCTGACTAATTTATTACAAATTAGGCTTTAGGGAGGAGTTGGTCGAGCCCGGGCCGCGACGATTTTGTGACTCGTAAATGATTCAAACAAAAATGATATATGGCTAAGCCATAAGCCTATAACACGACACATTGCTTATTCACTCGTTGTTAAATATAGATGCAGATATTAATAATGTATAATTGACTAAGCTAGCGGAGTATCTGACAAAGGGTGTGTTTTTTTTTGTATTGTAATTATGGTTTACCCTTGTTTTATAGACACTATCACTTCACTGAATTTTCATTTCATGGAAATCTATTTTCGGCTGAACCCGTGTTGATTTTAATTTATTGTGTGATGGTAGCAAATATAAACTAACCTAACCCACTTCGTCAGCGTTAAATTTGTAATTTTGACATCCCGCTAGAACACCGATTTATTGCGGGATTCAAGGAAGCCTGGATTAACATCCAGTGTATAAGCAAGCTCTATTCCAACTTGTCTCCAACCAAATTCGTTCATTCGTTTCTTCTATATTATTCTTTATTTATAAGCAGTAACACCAATTTTAATTTTTCTAACTACAAAAATGACGAAACTCTCATATGAAATTCTACACCGTCCTTTTATCTTTTAGTGGTAGCTTTTCCAAAATCACTGAAAGCTATATATTTTATTTGTATTTGCCTACATATACCAATTTTCACGTTTCTAACTTCAAAGTTGACGAAGATAAAATTCATATAAAATTCTACATCCTCCTTTTTCTCATTAGGGTTTATGATGTCAATAGGATGAGTAGGATACTCGTATTAGTAGGATTAGTGGATAATAGCTTCTGAACGCGTCTTCATCCGCTTAGATTTTGATTATAGTTATTCCCTCGAGAAATCTTAACTGGTCCGGGATGAAAAGTAGCCTATGTGTTAATCCAAAGTCTAAGCAATTTTCTACACACTCACAAACGCATTTATAATATTAGTAGAATAACCTTAAATCAGTACAGGTTCAACAGAAAATATTCTCAATGAAATGAAAATTTTGTGAAATGTCTATAAAAGAAGGGACATCCTGTATTTATACTTTTAATATTCTGGTAACTCTTATTGACTTTACAGTAAGAATTACCATTAATATGATAACGATAAAATGAAAGATGGGCTAAAATAAATGGGATACAGCTGCAGAGCTTAGAATTTTTACCATTTTATGAAATGTACGTTGTCTTCGATTTGTCTAAATTTAAAATATCGCTATTTGTACCGTGGCTTTTGTCTTAGTACAGTGTCTGGATACCGAGACAAAAACATGAAAAATATAAATTTAGGACTAAAATGGTACCGTTGGTACAGTCAACGTCATAAATAAGTGATCATTTATGTACCTTGTCGCTTTCAATCGTTTCACAATTGTGTATGACATTTCAAACATGACGTTAAAGTGACAAGGTACATAAATGATCACTTATTTATGACGTTGACCTTACCTGAGGTTTAAAGAAATGGGCAATAACAAGATTCTAATTTAAAGACTGCAAATATATTGCTAATCCTGAGCTCTGCTGCTTATACAGCATGTAACGAAAACGCGCAGATACACAATAGAGAAACTTCGAGAAAGCATTTTTGTGGAAGTGCATCCATAAAATATATTTTTTGTTTTGGCGGTTGTTCGGAGTTTTACTTACATGCTGTATGTTGTTTCGCTACTATGTCACCCAACATACCTACATCGACCATAATTCGTGTTCCATTATTTAGAACTTCTTCGTGCTGTCCTTCCAAAAACTGTAGGTTGAGTGTTAAGGAAACGTGAGTCAATGTTAAGCAATAAATTAGTGACTAGATTGTAAGATCATGTAATTATGCATAATTCGGTTGTTTTATTAAATAAGTATATACATGTTTAAGACCGACGCACAATTTTGATGATCATTATAATATATTTCACGAGATATAATTTTCATTTGAGAATTTTAATGACATACGAGACACTTTACCTATTTGCTACCTCCTACAAATGAAATTTATAACTGTGATGGAATTGAAATACAATTTTAAAGTGTCCTCATTACCATAATTATATTATACAACGTTTTAGCAACTTTAATATTTTAAGAATCTAATTCAGATGGCAAAGTATAACAAAATATAAGAAACGCACGATATTTTGTGTTAATTTAAAATAAAATATGAAATCTAGAAAAGTCATTTATCTATTGACTTTGGCACATAAAAAGAAACGGTAAGACGTTAATGCCTGCAAATTGTGTGCTTACATTTTGTGAACCGCGTGTAGCAAAGTATTATACAAGTATTCAAAAACAGACTAATGCCAACCTGAATAAGACTAACTGTGGTAGTTAGATATTTTAGAAATTAGATCGGTTAGTCGAGTTTAAGGGTTAGCTTATATAGTATTACCATATAGGCAAACTTTAAAATATCTGACGTAAAAGAATCACTCTGTATAAGATAATATGAATACGATACAGTAATTATACAAAGGTTATATACAGGCTGTCTTAGTAATGTAGCAATATTAAATAAATAAGATCTTGTAGCAGTATCTGATATTCTATTGACCCAAAAAATTATGTGAGATTTATTATACTACTATAAGAATAGTTATAACCTAAGTCGTAATACAAATACAGTGAGCGTAATATGTGTAGAAATTGATTGACTCTTAAATTTATTTCACATTTTAATATTTTACTGACTGAATTCCATAACGACTGTATGCTTTTACACATGCACTTTGACTATAGGAACCTGTAATAATGCACAAAAGGAAAACTTAAACGGTATTACACATTTATTTATGAATGTTTGATCAAACATTAATATGTCCAATAATCGCGTTCTCCGACAACTTCCTATAATTATTTATGTTCACTAAATTATCATCCGGTATTTTTTGAAACAACCTGTACATCAAATAACCAGGATGAAAAAAAATAATTGGGCCGCTCTTCTACGCGGTAAACAATATTCATTGTTTTGGACATGTTATCGAATTATTTTTAGGGGCTGACTCGTGGTCACACCAGTTTGTAACACCACTGCTATTCGCTTTAGTCGGTTATTCGTCAGAAATCATTTTTATTCCGCAAAAGTAGGTAGGTTAGGTTCGTTAGGTATCTTAAGATGCCCGAAGGGCAAATCGCTCAGAAATAGGAGCCCTGCCATAGGCAGGGCTCCGTCGAAAGGCACTGGTGTGACAACCTGGTGTGACGACGAGTCTGCACCCTTATTTTTAACTCGGCCGCCATTACAGTCAAGTAAATAACGGCTATCATAACGTTGACAATACGATAACGAGTCAAAAGCGATATAGTTCACCGAGTAGAATAGGGGCCTAGCTCTAGTCGTTTTTAAGCCTGGTAGAGCGTGAGTGCATATTTGGTGTATTTTAGGCTTTGATATAAGACCAATGATCCTTGTTTTGCAGCGTTTTTTGCCCTCCATTAGACCACACCATTAGTAAATATTAAAATAAAATTTTAGTCTAAAAGTTTAAAACTTAAACTACTTCAAACTTGGTTGTCTTGAACTACTAAGGCTACGACCACACCGACAGGCGGCTTGCTTAGCGCAAAGCAAGCCGCCTGTCAGTGTTGTTTTGGCCTTAAACATTTAAGTGTAATTATTTCTAAGTATGTTGTATTTCGATGTTCCTGTAATCGCCTCGGTGTTAACATACCTAAAAAATTAGTTAAAAGCAATACATTCAATGTTTGTTAATATTTTAATATAGCAAGCTATCGATTTAAATATATGTATTTGTCTGTTCTTGTTACAGAATTAGTTTAGCATTATACCAGATATACCTATATCTGGTAAAGTACAAAACTTTTTTAATAAAAAGCAATATTGAAATCATAATGACTGTGAACACAATTTGCCATTTTAAAAAGCAGTAGAATTATAGTGAGTAATAGTTGAATCTTATTATACAAAAACTGTTTATATTTGATTTTTCAAAATATTCTCCGTTAAAAATCCTCGAATTGCGAAAAAAAGACCCGATTTAACAATAGCCATTTCTTTGATGAATAGATATATAAATACTTTTTTCTGTCTATACTTATACTATGATATCAATTGTTTAATTATCTGTTCATATAAAATTGTAATTTTAAATATTATTGTATTTAATTTACTGAAACTCCTAATGTAAGCGAAATGAATTAAATAAAATATTAATAAAGAACCATCATTTTACGTACAAAATATAATAATCATAAAATAATGTAAACGGAATTGCCTTTTTTGAATCCTTAGTACTTTAAGAACATTTACAAGTTATCAATATTTCTAATAGTTCATAGTTTCCCATCCTTTGTATAAAATAACGATTAAATTATTTTTAAAACTACTAAATGTGTTGTTTGTTTATTTTTTGTATATTTTCTTTATCTCCACCATCCATCCTAATTTATTATATATACAACATAAATATACAGTATGATCACTTTTTAATGTTTCTGAAACCCCTTTCAAAGAACTTATCATTACGCAGCATTTTCATTTTATCGAAAAGTATTTCTCACCGCATTCGTTTTTTTTGTAGTCTTAAGTGTAACCAAACCTACATAATTAATATTAAAAATACATATCATGAAATCGTCATGGCTTTAGCAGAAAAAAAGAAAAAAAATAGCGTTCGTTAAAATTAAATTGGATAAAATTATACAATTGATGAAGTGAAATTCGATAAAATGGGGGGTTCATCTTAAATATCCTATTCAGTATCCTAAAAATAAAATCAAAACATTTAGAGGTTTACTCGACTTGTATTCACTATTCAGACATGTATATTATTCATAAGTCACCATAGCAACCTATAGCAACTATCTAACTTGTCATAAACCATAGAACTAAAGAGTTTATAGTGTAACAAAATCTGTTCCTTTTTCATATTATGGCAAAGCAACAGTAAAGGTAGCATTTGATCATACTAAAAATTAAAACAATCCATACATACCTTCACGCCTGCCTCCCAGGCAGGTCCTATGGTATTCTCCTGGGTAGGCAGACACTATGGAACCCCAGGTGCACTGGTCTAAACATACAACGTTCGCTTCCTCTACATCCATCAACCTCTTCTTATTTAGAATAAAAAATTGTACCGTTAAAATATCCTGAATGGATTTACATTTATTTTGAAATGTCAATTAAGAACGCTGTTTTTCCTCAACACCATAATTCTCAGATAATGTAAAATGTTGGCCCAAGGCTTGGCTTAATAATTATCAAGCCTTGAAGTAAATTTGCTAATAGCTTAAACAAAATAAGTGCCAGAAGTGACAAAAGGCGTCAATTTTGTAAGGTTTTCGAGGCATATGACACTGATGTAAAACTACAGTGACTGCCAGGAAATCCAAATGGCGTCCGTTTTCAATAGTTAACAATTCTTTGGGCACTGGTTGTGTAACTACGGCTATTTTGCCTCTTCCATTACAGGAAATACGGAAATATCTTCATTAAATTTCACATTTACGGAGAACTGAATGCAAAATATTTGCTCAATTAGTAGCATATTTTGGCCGGGCTGGAGCCAAATGAATTCAACGTAGGCGAATTAGCTACGAGCGATCATTCTTTAGGTGCCGACGAAATACTTAAGGGGTGTTGTGTGGAATAACTCCGATTTTCACACTTTATTGATAAGAACATACGTTCACGAACATCACGTCGAGAGACTTAAACTAAGACCCTGTGATATGGCACTACGGCTGTGGCCGGTGTTGTTAATTACACCAAAAACGGAACTCCGTCCACGGCCGGCTATTTCCCCTAGCATTTATAGGAAGCACAGACTGTGCTGTTTTAGGCTTTATCACAAGCCGTTAGTGTCACAGCAAGAAAGCTCTAGGGCAGCCTCAACCTCATGCACTACGCGTAACTGTGGATTTTTAATTGCACAAATTAGCCATAAAGTGGCACAATGTTTGATACAACGTTAAATGTGACAGTTCGTCCATGGCAGTAGAAAATGTTGTATGAGATTTATTTCTCAAATATCATGCAATTTCGAGGATGGTGTTTTGTCCGTGAACGTGTTAATATCTTGAAGAAGCCAAACGAGCACACAGGCCACCTGATAGTTAGTGGGATCTATGACCATACACATTTACAATCCCTAGACCGCAATCCTAAGACCTCAAATGCATTCCAACCTTGAGGACATGCCACTATGCTAGTTATTCTATGCTAGTTAGTAAGATGTTTTAATAATTACTGATGAAAAATATTAACTGTCAAAAATATTTACAAACAATTCTGTTTTCAGTCAAAATTGCGTCTATATTATAAATATATTTTTGGTAATTACAGTAAGAGCTAATATAATACAACGATATACAAGCAAGCAATCAAGCAAGCAAAGTACTTGCAAATTTTTGTATGATGGTCTTCGTTTCTGAGTCTGGTATGTATTTCTATGTATTTATTTAAGTATGTGTCTAGTACTACAAGTCTTGAGCTTACATTGGGACTATGTAAATTTGTGTAAAAACGTCCCCCGATATTTATTATTTACTAGCTGTTTCCCGCGGCTCCGTCTGCGCAGAAAAATAAAATATAACCTATTTCATCATATATAGGATTGTAATGGTGAAAAATTTTGCAACTCAGTCCAGTAATTTCGGAGCCTATTGAATGCAAACAAACAAACAGACCAACAATCAAATTTTCCCTTTTTATACATGTAGATTTGTTTAGCAATTTTAACACAAACGTCCGTAAAACACCCTGTAGCGATCCAGAATAACAGACGTCAAAATTAGTCAAGAAAAATACCCACCCACACTCATTACGCAAAGATTGAACAAACAGTGAACTTTTCTTACAGCCACTAAATTGAGGACACGTAGCTTTGATTTTCAGTTCTGTTTTTTTCTCTAACTTGGCCTCTCAAATCTTGCTTCTGTATTGTAAATATATTATACACCGTGTTTTTTTTGATTTACGATAACTTTAAGGGAACGTTCTTTAGTTCAAACAAAGTTAATTTCCCGAAGACAGACAAATGATAAGTCTAACGGTTTTAAAGATATTTAATTTTTAAATTTAATCAGTTAATCACGTTAAACTAGTGTAAAAGGCTCTTAATTGATAACAACAATTTTCTTTTAATACTTATGACTCTTATGAGTAAAGAGTTTCCAATTGTTAGGTTTGTATACGCGTCAATCTAAATTGACAATCTTGTACCTGTCAAGGGTTATCTTTACTTGTGTGTGTATGTCACGCCAACATAGACGTATTTGACATTGATTATTAGTTAACTCTAATAATCAATGTCAAATACGTCTAGATACGGCCCTTTTAGAATGACCTAAGATAAAAGATTTCATTATTTTGTACTAAACCGAAAAAAAATATTTTTTTCGCAGTGTTTAATAACCTAGTAATATGCCGAAGTTATCGTAAATCAAAAAAAACACGGTGTAGATAGCCAAGGTTGACAGTTAGAGTTATGAAATCAACATGATACACAAGCAAGTAAGCAAGGCATGGAAAATATTTGTTTGATGAGCACGTGTATTTTTGCCGTTTAGGTATTTTTAGATCTATAATCTAGTCCCAAACTTAGCTCTTAATGCTTGTACTGTTAGGTACTAGGCAACGATTAACTTACTGTTATAGAGCAATACACTTAAATACATAGAAAACATACAAGAGCGATCAAAACGGGTCACTTTGTATGTAATTACCAAAGACTGTGACCCGTTTTCATTCATCCTGAGTGTATTTAAGTGAGATTGTCCTTTTATCTTTTTATTTATAATAAATACTATACCTACTATCTATTTTTATGTATTTTTTCGCACGATTTCTTGCAGTAACGACACAACGACATAACAATAACTCTTATTAAAATACCAAGCAAAATGACTTGATAGTCATTAGGAATAAGCTGAACGATTGGAAAGCCAAGCCAGCCCAGTATACCTACGAAATTTCGACCTTAATGCTCAGAAAATTCATGAGACAAATTCAAGTAAATTTAGTTTGTAATCCTTCCTGCGCAATGGAATTGGAAATTGGAGCAGGACGCCAATCCCTCAAATTACCTAGGATTAAAGTCTTAAAGGTAACGATTGAGTTTGTGACTAGTTTATTTGATAGGAGACGTTTCTTGTGACTTAGCTTGTTTTCTTGTCAAATAAATTATCAATCGCCCTGGTCAAGAAGCATTTGACGAAGCGCTGGCCTAGTTGGTAGTAGCCTACGAAGCTAGCGGTCCTGGGTTCAAATCCCAATAAGGACAGATATTTGTGTGATGAATGCGAATACTTGTTCCTGATGTTTTCTATGTATTTAAGTATCTCTATGTAAGTATTTATATCGTTGTCTAGTACCCATAGTATAAGCCTAGAGCTTAGTTAAGGACTAGGGCAATTGGTTTGACTCTTGTCCCCTGATATTGTTAGTGGTGGTAAGGCCTTGTGCAGGGTCCGTCCGGATTGCTACCACCATCTTATCTATTAACCCACCGCTAACCAGCAGTATTCACTTTGCTGTGTTCCGGTGTGGGGATAAGACAACCGGTGAAATTACCAGCATAGAGGCATTCCATCTCAGTCTTCAGGGTTGGCAACGCATTTGAGGTGTTAGGATTGCAATTTTGAGATTTCATTATGGGTCCCAGATCCCACTTACCATCAGGTGGCCTGAGTGCTCGCGTGCCTTATTAATGAAATAATATATATATATATATATATATATATATATATATATATATATATATATATATATATATATATATATATATATATATATATATATATATATAGGATTAACGTAAGCTGCCGGATGGTAGCGTCGAGCTGTTATGTAAATTCTATAAATCTTGACAGTTTTCCATAAACGTTAACGTAAGCGTTAAGCATTTTATCTAGAGCCCATTACGATCAGTTTATTAATAGCGTTCGGCTTGCTATCGTTATCTAACTTGCACTCTCAATTGACATACGCGGCGACGGCACAGCCCGACTGGAACCGGCTTAGTCCGTGCTGTTGAGTTAGCTCGTGGTGGCTCGCAGCGCGTACAAGCAAGCCGCGCGATATACCTTTGTTTGAAGATGAACTACTGTTTATACTGTGATTAAAGTGTTGCCAGAGTTCAAAATCGAATAGCGACGAGGGAATATCGATATTTCATCATCGATTCGACGTCACGCTCTGAAAAGTCTTAGCCAATAATATAATAATAATAGGTACTGCGTCTATTATCATCGTAAAATAACAGATATAAAAATAATAATTATTAATATTGAAATAATGCTGTGCCGACCCCAGATCATTGGGATATGGGCAAGGAGATGATGATTGAAATATTGAAGTATAAAATACAGTAACAATCGGGGAAATACATGTTATGTTTGGTCCTCCTAGTTCATATTTTTTTAAACGGTGATATCTAAACGCGCATACAAAAAACCTGAAACCTAAAACAAAACTAACGCGCGTAACTGTCGTAGTTCGGTGTGCTTAGTTTTTTTACTGAGCAGTTCTGTGTTTTATCGTGGTGCGGTTTAATTTTTTACTGCGCAAATATTTTTTTTTAAATATCCTTGCGAACAACATTAGGTGTTTTTATGGCAACATTTGTGCATTTTAAGTTCTCACCCATATAATTGCGCTAGAGCTAAGGCAAACGTACCAATGCTCGACGCCTCAACGCCCAGTAGATTACACCCATCTGTCACCTGTCTTACTATGACATAAGATTGCAAGTGCCATGTATTAATTAGGTCAGTGTTGAGCACAGCGACGTATACCTTAGAGTTTGGCTTGTTCGATTTTTGGCATCATGTTGCTTGTGATTAGTAAATAAGATGTTGTATTATTAAAAAAAAATAGTGCGACGACATTAGATTGTAATACATAGATACAAAGAAACACTTACAACTTACAAGCACAAACACAAAAGCTTTATTAATTATATTTACTGTTATTTGTTTATACGCTTATATGGCCGAAGTGCGCGGATAAAACCGTCCGAAAACAATTGGCATTGAAAGGTCTGTCGAATGCGTTATTATTTCGATTGCCTATTATTGCGGGCCCCATATACGAGCGGTTTACTAGAAATAAGTGAATGCTAAAAATATAATATACCTGATGGAACTAGTGAACAAAGACCAATGATGGACACTTGATTCCTATGTTACAGAACATAAGGATTCTTCATTTATTTTTGATGTATTAATTAAGTATACCTTATAATCTTTGAATTTTGAGTTAAGCCCATTATTGGTGCCTTCACCTTAAAGGGTCCAACATTGGTGCCGTCACCCTAAAGGAAATAAAATCGTAGTCCGAGATTAAAGCTAAAGTAAAGCTCTATTTTACTGGGTTATTAAAATGAAAAATGCGATAAGATTTCTGGGTAAAACCTAACTGCTTTTAGCGTTCGTATTGTTTATAACTCGGCTATAATTAATGTGAATAGAATAAGAGTTATTTATTATAATGTAGACAATACGATGTCATGTCAAGAGCAATAAATCTTTTTTTTTTTAATGGTCGCACATCAACTGCCGCCCATGGACAGTACAGATGAAGCTACTTTTGCGTTTTTTTGTCTTTTTTTATGTTTTTTAAATTGTAAAATTATACTATTTGTATAGAATCAATTTGCATCAACTGCATCGTATTGATGGTGTTTTTATTTGACCCCGTATAATTTATTACTTGTATTGACGTGAAAGAAAGACTAAAAAACCGGCCAAGAGCGAGTTGAACTCGCGTGGAGAGGGTTCCGTACATATATGACTCAGTACATAATATCACATTTGAAATCCTCACAGTGAGTCGCGAGTTCACTACTACTAGCGCTATCTAGTGGTGTTTTGTGAACTATTTTCCATAAGTGAACGTATTATATTAACTTTAGCACTATATTTTCAATTGATAGAATTCTCATAGGTTTTCCTGGAATCTACAAGCAATTACCTTTTTTTTTTTTTGGTTTTTTTTTCAGCATTTTAAGCTTAGTTCCGGAGATCAGGGGACATGGTCAATTTTTGTCTTCTTTCATGAATAAAATCAAAACTATTTATTTTACAATACTAACAAAAATATATTTGAAATACTCATAACGATTTGAGATATGACACAGTAAGGTATGCAAAACTATTTTTAAATTTCCTCATTTTCCCCCGAAAATGACGCTTACTTAAAAAAATATTAAATACTTTGCACGTCTTTGTTTAGGTCATCCAATTATATATGTGTACCAAAATGTAACTCAATCGGTCTTGTAGTTTCGGAGCAATTGGCTGTGACAGACGGATATGGGTTCCGTTTTTTCATTTTTTGTACGGAACCCTAAAAACAAAAACAAACACGATCCATATCAAAAGTTTGGTTATATTACAGAACTTATTGTTAGTAATATAATTATAATTATTTCCCATTCGGCGTGGATCTGCTACGCCGTAGAGGGCGTAGACGATGTACAATAGTCGTAGCCTACGTAGTCGTGTTTGTGTGTTAGTTCCGCTTTCGTCAATTGTTTATACAGAGCGCCTAGCCAAAATGTAAACATTAGCTTCGTTTTTCTTTTATACCGTTCAAAATGTATGGGATGACATTCTCGTGCGTAACCGACCACGTGGTCAACTGTCACCCCATACATTTTAAGCCATAGAAAATAAAAATGTACGTAGCGTTTGCATCTTGACTCGGGGCCAATGTAATGTAGCCTAGTGATTGATAAACGATCATTTTGCCGTAAAACCATTAATAATTAAAAGATAAAAAGATAAAAGATAAAATAAATTTATTCAGTAAGTAGGCCGCTCGGGCACTTTTACACGTCAAGAATCTACCAGCGCTTCCCAAGAGGAGACCACTGCTGAGAAGAAACGCCGCAAGAAACTCATCAGTCAGTCATTTTTAAACATGTTTCACACTACAATGGTACTACTTAGTCTAGCATTATATTAGCTACTAATATTAAATTAAATATAATATCAAATAACATGCGTAGTTCAGCAGGAAAACATGCCAAAAATCTTACGGGAGAGATAGAGAGAAAAGAAAAAAGAAAAAATAGAATCAACTACTTATGTGTATTATGAGATGGTGCAAGATGACCACATAAAAGTTTCGATATGTTTTCCTGCATCAACGGTGTCCCCTAGACAAGAAAAAGCAGGTTAAAGCTTTTGTTACTGAGTTAATTACTGAGTGCACAATAAAAAATATCTGCCCGGTGTCTGTACTAGAGGTGTTTCCGTGCGTTTCAACCGCCCGCGTGCAGTGGCGCCTCCACCCTCATCAATCATAAAACGCAACGCTATCGCCGGTTTATTTTCGCTCGTCTGTCATCCTCGTTGTCAGCCATGACTGATGCCTGACTACGTCAAATGAACCGTGCTGCTGCGTTTCTGATCGGATTGCTATTCTATAGCTTCGCGAATAATAATAATAATATAAAGATTATTCGGGATAAGCCTGAAAAGCGGCGCACGGAACGAATGCTACGCATGCTCGGTATAAAATGTGTGTAAATGATTATGATGTGTGTCTTTATTGTCCTTAAAACTTGTTCTCAACATGTTAGTATGTATAGTGAAGCTGAAATTTTGCATACAAAACGCAATAACGTTTCTCCCTCCTTAAACATAATCCGTTTTTTTTTTTTAGATTATATATAACTATGTGTGTACGTTTCTCGTTTTAAGTTTTATCTTTGGATGGAATAAAAAGGAATAAAAAGGAAGCGTATAAACCTAGTTTTTCATAGTAACTACAATATATTCTAAATTCGTGGAAATTGGAATTGATTTAGGAAGTGGGAAGCGTTAACGCTAAGAGCTAATTTTATATACAATTCACGCGTCGGTTCACAACCCTCTACTTCTATGGAGAAGGATATTTTTAAATTTCCCAATGTGTAGTAAGTATCATGTCACACAGAGAATGATAATTATATTTTAAATGAAAATTTGGAAAGGATGGATGAAAGAAGATTGACGAAAGAGATATACAGAGCGAAAGTAAGTGGAAGGGTCGGAAGAGCGGCCCCTAGGCGTACTTTTTCGAATCAAATCGGAGAAATACTGGAAAAGGGCCGAATCTTAAGTACCCGAAACCGACGTGCGTGCATGACTCGATGTATGAATGTGGAAGAAGCGAAAGACATTTGTCAGGATCGTAGCAGGTGGAAAGAAGTCGTCTCTGCCTACCCCTCTGGGAAACAGGCGTGATTTTATGTATGTATGTATGTATGAAAATATGGTCCTCTCTCTCTTACCGCCTATCGTTGTATACACAACAATCCTAACACACAATATACAATCCAACGAATGACCTCGTTCTATACCGTTTCAGCGGGTTGGATTTCACAATGAAACTCGCTGAGAGCGAAAAAACGAAAATAGGTTGATTGACTATGGAATTTTGGATTGGTTTAATAATTGTAACCACTATTACCGGGATAAAACGTCTACGGCGGACAATTAGTTGGAGCCTTTGAGATGCTAAATATGCTTTAGTAAACAAACCAATACGAGAACTCTAGGCGGTAAAAACCATATCGTCTTTGACCTGTTATTTAGAGGCTCAGGCCCCTATCCTACTTGTTAAAGCAATATGGCCTTTGTTATAAACATATAAATAATAAAATAAATATCAGGGGACAATGTCACACCAATTGACCTAGACCCAAACTAAGCTCTAGGCTAGTACTATGGTTACTAGACAACGATGTAAATACTTATATAGAGAAATGTATACTTAAAAACATAGACAATATCCATGACTCAGGAACAAATATTCGCGCTCATCACACGAACATCTGTATTACCGGGATTTGAACCCAGGAACGCTAGCTGCGGGGGCAGGGTCACTAACAACTAGGGTAGCGTATCGTCATGTTATTATATTGTTTAACTCGGCCACTATTATTCATGTAAATAAGAGCTATCAAAACGTTTATAATACGATAATATGCCAAATGGCAACAATTATATTCTAAGGGTGCAGCAATATTGCCTTAGATATGTTAACATATTATCAGCCATTATTGTCAAGTAAATAAAAGCTACCGTATTATCAACGATATGATAGCAAGTCAAAGGCATTATAGTTTTACTCCGTAGATGCCCTGTGGCGGTCGCCGTTTTAATAGGTACATTGGGATTGAAATATGTAATACCGTAGCAGAAAACAAAAAATAAAATAAAAATAAATAAATAAATATCACGGGACAATGTCACACCAATTGACCTAGTCCCAAACTAAGCTCTAGGCTTGTGCTATGGGTACTAGACAACGATATAAATACTTATATAGAGAAATATATACTTAAATACATAGAAAACATCCATGACTCGGGAACAAATATTCGCGCTCATCACACAAATATCTGCCCTTACCGGGATTTGAACCCAGGACCGCTAGCTTCGTAGGCAGGGTCACTACCAACTAGGCCAGCGCGTCGTCAAAACGCGCGTAAAAACTCAGTACCTCTTATAATTCTATATAATAGTTTTATGCTGCTCAGCTCACCTGTTTACGGCTACTCCACTAAGTCTATGTATACTTATGTCGACATGTGGAGGGTGATCTCCAAAAACGCAAAACCAATTTTAAAAAATAATTTTGCATTTCAAAGTTAGGACATGCGCCGACAACAACCCGCGGCAAAAGATCTAAAAAGGGGATGGAAATGAGAACGTCCTATATCATTCCAATCGCCAAATCACTCGTTCAACCGTCGCCGGCACGCCTTCCATCACACATTCCTATCTAGGAGCCTAATATGGCTGCGTTTATCGCGTGACAAAATATGGATAAAACATGCACGAGAGTGACGGATGCCCACTGGTATAACTGCTATAGCTCTGTCTCTTTCTCTCAACCTAAACTGGACTGCTTTAGTATGACATGACAACCCCTTTTAGGATTCTTTCATCGTAAGAGGATCTAATACATGGTTCAGAATAGTTGTTATTGCAAATAATACGATGATTTAGTAGTAACAGGGAATATTCATGGCGTTTTTTACAGCTTTAGCTTGGTAAATGAATGCTTAAAAGGGTGCCCCCTCCACCCCCCCTATGGCTCTTTTACTATGTTTATCTCCTGACTTTCTGCTTTCAACTTTTCCACCCACAATTATTCGTTGCCATGACTACTGCAACAGTAGCCGAGTCATGTTACAAACAGTGGAGAAAAATAATTTTATTAATAGCTATAAAAATATCCAAGATATAGGCCAAAAAAGATTTGTTCCTATTTCTTTCTAGCAAAATACATATAGAGTTTACATGACGTTACAGTGCATATCGGCTTTCTCTCTCCAACGGCTTTTTAATTTCACTTTTGGTGCGATATATATGTATTTATAAAGGAATGCGTTTTTAAACATGCATCTTCCCCAGAATTACCGTACATTTGTACATTTGGCGTTAAGAATGGCCGACCTCACACGTTAGGGTAAGAGTACACGTGCCACAGATAACCGAATTCTGCCTAAATAATTGCCCCGTGTACACTGAGGCTTAGCCTGTTGATTAATGTGCCTGGTAACGAGATCGAGCCGATTAGGCTAATGCAGGCTCTGTGGAACACGCGGTTAACACTTTGTCGGACTAACGTGACGTAACGAGTGCAGCGGGATGTAAAGGGGAGAAAAGAGCGTGTAAATGCGATAAGGATGTAAATTGCAACATGTCATTACATGTTGCTAAGCGTGTTGCGTGTTACTAGTTAGTAATTATAGTTTGTTTATAAGCATTTGCTGGAACAAGATGTAGGGTAGAATTTTAGACCGATCATGGAATGTTTAGTGTCTGTTGATATATTTATAGGTTTATATATGATTGTATTTGTTTATGTATTTTTATTTATAAATACAATATGTATGCGTGTGTATATCATGCCCCTTTTGTAAGTACTTTATGGGCAAAGTTTTTTTTTTAAATAATTATGTTTTTAGGCATCAGTACCGTCCAGTCCGCCATTAGTACCTTTTTTTGTGAAACCATGTATAAATAAATACAACAACCTTAAATAACATCGATACGGTTTGTAAACGGACGGTTAGTAGAGAGTTTACTATTGATATCTTCTTTAGTTAATTGTTTGAATTAGCTTTGTAAAGGTTGGGTTAGCGGTGTTTATTCCGAGATTCCATTAGTGGGGCAAAGAGGAGGAGAAATATGACAACGGTTGAACGTTTCAGGTACTTCCAAATCCACCGTTGAATAAACGGAGTTTAAATTTAAATTTACCATCGTTTTGTGAAATTACTTTACGAATTTACTAATGAGACCGTGTGCAAATTATTACAGGGAATCAATATTTGAGACACTTTGCAATTGTCTATTTGGATGATCGAATGTGATGGCATACGTGAAAATGACGCGAATAGAAGATTGATGGGGTTTATGGTTTTCCTTTTGGCTTTGGACTCGGAAACAAGTCCACCAGAAAACTAATGTACGTTGGAAAGTTCTATTAATCTTTAAAATACTATCAGTTATTTTTTAGGCTAATCAGGTGAGGGCAAGGCAAGAAGAGCACGAACTACAAGTAGGTGGTTAAACGTCACTCAAAACACTAACCCCCCTTTTTTATAACCGCACAGTAAACCTGTTTTTGTTAAAGTACTGATTCTGTCAATTTCTGTCAAATTCAAATGTCATAACGACGGATAAGGACAGAGTATTTGGATAGCGCACGGCTATAGACCCCTGTCAATGATGAAAATGGGGTGAGGCGGGTATAGGGGGAGGAACCGGGCGCCGCAAGCGAATTTTTGCTGCGAGGAAAGCTATAGCTTGAAAAAAGTATTACAAAAAACAAAGCTCACTTTTCAATTTGTCACTTTGACAGATCAGCAATTTGGAGCCGGGGAATTGTAGTGAGCTTTACAGTGACAATTTAAGCTGAATGAAACGGGTGTCATTCGCGATCCATAATTTTATTTGTCCTAAAGTCATATTGCATAGCACATTTGCCCTTAGTTATGTTTGGCACAGCTTACATTTGCCATAATGACATTGTCATAACGTTGTTTTGTCCTAAACCTCATTTACCATAACTTTACATTACCTAAGCGTCTAAATACCTAATGTTATACGCACTAATAATGAAACGCATAAGCCACGTTTAATAAAACAAATAAATAAATAGTCAGAGCAGAAAAGTAATTCAAATATACTTTGGAAAAAAAACATTATGGATCCCAATAAACACCCGTAAGAAACATTTAATATAAACTAAATTACTCTAGCGATCTCTGTCCGATTGGATTCCCTCTCTACCTCTCTATCTGAAGAAACGTCAGTTCACTTTGCATCCTGTATTAGGTCTTAAAACGGGGAGTGTTCTGTAGAATTATTCGGCTTATTATCGGACGCTGAGTTCCACCATCGAACCACTCATAAAGCCAGGATCCATCTACATAACCTTGATAAGTAGCGTTCATCCACCGTCTGATTCACTAGGCACGTTTTGTCTCAGGTAAACCATGGAACTAACCTCTTTTTCCTTCCGTTTTTTCATCGGATATGCAAACTTACAAAGCAGAAAAATAAATGCACAAATACACTTTTAATAATGCAAGGTGGAATACAGTACGACCCCATTTGAACCAAGTAATATCGCCAGTGAGTCTAACAAATAGCCTTGTGTATTTTATAGATTTTCCTTGATAAAATAAATAGAAGACGGCGAGATGAAACTGGTATCTAAGATTGCATCATTCCAAGTGAATTGTCATACTATCGTGGTATAAATTGAGTTTATTTTGGGTTTATATTGATAAAAATAAAATAAAAAAAATAAAATAAAGTTTATTTGGTTAAACAATAGGAGTGTACATCACAATAAGGTTGGGATCTCCTATTAAGTATTTAAATACTTGTATCAGGAGAACCCGCTCTTCCAAATACAACGGGTTTAACAAACTTCCTATAATTAGAACATTTGCATAACAAAGAATTAAAACAAGAAAGGCAAAGAGTAATATTACTAAGACTTAATTAATAAATACTAGGTAATATCCCTAATTAGGAACTCTTCATTTGATCTATGTGATCTCTAAATTTTGTGAGTGTGTGTGTGTGTGTGTGTGTGTATGTCTCTGTGTGTGTGTATGTGTGTGTGTGTGCGTGTGCGTGTGTGTATGCTTGTGTGAGTGTGTACGTGCGTATGGGTATGTATATAACTGGGACACTCAATTATAGTTTCAATTAATTATGAGACTATAAGGAGGTTCATTTTGTTATAATATAGGTCATAAATAAATAAATAAGTAATAATACCTGTGACTTATAACTTACAAGCAGCTCGAGCGAGTTGATGCGTTAGAGTACAGTTGGATAGTTATGTGTGTGTGGGAGTGTGTGTGTGTGTGTGTGTGTGTGTATATGAGCGTATGGGTATGTATATAACTGGGATACTCAATTATAGTTTCAATTATGAGACTATAAGGAGGTTCATTTTGTTATAATATAGGTTATAGATAAATAAATAAGTAATAATACCTGTGACTTATAACTTACAAGCAGCTCGAGCGAGTTGATGCGTTAGAGTACAGTTGGATAGTTATGTGTGTGTGGGAGTGTGTGTGTGTGTGTGTGTGTGTGTATATGAGCGTATGGGTATGTATATAACCGGGATACTCAATTATAGTTTCAATTATGAGACTATAAGGAGGTTCATTTTGTTATAATATAGGTTATAGATAAATAAATAAGTAATAATACCTGTGACTTGCAACTTACAAGCAGCTCGAGCGAGTTGATGCGTTAGAGTACAGTTGGATATGTGTATGTGTGTGTGTGTGTGTGTGTGTGTGTGTGTGTGTGTGTGTGTGTGTGTGTGTGTGTGTGTGTGTGTGTGTGTGTGTGTGTGTGTGTGTGTGTGTGTGTGTGTGTATGTGTGTATGTGTGTGTAAGTTACAGCCTAAAGTCAGTCGTCTCATTATTACGACTAATCGCTACGAGATAAGAATTGTTACATAGTTGTTGTATTATATAAGTATATTATATTATTTGAATAAGCAGACCAAACAACAGAGATGTGGAGATAAGTTAAACATAGCTAATCTGGGAGAGAAGAGCTTCAGATTCGTCATATGAAAGATCTCTAAGCCATTCTATAATCTTTTTTTTGCAGTCGTACCGTTTAGTTGAGTAGATTTTAATTTTTTTATTTATCCTATTATAGATATATGCAGACTGCACACAGTATTGTCTCCTTGCGAAGGCCGATTTCCTGAAGGGGACCGGTGCAGGCGCAAGAGTTCTCCTTCCTTCTTTAGATGGTTTAAATGGCAGTTGGCTATGAAGCCTTAACACCACCGAGAATATGTAAAGCTTACGCATGCTCAGAAGCTCACAATTGATGTTTTAGTTTACCCTGGTTTTGTCGATAATCATTTCATAGAACGTGGCACTTCACAGTACTTTCATTTCCTCGTTAGGCTTTTCTAGGTGCAGAAGTTAACCTTATTACCCTTGATATTAATATTAAAGTTAATTTTTGAAGTTAACTTGACAACCTGAAATTCGATGAAGTTAAGTTCAGTTGATACATTCGATGAAATTTTGTCTGTAAAATGTGACACTGGGGATGAAAGGGTGATGCTTAGAATTTTCACTTTAGCGTAAAGGTATTTTATCTCAGTCGGAACGTCAGTTAATTAGTGGCCTAGGGCTCAATATCAAAGGGCTTTAGATTCCAATTACCCTCGAGTGGTCTGTGTACTTGTTTACATTCTCCATACCTTAATAAAAACTATATAAAACATAAGCAAAGCAGCCCAAATAGAGCAGTGAAAACGGGTCACTTTGTATAAAATTTCCATATATGACCTTTTCATTGCTCTTGAGTGTACATCCAGTACTGAGAGCGTAGCCAAGAAGTAAGCGCTACTAACATATATAATTTCTATCGACTTGAAATGTATGGAGTTGACATAAGCTTACGTCGATCGTATACACTTATACATTATGTCAATTTTCGAAAATGGCTAAATTAGCGTTATGTGTCTTGACAAGGCCTCCTCTGGCCTGTTGAGTGTAGTAGTGTGTAGTAAATATTTCCATCGTAAGTATTTTTTCCTTATTTTTTTATATTGTTCCGAATATGTGTGCTCGTTTGCCAACTCTATGCCATAAAAAAATAATATATATAATGATATTGCGATTATGTAGATTCTAAGCCCTTTTGATATTGGTATTCCAAGTATTCATATTACGAATATTGCCATTTCAAGGAAATGCAATTCTTATTTCCAGTAAGTTTCCAGTTCTTAGTAGCACCCGGTAACGCAATGACGTAGTTGCTAATATGACTTTATAATAACGCATACCTGTACATCTATGTAAACACCCTGTTGTAAGAAGTCTACACCCTGTATTATAAAGACTTGTAGAATGTATATTTTGTATTTATTTATTTGCTTTTCTAATATTTATGTAACCACTGACTTTCGGACGGTGGTAGAGTCAACAGCATAAATAAGTGATCATTTACGGACCTTCTCACTTTCAATCGTCCACAAACGCCTCAAACGCCCGCGACCTGTACGCGTAGAATTAGTTTCTTGCTACTCCCCCTATTACCTTTGGGGGTCGACTTTCAAAAAATCATTCCTACTAAGAAAGGAATTCTCACTTAAATCGTGAAAGGAACCCCTGTACCAAATCCAAGCTTCTAGGAACAGTAGTTTTGGCTGTGCGTTGATATCTAAGTCGGTGAGTCAGTTTTGACTTTAGATTTCAAACACGACGTTAAAGTGACAAGGTACATAAATGATCACTTATTTATGCTGTTGACTGTACTACATGGCTTTTTTTTTTGCTGCAAATAATCTACAAAAACTCCCCTCTACACATAATGACCAACCATCCTGTATAATTTGTCTATGGGGGAGTTAGAAACAGGAAAACGGCATTTACGGAATTTGCTGCTAGTAATTGCTTCCTTTCGCTATTCACTTCGTTTCTGCGTTCTTAATAAATACACCATTTATATATTTAGCCTGTATTCATCGCTCTGCCTAATCATTCCAATAAGTCTTGTGATATACAGCTAAATCAGTTTGTTTGTTGCCAATTATTAAACGGTAAGCTAAATTAATGCGCATATTATGTATAAAAATTAATAATGAGTATTTGATACGGTTATTGAATTAAACTAATTAACAATAAAATTTGATTACAAGTTAAACGGAATAATTTCTTAACTCTTTTGACTTCTTTCAATAATAGTCCGGGTAGAGAGAAAAAAAACCGGTCAAGTGCATGTTGGACTCGCCCACCGAGGGTTCCGTACAAATTTTTAGGTAATCATAAATCGAAAAAATAATTAAAAATCTGTTTAAGCTTGTGCTAATGAAGCCCTTTCATACGTTACCCCACGATACATGACACGGATAACTCAATTCAAAATTTATATTTTTCAGTTATTTTTATCCAATACTTGGAGTATAAAAGGGTTTTTCATCACACTTGCTCGTAAATGGTGTTATTCCATGCCTGTATACAGAAGGACAATGGCCTAAATTGTTCCCGCGGGAATTATGGCGAGTTTGTCATCCCTAGGGAGTAATGACTTTCTTTTTAAAATTTGCAACTCTTTTGTACATCATTTCTGACTAAGGAGGTTTAATTTTCAGCCAAAAATTAAATCGGTTTCTAATTTCATCTTTAAAAATTAGCTATAGACTAACTTACATTACACAAAACCTATACGCTTCATTAAACTTCATTATTTTTATACCTATTTCAAGTTTATATCAACATTTATCATTAATTTTAGTAATTATATTTTTTTATGAAATTGGCTAAATCTGGCTCGAATCCAGGTCGAAACTAAACGCAGTTATTATCTGTGGTAGAGGTCACAAAAAAAATATCGTTTCCATTTACGTTCCCGTTCGTCAAAAGTTATTTCTTTATATTTTGCAGAGTTAAAGTGTTTTCTCTTTGTTTTTTTTCCTCGCAAATGTGATGAAAACCATTGTGTGTATCACAGGCAGTAAGGGGATTACTAACTCGAGTCATTAAAAGCACTCCGCCTTCGGCGTCGGGCTTCTAACACTCTCGTTAGTAATTCCCTTCATACTACCCTTGATGCACAATGTACTATTACTTGCCCAATTTCATAGTTCTAGGTCATCGGAATATATGCTTGATTCCCTTGAGAGTGTCGAAATATAAGTATTTCGCTGCATAAACAGCCATATCTTTTTTTTTACGTTTACCTAGAAGTTAAATTTTTTCACAGCTTCAAGGTAATGTACACCTAAGTATAATGGGTTTAAATTTAACTCGATACGTATACGCGTTCCCGAGATAAAGGGGCCTGACAGACAGACGGACGGACTTACGGACGGACAACAAAGTGATCCTATAAGAATTCAGTTTTTTTTATTTTGAGGTAAAACATGTATTAATAACATTAACTTTACGGATCTACTATTTTCCATTGAGAAGTTCCTAAGGTCACTTTCTGTCTCCATCATCAAACCAGCTCGATGGCACCATATTAGTCATTGGAATTGTATAAGTATCCAAAATTTCAAGTCAATCCTGACAATCAGTGCGTAAAATCGACTTCCAATATTTGATTATCTACATTATATGTATGTGAACACTTTATTGCACAAACAAAATAGATCTAGAAACGCAGCAGCGTGTCCAGCCAAAATCACGCCAAAAGGAACGAGAGCGCAGCCGTGTATTATTTACACGAACCGTTTGGAGCAAATAAAAATTGATTTTTGAATAATTCGAATTACAAATAATTTAACGTAGTGAGCTAAAAAACCGGCATTTTTCTTTCCCATGCCTTCAATATTCGGCAAAAAGGGTCCGGTGTGTAACGTCAATGTACCTTTCCGTACAATCAATCATTCACTACATCAATCCTTACCCAGCAAAATGGTTCTTAATAAAATATCACTGTAATGGGAACCCCAGGAAATTCAGGGCATAAATCATAATAATCGATAGATTAGTCCCATGACGACCCTCGTGGAAAAATAATTTGGTTGAAAAGGCTACCGGCTACCTACATTAATCTTACCTTATGTGAGGTTTAAGCAAATAATGTTTTCCGAGTAAATTTATAGACAAGCAATAATATATAAGCCAATATTGGGCACAGATATATCTGCCACATCTCCATTTGATTTAAATGACATAGCATAAAAACCCGTAGGACCAAGCAGGTCAAGTTTTCAGGTTTTTACTTAAAACTAAAATCTTGGCTGCTTGGGAAAGCAGCTTCTCTGTTGAGAAGTTCCTTAGTGAATAGGTACTTAGACTGGTATGTATAATAATGAAATGAAAATAAATGATAATAATACAACAGTTTATTATGCTTTGTCTTGTCTAGGGGACACCGTTGATGCAGGATAACATATCAAAATTTTATGTGGTCGTCTTGCACCATCTTATATACACATAAGTAGTTGATTCAATTTTTTCTTTTTTCTTTTTCTCTCTCTATCTCTCCCGTAAGATTTTTGGCATGTTTTCCTGCTGAACTACGCATATTGTTTGATATTATTTTTAATTGAATATTTGTAGCTATATAATTAATGCTAGACTAAGTAGTACCATTGTAATATGAAATATGTTTAAAAATTACTGACTGCTGAGTTTTTTGCGGCGTTCCTTCTCAGTCAGTGGTCTCCTCTTGGGAAGCGCTGGTAGATTCTTAAAGTGTAAATGTGGCCCTGCCCCACTTTTACACGTCATTTTTTATCTTTATTATTAACTGTAATGTGTAATATCATGCAACACTTAATTTTAATTATTTTAACTTTAATAAAGAATATGAATATGAATATGAACTACTTACCGAGGTAAATCTTATGTGTGATTTTCCAAGGGCCTACATTTTTCGACTCTCGTCTGATTTGGCTAGACTGACAGAGGATAGACATGACATGACATTATTATTTATGAATTGTCGGTCAGGGCAAATACATGTATGTATGTAAGCTCTTTAATGTACAAAAACACAGAAATTAAAATACAATATTTACAGAAAAGGAACGTACAAAGGCGAACATATCCCTTTAAGGGATCTCTTCCAGGTAACCTTTGAGTACAAAAACAAAGTTTACATTAACAGTGTGAATTAAATTTAGACCTTTTTTAGAATAATAGTAACAAAGACATATATAAAAATAATAATAATAAATATCAAAACAAATAAATACACAAACAAACATGTATACACATGAAATACCTATAGATATAATACACATTTTTTTTTAAATAGGTATTATATTGAAACAAAGAAATTTTTCCTTGTAGAGTTGGATATGTGTTTGTGTAAGTGCAGCCTTGGCCAAAGGTGTTGAGCGCTCATGCGATTTTCATATAGAAGCAAACTTTAAAAGGTGCATTTATACTTTTTATTATAGAAATTTGTATATCTATCGAAAGGATAGTCATATTTATTGATGTTAGGGAAATTCCGTGACAAAAAATACAATTAATTTTATTGTAAAACCTGACAGTTACTAGCTTCAGTTTTCACACTAAAATGGCTATACTACCACGATATTTACTGATGATTTGCACAAGTTTAAATCATATTTATATTTTACGTCTTTGTGTATTCTTTAAATTGAAAAAATACTTTATTTATAGTTACAAAGGAAAACGTGGTGAGATCAACACCTTTGGCAAAGCCTGTATTTGTTTGAGATTTTTTGTTGTATATACGTTTTTATTTATCTAGATAAATATGTTTATCGTTGCCTAGTACAAGCCGGGGACTAGGTCAATTTGTGTGAGGTTGTCACCTTTTTTTTTATCAACCATCTGATTCTCGCTAAGGAACAGCAACTCGTGAATACGGCAGCAAATCGTGAGTTGAAAAGACTGTAAGTTCGTGATGATGAAAAGGTATATTTTCTGTTTTTTATATTTATTTTTCTAAGCGCTACAGTCGAAAGCTTAAACTCGATTTAGTACTGATTCTTTGTATAACATTTTAATCATAATGTTTTCCGACCCAATTTCCTTTTAAAACCCAAATTAAAATGGTGCCACAAACAAAATCATAGTTAGCCTAATTAATTTACTTGTAAACGCAAACATTTTCCTTATTGCAACATTAAATAATTTACTGAACCTGTTTACCTTCAAAGTAATATGGCGTCTCAGCTAAATTAGCACGGGCTCAAATACTCGTAGACCCTAATGAATTGTCGTTAAGGAAACTGAAAGCGTTAACAGAATGTTAATCTAAACGGTGATTATCTGGAAGGCAGTACATCTTACCTAACTTTAAGAGATCCTTTTTTAAATCATATTTGGAATATCTGTAGGTAGGGTAAAGTAACCAGTGGTCAGACTGAGACCTGTAGTCGGCCTCTGCCTATACTTTGTATGGGTGGGAGGAGTACGAAAGATATATTTCCCACTCTTCGCACTCATATAAGGCCGACTACTGGTCTCTGGCTAACCACTGGTGACTTTACCCTATCTGTTTTCTTCCCCAATGAACAAAAACACTAAAAATAAAACGACGTCTATTTTAGTTATCTTTAGTCTTACCTTGTCCTACCCTGGTCCCTAATGTGATCTGGAAAGGTATTCTGTGGATCTGATTGTTATCCGACTGCGTAAGAAAGGTTGGGTTAAAGGTATGATAACGGCTTCGTTTTTCGAGTGTAAGTTTTATATGTCTTTTATTTGGGACGGTTTGCAGCCTTATCATTATCAGGTAAATTATTAAATAAAATAAATATCAGGGGACAATGTCACACCAATTGACCTAGTCCCAAACTAAGCTCTAGGCTAGTACTATGGGTATACATAGAAAATATCCATTACTCAGGAACAAATATTCGTGTTCATCACACAAACATCTGCCTTTACCGGGATTTGAACCCAGGACCGCCAGCTTCCTAGGCAAGGTCACTAGCAACTAGGCCAGCGCGTCGTCAAGAGGTGTCGTTAGATTCTGTGAATTTGGTGGTTACATGACTGAATCAGGAGGGTTATGTTTTTCGAGTGTATGTATTGTATGTCTATTTATTCGGTACGCTCTTCAGCCTAAACGGGTTAAGAGATTTTGACATCTAAGATGTCGTTAGGTTCGTCTTGGAATAACATAGGCTATTACAATAATATAATGTCTTTAATACTTTAATTCAAACAATGGTAATTGTCGACAATATAAAAAAATGCTCGCGTTTGAAAAGCTTGCTATTTATTAGACTTGTTTGCTGATTTGTTAAGGGGAATGGCTTATAAATAATTCGTGTTCCGGCCTTAAAAGAAAATAAAAAATAAAAAAATCATTTTTAAAATTACTCGATAATCTTGGGCACGGCTTTTCATACAAAATGCGATACCGTTTCTTACCTTTAACATCGTCCGAATTTTACGATTTTTGAATATGTTGTAGATATTAGGAAAAACTATACGTCTGTCCGTTTTCCCTTCCAAAGTAGCAAATATTTATTATAGAGAAACAAAATTAAAAAAAAATTAAAAAAATCTCGAATATCGGACTTGATTTCCGGAGTGAGAAACGTTATCCGCCGTCATTTTTTGACAGCTACGCGATTTAATCGCCCTTTCTCCATTTCCTAAGTCGCTTTTATTTGACAGCCACGCGATCTAATCCTCTTGATTCGCTTTGATATTTCACGACCGCTCCCTGAAGCCCTACGTCGTTCCTAATGTTCCGGTAAATTGTAATGAACGCTAAATTTCACTTTACTGCTCTGTTTTCCCAATTATCAATTGGGTTTAGTGCTCGATTTTGCTTACTTTACTGGTCATTTCATTGGTCTATTGGGTTGTGAACGTTTTACGTGGAATTGGTTATTTTCACTGGGTTTTATGGCGAAAATAAACCGAATAAAACACTTGTCTAATACTAAAATTACTAAAATTACACTAGGTACTATAAAGGTAGGTGCAGCTTTATATAAATAAAATGATTGATCTCCGATGGTAGAGCTTATTTATTCAACTTTATAAATTAACTATACTGGTCTAACAGTGACCAGTCTAAGGACACGTGTGTCTTGTATCACGTTCAGGGGGCGAGTCTCCAGAAAACAAACGAGATAAACAGTCGCTGTTCAATCGAATTACTAAAATCGAATTCAAAATATTAAAACTAACAGTGACGTTTATACAAAAAGTACAGTGCAACAAGGTTACCAAAAACCTTCTTGCACTACATCCCTCGTCCCTCTGGGAACTAGGATGGAACCTACCAGTCCCTATTGCCCTACCTAAGCGGGGCCCTAGCATCCGTTCTGTTGTACAGAATAGCTAACTGTGCGAACAAAACATGTCGGTGAAAAGTTTAGTTAATAAAAAGCAAACCGACGTATAATAGTACACAGTTAATAAAAAACAAACCGACATATATTAGAACACAGTGAGCTTTCACCCGCACAAACCCCGCAAAACATCGGGTGGCAGATGCAAGACAAAATAACTACCTGCCTAACCTTAACAAACAAACTTGATAGCTCAGCATAGAAGATGCAGACCTATCAAGAACCTATCATTCCAGCATTGAAGATGCAGGAATACAAAACTCTGACAGTTCAGCATGGAAGATGCTGAATTGTCTTACAAAGATTTCCTACCTATCCCTACAAATAACCCTATTAGATCACATGGAGGATGCTGACCTTGCAACAACTCTGACAGTCTAGCATGGAAGATGCTAGCTTGTCTCACAAAGAAGGTAAGATGGACCTATGTCCACTTTCATCCGTCAGTGACATGACCTTCGCCCTGTCACTTCTGGACCAAGTTATCCTACCTGTAGGAGTAATATTCATGATATCGCTCCCCAAATAAAAATTCAAAATTATTATATTTTTATTCCTAACATATTATATATTAAATAGAGCCGCGCCTGTATCACACATCTCGGCCTGAGATATGGATACAGCGTCTTCGCAGCATGATGATGCACGATGCAGACAGCCATGGCACCAGGGCGTCTTGTGGTCATCTTTTTCACAGTCAGCTTTCCGCCTTCTGTGATGCAGACAGCCATGGCACCAAGGCGTCTTGTGGTCATCTTTTACAACTTGTTTTGCGATGTATTTCCACATGAAAAAGAAACTTTATTAAGACACCTGGTAAACACAAGTTAAAAAGTTAAAGCTGATGCATCATCATCATCATCAAACTGCATGGCACCAACTCATAATGCGCAGCATGTGGCAGTTCAGCAGCTAAGTCATGCAACCAACTATATTTTAATTCAAAACAAGATAATCACAAATAGAGAGAGTGAGAGCAATCCTAACTCTCAGATGGGAACTTCTTAAAGGGACTAAGAATTACTAAAAATCAAAAATCAGTTCCAGTCGCTAGGTTTTGCGCTTATCCTTTGCTCCACTGAAAATAAATTCATTAATAAAACATTAAGAAATACCGTACAGTAATCACTGAATCGATTTGTCATGCCTTCACTGCTGCACGACCGGAGCGCCTGCCTACTTCTTAACCACTACTATAAGACATCGGTCATCAGTCATCTGACAGCCATCATCTGTCATCAGGCTTCTCAGCTCAGCATCATTGAACATGAAATAAACAACACACATAATAACACAAAATACAATTAATCAGTAACACCTGCGAATAAATAACAAATAAACAATAAGTAATCCTCTAGTCCCAGTAGTTCGGTTGATTAGTCCGGGGCCGAACTACTGCCACACTTTTCTTCCCATTAGTTCGGTTATGACGTCAAACCGAACTACTGAGAATTCAAACGACTCAAAAGTACGGTTAAGGATGCACACACATACACAGCACAGCTAAATAAAAAATCAAAGAGAGATTTATTTCATTACATTTTTAAATAAAAAAAAAGGATAAGTAACTTCGTCGTATTAGATCGCTCACGCTTTAAAGGTTGAAACGGTTCTCTGCCTTTTGGTCGAAATACGTTTGGTCGAATCCGTCGAATGTATCGTTTCACAACTTTTTCATTTGCCAACCCGTATTATGGTAAATAATGTCAGCAGGCGGGCCCCGCCCACAGCTGTAGAAGCTTAAAACAACATGTTTATTTTATGGGTGGGTCCCGCCTGCGTTGACTATAAAATAAAGCCTAAACGTTGCAGTGCTGACATTATTTAGCATAATACGTTGCTGGTTTTTTGCTTTTCCGTCAAGAAAACGTTTTTGCAGTCGGGTTTTTATGGTTCCGTAGCCAAATGGCAAAAAACGGAACCCTTATAGATTCGTCATGTCTGTCCGTCCGTCTGTCCGTCCGTATGTCACAGCCACTTTATTCCGTAACTATAAGAGCTATACTATGGAAACTTTGTAAGTAGATGTATTCGGTGAACCGCATTAAGATTTTCATACAAAAATAGAAAAAAAACAATTCATTTTTGGGGTTCCCCATACTTAGAACAGAAACTCATTTTTTTTTTCATCAATCCCATACGTACATCTATGGATAGGTCTTCAAAAATGATATTGAGGTTTCTAATATATATTTTTTCTAAACTGAATAGTTTGCGCGGGAGACGCTTCCAAAGTGGAAAAATGTGTGTCCCCCCCCCCGTAACTTCTAAAATAAGGGAATGATAAATGTAAAAATAATATATTTTATGATGTACATTACCATGCAAACTTCCACCGAAAATTGGTTTGAACGAGATCTAATAATTAATTTTTTTTTTAATACGTTATAAATCGTAAACCGCATTTTACCTTTCATTCAATCAACTCCAATATAATAAAGAATAAAGAAAAACATTTATTTAGATGTATAGTGGTACGGAACCCTACGTGCGCGAGTCCGTTTCGCACTTTGCCGGTTTTTTATTATTATTTTAATTTTGACTTTTTAGTTAATTTTTAATATTAATAGGTACGAGCAAGTGCACGAAAGTGTTCAACTTGGAGCAGAAGGAATGGTATCTATGCCTTACAATCGTTCATTCTGTACCGACACTAATATATTTATATCCCCAAAAAAAACGGGACGTTTGCGACACTCTCGCTGCGAAGACAAATCCAATGATACCTCATTTGTCAAAATAGTCCAAGCCGTTTTTACTGTAGCGGGGAACATAGAACTGGACATACATACCTACATGACTGTGAAAAACATAACCCTCTTTTTGAGCTCCGCCGCAGTCGGGTAAAATATTCAAATAGTTAAGTTTGTAATTACAATCTAAATTGCAGTTTACAAACTAACCACGACCTATGTCGATGTAATATTGTAGGTATAGGGACAATATTTTTTCAATGGCAAGTTAAGTTTGTCCCTCAATCCAAAATACAGATTTTTTGGCGTATCCGATTCGCACTTGGCCGGATTTTTTAATAATAAAAGTTGTTTGCACATCATTAACCGAACTACACACCACTTCCCAATAGTCCGGTTTGACGTCACAACCGAACTAATGGGAAGAAAAGTGTGGCAGTAGTTCGGCCCCGGACTAATCAACCGAACTACTGGGACTAGAGGTAAGTAATAAACAATAAACAATTAAGCAATAAGCATGTATAAACCCAATCATCTCCCCCCTTAACATAGCATGCACAACCCATCTTCCATGAAGAACCCAAGTGCCATGCGATGTGTGAGATGAAACCAAACAGGTTTCTTCCAACCCTATGGGCATAAAGGAATTCTCACAACCACAGGCAGCGTGGATACATGGAAACACCAACATCAAATTCATTTCCCCTGGTTTATTCATGCTTATTCACAATTCACCACACTGTAACAAAAAAAAACAAACATTAACACACCTTAAACCTAACAAACCTAACCTAGCCTATAAACTATAAAACCTTAAACCCTAGCATAAAACTTTTTCAAACGATTCCTATGTACAATCAGCACTTTTGCTGGCATACCGACCTTTTTTATTTTATAATTCTCGTTACCAAGTCTGGCAACTATTATGTAAGGTCCCTTGTACCTTCGACTGAGCTTGAAGCTGCGACCTGATTCTCTCTTTGGGCAATATAACATCACCAGATCTCCAGCCACATAAACAATATCCTTGGACTTTCTGTCATAATAAGCCTTCTGCTTACTTTGTGCCATTCGGATATTTTCCGCCACCTTATTTACCAATAAGGACATCTGTGTCATCCTGTCTGCTAAATTTTCTGAAACATTAACTTTATTAATTCTTAATTCTACATCAGACCTATATAGTGGTTCCCTTCCATACACTATCATATGCGGCGATACTCCCGTACTAGCTTGCTTGGCACTATTATAAGCATAACACAAGAAAGGTACATATGTGCACCAATCATGCTGTCCCGGTGTTATATATTTTGATAGCATGCCGAGTAGTGTTCTATTGAAACGTTCCACTAAACCCACAGTTTGTGGATGGAAAGTCGTCGCATGCGATAATGTCACATTAAAGTATCGGGCAGTTTCCTTCACCATATTTGATGTGAATACCGATCCTCTATCAGTGATGATTTGCCGTACACCTCCAAACCGGCATAGCAGTTCTATAAGGAACGCATTTATTTCACTTGCCGTACCTTTCGGGACCGCTTTACATATGGCATATTTCGATAAATATTCCACTGCCACGATTATATATTTATTCCTTCTATTGGAAATTCGCATGGGACCCAGAATGTCTATTGCGAATTTTTCAAATATGTCTGAAACAGAAATTGGTATTAACGGGGCCACTATTTTGTTTATATTTCTCTCCTGACATTTTTGACAGGACTTGACGTAATCACTTATTTTCTTCTCTGCCTTATCTATATAATATCTGTCATTGAACTTTGCATACGTCTTAAAGAGTCCGAAATGTCCTCCCGTCACTGGATCATCATGGAGCTCATTCATGCATTCTGCAAAGCATCTTCTTGGCAATACTAATACCTCCTTTATTTCTTGCGCAACGTTTCTTCTTTTATATAATAATTCCCCCTGCAAGAAATAACTTTGGAAAATTCGAGTATTATTTTGCTGCATTCGGTTTAAAATTTCACTGCAAAATGCATCCGACTGCTGCGCCGCTTTCACATCAACACTATTTAGTGCATACAGGACAAATCCATCTTCCTGTTCGGGAATTTTTTCTATATTCTCTGCATTTTGATCTTCTATCAACGGGTTTCTGCTCAGAAAATCCGCTACGACATTGTCTCTGCCATGACAATATACGATATCAAAATCCCACGACTGCACCGATAAGGTCCATCTTGCCAGTCTACCGTTCATGTCTCGCTTACTCTTCAACCACACCAATGCTCTGTGGTCTGTGACAACCTGAAATTTAAGCCCCCACAAATAATGTTTAAAATATTGTAACGCCCATATCAAACCAAGACATTCTTTTTCTGTCACCGAATATCTTTGTTCGGCAGCACTTAATTTTCTTGATGCATACGCAATAGGTTTCATTTCATTTTTACCCTGAAATACACAACAGCCTAACGCCTTGTCAGAACTATCAACAAACAACCTTGTTGTTACTTCTTGACCATTTGAGAAATAAGCCAAAACTGGAGCTTCACAAATTCTATTTCTCAATTCTTCAAATGCCTTCTGTTCCACATCCGTCCAAACAAACTTTTTATTTTTCTTTGTTAAGCTCGTTAGCGGAAACGCAATTTCTGCAAAATTATCGATAAATTTTCTATAATAGGAGTAAAGTCCCAACACAGATCGGACTTCCTTCACATTTTTCGGGGACTGAATTTTCTTCATGGCTTCCACCTTCTTGGTATCCGTTCCAATCCCTTCTGCGGATACTTCATGTCCCAAAACTGTCACTTTCTGATACCCGAATTTACACTTAGACGGTTTCAGGGTTAAATTGGCAGATTTTAGTCGTAATAAAACGTTTTCCAAAGCCGCTAAAAAATCGTCAAATGTTTCACCAAATACCAATATGTTATCAACATAAACTATTGCATTCTTGTATTTTATTCCGGCGAGCACCTTATCCATAACTCGTTGAAACATAGCTTGGCTCGTCTTCAGGCCAAACGGTAATACATTGAACTCAAACAGTCCAGTATGCGTCACAAAGGCAGTCTTCTCTTTGCCTTCTCCTAATGCCAATTGCCAATATCCAGAATTCATATCTAAATCGGCAAAATATTTTGCTCCCTGCAAACATCCCAACAGATCTTCCACTCTCGGAATCGGATATGAATCCATCTTTATTTTTTTTATTCAGAGCCCTGAAATCAATACAAAATCTGGGCGGCCCTTCTGGCTTATCCACCAACACAACTGGAGAAGCATACGGACTTCGTGATTCTTGAATGATGCCATTTTCCAGCATCTCTCGCACCTGTTCATCAATAATTCTCCTTTGCTTTTCCGAGACTCGATAGGGTGCTTTATGGACTGGTTCATCATCCGAAGTTTTTACCGTAATCAGGGAATCTCTATAGCATCCCAACTCGTGCGTTGCAAACGAAAATGTCTCCCGGAACCTGGTTACTAATTCCGTAAGTTCTGTCTTCTGTTTGTCCGGCAAATTTTCATTTATGTCATAGACAACGGGTTTCTTCTCCGAGAGATTGCATAAAAAATTTTCATTTTTTTTCACGAAATCTGTAAAATAAACATAATCAGTTTTTTTCATAATAACATCATGAACAAACTCTTTGGTTTGAATCGAGAAATTCATATTTTGCTTTTTATTTGACTTAAATGCCACTTTGATGTCATTTCTAAGGCAAATTTCTCCTTTTGCGAAGTCCATGACGACGCAATTTTCTCTTAGGAAATCCTGACCTAGGATTAAAAGTTCTAGGGGATCTTCTATCAGTACAAAATTGTGGCGAAAATATACGTGACCTATAACGAGGCCTACGTCGGCTTTGCCTATCACTTTAACCGAATGTCCACCTACGGCTCGCAGTGGTATAAGAGGAGAATCAGTATAGTCTGCCAGCTTCAAACTCGTCCAAAGTGCTCGCGACACACATGAGACTGATGCCCCTGTGTCAACTAGCGCCTCACAATTAACTTGATTTATCTGCAAAGGAATAATGGGTACAAAAACATTCTTAACCCTATCCGCGTTGGATTGTTGTTCCTGAATAACCGGATTTAAAGACCTACACCTCGCCGTGTCCCGGTTTACTGACGACGGGTGCTGTAGTTTGGGGGTTGCCTTGATGAAGACGGTGTATCTTGCTGCCTCCTGGGTCCCTGTTGCTGCTGACTCCACGGACGCGGGCGTAAATTATGCGACGGCGGTGTACCCGGTTCGAACTGTACCCGGCGCGGTGTCGCTACTGCCGCCGGTGCTTTATACGGCGTCACATACTGCGACTGTGGCGTGTGCATCCCCAGATCTCCACGACCACGGACGTCTTCAAAACTGACTTCTGGATTGAAGACTGGCAATTCCACCCGTTGTGTATAAGTGTGTTCGAAGTTATAAACATCTTCCACCTGTATTATTGTTTTTCTTAATTCATCTTTGGAACTGAACAATTTTGAGGCAAACAACCATTGATAACGTTCGCCAACGGATGTAATGTAGTGCTTGATAAACTTCGTATCCTCTTTAATTTCTGCCTTCGCGGCTAAACCTTCCAAGGCGTAGAAGTACTCAATAAGCGATTCATAATTTTGCTGTTTTCTATAATAGAATTTTTGAGCAAAATCAATTTGTGACGCGAATTGGTCTTTTAAACCTTTGACGAGTAGCTCGTACGTAGTAAACGTAGCATAATTTGTTTTATACCACATCAATGCTGGTCCGTCCAAATAAGCTGCTATCGCATACTTCTTCTGATCATTCGTCCATGATTTTATAATGCCGATGGCTTCAAATTGTATTATAAAATCCTCAACATCCGATAATCCGTTGAATTTTTTCGCCGGCATATTTTCTGCGCTAAACATGGTTTCTGTGGGCAGAGAAAAAGTACACAAGTAAACGACACACAATACTCCCTGTTTTATACTCTTTTTTGACTTCCTTCCTTCCTTCCTTTGACACTGTGTCGGGGATTGTACGTTTATTCCTCCAACAACGCACCGCACGAAAACGGGAAACGCACCTCCACCATATAAAGGTAGGTGCAGCTTTATATAAATAAAATGATTGATCTCCGATGGTAGAGCTTATTTATTCAACTTTATAAATTAACTATACTGGTCTAACAGTGACCAGTCTAAGGACACGTGTGTCTTGTATCACGTTCAGGGGGCGAGTCTCCAGAAAACAAACGAGATAAACAGTCGCTGTTCAATCGAATTACTAAAATCGAATTCAAAATATTAAAACTAACAGTGACGTTTATACAAAAAGTACAGTGCAACAAGGTTACCAAAAACCTTCTTGCACTACAGTACATACTAATATTAAAGTAGTGAGCGAATATTTGTATGAGACTTTGGATTATACTTGAAGTGCCGGTTTCATGCAAACTCTCTTGAAGGTGTTGTGAAAATCGTGACATGCCTCAACAATGTCACATAATCCGCTATTCCAGAATATATATTATTAACGTCGTGATAGCTCTTATTTAATTGGCACTAAGGAGCGTCCCCACTGAGGGCATCGCGTGAATATTCCAGTGGTGTGGACGTTGAGGCGAGAGTTACAAAGCTTACAAACCACTCGACGTCGCCGAATGCTCATTAGTCTCACTACAGTCGAATGCTCTCAGTGGGGACGCTCCTTTACGATAACATGTCTAAATCAATAAGGTTCAACGGAACAGAATAGAGCCCTGCTCTTGTCCAGGTTGAATTTGTAGGTATCATCAGGCCGTAAGTAGTGACGTAAGAAAACGGCCACATAATAAAAACATAACAATTAATAATTGTGTAAAAAATTAAAGTTTTCTCGGGCAGCAATGGAACGCAAAATTTTAATTGACGCTTCCGAGAAGCAGTCTTAGTTTTATTTCAATTTTGATATTTACCTTATTCATCGGTTGTCATGTCCGGTTTTATATACCGACACATAGCGTGCTGAATTAGTTTGTAGGAAAAATAAATATCAAAAGATATAAAATTATATTCATTAGGACTTTTAGCTCTTTAAATGTGTTCGTATAGAATACACACACCGTATAAACATTTGGAATCACAAAATCTTATCTCCTTTTGCTATATTTAAACTAGTCGAAGTTAATCAAAAGTCAAAACACCACCCCCTTATTCATAAACGCAGAATAAACCTATTATAATAAAATTTTCTAAAGTGTACAGCTATCTATAAAGCCAACTGTACAAACACGGAATTTGGAAAATGGTGACAATAAAAGCTAACGCCTCCAAACTAAATTCAAGGATACAATAAAATTTAATATTCATTCGTCTTTGAATTTCAAGGTTTATGCTACCCTTTAATTGTAGTCAGCTTCCTGCTCTTAATCAAGCTAGGGGTGGGTTTCTAGTCAAACCGGAGAAAACAAAAACAACCAATCAGTACAGAGCACGCCGGCTGTTCAAACAATCTGATTGGTCCAATCGGTTCTTCTCCATTTCAGTGGTAACATAGCTTAAGCCGTGTGTTGATTGCAAAAGCAAAGAACCTTGGCTTCAGGCCAAAACGGCGTCACATGAATTTGAAAGCTTTTTTACCTTAGAGTTGCAAAGCAAACCGTTTTTGCGTGTTTTGCGAGAGTGAAATGAAACATTGTTTGACTTTGAAGCTACAATCATTTTTGATAGTAGTGAGTGAGTACTTATTTTGACACTCAATAGTACATTGTTGTAGAGGTTAGAAAGTAAGCAATAGATGGACGAGTTAGTTATGCTAAGCTACGCGTCGGCCCTCGAAAGTACGAGTCCATCTATTGCACTTTCGGCCGAGGCTTAACACAGTGCTTTTCACGACTACTGCGAACAAATAAAAATAAAACTTTATTTCAGATAATTAAAAGCAGACATATATGGCTGTATGGAATCTGATTCCTTTGCCTATCCGTGAAGGGATGAATATTATTAAAAAAATAAAACGACTTCTCATTGGCCAATTTAATTTCATATGCAGCACAAAGTGTGTTGATTGGTCGAATTAGTGATCAGCGGACCGATGTTATTGGTCAATGGAACAGACCAACAATGTTAACATAGTTGGTCTGTTTAAATTCATAGTAGGCCTGCTCATTCAATGTACAACTATCGATTGTTTTGGGGACCAAGAACAGACCATCTTTCGCCACATTTCCGAGCAGTGGCGTGAAAAATATGTTTTATTATAAAATATTATCAATCCAGATTATCAAAATATGATGGTTGGAACGCGAGCTATTTACGACTGACTTAAGGTTACATTTGGTCAGGTTAATGAGTACGTAATAAGTCGTTTCTTAGTGACCTTCTCCTATTTTTTGAAGTCGGTTAAATATGTACAGAAGGAAGTAGTGAATACAACTAGCGTGTTTTTTGTATTCCGATACGCTTTTTTTTAAAGTACAAAACGATTAAGAATCTGCCAAACCACAATGCACTTTGAAAAATACGATTTTAGATTATTTGGACATTTAATGAGACATCAATTACTTTGTAAAACATTTTATGAATACACGCGACCTCTCTTAGGTATATTAATGTATATTTGAACTCAAGAAATTGAGCTTATTCGCTCAAATGAATGTTGAAACGTGTAATCCCAACTTCGTAATGAAGTTAAATCTCTTTACTGAGTACTTATTAAGGCAATATTTTGAAGATTTGATATTTGAACTCTTATTAGCGCCTATTTATAATTTAGATATGAGTTGTAATTAATATTTATTTAAACGCGTTATTTAATTATTCTATTTGTGTAGAACATTATTAGTTTCTAGAATAACGACTAAAAGAGTTGATTTTTGTATCTCGCTGCTTTGTTTTATAATGACAAGTCTGATTGCACGTTTTGAGTCCGCCAATTTGTTTTTTTAATAACCTAGTGACACTCGCGAAGCTAAAAAAAACGCTTAATGATTTCAAAACATCAAATATCGAAATAAAGTGACATTTCCCGTGAAAAACTTTACAGTTTTAAATCTAAAAGCTAGAAACATATCACGAAAAAATCTCAACATTTCGTCCATTTTTTTCCAACAAGTCGTTACTGTAAATCTCCCCAACAGCACGTCTGCGTCAAAAGGCTAAATCACGGCTGTTTGAAACTAAATCACGTTTCCTGTTGGACCACAAGTTTTGTTTACGATCGCAGCCAGACTACGAGCCACGGGGGATTTCCTATACTGCCCTCCAAAGGCAGAACGCTGCAACTTGAGTTACAGCGTTTTGTCTTAACTTACAGGTACACCAAACGATTCCTCATGCATGAGTGCTTCTAACATACCTATTTATTTATTTTTAAATATGTTCTAGTTTAGGCGGTAGAAAACTAACAAAATGCGGTAACTTTTCGTTAAGCACTAGCCAAAACATCATGACTGCAATTGTGATGTTTTATACCAAAACCGTTAATGCCGTCTGATCATCACAGAACGCTGTAACGCTGTTGTTTTGCTGGTGGTACGACCTTGTGCAGAGTCCGTCCGGATCGCTACCACCATCTTATCCATTAGCCTACCTCCAAACAACAGTGCTCGCATTTTTGTGTTCCGGTTTGGGGACAAGACAGCCGGTGTAATGTAACTAGCATAGAGGCATTCCATCATAGTCCTCAGGATTGGCAACGCATTTGCAGTCTTAGGCTTGCAGTATTTTGAATGCGAATGTCTATGGGTCACAGTTTCCACATACCATCAGGTGGCATGTATATATATATATATATATATATATATATATATATATTATAGCTGATTTCTACCGTAAAACTTAAAAACCTGATTTTCACGGAAATAGGGCTTTTGACCTTCAGCGTTTTGCCGTCGGACGGCAGTATACGGCACTTACTGTCCACACGCTACAGTTATTTCAAAAAGGCTTGAAAAAGTTTCGCGAGTGTTTAGTTTTGTTACAAGAAAAAAAGTTGCGAAGTTGAAAAGAAGTACGTTTTTTTGCAAACGAGCTTACAGGCTACCTGGTGGTAAGAAGACAAAAACATAATAAGAAAAGAAAATAAAGCTTAACCTAATAATGATATTAGTGGAACCTGACACCAAAAAGAGCCTCACTCAGCATGTGTTGCAGCACTTGGTGCTACAACGCTGGCTGTGAATCCTGTTGTGATTCACGCGCGACTACAAGTGGCAGTTTGGACAGTTAGGATCTGTATCCTATGGACATAATTCACTCTTAAGACTTAAATCTTCACTGCAATTTTAATACTGCAAATTTGTCGCGAGCTCTGAGGATTAAGAATGCATTTATGCTAGTCATTTTACTGGTTGTCACTGCTGCTTAGCGATAGGTTAAAGGATAAGATGGTGGTAGTGATACGGATCTTGAATAAAATTAAAAATTAAAAATATATTTATAATTAGTATTGGTATTACAGTTTTTCCAGCTCACTAACCTGAGGCCAAATCAACGTTAACGATTTGGGAATCCTTTTGTTTTTTTTTCTTTGCCCCGCGGCGACTTCAACAGCTACTACCGCGGGGATATGGCGTTTCCACAATGAAGTGATTTCGCCAGTGTCATGTATATATAAGTATAAATCAATATAGCAATAAAACACAAACCAATCTAATCTAGGAAGGTTGGAGGCAACGTTGTACGGTGATATGTAGGACAGACGTCAATATAGTTTTAACCTCTGTATCACTGCGAGTCCACTTGAAACGAGAAGTAAGATGCCAGGATACACGAAATCGCTTTCACTGTGCAACACAAAGGCATTAAAAGTACAAATCACTAACAAAATGTAAAGACTTGACGCTTACGTCAACCCATATCAATGTCATATTCGATAGCTACCTATTACATTCGCCGAATGCTTCTTAGAAAGTATCTAGTAAATTTATACCTACCTATATTACCTTCTCATCCCAAACCGAAAACAAAAGAATCATCTTCAAAGTTTCTTTATCTTTAAGAAACAGTATCTCAAAAATGAAGTCATCCTAAACCCGGAAAACAAATAACAAGATAGATAGGTCAGTCGAGTATGGTTACGTTTAGTAAGATAAATGAAGAAGGGCGAAACGCTTTCCGTGGATCGTGCGAGCAACACATATTCGTGACAAAATTATAAATAGAATCGTCCTAGACGTTGACCGCTCAACAAAAGCCGACGTCTTTTGTTTAAAATATTGTGGAACGCCGACTATTTTATGCATTTTTGAAGGCGGTCTCTGTTTTTCTAACTTAAACAACAATTTTTAATACATGTTAGTGATGATATTACGCCTGTTGGTAGTCCCACTTCTCGATTAATAGGAAAGTAAAGATCTTTTTACGCGACTGCGGCAAAGCCCAAAAAGAGGGTTATGTATTAACGTCACTACTATACGTGGTTTGATTCGTCTTGACTACTGGTGTGCAAATATATTAATATTATTGGCAATCAAAACGGCGGATTTTTTAAAAGTATATTATTACGTAGACGATAATATCAAAAAATTAAGTCGGGTTTTTAAACTATTCATTTTATTTATGCTTGTTAAAACATTTAAATGTGCTTCGTCATAGTCGCTCAATTATCTTAATCGAGATATTTTACTTACTGCAATCCTTGAAATAGGAACCGTTGAGTTGAGTGAGTTCCACTTTACCAAATCATACATGTTGCATTTGTTACAAAAAATACTTAAATCGCTATAAGTATGCCTATAATATTTCATAATTTATTTATACATTAATAATTATCATTAATTGTTTATAATTTTATTTTTTTATAATATTTCCTAATAATCCTATTTGTGTACTTGTCTACTATTTTTGTCTCTTTTGTTATAAATCTTATTTCTTATGTCTGTAAGTCTTTATGTTTCTGTATATTTCTGTAAAACTTGTTAACATGATGGGCGATTTGGATAAAACTGAAAGCCTATTATTGCGGAAATAAATAAATAGCTCCCTCGATTTTTCCTAGATTCCATTACGAGACCCTGACGTATTGACAATGAGACTAACTAGAAAGTACACCCTTATATATTATTACAAAAAAAATATAATGAAATTGGTACATAAAAAAAAGATACCGATGAATTGAGAACCTCCTTTTTCTGAAGTCGGTTCAAAAGGCGTCAATAGCAATCGCGTTGCAATCTAGCTAAAGCATATCCTTTTCTTTTGTTACAAATAAGTAAAAGATCTCATCTGTGTCTCGGAGAATCGTGGCAATCAAAATCTAATTCTCGACAAGAACATTTTCTGCAAGCCAATTATGTAAACATGCTAAGTAAAAACGTTGCGGCGTTTTATTAAAAACTCAACGAATGATGATTTAGGGTGTATTGTTGCATGTGGAAATGCAGATATAAGATGTTTGTTACTGGTTTATATTCATGTCTAACATGTTCCAACCAGCTGTAAACATGGAACGCGGGAGATAAACAATATTGGATGCTTTAAACGACTGAAAAGTTTCGGTTCCATTACTTTATTTTGTTTCTCTTTCATACAATAGTTAAAATCTTCAGATTTATTTAGACATGTTTTTAGATTTAAACAGACTTTCTCAATTAGTTTGATAAAATCTAAGGCGATTTTTGAATGCCATTTTGGCAAGATGTAATATTATTCCTTCATATTTATTTATCTTCAACTACCTACTTGCTATGTTTAGATTAGGTAAATGTAGTACAGTCATGAGCTTTAATTTGGGACCCATTTCAAGAAAAATATGCTTGAAGTCATCAATGTCATTAGAGATGTCAAGTTATTTGTTATGCCATCGTGAAGTTATTTAAATTTGCAGTATAATGGCATTCACGAGCATTTACGAGATTACACGATTAATCACGAATACGTATGACGAAGACAGTAGTAGCATTTTTCTTACCACAATCGAATATAGTCGACTTTGTCCGATTAGCAACGAATGAATCAACCTATTCATTGGTCAACACCATGACGAACGTTATTGGCTGTTGCTATGGGTGATTTATCAACGAATTAATCAACCTATTCATTGGTCAACACCATGGTGAACGTTATTGGCTGTCGACTTCCTATTTAACTGTTGGCTAACCCGAAGACCAAGCCTGCCAACCTGACAATAGAGTGATTACACCCAAAGCCAACCAATTACAGGTCTAGAAACAGTAACCTAGCGACGATTGTTACAACATAACGTAACGATAGCTGCGGAAAAATCATAATATATCATGATTGGTTAGGGCCACGGGCTTTAATTTGGGACCCACCACGCCACGTTGATATATATCATTTCAAGATTTTCAAGGGTCGATTCGATAAGACATTTAAATGTCTTAACTTGACATTTCAACCCTATCGAACTGAAGTTTCGACCTTATTGCATTATGAATGAATAATAGACGTGTCATCATTCGTTATCAGTCGTTCACGACGATGTCACACGAGTACGCCCGATTTGCATTACATGGCTAAATTATGAGGCTCAACAATCCCGTGTGGTGACTGTAACTTTTAGGAAACTCAACCTTATTGTTGTAGAATGTCAGATTGACTTTTGACCTAAGGTGGGTACCAAATTAAATCTCGTGACTGTACAATTTATTTGGCGTTAGTTTATTTTTATATCCGGCTACGTTACGTAAAGCGCATAAAGTTCACATTTACGACACTTTTTAAAGAAGAATATTTTATAATTTGAATTACTCTAAAGAGTCATCGGCGTGTTGCTGTAAATTATTCTTCTCGGTTCTTTAAGTGATCTAAACCTCAATGGCTCTAAGTTTCATAGTAAGCTAGCTGTTGCCCGCGACTTTGCCTGTGTAGTAAGTCGTCTATCGCTACTTGCGCTAAAAAGTTCCATGTCCTGTCTAGGGTTCTAAACTATCTTCATACCAAATTTCATCGAAATTAATTCAGTGGTTTATCTGTGAAAGCGTATTGAACGAAGTTACTTTTACGTTTATAATATTAACTGGTATGGTTATGGATGTTATGAAAAAAAAAACATAATAATTATTACTAGACCGCCGAAGTATACTTAACTGGAGGACAAAGTAAACAAAATAAAAGAATTATTAAATTAAAGCCATGAAAATCCAAAAACACACAAAATTTAAATAATGAGTCGAAGCTATTAACCCACGGGAAAATGCGCAGCTTTGTGATTTCCCACAGGACCATTTATAATTACCTTCTCGCTCAAAGGGAAATATGATAAATCCTACTTAATGCGAAAATTCAGATTCAAGATAATTTTGCACTTGCATTAAATAAGGATAAGCAAAGACTTGTAATAAGGGATAACTGGAATGAAAACAATTTCACCTATGTATTTAGATGATAAAATGTCATAAGCAAAAATGTTCTAGGAACGTAATAACTACATATTAATAAAAATCTATGTGTCAATAATATTCCTACATTGTTTTGATGTTGTAAAAAGTACTGCGTTGCGATCTTTATATACACTAAGGAGCAAAAATACCGGGTCAGAATGCGTTTTTCATACAAACGAGACTATTTCGAAGCCTTAGTTCCTCGCCAGGGCTTGTTTTAAATGAGATTTAATGGTGGATACTCCGAAGTTCAATAGAGGAGGTCAAAATTTCTTAAGATACCTAACTGATCGCACAATCACCTAACACCACAGCGGGGGAGTGTGGGTCAGTTCTTGGATTTCCTTACATTTTATTGCCATTTTAGATGTTTTTCTGAACACGCACAATTCCGGCGTTAACCACAGATTCATTCAGTTGGGTATCCTAGGTACTCTGGAAGTCCTGTATCGATGCTCGCGGTATTCATCATCAGATTTGACTAAAAGCATTTCCTGGCGAGGAACCAAGGCTTCGAAATAGTCTCGTTTGTATGAAAAACGCACTCTGACCCGGTATTTTAAATCCTAAGTGAAGCATGATTGTGTGACTATCACAATAGCCTATGACCGCAACGTTTAAATATATGAGCTAGTTCAGTAAAATTAAGATCAAGTAAATTTTGTGCATTTATTCTTTACTGCCCATAGTTTTAACTGTCGCATCTCAGTAACTATGTTCTATATAAGTACATATACATTATATTTAAATTAAAAATAACTGGCGATTGATCAAAATACAGTCGAAACAGTCGAAGGAATATTCCATGAATATCCTAGGGATGCACTATGGAGGAATGTTTGGAAATTCATCTCCTGAGGGGTTAAAATAGGGGGAGTAGCGGGGAACTAATTCTACGCGTACGAAAACGCGGGCGTCCTCTAGTTAGGTATGGAAATGCATTTACTCTTGTTTATTCCTTAAGGATACAACTTTGCTGTAAAATGGATGGTTAGGATTTACGTAATAAAAACTGAAAAAAACGTGTGCAGAGCCCGCTGCAACGACCCGATGTTAAACACTTTTTAATAAAGGTATTGTTCATCAATTTCATCATCATCATCATGTCAGCCGAAAGACGTCCACTGCTGGACATAGGCCTCCCCCAAGGCTTTCCACTCAGACCGGTCTTATGCTTTTCGCATCCACCGCGGTCCCGCGATCCTGACGAGGTCGTCACTCCATCTTGTTGGAGGCCTACCTACAGCTCGTCTTCCGGTCCGCGGACGCCACTCCAGAACCTTCTGACCCCATCGGCCATCAGTCCTGCGAGCAATGTGCCCCGCCCACTGCCACTTCAGTTTAGCTATTCTTCGGCTATGTCGGTAACCTTAGTTCTACTGCGGATATCATCATTTCTGATTCTATCACGCAAAGAAACCCCGAGCATAGCCCTCTCCATAGCCCAAAGGTATTGTTGCAGATTATGAAATAACTAAATATAAAGCAAGCTAAAAAATATAACTGCATTTTTTTTTAATATGTTAAAAATATTCAAGCGCATAAACCCCGCCATTTTGAGTTTTTAAGAACTTAAATCGTACCCAGTGACACTCGCGCAATCAAGACGAATCTAACGACGTAATAGTTATCAAAATCTGTTGAGGCGTTAAGTAGTTACAACCGGAAATACATACATACATACAGGTCAAACACATAACCCTTTTTAGGCTTCGCCGCAGTCGGGTAAAAATTGCAAGTTAGGTAGGTACCCTTAATTCATACAGATTTACTGTACCTACCTTTATAAAATGCTTACATAATATTATTATCACTTCTATATTTTTACTTCGCTTCGTTCGCAGATTTAAGATATCACGGCGTTAATATTGACTTGTGGGCTGTAATTTTGTGATGAATATTCACAAAAGGAGTAATATCGGGATCAGCACTGATACAAGGAAGTGTTCGTGCCATTTTACCCAAGCGAAAAAGGACTTTGTATCCTTGTGATAGGGTTCTCAGCCATAACCTTAAGACTGTGTGATATTCAATTTGGAATTCCATCGATATTAAGATTGGATTTTGATTGCTTTACCTGTCGGGTCAATTTAGTTAAAAGATGGCTCGATGTTACGTTTTAATTAACTAATCGTTTTTGAGGTTATATTTATATTTTTCTTTTTTTTGTTATTGCCGTCGATACAAGTGAGTTAAAAAGATAACATTATTCTTTATATTCTCATTACCTTGATTAAATCTAACGAATGGTTAAACTGCTACATGAATTGTCACAGCCATTAAAATGACAAGGTACAACAGTTTTCACATATTTATGAAATCGAGAAACCGGTAAACCAACGAGAATGTTGAGCAATTTAGGGCCTTGTCAGAATAAATTAGTTGAGAATCCATCTTTATGACAAATATTTCAACGACAAAGGCTATTGCAATGACAAGGTTCTTGCTAATAATTGCTTGCTCAAAATTTTTTGCTCGAACTGTGCTATGGGTACGTACTAGACCATTATGAACAATTTTAGGGATAGTTCTTTCTTCTACCTTTTTTGTTTACTGGTTACATTCAATTAATTTATATGCTATCCAAATAAACGAAGGGTTTTTGATAATGATGTTCTTATCGAGTAGTAATTACATATACGACCATCATAAAGATAGAGCAAACATATTTTTTTTAATACTTTCCTGATATAAAGCTCCTAGAAATAACAACATAAATTGCACATACACACACTAAAACTTAACCTCATTAAGATAGTTCAGCTTCAAGCTGCTTAAATAATACATATTAGAGAAAGTTGCACATTTTCCGTAAGACTTAACGAGTAAAAACATTTGCTACAATTTCCTGCTGCCGAGTAGGTCGGCTCAGCCGAAGAAGTTCGTAACTGTTGCTGTTTACACTTCCAACTTTATCCAACTTGAGCGCGGCTTTGGAAACAAAAATATTTAACCGGTTGAACTATTTTATGAAAACAAACAAAGCAACAGTACAGATGTAGTGAATAATCCTCTCCCATCATTTTTTGTCGGATACGTTCGTATTTATCCTCTTTCTAAGTTAGCTTCAGTACCCGTCAATAAGCCAACAGAAAAAGCAAAATATTACGAAGCTATCCGGCAAAAAAACGATGGTAAAGGATTATCACACCAGAGCCAGAGAGCCCCGCCAAGACCAATCGAGTCACAGGTAGATCACGTGACTTTTCGTTTCACGTCATTAACCAGTGACGAGTGGTGAGGTTTAAAAACGAAACGTATAGAAATGCCAGCGTAGTGCATGTTGGCAGGGCCCTTTGTACTTAGATCTAGCACGAACATTTTCACCCTTAAGAGCGGTGCCACACGAGGATAAGTTTATTACTATTTTCGTTTTCCCAATGTCCTTTAATACTTAATTTACATTAACTAATTAAATAACTCATGGGGCGAGTTATTATGGTTAAAAAGAAATTGGTACCTACACAACTATTAAAACACAAATCATTGTTAAGATGGTAAAGTTTCGAAGACTCAACAAAAAACATGCGTAAAATACAGTAACTAAACTATCGAGGTTTTTGTTAATAATCGTGTTTCCACTTTAAACCGTGTCAAGGAAGATTGATCAAGTTTAACATATCCGTATAACTGACACATGCGATAGGTAGGGTTATTGAGGTCCAGAGCGGAACACTACCGACTGTACCCATTATGTGGCGTCAACTCCGTGACGCCCGCAGGTACCTGATGTTCATTTTTTATCAGTAGGGTTAGGATTTTGGTGGCATTCCGTGGTTCTAGAATCCACGGAGATGCTATTTCCTAATTATTATAATACATAAATATTTAATGTTGATCTTCAGTACTGTCATATTCCAAAATACATTGTTAGTTCGGTTATTTCATACCTACTTACTAATATTTGCTTGTTTTTACCGCTTTCACAGCAGAGATATCCTCCATACCAAAATTCATTTAAATTGGTTTAGTCATTTGATGAACAAATTATTTTGAAATAATAAAATACTGAAGGTCAAAATCAAAGTGGTATGTACTCGTTTAATTAATTTTCCACCAAAATTCCCAACTCTAGTTATCAGTGAAAATGGTATCGAGTATTGAGCCGAACAGTCTTTTGTTTTTCGAAAGAGGATTGTAAGACTGAAAATTTTCACACATAATGCAATAATATTTTTCTATCTACAAAAAAAAAGTACAAACCTATTTTTTTATAAATAATACAAGAATATAATTTTATTCCATTCGGGGTCGAGACCCTTGGTCCGTGGGGTCCTAGTGCTATTAGCCTTTTTAAGGAATTGTCAAAGAGACTCATTGACGTCACTGGAGACCGAAGAGCTGGCAGTTTCCTCGCTCAACGAATAAGTTTAGCCATTCAACGAGGAAATGCTGCCAGCATCTTTGGTACAATGCCGCAGGGGCCATTCTTAGATTTAATGTTTTAGTGTATAATGTGTATATATAGATTTAGTCTTATTTAATATTAGTTATTTTTACAATTTAATTAAATATAATGTAATAATACAAGTTAATTAGAAAGTCTTAGAAATCAGACTTGATATAAAGGCTGTGAAAAACGTAACGCCTTGAGCTAAATTTTGTATATTAAAAAATGATACTTATGCGATTTATGGGTCGCTTTACAACCCTTTCTACTAACAGAGATTCGTCTCGCCTTTGTTATTTATTTATTTCATTATTAAAAGCCGTGATTAAGAAGTGACAGTGTCATTTACTGTGTCTAAGTGCTGCCGATGGTCTTTAAAGCATTTTTTTCTCACCCCAGTTAAAATTTAGGTACCTATCACACCGTTTAATTAAGCGCACTCCTTTTTAGGGTTCAGTTTTATTATATGACAGAACATAAAGTATAGAAAATTTGAAACCCGTTATTCGTTAGTTTAGCTCTTGAAAAAGGTCATGCTGAAGAAAGTCGTTATTTTCTCAAACAAACTTTGCCTAAGAGCTTCGATCGTAGAACAAACATGCGTACCCTTTATAAAGCATGGTTCCTACTGTAGCAAGTTGTTTTAAAAATCAACCTGGGGCTCCATTTGACGTCTGAATTTAAAAAATTGCCTCTGTCGCTTTAGTTTTACCTCTCTATCGTGTAGATTTATTATCTAGGAAAATAGATACTTGATTCTGGATTTCTCCTTGTGATTTTTCTCTATGAGGTCTATTGAGGTGAAGTAAACCGTTTTTTGATTCCAGAGCATTTCCTGTGTCAAACAAATAAAAAAAAGCTAAAAATTATGCGTAGCAAAAAAAAACAATCTACAGCAATTAATGTTTTTTTTTAAATCTTAAAAATAAAATAATGAAAAAAATTATAATTTTTTATTTTGTCTTCGAAATTGCATCTAGTTTCATCTCTATTCGTTTGTGCACTTTACACACTGTATATGGTAGGTATCTCATTACCTATTACGGTTCAAAAGATCAGAGATGATAGATCATCACACTGGGGTCCTAGTGAAAAGGGGTTTAAGTCCAGTAAATGATAAAAAAAAGACATTTATCAGTAAGTTGGCCGCACGGGCACTTTTAAACATCAAGAATTTACCAGCGCTTCCCAAGAGTAGACCCCTGCTGAGAAGAAACACCGCAAGGAACTGAGAAGTCAGTCATTTTTTAAACATATTTCATATTACAATGGCACTACTTAGTCTAAGCGTCATATAAAGCTATAAATATTAAATTAAATATAATATCAAATAACATGAGTAGTTCAGCAGGAAAACATGTAAAAAGTCTTAGGAGACAGATACAGGGAGAGAAATAAAAACACCTGCTTGTGTATATAAGACGGTGCAAGACGACCAAATAAAAGTTTCGATATGTTTTCCTACATCAACGGTGTCCCCTAGACAAGATAAAGTATTTTTGCATTTGAACAAATCATTATTGACTAAGTTTCGGGTTTAGGCCATGCATTTTTGTCTGATAGATATTTCTCGAACCTATAATACGCTTTAGACAGTAACGACTTTTTCAAGTAATTGTTAAGTGCTGGAAAGGGTACCCTTTCCAGCATCCCTTTAAAACTATGTCAGGTAATTTATTATAGAAATGAATGCATTGCCCAACAAATGATTTATATACTTTACGGACACGTAATTTTTGAATAGCGATTTTATTTTTATTTCTGGTATTTAAATTATGTATTTCAGAGTTTTTGGTGAAAGAATCTAAATTATTAATAACAAATAATATTCTCGTAAATAAATTGAGACGCTACAGTTAGGATATTAATTTCTTTAAAAAGTTCTCTTAAGGAGTCACGGGAATTTAAATTGTAAATAGAACGGATGGTGCTTTTTTGTAACATAAATATAGTTAGTATATCAGCTGCCTTATCCCCAAACAGAATACCGTAAGACATAACACTATGGAAATAACTATAATAAACTAAGCGAGCTGTCTCAATATTAGTTAGTTGTCTAATTTTCCTAACAGCGTAAGCTGCCGACCTTAGTTTACCTGCCAGTACAGCTACGCGGGGACTCCATTGCAATTTTTTATTTATTGTTATGTCTAGGAAAACCGCCTTATCTACCATTTGCAAACACTCGTCATTTAGAAAAATACTAGAATCTACCGGTTTAACATTAGGCAAAGCGAATCTAACACATTTCGTTTTAAATTAAGCTGTTACTAGTAAACCAATTAAGTACTTTAACTAGTGTGCCGTTTATCCTAATGTAGTCTACGGATTTTCTATCTACCATGAAAACTAGTGAAGTATCATCAGCAAAAAGTACATTATCACAAAGTTTATCTACTATTGGTGGTAAGTCATTTATATAAACCAAAAATAAAAAAGGACCTAAAATAGAGCCTTGAGGCACACCTATTTTCTAGTAGCTCCAACAGATTGCGTTTTGTTTACAACAACTGTTTGAGTTCTATCGCTTAGATAAGAAGACATAAAACTTAAAGCTTTATTGGACAATGCATGTTCTAATTTGATAAGAAGGGTCGTATGATCTACGCAATCAAAAGCTTTAGAAAGATCACAAAACATTCCTACTGCATCGCAAGATTTCTCCCAACTGCTATATATATATTTAACGAGTACAGATGCCGCATCAATAGTTGATCGACCTGTGATAAAGCCGAACTGGTTATTGCTAAGTGGTTTATTCATATTAAAGTGACCTAGCATATCATCCAGCATTAGTTTCTCAAAGACTTTACTTAAAACTGGTAGTATGGAAATGGGACGGAAGTTCGTTAAATCACTCATCTCGCCCAATTTAAATAGAGGTATGACTTTACTATATTTCATGAGATCTGGAAAGATGCCCTCTGATATGCAATTATTGTAAATCAATGCTAGATGGGGTGCAATTACACCTATGATATGAAAGATTACTCTAACTGATGTGCCCCACAAATCCTGTCTATTTTAATCTAAGCGATTTAAATACCTTGAGTATTGAATCTGAATCAACAGGGCTGAATTCAAAGTTTATTTTACATTTTCTGACATTAGTGTAAAGTAATGATCGAGCTTCAACCGCGGATGATTTAATACATTTCGTAGTATTAATGGCTATGTTGGGAAAATAATCTTCAATTGCTAAGGCAACGTCTTTATTTGTCGTGATTTGTTTTTAACCTGTGTTTAGCGTGACTTGATTATCACGAGTTACTGATTTTCCCGTTTCTCTATTTATAATATTCCATACAGTTTTTACCTTACTGTCTGCTGATTTGAGTTTAAGACTAAGAAAATTTGCCTTAGCAGTTAAACAAACTTGCTTAAAGGTTCTCGAATAGTTCTTAACATAATTTAGGAAGTCAGCGTTCTTATTGTCCTCCCTCTCTCTATATAGGTCATAAAGCCTATTTCTACTTTTATGAATGCCTGCAGTAGCCCATTCACTAAATTTGGTTTTCGACCTAGTAATAGTTTTCATTTTAAAATTGTTATTAAATTGATGCAGAATTACGCTAAACAAGTCTTTATAAATACTATTACCCTCATTCTGTAAGAAAGGTAATTCACTGAAAGATTACTCTGAACTTTATTTTTGAATAATTCCAAACGATTATTAGTTATAGGTCGGTATGTTATTGTCTGAGGTTTTTGATAAAAATCATTGACAAAAGATGCCTTCTGACCATTATGGTTAGAATTAGTCTAGTTAAGGCGATTTATACCTTTTTCGCTAGGAACCCAAGATCCCGTAGGTGCCCATTGAGTACGGAACCTAAAAAAGTGGCCTCTAAGAATATTAACTTAAAGCAAAATTGCCCTCTTCTAATTTAGTGGGCTGTGGATAAAGTTTGCCTTTCCCGCCGGCAATGTAATCAATGTTTTTCGATGTTCCCGCGACAAAATTGGCCTTCTATGTAGGATGTCCATAAAAAAGGCAGATGGGATACCAGCATAGATTTACATTTTCGAAAGGGTGATCGCTCTCTTTGAGATGTTTTAGAGCGGATAGCTCGCTATTAATTGGTTACCGATAGGTTGAATTTTCATCAACTGTTTCGTTTGTGCGAATTTCTAAAGTTAGAAAATCTTTATTTTGACTCCATTTACCTTTCCTGGATTGTTATAAATAACATAGGATAGGTAGGTACCTATCCTATCTTCTATATGTTCTATGGTCGTTTTTAATCATTAAAAAAAAACATAAAAAATATAAAAGGCAAACCTGACTCACTGACTTAGATATCAACGCACCGCCGAACCTACTGTACCTAGAAACTTAAAATTTGGTACAGGGGTTCCTTTCATAAAGTGAGCACTAAGAAAGTATTTTTCAAAATTCACCCCCTAAGGGGTTAAAATAGGAGGAGTAGCGTGAAACTTATTTTATATGTAGGAAGTCGCGGGCATCCTCTAGTTTTAGATATCATCTTTCTAACTTTTAAATTTTTGAACATAGAAGCAGAATAAAAATTCGGACCTGCGATCGATCGACCCTTTTATTTTGCTCAAAAGATTTTCGTAAAAAAATAGTTTGCAACCACGAGTACAAGTTCAAGTAGGTAATTAATGCATTAAAATCGGTTGTACCGTTTGGGTCTGCGGCGAGGACAGTGGCAAAAACAAAGAAAGGGGCTTCAAATATAACACACCCTCTTTGGATCGAGGACTAAAATAGCAAAACTAAAACTAACTAGAAAAATATAGAATTTGTTTATGTTACATGTTTGAAATTTCTCAGTTAAAATCGAAACTGCCGAGATCTTTGAGTTGAAACTTGTTTTGTTATTAATCAGAAGCAGAATCCAAAAAACAATAAACCTTAGATAGGAATACCAATATATTTTGAACATTATTAATAAGTATTCTCGAACTGATCACGTATTACAAAAAATACAAGACGTGGGGAATTTGTTCATTAAAAGGGAAAAAAAGGTTTCCTACTTTAAAAAAATTAACAAATTTAACCTAGTCACCCCAGTGTCGTCCAATCTTGATTACATCGTTATTGGTTTTCGGCAACTACTTAACATTTCTAATATCCGGCACCCTGACCGCTCCTCGGTTTAGAATTGTTTAAATATAGCCACCGTCAGATATTGGGGTAGGTATATTGTATGTATTTCTAGGTGCGCCGACCGTCCGACCGTCCGTCCGTTTGTCCAAACTTTAAGCAGCATGGTCTGTCGGACAGCGTAGGGCTACTGGCATTATTATATTATTACCAGTGATTATAAGGGAACGAAGCTGTATAAAGAAGAGAAAGACATTAGCAACACAAAGAGCGCCACTGCTATGTTGTCGATCGCGACGAAATTTGAAAACTCTATAGGAAATCACTTTTATCTCAAAATACTTATTGTACGCGCAAAAATCTTTCCTGAAGAAACTTACGTAAACAAGTGCAGAGAGTCAGAAAATGAGGATGAACATCTTACCTATAACGAATGGTAAAATGCTAAAAAGATAACTAGTAGTTCACCCCCCGAATTATAATATTAGCTTTACGCCTAACCCTAAAACCTACCACGCAGCTACTGTAAACTTACGAAGATCCCTGTACAACAAGGTTTCAAGGTGTAACTGAAATGAAAGGAACCGGACATCAAACAATTGGGGGCTTATGTCCGCTCGGAGACTTATTGGGAACATTTCAAACTGGAAAAGGGCACGTTGTTTGTACCCAAGTACTGACACTAAACTTGTGATCCCTGGGAAATCTCACAAAGGTATTTGAAGTCACGGGTCTGATGCAGAAAAAGGGTAGTGCCATTGATCTTTGATATTTGCCAATCTAAAGTGGAACGTGTTTGTTGTAAACGTATTTACGCCGTTTGAATGGAAGGTCGTAAACAACTCGGATACCACTTGGCTGGTAAGTTAAAATAACTTTAAATAGAAAATTACTTACTTTCTAGTGGTTTTACGAGATAGTTTGCATGTATGTTTTAAAGGGCTATAAAAATAACATTATTCCAAAACTCCACTTGACTAGATCTATCTTTCCAACATCAATTTTTATTCAAAAACTGCAAGGCTAAGGCATTTCTGCATCAATGCAAACAGCGAACACGTCTGAACCCCACGAGGACAAACTCCTTGTCAGGATTTAGATTTCGTATGGCCCGCAGACAGATTGGTTTGGCAGGATTTAATAGAGTTATCTTTGCAAGGTTGTACGTGTGACGTTCGTGCATGATTCATCTCCGGGGAAATCTCTTTCATGCCGGGCAATGTTATATGGATGGCCTATCTACGTGCGTTCCGATTGCCATTTATTCGTAAACTATTGTAGATAGATGTTAATTGGATCTTAATGCACGTTCTATGATTCAAGACACAGATTGATAAGTTACAATAGAACATTGGCCAGTATACGATGTGTCACATTTTAATTTTAAGTAATCTTATCTATCTGTGGTTTGAATAGTTACTGACAGTGACCGTTAGTGTTTTTTTGACTTATTTTTATGGCTTTGAGCGATGCGATTATACGCGAATCACATTGTAAATGACAACATCAAAAATATCCACTATTCAAAAATATCCTTACAGATGTAGAGCATAATTGTTTTCCATTGTATTTTCTCGAAAACGTTCGAATTTGTCATGCTACTTCAGTCAACCTCAGTACTTTTTATACTGTGACCGACTGAAATAGCAAGACAGGTTCGTACGTTTCCGAGAAAATACGATGGAAAACAATTATGAACTACATTATGTAAATCGTTTTGGCTTTTTGAGTTCTATACTGCGTTGCGCGAGACATTGTAAATTTCAAAAAAGGATATTTTTTATCCCACGTCAAGTTTTGGGTAACCTATCGCAACCTCGAAAAGTTTTTGACCGAATTTCATTTGACCGAAAACATTTCGTTTTTTATCGTTTCTCCGATGGCACGATTCGTCATTTTTTTATTTCACCATTTGACTTTAAGTAAATGGTTCGTTAGTCCAAGCAACTTTTCTCCTTGTAGTCACGTACCCTATGTATTGTTACGTATTTTATTTCAAAGCCCATTTTTCATCACACCAATGCTACAACTAGCCTGTGGATCGTTTTGTATTTTGTTTCTTAACCCATTTTTCACTTCATCAATGTTACATATAGATTTTGCTACGTTACGTCAAATATTCATTTCGGCCAAAAAATCTTGCTTGTAATTAGTTTCAACTATCTACAAAATGCAACGAGCAAGACGAGTCAGGGCAGAACCGACTCAGATAGGTTAGGTTAGAAGGAGCAAAGCTCCCGCCTTGGCTTTCGAGGTTATTTTTTTTCTGCCCCGAAAAACTTGCTTAAGTATAATTTATCCAGACAATGCAAAGATCAAGACAATCAGGGTAAAACCGACTCGGAACGGTTCACTTATTTTCTATAACTAAGAAATCGGGTGCTTTACAAAATGGTTCAACAACAACGTGGGTAGATTGACACAGTTTTGTTTGCCAGGAATAAAAAAGTTTTCGCTAACGTAACAAATAGGAAATTAAAAACTTAGTTCATATTTATACAATTACATCTAACTTTTAACATGTTATTGAAAATCAAAACCAAAACTTATCAAACATAACATGGTCGATTTAAAATTAGGTAAACTATGAATAAACCGAGCCGTAATATTGGGCAAAGGATACTAAGGTAAAATCAGAAATAGGAAAAAGACAAATAGACAAAGCATTACATTGGACAACTGTTGATACGCCGAAACCAGTAATGAGGTATAGATAATTTGTCAAATCGTTAAAAAACCAAAACAAGTAATGAATAAATAAAACTATTCGAAATGATCATTCGGCCAAACGTAAAAAAACCCAAACCATAATTGACGAAAAGTATTTGTCGAACCAAAATTCGGTCAAACATTTTTCGAAGTTGTGATAGGTAACCCAAGTTTTGAAGTGTGTCTGTTAGTAACAAACTGAAATTGCTCATCTAGCACACGTTAAAAAAGTTTTCTTTGTTTAACAGAATTCTTCAATTAAATAAATATATATATGAAATATGCAGGGTAAAGATTATTAATGCCCTGTGAAAAGTTCTAAATTTGTCAGATTTATAATTATTATAAAATTACGCACATTTTAATAACTTCAAATTAATCCATATTTTTTGCATTCTAAATATCGTCGGCTTAGTGCAAGAAGTCATTAAAGGCATAAAGTTACTAAGTACAGGTACAAACACAGGCGGATTCGCCACGACCTACTCTTTCTAACGCACTGAACCATTTCTTTTTACGTTTAGTAATTTCGATGTTACAGCAATGACATTAAGTCATTAATTTCAATTTTTGCTTTATTGATTTGACGGAAATGGTTTATGACCGTTAGTTACTTTAATCAAAACATCTTTTTTTATTTTTACACATTTTATTACGTTTAAATATTCACTAATGTTACTTATTAACTTTAAAAAATAAAATAATATGAATATCGCTCTGAAAGTATTTGAGCTAGAATTCATTATATGCATATAGTTACTTTTAGCAAACAGTAAAACGAAAAAAAATGTTATTATAACGCTTTAATGATTTTTAACAAAATAAGCATTGGATGCATATTACTACTTTTACTTAAGTATAAAATAACTAAAGTACATTATACAGTTTAAAAAAAATAGAAAACAGCATCAATGGCAGCCAGAATGATTTTTTAAAGTAATCAATGATAGTTATCGATTTTAGTTGTGTCCAAAGATACGTAATTCAAGTGATTAAATTATGGTTAATGACTTTTGACAAATAAGTTGTTTCAATTTGAACGCCTTTAGTGAAATTATTCTTGCTCTGATAAGTTCATATTTCAACTCTTTTATGCCTACCTACGAGTACGTCTTGCTCTCACGGTAACCCGCCACTCGTTTGGTCATCGCGATCGAAGTCATACCGTTGTAGCTGCGACCAGGGATGGACGTTATGCGAGATGGTAGTGACTTCTTACAAAATGAAGCGAAATAATATTAACATTAAGGCAGGACGAGGATCTATGATGCTAGAAAAGATACTAAATAAAGCGAATGAAGAGCGTTTGTACCTATTGTCATTAAATTATAATAAGATACGTTCAAATTGCTTATGCTGTTAAGTTATAGTGTAGGTAAGTGAGTACTTAGTTAAGTATTTCATTTGCAAAAGACTGATTTTACACGATGGGCGAGATTTTGTATAGGTACCTAGGTTTTGTTTTGACCATCCCCTCAGGCGAATAGTGTTTATTTATATCTCATAATAAAGATCACAAATGCGGATTTAATTACTTAAAAAATATGTCCTCTAAATGTCGTCCCCCTACACGTGCACATTCATCAAAACGGAGCCTCGCGTTTTGTACCACTCGCAGCATATTCTGCGTAATGTTGTTGATTTCGATAGCAATATTTTTTTGGAAATCACCAATATTTAGACCGTGGGTTGTTATTAAAAGCTCTGGTTTTGAGATACCCCCATCGAAACAAATCCATAGGGGTCAAATCGGGCAATCTCAGCGGCCACGGATTTCTCCAAAGCGGTTTATCAATTTTCGAGGGAAATGTTCGCGAAGCACGTTCATCGACATGAACTGTGGCCATGTGTGGTGTAGCACCATCCTGCTGAAGGCCAGGCGTGTGATGAATAGGACGAATGTCAAATTTTCAAAAAAAATACCCCCTATAATTCTATTCAAGGATGAGGTAGACCAAACAGTAACTGTTAGACAATGCAAAGGTCTTTGGTGTTTTAACCGTGGATTAGACGATCGCGGGCCCCAGTAGCGACAATTTTGCTTTACTACATGCTTGTTGACATGAGTACTCATGTGAAAATGGGCCTTGTCACTACAAAAAATGCAATTTATGGTACGAAATCTGTGCAACATTGTGTCACAAAAAACTTTGGGTTTGGTTAAATCACTTTCATTAATTTCTTGAACCAGTTGAATCCTATAGAGATGAAACTTCAATTATTTTTTTGTATATTTCATGCACTGAGAACTTTAGGAGTCTTAAAGAGAGCTGCTCTCTTCCGCACTGAAAGTCGTGGATTTTCCTGTAAACTCCGTTGCGCACTCAATATGTGTTCCGGCGTCCGTGTGTGCTGGGGCCTGATCTCGGTATATTATGTGCCGAAGAAGTTTCTCGGAACCTTTGCACCCATGACCGAATAAATTTTACACTCGGCCCGTCTCTTAACGAAATTATATAGCGTGCAAACGCTTCAACTGCATAAGAATGACGGCGATCTGACCATTGAAACAAGATGAAAATAAAATTCGCAATTTTGAACCGTGTAATCCCGCCAAATGTCAAAACCCATTTTTTTTAATTATAAAAATGACTTTTTGAAAATATAAAAAATCTGCCACCGGCCACCCTGTATAAAATGTATTTTACTTTTGATCTTAATGGGTGACAATCAGAATGCTGATTTGAAACTACAGTCTTTGTCGGATATTAAAAATGGCTTAGAGTCACCTAGACACATTCAAGCACAGAAAGATACGCCGCCAGTCCTTCTTACGAATATTAAGGAAGTAGAACAGTTTACGGTTTGCTAAAAATGTGCAATGAAAAAATACCCGTGGAACTTCACCACTGGTACCGGAACTTGCCAGCCAAAGAGTGTCGTGATTATGTCCCTGAAGAAATGTCTTCTAACTCAGAAGACGTAGAGTAAAAAAGATGGAAGTCAAGGGTTTTTTTTTACTCTTTTTCGTACCTACTGTATTAGTTCAATCAAAAGCTGATGTCTTTATTTAAATTTTTAGAAGTTTTCACGTTTTACCTATACTAATAGAGCTTGCTGTTGTCTGGAATTATTATAATATTAAGTTCGTCTATCAACAATGAATATTTCATTATTATTTTAGTTTGAAGATAAAAATAACGTCATTACGAGAATTTTGTGTTATTTTTGTGGTCTTGCAGACTTTATAATCTGTGAAGTAGAATTAAATAAATCTGTTTATTCGTTGTTGATTAATAAGTAATATTTATAATGCTTCTAAGTTAATAATTGTGACTGATTAAACCAATTTTGTTATAGAAAACTATGTTTTCCGATTTATTTGTAATGAAAATAAAAAATAAGTAATTGTAAGTTCCCTTAAGAGCGAGAAAGACCAAAAGTCACTAACTACATATTTAGGCTTTTAAAAAAGTTATTTGACTTTATTGTACAAAGTTTTTAATTGGATTTAATAGTAAATACATTTAGCTAACCATTGATGTTTAATTTTTAAATCTAGAACCCAACCTATTACAATTATGGTCATTTGACTGTGTCAAAACTTTGAGCCCGTTTTTCTCCGACTTGACTTTTTGTTAGTTAATGACTTCTTGCACTAAGCCGACGATATGCTAAATTTCATAAACGTAGCATTTTCACTTTCAATTTCAGTTCCTTTTCAAAACAAGAAACGTGTTTTCTCCAAAAATCCTTTACACGAACACCTCGTAAATTAGATTTCTTGTACAAGCTCTTGTCGTGAACTGACGTGCTCCCATTTTAAAACAGTGTGGCGTGAACAACTCAAACTGAATAAACCGTTGTTTCGGTGGTTTATACGACATAAGGGACCCTACTAGGAAACAATATTGAAGATCGAGTTGGTCTTAAAAAAACCGCGGCAAGTTTGTCGTAACAGAAAATCGTATTTGATTTGAAAATTAATTATTAAGGTATCAGCTGCCCACTACACCGTACCATACCACGGCCGTACTATCAAAGTATCAGGCCCGGAAGGTAATTAGTATTAAATTATTGGTCGGTGTCGAAACGGGCACTAGCCCGGGGCATAGTGTCATACTTTTTTCATTACAAATAATATTTTTTTGTCTGACACCTTCCTACTACTTTCATGGTATGAAATGGTGCAGTGGGCAGAAACCTTATTACCTATAACTACATTAATATTTTTTATATTGCCAGAAAAAGGAATACGAGAATACACACAGGCTATCTCATGGATCGGCGACATACATATAAAATAAATTTTATATCTTAAAACCGCCATCCAAATGCGATGTCAACCCTGAGTACTAAGAAAGTGTGCCTCTGTGCTAGTTAATTGCATCATTTGACTAATCCTCACACCGGCACAACAACGCGAACACTGTTGCTTGGCGGTGGAATAAAAGTTACGATGGTGGCCTCTAAAATACCAGTTACTGACACCAAGTGATTGTTGAATTATCGTCTCTGTCACCTTATGTTAAAGTTCATGGGGCCAATAATTGGTAGGTAGCCAACAATAGGGCAGTTCACTCTGCCTACTTTGACTTACGCGTGTCATATTAAACCTCAGATAAAGATAAGTATTTATATACTGGAAGTAGACCGTACTGGCACTTTAATACGTCAAAATCACATAGTAACTTAAGTACAGTCAACAGCATAATAAAGTGATCATTTATGTACCTTGTCACTTTAACGTTGTGTTTGAAATTACAAAATTGTGAAACGATTGAAAGCGACAAGGTACATAAATTTTCACTATACTATCATAAGACAACTTTTTTTTTTCGAGTTTTTATGAACCTTAAACACTAACTCTTTGTCCAATTTTTGCTTTCGACGAAACCTTTTAAATTTTGCTCTAAAACGTCGCAATTTGCTCCTATTTGAATATTTCAACGCCACACACTATGTAAATGAGACTCAGTACTCGAGTGAACGAGTTTTAAAGATCCTTTGTGAATATGAGAACCCGAAGTAAGAAGGCCAGTGTAGGCTTAAATTGGATTTTCGTTACGAGCACCCAAAGTTTACTGCTGCTCCAGGATGATATCGAGGGCTTTTGTTTTTACCCTACTGCAAGAAAAGGGATATGTTCTTTACGCGTACTCTTGTGAGAATGTACGGATGTACACTCAGGAGCAAAAATAACGGATCAGAGTTCGTTTTTCATACTAAAGAGGCTATTTCGAAGACTTGGTTCCTCGCCAGGGATTTTTTTTAGTGCAATCTGATGATGAATACCTCAAGCATCGATACAGGACTTCCAAAGTGCCTGGGATACCCAACTGAATGAATCTGAGGTTAACGCCGGAATTGTGCATGTTCAGAAAAACATCTAAAATGGCAATAAAATGTAAGGAAATCCAAGTGCTGACTCAAGCTCTCCCGCTGTGGTTAACTTATTGTGCGATCAGTTAGGTATCGTAAAAACTTTTGAACTATTGAACCTTGCAGTATCAACCATTAAAACTCACTCAAAACAACCCCTGGCGAGGAACCAAGGCTTCGAAATAGTCTCGTTTGTATGAAAATCGCACTCTGACCCGGTATTTTTGCTCCTGAGTGTAATTAATAATACAATAACACCGTATTTGGTCGGATAATCGGGATTGTTTTATTTATTTATTTATTTATTTATTTATTGGTAGGAAATCCAACAGTTACACTTACAACATATGAAACAACAATAAGAGACACAAAACCAATTAAAGGATTTCACATGTAGTGTCTGAGTAGCAAACTTAAAGTTTAATACAAACTTCAAATGCACACGCACTTTCAATACACACTAGCGCAAATAAAAAGTAAAATTAAAACTACTGCTAAATACCAGCCAGAGGCAGATCGCCAAAAGGTTCTCTTCCCTATGGCACACAAAACATGCTCAAACAACAAAATTCGCAATCAAACATCGCCTCACGGAAGGGATCTTACAATTGAATATATCAATATCTAGCTTATTCGTATTTACCCAATTATTCAAGCCTTTTCGTCTTGCTTTCTTGGTTAGCTTCAGAAGCCATCGCTAAGCTAGCTGCTCCTCTTATAGGCGGTAAAATACAAATGGTATTTGACCTGTCATGGTTTGGTTTTCAATTCATCCGCCATTACTGTCAAGTGAATAAGAGCTATGAAAATACGATTACAGGTCAAAATCGGTCCCTTTTTACCATGTTGCATAGAGGTCCTGAGAGAGCAAGATAAATAGTGAGGATGGACACTGGCCGACTCACCACACGATCAAAATCACGTGCAGAGTATACTAGACTCAGTAATCAGTAATCAGTAATCCTTTATTTTGTGAAACACAGGTTATTACAGGTGTTATAAATGCAATAAGAATGGACCTCTGTGATCTGCCTTACGGCGTACAAAAATAGGTCAAAGTAATAATAATAATTACTACAAATGACAAACACTTCAAATGCTAATATAAAATTGTGAATAATTTAGAATACAATGTCATACTTATTTCTAATCGCAATTATGTACTAAATCTTACAAAGTTAGACTTTATCATTAAAAAACTCCTCCATTGTATAATAGACTCTTTCGATAAGTTTACATTTTAGTTTCTTTTTGAAAATGTCGAGTTCCAAGTCCTTAAGGCTATCTGGTAAGAAGTTAAAAACTTTAGTCGCGACGCCTAATATACTTTTACGCAGAAATGCGGTTTTACCAGGCACAATGTTAATTTGTGGCGAATAGATCTTCCATGTGAATTTGTTTTATGGGGAAATAAATTTGGATTTGATTTTACAAACACGGCAACCTCGTCAATATAAAGACTAGTTAATGTTAAAATACCTAGGGCTTTGAAATGGGTTTTACATGTGTCTGTCCGTTTAATGTTGCAAACCGCACGAATGCATTTCTTCTGAGCTCTGAAAACACATTGAGTGTTAGAATTATTTACCCCAGAATATAATGCCGTAACGTAAAATAGACTCCACGTACCCATACATAGCGGCCTTCCGCTTTTCACCGGTTTACCTCGCCGTTTCACTTCGCCGAATTTTCACGTGCTGGAGTGTTTTTTTTTTGTCGTCACATGTCTAACCTAACCTAACCTACGTGAATGCTCAAGATATCCTGAAAACTATAGTTTCAGCAGAAATTAGTTTTCGATGAGATGAAATTCGGTGAAATGACACATTCGATGAAACGTTTGTCGATATTTCAAAGGGATTCCTCACCAGGTTGAACGTTGGTAGAGTTGAGGCCTTTTTTCGCTATTGCTTAGATTATTTTTAGAATTTTTCCTTAATTCTAAATTTTCCTTTAATCTATGCTTACTAAATTCCAATAGTTGTATATTGTATCGATTGTGCTTTCCAGTTCGTGGTCGCCCCTCTAGAACTTTCCTGCCCCAACGGCCATCGGTTCTGCGTCCAATGTGTCCCACTCACTTAAATATTTACCATCAGGTGAGGTGGCCTGAGTACTCGCGTGTCTTCTCATTGCCATTAAAAAAAATGTGGCTCCACACTATAGGGCTCCATTAGATTGGACTAAGGACCGGAAAACCCCTTCATTTGATTAACCCTATCGATAGGCGAACCCTATCATTTGGTTACCAAATCAATGAATGAGTTACCTTAACGTTACGGCGAACCCCTTTGAATTAGTTAAACGCTTTGAATTAGCTTACCAAGTTCATTAAGGTTTTGATAATTTAATATTTAAGCACTGAGCATTGACTGGGTATTACCCCATTGATATTTGATCGCCTCCCCCTTTTTGGCGCATTCTGGCGAAATTTGGCTGTCTTGCTTAAGCGGCTACTACCTGCTGCTACCCTATCAATTGTTAGGTAACGCTATAATAAGTGGAAACTTTTGCGCATAAAGGTTAAAACAGTTTGAAACCGTTCGATTAAGTTTGAATAGGGTAACCGAAATAGGGACAGGGTTAGCGCTTAGTTGAGTTCACTGTATTGTTTGGTTGCCCTTTAGAGTTAAGTCGACGATAGGCTTAGCGCATCGTTGGGGTCTGTAAAAACAAGTCTATCAAATGCCATACCGGAAACCCCTTTCGCGCTAAGCGGTTCCTGTCCCTGGATTGGACTGCGTGGAAAAGACAGGACTTGTATGTTGTACAAAATAGTTGTACAGCCTTCGAGGAGTTTCTGTTATCTATTGCCGCTCGGACGATAGGTGACGCGGCGTGACCACGACTAAACCAGCTTGGTGCGTTCTGTTGAGATTGCTTGTGATGGCTCTTGGCGCGTACTGTGGCGGCACGCACACATGCAAGCCGCGATATGCCTTTGTTTGAAGACGAACTACTGTTTATCTTTGTTTGCACATAGCCCTGTTTCTCTTTCTATTTCATCAACGTCAATCCCCCGTCGGCATCGGCAGTACGGTCGGACGACCATCCTATTTACCTTATTTCACGCACATTAGGTTAGGAGTAAAGTATATCCATCACAGAAGTGAAAGTAATCTTAGTTAACAGAGTGTAAGATGTATAGCCGGCAATAAAATGTATTTATTGTGAAAAAGCTTATTATTAACGGAATTTTATAAGCAGAAGTTACTGAGGACAAACATTGTTGTGTTAATATTATTCAGTCTGTGGTTATGTAATCCAGCCACGAACTTATTTACATTTAAAGCAGTGTTCTAAATCTTAAAATTGTCGTAATTTAAAGGTTAAGACGGCAAAGTTTTATATTTAAGTCACGGTTTGAAATAATCTGGAATGAAGAGTTAGTCAACCCGTAAAACGACTTTGTTAAACTCATAATACAATTTTATTTTGTTTCAAGATTTGCTCGCGGTGGAAACACTGGAAATCACCGATGTATGCCATGTCCATACGCTTTTTTTGTAAGACCTCCCAATAGTTTTACGTAAATTTCTCACGAGATAGATATATGTAGGCTAAATCAAGTAACGTTGGTATCTAAGGGCGGTATGTTAGGGGAAATTGGCTAGCTTTTTCATTTTTGACAACGCAAAGCGATTGGTGATCACCGAACGCTAGCTTTTGTATTTGATGGCAACTTGTCTAGCTCCACTCTGGTATTCTATCGTAGTCATTGCAGTGACTGAAAGGGTTATTTTCTGCCAAAAGTACAAAACAGTAAGCCGTATATTGTTGGTCTAGCCTTCCTGCCACAAATAAAATCTATTTAAATTGCATTAAAATACAAAGAGAGTACACAATGACGATAAAGTCTTCCTTAAGTGACAATGTTTCATACACAAGATCGAAAAAGGAAATAGTTATTTGTCAAAGAGGAAATAGTAATAACAAGAGCTTTTCAGGGTTCCATAGTCAACAAGAAACCCTTATAGTTTCGCCATGTCCGTGTATCTGTCCCTCTAATTCAGAGTTTTACTCAGATACTCTTGGTACTACAAAGCTGTTATTTGACATATTTATACATTTAAATTACGCAGACAAAATGGCTGCATAGAATCATAAAAAATATCGGGTTCCTCCCATACACGTGAAGAAATGGTACTTCTTACATTTAAAACATCAAATGAGGTAACGTATTTATTGGATTGCTGTTAAAAAATAATTAAGTAGGTACGTACACATACATACATACAAACCGTCACGCCTTCATCCCAGAGTGGGGTAGGCAGAGCTACAGAGTTACCAACAACTCGAACAAATTGTTGTTTATTCTATAAAGCCATTTGCACAGACAGGCCATGTTGTTTACAAGTGTATATAAGTGAAAGTTTGGAAGCCCATTGTCTAACAATACTACAAGCCTTTAATCCCTTAGTCGTCTCTTACGACTTCCACAGGAAGGCATGGAGTGGCACTATTCTAAGCCGGCAACCACAGGGCAATTAGCACATGTAAGTATCAATTTTTAGATTTGGGGGACCGTTAAGGAAAACAGAACTCGCCCTCCCCCCAGGCAACACTACAAGTAATATAGGTATTACGAATTTAAATGAAAAACTATCATGACTATGTATACTTCATTGGTTATTGGGATACCGGCGACTGAAGTGTTAAATACACTAAAAATCATCTAAGACCACTAAATAACTTTAAATTGAAAAAAAATTCATAGTTGTTGTTTTTTGAGTTATTTTTGTGTTTTTTGTAACAGCATCAGAAACCTACATTGAGATTTTTAGGATAGATATGACAAAATAAAATACCACACCCAATAAAAGAAACTAAAATACCACACCCAAAATACCAGATACCAAATGAGATCTCAGACCTTTATAAATTTGCAAACACAAGTATACAATCTCAGGACTGCAATCCTAAGACTGAAGAATCCCGAGACCAAAACAGAATGTCACTATGCTAATTACTTCGCTGCTTGTCATATCTCCACATCACAACAAGGCAAACACTGCAGGCGGTAGGTTAAAAAATAATCCTGCACAAGAGGTAACCCTATCATACGTAGAAATAGCAAGGTAATGTTAGGAAATCATTACACCCCGTCTAATATCTTTGTACATATCGTTAGTACATTCACTGCCCAGAACTACATTTCGAGTATATTTCGCAAGGAAATCTGTTAGCTCGGCAATGGTTACGCTAATGCACAAGACCATTAGTAGAGTTGTGTCAACGCAGGCTTGACTGGCAAACAGTGTCCAGCGTCGAAGTGTACATAGACATGTCAATGTGTACACACACGGGGATTTGTTTGCCATTTATTTTTATGGAATTTTCCTAACAGCTTGAAAGGTCAACGACCTTTGTTGAAAGGGTTTTATTATCAATATTATCACACTAATATTATAGATAACGGTTAAACAGATTTAGATAAATTCTGGAATTGAGATAGGTAGTATATACGTGGTATAGGAGCAAGAACTTTTACCTTCTATTGAGTAAGTAACGTAAACGTAATTGTTATTCAGAAAGTATCCAATTTTCAGGTGTTATTTTCTCGTTAGTTTGAAATAGTGTCTCTTTGGCTTCTTTCATATGAAAGCACAGGCAACAACCTTGACTTGTTCCCGACTAGCCTGTATGGGTAGGGTGAAAAATAATATCTCTGTAGTCTGCAATTTTAATTTTTAAACGACATCAAAACAGGAGGAGTATCTCAATTCGACCGTATATACATGTTTTAGTTTTATTGCTATAACGTGTTAGAAAAATAGTTTGAAATATTATTAAGTATTACAAAATTCTGTAAAAAAAATAGCTCTTTTTAAAAGCATTTTATTAACACGCAATGTATGTATGTAAGTATGTATTTTTGGGTCAAATCTTGAAGGCAGATTTGAACCACTTCCCGAGGATCGAGCTGGTTTGATGACGAAGACGTAGGGTAGCCATAAGAACTCCTAAATTATACATGATAAACCCATCGTATCAGGGCTCGTTAGAATCGTCTTGACGAGTAGTTCATGCAAACTAGCACACTCCGCAACCAAAGCTTGATCCAAAATGATTTTTTTGGCAAAAACTTATATATTACTGAAATATTTGCGTCAATTCTTAGCAAAAACTGTTTCAATGAATCATATTGCAAACGTCTAAGTTTCTTAATTTCAATAAAATTTGTCTTCGAATTTGTAATTATGCTAGTTGGACGTAACTGCTACATAAAGTTAGACATCTTATTGAATAAGTTATGATACTCGCATATAAATAAGTTGTGCTGACTTGAGCGTCGTCTTGGTGTCATTTTTCAATTATTTGAATAAATAATAAACAGAGCTCGGAAAGGGGAGCAATTCTTATGTTATTAATGTCATGAGTAGATATTAATACACACTGAAAATAGATATCAAAACATATCAAAACAATTCATAAGATTAATAAACTAACTTGAATCCACCAATAAGGGTAAGTGATATTGTATTTGCAAACATCCCTTGATTGCCACTAAATACTAGTTAAAATAGTTTTCACACAAGCGGCCTGCGACGGAGCTGTGCAAAATCGACCAATCACATTCCGTATACCTGTTTAGTATTCCTGTTATACATAGGCAACTTTCAGGAAAATCTAGGTTAATTCCTCGCCGAATGACTTCTCATGTACTCTGGCTGGACCTCCCCCGCCCCCTCCGCCCGCGCGCGGGTCTACTCCCCGCGGGCACCTGAGAGAACGAAAATGGCTGTCGTCGCGTGCGCATCTTTCTAATATCTGCAGCGATAAAACACTGTGCTTTGGTGTGAACTTTCGTTACTTTCCCTTTTCTACTGGACTTGTGTGTGTGTGCTGTGCTGCAAGACCTAGGCAAGCCCGATTCAGGCGCTGGACGCCACCCCAGGAGTAAGCCGGGCCATCGGATCTCATCAGGTGAGCGAATTGCCTAGTAACTGATTGTTGCCTACATAATTTGGGTTTTGTATAATCCCTCTAATGCTATCTAGCCTTTCTCCACTCTTATCAACCCTTTTCTATACATATTGTTGTGGTTCTTCGATACCGGATTCATTAATTCGTATTAGTTTATATGGAAAACAGATAAGGTATGTTAGATAGCGTTCTTTCTTAGTATAAGTACGTTTAAAAAGACTTATTAAGTATTTGCGTAAATTCTTTGTTTAAAAACTAGTTACATTAAAGTAAGTTTGGTACTAGACGTAACTCTAGTCAATTCTATTCAATTTGCCATATGTAATTAGTAAGTTACTACGCAGTTAGTAACATTCAATAATCTTTTCTATAATTTGTCAGCGGGTACTGGCCGCAGCGTTAGCGTTTGCATCAAATCCGCGGGTAGATTCTCGCCGTTGCGAATTCCGAGCGAGGCGCCGCCGCCGGCCGGTGTTCTCTTATACTACGTTATGAACTCGCGTCCGTATTCTGGTACGAGTGACAAGTTTGCAAACGTTTTTCATTGTAATTAAGTTTTGTTGCAGTTCTATACTATTTTCAGTGTAATATTATTAAACATAGTTAATTGTTGCTTTAGAGCATGTTTCAATTAGAACAAAGTAAACGTAGCTTAGCGTTTAAGCGCGTTAATGACGCTTATCTTGTTGGAAAAAGATGTTTAGAAGATGCAAATTTGAAAGGCCGTTTTCAAGTGCATTTAGATCGAGTAAGTGAGTTAAAGAAATGTTTTGATGAGAATCATGTTAAAATAACCTCATCCTTAACAGATGAACAGCAGATTTCTGAAGCAGAGGAAATCAGAAAAAACTTTGATGACACTTTTATAGATATCTTAGAATTGCAAATATCTGTGTTCGGTGGTAAACCCGATGGAGCAGAATGTAAACCGTCGGTCGACAATCAGAATACTTCCTCGTCGAAATCACATGTACGTCTACCGCGTATAACCATCCCATCTTTCGAAGGTGGTTATAAGAAGTGGATTACTTTTTATGATTTGTTTAAGACTTTAGTTCACGAAAATAGTGAACTATCTAAAATTGAAAAATTTCAATACTTAAATTCATCATTAAAAGGGGAACCTTTAAACCTTTTAAAGGCGTTTCCGATTTCTTCGGATAATTATGACACAGCGTATGATATTTTAGTGAAGCGATATCAGAATAAGCGTCAATTGGCTTTTTTAGCTTGGCAGTCTATTGTTACTGTTAAAGTGCAGAATAATACTGCGCAGGCCTATCGCGATTTGTTAGACACGTTTCAAGAAAATGTAGCTATTTTAAAGTCGCTAGAATTGCCCGTCGGTGAATGGGACTTTGTACTGTTCTATACTCTGTTATTTAAACTGGAGCCGTCCGTTCGAAAAGAATTCGAGATGATGGTAACCGCGGAGGATATACCGAGTTATCGGTCGTTAGAGTTGTTTGTAGAAAACTATTGTAAGGCTGTGGAGCGCGTAGGCCCGAGTTTGGGTTCCGTCCATGACGTGACCGTGCGGGCGCCCGCCGCCGCCTGGCGCGCCGACCGCGCGCCGCCGGGGCCGCGGCGCCTAAAGCAAACCACTCTCGTGGGTAATCAGCCATCTTCGGCACCATCGCCGGCGCCTCCGCCGTGTCAATTCTGTTCACAAAGGCATTTCATTGTCCATTGCAGTGACTTTCAAAAATTGACTGTTGCCCATCGGTCGCAAGTGGTTGGTGACAAGCAGCTATGTTTCAACTGTTTACGTGCGGGTCACATAGTAGCTAACTGTCCTTCGAAAAACTCATGTCGATCATGTGGTCACCGTCACCACTCGTTATTACATTATAATAATAATGCAAAAGACGTTGACGAGAAAACAGCGCGTCCGTCAAACTCTGCTTCTACGTCGAATGCTCTTGGAGTTCAGGGTCTTTCCTCTAATGTAAAATCGAACCAAACTGTTTTGTTGTCTACTGCTCGTGTAGATATAATGGATAACTGGCGTGCTTTTCACGTCGTTCGTTTGTTAATCGATTCGGGTAGCCAAGCCAATTATATTAGCCAGAACCTTGCAAATCGTTTAGGTCTATCTGTGTCTTCGAATGCGCCGTCTGTCTTTGGCATTGGTAGTATGTCTGCGCCTGTCTTGGGAACTGTTCAGTGTACTATTCGTTCTGAAGGCCATCAGGGCAAGGAGCTTTCATTTGAGGCCATCGTCATAAAAAGAATTTGCGAGGACATGCCTTCTGTCACGGTGGAGACCGACTTTTTAGAAAAGCTAGGCTTCATAAAGCTAGCAGATACCAATTTTCACTGTCCGGGTCCGATCGACCTCCTTCTCGGTTCCGAACTATGGAATGAGATCTTTCTCCCAGGAATGATTCCCGGCGGTAATGACTCACCCGTGGGACTCAACACTATCTTTGGGTGGATATTTTTAGGTCGCTCTCGCTGCCAGGAATCCATTCCGTCTTTGTATTCGAGCCTGTCTTGTGTCCAGGCCCTTCATGCTTGTAAGCACAATTGTGATGACGACTTAAAACGTCTGTGGGAGATTGAAGATTTGCCCCACTCAGAAAACCCTCTATCACCAGAGAATGCCGCTTGTGAGGAGCACTTTATCTCTACCTACAGCCGCAACGAGTCTGGTAAATTTATAGTCAAGTTACCGTTCAAAAGCACGGAACCAACATTTTGTAACATGCGGTCGATAGCTGTTCGACGGTTTAGAAAATTAGAAGCGCGTCTGTCAGAGAACCCTTCTCTTCGTAAATCATACACTGACTTCATGCAAGACTATCTGGATAGCGGTCACATGTCCGAGGTCCCTTCCTCTGACCTGAATGCAGATAGTTCCTACTATATTCCACATCACTGTGTGTTGTCACCGTCGAGCGTAACCACTAAACTGAGGGTCGTCTTCGATGCTTCCGCGCGAGATGGTAAAGGGTTGTCGTTGAACGACACCCAAATAACCGGACCGAAACTTCAAAGGGATATTTCGATTATCCTTCTACGTTTTCGTTTGCACACTGTCGTGTTTGCGGCAGATATCCGCCAGATGTATCGAAACATCATCATAGATGAGCAAAATCGTGACTTTCAGCGCATCGTCTGGCGCTTTCATCCTGATGACGAGCTTAAAGACTTTCGTCTGAACACCGTCACTTATGGTGTTTCATCCTCTCCGTATTTGGCGTTACGAACTATCAAGCAGCTGGCTACCACCGACGGTGAGGGTTTTCCTTTAGCCTCCAAGGCGCTTTCCTTGGATACCTATGTGGATGACATTCCCACCGGTGCAGCCACTGTCGAGGAGGCTCTTGACCTGCAGGGTCAGTTAATTTCTTTACTGGACAGAGGAGGCTTTGAACTGAGAAAGTGGGCTAGTAACCGTCCAGAGCTACTAGCTCATCTGTCCCCTGAGCACTGTCTGTCTCAGGCTACTACTTGTTTTGACGCTGACTCAGAAACAGTAGTAAAGATACTTGGCTTAAACTGGGACGCATCTTCCGACCAGTTTACCTATAAGGTCAATCCGTCGATTGATAAATGTACCAAGAGAAAAATACTTTCGGAGCTCTCCCGAGTATTTGACCCGTTGGGGCTTCTCTCCCCTGTTATCTTTCTAGCAAAATGTGTCATTCAACGGCTCTGGCTCCTTGGCCTTGATTGGGACCAGGTGCCGCCTGAAGACATAGTTTCAGTATGGCACCAGTTTTCTGGTCAATTGGGTAATCTATCGCGACTTACTGTACCGCGACTTATCACCCACCCTCATGCTGTTACGTATCAACTGCATGGATTCGCAGATGCTTCTTTATCTGGTTATGCAGCTGTTATATACCTACGAGTGGAGCTTAAGAATGGGTCCTTCCTGACCCACCTGGTATGCGCAAAGTCTCGCGTTGCGCCTACTAAGCGGATAACTCTCCCGCGACTCGAACTCTGTGCCGCTGGTCTGCTTGCAGATCTAATGAGCAGAGTTCTCCCTCATCTATCCTCGTTGATAACTATTGAGTCAATTTATGCATGGTCCGATTCGACTATCACACTTTCGTGGATCGCTTCGCACCCTTCGAAATGGAAGGTATTTGTAGGCAATCGTGTTGCAAATATTCAGCGTAAGTTGCCCTCCACGCGCTGGAATTATATAAGCACCCACGACAATCCGGCCGATGCAGCCTCGAGAGGCTTGTTGCCCGACGCGTTGCTTGTCCACCCGCTTTGGTGGACCGGCCCCGCCTTTCTCTCAGGCCCATCTACGCAATGGCCTCAAAAGACTACTCCTCCTATGTCCCCCGATGTAGCTACGGAGTTAGGTCATGAGGAAAGAAAGTCAGCTCTCATGGTCACTAGCGAGACTGATTCAATACAGCAGCTTCTACTCAGGTTTGCGTCACTGAATAGGATCTTGCGAGTTGCGGCGACTGTGCTCAGATATCTGTCTCGTTTACGTAAACGAAGCTCCTATTCAGGCCCGATATGTGAGCAAGAGAAGAAGCAAGCTCTTCTAGCCCTTGTGCGAAACTGCCAACAATCTTGTTTCACATCGGAAATAAATGCTATTAAAGAAAATAAAGCGTTAGCGAAACCGTTTAAAAAATTAAGTCCGTTTCTGTCAAAGGACAATGTGTTGCGGGTTGGAGGAAGACTCCGGCACTCGGATTTGGATTATGAAGCCAAGCATCCGGCTATTCTGCCTTCTAATCACCGTCTATCCGCGTTAATCATAGACGATCTTCATTTACAGTCACTGCATGCTGGCCCTCAGATGGTCCAGTTTCTGTTAACCCAGAATTTTTGGGTTCTTTCCGCTCGTCGAGCTATTAAAAAACGGCTTTCTAGCTGTATTCCGTGCTTTCGGGCTAAGCCAGTGCCGTCACAACCACTTATGGGTAACCTTCCCAGTGTTAGGGTAACCGCTGTCAAAGCCTTTCAACGGGTGGGGTGTGACTACGCTGGACCTTTCCAAGTAATACTCGGACGACGTCGCCGCGGTGTGCGGCCAGAAAAAATATATTTGTGTCTCTTCGTGTGTCTTTCGAGCAAAGCTGTGCATCTCGAGATCGCTAATGATCTCTCGACTGAGTCGTTTATCGCTGCTCTGCGTCGGTTTATAAGCCGCAGAGGACGATGCTCTTTAATCCTTAGTGACTGCGGCACCAACTTCGTGGGGGCGAAAAATCAGTTGGCGTCGCTCATGGAAGCTGCCGCAGCCGGCGAGGCTATCACCTTTAAAACTATCCCACCTTCCTCTCCTCATTTTGGAGGAGTTTGGGAGGCTGGCGTTCGATCAGTAAAAAGTCATTTGACTAGAGTGGTAGGAAACCATCTCCTAACATTCGAGGAGTTTCATACCGTGATAGTGCAGATCGAGGCGATTTTAAATTCCCGTCCTCTCTGTGCTCTCAGTAATGATCCAAATGATTTTTCGGTGTTAACACCTGGACACTTTTTGACTCTTTCACCTTTAACTAACGTTCCCGATGATAGTGGCGCCAATGAAAAGATTTCTCTTTTAAATCGTTGGCAGTTACTACAGCGTTTACATGCAGACTTTTGGAAACGTTGGCATAGAGATTACTTAAACTCTCTGAATCAGAGAACCAAGTGGACTGAAAATAGCCGTCCAGTCCACGTTGGGGATCTCGTTCTCCTTAAAGATGACAACCTCCGGCCGTTACTGTGGTCGGTGGCACGTGTCACGAACGTACATCCGGGTCCCGACGGTGTGGTTAGGGTCGCAACCGTTCGAGCGTCTGGAACGGACTCCAGAACGAGAGAGTGCAAACGACCTGTAGTTAAACTTTGCGTTCTGCCTGTCGGTGATCACTGTGATCCATAAATTATTTAACTTCAGATACTATTAGCTTTTAATAAACGTCTTTCCTCTGTTTTGTGCTGTTCTTATCATATTCCTTACCTACTGTCTAAATCTTCTCTATCTGTGTCTAGGTGGTTAGGGACCATATTAGGCTTCTTTACTGTAAAGGAACGCTATATGCTATCTTATCTGTTTCTGTTATTCTATCCGTTACTTTCGAGGCCTCTCGACATTAGAGGTCTGAAAATTTTTAAATTTTGCAGCGGGGGGGAGTATGTTTAGTATTCCTGTTATACATAGGCAACTTTCAGGAAAATCTAGGTTAATTCCTCGCCGAATGACTTCTCATGTACTCTGGCTGGACCTCCCCCGCCCCCTCCGCCCGCGCGCGGGTCTACTCCCCGCGGGCACCTGAGAGAACGAAAATGGCTGTCGTCGCGTGCGCATCTTTCTAATATCTGCAGCGATAAAACACTGTGCTTTGGTGTGAACTTTCGTTACTTTCCCTTTTCTACTGGACTTGTGTGTGTGTGCTGTGCTGCAAGACCTAGGCAAGCCCGATTCAGGCGCTGGACGCCACCCCAGGAGTAAGCCGGGCCATCGGATCTCATCAGGTGAGCGAATTGCCTAGTAACTGATTGTTGCCTACATAATTTGGGTTTTGTATAATCCCTCTAATGCTATCTAGCCTTTCTCCACTCTTATCAACCCTTTTCTATACAATACCTATTCTACATAATTCACTTGCGTTTGTTTTAACGGCCTCGTAGGACAAAGGCAGCCTAAATGAAATCATTTTATTAATAATTAAATTACACATGAGGGACTACCATTAAATGACAGGGTATATCTGACGGGTAATAAACAAAATATATATTGTTTACCAACAACTTTACATTACATTGATCTTCGCTAAATTTTCATTTTATATCCTTAAAAACAAGAGTCAAGAAGGTTTCATCAAAAAAATTGTTTCAACATTGAAACAAAATGAGTATCGGTGGTTCGACGGGATCACAGTTTAAATTATTTATTATTTTTGTATATTTAATCGTATCATATTCCTAAAACCCACCTGGTTTTAGTCTATTCAGGGAAATTGTATTTCTTTCAAATCCCTGGCTCCTTAAAGCTACTTCTCCCCTTCTTGAAGTGACCTAATTTAATTTGAATTCGCTTCAATACAAATAACGTGTGAATACTCAGCTTTATCTGCGCTTTAATAAGGCAAGGGTAACATTACGAGGACTTGCTGAAATACCTACGTACAAATTAATTCCACTACGTGCCCTCAGCTCTTCACATGTGTAACGCTTTTAAATCTACCTAACTTCATCAACGCTCTTAAGTTTATCTAGCTTCCGAGCACGCTAAGATCTAAATCGATTCGACAATAACCCCCTCTCATCCCCTAATCATGTCTTTGACGAAGAGGGAATAAGACAGGACTAAGTTTAGAGCTTCGTGTTTTGGAGTTAAGCTAATGAGATAACATTTGCTTGTCACGTGCGAGTACATGATGAATCTGAATTGTTCGTGAAACGATTGAATTGCTAGAAATTATACAAAACATAAAGTTTAATGGGCGACTGAATAAAAAAAACTTTATGACATTATGACTTAATTTTATGAGTCGTATAAGGCAACTAAAGGAATAACTATAGGCTGGTAATATTATTAGGCGATGAAATTGCCACCTGTCACTAATATACACATGGTAAGCATCTTGTCCTGTTTGTGCAAAATGTGGTTATAGAATTAACAACAAGTTGTTAGAGTTGTTGGTACGTATGTATGCTTATGATCATACAGTGAATAATAACTACTCCTATACTTACCTAAACTCTTTGTTATTATTTACTTAACATCAATAATGTAAGTAAGTTAGTCTATGATTTCCTCTGTACATAGTCTACTTATAGTTTTTCTTAATAGATTATTCTTCTTGACAACTGTCTTCCACGAGTTTTACTTTTGAAAACATTCTCCATTCTAATAGCTAAGACGCTAGCAGTAGGTAATGTTTAATGACTTGATATTTGCATTTTGCTCTGGATGTTTTCTGGACCAACATAAAACTTATGCTTTAAATGTCTATAAAAATGCCAGTCTATAAAGCTGTTATTTTGCCTTGATTTGTAAGATGGAACATAACAACAACTCTACTGTTCCTATAGTAGGGGAGCCCATGACACTAACCTACACAACCTAGTAAGATAAGAGTATAAATATATATATTTAGTCTCGTCATTAGTGAGGGAACACGAAAACCTGGCACAACTTCTTTTTTTTTAGTTTTGTTTTCGATTTCTAATTGCCGTTAGTGGTTTTTCTTACACAGAAATTGATGATCTTACAGATGAGCAAGTTTATTGAGGAGATTGATCATAAAAAATACTTAAGTACGAGGCGTCGCTTATCATGCTGCTGGAACTGATTAAGTAGGCCAATCAGAGGGGCTTGTAGCACTGCATGGTCGTATGTTCTTACCCCTCCCGTATTCCGAAGAATAAACGAAACTTGGGAGTCTTACGAAGATACAAATAAATAAAAAATTGCTTAATCATGCTTTTCGAATTGCAGCATCAGTATTTCGAGTTCCCGCATTAGTGAAGAGATTAAAGTAAAGACGAGAAAAAAGACTAAGAAAAATTATAACGTTATATGCTAGGTGTGCATAAACATTAAATGCAACCAACAGTGCTCAGTCATCCGCGCTGTGTCGGGTGCGCCGCCGCCGTCGCTGCGCCTCACCAAGTATCGCCTGCGTACTAAGTTGCACTACGCACCCTTAATTACCTGTGCTCTCCTGGTACTTTAAATAAACATGCAAATGCTTTGGTTAGATGCACGCCTTAGTATAAAAAAACCGGCCAAGTGTGAGTCAGACTCGCGCACGTAGGGTTCCGTACCACTATACATCTAAATAAATGTTTTTCTTTATTCTTTATTATATTGGAGTTGATTGAATGAAAGGTAAAATGCGGTTTACGATTTATAACGTATTAAAAAAAACTAATTATTAGATCTCGTTCAAACCAATTTTCGGTGGAAGTTTGCATGGTAATGTACATCATATATTATTTTTACATTCATCATTCCCTTATTTTAGAAGTTACGGGGGGGGGGGACACACATTTTTCCACTTTGGAAGCGTCTCTCGCGCAAACTATTCAGTTTAGATATTTTTTTTATTAGAATCCTCAATATCATTTTTGAAGACCTATCCATAGATACAACACACGTATGGGTTTGATGAAAAAAAAAATTGAGTTTCTGTTCTAAGTATGGGGAACCCCAAAAAATTATTGTTTTTTTTCTATTTTTGTATGAAAATCTTAATGCGGTTCACCGAATACATCTACTTACAAAGTTTCCATTGTATAGCTCTTATAGTTACGGAATAAAGTGGCTGTGACATACGGACGGACAGACATGACGAATCTATAAGGGTTCCGTTTTTTGCCATTTGGCTACGGAACCCTAAAAAACAGCTATTTAGCTTGTTCATAAACACAGCCGCCATGTCTACATTTTTTTTAATACTTTCCGGCCTAGCCTTTCAATTTTGTATGAAATTCCTTTACAGTTTGTTCTCTGGAGTTGTTCCGCCGACAACGTGATACTTTGAAGCCTCAAATAACTAACATAACGCCAACATTCCATTGCATGTTTGAGAAAAGTTATAAACACACATTTATTTCTGTATACGAAACTCGTTATGGGGAAGTTGATGATGCAGGTATTGCATACTTAATAGGAAGTCCCCACGTTAGTTTAATTTACTTACACAAAGTTTCAACGAAATATATATATTTTTTTTAATGTCTAATCTGTCAACAGTGATATTTACTTTTTTGGAAAAGCATCTTTTTGAATTAAGGACGGTAATGATGGTATAATGTACCTCGTACGCTGCTAGTAAAGGACTCACCATTTTCTCAGCTGTAATCATCTGAAATTGTTTTCTTGTTGAAACAGCTAGCAGCTGCTGTATCTGCAGAATTAATACTCCATCCCTAACGGGTTCCCGAGAGCTAATTTGGTTCAGAATGTCCCGTAAACCTTGAATTAGGTCCCATTGCCCTAATAATCTAGAAAGCCAGTATTTGTAACAATACCAGTAGAAAAAAGGTTTAATATTTTTCGAGATAAATTAATTGCTTTTGGACAGGAGACTGGCTATTGAGAAACAAATACAACAATAAAATTCTATTTTTAAAATGTTTTTTGTCCGAAAAAAAATTAATGCTAGCAATTTGTCTATTTTTTTTATTGTTTTGCATCATAATATAAAATCAAAAATCAAAATATTTATTCAGTAAATTGGCTACATACACGTCAGTAACATAGCGTCGGTGAAACTGCAACAGCGGCCGGCACATGTGATTCAGACCGCGGGAATCCGATCTTCGTTCCAAACCGTAAAATAGTAAAAAATTTACAATACATGTAAAATAGTAAATAGTATGTAGATTGGAACGGAGTGTGGCGTTTCCCGCGGTCCGAAATTTACGTGTAAAGGCCGCTAATACATCTTAACATGCAAGTCAACAAGGTACATTATTGCAGCTTCACCGTAGAGTGAATCTACTAGCGCTTAGGACAAGACCGCATCATTGCAGAGAAGAAGCGCCGGTAATCTCCAGAACCATAGTGCCTATTTTAAAATAACACTATGTCAAAGGTGCATTTTTTCGGATGGACATGGGTATTTTTATCATTTAAATAAATAAAAAAGGTCACACAGATTGACGTAGTCCCAAACTAAGCTCTAGGCTTGTACTAAACAATTTATTTATTGAAATCATCCAAAACTCAGAGACAAATACTCGCGCTAATCGTACAAATATCAGGCCTTACCGGGATTTGAACCCGGGCCCGCTAGTTAAGCATCTCGTTTTTTTTTTAAACTGGAGCCAAGCGAGGGCGTGATAGTATATTTATAATCAAACAACGTAAACCGACCCAAGCGTAAATACTGCAAATAATCAAATTAGTATTTTGTAAGTATTTGGGCTTTGAGGTACTACCAAGTATTTTAACCCAATTGGAATGGCTTTCATTCGTCGTGGCTTGGATAATCTCATCAAACTAACTAAATACGGGGTTCGGCTTACTGCTTCGTGGTTTTAAGAGAAAATAAACCTTTCAGCCACTTAACACAGATGATTGAATTACTGAAATACCAGCTCCGCATTTAAGTGGAATTACAAATCCAAAATGGTTTGCTTGAGTTGGAAGATACCAGCAAAAATCAAAGGACTCAAGAATTCCTTTGATGTCAACTAATCATCCATATTACAATCGTGTTTACTATTTCAACCCATCTATATTTATTAAAAGAGTCAATTAAGTCGTTCCTTTTTCATAAACAATTTTTAAAAGTAACAAGTAAATGTGACTAATATACCTCTGTGTACGGCGGTTCCCGGACGAGTATGAAGTAAAAGCCCGAGCCGCTAGGCGAGGCCTTTATAAATACGAGTCCAGGATGGCTCTTAACGGTCGAAGAATGTATACTCCTTTTCTCAAAAATAGAACAAGTAGAATGTATTAAATATAAAGTAAATCAATTTATGTAGTTTTTGTAAATTTACCTACACTTGTACAAAAAACAACAAACGCAGACGCGGAAAGCGACTTTGTTTTATACTATGTCAAGGATAAAGGTAAATAAGATGAAGAAGTCTGTGTTGTTCTTTTGTTTCGTCAATGTGTGAGTCACTACAAAGACTGTTTTCAAATGTGACATTAGGATACGTTCCCTAGAAGCGGACAGGTCCCTTTGGGTAAAAGCTAGTTTAAACCGTAGTAATCTGTGTAAATAGTATTTTAGCAAGCCATTTGGACTGTTTTCTGCGTTGTAGCAATTTTGCGTGGGGTACACAATTATTCTGTAAAAGGAATTGTAATTTGCTTCAATAGAAATAGCCTGAAATTACAATTCCAGTACCCTTACCATGAGTTACAATAACCGTACTTGCTTGCGAGTCGAATGCTCTGCCCCTTACAGTTTTCTTAAAGAGTGCGAGGGACAGAGCAATCGACTCGCTAGCGAGTACGGTAATTTTAACTCACGGTATGGGTACAGTATTAGGTAGACCGCTCCTTGCACCCTGTATTACAAAACATGCTTTTTGTGAATTCTTTTGTGCTACCCAACTAAATAACATTCTTGCATTTATTAGCTGCTGGAATTACAAAGTAAAAGTTCAACCTTCGTTCGAAGAAATTGCAGTTCTTCGCGTTGGCAGCTAAATTATTACTTTAATATTTCGAAACAAAGGAGTTCATCAGTTTTTGTAAACTTAAAATGCAAGGCTAGGGATACAATACATGAAATGGCCATGTATACAGGGTGTCTTGAAACTGTTGTGAGAAATTTGGCGGGGTAATAGTTCGCACGATTCTGATCACGGGGGTATGGTTCATTTTTGTTTCTGTTAGTAAAAAAAAAAAAAAAAATTAGTTATGTTCATTTTGTTTCTTGATGTGTCGCAGCCGATATCTTGACCTTGACATTTTGACGTTGATACTATACTACTCCAAAAGTTCGTAGTAACTAACGTCAAAATTCCAAGTTCGAGGTCAATGACCTGAGATCATTCGTTGTTTACATGGTATGTAAACAGTTCGCTCCATGTAAATTAAAATTAAGTTAACATTATAAAAAAAGATTAATTTAAATGCAACTTACCAACTGTATTTTCGTTTTTGCAACTGAACATTTTAGCGGGTTATGAAATGATCACTAGATCTCTTGGAATAGGTATGCACTGCCGAGACCTGATTGTATCATTCGTTTCATAGGGATGTTGAGATCTGAACATTTACCATTTCTTTCTACTCTAAAATATACCACATAATTGTTTTTAAGCAAAAATAATTCAGACTTGGAAATCTGAAATTTAGTTTAACATGACATCTGATGAAATGACAACCATAAATTCATAGACTTCATGGTCAAGTTCAAGTTCAACTCTTTGATAAATAGCTACTGTCATATACTTCAAAAAGTTCAGATGGACATGAAATAAACGATCCGTTTATTGCCGTCCGTATTGATCTCTATGGTCATTCATGGCGGTACATAGCTAACAGTCGGGATATAAAGGCCGTCGCATATTTGATTATAATTTGTATGTGATCCCAGGCCATGGAACCGATATGCGTAAGTAGTACGTATATTCAATCTATCCATGTTCCAGGCTTAGAACAATAAATAACAGTTACCAGCCGCCTAGTCGCTTGTTAGTCGCCTTAGGCTTCTTACAGACGAGCGGCATGTTGCCAACGGCAGAGGCTACTGCAGCCGTCACCACCTGTCGGCCTAAATGCCGCTTGTCTGTAAGAAGCCTTACACAAACTTTCCCCTGTGCCGAAGTATACGATCAAAACTAAATTATCTTACACATTTACAAATAAAATCCTCATAAATCAATAAATAAACTGACAAGAAGAAAAAAATATCTTGCTATAGCCTTAGCCAGCCGTGTGTGTTCAAAAATCCAACTTTTTTTTTGCGAACTTGATGTGCTTATCTCATTAAAGACTCCCATTGTAAACCCTGCTTTTCTGATAGACTTAAATCAACGTGGTAGGTACAAACCCCATAGAATTAGTACCTACTAACATAGAACCTGGACTATAAGAACCGGTACAGATGGACAGCATTGAACTGCAACCTAGCTGCAAAATGGCAGTTCAAGTGCAGTTGACGTACGTACGTTTTGATGCAGTTACGTCATCTGCATCAGAACTGCCCTCGAACTGACAGTTTGCAGTCCGTCTGTACCGGCCCGTAGTTAAAATTTGCACCAGCTATCTTTCTCTGCGTTTTAGATTACGGATTCTGAAGAGGAAATGAAACAGAAACTACGCTGTTTTTTCTCCTTCAAATGTCACGGTCACAACGTCAAATTGAAGGTCGAGAATGGACCTGTTGGAAGTCTTTGGGCTTTACAGACACAGACCAAAGACAATCTATCCAAACCTTATGACGTCCTACGTATGGCGTAAGAATGAAAGAATACCATAGATGCCCTTATGGTATTCTTTCATTCTTACGCCATATATCTCTATTATGAATTTCATAAATAAAAAGGCCAAACATAAGTCTTTTAATAGTTTAATAGCACTTTTTCTGTGGCACCTTGTGTTCTAATCTGTGGACTGATCATCACAAATAAATGCCTTAAGAATATCTTAAGCACAATATCTTGAACTCATTAGTACGGCCAGGAAACTAAAAAGGGTCAGATTATTCGCGGTAGTTCCTTTGAATGTTCCTTCGAAGGAACTATAGATATGTCATGCTTCTTGGACACCCTACCGTCTGTTATAAATTATTTTAAAGCATAACGCTAATGTACACAATATGTAATGAAACTTCTACCTATTAAAAAGAAATGTACCTACCTCAAAAGATCCTTGTCTGATCCGTAGTCCCACCAATTTACCACACCGGTGTGACTATGGTTCATTTTATTCACCCGTATTCACACCACGACTGATTTTGCGTATAATTCTCTTTCAAAATCAAACTCACGGGAACAGAGCCCGAGCCCGAGCGTCGACGGAGCTCCTGTTTTTGAGTGTTTTTAGACCTTCGGGCCTGATATAAAAACGGGTCTAATTGCAGTAGTCCGGTTGTTAGTCCGGTTGACCAAACTAGTGCAACTTTTCAGTAGCAGAAGTTCGATCAAGTAGATCATGCGAGAGTACACATTGTTTGAGTTTGGGATTGCTGTGGAGCATGTCCCCAGCAGCTACAAATATTAATTTAAGAATTTGTTATTTATTAATACGTCACGCTGTTGTACCCAATATTTACTGAATTAATACGCACTATATTTAATTGTACCTCCCATAGATCGAGAGTAAAAATGATCTGAATTTGGGGTTTCCGTGGACAATCTCCCTAGCAACCTTGAATTTAAGAAATTATGATTAATTAAAATATTACGCTGTTGTATCCAACATGTACTGAATTAGTACACACTTCGTTTTAAATGTACCTCCGTAGCTCGAGAGCACAAATGAACTAAAACACTTGTGCATTTTATTGTTTTGCGAGCGTATGCTGTACTTTATCAAGAGAATAAAGCTTTTGCTCAACATGTCGACAGAATAAATTCGACTTTTTCCATGTTGGTTATAGTACCTAACCTAAATTCGGTGTTCAGGGTTTTTATGTTTTAACAAATAACAAATTCTTAAATTAATCTTTGGGGTTGCTAGGGAGAGTCAACAGCAACCCCAAACTGGTACATTTCTTTGTAAGTATGTAGAAAATGGATACGTATTGTGTATGTTATTACTAAGCATACTATACTTTATTTTATCTAAAGGAGCGACTTTGAGTGGTGTGTAATATAACAAATAATAGATGATAAGTATTTTTTTTTATTTACTTATTAATATTATTTAATATTAACATAACCTAATAATGACCTAATTGAGGAGATTCACCATATGTCCCGCTGCCTGGGGCGGTGTCGACGGGGCTCCGCGAAGCGGAGACCCTATTCCGCGTAGTTTGGCGCCTCGCGTCTGGAGACAACTCAAACCTATTTTCTTTTCAAATTGACCTAACCTACACCTACTTAACGTTCACGTAACAACGCAAAATTCAGTTATTTTACTTTAACAATAATCAAGAAATAGTGTTGTTTCGGACATAAATTCGGACAAGATTTCGGGCTATCAAAGTTCCGCTAAATTACAGATATGCTAAACAACATTATGCATAATGAAATTCTTGCGTACCAATATTATGCGAACATTATCATCCGCGTAAACAATCATTCGAATAATATGGATTTATGCTAAATACAATTTCAGCAAATTTAAGATTTCGTATACGTTTCGGACATTAAAAATTATGCCAAATAGATGGCATCCTACGATAACATGTGTAAAGAAATGTTGTTATACAGTGTTGTATGCAGCTCCAGTAAAAAAATATAAGAATAAGAATATTTATAAAGGAGCGTCCCCATTGAGAGCATTCGCGTGAATATTCGAGTGGTATGGACGTTGAGCCGACCGTTAAAAAGCTTACACACCACTCAAAGTTCGCGCCGAATGCTCATTGCATGCGAATGCTCTCAGTGGGGACGCTCGTTTAGATAAAATAAAGAATAGTATGCTTAGTAATACACAGTACACTTATAGATAACAGAGGTTGTAGAAAGTCATAAACATATTGCCAACCAAACCAAATCGGACTCGTATCGCAGGGCGTGACGTTGAATGGAATAGTTTGTCTACGTTGATAGAAACTTATGAACAACTAGCTTTTCGACTCCGTCCGCATTCAAGTCGTGTATCGCTATTCCCTCGGGAACTATCCATCTACGGATACCGAAGAATCTCACGTAGCGTTATCATCAGCCGAAGTCTGGCCGCTTTACGTTCCCTGCGTGTTCAGACGACCACTTGGTACGACGTAGTAACTATTATTGAATCTGTGGTACGACGTAAAACCTAACCTAACCTAACTTTTGTGCGTTAAACGGGCTTTACATCATGCTATCTACAGTATGTCTAAATATCTCTGTCAGTTCAGCATTGTGGAAGTAAAATATGTATACATTTCCAATGGTAGAGTTCGTTTGTTACATACACCGACGTAGCTGCCTGGAACAGAAACATAATATAAATAAGGACCAAACTAGAAAGCGAGTTTGCAAACATCTCTGTTTGCTTGTTGAAATTATGGTGGATTAAAGAAACTAACGAACATATTAAAAGAAGTTCACGCTACTTCAAACTCAGTGAGCTACCTACCATAAAGAACCTTGTATATTCTGCACCCACCTTCTGACTCCATCATCAGTCATCAGATTAGCCTCAATAATTATTATTAGGTAATTGTTACATTGTCAACTGGTTAACATGTAATAAATAAACACGGGAGCGGTTAAGCGATTTAAATCTGATATTTTCCGCCCCCTCCGCCTTCACCGGCCGGGCGTCTCGTTCCTACCCATCATCATCATCATCATCATCATCATCGTCATCATCATCATCATCATCATCATCATCATATTATACTAAAAGTCCCAACACGGTGGATCTACGTTAAATATAGCGGAAATCCTATCGCCAATTTCCGACTCCATCATCAGATCAGCTCTTAGATACCGTAATATTGCATTGTCATCGGGTTTACATATTATGAGGTCCAAGTTTCAGCCCATTCCATTAACGGGAACTGGCTCAAAATTGATTTGCAAATTTTAACAGACAACTTACATACATACCAACAATGCAAGTTAGAATAAAAGCTGAAAAAAGCAAACTTTTGGATTCTGAGCTACGTATTTATAATGTTAGTATGAAATAAGAACTTAATGTTACTATTCTCTTCTCTTGAATTTTGAGATTTAGCTTCCATTTCCTTCAATAATTGTTTTCGTTCTTCTGTTTCCTTTTTAAAATATAAAAGTCGTGTTGCACGCCTTAATTTACCTAAAAAAAGAAAATATTACTATTATCTGCATCTGTATAATAAAATGCCACAACGTACGTAATATTGGCCACCATTCAACTTCATCATCAGACCAGCTGTTAAACGTTGCATGTTATCGGCTGCACATTATGTTTTCTTACAGATACAGAGTAAAAACAGTTTATATTTTACCACTTATTAGCGCTTTTTTTAATAACCGTAACTGGTTTAAAATTGGCATGCTAGATGCGACCCAATCATACATATGAACAAACAAAAAAAGTAAAATAAAGCTTATAAAATAGGTTGTGGCAGGCTCTTTTCCGCAACTTGACGACTTAGGTATGCGCCTATTTTGCGTGCAGCTTATAAAATACTATAACGACTGTAGCTACACATATTAACGTAAAGCCCAGCATAAAGTTCATCATGCTACCGTTTTGTTTTCTCTTGCCTTTGCGCTTTTGTAAACAAAATTTTCTTCCGACGCTAGTATCTGAATATAAAAAAACATATTCACAAACTGTGCACAATTTCCTTTTCTTTATTCTTCTCATATACTTACACATTTTTTTCGTAGGAGCAACTGTTGAGGAATTATTAGAAAACGAACTAATTTAGGCCCATCAACTCAAGATGATGGCTCGCGCTTCAACAGTCGAAAGTTTGGATTTATTAGGACCCCATAGCTTATGAACAAGGATCAAAATTAACTACCTATGCTCCACATTTTGTAAAGCAAAGGCTTTGTTGGCATGCAGATTGTTCTGAATTAGCTTCTGCAAGTCCGAACGCGTAGAATTAATTATCGCAATTACCTAGGTACTAAAAATCGCCTACAAAAGACAAAAAATTACGTCTTTTAAAATGGTATGTATGTATAGGTCAGTCCAACTGAAGTCGACTCACAATATTAACCAAAAGCCGACTTCAGTTGGACTTACCTATACATACAATTTTTAAATTTATTTTTTGTGGTGAAGGCAGTTTTTTTTAAACACTTATTATTCTTTTTAGTGATCATAATAAGATATTATGTAGTCCTACTTCTTAGTTAATATGAAACTGTAAGACATTCGAGCTCCACGCAAGCAACGCCGCTGGAACATAGTCATATTAAACGTTCTTCGCTATAGTCGCTCAACTATCTTAATAGAGATATCTTATCGCCAGCCTTAAAATAGGTACCGTTGAGGAATCTGTGGTCTTCATCATGAAATGACACTTTCTGAATGCAAATAATGCTGCATTACTAACTAAAAATACTAAAATCGCCATATGTAAGCCTATAATATTTGACCATTTCCCTCAATTCTTGTGGGATCCCCTCATTAGATTCAGATTTCGTGACAATGGGACCACCTCGTAAGTATACCTACTGTATAAAACAATTTATTTTTTTAATCGGTCCATAATTGAAGGCGAAACCGGTGAACATACAATGGAACCTCCACCTTTATTGAAGTATAATTTGTGTGCCCGGTTTCTCCCCGATCCGTTCAGTGGTTGAAACCTGATTGAGTAACATAACATACATACACCCAACCATGCAAACATACCAACTTTATAATTTACTAGCTTCTGCCCACGACTTCGTCCGCGTCAAATTCGGTTATCGAAATTCCCACGGGAATGTTTAACTTATCCAAGGTATAACTTATGTGCATCCTGATTTTCATCCAAATCTGTCGAGCCGATGTAGCGTCAAGGAGTAACAAACTAACACACGCACACACAATATTATAGTAGGATAATATTATTAAGTAAGATACCTCGGGTACTGCTGTAAATTATATTCCTCAACATCTCATTCACCTTCCTTCGTCAACGGCATGCATGCCGCCTTTATGCTAAAACAATAACAGCAATACTTATTTAAATAATTGTTAAGTACTTTGAATACATTTTTGGCAGTTCAGAAAAGTGCAACATACTTACTGCATTTATTATTTCAATACTTCATAGAATTTTATTTAACGAACCACGATTTTATGACATTTATTTTTCACCATAGAGCAACTATTTTTATGTCTGTCACTAAAAATTGTAGGGCAGTCAAGATGGATCGAAAAAGGTTAATAAGAAAAATACTCACACCTTGACTAAAAAGTCATACCTTTTAACCCGGTTTTATTTATTATATTCGGTTTAAAAAACGAGTATAGGTACTAACTTATTTCATTAATATATTTGTTTATGTTTTTAGCGTGACTTTGCACTATAACTTTTGTAGTAGGACCGTAGTTCGAAGAAAAAGTTGAGCGACACTGCAGTGTTTATATTTACTCGAACCAATTGGGATACAATACACGTTACCTGTTTTCAACAATGTTTGAAAATATAGCTATATCAACCTCATTACATACAACATATAAAACCTCAATATTTTACGTTATAAGTACATAGATTTTAGATATCTAGCTGACACCTACGTTCGAAGACAGCTGTGGTCATGTAAAATGTATTTGTTTACAAATTGACCATATTTTTATGATTAAATTAAAATATTCATGAGACCATTTCACTTTCGAGTTATGTGTGATAAATATCACACATATATGTGTGGTGAGATTTTCCAGGAGGTTGATCACGGGGCGGCACAATCATTTATTGTAGAAACTCATTATTGGAAGTGTGGAAGCCCTTATCAATAATTTTAATGTGATTGTGTTCAGCAAATCTACTCTAGAAACAAGGGTCATGCAGGAAGTTGCTGTATTACTTGAAGTCTAGGTAATAAGGAAAAGGTCGAATGCTTAAAATACTCTGTAATATAATAATAAATGTATTATATTGTGATGTTTGTTTACATTGTTTGAATGACGTCCGTCTATTATGACTTTAAAAACCGATCACAGATAATAAAAAAATGTCTCCGTATATTTTTTTATTTTCTTAATAACTATAATCTTTTTAATCATGAAATGCTTTAAATAGATCCTTAAACAAGGCTATTCTTTCGCATGTGCATACGTGTGTCCATTTTCATAAGTTCAGTACTTAAATCTTTTACTAGGATTTACAGCCACGCTATGCTATGCGAATGGAACCTATACGGGAGAGTAGCATGACCAATTCACCAACGCACACGAACACTCAAGGTAAATCTACAGACTTGGCCCAACGTTATGCAGTTATAAGCAAGGTAGAGGAAGCCATCAATATGCTTAAATGTTTTCACAAAGGGACCAAACCCAGCAGCATAATAGCTGCGCTAGTCAGGCACGGGCTGAACTTGATGCCATACATGCCAGTTGAGTAGAGGGGCCTTGCATTTCAGCAATAGCATCAGACAATGTAGATCATCAAGCACTGGTTGGCAAAGGTATAGCAAGTCGGTAACTTAGGTTTGTAAAAAATGAGTGTGTTTGTTGGAGTGGAATTTTGGTAACATCATCCAATGTTTGTTTACCCAAAACCTTCTGACTAATAAACTATTACTCCCAACTAAATGACCACCATTAAATGATGGTTGCTTCTTAAGAATACTGTAGTGTCACCACGTCGAACTCTTCTTACGAAGCAATTTTATGTTTTCTCTTTCTTCTGGGATCCGAATATCTTTCAACATCGTATATGACACCAGCTTTAAATGTAATTCTGATAAAACGTTACGTGTAGGGACAATTTTATTTTAATAAAAGAAACCTAAACCTCTTTTCATAAAGAGTTTTAATGGTACAAGATTTAAAAAAATACTATGTCAAATTGTCAAACCACAGTCTCAACGTAGTGATTCGTTTTAATTGTTCTGTTTTTTATTCGTAATTATCCCTGATAGTGGTACAAATGAATAAAATAAATCCATGATTCGTGATCTCGTAAAAGAAGTTTAAAGTAAAAGTGCTATTTTAGCTGTGTGAGTGTGATTAAATATCGCAATCGTAAGTTTCATATTTAAATTATTTACATATTAGGCCCTTATCCTTAATAGAGACCCTCTTTTCGTTCATATTACAGAATAAAGTCTTAGTTCTATGAACCCCATGGAAGCTTTGACCATGATCACAATCATTTTTCAGAGGGAACAGTTTGTTTATTTACAATACGTTGTGACACATAATTATGAATGAATTAGTTAAGATGGGGCACACTAAGAGCATCGTCAGGAAAGGCGATGATAAATCAGTCTGTAACTCGGTCAAATATTAACTTAAAAAAAAATTACCAATGTAGGGATGATCCAAATAATCCACCCTATCTACTGTTAAAATTAATCACAAGAGTTTCAAGACACCCTGTATAATATAAACGCGGCTGATGGCCAATGGGGTCGGAAGGTACTGGAGTGGCGTTCGCGGACCGAAAGACGGGCTGCAGGTAGGCCTCCAACAAGATGGAGTGACGACCTTGTCAGGATCGCGGGACCGCGGTGGATGCGAAAAGCACATGACCGCTCTGAGTGGAAAGCCTTGGGGGAGGCCTATGTCGCGGACGTCTTTCGGCTGACATGATGATGATGATGATGATATAATATAAAAATTGCAGTTTCATTTTTGAATTTCGTTCGGCAATATTGATTTTGTTTTAGTAAAGGTAGGTTATGGTTAGTTTACTTTTACTTAACATCTATATTATAGTAGGTTATAATTGAAGCTACTATCCCTCATATCAGGATTGCTAAATATTAATTTTCGAGTTAGTCTAAATAAAAAATAAACAATGACAACATTGCGTGAAGGTTGCATTTTGAAAATTAAATGATCTTAGTTGTCAATGACGAAGTAAATTGTGATTATTTTTGGGATGACAGGTTGTCGAGTGTTCACTATGAAAGTAAATATTATTTTTATTTTTATTAGATGTTTTATGGATTTCAATTAACATTATATATCACTACATATTATAGTTTCGACATAAACCTATACAATGTCTTAACATTTCTTACATTTACAAAAATTATTACTTTAAACATCGGAAACATATATACTTGGTAGTTTTAGGGCAAAGTTAAGCGTTAATTTAAATTAGAAAAGCAACGTCAACGTAGTTGGAACACTTGAAACCTCATTACAAAAGGCAATTATTACAAGTACTCTTTACGTTGAATTTTGTGTCTCGTAGATGAAGAAGCTTCTGATCCTTATTTGAGAACAAACATCGCTTGTAAAGGAAAATGACTTCCTTACAATAAACAAAATGAATACAACTTTTATATGAATTAATCTGAAGAAAACAAAACCGGGTAAGAGCATATCGGACCATGCTCAGTGTAGGATTCCGAAGCCGTTACTACGAACAAATTAGACATCGCGACAAACTTTACTATACAGTTGGAAAACTGTTATCCCCATACATCGACATAGGTCGCGGTTAGTTTACCAACACCGCAAATAAGTTTTCGGTAGTTATAAACATTTAAACCGTTTATAACTAAAGAACCAATGAAGTCTATTTAGTCGTGATAGTTTTCCTATTAAATTCATTATAATTGTGCCTTCATTTAAGATATTTTACAGATTTTTAGTATTTGTAGTTTTCGCAAACTCACAAAATCGCATTATTTTTAAAAGACCTATTCAATGAAACAAACACTATGGGGTAGACAAGAAAAAAATTACATCCCCAAATATTTATTTTCAATATTTTATTTTACCACTTTGTTGGCGTGACTTTATTCATGCCATATTACAGCTTTATAGTACTAAGGGTCTCTGAGCTAGGCTGCGGACGGACGGACGGACAGACGGATGGACGGACGGACGGACATGGCGGAACTATAAGGGTTCCTAGTTTGACTACGAAACCCTACTTAAAAACCAATCACACATTATGAAACCTAAAATCCGCCTTTTTCCTTTTTTTTCATGGACACTTAGGTTTAACGGTACCTTAAATAAGAACCGCGCAAAAAATCAAAACAAATTGTTGCCATTTATTTCTAAACTATAATATCCTTCTTATTCAATACAAATTTAATAATACTGACTACCTTGGATATTTTATAATATAAGTAATACGAAAGATGCTCCAGATTTTTGCACAAAGCTTTGAAACTACCATTCCAACATTATTAGGTTACTTACGAGTACAACAACAATCACAAATTCAACTTCACAAATATTGCTTCCAAAGACTGCGATATGGAACTTTTCTGTCGAATACAAAGCACATGAATTCTGTATGCGAGGGTTGTAAATTTTTATGTGCTTTAACCGTATAGTTTACTTGTAATAAATAATATTTTTATGCATTGTAACTGGTTGGTTCCGCCTGCATTGAAGAAGTTTTACCCTTGCGAGTGTATTTTATTTTGTGAAAAAATATGACCGCGATTGAACCTTTTTATTGCCATGTTATATTGTTCGCGGTTTACTTTGGAGAACTTTTGCGTATTACTTTGATGTAGTCTGTAGTATGAATGTACTTATATTATCGTGTTTTTGAATGGAAATTTTATAAAATAGGTAGATAGTTTCAGTAAATAAGTCTTTGTTAAGGCTGCCTTCCTCTCTATTCAACACGGTAAAAACAATATCTTGTTTGATCTGTTATCGTCTAGTTACAGTTTTGATAGCTCTTATTTACTTAACAGTAATGGTGGCTTTCTCGGGATTTCTCTGCGTGATAGAATCAGAAATGATGATATCCGCAGTAGAACTAAGGTTACCGACATAGCCCGAAGAATAGCTAAACTAAAGTGGCAGTGGGCGGGGCACATTGCTCGGAGGACTGATGGCCGATGGGATCAGAAAGTTCTGGAGTGGCGTCCGCGGACCGGAAGACGAGCTGTAGGTTGGCCTTCAACAAGATGAAGTGACGACCTCGTCAGTATCGTGGGACCGCGTTGTATGCGAAAAGCACAAGACCGGTCTGAGTGGAAAGTCTTGGGGTAGGCCTATGTCCAGCAGTGGACGTCTTTCCGCTGACATGATGATGATGATGAATGGTGGCTGACGTCAAAACAATACCATAACAGGTCAACTACGTTATCGTTTTTACCGCCTAGATTACCGGCCCTGCTTTTTAAAAGGTAGGGTATGGACTATTTTTGGATATGTTCTACAGGTAGAGGAATTTATTAAAAAATCAACATTGAGCACTGCGGGCTCCATTGTGTTCATAGAACTCAGAAAATCTCATCATTTATTCAGTTTTTAACTTGAGTGAGAAATGTCTGCAAATAAAGGCTAAATATACCTCTAGAACAAATCAAGACGTGGCGGATACCCGACATTTTTGAAAGGTAAAATGTGTAATTTTAGTAGACTATACCTACGTAATTAAATGCGAAATATTGAGTAGGTGTATTTTGTAGGAGTGTGTGTTATCTATCAACGTTTCGTCAGTTTATGTCCAGTTAAAAAGCCTTTTGTATTTATGTTAGCGATGAAATGAAAATTCATCATGCTTGCATTTTCTCCAATATTCCATGTTTCCTATTATAGGTCCAACAATGTTTCAAAGGCTTTGCGAATACACGTGAGTGGTGCCGGTTATTAGGTTATTACCATTCAGTATTTCCAATGCATTTCGAATACGTAAATATACATTATGCTTTGGAGATACGGCTCCAATTATTATAGGAGAAGCCTTATGTAAATATGTTGACGGAGGGGGTGGTCGTGTGTAGGGATTTTGCAGTAACGAGCATTTTTAATGAAGGACCGTTTTATCTTAAATTACATAAATGGTTATATCTAGTTTTGAACTACCTGTGGTTAATATTAATTCCGCATTCTGCGTGTTAAACGCGTCGAATGTATCTTAATTTAAAAAATATGTATTTTATTTAAAAAAAGTATAAGTGAATAGGCATCTTCTGGGTGAGCTTGTTTCATCTTTGATAAAATTTTAGACCTCCAGGGGGACCTTATTGTCTATATGTTTCTTTCATTGACAACTCAGCTTGACCAAAGCGATTAATAAACTGATTGATTTTTCGTTGAGTTATTGAAAAACGAGATGTATGCAGGCATTAACGGATCGCTGGAACCTTAAAATAAAAAATGGTCAACATATAAAAATGTTGGGTTTCGCCGCAGTTGATGTGGCTAAAACTGCACTATTTTATGACAATGTAAGGCTCCGGTTTTGTTAACCTCTTGATACGTTTGTATTTATTTATCTATTCATAATATACTATGTGATTTTATTTATTTATGCATATTTACTATTCAGTTGCATTGCTTATTGATTAGCTTATTTCAAGGGGTCGGTATAAGTACCAAGTGCTTGTTAAACTAAACTTGATGCACCGTCATTCACTAACGTATTTTTATCTCACTCACACATGAATCCACATAAGTCAAGTTTAAGTTAACAAGCACTACCCATTCCGACCCCTCCTTATTTTATTTATTAACTTAGTTTCCACCGCGACACGGAAACATTTGCATTGTGCACGCGTCAGTCGCAACGGTACGCGCGTCAGTCGCATCGGTACACGCCTCAGTCGCATCATTGCACGCATCACTCCCATCGGTGCGCGCGTCAGTCACATCGATACGCGCGTCAGTCGCACCATTGAACGCATCAGTCGCACCGGTACACGCGTCAGTCGCACCGGTGCACGCGTCAGTTGCACCAGTGTGACCCCCCACCTTAAGGGTATTTTAAGAACTTGAAAGATGTACCGTGAGTAGTCCTCTTATAGATCTTTTCTACGTTTAACAAGCGTGTCCCTCCTAATTGGTAGCCTCGAGCGCTCCATCGACATTTTAAATTCTATTGAAGTGAACAATAAGGTATTTTTATCACTAAAAATATACATCTTATTCCTTTTTTTTTATTGCTTAAATTAATTCTTCCTAATATTATAATGCGAGAGAATGTTAGACCTATTACTTGCCTCGATCGAATCGATGTGACATTTCGAAGGCAGAATTATCGATTGTACACGTAGACTAAAACGTGTAGAATTAAGTTCAAACAAATATCAGATACGAGTTTTTTCTAAAGTAGTAACGACATGCATGGTTTTTTTTGGCTTGGTGACGGCAGATGAGCACACAAGTCACTTGATGGTAAGAAGGATCTGTAAGCCATGGTTTGTATTCTAAAAACTACAATCTAAAGATAACCATCCTAAAGCCGCTAATGCCAACCACCTTATCTTGTCTAGGGGACACCGTTGATGTAGGAAAACATATGGAAACTTTTATTTTTGCACCGTCTTATATACACAAGCAGGTGTTTATTATTTATTTTAACCTTTTCTCCCTCTATCTCTCTCCTTAGATTTTGGCATGATTTCCTGCAGAACTACGCATGTTATTTGATATTATATTAATAGCTTTACATAACGCTTAGACTAAGTACTTAGTACCATTGTAATATGAAATATGTTTAAAAAATTACTGACTGCTGAGTTTCTTGCGGCGTTTCTTCTCAGCAGGGGTCTTCTCTTGGGAAGCGCTGGTACTCGTAAATTCTTGACGTTTTAAAGTGCCCGTGTGGCCTACGTACTGAATAAATGACTTCTATCTTTTATCTTTTTAACCATGAGTACTAAGATGGATTCGACTCTAGACTAGTAAGTTGTAGGCTGGAAAAGTGAACGCCACATGAACGGCAAATACCTTAACATTGAAAATCGTATATTCTGCGCTAAGGAGACTTATTTATTTATTTATTTATTTTAAAGATAACAAACAATTGCAAAATACATTGTACTAAATATGATTAAAATATGATGTTTCTATTACTTTATACATACATACATACATACATTAAATCACGCCTGTTTCCCAGAGGGGTAGACAGAGACCACTTCTTTCCAACTGCTACGCTCCTTTCTTCATTCATATATGCACGTCAGCATGTCATGCTGTGCATGCAGCAGTCATGCATGCACGTCGGTTTCGGATACTTAAGATTCGGTCCTTTACCAGTATTTCTCCGGTTTGAGTCGAAGAAAAACGGCACGCGCGGCCCCATCCGTCCCTTCTACTCATTTACTATTTTATATCTGAAAACATTTTTTGTATGGTTATCCCTGCCTACCAGTCTAGAGCTTAGTTTGGGACTAGGTTATTTTATGTGAGATTGTCCCCAGATATTTATTTATTAGTAGCTGTCCGTACTCGGCACCACCCGGGTGTAATTTTTTGTAACCACGTCCTGATTTAGGAACATAACAGAAAAAATATCAAATCGATTGACCCATTCTCGACTTGTGGCCTGACTGTGGCGTGACCAAGGAAACAAGGATTCGTGTTTTATACATATAGATTATATGGCATTTAAAGATTCATGAGAGTTAATTGCAATTAAATTCAAAAGGTAAAAGATCATTAATTCATGTTTTATTTCATACATATACTGTTGTATAAAAGGGCAGAGGTCCCGAGAGGCAAACTGCTCAGGTTTCGGTTCTTTACAACAATAATATAATGTGTCCCGAAGGATCCCTAATTCAACAAAAGGTAGGATGTACTCGTAATATCATAAGTAATTTATTTAGGCCGCTTTGTTTATGATCTTAATAATTATGAATGAGTTTGAGTGTTTTTATTTAATACCTTCAGTGCGATGCTCAATAATGCTATACAAAAGAAAGACTTAGTACTAAGCAAATAAGAAGTTAATCCTGAGACATTGCACGACCATAAAGTTTCAGAATTATGATATTGTTGACAGCATTAAAACAATGCCTACCTTACGTGTTACATATGAAAGAATAGTAATAACATTTTTTTACTGCTTTTTAACAATATTCAAAAACTTTATTGTTGTGCAATATGTCAAGATTTACTTTTTATCTAGTTTAAAATTGGTGTATGTGTATAGTGACCCTATTAGACGTATTCCATCTTAGATTTCAGGTTAGGCAACGCGTTTTGAATTATTGAGACTGAAAACGTACTTGTTGCTTCATCATGTCAGCCGAAAGCCGTCCACTGCTGGACATAGGCCTCCCCCAAGGCTCTCTACTCAGACCGGTCTTATGCTTTTCGCATCCACCGCGGTCCCGCCTCGTCACTCCATCTTGATAATGTCCGCAGTAGAACTAAGGTTACCGACATTGCCCGAAGAATAGCTAAGCTTAAGTGGCAGTGGGCGGGGCACATTGCTCGCAGGACTGATGGCCGATGGGGTCAGAAGGTTCTGGATTGGCGTCCGCGGACCGGGAGACGAGCTGTAGATAGGCCTCCAACAAGATGGAGTGTTGCTTAGGACCCACTTATTATAAGGTACCCGGATTCCCGGCCGGCTTCTTGTGCCGAACAATAGTTCTTAATCGTTGACAAACATTACTACCAGAATGTTTTGCGCGCTTTATCTCAACTTAGTCAAAAAATACTCCATATTATAATAGCGACTTGCAAAAGAAAAGCTCTCAAGATTAGGCTTTAGGATTTTGAACTTAAAAAAATAGTAAATCTTGCTTAAAACAGGGTGTTACAAATGGTTCTCTATTATTTATTTATTTAAACTTTATTGCACAATACACAAAGTAAAACAAATGTCTGACTTAATGCCTTAAGGTATTCTCTACAACCAATGGGCTAAACGGCAAAAATTTAAGGTTGGTGCAGATAAGGAAATAATAAAAATAATTAGTCACAAAAAACTAATAATAAATACGAAGAAAAAAATACTTTTAATGACACAACGCAGTCAAGATAATTACATAAATATAAATAAATAGTAAATACGTAATACATATATATTGGCACCATTCGTACGATTTTTGCTCTGAGCCTTGTAATATAATAATTAACAGCTATTTTACTATGAATCTAAAGCTACTTTATCGTCCACTTACCTGACTATAATAACAGCTTATTTCTGATCTGATACAAAGCAATTTGGCCAAGTTATAACAATTTTCCCAAAAAGTGGGAATTGTACGAATGCACCCCACACGTGGGGTACGTTCGTACACCATTTGTTTCTTCCCGGGATTTATTTTTTTCTCAGCTATTTCACCTGTTTCATTTACCTTTTAGGCATATCTTATTGACCTGGTTTCATAATTATTATATTTTTGATTTTAATTTTTCTTTAGTTCCATGGGGTACATTCGTACAGTAAAAAAATACATACAATTTGATTTTACGAAGGTACCCCAATCAAACCGATCATAAAAAACCAAAATAAAAAATAACCGTTAAGGTAACTCCAAAACTATTGTTTAAATAACAATCTTAAGCATGTATTTACAAACTAGACTAAAGTATTTTTTCTCAATCGATTAAAACTTATTGAAGACAGATGCATTCAAAGGAGAACCAAAAATTACTTTCGAGTAGCCAAAACACATATTAACTCTTTCTGGCAAAGTCTGCTCCCGCACTACCATCATTATTGGAGGGTAGCCTATACATAATTATGAGCGACAGTCCCGTAAATAATATTGAACGTTTCAACATGTTGGATACTAGAGATATGACCACTTTACGAAGCTTCCCCGTGTAAGAATGGTGCCAATCTTCCCCTAAGTATAACACAAACAAAATAGCTATATAATTTTGTAAAGAAAATGCTTGCGAACCATGCGTTTAAACGAGAACTTAGTCTGTGCATTTCCACAAACAATTCCACAGACGAATTGCCTGAAGGGCGAAGGAATTAGAAATAAAGCCAGAGCGGTGAGGAGGGATAGAGAGTTTAAGAGTCCGGGAAGAACGCAGCTCGCACTCCGGACGGGCGGTTTGGAATTTAAACATACCGCATAGGTAATCGGGTGCAGCTGGGTCGAACAAAATAGACAAGAGTGTGGTCAAGAGTCTTAAGGATCTGCGCTCACGGATAGGTAGCCAATTAAGTTGACCGCAAAAAGAAGAGATGTGTTTTTATTTGATGGCAAAAAATTATTTGTAATAATAGTGTTACGCATTAGCTTTTAGCAGAAATAACGATGTGCATAATCATCTTTACGCATAACATTAAAAAGCACAAATACTATAAGCATAATTGTCATCAAGACTAACGTCAAATAGCATAAATGCAAAAAGTCATAATAATTAATTGGCATCATTACAAAATGCATAACAGTATTGTCATTAAAATATTTAGGAACTAAAGGATACTATTTGGGAACAAGTTCCCAAATATTCCGCGTTGCTTGGGCGCTCCGCGCCTGTATATCATACTAATATAACCTAACCAAATGTACTTAACGTGGGCTAATTTAACTGAGTTTTATTCATTTAGAAAACTGATATTGTGGTTGAACACAGATATGACAAATAATTGTTAGCCCAAACAATAATTTGCACTATGTGTATTAGTCTCATACAAATTAGTCCAACTGAAATTATTCTAATAGCGTAATATGCCAATGAAGTAGTATGCCAAAGTATTATTATGCGACAGTACTATTATGCCAATACAAATTATGCCAAAACAATTATGCAAAACAATAATAGACTAAAAAAAATGCGATCCAAGGGGATTCCGTTACAAATACCCCCTTCAGTAAAATAAACTAACTCCTATCAAGACGCAAAAATTAAACTTCTAATTTCGTTTTGTATCTCGAGACAAGAATGCTTTATCTCCATTAAAAAATACAACGTTTATGGTTTTAGATTTTTTATAATTAAAAATAAAACATATATTATAGAACAAAGGTAGGTAAAGGTACATTCTGACAAATGAAGGACTATATTGTTAGGTTTAGACTATTCATTGATTTAATGTATAATTTCCTTTTGCCTACGTTCTTTACGACAGTTAGTAATGAAGAAAGTTTTCGAGGCTTCCGAATCACGTTATTTGGGATCCGGAACGCCTATACTAAATTGATGTCGTAATTTTGTCTACTCACTTTAAATAAAAAACTTTTCGAATATGGTAAGGAATTTATTCAGGGCAAAACAGAAATATCTTTATTCAATAACATTTTTATATTAAAACCAATTCAGTAACGAAATGATGCTATTGGGGCAGGCTTTTCCCCATAAGTGGGGCAAAAAAAGAAAGGAAAAGAAGAAAGAGCAGTATTTTTTGTATTGTAATAAGGTCCAAACGTCCATCGTTTTTTGTCGGATAAGTTCGTATTTATCTTGCTCTCTCAATTAGCTTTAGTACCTACCAATAAGCCAATTGAGATAGCAAGATAAACACGAAGATATCCGACCAAAAACGATGGGAAAGGATTATTCACTACATCTGTACATCATTTAATATGTAGACGACGCTCGTTTAAATTCCGTAGAGATCGTGAGTGAACATTCCGCGAAGTGACAGACGTTTGCGGGTATTTGACGTTTAGACACTACACAGTGGTTCAAATCGAGAAAGATGGGACATTGGCTTAATCGCGGTTCGTATGAATTTCTTTTTCGTTATAGTGTCACTGTTGGATTTTACAAGCGAGTTACTTTCGCATTTGATATCACAAGCGACCCGCTGTCGCTTCGCTTTTGTTTTTGTGTTTTTTTTCTGTAAAACCCGGTTATAATTCAGAATCTATTATACATTAATACCTTCCGCTTGAATCTCTCCATCTATTAATGAAAACTGCTTTAAACTCGGTTGTTTAGTTTAAAAGATCTATGCCCACAGATTGCGGGAGCGACTTTGTTTTATACCATGTAAAAATACACAAAATGATAGTGTGGAATTAAGTATGTGTGTTATGGTATTATGGTTGTTTTTTGTCTAATATTTCCATTGCTTCTATTTCATTTGATATGTCAAGTGATCATCATGTCAGCCGAAAAAAGTCCACTGCTGGACAAACGCCTCCCCCAAGGCTTTCCACTCAGACCGGTTTTGTGCTTTTCGCATCCACCGCGGTCCCACGATCCTGACGAGGTCGTCACTCCATCTTGTTGGACCTCGTCTTCCGGTCCGCGGACGCCACTCCAGAACCTTCTGACCCCATCGGCCATCAGTCCTGCGCGCAATGTGCCCCGCCCACTGCCACTTCTGTTTAGCTATTCTTATGTCAAGTGATAGATGTAACATATTTGGCAAATAATGCCGCCATTATAAGCTCGAACTTACAAACCATTATTACCGAGTTAAATCAAAACAAACGAATGTGCATACAGTATTACATACATAAGTAACGATTAGTTAGAGCAGGCTTAGTTTCAAATACATCCTATCAAATATAACAATGAGAATTATGGAAGTCTCGTGAAGGCTGCAGCCCTGCAGCATTAGCACCAACAATAAATGTTCGGGTTTTTGAAGGTTCTGTGCTCTTGTGTATCTGACTGTCTGTCTGTCTGCAAGAGGCATTGTTTCGGGAAAATATAGGTTTTTTTTATACTAATAAATGAATTAAATGTCGATTTGAATATTTAAATAGAATTATTACTTGAAGTAAAAGCATTTTTTTACTATTTGAAACATAACTCCACTCCCTGTTATCTCTAAAACTCAAAGGTTAATATTATTATTTTCCTCAGTACTCATTTTACTTCTACAAAATTCCATTTTTTTTGACTTCGAGTAAGTGCTATAAACGCATACCGAAGCTTTATTGGCAACGAAATACTTAAAACTTCATTAGGATTCTGTGGCTTCGGTAACTCTAACAACAGCCACTCGTAAATGTAGTTTGACGAGTTCCATTAAGTTGTATTTAGGTCAGTATGAGTACAACTTGAAACTAGTAACCTAAATCTGTTTGCCAATAAGTATTTTAAGTGACGATTAAGTTGACGATACTTTTGGCCTAGTTCCTAGTATAATCAAGGGTAACAAATATCCGCACAACGTTGCAAAAATATGTACATACATTATGACATAGCTTTGCAGTTGATTTTACTCTGAGAGAAAAGGTCAGAACTATATAACTTCTATAGCTCTGTCCTTTACACTCGCTGTACAATGAACTGCATAGCCATGTCATAATAACCCCCCTTGTCATAGTAAACTTCAAACAGAACATCAAATGACACACGTGACAATGACATTGACAAGGTTCTAAGTATGCTTAATATTTTTATTGGGAGACTGTACACATAAACCGTATTGCCACAGTAATAAGGTATGTGTACATATTATCGACATTCTGTGGTGTATACATATTGATGCCCTTGACTGTACATTATACACAAACACAATTCCAAAAACAGGTAGTGACCCTGCCTACGAAGTTAGTCCCGGGGTCGAAACCCGTTACGGGTCAATATTGTGTTATGAGCGCGAGTATTTGTTTCTAATTCTTATATGTTTTCTATGTATTTGAGTATGTATCACACAAAGTATAAAACAAAGTCGCTTTCTCTGTCCCTATGTCCCTTTGTATGCTTAAATCTTTAAAACTACGCAACGGGTTTTGATGCGGTTTTTTAATAGATAGAGTGATTCAAGAGAAAGGTTTATATGTATAATAAGTTCTGGATATTGTACGGGTGTTGCAGAAAACTCACATAAACCGAAGCGAAGCGAGGGCGGGTCGGTAGTTTCTGTATATACCTAAGTATTTCACATGTTATTAAGTACCCTTGATGATATTGAAGTTGTAGTACTAGAAGCGTAGAGCTTAGTTTGGGAAACCATGACAGCAGCAGAGGACCGATCGTTGTTGAAAACCTTGGGGAAGGCCTTTGTCCAGCAGTAGACGTCTTGCGGCTGATAATGATGATGATGAAAGAAGAGTGTTAGATTGTCTGTATCACCCAATTGAGTGACAATTATCCAACAGTTAAAGTAAAGGTGATTCATCATCATTCTCCTGCCGTTATCCCAATTTATTATGGGGCGGCGCACCATGTATTTTTCTTCCATACTTCTCTATAGTCGTCATCTCGGTAGTCACTCCCTTTCTAGCCATATCATCGTTCACACAGTACATCTATCGTTTCTTTGGTCTTCCCAACTCGTATAGCTATCCACATTCATACTCAAAACTTTCCTGACGATGATATTTTCCTCATTCCTCCGCATCACATGATACCATGGCAATCGATTTCCACGCAACTTTCAGTCACCGGTTGTCACTTTCAGACATCCTCTTGAATACTCATCTCTTATTCTATCACACATCCCTCTAAGCATTCTCATTTCAGCTGCATTTTTTACCGAGATTTTATACTGATCCATACAAGAAAGCAGGTCTAATTATTGTTTTTAAATCTTCCTCTTAACGGTACGGTAGTTATGGTAACGAAACACCCCTCCTTATGACGTAGTCAGGAAAAAACCGAACTATCAATTTAGTTATAGTATGCTTTATGATCCTACTTCTGAACTACTTCAGTAGCGAGTTCATGATGAAAATTTGGCACGTGTCCCACTGCTGGGCAAAGGCCTCCCCTCTTTGTCGCCATTCTTCCCTACTGATTGCATGCTCCCGCCAGTCGCTTTGAAACACTTCCAATTCATCCCGCCACCTCCTTTTTGGTCTGTATCTACTCCGGTGGCCATCTTGTTGGGTTAGGTTAGGTTAGATTAAGTTAGGTTTATTAACTCATCAGATGCTTCGTTTCTTATTTTAATGTGTAAAATTAAAAAAAAAATACACTTTTATTATTATGAGGTATATGGCCGTGAACTAAAAACTTACACAACTATTTTAAGGGTGCCGCTTCATTTGCATAAAAGTTTGAGCATACAATTTTATATCACTTAACTACTTTTTATTTTATTTTATCAAATTAATTATTAACTAGGTATTTATTACATTTTATTTAACTATATTCTTAAAACACAAAAAGTATAATTAATTATTGTATCATACATACAGTCAAGATCGAAATTATGCAATTCGAATGAAAAATGAAAACTCGGACATTAGGTGTTATGAATCATTGGATTCATAACACCTAATGTACGAGTTTATTTTATAAAAAGACAGTCATCCATATAAAAAAAAACCGTTAATTAATAAATAATAAAATCTAAATAGATTCCAATGTCATTACAACAACGAGAACGCAGTTCATGTATCTGACCGCCATTGTAGTCAAGCAGAATGACCGCCGACTAAACAGGCGTATTGCGCATGACAGCCTTATCAGCCCCTATTAGAGTAATACCTTGAAAACACGATTGTGTCGTAACCTTTTGCCTGCGGCGAATTAATGTGGTTTATAAATAAATACCTGCCTCAATAAAATGGCGCAGCCGCTTAAGGGATTATGGATCAAGAAAAAATATTGGAAAAGGTAATACAATAAGTTTAAGTGCAAGCGATGTCAGAGATAACGAAAGTGCAAAAAAGAACAACATGTGAAATATTTTATAGGAATCGTTTACAAAGCAGACAGATTAGTTCCTGATAAGTCGGATTCTCGTTTCGCCGGATTCTTGTTAACGATTAAGAGCTCTGACTGTGCCATTTATAAGTAATTCCACTATTAAATAATAATCCAGTGAATCGGGAAATAATCACAGTGAATATAAGGACCACCAATTTTTAAAGATACTGCACTTTATTTGTTAATAGGATTGTGACGTGTCAAAAAAAACCATACAAATTTAGCTGCGGGCGAAAACGTTTCGCACCCCCTAAATTAAGTCCGATTTTCACAATTTTGAATATGTTGTAGTTATTTTAAAGACCTGGGTCTGTACGTTTCTGTTTTTAGTTTTTTAATCTTTTTTTTTCTAAGAAATATTTTCTTGAAAAACGTAGCTGTACTGTCATAGTTTTTCATTATTCATGTCAGCCGAAAGACGTCCACTGCTGGACATAGGCCTCCTCCAAGGCTTTCCACTCAGACCGGTCTTGTGCTTTTCGCATCCACCGCGGTCCCGCGATCCTGACGAGGTCGTCACTCCATCTTGTTGGAGGCCTACCTACAGCTCGTCTTCCGGTCTGCGGACGCCACTCCAGAACCTTCTGACCCCATCGGCCATCAGTCCTGCGAGCAATGTGCCCCGCCCACTGCTACTTCAGTTTAGCTATTCTTTCTGTTTTCATTATATCCACAACATTTTAGAGGGTGAGTAACGTTTTTTAGCTTCACGATTCTCTTAACTCACGACGGAGGCTAATTTGACACGTCATTGCGAGTAAATTAGCTCCTAGTCCTTCGGAATAAGCGATAAATACAAAATAGGAAGTCTAAAAGGAAAACAATATCTAGCTCTTGCCTTTATGGAACCAGTTTTAGTGAAATGACCAACATTTAAATTTCCACCCGTTCCTTCTAATTACAGCACCAACTACATATTAACTACATATTATGTTTTTTTTACTCTTCAACTAGGTAATTAATTTTGATAAGCTGACCAAAGCCGTTCAGCTTTTAATACTGTGCATTTGAAACACGTAACAAATAGCGCTTTTTATCAAATAAATGTGCCATATAAAGCCCATAAAATATAACGAACTGGATTCTTTTATATAAAAAAGCCTAATGGTCAGAACGACATACGCAACCTCATATATATTTTTCAAAGTGCGTAATAAATTTCGTTTATCAAATAGAGGTTGTGAGGAGCCGCTTAATACTGAGTTGTTCATACATCAGAAACAGTATTAAGAAGTGTTATTTCCTATCTCTTTCAGATAGTAAAAGGGACTTAACTGTACTCGTACCAAAGAAAGTCGGTAACTGCATAGTAATAATATTAGTATTATAAATTAAATAATGTTATTATGTTGTTTTATTATTGTTGTGTGTTGTAGTGTTGTTGTATTTGTGGTGTTGTTGTGTTGTGTCGTGTTGTGTTGTTGTTGTTGTTAAATATTGTGTTGTGTTGTTGTGTTAGAGTAAATATAAGCATTCGACTACTACACTACAGTTAGCTGGCTTCCTTACTGCAAGTATTACGGCCTGAATGACTGCTATAATTCTGTCCCTTGCATTGCCTGGAACTTGTCAGGATTTAACACTTCATAATTATATTACTAAAGGCCGAGTTAAGAAATTTAACTCGTCAGAGATGCCCGTCTCAAGATAATAAGTAAACGTCAAGCGTTAGAAAATTGACGTTATCCTGCTTTTTGGCTAAGACGACGCGCTGGCCCTGTTGGTAGTGACCCGGCCTTCGAAGCTAGCGGTCCTGGGTCAAAATCTCGGTAAGGCCAGATAAATGTGTGGTGAGTGCCAATATTTATTCCTGAGTCTTGGATGTTTTCTATGTATTTAAATATATATATATCTCTATAAAAGTATTTATAGCGTTGTCTAGTACCAATATCACAAGCCTAGAGCTTAGTTTGGGACTAGGTCAATTGGTGTGACATTGTCCCCTGATCGTTATTTTGAACAATACTACAAATTCATAAAATAATATTTACTAAATTTGCCATTTTTTATGATAAATTATGAAAAAGATCTATATACTGTCCTGTATTTTAATTGCGATTAAGCTTTATTTTACTGTGATTTTACCGTTTTTTTTAAATTTGGCATAGTGGTATAACTTCCTTGCCCGCATCTGTTTTTAGTAAAAACAATATGAAAAATATTTTTCTATATATTTAAAAAGTAATCTAGAATGGGGGTTTGATTGTGGGTGGGGGTTGGGGGTGTCATATGAAAGGGTCCAATTTTCAATTTTAAAAATCTATGTTTTTTATTTTCCGTGACGTATCGGACATATCTACCAATTTTCCGTAAAAATACGAAAAACGTAAAAATAAAAGATTTAGCAGAATGCCAGTTGAATAAATTGCTGATTGAAATTCGAGCTAAAATCAATGCTCGATGAGATTTAGATAAAGCGATGAACTTTTGGTATTAATTTAAAACAAAGTTCTAAACAATCTGTCGTCTTAATCTCGTTTACGCTTTCTGGCGAAGTTTGAACTATCAAATCTCAAGTCAAACAAACAAACATTTAATTACTATTAAAACAAATATTTTTTTATTTGTATTTTCGTTCCCTGTTCTAATTGCTTTGTCTTTCGTTCGTAAATCGAACACTAGGTCTACGTTTTTTTCAAATATTTCTTGAAAAGAAACGAGATAATTTGATAGAGAAGCAGGGATGTTTCAGGCTGTTTAATTTTAATAATTAAATACGTCGTCACAACTATTTTTACGTACTCTCCATAGTTTTAGACGAACAACCATCTTACCGATCTTAAGGCTTAGTTTTCAAATAATTTCATCTGACAAAAGAGGATCAGGGAAATCTTCGTATAATTCTCGTTTTATTTCAGGTAAGTCCCTTATACTTAGGGTAATCCGTCATTATTAAAATTTTGCGCATTTCATTTTACGCTGCCTTAGCGTATAGCCACTGGCTTCTCTGTATGTGCACAGTGGGCTTTATTTTTTTGGGTTTTCTTTGTTTCGGTGAAATATGTTTGCCATATTTGCCAACCTTTTTGTTTTTCTTTAACCGTAAATATTTCAGGATTTTATAAAAACTAATCTTAACTAACCTATAGGGTCAACACAATGGTACTGAAATAACCCTGAAATATTTACAGTTATAGAAAAAAAATACGTTGACTAAATGAAACGGTTGGGAAACGATACATTTGGCAAACATATTTGGCGGCAGGCTCTCCTTTTTTTAAATAACAAAAAGTAAAAAACAACACGCTCAAAATCAGCTCTGTCCTTACCTGTCATTGTGACATTTCCTTTTGATAGAAAGTGACAACGTAAACTTGAACTAAAATAGGTAGTGGGATTATATTAAGGAAAAAGAAACATGCCTAGTTGCCGTAGTATCTATTTAAGATTTCGCAGTTTAAAAGTTACAAACCGTGCAATTTTTAACGTATTTTTCGTGTAGAGGTTATCAAACGAAAAAAAATTCATTTAGATTTATATCTATTACCGAGTGGTAAGAAATAGTTAATTGCTGTTGTGGTTTGCATGCCCCTTAACACAAATAAACCTATACCTACCTACTCATAATGTAATTTATGATATAACTAATATTTCGCTTCGCTGGTTTCAGTGAGTTTTTTGTAACACACGTACGTACATAATCCAAAATTTATTGTACACAAACCTTCTTCTTGAATCACTCTATTTATGAATGTAAACCTCATTAAAATCCGTTGCGTAGTTCAAAGAATATAAGCGTAAATACAGAGGGACAGACGGCGGATAGCGACTTTGTTGTACACTAGCTATGTACTCGTAAAGATGTAATGCATGTATTGACAAGTCTATTATATTGATTGAATTTAATTACTAAGAAATATGAATCAAACACATTCAAGTTAAATAAATAATATTTGAATTTATAGTAAAATCTACACTTCAAGATTAAAATCTCATTTAAAAAATGTGACATGAACTTTTGGTTGCCCCTACTCTTTACAAACACTCTCATCTGCAGGCCTAGTATTGTAGCGTTTATAGCGTGACAAAATGTGGATAGAGCATCCATCACTGTCATACTTATATACGTGTCAAATAGTGACGGATGTTCACGGGATAAACGCAGCCATATTAGCCTTCCTGTTTTGGTATTTATGCAATGAATCATGTCGAGGTGCAAATTGATTGCTTTTTACCCTTGGGTAAGAATCTATTATTAATAAAATTGCTTTAATATTAATTAGCTTTCAGTTAGCGGAAATAATTACTTATGTATGAACTGCAACGGGAGCCTTTGACTGGGCTGCTCTTTGTTTCTGCAACGTTAGCTAGAGGAAACTTCTTACTTTGAGTTACGTAGCTCGCTGCTCGATCCACGTGCTGTGTTATTAATCGCTGATTAATTGTTTTACTAATTAGCTTAGCCATACATATATTACTGTGGATAACTAGGTTTTGCTTGCAATTCAAGATGGACTCTTAGAATATTAAGAATGGAATCGCAAGCAAAGTCTTATCGTACTAGTTTAGTGTCGGTGTCTCCCCTACTATGAATAGTTCGTTTATCGTTGATCTGTCGAGAACTGTCTAAGTCACAAGCTATCTCTGTACTATCTTTTAAAAAAGTGCCCTTGATACCTGGATTTCAAAACTATGACCAAAGGATGCTTTATGTAGAGGAAGGTTCATTGTTTCATCTCTCTACACCTGGAAATGAACACTATAACATTTTTTTTCTCCAAACCCATGTTCCATTTCTGGTACCACTGGTATCAAAGCCGTAAGCCGTGGTGCACAGATTTTCTAACGCCTTACGATAATTGTATGCGTAAACATTTTCGCCCTGTCGCTGTAATGCGCGTAATTGCGTTGCGTCGACGGAAATTGACAGTTGATTGTCGAATTACGTTTTACGCTTCCCTTGGGTTTACCCCCTCGGCTCAGTGCGGCTTTATCTAACAAGCCTTGTGCGAAAAAGACGGAGTTTTACGTGAACGAATATGCCCTGAGTGTAATTATTTGTACATGAAAACGAGTGTATGTCTTATTAATTATGTAACTTTCCGAACTTTATGTTGAAAGAAACCTTGTTCTGTGAAATTAAAGTGGTATTTTGAGTGAGTACTTAGCTAGATTTTGTTGATGTTTTCTCAAGGTTTCGCGATGTTTCTATAAAACAGTACACATGTTTTGTTCCAATTATAAGCTTTTTTTTTAAATTTCTTATTCTTATACCTACTAAGGGCTAAAAGTAAAATGGCTTGTAAGTTTTTTTTTTTTAATTAAATGGTCTTTTAATAAAAATACTTACATCCAAAGTACAATCAAACTGATAAGTAACTGGACACTTTTGGTGGTGCAATAGTTTCAAAATGACAATTTATTTATTTACTTTATTTACTTTTTAAAGTGACAAGGCACAAAAGTATGCTACCGTATTTACATAATATATACATATAGAATTAGCGTTTACCGTGTTGCCTGTCAAAATAATGGCCTCGAGTATTTTTAGGGTTCAGTACCTCAAAAGAAAAAAAGGAACCCTCTGAGAACACTCTGTTATCCGTCTGTCCGTCCGTCTGTCTGTCAAGACCCTTTAACTCGGGATCGCTAAAGGTCTCTAATGCTGTGAAAAACACAAACTTCTAAATTTACATTAAAAAAAGATACGGCTGTTTATACACCAAAAAACTTATATTGCGACACTCTCAAGAGAATCAAAATTTATAGGGTATTTTCCGTCGACCTAAAACTATGAAATTTGGTAGGTAAATAATACCATTTTATACTACAAGTATAGGATTAATCTGAAAATATACATTTTTAACTAAATCTCTTAAAAAACAGGGGCTATGCAAGGAACGGCCGATCGAAATTTTGAATCGAGTTAATTGTGTTCAGTACGGAACCGTCAGTGGGCCAGTCCGACTCGCACTTTTCCGGTTTTATACATTAAAGGACGAACTTTTTTTTAACGAAATGTCGTTATTCCGCTCGATTCGTGTTCTACGCATGTTTACATGTCAAATTGTGCCTGATTAGTAGGTAAACAACATTTGGTTTTCCATGTCAATAATAATTGTGTTTTGTGTTAATATTCGAATATTTTGGCGCAACCAGAAAGAAAAACTGCTAGGTCAAATATTACCTACTTCAAAATCAAAACATATCCACAGTCAATTTAATATGACGGTTTAAAAAGACACCTATAAAAAGGAAAGAACTATTTCTGAAGTAACTTTATAACTTTATTCATTTAAACATTTAAATAACTAAATGAAAAGCAAGCTTTAAAAACTCGACAGCAATTTTTGATATGGTAATTAAACCCGATTATTAATGCTTTACCTACTATATTCGCATGTATTTGGGACACATAAGACCTTTTGAAATGATATCTACAATACCTACCATAAATTGTTGACATAAATGCTTGACATATGCCACTGTTGTTATGACAATTTTAACAGTTTGGGTGGAGGCCATTTGCAACGTCAAAAGATGGCGGATGTGTAATTTGTTTTAGTTTTTATTTTTGTGTATTTAGGTGTTCAAAGTTCTTTTTTGTTAGTGATTTGTACTTATAATGCCTTTGTATTGCACAGTGATAGAAGACTTGGACTTATTTCGTGTATCCTGGCATCTTACTTCTCGTTTCAAGTGGGCTCGCAGTGGTACAGAGGTTAAAACTATCTTGGCCTCTGTCCTAGATATCACCGTACAACGTTGCCACCAATCTTCCTAGAGAAGATTGGATTGTGTTTTATTACTATATTGATTTATACTTGTATATACTTGACACTGGCGAAATCACTTCATAGTGGAAACGCCATATTCCCGCGGTAGTAGCTGTTCAAGTCGCCGCGGGGAAAATAAATAAATAAACAGTTTAGGTATCCTATGTCACCCGGGATGGTGAAAGGATTCTAACGATACCACACACATTGAAATCGGCTCAGGCGTTTAGAAGTTATGGTTATAGATTCGAAGATACATACATACATGAACCCTGAAAACATTACACTCCTTTTTTTGGGCAGTCGTGTAAAAACAGATCTATTCGAGATCCTCACAACGGGCCCTTGCATTCGATATGTCATACGATACGGCATATGACATACATTCGTTTGGTTTTTTTTATATTTTACGTTACACAAATGGCTCACAGTGATTCTTATGTGTACCAAATTATAACCTTATCGGTTCAGTATATTCAATGATAATTGGCTGTAACGGAATGGACAGACTGACAGACCGGACAGACAGACACGACTAATAACAGGGGCTCTTTTTTATTCATCATCATCATCATCATCATCTTCAGCCCGGGGGCGTCCACTGCTGGACAAAGGCCTCCCCCAAAGAGCGCCACAAGTCACGGTCTTGAGCCGCTTGCATCCAGCGGCTCCCCGCGATCCTAACCAGGTCGTCAGACCACCGGGTGGGAGGCCGTCCAACACTCCGTCCACCGGTGCGGGGCCGCCACTCGAGAACTTTTCTTCCCCAACGGTTATCAGTTCTCCGAGCTATGTGGCCTGCCCATTGCCACTTCAGCATGCTAACTCTCTGAGCTATGTCGGTGACCTTGGTTCTCTGTTGTTCTTTTTTTATTCGCACTTACGAATACCTAAAAAATAAAAATAACTACAAACAGAACAGATCAGACAAAATGATAACTTTAGAACTCGTTGAACCATGTAGCGTGTTTGACTTAAAAATTCTGTTTTGTTGACACTAGTGCCCTTAAGCTCTAACGATTTTTAACACGCGAACTCATGATTACTGCATTGTTTGGGAGACGGCGACAAGACAAACATACATTTTGCAGTTATTGAGCATGTTAAAAACAAAGTACAATGGCCACACGTCACGACAACGTTACGTTACGATGGTGACGACACGCTAGCCTAGGTTGTAGTGACCCACTACGGAGTTAGTGGTCCCGTGTTTAAATCCCGGTAAGGGTAGATATTTGTGTGATGAGCACGAGTATCCTATGTCTTAGATATTTTGTTTGTATTTAAGTATGTATTTCTTTACATAAGTATATTTCACAAAAAGCGCGATTGGCTGTTCACAATGGAGTACTGGTCCCTACTCTGATGTATGGTAGTGAATGTTGGGTGTGGCAGGACAAGCATGAAAGTCGAAATGCAGTTGAAATGCGCTCTTTGCGTAGTATGTGTGTTGTGAAACTGATTGATAGAGTAAGGAATGAAAAGGTCAGAGAGAAATGTGGACTAAAAGAAGATGTAGTGACTAAGATTGAAAAGGACATGCTTCGATGGTTCGGTCATTTGGAAAGGATGGATGAAAGAAGATTGACGAAAGAGATATACAGAGCGAAAGTGAGTGGAAGGGTCGGAAGAGGCCGCCCTAGGCGTACTTTTTCGAATCAAATCGGAGAAATACTGGAAAAGGGCCGAATCTTAATTACCCGAAACCGACGTGCGTGCATGACTCGATGTATGAATGTGGAAGAAGCGAAAGACATTTGTCAGGATCGTAGCAGGTGGAAAGAAGTCGTCTCTGCCTACCCCTCTGGGAAACAGGCGTGATTTTATGTATGTATGTATGTATGTATGTATGTAAGTATATTTATCGTAGTCTAGGTCAATATGTGTTAGATTGTCACCGGAAAAAAAAGAAACCTTGATCCATCATACGAGGGCTGTTTGATAAGTCGTTTTAAAAAGTAAAAAAGTTTTTTTTGTAAAACAATTTACATTTATTTCTCAACATAGTCTCGTTTGAGGACCAAACACCTTGTTCCAGAGAGATTCCAATTTTTTTATTCTCTCCAAAAAATACCCTAGTAGAACAGTGTTAGAGGCCTTGTTTTACTTTGACTTTACACGTATCGCTATCGTATAACTTTTAACTCGGCCGCCAATTATAACTTTTACAATACGGTATCACGTCAAAAGCAATTAGGTCGAGCCCAGCGTGACATGACATTATAAATAATAATCATACGAATTATAAAACAGAATGCCACTGTGACACAAATCTAAGTTGAGAGCTTCTTTATGTACAGTCAACCAATTTGATTCCTAAACCACTATCGATTATGTCAACGTGACGTGTCAACCAAATCATGAGAAGTCTCTTACGTTTGTTTTACAACCTTTACTTTAACATACACTCAGGAGCAAAAATACCGGGTCAGAGTGTGTTTTTTATACAAACGAGACTATTTCGAAGCCTTGGTTCCTTGCCAGGGGTTGTTTCGAGTGAGGTTTAATGGTGGATACTCCGAGGTTCAATAGAGGAGATCAAAAGTTCTTAAGATACCTAACTGATCGCACAATCAGTTAACACCACAGCCGGACAGATTGGGTCAGCATTTGGATTTCCTTACATTTTATTGCCATTTTAGGGGTTTTTCTGAACATGCACAATTCCGGCGTTAACCGCAGATTCATTCAGCTGGGTATCCTAGGCACTCTGGAAGTCCTGTATCGATGCTCGCGATATTCATCATCAGAATTCACTAAACGCATTCCCTGGCGAGGAACAAAGGCTTCGAAATAGCCTCTTTAGTATGAAAAACGCACTCTGACTCGTTTTTTTTGCTCCTGAGTGTAGTCCATAGTGGCCTAGGCATCAAATTGGTTGACTGTACCTACCTTTTTTTTGGATATTCACGTATCCACATTTATCACTCGCACAAAATAGAAGTATGCTTTGAAACTAAGTATAGAAAGCATGAAACATTTTATTTTTCCCGTCCGCATTTGGCTGGAAAGTGTTCAATGTCCAGTTGGAAATTGTTTGTGCGAAACGCGAGAACGCTGTTACAAAAAAATGGGCCCCATCAATATTTTGCAACCTGTATGTAGGCTCTATAAAAAAACCCGGGTTCGTTATTGCCGCGTCGTATAGAATAATAAAACAGATCTAAACACCGCACGAACTTTTACAATGCAGGCTCCAATAATCGATATTGCATTCCAGTACTTCATTTGCACGCCACTGTAATGGCAAAGTGGAGTAGGCTTAGTCTAGGGGAATAATAGAAAAGAACAAAGCGGGCCATAGACGGGTCTGGAGAACAATGTGGAGCCCTCACGTGGGTCAAGTGCTTTGACTAAGTATTCCACTCCGCAAGTGCCTAGCTTTATTCAGTGTTTTTTTTTTAAATATTATAAAGGCAATGGCTTAGAGCTGTATCGATGTTACTATTCATTTTTGTTTCATTATAAATAATAATAATAATAATCATTTATTTCAGAATTCATTTCCATATAATATGTTAATAATAATGAGCCTTAAAACTATGTTAGTTAAATTAACGTTAATACTAATAATACAATTAAATTAAATGTTGTTAGTAACTTAGATCTAAGTGTTAGTAATCAATTGACTGGGGCATGTAGCCCACAGCAATGACGGATGTAGGGGCAGTCGTACCTGTCCCCTACCATTCGCAGGATATTGTTGGGACTGCCGCGCACCCGGCGCAACAGGGATGTGGCTCTTTTGCGCATAGTCGCATAAAAGCAGTCTGTTCTTGCTTCTGCAAACATCGTGAGGTTAAAGTCCGGCACAGCTAATTCAATAGGCATAATATGCAATTTTTAAATGTGTGTGTAAGTAACTACGTATCTAAGTAGGTAGGTACGAGTAGGTAAGTAGGTAAATGGTTTTTATCACGAAATTGAAACACTCAATATGTTACGAAACCCCAAAATGAGTGAAAATTAATTTGAAAAAACTTAATATTAACTTTTTGTGGAGTGCCAGGGCGGAGCACACTTTGAGAATAGTTGGTATTAAGTCTTAATTCTAAATGGCAATGTTGCTTTTTTGAGTACCTACGCCAAAAAACATGATTTTATAGCGCAATAATAATAATTATTCTTATTTTTATTTCTCTCGATCATGGTTAATTACTATTTTTCAACAAGCATTTTTTTTCCAAAGCTTATTTAGCTTTTTTTGTTAGCCTATTATTTTATCCCAGTGTTGCACAAACCCTGTCCTGATATTTACGATCACAACAAAACATAAAATATTTATATTCACATTATTCTTGATATTTATTATTGAACTATTATAGTATTTGTTCGTTTGAACAATGACCATTTTTTTTTTCATTTTCCATTTCCGTCGCCATTGAAAGAACCTGTAAACTACGAAAACCAACCTTATATTAGTATATTGGTGACACGTCTTCCTCAATCTAAACTAGTGATTCTAAAAAAAAGAAATATTTTAACCCATCACTAGTAAACTAGCCAAACTATAGACAATATGAATACGGCGCTTTGTTTACATTGTTCACGAGTTCTATTGATGGCGACTATGCGTTAAACATTGATCTAAACGGTTGACTAGTCAATCCAATATGTCACCTCAGCCTAAAGCCCAAAAATCGGGCCGTTTATCCTCGTGAAAACGTGCGTGGCCGCCAAAGAGAACTTTGCGAAGTTAATTAAAATGCAAATTAAATAGGGCAATACCTATTTTATGGGAAACTAGCGGTTAAGAGCGACCGCTGTGGGGAGATGGTTAACCTAATTCTATAGCATACGAGTATTTAAATTAATGTAGACTAACCTTTAGGCTGTCTGTCCACCGCCGCCGTAAACGACATGACAACGCTAACGATATGACGGCGCCGAAGTAGCATCATGGACATTTATTATGGCCGCCTGTCCACCCGCGCGTCATGCCGGCCGCCGATTTTTGGAGCAGATTGTGACGGTTGATGTCCCGGCTATACAAAACACATTTGAACTTGTCCACCCACGCCGGCCGGTTTTTGACAGCTATAAGAAACTGACTGAACCACTGAGGTTGGACAAATGATCACCGTCACATTTTGATCGCGGCCAGTAAAATCTCGTGATCGTTGTCGTGTCGTTGACGGCGTGCAGTGGACAAATGGCCTTAGAATGATTACTGATTGTGAAGCGGTCTCTTTTTCTGTCTTCATTTATGTCCAGCAAGAGGTTATGGCATCCCAGCACCTCTTGCTGTCGCCGATACAGTGAACATACCCTAGTTCAGGCTTATATATTTTTTAAAATGAATCCTTTACCAATTGTAAACATTATTGATAATGTTACAATCTTACTTAGCTATCTAATTTTTCATTGGTTAATAAACGTCTATTATTTTGCCTAAGCAGTTTAATTTTAAAAACGCTTAGAAAACGCTGCGACATTTTCTGACAGCCGGAAATTGAACCGAATAAACTCAAAGGATTAATTAGTTAAGGTCCTTGATGATTCAACAAAATAGAAACGTTTAGAAACCATTACTAATCAATATTTTGTATTTCAGGCCAATAATGTTCTATGTCCATAATATTTAATAGCAATTCCAGAACGTAATTAGCTATTAACTAGCTTCATAATCGCGTGTAACAAGATGGACATCGATTCTTTTGATTCTGAGGTGCGTAATTCATTTTCGTATTGGGTGTCATTTGCAGTTACTTTAAGAAATTAAAGGCAAAATGAACGAGACGTTTTTTTAAAGATAATTTAAAACGATCCAGGATTATGGCAATAAAGTACGAAGCTGGGGCTCTGCTACTCGGTATGATCTCATTGAATTGGACATGTTAATGTATTGTCATCGTATACAATAGCTCTTATTAAACTCTACATATAGTGTGTAAATGGTATACGGGCGTTTATTAAAACTGGACATAGATTAAGACTCTACTAATCATTAACAGAAATAATTATTTTGATTACGCTAACGTATACACCGTTATTAATTTTTGAACATACTATCGACCCGCAATGTACATCGAAGTCCATCTGTCAGGTAAGTACGTAATGTTTAATTAAATGCATTTTTCGTTATACATTACGTGTTAAATTATTTTGGATGATTATTTTTTTTTAATTTAATTTTATCAAAAGCTGCCTAAATGTGCTCAGTAGGGGTTATACTAACCACAGTTAAAAGGAACGTCGTATACCATTTACACACTAAAATAAAAATAGCATTTGACAATACTTTTTGTCATAATCTTATACTACTCTAAGCTTTGTACTACTATTACCTACTCTACTCTACTCCACAGCTTACTTTAAATATTTAACCGAAGTAAAAAAAGGAGGAGGTTCTCAATTAGTGATTAATAATGGGAATATATGTTTTCCTAATTGTATTTTGAATTTGTTTTCGAGCGGACTTGCTAGAGGGGGTGTTCTTTTTATAGTGGTGATTATTATTTACACTTTAATAATAATATTTGAGCAGCTTAGCTTTATTTCAATTTAAACCACTTTCGTTTTAAATTTAAATTGTAATAATTATATTTTTAGTAGGTAATTTACGAAATAAATAAATTTATTCCTTTAGTTAAGTAATTTAAAAATTAACAGGCCGGGTAACATGCAATACCATAACATGCCGATTATAAGAGATCACGTTACATTATAGTCGCATTTATAAAGTCGACCGGCGCCAAATTACTACTATTCTCGTAATTCATTGAACTCACAGAGTTAGGTCTATTTTCACAACAATGCCCATTCCAATTACAGAACTCCAGCCGTTCCACTGATAGCTTATTTATTTAACAATAGGAAATAAATTGCTGTTGCCTCCCTGGAGTTTGAATTACTTAGTTGTTGATTTAGAATAGATAGTTTAGGGTTTGGTCATGGTTTTTGTGTAAAAAGGTCCTTTCCATACTCCTCGACCCGCCACTATGTACTACGTATTTGACCTCGTAGCCGCCATTTTTTAACCTTTAGGTGAAACAAAACCGAGAAGTAATTTGAAGCAAAAAAAAATCATTCCTTTTAATTCTGGAAACATGTTTGAACTAATGTTGTATTTGTTTTTATTTTATCACAATTATCCGTCTTATGCACTCAGCTGTTCATACAAGCCCTGGACCGTTATTGCGTTAAAAATCATATCCTCTTTGATCTGTTATCGTGTTGTCAACGTTTTGATAGCTCTTATATACCTGACAGTAATGGCGGCCGAGTTACCAACAATACTATGACATGGGGTTATTATGATGTAGCTATGCAGTTCAGTTTACGCTGAGAGAAAATGACGGAACTATACACACTGCTATAGCTCCGTCCTTTACGCACGCCGTAAAATGAACTGCACAGCCATGTCATAATAAACCCCCAGGTCAAAGACAAGTTTTTACGGCTCGGAAAAGAGGCCCTGTTCGTTTCTTATCTAGATAAGCTAGTAAATCGCACAAAGCATGTTCCTTGCTACTCGCATGTAGAAATGGTACGTATAGTAAAAGCCCACCATGATTCGTCTGTTTTGATTGGGCAAAGGCCGGCAAAGCCAGCGCGGTTTGTGCACGTCAGCTGTCGGACAGCTGACGTACGCAATCATGCAATTAATTTTGCCTACATTGCGTGTTTGGATCCGTCTATATATTAGCATAGACATACGCTCTAATAAGCGTTTAGTTAACGCTTCGTCGCTTATCTATCGATATTATAGTGAGTGTGCCCAGGAACTAAATGACATCATTCCACCCTCAACTTTTTCTCATCGGTCGTCCAGACAACGGGAAGGTTTCCATACGCTTGTAGTCGAATTTCTAAAGGTTCGGAAGCAGCGGTTTGCTGCGAAATTTCGTATTCGCGTCTGTATTCCTGGATTCGTACGGCCTTGTTGTTTTCAAGGCAAGAGTGACTAGGCTTTTCTCTAGTGAAGAGGAACTCATGTGAATGCTTCGGCAAACGCCGCGACGCCGCGTGAGACGCAATAGTAGCGAGCGATCTGGCGTCTCTTGCTCTCCTTACCTCTTGCTGGCCACGGGTCGGCGTTTATCAAAGCAGAGCGAAGCCGCAGCTACTCGGAGCAGGAATACGTCACGTTCATGCTATTTCGCGCGAGCCTTATTTACAAGTGTGTTGTACTTAGTGTCGTTTAGATAATAAACATTTATTTGTACTCCGATCTGGGTTTCCTTTCAATAGGTAAGGTCATTCGGGTCAAGAGTAGGTACGCACTTTATTTTCTCTGGTCTGAAAAAGTTGTCAAAAGGGTGATTTTTATATTGATTCAATATAAACCTCGTAGGAAATCTTGTACACTTCCATTATTTAGGAAGATTTACGTTCAAATTCTATGAGACTTCGTCGTACATACAAAAAAAGCAACATGATCCGACCGCGTACTCTTGCCCCGTCATGCGGGTAAAATTACGCAAGCTTAAGGGTAAAATTACGCATGCGGGGTAAACGTACGCAGTTCAAGAAATCTGGATAATACTAATAATAAAATGCAGGTTATCAGTATAATCAACATTTATTAAAGTTTGAGATCTTTATATTTGGATATAATAAGGAACTTTAGAGTTTAGACATATTTATAATAATTAGAGAGACCTTAATAGTTTAAGTAACATAACGAACCAGAGTGGCTTTTTTTATCTGATCGTCTGAGATCAAGGCGCGTTGTGGAGCCTTTCTTTTATAATTTCTCGGCATTTTGCTGTATTCTGAAATAATAAACAACAGTTAAGTAACCTTCAATACTAGCTTTCGTATTGGGGTATAAGTACGCAACGTGGGTAAAAGTACGCGTGCGTACTTTTGACCTCGTACTCTTACCCCAATCAGCAAAAATATAAAACGATAGGTCCCCATCCACGCTTCAATACATTTTAAAAACAATGTTTGCTCTTCAATGTATATTAGGATATACGAACAATATAAATGTAAAACACTTACTGGCTCAACTGCATCCATATGACTCCCACACACTTTTCCCCGACGCACAAAACAAATAAATTATGTAGTTCGAATAAACACGGCGACCTGTCTCGACAAGCACTTGCTTTGCACTCACGCGGCTCGTGGCTCCGAAGTGGCGATGCCAGCGCCACTGTTTTACGCCAACACTCACCTCGGCTCCCCCCACCTCAGTCGGAGAACAAGTCAATGCGTACTCTTACCCACTGCGTGCTGTTACCCCGAATGACTCTAAGCGAGCACACTTCTCGACGTCGTCGTCAATTAACATCAAGTGAGACTGAAGTCACCTATTTTTGATAATAAAAGTAAATGTTATTTACACTAAATAAACAATTACTAATTGGTTCTAGTTATTTAGTACATGTACATACCTGTCTCCTGATGTAAAGAAAAAATTACTTCGACAAAGGAATTAAATACACTTTATTCCTCACAGCTTGTATTTAACAGTACCTTTTAATGTTTATTTACTTTCTATAATTTATGGTATTTCAGTACAATAGTTATATTATGTAAGTATGTATGTAACGTCATTATCGAATCCTTTGTCATAATAATGTATGTAGTTATCGTTCGTAATACACAGAACACCATTGTGCTGAATGGAGACGATTTTGGCAAATATCGTGATCATTTTACATTCTTAATCTAAATTCGGTACCTAGTGTGAGGGAGTAAGAACTAGTTTTATTACCCGACTGCCGAAGGAGGAGAGCAATGTGTTTATCAGCCTATATTTCCATCCAACATTTTTTATTGTCTTTGTTTTGATTTCTGTTTTGCCATCCTTTGTTCCTTTGGTCCTTTGTTGCTAAGGTTACCGACATAGCCCGAAGAATAGCTAAACTGAAGTGGCAATGGGCGGGGCACATTGCTCGCAGGACTGATGGCCGATGGGGTCAGAAGGTTCTGGAGTGGCGTCCGCAGACCGGAAGACGAGCTGTAGGTAGGCCTCCAACAAGATGGAGTGACGACCTCGTCAGGATCGTGGGACCGCGGTGGATGCGAAAAGCACAAGACCGGTATGAGCGGAAAGCCTTGGGGGAGGCCTATGTCCAGCAGTGGACGTCTTTCGGCTGGCATGATGATGATGATCTTTTGTTCATGATGCTTTTCTCTGTTATATTTTCTTTTCTTCTCTGTTTGTCGAATAAACGTTTCTATTTCTATTTCTATTTTATATTTCTATATAATATATAATATGTGTATGTTGTTTGTACAAACAAAACGCGTTTAACGATCTTGATGAGTGTTATGCCAATCGATTTGTCTTAATCTTGTGACTGTCACTAGAGATATGACAGTAATCAAAATTCAATACGGCGGCAGACAGACAGATTGATAACATTATTATAATGAACGTTTTCATATTCTATTATATTCAATAACGAAGATATATGCGACTAAGTCATATTTCTAGAATCAAGTGGCAAGCCTCACGAGTAAATTCAATAAAACGCAATAAAGGCCTCTCCAGCGCGCATGAGCGAAATTGCCTCAAAGTGTATATAAAGCAGTAAATTAAATTTATGAAGGCTTACCATAGACATATTTCGTTGATATTTGGTTGAAGTCTCATGACGTCATAAAATACCTGGAGGCTAGACAAATTGCTTAACCTTAACGTGAACGATATTCGAAAACTGTCAAAATGTATGGAATTGAAGTAGGCGCTCGACGCGACCTTACGTACTTTCCTCAAACAGGCCCAGCGCCGAGCACGTCGTTTATCTCGCTTGTTGATTTCTGAAGGGATAACTTCTTATTGGAGGGTAAACCAGTTGGTTACGTAACGCGTTACGACGCCAGCATAGAGGTAGTATAAATACAGCTAATAGAATAGTACTCTTTGCACCTGTTACAAATGCCGTTCGTTAAAAAGAGACGTCTACATATGACCTCTTTCAACAGTGTACCACTTTTTAGGTTTGTTAGGTGTGCACTGCATTAGTGTGCGTAAGTTTGCAGTCTGCTAAACATTTTCAATATTAAATAGTTCGACTTAGATTAGTTTAAGTTATCCCTTCTGTCGGGCGTCCCGAGACGCACACTTTTTTTTTATCGCTCTCTTTACGAAAGGGATATCTGATTGAAAAACAAGTTGCGGATAGCTAATATTATTTCTCCTGTGATAATATTTTTTAAAATAAAATGCGTCTTCGTAGAGAAAGACTCTTAACACACGATATGTTGTATGCCGCTACGTATACTACGTATACACGTATGTTTTATTCTCTTCTCTATTTTGTCTATAAATAAGACGGCAAATAATATATCTAGCCCTAAAACAATTTTCAACCGCAGTAAGGTTTTTCCAATAAAGAGAGCAATCAGTCACCCATAACGTATTCGTCCCTAGTAAATGATATTACGAGTGTCCCGAGCTATCGCACAAACTTATTATAGGTTGGTAAAAAGAGTTTGGAAAAGATCTGGGCGCCATTGGGAATGAAATTGGTAACATGATTCAATTTATAGTATTATTATAAAATAATACATTTTCTTATTTAAACATGATAATTTTGGTTGTCGTAAATATCTAACATACGCTTTATTACCCAGCTAGATAGACATAACAGGCATGAACTAGATAAAACAATAAAACTCGATAGCTTACCCATAGTTCTCGCATTGGTTGATTATAAATGTCAAAGCAACTTTGTCGGCCTGTTTTTTATCGCTAAACTAAACTACTACTAAACCCATTTCGATGAAATTTAGTATGGAAACTTGAGTCCCGGGAAAGGACATTTTTATCGCGGAAAATTGTACAGTTCCCGATGTAAAGAAAAAACTTCATCTACGCGGACAGACTCGCGAGCAAATGATAGTCATTTAGACTAAAGCAGCAGCACCAGCAGTCAAGCAGTTTTATAATAAATTAATAAATAAATTAACAGTTAACTTACTTAAGCAAGAAGTGAAATATTTTCTCTGCAGCCAACTTCATTACTCCCGGCGACTCCACCACCGTCAGGGCTAATCCAATCAAAGGCAAGTTGGTACTTACTTAGTTAAAACTATTTACGGCAGTCCTGTTCCTTTTACTTCGTTATGCTGAAACTGACGATTGAAAGATAATTAAAAAAAAAGATGTTTATTCAATAAATATGGCGCACGTGTAATTTTACATGTCAAAAATCACAGAAAAAAAAAAAATTACAACTTTGCATAAACGTCAATTTTATTTTTCAAATTCTTATATATTGAAAGATTCGTTTTCAACTGTAAATTGTACGTACCTTAGTTTATTCGTTAACGATAAATGTAACTAAAAAGAAAATTGGTTAAGAACTTTTTAATCAGTTCTCAAAATTGAAAACACCGCTGTATATGAGCGGTTTTTAGTAGGTAAGTAAGCGAGTAGAAAAAAAAAATTGACGTCTGTGCACTTCCCTTTCCGGTGTTTTCCCGGCTTGCTTGTACTTCTTACTTGTTATCGCTTTTACGCTTTATTCTATTAGAAAGGCTTTCTTATATTATAAAATGCTAAACTGTGTGTGTGTGTGTTAGTTTGTCACGCTGCAACGGCTTTGACGATATCGATTAATACATTGACTACTAATATAAAGAATAACGATAATTCAAATCTATATACGCGAATAAATTTAATTATAATAAGTAAAACAAAAGTAAAATCCGGAAACCCGACTGCATCTATTAATATTGTCGTCTACATAATACGTTAACGACCATGTTTACATTTTTAAATCCGCCATTTTGGAATATTTTCATCAAAGTATGGAATTACATTTCTGATGCTAAGACGAATTTAACAACATCTCGTTTATCGAAATCCGGCCAACCGTTCAGTCACTGCCTACGTGGGCATAGAAACCTAGATACATACTTTCTTCAGCAGTCGGGTAAAACGGAACTGCAGTTTACATATTGTTAAGGCATGTAGAAGGTGAATCAAATGATACAGGCTACCTGATAGTTAGTGGGATACCCATACACATTTGCATTCTCAAAACTAAATTCTAAGACTGCAATCCTAAAACCTCAAATACGTTTCCAACCCTGAGGACTCGGATGGAGGGCCTCTATGCTAGTAATTTCGGTACAAAATATAAGACAAATAGCGACCACTTAAGTTGCGTAAGATACCACTTAAGTTGGTCTGCAAACTTATAATTTATGATAATTGTGTGTAAGTAAAAGCCAAGAGCTTAGTTCGGAACGTGTTTGAATATGAGTGGGATTGTCCATTGATATTCATTTGTTTATAATACGTATGTACATTCAAAACCAAACACAATAAAGTTCAAAACATCATACCATATCATGCAAGTGTTTAGTTAGTTTTTAACTGTACAAACTTAGTTTGCTTTCGCGTAAATTGATCCTAACTCGCGTAGCGGGACAACTCAATTATAGTTTGCTGCATGCAAAGTTTACTCAAACTAGATACACAATTGCAAGTGCTAGTAATTTCTCTGGCAAGCAGTGACATTTCCAAACATGCTCGATGGGTATGACTATTTCTTGTTTTTTTTCTAGGCGTGAAATAAACGAATGGAATTCCAAAGGCCGTAGCAGGATAAGGGAAGGAAAAATGCCCTTTGATATTAAGACTTGTTTTTTTTAATTTACTTTTCCTTCTATCTAGCAGTGCTGCACCGATGGTTCCGCAGAAAAAAAATATCCGAATTCATTAAATATGACTTTTCTCGAAAACTTAATTTGTAATATACCATATTTTTTTTTCATTTATTCAAGTCATCAAGTTTAATTATATATATGTTCTAAAAGAAAATGAAATCTCCATCCTTAAAAAAAACTATCACGAATAAGTAGACATCATTGGTTTTTGAGATACAGGCGATTAAAGTGTTTATACCTACTGAAATCATCTAAAACGGCACCAAATGACTTTAAATAGAAAATTAGTTATCACATGTTGTTATTATGTTTGCAGTACCTACTTAGCGGCTTCGGAACCTTACACTGAGCATGGTCCAACATGATCTTGCCCAGTTTTATTTTAATAATAATATATAAATTAGGGTTTCGTTAAAAAACATGTTTCCCTCAACCGCCAGTGAACCGGCCTTAACTGTAATTCCCTTTGGCCTGCTGCTGACAGATGGATAAACTTGAAAGACACGGATATTGATCAATCTGTCCAGCACAGCGCACAGCAGCGTTTGACGAGGACAATGGATACAATAAAATCAATTATTGCCATTTTATGAGCCTACTGCTGAAGGAGAAGGGTTATCTTTCAATCTGTTTTGTAAGTATTAATGTCGATTAAAAGTAATGAATAGTAATATATAAATTGTTTTCCTTATAAAAATTTGCCCTTTTATCATCTCATTAAATTGTCAACGAACCTCATTTCATGTCACTTATAATAATACCTGAGAACCCTTGTGCAGTGTTGCTATAGTTTTGGTAACTTTGATCACATAGGTTTAATAACTAAGCGACTTATTTTTGACAATACTGACCCGAGGGTTACAGTTTCACATCAATAAGTTAGGACTTCACAGAAGCGCGTGGAGCTAGCCCCATGTGCTTCTGTTTAGTCCATTATAGAAAATCTTAACAGGAGTTGAGCTAAGTATTTATAACAAATGTATATAGTGCGACCATTTTTCTCATAGCGATCGGCAATCTTTATTTTTCTATGACGCTCGAGTGACAAATCTGGGGATCTAGTGAAAAATGGTTTAGGTCGACTTAACTCGTAATAGAAAAGGGTATTTTTCACTTGATCTTCAGGAGACTTACAACCTTTTTCACTAGTACCCTAAAAATATACCGTCTGTTGCGAGAGCAAGCGTGATAGCGATATCCAGCTGAAATCTATTGAGAAGCTGGAAATGATGATAATATGTAAAGAAATCCTTTCAGTACCTATTTAAAGATCTAACAACCCAATCAAGTGAAGTGCCACCATAATTAACTGCAATTAATTAAAAGCGTGAGTTGTTAATATAAGAGTTTGAGCAAAAACCCGAAGTAAACGTTTACACCCTACCAGACGATAAACACAGTGATTGATGGCACAAACCGGCTTGTGTAAACTCGAGCTGGCGCCGATGTTTTGAAACAATACCAGGGGTATTATTCTACTCGGTTTAACTATATTGCTAATCTATATGTATATACATAATTATATAAAAGGCAAACCTGACTCAGCGACTTATATATAAACGAGAAACTTGAAATTTGGTACAGGGGTTCCTTTCATGATGTAAGTGACCACTAAGAAAGGATTTTTGGAAATTCACCCCCTAAGGGGTTAAAATAGGGGGAGTCATAGTCCTATTCATTTATTGCTTTATGTTCTACAATGAGGTCTTAAGAATACAGTATGTAGCTTCATCATAAACCCTGCAAAGGCGTCCTGTCATTTATAATACCTCTACGCTGTCTATTACGGTTCAGCTCCTTTTTGGATAGATGAACGGATGGATAGCGTAGGCAGAATAGGAGAGAATATTCTCCCGATGGGCTTCATTCGGGTACGAAACCCTAGAAATGAAGCAACGTCATCAGCGATAATATACTATCCGACATTGGGCGCAACAATATCTGACACGTCTTTATCACTAGAGGCATAAGTGTGTCATATATTTTTGCGAACAATGTTGGATAATGTATTATTGCAGGAGAATTTACCTGGTTGTACTGGGTGTGTAATGTTTAGCATATAAACAAATGGTCTAGTATTCATTTTACATAACACGAATTGAAGTCATGATGCAAAAAACTATAATGTTCATAAATTTAATAAAACTTTTTCTAACGTATTTCAGTAGGTATTATAAATGTGGTTACTAACCTAACCCAACTTGTTTAAAAGAAATTGACTAAAAATGCTTAATAATAAGAAAATGATAGTTATACTGAATGAGTGTTGTGTTATTCGATCGAATGGCTGATGAAATGATACAATTGATAGTTAAATGAAATCATTCAAAATGTTTTTAGACTGATTGAAGCGCTCCCGGTTGTATTGTATTGTCTTAAGTTTCTCATTAATGTTGTAATGTAGTTTCTGGGGTTACCTGTTAAGCGCAACAATCATGTTAGCGGTATGTTACTGCCCAGCAGGCAGTCCCTCTCGGGATCCATTAAGTTGGAGTTAAACGATCACAGATTAATCCCAATGGTACAGTATGAAGTACATAAATAAAATATGACGGGTCCTTTTTACTCAGATTGACCTAAGCTCAAACTCTAAGCTATGTACTAACGGTACTAGGAAACGATAAACTAACTTACACATACTTAAATACATTAAAAAATACCGAAGACCGAACAAATACTCGTGCTGATCGCACAGATATTTGATCATACCGAGGAACAAACTTGGGACGGTTGCACTACATAATCCCGAATTTTCATATTTCCGAATGGAATGTAATAAAAGACTTTATTTTTTGAAATCGCCTTTAAATCAAACTTAACCTAACCTATATATAGTAATAAAATTATGAATAAAATCAAAAAATAGGTCAAAACTTTTCGAAAAAAATAAAATCGAACAATTAATTTTAAATCTAGTTCGGTAGGCAAGTTCACTACCAACTGGGCTATAGTGTCACGCGTCGTATGCTGTAGAGAAATTTGCATTGGAGTCATCGAGAACTTGCATGGCCGGGGTGGTTATATTAAACCGACTTCAAAAAAGAGAAGTTTATATGTTAGACTGTATGTATACTGTATTTTTTATGTATGTTCACCGATTTCTGCGTGAATTGTGGATCGATTTTGAAAATGTATTTATTTAATTGGGTATACTCCCGAGGTGGTACCATTGTCATTGTCATACCAATGTGAATTGAAATATTACAGTCACTACCATCAGGTGGCCTGAGTGAGCGCATGCCTTCTCATTTCCATAAAAAAAAAAACAAGTTGCGATTTTGGTATTGTCAGTTATTTCTTGCTATAATAATTAAATTCATCTTGGCTATGACGCCCGTCACAAGATACGTCGAAAAAATAAAGTAAACCATTCATACACTACTATTTATACTTTAAACAATCTCCCTAGAAATGTTGTTTAAAATATTTATATGAAAAATAAGGTAATTAAAAAAACATTAATGTTATGTATTTAAAGTAAACTGTAGAGTAGGATAACCCCTTTTTAGTTAATAATATTGTTAAAAACAGTAAATATTGTAACAAGAAGTATTATTGTAATAACGCTTTTTTTATTTCTGAAATAAACAGTAAATTATATTTTTTTCTTGTAATTTTTGACGCATCTTGAGACGAACGTTACAGTCGAGATCAGTTTATTAACGCTCCCCTTAGTCCAGCTTACTAGTCAAACATTAAAATTTAACGAGTGAAAGATCTGTTCATATTTAGTCTGTTTTAGTATCCGGTAAGTGTCATAGTGTAGAAACTTTAGTATGAGAAAAGTTTATGTATGAGTGAGATTACAGACTCGCCAGTGGAGAGCCTGACAGGCTTTTATACGAGAATACTGTTTTAGGTGACGGGATATTGGACTTTATAATACGGTAGTTAAGTTACAAACATTTGTATTGCACAGTCAGCTATGTGCCTGACACTCTAACGTTGAATTCCGTTTGCACATTATACTGAGACTCATATATTTATAATAATTATCGAATATAACAAGACAAGTAATTTTTTAATAAAAGGTGTGGTTACCTACACAATATCAACACCATATCAAAAACATTTAAAAAAGCCAATGGGTAGGCAATGGCAATGGCAATGGGTATTATAACATTGATAACAGTAAAACTCATTCATATAGTAAAACTCGTGGCCTAGCAGCCAGGTTTTAAAGTGGTTACAAAACGATTTTTTAGTATGCAACTGTTTCATGTGACCTGGGATACAATTGTAGACCTTAAGGCCCAAGTTATAGATGGGTTTGGTTCACTTGGCTAGTTTACACATCGGTGTTACACAGAACAAAATTGGAGGTCATACTCGTGATAGTTTTTTTATGTTTTATCTTTGTGGTAGCGGCGATGAAGCCCTCAATTAACACTGAGTTTGGGCCGACATGCTCTTGTCCGGTTTTTTATTTCATAGGAAGTGGTGTTAAAATTGAATGTCCACTTATGTGGTCTATTGTGTTTGTTCAGTGGCGTCCAACAAGGTGGACCGACGACAAGCCTAAAGCTGGCCATTCACTACCGTTCCAACAAGCCGAATAGAACAGCGCCGCGCCGAAATCGATCCATGAATGTAAAAACTGTAGCGTTTAAAGTATTTGGCGCGTTCCGTTCGATTTCCAAATGGACGGAAAGCCAGCGTGACGCGCCAACGCGCAATCCGAATGGAACTATCGTGAATGCCGAAACTCAACGTTACACGTCGTCGTCGTGAAAGCGTTCTCTGGCTGCCATTTTTTAAATGGCGTGGCGCGCCCGTGAATGTGGTCCAAATATTACAACCATCTAGTTGTATAGGTATACAATCCATCAGTCGCCGAGACAGAAGGTGCGTCCGTGAAGCTTAAGGTCGCGGGAAACCGTTGGATGCAAACGGCGCAAGACCGGGCCTTGTGACCAACCCTTGGGGCCTATGTCCTGTAGAGGAGGCCTTTAGGCAATAATGATGATGATGATGATAGTGATGATACTAAAATGATGAAGTTTTATACTTAACTAGCGACCCGCCCTCGCATCGCTTCGGTTTATGTAAGTTTTCTGTAACACTCATATATAATTCAGATCTTATTATACATAAAAACCTGCCCCGTAAACCGTTCTATCTATTGCTGAAAATTGCATTAAAATCCGTTGAGTTTAAATGGATGTAAGCAAACAGACAGCGGAAGCGACTTCATTTTATACTAAATATGTATAGATAGGGCCGGCGCAAAGTACAAAATTAATTGTGTTATCATTTGTTCGATTTTGTAAAGACAAAAATATAATTGGCCGATGATAAAATTTCGTTTGCAGTTTTGCGTTTTTATAACTTATGTATGAGTTTATCATTTCTGCTATTTAGGGGTCCCAACACAGACTCACCAACTTAGTGGAGAGTTTTTGATTCAATGTCTGCCATTTAAATGAAAGCCAGCCAGGCAGGCGGTTTCATCAATAGTGTAGTTCAAATATCTGGATAGCATTTTATTTATATAATAGCCCATTAATATTTCCATCTTCCTAAAATAGACCGTACACAAAACGATGGTTTTTTGTGGGAGCATAATTCTTGAGGTATAGTGTGAACTCAGGGACAATTTTATTTTAGATTGGTGCCCCATCACTTTATTAAAATTGTCGAAAGGGCCTCGGCGTGTTGGCTTTAGCTTTATGTATGCCTTGAAAGGGTCCGGGACTCCTGTAGTCCCGTGATTGTAAAACACATAAAAAAAATCTCTGGTAAAAAACGTTTTTTTTTTTTTTTAATTTTTTTTTTTATTTATTCACAAATAAGTACAATTAAACATTCCACTGTCGCATCGTTAAACCACAATATGGTTTGACGCGATGCAATTCCGCCACAAATCACTTATAATAAACTTAATCTAACTTACTACTATCCATTACATTTATTGCGATAACATTACACCGAGAGCGGCGGGCCGGGCGCGCGCAGCGAAACCGGTTCTCGCCCGCTACGTACAGAGCTTTGCTTCGCAATAATGCAAATTAAATTAATAAATTTAAACCAACATTTTTATTCAGAATCCTGTAACTGACGAAAAAATTCTGACTTCAGTACCCTATCAAGGTTATTTGTAACTATTTTATTTTTTAAATCTCTTGAGAGCTTGTTTATCAGATCAGGTATTATGTACTCAGACGTGCGCCTCCCGTAATAATTCCTGAACTTTGGCTTCCTTAGTACCTTATTTATTACCTGTCTAGTAATTTTACTATGCAATATGGGCTTTTGAATTTCCATTCTGAAGTATTGTTCTTTTAACATAATGTAACTTACTTTTGCATGAATTGGTAGAACTTTGCAATAGTCAAATAGGCTATCATCACACTTAAATTTATTTTTGAGATTGTAAGGTACAATCATTTTTAATAATCTTACTTGCAACTTATGTATCCGATCAAGGTATGACTTAAAGGTGCGACCGTAGCTGCTTAAACCGTATGTCACAATACTTTCTGCTAACGCGTTGTACATCTGTAGCTTAACTCCAAAGGGGATTCTATTGCCGAGAATGTACAACTTTGCCATTACTGCACGAAGTTTGTTACACACCTGGTCTATATGGTCACTCCAATTAAACCTATTATCAAATATGACTCCCAGGTATTTATGTTTGTTAACTTGCTCTAGCGACGGACAATTACAGCTACCAGCCCTCGGAACGTGAAAGCACTGGTGGTTATGTCCCGTCACCCTAACAGACCTTACGGACCTAGCGTGACAAGAGTGCACATGTAATAACTTCGTCTTCGACGCATTTAATACCAGCCCTTGGTCGTGAGACCACTTACAAATCTGATCGAAATCATATTGCAGATTACTTTCTGCAGTCTCAATGCTTCTATCAGCAGCAACAAGACAAGTGTCATCCGCAAATTGATAGACATTACAGTTTTTGACGCAGTTGTTCATATCATTGACGTACGCAAGGTAGTGCAGTGGGCCCAGGACCGATCCTTGTGCCGTCCCCTCTGTCACCATAATCTTATCACTACAGCTGTCCTCTATCTTCACGTGGTAAGCTCTTTTAGTCAGGTAACATCTGCACCAATTTAATATCGGTCCTCGAACCCCAGTATCCTCTAATTTTTGTATAAGCGTATCGTGCCGTAAGGTATCGAAGGCTTTACTAAAATCTATGAAGATAATTAGTACGTGTTTTTTATCATTTAGGTGCTTATTTACGTCATCTGTAAACCGGGACAATAATAGCGAAGTGCTTTTTTGAGGCTGAAAGCCAAACTGGTTGTGAGAAAGAATGTCGTGTTCGTTATAAAAATTGTATATTTGTTTGCTAACATACTTCTCTACTATTTTGTCAATGGTCGGGAGCATAGTAATGGGCCTATAGTTTGCGCTGTTTCTAAGATCACCACCTTTGTGTATTGGCCTTACTAATCCCACCTTGAGCTGGTCGGGGAACATACCCGTCCTGATGCTTGTATTGATTAGGTGGGCTATAGCTGAGGAAATTTGGTCTGCAATACGTTTAAGATCTAATGCTCGCACATTATCTAAGCCCGGTGCTTTGTAGTTTTTTATGTTGGTTATTATTTTGTGGACTGTTTTTGGTGTAGCCTTTTTAAACAACATAGATTTATCTACTGTTTGCTTGTAACTATTTTTATCGAGCAATGGTACCCTACAATTTGGTATTATATCCTGAACATTTTGTTTAAAACTATTAGCGAACATGTCCGCGATGCATTTGTGAGAGCCCAGTGACCCAAATGCTTTTACAATTGTACTATTAATAGAAGTGGACACCTTTCCAGATAACTCATTTAAAATTTGCCAAAGTTTTCGTGTATCCCCTATGTTTTCACGTATTTTGTTCTTATAGAAGTTATTTTTATGATGCTCAACTAATTTATTCGTTTTGTTCCTGTGTTTTGTGTACTCTAACCTTTTAATCATATTTTTTGAGTCCTTTCGCCATTCTATAAATAGAGAATCCCTCTTTAGGCATTCTTTTAGTACTCTTCCAAAAACCCAGGGATGTCTATTGGGCTTTGAATGTTTTACCTCATGCAAATATGTCGAGTTGTTATAACAATTCAGCAGATTCTCTTGAATAAAGTTGTATATGGCCACCGAGCTATCAAGATTTTTATGCAATTCCCAATCAACAGCTTCGAGTTCACACTTCAATTTGTTATTGTTAATTTTCTTAACATAAATCGGAGCATCCTGTACATGGTGTCCCGCTATGAGCGCCACTGCTGTCATGTTGTGATCGGCTAGTTTCATGCCGAGCGCTCCGCAGTAAACATCTTGCAAACGGGATCGTACGAAAATGTGGTCGATACATGATTTAGTAATTTCATTTTTACGGGTTTCTACCCTTGTGTACTCCGCGATCCCGCTTACAAGTCCGTGACTGCTCATCATGTCGTTTAAAGACCAGTCGATTGATCGATTCAAAATCGTTTTTGTTCAATATTTAAAACGATGTGCTAACTCTAAAGAAACAATAAACAATTGAAAGTGACCCAATGTCACTTGTCGGGCTGTACAGAACCCTCAGTTCTCGAGTTCGACTAGCACTTGACTGGTTCTTTTACAAGAACTTGTTGTCGAGAGGGCGACTGATGTTTTATGCAACAAAGTGTACAAAGTTAAAACCGCTATTTGATCTCTTTGATCTTTGACACGCCACAAGCTTTCACTTTAAACTTTAAACTTCGAAGAAGTTCTACGTAATGAAAATAAAAGCAGAGCATTATTTAATAAAATAATACACATAAGGTCATTTCATAACGGTTACCTCTTTTCAATTACACATACGAGAACTTGCCGATTGAAAGTGCAGTGATTTTTTCAGAATAATTAAGTTTCTGTCAAAAATGAAATTTTTGGAACAAGTTTTTGTTTCCGATTGTACTTATTTTTGGAATATAATTATCTGCTCATCAAGACCGACTTATAGAGTCCTATCACGGTCAGTCCTTTCAATGCAAGTAATGCGTCCAGACGAAACATGTCAGCCGCTGCGAAAAAGCTTGGTTTAATGCCACTTCCTGCTCTCTATATAATACGAAGTGGCGTGTTCGTTCACAAACACAAACTAATATTTAAAAAAGCATGTGATAGCCATTCATGCTCCTGTCGGAATCCGGATAGATTACTCCCAGAAGACTCTAGATAGGCAAAGTAAAAAAAAAAGTTGCCTGAATATGTGTATAAAAATATATAATAAAATACAAAAATACCGTGATATTGTAAACTATTTATAATTATAATGTAATGATATACCTTGCCGAGTTTTTTACGCGGGTTCTTCTCGGGGCAAAGGTTTTATTTTTCGAACCGGTGGTAATGCGTTTTGACATTCATAGGTGCATTATATTATGCCTAAATTGAAGAATAAAGAACTTTGACTTAGACTTTGACTTTGACCAAATGAGTTGAAGGTAGTGAATAGTACAAAGTTTAAAAAGAAACTACACCAATGGCTTACTGAAAAAAAAAAAAAGAGTAAATGAAATCTCAATGTGATATTTACAATATTTTTAATGTAATAACCATGACAATATGAATTGTACCTATCTATGAATAGTTTGTATAACATTAAGAGACAAATCTGTAATTTTTGCATACCAAATACGGTTAGAGTAGACATGTAAACGTACCAATTGAAAGCTTTACTGTTAACACCTCACTGGTAATGTTTATTGCAATTAAAGTATTCTTATTCTTATTATTATTCTTTATAAAAATAAAGTATTCAGAAAGAGAATAACAGCAAAAAACGTTGATTGCGAAAACCTTTCAAGAAGCTATAAATAATCTTCATTTCGAACACATTTCACTTAGTACGGTTCCAGTGAATAAATCCAATTTAATTTTATCCTACACGGAATATGAATGGGAAAAAACAATTCTTGAAATCTAGGTAATGCCGAAAAGCTTACAAATTAGTATTTTTTAATAAATCACGAGTTGACTAACATGAAAATATCAAGGGCCTAGTGTGCTGCCTTGCGGGACCACTATTCGTAGCAGAATTTTGCTACTAAGCGGTCAAGTGCTACGCTCGTAGCGCATTTTAAAGCCAGGAAGTTAACACATATCCATTGCCCAAAATGTATACGAAAAAAAGATATATATATTTAAAAATGATTAAATGGCAGCGTTTTCTCACAAGGAAAGGTACCCAACTGTACGGCTTCGATTTGATTTGTTTTGATGTATGTTAGAGAGTAGTCTAAAATAACAGACACGATTTTTTTTTTATTGCCCAATCTCATCAAGCGATTGGAAAAGATAATCTTCCAAAGTATTGAAAAGTGATTAAACCCTGTAAATTCTGTAAAGAGTTTTGTTCAAACGAATTGCTAGTTAATTACTGGGTTGATTATTATTATGTTCGAAAACATTACAAAATAAAGAACAAGTGTTTTATTATAAAAAAATATGCAAAGTGAAAGTTCAACGATGAAAAGTTATGTTACGTTAGGTTAGGTTACCATTATTGGTCATCGACAACATGTTAAATTTTACATTATAATAATAACACAGACGATTTTTAATCTAATAGGTAAAAAAGGGCCTTTTTGAAAATATGAGTTTGAGCCAATATAAAAAAAGTGCTCAGTATTTTTTTCATGTTTTCAAAAATATAATGAAACCACAAAACTATCTACAGAAGTTAGAGGGTTTAGTCGATTTTCGATATTTTGGAGGACGATATCTGCAAATAGGTTGAGTGTGATTGGGCAGCTAAAAAAATACGATATTTTAGACTATTACCTAACAATATCAAAATAAATCAAATCGGAGCCGGACATTTGGGTACCTTCTCTTTTCAGTAAAAAAATATTTTAAAGTAACATGTTTTTCCCAGCGTGGGTAGACCCTCCAACAGGTGGGTTGACAACATGGCTGAGGTTGCGGGAAACCGATGGACGCTGTGGTAATTCTTGGGGGAGCCCTACGTCCAGCAGCGGACATCTTTCGGCTGAATTGATGATGATAACATTGATAATGATTACATTTGTCACCTTTGTTCTAGTTTTTTACATACATACTATCGAACCAGCGGAACCCTGACCCACCATAGAACCTTGTCACAGTGATTGACGTTAGGACTGTCATACGAAGCTATACGACAATCGTACGTCAATCATTGTGACAAGGTTCCATGGTGGGTCAGGGTTCCGTTGGTTCGATAGTACATTCAATCACGCCTGTTTCTCAGAGGGGTAGGCAGAGACCACGTCTTTCCACCTGCTACGATCCTGACAAATCTCTTTCGCTTCTAACACATTCATACATCGAGTCATGCACGTACGTCGGCTTCGGGTACTTTTTCAGTATTTCTCCGATTTGATTCGAAAAAGTACGCCTAGGGTGGCCCCTTCCAACCCTTCCACTCACTTTCACTCTATTTATCAATTTCGTCAATCTTCTTTGAACCATCCTTTCCAAGGTTGGGTTCTGAACCCATAGCACGTGTCACTTCGATACGAGACTTGGGGGTTATCCTAGATTCTCATCTTAATTTCCGCGAGCACATGAAATTTCTCGCTAAAAATTGCCACCGCAGGGTTTGTTATCTGCAACGCCAGGGAGTTTAATGATCCTAGGTCCATAAAGATCCTATACACCGCCCTTGTGAGAGGTAAGCTGGAGGCAGCCTCTTCCATTTGGAATCCCCATGAAACTTCTTACATCCTGCTGCTAGAAAAAATCCAGATAATATTCTTGCGATTTTTATATTTAAAAAATGCTGGCGGTCCCGGCCGCGCGGAACGTGTCCCGCCGCAAGTAACCGCTGGTTCGCGCTCTGCAACTGCTTAATACATTTCTAGATACGGCTCCTAACACTGACGTGCTTGCATCCAGATGGGTGTCGATACGTGACGAATGTTTGGTTGTGTGATGATGAATGAACGGCCTTCATCTATTCTTTAATGCTTTATTGTTTACTGTTTGTGTTGCTTTCTCTTATGTTTATATAACCTAAAATTCACAGTGCTTTAGTTTTACTGTTATACTGTGTAATTTCATTAAATGAATAAATAACCGAACCATCGAAGCATGCCCTTTTCAATCTGAGTCACTACATCTCATCATGATTTAGTTCACCTAGTTTTTTAAATAACAAAAATTACAATTTATGTAAAAACCCTAAGTGCATTTATTCTTTTCTAAACTATGATTTTTATAGGTCCTTTTCAGCACAATGGATATTATACGAATCTGGGAATCCTTATGAGTCCCAGTGAATTAAACGTTTAATCTGTCTTACTTACTCTGTAATGTAGTTAGAGATGTGATGCAGATTCATAAGGCTGCGGCCTCGATGACAGCGGCAAGCTCAACAGACGCGGAAGCGGGGCGATGTATGTACTGTGAATCACTAGGTCACGAGTAGTTTCTCTTAGCTACGAGTAAATAGTAGCATTGCCATCGCTTAATTTGCATTAATCCTTTATTCATAAACGAACGCTAAACCTATTTTAGTTAAAGTATACTTTATCGCTTTCCGTCAAATTAAAATGTCATAATTAAAGATGAGGATAAAATATATTTGACGACTTGACAGAAGCGCTTGGAGCTAACCCCATGACATGCTTCCGTTTAGTCCAGAACCTTTACCCCAATGCTCTGACCCTCCCACTTTATAAGAATACTGTAAGGGACAGAGCATTCGAAACGCTAGCGAGTACGGTTATTAAAACTGAAGGGTTCTGTAGTAACTACTCTCTAACCGAACAATTGTCAATATAACCAAATGAATAACATTTAAAGCTTAGTTCAGTTGTAGAAGTTTATAAATAAGAGTGTGAGTGTTTGTACTATATGTTAAGAAGTTAGGCCCGACTTTTCAAATTATTGTTTGTTATGTTCCGCTGTGTAAGATAACCGCTAAAAATTACTAGCATAGAGGCATTTCACCTTAGGGTTGCGTTCTTAGGATTGCAGTCTGAAGAAAGCAAATATGGGTCACAGATCCCACTTACCATCAGAGAGCCTCTCTGCTCTTTTACGAATATACTTACTTATAGTATATTATAGGTAGGGTAAAGTCACCAGTGGTCGACCAGAGACCTAGTCGGTCTCTGCCTATACTTTGTATGAGTGGGAAGAGTACAAGGATATATTTCCCACTCTTCGCACTCATATGAGGTCGACTACTGGTCTCTGGCTGACCACTGGTGACTTTACCCTCTGTCCCCAGTGATTTTGTAGGAAAGATGTCTTAAAAAGTCTTTTGGGTTTTAAAAGCATAAAAATATAAAATAAATACTGACTCAAAAGACAACTTAAGAACATAATTACACAGTATACAAAGATAGGTATGTATATAATGTATAATATACGCTTCTGCATTATTAAAATAAAGTGCAAAAGTGTATACTATATTTAACCTCGACTGCACTATCAGCCCAATAGAACCCTGACCCACCATACAACGGTATCACAGTGAAGTTATAAAACAATTTTATTGACACTTATTACGAGTTGAATCATAACTTCACTGTGACACAGTTCCATGGTGGAAAGATATTTTAGGATCATGAAACAACCTAAACGCAATCTTCGTCGTTCATGAGAACAATTTTAAACTTAATTATCACTAAATATTGCTAAATTGAAATAGGATTTATGACCGTATTACCTCTTGAAAAAATTACCTTTTGGTAAAATGTCATTTTACGTTGAGATCCTAACAGGCGATTATCACGCGGAGCGGCGCGGCCCCGCCTGCGGTGCCGGTGCGTGGTGGTGCGCGGTAGACAGAATGGAAAAAAAAGAGTCGGACACAGAGGGTTCTGTTTTTGTATGGGATATGGTATTTTATTTCCTTAAGAATTATAAGTAATTAAACACTCCGTAGAAATATCAACTGGGTATATGCATGGATTTATTTGAATCGCATTTATTAACAAAATATGAAAAACTAGTAAAAAAGATCACCAAAAGTGAAATTAAATTTTATAATCGGCCAAGAAGTTCGTATTACGTATATATATTGCGTAGACAGCGATTAGACAGATAAATCCGCTATGCACTATGACGTCATGAAACACGTAAGCCATATAAACTCCCTGTTAAATTCTGTAGTTCTTATATCTTGTTTATTTTTATAGCTATTCAAAAATGGTTTTTTCTTAACTGTTTGTTACATGAATCAGCTTTTGTTTAAGCTGTGAAAAGTCATGAATATTCCCTACTGTTTACCTGTACCAGTTCGATAGATACAATATACAGCCCGATGACAGACAGACGAACGGACTACGTAGACTTAGTAACAGGGTTCATTTGGCATCTTTTAGGCACGGAACCATTAAAAGTTGAAGTGCCCTTTTCCATCAGAAATAAACGTTCACGTAAAAATCATTCAGCTTCATTTAATCCAATAATATTTTCTGTACAACAACTTACATAGGAACCATACAATAAACATGTTCTAGTTATTCTATGAAATAGTTTTTTTTTAAACTATTTATAAATTAAATACGATCTAGTTATTTTATTTTCAATTTCTAAATATTTTTAAGGCTAAATCTGTACAAAATTATAACCTACAATAAAGTGATTGATGTCTTACAATAAATTCAAAATTTCAAACTGCAATTTCCTTATGTGCAAAGTGATGCTAAAAATGCAATTAAAGTTACTCACAATGCACACAAGGATTTTTTAAAGATCATATTCGTATAAAAAGTTTGAAAATTGGGCTCAAGATTTATTTAAAGACATCAATCAGAACTGAAACAGAACTGAACTGGAATACGTCAACGTTCAATAATATTTTACAAGTAGGTACACATTAAACACATAGTTTATCAAATATTTTTTTGTTTTTAGTTTGGAATAGGCCTTTTGGATACTTGCAAATGCATAAATATTAATATTTAAGTACAGTATTAAAAATTGACTAGGAAAGATACAATTAAATTCAAATTAACAATATGCCTTCACTATCATAAAATACACAACTACATTTTTATAATATGTTTCTAAGATACCTACTACCCTAACATACCTTACATATAAATAACAATTAAAAGTGAGGCAATTAATGAAATAATCTACAATGGATTGCCTATACTACTCAATATTAAAAAAATTGCTCAGTCATTTCAAATGCCTCCATAGATGGCGTTTCTATAAATTTTCGTTAGTCAAAGGACAGCGCCATCTCTTGAAGCAAAGCATTTTGCAGACACAATATTTATAAAATGTGTACCTTTGATTTCAATTTGTACGTTAATATTAATTTGAGCACTGTAAACTATCAGCTTTTTAGAATTCGAAAATCGATTCTAATTACAATAATTGAAAAATAGCTTGTGGTCAAATATTTATAGTAGTGTAATGAATGAGTGTACGATTTAAACAAACAGAACTAAAGAGCAAAAAATTAACGAACAAGAACGTAAAGTAGTAAGTTAAGTTCATCTGCTTGTTCTTTTTCGATACTTTTTGGACACGGTTACTGCCAACTGAGTTAAAAGGTAAGGTAGGGGAGGTAGGGGACCATTGGGCAGTCGGGAGGTTCTGGCACTACCTTAAAAGTTATATGGTAGTGCCCGAGCCTACCGACTGCTGAATGGTCCCCTACCTCCCCTACCTAGCATGTGCCAAAATCATATTTTTACTTAAAACTTAATTTAGGACTGTGTTATTTAAATCCCTATTAATTGATCAGAGTGTTGAAAGTGAGATAGATACCTACCTACATTTTCACACAGTCACAAAATATTGTCTGTTTTGCCCATCCCGAGAATCATTTAATGTTTTTACTCTATGGCGCCTTGCACACTGAAGAATCCAAAAGAAGTCCACTCTCCTAATGTAACAATTACTAATTTTAAACTATTATAATTAAGATTTATTTATCTAACAATAATAGCGAACCCTTAAATATTTTTACGTGACTTGTTGCGCCTCTTTCCTGAAACAAACAAAAAAGAATATTTAAAGTTTAATTTCATTTTTAATGTGTCAACGTCATCGTCCGTCATTCATAGCTTACAGTTAATAAAAAAACGGTCAAGAGTGAGTCCGACTCGCTCACCGAGGGTTCCGTATTTAAGATAATAATTATACTTGGTAACCGCAAAAGAAAGTACTCATTTTGTTATGAAATTTATTTCCTATGCAATAATGTCCCTTTTAACTAGCCTAATTTGTTTTAAATAGATTTTCATGTTTTTTTTGTTATTTCTCAAAGATTGTAAACACACACACTTCTTTCTATTTTGCAGGAAAACAAATAATTATCGATCCGCCAGGATTTTATCAGATTTTTTGATTAATTAACTTCGGATATAAGCGTCATTTATTGTACATTTTTGGCTATAAATCAAAAAGTAGGTCATTAATTTCACTTTTTTAAACAGATGCGGGAGAGCAAGTGGTACAACTATGCCAAATTTCAAGTTGATAGCATTAGTAGTTGCTGAGAAAACCAGCTGTGACATACAGACAGACAGACAGACAACGAAGTCTCACCATAAGGGTTCCTTTTATACGATTTCGGTACGGAACCCTAAAAACTTCCACCACTAAATATATCCACAAAGTCGCCTTAACTATCAAGTCCAAGAAAAGGCTAAGTATAAATATTTAAACATATAAGTTTTTATGTATCATCAGTTGTTTGACTCAAGAGGGCGGTATTCTCTTTGTGTGACAAAGTCTTATCGATATGAAGGCCTTATTAGAGATTCCTTGTTCCGTGGACGGTGTCAGAGTTAGTATTGAGCGCATGAGATAGTCGGAATACTAAGAGCTTTGATCTCAAGGTAAATTTAATGGTCTAAGATCCTAATAGGATTCGATTTGCACCGGGCTGTATATTCGATGAAAAGTATTTTGTATCAAATTTAATACGGTAAATAAAATGTGGCGAATAGGTAGGCTGAAAAATTTTGGTCCAGTACGTATATCATTAAAAAAAAAATAGAATATGTGTATACCTGTCTATACAGGGTGTACAATCCAAATGGGTCAGTATGGAGAAATCGGAAAATATGAGAGATAGCGAGATCTGTTCTTAGGAACCATGACGTCGATTTTAGATTTAATAATAATTACATTCAAACTTTTTTATTAACTCTCATACATAACCGGGAATCGAACCTGGTCAAAATCAATGTGTATAAATTCTGCAAGTCGCAAGAAGCACAACACTACTGGAATAATAATAATAATAATCTTATGTATGAGAGTTAATAAAAAGTTTGAATGTAATTATTATTAAATCTAAAATCGACGTCATGGTACCTAAGAACAGATCTCGCTATCTCTCATAGTTTCCGACTTCACCATACTGACCCATTTGGATTGTACACCCGGTATACCCAATAGTTTGGCGGGAAAAAAAAAACAACCTCACGTTTGCATATTCTATATTCATACTTTCGATTGGTATGAAATTAGTCTAATAAACAAGCAATTGCATTTTTTAAACAAAGTGTTTTTTAATTATTGTTATTCATTATATACTCGAATGAAAAAAATTCAGCCTACTTATTCGTCATATATTACTTAGCATATTAAATTTGATATAAAATACTTTTTATCGAATAAACAGCCCGGTGAAGGTCGTCTCCTATTCGTATCTCCTACTATAAGGATAGTCCTTTACAGTTTTAATACAAATAATACTTTAAATTAGAGTCAGAAGACCGTTACTTTTTACACGTTTTCTCCTTAAACGAAGTTCATGAAAATTTGTGATAGTGTGTATTTTGTGCAATTAATAACAAGATTTAGAATACGAACATAAATACTTTTTTGTTTTATTAACGTTATTACATGGCACGTGTATGATTTTTAACGTAAAATTTCTAGTTTACGCAGCGCTTACTAGCAGGCCGTCCCGACTTTGGTCAGGTTGAACAAACAAAGAACATGTTGTACATGTACAGAAAAATGAATTTGGTCATATCTTTGTTTCCGTTTTCTTTCTTAGGCACAAAACACAAAAAACACTTTGAGTTTTATTCACGAAGATATAATAAAGATATAAAACAAATTGACCTTGTTCGAAACTAATCTCTAGCATTGTAATAATGTGTCCAATCAACATACACACATAAATATAATAAAATAAATACACAACATTTAACTCTCCGGAGCAAACTCGTGCTCATTCCACAAATATAAAGCCCTTACCCCAGTAAGTAGATGAAGACAGTAAAAAAATCACGGTTCTGTGAATTAATAATGTATCCTGTACCCTTACCATGAGTAACATTTAACTTACTCGCTAGCGAGTCGAGTGCTCTGTCCCTCGCAGACCTCGCAGTGTTCTTAAAGAGTGCCAGGGCCAGAGCATTCGACTCGCTACAGAGAAAGGTAATAACTGTAACTCGTGGTAAGGGAGCAAGTACCCACAATGCAATACGATGAAAAATCGATTTGCAGTCGATTGTATCATTGAACGACTTGAGTCCTAGATAGACGGGCGAGTCAGTATGCACACTTCAAGCTCGACGACCTTTTTTGTCCGTGTTTATCTTAAGAAGTTCGCGTACTTAGGGAGACACACGGGAGAGTAAGGTCGCCGAGCTGGAGCTATATGTACGGGATGAGATAAAAGACCCTATATTAATACCACTTGAGCATATTCTTGAAAAAAGCCACGTGATATTTTAAGGACAACATTCAAAGTAACCCACCCTGATTGACAGTATTATCATCATCATCATCATCATTTCAGCCATAGGTCGTCCACTGCTGAACATAGGCCTCTCCCAAAGATTTCCACCTCATCCGGTTGGAAGCGGCCTGCATCCAGCGGGTCCCCGCGGACTTGACCGAATCGTTCGTCCATCTCGCGGGGGGTCGCCCTACGCTGCGCTTGCCGGTACGTGGTCTCCACTCGAGAACTCTACTGCCCCAGCGGCCATCTGTCCTTCGAGCAATGTGGCCTGCCCATTGCCACTTCAGCCTGCTAACCCGATTGGCTATGTCGGTTACTTTAGTTCGTCTACGTATCTCCTCGTACAGTATTATACTTTTTATAAAAAGCTAGCGACCCGCCATTTCTTTGCTTCGCTTAATGTCAGTTTTCTGTACCACCCGTACATAAAAAAGAATATTATCATACATAAAAACCTTTAATGAAAATTTATCTAACTGTTGTTGAAAACCGAATTAAAATCCGTTGCGTGGTTTAGAAGGAGCTAGCGGATATATAGACAGAGATACACACATACGGAAAGTCTTTCTCTTACAGAATGTAAAGATGATAAAGAAGCTAAAGAAGAAGGTAAATATGCCAAGGAATAGTTGTTTAAATTTGCTTATTAAACGTGAACCTTAAAGCTTCATTCATATTATAAATTCATGTAATAACATAACTAACTAACGCAAACTACACGTTAAGTGAGTAATTTACCTGTTAATTACTTTATATAATTGGTTAAGCCATGTTAATATTAGAGTGGTAATCCCGTATCATGTGTGCTTCTGGATATTACATTTTAGAATGATATTAGATAACTAGCTTCTGCCCGCGACTTCGTATACATTTCGATCATCGTTATTCACTTGGGTATTTTACAGCATTAAAGGAGCTGTGTTTATCCAGGGTATAAGCTATCTTTGGGGGGATACGTACGCCCCGGGGGTTTTAGTCCGTGCAAGTCGGACATAACCCGACCTGGCCCCCGTCGGTCCCCTGGGTAAAAAAAAAGGGTAAAAGCTAACTCCATTCCGTCTGTCTGTCAGCGAGCTCATGCACCTTAATAGCTACACTTGAATTTTTTCGCCTGTAAAGATTTTAAACAGTCGTATTTTTCTTAATCGCATAGGTAGGGGCTACACAATTTGTCTTCGGATACGAACTAGCGTTTAGTGATCACCTGTCACTTACAAACGGAATTGACGTAAGTCACGTGATTTATCACTCGTTTCAACTAACACGTTGTAATTTGATCACTATCACTCGCGCTAATCAAATAATGATGGTTTGACGTTTTGTCCGTCGTTACGCGGTACTATTTTGGTAGGTTGAATTCAACACGAGAACTATTACGATATAAACGTCGGTATCTAGGGGCGGAATCGAAGGGCAACATAGGTGATCTCTAAACGCTAGCGCAGCGTTTGTGTTCGTTGGCAACTTGTCTAGCCCCACTGGGTATGTTAGGAGCTCCGTAAACTTTTTATGATTGATGAAAAAACTACAATGTTAATAAATACGTGACTAAAATTAGGAATGTATTCAATAATAAACTAGTAACAAAACGCAAGCTTGCGGGAGTGTCTGTATTTCAAAAAACTATTCTACCGCTTCTGTCCAATGACTGTACCAATTAAAATGCCTACGCTGTCAAACTTAAAAAACACGTAACATATTATTATTTGTAACTATAATAGACGACTGTATTGCTCAAAGGCCATGTGACGGTAAGTATGGGAACTGAGACCCATAGACATTTCCAGTCTCAAGCCTGCGATCATGAGATTGCAATACTAAGGCCCGTATTAATAAACTGATCTCAACTCTAATGCTCGTCTCGAGATGTGTCAAATATGACAGTGTTCTATGGTTCGGCGTTTACTTTGACGTATCTTGTGACGGGCCTCACAGTCAAGATGAGTTTATTAATACGGCTCTTAGACTGCAATGTGTTGCCATCCCTGAGGAATAAGTACTTACTTTTAGTTATATTTGTTTGAAAAACACTCCTGACTTGAGTTTAATACTAAACCCACACGGCGAGTGCTCTCAGGATAATCCGAAAGCCTAATTATTTCCCAATTATAGACTATACGTATCCAATTCAAACTTCCGAATCTGATCTTAAACTAGGTAAACTTTACCTTTATGCTCTAACTTTCATGGACTAGCTTGAGAAAGTCGTTCTTAAGTGTGATTGAATTTTCTTAGGAGCTCCAGAAAAAAAAAACTAACTAAATAGCCTTGTCTTGGAAGTAGCAAATAACGTATGGGATAAGGAAGTGTCACGGCGAAAATAGAGGATTTTTGTAAGTAATTGCGCCAGTGAATTGGGAACTGGAGACTTATTGGCCTCGGGCTTAGTTGATGGCATTACAGCGGAGATTGATTAATTTTAGGACAAAAGAGGACGGGACGACATACAACCTACGTAGGTGGCGGCCATTAAGAATTACTAAGAAAAGAACCTCGTAGTTTCATATACTCAAAATATATGCAGTACAATCGCTACACTAGGATGTCCATTCTACTTTATTTGACACCTATTGTAATCACATTATCAGCTTTATGATAGCTCTTATTATCTCGACAATAATGGCGGCTGAGTCGAAGAAGCCATACGAGAAAAAACAAAGTAGAATAAACGCCCACCCCTTTGCGCGTCTGCTATCATTTGAATCTCATTAAAATCTTCTACGTTAATGAATATCCTGCCCTTAAATTTTCTTAAAGATGTTATAATCAGAACACAACTGGAAGTCCAAAGTAAATACTTACATTTATGTAACAACAGACTTGCCATCCCTCGGCTCGCTTAGCTGTGATTCTTCATCTATTAATTGTAGATTGACGTTTTCATTCTTCGTGTTATAAGACGCAGAGATTGTCTTATCCTCCAAAATTATGCTTTCTATTTCGACGCCGTTATCCTTCCTCCCGTTTCCTTCTATTATCCGATGTTTTAAAGACGGACCTCTGTTGAATGAAGAAGCGAGTAACGTCTCTTGAATGGTGTCATTACCATTGCAAATTTTATCTGCTTTATGCGTAGGCATTCTTCCAGAGTGGTAACTATTCCTTGTACCTCCACTAGTTTCAAAAAAAGGTAGCACCTGCTTGAATTCTTTTCTGAAGTTCTCGTTAAGCCAGGCATAGAGGAATGGGTTGTAACACGTTGAAGCCATCGCCATAGAGTGAGCGAGAAAGAATGACATATAGTAATAATTCCACTCAGTCATCTGTGCGTAGAAGTCATTGAAAATATTGATTGCGTTAATAGGAAGCCATGAAATGCCAAAAATAGCCACCATGGAAATGAGCATTCTATTAGTCCTTTTCTTTCTATCCCTATCGGCTTCTTCTCTCCTGGTATTTTTAGCACCCGGTTTCGACCGCGCACGATCGTTAAGTCTTATACTAACGCAAGTATAACATATGGCTATTACTAAAAAGGGTATTATAAATTGTAATACGCTGGTGAACACACCGAAAATTTTCCTAGATTTATCCGAGGGCCAGCTTTCTTCACAATAAGTCTTATTATTCGTTATTTGAATGCCCATGAAAAGGCCATACGGGCATGTTACGACTAAGGAGAAGATCCATATGAAGACTATGATGAATATACAAGTATTCAGCTTCATCCGAGGATGGAAAGGGTATATGATGACAAAAAATCTGTCAATCGCTATCGAAGTGAGGGTCAGAGTGGAAATATAGACGCTAGTTCCTTGAGCGTACGGCATGAGATGGCAGAGAAGTCTTCCAAAAACCCATCGTCCGAGGAAAGTGTACATAGGCGTCAGAGGAACAGCAAAAATGCATAGCAGAATATCGGATAAAGCCAAATTCGTTATGAAGAGATTCGTCACCGTTTGCATAGCACGATTCCTGAATACGACGAAACATACTAACACATTTCCAAAGACGCCTAAAATGAAGATGATGGTGTATAACAAGCAGAAAGCGACTTGGACGACGATGAAGTCGATTAAGTCCGTCGTTTTGTTCAATCGTAGGTCTTCGATAACGTTGATTTCGTCACCAGTCAGTGTTTTCGTGAGGATGATTATCCCTCCGATATGTGAGCTGTTCAGATTCATAATAGCTGGGTCATTTTGCGGGTCTAGCGTGAATATTACGTCATCGTGGACTGTGGTGTTCAGGACCTCGAACATCTTAGGTTAAATGCTTGTAGTGGTGTCCATACTGGCGCCAATCCATCTGCGAACAAAGAAATGAATCGTAAGAAAACGACCCTCATAAAGAATCGACTGGGACTCGATAAAGAACATCGAAGTCTTCATTTATGTGAGTTCTTGGAAACGCAATGCTACCGAGATTTATTATGTGATCTAAGACCAATCGCTTGCTTTAAAATGTTTTATGTTTTAAGATTTATTTTACTTGATAAGTACACGAATGTTCTTCAGTAAGTGCTTGTATAATAATAAAATAATCTAACTGCTTTATTATAAAAAAAATATCAAGAGACGATCTCACACAAATTGTAACCTAGTCCCAAACTAAGTTCTAGGCTTGTACAGTAAAGGAATTTAATTCCTATACCACTTTGGACTATGTCAAAGTGACACTCTAAATAAAATCATAAGAAGTCTCTTACGTTACATACAGAGACTAAGTCCAAAGTGGTATAGGAATTAAATTCCTTGACTAAATTATGGGTACTAGACAAGACTATAAATACTTATATAGAGAAAAAGATGCTTAAATACATAGAAAACCTCCGACACTCAGAAACAAATACTCGTGCTCATCACACAAATATTTGCTCATACCGGGAATTGAAACCGGGAGCGCTAGCTTCGTAGGCCGGGTCACTACGTTAGGCTATTGCGTCCTTATCTAAATTGACTGGAGTTTAATATTTAATTTATGAAGCACTGTGGTCTTTTACACAATAAATGACGTAGAATAGTAAGTCTAAACCAACTTCGATTATTTTAACCATTAACGGGTGCGTATTTATTGTACCTATGAGTTTTCAGTTTTCCTATGCAAAAGTTAAACTATTATGTATTTCAATCAGTCCGACCCTTACAGATACGGCAGAAAAAGGTTTTATTGCGCATTGAAACTAAAGTCTTTGGATATAAGTCATAAAATGAAATAACAGTCCTAAACCTTACATTATTAAAATATGAAACCAATTTTTAAAAAGTATTGCTAGGTGAGCTAGCTAAGCGAAATAACTCAATACATTTTCTCTTCTACTGTAATATACATATATGCATTTGAATCCTTTACACCTAAATAAACCTTACATCTTCATCTCGTCTTATACAAGGACTTAATCTCGTTATTGCTCCTGAAATTCAAACCTCCGCAGCAAGAAACTCCTAAGCCCTTAAAACAATTTTCTCGAAAGTGTCGCGACAAAAGGACTAAATAAAGATTTTATTGGGAAAATGAGAAGAGGTTACAGGTGGGCGGTCGCCATGGCAACGGTAAGGTGGTCGTAAAAGAGAAAAAACATTAACGCCAGCGATGTTTCTTACCAAAACGACAAATGCGACATCGGGACAATGCCGGGTATTTCAGATAATGTTTTATGCTCTGAGTGAGCTCGTTGAAAGCAGAATTTGAAACAGGTTTCGTTGTTGTTTTTAAAGTTTTGTATTATTATTATTATTCTTGTCTTCAAATGGTTTGGAGGGATTGACCAAACAAAAAAAGGCAATTTATCGTAGCGTATTCTTAAAGTTTTTTGTTCCTGTAGTACATGAACTTGACTTAGGTAGGTTTCATAAAATAATAACACTTTACAAAAAATCCCTTCTTTGAATATCTAGGTATTTGTCTTTCAATCACGTAAAATTAGCTTGAAAAATAAAAAGAATGCAAAAACTTTTAATATTCGTACGTTATCACATAAGTAAAGGGACGAAGGGCAAAAATGTCCCATCAACAGAGATAAACATGTGCCAGTTTATAGATCTTGGCAACATGATGTATTTTTACTATGGCAACGATCGCCATATGTATGGGGATTTCTTGGAAAAATCATAATCGAATCGTGTGGAATTTGTTTGAAAATGAACACATTGAACAATTGCTTGGCTCTTGAAAGGTTTTTCTTCATTAAAAAAATCCCTACAATTTTGCTGCTAAGTAAAATAGGTATTTTGTATTTTTCTTTCGTAATCCATTTAAAAAAATAGGCTTGAAGTCGTGAATTTCATTAGAGATGACAAATTTGTAACTAATAGGAAACTCAACCTTTTTGTTGTAGAATATCAGATTGACTTTGGACCTAAGGTCCCAAATTTAAGTTCTTGACTGGACATCCACCTAATTAAAATTTTGGTGCTACCAATTCACAAGGACTCGCACTTCTACTTAACTTTTATTATTCACGAAATTGTTCAACAAACAGTGGCTCACGTTAAAATGGATTAAAAACACTATGCTAAAAATACCCGCAATCCAAAATATACGCCAAAAAAATGAATTTGGGGTCTAAAATTGTTTTCAATTGAATCTGCCCCTCATATTTCATCAGTTTTACTGGAGAAAGGTTTTGGACCGGACAGGAGCCGCTTAATTGACATTAAATCAAAAAAGACCTATAAATCGTTTGGCATAAAACTACTCCGCAATAAAAATACTGTAAAATCCGACTGGCAAAGTGTGTCCGAATATGTAGACGATTCAATGCCGCGCACTCCGAAATGTACTGATTTTTTAAGGATATATTGAAACCCGGCGGTGATTGTGTGAAAGAAAATGTTGAACACGCATGTTTTTTGTAATGTTAAGTTGACGGAATTTGGAATTAGATGGTTTTGTTTGGCAACATAAATAAGGTTATCGGATATTCAGCATTTTTATTATTGTGTGGGAATAAAGTCTAGACTAATTGTTTTGTTTTGGTCAAAGAAAATTCTGTAGCAGTGTAGTTGTTAAGAAGTTTTATATAGTTACTTTTAGGGTTCCGTAGTCAAACTAGGAACCCTGATAGTTTCGCCATGTCCGTGTCTGGCCGTCCATCCGCACTTAGCTACATAATATAAGTTTTAGAAAGCTATTATTTGGCAAAAACATACAAATTAGTCAAGCCGACAAAGTAGTAAACTAAAATCTTGTTTTGTTTAGGGTGGGGTAACGTGGGGATGATTTTTTTTTCTCGTCTACCCCATAGTGTGGGGTGTCGTTGGATAGGTATTTCAAACATTATTGCGTTTGTAAAACTATTTTTCGTTTAAGCGATCCGTTTGAGAAATATTAAGATTTAAAGTGCAATTTTTTTATAGAGATAAGTCTAAGAGTTTTGAAGTTTTTGCTCGAGCTACTAAACCGATTATAATAAATTTACGATTCCCTCATGTTCTTCATAAATAAAGTAGTACCTATTTATGAAGAACATGAGGGAATCGTAAGCTTAACTTAATTATACAATTTTATTTCTGAATGTTTAGTTCATTCTTAATAATGTAATTTGAAATTTTGCCTTAGTTCAAAACCTAGTTGTTTATCAACCCGTAGTTATTAGGTTATGATATTGGGTCCAATTCGGATTACCGTTCTCTAATTTTATAAGCTTATAAAGTTACATTTATAAATGTCAAACTAGATTTTGACTGGTGTAAACACAATTTGGTATTCGGCAATGCCTTGTTTAAAATTAAAGCTATTTTTACAGCTCTTAGGTGAAATAGCTTTGAGTCTGTGCGTAGCCAGATCAAAAAAAAAATTACTAGCAGAATAGTCTAAATGAAAAAATATTCATTGTTATTACTTTTTTATGTTTGTTTAACTATTATATTCTATATAGTATTTCGAATAATGTTTAATTAAAACCTTAATGCAGTAGTTTAAAAAAGTAAGAAACCGAAAAAACATTACTTATATTTTATTTACTTTTTTTTTGCCAATTGCAACTAGTAACATTAGTCATAGGAACGTGAGACCTAATTATAAAAGTTAAAAGGTTGTGTAATTCCTTATAGTCAGGTTTTAACAATTTTATTTTTCAGTGGCTACTTTACTTCATTCATAATAAATGTAATTTGCAATTTAACCTAAGCACTAAACTAACTTATCAACTCATAATTAAAATGTCCAAAACATTCCTATTTTCAATGCTTTCCGAATATACTGTAGTGCCGCATAAAAGGAATTAACGTCGGTGGAATTATAATGAAGTCTTTCGGTGGAAAACAGACTCAATTAGTTGATTGTTTTTGCAGGTAAATCATAAGGAAAGCCGTTCGTTTTTATTTTTGAGCCAGGTTTTGGGTTTGTTATGATGTTTTTGGGCACGGTAATTTGAAGATACTTAACTGTGGGGCCAGAGGGGCGATTTTGTATTTATGTCTGTAGAAATAGAAACATGTATTCGACGAGCACAGAAAAATGAGAGTAATGTTTAAAAATCATAAAAAAATGGCAACACAGAAATAAAAATTAATCTTTAGAAGGAAAGGAATATAAAAATTCGATTGGACGAACGTTGAATGTTATAGGCAGTTATCGAAAATGTATCGGATTGAGGTAAGCTGCCAGTAATCCGCGCCAAGCGTGGGTGCCGTTAACTGCGTTCGAAAAGCATACTAAACGAGTAGCGTAAAAACATTGTTTAATTTGATCAGGCATAATATCAAATAACATAAGTAATATTCATTTATCATAACGATAATTTTCTTGTTATTATACATTTTAAGTCAATTTTACATCTTTTACACCTATGACCATTATGATTTAAGAAATTATGCATTATTATGACATTAGTTGTATAATATACAATCCAGATTATGCAATTTGTATCATGCAAAATAAAAACTGATGTATTATCGAGCATTTAGGTCCTTATCTACGTAATCCCCGTGAGACCCAGTATTCCATAAGGAGGCACATAATCAAGACTATTTGTCCCCCTGATTTTTATATTTTTATATTTAATTTAGTTAATTTTAATTTGTTTCAAAATTGAAAAATACGTTTAAGAACATAGGTAATTTTCTAATGTAATCGTATGGTGGGCCTTTATGAGGATATCTATATTGATTGTTTTCCTTCTTGATACTCGTTTAAGTTAGCGTCAATGATCTTGCCTAATGGCCGTCTTAAACTCGTTTATGTAACATCATGTAAACCTACCTTTTTCCGTAGGTAAAGTGGTCTATATAACTATCGCAAGTCAAACGTATTTTTAATTAAATCTTTTTCATGTCTTTTATAACTTAAACCAAACCCAACCTTATCTACACGTTACATATTTAAACCATTCTGAAAAGTATACGGCCCAGTGATATAAAAATTGTGCCTCTCAATAACTAATATAAATAAGAAATTACAATCAGGGGACAATGTCACAACAATTGACCTAGTCCCAAAATAAGCTCTAGGCTTGTACTATGGGTACTAGACATCGATATCTAATAAATACATACTTAAATATACAGGGTGTCCGGTAAATAGTGGACTTCCTTACAGGGCTGGATAGCTCAGCTCAGGACTGGCCAAAATATGATAAATCATGTTTTGTAAAAGTCGCACCAAAAACGAGATATCTCAACTTTTCAAAATTTTGGAAATGCGGTACCCTGGTTCACCATTTTCGATGCCGTGGCCACATTTATTAGTATTTTCCAGTTTCGTTTGCTGTGAGAGATTGCTGATTAAATTTGCTATAAGACCTTATTAACGGAATTAATAAAAGTTTAGCAGTTTTTTCATTTTTCAAATCAAATTTAAAGTTTAGGAATCTGAGTTTAACTTGCGGCAAGTTTAACATCGCACGGTGTAAAAAAATGTACCAAGACTTGTAGTGCTGCTTTCCTAAAAATTGGCCTGGTTAATGGAAATTTTAAAATGATATAACAATCGAGTTTATTGATTACACCAGCGAAGTTATTATTAAGTTTGGCCAACAAAGACTGAATTCTATCAAACAATCGAAATTAAAAAGCGACTTTTGTTTCCGTTTAAAATCATGTCGACTGATTTGAAATGTTTTAATAGACAATTTACGTGAATGTTAAATGCAACAGAAACTAATTTCTGCCATAATGATTGTAATCCTAAATTCCATTTCCACAGTCGTTAGTTCTATGTTGATGATGTGACATTTTTTATCGACCTATTAGTCGTAGTATTACCTTTTATCGTAGAGTTGTAGCATTTCACACTCAGGTGGACTATCTTTTAAAACATTTAAAATCAGTTAACTTCATTTTAAACGGAAGTAAAAGTCGTTTATTAAATTCGTTAGTTTGATAAAATTCAGTCTTTGTTGGACAAACTTAATAATAACTTCACTGTTGTAATCAATAAACTCAATTGTTATATCATTTTAAAATCTCCATTAACCAGGCCAATTTTTAGGAAAGCAGCACTACAAGTCTTGGTACATTTTTTTTACACCGTGCGATGTTAAATTTGCCGCAAGTTAAACTCAGATTCCTAAACTTTAAATTTGATTTGAAAAATTAAAAAACTTGCTAATTTTTTATTAATTCCGTTGATAAGGTCTTATAGCAAATTTAATCAGCAATCTTTCACAGCAAACGAAACTGAAAAATACTAATAAATGTGGCCACGGCATCGAAAATGGTGGACCAGGGTACCGCATTTCCAAAATTTTGAAAAGTTGAGATATCTCGTTTTTGGTGCGACTTTTACTAAACATGATATATCATATTTTTGCCAGTCCTGAGCTGAGCTATCCAGCCCTGTAAGGAAGTCCACTATTTACCGGACACCCTGTATATGAAACATCCATAACTCAAGACCAAATATTCGCGCTCATCACACAAATAATCGTACTTACCGGTATTTGAACCCAGGACCGCTAGCTTCGGAGGTAGGGTCACTACCAACTAGGCAAAAACGTCGTCAATAATTTATATAAACGAAGGCATTACGAATAAAGTTATAAATGAAAACAACAGGCTCCCACGGTAAAATTGTGTTGTACCGTGTATTATTTTTTATTTTTTATTTTTATGGCACAGAAAAGGCAAACGAGTACACAGGCCACCTGATGGTTAGTGGAAACTGTGACCCATAGACATTCGCATTCACAAGACTGCAAGCCTAAGACTGCAAATGCGTTGCCTACCCTGAGGACTAAGATGGAATGCCTCTATGCTAGTCATTACACCGGCTGTCTTATCCCCAAACCGGAACACAACAATGCGAACACTGCTGTTTGGCGGTAGGTTAATGGATAAGACGGTGGTAGCGATCCGGACGGACCCTGCACAAGGTCCTACCACCCGCACGAACGCACCCGGTGTGACGGAAAACTACAGCTCCCATTCGACAAAAGTATCTTGGGTAGGTATAATAAAAAAATCTCTGCGATCGATCTCAGATTCAATCTAATAACCTAAGTGGTTTTCAGAATCCTGTCAATAAACTAAGTGCACGATAAATTGCGAAGTAAGTGATTCAGGCTCAGATTCAGATATTTATTTGTAACAATACATTTTACAAGTATTTTTTTTAATAGGAACATTATTTATATTTGTAGTAATTCTAACATGTGTTTAATTCATTATTTTAATTGACAATATAATATCATTAATTAATTATAATTTAATACAATGTTTTTTCAGTGCTTAAAACTTTACATCCTTACAAAGTAAATCACGAAAGTCAACCCAGAAACGATAATTACCACTAAACTAATTATGAAGCTGGGGTTTAAACATTAATACACGTTTTATTTAATAGATATAAGTGATCTGGCGATCCCAGGGCCGGGCCTTTTTTTGCCGTGCAGCGGGGTAATGCTGCAAGCATTTTAGGGACGCTGCCCCGAGCGGGAGATTTGCAGGGTTTTGATATGTTTTAGTTATCAGTTTTTTTTTTTTTTTAATTGCTCTGAATGTTTTTATATAACCCTATTATAATTAAATCCTTCGTCCATAATCATTATTAGACATATTAGACATGCATGAAGAGGTTTAATGAATGTAGAGAAAGCGAAAGAGTTATGTTTAGACCGCCTACCCCATTGTTAGACGAGCGTTAAGGTATGTATGTATTAGCTGAAATATTATAAAATCTGCTAAAATAGATATCAATATTAGTCTTAAAACGCCTTAATTCAATGATCTTGCAAAATAAAAAAGAGAAAAAACATTTTTTACACGACGTCCTTGAAAATGAACCTTTGAATTAACAACATGATTCCAGCTGTTCTGTTAATTGCCAAAAAGTAATTATGAACGTGACTTAATATAAAATGTCAAAGGAAACGTTAACCGTGCACACCTGACAATTTCTTGTTAACGAAGTATTTTCGCCCATTTTCGCTTGGCACACATAATTGCTCTGATATTGCTAACGAAGATTTTTATTAATAATTTTCAAGATTTACTTTAATTGGTATAAAGGTATAAAAACATTCCAGAAACATAATTGGGATATTTTTTGTAAGGTCCGTATTTAGCTACAAACTTTTTTATTTTTTTTTATTTCATAGAGATGGTAAACCAGCACACAGGCCACCTGATGGTAAGTGGAAACTGTGACCCATAGACATTCGCATTCACAAGACTGCAAGGACACTAGGACTGCAAATGCGTTGCCAACCCTGAGGACTAAGATGGAATGCCTCTATGCTAGTCATTACACCGGCTGTCTTATCCCCAAACCGGAACACAGCAATGCGAACACTGCTGTTTGGCGGTAGGTTAATGGATAAGATGGTGGTAGCGATCCGGACGGACCCTGCACAAGGTCCTACCACCCGCAAAACCTACTTAAAACTACTTCAGTGATTTAGTCATTTTTTTAACGCAGGTGCGTAAGACGTGCATAAGTAAATATAGAATAAGAACAGATAAGCATTTAGTAATGAGACTGATTTATACTGTAGACTGTAAAAAAGTTAACGACAGCTTTTTTATTGACATTACTCACGACATATTCCCTAAACAAAGAAAATATAATCTATGCGAGACGTAGCTCGTTATATCTAATATCTGTTATGATTAATGAATATTTTGAATCTGATATGAGGATCCAGTCTATTATTTTGAAATACAAATATCTATTTCAGAAATGAGTGAAATTTTCGTTCTTTGTTTTTACAGTGGCGTTTTTAGAAAACAGATTAGTTGCTTCAAAACCGTCGAACGATAATACAAGATTGCACAATAGTAAAATTTTCAAAGACAACAACTTCAAAAACCATGAGCCCTCAGTAACTATATAGCTCAAGTCATTTTAAACCTTTACAAACGGAAACAGAGTTTAAAATTCAAAAAAGTATAATTTGATATACGCCGCGTGACGATGCGCATGCTATTATTAACTCCATTGAAGTTGGAATGTTTACTCGGCGGCTGTATTCCATACGAAACACCGGTAACTCTTAATGCAAAAACAAACTATTTTCGCTTGCAGCATAGTTTCGATAGTTTTTATTTGATATTGAATTAATAGAAATACCCCTGATATACTAGCAAACCGTACTTTTAGGGCTGTTATGTTCATGAGCGCATTCTCAAAACTGCAATCTTAAGACTGCCACCCTAAGCTCTGTATAAATAAATTCATCTGGACTGAGATGCCCGTCACAAGATACGTCAAAGTAAACGTCAAGCCATAGAAAACTGTTATTATTGATGAATCTTCTGATTTTTATGATGATGACTTAGCTGAGAACGTTTCCTTTAAAAAATAAGCGACCAAATTTGTCCATCAATCTCAATACAGAAATACACAGTTACATTTTCGCAGTTTAATGAGCATGGCATAGCTCGCAGAAGCACCCAAGCTCGAGAAGATATTAAAGTCTTGGAGAATATTACCCAAAAACGGCGGATACCCGACATTTTGCAAGTAAAATTTATGTTCCTATAATTTTACCGAGCTGTATTAAAAACGGATCACTTTGTATAGAATTTTCTTTGAAAGTGACCCGTTTTCATTGCTCTTGAGTGTATAGCAGAAAATGTGGGCTAAACGAAATGTTATCTCTAGTTCCCAAACCATCTATCTTACTCTGTAAAACCATCTTACCTTTGAAGTGTTTTCATATTGTTTCATTTCTCTCACGTAAATAAGAGCTATCAAAACATTGACCATACGAAAACAATAAGATTAAGAATCTCAGTTTTCGTTTGATATATTAGACGACACACATTTATACGTCAAAAAATATTTCACCGCTATCAGCGTAGCTCATGACATTAATTTGACAGTGAACTTACACAATCATCATTCATCATGACATGTCGTGTGTTTATGACATGCAAAAGACATTAGAGGGTTGATGCCCTGTCACTGAAATCCTACCTAATCTGTAAGAAAGCTTCGTAATACGAGAGAAATATGATCGATATGTATGTACAAACCTCTATGTTATGTCTTATACATGCTTTGCAATGTAATAAATATACTATGTAGCCCTACGAAAATGTTGAGCACTTTAGTTCGTTGTCATAGTAAACTACAAACAGAACATCAAATGACACATGAAAATGACAATGACATTCAAAATGACAAGGATCTAAGTATGCTCAGGAGGCCATTTGCAACGTCAAAAGATGGCGGACGTGTGATTTGTTTTAGTTTTTAATTTTGTGTATTTAGGTGTTCAAAGTTCTTTTTTGTTAGTGATTTGTACTTTTAATGCCTTTGTGTTGCACAGTGATAGAAGACTTGGACTTATTTCGTGGATCCTGGCATCTTACTTCTCGTTTCAAGTGGACTGGCAGTGGTACAGAGGTTAGAAAAATCTTGGCCTCTGTCCTACATATCACCGTACAACGTTATCACCAATCTTCCTAGAGAGGATTGGATTGTGTTTTATTGCTATATTGATTTATACTTATATATACTTGACACTGGCGAAATCACTTCATTGCGGAAACGCCATATTCCCGCGGTAGTTGCTGTTCAAGTCACCGAAAAAAAAAAATGCTCAACATTTTTATTCTGTGACTGTACATTTTTAGAGGATTGTTAATTGCTAAACCAGAGGAGCTGGAGAAGATCTCTGGTAGTTGATAAATTAGTAGCCCTACACCAAAACACAAAAGTGCAAACACGGATTGGCGGAAGTGTTAGCGAATACAATGATACGCACTACGCTGACTAGAGTTTCTATTCGTTTCGTTGTTAACCAATCGCGTCACTGGTAGATCACGTGACTTTTCGTATCACGTCATCTACCAGTGACGCCATTGGTTTAAAAACGAAACGAATAGAAACGCCTTTTACCGTAGTGCATCTTGGCAGGGGGGCTATTGCCTAACGCAGATTGCTAAATCGCAATCGTTTTCATTTTGAAAATCGAAGGCTTGTCTGCATACAAAATGAAAAAAAATGTCCAATGAAGCCGATTGTGTCTGCGCGTGCGTGAGGCAATAGCGACGCTGGACAAACCTCGCAGGGTTCTTTCACTGCCAATAAAATAACATTATTTTCCAGAATATATTTTTATAAATAAGTATATCTGTATCACATAATAGATTTTAGTTTTATCTTTTTTATCGCTGATAAACTATGATAAGTTCAAGGGTACCTAGCTAGCTAGCTTTTTCATTGTACTTTATTGCTTATTTTATCTCATTGATATTGATGCTAAAGCTAAGCCTGCGAGTTTGTCCACGTTAAACCCGTTGCTTTTATTTCTCAATTTAAAAACATATTTACGTTACAATACGAAGCCATTCCCAATTATCCTGTCTCTAAATTCAACAGTGTTTTCTTTTATTTATTTAATATTCGTTATATTCCTGGTCAGGTGGTATTATCCTAGTTTAACTATGGGCTGTTTTGTATCTTTGGTGGTCTTTGGTTATAGAAGTAAGCTAACATTTTAGTAGTTCGGAACAATCGGTAACCCTACCGATTTCGGAAAGACAAAAAGTTACTTATAAATCGACCGATTTTGGTATTGTTTAATATCATCGTGTACATTATGTGCCTTAATATAATGTGCCTTGTACAAGTTCTACGCCTATTGTGTTTGTCCTTCTCCGAGTTTTTGTGTTTTGTATTCCTTTTCTTGCAGTCCGTTGTCACTTTGAAGACTGTTTGTTTGTTATTTTACACAATAGTGTAATTTTTTAATATGTAAAACAAACAAAACATTTATTTATTTTATTTCTTGAATTGTTAGTCTAATATTTTTGTTATTGTTACGTAATCTATATGCTGGCTTTGTTTACATTTCCATAGAGTATAGTTATATATTTTTTTTCTGTTTCCTTTGTGTTGCCAACTTTATCAGGCTATAAATTTGATGGACGTTCGAGACGTTGGAAATAACCTCGAACAATTTATTGTGTTTGATCCTTGATGTTTTTCTTTTAACCTTGTTTTGTGTTAAGTGTGTCACTTTCCGTCTCTTCACTAAGCGGTTAACTTTAGTACCCTTACCATGAGTTACATTTAACGTACTAGCGAATCGAATGCTCCGTCGCTCTCAGACTTCGCAGTATACTTATAGAGTGCGAGGGACAGAGCAGTCGACTCACTAGCGAGTACGGTAATTGTAACTCATGATAGGGGTTCAAACGTAGCAGGTAGCGTTATCATAAAAACACCATAAAAAACCTGCCAGGATTTTCTTTGATTGTACTTTCCGTCGTGGCGGTGTTTTGTGTATACTCGATTAGGAAGGGTTACTGTAACTTTTGGGTGTATTTCTACATGTTTTATATAAACAAATACGAATGCATTACTTATGGACGTCTTATACTATTTTACTTATAGACGAAGCTCTGGCCTAGTTGGTAGTGACCCTGCCTACGAAGCTAGCTCCAAATCCCGACAAGGGCAGATATTTGTGTGATGAGTGCGAATATTTGTTCCTGAGTCATGGCTGTATTCTATGTATTTAAGTATACATTTCTCTATATAAGTATTTATATCGTTGTCTAGTACCCTTAGTACAAGCCTAGAACTTAGTTTGGGAGTAGGTCGATTGGTGTGATATAGTCCCCTGATATTTATTATTTATTATTTGTATTAAGGCTGAAGGCTGATAATGTACGAGACTTTTACCTTAGCACGTTTAAGCCCCATTAATCATTCAAATGTGTTCAGTCCTGTCACACTCTCGGGCCTAATGAGCCGCCTTACTTCACTGTCGTTAAATGCTATTGATAAAATGTTGTTGCAGCATGAAGGAGTTACAAACTAACACAAACATATTTATTTTTTAAACAATATTAGTAGGATAAGGATATCATCATCATCATCATGTCAGCCGAAAGACGTCCACTGCTGGATATAGGCCTCCCCCAAGGCTTTTCACTCAGACCGGTCTTGTGCTTTTCGCATCCACCGCGGTCCCGCGATCCTGACGAGGTCGTCACTCCATCTTGTTGGATGCCTACCTACAGCTCGTCTTCCGGTCCGCGGATGCCACTCTAGAACCTTCTGACCCCATTGGCCATCAGTCCTGCGAGCAATGTGCCCCGCCCACTGCCACTTCAGTTTAGCTATTCTTAGGGCTATGTCGGTAACCTTAGTTCTACTGCGGATATCATCAATTCTGATTCTATCACGCAGAGAAACCCCGAGCATAGCCCTCTCCATAGCCCTCTGAGTGACTTTGAGCTTCCTAATGAGGCCCATTGTTAGCGCCCACGTCTCAGATCCGTAAGTCATCACCGGCAACACACACTGGTCACAGGATAGGGATAAAGAAGATATAATTATTATGAGCATAAACACAGACAAACATTTATTTTCATGGGTGCAAAGGGTGATGGGCAATTTTGTATGGACCCCGTCCCCACCCTCCAACGAATGCATGTCTATATGTTCATTAGGACCCAAAAGAAGACAAAATAATTATTTTAGTAGCAAAATCAATGGGATTTTTTTAAAGAAAACAAGGGCCAAGCATGGCAAATGATCCAAATATGTGTTCATTTTCAAACAAAGTCCATACGATACGATTATGATACATACATATGGTGATCGTCACCGTAGTAAAAATACATCATGTTGCCAAGATCTATAAACTGGCACATGTTATCTCTATTGGTGGGTGGGGACATTTTTGCCCATCATCCTTTACGTATTATATTTATCTCAAAGCACAACTTGAATAAACGAAAACAACATACCTTCTAAACTCATTTGTAACAAATATACGTTTATGAATAGAAAACTTTTATAAAACATATCGTGAAATGGCGTCCACGTGCAAGTTTGCTTCGGTTTATAAACGAATTCCTCCCTGTAACGACTAAAGTTCGTTCGACTGCGAAGTCGAGGTAGAAAATATTTGATACTCCAACGAAAAGTCTCTCCGCATGTTATTGCGTAGCTAGTGTAAAGTGTCACTTATTTTGAACGAAATAGCAAAAGGCGTTAGCTAAAGTTTCGTTAAACCATATACAGGGTGCTTGAAAATTGTGTTGTTTTTTGACCGTACGGAACGGTGTTAGAGTTGACTGGGATGGCCGGCATTGGCATGTTTGTATGTTTGGTCGAGGATATGGATGCATGATATTTATTTTCCAAAATAAATCGTCAAAAATATACACAAATTTTAATAAAATACAAAAAAAAAAAATAAGAAGTCGGGAAAATCCGGTCTTGATGAAATTTGGTAGAAGAGTAATTGTTATGGCTAGAATTGCTTCTTGGCAACGTTTGTATCGATTATTTGGTAGCTCTATTGGCCACACGCACTTAAATGATTTCCCAACCTCTGCAAACAATAATAGGATATGCATATGAAGCTTGCGCTTCTAATAAATATAATTTAAATGCCAAATGACCAAACCCTTTTATATCTATCACATAAAAGGCTTCCGCTTGCCTCAGCGAGTGCAGAATACAGATTTTTAATGGCCGACCGTTAAAACGGCAGACGGGTACTAAAATGTGTATTAACCCATGTGAACATTAACATTAGAAAAATGTCGATTAAGTTTTAGTGACGGCTCCATGTAAACAGAAAGCGAATCTACGTAATAAAATTACGTAAGCACTTTTTTACATCAAATTAATTAACCAACGTGAAAGGGTGATGTTTTCTTCCCTACATTAGTGAATAACAACGTGGCGTAACTATGACGTCATCAGCATCGATGCAAACCAAGCTCCAATCAATCACGCCAACCGATCAGATTAATATCGATGGGTTTAATCAGGGATTGGTATCGCAAATTAAAGCTAACAAGACCAAAACACCCTGTTTTTATTGACTGACTTCAAATACAGGCGGTTCTCAATTTGGTTGTAAGTTCGGAGAGGATAGTATTACACAAATCAGGCTAATCCTTAACGGAGATCTAGGTTTGTACAGTGAAAGTCAAAATTTTACACGTTTCCAATACGTCATTAATATCCACACGCCTCTATGTCACTGACAATAGTGTTTATGTACAATGTTTGACGCGATAACTAGATATTTATGCTTTTGACTGTTCAAGGTTGGACAAGAGTATACGTGCTAATACAGAGAAATTAATACTTAGATAAGTTCATAGAAACATCCAAAGCTCGGAAACAAATACCCTTTTTTATGGAATAGAGAAGGCAAACAAGCACACAGGCCACCTGATGGTAAGTGGAAACTGTGACCCACAGACATTCGCATTCACAAGACTGCAAATGCACTACCAACCGTGAGGACTAAGATGGAATGCCTCTATGCTAGTCATTTCACCGGCTGTCTTATCCCCAAACTGGAACACAACAATGCGAACACTGCTGTTTGGCGGTAGGTTAATGGATGAGATGGTGGTAGTGATCCGAACGGACCCTATAAAAGGTCCTACCACCTGCAACTCATACAAAATACTTGCTCGTATGAATCGAACCCGGGAGCTTTCTCTTGTCGAGAAACCTTTTTGCGTTTAATTTATCATTTTTCAAAATACTAAGTGTTTGTTCAACCCTAGGTATCTAACTTAAGCTGGGCATTCACGGACGTGCCGTTTGTCTCTGCGACAGATGGAGTGTATACAACGACAGTAATGGGCGATGAGCGTAATATTTTGACCACATTCAAGAGCCCGCCACCACCATCTAAGTTGTCGTGTTATTCTGATGAAGAGGAGTTAATATTTTGCGCTACAGTTTGTCTGTATTTAAAAAACGCGAAAGCAGCATTTTTTATCCGAAAGTATCATACCATGAAAATAAAACAAACGCCTCAATGGTGTGACATCACGGAGCAGACTAATTAGTAAATGGCAGCCAGACAACGTTATTACGAGCGCGATTTCGCTTGGCGAGGTGGCTCGACATGTTACAACGTTGAATTTTGACATTCACGATAGTTCCATTCGAATTGCGCGTTGGCGCGTCGTGCTGGCTTTCCGTCCATTTGGAAATCCAACAGACCACGCCATGTATTTTTAAACGCTACACTTTTACATTCACGGATAGATTTTGGCGCGGCACTGCTCTATTCGGCTTGTTGGAGCGGTCGTGAATGCCCAGCTTTAAAGGTATAAGTTCGCCTTTATACTTGTTTTTTTGTTATATTGTCTAAGAGCTGTGTTTTGTCAGAGAGAGATTATAAATACATTCATTCATAATTATTTTTTACAAATCACTTGGACATTAATTACTGAAAGATTATTGTATAGTTTGTTATTACTTGGTAAGATAACGAACCGAAACAATTTTCAATTATTCAGTTGATTACTTTATGTAACAAAATATATCAATCCAATTCATTGCATCCCTATAAGATTGTTTGAAATTATATCTCTCAATATGTTTATGATTACCTTTATCTCAAATTCGAGAATATTCAAAAAGGGTATAACGTAGGTGTTGCGTTTGTTTATTTTGTATAACCAGCGGGCCAACAAGCCGTGGGCAGAAACCAACTGTAAGTAATACTTATTAAAACGGGTTTTTTCTTAGCTACGTCCGTGAAAAGTGAGACCAACGTCTGTGAGAAGTCAGTTAAGTGTTTACAATGTGATTGGTTATACAAAAATACCTTTGATAAACGCGCATACGAAGGGTTCCATACCGTTCTTGTATCGGAGCCCATTGGGTATTTTGAAATTATTATCTGTTATTATAGCGGCAATAGAAAACACTTAGTTAAATTTTTATTAGTGTACCTACTATTACAATGCATGAGATACACTTGGCTGGTTTTTAATTTAGTAACAAGTTTCAACGACGTAGCAACTAGACCAGAGGGATAGATTATATTTGCGTAACGTGCAGCAGAAGAAGTGACTTTTGACGACAAGGTTAACGAACCGACGACCCTGCTTCTGCCGTGTCTGGCCGATCTCACGTATCTTGAGTTACAGCAGTTACGCGTAACCAGGCTGATTCGTTTCTAAATACTGCCATCTATATACTACAATAATTTGTTTTACAATTTTCTTATTATTTTCCAAGATAATACACCATGAAAACTACTGTAACTATGTATTTTCACATAGTTGGTCACAGGTCCGTACTGTATCTTAAGTTACCTGAGAACAGCGCAACAAGAGTGAACCGACCGAGTAACGCGTGTATACCGTATCTCTTCATACCTGACTTCGGCGTTACCAATCTAGTATGAACCTGTCGGGATCATTCAATCGCTTTCTCGGGCACGCTTAAATTTAACTTGGTTATGTGTAACACGTAACCAATTTTTTTTCATTTGTTTTTAAATTTAATTTTTAAAATTAAACCACAACAGTTGTGGTGTCACATTTTTTTGTTTAGTTATGAATATTTTATTTTATTATGAAGGGATATTTGATACGTTGAAAACACCAGGTTTTAGGATTATGACACGTTTTTATTTTAAATTTTAAATTGGTTATGTGTAGTGGTGTCACATTTTTTTGTTTACTTAAATAAAAACTTTTATATAATCTCAAGGCTTTTTTATTTACTACTAGCTTTTGCCCCCGACGTCGTCCGCGTAAAAGAAAACTCCATAGTTCTATCTCCATGCCAAATTTCATTCAAATTGGTTCAGCGGTTAAGTGTGACAAGGTAACAAACAAACAGATACATACATTTACATTTATAACATTAGTATGGATTAGTATGGATGGATAGAATGATAAAAATTGTAATTGTAACTATACTTATGGTTATGGTTATGCCGTGTTTAAATATTATCTTCGCGGATGGAGTTTAAAGGGTATTTATACTATTTATAGTGACGTTTGAAGTATCATACTTGACTAAAACCCTTTATAACTTTATCCCCGAACGCATATCAAGTAAGCCTGATAAATAATTAAGTATAATAAAGAAATATTCTGAAATATACAGAAATACTGACAGAGAACCCATACATTAAAATCCACATACATTAGATCGGTATCTCCTAAGCGCAATCACTTGGGTAGCGCCTGTACCCGTCATTCTCGTGTATTTATAGATACAGCAGGTCGCGTTACCAACAATGTATGAAATTTTACAACTCCCATAATTAAAAATAGCTATAATAAAATTATCGATTGCAAAGTTGTATTTCTTTTTATCTCTTCTCGTGTGGGATTATATTTATTGCAAATGAAAAATAAAATACAAAATATCCTTCAATAATTTTGCGAGATATGAAACGTTTCTTTTAAAAACTTTCAAACCCGTTTATCTCAAAACAGCTCTTTCAAAGATACGTGAGTTCGGCCAGACACGGCAGGCTTACGAAGCTAGCGGTCCCGGATAAGGGCGGATAATTGTTTTATGTACTCGTCGATTAAAATCTGTGTATTAAGATTTCATAGAGAATACTGCAACGTCACTCTTTTCATCGTTGACACTTCCGAAACAACCGAAATAACCATTTCGATACGCTCAAGACAACTGAAAAAAAATTTGAAAATAGAACTTCGTATTTCAATAATATGTGTCCTTGTTTAAGGAGACTCGATCCGATACAAAATTGCCAATCTATGGCGTTTCGGAACGTAGCAGCGTCGCGTCATCTGTCAAAAATCTATTTAAACCTGCTTCTGTATCCAGGGTATAAAAAAAAATAAAAAAACTACGGTTTGTGATTGGCTAGTTTTTAGCCAACAGAACAGCACAGTACTGCAACAATTACGGACGCCGTGGTTTGATACAAATGTCGATGTGGTGGTGATTGTATTAATGACTTAAATTATTAATATTAATGAACTCGTACAAAAAGTATTGTTCACAATAGTGTCATAATCAAGCTTTTTAATCTCGTACCTTACTTAGGCCACTCAGCAAGCTTCGTGGCCTTTACACGGTACTCGACTAAAAAGCTCTCTATTATAACACGATTATGAAAATAACTATTATGCGCATGACTATTTGTTTCGGTCTTAGATACTATCCCAATTTAATTATTTTATTTCTAATAACACAGATGATTTTTAATCTAATAGGTAAAAAAAATACACTGTACAGTAATAATAATTAGAATAAATAAAAACTAGTGTAACATATCTACTTAAAACTAGAATTACAAAAAGAATACCCCCTCTAATAAATTTGTTCGCGGCATTGTACCCATGATGCTGGCTGCGTTACCTCTCTGGATAATTAAACCTGTCCTTTGAGAGATGTAAGCGCAAAGGATACCATCTATATTTATGTATGTATTTCCCCATATGTCAAGCAGCCATAGTATAAGCCAAGAGCTTAGTTTGGGACTCGGTCAAATTGTGAGAGATTTTCCGCTGATATGTATTTTATAAGAGTATTATAAAGTTTGTCCCTTTGACTAGGAACTTGGGAGGTTATTATGACTGTTCATACCACAGCTCTATAAACAATATGATAGGTACCGTTAGAATTAACGTCTGAGGGCGCTTTAGAAGTGTTAGGTGTGATCCGGTCTTTATCAGAGCGATGACAGACAGCTGTCCTGTTTTGTACAGGAGTGTTGTCTCGCGAAGTGGAACCATCGTGATCTCAAGTTCTACTCCAAATTGCTGGCCTTTACAGTAGAATACCAGTTGCTAGTGGTGTTATATTGATTATAGTTATCTGATTGTTCTATTAATAGTTTCTTTAGAAAGTTCTTTCTTATGTAAATACTATATTAGCAATTTTGTGCGCGTGCAAAGTTATAAATATTTATGCATTTCTTTAGTTTCCGCGTGTTCAGTTAACAAAGGAAACCTATTTATTCACCAGGAAAAATCTTTCTTAGTTTTAAAAACCTCATTTACCTACTATTGAGGGTAAAAGTAATTTTAAAAGTTTTCTAATGCCTACCTACCTATACCTATCACTTGGCTATTGAGGAAATATTCAGTTTTTTGTTACATTTTATAAAGGTTTGTCATAGATGGGTTGGGCATGTCTGTCGCATGCTGGAGGTGTGCCTAAAGTGTGCACCATGCTATGGGTCCATAGAATTCGGTGTCACGGAAGACCCAGACGACGTTGGCGAAATGAGATTGATGCCTTCCGTAAAGATTGGTGGAAGAGCTCAAAATTGGGATACATAAAGGAAGGGAGGGATTTTGCTCAGCAGTGGGATATTACAGGCTGTTCATTTAATAAATAACCAAAATATAAAGTCTATATCTGGAGCATCGGAAAATAAAACTAACGAAGAGGTTTTGAAGAATACTAATGGCAGGCAAACGAGAGGAGACCCATTTTAGAAACCATAGAATGTAAAAGAGGAAACATGATGGGATACCCGATAAGGATAAGGAAGAGGAAAACCTAGGCTTACTTACTTCAGCCAAATAAGACAGAAAGCCAATGTCGTCTCGTATTAGAAGGTGAAAAATCTGGCAGAGAACAAAGAGAAGTGGCAAATACTCCATCCACAAGAGCCTAGCTCTTAAGTTAAATGATGAATGATGAACCAATGAATAAGAGTATCGACCATTTTGCTTGTGTTTTGTTGCGATCGTTTTAACCGTTTAAAGTTAGGCAGTTTGAAACTAGCTGATTCTCAGACGTAATTCATTGATAAAAATAAAAGTGAGGGAGACCGGGGTAAAGCCGTATAGTAATAGTTTGAAGCTTTAGATTAATAATATAGGATCACAGGTGAATTAAATTAATGTTTTTGGTGAGTCAGTTTCATAGGAACGTAAACATATCAACGGATATGTAAAAAAGTTGTTTGTTGATGTATCCATCAACAAACAACAAACAACTAAGTAAACTCAAAAAGAATGAGAAAATATGCATTATGCAAAAATATGCAAGAAGATGCAAAGACATGCCGTACTGTTTTACCCCGGTGAACGGTTTTGCACAGGTTTACCCGACCTATAAATTTATGTTTTAACGTCTCCGTACTTTGATTTGTTCATTTGTTTCTAATAAATGTGATAATTTCCTTAAAATGGTATAAATATTTTATAGGTTATGTTTTAACATTGCGAATGTATTTTTTTAATTTAACTGAAATTTAAGTTTTTTATTCGTTATTCACTTACAATATTACAATATAATTAACAAATGTATTAAACTTAATATAAATAAATAAAAAGGAACTCAGCTACTTAAAAAACAATTAAAAGCTGTTATAAAAATAGTGCACCTGGCGTCCCATAGTCTCTGCCGACCCCACTGGGAGACCGTCGTGAAGGCATATAATTATGAATGTAAAAAGTGGTATCTGCCTACCCCTCTCAAAAAAATAAAATCAAAATAGACAAAGACACAATCGTAGAAAGAAAAGTAAAGAAGTTATAGCTGGTTTCCATTTAAAATAAAACACTTACAATATTTCTGTGGCTTTGCAAGCTCTAAATCTCTTTTTACTCAAAGAACTTTTTTTAAACGTATAACTGTGTACTAAACAAGAACAAAAGAGTCTTATAATAACTAACGTGTCTGAACTAGGTTGTTCCTGTATCTAAGGCGTTTCAGGAGATATAGTTTAAAACAATTACATTTCAATATGGTTGAACGTATTAAAACACTGTTAATCAGCTATGATTATCATTACAGTATCTCCTCAGGAGCCTCTTTATTTTAGAATCCTATTACTTTAATGGACTGCGGCTTTCATATCTCGCAGGTACTTCAAACAATCTAATTCTAAGGTTGGCTGGCTTTAGCATACTTAATTTACCTGATTGCGTAGTTTGAAATGAGGTGGGCGATTTTTTTTTTTCTGTGCATGTTTGTATAAATTAGCTAACCTTTATATATTGTTCTTGCTAAATCAGCATCTTTCTTATTATTATTTTCATTATTATTTGTACGATCGTTCATTAAAAGTATACTCACTAGAAATACTACATGTATACATTGACCGCTAATATCGTTAACGTTATCATAATGGTACGCATATTTTTTTATATTTTTTATGGCTTAGAGAAGGCTTACGAGCACACAGGTGACCTGATGGTAAGTGGAAACTGTGACCCATAGACATTCGCATTCACAAGACTGCAAGCCTAAGACTGCAAATGCTTTGCCAACCCTGAGGACTAAGATGGAATGCCTCTATGCTAGTCATTACACCGGCTGTCTTATCCCCAAACTGGAATACAACAATGAGAACACTGCTGTTTGTCGGTAGTTTAATGGATAAGATGGTGGTAGCGATACGGACGGACGGACCCTGCACAAGGTCCTACCACCCGCAAATATAACTAAAGTGTTGCCAGGTAATGAAACTATCATAATGAGCGTTGTCATGGTAACAACAGTTGCATACTAAACATTATGAGTCGATTTACTAGATAAATAGAATGATTAAAAATACTGTTGAACGTTCTAAACTGAGTTTGATGAAAATTATTTTGGTATTCAAGTGTTAGTTGGGGTTTATAAACTCTCTAAAGTAATTAATAACGTTGTATACTCTTAACCCGGAAATACCACTAGAGCCACGAATTTGCAACAAATTAATGCCGAGCGAGTTATGCAAGCAACATTTATTGTATCACAAAATTCTTGGAAACGTAACGTATTTAATTACATTTTCATAGTAATGAAGTAAGCTTAAAGTGAATATTTCTCACAAACATGGTATATCTGTATTCCAGATTTGTGAATTTTACGTGATTTTACGGCGATTCGGTATTTTAAAACCGACGACGACGACTCAGTTCTTGATTTTTAAAACAAAATGACTCCCATAATTATTTAATAAATCGGTGCGAGTCACAGACTCCTGAATTCTCCTTAGGCTATATTTTGTTTTTGAAATGTCGTGTTTAACTTTCATTGACATTCATATCAGTTTTTTTTACTGTAGTGTATTTTAATTATACATACCTTACTTAATAAATATAATAAATAAATAAATAAAACAGAGGAAGAATAAATTAAAACGATGACTTAAATATGACATACATACTTTAGTTTACTAAAGGATAGAAGCAAAATAACAGTCTGACCACCTAGTTTATGCACCAGCAGTGGCACTAGCCAGTGGGTCTGTGGATAAAACATCTGTCACTTTCTGACCATTATGAATGTGCGAAAGTGATGGATGCTTTATCCACCACGATTAGGGCGACCATGATACGGGTCCAGATGCTGCAAAATGGTCCCAGTATGCTATCGCAAGTCAGAAGTTTTGTTTCCCAACTGTTTTCTATGTCTGAAAATTCATTACTGAACCCAGAACCTGTAGGTTTGAAAAGGATTGGCTTTAACAAACCAGGAAATTTAAACGGTTATGGATAAAAAACGGATGAAAATTTGGACAAACGAAACAGTTTCTCTGAAATTAGACCTCGTGGAAGGTAACCTCAAAGTTCTGGCCAAGGCTGGGGGGGGGGGGATTACCATGACTAGACTAGAGACAGAGCTGTATAATTGCTATAGCTCTGTGCCTTCCTCTCAACCCTACCCTTCTGGTTTTGCGCTGGGACCGAATACCCGTAATGCTAAAAAATAACAAATTAAATTACCCCTGTCTGTAATTCTATTTATATTATGGTTTTAACATTTAATTGAACGAAGACTGTGTCCAGATGATTTTTGAATTTATACCAAAAAACAAGCCACCTTTACTTTTTATGGTGATGATAAGGCAATTGCCTGGACTGTACCTGACTCTTAAAATGTATGCCAGCTCACCAACGCGTTATTTTTCCAAACGATGATTACCTGCAAACAAACCAATATTATATTAGTAATTGCATTCGCTTGAATGTCTTATAGCTGTATCCGGGCTGTATTATATTTACTAATCTTGAGTAAATTACCCTTCTCAAGACTCGTCATAAATGACACATTTCTTGAGATGAGATGAGATCTTCAACAAATTTACTAATTTCCTCGAAATCATTTAGTTAACTCGTGTTTAAACAAAACAAAGCTGTCCATGGATTGCGAACCATTTTCGCAGCATTAAGGACCCTTTTCACTGTCGTTCTCGACACTGAAATGTCAACAGAAGCTGCTTGTGTTGGAATTTAATCGTGACATCTTTTGTGTTTGTGAAGTGGCCCCTTTACGTTCCGTTTTCATTTTATTTATTCGTCAAATTGAAGCGTCTTAATAACGCGGATTGTGTTGCCAGCTCTTTATTTTATTTTCACAATGACATGGACAGCTAGTTGAGAAAATGCTAGAAGTGAAGCTGAATAGAGGTTCGTTTAGAAATTCGAGAGTAGCTTTTTTTTTAAAAGCCAAGTGAAGTGATATAGTCATCCTTGAAATGAAATGGCAGTCTCGTAATTCGATTCTAAATGACGTGCTGAAAATACTAAACTGGTCACTTCGGAAACGGCTATAGGACTATTTTTTATCCGATTTAGAGCGTCTCTCTCTCTTACGTTGCACAACAGTAATATGTTTTAATGTTTTAATGTTTATTTGTGCAAACAACGGTACAATAATTGCTTAAAAATAAACCATATAGGGATAAGACAACCGGTGAAATTACTGTCATAGAGGCATTCCATCTCAGTCCTTAGGGTTGGCAACGCATTTGAAGTCTTAGGATTGCAGTTTTGAGATTGTAGTCTTGAGATTTCAAATTTCTATTTGTTACCTGATAGAACATATTGTTTTTGGCGTGTTTCCGTATTGTCAACGTTTTGATAGCTCTCATTTACTTGACAGTAATGTCAGCCGAGTTAAAATCAATACGATCACTTATCAAAGGCGATATGGTTTTACCGAATTACCGAGGCCCAGACGTAGGTAGATATACGTCTGCGTGTTAGAATGCTCCAGTGTTACATATGGCCAATAGTTTTTGACGGCTCCGAAGCGTGGACTATTAAGGAGGACACTCGCCAACGACTTGAAGCCTTAGAGATGTGGTTGTACCGAAGAATGCTGAGGATTGGTTGGGTTCAACGAGTGACAAATGTAGAGGTGCTACGCAGAGTTAAAAAATCCCGTGAACTATTGCAAACCATTCGTAGGAGAAAAGTAGCCTACCTGGGTCATATTCTCCGGAACAAGCGATACCAACTGCTTCAGACTATCGTTATGGGCAAGGTTGAGGGGAAGAGAAGAGTTGGCAGACCCAAGATGTCATGGTTCGGGAACATAAAGACCTGGACAGGCGTCGCCACGGTTGAACAGCTGTTCCGTTTGGCGAGAGATAGGAAGTTGTATGCAGAGCTGACTGCCAACCTCCAGTAGTGGAGAGGAATTTGAAGAAGAAGAAGAAGACGTAGGTAGCGAATAAACATACATCGTTTCTCTTCGGAAAAGCTCGTATTTATCTTGCTTTCTCAGTCAGTAAGATGACTACGAACCGAAAAAATACCGGTTGATACCGGTTTATTTCAGTTTTGCTCCGAAATTTTGAAACTTTATTTTAACCATAATTAACCGGTTTAATCCACGAGCGGCGAGTCGAAAAACCAACGCGTTCGTTACAACTTGTTTTTTTAACGATTTTTTGTGATGTGAAGACGCAAAAATAACTTTATACAAAGGGTCATTTACAAACCGGTTAAATAAACCGATTTACGCGAATGGAACCGAAATGAAAAGGTACAAATTACGATGTTGGATGATTATTCACGAGATGTAAACATCTGTACAGTTAAACAACTTAAATAAGCCGCTCTCGCATGCAGTTGTATAGGCCGTGGTCTGTATAGACCGTTTAACGGATACTTATTATTTTATCAAAACACCAGTCAGCCACAACAGTTAATTTTTGGTAGTCACAAGTCTAACCTAACCTAACCTACGTAATAAATATTTAGGATATCCTGAAAACATCATGGTTTTAGCAGAAAATATCGTTCGCTGAAACTCGATAAAACAATCGATGAAATGCAATTCGATAAAATGACTGGTAACCCCGTTCGACATTCTTTATTTGAAATTTGTCGCAAATAACTGTTAGTTTTGTAGACAACTACAAGCAAGAGAAATTTTTACTTACATTTTTAGGGTTCCGTAGTCAAACTAGGAACCCTTATATAGTTTAGCCATGTCCGTCCGCAGCCTAGCTTGGCATGAATATAACATATTAGTCACGCTTTAAAAGTGGTAAGGTGGTAACATAAAATCTGAAGATAGTTTTATTTTAGTGTACATCCCATAGACGTAACGTGGGGATGTTTTTTTTCTCATGTATCCCATAGTGTGGGGTGTCGTTGGATAGGTCTTTCAAAAATATTGAAGGCTAAAATACTTCAATTAAAGCGCATATAACGAATTTCAAAGAAAAATTATCACGACTAAGTAGACAGCCTTGGTTTTTGAGATACAGGCGATTAAAGTATTTATACCTACTGAAATCATCTAAAACGGAACCAAATGACTTTAAATAGAAAATTAGTTCTTACTTGTTGTTTTTATGTTCGTAGTGGGTACTTAGCGGCTTTGGATTTCGGAACCCTACACTGAGCATGGTCCGACATGCTCTTGCCCGGTTTTTACCTATACCTACTACCTCTTTGGCTCAAGCTGGCACTCTTTCCACTTAAGTAAAAATGAGTAGAAAAATAGAGACGAAAGCTAAAAGACTGACGAACGGAAAAAGGAAATCCCGCCGGTGTTCATAATATCTTGATCGGGACGCTATGCCTACGTGCCAAAGGCAGGATAGTTAGATTATTTTCACAATAGCGAATTTTCACATTGCGCTCTTTTATAATCGTTAATTGTCTTCTTCAATTACCGATTTTTATATAACGTTATAAATGCTTATTTTTGATTTTTAATATTGTTATTTTGTCCGTTCCCAATTATCACAATAGTAATTACATCGTAATACTTAGGTAGGTTAGGTAGGCTTTTATCGCTTGAAAGGCCAAACCAGCCCAGAAATAGGAACTCCGCTAAGCGGAGCTCCACTCCGTCCAATTAGATTTTTGAAATTGGAAAAAAAGCAACAAATTAAATAACCTTGTTATTTCAGCGATTATTCGATACTTAAAATAATAAGGCTATACGATAAAACCCTACATAAAGATAGACGAATAATTAAATTTGTGATCATGAAAGAACATTTACTACTATGAAAATAAGCTTTTGAGATAATTAATTTAGTAAATCGGATAGACTTTCAATATTGTCTCTTATTCGTATTGCAAATAGTTGATTTCAAATATCACATATTTACTCTTATGATGCTTGGAAATGCACCAACATTTCTGTGCATTGTAATATAGAAATATAATTATATATGTAATTTACGTATATCGCGTGATAATATTGTATTATTATACACTTGTCCCACTGCCGACGAGAAAGTGTTTACCTATCGACTATTATCTGACTCAAGAAACGAACAATAGATGCCGTATCAATAAAAGAGTCTCATTTATTAATAATGGCTCGCTGGCGTTCACACTGTCGGCGAGAATTCTCTCCACTACTAGTTTGTCGAAATAAGATCCCTTGTCAATAAAAGAGACGCATAATGTATTAATAGCTGATCGCTGGCTCCACTCCCTTCCCGCTCACCATCGGCGCGGCGGTGGGATTAGACACGTTTTCTCGTGGTGGACTATAATTTTGTTCTATTCCATAAAAATTCCGGTTACATGCCTAATATTACGGTTAAATGCCTAATATTGCGATTAAATGCCTAATATAGAAATATTATTTAACATCGTCTCGAACAAATTAAATAATGGATATTTCAAGGGCGTATTTTATTGACGACGCAGTTAGCTTAGTTGGTAGTACCCCTGCCTACGAAGCTAGCGGTCCCGGGTTCGATTCTCGGTCAGGGCAAATATTGGTGTGACGAGCGTGAGTATTTGTTTCTGAGTCTTGGGTGTTTTCTAACACCGTGCTTAATTTTCGTGAACTTCGGCATATTTCTAGTACATCCATAGAAATAAAGTGCAAGATTAGATTTTTAAATATCGTTTTTTTTTTTTTTAGTACAAAAGTAACTGAATGTTATATCTACGTTCATTGTACTCGTAAAAGGGCCTTGTGAGTTAATTAATAATTAATGTCAAATACGTCATTTTTAACCAAAGAAATTACCACGACAATTCTCTGACATTGTTATATTTATTGAAACGTGACCACAGTAACCATTTTGTAACGACCAGTAAAGTCTGAGTTCAGTATGAACCAATATTGGCTCTTGTTTAAACGTTACCATAGCAACCCTTTGTAACGACCAATAAAGACTGAGATTAAGATTGAAAATTGCTGATTGGGCGCGGTTTTTTGTCATTTAAATGTCGGCATTCAATATTAGTTGTGTGGTGTCGGGAATATATCATATAAGAGCCTTTTACACTAGTTTAACGTAATTAATTAACAGATTAAATTTAATATTAGATTATCTTTAAAACGGTTCGTGTTATCATCGTAATATCTTCGAGTAATTAACTTTATTTGAGCTATAGAAACCCCCCCCCCCCCCCAATGTTAATGTAATCTTAATTTATTTCTGTTTAAGTATATAAATCGTTGCCTAGTATCTACCCTAGCATAGAGTTTAGTTTGGGACTTGGTCAATTTATGTGAATTTTTCCCCGATATTTTTATTTATAGAAAGATTTAAATATTATTCCTTTTAACCTTGTCAAGAACCCAAAAATAGTTTTTGATTGAAGTTACTGCGATACCATATCGGTTGTGTTATGACTGCTATTGTAAACGGACGTGAAGTTACATTTACCCACCCATAACATGTTTGTCGAAACAACCTTGCTTACTTAAGAATAAAGACATATCAGCTGTCACCCATGGTTTTTATAACGTCAGTTTGGAGACACGAAAACATTATTTTGAAGCAAAATTAAGGGCTAGCAAATAAATAAACAAATTCGGATATTAAATATTCCGAGATCAAAGTAGCCCATGAGTTAATCCACGGTGTAAGCTATTCTCTATTCTAAATTTCATTCATATCCGTCTAGCCGTTGTAGCTTGAAAGAGCGTAACAAACTAACACACACACACACACACACACAAATTCGTATTTAAAATATAAGTATAATTTTGTCAATTGTAATTTTTTGTCTTATCCCCCAGTTTTTTCGTAATAAACTACGAATAGGTAAGAAAGTTTTAACATATCCCAGTAGCTGAACAATGCAACTTAATAAAAATTACACCTCTATAAGGTTTATAAAGTTACACCTATGGCTAGAAGTTGGTGCATAAAGTAGACTTTTAGTATTCTTCATTCACCGTTTGAAAGTATTAAAAAGAAAAGAAAGTTTGAAAGTAAAAACAAAAAGATGTTTATTCACTAAGTAGACCGTACGGGCGCTTTTACACATCAAAAATCCACCAACAACAAAGACCACTGCTGAGGAGAAGCGTTTGGTGCGCGTTTTTAGTGTACTTCATTCACCTACCAGGTGTATAAAGCAGACTCAGAGTGTACCTAATGCACCTATCGCTGGAATTGGTGCATAAAGTACGTTTAATTAAACTCGATTCACCAAGATGACTTAAGTATATTGAAAAGCAAAACATTGTGTTATATAAAACTTCTTAAATTGTTATTAAATTGTGAACGCAAAATAACTCATTTTCTATTCTATCACACCTATCTCAACTTATACGCGTAAATTTGATATAATGGTAATAATTAATGAAGTTATCGATTGTATTCAATAGATGGCGTGACTCGATGTTCGGTAAAAGCTCTACAACACGTAATATTGTGACGGGCACGCATTTGGCTGACATAATTTAATATCATTACCACTTAACTAATAATACATAATGGCATTCTCTGTTTTAAGGCAACGTGATAAAAAACACTGTAATGACAAGCAATTATACATGTCATTGTATACACTCAGGAGCAAAAATAACGGGTCAGAGTGCGTTTTTCATACTAAAGAGGCTATTTCGAAGCCTTGGTTCTTCGCCAGGGAATGCTGTTAGTGAAATCTGATGATGAATACCCCGAGCATCGATACAGGACTTCCAGAGTGCCTAGGATACCCAACTAATGAATCTGCGGTTAACGCCGGAATAGTGCATGTTCAGAATAACATCTAAACTAAAATACCCTAAAATAGCAATAAAATGTAAGGAAATCCAAATGCTGACGCAAACTCTCCGCTGTGGTGTTACTGATTGTGCGATCAGTTAGGTATCTTAAGAACTTTTGACCTTCTCTATTGAACCTCGGAGTATCCACCATTAAAAATCACTCAAAACAACCCCTGGCGAGGAACCAAGGCTTCGAAATAGTCTCGTTAGTATGAAAAACGCACTCTGACCTGGTATTTTTGCTCCTGAGTGTATTTAGGGATCTGTGGTTAATTTAGAATTACAACTCTTCTCATCTCAGTTTCTCTGGTCTCTCCCGCTGAACAGGAGACAGAGAACAAAATTAATGTTTCTAATTTCTTTATTTATCAGTTCGTTAAATAGCTATTAAGGTTTTATTAGTACTGGTAAAGAACAGAACCTTGTGGTACACCTTTGGCTCTCTTAGCTAAGTAACTAATAACTAAGCAATAGATATTGCAGACTCAACAAGTATGAACATTAGACACTAAGCCTCATAGAAGTTAATAATATTATAATAGTTACGTTTGTAACGAAGCAATCATAGCCCATGCTCAACCTACATTTTATGTTTTTTCGTTTCTAAAATAGCTAAATTTTGAAACATTTCGTATTTAGCAAATTCTACTTAGCAGTTTAGTTTTTCCTCATATTTAAATTCATTATTAGATACTCCTGCTCCGCTATTATTCACCAAGTTATACTTCAGCTGTCGTTTTTAAATACGTAATAAAGTGCATCATCTTCATTGTTATCTTATTATAAATCATCTCATCATCACGATAGCATATACAGTTTTTATGTGTCATAATTCATAAACCATTATACAACCTACCTCCCCTCCTTCCCTCCGTTAATTTTCCTTTGCTCCTTTTACTAAGATATTTTATATGCATGGTTTAAAATACCCGCCCTCTGCCTTTCAATCTGTTATTTATTTTATATTATTGTCATCACTTCATCGTGAAACGTTTGCAGGGGTCATTTTGCCATGCAAAAGCCTCAAACCATTGTACACCTGCAATAGTTCACTTTAATTGACCTAAATTTCTGAGCTGATAAGCTACAGGTCTCAAATTAAATAACCGTTCAGCTCAAATTTGCATGGCAACCGAGATCTAGCTTAATTCGAGATTGTCAACTGAGTACATTTACGTGTATTTGAAATTTGCATGCGACTTCATCTTGATTCGCTCAAGATTCGGATGGGAATATTATTAAGGCGGACATACGGAACGGTGCGGCGCATCGTGTTGACCGGATGAAGTTTGTACGACGATTTTGTTCCCCAAGACCCAGCGATGGCCGGACCTTCGTTATAATATAAGAGCTTAAAGTTTCGAAGCGAATGTCGCCAAGGGTAGGAATGATCAGCGAGTATGAAGTTTGAGTCAACATGGCTTTGGCAGGAAACAGGCAAAGGTATATAAAGTTGCTCCCTAAAGTTGTGAAAGTATAAAGGGTAGTTTTTTAAGTCCAATATTGTTTAATAATTTATTTATTTAGGAAAGTATATATTTTTTAAAATATATATTAACATATATATATATATATAATATATTATTACTACTACTTATTACTCCCTATGAAAATTCTTAGTTTTGACACATTTTCCTGGTCAAGCTACGTTTGAATGTTTTTATTTTTTTATTTTATGTTAAATTCATTGTTTTATATAATGCTAGGTTAAGCTTTATAATTGTATAATATCATAAGTAGTATTTAAAAAAAACGACTGACTGTTGAGTTTCTTGCGGCGTTTCTTCTCAGCAGTGGTCTCTTGCGAAGCGCTGGTAGATTTTGACGAGTAAAAGTGCCCGTGCGGCCTACTTACTGAATAAACATCTTTTATCTTTTATCTTTTATTGGCTGGTGACTGTAAAACACAATAAATCCGCTCGACGCAACGGGGAGTGCCAAATCGCCGGAGCCGGCAAGGTGGACATTTCCGACTATATTTTATTGGAGAAAATAACGTTAGAGTGCCATTTTGATACTTTGTTGGTCAATTTTATTTCAACCAATAAATTTAATATAATGCAACTGCATAAAACATGTTACAAACTATATTGTTTGTTTCTCACTTATTTTGCAACATTCTAAAGAAGTTCACAATGTTAATCCATTAAAGCCAAATCAAAGCCGCCATTAACGGAAGTACGCCATTACAAAAATAGGTTTATGGTCAATTAAAACTCTTTACTGGCACACTTCCTGGTGATAATACATATGTGTGCTAAGGAATAATTGTGTAAGGTATTCTAAGATTGGGTTACGGGTGTTGTGGCGCACTAGTATATTTGTTTTTAACCACCGACGAAAGAGGAATAGATGGTACAATTATAACCTCTGTTTCTGTGTCTGTCTCTGTCCATGGCATAGTAAAGGATGGACCGATTTTTAAAAATGGAACTCGTTTTAATTTGGAGAGAGGAGGATTGGAGGAGGAGGGAGATTAGGAGCTGAAGTTTAATGAAAAATATTTTGAAAAATCATCAGTTTTCAGCTCTGAAAGTAGCCGTCGCTACGGATATGGGGGGTTTTATCTGTTTAACCTCCACCAAGGTTCTTGATAGAGTCGGCCAAAAATGTGGTCTACCGTGTAATGTTTGGAGTCTCTCTGAAAGATAAAATCCGTAACGATGTTATCCGACAGAGAACCATAGTAACCGACATGTCACAGAGATTTAGCCAGCTGAAGTGGCAGTGGGCTGGCCATATCTGTAGAAGAACCGATAATTGTTGGGGTAGGCGTGTTCTTCAGTGGAGACTGTGACTCGGGAAACGTAGAGTAGGACGCCCTCCGGCAAGATGAAGTGATAATTTGCGGAGCACTGCTGGCAGATGTTGGATGCGACAAGCTAAGGACAGGGTAAAATGGCGCCTTTTTGGGGGAGGCCTACGTACATCAGTGGACTAATTTAAGCCGATGATGATTATAATGAGAATGATGATCACCCTACGATTGAAGTTCATTTGCACGTCATGATATAACCAGTTCGAATTTGCCTTGCAATAATATTATGACAGTGACAAGTATCAACCTTAGCGATAATCAGATCTTAAAGAAACTTTTGACAAAACTGGTAGACCACTTTCTTGGCCGACCGTACAAAAAGTAGTATATAATACGGCCATTGAAATAAAGACCTAGTGAAAATGACGAAAAGTGGATTTATTTTTGTTTTTATGACTAATTATTAAATTAGAAAATCGACTTTATTTTACAACAAAATAATTCATATTCCGTTGACAAGTGTTCTTGTATATTGGGCCTTGGAGGTCACCTGCTTTGGTATTATGGCGGAATAAATTATATGTATTAGTATGCAATATAGTATAGTTACTTCTGGTAGGAACACTTTAATCAACATCCTAAGTCCATGTCCATTGAAAAAAACTAAATCTTTGGCAACAAGTAGGCTAACGTTGGAAACCATCCCTGAAGGGCTTCAGAATATTATAATATTGATCGTCAAAATATTTATCTAGGGCCCCCTAGTTACGAAGTTTGATGGGAGTTGAAATGATATTTAAATCGCACAGGGATATTAAGCGAAAGCCATAGATTCCAAAGGTCTAATTGGATTTTAATGTAAACCATCCAAACCAAGGAAAATCACGTTTATAATAATTGAGCCTACTCGTCTTATGATTACAAAGACTCCGTAGAAATTTAAATAGATCAATCGTGGATCTAACAGAGCCCTTAAGAGTAGGATGAATTAAATCGATTGGAATAAAGCTATCATTTTAATCACTTCTGGGTTGCGGTCTTTGTGTGCAAATTCCAATTCAAATATTGCCATATTGTGAGGAGATACAATTAATGGTAAATACTCGTAGAAGAGTTAGTGTGTCACAATCTTCCGATGGCCGGCGTACATTTTTCTTTGACTTAGGTCTAACAAGACAATTAATATCTAAATCTTAAAGTCGTTGTCATTACATAAATTACATAGGTAATTTGTGAGCATGTTCCATTTCCAATTTATTTAAAATCAGGTTTTTTCAAGACTTCAGGTAGTTTATTGAAAACTTTGACAACGCACAGCCTAAACCGGGTCTGAAAATTTTGATTTTTCGAAAATCGACCACCAACGCGAAGAAGTAGGGGGAGTAGCGAGAAACTGATCCTAAAGTACAAATTCGCGGGCGCCTTCTATACTGTATACTATTCAACATGAATAATGCACTTTTGCATTGGGTATCATTGGAGTTACAAGATTTTTTTAATTGGTAATGGGTTTGCTTTTGACCCTTACCCATAGAGCATGAAGATTTTGTCGACGATAAAGCAAGGTCATCCAGAAGATTCAAATACACCTAGGCTTCAAATATGTTCAAACTGTATGCACTTGTAAATACAGACGCCGGAAGCGCATTTCATTCCAAGCTACGAAAGCAAATTGGATTGTCTACCAATTTTATGAATATCGTACATTTACCTATCGTTCGACAGCCATACGTCCTGTGTTATTCTTATCTTATCTAATCTAAATAGCATATTCAGGTGTCCCACTGTTGATGTTGACTCGACTATCATTGTCCTGGCAGTTGTTTTGGCGAACGCTCTCATAGTGAAGAGTCTTGATCGAAACCTTAAGAGACTCTGACTTGGTGACTGGACCAAGGCCAGATACAGAAAGCAGTACTCCTTAAAACGGCACGTTTGAGCCCTGCCCCGCCACCGGCGGCACACGTAGGTTAGGTTGTTTATAATGTTTCCTTATATATTTAAACATTTATTTTTATATTTTTAATCTACAGTTAAAAATATAAATATAAAAATACATTTGCATGAACCTTGTATGAAGTCCCTAGAACCAACAGAGCTGAGCAATGTGTCATAGGTCTAACTTTACAGACACCAAGTTAAATACAATTTTAGTGCAGAAAAGCAATGTTCGAGAAAATGAGGAACACCGGGTGTCCTGATGACGGCTAGAATATGTTTCTGCTTGTGAAATAATCCAGGGCCTATTGAATAAAACCATTTCACTTACTCGTATCTCTGTTGTTTCTAGGCCAAATTCGACGTCATTTCGTCTTCCAAGTATTTTTTGGAATACCTTAACGACGTTAGGTCGCCTACGTACATATTATGAACTCGCAGCCAAGTAAAAATAAGAAAACAACATTAAAAAACTCTCAGTTCCACCACATAATTCTGCAATATTCACAACTTTCTAGAAGCGGCTCGTCCAGCAAATCATTTCCTATCAATTATTTGAAACCATTGGTGTGCAAATTCCAGTAATTCGATGAGTTGGGGCACCTTAAACATAACGATGGAAGTTTATAATGACTTGAGAGGTTCTCGATAGGGTTCGTGAATAATCAGCCTCAGGCGATTTGTTGGTTAAGTAATTGATTATGATTGATGAGTGATTAATGAACCGATGGGAGTGTAAAGAAAATTTTGTATAAAGTAGGTAAACAATAAGGAATATGCATGGATTTTTTTAAATCAAATTTCTCAATAAAATATGGAAACGTCGTAAAAGAGATCACCAAAAGTAAAATGAAAATGAAATTTGACCAGTAAATATGGATGATACAAACATTTTAAACTGCTCATTAGACAACGATTAGACATAGAATCTTTCAGAAACATAGTCCGTAAAGTTTTGAAAAGCGTCATAATTAATAGGGTTTTAGCTCTAGATTTTAATAGAGTTATAAAAATATGCCTTAATTTATAATATATTTTCAGATTTTAGAACTATGTACCTAATGATAGTATAATCATATTAAATTTAATGCGGTCACCAATAGAGTATGGAAAGGTTTGACTACATTGCCGCTAGCCGCCTTCTTTAGTAGGATGCCAGTGTAGCGAAAATAACACATAGAAAATAAAATACACGTAATATTTTAAAGAAGAAATTTACGAAACGTTGTTAAATATAGTAAAACGAAATAAAAAAATACTTTTTCAACACGTATTGTGTCCCACAAAAATCAGGCTCAGGTATTGTAAGCAAGTAAGCTCCTTGGTTACAGTTTTTAAACCAACCCAACATGTTATTATCAACTGGATGCCGAAATATTAACGGCAGTTTAGCAGTTTCAAGTAGACTTTAAAGCCGCAAACGCACTGAGAGAGAAGTGGATATATTAAAAACGATTTAGCCACGCTTTTAGAACACTTTTTATTTTTATTGTATACATACTTACCTACTTACATTTATCAAATAATCCTTGCTTTTGTTATCTTTGGGTTATCTTTTATTTCGTTTTTAAGATTGCTTTACCCTAATAGGGTCCATGTTTAGCACATGTTAACCCATGGCGGATGCAATAAAATGAATATTATTTATTTATTTTATTTTATTTATTCAATAAACCCACAGCACAATATTAATTAAATATAGGTATGGTATAGAAAGCTTATAAATAGGCCAATTACGGGTTTTTCTTATATAAAAACTGAACAAGAAGAAATTTAGGGGGACATACATAAAGAAGGAAAACAAAACTGTGAACTAACTGATATTGATGAAATATATTTCGAGCTATGGCTAGATAAAAAATGCAATATTCCTGCATTGGTTTTAGGTGTCCATACCACAGGGACTTGGACAATTTTTTATGCTGTTTAATTTTCGTATTACTATAAAAAAATAACATGTATATGTGCATACGTACTCGTATTTAACATTGCTTAATCAAATTTCTGCTTCCGACTACGTCTGCATAGATTTCGATTATAGTTATTCCCTCGGAAACTTTTAAATTTACTGGAATGAAAAGTAGCCTTAGTTTTAACGCAGGTTTTTAGCTATCTCCATTCCAAATTTCATACAAATACGCCCAGCCGTTTCGGCGCGAAGGAGTAACAAAGTGGCCACCAACTTTCCCATTTATATTATTACAATAAGGTTTACTATGCCATAAAATTTTAATACTAATTGATTTACAGACGACAGGTTACAGAATATATTTTATTTAAATGTAATTTTTATAATTTTTTAGCTTACATTTCGAATTCAGTCCAGAATCAACAAGAGGTTACTTGGTTGAGATGGAAACTAGGAAACTAAACATCCGCTTTTTTCATCCGGCATAGAACCATATCGCACGTCACATGCAGCTCCTATATCGAAAGGGGATATGGACGTCGAAATTGTATTATTTGTTGATAGAGCCATGTTGACAGTGGACGTTAGGATAAGTGGGCTCATATTGGAAGTTTGCTTTGGAAGACGGGTTATTACTAAGATGTAAAGTTTATATCTTGGAAATACAATAGCAAGTAAATTAATAAATAAATAAGTTTTAATTTATTACAAGTAAGTATACCTAAGTAAGTACATTGCTTTCATATTACATTCGTTTCCTCAAATCACAATTGGGCGAGCATTTTATTTCAAATACAGTGTATTGATATTTCTGCTTCGATGATCAGCTATAATAGAATATTCGCTTTCCATTCCTAGCTCGTCGGAAGTCACGTAGCCTCCAACGTCAGCAGCAGAATTTCGGAATGGTTCAATTGGTACCAATCATTTTTGCATAAATATCGATCATTAAAAAATAAAATAGATTTTGTATGGAGTCAAATGAGTTGTTAGTGTAAAAGCGTGTTTTTCAACAAGTCACGTCAAGTTTATTTGAAATAGAATCGTATTTGTTGTATTTTTATTAACCAATACGGTGTTATTAGAGTTGAACGTTTGTCAAAATCTGGGCTCTTTTTATTAGATATGTCTAAAACTCACGTAAGCGCCTTTATCTTCTTAGGAAAAAGGAAAATTATAAAAGTGCTTACTTGTACCGAGATTGCTTCAGTAAATGAGCACCCTGACTTCACACACACAGACAGAAGTTAAGTCTAGACTTGTTTGGATTGGACAAGTTAATCCTTTGTGGTTTTCTGTTCAGTTTTGTTAATTTACAAACGTTTCGAGAATAGGATCCACAAGATTTAACGAAATTCCTACACTGCTTGTTGATTTTTGGAATGTCCACGGAGCTTATCAGAAAATGATCCGCTGTACTCGGAAAGACACTTTTTATCCTCTCCACCTTAATGCAAGGTAGTTTATCAGTGAGCGTTTTTTTTGTTTTTTACCACACACGACGTTTTTAAGGAATCAGTTAATTGTAGCGGTATTTTTAGATCACTAAAATCTTGAGAGCTCCAGAAGCATTTTTCAAAAACTGCCAACGCCTGCGCTTCGTCTTTTTATATTGAAGTTGTCCCTGGGTGACGGTGATTACTTTCCTTAAATATATCCGCTGTCTGGTTTCTCGCGCATAAATATTGGGAATTATTAACTGTTTGAGCTCAAGCTCAAGGTGTACTCGTATTTCCACAGACTATACTTTGAACACCGTCGTCGTCGTCTTACCCGCGTCGTTTTAGCCGTGTGGTTGCCGGCTTAGAGTAGTGCCACTCCAGAATTTGCTGTGGAAGTCATAGGAGGCGGCTAAGGGATTAAAGGCTTGTAGTATTGTTAGGCGATGGGCTTGCAACTTGTCACTAATATACACTGGTAAACATCCTGTTTGAGCTAAATGTGTTTAGAGAATTAACAAGAAGTTGTAAAGAGTTGTTGGTAATTCTGTAGCTCTGCCTGCCCCACTCTGAGTTGAAGGCGTGACGGTATGTATGTATATGTATAGGTGGACCGACGATGTGGGTAAGATTGCGGAAATCCGACGGATGCAAGTGGCGAAGGACTGAGCCTTGTGGCAAACCTTGAAGTAGGCCTATGTCCAGCAGAGAAGCTCTTTAGGCAGAAGACGAAAGAAACCCTTTTTTTTAAATTGTTGTTAAAAATAATTTGAAGTGGAAATTAAAAGAAATGAATGAAATCTTACGACATATTTAAAACCTAGCCTTACCTTCCAAGAACTGTTAAATTACTATAAAGTAATTTAACAGTGGAAGGCATCCAAAAGGATCCTGGATTCTTGAATTAATTAAGAAAGCCGCGAATAAACCGAAAACCTCTGAACTATTTTAACCAATTAAAGAATTTCTAGAATTCCGAATTTCCAATTATTCATGAATTCTTAATATTAAAACCGGACGATAATTAAAATATCTTTGAAGAAACTTTCATGTATTTGCCGTTTGTTTGAAGTTTTACTTATTGAATCTTTAATTACTGTTATTTGTTTAAGTGTTATTATTAAACGTATTTATTCACCAAAAAAAAGATAAAAGGTTTTTTTAATTTACTGAACTCAAATTCAAACTGATAATGTTTTTCAAAAATCCTTAATCAGCACATCGCGAATCTGATCACCTCTCTATACTCTGATTATTCTAAGATGATGCCTGTGACAGCCGAATTTCTTTATTTCAATCACTTACTAACAAATACTCACAAGCGATGTGTTTAAAAATTGACAATTAATTATTTAAATCCCTGAAGAGGGTTGCTAGATTTGGAAAGATAATTATAGAACATAAGAAAGTTAAAGAAATAAGTGCAACAAGTGGTTATATGAGCTGGCAAAGGCATCATCTTAGAATAATCAGAGTATACTATGCAACGCAAAGAAGAAAATATTTTTATCCACTACTCTATCTTCTTTTATGTTACAAAATCAAAGTTGTCTCAGGCTTCCTTAAAAGTTAATGGATAAACGACATCCCTGACGAGGCAGTAAGTGAATTCTGGAGTTTAGCGGGGTGTTGTCAAACTTGTTAATGTAACTGGTAATTACTTCTGTCATCCATTTAAAAGCTTTTCTCTAGTATACATTTATCAAGTCTTATGTGAGATTCGTCACCGGCTTCAGAAGCCAATTTTATTTCATCTACATCCATATCATAACTTGCCTACAATATGTTCAGAAACGATAAACAAATGGCCTAGTTATATGAGGAAAGCTATATCTGTGGTTGTTCTTTAATGTTAACATTAAAGTATTGCATGTCATTAAAGTATCGTTTATCGATGTGGTTGCATCTTAAACATTACCATACAGGGCAACTACTGATACAAGTTTCACACGTATTGTAGAAATAATATGATATGCATGTGTGATTGTACACATAATTAGGCATTAAAACACTCGTGTATTGCCTCTCATTATGCACCAGTCACTTAAACTAGACTAGATTAGGGTTCCGTAGTCAACAATCAATTTCATTACAAAATCCAGATTCCAAAAAAAAATGATGGATGGATAGCCGCCATCACATTAGTGTTAGACGTAAGTGAATTCTGGCGTTCTGCGGAGTGCTGTTGATGTAAAGATAATTTCTTCCGACAGGCATTTAAAACTTTTTTCCCCAGAGTGTACATTTATCATGTCAAGTTTCTTTCTAAGATACATTTATTGTTCCACTTTAAGTGAAATATAGGACTTTGTTGTACAAGAAGCAAATAAATATAATAAGGAGGGCAATAGAAAAAATCTTCCATTAAATTGATAACATTTCGAACATATTAATTTATATACGTCAAAGATTCCAGTCTAACAAAAATAGAGATTGGATTGTTAGTAAAGTTAGCCAAACTCGCAATACAACAATTTTAAAGTATAATAAATTACCCGAAACAACTTCCAGCGCATGTTGAACATATTTTAATACTATGCGCATAAAATATGACCCATTCATAAGTGTTGAACGGCACTTAGGAGTTTGGAATGAGTGGGTGTTCTAAATGTTCAGGAAAACAGCCAAGTTAGCGCATTGTTGGCTTTAAGGAGTTGCAGGCCGAGGTTCAATTATTATTAAACTTTACTTAATTACTTAACCTGCCGCTCTTACGGCTGCTAGAGTCAGTTAACAAAGACTAAGCGCGTTTTCACTAAAACGAGTTGTGTACCCCAATTAAAGACTTAATTTAAGAAACCTTTGTCTGTTTTGTGATGAAAATTAGCCATACATTTAATTTTACGGCGGCAATATATGGCTAGTTTTCGTCCACTAAAACGTGTACCTAATTAAGAGTTAAAATTAAGAAACTCTTTGTCCGTTTTGTGACGAAATTTAGCCGCAACTTATGGCTAATTTTCGTCACAAAACTGAGAAAGCTAAAGTTCCTTAATTTTAGTCCGTAATTTGGGTACACGTTTTAAATAGTGGGAACGCCCTAAAGTCAAACTCGAACTCAAAACACATTACAACACAACAGACATAGTAGGTACAGAAAGAAAAAGAAGATAAGGTTAGAGCAAAACTAGAAACGATGCACTATATTATTATGAAGTCAAATGGACTCTGCTCAGCATGTGCAGCCGGAGCCACAGCGCTGGTTTTAGCTGAAGCCTGGTGTCCATCTATTCGTAGCTGAACGCGAACTCTTGATTAGTAAGAACAAGATAAGAGGTTCTCTATTTCATCTCTATAATACTCCAAAAAGAAGCTATAAATGTTGCCTAAATCAACGCAATTGACAAATCGTCTCTACAAAATGTTTTGAAAAATACCTAGCTTTATCGAAACTCATTTGCCATTAGGCACTGTCACAGATATCGACATATTTCTAATATCAAAATCGTTCCGAGTAAATGGGCCGCATTATTCTTCCATCAAGACGTCAATCAAGCATCAAGATCTGTCAGTTGCGATACGGGAAAAGAGGGTGTATTAAAAGTTTTGACACTCGGAAAAGTATGTTTTCCACGAACGAGTAGAAAAACAAGTCTATAAGTTTGAGTATTGTTATTTAAGTAGTTTACTTTGTGAAAGCCATTGGATATACATTTGAAATTGACTAAATTCTCGTGATATATGATAAAATAAGCGATGTTTTGTAAGCGGATAGTATGGATACGCAAATTTGGTAGGCATATTTGTTTTTATTTAAATAAATTTACTCTTTTGTTCTAACTTTTATTAAAAAACACGTTAGTTTGCTCGCTGCCCTCCCGTATAAAGTCGCCGTTGCAAACCACTGTTATTTTAACATGGCGTGACGCAAGTGTTTCGCACGCAACAGGCAACGCTCGTATGGCATTCCTCTTACTCCTCATTTATAAACAACAATATCAATCAACAACAAAGTTGCTATAATTACAAAGGAATAGTCAACTCTTTTTAGGAAGATGCGGGAGTTTGAAGTTTTTCAACGGACCGCATTGCCAAGGTATCCGTCGTATTTCTTACCGTTTATTATTGCCAGGAAACTTCAGTGCACGAGGAGCATTGTACTGACAGTAAACTTAAAGAATTTTTAATCTTTCCTATGAGAAATTCTTCTTAACTTTGAAAAATATTCATGCAGATACAATAGATAGAGATAATTCTCTGCAATGTTTAGAGAAAAAAGGAATATTCCGCAACTTGCATATACGAGAGTTTAACTCGCATTTGACTACTTAGTTTTATTCAATTTATACCTTGAGGTACAGTCAAGCCTAGAGTTTTGTTTGGGACTTGGTGAAATTATTTATGAACTGACTTTGAAAAAAAAAGGAGAAAGTTATCAATACGTCTGTTATTTTACTGTATTGACTTTTGTAATATGCTACTTGTCAAATCACTCCAATCCTACTGAGTTAAAAACTCTTTTTAGTATTTAGGTCAAGCGCAATTCAGCCGCATAGCTAAGTGCACCGTGTTTTACGTGCCATGAGTTTTATGCGATGCCCTCTATCTCAGTAATGGCGGATAGACCATAAGTGCTACGCAGTTGTTTATACGCAGATATTACGAGTACCTTCGTATGAGTAGAAGACGTTTATTACTGCTCTTGGAATATGACCAGTTTTTTGGAATAAAAAGTATAGGCTACAAGTGTGTAAAGGTTAATTTAACAAAAAATAAATATGATCGGATTTATAAAATGTTATACGTAGGTATTGGTATATATAAAAGGTAGGTATAGGTAGGTATAGGTATATACAGCGTGTGTATTCCATACGATCGTATATTTTAAGGGCAGTTAGTTAAGACCCTAATAAACGTAAATTAGTACATTAAGTTAGCAAAAGAAAACATTTTTTTTTTATACAAATTAATTAGGCACGCAATGTATTCAAATAACCAAGTCGTCTACATAAGCAGTACCGCCAAAACCAAACCGCCTTTTAAAATTGTCAACTCAACATTTGTGTTGCTGGCCGTCAAAACATAAAAAAAAACATTACGCTTAATTATTGAAAGTATTTGTTAAAATTTATTACTGTATCTCTTAATACTGCTTAAATGTGTATGTTAAAATTTAGGATCGTATGGAATACACACGCGGTATAAGTAAATAGGTAAGTTGGAAGGAGAAGGCCAAGTGTAACGTTCCACATCAAATCGGGGGACATATTAAGAAAAGGCCAGACCAAGTCAGGAGTACTATAAACTGACGTACGTGTATGAAGAGAGTATTAGTGTGGAAGAAGCTAGGGAAGTTTGTTGGAATTGTAGCAAGTGGGAGGAACTGGTTGCCGCCTACCCCTGCAGGAAAGATTGTATGTTTGCATAAGTATAAAATGACATAAATTTATTATTAATATTATGGACTTAACTTTAAAACAATAAAACTAGTAGAGTTAAGAGTTGCTTATGGTGTTAAAGCTACTCGTAGAATAGTAAATTTATGACGTCATCGTGACGAGTTCTGAGGCTGTTTATTTTTTAAATTGCAAAATACCAAATGATGTTATTTTGAAATTTGTGAGACCGTGGTATTTAGTGCGACGTAGTTTGTAAGAAATTTGAGAGATGGAGCTTTTGCTCGTTCAATGGAATAATAACGCAATTGCTATTTGAAAACTTTACGGGGAAGCAACTTAAACTTGGACGTTTTTCTGTAATCCGTACGAAATTGGATATTTTAAAGTAATGTTATTTAATATGATTACTTACTAACTAAAAACCTTAAGTCAGGTAAAGCAAAAAAATGCATTGAGGATATAAAAATGGTAACAAAAAAACATGACTTAGACTTACGTCTTTTTGCCATAATACGCCGTTACCGCGGCAAGTTTGCTCGAACGTCAAAGGAAAACAATTAAGACAATTATCTCCATCTAGCGGTAATCGTTGGAATTACAGTACTTTCTTTTTCACCCACGGTAATCCCTTGAGATCACGCATGTCATTAAAATGTCAAATTCAATTTTATGCAATTGCATCATTATTCTAATGGATGAGCGAATTACGTGACATTTCTTTCCCTCGATCCTATCTAGGGGTGTATATCAATGTAAGCGGCCATTTGCAACGTTAAAAGATGGCGGATGTGTAACTTGTTGTAGTTTGGTATTTTTGTGTATTTAGGGGTTCAAAGTTATTTTCTGATTGTGATTTGTGCTTTTTATGCCTTTGTGTTGCACAGTAATAGAAGACATGGACTTATTTCGTGTAAATGGCATCTTACTTATCGTTTCAAGTGGAGTCGCTGTGGTGTAGTTAAAACTATCTTGACCTCTCTGTCCTACATATCACCGTACAACGTTACCCCCAATCTTCCTGGAGAAGACTGAATTGTATTTTATTGCTATATTGATTTATACTTACATATACTTGACACTAGCAAAATCACTTCATTGTGGAAACGACATATCCCCGCGGTAGTAGCTGTTGAAGTCGCCGCGGGGCAAATAAGAAGAAAAAGTATATCAATGTAAACCTAAAGTATTTTTTGCATTAATAAGATCAATTACAAACTTTGCCAATGTATGATACCCGCAAGACACACAAATACCTCTGACATTGCCTCCTACACTTGAAACTAAACAACACCTTCACATTCCTAAACAGACCGCATTATTTAATAATTATTTGCAATCCCACGTTAGTTTATAGTTCGGAAACACAGACGTAAACAAAAACAGTGCAACGGACAATGATTTACTGACACGTTATTGGAAACAGTTTTAATTCAATGGATTCCCTCGGTGAAAATGATTTTGCTCAGTCCAGTATACAATCTAATGGTTTCGATGGCTCCGGTAAGTAAAAATGTTGTTCAATACGTTGGCGGGTTGCCAGTTTATTATCGAAATTCAACAATAACGCTTAATGTTTGTTGGTACAAAGTTGGCATTGAGTTCAAGGAAACATAAGATAACAGGGTAAAAATAGGTGGTAAAAGGGTGATGGGCAATTTTGTATGGACCCCGTCCCCCCCCCCTCCAACAGTAACGGGCTGCAGGTCTATATGTTCATTAGGACCCAATAAAAGACAAAATACTTATCTTCGTAGCAAAATCAATGGGATTTTTTTAATGAAAACAAAGGGCCAGGCAAGGCAAATCATCTACATACGTGTTCATTTTCAAACAAATTCCATAGTTCCATACGATAAGATTATGATTTTTCAAGAAAACCCCATACATATGGTGATCGTCGCCATAGAAAAAATACATGATATTGCCAAGATCTATATACTGGCACATGTTTCATCACTGTTGGTGGGTGGGGACATTTTTACCCATCGTCCTTTAAAATAATATTGGTAACACTTAGTGCTCAGCGAACGTGCTTAAAAATAGCCTTATATTTTGTCAGCTCAATTGCCATGGTGTTAACAAAACTAGGGTGATCTAGGAACTAGTTGGCAATTAAAACCAGCCAGCAAGAACCCTCTTATTTTTTTGCGATATTTGGGTCTCTGTTTTTATGGACAGAGAACTCTAATGTAAACCGTTTTTAACGAAACAAAAATAATCCTACTAATATGTTTTAATGCGTAAGTTTGTGTGTGTGTTGAAAGGATTGGGGCTGGAGGGATCAGAATGAAATTTGAAATGAAGATTAATACTTAGGGTAAAGTAACCAGTGGTCAGCCCGAGACCTGTAATCGGCCTCTGCCTATACTTTGTATGAGTGGGAAGAATACGAAAGATATATTTCCCACTCTTCGCACTCATATAAGGTCGACTACTGGTCTCTGGCCGACCACTGGTGACTTTACCCTAGGCTACTTTACATCCCGGAAAATCAAAAAAAAAAAATCAAAACGAATAATTAATCAAAACGATATTACTATAATCCAAATATTCCGTAACACGGGTTGGCTGAATAACTAATTTTACGCGGCCAAGTCGCGGGCAAAAGCTAGTAATATGTATATTAACTTTTTTCGGGAAAAACATTTTTAGATTCGATTCTTGTTTAATACAGTAGTAGTTTCGTAGTTATTATCTTTTATAATCCAAGCCTTGGTTCCTACTAACTGTTTACCCTATATTGACCCATTTGGCTTTATGACCGATCAGGTATTGCAACAACTCGTTGACCAAACTCTAGTGCACAACTTTGCACAAATACTACGATAGCTACTTTGAAAACTGCATCTCTCCGAACCTATTTCCTTGGATTGAGACCGGGTGCGCTGCGGAACTATATTGATAGTATGTTCTAAATTGAACTTCGTATTAACGTATTATTGAACGAGACGCGTTAGCCTAGCTGGTGGCCCTGTCTACGAAGCTTGCAGTTCCTGATTTAAATCCTGGTAAGGCTGGTACTGCATCTGTACAGTTACAGGTAGGTCGTGATTACCCGGCTTTAAACCTACAAATATGTATTTATAAACTCTTTATTGCACATGAACAATTACAAAACATTTTTCATCACTATAAATAATGTATTGCAGGTGGTAGTACCCTGTGCAGGGTCCGTCCGGATCGCTACCACCATCTTATCCATTAACCTACCGCCAAACAGCAGTGTTCGCATTGTTGTGTTCCGGTTTGGGGATAAGACAGCCGGTGTAATGACTAGCATAGAGGCATTCCATCTTAGTCCTCAGGGTTGGCAACGCATTTGCAGTCTTATGCTAATGTCTATGGGTCACAGTTTCCACTTACCATCAGGTGGCCTGTGTGCTCGGTTGCCTTCTCTATGACATAAAAAAAAAAAAAAAAAAAGTATATAGGCGAACTTATTCCGAAAACTTAGACTTATCTTAGGCGAAATATACTTGTTTTAAACTCCAAAGGCCTATGTTATCTTGTTTCTCACTCTCACGATAAGAAATACAATTGTTCAAGCCTAAAGGGACGAGCAAGATAGCACTTTAACTGTCTGCGGAGTTTCAAAGCGTGTCATGATGTGGATGGGACAGGCAAGATGACTAATGACTGTTCGCTTTGTAGAGTCATAAAATGATAAATTAGATTTATTTTCTAGCCTAATTTCAAGGAATAAACCTGTTAATGTGTTTTAATTTGACGTTATAGTGGTGTGTCATTTTAACTAATGTGGAGCACTTTAGTTGATAGAAAACACTGATAGAGAACGCCTGTAACACTGTCATGTCGTCATTTATCTTTGGGAGCTTCTAGTTATGCTGAAGGTTTCTTTTTTCTTAAATTTACTCTGCCGATCACGTTCAACAATGATATCGCTGCACGTTTTGATCTATCTCGTGTAGATAAGGAGTTATATTAGCCTCTATTGTAGGCGGTAAAAATCATAGTGTACCTATTTGACGAGTTATCGTGTTATGTGAACTCGGCCACCATAACAGGGAAGTTAATAAAGAGATATAAAAAGTTGACAAAAGACAATAGGTCAAATACGATATAGTTTTTACCGCCTAGAATATCAGTCCTTTTAAGTATTAAGCCGCCTGTATTATTGTTATTAAATTAGATGATTATCTCTCCCGCCCCCTACCAACCATGGACTCCTCCGGTAAAGTACTTCCCAAATAAAAATATTTCCGTTTGTTCCACGCGCGACTTAATTTTGTCTACATTGTAATTTGTTTGTCATTCCGCCATCATCAATTTTGCCGCCCCACAGCTACGTGAAAATTGAAATGAGATGCTTCTTTAATCTGTTGCCAGAAGGGATTTAAGAGATCCCTAATAGCAAATCAACAAAGAGTGTTTTTTTTGATGATCCACTTTACCGGCTCAATGGTTTCAGCAATTTCCATTTTTAGCGAGAATAATGATTTTAATCCACTAGCTAGAGCAAATGGTTCGGTTGAATTCATTTGAATAACTGCAAATATAAAAGCGTTATTAAATGACTAGTAGATAGAAATAAATATGTAGATAATGTTCATTTTTATTAAATCACAGATAGAACTATAAATACGGACTTTACATCAAAATTTAAAAGTTAAAGTTAAAACTAAACTTATTTAAAATAAAATAAAATAAAACTAAGCTACTCAAATATTAAAAATTAAACATAAACACCACTATAAAAAGAACACCCCCTCTAGCAGGTCCGCTCGCGGCATGGTCCCTAAGACACTGGCTGCATTACCTCTCTGGATGGCTAGCCCAATCCTTTGGGAAAGGTAAGCGCCAGCTGTAGGGTCTCCGGAGGTGTCGATGAGCCGGGATGACAGGGCCTTAATAAAGTAGATAGAATACAAATACATTTTATTAAAAAAGATAAAATACGAAACAGTAGGTATATTAAAAGAAATAGCTGAGGACATATAAAGACGTTGTACGCGGTGTAAACTGATTGCTTTCGAAATCAAACTAGGGTAAATGCACCAGTAGTCAGCCAGAGACCGGGGCCTCTATTCAACACGGTAAAAACCATATCGTGTTTGATCTGTTATCGTATTGTCAACGTTTTGATAGCTCTTTTTTTCTTGACTGTAATAGCGGCCGAGTGATAAACGATTCCGTAACAGGTCAAATACGATATAGTTTTTACCCTTGAATAGAGGCGTATTTGTTGACCTTATATGAGTGCGAAGAGTGGGCAATATATATTTTGTGCTCTTGCCACCCATACAAAGTATAGGCAGAGGCTGACTACATGCATCTGTCTGACCGCTAGTGACTTTACCCTATAAACCAACAAAATCTGCCAGATGTAGCTTATATATTCAATTGATTTTCCTCAAACCGATAAATAACAATGCGAATACTAATGTTTAGCGGTAGGTTAGTAGGTAAGATGCATTATAATCTGACCGATTTAAGTAGGTCAACCCTTACTAAGTAGCACATGAACGTAGCTGTTATTCCTATCTTGATTTACTACATAGTAAACTACTCGTAAGTTCAGTGCGATAATAGCTCGGACAAAGGCAAGGGTTTATATTTATCTCCCAGATTTTATTTGAACCCGAAAAGCTTTTTACGACATTTTGCACTTCAGTACCAAAGTATAAATGGAAAGGTAGTTCGTCTGTAGCACTTTAGGAGATTCTGTTACTTATTGCTGCTCGGTTCCTAGGGTTGCGTCGATATAGTTGGGAACTTTTTATTCCGTCTCTCATAACAACAAATAAATTTACCATTGTTACTCCATAATCACGTAGTTTAGAAGTTTGAGCACGGTATATTATTTATTTATACAATTAATCATTGTCTTTATCTATATTTTGAGTAATCTCTATTTAATATCGTATTTTCTGATGAAAGCACTTTCGTTGAATACAATATAGAGTGACACATTCTTGTCATTTATTTTTTTCCAACTATTGTCACATTGAAAATGAAGTGATGTTTCGATAGATTTTATTGAAATGATGATGATGAATATATATTCAACATTTTATCCTCTATAGACACTAACAGTCAGGTATACTTGTTATTGTCATTGGCAGTCTGAATAGAAACATACTTTAGTTAATACACATGCAGTCAAACGCTTCGATGGCACGGCCTTGACTAAACCAGCTCGGTCCGTCCTGTTGAGTTTGCTTGTGTTGGCTTGCGGCGCGTACGGATGACGCACGCACACATACGAGCCTCGCGATACACCTTTGTTTGAAGATGAACTGCTGTGGTAGTAGTACCTACTTTATTTACCAATGTGTTGTCTGTAGCGAAAACCTGAAGGTAAATTTAAGGGTATGTAATTATTGCTATTTGCTCTCTAACTTTAGTTCGAGACCTAAATCACCTGTCCAAAGTACTTAGCACAAACTAAAATTACCCGAGTCTCATTTAGTCTCTCTAAGTTTTCTGCTCAGTTGAGATATTAACAAACAACTTTGAAGAAAACAGCTAAATCAAATGTAAACGTTTAAAACTATAACACTTAGCTATTAAATTTTATCTTCTGACATGAAACATTAAGTTTTTAAGCTTCTTTTACATGTATGGAATACCCAAGGGGGGTATTCCATACATGTAAAGCTTTGAAAGTGTTTATTTTTGTAAATCAACTACGCAACTATGTAGCGGCTTATACAATACCATATACTTAAAATTCTATCCTTTTACATCTAATTTATGAGCCAAATTCCTGGGCCCCTATTCTAGGCAGTAAAAATGATGTTATTATTGACCTGTTATGGAATTGTTTTTGACTCGGCCGCCATTACTGTCCAGTAAATAAGAGGTATCAAAACGTTAACAATACGATAACGTCAAAAACGATATTGTTTTTACCGTGTTTAATAGAAGCCCAGCATGTTTTCTCCGTCCACACGTTCCTTGGGTTCAGTGTTTTTTTTCTTTTTTATTTGTTCAGTGTTTAGTCAAACTAGAAAGCCATCTATATATGATGTACCTACTTATATTATATCAAAATCAATTTTCTCCTCAAAACTATTAAAGTCGCGAAGCAAAAACTTTGTGTATACAGGCTTAAGGAAGTCAGAATTTAAAACCGTATTAACGAAGTTAGAAGAAAGATATGTTTGTTTTTAAATATGTTTGTTCCTTAAAAATAAAGGTTCAAGTTAAAACGTTCTAATTCCACTACATAACGCTTTTGTGGTATTTTCCTACACAAATTATTTATAAATCTTTGCTGTTGGATTTTACACATATCATACGGAAGAACCTTGTCATAATTACTCAAAAAAAATATGTAAATAATCATAATTTTATGGTAAGTGGACTATGAAGCTTATAAGCATTTGTAATCTCCGAATTTCAATCTTATGATGTCGAGCTCAAGATCACAAATAAATTGCCAATCCTGAGACCGTAGATGGAAAGCCTCGATGCAAATTTCAACCAGCGACAAAGTAATAAAAAATGCCGAAACTCATGCATTTTTTTATCATCTGCCTGATAAGATAGACTGTTATTAAATGCAGCTCAATATTTCAATATATTCACGGGCAAAAACCAATCATGGTACATATTCCATATTCATTACGATTCGCGATCCGCTTTTTATCTGACTGACGATCTTTATCTGGTGTTGTAATAACGACTAAACGAAGTTTCTTTACAAATATAACAGTTACGATAATATTATTGTGTCTACTACAAATCATCAAATTTACGTTTTTTTGTCTTTCGTGCTATTTATTTTTTCAACCATTTCACAAAAACCTCGCAACCAATTTAAATCTTATGAATATGTTGACGGGAATCAGACAAATAACGAGAGCAAAGTCGCGCGTTGAGTCAATGTCCAATAAAACATCACTGCCAAATATCAGCTAAACCCCAACGCTGATAACATATCACAGGATTACGGTCTTACTCGTTATCACACTCAGAGGTTACATTTAAGACCTATTTACTAAATGCTTTAGTTACTGCGCACAGACGTGTAATAATGTGCAAACAAAAATATTTTTCACTCGGTCGTAAAGTTCATTATTATCGTAGGCGGCTCAAAAGTACTTTTATACCATAGAGAGTTAATTAATGTTTTCTAAGGTTAGGAAAATTGTAAAGAGGTGATTTTATTGTAGAGTTTTTGGAAACCGGTTTCTTTTTCAATTATGAAAACAAAAATTTAATATAAAAAAAAATGGAATGAAAAAATTATAATAACTTACTTACTAAAAATGTGGTTGAATGTTTTCAGCTTTTAATTTATTCTTAATTTGTTTATGTTGTTGTTGTTAATTTCATGTGTGTTGTTGAGTGTGGGCGTGTTTCTTTCTTTAACATGGCATTTTTTTAGTAAATAGTAGTGTCATTCGTCGATTTCATCTTTTTCTTTTACAATATGGCGTCTGGTTGCCGCCATATTGAATTTTTACTACTCCCATATCTTTAGTGACGCTTACAAGATGAACATAGATCGATTGACATAAGAATCCCTAAAATCGGTTCATGCGTTTAACTTCTAAAGCGCCACAAAGGAACAAACATACATATATAGGCTGATAAACTCATTACCCTCCTCGGCAGTCTGGTAAAAAGCGCCATCAGTCAGCTGGATTCGTTAGCGTCAGATAAGGTCGCCTTATCGGGAACTAAGTAGGTAATGTGAACGAACAAGGTATAACTCTGGCGTTAATTATCAGGCAGATAATTTAACCGGTATTTTCAGCAAATACCGGTTGAAATTAGGGTATTACCAGTTACCACTACATTTAAAAAAAAAAGTATAATTACACCGGTATCTTAATATCTAAGCAGTTTAGCGCCATGATTTGTAGTATCAAACATTACCAGTGATATCTGTCTGTACAACATTCCGTAAAACATAATCAATCATGGAATACCTTATTGTGTTTTACGATTGAAAAATGACCTTCTGCTGAAGTTTCTAGCAGCGCTTTTTCTCCGCAATGATGGTCTTGTCCGAAGCGCTAGTACATTCACTACATATTACCGACGTTTAAAAGAGCCCACATGTGGCCAACTTACTGAATAAATACTCGTATTTTGAATTATTTTTTTGCCAAATATTGAAATTGCGTCAGTTATTTTTTTCCGAAAGTAATAAAACGTAACGTTAGATTTGACTTATAAGTGATATCAAAAAATAAAGTCTTCCATCACTACAATGCATTCGGAATTATGATCATTCGAAATATTGATAAATTATACCCAATCAATGAATATTAAATACGTACCATTGTTAAAAATTGTAAAACGAACATTTAATTCCGTAGCACGGCAAAATTATAACAATAACTCTTATAAGAGTCGACGTATTCATTTTATAACAGTAATACATTGACAGCTTATATAAAGGTATTGAATACAATCTTTTACAGTTGTACAAACACTTAAGGTTGCCGATTGAAGGCGCTTATACATACCCTACACAAATTGAAAGAAACGCTTGAGAACATTGTTTGTCGTTTTGACCATTAGTACCATTACTGATCTATTGTGGCAGCCCTATGCTGGCCCGTTGCGTCCAGTAATTTCCAGTTGCTTTAGGCAGTGAGTGGTATCTCTAGCCCTAGGTAGTGTAACATTACATAAAAAAAAAAGTTTCTCGGGCATTCTCTAATCGTTGCCGGACGTTAGGTTTTGTCTATTACAAACACCGAAAGACAGACCGAGAAGTATTATTACGATATATTTATTGGTAAATCATTAATCGTACATAAACGGAATTAATTCACAGCGTTTACGTCTTGGTTTGGCACATGTTATCGCGTGCGGCGATATAAGTTTGCTAAGGGTAAAAGTTCAAACATTACGTCAAGTAAGAATTGTTGTAATGTTTATTACATAATTTAAGAATGTAGTGTCTCAAATGCCGAGACATAACGCGAAAGATTGCATCTGGCTGATTCGTCGCGCTCGCGGATCCGGTATGGAATTAAAGGGTGGTTAATAAGGTTCAGAACCTTAAATACTATTATGTTTTTTTTACTCCAGACAAGCTAATTTAAAGCGTGGTTTTAAAGTTGTTTTCCTGTTTGATCACGTAAATAAATACGGCGGACGGTGAAGGATGATAGCTGGAGATTTCGGCACGGAAGAATGCCAATCGAATGGTCATAATGGTGGTGGACGACGCACGTTCAGTCGCTCACGTTCGCTCGGCGACTTTGGGGCTCGTGATGGCAGTTAAGGGGGTAAAACTGCAATGCTAATATGATGTACGGAAAATCGACGGAAAAACGAGACCAGGGCGAGGAGAAAAGTCATGGACTTTCTCCGAAGATCCGGTTATGGCAATAAGTGGTAAGTTATCCTTCAAAACATTCGGAGGCAAAAGGGCGTGGTACGCCATAGTGGTTCGTTAGTGGCGACAGCAAAACTATCAATCAATCAATCGTTTATTTCAGCAATTTACATGAGTAGCCTAGTTTACATTAATGTACATATAATTAATGTAAGATATGATTAGGTACAAGTATAGGAAGAATAGTAAATAAGTAATACGTTTCTGTAGTGTAGTTATCTAGTACTAGACAAACGTTTGGCTGGGCTTGGAGTTGGACTCCTGTTCCCTAAACTAGGTAAACCTGTCTTATAAGGAACAGGAACTATAGCAAAACATTCGTCACTTGAATTCATACTTACACAACAATAGATACTTACCCCCTTACTAATAAACGTTGAGTAACGGTGGTGTAGCTAAACCATGCTCTCTGTTATCTGTCAAATTCAAATGTCACAATGACAGATAAGGACAAAGCTTGGTTTAACTACAGCACGGTTACTCAACGTTTATTAGTAAGGGGTTACACTCGTAGCTTGTCTGAGTAGTATTGGATTAAAATACGCAAAATCTGTTTTTTCCAGTACGACATCAAACTGAGTATCAAAGACAATTCAAAATTTAAACATGAAATTACTTGACAGAAAAATGCGGAAATCGAAATCGGAATGTAAAAAGGCGAATAACGCTACAGTAGACACTACGATGTTTTTCCTTCTATTTTTAGACCTTTTTTTGTGTGTACGATTACACATATTTCCTCAAATTACATAGAGGGAAAAATTCTGTGTTTTTTTATTAAATTTGTCCTTCGTTCCCCTTATTTTACCGAGAACTAGTTTATCAAATAATTTGTCCCTGAGAGAAAATGATTCTAGCTGAAGTCAATAACCTCGATTTCCTAGAACTGGGAATACGTATTTTCTGTTCAAAAATAATAATTTGGCAAACTTGGGTAACTAGGTGACCCGTTAAAGTCAAAGCCAAACTGTTTATTTGTAAACATAGGTAAAACTAAAATAGTGGTGGAAAAAATATTATGGTGGAACACTATGTTTTGCCTTGTGGCGTACAAAAACATGATGAGAACTCCTCAAACACTATTATCCTACGCTAAGATACAATATTAAATTATGAAAAATAAAATAAAAACCAATATACTCATCGAAATTTTCGAGCAGGAAATCTGAGACCGAATAAAATCATTTTTGCACAAGCAAGTTAAATAATTTAGTTTTCATTCAATTGCTGGTAGGTTTATTAATGTCAAGGGTAACTTATTATATATCTTACTTGCTAAAAAGAATACAGTTTTATGCATAAGTGCTGTATTGGAGAATGTTGTACACAGATTCTCATTAAAACGGCGGTTTCTACTGGAGACATCACAAACCTTCTTGAATAAATATGAATTAGTTTTTACAAAGACTGCTGTTTCGAATATAAAAAGACAAGGCACTGTAAGAATCTTAAAATTAATAAACCGTTATTCCATAATTCATGCTTATTTTGGAGTTACACGACTTCATTTTAATCATTAAAACCAACCTTAAAGTGCGGTACCTATAGACCATTGCGGCACTATATGGTTGCATTTAATGATTAAAATTAGCTCAAGTGTAATCATACAATAAGCATGAAACATAGATAGTATCATGCGAGTCACGTAATTTTTTAATATAAAATAAATTAGCCAAGTTTACCTTTGCCTAAATTAGAAGAAACAAAAGTCCCAATTTAATCAAGTAACTGATGTTTTTGTATTAGCATTTACTCGCGACCTCAGCTACCCAGTAGTAGCCAGTGAGGCTAAACAAGTGGCTTAACGCTAACGTAAACGATTTGCAAAAACTGACAAAATGTATGGAACTGACGTAGGCGATCGACGCGACCGTCTGACAGCTTACGTCAAATCTATACATTTTTGATAACGATAACGAACGCATGCATCTCAGTTCTTAATCGTTTTGACCGCGTTTCAATTCTACGAAGCAAAACGTATTCTATGCCTGCCTCCTAAAACCTAGCTATGAAGTATCTCTATACCAAAAACGTGCCATCCGCACGGTTGCCAAAGTACCGGGTGAAGCCTCAGTCCAAGAGTACTTAGGGAATATAAAATAATGACCCTTCCGTGCATGCACATCTACCAAGTTTCACGAGGCACTTTTTGCCTCGTACAGTGAACCTGCACCTGTTCACACAGACGATAGTAATGCTAGTGGCGGCTGTAGGGTTCAGCCAGATCTTCATATCCATCTCATCCTTTAGGCTACAATTAATAATTAAATATTTCTTCTAAAATTCAAACCCAGGTTCTTGGTACGTCGTCTTTCAGTCAGTTGATCAGTCAATCACGAAACAGTTTTGTAACAAAACAAGTGACTGTATTTCTGTCACAAATACACAAATATATTTTGTTTCCTAAAGCCTATAACATCACCCGCTAAATTGATATAAACAGGAAAATTATATATCAAACACTTTTATCTGAAGTGCTGATTCAGAGAGAATTGTCTGTCTGCGGTACCTAGGTAATCGATGTTATCAAACAAGGCTTAGCCGATTACAAGAAAAACATACGTTACTTAACAACAGATTCGGTAATATTAATAGTTCGACGTTAAGGTGCTGATAGACTTGATTATATACTCGAGCATCTTCTATGTACTAAATCATCGAAACGAAACACTAATCGCAACTAACATTTCGCCGAGCATTGTAGCGAATGTGCTCAAGTCTATGTGTACCATTATAGACATACCTGGAGACCTGGATAAAATCAAAACGCTAACGCTACCAACTTTCGAAAACCGACAAAATGTATACGACGTAAGATCTATCGCCTCGGTCGCCTAACGTCGATTCCATTGATTTTAAAGATTTCAAAAATCGCTTACCTCTGCGTTATACATCTTTTCGAGGCTTCTTATGGCCCTGTATAAGATACATTTGGTGAGCGTAAGGGCCTCCATAGACGGACTGCTTGAAGCAATCAGGACCGACAGCCCCGTAGGCTAATGGACAATTCAACGAAGCTAGAGCATTAAAATTGCAAATCGCTCAATAGCGACCACGGGGCAGTTGGTCTTGACGCTCGCTTAGTCGTTATCGAAAACGTATAGGATTGAGATATGCTGCTAGACGGTCGAATGAGTATTTTCGAAAATAGTTCACGTCAACTGTGCACGAGAACACGTCAAAGTCAATATGGTTATAGTCACGGGTTTACGTCAAAAACAATGTAGAATAAAATCGGGATAATTTCTTCGAAAAGATTGTTATGCAAATATGTTTTGTTTATGGCCATCTGTTGTATAACACACGTAACATGTAACAAATACTATGCGTCTAGTTCTTTTTGTATCTATGTAATGTAAATGTATTGATGCGAATAAATGTATCTTTATCTTTACATAAACCATAGTTTTCCTGTAAAAAAACTCAAATACACCGATCCGAAGAAAGGGAAGCTGGCTGGCTCCTTATATTGTAGAAATCATAGGTATTTTCCACGCTTTTCCTTAGAAATTGTACTTTGTTCCTAAAGTTTATAGCATACAACTTTCAAATTAAGTATATCTTTTTGCCTTTTATTACGGTAAAATAAAGGTAAGAACGAAAAGAAAGTACAAAACAAAAAGGGAGCATATTTTTACGACTTTTGGCCTCGTTTACCATATTACCATTCGGCATATTTATTTACATTTTTCTTGTTGATGGATCAGGCAATATTTTGTTAGTAGTTTCTATAATAATCGACAAGTTCAATCGTATTTTATTTTCTATCTTAATTACACCATTTTATTATATTTGCAATTGCATATCATACTTACTGATATAATTTACATTATTTATATAAGTAAATAAAAACATTGTGTTCGATTTAATGTTGATTATTTAAACCATTAAAATATAATTTTACATGTAAATTTTCCTGTTTACAGATATTTATGCATCGCTGCAAAAATATCCGTCTAATTTGCAAAATGGCGTTACGCGACGAAATAATTATTTGTAAAAAGAAACATGTTATTGGTGACTTACAAAATTACGTAAGGGCCGATGCCAGATGCATGCTGCTGCGTGCTTACTGTATCTTATGTCAGTGGTAATTTTATTAGATTTCTTTATCACAACCAATCGCAACCTTGATTTCAAATTTTGAATTTTGCGATCAGATGAATCCGTCAATCAACTCCTCACATTATCATTGATTTTGATCATGGATCACGAAATAGACGAGTTTCTACGACGGAACTTAGGAGATACTTTACATAAGTCATCGTTCGTAGTTAGGCCCTTCTAGCTTTTATATTATCTAAGTTTAGTTACACAGTATTATAAAAGATAGGTGGAATGTAGCCTACGTCCCATGTCCAAAAGGCCTTTGGATGTAATATTTTTAATTAAGGAGTAGGTAGACTTAGATTTCCAGATGCCTCGTGCCAAATATAAATTTGATTTGTTTTGAAAATCCGATCGGTACTATACTGGACCGCAAAACTAAGTATCACACTTTATATGACATGTTCTTTAAAAGTGTGATACTTCATTTTGCGGTCCAGTGTATGTTACGCCGATACTGAATATAGTAGTATCGATAGTCAAACCGTATTTCTGTCACAATTCAAATATCGAATGTGATAATTCAAGTTCAAACCACTCATGCAAGTGACTTTAAAAAGTTCTTTTCCTATACAGCCTCTGTAGTTGCTTCTTAATTTATATTTTACCAAATTCGACTTAAAATTGGAACTGGCCAGATTTAAAAAACCACCAGGCCATAAACAATAGATAGTAACGATTTGCAGTTTGTTTGAGTACTGGCCCGGATTCATATATCAGCGAATTAAGAGCACTTCGATAACGTAATTTGCTAAAGAAAGTAGAAACTACTTAATCCTAGATAAAAAATCTTATTTTCTGTAATTGTATGTATTTGAGCACAGGAATCACGTTTTTAATTGTTATACACTTTGTAAAATAAATTTAAGTACATAGGTATTGATAAAAGATTGCAGATTTGTAATTAATCCGAGGTGTTCGTTTTTAATATAAGCACATTTGTTTAATACAAGCATGATAAGTAGGTATTTATTTTCCTGCAATAACTTAAGATATTATAATTAAAAACTTACCTTAAATTCAAGACACGCAAAAAGAAAAAGAAAACAGCATATAAGTCTGTTATACTTTTCGAAGCAAAATATCACAAAATTTTCTTTTCTCAAAGTTTTAAAACTTTAAACCGCAGAGATTGAAAATCGTCAAACTTTCAAACAAAAAACATTCACTTTTTACTCGAAAAAAATGTCTCTCTTCTACTAAATGAGCTCTTAATACTTTTACAAAACTGTAAATAAACTTTTCCAGTTGTTGCTGTAGGAAAATAATTAAATTATACAAGTTGATATCGTAACGGAGTCGAGGGCAGGAGCAGCGTGCGCATTGCTCGCAGGTTCGGTCAAGACTGAGGGTTTGAACCGTAGTCCTTTCTAACTTCCACGGCGTAGGCTACGTCTGTAATTCAGTGGCATAAAATTACAACTGCAGACAGAGGACAAGCCGATATCAGTTTTATATCCTATTGCCTACTGTTGTTAATTATGTTTTTTAATTTGGAGTTACTTAGTTAAGGTTTCGAGGGAAGGATATAATTAATTACAAGCTGGCTGGATATCATTACGAGCTGTTTGCTAGCAGCGTCATTCTTCCGATGGAAGCGCTAAATGGCGCGGAATACTTAAGTCTTTTGAAAATGTGAGGTTTGTAAGAATTGTAGCGACCAACGCTGAAAGATTAAAAGCGCTTCGAAATTTAAATTAGTTGAAGTGGTGAGACAAAGAAAAATAATTCATCAAAGAAATATAAAATAGGTAGGTAACTGCAGCGTCTCTACATAGTATAAATCAAAGTCGCTTCCCGCCGTCTGTATGTACGCGATAATCACAAAAACTACAGAACGTACTTCATACGGTTTTCAACTTCATGTAGATAATTTTTCAAGAAAGGTATTTATGTATAATTAATTATAGTTTATGCACGGTGGTTACACAAAACTCATATAACGCGAAACAAAGCGAGGGCGGGTCGCCGGTCATCATATAAAGTGAAGTGAAATAATATGAACATGATAAATTGAAAATAGGTTTATAAATTATACGTGACAGTAGGCTGAACGGGCACTTTAGTTTTCGTGATTCTACCAGAGAGCTTGCAGAGACTACTTTCAGAAGATGACACGTTTTTTTTTCGACTTTCATTTATTTAAACGGAATTTAACAAATTTTCCCTAATAATAAAAAAAAAACATACGCTGTTCGTTTCTCCATTTAAAGAAGTTAAACAACACTGTTTGTAAATAAAAATGTAATAATGTTTACACCCTTATATTCGTAAAATCAGAATTCAACAAATACACAATTAAAAATTAAAACTAACATATTTGCTTTTTTCATTCGTCACTTTCTTCTTATTTGAGCTAAATACAGTAGTTTTTATTCGTTCTAATTATTGTTACTGTACAGTGTATATAATGTATTTTTGTACCTATTAGATAAAAAATCATCTGTGTTATTATTATAATTGCCAATAAAACAACGAAAATGTCGAAAGAAGAGGTTAAAACATAAAGAGACCTTCATGTAACATATTGTATTAACTAAGCTACTTAAATATTAATATTATAACGACATGACACAGGCTGCATTACCTCTCTGGACAGCTAGCCCAATCCTTTGGGAGAGGTACGTTACCAGCTCTAAAATCTGAATAATCAGTAACTCTAAAGTTACAGAACACATCCAGGACTTTGGAAGTCTCCTAAAGAAATCACATTCCCGGAAAAAAAACTGTTCTCTTTCCATAAAAAAATAAGAATATTCTAAGAAGTTGCTGAGCATTTCTAAAAAAAATAAAACTTAATTAATAACGTTACTAGAGACTAATAACTAACTCGGTGAACCACATTACAACTTGGAATTCTGTTTGAATAAAATTGTATCTAAAGTTACGTTCGTATTTCGAATTATACTCCCACTTGATCCAATTATTTCAACATATTTTCCTTAATTATAAATAGACAAATTCACCAAATTTCCGAAGTACGTACTTGACGTATTCAATGGGGACCTGATGAATTCGAACATAATAATAATAATCATTATGTAAATAGCTCTTGATTTTGACTTCGTACGTTATTACGGTACCATTGTTAGTGCTATAATGACATGTAATGTACATCATTATCCATTATCATACGTCAACGAACTCCGCAGCTAAAATAATCTTGTTTTTAAAGATTAGGGTTCACTGATCTAGAAATGACTAGCATAGAGCCATTCCATCTTAGTTTTATGTCCTCCATGACCTAGAGATTTATCATTAGGTGGCCTTCTAGGGGGCTTAATATGGCTTCGTTTATCGCGTGACAAACTGTAGATAAAACATTCGTTACTTTTTGACACGTACATAAGTACGAGAGTGATGGATACTTTATACAAAATTTGTTTGAAGTCAAAAGTGTTTGACCAGTGTGTGTTGCCAGTGATGACTTACGGATCTGAGACGTGGGCGCTAACAATGGCCCTCATAAGGAAGCTCAAAATCACTCAGAGGGCTATGGAGAGGGCTATGCTCGGGGTTTCTCTGCGTGATAGAATCAGAAATGATGATATCCGCAGTAGAACTAAGGTTACCGACATAGCCCGAAGAATAGCTAAACTGAAGTGGCAGTGGGCGGGGCACATTGCTCGCAGGACTGATGGCCGATGGGGTCAGAAGGTCCAGTGGCGTCCGCGGACCGGAAGACGAGCTGTAGGTAGGCCTCCAACAGGATGGAGTGACGACCTCGTCAGGATCGCGGGACCGCGGTGGATGCGAAAAGCACAAGACCGGTCTGAGTGGAAAGCCTTGGGGGAGGCCTACGTCCAGCAGTGGACGTCTTTCGGCTGACATGATGATGATGATGATGATGAAATAAGAGGTAGCAAATCGTTGACAATGCGATAACGCCAATAGCATATTGTTTGTCGTTATAGAACAGTTTCAACTTACCGTGAGGTAGCCGTTAGCCTTCTATATGCGATACAAAAAAAAAGAGGCCCTGCTCGTTTAACTCCACCATGTTGACCATGTACAGTAGAGGTCACAGATATGAATATACTTAAGCACCTTATTTCAATGAAATACTCGAATGTAATTTCAATAATAAAATGAACGGCAACGATGAATGAGATTAATTGTCAATTACAATCGGTATTTTCTTGTTGGTAGACACGTATGCAATGAATACGTAATTAGTGCTTTTTGGCGTTCTTTACGGTGCTAATTATTATATCAACCAAATTATGTCACATAGGTATAAACCAAAAACAAATAAGTAACATTGCAACGATTAAGATAAAATTCAGTGTAGCATTAAAAAGTTTTTTTTTAATTGAAGATTACACTGAATTAGTAATTTTCTTAGGAATTGTATTAACTTCCTTAAATATAGTCACATTTAATCTAGCGAGAAAGGAACTCTCAGGTAAGAAAACCGGGCCAGTGCGAATCAAACTCGCTCACTGAGAGTTCCGTATCGTACGACTCAAGCTTGGCCGATTATTATTATTTGTTGATTTCCTTTAAGGTGTGCACTATAATCACACCAAATTTTACATTAATATTGCCGTGTTGAAGATAGAGCAAAAAAAATAACTTTGTTAATTAACATTGCTATTTACTTTTTTATTTCATAAGTCCGCCATTATTATTATGAAAAAAAAAACATGCAAAACTTTAAAGTCTGGACGGACGGACGAAAGCACAGTAATAAGGTTTGGGTCTTACTTGAAACCCTCTGGGTACGGAACCCTAAAAAAGCGACATTATGAAAGCAAACAGTGAATTTTCATGCAAAATATCAACATCTGTAGTTCAAACGGAGTTTCATAATGTGATGATTTGTGTGCAAATGTGAGTAGTGACGCAAATGGTCGCAGATCCGAGACATAGCATAAATAGACAAGTAGTTCATCTCCGGCCGTTTAGAGGTCTCTGTTACCTATTGCCGCTCGGGCGCTAGGGTGACCTTGATCGCGTCACTTCAAACTTACTCGTAATTCGCACGCAACCAATCGCATCAATGGCGCGGCCCCGCCTAAACCGGCTTGGTGCATCCTGTTGAGTTTGCTTGTGTTAGCTCGTGACACGCACACACATGCAAGCCGCGCGATGTCTTTGTTTGAAGATGAACTACTGTTTATACTGTGGCTGAGATTTTCTCGAGTCGTGTCTCGAGTGCGCGATGTTTTTCTGCCAAGTAACTGAAGATAAGCTGCTACAGCGTGTTTTAATATTTGATATTGTATTTTAACTTGGTTTTATCTGTACCGAATTACAAGTAACTATTTTAAATAAGTTCTAATTTCTGTTTAATGTTTTTGGTTCGCAAAATTGTTAAATTTATTTATTGACTATTGTTTAGCGTTGTTCAAATATTTAATTGTCTTCTGTCTAAGGTTTTCTGGAAGACATCGCGTCTTGCTATAAGACCGCCTTTTGTTTACCATGGTAAGAATTCTATGGATAGGTCTTTCTTTGTTCATTATTTAAAGTGCACTTCTGTTGTATTGTCTTTTTTATATTATCAACTTCACACGTTTATTTGTTTGTTAAGTTTCTTTTTTTTTTTTTTATTGAAAGGTACACTTACAGCAAGTACAGAAAGCATTCACATCATAGTAACAGGTTAAGGAATAATGTCTAGTGTACAAGCCAATTACAAGTATACACAGCATTTCCAGATAACTTAGCGGACTAAATAAAAACAATAGATTACACTAAACATCAGTTCGTAATAAACAGGCCAAGATTTTAGTTTTAAATTTGTTAAGCGAATCAAAAAATAAATCGAGATCAGGCAGAGTTGCACTCATGCCATTGAATGCATTACAAACACGAGGCAACGGAGAGTGTCTACCAACATTGGTACTATATGTAGGAACAAACAGAATTTTACTAACAGGCTTCCTAGGTATGCGGGTTGGTACTGTAAATTTAAATAAGTTCAAATCTAGCAACCAGTTCCATGGTGTAAGGTGTAAGCATAGAATAAAATTGGTAACTTATTATGTTTACACAATAACAATGGAAAATTTGGTGTTACGGGTCGATTACGTATACAGGTGGATTAGGTTTCCAACATTTTTTAAAATGTGAGTGCATAATGTTTTCTAACCAACTCAGCTATTTAGCTTCTTCTATTCTATTCGTTTTATTTCGAGCGTACATAGTTAATTAAAAGACGTAATTTAGGTCAGTGTACCGTCCACAAGCATTAATTTTACCAGAAAAGGTTGTCTTTTAAACAAGCCAGTGTTGTACTTATCTCGTTTTGTATCACATTTATTTTAACAATTTCCCACAGAGCAGTGAAAGACGGAGGAACCATTATTTGCTAAATATCGTATCTGAACTTTGGTCGTGTCCGGTTTCATTATTCAGAATAGAAAATGTATTTGATACATACGTGGTTTGAATTAGATTCTGAAATTAAAAGAAAAATACTTAGGACCAAATTCAAAACTCAAGCAAATTTCTGGAAAAATACAATATTTTATCTAGAGATACTAGGATATAATTGCTTCATGATAAAGCTACTTTATCATTTGCAATCCCCTTACTGTAAGGTTCTGTTCCAATACGTTTACAGCTGTTGTTTACTTAATTATTTGTCGCTGCATCCTAACTTCTTTTACCCTCGAAAATCTAATTAAAAACCAAATCCTAACCTGATTTTTATTTTGGTTTAAGTATAGGTATTTTTATCAATAAAACTTACCCTAATCGAGAATCGAGATGGGAACTGTCCGATTTTGGTCTTTTATTAGATTTTCTAGTATAGTAGCTGAATAAAATCATTTGCAATTTGCTTATCTGTTAACTGGCTTCGAATGTTTAAAACATGAACGTCATCTCGGAGAATGAATGAATGTTTCATACAACTACAAAAAGGTACATTCATAAAAATGGCGATAAAGCGGGATTATTCTAAATTAGCGGATAAAGTTTATATGCAATCAAGCCGGCCGTTAAGCGCCAGCGGGAGGCTCTTCTAATATTAATCTGGCATCGTAAGTGCTTCTTATAGGACGGGCCATGAAACCAGCGGTTTAGTTTTTTTTTCTATTGCATACATAGGCAAACGAGTTCACATGGCACGTGATGGGTTATTATTATTATGTCTTTACCAATCAGTCCCAGACCTTTGGAAGGCGTACATGGAGCCGAAGCCAACACGCAGAGGCCCTTTAGACAAGTTTAATTTAGTAAAGTTATGGGACACCAACCGGCGATTGTCCCTGAGTTCAAACTAAGTATAGAAGTATGCTCCTACGGACAACCACCGGTTAGTGTAAGACTATTTAAGAAGGATGGGAATATTAATAATAGGTTCTATGAATGAACTGATATGGATTGGTGAACTAGGCTATTGATGAAACTAAGGTGCCTGCCTGGCCAATGCTAATTACTTTGGTTTAAATGGCAGGCGGTGACTCGCCAACTCAATGGAATGGACCTCCCGAAATGGCCACATAAATATAGCAGCAGGGAGGCAACAGTTCCAGAGGGGCTGAGGGAAGAGAGGTGCTTCTAGACATTAAACGACCTTAAGGTGCCCACTCACCACTTATGCAACACATCCACCCTTCTAGCATATAGCTCTTGCGACTCCACTCTGACCGGCCAATAAAGGCAAGTCAGAGGTGAGTGTCTGTTCCTCGTCATTGTACACCACCGTCGGCCTGTGAAGGCCAGCGTGAGGTGAGGAACAGGACCTACCCTCGGGAGCACTCAGGTCCGCGGTGTCGCCACTCACCAACAGCTTGCCACTAGCTGCCCTGCGGCTTTATTATTATTATTATTTATATATTAAATGTAAAAAACATACACAATAATATTAAAGTCTTGCAAAACTGTTAGAAGTTTGACTGCAAGATTAAGTCCGTTAATAAATCTGCTATTTTTTACATATAAATACCTTACAGAATGTCTTACAGTATGCATGGTATGGAAGTGACTCTAATGAAAACAAAAACGACATAGCTATGCATTTCATTTTACATCTGTCCCTTTCTCACAGATTAATCTGAGCTGCATAGCAATGTCATAATAACCCCTTGATGGTAAACACGTAGGCACTTAAATAAAAGTGATAATCAATAAAGTTTTGTTTTCTTTTAACTGGTGGACTGGAAAACTGTTTAAAAGCTTCGACAACTTTTGAAAGCTTTGTATCGAACTTTACAAATATTTAAACAGACCATGAAAGCGCTTTTAATTTTCTCGGTATTCGTAAAACGATTAGAAATAAAGATTTTAACTAACACAGAAAAAAAATCGTATGATACAACAACTACCACCTTTTTTTTAAATCATTTACATAAAACTGAGAAACTTTGACTTTTTTTCAACTATTATTATAAAGTTATATGTATACTATACTTTGGGTTTCCGAGCAAAATGGTTTTCTATAGGAATTATTAAGGCTAAATGCACGATCTGTAGTAATAATGTATTGATTTACTGAATTTATGCTCAGGGTGTCAGGGTGTGTCAGGGTGTGTGTGTATTTGTGCAAAAAATGCAGACTTCGCATACTCCCAAACTCTTTATAATTTAATCATCTAAATCTTAGAGGTTGCACAAATTGACCGCTTTCGCTGTAACAGAATTTCAGTGTTAATATTTTTTCCAAAACCAAAACAATTAATAACTTTTCAGTCAACTTGTGTAAAACACAAATGATATCGTCCATCATCACTATTTTTCCTGTCGGAGAATTATCATGATAACCAATTCAAAAAGTGGTCAAAATTTTATTACAAATTTGATTACTGGTCTTTTAGATAAATAGAAGCAGGAATTCAAGCGAACTTATAAATAAATGCAAAATGTGAATTAACACCCTATTATACCTATCACTTGGCATGTTTACTAACATTTAGTAAAATGCTTAAACGAACGGAATATAAAACGTTTTGTTTGAGTTTCTAGCGGCGCTACTTCTGCCTAATGATGGTCTTGTCCGAAGCGCTATTAGATTCATTTTATATTACCGACGTGTTAAAGAGCCTGTATGTGGCCAATTTACTGTTTTATTTTTTATTTTGTTTTTCTAACCACAAAGGCGCGTAAGCGGACGTAAAGTTCTAAGTTAAATCGTATGTGTGCGTAATTATGTGTGTGTGTCACAGCTCCCACTTACCATCAGCCGGTGTACTTTTTCCTTAAAATAATAATTGTATGGTTCGACTCAGAGGATAGATAATGCTATAAAATAAAACATAACCTCTATACGCAGTATTACATAAATTAAACATAAAAACATATCCTATTTGACCCTAGTTTTTTCTGCTTCGCCTACTGGTTGACTGGTAGAGATTTGGGCATTAAGTCCGCCATTTGTACTTAATTGTATTTATAATAAGCTTATATAAAAAATAACACATGCAAGTTCGTGTTAATGTTGCAATAATTCTTTAGCATTTCCGCCGCAGTTCCTGTTTGCAGTAAACACGGAATATTTTTAAACACACGAAGATTTACAGCTGTTACGTGGCATGTAATCATTTCTGATAAATCTGATGGAAAATTTTACAAGAAAATTATTCAATTCAATTCAATTCAAATCATTTATTTCATGTAACATGACACATAATATTACAGAAGATAGATTTTTTTTTTTATTGATGTAGGTTAGTCACGCATGAATACGAGTATTGTGATTAAGTTAGTTTGTTACTGTTACAAGTTTTTTTTTTAATTTTCTGTTCAATGGCAGCGGCAATTAATCCGCATATAGTTTTCATTCTCTCGTACAGTTTTCATATAGTTTGTTCATTCAAATAATTTGAATGCTTTAATGTCCAATTGCTACAAACTAATCAACCTTGCAGGTGCGTGCGGACTTTTGCGGGTGGTAGGACCTTGTGCAGGGTCCGGCCGGATCGCTACCACCATCTTATCCATTAACCTTCCGCCAAACTGCAGTGTTCGCATTGTTGTGTTCCGGTTTAGGGATAAGACAGCCGGTGTAATGACTCCTCAGGGTTGGCAACGCATTTGCAGTCCTAGGCTTGCAGTAAGTATTGTGAATGCGAATGTCTATGGGTCACAGTTTCCACTTATCATCAGGTGGCCGGTGTGCTCGCTTGCCTTACCTATGCCATAAAAAAAGAAACCTACCTAGGTATATCTACCCTACCTATATAAATGAAAGACAGACTTTAGATTGCACACAATAATTTAAAAAAAAACATAATTAAGTACATCGGCAAATAAAAAAATAAACGTCTACTTTATAACGAGTCTTTATGATGGTGGAAGCTTTATCATTAAAAGTATTAAATCATTTTTTTATCTTTTTATTTACAAACACTAACGAGATAGAATCCAAATTAAAACTAAATCAGTTCAATGCAACCTCAAACACAAGGCGCCGCGTTCCACTTGGAGAACTCATCGGTTCGCGGCATAACTATCTGCCGCGCCGCTATAAAGACGTGATTGGAACGTGCACTGTTACCCTGCAAAATTAAATTGAGGCAAAAGGGTTTCATTACTCATAATATAAGTTGAATATAAATAAATATCGAGGGACAATTGAACTTTTTTTTTTTTTTATGGCATAGAGAAGGCAACCGAGCACACAGGCCACCTGATGGTAAGTGGAAACTGTGACCCATACACATTAGCATAAGACTGCAAATGCGTTGCCAACCCTGAGGACTAAGATGGAATGCCTCTATGCTAGTCATTACACCGGCTGTCTTATCTCCAAACCGGAACACAACAATGCGAACACTGCTGTTTGGCGGTAGGTTAATGGATAAGATGGTGGTAGCGATCCGGACGAACCCTGCACAGGGTCCTACCACCCGTAAAACATAATTTGATATGTCAAATTAAGCTCGAAACTTGTGTTATAGGTACTATACAACGATATACATACACGTACTTAAACGTAATGAATACTTATATAGATAGAAATATCCGAGACTCAGGAACAACAATTAGCAAACAACCGCTAGCTTCACTACTAAATCGACTACCGCGTCGTTGTCAAATATGTGTAGGTATATGTAAGTCTGTATGTGGTGTCGTAGCTCCCAAATGGAAATTCCAAAGGAGGCGTCTTTTAAAAAATTTTTTTAATCGGAATGGATTTTAGTTTTATGAATATCAGTTAGGCCGTTTAAGAGATTATTAGCTCTAAGTAGGAGTCACCGTAGGGTTCGGAGGTTTAATTTATTTAATACACTCAGGAGCAAAAATACCGGGTCAGAGTGCGTTTTTCATACAAACGAGACTATTTCGCCTTGGTTCCTCGCCAGGAGTTGTTTTGAGTGAAGTTTAATGATGGATACTCCGAGGATCAATAGAGGAAAAGTTCTTAAGATACCTAACTGATCGCACAATCAGTTAACACCACAGCGGGAGAGTTTGGGTCAGCACTTGGATTTCCTTAAATTTTATTGCCATTGTAGATGTTTTTCTGAACATGCACAATTCCGGCGTTAACCGCAGATTCATTCATTTGGGTATCCTAGGCACTCTCGAAGTCCTGTATCGATGCTCGGGGTATTCATTATCAGATTTCACTAAAAGCATTCCCTGGCGAGGAACCAAGGCTTCTAAATAGCCTCTTTAGTATGAAAAACGCACTCTGACCCTTTTTTTTGCTCCTGAGTGTAGTTATTATTCCTGACATTCCATCTGAGTCCTTGTTTATTTAAAAACAACTCAATTTCCAATTTGTCAACGAGTTATGTTAGTAAATGGCCAGCTTTAGTTAAACTTTCAGAGCATTATCAACATTTCTAGTGCGTTCATTTTTTATTCGGTTGCATGTAAACGAATCTTGGAAACTTTTGAAGTACACAACTTTGCCTTACTTGCGTGTGTGGGCGGGGTAACTTTTAATTGCCGGTTAATACATAGTTTAACGAATTTAAAAGCAAGTTCTTTTAAAAATTGACACCCCAGGGTTGGTAACGCATTTGAATGCTTAGGATTGCATTCTTGATATTATAGTTTTGGGATTACAAATGTCTATGGGTCTCAGATTTTACTTCCTATTTTCTAAAATTCCGAAAATCCTACTTATATTATAACTGCGAAAGTCAGTGTATGTGTTAGTTTATTACTCCTTCACGCTGCAACGGCTGGATGGATTTGGATGAATTTTGAAATTATGAATAGCCTATGAATAGCTTATGAATAGCCTGGATTGACATAGGTTACTTTTCATGCCGGAAAAATTAAAAGTTTCTGAGGGAATAATGATAAAAGAAATCTATACGGAGTAAGTCGCAGGCAGAACAGTAATTCATAATTAAGTGCCTCTGTTCTGCTCTGTACAAAACAAACTGAGAAAGTACTTACTTTGGTTCTGGAAAACAATGAAAATACGTCAGAAAAATTTCTCTTTGTGCAATAAAAAGTTACGCACGTCAGTCAGGATCACAATACGCCACCTGCTTCGTAAATTATAACAAAGTAATTGCCAGGAAGCACAAAAAATACACATTATTTTAGCACTTCCTACGGTATTTTACACAACACTGTTAGAAAGTTCTTTATTCAATTTTCCTTTTCAAGCCGCAATAAAAAAGAGGTTTTATAATTTTAACTCGTGTACCTGAGTATGTGTATATATCTGTGCCTCCCAAAATAATAGGATCGAATTGGAAGAGGTTTTTAAAAGAGAATTATTTGAGTTGGGCCCAAGTAATTGAATAAAAACCTGGCTAAGAATCATCTTTCGTACTCTTTCAACTAATACAAAGTATAGGCAGAGGCCGACTGCAGGTCTTTAAAGAAGTTTATCTACGCACATATCGTAAGTCCTCTTTTATGCGTTCAAAACCCGTAGGAAATGATCAGCATTATTGCAACTAATTTTACTATGAAAAGTTTCTTGTCTGTGCTAGTAGGTAAAATTTGTACTGTAATGGTTATAACAGTATAGATTTTGGTAAGGTTATGAGTTTAAATTTGGAACTGCTGTCAAAACTCGACAGGGTCTCTATTCTAGTATCCATAGATATTAAAACAGTTATCGATACGAAACGTCAGTTCAGTATTTATTTTTAATATAAACCGCACGAAATTTGATCTCGAGTGACATGAGAATAGGGACTTCAATCGTTTGTCTATGAACTAAAAGATACCCTTCATATTCGTGACACTGGCACAGCAAAAGTTTGTTTTGCCGCCATTTTTGTTGTCAAGTCGTCGGCTTCTGAGCCCATCTTAGAGTACTTATGATATGTGTGTAGATAAAGTAGTGTATGCAACTGTACATAATTAGGCCTTAAAAAACTCGTGTGATTCTATTATGAAACTCGCTGACGCTCGTTTCATAAAACCACACTCGTGTTTTAAGACCACTCATTATGCATCAGTAGCATAAACTACTATTGAGGATGAAATTGTCTCTCAACTTTTATCTTAATTGTAAAATAATTAACATAAACGTTTTGTAGAGTCCCGGAACTTATATTATTAAAATAATATTTTTATGAATCCGACGCCGTTTATTTGCTTAACTTATTCCTGAATTTTGCCTACTTTAGGTAAATATCTATCCAACTTTCCGATCCTTATTTATCCACTTTGCGATCTTTTTTTCTGCGTTAATACTTACCGGACCAAACCGTAACGTTAACCTTAACCTTTCAACCCACTGTGCAGTTTGAAGACTGAGGGCAGTTTAACGATTACCTTTTGTTTGATACTAACATTACAGGCGGCCAATTCATATTCCCTGAACTATACACACGTTAATCTTCACACACACCGTTTTTTGGTGGCTAAAATACAGACATTTTGATCAAGTTTAATATAACAGATATTTCGCAACGTTGTGCTCTAAAAGCATGCATTACATAACTGCGACAGAATACTCTGTTTCATCACTAAACGGCGGAAACAATGGCGCCGCGGGGGTGGGGAGTTTTCGGTTGTTTTGTGGGGCTAGCTAGAGAGCGGTTTCAGAAACATTTGTTATTTTTTACTGATATAAAATGTCTGTTTATTTATCGTCAATAAGCTCTCTATCTGTCCTGGCCATTTTCATGGTTCTTGTGAACTTGGCCCAAGTTTTGTCATGTCCGTTCCTCCGCCCGTATGTAACAGGCATTTTACTCAACAACTATAAGATGTTATTGATGAAATGTGGAGTAAAATAACAAAAATAAACACTTCTAGGGAGGGCTATGGCCATACATGTAACAGAAGCAGAATCTGGCACATATTTTGACGTTTTTTTTAAAAATACGTTAGGGTTTTCAGTTTTTTTTCGATTTTCATTACAATAGGATATATACCGTTTTTGAGTTATTGCCGATAATCTGCGCTTCTCAACCAAAGGACGTAGCTGTCATGAAGATACGCCCTTTTGCTAGTGCACTTTTTCGGCTTGTTATGTTTTATAAATGACTACTGATAATTATTGATTTACACTTGATGTCGAAAGTTATTGTAGTTGTATCCAAAATTATTACGCAAACTATTTCGTAAATGAAGGGTAGGTACATAGAAAGAGCATGCCTAGTCACTTTTTTTAATGAGAGTTTAATCTCAAAAAAAGGTTTGCGTTTGATCTCAGTCTCACCTGATGTTAAATGACGACGACTCTGAAGGCGGTATAGGCCTCCCAGAAAAAAACTTATTCACTCTTGCCTTGAAAATATAAAGATTATACGATCCCCCAAAAACCGACGCTGGGACAGTTTTTAACAATTTGCAATGACCACTCAATTGCAAATATTCATCTTAACCTTAGTTTTTCACTTTGAATGAAATCTCTACACAAAAATTACGTACAAAATAACATGGTTGCTCACTTTTAAAACGCGTTATCTCAAAAAGTTACTATGCTGAAAACATATTCTTTCCATGTGCCCTTAAAAATGTCGTCTTTCGTAATGTAATTCTTAATTATTTCCTGGCTTAAGCAAGTAGTTCACGCTTGATTTGTTTGAGCCTCGTCTCCTTACAAATGAGGAGGTTTTCGTGGACCATCATTCTCCTGCCCTAATCTTCAGTACCCCTACCATGAGTTACAGTTACTGTACTCGCTAGCGAGTCAAATGCTCTGTCCCTCGCACTCTATAAGAATACTGCGAGGTCTGCGAGTGACAGAGCATTTGACTCCCTAGCGAGTACGTTAATTGTAACTCATGGTAAGGGTACTGTTATCTACGCGCTTTAGTCCGAGCAAACGACCTCGATTAGTGGGCGTTACCTATTTGTTACAGTAATGGGTGTTACAATCAATATTCAGGTCTTCTAGTCTTTTTAGTGTAGTAACGTAACAATATATATAAAAAGTCTTCTCGTTGTGCTCCTTACTCCCTTTTATGATCATAAAACTAAAAAATAACTCTGTTTTGCTACTATTATTTCAGGAAACACTCGATTCTAGAAGCAGATTGTTGATCTGTTGAAAGCAAAAAGTACCTAGAAGTAACGAGAAGGCTGAAAGTCTAATTAACTAAATATAATATCTTTAGCTTTTTTGTCCGCGTAGAAATTATTTACCTCTATTTCCTTAGGTACTGACCAATTGTACGGAATAAAATATAGCATAATATGCTATTTCAGACCATTTTCTATCTCTGTGCCAAATTTCACCCAGATCTATTCAGCCTATCTATCGTGATTGAGTAACAAACATCCAAACTTCTGTATTAATAATATAACTAAGAAGTAAGATTCAGGCTAAAATTATTATGTAATGTATAAAATTCTCGTGTCACAGTGTTTGTAACAAAACTTCTCCGAAACGGCATGACCGATTCTTATGAAAAAGAGGTGAACTATTTTTCATAAGGTTTGTATGAAAAAAATACACCCGGGCGGTGCAAGTTTTTATATACGAGTGAGGCAAACTAGGATTCAGGTTACCTGATTGGAAGTATTTACCACCGCCTATGAAATCAGACAACATAAAAATGGTGGTCTGTTAGTTATGGGCCTTTTGGCTTATGTCAATGTCAAAACTGGTTGAAAACATTGTGGAGAGGAATTGGTGCGGTTAGATTAAAATCAAAATAAATACAAAAAAAAACATGAATAAATATTTCCTATTCTCCTGTTTGAATAGGGAATATACTTCTTTTTTTACAGCTTCAATAAAAACTGATTCATGTAACAAACAGGAGAGAAAAAATATTTTTTAAATAGCTATAAAATCACCAAGATAACTATAAGGCAACAAAGATTTGTTCCTATCTCTTTCCACTCAGAATTTTACGTGGAGTTCATATGGCCGACCTGCACAATGACGTCACCGGTGCACTCCGGATCTCTGTCTAATTCGCAGTTTAAAATGCTTGCATCATCAGTATTTCTTGACCGATTTTAATTTTAATTTCACTTTTGGTGATCTCTTTTAAGGTATTTTCATATTTCATATAAAATCCATGCATATTCCTAATTATGTTTTAAGTTTTTATATCTGTTTTCTTTTTCTGTCAACCAACTATGTACATTTCTGAGTAGTTATTTAGTTATTTAGTCGACTGGTAGAGAATGCCATTAGGCAATAAATATTAATTAAATAAATAAAGTGGGAACGCCCAAACACAACTAGTCGCGCTACTTCGAAGTTTTCTCAGTAAGCTTCAACTGATTAAAACACCTCGTTCATTAGATGCGGAGGAGGTATACCAACCATTCCGACGACGAAGAACCAAAATATCTTAACGACCAGGAACTAGTTTACGAATTGTTATCTTAAGTAGTAGTCATAGAGTTTTCTTTGGATGGATGAAGTTGGAGTTGTGAGGTTTTAGTCTTGCACGGTACATTTGTAATGCACCATGTTCTGGTGAATAAGTGATATGATGGAGGGTGACAACTCGAGGCAATTAAGCTTCGCCCTTCACTCCATCAACTCCTTTTTGTGAATTAATATGTCTGATGTCTTTTGCATCACAAATATTAAATACAATGTAATGAATTTAGAAAAAAAAAAACGTTATTCTCAACAAAAACAAACAAAAAAAAGTATAAAAAAGAGACGGCAGTTGTTATTAGTTTCAGGGGTCCTATTCAAATTGGAAAGTCCATTTTGATTTTCACATGTTATCGTAGTGTCCAGATCTTGCTTATTTGTTGGTCAGTAACAGACGTCGAGTTTTTTTTTTGTTTTTTTTAATGGCATAGTGAAGGCGAACGAGCACACAGGCCACCTAATGGTAAATGGAAACTGTGACCCATAGACATTCGCATTCACAAGACTGCAAGCTTTAGACTGCAAATGCGTTGCCAACCCTGAGTACTAAGATGGAATGCCTCTATGCTAGTCATTACACCGGCTGTCTTATCCCCAAACCGGAACACAACAATGCGAACACTGCTTTTTGGCGGCAGGTTAATGGACAAGATGGTGGTAGCGATCCGGACGGACCTGCACTAATTCCTACTAAAACTTGAAGGCTTGTTTTATAGCTAAGTTTTCCTAATGAATTCCTCGTACTTGTTCTTAAACAGTTTGAAACTAACAATAAATAACAAAGGAGCTCAACGGAGACAAGTTGTGAACTTGAGAGTGCTCCGGAAAGGCAAAGCGAGACTGGCTCTAGTGGAGATCTAGTGCGCTCTTGCATCTCAAAGTGGTTAATTTCCGTCTACCGGAGTGAAACTATTTACCTGTACAAGTCCCGGAAAGAGTTGAATTGTACTATAATGTACACGTACCTACATGTTATATATATACGTAAGGAGTCGAAATTGTGGTGTAATTTTATGCGGTGTTTAATAATAGTAACGGTTAGGCTAGGTTAGGTTAAAAACGGAACCCTTATAGGATCACTCGTGCGTCTGTCTGTCCGTCCGTCTGTCACAGCCAATTTGCTCCGAATTTTGACTGATTGAGTTGAAATTTGGTACACATATGTAAATTGATGACCCAAACACAGATGCAAAGTAAATGAATATTACGTTAAAATAAAGGACATTTTCGGGGGACAACTTATGAAATAAATAAAAAAGTTATGCAAACCTTATTGTGCTATATATCAAATCAAAGGGCTTGTTATGATCACAAATATATTTGTAATTATAGTAAAATAAATAGCTTTTGATAGTATTTATAAAAGAAGACGAAAATTGACCACTTAACCCCCCCCCCCCCCTCTGATCTCTAAACTGCTGAGCCATTAAAAAAAATAATTACAGGAAAACCTATAAGAATTATCCAACAAAAAAAACGTATGTACGGAACCCTCTCCACGCGAGTTCATCTCGCACTTGGCCGGTTTTTATTTCGTTTCAACTACCCAAGTACCTACACTAAGTTACAACAAAATTTAAATAAAACAGATCATAAAGCTACCGGTACCTTCTATTAATGAGTACTTAGGATTTTTTTGATTAAGTGATATTTTTTTATGTAAAATGAAAGACTATTATTTTTGGAGTGCGTGTATTTTTACGCGACTGCGGCAAAACCCAAAAGGAGGGTTATGAGTATGACTTGTACGTGAGTACTAAACGGCTAAACCGATTTTAATAAATTATACGTGGTTAGATTCGTCTTAACCACTAGAGTGTGATAGGATATATTAAAAGTAATTAAATGTGAAAATAGCGAATAAATAACATTACTTTGACGACATTATCCAAACAGCAGTTGGGTTTATTTTATTAGTTATAAGTATATGAGAGCCATTCGTCTTTAACCATTATCATTGTCAATATCATTATTTAATTTTAATTTTATGTTTGCCCTAATTTACTTGACAATTAAGGCGGCCGCATAGTATATAAGAAAAACGGTTCAAAAAACAATAATTATGGCTTAGACGGAGTGAAATAAAAATAAACTTACTTTTTTTACATTGAATTTATGTTTTAAATAAATACCATTATGTCAATAATACTTGTACTTACAGCACATTGATCTTAAGCGCGCGGTCCAGCTACTGAGATTTGTATGGTTAATAGCCAGAGATGAAAAGGTTGATTGTATAAATGAAACACGTGCCAGCCAAAGCAAAGCTGCAAAGTAATATCAAAAAGTTAGCAAACAGTACAACACTCAGTACTAAATATCATATTACTGGGATCTGGGAACAAGGGTACATAAATCACCTGAAGATCAAGTGAAAAAGGGTATAAGTATAGTATAATCCGTTTATGTGTACCGTATAATTGTATATACCCTTTTTTATTACGAGTTACGTCGACTTATACCCTTATACACAGGGGGTCCCTGTGAATAAGGGTATTATTCGAGGTATTATTCGAAGACAATTCCGGATACAATAGGTGGTTAGTTCAGGATTGATCCGTAGGGGGCGCCTCCTTCGACGGTGGTTTGATAGGCTATGATCCCAAACTATTTTCAATAATCTAAAGTACCGGTAAACTGGGGGTACTTTGATTTACGGGGTAACATTGCCCGACCTTAAAACGATAACTGTTTTAGTTGTTATCTTCTTAAATTGTTGAAGTACTAATTATATAACTGTATGAGTAGCTTAGTCCTGATGAAACATTTAATAGAATAATTAAATATTAAAGATAGTTTTTGGGGTGGGCTATGTTACCCCGTAAATCAAAGTACCCCCAGTTTACGCAGCCACCTAATGTGTAGAAAAAAATATTGTTATTATAATAGTAACACCCCAGTTTTTTTTTGGGTTTTATGACCTGGTTACGGGGAACTTTGAGCCACGTCCCCAGATCACTAAAGTAGTAGTAAGTCGGGCGAGCTAGAAGGTCGCGTCGGGAAATGTGGTTGGCTAAGTCAACAAAGGAGATATATGTGTGTGTGCTTCTTATGAGAAAATACGGCTTACATACGAGTATATGCTGCGCATGTATAGTTATTATAGTTTACTTTCTCGCCGAGGATAAACTTTAACGTAAACTAACAAGCAAACATAGAAGGCCTCGAAGAACAGAACATAAATAATAGTACTACAAGTTGTTAGAAATTACATTCTACGATAGCTGACCACATTAACATGGTTCACTAATGTTTGACCAAAAAAATATTGACAAATGATCATTTGACAAACAACGTTTCACCAAATAATCATTTGGCAAACGTGACATTTGACAAAAGTATCATTTTGCAAAAACTCAATTAGCAAATGATCAAATAGCAAACACTACACTTGGTAAATGTGTTAAATAATAAAATGTCAATTGACAGTTTTCCATTTCACCAAATATTATTTCCTGTAGTTTACCTATTTCTGGGCAGAAAAAAATAACCTCGAAGGCCAAGGCGGGAGCAAAGCTCCCGCCTTGGCCTTCTAACCTAACCTATCCGAGTCAGTTCTGCCCGGATTCGTCTTGCTCGTTGCATTTAAAATTTTGTCTGATAACTCCGTTGCTAAATGTTCATTTTGTCAAATAATTACTTATAAAATGTAAATTTAACTGTTGATCATTTGAATAAGTGAGCCATTTTTAAAATGACAACTAGTAAAATGATCAATTGGCGAAACATTTTTTTGCAAAACGTTGTTTGTCAAGTGTAATTTTGCCAAATGACTTTTGGTCAAACGGCAGGACACCCATTAACATATTACAAAACAAACGAAAGAACTTACAAAATTACTTAAAACTACACTTATCTAACAAATTGCTACCAGTGGGCATTGTTCCCAAAATGCTGGCAATAGTTCTTAAAACCCTAAAAATGTAGAGAACTGATATTTATAATCGCGTAATTACCTAGTGTGACAAAGATTCAGATTTACTTTTTATTTTTTCACTTAAGTTTTTTATGGTTACCCATCATTTAATCGGACTTCAATTCATCGATTGTATTATTTTATAGAAGTTCATTATTCAAACGCTATTTTCTGCTGAAAACGTGATGTTTTCATGACCTTTAACATTAACTGGGATAGACCAAAAAAAAACACACGGTTTGTACGTCCTAATTCGAAAGAATAGCTAGTTTTATGAGAGCAATTTCATCAAATTTGTATTAGACCCAATAATTTTGTTGTAATCTTTTTATTAATTCACGAGAATTTTTATGGATGACATGATAATTTTCAATTTCGGATGGCATTTTCTAGTAAATTACAACAATTAAATGATATCCGATGATAAAAAGTGATTGTAATAGTGTGTTAAAACATACAATATCAAGCCGTTCTCGCCGAAACAGTACACCTAGGAGGGCTTCAAGCCAGAAATAAAGATAAATATTTCAAAAACTTAATAATGCACGACTTTAAAACCCAATTCCTCGTAATGGTTTTCTAATTAGAGTTATTGTAAAAATATGAACAATCCCAATTACGTAGCTTAGATAAGGTTAACTTGTCTGTGTAGATTTCACTGGATAACTTACAGCATATTTACAAACTGGATCCATACCTGTGCCTTAAATACGTTCAGAGTGCGAACATGAAACTTAGTCAAAATCGGAAGACCGACGGGCTGAGTGTTACACAACGGCCGACGATAACTTGTTAAGACGTCATGTAATTAATTAACTCCTTTTGGCGTTATTAACGCAGCCTTATTAACACCTTCAAAGAGAACCCTTTAAAGAGACCAACGTCGTAAGTTTCCAAAAATACAACAAGAACAAATTCCTGTGTTCAACTGTATGTTACGTGAAAATATAAAATACTGTAACTCAAGATACTGTAATTTGCTTTGATTTGAAAACGTTTTTTCGTTCGTTCTACCATTACCTATAATTAAAATTCCTTTTTTTTATATACCTTGAAATAATTAATAGGTTATATTGGGAAGATATTGTTTATAATAAATATAGTATTTTAACTAAATTTGATGAAAAAATAATACACTAAGTTTGACAAAATAACATTGCTTAGGTGTGTAGTTATTATTATTTCATCCTTGTGTGTGTTATCATAAATGTTATCATTAAACTAAGTCCAATCTGTACCATCAGAACATGTCCTGGTAGGAGATTCAAGCAACTTGTTCTTGAACGCGACCAAACATTAACCGGCGAGTTAAAGTCGTCACAGCGTAAAAGCCAGGGTGTGCATTCTGAGCTTACCCGCTTTACCCATCGAGTGAGCGAGCTGGTTAGTCTTCGCTCACTCGATCGACTGTTCGACAGACACCCGTTTTTAAGAGAATATCTCCCCGGGGACAAAGACAAAACAAAAAAAATATTGTTTAAGGTACCATTGTTAACTCAGAGGCTATAATTTAATAATAATTTATAAGGTATAATTTGGCATTGTAAGACATAAATTACTCGGACATACTTAAAAAAAAATATATAAAAAAGAATCCGGTTCCTCCCATGCATCTAAGGTAGGTAGGGTGCAAAGGTATTTTTTTTAAATATGATAACAATTGAGATATCATTGGATAGTTTTTTTTTCTATAGGCGTAAAAGGCTTACGAGACGGGCCTCCTGATGGGCATCTTAAAAGTATTTTTCGACATAGGTTTATTTTTTTCTTAGATTTGGCGGACCATAGAATTCCCCTTAACTACAGCCGAGAAGTAAAAATTGGAAAAATATCTAAATTACTACGTACTAAGAATTTTAAAGAAAATCTATTTCGACTAAGTACACTTAATTGGTTCCTAAGATACCAGCGACTAATGTGTTTATAACACACTAAAAATCATCACCAAATAACTGTAACAAGAAAATTAGTTCTTAATATGTACTTATTGTTTTGCTTTATAGTTTTTTGTGTTTATAGTAACGGCTTCATAACGGTACAGAGAGCTTGGTCGGCCAGGCTCTTGTCTGGTTTTATTTTATTTCCCTGACATGAACGGTGTGCATATGTCAGCCCCCACTCACGGCACTCACTCTTAATAACCATAATAAGGGTCTGACGCACATTGGCACCCGTGCATGCTAATCGTTACCCGCAAAGTATTGAGCACGAATAAAACAACAGCCAATTAAGCACAAAACGACACAACTTCAAAAAAATGCACTCCAATTTAAATCAGAACGCTCCGCACGAAGTGTTAAATCGTTCGATATTCAATTTTGAGTTGTGTCCTTTTTGTATTCAATCACACGTCCTTTACAGGGCTGTTGCTGACGTCATGTGGAGAGAAATGACAGAAACATTTTTATTTGCGAATAGCGGAAATTATTTTATCTTTTGTATTAAATTGGTTGGCTGAATTGTGATTTTGGTATAAGTAAATCTTCAACAACTGGGCACTTAAGAAATAGTCATCTAGCTACTAGCTATCAATAAAATAATAAGGGTGGAGGCATAGTCCTCCGAGTTAGCAAAGCGTTTGCGGTCTTAAGATTGAAATCTTGAGATGGTTGACTTGAGAATGAGAAAGTCTATGGGTCACAGATCCTGCTTACCATCAGGTGGTCGGTGCGCTCGTTTTCTCCATCGCAAAAAAAACAAAATGCTACTTAAAAAGCCAAGAAAAAGGTAGTATTTCAAAAATATTGTCAACCCTAGTCAGCTGTCATCTTAGTCATAGAAGTTGTATGACTGATATAACAGCTGACTAGGGTTGCCATGATTTTTGATTATTATTTTTTTGGTACAAAATTTGCTATCACTTTGTATAGTGAGAATGCGAATTTTATTATTGTTAGGACTAAGATAATTTGACTCTGTAACCTCTCTTTAGTCTATGTCTTCCTCGCTTCCCTTCTATATGTCCTTCTATAATGACATTGATGTTTTTTTACTATGGTGATTTTGTTGTATAATATGTCTTGCCATTCACCTTTCACCTCTCCTGGTATCTAGTCTTTTATAACGTTATATTTGTTGACCTGGTTTAGGAAATTTTCATTAGTTAGGTTGGGTACAGTCGAGTTCACAAATATGTGTACACTTTAGCAGTTTGTCACTTTAATTGCTGTTTGAATTCATGTATGGTAGGTTAAACATGACATTGAGAGCCATTATGCACTGCCGACTTGTCGCCGGTGACTCGGTCGCCAGCAACTGTGACTCTTAATAGTTTAAATTAGTGATTACGCACTTGGTCGCCGGTTGGTCGCCTATATTTCGGTTGCCGAGAGACCAAGTCGCCGGCGACATGTCGACAGTGCGTAATGGCTCTAAAGAGACAAGGTACTAAAGTATACACATTATTTATGAACTCGAATGTACAATTGAATATAATTACGCACTGAAGATCAAAACAGTAGCAACTCATAATCATAATACAACTGTATTATAAAATGAACTGTAATACAACTCCTATGAATTAAAAAAAAATACAAGCTAAATTTTAGAGTTGATACTATTTTGCTCTAGTATTGCGTAATGTTCATTCACAAAAAAGGTTCTTGAGTCAGTAGACGGAATATAACTTATTTCAATATTTCTAAGATTAAATTGGCCATTGTATTCACTCGTTTGAAAATAACAAATATTTTTACTTATCCAGAGGTTCTAACCCGACTGAACCTGAAACTGATCGCCTGTGAAATTGAACGGCCGAAACAACAATTTAAATGTTCATAAAGCAGAAAAACTTTTTTACCTATTTTCTACACATATACAGAGGCCCTTGCTAAGATGCATTACGCTAACTAGCGTTTCTATTGGATTCGTTTTTAAACCAATCGCGTTACTCGTAGATAACGTGAAACGAAAAGTCACGTGATCTACCAGGGTGACTGCAGATTGTTGATCCTAACTTAATTTTCCCAACTCAGTAAAGAATTAAGATTCTATTCGTAAAGTGGTTTTTGAAACAATTAAAGTTTAGCATTTTATTGAAATTAAATTATGTTTCCTAATTAATATTAAAATTATGGTCACCTAACATTTCCATCCTGACCCAATTTAAAAATCAACCGATCTGACGAATAAGTATTTAAGTATGTGGGGTGGCCATGATCGCAAGTAAAAAGACTTCATTTTATGTTTATTTAAATTATAAACAAAAGAATTCTCTTTTTTTGAAGAAAATATTTTTTTCGTGAAGAAGTATAAAATCTTTATTTTATTCCCTTATAAATGGGTCACAAACAAAACACAGAATAAATCATTAAAACATAAGTAAAATTAAATACTAAGTAAGTACAATAAATACTTAAATGATTATAACTATAATACACTCAGGAGCAAAAATACCGGGTCAGAGTTCGTTTTTCATACAAACGAGACTATTTCGAAGCCTTGGTTCCTCGCCAGGGGTTGTTTTGAGTGAGATTTAATGGTGGATACTGCGAGGTTCAATAGAGGAGGTCAAAAGTTCTTAAGATACCTAACTGATGGCACAACCAGTTAACACCACAGCGGGAGAGTTTGGGTCAGCACTTGGATTTCCTTACATTTTATTGCCATTTTGGATGTTTTTCTGAACATGCACTATTCCGGCGTTAACCGCAGATTCATTCAGTTGGGTACCTTAGGCACTCTGGAAGTTCTGTATCGATGCTCGGGGTATTCATCATCAGATTTCACTAAAAGCATTCCCTGGCGAGGAACTAAGGCTTCAAAATAGCCTCTTTAGTATGAAAAACGCACTCTGACCCGTTATTTTTGCTCCTTAATGTATGTACAAATGTCCCCTAGGCCACTACCACTGTGAATGGTGCCCATAGGGCTGGCTGCATTTCCTCGTTGGAGCTATTGCTAGCCGTTGCCAAGAGCCAGCCCTATGGACCTGAGGCACGAATCAATAATCAGGAATTGTCTCAACGCTTTTAAGTCTATTTCGTTATGTTCCTAATGGTGTAATGAGTTTTATTTTAACTTTCTTGCTACGCGAAACACGATATATGAAACAAGAAATTGACTGACTGTACGATCAACGCACAGCCTAAACCGCAGGACTTAGAGCCCAGAAATTTGGGGGGATTATTCTTTAGGTTCCTAAGAGTACCTACACTAAGAAATGATTCTTCTAAAATCGTCCCCCTACGGGAAGAAATAGGGATAGTGGCGGGAAATTAATTAAAGTACAAAGTCACTCTTTTCTCAAAGGTCGGCAGCGCAACTGCGATTCCTCTGGTGTTGCAGGTGTTTATGGGTCAAGTCATCATCATCGGTATCAAGTGGCACGCATGCTCGTCTGCCTCCTAATTCACATTTTAAAAAAGTCGGCGTCCTCTAGTTATTTGTTTACGTAGGTAAGCAATGAATGGATAAATTGCGTCTGTACATTGAAATCCAATAGTGATTCCAAATCACAGACTTTTGGATTTGCATTGATTTGTTTTAAACGCTTAAAAACTAAACAAAAAATGGGTAGTTATTTTATCTAGCTACCATGATATAAGCCGAAGTATACTAAGTCCTAAATGCATGGCAGTAAATTCGCGAGCAAAAGTTAGTACCTATATCCTTTAGTATGATATTATATACAATGTAGTTCCACCATATTGTGCGAAGACCCTAGCTTCCGCTACCTACGCTACTCTCACCATAGATAGCAACGGTACATTACCTGACCAATCATTGTGAAATATCAATTTCATAATGTTTTGTAAAAAAATTAAAAATAAATTTAATAACGTTGCTTTTCAATATTCAGCAAAAACCTTACCGTGCAGCGAGCAAAGGGAATTTAAAAACAGTGCAACTTTGCAAGCTTGGATCCATTTTAAACTGGAAACGCTTGTATCAAAGTCGAAAATCGAATACTTGTAATGTGCTGTTGTACAATTCGTACAATTTCGTGAAATGGATTGGTGACGTCATCAATTTAATATTCCGCTATTATATTTCTCATTTGGATGCAAGCCAGGAATTGATTTTAAAGTTCGAATGAATATGGATGATTTTTCGGGTTAAGGGTTTGTTTGCCTTCATTCATTGCTTTAAAATATCAATTGTTTAACACTATAATGCTTTTACATGTTTTTACTACTATTTAAGTACAGTCACGGACTTTAATTGTTGCGCCACTATGGAACCCTGTCATAATGACAGCGTCAAGTGACGAGATAGCGATTACATGTGAATTAATCGTAGGTTTTATACGACAAGGTTCTATAGTAGTTCAATTCGTGACCGTACCTATTGGATTACACGTATGTATAAACAAATTTAAGTAGTCAGATATAACCTACGTATCTACGTCTAGTTGATTATATCGGTTTAAAAATACATTTCTGAGGACAAAGCACTATCGAGATAGAGACGATATTGGGGATAAACTGACGTCGCGCAGGCCTAGTTGGTAGCGACACTAGCGACCCTGCCTATGAAACTTGCGGTCCTGGTTTCAAATCCCGGTAAGGGCAGATATTTATGTGATGAGCACGAATATATGTTCCTGAGTCATGGATGTTTTCTATGTATTTAAGTATATATTTCTCTATATAAGTATTAATATCGTTATCTAGTACCCATAATACAAGGGCTAGAGCTTAGTTTGGGACTAGGTCAATTTGAGAGACATTGTCCCCTGAGAAAAAAAAAAACTATATACTGGTTTAGAAGTTACATAGACAGGTAGGTACTTATCCTAAATAAGTTTCTATCAATATCTTTAATGCACAGCATCTGCTAATCAAACCAAAGAAACTAAAACTAATTAGGTAGGTCTACGTTAAGAACAGTAGTAGTGTAGGAGATCTTGTTGCCAATGTCCACTACATCATCAGATCAGTTCCTTAAATACCATAATATTTTTCAGTAATGCTGCTGTTTTTTACAATCACTTGCAAGATTAAAATCGCTTTGAAGACATACGAACAAACATATTAAAAACCAGTTCAATACGATTATTTTTAGACTAACAAAGAAAGTGATTACTGCGCCATCTTTGGGCTCGCGGCGGAACTAACAAGCTCCACGCTCCACGCTCTCGAGTACGTCAAGGAAACGCAACCAACAGGTGGTCGATAGATGCGAGATGACAGGGCGATAGCACGATGTCGCTATGTTCTGTTATTGGACAGATTATGATAATACGGGCGAAGAAGCTGAAGAGACCCTGACTTTGATTTTGGTTTTATCACGATAAGATATTTAGTAATGGATTGTGAAAGGTTGTACTTTAAAAGTGAATGGTGACACGTCAATTTAAAAAAGTAGAATCGATTTCATTTCATTTGATGGTTAGAATTTTTATATTCGAACTTTGAAGCAGATTTATAAATATTTAAAAATATAAATATAATCTAAAACAGTATAGAGAGTATAAATGAAAAATCTAAACACGTGGCACATTTGGATCAGGAAAACGTTTTACTGATATTCGTCGGTTCGCTACACATGCCATCTGGCGCCGAATTTTGTTTTTTTGACGAGACAAATGTAATATTTCGTATATTGTGAAACTGAGGGAGTGGTAGACGTTGTATAAATTGGTTATTTAGAGAGAAAAACTTCAATAATGCCTAAACGTGTTGTCGTTCCGGTCATATTATTATGTTATGTCACATATTTTCACTTATTACTGGTACACCAATAAAAAAGAACTAGATACATGTATGTGGATGTCATAGTTACTACATAGAATATACAACCTTTTGTAAAATAGAACGCTTAATTTGTTTTTGGGCAATTCTTTAAAAGTTTGTACCTAATTAAGGACTTGAATTAAGAAACGTTTACTATTCCGCTGAGATACGAAAATTAGTCGTACGTTTATATACTACCTCTCAAAGCCAATGAGCAGTAATTCAAATTCAATAAATGAAGTAAATTCAATCCTCACCCGATAGTAATATGCTTGCACTTGCTACAGGAGCTTTGTCTGAGATTCCACCATTTGTCTTTATAAAAGTTCAACTAATTTTCATAACTCAGTGGAAAAGTTAACGTTTCTTAATTTTTCTCCTTAAGGTGCAAACCACAAACATTATATAAACTAGCAGACTAAACATTATTTCATGCCTACATTAGACTAGTATAAAAAATGCCACTACCCCTTTCCCTCTAATACTAAATCGTATAAACCTATTTCTTTTTTGCGATTATTGCAACACCAAGGCACACATAGACAATTTTGAACCCGTGGCAGTCGTCATCTATGTTAAGTTACATTTAAGCGACATATGGCGTTAAATTTTTGTTGTGGTGAACGAGCGTGGGATATCTTGTGGGAAATAATGTTATTTTGAAATCAAATGTGAATTTAAAGTTATAAAATCATGGTGAAATGCTGTGTTCCCTTGTGTTACAACGCATCATACAGGAAAACCCCTGAAATTGCGTTCCATCGGTAAGTTAGTCATAGATTTATTTTTGCTTACAGCGTCCTAACTAACATTGGTCTTCAAATATTTAGAAATAATTACAAAGGCAATAATTCATGAGCCTGATAAAACTTTCAATTTAAGGTTTTCTAAACAAATACGAGAAATATTTCAGTTTCACTAAATAAAATAACCTCATTAGGCACTTAATGTACTGTGCAATTTTATGCAAGGCCTAACTAGGCCTAGGCCTGACATTTGTTGGATATTGCTTCTAAGCAGTACTGGATTTAACAAAATTGTGATCGCTACTCATTGTGATGCACTTGACCGACCTCATTTATTATTGCGTTGTTTTGTAATAGGTACTTACCCTGAAAACAATTCAAAACATAACGTAATTTACGCACTGTGTACTGTTTTGTCTTGTTCTGGTATTATTTATGAGTTAGCTATCTTATCTACCTAAGTAAATTGCGGGAAAGTTCATTTCATGGAACTTCATGACACAGCTTTTGCAAGAAAGAAATTAATAAAAGTATTTTTTTATACTGTTAATATTTTCAAGTTTCAGTTACCTTAATACGTCCTTGTTTTTGTATTAGTGTGAGTTAATCTTTTATGTGTGCTAGTTTATACAATGTCAACATGAGCATTCTGCCTGTCCTAACCTACGGTGCCCAAACATGGTCACTCACAGAGAGTCAAAAGTCCAAACTGAAGGTTTGCCAACGAGCAATGGAGCGCAGTATGTTACGTGTCAAAAGGACAGATCGCATCCGGAACACCACACTACGCTCCAAAACACGCATAGCTGACGTAGGAGAAAAAACCGCCAGGCTTTAGTAGGATTGGGCCGGTCACGCCTGCCGCATACACCCGGACCGATGGGCTAGCGTAGCCACCAAGTGGGTGCCGCAAAATGGGCGGCGTAAACGGGGCAGGCCTAGACGGAGATGGCGGGACGACTTGGACGCATTCCTCAACAACTGGCCGGAAGAGGCACCAAATAGGGACTTATGGAGATCAAGGGGAGAGGCCTTTGCCCAGCAGTGGGACACTCATACAGGCTAGGAAAAAAAAAAAAAGTTTATATAATGTCTGTGGTGCAAACCTCTAAGGAAACGCCCTTTTGCAAATTTAAGACTGCGTCCCGTACATCTGACCAAAAGTACGTTTGACTTACGTTTCGCAAAAACGTGTTTGTGCTTAAACCATTACATATTACGTAGGTAATATGAGATCATTAAATAAGTTGGGTTAGGTTAGACAAAAATAATGAAAATAATAGGGCAGGAAGTATCTCTTTGTGAAAGGAAAGTTTGTAAAGTGACATAGTTTGCCAAATGATGTTTTGGTTAAACATTTAAAACCTTAAAACTGTATGCGAAAAGAAATAGTGGGATTTCTGATTCGTTCAATTGGGAAAGACGAAAAAAAATAACTCACGGTTTTTACATTCTGAATCGAGAGAATAGGTAATTTTAGGAGACCGATTTCATTAATTTTGTATTTGACCCTGTAGTTTTGTTTTAATATCTTTATTTATTTAGCAGACATTTTATGGATGACATTATTATTTTAAATTAGGGTTGGCATTTTCTAATAAATTACAACAATTAAATTATATCGAATGATAAAAAATGATTGTAATAGTGTATTAAAACATACTATTTCAAGCGGTTTTCGCCTAACGCAAGATACACCTACGAGGGTTTCAAGCCGACAACGAAAGTCAAACAAAGGTTAAATGTACTTTTGTCGAAATATACGAAATAGATAAATATTTCAAAAACTTAAAAATGCAGAACGGCTTTAAAACCATATTTCTCGAAATGGTTTTTGAAGTAGAGCAATAGTAAAAATATGAACAATCCCAATTAGGGTCGTCCGTTTACATAATTATTGCAGTAATAATTACATAAACAAGAAAAAAAACATAATCCATAAATAACATATGTAAACTAGGATAAAATAATAGCCCTTATTAGCTACACTGACAGTCAAGACAAAATAAACTCTAGTAAAGTTAGTTACCAAAATTGAATGCTTCAAAAATTAACTTGTAGGTAATATGCTAAAACCATAGGATGGCATTATTACACTCAGGAGCAAAAATAACGGGTCAGAGCGCGTTTTTCATACTAAAGAGGCTATTTCGAATCCTTGGTTCCTCGCCAGGGAATGCTTTTAGTGAAATCTGATGATGAATACCCCGACTATCGATACAGGACTTCCAGAGAACCTAGGATACCCAACTGAATAAATCTGCGGCTAACGCCGGAATTGTGCATGTTCAGAAAAACATCTAAAATGGCAATAAAATGTAAGGAAATCCAAGTGCTGACCCAAACTCTCCCGCTGTGGTGTTAACTGATTGTGCGATCAGTTAGATATCTTAAGAACTTTTGACCTCCTCTATTGAACCTCGCAGTACCCACCATTAAAACTCACTCAAACAACCCCTGGCGAGGAACCAAGGCTTCAAAATAGTCTCGTTTGTATGAAAAACGCACTCTGACCCGGTATTTTTGCTTCTGAGTGTAGTTAGTAGTTTCATTGTTCTGTGATGTAACGCAACACTTTAGTCAACAAAGTAAGAGGCCAAGGATGCAGCCCTGAGGAATTCCTCTTTGCAAATAACACTGTATTGACATAGTTTCGAACATCCGTCCGTCCAATATCCGCTTGCCAACCAACAGGCAATCTTCCAAGATTTTAATATTAAAATAGTCTAAATTTCCTTGTTTATTGTGTATATGACGCTTAGTTAAGTTGGTCAAAATTAGTAAAAGGCTAATGTTCATGGGTAAGTAGGTTAAAAATAAGATCTAATTATTTTATTAAAGACAAGCTTATTCACGTGACTATTTTTGCGTTGACAATCGCACAGGAACTGTGTTTTTTTTTTCGGGATAAAAGGTAGCTAATGTGTAAAGGTAGCAATTGCACATTTCATTACAAATTCATAGTTTTCCAACGTGAAGAAGTAACAAACATACTAAATTACACACACACTCACTCGTATGCATTCGCATTTATATAATATTAGTAAGATTATACAAATACTTCATCGCATTTTCCACAACAATATACTAGTTATTTTTTATACAATAAAAAATATATTTAAAATAATATAATTCAGTACATAATTCTATTGCAGTAGTTATTTAAGCCAATTTGGAATTATACTCTAAATTTGAATTAGGATCTGAAAACGTAAATTTAAAACTTGATTCTAGACTAACAAGAATAGAGTTAGAATTTTATATTAGTTTAGATAAATAGATATTTATAATTAGAGAACACGATCCAAATGGATAATATCATAAGTGCTTAAATTGTTTTTATTTTTTATTTATTACAATTTCACACACAAGCTTACAGCATAGCTAAGACGCTTACATGATATTATATAAAATGACAAATTTTACAACAGTCACAGAAAATCTTTACGGATAATTAATTAAAATACTAATTATATGTAAATACATGTAAAAAACACAAAACTCGTTCAAGAGCTTGTATTTAACCGTACCTACTTGAAAACTTTTATTTTTTTACATCAATGTCTTAGTTTAAATTTCTGTCTCTAATAAAACATCAGGATTTTGTAGTATATAATACTGAAGCCTAAATTGCTTCAATCTCACCGAAAAAGCAGTCATCAGATATTCATGAAAATTTCGTTACAAATTGCATGTCTCATCTGACACACATACATAACAGTAGTACCATTGCTTTGCAGCTCAAAATGAATTTGTCACATGAATAAAATAAATTGAACAGGAAATAAATTGAATAAAACTGACGCAATATTTTTAGTTTATGAATATATGTGATACGTGCTTCAAGCGCATACCATAAATTTTACGAAGGTTTCCCAAATAAATGTAATTTTAAAACGGATTTTCAAACTATACAAAGCGTTTATGTTGTCTTTCCATGCTAAATTTCTGAACTATTTTTTTTGTAGCTAAGCAAAATCAATGTTCTTTACAGATCTATTTATTATCACTTTAATTAGTATTAGTAATTGAGGTTTTTATTTTTTCACTTTTTAGTTCGTAGTGTACTTAAAGTAAAGTTTTAATATTGAATACATAAACAACAGTGTAATAATATTATTAAATGTAGTTAATCACATGCCTATAGACTTTACTTTTGAACTACAAAATTTTGCTCAAAGTTTATCATATCAATAAATCACAAGTTAAATATAATTTGCTGCAATCAAATACCACTAATTCTAGTGTCACATTTTCTATGATTGGCCAATAAATTTTGAAGTATCGCGGATTTGAGATATTAGTGTAGATAACGCAGAATATATGGTAGTTGGGTACATTGCCGATGATTTACGGCAGAATTAGGAGGGAGTTAAGCCGCGAGAAATATTACATGCTACCGTGGAAGAAGCATTTTCTACAGAAATGAAGATATTATATTATAGTTGTTTGATGGAAGTAGAACGGAATATTTTAGGACGTGATGAACTTTTTAGAAATTTATTCTTGATAAGTTGTTCACAGAACCAATATGGTCAGCCTATACAGGGTGTGCCAAAAACCAACGCCAAAACTGAGAGGGCTAAAAAGCTATCGATTTAATCCCTATGTATGTCCAGAAATGTTTACTAGTTTCAACGATATCGATAATTTTAATCTGAAATGTAGTAATTTTCCCTTATACCCATGTCACGAAAAATCCTTCATTTCATGTTTTATTTCATACGTTTTTCAGTGGTATCTAGGATGGTAGAATGGTTTAGAGTGGGGAAAGTTTTTTTTTAAATATTTTTTTTAAGTAATCACATACTTAAAGTATTTTTTACAAGCAAAGTGAAAAGCAAACATTGGGACGCCTAGCATGGAGGAACAAACTAATAGTTTATCATCATTGTTTAAAAAAAACAACGAGGAAATGGGTTTAAAAACTTCGCTGATTTGTAATGATTCTAATAATGTAAAGAAATAAAAATCACTAAAAAGTTATGAAATAAAACATGAAATTAATGATTGTTTGTGACATGGACATAAGGGAATCTTAGAAAAATTCTGATTAAAATGATCAATATCTCCGAAACAAGTACAAATCGCTGAACATACATAGAGGTTAAATCGATAGCTTTTTAGCTGCTCTATCAGCCCAGTTTCGGCGGCGTTTTTGGGATACCCAGTGTACGCAGATAAACCACATTGTTTTTGGCATAATTATCGTATTGCTTTTTAAGGCCGCTATTTTCTTTTAAACTTTTCTCATAGAGTGTTTAGTTTGTATAATAATATATGTTTATGATAATAATTTGCCTTTATTCATGGAATGGTATTTGCGTCTAACTCTTTACGTAGGTAAAATAGCAGGGAAACAGAAAGATATTGTTAAAACGCTTTCTAACCTTAAAACTGAAAACCCAACCATTTTTGAAGTAATGCACTTTTTACAGGCATTACGGAAATGGCTACAAAGTTTAACCGTCAGCTGTAAGTGAAATTTGCATCCGCCCATAAAATCTTAATAGTGTAAACGTTGGGTGCCTTACTGATGCACTTTTAAAACAGCTCATTTTATACTGCTTCCGCTTGAAAAATGAATCCAACCAATAGGTATCACATTACATAGTAAGTAAATTATTTTGATATGTATTTAAATATTTGTATCTATTTACGAGTACCTATGTAGGTATTTGATGATGTATTTTTTAGTTTATTTTGTATTTTTTTGTCTTATATAAATTTGTACTTGCTTACTCGTTGCACAACCTTACGTTACACTACACATAAATACACACATTCACACACGCCTTCATTCCCAGAGTGATAGAGCTACAGAATTACCAACAACTCTAAAAACTAGTTGTTGATCTTTCACTTTTCTCAATTAATTGCATTGTTTTGTTTTTTATTTTGTACAGTTAGTGGGAGTATATTCGGAGTTTTCTAACAAGAGCAAATGAAAATAAAATAACATGAAAGTCACAGATTTTGGCCATCAAACAGGTTATTATGACATAGCTATGCAGTTCATTTTACGTTAAGCGTAACAACAGAACTATAGCAGTTTTATAGCTCTGTCCTTTTCTCTCAGCGTAAAAAGTACAGTGAAAAAAAAAACGCAAACATTGACTATAGGTACGCATGTAAGTCTATTTCTTTGGCACGCTCTGCAGCCTAAACGTCTTGTTGGATTTTATGAGGTATCTTTAGATTCATCTTAGAATATGGGAGTAACATAGGCATATCTTAATCATAGTAATGAGAGCAAGGGGTTATTGAAAAACATATATAGACGGTAGTACGAGTATACTGGAGAAGAGCCGAATCTTAAGTACCAGGAACCGAGCATGCAAAACTGAACAACAAGATGTATGGTGGCTACTACTTATTACTACCCTATGAATATTCTTAGTTTTGACACATTTTCCTGCTCAAGCTACGCTTAAATGTTTTTTATTTTTATTTTTATTTTATGTTAAATTCATTGTTTTATATCATGCTAGGTTAAGCTTTATAATTGTATAATATCATAGTAGTATTTTAAAAAAACGACTGACTGTTAAGTTTCTTGCGGCGTTTCTTCTCAGCAGTGGTCTCTTGCGAAGCGCTGGTAGATTTTGACGTGTAAAAGTGCCCGTGCGGCCTAGAGGTACTTACTAAATAAACATCTTTTATCTTTTTTTTATCCTTATGAACGTGGAAGAAGCGAAAGAGATCTGTCAGAATCGCAGCAGGTGGAAAGAAGTAGTCTCTGCCTACCCCTCTGGGAAACAGACGTGGTTTTTACGTATGTATGTATGTAGACGACAGAATCAAAACATGGAGTTGGGTTTTAAAAGCTTGCATTTTATTACACAGATTTTACAGATACCTGACGATGCGCTAAGTGTAATTGCGGTAGTTTCCTATGCTCCTATAAAGCTTGCGGTTCCGGTTTCGATACAAGGTTAGGAGATTAGTGTTTCTGAGTCTTTGCTGTTTTCTAAATCTAGGTCAATAGATATGACAAAAGATGTAAACAAATCAGTCTCTTTGACACGTAACCTCAATGTTTCTGCAAAAGAGTTTTGATTCAAAAAACGTACTTAAACGTAGTTATTTATCTGAAACATATTATTAAAGTAACAATAAAGCGTGGACATCATTAAAATACCTCACGCGTAGTCCAAAAGTACGTGATTACGGAGTAATAATGTTAAATGGCTTTATGTTTTTTAAATATTTATCTAAATAAGTATGTTTATCGAAGTTTTGCACCCAAAGTATCAGTCCAGTCAACTTGTGTGTCATTTTAAAACAAGTATTATTTAATCTTATTTTGGCGTGTAAAAGTAAACATGTTATGCTCTAAACCGCTACTGCAAGGTGTTATTGTACAGTGTACTTACCGGGGCAGGTCGTTACAGCGATGGGCTAGCAAAGGTGTCCGCGACTTGTTTTTAGCTCGGATCTCCCTTTCTATCTAGTCTATAAGGATAGAGACGCACTGAGAAAGTACAACTCGTGCTAGCCAGAATGCGAGATAATCGCGGGATATGGCAAACTAGACAATTTCTTTCCACAGGAGCGTAAGCATATCAACTGCCTTTGCCTGAATTTTACGATCATATTTCGTGAAAGCGGTAAATGGATTTTCTTCGTGGCAGAGTTTTGTGGGTTTGGGGCTTTATTTTTGTAGTATAATTATGTTCATCTACAAAAAATATTTTAAGTAGAATATGAGGATCGTGAAGTTAAAAATTTCCATACAAAATGCGTTAACGTTTCCCACCCCTTGAAGCTAGTCCTATCATGCATAACTATGTCTGTACGACCTTTTTAAGAAAAACTTTCATAGATTAAAAAAAAAAAACGGGCAGACCTTTATAATAGCTACAACATATTTAAAAATCGTGGACAGAGGACTTGATTTATGAGTGAGAAACGTTATCGCTCGGAGCAATAAAATTATGGATTTAAGTTTATCTCGATCAAAACATTAAAAGACAAACTTTTGTTGCCGAGTGTATTTTTTTGCATAGTCATCACATCACATCATTTGCTTGTCACAAGAGTTCCCATTTACAGTCGACATTTTCCGACTCCATGATCAGATCAGCTCTTAAGTAGATACAATATTATGGCATTGTCATTGGGTTTACATACGTAGTCCACAGTCTATTCCATATGGGAACTGGTACAAAATTGATTTGTAAGATTCGACCTAAACCAACTAATCGACTAAAATTGAATTAAATAAAATTATAATGGAAAAAAATCTCCTATAAATTAACAGTGTTCCAAAAAATGCCCAAAGAATGACATAACCTCAAATTCACATAACACTTTTTCTATCTCGTTTTTGAATCAGGTTAATTTAGTTGCAAACTACTACTTACTCACTAACTAACTAAGGGTTTAGTCGGTTAATTATTCTTCTCTAAGGTTCAATTATTTTTATTTGTATGCCATAAAACAATTGAATTAAGCAAAACATTTTTTATTCATAGGAGTAGATGTAACAATTCGAAGACCACTTTGTTGCCAGACTGTACGTATATCCCCACACATTTTTTTTTTTAATAATAAAATTTGAACACTTTAATATCTTCAACAAACAGCCATAATTCCGGCTTGAGTCGTTAATCTAGTTAAAAATACATGATATTGTGAAAAGAGTCGAGTCGGGATTAATTGACGAGCCGTGTAAACACGAGCGGGTTGTGTAAACATGTCGTAATTGTGGTCTTTTATTTATAACGGATGCTGTTTTGATGGACCGTCCGCGCGGAAAGCAGTGCTTCCTCAGATTTAAGACGGACTTCCACTAGGAATTTAGACTTCGGTTCGTGTATAAAACGCCGCTAACACTCTGTCAGCGTAGGCGGAGCGTTGTGCCGCATTGTCTTGTCCTTAAAATAAAGAAATAACGTTTATTAACACACGTCTAAAAAAAGTACAGAAGAACCGATTGACAAAGAATAATATAAACACAAAAACAAATGGTTCCAGCTCAGGCCAGAGCTGAGGGCGTATTACTTAACGCACTTTCAATCGGAATCGCTTTCATTTTGACAGCGCAAAGGCGAGTCTTCATACAAAATGTAAACAATTGTTCCACTGTGAAGCCGATTGCGATTGCGAGTGGCATGCCTATCTATTGCCTAATAGCGACGCTGGTCTGGCTTGATGACATCGCAGCGAACATAAAATAATAATAGGAAAACAAAACCAAAAACAAATCCCCCATCGCGTCTGTTTATCAAGTTGTACCAATTACAATTAAAAAAAACTTATATCACCGTACTGTGATTGTCCATAAAAAATATGAAGTCAATATATTACATATCCCAGATACCTAACGTTAACCTTGTTTTATAACCAACACGTCTTTATTTTAATCTTTTTTTCCACTTACTCTCAAGTGGTAAATGAAACAGCTATTCGTCGCCATATTTAGGTTAGGATGCGTCTGCGCAGCGTTTGAGTGACGTGACGGATGCGGGCTGAAGTAAACGGCCCTTTAGTGAAATTAGGAAATGAGGCACGATCGATAGCTTTCGTATTGCAATGGGACAGATAATATTTGAATTTCCAAGATGGTGTTTGTTTTAAAATAATTATTTATTACTTTATTACCTAGTAATGTTACTTTTAAGTATTATTGTATTTTACTATGGGAAAAAATGACCTTCTGCTGGAGTTTCTTGCGGCGCTTCTCCGCAATGATGGTCTTGTCCGAAGTGCTAGTAGATTCACTCATGATGAGCACTCATGTGGCCAATTTACCGAATAAATATTTTGAATTTAGAATTTTGATGACAAACTCATTGCGTTTTAACCGACTTCAAAAAAGGAGGAGGTTCTATGTTCTAACTACTGCATGTATTTTTTTTTGTATGTTCAACGATTTTAAATCAATTTAGGTCTTAGTTCTTCGTCAATGTTTGTGAACTCTTCATTGTGCATTAAGAAACGGCATAATAATTTAGTACAAAATCGAGCAAATCTCTTTGAGGGATTTCTGCCACCTTTCATAAGTGTGTTATAAAAATTGTGTGTTGTTAAGCAGAGCTCTGAACCAGTTTCAATATTGCGTTTAATATAAAAAAAAAGATAAAAGATGTTTATTCAGTAAGTAGGCCGCACGGGCACTTTAACACGTCAAAATCTACCAGCGCTTCGCAAGAGACCACTGCTGAGAAGAAACGCCGCAAGAAACTCAACAGTCAGTCGTTTTTTAAAATAAGTACTACTTATGATATTATACAATTATAAAGCTTAACCTAGCATGATATAAAACAATGAATTTAACATAAAATAAAAATTAAATTAAAAAACATTCAAGCGTAGCTTGTGCAAGAAAATGTGTCAAAACTAAGAATTTTCATAGGGAGTAATAAGTAGTAGTAATAAAAAAATATTTATATAAAATATATATATATTTTTTAAAACCGGTATAACTTCGTTCATACCTTAACCGATTGACAGGAACGGTTTAAAAAAACTAAATTTGGTATGTAGTTAACCGGTCAACAGGAAAAACCAAATTGAAAAACTGCTATTAACTTGTATTAACCGGAAACCTTAGTCACGCCGTCACGCCACGCCGTCCTTGACCAACAAGTGGCGTAATGTAACGTAATAAAAATATGCGGCAAGTTCTAAATTAACCGGTTAATTTCTCTCAACAGAAGGAAATATGTTTAAAACCGGTTATTTCATTAACCGGATCATTTGACGAAACCGGATTAAATATTAACCGGTTTTCGAATCCTGTTATTAAGACGTTTGTATGTTTAAAATTTGTGATTCAATCACGCATAACAACTAAACAAATTTAAGACACCGCTGCTCCATGTCCTAAATTTAGATATTAAAATTTTATCGTCTCGAATTATTTTACGATTTCCTGAAAAATACCGATTAACGTTCTACGCAGACATAATCTCGGGCTTTTGCCAGTAAAAACATAATAAATAAACACGATTAATTCATAATCAAAATCGTTTATTTTAGGCTACTAAGTAATACCTTTTTCTTTTAGCCTACCGCAAAACAGCATAAGAAGAATAAGACAACCGATCAAATTATTACAGTCCATTACATTCGGGGCCTGAGGTGAAGGGCGCCGCGCCTCTCTTTTCCCGCCAGCAGTATGCACTACACTGTATAGTGCTGTCCCGTACCAGCACATACCTACTCGCTCACGTACGTACTGTAGCATAGAGACGGTTAAGTTTTGACAAGTAAGCACTTACGCAGTCTTTATATTGCAAAAGGTAAACACTTTATAATACAAAACAAAAACAATACAATGAGATAAATAGGTAACCAATCATTTTATTGAATTTATCTTCATAGAATGTACCATTTCATCGAATTTCATTATATCGAACGCTATTTTATATGAACCGTAAAAGGTTAAGGTTAGGTTAGAAATGTTATGAGCAAAAAAAAATCTCATGCGTCGAGAAATGCCTTTCGATGAAATGAAAATGTATTTTAATAGTTATAATTGGCCACGGAGATTAAGATAATTGAGCTACGTCATATTATTAACATAAAAGCTTTTCATATGCACAAACTCGGCTATACGTTAAACGACGTATTATACGCTCTATAGGTTCATATTAAAATCATTTTACGACTGGTTTTTATTTCGCAATTATAGAAAATCAACATTTAAAATTATTCCTCTATTCTGCTGCCCGCCATAATGCCATGATACTGGTGAAGTAGCTTTATCACGCCGACGAGGTCCAGGGTCATCTTCTAGGCTCTCCCTCCCATGCTTAAATTCATATGACCACTTTTAGACAGTAAATAATGAAGGAGCGGACTCACGGCAAACTAAATCCATTTCTTCTTTAATAGACTTGTGTTTTTTTCCCTGTTTAGTCAAGAATTTTATCACTTATTAACATTGTAAAATCGCTCATGGTGATCACGTTTGTTCAGCAGTTGCAGACAAACAAAAGAACGTGTGGGCTTTATATTTACTTTTTTTTACTGTCAATGAATGACTCTTACTTAGCGGCCAGTATTAAGAAGTTTACTAAAAAGGATTGCAAGATACCAATACCGAGTATTTATTGAACGCCTCTCGTAGCATAGCATGAAATCTTTTTTCACTTGGTCACTACTGGAAATGGATCACTTTCAACCCTCGGTTATCAATCTACTATTTACATTTATAAAATTAGTATGGACAATACACCATCATCCACTTACATCATCATCATCATCATGTCAGCCGAAAGACGTCCACTGCTGGACATAGGCCTCCCCCAAGGCTTTCCACTCAGACCGGTCTTGTGCTTTTCGCATCCACCGCGCTCCCGCGATCCTGACGAGGTCGTCACTCCATCTTGTTGGAGGCCTACCTACAGCTCGTCTTCCGGTCCGCGGCCGCCACTCCAGAACCTTCTGACCCCATCGGCCACCAGTCCTGCGAGCAATGTGCCCCGCCCACTGCCACTTCAGTTTAGCTATTCTTACATACCACTTAGATACATAACTACAAAGAATATTTTACTTGGGGAGCAGAGGCAGAGCGGTGGGGCGTATTCTCATACTGAAAAGCGTGCGCGAGGCATTGCAGAGGCGTTTTTGACGACAGGTTAGTCGCGTTGGTAGTGACTTTGCCTACGAAGCTGGCAGTCCTCGGTTCGGTAAAATTAGATATATGTGTGATGACTGATGACCGCGAGTTTGTTCCTGAGTCTTGGATGTTTTCTATGTATTTCTCAATGTAAGTAAGTTTATCGTTGTCTAGTACCCATAGTACAAGCCTAGAGCTTAGTTTCGGATAGGTCAATTTGTGCGATTGGTCCCTTCATATTTATTTATTTATTTTAGTATAGGATCGCGCTGCAACGTCCCGCCTCCGCTCTCTATGCGTATGCGGCTTTGAAGTCGGGTTATTGGAACTTATAACATGACACGCAAAACACGCAAATCATAATGTTTAATGTAAACATGATAAAACCCCCCGTTGTTGTTTGGTATTATACGATCTATAAAGAACGCCTATTTATTGTTTTAATCGTTCATAAACAACTCTCAGATGAGGTGTTTATCTTATTTTATCGTTCTGACGATTGAATTATTTTTACTTTAAAAATGAACAATGTGTTAAAATTATAAAGTCTATTTCTGTGTTAACTCGATCAATTCTAATTTCATTCTGTTTTCGGCAAAGTTCTTCAACCTTTTTATGGTTCCGTACTCAAAAAGTAACCCATATAGTTTGTCTGTCGGTCTGTCCGTAGTGTGACTCAAAGACTCCTAACCTACTGCAAAAGTGTATTTTTATGTAGGTTTATTTAAATTACGCCCACAAAGTTATAATATAATTTAATTTATATTATAACTTTTAGGTATAGTATTTTTTTAGATTAGGATACTTGCAAAGCAAAAGATAAAGATAAAAGATGTTTGTTCACTTACACTTATGGCACTTTTACACTTCAAATACCATCGCTTTGCAAAAGACCACGGGTGAGAACAAACGCCAAAAGAAACTTAACAGTCAGTCCTATTTTTTTTAAACTAAAACTTCACGTGAAATATTTTTGAATAGGATTTTTAATTGATAATCACATATACACACACACTCAAATTAATATGTATAAGTTAGCTGCGCCTCAATAATATATTATTCAATAACTTTTTTAAATAAGACATTATCTGTTATTCACATGCTATATGATCACTTTTCCCTTCCTCTTCCCCCGCTAACTCTCTTCAGTAGTCAAAAGAAGTTAAAACAACAACCCACAAGCGCGAGGAATACTACCTATAAAATACCGAATCAAGAGCTCACTTTAACAAATGACTACCAAACTAAAATTTACACAGGAGTGCTATGAAGTATTGTGATTTAAAAGTGCTCTGTAAAACTCAAAATTGGAGAAGGCCGATTGCCTTCAAGAGGTATGTCCCGGCCCCTCCACATGTGGTTATCAATTTTTCGAGGTAGAGACCTCGTAACGTTGTTCTCCTAGTCACTATTTTTAATTTAATGATATTTAGCTTACATTTATAACGGTTTTATTGGTGTTAGTTTTAAAATAATTATTTATTACTTTATTACCTTATAATGTTACTTTTAAGTATTTTTGTATTTTATTATGGGAAAAATGACCTTCTGCTGGAGTTTCCTGCGGCGCTTCTTCTCCGCAATGATGGTCTTGTCCGAAGCGCTAGTAGATTCACTATATATTACCGACGTGTAAAAGAGCCCTCATGTTGCCAATTTACTGAATTAATATTTTGTATTTTGATTTTTTTGAATTTCAACAACCATTTCGGAAAAATATACCTGCCTACACAATAAATATAATTAGCCCTATGTTCATCTAGAATAATGTCTCATAAGTTTTTTTTTGTTGCAGCTGTTCCACACTTCCAAAGATACCCATCTACATACGACATAGATAACTATAACCTTTTCTTAGATTCACACGGTCTGGTACCAAAACACCTACTCCGCAAAGCATTATCCTCCCCATTATACTCCAAAGTGCCGTAATGGAAGTGGGTTCGTGAAGGCGATCACCTAGCAGCTAGAGCATTACCTAAATCTTTCACTTACCTAGACGATCGACACACTTTCTCGAATGGGCAGCTATTCCTATCCATTTTTTACCTGAAAAAGGTCCATAGAGGTCTTAAGAATCCAAGAATACTCGGAAAATGCTGGCTGAAACCTTTTTAGTTTTGTAAGAAAATTTTGTTTGATAAATTTGTTAAAGTGTAGATTATTAAGGCTCTACGCTAGTCGGTAAAACCATCTTTTTTACATGTTGTATATTACAATACGTGTTAAAACGGTAGCTCTTATTTATTGACAGTACCTAATGGCGGCCGGGATAAAAACAAGACCAATTTTTTATGGTCTATTTTCGAATCATTATGGCCTTATAGCAACATAAGTACTGAGTTTTTTAAAGATTGCCGCCTTATTAAATAAAACGAAACCGAAATAGATCAAACCTGTTTGGGCCTCTTTGTAAGTAAAGGACATCATCCGGGTTTCATACATTTTTGGTCCAAACAAAAAAGTGCCGGCCAAAAAAAAAGAAGCTATAATCTGTTAGATCTTATTCGCCTGAGCATTTGTTATTATGGCACCAAAGCTGTAGTACCAATATCCATAGTTTTATTCTAGTTAGAAAATTAAATATTTCGGTGAATTGAACTAACAAAAACCAATCAATTATACCATACTTTACATTTGAACATATTTTGGTAAGATACGGTGGTTTCAAAAATGTTTTGGTGCCATAGTAAGAAATGCTAAGGCGGGTAAATTGTATCAGAATAAACCATATTTTTTTTGGCCGGCACTTTCACTTTTGGACCAAAATGGATGATGTCCTTTTAGTACAATCTAAAAACTATAATCCTAAGACGCTCTATCTTCTATCTATGCTTATTATTTTACCGGTTGAATAAGTTACTACGCATCATCTGCGATTTCTGACTTTTCTCGTCATATACAATAAAACTGATACTACATTAAAGTGTAGATTGTGAGAACAATATTAATATGTATTAATATCGGTTCATTGCCTGTCTGTAACTCGTCGTGGGCATTCATCTTAAATAAATAAATATTATTCATAGTAAAGCTTCATTTGCAAATAAGAATGTTTTCGTATTCATTATTAACGCCACATAATATCAAATCAATGAGTCTAGACAAGTTGCTATCGAATACGAACGTTAGTTGATCACCTGTCACTTACAAAATATATGGATTTGGGATAGACCAATACTACCTACATTGTGCATCAAGGGTAGTATGAAGGGAATTACTAACGAGAGTGTTAGAAGCCCGACGCCGAAGGCGGAAAGTTTTTAATGACTCGAGTTAGTAATCCCCTTACTGCCTGTGATACACACAATGGTTTTCATCATATTTGCGAGGAAAAAAAACAAAGAGAAAATACTTTAACTCTGCAAAATATAAAGAAATAACTTTTGACGAACGGGAACGTAAATGGAAACGATATTTTTTTTGTGACCTCTACCACAGATAATAGCTGCGTTTAGTTTCGACCTGGATTCGAGCCAGATTTAGCCAATTTGATAAAAATGTATAATTACTAAAATTAATGATAAATGTTGATATAAACTTGAAATAGGTATAAAAATAATGAAGTTTAATGAAGCGTATAGGTTTTGTGTAATATAAGTTAGTCTATAGCTAATTTTTAAAGATGAAATTAGAAACCGATTTAATTTTTGGCTGAAAATTAAACCTCCTTAGTCAGAAATGATGTACGAAAGAGTTGCAAATTTTAAAAAGAAAGTCATTACTCCCTAGGGATGACAAACTCGCCATAATTCCCGCGGGAACAATTTAGGCCATTGTCCTTCTGTTTACAGGCATGGAATAACACCATTTACGAGCAAGTGTGATGAAAAAAAATAACTCACGGTTTTTACATTTTGAATCGAGAGAATATGTAATTTTAAGAGACCAATTTCATTCATTTTGTTTTAATATCTTTATTTATTTAGCAGACAATTTATGGACGACATTATTATTTTAAATTTGGGTTAGCTGTTTATAATAAAATACAACAATTAAATTATATCTAATGATAAAAAGTGATTGTAATAGTGTATTAAAACATACTATTTCAAGCGGTTTTCGCCTAACCCGCAAGATACACCTAGGAGGCCTTCAAGCCGACAACGAAAGTCAAACAAAGGTTGAATGTACTTTTGTCGAAATATCCGATATAGATAAATATTTCAAAATCTTAATAACGCAGAACGGCTTTAAAACCCAATTCCTCGAAATGGTTTTCGAATTAGAGTAATTCTCAAAATATGAACAATCCCAATTGACGTAAGTCACGTGATATATCACTCGTTACCACTGACACGCTGTAAAGTGATCACTATCACTCGCGCTAATCGAATAGTGATAGTTTTGACGTTTTGTCCATCATCACGCGGTACTATTTTGACCGGTTGAATTCAACACGAGCACTATCACGATATAAACGTCGGTATGTAAGGGCGGTATCGATGGGCCACTTGGCTAGCTTTTACATTTTCGACAACGCAAAGCGATACGTGATCACCAAACGTTAGCGTTTGTATTCGGTAGCGACTTGTCTAGTCCCATGGCTATTTACAAAATTCCTCGGAGATCATTTACGGCTGCACTGAAGTCAATTAATGACGATTAAGTCGTTTTTCAGTGACGATATAATATAATACACAAGTTTGAAAAAGGTGTTTATTATTCAGTCATAATAAAGTCACTCACTCATTCACTCACTCATTCTCGCTCTCTTGTCCGTCCAGCCATGCAACTGTCAATACGTGTTTTCTATGTGCTCCGTATTTTATAAAGTTGTGCAGTTCACAGTAATAAAAGTGAGATTAAAATCAGTGTGTTATAATTTATACAGTCCTCTCCATCACATCAAGAACATTCAGTCAATTTCATACAAAAGGTACGAGTTATTTTCTCTCAATTGTCTAAGGTAATATCCATTAAGTGTAAGGCAGTAAGTCTTATATAGTCAAGAGCAAACGGGTCACTTTGTATTGAATTACCATAGACAGTGACCCGATATGAACTATTAGATTCAAATGATAAATGTCATTACAGATTTAACCTCTAAGCTAGTTTTTCTTCTTCCTTGGACATAGGTTTCGTAAGTATGTCATGAAACATACCGATGCCAAGACGGTGCTCACAGCTCTTCAAACGGACTTTGATTTTGTAAACCTCTGTCACTTGCTCTTAAACCCTCTTAAGAAAGAAAAGCTTTACCCAAACCTAAAACACGTTAAAACCTTTCGGCAATACAATAAACAAAACACTGCCCGGCCGATAAGAAGTCACCCTTACACACATGACACATTACACAACTAAGTATGTATGAAGTTTTAGAATATTTATAGGTATATGACAAACAATGAAAAAGATCATAGAAATACGCACAAGAAGAATCACGAAATGGTCCCAACTCAGTGCAATGCTGGCATTTAATTCAGCGTTAGTCTTCCGGTGAAACCACGGACGTTTACACACACCATTATTTAAAACACAAAACCAAATATAGGAAAGTATAGGAAAGTATAGCTGAGAAAATTAAGATGAATAAACAGTAGCATGCAATCTTTTATGGCTTACTTTTGGCTGAATGGGCAATTCACAAACAATGAAAAAAGTAGCATTGTTTTTCTTCCGCAAACATTATCAATATTCAAAACCTTTATGAGTGTGCCATGGGTCAGGATTGACTTTCTTATCTACCAGGCACTATATTACTTCCTATTCCTTATCTATTTTGTATTCACTACTAGCCAGTTACATCGGTTAATATAATTTCCCCCCGGGGCTGTTACATGACGCAGTGAAATTATATTTTTCTTGCAAGCTACGAGTAGCTTGTGAAAATGTTACTCGAGGGCCTATTTAGGAAGCGTTAGTCGACACTTTCTTTCTGAGCATATACATTTATTTTTTAAACAGCCCACTCAATTTGCATAAAACCCAGCTAACTAAGAGCCATTTTGATAACTAGGTAACGAGATGGATAAAAACCCTCCATATAATCGTGACTAACTTTCACGAAACTGCAGTGCCACAGGCAGACACACACACACACACATGCACGCACTTACGCACACACATGGCGGGTGTTACTTGGAAATACTTTAAATCTTAAATGAAACAACAACAAAGTTAAAAAATAAAACGAAACTTCTGTATATTGGAAAAATGAATAATCTACCCTGAAACTATGAAGCTAAAATATTAATACTAAGGCCAATGGAAAAGAACACTTCACCTCGCATCTTAACCCGGGATAGTGAGAACTTTATTCTTAAGAATTTTAAGCGGTTTAAATTTTACAAACAATAATTCAAACAAAATTCTTCCAGAATATTGTCAGATTTATGAAAACCAGAAGTATTATAAAAAGTAGTTATCCCCGTAGAATATTCCATGCTTGAACTGACTTCCAAGTATACCACTATTCTCAACCGTATTTTAATTAAAAAACATTTAAACATTCAGAATTTTTGTTATTGTTTTCATTGTAAAACATAACCTCTTTACAATATCATCATGCCGAAAGACTTCCACTGCTGGACATAGGCCTCCCCCCAGGCTCTCCACTCAGACCGGTCTTGTGCTTTTCGCATCCACCGTGCTCTCGCGATCCTTACAAGGTCGTCACTCCGTCTTGTTGGAGGCCTACCTATAGCTCGTCTCCCAATCCGCGGACGCCACTCCAGAACCTTATGATCCCATCGGCCATCAGTCCTGCGAGCAATGTGTCCCGCGCGCTGCCACTCAAGTCTGGCTATTCTATTCTTTACAATATAATATTATTGAAAAACAATCATTTGCGTCTATGAGTTTTATCTGGGGCTGTATTCTCTGTAAAACCATACAACTTTTAACATGTCAAGTAACGTTTTTAACTCGGCCACCATTGTCGACAAGTAAAAGATCTATCTTAATATATCGACAATACAACATGTCAAGTTATTGAGGTTTTTTTTTATTTAGCTTATTCATCTTTCAATTTTGTGAGAGGGATATTTTTTGCCAATGGTCGTTGTTTCGGGTAAAAATAATTTTGGATGCTTATAAGAGAATCAGACGGGGTCCTAGAGGTTGTATATGGTTATAATTTATACTGCAATGACATGTACCATCAGGGGTCACCCCTTGTCAATTTATCATCCTTTCACCAAAAATAAGTTAGGTGAGTAGTACATAAATTGTCTTCTTTAGTCAAATCTTTCCTAAATATTTTCAAAAATATTTTTCAAATTCAACACCTACAGAATAACACCCTCCTCATTTCTTATGCAGGGTAGGTCGCACTGGATTGCCATATTAAAAATGGACGACGCCCCAAACTTGGTCGAATTTTCACTGCAAACGGGACGGTTACTTCCTCCTTATATATTCACTGCAATTTGCTCATGAGATATCACTCCTGAGAGTTGGAAGATTGTTTCATGAGTTGGATAAGTAGGTTATGGTATTTATTTCGTTTCTTTTTTCAATGTATTTTTGAATGAGTTTGTAGTATTTTGTTTTTAATCCCTGACGCAAATTTGTGTGTCTGTCAGTGGCGTCGAAGCTCCCGAAACTGATGGAACAATTTAAACGCTTTTGAAAAGAAAGCTAGTTGATTCGGAAAGGTTGTTAGCAAGATTTCATGACAATTGAACGGGCCCTTTAAAAATGATTAACTCTAAACGTAGAGGTTGGCAATATTTGGAGGTTTACGTCTATTTATTTATTATTTTTCAACTACTCCCCCTATTTTAACCCCCTAGGGCGAATTTCCAAAATCCCTCAGTGCACCCCTAGGATATCCAAGGAAAATCCCCTCGAAATTTCAAGTCCCTGGGTCTAGCGGTTTCGGCTGTGCGTTCATCGATCAGCAGGTCAGTTTCTTCTTGTATATGGACTAGAGGATGCCCGTGACTTTGTACGCGTTGAATTAGTTTCCCGCTACTCCCCCTATTTCCCTTTAGGGGGCGATTTTCGAAAAATCCTTTCTCAGTGCACTTACATCATGAAAGGAACCCCTGTACCAAATTTCAAGTTTCTAGGTACAGTAGTTTCATGCGTTGATATCTAAGTCAGTGAGTCAGGTTTGTATATAAATATAATACAGGTATTTAGATTTGGTTGCGTCTTCTTTTAAGTGTTTTCGTGTGACCGCCCAAAGAGCGAAGCGTTGGGCAATCCACTTTCATATTTACGTTTCAGGCTCAAATTTCATGACGCTATCTTTAAGGTGGAATTTCATAACTCAAAGTGATTTTATTTCTGTTATACTAAAAGGAAACCGCTGCGGTAGGAACATAAAACGACTTAAAATGTATGTCAGAGAAGATATGCATCATGATTGAAATATTTTACTGAGATTTGTTTGATTACGCTGTGTTTCAGTGGCAGCGAATCTTGTCTACTCTGCAAGCTTCACTTGATATTGATAAGCTATGTCTGATAAATAGTGATATTTATCGAATAACAAACAAAGTAAACTTATACATATTGTATTTTAAACAAAACCTAATCTAAGATATAAAAATAAACCAAAATAATAATATGAGAATGTAACTTTAATGTATTCCTATTTAAGCTTAGTTTTAGTTTTCATTTAATGTTTTATAACATTACGTATTTTATTTCGTTTATCAAATAAAGATTATGCATAGATATAACGATATTCAAGATTGTGCCTCTTACATGTAATCCTCAACAATACATAATAAGAACGTGATTTATTACCAATACCAGCTTTTGAAAAATCACTTCATCACCAACTTTCTAGTTGCTTAACGTAAAACGTTAGAATTCGCTCACTAATCTTCTGTAATCAACTCAGGCAACGTTCGAAAATGGAATAAACAAATTCAATTTCTAACTCAATAGACAATTTGGGACGGAGCACGAAATAAAATCATTCCATTGATATAAATACAGAACGCTTGTGATTTTCGTCCAATAAATACAGCATGAAATTATTCAAAATGGTCACATTCTATGGGCTAACTAAGCGAAGCTGCATTTAAATAATAATCGTTGGTAATTTTACCTTTTCTCTCAAAAAAATTGTAACTAATTCGTTATTTCATCATCATCATCATCATGTCAGCCGAAAGACGTTCACTGCTGGACATAGGCCTCCCCCAAGGCTCTCCACTCAGACCGGTCCTGTGCTTTTCGCATCCACCGCGGTCCCGCGACGTAACCCGAAGAATAGCTAAACTGAAGTGGCAGTGGGCGGGACACATTGCTCGCAGGACTCATGGCCGATGGGGTCAGAAGGTTCTGGAGTGGCGTCCGCGGACCGGAAGACGAGCTCTAGGTAGGCCTCCAACAAGATGGAGTGACGACTTCGTCAGGATTCGTTATTTACACTTTAAAAATATCAACCTTCTTCGGCAGTGGGTAAAAATCACTCCATTTCTTGTAACAGAGGTGCCCCTTCTTTTATACACAAACATTTCATAGACACTATCACTTCCATGAATTTTCATTTCATAGAAAACTATTTTATGGTGAACCCGTGTTGATTTCAGGTTATCTTAAATAATTATGATTCACGTAGCTTAGGTTCGTGAGACTTGTAACCATCACAAGATATACTAAAATCAACACGGGTTCAGGAGAAAACAGTCTATAAAACAAGGCTAAACCCTTGTATTTGTCTAATTTCGTGTTTGCTAAAGTTGCAATTATATTAAATTACAAGCTTTTGAAGACAGGGCAGATTGGATTGGGACTTTGATGCGATGAATAGGCGAAAATTTCGCGTGATGACACCCTTTTAAGTCGTAAACATTAGCTTCGTCAGTGAAATTCTGTTGAGAAAATCATCGTCCGCAAATTTGTTTGGCAATGAGTTGTGGTAGTTGGTGTTTATGACCGTGGCAGTGCTGACAGAATGAGCAGCTCAGGCCCAAGACATTTCGGACACCAAATAAATTATTTTTTTGAATTGAAAACCTATTTTAGTTAACGTATGCGTTGTCATTTTCTATTATAATTACAGATACAAAGCACATTTCAAGCAAACTTTAGCTTTTGTACGTTTATGAAATTGATGGTAAAGTTGTAATTTATCGTTTTTTACCTATTATTATTTTAAAATATTATAATTATTGTGATTTGAAACAGTAGATCATTCGTTCGTCGATGATAATAAAAATTAAACAAGTGTTTTATTGTTTATATGTTGTAAAGAGCCCATAAAACTCATACATTATTAACGAATTATATGACACCCAATTTATTATTAAATAGTATAAGAGTTAGTCTGATTAACATTAAGTTGTTGCAGCGTCTCTTATCTTTATTGTTGTCTGGACGAGATCCCTTAAATGATATGACCGCCCTTTGTCTACTGTATAAGTATTTGATGATTTCGTCTATTTTTTTGATTTGAATTACATTTTTCAAATAGTTCGCGCCACTGTCGTCTACGGTAACATTATCGCTATGTTATGGGACAAGATTGGATAGTGATTGACCCATACCACTGCGCAATCTTCACAGGAACACAGTTCAACTTAGGCTTGTATCCAAGTTCTCGATGCGTTTGCCAAAATATAGAAGCCTCTGGTTTGAAATGATCCTGTTACCAAATAACAAAGGAAAACCAAACAATGCCTGTTTATTGATGAATAAAGTCAAGTAATTTCATTGTGAGATAGAATACCTTGTCAATATAAATTGACAGCGTGTTTCGTCTTTGTTAGTTTTATTGAAGTGATACTATGACCGGGTTCCATTATTATGTCCGAGAATTAAATGACGGAACCGATTTTATTGATGTTTCTTTTGGTGTTTCATTGGTTAGTTTTCTCTATTATTTATTAGACCACTAGCTTTCGCCCGCGAGTCCGTCCACGTAGAAGTCGTATGTCCAATATCCGCGATAAAAACTATCCGTTCAGTAGTTAAAGCGTGATTGAGTAACAAACATCCAAACATCCAAACTTTCTCATTCATAGTATTATAAAGTGTAGTGTTTGTGTTTCCTACGGCCTCCAATAAAACCATTCTAAAAAAAACATTCTTACTTTGACATGTTATCGTATCATAAAATGATTGTCAACGTTAAGATAGCTCATATTTACCTGACCGTAATTACGGCTGAGTTCAAAACAATACCATAACCCGTCAAGAGCGACATAAAGAAGAAAGAAAGGACGAAAAACATTTGTTCACTACACAGAAGTCACACAAATAGATATAAATAAAAAAGAACAATCAATGTGACAGGAACAGCACGGAGTGAACACACTCTAACGGTAGGATGGTACGTATCTCGGACACTTAAATAAATCGTTTTCTTCAAATATTATATTTTTGGAAATAAAAAGATTTACAGAATTATATTTAAATAAAAAATAAACTAAATATAATGAAACAGCGAGACACGGGACCCGTGTCTGCGCTTATCGAAATTTTCTCGAGACTGCATTATAGATCCAAATACATAATACGAAATGTAAAAGTGGCCAGGAACGCAAAAAGGAGGTTGTAACAACCTCGTTACAACACACACATTGATTGAGGACACCCTCGCGGTGTCAGACACCTACCACGCTGATTTTCAGTACCGTCTCGGAGACTCACGGCTAAGAAATGTATTCAATTATGGTATCTGTACGTATATTGAATTAATCTTAACAAGGGTAAAATTTGAATTGATATGAATACGAAAGAGCGTATACATTAATTATGTAGTACTTACTGGAATATTGTTAAAGAAAATGATTATTCAATCCTTTCAAAACATTCACGTTCTTAAACAATTTGTTAAATTCACCGTCGAGACGGTTGTTCGATGCTTTGTAGTAGCCGTAGCTTTATGTTTATTTTTTATTTATAAGTAACAATGAGTATAAAGTAAAGCACTAGCAAAGCCTCTTGCGTGTACAGATGTAGTGCATAATTGTTTTCCTTCGTATTTTCACGGAAACGTACGAACGCGTCTTGCTATTTCAGTCGGTCACAGTACAAAAAGTACTGAGGTTGACTGAAGTAGCATGACACCTTTGTACATTTCCGTGAAAATACGAAGGAAAACAATTATGCACTACACCTGTAGTTGTGTACTAAACTAATATAGAAAATACGTCAAATTTCAAATATAGAGATCGAATGGTCTATACAGACAGATATGTTACTACTACGTACAAGTCATTAAGTTAACATTCACAAAATGTTTTTCACCCAAGCACCTCAAAAATTGAGGTTTAGCTGTGAGCCAAATTCGATTTTGCTGCGAGCGAAAGACAGTGAGCAAAATTCGATTTCACTGTGAGCGGTAGACAAAGTAAGTTTAAATGAAAAAAAATGCAGAGTACAGTGCAATATAAATAGGTGGGCGGTGCCAATTTTTTTTTTGTACGCGATGGGGAACGTTTGCATAGGGATAAGTTACTTAAGGAATACCAATAAACGGCCTCTGACTACGCGAACGGAGTCACTGGCCACAGATAACAAAAAACGTTTTTTTATTTTTGTCGTTTTCCATGAATAAATACAGCATGTTTCAAATCCTTAATAAAGTTTTGGGGCAACGATTAATTTTTAAATAGAGATGTTTTTGCGCTACACTTTGTTTGGGATTCGTGTGAATAGTTCAATCAGCTCATTAACTTGTTATTGTTAAGCCCTTATTTATATCAAAATAATGACATTATTAGAGCTGTCTCGTTGTTAATGACGCGTCTAATTATTATAATTATACTTGACTTTATTAGACGGCGAGTTTGGAATAAAATTTTAATCATGTCGAGTCTGAATACCATTTTTTTTTTAAGTTGATCAACGTTTTTGTGCTGACAACGTTCCCAATATGTGCTTAATAATTTGAAATTTAATTCATTTAATTTAAATACTCGGGTTACTAAATAAAAACTAAACTCATTGGCAATTCAATGGGGTTCCGTTACCCTACGTACGGAACCATGAACATTATAACAGACCGGCGCCGGGGAGTCTTTTGATCACGACAGCAAATAAATCACCTTAGCCAAAGTTAAATCATGGCACGGAAATAAATCATCGATAAATTACCGAATAAATCTGCCAATCACGGAGTGTCGTGATTGAGAAGCAGCGTCATTGATCATGTGCAGATTTACTAAAAAAAAGGAAAATTCGTGATTTATTGCGGAGTATACGAGGGCGCGGAGTAAACAATATAATAAAAAAAATAGTTTAAATTTTGAAAATGGATCTCTTTGCCAATTTTATTGAGCATGTATTTTATTCATTTGTCATTTGTTTTACGATTTGGCGGCAAATTGAAAGTTGTCTGTGTCACGTCAGCATGAATTTAACGCGAGAAAATTTTCGTGCAATGATTTTTTATGACTTTCGATGTCATTTAAGTCAACAAGAATTAACGATAGACTACGATTGGCCTTTTACGATAAAGCCCCATCTTGTGCCACTGTTTACAATTGGTTTAATGAGTTTAAACGTGGTCGCAATAATCTCACCGATGATCTGCGTGAGGGCCGGCCTTCTACGGCAACGACTGAAGATAACATCAGTTTTGTGCGGCGTATGATAGAGACTGATAAAAGAGTGACCTATCAGCAGATTCGTACAAGCTTGGGCATCGGTATGAGTCAAGTGCACAAAATCCTCCATGAACATTTAGCGGTCAGGAAGCTTTGTAATTTTTCATAATTTGACCGAGGTCCAAAAACTCCGTTGTGTTGATTGGTGCCGTGAAATGGTTTTAAGATTTAACTGAGGTGACTCAAATACTGTGTTCGACATACTTACCGGTGACGAAAGCTGGATTTACTGTTATGATCCCAACTAAAGTGAAGAGAGGTCGAAGCGTGGGAAAAAAGATGGTAGCCTCGTTCTTCGGAAGGACATGTCATGACGCGACAATTGTTTTAGAAGATCGAAAATCAGTTACTGCAGAGTGGTACACTAACAATTGTTTGCCACTTGTCTTGGAAAAAGTTTGGGAGAAAGGACCTCGCAGTAGGATCCTCCTTCACTACGACAACGCCTCGTCACACACCGCCAGGCGAACGATCGACTATTTGGCGACGTCAGACGTGGAAACACTGGGTCACCCGCCGTATAATAGCCCGGACCTCGCAGCTTGCGATTTTTATTTATTCCCGAAAATAAAAGAAAAACTTCGAGGAAAATGTTTTATGGACGCCGAGGAAGCTGTGGCTGCGTTTCAAAAGGCCCTCGAGACCCCTAAGGACGAGTGGGCAAAGTGCTTTTGTCAGTGGTTCCATCGGATGCAGCGATGTACTGACGTCAATGGACACTATTTTGAAAAGATGTAATAAAGCTAATAACTTGCTAGTTTAATCAGTTTTTGATTTTCTAAGAACTTTCAGTTCGATCCGTGGGCTTAAAGGTGACTAGTATCTTATAAACTGCCTCCACTTCGAGTTCTTAGTAAATATTGCTTCGCTTAGCCTATGGGCATCCTAAACTGTTTGCCTATTCGCAATCTCTACCGAGAACACTCTATATCTCTAAACGGCTGGATTGATTTTACATCGAGATGGGCCTTGTGGTATACTCTGTATAATTAATCTACTGGGGAATGTTCAGATCGAAGTACGTAGTAACTAAAGATAATTGAAAAAAAAATCGTCAGGGATAGTTATTTCTCTTATTTCTCTTTGCCTTTATCGTAAAACCTCGACGACAACCAACTCTTCCCAAGCCGAATCCAAAAACTCTTATTTCCAAAAAACGGTCTAAATGTGCATTTTAAAATGAAATAATATTTCGTTTAGCGGAAGTTATGTATTTCTTTCATTTTCTCGTATTCTTCGAGACAAATCTTATTCATCATTTCCTTAACACACCCGCCAATTGGATTATTAATCTGTTTAATGATATTTTAATAAAAACACTTGTACTAAGTAACTTATGAACCATAATGCCACCAGTTAATATTAAAAAAGATGACAATTTCGAACACAATGGATCTCGTCGCGCATTAATTAAAATACTTTTAGTTGGAATAATAAGCTTTTTTTACTTTAGAATACTACCTCATCTAATACGAAGTAAGAGATAAGTCACTATACATAACGAACGTAATTCTCTTATCAACTTTATCGTCTATTCTATAGTAGCGAATTGAGATACTAACTAGTTTTGAACTCAAGTCATTGTTACCAATACAAAAACAAAACAAGGTCCAATCTCAATCGATGTTAAAAAAAATCTTTCCATAATATAAAGTAGTTTTTTATCACACCGTATCAGCGGCGTCGTGCAAGTGTCAGTCTAACTCTGCACATCGAAGCGGACGCACGACCGACGCCCGTCGCCTCGAACGCGAATTAAAAAGTTTCTTTTGAATATAGAATTACGAATTGTTGCTTCATCGAATCAGTGCTTGGTTTCAACGGTTTTTGTGGACGCTTTTCTTGTCAAAACAACTGGCTGGAAAGTTTCGGATCGGAGGCTGAATTGTTTTTTTCGGTAAGTTTTTACGTAGTTTTTTTTTTAACGTGTTTATTTTGGGTACCCAATATTTTTTTAACTTCTTGACATTCCAATACCTTTTTTAATGGAATTTCAAAACAGGGTGTAGCCAAACGTTTATAACAAAATTGATTTACTGAACTTTTTTCTTGGTCAGTATGGGACACTCGTATTAAGCCATTTTTTTACCAATCGTATGTATCTAAAGTGATATTGTTTTTATTAATAGTCGACATAGTTTAAATAAATAACAGTTTGTGGACAATTGACATTCTCAGTTAGAATTTTTAACACAATTTTAATTATATAAATTAATTGCCTGCTTAGTAAGGTTTTGATGTGTAAGTATTTATGTGACTTACGGAACATTGAGTTAAGTGTTAACTGCGTCAGTCATTGATTTCTAAAATGCCATAAAAAAGTAAGTAGCATAGTAAGTGAGATAAGAAGAATAAAGATACGTTATATTAAAAAAGATAAACACTATTTTAGACTAAGAATATACCTTTAAAATGGAATACTTTTTAATGTTATATTTTCTATAACTAATAAAGCTTTGGGTCGATAAAACTGCCATTAGAATTTTTCAGTTCAAGTAAAACTATAAACCATGCCTTGAATTCTTCAACTGGTGTATCAATGATTAATTAAGTATATGAAGGATATTTTATAATACATAACGATAGGCACTTAATACCTTCTGGGGTTGGCGGGACGATACATTTTGTTCGGAAATAGGTGCAAGAAGATATCAATTTATTGATTAGTAAACTGAAACATTTTTAAAAATTCAGACCAAGACCTTTTTAAAAATAAAATAACAAGCCAAAAACATTAACAATTGCTAAGTAGACAGACAGACTACTTTAAAAATATCAATTACGCAGTAATAGAACAGTCTGACAAGATATACAGGGTGTCGCCGAAACCGACGTCAACCCGCCTAGGGCTGATAGAGCAGCTAAAAAGCTATCGATTTATTTATTTAGGAGATAACACTGAAACATACATAGAGTGTAACATAATTTGTAAATTGGTACTATAAATACAGATGCTTCCCTGAATGTATCTCACTATGAACACAAGAAATACTAAGTTAAAATTACAGCATGCAATGTACTTAATTAAGACTTAATGATAAAAATAACATTAAACAACAGAAACACAGAAAAATATTAATGCTTGTATAAATTTACAACAGAAGCTTTAAACTGGGCGCGGGATTGTGAGAATAGGTCTATGTCGCTAAGAAATGTATTGTGATGGCCACACAGTCTATATATGGGTGCACGTTTCCCGGCGTTAGTCCTGGTTTTGGGAAGACTGAAAAGGTGTTTAGACCTCGTTGATCTAAGAGGAGCACGGAGATTAATTCTTGACAGGAGTTGATCGATTAAACCCCTATTTATGTTCAGCGATTTTTTCTAGTTTCGGAGATATTGATCATTTTAATCAGAATTTTTGTAATTTTCCCTTTTTCCCATGGCACGATAAATAATTATTTTAATACATAGGGTGTTTTTTCCATACAAAGTGAAAAGGAAACACTACCTAGTATGGAGAAACAAACTTTATGTGATTACTTTATAAAAATACTGAAAAGAAACGGGCAAATAGGTTTTAAAACTTCGCTGTAAAAGCTTATGAAATAAAACATGAAATTAATGTTTTTTTCGTGGCATAGACATAAGGGAAAATTACGACAATTCAGATTAAAACGTTCAATATCTCCGAAACTAGTAAAAATCGCTTAACTTACATAGGGGTTAAATCGTTAACCTCGGTTTCTGGGACATCTGTAGGTATAAACACCGTCTATCAGACGGCACCGTAACATCTTTGAAAATTATTTATTTAGGGATTAGTGAAATCCAACAAAACACTTTCTTAAAGTCGTTATAACGCCGCTTGTTTCTGTACAGTTGATTAGGAACCCTAACCTTCGTAAGAAAGAAAAAAAATATTACTAAAAAATGGAGGCCTCATAATGATGTAATAATAGCCTGACAATTAAAATATTAAATCACGATGTATTATTTAGTAGATTAATATGCCCCAAATTGTGCACTAGCTACAAACGGCTTGCATTTTTTTAAATTAAACGGTTAAAACCACAGACGAAGAGACTGCCAGGCAGTAAACAGGGTTGCAGTTTATACAAGACGTAATTACACTGTAACTCCTAGTCTTCTTCGTGCTATTTACACTCCCGCTGTATTTTTCTTGTGGTTAACATTTTTCTAGCGCACATACCGGCTAGCCTAACTTCAGCCAACGGATTTCTAATTAATATAATTTACATTAGTCGTTCTCTGAGCTGATGTCACATATTATTGCATTAAAAAATATGATTACTTAACGTTATTGAACACATTTTGAATTTCATTTTTTTTCCTTATTAACGTTGTACAATGTACAGGGTGTCGATATATTGAGAAGTCGACAAAAAGAGATATAAATATGAAAGCGTAACAAACGAGAAATTAGTTTAACATTTATAATATTAGTGTGGATGTTTTTTTCAATATAATTATGTATATCGTTGTATGTATACAGTACAAGCCTAGAGCTTAGTGTAGGTCTTTGTCAATTTGTTATTGTCTTTTGATATTATTTATTTATATTTCAAGTTAAATATCAGATAATACCGTACTATATTATCGTTCGTTCCTTGTCCATCTTACATATCGTCCAACGTCTGATTAGAATTATCTGAGACCACTATCTCAGCCAACTTGACATTTCCGCTTCTAGATATTCTGTGCATTACAAATTTATATCTCCTTACAATGATTTTTGAACTCAGCTGACCTTATTACAAAAATCAAAACTACTTTTAAATAGACAAAAACACCCTATATAATGGTGACCTTTAATTTCAGAGCCGCAGGCCCATTGCACTCTTTTCTTCGTCTAGTCATCAACTTCTTTATACAGTCGGATCCAATTCAGACTATCAATGATAATAACAGGTATGAAAACGAAAACGATGGCGATTGCTACTGCGTTAGGCAATAGGCCTGCTGGTATATCTTAAACTGACTGATTGGCATCAAATCTGGCTTCAACTACAAAAGGTAGGAGTAAACTAGCCTTTAAAAATAAATAGCGTCTGATTCGGTCCAGTTTGAGAGCTACTATACCACTGATAGACTAACATAATAAATAAAAAAATCATCCTATTTTTCATTCAGAGCTTGTGGGGCGTTTGTTGAAGAACAAAACCTTTAAACATCTTTGTCACAGTCAAGACGCGTCTATAGAATGTAATGACGCAGGCGCCTGTCAGTGATTTGTTCTACGTTTTATACTTTTTATGCTGGTATAATCGACCACAAACTCCTTTACCCCTTTTGGACTCTATTTGTAGCTTGTTAGGGTCCGAAAGTGGCCACTTACTTGGTCGACCGTGACGCAGGTCGATTTTTAAGAAGATCTTATTCGAACGAATTAATGTTCTATATTAAAAATATGTCGCATGCGGAGGAAATGTAACAATACTCATAACTAACCTCGAAATTGAAAACGCACCATAATTTTACCGTTTCACGTTAATATTGGAATAAAATTTTAGCGTGTTCAATTTTCAAAAAAAGTGCCCTTTGGAAATCGAAGTTCGGAGACGTTAGCTCCATCTTTTTTTATCGGTTTAGTCTTAAAAGACGAATGAAAGGAATACAGTAGGTAAGTACAGTTTTTAACCTTATTCCACTGAAATAAGGGCCACAAATGTATATATTTGTACTGGACTTACCTGAAACTTTGCACCGTAAAATGGGGTAAGTTTGTCATTTAATTATTTATTTATTTATTGCAATACATAAGTACAACCCTGTAAAGGCGTGGCAATCTACTAAGAAGCTAAAAATTCTCTTACTACCGCATTTAATCGTAAAATTAATTATTAAAAATATTGAATCGGCGACTACTACCTTATTTGGAGTAACTCAAAGCAGCTAGAGGCAGACAACGCTAGACGGCTTAGTAGAAAAAAATAATTAAGCAGCTTAAAATGTCGATTCTTAAAACGGGGCTACTTTGATTACCCTGTGTTTGTATCACAGTATCAAAGTATCAAAGTCACCCCTGAAGCATGTCTAAAAATACCACTATTTATTTATTTTTATTTATTTCGTCTGAAAATACTTGAACTACTATTTTACGCTTGCATATGAAACATATGGAAGTAATGTCGATAAAAAGCGTAATAATAAATCAGACATTGCACAAAATCGTAATTCAAAAAATTATCTAAGTCACCCCATTTTACGGTATGTTGTGATCTGTGGTTATCCACCACATTTTAGTATTCTGTGGTAATCCATCTTGGAGTCTGGGCCTTGTACAATTACTTAAAACAATCAAATACAATTAAATAAGTTGAAAGCGTGGAAACTTGACTTACTGAGTGTATTTAATTATTTTTTATTTAATGAAATGATTTCCCTTGTTACAAAGTTCGTTCAAAATTAACTACTGAGTAAAAACACGTCAAAAGTTTCATGCCATGTCTGAAAATTGAAATTTCTTAACGAAAATTCCTTAATCTATCGTTGAGAGCTAAGTTCGCTCCCTCGAGACGTGGCACGGATGAATTTATGTCGTATACCGAGAAATTGTATTTAAGATTATTAGTACATCAGAGCTTTAATTTTTCTCGAGTTTAGATGACCTTGGATGACTGATTTCTAAGACCAAAATTCCCTATTCTGTTATTCCTATCAACATCTTTAGAGCCGTTGCTGATGTACCTGGACTCCGTCTACTTTGAATTCGATTATCACATTTCCCTCGGGAACCATCAACTTGGCTGCTTGGTCGATGTGATACTTATTTCTATATACTAGATTCCAATAATCAAACCTCACTTAGATTTAGTAAGTAACGTTTAAAATTTGACAATTAGACTTTAAATGTTGATCCACCATAGAACCTTGTCATAATGTCAGCGTCAAGTGACCAGATAGAAATCACATAGGAATCAACTAATTATTGGTTTTATGTGACAAGGTTGTACAGTGGTTAATCAATTAAAGTCCGTGACAGTAGGATGCTTTTTTATTTTCCGGATTCAAATTCACTTCAATATTTATGATAAATACAAGTACGTAAGTAAGTGGAACAACCGTGGTCTAAAAAAAAATGTTTTAAAAAACAAAATTTCGCCTTCAAACGCTTTTGGTTAAAAAAAAAGTGAGTCGCCGACTTCAGTTTGACTGATCTATATATAGGTAACTAGTACCAATTTAAAAGGAGTTACTTGTTGCGTTTTTGAAGGCGGTTTTTTGTTTTACAAACATTTATTTTATGAAATGATTTTTAGTGATAATAATAAGCTGTTATATAGTCCCATATCTTAGTTGATACGAAACTTGAAGACATTTCAAGCTCGTGAAAGCAACGCCGCGGGAAAATCATAGTCGTTTTTAAACAATTAAATATTCTTTGTTGAAGTCTCTCAACTATCTTAATCTAGATAACTTATCACCACCCTTGAAATCGGTACCGTTGGGGAGTTCCGGTGGCCATCTGTGGTCTTCATCATCAGTTCCGCTTCAGCAAATGATACTTTCTTAATGCAAATGCTGGAGTTGTCACTAAAAACATTAAAATCACTATATGTTTACCTACAATATTTGAAAAGTTCCCTCAATTCCTCACTGATTCCTTCATCAAATCCTGGTTTCCTTATCATGGTACTACCCTTGGGATATCTTCTTTCCAACAAAAAAATAATGATCAAAATCGGTTCATAAACGACGAAGTAATTAGTTAATAAAAAAAATATATACGGTCGAATTGAGAATCTCCTCCTAATTGAAGTTGTTTAAAAATGGAACTAGTTTCCTATACAACTGTTACACTTTTACGTAGATGGTAGCGCCGTTGTTATGTGTTTTTTATTTGGTCGCGTGCTGTACTAGGTTTTGCACTTAGAACATTAGTATATTACAGTGATTTATACAGTCAGAAAGCACGAAGTAAATCAAGATATGACAACAATACGTTATGCCTGGAGTTGTACCATAGTTGCCAGCAACTCCGGTTTCATTCAACTTAGTTGCAAAGTTCTATCGCCTTCAGATATTATGTTCGACCTGGAACTTGTAATGAGCGCTCTAGGCGTCTTAAGAGAATTGTGAAGCTAAAAATTTCCATACAAAACGCTATAAAGTTTTTCTTGTCTTAGAGCGGTTGACTAGCGTTTTTTCAGAGCGTTTTACGCTCGTTTTAACATGCGCGCTTACAATCGCGCTACGTTTGCGCTTAAATAAATAAATAATAAGCCGAACGCGCATATACGTGCTCATTCAAGCGTGTTCGCTTACATTTGTGTATCAGGTTTTCGTGGCTCGCGCGTCAACGGCCTTAAAAGCGCCTACGCTGAGATGCGCGTTTACGAACGTACATAAATGAGCCTACACCCGTTGAAAAACGCTAGACTGAAAGCGCTCTTAAACCTACATAGTTAGATTTTTGAATATGTTATAAATAAATTAAAAAAACGGAAACTTTTAAACCTAGTTTTTCGTGATGATTTAATAGACTACAACTTATTCAAATATTATGAATTTCTGGACTTGATTTAGGAAGAAGTGAGAAACGTTATCGTCCTGAGGTAATTTTGTATGGATTTTTTTAATAGCTACGCGGTTTTAGCACCACTTCACAATTCTTTTAAATGCGGTCTTGTCGCTTTTGTTTGACTATAGTGATATTTGAGTTTAAAATCATAATTTACTGCTAAAATATTGGATTAAATCACCCTTTTTTAGCATTGGCCATTAAAACATACAAAACTACATTAATTAATATAGGTTAAGTTTTACCTGCGCTACCAATGCCAGCCGGCCTAATATGGCTGCGTTTATCGCGTGACAAAATGTGGATAAAACATCCGTCCCGTTTTGACACGTAGTTAATACCGTTTGTACGAGAGTGACGGATGCTTTATCCACATTTGGTAACGCGATGAACGCTACCATACTAAGCCCGCTGACGTACATGTTGATAGACAGACAGGCGAACAAGACATTAACAAAGTCAAAAATGTAATAAGTACTCCTCTTCTTGTTTGCGGTTAAGTAAAATAATAAAATGCTTGTACCTAATAACTAGATAAGTATAGCCTCAAGTAAAATTATAGGATCCGATACGTTCTCAAAAGAAAGTCTACGCGACTGTGTTTTCAAAAGTTTGAAACTTTTATGACAGGATACTCATTTGCTACTTTTAGTCGTTTCCACCCGACATCCGTTTCTGAAATGTTGATATGAGGATTTTGACTATACAGGATGTTTCAACATCACTTAAATTCAAAGTCGGTGTTGTAGATGTGTTCTTTTGCACAGTATAATGAATGCGAGCACCAAATAACTTAGACCTCAATTTAGTAGTTAGTAAATCCGTGTAAAATGGCCCTCTAATGTTATTTATTTATATTACTAATTTATTTACATCGTTTAAGTTTTTTTTTCCTTAAATTAAGAAAACATAGCAAAAATTATAGCACATAGCCATAACACAACATATAACAGCCATGTAGTAAACAAAATGATTGGCGCCGAACCGTCGAGCTACGGCACTAATGGTCCCGCAAATACGCTGTCCTCAAACACGTCAATATTACTGATGTAACTGTCAATATTACTGAAGTATTTACCGACGATACCCATGATACGAGAACGCATAAATCTGGAGATTCGGGTTATCTCAGATTGAGTTGAACGACTGGGAACTGGTTCATCGTATATTTATTTGTTTGTGTTTTTTCGTTATACTCCTTTTTATCATTGTAAATTTTGTCATTAGTTATAACAAAATCCCTAAACTGATTATAGTCGCTATCGAAAAAAAAGTTAAATTAAACTTATTTGTTATTATGACATAGCCATGCAGTTCAGTTAACGCTGAGAGAAAAAGACAGATCTATATAACTGCTACAACTCTGTCCTTTACGCTTGCCGTAAAATAGGCTGCATGGTAAACTCATAAGGACTGAAAAGGTTAGGTATAATGTTACTTTAAAACCCACCAGGACGTTATTTTATAAGATCGGTTTATAGTAACTTTAACTCTCGATTTTAACGCCTGTTTTATGCTTCAATACACAACAATTATGTTTTTAATTTCGTTTACAATTAAACTGGTAAAATAAAAGTTCATCCTTCAGCGATAACTAATGTGATAAAACCTTAAATAAAATGCCGTAAAAATATCATTGTAATAAACCAAGTATGGATATTCATAAAACGGGGTAAAAATCGATCAACATAGGAATGGCTTTTTCTTTCAGAAATGAACTCGATCATCCAGGCTCGCATTCTGAAATCCGAAAATTCAAAATTTCGTTAGTATTTTACGTCTAGTGAAAGTTAAAAGTGTACAAGAAAAGTATTCTACTTCTGTAAAAAAAAACCATGAACCTATAGGCGGACTAAACGGATAGTTTTGTCTCTAGGGACTCAAGTACTTTATTTTTTAATTCCCTTGGAAAGCCACAACCAGCCAGCTAGCATAGCTACATGCTAACCATGTTGTCGGAGTGGGTGGCGATTGGGTGGTAGAGATGGTAGAGTCAGCTGGTTATGTAGTTCATGTAGGGCCAACCTACCCCTCCAGCGCCCCCTCTGACGACACGAACAACTTTTAGCTGGCTGTTTATAGCGCGCCACCGCCTCGGTCTCCGCTTAAGAAAACTTGTCTATGTACCATTTGTTATGTTCTCTAACGTAAAGAATTGTATTTTAATTTGTTCGTCTTGTTTCATCGAAGTGTATTAAAGTGTCGGTATCGTGTGTAAAACTCTAAACTAGAATGCCATAATGACGCTCGAATTAAAATATACCCTTGCCTCACGTGGGTGGCAAAACATCCGAGTAATTATGGCCTATTTTAGTTACTAGTAAACATTACTTGTTTTTTGGACTGCCTTCAAATATAATTATTATAGCTTGCCAAAATGAGTTTTAATAAAATGAGGGCGTTATTTGAAGTGTGTTGGCAGCAGTATTCAATCGCTGGTACTCTTGGCCATTATTTGCATGAGGTACAAACAATTATACTTATACTTCCAATTACACTTCCTAGTCGTAACCTGTCAGGTCTTTATTTTTACTGTAAAATATGGATTTTTATCTCCTCATTATCATCTCCATCTTATCCTAATCATTTGGAACAGTGCAGCACGTCTTTCTCTTTCAAGCACTCCCCGATTTCTCATATCGGTCTTCACACATTCCATGCCTTAGGTCTTCTTGTTCCACTACAGCTTTACTATTGCTTTTATTATATTCTCTTTTATTATATTTGCCTTCTTATTCATAGTGATTTAAAACTCTTCTCATAACATGTTTTAGGGCCCCAGCCAAGATTCAAACGCTACTAACGTTATCTCTTCTCTCGCACAAAATGTAATCTAGACATAATCTTGTAATAGTGTCACTTGACCACATGGTTTATCATAACGCACGAGAATATCGTCCCATCCATTTTGAGCAATAGAAAAAAAAAACGTGTTGCGGGAGTTTATGGGTCGCGATGATCACTTACCATCAGGTAGCTCGCTTGCTCGTCTGCCTCCTCTTTCACATAAAAAAGCTATACTTGTAGGGTTTACATTCGTTCCTAGGTCCTTATTTCACTTCGGTACGGAACCCTAAAAATGACGGACATAAAACAGATTTTAATCACAAGAAAGGGTATTAAAATGGTTGTTAAATCATGCTGACTTCTTTACGAGCGCCGACTTACTGCGTAAAGAGGTCGCAGTCTTAATCTTGTTAATTGTTATGAAACCGTTTTGCATTTCTTACTTCAACTGTTTGTAGTACCGTCTTCGAGTGAGCTATATTCGGCCATATTTTTAAATGTAGACTGACATAATATAGCTGAATCTGTGTATATATGTGCGATAGTTTATTTGTTACAATACACTTTGTATTGTAGATAAAAGGTTGCCTGACTAATTGTCATCATCATCATCATGTCAGCCGAAAGACGTCCACTGCTGGTCATAGGCCTCCCCAAAGTCTTTCCACTCAGACCGGTCTTGTGCTTTTCGCATGCACCGCGATCCCGCGATCCTGACGAGGTCGTCACTCCATCTTGTTGGAGGCCTACCTACAGCTCGTCTTCCGGTCCGCGGACGCCACTCCAGAACCTTCTGACCCCATCGGCCATCAGTCCTGCGAGCAATGAGCCCCGCCCACTGCCACTTCAGTTTAGCTATTCTTCGGGCTATGTCGGTAACCTTAGTTCTACTGCGGATATCATCATTTCTGATTCTATCACGCAGAGAAACCCCGAGCATAGCCCTCTCCATAGCCCTCTGAGTGACTAATTGTAACAATATGTAATTTTAAACTTTTTTCTGGCCACCATATGCCCAAATGGCCTCCGGTCTCCTGAGGGGCTATTGACTAACGCACTCGGAATCGCAATCGTTTTCATTTTGAAAATCGAACGCTTGTCTGCATACAAAATAAAAACAAGTGTTCCACTTTGAAGCCGATTGTGATTGCGAGTTCGTAAGGCAATAGCGACCCTGTACTAATGTCCTTTGATTATTTTCTCTATAGATCTGTTCAACCTTTACTTAGTTTTATGAAGCTATGCGAAGACCATTTGGCCGTAAATTAGAAAAACTATTTCTTATTAGTTAGTAGGATATTTTTTGTTCGTGGTTTAATTAATCCTGCAATGAGCTTTTACTAAGAAGGGCCTTTTCCTGATCTAATAATTTTATTATTTTAGTCATGTCACGACATGTCACATTGTCGCCTTCGTTTGTATAGCCTGCGGCTATGCTATGCCTATTATAATAACCCCTAGTTGACACGTGAGGGGTGGTAATAATATTACCCTAATTTGGGTTCAACCTTGCAAAACGGAACCACAATTTCTGCAGAGAATTTCGTCTAAGAATGTTACTTGAAGAAGAGAAATCTTTTGTATGGGTTTATTGCTTTAATACGTGACAGGGTATCACGGACCCGAATGTTTTATTTGCTTTGGATTTCAAATTGAATTGAGGTTATTTGTGGGAAGTGGGTACTTCTTTTGTTATCAAAATATTATGTTTTACCCACGTTTCTAACTTTATATGTTTAGTTGTTTGTCAAGAATGTATTGTGTTATCCACTTTCTTAGCAATAAGTATGTAATTGTGCCTAAAATAAAATAAGAACTTAAGAATAATATTTAGGACATAGTCATAAAAGCAAGATATGAAGGTAAGTAAGTAAGTAATTAAATTATTTAGAATCACCACTGGAAAACTTTATAAGTACCAGGAATCATGAATATGAAAGATGGTGATGGTTTATGTGATTGTCTTTTATCGCATTCGTATTTTAAACTACTCTTAATTTATCAAAGATTAATATTATTATTAGCGTGCTTAATTGGCCAGTTAGAGCTTAGTAATAACTAATAGCATTCCAGTAAGTACATGTAATTTAGCTTTGGTCGCTAGTTTCGTCCAGTACAAAGAAACTTGAGCCCAGAGAATAACGCCCCGGATTTATTTCATGGCAAAACAAAACAAGAGATCAAAGTGTTTTTACAAAGTGATAGTTGAAGGGGCAATAAGCTCTTTGTCCAGGAAAATTGAACACTTCCACTGGAAGAATCATAAGAGTTTTATAGTAGGGATGAAGTAGGAAAAAGGCTTTAAGCTGCGCGTCCACTGGGTCGAAATCGGAGCAGGTATTCATTTCTATGGTACAGTGTTCAGCATCAGTGTTCGCATTGCTGTGCTCCGGTGTGGGGATAAGGCAACCGGTTAAATTACTAGCATAGAGGCATCCCATCTTAGTCCTCAAGGGTTTGCAACGCATTTGAGGTCTTAGGATTGCAGTCTTGAGAATGTAGTCTTGAGATTTCAAATGTCTATGGGGCTCAGATCCCACTTACCATCAGGTGGCCTGAGTGCTCGCGTGCCTTCTACTTGTCATAAAAACAATAACAGTGTGCACGGGATTGGTATATCTGTATTTAAAGAAATCAATACAAAGCAACAAATCCGTTCGCTTTCGCTTCGGAGTGTACCTCCGATTCCGACTCAGTGGACGCGCAACTTTAAGGCTGACAAGCAGAAAAAACCAGTCAAGTGCGAGTCGGACTCGCGCACGAAGGGTTCCGTAACATTTCCTATACAACATTAGACACTATACCAGTGGCCGTTATTAATATCAAGCAAAAAACGCCCACTTATTTATTTATTTTATTCTGTTTTAAGTTTTTTTGCTATAGCGGGAACCAAAATACATCATCTGTGAAAATTTCAACTGTCCAGCTATCACGGTCCAGGACATACACCCTAGAGACAGACAGACGGACAGACGGACAGTCAAGTCTTAGTAATAGGGTCCCGTTTTTACCCTTTGCGTACGGAACCCTAAAAACAACGCTTTTCAAACTTTCGTGTAATAGTTATTTTTCTAACCGCGGCAGGGATCGTTTCAATTCCGCAAGGCACTTTTATACGTCAAAACTCACTGTGTATTTGTTTTATTTATTAATATTCGAAGTTTATTTTTATCTAATTTTCACGTATTTTTTGTTACTAACACCATATTTGATTCGCTTGTAGTGCTAAAACAGCTCAGTCGTATTTTTTAAGACCTTACAGCGTGTATAAACACAACGGGAAAGTTTTTACGCCAAAATAACAAGAGAGGGGGAACAGACTAGAATTCCATTAAAGTTAGTAAGCGTTTGAGTAACTAAGTAAAATTTTAGTTCGTGCCCTCGTGACTAAAATGGGTTTATCAGGCTTTCCAAGCAGTTTGGATACCGATTATGTATTGTCACCGTTTATAATAGACAAAGAAATCGAATACCTAACGTATTTTATGATGTCTTTCAGCCGATAAAAAAAACTACAATAATATTAAGTTAACTTCTTTAAACTATCGCGGTTTTTTTATGTCTAAGTATACTTATTTCGGAGTTTTTTATCTACATTGCTTTAGTATCATGATACGATAAAAAACATGATTTCTCGAGCGTTAACGCTAAAGTAAAACAAGTGTTAAAAACTTGAGCACTGAGTTCTTTATTAATATTTTAATGGCACTTCTATACTTCATTATAACGTCGCAAAAAAGTTAAAAGTGCAGCGTAAAAGATAGAATATAAACCATTTCCTCTAGAATTAAATCGTCGCTTTTCGCAGTATCCTTGTCGAATAATATATTTAGCAATTCACGAAGAGGCTGTTTAAACTATAATTATTTGATTATTGAAGGGATAGTGTGCTTCTACGAAAGGGTGGCAATAAAACGGATTTATATATTAAAAAATTATAAGGTGGAGGAAAACACTCGAGAAAACCTCATGAGAAAGTGAGATTATGGTGGAAGAATCATCTAAACTAATTAAGACTAGGCGTATTAGAAGGAGTAAGAGTTAATAATAGTACTTAAACATGGTAACAAAATTAAATAATGATTTTATTAATGAGTTTGATATGGGTAGTTTTTTATTTTTTATCATTTGTAAAGTCCAGTGAAGTAGTAGGCCTTCAAAGAGGAGTGTTTAACGCAGTTTCTATACCACCATTTAATTGGAATTGCAAAGTGACTTAAACAAACAAATCCAGAGAGACTTTATGGGATATGCCTTCTCGTGTCACTTTGACGTTATGTAGTTTCCGTACGTAGAACCGTTTTAGTAAAATGTTCGCAATAAATCAAACGTGCTTAAAATATGCTTTGTCTTTGCAAAATTGCTTTATTATGCGTTTATGAATAAAAGAGTAATTCCTTAGCCATCATGTTCCCCCTCATAGTAACAACCGAGATAAATCACACAAAATAAATTCTTAAAGTCGAAAGCATTAGCTAAGCTTATGTGACAGGATTATCTGATGTTTTTTACAAATGTTTTTTATTCACTAACTTTTGGTGTATGAAATAATTACACTAATATTGCAGTGTTCTCTTTAAACCTATCGAAAGAAATCCTAAAAACTTTCATTCAGGAAATAAATTGCATGAACGTCGACAAAGCATCTCGATAAGCTTTCTTGAAAGGAAGCCGTTTGAACCCACTCAGTCTTACTAACCGATACGGAAGACACTGGAACTAGATTTTATCGACAAGGATGGGAGATTGGAGAAATCGTATATTGGAAAAAATAAGCTGTTAAGAGCCGATATTATGTTTGAGCTGGTGACGGCATTATCGTAAAGTCGTGAACGGTTTGTTCAAGGAAATCATCAATCAGGGTATTCTAACCCAACTAGGAATAGTGAACGCAGAAAATTATTAACACTTTAGACTCTTTAGAGTGTTAATAAGGTCATCCTAACTTATTTATTACTTAATATTAAAATTATTAATAAGAAAGTTTGGATGTTTGGATGAAACTTGGCACACATATAGGTCTGCGTTGCTATTGCCTATCGCACGCGCGCATCGGCTTCAAAGTGGAACAATTGTTTTCATTTTGTATCAGACAAGCCTTCGATTTTCAAAATGAAAATGATTGCGATTGCAAGTGCGTTAGGCAATAGCCCCCTGGTCCTGGAATAGGACATGGAATTCAAAAGTTCCGGAGGGAATAACGATATTCGAAATCTACGGGGATGAAGTCGCGAGCAGAAGCTAGTTGCTAATAAAATCCATTTTTTGATTTTGTCGCCGGCATAATGTTAAAAAATAAACCACTGTCGAGACAAATCTAACGATGATTTGACATGTTAAAATGCTAAAAAAGGTTTATTGTGCATTTATGAATAAGAGCTTAGAGTTTATTATTACTGAACGATCTCTATCAGGGAAACTACTCATACAATTCAGGTGAACCGGCTTATAAAAAAAGGCTTTTGAAAAAGGTATAACTTATTCACTATATTACTGATGCGTCCACCTCTTTTGTGGCCTCATACATACATACCTTCACGCCTGTCTCCCAAAGGGGTAGGCAGAGACTATGGAACGCCAGGTGCACCGGTCCAAACATAACCTTCGCTTCCTCTACATTCATCAATCTCTTCATGCAAGTACGTCGGTTGCGGGTGAATCTGATCCCCGTACGTCCGTCTAGGACGTCCCCTACCGACATCTCCGCTCACTATCGCTCGCCATATCTCTTTCGTAACTCTTCTTTCATCCATCCTTTCTAAATTACCAAACCATCTTAGCATACCCTTTTCGATCTTAGTCACTACATCTTCTTTCAATCCACATCGTTCTCGGATCTCGCTATTCCTTACTCTATCTATAATCCTAACTCCCCACATACTGCCAATTTGGCCAATTTACTGATTAAATTATTTGAATTAGAATTTAAATTACAGACGAGTCTTATCACTAAGAAATGTCTTTAAGGAAAACTACTCACATAATTCAAATTGTAACAAAGGAGATCAATTAAATGACAGCGCGTGACTGGCGCCTTACTGATAATTGGGAATTCGTTCACAGGGATGAATTAAATTTACTTAAGTCGTTCGTCATATAAGAGTTACTTAACTAACAAATTAACGACGTAATAAAATCTTTACAGTCGATTTTAACCTACTTTTAACAGTCAGATCGTCTCAAAATTTTGCATGAATGCAATCCTGAATATTGCACATGTTGAGTTCGAACCGTTTTGCTACCATTCCCACTGTCTGACGCCTCTTTTCCGTTTTTATATATGTGGTGACCTAGCGACATCTATCGGCGACTTGTATCAACCAACTCGCCAGCGCCACCAGCGTCAGACAGCGGAACTAAAGGTTTCTACACAGTCGGTTGACATAATTATATACCACTTCCAACATCATCCCAATGGACTTCGGTCCCCAGGCATAACGCCCGCCTGGAGAGAGATATCTCTATAGTGCTCTCTCCTACATATTTATGTGTATTATAGTTGTAACTAAAAGATTTTCTTTCTTTCTTTCTTTCAATCCCGTTCACTATGCCATGGAGCTGGTATGATGGAGAGGGAAGGTGGCCATAGGAACTCCTCAATGGGTCATAATAAACTTGTTGAGTTTGGACTCATTTGACTCGTCTTTCAGTCGTGAATTTATTTATTAGTGTTATAAGTACAGTCGGCACAAAAGAAGTTGCAAAAAAAAGTTATTGTTCTTAGCGTTCCATTTGTACTTAAAATATTACGTACCTACTCGCAATGTCCGTGTTTGTCGGGTGAATATGGATAAAAGATTACTTTTTATCAAATGTGTAAATGCAGACGGTTTCAATGCAATAATAGGCCCGATATATCCAAAAACCAACTTAAACAAATCAAGGGTTCTGGTTAAAAAGGTTATAAGTCGACTTAACTCGTAATAAAAAAGGGTATAAGTACATTAAACCAAGTATACTTAAACCCTTTCTCACTTGGTCTTCGAAAGATGTATGTCTTTGTTTGTGTGAATTAGTGATTGTGTGATATAGAAGCAAAATTATGCAAATTTTCGTTAATTAAGCACAATCACAACAATGATTCAATTGATTCCGGTAATACCGTCTATTGCTTTTGCAAATGAACTGCCTAAACATGTTCAAACGTGTTTGTTTGCCTAAACTGCAGCTATCTCTCACACTGATTTGCTGCATATTTGCTAACTAAGTAATTTAATAGCGTTTAGTTCCTAAATATTGCGTAGATTATTCTTTTTTAAATTACCGGTAGTATAGTCCATTCGCTTAGATAGTGTCGCTTCACTCGCACGTACAGTAGCAAAACTAATATATTAAGCACTTTAGTGCGTTGTCATAGTAAACTTTAAACAGAACATCAAATGACACACATGACGGAGACAATGACAAAGGCAACTGACATACAAACTACATTTGTGTTACAAAAAAGGGCCATTCGTTCTATTCACAACTTAAATTCCCGAGACTCCTTAAGAGAACTTTTAAAAGAAATTAATATCTTAACTGTAGCGTCTCAATTTATTTACGAGAATATTATTTATGTTATTAAGAATTTAGATTATTACACCAATAATTCTGATGTACATAATTTAAATACCAGAAATAAAAATGAAATCGCTATTCGAAAATTCTGTGTCCGTAAAGCAAATAAATCATTTGTTGGTCAACGCATTCATTTCTATAATAAATTACCTGACCTAGTTTTAAGGATACCCTACCCAGCAAAATTACTATAGGATCGAGGATTATCTAACACACAATAATGCATGGCCTTAACCTGAACTTAGTCAATAATAATTTGTTAAAATGCAAAATGTTATCTTGTCTAGGGGACACCATTGATATATGAAAACACATCGAAACTTTTATTTGGTCGTCTTGCACCGTCTTATATACACAAGTAGGTGGATTTTTCCTTTTCTTCTTTCTATCTCTCTTCCAAGATTGTTGGCATGTTTTCCTGCTGAACTACGCATGTTATTTATGAAGTACCACTGTAATTATGAAATATGTTTAAAAAGTGATTGACTGCTGAGTTTCTAGCGGCGTTTCTTCTCAGGTGGTCTTCTCTTGGGAAGCGCTGGTAGATTCTTGACGTATAAGTCCCCGTGCGGCTTAATTACTGAATAAATGACTTTTATGTTTATCTTAACGCATAGCTGAAACGACTGTACATAGAAACTTGTAATTTGGTACAAGAGTTCCTTTCATGATGTGAGTGAGCACTAAGAAAGGATTTTTGGAAATTCATCCCCTAGGGGTTAAAATAGAGGGAGTAGTGGGAAACTAATTCTACACGTCCGAAGTCGCGGACGTCCTTTAGTTTACCTGTATAATATTACTTGCAAACATCGAATACAACGAATAAGAAAAGTTTCTATCGCTACCAGTAGCATCATACGTGACGGCATTAAGCAAACCTTCTAATACCCTTTAACTTTTGTCCCAAAACCTGACAAACATAGTAAATCTCATTAGTCATGCTACTAGCTAGTTAGACTGTGGTCCGGGAAGACCGGAGCGGAAAGCGATTTGACGGCCACTAATATAATAAGCAAAATAAGGTAGTGCGACACCTTTTGAAAAGCCTTTTGGGCTCAGTTAAACCATGTAAAAGTAAACGTAAATCATTTTAATTTTAAAAACCTCTGAACATAAAATCTAATGACGCTTCAACAGGCCAGTTGATTTTCATCAAACCTAGTTTGAAAGTATTTGACATTAAAAAGCTGCTAAACAAATGAAATATGCATTAGCATCCGGTGCCACGATGCCACACCAAACAGATTTAGAGATCAAAATACGCTTATTTTTTAATCAGGGATTAAAAAAAACGATAAAGTAGTATTTTTATTTGCCACTAGTATCTTATCCTTTGGTTTCTGTACTACCTAAGTGAAAGATATAATTGTTTCATTTCAATCAGTCAAGTTATTTTACTGTACGAGTATGATGTGTTCCCTTGTACCAAATGGCACTATTTGGCCAACTTAGATGACAAACGCTTTAACATTAAACCTTTGTGTAAAGTACCTAAGAACCCTAAACAATCAGTATCATTAGAAACAACAACAAAAAAACACGAAATTAAAACCCATCCCGCTCATCAAAACGCTCCCCTTACCAAAGAATACAGCCTTAACCACACAGATAAGGGTAATCCTAACGACACGTCCTGAATCAAATGACACGCCCCGTGACGGCGTGATCTAATTCGTTCGCGTATTGAATCCTGATCAGCTGGGCTTAAGGTCTTAAGACATGACACGGTAGACTCATTAAATTATTCGGTGCCTAGAGCTCCACATTGGGACATATTTGTTCTGGGAATAAAGATCTTGGTACCACAGAGCTTTTTTACCTTATTCCAATGGAATAAGAGATGACTGTTGATGTGGGCTGGTCACATCTGTCGCAGAACCTATGATCGGTGGAGTAGACGGGTTCTCGAGTGGAGACCACGGCTCGGCAAGCGTAGCGTAGGACGCCCTCCAGCCAGATGGACCGACGACCTGAAAAAAGTGGCTGGTGGTGACTGGATGGCGAAAACGGGAGATCGGGCCTTGTGGCTAACCCTGGGGGAGGCTTACGTCCAGCAGTGGACTGCAATAGGCTGAAATGATGATGATGATGAAAGGAATAAGATGCAAAAGTGAATATAACAACTATTTGTTTAAATGTTATTGATAAAATTACTCCAATTTAAATTTATCTTCAACATTGTTTTGAATTTAAGTGTTATAAACATTGTTAACGATGATCTCACGAACCAAAACAAGGATGACACAACAAAAAAACCCAAACAGAAACCAGTTTTAACTAAGTTAAATGAGTTAATTGCGTCGTAAAAATATGACTATAAATCAATCTACTCTTAAAAAACTATAACAAATATTACTTCGACATTGATACCAATTTAAATAAATAGCAAGAATAAAAACTCAACTACGTGTTTTGATATTATCATCTACATAAAAGTTTAAAACCCGTTTTTTTTTTTTTTATTAGGTTAGTTTTTATGAGATGTTGTTTTTTTACAATACATACATACATACATAAAATCACGCCTCTTTCCCAGAGGGGTAGGCAGAGACCACTTCTTTCCACCTGCTACGATCCTGACAAATCTCTTCGCTTCTTCCACATTAATACATCGAGTCATGGACACACGTCGGTTTCGGGTACTTAAGATTCGGCCCTTTGCCAGTATTTGTCCGATTTGATTCGAAAAAGTACGCCAATGCCAGTTTACGTAAAGATGATAATTCAATATTATGGCACCATCGAACTAATCTGATGATAGTCGGAAGGTGGTGACAGGATCTCTACTATTCTTAACATAGTCCCAGAATGTTGGGATTCATTCAATTGATCTTGATAAGCAGATAATGAAATTGTTAAAAAAAATACAGTCGGGAACAAAAGATAGCCAAAAATATTTTTTTTCCGAATTTAAGATTATCTTCCTATCTAGTGACACACGCGACCCTAGGACAAATGACACTTTTACAAGGAAGCAAAGAACTGTACTTACACTAGCTTCGTCCCGCGACTGCGCCTTTCGATAACCGTTATTCCCTCAGGAACTTTAAAAATTTCTGGGATGAGAAGTAGCCGCACCTTCAGAACAAGTGACTTAATTCAGAAATTTTAAATTTAGGGTAAGATCTCTATAATAATAAAATGACTTGAAGTTTGAAAGCTGAAATTTTGAATAAGGTCACTATGCGCTATGTATCTAGGGTATAAGCTATCTCCATTTTAAATTCCAGTCGTTGCTGTGTAAAGGAGTTATCAATATGTGACATATACGTGACGACTACACGGATTACTTCCTCTATTTTCCCATCGTTGGGTAGTAATAATGACTCACTCTAGTTACAATTGTAACAACAGAAACGGTTAATCTTTACAGTGTTTATGTATGTATGTTTGTCCGTTCCTTTGCTACTTAACTTATTTGTTGATTAAATGATCCGATTTCAACAAAAGAAACCTTTCTAGTTTTATCTTTGCACCGCGATTACTGTGCCTAGGTATTTGTTTGATGGCGAATTAAAAAACACGTATTACCGCGTTTAGGCGCTAGGTTACATGACTAAGTGAACTTGTAGTGTTACATGGTATCTTAAAATGATTTTTCATTAAACTCCGCTTGCACAACCGTTATCAGTTTTATCGCGAGAGAGATTAGGCGGATTTTGGATTGCAGTGATAAAATACGAAACGGGCCAAAAATTCCATTCGCTTGTAAAGTTCAATGTCAACGTGGCATACATACATAGATTAAATTACGCCTGTTTCCCTTAGGGGTACGCAGATACCACTTCTTTCCGGGCCCATATACTTTTGCCCTATCACACATACAAGCAACCCGAATTCAGGCCGGCGCAGCAGCTGATCAGGCCCAGACCCTCAAGCGTCACAAATATTCGTCATTAATTAATGATTATGAATTCGCGGCGCTTGTAGTGGAGACTCTGGGACCTTGGTCTGCTGACATGAAACTTTTTATAAAGACCCTGTCTACCAATCTTATCGACGCCTCCAGAGATCCCAGAGCTGGCGCTTACCTCTCCCAAAGGATAGGTTTAGCTATCCAGAGAGGTAACGCAGCCAGCATCATGGGTACAATGCCGCGAACAGATTTATTAGAGGGAGTATTCTTTTTGTAATTCTAGTTTTAAGTAGATAAATAGATTACACTAGTTTTTATTTATTCTAATTATTATTACTGTAACTGTACAGTAATAATAAGTATAATAATTTACACTGGTATATAGTGTATTTTTCTACCTATAAGATTAAAAATCATCTGTGTTATTATTATAATTGCAAATAAATTTATACATATTGGCTTATATAAAAATTTATTTCCCGAATGTGTTTTTACCCATAAATTATAGCAAGTCATAAGGCGTTTTTTCTGAAACCGTATTTATTTCAGGGTTTATGTAAAATAAACCTAACCTAACCTAACCATTTACCAGCTAGATATTTCAAAAATCCTGAAATAAAAACCTTTTGAGTAAAAACACTTTATGACTTGCGATGATTATGAGTACTAACAATACATTCGGACTACAATTTTTTATATGAAACAAAGCTCTCTCCTTCTTTCCACCTACCAAGAACTCTTTCGCTTGTTCAAAACTTGAGCGAAACAGTAAGAAAATTATATTTAATTTCAGCCATAAGATAACTTCATTTAAAACAAAAATAACCTTATTATTTATGTTTATTAATTATATTTATTGAAATTTATACCATTTTCAATTAGTGTTTAATATTTTCTTTCTTTTGGTGTTGTACTTTTTTGATTACACGTAGTCATTCATGATTTCTCAACGGCTCAAAGGTTAACTGGAAGAAATCCTTTAAAAGAATCAGTTCACCTTTGTATATCCCTACTATATTTTGTAATTTTTTATTGTTTTACTTTATGTTTGTACAATAAAGTCTTTACATGCATAGATACAATTTATTTGCAATAAAAGATAATAGTTTAATTGACATGCAATAGGCACAAATTGAATTGAAGTCCCTGATCTCTGAGCTAAGTCGGATAAACCTGTGTTACAGAAATCAGTGTCCTCTCCCATATTCTAATTAGGTAGGGAATAGAATATTATAAAAACTTGCGCACTAAAAAAATACATCAGACAAAGTCGTACTCACAGACATAATTAATAAAAAAATACGTAGGTAGCCTATGTTACTAAATTAAAATATCAAGTATGTTGCCTCTGAACAAAGAAGAAATTGTCCCGACTCTTAACAAAATTGAGTGCAATAACTTGTATTTTCAGAATATTTTTCAGTTCCCTTTGGTATTACTTTTGAAAGCAATCAATTGTCTGCCTTCAGAAGATTGATTGCGAACTTTAACGAAAGTCTGAACGAACAAAAAGGCCATTATTGGCTTTGGAAGTTGTATTTATTACTTTAAAAACATTCATATTCAAATGGTAGACGAAGTTAGGCACGTGCCTAGCTAAAGAGCTTAAACGATCTTGGAGAAGACTGTGATCCACACGAACTAAATCAGGCATATTTCTAACAACAGTTGCTAGAAATAAGTATGCCTTATTAAGGTTAATAAAAATAAAAATCGAAATCATTCATATAAATGTGTACACCATTACATTTGGGAAGGCATATCAAATCTTGGTAAACTAACTTAAAGGTACACACGCACCACGAGGATTTGTACGAGGATTCTCGAGTGTACTTTTAAAAGACTTGTTGATCTTTGTGTGGTTTAAATGTTAAACACAATGTAGGTAACCTCGAAAATGATAAAAGATTGATGATAACTTTTTTTTTTCTTTTCCCCGTGGCGGCTTGAACAGCTACTACCGCGGGAATATGGCGTTTCCACAATGAAGTGATTTCGCCAGTGTCAAGTATATATCAATATAGCAATGAAACACAATCCAATCTTCTCTAGGAAGACTGGTGGCAACGTCGTACGGTGATATGCAGGACAGAGGCCAAGATAGTTTTAACCTCTGTACCACTGCGAGTCCACTTGAAACGAGAAGTAAGATGCCAGGATACACGAAATAAGTCCAAGACTTCTATCACTGTGCAACACAAAGGCATTAAAAGTACAAATCACTAACAAAAAATAACTTTGAACACCTAAATACACAAAAAAAAAAACAAAAATAAAAAAAAAAACAAATTACACATCCGCCATCTTTTTCTTTCAAAACTTTACAATTGCTACGTACAAAATGTGTCAAATTTTACCGAGAAGTCACCACTCTATCCACGGTTTTGAATATAGGAACGCACCATTGACCGACCAAGTCCGATCGACAGACGGATTAATGATCTAACCAACGTAATCTAATAATCTCTGTTTCAAATCTACGATTTACTTACTAAATACTGTTAATATAAATTGTAACAACTAGTAGCAATTTTATTACATAAAGGAAAAGGTATAAATTTGTAAATTTACACACATGGAAATATAACTATTAAAAAAAAACCCCGATAACTCCTCAATGTCCATAGGCAGCGGTGACCGCTTTCCATCAGGGGGGTTATTATGGCATCGCTATGCAATTCGTTATACGGCGAGCTATAGCTTATATAGCTTTGTCCTTTTCTCTGCGTAAACTAAACTGCAAAGCTATGTAATAATAACCCCCGGGTGGGTCGTATACCTGTTACCTATTCCGTCGAGGCAAAAAAAAACGGCTCAACCAATTTTCATCCAATCTAGCTAAGACCCACGACTAAACTAGCTTTATAAACTCCGTCTGAATAAACAGCAGATACACAGACACCTAGATACACATGTTGGACTTTTATCACCCCTCTTTTTACATTGGGGGTTAAAAATGTAAAATACTAAAATATAACATTCTCAGTAACTTTCTGAAACAATTGGGTACAGTCATTTTATTTTTATCTCGCCGACAACCGCAATGTCACGACAATGAAGCATGGCGGCCATTTGACCCTCCATTTACATTCGTTGGGGTAAAATACTTTTGTGCAAAATTAACATGACGCGAGTATTGCCGCGACACATATTGCGCAGCAATTTTATTTTTGAACACTTGCTGACTTGTTGTTAAGTGTTGTGTGTTTGTTGATTGTTGGTATTAGCTTTCAGAAGTGTATCATTGTTTCATTAAAAACAAGCTAGAGCTGTATTTTACTTGGTAAAACCATGTTGCTTTTGAAATCCCGAGTGCATGATTGACACTGCCCTCTTTTGAGAAGGGCGTGTCTCATAGAACCGCGCATGTATTATAGACCTTATTTCTTAAGATGAGGGGTTAAATTTACTATGACTATCAAATTGCGCATGGGTTCTTTTAGTAAGAAGGGTAGCCTGTCCACATTTAGCGTAACAAATTCTGAGGCCGCGCTGGGCGCGTCACTGGTAGATCACGTGATATGAAAAGTCACGTGATCTACCAGTGACGCGATTAGTTTAAAAACGAAACGAATAGAAACGCTAGTTAGCGTAACGCATCTTCGCTAGGGCCTCTAAGATGCGTAACAGTTTTTAATAAAAAAAGAGAAAAAAGTTTCTTCTTCTTCTTCTTCTTAGCCGTTCTCTAGCATATTGGTGTAGGCCTCCTTCAGATTGCGCCATCTAAGTCTGTTTTGCGCCACTTCCATCCAGTTCGTCCCTGCAGTTTTCTTGACGTCGTCTTTCCATCGCATCTGTGGTCTTCCTCTAGGCCTCTTTTCTCCCCAGGGCCTCCATTCTAAGACCGCTTTGCCCCACGAGCCATGTTTACGCGCTATGTGTCCCGCCCACTGCCACTTCAGAGTTGCTATTCGTTGAACGGCGTCAGTGACCTTACTTTGTTCTCTGAGCCAGGTGTTGGTCTTACGGTCTCTTAGCGTAGTTCCCACGATCTTCCTCTCTACTTTCCTCTGAGCGACTTGTATTTTGTTGATACTCTCTCTTGTGAGGACCCAGGTTTCCGCTCCGTAGGTAAGTACTGGTAAAATGCATTGATCAAACAACCTGGCTTTCTGTTCCGCTGTAATGTTCATTTTTAAAGCAAAGTCCACTTTTGCGTAGGCGGCCCACATGAGACGTATGCGTCTATCTATCTCGTTCACTTGATTTTCCTTTCCCATCCTTATTTCCTGACCCAGATAAACGTACTTCTCTACCTTTTCGATGATGGTTTGGTCTACTTTAATCGTAACAGGTGTGGTATCATTAGACATCACTTTTGTTTTGCTGAGATTCATTTCCAAACCAACATTTAGGGAGGCTTCGTTCAACTCATGGATCATGATTTGGAGTTCGTGAGGGTTGTCACTTAGAAGAACGATATCATCTGCGAACCTTAGGTTGTTCAATCGGGCTCCCGGTAATTTAAGACCACGTTCCTCCCATGAAAGTTTTTTGAAGACATCCTCCAGTACCAAGGTAAATAACTTTGGGGAAAGAGTGTCCCCCTGTCTTACGCCTCTTTTGATGTCTATTTTTTGTGTTTAGTCGACTATTGACACTTTCATGGTAGCGTTATTTTGGATGTTCTCAATAAGCCTCGAGTACCTATGATCTATGCGAGCATTCTGTAGTGCCTCAACCACTGCCCAGGATTCCACACTATCAAACGCTTTCTTGTAGTCAATAAAAGCTACCCAGAGAGATGTCTGATACTCGGTAGCTTTTTCTATCACAGTTCTTATTGTCATAATGTGGTCCATGGTGTTAAATCCGCTTCTGAACCCGGCTTGTTCGGGAGGCTGATAGAAATCGAATTTATCGGTTAGACGCAGGGTGACGATTTTGGTAAGCAATTTGTACAGATGGGATAATAGACTATTATCCCATCTGAAAAAAGTTTAATGGACATTATAATCATAAAAATAAAATTGTGTCTGCATATAGAATTACAAAAATGACTTATTCGCAGATAATTGGATAATATCGATATTCGTTAATTACAGCAGCGCTGTATAAAATTACACAGGAACTGATATGAGTAAATATTTAAGTGCTTAAGGAGATCACAGTAAACGGTTGATAAACTAATAAACGTTGCTTGTTATTATTAAAATAGTGTTATATTACTAATTACAAAATAAATAAATATCATGGGACCTCAAACAAATTGACCTAGTCCAAAACTAAGCTCTAGGCTTGTACTATGAGCACTAGACATTGATAAACATACTTATATACAGAAATACATACTAAATACATGGAAAACATCCAAGACACGAAAAATATACGCAAAACAAATATTTGCCTTACCGGGATTTGAACCCGGGACCGGGCATGGGCAGTGTCACTACCAACTGCTAACATGACATCATTTAACAAACAGCTGTGGGATTCAACATTTAGTGGCGCTAGGTGAGATGCATTCGGTAAACGTTAGCGTTATCGAATGCATCTATAGGCATGACGTAAGCTGCCGGACGGTCGCGTCAAGCGCTTATTAGTCAATTCCATACATTTTGTAGGTTTTCGAAAATCGTTAACGTAAGCGCTAAGCGTTAAGCATTAATGGACTAAAATGTTCTACGCTCGCAACGCAATTCGTCAACGCATTGACAAACCATCAGTTGCTTAGTTACTGATAGTAAAAAACGCTTGATAATTGGCCCTGTGGAACGGTTGATCGAGTGAGAGAATTCATACGTTAGCGTTCACTCGATATGAAAGCAGGTAAGCTGAGAATGCGTGCCTTTAAAATGATGCATGTTTTTACGCTCTGGCGGGATAACTTCACTTCGCCGGTTAATAATTCTAGTGGTAGTAGGAGCTTGTACGAGGTCCGTCTGGAACGCTAACTTCTTCTTCATCTTATCCTTTATCGCCAAGCAGCAGTGTTTGCACTTTTGTGTTCCGTTGTGCGGAAGAGTCAACCGGTAAAATTACTAGTAGAGCTAGAGTCATTTCGTCTTGATCCTCAGGGCTGGCAACGCATTTGCGGTCTTAGGATTGTAGCCTTAATAATGCAAAATTCTATGGGTCACAGATCCTACTTACTATCAGGTGGCCTTAGTGCCCGTTTGCCTTATCCCATCTCCTTGCCATAGAATAATAATTATGAAAAAAAAACTATTTTTCTATACGCCACAGATTGATAATAACATTCGCATATTCCCCACATGCACTCTCTTTTCATCCTTTTCTTTCATCAACTCAGCCCGTAGTCGTCCGCAGTCGTAAACGTAGCACTCCCTCTTTCATGTTCAGTAAGAACAATCCAACGCGGCCTGCAGCCACCGACTTTCGTCGTGGTCTCTACTCAAGAACCTCCTTTTCCTTGGTTAGCCCATAATTAATACTCTGATCTATACCTGACGAAGAGTTTACAATGGTCTTATAGATTTTGTTCTTAACTCGTGGCACATGAGGGTCACATAAAAACCACCCATTAAATTCAATGAAATAATAAAGTCTATTCCTAAAGTTAACATGACGAAATTCCACTATTTCTAAACCTAATTTCATTTAATGACACCACTTTTAACGACTACCCAGGCGGTTATTTCATAGAGCAAAGGCCGTTTAAGTTACCAAAGAGAAATAACTCTGGGTATATCCTCGGGGTCAAGTTAAAATGTACTGATTTTATGTATTTTTCAGTTTATATTCGCCCGTAAACGCCGCACTGAGTGGAATCGAGTAAAATCTTTCATTGGTCGTAAACTTTATAGTATATTTTCACCGTCCGCCCATATTCAGAGCCATGTTCGTTCAATCATATAAATATGAGTTTATATCTCCGTTGAATATTATAGTTTTTCTGCTGATTGCTTTGCCGCTGCGTGACTTAAAGTTTTATTTTATTCAGTTTTGATTTTTATTCATAATAAACGCATTCACTGATTATCAATACTCACTGATTATTTGCAAACGTACAACTGAAATAAAAGCCAATGCGGGAAGGAAAATTGCTGCTGGAATTTTAGTGACGGCACAATTATGCAGTTTTATAAAATTGTACTTGACGCTATTCGTAGCATTTAGGTCACCATAGAGTTGACTTATGCAATCCAGAATTTTATTTAATTAATATGTTTGAAATACTTTAGGGAATAAGTATTTAGATGAGATAAAAAGTCAGCGTTTGAATTTTATGTCAGCACAAGCGGCAATCGACGTTCTACCCAAAACTAAAATGTGTAAAATCGGCCAAGTTCGCTAAATAAAAACGGGATAGTCTGCTTTGCCCAGATGTAATTTCGTCAAATTTAAAGCACAGCTATTTTAATGTAAAATGTATTTTAGTTATTTTTACTAAACTTGTAACTCGGCAAATAATTACGGCTAAAGTTTTATCAGATTCTCAAACAATTAAACATGTTTGCCCGGGTGAAAATTCAGAAGAACAATTTTCGCTTCACAAAATCCGCCATGATTGGATCGAATGGGTAAATAAAACGAAACTAACAATACAATGAATATAAACTGTTTCACGCACAGGGGTTAGGCATGCCGCTATGTGGACATCTCCGCTCCATAGATCCTTAGAACTCTGCCAAGATTCACTACGCTGAGTAGCGTTTCTTTTCGTTTCGTTTTTAAACCATTCGCGTCACTGGTAGATGACGTGATACGACTAGTCACGTGATCTACCAGTGATGCGATTGGTTAATTTTAGGCCTGAATAGACAGTAGCTCGAAATCATTTATCTATTTAATACACACAGTATCACGGAGATACTGACGCGAGGGTGCTAAGCGCTCGTTACGTTTGAGCCCATGTTGATTCAGAGGCAATCCGCTGTTTTAGGGTTCCGTAGTCAAAGGGGGCCAAAGGGACCCTTTTACTAAACCTTCGTTGTCGATCTACCCGTCTTCCTTAACTATAAAGGGCTGTATCTTTTGAACAGTAGTATTTTAACGACAAATTTCCAGATAAATATTTAAATTAATTCTGTAACGTTTTCTTGTTTTTGTTCTATTTTCAAAACTTTAATACAAACAAGCGTCAAATTTGGTGTAATTATAGTGCACACCCTAAAAAAACATCAAGTAATAAAAACCGGCAATACACATACATAAGTAGTTTGAAACAAAATGGCTTTCCGCGTCTGTCTGTCTTTCTGTCTGTATAGCTAACTTCTCCTAAAGTACACAACAGATTGTGATGCAACTTTCATAATTAGGTAGTAAATTTTTCACGGAAGGTTTTGTGTATCATACATTTTTGGTTTAACACAAAAAACGGTTGTTACAGAAAAATTACATAAAGCGAAGCGAACCGACGGCGAGTCGCTAGTAAAATACAAATTGATGTATAATAATATTGTGTGGCGGTACGGAACCCCCGCACTTGACCGGGTTTTTTTACTAAATCGGGCTCCAATTACTGAACGATTTGATGCGGGCTTAACGAGAGCGATTGTGTTGCCAACGTACGTATACTCTTAAAATATATAGTCGTGTCTGTTACTGATTTCGCCTCGCATTCAACCGGACGACGCAGTTAGTATTTGGATACCAGGACTTGGAAACCTGTTTATTTTAACCAACTTGTCAGAAACGCCATGCATTTCAACAACAGCATTCTCATTTCTATTCAGCTCGAACAGATTGATATTATTTTTCACGCCAATGCTCGGAAATGTGGCGAAAGATGGTCTGTTCTTGGTCCCCAAAACAATCAATAGTTGTACATTTAATGAGCAGGCCTTGTATGAATTTAAACTGGATAGGAATAACATTGTTGGTCTGTTCCATTTAGCAAGTCGACCAATCACATTGGTCCGCTGATCACTGATTCGACCAATCAGAACACGACTTGTGCTGCATATGAAATTAAATTGGCCAATGAGAAGTTCAATGAGGGAACTAACGCATCCTTCTATTTGACTCTTCTAACCTCTACAACAATGTACCTACTCGTACTATTGGTTTTGTTAAAAAAATAACGGTGACTGCTAGGGGTGCGCCAAAGTTGAACTAAATTTTTAATGTCGATTATCGGAAATCCGAAAATGTTGTTCCTAATAATTTACATCCTAATAATCACTACTCATAACTACTTTGTTCCTAACGCTCTGAATTCCTAATCATTCAACTTCATAATGTCCGTTGCAATAAACATCGATCATGCTACTATTTGTTTTCCTATATTTTCTCAACATAACCATCTTTTACACTATTGTTCATTGTTATATTTGTTTTATGTAGAATGGTTTTTATTCCTAAAATTGCACACTATTTTTTTATAATTCTACCACATAGAATACGTTAAAATAAGTACATTTTACTTGAAAACTTTTCTCTAAAGTTAATAGTGACTGAGATCCTAAGGGTCCGTCATTACGTAGGCAGTAGGGAATAGGGACTTAGTGGCAAAACCGACTCGGATCGCGGATAGGTTAGAAGACGAAAGCGGGAGCGAAGCTCCCGCTTTCGTCTTCGAGGTTATTTTTTTTTATAAAAGAGCAGATCATCTTTAACTTTAAAATAATCCTGCGTAAAGTCCTGTACTCGGAAAGTAGGTTACACTAAAAATGTAACGAACTAAAAATGCAAATTATATACAATGCTGTAAAGTAAATAGGTACATACCTTCTCTTTTAACGCCTCCGGTTCATGATTATGTTCTTGCCGCGGCCCATCCAGCAATTTATACTTATTGACACGATGATTAGGGATAAAAATACATTCGGAGTAAAATTTTTTAGGTGAGCCAATATAGACCCAAAAAAAATATGATTAAGAATGTTATTTAAAAAAAAAATAGGAGTTTACAAAAAGTTACATCAGTGACATTAGCACTTAAAATTTTAAGAGATATGAGTTTTATGAGCTACGTTAATAGTAAAATAAATTGTAGGAACGAAATTTTTAGGAAAACATTTTTTAGGAGCAGTGATCATTAGGAGTACAAATCGTTAGGAAAATCAATTTCGGGTGATAAACTTTAGCGAAGCCAATATGGACCCGACTGCTAGGAATATCGGTTAATTTTGCTCACTACTTTTTCGCACCGTAGGGAATGCAACTAAACAGTTTCTGTATGAAAATAACCGGTTAAAGCCGGTTATAACCGGTTATTTTCATCCTTACCCGCTATTAAATAGATAGAAACCCACGATACAACAGTGACCCTTCTTTAATAACTGATATCAATTAAACGGAGTAATCAATTTTCATGAAATCTTTCTAAGAATTAGTTCACCCGTTTAAGAGCCACGGTGCCACAGACAGACACACACACGTCGTACACACACACGCGTTTTACATCGTACGTTAAAAAACGAAGGCAGTGTACTTACTGTACTTAGGTTTAAGCTTAAACTGGAGCGACGTGGCGTTTGATATTTTCACTCACAGCCACAGGGTGGTTCACTGTAGATGACATTCTGTTGATTCAACCTACAGCCTTTGATGCTAAATATTTAGAGACACGAGTATTTACTCGAAAGCCTGTATTTTGTAAGCACCGTTACTTTAATTTCCTGTGTGAACATTATTTCATGTTCAATGATTGGCAATTTCACGACAAACAGCCATCTGTTTGGGAATAGAAAAGACAAATTAGGAGATAATAAAATGTGAGATCTTTTCTTAAAGGAATACGACAAACATTAAAGAAGTACATATTCTGTCCAGCCGTTCCCAAGTGACGGAGGGCAAGACAGATATTCATCAATAGATATTCATCGCAAAATGCAGCCACCCTTATAAATCTATTCATAATTCCCGGTGGTAGTGATTTAGGCAATATTTTTACATACAGTTACTTAGAAAAAAACCTAGTCCCAAAATAAGCGCTAGGTACAAGAAAATGAGAAACTTAGTTATACATGGAGATACATAATTAAATGCATAGATAACACTTAAGAAGTAATATTTGGTCATACTTGGAATAGAACCCGGGAGCGCTAGTTTCGTAGGCATTGTCACTACCACCTAGGCCAACGCGCCGTCTAAACGATATCTAGATTGAGGTCAGTTGTATTTAGTTAAATTTTAGTTTTTTAAATCTGCGTGTTATAAAATAAAGTATGTTTGGATCTGCATAGGAATAAATACTGTAATAATTAACAATACTTGAAAGACATACCAGAAATATCCATTACAACTCCGCAATTTCAAATTTGATTTGCCAACGTCAAAGCTTACTTCATAAATGTACAACAATAAATCATTATCCATCCACTGTTGACTATAAAATCTGTAAATAGTCGTATGGATTTTTTATCCGCATTCCATTTGTGACGTCACTGGAATCTACGTCAATCCACATAACAGTTGGCAGTGAATAAAGGTCGAAATTGATTTACAATGGATACCGCATATCACGAGAATGAATGACATGCCAAGGCGGATTCGTACTACGCTCTTATTGTAGTAGTCGATTCTTCGAGATCGCGTTCTTATTCGATTCCGCTTGCGGTTTTTTCTATCATTTGACGGACCTGAGCAAGGAGGCTTACATTATACATTCTAAATTCTATCACGCAAGAAACGTTAACGTACTTGCAAGACTGGCCGTGGCGTAAGAAGTTAAGTACGTTACCCGATGCTCTTACGGTGAAGAATAAACATCATGAAAAAACCTGCATATTCTAACAGATGAGTGTGAAGGGCCCTATCTCTAAGATAACGCCCAAGTAACACAGGAAACATGTTAACAATAGTATAGTAAACTTTTGTAGAACTTAAGGTCCGTATGAACTCTTATATAAGTTCGCCGAGCATCTTGACGCTTTATATTGGCATTTCAAAACCATTATGATGCTTTACACTGTATAACGGTTAGATAATGGCATATCGAAATGCTTTTGTAAAGCCTTAAGTTTTAGTGCAGCCAACCACAAGGTAGCTGTACAGCTTTCAGCTTATTTTAGTGCGTTTAGATATATAATAGCATTTTTAAGTAGTAAATAAATGCCCAACGCTGTTTAATGGCATAAACATGAACCATTATAATGCCACGTTAATCCACTATACAGTATTCAGCAGTTTTTAGTGCCTTAGGATGTATAATAGCATTTTTAAGTAGTAAATAAATGCCCAACGCTGTTTAATGGCATATACATGAACCATTATAATGCAACGTTCATCCACTATACAGCTTTCAGCAGTTTTTAGTGCCTTAGGATGTATAATAGCATTTTTAATTAGTAAGATATTGCCTAATGCCGCTTAATAGCATAACCTTGTACCATTATAATGCACCGTAAATCCGTTATACAGCTTTGAGCTGGTTTTAATGCCCTTTGTTGTACAGAAGCACTTTTGAGTAATAAGTAAAAGCCTATAACTGGTGAACAGCATAAACGTGAATCAATCTAATGCTTGCATTTGAAAGATCAACTTGAGTTCTGTTGTGCAGCTAACAGCTCTTTAATCAGATACACGTGAGTTCTTGTAATGCGTGAAGCTGTATTTTAATGTATTAATAAAACCATTTGTCAGCCATTGGGAAGCCTGCTATCATTTTTTTTTGTTGACAGCACCATAATAATTTTAATAATCTACGCGCAGTAATAGTTATGTAGATAATGAGTTCAGAAAGCCTTTTTATCAAATCTTGGCAAACAGATTCATGTTTTATAAAAATCATGAAATGGGTAAACCCGTTTGTTGTTTTTCTCAAGGATCCCCAAAATTGCGTTCAAGTCATAGAATTATTTCAGTCTACATCAAGTCTACTGGTATACCGGTGAACCCATATAGAACTACTTTATAGACAATGGCACTACAGTGGTTCATCAAAAATCTTCTCTCCAGCCTCTGGCTTTATAATTGTTCACGTGTGAGTATTTGTACTGCTGGCGGCATTAATTAGCCTTTTTAAAGGTTCACCGGGCCGCTGTAGACCGACACCATTTTGTAAATATCTTATAACCAAAAAATATTATTATTCGGACCTATTTATATTAGAAATAGAACTTTTTAATAATGATATAATTTAATTTAATACTGCTCAACCACTACTATTATGTTAGTTATGCAAAATTCGTTCTATACTAGGAATGCACGATTGTTTTGGTTATTTCACACGTATCTCAATATATTTTTTTATATAAAAACTACAAAATATCGAAGGCGCATGAACATATTCAATGAAACTTATATAGACATTGTCAGTAAACTACATTGCGCAGTAATAATTGAAGGTATAAAATAACAAAAGAGTCAAAAACTTACCCAGTATTATTAAATTTTGTTTTCACGCTTACAAATAATGGCCATTTATATTGAGAGACAAAAAGTCGTTTTATAAATTACAACGTTAATGTATAACATTTTGTACCATATTGGTATTAGAGATGTTTTTGCAATGACGTAGGGTTTAGTTAAGTTCTAACTGTGAACTCTTAAATAGGTCCAATCATTATTTTACTACATTCTAATGCTAGTATAATGCTTTTGTAATGCATTTAACATCTTCATTATCAATAATATTGCTAGTATAATGCTTCTGTAATGCAATAGGCCACTTCATTGACCGTAATAATGCTTCTTTAATGCGATTGGAAACTTCATTGACCATAATAATGCTTCTATAATGCGATTGGCACCTTTCTTGACCGCAATAATGCTAATATAATGCGCCTATAATGCAATTAAACAACTGTTGTGAACCTATTTATGACCTAAAGCCGTATAATTTATGCCCAAATAAGCATTACAGTAGCCGTATAAACGTTTGTAATGCTACTATATAACTAACTCAAAATGCGAAAACGATAGTAATGCTGTAAGTCGGCCGTTATACTGCTTTGGTGTGTTACTTGGGCGTTAACGTTTCATCGAGAAAATGTCTATAGCGATTGATAGCGTCCAGCGTACGGCCCTCGTAATCTACTAAAACTATAAAACGGGACTTAACTATAAGACTTGGTATTCTCGTGACCAACGCTGTTCTAACACAGTCGAAATGTCGAGGTAAATGTTTATTATATGACGCTATTGAGTCCTGTTTTATAGTTTTAGTATGTGTGAGAGTCGTGTTAGTTTAAAGCAAAGCCCTCGTAATGTACGGTCAGCTCCATAAGTGCATGGACACCTTAACGACGATAATCGTGTGCGCCGTTGAGATCACGTTCTCAAAAATTGAACTAGATGGCGCTGTTAACGACCCTAGTTTAGTTATTGTTTAAAGGTGTAGCAATGTAATTATTTACTTCTTACTATCTGAATCGATAATTCGACCGTTCGTCTGAATGAGTTGCTGGCTTAACAGGTCGGCGCCTCGCCTGAATCGCGATATGATTCCACGGGACGGGAGTTCAAATATGACTGGGGCAAGAAAGTATTTTTTATTACAATTTAATATTACGGGATAAAATTATTGATTCTAGTTTGATTTAACGATTTATTTATTTAAAAAATAATTATTTTAACCAGAAATGATGAAACTTGATTTTCAAGATAAACATATATTTATTTATTTTACAATAAACCAGTAATCGCATTGAATAATGGTTGGTGGTTATAGAAATAATTGTGGTTCACTTACTTTACATTTAATACATTTTTAATTGACAACAATATGCAAGAAGGAAAAAAAAGTTAAGACGAATTGTCAAAATCAATATTCTGTTAACGATATTAACGGTGTTAACTATCACTTATTACAAAAAAGTTAGACACTTCAGACACGTCTTAAATGACAGATTTCTATGAACTGACATTTGATAAACACATGTTCAACGACATGTTTGTTAATAACACCGTAAGTTTTTAACAATAAAACAACCACCAACCGTATTGAGGTAATAGCTTAAGTATTCGTTTCCGAAATCGGAAAGTGGATTGAAGCTTTACCAAAGTAACATATAGTGGTAAGTATAATGTGAAACTGGAGACCGGGTTGCCATAAAGGTTATACGCTTAGGTGCTGGTATGTTTTACATTGCAGTTTTTATCACTTACCTTAGTTATCAATTATTGAAAGTACGAATAGCTAAGAGTACGCTAGTGTATTTTTTGGTTTGACCTTAAGTATATAAAATAAGGTAAAAATTAATAATCACAAAGATATAGAAAAAAAATGGGTTTAGGTTTTGTTTTAAATATTGAGTTAAATTAGGTGTAACCCGGTCTCCATTTTCAAATCATAAATCATTTATTTGTTTGTCCAGCATAGGTTTATACATATAGATCTTTAATACAGTTATGAAATTATGTCCCTTTATGCTTCTCGGCATACAAACATGCTGTGCAGCGCGCTTAAACTAAAATAACGTAAACATATTCACTAACATTCAATTCTATTACACATATTGCGTTTTATCAAAAATTACATAATTTAAACCTCAAACTCAATTTAGTAACTAGTATAACCTCCGTTCTGGTCGATGACAGCTTGCAAGCGGAAGCGCATTGAGTCGACGAGATTCTTGCACAGATTTGAACCCCGGATACTGTCCCATATTTTTAAACAGTGAGCCTCCAACGCTTCTGGAGTTCGCTCATTCTGGTTTTCCCAGCGTTGGACAATAATCCCCCATAAATTTTCTATGGGATTCAAATCCGGCGATCTGCTAGGCCAAGGAATAACGCTGATGTTGTTGTGCTGGCCAAACCACTCCCGCACGATACGCGAACGATGCACCGGACAGTTATCCTGCACGAATGTAATCAGCGGCGTTTCTTCTTCCGGATATACGGTTCGTACTGTAGGCAACATGGTCTGTTCCAGCACTTCCACATAGTTTGCGCTATTCGCTCGACTAGGTATCCTGACTAGCTCACCTGGATCGGCTGAACTCATCCACCCCCACATGTTCACTGTTATACGACCAGATTCCATATTGGGCACTACGTGTCCGCTATCGTATCGCGTATTATTCCGACGCCACAAACTTAAACGACCATGTTGGCTTGATTTAAAAGTTTTTTCATCGGTAAAGATTGCACCATTCCAGTCGAAATTCAAGTACTGTGTAGCGAACTCCAACCGTGCTCTTTTATGATTCTCCGTAAGTAAAGGTTTGACGGCATGCCTCCGATAATGCAAACCCTCGCCATGAAGAGCACGACGAACAGTGCCCGCACTCGTACCGAATAAGCCGGCGTAATGGTTCGTCGGTATGAAACCATTTTCCTCATACTCGCGTTCCATGGCTTGACGCTGCGGTGTGTCTATGAGACGTGGTCGACCCGATCTTTGACGTTGGAGTAAAGTTCCCTCCTCTTGGTATCTTCGTACCCATAAAACAACCGTTTTCCGCTGTAGCAAAAATCAAACATTTGAATACATAATAGTAAGTAATTTATTAGAAATTAGTCATTTTTATTATACAAGACATATTATTAAACACATCATTATGGCTTCTGCTGGGTGTATAAATATAAAAAGAGGAAAAAAAATATTTTTCAAAATTATTCTTGTCTCACCCGGGAATCGAACCAGTTAAAAAATCACTCGCTATAATTAATGTTAAATTTTACGATCTTTTTTATTTCTAAGACCAAATGTTTATTAGGGAGATTTTATCCTGAACAATAATCCTATCGATAACCAAAGAATGAACAAAGTTTAGTGTAACTGGCCTCTACTCCTAAAGATAACAATATTGTTTTCTAAGGAAGTGATTTTGTAAATCTTTTGAGAAATAAACATGACAATACAAAAAAAAACTAGTTACTTACGTTTACACCGGTATCTCGAGCAATATCCGACACATTTTTGCCTTCATTGTAGAAAGCAATTATTTGTGCTCTCTTGACCATGTCAATATTACAACGAGAACTCATTATAATCGAATGATCGAACAACAGTGAATATTTACCAAAGAGGAAACAAAGAAGCAGCGAACGAAAGAACGAGCAGGAGTCTTTGTGAAATCCTAACAGGTATTTATTAATCTTCAGACTACCCTAAGTGTTAATATAAATATATTTGTTGGGAAATAAGCCGTATAAGTAAACAAAGATATACTTAATTTCGAAGATATAATTAAACGTTCGACGGTCGAGTGGCATAAGGGATCACTCGCAGTCCCCGTGTTCGCGGGTTCGAACCCAATCGATACAATTACATCTGTGATGAATGTTTTTGTATTTGAAATTTGTAATAAGATTGGATTGGAGATTCGAAACAATCGGAACATTCGGAACATTGGCTGTCACTAAATAATAATAAAGTATAGGAACGTGTCGTGCTTACTTAATCTGCGGTAAGCGGAAATTAAGTTTTTCATATTTAAGGTAATTCAACGCCATCTAGTAGAATATTACTGAACTAGTGTAAATCATAGATAACTCAGCTTACAGTATGACCAGATAGATGGCGTAATGTTTTGCCTCATAGGAATTTGTTTGCAATCTGTCCATGCACTTATGAAGCTTACTGTATCTCTCGATTTAAATTCACATTAAAATTAAATTATGATTATTTGTAATAGCGGCAATTGAAACACACACTGTGAAAATTGTAACTACCTCATGAGCAGACTGCCTATATCGATAAGATCGCCCACGCTCAGCATTGTTTGTAAGTGAGTATTTTTATTTTATGTTGTTTTGTGTCTACTAATTTTACGGAAAATGAAAAGTCTTTGAGCCACCTGAAACAGATTCATCAGTCGAGACGAAGAAATTTAACAATAGTAAACGGGACAGTAATTCTTAAATACACAATGAGGAAAAAAATATGATGACGATGAGTGAAGTTCAAAAATCCTTTGAAAATAAAGAATAACCAGAATAATGTTGCAATTTCGTTTCATTCAAATACTTTCAATAAGATTTAATTTTTAGAAACAAATCTTGAACCGATCACTAGTGTTGGAAAAAGTATCGATATAGGCGATCCCTAGTTGTCATTTCATTTTGCCCCGTATATTCCGAGGTCTGCTGATTAGATACTCCATATTTACAAAGCCTCTGCTGTCAGACAGAACACTCAACTCTAACACTGGAATCTAACGGCCACATTAACAGTCAAAAATCATAGTCTTTTGATATTATTATTTTCGTCAAATAAACGCACAATACTAAGTTAAGCTATGTGTGTCACGTTTTGCTTTTAAATATCACAAATTACCCACGTTTAACGTCAGAGCATAATTATTATAATATTTTTACCCTTTGTGCGTTTATGAATGCGGCCCAAAAGTTATATTTTAATAACACAGAAAGGGACCTATACAAACGAACCCGTTATAAGATGAATCAAAATTATAACTATCATGAATACATGAAGGTCACGGAATAGCTTTGATGGATTAAATTTGAATGGTCTCCTTATTAAAAACACTATTTGAAAACCCTTCCTTAAAATAAACTAGTTCTAATGAATTAAAATGTACTTATAAAAAGACACATACTTAAATAGTTCCAGTCACCAGGTGGACTGCCAACAATGGCCGTAAGATTTACTATTACCGAGCAGTAGGGCGGGATATTACTCTTAAATTGCATTAAACCAAACTGGAATAAGGTAATATAAAGGTAAGGTAAAATACGTATCGACTAATCTCGGAGTAAGTCTTATTCGCAGTGTGGTGAAATGCGGCCGTAATACACTATTCTTCTGCTTTGAAAATTTTGTATTTATCCATGTACAAATATTCCTTATACCAGCGACAAAATACTAATCCTTCTATCTCGAAAACTAAGGGCCATAGAGAAAACTAATTTTGAGTAAGTGTAAGTAGAAATGAAAAAAACGGTCATACTTAATGACGCAGCTTGAGACGGTTTTTCAGAGGTCCAGGGTCCATCCATTTTGTCACTACCACTTTTTTATCCTTATAACGCCAAGCAGCAGTGTTCGTATTGTTGTATTCTGGTTTGTATTTAAGTTTTTGGGGTTGGCAACGCATTTGCTGTCTTAGGATTGCAGTCTTGAGATTGTAGTCTTCAGAATAAAAATGTCTAAATTGGTCTCCAATCCTACAATTTGCCAGTTGGCATGTGTTCTAGTTTGCAACATGCTTGCCATAAAATAAATCTCACTTATCTAAGACCAGTTTATTCGTACGACCCTAATACATTTTTATACGTATCAAACCTGCGTAATCCAGTAGGTGATTCGTTTAAACAACTCGCTCTTGAGCGCGACGTACCAATTATTAACCGTACCATCGAGTTTAAATGGTCCCATAGAGGCGTATACAACATCTAAAGGCGTGCATTCTACACTCAGGAGCAAAAATAACGGGTCAGAGCGCGTTTTTCATACTAAAGAAGCTATTTCGAAGCCTTGCCTTGGTTCCTCGCCAGGGAATGCTTTTAGTGAAATCTGATAATGAATACCCCGAGTATCGATACAGGACTTCCAGACTGCCTAGGATACCCAACTGAATGAATCTGCGGTTAACGCCGGAATAGTGCATGTTCAAAAAAACATCTAAAATGGCAATAAAACGTAAGGAAATCCAAGTGCTGACCCACACTCTCCCGCTGTGGTGTTAACTGATTGTGCGATCAGTTAGGTATCTTAAGAACTTTTGACCTCTACTATTGAACTTCGCAGTATCCACCATTAAAACTCAATCAAAACAACTCCTGGCGAGGAACCAAGGCTTCGAAATAATCTCGTTTGTATGAAAAACGCACCCTGACCCGGTATTTTTGCTCGTGAGTGTATAACCTTACCCGCTCAACCCGTCGAGTGAGCCCGCTCGTATGGCTTTGCTCACTCGATCCACTCTGTAAGAGAGCCGTTTTAAAGTAAATAACAACTGCTAAAAAAAGATGCATTTTGAGAAGGTTATCTATCGTTAACGAAAATCTTACGAATATACAGTATGTGGCCCAAAACCGGGGCGAAAAAAGTAAATGGGGATTCTTTAGAACATTTCAATTAACTATCACAAGAATCTAATATTACAAAGTCTATAATTTTGGAGAAAACAGCATACAAAGTTAAAAATCGTAGGTAATGTATTTTCCCGTCGCGATATCGTCGCTTGGTTACTTGGTACGCGGTATGTCTGAGTACAGGGTGCCATTGACAACACGCGGTAGATTTAGCGGTGTTTGCATTACATTGAATTTGCGATTAAGTTTGTTAGACAAAAACTGAAAGTTAAGTTTTGATTTTAATTAGGTAAGACCATTATAATATAATTACCGGTGATCTATAGCGCCCCTGTTTTTAATATTATCCCCGGTTTTGGGCCACACACTATAGAATTGACGTAGGTTGCCGTCGCGTCGCGCGAGCGCTTATAAATGTCAATTCCATAGAATTTGACATTTTTCGTTTGCGTTATGCACTTTGTCTAGACTTTTTGTTTACTTTGAAATATTTGATGTGGATCTCGTCATTTTGTCTTTAATATTACCCTGTACAAAATACAGTGACCGTTGTCAAAATAAGATCTAGTTTCCACTTTGAACAAAATAAAAACTACCAAAAACTAAGTGACTATTTAAATTGCCTTTACCACGGGACCGTACATTAACACATGCAAATGAATACCACTTTGTCACGCGTTCACACTACGTTGGCTCCAAACCAAACCTTAATGGGCGTGAACAGAAATCTCCCACAATCTTTTACCCACATTTCCCTTACCTTTTTCGGTGAAACACATTAACTGGCGAAAAGGTTTGCAAAGTAATTTTTATAAAAGGAAGTCCGTTTTTGGATGTTGGTTTAATGCCGACTCAATTTAATCCCTCTTTCTTGGCTTTCAAAGAGCCCTTAATAAAGCTGTTAATATGAACATAACTTTACCCCATATTTTATTCCTACCTGCAAAAATTGTTTTTACTTTGAAAATGCTCTTAATATCTTGGTTTTAAAGCTCCTTTTTTTTAAACGGTTGGAGAGGAAAATTTGCAGAGGTCAACATTGTTTCACAGTTCTGCCAGCCAAAACCAAAAGGTAGTATGAGCATATAGACTTCATACTATACTGCCTTTTTACTACCCGGCAGAGTTTGCCACGACTTTTCTTGATCGGACTTGCAACTCAAATTACGGTTAACTCGAGCGCCCCAGTTTGTGAAGCAAATAATTTGACTTGGTTTTACAAAGTTTAACTTAATGTGCCTTAATGAAGTAATTGTGAAATTAGCGAAAAGTTTTGTTCATTTTAATTTCTGATTTAATTATTTTTAACGCAAGCAAGCAGGGAAATAAAGAAAAATACAGATAAAAAATATTGTGTTGTGTGACGCAATGGACGTCATTTTCTGGGGGCTGTTGTAACAAAGTGGTAATTTTAACATAATTTGAGTGTTTGTCGTAATCTACGGGCTTACTATGATGCGTATATCGCATGATAAAATATGGATATAGTATCAGTCACTCTCGTTATTATACTATACGTGTTAAAACATGGCGGATCTTTTATTCACATTATGTCACGCGATAAACGCAGACATATTAGGCCCACTGGAACCGGCTGTTACCGTCCCTTATTTAGTTATGGAATAAATAAAAAAAACCGATCTAGCTGACCCGTTAAACTTTGTCACATTCAAGTTTTTTTTTCTGAGAACTTTTTTACTTTTTCTCTGAAAAACTAGAACTTTAAAAAAAAATATCAGCTGACGTCAGCAAGTTCAAGTTTTTTTTAAATGTTCTATTCGTTTCTTTACAGATTTTGTACTGTCAGGCAGCTTGGCGGACTTAGGACTGAAGGTAAATAGTTAATCTTTAAAAAAAAATTTACTTGTGATTTTTGTCATAATTTTCGCGCTTAATAATGTGTATACATTTACTGGGTTTTTTTATGAACATAACTTTAAATAAAGATTAATCTTAGATAGCTACCTTACTACATATCAAACACGTAAAAATCTGTTGACAATGACACAATGGGGCTAATTCGGACTGTGTTCTGAATTTGACGTTTATAGAATAAGGTTCATAGATTTTTCTAATTAGAAAACACAGTCCGAATTGGCTCCAATAGCCGATACATTATTTTAGGAATGTTTTGATATTAATGAGTGAGTTAGTTACTGGCAAAGTAACCGAAGCAATTAAACAAAACGCGTTAGTTAACATTTTCATTAAGGCAAAATAAGGTTTTAATTTTAAACTAAATTCATTTACGTAATGTATTCCAGGCAAAAATGGCTCCTGTGTGCCTTATTATAAGCAAAAGTTTACGTTTGCCATTACTTACGCTCGCGTATTACGCGAAAAGTCAGATGCATCTGTTGAGTTTAATCTGACTTCGGTTTAAATTGTCTTTTTGTTTGAAATGCTTTGTTACGACAGTTTCGTCTTGTTTCAGGGACATCTGATGAATAAATTTAAGTTTAAAGCTTAGATATTTTGTAAACCTACTTTTTGAATTGTTGGAATAGAATATGGCTACGTAAGTAAACTTTCTTATGACTGAACCCTATATTTAAACCACGGATAGATAGGCTTACTTACTTCGGATTAAAATTTGACACATTTTGTATGGGCAAATGTCAAATTTTAACCATCAGTAAGCCTTATCCGCCCGCGGTTTGAAAATAGGGTTTGGTCGTTAGTGTAGTGGTACGATTAAATCGCTTGACGGATACCGTCTTTGAGTGTAATAGTTAAGGTGCGTCCCCACCGCTGCGTAATACGGTGTTGTTGCGTAAACAAAAGACGGGGTCATAATAACAACATGGCGCCGTTTTTGACGCACCGTAAATATACGCACCGAGCAGCGGCGCGGGCGCACCTTTTAGCTAATGAACAGTCAAGTGAGAGTTGGAACCCGCACTATTAGCGTTATGTATGCATAAAACCTTTAAAAATGTACCATAATCTGATAATTATGTAGGTATTATAAACAGTTGGCTTAATGTCGTCTGTAACCCTGTCTGCTTTCGTTTGCATAACCCTGTGGACTAAAATGGAATACCTCTATGCTAGTATTTTCACCGATTGTCTCAGACCTACACTGGAACAGAACAACACGAACACTGCTGCTTGGAAGTAGGTTAAAGGATAAGATGGTGTAGCAAACCCGATGGACCTTGTTTTTTTATTGCACACCAAAACTTACCTTTAATGAGACTTCTCCAAGCTTCAACCGAACCCTTAAGACATTGCAAGTAAAATACATGCACCGAGATTCCTGTTGTGATATCTAGCAAGTTTTTAGCAAGCCATTGACGGGTTCCTTTAACATTTTTGCACCGAGAGCTATTGCAGCGACGCAATGTATACCGAAAAGCAAGCAGACTATCGCGCATTGAAATTCAGCCTTAACGGGGACGTCATTCCATAAAAATATACACGCGAATCCCGTGACACACCGTCGAACGTTCCAGACACGTCGACGTTGGATCAACACTCTTTGTAACATTATGACAGCCACCCACATGGCCCTGGCTCAACAACCACCAACTTATATTTGCCATCGAGAAAGCGCTACTCTCTTCGATTTTGTATGTGATAATGAGTTTTTATATTTCTCCCAATAGCCAAAATAAGTTTGTGTGAATACGAAAAACAATATTAGTATTTTACTATCGGTAAGAGATCTGGCACCAATTCGCCTTCGATCTGTTTTTTCCCGTAAATAAGGTTCGGTTTCTCTCTTCGAAGTTGTTATGATTATAGAATCATGGGTTTATATATTTAGGCCTCTGTGTTTTATGAAGTAGGTAGGTAAAAACTTGAATACAATTAATGGTCTAAGATCCTAATATATATATATATAATATCCTATTTGCACCGGCTGTTTATTCCATGAAAAATATTTTATATCAAATTTAATATGCTAAATAATATGTGGGGAATAGGTAGGCTGAAATATTTCAGTCCAGTACTTAACTTTTTTTAAAATTTATTTTTTATTGTCTGTGCTTGTTTAATAGACAAATTACATACTAATAAAATATGGTAACGTTAGGTGTGGTGCCAATTATTATTACCGACTTACCTGTTTATACCTACCTACCAAATAGTTTGACTGGAAATTAAATTATTAAACATAAAAACAAAACAACTTAAAAGCGAAAAACAGGCTACCTATATAATTTATAGTAAATTGTAAGAGCAATGTGCTTATTGAAATTTATAACAATTGAAATTTAACTGAATATTGGAAAAGGTGTTCCAGGCGTGTCAAGCTAGTCCAAATGTTTTTTATTTTCAAGAAATAGGTTTTGAAATTCATTGCTTGTTCCCGCCTGCAATACCTCTTCCAATATTCAATTAATACATTGCTCTAACAATTTTCTGTAGATTATTAGCTTGTATTTCGGTTTTAAGTTGATTTTTTTATTGCAGTCGGGTCTTTTGTTTATTTTTAATAATTTAATTTATTTTACTCTATTTAGTTTTTATTAATAAAACATACACAAAATATGAGCTCTGGAGCTCGAATTTTTAATGTCGCGAAGCTACAAGTGACAAATTATAATACTTACTTAACATTTACGTATCTTATTTGACTGTCCTGTCCAAATAGTAGCATCAAAGTGTTATAATGTATATATATATATATATATATATATATATATATATATATATATATATAATGAGCTGTTTAATAGCTTTCATATATCCATATTGTTAAAATAAAAAACATTTTTTTATTACCCCTCCATTTTTTTCGCGGATGACATATTGATATTTTAGATCCCTTTGTCACTTTGACAATTAAGACGAATCGAATGACACCTCGCATGTTATAATCCGTCAAGCTGTTTAGGCTGCAGAGCGTGCCCAGAAATGGACATACATACATACATCATACATACATACATACATACTCTCGAACAACATAGCCCTCCTTCTGACGCAGTCAGTAAGCAATAGTCAACCTAACGTTTGCATATTCTATTGGCTCCATACTTTCGATAGGTAGGTATTTAATTTGCCTAATAAACAAGCAACTACATTTTTTTTAAACTGGACTGAAGTTTTTCAGCCTGCCTATTCACCATATATTACTTAGCATATTAAATTTCAGATCTCCTACTATAACGGCAGTAAGGCATAGATACAAATTACATGTTCATTATATTTTTAGCTAAATATTTCGGAATAATACTGTCGAGTATTTGTATCATAATCATTGTTTTTTACCCCCGATGCAAAAAGAGGGGTTTTATAAGTTTGACCACTATATGTGTGTGCGTGTGTCTGTAGCACCGTAGCTCATAAACGGGTGAACCAATTTGAATGCGGATTTTTTTATATTAAGGAAAAAAATCTAGCGGGTTTCGGGCACTAGCTAGTAATATATATAAATGTAAGTTTGAATCTAGGTTTATATTAAACCATCGCCAATTATTGGTCACAATATTATTACAGTAGCCAACCAGCCTGTTATTATCACTACGACCTCGCTAAGGTTACCTGATTTATTGCGACAATATGGCCGTAACGATTGGTGCCAAACTATCAATTGTTTCACGTTTTATATCTTTTTTATAACTTAGATACGTCGCTAATAAAGCTATGAGATTACGTTTGAGCACATTTTTAAACCAGTTAATATTAGTCGTAAAACATTATGAGCCATAATAGCTAGCAGTCACTGGTTTGATTCCCGATGCGCAAGAGTGTTTATTCCTGAGTCTTGGATGATTTCTATGTATTTAACAAGGATCGGAAAAACGCCCGTCATTTTGAAAGCATAACCCTGTTCCGTACAGCAGAGACTTCCGTATGAAGTTAATAAAAAATATTATAAGGTATTTTATATTTATTATAGGTACCATAATTTATATGTATTCAGCGACAATTTTATTTATTAGTAATACCGGAATGGTAATGGGAAAACCCAAACACACACACACAAATGACGTCCTAAACTGTGAAAGAACATTTTCGACTCATAAATCGGTCTTAAATTCTCCTCATTATGGACTCGCAGGCAAATTTTATTATATTTTATTGGCCATTATCTTTAATTGGCGAAGGTGTTTTTTTCCCGTATCCATTCCGGTGTCATTCATCAATCAAATTGTCGCTGCATACATATAAATTATAGTATAATAAATGTATAATACCTAATAATATTTTTTATTAACTTCATACGGAAGTCTCTGCTGTACGGAACAGGGTTATGCTTTCAAAATGACGGGCCTTTTTTCGATCCTTGGTATTTAAGTACGTATTACTCGATATAAGTATGTTTATTGTTATATAGTACCCATAGTACAAGCCTAGAGTTTGTTATAAGACTAGTTTCGAGTTTGATCTTTATACATGCATGATTTTAAAATTTGAGAACATAATCCGAATCGGCCTGATATTAACTTTACAATCAATTTTTTTTTGCGGTGTACACAGACAAACGAACAAACATATCGTCGGCTTAGTGCAAGAAGTCATTAAAGGCATAAAGTTACTAAGTACAGGTACAAACACAGGCGGATTCGCCACGACTTACTCTTTCTAACGCACTGACCCATTTCTTTTTACGTTAAGTAATTTCGATGTTACAGCAATGACATTAAGTCATTAATTTCAATTTTTGCTTTATTGATTTGACGGAAATGGTTTATGACCATTAGTTACTTTAATCAAAACATCTTTTTTTATTTTTACACATTTTATTACGTTTGAATATTCACTAATGTTACTTATTGACTTTAAAAAATAAAATAATATGAATATCGCTCTGAAAGTATTTGAGCTAGAATTCATTATATGCATATAGTTACTTTTAGCAAACAGTAAAACGGAAAAAAAAGTTATTATAACGCTTTAATGATTTTTAACAAAATAAGCATTTGGATGCATATTACTATTTTTACTTAAGTATAAAATAACTAAAGTACATTATACAGTTTCAAAAAAATAGGAAACAGCATTAATGGCAGCCAGAATGATTTTTTAAAGTAATCAATGATAGTTATCGATTTTAGTTGTGTCCAAAGATACGTAATTCAAGTGATTAAATTATGGTTAATGACTTTTGACAAATAAGTTGTTTCAATTTGAACACCTTTAGTGAAATTATTCTTGCTCTGATAAGTTCATATTCCAACTCTTTTATGCCTACCTACGAGTACGTCTTGCTCTCGCGGTAACCCGCCACTCGTTCGGTCATCGCGATCGAAGTCATACCGTTCAGCTGCGACCAGGGATGGACGTTATGCGAGATGGTAGTGACTTCTTACAAAATGAAGCGAAATAATATTAACATTAAGGCAGGACGAGGATCTTTGATGCTAGAAAAGATTCTAAATAAAGCGAATGAAGAGCGTTTGTACCTATTGTCATTAAATTATAATAAGATACGTTCAAATTGCTTATGCTGTTAAGTTATAGTGTAGGTAAGTAAGTACTTAGTTAAGTATTTCATTTGCAAAAGACTGATTTTACACGATGGGCGAGATTTTGTATAGGTACCTAGGTTTTGTTTTGACCATCACCTGAGGCGATTAGTGTTTATTTATATCTCATAATAAAGATCACAAATGCGGATTTAATTACTTAAAAAATATGTCCTCTAAATGTCGTCCCCCTACACGTGCACATTTATCAAAACGGAGCCTCGCGTTTTGTACCACTCGCAGCATATTCTGCGTAATGTTGTTGATTTCGATAGCAATCTTTTTTTGGAAATCACCTATATTTAGACCGTGGGTTGTTATTAAAAGCTCTGGTTTTGTGATACCCCATCGAAACAAATCCATAGGGGTCAAACCGGGCAATCTCAGCGGCCACGGATTTCTCCAAAGCGGTTTATCAATTTTCGAGGGAAATGTTCGCGAAGCACGTTCATCGACACTGTGGCCATGTGTGGTGTAGCACCATGCTGCTGAAGCCAGGCGTGTGATGAATAGGACGGATGTACAAGCAATTTAGGCAAAAATTAATCAGCTATCATTTTCCTATAGTTTTCACTACCTATTTACATTTCACTGCTAGGCATTTTCAAAAAAATAACCCCCAATAATTTTATTCAAGGATGAGGTAGACCAAACAGTAACTGTTAGACAATGCAAAGGTCTTTGGTGTTTTAACCGTAGATTAGACGATCGCGGGCCCCAGTAGCGACAATTTTGCTTTACTACATGCTTGTTGACATGAGTACTCATGTGAAAATGGGCCTTGTCACTACGAAAAATGCAATTTATGGTACGAAATCTGTGCAACATTGTGTCACAAAAAACTTTGTGTTTGGTTAAATCACTTTCATTAATTTCTTGAACCAGTTGAATCCTATAGAGATGAAACTTCAATTATTTTTTCAATATTTCATGCATTGAGAACTTTAGGAGTCTTAAAGAGAGCTGCTCTCTTCCGCACTGAAAGTCGTGGATTTTCCTGTAAACTCCGTTGCACACTCAATATGTGTTCCGGCGTCCGTGTGTGCTGGGGCCTGATCTCGGTATATTATGTGCCGAAGAAGTTTCTCGGAACCTTTGCACCCATGACCGAATAAATTTTACACTCGGCCCGCCTCTTTACGAAATTATATAGCGTGCAAACGCTTCAACTGCATAAGAATGACGGCGTTCTGACCATTGAAACAAGATGAAAATAAAATTCGCAATATTGAACCGTGTAATCCCGCCAAATGTCAAAACCCATTTTTTTTAATTATAAAAATGACTTTTTGAAAATATAAAAAATCTGGCACCGGCCACCCTGTGTAAAATGTATTTTACTTTTGATCTTAATGGGTGACAATCAGAATGCTGATTTGAAACTACAGTCTTTGTCAGATATAAAAAATGGCTTAGAGTCACCTATTAGACACATTCAAGCACAGAAAGATACGCCGCCAGTCCTTCTAACGAATATTAAGGAAGTAGAACAGTTTACGGTTTGCTAAAAATGTGCAATGAAAAAATAATACTCGCGGAACTTCACCACTGGTACCGGAACTTGCCAGCCAAAGAGTGTCGTGATTATGTCCCTGAAGAAATGTCTTCTAACTCAGAAGACGTAAAGTAAAAACGATGGACGTCAAGGGTTTTTTTTTACTCTTTTTCGTACCTACTGTTAATACAGTTCAATCAAAAGCTGATGATGTCTTTATTTAAATTTTTAGAAGTTTTCACGTTTTACCTATACTAATGGTGCTTGCTGTTGTCTGGAATTATTATAATATTAAGTTCGTCTATCAACAATGAATATTTCATTATTATTTTAGTTTGAAGTTAAAAATAACGTCATTACGAGAATTTTGTGTTATTTTTGTGGTCTTGCAGACTTTATAATCTGTGAAGTAGAATTAAATAAATCTGTTTATTCGTCGTTGATTAATAAGTAATATTTATAATGCTTCTAAGTTAATAATTACGACTGATTAAACCAATTTTGTTATAGAAAACTATGTTACCCGATTTATTTGTAATGAAAATAAAAAAATAACTAATTGTAAGTTCCCTTAAGAGCGAGAAAGACCAAAAGTCACTAACTACATATTTAGGCTTTTAAAAAAGTTATTTGACTTTATTGTACAAAGTTTTTAATTGGATTTAATAGTAAATACATTTAGCTAACCATTGATGTTTAATTTTTAAATCTAGAACCGAACCTATTACAATTATGGTCATTTGACTGTGTCAAAACTTTGAGCCCGTTTTTCTCCGACTTGACTTTTTGTTAGTTAATGACTTCTTGCACTAAGCCGACGATATAGGCTGGTAAACACATAACCTTCCTCCTCTAGCAGTCGGGTAAAATGAAACTCAGCTTAAACCTATCATTAGTAAACATATCGTTGTCATGTTGTACTCGTATCAACAAGCAATAATCTCACTATCACTCTCTAATCGACACGCGATCGAGCCGTGACGTCATCCATCGTCGCTGCATCTAAAAATAATGTAGTAACTAAAACATAGGTTAACCTATTTTCTGTTTTACGCGACTATGTTATGAGTTATATTGGAATAGGTATATTTTGGACTTAAGTTTGCTTAGCTCTCAACCCCTTCAAATGTTGATATTATACTTACATTGTTTAAAAAGTACTTGCTTTAGAGTAATGCAATGTGCATCATATTATTATGTCTAAGCTAATATTAGTGTTATTTATACGAGATTTCTCCTAACACAATTCAAATTTAGAATATAAAAAACGACTTTTTAAAAATCACTTTTGATCAAACAACCCGGTGGATAGATATTCCGAACAATATTTGAACTAAGTTTTTGTTAAAACTGTTCATTTAACTTCACTACAAGTTAAATTAAAAATTGTTGAAATACTTTCGTTTTAGCAGAAATAATGAAAACGATTATGTTAAATATATTTTCATTTCAAAGGTCTAAGCGATTAAAATTTTATATGGCATTTATAAAAATCGGCCAAGCGCGAGACTGACTCGAACACGACGGGTTCCGCACCACTTTGAAACCACTTTAAATTGTATGTATTATTATTATTTTAGTCTCTGTCTAATCTGGGAAACAGGCGTGATTTAATGTATGTATGTATGTATTTTTATTATTTGTTGTAAAAATGTCAAGTGGCTACAATGGTTTAGACAGACGGACGGACAGCGGAGGATTACTAGAGTCCCAGCACTTCCAGCACCATTTAAATACCAAACTCTAAAAAGATTTTCTGAGCATGATACAATGTCAATTTCTGCTTATGTCACACAGTTCATTCCACAGTGGCGACGTCAAAAACATTTTCGTAATATTTAACATTATTTATTACGCGCTGTTTGTTATTTGCGTTGTAAATGAGTACTTGCCATTGACGCTACTCATTATATTGTTGGCTTTACTCGAAAAGCATTAATATTGTCAGTACGTATTTGTTTTTTATCTCGTGTTGTTATTCCGTTCATGCTGAAAGTTTAATAAGGGAATACATACTTTTCTAAATTAAACTCAAACACACTACAACACAACAGACATTGTACAAATAAATTCAAGAATTCTTTTTGACGTTTGAAGTACTTATATATTTTCTACGATATGCATTGAAAAGAGACTTCCAGTTGTAAATACAAGCTTTCGTGAAAGAGCAAGAACAAGAATTTGTATGATGAGTGAGAGTATTTGATAAGTGTCTGTGTATTTCAGTATGTATTTTCCTATACCTAGTAGGTTTACCATTTAGTACTTACTTCTTATGAGTAACTCATAGCACAAACCCTAGATCTTACTTTGGAACAAGGTCAATTTGCGTGAGATCGGTCCCTATTGTCCTTATCTGTCAAATTCAAATGTCACAATGACAGACAAGGACGAGGTATGGTTTAGCGAGTAGTGCTTAATCCACCTATTTTTCATTTTACCCTTTTACCAATGAGTATATATTTAACTTTTACTTTGTCGGCCAAAGACTTAAAAAAAATGAAGCGCTATTCAGTGTGACATTGGCTACATGATCCATTTTTTTCCCAAAGACTGCTGCATTGTGGTTGTCAATTGAGTATATCGTAGTTCACCTGTTAACACAACAAGTCAAACAAACTATTTGACTAAACTAAACATTTCTGTGTTTGTCTTCAGTTTCTTATTTGCATTTTTTGACCCCTTTTAATTTTTCGTTATTAGTAGTTATGTGTTTACAACTATCATTATAGATTAAATTAATTTCGCTACTTATATGTATAATTATTATACGGGTATAATACATAATTCATTAAATGTTTTTTCCAGTGAAAAAAATATAAATACAAGATAAGCTAAGTTGTATTCCACAAAGATAACGGTTATTAGAAAATGACATATCCAAAGGTATCGTTTGATATTAACAAAATAAATTAAACATGTGTACAAATAAATTGCAAATTTCCCAAAGGATAGGTACTAACATCTCGGCGTATTTTCGTATCAAGCGTCAGCAATCAAAGAGTATTCATAGAAAATCATAACACCGAATAATCGATGAGTTTGTTCAACTTCAAAACAATCAATATGCGTGGAAATAAAACTGTTAAAAACGTCGTAAATAAGCGTTTTAAAGTGCCGTAATTTAGTTTACTCCACTCCGTAAACTGCATCCCAGCCAGCACCGTAAACAAGCCGTAATGGAATATATTGATTGATTTACCACGACAGCGTCTTGACTGCGTGCTATCGAAGCTTGCACATGTATGCAATTCTTGTCGCCAACACGGATTTAGCATAATAGCAGCTTTATGTGACTGTATTATAATGAATGACAGGCATTGTTACATGACTGTGGTTTATAATAATACGATATTAGCATGATACTAGTGTTCCAATGTCTGTTAGGCGTATAATACTTCATTTAAGCTCATATCGTAAATTCTCTAGAACTTTTCTTCTTTTGACCATTCAAACATTTTCGAAATTTAAAACTCTTTACAGTTTATGAGCACAAGTTTAGCGTGACTTTGTTACAAGTTCTATTTTATATTCTTGTTGTCTTGACTTCAAATCAAAAACAAGCTTATGAGACCTTTTTTCTGTATTACTTGTTCATTGAAGAATCAAAGAGAAGACATTTTTTTGTTCGAACTTTTACGTTTAAGACAAAGTTTTTAAAATACGGCTACATCTTTACCTAAATCTTTTACACTCCATTCGGAAATGAATCAAACACTAAGTGTTATTCGCCGGGGAAAACTTTAGTCCCTGCTATCTCCAAACCACATTGTACGTAATGATGCGGACGACTTTGGTTCCTTTGAGGAAAATACTGGAGCGGGCATTCTTATCAAAAGGGATAGTTTGGGCACAATCCACATGTTTGTTCCCTCCTTCATTGTCATGGTTAACAAAAACTCTCTCAATTTTACCGACTTTTACTTAAATGGTATTAAACTCACACTGATATATTTACCCAACTGCTGAAGAAAGAGTAATGTTTTTTACTTGCATGTATGTATGGTCCATTACACCCTTGTAGAAGCTGAACGGATGCTCCGTTTTTGACAAGCGAGGTAAATCTCGTCTTAGGGTCGTGGGTGTCACTGTTTTTTTTTTATGGGTTCTGCAATATTGGCGACGTAGACGGGGCAGGCCTAGACGGAGATGGCGGGACGACCTGGACGCACTCCTCAGCAACTGGCTGGAATAGGCCCCTAATAGGAACTCATGGAGATCAAGGGGAGAGGCCTTTGCCCAGCAGTGGGACACTCATACAGACTAGAATTTATTTTTGTCAAATTGTGAATTATCAAATGCATGATAACTAACATAACATTGACGGCATTATCCAAACAGCAGTTGCGTTTTTAAAAGCTTACTCATTGTTGTTCATAGTATGGTTTTGTAACCGGCCTGTTATTTGCAACTTCGAATGCTTATTATACGTGATAATCGAAAACGTTTGAAACGCTTTAGAAACACGCTTCGGGAGGTCTTGTTGACAACTTGTTACGGCAGGCAAGCGTTTACCGATCGTTGCGAACATTTTCCAGTTGCCCATCAGGCCGCGACGTGCGCGTTGGCCGATCATCTCCCTGAAAACGAGCTAGCAAATTGCCAGTCTTAGTCTTCGTACCCCAGTTGACCCAGTTCCGTGACTAAGTTGAAATGCACTAGCTTCCCTGGCTCTTGTTTCTACTGTCAAGATAAAAACAAACGCCAACATGATACTTCAGTTTATAATACACTCAGGAGCAAAAATACCGGGTCAGAGTGCGTTTTTCATACTAAAGAAGCTATTTCGAAGCCTTGGTTCCTCGCCAGGGAATGCTTTTAGTGAAATCTGATGCTGAATACCCCGAGCATCGATACAGGACTTCCAAAGTGCCTAGGATACCCAACTGAATGAATCTGCGGTTAACACCGGAATAGTGCTTGTTCAGAAAAACATCTAAAATGGCAATAAAATGTAAGGAAATCCAAGTGCTGACCCAAACTCTCCCGCTGTGGTGTAAACTGATTGTGCGATCAGTTAGGTATCTTAAGAACTTTTGACCTCCTCTATTGAACCTTGGACTATCTACCATTAAACCTCACTCAAAACAACCCCTGGCGAGGAACCAAGGCTTCGAATTAGTCTCGTTTGTATGAAAAACGCACTCTGACCCGGTATTTTTGCTCCTGAGTGTATTTCACTTTATTTTAACCAGGGCTCAGAAATCCTGAAAAGTACTACTAAAATAAAAAGATTCCGTAGATTGAAATACAACACTATAAAAATCCACGTAGTGTCTGCAGTGTTTGTACCATATGTCTGGTACTCGTTCCCACTTTTGGCTTTTCGTATTTTCCTCGATCACCCCAAGGTTAGTTTAAAGAGGTTCAGTAAAAGGATAAGTTCGCCTTTGCATATTCCTATTTTGTAAATATTGTACTGAATCTGTTTTGTACAAAAAGGCGTTTACATACATACTATTAAAGGCCTTAATTATGAATGTTGCGTCCGTTTTTCTTTGCCTGTTTTTCGGAAAAAGTAAAGAGCCCCAGGGTCGCAGTTTCAGATAGTCAAATACGCAAACTAATAACTACTTGTGTTTGAGTTGGAGTCTGCTTGTTTTTATGTCTGTGTAATGTTCGAAGTCCCAAGACAGCCTGGAAACTTTATCAATCTATGTGGCTGGCACATCTTTTACGCGTGTCGCTCAGTGCGTCTCTTTTGTGACAAACTAGTTAGAAAGGGATGTCCAAGCGAAAACCATGTCACGGGCACGTTCAGCTAGCCACTGTAATGGACACAATTAGCTAAGAACTCGAGCAACGGGCGTACTTACTGTGGATTGTAGCCATGTTGATCGCTGTGGATAATTTCGATCATCATCATCATGTCAGCCGAAAGACGTCCACTGCTGGACATAGGCCTCCCCCAAAGCTTTCCACTCAGACCGGTCTTGTGCTTTTTGCGTCCACCGCGGTCCCGCGATCCTGACGTGGTCGTCACTCCATCTTGTTGGAGGCCTACCTACAGCTCGTCTCCCGGTCCGCGGACGCCACTCCAGAACCTTCTGACCCCATTGGCCATCAGTCCTGCGAGCAATGTGTCCCGCCCACTGCCACTTCAGTTTAGCTATTCTTCGGGCTATGTCGATATAATTTCGATGCAACATCCATTTCTTTCTGTTAAGGTGTGAATGTGTATGTACTCGTAAGTGACAAAGTGAAAGATGCTTTATCTTATCAACATTTATCTACAGCGATCGTATAATAACCTTTTTAATTATATTTAATTAAATAGCATAGGTAAGCATGCTTTAAAACCACAAAGATGCTAAAAAGTTGTTCTTGTTTATGGTTTTGCCATGGTCGGGTAGACAGAAATACTTACGATGAAAACTGAATAGTTCTTGACTTATGTGTAGCAACCTTGCCAACGAAGCTAGCAGTCCCAGTAATGGCAAATAAAGTGTAATGAGCGCGAATTATTTTTTTCTGAGTCTTGGATATTGTCTATGTAATTGAGTAAGTATGTATTTCTCTCTGTTTATCGTTGTCTACGATTATTTCAAACGTATAGCTTACCGTTGTACTCAGAGATATTTCAGAAACAGTTAACTTGTCCCTTTTTAGGGTTCCGTACTCAAAGGCTAAAAACGGGACTCTGCTGTCCGTCTGTATTACACAGAAGATGTATTTCTGTTGCCGCTATAACAACAAATACTAAAAACAGAATAGATTAAATATTTAAGGGAGGCTACCATACAACAAACCGTTTGCTCGATATTGATAACAGCAACCAGTAGACACTTGAAATATTCACAGAATATTTAGTGTTTTTTTTTTTGTTAAATGAATATTGAAGGGGGCTCACAACAAACGTGATTTTTTTTGTCCTTTTGTTTGCTAATGTGCGTGAGTCGACTCACACTTGGCCGGTTTTTTAAATGCTTGTTTGAAAAGTCCTTATTAATTGACCACATTATCATCATCAAACCGACTTTTAGTGCGGCCGTTAGTTTATAACTAGGTAAAGTCTGAGAATGTCCGCTGTTTTATTCAGTGCAAATTCCTTTTTAGTACTATCGAACCAACGGAACCCTGACCCACCATAGAACCTTGTCACAGTGATTGACGTTAGGACTGTCATACGAAGCTATACGACAATCGTACGTCAATCATTGTGACAAGGTTCCATGGTGGGTCAGGGTTCCGTTGGTTCGATAGTACCATTAATTAATACTTTAATAAGTGAGCCTTACCTGCTATCGCATTAGAGCTATATTTAAAGCCATTAAAAGATAGCTAATCAATCCGTCATAAACAGTGACGAGAATTTCGTCAGATCTAAATAGAGAACGGCTTAAGGTCACTTGTGACGTTTTTAGAGCGACGTTACTTTAAAGACGATGTTAAATATTAAATAAACATCTTATATTCGGTTATTTATTGGATACTAATGGGTTTCGGCGTGACGCGGTGACTTGTTAAGACATTTCTGGTGTTGAAAGATTAACGCGGCTTAGGTAATACTTTTGAGACGATGACGCTGGATTTTCTTGGAGATCGCAATTTAGTTTAGGAAATATAAATAACATCTAATGACAATTCAGTCGCTTTATCTGCTTTGCTTCATAAAAAATGATAATGATTTTTTATTATTCTTTTTAATTGAATTGAGTGAAATATCGTATTTACGAAAGGAATTTCTGGAAGTAGATATTTAGTAAAAAAATGTTTGGGACTAACTTTTATTACTGACTTCGCTGTTTTTAGATTTCATACCATTCTTGTACCAAAAAAAAAACCCGTTACTGATTGATTACGTGACTCTTCGTATCACGTCATACCTGTGACGTGATTGGTTACCAAACGAAACGAATAGAAACGCTAGTAAGAGTAATGTATCTTAGCTATCGCTCCAGGATGCTTGCTGCGTCCTGACACATTGCACCATGAAGTTTCTGATCCTTGATAATGTTGACAACAATGCTAAACTTATTTGCTGGATGTACCTTACAAGCAAACTCAACAGGACGCACCCAGCCGGTTAATTTGGCGCCGCGTTTGGTTTTTTTTATTCAAGAATGGATTTTCGTTTCACTTTGATACAACGGGGTGTCCCGTGGAATCCCTAACAACGTTGTCTGAATTTTCATTTGCCCTAAACTGGTTTTCCGATGAGTCAGGCAACTATTTAAGTTTTCCAATTTTATCTGCCGTTTCGTTGGGTTAGTATTGTATTATACGGGAGCCTGTCGTTTCGTCAAAAAATTTTTGGTCAAATGTATCATTTCCCCAATTTTTCATTTCCCAAACCAGTGTTACATAATTTTTTTAGTATTTATTTTAGTATCATCGTGTAGAACCCTATAGGTTAGGTTAGGTTAGTTTTTATAAAATCCTGGTATATTTACGGTTACAGAAAATAAAGCATTTTTACAATAGAAAATTTGGGAAATGATACATTTGACAAACAATATTTGGACGAAACAAAGGTAACCCGTATTATACAAATCTAAATAGTTTTTAAATTTAAGCGGAAATGGCTTTAGAATAAACGAAAATTCGGACAAACGATACATTAGGAAAAATGATTAGGGATACAACCCTAGTGCGAAGCGGCAATAGGGAACAGAAACTCCTAAAAGGCCTTGACTCCATGTTCAGTTCAAAGTCAATCGTACATGCACCGAGTTCTCTCATTTTCTCTATCGAAAGATAAACACAATAAATAATACTTTTTGTCTGGCGATTTATCTTATCTCCGAAACGTTTTTGTGTACACTGCTGCTAATACATTTAAAACCTTAAGTGCTGTTAGCGCTTAGTACTGATACAGTCTGACGCGAATGGAATAGATAGTAGTCTGTTGTTTAAGGAATGTTATTTTCATACTGAATACAACTAGAATTATGTTTGTTTGTAAGTACACAACTTATCCCGAGGAAAAAAAAAACTCTGTTCAATCTAAATTGATGCTTGTGACAGCTCATACAAACATAATTATGACACTTATTTCTTTAACTTTACGTAAATAATACATTGGTACAAATCTAGCGACACCGTTCAGGAATTTATTTAAGTAATCACCTATATTTAAATACCTCGCTTGTGAGTGTAGTAAGTTATTGAAATAACGAAATACGGCTGTCACAGGCATCATCATAGATTGAACCAGAGTATAGGGTAAAGGTGATCCGATACTCATGAGAATAGTTCCTATGCCTTTGTCATGTTTTTCGCTTTAACCATGACATTCGGTTGCATCAAAATGACCAAGGTTGAGACACGCCTAAGCACGCATTGTTATACTTAAGGAGGGGTCAAGTTTTTAGGTTAATTTGCTAGTGAATATCATAATATAATATTCCAACATAAGTAAATATCTCAGCTTTTAATACCTTTTTTATTTACTTTAGTTTAAATTATAACATTAATTAATTTTGTATTTTTTATTTTTGTGTTCTTTTTAATGAAAATTTTGATCATAGCAGTTATTCGCTTTTAGCTTCGTAAGTTGCCAGCAACAGTCTTCGTATATTGAACAGTCTTTGTATATTGCCAGCAACAGTGCTCCAATACCAACATAACACATTCACAGCCAACAACAAACACTATTTTCTTGCTCTCAAAGCGCATAAGAGCTAAAGTATTTAATATTTGCCATTGTAATTTTACAAGCGTTCAATATCGAATTATGTAGTCAAGACAGCCACCAAGCTATCGCACTACCCAATTTTGCATTTTCTAAACAAACTTTTAATAACTTTACAAGGCAAACGAGCACACAGGTCACCTGATGGTAAGTGGAAACTGTGACCCATAGACATTCGCATTCACAAGACTGCAAGCCTAAGACTGTAAATGCGTTGCCAACCCTGAGGACTAAGATGGAATGCCTCTATGCTAGCAATAACACCGGCTGTCTTATCCCCAAACCAGAACACAACAATGCGAACACTGGTGTTTGGAGGTAGGTTAATGGATAAGATGGTGGTAGCGATCCGGACGGATCCTGCACACGGTCTAACCACCCGCAAAATCGCGTTGTTCCCTGATATCCAATCATGAGCAACAACGCCGACAACTCATCATGTAACTTGTTACCGACAAACTCAATCTGTACTTTAACTAGAGAAAAGAGTTATTATTATTGGTCAGCTGACGAAAGCAAATTACGCCAAAATAATGTCGAACGATATCCGTCATGACTACAATTGATTTAGAAAAAAATTGTTGAAGTATTCTTTTTATATATTAAATATTTTCAGTCCATTCCTTTTACAGTTCACTATCCAATTATTTCAATTATTAGTCTTATTCATCTTATGCTTGCTTCACCATATTGCATAACTTAGAGTACCAAGAAAATCTTACCTTAAATAATCTTTAAGCGTATAAAGTCCTTTTATAAACATCTTTACATTCGTCATTTAACACTATCATACGAACTAATAGCTCGCTAAGTGAAGTCGTCATCGATTATTGAATGTAAAATACTTACAAAGAAATACTGATGCATCATTCTATACCAGCAGCGGTTGCTGACCTTCAAGGGTCAAAATCAAGGAGAAAAGGCTATATTACTGCCAAACGAAGGGGAGATTGGGGTCATAAGAAACAATAAAATCATCTGTAATACAGAAACTTGATTATGCGATTACACTAGCAACCCGCCCGCGCTTTGCTTCGGTTTATGTTAGTTTCGGTGACATCCTGAAATAAACCATAATTACTTATACATAACAACCTTCCATGTTTTTTTTCTGTCTAATGGTAAAAACTGCATAAAAATTTGTTTTATAGGTTTTGAGATCATCGCGAACATGCACACATACAGACGCTGCGGGGGACTTTGTTTTATAATTATTTGGTATTTTCTAAAATGTTATGCTTAGTCAAGCCTTGGCAGATCTAACTATTTGAGATTTTTGTTACGTCATCTATTTTGTCATTATTCTTCCTTGTAATTAAATTCTGAATTAAACTATGATTAAGCGCTTAAATAAAGGTTCAGGCACTAAGTATTGTGATTTTATAGTTGACATTTTTATACAATTCTACCATTTCTTTCCTAATGATTTTCATGGTTTTAAAAACTAACAAGATTATTTTCGCAGACGGCACATTGAATAAATAAAACAAATTAAATACCAGACAGCGCTTTAAAAATGTTGAGTTATTTGTAACTTTGAGATCTCCTCTATCTTACATAATATTGCTACCGGAATTACTTATACGTCAACTACACGGCATGTTTTTTATCACCTCTTCAGAACCTCATTTGCAACAGGATCCGATTTCCAATACATAGCCACAGAACTGAAAACATTTTCAAATTCGTGTTATGTCTTCGTTTGCCTGTAATTTAAACACCTTTAGGTAAGATTGATTTTACGGTGACCGAACTGAGTAACATACGAGATATGGTAAATTATGTTAATATGTACTAGAAACATTATTTTTGGTGACGGTTCACGCATTTGCAATATTTTTATTTGCTCTTGACATCGTCAGAGGTTAAATTTTTACATATTTTTTTGGTAAATATACTAATGTTTTTTTTTTTATGTTTTACATAGGTATTTATGTTTCGAAAATGATAACTGGTTCATTTTAACCAACGTTTACTCTTAACTGGTATTGTGTTGTTTTAAGGCTGTAACTTGAAAGAAATAAACTGATATTTGACATTACTTAGAAGAAAATTTAATCAGCACCTCTATTTGACATTCACTTCTCAACTTTATTATTTATAAGAGCTATTAAAACGATGACAGTGACAAAGTAGATTAGAGGCACTAGATAATTTATAACCTACTCAGATATTTTAACACAATTCTTTGGATACTTACACTGATTACTTTTTAGTGTTAAAACATATCACAATACACTAAGCAATATCTTACGACTCTAACTTTACTACAAAGTTTGATATTGAAACTAAAAATAAAGAACGATAACTGAAACTAATTTCACTAAGTAGGGTGATTTAGCTATTTTTCGTGAACTATTCGCTTAGCCATATTAATTATCTATTATAATTACTAAACTACGCAGCAAATTATTTGTGTAGCCTAGATAGAATCTAGCTATTAGCACATTACCCAGAGCATTATTACGTGCGTCATATACAGTAAATTATGTCACCTGCCGCGTAAATTAATCTAACCTTCGTAACGTTTAATTAAACGCAGCCCATAATTAAACCCAGAATTATTAATAATTTCTATTAAAATCTACTTAATATCAATAAATCACAGCACATTAAGTTTATCTGATCAAATGTTTGTCTCTGCGATACCGTCGTAAGCCTACTTGGATTAAAAATGCAAATTACGCGATAAAATTCATCTCTTATAATGCTTCTGTTTTGTTACAGATTTGAACACCGAAATGGAGATGACCTTCTAACAACAGAAAGAAACATGTGACGTTTCTGTTCCAACAAAGTGAAATCGAGACGGCCAGTGACACTATGAGACGAACTTTACTTTTCCAAATTCAAAATTTAGTGCCAAACAGAGATGATAGCAAAAAACCTAAAAGGTTTATGATGCCAAGTTAGAAAGACCGCAAAATGCCTACCGAATGGACTACCGAAGATCCACTTTACAATGATACTCAAACGGAAAGATATTTAGCCAACGTTTCTCAGCCTGACCCGATCGAAGACAAGGCTGTCCAGGCCGTGTTCTGTGCAGCATACACCCTCATATTTACAGTAGGAATCTTCGGAAATGCCCTAGTATGTTACGCTGTCATCAGGAACCGGGCCATGCAAACCGTCACTAATCTATTCATCACGAACCTCGCATTATCAGATATATTGCTATGCGTATTTGCCGTACCATTTACTCCCCTTTACACCTTCCTAGGCAGATGGGTGTTTGGAGGACTGCTGTGCCATATCATGCCTTACGCACAGGGCTGTAGCGTGTATATCTCCACTCTCACGCTTACCTCCATAGCTATAGATAGATTCTTCGTGATCATCTATCCGTTTAAACCGCGTATGAGGATAAACACTTGCTTAGGCCTCATAGTACTCATTTGGGTATTCTCGTTGATAGTAACCTTCCCTTATGGCTATTACATGGCCTTAGAAGATATTTTCTGCGTGGAGAAATGGCCCTCGGATCAAATTCGCAAAGCCTTCGGCGGTGTCACGACTATCATGCAATTTGTTTTACCATTTATAGTAATGGCGTTTTGTTATACTTGCGTTAGTGTGAAGTTGAATGATAGGCTAAAATCGAGACCGGGGAGTAAGAATAGCAAAAAAGAAGACGCGGAGAGAGAACGAAAGAGAAGAACAAATAGAATGTTAATAGCGATGGTGGCTATTTTTGGTCTGTCATGGATGCCTCTAAACCTAATAAATATAAGCAGCGACTTCTACTCATTGGCAGAAGACTGGAGGTACTACATGGTTCTCTTCTTCTTCACACACTTCATAGCGATGTCTTCTACTTGCTACAATCCTTTCCTCTACGCGTGGTTGAACGATAACTTCCGCAAGGAGTTCAAGCAGATCCTTCCCTGTTTAGGAGTTTTAGTCACTAAGAAGCCAAAGAGGAAATGCAACGCGTCAGAGAGAACTGACATGTTTCGATCAGAAAAGACGTGTAACGGTAATGAGAATACGATACAAGAGTCCTTGCTGACGTCTACTGTTAATAAGATGCCTTCAGTTAGATATAAAGTGGAGTTCAATGATAAGATGCGGGTATATGAGGACGAGGAGAACATCAGCCCGGATGAGAAACCCGAGGGCAATCCGAGCCCGAACGAAGACTGCGTCGACATGTACATGTTTGTAGATAAGTCTGTAACTACTTCGGATAAGGAGCCAATCGTGTCTGCGTTGTAGCTTAAGTAGGTAAGTGTACAGTTTTGTTTAAGTATTTGACTAAATTCAAACAAACTTCACCTCGTAGTTTGTCAGCCAATAGAATCACCACACTGCTACGTTAAATTTAGACAGCGGTTTTGATTGGCTGTATTACAGTCATGTGGTTTGGCTCGCTTATTTACAGTTAAAGAAGACATTAAATAATTTTGATGAAATCTTTTCAAGGATTCTATAATGTTCTCTGTGATGCTACATTTATTTAGAGATACACAAATAAAGTAAAGGAAGCTAAACTAATTTAAAAAAAAACTGTGTCTCTGCTTCGTTTGTTCAGTAAAACTTATACACTCAGGAGCAATGAAAATGGGTCACTTTGTATTGAAATACACTGGGTATTTCAGATTTTGATAGATCGGAAGTCTATTTTCACTGAAAAGTATCCAATTTTTACTATACAAGTAGGTACCGTAATCATAAAAAGATTATACTAATCCAAGTATTTTACCTCAAACAAAACTCTTTGTGGTCATCGCGCCATTTACAATGATATTAGATGCTTATAGTTTAAAAAAGGAATCCAAAAACATAAAAGGTACTAACGAGCTTTAACATCGTTCGTGTCGCACTCTAACCCCGACGTTATTTAGCTTAACGGTCTTTTTAACAATAAAATACACTCAAAGCCAGTAAAAAAGGCATTTACAATAATCCAGCCGTATCTAAAGGACGTTTTGTATGAGTGTTCAAGTGTATTTTTCCGCAATCTGCGGATACAGGACAAGTCTCGAGGATGACAATAAAATTTATTATGAGCACAATAACGCTATTTACGACAAAGATACCCGTGTTTTTATTTACTAGCCTCAGGCGGTCTTGCACTTATCATGTTAGGGGAAAGGAGAAGCAGATATTGGTTTTACCACAATGGTTTTTGTCGTTTTTATTTCAGTGGCGGTGTGTATTTTATTAATCGTTATTTAGATTAGCTTATTGTGAACCACTGGTAACGCAATTCAATGAACAAGTGAGTGTCATTCATTCATTCATGTCAGCCGAAAGACGTCCACTGCTGGACCTAGGCCTCCCCCAAGTCTCTCCACTCAGACCGGTCTTGTGCTTTTCGCATCCACCGCGCTCCCGCGATCCTTACAAGGGCGTCACTCCATCTTGTTGGAGGCCTACGTACAGCTCATCTTCCGGTCCGCGGACTGCCACTTAAGTTTAGCTATTCTTGTGAGTGTGTTCTTTGTATATTATTTTGATTAAAGTTTTTTTTTGTCTAAATGTTGCTTAATGTCTGTGTCTGAAGCAGAACAGTGGACAAAGCAGAGTACTTTTACTGTGTGAGAGAAAAAAGTTAGGCTAAACAAGTTTTTCAATGTTGTCTGACAGCTTACGTCTGTCCTTTACAGTTTAGATAAAGATAACGAACGTCGAATGCAACTTGTAGTGTTTTAGAACCTACTCTGTTGTTCACTGTTCTGCCTCTGCGTGAAACTACCTAGTATAACGGAGGAGCGTTGGCTTCCCAACCAGCACATGCTGTTTGCACCATTTCGCAAGAATAATCAGAGTCCGTCGTCTCGTTTTTCCTCGTTTTGAGTGTTATTTTTATTTAATCTCAGTGTTTTTATTGTTGTCTATAAAAGTTACCTAATCCTGGAGCCAGATTAGAGCAACTTTATGATTTTTTTGTCTTATTTTTGAGTAGCGAAAACACGTGACGCAAATTGCGCGCTAATAACTCAAATGTAATCTCAAGTTTAAAGACAAAAATATGTTGCTGACAATTTAAAATATGCGCGTTTTCAGCACTTTGTCTATTTATTTAAATATTTTGATACAAAAACAAGTATGAAACACAAAGCCAAGTCATATATATCTGGAAGCCTTGCAATCCCGGTTGCGCTCGCGATGATTGTGTCTATTCTATAGTGCCCGGCCGTTAAGAAGTCAATCCTGACACCTGTCACTTCAGTACAAATTATAACCTCAAACCCATGAATAGGTTATAAGCACACGTCGGACTATAGGGGGCAGTTTGAGGGCAAGGTAAGGTTTACAAAAAAATCTTAACTTACGAGTATTATAATGTACCTAGTATTTGTAACATAGTTCATTAAATTAGTTACCCGTTATCATTTATTCATCTTTAATGTGTAAATACTCTTTGAAGTGATGACTGATAGCCCACTGAAGTGGCCACTTAAAAAACAAATAAATAGCTGACATGCGTCATTATGACTGTTGTTCATACTTATATTTGTTGGTAGAGTGCAGTCTAATCAATAGAAAGATTTGCTTTATTTGTTAATTTGCATATCTATGTATTGCAATGGATACGATACTACGACAGCACTCCGAACTTAAGTCACAGAAAGGTCACATATATTGCTTAATATGTAAAGTTAATATGAAGCCCAAAAAATATAATGTTCTTGTTGTTGTTAACTTTTTCGCCATTTTGACTTATGTGTAGTCCAAGTACGTTTATAAATAACGCAGTTAGTTGCTATGATATTTGGAAATTCACATTATAAATACTAGGTACCAAATACTAAGTACAAATACTCGAAAGTGAATTGATTGATATGCGAACCTTACCTATCATTCTGACATGCCACGAAAATGCCCGCTGGAGTCCGACGTATGGTTATAAGTTGTACTGGGATGACAGCTGTCAGGATTTACTTCTTAACGGCCGGGCACTATAGCGCATACTAAAAATCCCCTGATTGAATCATTTTATGTCGGCTGTCTTATGTATTATCAAAAATCCTAATGGTCTAAGATCCGAATAGGAGACGATTTGCTCCGGGCTGTTTATTCGATGAAAAGTATGTTATATCAAATTTAATACGCTAAATAATATGTGGCGAATAGGTAGGCTGAAAAATTTCAGTCCAGTACTCCATCCTAAAAAAAAACAATTTTGAATGCTTGCTTAATAGACAGATTACATACTTATAGTAAGTATGAAGCCTATAGAATATGTAAACGTTAGGTTTGGTGCAAATTATTAGTACCGACTTACCTGTTTATACCTGCCTACCCAATAGTTTGACACAAAAAAATTAGTCAACCTAACGTTTTTGTATATTCTATAAGCTTCATACTTTCGATTGGTATTTAATTTGTCTAATAAACCAGCAATTGCATTTTTTTTATGATAAGGAAATATTCAGCAAAGCTATTCGCCATATAATACTTAGCATATTTAATTTGATATAAAATACTTTATATAGAATAAACAGCCCGGTAAAGTCGTCTCCTATTCAGGTCTCCTACTATAAGTAAAAGTCTTCAAATGATGTCCCCTTCCTCCATTAGTATATTATTTAAAAATATGATTGTAACATGTACATGTCAGCCGAAAGACGTCCACTGCAGGACATAGGCCTCCCCCAAGGCTTTCCACTCAGACCGGTCTTGTGCTTTTCGCATCCACCGCGGTCCCGCGATCCTGACGAGGTCGTCACTCCATCTTGTTGGAGGCCTACCTACAGCTCGTCTTCCGATCCGCGGACGCCACTCCAGAACCTTCTGACCCCATCGGTCATCCGTCCTGCGAGCAATGTGCCCCGCCCACTGTTAAATTAACATGTAATTTAACAAAATTAATAAAATCTGGGGGCCCAATATGGCTGCGTTTAATGACAAAATGTGGATAAAACATCCGTCACTTTTTGACACGTATGAGTACGAGAGTGACGGATGCTTTATCGACATTTTGTCACGTGATAAACGCAACCATACTAGGCCCGCACGGGAAATAATTCGTGTGGTTTTGTAAATTGGTACAGTTATACCTTGCGGTATTCAGATGAACATACCTACTAAAAGTCGTCAAGGGTGGGGTGTGAAGGTACCTTTTTCATATTTATGCTCATATCTCGAATATCTACACGAATTCTTCTTCTTCTTCGTTTTTCACTCTTGGCAGAGTGGTCGTGGTCATCATATCAGGCTCTGGTGGCAAGCTTCACAACTCGCCGCCACTCCTCTCTGACAGCTGCCTTCCTCGTGCATTGGTTTAACGAGCTATCTACAGCAGCTTTAATTTGGTCTGTCCATCTCATAGGGGATCTACCTCAAGGCCGGGTGCCTTCAACTTTTCCTTGGACCACAAGTCATTCAATAGAATCCTCCCCAATACGGCATACGTGGCCAAAAATGTGAGGATGCGAGACTTTACTATAGATGATAGACGCTGCTTGATGCCGAGTTCTTGGAGTATCGACTCGTTGGTACGGAATTCAGTCCATGAGACCCCCAGCATTCTCCTCCAGCACCACACGAATTAGATTATGATTAATTCAGACAAAAGTTTTTTTTAATTTATGCTACATTCATTTTTACTCTAAGATTAATACTTTAGGAGCTACAGAGAGATACGAGTACTTAATAAAAAGGGGTACCTTTCTCTATTAGTATATTAAATATGTGATTGTATGGGAATCTAATTATAATACATAAATAAATATCAGAGGTACAATCTTATAAAATACTCAGTCCCAATTTGAGCTCTAGGCTTGTACTTGGACATAAATACTTACGCAAAAAAAAAACATTCATAGGCCAACTCATAAATAAATTCTCGTGCTTACTTATTACGTAAACATTTGCCGTTAATGGGTTTGGAACCCGGTTTCGCTGGCATCGTAGATAGGCTTCATTTTAAATCTGCAAGTAGGGTAAAGTCACCAGTGGTCGGCCAGAGACCAGTAGTCGACCTTATATGGGTGCGAAGAGTGGGAAATATATCTTTCGTACTCTTCCCACTCATACAAAGTATAGGCAGAGGCCGACTACAGGTCTCTGGCTGACTACTGGTTACTTTAGCCTACGTATATTGCGCTGTAAGTCCATAGCTAAACAAACTGATTAGGTTCGAAATTAATTAAGGGTATTAACGCCATGATCATAAAGGATGGAGCGTTTAATTATTAATAAAATACGAGCAAGGGTTTCGGTTGACCTACTTTGTGACATTGTTAAATTAAAATTTACTTTCTTACTTAAAACCTGGATCCTTTGAAGAAAACCGTTACTTCGTTGAGGTGCATATTTACATATTTAGTGGTTTGTCCAAGTCACCTTGGTAAACAATTCTTACTACCTTATTACGATGTCAAAACTATGTATCTAGCGCAAATGCAAGACAGTACTCAAAACGATATTAATGTGATAATTATTGGAAAATCAGAAAAAAAGGTTTATTGTAGTTAACCAAAAATAGTTTACCAAAAATAAATTTGGCTATTAAATTACGTTATTATAGTTCTCGTAAGTCTACTACCATTGACCATCGTTCACCACCATCCATCGTCACTATCGTCGACCACCAAACGGCACACATAATAGGGTGCCGAGTCTTAGTATTGTGAGACGCCACTGTCACTGTCACTGTTGAGAGTAGAAGTTTTCACACATGATTTATTTTTGTTGCCGCTAAAACAACATACTAATAACTATAAAATAAGTATTATGTTGGGCTGCCATACAACAAGCGTGATTATTTGCCGTATTTTGCTCGATATTAATAACGGCAACCGGTTAACACTTGAAATATTCATAGAATATTTAGTTGTACATTCACTTTACAAATAAGTAATTAAATTAAAATAAAGATTTAAGGCGGGCTGCCATACCATAAACGTGATTTTTTATAGATAATTAGTATGGAATCCTTCGTGCACGTGTCCGACTCGCAATTGGCCAGTTTTTTTAAATAACGCATGCGCGTATCCGAACGCCATATACTTCTATTATCATTTGATTACCTCAATAAATTTCCATTGGCTATGACCGAAGTCGATTGCCTTAATAGATACATACGAGGTCAATCTTAGCGTAAGTATTTGCTTCTTGTACGGGTACAGCAATAAAATGGCAGAGTTTAACACGTGACGTCACACAACGTTATATAGTAAATCATAATATTATAAACAGGTAAAGTTTGTGACATTGTAAGGGGCAATCTCTGGATCTACTGAACCGATTTTAAAAATTCTTTTTCCAATAGAAAGCCACGTTATTGGTGAGTGTCATAGTGCTCAACGAAGTGGGCGTGGTAAATATTTTTCTAACCACGGTTATGGCCACGGTGTACTGATAACCGTTGGGGAAGAAAAGTTCTCGAGTGGCGGCCCCGCACCGGTGGACGGAGTGTTGGACGGCCTCCCACCCGGTGGTCTGACAACCTGGTTAGGATCGCGGGGAGCCGCTGGATGTAAGCGGCCCAAGACCGTGACTTGTGGCGCTCTTTGGGGGAGGCCTTTGTCCAGCAGTGGACGCCCCCGGGCTGATGATGATGATGATGATGATGGTTATGGAAGATTATATTGTTTACTATTTGATGCTCGAAACATTGTTATACTGTATATTTTTGTTGGTTTTTTGGGTTAAATACACATTTGTCGACAAATTTATTTCTATTCTATTCTATTCTAACATTTCTTACTCGATAGAAGTGCTTGCTGTACTGATTACTTAGATATCTTTTCCTTTATACAATCGTGAATTAAGGTCAAACATACATAAAAACTATAGATCTAGTCCTAATTTTTTTTGGCATTTTTGATTAAATTCTTCCAACAAATTTACCCGGTTTCACTATAACAACATTAAACCAATTACAGGGAAATAATTTTAAAACATAAATTTAAGCCTGTTTCGCAAGTAATTAACAAGAATCTCTATTAATAAAGATAACGGTTATACTTGTTTCTTGTTTCTTAATTTAACTAATTCCGTTCTCTGTTTCAGGTAGCACGAGTTTCGCCAGAGATTTACGTTTCGTTACACCAAGTTTGCTTAATTGCGAAGTTATTTGTGGCTTTCTAATTTTAAAGGGATTTAAACGGAAGGCGGTTATGCTATTGAGGCCGAATTATAAGCTGTTAAAACTGCCGAGTTCTAGAAAGGGAAAGAGACTGAGTTATGACACTTATTCGCTTCCTGGAATTTATATTAATGAGACATCTGATTCATATTGCCATGTTATTCATAAAATAAGTTAAATGTTGATGTCCATTTTTCTTTCCCAACTGTGTCAGAAAGTAGCTTTTAATTTTAATGAAAATAATTGTAAAATTTATTGTTTGAATAATTTGAAAATTCTATATGAGAAATATGTGTCAAAGCAACAATTGTTCATTCCATATGTTATTTCACCGAGTTTATTCTAGTGCTCACGCTCTGTGGACAATGTTAACCGTCCTTTAAAAAATCGAACTTCAAATTTTCAAGAACAAATATCAGTTTAAATTGTTTCGGCTGAAGGTAACCATCTCTCATAATCATAATTACGAGTATAATTATGTCCGTTACCGAAACGATAACAGATCACGTTCGAAGGGCATGTACCCGCTGCTACGCATGGATACGCTACGTACGTAGCTTGTCCGTAGCTCCGCTTTAATAATAATATGCTACGCATGTGGTTACTATGTTTCGTATGCGCTACGATATTAAACCACGCATAAATGCGTAGCCTGCACGGCGTCTTTCAATTTAATTAAACTAAGGTACCTTCTACTATTAGCGACGCTGTGGGCTACGCATGCATGCATAGTTTTTAGTGGTGGTCAGTCACAGTGGTTATTAACGTGAGGTATACAAAGCGTAGCGGAGATTTGTGCGTAGCGTATGATAAGCCAGTGAACTACTATTTTCGTAGCTACGCATTAAGATTTGTACTTTGACTGAATATCCATTAAAATAGGAACTGTAATTTGGCTACCCACATATTGTTTTGTCTCAAAACTAATAAATAAAAATGTAAATAGCTCTATTAGATACGCGATGTCATTTAATACTATTAGATGCATATATTTTGTATGATTGTGTAGCAAGTATACGACCCATGTATATAGTAGGTCATTATAGTTCTGTTAAGTGTGTTTAAAAACATTATTGTGATAAAAAAAGTGTTTATATCAACCAATTCCTTAAAAGGAATTTTGAGCCCATTGATAGAAATACTTTTTTGAATTGTTGTAAGTAGTTAAGTTTGTGTATTAGGATGTGTAGATTTAAAAAATACTGCCTAGTTTAAGGATATTTTTTTAATTGTAATGTTTATAATGATACAACGTTAGGCCTTGTATTAAATGTCAATGGATGAGAAATAGGTGCAATTTGCTGTCAATATGTCAATATACTATACCAAATGACTCTTTATTTATTTCATGCCAGTTATCAAAACATTTCCTTGATGTATTCCTTGATTTGGGTTTTATGCATTTTTTTTGGATATGAGTAGTACATATACTAAAACTCCACCATGTGAGTCGTAAATGTGTGTTGTAGAGGTCTATATCAAGTGGCATCATTAGTGACATCAACACAATCATTATTTAATTTTATCCTATGTATTGTTTGGTCTTAAAAGGTTTTTATTTGGAACGATTTTTATATATTATTATATAAAAGTAACGTTACCTAACTTAAATGATATAAACAATAATACTTTATTAACTTATGCAATTTCAGACGAATAGATTTAACACCAAACAGTCATTCGAGACAACATTTTTTTTTAACAAATCTATTTCAAAATGAATTAAATCCAGTAAATCGGTAACTCATCGAAATTTCATTACATCGATGGTCTCATTAAATCAATTTTCATTTCATCGTACGTTATTTTCTGCTGAAATCATGATGTTTTCAGATCTTAAACATTAATTACGTAGGTTACCTCATGCGGCAAGAAATGCCTTTCAATGATATGAAAACTCTGCTTAATGATAACGGTTTCTTGTGAGAAATTCTTTGTTTTTTTTACGGCATGATAAAGGCTAACGAGTACACAGGCCACCTGATCGTAAGTGGGATCCGTGACCTATACAGCTTTGCTCTCAAGACTACAATATGGGTGTACTTTTTCGAATCAATCAAATCGGAGAAATACTGGGAATCTAATGTATCCGAGTTCAACGTGCGTGCATGACTCGATGTATGAAAGTGGAAGAAGCGACAGAGATTGGTCAGGATTCTACCAGGTGGAAGGAAGTGGTCTCTGCCTACCCCTCTGGAAAACCGGGGTGATTAAATGTATGTATGTATGGTATGAAGATAGCTTAAACCCCAAAGAAGGGAATAGGGGACTTTTTACTGCAAGTCTTTTTACACACAGATGATGGTTAAATAAATAAAAATGTTCCACAAAGTAGTTTTGAAAAAAAACACTGTTCTCTATATAAAATAATGTCCAGTGGGAATAAAACCACTGACTGAGCGCTAATGTAGGCTAAGTTCATACTTAAATAATAGTCGTCACATAAGTTTTAAAAGCCTCGCACGAAGTCAAAGGCGTGTCTAAACTTTTAATATGTCGAGCTTTGTAATGTTACCAGGGAAAGCTCTTACGGCGTTATAGAGGGAATTAAGTTTTGTTTGGGAGTTGGGAATCTTGACAGCTGAGTTTATTGTTTAACAAAGCCTTTGTTCAGTAGGTACAGTCAACCAATTTAAATCATAGGCCACTATAGAACTATTTCAACGTGATGTAATGATTCAAACCATAATAAACTTCAAACAACTGAATTAAAACGTCACTTTGATATAGTTCCATAGTGGACTATGAATCAGGTTGGTACATACTACCAGCTCTTTTACATAGTCATTGGCTTTTTTTTGTTGTTAAAAATGAGAGACTACTGTCAAGTGTGGGTGCAATTGTTCCAGCAATAGCCATACTTGAGAAGCGCGTGAGCTTCGATTTCGTGTTGATGACGCGTTAGCCTAATTGACCCTGCCTACAAAGCTAGCGGTCCCGGGTTCGATTCCCGGTCAGACCAAATGTCGAACATTTCTATTCGAAAACGTGTTTACTTATGAATCACGTATTCATTTCTCTTGAGAACAGAATGGCTTTACCGATTTCATTCATCTTTTTTAAAATGTTTCATAATACTTTGTAGAAGGTTCTTACATTAAAAAATAAAAAACAATGGCGCAGCAAATAAAAACCAACGAAAAAGTCGCAAATTTGCAGCGGCGTGAAGCCGCTGGCGGAGCCGCTAGTTTTAAATATATTTCACCTCTGCTACTGGGTCACAATACCAAAGTCAACGACAATGTTAACGTGCTGGCAAGTTCCAGTAGCTAACGAGTACAGACACGTACTACCCTTACCATTTGTTACAATTACCGTACTTACTAGCTAATGCTCTGTCCCTCGCACTCTATAAGAATAGGGAGTATAAAGGATAAAGCATTCGACTCGCTTGCAAGTACGGTAATTATAATACACGGTAAGGGTGGACGTTCTAATCGCGATACAAATGTTCTCGATGGGTTTACCCTTGTTTCACTGACACTCGTTTCATGGAACACAACACAAGTTCAATAGAAAATAGCTTTCTATAAAACAAAATTCTGTGAACGTTCTATTAAATGAGTTTCAGGAAAACAAGAGAAAACCTCTCGATGACTTTACGTTGACGCTTCTTACGCGATACAAGCAAAATGCTCTGGTGTTTCTGTAGAGTGCCGTCCACTTGGTGTGACTCTACTTACTCAAATGAACATATTTTACGCCAAGTGCCATAAACAATAGAGCTGACTAGATTATCACGTTTGAAGGAGCCCTGGGCTCTATTCAGCCACGGTAAATCCATATGGTTTTATTGGGATCCTGACGATTGGCCCAAATATGTTTACCAAATTGTTCCGTTTCCCAACCGTTTCATTTGCCAAACCATTTTTTGCCTGTAACTGTAAATATTTTAGGATTTATGTTCAGTATCATCGTGTACAATTCTATAGATTAGGTTAGGTTAGTATTTATAGAATCCTGATATATTTACGATTACAGAAAACAAGTGCGAGTTGGCAAATGAAACGATTGGGATACGAAACCATTTGGCAAACATATGTCGCCGTAATTAAGTTAACCCTGTTTTTTACGTGTTATGGAATTGTATTTACTCGGCCGCCATTACTGTCAACTAAACAAGAGCTATCAACACGTTGATAAATACGATAACACGTCAACAGCAATAAGCTTGAACTGTGTAGAATTTCAGTGATGATGGAAGATAAATAACGCAGTGGAGGCGGCAGGAGACGGGAGTGTTGAAACTGTGGGTAAGTAGGTAAGTAAATAATGAATCTTATGGTTCATGATATAAAACACACAGTTCTTAACCAGTTATATTCACAAAATAAATTGACGCATTGACATCCGTCAGCCCTAACTATGAAAATGTATCTTTAAATGGATGATTATGTTTGAACTTTCCCATTATCTTTATATGGCGTTTACCTTTTTTAACGCGAAGATTTGGTACTATCCGCCATACATGTCAGCCGAAAGACGTCCACTGCTGGACATAGGCCTCCCCTAAGGCTCTCCACTCAGACCAGTCTTGTGCTTTTTGCATCTACCGCGTTCCCGCGATCTTTACAAGGTCGTCACTCCACCTTGTCGGAGGCCTACCTGCAGCGCGTCTCCCGGTCCGCGGACGCCACTCAAAAACCTTCTGACCCTATCGGCCATCAGTCCTGCGAGCAATGTGCTCCTTCCACTGCCACTTAACTTAAGCTATTTTTCGGGCTATGTCGGTAACCTTAGTTCTACTGCGGATATCATCATTTCTGATTCTATCACGAAGAGAAACCCCGAGCATAGCCCTCTCCGTAGCCCTCTGAGTGACTTTGAGCTTCCTTATGAGGCCCATTGCTAGCGCCCACGTCTCAGATCCGTAAGATCCGTTTAGAACTTAATATAACCTATCCAGTGACATATCGTTTATCGTTATCGGTCACATTGGTTGATTTGCCCATCCTCCTGAGGAAAAACAACAAATAACAAAAATGCTCTAGTGCGAGTTGTTCTCGCGCTGGTTTGATTCGAAATTCAATTCATATTGGAACATATTAATACCTACTACGGAACCGCGGTACAGGAGTCCGATTCGCACCGAAAGGTAAAACGTATAAAGGTTTGTATTATTATAGTACAAACCCTAAAAAAAATTAAGAGTCGCGCTTGACCGGATTTTTACCAGTTCCGTATGAAACCGGAAAATATAACTCTCTGTTCTAATCTCAGCAAGAAAGCGAACTAAAAGGCATTTATAATTCATCTCATTATCCTTAATATCCTTACCAATATTATAAACGCGAATGTTTGTATGTATGGATAGATGTTTGTTACTCTTTCACGCTGCAACGGCTGGACGGATTTGGATGTAATTCGTACTGGAGATAGCTTATACCCAGGATTAACACATAGGCTACATTTCATTCCGGAAAATTTAAAAGTTCCCGAGGGAATAACGATATTCGAAATCTACGCGGACGAAGTCGCGGGCAGAAGCTAGTAAGTTATAACACAGCTTGAGGAAAAATGTACAACTGAATTTAATATCAACCTTAGACAAGGGTGTGTCAGTCACAATTTACAAGAATTTACAAATAAATGTGCACATTGCGAGAAATCTAAATCTGGGATTTTATCTGATATAAGCTGAATCATAAGACGCGAAGATATCGAGATGTCATTACAATCTTATTTCACTCGTGACCTTCGTAGTAGCCTTCGCTTACACCGTAAATCTTTATTTTTTTTAAAACTAAAATGTACAGTTTCAAGGTCACAATATTTAGTTGCACTTTACCACTTATAAACACTAATGATATCGACCATTAATACTATTTTTTCTGGCTGTTGCGGCTTTGGACAATTTCCATAATCATTAAAATTGATTAAAAAAGTGGTCAAAGCGTGCAACCCTTCAATACCAATTAATTTTGTAATAATTTTCATTACAGGTGTTTTAGATAAATAGAAGCATGAATGCGAACGAATTTATTAAAAATTGCAAAGTTTTAAAAATGAAACACCCTAATTTACATTCAACTTCGGGTCAATCCATCTTGCACTTTGACTTTGACGGTATGAATGCTCGTAAATAAGTTTTGAAGCAACATCAAAATTAACCTAAATGATACCGTTATCGAAGCAAGATAGGATAGTACAATGTGGAATACAGACTCATTTTGATCGAACGAGTTCACATTAGCTGCAGAACAGAATAACACCCCAACGCACCGAACTGTAACTCGCGCAAACTTCCATAATCGCGCCCCAGATTTCCGTTCGGAAACACATTTAGCCCAATTTGCATGTAAAAGTTTGTGCCAATAAAAAGGAAATACGAGGTAATTGTTTGATGCTTCTTGTTTTGCTTATCCCTTGTTTGCTTTGTTGTTTGTTCCCGTTACGCCTGAAGCATTTCGCTTTTAAGCGGAAGCGAGATGAAAATACAGGTTATGCTTTTATTGCGTACGTGTATCTAGAACGCTTGAGAGCGTCGGTGGCCTAGTGGTTTATGGGGTTGACTCGTGAGCGTAAGGTACAGAGTTCAAATCCCCGAGGTCACCATGTAACAATGAGTTTTTCTAACTTAAGTGCATTACCCGATGCTCTTATGGTGAAGGAAAAACATCGTGAGGAAACCTGCACATTCGAACAGCTGAGTGTGTGAAAGGGTAATTGCACAAAAGATCCTAAACGGTCGAAGTGTATCCGAAAGGGCCCATCTGTAACATAAGATAAGATCTAGAACGCTTGAAAAGCGAAGTTTCTTTTTGCTATAATCACAAATTTATTATTTATTTATTTATTATTTATTGCACAATAAAAGTACAAATACCTAATGTCATTCTCTACCAGTATTTTGCAAATACCTAATGTCATTCCCAACCAAATAATCATACAGAAATTAGCGAAAGTGGTGCGCGAAAAAAACACATAAAATAACATATTGAGAAAATGTGGATTCGAAACATTCGCGGTGGATGCGAAAAGCACAAGACCGGTCTAAATGGAAAGCCTTGGGGGAGGCCTATGTTTAGCAGTGGACGTCTTTCGGCTGACGTGATGATGATGATGATGATTGAGAAAATATAATTCTTTACAAGTACTTAAAGTACTATCAAATCAATAAATGTACCTACTCACATAATTAAAAATAAAAATATGCACTTATTTTAAAAAATTGCAACTGTTTTTTTAATAGACAAATTCCATACCAATCGAAAGGTATAAAGCCTATAAAATATGCATACATTAGGTTGACTACTTTTTTCCCATATAACTATTGGGTAGGCAGGTACAGTCGACTACAAAGAGATCTATCCACTTTGTCGCCTTATTGCATTGTAATATGACTGTAACTTACCTATAAAGCAGGTAAGACGGTACTAATAATTTCACCAAACTTGGGCTTCATACTTTCGATTGCTATGTAATTTGTCTAACAAGCAAAAAACGTGCTATTTATAATTAAGTAATTAAAGTAATGGACTGTTTTTTTTTAGGTTTTGTTACATAAGGGGCTGATTATACTTTTACTATTGATTTCACCTTGCACTTTAGATAATATATCTAAATATATAAAAGGAGAAACTGACTGACTGACTGACTGACTGACTGACATATCAACGCACAGCCGAAACTACTGTACCTAGAAACTTGAAATTTGGTACAGGTGTTCCTTTCATGATCTAAGTGAGCACTAAGAAAGGATTTTCCGAAAATCGACCCCCAACGGGAAAAAAAGGGGGAGTACTGGGAAACTTATGCTACGCGTACCAAGTCGCGGGCGTCCGCTAGTTTATTATATTTTTCTTTTCATCTTAACGACGCATCTGAAAAAGCAAGCCTTGCTGTATCTTTTATTTGTTTCACAGAAACCTCGTCTGTATGTCCATATAAACTTGTCTAGCCGCAAGCTACTCGTATTGAATTTACTGAAAGACACACGAGCACCATCCTATTCTAAAATATAATTCATCCAACTTTTAACCATCCTTTGAAACACATCGACGGCTACACACGCTGCTAATTGGCAAAGTTCTATTTACAACTGGCAATGTACGTGACATTTCATTTAGTTTAGCTACTAATTATTACCGTCTTCTGTTGAAGATACTCAGATTGGATTTCAATTGGCGTTCGCATTTCACGTTAATGATTGCTCTGTGAAATGAAATTCACACTAGGAATAAGGATCTCACATCGACTATCAGTTTCTATGACGTGTGATTCAAATTTTCGATGAGTGGAAACATCAAGATGCTATGTCATTGCTTTTTCTTTTGCTGGGTAGGTTAAACATGAAGTTAGAACGACAAGGTCGAGGATCTACTCGGTGTTTATCTAGCTATTTATGATGCTGCCCTTATCTCTCTCTCCTTACCTCTCTCTCCTATCCTATTACTTTTCCATGATACTAATATACCTAGTCAGATGAGAATTCAATCCTGATACGTTGTACAACTGTAGAGTTTTTTAATACTGATTTAAGTAACTTTTCGCTGCGTGTGAAATAATTGGTTTGCTGTTGTCAACAATGGTTGTGCAATGTGTCAACCACACGGGACAGATGCTAAAGAGAGTCTAACAACGGATATACAGACAGTCAACAACTATCAATACTGGGGTTCGAGTGAAAAAGGGTTTAAGTATACATACTCTATGATCCTATCTTTCACTAGGACTCTAATGTTATATATTACTGTAAGTAAATACAAGCTTATAGGTACGTATTACAAGCAAGAAAAAACAAAGACTTTTCTTGTTTGAGCGTGTTAACACGTAATAACTCGTATTATTGCGCTGTTGCCGGTAGATTCTTGCTATTTATTTTTCAAGGCGCTGTTGTTTTATCGCACTTTGGGGGACAATAGGCGTATTTATTTACCGACGCTATATCCAGCTAGCTGAATGAAGACAAATGGCGCTAAAACCTGTCAAGTACAAGCTAAAAGTGAAATATCATACACCTTTAGCCGCGGTTTGTATAACTATATCAGTCTATTCACGATATTCACATATAGGTTAGTAGTAAGGGTTAAGAGATAAAGATTAAAAAGATAAAATACATTTATTCAGTAAGTAGGCCGTACGGGCACTTTTACACGTCAAGAATTTACCAGCGCTTCCCAAGAGGAGACCCCTGCTGAGAAAAAACGCCGCAAGAAACTCAGCACTCAGTAATTTTGTAAACATGTTTCATATTACAATGGTACTAATTAGTCTAAGCATTATATAAAGCTATAAATATTAAATGTGGACTAAAAGAAGATGTAGTGACTAAGATTGAAAAGGGCATGCTTCGATGGTTCGGTCATTTGGAAAGGATGGATGAAAGAAGATTGACGAAAGAGATATACAGAGCGAAAGTGAGTGGAAGGGTCGGAAGAGGCCGCCCAAGGCGCACTTTTTCGAATCAAATCGGAGAAATACTGGAAAAAGGCCGAATCTTAAGTACCCGAAACCGACGTGCGTGCATGACTCGATGTATGAATGTGGAAGAAGCGAAAGAGATTTGTCAGGATCGTAGCAGGTGGAAAGAAGTGGTATCTGCCTACCCCTCTGGGAAACAGGCGTGATTTTATGTATGTATGTAAATATTAAATTAAATATAATATCAAATAACATAACATTGATAGGATTGTGAAGCGCCGCTAAAATCGCTAAGCTTGAAAAAAAACCACACAAAAAACGGGCGAAAACGTTTCTCACCCCCTAAATCAAATCCGATTTTCACGATTTTTGAATATGTTGTAGTTAATATACCCACCTAGGTCTGTACGTTTCTGTTTTTGTTTTTTTTTAGAAATATTTTCTTGGAAAAGTTTTTCTTTGATTCTAAATCCGGAAAAATTGGACGAGGTTTGAAGGGGAAACGTTTTCGCATTTTGTATGGAGATATTTAGCTTCACAATCCTCTTAATATTCGAAATATTTTGATTGTTTTGCAGGTTAACGTAATACGCCAATTTGCCGCTTTATACATATTCCCTGTGTCGTTAGTATTGTCACGCAGAAAAACATATAACAAGGATAAAGCGGCAATTGCATACAGAAACCGCAACTGTCTAAAGAACACGTGTATCGCATTCGGCGAGAAACAGCTGCAACCGCCCAATTAGATGGCTGAAATAGGCGGAAGGACTAATGTAAAGACGATTCGTTGGCCGAAGTAGTTTGAAAAAAGTTCGGCGACCGCATTAAACGAAGTATTGTAAATGCCGCTTAATTTACGTATTATGTTTATCTGCTTCCTTTACTATTGATTGCAAATAACAATGTATAACCTAAAGTAATGATAAAGACTAATCCGGGGCTCAAACGTGGCTGTTTTTTTTTCTATGGCATAGAGAAGTAATGGTAAGTGAAAACTGTGACCCATAGACATTTGCATTCACAAGACTGCAAGCCTAAGACTAGAACTGCGTTGCCAACCCTGAGAACTAAGATGGAATGCCTCTATGCTAGTCATTACACCGGCTGTCTTATCCCCAAACCGGAACCGGCGGTAAGTTAATAGATAAGATGGTAGTAGCGATCCGGACGGACCCTGCACAAGGTCCTATCAACCGCAAAACCGCGCGACAATGGTTGGATAAGGCATCCGTCACCTTCTGACACATTAATAAGTACGACAATGACTGATGCTCTATCCACATTTGACACGCGATATAGACGCAGGCATACTAGGCCCGCTGAAGTAAGCTTATGTATCGACGGTTTAACATTCAATGTACAGTCGCCATCAGATATATGGTAGCGGTCAAGCTACTCAAATATTTCGGAGCAGCATTAAATTTCAATATATTAATTACGCTAGATAAGGTCTATAATATCGGCCCATATAATTCGTCATAAATTTAGGAGCAGTGACTTTTCAATAAATTCGTAACATACAATTAGGTAAAGATATCGGAACGGATAGAAGTCAAAAATATCGAAGCAGCCAGGATGATCATAAAGATCGGAACATTTATGCAAAATATACCTTAAGTCAGTGTCACATAGTTCAAAATACTTTACGGTGGACCCATTAAAATAAGGTTTCAGACACGCATGATTAATATGTTGTCAACAATTTGAATTAAGAATAGAGTGGATTATTGTGACATGCTCCGAAAAGAGTGTGGACTTGTCATCGTGACAAATATATTTATGTCTCTATCGCGAATTGAAAGGATATTTTAACTAAACCCCCCTTACTAATAAACGTTGAATAACAGTGGAACACTGTTCTGTCCTTATCTGTCATGGTGAAATTTGAATTCGACAGATAAGGAAAAAACAGTGTTTAATTATTCCACTGTTATTCAACGTTTATTAGTAAGGGTGAATGTCTTTAAAATCGATGTTTTTATAACAGCAATATATCGCAATGGTACTTGAAAACTTCTCATGTATCTAAAATACTCACTCACCCACAATAGAGGTCAAAATTATCTTTGACATTGACAACTTAAGTCAATATATACCTACCTACTCATGGACAAAATTAGCAGAACGACGAAAAAATAAAAATAAGCTCAATTTGTAGCTTATTCAGTAAGCTGCAAACTCAGCCTATTTTTATATTTTTGCATGTTCCGCTAATTTGGTCCATGAGTGTAGTAACGAATTCAAATATGAACTATGTGACAGAGACTTAAGGTATATTTACCATAAATGTTCCGAACTTTATGATCATCCTGGCTGCTTTGATATTCTTGACTTCTGTCCGTTCCGATATCTTTACCTAATTGTATGTTACGAATTTATTGAAATGTCGCTGCTCCTAAATTTATGACGAATTATTTGGGCCGATATTATAGACCTTATCCAGCGTTATAATATGTTGAAATTTAATGCTGCTCCGAAATATTTGAGTACCTTGACCGCTACCATATATCTGATGGCGACTGTATGTGCTTAATAATCAGATGTTCTTCCAACTCCTAAATTGTTAGACTAATTTTTAGTATAACGTGTCTATCTGTTTGTATATTACATCGCAGCTGTCACAGGGATGGCCCGTTTCGAACACATTTTTTTTTAAATTGAAAGCTAGTTTAATCAGGGTAATTCTTAACTAAGTTTAATTAAAATCGGTTGTTCTGTTTAAGCATTGTCAGCTTCATATCGTTCTTTAGGGTTCCGTAGTCAAGCTAGGAACCCTTATAGTTTTGCCATGTCCGTCCGTCCGCAGCCTAGCTCAGAGACTCTTGGTACTAGAAAGCTGTAATTTGGCATGAATATACATATTAGTCACGCCAACAAAGTGGTAAAATAAAATCATAAAAATCATTTTTTTTTTTTGTTTAACGTGGGTTGTGATGTAGGGTGTCCTTGGATAGGTCTTTCAAAAATTTGCTGGTTATTTGAAACAATTTATTTAGAGTCAAGTGAATCTAAAAATATCTTAAATGAAAGCACATATAATGAAATTAATAGGAAAACTATCACGACTAACTTGACTGCATTGGTTCTTGAGTTACAAACGGTTTAAATGTTCATACCCACCGAAAACTTATTTGCGGTGTTGGTAAACTGACCGCGACCTATGTCGATTCATGGGGATAACAGTTTTCCAATGGCAAAGTTAAATTTGTCGCGAGGTCTAATTTGATTGTAGTAACGGCTTCGGAACCCTACACTGAGCATGGTCCGACATTCTATCTAATAGTCGAGTACTAGTTGGTGATACCGCAATAACGCATAAGTAACAAATTCAATCAGTTGCAAAATGTACCTTTTGCATCACATTTAATTTACTATTCATGTTATGTGTTTTTATTTAGCAGACTATTTGTTTGAGCTTGCCCTAAATATCATCGATCATGGTAAAAGTATCGATATCATTCTTCGTGTTCAATAGATAGGTAAATGGCAGTCCCGCGTTGGATAATCGACGCCCCAAATAGCCTGTCGAGTCCCATCAAGGTTTGGACAGGCAAGGCGGGCCCGGCTGCTCTACAAATGAAATAACACCTGGGTCCGTCCGTAGCCGAGATGTCAACGTTGGTTGCCTTTTGGCCGAATGTATCGCTTGCCAACTGTTTCATTTGCCAACCCGCTTTTGTAAATATTTCAGGTTAAGTAAGATTAGTTTTTATAGAAATCCTGAAATATATACAGTTAGAGAAATAACGAAGGGTTGGCAAATGAAACAGTTGTGTTAGGTTAGGTTAGGTTAGGTACGCCGGCACTTGGCTGGGAAGGCCGGGGGGCGCCCAATGGTTGCATCCTAGGCAGGCCATTGTATCCCCGAAAACAGCAGCGGAGGTAAACGCCGGGGTGGTTTTAGACGGTAGGCTGTTCCCTCTACTCTCGTGCGAGAGTGGGAGGAGGAGAGAGTCCGTCATACCCCCCCTGTAGCATGGTCAACCCTGGGCCGGGGACTGATGTGTAACGCATTTCCAATCCGAAAAAAAAAGAAATGCTTAATTATTTCTGCCAATAGACAGAGAATAGTAAATGCTAAGTGCTGACGTTTTTATTTACTATCTCTTAAAATGTACGGAATGACAGTTGACCACGTGGTTTATCGCTACACGTGATAATAACACCCCATACATTTTGAGTTATACTAAAGAAAAACGTTAAGAGCGTTAGTATATAGTAGAGCCTCTTGGCCGAGATTCTAGCAGGTAAAAACCATATCGTCTGACCTGTGTCATAGATTTGATAGCTCTTATTTACTTCACAGCAATGGCAGCTCAGTTAAAAACAATACCATAATAGGTCCGAAAACGATACGATTTTTACTGCCAATTTACACGGAGCCGACGTAATAGATCGTCAGTTTACGTCAATTGCAATTTTATTGGACATGATAGACATTTGATACTGGTTTTATTAACTTTACATTTCATTCATAAGCTAATTATAAAAAAACAACAACATTTGAAAATTCAAGACTAGAATCTCATGACTAGAGTTAGGATTTTGGTGGCATTTCGTGGTTCTAGAATCCATGGAGTCGATATTTCCTAATTATTATAATACATAACACATTGATTTTGACCTTCGGTATCATCATATTCAAAAATGAACTAAATACATATTTAGTTCGGTTATTTCATACCTATTAATATTTGCTTGTTTGTAACGCTTTCACATCAGAGATATCCTCAATTATTATAATTTAAATTGGTGCGGCCGAATAACGAATAAATGAATTTTGAAATATTAAAATACTGAAGGTCAAAATCAAAGTGTTATGTATTATAATAATTAAGAAATAGCGACTCCATGGATTCTGGAACCACGATTTGCCACCAATGACTCAAGGCTGCACATTATGTGTTGCCAACTCTAAGGAATTTTACTAGTCGCTGCTTGGCAGTAGGTTAAAGGATAGTATGGTGGTCGCCATCCGGACGGACCCTGCACAAAATCCTAACCTCTGACTTTATGGATGACCATATTATACAGAATTAAAGTTACACATAACTTATAAATTTAAATTTTATACTCGAATCTAAAGACTAGAATCCAAATAGATTTTAAAACAGCTTTTTAAAAGAAAAATAAAAATCAAGGCATTATTTAGATTTATACGAAAAGCTTGTAAGAATGAAATACGAATTTTCGTACATTGTAAGAATCGGGTAGGTTTTTTTAAAGATATATTACAGAAGATAAACTTAGTTTTAGGCAACAGCTTTAATATTGCATACCTATACCAAACTTTGAACTAAAATCATATGTAATCTAATCTCTCAATCAACATCAGCCACAGCTGGCTGGCGACGGAATTCCCTAAACACGATACGACCAATTTTAATGTCGGCCATTTGTCAATTCGCGGTAATGCGGCATTTAAAAGTAGTCAGTACATGTCATGTCTGCGTATGAATAATTATGTAGTAAAGCCAATATTTACGACTTGCGCCATATTTTACTAAACAACCATTTTGAGGAATCACTCCAAACCAAATGAATACTTGTGTCAAATCTTTTTCGGGTGTTAACTATGTATGTGTTGTTTGTTTTGCTTTCACTTGTATATTTTTTCTGGCGCTTACTTGCCGGGTAGCCTCAACGCATTGGGAATTGGCCTAAATTAATTAGAAAAAAAGAAAAGGGCGCTAATCAATACAGCTTCTCTAGACTGTACGTTAAACTATTTTTACTTTGAGATCTGTGTGTTATCTTATTACTTAGTAATTTTCTAGACTGAAACACCTATTTTACTGATGGAATGTGTTGATTAACCAATAAACTATAATAGTTTAGCAATAGTTAGTTTAGTTTGTCGTGTTCCGGTTTGGGGATAAGACAGTCGGTGTAATGACTAGCATAGAGGAGAGATTCCATTTTAGTCCTCAGGGTTGGCAACGCATTTGCAGAGTTGTGAATGCGAATGTCTACGGGTCACAGTTTCCACTTACCATCAGGTGGCCTGTGTGCTCGTTTGCCTTATCTATGCCAAAAAAAAAAGTTTGTAAGGTGCACGTCGTGGCCGGATCAGTAACCTAAGGCTCAATCAAGGGGAACTGGGCGGAGTGACCGGGAGACTGATCGACCGCCCACCTGATCCAGCCTGATCATCAAGGTACACATAATTTTCTGTCAAAAAAATCATTTTTGGGACCAGCTTTTGTTGCCGGCAGTAGGTACTAGTTTTTTTACAAATTGTTATTTGCTTATAAAGAACAAGCTATTGAGTCCTAACACGGTAGGTCTAGGTTAAGAGTAGCGAGGATCCTGTCGCCACCTTCCGACTCCATCATCAGGTCTCTTAGATACCATAATATTGCATTGTCATCGGTTTTACATGTGTGGTCCAAATCTCAACCCATTCCGTTAATGGGAAGTGGTAAAAATTTAACATTCATGATTTGACCCGTACATACATACATTACATACATTGCAAGTTACACCGGCAGGGGTGTCAATCTCAACTTCTGGGCCGAAAGTTGCGGTTTGATACACGGGTATGCGACCCCGGCTTCCCGAGCTACTATTGTCTTTACTTATCTTCCGAGACGATAGTATCCCTTTACCTTTATATCCTCTCTCACTGTCACAATGATTCCTTTCCAATCCTACTCCTATTCCTTTCCAATCCTACTCCTTTTCCTAGGTCTGCGGACGCCTCCTGCACAAAAACAAAGTCTGTTCCGGCTTTGACGGCAATCCAAAGTTGATAAACAAATGGTTTTTGGCTGATTAGGCGGAACAGCAAGGCATTGCAGAAGGCCAAGGGCGACAGCTGAGGTCAAAAGCGCTGTCGGTCAAATGCTGCATCCAAACTCTTCTCCGGTCGTAGCGGTTCTCCGTTCCATCGGATACAGAAGGGTGAGGACGAGAGAGTGCGTCTGTGTTTGCGCGTACGCTTATGCACTTAAATATATCCTGCGTAGATGACTGCGGCATGAATAAAGGCTCCCGAGACTAAGTCCTGTGGCGATGGGCAGAGGTAGAGAGGTCGGGTTGTGATGTGCACCCGGCTTTGTCTGATGCCTGCACACCGGCGGCTCCGGTATTGATGGTCGTTTCCGCGTTGCACCTGGTTGCGTGGATTGGGCAGCAGCCAGAGTGACGGAGCAGCCCTATTTAGGGAGGCACTGCTCTCCCCGCACGGGGAGGGGACTAGAAAAGGTGTCCTAAACAAAGCTTGTCCTACACCTACTGGGGGGTAGTACCCGCGGCTGCCCAAGCATCCCTTTTTCGTGGTCGAAGATACAAGAAAAATATAAAAACAACTACTATGACTTTTGGTGCGTGGAACGTCCGCACCCTTCTTGATCGTGACGTTAACCTTTGTCCAGAAAGAAAAACTGCTGTTGTGGCTAGAGAGCTTTCGCGAAACCCACTTGCCAGATGAAGGCGAGCTCATAGAACACGGCGGCGGATATATTTTTTTCTGAAAAGGTACCCCGGCTACAGAACCAAGACGCTCTGGTGTTGGATTCGCAATAAAGACCCAGATTGCTAGCAAATTGGAAGACTGTCCTGAATACATCTCAGACCGCGTTATATCATTGCGTCTACATCTAGACAATGACAACTATTTGAACGTTATTAGCGTATATTCTCCAACAATGGACAAGGATGATGAAACAAAGGGAAAATTTTATGAAGACCTTACACGCTTACTCGCCAGGATACGCCCGAGAGAGCAGATTCTTCTGCTAGGCGACTTTAACGCTCGAGTAGGCTGTGATTATGAAGCGTGGCCAGGGGTCTTAGGGAGACATGGGATTGGCAATATGAATAGTAATGGTCAATTACTGCTAAGCCTGTGTGCTCAATTCGGCCTGTCTATCACTAACACATTCTTCCGACTACCAGCTAAATATAAAACCACCTGGATGCATCCGAGGTCGAGACATTGGCATCTTATTGATTACGCAATTGTTCGGCAAAAACACATCTCCCAAATCCATGTCACACGCGCTATGCGCGGTGCCAACTGCTGGTCAGACCACCGACTTGTAGTCACAAAAGTTGGGTTCCGTCTGCATCCACCGCGCCGGTCTTGCAGACAAAGGCCACCCAACATTAATGTTGAGAGGCTCGCAGATAAAGAAGTACGGACGGAGTACCAACACATTCTCTCCGATAAGTTGCTGTCTACCATCAAAAACGGTGATCTTAATACCAACTGGAGTGCCCTCACTTCTCAGATTGTTGAAGTTGGAACGCAAGCATTAGGCCTGAAAAAGCGAATCCACCAAGACTGGTTTGACGAGAATGATGAGATGCTAACTAAAGCGCTCAAACAACACCGTGACCTTTTGCATCATCCACAGCACGGTCGAACAGATGTATCGGACAGAATAAGACAAAGCAGCAATAATCTCAGAAAGATGACGCGGGAAATAAAAGACAAGTGGTGGCTACAAAAAGCGGAACACCTGCAGTGGCTCTCTGATACAAATCAACATGGGAGTCATCTGCTGAAAATCGCCCGGAATGGAGACGTCTTTTGAGGCAAAACATTGAAGCCTTTGAAAAGCTACGAAAAGACGAGCTCGACGCAAAAAGAGACGAGCTAAAAGCCAGACCACCAACGGCTTTAACTTATAATTATAGTGATGGCGTTCTCACCTGTCCGATGTGCTCGAGAACATTTAAGGCCAAAATTGGCTACAACAGTCACATGCGAGCACACCAACGCGCGGACCAACGAGGCGCTAGCTACTGAGCCTGTCCAGCAGTCGCTGTAGCCGAAATCGGCTCGGACAGTATTATTATTATTACATTGCAAGTTACATAAATGGTTGTAAAAAGTTGTTGTTTTTAAATATTTTCTCGTGGCATTTTTACAACTGTAATTTGAACAATTTGAATAGAAGAGAAGAAAAAAATATTTGCCTATGCTATTCAAACCGTCTTATATTATTGCCTTTGACTTGGTTTTTATGGGCTTTACTACTTTTACGATTAAACCCTGCGTTTTAAAACTCATCAACTTAAAACTCATTTTGGAACACATCCTTTAAATAAGCAAATTAGTTCTGCTCTCCTCTCGTAATTTTTTACGATAAATTAATAACTACATGAATCTTGTAGTATAGTTGTAAAATGTAACAGGACCTGTTGATTTAAATATTGAATTGTAATGAAGAAAAAAAAAGTTTTTGTTTTACTTGTATGGTACACCTGTGTTTCACCTAAATTGAAACAGACTAATCAGCCCACTGTGCCTAATTCCGGCCGATCGTGATTTGAGGCCATTCTAGTGGTAATTACCTGTCTCTCTTAATTCTATTAGGCATTTTTTAGATTGCTTCACGTGCTCTTTAATTACCAGAATTAGGCAAATCAAAGTAAATGAACCTACTGAGGATAATTTCAATTAGTATTTAATTTTGTGTTAGCACTTAATTTGGGGTTGCGTATTCGCGTATTTGGAATATTTAACTGATAGTTGCTATGTGTAGACGGCGCGTGAGCCTAATGTGCAAAAAGATAGATCTTAAGAACCAATGTCTACAATTTTATCCCCGGTTAAATAAAACAATTGCCTTCTACGAATTTGTTTTGCAATCCTCTTCAAAAACTTAATTTACGAGTAACATTGACACTGAGGTTTTACTAAATTATAACAGTTCATGCACACATCACACCCAAAAACCCACACACACGCATACACACTCACACACAAAATCGGGCATCTAGACCCTTGCTTACCTATGCTTATATTTCGTTTATTATTGTTTTGGTTATCTAACAATACATTTTGTATAAATTTTAGTTATATACTCGTACTAGGTATAGTGATACTGTAATCTTGTTTACTTTAGGAAGGGCTGAGAGTCTCCTGACACAAGCAAGTTGTTGCTTACTACGAGACTCCATCATCTATTTTATTAATACTATGTATTTAACTAAAAATAAAGAATTTGAATTTGAATTTGAACATTAAATTTCTAATAACTCCTGAACTAATGAGCATATAGGCAAATTAAACGAAATTCTGGACCGATATAGAAGGGACCATTATACCCCTTAACTTGTATGTCAAGTTGTAAATATTCTAGAAAATTTTGGAAACCTTTGTAAGATTAGCGGTGCTCTATTTTGCCGATTGTACAATTCCCATTGAACAGGCCGAGCCCCACGGGTTTTAGCATCTGCATACATTTCAGTAAGCTCTTTCATCACAGCAGATAGATACTGAAACAGGCACAATTTGAATAAGCATGTAATCAAATGGGAGTGAGCAGAGCTACGCTCATTTTAAGGCTGCCAGCGGTCAGTTAGAGTAGTTTATGAATAATTAATAAGAAGAACTATTAAAAAAAGAGTTATATTAATAATGGAACAAAACATATGTTTGAAAACTGTCCACTATGCCAGTACCAAACTAAGCTCAAGGTTTGTACTGTGGGTCTTATATGTAGCTGCATACTTTGCTCCTTAGTCACTTTAACGTCATATTTGAACTACTTTTAGCTGACAAGATGCGATAAGGAGCAAAAATGCGCAGCTACACAGACAATAAACGTACTTTTATGAAGTTTTTTTTTTATGGCAATGAGAAGGCACGGGCACTCAGGCCACCTGATGGTAAGTGGGATCTGAGACCCATAGACATTAGAAATCTCAAGACTACAATCTCAAAACTGCTATCCTAAGACAAATAATATTTATAATACTTTTAAATACCTACACAGAAAACATCTAAGACTCCGAAACAAATGCTCGCGCTCATCGCATACATATTTACCTAAGTATGTATTAGTAGCAGTACCCATAGTACAAGCTTTAGGCCAAGCCTTAGTTTGGAACTAGGTATATAAATTTGTGTGAAATTGTCCCCAGATATTTATTTTTAACTGAACCTCTGTCTCGGTACATCCATTCGATTGCTCTTAATAGTTTTTCAAAACGTGGTAAAGTGATCACTATTCCCCGACCAATTTATTAAACAAAATCACTTGTCCTATCAGGTGTCCCGATACCAGATTCATTTGGAAGCAATCCATCAGGGTTACAAATTTAAGCACATCACAACGGCCGCTTACTTATGGTCAAATCAACGTAAGTCACATTCTTAGCTTTTCATGAAATGACTCTAAACAATGGCACAAATTTTCCTCCAGGTCCAAGTCTGGCGGAAATAAAGCGACTTACTTAACGTTTCTCCTTAACTAAATGGTGCCACATTACACCGCCAAATGTAAGCTTATATAAAGACACTCATTCGCCTTCTCTTTATTCTAAACCCCCTGAGTATCTGTTTCTTAGGCCCGTATTAATAAACTCATCTTGACTGTGAGGCCCGTCTCAAGATACGTCAAAGTAAACGCCAAACCATAGAACACTGTCATTTTTGACGCATCTCGAGACGAGCATTAGAGTTGAGATGAGTTTATTAATACGGGCCTTAGTGTCTCATTACATCACTCTAAAGTCCTTCTCGGAGTATATTACAGTCCCTCCTCGAACATAAACTACTTTGATGCTCTTGAGATGACTTTGGGAGATCTTGTTCCGCAGTTCGATCACACCATCCTAATGGGTGACCTTAATACATGTAAGTCTTCAATCTCTCACAAATTCCTTGAATATGAGTATTCTTCCTCTCAGCCCTACGCACTTCCCTCATAATGCCCCCCCCTCTCTTTACATCACTACAGATCACAGATCTTATCATTACTTATTCTCCTAACCTCGTTTCTCTTCACGGTCAGTTTAACGCTGCTGCCTTCTCAAATCACGATTTAATCTTTGCTTCCTTTAGAATTCGACCCCCAAAACGCAGGCATAAATTTATTCTTTGCCGTAATCTTGGTAATGTGGATCGAGAGGTTCTGCTCTCTGATGTCCAAGATGTCGACTGGCAGTCCATTGATGCTCTCGACAGTGTTGACCTGAAACTTGAAGCCTTTACCGTCAAATTGCTTGCGATTTTCGACCGTCACGCACCTTTAAAGCCTTTGCGGGTTAAGCATTGCCCCGCGCCGTGGCTTACTTCCGATATTAAGTCTCTAATGGCTAAGAGGAACCGGGCCCGTTTGAAGCTGCGACATAAACCGTCGGATGAAAATCACCAAAACTATGTTCTCTTGCGTAACCGCTGCAGTCGTAGGTGTAGAGATGCTAGGCGCCGCTACATTCACGAACGTATAGAGAGTTGTCCCTATCCTAAATTATGGAAGTTTCTTAAGTCTTTAGGGGTGGGCAAACCTCAACAAAACTCTTCTAATGTTAAACTTGACCTCAATTCCCTCAACAATCACTTTAGCACTTCTCCGGTTGTCTTGGACCCGTCTCTAAAAAAACAGACTTTATCTCTTCTCGCCAACACTCCTCACCCCGACTTTCCCCCTTTCGACCTAAGCTTCATTTAAACGGAAGAAACTTTAAATATTTAAAAAAATATTAAGACGAAAGCCGTTGGTGAAGACGGTGTGGGTTTGGACATGCTTATGCTCGTGGCGGAACCTATTGCTCCCATCCTATCCAAAATTATTAACTTTTCTTTGTCTTCGGGCTGTTTTCCTTCTTCGTGAAATCTGCTCACGTCATTCCTCTTCCTAAGACCTCAAATCCCTCTTCCTTTTCCGACTATCGACCAATTTCAATTCTTCCAGTCCTATCAAAAATTATAGAACATTTTATAAATAGAAAACTGTCTCGCTTTCTTAACTTTCACAAACTTTTCAATTTGTTCCAATCTGGGTTCCGCCCCGGGCATAGCACTTTCACTGCCTTGGTCAAGGTCACCGACGACATTCGTCTTAATATAGAACACAGAAAGCTCACTGTTCTGGTCTTATTGAACTTTAGCAGTGCTTTTAACACCGTAGACTTTGAAATCCTCCTCGGCATCCTCAAAACATTAAATCTCTCTACTACAGCTCTCTCGTGGTTCCAATCATATCTCCTTGGGAGGCGCCAGCTTGTCAAGGTAGATGATGCTGTCTCTTCTTGGAGGGATTTGTCCGCTGGTGTCCCCCAGGGAGCTGTGCTATCCCCGCTTCTGTTCTCCATATTTATTAATGGCATCACTGCTTCTCTCCAATCTTGCTATCACCTTTATGCAGACGATTTGCAGATTTACGCCTCGGCTGGTATTGATGATTTTCCCTCCTTAATAAGCCTAATAAACTCTGACCTAGCTAGTATTCGAGATTGGGCAGCAAACTACGGGCTAAAAATCAACGCGAGGAAATCGCAAGCAATTGTTGTCGGTAGTCCACATTTTATTGCAAAGTTGTCTGACCTTGTGTGTCCAGGTTTGGTATTCGACGGTACTATTATTCCTTTTTCTTCCACTGTCAAAAATTTGGGTCTCACAATGGATCAGACCCTTTCCTGGTCGGCTCAGGTTTCTGAAGTTAGTCGAAAGCTCTTTAGATCTCTCCACTCCCTTAGGCGCCTGCAGAATTTTCTGCCCCTTCGCACCAAGATTACTCTTGCACAATCTCTTCTACTCCCTTTATTCGACTATGGCGACATCGCATATATTGACGCAACTGAAGAGCTGCTCAATGGAACGCCGCTGGAACGGCTTCAGAACGTGTAGATTCGGTACATATTTGGCTTGCGGAAATTTGACTATGTGTCTGATTTGGTGTCCTGCCGTTTGACCAAAAGTCATTTGGCAAAATTACACTTGACAAACAACGTTTTGCAAAAAAATGTTTCGCCAATTGATCATTTTACTAGTTGTCATTTTAAAAATGGCTCACTTATTCAAATGATCAACAGTTAAATTTACATTTTATAAGTAATTATTTGACAAAATGAACATTTAGCAACGGAGTTATCAGACAAAATTTTAAATGCAACGAGCAAGACGAATCCGGGCAGAACTGACTCGGATAGGTTAGGTTAGAAGGCCAAGGCGGGAGCTTTGCTCCCGCCTTGGCCTTCGAGGTTATTTTTTTCTGCCCAGAAATAGGTAAACTACAGGAAATAATATTTGGTGAAATGGAAAACTGTCAATTGACATTTTATTATTTAACACATTTACCAAGTGTAGTGTTTGCTATTTGATCATTTGCTAATTGAGTTTTTGCAAAATGATACTTTTGTCAAATGTCACGTTTGCCAAATGATTATTTGGTGAAACGTTGTTTGTCAAATGATCATTTGTCAATATTTTTTTGGTCAAACATTAGTGAACCGTCTGATTTCCGTACTCAGCTTAAATGGTTGCCCATTAGATCGCGTAGGAATGTTCATGTCCTGTCGTTGCTATTTAATATCCTTTTCAATCCTCAATCCCCTCCTTACCTTGTCGAACGGTTCTCTTTCTTGGCTACCGGGTCCCAGAACCGCTTACGCTCGAGTGCCAACCTACTCCTGGCTTTTCCTGCTAGCAAATCCAAATCTTTTAAATCCTTCTCGGTACATTCTGTTCGTTTATGGAATAGCCTTCCAACTGATATCAGGCAATCACAATCTGTTGCTTCACTTAGATCTAGGCTGAAGAGGCTTGACAACCATTGGTTGGCTTGACTCTTGTTCCTGATCTAAGACTGTATGTCCTTTCTTCCTTTCATACTTATATATATTATTTATATATGTACATATATACATACAATGTATATATTTATTTATTTATTTATCCTATTTAATATATATAATTATTATGCCTTCATATTTATTTGCTATTATTATTTTAATCTTCTGTATCTTTAATACGTTGTACGTTTAGCCATCCGTTGTTTTTATTCTTCTCTCAATCGCTCAAAGGTTAACTGGAAGAGATCCCTTATAGGGATAAGTTCGCCTTTGTACATACCTTTTTTGTTTCTGTTTATTTTTGATTTGTTATTTTCTGTTTGTACAATAAAGAGTTTACATACATACATACATACATAAAGACCACTCCACATTAAGGACAACACATGGACCAACTAACTTCTGCCCGCGAGTTCGTAGGGTAAAGTCACCAGTGATCAGCCAGAGACCAGTAGTCGACCTTATATGAGTGCGAAGAGTGGGAAATATATATTTCGTACTCTTCTCACTTATACAAAATATAGGCAGAGGTCGACTACAGGTCTCTGGCTGACCACTGGTGACTTTACCCTACACGTAGATTTTGACTACCATTATCCCCTCGGAAACTTTAAAAAAATCCGGTATGTAGAGTAGCCAATGTGTACCTACCTATAAGCTATCTCCATTTCAAACAGCAGCTAAATATTCGAAACCTGATAATTATTTATCCTCTATTCCATTAGACATGCCCTGTTTTTATCCTTACCAAAGTAATATGGCAATGGTTCAGCACAATAGTACATTGTTGCCTAGGCGCGGAAAGTAAGGGTTTTCTTGACGAGGTGGTTAGCAGGCCTCGCTATTGCGAGGCCTGCTAAAATACGAGTCAGGAAATCCTCGTTTCCGCCGAGGCATACATAATGCTTTTCTCAAACATGTGAGGAAATAATACAAAACCATTTTTAAAAAGCAAGTATTTTAATTATGCAGAATGAACGAATGTTACCAACTGTCAATTGTTTTTAAATACTAACCATAGAAATTGGAATGCAAATTCAAAAAGAAACACACGCACTGTGCTAAAAAAGCGAGCTGTTTGGCTGTTTGGAATTTTTGTCTTGGTCCTTTTGTATGCAAATTGACAGCATTTTTAAGATTAATATAGACATGGACGGAAAGTGTTTTCATATGTTTTTTTTACTCCTAGGAGTAAAATGAGGCTCTTTCCGTCCTTGTCTTTCAATCGGAAAACCGTTTTTTCCGAGCATGTTTGAGAAAATATATTTTTTGCATAATAATACGTTAGTCAAATGAGCGAACCCCAAATTACATTCTTACATATTTATCCTTAAGAAAAATAGCTTAATATATTTATTATAATGAAATGACTCTTAACAGTGGCACAGACTTTCCTCCAAGTCTGGCGGAAATAAAGCAACTTACTTTACGTCTGTCCTTAATTAAATGGTGCCACATTTCACCGCCAACCTAAGCTTACATAAAGGCTACTTTACATCGTTATGAATTTCAGTACAACGCTACCCATTTCCTTGCCGGGGGGCTCTATTTTAGTAGAGCTAAAGAAAATTATTAACATATTATCATATAAGTCACGATAGCTTTCATTTATTTGAAAGTAGTTCTTTTTAGAAGCGCGTGGAGCTTTCTCCTTGTGGTTCTGTTTAGTCCACAAGAAAAAATATTAATTTACCGAACGTGTAATTTACATGCTTGCGTATAATATCCATAGAATTATTTGTCAAATAAGTCATTGGAGTTTCTATAAATAATTTGACATTGGTGAAATACTTACACCGTAATAGGACAGCAAGCCATTACTTAAAATAAGATACTTGACAGTATTTAATGGCGGCCAAGTTAATAACAACACCATAACAGTACGTGTAGAAACGAAGTAGAATGAGGAACACGAACGGTTTTTTGTGTGTGCAGTGCCAACTCTGTGTTGCATGCAGTACAGTACATTATGCAGTACAGTGTGTGTGAGCCTTGAGACAACATCTGTGCTGCGAGCAGAACATTCTTAAAAAGAAAAGAAGCCTGATTGAATGAAAAGGAAATGAGATTCGTATCGAAATTATGGAAATGAGATGGAAGATGGACAAAGAGAAACCATTTACATAAGGCGTTTAAAAAACAACATTTACTTAAAATTAAAGTAAGCAATAAGTTTTATATGAATATTTCCAGAAATGGCTAAAGACAGTCTTTAAATTTTGAGATTAAACTATTCTACCCTATTTCTTGGGTACCATAGACCCAGGAATATTTTCCTTTCAAGTCGCTACATTCAGTAGCGTTGCCAGTACGCAACCTATAGATTGAATAGTTTCAAGCACGGTACCTACCTGACATTCAAAATAAATCGGACGTGTACCTATAAAGTGTATGTTCACACGTTCCATTACTCACTAGGGGCGATATTCTAGGTGGTAAAATCCAAATCGTACTTGACCTGTTATGGTATTGTTCTTGACTCAGCCGGCATTACTGTCAAGTAAATAACAGCTATCAAAACGTTGACATTACGATAACAGAACAAAAACGATATGTGTATACCGTGTTGAATTGAGGCTCTGGTCGTCAAATAAATCCCTGAAATGGCAATTTACAACTACATATTCGTAAATTCCCCTTGTGGTGCTATAAGTTTAACGTGTGGTTCTTGGTTCAAGTCCCGGTAAGGGCAGATATTTATGTGATGTGTGTGATGACAGCGAGTACTTTTCCCATGTCTTAGATTTATTCTATGTATGAATTATGTATTTCTCTATACATATAAGTATGTTTAGTACGAATGAACAGCCCATTGAAGGTCGTCTCCTGTTCGGATCCCCTACTATAGCGTTGTAATTAATTCGGGGATTTTATCTATTTAATAGTAATTGCTACTTAATTTATCTCATAAACATTTAATTGGCTTGAATTACACAAATAAAACATATACATGACGACGCGCTGGCCTAGTTGGTAGTGACCCTGCCTACGAAGCAAGTGGTCCTGGGTTCAAATCCCGGTAAGGGCAGATATTTGTGTGATGAGCACGAATATTTGTTTCTGAGTCATGGATGTTTTCTATGTATATAAGTATATATTTCTCTATATAAGTATTTATAACGTTGTCTAGTACCCATAGTACAAGCCTAGAGCTTAGTTTGGGACTAGGGCAATTGGTGTGTCATTGTACCCCGATATTATTATTTTTATTTGATATATAGTGACACGTTGACAAGGGCCTTCTTCAGTTGGTAGTGGACCACCACCAGGTGAATAGATGGTACCAATCCTGGTGGACTGCACAGGTCCTACCACCCCTAATCTTATATCGGTGAAGCATGCAATAACGCTTCCTTTGCATCGAGTTTTGACCCTTCTTTACCATTCACGTTTTGGATAGGATAATCTTAACCAAAAACCTTTTTGCCCACAACACGTCCCTTCGCAAAATCTTTACTTAATTTTATTCTATTCTCGCCGTAAATTTACGTCACCCTAGTAACTTTACGTTGCCTTAACGTTGAATGCCAGTGACACGCCGCGCGGGTGCAAATTGTACACAATCTCTATTCAGTGGTAGTCGACGCACAATATATCTTGGAACCCCGCTGTGCTTGTTTGTTTTCAATCTCGCCAAGACCAAGCCAGTTCGTTGTTGTCTAAAAAGCAATCAACCCATATGTAGGTACAGTTCTGGAGTTTAATTGATGAGCCACTATAACACCGTTTTCTTCTTGTCTTGCTTTTGTTATTATGACAGGGTTTGACATACATACATAATATATTAATTCCGTCTCCCAATGGGGTAGGCAGAGACCGTAAGACGCCAGTTGCTCAGGTCCTCTTTCGCTTCCTCTATATTCACCAACTTCTACATGCACGTACGGTCAGGGAAATTGATTCACGGAATTGATTGATGAAAGTGACACAGTAAATAAAACCATAAGAAAGTCTTACATTTTAATGGTTAGGTCACTTTGGCGTAGTCCAAAGTGGTCAAGGAATCATTTTCCTTTACTGTACGTCGGTATCGGGTGCGTTTAATTTGCTAAGGTAAGGTTCTATAGTGACTTGACCAATAAGGTTGATGATTTCCGTAGACTCGAGCACGTATGCACGTATTTAATCCTAATTTGAAGAATCTTTCAACTCCATCATCATATCAGCTCTTAAGACACAATAATGGTGCATCGTCATCGGTTTCACATTATTTGTGATACAAATTTCAGTCCATTACAATAAGAGGAATCATCATCATCATCATCATGTTAGCCGAAAGACGTCCACTGCTGGACATAGGCCTCCCCCAAGGCAAGAGGTAAGAGGGACATATAAAAGTATTCAATTTTGAACTCATTTTGCCCTATTAGATTTAAACTTAACAAAACTAGTGACAAATAAACAACAATGCATCTATAGTCCTGGTATGAAAACGCTCGTCATTGCACTTTTGAACCTTAACGGCATTGAAATAGAGCCAAAAACCTGTAAACATATTCATTCCGATAGGTTATAATGAAAGTAAAAAATAAACTCAATGTATGGTTTTACGAAATTTTAATGTTCAGGCTATTTAATACGTCAAACAAGATCAATAACAAATGACACTCCTAAAATATTTTCTACAGAATTGTATTGAAATTTCACTGAATTGATTATGCTATCGCAGATTCAAGCTCACTGGAGTGCGAGAGCGTAATACCTTATGATTTACAATTCTCTGATATAGGTATTTTCTATTTCATAGTAAAAGCCCTTCTCAATCTCCAGAGCAACCGAATATAATTCGATGGTACAATTACAAAATAAGAATAAAATATACTAACTAATCGCATAGTTAGCCACTATATCCTGAAACTTTGGAACAATCACTACTAATCCGTAGAGGTTAACACTATCTTTCTTTTTCTATACAAAGTAAATATTCTTCCTATGTGATCCTAGCCAGTTTGACCAAATTCGACGTATTTCAAAAGTAGTCCAAAAATATTCCAATAACTGAGTGCCGAAAACGCTGCAACTGACTTATTAGGCACTTTTTCAGTGGTTTTTAGGATTATATCAAATAATATGGCTTTATCTATAACCTCGACATATTCCGTTATTTAAAGAATCAACCCCTTGCAACTTCCCCGTAAATGCAAATTTGAAGAAAACTATAAACAACTGAAGAATTGTAATTTATAAAAACTTTTAAAGGCAGTTTACGTTACTATGAATTACCATTTTTCACTAATTTATCTTTTGTCGTTAAAAATACATTGATAGAGATACCACGCGTATGGCGGAAGTTTCAGGGGCATAGACATTTTGAACACTGGGAAATGCTTCAGTTTCGAGAGTTTCTAGTGTGAAGTCTGCGTACCATAGTCACAGGGTAGGATGTATGCAATCTCTAGCGGTGATTACCCGTGTCTCAGGTGTCAGACTGTTTGTACTAAGTCTGCGCGAGGGTTCAGCAGCTAGAAGCAGGACGACGACGAACGGGAACTCGTTGTGGAGCCCGACGCGTGCCGGCGCCGCTGCGGCTGCGCGCGCGCTCCCCGGAGCAGCCGCGCCTCATCGCCGGATCCCGCGCTTGCGCACACTTACATAATGAACAATTGCGATAACAAGCAATGTGTTAAGGTTTTATTATTTACTCGAAAACTATACTTCGAATTATAGGCTATGTTTTATGAGCATTCAAATCGAATTTTGAAAATAAAACTTGATTTATTTTACTTGTTTATTTCACTTTCGGATTGTAATCATCTAGGAACAGTAAATTTTCTTTTTACTCCTTATGCTATAAAATTCATTATGGTAGATTAATTACTTGTGTATTAACTGCCTATTTCAACACATTTTTTAGGGTTCTGTCCAACAACAACCTAACCCAAAAAAAATGGTTTGCGCGGTTCAACTCAGAGACTCTTTTATAAAAAAAAAAAATCCTACCCCGATGATTGAGAGATGATTAATGCCAGGCCAGTATGGACTATTTCAAAGTGACGTTGTAACCAAATCACAAGAATTCTCTTACGTTTTGATTGACAACATCACTTTACATAGTCCTTAACTTCTTTCTGGCCAATTGGTAGACTGTACCTATATTTATGGTTAACGATATTATTTCCCAAAAGATTTCAAACACTTTTGTCTCTATTGTGACCACGTGAATACAATAAAAAACTCGCCAAGTGCGAATCGGACTTAGGCACGAAGGGTTCCGTACCATTAGCAAAATTATATTATTATATACAACATTAGCAAAACAAGTGCAAAAATATCACGTTTGCTGTATGGGAGCCTCGTATTTTTTTAATTTCTTTTTCCTTTTTAAAGTTAATATAGGTACAAGCGTCTACCTGTTGCCGTTATTAATAACGAGCAAAATCAGCAAAAAAAACACGTTTGTTGTATGGGAACTCCCTTAAATATTTAATTTATTCTATTTTTAGTGTTTGTTGTTAAAGCGGCAACAGAAATATATCATCTGTGAACATTTCAACTGTCTATCCATAGCGGTTCATGAGATACAGCCTGGTGACAGACAGACGGACAGCGGAGTCTTAGTAATAGGGTCCTGTCTTCGCCCTTTGGGTATGGAACTTGAAATATTACATGAAGTATCTTTGCTGCTTTATCTGCAAGCTGGTGAAATAACTATTAAATATTCAGAGTACATAGAAACATGTTCACAATTATTTTTTTCTGACAGTAGACTTTAATACACATACAAATACAAATTATAGTATTCCTGAATGCATTTAATATCGTCATAATTTCAGGATGATATTTATTTGTAAAAAAATAGGTAACCATCTATATCCATCTATATTTATAAAATCAAGACGGTTACTAAATTTATCAGTTTATTTCCAATTCTCGTCATATCTTTTAATTAAGCAACTTCGCCTTTATTGAGCTACACAGCCGCCATATTGCAGCGGCCATTTTGTTTACGAGCCATTCTCATTTTCCAGTAACAAATTACTTTTTTATTTCGGCTGTTATTGAATGAATAACGGCCGTGCCCGTGGGTCAGAGAATTAGGTTTATGTTATGAAAATGAAGTCTCGTTAGTACACTTAGTAAATAATCTTCTGTACTTTCATTTGACATTGGTTTATATTATGAAAAGGACCCAGATTCAATATGTGCCGTTACAAACGCAGCTTAGGTACTAGGTTAGGTGTGTGTGTGTGTGTGTGTGTGTGTGTGTGTGTGTGTGTGTGTGTGTGTGTGTGTGTAAGTTGAGTTAAAGTGTTGGACATAAAACATGAAAATGTTATACTTTAAGTACCTAAACCACAATTTAGGAATAACAATGTTTCATTTCGACGACATGTTAGCCTTGTTCATAGTGACCCTGCCCTCGAAGCTAGCGGTCCCGGGTTCAAATCCCGGTAAGCGCAGATATTTGTGTGATGAGATTTTTTTGCTGAGTCTTGGATGTTTTCTATGTATTTAAGTATGTGTTTCTTTATATACCTTAGTAATATTATCGTTGTGTAGTCCGTACAAGCCTTTTGCTTAGTTTGGGGCTAGGTCAATTTGTGTGATATTGTCGCCTGATACTGTACCATTATATTAATTATTTATCAATTTATTGCGTACATTTAGTGTTAATATGTCAATGTTAGAACTTTCCTTGACATAATAAACTTCAACTCAATATTTTTATAATCAAGGATCGGGAAAACGCCCGTCATTTTGAAAACATAACCCTGTTCCGTGCAGCAGAGACTTCCTTATGATGTTAATTAAAAATATTAGTAGGAATTTTACATTTATTATACCATAATCCATATGTTTTCAGTGACAATATTATTAATTAATAACACTGGAATGGTTTTGGGAAAAAAAACTCTCGCCAATCAAAAATAACTTCATTTAAAAAAAATATTTTACTTGTTTGTCCATTACGCCGTGAATTTAGGACCTATTTATGAGTCAAAAAAGTTCGTTCACAGTCTACGGACATCATTGGGGCATATATAATCGTTGAAGTTACTATCTGTCTCTTCGTTTGCGTTTTCCCATTACATTACCGTTGAATACATATACATTATTGTATAATAAATAAATAAAATACCTAGTAATATTTTTATTTTACATCAAGGAAGTCTCTGCTGTAAGGAACAGGGTTATGTTTTCAAAATGACGGGCGTTTTTCCTATCCTTGTTTATAATACATAATTATCCTATTTGAGGTGTGACAAATTGTTTTAATTTAAGCGTAACCTAAGAACAGGTTTTTGTTTATAAAGTACATCATATTCATCATTTCGACCTTCACGTCCACTAATGATGGACAAAGGTTTCTTCCAATAAAAGATAAAAAGTTCTCGGTGTGATCTATGTTAACCCGACCAAATGAAGACGTCGCATTACGAGTCACACAAACCTATAAAACTAACTAGTAAAAACGTAACGAAGCCCAAAAATATAAACTGAAAAAAGTATAAGTACACAGTTTTCGGGCTAAAACTTCCTAAAATTTATACTAACAACAACTAACGATGTGTTTGGAAAAAAATGGTTTTTATATTTATAACAAACACTATTGGCATAAAATCATTATCATTAGAGCTTTCATAAATCTCTTTAATATTCTAATAAAATTAAATGGTTGATACGTTATGATCATTAGTTTGAAAGATCTGATTAGGAAGAAAATTTAATATAATGAAAAACTGGAATGCGTAACACTCTGAAATGGCGATAATGGTTTTTTTGTGCATAAAAAGTATATATACATACATTTGCACATCTTCGTATCTACCGGTGCATAGTCACCATTCAAAAACTCTTTGGCCCTATCAGCCATCCGTTTTACACGCAAACCAAATCCAGCAATTCTTGCGGGACAATTATTGTATAGATATTAACTAAGAAAGTAATACCGTCTCGCGTTAAGACTTCAACTAAAGTTTCTCATTGAAAATGTCTCGCGAGTTTTCCTTTGTGTTCCTTCATAAACCCGTAATGTGTTTTATGTCTTCATAACAAGCTAAAAACCAATTAAAATTACTTTAATGACAATCCTTGGTAGAAACTTACTGTTCTGCTTGAAGCCCAAAGTAAAAAGGTAATAAGCGCTTACGTATTTCAGTACTTCTTAAATTCCTTTTCTTTTTGCATAGCATAATTACTTCCACGTATACACGTATACTAGCTGTCCACACCCTCAGGTGTTTATTTTTCTTAAACAAACCTTATAAAAATTACTTAGACTTAACGAACTATTCAGATACCTACATACGAGTAATTATATTATTCGTATTTTTGAGATGCAGTGGAATTTATATTGATGAATAAATAAACTAAACTAAAATATACATATATATAAAAAAAACAGTCGAGCCGTTTCAGAAGAGTTCGACCACAAACACCATGACACGAGATTTTTAAATATTTCATAGTTGGTCGTACCGTGGTAGTAAAGAATAAATTATGAAAAAATACTAAATTTGACTGGGTGAAGTTCGTTAGTGACTTCATTGCATTCGCAATAAGTAAATATCAGAGGAAAATGTCACTCCAATTCACGTAGTCCCATACTAAACTCTAGGCTTGTACAACGGGTACTAAATACCGATGAAAAAAATAAAATAGAGAAATATATAAGTACTTAAATAGGTACATAGAAATCATCTATGACTCAGGAACCAATATCTGCCCTTACCGGGATTTGAACCCAGGACTGCTAGCGTCACACAGAGAGCTATGGAGAGGGCTATGCTCGGGGTTTCTCTGCGTGACAGAATCAGAAATGATGATATCTGCAGTAGAACTGCAGATATCACCCTGAGAACCCTGTGCCCTAGGTCCCTGTGCAGGGTCCGTCCGGATCGCTACCACCATCTTATCCATTAAACTACCGCCAAACAGCAGTGTTCGCATTGTTGTGTTCCGGTTTGGGGATAAGACAGCCGGTGTAATGACTAGCATAGAGGCATTCCATCTTAGTCCTCAGGGTTGGCAACGCATTTGCAGTCTTATGCTAATGTCTATGGGTCACAGTTTCCACTTACCATCAGGTGGCCTGTGTGCTCGGTTGCCTTCTCTACGCCATAAAAAAAAGAAAAAGATACCGTCATAGCCCGAAGAATAGATAAACTGAAGTGGCAATGGGCGGGGCACATTGCTCGCAAAACTGATGGCCGATGGGGTCAGAAGGTTCTGGAGTGGCGTCCGCGGACCGAAGACGAGCTGTAGGCAGGCCTCCATCAAGATGGATTGACGACCTCGTCAGGATCGCGGGAGCGCGGTGGATGCGAAAAGCACAAAACCGGTCTGAGTGGAGAGCCTTGGGAGAGGCCTATGTCCAGCAGTGGACGTCTTTCGGCTGACATGATGATGATGATGATGATGATGATGATGACTGCTAGCGTCGTATGCAGGGTCACTACCAACTAGGACAGTGCGTCGTCGCTGTGCCCGCCTGCGTGCATTCAGCAAACGTAACCGGCCCAATCCCCTTTTTTGACCAGGCGGTTTTTTCGCAATCATTTTAAAGCGAATAAATAACACTTCTGATGTTTTTTAAGCTTTATAACCTTACTTTTTACCCAACCAAGCTGATCAAAATCCATTTTCCCTCTTAAATCGCCCCGCTAATCCAGCGTTAGGTGTCATAAATTAATCTCCCATTAATTTCAATAATCAATTTAGATCTAGGCTTTAACCGTAACACGGCCACTACACCCTGAGCTACCGCGTCCGTTCCCCCGTCTCATAATCTAGGAGATCAAAGGGGCTGAGGTTGTTATTCGAAAGGTCTTTTCATTCCGGTTTACTGAGCATAATTTGCATAGCATGATTGTCAGAGCTCAGAATTTGTTTATTGCGAATAAGGTCCGCGACTTTCAATTCCACTGACGTTAATGGTATTACCGAGTGCTATTGCGGGTATTGGATTTATGTAAATTTTTCTCTTGAGCTCTCGGGTTAAATTTAGAACACCCTTTACCTTTAATTTTCTGCGACAAGCTCAAGGGTCCTAGACTTTTTAATAGAAAATGTGAAAGTTCATGAAGAATGAAGTGAAATTGTAGTATTTTGCAATAATAATAGGTATTCAAAAGCATAAATATCTAATACAGCTAAAATTTATGTGTACATAGACCTTATTGTCTATGACGTAGAGGCGTGTAAAGACGTCAATAATATCTACTACTAACAAATTTTAATATTCAATACGGACACGGGCACTGCTGATTCCATTTGCTATTGTGATTTTTTGATGACTTTACTGTATCGCTCCTTAGGTCATTCGTCTCCAGCCCGTTAGAAGTTTTTATTACCTATTGCCACTAGGGCGTAAGGGCGATGAGCGTCGCTCGATACTTAATACAGTTCGTCGATGTTAATACTATTAACTTAATACGAACGCAACCAAACTGGCCGGCCAGTTTGGTTGCCGGCCGGTCCGTCCTGTTGAGTTGGCATGTGGTGGCACGCGGCGTATACAGTCGAGGCACGCACACATGCAAGCCGCGCGATGTACGTTTGTTGGAAGATGAACTACTTTTCATACTGTGACTTAGGTAGGTATTCGAAAAAACGAAAATGTTCGTGCTTGAAGTAATAATGATCGAGAACTGAAAGTAGGGTACCTGTGTTGGCCATCTTAATACCGTTTTTGGCCACTCTACATTTTAATATTATAATGAAATTACAAAAATGAATGTATTTAATCTTTATTCAGTCTTAATTAACTATTTATGAACATTATTTTTAATTTTATAGTGTTTTTGGTACTCATTTCAAACTTAAATGGCCAAAAAGGGTACCGTGGCCCCAATCGGTACTTCTACCCTACCTATGAAAATATGATTCGTTTGCTATCCCATTTGGCATTTGTTTTTTTACGCGTGTCTTAATTTTAATAGTCGGCATGGAGTTGATTCTCAACAAACTGTTTTAGGGATCCCTAACACTGTGATATCAATGGATTTTATGTCTATGGCTGTCTATGTGTTAAAAATACATTTCCTAAGTTCATAATCTCGTGGTCAATTAGGTAATACTTGAAAAATAGTGGGTGATATTCTAGACTTTATAATTGTATGTATGTATGTAAACTCTTTATTGTACAAAAATATAAATATTACAATATTGTTACTAAACTAATGTACAAAGGCGAACTTATCCCTAAATGGGATCTCTTCCAGCTAACCCTGAAGTAGATGAGTAAGGACAATGCATAGGGTCATCCAGGTACTTGCATTATAATTATAATACTAGTACCTGGATGACCCAGCTTTACTCGGTAAGTATTCTATAAATGAAACCTATTTAGATCGATTTATCAAAATAGTTAGAGCCGTTTCTGAGATTCAGATTATATATGTATCTATACATATATATATATACAAGAACTGCTCGTTTAAAGGTATTAGATAGATATATAGATAGATAGATAGGTATCAAATTTAAAAATATTTTCAAAGTTACGTTACGTTACGATATTCATATTCATAGTCATTTATTATTATTTTACAAGGTGGTCTTAAAAAATAAAAGTACATACATGGACCCTACTAGGGCATCGCAAATTGTTTAAAAACTAAGTACAATTATAAAAGAAATGGTTTAAGAATTACTATCTAGTATTGCGTTTTCTTATTAATTATTCTGTATCTATTATAATTATAGATATATTAAACTTGATTCTTGTTTAACCATAATTGAGCGACGTTTCTAAATATAATATTGTGGCATCTAACTTAAGAGATAACAGTTTAACATTGGATCCAACTTGTCTAACTTTCAATAAATTGTAACACTGGCAAGTACAGCGCTGTCTCGCTCGATCCCAGCAACATCCCTGTCAAAATGATTGACATCCTTTCTTTACTAAGTTTAAATTTAAGTTTATAGAGGCTGATAACCTTCGGGGAGGGAAGATGGCCGATTGAAAGATCTCCGGCTTTTACGTTTGATATATTCTGTTTACTGATTTATTCCTACTCACTTCATGTTAGCGAAATCACTGCGGAATACCGCGGTGGACCGCCATTAATAAAAATAAGTTTACATAGCAGTAGCGATTGGCTTTATCTTTGTATGGGAGATTTCATCATCATCATCATGTCAGCCGAAAAACGTCCACTGCTGGACATATGCCTCCCCCAAGGCTTTCCACTCAGACCGGTCTTGTGCTTTTCGCATCCACCGCGGTCCCGCGATCCTGACGAGGTCGTCACTCCATCTTGTTGGAGGCCTACCTACAGCTCGTCTCGCGGTCCACGAACGCCACTCCAGAACCTTCTGACCCCATCGACCATCAGTCCTGCGAGCAATGTGCCCCGCCCACTGCCACTTCAGTTTAGCTATGGGAGATTTAATATTAATTAATACAGGTTAACTTGGCCGTAATGCCCGATATAACACTGAGATAAAAAAAAAAATTAATTTATAGCACAGCATACCCCTGCACCTGTGTGCTATACTAATTGTACAGTGACTATAAATTTCAATAAATACGTTTTTTCTGCCCTATAATTTTATTTATTTACTCGCAAATGTGATGAAAAACATGGTATGTTTCACGGGCGGTACGGGAATTACGAACCTCGACTCAGAAAGCCCTCAGTCTTCGACTTCGGGATTCTACTAGAGCCTCGATCGTAATTCCTTACTTACCGCCCTTAATACACAATGTACTATTTTAGGTCTTGCAACCCGTCACTAATACACTGGTAAATATCTTAGCCTAATTGTACGAGTTTTTGGTACCTACCACACTCTGCGAATGAACGCGTGAGTTTATGTATGTGTGTATGTATGTTATTAGCAACCTGCCCCGCTTCGCACGGGTATTAAAGAACCAAAATAATTAAATAATTATCCGCAAATTAGTATTGCAAGACATAATCGGGAAACTCATACCCTAATCATATTCAAACAATGAAATTACTATATGTGTTCTTCTTCCTACCTCTGAGGTTGTCTAGAAGAGATCGCTATTCAGCGATAAGACCGCCGGTTGTTTACCTGTATGTATAATTTTGTTGTGCAAATGTTTCTTGTTCTGTATGGTGTGCAATGAAGTGATTTGCATTATGGTGTTTAAACATTGGGCACTATAATTGTGGAAAATGGTAGCTGTAACCTCAAATTGCCCAATTAGTAGTTAGATTTTTACGAAACGAAGTTCTCGAAAGTAGAAAATAAATCGCATGCGAAGTTACGTCACGATCAACCAAAAAATACGAAATGAACTTTCGTGTGTTCGATTCTACAAATCTGTAGAATGTTTGCGCTTGTCCACTTGGATTTTACGCGTGACTTTTATTTTTCCGCTGGTTCGGCGAACTTCTTTTGTTTTATAGATCACGTGCTGTGATTTCCGCCGTTCCCCTCCAATTACAGGGATTTTACGGTTTCGGCCGTTTGGCTGAATGGTGGACGGGCAGGTTTGAATACATTTAGAACTTTAGTGTAAAATGAAACCTAGGTCAATCGAACGACTGTCTGTGCTTTTGGTCTTCTTATATAACTTCATATTACCGACGTGTAAAACCAATTTACTGAATAAATATTTAGAATTTTGAAATTTCTTTTTCAGGTGTCAATTTTCGATTAATTGCTTACTAGCTTTTGCGCGTGACTCCGTCCTACTGTTTTTCTGGATAAGAAAGTACCTTATATCCGTCTCCGGGCGATATACCTACTAGTGACCCGCCCGCGCTTCGCTTCGGTTTATGTGTGAACCAGTACAATGTATTCGAATAATACCTTCTTTAAAAAAATGACTAACTAAAGGTGGAAATTGCATCAAATTCAGTTGCGTGGTTAAGGAGTTAGTAAATATACAGACAGACAAATAGACAGATGCAGAAAGCTACTAATTTGTACTAGCTTCTGCCCGTGACTTCGTCTGCGAAGATTTCATCGTGTTAATCCAAGGTATAAGCTATCCGAGACCGTCCAGCCGTTGAAACGTGACGAAGTAAATACAAACACATAAACCTTCGCATTTGTAATATTAGTAGGATTAGTATTATTAGTAAGTTCATGTAATGTTGTAAATCAGTTCCTGAAGACCTTGTTTGCAGTTAATATCCATGCCTAAATATCCTAGCCTAGCCTAGTAATGCACTCAGGAGCAAAAAAAACGGGTCAGAGTGCGTTTTTCATACTAAAGAGGCTATTTCGAAGCCTTGGTTCCTCGCCAGGGAATGCTTTTAGTGAAATCTGATGATACCCCGAGCATCGATACAGGACTTCCAGAGTGCCTAGCATACCCAACTAAATGAATCTGCGGCTAACGCCGAAATAGTGCCTGTTCGGAAAACATCTAAAATTGTAATAAAAGGTAAGGAAATCCAAATGTTAACCCAAACTCTTTCGCTGTGGTGTAAACTGTTTGTGCGATCAGTTCGGTATCCTAAGAACTTTTTCCTCTTCTATTGAACTTTGAAGTATCCACCATTAAAACTCAAAACAACCCCTGGCAAGGAACCAAGGCTTCGGAATAGTCTCGTTTGTATGAAAAACGCACTCTGACCCGGTATTATTGTTCCTGAGTGTAGTTGCCTGGAGCTTAACATGGCCGCCCGGGATCCTACTAGACATTGTTAAGCTGCGCTGGCACGCAACAAGTCCGAACAGGCCTTAATGTGGCTGTTTGAGTAGCTACGAGCCTCAATTAGCACTACTCAAACATGACAACCGCTCCCCATACATTTTGGGACGAGGTTCAGGTTATGAGTGATCTGCGATACTGGATAGGCGTACAGACAAGCAATTTGAATAATAAGCCACTATGGAAGTATGACAATCGAGACTTCTAGAGAGTTTACTTAAAATGTTACTTTGACACAGTTCTATTGTGGGCTATGAATCAAATAGTTGAGTGTACACACGTAAAAAGTGTTAGGAAAAAGAGGGTAAAAAGCCGCGGTGTTTTTAAAGATAAGATGACACTTTGTGGGATCAATTTTTTTTATCGCATGGAGAAGGCCAACGTGTGCACAGGCCACCTGATGGTGAATAGGATGTGTGACCCATAGACATATTCATATCTATACTTAAATAATTATATTTGTGTACTATGATGTTTATTTATGTTTATAGTTTATAGATATTTAGCTGTACAAATATTAGTTTATTTACTTGTTGTGCACATCCTTGTAACATTGCCCATCCTCGTACAGTTTTCTCAGTCATGGTCAGCTTAACTGGAAGAGATACTTAATAATTTTATGTACGAATTCGTAAAATTTTTTTGGCCAGAAAAGAGTTTACGTACATACATACATACATACATTTGTAAGACTACAATTTAAAGACTGTAAATGTTTTGCCAACCCTGAGAAGTATTTCAATTTCACCGGTTGGCTTATACCCACACCGGAAAATATCTTGCGGCGCTTCTTCTCCGCAATGACGGTCTTGTTCGCAGCGCTCATCGATTCAATTCATATGACCAAGGTTAAACGCCCTCCTGTGGCTAATAATTTGAATATTAGACACAACAAAATGTTAAAGGATAAGATGGTGGTAGCGGTCCGGACGGACTCTGCAAAAGGACCACGACTTACTCCGAGTGCGGCTGTCATCACAACTCGCTACCGCTACCTCTACCATCGCCGCTTAACCTGCTACCTTGGACCAAGTTCCGCAGCAGGCCTGCCTCTGTTTGCGCTACCTAAGTACTATTCGGGTATAAAGTTACATTTTAATCACCTCGCGCTGACGTCACGCTTTCGCGAAACGTGATTTGACGTGACGGGATACTTGAGTGATCATGATTGATTTATCGTGTCTTGGATTACGTCATTAATTAAACATTACGAGAGGTTTTAAAGAATAAGTTATAATATATGAAATGAACATATTTATTTCGGACAAAGAGTATCCATAATCATATTACATAATGTTAGTAACATAGACTTATAAACTAAGTTATTATACTATACTATATATATATATATATATATATATATATATATATAAACATAATTTTATAGGCATTTCTCAATCAATCGCACCAAGTACCTAACATTAAAATTGAACTGCACTGTTACGCGTAAATTTTCAATAAACAGGTGATGGTTTTTTTAAGTTCCCCAATTCAAACCTAGCTGATAATCTTAAAATATTATTTTGTCAAGTTTTAATTAAATTTCCCATGTTAGAATCTTGTTAACTTTCAAAAATGTAAGCATTCCATTCCCTCTCTATTGATATAAAAAAACTGCCTAAGCGTCAGTCAGCAATACAGAACATCGTCTAAATAGTTACCTTGTGTCATCAAAATTAATTCTTGAGACACTGTAGGACCCTGTCACAGAAAGCTTATAACTAAATTTGTTTTATTTATTTAATGACTTACTCTCTTATTCATAAACTGCCCTGTCTGTCATTGTGACATTTGAATTTGGCAGAAAGTGACAAATAATAAATTAACTAAAAGTTTTATTTTGCGTTTATGAATAAGAGAGTTACTTTTTTTATAAGAGTGAGAGGCAAACGAGCCTGTAGCTTACCTGATCGGAAGCAATCACCACCGCCCAGTTACCCTCGTGTAAGACCGGAAAAAGTATGCGGAGCTGACTGCCAACCTCTACTAGTGGGAGAGGCACAGAAAAAAGAAGAATGACTTGAAGCTAATAACTATACCTTTACGATACGGTATGTCTCAATACGGCCGGTTGCGGCCGCAAAAATGTCCAATCTAACGGCGGCAAATTTACATTTTGCACAACTGCTAACGCAAAATGGATTATTAAATTGCTGGCACAAAGCGAGTCCATTCGCAAAACATCAAAGTAACAGTAGAGATGCATTTTTATCAGAGAAATTGCTCTCACTATAACACGTGAGACGTTTACATAAATAATAATTAAAAAATATCAGGAGACAACAAATTGACCTAATCCTGAATTATTCTCTAGCCATGTATGGGAACTAGGCCACAATAAACTTACGTATAATGTACCTATAGAGACACATTCTTACATGGCAAATATTCGCGGTCATCATACAAATATTTTCCCACACCGGGAGTCGAACCCCAGCCCGTGAGTTTTGTAGAAAGGGTCACTAGTTGTTAAACATTTATAATATTAGTATGGATAGTATGCATTAAACCTATTAAAGCCTCTATTCTAACTTACCTTTGCTTTACATGACATGTATGGCTAAGGAGGTACATAAAAAAATTTTTTTTAACGATTTTATTTTACAATTTTTCCCCGTAATTATAATCTATAACTACATCAAATTACCGATATGATCTACACGGTAAAAAATGCCTTTGACGTGTTGTCCCATTGTCAACGTTGCAATAGTTATTTTAGAGGATTGTGAAGCTAAAAAAATCCATACAAAATGCGATATCGTTACTCTCCCACAACACCTTCCAGTCCGATTTTTACGAATTTTGAATACGTTGTAGATATAATGAAAAACCATGTCTGTACGTTCTCCTGTCCAAGAAAATATTTCTTAGAATGAAACAAATTTAAAAAACAAAAGACAGAAGGCAACTGCCATAGTTGTTTATAATATCTAACTACAACACATTCAAAAATCATGGGAATCGAGCTTGATTTAGGAAGTGAGAAACGTTATCACCCAGAGCTCAATTTTCATGGATTCTTTTCGACAGCTGCACGATTTTACCGGTGCTTTAAAATCCTCGTAACACGTCATAAGCAATGTTGTTTTGCCCAGAACAATAGGCATGTAAAACTATTACCATAACCCACTGTGAACTGAGCTACTGCGTGCTATCTAAGCGCAGGCATCAATTAATAAGGCCATTGCCAAGCGTTTATAATTGATTGGTACTTCATAAACACGCTGTTATGAGTAGTTAGGGTCGTTAGTGAACCTTTCATAGAGAACGAAGTTTATACCGCGCACGACATTTTAATGGAACCAGCTTATTGCGGGGGTATTTTTGGACTGTTGCCTGTAAGGCCCTTAACATTTTTTTGCGGCATAGCACACAGGTCGTTTGATGGTAAGTGGGTTTACTGACCCATATCTATTTGCATTATCAAAGCTACAATCGAAAAATTGCAATATTAGGACCGCAAATTTCAAACCCTGAGGACTAAGAAAGAAAGCCTCTATACTAGTTATTTCAGCGGCTGTCTTATCCCCACACCGGAATACAACAGTGGGAGCGGGCGTATTGTCGTTACATTGTGCGCTCTGTGAGAAGGCCTGTATTACGAGCAATGTAACGGCAATTCACCCGCTCCCGCGCACGGCCCGACCTCTGTGTGAATTCCGCTTTAAAGAAAGAAATTAAAAAAGAAAAGAAATTATTTATTCGTGACGTGTAAACATTAATTATACAAAACAATTAGAACACAAAATTATAATTTGTCACGAAATGGTCGCAACTCAGCGTGATGCTGGCAGAGCCAGCGCTGGTCTTCCGTTGCGGCCATTTGGTGAAGTCACGGCGCAATGACGCTACAGGTGAAAAACATGCCACACAGCTACATAAAGCCATCGTGCAAACACCGCTTTGCGCAGCTTTATGCAGTCTGTGGCTTATTAAAAGAAACTAACCTACAATCTGTGAGATAAACTAGACTAGGCCTTACTATGACAGTAAAATTAACAAATTACGTAACATCAACGGTCAATTACATAATTATTAAATATTACATAATTCGCAGCAAATATGAACAAAAATAGGTCTAGGGCCATGAAAAACCAAATTAAATCTAAAAAAATTACTACAAAACCAAATGAGGTGATATTTAAAACCGAAATTGCACAATAAAATACAGCTATAGCAACATCATGCTCCTGAGTTCTTCTGGGACAAAAATCAGGTATGTATTTCGAACCAAAAGGATAAAGGATAAGATGGTGGTGGGGTCTGGACGGATTTTGCACAAGGTACAGTCGAGAACCTATGGTCCAAAGTCAATCTGACATTCTACAACAATAATCTTGAGTTTCCTATAAATTACAAATAACTTGACATATCTACTGACATTGACGACCTCAAGCGTATTTTTCTTGAAATGGGTCACAAATTAACGTTCGGTATAGTACACTTGTTTCTTCACGAAAGCGGGTTTGCCATACTTGTGTTGGTAACACGTATAGACACACACACTACGATGTCTCTTAGCAACCCATTGGTATTGCTCACCCTGAATAAATAAGCAAGAAAGCAATACTTTGATTAAGGCAAGACATGTATCATTATCATCTCACGATTCCTGAAAAGCCGCTTGGAATCGCTGTAAGAATTAATTAGCCATTTAAAGGGAAATATTGCTTTTGGAAGGATCTCGTCTTTTATTTAGACCTTTTGTTTTATTTCGAGCCCTAATCTTAATTCAGATATACAGTGGTGGCCACATAATTAGGAGCGCTAGATATTTTTCCATAAAATGACCTACAAATATTTTTTTTTAGCTTTTTCAATTACTGTTTTATAAATACCTAGGCATGTAATCATTAAGCTTAATCAAAACAATAAAAGCTCCACGTCTTAGAATAGTTAAAATATTCTGAAAGTTTGTTGAAAGTAGCTTGCAATACATTTTCAGAGACAAAAGTACGTCCAATTAAAAAGTTATTTAACATTTTTATAGTTTGTTGAACTAAGGATTAAAATGATGTACAATTAATGTCTGATTAAAACGTAGTGTTATGGTAAATAATCAAAAAAATAGCGTTCACTTTATATATTACACCTATAAAATAAACGTACCTTGTTCAACAGTTAGTTGTATGTAGATTATTGTACATGAGTTAAAACCTCAGAGCCTCTATTCCCGATGGTAAAAAACATATCGTGTTTGACATGTTATGGTATTGTTTTGACGTCAGCTGCCATTACTGTCCAGTAAATAAGAGCTATCAGAACGGTGACTATACGATAACAGCTCAAACACAGTCATATGGTTATTAGGCCCAGTCTCGTGCTCACACACTCCGGTTATATAATGTAGTAGAATAGTGCAGTATTATAAAATGTTTCTTAACATTATAAAACACTTTGTAACCGTTATGTGGGAGCACCATTAATGATCTATAGTATTATAACTAGCAGTAAATATGGTTAAAAATTTTTATCAAATGTGATAAGTCATATTTATAGGCAATTAGATTAAGCGTAACGTTATGATGTGGCCGCCACTGTAGTCAAACACTTCATTTAGGCTTCTCGCCTTGCCAATTTCCTATCTTGACACTTATTTAAATCTAAGGTTAATAGCACTAAAGTCCCGCCACAAAAAGAGTTATAATATTCAAAAAAAAAAAAATTCAAAATATTAATTCAGTAAATTGGCCACATGAGGGCTCTTTTACACGTCGGTAATATAGAGTGAATCTACCAGCGCTTGGGACAAGACCATCATTGCGGAGAAACGCCACAAGAAACTCCAGCAGAAGGTAATTTTTTCCCATAATAACATACAATAATACCTAAAAGTAACGTTACAAGGTAATAAAGTAATAATTAATTATTTTAAAACGAACACCAATAATTATATAATATAATGTTAACGTAATGTGAATGTGTGTCTGTGAGTCTGTGTATCTGTGTGTTGGTCTGCAGCATCGTATCTCCTAAATGGATGGATCGATTCGGATGCGGTATTTTTAAATAGAAAACTAGTTTAATCAGGATGATTTGTAGCTAGGTTTTATGCAAATTGGTTTAGCCGTTAAAAAGCTATCAGCTGTGAAATTAGAGGTCGTCATTAGATTGAAAGGTTTTATTATCTACTAGCTTCTGCCCGCGACTTTGTCCGCGTAGTATTAGTAATTTTGCCATCCCACGAGAGCACTGATTTATTTCGGGATTCAAGGAAGCCTGGATTAACATCCAGTGTATAAGCAAACTCTATTCCAACAATCACCAATGTTAGTAATATTCTTTTTTTATGAGAGTATTATATAAAATATAATACCAATTTGAACGTATCTAACTTCAAAAATGACGAAACTCTCATATACAATTCTACACGCCCCTTTTATCCCATAAGGGTAGTTTTTCTAAAATCGCTAAGATCGCTAGGATAGCTATATATTTTATATGTAAAAAGTAGCCTATATAACAATTTTCACGTTTTTTACTTCAAAAATGACGAAACTAAACATAAGGGTTTATAAAAGCTCCTTAACGCGGCATCGTGCGCTTAGATTTCGATTAAAGTTATTCCCTCGGGAAATTTTAACTTTCCAAGAATAAAGTAGCCTATGTGTTAATCCATGGTATAAGCTATTTCCATTCCAAATTTCATCCAAATCCGTTCAGCCGTTTCAGTGTGGAGAAGTTACAAACATACTCACACACACACACACGAACTTTCGCATCTAAAATATTAGTAGGATTAAGATTTCAGATTTAGAATTTATTACTCGATTTTAAAATGTTACAGTACACATCACGCGGCATGTCAAATTATAAAAAGGTCAGCAAACATTATGATCACTAAAATAAAGGTAATAATGTAATCGTTATGTAATTTCCCCCTTCTATAAATTTTCTTGGTGTAATAAACGCTTTCTTATTCTAACTAATCTTATTTTAAGGATATTCATGCCCATGAGTCAACCGTGAGTCGGAGAATAAGGGATGGAGTTTCGAGTTCTGGAAATAGCTTCATTATTTTGATGGGAATTAAATAATCTCAATGTATTAATTGTTTCAGAAATGTATATATAAACTAGCGGCCCGCCAGCGGCTTCGGCTGCAAATTTCCGACATTCTCGGTGTTTTTCTTTCATACAAGCCTTGTCCTGACAATAACGAATACAACAAAAAAGAAATCAGCCAAATCGGTTCAGCCGTTCTCGAGTTTTGCGCTTGGCAACACACAGGGGGCGTGAATGTATCAACACGTGAAACCTTGTACCAATATGTTTATCTAACTTAAGTACACTACCCGATGCTCTTACAATGAAGGAGAAGCATCATAAGGAAACCTGCGCATTCCACCAACTGAGTGTGTAATATGAAACAAGATCGCCTACGTACATTTACTATATCAATGCAAACATGCCTTTGAAACAAACATGTGACAACAAGTTTTTCGGAGCACCTTTTGAAAAAAATCCTGTTGCCAATTGTTTATGTGCAGTAAAGAGTCTCACTTTCATACATACACACCCAACTGAGGGCCTAGCAAGGAGTTAGGATGTAAATGCTGCTAACAATTCTGTTTTTAAAACAATTGCTCAAAAGTTGTACTTTTCGTAGCTTTACATTGTATATCGTGCGGAAAGTTCGATTTTTCGAACTAGAGCGTTAACTTTTCCTTTTTTTTATTTAATATTTATTTCTCACGCGTCCAACGAAAGAGTTTGCAATGGAAATAAAGCGCTAGGAACTCAGCTGTAATAAGGGATGCGTAACTTAGCGTTAGCTAACTTTAGAGGTCCGGGGGAAAAAGGACAGATACCCAAATACGCACATACACAGATAAGTACACACATGCACTCGCTTGCAGCTCGAGCCAAGATAAAGATAAAGATAAAGAGACATTTGTTCGTAAGAAAACAAAACCACATTAAATAGATACCAAAATATCAAGACACAGATATTTTTTTGCGAAACGGTCCCAATTCAGCATTCGCTAGCCGTAAAGCCAGCACTCGTCTTCCGTTGGAACCGCTTGGGGAAGAGACGGAAAGTGACACACTTAACAAGACAAGACACCTCGGGACTCGTGTAAAATGACATACTGTCCGCACTTGCATCAAAATGTAGTATTTGTATTGACTCTAAATGTATGGAGTTGACAAAGGCGGTCGGTCAACACTATGACAATTTACGAAAATCGCTAACTTCGCGTATGCATCTTAACTAGACGAAAGTAGAGAAATCCATCTATTCATTGGTCTGCCCATAATGAATAGCAATTCAATAATTCTAAACGTTCCCCAAAACTGTCAATATCAGGCTATCGAATTAGTAAATTCCTCGCAAAATAATCGACAAACCAATTATCACGTTTTCGGTTCAATAGGTCGAAAGCGTATCTGTTTGCGATTGGATGAAACTTAATTAATCAACATTATGGAATAAATTATTTAATTGTAACAAGTTCAAGCATAATTGAATTATTAAAGGAAGCGCATGAATTATTAAGGTCTATAAGTAATAGAATAATTGTATATAAAGTTGCATAAAATGTAAATTATAGGCCGACTTGGTTACATGTTAAACCCTGAGCCGAAGCGCCACTGGCCAGTTGATACAAAAGAAGTACACATAAGTAGTTGATTCTATTTTTTCTTTCTTCTTTTCTCTCTCTACCTCTCCCGTAAGATTTTTGGCATGTTTTCCTGCTGAACTACACATGTTATTTGATATTATATTTAATTTAATATTTATAGCTTTATATAATGCTAGACTAAGTAGTACCATTTTAATATGAAATATGTTTAAAAAATGACTGACTGCTGAGTTTCTTGCGGTGGTTTTTCTCAGCAGTGGTCTCCTCTTGGGAAGCGCTGGTAGATTCTTAACGTGTAAAACTGCCCAAGCGGCCTACTTACTGAATAAATGACATTTATCTTTTTTATCTTTATCTAATAAAATATCTGAATCTGGTATTTGCAGCTTATACACACACACTTGACGGCGTAGTAGTATTATTCTCTGAAACAAATCACTTGTAAACTCAACGACCAAGTATTCACGTAAGGAAAAATTAAATGTGTTAAGTATTAAGCAAACGAAGTTACCGAAGCTCCATACTTCTCCGATTCGGATTTACGTTTGTTTGCATAATCCTCCCAAACTATTAGAGATATCAGGATCAAATTTAGCCCGTAATACGACATCTAGCCCTAGATGGTTTAGTAAAAATAAAATTGATAATCCATCATACCACGCAGGAATAATCACCGAAAATCTATTCCCATAGACTTCGAATGGGACAAATAGGGAAAAGTGCTTCGGTCCTTTTAGACTTGCCCGGGGACGACAAGTGCACCAACTTCATCATGTCAGCCGAAAGACGTCCACTGCTGGACATAGGCCTCCCCAAGGCTTTCCCCTCAGACCGGTTTTGTGCTTTTCGCATCCACCGCGGTCCCGCGATCCTGATGAGGTCGTCACTCCATCTTGTTGGAGACCTACAGCTCGTCTTCCGGTCCACGGTCGCCACTCCAGAACCTTCTGACCCCATCGGCCATCAGTCCTGTGAGCAATGTGCCCCGCCCACTGCCACTTCAGTTTAGCTATTCTTCGGGCTATGTCGGTAACCTTAGTTCTACTGCGGATATCATCATTTCTGATTCTATCACGCAGAGAAACCCCGAGCATAGCCCTCTCCATAGCCCTCGGAGTGACTTTGAGCACCTACTTAGTACTTTTGTAATCGGATTAAGAATCAAGTAAGTAGAATTACATAACTGGGCACAAAGCGCGACAGCGACTGCGGCAGGCAGTAGAAAAAAAATGCAATGAAACCGCAACGTTGCCGCCGCAGGCTCTCCTGCTTCATTCATTTGTTTTTGTCTCTCGTCGCTCTTTGGACAAAATCGTTGGTGGAAAAATAGAGTATTTTTTATCCGTAATTCGAACTGTTATCATCTTTGTTTTCATACTTAAGGATCTTATATTCCCGTATCGGAAGCAACTGAGGTGCGTAAACTTATGAGACACCCTTGTTTATAGTTTTATTTCAATTATTATTTTAGTAATACTACTACTATTTATTTATTTATTTGAAGTTGTTACAGTTGATGGTAATTCTGGAGCTCTGCCTATTTACCCGACTCTGGGATGGAGGCGTGACGGTATGTAAGTATGTATGTAATTTATAGCTAACTCTAATCCATATAGATGTAGAATTCGGAAAAAAAAATAGTAATGGTTTTTTTTTTAAGTGATGCTAATTTCACCAAAGTCTAACAGGCTTATATATAGGTTGACGATGTGACCTATCGATCCTAAAGACCCTGGCTCGAAACCAAAAAAGAACAGTTTACTTCATTTATCCATAATTTATTTTGTTTACTTCATTTATCCATGATTTGACCCTGGGACCACCAAATTAACAAACAGCAGTCACTGCCATCAGACAACTTTGTCCTTTTACGAAGCGGTGAAATTGAACTTCACATTTTATAAACATTTCTTATAAATTCAATTACTACAATAATAAGAATGGCCGGATTTTTGTTGAATTACTCGAATCCCCTATCTTATTTTCATATAATCCCGTAACGTTCACTTAATGTGAAGTCTAGAAACAACCTCTCGTAGATTTCCTGTACTATAGTCGCACAGTTCACAAAGGCCCGATTTGACATCTGTCAACTCACTGCAAAATATGTGTAAGAGGTTATAGGCCTCTTAGAACGGCTATAAGTATAATGAAAGATACTAAAGACCGTGGATAAAAAGGGGAACGACACCTTAGGTCGAGACGCACGAGTTACTACCCGACAATAACATTAGTCTGGCACAAAGGTTCACTTTATGTTGGGAAATAGATGTGAAAAGTCAAGTACAGACATTCTGTACAAGTTTAGTGTACATGTGTACAGCAGCGGTAGACAAGCGCCTCTATTCAACTGGTATTGTTTTTACACCATCCAAGGCACGTCAAGTGGTCAAATTTAAATTGTTCGTAATAATGTGGGTATAACATGTGATAAAAACAGGATTTTTTACTTTGGAAGTATTTCCAGGTTACTAATGGTATTGTTTTTTTTTATTGTTGTTTAACTTTAGTGTGGACAAAAAGGAAATTACCACTAACATTATTGCTTATAAGAGCTGTCAAAATTTCAACAGTGTGATTGCGATATCGAAGCAAGATGGGCCAAATCACAGTAGAATAAAGTCCCTTATTAACTTTATAATCCCTTAATAACTGAAACATGATTCTTATTCAATTTAAACTTTGCTCCAAGTTATCAAAGTTTCAAATAACAAATTTGTTACGTAATTTTGTATTCTTTAATAATTAAAACGAGCGGTACAATAACACTCACGTCACAGCGCGAGCGCGGCGCCCGAAATAATGAACATTTAATTACATTTCATCATAATTAATAACTCGTTCCTAACTTTAAACTCAGGTTTTGAATCAATTATAATGTTTGGGAAATTCATGGGCCATTTCGATGCGGTTAATTTGTGTGTAATTTTATGCAACGTTGCTATAGACTAACCGGAGCCCCAAAAGCAGAACCAGAAAAGCAGTTTAGGTTTAAGCCAAAAAACGAATTCTGCTGTTATTCCGGACGAAGTTTTTTATACATTAGATATACATAATTGTTCACGGCAAAACACTTGCTTTTCGACCCGGCCGCCATTACAGTGAAGTAAATAAGAGACATCGTTACGTTGACGATACAATAATAGCGTTAGCGTAGCGTTAGCGTAGCGTTAGCGTAGCGTTAGCGTAGCGTTAGTTTGCGGGTGGTAGGACCTTGTGCAGGGTCCGCCCGGATCGCTACCACCGTCTTATCCATTTACCTACCGCCAAACAGCAGTGTTCGCATTGTTGTGTTCCGGTTTGGGGATAAGACAGCCGGTGTAATGACTAGCATTGAGGCATTCCATCTTAGTCCTCAGGGTAGGCAACGCATTTGCAGTCTTAGGCTTGCAGTCTTGTGAATGCGAATGTCTATGGGTCACAGTTTCTACTAACCATCAGGTGGCCTGTGTACACGTTTGCCTTCTCTGTGCCATAAAAAAAAAAATTAGGCCAAAAGCGATGTTGCTCAGGCCCTATCATTTCGCAAACTTTCAGTTTACCAAATGATGATTTGGTAAAACATTTGTGAACCAAAACAAATATTTTGTCCACTTAGTTGACTTTTCGACTTATATTTCACGGTTTAATTTATCGCGGTGGGCGGTAAATATATTAAAAAGTAAACGAACGAAGGCACGTAGGGACCCAGCCGTGACCGCCATACTGATCTTTCAGGGCTCATTGGAGTTACCCTAAATTTCAAAAAAGAATTCTCCTTGAAGACCTACTCGTTCTTCTAAATGGATAGTCCAAACAAGTTTAAAAGCCAAACAAATGCGAGAAGGACTATAGCACCGAAGCTTCGGTATAGCTGCACAGTAAGTCAAATCAAAATCAAAATATTTATTCAGTCAATTAGCCACATACGGGCTCTTTTACACGTCGGTAATATAGAGTAAATCTACCAGCGCAGCGCTTCGCAAGAAACCCATGCAGGTAATTTTTAAAATACTATAATACTTAAATTAAGTATGATTATATTCAAATCTCCTCTGGTGCTGCAGGTGTCTATGGGTGACGGTAATCGCTTTCCATCAGGCGATCCGTCTGCTCGTTTGCCTCCTACACCATAAAAAAAAAATAGAATCGAATCAGTGCGAGCCCAACTCACACTTAACGATTTTTAAGTAAGTGTTGTTTTTCTTCAGGGTTTTTACAGTCGACATTAAAGATATGTTTACATTTTTGGACCTTATTTCAATAGATTTAGGTAAAAAACTGTAAACATATCTATAACGTTGACTGTACTATAATAATACCAAATGTGACGCTTGTATGTTTAACCGTTTTTATGACACAAAAAAATATATGTTTAAAAAAACACAATTTTTATTTGTTAATAAATCCTTCGTTGTAACACATTTTTGAACGAAAAATCAACCTACTGTCTATTACGGTTTAATAGGCACAGCTTTTTAAAGTTATATCGGATTCTATAATGATTTTTTCGCATAATATATCATATGGCATAAAATCGTTTGACCTAAAACGGTTTTCACAATAGAAATGGTTTTATTTTTATTATTATAAAAAAGTAACCTCACGTAACGTAACCTAATCTATACAATAGACGTTTATATGTCAGCCTAAAAGCGATGCGAAAGATCATTATGCGTAAAAATATCATGTGTTTCGAATGCCACCGCATTTTAACACGATCCCGTTAGGCTACCCTACGGGCACGGAACCCTAAGACCCATCTTACTTGGCCAAAAACTTCAGAATGTAATTCTCAAGCCCAATAACTACTTTGAACTAGTCGCGTTAAAATTAAATTCAGAAACTGTAACTTGGCAAGAAACAGAAAGTATCGGGAACGAGGGCCCTGGGGCCTCTATCACCGCCTTAGACGAATTTACATGATAATCTCCTGTTACAAGTGAAACGAAAATATTGGTTATAGGATTGCTAGATAAACTGTAAGCCATAAAAATAACTGTCTAATATTTTTAACCCCAATTTTGTATAATTTACTATTCCTGGTGACAATGAAGTTGTCACGGTAAGTTTATCTTAGTATTTTAATTTTTAAATATGCACCTTTACGTAAATTTAATGTTGTACTGCTCGGTTGTGTCTTCGATAATAATGGTAAGTTATTGTTGACAAACTTACTAGTATAAAAGAAAATTTCTTCAACTTATACAACTGTAGTATATTTGTAAATGTATGTATTACAGGTATGTACGTATAGTAGCAATATTTGAATTGACCTGGCAAGAAATCATGAGTCTGAAGTTATCTAAAATTCAAACCAAAAATATTTCACAGGCTTTTTTAAAAACATCTCAAATAATAACTGGGCCTATAACCTATCAATTTAGTTATTTCCTTAAAATGACTATCTCTTTCTTCCTAATCTCTTCTATATCTACTCAACCAGCGATCCGTTTACATTGATCTTTATTGAATTAAAAGCATCGGAGACAGTTTGGGCTCTCCATTATTCATGGCGATCCTTATTCTAAGCCCTAATCCCTAGCGTTTAGGAATGATAGTGAGACTAGATGTTCAATCGCAGGCTTGTATGTCAGTAGCGCACACAGAGTGACCTGCGGGCCTAACATGGTCGTATTTATCGATATCGATAAAGCATCTGTCACTTTTTGACCAGTATTTAAGTGCGAGGGTGACGAATGCCTTATCCACCGCGATATAAGCAACCATAATACGTAGTTAATTAATTAGGAAGTAGTTTTTACCCGCGACTCCGTTCGCAATAACCGCTTTTTTCTGAAGTATTTTTTCCGGGATTAATAATAATCTTATTTGTCTAATTAGGATTAGAACTAACTGTGAGCCAAATTGCATATAAATCTATTTAGTATACACAAACATCCAAACATCAATATTAAATTTATCATTTACTATTTTATAGTAGGGTACGTCAACGTCTGAGATTTTTAAGTTCCGTATTAATAAACTGATCTCAACTCTAATGCTCATCTCAAGATGCGTCAAAAATGTAAATTTTCTATGGTTTAGCGTTTACTTTGACGTATCTTGTGACGGGCCTCACAGTCAAGATGAGTTTATTAATACGGTCCTAAAGTGTATAAATAAAATACTACAATCTTCAACCTAAAGCGGTCAACCGACGACTTGAAATTAAATAGTATTAAGTGCAATACAAACAGAGTACTATTTTAACCGACTTCAAAAAAAGGAGGAGGTTCACAGTTCATCGAGATATTAAAAAAAAAAAAAAATGTTCCTCAATTACTCGAAGACCACTGGACCACCGGTTTGAATTTTTTTTCCTGGTTTGAATAGGTATACTTTTTATTTGGTCCCATTGTCAACATGTCAGGATTTGATGATGGGATCTTGGAGAAATCAAGGGAACTCCTCAAATATTATAGGCACACCTATAGCGATTTTGATATTTTTCACTGTTACTCGTGCATTTGCTTTTGAACAGTACTATATGGTGAAGCGAAACTCAGGACGAAGACCACAGATGGCCACCGGAACTCTTTAACGGTACCTGTATCAAGGGTGGCGATAAAATATTTCGATTAAGGTAGTTGAGCGACTATGACGAAGCTCATTTAATTTTTTGCTTTAACTTTCCCCCGGCGTTGCTTGCGGAGACCTCGAAATGTTCTATAATTTGTCATTAATTTAGAAGTGGGACTACACAACAGCATAAATATTATCTCCAAAAAGTATAAAATAAAATGGTAAAGTGTCTTAAGAAGTACGAGTATGTAATATTACAAATTAAAGGTTAATACATAATGTTAGTTGCAAACAGTGTGAATAACAGAGGACCCAAGATTGATCCCTGAGGAATACCAGAAATAACACAAATTTCAGTTGATGTCAACATTTTGGGTGAGGTTTAATGAAGGACGATAATAATGAAGATTGTGTGTACATCTTAAACATACAATAAGATGTAGTGTACAATCATACGACATCACATCTTTCTAATCGTTACTAAATCTAACTGAGAAAGCGAGATAAATATAAACTTTTGCGACAAAAAGAAGTCGTTTTAATTTACTACATCTCTATAATTGTTATTTACGGAGTCCTACGCTATAATCTGTATAGATGTGGTACTTTTTTTAAACCGACCATGTGCACTTTAACAGAAAGCATCTTTCGAATGTTCTTAAACCCTTCTTGGATTTTTCTTGGTCTAAATGCAGAGAAATAAATGCGTTTATGAAATAGCAATTCAACATAGTTTAAAAAATTCACAAGGTAAACTAAGAGTAAAAAAACCTTTTTTTTTAAATACATTTTAATGACCATAACTAAGACAATCAACCAGAATTTAGTTTTGGCATTGCTTGATTTTGTTGATTATGTAAGTATGGGTGACCGCGGGATCCTGCGATGAGGCGCGTTTGCTCCGGAACGCGGGCGCGCAGCCGCGGCGGCGCTGGCACGCGTCGGGCTCCACAAAGAGTTCCCGTTCGTCGTCGTCCTGCCCTTGGATGCAAAACTATCGACGAGATTTCGCACAGTCTTACATCTGCGACATGGGTAATCACCGCTGGAAATTACATACTTCTTACGCTGTTACTACGGTACGCAGATTTCACACTAGAAACCAGTGAAAATGACGCATTTCTCAGTGATCAAAACTTAATCCGTGTAACGCAGGATCTTCAGTCTCCCGTGGAACTTTTTCTTGTAATATTTTGTGCTGAACGTTTCAACTAATGAAAAATGGCAATACATAATAACGTAAACTGCCTATAAACGTTATTATGTATTAACTTTATTATAGTTTATAGTTTTGAACTAAATCAGAGTTTTTTTCAGGACATTTAATTTCCGATGAAAAAGGGGGGAACAAGTCATTTGCAGCTATTCCGGCACTTATTGGTATTGGCCTTTGAGGCTGCGAAGGGACTTTGGATCTCTTTGCGTGTTCTATAGGCTCTATCACGGGGAGTGTGCTCTGTGGAATCGTTTAGCTTAGTACCTACAGTACCATTCAATTATCCAACCACTCGCCACCGCTTCTAAAGATCTTTTCTTCCTCGTACATTGAAAGTATGGAATTAACTTCTATTCACGGTATTTCCTCAGCACTATGACATGATTTCCTTTAAACGCGGCTTAAAAAGAGTATGTATTCACTGAAAGGCAACAACTTCATATGCCCAAGGCGTGGCTGATGTTTACAGGCGACGGTGGCCGCTTACTATCCTCGTTTTTCTTTTATAGCTATTGTTTTTTTTTATGGGCTGTTTGTAAAATACGCTGAATTTTGTGACACGGGCTATGATCGGACTGGAAGACTATCGTACATACAGGGTGTCCGGAATATAGTGGACTACTTTACAGGCCTGGATAGCTCAGCTCAAAAGTCTTGAAAATATGATATTTCATCTTTAGTAACAGTCGCACTGAAAAGAAAATGGGTGAATTGCAAAAATATTGTACATATTTAAGGAGTTCATTGAGATAACGTTACCTTTCTTCCATTGTTTTTCCTATGTGTAGCGAAAATATCCATTACGATTATATTATCTTCGTTACAAAAAGGAAAAAGTAAAGGGCTTAACAATACTTTTTTGACTGAGCCCTTAACTACGTACGTGTAGTTTTGCAATTCACACAAATATCTCGAAATTTCAAAATTTCGGAAATCCGGCGCCCTGTTGCACTATTTTTAATGCCATGACCACAATTATTAGAAATTTTCAGTTTTCATTGCTGTGAAAGAAAGTGTGGTCGTGGCATCAAAAATGGTGAACCAAGGTGCCGCATTTCCAAAAAATTGAAATGTTGCGATATCTCCTTTTCCGTGCGACTTTTACTGAACATGAATTATCATACTTACAACACTGGAGAGCTGAGCTGTCTAGCCCAGTAAAATAGTATATTTTATTGTTTAACAAAAAGTATTTTGACAATCATGGCATTAGCTATGTGTTTATGGAACTACATCTTCCTCCAAGGCAGTTGGTTCTTTATCCCTGTTTGCTTAGATGGTCCATACTTCTTGTAATCTGTAACGTTAAAAAAATGTTAGTATTTCTGAACGATTGTAATAAGCAGCAAATTTATTGTATGACACGGGAGCTAAATTTAGATTTCCGACGAGGGCAATACAGTGCAATCTATCTATAATATATAAATAGGTCTCCGTTTCCCTTGGCCACGCCTTAAACACCAGAATGCCTCGACCGATTTGAATAATTTGTTTTTTGTTGTGGTAATAAAGTGCCCTATCAGGGCAAGGTGTATATGAAAAAAAATACACTCGGGCAGCGCCAGACACGGGCAGCTAGTAGCATGTAAAACTATCTTTATAATTGTACTTTTCTCTCAGTCACTCTTATACACTCTTATGTTTATCTAACCAACTTCACCCGAAACCTAAGAGACTCTTTAAGGTTTCTTGCACTATTATACATTGAATCTAAAACAAAGCATTTCATAGTCCCCTGTTTAAAGCGATGAAAATAATGGGTTCTATGTGGCATGACATTTATTGTTCGAAAATGTTTTATAACAGACTTGGCATAATAGGTTTTCCCCGAATGGTAATGTGGCAGAAACCGTATTTGGCATAATTTGTAATATCCCGAAAATGTGTTAGTCGGATATCAAGTTCGCATACTGTTATTATGACCGATTTTATTTACGCATAATTCTGTGTAGCATAATTTTATTCGGCATATTAACGATTGTTCGAAACTAACTTGGTATAGCTACAAACTTAACTGCTACCAGAAAAGTTTATTAGGTTAGGTTAGAACTGCGACCATAACCAAAACGAATTGCTACTAGATAAGTCGGTTTAGTTAGGTCAGAATTGTGACCTTTTGCGGGTGGTAGGACTCTGTGCAGAGTCCGTCCGGATCGCTACCACCATCTTATCCATTAACCTACCGCCAAACAGCAGTGTTCGCATTATTGTGTTCCGGTTTGGGGACAAGACAGCCGGTGTAATGACTAGCATAGAGGCATTCCATCTTAGTCCTCAGGGTTGGCAACGCATTTGCAGTCTTAGTCTTGTAGTCTTGTGAATGCGAATGTCTTTGGGTCACAGTTTCCGCTTACCATCAGGTGGCCTGTGTGCTCGTTTGCCTTCTCCATGTCATAAAAAAAAAATTAAAAAAAAAAAAATGTTATAACAAAAATGTTTCTGAAAAGATAGTTTTCGGTAAAACAATTTTATGCTCATTTAATTTATGCGTAGGCATGATTCGGAGCATGAAAACTATAACCGAATAATATTCGGACTAACGAAATTCTGCGTAATCAAACTATGCGAATGTAGATTGCAACACCAAGGCCTCTATTCAAGACGGTAAAAACAATATCGTGTTTGATCTGTTATCGTATTGTCAACGTTTTGATAGTTCATATTTACTTGACAGTAATGGCAATAAGTATATATAGACTATGCCACAAAAAAATATTACTTACAATATTATGCCACAACCAAAATTAATATTTAATCAAGAATAAACTGACCGTGCCGCCGCACCTCCTCGTCTTTACAATAAACTTATTTTCAGTTAGTAATCTAAAATTGGTTGGCATGTAATAAAAAATACACTTGAGTGGATGGGGCTATAAAATATAAAATGCATTATGATTTAGACCTTGTTCTCAATAACTCATGGTAAGGTTTAATGTACCTATAGAATCAATAAAAGAATACAGTAGTCTTGTAACAACGTTTCGTTTATTGTCTTGCAATGGAATTAGGTATAATTTGACGAATCGATATAAATCGGTATTTTTTTGTTTTTTTATTATTATTGTTAAATAAAACTACACCGTAACTATATCCCTAGTACCTACGCGTTATAAACACTTACTTAAATAGGATTATATTTGAAACGTATAATCTTGTCTGGTATATACAACAATAACAGAGTAAAACAGCATCACTGGTAGCTGACCACTAGTCAGCCTTATCTTAAGATGACAAGATTCACAAACGATCAGTTGAGGAACTGTGTTGCTAATGGTACATAACTTTCACAATAATAATAGGATCTACATTGAAAGATGATACGATGGAAATAGTATTCTAATCTGAGGCCCTAGAGACGATGTATTCGGCGTTCGTTATCGTTACCTATCCAAAATGTATATTGGATTGACGTAAGCCATCACCCGGTTGCGACGAGCGCCTACGTCATTTCCATACATTTGGTCAGTTTTCGAAAATCGATTACGTTAGCAATCAGCAACTAATCTGTGAGGCTACTCAAATATTACTTAGATTAAATAGGTACTGAACAAAATAATAGTACATTGTGTAATAAGGGCGGTAAGTAACGAATTACGATCGAGGCTCTAGTAGAATCCCGAAGTCAAAGACTGAGGGCTTTCTGAGTCGAGGTTCGTAATTCCCGTACCGCCCGTGAAACATACAATGTTTTTCATCACATTTGCGAATAAATAAATAAAGTTATAGGAAAATAATTATGAATTAAGGTTTTAATACACAAGTCAGCACAACTATATACGTGAACTTTTTTTAAAGCCGATTACGGGCTTTTTGCCCACACCACAGATAATACAAATGTTTCGTTCAGAAACGCTAAGCGCAAATACTTACGTAGGTATACAGCCATGACGACGTGTAAAAAAAAAATCGACGTTTTGATACAAAAAGTATTCAGATCGATTATTAAGAACATTCGTTGAGTATTTAAGTAGCATGTAGCGAGATTGCAATTAAATTCCTGTTCAAATAACATTATAAGATTACTTTTCAATTGCGTGTAAACTCCTTGCTTGAACTTGCATGACCTGTGTACTGTGACAAACCCCCCCCATTTTTTTAGGTGTCTCAGCTTCACGCGGACGTGGGGGCATGCCCCAGTAGATGGGGGGAGGACACAGCCTTCCCGGATGGACTTAATATATTAAGGGGTTTTGTAATCTGTAGTTCTAGCACGAACATTCCCATCAATTCTTTCGATTTCGAATCGCATTTGCTATTCGAAAACGTGTTCCGTATACGAGTACTTTCTAATTTAGAAACGTAAGTCTGTTCTAGGGGCTCGTGCTACAGATAGATCCCGTACCTTTTCGCAATCGGCGATTCAATAATGAAACGGATGATTGAAATATAGTTCCAAACATTATTTTACGTATACAAGGTTTATTTACATTAACTACTCAATGACGATATGAAAGTTAACGTCAAAGTCAACGTGCTAGCAAATTTTAATACCTACTTAAACTTAATACGGACACCGGAGCGCTGTTCCAATCGCCATACAGAGTTTCTCGATGACGTGTTACTCAATAGAAGGAAAAGTTCGTGCTTGAGGTACCCTAGGTAGGGTAGGCCCTTGTAAGTAGCTGCACAGTTTAGTGCTTTGTCACTTTAACGTCATGTTTGAACTGTTATAATACTCTATCAAAGCCGTTATAAGCGGCAAGGTACAAAAGTATGCAGCTGTTTCTGAACTTACTGGAGCCGGTTCCTTTATAAATAGGTACTAACCATTGTTTTTAATAGTTTATTTGGAACAATCGATTTAGTACATTTTTGTTTGAAACATTTTTGGTGGTGCGCGAGTCCGATTCGCACTTGACCGGTTTTTTAGCTCTATAAAATTCATACGAAATTAAAACTTTTACCACTAATTACGTAAACAGTCATAAAGAGCAAAACGCTGATCCTAGCAAGACCACCACGAAGTCTGCATTATGCCGTCACAACGACAAAGTTCTAACTACTTTGCTCCAGATTGTTCTCAACTAGGACATCTGGCTACGTCCAAAATGTTGGAAGACTTTAAATCCTGTTAGTCTGGTTTGACACTTAACTTTATTACGTGATCGAAAATGGTATAGTTAATTTATTTCAACTGATAAATGAACCAAATGAAATGAATAAGATAGAAACAAGTTATCACCAAGTTCAGAACTCAAACTAATACATAACATACACGTACAGTCAGCTCAGGGTCACTCAGCGTGCAATGGAAAGAGCTATGCTCGGAGTTTCTTTGCGCGATATGATCCGTAATACGGTAATACGCCAGAGAACCAAGGTCACCGACATAGCTCAGAGAGTTAGCATGCTGAAGTGGCAATGGGCAGGCCACATAGCTCGGAGAACTGATAACCGTTGGGGAAGAAAAGTTCTCGAGTGGCGGCCCCGCACCGGTGGACGGAGTGTTGGACGGCCTCCCACCCGGTGGTCTGACGACCTGGTTAGGATCGCGGGGAGCCGCTGGATGCAAGCGGCTCAAGACCGTGACATGTGGCGCTCTTTGGGGGAGGCCTTTGTCCAGCAGTGGACGCCCCCGGGCTGATGATGATGATGATGATGACAGTCACAACACGGGGTTGTTGAGCCACTCGCCACTGTTCGTGTTTTGGCCGTGTAACGAAAATCCGGTTTCGTCGGTTATACTCGTGTATCCAGTAATTACTCAGCTAAAAGTAGCAAGTGGCTTAACATGGGAATGCTGTGACTGTACTTTTTTTTTAAACGTTGCTCTGTATTCTTAAATAGGACTGCGCTACATGTGCTGAAGCCGGTGCCACAGCGCTGGTTATCAGCTGAACCCTGGTCCCTACGTTTAAAACTTCAGGTATCTAGGTTTATGTGGCTTCGCTTCAGTTTACGTGAGTTATCTGTAACATCTGTACATAATCCAGAATTTATTATACACACACACCTTCATCTTGAATCCGTCTATCTATTGTTGGAAATCGCAACAAATTCCGTAGCTGAGTTTAAAAGATCTAACCGTACATACAAAGGGACAGACGGTGGAAAGCTACTTTGTTTTATACTATGTAAAGAAGAGGGTACACGAAGTTTTTTTTACCACTTTCTCGAATGCAATTATGGCAAGAAAATCTGGTTTAAATTAACGCCACTAACCTAATTAATTACTTCGCTCGACAAGTGCAAAAACTGGAGTAAAAGTGCTGAGAATAAAATATTACTGGGAAATGGGAACTATGTACCTAAGTAGCATTATGTGTATAACACTTTTTATCTGCGCAAAAAGATATACGCGGGCGGTATTTTGCGGGTAGTAGGACCTTGTGCAGGGTCCGTCCGGATCGCTACCACCATCTTATCCATTAACCTACCGCCAAACAGCAGTGTTCGCATTGTTGTGTTCCGGCTTGGGGATAAGACAGCCGGTGTAATGACTAGCATAGAGGCATTCCATCTTGGTCCTCAGGGTTGGCAACGCATTTGCAGTCTTAGGCTTGCAGTCTTGTGAATGCGAATGTCTATGGGTCACAGTTTCCACTAACCATCAGGTGGCCTGTGTGCTCGTTTTCCTTCTCTGTGCCATAAAAAAAATATAATAATAATAATAATATACCTATTTAGGTAAAATAATTACCACCAAATAAAAAGAAAATCACCGGGAATGTCGGAAATTTGCGGCGGGGCGAAGCAACTGGCAGGCCGCTGCTAGTCCATATAATAAAAATAAATCGCTAAATGTGCTGCTAAGCGCAAAACCCGAGAACGGATGAACCGATTTGGCTGATATTTTTTTTTATGTGTTATTGTCAGGACAAGATTTGTATGAAAAAAAAAGAAGCCACCGGGAATGTCGGAGCAGCGGGGCGAAGCCGCTGGTGGGCCGCTAGTTGTCAATAAAAATACAAACTCTGGGAAAAAAAAAATGAATACCTATTCGGTTCATGAGATGCTACCCGCTGACGGACAGACGGACCATTTACCCTCATTTCTTAGTATTCCAGTAAGTAATTAAAAAGTAACTAAGCAGTAACAGAAAACTCTGAACAATGAACTTTCCCGGCTCTACCGATAAACAGTCCAGCCAGCGTAACTAGATACGATCAAACGCCATATTAATAAATGCACATTCGTAGCAGCTGTCACCGGAAGTAAGATTACTGCCATGTTGCCGCCCGCCGGAAGTCACGTGGAGACTGGAGCATGTTCAGTTAGATATTGTGGACTGCTGGAAATTTACTGTTAGCTCTGGTTCGTATTTGTTATGGATTTAAAACTGATTGAATTTATGTAGTTTTTATTTACTTTGCAGTATATAAGTACTAGCTTGTTTTTGACTTAAAAAGACGCATACGAAAGGCCCATTTTTTGATTGAGGAAGGCTGAATTTTCTTCACGGGTTGCCTTGTGCTATAAAAAAAAACCCAGTGTGCGAGTTGAACTTGCGTGGAGAGGGTTCCGTACATTTATGGCAAAGTACAAAATATCACATTTGAAACACTGTAAGATGCGAGTTAACTATTACTAGCGCTATCTAGTGGTGTTTTAGTGAACTATTTTCCGTAAGTGAAAGTATTATACTGACTTTACCACTTTATTTTCTATTCAAAGAAATCTTAAAGGTTTTCATGTAATCTACAGGCAATGAAGTAAATTTTGTATTTTTTACAAAAAAATTGGGTCAGTAGTTACGGATATCAGGGGGGGTGATGGTCAATTATCGTCTTCTTTCTTGAATAAAATGAATAATATTTATTTTACAATAATAACAAAAATCAATTTGAGATCCTCATAACGACCCCTTTAATTTGATATATAACACGGTAACGTTTGCAAAACTTTTTTTTTAATTTCCTAATCTATCCCCCAGAAATTAAACTATATTTAAAAAAAAACTTTGCACGGTTGTATTTGGGTCATCAATTTACTTATGTGTACCAAATTTCAATTCAATCGGTTCAGTAGTTTCGGAACAAATTGGCTGTGACAGACAGACGTACAGACAGGACGAGTGATCCTATAAGGGTTCCGTTTTCTATTTTTTGTACGGAACCCTAAAAACTTTTAATAATTATGTTTCCGACAAAATAATAAATCTTTCAACAACAGTTGTCATTTCGAAAACAGAGAACAATATTTCCACTTACGCGTGAAGCCGGTATTGTTTCCCGGGTTTTAAAAACGTGAACAGAGCGTTCTGTACGTCAGTATCGCTCAAGGGCCCTCCAGCGAGTGGGCGCTCAATAGCTTTCTAGTTTCATGTTTTAAGCCGAGCATTTAACAAGGAACTGTCGAACTGTATAAAGAACCTTAATTGCACGTTGCTTCGTATGTAGTCAGAGTACTATGGGGTTAGTTGTGCAACCCTGGGGTGGCGGGGGCGCTGGCGCTGAGCGTGCCGGACCGATTCGTGTGGCGCCGCCGCCGGACACCGCTGCTGGCTGAGCCCGCAGCTCGCACAAAGCTGCTGAAGGACGCACCGCTAACGCGGGCTATTCGAACGATTAATGAAGTATCCCTCACATTAGACATATTTGCATGCTCCCTGAACGATTTCACAAAGGCCACTATGTTTGTACTATGCTATACTCAATAACTGTATAATTATTTAAATATAAAAACTGTTAATTGTAATTGCTCACTTGTCTATCGCTTTAGGTAACAGCCTGTAATGATAGATTTAAGTTTTTTTATTAAATAAATAAATAAATAAATGGTCGTTAGAAGCCTAAAATAGTTAAAATATTGTTTAGATTGAAATAACTAACGATTTAAGTCTTTTAGGGGAAGTGCGTCAACAAGACAAGTGTGACAAACCTTATATTTTTTAGGTAATATTCTTGGTTTAGACGTACCTTTTAAATTTCCTACAATTGAGGAAATGCGTAATATTTGTAACCCCAGTTTTTACAACGGAATACCGCAGAGCTGCTAGCTACTTGAGAAACGTATTGCGATTCAATTGCGATACGTGTCTTATGGTTGGTGAATAAATGTATTTCTTCTTCTTCTTCTTGTTCTTATACAACAAGGACATGCTGCTATGCCAATAAGTAGTATTACACCACGAAGGCCCTACGTTTTTATTAGCAGTATTTTAGTTTTGGTTACATTCAATTTCATCATAGTTATAATTAATAAATCTCAGATTATAAATATTTAACTTTACCTAGTGCACCATCAAGGAATTGAAACGTTTAGCAATTTAACATTATACGTAATTGAGCCGTGTAATACGACTAAAGACACGTGGTAAACGTATAACCCGGCAAGCTTACGAATGATATTAACCTAAAATGTATGTTTATTACAAAAACTTATCTACAACAACAATGACGTTCACAGACACTATAGCAAAAACCATTAAAGTTGCTAAGAAAAGTTTCAAATGAAAACAAAAGTCCGTAGCGACATAAAGCCGAAGAATCGGGAACAATAGACCGTCTCCCGAACAACTGACAGCTTTTTAATATTTACATTGTGGCTATTTCAATATTTTAGTTTAATTTTACTAGTGCACGAGGTTATCACAACTAAAAATTATAATCAAAACATTTAATATACATAAAATAATTTCAAATGTTTCTGTAACTAACACCAGCTAATACAATTCAACACGTATTTCAACGCCCATTCTTTTTAAATTATTATTGGTTGTTATAGCGGCAATACAAATAGTTACCTATATCTGCCAAAATCTCCCCTTCCTACAAATATTAGGGTTCATGAAATACAGCCCGCTGACAAAGAGATGGATGGAATAAGGCTTAGTCATAGATCCCCGTTGGCATACTCTGGGCACGGAATTCTAAAAAATAGCCAGTACACTGTAACAACCTCAACATTTAAAAAGCATGAATAAAATTAGCAACCCGTAATGTCGTCTAGACATTTTTACAGGTCCTTTGCAGGTGCACACAGAACAAAGAAAACTCATAAAAGTAATTTTATGTTTAAAAATAATCACACTTCTTGAATCTTACAAGGGTAGTTGTACTTTTGTCAAACGTTTATTGCATTCCACAATGGGTGTTAACAATTGACAGGCTAACTTGAGTTAATACAGTAATTAATATAAATAACCTGATTATGGGCCCTGTTGGGCACAGCAAAAGTAGTAGAGTAGGGCTTTAGCTTTATAAATTTTCGTGGTACTACCTGCGAGTATTAATTATATTGCCGTAATGTTTTTTTAGCATGCTAGCTCCTCTGAGTTAGCATGCTGAAGTGGCAATGGGCAGGCCACATAGCTCGGAGAACTGATAACCGTTGGGGAAGAAAAGTTCTCGAGTGGCGGCCCCGCACCGGTGGACGGAGTGTTGGACGGCCTCCCACCCGGTGGTCTGACGACCTGGTTAGGATCGCGGGGAGCCGCTGGATGCAAGCGGCTCAAGACCGTGACTTGTGGCGCTCTTTGGGGGAGGCCTTTGTCCAGGAGTGGACGCCCCCGGGCTGATGATGATGAATGTTTTTTTTATTACAATCACATATATATTCTTATTATGTTGTATTACTGAATCCTATAATGTGTTAGATTTATTTTATTAATCATTTACTCTGTTCCCATTTGTTTATTTATCTCTAAGTTATCTTTCCAATGTACTTAATATTATATTTATGTCAGTCTGTCTCTGTTTGTTATTATTACGTGTAAGTTTAAATTGAAATTATAGGTTTTCGTCCTTCTAGTACATAATTATTAACAGTATAATGAATTTTTTTGCTAATAAGAAGTTCTTTTAAGAGTTTTATAAACCAGATTTCGTTATTTTTGAAAATATTTTTATTTGGTAATTTATGATATATTTTTATAGACATTGTATTGGTTCCGTTGAACATATTTTGAGTTTCGACGCGGGTAACATTAGACTATCTCTGTGTGTGTACTTGTAAAGCGAATTTTAACTATTGTTATAAACGACAATATCAATCATGCAGTCAAGTTCACGATCTCTATTCTACTGGCTAATTCCATATTGCCTTTGACGTGTTATAGTATTGTTTATAACCGACCGTCATTACTGTCAAATAAATAAGAGTTACCAACGTTGACAATACGATATCATGTCAATGGCTTTATGGTGATAATAACAAGTAGAATAAACGCCCATTTTTTAAATCTCACTTTTTGTTAGACTTGTTTAACGAAGGGTCAAGGTTCAAGATCAATGTCATTGTTGGCTCTAAGCACCTTTTTAAAATAGAAGTAGTTACTACAATTCATCAAATGTCCTCAAAGCCCCTGAAAAATCTATTTGCAGTGCGTCAATCGCCAGCTATTCCAGTCACGTAGCGATGCCGAATCGATACCGAAATAATTAAGTAGCTCTTCATTCGAATTCGGAACGCAGTAATAATATAAACTAGTATAAAGATGTGCTTGACTCTCTGACTTTGTTAATAGAAATAACTTGAGGCTAAGCTTTATAAATTGTATTAATTTTTTTTTATCCCACGCTTGCAGACTGATGATAAAAACTGTTAGACGAATGGCATCTGTATTTTAAAGTCAGTAACTAATCCAAGAGCTTTAGGTGTAATTAATTGTTAGAGCCAGAATTAATTGCGGTGTGTAACATGTGGGACTCATTTATAAAATAATATTTATACCGAATGATTAAATTACTAGTGTCTTGTTTACATTTAATGGCGTCTTATTAGTGTAAGGAATTTTGCTTTGCCCATTTTTAACTGACTGAAAATAAGGAGGTTCGCAATATTCTTTGGAGGGTTTTTTTTCATATAATTCAATTGTTATTATCAGAAAGAGCTGTGGAGTCGAAATTAACATTTAAATTCAACTCTTACTCATTTGTTAATTTAATTCCAAAATGCTTTTATATTCGCCCTGAGCCTCTGAGTAAAGGTGCTCAGCTAAGCTAATATAATATTACAATTATAAGCAAAATATTTTTTGTTTACAAATTATTTAATAATGTAATGAATATTAAAAGTCAAAGTTATTATCCATACATATAATTAGAATTTGTATGAGTAAGAGTTCAAACGTAATATTAATATCGACTCCACGGTTCTCTTTCGTCTCACCGTACTATGAAAACTCCGAACCCTGGTTATCATTTAAAAAAATGCTATTCTATATGGACGCATAGGTAGGTATCCCAGCAGCGACCACGTCAATGTAGGCAAACCAGGAATACGATGTTTGGTCACCTCAGTTTTAAATTTTATATAGTAATTTTTATTACTTAATAAGATTATTTGCCCTTAATAAAAAATATTTTCTATGCGATTTGTTTGCTGTACGGTGGCTGCTCCCATCGCTATCTTGTGACCAATACAGAGTGTGTTCAATTAATTATTCTAGTAATGGCTTTTGACGTAGAGACCTCGTCGGGTTGTTCTCATGGTTATTATTTTTAGTTTAAGGTTTATTGACCTTACATATGTAATAATTATAGTTTTCCTAGGTATTATTATGTTTTTATGATTGACGTTCTGCTAGAGTTTCTGGCGACTCTTGTTCTCCGCAATGATGGTGTTGTCCGTAGATTCACTCTATATTACCAACGTGTAAAAGAGCGCTCATGTGGCCTATTTACTGAATAAATATTTTGAGATCTGAATTTTTTAATCAAAACTCGGATGCATTAGTTACCAAACAGTTTACGTTAAGTACATTAAAATTGGTGTTATTGTCTTACCAGTTACTGTGATATTACAAGACAGTGCAATAGCTCTTAAGGTGCTTTCCCACCGGTAAGGCGAGACGAGGGTTTCAATTTGTATTTAAAAGAAATAACCCTCCTCGCACATTCTTCCTACTGTATTTTTTTCCAAGCGAGACGAGGCCGCGCGACAATTTGAATTGATATAGAACAGGTCATTTTACAGTACACAAGTAGTTTTTAAGTTTTCCACTCAATCCGGTCTTGTGCTTTTCGCATCCACCGCGGTCCCGCGATCCTGACGAGGTCGTCACTCCATCTTGTTGGAGGCCTACCTACAGCTCGTCTTCCGGTCCGCGGACGCCACTCCAGAACCTTCTGACCCCATCGGCCATCAGTCCTGCGAGCAATGTGCCCCGCCCACTGCCACTTCAGTTTAGCTATTCTTCGGGCTATGTCGGTAACCTTAGTTCTACTGCGGATATCATCATTTCTGATTCTGTCACGCAGAGAAACCCCGAGCATAGCCCTCTCCATAGCCCTCTGAGTGACTTTGAGCTTCCTTATGAGGCCCATTGTTAGCGCCCACGTCTCAGATCCGTAAGTCATCACATGCCATTAATTAATCTATTACAATTTAAAACTAACCTTAACCAACCTTTTCATTAACTATGGTGGTATGAAAGTACCAGTGGCGAAGCGTCACGTAAATAAATAGACAAGCCGGAGCAAAAAAAGGTGTATGGCGTGTGGCGGTTTTAAGTTTTGTTTGTATATCTACTCTATGCATAGAAATTTTTGGTAAAGCCGTAAATAATCGGCTTGTACGAACGCCTCGCGACTGGAAAGTACACTATCGCCTAAGTTTAATATCTCCTAAACGCTGCCATAAAGTTAGCAGTACGTTAAGCTCTGTTCAGTCGTATAACTTTCAGGGAAATTTAAATTTGCACACGCACTTGCTTCACATAAAATACGGTCAAGACGCTATAAAACTGCAGAACTGCTCTCGGTGGACCTCTCCTCCTTTGATATATCGTATCTGAGCTTTGACAAATGCCGCTTTTAGCCAATGTAAGTTTGTTACAAGATACTTACAATTGTTTGAATTTATTATTTTTATTCATATTTGAAAGCCATTATAATATTTTCCTTATTCTTTAGTATGTATATATTATGTATATACGTATGTAAACTCTGTATTGCACATAAACAATTACAAAACGCTTTGCATCACTATAGATAATATTCAAAGGCCAACTTATCCCATATGGGATCTCTTCCAGTTAACCTTGGAGTAGAATAAGCAAGGACAATGCAAGAGATTAGGCAAATTTACAAAATAACAAAAAAAAGTAAAGTACATACATCCGAAAACAGACATTAAATAGTTATAATATTTACTTTAATAAAATACATACAAAGGTAATAAAATATACAACTACTTATACGTATGGTAATAATATTATATATTGTTGACAAGTAGGTATATTAACGCACAGCCCAAACCGCTGCATGTAGAGATTCAAATTTTGCACATAGATACTTTATATAATTTTAAGTTTGTATTTGTTTTTCTAATTTCATTATTTGTTGTTAATCCTGAATTATGTTAAAGTGGGTGAATTCAGTGACCCATCTTGTATGAGTAATTGTAGTTGACTTAGTTGTTAAGTAAAATTCTAGGTGTACTGCCTTTTTGCCAGATTATATTTCGTTAAATTTCATTTAGCAATCAACTTTTCGCCAAAGTTTTATGTGGCAAATCAATCCTCGGCATAATGTTACTTCTTAATTTTTTCATTTCGCTACATTTTTATATTGCAAAATTTTACTACGTCAAAGGAGGATGGGCAGAAATGTATGAACACTGGCCTAGAAACCAATAACAATAAGCACTATATCATCGGATATGCTTTTTAATTCTACAACGATTTAGTGTAGTGGGAAACCTCAAAGAACTGTGAGAAATATTTTAAAAATCGGGAACATTTTGACGCCTACATAGACGACGTTAATAATAAATAATAATTACTTTGAAACACCGCTGTCTTTGCACGGCGATAACTTTTATCACACAAAGTTTTCGAACTACCTGCCATAGAAATAGTTTTACAACTTAGAATTACCTATCCGGTGACATATTGCTTGTTGTTATTGGTCATATAGGCCAATTTGCCCACCCTCCTTTAATGTGGTAAATAATTGTGTAGCAAATGATTTGCTAAGGCAAATAACTTATTGTCAAATTTTATGTGGTAATATCAGCTGCGTACTTTTTTGCGTAAGCTTGAGCTTGAACTTGTCTGAAAGAAATATAAATGGGATTAAAAACGAAACTGCTCCCAGAGATAGGTAGGTTAGGGTTATTTTTTTTTATGACCCTAAAAACGAAACTGCTCCCAGACATAGGTAGGTTAGGGTTATTTATTTTTTTGACCCGTAAAATGAAACCGCTCCCAGAGATTTCATAATGCCATTCCATATGTTGCTAAATTAAGGTATGCCAATCAATACATTTGACGAAAACATAATTGACATCTTAAAATAATCCCAGGTAATAATTTGTCTAACAATAATTCAACAAATCATTAGTTGGGAAATGATATCAGTGCGAAACGTTGAGTTGGGAAATGAAAATTTGACGAAATGAAAATATGGGATATGTAGTTTGGGGAGATAAGAATTTGCTAAATAATTTATGTCGAAACATTAGTAAACAAAAATTCTTTGCTTTCCTTATTGAAGCGTGGCTAAGAGCTGTAAGCTTGTGAGTTTTTTGTTCAATAAATAAATAATTTTTGTGTAGAGATCCACTAACTAATAGCGGATGAAAAGTGAAAGTTTGCATCTTGCCCAGCGCCCTCTGACCCCATTAAGCTCGTAAAATTCACCATGTCAATTTTAAGTGGGTGAACTGTCACAAACGCATTACAAAATTTAGCGAAATGGTTATTCAATAAACGTTTCTGCGGAATTCGAAATAGAATTCGTAATTGGACATCTTACCCTACTCAAGAATTAATTGAGTGATACAATTTATTAATTTTTAATTAAGACGTTATTCGGACAACATTCTTGGAAAAAATTGTTTTCGGAACAGCTTTGCATAAAAATAGAATTTATTCTTTAAAATATTTCATTGGGTTCGAATAATATATTCCACTAACTAGTTTACATCGCGGATCGCGGATCCAGGATCGCGGGATTCGCGGGAGTGCGGTGGATCTGAGTGGAGAGCCTTAGAGGAGGCCTATGTCCATCAGTGGACGTCTTTCGGCTGACATGATGATGATGATGAACTTTACATACTCACCAAAAAAAAATGATTTGGAAATTGTCCCTGAAAGAATTATATCAAAACATCGTTAGGTCAAAGTTTTGAACTCCAGGTTTTTGGTGGTACTTTTCCAAAAGATATCCCGCTACATATCCGTTTAGTACCGATCGTCTCTTAAACCGCAAAAATGCGTTACGTGACGTTTCAAATAGGATATTTGATTAACTGTCAGTTTTATTCCATAGCATACAGAATTAATAACCGTGTGTCATTAGGTGTACCTTTTTCATGTTTATTATTAAGTACATTCAAACATATATACTTTCAAGCCTGTAATCCCAGAGTGGCGAAGGCAAAGCTTCAGAATTACCTACATCTCTAAAAATTCTTTGATAATTCTGTAACCACATTTTGCACAATTCGGCTAACATGTTTTACCAGTGTATTAGTGACAGGTTGCAAGCCCATCGCCTAACAGTACTACAAACCTTTATTCGCGTCTCTTACGACATCCTCGGGAAGACATAGAGTGACACTATTCTAACCCAGCAATCTTTTTTATTTATTAAATCCTTCTCTGTACCGACCTTAAATTGTTTCTGTTTTTCCCATTGGTTGACATTTGGACCTACTTTGTAAAGAAGTAAATAAATATCAGGGGACAGTGTCACACACATTGATCAAGCTCAAACTAAGCTCTAGGCTTGTACTATGGTGTGTATTGTGCAACAAAGTTTAAGTCAATAAATAAAGTAACAAAGGAATCTTTCCACGGTTAACGTAGCCTTCGATTATCTCTTTGACAAGGGTGCCAAGTTTAAGCATTAAAACCCATCGTTCATTCGAGTGGCAGAGACATGTAAATGAACCATTCTGCTTTTTTAAGGACTACTTGGAAGGAACGTCTCTTGCGTTTAAGTCAGCAAGCTCTGCAATAAAATCACGACACTATAACGTCTCTAAAAAACACATTATTTCCTTTTTTTGAATTGAAATCCTAAATTAAAATACGAGTGGAACATCTGTTTCTTTATCACATACATACTACCACCAGACTCACCAGGAATAATTTATTTGACACGCCATTGTACCTCTAGTGATAGAGACGTTGAACATCCGAATCTTGATCACATACATCTGTCAACAGGAATAATTTATTTGATTGAGACGTATTTGCAAGCCCAATAAAGGTTAATATTATTGCCAGTAACATACATAAATACTTACATGCCCTTTTAAACTCGCTGTTGGGCTTAAAAAATGTTGCAGACGTAACACAACCAAGAAACTTACATTCTATGGAGAATACGATGTGTACAGTCAAAGTATGAAGATACTAAATATGTTCCCAATGCGTCAAATATGTCCACAGCCTACAAGCAAGGTCTATGTTTACATATATTTGGCGCAATGGCGCTATAGATACTAGTGCTTTGCACTGTTCAATGAATCGAACGACCCTCCAAGAAGGAAAAAACTTGCATATCTTTTCTTCATTGAGATGAGTGACGCAAAGCTTCCTTTCCAACTTTGCTCTGTATAAAAATCTTCATGGTTACAGTCGAGACCATAACCATGTGTACACTTTAGTACCTTGTCTAATTATTGTCATTTTTAAACTGCCGTACAATAATTGTCACAGCGCTTAAAGTTATTATTTATGACCTCGACTCTTTATCCATTGTGGTGCAAATTATGATATTGGCTCTATGATCGGAGCTTGTTCCCTTCGATTACCCACCGACAAGGGTGTGCGGGAAAAGCGTTAAAAGCCATGAATGACAATGCCGAAGTCAAAACTCATTATTTTTCCATTAAATTCACATTACAACCCAAATATAACACAAGAGTTAGTACCAGTGCCCTCAGTAGACGGGTTTTTGACGACGTGATGTTTAAATAATTTGATTATCGTCATTTTTGGTGCCGTTGTTAGTAGCAGCAGCAGCATACTTGGAAGTACTCGAGAACAATGTTAGAGATGAAACAAAAAGGATAACTATATTTTTTGGGTTCATACCCTGAAGTCAGCGTCCCACAATATCTACTAGGCGAATACTAGGCGACCTTAGATAGGCTGACCTATACCTACCTTTCTAAAAGAAGTTATTTTTTGTGATCTTTAGACGCTTTTTTTTTTAATTTACTTTATTAGGGTTCCTTACAAAAATAAAAAAACGGAACCCTTATAGGATCACTCGTGCGTCAGTCTGACCATCCGTCTGTCACAGCCACTTTGCTCCGAAAGTACTGGAGTGTTTGAGTTGAAATTTGGTACACATGTACATTGATGCCCAAAAACAGATGTGCCAAGTAAATATTTAAAAAAAAAGGCATTTTCGGAGGGAAAGATAAAAAATAAATAAAAAATTGCAAACCTTACTGTGTCATGTATCAAATGAAAGGGCTCGTTATGAGGATCTCAAATATATTATGATTTTATTAATGATAGAAAACGCAAATTGATTATTCCCCTCGCAAAATATAGATAGTTCATTGCTTATAGATCAGAGAAAACCTATAAGAATTCTATAAAAAATGTATATTAAAATATTACCTATGTAACGGAACCTCTCTCCACGCGAGTTCATTTTGCACTTGGACGGGTTTTATTGTTGCTGTCATCTCACCTTACTGGATGCAAGCAAACAATCTTCTCTTCTCTTCTCTCCCAAAATTCATCACTACAGCAAAGTTTATGGCCACACCGGTAGAGACAGACCGAGCCTACGCTAAAGCCTTACAATGTGGCCGCAGCATTAGAGCAGGGCCGAGATTCTAGTCGGTAAAAACCATATCGTCATTGACTTGTTATAGTATTGCCAACGTTTTGAAGGCAAAAAAAAAGTGGAGAATTCAAACGCTTTTTGATTTTGTATCAGCAAAATTAAAAACACAATACAAACAAAAAAACTGAACATCATGGTATGTACAGTATTCTCGACTGTGCCAAATCAGGGGAACAACACCGTAACAGGTCAAACTCGAGCAATACACGAGGTGGCCAGATAAAAACCAAATGCTTATAATTGGCTTATTAGCAAACGCGGCGATTGGTGCCATTACCATGCTTCATACATCTCCTTGCAACTCTATTCCCCCCTCACCGCTACCCCCTGAAATCGTTGCGAGGCTGTAAGATGAGACAAACACACGTGGTGAAAAAGAGCCACGTCACATGCAACCTTCGTTGCTGACGCGCCTTCGATTATGATTTTGACGAGGGTTGCGTGACGTAAGTGATAGGATACGTGACATAAATTATAAAAATAAATAGGGACGTCATCGCACATGATTAAAAAGTCTAACAATTTTTTTTAAAATTAAAATCCCACATTGTACCTTTAGTCCAAATGACACGCTAGCACGTTTGTCTCCTCTAGCAACAAAAAAACTGTCAATGACTCGCTGCTGATATTTTATCAATCGAATTATTTTAATTACAAACGTATTATTTTGATATGGAAGGAATACAAATCAAGTGGCCAAACCAACATGATCCTGTGACTTGTCCAACTCTTTGTAGCACTCTGTCCTTACTCGTCCTCTTTTTTATTCCGGGAAGGGTTTTTGTAATGGATTCTGAATATTGATTACAGGACATCATAAAGATAGTTTGCATCATATTTACATAGAGGTCCTTTTATCTTCGATCACCTTTCTATGACAAACTAACTGGCACGCCACAAGGCAATTTATGAAGTATTTTTTCAATATTGTGAAATGTTTTTGGTTTTGCGGTTAAATTTGATACTAGTGGGATGATATGATAAGAAGTAAGTACATCCTTAATCCACAATAATTTTCATATTAAAACCGGGCAAGAACATGTCAAATCGTGTTGATATACCGTAAAAAAAAAACTTTGTATAGACGTACGACGGACAGACGGACATTGCGGAACTATAAGGGTTCCTAGTTTGACTTTGGAACCCAATATGTGACAATGTGTCCGTCTGTTCTTCCGTTAATTTTGTGTTAAAATTATTAAATGTATAAAAAAAACTTTTAATCTTAAAGTAAACTTAAATTTTCAAACTCAGCAAGAGTGAAGCAAACGTTGCTTTGTTTAGCTTTTGAAACTGTTAAACCTTATGTTCAACAAGTGGTAACATCGCGATTTACTTTACCAGCTTGCCATCAAACCGTACCTGACATAATTATGGTTGCCCATAAGGGGTATTATTCATTTTAACAACTCGCTTATCGATTCGTCAACGAAGTGTCAACCGGCAACCTCACGGCAAACTAATGGCCTCTCACTCGTACAATACGTAAACAGGTCCAAATGGCAAAATTTAAACCTGACCCATAAATCGTAAGAATTGTCTAACAAAATGTCACTGTGACTCAGTACTATGGTGCGTCAGGGTTCTATTTTTCTAGCATAGAAGCATTTCGTCTTGGTCCTCAGTGTTGGCAACGCATTTAAAGCCTTAGGATTGCAGTCTTGAGATTGCAGACTTGATAATTCAAATGTCTATGGGGCTCAGATCCCACTTAACATCAGGCGGCCCGGCCTCAGTGTTGATGTGCCTTCCCATTGCGATAAAAAATAATGTTGTTGCCAAACTACTTCGCCGACAAAGCCTGCGACCAAATTAAAAACACACGCACTCGAATGTTAAAAAAATGCACTGCCTTCTATGCTCTGTGTTTTGTCGAGACAATACGAGTATATGCTTGTCTTGTTTTTTTTTCTACTATGAAGAAGGCAAACCACCACACAAGCCACCTGATGGTAAGTGGTTAAGGTAAGGTCAACCCTTATCAACCCTTCACATATTCTTTAATGTTTACAGTCGTTCCCAGAATGCATGTCACGCCCGTTCTAGTTTGATCCAAACACTTTGTAGTGGCTAAACTATGTACGTCCCCCTTCATTAAATTATTATAAACATCTGCAATTTTAGCCACAACACGTTTCGTGCACCCGAGAGACTACACGAGTTGCCGACACATTGCTGTTATAACGATATTTGCTAGAGATGCAACGTGTATAAAACACTATCCGGTATCCACGATATCGAAAACCAAATAGTTATTTCAGAATAAAAAAACAGTAAATATAAATCAGAATCACAATCACAAAAGAATGGTTATGATACACAGAATTGTTTTACACTGGTTAATTTTACAAATAATAAAATAAAGAACACAAGGTACAACCGCATACACTACTAGACTGCGGTCTACAAGTGTTGATTTCAGTCCACACCTCCACATGGCTTTATTCATTATTAATTCTGATGACCAACTTGTTTTGGCATTCGCTATTGGGATCAAAACAATTTATCAAAAACAATTTATCAAGCTAATGCTGATTCATATACACAAATATGCAACACCAAGTGAAGTGCTTCCATGAAGGATTAGTTGTACGTTACCAGTGCAATCTTAGTTTCATTATTATACATATGAAACCGAATGAAACCGAATGTCATCGTCAGATAATAAAAAAGGACAGGGTTGACAAGGTTCAATACGCGTCATTACTCTCAGCCGTTTTAACTGCCGGATATTCTACCGATAACCACGGCGGCTGTCCGGTATCCGGTATCTGTCCAAACATTCACTCGTAGCATCTCTAATATTTACCTACCCTTTGGGTTGTCGTTATCCCCAGTTAGTACGCTAATGTTGGTCTAATGCAGAGTGAATTTTGCAACATCGTCTATGTACATTGCATATCACAATGCTTGCATTCATCTAGAGAACCGCTGTAGTTGGACAATCTTTACTTGCTTATTCGCATACTTGTACCAGAGACCTCATGATGAAGTGACAATCTGCCAAGTTCCAGCCAGTGAAAGAGATAAAGTTACAGCAATTATATAGCTCTGTTCCCTTCACTACGTAGAACTTTGGAGGTTGTTACTTTATAATACGGCCACAGATTTGTTGTTCTCATGCTTTCCGTATGTAACAAAGGTAAATTCTAAGATAGATATTTACATAGATAGTTATAAGATAAATAACAAACTTGACCCGTTTTAGTGTTAATACAGTACCGTAACTACGTGCTTGTGTGTATCTTCAAATTCGGTTGGTTGTCAATTTGACGGTTTACCCTTGATATATCGAAACTCATTTCATAGAACGTTTCACTTCGCCGAATTTTCATTTCATCGACAGGCAATTTTCATTTCCACGTGCTGGAGCTTTATTTTTTTTGTGGTCCTACCTAACCTAACAAGCTACGTAACGAATTGTTAAGATAACCTGAAAACTATAAGGTTTCAGCAGAAATTAGCTTTCGACGAAATGAAATTCGGTGAAATGACTCATTCGATGATATATTTTTCGATATTTCATGGGGATCCCCAATTGGACGAATCTAGAATGAAGTTACCATGATGTCTATGAATTGAAGATAATAATGAGATTTTTTTTAACCTGCAACCAAAGTCACTTATTACACACGAAAATGTTATTAAAACGTCCTGACAGGATAACTTCATTTAGCCGTTTAGTAATTCGCAATGAAAAAATATTCAGTACATTATTGGCCATGGACTCTTACTAACTGCTCGCAGGTGAGTTGTTAACAAAAGTCAACGCCCTGAACTCTTGAGAAGGTAAATAACTCTGTCTGTCCACCTCGGGGAGAACCAGCGCATCTATCACAAGTTTTACTTGCGTCGAATCAAGTAGTTTATTGCGCTCTTAAAACAGTCTTCGGGTTATATTTCTCTCAACCTCATACACACAACTTTACTTGAACTCTTGATATTTAATTGAGTTAAAGAAGTCTAATATAACTCTGGAAGGGTTAGAATATGTTTGCTACAAAATTACGTGGGCCTATCCAAGGTTATTATCGCAAACGTAAACATTTGTTGAAAACTGTCAAAGTGTATGGAATTAACACAAGCTCTTGAAGGGACCGTCTGCTGCTTACTTCCATCCTATACATTTTCGATAACGATAACCTTCTTGCAATGTACTCAATGTCACCTTAATAACTGTGACAATTCATATTAAACATGACATTAAAGAGACAAGGTACGAAAGTGTACATAATATTTATAAACTCTACTGGATATTATCTAAGAGCACTGGATGACCGACTGATCCATAATCGTTTGCAGATTGTAGCTGCATCACTTCTCACACACTAAAGTTTAAACGTAAATCACTCACGTAAAGTTGTCGTCCTTTTTATTGTGTATAATGGGGTCCGTTCATTTGACCAAAAGTACGTTTGACAAACGTATCATTTTACAAACTTTCATTTCGCAAAAACGTGTTTGTGCTTACACCATTACATATTACATAGGTTAAATGAGCTTGGTAAATGATGATTTGGTAAAACATTAGTGAACCCTGTATAATGTTCAAAATGGACAGATATGACGGGTGAAGATCAGGGGGCTCAGATCCCTCTGACATACTGTGGGCGCTACGTGGGTAGTGTTGGAGAATATAAAAAGGTTTTGCAGAGAACTCGTATAATAACGTAGGTAGGTACTACAATCAAGTAAATGCACAAGGTAGGAACGCGGGACGGTTTCTACAGTTGGATGTGGTCTATGCGACGGCTCAGCAGGTAAGAAGCCTCCGCCGCCCCAGCTCGCCCTTAAGTAGACTCCGTCGAACGCCCTAGAGGGCGCTGGCGTTCCAACCGGAAGAACCAAATGGCGCGAATCATGATTAATACGACAGATATATTTAGTATGTGATAAAAGAATAGTTCAGAAAAAAACATGAATACAGATATTTCTGAGTGTCCTGGTGGAGCCAAGGAGTCATTTACGTATTACGTAAGCACCAAGTGGGCGGAGAATTCTCTTGACATACCTATTTTTGATGACAAAGCGGGTAGAGGATTTGAATGGCGGTTACGTGAGGTCTCTGGTAGTGTAAAAAAAAAAATTTAATTCCATTGAAAAGTATCATAATTTCAGGCTTCCAAGGAGATCTCTTCTACCTATGCTTCTTCTTACTATGCTTACTTAAACTGACAAGGCGGAGGGGAGGGGAGGGTAAAAACTGGCGAAAAATCTGCTAACGAACTTAAATGGCCCCCACACAAGATTGATTCAAATGTAATTGACGCGCCACGCCAGGACATGGAAAACGTTTACCCATTAAACTTTATGTAGTTTTTCCGTGGACTTGCTCATTGCTATGCGTCCCGGCAGGTATCGTTAGTTTGGGGTAGTTCGGGTATCGTCAGCTGTACGCACATCTGTTAACCGGAACCCTTGTGTGAAAATACCTTGAGAAGATGCGAAACCATGTTTGTTGGTGATAGATTTAAAATAAAAAAGGCAAATGGTTGAGATTTTGAAAAAGGAAGAGAGGATACTTTTATATAGGGAAATAGACACAAAGTGGTTATTAATGAATTTTAAAACGGAAATATTATATTGTTTTAAAAACGTCCTCGGCCTCTATTCTAGGCTGATAAACCCGTATGTTGCTTTTAACTTGGCCTCCATTACTATCAAGTAAATAAGAGCTATCAAAATGTTGACAATACAATATAAAGTCAAAGACGATATGGTTTTACCGACTAGAATCTTGGCTCGTGCTCTGGTTTTACAGGAGCAAATCAAACGACTAGGGTAACTAAAAACTGAATTTTAGACTCGTAACTATTTTTATTTACCTTTAACGACTACATTTCTTGCTTGCTTAGCTCTTTGAATTTAACAGTCGGACTGATTTGGTTCTGCCACTGACTTCCCAGAAATCAGAAAACTATTTTGCAGAGTTTATGAAAAGGAATTCTGACGTCCGTATTAATTTAAGTAGTCTCAAAGATGTAAAGGATTTACCACTGGCTTAAATTTTAATAACTTTTTGGTGTACTGCCTTTTTGACGAAATATGTTTCGTCTAATATCATTCCCCAACTAAATTATTGCAGTACTATTATTTCGCAAACTTTTTATTTGCTCAAATTATTATTTGACAAAATAGTGGCATATCGAAAAAATATCACATTATATCAGTTTGCCAAAGTATTCAGTTGCAAAAACTTAAAGAGCAAAAAGTTGTTATGCCAAATGATCAATAACCAGAATGAAAATATGACATTTAAACTTCTTGGGAAGTGATAATTTGCGATATAATCGCTTATTCATTAGTAAACCATAACTTTATAAATGTTTGAGTTTCATGATGACTGCCATTTCTGCTTTATAGATGACCTGCCAAAGGCTACCAGACATAATTGCATGCTTTTTGCAGACGACACCACTGTACTTTTAAAGGGTAACGATGACGAATCATTTGAAGAAACTGTTAATAACGCCTTAGTAGATATAGGTAATTGGCTTGATAATAATAATTTAAATTTGAATATTAGTAAGACAAAAATGATACATATGAAAAGTAAACATATTGCGCTGGTCATTAAATACCAGGACGCCCATGTAGAGGAAGTAAAGTCGACCACATGTTTGGGATTGACCATTGATTGTTTTTGCAATTGGAAGACTCACATTTAAATCTTACGTACTAAATTGAACAGGTTTTTATATGTTTTGCATCGTGTTCGCAATGTGGTGTCGGAAGCGGCGGCTTTGACGGCATATCACGAATATGTGGCATCCCTTTTAAGATACTGCACCATTTTGTGGGGGAATTCAATGGATGCAAAAATAAATGTACAGGGGCAGTATGCCGCGAACAATGTAGACCATTATTCAAAAGTAGAAAAATATTGTCATTGCCGGCCTTGTAGATTTTTGAAATTTGTATATTTGTCAGGAAACACTCATCTAATTTTAAGATTATCACAAAAACATCAATACGAGGTGCATATAGGAGCGCTTTAGTCAGAAATAATGTTCTTGGAATGGCCGTGATTTTTTTTTTATTTATTGACTGACAATTTTAAGGCTGCAATTGTAGTTTATAAGGATAATGAGTCATTAATGAGTATTTTTTGTATTATTTATTTCTATGACTGTATGACATTATGAAATTATGTAATAGTATGACATTAATTAATATTTAATATTCAATGTATTCCCTGATATTTGTCTAAGTTAACTGTAAAATATTTGTACGCCACACAAAATGGCAAATGAGGTTGGAAAACAATGAAATGTAACACCTATTTATACCCTTATTAACGCAAGTAAAATTGATTTAATTTGATTTGATGTGATGGGGTTTCTACCATAGCTTAAACAAACTTGAACACAGCAAAGTACTCAAAGCATTCGCCAACCCGTTTTATCCTTAAAGGTAATCTAAAGAAGTTAAATCTCATTCAAAAATAAACTGTAAATTTAGCCCGAAACACTTGAATATCTTTTAATGAAATTCAAAATCTTATAGAACTTTGCCTTTGAAATGTTCCTGCATTGTGCAAGCCACGAGCATTTCATTGTTCTCTACAATGATGCAGTTTCGGGGAATTTGATAAAGCGGGATTTAGCTCAGGACTTGAAAGGGATACCTTTTAGTCTGAGCTTTAATTAGGTAGTTACCTAACCTAATTACTCGTATGTCGTTTGGGTTGTGAACAGCCATATACTCTCTTTCATAATTTTTATAAAGCTTTGTGAACTTCATTCGTTTTCTATTTATTTGTGTGTGAGTTTGTATAATTTAACTCTTACAAGTCAGTTTTGAACTGGTTCTATTGTTCAAATGGGCTCAAGTTTGGAATTCATAAACCATATGGTAATGCAATTTAATACCTAAAAACTGATCTGATAATGGAGACTGAAGGTTTTCGGCTGCACTAAATGTACCCACCAAGTTTGAATTCGTAAGTTTGGTGTTGATAAAGATATATTGAGAGATTATTCGCACTGAGAAAAAAATATATTGATGTTGCAATGAAACCAAGAAACTCCTAATGGTAACAATTAATGATCATACATTACAGCGAGGTTGTGGCGCGGCTACCGCCATGTTTCACAGACATGTGCAGACTATATGCCAGTTTGTTGAGTTCCGTTACTGAACGGGGGGGGGGGGGGGGGGGGGATGCCTTCACTTACTTAGGAACCTTCACATACATCATCACTCGTATATACAGTCACGGACTTTAATTGTTATGCCACTATGGAACCGTCTCATGATGATGATGAAGTGACTAGATAGAAATAACGTGGGAATTAATCGTAGGTTTTATACAACAAGGTTCTACAGTGGTATATCAATTGAAGTCCGTGAGCGTACATACATCATCGCATAAATATGCCTGAGCTGTGCGTGCGTCCTTCTTAACTTTAAAGAGCTGTATCTTTTTACCGTAAAAGATATCGGGCTGTTTTTTTCACAATATGCGTTATCATCACAGCGAATTTACTTACATTTTTTTAAAAGAAAGTTGAAAAATTATGGGGTCCCCCGGATTTTTTGGTGTGTTAACATTTAAATAGAGTAGAGTTGTAAATAATCAGCACGCACGTTTGTTGACGAAGCTTTAAAAACCGTCTGCACTGGAACGTAAACCTTACAGGCTCTTAAATTAATTAATGTGTTTGATAGGATCGGCAAATTATCATTAGTTAATTAAAACTAATACTACATTTTATATAAATACAATACAAGACAAAACAAAAATTTTTATTGGACACCACATACAACAAAGACTAAGATACAGGCGGTCTTATCGCTTAATAGCAATCTCTTCCACACAACCAAATATTTACAACCATAGAAATTCTTGACGCTAGTTAACTGCTTACAGGCGGTTAAACCAACCGTTTTAAACAATAAGTTATTCCACTTTATAACTGTTGTATTAATAAAGCTTTTTCTTAACTAGTATATTAACTAGTCTATGTGTTAGTTAATCCAGGGTAAAAGCTATCTCCATTTCGAATTTCATCCAAATCCGTCCAGCCGTTGCAGCGTGAAATATACCTCTACTTACAAACTTTCACTGTCGTTTATAATATTAGTAAGGAATTGATCATAAATGACTGAAAAACTACTTTCTTAATTTAAAATTTAATTATTAGGATTAGTTGCATTTTGACGAACGACACGTTTTTCACGTATATTATATTATATTAAAATGAACAAATATCAGTAGACAACTTCATACAAATTAACCTAAGTCCCCAAAGAAGCTCTAGGATTGTATGGGTAATAACTACATAGAAAACACCCAAAACTCAGAAACAATCTCCTGTACTTCTAAAGTACCTACTTTTTGATATCTGTGACGCCTTTTGTACACTATTTTATTTTCGTACAGTAAAGTATCAACTGAAATAAAGTTGCCAGCAAATAATATCTAAACCAACTGTCTTATAACATTTAAATATCGAATTTAAATCTCTACCAAGTTCGCGATACTATTCCGAGTCGAACTACAAAAATACTTATGGCCCAGTACCTACTTGTTATGGCCTGCGCAAACCGGCGGACGGGACGGCAGAGGATATCAAATTTATTAATTTATATTGAGTGCTATTCCAATTGAAATGTGGTATAAATTTCAATGCTTTGAGACCGACCTCGGAGCATCGCAGCGGATTGCGGCGGAGGTAATTTATAGGAAAATCTCCCGCCGGTTTGCGCTGGCCCTTAAGCTTACTAACAAGCTGTAACTGTACCCGTAGCAGTTACAGTAACAAGCTTCTAGTGGCGAGCAGGCTCGCAAGCCTGCGAACACATCACGATTTTTCGGGAAAAAGTAAAACGAACATAAAAGTAAGTAACAGCCATTTACTGAAACGGTAATATTGAGGAGAATAAAGCAGCATAATGACATTACCTACACAATCACAAGTCATTTTTGGTACAGTTTTTTTAACAACATCTCTAAATAGTTCCGTGGTAATAAAAATATATTTATTCAACAACTTTTTTATTCAAAAAGTTGAAGATGTTCGGTTTTACAATTTTCCTCTATATTTTACTTTTTGCTTGTGCGGCTTTATTCTGCGGGGCGACGAATAAATTTTATGCCTTACAAGTATTAGGTAGATTAAACGTGCATTATGACTTTCATAGTTAGTGCAAATAAGATTAGGTATTTAGACGCTCAGGTAATGTAAAATTATGGTGACAAAACAGTGATTAGCATTATGGATTATTGCAAATGCATGTTATGCCAAATATTACTTACGGCAAACCTGCTTTGAGATATGACTTTACCAAACCAAGGATATTATGGATTGCGAATGACAACCCACGATTTTACATGCAACAGTAATAGTATCTTCTCGCGCTTTACATACAAGCGCTACCAGGATACCAACATAACGCGTTTACCCACACGCGGTGGGTAAATTAGAGGGCAAATGAGCCGAATGTAGTTTGCCGTTCGCGTATTTGTGTTGATCCGACATTACGATGCGTCGTCACGATCACGTCACGACACGTAATTCAGTACGAACACGAATCGAATTTCGATCGAGTCATACGCTTGCGGTTATTTATATTGTAATGTTCAGTGATTGCTTTGTATCTAAACACTTCTATGTAAAAAAATTTAAAAAAAATATCAGTAAATAGGTCACATGAAGGCTCTACACGTCGGTAATATAGAGTGAATCTACCAGCGCTTAGAACAAGACCTTTTGCGGAGAAGAATTCATATTAAAAAAAAACAAATGCGACTATGTTCGTTATTGACATAGATTACTGCAAACATTATGGTCTTCTGTATCACTTGGCTAGATTCAAAAACCGGACAAGAGCATGTCGGACCTTGCTCAGTGTAGGGTTCCGAAGCCACTACGTACTACAAACATAAAAACAACAAGTAATAACTAATTTTGTATTTAAAGTCATTTGGTGCATTTTTAGATGATTTTAGTAAGTAGAAACACTAGTCGTGATAGTTTTTCTTTTAAATTCGTTGTATGCGCACACTAGACTGTAACAAAAATTAGCGCTTTTAGCTTAATATTTCATAAACGGATCCCTTAATTTAAAATAATTCTCAAAAACCCGCAATATTTTTGTAAGACCTACCCAACGACATCTCGCACTATGGTGTAGACGAGAAAAAAAATACATCCCCACGTTACGTCTAGGGGAGGTAGATAAAAAAAAATGTTTTCAAGATTTTATTTTACCTTTTTGTTGGCGTAACTAATATATACTCATGCCAAATTACAGCTTTCTAGTACTAAGAGTCTCTAAGCTAGGCTGCGGACGGACGGACGGAAGGACATGGCGAAACTATAAGAGTTCCTAGTTTGACTACGGAACCCTAAAACCCTGATGACCTTGGTTGCACATACTTGCGTTTATTACCTACAAGGCATTTTTACTTAAAACTAAAAATAAAATGAATAGTTGAGAGGGTACTGTATTTGAAACACACAGTTATAAAAGGGACGGTAAATATACGCATTTATAAATCATAAATAGGGCGCTCAAGAAAAAGTACTTATAAAAAAGGAGTGTTGAAATATTTTTAACGAGCTGTATATAAATATAACCTTTCGTTTACTCCTTAAATATTCCCGGAAAACGTTACAAATTGCATATTTTTTTATGTAAAATATTCTTTATTCAAAGGCTGACGATCCTTGTCACTAACACGCTTAATTACGTGCTTTTAATTAAAAAACGCAACAAAAATTCTGCTCTATATTGCGGTCTTTATAATGTAACTCTTCCTGTACATTATGCAACCACATTAACGAGAAGGCATGTACTTAATTTGTGATAAAAGTGTAAAATTACAAAGGCGCGATGAGGTTTCCACAATTGTTCCACATTTGTTTATGCAAATATGACGCCTTATAACGACGCATAATGGCTATAAGAGAACTGTCACCACGTGAATACTTAAATATAATTGCGGTGTTACGGTTATATTCGCGTATTTCGTTGTTTGGTAAAATAATACATGTTATGTAATGCATAAGTAATTTTATGCAAGTAATTTGTTTGTTAGCACACAAGCAACCGTATGGTTACTGGGATCTAAAACCTATAGACAATTGCAATCGTAAGAATTTAATCCTAAGACGGCAAATACATTGCCTATAGATTAAGGTAGAATAACGCCTGTTATCCTACAGCCAGTCCGAAGTTTTGTTTCCACAATGTGTTTCTTTCATTTAATTTAGAATTAAATACTGAACCCTTCTTCAAAATGTTCAGCGATATCCCTACAGAACCTAAAGGTAAGGTTAGGTTTGTTTTATAACAATTCAGGAAAGTTAATCAGTTATAAAAAAAACATTTTCTATGTTATGAAAATTCGGACAAACGAAACAGATGGTAACTGAATTTTAACCTTGTGATAGGTAACCACAGTGCCTCTATGTTACTTAGTCATTTGATAGCCCATTTTGTTCTCACACAACAGCAAATTATTGCTCGGCTGTATTTAAATGATGATTATAAGAATTCGTTACTACTATATGGTCTATTTAAAAAAAAAGTTTGGTGATGGGCTTCCAACCTGTCACTAATACGCTAGTAAACTTCTTAGCCTATTTGTGGAAAAAGTGGATACTGAATTATCTCTGCCTACCCCACTCTGGGATTACAGCCGTGAAGGTAATATATGTACGTAAATTCCAAAACATCTGTGATCAATTATATTCCAATTAGGATACCGCCTCAACTTCGCCTTGCTTCGGTGCGATTGAATTACTCATTCGCTTCCATGCACGAATACAAGCTCCTTGATTACGTTACTCCTTCATGCATTGTGCATTGATCACAGGGCGGAACAGTAATATGCCATTTCCCGGTGAGGTCCCTTAGGAGGAGCTATAGCGGAAAACGATGCCGTTAAAGCATGTACTCGTACACAGTTACATTTGAAGGGTGCACGGAAAGAACATGTCTAGTCACATTAGTAACTTTTTGAGATATCGCAATTTGAAAGTTAGGAATCATGTCATTTTGTACGTAATTTTCGTATAAAGGTTTTTTTAAGAGTGAAAAATTACAAGTTGTATGAAGATTTATATCTGAAACTGTAGTAGTAGTGTGTAGGTAATAGTTCATTTCGTCCTCAACATTTCCAGATACAACACCCATTTTCAAAAAAAAGTGACTAGGCACGTTCTTTCCGTGGACCCTTCATTTGGCCTTGTGAATAAGAGAAATTGATTTATGTATCAGAGAATACATCAATCAATTTATTTTTCGAAAACTTAGGTCAGAACGGTTCACGTGAATGTTAGGGACTACATCAGATGTAAACAAAATCAAACGAACCAATTCACCACGATTACTCGATAAACACGTACAATCAAGTGAGGTCTTTGCAATGATTTACATTAGATATTTTCATATTAAGTTTAAGATGAGATAACTATACATAAAAACTTGCTTGGGGAATATTTGAGGTTATGTTGTCTCTGCCCCTTTGGGAAACAGGCGTGATTTAATGTATGTATGTATGTGTCAAACAGTACTAATTTGATTACATCATTCATAAGTTCTATTGACGTAATCGTCCCATAATCTATATTTGCGGGTGGTAGGGCTCTGTGCAGAGTCCGTCCGGATCGCTACCACCATCTTATCCATTAACCTACCGCCAAACAGCAGTGTTCGCACTGTTGTGTTCCGGTTTGGGGATAAGACAGCCGGTGTAATGACTAGCATAGAGGCATTCCATCTTAGTCCTCAGGGTTGGCAACGCATTTGCAGTCTTAGTCTTGTAGTCTTGTGAATGCGAATGTCTATGGGTCACAGTTTCCGCTTACCATCAGGTGGCCTGTGTGCTCGTTTGCCTTCTCTATGTCATAAAAAAAAAAAAAAACTTCCCTTAAGTCGGCTAGACATCATTATAAGTAGGTACTGTAACGCCCGTATGAATTATCACCTAAGCGCTGCATCAATTTACATTTACTTACTCGAATAATGTTTGGCTCCGTGCAAGTCAGGAGAGGAATTTTGACAATATTTAGGGTTCGGGCGTATTTTAGTCTCGAGAAAAAAAAAAAAAAAAAAATTTGATTACAAACATCACGGGACAATCTCACAAAAATTGACCTTGTCCCAAACTAAGCTATACAACGACTAAGATAACATACTTATAGAGAGAAATACTTAGAAAACATCCAAAACGGAAACAAATTATATGCGCTCAATACGTCATCTCAAAAATATTGGCTCTTGCTATTAGTTGAGTAGGGTGATGGAAATTTGATTCTTACGTTACAGAAAATAAGACAGTCAAATTATAACCTTATGCACTTTGAAGTAGGAGTTAAGGGTCCAATATTCAACCTTCAGATAAGTGTCCAACATTGGTGCCGTTACCCTAGCCTTGATAGTTGACGAGTTATTATTAATGGACAAACAGATGAGTTTTGAATTTTTATCTTTGCTTTTTATGAGACATGTTCATTTATCATTGTCCTTTCTTGTCAAACATATTAAAACCGACACAAATCATAAAAATATGAGATTAAAAAGGGTCGTGCCACCTGATACGATCATTTTAAAAGCCCTGCCTCCGGCTAAATATTATTAACTCATGCCATGTTAAATTTTCTGTTACTGCTCTCGGTACGTAAATTATACGTTTTTTTCCGGGCATTTTTTTGTTACAAATGTTTTACCGAAAAACATGTGGTGTCTGAAATATTTTTACAGGGCCGACCACAATGAATTAATTCATTATTAGGCTATGAAGATTAAAATAATACTAATAATAAATTAAAAACCAGCCAAGTGCAAGTTGAACTCGCGTTGAGAGATAAGCTTTTTTTTAAAGAATTCTTATTAGTTTTCCCATAAACTACGAGCAATTAACTTTACGTTGTAATAAATATAGGCTTGGTAGTTTCGGAGATCCTCGGTATAGTCAATTTCGTCTTCTTTCATGAATAAATCATAACTATTTATTTTAGAATAAAAACAAAAATATTTTTGAGATTCTCACAACGAGCCCTCTCATTTGATGTATACACGACAGTAAGGTTTGCAAATATATTATTTTGATATCCTAATTTGATATCCGAAAATGACCCTTATTATAAATTTTTTTTTTATTAACTTTGCACGTCTGTGTTTGGGTCAACAATTTACATATGTGTACCAAATTTCAACTCAATCTGTCCTATAGTGTCGGAGCAAATTAGCTGTGACTGACGGACGGACAGACAGACGCACGGACGATCATATAAAGGTACCTTTTTTTATTTTTTTGAACGTGTTCCTAAAAAACACAAAAAGTTCGTAGTAAAATGACCAAATTAAACGATACACAAAATTATCTAACAGGTTTACTAGCTCATACAGCAGCGTATTGCTATGGAACGGAGCCGAAGCCGACGCGCTCATCGAAACAGTGCATTAAACTTGTCCTTACAAAAACACTTAATTAAAAACCAATTGACAGTTAAAAAAATGCGCATGAAATATTTTTTACGTGGTAAACTTAGAACTAAGGTGTATTTTTGCGACTTAAAGCAGAAATACAATTGCCAAGGCGGCGCCATTTTGTGGCAATGCACGCACGCATTTGCATCAAAACAAATGTGTGGGTGTGAATCGATTTAACAGGAGCGATGTGAATTCAGCCTACCACCGCAAAAGGTCGCCGTGTAGGGTGATGGCATCAATAACTAATAGGACAAGGACACTTGACTTGATTCTTAAGTTATAGAAGATAAAGGTTATTCATTTGTTTTGATACAATCAATTTATAAACTAATGATTTTTGAATTTAGAGTTAAATGTCCATTGTTGGTGCTTTCAGCTAAACGTGTCCAACATTGATGCCGTGTCGCCCTATGGCTAGCCCAAGTTGTAAAGTCATTGTCGCGGCAGACGTGCCCTGTTCATTTGCCGCTAAGTAATGAACAATGTGCTGTTGGCGACCAGGGGACTGTGACCTTGACTCTGCATGCATGCTCCTCAATGCTCTGATTCATTTGTACCTTTATTTTCATAATTTAGTGCCGCTTTATTTTTATGTTCTACATATCATAACATACATACATAAATTCACACCTGTGACAGATTGCAAGCCCATCGCCTAACAGTACTACAAGCTTTTATTCCCTTAGTCGCCTCTTACGACATCCACAGGAAGACATGGAGTCTCACTATTCTAACCTGGCAACCACACGCATACCTAATATAGACCTGACATAATCGTGCTGAATAATTAGAGATTGGTCACTGATTTTACTTATGTGAGTAAGTTAACATTGCTTAAACATTATACTCATATAAAAGCTAGATGGGATCAAACAAAGTCGAACCGAGGCCCTGCACGTATGCACTACCATGATCTAATCGCGATTCGGGTAATTTTTAAACGTCTGACAGCATTCAGGGAGTTTGTAATCCCTGATGTTATTAGTGTAATTTTCAACGCACCATCATTGTATATTTAATTTAAGAACTACCGAAGTCAGCGGGATGCGGGCCGACGACGGTGACAGTGGCGCGTGGTGCCTTTGCTTAACTGGAGGGCATCGCCCGTGCGACGCTGCTCCTCGCGCCGCTGCCGCTCGTGGCTGGTTTTATGTAAATCTATGCATTAGAACGCGCCGCACCCCCCGCCACTGCCGCCGCCCTACAGCCAGCTGACTTCGTGTCATGTCTTCATGTCAACATGCATGTCTAGAAGATAACCGTCTAACTTATATCTAAGTAGGTATTACTTACCCAAATTAAATCGTTTTACAAAACAATATTATATTAAGTGTTAAAATCCAGTTTTTTCATCGGTTAGGTAATTATTATTATTATTATATATCTTTTAACGCCGCATACTTAATTTAATAATTATTAATCAATTTAAGTCTTCAAGACATGAATTTAAACAAAACGAACTATAGTTCCAAAAGGAACAAACCTCCGTGAACGTCTAACATGGTAATTAAGTAGCTGCGGCAATGAGCTGTGGCGATATAATAGCGTTATAGCGTAGTGCTTTACGAGTCGAGGGAGTGATGAGGGCAACTATGGGAATTCAAACAAAGCCGGAAGGCTAATAACGCTGCGAGAAATTATATAACGGACATGAAGGCTAATGGCAGTAATCTCCATGGCACCGGTGTCCGGTCGGGTCTATTACACTTTGTCATAAAGTATTTTTACAAGTTTTAATTTCACTTGTTCTGCCGTATGCATTTAAATGAATTTATAATGACATAGCTATGCAGTTCCGTTTAATCTGAGAGAAATGGACAGAGCTATACACCTGCATAGCCATGTATTACTGAATCACTAAGGAAAGAGGGAGATGACACGATCGTTCCTCCTTCTCGCTACGCCAACGTCAGAGTAACACGTCACGATCTGTCACTGCGCACCAGGCTAATGGAGATGGGAGACCCGAGGACGACACTTCACTTCATGTGCTAAACCAGGATAAGCTATCTCCATTTCAAATTTCATGCAAATCCGTCCAGCCGTTGCAGCGTGAAAGAGTTCCAAACATCCATCCATACATACAAACAGTCGCGTTATATAATATTAGTAAGGATGTCAACACTTTATTTTACAAAAGAAAAACTAGCGAGCTTATCCGTTTAACGTATCTCTTCCAGCTAACCCTTAAGAGATTGAGAATTGTGAAATTTGTGCATTGAGTAAGCAAGTGTACCTACATTTTTTTTTTAAGTCTTCGATGTTCTTACAATGTTGCAATCGTAATGATCACGGGTAAACAAAAACCTACCCTCTTATATTATGCTTTGTCCCTATCTGTCATTGTGACATTTGCATTGCACACAAAGTGACAACGCATACTTTAACTAAAATAGGTTTATAGTGATATTATAAATCAAAAGGTTAGTCTAAGTATTCCAACTGCGGTAAGAACTCGTTTCATTAACCTTAGTATCTTTAATAAACGCTTCGTAACGCAAAGCCCAAACGATGTAGTTGGAATTAATTAGTCGAAGCAAAATTGGCGCCCGTGCGGGTTTCGTCGAAATTTGATGATTATCGTGCAATTAACGTCTTGTACGATTATTAGCAAAGATGTAACGAAGTTAACGTAACGTGTTCGTTTGCGAGTAAACTTGCCAAAAGTTAACGTAGGTTAAACCTTCTAAAGATAAGGCATGGTGACACTCTTGGCGGTATTATTAAACTGAGATATTTACTGAGATCCCGGGGTCAAAACCCGGTAATAGTACATTGTTGCCTAGGCGCGGAAAGTAAGGGTTTTCTTGACGAGGTGGTTAGCTGGCCGAGCAATAGCGAGGCCTGCTAAAATACGAGTCAGGAAATCCTCGTTTCCGCCGAGGCATACATAATGCTTTTCTCAAACATGTGAGGAAATAATACAAATACATTTTTAAAAAGCAAGTAATTTAATTATGCAGAATGAACGAATGTTACCGACTGTCAATTGTTTTTAAATACTAACCATAGAAATTGGAATGCGAATTCAAAAAGAAACACACGAACTGTGCTAAAAAAGCGAGCAGTTACCTTGGCTGTTTGGAATTTTGGTCTTGGTCCTTTTGATTTTGTATGCAAATTGACAGCATTTTTAAGAAAAATATAGACATGGACGGAAAGTGTTTTCATATGGTTTTTTTACTCCTAGGAGTAAAATGAGGCTCTTTCCGTCCTTGTCTTCCAATCGGAAAACCGTTTTTTCCGAGCATGTTTGAGAAAAAGTAGATTGTTTTTCTTAATCCAATATTTTATAGAGGCTTTAGCCTTTATTCCCGTCTCAAGATACGTCAAGTCATAGAAAACTGCCAGGATGTCGTACCATGCGTGGTAATTACCGTACTCGCTAGCGAGTCGTATGCTCTGTCCCTCGCAGAGCTCGCAGCATTCTTATAGAGTGCGAGGGCCAGAGCATTCGACTCCAACGTTTTTTTTTTTTTTTTATGCTATAGGGAAGGCTGACGAGCACACAGGCCACCTGATGGTAAGTGGAAACTGTGACCCATAGACATTCGCATTCACAAGACTGCAAGCCTAAGACTGCAAATGCGCTGCCAACCCTGAGGACTAAGAATACTAAGATGGAATGCCTCTATGCTAGTCATTACACCGGCTGTCTTATCCCCAAACCGGAACACAACAATGCGAACACTGCTGTTTGGCGGTAGGTTAATGGATAAGATGGTGGTAGCGATCCGGACGGACCCCGCACAAGGTCCTACCACCCGCAAAGTTTCTGTTTTCTATCGACTCGAAATGTGTGAAGTTGACTTATGCGGTCGAGGCGATCTGTCATCAGCTTAATTGAATCAATTCAATTCAATTCAATTTCTGTATTATCAGTAATACCTTTTGAAGATATAGATTTCGATCGTAGTTCAGTCAAAGACTAATTGTTGAGCCACTGTGGAACCATGTCGCATAACGTTAATCTTTAGTTTTAGCGTAATTTCTATCACGTGGCTTGACTGTCATTATGACAGGGTTCTATAGTGACGCATCTCGCAGAAGGAGGAAGCGGAGAGGGCAAGAGTCTAACCTAACCTAACCTAACCTACTACTAAACCGTGCTTTCGATGAAATGACACATTCGGTCAAATCAGTATCGGTAAAACAAGGAGATCCCCTTAAAACAATGATCCAGCTACATTCTAGACTCGAACTTAAAGAATGATGGGCAAAAATGAAGAACCCAGCCCAATCACCAATAGAATTATAACGTAGGTATGTAGGCACTATTTACTGTAATGTTGTAAATAGTAAAATCGGCCAAGCGTGAGTCGGAAATACGGGAAATAGCATTGCAACGCATGCGGGGCACAGCTAGTGTAGTATTAAACGTTGTGTGTGTGAATATTTGAAGGCTGATAAATCTCTTCTCCGTGGTTTTTGTAGTTTGTCCCCATAGAAAATGAAGCTTATGTAACTAGCTTTCACGTGGTATACACGAGATTTGTATTGGTTATATAGGCCAATTTGCCCATCATTCCTTATCTTATGACGCAGCATGCTCTCTCAATCTGGAAACTTAAACCGACGAGATTTGATTACAGTGTTCACTGTTCAATGATCTGATAGCACTCGTGACATTAGTGACCACCACCAACCTATCGTTCTGGAAAACAAATCTCGAGCCGCAATTAACAGGCTTAAAAAAAAAAAACTTTATTAAGGCGGCGACAAACATTACCGCCAGGAGCTCAATATAGACATGAAAAAAATTACATCTACGCTATTTCATCGCCGCTTCACAGTCCTCCTAACACAGCCTTAAGACTTGACGTATAGTTTGACGTATCTTGAGATAGGCATGTCAGCAATGATCGACGTAGTAATAAGAGTGTATGACTCGATGTATGAATTTGGAAGAAGCGAAACAGATTTGTCAGGATCGTAGCAGGTGGAAAGAAGTGGTCTCTGTCTACCCCTCTGGGAAAGAGGCGTGATTTAATGTATTTCTGTAATATCTTTGAGACTTTCAATACATTCTTATTTGAAAATGCGTAATTGGTTCTGTTGATCTACATTCGATCAATACCCGCCTTTAAAAGTTATTCAAATCGGCGATGGCCGGGATATGGAATCACATTCGAAACGATTAGGACTGTCACATAGCATTGTACTCAGTAATTTATTTTTCCTTTCTGTCCTTATAATGGAGCATTGAGCTCGTGTTTGTTCAAAATCTTCGACAAATGCGTAATATTACAACTCTAAATTCAAAACGAGACATTTGCAGTTTTAAATCTTGCGCCATAAAGGTGTGAGTTGTGAAATTCGATTTGAAATTCAGTTTGTTATGGTTCTAGGGTAAAATTTTCATTCGATGGGAGTTACCTTTGTGACAATTTCCTCAGGATTAATGTGCTTATATTTAGTGCTTGTTTTCCCTTTTTTTCTCTTCAACACCGAACAGTTAGCACATTAGTCTTTTGAAAAACAATTTGAATGTTAAGTACAGATGTAGTGCGTAATTGTTTTTCTTCGTATTTTCACGGAAACGTACGAACGTATCTTGCTATTTCAGTCCGTCACAGTACAAAAAGTACTGAGGTTGGCTGAAGTAGCATGACAAATACGAACATTTCCGACAAAATACGAAGGAAAACAATTATGCACTACATCTGTACACAGAGGAAGCTGTGGAATTTGCAAACGGTTTTAGGCAAACAGTGAGGTCCGTTTCATGTGCTAATTCACTTGAAAAATTAACAGAGTACGTGAATTTGTTAATAGCTATAATGTACTATGTTATTGGTTGTATCCAAATCAATGGCAGAACTTTTAAGGTCATGAAAAAGTAGAATGATAAGTGAATTTATGTTAGCCTCTACTACTTACAAAACCGGCCGTGCGAGCCGAACTCACACACGAAGGGTTCCATTCTTGTATCAGGGCCCCCTTCAATTTATTTATTATTATTTATGTTATTTATTTTTATAGCGGCAATATAAATACACACTGAATAGTTGAACTTTCTGTTTATCAGTTCATGAGATACATACAGATAGTGGAGGGTGTTGTTTCAATTAATATAATTAAGACGCTTATTTACAACAATTCATTTTTTTTGTAAACGACATAGGTAGGTATAAAGTTAAAATTAAAATGCCTGGCTATACAGTAGTACCGTAGATAATATGGAACCTATTTAAGTATTTATTCTTATTTTAGTAATGTAAGATATTTGATGATGTTTGTATCTACTTTTTTACCCGACTGCGGCGAAGACCACGTATGTATGTATGTATGTATGTATGTATGTATTTCCGTTCCTATGTCCCCTCGAAACTGCTCAACGGATCAAACAATTTTGATAAATGATACGTTATTAGATTCGTTCGGGTCACTGGGTAAGAACATAAAATTGTTAAAAAAAAACAGTAGCATGTGTTTTATGTTTTTAACATATGGACGACATAATCAAAAATGCAGGTAAGATAAAATTTATCACATATGACCGGAAGATTGCGAACACTACACTTAAAAGATAAGATACTATGTATGTATATATGTATGCTAACTCTTTATTGTATAAAACACAGAAACTCAAATACAATGTTTACAGAAAAGGAATGTACAAAGATAAAAAGATAAAAGATAAAATAAATTTATTCAGTAAGTAGGCCGCTCGGGAACTTTTTTTTACACGTCAAGAATCTACCAGCGCTTCCTAAGAGGAGACCACTCCTGAGAAGAAACGCCGCAAGAAACTCAGCAGTCAGTCATTTTTTAAACATATTTCATATTTCATATTTCAATGGTACTACTTAGTCTAGCGTTATATAACACACATACACATATTAAATTAAATATAATATCAAATAACATGTGTAGTTCAAAGTCGAACTTACCTTTAAGGGATAATGGAAGCGATCCGGACGGACCACCACTAAAATACTATCGGCTGCGAAAGTTCTCGAATTCATGAACTGAATCGATAACTGCATTAAATAATTGTAAGATAGGTAAGCAAAAGCATCTTTCACACCATCCAGTAACCCTTTTATCGAAAGGGTAACCCTTTCTAAAAACGGTCGCGAAACGGAAAACAATTGAAATTCGTAATATGGAATGACCGTTAAATTAGAGAAGGGTCGCATCCGATACTGTGAAGGTTATTGCTTGCGTAAAAGGTTGGTTTTGCCCTGCGGAAATACAAAATTATTTAAAATGATAATTTTGGGTTTAGCCAATTTTACGTTTTGTTAATTTTGCAACGTTGTATTATTCTATCAAACAATAGATTATTAATTCGTTGGAAAAGGATAATTGACAAGCATTGTTCTTTAGAAGTACATGTGTCGAAGGTTCGGTCATTTAGAAAGGATGGATGAAAGAAGATTGACGAGAGATAATACAGGAGGTCGGTAGGAGCCGCCCTAGACGTACTTTTTCGAATAAATTCGGAGAAATACTGGAAAAGCGAAAGAGATTTGTCAGAATCGTAAGAGGTGAAAAGAAGTCGTATCTGCCTACCCCTCTAGGAAACCGGCGTGTATTAATGTATGTATGTATATAAGAATTTCATCTTAGTCTTCAGGCATTTGCAGTTGTCAGATTGATGTCTTGAGAATGCAAAAGTCCAAGGGTTTCGGTTTCCATTTACCATCAGGTGGCAAAAGCATCCGTCACACTCGCACTTACCTACACGTCAGAAAGTGACAGATGTTTTATCCGACTATAATAGGCGCGCTTATATTTTTGATATACATTGAACATCTTTAAAGCACCTATATTTGATATCAATTATTGTTCACCTCATTTCTTTTCTAACAGAGATATCATAAACTATTTGAAGTAGTCCACACGTTACCACCATAAGAAGACCCACTTTATCCTCAACAACGCAAAGCAAGTTTAAAGAACTGAAAGGAACCGCGGCTCTTGTTACTTTGGTCATTGCTAACACGGTCGTCCAATAACAGAACTCTGTAGCCATTTGTTTCGAAAATAGAACTTTGCAACTTGTTTAGAAAAATTTCATGTTCACGTTGAAATATGAGTTGCTAAAATGTTTTCCTACACTTTCCCAGTCTTAAATACTACGTAGAAATTGCGTATTTTTCGTGACATGAACATAAGGGAAAATTATAAAATTCAGACTAAAATTATCAATATCTCCGAAACTAGTTTACAGAATACCTTAGGAAGTGTAAATTTAAGCTATGATACAGATGTAATTTGTAAGCCGTACGATAAATAAATAACTTGCCAAAATCGCTGAACATACATAGGGGTTAAATCGATAGCTTTTTAGCTGCTCCATCAACCCTAGGCGGGTTTCTGGGACACCCTGTATATGAGAAACTAACTTCTGCCCGCGACTTTGCTCATTAACCCTGCCATACGAACAGTGTTTTTTTGAGATAAATGTTGTCGATAAACGTACAGCCGCGCCGTTTTAGCGTGTAGGACAAACAAACATAGGTACCCTCTATGTTCTCACGCATAAACTCACAAAGTAGTGTGGTACTTCAAAAAGTATGTGGATCACCTGATAGGATGTAATCACAACCGACCACGAACACCGGAAACTCCAGGGTTCGAAAATAGCCTTTATCAACAAATTGCAGTCTCCAATCTCGTGCACCTATAGATATACTAACCTATTTAACCACACGTTCGTTAACTAAACACAGTGCAGCTGAGCTAACTCCACAATAGGCAAGGCCGTTGCGCGCGTCACATGTTTCTCACATATTCTAATGTCATAGCAAATTGCACGACGATCTTCAGTTGTTCTCGAGTCTATTCTGTGTAGGCCTTCAATTGTTTTCTGAACATTCGGTATTCAGTTGTTTTTGGTTTAAGTCGATCGTCCGTTGTTTTTGGTAATATGAGTTCGGAAATGGAATGGTTTGTGGTAGTTTTAATATGTGCTGTCGTATGTGCGCAGGATTGCAAAGTTGGAGGGAAGCGGGTGAGGTTCTTCTTTTTATGGCTTGTTTAATTATTATAATATTTTCGGGTTCTATTTAACGTATGCACCTGTGTTAGTTTCTTTAAACGGTTTTACCATATCGTTATCTAATTCGTTACGCTGTGGTAGTTAATAAAGGCGACCATATCGTAACTAAATATTATGACAACAGCAGAGTTAAATGCTAACCTATTATAGAGGTTCGGTGACTGCTCTCAGTGAGAGTTCAATGGTTATGGCGTCGTTTCAACGTCGTCATTATCTTTTTAACACCATAATATTGTGATAAAACGGAGTGTTTATATATTATTCACAGAAGCTTACATTGTTTTGTTAAAAAAAAAAAAACTTTTTATTTTCCTTCTAGTGTGCAGACGATGAGCAATGTTGCGGTGGCTGCTGCATTCAAGGAGAATGTATCGATAGTAAGTGTTAATAAACCACAGGGGTTAGATCCGTTTAGCCATACTAGCATGATTGAGTAACAAACATCCAAACTTTCCCATTTGTATTATCAATAAGATATGATAAGATAATTTATATATTTCTTAGATTGGGTGTAGGTCAATTAGTATAAGATTGCCCCGTAACATTTATTTTACGAGTATATTTAAGATCATGTATGTACGAGTATGTACAATTCAATGTTTTGAACAATTTTGACAACATCTTTTTTACTGAACCACATACATACTTATCTATTGCTTCTAACGTACATAGATATCCTAGACCGTTATTGTCCGAAATTCCAACTTAACTCACTTTTAAATTTCCCGCATATTTTTTCTCAGACACAAAGTAAGAATGCTAGTAAAATTCCGCGGAAATCTAATATGTTGGTTTAAAGATCGACGAACATCCTAGATTCCGCATATGTAATTTTAAAAACGAATCTCAAACGCTTATTACTTTCTTGTTTGCTGTTCGCGTTACAAAATAAACACGATATTTGAAACAACGAGATAAATTTTCTTTTGAAATGTTTGCAATTTCCCGCGTCCCACATACCTAACAGCCCGTAATCCCAATCTGAGAGGAATTCCTTGCGTCTTACCCGAAATTAATGTTCAAAACATTCAAAACAATTAGAAATAGGTAGGTATACGTCACTAAGGTTTTTCTTCTCTATCTCTCAAAATGTATGGGATGACATTCTCGTGCGTTACGATAAACCACGTGGTCAACTGTCATCTTATACACCTTGAACGATCAAAAGAATAACGTTCGTAGGGTTTTCATCTTGGCTAGAGCCCAAGGAACGTTCGGAACAAGGCAAGAGAGGAAAATAATAACAATAACCTACTACATACCGGAGTGTTCTCCTAATAATTTACTCGTTCGACCGACACTTTCTCAAAAGCAAACTTGGCCCGTCGTCGTCTACGGTACTTACGACCTTATATCCGTTCCCATGTTCAAATCATTATCGTTAAAGACTGTTTCAAAGATTCAACCAAAAACATGAGGGCTCAGGTTAGAAAAATAAAACAATTAAGGTTTATGGTTTCTTATCGTGTTTTCTTGAGAGCATTCGCGTGAATATTCGATTGGTGTAGACGTTGAGCTGAGAGTAAATAACAAAGCTCACACTCCACTCGATATTCGCGCCGAATGCTCATTACACGCAAATGCTCTGAGTGAGGACGCTCCTTAACAGTTTCAAGTAAAAGTGATCACGTTTTACATATCCAATGAACAAATACATAGGTTTATTGGTTATTGAGAGCAAGATCTTGGAAAACCACTGACTTTAGCTAATGTAGGCTCTTAAATCAATCAAGTTTGGTCAGGGTTCCATTTTGCAGAAGTACAAAGTGAGATATTTTTTTCGCAGCATACAGATCGTGTCAGTCGATCTTCGACGTGTGCAGAGGACACACGTGCCACGGGGAAGAGAACTGCGTTTCCTTCACCCCGCCTCACTGCCCCGGCTGTGAACCCGTGGCCTTATGTCGGATCACCACCTAAGACAGATAATCCAGATTTAAGATAGCTGCTATTCCAGAAAAAAGTGGTTTATTTTAAAAGATACCTAAGTATATTCCAAATGTAAGTACAATCAAATTGAAATCTAGTCGATTCATTGAAATGTGATAAAATGTTGTAAATATTTTTGTTAGGAAGTTCTCTTGTAAAAATTTGTAAAGTAAAGAATGTATGCAAATTACCACAAAAATGACATTGTTATTATTTTAACTACCCTCCGTGTGAAAAATAAAAAAACAAAGATATATTTTTAAAGCGCAGTCGTGTGTTAACACGTTATAAAATGTGCTCCACCTATAAACCTTCCATTCTATCACCAGCCCATATTGAAAAGCGTAATTAGATACAGCATTGGCCAATGTTCAGTCAGCTATGAATCCATTCAGCCACGATATACTCAGATGGGTGCGTCACGAAATGAAGCGCTTTCGTCACTGCTTCCGCTGCTCTTCTTTTGTCTACGACAATACGCTATCAGCCTTAAATATGTTTGTGTTTACTAAAATGGACGTGTGATAGCGCGGGAAATTCGAATATTGAATTAGCGAGGATTGTGATGCCAAAAAATTCCATACAAAATAGGATACTGTTTCTCTCTCGCCTTAAATCTAGCTTGAATTTTACGATCTTTGGAAATAATGTAGATATTATGTAAAACTAAGTCTGCACGTTTTACTTTCTTGGAAAGACACAATTTAAAAAAAAGAAACCTACTGTCTCATATCAACTACGACATATTCAAAGATACGCTAGTAACGATTTCTTGACAGCATCTATTTACGCATCGCTTTACAACCCTATAAATCTAAAAAAAGAAAAGTAGTTCTCCGGGCCTTAAGGAGTTTCTGTTACCTATTGCCGCTTGGGCGCTAGGGTTGCGTCGATGCGCGTCGCTCGATACTTAGCACGCATACCAAACGCGGCGACGACGCGGCCCCGACTTAACCGTCTCGGCCCGACCTGTTGAGTTGACTTGTGGGGGCTCGTAGCGTGGTGATACACCTTTATTTGAAGCCGACCTACTTCATTCTACAGCGTAAAACAATATTGCTTTTGACGTGATATAATAAATAAGTGCTACCACAACGTTGATAATTCAATAACGTCAAACAGCTTTTCCCCTTCAGAAATTTTGTTTATAAGCCTAATTACTCTTCTTTAAAACTTTCTATGCAACGCAAATATTATGGTATTGGCCCTAACCTTCTAAAACTCGACAATTAAGTTACATAAATGAACAAAATGTCAATGATTTCCGTAAAACTCTTCCAAAAGTCTTCCGTCAATTTTCACCAAATCCTGACACTCCATCGTTAATTAACTACGCTGCCAGTGACTTCGAGTTACGGAATCAAAAGCTACGTAACTTCGCTTACTTCGAAACTCCAAATTCTTGTTTACTTATCAGTCGAAGTTGGCAATCGCAAAGCGACGTTCGTACTCGTAGTTTCAAGTCGTCTTTTCGTTACAAATTGAAAATATAAATTTTAGAGAGTTTCGAACTCTGTAAACAAAATTGTGATCACTATTAATATCTATTATTTAGTACTTTCTTATAACAGGCTTTTTTCCATAAACTCTAATTAAGTACAATCTACTGGCTTTCCTCGTATGTATCCATATATATATTTTAAATAACTTGGTAGAATATAAAAATGTTTCACTGGCACAGTTTCACTAACACAGTCATAAGAAATGTTTTATCACTCCTATTTTTCTTGCAGGTGCGTATAAGTTAAGTATCTGTATCCTGACACTTTACATTTTAAACCTACTGACTAAGAGGATAGGGTTGATAATTCTATGGACATTCAATGTAGTTCTAACTTTTTTGTATGTAATCGGCTTGCGGTTACGGACACAAAGAAAGATAATAGTATTGTACACAAACAATGGCCTTTGTGTAGAAGATCGGCTCGCTAGAAATAATAAAGACTATACATAGTAGATTATTTCCATTTGCGTTTTTCATCGAATTTTATATTCACTCGTTACCCGTCTGTATTTTACTGTTGCATTTTTTCCCAGTGTTGATTGCAAAAAATTGCGAAATGAAAATTCGCAACTAAAAATTGTTTTTGGCAAAATGTATCTAACACAGACTCTCGGCCTGTCGAACGAAACGATCAAAGGCACTGTGTCGAATAACAGTTTTTCTCATTCACGCCATTTTCGGCTTGCAGCTCGAGTGTCAATCCATCAATCTATGCTCGGCGAGCCGACGCGAAGCGGTAAATTGCTTTAACAAACCAAGTGTAGATATGTACGAGTAAGGTATGTACAGCTTAACACTTTAGTATCTTATGCAGATACATAGATAAAAATTATTCACATATTATGCGATGGGTTTACCCCTGCTTCACCGACACTCATTTCAAAGATCGTATCACTCCGCAGAATTTTTGTATCATGGAAAGCTATTTTCTGCCGAACCCGTGTCAGAAGAATCAGAAAATTGTAAAATAAAATATCTACTTTGTCAAGCAATTTGTAGCAGTGGGAAAAATACCGCTCTTTTATCACCACCGGAACAGTTAACCCCAATATTTACCAAGAATAATCTTTTCAAAAGCGATTACTGCCATTTTTAAGAAAGCGCAAATCTCAACCGTTGTTTTGGCCAGATTTGGCTAGTTGTTACTCAGTAATGAAATGGTACAAATCCAAACTGGACCTACTGGAGTATTATGAAACGAATTCTAAAAAAGAAAGGTGGGAATGTAAAATCGGTGGCTGAGCTGCGAAAAGTATGGTCTTGGGCGGTGAAACGGTTCCCTGCTGTGAAAGTACAAAGCCTCATGAGTCGTATTCGACGCAAAGTGCAAGGCTTACAAATCAAAAGACTGATTAAAAATCTGATGTCATTTGAAAGTCTATTTAATGTGTAAATAAATTATACCAATATTCTGCGATTTATTATTGTATTTCAATATAAATTTTTGAGTTCCAATAACTTCATGTCTCGTCATAAATGTCTAAAGCAATTGTATCCTATAATTTAAGTTAGCAAAACTTATAATTTATTTCTTGGAAATGGATCTAACTCGAAGAAAAACTAATAAGTAAGAGTTTTTTGGGGACAGGTATCAATTTGTCAAATTGTATATTCTTCGGGAAATTTGTTTTTTTTAGCCATTTGTTCATATCATTAATCTGTTTTAATCCATGTTTCGTCTTTTTAAACCTACGAGTATATAAAAACCATACCATATTATGATCCGTCAAATCCTAACAACGTCCAGACGGAGAACGAGACAGAGTTATATAACTCATATAACTCTATCCCTTTCACTTAATAGAAGTAGGCTGGATTTAAAAGCCCACAATACCTCAGTTCATTTTTCAACCATTCTTTTACGACAGAGTTCACGACGTCATTTCACGCCTGCCAATAACCGTGATGTATATAGGCCGTAACGTCAGCCGAGGTTATGGTACTTCACCTGGAAAATAGGCTGGGGTTCATAAACATTCCATAGGGGGAGAAACTTCGCGATTGTAATACATGCTAGCTTTTTATTTATATTTTTTGAATGCAAATGATTTTACAGGCGATTGGGACATTTTAATGGTAAGTAAGCTCTGTTTCAAAATTATTTTTGATGTTGAAGTTGAAAAAAACTAATTTATAATACTTATGCTTCTCGTGTACCTCATTCAATTTAAAAAAATAACCTGTTCTTGATAATCGTTAACATAGGAGTCTAGAGAATGCAAATGCCTCTAGTTCACCATCTTGAGAATGACATGTGACTGGTGACAATTCGATATACATTGCAAAGTCACCACGCTGATATATCACTGGGTTTCATATAAGCTGCGTGATGTACACTAAAATGTCACGTATCACATGACATTGTCAGGATGGTGAAATAGGAGGCCTATGTGCTTGTTTACTTCCCAATACCAAAAGAATGATTTTTAATAATAAATGGCCAATCCTGAGCTAAAAGAAATATCCCTATTTTAGTATTTTACCCGATTACTACACCAGTTGCAGAAACTAAGTCCTGGTAGGGGAGCGGAAGTGTGGTGCGATATATTTTGTTTGCGGAGCCGTTGGTCTTAGTTTGATTTGTAGCCGAGCTCTTTGACTGCCTCGTGGCAAGGGGACGTCTAAAGGGAAATGTGCATGTTAACCCAAATGTGGCTTAAATTATTACACTTGGCAAGTTGGCACTCAGAACTTGAGGCGATAAAGATCAAAGATGCAAACGGAGTTAGATACGCGTTAAAATTATACATAATATAGTACAAATGCTCTAATTCGAAAACCATTTCGAGAAATAGGGTTTTAAAACCGTTCTGCATTATTAAGTTTTTTAAATTTTTATATATTTAGGATATTTCGACAAAAGTACATTTAACCTCTGTTTGACTTTCGTTTCGGCTTGAAGCCCTCCTAGGTGTATCTTGCGGGTTAGGCAAAAACCGCTTGAAATAGTATGTTTTAATACATTATTACAATCATTTTTTTATTATTAGATAAGTATAATTTAATTTATTAGAAAATGCCACCCCAAATTTAAAACAATAATGTCGTCCATAAAATGTCTGCTAAATAAATAAAGATATTAAAACAAAAATAAATTGTCAAATACAAAATTAAAGAAATTGGTCTCTCAAAATTACCTATTCTCTCGATTCAGAATGTAAAAACCGTGAGTATATTTTTTTTCGTCTATCCCAATTGGCCTGGAAACCAAATAAGTAACATGTGCACAAAAGTAGGGATGAATTAAGAATCTCCTCCTTTTTTGAAGTTGGTGGTAAAATAATTGTCTCATAAGTCAATAAATATCTTGAACCAAAAAAAGACGGATGGTGAAGCTTCTCAACGAAAAATATTTTAAAACCTTTTAGGCTTCTCTGTTAATGTACTCACTTTTGCTACTCAACACCTCCCACGGGTTTCAAGTAAGACGATTCCAATAGAGCGAGCTCAAGTGCTGCCTCCCGATGAAATTAACAGAAATTACCACCGCCGTTTTAGGGTGAGTATCCACTATGGCTGTGAAAGCTAGCGGAGCGGGCGCGAGGAAAAAATCCACCAATAGGAATACTTTTTTTTCTAGGCTCGCTAAGCGTAGTTCTCCTGGAATCCCCTTGAATCACCGACATTTTTCAACGAAAGCTAATTTCTCTGTATCTTTATGGTTTTTAGGTTATCTCAAGCATGGGTTACACAGGTTAGGTTAGACCTTTGGAGAGGAAGGGCAAGGCAGCGCTACGCGCACCTCCTTCCCCCACCGTAACAGTGCGCCGGCTGAAGGGGTCAAGGGACCCCTTCGTCCACCGAGGCGCACCGGAAGTTTGAGGGTGCCTTGGTTTACTACGAGTCTTTGGCGTCGAGGAGTCACAGCTGAATACGCTTGTCCGTGATCGCGTGACATCCTCCCGAAATACCATGGTTTGACGCTCGATTTTTAGTAGTTATTCCGGCCGCTCTCGGTTGGTGAGTCCAACATAACCATCCCAGATCCGTCTGGACCTGATTGGTATGTTTAAATGTATTTAAACAGCGAGAAAAAAATATTGAGACCTGCTTGTCCATAAAATGAAAATTACGGTGAAATAATACATCATGTATATGAAATGAGTGCCGGTGATAAAATGGTAAACCAGTTCTCCTATTGGTTGATTTATTCCGCGCACACCGCGCCGCTAACTCGCACCTCTGGCCACTCACCCTTAACCGAGCCGAGTATTCCATTCCGCAGTTGAATTTGCGCCGAATATTAATCGTGATTACGATTTCCGTTAAGGGATAATCTGAAGCGAATTGCCTGAAAACCGACGCCATTTAATTAATGAAATTGAATAATTCATTTTCATTGTCTGTTTATTCGATCGAGTTAAATTAAGGGCTGTGGTAAGATGCACTCGGTGAACGATTAACGTAAGCTGCCGGGCGAACGCGTTTGAGCGCTCGTGTCAATTACATACATGTTGATAGATTTCGATAATCGTTTACGTTATCGTTAAAAATCTTGTCATCTGGGCCACTGATGTGGATAAAACTTTAACCTAATATAATAAAGATTAATAACTTAACACCATGTTCATATTTTGAAATCGAACGTGTGTTTTTCGATAGCCATTTGGCCACGCACATTATTTATGTGGAATCTTAGCGTTCTTTGTAATTCAAAACGAATACGACCTGGGGTCTTTCAAACAACAAGCTTACTGTTTTCTAAAAGGCTGACAGCGCACTTGCAATTCTGGCTGGGATTATGGGCCGCGGTGGTCACTTACCATCAAGTGACCAGCTTGCTCGTCAGCCTCCTTTTACCCATAAAAATAGTATGCTTAATAATGATTTTTCCTTATATTTCATTGCGTCATTTGCTTTTGACAGACCGTGACAAACCATACTTTAAATAAAATTGGTTAATTTTATGGTTATAAAGCAGTATTTAAAAGATTATGGTTACATTTAAATACTAGTAAATAATAGTATTTTTCACAATCGTGTTATAATAACTAGTCAATCACAAAGCGTAGTTTTTTCTTATCGACTGGATACAAGCAAGCTGGCAAGTTTAAGTCGATTTTTGACAGCTGACGCGACGCCAGCTTGCTACGTTCCGAAACGCCATAGATTGGAAATTTTGTATCGGATCGAGTCTCCTTCAACAAGGACACATATTTATTATTGAAATACGAAGTTCAGGGGGTTATTATGACATGGTTATGCAGTTCATTTAACAGTAAGCGTAAAGGACGGGGCTATAGCCGTTGCATAACTCTGTCCTTTTCTCACAGCGTAAAATGAATTGCACAGATACGTCATAATAACCCCACAGTTATCAAAAAAAAATCGGTTGTTTCGGATGTAACATAGACTATTCAACGATGAAAAGAGTGACATTGCAGTATTCTCTATGAAATCTTAATACACGCATTTTACGCAGACGAAACATGTATTTTCGTATGGCAGTCCAATAAAATAAAACATTTATCTAATAATCAGTGGTAAACTGCGTCCTCATAATGACAAGCATAGAGGCATTCCAATCTTGGTCCTCAGTCGAAGTCAAAGTTCTTTATTCTTTAATTTAGCCATAATATAATGCACCTATGAATATCAAAAAGCATTACCACCCGTTCGAAAAATAAAATCTTTACCCCGAGATGAACCGGCGTAAGAAACTCGGCAACGTGTCGTCCGAAGGTCTCAGAACACATTTAACACCAGACGTTTTGAATCAGAATCTAAAGTTTTGTTTGACAATAACTTAAATCTAACAAGGAAAGGTACCCAACTGTCCAGCTCCGATTTTATTGTTTTTGATATATCTTAGAGAGTAGTTTAAAATAACAGACACGTATTTTTTTTTAGCGGCCCAAACTCAACCTGTTGGGAGAAATTGACCTCCAAAGTACTGAAAAGTGACTAAACCCTCTAACTTATAGAGATATTTAAAAATGATCTTTGAAGGGATTTTTTTATTAAATATGAGTTTTAGCCGATATAACAAAACACGTGCTAATTATTTTTTCATCTTAAACATTTATAATCAAACCGCTATGAAACTTGCGTTTTTTTTTTAAATATCTATATATATAAAACGCAAAGGTGACTGACTGATTGACTGACTGATCTATCAACGCACAGCCTAAACGGCTAAACGTAGGCACTTGAAATTTGGAAGGGACGTAGCTTAGGTACCGTAGAGGTGCACTAAGAAAGGAATTCCCGAAATTCCCACGGGAACGAGAATTAGCGGGAAAATCCTTTTGTATGAAAAATCGAAACCACGTAAGATAGATGATTGAAATTTGGCATGCAGGTACCCTAATAAACCTTAAGCTTACATGCAACGCGATATTGCAAAATTCCTACGGGAACGGGAGTTATTGGGAAAAAACTTTTGTATGTAAAAATCTAAACCGCGTAAGATAGATGATTGAAATTTGGCATGCAGGTACCCTAATGAACGTAAAGCTTACTTGCAACGCGATATTGCAAAATTCCCACGGAAACGGGAATTAGCGGGAAAATCCTTTTATATGAAAAATCTAAACCGCGTAAGATAGATGATTGAAATTTGGCATGCAGGTACCCTAATGAACGTAAAGCTTATTTGCAACGCGATATTGCAAAATTCCCACGGGAACGGGAGTTATTGGGAAAAAACTTTTGTATGTAAAAATCTAAATCACGTAAGATAGATGTTTTCAATCTAGCATGCATGCATACCTTAGTAAATATAAAGTTTAGTTATGGATGTATTTTGAAAAATTAAGTTAGCGAGAAAAAAATGTTTTATGTTCGAATTTCGGAGACTACAAATTCTATTGAAGGTATGTTTCGCCATGATCATTAATAAGTCGCAGGGTCAAACACTCGCGCTAGCAGGAGTTGATTTAAGACATTCCTGTTTCTCCCATGGTCAGTTATATGTGGCGTGCTCCCGCGTAATTTCGCCATCCAGTCTGGTCATTCTCGCACCACCCTCCAGAAAGACCAGAAACGTTGTTTATAAGGAAATTTTATCTTCTTAAATATATAAAAGGCGAAACTGACTGACTGACTGACTGACATATCAACGCACAGCCTAAACGGCTAAACGTAGGCACTTGAAATTTGGAAGGGACGTAGCTTAGGTACCGTAGAGGTGCACTAAGAAAGGAATTCCCGAAATTCCCACGGGAACGAGAATTAGCGGGAAAATCCTTTTGTATGAAAAATCGAAACCACGTAAGATAGATGATTGAAATTTGGCATGCAGGTACCCTAATGAACCTTAAGCTTATTTGCAACGCGATATTGCAAAATTCCTACGGGAACGGGAGTTATTGGGAAAAAACTTTTGTATGTAAAAATCTAAACCGCGTAAGATAGATAATTGAAATTTGGCATGCACGTACCCCAATAAACGTAAAGCTTATTTGCAACGCGATATTGCAAAATTCTCACGGGAACGGGAGTTATTGGGAAAAAACTTTTGTATGTAAAAATCTAAACCGCGTAAGATAGATGATTGAAATTTGGCATGCAGGTACCCTAATGAACATAAAGCTTACTTGCAACGCGATATTGCAAAATTCCCACGGAAACGGGAATTAGCGGGAAAATCCTTTTATATGAAAAATCTAAACCGCGTAAGATAGATGATTGAAATTTGGCATGCAGGTACCCTAATGAACGTAAAGCTTATTTGCAACGCGATATTGCAAAATTCCCACGGGAACGGGAGTTATTGGGAAAAAACTTTTGTATGTAAAAATCTAAATCACGTAAGATAGATGTTTTCAATCTAGCATGCATGCATACCTTAGTAAATATAAAGTTTAGTTATGGATGTATTTTGAAAAATTAAGTTAGCGAGAAAAAAATGTTTTATGTTCGAATTTCGGAGACTACAAATTCTATTGAAGGTATGTTTCGACATGATCATTAATAAGTCGCAGGGTCAAACACTCGCGCTAGCAGGAGTTGATTTAAGACATTCCTGTTTCTCCCATGGTCAGTTATATGTGGCGTGCTCCCGCGTAATTTCGCCATCCAGTCTGGTCATTCTCGCACCACCCTCCAGAAAGACCAGAAACGTTGTTTATAAGGAAATTTTATCTAAATATATAAAAGGCGAAACTGACTGACTGACTGACTGACATATCAACGCACAGCCTAAACGGCTAAACGTAGGCACTTGAAATTTGGAAGGGACGTAGCTTAGGTACCGTAGAGGTGCACTAAGAAAGGAATTCCCGAAATTCCCACGGGAACGAGAATTAGCGGGAAAATCCTTTTGTATGAAAAATCGAAACCACGTAAGATAGATGATTGAAATTTGGCATGCAGGTACCCTAATGAACCTTAAGCTTACTTGCAACGCGATATTGCAAAATTCTTACGGGAACGGGAGTTATTGGGAAAAAACTTTTGTATGTAAAAATCTAAACCGCGTAAGATAGATAATTGAAATTTGGCATGCACGTACCCCAATGAACGCAAAGCTTATTTGCAACGCGATATTGCAAAATTCCCACGGGAACGGGAGTTATTGGGAAAAAACTTTTGTATGTAAAAATCTAAACCGCGTAAGATAGATGATTGAAATTTGGCATGCAGGTACCCTAATGAACGTAAAGCTTACTTGCAACGCGATATTGCAAAATTCCCACGGAAACGGGAATTAGCGGGAAAATCCTTTTGTATGAAAAATCTAAACCGCGTAAGATAGATGATTGAAAGGAGATCGGCGAACATCCTTAGAGTCTTGGGCCCAACCGTTACACTAATGATTTTTAGGCCGTATTGTAGATCACTATGTAGGATATTTACAGGATAAAAATTATGGGCCTGGTCTTTGGAAAAGCAGAGATATGGACGGTTTTCCATATGAACCAAAGTAAGTAGTTAAAAAAGACTTCGATGAATACTTCTGATAAGTTATATTTAAAAAAGCATCAAATAATCATAGTATAGATGTTAAGCATATGCAATATGATATTATTATAAGAACATGAATAAAAATTCCAAGGGCTACAAAATGGTTCAGAGGAGCAACCCACTGTTGTACAAGTGTAAGGATTGCCTCGTCTTCCAAAAGATGCATGCCTATAGCATTATTGCGTGTAATATCAATTCCACAGTTTATACAATGTTCCATCTTGTCAATGGACAAATAAAACACCAGTAATCACAAATCACCACAATGCAATAAAGAACACAAAACGAAGCGAATGCCACTGACATTTATAATTATTATGTTATGGAGGGTAGAAGTACCCTCAATTTTTTTAAATGTCCTACTACGGCGTATTACGGTAAACAGAAATCAACAATGTTATTTATTATTGTTATATTTTAAATCCCATAGAAAAAAAGTCTGATACTTCACAAAGAGTAATTAAAAAATACGTCATTAATTATTGTTTTAGTTAGATTCCTGTAACGGCTAGGCCCACTTTCGCCTATCTCCTTTGGCATGCAGGTACCCTAATGAACGTAAAGCTTATTTGCAACGCGATATTGCAAAATTCCCACGGGAACGGGAGTTATTGGGAAAAAACTTTTGTATGTAAAAATCTAAATCACGTAAGATAGATGTTTTCAATCTAGCATGCATGCATACCTTAGTAAATATAAAGTTTAGTTATGGATGTATTTTGAAAAATTAAGTTAGCAAGAAAAAAATGTTTTATGTTCGAATTTCGGAGACTACAAATTCCATTGAAGGTATGTTTCGCCATGATCATTAATAAGTCGCAGGGTCAAACACTCGCGCTAGCAGGAGTTGATTTAAGACATTCCTGTTTCTCCCATGGTCAGTTATATGTGGCGTGCTCCCGCGTAAGTTCGCCATCCAGTCTGGTCATTCTCGCACCACCCTCCAGAAAGACCAGAAACGTTGTTTATAAGGAAATTTTATAAATAATATGTTTCCTAAATACATTTCCCATATCCCGGTTGCACCAGCCACCCACCAACCGAACCACTCTTCCATGCTACTCTTTTTAGGGTTCCGTATCCAAAGGGTGAAAACGGGACCCTATTACTGAGACTTCGTTGTCTATCTGTCAGTTGAAATTTTCACAGAATATGTATATCTATTGTCGCTATATCAACCAATACTGAAAATAAGAATAAAATAAAAAATAGGGGGGTCCCCATACAACAAACGAGTTTTTTTTTGTTAATTTTGTACGGAACTCTTCGCGCGCGAGTCCGACTCGCACTTGGCCGGTTTTTAGTTTTCATGTGGTCAAACTTTTACTTTCATACCGACTGACATCCACATTCTCACCTCTGAATTCCGGACGAAAGCCTATAGGTACTTTAGGGTTAGCCTCCACTGATCGTATTTTCCTAAATTTATATCAAACCAAATTATCATAAACTAATAATCTAAAAATTAATAACAATTCATCATTCAACTGAGCTACTTATACTATAACCTCATTTAAAAAGAATAAAATTAAGCATTTTTTAACCTTTCTCCCACACACACAAAGATCTCTCTTTTATAACACGCCACGCGGACGAAGTCGCGAGCAAAAGCTAGTCTCTATATAAGTTAGAGGGTTTAGTCACTTTTCAGTACTTTGGAGGTCAATTTCTCCCAACAGGTTGAGTTTGGGCCGCTAAAAAAAAATACGTGTCTGTTATTTTAAACTACTCTCTAACATAAGTATATATCAAAATCAACAAAATCGGAGCCGGACAGTTGGGTACCTTTCCTTGTAAGATTAATTAAGTTTTTGCCGTCGTACTCATAATTATTTTAGAGATAATAAACTCGTTCCTTTTTCAAACTTATGTGTGAGAAATTGCACTAAGGAACGACACAATCGTCATTAATTAGCTGTGAGTGCTGCTACTCTAATATCTAACATATCATAATAATTCATTATTTATTAATTTTATCAACAAACGTTGCAAGGTGAGAATATAATTATGTAAATAAGTATAGCCATGGCGTGCCTTTTGTCTTATGAAAATTTATTATTATGAAATTAGTCACATTGAAATTAAAAGTATTCAAAATTGATCAAATCTACCACATCACCATCTACAAATAAAAAAACCAAATACAACTAAATACAACCAAAATAAGATGAGAAAAATTTATCTATAAATAAATTGGACAACAAACCTTTAAAACTATTTAACAATCATGCAAATATTGCCTCAAATTCAATCAACTTAATTGCATCCAATAATTACACGGGCTGGTTAATGATACAATTGGTTTTGTTCGCCAAAACCAATTATATCATTAGAAGCAGCCATGTGGCCATTTGTATTGTTTAATCTAATAATTCAATTTAATAGCTATTCCTACAGTTTCCAGCTGTTTTATGGTTATGGCTGTCGTTAGGGTTACACTGTCTGCATTGTTCGAAACCAATCAAGCGTTGTTGTGGACTATCGAATACCGTATGAGGTGTATATAACTATTCGGCTCTTGTTACTCTCTACATCATAATTATAGCCTTACTGTCAAATGAATAAGTGCTACTACAACGTCAACAATATGATTAAGATGTAGAGTAGAGTCAGACGGCTTAAAGCCAAGTGGAATAGAGGCCCATTCAGCAAATATATCACAAATCTATCGACTCTACTCGGTTAAACCTTGTATGCTATCTGATGTCATGAACTACAGAATTTCTCAACAAAAAATATTTATTCACACACCCATAAATAAAACGTCTGGTTTTAGATTTAAATTTTTACCCGTAACAAAACAAAAATAAATTGTTTTCCTAAGAAATATAATACTCTTTGGCTAGACACGTTATCCAAAGAGATTCCCAATAAGTTCACAAATATCTATATATTTTTCTCAACGTTATTTGTTGACGACTTATCTCCAAATCGGATCTTTATTTCCCAAAGCTACTATCTATTTCGAATTGACACACCTTTGTCCTCGGTCTTCCATAGTTTATAACATGTTGAGTTCTTATTCTGGTTAGTTAGATTGAATGTATAGCCGATAGTCGAGTTTCATAATTAGATCACACGAGTGTTTTAATTCCTAATTATGTGTACAGTCGCATACAAGATGTATACACGGTGGGGCCTGTAACTAAAGCAAAAAATTAAAATGTACATTCTTCTCCTCAAACTGCTCAACGTTTGTTTGACGACTTTGAAAAAAAACTTGCGGTTTGAATTTTATTACATTTTAAAGTTAATTCGAACACGCAATGTACTATGAAATTGGTTATGTCTGTAGAGTGACTAGACTGACAGGCGATGTCAATTAGACGGACTTTTAAGTACATTGAAAATACTATTTACTTTGTTTGAAAAATGAACAATCTAAAAACTTTATGATTTTAAAAAGTTGCTAAACAAAAGTTGTCTAGTTTGAGGATTAGAATCTACGTTTTAATTTTTTGCTTTAATTACAGGCCCCACCCTGTATATCGTTACCCTGTATCTTAATAGTTACATTAAAGTATCGTTCACCAATACTTTAACGTCATGCAATACTTTAATGTTAACATTAAAATACAACCACACGTACAGGTTTCTAAAATAGGCTATTTGCTTATCGTTTCTAAACACAAAGTAGGGAAATTATGATATGGATGTAGATAAAATGTGCCGTGTTTTGATAGCTCTTATTTACCGATTTTAAAAGAATACCATTACAGGCCAAAGACGATTTTAAATTAATCGCCTAGAATAGAGGCGCAGATCTATTCCCCGCAACTTGGGAGTCGATTTATTTGCAGTTAACTCTCCTGCAGTAAATTTGTTCTTGTTCACAAAGCCACACTTTGTTCTTGTTTACGTTGCAAGCACAACTTGCGAGGTTTATTGTGAAAGGTGAATCATTAAAGCCGACTTTAATACAAAAGTAATTTGAAATACCTTCGGTAATGATTTAAACAATACCAAACAAAGTTGCTTACCGGAATCTGTCTATACTACGCAACGGATTTTAATGCTGTTTTGATCAATTCAGGTATTGGTTAAGGATGTCCCTAAAACCAACGTTAAACTGAGAGGGCTGATAGAGCAGCTAAAAAGCTATCGATTTAACCCCTATGTATTTTCAGCGATTTTTCGATCGTTACTTGAAAAAATCGAGCAAATAGGTTTAAAAACTTCCTTGATTCGTAATGATTCTAATTATGTAGGATACCACTGAAACTAATGATTTTTTATGACATGGACATGAGGAAAAAATTCAAAAATTCAAATTAAAATTATCAATATCTTCGAAATTAGTAAAAATCGCTGAACATACATATGGATTAAATCGATGGCTTTTTAGCTGCTCTATCAGCCCTCTCAGTTTTAGTGACATCCTGTAGAATGATTTAAGACGAAGGTTTTTCTGTATAATAAATTTTGTTTTATGTACGTAAGTTACAAAAAACTCACATAAACCGAAGCGAAGCGAGGGCGTCTGCTAGTAAAATATATTCATTCCACTTAGAGTGAAAGGCAAATAAAAAGTCTAATTGTAATTATATTTCAAACGAACGGCTTTCACTCCTGTTTAGGTGTATTTCGCTAATGTTGAGTTATGTACTATAAGCCCATCGGGACCCTGACCCGCCATAGAACCGTGTCACAGTGACGTTATGATTCAAATCGTAAGAAGTGCCAAACAAATTGTTTTATAATTACGACTGTGACAACGTTATTCCAAATCCTTCTCAGTACACTCTGTTCGTTTATGTAATAGTCTTCCAACCGATATCAGGTAATCTCAATCGGTTGCTTCACTTAAATCTAAGCTGAAGAAGTACTGGCTTGACTCTTGTTCCTGATCTAAGACTGTATGTCGTTTCTACATTTCATTCTTATGTTATATTTATTTAGTTACGTATTTATTTATTATTATACAAGTATATAATCGTTTATTTATCATTTTTAATATATGTATTTATTTGCTAGTATTATTTTTATTTTCTGTTTCTTTAATTGTTGTACGTTTCGCCATTCGTTGTTTTTATTAATCTCTCAATCGCTCAAAGGTTATCTGGAAGAGATCCCTTAAAGGGATAAGTTCGCATTTGTACATATTTTTTGTGTTTCTGTTTCTTTTTTAAGTTTGTCATTTTCTGTTTCTGCAATAAAGAGTTTACATACATACATACATACAACGTTGTATGATGGGTCCCGCCCAGGTGAAATGATTCAATATCTCGGCTTCGATGCACTTAAGAGTAAATCTATCATACTTTACCACTTTCCATTCCATTTGGCCATTCGGCCATAACAACATTTTTACACAGACTTATTAAAAAATAACGAGACTACTTTCTTTTCCCGATTTATACAGTCTGGAATAAGTATACACTCTCCGGGAACATTTCCTATAACTTTATCGTGAACAGTTCCACAGCAATTAAAACTTTGATACGTTAACGAGTGTGTTTAGAGTTCCTTATTATTTCCTTTCGTTCGAACAACTGAGACGAGAAACAGCTATTTTCATCCCAACCGATTTTTTTTCGAAATAATTATGTATCTATGTATGTATGTAAACTCTTTATTGCAGAAACAGAAAATGACAAACTTAAAAAAGAAACAGAAACACAAAAAATATGTACAAAGGCGAACTTATCCCTTTAAGGGATCTCTTCCAGATAACCTTTGAGCGATTGAGAGATTAATAAAAACAACGAATGGCGAAACGTACAACAATTAAAGAATCAGACCCAAATTTTTGACAGTGGTTGAACAAGGAAATGTGGTACCGTCGAATGCTAAACCAATTAAAAGACACACATGGTCAAACAGCTTTGCGATAAAGTGTGGACTACCGACAACAATTGCTTGCGGTTTCCTCGCGTTGTTAGCTTTAGTTTAACCCGTAGTTAGCTGCCCAGTCTCGAATAGCTGCAAGGTCAGTGTTGATTAGGCTTATTAAGAAGGAAAAATCATCAATACCAGCCGAGGCGTAAATCTGCAGATCGTCTGCATAAAGGTGAAGGCAAGATGGAGAGAAGCAGTGACACCTTTTCCATAATTATTAATATAAAATAAATATGGAAAAGAGAAGCGGGGATAGCACAGCTCCCTTGGGAACACCAGCGGACAAACCCCTCCAGGAAGAGACAGCGTCATCTACCTTGGGAAACTGGTGTCTCCCAAGGAGATATGATTGGAACCACGAGAGAGCTGTAGAGATATTAAACGTTTTGAGGATGGCGAATAGGATATCAAAGTCTACGTTATTAAATGCACTGCTAAAGTCCAATAAGAATACAACTGTGAGTTTTTTATTTTCTATATTAAGACGAATGTCGTCGGTGAACTTGACCAAGGCAGTGACAGTGCTTTGCCCGGGGAGAAACCCGGATTGGAAAAAAAAAAAAAGTTTGTGAAAGTTAAGGAAGCGAGACATTTTTCTATTTATAATGTTCAAATGGCCCTGGATGATTTTGTTATAGACCTCTAAATACATATACGTAAATGTATAAAATCTAATGCGTTAAATAATATCGGAGCGGAGATATTAAGGATTAAGTTCTAGTTACTAAAACTTCGCCCAATAAATAAGCTCTTAAGACACACACATTACCACTACCATAAATTACCACTTTTACAAATGGCCACTCACCTTGATAAATATGATTTTTACAAGTGAAAACACTTGTACCCAAACCTTATTATAAAATTTAAAATGAATTTATTGTGGTTATGATCTCACCAATCTAATTAGACTATTGCGTATCATCGGCTTGGTCTTATGATCAGAGAACTGATGATGCCCCCAGTAAACTAATACCCTTTAGGTCGTGGTGTCACCTATCTGAAAGGAGCATAGGGTTTGCCGCTGGGTTTTAAGTAGGTATTGTGGTGATTCTCGGCTAGCCAGTCCCACATAAACATCCTAAGTTCATATTTCTTAGTGACAAATTGTTCTTGTTTAAGCTATTTCAACACAGATATACCGAAGTTGCAGGTACATTACGTCGTAAAATAGAAAAGGAAAAGGAGAACTATATTTCAGGCAACGTGGAACATATTTACCTGTCCTTACAGACTAACATACGTAACAATATATAACTTGAAATTAGCATGATTACTAATTCACTTTCGCAGTGTCAGCTAACTAGCTAATACAATATAGCTACGAGAGCTCGGACCAAGTCAAAGTCAATGTCTATTTCCCATTTGTGCCCCACCCATTACTCCCCAGTGGGAACAAATGGGAAAAAACCATTAGTAACCACTGAGGACAACTGGGAAGAAATCATTTCAATTTGTTACGTCTGGGGACCATTGTAGGCTAAGCCAAGTTGCAAACGCTGCTGAGTTCAATCGACTTAAAATGTAAGGAGTTGACATAATCTATCGACTCGATCTGTCATTACCTAACGTTAATCCCATATATTTTCTCGTTTTAAAAATCGCTTTAGTAACGTTATTTATTTTGATTATTTGAAGAAATAGTAGGGAATATTCGTGACTTTTATCACAGCTTCAATAAAAACTAATTGATGTAACAAACAATTAAGAAAAAAACATGTTGAATAGCTATAAAAAATCATCAAGAATTTAGCACATGAAAATTTATTCCCATTTCTTTCTTGCAAAAGAGTATTTAACATGGAGTTTATATCTTTATAGGATCTCTGTCTAATCGCTGTCTAATTCGCAGTTTAAAATGCTTGTAACATCCGTATTACTTGGCCGATTTAAATTTAAATTTCCTGTTTGGTCATCTCTTTTACGGTATTTTCATAATTTGTTGAGAAATGCGATTTAAAAAATCCATGCATAGTTATTCCTTGCATATTCTGTCCTCACAATTGGATAATGGTGTTAAGTTATATTGAAATAAAATGTTCTTTATTTTGTTGTTGTTGAAGCCAAATGGGAATAGAACAAAGTTAAGATTGACGGACTAAATTGAAAGTCGAAATTTGCGCAAGATAAGGGTCGGTATCCGCTTGCCATCCAAACATTTACCAATTCGCCTGTTACCCATTTCGCTGCAAAAACCGCGACACTATCTATTAGTTTTAGTTAGCTTTACAATATACATTGCATTAATAGAAAAAATATGAAATAATAACACAAAAATAGCACGTTTGAAGTTGCATATATATTCATCGACAGAGTATAATGGATTATCCAATAAAAGATTGCTCAGCTGTACATCAGCTGAGAAAGAATGCTTCGTCGGATGGTATATTTTTAAGTTTAATTGGATAATGTACCCTCGGGCACGTAGAAGTTTATTTATCGTCCGTTCGGGGCGCCGGAGTTGGCTTGCTACTTAGCAGTTAGCGCCAGGAAAGAGCCAAGTTAGATTTAAAATGGCCGTGCGAGTATGTCGCTTTGGAACTTGAGCAGTCTTTGTTTACCTATTCAGTTTAAAGTCGACTTTATAATGACGTCGCAAACGTTGTTCTTGCTGGCAATGGCTGAAGTAATTGTGAAGTTAACTACGTGTTTAACCAAATGAAATAAAAGGTTTTTGTGCTTAATAAACAGACTAATGTTTATATTTTTAATTGAATCTTTTTAGCGGTGGTAGGACCTTGTGCAGGGTCCGTCCGGATCTCTACCGCCATCTTAACCATTAACCCACCGCCAAACAGCTGTGTTCCGGTGTGGGGATAAGACAACCGGTGAAATTACTAGCATAGAGGCATTCCATCTCAGTCGTCAGGGTTGGCAACGCATTTGAAGTCTTAGGATTGCAGTTTTGAGATTGTAGTCTTGAGATTTCAAATGTCTATGGGTCTCACATCCCACTTACCATCAGGTGGCCTGAGTGACCGCGTGCCATCTCATTTCTATAAAAAAAAAACTACGCTATTATCTGAACTACAGCCCCGATTTGCAAAATTATTTCGGAATGTAATTTATTTAAACTATTTTTCACAACACAAATGTAAAATGTACAAATGAGCTTGTTACCTAAATTCCCCAAAGGCATTCTCACTCTTTCTTAGAGTTCACCACGAAGATGTCGTATATCGTTTAGTAATAATTAAATGCACCATATATTAAGTAATAATTATATACAATATAATACACCATTTTTTTGGTTTGTAATCTCGAAAGTTAGTCTAGTTATTGCATTGACCGGATATGTCAAAATGGCGGTAAAAGGAGATGACGTCATTCCGGTTATACGAAGGATTAGGAGAATGGTCTGAAAGACAAGGGATATTAAAGTTATTAATAGTGATATTCCTATAACCAGTGAGTATGAGGCAAGAGTATGTCGGACCGTGCTCAGTGTAGGGTTCCTTAGCCGTTACTACAAACAAATTAGACCTCGCGACAAACTTAATTATGCCGTTGGCAAACTGTTATCCCAATACATCTACATAAGCCGCGGTCAGTTTACAAACACCGCAAAAAAGTTTTCGGTAGGTATAAACATTTAAATCGTTTGTAACTCAAGAACCAATGAAGTCTACTAAGTCGTTATCATTCATTTAAGATATTTTTAGATGTTTAGTACTTGTAGTTTTGGCTGTAGGGGGGGGGGGGGGGGGGGGACACTTGACTCTAACAAAAAATAGCGCTTTAAAGCTTAATATTTCATAAACGGATCCCTTAATAGAAAAATTGAGTACACCAACCCGCAATATTTTTGAAAGACCTATCCAACGACACCCTACACTATGGGGCAGACGAGAAAAAAAATACATCCCCCGTAAGGGACACAAAAAAATATATTGAAGTTATTATTTTACCATTTTGTTGGCGTATGTATATTCATGCCGAATTTCAGCTTTCTAGTACTAAAGGTCTCTGAGCTAGACTGCGGACGGACAGACGGACGGACACATAGTGAACCTATAAAGGTTCCTAGTTTGACTACGGAACCCTAAAAAGGTGGCACCTGAAGCTCTGATCTGCTTGGATTTTGGCGTATACATAACTGTAATGTACGGTTCCGGGACCATCCGATTTTACGGGATAGAAATTACTCTACGTTCATCGGCATTAAAGGTATCTGCCGTTGACAAATAATTTGTCGATTCTTTTCTATGCAAAGGAGACTTAATTTTACTCTTGAAACTTTATGCATTATTTAATCCGTTTATGGATTTTTGGAAATTCCCCTGCCTCAACCGAGAATCTGTTTTTTACGGACTTTATTTAATTTAAAAGTGTATACGATTTGTATCATAAAACACGACTTTATTCTGGTTACAGAATTATCAACAGATTTTTAGGGAACGAAGGTGTGAGTTTATGTATGTGTATATATATTATTGTTTTAAAAAGAAAAGTTAGTCTCCTTCTCGTAGCATTTGCTATTTCCAATGTATGTAGATGACAATATCAAAATACATTGTCCTATGGTAAAACGAATATGTTATTAAAATGTGAACGCGTGTGATGTTTATCAATCACGAAGCTAAGGTTACTTTGATCTTCAAGCTTTCGTATTGGGTACCGAGCATTAACTAGAGGATTCCAAACGTGCTGATTTTATATTAAATATTATTTTTGACTTAATTATAATTTAGTTTGTAGGTATCATTTTATTTAATACTAGCTTCTGCGTGCGATTTTATTCGCGTACGTTTTGATTTTCGTTATTCCCTCAGGCACTTTAAATTTTTTCGGGATGAAAAGCCTGTGTTAATCCAAGGTTATTATTTATTAAGCTATCTCCGTTCCAAATTTTACCCAAATCGATCAACAAAAACACACAAGGTTTTGCATTCATAATATTAGTAGGATTTCTTACAAATCATAACTTGAAATTATGTTTTTTTTTATAAGTGTCATCTTTACGTAGGGTTTTCCTGTCAGGGGAAAACCCTACAAAATAAAGGCTTCGAGCACAACCTACGCCACAGAAATGCGACATGTTAAAATTAAAAAAAGCACTTAAACAGGCGCTGGTAAAGCTCTTTTGTACTTTCAACATTTTTTCAAACTTCCGCACGTGCTAAAAGGTTTTTATTAAAGATTGCTGAGTGCACTTTGCTTGTTTGCCTGCATTATGCATATATTGCACATGCTGACGCTACCGAGTACAAGGGTATTAGTCTGAATTAATAACCGACCAACTAAAGATGTACTGCATACTCGTAAGCACGTGAGGTAGAGTTACAGTCTACTAAACCTATTTCGAACGGCTTGTATGTGTGCGTGCCTGGAATGTACTATCGAACCAACGGAACCCTGACCCACCATAGAACCTTGTCACAGTGATTGACGTTAGGACTGTCATACGACGCTATACGACAATCGTACGTCAATCATTGTGACAAGGTTCCATGGTGGGTCAGGGTTCCGTTGGTTTGATAGTACGCGCCGCGAGCCATCACAAGCAAACTCGATAGGACGGACCGAGCTGGTTTAGTCGGGGCCGCGTCGTCGCCTTCTTTGGTTGCGTACATTATGACATGACATCATTTATGACATTTACGTGACGTCATTATTGCATCGATGCGCGTCGTTCGATAATAGATACGCACGGGTTTTTTCCAATTATTAACTGCTTTTTCGATTAATATGAATTATAATATTATAATACTAACACTCACGAACAAAATTACAGGTAGAATCTACGTTTATTTATTAATTACTAACGTAGCGAATGTATTTCTTAATTCATAGCGAAATCTTTAGATTCTAAAGGAACATGGTTGGCAGAAAACACAACACATTACCAAACACACGTTCGTTGGGACACTTATTAGATTTTCTCCGTGTAAGCAAAACACCTGAAATGTTGCGAACCAAATACCAACCGTCCCGTCCAAAATATCCTATCCCAGTCAATAATTCTCCTATAAAACCAACTTTAAACTACACAACATAACGTTTAAATTTTAAATAACCGAAAAGTATCATACGATCTTGAGGAAGAAAGAAGTCACCATTTTTGCTCACACTGATACAAACTAAATTGAACCCTGCTACGTTAGTGTGTTGATATTATTTTCGACGGTATTTCTTTAAGTTCAAGAAATAGCTTGTGCGCTCCGGATTTAATTCGAGATGAATTCAAATGGCTTAAATGCTAAGCAGAGTAAGTTATAGTGTTTGAAACCACAATGCTGGTAAATTATTGTATGTATTATTTAGTATACTCCATAAATCACTAGAAGTGGTTTCTACCACTTCTAGATTAGTAAGTTTTCATTTATTGACGAAAAGATTTGTCTAGTTGCAAGTGGACGTGTACAAAGAGCACAAGTTCGATTCCAAGTAAGGAAATATTTTGTGTGATGAGTTGATTAGAGTAGAATAGAAATTTAGGAAAATGCCACAAAAACCCATCATCATCATCATCATCATGTCATCCGAAAGACGTCCACTGCTGGACATAGGCCTCCCCCAAGGCTTTCCACTCAAACCGGTCTTGTGCTTTTCGCATCCACCGCGGTCCCGCGATCCTGACGAGGTCGTCACTCCATCTTGTTGGAGGCCTACCTACAGCTCGTCTTCCCGTCCGCGGACGCTACTCCAGAAAAAAACCCAGCGTCGATTAAAATCAATAATAAATTCAAATTCAAAACATTTATTTCGGGTATCCTGACCCATACTGGTTAGTTTACACTATTTACTTACGATGTTATGTTAGTACTGGGGAAAAACTTGAAAACTTCAATTCTAAATTCGACTTAACTAAATTACACATACTTAACACTATAGGAAAGTCGAATCTACTTGAAATCACTTCTAAGTTCCTATTGGAGCTGCGTCACATTCTTCTCAAAAGTGAAGCAACTTTTTTTACACGAATTGCATAGAAATCATCGGTGCGAGGCTCCGCAAACATTGTCGAGGCGCTACAGACGGGCGGCAACCCTATCAGTGCCCTGAATCCATTATTAAATTGGATTTCTGCGAATATTTGACCTATAGGCTCGTAGCGTATATGGATGTGCAATAAGCTTTCAAGTGTTATTTTTACCGCGTTCAAACACTTAGCAAATCTACGAGCCAACATATTAGCTTTAATTGACAATGCTCTGCGTTCCCTCTCAATATCAGCCTCACCTCTAAGATCTTCGGTTACATAATGTCCCAAGTACTTAAACTGCTTCACTCTCGTTAGTGCAATCCCGTTTAAAGTCACAGGCGGAACTTCTTTTGGACACTTGCTGCCGGCCTTAAAGATGAGGACCTCACTTTTTATACAATTATTTATTTATTTAGAAACAAACAGTCGTACATAAACATGAGCAGATACAATTAACAGAAAATAGACCTATAGCTTCATAAAGGTGCGGTTAATACATGGCTAATACATTATATTACAAAGATCTGACCAGCATTGCAAACAAAAACGATGTTATACTATGGCCAAAAGCGCAAACAAATTTACAAGCAATAGAGGAGAGATAATACTTGAAGAGAATTATACATTAACCCATGTGTATTTGCGAAAGATTCACAGACTAGAAGCTGTCTGAGCATTCTGTATGGTTAGGTAGAGCATATCCAATGTCACAAATGTAATGAATTGATATTCGATCAAATTAAATGTGACCTGTTTACACACTAACGTGTTAACTAATAGGCATAATACAACTCAATTGAGAGCCGAGGTAATTATGAGGTACAATAAATCTAAATAAAAAGGAATACAAAAATTCGTTTAAGGTACGCGTTGCCAGGAGTGGGAATGATTCCCTGGACACCCTGAGCGGCGTCTTATACAGGCTCGGTGACGTAGTCTTTGCTGGCCGGAGGTGTGTAGGTGGGGGACGCTGATGCAGCTAACATGTACGGCTATTGAGGTATTAATTTCTTAAAAACTATCGAAGGTCGATCGCGCGGGCGAAGCCGTACGAGCTGGTTAGTATTACCTTATCGCGTTTACACGCCTTAATATGTTGCTTACCTATCACGGTTCCTTCTTCGACAAGCTCATCAGTGAAATGTTAAAGAGAAAACTGGAATGCACCGGGAACAAAAGATTGCTGCGTAGTTTCATTGCAGTCGGTTTATGTATTAAGCGGAAAGCGAAAATGATGCTTTAATAGTACGAGTAATATAATATTACAAGTCGGTACAGATTGGGGTTACTTACTGGTAACTACATCATTCTAGATAAATGATTACATAGGTACGTTTTTTAAATAATTATGTGTTTTTTTTTTATTAGGTTCGCAAACTGGACATTACAGCACTTATAAATAGAGGTAAACAAACAAGTTTGGCTGCATGGCCTTCTAGGTGCGAACAAAACATGCACACGAATAATCGCCCTCAATACTAAACTTAGAGATAGCAAAATAAATGAAGAAATTATAACAAAATAAGATAGAATAACACAAAAAAAAATTTACAGTCTAATAAAAAGTAGTTGGTTAGGTACTTATAATTTAGAAAAGATAAATTGCTTACCTAATGTTTTTAACCGATGCACTGAAGATGTCTAGCTCTTGGCAATCATCTTGTGTAAATTAATTAGTTCATCAAAGTCATAAAAAATATGATTTAGGAGCCAGGCTTGATTTTAAAGGATTGCACGGATGGTGTGCTTCGAATAGAATCAGGGCGGCGTTTATACACCTCTGGGCCCGCGACGTAGACGGACTGCTCCGACCTAGACAGTTTATGAAATGGCGCAACGAGACGATTTCGGTGCGCATTGCTGCGTAAGTTCTGTGAGTCTAGTCTACTGTACCGCGGGCACCGCGGCATTTAAATTCGTTAAGGTGTGTATGGGTGAATAAAGGCAATTGGAGTAAAACGACTATGCAGTAATGGCTATGCAGTTCATTTTACGGCCTCTACACTTTCCGGGCAGCTTTGGGACCATACAAAATTCTCCACTGCTACCCCTGCCTTTAATCGTTGGTTTCCTCGACGCATTCTCATTCTTGTGTCATAGGATCACGAAGTGATGCTTTCTTCTAGATATAGGTGCCTCTAACTCGGACCGCTTACGACTTCAGGTATACCCTTACTGTGGGCTAGCCGGTTATTTGTGTAGGTTCCGTCCAAATGACCACCATCTTATACTTTAACCTTCCGCAAAACAGAAGGGATTGAGTTGTTGCATTCCGGAACAAGACGGGTGAAATTACACGCATAAATGCATTCGGCAACGCGTATGCAATTTAATCATTGCAGTTTTGAGATTGCAAATGTCAATGTGTACGGTGTAGACTGGCAAGCTGGAGGGGTTGTGACTGTCGTAACACACATGACGTCATCGTGACGTCTTGTTGTTGAAAACGTGTGGAAGACGTTAATATTCATTGTGCTTCCATTTTCTTAATAACAATCAGCAGTCTTCGTCTGTCTTTGACACACGAGTGACAAATATACTGTCCGTTGCGAGTGCAAGCGTGATATTGGGAATATTATATACTGATAACTTATAACTCGTACCACACCTCGTGGGAAACACCAGACCAGCTTTCATCTATTATTACTAGAAAAATACAACATTATCATCAGTATTGCATTGAGAAAGCTGTTAATTATTAAATGGCTCTATTACAATATGTTGCGCACAATATTCTGAGAGAAATTTGTAGATGATAATATTATTAGGTACAACAATGTACTTATACAAATAGGTTCCAATTTGTACAGTGAGATAGTTGGTATAAATTGCAAAAGACAATCCCTTAAGGTTTTGTTAAACTTACAAGGAAAGGTACCCAACTGTCCAGCTCCGATTTTTTGATTTTGATATATGTTAGAGAGTAGTTTAAAATCATCATCATGTCAGCCGAAAGACGTCCACTGCTGGACATAGGCCTCCCCAAGGCTTTCCACTCAGACCGGTCTTGTGCTTTTCGCATCCACCGCGGTCCCGCGGTTTAAAATAATAGACACGTATTTTTTAGCGCCCCAAACTCAACCTGTTGGGAGATATTGACCTCCAAAGTAGGTACTGAAAAGTTACTAAACCCTCTAACTTATATACAGATATATTTTTTATTGCTAGTTTCATAGTGGTTTGATTATAAATGTTTAAGAAGATGAAAAAATAATGAGCAAGTGTTTTGTTATCTCGGCTAAAACTAATTTAAAAAAAAAATACTAATGAAAGTGTATCTTCGATGATCTTTGAAGGGTATTTTTTATCATCACGCCATTATTAGCCCTATCATTTTGTTTGGGGTTGAAACGATATTTTTTAACAAACTTTTACTTGAAAATGGTTGCAGATATTAACGTAGTTTCTTGGAAGACGAATAATCTCCCATTTACGGGTTACGCTGTTAGTCTGTTTCCACGGTTCATAAATTATATTTTACCACATGTTTCTCTTAGTATATAAAGTATGTTAATCGTTATCTAGTATCTATATTAAAAACCTAGACCTTAATTTTGAACAATAAATTTGTGTAATATTTGTATACAGGGTGGGGCCTGTAACTAAAGCAAAAAATTAAAACGTAGATTCTACTCCTCAAACTAGACAACTTTTGTTTAGCAACTTTTTAAAATCATAAAGTTTTTAGATTGTTCATTTTTCAAACAAAGTAAATAGTATTTTCAATGTACTTAAAACTCCGTCTAATTGACATCGCCTGTCAGTCTAGTCACTCTACAGACATAACCAATTTCATAGTACATTGCGTGTTCGAATTAACTTTATAATGTAATAAAATTCAAACCGCAAGTTTTTTTTCAAAGTCGTCAAACAAACGTTGCGTAGTTTGAGGAGAAGAATGTACGTTTTAATTTTTTGCTTTAGTTACAGGCCCCACCGTGTATATATATCCTCCCTGATAATATAGTTATATTAAAGGTTAGGTTATTTATTAAGCAATGCAGTATTACATTGAGATCGTCAATATAAACACTAATAATCAAAGAATACGAAAATAATTAAAAACATTAATAGAAATCATCATCATCATCATGTCAGCCGAAAGACGTCCACTGCTGAACATAGGCCTCCCCCAAGGCTTTCTACTCAAACTGGTCTTGTGCTTTTCGTTCGGGTTTCTCTGCGTGATAGAATCAGAAATGATGATATCCGCATTAGAACTAAGGTTGCCGACATAGCCCGAAGAATAGCTAAACTGAAGTGGCAGTGGGCGGGGCACATTGCTCGCAGGACTGATGGCCGATGGGGTCAGAAGGTTCTGTAGTGGCGTCCGCGGACCGGAAGACGAGCTGTGGGTAGGCCTCCAACAAGATGGACTGATGCGAAAAGCACAAGATAATAGAAATACAAATAGTTTATTCGTGACAAATATATTACACATACAGAATCTTGAACAAAAAAACATAATTTGTCACCAAATGGTCACAACTCAGCGTGATGCTGGCAGAGCCAGCGCTGGTCTTCCGTTGTGGCCATTTGGTGACGACAAGGCGCAATGACGTCACGATCGCACACGCAACAATCTATTTAGATTGCTTTATAACACCAATTCCAAAAATAGTGTAATAAATTATTTGTAAGTGTGTGTTTGTGTGTGTGTGTGTGCGTGTGCGTGTGCGTGTGCGTGTGCGTGTGCGTGTGTGTGTGTGTACGTGTGTGTGTTTGTGTGTGTACGTGTGTGTGTTTGTTTGTGTATGTGTGTGTTCGTATGAGTGTGTATATGAGTTTAATAAATGGTCTGAATGGATACAAAGGTTAATATGTCAATACAATAATAATTTTACAATTACACTTCCACCATTGATGATATAATTTTTATATAAATCTCTTTCTGACATCTTAATACTGTTATTGAATATCAGCTTTGTGCACAGAAGTCAACACGGGCAGAACATGATTTGATACGCTGTTCAAACTAGGTTATCCGATACATTCAACGGATATATCCCGTATTCCATATTTTCTCGTGGACACAACGCGGCCAGACGCTCCCAAAGGGAAATTAAATTTATAGGAAACTTGCATATATAATGCAGTTTCAGTTAACTACAGGCGGTGGCATGTACTTTTCAAAATAATAAAATGAATTGAAAATGAGGCTGTATAGTATACAAGATCGTTTGTCGTGTTTATTTTAAACTATCCAACCTATTATATGTTTTAAGGAAATCTCTTAGCCCAGTTGTTTAATAAAATCATACAATTAACTTTACAAAAGGTCGGATACCATACATTGGATGTTTTACAGGCCGATATCGGGGTGCTGCCGCGGGCTTTATGGATAAAAGATAAAAGAAATTTATTCAGTAAGTAGGCCGCTCGGGCACTTTTACACGTCGAGATAATACCAGCGCTTCCCAAGAGGAGACCACTGCTGAGAAGAAACGCCGCAAGAAACTCAGCAGTCAGTCATTTTTTAAACATATTTCATATTTCATATTACAATGGTACAACATTATATAAAGCTACAAGTATTAAATTAAATATAATATCAAATAACAGTATTTCAGCAGGAAAACATGCCAAAAATCTTACGGGAGAGAAAGATAGAAAAGAATAAAATAAAATAAAATAGAATCAACTACTTATATATGTGTATATGAGATGGTGCAAGATGACCACATAAAAGTTTCGATATGTTTTCCTGCATCAACGGTGTCCAGACAAGAAAAAGCAGGATAAAGCTTTTGCATTTGAACAAATTATTATTGACTAAGTTTCGGGTGTAGGACATGCATTTTTGTCTGTTAGATAGTCCTCGACCCTATAATACGCTTTAGACATTAACGACCTTTTCAAATATTTTTTAAGTGCTGGAAAGGGTAACTTTATAACTACTTCAGGTAATTTATTATCGAAATGAATGCATTTACCAACAAATGATTTATATACTCTGGTCTGTATTATATACTCGGATCTCTGCTCTGTTCATAAAACAACGAAAATCTCCGTTTACGTTTTTACTTACGAAATTCTAAACTTTAGCTTCTGTTAATTTCTCTAGATTACAAATTTACTCCAAAAAATGGTTTTTAAACTTTAAACTGTGGGCAGTTAGGTTCTAATCGCGTAAAATAACGGTAGAATATCCCTTACACCCTGAATAGGCAAACTTATAAGTAGGTGTACTTTTAGTACCTTGTCTTTGTAACGTATTAAAGTGAGAGTGGTTTGAATTTAGTATATCAATAGCTGGACCAAGGTACTAAGATGTTTAATTTGCATAAAAACGTTTGACATAATTTCATTGAACTAAAGTCGAGAAGCATAATAAACGACCATAAAAACAATAAGTATAATTTTATCAGGCTTACAATCTTATAACATAACACTCATTTAAAATAAAGATTATTAATTTCTTGTTATTAGGTTAGGTTAGGTTAAAATTATGACCACATTAGAAGTACCTTATCAGATGTTACAAATATTTAACCTTTGAACATAAGGATTGTTAAGCCAAATAATAATTATATCATTGGTTTGTTATAGACATCGAAATTATTCAATTTGTTTTATGCAATATGAAAATTTGTACAGACACTTCTGAGTTGATTGTTCATAAAATAATGTAATTATTTGTTTTAATTAGAAAAAGTCACTTGCTAGGTACGTAATGTACAATATGAAAATAATGAATACAAATTGTTAACACACTAAGGCAGACACACATTACAGTATGAAAAGCAAAATACATTTAAGCAAATTGAAATATTTGTAAAGTCATACAGGCGAGGCGGACCATTAGTCGCGTCGTGCCACAGTAACAAATAATATGGCACCTAATTAGCAAAACACGCATTCCCTGACAGCGCAATAACTGAGTTTATTCAAATTGAAACGTTTGTTCAGTAAATTGGCTTAAATTTGCTACATCAGGGGCTCTTTTCCTATTTGTTTAGACCTTCTTGCTTGTATGTTACATTAACTTTACGTCAAGTAATTATAACAGTTACAGTGCCCAGCCGAAAAGAAGACGATTCTGGCACAACCATGAAGTTTCTGAACATGGATAATGTTAACAGCAGTCAAACAATTCTCTTTTCTTTTCTTTTTTTCATTGCCCCGCGGCGACTTGAACAGCTACTACCGCGGGAATATGGCGTTTCCACAATGAAGTGATTTCGCCAGTGTCAAGTATATATAAGTATAAATCAATATAGCAACAAAACACAATCCAATCATCTCTAGGAAGATTGGGGCAACGTTGTACGGTGATATGTAGGACAGAGGCCAAGATAGTTTTAACCTCTGTACCACTGCGAATCCATTTGAAACGAGAAGTAGGATGCCAGATACACGAAATAAGTCCAAGTCTTCTATCGCTGTGCAGCACAAAGGCATTAAAAGTACAAATCACTAACAGAAAAGAACTTTGAACACCTAAATAAACAAAAATAAAAACTAAAACAAATTACACATCCGCCATCTTTTGACGTTGCTAATGGCCTCCCAACAATGCTCTTATTACTGTTCCTTCGCAACGAATAAGTTTAATATTGTTATACTGCTGTCAACAATGTCAGTAGTCAGGAACTTCATGGTTGTGCCATGTGTCAGGATTGACTTCTTATCTGCTAAGTTTTTTTTTATGGCATAGAGAAGGCTAACGAGCACACAGGCCACCTGATAAGTGGAAACTGTGACCCATAGACATTCGCATTCACAAGTCTGCAAGCCTAAGACTGCAAAAGCGTTGCCAACCCTGAGGACTAAGATGGAATGCCTCTATGCTATTAAAGGTAGCAAATAAAAAAAACAACTACAACTTTAACCACCAACCAAAACATACCAATAACCATGTATTTGTCCAGACTCGTTGCTTTGATGCACTCGCCCCACAGACTCACTTGACCCACCCTTACCTTACTTTTTTTTTTTTTTTATGGCATAGAGAAGGCAACCGAGCACACAGGCTACCTGATGGTAAGTGGAAACTGTGACCCATAGACATTAGCATAAGACTGCAAATGCGTTGCCGACCCTGAGGACTAAGATGGAATGCCTCTATGCTAGTCATTACACCGGCTGTCTTATCCCCAAACCGGAACACAACAATGCGAACACTGCTGTTTGGCGGTAGGTTAATGGATAAGATGGTGGTAGCGATCCGGACGGACCCTGCACAAGGTCCTACCACCCGCAAACTAGTAGGTACTGTATGTTAATAATGCCAAAAAAATGTGATAACGAGATAGAAGCAAGATGCACTGCTTATGTCAGTTCCATACATTTTGACCGTTTTCGACAATCGTTTATGTTAACGTTAAACATCTTGTCTAGGGCCATACGGATATCACTAATACACTCAAATTTCAGGCTATTTCGAAGCCCTAGTTCCTCGCCAGGGAATGCTTTTAGTGAAATCTGATGATGAATACCCCGAGCATCGATACAGGACTTCCAGAATGCCTAGGATACCCAACTGAATGAATCTACGGTTAACGCCGGAATAGTGCATGTTCAGAAAAACATCTAAAATGGCAATAAAATGTAAGGAAATCCAAGTGTTGACCAAAACTCTCCCGCTGTGGTATTAACTGATTGTGCGATCAGTTAGGTATCTTAAGAACTTTGACCTCGCAGTATCCACCATTAAAACTCACTCAAAACAACCCCTGGCGAGGAACCAAGGCTTCGAAACAGTCTCGTTTGTATGAAAAACGCATTCTGACCCGGTATATTTGCTCCTGAGTACTTGTAGGTTCTCGCTTCTCGCTTATCACTCAGTACATGAATATCGTTACACTCGTTAAAAAAGGATATCCTTGAGACAAATAATACAGTGAGATAAACCTCTTCCCACCCACGGCAATATGGTATGGTTCACCTAATAGGAACTAGCCGAGAATCGTCACACAGATTTTTATTTAAATGTTTTTTCTTCCGAAAATTTTCAGCCTATCTATTCTCAAAATATTACTTAACATATTAAATTTGATAATAGTTTTTATCGAATAAACAGATGGGGAAACTCGTCTCCTATTCGGATCTTAAACCATAATACTAATTACAATACCTCAATTAATTTAACAATGGAACTAAACTGTTAATACACTCAGGAGCAAAAATACCGGGTCAGAGTGCGTTTTTCATACAAACGAGACTATTTCGAAGCCTTGGTTCCTTACCAGAGGTTGTTTCGAGTGAGGTTTAATGGTAGATACTCCGAGGTTCAATAGAGAAGATCAAAAATTCTAATATACCTAACTGATCGCACAATCAGTTAACACCCCAGCCAGACAGTTTGGGTCAGCATTTGGATTTCCTTACATTTTATTGTCATTTTAGATGTTTTTCTGAATAAACACAATTCCGGCGTTAACCGCAGATTTATTCAGTTGGGTACCCTAGGTACTCTGGAAGTCCTGTATCAGTGCTCGCAGTATTCATCATCAGAATTCACTAAAAGCATTCCCTGGCGAGGAACCAAGGCTTCGAAATAGCCTCTTTAATATGAAAAACGCACTCTGACCCGTTATTTTTGCTCCTGAGTATATTACTTAACATATTCAATTTGATAATACTTTTTATCGAATAAACAAATGGGTGAAACTCGTCTCCTATTCGGATCTTAAACCATAATATTAATTACAATACATCAATTAATTTAACAATGGAACAAAACTGGTAATAACTACAGTACGCGGGTACAATCGTGTTATTTTCCTTTGGAATACTCGTGCTCGTACGCTAGCGAATTCGTATTTACATAAGGTATTGCCACAGGTAGCGAATTATTTCTGGCGAATGCAATAGCTGCATGGCCTTTGTGTAGCTTTCACAAACAACAGTTTATTGTTCGCTGTTTTATAAGTACATAGGTACAGCGACATGTTTCACGAGCTCGCGAATTGTACAAGTAAATTGCTTCACAAAAATCCACCGGAAATGCAAACTGACGGTAAGCTTATAAATTTTCTTTTGATTCCGCGAATCGAAAGCATTAAGGTTAAGTCTGAGCCGCTATTTAAAAATGGCTTTGGTAGACAGACAAAAAACTTTTGATCTGAAATTCTACAATGTTTCAACCACATAGCTGTCGATATTTGATAATTCCCAGAGGTTTAACTGACGATCGTGGGGACGAAGTCATATGAACTCGCTCACTACTCGGTAAAGTGGGTAAGCTGAGAATGCACGCCCTTAACGCCGTTTTTACGCTCTAACGGGACAACGCGCCGGTTTATTTTGCTGCCTCCAGTTCAAAAACGAGTAGTGTAAGAGAATTTCCTACCATTACAGGTACTCCGTTGAGTGATAAGAGAACACATCACAATACGGGCTCTATAGATATATTATAACGCTGAACCAGCTCCGTTGACGTATCCCAACAGCGTAACGGATAATGCAAGAGGTTTTAAAAGTGCTTTCTGGTTTGCGTGAAATCGGTTAGTCGCGTAAAAATTATGAGCGCGAATGAGAGACAAACAAACGCGAAGGCCGGTTTAACCCTCGGTATCATAGTGTAGAGTAGACATAGACTGTAGTTGGGCAAAATTTATCTTTTTACGAATAACTGGCAAGATAACTAAAGCATTCTTTATTTGAAATAACCAAATAATTAGTCATTTGTCATTTTGAATTTATCTAGATGAGCTTTTTTGTTATCTAGATAAATTAGTTGGGCTTTTAAATAAAAGATGAATGTTAGTAGTACAGTCAGAGCTAAAAGTTGTCGGGAAAAGTAATCTACAACAAAAATAATCAATGTTTTGGAAATAAGTAGGTGAAATATAAATATATATATGACCTTTTTAGGGTTCCGTAGTCTACCTTAAAGTTTCGGCATGTCGCAACTTGGCTCAGAGACTCCTTGAACTAGAAAGCTGTTTTTTTAGAAACATTACGATTTTCCGAGCCATGTCAGTGTGATGTTTGACCCGACGTGACATTATATCTAAATTTATTTATCTAAGCTTACTTCAAAAACAAACGAGGTTTGTTATCTTCATCTAGATAATTTATCTAAATTAAAGAGTTGACAACACAATTATTTGACTTAGTAGGTACACAAGACATAATGAAGATGGCCTTGATAACGATGACGTCAACCTCGCAGACTGTAATTTTATTTATACTTTATATCTTTTTTTTCCCGAATTGTAAAAACAAGAGAACCGCGACTCTATACGCGTACAATAAACTTCCCGCTTTTATAGCCCTTAGAGGATGAAATTCCAAATATTCCTTCTCAGTGCACCTTGGATATCCAAGGAATAATCCCTCTAAATTTGAGATCAGTCAGCTTCTTTTTAGGGTACAGTACCCAAAGGGAAAAAACGGGACCCTATTACTAAGACTCCGATGTCCGTCTGTCCGTCTGTCTATGACTAGGCTGTATGAACCGTAGTAGCTAGACAATTTTCACAGAAGATGTACTTCTGTTGCCGCTATAACAACAAATACTAAAAACAGAATAATATGTGTAAATACAAAAAATTAGTTTTTTTGCTCCATATTAATAAAGAGCAACAGGTAGACACTTAAAATATTCACAGACTATTTCGTTAAATGTTCACCTTAAGAATAAATAATTAAATTAAACAAAATAATTATTTAACCTCCCATACAACAAACGTGATTTTTTTGTAGTTTTTTTGCTATTGTTGTATAGACTGATAATGGTACGGAACCCTTCGGTCGTGAGTCCGACTCGCACTTGTACGGTGTTATATATTATAAAAGCCCGGTATTTTATTTCTTTGGTACTACTTAACCTAAGTTCATGAGTGACAAAGGGTTAAGGCTATCGCACTGTAGGTATCAGTGGTTGGAAGGCCAGTATTCCAGTCAATAACGACCCATCAAAAGTTTAGATGAGAATGCGCTTCAACAGCGGATAACTTAGCATAACATTAACTACAATTTGCTTGCAAATGAGTTTTTATAAAAGTTTAAATTGGTATCGATCGCTAAACTTTTCAACATGCGTAGAAAGTGCCATTATTTCGACATCTGAATTATAATTGGGTTTTATTTGAAATATCTTACGTCCTGTGTTGATTTTACAGGATAAGATGTAGTTTATGTAAAGCGAGAATTATGTAACTTTGTTCGAGTTTTTAACGCCGTAATCAGTGTCTCTTTACATGTACGGTCACGGACGTTAATTTGCTAGTTTTGCTACCCATTTAAAAGAAAATCTGCTTGAAGATGTCATTGTAATTAGAGATGCCAAGTCATTTGTAATTGATAGGAAACTCAACCTTATTGCTGTAGAATGTCAGATTGGCTTTGAAACTAAGGTGAGTGACAAAGAATGATGGGCAAAAATGTATGGAACCCAGCCCAATCGTGAATATAATTATAACTTACGTAGGCTTATTGATCCCACGATTTGCTGTAATTGTTGTAAATAGTAAAATCGGTCAAGCGTGAGTCGGATATACGGGAAATATCATTGCAACGCATGCGGGGCACAGCTAGTGTAGTATTAAACGTTGTGTTTGTGTGAATATTTGCAGGCTGATGACTCGTATTAGAAAATGAAGCTTATGTAACTATCTTTCACGGGGTATACATGAGGTTTGTATTGGTTATATAGGCCAATTTACCCATCATTCTTTAATTCCTTGACTGTACACTCGTAGACAAAGAAAACTAAAATTACTTTTCAAATAACAGAGCTAGCGGCGTGAATGAAACTGTGTGTTGTAGATAAATTACCAGTTAATAAAACCACTCCAGTTGTAGGAACAATTATTGCTTTGACTGTCAAAATTACATACAAAATTAAATACCAATAATTGTTACGTCGAAAAATAATGGTTGGTACCTCACATACAACACAAAAACGAGCTATAAAACAAAATTAACACTTTTTATTGCCTCCGCGGGCTCTTCTTACAGCTGCCAAGCGATTGGACATGCTGTTTATGATGGTGCGGGAAATTGGTCTATTCTTCCACTTACGCATGCATCTCTTGAAATATACCAGTTGTAATCGGTTATTTTCATTAAAATAATTAGTTTCCACCTACCATCAGGTGGCATGTGTGCTCGTTTGCCTTCTCTATGCCATAAAAAAAACCGCTAAATGGCATTCCTTATTTCTTACCCACCTGCCAATCTTGTCCCAAGCATGATAGATCAATAAATAGATAGATAAAACGTTTATTCGCGTACTACAAAATACACATACAATTGTCAAAAAAAAATAAGAAAAAAATAAGCAGAGTGACACTAACATTACACAAAAAAATGTCAAAAGAATGTGTGCGCTGCAACAGGGTAAAAGGGTAATGGCTCAGCGCATAACTTTGCTCATCAGAGCCAAACACTGGTATTCTGGCACAACCCCGAGGAACGACAGAGCAACAACAAGCAAAAAAGGACAAGAAAATAGTTAATTATGTTTATACATACTGTCATGCGTTTGGGTGCCTGTGCGTGGATTTAGGTGTGATATGTGTGCGTGTGTGTATGTTTCTTTGCAAAACGTGATCATGATCAATTGTATTCAGGTCCGGCCTTCTCGAAGGCCAGTCAATGCGATTGATGCCAACGTCCTAAAAGTACTAATTTACAATTCGACCCGTATGTCGCCTGGCGTTGTGATGTATGGATCTTGAATTTTCACCATTATTAATTTAATATAGGCCGACATACTCATCAAGAATTATTAATAAAAACCTTAAAAGTCAAAGTCAAAAGTCAAAGTTCTTTATTCTTCAATTTAGGCATAATATAATGCACCTTTGCCCCGAGAAGAACCGGCGTAAGAAACTCGGCAAGGTATATTTTTTTCAAAAAAAAGGTTTACATCATTACATAATAGCGTTTGCATCTTGCCCAGAGCCTCTATTTTAACATAGTGACGATATGCGCACATGATTCTGGAGCGACATGATGGTAATTCAATAGTTATGGTGAAAGTCCACAATGACCGCCCTCATCATTTTGATTTGATAGTTTGAAAACATAAGTGAGAAGACAAGCAAAAGTAAACAACCACGAACGGAATTTATTTCCAAATTCGAGCATTTCAAAACTGTTTTTTTTAATACGTTGTAGATCATTTAAAGTTTTATTTTATATGATACCATCTGTATAAGTTGGTTTACGTGCATGTACAGTCAAAGATCTGACATTCTAATAACAATGACATCTTCAAGCAGATTTTATTTTGAAATGTTAACCGCATATTAACGTTCGTGACCGTACCATTATTAACTTGCAAGTTACAGGGATTTTCGTCATCCACCCGTATTATTTGAATGCGAGTGTACCCATTGCTACGATTAACTATAAACTTTATTTTGTATTTTGTGCGAAAATATCTCTTGACTTTATTTCCGCATCGTATTTTTAGCTGAGATCGAAATTCAAATTCAAAACCAAATCAAATTCAAATGCCTTATATCACTTTGATTTGATAACGATCTTCAACCTTTGCTCTTGGTGTTAAAGTCCGTTTAAGTGTAGACACGAAATTGACAAACGCCACTTATCCTGTGAGAATTAATATCTCACAGTGACAAAAACGCCGCATTGCGATGTTCCGTACTTGTGTTAGGTTTTTTTTAATGGCGGTCCACTCAACTGATCTATTGTTTTTATAACCCCCAGGCTTAAATAAAATGTCAACTCGGTACTGTATTTCAATTTTTCAGCCAGTTAACTTTAAATTATTCGTTTTTTCGCTACACCGCCACTATTTAAAATCATTGGCCGTATCGGAATGCAACCCAAAAGTGAAACCAAAGCGTCATAACAGTTCTATAGTGAGCGTTTCTATGGTAATAACAGTTCTTTAATAACTATTAAAGCATTGTTATTACCATGGTTCTTCATCACGGATGTCAGTAATTGAGTGAAACTAAGGAAAACTGATGATCTGTTTTTTCCTTGCATATTTATTTACAGCTTTTGTAAAGTCTGAGAAGCTTGGGACTGCATCATCATCATCATCAGCCCGGGGGCGTCCACTGCTGGACAAAGGCCTCCCCCAAAGAGCGCCACAAGTCACGGTCTTGAGCCGCTTGCATCCAGCGGCTCCCCGCGATCCTAACCAGGTCGTCAGACCACCGGGTGGGAGGCCGTCCAACACTCCGTCCACCGGTGCGGGGCCGCCACTCGAGAACTTTTCTTCCCCAACGGTTATCAGTTCTCCGAGCTATGTGGCCTGCCCATTGCCACTTCAGCATGCTAACTCTCTGAGCTATGTCGGCTACCTTGGTTCTCTGGCGTATTACCGTATTACGGATCATATCGCGCAAAGAAACTCCGAGCATAGCTCTTTCCATTGCACGCTGAGTGACCCTGAGCTTATTTATGAGGCCCACATTCAGCGGCCAAGTCTCTGATCCATAAGTCATCACTGGCAGCACACACTGGTCGAAGACTTTCGACTTAAGGCTCTGCGGTATTTTGGACGAGAAGATCCGCTTTAACTTTCTGAACGCTGCCCATCCGAGTTGGATTCGGCGATCGACCTCTTTCTTGAAGTTGGATTTACCTAGTTGGACAGTTTGTCCCAGGTATACGTACTGATCAACAACTTCAAGTTGAGAATTCCCCACGTGAACCGGTATTGGCAAAACGCGAACATTGGACATGACTTTCGTCTTGTCCAAGTTCATTTTCAGGCCCACCCGTTGGGAAACTCTATCGAGGTCTCCGAGCATCTTACTCAAGTCTTCTAGCGATTCTGCCATGACTACGATGTCGTCCGCGAATCGAAGGTGAGTGATGTACTCGCCGTTGATGTTGATGCCAAGTCCTTCCCAGTCCAGAAGCTTGAAGACATCTTCCAGTGCAGCGGTGAACAGTTTCGGAGATATGACATCTCCCTGTCTCACACCTTTCTGCAACTGAATCGGTTTCGAGCTCTGGTTCTGGAGCCGGACTGACATAGTGGCATTTTTGTACAAACACTTCAGCACTTCGATATATCGATAGTCGATGTGGCACCGCTGTAGTGACTCGAGCACCGCCCATGTCTCGACCGAATCGAAGGCCTTCTCATAGTCCACGAACGCTAGACATAAGGGCCGATTATACTCTTCAGTCTTCTGTATAATCTGGCGCAGCGTGTGAATGTGGTCTATGGTACTAAAGCCTTTCCGGAAACCGGCTTGTTCAGGAGGCTGGAAGTCGTCGAACCTGCGTGAGAGTCGATTTGTAATGACCCTTGAAAACAACTTATAAGCGTGGCTCAGAAGTGAGATGGGTCTGTAGTTCTTCAATAAGGTTTTATCGCCTTTCTTAAAGAACAAGACCACCACACTTCTGGTCCACGCCTCTGGAATACCGCCTTCGAGAATAACAGAGTTAAAGAGCTTCTGGAGGACTTTAAGTATCGGCATTCCACCCGCTCTCAGAAGCTCAGCCGTAACTCCGTCGTCCCCTGGCGCCTTATTGTTCTTCAGTTGCTTCAGGGCCATTCTGATCTCGTACAGGCTGACGTCCGGGATGTCTTCGGTGTAATGTCGGGTGAGTTTGGCTCTGGGATCTGTAGCCAAACTTTCAACGGGTCGAGTTGATTTGTACAGCTGTCCGTAGAACTTCTCAACCTCACTCAAAATCTCGGCCTTGGACGAAATTACGGTGCCATTTTCGGTCTTCAGTTTCATCAACTGGGTCTGCCCAACAGACAAATCCCTAGCGAACACCTTAGAGCCCTTGTTTCGCTCGATAGCATCTTTAATACGCGAAGTATTAAAGGTGCGCAGGTCTGTCCGTAATGACTTAGAGACTTGTCTGTTAAGCCCCCTGTACTTCTGCATGTCCACTGAAGACTGCAGCCGCATTTCATTCCGTTCGTCCATGATCTTAAGAGTGTGGTCTGAGAGTTTTTGGGTTCTTTTCTGGCTGCGGGTCTTAAAGAACTTCGACCCAGCAGCTTGGACAGCCTGTACAAACCCGTTGTTCAGATCGTCCGTAGACTCGCATTCTGCTAGGCATTCGAAGCGATTTTGGAGTTCGAGCTGGAAGGTTTCGGGGTTTTGGCATTGGACTGGGGTTGGACGGAGCGTAGACTTCATCAGTCGTGACCTTTCAAGCCTTGTGTTGATATTCAATGTGCCTCTTACGATTCGGTGATCACTGCCAGTCTTTAGCCTATTGATCACAGAGACATCATTGAATATGTGGCGTTTGGTAGACAAGATGAAGTCTATCTCATTTTTTGTCGACCCGTCCGGGCTAATCCAGGTCCATTTGCGATGTGGCTTCTTCCTGAAGAAGGAATTCATCATAAAGAGTCCTTCCCTCTCCAAGAATTCAGCCAACCGCTGGCCCCTGGGATTTCGCCTGCCAACACCAAAGTGTCCCACTCTCAGCTCATTACCTTCTCTCATGCCCAACTTCGCGTTGAAGTCGCCCATCACCACCGTGTAGTGCGTTTTAGACTGCAGATATTTGTTATTCTCTGATTCATAAACACAAAACACCTAAATAAAGGGTGCTAAAAATATGCTTTGTCGTTATGTGCCATTGTGACATTTTCATCTGACGGAAATTGACAAAACATGAAATTCTCGTACATAATTATAACGACGCAATCAAGGCAAAGCGACGCATATCAGGGAAAACATTTTTTGGCTAATATTTTTCCGCATGTGAGTTTTATTGGAATATTAATATTACTCCGTTAAATTGGTGAAAAAGCAATCGCGCATCGGAAACACCTAACGTTGTATATTACGATTGGTTTACAAATTCGTTAAAATGATGCTTGGGATAAAATAGAAGAGTTGGCAACATCCACAATATTTTTATGATTGATGAAACTCAATTTCCACACGGTTTGGACATTAATTTGAATTTTTATGTACCTAATTGATGTTTTGTCTCATGAATAAAACAATAAACAAATAGCTTCGTTAATCATCATCATCATCTTGTCAGCCGAAAGACGTCCACGGCTGGACATAGGCCTCCCCCAAGGCCCTCCACTCACACCGGTCTTGTGCTTTTCGCATCCACCGCGGTCCCGCGATCCTGACGAGGTCGTTACTCCATCTTGTTGGAGGCTACCTGCAGCTCGTCTCCCGGTCCGTGGACACCACTCCAGAACCTTCTGACCCCATCGGCCATCAGTCCTGCGAGCAATGAGCCCCGCCCACTGCCACTTCAGTTTAGGTATTTTTCAGGCTATGTCGGTAACCTTAGTTCTACATTAATATGTACTTTTAATCAATCCGAATCCTTAAATTTTCATGCAATTCCTCTAACAATAAACTAAGGACTGCCTGAAGGGCGTATCGCTTGTCCCTTACAAACGACGCGCTGGTAAATTGTATGATGAATGGTATTCGCGACACGGTGAGATATTATTATCATTTATTTTGTTCGTGATACGCTTTCGCGGCTATAATAATTTAAGAGAAGCGGTCAAGTCCGAGTCGGACTCATGCACTGACGGTTCCGTAACACCGACATTTTTCGACTTCGAATCGAATTACCGAGAGCCCACCTCACTTTTAACCGGTTTTCAGTATTTGTAGTTTTTCTTTAAGGTCAAGGTAAGGGGGGTTATTCTGACAGCAATTATAACATATACACCGTGTTTTTTTTGATTTACGATAACTTCGGCATATTACTAGGTATATTAAACAATAAATTTAAATTTAAAGAACGTAAGGACATTGTGTCCTTATCTGTTGAACGTACATTAGAACTTGCTGCAATAGAATTACAGCAATTCATAGTAGTTTGTGTATATAGGCCACCCTTAGGAAATTTCGAAATTTTTGAAAAGAACATGGAAACTATCTTAATCAATTTATCTCATTTGAGTAAAAAAGTTATTATATGTGGAGATTTTAATGTTAATATTTTGGAAAATAGTTCACTAAGCTCCAGATTAATAAATCTTTTCAAATCTTTCGGACTGGCTCACACTTTTATGGAGCCGACTAGAGTGACTGACACTAGCGCCACGTGTATTGATAACATTTTTACTGATATAATTCCTATTAGTAAGAGTTTGATCAGTAACCTGGAATCGGATCATCTAGGTCAATTAATTAAATTGGAGTTTATATCGCATAATGTTGTGAATAAGGAAATAACTTTTGTGCCGCTTACTGCAGGTCGTGTGGAGAGAATGCGACATAACTTAGTGCATAATCTGCCCTTTTTAACAACTGATAAGGGCCCTAATGACATGTACAACTCATTCTTTCACACATTCATGAAACAATTTGACATGATATTTACATCTAAATCGGTCATGGTCGGTGGCGCAAAGGTTTTCAGTGACTGGGCTACTGCGGGCTTACATAAACGAAGAGCAATACTGTATCAACTATATGAGGAACGACGGTTTAACGTTAGTGAAGAGTTTAAGGAACATGTCAAAGAGTATTCTAAGAATTTCAAGTCAGACTGCCGTATAGCTAAGCGAAACTTTTTAAGTGATAAAATCTTGAATAGCTCTGATGTCATTAAAACGACTTGGAAAATAATTAATGAAGAAACAGGTCGCCGGAAAAAGGGATTTAATGACTTTCGTTTAAAAGTAGATGGTAAAATCCTAGAGTCTAATTTAGATGTCGCAATTGAATTTGAAAATTATTTTACCAACATACCAGTGTCCACAACTAAGTGTCTGAACTCTTCGCCGGCGTCTGCCATTTTATTATTAGAAGATAACGTGTCTGAATGCAGTATACACTTTGAATTCAAGCACGTTACTGCCTTGGATGTAATCAAAGCATTCAAATCAATTAACATTAAGAAAACCAATGATCTTTGGGGGGTTTCGGTTCACGTCCTTAAATCCTTAATGGAAGTCATAGCATCTGACTTAATGATCATATTTAATCACTGTGTTGATTGTGGTGAGTTTCCTGATCTTATGAAACATAGCAAGATAATTCCATTATTTAAAACGGGTAGTACTTCTGACCCCACTAACTTTAGACCGATATCGATACTACCCACTTTCAGTAAAATCTTTGAGAAAATAATTTTATCACAGTTAATGCAACATTTTCAAGATAATAATTTATTACATAATAAACAATTTGGTTTTACTCGGGGTCGCTCGACAACCGAAGCTGGTGTTGAGCTAATTAAACATATTTTTGATGCCTGGGAGGGGTCACATAATGCTTTAGGTATTTTCTGTGATTTGTCCAAGGCCTTCGATTGCGTTAACCATGACACATTGGTCAGGAAGCTACACCATTATGGAGTTAGAAGTACTGCGCTAAACTTAATTAAAACGTACTTATTCGGGAGAATACAAAGGGTAGACGTGAATGGAAAACGATCACCTGGGTCTTTGGTCTCAATGGGCGTGCCACAGGGCTCAATTTTGGGTCCATTTCTATTCCTCATTTACATAAATGATTTACCATACCTTATAAAGGACAACCATGATATAGTATTGTTTGCTGATGATACCTCACTCGTATTTAAAGTCAAACGACAACAGGAGTTTAATGTGAATGTAAACAATGCTATATCAAAAGTAGTACATTGGTTTAGTGTTAATAATTTATTACTAAATGAGAAAAAGACTAAATGTATTAAATTTATGACTACCAATGTGAAAAATAGACAAACTACTGTAACTATTAAAAATGACAAATTAGACTTAGTTAATGATACAGTATTTCTTGGTATAACGTTAGACTCAAAACTCCAATGGGGTCCTCATCTGGCTAAATTAGCGAATAGACTAAGTTCTGCAGCTTTTGCAGTTAATAAAATTCGGAATCTAATAGACTTGAAAACCGCTCGATTAGTTTATTTTAGTTACTTCCATAGTATAATGTCATATGGTATTTTACTATGGGGTAGTGGTGCTGACGTAAACAGCATCTTTGTTCTGCAGAAGAGGGCTATTCGTGCTGTTTACAAGATGGGTCATAGAGACTCGCTTAGAGATAAGTTCAAAGAAACGAATATATTAACCGTATACAGTCAATATATTTATGAAAACATTATGCATGTTCATAAGAACATCAGTAATTTTAGAAAGAACTGTGACATACATAATGTTAATACCAGAAATAAGCATAAGCTCGCAGTGCCCTTTACACGGCTTCACAAAATAAAAAACTCTTTCATGGGTAATTGTATAAGGTTCTATAATAAGCTCCCAAGTAGTGTTACTCATTTATCAGTAAATAAATTTAAGAGTTACGTTAAACGTAAACTAATTTCTAAAGCTTATTATAGTATTAAAGATTATATGAATGATGACAATGCTTGGGACTGATTATTATTATATTATTATTTTTTTGCTATACAATTTTATTATTAATGACCGTGGAGACTATATACATCTCCCTGTACGATTACCTATTATTTTAATATGACATCTGGAGACTTTACATCTCCAAAATTGACCGTGGAGACTTTCTACATCTCCCTTTTTTATTTTTTGTGTTTTTTTTATTTTTATAATTGTATTTAATTTTAATTTGACATCTGGAGACTCTTTACAGCTCCAAAATTGACCGTGGAGACTTTCTACATCTCCCTTGTTTTGTGTTTTTTTTTTTTTAATTATATTTAATTCTTAATTTAAATTTGACATTTGGAGACTGTTTACATCTCCGAAATTGTATTATTTAATTTAATCCGACATTTGGATATATTTCATTATTATTACTACTGGGACCTGTACATCCCTGTGACATTTAAATTGTGTAGCTTAAGTTTAGTATTGTAATAAGTGATTTATTTAAAAAAAAAGGCTTACTGTTGAGTTTCTTGCGGCGCTTCTTCTCAACAGTGGTCTCTTTGGAAGCGCTGGTAGACTCAGACTTGTAAAAGTGCCTACAGGGCCTACTTACAAAACTTTATAAATAAATAAATAAATAAATAAAAATAAATAAATAAAATATCCATAGAAACTAATTGGTAGATTAGATGTTTAAATATTGCAAAAAAAACATTTTTTTCAGTTTAGAACAAAATAATGAAATCTTTTATCTTTGGTCATTCTAAAAGGGCCTTTAGAGTTAACTAATAATCAGTGTCAAATACGTCTATGTTGGCGTGACATACACACACAAGTAAAGATAACACTTGACAGGTACAAGATTGTCACTTTAGATTGACGCGTATACAAACCTAACAATTGGAAACTCTTTACTCATAAGTATTAAAAGAAAATTGTTGTTATCAATTAAGAGCCTTTTACACTAGTTTAACGTGATTAACTGATTAAATTTAAAAAATAATTATCTTTAAAACCGTTAGACTTATCATTTGTCTGTCTTCGGGAAATTAACTTTGTTTGACCTAAAGAACGTTCCCTTAAAGTTATCGTAAATCAAAAAAACACGGTGTATAGCTCTGTCCTTTACGTTCGCCGTAAAATGGACTGCTTAGCTATGTCACAATAACCCCCCGTACTGTTATCACACCGAATTCCATCTGTCTAGTTCGCGTCTTCGGGGAAATTCGTTTCAACCCGAGCGACGCGACGCGACGCGGTAGGTACTGCACTGTAAAAAGCTAAAGTTTTATATTTTATACTTAAGTATACGTTTACAAGGGTATCGGTAAGGCGAGGCTCCATTAAATATAAGTTAGAACGTCGTCACTATGAGATAGCTACACTGAACTCGTTAAATAAACATAGTGTCATTTACAACGTGCTTCAAACTAGAACATGCTACTACATTAACAAACTAGAAGCCCCGTGAAACGTCGTCTGCACCTACGCCTATGTCTCTTAATCTACAACCTAGTGAAAAAAGCTGTCACTTAGAATCAATTGAAAAAGGGTATATTAAACCAGCGTTCCGTTGAAAAATAACTGCGTTTGAATCGGTTCATCGGTTTGGGAGCTGCAATGCAGACACACAGATATACAAATACGTTAAACTTATAACACGTCTCTTTTTACGTCAGTTGAGAGAAAAGGACAGAGTTATATAACTGCTATAGCTCCGTCCTTTACGCGAGCCGATAATTGAACTGCATAGCCACGTTATAATAACCTCCCTGGGGTTACAAATGATCTAATAATAAAAAGATAACTGAACCCAAAAATCCACAGAAGAATTTTGGGTTGGAAGAAAACATAGAGATATTTTGTACCTAAAAAGATGGCGGATGTGTAATTTGTTTTAGTTTTAATTTTTGTGTATTTAGGTGTTCAAAGTTATTTTTTGTTAGTGATTTGTACTTTTAATGCCTTTGTGTTGCACAGTGATAGAAGACTGGGACTTATTTCGTGTATCCTGGCATCTTACTTCTCGTTTCAAGTGGACTCGCAGTGGTACAGAGGTTAAAACTATCTTGGTCTCTGTCCTACATATCACCGTACAACGTTGCCACCAATCTTCGACTTGACAGACTTGACACTAGCGAAATCACTTCATTGTGGAAACGCCATATTCCCGCAGTAGTAGCTCTGTTCAAGGCAAAGAAAAAAAAAAGTTTTATATTCTGTAAAATTCTGCAATCGTTTATCATTCGTACTTCAATACCATTTGGCAAAGAAATATTTTTAATACTACGTCAAACATCAGCGGTAATGTACCTACATACAAATAAAATCCTTCAACAAAATACAATTGGCCAGTGCAATATTTACCATAGAGACATTGTGCCTTAATCCTCAGGTAAGCAACGCATTTACGATCTTAGGAGCAATTCTAGACCCAAAGACAATATTTACATTCTCAAGAGTACAATCTGAATACTGCAAAATATACAGATTGTAATCATCGTGTCATAAAAAACTAGCTTTACAAATGTCGATTGGTTCGTTAATGAATAAATACCTAAAACGCAGATTATTATACAGTGTGTAAATGGTATACGGGCGTTCCTTTTAACTGTGGTTAGTATAACCCCTACTGAGCACATTTAGGCAGCTTTTGCTAAAACTAAATTTAAAAAAAAAAACCATACAAAATAATTTAACACGTAATGTATAACGAAAAATGCAATTAACATTTTCACAAGTCAATGACCTTCTATACACATGGACAACTCACGTCATACAACAAAAACGCCCAAACATGGCACTGCATCTTATTTCACCCTATTATGCTTCGACTAGCTCAGTCTATACATTGCCGTTTACACACCAGTCCTTTAAAATGTCATCGGTTATTAATCAGTAATGTTTATCAAATACTCAGTCGAAGCTTCATATGTTGATTTTAGAAGTTGGCTGGAACAAGGTACCAGTGGAGTTGAAACGGGCTGTTAATTTTAGGGTAGCGAACCTCATCAGAAAATACGGAACCCATAAGGGGGTTTTTATAAGGGTGAGCTTATAAATGCTCACTCATTGTTTGTCCGTCTGTCACAGTCGATTATTTTTGTGAAATTTTTTTTAGAGTTTTCGAATGTACAGTACGGTCACGGAAGTTAATTTGCTACCCATTTCAAAGAAAATCTGCTTGAAGATGTCACTGTCATTAGAGATGTTAAGTCATTCGTAATTGATACGAAATTCAACCTTATTGCTGTAGAATGTCAGATTGACTTTGGAACTAAGGTGGGTCACAAATTTAATTCTTTGACTGTACCCCAACGAAAATGTTAATATTAAAATGTCATAGTAAACTTCAAACAGAACTTCAAATGACACACATGACAATGACAATGACATTCACAATGACAAGGTTCTAAGTATGCTCATTATTTTTATTGGGTGACTGTACCTATATTTTGAACTATTTATGGTATTATAATTATGTGGATAGCTACTGTAGGGTAACTTTTTACTATCGAAGTTAACGATATTTCAGGGGCCAGACGGTGATGGTACTCATAAATATGAACCAATTTTTATTAATCCTTCTGAAACCGCAAACATATCAAAAACTTACTCCAAAAAAACGTTGAATATAGGTTTTGTACAATCGCCCAATAAAAATGTTGAGCATACTTAGAACCTTGTCGTTGTGACTGCCATTGTTATTGTCATACTTGTCATTTTATGTTCAGTTTGAAAGATATTATGACAGTGCACTAAAGTGCTTAACATTTTGGTTTGGGTACTGTAGTACATGCAAGAGAAACCAATTTTTTTAAACGAAATATTTTTATTTACCTACCTACATAAAATAGGTAATCGAAAAAACTAATTAACGCTTATATCCTTTAGTGGTTAAATATACATCAGATTCAAGAAAATGATCTGAGCAAATGACGCTTGAATTATTTGGTTTGTAAAATATTTCGGATCTTTCTCTTGCTACTAACTTGCGCCAATTCTCTCTCCTTATCTCGTGTACAGGAAAGCTGAAAAAAAACCCCATTATAAGGGTTCCGTTTTTTACCATTTTGGAACCCTAAAAAGAGCTACTCTATTATTTGGTTTCTGACTATGTTCTTGTCACGTCCTTTTGCTTGTTTCTTTCTAACGCGCGTGAGAGAAAGAAATAGAATATCAATGGAATACTTGACAATAGTTGTCAGTAGTTGTCAATCAAATACGATATTTATTGAAAATTAAATGGTTTTAATACATTCTTTATAGTTTTTCGCGTGTTATCTTTTATAAATAAAATTAACTTGCCGGTGGTAAGTCACACCATCTTTTTTTTGAGTCGTTCTGGTATTATTTCGGCACTTGTTGATGACACACTTCGGCATCTTAACGGATTTGCGACCAACAGACGACTAAGGTAAGAACTGTGCGCACGCTGTCATTGCGAGCAATTGGGCTGTCCCGCGTATTGTGCGCTGATGCGAAGTCCTTGTGTATAGAAGGTCATTGTCACAAGTAAACATTACGTACTTACCTGACAGATGGACTTCGATGTACATTGCGGGTCGATAGTATGTTCAAAAATTAATAACGGTGTACACGTTAGCGTAATCAAAATAATTATTTCTGTTAATGATTAGTAGAGTCTTAATCTATGTCCAGTTTTAATAAACGCCCGTATACCATTTACACACTGTATTAATAAAAGATAAGATAAGATAAAAGAAATTTATTCAGTAAGTAGGCCGCACGGGCACTGGGTAACCTGGGTATTAACATACATCTAGACGACCATAAGATTAAAGCTAGCTTTTTGTTAACGTTTTAAAAGAACAAACAAGCTATAAAAGTCGTAATTTATCACATACAAACTGAAAAACAAATAATAAAATAAGCCATTTGCAGCAGTTTAGTGCTAAATGGCCCCATTAGCGGATTCCCTGAGCCTTTCGAGATGAAAGAGCTTATAAGGGACTTAAGTGTCCCGGATGCTACTGGCGGGTGGCAACACAGAAAAGTGTAGTTTGATAATATCGTTACGAAGCAGTAAATAAATACGGAGACGTTGTTGGATAACATCTTTTTTTTTAATGGGATTGATAGGCAAAGCTCACGAGCTCACAGCCTACCTGATGGTAATTGGGTTCCAACACCCATAGACATTTTGATTCCTAAGAATATAATCTTAAGACTACATTCCTAAGACCGAAAATTAGTAGCCAATCGTAAGGAATAACATGAAATGCCTCTATGCTAGTAATTTCACTGGTTGGTGGTATGTTAAGGGTCAGCCTTCAGCACTGTTTCTATTTTTTTATGTAGACACAACGCATCACGCATCACGCATCAATTCTCATTTCGCATGCATTCGCATCTTCATACAAAACAACCATTTTTTATAGATAAAATGCGAAACGGTGCTGATAGACGCGACCGCCCTAAAGCTCAAACAGGCAGGCTAGCGGTGCTGTCTGTCCGAGCCTCATAGAAATGGTGGTAGCGATCCGGACGGAGCGCGCACAAGGTCCGACCACCACTTAACGTATGTATGTACTCACAACCCCATACTGCTTACATAATCCCTCAAAAGCAATTTTACACCACGGCAAAACAAATTTGGAAACCGGATGTTAATCTAAACCGGTTTAATATTTGACGAAGGGGGCTTCTAAACGAGCAACATTTTCACGGCAATGTGTGGCCGGCAACTATACGCATCTTGCTCTAACATACGAAGTAAGAGTAAGATAGCACTAGTTGCCGGCCACAAATTGCAGCAAAACATGGCCCGTTTAGAAGCCCCTGAAGTAATGAACGTTGTCGAAACAGGCCCGACCAAGATACAGATCCCGGTAACGTTTCTGTGCCCTTACCATTTTACTACTGGACTTGCTAGCGAATGATCTATCCCTTGAACTCTAAGAATACTGCGAGGTCTGCTACTCGCTAGCAAGTACGTTAAATGGAGGCGCTTCAATCAGTCGAAAACATTTTGTATAATTTTAACTAACCACGAAAGTCATAGTTAACGTTGAGCATAATAACCTTAATTTATAATTTCATCTGCCATACGATCGAATAACATAACACTCATTTAGTATAGGTAACTATAATTTTCTTGTTATTATGCGTTTTTAGTCAATTTCTTCTGACTAGGTTAGGTTAGGTTAGAACTGTAACCACATTAATAGTAATGTAAGCCGTTAGAAATATTTATTTCTTAATTTATGAACGTTATAGTTTTTGAAATTATGCATTTCGTTTTATGCATCATGATTATTATATCGTTGGTTTATTATAAGAGATCGTAATTATGCAATTTGTGTTATGTAAAATGAAAATTAGACCATTTGTTTGTATAACAAATATTACACTCACATATCTAATTAGTCCGGCATTTACAGTATCAAAAAATTAAATTTATTTATTTTAATTATTAAATTAATTGTATTAATATTAAATTTTAATTAATGAAATTAAAAATTTCAAAGATAAAGTGCGTTAAAGTATCGCGTGACGTCACGCCGTGGCACGCTTTAAATATCAGCCACCATTAAACTTTGATACGCGTTATATTTGTCAATTTTGCAAGCAAAAAATACGTGTTCAATATTATTTAATAATCTTACTGACGGACTAGTTAGAACATATTTTTTTACCCAGAACACACCCCTATTGTAACAATGTAACTCATGGTAAGGGTAAACACTTTTCAACGAACGTATCATTTCCCATAAGTTTCATTTCATAAGGCATGTAATTTATTATATTTTTATACACCGTGTTTTTTTTGATTTACGATAACTTCGGCATATTACTAGGTATATCTATAGAAAGTAATTGGTAGATTAGATTTTTAAATATTGCAAAAAAAAAATTTTTTTCAGTTTAGAACAAAATAATGAAATCTTTTATCTTTGGTCATTCTAAAAGGGCCTTTAGAGTTACCTAGCTAATAATCAGTGTCAAATACGTCTATGTTGGCGTGACATACACACACAAGTAAAGATAACACTTGACAGGTACAAGTCACTTTAGATTGACGCGTATACAAACCTAACAATTGGAAACTCTTTACTCATACGTATTAAGAGAAAATTGTTGTTATCAATTAAGAGCCTTTTACACTAGGTTAACGTGATTAACTGATTAAATTTAAAAATTAAATATTTTTAAAACCGTTAGACTTATCATTTGTCTGTCTTCGGGAAATTAACTTTGTTTGACCTAAAGAACGTTCCCTTAAAGTTATCGTAAATCAAAAAAAAACACGGTGTATATCTACACCGTGTTTTTTTTGATTTACGATAACTTCGGCATATTACTAGGTATATCCATAGAAACTAATTGGTAGATTAGATTTTTAAATATTGCAAAAAAAAAAATTTTTTCTGTGTAGAACAAAGTAATGAAATCTTTTATCTTTGGTCATTCTAAAAGGGCCTTTAGAGTTAACTAATAATCAGTGTCAAATACGTCTATGTTGGCGTGACATACACACACAAGTAAAGATAACACTTGACAGGTACAAGATTGTCACTTTAGATTGACGCGTATACAAACCTAACAATTGGAAACTCTTTACTCATAAGTATTAAAAGAAATTTGTTGTTATCAATTAAGAGCCTTTTACACTAGTTTATCGTGATTAACTGATTAAATTTAAAAAATAATTATCTTTAAAACCGTTAGACTTATCATTTGTCTGTCTTCGGGAAATTAACTTTGTTTGACCTAAAGAACGTTCCCTTAAAATTATCGTAAATCAAAAAAAACACGGTATATATTATGTTTTGTTTGGTAGTCACATGTCTAACCTAACCTAACCTGGCTGACTTTAACAGACAATAGCGCTCGATGAAATGATACAAACAATGAAGTGAAATTCGATCAAATGGTATTCCATGGAATTGACATAAGCGTTCGATGCGAATCTTACCTGAATATTGATACGTATTTACGTCAGTCTTAAAAGAAAAACGAAAGTAGTAGCTTAAGGAAGAACATTTAAATCATACTTAAAGTAAAACAGACTCTAGTTTACATATTATGTACGTATCGTACGGATCGTTCTACTTTGACGAATCATCATAGAGCAGTAAAGGCGAAGTATACTGACGAAAGTCAACGCGAATGTCAACGTGCTATGAAATCCTAGTACAAAATACCGACACGCGGGACGCTGATCCCAATCACTGTATACATTCTCGATAAAGCTACGCTTACGTTACTTTCTCTAATAGGAAGAAAAGTTCTCGAAGTCAATACTTGACAAAAAATGAATGAAGACGAGTCCGAGATCAAAGGAGACGGTGACGCAAATAAAAACATGTTGGGTTTGGGGCTGCGGGAAACTTCAGTTGGATTATCTTGTTATACTTATATAAACTTAAACGTTGCTAACGTTTTCTGTATATTAAGATTAGCAAAAATGTATGCACGTTAATGGACTCATGTTATGTATTGCGTAAGTTTTGTACCAAAAGTTAAGTAGAGCGTCATTAAATATATCTATCTGAACAGAAAAAATGCTCTATTTATTTATTTATTTACTGTATTCTACGACGTTAAACAATATTTATTTTGACATGGGATGGTAATCTGGTGACTGTTAAATAAATATAAATAAATAAATATCAGGGGACCATGTCACACCAATTGACCTAGTCCCTACCATCTCTAGGCTTCTACTATGAAAACTAGAAAACGATATAAATACTTATATATAGAAATAAATACTTAAATACATAAAAAAACAACCATGACTCAGGAACAATTAACACACATCACACAAACATCTGCCCTTACCCGGATTTGAACCCAGGACCGCTAGCTTCGTAGGCAGGGTCACTACCAGCTAGGCCAGCGCGTCGATAAATAATAGGAGATATCAAAACGTTGACAATACCGTACAGTCTTCCGGTAACCTTCGGAGACGGAAGATGGCCGATTGGAAGATGTCCGACTTTGTACTTTTGATTTATTATATTTACTGATTTACTCTACACACTTGACACTGGCGAAATCACTGCAAAATACCGCGGTGGACCACCATAATTATAAAAAGAAAGAAAAAGACAATACAGTAGAACCCGCTTAAGACGATTCTGAGGGGACCTAGCAAAAAAAGTGTCTTAAACGGGAAATCGTATTAAACGTGAAAATTAAACTAGTATTATTTCATGTACACACATTTACATGTAATTTGTTTATTTTAAATGGAAGATACAAAAAAATATGTAAAAGTACATATAGCTGATCGCTTAGTCGCAACACACAAACTTACCTGGAGGTGTCGCTAGAATCGCGTCCCCTTGCGTAATATTAGTACGATATGCTTAGTTGCAACTCTTTTTGACCCGCGTACATAACTTGGTATTATGGTTTAGAAGACGTATTAAGCGGGACGCGAGTCGTATTAACCGTGAAAAAATGTATGAAAACAGGCCTTAAGTTGCAGGGACCGGCAGAAAATGGCGTATTATGCGGGAAATCGTATTAAACGTGATCGTATTAAGCGGGTTCTACAATACTATAACAGATCAAAAGCATTATTAATTGTTTGTCGTCGTAGAATAAAGGCCCTGAAATAATAATGCACTATAAAAATTACGGCGCAAAAACAATACAAGATGTAAAGAGTAAATGAATGTACATTTTTCCGACATTAGTTGGCATAACACCAAGCTTTGAATTCTTCGAAACACAAGAAAACTATGTACAAAGGCTCCCTCTCGGCCTTAGTAAGGTGTCCCTTAGTTTTATCACGGAATACTGTCCATTGTTAAAAAACCGCGGTGAAACAATAACGTAAAAGAAATCCTGCTCAAAGAAAAACTTCGCTATTTGCATGCCTTTGTGAGATTTATTTTTCTTATGAATTAGAAAGTCCAAAGTTTTCTTTATTCATCAATATTCATTGAAAACTGGTCTAATTAAAAGGTTGTATAATAATGATTATCATAGAACGTTTCCAACTATCGGTGTCTATAAAAAACCGAAACTTAGAAACCTAGTGTTTCATAATAACTAGCGTAAAGTGCCCAATAGTCGACCTTATATGAGTGCGAAAAGTGGGAAATATATCTTTCTTTCCACTCATACAAAGTATAGGCAGAGGCTGACTATAGGTCTCTGGCTGACCACTGGTGACTTTACCCTGCAACAAATTCAAAAAAAATGAAAACTGAACGTTAGGGGAAACAGTCTTCTGTCTTCTGTAGATCAAGTGAAAAAGGGTGTAAGTCCAGTATACTCCGTTCGTGTATATACCCTTCTTTATTACGAGTTAAGTCGACTTGTACCCTTTTTCACTAAGACCCCAGAATTTGTATGAAAAAAGAAACGGATAAACAAAGAATTCAAGTAAAAGTTATCTTGAGCTGTATACCTAATTGTTCAAATCCGTCTTCGTTTGCTTGTAATGAAGTAGAATGATAGCAAAATACAGATATATCTTAATAACGGAAAGTTTATTTAGTTTAATAAAACCGATGCTTGCCGTGCGGTTAACCCGTGGAGTGTTTATAGACTGTCTACAGGATAATTTGAATTTGGAACTCAGTGTGGTTTGAACTAACATTGACATTGTAATACCCATGTATATGACATAACATTCCACGGGTTCATAAATAGCTCATATCATTACAACTTTGAAGGGCAAACTTGAAAAAGAAACGGTCAAGCGCGAGTCGGGCTCGCGCACCGACGGTTCCGAGCCGCTGCAAAGTAGGTATTATATTCCGAATCACACTTGTCCATTTTTCTGTATTTGTTGTTTTTTTCAGGGTTTTTAGGTACGAGTAGGTAACTATAATCAAACCAAATGTGGCGCTTGTATGTTCTACCATTACAACGACATATTTTTTTTTAAATGGTCTGGTATATTATATTTGCAAATGAAATTCGGGTACCTATATTTTTTTAAGTCTTTGTATTAGGGATGAGTAAAGAGACAGAGGGGAGGGCGGGGGAATGTGGGACACAACACAAGCACAGGCACGAAAAAAAACATTTCATTACAATGCTCACTCATCGTAATTAATAAACCTTTTTCGGTGGACATACTTGAATGTTGAATGTTTAAAGGTTAGATTACGGCAATAATGCTAAAACATTCTGGAATTCAAGGTTGAAATGCTTTGCATATTTAGGTTGGTTTCTAATGTGACGTTTGCGAGACTGCGGTCGCCCTGAACTTGGTTTCCACACATTTTGTTCAAGTAAATAATTTCAGGAAGCGATAAGAAGCGAGTGTGATTTTTGTTAGTTTGTGCCTATCCGACAGACGACCATGAAACATATTCGATTAATTAAAAAAAATACGATATCAAACAAACGTGTAAAATTTAAAACCGAGGCAGTTAAAGGGAGCTTATAAATCTTCCGAAACTCTTAATTCATCACCCGAAAGACTTCGTTAGCGTTCCTCAAGAATGACTTCAAAATTGTATAGCTAACAACAAAGATAAGTTGATACTTGTTAGCTAGTGGCTCAGAATTATATTGTTTTAACTGTTATCACTGTGCAATCAGAATGCATCAATTGGGGAAAATTAGACACGGATTCAAGCACGATCAAGACCTTTCTAAATCGCGCTTGCTTCAAGACAAAAACAATGTAATCAAATATCTGGTAACCGATCGTTTTATCGAATGTCACTTAATCGATTGTTCTTCGAATTTAATTTTATCTAACTCTATTAACTGCTGAAACCATGATGTTTGGATATCTTAAAGATTAATTAAGTAGGTATTAGACTTATGACTAGTAAAAAAATCAAAGGCGAGAAGTCTTTCGATGAAATGAAAATTCTTCGTAATGATACGTTCGTTGAAAGTTGTATCGATAGCCGAAACCTCTTCATCCTTTATTACCAGAGATCGGACAAATGGTCGTCATTATGGGTTTCTTGCGGCGCTTCTTCTCCGCAATGATGGTCTTGTCCGAAGCGCTAGTAGATTCACTCCATTTTACCGACGTGTAAAAGAGCCCTCACGTGGCCAATTCATTGAACATATATTTTGAATTTTGCAAAGCAATAATCTGGATATGATTCCAAAGATTTTAATTATACAAATTATTTACATTAATTCATTACTTACCCGAACCTTAATCTTAAAGCAGGAAAAACACGTGAGGAGTGGCCATTAATATTAATCTACTTATGTTTGCTCCATTATTATCCGTGAATTCTGAGGAGCTTTTCACCTCATTCAGTCAGTTTATTTTAACCGTGAATAAGAATAAACTAACTACGGATTATTTTAAATATAAATTACTGTTTATTTGCTTAAATAAATCTACACAATAACGAGTCTTTGTGTTATTATTTATTTGGCTTGCCAAGGATCAACATTATTTGTATGGTAAGTAATCAATTGTTTAGTTGAAATCTTTGGAGTCTTGTCCATATTATTGAGAATAATGACGCCCATATTCTAATCTCTGTTTATATACAAATCCAGACTTTGGTATAAACCCATCATTCAGAATTTAACGTATTTCGCAACCATTCACCTTAGGCGATGACACTCCACTTCTTCTGTATATATATTTGTGTGAAAGGTGTTTTTATCACTAAACTATTATATACTTTACAACGCCAAGGACCTACAATAAACCTGACAATGCCACCCACCTTGGCAAAAAGGACGCAAATGTCAAAAACAGCTAACACAACACGATCTTACTCATAACAATACAGAGTTCACATTCCTTTGGTTAGCAAAGGCGCATGTGTCATTTTGCCAAAGAAGTAGCCTCCAGGCTAGACATCCTTCATCGCTCTCGTTAAACTTTCATTATAAGTAGCGACTATATATCCTAGCACGTAAACTCGCGTTTTCGCGTTTGGAAGATGAACGCGCTATTATGAGGTCTTAGCTGATAGTGCTCGTAAACTTGCCTCAGTTTATGCGACCCTGGTAGATTGGAACCGTGTGTACAATCACCAGCAATAAAGTTTGTCAAACATTTCTGGCGTGCTCTGTTGCTTCTAGTACAGTCGGCCTCGATGCTAAAGCTAGTAAGCTAACGTACAAATTCAAAAACATTTCTGGGTCCTCTAATCTAGTTAATGTTTACTATTTTTACACGATTGCCCAAAGAAAGGAATGAATCGTTAGCATCCTTTCACCGTCCCGGGTAACATAGAATACCTGAACTATTAAAATTGAAATATTAACAATGGCAAAATCACAATTATGAACATAGGTAGGTACATATATGGACGACAATATAAATTACGCAGTCGTGATTTTAAAGCTTGCCTTTCATATAGTTATTGAATATGTTGTACTCGTAGATACCTATTATGAAAAAAAAATGGGTCTGTACGTTTTCTTGAAAATAACGGAAACATACAAACCTAGATTTTCTTACTAAGTACCTCAACATATTTATAAATCGGACTTCCAGAGCAAAAAAAATCCTTTCTGCCCGTGGTCCTTCTGCGTTGTACTACTGACAAATGATTTCTATTTGAATATCAAATTAACAGGGTCAACGGAGCTGCGCTAGCGCGGAGCCCCTATTTCAGGGTGGTTTGGCCCTCCGGGCCTGCTGCAAAACTAACATAACCTAAACCTACCTCATATTTATGATACTAATTTTGGTCAGCAGTACAACGCAGTAGGACCACGGACAATACACAAAAATTATGCGGACTTTTTTGACAGGTACGCGATTTAAGTGTTGATTCGCAATGCATTGTCAATTTCTAATTTAAATTTACGTCATGTTGTTGAACTAATCTTTTAAAGACTTAAAGCGACAAGGTTCAAAAATGTGCAGCTACTTATAGGTTTGAGCCCCATGTTTGATAATATTTTATTCTTGGTAACTGTACGTAGTTCTCATTCTGTTTTGCATACGTGTGAGTAACGTGGATGAATAATCACTACCACAAACCTAGCATCGCTAGTTTGTAAGATAAATGTATGCTTTGAATGTCTTTCACATTTATCCACATTCGGTTATATCTTTATCGGTCGAACTAGTCCGCAGAATTATACATTTCGATTTACATTTTTAAGTAATCGCAACCGTGTAGCTACATTGTTGTGTGTGCATCAATTTTATTCTTAGTATTCGTTGTTAGTATTATCCATCACCACACACAAAGGTTTACCCTTTTACACTTGTAAATATTGTTAATTAATTAAATAATATGGACAACACGGGAACGTTTTCCCTTTACCGTTTTTCAACCACTTGATGATACTTTTCGTGTTTTTTCTCTGCAGTGCAGTAGGAAATTACTTTTTTCAGTGCACCTACTTGCTTGTGCAACGGTTAGTGATCCCGTTAGTTAGACGATGTTTTATTACTGTCATATTGTTATACGGTCGGTCTTTTAGGGCCTCTGTACCGTCGAACTCAGAAGTAGTTGCACATTTTAGTAGGTACAGTCAACCTTATAAGTAGGTGCACACTTTTGTACCTTGTCGCTTAAACGCCATTGACAGATTAGTCTATCATTTCAAACATGACGTCAAAGTGACAGAGTACTAAAGTGTGCAGCGTCTTATAAGTCCGACCGTACCTTGTCGGAGTAACGTATTAAAGTAAGATGGTTTGGTTGATAGTAATGGCAGCAGAGTTAAAAACAATAACATAACATAACACGTGAAAGACAATCTGGTTTTTAGGGTTCCGTAGCCAAATGGCAAAAAACGGAACCCTTATAGATTCGTCATGTCTGTCCGTCCGTATGTCACAGCCACTTTATTCCGTAACTATAAGAGCTATACTATGAAAACTTTGTAAGTAGATGTATTCGGTGAACCGCATTAAGATTTTTATATAAAAAAAAAAAAAAACAATAAATTTTTGGGGTTCCCCATACTTACAAATGAAACTCAATTATTTTTTTCATCAAACCCATACTTGTGGGATATCTATGGATAGGTCTTCAAAAATGATATTGAGGTTTCTAATGTATTTTTTTTCTAAACTGAATAGTTTGCGCGAGAGACGCTTCCAAAGTGGAAAAATGTGTGTGTCCCCCCCCCCCCCGTAACTTCTAAAATAAGGGAATGATAAATGTAAAAATAATATATGATGTACATTACTATGCAAACTTCCACTGAAAATTGGTTTGAACGAGATCTAATAATTAGTTTTTTTTTAATACGTTATAAATCGTAAACCGTATTTTACCTTTCATTCAATCAACTCCAATATAATAAAGAATAAAGAAAAACATTTATTTAGATGTATAGTGGTACGGAACCCTACGTGCGCGAGTCCGACTCGCACTTGGCCGCTTTTTACCACCTAGAATAGAGGCGCTGCACGACATCACATTACTTATCTAAGTTATCTATTACACAGTTGATTGACTGTCCCCAGGCGATCAATCTAGTCGGAGTCGCCTGTATTGTCGCCTCAATCACATGACAGTCCTCATCCTTCCCTCCGGGACTCTCGCGATCGAGGGACTTCTTGTGAAATGGCTAGTTTTATAACACGGAGCAGTCATTCAATCTTGGGCCGGCAATTTGACAATTGGGTCACATTGGTTTGGATTTGGCGGTAAAGTGAAACAGTTGTGTTGTTTCTGGTCAACCTTTCTCGAGCCATAAAAATGTACAGAAAATGCTAGAGCGGTTGATATCGTTAAATGAAGGATAATGTTTGGGATTGCTCAGCGGTTTGCTTTTTGTGCCCTGGTTTCACAATTATATACTTCTTTGTTGCTTTATTAAGATAAGACTGCAATCACCAATTATTTGTAAGATAAACCACCACTAGCTCCCGATATTATACAATTTTTTTATCAAAAATCTTGGCAATTAATTTCCTATTTATCATCATCATCATGTCAGCCGAAAAACGTCCACTGCAGGACATAGGCCTTCCCCAAGCCTCTCCACTCAGACCGGTCTTGTGCTTTTTCGCATTCAATAATATAACATAATTAATATATAATTTACCTAATAAAATAACAAATAGAATTATGACTTCATACAACCAACACGTCAAACCTTGTAGCCACAAATGGAAGCCTACTGCTTCGTAATCTTCCCATACGATATGCACATATTGATGAATGACTCAATAAGTAGACTTTGGTCTGGTTCGAATGGCATCACATTGGTGGGTGGACTATGTTTCGTGTAACATTTTACAACACTGGTGCGCCCAATTTTGCTGGCTAATATTCCCGAGACACGGGCTGTAGTACAAAACCCTGATAAAATGCCAACATAAACCGTCCTTGCAAGGTTTTCTTGTCCTTGGGCCCGAAATAATCAGTTTTAAGGCAATTCTCCAAGACAAAGACGATCCTTCTGTCTGAAACAGAAATACGCTAGCATTGATTAAAATGAGATGATAATGACAGGGACAGATAGAGCAGGTTGCTGGCAACTTATGTTGCTCGCAATGAATATACTTTATAATAGGATAGTGTTAGGGTTGGTACAGATATAACCGCTCGGTACCGGATCGGCTAAACGTGAAACTTTGGAACGTGGGCTTTGATTTGTGTTAATACTTTTTTTTTTAAGTTTAAGGTAAAACAATAGCCGAGCTTGGGCCTCGCGTCGTCCACTGAAAAATGTATCGTACTTACACAAGCCGGTTATGTCTGCGCCAACCTTAGTCAGTTAATTCTTGCAGCCATCTTTGTAAAGTTTTTTTTTATTTTTATTAATGTCGTTTTAAGTGAGATTCGCGACCAATAAACACCCGAAACGCCAGAGGAATCGCAGGTGCAGAAATACCTTCTTAAAAATAAATAGAAAACATAACAGACAGGAAATATATAATATGTAGCCGCAAGGTGGTATATCACGCAATCATATTATTTTCCTGCCAACAAACTGTTACGCTTGGCAGATCATTGTATAGAGATTTGTTGTATATTTCAAGCACACTTTAGCTATTACATGTTTATGAATAAGAGTGTCACTATTTAACAATGAAATAAATAAAATAAATTGTTGATCTGATATTTTGTGTTTTACTGGTACTTACGCTAAGACAAATATAAACTTGTCTCGACGTTCTGGCAATAGCAAAAGATCTAAAATTTGCATGTCAGCCGTCCTACCGAAGAAGGCGGCTAACTGCATGCTAATAGTATAAGCATTTTAAATTTAATATAGTTACCGATAGAGTATATAATGCTTTGACTACTACATTGCAGTCAGGCCTTTTTTGATATCACGGCAGAATTGTGGAGAACCCATTTGTTATTCTGTCAACATCTCCAGAGGCTAGAACGGGAAGTAGGTGAGAGGCAAACCGTGTCGCGATACTGTTTCCAGAAATATCAAATTTCTTCGCAAATGCATTAACATCGCATTTGGATGTAAAAGGGTTCACATATTAGATAAAAATAAAGATAAAGAGACATTTATTCGCAACAAAACAAAACCACATTACATAGAATTGTTGCAAAACGGTCCCAACTCAGCATTCGCTAGCCGTAAAGCCAGAAGTGGTCTTCCGTTGGAACCGCTTGGTGAAAAGACGACGGACGTTTATTAGGACATTTCAGGATTACTTTTGGCGGTAAAAAAAAAAAGATAAATGAAATTTATTCAGTAAGTAGGCCGCTCGGGCACTTTTACACGCCAAGATACTACCAGCGCTTCCCAAGAGGAGACCACTGCTGAGAAGAAACGCCGCAAGAAACTCAGCACATTTTTTAAACATATTTCATATTTCATATTACAATGGTACAACTTAGTCTAGCATTATATAAAGCTACAAGTATTAAATTAAATATAATATCAAATAACAGTAGTTCAGCAGGAAAACCTGCCAAAAATCTTACGGGAGAGAAAGATAGAAAATAATAAAATAAAATAAAATAGAATCAACTACTTATATATGTGTATGGTGCAAGATGACCACATAAAAGTTTCGATATGTTTTCCTGCATCAACGGTGTCCCCCAGACAAGAAAAAGCAGGATAAAGCTTTTGCATTTGAACAAATTATTATTGACTAAGTTTCGGGTGTAGGCCATGCATTTTTGTCTGTTAGATAGTCCTCGACCCTTTAATACGCTTTAGACATTAAAGACCTTTTCAAATATTTGGGGCCTTGTGTAGGGTCCCTTATGATCCGGTGTCAGGGATATAACTCTATATCGGAATCTATAGTGGTTTTTTCGCATAACGTATCATATGGCATGATTTCGTTTGACCTAAAACGGTTATTACAATAGAAAGGGTTTTATTTTTAATGTTATAAAAACTATCCTAACGTAACCTAACCTAATATACACAATAGACGTTTATTAAAATCTGCAATGTCAGCTTAAAAGGGTGTTATGCGAAAAAAAAATATGCGAAAAGATAATTATGTGAAAAAAAAAATCTTTTCAAATGCCACCCATGGCTAGTACTACTTAGTAGATTGTTAACCAGGGGATTCAAGTGGAAAATAAATGCTGAATTACACCCGAGTTAAAAACGCTACTTTTCATGTCGACTATAAGGGAAGTTGATAATAGTATAAGATTTTAGCATGGCGCCGTACAGCCTTGGTTTTTTTAATAATCTTACTACATAGAGGCTGTTTAGGTTTCTGCTTCTGCACAAGTCCAATGACATAGTTCTTTTGCATCACTTTCAAACAGCTTTTTAGATAAACAATAGCCTAATTTCTTTGTGTGACATGAAATTAAGTCATTTCCACGAAATACAGATGTGAATGGGCTGCTTACCAAAGCTCACTTACCATAGCCATGACCATATTGACCATGCCTGCTTTCTTAAAAAAAAAAACCCCTTTATTTTTACTAAGCTTTTCCAAAACTGACAAAAACCCGTAAAGAAAAGCAATTACCAACTTTAAGGAAACTCTGCAAAGTAACCAGTCCATGGTCCACATTGACAAAACTAACAAACTGGCTGGAAATTAATTAATTTAGTTTGCATAAAGGTTAGATATCTCCTTTGATCCTCCTTCGCCCTTCAACCATTTTCGCAAGTTTCCGACCACAGATTCAATATTGTCGCTCAAAGAAGGCTATACCCTAATAGAAACGTTGGTTGAATTAAATGAGAAACACTTCGTATAACCTGCTATTTAAGAATATTGTTAAATCACGTCGTAGTTCTAGAAAAGAGTATAACTGACGTGGTCAATTAAACATAATGCTTGATTAAAATTGCTGCTGTCATTTTCTTTTCTATAGCATTAGAATAAGATAACACGTCACTAAACAAGCATTTAATTTAATTGACGTCTCTGAGTGCGGCAGTAAGCATATTAAGCATGTATTATCAGCCCATCGGAACACTGACCCACCATGGACCGTTGTCACAGTGACATTATAAAACAATTTGCTTGGCACTTCTTACGACTTGAATCATAACGTCACTGTGACAGAGTTCTATGTTGAGTCAGGGTTCCGATACGCTGATGGTGCGAGAAGTGGGCTTTACATTTTGCAATTTATCACAACAATCTGAAGCGCAGTTGTTTAGGCGGTTAGTAAACAAACCTTATAACAATTTAAGTTCTATTATACGGTTAATTATTATGCGTCCGTCTATCTGACAGAGCCAGATAGACGGACGGACGCACGGACGGAACCCTTTTGGGTACGGCACCCTAAAAACCATTTAGTAAAGAGCGCTTGCTGCTCCCCACCCCTCACCAGGTTACTCGCACCTATTGCTTGCGATGCATTGCATTATGTGGAGCCCACTTCTGCTTCTTTATCTTTACTTTAATAGTAAGTCACTTTCCGCGTCCTTCTGCCTGTCTGTATATCCACTAACACCCTCCTAAACCAGGCAACGTATTGCGGTTTTAACCGAACGCTGTCGTGTAGCGACAATTTAATTTCACGTTAAACAATAGGAGCCCTGGTAGCCTGACTTAGACCGTTAACTTCTTCGAGTTGAAGAATGACGGAGAAATTCGATGTTTACTTTTTAGAGATGGAGAAAGAAACTTAGTTTAGATAGTTCACTTCTTGAATTACACGGGAAGTATGCGCTTGTATAGTTTTATGGTAAATTTCTTAATTTTACAATTATAAAAACATTTTTGAGACGATTTCTTGTGTGGCTTATTTTTTTTAGATCAAACACTCGAAAGAAAACATTATGGCTTAACTTATAGAAAAACCTGATTGTCAACCTGACAAATATTGCGTCAAAATATACAAAAACTGAAATTATTGTGCAGCAGAAGACTTTAAAGTGTAGAAATATATAAAATTAAAAAGGAAAAAGTGTAGCGCACTATCTGAAACCGCGTGTAAAATGTACCAAGTGAGAAAAGAGCGGATAAATACCGCTTGAAGAATAGGATCCTCCGTAGGGGTGCAGAAAACGAAACTAAAACTTCACATTAAGTGAAGCGAGTCGCTAGTAAACCGTAAGAAAACCAATAATGTCACAGTAACAAAAAACTCACATAAACTGAAGTGTAGCGGGGCGAGTCCCCAGTAAGTCATAAGAAATGCATAATGTTTACTTGTCAGTTGTTTTCGATCCTAAACTAACAAATGATTTAGTCCACTATCAGAACACAATTCTAAAGAACGTGTCCAATCACTTCACAAATAGACAGCGAATCTGCAGAAGCGATTGTGTGCCCAATTAGGCTTTATCAATTTAGGAGCGATGGCGCCTTTGTCTCAGATTAACTTAGTTGTAACTCAATTTAGACGATAAGATAAATTCAACATTGTTACAAGGTGATTTAAGTAGTTATCTTGTTACAATTGAGATATACCTAGAAAATGAACACAGAGTTTTTGTTTAGTGCCAACTACAATATTCGTAGCAGATTTTCGCTACACAGCGGCAAATGCTGCTACGGGCTACGGTGTAGCACTCGTAGCAGTGATTGGGGGTGAACATACTAAGTACGAGTATATGACTATGACTGTGTGGCTACGACTTTTTCCTTTAGTCGCTGAGTACCTAAAACGCAGTCTGCCAATTTCGCGTTATGCCAAAATGTCATTTAAAATAATCATTTCGACTAAGTAGGTTTTTGTCTATGTCGCAATAGGTCTAACCCCCGTATCGCCTATTTAGCGATATGACTATATCGCAATACGTCTAATCCCCGTTTTGCCTGTTTAGCGATATGACTATGTCGCAGTAGGTCTAATCCCCGTATTGCCTATTTAGCGATATGACTATGTCGCAATACGTCTAATCCCCGTTTTGCCCATTTAGCGATATGACTATGTCGCGATAGGTCTAATCCCCGTTTTGCCCATTTAGCGATATGACTATGTCGACATTTACAAACTGCTTTATCACAGTATTTTCTCTTTTGCATACTGCCCACTTGAAACTGAAGTGTTTAATCTTCAACTATTCTACTTATGATAAATAACAAAAACTATGTGTCATTCTTACACATTTCGAATTGTGGGCATTGTAGATTTTGATGTTAAGAAAATACCAAAATACCTATTTGGTAACAATTTTTTCGCTAACAATCGAGGTAAGTACTAATTATTTGAAGTAAGGTACCAAATAGTAACAAATGGATAGTGAATTTTGGCATTTTCTAAACATTAAATATCTCCAGTGGTCCAGGGGTTCTGACGCTTACACACTTGGGAGACCTTGTTGACCGTAGGCGTCAGTCCTTGCAATGTCAAAGCAATCTATATGCTGGTGCTGTCAAGTATGGTGTATTTTGGTTCAAGAAAAAACGGCATGGCATGTTTTATTATTGACTGCGGGATCATTGAGTCTCATAATAATATAACTTTACTTTTAATAACTAACAATTCAAACTAAAATTTATGCAAGTAAATAACTATAAAGTTTTTTTTAAACGTTGCCTTATTGGCCTTTAGCGTAATACACGCCTAATATAAAAATATAATAACCTAACTCGTGACTTATTCCTTTCTCAAAAAGCGTTCAAAGGGTTAAAATGTTACGATTATTACCTAGACAGTCGCATCCTTATCTTACAGGGTAGCTAGTGTTCGCGGTCCCAACGCTTTTGTACCCTAAACAGGCTCGCAATTCGCCTACTTCGCTCATGAACTAAAGCTCAATTCGCCTACTTCGCTCATGAACGAAATCTCAATTCGCCTACTTCGCTCATGAACTAAATCTCAATTTGCCTACTTCGCTCATGAACTAAAGCTCAATATACCTACCTCGCCCTTGAGCTAATACGCACTAAACCTAAATCTCAATTCGCCTACTTCGCTCATGAACTAAAACGCAATAGGTCTAAACATCAATATGCCAATAACTTGTTAGGTCTAGGCATAACGCGAAATTGGCAGACTGCGTTTTAGGTACTCAGCGACTAAAGGGACTTTTTGACTATAAGAAGAGTTATGTCTATGGAATAGTAATAGGACAGTCCTATAGTACGATTATTTCCACTTTGACACTCGGAACATATCGGTTTTAATCGTAAAGGTTCGTGTTTTCACATAGAGTATATAAAATTGGGACCGAGCGCGACGACAGCGCCACGTGACAGGCGGCCATTATGGACAATATTGTCACCGCTGTCAAACAAGAAGTAAGTAAATATTGTGAAAAATATTAATGAAATCTTGTGTTATACTATATTACACAATTTTGGACAATGGTAGTCAGTAACATTATTGCCAATACTATTAAAATTGTTGTTTTCAGTGAGAAATGAGCCTACTCGTGACTAAAACGGGGTTTCGTTTTTTTCTTACGGCAAATATCCACTTATTTCTTTGGTCTCGTTTCCACAATGGTCTTGGAAATTGGTAAAATTTACAGTCGCTATTCTTCTTTGGTGTCATTACAATTCACAACAACACATCTTACCAGGACTATATTTTTATCTCAAAAACGATTAGAAAATGTTTACTGCAATATGGATTTGACAGCTACAGTCAGCGACAAAAATGACAATTTTAGCCGTAGCGAGCGCTGTGATCGTTTAGGCTACCCCCTCCACCCGCTTTGCACTCTGCCAATACTAGATTTTACATAAAATATTCAAACTTATTCAGTACCATTAATATTAAAACATCAACCTAAGTATAGAAACTTCATTAATATTCTAAATATATTCAAATAGACTATACTCAACTTCTTATGACATACGTGACGGGTTAGCTTTACAAATCAAAGGAATTTTCTTGGATGTAATGTACATTATATTTTTGGTTTTAGTAATGTTATTCATAGGTCGTCTGTGTGATTGGTTATTTTGCTATTATATTACTGTTTTAGACTGTTAAGTAAATACTACGATATTAAGAAAATGCAGCAATGTGTGTCCTGTCATTTGCGCTTCCGATCTCTTCCGATGAAAGTCGAGAATGGTCAGAGTCCAATTAATCACACTGTAATTGGAATAGTAATTTCTTTACCCATTAGCATGATGAGCATTAGCATATACAAGTAAGTTTTATGGGTATGAATTAATATTTCTAAATCTATCGGGAAAAAGACAAAAAAGCCGTCAAGTGCCAGTAGGACCGGCACAGAAAGAGTTAAAACTCAAAACGAACTCATAACATTTGTTTTATCCGTGCCATTCTTGTATGGGGCCCCTTTTTATAATTTTTAAATTGATTGAAAAGAGACATGAAGTATAAAGCAATAACTGAAAATGAATACAAAAATTAAACAAGACTAAAGATTTAAAAAAACATTAAATCTAAGAATGGCCCCTGCGGTATTGTACCAAAGATGCTGGCAGCATTTCCTCGCTGAACTAAACTAATTCGTTGAGCGAGGAAACTGCCAGCTCTTCGGTCTCCAGTGACGTCAATCAGTCTCTTTGACGATTCCTTAAAAAGGCTTAGAGCGCTAGGACCCCACGGACTAAGGATCTAGACGCCAAATGAAATAAAATAATATTCTGCTCCGAGACCGCTATATTTACCTACCTTAATCCTTTTATTATTATTTAATTTAGTTGTTATAGGAGCAAATACTGACATAGTTGTGAAAATTGATCCGTCAACCTGTTCCGGTTCAGCCCCCTGGCAGACAGATAGACAAATGGAGAGCGAAGGCTAAGAATGTAACGTAAATAAACACGTATTAATATGAAAAAAAAACAAAAATATTTCTCGACCTCGTATCTGATCGAATGGTTAGAAAAAACCGTCTAGTACACATTCGTCAGATTCCTTTTTCGTCAGAATAAATTATAGCCTGATTTTTTTCGGACGAAAACGGACTTTCGAGCAGATTCCGCTATCGTCAGAATAAAATGTAGGCTGTTTTTTCGCTTCCGACGCATAGTGCCAGAAACACATATTACCTGATACGCGGATGACCATAGAATACGTAGGTAGGTTTAGGTTATGTTAGTTTTGCAGCAGGCCCGGAGGGCCAAACCATCCAGAAATAGGAGCTCCGCGTAAGCGGAGCTCCGTCGACACTGCCTAATATTAAATAATACACCGTGTTTTTTTTGATTTACGATAACTTTAAGGGAACGTTCTTTAGGTCAAACAAAGTTAATTTCCCGAAGACAGACAAATGATAAATCTAACGGTTTTAAAGATATTTAATTTTTAAATTTAATCAGTTAATCACGTTAAACTAGTGTAAAAGGCTCTTAATTGATAACAACAATTTTCTTTTAATACGTATGAGTAAAGAGTTTCCAATTGTTAGGTTTGTATACGCGTCAATCTAAAGTGACTTGTACCTGTCAAGTGTTATCTTTACTTGTGTGTGTATGTCACGCCAATATAGACGTATTTGACACTGATTATTAGCTAGGTAACTCTAAAGGCCCTTTTAGAATGACCAAAGATAAAAGATTTCATTATTTTGTTCTAAACTGAAAAAAAATTTTTTTTTGCAATATTTAAAAATCTAATCTACCAATTAGTTTCTATAGATATACCTAGTAATATGCCGAAGTTATCGTAAATCAAAAAAAACACGGTGTATAATGTAACAAATAAATAAATTATAAAAATTAACCAAAGTTTTTTCTGTCCCTAAAGTAATTCCGTTTTCGTCCGAAAAAAAACAGGCTATAATTTATTCTGACGAAAAAGGAATCTGACCAATGTGTACTAGATCAAGTAAGGGGACGATATTTAATATCACTTTAAATTCCATTAAAGGTAACAACAATAACGTAGATCATTGCTTCCAACATTCCCATTAAGTGTATCTATTACTTAGTTAATATCTTTAGCAAATCAATCTTTATAAAAATCAGAATCTAAGCCGCCAGCTACAATCTAAATCCTATGCCTAACTTTAATAAATTCAAAACACGTTTTTATATAAAATGTATCTTAAAACGCTCAAATACGAATTCCCGCCATGTGGAGAGAACGAGGATTTATTTAATTTAAAATTCTGTCCGTAAAAATGAATTTCAGTCTCAAGTTATGAACTTTTATAGGTATTTTTATTACTGAAGGAATTGCTAGAAAGTACATTTCTTAGATTTAGTTAATTTAAAACATTTTCATGGCTTTCAACTAGCTGATGCCCGTCCTCGTTGAAGTCGTTTGCCATTTCTTCTGGAACCGGGAAAAAAATTAACCTACTGACAAATCTTATCTAGCCGTTTCTGACCCACTACTGGGCTAAAGCCTCCCTCCATCGCCGTCCACAATTCCCTATCCAGCGACTCCTGAGCCCAGTCTTTATAGAACTGGTTATCTGGCCACCTTCTCACCACTGCCATCTTCTTTTTGCAATAAAAAGTAGGTAACTTACAACATTTATTTGACAAAAGCACACTGCAACACAACAAATACGAGGATAATCGAACATTTTAATCGATAAAACCAAAAAGTAAAAGGAATCCTACGTAAAATTCATTAAAATCGATTTAGTCGTTTAGTTGTGAAAGCGTAACAAACAAAACGAGTTAATTATTCATTATGTCAGCTCTTATGCACTTAACAGTACGAGCTACCATAATAACAACATAGAACCAAGATGGGCTAAACAAAGTAGAATATACGTACACCTGTGTTGTGTAATGTTTTATTTTTATAACAAAAATGTACTAAAGTCAAATTTCACCGTACTCAAACCCATTATTATCGTTCCATCAAATAATAACAAAAATCTAAGTAAAGCTATTCAAAATTTCTTGAATGCAAACCGAATTATCCGATGGAAGTGGTCGTGATCGAGACTTCGTCAAAAGCCTCCTTAAACCTAATAACGTCACGTCTATTATGTCTGTATTGTGCTATTTTTGGGACTCGGCTACCTTTGCCCTTGTTTACGTGTTTTTTTCAGTTATTGACGTCAATTTCAAGGTTCTGTACCTAAAGGGTACCAACAGGACACTATTACTATGCCTCTGCTATCCCTCTGTCGGTCTGTTTGTCTGTCAGCGGGCTTTATCTTATGAGCCGTAATGTGAAAACATTATAAAGAGTAGGTATGCCATTTAACATTAAACTCAGTTATGACAGTGTAATCTATTTTTCACACCGCATCGAAATGGAATCCTCGGTGCAGCGAGGGATTCTAGCTCGCCCAAGACGAAAACGGCTTTATCCCAAAGAAGAATACTCTAATGATCTCACCTTTTGCGAGAAAATAAAAAGCAAGGCCTTCTCTTTTGAGATAACGCTGTTTTCGTCTTGGGCGAGCTTGAATCTCTCGATGCACTCAGGACTCTGTTTTAATTCCATCGCTTCGCTCAGGAATTAACTCGTAACCCCCTCGCTACTCGCGGGCGTTATATCTGGAGTCCCTCGTTTGCTCAGGATTCAATATCGCACCCGTGACATAAAACAGTGCTTTAGCCCTTTGCATGTCAGCCAAGACAAGATTATTAATACGCGCCTTACTCCATTTTATTGCCAAAGTCATAATAAGGGTTTCCGATCGACACCCTTTCCAAAAATTGCCAGTGTTTTTTTTGTGATGGGTTTGTTCTTGAAACAAAACGCAACGCCAAAATGACTAGGTGAGGTTGGGGGAACAAACGATTGCACAATCTAAGATACAGCTAACGCCATCTAGGTTGGTGCCTACTAAACCTCTTTTCGTAGTTTTAAAATAGAAGCGGTCCCTCCCAGCGTAAATAAGGTAAGGTAAGTAACGTAAGGTATTTCGGCATTATGTTACAGAGTCGTTTTGAGATCTAGTCGTATTGGTTATTAGTATAAGGTATTATAAAATTAAGTCTAATAAGATTATTTAAGTTATTAAATAATAACATAATAACGCTTCGTGTGTAATAGAATATTATGACCAGTAATAATAAAATTACTAGGTAAAAGAGGTTGTAACATATTGATACCGAGAATATATTGAATACCCCTCGTAGGCCGTCTCGCATTTGGCCGGTTTTTTAAAGATTTGTGCCAAAGGTCAAATACAAGTCGAACGAACCGAAGGCAGTCAGCTTTGACCATCGGCTTTGACAAAGTTTGGTAAACATAAGTAAATTACCTCTTGCATGTAGTTGTAAATTATCTGTGGGCCGTTATCAAAAAAATTGTACATAATTAAAGGCTTATTGAAAACAAAATCACGATCGCTTCCTTTGTGTAACGAAAGTTAGTCATACAAACTATATGGGTAACTTTCGTCACACAAAGGAATCAATTAAGTTTTGTTTTAATTAAAGCCCTTAACTATGTACATTTTTTTTGAAAACGACCCGTATAGACTGTTCGACATTCCATATTTGAATTTGACGTAAATTCCATATTAATTTTGGACACAACTTCAATGCAAGAGGTTATTCACTTAATTTGGTTACCTATAAGCAGTTTGAAGATTTAAAAATAGAATCGTTTAGAAATTTAGAAGTAAGAAATCAGTAAAAATCGGCCTTTTTGATGAGTTCTAATCACCGCATGAGCCTGGACGAGAAGTCTGATTGTTTTAAAAAATAACCAGGTAAAATATATACATTCTTATATAATATATGCATTATTATTTGTAGATAATATATATAAACCCTACACTGCAAATGAAAATCACATTGCTCCAACGAAAGCTTCCAAAGAAAACAAATCACTTCCCACCTTTGCATTATTTTTCTATCAAGAAAATCCCGCGAAGAAAAGACTGTTGAATTTTAAAACAGTAAAGTAACTCTGAAGCGAGGCTTTGATTATCACTTCTCTGCCGGTTGAGTGATTTATACTGTATTAACCAACGTAGCCAACTTTTACCGGAAAAAATATAAAAAACTTACTAGGATTTTCAAGAAATAAGGTAGGTGTTCCAAGACTCTATTAAGTATAAGCATTCAATATTCTTTTGAACTATGTATAAGTAATGCTTAAAAGTACTAAAAGCGTTTTTAAAAGCATTTAAAATACACTTTTAACATTTGTCCCAGAATATTTAGTATATATAATATTTATAATTACAGGTAAAGGATTAATAGTTGTTTAAAAAAATGCATTGATAACCTTCAAACCAATACATTGTAGAGCTATAGGTTATAGCTTTCCAAATAATAAAAAAGAAATACTGCTTTTTTATGTACGTATTTTTTTTACAGGTAACGTATTTTTTTTCTCGTATACCCCCCATAGAGTTGGATAGGTCTTTCAAATTAGTCCCAACAATTTCTTGATTAAGGAATCCGTTTGTGAAATCATCATTATCAGCCGCAAGACGTCCACTGCTGAACAAAGGCCTTCCCCAAGGTTTTCCTGCAGCTGTCTTGTGAAATATTAAGCTTTAAATCGCTCATTTTTGTTAGAGTCAACTGACGTCCCCCCTACAGCCAAAACTACAAATAATTAAAATCTAACAAATATCTTAAGTGAAAGCACATAACATAATTAATTTAATAGGAAAACTATCACTACTAAGTACAGTTCATTGATTCTTGAGTTACAAACGGTTTTAAATGGTTTTACGTACCGAAAACTTATTTGCTGTGCTGGTCAACTGACCGCGACCTATGTCGATGTGTTCAGTTTTCCGACGGCAAAGTTAAGTTTGTCGCGAGTCTAATTTGTTTGTAGTAACGGCTTCGGATCGAGACATTGAGCATGTTCCGACATGCTCTTGCCCGGTTTTTTTAGCTTTTTTATTTAACAACAACAATAACTACTAGATACAACTGTAAAAAATAGGTACCTACATATAGTTGTACTTTCGCTTCCTACGTATACAATAAGTAATTTTTAAAGCATGCTAAATGAAAACATTAACCTACGTCAAAATAAATTAATCAACCATATGTACAGTCTGCATACAGTGTTTCTCCAGCGACAAGCCTGACCTTAATGGGTGCTTTTCACTTTACGTAATAGCCTACTAATTAATGGAATATCCCTGTGGGTACATTAAGCCCGGTTTTTGTGTCCGAAAGGTAATTACGGACCATTATTAGAGGACACGTCTTATCTGAGTGGGGAACTGGGGACACTGAATATAGGGGAAGGGTGATCCTGTTGGCGTCTATTTCGTAAACCTGACAGTGGCGTGGCAGTTGATAATTCGGTGTTTAACTTAGGCAGAGCTAAGTATAAATTGAAAATATTTATTCAGTAAATTAGCCACATGAGGGCTCTTTTACACGTCGGTAATATAGAGTGAATCTACTAGCGCTTCGGACAAGACCATCATTGCGGAGAAGGAGCGCCGCAAGAAACTCCAGCAGAAGTTCATTTTTTTCATCAGTATAAAATACAATAATACTTAAAAGTAACATTACAAGGTAATAAAGTAATAAATAATTATTTTAAAACTAACACCAATATATGAGCTGATTTGTCGACAAAACCTGTGTCCTAAGTGTATATATACACGGATTAGAGTATGTGGTGGTAGGAACCTAACCAAACTAAAAAAAAAGCCAACAAAGAGAGAAGTCCTCTTAGTTGAAAAAATGAATAATACAACAGTTAACATATTCGTTATATTAACCAAACCTGATAGTAACAACAGCATTTTCTTTAATGACTCAACTAACATCTTTGTTCATGTATCTAACGTCCTAGTTGTCCTAGTTGACGTATCTATCGTCCTGTTAGGCTCTTATACAGTGTGTAAATGGTATACGGGCGTTTATTAAAACTGGACATAGATTAAGACTCTACTAATCATTAACAGAAAGAATTATTTTGATTACGCTAACGTAGGTATACACCGTTATTAATTTTTGAACATACTATCGACCCGCAATGTACATCGAAGTCCATCTGTCAGGTAAGTACGTAATGTTTAATTAATTGCATTTTTCGTTATACATTACGTGTTAAATTATTTTGTATGGTTATATTTTTTTAAATTTAATTTTAACAAAAGCTGCCTAAATGTGCTCAGTAGGGGTTATACTAACCACAGTTAAAAGGAACGCCCGTATACCATTTACACACTGTAGAATGAAGACGCTTATGCACAACAATCACAATCCTGATAGCTGTGACCAATTATTTTTTAAGGTTGTGATAGTGATCTTAGGCTGTAACATACCGCCAAGTAGCAGTGTTCTCATTGTTGTGATCCGGCGTGACGATAAGACAACCGGTGAAATTACTAGCACAGTGGCATTTCTTAGACCTTAGGGTTCGAAACGCAGTTGGAGTCTTGAGCTAAATTTAGTCATGAAAATTCAAAATGGTCTCAGGAGGCCTGTGTGCTCGTATTTCTATAAAAAATATACAAAAACGCACATTACGATTGGTCGATTTATATGTGGGTACCTATAGTCCCGCCTATTATTAATTCACTAAGGCCCGTATTAATAAACTATTCTCAACTCTAATGCTCGTCTCGAGATGCGTCAAAAATGACAGTATTCTATGGTTTGGCGTTTAATTTGACGGGCCTTACAGTCAAGATGACTTTATTAATACGGCCCTAACAAATTGATACAAAAGTTTATTAAAAAAGTAAACACAACACCCTGTAAATATAAGCCAAGTTCGTCTATACAATTAACACCACTAATGCCCATGGTTTAAAATGATACGATAGTAACCCAAGCCGATTCGATCATACCCGCCCGCCGCAGGTAATGGAAGGCTTTAATACTGAAACCGACCTGAGCCGCTAAAAGGCTTTCCAATTACTTTAATTAACAGAACTGCGCTTAAATATATCCCGAAATAGACAATTGACAACAAGAACTTCTCTTACTTAAAAATGCTATGTAATCATACCATAACAGTAATAAGGAGCTAGTAGGTTGAAGTTTCTGGCCGACTACAAAAGTGTCCAGTAAAGTCGAGTGATTTTGAATTTTAAATCAATAAATGTCCGCAGTGAGTATCGAAAATCCATACCATACTATATTTTTTGAATTTAGAACTATCTGTACAGACCTGTGAGCCTGTGGCAGCTTTAACATACCATGTCATTTGAATTTGGAACTATCTTTACAGATAATAAAAAGGCTACAGAGGTAAGCACAAGAAGGTCACATACAAACTTAACTCGTACGCAGGAAGGCTCACTTACTGGTGTCTGCAGTAATTACTATAAAAGTGAATAAGTACTTTATTTCAAATATTTGGGTACTAATAAAATAAATAGACACATTGAAAGCCAACTGAAGAGCAAACGCCACGTGGTATTTTACTAAATCATAGCTGGTGCTACGTAACGCGGATACAAACAAATTGACGTTATTCCGACTAGTCCAAAGCGGACATAATAAATACTGATAATATTGTAACAATTTTACTTTTTTAAATTGGTATGCTTTTGAGACAAACGGCATCTTAAGCATGATTTTTGTAAGAACACCTTTAAAACAGTTCCTACTGTCAATTGTTAAGAGTTCTCACAAAAACCATGTAGCATCAAGTCAGGAACACCTACAGGCGCTCATCGCACCAATATTTACCCTTACTTAATCTAACCCTGGCCCAACTCTCTCCGTCTCGACTGATGAATCCTTCAGGTGGCTAAAAGACTTCAATTTCTGTAGAAGTAGTAGCCAGGAGCAAAAAAAATACACAAACAATGCTGCGGGCGATCACTAGTACATGGGAGAAGCATCGATAATTGAGTTTATCCCTAGCTGTCATTTAATTTTGCCCCGTATATTCCGAGGTCTGGTAATAAATAACTAATAAATTACCACACGAAACGTGTACCAAACTATTCATTATTACTATGAGGCGTATTGAAACGTACTTATTAAACCTAACCCGATAAATTATTCTTAGTCCCAGCCTAATATAAACATGAAAGCATCCCTCCCAATATCGACGATCGGAGTTACCTGACCCTTTTGCCCTCCAAAGTTTAGCAACCCACCTAAATATGTTAAGCCCACTCACTCAACAAACATGGAACTAGTCAAACTCAACAGGAAAAATAAACAACTTCAATTGTTCTATAATGTACATTACACATTCTAATATTATAAATTCAAAAGTTTGTTACTCCTTGCCCACGCTGCAACGGATTGACGGATTTGAATGAATTTTGGAATGGAGATAGCATTTACCCTGGATTAACACACATGCTATTTTACATAACGGAAAATTTACACATTTCCGAGGTATTCACGATGATCGAAATCTACGCGGACGAGGTTGCAGGAAGAAGCTAGTCCCCAGTAAAAGACATAACTCACTAATTAGGCTAAAGGTCCCAATCAGGGATGAAGCCTCCCACGTTTGCGGGTCCAGAAGCAATCCGGAACAGTGAGGTCATCCCTGTGGACCCTAAGGATAACAGACAGATGGACGGACTCTCAAACATGAATCTCAGACGTAAATGGTTGAGATTCATTATAACCACCCAGTTTCTGTTGTGGGCTCGTATAAAACAGACAGTAAAATATTGTGTACATACCTACTATGTAATAAATTGAAAATGACCCAAGAGGTTTTTTTAAATACGCAATATTGACTTTTTTTAACAGCTTCAATAATAGCTGATTCAGTTAACAAATAGGTAGTTGACAAAAACATTCTTTGAATACCTAGCTATAAAAATAACCAAGATTTGTTCCTATCTCTTTCTAGCAAATTTAATGTGCTCTTGATATCCTTAATAAATAAATAATTAGAACAGAATTCAAAATTAAGTTTATAATTATAATGGCTGACCGGTTAAATGACGTCACAGTTCATATCGGATCTCTGTGTCTAATCGATTTCTAATTAGCAGTTTAAAATGCTTACATATGCGAATGTCTATGGGTCACACTTTCCACTTACCATCAGGTGACCAGTGTGCTCGTTTGCCTTCTCTATGCCATAAAAAAAAACATCCGTATTTCATTTTTGGTGATCTCTTTTACGGTACGGTGCCGTGTGGTTGCCGGCTTAGAACAGTGTCACTCCATGCCTTCTTGTGGAAGTCGTAAGAGGCGACTAAGGCCCTGTTCCCACTATGCCGGTAAGGCTAGTGGCTGTACAATTTATATGAAGCTGTTCAGATTATGCCGTGTGGACAGCTTAGCGGAATCCGGCATAGTGGGAACAGGGCCTTCGGGATTAAAGGCTTGTAGTATTGTTATGCGATGGGCTTGCAACCTGTCACTAATATACACTGGTAAACATCTTAGCCTGCTTGTGCAAAATGTGGTTATAGAATTAACAACAAGCTATTAGAGTTGTTGGTAATTCTGTAGCTCTGCCTACCCCACTCTAGGATGAAGGCGTGACGGTTTGTATGTGTCTTTTAAGGTATTTTCATATTTTGGTCAGGAATGTGATTTAAAAAATCCCTGCATATTCCTTACTGTAGGTATTTGTATTAGGTAGGGACCGGTATTATAGCCGAATAAAGGTTTCTGCCTTGTATTTGATCTAGCTAGGACATAAGCATATCGACGAACAGGACGCAATCATTATACACCAACACAAATTATACAAACGTCCTGGACCTAAATTTACGTCGGAACATGCCAATCTAATTACAGATGTAGTGCATAATTGTTTTCCTTCGTATTTTCACGGAAACGTACGAACGTGTCTTGCTATTTCAGCCGGTCACAGTACAAAAAGTACTGATGTTGACCGAAGTAGCATGACACGTTCGTACTTACGTTTCTGTGAAATTACGAAGGAAAACCATTATGCACTACACCTGTACACGTATCTAATCTAGTCCATCAAGGAAACACGTCTCAGCCTATTAGGGCCTCACCGCAGGCCATCTGCCATTCATTAACACCTAATTTGGGAACCCTTGAGGCACATAATGTTAGGTAACTAAGATTCTAAACCTACTTTGCTATTCTGCTGAAACTTGGTTGGAAACGCTGGTTCTAATTAATGGAACAAAATCAGTTGACTTTAGCAGCATGCAAATACCTATTAATAATTATCTGAAACTAGCTTCTGCCCGCGACTTCATCCGCGTAGATTTCGATTGTTTTTATTTCCTCGGGAAAATTTGTATTTAAATAAAATTAATGATCTGATCCGTCGTTCGCTTGCCACTGTCTCTGTGCCTGCTATCCTGGAACCAGCAGGTTTGCATAGAGACGATGGCAAGCGACCAGACGGAGCTACGTTGGTGCCGTGGAAACTAGGTAGGGCACTGGTGTGGGACGCGACGTGTGTTGATACATTCGCCCTTTCTCACGTCCAGTCAACCCGTAATCGGGCCGGTGCAGCAGCTGAACAGGCTTAAACCAACAAGCGCCGCAAATATTCATCATTATTAAATAATTACGAATTTGTGGCGCTTGCGGTGAAAACAATGGGACCTTGGTCAGCTGACATGAAAAGTTTTATTAAGGCCCTGTCATCCCGGCTCATCGACACCTCCGGAGACCCTAGAGCTGGCGCTTACCTTTCCCAAAGGATTGGGCTAGCCATCCAGAGAGGTAATGCAGCCAGTGTCTTAGGGACCATGCCGCGAGCGGACCTGCTAGAGGGGGTGTTCTTTTTATAGTGGTGTTTATGTTTAATTTTTAATATTTGAGTAGCTTAGTTTTATTTTATTTTATTTTAAATAAGTTTAGTTTTAACTTTAACTTTTAAATGTAAAGTCCGTATTTATAGTTGTATTAAATGATATTAATTATAAACATAAAGAGTGTCATACTAAACTTATTAAAAAAAAAAGTATATAATGCTTTATTTTAAATAAAATAATAAATAATAATAAACACGTCACTTGGCCATGTTTGCCAAATATTGATCTTACATCTCTTTCATTTAACATAATTGAACCAAGTGAAGTCACCGAAGTGCCACCTTTAGGAAAGCATATTTTTTTTTGCTTAGTCATGAAATTATTGTGTGCTGTATCGCAAAAATATCCTCAATAGTCTTCTCGCATTCGAGTGCAAATGTACTAGAGGTGAAGTAGGTGGGTAAAGGTACATTATTTATTGTCTCAGTCGAAATATTATATTGAAATGTGTTTTTTTTTATACTATAGTCGGTATGGTCAAATAGGCCCTGAGCCTCCTAAGAAAAAAAACAAAAAAAGCTAAGCTGACCATAGATATATGATAAAGCGCTTAGAGCCTGAGACAGACGACACCGAGTTATTTTTAAGCGCTGTAATGACTGACGCTTCAAATACTTTATCTTTTTTTAAATAATAAAAAACCGCTTTGACGATGAGGAGATCTTCGCACATAGCATAATACTTTTAAACTACGGTCAGGTTGGTCAGCACTATCAAATGCTTACAAGCGCTGTTATCGGGCGGACACGCTTGACACACCATAGACCCAAACTCGTTACATCAAACTCTGTCAAACGAAGTTTGAAAAGTGACTGGCGTTGTGATTGCCGTTGAAATGTGCGTTGAAATGTTTAAGTTATTATTGACACTAGCTTGTTATGAAGAATAATTAAAACAGTGAAGTTAAATGTAAATAAAGTGTGTCCAATTGTGGCATGGTGAATAAAAAATCGCCTTAACGTAAGTTTAAACTTACTTAAGATGATAATATTTTGCATTATTGCTGTTTATATTGTAGTTTTTGAAGCTATTTGTAATTTATGCTCAATTATCATGACAAATCCTATGAACGTCGCACGAGCATAATTTGTAACATAAGTTTAATAAACGTTGTTATTTTAGTTACTCCCTATTCAGTATTTGTACGCTGTTCCAATTAGGGCTTTATTGTGGAAACATTAACTCTAGGTCATCAGTCCTGTCAATTGTGCCTTTCTTCTTATAAATACAACTTGTTTTATCATTAAATATTCTCTATCATCCTACTCGCATACCAGTGGAGAAAAGCCATTATTTAAGATGTTATTTAACTGCAGGCACATTTCTCATGCAACTTTAAATTAACATATTCATGAACTAAACTTATAATTTTTGTATCACTGTTATTTGCAGTCTTGTACATGTTTTTGTCTAAAACAACATGTAATTTAATACAATCTATCTTTTGTTATTACAATGAGCATACTTGTTATATTTAGAAGCTGCTTTAGTTTAGTTGGTAGTGACCCTGTCTATAAAGCTAGCCGTCCTGGGTTTGATTCCCTGTGTGGGCAAATATATGTCTGATGACTGCAGGATTTTTTTCCTGTGTCTAATAAGTATGTTTATCATTGTCTAGTACTGATAGTACAATTGTAGTACATTATAATGTAGGAAATAAATTGTATAAATACAAGAAAATGTGCCACGCAAATTAAACCCAACAGCTTACTTCTTTTTTACAATAATGTAATTTTGAGTATATTATTTTGTAATTTAGTGTCACTGTGTGTGCCATGCCTTGTAATTAACCAACAATTTTGATTTTAGAGAAAAGTTTTTCATGTAAAACATCCTTATTTTAACACATTCTACACCGTGTTTTTTTTGATTTACGATAACTTCGGCATATTACTAGGTATATCCATAGAAACTAATTGGTAGATAAGATTTTTAAATATTCCAAAAAAAAATTTTTTTTCAGTTTAGAACAAAATAATGAAATCTTTTATCTTTGGTCATTCTAAAAGGGCCTTTAGAGTTAACTAATAATCAGTGTCAAATACGTCTATGTTGGCGTGACATACACACACAAGTAAAGATAACACTTGACAGGTACAAGATTGTCACTTTAAATTGACGCGTATACAAACCTAACAATTGGAAACTCTTTACTCATAAGTATTAAAAGAAAATTGTTGTTATCAATTAAGAGCCTTTTACGCTAGTTTAACGTGATTAAATGATTAAATTTAAAAATTAAATATCTTTAAAACCGTTAGACTTATCATTTGTCTGTCTTCGGGAAATTAACTTTGTTTGACCTAAAGAACGTTCCCTTAAAGTTATCGTAAATAAAAAAAAACATGTGTATAAGATAAAATCAATTGAAGTAGTTGTCATAATGGCACCATTATGGCGTTTTTTTTTCTGTTCTGCGTCCCCTTTCCTTAAGGATTAGAGGAGTGGAGCAGGGCTGTGCCAATATTAACCAATAGAATCTAAAGTAAGGTGCATGGCTCGCTCGATGTGACCGCATGCCCGTTTCCACCTCAGTGGATCCACAGTCTTACCCCAACCCTCTTTTCCTTCTGCTATGTACAATCAATTGTGTAAAAGTATGGGAGGACACAACATCACAAAAATTATGTAACACATTTATGAGAAGATACATATTTTGCACTTGACTGTACTTCCTCTTTTCTATTCTCTTCTCTAGAGGAAGTATTATTTGTACGTACGTAATAGGCAGTATAGGTAGGTATAGAGATCAGTTTTTGGTATTTTAATCTGACTGTGTCAGAAAGAGGTTGAATCCATTGAATGTTTTGTGAGTAGTAGTCTCTTTTATTTAGCACACTCTGTAGCCTACATGGGTTGATCTATTTGTAGATATGAGATGTTGTTTTATTTGTCTTAGTTGTGGGATTTGCGATATAGGCTGTTAATAGGCTGAATCAAAATACTGAGATGGGATGTTAATGTTTTAATAACATATGTCAACGATAATACAGTCAACTTCTTAAAGCTTGCTTTTTATTATAGATAAATCATGATGTCGAAGTCGAGAATACCGTCACCTGCCCGGTCTCAAGGGGCCCCTGTCACCCCTCGCCGCAGCAAGCCTCGGCGCACCCTCAGCATGACCTCAGTTAAGTCTGATGCATCAGGGAGGTTGACGTCCGTGGTGGAACAGTACATTAAGGATGATAAATTCAAGATGTCTCCGCTAAGAAGGAAGTCGGTATTGCCTGACGACACTGATATAGACGTACCAAGACGTGAGTATTACTGTTTCCCTTATTTTAGATGATGCTAAGGTTTTGTAGAATCATTTAAAAAATTAAGTACTTTATACTTACAACACACTAGTGCGGGAAGGATATCAAATGTTTACAATATATTTGATTGTTTGATAACATTAAAGGAAACTGAGAAAGTACCTAATTTATAAAACTAACTTCTATTTATTATTTGATTACAAAATACCTACATAAAAAGTAAAAGCTTAATTGATGAACATTTATAGTAACAATCATCATTTGACATTCTCGCGATCTCATTCGATCGCGATTTCACATTCACGGCCGGCATCGAAAAAGTTATGCACGACTTTTCCGTAAATTTCACTTTTCGACACAACACTTGAGTTTTGTTTGCAAAGGAACTTTTTTGTTTAATATTTTAAAGCCTCTCATCTTCATTCAATATGTCATGCACATTTGACTCTCTATGAGTACTTTTAAAAAAGTTGTGGCCATTTTCATTTTAAGACAGCACTATTATTAAGTAAACCTTTTCTTTTGTTCTTTATTTACTAAGAAAATAAATAAATTTCTGCTAATGTCTAAAGAATTTAAACGCCACATGGTCTTTTCTGCGTGGTAGACTTAAAACGCGGTTACAAAGAAGATAGTCCAAAGCGGGCGTAGCAAACTAATAATAAGTAATATTTTTTTCTCAGATAACAGTAACCAACCAAATTTGTTTTTTTTTTTGGGTGTTTTGAGAAAAACCTCTATAAGCATGATTTAGTCATCACACCTTGCACTTTCTTTTTTGGAATTAAATAAGCATTCATGTGAACATGGAACACTAACTGTAAAGAACAATATTCAATGTAATTCATATTGTTTTATAGGTGCCAGTTGGTGGAAAAGACTGGATGGCAGCTCCAGAGATGTCCTCGAGGCTCTGGACACGAACAGAATGCCTGATGAATTGCTACTGGAGGATTACGAGTTTGAAGTACAGAAGTGAGTAGCTTTGATACTTTTCACCTAATTAGTTAAGGCGATATTAAGGTTTAAAATATACCTGTAAAGAATGCTACCTTGCGGTACGCCTTTGCCGCCCTTGGCTAAAAATATTTATAATTTGGGATTCGGAAACTTGATATCTAATCCTCAATAACATAGCAATGTACTGAATTGTACCATTATGACAAAATATCAACGCATTTAAGATATATCTATTCTTTGTAGATTAATTTTACAGTTTTACCCAAACCCCTTTGAACTTAAGCTGCGTTACTTGCTTCCAGATTGTATAGTATCCCACATACAACATGTAGTTTTGCGCCTTATATTGAAGTGCTGTTGTCTTAAATTTCGTCCTACTATTATTTCAGAGATAAACAGAATCAGTCAGTACCAGAAAGCAGTGACAATGAATCAGTTGCTAGCATAATAATGCCTCAAAGGAGGCTCTTCAATCAGAAAAAGCAACCGCAGGGTAAATTTGGCGATATAATGGCTTCTCGGAAGTCATTAGGAAAAACTACTTTAGAAGACCAGGACAAAACTATACACAGTGTGCCAAAAAACTTGTTTAAACAAGGCCAACCGAGAAACCGACCTATTTTCCCCGCAGCTTTGCTTAATTCCACAAATAAAACCATGAATAAAACTGTAGACCCTGAACCCGAGTCTAATAACCAAGGACGCAATCTTTTTGGCCAAGCTGGAAAACGAAAGAAAAACTTGTTCACTGATTTTGTATTATCTGAAAGCGAGGATGATTCTGAAGTTGAACACAAGGTATTTGGTTTTAAAAAGAATGACAAGAGAGCAAGTTTAGCTACGCGCAACAGGCGAATGCCCTCCTTAACGCCTAGCGTAACCACTGATATTGATATAGATGACTGGAACCTACTTCTACCATCATCTACCATGATTGGCAATGGTTCGATAGCCATGGAAGTTTCTAGAGTTATAACTGATAAAGATATAGAACTGGCTCAGGATCAAAATCAAGACGTGACGCTTACAGAACCTAATGAATCTTTAGAACTGGAATCAAATAAACAGGATACTAGTAAGAATGAACATTCGCTACGTCGTTCAACATTAAGTAGGAGTAAAAAACAGTCTGATGTTTATGATAAAACTAATGACAACATACCAGAAATGAAAACTGTAGAACAAAATCAAGATGATGATCAAGACGCGACTCTTACAGAAGCCAGTGAAACATTAAAACCGGAATCATTTACCAGTGAAAACCCGAAGAGGCAGACTCTAAATCGTACTAGATTGAGTAAGAGCAGGAAACTGTCAGATGAATATAATAAAACACTTGGCAATGAAAAAGTCTTAGAATCTACAACTACAGAACAAACACCAAGTAGTAAAATGGCTATGAAGCTTCCAGAAACCAATGATTCCGTAAAATCGGATTCGGTTAGTCGTAATTCCAGTGAAAATCCAAAAAGGCAAACGCTAATTCGGTCGAGGCTAAGTAAGAGTAGGAGACTGTCTGAGGACAATAATAAAATACTTGATAAAAACAACTTTGAATCTGAAACTACAGAGCAAGCACCCTGTGATGTACGGGATGTGATGCTACCAGAAGCCAATATATCCCTAAAATTAGAATCAGTTAGGCGTAATACTAGGGAAAATTCAAAACGGCAAACTCTTAATCGTTCTGGGTTGAGTACGAGTAATAAAATGTCTGATGACTCTAATAAAACACATGGTAATGATAATATTTTAGAATCTGAAACTACTGAATATGCTCAAGATGATAATCAAGACATATCTCAACCAGAACCCAACGAATCTCTTAAACCAGAGTCAAATAAACAGAATGATAGTCAAACTTTGAACAAGCTGTCTCTTAATCGTACTGAGCAGAATAAAAGTAAAAAATTGTCTGATGTCAATAAAACATTTGCTGATAAAAATAACATGGAACCCATATCTTTTAAACAAACACGAGATGATAATCAACTAGTGGAGCAAGAAGCCAATAAATCTTCAAAACCGGAAGCAGATAAGCAATCTCTAGATCAAACTGGGCTTAGTAAAAGTAGAAAACTGTCAAATGAATATAATAAAACACTCGCTGACGGTAATATCTTACAAGAAGCTCATGTTCATAATCAAGACGTGAATGAACAGACAACTGTATGTGAACCCTCAGTTGAAGACCAAATGGCAGAATTGCACAGCGAAAGTGGGAATAATAACAAAAGCCAACAAGAACCGGAGCGAAGCGTAGATCAACAAAGTGAAATCAGCGCAAAAGAGACAAGTAAAGAGGACCCAAACGAAGATATGGAAGATATGGTGTGGGATGAAGACGATGAGGAAAATAAAAATGATACCTCTCAAGAGGAAAGTGAACAAGAAGATGAGGAAGAAGTCGAAAACGAAGAAGATAACGATGAAGATGTTGAAAATGACCCAGAAGACGAAGAAGTCGAAAATGACCAAGAAGACGATGAAGATGTCGAAATCAACCAAGATTACGATGAACAAGAAGTATCTGACCAAGTCACTCCAACAAAAGATATCCCTAATAAAAGCCAGAAAATCGTAGAGTCGTCAATAGAAGAAGAACAAATAGATCAGGAAAACGAAGCCGTAGATGGAACTCCTAACGCTACTTACGACACAACAGGTCGAAATAGGATGAAGGACGCAACTCAAGTGAAATCTCCTGAATCAGTATTAAAAAATATGTCAAGGGATAATATGTCATTTAAACCAATAGGGCGTAGCACTAGTTTCAGAAAAAGTCCGACTGAAAGTATAATTTCGAGGCCTACTTTAATTCCTATTCAAGAAACTGTTATTGGCAGTGACGGGTCGAGGAATTCGAGTACAGAGGGTTCTGGATGGGATTCTCATCGCACTACACGTAAAACATTACGTCAGACTTTTGGCAAAGATTTCACGCCGCGAAAGTCACTAAGAACTTTGGTGATGGAGAAATCAGCAAAACGCCAAACGGACGTCATCAAAAATACGTCCAAAATTAACAGAACTCAAAATAAAACCGTTTTGGAAGAAGCTGGTAAAAAAACAACAAGAGTCAACGAAACTGCAAATAAAACCGTTTTAGAGGATATTCGCGATCGACGTGTATCAAACCGCAATTTGTCTCGCGACCAGTTGCCCAATCCGAAATCCCCTGCCCCCGGCGTCTCTGCTCATCACGTGTCTGACCCAAACATTTCCAAACCACGAATATCTTATCATAAGTCAGTTCATGAAATAAATGAACTAGGTACCTCTCCACAAATATCGGACCTTATGCAACACGGTCAGGCTATTGATGATTCAGGTCCAGAAATATCTATGCACGCTTCGTATGGCCATGGAATGTCAGAAGATGTATCTGATCAGGATGGCGATCATTCTCCTGTTATGAACCCTCAGACAACTTCTGAACTGAGAAAGTCAGTTAAAAAATCTATGCCTTTAGAGACTGATCACGATATGCAGGAAGCGTTAGATTATGACCCTTCTCTTCAGGACACACATGAAGAATCTAGCAAAGAAATTTCAGATCGTGAAAAATTTGACCATCAAGCATCAGCCCTAGAAGAGTCTGAAACTGAAGCTCAAGATGTTTCTGACCATAAAGAAGAACAGGAACATTCTGAACTAGAAGAATCTGTACAGGATGTGGAAGCTGAGGAATCGATTCAAGAGGAAGATGCTCAAGAATCAGAACCGGAGGTAGAAATCGAAGATTCAGAACACGAAGAGTCTCGAAAACTGAGTGAACCCGACTCTGAGCATGAAGATTCTGAGGAAGAACGTGAATCTGAACAGGAAGAACAAGAACAGTCTCAACAAGAGCTAGAGTCTGAGTCTGAACGAGAGAATCTTGAAGATTCTCAACAAGAGATAGATCCTGAGTCTGAACGAGAGGAACATGAGGATTCTCAACAGGAAATTGAGCCTGAATCTGAAGATGAAGAACAAAACGATTCACAGCAGGAGATTGAAGAACGATCTGAACGGGAACAGTCTCACGGGTCGGTTCATGATAATTCACAGCAACAGTCAGATCAAGAGAGTGACAGAGAAACGGATACTGAGAATGGAATTTCCGACAACGACCATGTAGATGCCGATGAGGTCGTAAGAGAACAAAACCCTAAAAGATTTACAGAACGTGTAGTTTTTGACAATGAAATATCTGACCAGGAAATTGACTATGATATTTCCGAAAGGGTATCCAGCCAGATGACAGATAATGATATTTCCGAGCAATTGTCGGATGTAGAAATGGAAGACCAATCTAAATCTAGAAGTTCTGTGCTTGATAACCATAATGTGTCCGTAGGCACTAAAAAATCTTTGCTGTTGATGCAAATGCATAAAATTGCAGAAGAAAACATGAAGCTAAGACAGAAAATCGTAAGTGATGTTTTTTATAATTTTGTTAATAGCAAGCTTTATCCTATTTAAATTCGTTAATAAAATAAAACAGCTGAGCAATTAGAGGCTATATTAATTGGCGTCACGTAAATGTTATTAAATATCTGGATCATAAGCAGTTGTACACATACGCACATGCACACGCAAGCACACTCAAACGCAGACACACACACACACGCACACACACTCGAACTTACAACAGATATACAGAGTGTTTTTTTTAAATGGGACAGTATGGGGAAATCCGAATCTAAAGGAGATAGAGGAAAAGTGTCCAAGGAGACATTAGGTGTTTTTTTATGTAAACAAATTTGGCTCATTAAAATTTTTGGTCAAGCGTGAGTTGTTCTTAAAAAATTATAAAGTTGGTCAATTTTTTTTTTGACGCGGGTCGACTCTGTTTTATGTAAGGATTATTTCATTGTATGGAAAGAAAAAAATCTGAACAGCAGAAGTTGGTCAAATTTAATGAAAACTAATCTTCATACAATTGCAGTATTCGCCTTTTAATATTGTTACAAGTGCCTAGGCGTGTAAAAAATTTAATGAAAACTAATCTTCATACAGTTGGTTTATTACTTGAGTAAATGTTCGATGTGGCCGCCGTCTTGTCTTATGCAGGTACGAGCACGCTTCAAGACACTTCTAGTTGCATTTAACAGAGACTTATGGTGAATTGTGTTTAAAGTGTTGTAAACAGCATCTTTTAATTCTTGTACGGAGTTGTATCGGGATTCATAAATTCGACCCTTAAGGTAACCCCATAAGAAAAAATCTAATGGCGTTAAGTCGGGCGATCGTGGGGGCCACTTTATCGGCCCATATGTACCCATCCAACGGTTTGGAAACTGCTCGTCCAAACACAGTTTACTTGCCCTACTGTTGTGGGCTGGTGCACCATCTTGTTGGTAGATTATCTTACCAAAGTTCCTTAAGCTAATAGTCTCATCTACTAAATCTGCAGCCATGTTCAAGATTTCCTGATATTTTTCACTATTTAGCGTTCCTTGGTAAATTTTGATAGCAAAAATTCTGTTATGTAATATCGCACACCAACAATTAAAAGAAAATCGGATTTGGTTGTGGGTTTCTGTAGTTCTTAGCGGATTTATTTTTGACCAGTAATGGTTATTTCTCCTGTTGTACATGCCATTGTTCGAAAAGTTGCATTCATCAGTCCAAATAATAAAATTAGGAAAACATCTATTTCTAATAGTCTGAGCCACATACCAATTACAGAAATGTAACCTGCGGTCTTTATCTCCAGGTAGTAACGCTTGTACAAGTCGACCTTCTATGTAACACTTGTATTTATGAGCCTTCAATATCTTCCTTACAGTTGATTTATGAATACCGATAGTTTCAGCTGCTTCCCGTAACGAAGCTTTTGGATATGCTTCAAAATATCCCAATACGGCAATAGTTATGAACTCACTATTGACTATCGTCGGCCTTTTACGCTTAGGTTTGAAACAGCCTTCCTGTCTTAGGTTCTTTATTAAACTATCAAATATCTTGCGATTCGGTACTACACGGTCAGGATAGCGTTCTTGATACCACTTAAGTGCATTATCTCTACTGCGATAATTAAGAAAATACGCCTCAATCAAATCAACTTTATGTGAATTAGTTAACGCCATGATGAATAAAATTACAAGCATGAACTGATTGGAAACAAAATCACAGCTGCAGAAATAACTTACGTTCCAAATTTGAATTCTTTGCTGCAGAAATAACTTACGTTCCAAATTTGAATTCTTTTTTTTATAATTTCAAGACTATCGCGTGCCATGATGTTTACGAAGATTAAAAAAAATTTTCTTCTCTTGAATCATCTGGAGCTCTTATCGATTATCGAAATTTAAAAATGGAATAATTTTAAATATTTTTTTACACGCCTAGGCACTTGTAACAATATTAAAAGGCGAATACTGCAATTGTATGAAGATTAGTTTTCATTAAATTTGACCAACTTCTGCTGTTCAGATTTTTTTCTTTCCATACAATGAAATAATCCTTACATGAAACAGAGTCGACCCGCGTCAAAAAAAAAAATTACCAACTTTATAATTTTTTAAGAACAACTCACGCTTGACCAAAAATTTTAATGAGCCAAATTTGTTTACATAAAAAAACACCTAATGTCTCCTTGGACACTTTTCCTCTATCTCCTTTAGATTCGGATTTCCCCATACTGTCCCATTTAAAAAAAACACTCTGTATAAGATGTAATTTTTTTTTTTCTTATGGTATACTTAATTTGATCTCTTTAAAATGGTCTCAAAATAGTAGCGATATTATTTTAGGTATTTGATATTGTTTTTTTTTTTAATTTTAATGCCTTATCTAAACTCCCTGGTCTCACTGAAAACCAGCGCCTGTGAATGTATTAACAACATTCAGAGGCATAAACCTGAGCGGAGACCTTTTTGGTCGTAATAAAAAATAAATGTATTTAGGTTAAGACATTTTGCCTGTAAACTGTTTTTCTTTATGTGCCAAATAAATTATTTTATTTAATATCAAATACAGTTATAAATTGATAGCTTTAAATTTAATTCATTTTCAGAGAGAAAAGGTCGAAAATTCTCTAAAGCGGAAACGGGATTGCAACCCACTCATGTCGCCAATGCAACCAAAGATATTTTCTTCAATGCGTCGCATGAACAAACCTGAACCGAAAAAACCGAAGATACAACCGAGAAAAACAACAACCATTACAATAGGAACACTGCCCAAGGAATTTGTGGATGATTTGAAATATAAGCCGCCTAAGAGATTCCAACCTGCAAATGCGCCATGGATAACTAAGAGGCTGTACAAGTTTTTGGAGACCAAGTTAGAACCTAAGTGAGTATATTTCTTAGTGTAATAAAATAACTCTCTCTCTGATTGAAAGTAGTACTTTGACGATGTTATGCAACGGCTAATAGATGGTCGAAGGATTTGTCGTTGTGACAGCTGCCCCATTGTAGGTACCTCATTCTTGCATTATGCCTAGTCCTCTTTAGATTTGGAATTGCCAATCGGCGTGGGTACATTTGGTACCCACGACAAGCACAATGTAGGAAATCGTAACTCCGCGACATGGGGAGGGGGTAACACAAAATATATATGACCGTTTTCTTCAAGTTAGGGGTCATTCAAGTATTACATAAGCATCAAAGAGGTGGAAGGGGGGTTGTTAAGCTTTTTTTTGATGACAAGGGCGCGAAATATGAATGTTCATGACGTCAACATTGCAAGAGACTTGGCTTCGTATGAATTAAGTTGTAATTTACATAGCATAGTAAACATGTTAGGCATGTGAGTGACAGTTTTGTATTGACGTAAGGCGTTCAAAATGTTGATATGGTCTCATACATAACTATCTATTATCCCAGATACGACTACCGCGCCCGCATAAGAGCCGAGGAGTTGGTGCAGAGCATCTACGGCTTCACCAAGCAGGCGCGGCGCCGCGACGTGGCCCCGCAGGACGCCGTCGACGAGCTCAAGAGGGAGATGGCGCGGCTGAATGTCGTCAACACGCACTTTGACTTCTATGAGTTCTTCCATGAGTTTATGCCTCGCGAGATAAGGATAAAGGTATGTTGATAATGACAATATGTCGATGTTGTGCAAAGGAATGATGCGGGTGCAGTAATTTAATACAAAACAGTGAAGAGATTTTGGGAAAATTAAATAAATGAATTAAAACAAAATAAAATTTAATAAGGTTTAGAGAGTCACACAAATGGGTCTTTATCGTCTGCCATATCTTCTTCACATAGTATAAATTAAGTCGCTTCCGCTGTCTGTTCGCTTGGATCCTTTAAACTACTCGACGGAATTTGATACCGTTTTGAGCAATAGATAGTGATTCAATAGGAAGATTTTTATGTACCTATAATAAGCATAGGTACATCGGGGTTTTCGGTGCGGGAATGATTTGAGAAAGAGTAGAGATAAACAGATAGGCCAGTCTGAGAAAAATCATATTATGCCTAATGAATAACTACCTCTCTGCGAATTGTTTACCTACACACTATGATACAATTTTATTTTAACTCATGTTGGAGATACTTTAGCTTTACTACCAAAACTTAGGTTAAAACATTAACCTAACTACTTATTAATAATAACATGACGTAGAAACCTACTAGAGTACATTCTGTTTTTCAAGTCAATACCTAATCTTTGACTAATGTCAAACGTTCCCGCACCGAAAACCCCGATGTATGATAATAAGTTCTGGATTTTGCACGGGTCTTACAGAAAGTTTAATAATAAATTGTTGTATTATAGGTCATAAATATCGCAAGTCATAACGCATTCTATTAAGAAACTTACTTTTACAATATTTTTATTAATCAAACCTAACCTAACATCATAGCCTTACCTACACGTCGGATATTTAAGAAATTCCAAGTTCCAGCGATATAAAACATGACTATCAATAATTATGTCACTGAAGACATTGTGACAAAAAACCGGCCTCCCCCACGAATGAAACGAAAACTTGAATTGGCTAATCAATGTAAGCGCTGGAACTTATTTTATTTTCTCAGTAAATAATGGACAAAACAAAATTCTTTTGAGACGAACCTATATAATTTTATTGAGAATATAAAAAGTTAATGTTGTCAATTAATGTACTTATTCCTGTATTACCAGGTACTCACAGGTATGCCATTGTTCGCAGGTAAATCCAGATATCGTCAACAAAATACCGATGCCGAGGAACGGCATCTTCGCGGATATCCTGCAGACGCGCCCCATAGTCGACACATAATTAGTTGTACTGTACTCTAGTTTATGATCATGAAGTTTGTATTTGTAGAATTTATTTTTGCTTTAGCTATTAAATAAGGATTTACAAAATGTTTTTTTATTGAGATACTTTATAAAATCGTGATTTTAACATAAATATACAATAAAATCAAAATACTTTACTAACGAAAGTGTGGTTCGATAATTTTGTTCGAGAATCATTAACTATAGGAATACAAAAGGTTTACGATTAGGATATGGCTAGCGAATACAATTACCGCCTCATTTTTTTCCTTCAGAGTTCCCGCATCGAGTTGTGAGTGTCGTGACCCTCAGAACTACTATACTAAGAACTCTACGCCGAGTTTCTTACGCCGGTTCTTCTCGGTGCAAAGGTTTTATTTTTCGAACCGGTGGTAATGCTTTTTGACATTCATAGGTGCATTATATTATGCCTAAATTGAAGAATAAAGAACTTTGACTTTGACTTTGACTTTTCTATTTCGATTTAGTTCTGCGTCGTGACCACTGTAAGTGGCTCTGTTAGGCTGTCTTAGTTGTTGTTTCTCTCAGCTGACCCTGATCAAGTCCAGACTAAGGATTGCCAAAAAAACATTCAAAATTCAAAATATTTATTCAGTAAATTGGACACATGACACCTTTTACACGTCAGTAATATAAAGTGCATCTACCAGCGCTTCGAACAAGACCATCATTGCAGAGAAGCGCCGCAAGAAACTCCAGCAGAAGGTATTTTTTTCAATCAATTTACATTTTATAATAAGGGTGATAGCAGTAAGGGATCAGTCCAGGGTTCGTGGTTTCCTCCACGCAGCCAACCGCAGTTTCTCCAGATTTTTGGACTGCTGACGCGCCACTTGGCCGAAAACACATATCACCGAGATCACCAATTTGAAAATCTGTAAATAATCGATTTGGGTTTAACTCGAAAGTTCGTCCGTGAGTAAAAAGATAAAGATAAAAGATGTTTATTCACTAAGTAGGCCGCACGGGCACTTTTACACGTCAAAAATCTACCAGCGCTTCGCAAGAGAGACCACTGCTGAGAAGAAACGCCGCAAGAAACGCAACAATCAATCGTTTTTTTTAAAAACTACTTATGATATTATACAATTATAAAGCTTAACCTAGCATTATGTAAAACAATGATTTTAACATAAAATAAAAAATAAAAAATATTCAAGCGCAGCTTGAGCAGGAAAATGTGTCAAAATTAAAAAAAATCATAGATAATTTTAATAATACCCACAGCTTAAAATAACTTGTATTTATAGGGCATATTATTATTGGTCTTACTTTCTATGACTAATACCAATTAAGACTTAAAATAGATAATATCAGAGGTCAAATTGACCTTGTCCCAAAGTAAGGCGTATTGATCCTACAATTACCAAACTATTATAGAGAAATAAATACTCAAGCACATTTAAAAAACCCACCCCAAAAACAAATGCTCGCGCTCTCATCACATACATATTTATAGACAATGTCAGTAACAACTAGGCTAACAATGCGTCGCCGATAACTCTGCCTTTGTTTTTCTTGTATATATCCAAGAACACTAGCATCTGTGACAGTAATTGACCCGTTTTAGCTAACGAGACTAATTCTGTATCAAATATATACCAACAAGTGAATACATTCAAATAGGAATAAAGCCGCAGCGTCAGAAATCAATTATTTCGCCCGATTAAATTACATTCTGTATCCTTTCACATTTTAAGCCGTAAATAAATTATTCATGATAAATCCACTGTATTTCTTAAATCTCCTTATTACAAAAACAACTGTGTATCAAATACTTAAAGTTCAATTTTGACCGAGCTCTTTAGCGAGATAGGAGCTCCGCGAGTAGATTTACTGTGGTAGGTAAAATCACTCGACTTTCCATTTACGTGTTGTTAAAGTAAGGGTTTCAGCACACTTGCCAGAATATACATACGTACCTTCATTCCCAGAGTGGGCAGAGCATCTGATGGTAAGCAGTCTCCGTTGCCTACATATAAGCATCAGCAATGCGAGGGGCACAGACAAGTTGTTGCCTTTCAGTGAATAATTATAAGCCGCGTTTAAAGGAGGACATGTCACAGTGGTGAGTAAACATCGTGCAGGAGTTTCTGTTACCTATTGCCGCTCGGATTGCGGCGATGGGCGTCGCTCAATACTTAATACGTACTCAAGTAAATGTAGCGATGGCACAGCCCCGACTAAACCGGCTTGGTGCGTCTTGTTGAGTTGGCTTGTGGTGGCTCGCGGCGCGTACGATCGAGGCACGCACACATTCAAGCCGCGCGATTTACCTTTGTTTAAAGACGAACTACTGTTCATGCTGTGATAGAAAGAAAGTAGGTACCTAATTATCTGTATAATGCCTTTTTGGTACCTACACGATTAGAGAGAATTGCCAACGGCACCCTCTGGATCTACTCGTACAATGGAGTGTTGTTCTTCTGACAATTGCCAATTGGTAACCCACGCCTTGGTGGCATGTTAGCCCGAATGCAGAAAAAAATGGGTTTTAGGAACATAATAATTAACACAGCTATTGAATAGTTAAAAACCGCCGATATAATGACCCCTTCTTTCACAGTTGCATAGGTACCTCTTAAAAGGCCAAATCGTTCCACGTGTATGGAATTTACGATGTCACAGATACACATACACACACAGATACACACATTAACCTATAACACCCCTTTATATTATTTTGGCACGGGTTATGGTCAAGTTGCTATTGTTTAATTAAACTATGGATGTCTAATATAGCTTCTGAAATCAGTTGAAGGTCATGATAAACTACATTTAAATTCTACGTACAACATTGTCACACATAATAGGTACAATCTCAAAATAAACGTAACATCTCTCTCTTCTTCAACCTGTCGTCACCCAATGCTGACTGTAGGTCTCTTCCAATGCACGCCAACTCTTTCGATCTTGAGCTTTCCTCATCCAGTCCTAACCGCCTATCTTAATAAGATCGTCAGTCCATCTCATTGGTTGCCTCCCAGCGTTTCTTCGGCATAACACAACATATTCAACCTCTACGTCAGGCTTTACAGTAACTAAGTTCCACGGCCAAATTCCTTTATTCTTTGTACGCCGTATCTATAGCGGATTGAATGAACACAGGTAATGACATTTCATTAAGCCTCATTTGACTTACATAATGGATGATTCCGCCATGTTTACCGGCTCATAATACGTATCGTAAGAAAACAGCGGGGCTCAGGAAAAACAGTTCGTTAAGATCGGTCTCCGAGGGACTCTAATTTTTCTTTGCCGTGTGTTGGCGACTGAGTTGCGGCGGGTTAGGTACTTATAGATTATCTATGAAGGGAGTAGTTAAGCAAATCCTAAATACTAATCAAAATGATCATCTACATAACTTTATCTACATGCATATTATTGCGCATCACAAGTTTTCTACAATTTGTGAGAAACCTGTATTTGTGGTTGCCCTGTATCTAATTTATTACATTTAAACGAGCAATTTTTCTATAAGTGTATATAATCTAAATCTCGGAAACGGTTCCAACAATTTTCATGAAATTTAGTATGCAGGGTGTTTTGGGGGCAATAAATCTATCTAGCTAGGTTTCATTTCTAGAAAATCGACCAAAAAAAAATGCCGTTCTTAATTAAGAGTCCATGCGGGCCTCCATCCGTCACTTTTCGACACGATTATAAGAACGAGAGTGACGGATGCTTTGTCCACATTTTGTCACGCGAAAAACAACCATACTAGGCTCGCAGGTACTCTTAATTAAGAACGGTGTGTCACAGTAACGTAAAAAGAAAAAAATGATTGAATTATGTATGTATGTATGTAAACTCTTTATTGTAAAAACACAATTCAAATACAATAATTACAGAAAAGGAATGTAAAAAGGCGATCTTGTCCCTTTAAGGCATCTCTTCCAGCTAGCCTTATTTATTACGTCACTGACGCAGCCTATGGTGGGTCAAGGTTCCATTGGGCTGATACTACCTGTATCTTAATGGATACATTAAGATGCAACCACATCGATAACTGATACTTTAATGACATGCAATACATACATACCGTCACGCCTTCATCCCAGAGTGGGTAGGCAGAGCTACAGGATTACCAACAACTCTAACAACTTGTTAATTCTATAATCACATTTTACTCGTACACACGCTAAGATGTGCCGTGTGGTGGCCTGCTTAGAATAGTGCCACTCCATGCCTTCCTGTGGAAGTTGTAAGAGACGACTAAGGGATTAAAGGCTTGTAGTATTTTTAGGCGCTGCGATGGGCTTGCAACCTGTTACTAATATACACTGGTAAACATCTTAGCCTGTTTGTACTATTAAGTTAACATTAAAATACAACCACGTATCGTTTCAGAATATATTTTAGGGCAGTTATGATATGGATGCTGCATTTTAACTCTACTGGTTATATTAAATTCAAAACTCTTACAGTGACTCAGCTCCCAAAATGGCCAATGTTCGTCAGAGTCTCTTGTTCGTACACAAGAGAGCCGAATTGGAGTCCCGAGACGATCCCGATCTCTACACGTCTACCGCAAATAGCTTCGTTTAACTGGCTAGTTTTGTTCGCGAAAACTCAATACATTTGAGCATTGTTAGCTAGATCCTAGAGCTACTCGTGTATTTCCAATTTGTTTAAACGAACTACAAAGAAAGGAGAGTATTGATATCTGTATATATGTATATGGATATAAAATCAGTAGTTTGACCGTACAAATGTGACGTTACTACTCCACTTTACTTTCGATCTTTGAAAATAACGGTTTTAATATTATGCAGTGAAAACGATGTATTTTGAAATATGATAACATTTCAAAGGCAATATGGTAATGCCTAGTAGAATGGAGCTCCTGAGGCCCTACTTTGAAAGTCGAAGTTCGAAGTTACGTTAGCTTCATCCCTGTCTCTCGTCATTCGAGACTAAATCGTGAGAAAGTGATGGAGTAACTTTGAACTTCGAGCTTTGTATACTTATAAAGAAATATGCGGCACCTGGCTACATAAAGATACGAAAAGTGACGCGATCTACCAGTGACGCGATTGGTTTATAAACGAAACGTATAGAAACTCTAGTTAGCGTACCTAATGCATTTTGGCAGCGCCCTCTGGTCACCTGGCGAACGGTCTAAAAACAAATGCCGGCAGTGATTGATTTATGAATGTTAGGGCCTGTTGTTTGTTCAGTAATTAGTTAAACTAACTAATCGTTAAAAATCGTAACTAATGGTTAAATCTCAAGGAAATGTGTCAAATTTTCAAACAAGAGGCCCTCAGTTTTGAATCTTTTTCAAATGTAGGTATTCTATTTGGTCATGTTTTCACATATAATATAAGTAAAACGCAAAGCTAAAGTGATGTAACCATTATCGAGTCATTCATATAAATAAACAAAACACTGTTTAATAATAATAATTAAGACTCAAGTAGTTTTAATCAAACAATCGCACTGTCATTCTAATTAGGCACAGATAGGCAAAAGATGTCAAAGGGCCTTTGTGTGTAATTTAAATCCATAAATAATTCAATCTCTTTGGAAGTCCGAAATAAATTAGTCACGGAGCCGAAAGCGTTTTAGAATTGCGGACCTTTCACAAGCTGTGACGACGCCGGATTCAATATTTTGTTTTTTCATCTTGATTTTTGTCTGTGAAACTTTGATATTGTTTCCTTATCTGCTGTCGCTTAGTGCATTTTTTTTTAAATTATATTATCATAATTACATTAAAAGCGTTATTTATAAGCAAATTAGGGCTATCACTGGTAAATCTGGTTACACAAAGCACGTGACTGGTTAAAACCAGTCTTAAAATCTGATTATCCGGTTTACTCACTACTCTCCTACCATATAATATAACTAGATACTAGGTATTATAACCGTTAGATAATTGCGAACGACATTCCAGAATTGAACAAATGAATATGAGTTGATAAATATCAAAATCCAATATGTCCTTGAGATTTGGTATACTAATTTAAAACTTAATTTGTTCGAGTTAAGTTTTAAATTCGTATACCAAATTTCAAGGACATATTGGAGTTTGATATTTATCAATTTATATGAGAAGCTGATATCCATCTGCCAACGCCAGCGATCCATACGAATTCAGCTTCATACGACGGCTCAGCCATTCAGCGGAGAGCGTGTGGAATGTTCTTGTTCCAAACATAATGGCGTCTCGTTTTACGAAACAGATTAACTTCGCATTTCATGACCAGACACTTGACAATGCGGAATGAAATGTGATGAACGTGGCAACTGGCAATCCGGTAACTTTGACATATTTTAAGATAAGACATTATTCTACAGGGTGTCCGGTAAATAGTGGACTTCCTTACAGGGCTGGATAGCTCAGCTCAGGACTGGCCAAAATATTATAAATCATGTTTAGTAAAAGTCGCACCAAAAACGAGATATCTCAACTTTTCAAAATTTTGGAAATGCGGTACCCTGGTCCACCATTTTCGATGCCGTGGCCACATTTATTAGTATTTTTCAGTTTCGTTTGCTGTGAAATTTCTTATAGCAAATTTAATCAGCAATCTTTCACAGCAAACGAAACTGAAAAATACTAATAAATGTGGCCACGGCATCGAAAATGGTGGACCAGGGTACCGTATTTCCAAAATTTTGAAATGTTGAGATATCTCGTTTTTGGTGCGACTTTTACTAAACATGATTTATCATATTTTGGCCAGTCCTGAGCTGAGCTATCCAGCCCTGTAAGGAAGTCCACTATTTACCGGACACCCTGTATATACGAGCTTGAGTCACAGAACCGTCGATTATACATCTTAAAACATGTCAAAGTCACCTCGTATATTGAATATGTCCAGTACTGACAGGCACTAAGTATGTACTCGCGTTTTTTTTTTTTTAATGTTAAATTCATTGTTTTATATCATGCTAGGTTAAGCTTTATAATTGTATAATATCATAAGTAGTACCTATTTTAAAAAACGACTGACTCTTGAGTTTCTTGCGGCGTTTCTTCTCAGCAGTGGTCTCTTGCGAAGCGCTGGTAGATTTTGACGTGTAAAAGTGCCCGTGCGGCCTACTTACTGAATAAACATCTTTTATCTAACAGACAAAAATGCATGGCCTACACCCGAAACTTAGTCAATAGTAATTTGTTCAAATACAAAGGCTTTATCCTGCTTTTTCTTGTCTGGGGGACACCGTTGATGCAGGAAAACATATCGAAACTTTTATGTGGTCATCTTGCACCATCTCATATACACATATATAAGTAGGTAGTTGTAGTTATTTTATTTTATTCTTTTCTATCCTTCTCTCCCGTAAGATTTTTGGCATGTTTTCCTGCTGAACTACTGTTATTTGATATTATATTTAATTTAATACTTGTAGCTTTATATAATGCTAGATTAAGTTGTACATACCATTGTAATATGCAATATGAAATAAGTTTAAAAAATGACTGACTGCTGAGTTTCTTGCGGCGTTTCTTCTCAGCAGTGGTCTCCTCTTGGGAAGCGCTGGTAGTATCTTGACGTGTAAAAGTGCCCGAGCGGCCTACTTACTAAATAAATTTCTTTTATCTTTATCTTTTATCTTTATCTTTTTTATCTTTTAGTGAGTGTCAGTTTATACTGGCCATTATACTATATACGAGGTTGAGTCACAGAGCCGTCGATAAGGTGTTTAAATAAACAAGTTAAAAATACTACAGGGAAGATTCTAAACACAAATTGGCCTAGTTCGAAACAAAGCTCTACTCCAAAAAAAAAGGTTATGATTAACGTCTTAAGAAGTGTCAAACCATTTGTTTTACAATGTGACATTCTATAGTGTTCTATGGTGGGTCATGGTTCCAATGGGCTGATAGTAGGTACTATGGGTACTACATAACGATGTAGATGTAGATTTTTAGGCGTAAGGTTAGCTTAGGTTGGGTTATTTTATTATATGCCTACTTAGGAAGGTCACGATTTATCGAATAATTCGATTGGGCGGCGACGACATAGGTACATACAGATGTGTATGTGTTTGCGGGTGGTAGGACTCTGTGCAGAGTCCGTCCGGATCGCTACCACCATCTTATCCATTAACCTACCGCCAAACAGCAGGGTTCGCACTGTTGTGTTCTGGTTTGGGGATAAGACAGCCGGTGTAATGACTAGCATAGAGGCATTCCATCTTAGTCCTCAGGGTTGGCAACGCATTTGCAGTCTAAGTCTTGTAGTCTTGTGAATGCGAATGTCTATGGGTCACAGTTTCCGCTTACCATCAGGTGGCCTGTGTGCTCGTTTGCCTTCTCTATGTCATAAAAACAATAAAAAAAAAATGTAGTGCATAATTGTTTTCCTTACTCTCCTTCATGCTACTTCAGTCACCCTCAGTACTTTTTGTACTGTGACCGACTGAAATAGCTATAAAACGTTCGTACGTTTCCGTGAAAATACGAAGAGAACAATTATGCACTACATCTGTACCTACCTCCTTACTAATACATATACTATAGATAAATCAATACTTAAATAATAAAAAATATCAATGATTCCGAACGAAATTTAATATTCATACTCATCATACGTAATATTTGCCATTACAGGGAATTGAACCTGGGAACGCTAGATTCTTTTTTTTTTTTTAACTCTTTATTTATTTAGAAGCTTTGTTCAACCTTGAACACGTCAGCTTCAGCTGGCCTAAATACTACAACACTTACAAACGCTAGATTCGTAGGCAGGGTTGGAGGGGTACATTCGCACATAGACCACCGGATGGTAAGTGGTGTCTGAAGCCCATAAACCTTTAAAAACTCAAGATTGGAACCTTACGATGGCAATCTAAAGGCGTTAAAGCGGCGCCAGTGATGCCACCCCTGCGGAGTCAGATGGAATGCCTCTATTAAGGATTACTGACATGAAAGCCGCCCCCAAATTAGTGTAAAGGCTTAAATAAATGAGATGACGTAACTGTGACTCTAGTGAAAACGGAAAGTCTATTTGGCTCTGAATAAGAAAGGGTAGGTCATTTACAGCGGGTCCGTTCATTTGACCAAAAGTACGTTTGGCAAACGTATCATTTTACAAACTTTCATTTGGCAAAAACGTGTTTGTGCTTAAACCATTACATGTTGCATAGGTTAAATGAGCTTATTAAATAAGTTAGGTTAGGTTTTTTTTTTTATGACATAGAGAAGGCAAACGAGCACACAGGCCACCTGATGGTAAGCGGAAACTGTGACCCATAGACATTCGCATTCACAAGACTACAAGACTAAGACTGCAAATGCGTTGCCAACCCTGAGGACTAAGATGAAATGCCTCTATGCTAGTCATAACACCGGCTGTCTTATCCCCAAACCGGAACACAACAGTGCGAACACTGCTGTTTGGCGGTAGGTTAATGGATAAGATGGTGGTAGCGATCCGGACGGACTCTGCACAGAGGCCTACCACCCGCAAAACAACAACAATATCGACCCCAAAAAACTTAAAAATAATACGGCGGGAAGTATCTCTTTGTGAAATGAAAGTTTGTAAAATGATACGTTTGTCAAATGATGATTTGGTCCAACATTAGTGAAGCCATGTACAGAGCATGCCAGACTTATACCGTTTTTCACCTAAAGCTCGGGAGACTTGTATCCTTTTTCAATAAAGTCAAAGGCATAAGTTGTTTGTAAGGCTAAGGCATATTTTAGGGTTGGTACTTACCTAGTTCCTGATGGTTCTCAACAATACCACGCAAAACACAAATAAACTTAAAATGTTTTATTTATATTAAGTACAGTGAACAGCATAAATAAGTGATCATTTATGTACCTTGTCACTATAACGTCGTGTTTGAAATGTCATACAAAATTGTGAAACGATTGAAAGCGACAAAGTACATAAGTGATCACTTATTTATGCTGTTGACTGTACTAGCTTCTGCCCGCTACTTCGACCGCGTAGATGTCGATTATCGATATTCCCTCCGGAACTTTTTAATTTTCCTTATGTGTTTATCCAGTGTACGAGTATAAGCTATCTCCATTTCAAATTTCTTCAAAATCCGTCTAGCCGTTGCATCGTGAAGGAGTAACAAACCAACACACACACACACACAAACATTCGCATTAATACTCGTAATATTAAAAGTATAGTCATAATATTAACGTACAAAGATCCAAAATATAAAACAACTGATACCCAGCGGCGTTTTTTGGTGTTATTGCTATTTCTTCACACGCAAAGAATAGCATTGTTTTACGGCTTTCAACATTATCAACATTCAAGAACTTCATGGTTGTGCAATGTGTCAGGATTGAGCTCTTAACTGCGTAGTATTATCGTATTCGTTCTTAAATCCAGTTTATTATTAAAAAACATGGTAATTGTCTTTCTTAAACCCTCAGGCTACAACCATCTCACGTTTAAATATTTGATACTGCCCAATTTCCGTTATAAAGTTAATAAAAATAAAAACGCTCATAATGATTATCTCTAGAGACCATTAAATTTGTGTTTCATGATAACATTTGACCTAAATATTTTGCGAATGGAATTTCCCTTCTTGGAATTAATTTCCTTCCGCTCGTTACGTAGACGCGAAATAAAATATACTGCGTAAATAAGTGTACAGCCAACTTTATAAGTATGCTTGTACAATGCTGGGAAGGTACAGTTGGCCATATAACTATGAGGCTTATAAGTTTATAACAAATAAATTTAAAGTTAACACTCTAAAGTTACTTACAGTAAGATGTTTAAAACTTTAAAGACTTGATTACATTAAATAAATATTTTAAATATATTTATTTGCTTATAAAGCGTGTTAAATTGTAAATGAAACTCACAATTTCACGTGTAAACAACTTTGATAAACAGAAATCGTTGGACTATACCGAAATAGACAGTTGATTTGCGAAAAAAAAACAAAACTCGGTTGTTGTGACCCTTGGTGTAAATGAACGTAGCAGATGTGCCCAATCGGGCGGGAAATAATTCTCGTCACGATATATGAACAGAGAGATTCGTTACTTTGTTTTTTTAACCACTAGCTATCCGCCCTTGGTTCGCTTTGGTATGTGAGTTTTCTGTAACATGCGCAAAAACCACAATTTATTATACATTAATACCTTCAGTAAAAAAAATATAACTAATCGCATCAAAATCCGTTGCGTGCTTTAGGAGTAGTAGTTGTTCGAGGCCTACCTACAGCTCGTCCTCCGGTCCGCGGACGCCACTCCAGAACCTTCTGACCCCATCGGCCATCAGTCCTGCGAGCAATGTGCCCCGCCCACTGCCACTTCAGTTTAGCTATTCTTAGGGCTATGTCGGTAACCTTAGTTCTACTGCGGATATCATCATTTCTGATTCTATATCACGCAGAGAAACCCCGAGCATAGCCCTCTACATAGCCCTCTGAGTGACATTGAGCTTCCTTATGAGGCCCATTATTAGCGCCCACGTCTCAGATCTGTAAGTCATCACTGGCAACTGGAAGATCAAGTGATAAAGGGTAAAAGGATCCAGTATACTCCGTTCATATATATATACCCTTTTTTATTACGAGTTAAGTCGCCTTGTACCCTTTTTCACTAGGATCCCATTAATATCAGGATATAAAAGGTGGTAGCGATCTAGACAGAGCCTGCACGAGAGCCTACCACCGCTATATTCGTGCTCATCACATATTTTACCTCTAACTTTATTAATTTTAAACAGTGACCCAAGAGACGTCACCATGGCAACGGTGTACAGCAAAAAGTATTTGACCAGCGCCAGCGCCTCTATTCTAGGCGGTAAAATCCAGGTATTTGACCATTGGTCTTAACTCGGACGCCATTACTGTCATGTAAATAAGAGCTATCAAAACGTTGATAATACGACCACAGGTCAGAACAGAAAAAACAGTAGGGGGCTTCTAAACGAGCAACATTTTCACGGCAATGTGTGGCCGGCAACTATACGCATCTTGCTCTAACATACGAAGTAAGAGTAAGATAGCACTAGTTGCCGGCCACGAATTGCAGCAAAACATGGCCCGTTTAGAAGCCCCTGTAGAAGTGTCGAGTGGGCGTGTATCGTGAATGGTTATGCGGACTTCTGCGCAACCTACCTTACTTTTGCCGCGATCGCTTATTTCTAATCTATCTTAAATAAGAAATAAATCCAGCAGCATGGCTTATTGTACTATTTTGGAGTGTAAAAACGATGTCCGCATCAAAAACATTGTCCATGGTGGCGTGTTGTTTTTATGATAATTGGATGGCGACAACAGGCCTGACACTAAGCGAATCGCATGCCACTTCCACTGTTTTTTTCTATTCCTAGAATCGAATAGAGGCCTTGATCATACATATATTTCGACTCCTTTTCGTTAGCATTCCACTGTAAGTAACGTATCTACAAAATGTACGTCATCTCCATGATTTACCCAACCTACCCTATCCATCAATAGTCCGATCGAATGTAGTCGAGCCATAAGTAAAATCTTTTCGGGCTTATTGTGCGATAATATCGTTAGCTGCCATTCAATCTGTTACGGTCTCGTTGGTTTTGACTGTTTATTTGAGTGTAATAATACCTTTTCTTGTTTACCCGACTGTACATTATTGGTTGGCAAAGGCTTTGGAAAAGGATTTAATTTCAATTTGTTTTCATATAGGTTGTATATGAAGAGTATTCTATTAAAGGTTGAGAAATAAATATCAGGGGACAATGTCTCAGAAATTGACTTATTGTTAGTCAATGCTTGTAGTACACAAGACCGATATTCTAGGCGGTAAAAACCATATCGTCTTTGACCTGTTATTGTTTAGTCAACGTTTTGATAGCTCTTATTTACTTGACAGTAATGGAGGGCAATTTATTTTTTTCTTTGTCTGGTGGTGACTTCAGCATCTGCTACCGCGGGGATATGGCGTTTCCACAATGAAGTGATTTCGCCAGTGTCAAGTATATATAAGTATAAATCAATATAGCAATAAAACACAATCCAATCTTCTCTGGGAAGATTGGGGGCGACGTTGTACGGTGATATGTACGACAGAGGTCAAATAGTTTTAAACTCTGTACCACTGCGAGTCCACTTGAAAAAAGGCATACAAAGTACAAACCACTAACAGAAAGAACTTTGAACACCTAAATACACAAAACTAAAACAATTTACACATCCGGCATCTTTTGACGTTACAAATTGCCTCCCATATCGTCTTTGACCTGTTATGGTATTTTCAAAAGATGGCCGATGTGTAAATTGTTTTAGTTTTGTATTTTTGTGTATTTAGGTGTTCAAAGTTCTTTTCTGTTAGTGGTTTGTACTTTGTATGCCTTTGTGTTGCACAGTGATAGAAGACTTGAACTTATTTCGTGTATCTGGCATCTAACTTCTCGTTTCATTTCGACTCGCAGTGGTACAGAGGTTATAACTATCTTGACCTCTGTCCTACATATCACCGTACAAAGTTGCCCCCAATCTTCCTAGAGAAGATTGGATTGTGTTTTATTGCTATATTGATTTATACTTATATACACTTGACACTGGCCAAATCACTTCATTGTGGACACGCCATATCCCCGCGGTAGTAGCTGCTAAATAACAGCGGGGGAAGAAAAAAAAAAAGACGATATGTTTTTTACGGTCGGGAATAGAGGATATAGAATGTAACCAACCTAGTAATAAAAATTAGTAGTCTTTTATCTTTATCTTTTTATCTTGTTTGTTATTCCTCCATGGCTAAATCGTGGAATCGTTTTCGATGGAGTATGAAGATACTTTAAAACCCGAGAAAGAACATAAAGTATTTTTTACCGGACGTAGCGGTAAACGACTGCTAAGCGAACAGAGTCGTGGGAAACCACTATACTCTATTTAGTGGAGCGCCGTAAAATGTATAGCTCGGAATCCAGGGCCAGTCAATGAATCTTTATATAAACTTTTGAAATGTATATTTAACAAACAAAAAAAAATATGGCCCAGAGAAGGCATTACACAGGCTACCTGATGGAAAGTGGAAACTGTGACCCATAGATATTCGCATTCACAAGACTGCAAGCCTAAGACTGCAAATGCGTTGCCAACCCTGAGAACTAAGATGGAATACCTCAATGCTAGTCATTACACCGGCTGTCTTATCCCCAAACCGGAACACAACAATGCGAACACTGCTGTTTGGCGGTAGGTTAATGGATAAGACGGTGGTAGCGATCCGGACGGACCCTGTACAAGGTCCTACCACCCGCAAAATATAAAATAATGTTAAAAATAAAACTTTATGCGTTTTTTTTAATTCTGTATTAGTATACACGGTGTGGCCTGTATCAGGAGCAAAAAATTAAAACGTAGATTCTACTCCTCAAACTACGCAACGTTTGTTTGACGACTTTGAAAAAAAACTTGCGGTTTGAATTTTATTACATTATAAAGTTAATTCGAACACGCAATGTACTATGAAATTGGTTATGTCTGTAGAGTGACTAGACTGACAGGCGATGTCAATTAGACGGAGTTTTAAGTACATTGAAAATACTACTTACTTTGTTTGAAAAATGAACAATCTAAAAACTTTATGATTTTAAAAAGTTGCTAAACAAAAGTTGTCTAGTGTGAGGAGTAGAATCTACGTTTTAATTTTTTGCTCCTGTTACAGGCCACACCCTGTATAAATTTTAAACTGATTGTTGATATATCAACGCACAGCCTAAATGCTCTATGCACCTTTCTCTATGGCATCAACTGTCCCCGTCCTCGTACCGTTTACGCTGGACCATTATTCCTATGATAATTATGAAATAACAGAGCATTGCTATTAAATTGTGGGCAAAATCTGGGCCAGCTTCATATGAAATTGCTCTTGGCTTAATTTATAATACTAGGCAAGACCCCAGACTACGCTTGCATGAAACCATTTCCTCGCTATCGGCTCTTATATTAAACTGGTTGGCTGCAGCACATTGGCGAACTAGAATCCTTGATACGGGTAACTAGGAATTGCTTATGAGTCCTGAGGTCAAGTTACACTGGTTATCATTATAATATTAAATGTTGATATGTCAGATGGGGTTTCGGGGACTTTTCGGTGGAACAGTCCCTTGTAGATATATCCACTGAGTTAAATATAAACTCTTTATTGTAAAAACTGAAAATAAACTAAAAGAGAAGCAGACTCGCGAAGGGTATGTGCGAAGGCGAGCTTATCTCTTTAAGGATCACATGTCCGTGCATAGCTTGTTTTAAATTTTATTTATTTATTTGCAAAAATACATATACATAATAAAAATAGGGTCATATAGACTTTGTTCCCTTCATGGTACTATTAGCTTAATATGGAACCCTGACCGACCATAGAACGGTCTCGCAGTGGCATTATAAAACAATTTGTTCGACACTTCTTACGATTTGAATTATAACGTCACTGTGACAGAGTTCCATGGTGATTTAGGGTTCAAGTTTAACGTATAGGGACTGAGGGACCTATTCGGTCGGTTTTTTTGTAGAAAGTGATGATGATAGTCGGTGATGTTTTCATATATGTTTAATAAAAATCGGTTAAGCCGTTTTAGAGTTGTAACACTGAATTTAGACATATATGTTTAAGATTTATGGTTTAAAGTTAAAGAAGAACGAAATTCTAGATAGAAAAATACGCTTATTTTCGGTTTCCTGGCTCTAGCCAAGAATTATGTGCTAAAAATCAAGACGTCAGCACATGAATCACTCCGATCACTCCACAGAGTACACAGCTTTGTTTTAACTGACGGAGTTTTTTTTTGTAAGTGAAATATATATTGCAAAATACATCCGAGAAACTTAAGCGATCTTATTGTTTACAATATAATTAAATCTCCTGGTTTTATGCGGTGTTGTGCGTTCAATGATTCAAGAGCTCTATTCCACTCGCAAAAACATCATTACTTTAGACATGTTATCATATCGTCAACGCTAAAAGTCTCATTTACTTGACAGCAATGACGGCCGAAAAAGACGATACAACATGTCAAAAACTACTAAAGCTGCTTCAAAAATGTAAAGTATTATATTATTTTTCTTATTATTTTATTATGCTATCGATAAAATATTTTTATTTCTTACAGTCTAGCTGCATAAAACTCTAAATCGGGTTCTGGAATAGCAAAATATCAGTATCTACGATCTTCAGGTGCTCGACCATAGATTAGAGCGGGCTTTCTCTATGCCACATAATGTACACCCATGCACGCCCGGCTGTCCCCTTTTATACGAAATTGCATTCTCGGCTGGCAACACGCCAGACCAGCTGCAGCAATTCTAAAACACGACATACATATCTCTATTACCACTAACTCTTTTACACTTGTTGTCACTATTGTATGAGAATGAGCGCAGTTAAATTACAATTTTCAGTTTCAAGTCGGTGTTTGAAACCTTAAAGTTAACATGTTTCGCTAATGGCAACATTGTTGCGTAACAAAATATTTTCTCCGTTATTTTGTCGTGTGAAAACAAGGTTGGTTTCAGGGTTATAATAAAATTGTTTTGAAACTTTGCGAACCGCACATGAGCAACAAAAGTTTACCGATTTAAAAACCAAAACACTCTACTAGGTAATAGTAGGTTACGTGACGGTTGCGTAATAACATGCATTACAATAAGAGTGTGGTTTATGGAACTAGCCGCAATGCAATTTTCATAGATCACAAGAGTGTCATTGCGCAGAGTCGCGTACAATACTTTATCTACATACATATTATAAGTAGTATAGTCTTAGAAACGTTTATTCAACCTAAACAATGACACCAATATATGGCGTCGTATAATATAGTCGTAAAACGTTTATTCAACGTATTCAAAGACACCTTTATTTAACATTGTATAATATAGTCATAGAAACGTTTAGTCAACCTAAACAATGACAGCAATATATGGCGTCGTATAATATAGTCGTAAAACGTTTATTCAACGTATTCAAAGACACCTTTATTTAACATTGTATAATATAGTCATAGAAACGTTTATTCAACCTAAACAATGACACCAATATATGGCGTCGTATAATATAGTCGTAAAACGTTTATTCAACGTATTCAAAGACATCTTTATTTAACATTGTATAATATAGTCATAGAAACGTTTATTCAACCTAAACAATGACACCAATATATGACGGCGTATAATATAGTCGTAAAACATTTATTCAACGTATTCAAAGACATCTTTATTTAACATTGTATGTAGTCATAGAAACGTTTATTCAACCTAAACAATGACACCAATATATGACGTCGTATAATATAGTCGTAAAACGTTTATTCAAAGTATTCAAAGACACCTTTTTTTAACATTGTATAATATAGTCATAGAAACGTTTATTCAACCTAAACAATGACACCAATATATGACGTCGTATAATATAGTCGTAAAACGTTTATTCAACGTATTCAAACACACACCTTTTTTTAATATTGTATAATATAGTCATAGAAACGTTTATTCAACTCTAGAAACTAATATACGACGTCGTTTATTCAACATTTGACAACATTGTATAATATACTCATAGAAACGTTTATTTGACCTAAGCAATGACAGCCGACAGATAGCGTATATGACATCGTATAATATAGTCGTAAAAACGTTTATTTAACCTATAGGTATATACAACATTACAGTTACGCGACTGAAACATCGTAAAATAAATGTCTATACAACGTGAAGGTTGGCTAAAACCCACAATATGACTGTTACATAACTGTGAAGTCGTATAAGACTTACACTATACGACTATTTTGCTTGTTGGGTAATGTATGGGCACTTTTTTTGGAAAACGCCCATTTACCACATAAAATGAGAAAAACCTTGTTGCTTTAAAAATCAAACAAATTAGTATTTTTCTGTAAAGTATCCATTTTAGTAAAGAATACAGCTGGAATAAGAACCTTTTTGTAGTCACAAGTTCTTATTTGTTTGTTAATTAGGTTCGACCTTCAATATTAATGTTTGCCTCGTTTTAAATAACGAGCCTCGCCCGGGGCCAGGCGCCGTGTCTTAATTCCAACTCATTTTACTTTTCAATAGCACATCTTAATATTCTGTATTTTATAACAATATTTAATTTATAAATGGATTGTTCCATGAGATTAAGGATTTAATTTTTTTAACTCTCGCGTTTATTTTACCAAGATCATTTTTTTTTGTAACAAGAACCCCCTTAAATAAAGACCCCCTTTCATGTAATTGTATAGAAAACTAATAAATAAGTAGGTATGGAATTTATGATAACAAATATATAATATACAACTAGGTAAGTACATGGAAGAGGTGTTTTTTAAGGTTTTTACCTAACGGCAATCGGTTAAAAAAAGAGGTTCTTGATCCGCTTGTATGTTTTCATTTGCGATTATGTTTTTGACGACGCGCTGGCCTAGTTGGTAGTGGCCCTACGAGGCTAGCGGTTCTGGGTTAGGTTAGGTTAGGTTAGTGTGATGAGCGCTATTATTTGTTCCTGAGTCATGGATGTCTCCTATGTATTTAAGCATAGGTATATTTCTCTATATAAATATTTATATCGTTGTCTAGTACACATAGTACAAGCCTAGATTTTATATAGATAATGGTATGGAACCCTTCGTGCGCGAGTACGACTCGCACGTGGCCGGTTTTTTTTTTAAATTCTGCTTTTAACGCATTCACTGCCACCCTCTTTTCCTTGCCATTCGCCAGGTGCCGCACTTTGCTGGGTGCCTCAATCGCATATGTGAGTTCAACGGATTATTACCCAGTGCCTCCGCCGCACATATGAGTTCATACTAATTTGACAGTGGTTTGTTCGCATTGGTACTAGATAATTATTTGAACTCTAGGAAACATTGTTTTGAATGAAACACGGTAATTAATATTTTATATTCTTTAATCACATTGAGCCAATTAATTGTAATTGTGCTTCATATATAACTAAAATTGAACTAAATCGAATACAACTGAATCGACTAACAGAAATTGGCATACTGACACCAAAAAAAAACAATATTTTACTTACTTGTAATTTCTACTACCATTTATAATGTATTATATAATTTATGTACATACAAAAATATCTTCTGATCCAACAAGCAACATTTTAGACGTAAGAGGAACATTTCAAAATTTACAACTCACATATGCGTCGAAGGCACTGGGTGAAAGTCACTTAATACAATGAACGCGTCTGTGCGTCGAAGGCATTGCGTGAAAGTCACGGTGACGCATATATGCGGCGGTGGCAGTGAATGCGTTAAGCAAGTGTAAGTGCAAGTGGCAAGTGTAGTGTGTGTGTGTGTGTGTGTTGTGTGTGTGTGTTTAATTCTAATTTAACTAACCAAGCCTCAAAGCGAAACTCGATCTCTGGTTAGCGCTACAGTATAACAACCAACTTAATAAGGGAGTTATAAACCCGTGTAGATTTTTCGCTGGATTTTTCAAAGCGGCATAAGGAGACTCGCTTTAAGCGTCTCTTTTTTACTAAACGCTTGTCGCGAATACACTCGTTATGTAAGTTTCACAAGCTCTTTCGCCCCAAAGGATTTGTTTAAAAAATAGAGCTTCATTTATGAGGCGACGTTAATGCTATTTACGGCCACGTTACATTCAAAATGGCTGCTTTAAGGAAGAAATTTAGAGCTGCTTTAAAAATGTTTGCATACGTTGATACCTTCACGCCTGACTTCCATATTGGGGTAAGCACTTAAGATAAGATAAAGGAAAAAATTATTTATCAATTTCTTTCTTACATAGCTACAGACGAAGGTCGAGCTCTCCTTTTAGGGCCAGGCTACATGCTCAATCATACGTGCCCAAATTTCAATTTGCAAAAGCAAGCATGTGCGTTAAGACGGCAAAACGGCATACGGCACAATTCCAATTCCATCCAATTCCAATTTTTGCACATACCGTTTGCGCATGCAAGTCACTGCGTGTAGCCGCGCCCTTAAGTACACTGACAACACGTCAGGATAAATTAGAAGAGTGTCGAACGATTTGTAACACAAATATTCTTGTATTTTCCCATGTTTACAAAAGTAGGCGGTAGCGTTATTCGACACGTGCGATTAACGCCCACGCGATTGTACCGCTACGACCATCATTTTTCACGTCTATCCCACTAGTCCCATTGAGTTGTCCCATCATGGGACAACTGAGACGATTACGTCCCAGTAGTCCCATGGGACAAATGGAACTAATATTTTATCATATTGTTGTCCCAAAAGTCCACTTACTTAAATACTAATTATGGTTGTAAATGTAGGTAGGTTAGGTTCGTTAGGTATCTTCAGATGCCCGAAGGGCAAAACCACCTAGCAGTAGGAGCCCCGCCCTGGGCGGGGCTCCGTCGAAAGTCAGTAGGACCACGAGGAAACGGCCATTTAAATTATACTTCGTTTGATTAATTCGGAGGATCCAAGTGCACCTTAAAGTGTCTTATAGAATCCATTATTTGGAACTGACTGGTACGATGGATTCAGGTGGAGGAAAAAGTGTACTAGGATCCATCAATGGAGCCATGCAATGGATCCAAGTGGACGGAGGGAAATTTACGGTGATGACGGTAATGGGACTTTTGGGACAACGATATTAGTTCCATTTGTCCCATGGGACTACTGGGATGTAATCGTCTCAGTTGTCTCATGATGGGACAACTCAATGGGACTAGTGGGATAGACGGCATTTTTCTTTTCGCCATTACGTAATAGAGATGCGCAAAACAGTGCTTTGAAAAGTAATGCCATATTTCATTACATCTCCAGAAACGTGATATTACAATGTGATATCACATCACTCGAAACGTCACCCGTTGCGCAACATTGTAGTAGGACCGACCGACAAACGAGAAGCACGGCACACCTTTCGCTCGCACACATGGCATGGCATTACATTATATTACGCGCGGTATGTGATATCAAAACCATCTCTTTCATCGCGTTGAGATTTAATGAGAGCCGATCGGCCGTCTCCCTCGGGTAATATATCGCAACGAGTGATGTTTAGCGTGATGCTTGTTTCTTTCGCGTAATGTGTAATTTCACGCGGTCAAGTGATATGTGATACTGATATTACTCGCATTATACACATGTCTATTACATAATTTGACCCTTGAAGGGTCGCCATACTTGGTACAAATGACTGGAAGTTATATGTCAGTGTCTCCTGGTCTACATATGGCTAGATAGTAAAATGGCCCGCAAATGTGCTTCATCGCAGAAATCGAAACGTTAAGTTAACTAAAAGCTTGTAGCAACATTATATTTTAGCAAAGTACAGTCGTACTCGTAGTGTTGAAGTGATTCAGACACAAACAAAGGTATTTCGTTCAGTTCATTAATATTCAAAGGACCTAATGGTAGCAAAGAGCCCGGAGCTGTCTGCTGGCATGACAGATTAAATATGTAAATGTTATAAATTATAAAGTACCTCATGTAGGAAAAGTACAAAAAAAACGTGGCTAAATAACTAAATTGCTTTGGGTCTGCGTATGAGCGTATAAAAGATAGACGGTATGTTGTGGATAGCCTAGAGAAGCCCTGGGTTCGCTTCCCGGCATGGGCAAATATTTGTGTGGTGAGCGCGAGTATAGGTATGTTTCTGTGTCTTGCATGTTTTCCAAGTATTTAAGTAATTTACGATAAGCCCATCGGATCCCTGACCCGCCATAAAACGTTGTGATATTATAATAGTAGATTATTCAACAAGGGACTAAAACAAGCCATAATGACACGAGATGTTTAGCCACGCGAGCGAGCTTGCGAGCGAGGGTGGCTGTAGTTCGAGTGTCATTATGGTTGTTTAGTCTCGCGTTAAACACTCTACTTTTCACTTTGAATGCGAGGAAAAAAACGACGTTCTAAACAAAATTACAACATTTATTATAAAAAACCGGCCAAGTGCGAGTCGGACTCGCGCACGTAGGGTTCCGTACCACTATACATCTAAATAAATGTTTTTCTTTATTCTTTATTATATTGGAGTTGATTGAATGAAAGGTAAAATGCGGTTTACGATTTATAACGTATTAAAAAAAAACTAATTATTAGATCTCGTTCAAACCAATTTTCGGTGGAAGTTTGCATGGTAATGTACATCATATATTATTTTTACATTTATCATTCCCTTATTTTAGAAGTTACGGGGGGGGGGGGACACACATTTTTCCACTTTGGAAGCGTCTCTCGCGCAAACTATTCAGTTTAGAAAAAAAATATACTAGAAACCTCAATATCATTTTTGAAGACCTATCCATAGATACCCCACACGTATGGGTTTGATGAAAAAATAATAATTGAGTTTCAGTTCTAAGTATGGGGAACCCCAAAAATTTATTGTTTTTTTTCTATTTTTGTATGAAAATCTTAATGCGGTTCACCGAATACATCTACTTACAAAGTTTCCATAGTATAGCTCTTAAAGTTACGGAATAAAGTGGCTGTGACATACGGACGGACAGACGGACGGACAGACATGACGAATCTATAAGGGTTCCGTTTTTTGCCATTTGGCTACGGAACCGTAAAAAGTTTCTAACAATTAAAAGTAACAATTTTATTGGACCACGCATAATAAAAGAGTTCGGCCTTAATATGATTAAATAGATTCATATTCGTAATAATTAATCGTGTTTCACGAAATTAAATCCTTTGTTTTTATATATTTGCACAGTTGTCATTTTGAGGTTATTTCGACACCCAAAAATATGGTCCATACACAATCACTGAAAATGGCGATAATCCTCCATTCACAAACACCGTGATTGGTTGTTTAGGGGTTTCCAAAGTAAATTTAAAAAAAAATGCTTTAATCCCTAGAGATTAATAAGGAGCTTTAGTCCCGATTCGCAGAGATTTAAGTAGCATTTTAAGAGCATGAGAAATGAAAAACAATTTATTTGTCACTTCTTACGACCTGAATCATAACGTCACTGTGACACGGTTCTATGGAGGGTCAGGGTCCCGATGGGCTGATAGTATGTATTTCTATATATCAGTATGTTAACCGTTGTCTACGGTACCCATTGTAAATTGAAAGAAAGAAAGAAAGACAAAACATTTATTCGTGACAAACAGACAAACAAAACTCAACAAAATCCTGACATCTAGATAAAAAAACTGTTGTCACGAAATGCTTCCAAATCAGCGTTATGCTGGCGTAAAAACCAGCGCTGGTCATCCAGTGAAACCACGGAAGATGACACACACGCATATAGTTACTAAAATAACTTGAACTAAACAAAATAGTGCTACGAGCGAGCTTAAATAGCGGAAAAATAGTGCTACGAGCTACAGTGTAGCACTCGTAGCAACGGCTGGAGGTTACAGTGTAGCACTCGTAGCATCGGCTGGAGGTTACAGTGTAGCACTCGTAGCATCGGCTGGAGGTTACAGTGTAGCACTCGTAGCATCGGCTGGAGGTAAATGTGTTAAATCATGGTCATAGATCCTAACCAATTTGTTAAATGCAGACGTTAATTCATATTCGATTCGAATTCCGAATTTTAAATAGGTTGAGTTAAGAATGGAAAAGCTCGCTCTAACTTTATTATTTGCTTCTGGGCAGAATACATTACAATTATAACTTATAGATAGCATGTTTTTCGATGAATACTGAAGATATGCATTAATGACCGGACTGTATAATTTAAATGCTTAAAAATTAAGACCAGATTCGACTGTCCCGAAAGTTTCAAAGTTACTATACATACAATCAAAACGCATTAATCTTAAAGCTCCTTAATTGAAATAAAGAAGAGAAAACTACGACATATTTAATATAATATTCATAACTAAAACTTTTCACAAGTTAACCGCCGTATTTCCCCAGCAGTTGTAAAACCGTTGAAACTAAGCGAATCCAACACGCAACAGTTCAACTTATTCGTTCCCGCCGCCCGCCATTGTAACCAGTCTGTCGTTTCAGTTTAGATAACGCTGTCCGTGTTTTAGGAGCGCCTGGCTATTGGAGAAATTCGTGCCTGCTGTGAAAGAGATGACATTATTAATTGCTACAACGCGTGCAAGCAGCATTAACCCTGTAACAGCATTATAGTTATACTAGTGAGGTCGATGGAGTTCTCCTAGTGTTGTGGTAGGAATTTGTCCACATCGCCACTATCTTGCTCGCTTGCATTGATGACAAACAGCAGTAGTTGGACTGTTATCTTCCAGTATGGAGGTGAGAGCGGGTGAAAATTAGCTCTAGAAATAAAGCTTAGGGCCCTAGATATAAGTGTGTGGTTCATAGATTACAACAAAATTGATTTACTTAACTAAAAGTAATGGAAAATTCTGTGTAAGCTTACATATGTATGTAAGTAGATAGTAAATCCAACCACGGAATCGAGAGTTTTTACTTTTTTTCCTGTTTACGAGAAATACATTTTTGTATCTATGTAATGTGGTTTTGTTTTTTTGCGAATAAATGTCTCCTTTATCTTTATCTATCTTTAATACAGTTGCTCAAAAAGTGATACTTTTCGTAGCTGTATATCGTGAGGAAAGTTAGGTTTTTTTGCACTAGTGCGTTTTAATTTTCCATTTTTTCTAAATAAACCAGGCCATGCATCCAACCAAAGAGCGCAGAGGTAATTAGGATGGTAGCGCGGTGCGGAGCAGCGGCGGGCGGACCCGGATTGTAGGCAAGGTTTATGCTTTCCTAGTATTTGATTAAAATTTAGGTAATTTCGGACAGAGTGTGTGCACACCTTAAACTCACTTTAAAGGTCCCGGGGAAGAGGAGAGATACACAGATACCCATATACGCATATACACAGATACACATTTTTTCGCAAATGTATTAACGTCGTTTGGCACACGAACGGAACTGTAATTTTCACTCTTCTCAAAATGAAATAAGCATGCAACAATCCTGTTACAATATGTATAGCTGTTTTAAAACTTTCTCGTTTGACGTGTGAGGTGAAACAGTCACTAATAGGGTTTGCATTGAACCCCGCTCTAATAAAGTTTTGTTTTCCACCTGGGAGCAGCTTCCGTTTGTGAGCAAAGTTCCCCCGTTATTTATAAACTCACAATAACCTATTATAGCTAAAGTATTCATTGTCACTCTCTTATAAAAGTCATAATACTCATAATGTTAGAAAAGGACAAAAAGCATATTTAAATGTTACTTTAGCTATTATGCGTTTATGAATAAGAGACTTTTGATGAAAACAATCCATTAGCGACTTAGTTATGCAAGGACACAGAATATGTTTAAATAACTTGTGCCTGTGTAGTGTACAGAACAATAACAAACAGTTCAAGCATTCTGAAATTTTTAAATCGTTTTACTGCTCCCAACTAAATACTGAAAACGAAACCCTTATAAGATGAAAAGCCCTTTTATTCTGAAACAGGTAAGCTAAATTTTGAAATTATTAATTTTTGAAGCGAAAAAATCCAGGCCACAGAAATATATGATTTAACCTATATGTATTAAACGCAAGTGGTGTTTACCTATAACTAGTTGTATAGGTAGCATGAGTCAAATTATAATAAATATAACCTTATCACATTGTAGCAATGGGTAAGCGAATAAATAATAGTTATGTGACTGGTGCATAATGAGAGGCATTAATACAGGAGTGTGGTTTAATGAAACGAGCCGATAGGTGAGTTTCATAATAAGATCACACGAGTGTTTTAATGCCTAATTATGCGTACACTCGCATACATAACTTTATCTACATGCATATCATAAGTTTTCTACAATATGTGAGAAAATTGTACCATGTTGCCTTGTATCTTAAAGAACCTGCATCTTAATGCTCACTTTAAAGTTTCGGTCACCGAAACTTTAAAGTGAACATTAAGATGCAACTACATCAATAACCGATACTTTAATGACATGTAATACTTTAATGTTAACATTAAAGTGCAACCACAGATACAGGTTTCTTAATATAGGCTGTTTGCTTATCGTTTCTAAACATATAATAGGGAAGTTACGAGTATGATATGGATGTAGATAAACAAATGTATTATAATGTTAGTAATCCGGCCCGTATTATCAACGCCTTTTTCTTAGTGGATAAAGCATCCCTTACTCTCACGCTTACGTACTTGGCAGAAAGTGACAGATGTTTACAGAGGTATTGCATAATGGTTTGCCTTCGCATTTTCACGGAAACGTACGAACGTGTCGTGCTATTTCAGTCGGTCACAGTACAAAAAGTACTGTGGTTGACAGAAGTAACATGACACGTTCGTACGGTTCCGTGAAAATACGAGGGAAAACAATTATGCACTACATCTGTATCCACGTTGTTACACATCGATTAACACGACGTATTACGATGTATTAGGCCCGCAGATTCCAAGTATGTCACTTATTTACAAGATAGGTCCGGCATCTAGAGCGTCAATCGGCACGGCGTGGCGCAGGGCCCCACTCGCATAGATCACATTCCGTTCCTGTGATTCTGCTATCCTATTAAATTAGTTTAATTACTTGAATATTACAAATACATTTAGGAGCAAAAATAACAACAGGTCAGAGTGCGTTTTTCATACTAAAGAGGATATTTCGAAGCCTTGGTACCTCGCCAAGGAATGCTTTTAGTGAAATCTGATGATGAATACCCCGACTATCGATACAGGAGTTCCAGAGTGCCTAGGATACCCAACTAAATGAATCTGCGGCTAACGCCGGAATAGTGCCTGTTCAGAAAAACATCTAAAATGGCAATAAAATGTAAGGAAATCCAAGTGCTGACCCAAACTCTCCCGCTGTGGTGTTAACTGGTTGTGCGATCAGTCATCAATGAACCTCGCTGTATCCACCAATAAAACTCACTCAAAATAACCCCTGGCGAGGAACCAAGGCTTCGAAATAGTCTCGTTTGTATGAAAAACGCACTCTGACCCGGTATTTTTGCTCCTGAGTGTAGACCAATCTGGATTGATAGTTGATTAGACTTTACAATCACCCGACGCCAACCTTATTGAAACTGTTAAGACAGGATACCTACTGAGACAACAGATGTTCAGACTAATAACATTGGACTCAATTCCAAGAGACACCGACCTACAACACGATTTCCTTACGCTGAGATTGAACGGAAATACAAACACTCCGCTTCTTCCGGAGCATGACTCACTTTAAACAGAAATAACGTCTAAGATGGCATCGGCGTAGAATGTTATTGTTATAAGACAATTCAGTTATGTATACGTTTTGTTTCACCTACCAAGAGAAATAGGCACTGGTCCCACCGGCGGCGAGTGAGATATGAACTATCGACTTTTTTCTAGCCCAAGAAACGAACAAAAGATAATCGCTTTCATGTAAATAAAAGAGTGAGATATATATTTATAGTTCATCGCTCGCTGTTCACACTGCCGGCGAGGACACTCTCCCAACGCCCGGCTAGTAAGCTATAATTCCATAGAATTTTTACTAGCCTCCCGCCGATTGTCAACTGTTTCTAGTACAGAATTTTACTAGTTGCACGCCGAGCTCGCCAATATCTGGCGGTGGGACCGCTGTTTACTAGTTGACCGCAGCGATAAAAGCTATCGACTATAAAACTAGCTCAGCGATACTCGCCGATGCCTGCCGAGCGTCAAAACTATCAAAACTTTACTCGCGTCTCGCCGCTCGCCCAGTCTTTTGTAGTTCATAGTTCTACTAGCTTATAGTCAGTAGCCGGCGGTGGGACCAGTGCCTTAAGCGAGCCTTTTTCGCGCAGTCATTTGTGTTTTCAATTCATGGCGGCACGCCCTGCCAGTCCCACTCAAATTGCGTTGCGTTGTTTTTGTAAGGTTGCGTTAATGTAACTAACCGTAAAGTTGTTTTTTTCCTTTTCTATTTCTAGACCTCTTTTCAAATATTATGTTTTTACTAACAGATGCAAGCAAATTATACAACTATGCCAAATTTCAAGTTGATAGTTTCTATTTGTTGTGGGTGGTAAAAACTCACACGTATCAATAATAGAGCACAGAGCAGTGAGCTTTAGTTGCAATCTAGGAACATAGCTGCATGAGTTAACGGTGTGTAAAATTAAGAAGTGAGTCGGGACTTCGTGGATTTATTAACGCATTCGCTGCCGGACTTTCTCCAGAAACCCCTTTTTTATACGGAGCTTGGTGCAAACAACATATGTTTAATAAATTACCAGATTAAGAAGTAACATACGGACAACAAACCAGATTATTTCGAAAAATATACATACTGTAAGCCTTTATACAAGTAATGACTTGAAAAACCCTGTCGCTGTCACTCTTCTAGAAAGCAAGAACAAAGCAAGAATTCTTATTTACTCCATTTATCCAAGTATTTTTTGGCAATATTGAATAATATTTACAGTATTTTTGAGTCTCTTTATAGGATACACCAAAGGTTTACGTAAATTGCATTAGCCGATGTGGAAACATAATGGTTTAAAAAAATAAAATAGATAGGAAACTGAAAAACAGAGGAAATAATAATTGTTATAAGGGCTTCGCTCGTGGCCTTAACACCATAGTAGCGAAATACCAGATTGCCGGATGCACCACATTCATTTAATATCGTATTCCCATAATAGTACCACATCTATACATATAAAATGCTTTGTCCTAAATGACTGACTGACGGGTCAATGCACAGCCTAATCCGCTGATTATAGAGACCTGAAACTTGGAGGGTGTGTTCTTGGTATGACGTAGGCATCCGATAAGAAAGGATTTTCCGAAATTGTTCCCCTAAGGTGGTGAAAAAGGGGAGCAAAGTTTGTATGGGAGCACGTGATTCCTTGGTCCAATCTATTTCAAATTTAGCATAAACATTCTTTAACAGAATTGATGGAAGACGTGTTTTGTTTTTTATTGGAACTCATCCCCTAAGAGGATGAAAAAGGGGTAGAAAGTTATTTTGTTGATATCAGTACTTCTTAGTGCCTTTGATTTACATCACATATTATTTTGACACATGTTTAAAAGCTCAATCCGTTTTAATCCAAAAAGGTTGAACTCACATAAAAGTTTGGTGCAATGTAAATACCCAAACCGCTGAGTCTAAAGATTCCAAATTTGGTACATAGGTCCCTTATGAGGTCTAGGGGTGCAGTAAGAAAGGATTTCTCGAGAATCGACCCCCAACGGGAAGAAGTAGGAGGAGTAGCGGCAAACTAATTCTACGCGTACGAAGTCGCCGGCGTCCTTTAGTTTTCTATAAAATGTGAATAGAAAATGTGGTATTATGGGAATGCGATATTAAAAGAATGTGGTGCATCCGGCAATCTGGTATTTCGCTACTATGGTGTTACGGACACTAGCGCCTGGCTTGTATTACAAAAATTACATTTATCCATGCAAACCCGGCTACGCTCTTTAGTCTACTGAGGGAATTTCATTAGGTGGTAGATTTCTCCATTTGAGTTTCTAAAGATAATTTTTGTGTTCATTATTTTTCTTGCGAAAACTAACTCACTGAGTGCAGCCGTTAGTCAATGGAGTAAGCGGTTTTTTGCAATCTATATATTAATTATAATCGGCTATAGGCTCACTTCGTAATGTAACCTTTAAAAGGAGAAAGCAAATCTAAACCAACAAGCGGCTAAAGGCCATTCCTCTTAATTGCAGCCTAGGGCAAGCAAATGTAAAACACGATGACCCGTGTAATTCGGGAGGGCGATATTTACTCGATTTGAACAACGTCGAGCCCCCGGCCCCGCGGGAGGAAATGAATTTTCAATCTGTACCTAATTCTGGGGGCAAAGATATTTTAAAGTGTAGATGCGTTAAGGTGCGACCCCGCCGCTGCATAAAATATGGTGTCGTTGCGTAAACAAAAGACGGGGTCACAGTAATAACATGGCCACATGAGTAAAGAAACGGAACAGAGACTAAGCTTCTAAAGAGCGCGCAAAATTTATACCTAATATGGTAGGGTTGGCACTGGTGGACAAAAATAAATAAAATGATAGGTTCACTAATGTTTGACCAAAAAAATATTGACAAATGATCATTTGACAAACAACGTTTCACCAAATAATCATTTGGCAAACGTGACATTTGACAAAAGTATCATTTTGCAAAAACTCAATTAGCAAATGATCAAATAGCAAACACTACACTTGGTAAATGTGTTAAATAATAAAATGTCAATTGACAGTTTTCCATTTCACCAAATATTATTTCCTGTAGTTTACCTATTTCTGGGCAGAAAAAAATAACCTCGAAGGCCAAGGCGGGAGCAAAGCTCCCGCCTTGGCCTTCTAACCTAACCTATCCGAGTCAGTTCTGCCCGGATTCGTCTTGCTCGTTGCATTTAAAATTTTGTCTGATAACTCCGTTGCTAAATGTTCATTTTGTCAAATAATTACTTATAAAATGTAAATTTAACTGTTGATCATTTGAATAAGTGAGCCATTTTTAAAATGACAACTAGTAAAATGATCAATTGGCGAAACATTTTTTTGCAAAACGTTGTTTGTCAAGTGTAATTTTGCCAAATGACTTTTGGTCAAACGGCAGGACACCAAAATGATATCGATCAGTTTTTAGGGTTCCGTAGCCAAATGGCAAAAAACGGAACCCTTATAGATTCATCATGTCTGTCCGTCCGTCTGTCCGTCCGTATGTCACAGCCACTTTTTTCCGTAACTATAAGAGCTATACTATGGAAACTTTGTAAATAGATGTATTCGGCGAACCGCATTAAGATTTTCATACAAAAATAGAAAAAAAAACCATAAATTTTTGGGGTTCCCCATACTTCGAACTGAAACTCAATTTTTTTTTTATCTATGGATAGGTCTTCAAAAATGATATTGAGGTTTCTAATATATATTTTTTCTAAACTGAATAGTTTGCGCGAGAGACGCTTCCAAAGTGGAAAAAATGTGTGTCCCCCCCCCCGTAACTTCTAAAATAAGGGAATGATAAATGTAAAAATAATATATGATGTAGGTACTATCAGCCCATTGGAACCCTGACCCACCATAGAACGGTGTCACAGTGACATTATAAAACAATTTCTTTGACACTTCTTATGACTTCAGTCATAACGTCACTGTGACAGAGTTCTATGGTGGGTCAAGGTTCCAATGGGCTGATAGTACATTACTATGCAAACTCCCACCGAAAATTGGTTTGAACGAGATCTAATAATTAGTTTTTTTTTAATACGTTATAAATCATAAACCGCATTTTACCTTTCATTCAATCAACTCCAATATAATAAAGAATAAAGAAAAACATTTATTTAGATGTATAGTGGTACGGAACCCTACGTGCGCGAGTCCGACTCGCACTTGGCCACTTTTATTTATTTATTGATTACAAATTACTTACGCTAAAGATTTTGCATTTATAACTTTAGTTTTTTAATAATTTATTACTTATATCTTTTAATTGAATGCTATATATCCTTGATCTAATGAACAGTTTTTTTAAATAATCCAATGAAAAGCATTTACATGGCATATCAAATTTACATTTACTCATTATAACACAACAAATACATTGAAATCGAACACGACGCGGTGCGCGCCCTGCGCTTGTGACCAAACTGAACTAGTATAAACCAGTTTCTGCGTGTACGTGACGAGGAGTTTGGTCACACGCACACACGCACATCGCGCTTGTAGTAGTGTACCTATCGCAGCGCGGTTGTATGAAGCTTAGTCTCTGTTCCGTTTCTTTACTCATGTGACATGGCGCCGTTTTTGACGCACCGTAATATACGCACCGCAAAGCAGCGGCGCGGTCGCACCGTTAAGTATTTAGAAAACCGTCCAGTCGGACCTACTTACTTATGCCTAAATCTATATGTGATGTGCTCTAGCCTGATTGAATATGGTTAGTACTTGACAAGTTAAGTGTTCATTTCCGCTAACCCATCGCCAAGCAGCAGCGTTCGTATTTTTGTGCTCCGGTAATTAAGACAACCGGTGAAATTACTAGCATAGAGCCATTGCATCTTAATCCTCAGTGCTGGCAACACATTTGAACTCCGGTAATTAAGACAACCGGTGAAATTACTAGCATAGAGCCATTGCATCTTAATCCTCAGTGCTGGCAACACATTTGAAGTCTTAGGTTTTTTTAATCATCATATAGATTGTAAGTCTTTGTAATTCAAATGTCTATGGTCTCGATCCCACTAACAATCAGGTGGCCTGAGTGCAAATGTCCTTGCCATAAAAAAAAGTTGCCGGTTGTCGCTCAGCAAATCGCTTTTTATCTGGAATGAAAGTGACGCACTGAGCGACAAGTGATAAAATATAACTTGTGCTACCGCGCAGAGGAGTTTAAGTGCCATCCCACCATCCACCATCCACCATAACCATGTCCATGTCCATGTTTGTTGTGACCATCTCTAATAGCCGGCCACAACTTTACGCACAAATTCACAAAAATCAATGTATTATTTTACCATGGAAATCGCCTCGTCACCGCTCAAACCTGCCAAATTGGGATTGTTCACATTTTTACAAATACTCTAATTCGAAAAACATTTCCCCCCAAACCCCCCCCCCCCCCCCTGATACCCCTGAAGTTGTTGAAATATATATTTTGGATATTTCGGCTAGAAATCCGCTTGAAATAGTATGTTTTAATACATTATTACAATCACTCTTCATCATTAGATATAACTTAATTGTAAGGTTAAAACTAAACTTATTTAAAATAAAATAAAATAAAACTAAGCTACTCAAATATTAAAAATTAAACATAAACACCACTATAAAAAGAACACCCCCTCTAGCAGGTCCGCTCGCGGCATGGTCCCTAAGACACTGGCTGCATTACCTCTCTGGATGGCTAGCCCAATCCTTTGGGAAAGGTAAGCGCCAGCTCTAGGGTCTCCGGAGGTGTCGATGAGCCGGGATGACAGGGAATTAATAAAACTTTTCATGTCAGCTGACCAAGGTCCCATTGTTTCCACCGCAAGCGCCACAAATTCGTAATTATTTAATAATGATGAATATTTGCCGCGCTTGTTGGTTTGGGCCTGTTCAGCTGCTGCACCGGCCCGATTACCGGTTGTCTGGACGTGAGAAAGGGCGAATGTATCAACACACGTCGCGTCCCACACCAGTGCCCTAACTAGTTTCCACGGCACCAACGTAGCTCCGTCTGGTCGCTTGCCATCGTCTCTATGCAAGCCTGCTGGTTCCAGGACAGCAGGCACAGAGACAGTGAATTGTTACACACTTAATTGTTGTAATTTATTAGAAAATACCAACCCAAAAATATAATCATGTCATCCATAAAATGTCTGCTAAATAAATAGAGATATTAAAACAAAACTATTGGGTCAAATACAAAATTAACGAAATTGGTCTCTTAAAATTACCTGTTCTTAGGAATTAGAATGTAAAAACCGTGAGTTATTTTTTTTTGGTCTATCCTCATTCCAATCAGTATAACATATATTGCTATAGAACCATATATATCGCAGAGCGACAGCCACGCCACCACTTTAAAAATGCATCGTTTTGTATGCGTTGTGACAAATAGTTTAGTGTCGTTGCCATCTCGCTCTCTCGCCAGCCAGTTAGGTAAACCAGGCTCACCTTTAAAAAACAAACCATATAGAAGGTATTCCCGGTAACGTATCTACATTTTCATTACAGCACGATTATTGGTAAAACCGGTGGAAAACTTCTAGCCCCCCAGTTGCCGAAGTTGGAAAAGTTGCGGCAGTTGGTATACGTCCCTATTCTTAAGGGACTACACATATAGGATACAGCCATTTGGCGCCATGGCTTGGTGAAGTAACATTTTAGTTTATTTAGTTGGTGGTATTTCTCCATGGAACTTTGAAAGTAGCGCAAGTGACATAAGGTAGGAAGGAATGTTGTCATAGTATGAGCATGCAAAGAGGAAGGATGAAAGTCATTGTGACCACAAGAGTTTTGAGTATGACTGCAGGATGTTTAAAAAGCAAGAGGAAGGGCTAAAGATATATGAATGAATTTTTTGAAATGTCAAATGAGAAAGAATGGAGTGAACGCTGAGATGACAGCCGTCGTCAAGGAAGAAAAGGATACGCTGCACCGGCCCCAGATGATTGAGATAAGGGCAAGGAGTGACGTATAAGCTAAGTTGACATTGTGGGCAAGTGTGTCATAAACAATAATTATGGCTCCTCTGCAAAGTAGAGTGTAAATTATCGCCCATCATGGGCTAGCGTAAGAGACGCATCTACACCTTAGAGCGAGCAGCATATTCTTGTATCTCACTCTTATGCATTACTACGTTGGCCCATGACGAGCCATCGTGGGGACCTTAATAATTTATACGTAACTAGCGACGCACCCTGCTACGCTTCGGTAAGAGTGAGTTATCTGTAACACCTAAGATAAAAGTCATTTATTCAGTAAGTAGGCCGCACGGGCACTTTTACACGTAGAGAATTTACCAGCGCTTTCCAAGAGGAGACTGCTGAGAAGAAATGCCGCAAGAAACTCATTTTTTAAACATATTTCATATTACAATGGTACTACTTATTCTAAACATTATACAGGGTGTTAGGCAGAAGGTTGGACAAACTTCAGGGACTAACTCTGAGGTTCATACTCATCAACTTTTATTATGGGACCAACATCCAAATTGCGAAAAAAAAAACACCTGTTCCATACATTTCGGCTGTTTAGATCTCAAAGTTTGTTTGGAAAAGCTGTTTTTTTTCGCAATTTTGGATGTTGGTCCCATAATAAAAGTTGATGAGTATGACCTACAGAGTTAGTCCCTGAAGTTTGTCCAACCTTCTGCCTAACACCCTGTATAAAGCTATAAATAGTAAATTAAATATAATATCAAATAACATGTGTAGTTCAGCAGGTAAACATGCCAACAATCTTAGGAGAGAGAAAGAGGGAGAAAAAAAACCCTACTTGTGTATATAAGACGGTGCAAGCGAGATAAAATCCTTCCTCTTGAATCATCTATTGCTGACAACTGCACTAAAATCAGTTGCGTAGCTTCAAAGGTCAAACCGAACAGACAGCGGGAGCGACTTTTATTTATACTACGTAAAGAAGCCAATTTACATGTCAATAAAAGTGTGGAAAATAAATTAGGCTACATATTAAAGGTACGAGTAGCAAATAAAAAAAACAACTACAACTTTAACCACCAACCAAAACATACCAATCATGTATTTGTCCAGACTCGTTGCTTTGATGCACTCGCCCCACAGACACTTGACCCACCCTTACCTTACTAATACATTGTCTATTAAACAAGAGATTGCTGGACAGCAGGTTAATGAATAAGATAATAAAGACCTAGATAAGCGTTTAGCGTCTCATAAAAAGCAGTGCACGTAAAAACCGTGGAAATAATTTCATGCACCAATTACTCTCCGTATTATCGTGAACTCATGTGAAACTCATTTCCTCCGTGCCATTGCGTGCAACACCCGTCCCATTACGCTAACGCCTCGAATAACGCCATGAATATGTATGACCGAGTGTTTTTTTCATCTTTGTTTAAACTGCGACCTTACTTGTGCAGAGTGGGAGTGCATTAGCAATTAAAACGACTGTTACGGGGTCCTTATTTTACTTCGTCTATCACGTATTCTGCGGTGCATAACAATCGCCACTGGCATGTTGGACGGGAATAAGTTATCGGCATATTCGGAATCATCGTAAGAAAATCTATATATCTAATAAAGTGTAGGTACACATATTTATGAACTCGGTTCTACTCCAAAGTTATAATTTGGCATAGTTTTATCCATTGAAAATATGCCGACAAAGGCGTAAAATTAAATATTTAAGAAATCTTGTCCCTATCTCCCAGATAATTAAAGCACATCTTTGTTTTTACATTGTGACATCGAGTACGTATATAGCTCTTAGAAACATTAAACTCGAAAAGTATTATAACAAAGTCACGCTTTAGATTTTTTTTCGAACGGAAATAATGCGCCATATATACTTAGTGTCGGTCATTTATTGTTTTGTTGCAAGGAAACGGAGCTAGGGGGAAAATGCAGTTTTATAAATTGCCAGTAAACAGCATGTGGTTAATTCATAGTTTTTGATTGCCAATTGCACCAGTGTAAACCAATATTGGGCATAATTCTTCACTGAGTATACTTATAAAGCGAAGAATAGAAATACTGTTCCAAATTTGCTTTTCCTTCCTACGCAAACACGAACACTGAGACTAATCTGGTGGTACCAGCCCGTCAGCTATCATCTTCAACCTTCTAGCTTCTTCTTTAGCTTTCTGTATCGCATCCTTCTTCTCCTGTTCCACTCGTTCTTCTTGAGCCTTCGCGATCGCCATCGCAGCCAGAGTCTTCTGGTCTAACTTAAAGAAGTTGATCGGCTCCTTAAACATCCTCTCATCCTTGGCGTTCATATTCTCAATAAACTTCACGTAGTTGAATCCACTAGTTTCAGGATTAAACGTTTTGTCCTTGGTAGCGAGCTTGAGCCAATCCACGAATTCCACTTCCTGAAGCACTTCACCCCATTCAAACAGCTCTGTTCTAAGGAGTTCTAAGTCGCAAAGTCCTGTTTCCTCCTCGTCGTGACCTAAGATTCCCATAGCTTCAGTCACTTTGATCTCGAAATCATCTCCCATGTTCATTTTACCTTCGATTATCTGGAGCCATTCGTGGTATTCTACTGTGTCGACTAAGTCATCTTCCAAGATCTGTTTGAACAGCTCTTTGACTTCTGCGCCTTTCGGATTGAACCCAAGCTTCCTCAACATCAGCGGTATGAGTCCGAGGGGAATCTGTATAATTAACAATACCTAAGTAATACATGTTTAAAAGATTAGAAAACCCCCGATGTAATGGCGATCACCTATTTGAGAGCGGATATTTCTTAGACGGCCCAAACGATTTCCATGAAATCTTTTAGTTCCCATTCATAATAAACCGCGTTGAAACCCATATGTAACTATAAACCATCACTGTTTCAACAGTAAGGAATCTGATTTCATTATTTTTACAAAGTAAAAAAATCAAAATCCCTTTTTGTTCAACAAAGAATAGTGGAAATCCAAATAAATCAAAATAAAAAATGGCCAGGCTCAGACTCATCCGGCGGACTTGAAATTTGTAAAAAGGTTTGTTTGGAAAATCACCGCAGGGAACTAATGCTACACGTACGGAGTCTCGGGCATCCCTAGTATATCATACGTAATAATCTACTCTAAGGTTAAACCCGACAACTCTACAGTGCAAGCGATGGTTAAACTTACAAATGAGATTAGTTACTTGAAATGATTCTGGTTAAGTTACGAGAGTTGTTTAAGTCATATTATTACTTGGGAGATACTTAAATTCAAATCTATGCTCGTTAAGCCTTGAAAATTACATTAAGATTCGTCTCGTTTTGTTCTATTCTATTTAATTCTCGTGGGCTACAGCTATCCAATCTATATATTGTAAGGGATCTCTGGATGTACTGGACCGATTTTGAAAATTATTTTACCAATAGAAAGCCACGTCATTTGTGAGTGTCATAGGCTGTGAGTTAGGGTAAATTACGAAGTGGGCACGGGAACAGCTAGTATACAATATACTGAGTTGGGACCGTCTCACAACAACTGTCAAACTTATTATAACTGTAATTTAAGACAAACCCAAGTTGAGGTGTTATTCTCTTAACAAATTAGGTACCCTATTTTTTTGGCAGTAAGTCGGGTGTGTTGTGAATGTTGTGATCGCAAGATACCTAACACTCTCCTCGCTCCGCTCTTCATAGAGCGGTAGAGTAACATATTCTGGGATTGTCCTACTTTTTCGGCAGTGAGTCGGTTTTGTTGTGATCACAAGATACCGTAGAAATTTTCTAATTCCAAGCAGCATACAATTACGTGCCTTCAAAATGTTCTAAGTGTTTGTGTACCTTTGCTACACTCCGACCCGAGGAAAAATAAAAATAAAAATGTCTATCGAGTTGAAAGGTTAAAACAAGGTTAAAACATTCACCTACCTGCTCAATGTTGTCTTCATCATGTTCTTTGAAAATTTGCTTGTATCTCGCCAGGTCCTCAGCAGTGAAGCAGGCAGGGGGAGGGGGTATTTTCTTGGGCTTCGGGGGCCCAGTAGCCTTCATCATAGCCGCTGCCGCCCCCTTCCCGCCTTTATCCTTTTTTGGACCCATTTCGAGAACTTACTTAGGTACCGGTATAGATACTTGGGAATACTTAAATGTTGGTCTAGGATGAACCTGGTTTGTTGTTGCATGTGTGTTGTGGGTTTGGGTGGTGGTGTTACGATGGGTCTGGTGCTATGTCATTTCGGCATTTTTGGGATTTTTGGGGAACGAGAACACAAACGGGAACGACCGCGGACCGACAATGACAGTGGGTGACAGTTTATGGTTGGTTTATGGTTTTATTGTTTTTTCGTGACGCTTTCCACATTGTACGGGTAATCCATGTATACTTTTTAGTTGAGTACCTCTTTTTTTGTAGTTAATCGGGGGGTGGTTTGTTTTGAGAGGTATTGTGGTATTGGTATGGGTTTAATTAAAATGCAAGCGGATTTAAAAAGTACCTATTATTTCAGCTTCGACTAGACTCACATAAAACCGTACGAGAGCAACGAAGAAAGAGGTACCAATCCGAAGTCTTGTTAGGAGCTATTGTACATTTTTAATTCATAAAGCACCGTACCCAAGCGGTGCCAACGGGACCGTATTAGTAATCCTCCACTGTCCGTCCATCACTGTCTGGCTGTGTGGGTGGGTGTCTCATGAACCTAAAGAGATATAAAAGTGGACATTTTCTAGATGTGTATTTCTATTGCTGCTATAACGAACAAATAAAAATTAAAAGGGTTTCGTTAAATATTTAACTGGTACAGAACCATGTTTGGTTCCTTACTAATATTAATATTATAAACGCGAAAGTTTGTACCTAAGTATGGATGTTTGTTACACTTTCACGCTGCAGCGGCTGGACAGAATTGGATAAAATTGGAATGGAGATAGCTTATACACTGAATTAAAACATAGGCTACTTTCGTCCCGGGAAATTTAAAAGTTTAATTTAAAATAACGAGAATAAAAATCTACGTGGATAAATTCGCTAGCAGAAGCTAGTAAGTACTACAATAAAACTAGAGTATTAACAGTACTAGGCTGTCTATTGATGTCACACTGGCTCTAGCATCTGTCAGTATATTTGTTATGCTATAGCAACTATATGTTTTTTACCAATGTGTTAGAAATGTCGGAGGAGCCCCGCTTGGCGGGGCTTCTATTCCTGGCCAATTTGCCCCTCGGGCATTTGAAGTTACCTAGCGAACCCAACCTACCTAGTAACACAAACGAAGTGGGTCATTTTGCAACACGGACTTTTTGAGATGTAGCAAAGAGATCTGGTCGTATTTGCTACCTAGTCCTAACGAAATGTGGACCTAAAGCTTCTATCCTGTTGGCTCACAGTGTTTTTTTTAAGCATTTGTTATGCCAGAGAGTGCAAAAGCGTCAGCTCAAAGTGTTATATAAAAACTTGAAATTATGTCATTTACCCGGCTTATAATCGAATGCCTACGTAACACTTACGTAACTAAGTTTTTTACCATTTCGTCGGATTAGTCGCCAGATCCCACAGTATGTTAAACATTTTGCTAATATAAGTCCGAAAGCCAAACCCATTAGCGGTATTCGCACAGCTTTTCGAGACCGGAACTCATCAGGAACGGGCAATGAAACCGACGGTAAACAGCCACGGCCCAACAACTCGAGCGGAAAATAGTGTCCGGCCGTTTCCGAACGAAACGATTACGTGCACAAGCCTAATTAGAGCCCCACTTACCCAAAATTTAAGCGGCAACGCGTGTCTATTTACACTGGAATTGGCTCCCGAACTTTGCGGTGCAATAATTTGGGATGTAATGCGCCATTGGCGCTAAAAACAGTGTTATTACCCAGAAAGGTGGTGAGAGCATCAATAAACGAACCCTTAATTGCTTGCTCTTAGGTGACAAAGCGTAATGGCGTCGCGAACTCGATTTAACAACTCTTTGTAGTCATAATAAAAGCTAAAATTGTTTGGCACGGAAAGCATTACATTTATAAAAATAAATCGGATGCTGTTCCACTTTAGAGTTCAATAAAGTTAAAAGCAATTTTAATGAATCCATTTCGCATTAGCCGCCTTTTACGTCGGCAGTAAAGGCAGGCGGCCATGTCGTACATAGATACGTGATACATTGCAAGCAGAGTGTTTGGCATAATTACAATATGTTAAAAACTAAATGAAAAGCAAGCTTTTAAAATCCGAGTGCTTTTTTTTATATTGTTATTAAGCCCGTTAATTATTGCTACTATATTCGTATACATTTGAAATGGTCACATTAAACCTTTCAAATGATACCTATTATTGTAATAATTAGATTTTTATTGTTGACATAAATAACTGTCATTTTTCCATTGTTGTTATTTCCACTTTAACAGTTTAGGTATCCTATGTCACCTGTGATGATGAAAGGATTCTAACGATACCACACACGTTTAAATCGGCTCTAGTGTTTAGTTTAGTAGTTATGGTGGAATAAAGAATCGTAGATACATACATACATGAACCCTAAAAACATTACACTCCTTTTTTTTGGCAGTCGTATAAAAAGAGGGTCGAAATGTATATTTTTTGAGTGGCACGAAGGCCAAGGAGCATGCAAGCCACCTAATAGTTATTAAGTAAAGTGAAGTGAAGATTTGATATCCAATAAACATTTGCATTCTCAAGACTGCAACCTAAGACTGCAATTTCGTTGCCAACCCTGAGGACTAAGATGGAATTCTTCTATTCCAATAATTTTACCAGTTGTGTTATTAGGGATCCCTTTGTCACCCATAAACTTATTGTATCGAATTTTGAAAGTCAAACGTCCGAATATATTGATTATTATTCAGAAACACACTCAGGAGCAAAAATAACGGGTCAGAGTGCGTTTTTCATATTGAAGAGGCTATTTCGAAGCCTTGGTTCCTCGCCAGGGAATGCTTTTAGTGAAATCTGATGATGACTACCCCGAGCATCGATACAGGACTTCCAGAGTGCCTAGGATACCCAACTGAATGAATCTACGGTTAACGCCGGAATAGTGCATGTTCAGAAAAACATCTAAAATGGCAGTAAAATGTAAGGAAATCCAAGTGCTGACGCAAACTCTCCCGCTGTGGTGTTATCTGGTTGTGCGAACGGTTAGGTATCTTAAGAACTTTTGACCTCCTCTATTGAACCTCACAGTATCCACCAATAAAACTCACTCAAAACAACCCCTGGCGAGGAACTAAGGCTTCGAAATAGTCTCGTTTGTATGAAAAACGCACTCTGACCCGGTATTTTTGCTCCTCAGTGTATTTGAGGGCATTTATAGTAATAATTGCTTTAAGTTCCAGTGAAATGAGCGAGCGCAGCGAGCGAACAAGTCTGGTCAATGCAAAACCGACGCTATTAGTGTATCATGTTAGGTTCAGAAAACTATATCGGGACTCGGGAGCCTAGCCTAGCGAAGTGGTACGGCCATTGCGGCGGACACGCTTCTAGGTGCTTCTAGTAAGGAAATGTTCCGCGCCGCGCCGCCTTCGCTTCGCTTCTTGTGTTAACGGCTTTACTTTTCCATATTAGGTAGGTAACAACAAACATTGCAACAAACCTTGTATTTTCCCGCTTGTATGTCTTTATTCATACACGAATAGATAGAAATGGAGATCCAGAGTGACAAACACTCCAAAGTACTAAATATAAAACTTCGGATGTTTTTTCTAACTCAAGAAACCCTACCTACCTAATTTCGACACTAAAGAAAAAGACGTATTGAATATACCTAAGAGTTAGGTAGGTATGCGGTCACCACATCGGGGTCATCAATGTACGAAGACTAATCAGTAAGATATCTTATAGATATCTTTAGACGGGTGGTACGCCTGGGGCCGAAGTCCATTTGGATATAGGTTGTAAGTTATTTTAATTATTAACGCGGTGGGGCAACTTCGCTGAAACGATTCTTGCGCTGGCGAATTTAGTTGAGTCTGCTACTTGTTAGGATCGCTGGTAGGGCTTTTAACATGGGTTATTCTAAAATAACCGGTAAAGTGCGAGTTGGACTCGCGCACCGAGGGTTTCGTATTTAAGATAATATTCTTGGTAAACGCAAAAAAAAATACTCATGTTGTTTTTGATCAATACTTGATTTTAATACAGATTTTTAAAGTTTTATTGTTATTTCTCAAAAACTGTCTATAATGAACAGTTCATTTTGTTTTTATCATTTAATATTATATCCGTACGTCAGGATTTTATCAGATTTTTTGATTTATAAACTTCGGTCCGCCATTCAGACCCCTTTTCAATTATTAATAAAATTTATTTCATATTTTTTTACTAAAAACAGATGCGGGCAAGCAAGTTGTACAACTACTTATGCCAAATTTCAAGTTGATAGCATTAGTAGTTGATGAGAAAACCTGCTTTGACATACAGATAGACAGACCACGAAATCTCACCATAAGGGTTGCGTTTTTACCATTTTGGTACGGAAGCCTAAAAATCGATCGAGTGCGAGTCGGACCTACGCATTGAGAGGGTTCCGTATTTAATACAAAATGGTCGGAAAACGCAAAAAGGTACTCATTTTGCCATGAACTTTTCTTTCTATGCAATAAGGTCCATTTTGTGTAGGTATCCTAAGTTTTAATACAGATTTTTAAAGTTCTTTGATACTTTTTCCAAAACTGTAAAATTTTACTAGCTACTTCGTTTGGTTTTTAGTGTTAAAGATAAATCTTTAATTCAAAAAAAAAAAACACATTTTTTGTTCCATAAATATTAGAAATGAGGTAAGTAAAGCTTATGTACCTAAACTTGATAAAGGTTCACACAGTCAACTTAACAATATAGATTTTAAAAAAAACTATGCTTACTTATCTACCTATGCCTTTTCTAAACCAAAGGCCTTTTTAACGCACTGCAGCTGGAATATATTAAACTGGAATATGTTAATGAGTTACCGAAAATAGAATACAGAAACTCTGAATGTTCAATTAAAACTTATTCTAAAGAGCAAATTACTTGTCTATTGTGCCGCGTACCTTTAAACTTGCGGAAACTATTTATGGCTACAACGTAGAGGAAACAAAAGGTTCAAATACAAATTGTCTCTTTTGTTTAGGTTACTCATTGTTAGGTTAATCTACATGCGTATTTTTAGTAGCCATTGCGTCAAATTGAAGAAGATACAAAAATGAGAGTATAGCTATTTAAAAAAATATAGTTTTATCCTCCTTTGTTTGTTACTCCTTCACCTGCAACGGCTGGACGGATTTGGATGAATGGAATGGAGATAGCATATTCCCTGGATTAACACGCTACTTTTCATCCCGGAAAATTTCAAAGTTTCCGAGGGAATAACTATAATCGAAATCTAAGCGGACGAAGACGCGTTCAGAAGCAATCATGCACTAAGTAATCCTACAAATACGTGTTCCTAACTAGAGGTATTCTACTAATCCTACAGATATTATAAACTCTAAGGGGTAAAAGGAGGGAGTGTAGAATTTTGTATGAGAGTTTCGTCATTTTTGTAGTTAGAAACGCTAAAATTGGTAACAAACCAATACCAACCAACAAATCAACCAACCAATTGGTATTGGTATTGGTTGGTTCTCTGTTGGTACTCATAAATAAAACATATTACTTTTAGCGATTGTTACTTCTTCGCTAAACGGATGAACGAATATGGTTGGATACAATTTGGAATGGAGGCTTCCTTGAATCCCGAAATAAAACAGTGTTCTCGTGGGATGGCAAAATTACTAATTCTACGCGGACGAAGTCGCGGGCAGAAGCTTCAAGCTAGTTTGAAACATATTTGAAAATAGACCAGTTGTGAAACAAATTTTATTCGTCTATGCTCTATCGATAAATATTGTGAAAAACGTTAAAGATCGTTTTTCTCGATTCGCCACTTTTTGAGATGCAGTAGTTGTGCCTGATACCACCGCCCCTACCTCTAGTGATACGGTGGGTATTTCTACATCCCCACAGTACCACCATAGTGCTGAGATACAACATAAATTACAGTTAAAATAGTTAAACGATACCACTGACGTCACCATTTTCCCACTTAACATTAGGCCTAATACTTGGGTAGGTTTAGGTTATGTTAGTTTTGCAGCAGGCCCGGAGGGCCAAAGCACTCAAAAACAGGCGGTAGGGCAGCTCCGTCGACACTTATTGTTTTGAAATTAGATAGTGTCGACGGAGCTCCGCTACTGCTAGGTGCTTTGGCCCTCCGAGCCTGCTGAAAAGCTAACATATTCTAAACCTACCTACGTATTCTATTATAGATGTTTGACATCACATCACTATTAATGGTGGCACCGTGGAGATGTAGAATTACCCACCTTACCACTTACGGGGTATGGGCGGTGGTACGGTGGGTCCGGAAGGTGTTTTTAAATGGCAACATCACCAGGTCAGAGTAAACCTTGGATAATGTTGCCAATTTAATTCAGAACTGCGCCCTCATTTTTTGCCTCGACTATCTTTCAAAGGTATAAACGCATTAACGTGAACATTCGAATTAATGTGCGCTGGCGCTATTGATACCACTACCATATAAAAATAATTTGGAAAATCCGTCAAGACATGCGGAGCGCGGTGTTAAGAATTTCTGAACGCATAACGAAATGACGCCAATTTTGACAGTTTGCCGTTAGTGAATTTGCCATTGCCATTTCGCTTTGAGTTTTCGTACAATTATTGAGTAAATAGCAGTTTTTATACAAATATTACTGAAAACTATAGAATAAGCAAAATGGTTGCAAGGGTAGCGGGCGTTTTCGATGAGAAACTGACAGGGGAAATCGCAAATTCCAAGATTCTGGTAGTAGGCGCCGGTGGTATAGGTTGTGAAATTTTGAAGAATCTCGTGTTGACCGGCTTCCCTTATATTGAAATCGTGAGTAATCAAATAACTGTTTAATATATCTGTATCTTGATACGTGTTTAACGTGTTGTATTTTTTTTTAGATTGATCTCGATACCATTGACGTAAGCAATTTGAATCGTCAGTTTTTGTTTCACAAAGAACACGTTGGGAAGTCGAAAGCCCAGGTTGCGAAAGACAGCGCTCTAAGCTTCAATCCCAACGTTACCATCGTCGCACATCACGACAGCGTCATCAGGTAAACACTTTAAAATATGTACAGAAAAGTGTCTTCATAACCTCGAGACCAACAAATGATGTAAACAAATACTTCTCTGGTTGTTTGAAGTATCATTCTGTTATCCTGTTTAAAAATCTAAGATATTTCAATAATATTAAATACATATAATAATACAACAGAATTCGGTTTCATTTTCATTAGGCCGTTGTCTAAAAATTAATCTACTACCAATTAGATGCTCAAAAGTATGACATGAAATAGTGCCAGTACGCAAATATCAATCAAAACCGTAGTACTTCATGAACTTATTCAATAAGATAGTAGAATTATAAAGAAGTAATGATGTTAAAAAAGGTTTTTTTTTGATATATATGCTTTTATTATCAGAGATAACTTACAGCTAAGTTTACAAACTTAGCTGTAAGTTTGTAGATTTGTTTCTAGGAGATAAATATCTAGTACTGCCAATCTGATTCTAAAACCCCCAAATAACATGCCCATGTCACTTTCGAAAAGCTTGTCTTGTATGTTTGCTCACAACTTAAATGAAAGTACCTTGACAATGTGTTTTTTTTTACTATTTTACAGCAATGACTATGGCGTAAGCTACTTCAAGCAGTACAACATTGTCATGAATGCATTAGACAACCGTGTTGCACGCAACCATGTCAACAGGATGTGCCTTGCTGCCAACGTGCCGCTAGTGGAGACTGGGACTGCTGGCTATGCAGGACAGGTGAGATAATAATAATAAAGAGAAAAAAGAACATTTATAGCTACAGAAACATTAGAATACAAGCAGAACTAAAACTTAAAACTAAATATAGAGTAAATATATTAAATTGCTAGGCAGATTCTTAATAGTCAGAACTTACAATACTTACAATGCTAATCAACCCTATGTCATGTCAAGTACAAAAGACGTCGCATGCTAGCCAATGACAGCTTAAAACCAAAGTTAATGCAAACATTGCTATATAGATACTCAGATCTGTTGGGCACTAGCAACCATGTATGACGGAAATATCCGTCTCTTAAGAAATATAATCTCTAGTCAATTAATAAAAACATTTTGCTAGTTGTTTGTAGATAAATTGATGCACTCTTAATGCAGCAGTGCATTAACATTATTGATTGACTTTTACCATGATATCAACTGCAACTTGTTTATGACATGCCTATAGAGGTGTCAATTTTCAAGATATAAAGTATTACATTTTATTTTGAATGTCTTAAATTCTTGTGCATTGTAATTTAAACACGGACTTTAAGCCTTAAAAGTTTCCCACATTTAAATTACTAATTTTAACTTTGGATCTTAGGCCCGTATTAATAAACTGAACTCTCTCTAATGATGCAACTCGAATGCTTGTCTCGAGATGCATCAAAAATTACAGTGTTCTATGGTTTGGCATTTACTTTGACGTATCTTGTGACGGGCCTCACAGTCAAGATGAGTTTATTAATACGGCCCTTAGTATTGCCACACTATCTCACCTCAATTAAATTTCAATTTATCACCAGGTTGAACTGATCAAAAAGGGCCTGACCCAATGCTACGAGTGTCAACCCAAAGCACCACAGAAAAGTTTCCCTGGATGCACAATCCGCAACACTCCATCTGAGCCGATCCACTGCATTGTGTGGGCGAAACATCTGTTCAACCAGCTGTTTGGAGAAGAAGACCCGGATCAGGATGTTAGCCCGGACACAGCAGATCCTGAGGCTGCAGGTAATATTATTCAATCTTGAAATGTTTGTATAATATCTTGTAACAAAAACCTCTTATCATCATAAATATTGTCAATGTGGTGTGGTGTGATGTTTTAGTGGTGGCAGGACCTTGTGCAAAGTCCATCTGAATTGCTACCACCATCATATCCTACCTACCTAACTACGGCTAGACATCTGTGACGTAGTGGCTTAGGGGGTAGACTCGTGATCATTAGGTACCGAATTCAAATCCCCGCAGTCATCATGTATGTAATCAGTTTTTATAACTTAAGTAACCGTTTTTGTAACGTAAGTTAGTTTTCGTTAGAAAACATCGTAAGGAGACCTGCACAAAAAAAGTTTGCAATTACATCACAATTCAAAACTATACATTAATGCCTCAGGTGATGCCGGATCATCAGCTCTATCCTCGGAAGGAACTGCAGCTGGCAACATAGAACGTAGAAGCACTAGAGCCTGGGCAGCAGAAACTGACTACAACCCTGAGAAGCTGTTCTCCAAGCTGTTTGGGGATGATATCCGCTATCTGCTGTCCATGGAGAACTTGTGGAAGAAGCGTAGGCCCCCCACACCGCTGGTTTGGGACGCGCTGCCAGGGAAGGATGATGCGAAGGCACAGCACTCAGGGCTCCCGGATCAGAGGGTTTGGTCCATACATGAATGCGCACAGGTGAGGATTTATGAATATCCAGAATCATGTTGATTTAGTTAGATTTGATTTGATCAGCTCAATTGGACCACTATGTACAAATATGATTGCAAATTTTATATGATGGCAACAGGGCACAGCAACAAAATGTTGTGGCTGTTTAGCATTATTATCTTTGGACGTTTTGAAATAAGATCGAAATTAATTACCGCATAATCTATGCAAGGGTCTCTTTGTATTTGTGGTGGTAATTAATTTCGATCTTATTTTAACAAGTCCAAAGACAAATTATCTGCACTGCGCTTCGGTATATGTGCACCAGCCCAAGCCTAGTTGTTGCTTCCCTTTATTACGCACTGCGTTTTCACATCTCGTTACTCACCGCTCGACTAATATTCAGTGCGAGTAAAGGTGCAAACGCACTGTGAGCGGACGTGACGCGTTACCATAGTAAAAAGCCTTCCAAGAGTAGCAGGTTCCAAAGGTATTTTTTGTATATGAACACAGCAACGCGTTGCTCCACTAGCAGTGCGTGCGGTTTTAAGAGTATTACAACTGTCTCATCCATACTGCCAAGTCCCAGGGAGTGAACAAGACAGCACTGTAACAGTTCCATATCTTCGTCTCATTCTCGGCCATGTATTCTTTTTGAATATCTTGTACCCTGTTCCCCAGGTATTCGCCGCCAGCTGCAAGTCCTTGCAAGCGGACCTGAAGTCGCGCGCCGACGGCGACCACCTGGTGTGGGACAAGGACGAGAAGAGCGCCATGGACTTCGTGACCGCCTGCGCCAACGTGCGCGCGCACATCTTCAACATACCGCTCAAGTCGCGCTTCGAGATCAAGTGTAAGTCCTAATACGAAATTATCCATTCTCACATGCATATAGCTGCTAAAGATAGCCTAGTTCAATCGTATGTATATAGGTTGGCAAAAATGGGGCGCTGTTGGTAATGAAATTGGTAATATGATCCAATTTTTATTCGAATGCTGATGGGGTGGTTGCCGCTTGTTATTTATCTGTTGCCCATGAATCCGTCCGTGCAGAAGCCATTTATTGCTATCCCTCGTACTGCGTCTAATTTTTGGCATAAATAAACAGTATGCTTGATGATGAGTGGGGACGCCGCCGAGGCAGACGGGCGGTCGAGTGGCTCTCCATTCATTCCGCCCAGAGTAGTAGAACAGTATGCTTTGTCCTTCTTCAGGATTCAAGCTACTGTGAAAGCGTTTCAAAAAATTAAACGTTATTTTACGTAACGCATTTATAATATTCACTATCAATACTCGTTAGTTATTTGTATAATAGCGATTTTAACATATTTTTTCTGGTGTAACAGCAATGGCCGGCAACATAATCCCGGCCATAGCGACCGCGAACGCCATAGTGGCGGGGCTGGCGGTGCTGCGCGCGCAGGCCGTGCTCGCCGGGCAGCTGCAGCACTGCTCCAGCGTCTACCTGCGGCCCAAGGTCAACCACCGCGGGCAGCTGTTCGTGCCAGAGAAGAGTGAGTAGACTTATAGAACAATTAAAAAGATTACAATATTTTTTTTCACTTCTTACACTCTAAAATGGCTCGTGGTATAGGCGGACTAAAGTACTTTTTCATTTTAATTTCCTTGTAAATAAAAGCCCTGGAAATCCACAAACAGCCAGATACATGTTGCCATTTGATGATGTTGCCCTTGTCGTCGGAGTGCGCCGCCTACAACCTCCACCGCCTTAGTCTTCGTTTCGGAAATGTTGCCTGTGTACTGTACTAATTTATTATGTTCTAACCCCAAAAACTCTTTTCTCGCAATCGAGGTGAAAAGTAGTGTTTAACTCGAGACTATAAATCCATAATGACACTCTAACTTCATCCAAATCTGTACAATGTCAGTAAGTTAGCCACATGAGGGTTTTTTTGCACGTCCTTTTATATAGTGAATCTACATGCGCAAGAAACTAGCAAGTCATTTTTTCAATTATATATTATAAATCATTACAAATAAAATAAACAACATTAAAGTAAAAATGTTGACTAGGAGAACAACAGGACGAAGTCTTTACTCCAACAGAACAAAGGTATATCGCGCGGCTTGCATGTGTGCGTGTCTCGACCGTACGCGCCGCGAGCCACCACAAGCAAACTCAATAGGACGGAACAAGCCGGTTTAGTCGGGGCGCCGTCGCCGCGATTGGTTGCGTGCGTATTAAGTATCGGGTAACGGGGTGGAGACCTCCTTGTCTATTTTTACTGGCGGACGAACAGGATTTACTATGTAAAAGCTATACTGGCTATTGACTAAAAGCTGCAGCTGATTATGACCAAACAGAATCTTGTAAACGCGCCGTTACGCCCAACAGCGCACACCTTAACAACTATGAGGAAAATCCGTAATTCCTGATTACGGATTTTCCTCATAGGTATATAGCGCGGCGCACAGGAAGGCCATAGGATATTATATCTATTTAGGGTTACTCTTTCTTGAGGCTCTGAAACAGACCTCGGGAGGAATTTATGAAATTTTAGAAAAATCGGATGTTCAATTTTTGATTTGTTTTTTGGCAGGGCATTAGGTCTTTTGATACACACATACTAAGAGCACTTTCAGACAAGCGTTTTTTACGCTCGTTTTGACATGCGCGCTACAATTCGTACTTCAGTAAGCCGCACGCGCGTATACGCGCTCATTCCAAGGTGTTCGCTTGAATTGCGTGCGTCTGATTTTCGTGATCACAAGCGTCAACGGCAAGCGCACCTACACTCGTACGAGATGCGCGTGTGGCAAATTGCGCATTTACGAGCGTACAAAAACGAGCCTATACTCGCTGGAAAAACGCTAGTCTGAAACCGCCCCGAAATACATTATACCTATATTCCTATTCTTGTAGGATTCGTGTTTTGGTATTTATTTCAGAAGGGGCACAGCTTAATTGGATAAAAGTAAAGAAGAAAAAAACATTTCATGTACGGCCCAACCGATTTCCATGCTTCAAAACTAAGAACAACCCCGATCAAACTAGGTTTCTTTTGGAAAACAAATCTCATCCGAATCGGCCCATCAGTTTAGGCTACGTTGCCACAGACATACACACAGATGTGTAAATATTTTGATACACACGTTAAACGCTTGAATTCATTGACATTAAGTTGAGATCGCAGAGATTGTATTTTGATGCAAGTGCGGAAAGTATGTCATTAATGTCATTATACAAGAGTCACGAGGTGTGTGACTCGGGACTGCTGAAAATGACAGTTCCGTATGTGTATCAAACAACGTTTGTAATACATTTGCGAAAAAATTGTTTCAATGTATGAAACAAAAAAACAGTAATTAAAAGAGCCAATTTTCCTTAATTCTTAGTCTGAAAAAAATCACTGTACAATTTGAACAATAAAGGGTAAAAAATATGTATTTTTGAGCCACTTTTTGAGCAACTGTAATAAAAGTTACCATTTTACTTACCGTTCTGCCATTATTATTATCTATAGGTGTAAACTTCGAAACACCACCAAACAATTATTTCCATGATTCTGTTATGTATGGGTACCTAACAACTGCGCAATATTGATGGCTAGAAAAGAAATAACGAACCGTTAACCACAATTAGTCATGCATGGTCAACTGAGAATGAGTAATTTATTGTGTTATGACTGCTATTATGATGTACCTGTACGCAACGTGTTAGAAAACTAATCACAATGGGCATTCAACGTTGTTTCATAATCATATCTGACTAATGAAGCATAATGTTATGGAGGTGGAGAAAAACATCGGGGATTTTTGCTTTCGATTTGAATTCTGTTTGTTTTTCGAGCACTAGACTTATGCCTACATACATACTTATACCCAGCAGTGGTAGCGGGATGTATTTAGGCTGATTTTCTCCATTTAAACAACTAGCAGTATAGTTCGTTAAATATCCGTGGGAGCGCTTGACGTAAAGAAACTCAATTAATTGTCTTCTCTGAACAATGTAATTGTATGTATTTTTTTCTGAAACCGTGTACTTTTCAGGATTGACATAAAATAAACCTAACCTAACCTATTGGGTTCTATGCAATGGTATTTTAAATAATCCTGAAAAGTACACGGTTTCAGAAAAAAAGGCTATGCCAAATGATGATTGTGCGAAATGATGAATTATGCCAAAAAAAGTTATGCCAGATGAAGGGAACCCTAAAAATATAGATGAGATATGTCATATGACAAGCTTTGGAATTTTCTTATGTGCCAACTCCTATAGAACCAAACTGTTAAAAATATTTTATGTGCACTTAGTAGGCAAATGTATTTTATTTACATGTTTTGTTGCAGCACTAACGCCCCCCAATCCAAAATGCTACGTCTGCGCTCCGAAACCCGAAGTGGCTCTCGCTTGCAACCTAAAGGCGCTGACTCTCAAAGACCTCAACGCAGCCTTCAAGGAAGGCCTCAACATGCAGGCGCCGGACGCCACCGTCGAGGGCCGGGGGCTGGTCGTGCTGTCCTCCGAGCCCGGCGAGACGGACCACAACAACGACAAGACGCTCGAAGAGATCGGCTTAAATGACGGCTGCGCTTTACTAGTCGACGATTTCCTCCAAAACTATGAGGTGAGAGTCAGATTACAGCAAGAAGACGACGAGAAAGCTTGGCGTTTGGTCACAGATGCAGACGCCCCGATGCCAGCGCCGAAGGAAGAGGAAAAAGCAAATGGCTCCAACGGTTCAGAGCCTAAACCTGGCCCGTCGAGATCCAGGCAAGACAGTGACAGCGATATGGAGATAATAGAGGAGGATGATGACGGCGAGCCAGCTGCGAAACCCCCAAAGCGCAGGCGCACGGAGATGAGTGACGAGGTTGTTGAACTTTGTTAGTCCCTGAAGTTGGCAGGGCAATGCCTTTTGTAGGTTTGGTTGTTTACACTGCAATAACGCGCGCGTTTAAAGGTATTAGATAGATATATAGATGTGTCCTAGGTCCTAATCATTTGTAGGATAAATTAACCCATTCGCGCATTCTTCTACCGTATTAATGTACTGTATACCTCGCACAAGTCGCAAAGAAGGTTCTTACATTAAAAAATGTTAAGAAAATAGCGCCAATAGAAAAAAATACAAATAAACCCAAAGTGATACTCAAAATGCCGCTGGATTTGTTACGCGCTACTGCAGTACCAACAACTAAATTCGTATTAATTATTCACTGTATAAAAATTTAAATTCCTAAAACTTTCCAGTGTTATCTTTGATGACACATTTTTCTTAACGATCAGAGATTAGTCCGGTATTAATGTTGGATTAGTATGAGAAGTGATTTAACGGAAAGATACTAGTTTCAAACGTTAATGTTTAATAATTGATAAGGATAAGTTTTAGATAATACATTAACTTCGTGACGTCGAAGTCATAAATATATGCACGTTCCCAAAACGTCAAAAATATCTACTCGCCTCTATGCCACCGACTTAAGGTCTATGTTAATTGACGTAATGGCTGTATGGATATTATTACTTTCGACTGTACCTAGTTAATATAATATTAGTATTTACTCCTGTAAAATGTGGAGTCATAAATGTAAGAACAAAAGTAATTTAAGATCTGTAACAAATGTTTAAAATATATGTATGAATAAATTGGCGAAACAATTTGATGATTTTATTGATGCTTCTATTTCTTTGTACGGTTTTGTAGTAATATTATTGAATATCTAGATGATATCACAATTCCTTATGGACAGTCAGCGTCATATAGTTGGTAGCATCCAAAGTAGCCAAATAGTTCGTTACACGCCCTTGTTACTACGGTAATAATGACGTGTAACGTACTATTTGGCTACTTTGGATGCTACCAACTATATGACGCTGACTGGACAACAGTAATCACCTTTACTACTGCACCATAATTAGTTTCCTGTTAGTTCATTTAAATAAACGGTTTGGATAAATACTTACTTGGTGAACGATATAGCTACCTAAAGCCGGGGTCAATAGAAATGACAAAATATGTAAACAAAACGAAAGGGACCTATTTACCATTATTACACCATAATCACTTACTTTTGGACACCGCGTGAGGTGACTTTTACATTCTGTTTAAGATAACTATTAACCCCCTTTATTTAAATCAAAACTCGTTTGCACAACTCGAGGACTTGATATTGAGGTTATGTGTCAAACTGGTTTGTTTACATCTTTTATCATTTATATTGAACCCGACTTATTGACGACGAATTAGATTAGTGGGTAGTGATTGCCTAGGCCTACGAAGCTACGGTCCCGCCCGGGTCCGATTTCCATTATGGGCAAATATTTGTGATGAGCGCAAGTATTTGTTCCAGAGTCTTCGTCTAGTACCTATATTACAAGCCTAGAGCTTAGTTTGCGACTAAGTCAATTTTTGTGAGATTGTCTCCCGATATTTTAGATAGATTGGCACCTACCGATTGTGATTAAGACTGATCACCTCTTAACATTTTATTCATAACATTGAGAAGGTGAACAAGTACTCTCAAGACTACAATTCTAAGAGGATAAAATTGAATGGGTATTTTCCCTATGACTAAAAGCGCAATTCACACAAAGGGCGGGTCGGGCGTATTGTCGTTACATTGCGCACTCTGTCAAATGGCCTATCAGACCCACCCTCAGTGTGAATTGCGCATAACTTAGTTTGTTTAAGTCATAGTCATACACCCATATTCAATAACGTCACTATGAGGTCTCACAGTGCTCACGAATGCACAGGGTGGTTCAAATTGTCTCAAACAAAAGGTGGTCTAAAAGGACCCACAACAAAGCAGTGCATTTACTTAGTCAAGGATCCCTTAACCTCTCGTATGCGGTAGGCAGGAAAATTTGTTGACGGCTCAGTGCGGCGACGCGGTCACGTGACCAGTCACGTGACATCAAACCCACAGAAATAGCGGCCATATTGAATAATTTTATGTAAGGAGCGATTTTTGGTAAATTTGATCACTTTATTGGCTAACCTACAATAAATTTCAACCCTATGTAGCTTCACAGTAAGGTTCAAATTAAATTCGCGAAGGCACGCAAAGATTTGGTGCAGATCTGCTCCCTAGCAGTTTGCGTATATGGAGCAGATCTGCTACTACGCATACGAGGGGTTAAGTATTGTTTGTGAATAAGAGTGTTAGTATCATTTGTGAATTCAATTTAAATGACAATATTTTTGGTATTTTTTTATTTTACCTTACACATAATAATATCTAAATTACAGTACATTAGCATCTTACGCAATTTATTTATTGCATTATATTATGAACACAATATCCTAAGTAAGGTACTGAAGGCTTGAATTTAAAGTCTAAACTATTTTACAAGTGTAAAATCTTTGAATGAATTTGTAAAGCACCACAAAATACGGTTTCAAGTACACATTGAACAGGAAAACTTAAGTAGAATTTGTTAAATGTAATTGCAAAACCCTTGCTAAGTACAATAGAGGTTTGGTGATTGTAATAAGTTAGTAATACTTCATAAAAGAGTTTACATTCTAATAAAAATAAAGCACAAAAATAATTCTATTACAAAAATAATTTCGTAATTATGCAAAACCGCAGAACTAATAAAGGTCTGAGGTATTTCTTTTCCAGAGATCAATTAGGTAAACTAACCAAAATGCAACAGTTAAATTCAGTTAAACACTTCTAAAATTTGGCCAGTGTTAGATATAAATAAGTTAATGCCAGCAAAAACTGGCCACTCATGTGATAGTCAAATCTAATATAGATTAGCATTTTTTCGTGATATGTACTAATGTTTGAATAAAAAGTTTTTTTTATTGGCATGTGACAAATATTTCTAAGGTCGAGGTCAATAGAAATGAAAGATGTACATAAATCAGTACTGGTTGACACATACCTCACCCTCAATATTTCTGCAAAACAAAATGTAAAAGTAACAGTCAAGTGTGTACAGTCAACGTCATATAGTTGGCATCATCCAATGTAGCCAAATAGTATGTTACTCATCATTATTGCCATAGTAACAAGGGAGTGTAACGAACTATTTGGCTACTTTGGATGCTACAAACTATATGACGCTGACTGTACATCATTAAGTATACGTCACTTGATGTCAAAAAGTATGTGATAATGGTGTAATAATGGTTATTAGGTCTGTTTGGTTTTGTTTACATCTTTTATCATTTCTATTAACCCTGAGTTTAGTAAAATATGAAAACATGGCACATGCCACCCATAAAAATGTGATTCATCAATTTTCACATTTTTACAGCTTAGTAAGGCATAGATGGCTAGACACATTTCACACAGCATCAGCAGTAAAAACAGGAATAAATTAACATCATCACAGTATTGATTCACTGGTATTGAAAATTAAAGCAGCAATCTTCATAAATACATATCAATAAGGTTTCACATAATCTTATCACCAAACTAATCTTACACAAGTAACAGTCGCATACAGACCAAGTAAATATTCATCAGATAATTATTCTACTTCTCTGGAAGCATTCCGTATTCTATAAGAAAACGTTCCACATCTGTGGCATAGAAATCATTACCCAGCTCTGTGACCAGTTGGACAAAGTTCCCGATGATTTGGCCGTTCTTATACACCAATAAAGCTGGCACACCATCAATGTGGAAATGGCGACTTAGCCCTGTGATATCCACAGCAATGCGACAAAATTTAATCTCAGGGTAATCACCAGCCAAAACGTTTAAGCATCCATCCATAGTACCACACGCAATAGACTTCTTGTTATAGATGTGAATGATAACGGCCACTTTTGGGTCTTCCTTGTCAATGGCGCTCAAAAATTCTTCACCAGTTTTGAGAGTTACAACCTTACCGAATTTGGGTGATTTCTTCATTTGCGTCATAAGTTCTTGCATACGCTGCTTCTGGTACTTCATCAAGAAATCCTCATCGAGAAGCTCGTTCAGTTCGTCTTCCAAAACCTCCTGATCTTTGTCCTCTTTCTCTTCACGTTCTGTCTTCACTGTTAATGTCAGTTTCTTTGCCAGTGCAACGCGCTCCTTCTCCAATGCCCTACGAGTTTCAGCTTCTAGCTGTTTGAAACGTCGCCAGTCTTCGAGAACCCCTTTAGGCCCCGTGTTGCTCGCGGAACCCGACCAACTGTTAATTGGTGGCAACTCCGCTGGTGCTGCCTGTGCTTTAGGCGGATTACCTTCTTCATCACCGCTTCTGCTGTCCTCGTCACCAGACCCCTCATCTTCACTGCTACTGCAATAATTGTGCAGTTTCTCACCCAATATTTTATCTTCTAAAGTAGCCATGACACTATTCAAATTATAACACAATTAGACTCCCACTCCAATTACAGCCGAGTACGCGGAGTACGTGACGTGATGAGGAAAACAATTATTATGATACAATTTACACGGTGAAACAAACAATAGGAAAATTAGCGAACACAGCTACTACACCGCACAACTCGAACTCGCACAAGCACGCTCAAACTGTTTATATTTTATACTTTTTCTTTTTCAGAGCGTTTTTAGCTTTTTTGTCAACTCTTTGCTTTGGAACGTAACTTTTCTCTTTCGATTATTAAAACAGTAGCTCAAACATACGTGCTTGACGTTATGTACTTATGTTCTTTATACACTCGCGAGCAAAAGTATCGAATCACTTTGCATTTTTTCATGTGCACCCAATATCTTTGTAAATCGGTTTATTTTTCTAAATTACTTAAATGTAATTACGTTTCTTGAAATATTACCTTAATAAAAAGCTATGAAACATAAAAATTGGCCCAGAATTTTACAAATTATGGGCAATTTCCTGGTTTGTGAGCCTTTACTCGTTACGACGTGCACGAGTTGCACTACCCTTGACCCCTATATAACGGGGGTAGAGGGGGGGTTCCTTATCAGTCCCTTATCAGAAGTCGACCGGTACACATCTCCGCATATTATCCTGTGAAGAACATCTGGAAAAAATGGAAGCCACTGAAGCTCAAGTCGCCGTAGTCGTCTACCTTCTGCAAGAAGGGCGTAGTCAGCGTTCAGTAGCTGCCGAGGTGAATCTGAGCCAATCTACTGTTTGTAAACTTTACCAGAGGTTCCACCAAACTGGGTCTTTTACTTCAAGACCAAGAAGCGGCCGTAAAAGGTGCTCATCAGAGAGGGACGACCGCTTCATCGTCTCAACATCTCTCCGAGATCGTCACCTTACTGGAGTTACCATCCAGAAGCGTCTTCGTGAGGTGCGAGGAGTAGCTGCCAGCGAGTGGACAATTAGAAGAAGACTCAAGGCAGCGAATTTGACACCCAGGAGGCCTGCGACGGGGCCCAGGTTGCTGGCGCGGCACCGTGCAGCCCGAAGAGCATTTGCGGAAATTCATAAGAATTGGACGCTCGAGCAATGGACCCCAATTCTATTCTCGGACGAGTGCAGAATATGTCTAAATGGCTGCGACCGAAGGGGAAGAGTCTACAGGAGATCAGAAGAGCGATATGCTCAGTGCTGCTTCTCCGAAAGAGTCGCCTACGGAAGTGGCTCTGTTATGTTTTGGGGCGGCATCTCGTACGACGCGCGGACTGAGCTGGTTTTCGTGCCTAGCGGTGGTCGTGGGGGTGGATTGACTGCTGCCAGGTACATAACAGAAATTCTGGAAGAGCATGTCGTCCCTTATGCTGGTATTTTTGACGAGGGGTTCATGCTAATGCAGGATAATGCCCCTTGTCATACCGCAAGGGTCACCACTGCCTACCTCCACGAGGTGGGCATCGAGACCATGAACTGGCCAGCGATGAGTCCGGACCTTAACCCCATTGAACACATGTGGGACTATCTGAAGAGAAAGGTTCGGGCTCGGGATCCTGCTCCTGCCGCTGTTGAAGAGTTGAAGATAGCTTTGCAGGAGGAATGGGACGCCGTTCCTCAAGACTACATTAGAAAATTAATTAGATCGATGAAAAATCGCTTAAACTGTGTTAGCAGAGCTAGGGGTGGCAATACCCGATACTAATTTAATAATAATAAAGAGTATTGTATGATAAATAAGCCTTTTATTCCAAGTTTGCCTTGTTTATTTTTACCGTATTTTCAGGCTACTTCCGTTATTCGGTTTTTTTTGTCCAGCCTTTACGCCTTGAATATTAAATTAGCACATTTTTCAATGCGTTACATTATTAGCTTTTATTTGGTACCATAATTTTCAGATTCGGGTGGGAAATTACAAAGATATTGGGTGCACATGAAAAAATGCAAAGTGATTCGATACTTTTGCTCGCGAGTGTATTCGAAGCACTACACTTCACTACACAGTGTTTTTCAGCTACGATGAGTTCTGTGACAGCCGTATTTTGTAATTTCAATTACTTTCTATACTCATATGCGAAGTATTAAAAATAGGCGATTAATTTTTGAAAATCCTGAACGGCGTCGCTATTTGTGTAGCAGTGTAGTTTTATGTAAACTTAAAGAAAGTGTAATATGTGTTTATATGAGCTGTCACAGAACTCATCATAGGTGAAAAACACTATTTTATTTAACATTTATGCGTTTTCAGTTTTATACTGCTCGAGCATTTATTATTTGAGCTTAAACGAGCTTCAACTCAATCAATAGGATAGCAAGATTTAACTGGCAACTCTGGCAAGGTAAGGTAGTGACAACTAACCTTAAAGATAAATGTGTTTATCTTATTTTTAAATGTTGAAAAACCATGTCAATTTTTTCTAAGACTTAATGTAACGTCCTGAAATACGTAGAAATGAGTAAGTCTTTTTAGATAAGAATATATGACTGAAATACGCAATAAAAACACACGAATTGTCTAGTAAACTTTCACGATCTTACAGGTCAAATTTTGAATAAAGTTCGGGATCTTGATCCAAACGATGTGGACGGCGCTAAGGAGGCATTGTCTGTGTTCTTTACAAATTTATGGAAACACAATGACGGTGACTGCATCCGATGGCTACAAGCACTAGAAAATGTTATAAACCGGTAACCATTATTTACATTACAAACACAAAAAATATAAAGTTACTAGGTAGTTACATTATAAGTAACTTGATAACCAGTGGAGTATAAAAACTTTTTTTTTAAGGTTTCCCAAGCTTTGTGGCTCACAACGGACTGCAATAGAAAAATACTTAACTGTTTTTTTAGACTCCAGCAGTTATAACACAGTTGTTGAAGCTGCTAAGTGTGCACATGCTTTACAGCAGGTAAGAACTAGGTTTACATTATAAATTTAATCAAATGATTGTCCTGTGTATATAAAAAAAAACTTAACACATTTAATGCACTCTGATTTCCATACAAAACTGACCCGCCTAGCACATTGCTGGAACTGAAAGTGTCAATATAGTTTCGAAAATTTCTATGATCCTTGTTTTGGCCTAATAAAAAAATATAAAACACAAACTGCTTTCAAATTAGCTTCTAAACTAAGTATGCAGTACTAGTAATACATTTCTAAAACCATATTCTCTTTAATAATTCCTTCTCAATCAATAGGTGAGGCCTGGCCAAGAGAAATCTGCCACCCCTAAAGTATGCTGGAGAGACCAGCTGAATGCTCTTAGCAATGCGGTACACTCTCTCATCTCTGAAATATTCCCCAATGCTGCTAATATTTACAGAAATACTGAAGAACAAGAGGTATTTATAACTTTTTGTTAGTGATAGTGTAAAACCATTAAACTACTGAAGCAAATAAACTCCAATATTGCATAACTTAGCTTAAAAACATTCTTGCACAATATTGAAATTGTTACTAAGGTGAAATTGTCATAGAGATCTTTTTTAAATGATTTAAATAATATTTTTAAATTTTACACTTCTGAGTGTGTGACTAAAGTTGTGCTGTTTCAAATTATACTCGAACATAGACTAAACTTTTATTTATTCCTTATAAAAGCAAACAAACATGGTCTTATTTCATCAACTGTTCAAACTACAAGTTTATTATAACTTTTATTGTCATGTTTATCAATGGTGCAGACACAACCTTCAACTTCACTGCTGCAATCAGCCTTGAGTGCCATAACCGTTGTGACCGGACAGAGCAACATTCTGAACAAGGAAGCCCTACTCTGCACACGGCTTAGGAATGTGTTCATCTTTATTCAGGCCATGCTTGTGTGAGTATACTGTGATCATTCTTGGTGTGTTTATTTTTCACGGAATGCATAAAATTTGTCATACCTAAAATGAATGATGGCCCTATTTAAACTGCTCCACACCTACCCCACCCTCACCCTGGCAAGCACACAGCATTTGGCGTTACAGGTGCAGGCATAGTGCATGCACGGGTCTGCGAAGTTGCTTTCATTGTGGTCGCCATATTTACCGGCACTTTGCAAGCTTACTAGACAGTGCGTCTGCGATTTGATTCGACTTCTTTTGATCTGATTTAAAGAATGACTGCGCTTCTTCTCAGCGGTGGTCCTCTTGCGAAAGACTGGTAGATTTTTAACAAGTATAAATGTCCATGGCCTATTTACTGCATAAAAAAAACTCATGATTTTAGCTGGAATAGTGTTTGGTGGACTAGCAAAGCAAATAAGGCCATCTGTCCTAACTTTAATGAGCCGTCTTTGAATCGTAATGGATAGCAGATTGATTTTTTTTAAGCGTTTTTGTTTATAATTAATTGTGGAATGCCATAACTCGTTGAAGATGAGTATGGGGCGAGTTTTAATATGAATGTCGACTCCATATCTCTCTATAGTCTTACCGTGCTATGAAAACTCCGATCGCTGCTATTAACGATCCGCAATATTGTTTATTTTCTACTCCAATCTAGGGAAGCGTCATAAATGAATTAGTGCAAACGCTATTACGCTCATTGAACACAAAATGGGCACATTCCAAAATAATTTGCTCCTGCACTCATCATCATCATGTCAGCCGAAAGACGTCCACTGCTGGACATAGGCCTCCCCCAAGGCTTTCCACTCACACCGGTCTTGTGCTTTTCGCATCCACCGCGGTCCCGCGATCCTGACGAGGTCATCACTCCATCTTGTTGCAGGCCTACAGCTCGTCTTCCGGTCCGCTCTTGCACTGAAAATCATCTTACTGACTGATTTTGGAATGTTTCCGTTTTGCATTCAATAAACGAATTCAGTTTGTAGCTTCTCTTCGTGTAGCACATCTCTATTTTCCCCCAGTGAGATATACTCAGTAGCGAAGCCTGTCCGACCCCAGCTGATCCTAGACGTGGTGATCCGTGCGCTCGGGGCCAGCGCGGGCGCAGGCGCCGCCGACGTCGCCGGAGTCAAGCAGCAGGCGCTTAGGACCCTCGACGCGCTCGTAGCTTGGTAAGTTTTACAATACATTGCGAATTTAAAAAATCTTTCAGGTGAAGTAATACACTGCACCGTACAATATAATACAACTATTTATTTTATAGGTACAATAATAACAAAAATATATTTGATCCTCATAACGAGCCCTTTTATTTGATATATGAACTTTTCATACCACCTTTTCCGGTATAGCATACTTCCGGTTCAAATTTCGGAATGGCGACAGGCAGATTCGTATTCTGCAGGTTAAAACCCTCTGATAACGTTGTCACCCCAACTGTTTCATGATTTTCTGCTTGCATTCTAATCCTTCAAAAATGGTCCTAGAATATAACGGGAGAGAAACGTTTTCGCATTTTGTATGGAGATTATTAGCTTCACAATCCTCTTAAGGCCGAGCCACACCGGGTGCGCGCGCACAGACGTGACGTGCGCGTGCGCTTTTTTTGCCGTTGCATAGGGAAATGTCGTATGAAAATTCATACAATGTAGTGGAAAGCGCACGCGCTCGTCACGTCTACGCGCAAGCATACGGTGTGGCTCGGCCTCTATTGTGTATCCGAACGTTTTAATAATCATTTTTATATTTTGCAGCTTAGGCCCAAACCTGATTCCATTCTCGCCGCTAGTCTTCAAATGTGTGATGCAAACGCTAAGATGGAGCTCTGATAATGCAGATGATGAATCAACGTAAGTGTTGCTTCAATACTCTTTATTTGTTTATTATTTCCTGCATACATTATACATGTAAAACAAGTGTTTTATATTTAACAGACTGACTTACAGACAACTTTAATTTTTATTTTTATTTTATCATTCTACTCTCTCTACTTGTTCAATTTTCGAGTAAAGCACTTTTCCCAAAAATGATACGTAAAGATATCTTTAAAAAGTCCCCAGAAAGTTAAGAATACCAGACATTGATCAAAAGCCTCCGGTAATTAGAGAGGTCCGGTAACTAAGTAAAGTATGATATTCCCACAGACATTATATGTACAGGTAGCGGCACGTAAGTCTAGCGCTGACCGTTTGTGCGCAGAAGTCGAAAATAAGGTATCTCGGGGGAGTGAAGGGGGCGTGCGCGGGTGAGCGTATGCGCTTATTGGCTCTCCAGTCGTACTCTGTCCCCCGCACTGATATGACGCTGTTCTAAATTACATTGTTATTACTGTTGTTGTTTTCTGTTAATTTTGAGTTTGTTTTTAATTGACTGTTTTAATTAAGTTTGTGTTTATTTGTGATTTTAAACAGTGAATATGCCTAGAAGAAATACTGTTTTGAGAAGACAGGCACGGAAAATGGTATATGATGTGCACGCTTTTTTAAAGACAGAACATTTACATACATACATACAGTACATTTATTGAATCTTTGAAACATATGAAACTGGTTTAAACAAACTAGCTTATATATAAAAGAAGGATAAATAAAAACACGTTCTTTATTAGTAAGGATTATTATTTAATCAATTTGTAGAGATAACAATTGCGTGCGTAACAGTACCTATGCGCAGCTATCCCCTCCACGTTCCGTTCACCGCTAGACTTACGTGCCGCTACCTGTAACACAAGGGAACACAGCATTTCACCATGATTTTATAACTTTAAATTCACACTTGATTTCAAAATAACATTATTTCCCATAAGATATCCCACGCTCGTTCACCACAACAAAAATTTAACGCCATATGTCGCTTAAATGTCACTTAACAAAGATGGCGACTGCGACGGGTTCAGAATTGTCTATGTGTGCCTTGGTGTTGCAATAAATGCAAAAAAGAAATAGATTTATACGATTTAGTATTAGAGGGAAAGGGGTAGTGGCATTTTTTATACTAGTCTATGTAGGCGTGAAAAAATGTTTAGTCTGCTAGTTTATATAATGTTTGTGGAAATTCCATAACATATCATATCATATTATATTATTTGAATTTGGAACTATCGACCTGTGACAGCAATGTGACAGACAGCCTTCATAAAGACTACAAAGGTAAGCAAGAAAAGGTCACATGGCACAAAACAATTTATCAAAGTGAAAACTATTTTGACTCCATTAAGATTTCTACACCAAAGGCACCATTATTAAAAAAACAATCTGAATTGCTTTTTATTTAAAATACTCATATATAAAAATACATGATAAAAAAGTGCGCGTTAAACAATTTCCCTACAAAAGTACCAGGGCATCATAAACCAAAACCAGTTCTCGTTCAGAGCAGAGATCGCGCGATTTTCTCTTTATTTACGAGAACCTCGCTGCACCATCTCCGTTTTATGCGCGCCTAGTACATCACGACCGGTCTGACGAGTATCACATTGTGAATCGTTTCAATCAATTAATAAAACCGACTAAGCACGAGTCGGACTAGCGCCCTGAGGATTGTGCAAATGTGGTCATCAATATTTTACAACTTTAACTTATTTAACTTTTTTTAATCTTTATACTAGTTGTTGTTCTTTATGCTTCATGCTTCGACCATTGAGAGCATCCTAGACTCGTATGTATAAACGCCCGAGTCGCCAGGCCCACTCCTCCAGGATTTCCAGGAAGGCTCACTTTGCCTTTCACTGGTCTTTGCAGTAATGTCCTATTTATTTATTTATTTATTGGGAAACTAAAAGCGTACATAAATTCACACATTATACTATCACCTACCATAACCTAACGGGAATATGACGGAAAATATCGAGAAGCTATTTATTTCCTTACAAAGTAGTGAGCGTCCTTTATCTTGATTAAAAAGCTGCAATATAATATGCTATAATATGCTAATTTTTTTTATGTTGGTAAACGATTCTGTTATTACATTATTAAGTAATAATTCACAGAGAACAGTAACAAAAACAACCGCGAAACAATGCAAGCAACTTATTGACTGTAGACGCTCAGGTCACGATGACGTCACGCTTCGTTCCACCAATAGTGTTGCGTTTTGAAAATTTGCGAGGGAATTAAAAAAAAAAACAGCTGTTTAACGATTTTTCACAGGTGAAACAAGATAAGTTTGAAAAACAAATACGCCTGTATAAATCTATAGTAATAAAGTTTTTTTTGTTTTTGTTTCGGAATTGCATGCATATTCCCTATTCTTGAGAAAAACTGTGAATTGTGAGATATATGTAAATGTAATAAATCTTAATAGGTATTTTCCCCTTCAGCGGGGCACGGAATTAGTAGAATATACCTTGTCTAAAGAACAAATTCAATAGCCCACATACAATAGCTATTCATTGAAGTTAGATTTCATGTGTTCCTGCATTTTTTCATGCGGGGTTCCAGTTTAGCGATTCAGAGCCTTCTCTTTTTTTTGTGTATTTAACAGCAAGACGGTAAGTTATTAATAGAGTACTTGTTGCAGTAAAGTTCGAGTATCTGCCTACAACACGCTAGGTCTGTGGCTGACTACCCTCCGCATACACCGCGCCGCGCCGGGCCGCGCGCGCGTCTGGACCGAGGAGCTCTTGCAGCACATCTCGCGTGACGTCACGCCTGTGCTACACGTAGTGCAGCTGTCTGTGAGTAGACGCTACTTGTTGTAGTCTCGGCTACAACACGCTAGGTCTGTGGCTGGCTAAGATATCGTCGTGCCAAGATATTATCTTCGGGAAAACTCGCTATGCTCCCGCGCGAAGCTTGGCCTCCTAAGAGATGTTGTGTTTGAATACGACTTTGAGGCTTTGAAGCCTGCACATAGAACTCGTTACATTTTCAGTAAAGGCGACTTTGTCGCTATTAACAAGGCAATCTCCGACATTGATTGGTCGTCTATATTCGCTGTAACGTCATTAAATGATTCAGTTGATTACTTTTATAACACTATTAATAATTTAATATCTACTTATATACCTACTAAACTACAAAAAATAGATTCCTATCCTATTTGGTATTCGCCAGCTTTAGTCAAATCTATAAAAGAGAAATATAAATATTTAAAAAAATTTAGAATATACGGCAACCACTCCGATCTGGCTTCATTCAAACTACTTCGGGACAGAATACGAGGGGTGATCCAAAAGTAATGATAACTAAATACTTTTTGCATCGATATACAATAATGACATATAGCGTTACTGGCAGTAGAGACTCCTCAGTAATATTTAGAAAAAAAAATAAAAAAAAATGTATTTGTCATTGAGTTTCAATTGTTTTTTTACGAGCGGTCGGAACAATAACGCAAAAATGGGGAAAATTGAGTTGAGAGCGGATATTAAATACTTCTGTTTAAAAAAAATGAGTACTAAAGACATATATGCTGAATTATTGGGGACACTAGGGAACTCTGCTCCGCCGTATTCCACAGTAGCACGCTGGTCGAAGGAGTTTAACTTAGGAAGAACATCCACTCAAGACGAACATCGCGAAGGCCGCCCTTCTACGGCCCTTACGGAAGATAATGTAAAAAATATCAATGAACTCGTGTTAACAGATAGAAGAATGACTACCAGACATGTAGTTGAGCTCACGGGGATTTCGTATTGCAGTGTTTAAAGAATATTAACTGATGAACTACACATGAAAAAAGTCTCCGCCCGTTGGGTACCTAGAATGTTAACGGCCGAACAAAAGGAAATACGACATAAGATTTCAAAGTGTAATCTTGAAAAATTTCGAGCTTATCCCGAAACTTTTTTGCGTCGATTTGTCACCTTGGATGAGTCTTGGATCCATCATTTTGATCCTGAGACAAAACAACAATCAATGACGTGGAAGCGACCCAGTTCCCCTACACCTAAGAAATTCAAGGTTGCAAGCTCAGTTGGGAAGATCATGGCTTCCGTGTTCTGGGATCCGAAGGAATCATAATGATAGAATACCTCGAAAAAGGAACCACTATTACAGGCTCTTACTACGCTGCCAGATACGAAGATTGAGAGAATTAATCAAGGAAAAGCGGCGGGGCAAACTTCGTGCTGGTGTCCTCTTTCACCAGGACAATGCACCCCCCCACAAGGCCGGTGTTGCGATGGCTGCTATTCGTGATGCAGGCTTCGAAGTGCTTGAACACCCCCCATATTCGCCAGATCTAGGCCCCAGCGACTTCTATCTCTTTCCACGCCTGAAGGAAGATCTTAGAGGTAACAAATTTTTGGATGACAGTGAAGTGATAGCCGCTGTGGAGGCATTTTTGACAAGTCAAGAAAAAAATTTTTTTTAAAGGGAATTCAAGGTCTAGAGAAACGATGGTCTAAGTGTGTAGACTTGCAAGGAGACTATGTTGAAAAATAAATTAGGTTTTTTTACATTTTATGTGCCTTTCATTCTGATTATCATTACTTTTGGATCACCCCTCGTACGTGTTCTGGAGAGTAATTTTTACCGTAATTACATTAAGTCTGTTGAAAAATCGATTGAGGTGAATCCAAAAAACTTTTGGTCTTACATTAAGACCCAATCTAAGTCCAATAGTATCCCGAGTAGTGTTTCGCTGGGAAATTCAGTGGCTTCCTCGGGAGAAACTATTTGTGATCTATTTGCCTCTTATTTTCATTCCACATTTTTAGATAACCAAGATCCGTTAGAGATTCCCTCTGATTCGGGTTCCAACTCAGATGCCACCTGTGATATTTTTGACATTCGTGTCGATGTTGATGAAATTCGCTCCCTTATTTTAAAACTAGACCCCAACAAATCGGCAGGTCCCGATCACTTGCCAGCCCGTTTCCTCATTCCTTGCTCCGATACCATATCTATCCCTATTGCCTTGCTTTTCCAGAGATCCCTTTCAGAGTCCCACATGCCTCATATTTGGAAATTAGCTTTTATTTCACCTGTGCATAAAAAAGGTTCTAAGCTGGATGTAACCAACTATAGACCAATATCCAAGTTATGTATTATATCTAAAATCTTCGAAAAGGTTGTATATAACCAATTGTACACAGCTCTGAAACAGACCATCAATCCTTCCCAACACGGGTTTGTAAGGGGTCGGTCGACAGTCTCAAACCTCGTACTTTTTAACGACTTCCTGACGGACTCCATGGTTGGTGGGCGGCAGGTGGATGTCATCTACACCGACTATAGCAAAGCCTTTGATCGGATCGATCATAATTTACTCCTGGAGAAGCTTCTGAAGGCTGGTATAAGAGGGGACCTCCTTCGGTGGTTCGCATCTTATATCGATAGAAGATCCCAAGCTGTTGTAGTTAATAATTTTACATCCGCCTGGTTGTCCGTACCCAGCGGTGTGCCACAGGGGTCTTTATTAGGTCCTTTACTTTTCGCCCTTTTCATAAATGATGTCAATTCATGTCTTCAATTTTCTCATCTACTCTGTTTCGCTGACGACATGAAATTATTTTCTGGCATTTCTTCAGTTGCGGATGCGGGCCATTTACAAGCTGATCTAAGTAGACTTGAATCGTATTGCGAACGCCATAAATTAGATTTAAATCCAGCAAAATGTTCAGTAACTACCTTTACACGTAAGAACCAAGCTGTTCATTTTGACTACAGCTTGAAGGGACTAAAACTTTCTTCTGAACCCTGGGTCCGGGATCTTGGAATAATTCATGACAGTAAACTAACCTTCGAAAAACATGTGGAAGCTATTATAAATAAAGCCTCCAAAGCGTTGGGATTCGTCATGAGAAGCTGTACACATTTCACTCAAGCTAAGACTTTCAAGATCCTGTACTGTGCTCTGGTGAGGAGCAATCTTGAGTACGCATCGCAAATTTGGAGCCCTAAATATAAATGCTATGTTGACAGAATTGAAAGAGTACAGAAAAAGTTTTTAAGATTTCTATCCTTCCGGCTAAAAATAAATTATAAGTCTGTGGATTATATTACCCTTTGCAAACGTCACCACTTTCTACCACTGTACAAACGGCGTGAGATTGCTGACCTAACATATTACCTTAAGATTGTCTCTGGACAAGTCGATTGCCCAGATCTCTTGAGGAAAGTTAGCTTCCGGGTACCAGCGGCCTCACTGCGTTTTAACCCACCAATTCAAATTCCTCTTGTGTCGACTAACTATCGGCGGAACTCCTTTTTGTTGCGAGCGGGTAAAACCCTTAACATTTGTGCTAAGGATATTGATTTAGATTTATTTAACACACCTATATCTACGCTTAGGCGGTTACTCAGTCAAAACTTCTTCACTTAGGCTATTAAGTGTTTATTATTCACTTTTTGTTCTCTACCATTGTTTATTGTTGCGTGTACATGTGGTTGTTCTCTTGTGCTCTTGGTGTAGCGCGGCGTGTGTGCCTGCGTTGGCTGTTATTTCTGCTATTTAAATACTTTGTCTCTATCGGTGAGAACCTTTAATTGGCTTTTTGTTACGTAATTTAGGTTCTATCTTGTTTTGTAAGCTGTTGGATCTCCAATAACAATAAATAAATAAATAAATAAATAAATATCAACTATCAGGAATACCTCTTTAATTTCCCTTGTACGCGTAGTTGAAGATTTGGTTGATCGGCTTGTAATATTATTGTTACTTACAGATTAACAATCAAACACGCAACTTATCCAAGAAGCAGAAGAAAAGGCAAGCCAGAATAATGCTGCAGCAGAGCTCCCTCGTCTCTTACTCGCCCAGTGAGACCAATAAAGTACCAACGTAAGATTACTTAATTAACTACGCTCAGGAGCAAAAATAACGGGTCAGAGTGCGTTTTTCATACTAAAGAGGCTATTTCGAAGCCTTGGTTCCTCGCCAGGGAATGCTTTTAGTGAAATCTGATGATAAATACCCCGAGCATCGATGCAGGACTTCCAGAGTGCCTAGGGTACCCAACTGAATGAATCTGCGGTTAACGCCAGAATTGTGCCTGTTCAGAAAAACATCTAAAATGGCCATAAATGTAAGGAAATCCAAGTGCTGACCCAAACTCTCCCGCTGTGGTGTTAACTGATTGTGCGATCAGTTAGGTATCTTAAGAACTTTTGACCTCCTCTATTGAACCTCGGAGTATCCACCATTAAACCTCACTCAAAATAAACCCTGGCGAGGAACCAAGGCTTAGAAATACTCTCGTTTGTATTAAAAACGCACTCTGACCCGGTATTTTTGCTCCTGAGTGTATTACGTTATCTAGTGGCGGAAGATGTCCTCACAAACTTTTACAATAATTGTTTTAGAATGTTTGTGGTGCTGACCACAAATAATTAAGTATTTATTAATTATATTTTTGTTGTACAGGTCCACTGAATCAAATGATGAAATAGCATTAGCAGCTTTGGAATGCACAGAAATATTCTTGACTGTGTGCGGGATATTTTTGAAACCGGCATCCCACAAGGTACATATGTTATGATTTATGATGTTTATAAAGTAATTTAAATTGTAATCATAGTATGTTCTAAAGATTTAGCTCAAGACGATTGTGAAGCTAAAAATCTCCATACAAAATGCAAAAACGTTAAACCCCTTAAACCTCGTCCGATTTTTACGGTTTTTGAATATGTTGTAGATATCATGAAAAACTATGTCTGTACGTTTTCCTTCCCAGGAAAATATTTCTTACAGCAAAACAAACTTAAAAACAAAGAATAGTAACGTACAGAATTAGAAATAGAAACATTTTATTCGACGAGCACAGATAAAAACATCGTAAAAAAAGACGATGGTGACACAGAAAAAATGCAATTTTAGAATAATGTTGCCATGGGTGATTCTGTGACGTCGAAATTGACACCGCATATGTCACGGCATAGACCGCGACGCTGGTTTTCAGTGGCGCCAACGTGACACACGAATTAGGTCTTTATAATAAATACAACATATTCAAAAATCGTGAAAATCGGACTTGATTTAAGAGGTTTGACAGCTACGCGATTTTAGCGGCTTTTCACAATCGTCTTAATTATTAAAAGCTTCTGAGTTTACAAACTTTTTTCGGCGGCTGTTTTTTTTTCCCTTCATCAGCTGTGTTTTGAAGCCAATGTAACCTCGGGAAGTAAGTACCTACAGGGAACATCTTCATGTGCTATTTTCTTTTAAACTTCGAGTTCTTATCTGTGAAAACCTGAATTGTTCTTAGCTATTGGTTTTCAAAATAAAATTTTAAAAAAAAGAAACTATGTTCTTAATTCAAAATGTTCATCTTAGGTCCTCCACGAATTACTAGTCCGCGAGTGCTTCCTACTAGAGAACTACTCTAGCGACCGTAGTATGGCGCTACTACGAGTTCTAGAAGCTTCTAGGAAGAGCGCCGGGCCCGGCGTGGCGCCGCCCACGCAGTACTGCCTGCAGGTCTACAGCGCTCTGCTCACCAGCAAAGATGCAGAAGTAAGTAGAAACTACTAGAAAGTCTACACGCAGTTTTGTCGATACTCATTTCATAGAACGTGTCAGTTGGTTCACATTTTGTGACAGTTACAAGTTTAACCCAAGTTTTATACTACGTTATTTTAGCTTAAGTTAGGAAATAATTAATAGGCTTCAGCAGAAAATAGCCTTTGATGAAGTGGAATGAGTCGAAATGATACATTGAATGAAAAGATTTCCGGTAAATCAAGGGGGGGGGGGGGACAGCCTTGTAGCCCTATTTTGCCGATCAAAATAATAATTTCATGATATGAGTCACAGATTTAATGTGAAAATTCTGAATCATAACGACATACAATGCAACATAATCACATTTTAGGCTTCGTTTCCATCCGAGCGGTGCGGGCAGCTAAGTGGTCTGCTAAGAAAAATCAGAAAAATAGGCTAGTAAAACAAAATAATCCTATTGGTGGATTTTTCCTCGCTACACCGCTTAGGTGTCTCGCACAGCTCTTGTGGAAACACTGGAAACGAAGCGTAACAGCTCATAGTTGTAAAAACATCTATTGTTTGCAGATTGCAAAATTTTGTTCCCAAGCTTTGCTGGACATAAGGCTGCATCTACACTGCTCGCCGCCGTCCCTCAACTTCGCTGCAGAAGTACAAAGAGAGAAAGAAATAGACAGTAACAAGAAAGTGTCAAGAAGGAACAGGGAGGTTTTGGAATCACTGTTAGGTGCTGACAAGTAAGTAGAAACAGATGCTTCCTCTGAGCGCTTCATGGAGACAATGTTTTCTTTCTACCATTTTGTAACGAAAACCAGTTATACCACTGTATAATATGGTTGATTTTCATCATCATCATCATCACACAGAGGAAAAAATAACTTGTTTTTGATTAATTCCTTAAACTACGTACTTCATATCTTTAGTAAATTTGAATATGTCGTCAACACATCAAATTACTGTTGCCAATTTCAGCTGCAGCTAAAAATTAAAAAAATATATCTTTTTACAGAATGCCCCCAGTAACAAACGACATAGAAACGATAGCAGTTCTTGACGAACCAACCAATAAAAGACCAAGACTTGAAGATGTTGATATATCCGACAAAATTAGTCTCAGCAGTAGTTCAGGGGACTCCATACAAATATGCGATTCTGATTCAGAAAACGAGGTCGAAGAAGTATCAATTATACATGAAATAAGTGCAGACGTACATTATACTTCAGAAGTCGAGCAAATCAATGAAACTGCGAATATTCATGACGCAGTTACTCAAATGCCGATGCATAATTCAAATGACGCAATCGATGGCGTTGAGAGTCCTAATTCTTTAGAAGTTGTGTATGGCAACCCTCAGGCGGAAACTGAACGAGTTTCTGTAATAGAGAAAATGGATGATGAAAATTTACCAAGCACTAACGAAACAGATGACGTGCAAATTACTTGCGGACAAGTTATGAAGTCTTTAGAAGAGGACACGAAGATCGAAAATGGGGTAAATGAAGAAATTAAGCTAACTGAAAATGATCCTAAAATCAATGGATTTAAATCTCCAGAGAAAAACGTTGATGTGATGGAGGAAAGTATGACATTGAAAATTGCATTTAATAATGATGGAGTGACCGTTGAAGATATGCTCGCTGATTTTGTTGACGAAGTCAATGAAAATCAGGTCGCGCAAGCTTAGTGTTGTTTATTTTATATTTGAAATCAGTGCCAAGGGTAAAATTAAAATTTAATCGCAATGCTTTAGGTGTATACTTTTAAATCTAAATAAATGGATTTATTGTCAGTTTTGTTTTAATGCTCTTTTTTCACATCATAATAATAATAAATTACTGTAACCTACCTACCATGTTAAAACAATATATTAAAAACTCGACTACAAAAAAGTATTGAAAAAGTATCGACCTTTATACTATTTAAGGCCATGTCCTATTCTCAGATTCAGAATAAAACCACTTCTACGTCTCATATCATATGATGACGAACAGTTTATTTAGTGCAAAAAATCGCGGATACCTAAACCACCGTATCAAATGGGAAGGGATCCTTGGGTCTACTACTCGCTTAGCTGAATATTCAAGATAGACTGCAAGTTATTTTTGAACAAAATAATCAATTGTAATATAAATAAATAAATATTTGATGAAAGATTTCCAAAATCAACCGCACCGAAGCACATCTTCCTTCTACATACCTCCCAAAGACTACTATTGTATACCTCCATGCCTTCATCCCCAGAGCAGGGGCAGAGGCAGAGCTACAGAATTACCGACAACTCCAAAAATTTGTTGATAATTCTGTAACCACATTTTGCACAATTAGGCTAAAATGATTTTAGATGCTTAGATGATTTCAGAATTTACTAATCAAAAGTGCAAAATGTGGACCAATGTCAAGAAGCCGATGAGAATGATTTGAAAATTCAGAAATAGAATTATGAATATAATCTGAAAAACTTTCTTCAAAAATAAGAATCACGAGGCGAAATGTCTCTAGGTTTTAGTTTTTTAACTTTTTTGTTACATAAACTGTTTTTGTCGTCAAGTTTTAGTTCTTTTAACTATATTATTTATTTAATCTTTATATACTCCGCCTTGACCAGTGTGTGTTGCCAGTGATGACTTACGGATCTGAGACGTGGGCGCTAACAATGGGCCTCATAAGGAAGCTCAACGTCACTCAGTGATAGAATCAGAAATGATGATATCCGCAGTAGAACTAAGGTTACCGACATAGCCCGAAGAATAGCTAAACTGAAGTGGGAGTGGGCGGGGCACATTGCTCGCAGGACTGATGGCCGATGGGGTCAGAAAGTTCTGGAGTGGCGTCCGCGGACTGGAAGACGAGCTGTAGGTAGGCCTCCAACAAGATGGAGTGACGACCTCGTCAGGATCGCGGGACCGCGGTGGATGCGAAAAGCACAAGACCGGTCTGTGTGGAAAGCGTTGGGGGAGGCCTATGTCCAGCAGTGGACGTCTTTCGGCTGACATGATGATGATGATGATACTCCGCCGTGTAACCTTTTGTTTATCCGGCGGCTTGTATATCCTTAGGGTTCGTGGAGGCAGGTAGAATTTTCATCGTCGGCTTCATATCTTTAAGCGGCGAATAGGAGAATCACTTGATCCCCTCTCTCTCTTCTTCGGAGGCGAGCATAAAGCCCACGCCGTCACTTTTTGAACGCACCTTGAAAACAATTTTACAACAAGCAACACTGGTTAGTTATGTCATGTCAAACCAAATTTGTCATATTGTGTTGATGGTAAACACAGCACGAGTGTTTTTATTTTGTTATTAATTCTCGTAAGATTAAACAAAAATGGTAATAGCAATAGGTTTTGAAGGCAGTGCCAACAAGCTTGGCATTGGCATTATGAAAGATGGAGAAATACTAGCCAATTGTCGGAGAACCTACATCACGCCTCCCGGTGAAGGTTAGACAAGGTTTTTTTATATTTTTCAGCTATATTTACCCACTAAAATCAACGTTGTGTAACCTAAAACCCATTTTTAACGTAAATGATTATAAATTATATCAAAATAGTCTAATAAAATGTACAGGTGTGCATCTTTTTCCTTTTAACCTCGCAATTTTTATTTTAGGATTTCTTCCACGAGAAACAGCTGAGCATCACCGGCAGAATATTCACGAAGTCCTGCAGGAAGTCTTTGACCAGTCTGGGTTGAGCCCCAGCGACATAGACGTAGTGTGCTACACTAAAGGACCAGGAATGGGTGCTCCGTTGATGGTCTGCGCAATTGTGGCCAGAACATGCGCTAAACTGTGGAACAAACCTATCCTGGGGGTCAACCATTGTATTGGACGTATCCTTTAAATCATGGTTATAAACTACAGTGCAACATGCTGTTGGCCAGATAGGAGAAAAAAAAAACTACAGGCTACTGTGTAGCACTTGTAGAATTGCTGGCACAGAATGTGTGAACTGGTGAATGTATAACTATGTCCTGATGTATATTTCTAGAATTTAAATTTTATGATCATTCATTGTATTCATTAAAAACCTATTATTTTTTGCAATTCACTTATGATAAGCACAAACAACTGCAACACAAGCTATGACTAATAGAGCAGCTTACAAGGGATTTTTTACAGTGAACTAGTTCATAAAAAACAAAAACACAGGCAACAATAACAACAACAAAGTCATTCGATTAATCTAGGTTTCCACATCTCAATAGGTATCTTAATATCTTCCAAATGTTCCTTAAATGGCTTACACAGACATAGAGATGGGCAGATTGATAACTAAGGCTGACAACCCAACAGTCCTGTATGTAAGCGGCGGCAACACACAGGTCATTGCATACTCGAGGCAGCGGTACAGGATATTTGGGGAAACCATTGATATTGCAGTTGGCAACTGCTTAGATAGGTAAGTGTTTACGTATTTATTTAGAAATTCATTACAAAGTATATGTACAAGGTATTAATATAAAATGTGGAATAAATCCAAACATGTTTTTTTTCTGGGCTATGGTACCAAGTCTTGCTTTAGTTTCACCAGTGTAGTCATTCTAGTAATTGTTAATCAAAAAATAGAAGAAATTTGAATCAAAATGAAAATCTAACCATATTTTCTGATATAATAGATCTTGTTAATTTTTGACTAAATCTTCTGTTGTGTACTTTCTTTGATTTAAGATTTGCGAGGGTACTAAAGCTGTCAAATGCACCAAGTCCAGGTTACAATATTGAACAAGCTGCCAAAAAAGGAAAGAAATACACACACTTGCCATACAGTGTCAAAGGTATTCCTGTTTTAAAACGTTCACTCAAGTACCAAAACAAATTTCAAATAACTTCAGTTTGACCGTAAGGCCAGCCAGTTCGAAGCAAGCTTTTACAGTTTCTGAGCTCCTGGTAACTCCCTCATCTGAATGATTGACAAATTAGAAAAGCTTAACGAACAGGATTCCTTCATGGAACCGTCACTCAAAAAGTATAATATATCCTTAAATGTGACAACCAACAGGAATGGACGTAAGCTTCTCCGGCATTCTCTCGTTCATGGAGGATAAGATTGATGAGCTGCTGAAGGAGTACACTCCTGAGGACTTGTGCTTCTCGCTGCAGGAGACTGTATTTGCTATGCTCGTGGAGATCACAGAGCGGGCCATGGCTCATTGCGGTTCTGATGAGGTAAGATTTCGTATTAAATCCATTAGTTGTGCTCTTTGGTTTTTTTTATTTAAATGTGCGCCTGTTTCTCTTTGCGTTAAAAATTAGACCAATCTTAATAAGGTTTTTTTGTATTAGATAGTTATCTGTTCATACGAAGCTCTTCTTTGCATTTTTTCTCAATATATTTGTTATTCAAGATGCTTGTGACCTCGTAAGGAGGCCTTTGCCCAGCAGTGGAAATTCTATTCATAAACATACAGTGTATATATTTTTTCTGGAGTTGCAATGTCACTTATTATTTTTCCCTAAGCCCACAGAGTGTGAAAACTTTGGGAAATGCTCATATAATTGATCAGTTGCTATGGTTCATTATTAGGACAATATACCTCGCTTTTATTTGAAACCTTAGAAAACCTGAAAGCGGTAAAATAACGTATAAACTCGGTCTACAGGTCTTGATAGTGGGCGGCGTCGGCTGCAACGAGCGGCTCCAGCAGATGATGGGCGTGATGTGCGGCGAGCGCGGCGCGCGGCTGTTCGCGACGGACGAGCGGTTCTGCATCGACAACGGCGTCATGATCGCGCACGCCGGCGCGCTCGCGCACGCCGCGGGCGCGGCCGAGGACTGCGCGCGCGCCGGCATCACGCAGCGGTACCGGACCGACGACGTGCTGGTCACGTGGAGGAAATAAATTATTATTATAATGTGCTGTTTTATTTTAATGCGTCATGAAACCAAAGGCAAACATTAATAATCGGGCAGTTTTCTCGTCGCCCTACTATATTTGTCTTATTGACTTCCGGCTCCTGTTTCTGGGCTGTTTTCCCTTCAGGCATCTGAAGATACCTAACGAACCTAACCTACCTACTTTTACAACCACAATTAGTATTCGAAGTTACGTTAGCTCCATCCCCGTCACTAATTATTTGAGACTAAATCGAGAGAAAACGTAACTTCGAAGTTCAAAGTAGGGCCTCTAATCGACAAGGAACAATGATGGACACTTGGTTCTTATTTTACAGAAGAACCCATTTAAATTTAGGTATATGAATTAAGTGTCCATTATTGGTGCCTGGCAGCTAAGTGTCAACACTGGTGCCATTATGACAAGCTTATGAAACTATCTTTCGTCGGCGACAGTACTTTTTTAATCATAATAATGGGGGGAGGGGGGAGCATGCCTCCGTCCCCTTGAAACGAAAAAAATACTCGGAGACATTTATTTTTTTTAATATACGTGCGTTGATAAATAATTACATGCTCGCCAAACTATTATCCAGTTTGTTGGCGAGTAAAGCGCTCAAAGTTATAGCTAATGATGCACCTGGGCATAATAACTAGGTAAAACAACCCTTATCAACTACTTAATTAAATCAATACAAAAAAAAGGTTTATATTTAGTAAATACAGATTAAACACTATTTGGTACAAACCCTAAAAATACAACAAAAAAATAAAAATGCTAAAGTGCTAGTCGGACTCGCGTACAAAAGGTTCCGTACCACCGCACAGAGGTATATTATTGTATTTCGATTTGAATGTTGTCTTAAACAAATGGGAAGTAGTAGATGACATACGAAAAGCCACGTGATCTACGAGTGACGCGCTTGGTTTAAAAACGAAACGAATAGAGACGCTTGTTAGCGTAATGCGTTGGCAAGGCCCTCGTTATCAATGAGGAACAACTCCCTCACTGCATGCAATGTGCTCGTGGACAGTGCTTCTAACTACATTTAGCCAAAAATTAACCATCTTATCCTACTTACTCGACGACGTGGCTATAGTTGCGGAAAACCTATGTGGGAATAGCCTATGTCCAGCAGTGGAGGTCTTTTGGTTCAAAAATCTAATGTTCTAATGACGTAGATGATGATCCTACTTACCATCAGGTATGCGGGTGGTACGAACTTGTGCAGGGTCCGTTGAGATCGCTACCACCATCTTTTCCATTAGCCTACCGCCAAACAGCAGTATTCGCATTGTTGTGTTCCGGTTTGGGGATAAAGACAGCCGGTGTAATAACTAGCATAGAGGCATTCCTCAGGGTTTGCAACGCATTTGCAGTCTTGTGAATGCGAATGTCTATGGGTCACAGTTTCCACTTACCATCAGGTGCCCTGTGTGCTCGTTTGCCTTGTGTAATAAAAAAAATATTGTCACCTGATCGGCATGGAAAAAGCAATGAAGCATTAAACGACCTAAAATTAATAAAACATGCCATTTTTACATGCCAGTCATTTTTCTTGTAATAAATAGGAAATTAAGTCTAAGTGGAACGGAAATCCTAAAGGCATTACAGGTTTTTTTTGTGGAAATACTAAAACATTCAAGGTTTTAAATTACAAAAACTTTATTAAACTAACCATCTTTGTTCACAATTAGGTAAAAGGAAACAAGGCAACGCAACAAAATAAATTATAAACAATGTGGAACATGCATTATTGCCTCGGCACAAAATTCATACGACTATAAACAATCCTGGGTCTGCAATACTTAAAACGCCACAAATTGGGCTTATTCTGTAACAGAGATTCCCAAACTACAATCAAGGCCGACCTGCAACTGCCAAAAATCTGCTCCTAAAGCCGCACACGCACTGAGGACGAAGGCGGCGCGTTTCCATACTAGACTGGCCACGTTATAGGAACGCCCCGTATCCGCTCTTGTTGCGTCTGCGGTTTATTTGAAGCTGACCGATTTGCATTGCATCTGAAATTCAACCTTCTGACAGAGCTGAATTAAATAAAAAAAGCAACCTACTTAGGGCGATGCACCAATGATGGACACTTTTAACTCTTAATTCAAAGATAATACGGTCATAAACTGATTGTTGCAAAACGAATAACCCTTTATTTTCTGTAAAATAAGAATGAAGTGTCCATCATCGGTCTCCAATTTTCTGGGCTCTTAAGTAAAAGTTTGGAAACCCCAGCTCTCTGTAAAATCTAGCCCTTTTAATATTGCCACGCTGGTATGAAACATGTAAACTAAATATTTATTGCATTGAAATAAATAAAACTAAGGGGAATGAGATACACATGAGAAATATACATCTAACTCACATGAGCTCATTTAATAAAACTTAACAATTATTAGGCTTAACTAATATTACCATTTCGTCATACAGAATCTTTGACTGTAAAATAATGAATGGTGACATCTAATTCTGCAGTAAATGTATACATCTTTTACATCTCTTCAAAATGAGTAGTATCATCACACTGCACTAGGAGATGCAAGTTTATTTTTACTAAATATAAATACTTATTTAGACGCAAACCACTCACAGACATACATAATCCTGGTCAAACGTAGCAAATATTAATTATTATAATAAATAACAGTTTCTGGCTGAACATGATATATAATAATAAACATGATAAAACTTTGACCTCGTGTCCTTCAGTTTAAAACTCCACTCAAGAAAAACTCACGAAACTATTACGACATGTCGTCATTTATTTAAACATGTCACTAACCTAGCAAATAGTAATATTTATTTTTAAACATTATGTACGAGCCTCCACAACAATGATTTTTTACACATACAAGTTCTTGCTTGATTTTTGAATTATTATTAAGGCAAATTGTTTGTTTCGTCCTAGCTTATAGTAACTGTATTTAGCAAGTGCATCAATCATAGTTCAAATGTTAACACTAGGCAGTGTTAACATTTGAACTATGATTGATGCTTAAAATATTATTTGACAGTTTTTTCGTGCTCTATGAATTCTCTGGTTTAGGCATGAAATATACATCCAGTGCAACAAGACCTCTTTAACAGACTGTGTAATAGAGATGTTACGGAGGTGGTTCTAACGGAACTAAACCCGGAGTCGGAGTTTTTAAATGTGGTTTATCGGAGTCGAAACCGAAACCGGAATCAAAGTCAGAGTCGGAACCTGTATGGAGTTTGTACCTACGCATTTTCCGCGGCCGACGCCGTCGCTGCACTTTGACATCCGATTAAAAACTCTCGGAACCGGACGTATGTTTTTGGCAGACGCCTGTGTCCGATTTATCGGATATGGTTTTTTACGGGATTCTTGTTCCCAGCTTGTTGGAATGCAAGTATAGAAATACTGTTGCCACTAAATCCATCATCGGATCCGGTGTTTCATCTGACGACGGGACCGATTTGTAGTCTCAAAATCGGATGACACATTTTGCAGGATCCGTTTAATTGCCGGATTCGGGACGTGTGTGAACGCGTGCATTGAAATCCTATTGACACTAAATCGGATCCTACAAAAAACAGTTCCTGCTAAGAATCGGATGTCTCCGTGTGAACATAACATCCGTAACATCCCTACGTATTATACCACTGAATCGTTAAAATCCAATGTATAATTCTGGCTTTTATAATTTAACTTATCTTACCAGATTAGTGACAATTACAAGCTATTTATACTCTAACACGTCTTCCCGAGCTTCTACGCGTTTGTACTTAGACTACAAATGTCTGTTATGTTCGTAGCACTTGTATCGAGTTTCATAAACTGCTTCCGTGAAGACCAGTGTACACGATTATCCAGGTGACCTGTTAAAAATAAGGGAATATCAAAAGATATTAGTGTACAAAGCCATTAAGGTTTAATCTAGAAATGATTGGAGAAGTAAGGGGGGAATAAATCAGGTCTTCTAATAATCCTGCAGTCAAACTATAATATGTTTCATGATTATTTAAAGCATACTGGGAATGGCACCCCGAATTTATAATAAAATTCCGGTATTCTTATGCTCTTAGACATTGCGCATCTTTAGAATTATAGTGACCTAATTGAAATATGTTTGATTTCGAGTTAGGTCGCTATAGTAATAAATATATGTCTCGAAATCGAAAGTTGAAATTTTGAATTAGGTCACTATAATTCTAAAGGTGCGATTGTACCTTTTAAGGAAATCCTGACCAAATTATTAATTATAAAGTGTTATTAACTTATTATAATACGCAAGATTTTTTAAGTGACATGGATCTATAAATTTGTTATGATTATTGGCCAATTGACATGCATGCATCTAATTATAAGGATTGATTTATTCGTTCACTTGTATTTTTTTATTTGAAAAGAAAATGTTACTACATAATTATATCTACGTGACATTGATATTTGTATGCCAAAAGGCAAAAGATAGTGATACACGCTGTATTTTTTCCTCCACCTGTATTTCTCTACCTATGTTTTACAAATAAATAATTCTAATTCTAATTCTAATTCTAAAAATAGGGCATTAATTATTTAAGTTCCTGAACGGCGCCACTAGGTGTGTACCGATGTAGTATTTATGTAAAGTTTTTATATGAGCTGTCACAGGAATCATCTCGGATTAAACAGAGTGTAGAGGCGGCCAGCTGCAATGTATTAGTCAAATTATTCTATACTGTACTAGCGACCCGCCCTCACTTCGCTTCGGTTTGTGTGAGTTTTCAGTAACACCATTATACATTAAATCTTCCTCTTGAATCACTATATCTATTGATGAAATCTGCATTAAAAGCCGTTGTGAAGTTAAAAAGATTTGTAAGCAAATTAAATTTAAAATACTTACTATTACTATGCAGTTTGCCGCCTTCATTGATACGACAGTCGAATAGGCTTTAATGAAATGTGCAGACAACCTAGATTTTTTATCTCTGATTGTTAAGAGTTTAGAATCTTTGATAAGAACATCACAGTTTCTATTAACAATAAGACAAGTATATTCTTTGGTTTATTTGTTGTACGGTTCGACATGGTTCGACACCCATTCATTTTGACTAACATTGTGCCCTACTTTTACGAATATCAATATTTTAAACTCGCTTCACATAGCAATTTCAGAGGCACTGGTCTAGCCATCTAACTTTTACTTTTTACTCGGTAAAGCTTCTACACTTGTCAATATAATAAGTATACGAGAATCTTTTATTTCTTACCAAAAACCCAGCAAATGACGTCATGAAGCCTTCCTTAACGATCTCCCACATACCACCATACTCTTCCTCGTCAACGCTTTGGAAATTGTTTGCATAAAAGTATATGACTGCGGCATTTAATGCTACAAATCTGCAAAGTTTAAGAAGTGGGATATTAAGTAATGGCTGTACGTAACTAATAAAATTAAAATAAAGCTATAGTGTAATCAGTATAATCTGTAAGTTGAAAGCATAAATAATAAATACACTAATTTGTACACACACATAGTCATGTTACATTCTCAAACTCATATATGTTTTTTTTTAGTATGTTCCCGATTTGCCGGATTCTTGTTTTGCCAGATTGTTGTTAAAGATTTTGACTGTAACATTTAGAGATTATGTTGTGTACCCCGTAATTTAGGAACAAACAGGTAAAGAGGTGGGAGATGATTATCCAAAAGGATGGCTCGCAGAAGGTAAAAAATAGATACCAATGGCAAAGAACTGCAGGAGGCCTATGTCCTAGGACAATCTGATTCTGAATTAGTTACAATTTCATTAATAACACAAGATGTTAAAAAAATATCTAAGGAGCAATAGGCATCAGCAAATAAAGACTTCTTTTGGTGTCCCCTTCTTTCGACAACACTCAATTATTATTAATTTCTCAAATAAGTCCATTTTGTTTGTACACCTTATAGGAGTAGTTAAATTTAGGGTAGAAGTTTACAACCCGCAATAAGAATACAGACAATACAAGTTTGAGCAATTAACTAACTTTCAATAAGCTTCATACAAAGGCAAGGCCTAAGCAATTCTGCTATATGTATGTAATATTTGACCTGCTTTAATGTAGATGTTGCATTTGTACAACCACACTTACTGATCAATTAGCATCTTCATTGCAACACTCAAAATTAAATTAGGTTTTGTAGTCTACATATTAAGTTAGTTTTAGCAAGCCTTCTAAATAATAACTGATAAAATACTAGTTGATTTATTAAACTGGACATTTATGAAAATGTTTTACGAGCTTAAAGATATTTAGAATAAGATACTTACAGTACTAAACCCAGAATCCCTTTCAGCGGAAGCAGTCCCCAACAAAGGCCCAAAACGATGCCTATTACCTGGCGCATCCAATAAACAACATCCAGAAACTCGTCCTTAAACATTTAAAAAATGATTAACGTCACTATTTGGTAAGTTTTTGTCACAAATTTAATTCTAAAATCTCGTGATCGTAGACTAACCTTATCTGGCCAGTCCGCGTTTGCGACCAATGCCTTTCTCCAAACACATTCGGACCCCTTCCCCTTATTGGCACCATCAGATGCTTTGCTTTTAGCAGACATTGCAATATTAGACTGTTATACTATCGTATTAAATTAATAGACGGTTCATTAGCCTAAGGTCGAATCAATATGAATTCACTTATAAAATAGTACACGTCACTCTGACATTGACAAATTCAGGGGTTACCAGGAAAATAATTTAAAAATGTTGCCATGCAGAACTAACTGTATAACTTTTGCCATATCAGAATCAGAATTGCCAGAATTCGTTAGTAACCAACAACGTTGTGCCAAGGGCCTTTAGTCATTAGGTCTTACTTTAAACCTTTGGTTTTCTTACTTTTCTATCTCTCTACTACAGTGCGATAGCTCTTAGTAGCTTCGGGTTTGTCATAGAGGTAGGTAGGAAGCAGTTATCATATATCTATGGCGTTTGTACTTATCTCTCACTCGTTCTCGTACGTTTTTATTAAGCGAGAGCGAGTTCTTAGGGCTCACAGACTACGCGCTTTTTTAAATTTGATCACTATTAAAGACTTTTTTATACATATTAACCGACTACTGTACTGTTGCTGACGATGTTTTTAAGCGAAGAGTATATTAACACAAATCAACACACAGTGAAACACACAAATCTCTCGAAATGTGGACAAGTATGGTGATAATTTGAAAGAGTGCTAATGTCTCCGCCCACCGATCCGTCTTACTAACCCAAGACATTATCAGACGAAATAACAACAGCATGTAATAAAAATGTTTAATAACACTTGTTCGGATTGAAAAATGCAAATAACAAATAACGCTTCACCAACTGAACACAAGACGTGACTTAAGTTCTAACTCATATATGAGGTACTATATTCCTACGCCGCTCTTGGACTTCGGCCTCCATTTTCTTGGTGATATCCCAGCATTCCTTGCTGAGGGAATCGTGTCCCCGCGACAGACTGACCAGACGCGCCAGAACTAGTAGTCTGTGAAGGTCGTCGGGAGTCACTGGGTTTTCCTGGGTTGATTTACTTCTCATCTCTACGAGATCATCTTCAATAAACTGAAAAATAATCAATAAACTTATAAAATTGGATTTCAAAGGGCAACAACTATGAAAAAAAAAAGCATGGTTACAGTAGGTATACAATATTTTCGACTGGCAACCACCAAGTAATTTAGCAGTTTTTGAGTATAAATTAGATCATGTTGCAAATTTGGTCGAACAGCACCGTTTTTTGCCAAATTAAGCTTTGAGACTTTTATCAGCACTTTAGATTCCATCAACACCAATATAGCCAAATAAAGACAAAAAAAGTAATCGCCGTCAATACTCATTGCAGATAAGGTTAAAATAAAATGCTACGTTTAGTGATGGAAGCAAGCAAGTTAGCAGTGATAGTAGGCAAGGATCAAAATAAACGATTTTACGCGACGCAACAAAACTTTCACGCCCCAGGAACACAGATGGCGCCACTTATTTTATTTAAATCTGTGCTGGCGTTTAGCTAGGCTGCACCCATTTGATGATCATGTAAATATAAATTGAGAAATTCATACCTTTATATCTTCGGCTGTAGCAAACTTGACAAGTTTGAGGTTGGTTAAATACATCCTTATGAGATTCATGATGTCTTCCTTCAAGTAGTATGTGGCAGCTTCGACGATGGCGTCAAAGATTTCTAGGGAAGACTCTTCAGGCCGCAATGGGACATGGTAGTCGCTCTGTAACATAATAATAAAGAAAATCTTCTATACTAGGCCAAGGTGATTTTGATAGTGTTGGTCGCCTCATTGCTAAGGGGTTAACTCGTGATCATAAGTTACCCAGTTCGAACCTCCACGGTCACCAATCACCATGTAACTATGAGTGCTGTACAAAAAAGTCTCTACCCACTACACGGTATCATACCATGACAGTAATAGGAACGTGTCAGACAAAAAACATTTATTGTATTGACTATGCCCGCTAGACCATTCCGCACCGACCGACATTTTAATACTAATTACCTTACAGGCCTGATACCTACATAGTACAGTCATGGTATGATACGGTGTAGTGGGTAGAGACCTTTAACCAATGCTCTTACGGTGAAAGAAAAAAATTGGGAAGAAACCTGCACATTCAACAGCTGAGTGTTTATCCGAAATTAATGCAGAAGGTCTGCGGATACGGAAGCGAATATCCGCAACATCTCTGTTATTAACAGGCAGAATAGGCACGAGTATGTTTGTCTGTGTGTCTGGTGTAGCATTTAAATTTTATAATATCAAGGAATATGCATGGACTATTGAAATTGCATTTCTCAACAAAATATAAAAATTCCGAAAAGTGATCACCCAATGATAAATTAAAATTAGAATCTGCCAAGAAATACGGATGATACAAGCATTAGATAGGGAGACCCGATATGCACTGTGACGTCATGTAACAGGTTGGCCATATACTCCATGTTAAATTCTGTTTTACTAGAAAGAGATAGGAACAAATCTTTGTATATTTTTAAAGCTATTTAAAATATAATTTTCTTAACTGTTTGTTACATGCAGGTTGTGTTGCAACTGTGTAAAAAAAATCATGAATATCCCTATTTGGATACCTAAAACACGTTACACCTTAACAGTTTTGGAGGGCCTTTAATATTATTGTACCATGTTGTTTGTAATTAATAAATAATAATAAATAATTATTCAAGAGCAGAAACAACTTACCGGCAGCAAAGACTTCCCCTCAGACAGAATCAGCACACCCACATCAGACTCGAAGTCCATCTTGTAATACTTGAAGTCGTACTGCACTCGCTGCGTCTTGATCATGTCGCCGAGGGCCGCGACGTTGCCGACGCCGGCCGCGTCCAGACGGCCCTGCTCCAGGCGCGTCTCGTCGAGGACCAGGTGCGTGTGCTTGCTGAGCTGGAGGATGCCGCTGGTTAGGCGGTTGCAGTCGTAGTCTTTTCTAAAGATACATTTTGATAGATAAAGCAACTACATGAAAAGCAAGCTTTCAAAACCCGACTGCATTTTTTATGCTGTCGTATTTTGCTATTGTTGTCATTTCAATTTCAACAGTTTAGATATCCTATGTCGCCCAAGATGGTGAAATGATTCTAACAATACCACACACATCTAAATCGGCTCAGGCGTTTGGAAGTTATGGTGGATAAAGGATCGTACATACATACATGAACTCTGAAAACATTACACTCCGTTTTGTGGGCAGTCGTGTAATAATAAATATCGGGAGACAATATTACACAAATTGACCTAATCCCAAACAAAGCTAGACTTGTACTATGGGTAACGGCAACAATAAACATGCTTATTATTGAGAAATAAATACTTCAATACATAGAAAACATCCAAGACTCAGAAACAAATACTAGCGCTCATCACACAAATATTTAGCCATGCCGGGAATCGAACCTGAGACCACTAGCTTCGTGCGCAGAGTTCAAATCAGCGTCCAATGTCGATTGTCGTCCGATATAACTTAAGCTGAAAACTGCAGACGCTGATGGTCACATTTGTCTTAAGCTGGGTCGGCATAGTGCGGTTGATAACGCTTAACAACGAAAGATTAATAAATAACTTTTTGTTATAATTCGTACTTCGGTAACAACGCCAAAGTATTCAAGTTTTCAATCGTCAGCGGTAGATAGTAGCTCTTGGTGACGAACTGCTTGATGATCTCGTAGAGCTGCCGCGCGTAGTGCGGGTACTTGCGCATGGGCACGTTCGAGATGTTGAGACAGAACGAGCCGAGCGCCAGGGTCTCTTGGCGGACGTAGCTGTAACATGACATCATCCTCAAAACTGTTTTCATCATACCCCCCCTTAACTTTAACCCCCCCCCCCCCACCCCTTTAACTAGTATTAGAGTAAGGAATGAAAAGGTCAGAGCGAAATATGGAGTAAAAGAAGATGTAGTGACTAATGTTGAAAAGGGCATGTTTGGATGGTTTGGTTATTTGGAAAGGATGGATGAAAGAAGATTGACGAGAGATAATACAGAGCGAAAGTTAGAGGGAGGGTAGGAAGGGGCCGCCCTAGACGAACTTTTTCGAATCAATCTTGAGCACCCGAAACCGACGTGCATGCATGACTCGATGTATGAATGTGGAAGAAGCGAAAGAGATTTAGGGTAAAGTCACCAGTGGTCAGCCAGAGACCTGTGGTCGGCCTCTACCTTTACTTTTTATGAGTGGGAAGAGTACGAAAGATATATTTTCCACTCTTCGCACTCAGATAAGGTTGACTGCTGGTCTCTGGCTGACCACTGGTGACTTTACCCTATCAAGACCGTAGCAGGAAAGAAGTGGTCTCTACCTACCCCCCTGGGAAACAGGTGTGATTTAATGTATGTATGTATGTCTTATTGTCACAAGTCATATTTAAGTCATAAAAAATGCATTCATTCGATTTTATAACCTGTTGTAATTGTGGAGTAAAGTTAGTTGTTCTAGATATTTTTTAAGTACCTACAATGACTTTTGCACGGATATCTGCTATATTATTAAATTCCCCCGATACATAAAGACAGGTGTTATAGCTGCCTATAAGGTGTGGTTCTTAGTTAGTTTTATAAAAATCGGATGGACCATTTAGAGATATCACCATTACATCAGAGGCCCTAGCCAAGACGCATTACACTAACAAGCGTTTCTATTCGTTTCGTTTTTAAACCAATTGCATCACTGGTAGATGACGTGATACGTGATCTACTAGTGACGCGATTGGTTTAAAAAAGAACGAACGAATGTTAGTTAGCGTGATGCATATTAATAGTTATTTGAGTGTTTGATAAGCAGTGCCTTGGGCACGAAAAAAAAACAGGTAAATGTTAGAGAACTTACACGCAAGCAATGAGATGGCAGATGAGGTATTCGGCCGCCAGCCGGTCCCCCAGCAGCAGCTCCTCTAGGGCCTTCAGCAGGTGCTCGCGTGCTGTCTGGGCGTCCGCCAGGACTGCGCCTGAGGGTAGGAACACGTGCATGTGAGCCTCAACTTGGTGGTGTACATCACAGCACATTTATCAGTAGCTGCATAGTTCTGTCCTTTTTTTAAAGGCATTCTTATCTTACGTAAGATGCCAATGTCAGAGATTCACAATATTTAGAGAATGTTCAGTTTTTTTTTAAACAATAGAATTATCAGGATAGGTCATAGATAGATGCACACTTTTGTATCTTGTCGCTTTAATTCGTCTGATAGATAAATGCAGCAGTACTAAAACATGATGTTAAAGTGACAAAGCACTAAAGTGTAGTACCGCTACTTATAAGGCCGACTTTATTACCAGAGCGTCGATTCTTAAGATCCCGTATGCAAGGGGCTAATGGTACCCTATTACGAGAGTTTTAAAAAGTAAAATAATGCAGAGCTTCTGGTTTTAGATCTAAAGAAAGGAACAAATAAATAATTATTAAGAATCTAGTCTTTCACTAAATGTAGTATTAGGCTGTTTTGTTACTTGCTTGTGTTCAAACTGAACCAAATATGTAGTGTTATTTAAATATTCTCTACTGTATAATGTTTTATCATAAAAACAAAAGATACAATTAACAAATTAAAGCAAACATAATAAAAAATATAAACATAAAATAATAGCCTCTAAAGCCCAGGCAGACGTGCGAGTAAGTAGCCGTACTTATGGCTCGTTGACCTTACTCGCCGTGTGTCACCCTAAGTACGCGAACTTCTAAAGGTGAACACGGGACAAGAAGGTCGTCGAGCTTTAAGTACGCGTGAGTAGATAGAGTAAGGAATGAAAAAGTCAGATGTTGAGGCAGAACAAGGCCAGTGCCAGCGCTCTTGGCGGACGTAGCTGTAACATGACATCATCCTCATAATTTTTTTCATCATAACTAGTATTAGAGTAAGGAATGAAAAGGTGAGTGAGAAATATAGACTAAAAGAAGATGTAGTGACTAAGATTGAAAAGGGCATGCTTCGATGGTTCAGTCATTTCGAAAGGATGGATGAAAGAAGATTGATAAAAGGGATATGCAGAGCTAAAGTGAATGAAAGGGTCGGAAGGGGCCGCCCTAGGCGTACTTTTTCGAATCAAATCGGAGAAATAATGGAAAAGGGCCGAATCTTAAGTACCCGAAATCGACGTGCGTGCATGACTCAATGTATGAATGTGGAAGAAGCAAAAGAGATTTGTCAGGATCGTAGCAAGTGGAAACAAGTGGTCTCTTTCTACCCCCTGGGAAACAGACGTGATTTAATGTATGTATGTATTTACGTAGAAAGGGACATCATAAAATTGGCGAGTGCAACATTGGGTAGAAATGCCAGCTTACTTTGATCAAATTCTCCATTAACTAATGGATTGCAATGCTCCAGCTTCTTAATATACACTGCGTGCAATCTGGGCACCAGGCTTGGGGGTGGGTTGTGAGTTATGGCCTCCACTTCGCTCTCACAAAGAGGATCCACTAGAGAGTCCTTCTCTGGCTGGAATTCTCCAGAAAGTGCGGGGTCGACGGATAGAAAACCTACCACCTCGATCATCTCATTTAATTTTAGTTGGTCTTCATCTGTGTATACCTGAAAACAATTAAGTATTTTTACACTTCAGAGTTTTTGTGATATTTCCATGATTACAAGTCAATTAGCCACATTTGATTTGTTTAATTTTATTTTGTGTACTGTAGTTATAGTTTGCATTCATAGGTACCAGCCCATACAAAACTCTCCCAAAAAAACATTGTGACACAAAAACCTGGTGAAAATGATAATATTGCAACTTAAATATCATGTAGTATAAGTTTTCTAAACTTATCCACTGCTGAACATTTTTGATGGATTTTGATGTCAATGAATTTGACATTTACAGTATGGAAAACTTAAATACCTGATAAATCTGGTTATTTCCCGCAAAGAATGCTATAAGCAATAGTTAAAATATATAACACAGTTAAAGTATTTATACCCTACCTTAACAATACAAGATTTGCTAGGGACATCAGGCAATGGGAAGTTTAGCAAGTGCTCTCGGGAGACTACATTGGTAACTCCGTTCTCAGCCTCCTTTGTCTTCCGTTCCTTACTAAAATCATCCTGTTCGACTTCCATAGCATCATCTTCTTCTGTTTCATCGTAACTCCTCTTCAGTTTGTGAGCTGATGTGAGACGCTTGGAGGAGTTCGGCTGCTGTTCGAGGTGGTTTAAATGGTTATGGGTGTCTTCTAAGCTCTGTGCCCAGTCGTTGTAACCCGGCATGGACACCACCACCATTGTCTGACGTTGTGCACCTTCAAAGTTTTCTGTATAGTTTATTTTTTCATTCGGCTAAAAGTAAATGGATGATATTTAATTTTGTTGTACATTATTTTAAAAATGTATTTAATCATTCATTTCATTTTTATAAATGTTACTAGTTTCAATAGTACTTAGAGCAAGCTCTCACCATAATATTAGCTGTATCCCGATACTTCCCAGATTTCTTCTTAACTTCTTTTGTGGCAGAATTGAAAACTTCAAAATTTTGAAAATAGAATTCTGGATTGTGCATGTCTTGGATCATCCCCCGGAATCGCACAAGTGTCCCGTCGGGAAGATTATGAGTTGCATTTGAGTTTATAAGAGGTATCTGAAAAGGTTAGACAAAGGTCATTTGAAGCAGCCAAACAATAAACAAACCAGGGTAACACTATATTGATGGACTTAAAACTAGACCAAATTAAGTACCTTGCACCAGTTTGGTAGTTTCAATAGCTTGTCCTTCCAGACTTGTTCATTGGCCAGCCATGAATCTGGAGTAACAGTATCGAAACCAGCAGTGTCGTGCATCTCGAGACAGCAAAACTAGGTACTAGTAGAAAAAAGTAGGTTTGTTTTAATTCATTGACAATGTAATAGCACGCTTTACGTTTACGTTTACAACAATCACACTGTCCTGTCTGTCTGTAAGTAAATTATGTATGAATTGACAGCGCGCCAAATGGAAAGAACCGCAAATACCGCAATTTGTCAATTACACAGACTACTAAAAAGAGATAGAAAATAAGAGATAGTTCTACTAACGTACATACCTTAATAATCTGTGCTAACGTATGTCAATTAACTTTTCTTTCCCTTCATATATGCCATAGATATTATAATTATATTCGATAATATTTTTATTTTACTGACTTCTCTGACAAGTGACATTGTCAATATTGACCATTGAATTGACATGGCATGTAGACTCGCTTTTGTGAGAGTCTATCTCTCCGCTCCCCTTCCTCCTTGGTGTGGAAAAACATAAAGAAATTGCGTGGGGCCCTGTCTCTCAGTAACCCTTCATCCAATGACCCTCCTGCGTGGCTAGATGGGTTCCTTGACAATCTGTCTCCCCCGTTTGTCCCATCTGAGGATTGTCTCCCTTCTTCGTCCCCCCTCTGTCATCAGACCGACTGGATGAGCCATTCTCTCTTTCGGAGTTATCTCCAGTCCTAGATTATCTTCGCGACTCAACACCTTGGAATCGATGGAATTCCTTATTCTTTTGTAATAAAGTGTCCACAGTCTACTAGATTATATTTTCTTAGTTTAGCTAATTTATTTCTTGATTCTGGTTCCATTCCTGATTCTTGGAAACAACAAATCATTATTCCCATTTTAAAGCCTCACAAAGATCCTTCAGCTTCATCGTCATATATATAACTGAAGACAGGGCTATCGTCTTCAGTTATGTTAAAGATCTTAGAACATCTTATTAAAAATAGACTTGAGTGGATATTGGAAAGTCGTGGTATCCTCGCTGGCTCCCAATTCGGCTTTCGAAGAGGCAGAGGTACCATGGACAGCTTGAGTGTTTTAACCTCTGATATCAGGCTGGCATTTTCAACAGGTCAGCATCTTGTTGGCGTTTTTCCTGACATCACCTCTGCATATGACAACGTCCCTTTACTCAGGCAGAAAATGCTCCAGCTGAGTTTTCCGGTTAAAATGGTCCATGTCATTTAATGTTTTTTAGTGCAGTATTTTAATGGCGCGATCTTTGTGTGTTCACTTTCAGGGTCAGTTGCTGCCTCCGAGAACAATATGGAAGGGTCTCCCGCAGGGATCAGTTTGAAGCCCAATTTTGTACAGCTTATATACTGCTGACCTCAACAAGTCTGTTGACTGTTTGTGTGAGGTCCTTCAGTATGCGGACGACATCGCGTTATATTACGCGTCAGATTATATTTTGCATTGCTCATCCCGATTAAGCACTGCTTGGAGATACCTCTATGAATGGCTCTTAGAGCATGGTTTAAGTCTCTCTCCAGCCAAAAGTTCTGTGGTGGTGTTTTCTAGAAAGGGGTTGGCTCCGGATGTCGATATTATTCAAATTCATTTATTGGCCATTTAACAAAACATTACATTTAGCAAGTCAGGTTTGGTCCATAGTTTCCTTAAAAGTAACATGCATCTATATTATAACCTTTATAGCTCTAATAAACATTTACTTCTCCGTAGATCCATGTTACTCGTTGATGGATTAAAATCGGTTTTGTTAACAGAATACTTATAGTTTCTTTTCAAAGTCATTTAATGACAACTCAGTTGACTTGCAGGGCAGTAAATTGTACATATTAATTTTAACTGGAATCCCTTGTTTATAATATTTCTTATTTCTCGTTTTAGGTATGCATAACTTATGTTTATTTCGTGTGTTAAATTATATTCATTCATTATATATTTTTGTGTATGGATTTCTTCTAAGCCGTAAAATATGTACACTGTCATTATTCCATCCTTTTTGAAGTATTTCCTGGCGGATTCGTACCTGTGTAATTTTACATTATTCTGATTGACCGTTTTTGTAGTTTTAACACTTTTTGGATGTCTGATCCATTTCACCAGATATTTATTGCGTAGTTTATATTAGCATGTAAACTAAAATAATTATATTTAGAAATTATTTACAATGCTTCTATTTTCTTAATGTCTCCCGGCAAACTTCGTGTTTCGTCAGTCGTCGGATATATATTAATTTTAGCTGCATATCTAATTGTCCAACTTAAGAACCTCCTTTTTTTTGGAAGTCGGTTGAAGAAGTATTTTATCTTGTTTATTATTTGTATTAATTTCGTTAGTGTACTATACATGTTGAAAAGGAGTAAATTATGTTTAAGAAGTACTTTTACAGCTCTATATAGTTCACGCGGGAATCAAAACAAAACAACAAAAAAGGGCAAAATTTACCGCCGGGCACTGTACATAAGTTTATTATGATTACTAAAAACAAAAAAACGACATCAAAAAGCAAAATATAACTTTTTTTAAATAGTACGTAATAGGTCAGCCCAACTGAAGTCGGCGTCCTGCAATGTTATAAACAAAAGCAGACTACCATTCCAACAACCACCACCACCATACCACCACAATTTTAAAAGAAGTTATTTTTTGCTTTTTGAAGGCGTTTTCTATGCGTGACGTGACGTCACAAATTTGAAATTTTAAAGAGGTTAGGTTTTGCAACCTTTGCAATAATCTGTGGCTTGGCTTGGCGTCGGTATACAGCATAAAAATTAAAAAGTGTAGTGTTTTTTATTATCTTCGCAAGATTTACAAAGATCTTGAAGCTAATTACCTTCTCCTTACTCTGTTTAGTTTTGTTGTTAACGGCTGCTCATTTGAGAATAGGAATAGTACTTTAGTAGGTACGATTTGAGAATCTAGCCTATTTCAGCAATATATCTATGAAAATGAGTAAGTTATAATCGCTTATTTTGTTTCTTGTTTTGGATATTATTTAAGGACCTATACTCATTCATTTGATCTGAGTATACGATGAAGGTAAGGTATAGGTTTGAATAAATTGAAGACATAACCTCAAAATTTGTTTCTTACAGCTATGGATATTCGACCAAATCATACCATTTACATCAATAACCTGAATGAAAAGATTAAAAAGGAGGAGTTAAAGAAATCTTTATACGCCATATTCTCTCAATTTGGACAGATTTTGGATATTGTGGCTTTGAAAACGTTGAAAATGAGAGGGCAGGCATTTGTTATTTTCAAGGAGATTTCTAGTGCTACCGTCGCTCTGCGGAGTATGCAAGGATTCCCTTTCTACGATAAACCAATGGTAAAATATTTTTTCTTCCATCATATTACATATTTGGTAAATTGCTATGATTTATTTGAAGTAGGAACAATATTTATTCACTTTTATGGTTCCAAATGACCTTTAGTTACTAATTTCACAATGTGTATTAATCCTTAGTAACTGTTTATCAAAATAAAATTCCTATTACTTTAACTTCCTAAGTACTTACAGTAGTTTTCAGGATTTTTGCATAAACAGTATAAAAATGCTTGTATTACATTTGCATAATAAAGTCTTATTTTACAGAGAATCCAATACTGCAAGACAGACAGTGACGTCATCGCTAAGGTAAAGGGCACCTTCCAAGAGAGACCGAAACGTCCCAAGATGCCCAAGGGTGCTGATGATAACAAGAAGAAGAAGAACAAGGACTTGCGTGCCGGTGTTATCCCTGGCTTTGGGCAGCCCAGTATACTCAACAACGCTAACATCGAACAGCCTCCTAACCAGATCCTGTTCTTGACCAACCTCCCCGATGAGACATCAGAGATGATGTTGTCTATGTTGTTCAACCAGTTAGTATTGTTTTGTTTTAATGCGGTAAGAGTAAAGAGTGCAGAGTAACAATTTAGGTTTCTAAATGGGAAAAATCTGCATAGGTCTGATCTGGCCAATTGTTAGCACAAATATACTAGCTGGTTAATCACTTGTATGCCAGTTTAAGTTCCAGTCTCTTTATATTTAGCTTTAAAGTTTTTTTATAAAAGTAATAGTATTTGTATTACTCATTCATTGAGAGGATTGCTCCAGCCTAGCATAATCGCTGAAATGTACTGTTTTTTAGTTCTTTTAGTACACTAGTACAGTGAAAGAAACTCATCTGCTGTAAGGCCGGGTGGTCATTATTCGGATTGCTTTGCTGTCAGTGTCACTTGTTGCTCTGTTTGGTTCTTGTTCCGCATGTACTAATTGAACTAAGAGGAGATACTTTATGGAATAGTTCATTTTAGTACTGTGATGGGAATTCATTCTTTTTGGCTTTTAGTACATGTACTACACAACCCTAGTATAAAAAATTGTTTCTGATGCATCCATGGCATACTAGATGAGTTGATTTGTTGTAGCGAATAATAACATCTGAACGTTTTTTTTTTACAGATTCCCTGGGTTCAAAGAAGTGCGTCTAGTTCCTAACAGACATGACATTGCGTTTGTCGAGTTCTCAAATGAAATGCAGTCGGCTGCCGCCAAAGAAGCGCTACAAGGTTTTAAGATCACCCCGTCTCATGCAATGAAGATTACTTTTGCCAAAAAATAATGTATTATTTAATTTAATTAGGTTAATAAAGTTTAAAAAAAGAGAACTGTTTTGAGCATTGCACTACGCTTGAAAAGCTCTTCGGCTGTGATAGTTATTTAAGCTCAAATGCTGAGTTTTACTGAGCCTTTCTTCGCTGTAATTTAATATTATCACTCCAGTGTTTTTCAGCTACGATTAGTTCTGTGACGGCCGTATTTCGTAATTTCAATCACTTTATGCGAGGTGTATAAAAAGAGGCGATTAATTATTTAAGTTCCTGAACAGCGTCGCTACGTGTGTACCAGTGTAGTTTTTATGTAAAGTTAAAGAAACAAGTGTAATAGGTGTTTATATAAGCTGTCACAGAAATCATCGTAGCTGAAAAACACTGTAGATGTTGATTGGCACAAAAAGTACCCATTAAAATGTTCCTGAGGTTCAAGCTATAGTACCAATTATCATTATCCTTGAACACGTCATATCCTAACCAACCATACTATATTACCTACAATATCAGCTGACTAGAGTATTATGACCCTTGTCCGAGTAGAAAATTAAAAAGCGTAATCAGTATAGCTGTAAAAGCGTTACAAAAAAACACGCAGTTATAATCTTAGTACAGTGTGGATATGGATGGATTTTTTTATCAATTTTACCTACACCAACTGAACAAACTAATAAATAAACCTTCGAATTTTCCACCATACGTAATGATTTCACGAACCTTGCAACACTAATTTTATACACGAAAGTTTTTTAAAAGTGGCAACCTATTGCTATGCTACAAAATTACGAAGCATTAAGCTGACTTGTGAGGGCGAAGGAAGAAAACTTAAATCCCATCTGGTGAAAGACAGAGATGTAGGATTGAATGATGTCATTTTCGAGGAAAATTGTTTTTGTAGAGTAATACTTTATTTTTGGTGCTTGCGAAACTGTCAAATCGCTAATGAATGAATCGTCTAGTAAACTAATTTACTAGTTTATTTTGTTTTATTTATATTTTACACTTGAGTTTCTATATTTAGAGATAAGTGAAACAGTGCCTTATTATTATCGCCTGCTTTTGTTTGTGTTGCGTTAAGGTTTTTTACTTCAAGAAATCATGGAAGATATATTTCAGTGGTGTAGAGAAGGAAATGCCTTGCAAGTGAGAGTTTGGCTCGACGATACTGAACATGACATGAATCAGGGGTAAGTTGAATACTTTGGGCGTGTTTTAGAGCTATGAAATAACCATATGTTGTGGCAGGTTTTCCGATTATGGCATCGGAAGCACACGCCCACTCTGTTTTTGTCACGGTACTCATGGCCTAGTAATATGTGTCAGAGTTTCGTTAAAATAGAATAACTGCTTCCAATTACTACGTTACGTTTACGTATAGATCAGAGTATCTTAAGGGCGGCATGTTGAAATAGTTATCTTAAGCAATAAGTCTGCTGAAAACATGTTTTAATGATTCATACATATTCAATGAATTTTCCTGCTTTATATTATTTCTAAATACGCACACCTTCCTTCAATATTAAGGAAAATAATGAGCATTGATTCTTATCTTAATAAGTTTGGAATTATCCTTCAGTTGACAATAGTTAAAATTTAAATGTAAAAGAACTTAACAAATTAAAACATAAACTTTTTAAACTTAGGTATATTAGGTTCAAAAATCACTGGTAGCTGGTCTTAACAACTCGCTTTTGTCTCACAATATATAGCTGTTGATCAGTTAGTTATATCTGTCCACACAAATGTCTGTTTTGCTTTTAATTTACAAATTAACAAGGTTATACCTAGCCAAATGACAATCAGCATACCATCATGCATGCATTGACCATCTATATTTGCCAGGTTAAAGGTATTCATGATATGGATATCAGGACAGCATGACTCTAAAATCTGATATTATAAAATTGGGCTTAAATTACCTTTAGGAATGTATAAATTGAATCAGATGAAATAAGTTAGTGAATAATATGGGGATACTGTGTTCACAGATACAAATGTACTTCCTGTACTTAATTCTTCACCAATCTCCATGTCTGTGTATTACTGAAATAGAAATGGTTTACACAGTAATGGAAAAAAAACTTTTTTTTTTGTTTATTATTGTATTTTATTTTTCAATGTTATGACTAAGTTCTTGTAATTTGATAGTAATTAATATATAATTGAAATATTGCATGTGTTCTACATCTATTGCAGGGATGATCATGACTTCAGTCCGTTGCACTGGGCCTGCAAGGAAGGTCACCAGAAGATTGTGGAGATGTTAATCCGGCGTGGTGCCCGCATCAACGTCACTAACATGGGAGATGACACTCCTTTGCACCTTGCGTCAGCCCATGGCCACAGACCTATTGTGCAGTTGGTGAGTGCAATGAAGTTATTAAAAAAAACATTAAATTAGATAAACATGTATGCAAATATTTTACAAAAGGAAAAGGCAGTTATTCAAAACTAGAGTTGGTCTATAAAGGAGGTTTGGTAATTAACTAGCTGTATCTGCAACTTCTGCATGAAATTGTTTATCGCTATTCTTTCAGGAACTGTACAATGTTCCTGGATAAGAAGTACCCTATGTCTGTCACTCAGTTATAAACTATCTATGCCAAAAATCACATTAATCAGTTTAGGCTCAAACAAACTTTGATATTATTTTTTATTAGTTGGGGTGATTGAAACCAAAAACTCATTGAATAACAGCTTATCATGTTATGGCACATAATAATTCATTGATAGCTGTTTATCTCGTCAGTAATACAGTGAAAGCTACTATGTTGATAAAGAATCACAAATGATAAGTTTGAACTTATCTAATAAATAAAATTGGGTCTCATTTGAATCATCTGTTATACTTAATTAATATAAAGCAAAATTATTATTTTCAAAAAACCCACGGCGGTTAAAAAAACAAAAAGGCCAAGTGCAAGTTGACCTCGCATGGTTTTTTTTTATACAATTCTTATAGGTTTTCCTGTTATCTACAAGCAAGAAAAAATTCTTAAAGTTTTTTTATTTATTGTTGTCTTGTCAAAACGGTAAAACATACAAGCATCAAATGTGGTATGGTTATAGTAGAAACCCTGAAGAAAAACAACAAATACTAAGATTTTGTCAAATGAGAGTTGCGTTCACTGGATTCGAAATGAATTGAAATCGGAATATAATAATAGCTACTATTCGGCGGTACGATACCCTCTGCGCGCGAGTCCGACTCGCACTTGACCGGTTTTTACACTAGGGCCTTTGGTTACCTAGCTACGCCACTGTAGGGCTCGATGGTTACCACTACTTCGGTCCTCAGCTCCTGCAAAACCGCGTGGACGTAAACTTCACCAACGCCCACGGCAACTCGCCCCTGCACTACGCGTGCTTCTGGGGCTACACCGCCGTGGCCGAGGACCTCGTGCTGGCCGGCGCGCTCGTGGCGCTCGCCAACCGCGACGGGCACACGCCGCTGGATAAGACCCGCGGGCAGATGGTGCAGAGGTGAGAGGCATTTTATTTTCGTTAAGGCTAAGTCAAAGGCAAAAAAATGTCGAGTTTGTTCAGAAACACCAGCTGAAATTAAAAAAAGAATATTTGGTAGTAAAAATGTGTTTTTTGGACTATATTTTGTGAAAAACGTGGCTGAAAAGACTAAACCACCATAACCTAACCTAACCTAACCTAACCCAACCAACCATCAATATTAAAAAAATAAAACCCACAAATTTATTTTTGTCGCCCTCACAAAAGATCAAGAATTCGCTCATAATTAACTATCAATCTGATTGCTTTTTTTGCTACCAATTGCTTTTAAACAGCTATTTTACAAGTTCGATGTGGTTTTATTAACATCCAAGTTCGGCCTTTTTATGCCAAATAGCAGCACCTTAGATAAAACTCCTGTAGCAATCAAAACCATAACATGGAATCTACCTTGGCAATTAAATCTGAGATACCACTTATCGGCTTAGGAGAGCAGAGTTGTGGTGCTTGAAATCAAACACCTTTATTCAGTGGCGTAGCTAGCATGGGTGGCACCACAGAACTATATCGATATAGTTCTGTGGGTGGCACCCGGTGCGGATATTGATGGTGTCACCCCAAAACTCAATAAAATTGTTAAAATAAAAAACAATAGTAAATTTAATTTTCGTTTTATTCAAATATTACAAAATATTTTCATAGGTTTTTTTTATTACTAACTAGCTTTTGCCCGCGACTTCGTCCGCGTGGCGTGTTATAAAAGAGAGATCTTAATAAATCTAAATAAATAAATAAATAAATAAATAAATAAATAAATAAATAAATCTGTGTGTGTGTGGGAGAAAGGTTAAAAAATGCTTAATTTTATTATTTTTAAATGAGGTTATTTTATAAGGAGCCTCTAACTCGCTTCCCGTTCCCAGGGATTTTTTTAACTTTGCATTCACTAAAGTATATGCATGTCAAATTTCAAGCATCTAACTTATGCAGTTTAGATTTTTTCATACAATATTTCTTCCCGCTAACTTAATTTTTCAAAATACAGCCATAACTAAACTTTATATTTACTAAGGTATGCATGCATGCTAGATTGAAAACATCTATCTTACGTGATTTAGATTTTTAGATAAAAGTTTTTTCCCAATAACTCCCGTTCCCGTGGGAATTTTGCAATATTACGTTGCAAGTAAGCTTTACGTTCGTTAGGGTACCAGCATGCTAAATTTCAATCATCTATCTTGCGTGGTTTAGATTTTTACATACAAAAGTTTTTTCCCAATAACTCCCGTTCCCGTGGGAATTTTGCAATATCGCGTTGCAAGTAAGCTTAACGTTCATTAGGGTACCTGCATGCCAAATTTCAATCATCTATCTTACGCGGTTTAGATTTTTACATACAAAAGTTTTTTCCCAATAACTCCCGTTCCCGTAGGAATTTTGCAATATCGCGTTGCAAGTAAGCTTTGCGTTCATTAAGGTACCTGCATGCCAAATTTCAATCATCTATCTTACGCGGTTTATATTTTTACATACAAAAGTTTTTTCCCAATAACTCCCGTTCCCGTAGGAATTTTGCAATATCGCGTTGCAAGTAAGCTTTACGTTCATTAGGGTACCTAAATGCCAAATTTCAATCATCTATCTTACGCGGTTTAGATTTTTACATACAAAAGTTTTTTCCCAATAACTCCCGTTTCCGTAAGAATTTTGCAATATCGCGTTGCAAGTAAGCTTTGCGTTTATTAGGGTACCTGCATGCCAAATTTCAATCATCTATCTTACGCGGTTTATATTTTTACATACAAAAGTTTTTTGCCAATAACTCCCGTTTCCGTAAGAATTTTGCAATATCGCGTTGCAAGTAAGCTTTGCGTTCATTAGGGTACCTGCATGCCAAATTTCAATCATCTATCTTACGCGGTTTATATTTTTACATACAAAAGTTTTTTCCCAATAACTCCCGTTCCCGTGGGAATTTTGCAATATCGCGTTGCAAGTAAGCTTTACGTTCATTAGGGTACCTGCATGCCAAATTTCAATCATCTATCTTACGCGGTTTAGATTTGTACATACAAAAGTTTTTTCCCATTAACTCCCGTTTCCATAAGAATTTTGCAATATCGCGTTGCAAGTAAGCTTTGCGTTCATTAGGGTACCTGCATGCCAAATTTTAATCATCTATCTTACGCGGTTTAGATTTTTCATACAAAAGGATTTTCCCGCTAATTCCCGTTCTCGGGGGAATTTCGGGAATTCCTTTCTTAGTGCACCTCTACGGTACCTAAGCAACGTTCCTTCCAAATTTCAAGTGCCTACGTTTAGCCGTTTAGGCTGTGCGTTGATATGTCAGTCAGTCAGTTTCTCCTTTTATATATTTAGATAACTACAATAGTTGGACATATGCTACCGCGGAGTTTTTTGTAGACATTATGATGTTCTTCAATATTGTTGTACATTATTTTGTTCTATCGCTAATAGTTTCGGCAGCGCATTCGACGAAAGACATTTTAAGACTCATTTTTCTACACCTTCGGTTACATTGTTCAAATTTTACCAAGGGCCCCTAATTTTTTTCAAAATGAAATGTAGCCTATGTCAAATTGGAAGAATGTAGCATTCTATTGGTGAAAGAATTGTTTAAATCGGCCCAGTACTTTTTGAGCCTATTCATTACAAACATACAAACATACAAAAATAGGTACAAATCTTTTCTCTTTATAATATTAGTGTAGATCAACGATGTTTGAAATAAATTAAAATTTCTTCCTTCTAACTTTAACACTTGCAAACTCCGAGATCACGTCATCAAAGTTTATACTTTGTGTTGCTTCATGCTCTATTGTTAAAATACTAAGATTGTTTAATCTAGTTTCAGTCATTGTAGCCCGCAAGTAATTTTTGATCAATTTTAATTTGCTAAAACTCCTCTCACATGAAGCAACTGATACGCATATTGGTATAAATAACTTCAGTGCGACCATTAGATTCGGAAGAGATTCTGTAAAATCCCATTCCACAATGAATTTTAAATAGTCCAGTGTGACAACCAAAAGTCACTAAGTAACAAATACCTACTCAAATCAAAAGTCGTATCTCGATATCGACTACGTACCGAGATACGAGGTTTTGAAGAGTAGTGACTGTTTTGGTAGTGACTTTTGGCAGTCAACAGACGAATTTTAGTATTGTTAGGTACTTACATTACATATTTATTACATTATTTTATTGATGGCGGTTATGTAATCTGCCACACATTTACGAATTGTTATAGATGGCTCTCACTATTGATGTCCACGGTCACGGGTGACACCCGGGGCGGACCCCCCCCCCCCCCCTAGCTACGCCACTGCCTTTATTACTTACTCATGGCAGTTACCACAACACATCCTACTTACGATATAACGTATCATTTTTCCGTGTCGTCCAACTCCTGTCACACCGCTAAACCTTCCCAGACTACACGAGCTGGCCGTGGCGCAAGGCCAGGAACTGAAGAAGATTCAGTTCAAGGACCAGTCCTGGCTCGGCACTCGGACGCGTTCTCGTGACGCCACGCTGTCGCGCCATCGCGGCATCAACATCGCTGAGCTCGCGCTACACACGAGGCTGGCAGTCACTCCCTCAGGTATGCAGCTTGCTAACGCACAGGATAGTCGCCGCATTAGCTTGGAACGCTTGTCTTCTAAAGAAGATTTGCTCAAGGACCAGTTCTAGCTTGGAGCTCATGTCGCCACACCATGTCATAAGCTGCTTAGCTCGCGCTACACACAAGGCTAGCAGTCACATTTCCTGGTAAATATGTGGCTATATGATAGTCGCCACATCAGCCACAGAGAAAAGAAGATCCAGTTCAAGGACCAGTCTTGGCTTTGCACACGCTGACGCGCCATCGTGCCACAAATTTTGTTAATCTATTGTGACATCTCTTTTCTTTTCTAGTCCTATGTACAGTCAGCGTCATATAGTTTGTAGCATCCAAAGTAGCCAAATAGTTCGTTACACGCCCTTGTTACTACGGTAATAATGACTACTATTTGGCTACTTTGGATGCTATCAACTATATGACGCTGACTGTACTTATATCTTTTCTAGTCCTTGGTTAATGGTATTTGAACGATCTTATCAACTCAACTGTCCGTCTTAAGAGGATCGTGAAGCTAAAAATCTCCATACAAAATGCGAAAACGTTTCTCTCCCCTTAAATCTCGTCCGATTTTTACGATTTTTGAATATGTTGTTGATATCATGAAAAACTATGTCTGTACGTTTTCATTTCCAAGAAAATATTTCTTAGAACAAAACAAATTGAAAAAACAAAAAACAGAAACGTACAGGCCTAGGTCTTAATAATTACTACAGCATATTCAAAAATCGGACTTGATTTAGGGGTGATATTTTTTGACAGATTCGCGATTTTAGCATCTTATTCACAATTCTCTTATCGCGTCACATGACAGTTAGATGACATTATTCTAACAATCGATGGTTATTTTAATGTGTTTTAAGAGATAGGCATCACTTGACTTTGATCAAATACAGCTCTTAGATTATGGCGGTGGCAATTATATTGTTGTGCTTCTCCAAGGTGAAACGTGGCGCGGCCGCTGGCAAAACAACGACATAGTGGCCAAGATCCTCGCCATTCGGGAGTGCACGCCGCGTATCCAGCGCGACTTCAACGAGGAGTTCCCCAAACTGAGGATATTCTCGCATCCCAACATACTGCCTGTGGTACGTATTGTGGGTTTCTCGGATCAGATGTTTACCTAAGAATTGCTATCATTCATAAATATTTGCCAATCAACGCGATTGTACGCAGAACGCTCCTTCCCTTATCCTCACCATTCTTTTAAAATTACAATTACTCCATGAACGCTCCGCTCGCGTGTCGGGCCGAGTGGGGGGCGATGCGAGCGTCCCATATTTTGCCAATTCCGCCCTATATTTTCTTTAGCGATTCGTGGTCTTCCGACAAGAAAATTCGTACCCCTGCTGATCCTAAATGAGTGATGATGTGTGCAGGTGGGCTGCTGCATCTCGCCGCCGTCGCTGGTGGTGATCGGGCAGTACATGTCGTGGGGCTCGCTGTGGTCGCTGCTGCACGGCGCCGGCGGCCGCGTCGTGGTGGACGCCGCCGCCGCCGTGCGCCTGGCGCTCGACGTGGCCAAGGGCATGGCCTACCTGCACTCGCTGCAGAAGGACAAGGACCATCTGCTGCCCGCCTACCACCTCAACAGCCGGCATATTATGGTGAGTGGTATTTACATGTAGGTCTACTAGGCTTTCTGGTGGAACTGGATTGGCAAGAATAGTGCCGTCAAACTTTCGCGCAAAATAGGCGCATATTTGATTCGTCGAACTGCGGAAAATGAGTCCTCTAAAACTATCATTATATTGTTATTTACTTATTTAATTTAACTAACCAGTACGGCTACTAACTAGTTAATAAATCTATGGTCCAGTGAATTTGTGGGTGGTAGGAACTTGTGCAGGTTCCGTCCGGATCGCTACCACCATCTCATCCATTAACCTACCGCCAAACAGCATTGTTCGCATTGTTGTGCTCCGGTTTAGGGATAAGACAGCCAGTTGAATGACTAGCATAGTGGCATTCCATCTTAGTCCTTAGGGTTTGCAACGCATTTGCAGTCTTAGGATTACAGTCTTGTGAATGCGAATGTCTATCGGTCACAGTTTCCACTTACCATCAGGAGGCCTGTGTGCTCGTTTGCCTTCTCTATGTCATAAAAAAAAAAAACGGTAATCGGACGCTAGCAACAGAAAATTTGTAGATGATTGCCTTTATTGGCAAGTTGTAGGACTACGGATAGGTGTTAGTAGTGCAACTTGCTTAGATAATATTTTTTGTAACTGCGATTGTTTGGATAAAGAAATATTTAATTGTTTTAATTCTGACCATAGTGGTCAGAGGGCATCTTTCATCTCGGATTTTTATCAAAAACCTCACACAATAACTTACCGACCTATAACTAGTAATCGTTTGAAATTATTCAAAAATAAAGTTCAGAGTAATCTTTCAGTGTTACCTTTTTCACAGAATGAATGTAATAGTATTTATAAAGACTTGTTTGGCGTAATTCTACATCAATTTAACAACAATTTTAAAATCAAAACTATTACTAGGTCGAAAACCAGATTTAGTGAATGGGCTACTGCAGGCATTCATAAAAGTAGAAATAGGCTTTATGACCTATATAGAGAGAGGGAGGAGAATAAGAATGCTGATTTCCTAAATTATGTTAAGAATTATTCGAGGACCTTTAAGCAAGTTTGTTTAACTGCTAAGGCATTTTTTCTTAGTCTTAAACCCAAATCATCTGAGAACAAGGTAAAAACTGTATGGAATATTATAAATAGAGAAACGGGAAAATCAAAAACTCGTGATAATCAAGTCACCCTGAACACAGGTGGCCATCCAATCACGTCAAATAAAGATGTTGCATTAGCATTCGAAGATTATTTTTCCAACATGGCAATTAATACTACGAAATGTCTTAAATCATCCGCGGTTGAAGCTCAATCATTACTTTGCACTAATGTCAGTAAATGTAATATAAACTTTGAATTCAGCCCTGTAAATTCAGATTCAATAGTAAAGATATTTAAATCGCTTAGTTTAAAAAAGACTGAAGATTTGTGGGGCACATCAGTGCTCTTTCATATCATAGATGTAATTGCACCCCATCTAGCATTAATTTACAATAATTGCATATCAGAGGGGATCTTTCCAGATCTCATGAAATATAGTAAAGTCATACCTCTTTTTAAATCAGGAGAGATGAGTGATATAACGAACTTCCGTCCCATTTCCATACTACCAGTTTTAAGTAAAGTCTTTGAGAAACTAATGCTGAAGGATATGTTAGGTCACTTTTACAGAAATAAACTACTTAGCAATAACCAGTTTGGCTTTACAAGAGGTCGATCAACAATTGATGCGGCATCTGTACTCATTAAATATATATATAACAGTTGGGAAAAATGTTGCGACGCAATAGGAATATTTTGTGATCTTTCTAAAGCTTTTGATTGCGTCGAACATATGACCCTTATTTTTAAATTAGAACATTATGGATTGTCCAATAAAGCTTTAAGCCTTATGTCTTCTTATCTAACTGATAGAACTCAAACAGTTGTTGTAAACAAAACGCAATCTGTTGGAGCTACAGTGAAAATAGGTGTGCCTCAAGGCTCTATTTTAGGTCCTTTTTTATTTTTGGTCTACATAAATGACTTACCACCAATAGTAGATGAACTTTGCGATATTGTACTTTTTGCTGATGATACTTCACTAATTTTCAAGGTAGATAGAAAAACCGTAGACTACAGTAGGATAAACGCCACTCTAGTTAAAGTACATAATTGGTTTATTAGTAACAACTTGCTACTAAATGCCAAGAAAACTAAATGTGTTAGGCTCGCTTTGCCTAATGTTAAACCGGTAGATTCTAGTATTTTTCTAAATAACGAGTGTTTGCTAATGGTAGATAGGGCGGTTTTCCTAGGCATAACAATAGATACAAATTTGCAATGGAGTCCCCACATAGCTGCACTGGCAGGTAAACTAAGTTCGGCAGCTTACGCCGTTAGGAAAATTAGACAACTAACTAATGTTGAGACAGCTCGCTTAGTTTATTATAGTTATTTTCATAGTGTTATGTCTTATGGTATTCTGGTTTGGGGTAAGGCAGCTGACATACAAACTATATTTGTGTTACAAAAAAGGGCCATTCGTTCTATTTATAATTTAAATTCCCGTGACTCATTAAGAGAACTTTTTAAAGAAATTAATATTTTAACTGTAGCGTCTCAATTTATTTACGAGAATATTATTTATGTTATTAAGAATTTAGATTCGTTCACCAAAAACTCAGATATACATAATTTAAATACTAGAAATAAAAATAAAATAGCTATTCGAAAATTCCGTGTCCGTAAAGTATATAAATCATTTGTTGGTCAATGCATTCATTTCTATAATAAATTACCTGAAGTAGTTTTAAAGTTACCCTTTCCAGCACTTAAAAAATATTTGAAAAGGTCGTTAATGTCTAAAGCGTATTATAGGGTCGAGGACTATCTAACAGACAAAAATGCATGGCCTACACCCGAAACTTAGTCAATAGTAATTTGTTCAAATGCAAAGGCTTTATCCTGCTTTTTCTTGTCTGGTGGACACCGTTGATGCAGGAAAGCATATCGAAACTTTTATGTGGTCTTCTTGCACCATCTCATGTACACATATAAGTAGGTAGTTGTAGTTATTTTATTTTATTCTTTTCTATCTTTCTCTCCCGTAAGATTTTTGGCATGTTTTCCTGCTGAACTACTGTTATTTGATATTATATTTAATTTAATACTTGTAGCTTTATATAATGCTAGATTAAGTTGTACATACCATTGTAATATGAAATATGAAATAAGTTTAAAAAATGACTGACTGCTGAGTTTCTTGCGGCGTTTCTTCTCAGCAGTGGTCTCCTCTTGGGAAGCGCTGGTAGTATCTTGACGTGTAAAAGTGCCCGAGCGGCCTACTTACTGAATAAATTTCTTTTATCTTTTATCTTTTACCTAATAAGAAAATACTCCTGATATAATTGCGACCTAGATTTCAAAGCTACTAACTCTTAAACTAACCAATCGATTTGAATCAAAGTTATCTAAGAAGTACCTTACTTAAACTACGAGGGGCGGCTGAAAGTAATCTACCCAACTATGAAACAAATGACTGTCGTGGCTATTTATTTTTTATTTTTCTATGTAGACCCCTGCTAAGGAAATGCACTTGTTACATTTTTCAAATATTGAATTTAAGCCATTACAAACAAAATCGTCTCAGCTTTCATTTCGTCATCGGTCATAAACCTTCGTCCCCTGAGGTCTTTCTTGAGAACTCTAAACAGAAAATAGTCACAGGGGGGCTAGATCTGGTCTGTCTTTAATTGCTAGCTTCTTTGTGCGGGTGGTATGCACTGGTGCATTATCGTGCAAAATCAGAATTCCTATGTATATATTTCTGATCAAGGAGATTACTTATCAGCCGCCCCTCGTAGCGTATAAAAAATACCGCACCCGAATCTGTACATCCGTTTGGAAACTACGAAGCCACACATAGACAGACGTAGGCCACAGGCTTTAAACTTCTGACATCTGTCTTTTTAGATTGGAAGTAAGACATGCTAAAAATATATATGGTATTGCTTGAACAATCCGGTTTACCTATTAATTGACGGACGTAAGGGCGTAACATTATGTATTGAAGTAATGTGTTGATGTAAATTCCGACAGATCGACGAGGACATGACGGCGCGCATCAACATGGCGGACTCGAAGTTCTCGTTCCAGGAGAAGGGGCGGCTGTACTCGGTGGCGTGGATGGCGCCGGAAGCGCTGCAGCGCGCGCCGCCACGCCGCAACTGGGAGGCCGCCGACATGTGGAGCTTCGCCGTGCTGCTCTGGGAGCTCGCCACCCGGGAGGTAACACGCGCTGCCACCTAACCTTACCAACTATCTTGTTACTGGTACTGGGAGGCCGCCGACATGTGGAGCTTCGCCGTGCTGCTCTGGGAGCTCGCCACCCGGGAGGTAACACGCGCTGCCACCTAACCTTACCAACTATCTTGTTACTGGTACTGGGAGGCCGCCGACATGTGGAGCTTCGCCGTGCTGCTCTGGGAGCTCGCCACCCGGGAGGTAACACGCGCTGCCACCTAACCTTACCAACTATCTTGTTACTGGTACTGGGAGGCCGCCGACATGTGGAGCTTCGCCGTGCTGCTCTGGGAGCTCGCCACCCGGGAGGTAACACGCGCTGCCACCTAACCTTACCAACTATCTTGTTACTGGTACTGGGAGGCCGCCGACATGTGGAGCTTCGCCGTGCTGCTCTGGGAGCTCGCCACCCGGGAGGTAACACGCGCTGCCACCTAACCTTACCAACTATCTTGTTACTGGTACTGGGAGGCCGCCGACATGTGGAGCTTCGCCGTGCTGCTCTGGGAGCTCGCCACCCGGGAGGTAACACGCGCTGCCACCTAACCTTACCAACTATCTTGTTACTGGTACTGGGAGGCCGCCGACATGTGGAGCTTCGCCGTGCTGCTCTGGGAGCTCGCCACCCGGGAGGTAACACGCGCTGCCACCTAACCTTACCAACTATCTTGTTACTGGTACTGGGAGGCCGCCGACATGTGGAGCTTCGCCGTGCTGCTCTGGGAGCTCGCCACCCGGGAGGTAACACGCGCTGCCACCTAACCTTACCAACTATCTTGTTACTGGTACTGGGAGGCCGCCGACATGTGGAGCTTCGCCGTGCTGCTCTGGGAGCTCGCCACCCGGGAGGTAACACGCGCTGCCACCTAACCTTACCAACTATCTTGTTACTGGTACTGGGAGGCCGCCGACATGTGGAGCTTCGCCGTGCTGCTCTGGGAGCTCGCCACCCGGGAGGTAACACGCGCTGCCACCTAACCTTACCAACTATCTTGTTACTGGTACTGGGAGGCCGCCGACATGTGGAGCTTCGCCGTGCTGCTCTGGGAGCTCGCCACCCGGGAGGTAACACGCGCTGCCACCTAACCTTACCAACTATCTTGTTACTGGTACTGGGAGGCCGCCGACATGTGGAGCTTCGCCGTGCTGCTCTGGGAGCTCGCCACCCGGGAGGTAACACGCGCTGCCACCTAACCTTACCAACTATCTTGTTACTGGTACTGGGAGGCCGCCGACATGTGGAGCTTCGCCGTGCTGCTCTGGGAGCTCGCCACCCGGGAGGTAACACGCGCTGCCACCTAACCTTACCAACTATCTTGTTACTGGTACTGGGAGGCCGCCGACATGTGGAGCTTCGCCGTGCTGCTCTGGGAGCTCGCCACCCGGGAGGTAACACGCGCTGCCACCTAACCTTACCAACTATCTTGTTACTGGTACTGGGAGGCCGCCGACATGTGGAGCTTCGCCGTGCTGCTCTGGGAGCTCGCCACCCGGGAGGTAACACGCGCTGCCACCTAACCTTACCAACTATCTTGTTACTGGTACTGGGAGGCCGCCGACATGTGGAGCTTCGCCGTGCTGCTCTGGGAGCTCGCCACCCGGGAGGTAACACGCGCTGCCACCTAACCTTACCAACTATCTTGTTACTGGTACTGGGAGGCCGCCGACATGTGGAGCTTCGCCGTGCTGCTCTGGGAGCTCGCCACCCGGGAGGTAACACGCGCTGCCACCTAACCTTACCAACTATCTTGTTACTGGTACTGGGAGGCCGCCGACATGTGGAGCTTCGCCGTGCTGCTCTGGGAGCTCGCCACCCGGGAGGTAACACGCGCTGCCACCTAACCTTACCAACTATCTTGTTACTGGTACTGGGAGGCCGCCGACATGTGGAGCTTCGCCGTGCTGCTCTGGGAGCTCGCCACCCGGGAGGTAACACGCGCTGCCACCTAACCTTACCAACTATCTTGTTACTGGTACTGGGAGGCCGCCGACATGTGGAGCTTCGCCGTGCTGCTCTGGGAGCTCGCCTCCCGGGAGGTAACACGCGCTGCCACCTAACCTTACCAACTATCTTGTTACTGGTACTGGGAGGCCGCCGACATGTGGAGCTTCGCCGTGCTGCTCTGGGAGCTCGCCACCCGGGAGGTAACACGCGCCCTGAACCTTACCAACTACCGCTAAATACCTTGTTAGTGGTTCTTCTAAAATGTTATTACCTGACCCTGAAATTATTTTATTGATTACTCTAAAGTATTATCGGGTACATAAAGTATTATTGGCTACCCTAAAAATCCTGAAATATAGTTGTTGGCTCCCTTAAAATGTTGTTATTGACAGCCCTAAAATTTAATTATTGCTTCATCTAAAATATTATATAGACTGACTACTCAAAAATGTTGTTGTCAAAAATTGTTAATGACCAGCCTGAAATATTATTGACGACAAAGACAACTTAAAATGTTATTGTATTAGCTACATACCCTAAAATGTATTTTTGGGTCCCATAAAATGATATTGACTATTCTAAAATATAGATATCGAATACCCTAAAATTGTGTTATTTTATACACTATTTTTTTTACATTAACTACACTAAAATGTTATTGACTCCCCAAAAATATTATTTACTAACTTTCCTAAAATGTTGTTATTAATTTGGGTAGAAGGGTGGATCAACTTTGTTGTTGTTATTCTGTGCCGTAAGCCAAGAGACAAAAGTTTCTTAGAAAAATGCTATAATATATACTTCTAGCACACTCATGAGAAAGGCCATCAAAGAATGGCCAATTGCCAATATAACAGTTTTTTACTTATATCCTTTAAAATCATAGTTTTAAAGAGTGACCCAGGAGACGTCACCATGGCAACGAGCTATAAAGAAACGTTGTTTGACCCAGAAACCATAGTTCAAAAGATTGTCATGGATGTCCCATTTATTCCAAATCCCACTTGACTCATCTTACCACAGCCTAAACCCCACATCTCTGAACCCAGGTCCCGTTCGCCGATCTATCTCCAATGGAGTGCGGCATGAAGATCGCTCTTGAAGGTCTCCGCATCACGATCCCGCCAGGAGTTTCACCGCACATCGCCAAGTTGATCAGGATCTGTATGAACGAGGACATCGGGAAACGACCCTCGTTTAATATGGTCGTGCCTATTCTGGAGAAGATGAAGAAGTAGGTAGGCGAGTTTAAATGTGCGTCTCCATTGAGAATTCCAGAATATTCGTCCGGTGGTCATTCGCAATTGACAGGAACTTTTTAAAAGGTTTTCTAAAAAAAACATTATTTACAGAGAAAAGATATATTAAATACTAGGACGGCCACGACTTCGTACGCCTAGAATCAGTTTCCCGTTACTCCCCCTATTTCTTCCGGTTGGGGGTCGACTTTGAGAAAATCCTTTCGTAGTGCTCACTTACATCATGAAAGGAACCCCTATACCAAATTTCAGGTTTCTAGGTACATTCGTTTTGGCTGTGCGTTGATATAATAATATAAGTCAGTCAGTTTTGCCTTTTATATACATATATAGATTATCAGTGTTTGCTACTCCCACTTTGGACTAGTGGTCGAATGACGTCATTATTTTCGTAAACGCGTTTTGATAGCACTAGCTGTGATGTAGGACAGATCATGTGGCGTTTGAGCTATTTAGCCACAGAGAGGGGTTTGGGTAAAAGTGTTGTCATTTGTAAGTTATACATTTTTAAGGTGAGCGGCCATATGTAGAAGTGGGAAATTATTGTAGAACTTTCAAAAATAAACATATTATGTTATGTAATGTTATACTCTTTAAGTGCATCGGAGCCGAGATAATTAAATATTCATACCTTGGTGCACTTTTAGTAGCAAAAACGATAACTTAAATCTTTAATATCTCATTCTCAATCTTACCCAATGCCCTTTGTTTATTTTAGCGGTAAATAATGAACAAAAATTCTTTTTAACCGAGAAAATCCTAGTTTAATCCCAGGTTAATTTGTTAAAATTGACCGTTTTTATATAAATTTGAAGTTCTTGACCTAGGGTTAAATCTACGTGCGGGCCTAAGCATTTTTTTTTAGGTCACCTTTTATAAAAGTTCCTGTCGTCACTTTATCCTCAAGTGGAATTCCGATTTAATGCTGGACTGGGCGTTATTATTCGTTGACGAATAATCTTTGTGGAAATACTCTTTAAAAGTTTCCTTGGTTGGTCGGACGCGAATGTGTTCAATTGGATTGCACGATGAATTAGTACAGTTACCAAAAATTACATAATGCCTTGACCAACTGTTTATCTGTAGTCTTGGATTATCTGTGGACTCACTTTTAGCATTTGTAGTTTGCAAACAAATTAATTTTAACGAACAATATTTATGTAAATCAGTGAACTTATTGTAGAAATACCAACATTAGACTTACAATCTTACACTCAGTTAGTTAATGACAACTAAATCGATCCTTAGTGACGATTTTTTTACACATGTTTGAAAAAGGAACGTAATTGTCACTTGAATATGGCGGATGGAGATATCCTATAATATCTTTTGGTGTAATTGTTTGTGGTGGCTGTACTAGAGCACAAAAAACCGTTATTTCATCTATGAATAGTGTTGCAAGCAAATTATCATGTTAACACTCACCGGCAGTAACGGCTATAGCCATATTCGCCATTTAAATATGAATTTTATGTTTGAGCACTACGGTGACAACGGCCACTGCCGACCGCGAATGTGTTAAGGTGCTGAAATAGTACAAGTTTTTTTTTTATAGTAGTTAACACAATTTTTATATATTACTGACTTTAGTGCCATGTAAAACTGTATGTATTGGTATCAACTTATATCAAAAAAATGCTTTGTATATTTTATACACAACTATTTAAATCAATATACATTTTCTTGTTATATTAATTAATACTTACCACTGTAAAAATCAGTGACATTGTTTAATGTGTTTATTTTTATTTTAATGACATCAGTTAATTTACTACTGCCAGTATTCTAATTATTGTTCAACATTTGGGTTGTGTTTTAATATTTTTGTATCTTTTTCTTTAAAAGTTAATGTAAAATGTAATCATAAATTTATTATTATTAAATGGTAACATTTTTGTAACCTAATAATTTGAGTATGCCAATAATATGTCCTCCATGTGCTAGTTTGTAGGTAAATCCTACATTCTGTTTCGGATTTGTATTTATTATCCGTTACAAAAACTTTAACTTCCTTCTTCGGCAGTAAAGTGTTTTATTGTGTAGAAAATAATAATATGGGCCTTAGCCAAACTAGAATTAGGACCTAACCTGAATCTCAACAATAGATGATCAATGTTTAATAATCATTTTGTGGAAATAGTTGTTGTGCAAAATAGAAGAAAAAATCCATTGGATTGTAACATTGCTGGTGATTGCAAGCTGGCAAGTACCAGTTACTAAATGCTTCCACTTGCTTTTAGTGTTTATCCAGTTTGTCATTGTTATTGTTAATGGTCTATTCTGTGTTGCCAACATTGCTTGTTGTAGGTGTTATGTATACAATGTGCTTGAAATAATGTGCCTTAAAATGCCTAAAATAAATGAAATGTAACATTTAACATGAATGTGTAACGTTTATTGTAGTTTAAGATGAATGACGTAATTTAACAATTATACTTAATAAATGATGATGGAAATTACTAAAATTATGATTATGAATGTACTATTTTTGATGTGAAATGAAATAATATTAATTTATGTTATAAAAAAACTTTCACAATAGTGGAATTGTAAATTTTGCTGTTTTATTTGTATCCTTACTAAATAAAGAACAAAATGAACAAACCATAGACAACCCATCGTACAGTTTTTGGAGGCTTTAATACTACCACTAATTTTGTATGATGAAATATAGCCATATAATTTTACGTCTACTCTTTTCCTTTACAGTTAGTTACAGCTAGTAAACTCTTTTGACTATGACTTGGGTATGGTTAACTACGGTTAACTATACACAACTTTTACAACTTCATCCCTCCGGAACGGGAACCGTTCTAGTTTTAAACACAAGCAATAGAATGGTTTACGTATTTTTCTTTATTAAAATGGCCTTCCACTATGGTAATGGAAAAAACAGTAACTATTAGTAAGGCTACACACATATTTAATTTTCTATGACTTGGTGGCAATGGGAATAGGTGTTAGGGTCTAAATGTACATAAAGAGAAACACCGATCTGAACTTGAGTGACAATTAATGTAATCAAGCTACAACATTAGAAATATTGAATAAATCTTAGAAACGTTTTAGAACATCCCTTTATACTTTTACATAAGACAAAATAATCTATGGTGAAAGCAAGGAATAGTTAATCTAGATTGTCCAATGGCCGGCTGCCTAGATTCACAAATACTGTGCAAATGTATTATAGGTGTAAAAACTGTAAATAACACATCTGTATTGATATCGAAGATAATCACAGAGTGGAAATTTCACATCTTTTCTTTATCAACACTTACATTTCTCATGGTGGAGGTTTGATTAAATGCAGGCATAGCTATATTCAATCTTTGTAACCAAATCAACATTTAAATCTCTTTAAAATAACCTGTATAACAAAGTACATAATAATAAATCCCTTATTTAATTGAATAATGCAAGCAAATCCTACACTAACTCTCAAAACTTGTATCAAATAGGTTCCTCAAATCTATACATCAGTCATCATCACCATGTCAGCCGAAAGACGTCCACTGCTGGACATAGGCCTCCCCCAAGGCTTTCCACTCAGACCGGTCTTGTGCTTTTCGCATCCACTGCGGTCCCGCGATCCTGACAAGGTTGTCACTATCTTGTTGGAGGCCTACCTACAGCTCGTCTTCCGGTCTGCAGACACCACTGCATCAAGTCATCGGCCATCAGTCCTGCGAGCAATGTGCCCCGCCCAATGCCACTTCAGTTTAGCTATTCTTTGGGCTATGTCGGTAACCTTAGTTCTAACGTGGATATCATCATTTCTGATTCTATCACGCAGAGAAACCCCGAGCATCAGTAAATCTACTGAATATCATTTTACAATAAGTAAACATACAACTACATGCTCAACTCATTAACGCCTCTTTCCCTATTTCCCACAAGTTTGTTTTTATACAAAGCTTGCACGCTGTTAAAAATTACAAACTCATGTTTTGCAAATGAAACTTTGAAAGTTAAGATAATGGCACAAATACATACTAATGATTTAGTGTCTTGCATGCGTACGTGAATGTTTGCAGTACCAACCGAGTGTCTTACATTGCCGGCAGTTAAAGGAATAATTCTGAATACATACCTATATTTGTAATTTATCATACCTAGAAGGAACTGATAATGCAAGCAGATACAAAGAAAAATAAGTCCTGTGCAGAATTTGCGGAACCGAGGTTTTGATAGAGGAGTAATGGACAAAAACCGCGGATAAAACTTGAATTATTTAATACAAATAAGTTATTACAAATTGTTCACGTAAGTTCACTTTTCATTGTTTCACAATGCCGCACTAGGTCTTTTAGCTTATACACCAAATCATGTAGTTCTTGGCTGCCACAATTGAAGCTTATGTCGTCTCCAGAGTCTGTTTTCAACACGACTGTGTACAGTAAATTATCTGAGCCGACACCAGGCACATTTGTTACCACTTCTAGTTTCCACTCCACGTCGACTATTTTAGATAAAGTGTTTGAATCTAGAGCCTCCATAATAAATTTAGCACAAAATACGTTTTAATACATTTTTGATCTGCCTTGAAATTCAATTAATGAATAAAACATCCGAGCTAGCGAATTTTGAGGCTAGGGGCGTTGTTTTGATGTTGCAGTTGCACGAACGTCAAGTTGACACTTTGACAGACAGATAAATAATTCAGTGTTACCGTTTAGATATTTGAAAAATCTACCAAATGGTTGTTACACTGAGTTTGTATTTTATACTTATACAAATACAATGAATGTAAATAAGTTGCGTACGTAACGTCTTTTAATCACTATAATATTGGATTGGAAATACATTAAAAATAAAAGATCGATTATGTGCGAGTCGGACTTGCGCATTGAGGGTTTTGTCCTTGCAATGATATCTTCTTGTAGGATATAGAAAAGTGAAATAATTATCTTATCATCCTACCTATAAATTGACTGTTGTGAGATGAAACTTGACACCAATTATGTCCTTAGTCCGAGACATAGAGGTCGGAGATAACTAAAATATAGGAAATAGACTTGACAGTATAGGCGGCCCAATACAATTGCAATAGGGATATAATATAAACAAAATTGAATACAGGCCATGCAGTTAAATTAAGAACACAAGTTTCGTATTCAAAATAACTTTATTTCAAAATACAGTTATAAAGTACCACAGTGAAGTTAGAACACAATACAGAAAACAATTCCTTTGCACAAACAAACAACTCATCACAGAATAACAGCTAGACGTGACTTAAATTTGAGTAGGTAAGCTGCATTCGATAAATTCATCTACACTATACTTACTTGTTAGTTAGTACACTCACGAGCAAAAAAAACGGATTTACGTTGTGAAAATACTGAAATTCTTTACAAAGCGAACCGTTATTTTTGACCACCAGTGTACTATTGTGACTAAACGCTTAATTAATCGTAAATTTTATTCTTATATCACAATATCAACAGCTAGGCTACGCGGTACGAAGAACGGCGAAGTACCTCAGACTTAATTTTAAATAAGTTGCATTCTGATAACCCGAAATATAACAATTGTACATCCCGCTTTCTTACACCAAGGGCGTGAACGTAGTGTGTAAGAGAGATAAGTATATAACTTCAAAACATTGTAGTTTCACCTGTCATCACACTCACCACGGCAACTCTTTTTTGCCAAGCCCGGCCTCTATTCGAGTCCGCAATAACATGTTGCTTTCGACAAGCTATCGTGTTGTTCTTAACTCGGGCACCATTAGTTATTGTCAGGTAAATAAGAGCTATCGTAACGTCCGACAGTCATCATCATCATGTCAGCCGAAAGACGTCACTGCTGGACATAGGCCTCCCACAAGGCTTTCCACTCAGACCGGTCTTGTGCTTTTCGCATCCACCGCGGTCCCGCAATCCTGACGAGGTCGTCAGTCCATCTTGTTGGAGGCCTACCTACAGCTCGTCTCCCGGTCCGCGGACGCCACTCCAGAACCTTCTGACCCCATCGGCCATCAGTCCTGCGAGCAATGTGCCCCGCCCACTGCCACTTCAGTTTAGCTATTCTTACAACACGATACGATAGTCTAAAGCAATATGGTTTTACCGAGTAGAATAGAGCCCCGCCCTGTACTTTTACAAACGATTTTAAAAGTGTGTTTACGCTTTTAATGAACACAGTAAACATCTAAAAAGCAACGCGACATCTTACTCAGAGGCCCTACTTTGATAATCGAAGTTCGAAGTTACGTTAGCTCCGTGCCTTTCTTTCGATTTAGTCTCGAATGACGAGTGACAGGTAAGAACTTCGAACTTCGATTTTCAAAGTAGGGTATTCTTTACCGAGGGCATATAGAGGGTATGCTCCGGAGGGGGAATTAACAGCTCAGAAAAGAAAATACCCACAGAGTATACGAGTACATACAGTCGATTCAGGGATCTTTAGCATTTAGCGTCATCACCCATAACTTGTGGCCGTCCAAACTAAACGGGACCTTTAGGGACAGAGACTGGCGTTTACGCTATTTTCATAATTGTTGCCATAGTATTCTTATACTTCATTACAATATAAAAACATCGTAACGCGGAAAATATTTAATCTCTGATGTTGCCAGCGTGATGACGAAAAAAGGTAAAATAAAGAAAATTCGATGTCGCGTTGACTTAACGTTTTTACGCTTAAATCCAAAATAAGACGTATGACTCACTATTTATACTTATCTTACTGAGACGGATATCGATAGGTTCCAACAACAAAACCGAAACAGTTAGGCCTAAACAAATTCAACATTTCTCATTAACAATCGAAAACAATCCATAAGTATTTTAAAATTTAGTACACGCGTTTCATATAATTATGTAACAAAATATTGCTTTTTCTTACCTAGCTGTTTTCAGCGTGTTCAAATAACTACTTTTCCGACAGTCAACTTAATACTGGGGTCCCAGTGAATAAGGGTAAGGCTTCTGAAGATTAAGTGAAAAAGGGTTTAAGTCTAGTATACTTTCTTCAAATATTCACCCTTTTTATTACGATTTGATTCGACTTGTACCCTTTTTCATTAGGACCCCAGAATTTATCTTAAGGCAGCAAAACACTTATTCCAATAAAGATAGGAAGGGTGTCCCTCGGAATCCCTAATAACGTTTGTCCTAATGCATCGTTTGTCCGAATTATCATTTGTCATAAACTGGTTTTTAAATGGGTAGGACAAACTTTTTCAAGTTTTCTAAAATAACCTGCCGTTTTAAAATTCGGGTGAAAATTGCTTTAGGATTAACGAAAATTTGAACAAGCGATGCATTAGGACAAATAACGATTAGGTATTCTATAGGCGAACCTGATAAGTACGCTGTAAGCGCTAACCGACACTATATGCATTTTAATGCATCCTATGTACCTACAGGTGCGTAATTCTAAGTTTCAATACTTCCATGATTCCATAAGACACTGTATGATAAATAGCTTATTACATACGTGTTCGCTACCACGACACAAAACATATTATAATGGATTGGTTAATGAAGGAATCTTATGTTGAAAGCTGCTTCTAAAATCTATTATTAAGTTAATCGTCTAACACAATAAAGCCTTAAATATAATAATATAACAAAAACAACACGAGAATACTAAATACCGATCAAAACTAAGTAACAAAAAATTTGGTGATATCACATTAAGTTCTTAAAGCATTAAAAATAAAATAAGCATTAACGCAAAATAGATAGGTACACTAAAATTCTGTCAAGAAAACTTTTAATTATTACGAAAGCATAAAAATGGAAAAAACACGTCGATCTACATGTTTAATTACCATGGTAACACACAAAAAACCTACCATAGATGCGTCAAGCTGTTAGGACTCCTAATATACCTATTAGGAAGTAGTAAAGTCCGAAGTTATAATAATTCCATGTCTCTCAAGAGGTTGGTGATGGTTTTAATAAGAGTGAAAGAGATGAGTCATCCATAACTTCGAATTACTTTTGAGTTAGTCTTCAATAAGTTGAATCACGCTCTAAATTAATTTTAATTAAAATAGAAGAATATGAATGCTGGTAAATACATTTTCTATATATGCAATTCAGTCAAATATTTATTGGCATTGGCAGCATTACGTTTCAATTTCACTGGTTTCAATAGATTCGTTACGTCTTTAACTATATCTTATACCCGCTAATTATTTTAAAATACTTTTTACTTAACCAATCTAGTAAAGATCATTTATAATATTTTAAATTAGCTTGGACTGAATGTGGAAAATATTACACTTAATATAATAAAACAAACATGTCCAAAACGTGGCCGTAGAGTTAATTATTTTATATAATAATAATGTCATGTGATTACACGGATATCCATAGACCAAAAATTTAGTGAATATAATAAATCCTATAAGAAAATTGAACACTTTTTGAATACCTTACATCTTATTGGGGCATAGATAATATTGATGTACTTAACACGAAAAACTCGAACCAATGAGTGAGTTTGACGGCATATTTTTAAAATGCTTGTCGCATACTACGCGACTTTTTTAGCAACCGTTACCTGCATAAGTATATTATTATAATATTAAGAAGTAACTTAAAATACTCGAAATTCTACAGTTGATTGTCAATAATGTCGCAAATGAAAATGCGACATTGATCGTATTAATCATTATTGACATCACAACCGTTCCAGCGTTCCACAGTTAAAGTACCAAAGTACCAACATGAAATTCAAGTGTTTTATTTTCTGTTCTGTGGTTATTGTCTGTCTGTATTTATGCCATAAAAACTATTGCGAAGTAAATCTTGTATAGGCCTCTGTAAGCCCGAGATCTTTTTTCAGTCGCTTTACGATGTTAAAATCGTTTTTATTTAATTCAAATTAAATTGAATGCAATAAATGGTTCGCCCAAACATTAAGATTATAAATATATTTTTAACAGATGCCATTATAAAATATATTTTAATTTGGGCGCACGGAAGTGTCATAGGCAAGTTCTTCTGATTCAAGTTCAAAATGTAATGCAACCTTACTCTATCATTCTAGGAATATATTCTCAATGACACCAGCAACAAAAACATCTTCAAAGAAAATATTAAGTGTGACACATGTCCAAAACTCAAGACATTGCTTTAACTTAAGACCATGTTTCTAAGGCTTCATTCGTGTTTCTGAAGCCAGACGATAACAGCCGAAGAGATTGCCGAAGACTGACACGAGAGTACCGCAGGAAAGTATATTTTTCGGCTCACAGCGAGAAGAATTTGAGGAAGGCCGCGGGTGGCACGGGGTGCGGCGGCAGCGGCCCGCCCGCCTCCTTCAGGCGCTCGCGGTACTCCGGGCACTAGAAAAGTTAATAGGTAACACATTTTTTTACATTACCTATTGTAGAATAAAGTTATAAAGTAACTATAATCTTTGTTAATTATGTCAAACAAAACATGAGTTCACATGTGACGCTTTCAGAAACAAGTTCAAGGGTTCGTAGAATAGTTTTTTTACCATCGCCACACAGCCCAAACTGCGTAGTAACACACCAATCAAATTAAATACTGAAGCAAGCAATTGTTATATGAGTTGAATCTTAGTCAAACTGTGGCAGTCATGAATAAAAAGAAGAAACTGTCTGACTGATCAATGCACAGCCAAAACCGCAGGATCTAGGGATTTGAAAATTCGAGGGAATATTCCTTGGATATCTTAGGCGTGCACAAAGAAGGGATTTTTGGAAATTTACTAGTTTTATATATTAATAATGGACAGTGTCCTCAGTTACGTTACGTACCTGATCGGCGATGCACGGGTGTCCGAGCGACCGCCAGAACAAGCACTTGCAGTGACGACACAGTGACAGCGTCTCGGTGAACTGGGCTTCTTCGCGCAGTCCGTACAACCTAGCAAAATGTATATAAATTCAGCACCATTTCATCTTTTGATGAGAGATGACTTAATATTTTTATTTCCTTAAACGGATAAACGGGACACCCAGTAGAAATCTCTTATAAACATTTCGATGCAAGAGGCTCCTACAATTTTTTAACAACATGTTTAACGACAGGCCTTAAATGTTTTTTAACAACTGAAGCAAGCGGGAGTTTTACACAAGATTAATAATTTTGATCATGATGACGATGATCATACAGTTCTCTAAAGTGCTATCCTTACTTCCTCAATTGATGGAACACCGCCTTCCAGTCCACGTCGTCCTTGCCCTTGACGACGGCTTCGACCTGAGGTCGCGTGAAGTGGAACGCCACCAGCTCGCGCCAGGTTCGCTGCTCCGAGCAGACTGACTCCATGACGCTCCAGGCTGACGAAGCCGCCTGGAAGTGACGCATTTTTAAAGATACAGGATGGCCAACAACAGAGGGGCTATTATGACCTAGCTATGCAGTTCAGTTTACACTGAGAGAAAAGGACAGAACTATATAATTGTCATAGCCCTGCGATGTACGCTCGCCTTAAAATGAACTGTATAGCCATAACACCCCCCCAAGTCCCTTAAGATAAGAATGAAGTTGCTAAGTATTTTAGTAGCAGCATATTTCTCCTTGCTTTAAAAACATCTCAATTTAACATCTCTTAGTAAAAATGAAAAAAACAACATTCTATAGCAGCTCGCGTTAGAATTTTTAACAAAGCTAACCGGTTCCTTCTAACTAATGGAAATTGAACTAAGGGCGAACTTCTGCTGATTGCTCCACCTACTCGTGATGATGGGTGAAGAACAAACAATAGAATTAGATCATACGAAAATATGGAGTGATAGAAATATATACTTAAAGCCGGTCCTAGATGAGATGACACAAGTAACGTTGATATTAATGATGTTTTAGATCCATATTTTTCATGCAAAAGTACGAGTACAATATGGGGCTTTTTAAAAAGGGTATCATTACATTTCTCCGAGACCGGCAACGCATTGGTGACGCCTCCGGTGTTGCAAATGTCTATAGGCGGCGGTGACCACTTCCCATCAGGTGGGCTGTTAGCCTGTTTGCCCGTCGACAGCAATAAAAAAAAAACTTTTGAAGCATTCATACACTTACATCTAAATCCCTGTGGTCCGCTATCCTCAACAGTATCTCCCTGACACATTCCTCGGGCATATCGTGAAGTTTAGGCACAACTTCTGGTCCGGGCTGGAAAGCAACATTATCGATCAATTAGTCAAACGATATATTGCAAATATCTCATGTGTTCCGGGCACAATAGCCACTTGCCACCCTCACAATACTAATCCAACTGGTTTTTTCGCAAAAAATAATAAGAGCACTTGAAATTGGCTGCGACTTCTAGTACTTTCATTATTTCCTCCATTTTTTAGCGTCTCGCCGTCAAGCGGCGGGAAGCAACTTTGTTTATACTATTAAAGATATTCAAACAAGGTGGACGACGACGACGTGGCTAATGTTGCGGAAAACTGTTGGATTCAAGCGGAGCAAGACCGGTGCTTGTGGCAGACCTTGAGGCCTATGTCCAGCAGTGGACTTCTTGCGGCTGAAATGATGATGATGAAAGATGTTCCATGGTGGTACCTCCTGTATCATGATGCTATTGGCGATCCTGGTGATGCGCGCGATGGCGTGGTCGTGGTGCCCCCAGAGCGCGCGCGAGCCCAGCGGGCGGCCCCAGCACGCGCCGCGCTCCGACTCGCGCAGCGACGACAACGCCACCAGCAGCGCTCGCAGCGCGTTCAGGTTCTGCTTCGATGTTGCCACTGCCGAAGATAGCTTACTTTAAGGTCACCACAGAATAATATTGGCCTCTCAGTTAATTTAGAACAGACTATCAAGTTTCTTAAGGTTTCATTCTTGTCCCAGATTTTGAACTGTCTGGCAGCCTGATATAGACGGGTCGGTGACGAGATAAACACACAAGGAGGTGTTTATCTCTTAGTCTACGGTGTCCTTTTGGAATTTGGTGACAGAAGCTGGCAGGTCCCAATTATACAAATGTTTACGTCGACGTCTATACGTTGACGATTTATTAATATGAGCATTTATAATGAAAGAAGATAAGTGCAACATCGTAAATAGACTTTAGTAAACAAGTGTTTCTACTATTTAGAATATTTAGATTAATTATTTAAATAATATAAAATGTATGGAAAAGTATTTATGGACGTGTCAGTCACTGTGTTTAAATGTTTGTTCTACAAATCTTCTTTTAGTTCCAGCTGCCCTCACCTTGGTCTGCGAGCTGTTCCAACATAGACAGCAGCAGCTTCTGCGCGGCTCCCGGCAGATGTGTCAGCTTCTGGCCTCCAAGTAGCAGTTCCAGTAGGGCGCAAATGTAGTTGAACCGGCGTACGTCACGCACGGCCGATGAGAAGTCCAGGCGACGCACCGCCTCTGATAGGCCGTTGAAACCCGCGATCTAAAGAGTTCTTGTGTCAAGTATCAAGAATTCCAGGTATTCCAATACAAAATAGTGCAATACAAAACCCATCAATACAAAAAGAAGGAACGACGGATTCGAAAGGCATAAAGTGATTGGTTTATTACCGTGATATGCGTGTTGTTTTTTTTTTAGAGCCACCTTACTGATGTTACCAAATTTATTGAATATGGTTTTGTTTGAATCATTACTACAAGTAATTTGAATTACACTGTGTGGTAAATAATAATTGGTAAATATTAAGCGTTACTAACCTCTCTTGTACATTTTATAGTGATGTGACAGTGCGGTGGTATTTGGGCCACATCGTTTTTATCCTCATCGCCATCTTGTGTCCTGAAACACAAAAAAAAACGTTACAAATTCAGCTCATATTTCAGTCGTAGTCAATTAATAATTACCTGTTAAGTGCTCTATCGGACGGTTAAATTATAGCAATTAACATGAAAGTTGGAACACCGAAACGCGTTTTAAATAGCGCAAAGCCAGGATTAAAGAGGGTTTCAGTTTAATTAATTACAGTGCTAATTATTCGACTGGGCTCACATTTATGTGGGAATCAGGAAATCTGGAACTTTATTTTATGCTCTTTTCGAGCTCGTTGTAAAAAGTGACGTAAAATAAAATGTTAAGTAGAAAAACCACCTAAGAATAAGGATATTTTGTGAATTCCCATTAGCAGTTTTTTCTAACTTTCACATAATCGATGCTTTAAAGTAACAAGGCAAAATATAGAGTAAATATTCCTTAATGGATATCGAATTGCTTGAAACGTAGACACAGCGAGGAGGAAAACTTTCAGGCGTGTTTCCGTTGGCTCGTTCCATAACATATGCTAATATAAATCATTTCAGCATGTGTGCAGCGAAGGACTGAACGAAGACTGAAGCGTTTTTTGAATTTACAAAATATGTAAGTATATTATCATAAATCGTTCCAAAACGTTTAAACATGAATAATGGATAGTAACGGTGTCTGTAAATTTGTGCAAACGGCGATTCGTTTTTAAGTGTAATATGTGTTACGTGAAAGATCTTGCCAATTCGTAATACCGACACCGCATCATAAAGTTAAGTTACGTAAGCGATACTTATTCTACATACTCGTATAAAAAAATGAAGCGAACTTCTAAAAATGAAACAAATAGTCTATGATTAGGCCGGCCCTTAGACAAGCTAGCTTTCTCGCGATTTCACTATAATGACGGGCCATAGCCGTGTGCGGTGCGCGTGCGCGAATATTCAGACAGATTATAATTGCGCGATCATGTCATGGTTTAATTAATTCAGGGCAGCAGGGTAACTTTTGCGGTTTATAGAAAGAGAGGTTTGTTTTCACCTTGTATGTTAAAGTAGTATTTTTGCTATATTTTCTTTAATGTCGATGAGTGGACAAGGTAAGGTAAGATAGAAAATAAAATTGTCGATAGAGATGTATCATGTATCTTATAAATACGCTAAGATTAAATTTATCAGGTATGAAATGCTGGCCTGAAAAAAAACTACGTATAACATAGCATTGTAGGTACAGTCAAGTGTAAAAATATTGGAGAAAGCAAGATCTCAATCCCAATGCATCTTGTTCCAGTGTAATAAGAACTTCGTAACATATTTATGAGAGGATTCTTTCGACACATATTTTTGCACTTGACTGTACCTGAATTTCAGGACTTGGCCGGGATTGTCTCGTGCCCCTCATAGGACCATCATTATCTCGACATTACAAGAACGTTAATTGAATTAAATAATAAAAAAAAACATACAAATAGAACACGAACATTCCAAATTCAAAATTCAAAATTCAATCAGAATTAGACAGCTGCCAGTATTATTCTGCATTATTTTAAAAATTAAAGTTTGTCTCAAAACTTATGAACACACGAGGTATTGATTGACACGGTAGCAACAACCATATTATATTGATTCTACCGTACTTTTAACAAAACCTTAATATAATAAATATGCTAAAACCTTACACTTTGTCTTTCTAACAAATCGGACAAATCATTTACACGTCTGTGTAATTTTATTACAAGTTAAAACAGATTCATTCAACACCACCTTTCACAAGCAGGAAGTGAAATACGGATTCGTTCGGGAAATAGGTCGCCATTCGCCAAGCGTGACCTATATCCGAAGACCGGTTCGACATAGACAATTACTAGGCAGAGAAAACTGGGGAAAGAATAGGGGTATAAGACTACGGCAACGCTTAGTATAGTGCCAGATTTTTTTCGATTGCTTTTATACGGGCCCAAATTGTATGGAAATTGAATAAATAAATATACATCGGGGGACCATCTCACACAAATTATCCTAGTCTCAAAACCAAGCTATATAATAAATAAACTTTCCTTTTAAAGAGAAATACTTATTTAAATACATAGAAAACACTCAAGACTCAATACAAACACTCGCGCTCATCAGCATAACACAAACATTTGCCCACAAACATAGCCTGGACATTGGTTCATTTGCGATGAATAGAATAGAATACAATAGAATACAATAGAATAGAAAGGAGAAGAGGTTTATTCGGTGCTAAAAATAAAATGAACATTGTTTATGTTCATTGATAGCAAAAAAACAATAAAAAAATATTAATACAAACTTAGAGTACTTAATCTAAAATTAACACCGAAAAGGTTGCCACTCAACATGGTGTCAGGCTTACTAGCCTTGACGCTGGTTTTCAAGGGCCACCGGATTGAAGAGAGAGGAGAGCACTCCCAATCCATCTCACTACTAGTTATAAAAAATAATGCTTAAACAAAATTATTAACAATTGTTTATTACAGACTTCTGAATTATTGCGTGTAAATATGTGTGTGTGTATGTGTGTGTGTGTGTTTCTGTGTGCGTGCGTGCGCACGAGTGTGTATGTTTATATTATTTAAATTTAAATTTGATTTAAATAGTAAATAAATAATTTGCATTACAAAAACAAATTAATGCACATGTTATGAATACAGGACGTCTGCTAAGTGTCGGCCAGGATATTTAGTAAATATTGTTTCATTTTATATTTTATTCTTGTAACGTTTTTAATGATTGTAAATGGGGACCGAGCGACCGACCGAGCTTTAATGGGGACCCGCATAGGCAAGAGAGCGAGTTAGATACCGACCATTATAACGAAGCTGTGAAGAAACTATGGACTAATGCACTTATAAATAATATTCTGCGCATGGAACGTAATGTTACAATTACAAATACGTATAAAACTAAAATGCAATGAGTTGTGCAATAATTGTTTAATCTGCGGCAGTTACTTAAATTGTTTATGGCTCTCTCGTAACTTTAAAACGTGTAGAAACACTTTTAAAAATTTAATTTATTCCGTTATGTTTGCACGCTATGATGTGGGAAATCATTCTATTTCGGGATAAAGGTGTTACATGAACTTTTAAGTAGGTCAGTCCAACACTGGCCGGTAAAAACATGTTTAACCTAATCTGTGTTCTAATTTTAAATTTTATGATGGCGTATTTTCAATAGAGTAAGAGTATACTTGATGTATACCCAGATGTAACATCGTTCAATACCACTTCCCTTACACCTGTCACTATCTAATTCACCAGAGTAGAAAGAGACAGCACGGGGAATTAAGGCAACATATAATGATTTAATAATCATCTCTGCATTTGGCAATAAGGAGTGCGTTCCATAAACCATATTTAACTAGCATTTAATTGATAAAATGACAATGATATTTGAAGCATTTCATTTATAATGGCTTGTTTGTTCAATTTGCTGTAGTTTACCTATATTTCGAATAAATGTATCATTTACATAACAATTGGCTTTCAGGCAAATAAATGACGCTCGGGCAAACATTAATAATCAACGATAACAAAATTGACGTTCATCAACACGCACGGAAGTGTAACCGCCAAGATACGTTCTGTCAAAAAAGTATCGGGAATTGATAATTTGTTTTTGCTGGTTTGGCACAACTGTTCTCCATTTTGGCGCGGAGTTCGAGTTTCATCTGTGATTAGTTTAAATACAGTGCTGTTTTTTGTTGGATCATCTCTATGTAGTGTGTTGCGATTTTCATAATGGACAAAAATATCGTACAAAGAGTTTGTCTTAATTTTTTCATCTCAGTCAATGATAATGTTGCAGAAGGCTTACGGTGAATCGACTTTATCAAAAACACGTGCTTATGAGTGGTACAATGCGTTCAAAAGCGGTCGAGACGTGATGGAAGATTTGCCTCGCTCTGATAGGAGGTCATCAACGTCGTCAACAGAAGTTAACATCGCAAAAGTAAATCTAATAGTGACTGAAAATCATCCAAATTTGAGAGAGATAGCCGCTTAACGTTTTGGGTCTCACGAGTCCCAAAAAAGGCAAAGGAAAAGATTTGTGGTAAGTAAATTCTTGTAATTTGCACCGTGCTAATGTGCCTTCGCACAAGGTCATCGTTGTGAACTGAATTGTTGACCAAATACTCAATAAATACCATCGAGCAACCCCTTATTCAAACAGATATGGCTCCAGCCGACTTCTTTATTTTTCCTAAACTCAAATTACCACTTCATGGGACCCGTTTTAATTCTGAAGAAGACATAAAAGAGAATTCGCGTCGAGAACTGAACGTCAATGCGGAAAAAGCGTTATTATTTTGAACACGATAAAATAAATTATTGACCTTTTCCCGGTACTTTCTTGACAGAGTAGTACAATCCAATGAGAATATTTTATGAATGAAATAATAGATTCCTTTACCTACTCATATAATAAATAAGAAACCAACCCCCTTAGGTACTAATAAACGTTGAGTAACGCTGGTATAGCTATACAATGTTTTGTCCTTATCTGTCATTGTGACATTTGAATTTGTCAGATAAGGACAAAACATTGTATAGCTATACCACCGTTACTCAACGTTTATTAGTAAGGGGGCAAGTCTTTATTTTCAAACGAAGAAAGCTGGACGGATGCTTATAATAGGAATAAGTAATAGTGAACCTACACTATTACTTATTCATCTAGCATCTAGGTACCTACCTAGATTGTTAAAAAAGTAGACTTGTGTAAGAATATTTTTTTAATGGAACAGGGTTATTGTTTTTCATGAAGTTTTGCTTCAAAATTTTGTTGTTTATTATCAAAATGATCACTCGAAAACTCCGTTTACAAATTGCATATTGGTTTTAAGCACTTTCTGGCCATAATTGAAAACGAAAGTGAATTAAAATCTGATTTGACTTTACCTTTTCATGCATATAATCAAAAGTAAAAGATACAAACCACACGGAATGTTTCAGTAAAAAGTGTGAAATATTATTTATGAAACTTCCTTTTTGCCGCGACCTTTCGTGAGCATCAACATTTTCGAGGTTAACCGGAAGTGCCCTATAAGTTGAGAAGGCCTGTTCATGTTTAAAAGAAAACTTTTTAAAGGCTGCATATACCTACTTTATAATAAGTTATTTGGTCTTTATTTCTTTAGGTCTTTTATCATTAAAAGTTGATACGTATAGGAACGTTAAGAGATAAAAGACGGACACCCGATTGTTCCCACATTTTTTTGTGTCCTAATGACTTCTTTTACGCTTCATTTATACATCGCTGGAACCGTAAACTTTCCAGAATTTCATATAAGGCTAGGGCCTAGGATTTATTAGGTTTGATTTATAAAATTCATATAAAACATATTATACCTAACCAATAATAATTACCTATAGCCAACAATACTACGGACCCCTTTAGGACGTAGTTTTAGCCCAATAAAACACTGACACACCATAGAACGGTGTCACGGTGGCATTATACAGTGTGTTATGTCATCGGTGTCGGAGATTTTAGGGACTAACTCTGAGGTTCATACTCATCAACTTTTATTATGGGACCAACATCCAAATTGCGAAAAAAAAAACACCTGTTCCATACATTTCGGCTGTTTAGATCTCAAAGTTTGTTTGGAAAAGCTGTTTTTTTTTCGCAATTTTGGATGTTGGTCCCATAATAAAAGTTGATGAGTATGACCTACAGATTTAGTCCCTAAAATCTCCGACACCGATGACATAACACACTGTATAAAACAATTTGTTTGACACTTCTTACAACTTAAATCATAACGTCACTGTGACACAGTTCTATGATGGGGCAGGGTTCCATTAGTCTGATCTGTCTTATGATGCTGAGTACAGAACTGTCTAGTACCTAGTACAGTCAGCGTCATATAGTTGGTAGCATCCAAAGTAGCCAAATAGTTCGTTACACGCCCTTGTTACTACGGTAATAATGACGTGTAACGTACTATTTGGCTACTTTGGATGCTACCAACTATATGACGTTGACTGTACCTACGATACGATTACTTAGACTTGTGAAAGTAACATAGCTCACGATAAGAACGCTTTATAAGGCAGATCAAAAGAAAGCCATAGATTATATATTATTAATACCTCGGCAGTGTACCTTATACTTAAATATATATAACACACCTTACATAATAATCTATAAGCGCCTCAGAAGCCTTACGAGTCTGACTCATCACGATCTCTTGCATTTTCTATGACGTTTCTCAACAGTAAATACAGACCAAAGATTGGGAGCCGTAGAGTGGGATCCATTCAGTGAATGTGTGATAGCTTTGGGCAGGCGGACAGGGCAGGTTACAGTGGTTGTTCGGTGTTGTTCGTGCAGGTCAACGACCGGGTTTTATATTTAAAGTTTGATTCGTATTGTTCTTATTCAATTAAACGTTTAATGGATCGAAAACTAGGTATTTATTGGAGTGAGATTATGAGGCAATGTAAACAGAGAAAAACTAGGTTATCTTATATAGTCCTATTGATTTATCAATACACAATAATGGCGCGCACATACGCACTTTGCGGTTTCCGTTTGTTTCTGTTCATAGACAGCCGCGCCGCAGTGTAAACAGAAACAACGTTTTACATAAATTTTGTTGCTTCCGGTCAATCGGACGTCTGTGGCCCGTTTTATAAAGCTACGAATTACAATTTACAGGTTACAAGTTTCCATTTGGCACAACCTCGACCAATGACGATCAGCTATTTGAGCGGTGTTGCCAGTAATATATAATACCTGTAAAATTGTAACTTATAGCTTTAACGTGCCTCTGGCCGCTAGGTGGCCGCGGGTTCGCCGCACAGGTGCCCTAAGGTATCGTGAAAATATTTATTTCATAATAAACACGGACGATTCCAATAAACACTTTAAATGTAATAAAGAGACAAACCCTTACTCAAAGCTAACCAAAACAAGTAATTAAAAGGTTCAAATTTATGAACGGATTCATGAATTTTAGATGGCCGGCTGAAATGCATTTAAATTTGAAATAAGAACGAATTTAAAAATAAAACGGCGGGCCGTCGTGCGTTCCATTGACAAATTTCAAAAGGTCTGGCTGCGTGTTTAACGTGGTCACTCAAAAAGCTCTTTCTTAAGTGGTCGTCCAATAATGAACCTGTTAGTGGTTTCGGGTCGGCGCGTGCCACACCACACATTGAGCGCCGGTAACACACTTCCTGTGATCATATTGCATACAATCGCGTATTCATGGCAGTGAATGAACAGTTGGTCACTTTTAAGCATGTATGTAGACTGATTATGATTATTAATTCGTTTTTGCAACATTTAGCAGGTCGTAATAGCATTTAAGCGTAGCTTATGATGATTAATTATGAGATATGTGGTTAAGCGGCTGCCTATTTGCTTATATAATGCGTGTTATAAAGCAAGAGGAGTGCTATTAAATAATATTATTCATTAGATGATCTACGTACTATTTTCTCTTTGACTTTTTGTTCAATAGTCCGCTTTTATTTGCTTTGTGGCTATAGTAAAGTTCACTGCAATCGGTATAGACCACAAAACATGGAAACACCTCTCATTATTTTGTTTGAGGCGTTGAACTGCGACGACGCGGATGGAACAAACAAACACGCACGTTTGTATTTATAATATACCTACTAGAGACCCGCCCCGCTTCGCTTCGGTTTATGTGAATTTTCTGTACCACCGTACCTACATAAACCAGAATTTATCAATTTTATCATACACTTAGGGTCAATTCACACCGAGACGCGACGCGCCACGACGCTTTGCGCACGTGCGACTCAAAATATACTTATACTACCTTTTCGTAAATAAAGTAAATTTCGAGTCGCATGTGCGCGCAGCGTCGCGTCACGGCGCTTCGGTGTGAGTTGACCCGTGCAATGAAATCGGGTCACTTTGTATGGAAATTCTATACAAAGTGACACGTTTTCATTGCTCTTGACTATACAACGTGTCCCAAAACTCAACGATAAGCCGGCACCAGAGGATGGAGCTGCTTATGAGTAGTCGAGAAAAAATAAGGAAAAGATATATTTTTTTCCTTATTTTTTCTCGACTAATCGTAAGCAGCTCCATCTTCTGGTGCCGGCTTATCGTTGAGTTTTGGGACACGTGGTATATATAAACCTTCCGTGAAACAATTATCTGATGGTGAAAACCGCATCAAAATCCGTTTCGTGGTTTAAGAGGAGTTAGCGGAGATACAGACAGACAGAAAGACACAGAGACGCGGAAAGCAACTTTCAACAGAGAGGGTATTGCTTTCAACGGATTTTTGAGAAAACTTTACTTTTATATACTTATCACTACATAGTATAAAACAAAGTCGCTTTCTCTGTCCCTATGTCCCTTTGTATGCTTAAATCTTTAAATTTTGATGCGGCTTTTTTAAATAGATAGTGATTCAAGAGGAAGGTTTATATGTATAATAAGTTCTGGATCATGAACGGGTTTTACAGAAAACTCACATTAACCGAAGCGAAGCGAGGGCGGGTCGCTAGTAAGTTATACGAGTAAGTTATAATAAACGCAACGCATTTAGATTAGAATCCTAATTCTAACCTAACCAGCAATCCTATCTCCCTGCAAAAACGACGTAAATCAGTATTGGCAACGTTATTTCAGTAAATGAAAACCATATACCTACCCTTTGTGTTATTGTCTACGGTTAATCAATAATTAATTACAAATACAATAACATTTCAGCATTTGCACGACCTTTTCTGCTACGCACAAAAGTGTCGGTCGATCATAACAATTAACTACGCGTCAAATATCGATTGTTAATCTTATCACAAATCAATTTGCAATCAATGAGTCACTAAACAATCGACTGGCGGATACGCAGTAGACAACACCATTTAAATAACATGTTTTGATAACACGATTGACTGAAATTATCTATGACTTGTCACCTTCGTCCCATTTCAGGACTAGGGCTACTTTTTTCAGTGTTACTATCCTACCATACTCATAATAAAGCAAATTCCATCAACAGTAAGCCTAAAGACAATCCCGGTCCTATTGGAATTATTTACATACATACTCGTAAATACCTTAAATCATGCTTGTTTCCCAGAGGGGGCACTAGGCAGAGACCACTACTTTCCACCTGCTTGGATCTTGACAAATCTCTTCCGCTTACGACGTGCATGCATGCAAGACTAGATGTATGAATGTGGAATTATAAATAAAATTATAAACCGTTTTTGACCACTAAAACTACTTGAATCTAATAGATAATAAGCTATTGTTTGTTCATGTTTCTGCAGTTTGTAACCAACAAAACACAGTAAGGTTAAATCTATGTATGTAGTAGGTTTATTGGTATGAATAAATGAAGAACCTGACTGACTGTTCGATCAACGCACCGACGAAACCGCTAGACCAAGGGACTTGAAATTTGGAGGGATTGTTCCTTGGATATCCTAGAGGCGCACTAAGAAGGATTTTTTGGAAATTCATCTCTCGAGGGGTTTCCCGCTGCTCCCTCTATGGGAGCAAACTAACTATACGCGTACCTACAAAGTCGCGGACGTCCTCTAGTCTATCCTCATCCTCATCCTCATCCTGTCTAATGTTCTTAACAAATAGATTTACTAAGTAAGAATGCAAAGATCAGTGAGAAATGTGGACTAAGAGAAGATGTAGTGACTAAGACTGAAAAGGGCATGCTTCGATAGTTCGGTCATTTGGAAATGATGGATGAAATAAGATTGAAGAAAGAGATATAAAGAGCGCAAGTGAGCGAAGGCTCGGACAGGGCCGCCCTAGGCTTACTTTTTCGAATCAAATCGGAGAAATGCTGGAAAAGAGCCGAGTCGTACCTACCCGAAACCGACGTGCATGCATGACTCGATGTATGAATGTGGGAGAAAGAAGCGAAAGAGATTTGTCAGGATCGTAGCAGTTGGAAAGAAGTGGTGTCTGCCTACCCCTCTGGGAAACAGGCGTGATTTATGTAGGTATGTAGAATTGTAGATTTAGTAAGTTTTGCCTGGTAATTCAAATTATCCAAATAAAAACGTCCTTCATATCATAGAGGACATTGGGCAGGACTCTGAAATTGCTTTAAAATTCTAGGACAAGACTAGGTTAGCACAAAAATCTGTTTTTCTAGCAAACAAGTAGCTTCCCTTCCTATTGTTAGCTAGCACCGACGGAAACTAACTGTCTCTCTCTCAGTTGACTGCCCATGACCTTGCACGGTACGGACAGATAGATACAAGTTCAGCTTTTATTGTTATTAAAATGGCCTTGTCGCGAATAGATGCAGTTAGGGCGAAATGCGTCGTGCATTGGAGTCCTACAATAGTCACAAGTCATAAATACAACACACAAACAAATATACCTACCTACCAACCTTTTTTCAACATCCTTGTATTGTTTAATCTCACTAGTAGGTATGTGTACTTATTTTACCTAGATTGAATCCGAGGATTGCATGTTCGCGTGCATAGCTAATTCAGAATTTTAAATTTGACACTATTTAATGGCGTAGTTGCCACGTAAAAATAGTTCCTTCACTGTACTGTACAAATTAAAATTCAAAGATAATTTATTTCGTGTCCACGGACCTCAACAAGTAAGTTATGTTATGACACTCGTAATACTGATATACGTAGGTAAGTACATAATAATGCTTTGTCACAAGAGCTTGTCTTTGTAGCAAGAATTCCCTGAGGGGCCATATTGGTGCGATATTACACTCGAGAGCTCCATACTTGACAAAATGAAACAATAACAATGATGAAGAAAATTTATATTGCTTCCTTTCAATATTTTATGGAAATTTTGTGGCTGATGATGATTTTTTCCACATTCCTCGAGTTATTAAAACTTTAGTTTGACATCTTGTACGACAGATTACTAAAACATGAACTGAATAAAGATGAAAAACTTAAGTAAATGACCTCTAGGATGTTGCATAAAACCAATATGGAATTTACGTCAAAATTAAAATATATAATGTCAAATGAACGGTCTATACAGATGTGTTAAAACTACGTAAATGCAAGAGCTCATTTACTCGAGTTCTCACACCTATACCGCGATGAAATCAATATAACTATTCTTCACCATGTCATTCCCTCTACCCTCGAGTTAAATTTTCTATATTAATTACATCAATTTTGAAATTGGAAAGATCTAACGTCATCTATTTACAGGATCTGAAGAGACATTCGGAGAAGCGGTCGTGTTCAAATTCCGAATGAGAAAAAAAAGTAGTCCATAAACAGCTAATGGCTGCACCAGCCAGTCAGCGTTTAGGCAAGGCGCGCGACACCCTGGCTTTTTGCCAAGGATGCTCGGCCAACGACCAACCTTTTAATCACGGCGGGCTATACACGCATCTGCATCGGTTATCCCGTTTTAGAACTATATTCGGTTTTATTGCGTTCCAAGACTTCTGAAATGTCAGTCTATAAGTGTCTGGAATAACTTCTGCTATTTCCGACGGCAATTTCCCAACACCGTTACCTAATCTGTGGTTATAACTGGATAACTTTGTTGTAATCGTTTGCTAAGAACCGTTTCAAAACAATGAAAAAGTCGTCAAGCGTGAGCATCGATTGCTGTTCAAGATTAGTCGAAGAACATAGCCGCCTAACTATTTCGTCACAAGCACGGCGAAGTTCTAGCTCGAAGTTTGAACATTTCAATAGCATTTATAAACAAAAGTAGGTTCTTTTTGTAATTTTAACATTGACAATATAAAAAAACGAGGCCATTGTATTGCGCCATTTGCGCGTTGTGAATATTGTGGTGAGACTTGCCAGGGTTTATTCAGCTTCAGCCATGACGAAGGCAGTGTTGCCCTACTACTGTAATATTAAAACTTGCCAGGCAATACACGTCAAATAGTTCATATAAAGGACGGCAAATGTTACCACATTACATCTAAAACCTATTCCATTGCAGGACCCGTATTCATGATTCCGTAAGCCCTTAGCTTATACAAATAGCTCTCATAGTGCCAGTAGGAAATAAATGAATACAATCAACGAATTAATCAAAAGATAACACAGATACATAATACGAAAAAAACCTGGTTATTTCATCTACCGAAGTAAGTACATAAGTGATTCGGGTCGGTTGTTCTGACGATTTGAAACGCTTCATGTTGTTATTGCGTTCTATTTGTTGTCGTCATAAATAGAAAATGCAATGTTTTATTGCTCTAAGAAAGTCAGCTGCAGTTAGCTGTCATGTAATGTTTATTATACTTACAAGATTTTACCGGCTTTTACTTTGGCCGCGTAGGATTCTTTTTACAGTCATTTCTCTGTAATTTTGTTAATAATTACCTAGATATAATCATAAATGGCACACGGACCTAGGTATATTTATCTTTGTAACTTTGTAATCATAAGATTCTTTGTTTGATTGTTAGACCAACGATTTTGTTCATTAATAATTACGAGTACTTAATTATATTATTGTACCATGTATTGTGTCAGAAAACCAGTGTCAGGCAAGTAATCCTGACACCATGCTGTGTGGCAACCAATTCGGTTAACACTAAGTACTTAATACATTACTTTTGATTTGCAATTCAGGAGTGTTATCTCATGTTAATTTTATTTTATTTATTAACATCGAATTGACCATTAAAAAAAATGCATGCTATTTAACATGAAACAATCCATTCCCATTTAGAAACATGTGTTTTTTGATTAAATACGTATAATTTTTTAAACTTTACGTAAGGTAGGTAAGTACTTGGCCATGTACCTACTACCGTGCATTCTCAGCGATAAAAATATAATTTCAAAAAGCAAAGCCTGGCTGGCTGGTTAAAATAACACCGACCATTTGTACAGAAATTAAAATAAATGCCGGAAATACATTAAAAAATATGATATATATACCAACCTACCTATTTCATAAACATTTATTACATTCGTTATCTACTTCACGTTTTTATTAACCTAGGTATTTAATTGGCTTAAACAAAGCAATCACAAGCTAATTAAACTATTTATAGTTCAGATTAATGGCTAATGTAACATACTCAACTCAAGACTGGTTTACTTGTAAACATTCCGCTCGCTAATAAAATTGTAATCAATGCGCCTAAGCTAATCATGTCCACGAGGAAAAAAAGGCGTCCTACATTTTTTCACCGGCACGATCTATTTACTTCCGTAGAACGGAACGCACAATAGAAAAAAAAACACTTTCACTCTCAGCCACTTTTACTATCTATAATGAGCACAGTTACAGAAACAACCTACATTTCATCCACGGCTATTAAAGTTACGTACTATTCAACTCGGTCGTATAATAGCGCTTATTGCAGCTGTATTAAAAAATGTAACCAAGCCAAATACAACGTTATTTCGTAAGCTATACGTTTGTAAATCAAAAGTATGATGATTGTTTATTATGACAAATCCAGGTTGAATGATACAACTCCTAAGTCCCGCTTGCGTTTACGAGGCAATGTGCTGTCTCTGTGATTGTTACTATGCTTCTTGTTCAAGTAGGTATCTGACTTACATCCGGTTGTGAAATATTTGAAAGAGTTTTATAATAGAAGGCATTACACATGCTTGGAAGATTCAACTCGAGCGAGAGATGACTAGGTAGGTCGGGGTGGGACTGACACCTCTTGGCAACCTCTCCGACCTACTTAAAAAAGAATATATCAATAACGAAACTTACATAACGAGCTGTTTTGAGCATCGCGTGTGAATCCCGCCTAACGTGGCCAAGACACGTTAGAAAAAGTTTCAATTTCGATCATTCACCCTGAGGTTGATGATTCCAATAACAAACGAAACGCGAATGACTAATCGCTGAAATAATCGTAGAAGGCCGATTTAATTGCTGAGAATATTGGTACAAATTTCATAACACGCTGGTCATCAAACAGAAATCTAAAACTATTTAAACTCTCAACTTCTCAAGCATAGCTGGGTACAAAAGAGTCTGAAGTTGCAAATTTATTTAGTATTGCCATATTCCTCACTTCTATATTTTTTTATAGTGTAATAGACTCAATAGTAATAAAGCTCTCAAGTATAATATATGTTGCAAGCTATCTTTAAACTGCAGTAGCCGAGTAAATGCTTCAGCGTTGCATGACTCATTTGGAAAATCTGAGCACTTAGTAAGTAGGTACTTCTAAAGGATTTCAATGGCCGATCAGGAGCAACGCTCTGTAGCTCTGAGTCAATGTTCTTCCTCTTATTTAGGTATAACCGCATAAAATTCCCCTTTGTTTTTGTGTAGAGAGGAATCCAATAAAATCTAATTCGAAGTTTAAAAACACCTCATTCAGTTGGAAACTACGCAATTAAAATGTTGCCAAATACACGTCGGCTGGCGGAATTTTTTGTGGCCTAGATACCCCAGTTATTCAATGACATTTACATAGATAATAGATTGTTCAAGAGCGAGCGGGATTCACGAACTAAATTAATGCAATCAATTGTTTTTTATTCTCAGGATTGGCATTGGCACACAATATACGGCGGTACATACACATACAGTAAGCTTAACAAAGAGGTTCTTATCCTTTGTTGCTGCAAAAGTGAAACTATAGGAATGGAGAAGCAGATGTGGTTGAAGATAAAGTAGGATGTTCCGATAGTTTATGTCCAAATTGTGTAGACGAATTTTTTATGGTCGAAAAGATGGTTCGAGTGGACATTCAACGTATAAGAAGAATAGATCGTTAACCAAGGAAGTGATGAAAGTGATGAATTGCAACCCGAGGTACTAAGGCTGCAGGAGCGCTAGCGAGTGCGCTTATAGTTTTGAGGCTCGAATTGATACTTTCATCCGAGTAGAACATTCTACTTTTCATTTCGACTCAGAGGAAAGTAAACAAAAATGTTGTATGTTATTGTCCCGAACTTTGTCTTTTAGGTATTTCTTTGTCTAATTAGGTCTTACAAAAAATATGAGTGGCTTGGCATCATACAATTCCAATTAGATTTTTAAAAAATCTGCCCGTTTCGATGGCTCTTTAAAATTCCTCCATGGTCTAGAACTAGAAAACAGTAAGAAACGGCTGAGTGTTTGACTAGTTATTTTTTCTGAATCACATTCCGCCCTAAGGATGGAAATGCCATTTTCAGACAGCTGATGAGTTATGGAAGTCCTTACTTTCCGAACAGGAGACATGAAACAAATATTTATTTATATGAATTCTCATACTGACCATACTTTCACAGGCGACAGTGATGAACCTTCCATATCAACCATTATCTTAACAAGTAATCACAAAACCCCTTTGATTTCGAGCTGTATCTTAAAAGGGATTACCCTTTCATGTCGTAAAGCAATCAGTTAAATCTAAAGAGCCATCCTTGCAATCACTCTTTCAGTGATAAAGACAACTTTACGAGTATAAAAAGAGCGTAACTGTTAATAAACCTTATATTTTGTATGCATCTATACTTTTAGCACCAGAGAATTGAATTTGCTGTAGCATTTAAGGTTACGATGTGCCCTTTTACACAGGGCAGTGTAGTTCTATCCCTGTTGGCAGACTGCGGGTTCGCGTAGTAACGCAATCACCAAATGGCTTTGACTTTTGTAACCCTTTCAGGAGCGGCGGTCGCAAGGTCGACGCCGCGCCGCGCCCAGATTATTGTGATTTATGAAGAAAATTGATCTGAAGCACTTGGAAAATGTATTAAAGCGGTACAGATTGGCACTTTTCAACAGTCATTTTGAAAATAAATGCTATTGACATCACCTAACAGGACCCTAAGTTTTTCATAATTTATTGTACCTGGGAAAGGATAAGAATACTGGAAAAGGAAAAGGATAGGACTTTTTTCTGAAATCCGTTGTTCCAGAGCTATACAGAGTATTGATTGTATAAGAAAGAAAAGATGGACGTCTTCTCAAGCCAAGTATTTCTTCTGTATATCATGGTAATCGTCAGTGACACTTTTTATTAAACGACCAAAAGTTCAGCGCCGTACATTTTCCGCCATTATGCTGCATCCGTGTGGTTTCAATGTAATCAACTGACAAATCAGAGGAAGGAATCGGACGTACATTTCGTCTCACTGCAGAAATATTACGAGTATAAGGATGTAAGTGTTGCAGGAAAAACTTTTTAGAAGTGTCCTTTGCAAAGTGGCGCATTTTTAAGGTACACTTTTATCTATTCTTGATCTGTCCAAACATTCGTTTAATAACATTTTTACAAACCATAAGTGGTTATCTCATCACAAGTTGCCAAATTACAACTAGTGAACGGGCCCAAAATAAGGTTGCGAAAGTAATGGAATATTAATTTCAGGTGATATAACTTATTCCGTAGATTTCTTCACCGACTCAATTAACTATGATAAATAAAAACGTCGACGATGCCCTTAGAAGTTTCGAAATTTCAACCAAACATAATACAGTAGCAATAAAGTATCTCAAGCGAGAGAATGTACTCTAGAATTAAATTGTGAAAACTCTTGTGAATTTATATTTGAAGAGACCTGTCTCAATTTCGTTGGAAAATGTTGCTCGTTTGGAAGCCCAACTTCTCAATGTTGAGTGAAGGTCTCAAGGTTAAAGCTTCATTTCTTTTAATGGCTGCGTAATTGACTCTGTTTTATTTATATCATAAACTGTACCGTTATAGGATAGGATGTGTGTATCTCCTGATGAGATTTATTTTTCTTCCATCCAAGCGTAGATGCTGAATTAATATTTCTAACCCTAGCCTTTAAAAAATCAAATACAAATTTATAGTACGGGAAGGAAGCCTTCTTACATTACTAAAACCAAAACACAAAAAAATTGGAATGCAAAAGACAAAGAAATGCTAATTGCACACGGTCGTCCGTAACTTGATTTTTAGGGGTAGTATAGACCACAGAGCTGATGGTAACTGGGATCCTAGACCTATATAATTTGCATTCTCAAGACTACCATCTAAATCTTAATTTGTCCGTCATAATATTTTTGAAAAGACTCACTAGTATCGGTAAACTGTAGACTTCGTTTTCTAAACACCAAACGATTCTTTTGTCGGATGGCCTAGTTTTTTTTTTAAGATGCAAGTGTTTTAGCCACAGGCGCTAGGTGCACACGAACTGTGAACACAGCTCGTTAGTCTGAGAGTAACCTGGCGGTTTCTGAATCATGCACGTTCATTTTTACTGCACTTTCGCACACTCACAGGATAAATCTTTCGCGTTCATCGGATGTTGACGGTAAAAATACAGAGTTATGTTAAAGATATTTTCCTCCGAAAATGAAAACTGTTTGACTGTTTCTCCAATGTAATTAGAGCATGTTTATCTCTGTTCACTATTATGTTATGTTTTAACGTAAAAATAATTGAAATATATTGGATATAATGTAGGTACCTATAGATTCATATTATGTTTGTTTGGCCTAAACCCAATTTTAGGTGGTATTTCCTATGACAACGTATGAACGTAACGACGCCGATGACGGAATTAACTGCTTTCAGACTGAGGTGTTGACCAAAAGTCTTGATGATGTGAACAACAGCTCCAGACATAGCATTAGCCAAGAAAATGAAATGTCTCATCGTTCGTGCCGTGGAGGTTAAATTTAGCTCTTTCCTGTCGGGACAAGTTTCCGAGCGGGTTTTTTTTTAATTGATTTTGAGTCGACCGTTTCTGCTCAATTTGGACATAGCGTAGGCGGAGGTTCTTTTGAGTATTTTGGGACCAAAGTAACCAAAGATAATGAATCCTTTTGAATTAAGATAAGTTTTTGTTATGATTAATTAGGTAAGTAATTAATCATAACAAAACCTACCTTATTAATTCTACCTAATACTTTATACCTACTTAAATATGTAGTTAGGTATTATGGGTTCCGTGTTCCGTGCCACATGTATACAACGTTGAAAGATGACTTATTCTAACCGATTTCAAAAATGTAGGAGATTCGATTTGTTCGCCAATTGTCAACCGATTTCAATGATTAATTTTTCATGTATCCAATGGTGTGGTCCAATTTTACGTCGAGATCTGGTGATTGAATCCATGAAAAGTCAACGTAAGTCCTCAAAAGGAGTACCTACCGTTGTTGGAGTCGTTTGGAATTCAAAAACTGAACCGTTATAGGATCACTCGTGCGTCTCTCACAGCCAATTTCCTTCGAAACTACTGGACCAATTGAGTTGAAATTTGGTACATACATATGTAAATTGATGACACAAACACGTGAGTGCTGAGTTTTTTTTTTAAGGAAGGTTAATTTTTGGGGGAGAAATAAAGAAATTAAAAAAAAAAAATGTAATCCTTACTGTGTATACTTATATCAAATGAAAGGGCTCGTTATTAATTGTAAAATATAAAGTTTTGATTTTATTCATGAAAAAAGACGAAAGTTTACCACTGCCCCCCTTGACTCACTGTAATTATGTATCTAGGGAAGGTACGTGTAACTAAAATACTTTTTTTTATTTTTAGAGTACCTATTTGATTATATTGTAATTAATTATGCCTATACAAAAGCGTAACAAACCAACAGACCGTGATTTTTGCATTTTTATAGGTCCAGTGATGTACAGTCAGCTGCAGAGATAAGTATACCCTCCTGCATACAAGTTTCCTATGCAGGGGGGTATACTTATCTCTGCAACTGACTGTACTAGGCATTGCGTTGTCTGGTCAGTCAATGTTCCTAACTTACCCCCTACCCTTACGTAGCAAAGGAAAGGGGTGGGTAGGTAACTTAAAAAAATGAAGTTCGAAGTTAGACACGGTAACTCCAACCCTTTCTCTCAATTTCATAGCAAATGACGAGTGAAAGGGATGGTGCATAAGTTTCGAATTTACTGCCTTGCCTTATAGTAACCATTCAGTCAGATAAGGAAGCCTTAACAGTACTTATGTAGGTAAGTATAATAAATAGTTAGGTATGTACAGAATCCTAAGATCTAGAGGATGACTGAGACTAAACGTAGAAACAAGAAGATTTATTTATTATTTTCCCAATAGTTTTAGTTAACAAAAATATTTACCAATCCTATGCATTGCTACAAAAAATATTTGAAATGTAAAGGTACCTAAGTGTTGTCAGACAACACTTATACCTAAGTGTGTTAACCAGCATGAATAAAAAAAAAACCGTAGTAGCGAAACTTGGGCGAAAGATTAGGTACTTAAGTCACTTATTATTTTATCTTGTAAAGGTGAGGTGAGGGTGGTTGTCAGATATACCCTTCAATCTTATGGAATGTGCAACCTCTAAAATTCAGGGATCTGATTTTGGTAAAAAGATTGATTTTGACTGTTTAAGTATTTACTTACATTGTACCTATATAGATATAGGTACCTACCTACAACTAAGTCACCTTCTTCAAATTTCATCATATTAAATATTATAAACAATTACCTACCTAGTGCCTACGAACCTTACAAATTGTTGAAATTGAAATGAATATTATTATTCAGCGTAAAAAAATACATTTTCTATTTTCGCAAATCTTGTTACAGATTCTACATCTTCAATATCAACAAAGAAAAAGCAAAAATGTTACACTACACACACATACACAGACCTACATCAAAACCAGGCGAAGGACTCGCGCACACACACGCAACCAAATCAATACTCGTCGAACGAAAACACAAACAGCTGATCGCGAGCAACAAACGGTAAAATAAAAACAAATCAACACTCACCATGGCTTCTGCTGATCAGCTGAGTTATTAAAGTTAGAAATAGCGGGATATCTGCAATACAAAATTACGCTACGTTTAGAAAAACACGCAAGCTGCTGTAGCGTTAGGTATTATTGGGGAAATGGCCTCAAATAGCCCGTGTTATGTTCTGCGTTGTAGTGCAACGAACAAAGGAATTAGTTTGTTGTTGAACACTCACCTCTGAGCTGTGCACTCCAGCACCTTCTTCTTTTCCCATCCTTCCTGTGTTTTGACCCACTCCTCGCCAGGTGATCTCCAATCCTTGGATATAAAAGGCATATTTTCGACACAATCACAAGTCCGAAACGCGAGCGTGTTCCCCTTTGCACATGCAAACGTCTACGCCGCGAGACGCGATTTGACGTGCTGTGCTATGCTATAGAGCAGTGAGCAAAGCAAAGATGCATGCGCGCGAGCGAGAACACATGTTTAGAATGAGACAGCCGCGCGCATGGCCTTTGTTTTGTTGATAACGTCATAAACAGCTGTTTAGAAATATCACGAAAACAGGATTCGGCGCATTAAAGTTTTAAAAACATTTACATCTGGTTGCTTTACCGTGGAATTGTTACCATTTTGCAATTCAATAGCTCTATAAATTCATAGGCATAATATTTTGATCTGTAGAATATGTACGACACAACAATGAGAATCAAGATTTATTCTTTGGTTAATGGGACAAGAGAAAGAGATGTTAGGTATTATATTTTTATCAATATTAATTATTGTCACTTGTCATTGATTGATAGACATAAAAAATAAACTCGAGTTTTTAATTTCCTGGTGATTAGTTCAGTAATAACAAAAACTACCAAATCTACCATAAAAAAGTATGCGGTAACCCTTAAAAATGGACGTGTTGCCACCATAAACTTGAAGCATAGACTAAAAGTAAAGACAATGATTAAATAAACTAATTTATTTACAACTTTAATTCAATGATTGAACAAAAAGTACCATATTTAAAAGTTTTCTATGCAATCCGGCAGTTGTCTGCCAAGATAGCCAATGATCCACCATTGTACAATTGTTTACTCGTACGTGCTTTTTCGAAGGGTGTAGCGCAAAGACTACTATTGTATACTGGGATGCAGCAACACCAATTAAACTGTCACTGTGATTTTTACCATTTCAGTGTTTATTTGAGGTTAGAATTGAAACTCACAATTCGTAATGGGGGACTCTCCGTTCAATCCCAAGATCAACCTTGAAGCTAAAGATCCTATGTTGAAGAAGGCTGAGCTCGATTACATGAAAATTATTGAACAGAAGAATCGCGAGAGGGTCTTAAAACTACGAGAAATCGCGAAGAAGAACAGGTTGACTGGTGTCGCTATCGGGGCAGGAGTGTTTAGTATTTACCTGTATTCTATATTTGCTGTGAAACAGGAGACCTTCCTCGACGACTTCAACGAGCCGGCGAAGATACAGCAATAATGGCCGCTGCTGCTAAATTAGCGCAAATCAGATTGCCTCCCCTGCCTAGCATTAAGGATGTCATTCGTTTGTATAAACTCCGCGCTATCAAAGAATTGTCGCAGAATTTTCTCATGGAACCGCGCATGATAGATAAAATAGTGAGCGCAGCTGGCAACATAGAGAACAGTGTTGTTTGTGAGGTGGGGCCAGGTCCTGGCGGCATAACTCGATCGATCATACGCCAAGCGCCGAGAAAAGTCATTCTAATTGAAAAAGATCCTCGATTCGTACCTACTCTAGAACTGATAGCTGATGCCTGCCGAAATAAAGTTGACATGGACATAATTACAGGTGACGTCCTAAAAACGGACATTGCTCATTTTATTCCTAAGGATGTCAAGGTTGATTGGAATGATCCTCCTCCTGCTTTAAATCTAATAGGAAACTTGCCTTTTAGTGTTTCTACGATTTTGATGATCCGTTGGCTAGAGCTGATTTCTAAGCAAGATGGGCCTTGGGCATTTGGCCGTGCAAGAATGACACTTACTTTTCAGAAGGAAGTTGCTGAGAGGATGGCTGCTAGGGTTTTAGACAAGCAGAGATGCAGGTTGTCTGTAATGTGTCAGAATTGGTGCAATGTAAAATATAAGTTTGACATCCGTGGCTCAGCATTTGTCCCAAAGCCTGAAGTTGATGTGGGAGTAGTAACCCTGACACCAATGAAGCAACCAATAATAAGATTGCCATTCAAATTAGTTGAGAAAGTTGTGCGACACATTTTTTCTATGAGACAGAAATATTCCATCAGAGGTGCTCAAACTTTGTTTCCTGAAGAGGTGAGAGAAGAGATGGCTGAAAGAATGTATAAGATGGCTGAAATAGATCCCATGACAAGACCTTTCCAGATTGTCAACACAGAGTTTGCAAGACTTTGTGAAGCTTATAATGAGATCATCAAAGAGTATCCAGAGTTTGAAAAATATGATTACAGAGCACCAAAAGCAAAAAAACAAGCAATAGAAGAATAAACACTGTATTAGGTTGTATATATATTATAGCTTTATATCGATTTAATAAATAGTTTTTAGTTCGAATTTTTGTTTTATTTTCACAAATAAATACGACTAACACACACACAAACACACTACACTACTGTATTAGCTCATTTATAAGTTAAAACAGATTATGTTGCTTTCTTATTCTGAAAATAGACCTTTTTCTTTTCTTCCAAGTTCTTTTTCTTAAGAACTCTCTTGTGCTTGTTTGAATTTAAATGTATCTCATATTCTTTGTCCCCGATTATAATTCTCTTACAAACATCGCAATAGTTATTAGATAAATTATTCTTTTTCTTTTCTGCCACAACTGCAGATTTAATCGGAGTCCCGTTGATGTGACTCTCAATAATCTCAATAGCTTTGTTTTTCACTAGAGTATTCCATTCTGAAATGTTCGTCGTGTTCAGTTCGTAAATTGGGGGAACCTGAAAAATAATGTAACATTTAGCGACATCTATTAACGACTGTTTACAATGTTTACAATGAATGCTTGTTTACAATTTCTACTACTCGACACCAGATGGCGTACATCAGCGCCACTCTAAACCTTTCATCATGAGTTCTTCTACTACACGGTAGATGGCGCGGGAAAATATATTTGACAATGATATTTTAACACATAATTTTTTTTTTTTTTCATTTGAACACTAATAAAGACATAAAGACATCATGCTATTCCAGATGCAATATAGTTTTCACACCACATTCTCGAAATTGCCCAATGCAATGCAAACCTCAGTTAAAGCAAGTCATTATAACCATCGGCTAACCAGGTGGTTATAATAAGATTCAGTTCAATATTATAACCCGGCGGATAATGATGAGATTTGAACTCGTATTAAAAATTGTTCAATAGAAACCTTTGCTGTAGGTATTTGAAAACAGACCTGGCCACTACAAGCCATGTACGCCAAACAGAGAAAATAAAAGAAAAGCCGCGAGTGTTGCAAAACGATGCAGTATTAGTTAGCAGGAGGTTGAAGTTGAAAGATTATAGTTTTAATAAAAAATTCGAGTGGCGAAAGCGAAAGTGATTTGAGATTTGACGTTGTCTCTCTTGTCTTGGGCGAGCTTGAATCCCTTGCTGTACCCAGGATTAACTCGTAACACCCTTGCTACACTCAGGAATTAAATCTGGAGTTTACTCAGGATTCAATATTGCGCCCGTGACATAAAACAGTGCTTTATCCCCTCGGTGTATAATCTACTATATAAGCATTAACGCAATTGTGTGGCATGAAAATTGGAATTACAATAGGTACTTACAAGGTAAAAAAAAAGTTAGTGTTAGGGAGAAATGTTCGGTATAAAATCAATTTTCCGATAGTTACGACGCTATTACCGGGGTATCATAAAATGTATGGGTAATAAATGAATAACACGCAATACGTTAGATTGTAATCGTTGGTACGGCTCAGGAACAAATCGGGGAGGATATTTTATCTGTTTTGATTTTTGTACATACAAGTGGGCGGGAAATCAATAAGTGTATTTACGTTGCAGGTACCTAAGGCAGTCGACGATACTTCCTAGTTTGTAGGTACTTACAGACAACAGAAAATGACTGAGATTTAACCACACCAAACGGCAAAAAAAAATCAATGGTGTGCTATAAAACAATCAAGTAGCTAGTTTTTTTAACTCATCTATATAGAACAGACATTGCGTTGTCATTGGGTTCAACAGATTACCAATCGTCACACCTTACCATTATCGCAAACCGGTTTAAAATCGTTTTGCAAGATCTGATCAACGTAGCTTATAAAAAAACAGGGGGCAAGAACATGTCGGACCATGCCCATTGTAGAGTTCCGAAGCCGTTACTTAAACACAAAAAACTAACTCAAAAACAACAAGTTGAAATAATTATCCATTAAAAGTCCCACCAATCAAGTGTTAAAATTGGTTATGTGTGCTTTCTTTTGTTTTTTTTTTTGACCAGTACTCGACTAGACCGCGGACAGACGGACAAGGCGAAACTACAAGGGTTCCTAGTTTCGCTTCGGAGTCCTAAAAATGTATAATAAACTTAAATCTACCTCTCTATCGGGATGTTCCAGAAACCTCTGCAATACCATCTTGTTCTGCTTCCTTGCGAATCTGTTGAGTAAATATAATGATTATTACACTATATCACATTTAACACCAATATTTTAAATAAGTAAGTACCTATGTTTGTTAAATTAGTTAGTTTGTTTATTTAGATTATATTTGGAATGGGTATAGCTAATACTCTAAATTAACACATAGGTTATATTTTATTCCGAAAAACTCACAGTTCGTGTAGGGTGGTCGACACGGAAGCAGGGACGGGAACCGCTTACCCTTTAAAGGGTTTTCGTTAGGGTATATAATTGACTGGTTTTTACAAACCCTAACGATGCGATAAGCATATCTTCGACTTACTAAAAAGCTATCCCATACGATACAATTAATCCGACTAAGCGCTTACTAATTCCTTAAAACCCTCGTTAGGCTTTCCCAATGAAGTGTTCATTGAACGGCTTCAAGCTATTTTAATATCTACGCGCAGTCCGTACAAAATATTTTTGCAAAGGCTTGAAAACAATGATGAAAATGGATAGGGTAACACTATCTTAATGTAACCTCAATGGTTGTAGTTAACTAGTTCGAAGCAGTTCCTATATCATTAGGGTAACCCTATCGATAGGGAGTGCATATGAATTGATAGACTTAATCAAATAAAGGGGTTTTCCGGTCCCTGCGCGAAAGAAGTCACGGGTAGACGCAATAAATAAATAATTAAGGTCAACCGGGGCTTTTACGCCAGTGGGGCAATTACGTCGAGTGCCTTTATCTCCCGTTTTAAAGTTCGTATCGAAAAGTCACATCTATTGACAAGTAGATATTTTTTCTCTCTACCACTCACTTCACTCTTTGGTACAAACTTTACAACGATAGTTAAAGACACTTAACGTAATTTTCTATTGACGTGATAGCCCTTACGTAATACCTTATCCATAGTTAAGTACTGAAAATCCATTCAGGTTCAATCAGGGGCTCCATTCAACAAGGTATAAACATATTGCTTTTGACATGTTATCGTATTGTCAATGTTATAATACTTTTTATTTCCTTGACAGTAATGGCAGCCGAGTTTAGCAATATGGTTAAGGGTGAATATTTGGGCGTTTCAACCGCCGTCATTGTTGTCTTCAATATATTGACGAAAACAATGATAATTACCAGCAACTTTTGATGTCAAAGTCAGCGGACCCGGGGGTAGTATTAATTCCATTTAAAATCATAAGACAATTATAAAGTTTATTTTGCATAATATGCGAAGACAATAATGACGGCGGTTAAAACGCCGAATAATCACCCTTAAACCGAGTGATATAGCCCCCAGCTTAAGCTCCAGGGAAGAACATATACTTTGCGATGGCAAAACGATCAGCGAGTTCTACTCAAGTCGTGGGAAAAAGATGAGCCTATAATTTTATCGAATTCAACTTCAGCTTCATTTTCTGCGGAAACCTTATGTTTTCAGTATATCGTAAAAATTAATAACGTAGGTTAGCTGTTAGCCTTTCGTAATCCGAGTAATCCGAGAGCAAGTATGACCCGGGCTGAATGGCTGAATTGGTTCAGAACATTAGGTTAGGTTAGACATTTGACTGCCACAAAGAATTAACCCATGCGGCGAGAAATGCTACTCAAAATGATATGATAATGATACTTTCGTTGAAAGTTGTTCGATAAATAAATAGGCACCCCAAAAGGTCAAATTATTGATTACCGCTTGGTGCGTATCTTCATGTTCAATATGCCCAGCTCCAGCAGACACTTTCCCTTTTCAGTCTGCCTCTGCTCCTCCTCCATAACAAGATAGTCATGGAACTCCTTGAATCCAAGCGTTTGGAACACGCCCCTGGTGTAGTCCGTTGGTCTGCAGAATATATTAAAATAAATCAGGGGGCAATCACACAAACCTAGTCCCAAACTAAGCTCTAAGGCTTACAGCTTAGGCTGTACACTTTAGTAGTTTTCGCTAACGCCTTTGACAAATAAGGAAAAATCATGACTTGTTCTCACAGCTTAAATAAAAGCTGATTCATGTAGCCATTCATTGAGAAAAATCATTTCTTGAAAATCTATAAAAATAACAAAGATATAAGCTAAAACCAAAGCTAGTGTATTTAAAAAATATACTGAATTGACGTTTTGTATCGATAACTGTTTTAATATCTATGGATACTAGAATAGAATCTTCAGTTTTGACAGCTGTTCCAATTTTAAACGCATAACGTTACAAAAATTTATACTGTTATAACATTACAGTACAATTTTTACCTACTACCACAGACAAGAAAGTTGTCAAAGTAAAATTGACTATAATAATGCTGGTCATTTACTACGGTTTCTGAACGCATAATAGAGTGCTTATGACATGTGCGTATATGAAAGAATAGTATCCACACATGAGATGAAACATTCAAAATTTCAAATTATGTGTTCCAACCACCATTTACCACCCGATTCAATAGTATCACCAGAAATATGTTCCCAAAAGTGGTATCAGGGCCCCGGGTATAATATTACCACAATGACATTTCGACACCCCTCGCAGTAGCGTCGGCGCGAACCGGGGGGGCTACTAACAGGTGCGGGGGAGGGGGAAGCCCTACGAGTGTCCGTAGAGATTCTGGAAGGGGTATTCATTGTAATTTATCTAGAATAAATACTACTAGATTTAAAATTGTATAAATTCAAATATAACTAGATATTAGCTGTGAGATAAAACAAAGACAGGGTAATATGCTTACGAGATATTAATAGGGATATATGATATATTATAGACAATGTATGGGGCAAGTACCTACGCAAGTTAAAGTGTTACATTTCTATTGGTCAATGAATTATACACCGTGTTTTTTTTGATTTACGATAACTTCGGCATATTACTAGGTATATCCATAGAAACTAATTGACAGATTAGATTTTTTAATATTGCAAAAAAAAATTTTTTTTCAGTTTAGAACAAAATAATGAAATCTTTTATCTTTGGTCATTCTAAAAGGGCCTTTAGAGTTAACTAATAATCAGTGTCAAATACGTCTATGTTGGCGTGACATACACACACAAGTAAAGATAACACTTGACAGGTACAAGATTGTCACTTTAGATTGACGCGTATACAAACCTAACAATTGGAAACTCTTTACTCATAAGTATTAAAAGAAAATTGTTGTTATCAATTAACAGCCTTTTACACTACTTTAACGTGATTAACTGATTAAATTTAAAAATTAAATATCTTTAAAACCGTTAGACTTATCATTTGTCTGTCTTCGGGAAATTTACTTTGTTTGACCTAAAGAACGTTCCCTTAAAGTTATCGTAAATCAAAAAAAACACGGTGTATATACCACGTGTCCCAAAACTCAACGATAAGCCGGCACCAGAGGATGGAGCTGCTTATGATTAGTCGAGAAAAAATAAGGAAAAAAATATATCTTTTCCTTATTTTTTCTCGACTACTCATAAGCAGCTCCATCCTCTGGTGCCGGCTTATCGTTGAGTTTTGGGACACGTTGTATATTTTACATTTAAATTTGGGGTAAAGATATTAAAGTAAGTTTATTTTGCGTTTACGAACAAGTTAGTCTTGAATACGTTTTCACTTAATTTCTTGACACCTGTCACTTCTAGCATCTAATGGCGGCGACCACGCGTGTCACTGGAGTAGCCGCGGTCGCTACCGGGCTGCGCGCACGCACCGCGACCGCTGCATCTTGATACTTGATCGTTGACGATCACTTGCATTGACAGTTGACAAAAAAATACCCCAATAACTTTGGTATTATATCCAGCTACGGAAGCTATCTCGGATAATAATTTAACAACAAATCTAATGAATAGCAAGCTATAGTAACCCTAATGTATTTTTTGACATTATCGACGAAATATGTTGAAAAATATAACCCTTGTCTCTTATACTTTGATTGAAATATTCGAGGCAATATAGCCTTGTCACTTCCACAATCACATAAAAATACAAATACATACCTGTACCTATACTGTAACTTTTAGATGGTGCTTCGGGTTTGTACATGTCTCTCACTCGCTCTCATATACTTATTTATATCCATACACTTCAAAAACATAACCCTCTTTATGACACAGCCGGGTAAAAATACCTATTTATCTATCTCACTCAGATTTACATTTTTTTATTCGCTACCAATATTTTAAATAGTACTAGGAATGCAGAACTAAGTAGCAAAGAGACGTTAAAATGACAGATCAGCCTCATTTGTCTTCGATTAGATTGTTTATGGATAGAGTTCGGTATCGTCATTTTTTTTTTTTTTTTTTTATTTATTGAAAGGTACACTTACAGCAAGTACAGAAAACATTCACATCATAGTAACAGGTTAAGGTATTATGTCTAGTGTACAAGCCAATTACAAGTATACACAGCATTTCCAGATAACTTAGCGGACTAAATAAAAACAATAGATTACACTAAACATCAGTTCGTAATAAACAGGCTAAGATTTTAGTTTTAAATTTGTTAAGCGAATCAAAAAATAAATCGAGATCAGGCAGAGTTGCACTCATGCCATTGAATGCATTACAAACACGAGGCAACGGAGAGTGTCTACCAACATTGGAACTATATGTAGGAACAAACATAATTTTACTAACAGGCTTCCTAGGTATGCGGGTTGGTACTGTAAATTTAAATAGAGGCAGAATTAACACAGACTTAATGCTTCCGTTAATACAGTTTTTGAGAAACATTAACTCCTGAAGTTTCCGGCGATTGCGAAGTGAGATGAGACTTAAAAAGCTCATACGGGCATCATAGGAACATCTGTGTGATATAGATTGGGAGACATAAGCCAGGTGTCTGGTGGCCGTCCTCTGAACTGACTCAATGCGCTGTGAATGTACGACATACGAAGGGTTCCACACAATACTAGCAAATTCGAGTTGACTCCGCACTAGGCTTTTGTAGAGTGAAAGCTTGCATGACACGTTAAATGATTGTGTGTTTCTCCTGACGAATCCCCACATCCGTGCTACCTTGCTGGCAATAGAGTTCACATGAGATGTAAACTTGAGCTTGGCGTCGAGCAAAACCCCCAGGTCACGAATTTCATCCACTCGCACCAAATGCTCACCACCAACTGAGTAAGTAGAAACTACAGGACGCAGTTTATTTGTGAAGCTGATAGATTTGCACTTAGCAACATTTAGCGCCATACAGTTCGACTGACACCACTCATTAATACCATCCAAATCACTCTGGATGAGCTCCATATCAAAATCAGTTTTTACTGACCTGTAAATTTTCAAATCGTCAGCAAAAAGTAACACCCCGCAATGTTTGATGCAGAGGGGAATGTCGTTAATGTATATATTGAAAAGCAACGGACCGAGGTGAGAGCCCTGCGGCACGCCAGAACCGGCGATGTACAATTGTGATTCGTAGCCGTTAACGACAACTGACTGAAGTCGCTGGAACAAGTATGACGAAAACCATACCAGAAGTGAACCTCCAACGCCGTAGGCCTCCAGTTTGCGTAACAGCATGAGGTGATTCACCTTGTCGAAGGCAGAACTCAGGTCAGTGTATACCGCATCCACCCTCCCACCACCATCAATTCCCCGTGCTACATCAGATACGAAACAAAAAAGATTTGTTTCCACCGAGTGTGTCATTGACTAATTGCATCTCTAAGTAGTTCTAACTTTTGGTTAAGTTTGCGTGGACGGAGGAAACACGGAAAATCAATAATGTTAACAGCATATAAGGTAACTTGCTTCACTGATAGCGAAGTAATAAAATGTATTCTTAATAAGAAGCCTGGAAAAAATGAGTTTCAAAGTGTATTGGCCTTTTTTTAACAACATCGCTGCTGCTTTATACGCGGGTTGCCATTTGAATATATTATACTTCGACCAAACATTTTACCAGACTATAGGTATTGTAGCCAGGGCATTTATTCTACTAGGTATTGCCTCTCATATGTTATAGTATGCCTGTCTTTCAATCCTGACTATGACATCAATATCCTGTATCCGTGTTTAAGAATTTGCTCAAGCGTGCATGATAAGCCTTTCCACAGATACAGTGAGATTCTTCATAAGCTGTTGGGCCGGCAAACTGATGCCCCGCCAGTCTAGTCACTAGCCAGTATAGTCCGCGGAGAAATGGCAAATAGCCTGCTAGACAAACGAAGAATATCACTCCCAAACTCCACATATCAACTTCAGGTCCATAGCCCCTTCCATTAGCCCTGAGCACCTCTGGAGCCAAGTACAGTGGCGGCCCGCTCATAGTTTTCAAAAAGCTGTAATCTTTAACAGTGTCTGAATCTTCACTTGCTATGAAAATCATCAAAAAAAGCAGAATGACCAATGGACAAATCAATCATCTGAATGGCACTTACAATATTGTTTTTAACTTGCCATTACTGCCATTACCATGAGTTTAAAATAACCGACGGTTGACAGTCATTCATCAATGGAACAATGGAAAAACTATTCTAAACCACCTTGATACTATTAGCTATAAGTACACCGACCCGTCGCGGGTGTCACTCCATTAGCAAAATAGATAGTAATTAACTAATTAATTAAGTCATTAAGGACCAAAGACAACTGCGTCGGACATAGACGAGTGTAACCCGAGAGCATAGAGAACCGCACGCAGATGCCACTCGCGCGGCCGTTGCCCGCCCGCCATTTTGTATTTGCAACTTTTTGTTTATGGTTTTGGATTTGCGCGGGAATACTATTACTGTCGTATATTGCATGTAATAAAATATTGGCATCTTTTAATTGAACAGCAGATCCATTATTAAATGGAATGAAAAGAAGTATCCTTAATCTAAAAATAAGTGATAAAATAAGATACACTCAGTTACGAGCGAAAACTAAGTTGTCAGATGTACTCGACAAAATAGATAAGCAAAAATGGCGATGGACTGGGCACATGCTCCGAGGAAAACTCGAGAAGTGGAGCAAGATAATAACAAACTGGTACCCAAGAGAGGGAACGAGAAGTGTGGGTAGACAGCTTAGAAGATGGGATGATGAAGTCAAACTGACTGAACTGATGAAGACAAAAACATTGGAAAGAGCTGGAGCCTTTGCCGAACGGCACTCTGAGATAGAATCTAAATCTTAGAATACATGCAATTATTATTATTATAATATCCATTATTAAATATTTATAGGAAAATTTAATTTCAATTCAATCGATTCAATCAAAAATATCAAAAATATAATCGACGGTAGAAAGCAATTTTGTCGTATCTAGAAAAATCGTTTTTTTTTTCTTTGCTTATTTGAAACAGAAAAAAAAACTGCGAAGAATGGTCCAAGTCTCGTATTTCTCGGACGATTTTAATTTTAGATACGACGTCGAATTTATCCAAACTTTTTACCCAAAGCATTACCTGTAATGTTGTATTTAGGACATTATTTGTTATTTAGTTTTGATAATTAGATACATCAAAATTACTTTCTATGTATTTTGATGTATTGAGATAAAATGGTTACGTTTGGTGAGTTTCAAATAGTTACCACAAAAGTTTGTTATCATAAAAACATGAATACGGAGATACAGCAAAATTGAGGCTTAGATATTTGTGACACTTATCTGTGGTTTTATTTGTACCTACTTACTTACAACAAAATTTCCCAATTTACTTTTAATTGTCTCTAGTTGCTTTAAAATGAATGAACTACAATTATTGCTCTGTGATACATATACCAAAAATTTTAAACTATTACTATTTACTATTTATTTTACTATTTTTTTACAGCGAAATTGCCGCAAATAATTTAGAAGAATTTTCCACATCCCATATATAATGACTTCGAGATACAACATAATTGAGTTCCGAGACTAAAAAATGTTTTGCTGTATCTCGTAAAAAACCTATGTTATACTAACTTTAGAATAAATTTATTGTATCTGCCTGAATTATCATTATTTTCTTATAATTTTTTATTTAGGACATATCTCTTTATCTCTTATAGTTAAAGAAATATATTTTTTCAAAGTGTTGTTTTTACTCTGGTGTAAACCTCTATTTTTTAGATACGACAAAATTGCTTTCTACCGTCGATATATAGATGAATTGATTTATTTTGTTCTAGAAACTAAAAATAAAGAAGTTTACAGCAAATTTTATATAAAATCGTGTAGATACAACTCATAAATGCATTTAAAATATATCTGGTCTCTCAGGCGGTGTATTTGAGATGTCTATTTTTAAAATGGCAAGCTTACTGTACATTTCGTTGAGAAGATGATGTTGAACTGAATAAAAACTTGTAACGCTGTAAGTGGGAAAGCATTGACCGAAACTTCACTCAGTAGTTACAGGCATGCTGTTCAAGCTGAAGCATTCTCCATTCTGCTTTTACGTGAGAGAAAACAACGGGTATTCGTCGTAACATTTTTAGGGTTTCTTACAAAAAATTAAAAACGGAATCCTTATAGGATCACTCGTGCGTCTGTCAAAGCCAATTTTCTTCGAAACTATTGGACCGATTGAGTGGATATTTGGTACACATATGTAAATAGATGACCCAAACACAGATGTGCAAAGTAAATATATACATTATTAAATAAGGGTCATTTACTGGGGGGAAAACTAGGAAATAAAAAAAAAAATCTTTGCGAACCTTATTGTGTCATATATCAAATGAAAGGGCTCGTTATGAGGATCTCAAATATATGTTATTGTTGGGATTATTGTTAGTTTGGATTTAAATGACCATTGACCCTGATCTCCGAAACTATTGAGCCTAAAATTTTGAAAAAAATACTAAATTCAGTTCATTGCTTGTAGATTACAGGAAAACCTATAAAAAAAAAGAATATTCGGAACCCTATCCACGCGACTTCAAGCCGCACTTGGCCGGTTTTGTTTTTGTCAACTCGCGCAGTCATGTACCGCTCAGGTTTCCAGTTATATAAATTGCAGTATTATGAGCAACATTTAATTTCAACTTGTAAAAAGATCTGCGTCTTGCATCCTTCACGGGTGGCGCCTGTCGTTTTTTTTTATTGGAATAGATGACTTCTCAGAGTTTCGGCCTCACGATTTGATTACACGCCTTTGGGCGGATCAAATGCGCTTTTTTCGCGCTGTCTGGTCTGGTCCCGCCGTCTGTACTCCCTCAATTTGGCGTCGATAGATCAAATTACATTCGACTAAATGTTACGGGTCGTGGTAAAAAAATGCATGCAGCTAACATTACATCATGACTGTCTTCATTATTGGTATCAGAATTAACTGTACCAAGTTAAAAGGGCTTATTTGCAGCCTTGACCCACAGCAGAATGAGACAACCGCGACAATATATATAGAGTTGCAAATGGTAATCCATAATTTTATCAAAAGCTATTTTCTGCCGAAACCCTGATGTTTTCACAATAATTACTTAGGTTAGGTTAGGTTTGGTTAGACTACACTGACTAGAGCCTGCCAAAAACATAATCACGCGAGAAATGCCTTTCGATGAGATGAAAATATTCTGCGTTCGTTAAAATAATGGTACCCGCCGCAAAGGTTATTATGGTATTCTTTCTTAACGCTTTGGGAGGGCAAAGTATGTCAACATACTGTTCGATTAAAAGTAAACAGCCAGACACGTTCGCCAAATCAGCCAGACACGAATTGCCTCCTTCTAAATTTTTTTTACGACATTGAGAAGGGAAACGAGCGCTCAAGCCAACTGATGCCGTAGCATAAGACCTGTATACTATGTACCCACCTGTGTTGAACAAATAAAAATACTATGACTATGATGACGTGATGATAAGTGTGATCTGAGACCCACAGACATTCGCATTCTCAAGACTTCAATCTTAAAACTGCAATTCCAAGATTGCTAATGCATTGCTAACTCCGAGGACTATGATGGAATGAAATGATAAGATGGTGGTAGCGTTCCAGATGGATCTGGCATCTGGATCCTCCTTGACACATTTTCCTGCTCAAGCTACGCTTGAATATTTTTTGTTTTTTGTTTTATTTTAAATTCATTATTTTATATAATGCTAGGTTAAGCTTTATAATTGTATAATATCATAAGTAGTATTTTAAAACGACTGACTGTTGAGTTTCTTGCGGCGTTTCTTCTCAGCAGTGGTCTCTTGCGAAGCGCTGGTAGATTATGACGTGTAAAAGTGCCCGTGCGGCGTACTTACTGAATAAACATCTTTTATCTTTTATCTTTCTGGACCTCTATTCAACCATATCGTTTTAGAACTGTTACAGTATTGTCAACGTTGCGATTCGAACTCTTATTTACTAGGCAGTAATGGCGGCCAAGTTAATAACAAAACCAGAAGAGGTTGAGGCTGATCTTCTCGACATGCATTCGTATCTTGTACGGATTTCCAAGTCGTCCTTAATTGGGACTATGCATGGATTTTTTAAATATCGTAAAACAGATCACCAAAGATGATCATTAGAATTAAAATCGGTCAAGAATACGGATGATACAGGCATTTTAAATTGATAATTAGACGGAGATATCCGAAGTGCACCGGTGAGGTCATTGTGCAGTTCGGGTATATAAACTCCACGTAAAATTTTTTTTTGCTAGAAACAGATAGGAACTGGTCTTTGTTGGCTTATATCTTGGTGTATTTTTTTTTCTCACAATATAGTTACATTGAAGCTGTAAAAAAAAATTATCCCTATTCCGCGATTCAGTACCATTTCGGTCCTGCCATCTTCTATCGTCCGATCACTCGACTGGTGGTCTTCTTCTACTTCTTTCTAAAAATAGTACCGTCTACTAGAGTTCTTGCTGCGCAATGATGGTCTCGTTTAGCGTGCTGGTAGATTCACTCCATACTTTTTACATACTGATGAAGAGAACATAAAACTTACATTCCGTCCTGGATCCTCTGCTTGTTGTGATGTTCGTGGAAGGCAAGCATCTCCTGGATGAGACCTTCCTCCAGCATGGTGTCGACACGGGAGTCCAAACGCTCATCGTGGATTTCCTATTATAGAAAAGGTTAGGTTAGGTTAGTTACAAGGCTGTAGCCCACGAGCACACAGGCCACCTGCCCCGGTTATCATATCACACCGGAACACAACAATGACAACGAAACTGCTGCTTGGCGGTAGGTTAAAAGAATATATTCCATGGATGCGATGAATATTATAACTTTGAAAGTAACTCTCTTTTTGTTAAGCTTTCACGGCTAAACTACTGAACCGATTTGGATAAAATTTAGCATGAACATAGCTTGATTTCCGGGGAAGGACTCGGAATAACTTTTATCCCGAAAAACTGAACAGTTTCCGACGGAATAACCATAAACGAGTTCTACTCGGACGTGGTCGCTGGCAAGAGCTAGTAGAACTAATGTCTACTATTAGTATTACACATATTTGTAAAGGTGGCGTCACATGGGGCGCATAAATATTCAGTTATCAATGCATGTGATGCACGCGCCGCGTGCTGCTATGTGTTCCCAGGGCATGCCGTGGGGCCGGGGAGCTTGGAGTTTAGTTATGAGGCGTGGCAGCTTAAGTACAAAATGCGCATAGAAGGCGTAGACATTTTAAATGAAATCTCACGAACGAAATTAAATGTAAAAAAGTGTCGTCTAACTAAACACAATCAAACTTGTTCATTTTACTAATATTCATACCGAGAGACTACTTCTGCTCGCTTAAAATGACAAAAAAGAAGCCGTCTCTGAGACTCGATATTTCTATTAGCGGTTCCCATCCCAACAAGCCGAATCTGAAAAAGACTAGGTTTGTAATTTGCGTATATTTTTAATTATTAATTTTACTGAAGCTAGCTCTCCTCCTGGGTTCGATTCCCGATATAATTGTGTTATAAACGCAAATACCTGATTTTTGGATATTTTATGCATTTAAGTATGTGAAAATTCTTAATATAAGTATATTTAACGTTGTCTAATTCCCAAAGAGCCTAGACCTTAATTTAGGACTAGATCAATTGGTGCGAGATCCCTTGGTATTTATTCGGGTAACCCATCAGTTTACCGAATTTTACTTCATCGATTGCATCATTTCATCGAATTTCATTTCATCGAACGCTGTTCTCTGCAATGAACAAATGAAACCATGACGTTTTCAAGATATCTTAAACATTAATTACCTACGTAGGTTAGGTTCATTTATTTATTTATTTATTTATTTATTTTAGGAATAACAAACAACCACACAATATGTGTTACAATATAAATAACAACAGGCGTTACTTTATGCATGATCAACAACGTTATCCACAAATTACTATAACAAGGTAAAGGTTAGCAAAAATAGTGTTTAAAGTTGTTGAAAAAGAGAGATTAAGAATGAGAGATATTATATCTCACAGCAGTTAGGAATCTAAATGATGTACTAATAGTATGTACATAATTATCGTGTGATGGTGCAAGTTTTATATTACAAATTAAAGATCATGAGAAAAGTAGCATGCATTAAAGTTCTCAATGATTTTGATTTAATTACTCTTACTTAACTAAGGGTTTCTAAGATGGATTTTCTAAATCGTGCCGTAGAAAGGGTTAAGTTAGACTAGTGATTAAAAAATCTCATGCGGTGTGAAATACCTTTCGATGAAATGAAAATTTTTGACTCATTCGTTGAAAGGTGTTTCGATATAAGAATAGTACCCATTTATTTTGTTCAAGTTAAAGGCTATGCCGCCTCCTCGCTCCACACGCCGCCGGTCACGGTGCAAACGGTTATGTCATTTGGGTTGCGCGTGCGTCGATCGTATACTCGGGCGGACTGCTCCCACCAACTGTCTCTATAATCTTTGGTATACCAAAGAGTCCATAGATTATAGAGGCAATGCGCTGTACAAGGCTAAAACTAAAGGACACCTTAATCTATGTGTTTAATTAAACCTTTGACGCAAAAAGGGGTGTTATAAGTTTGACCGTAGCTCTTAAACGGGTGAACTGATTTGGATGCGGTTTTTTTTATTTGGTAGCTAGGTTTTAATAAAATCGGTAGGGTTGTTTAGGTGATACCAGCTCTGAAAGAAGCGGTCACCATTATATCAAGGGTTTTATTTAACAAGTTATTTTACTTAAGAGCCCTTTCACACTAGCGTTTTTGCCGGCGGTTTCTCGGCGGAGCGGGAACGCGGCGTGCACGTGGCGTGCACGCGGCGTGCATGCGGCGAGCACGCGGCGTGCATGCGGCGAGCACGCTGCGATATCTTCGCGATTAAATGCCGCCAGCGTGCCGTCGCGGTGACGCCGCGAAGACGCGGCGATCAAGCCACGTACGGTCACTACTGTTCTGCGTCACCGCGACGGCATGCTGGCGGCAAATAATCGCGAGCGGGAACGCGGCGTGGACGCCACGTGCACGCCGCGTTCCCGCTCCGCCGAGAAACCGCCGGCAAAAACGCTAGTGTGAAAGGGCTCTAAGGACGGATTTCTGGGATCGAATCGCCGGCGTCGGCGTTAAAACGCGGGTATATTAAAATATTAGTACAAATATACACCTGATGAGCCATATGAGCCTGTTTTTACACGAGCCTGCGATTCCGTCCGCGTCATTTATCACGTATACCTCAGAAACTGATCAAAGTTCTGAAATAAAAAGTAGCATATGTCCTTCCACAGGATTCAAGCTATCTTCATACTTTTCATTCAAACGAAAAAATAAAAAATAGACTTCTACTCTTATATTACTAATATAATAAATGCGGAAATTTGGATGTTTGTTACTCAATCTCACCAGAACGGCTGAACGGATCTGGATGAAATAGAGTCTGGAATAGCACATAGGCAACTTTTTACTCTGGAAAAACGTACAGTTCCCGTGGGAAGAGTAAAAACGGACACGGACACAACACGGACGGAATTGCGGTAAACAAACAGATTTCTGCATTTGTAATATTAGTATTGATGCATTCGCACGTAAAAGTCCAAGGTGCCAACAAATCACATGCAATTGATATAATTGCGTGTATTAGCTGGCAGAGCTGATTAATTCTGAGGTACCGGCGCCGCGTCGTGACCGGAGGTACCTTTAACGAGCCACGGAGGGACTAATAACTACCAGCAGGGACACTCGTCGACTACTAGTTACTAGTTAGGCAACATAACAATCTGAGATCTGAAGGTATGATTTCGATGCTGGCGACCGGAGAAAAGTATGAAATTGAAAAGGTTGTTTAATACTCAAAAGCATAGCATTTTTAGTGGTCGGGATGACGTTTTTAGTAGCCGCGTTTTGTTTCTTTGAAGTCTAGCTGATTTTGTTTTGGGTGAAACTTTTTAAAATACTCTTATTTATTTTGCACGTCCTTAAAACACGTATGGAATGAATCTACTTGCGTAACATGGTATAATCCGATTTCAAACATACGGACGGACGGGCGGACGGACAGCTGAGAGACAGCAATAAGGTTCTGTTTTGCCCTTTGGGTACGAAACCCTAATTATCAGGGAATATTGCTAGATGTTAACTTTGTTTGATCTTAGCGTATGTTTGCATATCTATAATTTTATATATACAGGGTGGACAAAACGAACGCCACATGTGGCATCTTCCTTAAGTATTGGAAATAAAAAAATCTACGCAAAGGAGACTTACTTTCATTTTTGAAAACAACTATTACAGCCTTCTATTATGGATTTTTGAAAATTTGCCTTCCTTAACCGAGAATCGAACTGGTTGAATATGACAAAATAATAAAGTAGGGTTTTTACGGTCCTTATTTAAATTAAAGATATATTACATACATACCTACATAAAATCACGCCTGTTTCCCAGAGGGGTAGGCAGAGACGACTTCTTTCCACCTTTTTTTTATTTTATTTTTATTTTTTATGGCATAGAGAAGGCAAACGAGCACACAGGCCACCTGATGGTAAGTGGAAACTGTGACCCATAGACATTCGCATTCAATAGACTGCAATCCTAAGACTGCAAATGCGTTGCCAACCCTGAGGACTAAGATGGAATGCCTCTATGCTTGTCATTTCACCGGCTCTCTTATCCCCAAACCGGAACACAACAATGCGAACACTGTTGTTTGGCGGTAGGTTAATGGATAAGATGGTGGTAGCGATCCGGACGGACCCTGCACAAGGTCCTGCCACCCTGAAAACCACCTGCCACCTGCTACGATCCTGACAAATGTCTTTCGCTTCTTCCACATTCATACATCGAGTCATGCACGCACGTCGGTTTCGGGTACTTAAGATTCGGCCCTTTTCCAGTATTTCTCCGATTTGATTCGAAAAAGTACGCCTAGGGCGGCCTCTTCCGACCCTTCCACTCACTTTCGCTCTGTATATCTCGTTCGTCAATCTTCTTTCATCCAAGAAAGATATATTATGTTGATATAAATAATCACTATTAATAACGTTTTCGATCTGTGTCATAAAATACGACTTTGTTATATTGCCATATTCGACCAGTTCGATTCTAGGTTAAGAAAGATGATTTTCCTTTTCCTTTTTTGTCATATTTAGTGTTTAAAAAAGTTAAAGTTAGTCTCCTTTGCGCAGAATTTGCTATTTCCAATACTTAAGGTAGTAGATGCCACCCATGTGGCGTTCGTTTTTTTCAACTGACTGCCGAAGAAGGAGGGTGTATTAGACCTAGATGTATGTCTATGCATGAGGGTATGTATAGTTGATGTGCCTTAGTAAAGACTAAACAGATGGCCCGATTTCAACAAGTGAGGTGTCATTGTCTAACATTTTTGTTATTGTCACGTAACCTATATGCTTTGTTTACATTTTCATAGACTATAGTTGTCTTTGTTTTTATTTTATTTGATTCTGTGTTTGTGTTGCCAACTTTACCAGGCTATAAATTTTATGGTCGTTTGAGACGTTCGAGATAATCTCGAACAAATGATTGTGTTTGATCCTTGATGTTTTTCTTAGCGTTGTTTTGTGTTAAGTGTGTCACTTTCCGTCTCTTCACCTAGCACCAGGTTCCAACAGAAGACCAGTGCTGGCTTTACGGCTAGCGAATGCTGAGTTGGGACCGTTTCGCAACAATTTTTCTGTGTATTGATATTTTTGTATCTTACATAGATATGTGGTATTGTTTTGTTGCGAATAAATGTATCTTTATCTTTATCTTTTTATCATTGGATTCGCCTTAGCATCGCGTGTGTCACAGGGTACCTACTTAAAAAAATGGCGGCCTTATAAACATATGTATCGGCAAATTGTAGCTGTGACGTTATATAACGTCACAGTGATACATCACACAGCTCTTTGCGATTGTAGTGTTGAGAATTTAGATGTGTATGGGTCACAGCACAGACCCACTTACCATCAGGTGGCCGTATGCTCTTGTGCCTATCATTTCTATAAAAAAAGCTCTACGGTGGGTCAGTATTCTATTTTGCTACATGTACATATATATAGACGACACTCTCAAAAAATGAATGGTCTTTCATATTGTTCACGTTGACAAGCGAATGACCTGGTTTTTAAAGGTTATTTCATGTTATTATTGATCAATAAGTTAATCAATACTATAAATAATCGATTGAATCGTCGTGGGAGTGGATTGAGACGCAGCCGGCGCAGGCGCAGCGGTACGTTTCATTCACGACCCAAACAGGACTTCCTTTCGCAAGAAGAGCGTTAGTCAGACAAGAAAGTGTTGGGTGAGGGGCACACTGGGCTCGGAGTTAATTAACCGATATCAGAATAATAAAATTATTATTTAGCCACAATTGAAACAAATAAAAATAACATAGAACAAGTCTCCCATAAAGCAAGCTCTAAAAACACTCCTAGGGAAAATACCATGCATACCTACATATGTATAGTCACGGTAAAAATAGGTTCGTCACTTCTGACCTTAATGGCATTGAAATTGAGTCGAGAAGTGACGAAACATGAAGGAACATTCACGAAAAACATTATTCTTATTTTTGGGTGTAAGGGTGTATGTAGTTACACAAAAACGGCAGCAGAAAGGGCTTCTGTCTCAGCAACATGTCACGTAAGTTATGAGACAAAAAATGCGGCAGACATACGTTGAAAATACGTGCTAGATCAAATGAGAAAAATGCCTTGTCATGAATTGAAGTCATTCAAGATACTGCTAGTTCTAAAACAACCTTGTCAATTAAACAAATGTCATGTGGGTTGCGTTTGTTATTGTAAAAGGAAGATCAGTCAATCCTGAAGCGCTAAATACATTGGCAATAAAATTGCAAAAGTTGATTGCTGACTTACTTTAACATTAGTAGAGCAAGAAGCACAATTTGCTGTATTTTTCAAACTAAAAAGATGAACGTCGCTTGACACTTAGCATTCCAGTACAACATAACCTCAAACCCTAGAATATGTTCACCTTGTGAAGCCCAGTGTGCCAGAGGATGTACATAATCAGTGCCATTTAATTTAAACTATATTACAACGAAAATAAAGTTCCTTTGTTTCAAATTTTAAAATGACATGCTAATAGTCGATTCAAATTCCCAAACGAAATCATCCCCTTGTTTTCAGCATGGTCACGAAAAATTGTACTTCGATGACAGATGTCAGGGTAATAGCGATGAAAAAACTATTCAAAAAGATCAGGGCAAAATGGCAAAGAAAAACTCTCTTAAGTAAGTATAAAACTTTCGTAATAACGAACAATTTTGGTTGAAATAGGCACGATCGATAAGATGAAATTTTCAGACGGCCAGTTTGACGGCTAGGTAAGGCTAGGACATAGGTCTTTGTCATCACATCAATCACAGATAGAATAGACAGTTTGTGGACATACTTGGTAGCCATTCTAACAAGATTATGAAGGAGGAGGATTATTAACACAATCTCAGCCAAGAATGCATCAAAGGGTACTTTAGAGTACGGCAAATGTTTTTTAAGGACATCTTTTTTTTGCCAGTGCCCACGTTTGGGCAGAACATGTAATGTACGTTTTAAAAAAACCCTTTATTGTAAAACACACTGAAAATACAAATTTACAAATAGTAATGGACAAATGCGAACTTATATCCCTAGGGGTTATTAGTTGTGTTTTGTTTCACAATCGACAAGTAAATTTGGCTCTCTGCTTGTTTATTTTCAAGTGAACTACAAAGAAAGGGCTAAACTTATCTGTCAAATAGGTATGATTTACTTGACGATTGTAAAACAGACGGTAAGGATACCAAAAGCGCTATTTACATCGGTTAGGTAACTTGTAACTACAATGAAATGCAAACTGGTGCGGCGAGAAATACCCATTGTTAAATGATTATTTGGGAAATTATACAGTTGTTTATGCATACATTTTATACATATATGTGTATATAAAAGAAACTGACTGATTGACTGGTTATACACACTTGAATTAAATCAGAAATACACGATAGCTATATTATTTTATGAGTGCGCAGTGCATACCCCCCCTAACGACTCCCACGGGGTGTAAACACGAGATTATCAAATCAGCTGCTATTTCTTACTCGCACCGAATTTGGACTGCCGAGACAAACGTACCAACTTTCGGAGAAGGTATTTTAAATACATTGGTCTACGGTCTATTGGTCCTTGTGTCCATGATTTCTGTGACGTACTCAACGATGTTCGATATCATCTATTCGTGGGGGCCTAGTCATGCATAATGCTAAGTAAGCGATTATGGAAAATCGACAAAATGTATACGGGTTGACGTTAGCTGTCGTTGCCCAAATCAATACTATATTTTTTTTATTTAGTTAGTATATCTATGAAGCTAAGTTCCATCAGATATTTTTTTCTAGTATAATACGGCTTTGCTAAGCCTCATTTGCATTATTTACAATACAACGCATTTTTGTGAAAAACATATTGAAACAATGACATGGACATGAAGAGGCGCGGAGGCAATTTTACTCCGCAGCCCAACTTTTCTCCTTTGTACAAGTTATTAGCATTTTAGAAATTACTACACGCCGCTACCGCTTTCAGTGTATTTGCAGCCTACTTATTAATTATTAAAAGTATACCGCATCCGGCGCCCGCGCATCCTCCCCCGCGCTGACTCAGCAGCGCCATCTATGACTAGACTGGTGCAACGAACTGGGTGAGTGATCGCTAGCATACTAACCACTGACGCAACAGATTTAACAACTTTTTTACAAAGGTTTCCATTAGCAAAGAGACGCGAAGTGGTTCAGAAGAAGTTAGGACGAACAATGGCATAGTTTTTTTGTGCAGTTAATCATCGACATATTTAAGGTATTTTGAAGACAATAGAGCCGTAAATCATTTTAAGCGGTATTACGATACCTTCTGGAAGGTCTGTACGGATCGCTACCACCATCTTACCCTTTAACCTACCAAGCAGCAGTGTTCGCATTGTTGTGTTCGAGTGTGGGGACGACCAATAAGGCAACCGGCAAAATTATTAGAATAGAGGCATTCCATCTTAGACCTCAGCGTTTGGCAACGCATTTGCGGTTTTAGGATCGTGTGCTCGTTTGCCTTCTACACGCCAAAAAAAGAACCTTTGGACCAGTATACAATAAACCACCCTAGTGACTCGGATGAAAGTGCGTTAAGGGCCACTTACAGTATACGGGATTAAGTTTAAATTTTTATTTTCACACTAGCTTTTGGGCGAGACTAGTCCACGTAGAAGTCATTTGTCTATTCTCTCGGTAACTGTCCAAGTACCTTATGTGCTTTTACAGAGTATAATTTATCTCTGTGCTACATTTCATCCAGATCCGTTCAGCCGTTCTGTTGATGAAATAATGAATTTACTAACACGCTTTACTTTTGAAAAGCCCAACAATACAATGGCGTTAGTAACAAAAATATATGAAAAAACTCAATGTAATCACTAATTAATTACAGTCATCTTGGCTAACATACTATCACAACATTCGTTTTACTCCAAAACGAACTAAACCTATTAAAAACGAAGTGACCTTATTATTATCGCATTCTCATTCCCCGTCAATACTTTTTTTTGCACGAAAACAGTACCGTAACATTTATATCAAAAAGCCGTAACTCCCAAACCAAAACAAACCAATTGACACTTTACATCTCGTTGTGTAAAGTTGACAATGAGTAGATTTTCATTTGGAGTTACGTTATTACGCGCGAAGGATACAGAAATTAGCAATGCTTAGTTTCCTCAAAAGTGCATTGAACTGGGCCGAGTTGCATACAAAATAGAGTGGATGGCGTCACCACTAAGTGCTCGGTCATTCAATAAATGACAGACTAGATTCTTCCTTGGTGTGTCATTTTGGAACTGAAAGAGCGAATAGGGTAGACAGTTCCACCATTGCCCTACGTCGTCATCAAAAACCGCATCATGAACTGTTAAAACTCGGCAAATTCCAGGCAAAAAAGGACAGCTATAAGTCTAGCCCTTGGTCTAGAACTTGTGCGGGTTTTAACAGCTACGGCCGTTAGTACGCAAAATACAAAGAATAGTCTCAAACCATTAATCAGCAAACTTATTGAAATGCTAAAAGAAAATAACTTTGAAGAATCGTTAAATGTGTTAAAACTCAAGGACTGCTTACATACAAAATATGTATATCCTAAGAGTATTCTTCACGACGACACGCTGGCCTAGTTGGTAGTGATACGTACTCGTATTAGAGTTCGTCATACTCGTATTTCCGGTGTTTGGTATTTATTTTTCATTCTTGTACAATAAATACCTTTATACATCATCTTTAGACCTACCGGACCCAATTTGATCTTAAAATTAGGGCTAACTAGCATAGTCTTTGCTTAGTATAAAACGAAGTCGCTTCCCTCCGTCTGTCCGTCTGTATCTACGCTTTTTTTTTGTTTTTTTTTTTAAATTATCTTTATTATGACTTAGCTTAGATCATTGAAACTACGCAACGGATTTTAATGCGGTTTTTATCAATGAGTGTGATTCAAGAAGAATGTTTTCTATTTATAAATTCTGGATTATATACGGGTGTAACAGAAAAATCACATAAACGAAAACGAAGCGGCGGCGGTCGCTAGTTACTCGTACATAATATAAAAACGCTACGAATTGATAATATCCTCCTTTTTTTTTAAAACGGTTTATAACGAGATTAAAATTTTGATTTAAAGGCTTTTATGGAGAAGAAAAAAACGAGAATCTAGTGAGTATAGTGCTCGGCCGGTAAGAAGCAAATCCTGTCACATAGCACAACTATGAAGTTTCTGAATATGGATAATGCTGTCAGCAGTCAAACAATGCTGTTATTACTATTCCTTCACACGCAACAAATAAGTTTGGCATTGTTTTACTGCTGGCAACAATGTCAATAGTCAGAAACTTCATGGTTGTGCAATGTGTCAAGATTGGCTTCTTGTCTGCCGAGTACTGTAGTATAAAAGATAAAAAAAATTAAAGAAATTTATTCAGTAAGTGCCGCACGGGCACTTTTACACGTAAAGAATCTACCAGCGCTTCCCAAGAGGAGACCAATGCTGAGAAGAAACGCCGCAAGAAACCCAGCAGTCAGTCATTTTTTAAACATTTTTAATTACAATGGGACGCAGTTCTGCAAACTACTAAAAACTATACTAGTATGAATTTCTTCCATTAGGAGAATTTGGTTCTACAGCCAAGGAATTTAATTCCTATACCACTTTGGACTATGTCAAAGTGACTGATGATTATGATTTTATTTACAGTGTCACTTTGACAAGGTCCAAAGTGGTATAGGAATTAAATTCCTTGACTGTGTTACATTATAGTCTTTGTTTTGACTGACTATAATCTATATCGTCTTTATTATATAGGTAGTATAAAATACAATTCTGTACTTTTGTTTGAGAATAGTTTATCTGCTTATTTTATTTTATTTTTATTTATTTATTTGCGTGTAGATTAAGGTTACAGTTTGCAGGTACATTCGCTTATAATTATGTTTCACTTAACCCTACCCTTACAGGTGTACGCGCCTTAGAAAAAGTAAAACTATAACAAACAATAAAACATAAACCAAATAACACGAAATTATAAAATGAGACCACAAACAATTTTAAAATCTAACTTGAACTTTTGTTACTATATCATATTATTATTATTTTATTAGTTAATATTTTCTTAACATGTTCAATCAATCAATATTATTATTCTATATTATAAATTATCACAAAGAAAGTCTCGCACACTGTAATAACACTTATCTATCAACAATTGTTTCGTCAAATGAATAAATTGCTTGAGATTATCAAGACCAAACTAACACGGTGGGTCTACGTTTAGTATAGCAGAGATCCTGTTGCCACCTTCAGACTCCATCATCAGATCAGCTCTGAGATACCATAATATTGCATTGTCATCGGGTGTACATACGTGGTTTACATTCCATCCCATTCCGTTGAAAGTGGGTCAAATTGATCTTCCAACTTTTCGAAATTCCAAGATTTGAAACGTACGTAAATATACATACATACTGTCTTCGTGTGTGTCTGGCTGTATATCTACTAACTCCAATTTTGGTTGTCAGCACCGTACAGTATCTAAACCATACCATGTGCGTATTGTACTGAAACCCATTATTTTTGTCGACTGTACCACAGTTTGGGTCAAGGCAGAGCCTGCTCATTATCTATTTTTAATAAATGCGTATCCGGTGGCAAGTGGGGCGATAATTACGACTATATGAGAACCACATATCATTATTCGACCCGTACCATTACGTTTGCACTGCAAATGTTTCTGTAAAGTTTGCAGAAACATTTGCGGTTTCACGACGGTTTAGTTAAAGTCAAAGTCAAAGTAGTGGTCAGCCCAGTTCGAAGTGAAGCTTCGATCCTGGGTTAGTGCAAATATTTGCGGGTTCAGTAAGAGTCACTACTGAGTCCGGTAACTTAAGGTTTACCGATACTACAAATAAAAACGCAAAAAAACATCTTAAAGAACAACATATCTAATTTTCTATTTAAAGTTATTAAGTGCTCTCTATACAGCCGTTATACAACGGCTTGCACTCTGTCACTAACACATTGGAAAACATCTTATAAGGCAGGGTACCCAACTGTCCGACTCCGATTTTGTTGATTTTGATATATGTTAGAGAGTAGTCTAAAATAACAGACAGGTTTTTTTTTAGCTGCCCAAATTCAACCTGTTGGGAGAAATTGACCTCCAAAGTACTGAAAAGTTACTAAACCCTCTAACTTATATCGTTTTTTTTACATGAGTTTATGTAGTCTGCCTTAGATGATTTTTTAGTCATTATAAACATTTTTTCTCAAACATGCTAGTTATTTTAGGCTTCAAAGTGCCACGTTTCCGACGGAACAACTCGAGAGAACTGTAAAGGAATTTCATACGAAATTGAAGGCCTAGGCCGGGAAGTAATTTTTTTTTAATTTTAATTTGGCCATGGTGGCTGTGTTTATGAAAAGGCTAAATAGCTGTTTTTTTTAATTTACTAAGCCGTGCATCCAACAAAGCGTTTGCATGTTTATTTAAAGTACCAGGAGCGCAGAGGTAATTAGGAGGTTAGCACGATGCGGCGAGCCCCGCGCGCGCCACCAGCGGGCCGGCGGGCGGGCGTACTGAGCACTGTAGGTTACTTTTAATGTTTAAGCACTCCTAGTACCTATTTGACATTGTAATTTTTGAGAAAAGCACTATACATACTTCGGCGGGAAATATGGGGTTGCCCGCCTCAGACCTATATCTGGCCTTGCTTCGCTCGGCCGTCTATATAACTTCGGCCGGCAACCCCTTTTGTCCCGGCCTCTGTAGTAATGTACTATTAATGTAGTTTAAGCTGTGCCAAATTACAGCTTTGTTACGCTCTAAGGGTCTCTAAGCTAGACCGCGGACAGATTGACATACGTATATGGCGAAACTATAAGGGTTCCTAGTTTGAAGTCGGAACACTCGGAACCCTAATTATGGATGTTTTTTAAGCATGTATTGTTTGACTTGATGCGTGTTCTTCTAGGCCCTGTTAGCATTTTTCTGCATCGGCGCGTGCTATTGATTGGCCGTCAATGTTTTTCGGATTGATGCTTTTAATGTGCTAAGAAGCTTTTCCGAGTGATTCGGTTTTTGTTTGATTTGCAATTTTCTCCAAGTTTTTGCCAGATCTACATTAAAAGATGATGAATTAAGAAACTTCTAGTTTAAGGACTGGTATCCACCGAAACTTTTTAATAGCTCTTATTTACTTGACAGTAATGGCGGCCGAGTTATAAACAATACCATAACAGGTCAAAGACGATATGGTATTTAGCGCTTAGAATAGAGCCAGGCCCTGTACGCGGTAGCCAAGCGGTGCGCGAGGAAAAAATCCACCAATAGGATTACTTAATTTTTTAGCCTCGCTCAGGGCAGCTCTCCTATTGGTGGATTTTTCATCGCATATCGCTCCGCTACCTGCATAGCTCCGGTGGATACTCACCCTAATCCCTCGCGAAGTCAGTGTGTTCATTAGTACGTCGCCAGACGCGTAACCGCATTATAACTCCTGTCACGCCTTATAAACTCCTTTTAACACCAAAATGAATCTCCACCGACGTTAAAAGTTCAAACCACTACCAACCTTGAGGCACAATTTATTGTGAATAATTCCGAATTAACTACCTCCTTCATAATCATTATAAATAATTAACATTTTAATACTGTCTGCTGTGGAATAGATCCAGTAATTTATGTTAATTATTACTAGCAACTAGTTTTGTGAATGAAGTATTCTCATTAAAGCTTAAGTCGGGCTTTGTTACTATTATCAAGCGCTAAATTGTTGGTACAGTGAGTTGGTATCTTGGTTAATTGTGCCAAGCCAAGTTGAAATAAAGACGCATTTTGTCTGTTCGAAACCTTAAATATTTGCCGAGACACGCGGAAATATTTCTATTTTTAGCCTTATTTAACAAAAGTAGTACGTCTAATGTAAACACCTACCTATGTATATTTCGAGGTATAAAACCTATTTTAAATACGCTGAACAAAAACTAACAAAGCATATTTTTTGTTTTGTGTGGCTAGCTCAATATAGAATGTTATTTTCACGTGCTACTTTGATGCTGGCCACTTCGAAATTAAATCACGTAAAGGAAAAATAAACAGAATTGGGATTGACGTGTCAAATTCAAAAATAGAATGAAGTGGTAGGTAATATATACGGCGGTACGACTGCCAGAGTGCATTTCGAGCGGAACAATCGGGTTCTTAATTTAAAGGTTTGTCAGTTGTCAAAGCATGTTCTGATTCACGTTCGATTCCGGAGTTTTTCGCGGCTTTTTTTTTCTTCGGAAAACGGCGCGTAGTAACACGTCTTTGTCCGTGTGGCCTCGAGAGCGGTCGTAAAACTAGTATGAAGTCGTAGTTTCGGATTCGGCATTAATATTGAGTGGGAAGCCAGCTGCTCGGTGGCCGCCCTTGACTGCGCCGCACCGCGTAAATTGCCGCCGACCTAGACGTGCCTCCGACGGACATCACCAATTTTTTTTATCGCACGATTCTTAATAGGTACAATTTCCGCGAAAAAGTAAAAGCGTTTTTTTTACCGGCCAGTGTTGACACCGGTTGGAACGTGATCGCATAAAAAAAACATAACACAAATGTTCAGCTGTTTTTATATAGAAATTTAATTTTGTTTCAATATCGAACACGCTAGAGCTAATTTAAATTCCTACGTATTATTTCGAACGGATGTTTCGCGTGCCGTGTGATAAGAGAAATTATAACACCTTAACATGCTATATTGTTTACGAGATTATGAAGTCGTTATTTTAAAAAGTTTCTGTTTCTATTTGAACATAATCAATCAACAAAATTTACATATTTTGTAGCCAATAACACTTAGCATTACTTTGATATGAATAAAACAGTTTAATTCAAATAAAATAAAAGATGTTGGATGGGATTTATATTTTATAATAATTATAACGCTACAAGACTAATAAGAAAAACATGAACAAACAAAAACTATAAGTGCTACAGATACGATCTATCGATTCCAAAATCATTCGATACATCATACAAACCATCATCGAATCAACAAACTCATTGTGTCAAATAAAGAGCCCTCACGTATGCTCATTTCATATCGATCTACTTTTTACAAAAAGCTTTTTATCGACAGAAACCATTAACAATCATTGATGCAAAGAACTGGCAGCTTTTATAGACGAAAAAAAGTCAGAAAAACACACAGACAGCTGACATCACGAGTTCGCGCCAAAAGCAAAAGGCAACGGCATCGCAAAAAGACTGCCCACGCCTAAAAAAACTAATTGTGAACGGTCAATCGCACAACCACTGCCATTAGAGTCAGGTATCTAAAGAGTGTTTCGAGGAAACCCATATTTTGATTAGCAAACCGTAAGAAATAAGCATCGATTTTAAGCGGCTAGTCGCCATGACAGCTCGTAATCAGAGTAGTTCATTGTGCCCGTTCCTTTTTCAAATATGGAATACTATTCTCAATTTGAATAGTTACAATGTCGTTTATTAAAAACCAAGACGATAATATTAATAACAATACCATCTAAATTATAAATTCAACAGTTTAAATACGCATCAACATAGTTCGTAATAAAAACCTCCCAATTCATTCACAAAAACTCAAGAAGAATCGTTGTATACAACACGTAACTCCGCCGAGGCAATTTGCTTTCATCGTTGGAAACACTTTTTATTGTTCGAGGTCTACGAACGATGATCGTTACTTGTCGCAACTTGTAGACTCGTGGGAGACTGGCAACAACCAGGATGCTATGTCAAAAAATTGCTGAAAAAAAAGGTTTGCCGAAGCTTGAGCCAATCAAGGTTGGATATTATTTTAGTGCGGAGAAGGCAAAAGAGCAGAACACCAGTTGATAAAAGGCTATGAGATCCATTAAAATTATCAATTTTAAGATTACCGTTACCAACCACCCAACCCTGAAACTGAGAAGGAATGTCCCTATGCCGGCTGTACTTACTCTCCACTCAACAATACAGTGCAATTACGAATGCTGTTGCTATATGGCAAATACACTCGACAAATAATACGGGTCAGAGTGCGTTTTTCATACAAACGAGGCTATTTCGAAGCCTTGGTTCCTCGCCAGGGACGCTTTTAGCGAAATGTGATGATGGATACCCCGAGCATCAATACAGGACTTCCAGAGTGCCTAAGGTACCCAAGTGGGTACCCTGCGGTTTACGCAGGAATAGTGCAAGTTCAGAAAAACATCTAAAACGGCAATGAAATGTAAGGAAATCCAAATGCTGACGCAAACTCTCTCGCTGTGGTGTTAACTGATTGTGCGATAAGTTAGGTATCTTAAGAACTTTTGACTTCCTTTATTGAACCTCGGAGTATCCACCATTAAGCCTCACTCATAACAACCCCTCCCGAGGAACCTGGGGAGGAAGGCTTCGAAATAGCCTCGTTTGTATGAAAAACGCACTCTGACCCGTATTATTTGTCCACGAGTGTATATAGCCGGTTAAATAGAAGTTGCGAATTGAACGGATAGTTGTATCACCCACCGAAAAAAAAATCTAACTAAAAAATACAGGTGGTCTGTGATCAGCAGAAGCTCTCTGTAAAAGTTACTTGTTCACGAGCGCCAAGTCACCAAGTGGTAACATTCCTAAAGTACTTTACTGAAATGTCATATCAGTTTTGCCATTGTAAGAATAGTTATCTATAAGATTTTTTACCTAATTTTACGAGTAAATAAAACGTTCCCGCACTTGTTACTAAAAGATTACACAGATTAGAAAATTTGCATGATTGCGCCATTTACTGGCATTCAATTGTTTTTTTGCCTGATACTTATAATTTAATTCTAGTCAGTGGTCTAGTCACTGGTCAGGTGGTAAGGTATCGAATGGCCGATCAATCATTATTGATAGTGATTTATTGACCGCTTGATAGCTCATTTAAATAGAGGCACTGACAGCCACTCTACGCCGAATACTAACGCTGTTATTCGCTAAATATAAAGTTCATTGACAATCTCTACTTCGTACCAGGCTAAGCTGACCTCACGTACGCGGGAACGTACGGCGGTAATCCATAAAAACTTGTGGAAGGAGAGAATATATCGGAAGAGATGGCATGCCACTTACACTTAGTATTCTACAGGTTTAAGAGAGAGAGAAGCGAAATTGACTCCGGGACGCGGACAGCCAGCCTTAGTGCTGTATTACACTAAGACGATGCAGCTCTAATAGAGAGTACCTCACCTGTGAGGCGATTCTCAGTCGCGATCGTGATGAATACCTATTCGAGATTCCATAGAAGTAACGCTGTCATTCCATACAGATTCACTCGATCGACCCAAGAATTGACATACTGGTCCGTTTGTTCCGCCACCACTCAATGCATTTTGCGACTGGTTCCTTAATTATAGGACCCATGATTCAATTGGTCAACGCAAGCGCTCGAACGAACCGACGCATACACAGACTCACTTAGAGATAGGCTTTTCGGTAAATCCAACCAAATCAAAATTTTAAACCAACTGATACACAATTCACCTTGTTTATATAAGATTTAATGTCAGTTAAGGATTTCATATACCTGGGGCACGTTTTATAAAGCTACAAGTAACAATTTTACAGGACTAAACTGGCAACACTGCTCAAATGGCTGCTCCTCATTGGCCGAGGTTGTGTCGAATGGAAACTGTAAATTGTAATTTGTACAGGCCCCTAATGTAAATGTTAAAGCATACGCGTATGAAAAAGAAAAGCTGGAGCGATGTAGAGACCTTGCTTGTATGGATCCAATAAGGATGGTACGACGAATTTTCTGCGGTTCTGTTAGAAAATAACATGCTGTATGTCGACACTTTCTACATTGTGTATAAGTTACAGGCTGTTTATTTATTGTATAATAAATTCTAATGGGAATTGCGGAAGAATTGCCTATCTAAATATAAATTTAGATCCTGTCAAACTGACTGTAAAAATGGCTAAGGAATATTATTAGTTTCGTTAAATTACACGAAATACGTATGGACAAAGATAGAAACTACATATATAAACAGATTAAATCGTAGCTACGACGAGGGTAGTTTCAAATTCATTATTAGAAACGATATGTGTGTATTATTCAAATACCTATCGGAATATGTTATGCAATGTCGCGGAAATGCGAGGCGTGGTATTAAAAAAAGTTTTTTTTTTTTTGTGGCTGGTAGGTCCTTGTGCGGGGTCCGTCCGGATCGCTACCACCATCTTATCCATTAACCTACCGCCAAACAGCAGTGTTCGCATTGTTGTGTTCCGGTTTGGGGATAAGACAGCCGGTGTAATGACTAGCATAGAGGCATTCCATCTTAGTCCTCAGGGTTGGCAGCGCATTTGCAGTCTTAGGCTTGCAGTCTTGTGAATGCGAATGTCTATGGGTCACAGTTTCCACTTACCATCAGGTGGCCTGTGTGCTCGTCAGCCTTCCCAATGCCATAAAAAAAAAGTGTGTAGGTATTATAGAGCGTTGGTAGCTTAAGGAATAGACTCGTGATTGTAACGTACCAAGTTCGAACCCCCGGGGCTTGCGGTCGCCGTGAGTTAATGAGTTTTTCCAACATACATAAGGTAACCAATGCTCTTAAGGTGAAGGAAATACATCGTGATGAAACCTGCACATTTGTACAGCTGAGATGTTAGACGGTAATTGCCCAAAAGATCCTAAAGAGTCGAAGTGAACTCGAAAGGGCCCGTCAGTAAGCCTAAAGGTATGCCATAAAATCCGAGTGTTCCGAGATTTAAATAATTACATGAAAACCTATATTTATCAACATCTATAATACAATAATCCGTATCATCATAGAGTAACTTTTGCATAAGTACATTAAGTATTATATAACATGTTTATATAGAAAACTTTGCAACGGATGTCTTAATTTCAATAAATAACAGTGAACATATTTGTAAAGCCATCCATTATAAGGATGTTTCTTTTCTTTCAACTGAAAAATTACTTCTTTTGCAGCTGCGTATTAACTCTACAGCGAAATAATAACTAGAAAATGTTTTAACAGTAACAACGCTCTATTTAATTTAGTTTACTTACCACTAGACTTGATAAGACATAATACGTCTAACCAATATCGGTCTGAATTCATAAATATAAGTTAGCTTTGAGATTTCTAACTTTAATGTTATTTTCTCCATCTTTCCAGATGTTTTCCAAATAAACCTTTTGAATCCTGCGAAGGTAAGGCCCTTCCCCCTTCACGATTGCTTCGTAACGTCCACAATAAACTTACCCCAAAGAACCTTGCCACTGATGGAATTTTAAAAAATAAACAGTTCCCTACAGAAAAGGTAAGATAAACACGTTCGATGGAATAATTTTTATCGGGATTTGAAACGGTTTAATACCAAGGTCAGTATTATTAACAGATGCATTTGCCATAGACGTAAGCTGCCGGACGGTCGCATCGAGCGATATGTCAATACTATACGTTTTGGCAGTTCGAAAATTGTTTACGTTAACGTTAAGCATATTGTCTAGGCCTCTGGATTGAGATGCCTGTTTAAGGCTTATATAAATATTAGCGTTTGCGCGCTACTTCGTCCGCGTAGAAATCATTCTTCCCAATCCCCTTAGATACTGTCCAATTTTACGGGATAGAAAGTTAGTTAATTATTGCATTTATAATATTAAGAAGAAAAAGGATTGTAAGATCGTTTTTATAAGTGTAACCCTTAATATTGATACATTAAATTAAGATAAAGATCTTTGAACTCATACAAGATCTGTGGATGTATGTCTTAAACCTGGCCTCTGTTCCATTGTCTTCAGCCGTAGTGTTACCGTATTGTAAAAGCTATGATAGCTCTTGGTCACTTCACAGCAATGGCTGACTCGTAAACAATGCGATTGTAAACGTCAAAACTCAAACGTCAAACTTACGTTTCTACAATTACACTGCAAGATTAATTCGATGTTGATGAAAAATTTAAAACCTACGTGTTCCGTAAGAAACGTGAATAGGTACACATCAATTATGCTTGTTCGAATAAAGAGCTAATCGCGGGGACAGCGCCGGAGTCTTTCGAATGTCGAGTGGCTGTGCCCACGGGCTGGGGCCAGGTGAAGAGCGGAAGCGGATAATTGTTTAAAATCAAAAAATATTTTCAAAATGACCTAGTCCCAAACTAGGCTTGTACTACGGGTACTAGACAACGATAAACATACTTACATAGAAAACATCCAAGACTCCTGACTATTTGTTCTTGAACAACTACTCGCGCTCATTACACACATATTTGCCCACACTGGGGATCAAACCCGGGAACGCTAGGATACTCCCAACTAGCCTACATCTGTCGTAATGAGTTGCATTGGATTTAAAGAAATGTACTTGTGCATGATTAACGTTTGCAATTTGACAACATCAAGAGGGCTTGGCTTAAGTTCCGTAATGGTATTAAATAACAATATATGCGTCAAAATTGCTCTATTATGGTCGTGGCGGTGTACCCGTCGGAGTAAAAGACGCGGCCACAACGTGACGCAGTAGACGCGTCTGCGTATACGTTGCGTTAGACTATTTTAGGCTTCGGTGAGGTTGATCATTGAAAGGATTTTAGGCGACGCTGAAATTACGTAGCGTACATGTCAAAGAAAACCGTAAATATATCGCCCGGGCGGTAACGTTTTTCACTCCCTAAGTCCAATTCGCGTTCGCGTTTTCTGAATATGTTGTAGCTATTACGAAAAAGTAGGTTTGTACTTTCCATTTTGTGTTGCTTTCCAAAAAATATTTTGCTCGAAACGAAATTTTTATAATGTTTTTTTTTTTTTATTGGGTTTAAGGGGAGACAAACGCTACTGCATTTTGGAAGTTTTCAGCCTCACATTCCTCTGCCGCTTCCTCCTAACCCTCGCACCGCCTCGCTAACAATACGGCGCAGGCGGCGATATCTGCCCAAATTAAACGCCGCACCATTTACATACCCATTAAGGTGTTTGTTTGTAGAAAGGTCCGTTCCTGTGGCGCGTATTATGGTCGCCGTCATCGCGGTGGATAAAGCATCCGTCACTCTCGCACTTATATACTGGTGAGAAAGTGACAGATGCCTTATCCACTCGATAAACCCGATCATAATAGGCCCTTTGAACTTTTTTAACGCAGGTCAAGGGCGCGCCGCTATGGTAATGCGATGCGCCGCCATTGCTTTGAATCACGTCGTTTTCTGTAAAATGCGGGGTTGTTTACTTCCGGTACCTAAATATTAGAATCTTGTGTTTATACAAGGGAATTTGCGTTGGTTTCTTCGACCTTGTAAACGTCTCTTCGTTGTATCTTGTCTATGGGAGGTTTTAGAGGAGGTTAATTTGGTTGTCATTGTAGGCACACATATTTCTATTTTTTATTTATTTGCTCTTGCAATAATTCAGAGTTTTCTCACTCAAGATCAGTTTTTAATACTGCTCTTAGGGCTAACTGTCGCGTGATGTCGCAAGATATGTCAAGTGAAGTAGTTAGATTTCGCTTGATATGTCTCTGGACGTTTCTTTCATAGCCAATGCCTGGATAATAAACTCATTCCATCTTGGCTGAGACGTCCGTCACAAGTAAAGTCAAAGTAATCGTTAAGATTATACATATAAAATTCTGACTGATTGACTGACTGACTGACGGATCAACGCACAGCCTAAACCGCTGATCGTAGAGACCTGAAACTTGGAGGGTGTGTTCTTTGTATGACGTAGGCATGCGATGAGAAAGGATCTTCCGAAATTGTACCCTTAAGGGGGTGAAAAAGTGGTGCAAAGTTTGTATAGGGCAACGTGATTCCTTGGTCCATTCAACTTCAAATTTTGCATAAACATTCTTTAACAGAATTGATGGAAGACGTGTTTCGTATTTTATTGAAATTCAACCCCTAAGGGGGTGATTTTCTTCGAAATTGATATAGATAGATAGATAGATAGATAGATAGATATATTCATTTATTCGGCTATTAAATAAAACAAATATAACACATGCATTTGACAAAACAAAATCGAAAGTAACTTATTTATAACTAATTAAAATTAAAATGAGATAGCCGAAACGGAGTGCCAGCTCAGCATGTGCTGTGGCACGGAGCCGCAGCGCTGATTTTCAGCTGGACCCGTAAGAGATGGTAAGATAGCAAACAAAACAACAAATGAAATATAACAATCACATAAAAAACATTCTGGACGCACAATTAAAACAATAATACAATCTAGATAAATACTTATAAATCACAACATAACAACAAACTGAGATCTAGCGCTCTTAACGCATTCTTATTTGCTTACATTCAATACTCCTTAGTGTTTTTTTAAAAAAAAGGTTCAACTCACATAAACGCTTGGTGCTTAAATACTCAAACCGCTGAGTCTAAAAAATCCAAATTTGGTGCATAGGTTCCTTATGAGCTCTAGGGGAGTAAGAGACGATTTAACGAAAATCAACCTCCGACGAGAAGAAGCAGGAGGAGTAGCAGGAAACGAATTCTACACGTGCGAAGTACTTGTAAAGGAATTCATCTAGAAGTTAATTGTTTTCGACCGCAGTATCTAACGTGTGTGCCACTGTTGTATTTATCGTGCGGTATGTTGTGTTTATTAATGGCATGTGGTTTATGTTTAGATGCCACCAACGTTGTAAAAAAACGGAAGATCGACCGAAATTATAGTGTTAGTAAGCGTGCCCTTTAATCAGAAAAAGATTACACTAGTTTACGTGTAGATACAAAAATGTGAAAGTTTGAATCCACGGATTGACGAAATCGGACTATTAGTAAACTAATCCTTTAACCTGCCGCAAACGATGAAAAAATTGGATAGCAATATTTCTCAGTCCTCAGGGTTGTGGCAGTGGGCGGGGCACATTGCTCACAGGACTGATGGCCGATGGGGTCAGAAGGTTCTGGAGTGGCGTCCGCGGACCGGAAGACGAGCTGTAGGTAGGCCTCCAACAAGATGGAGTGACGACCTCGTCAGGATCGCGGGACCGCGGTGGATGCGAAAAGCACAAGACCGGTCTGGGTGGAAAGCCTTGGGGGAGGCCTATGTCCAGCAGTGGCCGTCTTTCGGCTGACATGAGTGACTGAGTGAGTGAGAGGGTTGCAAGGCATTTGGAGACTTAGGGCCGTATTAATAAACTCGTCTTGACCGAGATTTCCGCCTCAAGATACGTCAAAGTAAACGTCAAGCCATAGGAAACTTTCGGTTTCGACGCATCTTGAGACGAGCGTTACAGACGAGATCTGTTTATTAATACGGTCCTTATGATTGCAGTCTTGAGATAGTAGTCTCGCCTCAAAATCCTCATAAGCCTATCTTTCTTTTAAAATTAAAAATAAGAATTCATGGAGGATAAGGTCTCCTTTCGCGGAAAACTTCTAGTTAATTAGTGAACATATAACATAAGGAATTACAGACAACCACGTTACATTTATACTAGCATGGACAAAATCCTTAACGAAACTCACACTTACACTATCTTACCTAATCTACGCACATTAACGTATAAAGTATGTGTAATGAACACAATTACACACATTTGCATATACAAGACAACACACGTATAATTACAAGCGGGGCTACTGCGACAAGGTACCAACTTTGATAGTGATCCCGTGCAGTTTACAACCTTGGCACAATAGTGGAGCGTGTCCATAGCGTAACAGACCTCCTACTACGCCAAACAGCCCATTGACTCTTGTAATTGTGTTACGGCTACGCCCTATCATTTTGGGTAGATAGCAGGTGGTAGAAACGTGCTCTGCCTACAGATACACTACAGCGGAGCATCGACCTTTCTACGAGAACGGAGTCGCCGGCAAAAGCTAGTGTTTTATAGGCAAAACCGTGATGGAACTAAACGATTCTTCAATTGATTAACAATGATTTTCATACTAAAGAGGCTATTACGAAGATCGTTCGGCAGAAGCCCTGCTGCCTAATTGAGAATGCACGGGCTAAAATTTGTTTTGTACGCTCTGACGGGACTACTTAAACTCGCCGGATAGCCGCGTTAACCTAACTAACGTCACTCGTTCGACCAATCGAACGCCGTTTTTAAGAAAATAACATCCCTGGTCTCTGCAGTAATGTACCATCAATGACTTCAAATGTTGATCAACCATAGAACCTTGTCATGACAGAGTCAAGTGACGAGATAGAAATAACATAGGAATTAATCGTTGGTTTTTCTATAGCACATGGGTCTATTGTATGCGGTACAACCATATCGCTTTTTACATGTTACGGTATTGTTTTGTAACTCGGTCGCCATTACTGTCAAGTAAATAAGAGCTATCAAAACATTGACAATCCGATAACATTTCAAAAGCAATATGGTTTTACCGATCAGAATAGAGCCACAGTTTTGACTACAGTCAGACCTATTGGAATTGTTTCACAGGGTGTTTAAAATACTAACATTCATGCGTCATTGAACGCTAAAGATCCCAGTCCTGATTAAAACTATATAAAGACGCTATCTCTTCAGTTATTCACGAATTCATGAAATTTCTTCACTTTATATGCAGGTTTCATTACATTACGTCGCTCTAAGCATAACTAATAAGAAAGCCTAATTAACTATTAACTTTAATTTAGTCATAGATTCGAATCAACAATTCAAAAGTAAAAGAATTCATAAAATGTTAGCTGTTAAAAAAACATAAAGGTCAAAATAATGAAGTTAAACGACCTTCCACATCGTCTGGCTAAGCTCACCTCATATCGTGTAAACTGCATTAACTAGTAATTTAAACTTTGTTCCAAAAGCAGTAAAGACAGTTTTAAAATGTTTAAATTGCGTGACTTACGAGGTTTACTAAGTTAGGTAAGGATAAAACGTATTGGGTTATTACACTATGCCATGCGGCATATAGGGTGTGTAAAAAAACGACAGCAGCAGCTGCAGCTATACAGGCTGATGCAAATGTTTCAGTTAATTAAATTTAATTGCAAATCATTAATCTGGCTTAATAACAGTAATATGTATGGCGTGCCGTATCCGTAAATTATTAACAGTGATTAATATGGCGAATTGCGAGGCTTTAGAGTTTTTTGTATTGATGAAATTCCGTAGGCATACTCGTAAAGCATTCGTAAGTGAGGCTTGTTTTGAGTAATAATTTGGCAATATTGGGTATATAGCATTTTTAGGCGGTGGGCTTGCAACCTGTCACTAATATACACTGGTAAACATCTTGGCCTGTACGTGCAAAATTTTGTTATAGAATTTACATCAAGTTGTTAGAGTTGTTGGTAATTCTGTAGCTCTGCCTACCCCACTCTGGGATGAATGCGTGACGGTATGTATGTATGTGTATATGTAATACATTTAAGTGTTTTGGAAGGTATTACTTAAGTTATATATAATGATATGTTATTATCACTTAAATATCTTAATTACATGTTTAGTTTACTGAATGGCTGTGCTGCGTACTCTATCCCTGAATAACATAAGCTCAAATTTAGGTTATGAGAAATCCACATGACATTTAATTTAGGTCCAAAGCGCAATTTGACTGATTTTTAAAGTAAATACCTAAGTAATTTCATCGACGACTACAAGAATTGAATTTCAAAGAACACACGTTCTATTTAATTGGAATTTCGTCAAAGCCGACCTTCTTTTTTCCCAACGTCAATATAAAGCAACGTAGGTATATTATTTTCACGCATATTTTTCTATAGAATCAACAACATTGACAATTTAAATTCTTAAGAGAACAGCTATAGACTAACCCGGTTATTTACAAACGCACAATAAACCTATTTTAGTTAAATTATTCCTTGTCCGGTTGTGTCAAATTCAAATGTCATGTAAACAGATAGGATCAGAGCATATTTCGAGCACAGTTTAGCTATTGCACGTATGAGGGTAATTCAAAAGGATTTTTGTTAAGACTTTGTAAAGAGTATAAAGAGTCTATATATGTCCTTATAGACTCAAGTGACACTTGCGTGATAAAAGTGTGTGTTTAATAAATATATTAAAACTGTGTTTGTCACAAACACGACCGCCCTGTATACCGTAAGGGCGCAACAGGTGGACGGCGCACGCCGCGCGTCCTCCGCCGATTTCCCTTTGTTTACACACTCACACACTACCACACATCCACGCGGAGCGAAACCGCACAACTGCGACGGTATTAATATGATTAATTACCTAAAAATAAAAGAGCTAAGTTTCATATTGCAACGCTAAAATATGAGTACTTGTTGCTTTTCGCTCGCTATTTTAAGTTGTAAGTAGAGGGTCATGAAACGGGGAATTGTTTTTTTTATTGTTTTTATGTATTTGTAAAAAGGCTTAAAGGAAAAAAGGCCTCCAGTTCTTCGATATTAGCGAATCGATAGTTCAGAAACTACATACATTTCTGACGTGATTTCTTGATGGGGCTATATTCCACTCTGTAAACCCAAATTGCTTTGGACATGTTATCTTATTGTCAACGTTCATCCCGGTAATCGAAACCAGGACCGCTAGCTTCGTTGGCTTCACCACCAACTAGGACCGACGTCCATTTAAAAGTGCATGTGTTTTGTTTATTTTTATCGCAGGTTCAACGAACCAGCTCTGCGAAAGTAGATAACTAGCTCTGGCATACAGCCTACGAGCGCGCGGGACAACTTTAATTTGTCGGTTAATCCTTCGTCAACGAATTTAGTTAAAAAAGCGAGTTGTTTACTAGAAATCCCACCTGTCAGTTTGATGTTGTATACGCGCACAGCTTATGTTAGTGGCGTAATCATTTATACATATAACTAGGTTTTGCAAGCGTCTCCGTCCGCATAGAAGTTGTTTATGGCTATTCCCTCGGGAACTGTCAAATTTCCGGGTTAAAAAGTAGCCTGTGTGCTATGTCAGACTATAATCTATCTATGTGCCAAATTTTATCTAGATCTTTTCAGCCGTTCCGAGTAACAAACATCCAAACTTTCGCATGTATAAAATTACTAGCTACTGCCCGCGACTCCGTCCGCATAGCGACCTACAACGGGAAGAAAATAGGGGAAATAGGGGGGAGTAGCGGGAAACTAATTCTATGAGTACGAAGTGGCGGGCGATCTCTAGTTCATAAGTAGGAATCTAGGAAGTATATAGAATTGTATTCTTTTTGTAAATGGATTAATCCTCACAAAATTTCACAATCATTTCAAATAATAATTAAATCAAATTAAACTTCGTTTATTACAGAACTAACAGCCCAAAGGCAGGTGTGGCTCGAAAAAGTATAAATCGGCTTGATAACTATAATTACCGGAATCGAACCCGTTCCGAAGCAAAAACAGGCAATCCTTCACACCACGCGCCATAAGGGAGTCAGGGTTGCCTTTGATTTGAATTCAGGGCCCTTAGACAAGACGCATTACGGTAACTAGCGTTTCTATTGGTTTTGTTCTTAAACCAATCGCCTCACTGGTAGATCACGTGATACTAAGAGTCACGTGATCTACCAGTGACGAGATTGGATTAAAAGGGTGCGTCACACGAGATATAACTACATAATAACTATTTTCAAGTTACTAACGTTTACGAGATATAATGAACGTTAGCTATAATAACAAAATCAATATTTTTATAAGGAATAATGGTCAAGTCATATAATATTCGAAACTACTAAAAAACTATGTGAAACAATTTGATTGTAAAATTAAAAAGGCCACGTAAAACTGAAAATAACGTTTACCATTATATTATACGTGCATTATATTTTTTGATGTTAGATTTTTTGATTTATATATGTTTTATATCTTAGGTGTCATGTACATTATACACTTTAATTGTTATATAAATTGATATTATATATCAATAACGTTATACTTTATGGAAATAGTTATTTTGACATTATATCTTGCGTTCATTATCTCAAGTGTACGTTATATTAAACATATTTATACAAAGTGAGCGTACCTATATATTGTGACTGTTATATTATAAGTTCTTATATCTCGTATTACTTATTCGGATTAAAAACTAAATGAATAGAAACGCTAGTTACCTTAATGCTTCTTAGCTAGGGCTCAGGTTTTCATTTGTAAAGCCATTAACAATCTTAGAGTTGAACCAAAACTGGTAATTGTCAACCGTAAGTTCTATTGTAATTTAAATCCAGGGATTCATTAGGGGACCAACGTAACGCGATACGTGTCGGCGACATGTCAAGCGAAGTCGAGCGACTTCATTTGACATGTCCCCTGTCAAATTCTTCGGTATAAAAAGTACCTACCCTTTGTCCTTTCCCGGGGCTCAAACTATCTCTATTTCAAATTTCATCGAATTCTGGGACTGAGACTGTCTTATGAGGCCAACATTATTAGAATATTTTGATGTAAATAGAAATGACACAGAAAATATAACTTATATATTATACCTGTGTGTATGTCTCATAAATGATTGCATGCGATGCGATAATCTGCATAATGCAAACGCCATTTCACTGCAGTTGGTCACAAGGATATTTTTGAATTCTATACTTGATATTTATGTCTTTCTACAAAATACATAACAAAATAAAAAGCCAATAAAACACCCTGTATCCTTATTAATAATGCCCAGAACACCGATTAACATAATAAACAAACTATTATAACCGAAACAATTGACGAAAGACCATAACTTTTTAAAACTGTCTGTCGATGGCCACATAATTCATCTGCCGGTAGTAAATAAATGTTGGCAACCCTGCGTGACGTAGCACGAGTCGCACGCGCACCCCGCGCACCTGCTTGCTTAGCAGCAGGCGTCATAGGCACAGGCAGGTCAGGTATGATGCCGTCCAAAAGAAAACCGGTCAAATGCGAGCTAGACTCGCCCAACGAAGGGGTCCGTGCCTCACAGGAAAAACGCATTTCTTAAAAATTAAATAAATATCAGAGGACAATATCACACCAACTGAGCTAGTCCCAAACTAAGCTCTTAGCTTGTACTATGGGTAGACAACGATATAAATACTTATATAGAGAAATATATACTTAAATACATAGAAAACATCCATGACTCAGGAACAAATATTCGCGCTCATCACACAAATATCTGCCCTTACCGGGATTTGAACCCAGGACTGCTAGCTTCGGAAGCAGGGTCACTATCAACTAGGCCAGCGCGTCGTCAAATATTCGCGCTCATCACACAAATATCTGCCCTTACCGGGATTTGATCCCAGGACCGCTAGCCTCGTAGGCAGGGTCACTACCAACTAGGCCAGCGCGTCGTCGTCGTTTCTTGTATGGGGTCGCTGAGGACCCCTTTTAAATTCTAAGCATTTTATTATTATTATACTTATGTTGTTATAGCAGCTATAGTAATACACACTGTCTAGCTATTACGCTCGATGAGATACAGCCCGCAACAGACAGACGGACGGACGAACGGACAGATCAGAGTACGAAGTCCTGATGTGCATACAGCCTTTTTTCTTTTGGGCGGCAGTAAAGAAAGTTCCTAATTGTTATCTCTAAGTTAAGGTTGTTGAAAAATATATGCTTTTTAGGGTTCCGTAGCCAAATGGCAAAAAACGGAACCCTTATAGATTCGTCATGTCTGTCCGTCTGTCCGTCCGTATGTCACAGCCACTTTATTCCGTAACTATAAGAGCTATACTGTGGAAACTTGGTAAGTAGATGTATTCGGTGAACCGCATTAAGATTTTCATACAAAAATAGAAAAAAAACAATAAATTTTTGGGGTTCCCCATACTTAGAACTGAAACTCAAAAATTTTTTTTTCATCAAACTCATACGTGTGGGGTATCTATGGATAGGTATTCAAAAATGATATTGAGGTTTCTATTATAATTTTTTTCTAAACTGAATAGTTTGCGCGAGAGACGCTTCCAAAGTGGAAAAATGTGTGTCCCCCCCCCCGTAACTTCTAAAATAAGGGAATGATAAATGTAAAAATAATATATGATGTACATTACCATGCAAACTTCCACCGAAAATTGGTTTGAACGAGATCTAATAATTAGTTTTTTAAAAAATAAAGAAAAATATTTATTTAGATGTATAGTGGTACGGAACCCTACGTGCGCGAGTCCGACTCGCACTTGGCCGGTTTTTTTTCTCTCTCTTTTGCAGAAGCTACCTACCACCAAACTCACTGTGCTTCGCAGTCTCTCTTTTTAGATGACTGTGTTTTTTTGTATCTACATGGAACAAACAGTAAAGAAAAAAAAACAGTTTTTCAGTCGTTTTCAATATATAGTTGTTTATTGCTATGTCCCCAAGAACTTTACATTTATTCGGAAGAAAGTATGATAACGATACATAGAAGCAAGATAGGTAAAAACAAAGTGGAACTCAAACAAGATCGTCCAAAGGTCTTAATTCTACCACGTAGTTTAATTTAATTTATAAATATCATGGCCTAAGGGTCTTTATTCAACATCAGGCGTTTTTACAACTTGTTTGTATATAAATAACTTACACGCTACACTACGATATCGCAATAAAAAAAGCATAACGTAACAAGCAAGCTCCTAATGAGACAGATGCGCTTGCGCATCTAGTGTTAACGCGGATCAATCGATTAGGCGCCCTATCACGCGACCGCCCCGATATATAGAAATGGTGGTACTTTACGTTGTATATTTATTGAATGAATGAATATTTAGAAAGAGTTAAATGTTGGAATATTTTTTGAAAGAAATAAACACGACTGTCATATCACCATGATTGCGATAGGACCTTTATTTGATACGAACTCGTCAATAATCCTAGGTAATATAGAGAACCAAACTGTCAATTTAATAATTATATATTCGTATAAAAACAATAAGTAGATTTACTCCTATAAAAACATTATGAGAAGATAAAAAAACTGAAAATACCCCAACAGGGTAAAGTACCTTCAGAATAAGCAAACAATGATTATCATATCATGTCCATTTTTCACGATTTTTAAATAAGTATGTTGTAGTTAGAATGAAAAACTACACCTTTTTTTTTTCCTTTTGGTCTAGAGGCAATCGAGCATGCGGGTGGTTACTTGATGGGAAGTAATCACTACCGCCCGTAAACACCAGCAACTCGAGAAAGTCGGTCCGTTCTTGAAGACACATGTCATAACTATTCCGTGGTGGATTCCGTTTGATTCTTTTTTAATTTTTACATAATATTGAAGTAGGGTTAAGTGAAGAGAAACGTCACCGCATTTTAGATGGAAAATTAACTGAATTAACTAACCAACAAGTAATTTACAAGATATATCCAAATGATGCTTGGGCTCGTAGCCAAGCTTGAGTTATGCAGGCCCGCTGCGTTCCTATAACGATTACCAACTGGTGTTTCCATGGGCATGATGTACAATATGTACAGTCAGCGTCATTAAATGTATTTAACATAATAGGTGACTTGGTACATACATATTAAATCACACCTGGTTCCCAGAGGGGTAGGCAGAGACTTCTTTCCACCTGCTACGATCCTGACAAATCTCTTTCGCTTCTTCCACATTTAAACATCGAGTCATGCACGCACGTCGGTTTAGTGTTAGTTGACTTAGTGTTTAATGTAAATTAGAAATGGCCAGAGATGTAAATACCTAACCAGAGATGACCTTAAAAAAGGTGTATACGTTTCCCGTGTGTGTGTACCAGTACAAATGCTGCAACTGCAACTCAGCTGCAAAATGGCAGTTCGAGGGCAGTTCTGATCCAGTTGACGTAACGCATGAGAACTGCAAACCAACTGCGCAATCCGCGTGCAGTCGGCGTTCAGTCCTGTACAAAGCTGTCCGAATTTCGAGGTTATGTGTCATATGTAGTGTTGTTACACGTCCCGATTATCAGGGGTCATTGGATACGTCCCGATTTACCCTTGATCAGGACGCCTAATGTCCCGATTTTCAGCACATCCCAGAGTGTTCATATATAAGTAGTTAGTATTTTACAACAACCGAGAAAGCCAAATACAGTTTGTCACAATTGGGCTGTGATACGCGAGATTTTTTTTACTGGTCTGATCTGAAAACTCAAGTCCTGATTATTTCTACCACAGTCCCGATTTATGATAGACTAGAACTGGCAACACTAGTCATATGTATGTAACAGTACTAATTTATTTACATTTTGCCATTTCTATCGCCGCCGACTTCACATGCGTGCAACCCTTATTATTTTCGTAGCAGATGCTAGTGAAACATTAATATTGTTTATTTGCAAGTACTTTTTATCGTAATGGCGAATGAAAATGTGGCGAATACTTCGACAGCTGGCGCTGACACCGATAAGAAAGGCCTTATTTGCAATTTAGCAGGCAAAACAAAGTTAACCTTACTTGGTTACCATTAAGGACGTATTTGTAATAGGGGTTGTATTATACATGCGACGAATATTTCAAGGAGCGCAGCGTGTGTCACCGTAGACATCGATTTGCATCGAAGGTGCATTTAATTGTAAACCTTTCATAATCCAAGATACATTAATCGACTAACAGTTGGTTCTAGGGTTGGCGCATTGGCATCCAGCCAGCATTATCTCACTAATGACTTTTATGGCATAGAGAAAGAGGAAAAGGCATATGAGTGCTCAGCTGGCCACCTGATGGTAACTCCGCTAGACTTGTAAGTAGGTAGGTCACGGATTTGATGAACCTTATCGCATAAAAGCTACCATTAATTCCTACGTAATTTATATCTCCTCACTTGACGCTGTCATTATGGCAAGGTTCTATGGGGATCAATATTTAAAGTCCTTGAAGGTACAAACATAATTTCCAGCGACTTACCTACAGTTTTTGAGATTTGTTCTGTGACAGAACAGTACGAATCATAATCACAGCGTCACGTAACAAAAAAAAAATCGTTGGCTTTCTGTGACAGTGTTCAACAGTGGGTCAACTGAAGTCATTGACTGTTCATCATCGTCATTTGACTAAAAGAAATGAATAATTTTCCTGACGCCTCGTTTGAATCTAACACATTTTGTACATAGCAAATGTCATGACGCTACGGCCCGTAAGGAAAACGATTCATTTCTTGCATATAGAAACCGGGCATTAGCTAGGTTCTTGTCGGTGAAGTAATTGCCATATTTTCTCTCCGCTGCCAGCTTTTTCACCTCCTGGATATTTGACTAAAGTAAGTAAGGCTAGTTCTTCTTCTTCCCCTTTTTCCTACTACTTTGGTAGAGCAAATAGACGAAGTGTTCAAAAAGAAAGTGTAGCGTCAATAAGTACGTACTTACAGTAAAAAATAAGTTAAGCAGGAGTTCGTGACAGAATTCCTTCAGTGTGGTTCCATCACTACATGCCAAAGATAAAGATAAAAGATAAAAGTCATTTATTCAGTAAGTTTACCAGCAGGAATTTACCAGCGCTTCCCAAGAGGAGACCCCTGCTGAGAAGAAACGCCGCAAGAAACTCAGCAGTCAGTAATTTTTTAAACATATTTCATATTACAAATTTAAGCTTTTACCAACTGCAAATACTTAAACTGATGCATTTACGATATACCCCGCAAAAAGACACACCGCCCGCGTAGTTTCATAATTTACAGTTGTTATTTTCCCGTTATTTTTTTAGTTTTGTTAAAACAAAGTAAATTAACGACTTCCTGTACGCCATTTTTGCACGGCAAATTCATTGAGCTATTTTCCTTTTAATCGACTCAAAAAGGTGCACATAATGGGTCGAGAGACCGATTACTGACACACAGCTTTTATAAAGTTATTAACTCCTAGGCCTAGATTAACGAACAAGTCTAGGTTTTTATCGATACGTAAACTTATTACGATAAGCGGTATAATCGATCTTTTGTACGCCACCTTGGATCTAAAGAAAAAAAGATGAATTTATAATAATTACTTGTAGTACTTTCAGTTCATTTTTATGGTGGAATTATTGGCGCTAGGTTTATTAAATTAATTTTAGTGGCGGGCTTTACTGAAACAGCTTCCTAATGAATAATAATGTATAAGTTTTTTTTTATGGCATAGAGAAGGCAAACGAACTCACATAGGCCACCTGATGAGCCATAGACATTCGCAAGACTGCAAGCCTAAAGACTGCAAATGCTTTGCCAACCCTGAGGACTACGATGGAATGCCTCTATGCTAGTCATTACACCGGCTGTCTTATCCCCAAACCGGAACACAACCATGCGAACACTGCTGTTTGGCGGTAGGTTAATAGATAAGATGGTGGTAGCGATCCGGACGGACCCTGCACAAGGTCCTACCACCTGCATCCTGCCTGTTAGTAGGATGGATAACTTACATACTAGGACTTTCGTTTTTTTTTGGCAAAGGTAGCTTATCCTTTAACTGGCCACATGTTTTTTGCAAGCACACATAAATAACTTCCAGAGAGACCCTACAACAGCAAAATAAAATGTCACAAGTTTAATATAAAAAACTCGTATCATTACAAACTAGAGGAATTGACGACTAACCCCCACATAACCCATTTAAGCCTTCAAAACATTTTAAACTCCGAACGTCGTAAAAAACGTAAACAACCCTTGGCACCTGCGCGCGCACAGATTGGCAGGTGTGGCGCCATCTGCCGCGCACATGCCGCATACAATGTAGCGTGCGTAGTTATGGCTGTATAGGTGACATTTGCACCTAAGTAGTATACAGATGCTTCGGAAAGAGGTTGCGGTAGGTCATTATAGCAAAAGAAAGCTCGGGAAAATCTGTGTAATTAGCATATTGATTTCATACGAGTCTAACAACACGTTAAACATAGATTTAGGTGTAAGTTAAATCACAGTTCAACTTGCTGTTATTTTATTACTATCAGCTTTTGGTGATGCAACTAATAGATAACAAACATCGCATGTTCACCCTTAAATCCTGGAAATGGAAGATGGCCATAGGTTCTCCGGTGTACTTGAGATAGAATTTGGATCGGTACCGATACGCAGTTTATCACTATGTTTTTTTTTGTGACAGCAAATAAAAATTGTCGCAAGTTTTTTTTGGAGACGAAGTTATTTCACAAATTCTCCCAAACTTTACATGAATATTGAATACAACTCATCAAAGTTTACCACAACTTTCTATAAACAAAAGCCAGACATATCAAACCTGTCCTCCTTTTCGGTTACGTGGTAATCTATAAAGGGACGAGTGAGCAACAATGTACGCCATCGGAATCTAGAGCGTCTGTCATTTAAATGTCAAGCACTTTGCCATGTCGCCGCTGGATCGTTGGCCGTAACCTTCATGTTATTTTGCCACAGAACAGCTGAGAACCCTCGATCGATTTACCTGTCTTACTTTTGACTCGTGGACTTCAGCAAATGGCGACTCGTAGTATTCCAAAGAAATTGAAATCTTGTTGACTCTGTAACGAGGTTGTTACAACCTCCTTTTTGCGTTCCTGGCCACTTTTACATTTCGTTTATATTCTTTCCAAATTCAAAATTGTCAATGATCTATTTGTATTTGGATCTATAATGGAGTCTCAGAGAAAATTTCGATAAGCGGAGACACGGGTCCCGTGTCTCGCTGTTTCATTATATTTAATTTATTTTTTTATTTTAAAATAATCCTGTAAATCATTCTATTTCCATAATATAATGTATGAAGAATGCGATTTATTTAAGTCTCCCAGATACTTACCACCCTACCGTTAGAACTCTAGGGTTAAAAGAGCTTTAAAGTATATCCTTATCCTATTGAGAATAACAGGCTACCTATATTTAAAAAAGAAAACTAATTCGGTTTAAGTACCTAATGACACTTTCGATGCTATGTAGAATTTAATGACTCCTCGTTTGCCAAAATCAGTCCATCCGTTAAGCCTCCATGAGGAAACAAACAAACATACCTATACTGCCCTCCTAAATAAAAAAGACGCATACGCAGTTTGATAGCCAAAGTAAATTTTACCTCCTCTTCTAAGAAATAAGGTCGCTAATAGATACGCGGTTCTATGAGATATACGCCGTTTTTTCCAAGGAGGGCAGTATACATCCAGTCGAGAATTTAAATTTGGGGCCCACCTTAGGTCCAAAGTTAATCCGACATTGACTTGACATGACATATCTAATGACTTCAAGCATATTTTTCTTGAAATGGTTCACAAATTAACGTCCGTGATAGTACCTACATGTCAAGAATGTTACGATATAATAAAAACAATTAGGCTAGTGTTATTCTATCTATCCTTATCTAACAGACGGGCCCTTTCGGATACACCTTTAGGATCTTTTGTGAAATTACCCTCTTACACACTCAGCTGATCGTGCAGGTTTCCTCGCAATGTGCTTTGTGTACATAAGTTAAAAAAAAGTGTACATGGGGACCACGGGGGTTCGAATTCAGTACCTTACGATCACGAGTGGATTCCTAAGCCACTAGGCCACTGACGCTTTTAGGCTGTGTTACTCATTGGGCCCTAGCTGAGATTTCGTTTCGTTTTCAAACCAATCGCGCCACTAGTAGATGACGAGATACGAAGAGTCACGTGATCTACCAGTGATGCCTCTTACCTGTTCGCACTTCAGCCACAGTATGATGGTGGCCCCCGGCCGCCTCAGCATCCCCTCCGTCATCTTCTGCTCCTGCAGGATATCGCTGAGTCTCCTCCCAGTATTCAGCCACACCTCGATCGCCCTGTGGACATGTTTACCAACATCACCGTCATGTTTCACCAAAGCATCATTTGGAATTTTACCTTCTATCGTGTAATGTTATGTTAACGTATCTTTATGAAAATGTGTTTGGAAATTGGAAGCAGCTCCGCTCCCCGGATTGAGTACGGTCAGCAAGGAAAGTGGTCAACCAGTTTTCACAAAAGTTTCTGTGAGATCTAATTATCGGCTAAGGTTGACACTTGTCACTGTGATAATATTATTGCAAGGGAAAATCGAACTTGTTGTATCATGACGTGCAAATGAATAACCGTAGGGTGGTAGACAATTTTTTTGGCCAACTGTACCAAAAGTTTGATAGCAAGTTGACATTGAAGTCGACTTTCGTATTCTGTTTTGGACGTTAGCCCGTTCGTATAGATTCGACACGTTTTCGATTGTAGTAATTATAAACAAAACGAAACTAAGCGAAAGGAGTAATTCCATAAAATGTATGATCAATTGAAATCTTTTACAAAACCACTCTTAAATGCATCGCCAGACATTCCCTTCGCGTAGAAAGACCCATGTTGAAACCTCTTGGTTATCATGTGTAACACTGTTACACCCGTACATAAATCGGAATATTGAATACATGACGGGAAAACCGCATCAAAATCCGTTGCGTGGTTTAGGGTTAGCAGTGATACAGACACGGTAAAAACGACTTTGTTTCATAATATGTACAGATATTACCAAAGTGCAAACAGGCAGATGACCCGCCTGATAAAAAGGGGTTTCCGCTGCCTTTCGACATTAGTCAGTACAACACCGAGGGCGCTACTTACGCAAATTGTCCTTATCTTACTAACTGCCGCACTTAGAGACGTCAATTAAAGTATGATGGACATTTTGGCCCATGTAACCAATACGAATCTTATGTATACCACGTGAAAGCTAGTTACATAAGCTTCATTATCTAATACGGGGACAAACTACAAAAACCACGGAGAAGAGAGTTATCAGCCTTCAAATGTTCACACACACACACAACGTTTATTAGTACTACACTAGCTGTGCCCCGCATGCGTTGCAATGCTATTAGCCGTATATCCGACTCACGCTTGACTGATATTACTATTTACAACAATTGCAGCAAATAGTGGGATAAATAAGCTTACATAAGTTATAATTATATTGACGATTGGGCTGGGTTCCATACATTTTTGCCCATCATTCTTTAATGCTTGACTAAAGTTACTGCTGTCACTTTCTTTGCTACAGCAATGGAATGAGACAAGACGTCACTAAACAAGCATTCAAATATATTGACGTCTCTGAGTGCGGCAGTAAAGCTGCGGGTCCACTGCGGCGGAGACGAGCGGAGCTGAGTGGAGCAGAGCTGGGAAAAGAAGTAAGTGATTATAATGTAGTATTGCACTTACGTCTCCTCTCCGCTCCGCTCGTCTCCGCTTGAGTGTTTCCACTGAAGCGCAGCGGAGACGAGATGTGGATTTCAACTAATATGATTGGTCGATTCCTACACGTCTCCTTTCCGCCCCGCTTGTCTCCGCCTCAGTGGAGCCACAGCCTAACTATAAACACACGAAACGAGTAGGTACCGGATTTTTTTAAATGCCATTACGATATAAACGGCACTTTCGATTGACACCTTAAGGCTATAAATACCGCGATTTTAAACATGCTATATAGCAATAAAAGGCAAAACACAACTCTAAATGACTAAATTACACTTATCTTTAAAATTATCTCTATTTCAACTAAATTGTATGCCTAGCGTCGATTACTATCATAATCGTCGAATTAACAGCTTCGAAAAACAAAACAACTGTCTTACTCACTCTTGAATGTAGACAATATTGTGTGAACGAGATGGGGTTATAGTAGCCCTTTTGAATTTGACGTTTCACTAACGACCCGAAGCAAATTCCCATGGTCATAGCAACACGCACGTTAAAAGCAAAAAGTAATAATTCAAAATTGAAATCCGATTAATATTCGATCTTGGCGTGCGTTGATAGAGTTTAAAGTTGATATGAATATCAATGTGGCTTATTTTTTTAAAGTTGAAAACAGGTAAAGTGTCGAGTTACGTTCCTGTAATAAAGTTAGTGGATACGCGTTATTATTATTACGCTCAGTAGTTTTTGAAGACCTTTCATTTTTTAAAGTTTGCGTGTGTTCACCTCGTGTTTAGTGCTAGCTACTAAACAGACATATTTATTTTGAAAAAAAAAACAAAAAAAAACGATTGAACTGCTAAGCCCTTTTTATTAATGTTTTTTATCGAACGTTAAATGCGTTATATTGCATTTCTAGCTGATGTTTTAGTACAATAAAGCGTCATGCATATGAATGCTTTTAAAAGGTCTATTGCAGAAATTTAAATGCCTACAATTCTAGACGATTATATGATCTATATTTTAACGTAAAAAACCGGACGTTATTTTGTGCCAGTTAACATGAAAAAAATTTAAGCCTTCCAAAGGTCAAAATATGGCGAATACAAAGCCCGTATGTGTGTGTTTGGTTGACAATAATTTGAGGATCGTTGATGCTATCTCAATGAAATTTGCTATAATAGTGGTTAATTATAAATGTGAAGTACGAAGAGGAACAGGGCCCGTACTGGGGTCCTGGTGAAAAAGGGTCAAAGTCGACTTAACTCGTTATATAAAAGAGTAGCCTAATAATAATAATAGCCCCGTAATAACCCGTAGGATCAGCTAATGGCCGAACCGAATATTCCAACCGCGGACAGGCTTACTTCGTATTAAAATTTGACACACTTTGTATGGGGAAATAAATGACAAAATTTAATTGGAAGTAAGCCTTATCTATCCGCGGTTTGAATATAGGGTTCGGCCGTAAGGGATCAAGGAGTTGGGGAAGGAATTGGCGCGAACTACTAGTTTTCTAGTCTTGCTGGAACTATGATCTAAACGCAGCACCGTCGCTCGCGCAGCGTTCGCGGCATAAAGGCATTAAGTTTCGTCTTATAGCCGTAATAGCCACTTAAAAAGTCGTAAAAGAAGCCAAAGTCGCCCCCGCTACAGATTTGAAGATACGTGGGATCTTAAGGGCGAGGCCACGTGTTTTATGGCCCTACAGACTAGGATACTACTAGTTTTATTCTAACTCTGAAGGGTCTGTAGTTTTTCGCTTATTATTTAACAGTAGATTGTTCAACAAGGGACTAAAACAAGCCATAATGACACGAGATGTTTAGCCACGCGAGCGAGCTTGCGAGCGAGGGTGGCTGACGTGGCTGTAGTTCGAGTGTCATTATGGTTGTTTAGTCTCGCGTTAAACACTCTACTTTTCACTTTAAATGCGAGGAAAAAAACGACGTTCTAAACAAAATTACAACATTTATTATAAAAAAGTTTCTAACAATTACAACTAACAATTTTATTGGACCATCATCATTAAATTTAAGAGCCAGGCTGTTGTGTGGTGTGTTTATTGGACCACGCATTATAAAAGAGTTCGGCCTTAATATGATTAAATAGATTCATATTCGTAATAATTAATCGTGTTTCACGAAATTAAATCCTTTTTTTTATATATTTGCACAGTTGTCATTTTGAGGTTATTTCGACACCCAAAAATATGGTCCATACTTCACTGAAAATGGCGATAATCCTCCAATGATTGGTTGTTTACGGGTTTCCAAAGTAAATAAAAAAGCAGAGATTTAAGTAGCATTTTAAGAGCATGAGAAGTGAAAAAGACATTGTAAACATACACATGGGTATATTACATACCTTCACGCGTGTCTCCCGATCGGGTGGCAGAGACTTATAGAAAACAAGGTGCCCCGGTCTAACAATACAACCTTCGCTTCCTCCACATTCATCAACCCCTTCATGCACGGTTTCACAGTGACATTATAAAACAATATCTTTGGCATTTCCTACGACTTGAATCATAACGTGACTGTGACACAGTTCTATGGGGGATCAGGGTTCCGATGGGCTGATGTCCAGTCAACCAATTTGATTTCTGGGTCACTATGGACTATGTTAAAGTGACGTTGTCAACCAAAACGTAAGAGACTTCTCATGATTTGGTTTACAATGTCACGTTGACAAAGTCCTTAGTTGGTTAAGAATCAAATTGGCATTGGAATTTTTGTAGTCGGAGTCGGACCTTGTGCAGGGTGGGGTGGACCCTCCGCCGAGCAGCAGTGTTGGCATTGTTGTGTTCCGGTGTGTGGATAAGACAACCGGTGAAATTACCAGCATAGAAGCATTCCATCTTCGTCCTTAGGGTTGGCAACGCATTTGATATATAAATAAATAAATTAATGATCTTAAGTAACTTTGTATTACCTACTTTTCTAAATTCAGTTTTCTTACTCTGTTTCCATGAACGTTATAATACTAACGTAAGCGAACCTATAGTCATGTAACCAAGCCATATATCATTGATAAATACATGATCTTCGCAGAAATGGGATTACGTGAAATAAAACTTTATGGCAAATGATATTCATGACTCTTGACATTATGGTAAAGGCGTTTCCCACGAAGACCAAGGTCGAAGTTCGCATCAGTACATCTCAATAAATTCATTATGATGATGATTTTATTAAATTAACACGCCCTAACGCAGTTATACATGTACCTATAAAAAAACGTTTTCTTTCTTCTTTCATACGTGTATAATAATAGTACATTGTGCATCAAGGGTAGTATGAAGGGAATTACTAACGAGAGTGTTAGAAGCCCGACGCCGAAGGCGGAGGGCTTTTAATGACTCGAGTTAGTAATCCCCTTACTGCCTGTGATACACACAATGGTTTTCATCACATTTGCGAGGAAAAAAACAAAGAGAAAACACTTTAACTCTGCAAAATATAAAGAAATAACTTTTGACGAACGGGAACGTAAATGGAAACGATATTTTTTTTGTGACCTCTACCACAGATAATAACTGCGTTTAGTTTCGACCTGGATTCGAGCCAGATTTAGCCAATTTGATAAAAATGTATAATTACTAAAATTAATGATAAATGTTGATATAAACTTGAAATAGGTATAAAAATAATGAAGTTTAATGAAGCGTATAGGTTTTGTGTAATGTAAGTTAGTCTATAGCTAATTTTTAAAGATGAAATTAGAAACCGAATTAATTTTTTGGCTGAAAATTAAACCTCCTTAGTCAGAAATTATGTACGAAACAGTTGCAAATTTTAAAAAGAAAGTCATTACTCCCTAGGGATGACAAACTCGCCATAATTCCCGCGGGAACAATTTAGGCCATTGTCCTTCTGTATACAGGCATGGAATAACACCATTTACGAGCAAGTGTGATGAAAAATATCTTGACGGTTTTGGTCGATGTGTGTAGAGTTATGCTAACACAACAATGATATGACATGTCCTATTAAAGACACTTAAGAGCAATGAAAACGGGACACTTTCTATTGAAATTCTATACAAAATGACCCGATTTCATTGCTTTTGACTATACTTAGATAAAAACCCGATATAATGGCGATCCATACTTTAGAGCTAATAACCTAGCTAAAAACCACCCCGATTAGACCAGCTTCCTTTTAAAAAAAACGGCGTCCGAATTGGTCTATCCGTTTAGGAGCTACGATGCAACAGACTCACACGTTAAACGTGTATAACCCACTTTTTGTTGGATTTTTAAATCTGACGCACACACGTCATTCTACTCGTGTAAAATGTCAGTTGCGATACTCGTCTATTCGCACGTTCTTACACACACATACACACACATATGTATGTACACACGCAAGTGATTTAGTTGTACCATTAAATCCAATGGACCACACCTTACCGCTCACACCTGACCCCAACAACAAATAAATCAATAACTCCGAACTAAAGAGGTTGCAATAAAAACCGAGTGCTTAATAGACCAGTGTCCAGTGCTCGTGATTTGAGAAATTAAAAAAAAACGTAAGCAACAGGTGTCGGGTCAAAGACCCGCGTTACAAGACGGGTGAAAAAATGGCGGCAAAAAATTGTGTAAAAGATTCGATGGTTATCTAACGTTACGATGCGTTTTTGTTTGTTTCACATGGAATTAGTGTTTTGATTATGTTGTGTGACACACGTAGATTAAGAACAAATGTGGGCCTATAATACATTCAAAACTTTAGACTGAAGACTTTTCCATTTTGTTAGTGACATGTACATTTAATCATCAGCCAAAAGACTAGTCTTACAAATACTTCATGAGAATCGCAATTAAGTATATGTAAGAACAAAATAATGAAAATCTATGACTTCAGCCTTCAAGTGCTTTATAATCTGCAGGTCTTATCCTCTTAAGCAAAGTTCCCAGCTAAGGAGGAACTGTGTAATAACGAGTTTTAACTGGATTTAGAATCCTTTGGAGCATTAAATTAACTTGTGCTCAGTAACTCATTCACAAACGTACAATTACAAAAAGTTGTCGGCTTCTTTACTTGGATTTAATTTAACTGTGCAAAAAAGGATTACTCGGCATATTGTGGCAATTGAAGAGTCTAAGATTTCGTAGTTTTGAGGATTGATTAAGGCCGATTAAATAATATTTGAATGTTATTCTTATTACTTACTGAAGCTTTATTCCAATCGGTAAAACCATATATATGGTTTTGCAGAGTCGAATAACAGCCCCTTTAACGCTTTATAGTTAACACATCATCATCATCAGCCCGGGGGCGTCCACTGCTGGACAAAGGCCTCCCCCAAAGAGCGCCACAAGTCACGGTCTTGAGCCGCTCGCATCCAGCGGCTCCCCGCGATCCTAACCAGGTCGTCAGACCACCGGGTGGGAGGCCGTCCAACACTCCGTCCACCGGTGCGGGGCCGCCACTCGAGAACTTTTCTTCCCCAACGGTTATCAGTTCTCCGAGTTAACATATGAGATTTTTTAATTAGAAATACGAAAGTGTAATCTGTCCGTCTGACTGCAATGTATGTTTGTTACGCTGAACGGTTAAACTGCTAAAAGTTTATTGAACGCGAATGTCGATTTTGTTAGTTCTCGAATACTCGCGATGTTTCTTCCTATTCTCATCATCATTTCTGCTGCTTGAGAAAAGCCCTTCCAAGGGTTTCCCATTATGGCCAGTATGGACGTTTACAGCTGAAATTAAGCGTCAAGGTTTTTCAGATTTTATTTTTGATGCTACTTTAATTTTTCCTAAAAAACAAACAAGTATACGTAATAAATGCAATAGTAACTCTGTATGTCTGTCTGTCACGGTTTCCCGGCTAAACCGCTATAAGGATCTCGATGAAATCTGCAATGGAGATAGGTACAGTCTGTCAGCAACTCAGCACTTAGCGATGCTTGAGTTTGTACTTCTCTCTCACTCGCTCTTAATGAGACCATATGAGAGCGAGTATAGTAGTAGCTTAAACCCCGGAGAACATAGGGTACTTATTACCTTCTTTAAACCACTTCTACACGGATGGAGTCGCGGACAACAGCTAGTCACTACTAATTAAAAAACCAAGTCCCCCGCAGCGTGTCTGTCTGTTTGTATATGTATGTTCGCGATGATCTCAAAAACTACTGAACGAAATATCATGCGGTTTACACCATCAGTTAGATGATTACACTGAAGGTTTAATACGTATAGTAGATTCTGGTTTATGTACGGTTGTAACAGGAAACTCACATAAACCGAACCGAAGCGAGGGCGGGTCACTAAGTGTGTAAAAGAAACTTCTGGCTTCGTTTCCATGGGTTCATTGGACCCTTCTATTTCTCCTTTTTTATGGAGCCATAAACCCGGTGCCCTTAGATGAGGCTGCGCCTGCGCTCAATTAAGCCCTACTGGCAATACTGCCCTCTCAAGCCATTAAGTTATATCTCACATTCCATTACCAAAGTAGATTCAGCCCTCCCCTCTTAGTAAAGAGGTTGTGATTGCCACAGGAGCTTTACCTGAGATGCTGCTATTTGGTTTAGCAGGGCAGAATAGTCGTTATAACTTTTACGATCAGCCTTGCAGCGCGTACGGCTGCGAATTTCATTTACTAACTTTCAACGTTCGTTGCCCTAACTGCGAATTAGTGTGTACTTTGAACATGCTAAGTGTGTCGCTGGCCGTCAATGAGTAAGGCTGAACTGGAAGGTCTGAGAACTGAACCAATCAATGATATTGTTACGATTGTCTATACAACTACGTAATTCTACTTTTTGTAGGAAACCAAGCAAGAATAAAACCGCCCCATAGAGTATTGATGGTTGTTGTACCAATATTGTTGTAGATGTTTAATGTATGGGAGATTATGAAGAATGGCATGGTTAAATCAGCCATTGAAGTATGCGGTGTAGTAAAGAGAAGAGAGAGCAAGAATGAACGCCTGGAATGGTGGGATAAAGAGGTAGATGATGTAGTGAAAAAGAAGACTGCGCTCTTTGCGTAGTATGTGTGGTGTGAAACTGATTGATAGAGTAAGGAATGAAACGGTCAGAGAGAAATGTGGACTAAAAGAAGATGTAGTGACTAAGATTGAAAAGGGCATACTTCGATGGTTCGGTCATTTGGAAAGGATGGATGAAAGAAGATTGACGAAAGAGATATACAGAGCGAAAGTGAGTGGAAGGGTCGGAAGAGGCCGCCCTAGGCGTACTTTTTCGAATCAAATCGGAGAAATACTGGAAAAGGGCCGAATCTTAAGTACCCGAAACCGACGTGCGTGCATGACTCGATGTATGAATGTGGAAGAAGCGAAAGACATTTGTCAGGATCGTAGCAGGTGGAAAGAAGTCGTCTCTGCCTACCCCTATGTGTATGTTTAACTGCAGTTTAATAATGATGTTCTTTCAGGATCCTGCCTACGAAGGTAGCGGTACCGTGTTCAAAATCTTGAGGGCAGATGTTTGTGTGAAGAGCGCGAGAATCTGTTCCTGAGTCTTGGATGGGTACGATTTATCGTTATCTAGTACCCAAAGTACACGTACAAGCTTAGGGCTTAGTTCGGGACTAGGTCAATTTGTATGACAATGTCCCCTAGTATTTATTCGTGTTATTTATTTTTGCCGCAATGATTGGATTATTTTCTGTGATAAAACTCATTTTGTCTAAGATTAAAAAACTCTCATACAACTAACAGTAGTTAACCCTCACAATGAAGCAATAAATATATAAACTTGAGCAAACTTAATTATAATAATGTCTCTTTATCGTCCCAAGCCAGCAAAGGTCTTTAGGCGTTTTACAAACGATGCGGTTGTTTGTGCTAAATATCATGTTTCATCACGTCAATCCTCATCCTCAGCCTTTATTTCCTGATCTAATAGTATATGTATGTTTGGTCTTCACTTTTTAACGCTTCAACCGATCGATATTAAATTCGGGATTGATTTAAGCCAACAAATGATTGTTCCTAGTTCTTTCTAGCAAAACAGAATTTTACGTGGAGTTTATATGGCCGACCTGTTGCATGACGTCACACACAGTGCATATCAGACTCTGTCTAATTAGCAGTAAAATGCTTGTATAATCCGTATTTCTTTGGCGATTGTAATTTGTAATTTAGCTGCGAAGAAATGCGAATTTTAAAATCCATGCATATCATAATAGGGATTATGATATAAAGACACTGAACCTACATCGATGGTTAGTAGCTTCTGACGCCTATGGAAATTTACAAATTCAACCCTAAGGACTAAACCGGGATGTTGGGCTTCTTCTACTGGGTAAAACCATATCGCTTCTGACGTGTTACCGTATTGTTTTTAACACAGCCACCATTACCGTAATAGTAATAAATAAAAGCTATCAAAAGATTACTCGTAGAACTGATGGCCGTTGGAGCGGAAAGGTTCTAGAGTGGCGACCGCGAACCGGGAGACGAAGTGTTGGCAGACCTTCCATAAGGTGGACTGACGATCTGATAAAGGTCGCGGGAAACCGCTGGATCACAGCAGCAGAGGACCGATCGTTGTGGAAAACCTTGGGGAAGGCCTTTGTCCAGCAGTGGACGTCTTGCGGCTGATAATGATGATGATGATGATGATCAAAACGTTGACGTTACGATAACATTTCAAAGGCAATATGGTTTTACCCCCCCCCTAACGATATCGTTACTACTTTAGAAAAAACTCGTATCTTATATTTTGAAATGTATGAGTTTGAACTTAGTTCGCTTCTAGTTTAAGTTTAAAATCTTACGTCACGAGATACGAGGTTTTTCCAAAGTAAGGACGATATTCTGCCGCATTGTCTCCAACAACCCTTATCTCCTCGAGGGCGGACGTGTGATTGATAACGCGACCACACGCTAGGAAAATTAATTAAATGGGATCGTCGTCAACTATTCAATTTATTTTTTGCAATATGCCTTGGTAGTTATAGTTGCTAATGCAAGGGAAACTATGCCTAAAATAGTAGTAAGTTAAGGGAGATAATAACAATCATTAATAGCACAAGTGCACTAACGTGCATTAGCACGTAGGTATGTTCCACTAGGACATCATCTGTTAATTCACCCTGTTAGAATGTGACAGCACGCGAATTTAATGAACTGCTGTGACTGCTGCTCTGGTAATTCAGGCTTGCAAGGCGGCGCCCTGGGTGAGCGAATTCCACGCGAATGCGATGCGGAGCGACGCAGCGCCAAAGAAACAAACAGTCGACAGCTATTGAAGCGGCCTACCTGACCAATACAGGAGCGGGGAGCGGAAGGCGCGGCGCGAAACGTAGCGAACTCGATCGGTTTGATATTTTTCGCGCGATGTGACGCGGCGTCACGTAGGACGATTCGCTTTGAAATCGCGTGTCATCGGATCAGATCGCTTCGCAATTCTATTCGCTTTGAATCGCCCACTTAGGACGTAGCCTTACGGTATCCTTCATAAAATGCAACCTTATGACTAAAGGTAGAAAATCAAATCTGCTCTAAATATTGTATTTGGAATGTCACCTTTTGTCGCTTGAAAATAATATTAAATCATTTTTATTAATGAGTTTAATTGTTTTATTTTGTAGTAATGAGATTGTTTTACTTTACACAAATTTAAGCTAAGTGCCTTAACGAAAGTTGACACGTGATAACACGCCAATTTAGTTTATTAACAGCTTCCTCGATCAATTAAAGAGCATGCGTAAGCGCACCCTGGGGTTAAGTTGTCCCGTCTGGAGAAGGATTCCATAGGGATAATAATGCAAGATGCTCCCGATTTGTTGCAGCATCCTGCATAACTTTTTGTGTGGTAAAATGATATTACCTTTGACATGTTACTGTATTGTCAACGGTACGATAGCTCTTATTTATTTGATGATTAGAATATTGGCAAATAAAAACAAAGATAATATATTTTTTATAAGAGAGATATTGATTGTGTACAGTCAAGGACTTTAATTGTTATGCCAATATGGAACCCTGTCTTAATGACAGCATCCAGTGACGAGATAGAAATTCCACGTGAAAAATTGTAGATTTTATACGACAAAGTTCTATAGTGGGTCATCATTTTAAGTCCGTGACCGTACGCACATTTATAAATTCAAAAGTAATTCGCACATCTGTTAAAAAATAATAATTTTAAATAACTCCAAAGATTCAAATTTAGAACCAGCGTTCTTCGGGTAACGCGATTCCTTTTGTGAATTTAAACCTAGTCTCACACACGGCGGTTATTCAGAAGTGGGAAGACGCGCCTAAATTCAGGTTGAACCTAAAATAAACGCTAAAGCTGGACCCACACACAGCGCTCCGGTTATCGTAATAGATCGAGTTAGACGCACGTGACAACACATGCCGAAGCCAAAGTCACATGTGTAAGGACATAGCGCTTCCGCCAAAACTGTTTCCAATATTATACACGCCACGACGTTGCAATTGAATATTATTTTGTTATGGCTATGGTGGTCGAACGTGGCCATTGACTGAGGTTTATAAGTTCAGACTCAAGGTTTGTCAAAAAGAAATGGAGCGCAGCATTCTGTGTATCCAGGGGTCCGATAGGGTAAGGAACACAAAGCTGCGTTCCACCACTGGTATTGTCGATGTCCAGGTGAAAACCAACTTGGCGGTGTGTGTGACTAGTCTGGACACGTCTGTCGCAAGCGCAATTACAAATGGACCAGAGATACTCCTGATTGGCATCCGTGAGACGGGTAACTTAGTAACTTAGCAGAGGTAGAACAAGAAGGAGATGGCGGGATGACCTGGACGCATTTGAGAGTGATTGGCGGGGGCACGCTGTCCATTTAACCGAACCGTTTTTTGCTTTAAATAACTACTTACTGAAAATCATGTGTAATGTAACAAATATCATTTACTGTCAATCAAAATATGTAGTAGCGCTTGGCCATTCGCATGACACCGAAAAGAAATGCCATTTGTTGCATTGCATTTTTTCAGCGGGGAGAATGAATGATTCTCCTGTCTACACTGACATCCTTATTTACTTATGATATTATTATCATCAAGTTGTAATTGTCTTTGGGCAGACGAAAAAAGAGAAGAGTTACCTTTCCTTGCAGTAAATTGTAAATGACGATAGTTTCGTGTGTAACAGTTCTACGTGGTTCTACGTATCTCGAGTGAATGAAAAAGGTTAGGCATTTGCTTACTTATTCGCTGCGGTCAATTTGAATGAGTACAAATTGTAATACGCAAGGCGTAAAATAAATCTCTCACGCTAAAGAACAATCCAAAAACAGGTTGTCTTTACGTATAATAGGCGTGTCCTTAATAAAATCTAAATAGTCAGTTTTTTACATTATGAAAAATATTCGACACGTATTTTTTCTTCTGACAAGTAAACACAAAATGACGAAGATAAAGTACGTTAAAGTTTCGCGTGACGTCACGCCGTGGTACACAGCAAAAAAAACGTGTTCAATATTTTTTGATAACCTTGCTGAGGGACTAATTATAATTATAATTATTTTACCCAGGTCACACTCCTATTTGAGTAGGTCCCTAGTCACCCAGTAACGTGTGAAATGGAAACGTGTAATCTATTCAGTGACAAATCTTCAAAATAATCCCTCGGCCCCACAGGCGGCTTACCACTCAATTAATTACCATTCACATTATAATAATAACCTTATTAAAATCTTAATCTCACATTTGCAGCTCTAAAAATACTTAATTCAACATTTTGATGCTTAAAAACAAAGGCATAGCGACAACTGCCATTTTTTAAATGACGAATACTGTTGGTTCTACAAACGTCTATGTGACGAGAGGCATTGCGTTTTTAGAACCAGTTTTTTTAAGACGTCTAGAATTAGAGTGACATGTGTCCCATCTGCGAGTGACAAATTCGGATATATTCGTGGCATGTGTCTGACGTTCCGCTGATTGATTGTCATCGTTCTCGATAAGAATGATTGTTTAATCACGGATTAAAACTTGTTCAATCCTGTGCCGATGGAGAATTCGTTTTTTGTTGTCCATAGCATCAATGAAATCATTACAGTGAAATTATAATTTGGAGTCAAGGAACTGAGAATTTAAATACCTAATGTTTCAAGCTAAAGTATGTATTTTTTGGAATTAAAACGAGTTAATAGCAGCAGAGCTTTTCACTCCTTGTTTTAACAAAGTGTTTTGATAATTATAGGAAGGAAGAGAAATTGTTCGGTTATAGAATATTTTCTCTTGGGGACGTGACAGAAGCACATGGGGTTATTTATTTCCAACAGCTTCTCTCACATGTCATTGATATTCTAGGTGATATGTCACCTAAAGAACGTAATGTCACCATAAATAGCCACGATGTCATCATCCATCGCTAGTTCATTCGTCTAAATCCAACAACGAATACATACTCAGTTAATTAAACAATCAATATGAATGCAAAACGATCTTGATAAAATGGCTGAAATCTTATCATGAAATCGAGACCTTAATACGATCATAATTTGAGACACGCACAACAAACACTCAAGTCGTAAGAAGAGTCAAACAAATTATTTTATAATTTCACTGAGACACGGGTCTATGGTGGGCCAGGGCTTGGGATGATAGTACCTGATGTTACTCATGTATTTTATGAATAAAGAATTTTGCATTGTACTTGTGTTTGTATTTATTCTATTATAACATAAATATCATCATCATCATCATGTCAGCCGAAAGACGTCCACTGCTGGACATAGGCCTCCCCCAAGGCTTTCCACTCAGACCGGTCTTGTGCTTTTCGCATCCACCGCGGAAGTTCTGGAGTGGCGTCCGCGGACCGGAAGACGAGCTGTAGGTAGGCCTCCAACAAGATGGAGTGACGACCTCGTCAGGATCGCGGGACCGCGGTGGATGCGAAAAGCACATAAATATCAGAATCAATCAATTAATAAATCAATCAATCCATCCAACAATTTATTGACTCAATGTCTTGGATTACATATTTTTAACTCATTTGAACACTGTATGTACTGGATGCAGCTAACTGATAAAAAATAACAAATCATGCCGTCTCAAAATACAAAAAACACCCCCCTTTTCTCACTTGACCTAAATAATCAAAATAATTTTCGTTAATCCCATCTCAACTATCTTTAGTCCGGACACCAACCAGTTGACCTAAAATTGAATTACCTATTACAACTAAATTAACCAAAGAAGCAAAGCGGTCAATAAATTTGACTTATAATCGTGGGAGACATACGGACAGTTATTACAATCATGCGTGTAATTTTGATAATTTGGAAAGGATTTAGCACCACATGTTTCCTGTCCTTAATAGGTTTAGGAATATTCCAAACATTGGCTTAGCAACAGCGATCAACAATTTGATGCCAGCCTCTGTGAATCACATACAAAACTGACGACATGTGGAGTTCTCGGCAGCTAATGTTGAAGAATAAGATGTTAAATGTGTTGAAACCGTTGAAGGGCTTAAATTAAACGCCACAGGCAGATAATGACGTAGATTATCATAAACATTTATAAATATGGATAGCTAATAATTTGACGATTAGTTACATGTGTTTGCTGAAGCTTTAAATAAACTTGAAAATTGAAACGAATGGATTAATCGGAAACCTTAGGTGAAGGACACAATAAAAAGATTTCACATAATGCGAATATTCTAAAAGTTACAAATCTTTATCATGGGTTTTAAGAAGAAAAAAGAAAAAATAAGGCATTAAAGGCACTTTTATCAAACCCTCGACAATTGCACTGTAAGTGCGAACTACTGGTATTTTGATTTTCCCATTTGTCCGCAGTGCGAACTACTGGGAATTTACACTGATTACAGGACCTGTAGTAGCCGATTGAGTTTAGTATGAGATGGCCTGTCTTGTCAAATTAGTTTCTTAAGGGGGCCCAGATGCGAGCGCGTAGACGTGACGTGCGCTTGCGCTTTCCACTGCGTTGTATAGTGAAGTGTCGTATGAGAATTCAAACTATGGCTGGGTCTTTATAAGGGTTATAGGAACTTTCTTTACTGTCCTATCTCAAATGACCACCCTGTTTAACACCGAGTCCTGCGATCTCCGAACATAGTCTCTAGCTATCTCTCTAGCTGTCTCAGTAAAACCATATTGCTTTTAAAATGTTATGATAGCTCTTATTTACTTGACAGCAATGGCAGCCGAGTTGAAAACAATACGATAACATGTCAAAAGCGATATTGTTGCCATGTAGAACAGAGGCCCGGCTAGTAACTAAGCAAAAAAAAAAAGAACAAGAACAATTGAACGTCTTACACAACTTGATAATGATCAATCAGCCACAAAACAAATGTTGATAAAAACAGCGGTAACTGGTATGACATCGCTCTCATCAAGCCTTAACCATCGGGAGGTAGACAGTGACGGAACATTAATCATTCCACCAGGAGGTGACAAGCCACGTGTGACATAACCGTCGAGAAAACCAACATTAACACACGAGCAGAAAACCAAACAAGATTAAATTATCACTCTTACTCCGTTGTCTTACAACATATAGACAGCAGCGGAATTTCCTTCGAGAGGAAAATAAACTTGGCCAAAGAATAGGGTAACGACGGTATAATTATTTTTCAGTTTTTTTTGGAAGTGCGATGACCTGTGTTTAGAGGAGAATCGATATACGTGTGTGTTTTTTGTTATAGTTTTTACCAGTTTTCAGATAATGTCATGAAACACGTGTTATTTTTGGCGGGGCTAATATTTAATTCAATGCTGGAGGGTGTTTCAGTTACATGATGAAGGACCGTAATGTTATTAAGACCAGTTATCGGATATGTTCGAACTAGTCTCTGGTAAACGGTATTGCCCTTCGGAGTTCGCTAAATCAACGAACACGACTTACGCATTTGTTACTAATCAAAATTTGGTTGGGGCGAGCGTGTCGTCACTGTGAGGTCTGTCAAGATAGTGTCGTAACGCGGTCATCCACTGTCCACGTAAATGGTTTTGTTCATAAATTGGGTAAATAGTAAGTACCTCTTAAAAATATTACCAAATCAATGCAGTTTTAACAAATAAAATATTTATAAAATACGATTTAAAGTAACTATGTTATGTAATGCATTTTGCATTGTAATAACTTTTATAATGTTCCATCCCGGTTTCACTAAATTCGGACACTTATGATGTATCATCATTATCATCATCATGTCAGCCGAAAGACGTCCTCTGGTGGACATAGGCCTCCCCCAAGGCTCTCCACTCAGACCGGTCTTGTGCTTTTCGCATCCACCGCGCTCCCGCGATCCTGACGAGGTCGTCACTCCATCTTGTTGGAGGCCTACCTACAGCTCGTCTTCCGGTCCGCAGACGCCACTCCAGAACCTTCTGACCCCATCGTATCTGACGTAACTAATATACAATCTGAATGATGCCATGACCGAGATTCTGGGCGGTAAAAACCACATCGTCTTTGACCTGTTAGCGTATTGTCAACGTTTTGAGAGCTTTTATTTACTTGACAGTAATGGCGGCCGCGTTTTTTTTTTTTTTTTTATGGCATAGGGAAGGCTGACGAGCACACAGGCCACCTGATGGTAAGTGGAAACTGTGACCCATAGACATTCGCATTCACAAGACTGCAAGCCTAAGACTGCAAATGCGCTGCCAACCCTGAGGACTAAGATGGAATGCCTCTATGCTAGTCATTACACCGGCTGTCTTATCCCCAAACCGGAACACAACAATGCGAACACTGCTGTTTGGCGGTAGGTTAATGGATAAGATTGTGGTAGCGATCCGGACGGACCCCGCACAAGGTCCTACCACCCGCAAAACATTACCATAATCTGTAGGCCCAGGGGGCCTTATATAGCTGCGTTTATTGCGTGACAAAATGTGGATAGTGACACCCGTCACTTTCTGACACGCATATAAGTACGAGGGTAACGGATGCTTTTTCCCCATTTTGTCTCACGATAAATGCAACTATACTAGGGCTGCAGAGAGAGTGTGATAGCGATGGATACTTGAGTACTATTAATGCTGTGGTTATGTACATTGTTAGACCGGGGATCGCTAATTCACCGGCAACCTCGTCAGATACCGGAATAGCCGCAGAAAGCGGTGAATAATTAGGGCACTGTCGAAGGTCAATCTACACGTCAAAAGCTCGTATGTCCGTGCCAATTGGGTCATCATAATACCCATTGTTCTAATTTTTACGATTTAATGTACTAGAGGGGTTTCCACATTCCAAACAAACTAGTCTTGTTTGAATGTCCGAATGACGTTAGTGGTGATTGATGTTTCCCCAAATATTCTGCGGGTGGTAGGACTCTCTGCAGAGTCCGTCCGGATCGCTACCACCATCTTATCCATTAACCTACCGCCAAACAGCAGTGTTTGCACTGTTGTGTTCCGGTTTGGGGATAAGACAGCCGGTGTAATGACTAGCATAGAGGCATTCCATCTTAGTCCTCAGGGTTGGCAACGCATTTGCAGTCTTAATCTTGTAGTCTTGTGAATGCGAATGTCTATGGGTCCCAGTTTCCGCTTACCATCAGGTGGCCTGTGTGCTCGTTTGCCTTCTCTGTCATAAAAAAAAAAAAAAATTGTAGGTTTTTTTATAGTCGGCCAAAAATGTGGTCTACCACCCTATACGGTTGAAGTTAACTTGCACTTCATGATACAACAAGTTCGATTTTCCCTTGCAATAATATTATGACTGTGACAATACTAAGATTAGATCTCACAGAATACTTTTGTCAAAACTGGTAGACCACTGTCTTGGCCGACCGTACCTACTGTTTGTGATGTTCGTGTTGTTTGATAAAATGTATAGATTTAACATAGGCGGCCGGCGCGATAGATATCTGCTTACGTAAATCGTAATGCCAGTTTTCGAAAATCGCTAACGATTTCCAGTTCGATTAAGGGCTAACTAGCTTCTATCGTGTGTAACACGTTCGCACCTTCGTAATAAATGACCAGCGCATGCGCACGCACCAGCACACACGCAGTGTCTATGCGATGTGCTAATTGAAACGTAAACGTATATATTGTCGTAAATTGCTGAGGAATTTTATCAGGTAGATTCTCTCCACTTGACGGACGAGTGATTAACCGGCGACTTAAAGTTGTCCCGTTAGAGCGTACAAATAACGTTTTCACTCATGCTCGTAAAGTTCTTTATGCTCTTGCATTTTATGCACTAGTGCAAGTGTTATCGTCATCTAGACTAAGACAATTAAGCCCAACAGCCGGACAGACGAGCTGACTGCATTAAATAAACTTGATATTTGAATACATTACAATAAAACCCACAGGTGGCTATCATTAATTGCTGGAATGATTTGATTCCACAATGATTAGACGATTGAATAAATAAATAATCAATAAGGGACAATTATTGGAGAACAAAGGTTTCTAAATCAGTAATCGGATTAAACGGTAGGTAATCCATGGTGGTGTTGTGTTAATATTTAATAGAGAAGTTTCGGAGCGGTTGCCCGAGCGTATTAAGGATAATTGAATAGGTACCAGTTGTATAAGAAAAGTTAGTTGGCAAGAAATACTTTTGCAGATAATCTCAGTCAACTACAGTTAATAACATAATACATATAATAACTACAGGCAACATCAAGTATTGACAAAATTTTGCGGCAATCTCAAGGCTTTCTATATTGCCTCAAAACAGAAGTTTAAATTTTAAACCTTCAAAATACCGGAGCGGATGTTTGATATGAATGAATATCAACTCGTTCATGAGTCATGAGAAAAATACAACAAAGTAAATTGGTATCGTTTTTTCTTTTGAGCTAGGGGACCCTATAAAACAAGACAACCGGTGAAATTACTACGCATTCCATCTTAGTCCTCAGGGTTGGCAACGCACGCAATTGCAGTCATGAGAATTCCAATGTTTATGGGTCTCGGATCCAATTTACATTGACATAACAGAAAAAAGCTTTTGAGCCTCATTGGAGTTGTCTTTGGAGCCTATGATTATACTTTTTCAGTACCTACCTATTCATCTGTTACAGTTGGTAGTTCAGTATATTCATGTATTTCATTATTTACAATGAACCATAGAGATACACACATAAGTCCTACACATCCTTTCTAGTTCGAAAAAATAATCCAAGATGGTGGACAAAAATCAGTTTTACAAACTGCGTCATCAGCAGTCGCCGGTTTCCGACTGTGACGCAGGTTTCCAAGGCATTTCAAAGTCATGAGTCGTCAGGGGTGACCGCTGCCGCTGGCTACTAGACTAGTACCTAACAGTGGATTGATTTAACAGTTCTTAGACAAATAATCAAAAATTTAGCAATGTATACATTAATCCCACATTAAATCATGTCTGTTTCCCAGAGGGGTAGGCAGAGACCGCTTCTTTCACAAGCAATGTATAACATGAGTTCTTTTTAAAGCTGCCAAATGCAATATCTGAAAACTGAGAAAATGTATGGATTTTTTTTTTTTTATGGCATAGGGAATGCTGACGAGCACACAGGCCACCTGATGGTAAGTGGAAACTGTGACCCATAGACATTCGCATTCACAAGACTGCAAGCCTAAGACTGCAAATGCGCTGCCAACCCTGAGGACTAAGATGGAATGCCTCTATGCTAGTCATTACACCGGCTGTCTTATCCCCAAACCGGAACACAACACTGCGAACACTGCTGTTTGGCGGTAGGTTAATGGATAAGATGGTGGTAGCGATCCGGACGGACCCTGCACAAGGGCCTACCACCCGCAAAGGGGAGGCTATTGCTCGGCCTGCTAACCACCTCGTCAGGAAACCCTTACTTTCCGCGCCTAGGCAACAATGTACTATAAGCGGCCGGCAGAATCGGTAGCGTCAGCTTACGTTAATTCTATTCATTTTGACAAGTTTGTTTGTTGCCAATTAAAATTCAAGATGCAAATTTCCAGTCTCAATATTCCTGTAGTGTGGTGTGCTTTATGATACTACAAACTAGCATTAAAAATCATATAAGTAAAAAAAGATGTGAGAACAGTCGAGTACAATGAGATAGTCTCCAGTTTTGGACCTTATGCCGTATGCGATAAGATGAACCAGATGGAACCGTGACGGAACGATGTAGAACGTGATAGAACGATTAAAAAACAATTTGTTTGACACTTCTAACCAGTTTTATGGTGAGTCAGGGTTCCATCGAACTGATAGTATCTTTCTACTTGTTCATCTTATCGCATACGGCATAAGGTCCACAACTGGAGACATCTCATTGTAGTCAACTGTTTTCACATCTTTTTTTACTTATATGATTTTCTCTCTCTCTCTTTGTGGTCGTTGTTTACTTATATCATGTGAAAGACAAAGTAACGCTACGCAATTAATGCTAAAATCCTGAAGAACTAATTCTATCCTAGATTTATAATGAAACTGCTGACCACACTATACACTGTGCAGTAATGCAGACAGATTTTTATTTTTCCTTATTCTAATACTCAAAGTGGTTTATACTTCAAATACTCTCCATAGAGATCAATATGTAATTCAAATGATTAAATTATACGTCATTTAAATGTAATATGCTAAAAGGATTTCGATATAAAGAGCTGATAATTACCCCGACGCCGGTCGCTTTAATTATAATACTGATGTTTTATTATTGAAACAGCGGCGAGGTTTGAAGAAACTGTAATATGCCAAATATAAATACATCGTTATATTCTTATCTATAGGATAATAATCGTTAAAAATGTTAACAATTTAACTTAACATTAACATTTCAACTAACTTTTTCAACTTTTTTTTTATGGCATAGGGAAGGCTAACGAGCACACAAGCCACTTGATGGTAAGTGGAAACTGTGACCCATAGACATTCGCATTCACAAGACGGCAAAAGCATTGCCAACCCTGAGGACTAAGATGGGATGCTAGTTATTACACCGGCTGTCATATCCCCAAAATGGAACACAACAGTGCGAACATTGCTGTGCAACTATTGAAATAAAAAGGCCGACCTAACCTAACCACGCTATTAACAAGTCTAACAAAAAGCATGTTTGGATAATTTCGTCAAAGTAATGTTACTTATCATGTATTTATTTTTTATTTCGTGAATGTTACATTTAAGTAATTTGAATGTAGCCTATGACACTCTAGTGGTTAAGACGAATCTAACCACGTATAATTTATTAAAGTCGGTTTAGCCGTTTAGTAGTTACGAGCGGACAAGCGTGTAAATGTAGGTATTTAGCTTTATTTGGTTGTAGCTTTTGCCGGCGACTTCGTCCGCGTAGATTTCGATTGTCGTTATTCCCCCGGGAATATTAAATTTTCCGGGATAAAAAGTAGCTTATGTGTTAATCCAGGGCATAACCTATCTACATTCAAAATTTCATCCAAATCCGTCCTGCCGTTGCAGCGTGAAGGAGTAAATAAATTAACACACTCAACTTTCGCATAATACAAGTTGGGTTTTGTTGTAATTTTAGCCTGGTTAAGGCTGCGTTTCCACCAGAGATGTGCGAGGATGCGTTGCGAGGGATGTGTTTGTCATAACCAATAGAAACGCTTCATTTACCTATCCTCGCTTAGCTAACTCTGGTGGAAGCGTTTCTAATGGTTAATGACAAACACATCCCTCGCAACGCATCCTCGCACATCTCTGGTGGAAACGCAGCCTAAGAGGGCCTCGTTTTATGCACATAATGGTGTTGGTGCTTGTGAATCGCTTAAATCGCGTAACTGTCAAAAGTAATTTAGGTCCGCCCCAAAACTTCTCTCAACCCCTAAATCAAGTCAGATTTTCACAATTTTTAGGGTTCCATATCCATAATTGCAAAAAACTGTCCGTCCGTTCGTCCGTATGTCACCAACCAGGTTAACTGCCGCTCGCCGTAACGATGCCCCTATGATATTATTTATTTATCTTGAATACTCGCACACAGGGTTACCGACATAGCCCGAAGAATAGCTAAACTGAAGTGGCAGTGGGCGGGACACATTGCTCGCAGGACTGATGGCCGATGGGGTCAGAAGCAGAAGGTTCTGGAGTGGCGTCCGCGGACCGGAAGACGAGCTGTAGGTAGGCCTCCAACAAGATGGAGTGACGACCTCGTCAGGATCGCGGGACCGCGGTGGATGCGAAAAGCACAAGACGGGTCTGAGTGGAAAACCTTGGGGGAGGCCTATGTTCAACAGTGGATGTCTTTCGGCTGACATGATGACTCGCAGACTAGCACCGTGTGGTTGTGTTGCATTCTGAATCATTATTATGCTTTACCAAAACACCAAACCGCATTCCTGAGTGCCTATATCGATTCACGTTCATTCATTAGTGTAAAATAATTAGCGTCAAGCTATTCCCATTCGTTGTCCGAGCTTTTCGGCATCAGAATAACTGGACCATACAAAAATACATATAATCAAGCATTTGAAACAATTAAACTGCGTAATTATGGGACCACCGAGGTGTGCTTTGTGGTTTATGAATTCTTGCTAATTAGTCACGTTTCCCAACATTTCTAAGGTGACGAAATCGTATAAAAACGAGCCTCTATATATTTTTTGGATGAAGACTTTTCGCCGGTATATTTTTCAATTTATGGGGTATACTATACCAACTATACTAAAACTACTATTCGTTTCTATTAGATTCATTTTTAAACCAATCGCGTCACTGGTACATCACGTGACTCTTTAAAAAGCGGCCAAGTGCGAGTCGGACTCGCGCACGTAGGGTTCTGTACCATCTATAAAAAACACATTTGTTGTACGGGAGCCTCCCTAAAATAGTGTTTTATTTTAATTTAATTATTTATTTTTAAAGTGAACATACAACTAAATATTCTGTGAATATTTCAAGCGTCTACCTGTTGCCGTTATTAATATCGAGCCAAAACGGCGAAAACATCACGTTTGTTGTATGGGAGGCCGCTTCAATATGTAGCATGTAACACAATATAACTGTTTAGCTATCACAGTTCATGAGATACAGCCTGGAGACAGACAGACAGACATACATACATTCAGACACACAGACAGCCAAACAGACAGACACACGGACAGTGGAGTCTTAGTAATAAGGGGGGGGGGGGGGGGTTTGCCCTTTGGGTACAGAAACCAAAAAACCTTTTTTTTTTATTGGTTGATAAGGCCGCCTGAAAGATGTCAGTAGTAATAAGTACCCGTATCGGGGATTTTTACGGATTCAATAAGTAGTTATTGTGTACTTTACTTTATTTTATTTAAAACGAGAAGACTATTTTGTTCTTATTAAAATAAGTTATGCCCACGATTATTGTTCTGTACGTATCAATTATTAACTTTACCGTCCATAAACTATTTTAAACTTGCCTGTAGCTATAAATGTGACGAGAAAAAATGTTTTCGCTTTATGAATAAACCCTCTTGGTTGAAGTCGTAAAAAAAGGGAGTGCTAGCATGCAAACGTACAGTTGAATTCTGACGAGATGCATCCAGTTGGAATGCATTTACAATTAAAAATAAATATCAGGGGACAATGTCACACCAAGCATTGCAAATTCGGCATGTTTTCCTGCTGAACTACGCATGTTATTCTATATTAAATTTAATTAAATATTTATAGATTTATATAATGCTTAGACTAAGTAGTACCATTGTAATATGATATGTTTAATTAAATGACTGACTGCTGAGTTTCTTGCGGCGGCGTTTTCTTCTCAGCAGGGGTCTCTTGGTAAATATTTGACGTGTAAAAGTGCCCGTGCGGCCTACTTACTAGCTCTAGGCTTGTACTATGGATACTAGACAACGATATAAATACTTACATAGATAAATGTATACTTAAATACATAGAAAACATCCATGACTCAGGAACAAATATTCGCGCTCATCACACAAACACTGCCCTTACCGGGATTTGAACCCAGGACCGCTAGCTTCATAGGCAGGGTCACGAACTAGGCCAGCGCGTCGTCACGACGATTGAACGACAATCGCAACTAACATTATATATACCATCTTAAGCACCCTTCATAGTATAAAATGAAGTCACTTCCGCTGTCTGTTTGCTTAGATCTTTGAAACTACTAAATGTATTTTAATGCAGTTTTAAGCAATATACTCGTATAGTGATTAAAGAGGATGTGGTTTGTCCGCGGGTATTACAGATAACTCATATAAACCGAAGCGACCGTTATTTCACCGGGGTCTTATCCCCACGCCGGAACACAATGCGAACACTGCTGCTTGGCGATAGGTTAATAAGTACGATGATGGTAGCGATCTGGACTGAGCTATCAATCCTACCATCACAGTTAGTGGTGCCTTTTTGTTATGGCTTTGTTGACAAGTGGCGCTTCCAATATCGCACGCACGCCAGCACGCACGCACGCACGCACGCACGCACAAACGCACAAACACACCCATATAAATATTCCATAATTTTAAGTAGCTACCTAAGTGTCCTCTCTGGTTAAAAACATTCAGGGGCCTCTATTTTTTAGATATACGCGTTAAAAACCATATCGTCTTTGACTTGTTATCGTATCGTCAATGTTTTGATAGCTCTTATTTACTTGACGTAATGGCGGCCGAGCTAAAAAAAAATAACAGGTGAAATACGATATAAATTTTACCGCCAAGAATACAGGCCCAAGGTTGCAGATGTTACTTAACAGTAATGTTCCATTAGGACTGCTATTATGTTCAAATTCGCCAAGTTAGGGACAGCACAGCAAAGTATATAAGGAACACCGCGTCTTTCAAATGAATAACAAAGGGTATGTGCGACAATGCTAGCCCCACAGGAGCAGCCATCGCGCTTGACAACGGCCAGGGAGTAGGTCAACGCACGCGCAAGATAGACGTGTCGACGCACTGATTATGGACGAGCTTGTTTATGCCGTCACGACTAAGCCCTCTCAGAGGACAGCCAGTTGTAGGTTTATTTACAACTAGCATAAATATAATAGACAAGGAGATGCTTAGTTTAAATGTGTGTGAAGTCATTAAAAGTATGCAGTCGTTTTTTTTAAATGTTCGAATTGTGTCGCAAATTGCATACCTATCAATTATTCTTTACACGTGCGGTAAGGTACATATTTTATTGTTTACGGATTTATCTACATATTAATGTGTTTGTAGATTTTAATTCAAACTTTTACCGGAGACTACGCCCACGTACGATTGCACGAAGGAATATTTGACGAAAAGTCTTTTTAAAACAATGTTGTTCCGTAACACAAATAACATTCAAACATATTGTGTGTGTATTAAGTATTTTCCATCATTTTTCACGTATTCTCGCAAAGGCATTATGTTATGATACACCCTTTTACTGAATATTGAAAATCTCATTATGTTAATACGAGTGTATTAAAAGGAGCAAAAATACCGGGTCAGAGTGCGTTTTTCATACAAGAGGCTATTTCGAAGCCTTGGTAGCTCGCCAGGGGATGCTTTGTTGTATATTTCGGAACATAACATAGCTCCCAGAAAATCCAGACCCCTCTGCACTCCTACTCTATGCCAAGCAAGTCCTTTCACTTAGCCCGCATGCAGTGTTCGATTTCAATTACCAGGCACCTTGAAGGAAAACCGAGCGCGAGCAGGACAACAACACACACCCACCCTCAGTGAAACCAGGATGCAGATACAAACAAATCGTAGAGCAGTAAAAGGGGCCATATGTCGTATGTATGACAGATGGGCCGACCGCAGCCAGGCTCAGGTTAATTTGCTTAAGAACCATTCTTGACTTTCGAAAGTGTTTTCTTTGAACTTTTAAGCTGTTTTTGTGAGCTTTTATGACGTATTGAGTGTGATCATTGATGTAGGTATAGAAATGGAAATTAAAAGTGAAATATTTTATTTTATTGATTTTACAAACCATTCTTACTCGCATCATGAAATAATTCAAAACAACAAAAGATGAGACAAGTTTCTGTCAAAAACTTAACTTTTGGGACAAGCTTTTGCCGACTCTACTTCTTTTTTTGGAAAATCTTTATCTGCTTATCAAGATCAAACTATTGAGTCCCAACACGGTGGGTCTACGGTAAGTATAGCGGCGATCCTGTCGCCACCTTCCGACTCCATCACCAGATCAGCTCTTAGATACCATGATATTGCATTGTCATCGTGTTTACATATGTGGTCCAAATTTTAGCCCATTCTGTTGACGGGAAGTGGGTCAAATATAACTGGCAAGATTTGACCCGTACATACATACATACATACATTGCATGCATACATTAAATAAAAGCTTGTAAAATGCATTGTTCCCACAGATTGTTCCATAGGGTTTGTTTCATATCAGAAGGAAAAATAAAAAAGTGAATGCAATAATGCATAAACCGACGGTATTTATTTTGATTATTAGTTGCTTAACGCCATTTATTTATTCACGAGCTGTTAGAATTTTTGAGACAGAAACTACCCTATGTCTGTGAGTGCTTAACGCCATTTCTTGATGAGCTGTTAGAATTTTCGAGATAGAACCTACCCTATGTCTGTGAGTGCTTAACGCCATTTCTTGATGAGCTGTTAGAATATTTGAGACAGAAACTACCCTATGTCTGTGAGTGCTTAACGCCATTTCTTGATGAGCTGTTAGAATATTTGAGACAGAAACTACCCTATGTCTGTGAGTGCTTAACGCCATTTATTTATTCACGAGCTGTTAGAATTTTTGAGACAGAAACTACCCTATGTCTGTGAGTGCTTAACGCCATTTCTTGATGAGCTGTTAGAATTTTTGAGACAGAAACTACCCTATGTCTGTGAGTGCTTAACGCCATTTCTTGATGAGCTGTTATAATTTTCGAGATAGAACCTACCCTATGTCTGTGAGTGCTTAACGCCATTTCTTGATGAGCTGTTAGAATATTTGAGACAGAAACTACCCTATGTCTGTGAGTGCTTAACGCCATTTCTTGATGAGCTGTTATATTTTTTGAGATAGAACCTACCCCATGTCTGTGAGTTATAAAATAACTCTTTTTTAAATTACACATTGAATGATTTGGTCTATTTTGACGTAGGTATAAACAGACAGTCAAAAATATAACCCTCCTGACTTAATCGTGTTTATGCGAGGTGTCACAGTCACAAGGATCATGCTAGATTACAAAAATGTTTAGTTTTTAGCGCCAAAAAATATTATATTTTATTTACATACCATTATAAAAAACAAATTTCGCGTATATGCATCATTTAATCTAATTAATACTCGTTCAAAGTTTTTACTTTGCAACTTTGTGCCCGACAATATCTTTTTGTTCCAAAACCATGGAGAGGTATAGAGTATTCCTCAAAATATGTTATGAAAAATATGATCTAAGGCAATTCTTGCCAATTAGGTGTCGCAGTTCAAACCTGACGATAAAACGACAGGTTGCTAAAGTGATCACTTAATTATGAAGTTAACTATATAAATATTACCAAAACAACACCGCGTGTTAATAAACTAAACACAAACAAAACTTTTTCAATATCGCTCTATAAACACGACCTAATTTCTCAAAACGCGAGAAATTATAAGACCTCTTTAAAACAAAAGAGTCTCGTCATATTACTCAACAGACCATTTCAAGCTCGTCCCCCAACCTTTTAAGATTCATAATACAAAGGTGAGTTAATACGTTTTTGTTGTAAGGGTGCAAATATCAGTCATAAGAAAACCGTCACGGTCCTTAGGCCACAATTACACGATAAATGTAGAACGTAGCTATTATTGTGAACTTCAACTTATTAAGATTATCTGCCGACCAGTTAAATGGGCCAACATTGTAGTGGTTGAATCGCCCAGTGTTGAAGTCGATTTGTACACTTGGGGCCGACGTAAGTGTACAGCTCAATAATTAATATTATTTTTGTGCCAATGTCCCAAGGTCGTGCGTAATGTGAGATGCTTTAATAAGGTTTGTAAGTGAATGTTAGTGAATAAATGGGTGTTTAATGTGTGAGAAAGAATGTATGTGAACGTGGGTTAGACGTTATATAATAAATAAATGATATAAAAGTCCATTATAAGAATGTAGGCAAGTGTAATTGGTGTAAACCGTTCTTGTTGAATAAAAAAATTAAAAATATCCCTGTCAAAACAGAATCTCGGCCCTGACTGAATATTATAGTTCCAAGTTCCAACGTTTCTCCTCTACTTTTGAATGCTATTAATTGTAAATAACGTGATATACTTCTTATTCTACCTAGTCCATCAACCTAACCTCAAAGTAAACAATTTTCTTAGGATCCCCTTTGTCTCCGAGTGTAGTGTAGTGTCCATCCAAAAAACTGTATAAATTTAATTACAAACGGTTCGTTGGGTCGTCAGATAACTATCATCAACTGAGTAATGCGTGCCCCGCGGACTCTCATGTTCATTTATATGGGCCGTATTTCTTTCTATTTTGATATGGTGGCGTAACACGGAAGTTGATTTCATGGGGACGGCAGATTTCATTTGTTTTTGGTTTGTTTTTTTATTTATGTGTGAATCAAGTGGCCAGTGTTAATATCAGTTCAAGAGTAGGTATAATAGAAACGAGTAACGAAGAAACTATGGCCAATGACCTGTGATAGTCCTGGGATCAAGACCAATCCAACAATAGCCCAAGAAAGAGTAAAAAAAACACGGCCGACTTCAAAAATGTATATCTGAAAATTTACTATCTAAAATGTAAAAGTAAATTAAGAATCCAATAAAAATGTTAGCAGCTGATATTATCTTATCTCAAACAAATTAAGAATTGACATGTGCGTGAAATTATATTTAAAAAATAAATGAAATTAGAATAAGACCTAAGACTGATAATATTGTATGCCTCTGTGAGGTAGGATATGTAGAACCTATAAACATACCTATTTAAATTGTCAAGCCTTTTACATACTCGATTTGTGTAGTCCGATTTATTAACACTCTAATTTCATTAAATAAATGAAAAATCCCTTGTATTGTCGTACACCTCAGGCCACGTAAAAGGCCCATGCATCATAATTTAGTGCCGCATTAAAATCTATCCGGCGCACGCGCAGTTTATTTGCATCGGGTTTTTTCAATGGTTCCGTGCCGTTTACGACAATATCCGCGTACTCACTAACCTCACAGAACGCGTAGGCTGCACGCAAAGATCTTAGCGAACGAACATTCGTACTTTGCCAATGAAGCTGTACCTACAAGCTTTATTTTATAAACGTCGAGTATGTGTTTTGTCTTTTACTTTTGCTTTAATCTTGTTCATTAACACGACTCAAGGCAGTGGAAGAAGGAACACTGGAATACACTAAGGTTAATATTTTAATTATGATAAAACTTCAGATACTTAAGGAAAAAGAATGCAAATGAGATATTGCATACGTAGTTCAGCAAAAAGTTTAAATTTTTTTTTAGACAAGATTAATTGGTAACGGATTGACACCATTATTAGGAGTTACGATCGAAAACTTCTGAAATTGAAAATTCGAGAAAACAACCGTTTTCAAACAGGTTATCGTAAATTCTAAGTATATCAACAGATATATATGTATGGAAACTGGACACTTTATTGTGCAAAACCCACAAGATTAGTCTTTCTTGCAGCCAACCTTTCGCCAACTAAGAAAGACATTTGGTATCGAGTAGACACAACTACACAAAGATTAGAAATTGAAAGTTTAAAACTATTAATGGGCGAACTCCGGCTACGAAACCATGCACAGTTTCAAGCCGCAAAAACACCTGCAAGATATTTTCTGTGAGAAATGTGTCACAGTGATATATCATAATGTAAGACAGCACTGCCAGACATTTTTCTAATAGGGATACGGCCTTATGCCCACCTTCCACTGCGAGCGGACCGAGCCCCGTACGGTTTAGCTTACAACGATGACTTCAGTTGTTTCCACCACGAGCAAACCTGTTGAAGAGACACCGTTCTAAGCCAGACGTAGTCCATACGAGGCCTGCTCCGCTCTCAGTGGAGAGCGGGCATTACGTTTCATCAACCGTGCGGTTTGTACAGACCCTGGTTATAGTTATGGCGTCTAAAAATACCCGCGATCAAATGCAAGAGCCGCGGCCGGAATGCGAGGAACGTCCCGCACCCGGGGCGCACCGGGCGCGGGGGTCACCGTGTTTGAACCGTTTTGTTCCATTAACAATTGGCTAACACCTCATATTTATTTAAGGTGTTTGGTTCATAGTTATTTCACGCAGTAATGGAGCAACGGATTACTAAGAATCGCATTATCGCATAGTTCGTGCGGGATTAGCGGTAAACTACTTTTACGCGAATGGAGTCGCGGACACAAGCTAGTAGTTCTTAGTTTTCTTTTTAACATTATTGCACATTTCTTGTTCAATTATGTTCCCTTATCATCATGTCAATCAAAACACGTTATCTTCAAATAGGCTTTCCCCGAAGGTCTTCATCATGACATCTTCTGAGGTAATCGCTTCAAGCTGTTTCCCGAGTCACTTCTCATCTTGCGGGAGGCCTGCCATCATCACACATTCCAGTACATCATCACGACTCCAGGGTCTTTCCGCTCCAACGGTTGGTTTACCCCGATTCCGGAACACAACAATACGAACACTGCTTCTATGCTTCACGTAGGGAAAGATGGCGGCTGGCAATCCGGACGAAACTTGCACAGCATTTTTTTTCAACTGTATTAAATATAACATCAACGCATAATATTTAGATCTCAGTGCATCTCAGGCTTACTAAGTGCATGGCGGCAAATTCGAGCCCCCATGGCTGGTGCATTAGCATAAGCATCCGACTAATTAGGCGCATTCGGCATGTAAATCAGCACTTATACAGCATTTATTCAGCACTTATCGCCGTTGGCCAATTGAGTTGCTAACTTGCTACTCAGTTACTTTGAGAATTCGATACATGGGGTCCTAATAATATTTATTTTGTATTAAGTAAGTAGGTGCTAACGACACACCCTCGCTTCGCTTCGGTTTAAATTAGTTTTTCTATAACACACGTATAGAAACCAGAATGTACGTGTAACAACAACCACCCAAAAATAAATTTTCTTTATGACCGCATCAAAATCCATTGCGTAGTTATAAAGAAAGTAAGCGGCCGAACATACATATGGGTAAATACATACCGTCACGCCTTCATCCCAGAGTGGGGTAGGCAGACCTACAGAATTATCAACAACTCTTAACAACTTGTTGTTAATTGTATAATAACATTTTGCTAAGATGTTTGCCAGTGTATATTAGTGACAGGTTGCAAGCCCACCGCCTAACAATACTACAAGCCTTTTAATCCCTTAGTCGCCTCTTAACAATTCCACTGGAAGGCATGCAGTGGCATTACTCTCTACTAGTGGTGGTATCAGTATTTATGTATTCGTTTTATTATTATTTTTGTTTATTTTTCCGCTATAAGTATTATGTAATACAGCGTTCCGTGAGCCACTGCCGGTACTGGCTGAAAATCAGCGCTGTAGGTGTCTGACACCTCAGCATTTTGCTGAGCCAGTGTCCGTTTCACCGCCGCGAGGACACACTGCGTGCTATATCTGTTACCTTCACTGTTTCCATAATTATTTGTGTAATGTTCTTCTTCTTCTTCACTATTCTAAGCCGGCAACCACACGGCACCACTTTCTTTCTATGTTAATTCGATACAAAGTGATTTGATTTATAATATTTAGATTAGGAACTTAGATTAGTTTCTTCACAGGAGTCTGTTTTATTAATTATTATAATTAAGTAGTGATATATTTACCTACATAACGACAGCTAAGAATATTGTTTACATAAAAAATACCTAAGATTCTGCTTTTTTATTACCAAAAAATCTGTTTTTTTTTCAAGTGTGTGTAGACGTTTACCAACCTATCGTTTAATTTAACTAATAAAGGGCAGTACCTATGTAAATTTTCTTCACACTTCCCAATGAATACATAGTTTATCGTATACATTTGTATCTCTGTATGTACATCATATCATCTATATGTACAATTGAATCATCCAGCTATTCCTTTAAAATTTCAAATGCAATGACGTTTTTTCCACGAACGGCCATACCTACTTCCTCCAAAACAAAAGCCATATGTCCCCCCATAAAGACGTTTTAGGAATCAAGTATTTTAGGTTCCGCAGCGATGACTAACTCGTTTAACAGGAAACTGGTAATAAAATCATTGTAGATGATAAGTTACCATGTGCTACGCATTTGAAATTTCGGTGACGTCCAATTCGCAAAAGCCAAGTGGTTCATATTCATATTCATTTATTCTTTGCTTTGTTATATACTTATCACGCATTTCTCGCTTAAATATCAATTAAATAAATAAAACCGGGCAAGAGCATGTCGGACTATGCTCAGTGTAGGGTTCCGAAGCCACAACAACACAACAACAAACAAATAAAATAAGTTATCGATAGGTATAAACATTTAAACCGTTTGTGACTCAGAACCAATGAAGTCTACTTAGTCGTGATAGTTTACCTAATTTGTTAGATTTTTATATTTGTAGTTTTGGCTGCGGGGGGGGGGGGGGGGGGGAGGGGGGGGGGGGGGACGGACACACTTGACTCTAACAAAAATAAGCGCTTTAAAGCTTAATATTTCATAAACGGAGCTTTAATCGAAAAATTGTTTTCACTAACCAACAATATTTTTGAAAGACCTATCCAACGACGCCACACTATGTGATAGAAGACAAAAGAAATATCCCCACGCTACGTGTAGGGCAGGTACACAAATTTTTTTTTGCTTTCTACATTTTATTTTACCACTTTGTGCGCGTGACAAATATGTATATTCATGCCAATTTACAGTTTTCTAGTACTAAGATTCTCTGAGCTAGGCTGCGGACGGACGGACGGACATGGCGAACCTATAAGGGTTCCTAGTTTGACTACGGATCCCTAAAACCCACCGATATAAAATACCGCCGTCTCTTCTACCACCAAACTTGAAGACAACTACCTGTTGATTGAAGATCTGTCTTTTCGAACGAAGCGTTTTGCATCATACTTTATAATGCGACTGCAAAAGAGTAGAAGAGTCTATATTTCCGAGTGCATACATTCTGAGCCTATTTAAAGCCTGGGGTCAATAGGCATCTTCTGGATGAGCTCGCTTCATCGTCCACAAAATCTTCGTCATCGAAAGTACAAGAGTGAGTCAAGTGCAAACCCAAATGAAAATAAATACATAGAAACCAGTAGTTGCCTACTTCTGCCACCTGGAGTCGGCAACGGAATCACACCTTTATCTGACACTTATTTCGATTGTCGACTGACATTCATACCTTAACTCTTGAGCAATCTGGTCACGAGCATTTTTTCATTTTTTTTATGGCATAGAGAAGGCAAACGAGCACACAGGCCACCTGATGGTAAGTGAAAACTGTGTCCCATAGACATTCGCATTCACAAGACTGCAAATGCGTTGCCAACATTGAGCATTAAGATGGAATGCCTCTATGCTAAAGTCAAAAAAAAGTCAAAGTTCTTTATTCTTCAATTTAGGCATAATATAATGCACCTATGAATGTCAAAAAGCATTACCACCGGTTCGAAAAATAAAACCTTTGCCCCGAGAAGAACCGGCGTAAGAAACTCGGCAAGGTATATTTTTTTCAAGACAAAGGTTTACATCATTACATAATAATTATAGATAGTTTACAATATCACGGTATTTTTGTACAGTAGGTGCACCTTTTTTAAGCGTAGGTAAATTTATGCGTAGATTACTCATGCAGGACGGACGACTCACCGCCAAACATCCCTATCCATGATATAATCGTTTACTTTATAATATGCTCGGGAAATTAGTTTTTGTTTTACGACAGATTTAAATTTAGAGTCAGTAAGTTCAGTAATACTTTTTGGAATTTTATTGTAGAATTTTATACAATTTGCTGGTCATTATACCCAGTTAAATTTATCGTTATTATAACGTTTTAATAGTAAACAACCAGTGTCGTAATCATGTTAATTATGTAACTGTAAAGAATTGTTACTCGAGTTAAATGCGGTATCTTAACTAACCGTAAAATAAATCAAATTAATCAGGCCTATTAAAAACCTTAGTTACCAACGTAAAAGAATAGGACGTTGCAAATAAGAATTTGAACCGCGTTTTAATGTTAACCTCAAGTTCAGTTGTAACTATGTATACAAATAGTACAGTGTTTTTAAACTATGATGGTGCGCCGCGCCTGTCAATCTAGGCAGTCTTTACCTTATTACAACTTTTAACAGTTAACTAAATATCTAACTCGGATTAAGCAAAAATTGCCTCTCTGCCAACAGCTTCAGCGCTTTGACGCGCGCCATCTTAATTGCGTCGTGCTGTATTGGAGGTTGGAGGACGCCCGCGACGTCGTACACGAAGAAAAAGTTCGTTTAAAGATAAAGATCCCACACGCCGGGCAACCCAGCTGCTTAATATGTACGCGCAGGTCCCAGATGCTGATCTATTCAACTATAGCAAAGGAGTTTCCGTGAGGCGTGTGAGGCTGTGTCTTGACAGTTGTAGTAAATTATAAAATAATGAGTGTTGTAAGTTCTAAATTCAATTATCTAATTAATAACGTGTAAGTGTTTTGGTTGCGAACTGTAAACTTGCATGTGTTTGACAATAAATAAATAAATAAGGAGACATTTATTCGCAACTATACAATCGCCACTCCCTCTATGTTAACCTAGAATTTCCAAGAATTATTACTTAATCCTCCAAATTTCAAGTCACTATGTCGAGCGGTTTCGGCTGCGCGTTGATCGATCAGACAGTCAGTTTATTTTTTTATAAAACACACAAACACACGTTAATTTTAAATACATATATATATACCCCACATAGCTGCACTGGCAGGTAAACTAAGTTCGGCAGCTTACGCCGTTAGGAAAATTAGACAACTAACTAATGTTGAGACAGCTCGCTTAGTTTATTATAGTTATTTTCATAGTGTTATGTCTTATGGTATTCTGGTTTGGGGTAAGGCAGCTGACATACAAACTATATTTGTGTTACAAAAAAGGGCCATTCGTTCTATTTATAATTTAAATTCCCGTGACTCATTAAGAGAACTTTTTAAAGAAATTAATATCTTAACTGTAGCGTCTCAATTTATTTACGAGAATATTATTTATGTTATTAAGAATTTAGATTCGTTCACCAAAAACTCAGATATACATAATTTAAATACTTACTAGAAATAAAAATAAAATAGCTATTCGAAAATTCCGTGTCCGTAAAGTATATAAATCATTTGTTGGTCAATGCATTCATTTCTATAATAAATTACCTGAAGTAGTTTTAAAGTTACCCTTTCCAGCACTTAAAAAATATTTGAAAAAGGTCGTTAATGTCTAAAGCGTATTATAGGGTCGAGGACTATCTAACAGACAAAAATGCATGGCATACACCCGAAACTTGGTCAATAGTAATTTGTTCAAATGCAAAGGCTTTATCCTGCTTTTTCTTGTCTGGGGGACACCGTTGATGCAGGAAAACATATCGAAACTTTTATGTGGTCATCTTGCACCATCTCATATACACATATATAAGTAGGTAGTTGTAGTTATTTTATTTTATTCTTTTCTATCTTTCTCTCCCGTAAGATTTTTGGCATGTTTTCCTGCTGAACTACTGTTATTTGATATTATATTTAATTTAATACTTGTAGCTTTATATAATGCTAGATTAAGTTGTACATACCATTGTAATATGCAATATGAAATAAGTTTAAACAATGACTGACTGCTGAGTTTCTTGCGGCGTTTCTTCTCAGCAGTGGTCTCCTGTCAGTAGTATCTTGACGTGTAAAAGTGCCCGAGCGGCCTACTTACTAAATAAATTTCTTTTATCTTTTTTTATCTTATCTTTTATCTTTTATACCTTCACCACTTCATTCCCCGAGTGGGGTAGGCAGAGCTACAGAATTACCAACAACTCTTAACTTGTTGTTGTTGTTTTAAATGTCATCTAAAAATAGCAAAACCACATATTTTTTTATCGAACAGTATCCTAAATAATCCGCATACCGAAGGAGTCATCGAACAAGGGTTCCGTCTCCCGATACGGACCCTAAAAAGGTCCCCCTGTCCATTCTTAAAACAGGCAATAACACCACACTTGCCGCGGTTATTAAAGCTAAATGCGTGACAGGAATTCCCAGCCGGCAGTGGGGGTGTTAAAGTCTGCGTGACAGTTAAAGCCTTCTGCAAGTAGTTGTCGCTTTAGGAGCTTTAAAAGCTACAACAAGCTTTTAATGCTGTTGCTTTTTAGATTTTTTTGAGGAAGAATTTAGTCATGTTTTAAAAAAATACGCGTCATATTTATTTTTCTTACCACCAACACATTTTTAGTATGTCTCCGAAGCATAACACTGTAACAAGAAACATTATGTACACCATATGACTTAGAACTCAAATTAGCTTGAATACTAGATGGAGTTACGTTGGTAAGTTACATATTTTATTCTGCGTCCCACACAGGGTTGGTTGAAACACTCCGAAAAGCACAAATAATTGTTTAATCAAACAACAATAACATGCCAAATCATCATATTTTGGCAAACACGCCCACATGTGCATCGACGAACTTAACTTGACCCATCAACATGTCGGGACTGTGTCTCGAGCTTGCCTACAACTGGCTTGGGGCTGTATTCTACTCGGTGAAACTATATTGATATGATATGATATGATATGATAAGTTTATTGGTAAAAAGTAATATTTTACATGTCACGTACTTAACTAAGTTACAATTTTGTTTATTTTTAGCGGAATTACGTTTCAAGTCACATTTAAGGTATTATTATTTGAATACATTGCAAATTATATTATAAAAAACCATTTTTCTTAAATTTCCTTAGATTTATTACTAACATTTTAATTTTAATTTAAATATTATTCCTAAAATATAATTATATCACTGCTTGTTTATATTTTTATGAAATTATACATTATTTTCCATACTACAATTATTGTAACCCCCTCTTGTTATAAAATCTTCTATTGTGTAGCACGCTAGATCTAGTAGCAGGGTTTTCAGTCTACGTGCAAATATTGCGTCACTGGCCAAGCTAACCAACCGAACAGGGAGATAATTGTATATTATGGGACCCATGACACCAAAATTGCTTCTGAAGATATATATCGATGATCCTAAAGCACTTATAAGGGGTTAATGGCACACCAATTGATCTAATCACAAACTAAGCTCTAGTCTTGTATCGGCCTTATAGTAGCGCACTTTAGTGCTTCGTCGCTTTCAGGTCTTGTTTGTAACGTTGCGATAATCTGTCAAAGGCGTTAAAGCGACAAGGTACAATTGTGTACAACTACTGTTGACTGTACTATGGGTACTAGACAACGATAAACTTACTTATGACTATACTTATACTTCCTGCGGATGTCGTAAGAGGCGAGTAAGGGAATATAGGCTTACAACCTGTCCCTAATATACACTGGTAAACCTCTTAGAATATTTTTTTTGTACTCGTCGATTAAAATCTGTGTATTAAGATTTCATAGAGAATACTGCAACGTCACTCTTTTCATCGTTGACACTTCCGAAACAACCGAAATAACCATTTCGATACGCCCAAGACAACTGAAAAAAAATTGAAAATAGAACTTCGTATTTCAATAATATGTGTCCTTGTTTAAGGAGACTCGATCCGATACAAAATTGCCAATCTATGGCGTTTCGGAACGTAGCAGCGTCGCGTCATCTGTCAAAAATCTATTTAAACCTGCTTCTGTATCCAGGGCATAAAAAAAATAAAAAAACTACGGTTTGTGATTGGCTAGTTTTTAGCCAACAGAACAGCACAGTACTGCAACAATTACGGACGCCGTGGTTTGATACAAATGTCGATGTGGTGGTGATTGTATTTAATGACTTAAATTATTAATTTTAAAGAACTCGTACAAAAAGTATTGTTCACAATAGTGTCATAATCAAGCTTTTTAATCTCGTACCTTATTTAGGCCACTCAGCAAGCTTCGTGGCCTAAACACGGTACGGTACTCGAATAAAAAGCTCTCTATTATAACACGATTATGAAAATAACTATATCGTGCTAAAGAAGGTTCCAGAATGATCAACAAAAAATTTAGAGTTGTTGGTAAGTCTGTAACTCTGCCTACCCAACTCTGGAAATGAAGGCGTAATGGTATGTATGTATGTACTTAAATACATAGAAGACCTCCAAGACCTTCGTCCTTCGGCCCAAGCCCTTACCGGGATCAGGGTCACTACCAACAGGGCTAACGTGTCTTCATAACTTACAGATTGTTGGGCTTGATGGTCGAGGTAAGATCCTTAATTAAGTTTGCAGGTAACATGTTTGCATTAGATTGAAATAGGTCATTGACCCAAAAAGTGCATTTGCAATGAAGTGGTCGTTCAAACGAATTGTCATTGTTTGCCCACGCCCTGCGGCTACTGGGTGATTCTAACAAAATTTAAATGTACTTTAACTTTGAAAAACAGCTGGACAGCGATTGGAACATTTTTATAGAGATTATGTGAACCTAATGATTTGGAGATGCTGCCAAAGCAGATTAGTTTATATAAATATTTCAACTATTGGATTGAACAGTTTTGGATGTGTAGCGAATCTAATTATAAAACGCATTTTTTTTAGAAATCGTGATTTAATTACGAAACTTTGGCAGCTCTTCCTCAAGATGGACCGATGTGGTGAAGATCGCGGGAAATGAAATGAATATTTTATTTGTTAAAGGGTTTACATTGCGTTTGCATTTTGTATGGAAGCATTAGCTTGAAAAGACGACAAAGCTCTTATTTTTAACCCAACAACGTAGAGCCAAAGAAAAGGTAATGATTCTTAAAATTCTATACATATATTATGTTAAACATAATTTGCTAAATGGGCCAAAGAAACTTGAGTTAGAACGTAAGCTGACACAGGCAACCAACTTACATTAGTGGAAAAATCGAAAAATAAATATGTAAATCTAGTTGTCATAAAGTTGTGGAATCGGTCCGTGTGTCACACCGTAGACCCACGCACGCCGCTCGCCCGGGCGTCGTACACACACACACACACACGAGCAGGCACCTGTTCGTTGCGATTACAAGCAATTTACTACGAATGCGCACACAGCGGGCAAAATTATGGGAATCGCGAAACATAATTATGATAATGTATAGTGTACGTTTCAGAATACGCTAGGATAAACAAGCGAACGAAATGCAAGCTCTAAAAACGATATCACGTGTTTTTTTTATGTGAAAAATGAGGCAGACTAGCAACCTAGTCAGCTGATGGTAAGTGATCACCGCGACCCATACCCACACGCATCATCAGAGGAATCGCAGGAGCGCGCCGGCCTTTGAGAAAATTATGATGACGATGTGTTTTGATGTTTTCGTTAAACTATGTATAAAATATTATATATTTTAATTATAACGTTTTAGGCCTTCTGGAAAAAGACATCGATATTTAGCGATAAGGCCGCGTGTTGACTCACTTTGTAACTTATTTTTGTATTTACTTTCCAATCTGTTATTGTATGTAGTGTTCAATTTTAAATTATGTTATTGTATGCAGTGTTGAATTTTAAATTATGTTATTGTATGTAGTGTTCAATTTTAAATATTGTTATTGTATATAGTGTTCAATTTTAAATATTGTTATTGTATGTAGTGTTCAATTTTAAATTATGTTACTGTATGAAGTGTTCAATTTTAAATATTGTTTTTGTATGTAGTGTTCAATTTTAAATTCTGTTATTGTATGTAGCGTTCAATTCAATACAGAATATTTGTATTTGTATGGTGTGTATTTTTTTGAATTCAACCTTTAAGTTCTTAATATCGATACTATACATAGTATTAAAAAAAATGACGATGCCGTTGGCCTAGTTAGTAATTTTCCGACAGGTCAAATATTTGGGTAATGCATGTTGTTTTCTATGTATAAGTGTGTATTTCAATGTAAGTATGTTTATTAATTTGGGACTAGGTAAATTTTTGCAAGACGGTCCTCCGTTTTTATTTATTATTATTAAAATCGAAAAAAGCAAAACTAATACAGGCTAGCTACCGATACAGCGAAATACTATACTACAAGTAACACCTCACTATTTTATGAATAATAAAACAAATGAATGCGTTACTTTATGTGCGTTTTAACTTTTTATGACATGTTTATAAAAACAAGATTTCGAACTATAAAAGTACATTCAATTCCAAAGTTGCTAAACGCTTGAAAACATTTTGCGCTTGAAAATATGAAAACTTATCTCTTTTTTTGGCACGAATGGCACAAGGATAAAAACAATATAGTGAAGAGAATAGGTTTTTTAACGGTATACGTATAGCATTAATACTTACTAGGAACCTAGCCTAAACTAGATAAAGGGGACCTAGATCTCATTTGTCTCAGTCCCTACAATGTCTCTATAACACTTACGTTTGATCTAAGCTTGCCTCTCGACTTAATCGCTCGACCTAACCTAACCCGACCTAATTCGGTCACTAGGCTAATAGGCTTTTTAGTAAAGTGTGTAGGTACTTAAACTCATTAGTAGTTCTGAATAACGATCTGATGTAACGTTAAAATACTAAAACTAGTAAGGAAAGGGCAAGGAAAATATGCTTCGTATTAAAAAACCCGAGACATTTCGCACTGCTAGATCAAAACAGGAGTAACTCAAAATACAACTGTTTTATAAAATCAACTTTATTACAAATCCTATGAACTTGAAACAAAACTAGCAAGGATTTTGAGTTGATACTGTTTTGATCTAGCAGTGCGATTTACTTGGACTTTACGATGAATTTCCTACAAATATTTTTCAAGCAGGTTGGTGACTTTTACCAACTCGCTTTAGAACTCAACGGAGTTTAAGTTGTCGCTTCACAGCGTACAAACAAAATTTAAGGACACGTATTCTCAATTATGTAGCTTAAACCTAGCTAGTATGAGTTCGCTCGACTGACCGTTCGACAAGAAGCTGTTATTAAGATAATAACACCTTACCAAAGTCGTATTATTTAGGTATATGAAATCGTCACTGATTAGATCAGTACTGTTAGTAGGGTTTAACATGTTCCGTCAGTCGTAAGCTACAAATAATAATTGGAATCATAGAATTTCTCGACTTCAATCTTTATTGTTGATTTTCCTTTTCAAAATCTAAGCTGCGATTCCTAAAAATAGATAAACTGGTAGTTAACGCCTCTGGGAATTAAATTAAGGTAGTTAAGTATGTAATTATTTTTTAATTCTTGTACTATGAATAATAAAAAAGCAAAGGGAGTGAATACTGAAATGTTGGCTGATAACTGATTGGAAGAAAAAGACGTGCTGCGCCGACTCCAAATGATTGGGGTAAGGGCAAGAATAAAAAACCGATTACCTTGACTCTTTTTATAGTTTACAAATTTCCTCCAAAATTTAGATTTTCACCATGTACACAAAAAGCAAGCATCTAAAATAAACGGACTTGTGTCCGCGGCGGTACGCGACACGCCGCTGCCCGCAGCCTAAACGCATGTATTTATTTCATTTATCTAGTTCACACGTAAGTAAATATTCTGTAACGCGACGCGGCGGCGACTTGAAGTGGCTCGAGTTACCATTGTAATGGCACACATATCAATTGTTATAGTCTGGCCTGACACCTCAAAGCAAAACGGTTTCAACCACAAAAATACCCGTTCGAATGTGAAGTTTATGAAAACGTTTTAGGGTTTAATTTGAAATGAGGTTTGGTCTTGATTTATGGTGTTCGTGACAAGGTGTGATATGATATTGTCCGGGTAACGGGAACCGTTTTTTGGATTTTCAGTGTGTCACCTACAGTTCAAATCCTACGTTCTGTTATTGTATAATATTATATTTTTTACAAGTCCCGCGAAGAGGCTGTTTAACGAGCAATATCAGACATGAAAATATGATAAAACGCTTTCATATAAAAAATAAATAAACTACATTTGCGTTAATTTCAAAAGAACTGAACTGTAATTGGATATAATAACTGAAATCGACTATAAGCATATTTTTCCATTTTTTTCACCTTACATCATATCTCTTTGCAGTCAACTGTACCTATTGTCTGTTTCATAATAAAAACATAAACAAGTGCGGAAAGATTTACGTAATACAATACAAAAGTTTCTAGACGCTGTTTTTCCAGTGCTTTTTCTCAGAAAAAACTTGGCTATCTAAGTTTTCTCTACCAGCTACGAGCGTATAAAATCTATTTTGAGTTAAAGTTCTTTCCGGAAACATTCAGGCCGGATTGCTTGATTGAAATTAGAATCTTTTATTTCAGAATATAAATCAGACTATAATTGTGAAGGACAAACAAAATTAGCTTAAAACTAAAATGCCAACGTTACAGCCCAGACTGACATACACTGCCACGTGTGGAACCCAATAGCGGCCTGCACACGTAAAGTTCGGACCGCGGGAATCGCCACGCGCCGTTCCAATCTTCGTTCCGAACTGTACGTGTAAATGCAACTGTAATAGTAAAATAGTAAAAAATGCACGGTTCGGAACGAAGATTGGACTTGCGCGTGACGTCTCCCGTGGTCCGAACTTTACGTGTAAAGGCCGCAATTGCTTCTGATATGGGCAGTTTCGGTTGTCCCATTAGCATACTGAAAGCGTTGGTATATAGCACCCTTAAAAAAATCAGAGTTCTAACCTACAGGCTGCTCGTGTAGAAATTCATGAGCTGGTGCTGATGCTCGAAACTGCGTCCGAGTAAAAGTCGTTTATCGCTATTTGCTCGTGAACTGTCCAATTTTCCAGGATAAAAAGTACCCTATGTCCTTTACCAGGGTTCAAGTTACCTCCATGCCAAAAATTCAAATCTGTTCAAGGGTCAAAAGGCGTAACAAACAGACTTACATTGGCATTTATAATATTAGTAACAATACGAGTAATGGAGTTGCGTTACTTCTAGGATAGTTGGATAGGGACATAGGCTGGTTTTTTATTCCGTACAAAATTACCTCTCCCGAGGAAACACTGTTGAGAGTATGAAGAACTAGCCGTTGCCTGCAACCTTGTCTGCTTAGATGAGGGTTATCGCAACTTCCTTTGGAACTATTCATTTTTCCAGGATAAAAAGTAGCCTATGTGATATTCCACACCAAAGTTTGCGTTGGATATGAAGGAAGAAAATACAAGATAGTCTTCCTGAGATGCGAAGTTATTTGGTTTGCTTAATGTCAGTTTCAAATATCACGACGATTGATGTTACAACGCATGACAGTATCATCATCATCATCATGTCAGCCGAAAGACGTCCACTGCTGGACATAGGCCTCCCCCAAGGCTTTCCACTCAGACCGGTCTTGTGCTTTTCGCATCCACCGCGGTCCCGCGATCCTGACGAGGTCGTCACTCCATCTTGTTGGAGGCCTAACTACAGCTCCTCTTCCGGTCCGCGGACGCCACATGACATGACAGTATGTATAAACATAATTAACTATTTTCGTGTCCTTTTTTGCTTGTTGTTGCTCTGTCGTTCCTCGGGGTTGTGGCAGAATACCAGTTGCTCTGATGAGCACAGTTATGCGCTGAGCCATTACCCTTTAGCCCTGCTGCAGCGCACACATTCTTTTGGCAATTTTTTGCGTAGTTTAAGTGCCACTCTGCCTATATTTATTTATATTTTTTGTCAATTGTACGTGTGTTTTGTAGAAGACAAATAAACGTTTTATCTATCTATCTATCTATCTTATGACTGCTCGTACAGTCAAGTAAATAAGGGCCACAATAACAGCAATACGAAATGAAAGCAGAAAAAAAGCCTTAAAAAAACTCATTAAAATATTAGTAGTACTCCCCAACTGTTAGCGTAACTAACCAAATATCAAATATCACCCCCCAATAATGCTAGACAGGATTCGGGGAATCTGTCCAAATCCGCGGAGCATGAAGCAATTATTCGCGGAGTCGTCCGGGACAGTTCCTCTCAGGACGGCTCGGTGCACGAGCACCGAGCGCACGGGATTCCACGAGGAGGGAGTAAAAGGTCGTATAGAGGCGACACTTTTAGCATCACAGTATGCATCTTCAACTTGGAATATACTATACCAATGTTCCATTGATTCCTTATAAATTGATGATCCTTATAAATTTAAAAATGTCGAGCTCAAAGACTGTCCCCTTGAGAATGCGTAGGGAACATCATGACCAAATTTTACTTCATAAAATGTTGAACAAGATCGTCGATTCCCCATATCTCCTAAGTAATATTTCATTGAAATGCTCATGTTTAAGTACTCAGTCCAAAAATATGTTCTCTATACAATTTGGCAGGAACAAATATTCAAAAAACCCCACAAGCGCGTGTTCCAGTCATAATTGCAAATACATGTATAATGCTACTGACATATTGTATGACAGTTTTGGCAGCTATGTAAGTGCAGTTAAACTGACTTAGTAATGTGTTTTAATTTAGTTACCTTTTATCATAAGTTACTTAGTAAGTAGTAAACTATTTCATTCCAATCCATGTTTAGAGAGAGAGTTACTGTTTTAAGCATTGTTTTAAGTGCATGTTTTAATATAAGTGCTAGCTTTGTGTTGTCAATTCCTAAAAGTGTTACATTTAAACTTTGTTGGCTTATGAAGTTATGAATAACTCACCTCTATTGTAATATTAATGTATAATGTAAGCTGTTGGTTCTCCTTAAATTTTTTTTTAGAACACTAGTAATTAGCGATGAATTTGCATATACAACCTTACTAGATCCTCACTATCCCATTACTAACAATCACACTTATATTATACCTGTAAGCGACCCGCCCTTAGCTTCTTATATGAGTTTCATGAGATTTATTTTATCTGCCGTAATCTTTCGTAAAAGTTATCTAAGTGATAGTGAAAGAGGCATCAAAATCCGTTGCGTGGTTTAGGAGTTAGAGGATAAACAAACAGACAGAAAGAATGTAAAGAAGATGAAGGAGAAAATATTGCTTTTTTTGTATACTCTTTGAGACATATAGGATGTTTCTAATAATTGAACTGTTTGCGGTGGCATCGCCCACGCTCATGGTTTCGCACTTCGGGTGGGTATCCACCAGAGCTGTGCGCTAGGTAGCAGAGCGTTAAGCAAAGAAAAAATCTAGTAGTGGGTTCTTTCTCGCGCAACTCTCCGCTACCTCGGGCAAGGATCCTCATAGTTAGTCTTGTGACTTGTGAAGAATGTAGGTATGTCAACAAAGAAACTCTATACGGGATGGCTCTAATTTTTATCAGTGTTCAGTCGGTAAAAGTCGAAAAACATACGCGTATTAACATCATATAGGTTCCGTCATACAATATCAAATTGGAGGCTGATACTTAACACAGGGTTTGTCTATATTAATAACGTATATTCAGTTTAAGCAAAAGGAAAATAAGCAATATTTTTCTTAGGAATATATATCACCTTTGCACCCTTCTAATTTGCCGACTAATTTAGATTGCCTATTTAAATGTGGCCCGTATTACGGTCGCTTTTATCGCGGTGGATAAAGCATCAGTCTCCCTCGCGCTTACATATTGGCCAGAGAAAGACAGTCCTATCTACGTTTATCCACATCGATAAACACGACATGCATGATACCGCAGGCAGTACGCGCCCTTTTCCAGCACGGAGACCACTGTGGGGCCATAACTAACTGGTAACGTATAGCGTAATGTCCGTAACCTTGTGATGTTTCATTATTTTAAATAGTTGAGCCTACAGTTAATTCACATTGCTTTTATTAAGTTAAATACAGCCCGAAGAACTATGGATTATGTCGAATAGGTACTGTGGTCAACCAAGGTGTTTAATTTTAGTACAAATACACTCAGGAGCAAAAATACCGGGTCAGAGTGCGTTTTTCATACAAACGAGACTATTTCGAAGCCTTAGTTGCTCGCCAGGGGTTGTTTTGAGTGAGTTTTAATGGTGGATACTGCGAGGCTCAATAGAGGAGGTCAAAAGTTCTTAAGATACCTAACTGATCGCACAATCAGTTAACACCACAGCGGGAGAGTTCGGGTCAGCACTTGGATTTCCTTACATTTTATTGCCATTTTAGATGTTTTTCTGAATGCACAATTCCGGCGTTACCCGCAGATTCACTCAGTTGGGTACCCTATGCACTCTGGAAGTCCTGTATCGATGCACGGAGTATTCATCATCAGATTTCACTAAAAGCATTCCCTGGCGAGGAACCAAAGCTTCGAAATAGCCTCTTCAATATGAAAAACACACTCTGACCCGTTATTTTTGCTCCTGAGTCTATATCAAATGAAAATATCAGTAAGGTCGACAATTTAAACTTGTACACACATTTGTCGATATTATTGGTTAATGAACTGGAAAATATTTTAACCTTATGGTACCCATACTACTTTTTTTGCGACTTTGTCATTAGCTATTAATGTATAAAATGAAAACTCTCTCTTCTTTGCCTCTTAGGCAAAGAAAACGCCGTGACCTGCCGAGTTATATCACAGAATTTTCAATGAACCAAATTAAATTTTCTGTGAAACTGTTTCGTCTCCAGGATATCCTTAACGCTGTACCGAGACCACTGTAGCGAAAAATATCTTATTGTGAATTCTACGAAACAGTAAACTAACGAAATATGAACCAACCTACGTGTAAGGATTTCAAGGAGAAGACTATATGAATATGTATGAATATGAAGCCAAAGAGATGTCAGAGAGCCTTATTAGCAGTTTCTAGACATGAAATGACATGAAATGACAACGCTGTCTTGAGATTGTAGTTTTAAGATTGTAAATTTAATGGGAGTCAGATCCCGCTCAGCAGGCATTGCAGCTCGTTTACCACATTCACGCGATAAAAACAATCATTAATACTGAGGAGACGGCGTTATCTTCTAAATAAATAAGTTAAAACAGAGCGTTATGTTACATGAAATAAAATAAAAAACCGCCCTTCTCTCGGCGTTGATCTGTGACGAAGGGCGGAGGTCGTTTAGGGCAGACGGGACTCCGAAGGGCGCCGTCTGCCGAACTCAACCAGTACCCAGCCAAAACGACGTTACACCAAACAAGATCCAACCAACTTTCAACTACAATTACAGTATCATAGAATTCAACATTTCATGCAAATTTTGAGGGAGTTAGTGTTTATTAAGTAAAAAGTACAAAATTGATGTTCACGGCTAACACCTGATTATTACGCTCAAGTATAAGAATGTCGAAAGTTCTTCCGACAGCTTTGAGATGTAGGGATTATATCGGTTTACGTCTACTTTGTGATTTTAACGAGAAAATCACTCTAGAGGGCAATAAGCATCAGGGGCACGACAGACTAACAGGGTCTCGATTCTATTAAGGAAAATCATATGGCCTTTGATTTGTTATCGTTTATTACATTGTCAATGCTACGCTATGCTATGCTATGCTCTTATTTACTTGAAATGTTTTACCCAGTAATAGACTGTAAACTGACAGGCCCATACGCCGACATGGGCCTGTCAGTTTATCGTTTTAGAACACAGATGACGGTTTCATTCATTTCTTTACAGATTTTGGACTGTCACGCGGCCTGGCAGACTTGGGGATTTGGACTTTAGTCTATGGTGCCTTTTTAAGTGTAGTGTTAAAGCCAATGCAGAATTGATTGGGAATATCCTTATCTTCTTGTTTTCTTTTTTTTTACATGTTCTTTGTATTGTTTTTGTTTTCATTTTTGTACATAAATACATACATGACCTAACTAGCGCCCCGGCCTTGCTTCTCTTAGATTTAAGTGAGTTTTCCTGTACCACCCGTACATAGACCAGAATGTTGATACCTTCCGTGAAAAATGATCTACCTGATGGTGAAAGCCACGGGTGCGCCAAAGTTCATATAAAATTGCAAAGTAGATTATTGGAAGTTCGAAAATGTTTCTTATAAAAATTAATTTCCTAATGATCATTACTTATATCTATTTTTAGTTAATAACTATCGCAACTCCAAATCATTGATATGTATAATGTCATTAAATATATGTACTTCTATTACTATTATTTAAATTTATATTTTTTATCAACATAACGATTTCTTGCAATAAAAATTAATAAAAAAATTTTTTTAAATATAACCTTGTTTATTACTAAACTGTTTAAATATAACAGTCACTATGCAGAAAATACTTATAAGTAGGTTAGGTTAGGGTTATCTTGTGTCCCTTAGAGCAAGCAAATGTTTTATGTTGGCAAATATCGTATTACCAACGGGAGACAGAATTTCCTTATTTGTAGCGAATGAACAAGACAAATCAGGGCAGAACCGACTCGGATAGGTTAGGTTAGAAGGCCAAGGCGGGAGCTCGGCTCCCGCCTTGGCCTTCGAGGTTATTTTTTTTTATCTGCCCAGAAAAACTTCCTTTCGATAAATGCATTCAATTTTAATAATATAACTACTAATTATATGAGTACAAATAACACTATCATATAAGTCTACAAAGAAAAAAAATCTTCGAAAAAAATTTATAGGTCCGCATACAATCTTGGCCACAGTATTATGAGTATAAAAAATCGAAGTACTGCATATTATGAGGAATACTAGTAGTAGGTACTACAAAATTATAATGAATAATATTCTAAGAAACAATTTTCTAACAAATGATGTTTTTGATCACAAAGCGGTATTTTAAAAAAAAAACTATATTAAAATTGTTTATGAGCCAATATGAACCCGAAAGCCACATCAAAATCCGATGTGTGGTTTAGGAGTTAGCGGATATACAAACAGACAGATTGAAAGACAGATAGACGTAGAAAGTGACTTTGCTTTATACGGTGCAAAGCAAAGCGCCTTTTGCATTTATGTTAGCTGTAAGTTTCTGTTTGTTCTTGAAGTCAACAGTTCTACTCGTATGTAAAAATTGGTATAAAAATAGTTTATAGTGTAGCAAATTAGCAATAGATATAAGTTACCTTTAGATTATCACTTTTTGCGCGGTCTGAGTCGCGCCTTATTGACTTGAAAACTTTATTGACTTTAGAAAAATAAACCGTTCACTGGTAAAATGTTATTTGTTACACAGAATTTTCATCACACCGAATGCAATTTTTTGTGACACTATTTCGTTTTCATGATATCCTAAACTCTATTGTGAATTCTGGGAAGAGAAAAATAGACTACTAGAAAATTATAGACCGACGTAGTAGGTTTTTTTTTAGGTTTTTTATGGCATAGAGAACGCAAACGAGCACACAGGCCACCTGACGGTAAGTTGAAACTGTGACCCATTCTGTGACATTCGAATTCACAAGACTGCAAGCCTGAGACTGCAAATGCGATACCAACCCTGAGGACTAAGATGGAATGCCTCTACTTGTATGCTAGTCATTACACCGGCTGTGTTATCCCCAAACCGGAACACAACAATGCGAACACTGCTGTTTGGCGGTAGGTTAATGGATAAGATGGCGATAGTGATCCGGACTGACCCTGCACAAGGTCCTACCACCCGCACCTGCAGGTGTAAAGCTTCCCGAACCAAAGACAATCTGACATTCTACAGCAATAAGGTTGAGTTTCCTATCAATTACAAATGACCTGGCATCTCTAAAGACAATGACATGTTCAAGCAGATTTTCTTTGAAATGGGTAGCCTTTTAACTTCCGTAACCGAACAGAATAATCTATGGCAATCTTCAATATTATGAGACCAAAAAAATGACTATCGCGGCATGACTATCAACAATACCTTAAAATCCAATCACGCGCAATAAAAAATTGAAAATCAAGAAGATTTTCCCCATTATGGTCGGATTCTGCAGACAACAAAAACTTTTCAATTTGACAACGGAGAGGGACAAAGGAGTTCATGGCTGAGTTGCCACCTAATTATAGAGTTAGAGCCAATTGCCTTAGGGCTACTCGATTGACACGTGTAACTGATGGACCGTATACAAGTCCAATATTCATTGAGATAAATATAAGAGCGTTCAAGTGCACCGACGGTTCCGTACGCGCCGCGCAGTGTTATTATAATTGGATTTGAAAGGAAAACTGTTAAATTCCATTTAAAATATGTCTTTACGATTAAAAAAACGGTATTCAGTATTTGTTGTTTTTCATTAGGGTTTGAATAAAAAAAAAGTTTCTTATATAGGGGTAGTTTCCTACATTAATTTTCAACGGTTTTACTTCACCATAATAAAACATTCAGAGATATAACCGCTAGGTATCTTTTACGGTTCCAAAGATATAATAAGTTCTTCAACGTCAGGACAGACGAACGGACGGACGGATAGATTTGACACCCTTTGGGTACGATATCCTAGAACTAGGTTCTGGCCGCGACTTCATCATTGCAGCGTTGACCATCCCAAGGATTCTCTTTTTTTCGGAATATAAGTAGCTTGCGAGCTAATTTAGGGTATAAGCGGAGTTAGATGCGGTTTTCACCATAATTTGGATATTTTTTCACGGAAGGTTTTTATGAATAATAAATTCTGGTTTACGTACGGATGCTACAGAAAACTTATACAAACCGAAGAGAGGCGAGGGTGAGACGCAAGTACGTACAATAAAAGTGTGATTGAAAGTATATACCCTAGTGAGGAGGTACATGCAAAGCCAAAGCGGCTTTGGAACCTTCGGTCCCTTGTTTCGCGTCTCTCAGACAACAAAGGGTGCCCGTCCTGCCGCAGGTAGTGCGATGACCGTCTGGTCTGTTGAGTTCACGCCAAAAAAGAGTTGGCAATCAGCTGGTCTGTCAATCCTGGATGTAATGCAACACGTTAAGATGGCTAATGCGAATTGGGGATCCTTTGGGAGCGAATCTTTTTTCTTTTGGCTGTAGTTATTCACGGATAAATCTGGGAACATGGTAAAAACGGGTATAAGTCTTCTGAAAGTCGAGTTAAAAAGGGTTTAAATCTATTATACTCCTAATTCATGTATATACCATTTTTCACAAGGACCCCAGAAATCAGGTCGCTTTTGTTCCTGGTCGCTTTAACGCCTTTGTCAGATTAGTGCAGCAGTTCAAACATGACAAGGTGCTAAAGTGTAAAATGGTACAAGGTACGACGCGTTGGCCTAATTGGTAGTGACCCTGCCTACGAAGCTAGTGGTCCCGGGTTCTAATCCCGATAAAGGCAGATATTTGTGTGATGAGCGCGAATATTTGTTTCTGAGTCATGGATGTTTTCTATTTATTGAAGTATATATTGGTCTATACATATAATTATTTATATCGTTGCCTAGTACCAATAGTACAGACATAGAGCTTAGTTTGGGACTAGGTCACTTGGTGTGACCTGTGTCCAAAAAAAAAAACTTCATCATTCTCAATTTATTAACAACAATACGTCAACATGGCAAAAGCAGACCTTACGGATTAACAGACTTGAAGAGATCCCCTGAAGATTCGATCAAGCAACAAACATGTATTTGGGGAAATATTGGTCGTAATTATTTTAGCCTTTTCGTCCAAATTGCCGCAGTGTTTGAAGTCAAAAGTCTTTGACCAGTGTGTGTTGCCAGTGTTGACTTACGGATCTGAGACGTCGGCGCTAACAATGGGCCTCATAAGGAAGCTCAAAGTCACTCAGAGGGCTATGGAGAGGGCTATGCTCGGGGTTTCTCTGCGTGATAGAATCAGAAATGATGATATCCGCAGTAGAACTAAGGTTACCGACATAGCCCGAAGAATAGCTAAACTTGGACTGATGGCCGATGGGGTCAGAAGTTTCTGGAGTGGCGTCCGCGGACCGGAAGACGAGCTGTAGGTAGGCCTCCAACAAGATGGAGTGACGACCTCGAAAGGATCGCGGAGCGCGAGACCGGTCTGAGTGGAGAGCCTTGGGGGAGGCCTATGTCCAGCAGTGGACGTCTTTCGGGTGACATGACTTATTTTTGCATTAAATTTGAACCCTCAATTCCAAATCAACTCGCGCTCGGCAATTTTGCATCAATTACAATAAAAAGCATTGTTAACTAATACCCGAGTGCCAAATTACACCGCCAATTGTTTGAATTTAAAAACGGACTCGTTCATTTCATAAAATATAGTTGTGATCACGAGAAAAAAAAAACAAATTTATTCATGCCGCATGCGACTGAAATGCATCTGAATTGTCCGTGCCCGTGAAATGCGGTCTATTTGTGAAACAAAAGAAGCCGGTGATATCTCACTCGATAATTATCACTTACTGGGTGCGCCTACGCATATTCAAATATATAAACGTCTGCGTTAGACAAAAAAATCGGGCATGAATATGTCGGACCATGCTCAGTGTACGGTTCCGACTTCGACGCCGGTACAGTCAAGAGCATAAATAAGTGATCATTATGTACCTTGTAGCATTCAATCGTTTCACAATTTTGTATGACATTTCAAATACGACGTTAAAGTGACAAGGTAAATGAATGATCACTTATTTATGCCGTTGACTGTACTATGCATGGAAAAAGTTAACTCAAAAAAGAACAAGTATGAATGAATGAGTTATTTGGTGCTGTGTTAGACGATTTCCAGTAGGTATAAACACTTTTTTCTACTCGCGTTCTATAAAACGCTAGTATTGATATCGTTAATGGTATCAGAATACCACCTATAGCGTAACCATGGTTGCCATGTTAATAACAGTTCTATAATAATTATTAAGGCATTGTTATTACCGTGGTTACGGTCATTACGGATATCAGTCTTGGCGTATGGTGAATACTTAACATCCTAATCCTTACTTCGTTATTAATATTATACACGCGAATGTTTGTAAGTATGGATGGATGAATTTCGTACTGGAGATTCATTCCGGAAAATTTAAAAGTTCCCGAGGGAATAACGATATTCAAAATCTACGCGGACGAAGTCGCTGGCAGAAGCTAGTGTCTATAATAAACCGTTAAAATATTTTAATACCAATTAAAATTACGTATACAAAAACGCTAAAATAATGTTGGGACTAATTATGTGTTTAAAATTACATATTATTAATTTAGTAAAAATAGATGGCTAATATCCATCGATTTTTTACTTGGTTACCAAGGTGACGTTCAATATAGATATGAAGAAACTGGCGTTTCGTTGGACATTCCAACTTTTTTGCAAAACGCTATGTTTAGCTCGATTGCATGAATTTATTTTAAGCCATTCAAAAAACATCAGCTCTGAAAGAATTGGTCACCATAGCCATTTTATTTGAATAGTTATTTTCACACTTGTGCTTCTCTCCGCCTTTCCTACAAACATTTGCGCTGCATCTCGTTGTCTATTCTCGCGGCGGTGTGGGTTCGACTCCCGGTCGCAATAAGCGCGTGTTGTAATGGTATTCGCGACGTGTCGTCCCACCGATTTATGGCGGAATCGATTCCTCGTTTAAGAGGGGCCAGGAGACCAGCGTTGTTTGATATGAATCAGAAAAACGCTGAGGATTTTGAGGCACTTTTCGTACTTTTGGATCGCGAATATAAACATTTACCTCTTATTCATAAACGCTCAGCAGCTTAAGTGTTATTTAAGTATGCCATGTCTTTATCTGTTAACATGACATTTGAATTCGACAGAAAGGGACAGTGAATAATTAACTTAAATTATTGTTTTGTTAATTATTGTGCGTTAATAAGGGTGTTAGTATTTTATAATTTATTTACGTTATTACAAGTCATCAACACATTACTTTAAGCGAATTAAGTATATAAAAAGATGTAAAGAGTTTATTAAGGATCGCTACATCACAAATCCTTCGCTCTACACTATGTGCGTAACATGAAATTTAAAGACAAATCAACGAATCCAAAGAAGAATTAAATATTCCGAGCATGGATACACCTAAACGTAAACAACTGCTTCATAAAATATAATCCAATATTACTTGAATACACCTTAATGAGCTTATTACGCCTGTCTGGATTAATCACTGACAAGAGGGACACAGCGATACATTTAGTACTTAAGAAAATATCTCATTCCAACGTCCCTCTTGTTGACTTATTCGGATAGAAAAACAAACTAGCAAGCAGCAGCTATTGTCAAGATTTTTAGGATTGCGGCAAACGTCTTAAAGAGGGTAAGGATCGCTAAGTACGTCACAGATCCTCCGCAGCCTACACTATATGCGTAGCAAGAAATTAAAATGTCAAACACTTATCAACAATAAAAATGAAAGGAATAAACGTGTACTTTGCAAAAATATTAATTATCTACTGTAATAGTTACAAAAATAAAATTAATAAATTAATCTGTGTTGTTTTGAGAAATGTCAGGACTCTTCCATTGACTCTTTCATAACTTTCAATTTCTACATATGGTAACCCCAGTCCAGAGTCGCTAGAGTTTAAAACGTCTGTCGCCATTTTCGTGGCCACACAGACGCATCGCGAAAATATCTCCACGGCCTGGGGATTAGGGGCCACGACGAGCGCTATCCGATGAAGATATTAAGCACAGCGTTGCATTTTAATTTCCTACACTTATGACATTTCACCAATCTACACACGAACAGACCTAAGCCGCCATCAAAAATATTGCAATATAAACCTTGAGTTGATCCCGCAAAGTTGGGAGATGTTAGTTTAAATTTGTACTTGGTGCGTTTGGATTTTGCGAGCGTTTTTCGATTTTCGACTTTCGACCGACGGTTGCGTTGGGGCGTATAATGTCGAAATTTTTATCAATTTTATTGTTGTGAGGGTGGATTTTATTGTGGTTTCGCTTGTTTCTATGGTGTTTTATGTGGTTGATTTATAGAAGATGTTGTATGACATCATTGAAGATGTAAATTGAAAGGAATTTATGTCATCGTAATGAATTTTTGATGTACCGGTCCTATTCTAGGCGGTAAAAACTATATTGCCTTTGAATTGTTATCGTATTGTCAACGTTTAGTAGCTCTCATCTACTAGACAGTAATGGGCAATGGCGGCAGTATAAAAAACAATACCATTACACGTCAAAGACAATGTGGTTTTTACCGCATAGAATAGCGGACCGGATAAAGTTTGCAAGAAGAAGTAAAATATAAGACTTATGTTTTAAGCTTGCTTTGCTATGGTAATCATATTGTTGATCAATGTAATGACAGCCTTGTTCCATGCGGCCCACTTGCACGTAAATGTTGATTTATTTATTTATTTAAGAAAAAAAGAACACAAGCAGTCAATATTGTGACACATTGACAAACAGTGTTCAAAGAAGACATAATAAAAATCTAATAAATAAATCTCCTTAATAAATCTTTAGAAAGAATTACTACAGCAAAAATTCAAATAAAACCAGGTATACAAATTAACAACTTAATTTCTGCGGTTTTACGAACTGCGGAAACTTTCAGTAACAGTAAACATTTATTTTTAATAACTTAATGGGGAGTTAAACATATATAACAAAAACAAATGTTGCCCTCCTGTTGCATAAATACCTATTACATATAAAAACCGGTGATGTAAAAATATTATTAACGTACTTACCGTCAAACTAAAATCCTCGACAAACTATTTTAAAAAAGAACCATAAAATGGCAACACATTCAGATAAAGGGCTCAAACTTATTATTCTCTTGGTCTATTTCAGAGTTAAAAAAAAATACGGAAATTATCTGTCACTGTCAACTTTGTGAAATGGAGTAGGTATAGTGTCAAGTTACTGTCTGTACGTTACTATAGTGTGTGGCAGACATCAGAACCCTTACCATGAATAACCTTAGTCTCTCGCTTGTCACTAAGCACTTTTGGGTACTGTGAGGGACAGAGCGTTCGACTCGCCAGCGAGTACTATAATTGTTACTCATGGTAAGAGTACAGAGGGCGCGACAGCGTGGGCGGACCGACCTATTAAGGCGACAGTGGCGGAAAATAACGGCAGGCGTAAGCGGTGGTGACTACTGGGATTTATTTCCTATCTGTTACTGTTGGTAAGTATTGGGAATCCATATTCTCAGCTGTCATAAGATGGTGGTAACAACTTTGTTGTTCCGTTACCAGTAGTGGTAACATAGTGGTGGTAGGTGGAAATACTCATTACCTACCACTGGAACTGAGCTAGAATATGAAATTTACTGGAAAGCTCTTTACTTGATATTTTTAATACAGAAATTCAATGCAAAATATAAATTCGTGATGGTTTTTAGGTAGGTACTTTTAAAGGATCAGAATGTGTTGACTAAAAGTTAAAATAACTATAGAATAAGTATGACATGCCTTCGATAAATACCATTTCAACGATACTCAAAGCTTAACTATGAAAGAACCTTTTCCGTTTCTGTTTATTTTGTTGTTTTATATGTTCCTGATTGTACAATAAAGTATTTCTTATATATATGTAAAAAGAGAATAGTCCCGCAAACAATTACCGTACTCGCTAGCGAAGTAGCGAGTCGAATGCTCTGCCCCTCGTGCACTGTAAGAATACTGCTTCGACTCGCTAGCGAGAACGGTAATTATAACTTGTGGTAAGGGTACAGATCTAGCTGCGCGGGCGCCGCTATTCTCGTCGCGCGCGCAGGTCAATGGGTTAGGGAAATTCCGCCGCCCATTCACCGGATCACTCTGGTTATTTATAGAAAGGGACCGCCGCTGATAACATACTCGCGCCAACTCGCTCCAACCTTACGTTTGTAGGCGTGTGAGTTAACATATACAAGTTGTTTTTTTTTAAAGAAAGTATTATTTTTGTTCTAATTTCAACTGGTAGAGAATGCCACTAGGCATTAAGTATATCCATTATACTTATTTTTTTAGAAGTAAAATATACCTAAATAAATTAGGTAATAATTAAAAATACCTATATAAGAGGTTGGGTAAACAATGATAAATTTCAATTTACTTTTTAATCCACAGTAATAGTAATCGCTGAAATACATATATATAATTGTTCCGTTGTGGCAGACGGGCATACAGACAGACCGTTAGACGGACGGACGGTGATTTTTACTACTTTAATACAAGAGCCAGATAAATATTTATAACAAGTGCAGTAGAAAGACCAAAAAGCAACTGAGAGCAATTTATTTTCAAGGATGTAATTAGAAAATCTTATGAAAGTCACACGAAATTTAAATAATTCTGTACCAACAGAGAAATGAGGAAAATATGCTATTTGAGTAGGTACTAGCCAGCCAGATGGCAGTAGTTAATAAAATATGGTATTTTAATTAACCGGAACTTGTGTGGTTTCCACTTCGGGTACACAGCCTCTGAGAATTGCAACCGGGTTTTCCCGGTAAAGTGCTTTCTCTTCTATATCTGTATTTGTTTTATTTTTAATGATTACGACTAAGTATTTAAAATAGATAAGCGGCAGATAATAAAAACAGCAAGTCTAAAGAAAAAAAGCTTTAAAAAATACTCAACTGCCATATCATGTATTTATTTTTTATTTCGCCAATTTCACATTTAAATAATTTTAATATAGCCTAAGACACTAGTGGTTACGTCGAATCTAACCACGTATAACTTATTAAAATCGGATTATCCGTTTAGCAGTTACAAGCGGACATAGTCGGACATATACACGGTGGAATTTAATCGGTGAACAGGAACCCATTTTTCTAATTCAGTAATCGATGGCGGTCACGTTTATGTAGTACTTAAGTGGAACCAAGTTTTTTTTTATCATAACTATTTTTTAAGTTGAAATTAAATTTTAATTAAAATTTATTGTCACCCTACTAATGGTTTAGTCTGAAAAGTTTAATACCTCTTTTCAAACTATCAGCCATATAAACTTAACGTAGATAACAAATGGCGGCAATCATTTATTGACGTCTGATCTGTCTAGTTTCCCGCCAAAGCCAGCAAGCACTTGACGTATGTACACTTACGAGTAACTTCCCTTGAATAAAAGTAGGGTGTCCATTTATTCAGTCAGTGTACATTTTACCGATGTTAATTAAGTGTGATTAATTAGATTGTGAGCTATATTGCACGAGATCTCACGTATTGGTTTCTATGTAGATTGATAATTAAGATTTTTGGATACCTGATCACCGATATTCCGCCGTGTATACAACCCAAACACATAAAAAGTTCGTGTATTAATTGCTATTAAAAAAAATCGGGTCCGTAAGGTTTATAAATCATTTGTAGGTCAATGCATTCTTTTCTATAATAAATTACCTGACTCAGTTTTAAAGTTACCATTTCCAGTACTTAAAAGTTACTTGAAAAAGTCGTTGATGTCTAAAGCTTACTATAGGGTCGAGGACTAACTAACAGATAAAAATGCTTGGCCTAAACTTAACTAAACACCTAAATAACTGAATAATAAAATGGGCATAAAAAATATGTAAATATTGTATATTGTCTAGGGGAACACGGTTTCTGTAGGAGAATGTATCGAAACTTTGAATGTGGTGGTTGTCTTGCACTGTCGTAGGACGGTATATATTCTTTTTTTAAATATATATATATATTTTTTTTATTACTACTACTTATTACTCCCTATGAAAATTCTTAGTTTTGACACATTTTCCTGCTCAAGCTACGCTTGAATGTTAAGCTTTATAATTGTATAATATCATATGTAGTATTTAAAAAAAACGACTGACTGTTGAGTTTCTTGCGGCGTTTCTTCTCAGCAGTGGTCTTTTGCGAAGCGCTGGTAGATTTTGACGTGTAAAAGTGCCCGTGCGGCCTACTTACTGAATAAACATCTTTTATCTTTTATCTTATCATAACCCTTTTGGGCTTTGCCGCAGTCGGGTAAAAATGCAATCACGTTGATTTATTTGACATTTTAAAGTAATCGATCTTGATTATCAACATGAATCAATAGATATCATTATAGATCAATTTATCGTAAGACACTATTATCTAGCCTTACGTTTTTTCGATAAGACGCAAAAATCATACATTTCACCATTTACCTTGAATCCAATCGTTTCCTACTTCGATGTCACAGAATACAAATTTACAAAGTTACCAGTTCCAAAAAAAACACCGACGTGCTAACGGCGCTAGTGAAATGAGTACGTGATAATGTGAGCTCTAGGTTTAGCCGGGTGCTCGGGTAAGTTTGCAAGGATAGATCGTGACGCAATAATCCGTAGTGGCGAGCGGCCAAATAGCCGATAAATTCGCTAGCTTCCTCAATTATAGTTGCGTCTTTTGTCTAATCTGAGCTGGTTTTATATTTGGGTCAGTGGGACTGCGGCACAGCTTACTGATGTAAAGCCACTCGCGATAGCCGCTGAGTTATCTTAAACGAAACTTACATCATATAAAAAAACTAGACTAGAGACTAGAGGTCACAATCGTGTTTTAGACGTTTTTCCTACTTTACTTTTACCGAAATGTAACATAACATTAACCGTAGAAATGCTTTATCAACCCTACCTAGCATACGCTATGCCAGCCAAATTAAATTTGAATCCAAAACCTTGTTGGTTCTTCTATTACTTCATAGCAGAAACTTATGAGAGACAGATTGGTAATCAGAGAGTGGCATAGGCAATACATCGGGAAATCATACAGATACATAATGGGGCTCTATTCTACTCGATAAAACTATGTTGTTTTTGACATGTTATCATATTGTCAAGAGCTCTGTCTCTGATTGTTCTCTACACAAAATAAAGAAATAAAAATTAGTAATAACAAAATTTAGAGGACAAAACTGCATAGTTGTAAATTGTGATTGTTGTATATGAACGTTAATTCCGTACGAGCTTAACAGGACCTTACTTACCTATATGTAATAAGATCTAAGTTTTCTTGGATATAAAGAATATAATCGATATTTTATTCGGTTTTTATCAACTAAGAGGCGACCTCTCCCTTTTTTTTAGAGTGTCACGGTTTTCAGGAAGAGTAGACTAGCCGCGTCATTATTTCGCTGCGTAATGATATAGTTCGTAGTAAGTGGGCGCCTGCGCATGTGTCACGTGCTTTTCGTTACGCAAATCTGCGATGGAGTAGTCTGGCTCCTTCGAAAGGGTTCTGACACTTTTTAAGTCCACATAATCGCGAGTTTTTCTTAACAATTGATCTAGATCTAAACAAAGCTCTGGGCTTGTACTATGGATATTGAAATATTCAATACTTTTTTAAATAATGATGAAAAAATTTATTGAAATAATTTGAATCATTGCCGATGATAAAATACGTTTAAGTAATAAACCTATTTGAGACAAGCGTTTCCGATTCCATGTTTCTTTTTCAAGAAAGATTTTTTTAAATAGAAAAATTCATGCCTTCGCTGAAAGTTCTCGCACTCGTGTACCAAACACGTGTTTAACCCCACGCATGCAGGTATGGGGTTTAAGCTTTATTTAGACGTTACAACACCCAATGACACAACATAATTTGCAAACGAGTGTTGCTCCATCGACAGAACCTTGAATTTATCCTTGGCAATTTGGAACGTGACTCGTGAACGTGACCCAACACTTCAAACTGGAGTCGGTGGCATTGAATTCAAATGTACATCTACGTTAATGGCCTCCACACGTCCCTCCGTCTGTCTCTAGACTCTCAAGTGTCTGGAACTGTGGAGTGTTTCAGAAAGCAACAAGTTGTAGGTACAGAAATAATTTGACTATTGTTATGTAATTATGTTGCATTCACACAGGGAGGTAAAATATAGGATGTACTAGCGTTTGCCCGCGACTTCGTCCATGTAGGTCTCATTTATGCACATGTTTGCCGGGATGCATCATGTAAATAATTATGTATTATAACGGGATACAAAAATCTAACAAATTTTTATCCAGGATAAGGTTATTATAAATGTCATATTTTGTTTTTTGTTTTTATAAACATAAAATTCACCACACAATCGTAATTATTCCTCTCCGATTATTTATATGCCCGCTATATTGTCTGTCTGTTTATAGTGGGTTCGGGAACGTCGCCGTTTCGATTGTAAACGAATTTTCCGAGTTTTGTAAATACTTGAAGCGTGTGCATATAACTTGATCAGAGTACAAACAAATTGGTAGGTAACACAAATTTAAAAACGAAAAAACATCAGAATATTTATTATCATTATTATGTTACAAATTTCAAGCATTTGGTACACTTATCAGCGTCGAAATCCCGCGAGTAGTTTTTCCAAGTTGTCCTGTTCTATATCCTTAAAATAAAGTTATAATTGCAAACGCGACACACACCTATATCCGGTATATAGCGGTTTCCTGTATTAACGATATGGAAAAAAAAACCAGTGAGTCAGGTCTCTAAAAAGATACGCCAATGCAAAGAGACCTAAATAAAATAAACAAGCACGCGGCCGCGATTGCTGTCAAGTAAATAAGTACTATGAAAACGTTGACAATACGGCAACACATCAAAAGACCAAAATTAATATGGTTTAACCGTGCCAGAATATTTTTTTTTATAGCATTGAGAAGGCAAACGAGCACACAGGCCACCTGATGGTAAGTGGAAACTGTGACCCATAAACATTCGCATTTACAAGACTGCAAGCCTAAGACTGCAAATGCGTTGCCAACCTTGAGGACTAAGACGGAATGCCTATGCTAGTCATTACACCGGCTGTCTTATCCCCAACCGGAACACAAAAATGCCAACACTCGCTGTTTGGCGGTAGGTTAATGGATAAGATGGTGGTACCGATCCGGATGGACCCTGCACAAGCTCCTACCACCCGCAAAAACAATCTCATCCTTGTTTTTATAACTTAAGTTAACGATGAGGATGCGGATACCCTAGTTGTTAGCGCAGTATACACAGTAAATCTTCTTCAAACAAAGGTCTTGCATGTGTGCGTGCCTCGACCGTACGCACCGCAAGCCACCACTAGTAAACTCAACAGAACGCACCAAGCCGGTTTTGTAGAGTGCGTATTTAGTATCGACCGACGCGCTACGGTGAAGCCCTAGCACCGAAACGGCAATAGGTAATAGGAACTCCCCAAGACGAACTACGTTTCTATATTATAGGTATACTATGTTGGTAGTGACCCTGCCTACAAAGTCTGTGGTCGTGGGTTTGATTGAGTCTGAGATGGGGTCTATGTAAGTATGATTTCTCTATTATAAGTATTTTAATCATAGTCTACGCCCACCCATAGTGCAAGCCTAGACCTTATTTGGTACTAGGTATAAAGGACATCATCCGGGTTTCATACATTTTTGGTCCAAACAAAAAAGTGCCGGCCAAAAAAATGAAGCTATATTCTGTTACATCTTATTCGCCTGAGCATTTGTTATTATGGCACCAAAGCTGTAGTACCAATAACCATAGTTTTATTCTAGTTAGAAAATTAAATATTTCGGTGAATTGAACTAACAAAAACCAATGAATTATACCATACTTTACATTTGAACATATTTTGGTAAGATACGGTGGTTTCAAACATTTTTTTGGTGCCATAGTAAGAAATGCTAAGGCGGGTAAATTGTATCAGAATAAAACATTTTTTTTTTTGGCCGGCACTTTTACTTTTGGACCAAAATGGAGGATGTCCTTTGTACGAGATTGTCCCATGACATTTATTTATTTAAAATTATATTCAGCTCGCCTAGTATGGCTGCGTTGATCTCGTGACAAAATGTGGATAAAACAGCAGTCACTTTCTGACTCGTATATATAGTACGAGAGTGACGGATGCTGTTCATGTTTCGCAGAGCTTGAGAACAATAATGGTCTGTAGTCTTTAGTTTAATAATGAGTTCAGACTGTGCCGTTATTTATTTATAAAGATTGTAAAAAAGGAATCCTATCGCAATCTCTGCTTGCGCTAGCGGAGCGGCCCACCGGGAGTTGCTGAGTGTTGCTATGTTTAGGTACCTAGTGTATTTATTTTGCGTGTGTACGCGGGTAATAAAGCTTTTAACTACCGGCAACACGGCGCTTCCCACGCACCGGTGTTGCCAAATTTTGTGATGAAATTCTTGATTTTTATACTTTCGTTTATGAATAACTACTAAGTGAAGTCCATGTATAAGTTTAATAAAACGTGAAAATAGCTGAAAAGTGTGAAGCTATAAAGGAGATACATATATGCTTCATAATTTAGTGAATCAATTATTTAAGACCCCCGCCGCGTACGAACCGATAATCTTTATTTAGGACAACCGATTTTTTGCTAAAACAGCGTTATAAAAAATATACAAAAATATAATAGTAGATTGTTCAACAAGGGACTAAAACAAGCCATAATGACACGAGATGTTTAGCCACGCGAGCGAGCTTGCGAGCGAGAGTGGCTATAGTTCGAGTGTCATTATGGTTGTTTAGTCTCGTGTTAAACACTCTACTTTTCACTTCGAATGCGAGAAAAAAAAAACTCTTTTTGTAATAATTTTGCACCGTTGGCATTTTGAGGTTATTTCCACGGCCTAAAAATGGTCCATACACAATCTCTGAAAATGGCGATAATCCTCCATTCATTAACAACGTGATGTTTAAATGCTTGCATATTTAGCCAACAGATACAAACATGAAAATTATTTGGACCATGCCTAATAAAATAGAACTATCCCTAATATATTTAAATATATTTATATTAGTAATCATTAATCGTGTTTCACGAAATTAAATCTTTTTTTTAATAATTTTGCACAGTTGGCATTTTGAGGTTATTTCCACGGCCTAAAAATGGTCCATAGACAATCTCTGAAAATGGCGATAATCCTCCATTCATTAACACCGTGATGTTTAAATGCTTGCATATTTAGCCAACAGATACAAACTTGAAAACTATTTGGACCATGCCTAATAAAATAGATTTTATCCCTTATATATTTAAATAGATTCATATTTGTAATCATTAATCGTGAAATTAAATCGATTAATTTATATTTTTTGCAAGAAAAATGATCCATATACAATCACTGAAAAAGGCGATGATTGGCAGTTTAAGGGTTTCCAAAGTAAATTAAAAAGAAAAAGTACTTTAGTCCCTAGGGAGTAAAGTGTAGTTTTATTCCCTAGAGATTAAATACATCACTTTAGTCCGGCTATACAAGCCAATTGTGAGTCATTTTAGAGCCTGAGAAGTGAAAAATAAAGTTTACTAACACCATTAATACGCGCTTATTATACAACCAGTTATACAACCCGTTACCAACCAGACAGAACCACCTAAGAGCGCCACCAACCAACACCAGGTGCGAGGAAAAAAAGCACCAATAGGAGAGCTGCGCTGAGTGCGGCTACCAAAATGAAGTGTTCCTATTGGTGGACTTATCCTCGCACAGCGCTCCGCTACCGCGCACAGCTTTGGCGGATATTCACCGTAACAAACAGTAACTTGGCAACACTGGTTTGTGAGCGAAAGCAATAAAAATTTGCACGTCACAAGGTTGGATACGCGCGCTATTTTCACGATTTCACTACGAATTTATTTCTGCTTCCATCGATTTTTAACTATATTCCAAGGGCCAACATTCTTCTTAGGATGGCGACAGTTGCCAGCTGGAAATAGTTTTGGCCGCTGCCGACCGCCATCATGGATTATATTACCTTTGATAGTTATTCTCTTGACGTCTCTTAGTCATCTTACCGTTTCCGTTCTCTAAGGGAGTCAAACGGGACCCTATTACTAATCGTAGGTACGCTGTCCGCCCGTCTGTCCTAACTTTAACGAGCTTCATCTTTTGAATCGTAAGAGATAGATTGATTGTTTTTTCATAGTATGTGTTATTTTGGCGGATTTTGTAAGAAACAAAAATTATATCAAGAGACTTCAAGAGAGTTCCCATACAAGAAACGCTTTTCCGCTTTGGTAAAACGTACATTGATATTAATGCTTTTGACTGTACTTACCTGACGAGCACGCCAGGCAACTTAAGTTTTCCTAAGTAATTGTGAGGTGCGGGGAGAGGGCATTGGTGACTAGCCGAAATTTTTCGTCCCTCACCCCCGCACCTCAAGCTTACCCCGGCTGTCAATTAAGTTGTACGTCTATTCACTTGAAAACGTCGATAACCCAAATATTAGCCCTGTAAATGGGTGCAAAAAAGGGGAGGTGTGGATGGAAAAGTTGAAAGAAGGCTGTTTTTTCAGATAGGTATACGAGTAGGTATATGCAAGTTAGAGAAAAATGCAAAATAGGTGAGGTCATTTTTGAAAATCGACTGTTTTTTGGAGTTCATATCTAAACAACGATTGAAAATAGGTAAAAAAATGTATAGAATCAAAGCTGTAGTGAATTTTATCAGCTGTTATAATGCAATACAATAATATTTCCTATGATGCATCGTTTTCAAGATGTTAATAAAAAACCAAAAATCGGGACCTTCTTTGTACCTAGGGCTCACCTCAGCTCACCGGAGATATTTACCCTTTTTATGCTTAAAAGCTTCTTAAATAATCCGCAGAACAATGAATATTTTATATCAAATATTATCAACATACTCGTAGGTAGTCTACACGTATACGTTGATGATGTACTAGGCAGGTAAACTCAAAACAAAAAATCACCATGTTGCTCCAACCTAATTCATATGAGACCAACATATATTAGTACGGAAAGAGATGTCACATTAGTGTACAAAAAATGGTAGGTGTCGCTGACTCACAAGTGTCAAAAAAAAAAGTTTGAAATGTTTGACATCCAAAAACACCAAGTTAATGTTGACCTAGAGACCTGTTTTTTTGCAAAATTATTCCTCTTCAAGCCATTAACAACATACGTTAAACACAAAAGAAACGGATCAGTAGTTTTTTAAATATTTAGAAAAGTAAAAAAAACTTTCAAGTGACATTTCAAGGAAACTGTCAATAATTGTGACATGAAACTTGGCAGATTAATAACTGTCACTATGACCAATACATAGGATATACTCATTGGCTAATAACGCCAGGGGCATTTTTTGTTCCCTTACCCGGCTATAGCCTTTATTGACATACCAGAAATATAGTATGTAATTTCAACCTTTACACGGTGAATAGTAATTTAAAGTAAACTATAAGTCTGGAGCTCTGGCTTGAGGTGTCGACTCGTGATCGTAACATAGAGTTCAATCCATTTAGGTACCTAAATACACTACCTGACTACTAACTTACTGTTGTAAGTGGTCTGAAGAACAAACATTGTGTTAAGGAGGGTCCACATTTGTGGGATTTCATCGCAACATGGTTCCGTGACCGTGTCAGTACCGGCTATGACCACGGTATTTGTCAAGTTACGACGTACTTTCACCAATGTGACCCATTACGAGCGCATGATTTCATGTCCACATTTAGCGTAACCCATCTAAAAAGGATACAAATGTGTATCCGTAGCCTTGCCGTATGAGAAGTTCGCCGTTTCAGTGAATTTTCTCAAAATATTGGCAATAATTCCTTTGATTTTTAATTAACACACGATATTTAATTCTTAACACTGATGAAGAGTAGCAAAGCCTGGGTCTACCGTGCAACGTCACCAGACGTCTATTTCTACACGCGAGTGAACTTCGCGATTCCACGTAACCAATGTTAATTTGATGCGCGGATCAATCCGATTCCGCCTGGCGACAAGGCGCGCGCGCACGTGCCAATATACCGGTCAAGGGGGAGGATTGCGATTAGGAACACGTACCTACTGATTTCACCCATTCCTATTTGACTCAATGGGTAACTTCATGGCTTTGAATTATAGAATTTGATCCTGTCATGTTACTGTCTTCTGTGTTAAACACGTGTACTAGCCACACAGTGCAACCATTTTCTTAATATAGATCGGCCATCTTCGTTTTTGTATGAAACACGAGTGACGGATATACGGTCAGTTGCGAGCGCAAGGGAGTAACGTAGGTATACAACGTAGTATTCGTTGTTTATCTCCAAGGTTTGTTCTAAGTATAAATATACCGTTTCATGTCTGGGGACCGCGTTTATTTTACTTTATCTGTCCAGGGCATAAGTTCCCTATAATATGTTCAGAAACGAAAAGCAAATGGCCAATTAGCAAATCTGTTTCTGTGGTTGCATCGCAATGTTTAAATGACAGTATAGGTAGCCAAAACTTTAATCACATTCAAATTTCGAACATCTTTTTAAAAATAAGCAATCATATTTGGTTGTGATTATTGAATAATGCTGGTAGGTAATGCTTTTTGACATTCATGGGTGCATTATATTATGGCTGATTAAATGTTAGTCATTTGTTTCTAACTTTCGAATAGTTCCGAAGAACAGAAAATAATAGTACATTGTGCATCAAGGGTAGTATGAAGGGAATTACTAACGAGAGTTTAATGACTCGAGTTAGTAATCCCCTTACTGCCTGTGATACACACAATGGTTTTCATCACATTTGCGAGGAAAAAGAACAAAGAGAAAACACTTTAACTCTGCAAAATATAAAGAAATAACTTTTGACGAACGGGAACGTAAATGGAAACGATATTTTTTTTGTGACCTCTACTACAGATAATAACTGCGTTTAGTTTCGACCTGGATTCGAGCCAGATTTAGCCAATTTGATAAAAATGTATAATTACTAAAATTAATGATAAATGTTGATATAAACTAGAAATAGGTATAAAAATAATGAAGTTTAATGAAGCGTATAGGTTTTGTGTAATGTAAGTTAGTATAGGTAATTTTTAAAGATGAAATTAGAAACCGATTTAATTTTTGGCTGAAAATTAAACCTCCTTACTCAGAAATGATGTAAGAAAGAGTTGCAAATTTTAAAAAGAAAGTCATTACTCCCTAGGGATGACAAACTCGCCATAATTCCCGCGGGAATAATTTAGGCCATTGTCCTTCTGTATACAGGCATGGAATAACACCATTTACGAGCAAGTGTGATGAAAAAGTTATTAAAATGTAGGCCATCTTGTGATGATGTAGAAAACTTATGATATGCATGTAGATCAAGTTTTTTATGCGACTGTTCGCATAATTGGGCATTAAAACACTCGCCTTTCGGCTCGTTTCATAAAACCACACTTGTGTTAATACCTCTCATTATGCTCCAGTCACATAAATAACTATTATGGTGTATTAAAATATACCATCGCATCGTCGTGATCCGACTGAAGAATGATCGCCGCTACCCTGCCGACGATCAAGCCATATGGGGTAACCACCGGTCAAGTGGTTACCCCCACGTGATCACCATTAAATAGAGTGATTAAAGAGGAAGGTCTTTATGAAAAAAAAAACTGGATTATGAACGGGTGTTACAAAAACCAAAGCAAAGCGAGGGCGTGTCGCTTAATACATCATTAAATAAGTATGTGGGAATGTCTACCGCAGTAGATTAGTGTCTACAGCTAAGAGCCAAGGTGTTCACTAATCCATGTATTAATCCAATCGGCGCCGCAACCCGCGCAGGCGCAGCCTGTCGAATAATTTTAACTCGTCGACATAGTTACCGATAACGCGGCACTGGTTCAAGGACAGAGGACAGAGAATTTTCACGAGACCGCCGCAAACGCAGATCGCAGTGAACATTGTAGGAACAGTGTGGAAACTGAAGCCGACCGATTTATAGAAAAAATAAGTAATAATAGAATATAATAGAATGGAAAAAACTTAATTCACCTAAAATACAAAAAAATCACAAAAAATTAAATAAAATAAAAAAATAAAAACTGTGACCGTTCTTCATTAATATAATATTTATTGTATACATTTCGTATACCTTCACTGTTATTTATAGTACCTTTAAACGCGCAATTCTTGTTTATAATATAATCTCAAGCTCGGAAACAGCTCCAACGATTTTCATGAAATTTAGTATGCAGTCGGTGTCGGGGGCGATAAATCGATCTAGCTAGGTTTCATTTTCGGTCATCCAGGTACTTTAAATTAAGTACTTAAGTAAGTGATTGCTGGAGTGGAAATTCTTAGCAAAAGCCTATGTCCGGCACTCTTGTATTATGGTCGCTTTTATCACGGTGAATAAAGCGTCTATTCAGAAAGTGACAGATGTTTCGGTTCACTAACTAATGTTGTACCGGATCATCATCTGGCAAACTGTACCATTTTACAAAGTTGTAAAAAAAAGAAGGTACCGTTCTTCCTGCCGCATTATTTAACATTTTTGCCTGCAGAAGGCCATGTGACCTGTGTACTTAATAAATATGTAATGGTATAAGCACAAATACTTTTTTTGCGGAATGATAATGTACCCAATAATACGTTTGTTCTGTCTGTTTTATCCACATCTATTCACATAGATTAACACGAGAATAATAGGCCCGCAGTGGATATCTTTCAAGTGTCGACTGATGTTTTATATTGTCACAGTAACCCCCCCCATCCTTTAAACCCTAAATCCTCATGCATCTTACTGTTCTACTGTGTACTGCGGCGACCCGTTTCGATCCTCGTTTCAGCTGATTATACAATGTGTACGTCATAAATTTGTCTTTTTATTGCGCGTTTATTAATTTACACGAGCTCAATAGATGGCGCTACGAAGGCTATTAGCATAGAATTAGGTACCCGAGGAATTAAAGAGATATTTGTCTGGTGTCAGGCGATAATTTAAAAATAAATCTTTGTTTTGCATAATGCAAAGTTGTCTAGCTAATTAATTATTGACCTACGTCTTTAAACAAGAACTACATCTACGCAGAATATATTTGAAATAAAAATGTTTCACGACACTGCAACGTACAAACTAAAAAAAAAACAGTAATACAAGTTTATCGTGCATAGCCTAGGTCAAACATTTTTTTTGTATTTTTTTTTCAGATAGGTACCCTCGTCTTTTAATTAAATTTAAAAAAAAGTTATTATCCCAGAACAACCTATTTCCTGTTAACAGCTTTTAAGATAACTGTTACTGGTAGCTATATAATAAAATGTACTAAGAATTCAAATTTTAAAAAACGACATGAAGATGTTCACGCATATATACAATATTTAAACATTCCACGGAAAAGTTTAAAGTACATTACTGGCCTTGTACTAACTCCTGCGCACAGCAACGGCATAGCAACGCGATACGTTATACTCGTACGTATTCTTACACGTGTGGTTAAATTATTATACCTATTAGGAAGGCCGAATACTCATAGTAGAACAGATATTTAAATAAATAAAAGCTATTTATTACTCGTATTTAATACACTTTAAAATTTATAACAAAGTCGTCTGTGTGTTTGCGACGATCTCAAAAACGAATGACCTGATTTTGATGCGGATTTCTCCACCAGATCATGTCATGGAAGGTTTTTGTGTATAATAAATTCTAGTACGAATGTTACAGAAAACTCACATAAACTGAAACGAAACCAGGGCGGGTCGCTAGTTACTTATAGAGAAGGGCCGAGACTTTGTGTGCGCAGAATTAATTTCCCGTGAATATTTTTTCCAGTTAGTGTTACATTTTCGGAAAATCCCCTCTTAGTGAATTCCCTCCAAATATCAAGTTTTTTTATTTCACAAACAGGTTAAATATTGAATGCTAATACGCTGATGAAACTACGCCAACTACGCACTCAGTTGTGACATGTTTTTTTTTATTATTATAAAGCACAGATAAAATATTCATGTCATCCATCCCTAGTAAATATTGAAAAAGCCAAACTTAACGTATTCCAAATCACGAAGACCGTGCAGAAGACCCCATACGTCAAGTTAACATGTTTTTTTCTACGAAATTAGCTGTATTTTTAATATGGACGCCACTTTGCACACAAGCGACGTCTGCTAGCGTCACGTGTCGGAAACGCCGCTTGACGACAATGACGTTGTTTAGTCATTCATGGTGTAAGACGGCCTTACGCAAGTCCGTTGACTTGGCCTTTATGAATCGACTATTTGCAAGGAAACAACCTTTTGAATACATTATATTTCGTCTATTATAAATATTAAAGCATTACGTTTGTCTGTTTGTACGGCGCCAATAAAAACTTATCGGTGCGCGTTAATCTTTACTACCGACATTGAGTTATCTATAACATAAGTTGGACTTATAAGGGTGTCCTGAAATTTCAATATGCGTACGCGTCGTGTTGCTGTCCTAGGTTATTTGTAACGCGAAGAGAGAGACAAGTGATTTGTGTTACCGAAGGCTAACATTTGCACGTGTTTGATGTTGAAATATTTTTTACGATTCTTTGTCTTTAAATGTATGAATATTGGTTTAGCCTTGAAATATCGAAACTCACTTCATAGAACGTTTCACTTCGCCGAATTTTCATTTCATCGACAGGCATTTATTTCCACGTGCTGGAGTTTTTTTTTTTTGTGGTCACAAGTCTAACCTATCCTAACCTACGTTACGTAACGAATGCTTAAGATAACCTGAACACTATAAGGTTTCAGCAGAAATTAATTTTCGATGAAATGGAATTCGGTGAAATGACAAATTCGATGAAACGTTTCTCGATATTTCAAGGGGATCCTATGAATATTGTATAAGTAATTTGTAAATGTAATAGAAATATAAATCTTTATCCAATTATTACAAAGCACACACACAAATGACAAGCCAATAGAAATCAAGATGCAAATTAGGGCGAAGGAAATAAAAATGCCTTTACTAGTTAACTATACTACATTTATGTATAAAAAACCATTAGTTGTAATTTTATTTTTACATTAAATCCTGATCCAAGCTTATCCTCTCTAAATAGACAAGTAAACCCTCAGCGCGACAATAGCTAAAAAAAAAACAACGCTATGCAAATGATATTAGGCAGTAAGTACGCCGCGAGACTGTATATGCGCGTTACATAGTATGTATGTAATTTATTCGAGGCGTATTACCATCCAAAAGACAGGAAGGGAACAAGGTTACCGGGTTACGGGCAAAGTAGGGGGCTTATCTTGACAAACATAAGTTAATACGCTTGTTTAGAATGGGGAAATATCATTAGATTTATCAATAATCTTGAGCGAAGGACAGTGACCACGCCACGTGTACCACTACATAATGTATGTAAAGGGCGATTATTATCGTTGCTAGATTTTTTTTACTATTTTTAATAAAAAAATAATAATAAGGATGTGTAAAGGACAATGGGCAAATTTGTATGGGCACTGTCCCCCCCCCACCAACAGTAACGGGATGCATGTCTATATGTTTATAAGGACCCAAAAAAAGACAAAATACTTATTTTAGTAGCAAAATCAATGGGATTTTTTTAATGAAAACAAGGGCCAAATAAGGCAAATCATCCATATATGTGTTCATTTTCAAACAAATTCCATACGATACGATTATGGTTTTCCAAGAAAACCCCATACATCTGGTGATCGTCTCCATAGTAAAAATACATAATGTTGCTGAGATCTATTAAATGAGACATGTTTCATTTCTGTTGGTGGGGGGGGACATCTGCCCATGGTCCTTTAACGTAAATTATTTATAATTATTTATAAACAATATAAATAGTAGTATTTGTGCAAAATGTGGTTACAGAATTAACAACAAGTTGTTAGAGTTGTTGGTAATCCTGTAGCTCTGCCTACCCCACTCTGGGAATGAAGGCGTGAAGTTATGTATGTATTGTATGTAGGTATTAATTACATACATGAATTGTTGTAACAATATCCTGTGAGCGCTTTTAGTTAAATTAATATTTCATACATACATACATACCTTCACGCCTGTAATCCCAGAGTGGGGCAGGCAAGGCATTACCTACAAGTTTAAAAATAGTACATTGTGCATCAAGGGCGGTAAGAAGAGGATTGCTAACGAGAGACTATTAGAAGCCCGACGCCGAAAGCGGAGGGCTTTTAATGACTCGAGTTTGCAATCTCCTTACTGCCCATGATACACACAATGATTTTCATCACATTAGCGAGGAAATAAAAACAAATAGAAAAAAACAAAATTAAACGAACTCTATTCGCTAAGCTAAAAGAGTTTGACAACTTTTTTTTGTCTTCCACATATAATGCTTAGAATTGCTTTTTTTTTAATCTTGACAAATACAGGCCATTCTGCCAGATTGTACAAATATTCAAAATGAAATTAATAAAATAATTGCGAATGTCTCTGAAATAATGGTAAAATAGAAATATAATGCAAACAAATGTGCCGTATAAGTTTAATTAAACAGTAAAATTGGTTTGTAGCCAAGTTTTGAATATAGGAAATAAACCTTGGCTGATTTTACACCTCCTTGGTCTGAAATGATGTACAAGTGGAATCTGTATTTTAAAACTAAACTCATAACTCCCTAGGGAGTTATGAAAATCTATAACTCCCGCGGGAGCTAAGTCGGCTATAACTGCCCTAAACGCCTGCGTGTTATAAAACCCTTTCCGAGCAAGTGTGATGAAAATGATATTTCCGTGACCACATTTTGCACAAATAGGCTGAGATGTTTACCAGCGTATTAGACAGTACTACAAGCCACGCGAAGACCTGGAGTGGCACTGTTCTAACCCGGCAACCACACGACTCTTTGTCATATCGTAATTTAAATATTATACTTACAATATTGCACAAGATATGAATAAAATAACTAAAGAATGCAATTAAGATAGTGCAAATTCAACAACTGCGATAGGTCCGGGATTTCGGGTTATCACGGGTTACTCCGCTTTTAGTTCGGGTCGTCGTCGGGCTGGCTATTTAACACAATTAAAACAGCTAAAGATTGTCTTACTTACAACTATTTTAATTTAATTACAACATGTTTATTGCACTTTCATTGTAGTAATATGTTGCACGTGATAGACAAGAATTAATTAAACAAATAATTTATTATACAGGGTGTATTTGGAAGTGTGGATCTAACGAAGCAGGTCGATAGAGGAGTTCTGCCATTGTACTAATTTCGGAGATATTGATCATATTAATTTGAATTTTTGTAATTTTTCCTTATGTCCATGTCACGAAAAATCGTTAATTTCATGTTTTATTTCACGAGCTTTTCAGTGGTATCTTACATTATTAGAATAATTACGAATTAGCAAAGTTTTTAAATCTATTTGCTCGTTTTTTTTAAGGCATCAACAAATTTAAGTAAGTAAATAAAGCAAGGCAAGAGCTCCGCCGAAAAAAAATTGTTAGGTATTCGAAGAGAAAAAATTGTTTTCGCCTAAACTAGAGGCTCCGTAAAAAAAAATTGTGGTGAAAAAGGGTTACGACGCTAAAAAAGTTTGAACCGCTGAATTAGGCTTACCACGTGTCGTCGTCTAAAAGCTATAAGTTCCTACTATAATCCTTACTAATATTATGAATTCGAAAGTTTGTATGTATGGATGTTTGTTTACACATTCACGCGGGAATGGAGATAGCTTATACACTGGATTAAAACATACGGCTACTACTCATCACGGAAAATTTAAAAGTTTGATTAATAAAGGACACCATGCGCCTTTTAAAAAATACGTAAAAAAAACTTTTCACATTACAGTACGTGTAATTACTTGTAAAGGGTGTACCCAAAATTTAAAGGAAAAATCAACGCATTTAAATACACGTTAATTAAAACTCGGTTCTCACGTTAATTACCGAAAACGAAAACGTGTATACAGATTATCGCACACAATTCTGGAATCCCGCCAGTATAAGGGGAGCTGTCGTTTCGGCTCTGTCCTTAGGTTTTTGTATCGGGGATGAAGGGTGGTAGAGGTCAGGTGTTCTGGTGGTTAAGATAGGTATGAAGGATTGAACTGGCTTGTTTAAACAAACGCAGCGGTGCGGTGAGCTTTGAAAAGAGGGTCACCGTTATGCTTAACACTATCGAAAATAAGATAGTCCGTTGGTTTGTTGTAGTTAATTGACATTTTAATTATGGACACAGTTTTTGAGCTTGGCAATTATTATGACTATATAGTGAGAAAGTTCAAGATTGATTAAACATACAGGCTGTTCCAAAAGGCGATATAAACTATACTACAGTTAAGACCATTCTTTATCGAGGATGAGCATGTCCGAGGGTATAATTATTTACAAAAAGTTCGACACTCTAGAAAATATGCCTACATTAATTATTGTTTAATTAAACCAATATCGCTCCGTTTTATAATTTGTGGCACCATCAAAATCATATCTCGTTATAAGAAGTCAGCAAGAGCTTCGCATTCCGCTAATGCCTCCACATACATAACAATATATGTACGGAACCCAAGGTGGGCTTAATTGGTGCAAGTATTTGGGGTTCCGATAACAGCTTCGAACCCCCTTGTGCTTTTAGCTGAGAAAACAAAGAGGCTTATAATAACTTCTTAATGGATGTCATATTAACATTTGTGTTTGTATACGTATATAGCTATATTTGTTTTAAGTATTTTTTGTTTCGAAAATTACTTAGCACTTTGTAATATTTTCCACACACTATTGTATTTGATTGCATCCAACATTACGCTGTAAAGAGATAACGATGTAATAAAGAAATATGTAGGCATTCAAAGGAACATGCCTGGGTCAGATATTTATGACCGCTATAAATACTGTGTTTAAATAACAATGGTTAAGAAATTTTGCTCGTTTGCCTTCTAATACCCATAAACTAAATAAATAATAAACAACCAAAACCGCCCATCTTCTATTACACGTATAGTGTTCTTAATTGTAGATATATGGTTTTGATTATTAATTTTTTGACGTAATCCACTTGTTCTAGAATTTTAAGTTTACTTTCGCTTTGAATTCTGAATGTGTTATTGTGTCTTTTCTGTCGATTTGTACGTAAATATATAAATACTTAGTTACTATTGAGGAATTCAAATATTTAGCCGGTTAATGACTTGATACCAGACGTAAATTTGCCGAATTATTCATTTCAAATAAAATGCGGACTATAACACTAATAGTACAAATCCGGTTGGTACCCATATTACCCGTCCCTTTCGTTCCTAAATTGCGACAGATTCAAGAAAGGGGGAAAGAACTTCTTTTGAAGATGTGCTTTATAAATACAGGTCACATTTGACTTGCAGATCGAGCCGTGACCTTCTCTAACTTAATTATTGCTCGATGATTGAGTTAGTAGGTTAATTTCTATAAATATTCAGTGATATTTACGGATTTTATAATGTTGGTAGACAACGAGCTCAAAGTCAGAGCCCCGGAAAATCTCGAGATACGCAGAAAATATTCCCGAAAGAAAACTGATAATCGATTTCAACGTAAACGGAATCACGCGCAAAAGCTAGTATTAAGTAAATACCTATAATAACTTTACATGTAATATCTGATATTACAAATAAATGATAGTATGAGCACGAGTATTAACCTAATAGTAAAGTTTCCTTGCAAACATTCGTTAAAAACTATAAAACGTAGCGGTTCAGAAAATCACAAAAACCATTTGTTAAGACGAATAAACCTCATTTTACTAACGTGTGCATAAAATCAACAAAAGGCTGTAAATACGTAAATCACCTTGATTATGTACGCACACCTAATTGTTTATAATATGAAGGTTTTCCCCAATTACCACCGCACTCAAATCAAAATCGGCTTAATGAGTTCCCAACTTCAAATACACTTACGTCGTTGTGGTATAACATTACCGCGGCTGTTATGGGACGCCTTGGTTAAGGCTGCTAGATGTCGTAAATTAATCTAAATTATTACGGTTTCGTTCAAGATTTATGGCATCACTTTTGAAAGCAATAATCTTTACTTTATCATTGCGATGTCGGTTAATAAATAACTTGCATTTCGGGATCGCTTTATACTACAGCGTGTTCTGTAAATTTACGAAACAGACGGCGTTAAAAATATATTTGTTGAACTGTACACAAAGTTTCTCATTTTCTAATTTGGTTGGAGTAGTCTTATATCTATATTGTTTAAAGTTATTGTAATGCATCGTCTTAATATCGCTAAAAGCTTAGCTTGAGCGCTTGTATTTAACATTAAACGCATCCCATGAGCATTCAGCACAGCTTTTATGCAAAATGGTTTTTTATTATGGGTAACATCCACATCAATATTAGAAGTTACAACATAGTTGTTCAAGTATGTTGTGATACTTATAATGAATACGATCGGGGTTTACTTTCGGTTAACTTGAGTTTTTTTTTAACGGATATTTAACTTTCAACTCGCAACAAACGAGCGGGCAGTAAATTGAAAGGGATAACAACTTCCTTTTGAAGCGTAACCGCTAATTAGCAGAGCTTTCGTGTTTATTAAATTAATTAAAAAATATTAATTATGTTATTTTACGCACGAGTGAGTTGTAACGAAGATTTAGATAAGTTTTAATTAAGATCTTACGATTGATACCGCGGTTCGGTTGTTTTGATACAAAGTTACACATTTCGAAATAGAAACCATACGCGCGATAAAGTTTATTTATGCCGCTCTTTTAACAATTTAGGTTATAGCATTCACTTTAACTACTATTTCTACGGCAAGGATTTTATCAAACACTGTAATAACGTAACAACCCAAATAGGTAAAGTTATATTGGCGGGAATTATTTATCACCATTTAGGGTTCCGTACTCAAAGGGCCTTACTCCCTTGAGTCAGACTCGCACTTGGCCGGTTTTTTATTTTCGGTAATTCTTGGGATTATAAGAGCACCTATTCTTCTTCAGCGTACTATACAGGCTGAGTCGTAGGGTAGGTAGGTAGTTGCTTGCAAAACTTATGATTTTGACCAATAATAAAATAAGCTAATGCACATTATGCCGTGAATCCCGTGACTAACGTACAAATATAAAAAGATCTAGTAGAAAGTCCTAGGTACTTTTACTAGACCAGGGGTACTATTTTAGGTACGAAAAAGTTATCCATATTAATTATAAAAGTCACGTACATTTTCGCACTGGCGTGTATTACATGCAAATGAATTTAAACCCGTTTTTTTTTGTTTTATAATAAATATACTAGGAAAATTATCAAATGAGAACGTTAACAAAATTGCCAATGATAATCAATAAGTAAGTAAACTCTTTATTGCACAAAAAATGTCTAATGTCATACTGACTGGAGCGGGTAACAGATTCTGCAATAAAACACCCTGTACATGCAATTGTACATTATACTGGTGAACGGTAGCCTTTGTCTGATGGAAGCTTTCTAGCCCTAAGGCCCATTGTTCCGTGGCCCTGACATTTGGCTGTTATTATAAAATGGAATATTGTACAGAATTGCTTTTAGCTATCATGGATCTTCAATCAACCTGTGAAGGTGTTTCCCTCGTTTATTGATTTCGAACGAAGTTTTAGTCACGACCTAAACCTGTTTTATAATATTTTGTAGCACAAATAAAAAATATTTGAATTTTTAATGCTGTTGCAAAATTAAGACAAAAAAAAGTTCGTTACCAAATAATCATTTCACAATAAAATAAAACATACTAATGTACAAAAAAAATAAAAAAAGGAATAAATCCAACCCTAGGCCCCGACGAGATTCGAACTCGTGATCTCCTGTTTACTAGACAGGCGCTTTAACCAACTAAGCCACGGCGCCTCTTAGGCACACGAGCGAAATTTGGTATCGCTACGTTGAAACGAGCACGTGTCTTATCTCTACGTCTCAGTCGACTCGAAGCGTGCGTACTATAGAGTAAATAAGATAGATGTTTTATGGCAAAATACTTAATAACAATTAAAATAAGCATGTACTGCTCAAATACTACTTTAGATACATAATTAATTATTTTATTTTTGTATACATTAGTCCTATTATCACAAACATTATAAATGCGAAATTTAATTAGTGTGTGTGTGTTAGTATGTTTGTTTCTCACTCACTCTGTACCAGCTGAACAGATTTTATACCCTGACTTAACACAGGTTAGATACGTTTTATTTTGACGTTTCCGTATAAGCGTAAATATCCCGAAATCGATCGAAATACAGAAACCGGCCAAGTGCGAGTCGGATTCGCGCACCAAGTTCCGTATTCCCGACTCACGCTTGACCGGTTATTATTATTAGTTGATTTTCTTTAGGGATTGCACTATAACCACCAAACTTAGCATGGGAATCTCGTTTTGACAATATAACAAAACCGAAATATACTGGATTGAGGAACAAACTTAACTTTGCCGTTAGAAAACTGTTGTGCCCATACTTCGACGTAGGTCGCAGTCAGTTTACCAAATGCAAATAAGTTTAACAACAAAAAAGTCATGTCACTAAAAATTACGGTTTTCTGTTTTTTCCCTGTATTTGTGCTACACTATAAGAAATTACATCTTGCATGATCACACCACAAATTTCATGATCCTGAGTCAACGGGAAGTATGTAAGTACGTATGTTTCTGTTGCGAGTGTCAACAATCATGCGGCATCAACGGCCGTATTTTTTCATTGCGTTGACTTCGTAGTTTCATTTTTTACATCTCAATTGCAAATATTTTTTTAAATTAATTTCAACTTTAACAGTTTATATTAAGTACGTTTGAGAAAAAGTGTAAGTATTGACAGACAGACGGAAGGACAACGAAGTGATTCTACAAGGGGAACCCTAAAAACAGGTAGTGTACGTAGTGACACGATAAACGGGACATTACGGCAGCGATTCAGTCCACGGCCGCGCTAAAACGCAGCAGGAGTTTAATAGCGATTGTTGTGGACACGCCATACTGAACTGTGACTGGACGGTCAGCAGAGCAGTCATGTTACTAATCTCTACTTGGTATAAAACAAAGCTATGTACGCTTAGATCTAAACGGTGTCATAAATTAGAGTGAATCAAGAGCAATATTTTTGCAATGCCGGTCGCTAGTATTATTGTAGGTGCGAAAGTTTGGATGTTTGTTAATCACTCCAGAACGGCTGAGCGGATCTGGATGAAGTTTGGCAGAGAGATATACATAGATGGTAATATCCGGAATATCACATATGCTACTTTTTATACCGCAAAGTTTGCCAGTCCTCCAGGGCATACGCGGTCGGAGTCGCGCGCAAGTGTTATTATAATTACACTGTCATTGGATACAATTTTCGTACCTACATCTTTTTTAGGGTTCCGAACGAAAACGGAACCCTTATAAGATGACTTTATTGCCCATCTGTATTGTCCATCTGTTTGTCCAGGCCGTTTTTCTCTGAAACGGCTGAAGCAGTCGGGCTGAAATTTGGAATAAGTATTTGTAGTTTCAAAACAAGCCTCATCATTAGTATTTGAAAATAATTCCTTTGGCAGCAACAAAGAAGTCACCAATACTGTTTTTTTGTTTTTCCATCTTATATCGTTGAAAAGCTCGTAACTTAATCAAGATAAATTGACTCTTGAGAGACCTCCCTTAATTTCAGAAACTACTGAAGATTAAAATCTCGAAAAATCACATAAGACTAAGAAAATATCTTGTAAGAAAAACCCAGTGGTGTGACACTTTTTTTAAAACTTCCTGTTAAATTCGGTACAATATGAGGATAGATATATTGCGTACTTTTTCCGTTGTCTCTACCTCGTTATCGTCGCAGCGAGCGCGTGGGCGTGGGAACGATGCGCCGGCGCCGACCGCTGACACATTGCACATTTATTATTATATAATTATATTAATAACTTGTATTTCATATTTAAACTAGAGAAAATGCTCGCAATAGCAAAATAATCTGGTTTTTTTTTATTATTTGATTTTTTTGCAATTTAAATGTGTTTAAACTTACCTATTCCGATTTAAGAGAGAATAGAATATAGCGATTGTTAAGATGAAGCAAAAAACCTTTATTTTTGTTTACGAGCGAGCCGCGGTCGCTTCGCTTAGCTTTATGTGCTTTTTCTGTACCTAACACCTGTACATAATCCAGAATTTTTACGCATAAAATATTTCGTCTTGAAGCACTCTAATCTATTGAAAAACGCGTTAAAATCCGGTGCGAAGTTGGACATATCTAAGCGTACATACAGAGGGACAGACGGCAGGAATCGACTTTATTTTAAAGCGGCAGTAGTCCACTGCCAGGCCTTCCCTACATCGTACCACAGTACGATAAAAAAGCATTATTCCAATTCGAACTTACAACTACTCATATTTTATTCTTAGTCATTCAGTAAAGCCTAAAATAAGAAACTATTAAACCCTCAATGACTCATCGCAGATCGTTGACCGATATAGAATCATTTCAAGGTACAAGTGAGTCATCGTCCCAAATATTCGTCATAGGGGGTGGTTTTTCCGGCAACTAAGATTTAAAAAACCGGGCGAGGGCATGTCGATCCATGCTCATTGCAGTGACTAGCCCTACGTATATGAACTACCTAATTTTCTATTAAAAGTCACTTTAATCGCGTATCTCACGAACCTATTAACTACTACCGATATTATAATCCTTGCTAATATTACAAACGTGAATGTTTGTATGTATGGATGGATGTTTGAAATGGAGATAGCTATACCCTGGCTAACACATAGGCTACATTTCATTTTAAATTTAAAAGTTGTCGAGGGAATAACGATATTGGAATACTACGCGGACGAAGTCGCGGGCAGAAGCTAGTCACTACATAGTATAAAACAAAGTCGCTTTCTCTGTCCCTATGTCCCTTTGTATGCTTAAATCTTTAAAACTACGCAACGGATTTTGATGCGGTTTTTTTTAATAGATAGAGTGATTCTAGAGGAAGGTTCGTATGTATAACAAGTTCTGGTTCATGTACGGGTGTTACAGAAAACTCACATAAACCGAAGCAAAGTATAATCATAAAACAAACCTTTACTTAACATGTAACATTACATTAAGTTCACTACGTTTACATATTTTTATCAAAATTTTATTATATTTTACAACTTTGTAGTACCAACAGACTCTGAGTTCAACCGAAGACAAACGGACAAGCGGACATGGCGAAACTAAAGATTCCTCATTGACCCTAAAAACGATTCGAGGCGTAAATAGGTTAAAGGTGGGTGGAAAAATGTTTCCAATATAGGTAAGTTCAATAAAAACGGGGTTTAAGGGGGTGTTAATACTTTCCCCATTGCTCTCATAAGAGCCGCATTAAAGCACCGCATGCACACATACGCATCGGTAATGACGTCAATCAGTATTTAATATCAAAGTTGAAAAGCCAGGAAACGCAAAGTTGAACCATTACTTATACGTCATCTTTCTCAAACTGTGTATGGAGCGATATGAGAAACATTTACAATATGAAATAATCATAATTTAGGATAAAAAACTCGTTTTTTTTTCTAATTTAATAAAATGTTTGGATAACTTTGGTTTTCATGGTCGTGGTTGAATAAAGTTTGAGAACCGATGACGAACCCTTATTTAACCGGTCTATTAAGCAACTGTGCTATATTGAATACCGGTGCCTTTGGAATCTCTAATATCGTTTGTCTGAATTATCATTTGTACTAAACTTGTCTACAGCTGCTTCAGACAATTATAAGTTCTCCAAAAATACCTGCGGTTAGGACAGACGAGGGTTCTATTATTAAAGATCTAATAGGCTTTATGATTTTACCAGTGTGTGTTGCCGGTGATGACTTACGGATCTGAGACGTGGGCGCTAACAATAGGCCTCATAAGGAAGCTCGAAAAGTCACTCAGAGGGCTATGGAGAGGGATATGCTCGGGGTTTCTCTGCGTGATAGAATCAAAAATGATGATATCCGCAGTAGAACTAAGGTTACCGACATAGCCCTAAGAATAGCTACACTGAAGTGGCAGTGGGCGGGGCACATTGCTCGCAGGACTGATGGCCGATGGGGTCAGAAGGTTCTGGAGTGGCGTCCGCGGACCGGAAGACGAGCTGTAGGTAGGCCTCCAACAAGATGGAGTGACGACCTCGTCAGGATCGCGGCACCGCGTTGGATGCGAAAAGCACAAGACCGGTCTGAGTGGAAAGCCTTGGGGGATGCCTATGTCCAGCAGTGGACGTCTTTCGGCTGACATGAGTGAGTGAGTGAGGCTTTATGATAAACAAACGTTCGGACAAGTGATGCATTAGGATAAGTGTCGATTAGGGATTTCATAGGAAAACCCAAAGTAAACGTCAACCCATAGAAAGCTGTCATTTACGACGTGTGAGACGGGCATTGTTTTTGTTTCATTTGCTCTTAAGATATACGTCATATAAAGAAGAGGAAAGGATAGCTGGTGCAGAGTCCCGGCTTACATGATATACACTCAGGAGCAAAATACCGGGTCAGAGTGCGTTTTTCATACAAACGAGACTATTTCGAAGCCTTGGTTCCTCGCCAGGGGTTGTTTTGAGTGAGTTTTAATGGTGGATATTGCGAGGTTCAATAGAGGAGGTCAAAAGTTCTTAAGACAACAGCGGGAGAGTTTGGGCCAGCACTTGGATTTCCTTACATTTTAATGCCATTTTACATATTTTTCTGAACATGCACAATTCCGGCGTTAACCGCAGATTACTTCAGTTGGGTATCCTAGGCACTCTGGAAGTCCTGTATCGATGCTCGCGGTATTCAGCATCAGATTTCACTAAAAGCATTCCCTGGCGAGGAACCAAGGCTTCCAAATAGCCTCTTTAGTATGAAAAACGCACTCTGACCCAGTACTTTTGCTCCTGAGTGTGTTCTATATGATTAATACGACCGTAAAACTGTAAAGCTCTTCATGTTCTTGATAGGTTGGTTGTGTACAAGAACATTTTAGTCTTAAGTATGAAGTATTTTAAGTACCCCCTCTTATCCTGACGTGCGATTCCGTCTCGTTAGTGAGTGTATTAGTTTTGACGTTCCAAATACTTTGCAATAACTTTATACCAAAGGGGACAGAATCCTTATTCATACTCCAAGCATAACAATAACCATAAAATCGAATGCATTACTACGTAGTATATTTATTTTAATTTTAATTTCAATTTCACCAACGGCCATTTTCCAATGCATAAACTAATACTCCTTAAGTATGCTGCCCTGGTATTTTTACAAGTCAAATTGGCGCTCAAACCTTTGTTGATAAGACGTGTATTTATTTAAGCATTATACATAGATACTATTTTAGTTATTAAGTATATGTGGATGTAGAAGTACGTAGACCGTGAAAAATACTCGTTTTAACAAAGTATTTTAAAATACCAAACTAGTTTCAGAAGTATTCACGCGAAGCGACAGACGACATAACGATCATTAACGATTCCTAATTAATTAGTTTCCATGACAATTAAATACCACGGCAAACTAATCAGTTAACCACATAACTACACTCTTTCAATGCCAAGTACTCCACTCTCATTATTGACTCAGTTAAGACTATGGCATAGAGTCTTAACTGAGTCAATAATGAAACTTAGGTATATTCTGCCGTAATAGGTAACAAATAAGGTGATTAAGTGCAATGATGTCCTCCGAGGATTCTCTATTGGTAGCAAAATTAAATTAAAAATGATAATTACGGCAGCATTATGATTTGACTTCTAGCAATCGAGACAAATTCAAAATTCGAACAACCTATACAAATTTTAAACGGTTTAAAATTATAATCTATTTCCACGTTAAATATAAAAAGAAACAAATCAAAACAATAAAACGTTCAAATTTAAGTCTTTTACACATAAATATAAAACTAAAAGTGAATAACAACGTGCCTTACATCTTTTTATTTCTAAACAAACGTTGTAGATCTACAGTAGGACCTTGTTGACTGCGCGATAAGGTTTAAGTTCGTTGTGTTTTGTGAGTCACTGAGAGGCCCTACCAAGGGCGAGCCATTCACAATCCTGTAATGTTCGCATATCATCACTCTGTATTCGCCAGATGTTACGACGAAATATGTGATCCTAATTAATTCATTTTTTTAGAGGCCGAGAGCTTACACGTGTAGACTTGGCTATCAAACAGATAACATTTATGACATAGTGAACAATCGTATCCTATCTTACTTCCTAATATTAGACTCGTTTGTGACGATGTTTGAATGTTTGTCTATGAGTTATGAGAGATCGACTTTTAGACGAAATTTGATAGACACGTAGTAAGTCTAGATTGTTAGATAGAATATTTTTTGTTACGAATAATTTAATATTTTCCGAATTCCATGCAGACGATGTACAAAATAATTTAAAAACCGCACTGAAGGTTCCGTACATACATAGGTATACGTATTGTATTCTAATTTGAATTCGCTTTCCACGGTAAAACTATATTGCCTTTGACGTTTTGTGGCATTGTTTGTAACTCGGCTGCCATTACTGTCAAGTAAATAAGTGCTATCGTATCGTTGACGATGATAACACGTCAAAATCATTAATGCTTTACCGTGTGTAATAGAGACCCAGCAATATAGCTCACGAAATAGAACTCGCTTACTTGACTACCATGACCTTACCAGGTTAGCATCTGTCTTTATGTTACGGGTTACCTATGTGTCGATTTGGGTGTTAGAAAGTCGGTATAACAACTAGCATACAGGCAGTATATCAAAGCCCCAAGCCGTTTCTATTCGTTCCGTTTTTAAACCAATCACGCCACTGGCAGGTGAAGTGATACGAAGAGTCACGTGATTTACCAGTGACGCGATTGGTTTAAAAACGGAACGAATAGAGACGCTACTTAGCGTAGTGCATCTTGGCTACGGCCTCCTATTTCCTGAGGGTTGGCAACACATTTGCAATCTGGAGATTGTTTTGACTCAATAATCCATTATAGAAGGTACCTACTTCATGGATGAATACACTGCTGTCCTACCTAAGAAGGCGACTAACTGCAATGTAGTACTCAGAGCATTCTATACTCTATTGGTAACCGCATTAAATTAAAAATGCATATTCTATTAGTATGAGTTACCCACCTTCTTTGGCAGGGCAGTACATATTTATTGATTAGTTTATTTATTTAACAGTCTAGGTCGTGCTAGGCAAAGGCTTCGCTTTCTGCCACGTAGCCGTATATCTGGGAATCTCCCATCATTGATTGAAGGCGTCAAGCTCATCTCGCCATTCGCCTTGGCCTACCTCGACGCCGAAATCTATCGCGTGTGACCCACTTTGGCGCACAATTCCTACGGCATGCGACAATATGGGCCTTAATGTATGGAAAATCAAGTGATACAGGAAAAAGCGAACGTTGAACCACTCAAAACCGTAGCACAAAGCGTGTACAAATATTTAAAGATATAAAATCAATATCAACATGCCTCGTCCTTGGCGAGGCTCTTGCTCGCGTTTTTTTACGTTTCCGCTACACGAGGGGATTTTATTAGGCTTATCAAGGTTTGTTTTATTCCATCATGCCAACGATCGGGCTTTGACCGTGGTTCCAGATGGTTCCCGTTCCTGTCAAGACTTGCCTTTCTGGCTTTCATGATCTTTTATAGGGTTAAGTACCAGACTGGTAAAAAAGGAACCCTTATGGTGAGAATTCGGTGTCTGTCTGTCTGTCACAATAGTTTTTCTCTGAAACTATAGAAGCTATCAACTTGACATTTGGCATAGTTGTATAATTTGCTTGCCCGCATCTGTTTTTAATAGGTAAAAACAATATTAAATTATTTTACTAAATATTTGAAAAAGGGTCTGAAAAATGAAAATGAATTGATTATAGCAAACGGTATGTTACATGGAAGGATTTTAAATTTCAAAACTATTTTTTTATAATTTTCCTTGACGTACTTTTTGACATACTATATAGCCAAACATGTACAAAAAATGACGCGCTTGCCTAGCTATACAAACATACATTTTAACAAATACCTATTGTCCTGCCAAACTGGTCACTTAACCTTAGCCGGGTGCAAATCGTATTCCGATGTCGTCGAAATAAAAAACCTGAGATACCATTTTTCCGGTGGTTAGCAATTGTTAGCTATCAAAGCAGAGGCTGATTCACTTGACAGTAAGAACTGTCATAAGTCAACTGTGTTTAACGATGTCGAAGCGAGACGGGCTGAACCAAAGTGGAATAATGACCTAGTAGTTAATCGAGTGGTTAAACTGTGTCATGGTAACCGGGTTAACAGGTTAACACCACATGGGCGAAGAATTGTTTTAACGAAAGAAACATTTCGTCAAATTATTAATTAGACATTAGACACTTAACGATGCGGCATTTTTAACCGACTGTCGAAGTTGGAGGGTTATAGTTTTGATCGGTATGTATGTCAAAGTCAAAGTCAAAGACACAGTAAAACTTTCAAAAATATGTAAGCGCGATTCTGCTGCAAGGGAATATGGGTGCATATATATGTATATTCTGGAACCTTGTTAATGTATACAGGGTGTCCAGTAAATAATGGATAACCTTCTACCCATCCATGGGGCACCTCAGGCTGGTCCCTAAAAAGGACTTACAGGTTTGGTAAAAGTTGCATGGTTTTCGAGATAATCGAACTTTTCTATTTTCTTAATAATTAGCACCTTGCTTCACTGTAATGACTGCCAAGGTCACAAATAAAGAGATTTTGTCGTTCTGTTTGCTGTTAAATATTCTTTAATAGTGATGCTAACGGATGTGTCTTAGAGCATTATGGTAGCGACACTATATTCTTGTTAAACATATCTTAATTTATAACTTCACATTTTTCTTTAAAGTTTGCAACAACTTTGACTGCTTGTGGTGAAAAAAAATTGTATGAAGACCAGAGTGGCCAATATGTTGAAAAATAGTGTATCTAATACTGATTCTAAACTGGTATAACACATGGTGTTTACGTCTTTACAGATAAAGTTATTGCTGTTAGTATTCGCTAAGAGCGAATTTTACCAAAACACCAAGTTATCGATAAGTAACTCTTTACTTGATTGGGTTAGTCATATCATGAAAAACGCTTCTCTTATGAAAACCAACGTCTAATTACTGCAAAATAATGAATCACAGAATACTTGAAACCTACATCAACAATAATATTTGTAAATAAAAACCGAATCTGTTTTTACGATTACATTGACGACGTTATCTAAATTCGGTTTTTAACTTTATCTGTAAAGACGTAAACACCATGTGTTATACAAGTTTAGAATCAGTATTTAATACACTATTTTTTAACATATTGGCCACTCTGGTCTTCATACATTTTTTTTTCACCACAAGCAGTCAAAGTTGTTGCAAACTTTAAAGCAAAATGTGAAGTTATAAATTAAGATATGTTTTACAAGAATATAGTGTCGCTACCATAATGCTCTAAGACACATCCGTTAGCATCACTATTAAAGAATATTTAACAGCAAACAGAACGACAAAATCTCTTTATTTGTGACCTTGGCAGTCATTACAGTGAAGCAAGGTGCTAATTATTAAGAAAATAGAAAAGTTCGATTATCTCGAAAACCATGCAACTTTTACCAAACCTGTAAGTCCTTTTTAGGGACCAGCCTGAGGTGCCCCATGGATGGGTAGAAGGTTATCCATTATTTACTGGACACCCTGTATATATTTATGGACGTGAGTGACGTGAGAACAGCACAATACCTAACTTTACGCAGGCATGCAAAATATTGTCTATTTTTATCTAATTGTAAGAATTACATTATCTCCATTACACAAATACATCGTTATTATTTTTATAATCATATCACAATAAATATAAAGCTATTCATAGATTATAAAAAATAATTTGACAACATACTTATTAGTCAATATCATTCAATCATTTTAATAAGTTGTAAGTCATAAATTAATATTGTAAAAACATTATTTGAGCATGTTTGCAATAATATTAAAAATATTTTGCAAGGAAACAAAAACCCTCACTCAATTCCGAAGTAGTAAGGATAAAGTCTTAGCCAATTACAACAGAATAGCTCTGAAAGCCGAGGCTGAGTGGGTAAGCAGAGCTGAACAGGAAATGAAATGAAGTGTAAATGAAATCAACTTGCTACTAACGAATTTAGCCCGGGCGTTCAAGAGCTTCGGACACTGAAGCTGAATAGTTGATGTTGTTCGTTCTGTAGGTATGACTTTGAGTAAACAAAATAATTAAGGATTCATTTTATTATTTCATAGAGGACAAAGTAGGAAGAAACCCTTATAGTTTCGTCATGTCCGTCTGTCCGCGGTTTAAATCAGAGATCAAATCTTGTATTTTTTGGCAAATACCTGTCTTGCACTTAAAGCAAAGGTTTTTTTTTGACAGTTGAATTGGATCATTATTTTTAAAATATTGACCACGAAAAGTGTAAAAAACGCTACAGTTATGTGCTGCTTGTTGGTTTCTTACTTGTCTGCTAATATTTACTTAAGTAAGTTAATTTTAAGGACCTTTTATTATATCCTAAGGTTTAAAAAATAATACCTTCTGCTGGAGTTTCTTGCGGTGCTTCTTCTCCGGCATGATGGCCTTGTCCGAAGCGCTCGTACCTACCTAGATTCTACCTAGATTAGATAGATAGAAGTGTAAAAGAGCCCTCACGTGGCCGATTAACTGAATACAGTTTTTGAATTTAGTTTTTTTTATTAGACTCGCATTGAAAATTTGACCAAATAACATAATCATAAAAATCCAATGACATCTACACATTAAAGTTCACTCATCCCATTCACAGATGGCGCTGTCCGCACGTGGCAGGATGTGCAAAATGGCGGCAAAGGCAAGGGTCAAGGGCAAGTATCGGATATCGATGACCTTCATTTCGGGGCCGGGATCGGCGCCGTTTCTGATTTTATTACCCTTTGTGGCCTGAACACATTATGATAGGTTTAATGGCTAGTTTTTGCTATTCGTGCAACTACAAGAGCGATGTCGTAAAAACAGTGCGTATTTTAGTGTAAGCGGGCCCTAGAGTTCAAACACTTTAGTGTATTAAATATACAAATGCACGTATAAATGTAGTGGGGCGCACCCGCGTGGATTGTCATCACTTTAATCATGTTCTTTTTGATTATCCACTTATTTTAGGTAGATTAACTATAAAATGTCGAAAGTAAAGCGTCGTACTTGGTGTATTTGAAATTTCGAGTACACCAAAACTAAAAAATAATAATTGCAGACCACCGGAAAACTAAAAAACCTAAACAATCGCTTAATTTAAACCTAACTATTTTAACGAGCTATACCGACAAAATTATCGTTCTCATATTCACAATGCTAATTAAATCGCCAACCGCCTCGCCGGCACGGTTAAGTTACCCGCTAAACAAGGAAAATAACGAAAAACGAAGAGAAATAACTCATCTCCCTAACAAACCATGTCGTGTTCAATAAGACGTGCGAAAAAAAAGCAAAACAACCTTCTTAATTGCAACCGTCTCAAACAATAACCAACACACTCGAACTAAAACCGTAACAGATAAAATATAAAGTTGAATTGACAGCGCTGCGTGTGTAAAGATGGCGGAGGATTTTATGAATGAGCGGCGAGTGAATGGGGGCGGATATGACGTCACGCAATGGCGTCGGAGGCGCCAGCGCGCGCGCACCCTTCGCGTCACGTGCTGCGCTCCGCTTTGGACCAGATGCTGCGAGGATGTCCAGGTCTCTGCCACGCTCTAGCCATACTTATAGGGATAAATCACTTCAGATTTCTACAGGGTCGAAAAATAGGTAGATATCTGAAGGGTGCAATCTGTACAGCATAAGTACCTTCTCAAAGCAGTTCTAACCAATGTTGGACACTTAGCTGAGGAAACCAATAATGGACACGTAATACTTAATTCAAATAACGGTCACAAATTGATTGCTGCAAAGAATAATAATTCTTATGTTTTGTAAATGAAGAATAATGTATTACTGGTGCTTGTTAATAAAATCCTCTTAAAAGGCCCCAAGCGGCACGCAGCGGTCACGTGACAATAGGTCGTGAATCACTCGACGCAGGCGCAGCGCCTACCACGGCGGCTGCGTGTACTACAACTATTCAGATAGTGCAACGCGTTGCGTAATGGATTGTAGGAGACGTGCGGCGGGAACTGGAACTTAAGCCTTTCTTGGATAAATAAAAGTTGTTGGCGCTATTACTCGGTCATTTCTAATTACTTACTTATTTTTATATTTGGTATCAATAAATTATTTTCTGTTCTAAATTTGCGGGTGGTAGGACCTTGTGCGGGGTCCGTCCGGATCGCTACCACCATCTTATCCATTAACCTACCGCCAAACAGCAGTGTTCGCATTGTTGTGTTCCGGTTTGGGGATAAGACAGCCGGTGTAATGACTAGCATAGAGGCATTCCATCTTAGTCCACAGGGTTGGCAGCGCATTTGCACTCTTAGGCTTGCAGTCTTGTGAATGCGAATGTCACAGTTTCCACTTAAACCATCAGGTGGCCTGTGTGCTCGTCAGCCTTCCCTACGCCATAAAAAAATAAAAAAATAAAATCTAAAATATGCTTAAATTCAGCCTTATAATAAATAAATACAAAGGAGTGGTTACTTATTTAAGCGGTCTCTTCCAACCAACCTTGAGAATGAGTGTCGGCAAATCACAAGGAACGGTTAAATTATGTTTTTTCTAAAAATATTTACTCGAATTCCCAAAAGAGTAGGTACCTAATATTGGTTTTTAATTAATTACATAAAAAATTAACTATCATATGTTTAATGGCATATTTGTAGCTGAATGAATAACTAGCCTTTTTGTGTTAACAATACACTATTCTAATAATATCAAACTTAAAAAAAAGGTTTTTGTTCAAACCCCAGACGTTTAAATTAATTCATGAGGCTAAGGGCCCCATTTGAAGGTCGTAAAAGTATTCGCATTCATTACTTTATTAGAAGTACATTGTTACGGGCGGACGAATGATGCCATTAAAGCAAGTATGCTCACGCGCATCGGTTTGGACAGACACGGCAAGAGGAAAAAAAAAATGTGTGAAAAAACCTAACATAAATAAAATAACATTCCTTATTTATAAGACTGTTCTTCTTTAAATAAGAGATAATAGTAGACACATGGAACAGTGGTGTAACGAATCTTTAAAGATTTTGAATAGTTTAAACTTGTTCACTTCTATTAAGGCAGCTAAGGTTCTTTTTCTACTTATAAAAAATACATCATATACTTAACCATTAACTTTCATATTGCATGAAATACATGTTTTATAGTTTTAATTATTTTAAAGATCACCGGTCGTCTGCCTCATATTTCAAAAAAGTTTCATCATGTAATATGATAGCAAAAACTAGTAAAAACTGCTCTTCAAATCCACTTCAACATGGTTTTCGAATAAAAATGACGTCGTTATTTATGTTTGTAGGAAAAAAATTATGATAAAACTTATTTCTTCTGATTTCTATGTCGTAAAAATTCAGATATATCCCAAAATCCCAATTGTAAAAAAATATTTTGTATAATATAGCAATAGCCATGTCTAGTATTCGTCAAAGGCTATGTTGTACAGCCGTAGTAGGTATTAAATCGTAATAAATAACTCAATATCAGGCACATTTCTAAGCCACACGGGCTATTCTGTAACAGTTTTACTCCAGCTTTAGAATGACAATATGTTTTTTTTTAATAGTAATTAACAAATAAAGTCAACGCATTATCCATTTAACTTCTATCCTAACTTACTTACTTACTTACTTACTTACTTACTTACTTACTTACTTACTTACTTACTTACTTACTTACTTACTTACTTACTTACTTACTTAGTCGTCTAGCCAAAATAATATCTGAGCATCTATTCTAGGCAGTAAAAATCTTATCGTCTTCGATCCGTCACGGTATTGTTTTATATTACTGTCAAATAAATAAGGGCTTAATAACGTTAACAATACGGTAACTTGTCAGAGGCAATATGGTTTTACCCGGTATTTAGCACCAACCTCTACATATATCTCTGTCCCATCGATATTAAAGCCCGGTTCCGAATCGCCTCGTTAACATTTGAGACATTTTGGTCGTTGCAAATGTCGTAACTCTACGGTCCGTAAGGAAAACGATTCGTTTCTTGAATATAGGAACAGGGCATAAGATTGTGAAGCGCCGCTAATATCGCGTAGCTGTCAAAAAAAAAACATAAAAATTGAGCACTAGGCGAAAACGTTTGTCACCCCCTAAATCAAGTCCGATTTTCACGATATAACCGACATAAGCGATAAAACTGTCAGATTCAAGTGGGATTGGGCTGGTCAAGTTTGCCGCGTGCACCAAGTGCCTTACATTGGGTAGACATTAAGTGGACGCCCAGCGTAGCCACCAAGCGGGGCCACAAAATGAGCGACGTTGACGGGGCAGGCCTAAAAGTCCCGCCACTTGGACGTAAAGTTTCTCAGCCACTGGCCAGACTTTATTGCAGAAAAAGACAAATTTGAATACAAATGGTACCTCTGGGTGATTAGGCCGAAAGGTTTTAGGAAGACCAATGTTCAAGAAATAATCAAAGGGATACAAATCCGCAGATTTGTTTTGAATGCCAATAGTAACATTATTGTTTTTAACGTAATGTTTAGACGCCTGAGACACCTCTTGCCTGATTCAAAATAATTTTGATACTTATACACCCATAATGAAAACAAATTTTCGACCTAGATTTAGTCTTTGGACCTGATTTTGGAATTTCAGTCCAGCGGCTCTTTAAAGGATCGTGACATTCGTGACGCAGAATGGCCCTGCGCAGACGCAATTGAACTCATTTCCTTATTGTCGCATGGCGTCATCCGCGGGGCTCCCGGAATCCACCGAAGGACGGGCAAGTTTGGCCGTTACACTGCGGTAGGGTTAGCGAGACCACGAACGCCAAAACGCGTCCGGTTGCTATAGAAATAAGGTAGCTTGGCACTGAAAACAGTTCTTAGCGGATTAGATTAATAATAAAAATTGCAGAAGTGGACTTGCTGACTTGCTCTAACTTGTAAGCAAGATAAGGACACCAACATTTCGTTTCCTGTTCTAGCACAAAAGTTCTTGAACTTCGGTTAGGTACCTTAACCACTGTACTCAGAGACATTTTAGAAACAATTAACTCGTTAATATTTCAATTTTGTTCACGAAAAATCGTCACTAAGTAACGTCACGTCAAAAATCAACAAAAGTTTGTACCTAGTTAAGGTCTAAAATTAAGATACGTTAACCTTTCCGCTGAGTTAAGAAAATTAGTTGTAAATTTATATAGTACTTCTCAACTCTCAACGCCAATTAGCAGTATCTCAAATTCAATAAATAAAGTAGATTCAATCTTCACCTGTTAGTAATATGCTTGCACTTGCTGCAGGAGTTTTGTCTGAGACACCACCAGTCTTAGCTAATTTTCGTAACTCAGCGGAAAAGTTAACGATCTTAATTTTAGTCCTTAACTAAGTACAAACTTTTAAAGAAACGCGCATTATCTGACTGTGAGTGCTGCCGTAAGTCAACTATTCAAATTCAAATTAATTTATTTCGAATGTCTTAGATTCATAGTTGTTAGTAACATACTTTCTTATAATCTACTTGTTAGCACATTAACAATTATTTGCGGTAAGGGGCATGCACACCACAACAACGGATCATGTAGGGACAGTCAAACCTGTCCGCGATCATTGCGAGGATACTGTTGGGGCTGGCCCGCACTCTGCGCACCAGAGAAGTGCATCGCTTGCGGAGTGTTGCGTAAAAACAGTCAACCCTTGCCTCCGCGAACATTCCCGACGCACTACAGAAGCTAGGCAGACCCAACAATCAACTATAACAATCAACTATACAATATTTATTGCCAGCCATTTTTATCGCGTTTTAAAGAATGTCTACTTTTATCAATGTATCGCCATCATGTTTCCTCTCGCATTATCTTGGCTCTTTTTGCCTTCGACAAAGCCGCTAGGAAGTAAATTCGGATCCCGAAAGAATCTAAAGCTGGGCATTCACGATCGCTCCAACAAGCCGAATAGAGCCGCGCCGCGCCAAAATCCATCCATGAAAAAACTGTAGCGTTTTAAAAGTACCTGGCGCGGTCCGTCGAAATTCAACGTTGGAGCAAGTCACGCCAAATGGCGGTGTCGTGAATGCGTTCTCTAGCTGCCATTTTCTAATAAAGACTAGAACATAAAGCGGAAATTAAATGGCGTGGCGCGCCCGTGAATGTGGTCAAAATATTACGCCCATAAGGTTGTATACACTCCGCCTGTCATATCATATTTATTTATTTCTCTATAGTCATACAGTATAAAATTAGTTTAACACAAAACAAAAAAAACCGCAACCATACTGAGATAGTCAAATAAAAAAATCTTATAATGTAATAATGATATACTTACTACTTACTCGTAAATACAATAATATCAGCAATAAAATATAATCATGAAGTTAAACTGGTTGGTCTTGATCATGATGTCACTAGTTATACCTAATCTAATATGCATTTCCTAGGTAATCTTTGACGCTGTACAGTTTGTTTGTAAGGAGTAGTTCTCTAACATGCTGCCGAAAGGCCCTTATATTGGCCACAGCTTTGATCGTTTGCAGCACTCTAGGACTTTTCTTGGCTATGTTAAATCTACATTGAATAGGTCTAAAGTTATCGGGATATCTAGTCGGACGCTTACTATCATCACCAATATTTTTAAATTCACTAGAACTATTTCTTACGCACATAAGTAAACTAAAATATAAGTTGATACAACGGTTAATATCTGAAGGCTTTTAAAGTATTATCTGCAGCTCTATCGCCAAGACAAACGGCGCATCCGTGAATACCCAGCTTAACTGTATGCTACTTAGAAGGGCCCAAGATATTGAAAATTGTAATGACCTACGAAGTTCTTTATCTATCACAATCAGTCGTAACTTAAAATAAAATCATAGTAAAAAACCGTGGATAATCTTTGTAGTAGTCTCTAAGCAAACTTTTTCGCTAGTGAGCAAAGAAGTGTCGTGTGTGTGTGAGTGAGAAGTGTCGTCTCTGATTTCGCCAGTGAGTTGCTTAACCCATTAGTATGTATGAACTAGATGCTTTCTTCATGCAACTCAACCAAGGCCGTAGATATAGTCAATTAAATCGTTTGATTATCAGTTTGATATACTGCGTAAATTAGCCGTGTTATACAATTCTCAGCATGACACGTGGAACAGTTTCCACGTGTCATACGTATAGCGTCAAACACCTAAAGCATTAAATTCCTTGAGTATACATATATGTGTAGGCACTGAAACGTAACTAGCGCACGGGTAACTAAGTCATTTGAAAATACAAGTTTGAAAAAAAGTTAAGTGCATCCCTTTTTCTTAATTTGATAACGTATGACGAGTGACAGGGATGAGGATGAGGCATTCTAAGCTTTTAATTTAGAGTTTAGCAGTAACCATCAAGGTTAAGATGAGCCCCGCACACTTGCAAAACTTTTCAATGTTGGATGTGACGTTACAAAACATGCACATTTTTCATATTAGTGAGGTTATGTAAAAAACAACTATCAGATGACATGCGACGAGACAGCACAGTTAGCTAACAAGGAATGGTACCCAACTGTCCGGCTCCGATTTTGTTGATTTTGATATATCGCTCATTGAATGCAAAACGGCCATAAATCAAAAAAATCAGAAAATTGTTTTATTGCAAAATCGTGGTCTAATCGACTATAACTTTACACTACATTTAAAACACCCGTAATTTTCGCGTTATTTATTGCCGAATAATTGGACCGCCATTTTTGAATATGGCGGGTTTGCGAGGTAAAGTCAGTGCAAAGCCGCCATTTTGTCAGTTGCGACCCGGAGCTTGGAGCGAACGCACGTCAGTTTCGTATAAAACGGCCACATTACAAAAAAATACCTCGTCACGAGTGAACTGTTCTGTGGAAAGGTGCCATATTTCGGAATGCGTCCCTTTTGAATTCCAAAATCAAGTAAGTATACTCATAATTTGTAATGAAACAGTGCCATTTTTAAAAACACGTCCGTTTTGCATTGAAATATTGAATAAACTAGTGCCATATTTAGAATTGTGTCCGTTTTGCAAAGAACTAAATATAAGTTATCTAAATTATTTTTCCTTCTGTAACGCAGTTTTTGTTTTGCGTTTGTTTTGTAGGAAAATTATTGTTACGAAAGTTCAGTTTTTTTTTTTAAATCTCATTTATTTTATAAGCCATACATCTTATGATTAAGTCGGCACGAAAGTTCAGTTATTTCAAAACAAAATTGACGTATTTGGCGTTTGGGATTTCAAGGCGAAGGAAATCATAATTAGGAAGCTCTTATATTAGTGGCCGCCTTTACCGCCTACCACATTGTCTCTTAGGTGTGTGCATGTGTGTGTATTTGAGCTTGCGTGTGTGTGCCTGTGTACAGTAAAATTATTTGGAGTTTATCACTGACAGATGGATTGCCTTCATTCAATTCTCAGCTTTAGTCTCTTTATTTGTATGATGTTAAAGTTGAAAATTATGTGAAGGCAAATTACCTGTCAGTGGTTAACTTATAGTAATTCTACCGGGTTTTAATCGTCTGTAAGTTTACTTACAAACAATATTGGATTTTATTCACAGAATGAATAGCTGAGCAAGAGTAATTTTAAACATGGCGGTCGGCACGATATATAAAGAATCCATCAAAAATCAAGCCCAGCCCACCCACAACTCTCAACAATGTCGGCAATCTAATATTCCAGCAGTCTTTGAACAAGACACAGAAATATTAAATAATTCTTCTGATACCGACTCGTACCCAGATAGTCAGCCTGATTTATCGTTCATTTATCATAAAATAGAAGGCATAAAAACCGACTTGGGACTTCAAAAAAAACCAGCCATGATAGTTGAAGCCAGCGACTCATCAGCTGAGTACAATGACAGCGACTCGGACAGTGACTCCAGGGATTCGAGCTCATCGGACAGTGATTTTTCTTCTGATGATCTCCTTTTGCAGTTCATGAACTTACGCATGTTTTTTTTTTAGATTTAAAATGTCTAGCTATTGGCAATTATACTACATCGGAAGATGGGCAAAAAGTAAAATGGTCAGATATTAAAGTAATTAAAGTTCATCGAGAATTCAAAAACCAGTTTATATTTAAAACTTCTTATGAAAATGAAGATTTCATCTCGGTATCCACGCAGACAAAAAAAAAGTCGAAAACATCTACAAATGACGTAGTGCCAAAAAGGCTGTACAACCACAAACTTAAAATAGCAGGAACAAAGATACAGGGAATACTTAAACTCATAGAGAAAAATATCATACCTAAATATTACGAAACTTTTTACAAATGTTTGTAAATAATAGGTATAATATTTTTATGTGCCTTAAAAATATGAGACTGTCCAAAATAAGGCTGGGATTTTTTAACAAGGCTGTCATAAGTTTTATAATATTATGATTATTGAAATAAGTACATGCAAGATTTTGTGTGGCTACTTAACTTAAAGAGTTTTATATCCTATAAAAATAACTTTAATGTAAAAGTTTCAGTGATTCGTTTTATATAATATTGTTTCTATGGATACTTTAAGGATTTATTTAAATAAAGCTTAAATTTATGTTTTAGATTTAAATAATAATGATATAAATGTGATTAAGGTATAGCATATACTACCCATGTAGTATTCGTTGGGACTGAATATTGATCTCATGCGTCACCTGAATTTAATAGTACCTATATAAAAACGTAAAGTTTAATGTTTTTTTTAATTTTGCTATGAGCATATTAATGGTTGTAGTTACTCTATGTTTAACCTACATTATTTGATAATTTTAAATAATTGAAACAATAAATAAAGGCCGTTTCCTATTAAAATGAGTTTTATTTTTGACATAATTTTTATAAGATTTGTCAACAAATTGAATGCAAAAGGGACGTTTGTGTTGTTTATTCTGCATGGATGACAGCCTTTAGAACTTTGATTATTTTAAAAGATAGAGTAAAAAATAACGAATATAATGATATATAAACATTATACTATAAAGAAAAAAAAACCTGAATTATTAAAAAAAACAGGATTTAAAATTTGTAATGGCTGTCCTGTAAAATTATGCCATTTTGATTTGTGGCCGTTTTGCATTCAATGAGCGATATGTTGGAGAGTAGTTTACAATAACAGACACGTATTCTATTTTAGAGCCTTTCCTTGTTAGTTGCGAGTGATAATCTGATTAGTGACCCTGTCTGCGACGCTAGCGGTCCCGGGCTCGATCTCCTGTACGGTAAAGTCAAATATTTTATATGATGAGCGCGAGTATGTGTTCGTGAGTCTTGGATGTTTTCTGTTTTTAATAATGTATTACTCTAAAAGAGTATGTTTATCGTTGTCTAGTACCCATATCACAAGCCTACAGGGCATTCTAGGCGGTAAAAACCATATTTTGTTTTGATAGCTCTTATTTACTTGACAGTAATGGCGGCCGAGTCAAAAACAATACCATAGCAAACCAAAGACGATATGGTTTTTACCGCCTAGAATAGCCCTGCTCAGTTCGGGACTAGGCCAATTTGTGTGACATGGTACCCTGATTTATACATTTATTTTGTTCATTAACACCATATCGCGGATTCTTCCCACAGAGCACGGTCCGGATTGAACCGGGGACTATCGCAAGCGGAAGCAGATCGCGATAAGCCTATAAGGCCGCATGGCAACAGATAAGGCTGTGGACGTGTTACGCGGAAGCGATTTAGGTCGTGAAGTTTTTTGCAATATACTACGAGTATAATAGTTATCTGTTTACTTGTGAGTGATTATGTTGTTTTTTAGCTTCTATTTGCAACAGTTACAGAATTGCGATAAAAATATAATGCTCTTTGTATATCAGCCAATCATATTATATTTTTATTTCATCATATTTATATATTTCATCTACATGTAGGAAGGACCTATATGCATTTTTACATGTCTTAGTCACCCGGTGCTTCCCAAAACAAGAACGCGGGTGCGGGTGGTACGACCTTGTGCGGGGTCCGTCCGGATCGCTACCACCATCTTATCCATTAACCTACCGCCAAACAGCAGTGTTCGCATTGTTGTGTTCCGGTTTGGGGATAAGACAGCCGGTGTAATGATTAGCATAGAGGCATTCCATCTTAGTCCTCAGGGTTGGCAGCGCATTTGCAGTCTTAGGCTTGCAGTCTTGTGAATGCGAATGTCTATGGGTCACAGTTTCCACTTACCATCAGGTGGCCTGTGTGCTCGTCAGCCTTCCCTATGCCATAAAAAAAAAAACGAAATCGTTGCCTGTTGAAAAGATTCTAGGTGGTCAAATCCAAATCGTATTTGACCTGTTATGGTATTGTTTTTAAGTCGGCCGCCATTACTGTCAAGATATGGTTTTTACCGTGTCGAATAGAGGCCTAGAGCAAGCTTAACATCTATGGCATCGATACCAACTATTTTCTGGTCTCCGCTACCGCTTCAGCGCCCGCTCCGCCCCTCACCCTATCTACCCCTAGGCGCCATTGCGTAACATCGCGGAATGCTCGCTACGCGACTGAATTCCGCAAACTGTAGGGTTGCCAGGCTTCGGGGAAAAGTCGGACCAAACTAGAAAGCTACACGCACAATGGGACTTTTTATTATACGCCACACGTAAAACGTGTTGATATTATTTTGCGAAATTTATTCTGAGTTCGATTGTGTTGCGTAAGTTGCTAGTTTCGATGTAACGGTGAAAATATAGAGGTGATTAATGTTATTTTGAACTAACTGTTATTGACGAGGGCTGACTGATTTTTTAGCCTATTTATCCCATTGCTGAGCAAAGATCTCCTCAGAGTCACTGTTCAATGCGAGTTCCGGCCAGTTCTTGAGAAATATTTCCGAGTCAACCGGCCCCATTATTTTACATACATATTAAGCAATTGTAACTTCAATGAGATTTTATCTGCTTATTTTGCCATGGGTGCCCAACATATTCAAAAAACAGAGGAAATATGTCGGTAACGTAAAATAATTACTTCGTACGAAATGCTTTCGCTGTACAGACTATCGTTGTAATGATCATTAAAAAAAACATAAGGGGCTTTTTCACTGGCGAGGCGAAACAAGAATTCGTCTTTGGGAATGTTTTTTTATACCAATTTAAATTCTCTTCTCGCCTGTGGAAATGCACCTGAAGAAACTTCAGCCGATGAGACCCAATTTGAAGTCATTAAGAGATACGAGCTATGCTCTTGCCGGTGGACTAATTTCGATTCTTCCCTATTCCACACTGATACGGCACGACGCCTAGTTTTTTCCCGACAGCCGAAGGAGGAGGGTTATGTGTTTATCGGCGCTCTAGAAACAAAACGCGTGGTCCGATTTTGACGACTCTCATGGCTGTCGATTTGTTTTATTCTTGTTCGTCACTGAAGATGTGACAGTAATAAAAATTCAATATGGCGGCAACCAGACGCCATATTGGAAAAAGAAGTCGTTAGCACAAGTGGGGAATCGTTGAAACGGTATTTAAAACTCATAGTCTCTTTCATCATTTTTAATTTTGAGTGATCATTTAGGATTTATATGGATTTAAAGTTGGTTTTTAAAGTTTGCTTTTTGTTATGTTGTTCTAGTTGGTCTAGGTGTGTTTTTGTTGTCTCCCCCTTTTATTTGGTCGTCTTACATCGTCTTATATACACAAGTAGGTGTTTTTTACACTTTTCCCCTTATATCTCTCCCATTTTGGCATGTTTTCCTGCTGAACTACACAAGTTATTTGATATTATATTCAATTTAATATTTATAGCTTTACGAGTATATATATATATTTTTTTTATGGCATTGAGAAGGCAAACGAGCACACAGGCCACCTGTTGGTAAGTGGAAACTGTGACCCATAGACATTCGCATTCACAAGACTGCAATCCTAAGACTGCAAATGCGTTGCCAAGCCAACCCTGAGGACTAAGATGGAATGCCCCTATGCTAGTCATCACATCGGCTGTCTTATCCCCAAACCGGAACACAACAATGCTTGCACAGCTGTTTGGCGGTAGGTTAATGGATAAGATGGTGGTAGCGATCCGGACGGACCCTGCACAAGGTCCTACCACCCGCAATGCTTATAATGCTTAGACTAAGTAGTACCATTGTAATATGAAATATGATTAAAAAATGACTGACTGCTGAGTTTCTTACGGCGTTTCTTCTCAGCAGAGGTCTCCTCTTGGGAAGCGCTGGTAAATTCTTGACGTGTAAAAGTGCGCGTGCGGACTACGTACTGTATAAAAGACCTTTATCTTTTACTTAACATTCTTCCACCAATTATCATTTGTGCTCGTTGTGTCGTAACAGGCGACCAAACATCTTCCCTCGTCTGTAATTGAGTTTTCTTTCGTGCTAAGTAGGTACTTCCTCATTCGTTTTATTTTAAAACATACTTGGCCGACGTAAATGGCAAATAAAAAGGCAGAAAAACAAGTAGGGAACAAACTCTTTTTTTTAACTGGCACTTTTTTAAATACGAAGTATCTAAGTAAGTCCCGATTTAGTCTTATTCATCCTAAAAGATAATCGAACTAAGCAGCATAGCATTATTAAGCAGGTTTAAAATTTTCATTTCATTCGCCAATTTAGGTTGTTTGCGAAACGGGCGGACATTTTTTTAAATTGAATTGGAGCAACCATAACGTTCACAATATTTTATGATAACGTTCTAAACAATGTGGAATAAAGGCCCGCCCAGTTGGCAACCCTGAGGGCTAGGGCTGTCTGTTTAATAATCACGTGATAAATAATTCTGGGTTATCGCGTTCGCGGGTAGGGCGACCACGCGCAAGCGCAGCGATGGCTATTTCTTTTATTGGGGTAAGTACACTTTAAGTGCTTTTTTTGATAATATTTCGCAAAGTTCTTACGAACTCATGTTTTTTGCTCACGAATAGTTTAAGGCCGATTAAATGTACCTGAAAGACCAAGCGTCACTAGTTCGCTTTTTCGCCCCCGTAAGTACCTCAATTGCAAATGTCATCGAAATCGTTAGTGCCATACAAATACAGCTCGTTTAATAGTATATGATAGGATACATACAACAACAATACGTAAATATCAATTAATTATGTCCATTCTCGAAATGGTTTTGGAATAAATTGTAAAATTATCCCACTAGTTTTTAGGTACGCTATAGACTGTAGCATTAGTTTTCTAAGTAGACATTATGTTACGCGCAATGGACTGTCAATTGCGTACACCAAATTAAGTTTAACTGTGTTGTACCACCGTTAATTTAACTAAGCAAGCATTTTTTGTTGCGCAATGGCAACCATTATACACCTTGACAAAAAAACCAAAGCTATATTCATTCTGTCCATCAATTAGTGTCCGGTGTTAAAAAAATACTTAAAAATTTAAATAAAAGCAGAAAAAAATGCTTAACGTTTATTATAATTGCAAATTAAAACTTGAAGGTTTTAGGTAAAACGAAATCCTATGTAAATTATACAAAAACAACGCTTTTTTCAACGTCACAGACCTTTTTTCCCCTACGTACGCAATAATGGGTGGGTTTTTATATTATAGTAAAAATATACTTTGTCCTTTTCTGTCAAATTAAAAATGTCACAGTTACAGACACTTGCGTGTCCAAAGGCAAGGACTAAACATATTTCAAACATACTTTAGGTATTGTGTGTTTATGTATAACAGGGTTTGTCTTAACGTAACCAGAAGCCGAACAAGGAGGGGTAAAACCGACCGTTTAAAATCAATACGTCAAATACGCTAATATTTCATTCTGTTATCTTATATCTGGTTTGTCCTTTTAGTTTTACAATTGTTTCCGTCAAAAAGTTCTCAGGGCTCTATTGGTTTTTAACTCTCACCGAATGACAATGACATTACAAAAGCAATTCGGTTTTACTAAGTAAAACAGAGCCCCTGCTGTGTTGGAGTGTTTTTGAAAAAAAACAATGTTGGTTTTTTAAATTGAAATATCCCAGCAATCGCTTGCCAAAACATGTAAAATTGCTGACAGTACTCATCTCAGAAGATTTTGATTTTTAACACAGTCTCTCGTTCCGTGCGAAATCCGCCTCAATCATGGTCACACGCCCGTCTAATAGAGAAGCCAAGGTCGTGGCACACTCGGCTACTACGGCCTTCGGTAAGGGCGTAGACCCGCGGAAGTAACATGGCCAGCTAACCGAGACCTCCCGCACCCCCCCGCAAAACATTATCACAAGGAAGCAACACCACTCTGGAGGGCGGAGGGGGAGGCCAGTGTTTCTGGTGTTAGTATTTTATGTCACCGTATCAGTCGACCTTCGGGTTTCGTTTTATAGCGTATTAATTTGATTGTATGTATATTTTTGGGAGGTTTCCATTCAATATCGATGTTTGTTTTATCAACTCCTGAGTCTCCCGACACGTGCCGGCGGGAACGCATCGAATTATGAATCTTGTGCCAGGTAGCAAAAGTTTGAAATTATTTTACCCAATCGCTGGTAACTGCTGGTTATTGTTAAACGTTAGTAATGCTCGGTTGGCACGATGGTTCACGCTCGAAGGGTAAGTTTAATGTCATAGAGTATGTTGGTGACGTTGGCGTATAGGTACTCGCTTGCGGCAAAGAATAGAAAAAGTTAGTAGTACAGAAGCGACACTTTTGCTTTCAAGGGTTTTAGTAATGGCAAAGTGCAAGGTCCGTCCGCATCGCTACGAGTCTAGGACCATCTTATTCTTTAACCTAACGCCAGCAATCTTCGCATTGTTGTTCCGGTGTTGGCATAAGTCAACAGGTAAAATTACTAGCATAGAGGCATTCTATCTTAGTCCTCAGGGTTGAAGTAGTTCAAGATTGTTGTCTTCGTGATTGCATATCTGTATGGATCTTGACCCAAATTACCATCAGGTGGCCTGTGTGCTCGTTTGTCTTCGCCATACTAAACTAAAATAAAAGTGATTTAAGGTAAAATAATACCTTGAACAACACTAAGTAATGGATCCACATAATCAACATTTAATTGAGTTAAGTAGGTCGACCATTAGCCCCTATGTCACAATCCTGACAATGACAGGTGACAGGTGACATTTCAGTGTACATGGCGCAGCTTATATGAAACCCAGTGATGTATCAGCGTGTTAACTTTGCAATGTATACCGAATCGTCACCTGTCACATGTCATAATCAAGATGGTGAAATAGGGGGCTGGTCGGTTTTGCTGTTTATGCTAAGTATGGTTGCGTTTATCACGTGACAAAATGTCGATAAAGCATCCGTCACTCTCGTGCTATATACGTGTCAAAAGTGATGGATGTTTTATAAATGTAGCCACAATAGGACCTCTGGAAGAGATCCCTTATTGTTCTAAGCTCCACTTTGTTCATTCTATTTATTTATTATTTCATTTTCGAACATTTATTCGTGTTACGAAGAGTTAACATTAAATAATTATATACGTAATTATTGAATAGATAATCACCCCCGATATAATGGCGACCCCTTCTTTAACAGCTAATATCTTTTTAACGGCACAACCGATTTTAATAAAACTTAGCTAAAAACCATCCCGATTACACTAGCTTTCATTTGAAATATCCCTCGTCCACATCGGTTTATTGGATTGGGAGCTACGACGCCACACACACACACATACATTGACACATAGACACTCACATTAAAGTTATTACACCCTTCTTTTTTGTCGTGGGTTAATTAAATACATAACATTACATCTTCACCAGGGTCCTAACATGGCTGCGTTTATCGCATGACAGTTTGGATAGGGCATCCGTCACCTTCTTGTTCACAAAACAGCGGGAGCATTTGGATTTCCTTACATTTTATTACCATTTTATATGTTTTTCTGAACATGAACTATTCCGGCGTTAACCGCAGATTCATTTATTTGGGTACCCTAGGCACTCTGGAAGTCCTGTATCGATGCTCGGGGTATTCATCATCAGATTTCACCAAAAGCATCCCCTGGCGAGGAACCAAGGCTTCGAAATAGCCTCTTTAGTATGAAAAACGCACTCTGACCCGGTATTTTGGCTCATGAGTGTATTCCAAATACGACTTCAATATCATTAAGGACACGCGGAGGCCGAACATATTAAGATAACTTAGTGATATCAACTTGTTGCTTCAATTCTATTGAAAATATTTAGCCAATATTATTTGGAACTATTTTATAGTAGACTAGACTTTTTGTCACATATATAAGTACGAGAGTGACGGATGCTTTATCTACATTTTGTCACGTGATAAACGCAACCATTCTAAGCACGCTGTTGTCAATAGATGAAACTAAATACGACTTAGGTAGGTACCATGCAATGTTTTGCTCGTAACCTATTTAAAATTCATAGTCGTTCTATGAAAAACTACGGATATATAACTGATTCGTTAATAAGCAATAACAAATGGCAGTCACGACATCTTGAATTTGTAACAAGAAAAAAACTGTTTCATTATTCATGTTTAGAAAATATGAGTTCTGAGAATCTCCAAGAGCATTTACGTATAATAAGCAATATGCAACGATTGAGAGTTTCTCCGCCGTTTCAACCGCCGTTACCGCGGTCTTGGCATATATCTTTACTAGTGGCCCGCCCTCGCTTCGCTTCGGTTTCTATGAGTCTGCTGCAACCCCTGAACATAAACTAGAATTTATTAAACAAAAAACGTATTATTCTTCAACATCTTCATCGTTTCGTTTACTTACTTATATTTAAATGTGCTTCGTCAACTATGACAGCACGTTTAAATACTACGCGACTACGCTCAAATATCTTAATCAAGATATCTTATCGTCACCCTTGAAATTGGTACCGGTGAGTTCCGGTAGCCATCTGTGAACTTCATCATCAATACCGAAATTTAAAAAACCTAAAAACCACATTCATAAACGCAAAATATAACAATTTTATCAGTTTTTGAAGATTTTTTTGTTTTTTTATTTACATGAAAAGTTATTCGGATATTCACCCCTTTATTAACCTGCCGCCAAGCAGCAGTGTTCACATTGTGTCCAGTGTGAGGATGAGACAGCGCCATACAATACAAACGGAGCCAATATTGAGTTCCTGGCGCTAAATATGGTATCAACGAAACTAATACTCATAGCGTTAACTATAATTGATCTACAACCCAGATCGTATCGGCATCGGCTCATTTGATCGTTAGTTAATTGATCTTTATTACAATTAACTGGTGTAAAGGTATGTGTGTATGTAAACTCTTTATTGCACATAAACAATTACAAAACGTTTTGCATCACTATAGATAATGTGCATAGGCGAACTTATCCCATATGTGATCTCTTCCAGTTAACCTTGGAGTAGAATAAGCCAGGATCAAAATAAATACATAGGTAAATATACTACCACATATGTAAACAGCAATTAAAACCTACAACAGGGCAAAGGAACAACACTCACGAGTCACGACTCATCCTGTAAATTTAACCACAACTTCTTTAACTTTTCCTTAAATGAACCGACAGATCCAGATTGCCTCAAGCACTGTGGAAGCCCATTCCATGACTGGACAGAGTGTACCGTGAAAGATTTAGCATAGGTACGAGTCTTGTTGGATGGAACGGTAAGGGAAAGGTGTGTCTAACATGTCGGGAAAATGTAGAAAAAATTACATGTTGACGACAAATTTAGATAGTGAGCTAGCGGGTTCCGTTCCCGCGGTGTGATAAGCGCGAGTATTGGTTTGAGAGTTTTATGGTTTCCTTCGATTTTAGTACTTATTTCTCAGTATAAGTATGTTAATACCCATTAGGCTAGTACCCATAGTACAAGCCTAGAGCTTAGTTTGGGGATAAACAGGGTGGAAAGTTAGGGTATGTTAATAAGGGCAAGGATACATTTAGTTTTAATTATTGATCATTTAGTATTAAATTTAGTTATTATTTATTGATCTATGACCCATAGACATTTTGTTTCTCAAGACTACAATCTTAAGACTGCAATCCAAAGACTGCAAAAGCGTTGCCAACCCTAAGAACTACATTTTTGGACAGTTTGTCAATCTCTATTTTAAATTGTGTTATCCCATCTTACTTGCATATCATAAACATAATTACTGTTGACGTTATACTCATTCTTATTGCCTTATGAATAAGAGTTAGGGCATATCCTAATACGATAAAGATATGGATCCAAATCACTAATAAAATTTATTTTTTGTCTACGTATTTCTGTAGCGCATTTCTCTTTTGAATTCGTTTTAAGTTGGCAGTAAATATCGGACAAGTCATATTTAAAACAAGAATAGATCGTGATTAATGAATATTCAAATGTTTTAAAAAGCCTTGGTATGAAGAGGTAACGTAGCAACCGTAAAATTTGCAAACTAGGCGGCCAAGGGTAGATGAAACTTAAGGTTTTATGACGCAGTTATAACCTTTACTAAATGTTTAGCAACATGATTATTATGGACATAAAATCAGAATAATCCTAAATTGAATAATGATCCTTGGAATGGTTGAAGATTTCAATTAATTTACATATGAACTGAAGGCAGAATAAATCATTGGCAAAAGACAATCTTACAGAGTGACCTAGCACCGAACGAAGGTCTGATTGTATTATAACTTTGCGTAGCTGTTAAGAAAAAAATTTCGTCACTTAAATGAGTGAGTAGTTTTTTTCTTTTCAAGAAATATTTTCTTTAAAAGGAAAACATACAGGCCGTAGTTTTTCATAATACCTAGGTTAGCCTTTGTACATTCCAATTACGAAAATATTGTATTTGAATTTCTGTGTTTTGTGCAATAAAGTTTACATACATATTAAAAAATCATAAAAATCGGACTGGGTTCAAAAGGAGAGAATATTTCCGCATTTTGTATGGACATTTTCAACTTTTCAACAAACTAGATTTAGCCTTATTTCAAAAATAGTGTAGCTTTCTATACTTAAGTTAAATTATTTCCAGAATTGAATAAACAGTTCCAGAGATTTCTTCTCAACCAAACAAGCCAAGAAACTTGCAAGACATAGACAATTTAACTCCTTTAAGATATGATTAGTATTAATATCGAATACCTACAAACAGAGTCAGAAAAGGTATAAGTATAAGAATTTTTGTTTGTATGACCGTGGTAACTACAGTAACAAAATAATCCGATCAAAACGTATAAGGAGATATATCGTTCGTTACCAGGCAGAAGTCCATAGACAGTAATTTACTAAAAGTAATTAATCCTAGGCCACATATAGCTGTATGAAATGTATTTTACTTTGCGTTTAATTCAATCTAAAATGCCGAATAGATCCACAACATAACAAAAGTAGAAGACATTTAGAAACAAAGATCACGTGATGAACGAATAGAACATAATAATTATTATTATGCAACAGGAAATGGAAGAGATATGAACAGGCGTATCTTTCTGAGGCCTAATAAAAGAAGAATTCTGACGTAGACCAATTGAACTCTGACATTTACTTCCAATTAACTAAGATAACGTTATTAAAACACAAACTTAAATGTACATTTTTTAAGAACTATGCCACTAAAGCGATAAGGACCATAATTGTTGTTTTATAGACCCCATCCATTTGGTTGTCATTGTTGGCAGCGACAAATTCTTCACGAAACTGGTTACAATGAATCAGATTTAGAATCAGCATTTGTGAATGAATTTTATCAAGGAAACTACGATTGGAATTAAATATATCACCAGCGTCTCTGTTTTAAATGGCATAGCAACAGCTGTACGCTACTCACGCGCAACTCTAGACGGCTGACGTAAATTATGAATAGGTAAGGACCAAATTTTTAGCATCACCTTTACTTTGCTTTTCACCCAATAAGGTAAAACCTATTAATTGTATATCCTTCAAAAATATTTTTTCTCTTCAATAAAGCATATAATTGACAAATCAGACCTATCAGAATAATGATATTATAAGTTGCTATTGTGCACATGAAACTCACGTTCGATGAGCAAATATAAAATTATTTCTGCCTCTCAACCAGCTGTAATAATACCTACAAGGTTTGATCAAATAAAATGTATGAAAGGTACACATATTAACAACACATAGAGATACGTACACAGTCGAAAAATTATACTTAATTAAACAAAGCACATCAGAAGCTAAATTTAACAGTGACTCAATCTATAAGTAATTTGCCTTTAAAGTCTCTCTTTTGATCGCAATAATGTCCTTATCTTCTTGAATTGAATTTGTTTAAAAGTCATAGTTCAATTTAATGCACAACATCACTTACCTTAACATTTTTCTTCTGTTATTGGGATGCAGTCGATCCGCCATTACTGGATCTATGGTCATCAACCTTAGATGAATTTCTTCATTTGTCAAAAGCTTTTCATTATCAAACTCGTGTTTGATCCTTTTTCTGTCTACCTCGTCAGTAACTTCAATTGCATTTTTTACTTTCTTACGATCAGGCCCATCAGTACTGATACCAGCATCTTCGATATCTCGTTTTCTTGTATCTCTATTCCATATCAGTTCTTCGGAATCAGAGATTTGTTCTACTAAAATATTGTAAACAATGGATTCTAAATAGTAGTTTGTTCCTCCGACTACTATTGGGATTTTTCCTCTTTCTGTTAGTTCTTGTATCTGAGTTTTTCATTAAGAAAATTATTGCTAAAAAAAACAACACATAGTTTGAATTTAGAAGTGTCGCAAAACAAACACGGTAAATTTGGTTCCTTATTCTCAAATTCGCAAAATTTTACTCCTTAACACTAAAATAACATTAATTGTAAAAAGTACTTCTTAATGTTTGTGTGTTTCCACCTCACCCATTTCAAATTAGTCCTCACAAGATTAAATTCTGCATGTGCCATAACGCTTTTTATCACGGTTTACACGCATTTAGTACAACGACACATAGATCTGGCGCAGATAAACTTAATTAGTTAACAGTAATGTTGCAATTAATCGCAAAAGATTAGATAAAAAGGATATTTACATCAAAGATAGTATCAGTTAATTAAAATTAGAAGTTCATGGCGAGGCATCGCATCAAAGAACACCGACGGTTTTTCATCGACGAGCAAAAAAGCGGTAAAGTGGGAACGGGCTAGTAACGAAACGGTTCTAGGGGCCTAGACTACATGCGTGACGCTAACGTTAGCGATATTCGAAACTGACACATGAATAGGATTAACGTAAGCAGGTGACGATCGACCACGTCGGCTGCTTGTTTAAACGCCATACATTTTGCTAGGTTTAAACGCACACTGTCTTTTAAATATGATAGGTAACGTATTAGGCGGTGTCATACAAATTATTCCAAGACAACTCGTATTAAGAAACAATATTGCATTAAGTACACACATTTAAATACTTCTGATGCAGAGCGACTAGATGTTAACGTGAAAATGATTCAGTTTCACTTGAATTACCAAAAAATACGAAAACACAATGCTGTTTTTTTGACTACTCTGTAGGTTTTTCGAAGCGAGACTCCGGTACTATTTTTTAAACCGCATAATAAATGCACTTAGCCGTCGGGCTGTCGAAAAGGCATATATCTTCGACTCCTTTGTATGACATTTCACGCAGTGCAGTCACGGCCGTTGCGTCCAACGTACACCGTGGCGTGCAGAGAAGTACTGGACTAGGTTGAGTAACTTACTAAGAGATACTAGAAGATTCATGTGATTTCCAAGATTTAAGAAATAACAGAATCTAAGAGTAGAAGTGAGAGAATCTGAGAGTAGTTAGTCGAGTTATCGATGTCCTGCCGATTTGCCGATTTTTTTATAATTAAGTTGACGGCGTGAGCACTTGACTCACAGACAGATGAATTGTTAAGACCACAATTTTTTTACGCATTAATACACTTCGCATATTAACTCTTACTCGATTGTTCGTTTTATAATAATCTCAGTTAATCCAACAACTGTTAATTAATAAAACGAACAGTCAATAAATAAATGATGTAACGTAGCTATGAGAATAAACCATTTTTTTGAAATATTTACTCAGTCGATGACGTTGTCTGAGGATCGACAATCTGCAAATCATCGGTGAATCATTAGGTACTAATTTTACTTAAGAAATATTAGAAAATTACGATTTCCATGAATTGGCACTCTGCTAATCGCTTCCTACGTACTACCAAATTAGAAGCAGATTTTTTTAAGACGCAAGTTGCAATTCAATATGGATAAAAGTCGCTTGCCGAATTAATGGCCTCTATAATTTTGTTTTAAACTTATATTGTTTCTTAATCGTTATTCATATTTAAGATAAATCAAGGTATTCGAGGTACCTTTCTCTCTAACCATATTCAAATAATTTCACATACATTCACACATAAACTCACGCCTTCGTGCCCAGAGTGGGGTAGGCAGAGCTACAGAATTTCCTACAACTCTAAAAACTTACATTTGTAGCCACATTTTGCACAATTAGTCTAAGATATTTAACAGCGTATTAGTGACAGGTTGCAAGCCCATCGCCTGACAGTACTACAGGCCTTTATTCCCTTAATAATTTAAATAGGTGTATATACATATTTTGTGTTTCTCTTTAAACTATAACTCATCGTTAATGGGCTTTATCCAGGAGATTTTAAATCGGGTTTAACTTAATTGTCTTTACTAGGATATACTGCAACTAAAATACCCATTTACGCATTTTATATTTCAATAGGTAGGTACATGTTAAACCCTAGGTTCCTTTATAAATATGTGGTAGATTTTTCCATAGTATTTGTATACATCGTATTGACAAGTAACCTTTACCAACAATCTATACTTTTGCTATTAAACTAGGTAACAATGCTAACCCATCCATACCCACCCATACAAGACAAACATTTAGTAATCCTAAGATAGTAATTAGTTTAAACTTCTATGTGGTTGTAACGCTGTGGTAACACTACTATTATGTTATAAACTTTTTTGTTTTTCAATAAATAAATAAATATCTGTGGAAGAACTCATACCATCAAACGTTTCTTCCGATGCTATAACTCATTGTAACCAAACCAAACTCAGCAATCGATACCTCTTTCTCACTACCTCTGCAAACACTACCAGCCTCATATCACTTGGTATTTGTCCACGGCGCCGGCCATGTTTACCAGAGGTCTGACTCAGCTGTGAACAGTGGAACAATACATTTTTACACACAGAAATTTTCTGTATTGTCTCCATAGATATAGTAACTGTGCTAATATTTGACAGTGTCTGCCGAGCGATGTTTCAAGGTTTAAAAACGACACAAACGTGTTTAATAATTATGCTTTGATGAAACGTACTGACAATATATTGCGTGGGCTGTACGAATATTCTTTGGCGGTGTCAAGGTAATATGCTAAATATTTTCTTAGGATTACGTGAAAAGACAAGAGAAGAGCGAGCGTGTATTTCTTGTAATTACACTCAGGAGCAAAAATACCGAGTCAGAGTGCGTTTTTCATACAAACGAGACTATTTCGAAGCCTTCGTTCCTCGCCAGGGGTTGTTTTGAGTGAGGTTTAATGGTGGATACTGTAAGGTTTAATAGAGGTCAAAAGTTCTTAAGATACCTAACTGATCGCACCATCAGTTAACACCACAGCGGGAGAGTTTGGGTCAGCACTTGGATTTCCTTACATTTTATTGCCAGTTTAGATGTTTTTCTGAACATGCTCAATTCCGGCGTTAACCGCAGATTCATTCAGTTGGGTATCCTAGGCACTCTGAAAGTCCTGTTTCGTTGCTCGGGGTATTCATCATCAGAATTCACTAAAAGCATTCCCTCGCGAGGAACCAAGGCTTCGAAATAGCCTCTTTAGTATGAAAAACGCACTCTGACCCGTTATTTTTGCTCCTGAGTGTATTACAAGGAAGTTATAGTTAACTTTGTTTGAAGGATTCACACATTTTGGGGGAAGAGTTAGAAGACTAAAAGGCACAAGTCGCTCGTGACTAAGGCGTGCTTGACTTAGCTTCGTGGGGTCACTACCAAGTTACTAACTACGCTTAATAAGTGGTTGTTGTCATTGCTAGGTATAAAACTTTTTCTAGCTCAAGTTTGACGACGCAATTTGCCTTGTCGGTAGTGACCCCGCCAACGAAGCTAGCGGTCCCGGGTTCGAAACCCAGTCAGGGCATATGTTTGTGTGATGAAGTTTGTGCGAGTTTTGTGTGCGATCTATGTGTTTATTTCTCTATATAAGTATGTTTATCATGGCCCGCTGTTAATCCAAGTTTGGGACTGTTAGGTCAATTTATATAATATTATGTATTATATTTTATTCCATATTCATAGTTTTATATACTGCTAGGTTAAGTATTATCATCTTCATAAGTAATTTATGTTAGAGAATATGTGACTTATGTTTCTTGTGACGTTTAAATCCTAATCTCCTTTCTCCTTTTAAATTTGTAGCCATGTGTTTTTCTTCTATGAATTTATTCTATTATATTCGTTTTTTAACGTTGGCAGTGCGGCGTACTTACTGAATAACCATTTATTTGGTCAAAACTTTAATTCATGCCTAAAAAAAACGTCCCTTAACGTGAACGTTTATTTAAAACCATCATTTTGATACAATACGGGATAATCTTAGAAAAACGTATTTTTTACGATTGTGATCGAGATTTAAGTTTTGGACCATATTATGTAAAAATGGGCATAACATCAGCTTTATGCTAACATTAAAAGATAAAGATAACGATAAAAGAAATTTATTTAGTAAGTAGGCCGCTCGGGCACTTTTACACGTCAAGATACTACCAGCGCTTCCCAAGAGGAGACCACTGCTGAGAAGAAACGCCGCAAGAAACTCAGCAGTCAGTCATTGGTAACGCAATGAACATTGTTGTAAGGAGACGTGGGGACTGGTAACGCAGTGGTGATTTGAGTAACAAAGTCGTATTTTGTTTTAATTTGGAAAATTAATTTCTATAGGGCACCAAATAAAATTGTGGCCCTTTTATCTCCTATAGGTTTTTTTAAACTTTTTACCTATAGCCTCAGTAAAGGATACGATCTTCAGCGCTCTGTTCCTGAAGTCTACGACGGTGAAGTTCTCATGCGGCTCCAGGATGTCCAGGAGGTGGTGCGGCGCCTGTGCACGTTCCACTGCCGAAGCCTTCGCGGTCGTCACGTCCAGCCCCCGGTACACCTGGGAATTCAATTCAGAAAATAATGTAGTTTTTCAAACAGCATGGTATTTTTTTTATTAAATGGTGTGTCTTTGTAAGACAGAAAAAGACTCATTTCCTTACTGGGAGTAAAATAAACGTAGTAAAATTCCTATTGCATATAAAATCAAAAGGACCATGAAAAAAGTGTGGGTGGGTGAAGTGTTGAACGAAGCCTCGGAGGAAACGGCAATTGCCTGACTCAGATTTTCGCAGGCCTCGCCAAGGCTCAGCCCCCCAACCACCTCGTCTGGCAATTCCTAACTTTTTACTATACTATAATGTACTAAGTATAGTAAATTGGCCCAACATGGGCCCCTAGACTAGTAAACATAGCCAAGATGCGTTATGTCCGTTAGCAGTGTAACATTAACGTTCTATAGACTCGTAATGTATGGAGTTGACATAAGCGCTCGACGCGGTCTGCCATCAGCTTATGTTAATCCTGTACATTTTCTCCATCATCGAAAATCTTTAACCATAGTACAAGGGGGTAAGGGTTATTTAGGGTCATCGTACCCGAAGGGGGACCAATGGGACCCTATTATATGCCTACGCTGTCGTTCCGTCCGTCCATCCTAACTTTAAAAGCGGTTTTTTTTCAGAATTACAATAAATAGTGAAATAAAAAAAGGTAGTCTCCATATAAGAAATGTTTTTTTTTTGTAGTATCGTAAAAACTGTCAAATACACAACAGTGAAAAGACGATGGGCAAATATATCCCCACCCCCCAGCAGAGATGAAGCATGTGCCAGTTTATAGATCTTGGCAACATGATGTATTTTTACTATGGCGACGATCACCATATGTATGGGGTTTTCTTGGAAAATCATAATCGTATCGTATGGAATTTGTTTGAAAATGAACACATATGTGGATGATTTGCCTTGCTTGGCCCTTGTTTTCATTAAAGAAATGGCATTGATTTGCAACTATAATAAGCATTTTGTCTTTTTTTGGGTCCTTATGAATATATAGACATGCATTCCGTTGCTGTTCGAGGGTGAGGACGGGGTCCATACAAAATTGCCCATCACACTTTGGTATGAATACATATAGCACAAACGTTGATGAATAACAACAAACACTAAAAAGTCAGTAAGTAAGTAAAGTTGTCAAGGACACCCTCGGTGCGCGAGTCCGATTCGCAGTTGACCGATTTTTTTTAACCGACTTCAAATAAAGGAGGAGCCTTTTTTTATATATTTTTTTATTCTTCTTTTTATATGTATGTTCCCCGATTACTCGAGGACCTGGAACGGTTTGTTTTTTTTTTCGTTGTTTGAATTGGTACACTTTCTAGTTGGTCCCATTGTCAACATGTCAGGATCTGATGATGGGATCTTGGAGAAATCAAAGGAACACCACAAATATGATAGGCACACCTATAGCCACCGGAACTCTTTAACGGTACCTTTTTGAAGGGTGGCGATAGGATATCTCGATTAAGGTAGTTGAGCGACTATGACGAAGCACATTTAATAGTTTAAATATGATTAAGACTTTCCCGCGGCGTTGCTAGCATTAATTGAGAAGTGGGACTACATAACAGCATAAATAGGATCACTAAAAAGTATAAAATAAAATAAAATTTAAAAAAAAACACAAACCCGCTTTCAAAAATGCAAAAAATAACTTCTTATAAAATGGTAGGTAGGTCAGTCCAACTGAAGTCCTACAATGCTTTAAAACCTACCATTTTATGAGAAGATAATTGTTGCATTTTTTAATTATTGTGATTTTTGACACCATGAAATAAGATTAAAAAATGAACTCCAGAACTCAGTATACGCATTAGAACTACGCAATCTTATACTACCTTTTGCTTTTGGACGGCAGGTCAGTAGGTTTCCCTACACGTTATCCTTACACGTGTGTGATATGTTTCAATGATCTGTGCTAAGGTTATCGGTGGTAAGTCTAACAGTTATCAAATATTTTTATTATGATAGCGGACAAAAATGTATACCTACTTGTGGACGTAGGAGCTTAGTGATTCTTGTCTTAGAAGGGACGTTGGATCAAGACAAGGACGCTATGTTGTTTTTAGTTCTGTACCCATGGGGTCGGAACTAAGCCTCCGCGTCAGTCTTACGCGGGCTGTATTTGATGAGCTGCAGCTAGCATCAGGACCCCGCTGTTCTGTCACCTCGGAGTTAGTTTTGAGGGGAACACCCTAAACTCTCGAATTATTAATCTCCGAATTTGAAAATAACGAATTTCATAATTCCGAATTTTAACAAAACCGAAAAAATATTGGGGCGAATAATCAGAACCTCGAATTTTATATTACCGAATATTAAAATCACGAACACAATTTCCCGAATCACTTATATCAATTATCTACGAATGTTGATAATTTCGAATTTTCTTTTTTACTAAAATTATAATTCCGAAAATTCACAAACCAGATCAGTAATGTAAAATTTGGAATTATGAAACTAACCTCTTGAATTTAATCGAAGTATTCTACTTGAAACAAAAGTTAGGTCAGATGACGAGCTCATTACTAAATTAGGTCAAGTTCACCTTTATAGGTTAGGTTAGGTTAGAGTTGCATCAAGGCGCCAACCGCCATAGCTGCGCGGAACATCCGTCCACTTTGTCGGACATTTCTTACAGTTCTTGAGCATTATGCATGTTAAACAATATAGGTATTATACGAGTACAATATTTTATGAGGCGCTTATTTCAAATAAAAAATCTTAGAGAGAATGAATATTCGGGTTTTGGAAATATTTTTATTATTTTAATAGTTCGGAAATGTAAACATTCGGAATTTAAAAAAGTCGTTATTATGATGCTTCGTGAAATTAAAACTCGGAATAGTGATGATTCGAAAATTTCAAAATGGGAATTCTGAAAGTCGTGTTTATCAAATTCGTAAAATAATATTTCGAGATTATAGGTACCTAGTTAAACCTTAATTGTTACTATGGGCTTTGGTTGCTCAATAAATATTTCTTATTCTTAACATATAGATTTCTGCAATAGGTCGCAGTTCAATTAGAAAGTCGCACCAAAGGATAACTTATTACCGTAAACAGAATAACCAATGCAACAGTTCACACGCTTCGTCAAACCTTAAAATTCAAAGCCGCCATGAATATGAATGACCGTCCCTCTTACATACATTTCATACACTTTAGTTGCATTAACATAATTGCACCATTGACACCGGTGCAGATTTATGTGATTCTAATACATACTGATGAGTTCGCTTCGTCTGAAAACGAAGCGCGTGTGCTCTTTAGGCGGTCAGATGTAATACAGATTATTTATGGGCGAACTGGAAATTATGTCTGTTGTTTTTTTTCCTATTCTGCAATTGGTCTATTCTGGTACAATACCAACTCAACGCTCGAAGAACAGATGGGCAATGGGGTTGAGTCGAAGACTTCTTGAGTAGCGTCCACGTACTGGAAAACTCAGCGTAAAAAGGCCTTCAACAAGGTGGACCGACGACGTGGCTAAGTTTGCGAGAAACCGTTTGATTCCAGCGGTACAAGAGCGGTCCTTGTGACAAACCTTGAGGGAGGCCTATATCCAGCCAGGGACCGGACCTCTCCCCTCTCCTCCCGCTCCCCATTAAATTAGATAGCCCAGTGGATTTGCTCACCCATTCCAAATGACAACACATATGATTGACTTTCCCTTATCGAACGATAAGCCTAGCTCTTTGAAATTGGTAACTGGTAACTGAATCAAGTTGAACTAAAATTGCAGCAGTAGCCTTTCGACTAAAATTATAATGATCCTGTGACCTACTCACACCAATTTGATCAATTTTCAAGGAACAGCTCCCTGGTTATGACGTTTGATTAAAATATGAGAGCTTAAAAGAAAATATTTTTATTTTAGCGGTGGTAGCGATCTGGATGTTATCCTTTAGGCAGTAGTGCTCGCATTGTTGTGAACCGTGTGGGAATAAGACAGCCGGTGAAAGTACTAGCATAGAGGAATTCCATCTTAGTCCTCAGGATTGACAACGAATCTGCGGTGTTAGGAATGCAGTCTTTAGATTGTAGTCTTGAGAATGTAAATAAATATGGGTCAGTGGTCGCACATATCGACAGGTGGCCTATGTTTGTCTTCTAAATGCCAAAAAAATACATTATTCTCAAAAAAAATAGGCAAAGCAGGTCTTATAAAAATAATAGTAAACAGACGAGCAAATCCCTCTAAGGTATAAGGGGGAAAGTGGTAGTGACCTTGCCTACAAATCCCCTCATGCTCGATTCCGCTTAAGGAAAATATAGATTTTTATAAGTAATTTATGTTTATCGTTGTCTAGTACCCAAGGAACAGTCTGTCTAGTACTCATGTTGCAAACTTAGAGCTTAGTTTGGGACTAGGTCAATCTGTAAGAGATTGTCCCCTCCGTATGCACAGTTTGAATTTACGTAATAACCTAAAACAAACCTTCCAAGAATCAATGGTTAGGTAATTGTAAATAAATTATCGCCAGGATTGTATTACGCACGCAAAGTAATCAATTTTGAAAGTCAAACTAATTATTACGTTTACGTAAGTGATCCAAAAAGTAAACAAGGAGTGGGGGTTATCTCAAGACCTTGGTACCTTCAGATGTGATAGGGTTCACAACTTTAGATCGAAAGCTAATTTTTATAAATATTTCAATCAACAAAGGATATATTAAGACCAGGTTATATTTGATCTAAATAAAATAATATAACGCGTTGTGGTTAAAATATATTAAAATCTTGCTGCTGTTAAGACAAACTATCATCCATACATCTCAAAAAATTATCAATTAACATACCGATAAAATACTCTACGTCTCAGATAAAGCGGAGACACACATTTGGGAAAAACATAATGTTCTTGTGAAATAAATTAACAACACACACACATTTGCACATTTTCTAATGATCATATTATTGGAATATAAATCGACGCATGAGTTTATTCATGTCTCAGAATTTTCACTTATAGCTAAGTTTTAAAATTGGATTATTTTCTCAATGTGTTATTGGCGACCCTAAAATCATCCTCCATTCACAAGTTTAAAGTCAAACGGTTGTTATCAGAGAAGTTTACGTACTACGTATCGCTTGTGATAATGTTATGTAGGTAACTTTGGGTGTCACGCGTGACTTTACTACTCGCGCTTCAAGTGTCTGAATCATGGACAAGAATAGGGAATAGGTAGGAAAGCATTAAATTTTTAAAATCGCATTTCTCAATAAAATATGAAATACCGTAAATGAAATAATTCACAACGAAATGAAATCCATTTTGGATTTGGACTGACCGTCAGTGTCCACGATAAGGACTGCCCACTGGTTGCTAACTGCTAACTGGCTCATCAGGATCGCGGGAGCGCGGTGGATGCGAAAAGCACAAGACCGAGTCTGAGTGGAGAGCCTTGGGGGAGGCCTATGTCCAGCAGGGGACGTCTTTCGGCTGACATGACGATGATGATGATGATTGGTTGCTAAAGAACACCTTAACCACCATTCAGTAACCAACGACGATGCAGTACCTTATTAATTACCTTATTTATTATAACCTTATTACAATGCTATAAAGGTGCGACCGCGCCGCTGCTGAACGGTGCGTATATTACGGTGCGTCATTAACGGCGCCATGTTGTTACTATGACCCCGTCTTTTATTTACGCAACGACACCGTATTTTACGCATCTTAAATTTGGAGCTTACGTGCATTGAAATAAAACCAAGAAATATTCAACATAAGTAATATTCTATGCTAAAATAATTTAGCTTTGCATAAAAACACTTTGTTGTATCTATACTTTTAATTTCTAGATATTATTATTTTATCACAGCGTATTAATTGTTGTGAATGAATGTCTTTTCTTTCTTACTTTCCTTCATTTTAAGAAAATCTGTGTCAATTGGTTGATGTTGAAAGATATAAAATTATTTATTCTAACAAAATTATGCACCCACTAACACTAATTATTCTAGGGATAAACTATAATGTCTCAAGACCTGGCAACCCCGAGGGAAAGTCACTTTTAGAGCCAATTGCAGACGAATTGGCGAGGCGTTGCGTCGAAAGGGAAAATTTGGCAGAGCGATGTTTTGTTTACCATACGTGGCGTGATACGCATTGAAACTTCTAGAAACATGCTTTAATGTATGCAAATATCTAATTTTACTAGCTCATAGTTTGACAACGCATGGGCATTCAAAACACCAATGCAGAAGGCCTTCACCAGAATATTTTCTAGACAGCCTAAGGGCTGGATTCCAAATAGTATTAGCGTCTTAAAAAATTACGTTCCGCTAATACATTTTGCAGTATACCAAAGAAACACTTTGTCATTTAAGGCAGGATGTTGCAAAGTGTAGTCTAAGTACAACAAGGTCGTAAGTAAACGATCTGTTCTTTGTCACTTGTTTTTTAGTCTACTTACGAGTATATCATTAACTTTAATACATACATACACCAAATAAGATTTTGTCAAAAAAAACGTTTTTGGAACAAGCTTTTGCTCTCGACTATAGGGTTCGTTACCTAAAAAGAAAAAAACGGAACCTTATAGGATCACTTTTTTATCCGTCCGTCTGTCTGTCCAAGACCCTTTAACTCGGAAACGCGGGGAGTGAATTTTAAAACCGGTTTACCCTTGAAATATCGAAACTCACTTCATAGAACGTTCTACTTCGCCGAATTTTCATTTCATCGACAAGCATTTCCACGTGCAGGACCTTTTTTTTTGTGGTCGCGAGTCTAACCTGACCTAATCTAACCTACGTAACGAATGGTCAAGATAACCTGAAAACTATAAAATTTCAACTGAAATTAGCTTTCGATGAAATAAAATTCGGTGAAATGACACATATTCCTTTAAAACTATATATTCAGATCTACAGTCCCTTGATCCTGTGAAAAAATCAAACTTCTAAGTTAACGAAAAAATAAGACACGGCCGTTTATGCCTCAGAAAACGTATATTTCGACACAAGGGAATCAACATTTATAGTGTATTTTCCGTTGACGTACAACTATAAAGTTTTGCAAGTAATACCGTCTCATACTACAAGTATGGGAAAAAATCTGAAAACTATGCATTTTTAATTGAATCACAAAAAAATCAAGGGCTTTTTGCAAGGAACGGCGCGGCGGGCCCAAATTTTGAATTGAGTTAACCGTGTCATGTGGGGTATCGTATGAAAAGGTTGTTTACATAGTCATCATCTCCTTGTCAAGAAGAGTCCTAACACTATTGGTCTATTTTAAGTATAGCGGAGATCCTATCACTATCCTCCGAATCCATCGTAATATCAGCTCTGAGATACTATAATATGGCATTGTCATCGCGTTTACACATCTAAATTTCAGCCCATTCCATTATAGGGAACTGGTTCACAATTTGCAAGATTCGTCCGAAACAAACTAACATAGCATACGAACATTGCAAGTTCATAAAATGCTTGTAAAAATACATTCAATAGTGAATAACAAACAAGAGACCCAGATGTCAAGCCAAAACTCAATCTACATAAAGCCATTGTGCCTAATCATTGCATCTTCAACAACAAATTGAATCACAATAGTCTTGCCTTATCACCTCTAAATGCTCTTATCGCTAGACATCACGACCTGCGCAATATCACCTCCAGCAACCTTGGATTCCATCCATGACTGTTGAGGTAGGATAGGTCAGCTTATAACACAACCATAACAACTTATACTATACCACGATCAAATTTACTTCTAAACAAGGTTCAAGTTACAATGGGGATTGTAATGACCAGTGTTAGAAGAGTTTTGGCGCGGAAATGACTTCCAAATTAGATGACCCCGCTAAAGTGCAACTAATTTACATAGGTCTTTGATTGTATGTTATTTTTACGGTGTAATGGGTCTGTTGACATGGTTGCTGCACGCATTTTAAAGTTGGATAGGTCATGCTTGCGAGAAATAAAGAAGCAAGTTTTCCTAGTTTTTTTTTCATTATAAGAAACATGGTGGTATGGTATGGTCAAGCAACAGTGTTCGAATCGTTGCATTCCGGACAGACAAATAAGACAACCGGTGAAATTACTAGCATTGAGGCATTCCATTTATGAAGGTTGGCAACGCAGTCTTAGGATTGCAGTCTTCAGATTTAAATCTAAAGATAACAATTGTCTAGGGGTTTCAGATCCCATTTATCAGGTGGCCTGTGTGCTCGTTTGCCTTCTCTATGCCATAAAGAAACCCCTTCAACTTCAGTTGGAACGGATTTTTTTTCAAAGAAAGCTAGTTTAAACGGGTTGGTTGTTAGCTAAGTTTCACCAAAATCAAATGAGCCTTTTAAGAGTTATGAGTCCTCAAAGATTGTATTGCCACTATATCGGGTTTTTTATCTTGTAATTTGTTATTTTTCCAAACGTCACCTAGTGGCGCATTAAGAATTGAATCACCTATCTATTAACTGCGTAAATTTGGCTTGATATCTTGAATTTGGCATACAACGCAGCAATGCAATCTTTCCAATCGTTTAAAAGTATGATAAGAATTTCAGTAAAACGACTAAACGACGCTAACGAGTCGAGATAAAGAACATCCGTGGTAATATGCGTAACAGAACATAACAGAGATTATAAATATCCTTCTCTATCCTAGGCAGTTAAAACCATATCGTCTTTGACCTGTTATGGTATTGTTTTTAACGTGGCCGCCATTACTGTAAAGTAAATAAGAGCTATCAAAACGTTGACAATACGATAACAAGACAAAAACGATATAGTTTTCACCGCCTAGAACCTCGGCCCTGGTAAAGAACACCTTTGCAGTAAACCTTTGTAGCTCTCTTGGCTGCAAATAGTTATGATTTGAGGTTTTTTTTTTATGGCACAGAGAAGGCAAACGAGCACACAGGCCACCTGATGGTTAGTGGAAACTGTGACACATAGACATTCGCATTCACAAGACTGCAAGCCTAAGACTGCAAATGCGTTGCCTACCCTGAGGACTAAGATGGAATGCCTCTATGCTAGTCATTACAGGTTCCATTTTATACAACCATAATTTCAAAACAATAATCAAGCGACTAAAGTGTTTCCATTTACATTCAACAACTTTGACTCTTCGTACTGAAGAAAAATATCTCCTACACCATTGTGGTACCTAGTGCTACGCTGGACATTGAGGTGGTATAATCGATCATAAATATGTGTACACTCTAGTCCCTTGTCTATTTAATGTCATAGTTAAATTGCCATATATGAATTGACACATCGATTAAAGTGTACACATATTTATGAACTCGACTGGGCATTCGATCTTAGTCCTTAGGGTTGGCAACGCATTTGCAGTCTTGTGAATGCGAATGTCTATGGGTCACAGTTTCCACTTACCATCAGGTGGCCTGTGTGCTCGTTTGCCTTCTATAACCCTTAAAAAAATGCAATTTTACTCATACTCTGAGTTACTCGATTCTGTTAGTCTTTCATCTATTTCGCTCGTTTTCCTTTGGTGTGACATCAACACAAAATTATCGAGTTTCAAAAATCGCCAACATTTGCGTTTTGCATCTCAGTTAAACCTCCATTAACCTACTCGTAGTATGTCACTAAGGAGCCTTTATAATAATCTTAATTAGTTCCAATGCAACATTGTAACTTATCTCGCATGAGTGCGTACCATCCAAAAATGCACAGAGATACCGTAATCAGTCACGATACGGTCTGTTGTAAAATGGCGAGTGTCACGTGTACAGTGTCGCAGTTTATATTAAATCGTACATAGTACCATTTTGGATATTAAGGCGCGTAGATACTGGTTGCCATGTGAACGTTGGGTGTGAGAGGCATAAGAGCCAGCGGGGAAACGCTTGGGTAGTTCCTAGAGAGGGGAACCCGTTGTTTAATGTAACTTGTTTAGGTTATTATGTCTTGTTTACATAATTATTGAGAGTTATACGTTTTATATCGCTGGAATAGGAGAAATTCAGAATATCCTTAATAAAAATCTAGCGAGTAGATAAGGCTAGGTAAGGGTCGGTTCGATTTATAGAAATCCTGAAACAGCAACAGTTTTCTAAAAAATACGTTGCGCAAATAATGACCGAAAACGCATTGGCTATGTGGAAAGAGGGAATCTCACTAAGATTTGAACAATGTGAGTTTTTCCTTTATATAGACGACGTTGTGAATTTTAAAAAAATGGCAGACAATTATTGACAGAAAAAACCAAGAAGGGAATATGGCGGAAGCCATCTGGACGAACGCTACACAAGGTACCGCCACTAATCCCACGTCTGTTAATTTCAAGTGTTCCATTAATTCGATTAATTCCAATTCTATTATTAAACGTTTTTGATGACTATAACAATTACAGAGATTTCTCTTCTACATTGCACTGTCTCTTAACATTATTTTGAACCTCCGTCGCAAAACTGTCAAACAAGCGGTTTGTGTGTCTGTGTTGTCTGTGGCATCGTAGCTCCTAAACGGATATGAACCAATATGGATTAAGTATTTTAAATAGCGAGCTGGTTTAACTGGGAGGTTCTTAGCCAGATTTGATCAAAGTCCGCTGGGCCGTTTAAAATATACCAGCTCTAAAAGTAAAGGTGGAATTTATATGACGGCTTTTATGTAGTTAACAATTATTAAATTATACCACTTGGACCACAAGCAAGCATGAAATTTGTAGATAACGCCAATCAGCCAAGGCCGCGGCTCTTATAACATTATTTAATACTATAAATACGCGCACACGCATAGCGTAACCGCACCATTAATAATCTGCGAGAATTGCAGAGTGGGAGCATTTTTACAACTGCCTCGTACAACACAATGCGTAAAGAAAAAATAGGTCAAGCGCGAGTCGGACTCGCGCACCGAGGGTACCGTTCCGTCCAAGTCAGCCTTGGCCAGTTTTTATTATGTGTAGTTTTTCTTTAGGGTTTGCACTCCACATTTGGCGCTTGTATGGGAGTTTTGACAAACAAAAACCAAAAATCAAGTTTCTTGTTTTGTTTTTATTTACCTTTGATATTTTTATGTTATAAAAAATATTAATCTGCGGAAAATAAATGGGTTATCCATTACGGTTCAAAAGATCCATACCTACAGCTCTTTAAAGTTAGGACAGACGGACAACGAAGGTCAATCGCTCAAAGGTTAACTGGAAGAAATCCCTTAAAGTTCACCTTTGTACAGTCAACGGCAGAAATAAGTGATCACTTATGTACCTTGTCACTTCAACGTCGTGTTTGAAATGTCATACAAAATTGTGAAACGATTGAAAGCGACACGGTACATAAATGATCACTTTGACTGTACATACCTATCGTGTTTCCTAACGAGTTCTCCGAAAGCAAAATCTTCTCTTACAGAATTCTTAGTACATGTGAGTTTAATAATCAAGGATTAAATTTGTTTGACTAGGTACCTACGGTTTATTTTGATAAGCCTTAGGTAAACTCAGTGTGCATTCTAAATTGCGACATTTGTAAGTAAGTAAGTAAGTAAATCATTTATTCACAACAAAAACACGCAGACAAAAAATAAAAAGAAACAAAAATAAAAGAAAAGAGACGACATGTCGCGTTAATGTTGCGAAACGGACCCAACTCAGCATATGCTGGCTGTGAAGCCAACGCTGATCTTCCGTTGGGACCGCTCGGTGAAGACACGGAAGGCCATACAGACATTTCGGTACTTACATTTAAACAAAAATGAAATAAAACTAAAAAATAACTTTGCATGTCACAACAGACAGCGCCCCAGGTGGCCATGAGATAAACTAACACTATCTGCATTACTTGACAATAAGTCTTGAAAATATGTACATTTGTTGGTATAATCATTCTTGTCGTTAACTCCGTAACGTTGTAAATGACAACGGTCATCACCTGGCATCAGACCTATTATGAGCTGGTAAAACCTGCCAAGTTCCAGTCCGTGACAGGAGTTTTATATATGTCACTCCCTAGACCTTGTCAGATTAGGGCAGCATATATGGCTCCTGGAATATTGAATATCACACTCTGAATCATCGCATCAAGCACTTGTTGAGATTTGTCATGACAAACAGAATCTAGTATTTGATATAGTTTTATCAGATTACCGTTTACAAAAAGTTCCATGAGTAACTAATCTGGCAAATAGCATACATGTACTGATAGACAAAGACAAGTTTTACATCATTTTTTAATCAGGAAACACTATTTATACCGAAAGTTGTCTATGCACAGCATAAATAAGAAGACTAACCGTTTATTTCTCTAGTCTTTCCTGTCTAACACCAGCGCATTGACAATACCTTTCCTATTTCAACAAATAACAAAGTGATCTAGGTTTAGACGAAAATCTGTCTGTTTAGGACCCAAACGGGTTTTCGAAAACCGGTTATGAGCTGAGATCATTCATATTGGAATTGAGGAAAACGGAAACGCTAAATACATGGATATTGTGTCCTGTCCTTTTGTAGTTCATAGAATGGCGTCAAGGCCCTTAGGTCCTTAGGTCGAAGCTAAGAATTTTTGGCTAGATTGCGTAACGATAAAACAGACTTTTCTTTTGCAGTTTTTGTTGTTACTAATTTACTGCAGCATTATATTTTACATGTCTATGTACTTATTATATTTATGGCTTCAAGTACAATCCTATTTCAAATATAAATCGTAATAGGACGCCTTATACAATGGACTGAATATAAGTCTTTGTTAAAAGTATGGTACACGGCAAGGCAAACTTCCTGGAATACGAATAATAAGAACTTTCTTTCCATAATGCATACCTTCTTCGCTTAAGGGGCGAAAATACAATACAATACAAAAAAAAAAAATATATGTATTAACCGCCCATGCATAGCTTTCCGAGCACGCATCAGGAGATAATTTTGATTATGCGTAGCTTATCGAAAGTCAATGGTATTGTATTAAAACAGATATCTTATCTGGGTGACACCGAATTCTTCGTTAATCAACTGCTACTACTTTTTTATATGCTATAGGTTATTCAATTTACGACAAATGGCGAGTCAAATCGTAGTCAACCAAATGGAATGATGCCAAAATATTTCCCAATCACGACTTCAGTCCAATGGCTTTTATGTCTCTACGGATGAAACCGAAAATGGATGTCATTTTGTCCATTCACGGGCTAAGCGTTGTGATGCAATGTTTTCGCACTGACTGACGCTAGAATGGCTTGACTGCAATCCGTGGGCTGTCTTTGGTTTAAATTCTAGAGTGAAGATTTGATCATTTAAAATTTGGCAGGACACCGTGCACCGCGGCAACTGGCGTGATAGACAGACTCAGATGATTCAAAGTAGAATTGACGCACACTTTCTAAGGTCGTCAACGTATCTATGATTCCTCTCCTAGTATTGCAGTCCGTGGGCGGCGGTGACCACTTTCCATCAGCCTGGTTTAGACTAGTGCCATTTATTAATACCCGCTTACACTAACGTATGCAGTCGCGCAATAATAAAGTGATTTAGGTATAGATATAGCGACTAAAATAATTAATTACTATCGTTGCTTTCTCAGTAACTATTTTCTGCCCAGGGCAAAAAGTTGCTCCACGTTTCCTCCTAATCTTCGAACCATCGAAAGCACAGCAAAGTCACTTGAGGGCTCTGTTACCTACACCCGGAATATTGCATATAATTCTCTGAATCAATAGAATGATCAGACAAACAATGATAAGAGATTTGAGAGACAGAGGTGACATACAAACACAATCGACCAATCTACGTAGGTATTAATTTTATACAACGCTTTACCCATAATATTTTCTGCAATACGGGAATAAAATGCTTAAATGCGTTTGTAAGCAGTAAGAGTTTAATTCAAACTGTGCAGTTATAGAAAACCTAGTTTACTATTTTATTTATGTATGTATGTAGGTATGTATGTATGTATGTAAACTCTTTATTGTACAAAAATATAAATATTACAATATTGTTACTAAACTAATTACTATTTATTGAGCCATTAGAAAAAAAAGCGACTGAAAGCTTCAATCCCCAATCGGGTGGAGAGCGTCAAGCGTGACGTCACTTATGAATGAACCGCCCACGGCGTAATATCTAATCTGCCCTTTCATTGAGTGACGCGGCGAGTGGCGGGAAAAGCGGCCATCTTTGAACAGACGGCGGACGCCCTACTACATTCAAGTGATTTGAAAAAAGGCTTTATAAACTTTAGCTTTTTTCGTTACGGTTGTATTCTCATTTAAGTTCATCTGTTTCTGCAAAATTAAACAAAGCTTGTGAAACCACTATTTAATAGATAAAAACTCCCTACTATTTAACCGACTTAAAAAAAACGAGGAGGTCCTCAATTCGTCGGAATATATATTTTATTTTTATGTATATGCCCCGATTACTTGAAAACCACTGCACTGATTTGAAAACTTGTTTCGTTGTTTGAATGGGTTTACTTTCTAGTTGGTCCCATTGTCAACATGTCAGGATCTGATGATGGGATCTTGGAGAAATCAAGGGAACTCCTCAAATATTATAGGCACACCTATAGCGATTTCGGTATTTTTCACTGTTACTCGTGCATGAGTGAGTACTATATAGTGAAGTGGAACTGATGATGAAGACCACAGATGGCCACCGGAACACCATAACGGTACCTATGAAGGGTGGCGATAAGATATCTCGATTAAGGTAGTTGAGCGACTATGACGAAGCACATTTAATAGTTTAAATATGACTATGACTTTCCCGCGGCCTTGCTTGCGGCGAGCTTGAAATGCTCTAAGGTTCTTATTCATTGAGAAATGGGACTACATAACAGCATAAATGCAAAAATAACTTCTTTTAAAATGGTGAGTAGGTCAGTCCAACTGAAGTATGCGTCCTACAATATTTTAAACCAAAAGCCGAATACAGTTGGACTGACCTACCTACCATTTTATGCGAAGTAATTTTTTGCATTTGTAAGGCGGGTTTTTTTTTAAAGAGCTGTTGATATCTTTTAGACAACCTAACCATTTGTATGTTAATCTCTTACCAGTTTTCTCTATCTTTGGCCGGGCGGTGACATAAGTTTTCTGCCATTCGTTTTACAATCAACTTAAAAAACCGGTCAAGTACCACCGCACAAAAGATAAAGATAAAAGTCATTTATTCAGTAAGTAGGCCGCACGGGCACTTTTACACGTCAAGAATTTATCAGCGCTTCCCAAGAGAAGACCTCTGCTGAGAAGAAACGCCGCAAGAACTCAGCAGTCAGTAATTTTTTTAACATATTTCATAATACAATGGTACTACTTAGTTTAAGCATTATATAAAGCTATAAATATTAAATTAAATATAATATTAAATAACATGCGTAGTTCAGCAGGAAAACATGCCAAAAATCTTGGGAGAGAGATAGAGGGAGAAAAGGAAAAAAAACACCTACTTGTCTATATAAGACGGTGCAAGACACCAAATAAAAGTTTAGGTATGTTTTCCTACATCAACGGACCTAGACAAGATTAAGTATTTTGGCATTTGAACAAATTATTATTGACTAAGTTTCGGGTTTAGGCCAGGCATCTATGTCTGTTAGATAATCCTCGACCCTATAATACAGACAGCGGGTATTATCATATATTTGATTTCGAATCTAAGCAGCAGTTTGTGTTATAATAATCCTACCCACTGACTTTTTCAATATTTTGGATATTGCATTGTTTAATGTGTGTATACGTAACCAAGCATTTTATTAAAAAAAAAAAAAACATGTGATATTATCAATAAATGACTATAAGTATCACATCAGCCTTCCATCCTCGGACGGGCTGACCTCTCTCTCGTCTGCATTCTGCCAAGAACCAGGGCACCAGGAACTGACTCCAGCTATTGCCCTCGAGTCGAACCACGTGCCCAGCCGGTTGTATAATTACCCGTGTAATGCTGACCTACATCAAAGTTATATAAATAACTGCAAAGTACAGATTGCCAATTATAACTTTTTACATCCAACCCCGGCGGAGCGCCCACGTAACCCACGTGTTGGCCTGTCGAGCCTTGATACCCGTTTATAGATCGACGGAAACGTTTTAGACGAAACCGGGTGAACCACAACAAGCTTAATGAATCGTTTAATATAAATTTGCTTGAGTCAATACAACTTGACAGGTATTGAACCTTCATTTGAGTGTTACTTTAGTTAACATTCAAAATTCAAAATATGCATTCATTAAATTGGACACAATATTGAGTGAATCTACTAGCATAGCGTTTCAAGACCATCATTGCGGAGAAGAAGCGCCGAATGAAACTGCAGCAGAAGGTCATTTTTTTCAATCGTAAAATACAATAATACTTAAAATTAACATTACAAGGTAACAAATTAATAAACAATTATTTTACAAATAAAATCATTACAAATGTAAGCTAAATAATTTCAATGCAAAACTTACTAGGTGTTTGAAAAAACGCACATTAATAAGATGTCTGTCATAATTCTGTGTCATAAAAAACGGTATACCTACACATAAACGGAGCATACTAGACCTTTTTCAGGGACTAGGAGTACTAGGACCCCAGAATTAATCTGGCCGGTCAGATAATATGTAGGTACCAATTATATGTATACCAAGACCATAAGAATAAAAACGTGTCTGATTCATTGCTAAATTCTAAAATGAAAACAGGAAAAATTGCACACGTTTGCAACGGATTCTTTGTATCCGAATAAACATTTCCTTAACAAACATATTACGAACGTCTTGCATAATTAAAAAGGTCAAAGAGAAGTCACACAAATATGAACTTTTTCCACAAGTAACGGTACCATTATAAATATTACAATATATTTATAGCTAGCCCATACGGTTTTTCTACTTTAGGATCTCCGTACGTAATATAATTAAGGCACGATTTGATAAATACTTGCAAATTATTTGTATGTTTTGTTATGTTTATGGTTACGGTTATGGTGCTGGGCTCGTTTTCCCGCACTTAGCCCGTGTATGTCAGGCCATTGTGCGTAGGGAGTACCAGCTAGTAGTCCAGCCGGCCTAACTCCGACCAGAAGCGCAGGATCCTCCTAGTATCTCCGCAGGCCTTCAGGCCGTGATCGTCTAGTGTTTAGGACCCCACGTTGTGTATTGTTATCCACGTATTTGTTTTGACGTTAAATATTTTAACCTTTCTAACCATTCAAGCGCAGCGAAGCGCAGGAAGCAGATAATAAATCCGGAACAGCTATCACCTATCACGAATAATGACGTCAGTGATAACAGGATAGCTTTCAGCCCACACGACTTTCTAACTGGCACGCGACTTCGGATGACGTCACAGCACTCGTGTTACCGTGTTAGCTGATCTCGTTAATATGATTCAGTGACTCTTTACACTATGGAGTTATTTGTGGTAATGTTGGCATCTTCCAATCAATATTGGCAGAGCCTTCGTCAAAGGTTGCCAAATTTGTATATGGCTTTTTTTCAAAATAAGCGTGTTTAAATTTGGTAGCCCCCCTTTTTTTTTTTTGTTAAGTAGGTTTTTTTATGTGTTGTATAATTGTAAGTGTTGTAGTATTTAGGCCAGCTGAAGCTGACGTGTTCAAGGTTGAACAAAGCTTCTAAATAAATAAAGAGTAAAAAAAAAAAATGATTCAGTGACTCGATACTGACTCCATTTTAAAGCAAATCCGTACCTAACTTGCAAGGATAGGTACCCAACTGTGCGGCTCCGATTTTGTTGATTTTGATATATGTTAGAGAGTAGTTTAAAATAATAGACGCGTTTTTTTTTAGCGGCCCAATCTCTATCTGTTTGGAGAAATTGACCTCCAAAGTACTGAAAAGTGACTAAACCCTCTAACTTATAGAGCGTATTAACTGTTAAAAAGCCAGACAATTGTGAGTAAACAAAGGTGAACTGGAAGAGATCCCTTATAGGGATAAGTTCGCCTTTGTACATACCTTTTTTGTTTCTGTTTATTTTTGATTTGTTTTTTTCTGTTTGTACAATAAAGAGTTTACATACATACATACATACATAAACTGTTACGACTACGACCCAGTACCGGCTACGCCGTATAGCAGAGCTGTTCGACAGAGAACATGTTAAAACTTCTTTATACGCTGATTATATTATTATCTCATCACTCCAACCGCAAAATGTGTACACTGGGCATAGTTCGTCTGTTTGTCACTTAGGTATCGGGAATTCCCAATGAGCCGTGTTGGGTTTATTTTTTCCTGTAACTGAATTACGTATTTTTAATTTGATATTAAATTATGCGGTTAATTTTACCGAATTTCACATCATCGAAAGCTATTTGCTGCTGAAGCCCTATATTATTTTAATATTAATTACGTAGCTTACCTAGGTTAGGTTAGAGTAGTGGCTATCACAAATCCAAAATTTCTGCACCTAGAATAGTCTGCGGGTGGTAGGACCTTGTGCAGGGTCCGTCCGGATCGCTACCACCATCTTATCCATTAACCTTCCGCCGAACAGTAGTGTTCGCATTGTTGTGTTCCGGTTTGGGGATAAGACAGCTGGTGAAATAACTAGCATAGACGCATTCCATCTTAGTCCTCAGGGTTGGCAACGCATTTGCAGTCTTAGGATTGCAGTCTTGTGAATGCGAATGTCTATGGGTCACAGTTTCCATTTACCATCAGGTGGCCTGTGTGCTCGTTTGCCTACCATATGCCATAAAAAAAACAAGCCTGTGGATGAAATGAAAATTCTGTGAAGTGGTTTTTTTCTATGAAATAAATTTCGATTATACAAGCGTACACAAATTGACCTAGTCGCAAATACTAGTACAAGGTATCGATAAACTGAATACACCCAAAACAATCATCACACGAATAGGTATTTACCCTAACCGAGAATCGAATCCATGACCGCTAGCTTTCTAGTCTGTCACTACCAACTATGCTAACTGCGTCTTTACAACACAATAATATTATATAACAACAACACAATAATATTAGAAAAAACATGTTTACTTTATTCATGGGATAAATTATTAAGTTTTAATTAATCCGATTATTCGCTACAGGATGAAACCTAAAACAAACAGTTCCGAGAATCCCCGTTTGACCTGTACAGGAGGTTTTATTCCGGGTGGCATCAAAAACTCAGCGTCCAAGATGGCTGCCGTCTGGAGGTCACGGGAACTGGTTCTCTTTGTGCGCGGACCCTGACCTACCTCTTTGATTTACGACTGGTCGATGACCAGTTTAGGGGCGTTTGAGAGACCGGTGACAGGAATGCCAATTTGAGAATTGTAAATCATATTTGCAATATATATTTTTACCAATTTGCAAATTGAAGGTTCATTATAAAGAAGTACATACATCATAATGATAATATTTGAACCAATTTAACATAAGAATCCGAACACTTTGGATTGCAAGAGGTTGCCTAGATTACTAGTATTCAGCAGGTAAACGTTCATTTTACTTTAGTTAGGAACGTTAGGATAGCAAAACTAGTAATAAAGCTTATGAGCTTGGCATACTTTGTAACCTAATGCTATGCAGCCAATATGTCGCACACATCTTAGTGCTGATTGGTGCTGGTGTCGTATCAACGGTCATAAAACAATATTCTATTTAAAGAAATTAGCATCTTGACAGTAGCATCAAAATTTATTTATGAGAATATTATTTATGTCATTAAAAATCAAGACACTTAATTTTGATATACATAATTTGAATACAAGAAATAAAAATAAAATGGCTATTACAAAAATTCGTGTCCGTAAGGTTTATAAATCATTTGTAGGTCAAAGTATTCATTTCTATTATAAATTACCTGACGCAGTTTTAAAGTAACCATTACCAGTACTTATAACTAACTTGAAAAAGTAGTTGATGTCTAAAGCTTACTATAGGGTCGAGGACTATCTAACAAACTAAGCTAAACACCTAAATAACTTAATAATAAACTCATAGAAAATATATGTAAATATTGTACTAGTAGCGACCCGCCCTCGTTCCGCTGCGGTTTATGTGAGTTTTAAAACCCGTACATAATCCAGAATTTATGATACAAAAAAAAAACTCTTGAATCACTCTATCTATTGCTGAAACCTGCAGCAAAATCCTTTCGAGTTTAAAAGATGTAGCGAACGGACAGCGGTAGCTACTTCATTTTATACGATCAAGCTGGAGTTATTGGTGAGGGAATTATTTGAGATTACCCAAAGAAAAGGTAATAAATAAGGAAAACAGAGAGCATACCACTATTAGTGAGCAGATTTAAATTGAAACAGTTATAGGTATACCTATAATTGAACACATAATACGTTATGCACATATTTTATAAATAAAATGTTTTAGGTATAATTAATCAACCTCTTCAGCGAATTACTCGCTTATTAGACCACTTCACAGATATAAAACGTCAATTTGTAAGAATTAGTAGCCATGACTTTATTTTGCGCATACATACCTAGCTTAATAATTTGAATAAAGGTAAAGGCTTGGTCAAACACACGGCGCGACGCAGCGCCGCGTCCGCGCCGCGCGACCGCGGCGGCTTTAAATACATGCTAACAGGTTAGCGACGTCAAACAGACTGCGTCCCGCCGGCATCGCGCCCATGTTTGACGTCGCTAACCTGTTAGCATGTATTTAAAGCCGCCGCGGTCGCGCGGCGCGGACGCGGCGCTGCGTCGCGCCGTGTGTTTGACCAAGCCTTAAGCTGTTAATATAAAATGTCCCAAAGAAAGAAACCTTGTTACATTATTCACATTTATATATTCGCACTGTACCAGTTTAAAAATGGCAGCGAGATTGATTTGAAAATGTGTAGGCATAATATAAACTTTTCAGGACTAAACTGTTTGTTTATTTCTACTTTTTGTCAAATCATTCCCGAGCTGAATATTCAGGCTTATGACAATCAGACGTTCAAGATCATAAACAATCAACAACTCAATTATATTATTTTGTGTAAGAATATTTGAATAAATAATTTGAAAAGGTTATAACTAATTATCAACTACTGCGATGTGAAACTTCGTAAGTAGGTAATAACAGAAAGTTTTAAAGTAATTGTAATCTTACGGACTTAAATGTTGGGGATCAACATTAAAGTCCGTACTACGGTTAGAACCTTGCCATAAGGACGTCGTCAAGTGACGAGATAGAAATTACATAGGAATTTATCGTTAGTTTTATGAGACAAGGTGCTATAGTGGTTCATCAATTTAAGTCCGTGACCGTACCTACTCTTTTATTCAACTACAGTTCCTTTGCGACTTTGGAACATTATTATTTCCCGGGATAAAAAATATCCTTATATTTAGGTTATGGATTATATGGGTGTTATATTTCATCCCCACCCGTGCAGCTATTTACTCGTACTTGAAGGACATTGAAACATCCTCATTAATTTTCACATAGATTCAAATAGTAGAAACAATGTGAGAAATAGAGTTACACAAAAAACTTCGCTGTTTCGCCAGAAATAATGTTGACGGCGAATTTACAATGGAAACCGTTCTAAGAAATAGTAAATAGTTTAACTATGTTTTGTTTGTTTAAAATATTACACAATGTTTTAAATAACAAACAAGCCTGTTCAAACACTATGTGTGATCCTGCGAGGTTAATATTTACTTATAAATATTATACATGCAAGTATTTAGATGTCAAGGGGACGGGTTCAGTTGTCAACAGATACAGATAAAGATAAAGAGACATTTACATTTACAGCGTAATGTGAAAAGTAACTTGTACTTCTGTAATTCTTTTGGAGGCTATCAAAGGAGATGTAACTGTGAGAAATAAAGTAAGAAAAAACATTTGAATACGTGATAAACAACCAGAAACATAATAGTTACATAGGCAAAAGGCCTGTAGCCACGAAATGGTTCCATCTCAGCGTTATGCTGGCGTCAAAGCCAGTGCTGGTTTTCAGTTGGAACCATCCAGTGACACCACGGCAAATACATAGCCTACACACTAAACTAAACACAAAAAAAAAGAAAATCCGCAATACAAGCAAGTAGATAACCAACTCCTGAAAAAAAACATGTGGGATAAAATACCTACATGGGCCCTACTTTAAAAATGGAAGCCCGAAGCTATTTGAAAGGGACGGGGCATCCGACATTACGAAATTAGCATTCGTAAGATGTTATGTTTGTTTGCTTTTCTTGTATGTCAAAAGAGATAAAAATCTTAAGTAGTTAGTCGCTATCTGTTCTTCTACATATCTTTATTTCTCCGTCTGTCTGTCATCGAGCGAGAAACACTCTTAAACCGTATTAGTAATTCAATTTTCACAGTGTGTATTTCTATTGCCACCAAAAGGAGTAATAAAAAAAAAATGATCCTAAGAATAATCTCTCACATTTCGCCGGTTTTAGTTCTTCTGTTAAAATGTTTTAAAATGTTTGATGTGTTGTAATGTGTTTTTGTCTAATAAAGTTGTGAATTTAATTTGAAAAGAGCGATATTGACTAAGCAACTAAAAATACATTATCTCCGTCATCGGGCTATAAACTATCTTTAGGCCTCTATTCTACTCGGTTAAACCATATTGCTTTTGGTAATACTTTTGCAAAACGACATCGTGTCATTATGATTTTACATGCATACACACAATCACGCCTCCTTCCCGTAGGGGTAGGCACGACCACTTCCTTCCACTTGCTACGATCAGACAAACTTCCCTCGCTTCGTCCACACGTCTCTTCGTGTTGGTTTAGAGTACCCAGACCTGGCCCTCAATTCGTCCACGATCTAATCGTGGAACGTTCGCCTTGGCTTCCCCCTTCCAACATTCCCATACACTCTTGCTTCAAATATGTTTCGTTAATCTCATTTGCACCCATTCGCTCCACATGAACAAACCACTTCAGCATTCCTTTATGAATCCTTGTCAATACATCTTCTTTCAAACCACAACGTTCTCGTAATATGATTTTACCAGGTAAAATAGAGCCCTGAACGAATTATCACAATGATAATGAACCATAAAATCGCTACACACAAACAGAAGGTAACATTTAGAATATTAGTAAGAATTAATTATGCAACGCTGTTACCAAGCAGATAACAAAACAATATTATAAGGAATTTCGCTATTTCTACTACTTAGCATTAACACAAGTTATTCAGAGCCCGCGACACGTCCGACGTACTCAAATTCCATGCAAACGCTAGTTCTTGGCATCCAGCGTGTTAACGATGGTGTAAGGTGCAGCGGAAATGACAAAACGCATTCCAAGCCGAACGGGCAAAAAGAACCAATTCCAACTGTATAAAAAACTAGATAAAGTTCATATTCGCGACGAATAGAATTACAGCTCCAATTTAATAATTGCTAATAAGGCGTAAATTCCTGTAATACGAGTTGAAAAACACGGCGTAATGCTTTGAAAAAGCGGAATTTTTGCTGAACGAAATGCGATACTCTTGATGGTTGGTCATTATTGCTGGAGTAATAAACAGGGTGTGAGGAAATTACAATGGAATAGTTTAGGCTGTATAAAAAAGTAAATATCAATTTAAGGCATTATCAAACGCTTACACTTCCGCTACAATAAGGAAAATGTAATATGTATTAAACGATATAGGGTGACGGCACCAATGATGGACACTTTTAGCTGAAAGGCACCAGTAATAGACACTTCACACTTATACGGTCCTAAATTGATTGTTGCAAATGGAATAACCCTTATCTTCCGTAAAATAACAATCAAGTGCCCAGCAATGGTCCTGGTCCATTACTAGTTCCGTCACCCTACGAAGGCACATATAAACTATTTACAATTTTAAAGAAACGCCCAATATAACTGTGATTCCTTCTTCGGGGACTGATATTTCTTAAAGGGCCTAAACAATTTTCATAAAGTCTAGTCAAGATTAAGAACAATCCCGATATAGCTTTATGGGAGCTACAATGCCACAGACAGGCACACAAATACACATATATAGGGTGAATAAAACGAACGCCACATGGAGGGCAACTATCTTAAATTATTGGAAATAGCAAATTATACGTAAAGGGGACGTACGATAAAACATGACTATTGTTTTATCATATTCGGCCGCAGTTCGATTCACGGTTAAGGCAGAAAAAAGTAATTAAGTAAGTCTCCTTTGCTTGCTATTTCCAATATTTGAAGTAGTTGCCGTCCATGTGGCATTCGTTTTTCCCACCCTGTATACTTATAACACCCCTCTTTTTGTCGGAGGTTGAAAAATGGTGATTATCAACAGATAATACTCGAACAAAAAAAAACAGGTGATTAATGTCGACGATCTCTAAACATAATATTGTTTCCTACTGTTGGGCTATTCTAAAATAGATCAAGATTCTAGAATAGCTAAACTGAAGTGGCAGTGGGCGGGGCACATTGCTCGCAGGACTGATGGCCGATGGGGTCAGAAGGTTCTGGAATGGCGTCCGTGGACCGGAAGACGAGCTGTAGGTAGGCGTACAACAAGATGGAATGACGACCTCGTCAGGATCGCGGGACCGCGGTGGATGCGAAAAGCACAAGACCGGTCTGAGTGGAAAGCCTTGGGGGAGGCCTATGTCTAGCAGTGGACGTCTTTCGGCTGATATGATGATAATGATGACTGTTGGGCAAATCTCTCCTCCCTGGAGTTACATAACATATATTAAAACAGTACAAATATACCTAATAATTTATTAAATTTACTTATACACCGTGTTTTTTTTGATTTACGATAACTTCGGCATATTACTAGGTATATCTATAGAAACTAATTGGTAGATTAGATTTTTAAATATTGCAAAAAAAAATTTTTTTTCAGTTTAGAACAAAATAATGAAATCTTTTATCTTTGGTCATTCTAAAAGGGCCTTTAGAGTTACCTAGCTAATAATCAGTGTCAAATACGTCTATGTTGGCGTGACATACACACACAAGTAAAGATAACACTTGACAGGTACAAGTCACTTTAGATTGACGCGTATACAAACCTAACAATTGGAAACTCTTTACTCATACGTATTAAAAGAAAATTGTTGTTATCAATTAAGAGCCTTTTACACTAGTTTAACGTGATTAACTGATTAAATTTAAAAATTAAATATCTTTAAAACCGTTAGACTTATCATTTGTCTGTCTTCGGGAAATTAACTTTGTTTGACCTAAAGAACGTTCCCTTACAGTTATCGTAAATCAAAAAAAACACGGTGTATACATACCTTCACGCCTGTCTCCCAATGGGGTAGGCAGAGACAGTGGAACGATGGCAGACGATGGCCATAGGTGCACTGGTCTATTCCAATAGTACAACTCTGGCTTCGTCTACATTCATCAACCTCTTCATGCAAGTCTGTCGGTTTCGGGTTCGTTTAATTTGACCCTTATTTAGTACATTACATCGCGAATCCTATCACTGTATTTGCGTCTGTCATCTCCACTCACTCTCGCTCGCTAGACTTCTTTCGTAAACCCTTCTTTCAGCTTCATCCATCCGGACAACATTTAATATAACGGTTTTAATAACTTAAATATACAGGGTTATTGGTAAGTCGACCTATTCCCGTTAGGAGGTGATAGGGGTGACTATTTGCGATAATTTTGACCCCCATATGCATTATGCAAAAGTGAACCAATTTTGAGTTATCGCGATTTTTAGTTTTTCTTTAAATTAGTCGGAAATTCAACTTGAAAAAATTATTACAAAAAAAGTATCAATTTAAATCTTTTTTTTTCTTCTGATTTACAAAAACGATTAAACACTGGTTATTTCTCAATATTAAAACAATAATTATCGGCCTAAATTTAAAAAAGCGAGACGGAATACGAAATTTTTTCAATATTTTTTTGGATCGCTTTCCACTAAAATGCCTTAAAAACAAAAAAAAACGTTATGAAACTTGGCTTGCAGATTATTTTAAAAACTTAACTGTTTTCTTAGCTCTCCAAAAATGCATAACAAGTAGGAAATTATTTGGGAAAAAACTGAAAAAAAAATCATCACAAAGGAAGCGGGCGGAAACTAAAGTCACAAATGCCACTTCAAAAATAAAAATTAATAAACATACCGAAATTAAATCTACTTTTTTTATTTGCTGTTGTACAAGATGAACTTGTTGTTCTTATGCAATATTAAAAAAAATATTATCTGTGCACGTTTGAGAATGCGAGGCCGAAAACTAAAAAATACATGTTTTTTTATCAAACTCCAACATAAATTACACGAAAACAGAAAAATTTACCAATACATTTGGCGTGCAGATTACACATAAAACGTTGACGTTTTTTCAGCTTTCTAACGAGCTATTAAAACTAACTGTTATACTCGTAAACACAAATAACAACATTAACTTATGGAAAAAGTAAGCGATTTTTAGTTTTATTTTAAGTTAGTCAGACTAATTTCAGTCAGCCAAATGTATTGGTAAATTTTCTGTTTTCGTATAATTTATGTTTGAGTTTGATAAAAAAACATGTTTTTTTTAGTTTTCGGCCTCGCATTCTCAAACGTGTACAGATATATTTTTTTTAATATTGCATAAGAAAAACAAGTTCAACTTGTACAAAAGCAAATAAAATAAGTTGATGTAAATTCGGTATGTTTTTAATTTTTATTTTTGAAGTGGCATTTGTGACTTTAGTTTCCGCCCGCTTCCTTTGTGATGATTTTTTTTTCAGTTTTTTCCCAAATAATTTCCTACTTGTTATGCATTTTTGGAGAGCTAAGAAAACAGTTAAGTTTTTAAAATAATCTGCAAGCCAAGTTTCATAACGTTTTTTTTTGTTTTTAAGGCATTTTAGTGGAAAGCGATCGCAAAAAATATTGAAAAAATTTCGTATTCCGTCTCGCTTTTTTAAATTTGGGCCGATAATTATTGTTTTAATATTGAGAAATAACCAGTGTTTAATCGTTTTTATAAATCAGAAGAAAAAAAAAGATTTAAATTGATACTTTTCTTGTAATAAATTTTTCAAGTTGAATTTCCGACTAATTTAAAAAAAAACTAAAAATCGCGATAACTCACAAATGGTTCACTTTTGCATAATGCATATGGGGGTCAAAATTATCGCAAATAGTCACCCCTATCACCTCCTAACGGGAATAGGTCGACTTACCAATAACCCTGTATAGTAAGGTCAATTCCTAATTCAAAAATATATAAATTGAACAATCATTTCACTTGTCAATCCAACGTATGATGGCGAAGTAACATTCTTATCACAACCACAACTTAAGAAAACAAAAAAGCGTTAAAACTAGGACTGCTTTTATTAAATATACTGCTGCAATATACAGTATCAGACACTATTCAAGCCATATTTGTACTTCTCGAATACTATTAATAAATAACACCAATAATTTTCCCGCCAACAAACTTAACAACTCAATTGCTTCTTATCAAAATCGTTATATCTCTTAGAATTAATATCATATATCATTTTTGCCGACAATAAGTGAAATGATATATTAGTGTAAGTAGCCGGCAGCAATTGCTAGGTAGGTTGTTGCGATATTTAGAAAGGACAGCGTACGCAGTGTTAAAATAAAAATAACTTAAAAAATATAAATTGCACGCCTTTGTATTATGAAACCGCGATTAATTTGGGACTGGAATAGCTGTCAATTCATATGCACTTTGACGTAAGTATATGGTAAAACTGTCACCTCCATTCTAATCGCGGCTAGATAATACCAGCAGCAGTTCAAACATGACGTTAAAGTGGCATAAAAATAAAACAATTACAAAATTTAAATTACATGAAGTACAAATGAAAACTAGGAATAAATAGGAATATTTATTGCTACAAAAAATATTTGTTTCTATGTATTTAAGTATGTATTTCTCTTAGCAAGGATGTGGATCGTTGTCAAGTACCTATAGTACAAGCCTAGAGCTTAGTTTGGGACAAGGTGAATTATTGTGAGATTGACGTTATGATGCGGCATGGCACGACACGCCTTTTTATGTTTTCTGTAGTGGTATTAGATAATTATATTTGACACAGATATATTTTATAAATTAGCGCATCAATAAGGATGGCAAATAAGTGCATGATCTTACTTGAAAAAAAAATATCTCAGGTTATTTCTTGTGAAAAAATGTACAAAGGAAAGTTGGTGCCGGCGCCCTTTGTTGAAAATTCAGGTACAAGATGAACCTATTAGTGGCCAATTCTATTTTTTTTTCCAGTACCTAGTCTGTCCTCTCAGCCGCGGTCCGGTATGCACCGACATGAATCAAGTCTGACCGTTGCGCCGTAAATCATGGCGGGGTGCACAGTGCCCTAACAACAAGGCTAGAGGGAGACGCGCCTATACCACGTTCGCGGTGTCTCTTTCTTTACAAAGAAAAAAATCAAGGGTTTATTTATAGTTGCGAGCGCAATGTTTAATTATATTGATGACTAATCTAATCCAGGATTTATTATTCAATATATAAAATGCTAAACAGATTGTTGATATATCAACGCAGAGCCCAAACCGCTGGAGTTAGACTTGAAATTTTGCACATAGATACCTTATATAGTGTAGAGATCCACTGAGGATGGATTTTTGGAAATTCCACCCCTAAGAGGCTAAAACAGGGGATAAACATTTGTATAAAAGGGTTAACATTGAATTGCCGACAGACTTTTAATCGAATATTATTTCAAAGACAACGTTTCAAGTATTTTCATTTCATCGACAAGTCATTGCGTCGTGGACTCGACACTAGGTAATTTGAACCGAGGTCTTTTAATTAGTAGTTGACATATTTCAATAAAATTCATGTCATGACTAATCATTTCGGGTCTTTTTAATTTGGTTTTTTTTACTTGTAATAATATTTATTCCGCATAAAATTATTTGAATTGGTAATATTTTGCTTTCAAAACTAAACGCAATCACTCACTCTGCGCGATTATAGTTATGTTCCTAATTTATTATAATATTATGATAATAATAATAAAAGTTATTGTAATAATAGTAATGTGTCATGTTTTTGTGTTCTTGGGTCGCAGTTCTAACCTAACCTAACCCACTTCTGTCAACAGTTCGTTTTCTTGGGGGTCGCAGTCCTAACTTAACCTAACCTACTTTGATACACCAATAAATCTTAGTTTTATTATACATATTTGTATGTCACACTACATAATTTGAAAAATGTATTAATGTGCAATTGGACATATAAAATTGTATTAAAGTAATACGTCGAAGAAATGAATTGCAATGTTTTGTAGTTGTACCAATTAAGATAATTTGAAACAAATCTGCGATTAAGTAGTATTCGTTGATTAGTATTTCCACGTAGTAAGATAAATTTAAATATTTAGTAGTTGAATTAAGATAACGCCAAACAATATTACTAGTACTAAAGTTTCGATGAATCGTTGTCGATGAAATAATATTCGATGAAAAGGTTGTCGACAAAACAAGGGTACACCGTATAAAAGTCCGTCAGTTTTTAAGTAATACGCTTCCAATTTTGTGTTTAGGTTGGCGATTGAAAATAAAGTTATATACGTCTCGGCGTTTCTGATAATTATATAAAAACCTTCCTCGTGACTCACTCTATCTAATTGTGAAAACCGCAGTAAAATCCGTTGCGTCGTTTGAAAGATTTCAGCGTACATACAGAGGGAAACGACATTATTTTATACTATGTAAAGATTGGGTTAGTTTAGTCACAGTATAAACAGTAGTTCGTCTTCAAACAAAGGTATATCGCGCGGCTTGTATGTGTGTGTGTCTCGACCGTACGCGTCGCCAGCCACCACAAGTAAACTCAACAGGGCGCGCCAACGCGGTTTAGTCGGGTGGAGCCTCGCCTTGTCGCCGCGTTTGGTTGCGTGCATATAAATTATCGAGTGATGCGCAACGACGCACCTAACTATGGGTATAAGTAAGTATGGGTAAGGAGGCCGTCATAATTATGAAGAATCAAAAACAACAAAGGGACCGAGATATGTGACTCGTATCATCATCATCATGTCAGCCGAAAGACGTCCACTGCTGGACATAGGCCTCCCCCAAGGCTTTCCACTCAGACCGGTCTTGTGCTTTTCGCATCCACCGCGGTCCCGCGATCCTGACGAGGTCGTCACTCCATCTTGTTGGAGGCCTAGCTGCAGCCGTCGTTTCTGGTAGCCGGGTCTCTGCCGGAGATTACCTAAAGCACCCCCCGCCCCGCCGTTACCATGGCCGCTACCGGAGCTAGGAATAGCGGGGCCGCCGGGGACTAGGGGTCTGGGCTGTTTGTGTAGATTCATACCATTGAGGGGAAAATGCCGTAGTCGCCACGCTTGGCAGGCGGGTTGGCGACCACAGTTATACCATGTAGTCCGCGGAGGACGCTGCTGCCCATCCTCCGGTTTAACCCTTAGTCGCCTCTTACGACACCCACGGGAAGAGATGGGGAGGTGCTATTCTCTGCCGGCTCCAACACAGCCAACTCGTATAGCTCTATCCGTTTCAGTGACTGGAACTGGCATGTGAACACAGATCATAATGAGGCGCTAAATCGTATTGTCTTTTCTGTTGCAGCCGGGACCGACACAGACTAGTTATAATTTTTTTCCAAGATGCAAGATACATGTCAAAAGCAATATGATTTTACCGAGTAGAAAAGAGCGTTGCTATTGCCCAACGCAATCGCAATCGGCTTCGAACTGGAACAATTATTTTCATTTTGGATGCAGACTCGCCTTCGGACTGTCAAAATTAAAACGATTGCGATTGCAATAGGCAATAATCCTTCCGATCAAGAACTGGCCTACAATATATACCTTGGTCGATGATCAATCGATGCTGTTATCAACGCAAATTTGCCAATGTCGTAGGTACTTACCGCCGCGTAATTCATACGGGCACACGGATAGAGCTCGCGGACGATGTGTATGATATGTTGCTGAGAAAAACCTCTTGGATTACCGTATACAAACGCTTATAAGTACCTGAAACCAAACAACCACAGTTTAGGAAATATCGACGTACATTCCAGAGGATAAAATACTATATAAATATATATTTTATTCCAGCACAATAAATAAAAAACAACCGACTTTGTCAAGACATCTTAAATGATATTCGGCAACAAGCTCCGTCAAATTCTCTTATACCTTACCAAAGATATACAGCGCAACTTGCATGTGTGCGTGCCTCGACACACAAATACACACACACGAACAGGACACAGGACGCACCAAGCCGGTTTAGTCAGGCGGGGCTTTATATACTTATCCTAATTGTACCCACCCAACCCTGCATCATGGCTGGCTGAAATGGTCCCTCTACTCCGGTTGCATTGTCCTGCTGAATTGCATTGTAACCTGCTGAACCAGCCACGACCCTGAACGAGGCTTCCTCAATCCAGAAATAAAATCTGAATCTGTCATTACAGAAGACATTAACTTCCTAACTTGAAGTTAAAATTGCGTTAAGATATACGAGATATTAAAATACTGTATAATACAAACATTTTCAACTGTTAGACAGCGCGATTATGCGGTGAGATCCGATATAACTGTCGTCATGTAACAGGTGGGCCATATAAACTCCATGTTAAATTCTGTTTTGCTATAAATAGATAGGAACAAGTCTTTGTTGGCTTATATCTTGATTATTTTTAACCAAGGATCGGGAAAACGTCCGTCATTTTGAAAACATAACCCTGTTCCGTACAGCAGAGACTTCCTTATGATGTTAATTAAAAATATTAGTAGGAATTTTACATTTATTATACCATAACTCATATGTTTTCAGTGACAATATTATTTAATAATAACACTGGAATGGTTTTGGGAAAAAAATCTCTCGGCAATCAAAAATAGCTTCACTGAAAAAAATATTTTTACTTGTTAGTCCATAACGCCGTGAATTTAGGACCTATTTATGAGTCAAAAAAGTTCGTTCACAGTCTACGGACATCATTGGGGCATATTTAATCATTGAAGTTGGGTTACTGTTTGTCCGTTTGTTTGCGTTTTCCCATTACATTATCGCTGAATACATATACATTATTGTATAATAAATAAATAAAATACCTAGTAATATTTTTACTTTACATCAAGGAAGTCTCTGCTGTACGGAACAGGGTTATGTTTTCAAAATGACGGGCGTTTTTCCTATCCTTGTTTTTAACCATTCAACAAATGCTTTTTCTTAACTGTTTCTTACATGAATATTCACTATTGGCCACAGCTTGTTAACTGAGAAGCGATGTAAAAAGTTATTTTCTTATTGGTTACTTGGTTACCTATATTTATTATTACAGCACAAATAGCCTTTAATCGTAGAGTTTCGCCACTTTCCGCGTCGAAAGTTAACCGCAGAGGCCGGCGGGATTTTTATTGAATTTCGTGTTCAGTTTAAGTTGTATTCGAGACGTCATCAAGTTGAAAATCAATAACAAGTTATTCAAATTGTCGATTTTCTTCTTTAGAAATTACATCTGATTTTAGGGTTCCCTGACCGTATTGCTAAGCCACCGCTTTCCGTCCGTCTCCCAGCGGGCTGTATGAGCTGTATCTCATGAACCGTAATAGAAAAACAGTTAAATTGTTCAGTGTGTATTTATATTATCGCTATCAATAAAAAAATAAAATAATGAAGTGTTCGAGTAAAACAAGTACTCGGCCGGATTTTACTTTTTTTTTGCCGTCCATTGACCAAATAAAGCTACGAATTTGTTGACAACAAAAAACATATTTTCATACGTAAATACTTAGAAAACCACAAAACACTTACTAACAAATACATTTGCTCTTTCCGGGAATCAACCACGGAACCTCTAGTTTTGTATTCAGGGTCACTACGCTTTATATCATTATTATAAAGCTGACGCTGTAGTAGCTCCGATTACTTCACAATAATATCTACTAGAACGTTAACTATATGATTGCGATATAGAAGCAATATCGGTTAACACTAATTGGAGAAGCGCAATTTTGAATCCTTACTCCATACGAATACATTTTGGTACAGGGATATATAGCCCACAAACGGACAAAGGGTACTTTTGACCCGACTGCGGCAAAGCCCAAAAGGAAGGTTATGTGTTTGAGTTGTATATATGTCTGAATCAATGTCCACGCGTAACTACTAAACGGCTACAAAGATTTAAACAAATTATACGTGGTTAGATTCGTCTTAACTACAAGAACGTCATAGGCTATATTCAAATTATTTAAATGAGAAATTGGTGAAACAACAAAAAACGTATAAGTACATGATAAGTAACATTACTTTGACGACATTATCCAAACAGCAGTAGGGATTTTTTAAACCTTTTTTTTAAGGACGGTTGCCAATGGCATTACGAAATTTCTGTGGCTCTAGTGTATACGGATACAAGTCGATTTAGCTCTTAATAAGAAAGGGTAAACGACATGTATAAGATTACAGGTACTTAGACTTATAACGTTTTTTACCTAAACCTCGGGAGACGTGTAACCTGTTTCACTAGCTAGGGTCACAGATTTATTATCATAAGGATAATTGAATTAAGAGAAAATCAAATAACTAATATTTCCTCAGAGCAAACCGCAAAATAACATTTGCGATCTCTTATCCTTATATGAGCAAAAGGGTACAAGTCGACTTAACTCGTTTTAAAAAAGGTCATATACATAAACGGAATAATCGAGACTTAAACCCTTTTTCACTTCACCTTCAGAAGACTTATACTTATACCCTTTTTCACTAGGAAGGACCCCAGAAATATAGGTATAGCCGAATGGCGTAACGAGTTTTATGCTTATAATGGTACCAAAATGTTCAGTGGTACTAATATATTTTACTGGCAAGGAGTCTTTGACAACCAGACGTCGAACGACATCGAATGTCACCGATGTAAATGAGAAAATATTTCGCAATTATAAACGATTTTACCACAAGAATGCCAGAAAAAATTAACAGTGAGGCAAGGAAAAAAAAAGGACGAAGGAGTGCGTTAGCATTCCAATAAACAATGTTTTGAAATCGGCCGTTGACATGTCTGGTTGACATTATACAGTGCGATTGTATTGAACTGGTTAGTTTGTTAGAAAGTTTTCAGGTATAAAACTTATTTTAATGTTTAGAAAATTTAGATATTTTTTTCATTCGTTTACAAGTGGATTCAATTTAGGTACTATTATATAGGAAGTCACTCAAGAAAATTGGAGTAACTTCTGTGACCATGTCAAAAAAATTGAAGGCGAATATTATATTGGATAAAAGATCCTATAGTCGAGCCGCAGACCGAACATTTTATAATCGATGTCGGTCCTGAAAGCGACACATCAACCGAAGAAAATCAAACGTCATCGTAGTCCGAACTTGAAGAATATTTAAGTATTGAATATTTGGAATCAGATTTTAATAAATATGTAGGTGATTATTTATAAAGCTACACTGTACCAACTAAACAACGTACGCACATTGTTGCCATAATGTAACCTGTTGTAGCGACACTATTTCAGGGCCAAATAGAAACTTGTCAGGCTTTGCTCAGGCTCTTTATTGCACAAAAAGAAATCGTTTCCTAAAAAACACTCGCACGGTGATAAATTATGCACGAGGCGAACTTATTCCTTCAAGGCATCTCTTCCAGCAAACCTTTATTTATGCCTTTTTGCGATGACAGACCAGGATCGCAGAAATCGAGAGCATAAACTTGCTCTTGGTGAATTACATTTCGAAGTACAAGAAATTAAAATTGTACCTACTGCAGACCTAGATCATTATAATAATAATAATGAACAATAGAAAAGTTTTTTAAACATGAATATAATATTGGTTCGTGTTAACCATATGGCTTAGTTCAATCAATAAACCATACTAAAATTGACAACAAAACAAAACATAACCGAACTTAACAAATTAAAACTGTTTCGAAATTATCCAAACAACACTAAGTCCGGTAATTCAAAGTCTTCCACCTGGAGGGTCCCGTAATATATTTAATATTTAAACAATTTAATTCGGGAAATCTTCTATTTTTGCACCATGATCTTGGGGCAGGGGAGTTTTTGCGGCCCCCGAAATTAACATTCAAAAGGAATGGCCAAGGGAGGACAACCACTACTAATTTGTTCCGATTGAATCGAGAAGAGTTCTAGAACGGATAACTCACTCAGTGTAAACGACTTGGTTAAATTTATACATGACTTGAAGATTGGGAAAACCAAGAAATAATCACGAGAATTTGAAATACACCATTGGTTATGTATGCATTAAAGTGTAATTTTTCACGTTACAGGCAGCTGTTGCAGATTGTATGAAAGCGGAGAAGAAAGCATACTACGTCATCATGGAATGGCCCTGGATCATCGAGGACACTACCAGAAGTTTGGCAACTTCAAGGGTGTGTTAGACTTCTTGGTAGAACTAGATTGGCAAGAGGAGTGCTATCAGGCATCAACCCCTTATGCATATATAATTCTATACACGATGCGTTTAGCCTAGTCGGTAGTGAAGCCTTCAAATCTAGCGGTTTCGGGTTCGATTCCCAGTATGAGCTATATTTGTGACTAGAGGACGCCCACGTCATCGTACGCCTAGAATGAGTTTCCCGCTACTCCCCCTATTTTAACCCCGTAGGGGGTGAATTTCCAAAAATCCTTTCTTAGTGCTCACTAACATCATGAAAGCAACGCGTGAACCAAGTTTCTAGGTATACGTTAATATATAAGTCAGTGAGTCAGGTTTGACTCTTATATACCTATATATAGATAAGCGGGAGTGTTCCTTAGGCGTAGAATCATCTAAATAGTAGCACTAGGCAACGATACTAGTTTCATCTTTGACAGTCGGTCAAGTCGTTGCAAGAGCTTAGTTTTGGACTAGGTCAATGATTCCATTATTTCAGTAGCGGTACCTTGTGGAAAGTCCGTCCGGATCGCCATACCATCTTTTTCTTTTACCTTTCACCACGCACCAGTTCCCATTGTTGTGTTCCGGTGTGGGGGATTAGACAACCAGTGAAATTAATAGCACAGTTGCATTCCATGTAAGTTCCTAAGGTTGGCAAAGCATTTCCGGTCTAAGGATTGCAATGATTGTAGCTTTGAGAATGCAAAGAAAAGAAGAATAATGCAAATGCAGGTCACATATCCCACGTACCATCAGGTTGTCTGTGTGCTCGTTTGTCTTCTCAATACCATAAAGTAAAATTAATAAATTAATATGACCCTTACAACCCGGTATCCTAACCATGGTAGGGGCAGTTCTGAAATACGGTATCCACCTCAAAAGCAGTTCGGTAATTTTGTTTTAATAAGTTTTAAACTCTAGGGGCTTCTAATTTCCCAGAGTCTTACATAACGGTTGAGAAATGGGCCCATAACAGTTTAGGTATTTAAATAGATACTGGATGTTTATAAGCTAACTGAGAAACATTTATATCGCAATTGTAAGATCCAATTGAAGGGTTAACGGAAAGAACATGTATAGTCACCTTAGTAGATTTTTTGAGACATGGCGATTTGTAAGTTACATACATATAATCACGCCTCTGTACGGGGTAGGAAGAGACCACCTCCTTTCACTTGCTACGATCCAGACAAACTTCCCTCGCTAAGTCTCTTCATACACGTGCGTCTGTTTAGTCTCCTGACCTGGCCCTTTCTTGATACGTCCCCGATTTGATAATGGAACGTTTGCCTTGGCCTTCCCCTTCCAACAATCCCATCTCCTCTAGCCTGGTATTTGTTTGTAAGTTAGGAATGGTGTAATAATTACTACTTACTAATTTTCACGTAAAGAATATTTTAAAGGTGATAAAATAAAAGTTATTCTTAGATTTATCTATAACTGAGTCCGTGCAGTTAGCGGGTTTTCACAAAAACTATATTATTATCAGGCCTAACTTATATCTACTGCCACTGTATTTTTTAAATGGCGCAGTGAGCCAAGATGCAGGCTGAAAATCAGCGCAGGGATTATATAAATCGTGGCACAGGCTGAGCCGGAGCCTTTTGCCACCTCAACGTTTTGTATTGATTTTATTTTTTATGTTTGGATTGTCTGATTGTGAGTCGGATGGATGTAAAATGATTGTATGGTGCGAAGTAGTTTATTTTTGTGCCATTTTTATTTTGCCAACAGATAATACACCATAACAATAAATGGAATCTTAGGCTAGTGATATATAGGATGCTTATCTAATCAGTAATCACACACACATTGACATTGACTGGAAGAAATTCGTTACAACCTTTGCCAAAGGAAAACCCGACTGCTATAACAAAAAAAAAAACTCTTTATAATTCAAACAACTAATCAGAGCCACGTCATCTTGGTAAAAACCCCACGCCCTTCACGATAACACACAATTTTCTAGCAAATTAATTGAACCCGCAGTCCTCCAATTATTTCTTGAAACCGATAATAAGTAAAAACAACCAATTAGGTCCCTGCAGCAAAGTTATCGGACGGAAGCTTTAGATATGCAACCGCAGCCTTCCGTCTCGACTCGTTATCTAACAGGAAAATATTGGGCTTGGGAAACTTAGAGCCAGCGTTGTGATAGGAATCATTACATTTATTTGCAAGTCTCAGGACTCTCAGGGAACGTTACTTAGAGAGATTTGCTCTTACAAGGAAAGGTACCCAACTGTCCGGCTCCGATTTTGTTGATTTTGATATACGTTAGAGAGTAATAAATGTATAATTTAGAGGGTTTAGTCACTTTTCAGTACTTTGGAGGTCAATTTCTCCCAAGAGGTTGAGATCGGGCCGCTAAAAAAAAATACGTGTCTGTTTTTTTAAACTACTCCTAACGTATATCAAAATCAACAAAATCAAAGCCGGACAGTTGTTTACCTTTCCTTGTTAGTTAATCTAAATAAAGGCACATAATGTATGTATGTAAACTGTTTAATGCACGAACTTAAAAATCACAAAATATAAAACAAACAGAACCACGAAGGCTTTTAAAAAAATACAAATAAACTACTTCGACTTACTTTGTTACCATCATAATTCATAATATCCAAAATCGTTTGCGGAAACCGCAGCGATAGCCCTACCGCCGTTCCCACACCGATCTGCAGTGTTATTCCATAATACAAAGCGAAACGTGGTGGTAGGACCTTATGCAGGACCCTCCGGATCTCTACCACCATCTTATCCATCCTACACCAACCGCCAAGCAGTTCGCATTGATGTGCAGTGTGGTGATAAGACCACCGGTGAAATAACTAGCATAGAGGCATTGATCATTGATAAAGCATCTGTCACTCTCTTACTTATATACGTGTCTGAAAGTGACGGATGTTTTATACACATTTTATCACGCAATAAACGCAGCCATGTTAGGCCCCATGTGTGATCGTGTTGCTTCTCCTTGCGATAATAGAGAGTGTAATCACAAAGAGACAAATTAGTTACGGATCAATGTACCAAATTGTCTTTCATTATTTTATAAAAAAAATACTGTATGTGTTGTCTACCTTAAATATTATGATTTTGCATTCTTGCGGTGACAACAACCAAGCTAAATACATGTTTTTTGTATTAAAACCATGTTCTCATGGAAGTGATGTATTATATGAGAATAAATGTCTTTAAACCTAAACCTAAATTCTCCGACTCTCAAATGTGGTACCAGTAAATGGCCTTGAAACAGATCAGCCTCAAGCGAACCAAGGTTGTAAGAAAACAATACAAATCCAAGCGTCAAGAGACCCTGGTTCGATTCAGCTCGCAAAGGTAATAACACCGTAGCTGTTTGCCCCTTCTACTGAAGCGTACGTACACAATAGACTGTTATGGTGTCACTATAGAGGGTTCAGTACACGTGTCGTGACGTCACTGGCTCGTTTCAAGGACAGCGTTGGCAAGGATATATTTGGCCTGAAATTGGAGCTAAGAATAATGTCGAGGTGAGGAGAATATTTTGTTGAAAATACGTTACTTTGGATGAATTGAAATTGAAAAACTGACTTTTCATTTGTCGAATAACAACTATTTAATAGGTAATAAACCACAAAATAATGGCGATATTTTAGAGGTTCGATGCCACGGAGAGACAAAGAGATAGACACTCAGAGAAACCCGTATGATGACCCGTAGATAGATTTAAAATAGCGAGTTGTTTAAACTGGCTCTAAATACTTTTTTTTTAATCAACGTCAGCTTATCATGACCAAACTAATGACTCTCAATAGGTGGGTGTACCTTAAGTACATTAGAGATCCTGTTGCCACCTTACGACTGCGTTTGATCAGCTCTTTAAAGGCATAATATAGCATTGTCATCAGGTTTACATCATCATCATCATCATCATCAGCCCGGGGGCGTCCACTGCTGGACAAAGGCCTCCCCCAAAGAGCGCCACAAGTCACGGTCTTGAGCCGCTTGCATCCAGCGGCTCCCCGCGATCCTAACCAGGTCGTCAGACCACCGGGTGGGAGGCCGTCCAACACTCCGTCCACCGGTGCGGGGCCGCCACTCGAGAACTTTTCTTCCCCAACGGTTATCAGTTCTCCGAGCTATGTGGCCTGCCCATTGCCACTTCAGCATGCTAACTCTCTGAGCTATGTCGGTGACCTTGGTTCTCAGGTTTACATACGCGGTTCAAATTACAACATTACGACATTGGGAAATGGTTTAAAATAATCAACAAGTTAAAATAAGCTAATATAAAAATTAAGTCGCTCATGTCAACAGAGGAACTACTTTAAATGCTAGTAACTTTTAAACTGGATTATGAAGCTTATCACAAAAATAAATAATTTCAAGTGAACGAGTATATTTTGATTCAGTTACCTTGTGCAGGTTCCGTCCGGATCGTTACCACCATCTTATCCATTAACCTACCGCCAAACAGCAGTGTTCGCATTGTTGTGTTCCGGTTTGGGGATAAGACAGCCGGTGTAATGACTAGCATAGAGGCATTCCATCTTAGTCCTCAGGGTTGGCAACGCATCTGCAGTCTTAGGAATAAAAAAAACCTAGTCCTGTCTAATGTTTGTCAATAAGAACATGTCTATTTAGAACGTTCTGCCCGGAAATTCAAATTATGTAGTACACTCAGGAGCAAAAATAACGGGTCAGAGTGCGTTTTTCATACTAAAGAGGCTATTTCGAAGCCTTGGTTCCTCGCCAGGGAATGCTTTTAGTGAAATCTGATGATGAATACCTCGAGCATCGATACAGGACTTCCAGAGTGCCTAGGATACCCAACTGAATAAATCTGCGGTTAACGCCGGAATTGAGCATGTTCAGAAAAACATCTAAAATAGCAATAAAATGTAAGGAAATCCAAGTGCTGACCCAAACTCTCCCGCTGTGGTGTAAACTGATTGAGCGATCAGTTAGGTATCTTAAGAACTTTTGACCTCCTCTATTGAACCTCGCAGTATCCACCATTAAACCTCACTCAAAACAACCCCTGGCGAGGAACCAAGGCTTCGAAATAGTCTCGTTTGTATGAAAAACGCACTCTGACCCGGTATTTTTGCTCCTGAGTGTATAATAATAATAATTCATTCAAAAATGCCTTCCATGGAGGACTTTGGGCAGGAATCGGAAATTGCTTAAAAATGGTCGGGCAGGCCGCCATTACTGCGAAGTAAATAAGAGCTATCATATCCTTGACAATACGATAACATGTCCAAGGCAATATGTTTTTACAGTGTATTATAGAGTCCCAGTCTGGCCCAGATGTGTTACAACTATGTGTTACAAGTGTAAAAGTTTATAGACGTAATAAGATGGAGATTGGAGTTTCACAGGATTGTAACTTTCGCATAAACCGAACCAACCAAATAATCATTAACAAAACAATAGACAAGAAAACTAACTGTAGCTGAACATAATCCATCGTCAGTAGAAAGCAGTAATATTAACAATGGCGGACAATACGTCAAACGTATAAGAGTCCGTTTGTCCGTCCGTCGGCAAAATGCCATGTCGTCAAGTAAAGAATGGCCTGCAATTAGTGGCCATTTCTAAAACTAATAAAACACAAAGCCTTGTGAAATGTCACTTTCAACTGTGTAATTTATAATTTACGTGCGTGTGAAAATGTGCGCCAAGTTGCCGCAGAAGCTGCGTATTCGCTAGGTGGTAAAGGGTTCAATTTGCGGTAAGCAAAGCAAGAGATAGATATATTGTTTTCAATATAAATAAATATTAAGGGACATTTGCACAAACCTTAGTTTTAGTTTCGAACAAAATAACTTTGTAGTTTCACCTGACTACGCGAAACTAAAGGAAGACGTAAGTATTATAATTTCATCACTTTGTAGGTATGTATGTGAACAAAAAATCGATTTTGTCACTCTAGCTTCCAAATCAATATAAAACATAAAGGGGGGGGATCTAAAATGATGATGAATGATGGTATAGTTATTCACTTTTGAGTTTTGATAGAACTTGGCCGTCTCAATCACAGCCGTGCCTCTGTAATCTGTTAGTTTCAACCGTAAACATAACGACTTATTTGATAGCTAGAAGTTAAGGCGAACAGGCTGCGCGCTCATTTATTACATTCAGGCCAAACAAACACTATTCTCTCTAAATTTTCTTACCGCCTGTCTCACAGTCTACAGGTAAAGTATATTCGTCGGATAAATTTTGCCCTTTCCAAAAATTTACAAGGTCAGAACCAATTATAAATGGCAGATTTTACTTGTTGATTGTGAGACAATTGAAAACTTCAAAAAAGTATAGCGGAAAGCAAGCTTTAATCTAACTGCTGTACAACTTATTTCATGTATTTACTTTTTATTTTGTGAATTTCACACTTAAGTAATTTTAATATATCCTTTGACACTCTAGTGTTTAAAACGAATCTAACCACGTATAATTTATTAAAGTCGGTTTAGCCGTTCAGTAGTTACGAGCGGACAACCGGTGAAATGACTAGCATAGAGGCATTCCATCTCAGTCCTCAGCATTGGCAACACATTAGAGGTCTTAGGATTGTAGTCTTGAGATTTCAAATGTCTATGGGTCTCAGATCCCACTTGCCATCAGGTGGCCTGAATGCCCGCGTGCCAATTACCATAAAAAAAAAATGTGTCGCACATATATACAACTCAAACACATAACCCTCCACATAGACTTTGCCGTTGTCGAGTAATAACGGTATTTTAATTTAATCTGAAAAAAAAAAGCGGCCAAGTGCGAGTCGGACTCGCGCACGTAGGGTTCCGTACCACTATACATCTAAATAAATGTTTTTCTTTATTCTTTATTATATTGGAGTTGATTGAATGAAAGGTAAAATGCGGTTTACGATTTATAACGTATTAAAAAAATACTAATTATTAGATCTCATTCAAACCAATTTTCGGTGGAAGTTTGCATAGTAATGTACATCATATATTATTTTTACATTTATCATTCCCTTATTTTAGAAGTTACGGGGAGGGGGGACACATTTTTCCACTTTGGAAGCGTCTCTCGCGCAAACTATTCAGTTTAGAAAAAATATATATTAGAAACCTCAATATCATTTTTGAAGACCTATCCATAGATACCACACACGTATGGGTTTGATGAAAAAATAATAATTGAGTTTCAGTTCTAAGTATGGGGAACCCCAAAAATGTATTGTTTTTTTTCTATTTTTGTATGAAAATCTTAATGCGGTTCACTGAATACATCTACTTACAAAATTTCAATAGTATAGCTCTTATAGTTACGGAATAAAGTGGCTGTGACATACGGACGGACAGACGGACGGACAGACATGACGAATCTATAAGGGTTCCGTTTTTTGTCATTTGGCTACGGAACCCTAAAAAATCAGACAAGGTTGAGTTGGGTCCTCCTTTTACGTATTTGAATACCTATTTTAGAACACCTTACAACACAGAACACCCTTTTTTTTTCATCAGCCAAACGCGACAAAAAAAATCTACTAGGTTACATAAAACTAAAGTAAATTAATTAATCTATCAATTTCACACCAAGTAACTTTTAATAAACACCAAATCATCAATCAAATCTAAAATCTAATTAGGTTGCGTCGAATTCATTCCCTGAAACTAGAATCAAATTAGCCATTTCTAAATTTAATTTAATCATTTCAACCTAAAGTTTCCAATTAGCGACCATGCAGACTATACAGGGTGAGCTAATTTAATAGGCCTAGAATGGGGGAAGGGGGAACTCGGCAACATACGAGTTTAGTAAATGTTTTTGGAGCCAAGACTTCCATTTCGGAAAAGTAACTAACTAACTTTTTCAATATTTTCGATATAATATATCTTATGAACTGATTTAATATTGCGTTTGTCTTTCCCACAACAAAGACGAATCTAACGACACCTCATATGTTTAAATCCATCAAGCCCTTTAGGCTGCAGAGAGCGCCACAGAAATAGACAAACACACACTCGAAATACATAACCCGCCTTCTGACGCAGTCGGGTAAAGCTCAAATCGTTTTATTGCTGTAATTCCTAGAGTAAGTCCTAAGGAGACATTTGCATTGGAGCTCTGTAGTGTTGTACCCAAGATAAAGAAAAACCCAAGATTTCGCAAAAAATATTACTATGCTAGGTTCGATTGCAGGTAAGTAGACATGATTTCTCTTTACTCTTATATTTACCTACTTTAGAGAGTATTTTGTTGTCACATTGTGTTGTAAAAACAGACTAGCTACGACGGTACACAATCGGCGGACTATTTGATCTAGTCTTCAGAATATTAAACACAACTACCATAATACCATTTAGCATATAACATACTAGCCGTTACCCGCGACCACTACTTAGCCCGGTTCCTATATTCAAGAAACGAATCGTTTTCCTTACGCCTCGTTAAAAATTGACACATTGTGTGCGTAGCAAACGCTACGGCGCGTAAGGAAAACGGTTCGTTTCTTGAATATAGCAACCGGGCATTAGAATTCGTTTATCGATACTCGTGAATAAGTACCCTACCCTACCCTGCGCTAACTAACAAATTAGTTAATTACGTGCAAAATACACTTTGGCAAGTAAGTCAGTAAGGTATATTTTACAACTTATTGAATTTGACAGTTCTTTACGGTAATTATATGGCAGTATCACCGAAGCTATGTCCTTCCTGGAAGTTCAAGCGGCGTTTTAGCCGTTTAAGCATTCCCGTGACAGTATTCCTATTACCCCTTATTTTTAATATGTCTAGTATTTTTTTCGCCACCATCTAGGTGTACAAAATATTTCCAAGAAGGTTCATCCATACACAAAACATAAAAAGACTGCTATTGTCTTTTAAACGGGTCCATTTGGCTCAAACAAGTCCTAAAGTGGATTTTATTGAAACGGTTTTTATTGAAACGGTATTTATTTCAGGGTTTTATGTAAAACAAACTTAACCTAACCACATTTTCCAGCTAGATATTTCAAAAATCCTGAAATAAAAACCGCTCAGTAAAAAACACTTTATGACAGGCAATGATTATGAATAACAATACATTCGGACTATAAATAATTATATAAAACAAAGCACTACCCTTATAAACCATAGTATTTGTCTAGAGAAAAAGCCGTTACTCGAAAAATTCAAACTTGGAAGGGCCGCGTGACGTACACGTTCGCATTCCTCCGTCGAGGAAAACGAACGCGGCCGGTTCGCAGAACGCACCGCTGCACTATTTATAACCTTACAACTTTACAGATACCGCGTCTAAACACATAGTTACATGATGCTAGACTTTAGCCTTTGGTAATAAGGCTGGATGCGCTATTTATCGGCGTTTTCAATTAGTTTGCGTTTCGATTTGCGCGGGAAAACGTTAGTACTAATGAGTCAGCTATCTTTACGGATTGCATACTTGATGATAACTCGTATTTAGGATATGGAAAATCCATTAGATGGTTGTGTAAAGTACTTAGAATCGCCTGAGTATTAATTGTTTTGTAAGTTGGTTATCTATACATATATAATGACGTCTATCTACGTTATAGCCTGGCTTCTGTGTTTTTGTTATCATAGACGTTTCCTAGTTCCACTTTACTAACTCAACTAGACTAGAGAAGTTTAGTCGAGTTCATTAAAGTCTGAAGGCCAAAAAAATAAGAAATAAAATACAAATCAAACAACCCAACATTTTTAAACCTACTCTATAGACAATATTTCAATATACAGTGTGTTTTAAAAATGAAATTTTAAACTACAAAATAATGCTTTCTTTGGTTTTTTTATACCTTTGGCTTTGGGTATGTGTATGCTGCATATAGTTTATTTATTACTAATGTTTATTTACTGGCGCCCTCGTTGGAGTATGGCAGATTGTGACGTCAAAGTCTCTCCAGGGGCCTGTGTGTGGGGTCCATCCGGACACGTAACGGAAGGCCGTGTAAGGTAACATTGGCGACACTATGCAAAAGCGTACGTCCGTGCTAACTGAATAGAGCTACGTAGTCAGGTAATGGTAAACTCAACCTGAAATCACCAATAAGACAATGAATAATAATTATAAATATATATATACTTTTTAAATAGCTTCGTAAACTCTTTTCCATTGACATAACTAGTCCTCAAATATATACGATTGTATAATTATCAGGAAGTGTTATCTCATTATTCGACACAAAATGTTACGTGACACCTTATAGGTATATCCACATTTATGACATATCATGCGGTTCCGTGACCGTGTCAGTAACGGTTGTGAGGACAGTATGTGCTATGTTACGACGTACTGTCACGATGTGACCCATCCCAAGCGCATGATTTACAATGTCCACATTTAGCGTTGGTAACAAGTCCTGTAGATTTGTCGCACCTTTATAAAACCCCAACAAATAAATCTGAAAAAAATAGTGCACCCTGTATGTATAGCTGGCATTGAAACGGTAAGTATTTCACCGAACTGGGGGGTTATTATGACATAGCAATGCAGTTCTGTTTACGCTGAGAGAAAAGGACAGAGCTATATAACTGCTATAGCTCTGTCCTTTACGCTCAATGTAAAATGAACTGGATAGCTACATCATAATAACCCCTCTGAATACCTGAGGAACCGTTCCGATTGTCTTTTCAAACGGCCCAAGTAACAAGCAATATGCAATATTAAATTTCTCTGCATCGCGTTTGTCACTAGTTTAATTTTGTGCTTGGGAGTTTGACTCCGGAATCGAATCAAAAATCAGATGATGAATTTATAGGGTGATTTTTGTATCGGGCGATCCATTTCGCGCGACGCAAGTAGTGTTTTTCAGCTAGACTTGTAGTTAAGAGCTGATAAGTGCATTGATACTATTAACTCGAAGTTTCATTTGAAACATTTATAGCCGCTTGTTCACTAGAGGCAGCCTCGGGTCGAGCGACTGCCTCGCTCCGAGGCCGCGCAAGTGGAGACGCTCGCTCAACCTGAGGCACGCCGCGACACGAGGCGAATTCGTCGCCGCAAGCCGAGACATATTTTGTTGCCGAGTTCAAATGAGCCTCAGTCCGAGCCGTGGCATTTGATGAAAACGGACGTGTAAACTGCGCACATTGAGGATCAAGCTCCAGAGGCGACTCGCTTCGAGCTGATCCGCACTGTGTCTCGAGCCTTTGCCTCAGAACGAGCTTCAAACTGAGGCTGTTTGCCTCAAGTCTAGGCTGCTCGGCCTGAGTCTGCTCAAATGGATACACGGCTAAAGGTCGCGCTCAGAGTCAGTTAATGACAATTAAGTCGTTACATAGTGACGTTTTTCCATAGACCAATTTGAATAAGTAACAAGTTAAGTAATTGTCCCCTATAAATTATTTCGTGCAGTAAGCTAAGAATTCTTCACATAGTAAATCGCTACCAGCTTCAAATTGCGCCGAACAGAACGCTACAATGTAGCTATATAGCTAAATGCCCGCCCATCGCCATTTTGGTTATTTCGGACAAGAAACGCGGCCTTAAAGAGAGTGTTCACCCGCTATCGAGATTGTGGCTTTAATTGAAGATAGTTTAAAACGAGTCAAGGACCAAACACGGGAATGCCTTCGGGAATTAAGCTTGGTGTTCATTTTTACAACGAATGTTTATGCGCGGCTGTCCTGCAGGGGGCGACGGTTTCGACAGGTCTAATTAGGAGACTAAAAAAACCGAACCGTAATAAAATCTCGGGACATCAATTTTCAAATCGGACGGTACAAAATATCACACAAAATTATTATAAATGCCAAAGTTCGTGTGTGATTTAGTATGTTTGTTACTCCTTCACGACCGGACCAAGCCGGCCAAGTCGCATTGTTCTGATTCGTTCCGACGTGGGGATAAAACAACCAGTGAAAATACGAGAGCATTGAGGCATTCCATCTTAGTCCTCAGGGTTGGCTACGCATTTGCCGTCTTATGATTGCACCAACAAGATTGTATTCTTGAGAATGTCAGGATCGTTGCAGGTGGAAAGAAGTGGTCCCTGCCTACCCCTCTGGGAAACAGTCATGATTTAATGTAGGTTAACAAATCCTACTAACCATCAGGAGGCCTGTCTCCATGCCTTGATGAAAAGATACTCTGTCCCGGGCATCCCCATCAACCTCTGTTACCCCCGGGTCGGCCACTCACAATCGATTGGACGACACGTATTGATGGCAGTGGCTCCGACTACGAAACTGGCGGTGCCGGGTTCAAATCCCCGTAAGGGAACTAATTTGTGTGATGAGCGTGAGTATTTTAAGTATGTAATATGTAAGAAGAAACTGACTGATCGAGCAACGCACAGCCAAAACCGTTGGAGCAAGCGAGAAAGGTTTATTTTTTTAAAACGACCCCTACGGAAAGAAATAGGAGGAATAATGAGAAATGAATTCTACGAGTTCGAAGACACGCGGCCGTCCTCTAATTCTCTATATAAAAAGTTTACCTTGTCTAGGTTGTTGTGCGAGATTGTCTCCGTATATTTACCTGTTTCATTTGTTTCGACTATAGTAAAACGTAGACTTGATAGTCTAACAGAATAAACTTGCTAGAGAAACCCCAACGGGACCTATGAAAGTGCAAACCATTTCAAATTCCACACTCCAAATAGATAAATAATATCTATTACCCGCACAAAATACCTTATGAATAAAACAACGCGGCAGTAATTAACAAAAACTAGATTTCCCTTCCTAGTCTCGAACGTCATGGGTTCATCGACCTTTACGTAAAATAACTAATCTGTCTACATTTCCATAAGACCAATAATCTGTCCGAAGGTTAGTTTGGAAACTTGACAAGGTAAACTAAGTCTTGTTACCGTGTTTGAAGGTACATAAATAGTTTGTGTAATGTCTACGGAAAAGCCTTATGAAAAGGTCAGCATATTTTGCGCTATTCATATTAAAATAGGCTTCAGTAACGGAGGGAGCGTCCAGTAAGAGCACAAAGAACATTATAACGCTGGTCAAATTAAATAAAGTGCCTTGTAAATATAGTATACTTATACAAACTAAACATTATGAACATGGATATTTATATTCATTATCTTCTATAATAATAAAGAAAACTATTGTTAAAAAGTGGTAGACCAAATAAAAAAATAAAAAAACCCTGCTGTTTTATGATGCTATGCCCTTGCAGAAGGTCACATGAATACCTCTTGTGTGACATGCAATAAACTATTTGAATTTCAATTTGAATGTCAAAGACAAAAACCCAAATAGCTTTTTTTTTCAAAGTGATTCGTCGAAAAAAGTCATAACACCACAAAATTCGAGCCCATTGACGTATTTGCTTAACAATCACTGTTTCTTATCAATTGACGTCAATTTAAACTAAACGCCGCACCATGCTGGTAACAACGGCGCACTATTCCACTGCAGATACCGTGAAAAACCGTTACATATTTATGCAAATATGGAATTGCTATCGTTTATGTAAACAAAACACCCTGTATTTTCTGCACGCTAGCTTTGCCGCTGCGAATTTGCTTTGGCTAATAAATAAAAGAGCATCCAACGGCGACCACGTACGAGAGGCAGTGGCGACGTGGGAAAGAGAGAAAAAATTGATTAATTATAACGTCATCTTGAGACGTACAACTGATTTCTTAATAATATAATTTATGGCTCACTATACATATAAATTTAGGGCCAAATTATAATAGGTACCTACATCCCATTTTAAATAGGTCATAACAAACAATAAAAAAAACCCTAAGAATGTCTGTTTGTTTATGAATACTTAAGTAATAGACAAGGTTTACCTTATTGACTACTTCGTAAAAAAAATATTAATCTATTCATTATAATTCTAATTGACAGGGCGCCGAAAATATTTATTAGTTGATACGCCGATTAGTAAAGGTTATATATATGAAACAAAGGCATTTCTGTTTATGAATCATACCCGTAATTGGTATGTGTATAGTAACAAAAAATAACAGAGATATGTATTAAATAAGTAGTATTTAAAGGTTCTGGAGTGGCGTCCGCGGACCGGAAGACGAGCTGTAGGTAGGCCTCCAACAAGATGGAGTGACGACCTCGTCAGGATCGCGGGACCGCGGTGGATGCGAAAAGCACAAGACCGGTCTGAGTGGAAAGCCTTGGGGGAGGCCTATGTCCAGCAGTGGACGTCTTTCGGCTGACATGATGAAGTAGTATTTACTAACAACCGGAAAGATAAGGGTTTTTTTGGAAATTTCGTTTTTGCACTTGCGATTGCTCCTGCGTTGCGGGGTCGCCATGGTCACTTACCATCAGGTGACTCACTTGCTCGTCTGCCTCCTTTTTCATATATAATACCATCAGGTGACTCACTTGCTCGTCTGCCTCCTTTTTCATATATAAAAAAATCGTTTCTCGATTTTCCCTCTTATTTTTCGGTTGTCCTTTAGACAACTAAATACATTGGCTCCGTTAGTAAAAATTAACTATTTTACATTATTAGTTAACATATCACTTGAATTAACATCCCAATTCCAACAAGCTAATTTTCCCAATGAAAATACCTGGCAATGAAAGGAAAATTCTTGTAAAAATTTCAGGGCCCATAACCTGATCGTGTGTCGATTTTATATGAAATACAGAACGAGGGCACAGAACGTTCCTAGTGTTCCTACACAGGTATTACATGTCGAAATATTCAAATCAAGCGCTTCTAGAAATCGTTTAGGGTTTCCCCGCGCACGCGAATATGCAAATACTATGCACCATTGCGTTTTCATTCCAATGGAGCCCAAGTAGGCTAATAATGTAAAACAAAATTGAACTATACACCGTTACTATTAAGTTCGGGTATAGAATGGGGGTTTTGGGAGATATGTGAAGTTTTCTTGAAGTGTGTGAGTGGCGCCTATATCCTGCATGAGCCATAGATACGCTATAAAAGGGCCCTTGTACAAAACTGCGGGTTGCGTCAATTTGCACAGTTTAGATAATATTTGTTTTGAACTACTTACGAGTAGCTTTTGCCTTTTACAATACGCATGTGAAGTAGATTATTTTCATGTCTTTTTCAAATGGTCTCTTAAAGATGGGATTACATGTAATAGAGTATGAAATTAAATAAACTTAAATGGCTTTGTCAACTATAAACCGTGTTTGTATACATAACATAAGTTTCGTTCTCAAAACCGCTTTTTAACACCAAGCTTTATCGTATTTACAAACACGGTTTATACTTGACAAAGCCATTTAAGATTATTTAAATTCAATTATAAAAATAAGAAATAGTAGTGTAGAGTTTCTAAATGTAGAACCAATAAAAAAAAAATATTTCTGCAAAGTAGTTTCGCCCTGTCCGTCCGTCCTTCCGTCCCCGGCCTAGCTCAGAAAGCATTAGTAGGGGAGACCTAGGCGGGTTGACACAAAATTTACAATTCAGGTCATAACTGCCTCACTATACGTTTTAGAACTATGAGATATATATCGCTAGAAAGCAAATTTAATACTCTAACAATTGATTTCAGTTGAAGTGGTAATTAGAAGTTCTAAATATAAAAAAAATACATTTTCTAAATCATGTCAGACTGTTTCAACTCTCCTAGTATAGAGGTAAGATGAAACAGATACCTGGGTAAGTTGACACATTAGATAGATGAAGCATTTTAAAATAAAAAAAAGCATATTTAAGTGAAAAAAACCTGTTAATGTTGAAGAAACGGCCTCTGTCATCAATCAACAGTACGATATCTTTACTTATAATATTTTACCTTTAATTATAATTAGTAAGGCACATTGCAAGTAGGTTTATCCTAATTATTTTGTCAAATTTTAGTCTTTAATGTAGCTAAAACTATTTAATCAGGTAATAAACTTTAACACAATGAAGGAACATCTTTGAGATCTACAAACAAATAACTTTTGTAACTTAAAATCGTCTTCTCTTTATGACCTCACCTACTGGAGACTACCTTCTTTGTCGTCTAATTTCAAGTAGGCATTTTTAACCTAAATTTACAATAATCGGTCGTTTTCTTGTACCTTAGAAATATTTAAATCTTAATTACCTACTAAAAATACTTGTAGTCTTCCATCTCACTAAAATTATAATAATATACTTGAACACTTTCTTTGAGATCAACAAACAAATAACTGAAATAACTTAAATACTTTCTTCTTATGAAGTACCTAGGTACCTACCTATGAAGTAGTAACCTAAGACTCTTTGGGAAACATAAGATATTTGCAACATATTTTAATTTTGTATTACTTTGTTGGACTATTTTTAGTAAGTAACACAGGATAACAAACTAGAACATTATACTTAATAAAACATTGCGCAAAGAATTAATAGATTCAATCCAGTTCTTAAATTTCCGTACTGGATTCGCCTCTATTTGTCTTCCGCACGTAATTATTTGGCATTTTAAACAAAACAAGAAAAAGTTTAAAAAATTACCGAGGTGAGTTGCAACAAGCGAGGTGGGTTGAAACAAGGTGTTTCAACTTACCTCTCCATTGAAATTTACGGTTCTTATCGTGTCATTGCGATTATAACCTACATGCCGTTGGTTTACCTAAAATATGAAATATGCATGTAAAACTTACTTAATCATGCTTTAAAAATCATCTACACTCAGCACAAAATCGGTTCATTACATTTAGAGAAACAGTATCGAAAAAATGATAAAAAAATTACTTTTCGTACAATTTTGACCTCCGACGCTGTATCTTCGTAACCGATCACCTGGCGGCCGCGACGTGTACTGACAAGTCTACTAGACCGAGCTCAAGGTTTGAAATGCGTTGTTGCTATACTTCTATTCGCTACAGTTCCCGAGATATTGGCGTTGTGTCAACTTACCTTTGTTGCAACCCACCTAGGTCTCCCCTACTAGAAAGCTGTAATTTGCCATGAATTTACATATTATTTACGCCAACAAACCGGTAAAATAAAATCAAGTTTTTTTTTTGTGTACCTCCCTTTCGCGTTTCTTAGGGATGTATTTTTTTCTCGTCTACCCCATAGTGTGGGGTGTCGTTGGATAGGTCTTTCAGAAATATTGCGCAATTTAGATACATCAATTATTTCAATTTGATGCTGCAATCGAGGCGCGTGTAAACTATCTCCATCTTACGTTCTTCGAGCACATAAGGCCATTCCGTTTCATGCTAGGGCGTGGAACGGCTGAAATAAAAAAAAAGTCAACAATACAACCTACCCCACTGCCATGCGCGAACTCAGCCTTCCGGATTCCCCGACGCGCGACGCCGACGCCGAACTATTCGTGGCTCACGCGCAGATTCGTCTCGCGAACGTGCGCAGGAATAGACCAGGATGACAGTGCGGCGTGAAAATAGACAGGTATTGGGCCGACGACGCCGGCGTTAGAACTAGCACTTGCCTAAAATATCGATAGATATATCACAGAATGTGTCGATAATATTTTCTGGATTCTTTGAGTGTTTTATTGAAATACGATGTATAGCTGGATTCAATTTGTAAGGATGAGGAACCCATGTCAGAAGATCGTCTTTCACCATGCTAGACGAACCATCAGATCCGATCCATGAAAAACGTCGAGACCCTTGATCACTATGAACCAGCATGCGAATTATAAACTGTTGAAATCTACGAAGATCCCAGCTAGAACTAGATATTATAACAAGAGTATTTATGTAATGGCTACAAAACTATTCAGTCATCTGCCTAACCATATAAAAGAACTGAACTTGACTATCTTCAAGCGAAAATTAATAAAATTCTTAATGTGTAACGTGTTCTATGAAATTGATGTTTTTTTAATGAGTGTATTCGATAATTATTAGACTATGTTTAAACTCTAGTTCATAAAATATAAGATATTGTAAGCCGAAATGGCAAATTATAGCTGTTTCTAGAAAAAACCTATAATATCTTGTACATACCATTGAATTTTTTGACTTTTGAAGATCCAGAACGTTTGGACTTCTATAGCTCAAAGGATGGAGCAACAGAACTCATACTCGTATCAATAGGCACGAAATTCACTTTTTGTATTGTATATCTTTTTTTTACAATAAATATTAAATAAATATCCTGTCCCTCACTTCAAACTTCAAAAATGTATTAGGATCAAATATAGATATTATTAATATTTTTGATGGGGATATGATCTAATCCGAATGACGTGTAAATGAGGAGGCCATTACCAAGCCTAGAGTGAATACTGCCAGAATTCGTGATTGGTAAAGTCAACACAGTACTTGTTAGACTTTTGGACTAGCTTTTATCAGCAACTATGTTCACGCAATTCCTTCGGAAATATATCGATTTTCCGTGACACAAAGTATGCTATGTTCTGACACACTCACATTTATTACATTTGCTGTATCATACGAAGGTGGGTAAGCCACACTTGTGTGTATGCTATTGTCGCTACGCAGTAAGCCTTGTTACAACAAGTTTAGCAAACCTACTTTGAAGAGATAAAACAGCTGTATCGAATGTATAAAAAGTAAGTTAATTTCCAAAAAAATAGATTTTTTTTTTCATTTACAGAATGTAGAGGAATAATGCTTAAAAAGCCAACAAACGAAGGTATGAGTTAAAAAGATTGCAGCTCAGCATATTATTTGCTGTAGCGGGGCCACAGTGCTGGTATTTAGTTGCAACCTTAATTGTAACTTACTAACACTGATTAACTATAAGTTGAATGGCATTAAACAGGTATAGCATGATAGACAATTAAGAGAAAGAAACATAAACGAAATATGACTACCTACTACCGCTGCGTTTCTGAGAAAAAAACTTTCAATCGACGTCGAAATGTGCTCAATATTTTTGATTAAATCGAATATATAACAGAACTAAGTAGTATAGGACCAGGACCAGAGCCCCGAACCACTTCAGATCAAAAGTAACGCTGTAATGAGATATCTCTGTATCAGTAATTACTCTGGATCAGACATGACATCTGATTGCTCTTTGTTCTGACCACAGATACATATCAACTGCTCAAACGCAGACCGTTAGTTAGACAGATCGCAGAAAAAAGGCAGCGTTACTCGGCCGGCTGTAGTACCAACTTAGATGTGCCGGTGGGTATTATAATAACTAACTGAGTTACATAATGATATGTGCTAATTGTTCTACAAAAGCGACAAAATCAGCTGTAAGTGTAAATTTGTGGCATGTCGTACGGGCTGATGTGACGGGATCTGGCAAGCGAATGTTTTAATTTTTTGCAACTGTGTTTTTACTTGGCAAGTTTTCTGTCATGAGGCGTGCTTTGTGGCAGATCGTTTTGTCTAGCCTTCGTGTGTTTTCTGGTTCAGTATGTACAATCGTAAAAATGGTGCCCTGACATTCAATCATATTGTTGTATTTTCCGCCATTACTTTATGATTTTAAAGTATGTCATTATCTGAAAATTTCCATTCGCATTTTCACAACTCTAGATAAAGTTTCGACTTGACGTAAACCGTTTCTTTTCATTTTGTCGCAATTTCATCAAGCATAGCAGCCATGTTATATTTTCTATTCTTATCTGTTAGTTATTTGCACGACGGCAGCTTAACTTGCCGCCTAAGAGCGGAGTGTGCCGGACCTGCCGAGACCTGGGGTTTTATTCTACTTTGTACACCTATGTTATGATATTGTTTTTCTACTTTGTACACCTATGTTATGATATTGTTTTTCTACTTTGTACACCTATGTTATGATATTGTTTTTCTACTTTGTACACCTATGTTATGATATTGTTTTTCTACTTTGTACACCTATGTTATGATATTGTTTTTCTACTTTGTACACCTATGTTATGATATTTTTTTTCTACTTTGTACACCTATGTTATGATATTGTTTTTCTACTTTGTACACCTATGTTATGATATTGTTTTTCTACTTTGTACACCTATGTTATGATATTGTTTTTCTACTTTGTACACCTATGTTATGATATTGTTTTTCTACTTTGTACACCTATGTTATGATATTGTTTTTCTACTTTGTACACCTATGTTATGATATTGTTTTTCTACTTTGTACACCTATGTTATGATATTGTTTTTCTACTTTGTACACCTATGTTATGATATTGTTTTTCTACTTTGTACACCTATGTTATGATATTGTTTTCAACGCAGCCGCATTTCCTGTCAAGTTAATAAGAGCTGTCGTGACGTTGACAATATGATTACACCAAGGAATAGGACAATCCTACTAATATTATAAATGCGAAAATTTATGTGTTATTTTTATTACTCCTTCACGCTGCAACGGCTGAAAGAATTGGGATGAAGTTTGAACACACAGGCCACTCTTTCCAACAAAAAAAAAAGTTCACGAGATAATAAAGATAATAGAAATCTACGCGGAAGAAGTCGCGGGCAAAAGCCAGTGTAGAATAAGGCGTCTGGGACACTTTTTAAGATATTCTAGAACACCAGTACTTTTCCGCAAGCGAAGCAAACAATAATCAGACAAAAACTTATCGGAGTGCGCGTAGCCGTGTTGAAGAGATTTATCTCATAACCTTTGGTTTTGTGGAGCAGTCGTTATCAGTGCAACGTTGATAATGCATTGCCGAATCCACGGCTAAGTGCTGCAGCTGACTTTGTCTGTAGTTTAGTGAAGTATCTAAACCTATCCTATCCTGAGGCAATGTATTTTACGAGTAGTTATTGCGAAGTATATTTATCGTCTGCTCTCATTGGGTTTGTGACAATGACAGCTCGTACTGGAATATCAGGTGCGCTTTCCATTATTTTACCAACCGTTCCGGTCTCCGGGTGGCGACTAGATCTTTAGTATTGTTTTCACCTCGTAAGGCCCACGATAAATTTCGTTAGTTCGCAAAAGTATCTTACGTCGGTCAACTAAAGTCAAAAGTCACTTTGACAAATGTCCTAAATTTAGGACGTTGGGTCTTACGAGGTTAAGTTTTCCTTCTATCAATTTTCGATTACCTACCCGTGTTCGGCATGATAATTGGCAAATGTCAAGCTTGCCCCTGGTGTTAGACAACAAATTCTACACAACGGAGACTGACGTAAGTACTTTTATTTTTGAAAACCGCTACTGTATTTATCAGTCTATTTGTTAATTAGTCACTTGCGACCCGCCCAAGATAGCTTCACTTTGGTTTGTGTATTTTCTGTAACAGCCATAAACCAGAATTTATTATACCTACACAAAAAGCTCCCATTCAAAAATAGCTAACTGACGGGTAACCTGGAACAAAATCCGTTGCGTGGGTTACGAGGAGTTAGCGGATATACATACAGACAGTTGTACGCGGAAAGCGGTTGTGTATGTAAGTTATAAGTTGTGTAAATAATTGTGGTTTCTCTTTTATTACCGCTCTCCAGAAGTTGACCAGGTTCATTTTCGGGGCTCAGAGGTGACGCTCGTACAAATATCGAACCTTCAAAACAAGTGACCAAATTCAAAATTTCAGCTTTCAAATTTCAAGTCATAAATGTATACAGACCTAACTCGAAATTTAAACTTTCTGAATTAGGTCTAGTGACCAACACAATAGTTTGTAGTGATGGTGCGATATATTAAACTTGAGAAAAGGATATTTTTTTACAAGATTTCCAAGCCAAAATTGAAATCCAAAAGTGAACTAGTGAACTATTAAGAAATGCGTGCGCAACCTCGAACAGACAGACATTTCTACAGATTGTTCGATTGTTCATTAGTCGAAGCGATTACCTTCCTCAATGCAGCCTCGGTGCCGTTCGGCGACGAGATAACTTATCTGCCGGATTCCGCCCTGACCTGTCTTTCATAACAAACATTGCGCTTAGCAACATTGACATTTGGGGTTTATTGTCGTTAGATACCTAAGCATATTTATTTTATTTTAAGTGGATTGTGAAGCGCCGTTAAAATCGCAGAGCTGTCAAAAAAGATCCATACAATATTTTGCTCCGAGAGAAAACGTTTTTGACCCCCTAATGCAAGTCCGATTTCCAGTATTTTTGAATATGTTGTAATTATTATAAACAAGAAGTCTGTTCGTTTCTGTATTTTGTTTTTTTAATTTGTTTTATTGTAAGAAATATCGTCTAGAAAACGTACAGACATAGTTTTTTATGATATCTAGATACAATACATTCAAAAATCGTAAATCGGACGATATTTAAGGGGAGAGAAACGTTTTCGCATTTTGTATGGAGATCTTTAGCTTCACAATCCTTTTAAGCTTTTCTTTTTAATATAATGGAGAAGGCAAAAGAGCACCCAGGCCACCGGATGGAAAGTGGACTGAAGACCATGAACATACAATTTCAAGATTGACTTGGTCACTTTCCAAGGAGTAGATAAAAGAATTTTAGTGCCGAGAAACAAGAAGCGTCACTTCAGTCCGCCTACATGGTTTAAAGCCGCAAACTGCTGCGCCCTGACACCTAAGGCATTGAAATACTCAGCAGTGGCGCGGCGCAGGTGCGGGGCAGGCGAGGCGTAGGCCAGGGGTAGGCAAGGACGTGGGAAAGTCGCAGGCACGATACTAAACCATACAGAAGAGGCGAGCGATGGGGAGGGAGGGCGAGGGTGCCGCGAAGGCATACCTTTTCCGCGCCTACAGGAGGCGCGCCGCACCTTTATTTGGTTTTTCACAACTTGACGCTTGACTTACATTTAGTATGAAAAAGGTTTGGGGCGCCTTTGTGTTAATTGCCTTAATAGCGGGGTGCGACGCGTTTCTATACTAAAAAGCGTTCCAAAAGCGTGGCGGAGGCAATTTTAGTACGGGAACGCTCCGTCTCCGTACTCAGTGAGTTCGCGGCTTTACCGATACATTTTCAGAACTTTAGAGCATGTGAAATGAAAACAATATTAAATCTCGTTCTAAAACGGTTTATATCTCAATGGAGTCCATTGACGAGATCCATTGAGCCGTTAAACGGGATCAGTTTATATATAAATGCCTTGGATTTCGCGTTTTACGACTCTCATACGTTACAGGATGACAGATTAATGTGAGTACGTAGTCATACTCTTCGTCATACGAATAAAACTTCAATATCTACTGTATTGGTTCAAACAAGACGGATTTTTTAAATAACTTCGATTTGCAATGCGTAATATACTAGCGACCTGCCCTGGCTTCGCTTTGGTTTTTGGAAGTTCTCTGTACATAAACCAGAATTTAAAACCTTCCGTAAAAGTATCTAACTAATGGTGAAAACCGCATCGAAATTCGTTGCGTGGTTTAGGAGTTAGCGGATATACAGACGGAGAGAAAGACGGAAAGCGTCTTTGTTTTATACAATGTGAAGAAGATAAATATAACGTAGAAGATAAAGACAGATATAGAAGAAACAAAACTTAGTGCATATGTTTTTTGCAACTAATTCACATCCACCTGAGATTTTTCGAAAATATCTATCTACTCCTAAATAATTACTACAAGAGTTGTATATAGAGACTACGTTCAAGTTTCTACATTCAGAAGTTTAGGCTGTGCGTTAATCTTTGAGACAGAGATACAACATTTCCATAAGTGTAGATCAAGACAATAATTTAATAAATCTTTTATTATACTTGGAACAGGAGTAGAATGTAAAAAAAGAGGGCACATGTCAAAGGTTATTAAGGTTATCTTTATAGGCTGAGTTTTCGCTGTCTGGCTTATAACATACTATCAGCCCAATGGAAATCAGACCTACCATAGAACTGTGTCACACTGACGTTATGATTCAAGTTGTAAGAAGTGTCAAGCAAATGTTTCATAATGTCACTGTGACACCGTTCTATATGGGGCAGATTTCCAATCGGCTGATAGTCATTACTTAGAAATCCTTTTTTTTCTGACACCGATTGACTTTTTAGGATTATCATAAACAAACCTAACCTTCCCTTTATAGGTTCTATATATATTTGTATATCTTTACAAAATTATATTCAAGAATCGGTAGCGAAACTAAATCTCTAATCAATCAACAAATATCAAACTTCTGAACGATTGTTATACCCGCATTACCTTCGTAGGGGAAGCCCGGGCAATACGCATATGTTAAGGGAATGGGTAAAAAAAACACAAAAACTAATAATCAACAAAACTCTTTATACTTTTAATTTGTTCTACATTTAATAATCTTTCGGAAACAACATTAAAATATTCAAAACTTAAACATCTTTAAGACACATTTTAGGTTTTTAAAAAAAAGGTCAATTATCCGTTTTGCCCCACCCCCCTGGGTAAAACGGATACACCACAAGGGCAAAAAGGATAAGGTTATTTCACTTTGAACTAATCATCGCAATCGTCGCAGAAGTAACTGCCAACGCCTGAATAAGATGTGCAGTTGTCGTGTGCCCATCTTTCACACTGGCTGCACTGTATCCAGTCTTCAGAGGGCGGGTCTATGTATTCATCCATACACACTAAACAAAAACAGCTAGCTTCATTCTTTCTGGTTTTAGTTTTTGCAGCAGATCTTGATTTTTTTGCTTTGCTTGGCTGGTCCTTGTCCTTCAGGTTACTAGCTGTTTTTTTCTTTTTGGTTTTAGTGTTGCTGGGGCCGGCTAACTCCGATAATTTTGTTTTTTTATCGTTAGCTTTTTTAAACTTAGCTGCTTGCTCTGTTTTGACAGGAGTAGATGTCAACACTTCCGATTTTTGCCTCCTGTGTTTGCGATTTGTCTTGGGAGCGGCCATAGTTGGTATAGGTCTACATTGCAACGGTGTAAGACTATGTGTTCTTAGCTGCATGCATCTGGTTTCATTCGTTGGATGATTTTCGTCTGCTGAGTTAGTTGATTCTTCTTCTTGTAGAATGTCAGGCTGCTGTAACAAGACTGTATCAGGCAAAGGTGTTGCAGACCTTTCAGCTTCTATTTCTATAGTTATTTCTGATTCAATAACTTGATATTCATCCAAGGTAGATGATTCACCGTTCAAAGGCTGAATAGCCGGTGTCGGCGGAACAGCTGCGATAGCTGGTGATCCATCATTTAAAGGACGAATATCGATGGTCGTTGGAGCCGCGATGGACCCGGAAGTTGCGTCATTTATAGGTCGATCAGTCATCGTTGAAGGAGCATAATCTTCATCTCCAAAAACATTTGGATTGTAAGGCCAAATTCCTGCCTTATTAAATCCATGAACTGCGTTTTGAACTGAGGCACTTTTAATGTAAGCTCCGTTGAATAATTTTGCCATATCATACTGATTCATGATTCTACCAGGGTGACTTTTTTGAAACGTGTTCAACTCTTGCTCAAAATATTTTTTTAGTGGTCCATACACAGCCACGTCCAGTGGCTGCATTCGGTCAGTGGTGTGTGGGGCAAATGACAAAAATATTATATTATTTTGAGACGCAAAGTCCAATGCTGGAAAATACTTGTGAGATTCGTGATTGTCTAATAACAGCAAAATTTTTCGATTTGCGTTTGGGCGAACCTGTTCGGCAAAAAACCGCAGCCAGTTTAAAAAAGCCTCTCCATGTATCCAACCATTATCAGTCACAGTAGCTTGTGAGCCTGGTGGGGCTCCATCCAAGAGTCGTTCTTGCATACGTTTGCGTGCAAATATGAAAAAGGGTGGGATAAATGTACCAGCAGCATTGCAGCAGCATATGACAGTTGTTAATTGACCTCTTTCTGCACTACTTATCACGCCGACTTGCCTTTTTCCTTTAACAGACAAGACCTTTGGTGGTTTAGTCGTACTGCTCTTTATACCAGTCTCGTCCATATTATAAATGGTGGTTGAGTCAAAGTTATATTTCTCCACCAAATCCCAGTAATTGGTATAAAATAATTCCACCTGTGGCCTGTTAAAACCTCTCGTCCTGGCTATAGATGTTGGTTCCGGTGATCTTAAAACAATATCTGGGTGTCGACTCTTAAAACCAGCAAACCAATCATCTCCGGCTTTGGCATTTTTAAATGGATGAGCAATACTATTTTTTTCTGCATATACATACACCAGTTCCAAAAAATCTGAACGCGTTAGCCCAAAAAATAAGCCGTCTAATTGTTTTAAGTAGGCACATAGTTCTTCTTCTTGTTCTGACGTAAACACCGTGGTAAACCTTCCCAATTTTTTAGACTTACTTCCTGTCTTTACATGTCGATATAAAGTTGAAAATGGGATTCCAAATTTAGATGCCGTAGAGTTAATAGATTTCCCTTTTTCTTTTACATCCTTTATCGCTCCCTCGAGTGCTTCTTCTGTCCATGATGCTCGATTAGTTTTGCGTTTGTATTTGAACACCATCTAAAAAAATGTCGTGCCATTATATAAGTGAAAACATAAGTCTAGCAAATAGTTACCACTACCTATTAACATATTAAAACCTTAAATAAAACTTTTAAATACATAAGAATAACTTTTATTATCAAATAACTTGTAAAATTAATAATTTCACCATACGGGCAAAAGGAATACTTATCCGTTTTACCCATATTCATCTTGCCCAAAAGGCCAATATTTGAAATTTACCTATGCAAATGAATCCTTGAACTAATAAATAAAAAGTAACAATCGTAAATTAAACTTAAATAAACACGTAATCAATCAACAAAAATTATCTACAAACACTTGACACATTATGTAATTTTTTTAAACACAAACCTTCTGAAAAATCTTAACAAAACAGCAGAAAACTTTTATTTTTGTTTAGACAACAAGTTCGCACGTGTATTGTTTTGACGGCACTGTCATGGCGTCACAGGGTCGCTGCTTTACCAACGGGTGCAAGTCCAGTAACGCCATCTATTATAGATTTTTGGTAAAAACGATTATTCTTCTTACCTGGGTTATGCATCTTGCCCGGGCTTCCCCTATTGTAATTTTTTAGCTCCTCTGTTCATAATGGCGGATATGAATAATTCAGAACCGTTAATTAGGCAGTCAATAAGCAGATCCCTGGAGAAAGCCGAAGGGTCCAACGGAAAAATAACAGAAGAAAGTGAAAACATTCAATTGTTCTCGTGATAATAAGAAGTCCCAGGTATTTTTCGGTCGGAATCTCCTTTGACTAAAACAAAGGGATCGAGAGGTTAAGTGTTAACTATCAAAGTAGGCTCAGTCACTTTCGTAAAAAGACGATCAGTAGGTAAACCACGTGTTTACTCCATGGACGTGACAACTGAGGCGTTGGTTGCAATGCAACCTTAAGACTGCAAACTTTACCAGGAGTTTAGATCCTGTAAGGGTCTGCTCCAAACTGGTCGGCCGTACGGGCAAACAGAAGTTAATTGAAATGAAGTGCGTTGCCAGACCTGAGATCTAAGGTCGAATATCGAAACACAAAATTCCTATATTTACCCGAATGCGGCAAAGCCCAAAAGGAGGGTTATGTGTTTGACTTGTATATATGTCCGACTCAATGTCCGCTCGTAACTACTAAACGGCTAAACCGATTTTAATCAATTAACTATGTTAATGTAATTATACGTGGTTAGATTCGTCTTAACCCCTAGAGTATCATAGAACTCGTCGGCTATATTAAAATTATTTAAAAGTGAAATTGGAAAACGTTACTCTGTCGACATTATGCAAACAGCAGTTTGTTTTTTTTAAAGCTTGCCTTTTGTCAGACTTGTTGCTAAAATTAACGATCATTCCGGACAGAGACCCATGGACCTTAAGACTGCAATTCTGAGTTTACGAATGTGTTACAACCCTGAGAACTAAATAAGGTGCCTTTATGCTAGTAACCTTACATGTAGGCAACCCTGCACAAGGCCCTACCTCAAAACCTTACACTTAGACTTCGTTACAGGCACCTTATTTCAGAACATGACGTATAAGAACATATATTAATACCCACGCTATCTTGATTCAACATCAGTTCGTAATCTCGGTTAAAAAACGAACAGTTAATTAAAATCGAACTATACATAACTTCTGACATATAGTCATGTTGTACATCGCAATCACGTTTTTGCCATGGTGATAGTTTTTTTGTCGGCAGTGTCGATGGCCTGATGTATTTTTTAGGCCGCCGAAAGAATATAATTAATAGCCCGGCGGAGATAAAGTTTGTGACAAGCCTATTGTGGTAGGATTTGAACGTATGCATGGGAAGAGGTTAGATTAAAGGTTATATAGGCTGTATAGGATAAGTCAGCTATGTTAATTATGCAGTGTGGATTGCTCATTAAATGTGTAACTTAAAAAAAGTACATAGATTTGTTTATTAAGTTTATAAAACGCTTCTCTGCTAGGAGCAATATAATGGTACTATTAATGGTAATGGTTTGCCGGTGGTAGGACCTTGTGCAGGGTCCGTCCGGATCGCTACCACCATCTAATTCATTAACCTACCGCCAAACAGCAGTGTTCGCATTGTTGTGTTCCGGTTAGCATATAGGCATTCCATCTTAGTCTCAAGGGTTGGGTCATAGTTTCCACTTACCATCAGGTGGCCTGTGTGCTTGTTTGAGTTCTCTATGCCATAAAAAAAACTCTGTTCAGAATAAATCTACAAAAGTGTAGTCATTTGACGTAAAATAACAAAAGATTTTAAGTTGATCTTCCGTAGGAGTCAAGTTAACGTTACTACGTGGGTAGGGTTTTGCCTTTGTGGGCAGACGAAACAATAGATAAATAAAAAAACGATTCGTCACTCGTTAAAGACTTATTTCATCTTTGACAACGCCATTTATACACCGTGGGCCCGAATAACCCGCCTAATTGTAACAATCGATACTTGAGCCTATTTGTAGAATATAATGGGTATAATATGTAGTCCAATAACGCATAATTTCCGAGATTTTTATTATTTAAAAATCAATTCCATAGTTAATTAAATTTGAACTCTGTCACCTTAACCTAAAGCATTATTTACTAAGAAAGATTCATGTTGTAAGTAGCAATATCATTCACATACAACATAAATTAATTAATCAATTTCTTATTAAATAATGCTTTAGGTTAAGGTGACAGAGTTCAAATTAAATTAACTATGGAATTGTTTTTTAAATAATGAAAATCTCGGAAATTATGCGTTATTGGACTACATATTATACCCATTATATTCTACAAATAGGCTCTAGTATCGATTGTTAAAATTGGTCGGGTTATTCGGGCCCACGGTGTATAATATCACAAATTTCACCAAAGTTAAACTGACTATTTTTTATTTTGGAAAAAACATCTAAACACTCACTTTCTCTTATCTCTTAAGTTATCGTGTTTACATAATAATAAAAAATTTTCAGCATTGACATATTTTTATAAATACATATATTACAAAATACATTCGTTTTACAGTATCCTCAAGTGCATTATAAGATCGTCATCAACTAGGTTAGCATGCTACCAACGCCGGCGTCGGTTGTACAAAACGTTGACAATGAAATTTCGTTTTATATTTCCTTCTACGTGCTGTAAAACGACACGTTACGATCCCACCAGATCACCTAGACCCCTGCACTATGTACTTTTTTACGGCACGTCAGTACAGTGAAAGAGGTTCGAGGGGTCAAGTAACAAAAGCGAGGGGTTGAAGGAATTCTTGTTTTAAATTACAAAGTAACCGACATTTTGCAATACAATTGGAACGTGGAACGGAAAGTGCAACATAGAACGAATCAGATTTCTTTAGAGTTAACTAGAAATAATTTGAATTGTTTATTGAGCAATAGGATTGTATGAATTAGTGTTTTGGCGTAATCGCTACACTGGGTTTGAAGATTTAATACTTCTTAATATTAGAATAGTACTAGTTAGTTTTGAGTGACAGTTTTATTTAAAATAGTTTAAGATTTTAATTAGCTCACTTTACAAGGTTCTATTCCTATAGAAATATGTTGTAAAGCAAATGAGTGGGTACAAAAATGATCATATTGATGACGTTAACTATACATACAGTTTCCGAATCTAAACACAATTTAAAAGATGGCGTGTCCCAATTAGTTCGCTAATAAAGCGCAATTCAAACAACGGGCGGGAGCGGGTGATCGCACGATCGGACGGTAATAGCGAGTACATAGAGGTGAATTTACAACGCGCTCTGTGAGAACGCCTATCACCCGCTGCACCCGCGACGGTCGTGGTCGTGGTAGTGGTCGTGGTACGGTCCGAACCTGCGATCACCAGCGCGGCGCCCGACCCGCGGCAGGAACCTTTGCTACCACGCAAAAATGATCATAGTTGGTTTACAGGAGTCTTTTAGAGATTTAGTCGTTGATCTAAAAGAATTAGATTGTAAATAAGTATAGACGATACTCTTGCAGCCTGTAACGTTTTTAGAAAAACGTGTGGTTGTCGATCGACAATATTATGTAATTTAAAAAGTTAGTGGTGGTCTCCTAAAGTGACACGAGTCAATAACTATAAATCCGATAGTAAACTTTGCGGGTAAACCACCGAACCGACATACGAGTAATAATACGATATGATACATTTCATTCCGGAAAATGATAAAGTTCCTATAATGACAACCAAAGTTCTACGAGGACGAAACCACATACAAAAACTCTTTATAAAATAAAAGAACAAAAAAAAGTAAAATATTCAAACAGTTCCCAGGGTTAACGGCCCAATGATTGATAGTCATTATCTTTCGTTTATAATACAGATCTAGTTTTTTAGTGCTTTTGAGATGAGTCAGGCCTTTTTTGCCATTCCGCCTGAGGCTGCCCGGCCTAGCCTGTTCATTCTTACCGTACAGGCTTAGGTAACGCGGACGAAATGCCGGAAGTATCTTTTTCAGGGTTCCATAACACTATTACATTTAGTTTAGTTTAGTTTATTTATTCATCAATGTAATATCTTATATGTATATAAAAGGCGAACCTGACTCACTGACTTAGATATCAACGGACAGCCGAAACTACGACCTAGAAACTTGAATTTTGGTACAGGGGTTCGTTTCATAATGTAATTGAACACTAAGAAAGGATTTTCAAAATTCACCCCCTAAGGGGTTAAAATAGAAGGAGAAACTTATTCTACGCGTACGAAGTTACTGGGGTCCTCTAGTTACAATATAAATTGCATTGCATGTCAAAAAATACAAAAAGACAGAGATTTCTTCAACATAAAAATAACACGCACTTATCCAAAAATTCATCAAAATCTTTATCAAAAATTAATAAATGTCAATACAATAATCTACTTACAATTTACGTTCCATTACATTCATCCACGGAGTATAATACTGTACTCAATTTCAAAAAAGACCAGTCAAGTGAGTCCTAAGGTCTCAACTCGATGGATCTACTATGAGACAGAGGAGTTCCGGTGGCCACCTTCAGTCTCCATCATCATTGTATTGTTATCGGAATTGCATAAGTATAGTATTTCAAGTCGATGTGATCGTTAGAAGTCTTTTAAAATTCTTCAAACAAGTGAAGTTAATATACAGCGTTTACAACTTGCTATAACTTGCGGTTCCAAAACTTGTTACGAAATATCTAAACGTATTGGAAATAAACCATAATTCCAAAACATACCATTCCAACAAAACACAAACAACAACACAAAAATTCCATTTTTAGCGGTGGTAGGACCTTGTGCAGGGTCCATCCGGATCGCTACCACCATCTTATCCACTAACCCACCGCCAAGCAGCACTGTTCGCATTGCTGTGTTCCGGTGTGTGGATAATAGCCGGTGAAATTACTAGCATGGAGGCATTCCATCTTATTCCTCAGGGTTGGCAACGCATTAGAGGTCTTAGGATTGTAGTCTTGAGATTTCAAATGTGTATGGGTCTCAGATCCCACTTACCATCAGGTGGCCTGAGTGCACGCGATTCTTCTCTTTGCCATAAAAAAAAAAAGATGAATGATGTTTTTTACATAAAAACGCATTTTAAATAAGTCTTTACTTTCTGCGCCACTACAGAAATTCTCGTTATTCATTTTTGATTTCGTTTGTCTCAAAAGTAGTTGTTGAACGAAAATAGTATCTTAGAAAGTATGAATTTATTTCAAATGCTTTGATATTTTATAATTATGGTGTAAATCAATACATTTCAACGCTAATAACGATTAGATATAAAGTATTCACAAATTATAGCAACTTCTAGCGAAATGCACCAAAGGTGTACCGCAAGGTAGCGTTCTTTACCCTTATCATTAAATCCTTAATAACTTCTAAACTAAAGTTAAGTTAAAAATTTAATCTGGACCGATATAGAAAGTCTCTCCATATCGTTTAATATTTACGCCAAGTTCTGAGATACCCTAAATAGAATTGTAAATTAACGTCTGCCATCGACGTCATTGCTCATTGGCCAATGACGATTCGTCTCATACCAGTCATTATTTATTATAATTAAAACAAATTTGTATTCTGTAACTGTGACTAACAATATCAGCGTGAAGAATAAAATCTTATTACAAATAAATTTATTCCGTTTTTTAATTAATTACCTATTAACCTTGTGGCTTGATTCCAATTTGACGTCAACGTCTCGGCTTGACCACTATTTAAACTAAATAGGTGTCCAATGGAATCGTTTAACATTCGATAGTTATTTATGACTAATAGGTAAGTATAACATCAGTAATTATTTCCATTTAAAGTTGCAAAAACAAGGTTTTTTTTTAAGTTTAATGGTCTGTAAATCTAGATCTATGTAAGTACGGTCACGGAAGTTTATTTGCTACCCATTTCAAAGAAAATCTGCTTGAAGATGTCATTTTCATTAGAGATGCCAAGTCATTTGTAATTGATAGGAAACTCAACCTTATTGCTGTAGAATGTCAGAATGACTTTGGAATTAAGGTGGGTGATATATTTAATTCCTTGACTGTACTACCATTGAATATACTGATATAAATGACATATTTTTTATTTCATTTTCCTTTTTAAAGACGACCAGTATCGCTATATATCCTTATTTGGTAAGATTATAAGAACAAAAGTCGCACGCCGTGTTTGTCTGTCTGTATGTAATTACAGAACGGATTTTTACGCGGTTTTCACCATCAGTTTGATATTTTTTCACCAGAGGTTACATTCTGGTTTATGTACGGATACAGAAAACTCAAACCGGATCGAAACGAGGGTGGGTCGCTGGATTATTAGTAGAAAGGATTTTTTACATGATTGCCTATACAAAGAGAAGTGTTATGTTTGTCCGTTCCTTTATTTCCTCATAGTGGCAAGTAAAAAATTTGAATATATTTAAGATATTTAATTGATGTCAAATGCCAAATTTTCGTGACTATGTAGCGTATAATTCATTTTCTGTTTAACTGAATTATTTTTCTAAAATAGTATTTCTCATATTGACGAAACGCAACATTCTCAAAATCCTCCGTTTCCTAAGTAATCCAATGTCATTTTCCAAGTAGGACATTTGTTTTCAAGACCGTAATCATTTCAACACCAACTCCAAAACGGCATAACTAAAAAGAAGCTCGCAAAACAAAATTACCAAACAACTAAGGAGAAAAAATCAAAACAAACAATTGCATAACTAACCTACTTTGCGGAGTCGGTCAAAAACAAACACCGAGATCCCACGGCGTATAGCTGAACAGAATTACCATGGCTCGCGCCGAAGCGCTTGCGTCGTTGACAGAGAGCCTATTATCGGTTATCAAAGCGCCATTTTACTTGTGTCTTGCTCTACGTCTCTTGTAATTGGGCAATTTACAATTATTCACCCATCGGCGGCGGTGACGTAAGAAGCTGCCAATGCCAAGGCTGGGGTCGATGGCCGCCGCCGTCTTAATATTAACACATTCACCGGCTACCAACGCTTGTGTGAAATTGGGACTGTCCATAATTTTGGAGTTCTCGTGAAAAAGGGAATAAGTCTCCTGAAGATCAAGTGAAAAAGGGTGTAAGTACCCTAGGAACCCTAGGAAGTATATACCCTTTTTCATTAAGAGGTAAGTCAACTTGTACCCTTTTCACTAGGACCCCAGAATTTTACTGTTGTTATGTCTTACAAAAGCGGGCAATACTTGTAATTGTTATTAACTATAATTACTACAGCCCATTGGAACCTTGATCCATCATAGAACGTAATAAAAATTATATTCACCTAAAAAAGTCGAAACTCACTTTTCTCTCCTTGAATTAAGAAGACAGTTTTTTTTTTTTATGGCATATAGAAGGCAAACGAGCACACAGGCCACCTGATGGTAAGTGAAAACTGTGACCCATAGACATTCGCATTCACAATACTGCAAGCCTAAAACTGCAAATGCGTTGCCAACCCTGAGGACTAAGATGGAATGCCTCTATGCTAGTCATTACACCGGCTGCCTATCCCCAAACCGGAACACAACAATGCGAACACTGCTGTTTGGCGGTAGGTTAATGGATAAGATGGTGGTAGCGATCCGGACGGACCCTGCACAAGGTCCTACCACCCGCACAAGTGTATTCATCCAGGACAATCCGCGGCATTTCCGCTTGAATGGTCACACGATATTAATCTCAATCGCGTTTATCTTGAATTCCGAAGTCTCCTCGAGTATTTAAGACAGATCTGTGTCAGCCGTGGTGTCACCGTAGTTAATACGTCTTAATTAATTAATTAGAACAAGCCTAGGTTTATCTCGCGTTCCTTTAACTTCTTAAGTAGGTACACTATTTAAGAACTCAGTAGATGTAGTACAGATGTTCACAGTTATCTTAAAAATCACGCTTTTAAATCGCAAGTTCATGATCGATATTGTCGTCTGTATAATATATGTTAAGTTAAAATAAAACCCTCCCTCTCACTACCTTGAATAAAATGTTATACCCTATGTCACTCCATCCAAGACGGATGGAGACTGGGACGTCTGACGACACCTCATTATGTTAAAATCCATCAAGCCGTTTAGGCTGCGGAGCGTGCCACAGAAATAGACATATTATGTACACTTCTTGACGTGTAAAAGTGCCCGAGCGGCCTACTTACTGAATAAATTTCTTTTATCTCTTTTTTTATCTTTTTTACATACGCACTCGAAAATTATGACCCTCCTTCTGACGCCGTCGGGTAAAAACGTTTTCTTTTTAAATGTAACACAATAAAAAAAAAATAAGGCAAAAGGGAATGTTGACTTCTCTGTCTATAGTACAGTCGGCGTTATAAGTACATGTACACACTTTAGTACCTTGTCACATTAACGCCTTTGAAACTATAGTTTAAATTAGAATTTTGAGTCAATGTCATAAAGTGTTTATTGTTTTTTTGACAGCATCCATTACACGGCATTCAGATGTCAGCCGAAAGACGTCCACTGCTGGACATAGGCCTCCCCCAAGGCCATCCACCGCGTTCCCGCGATCTTTCCCGCAATCGATCCCGAGGCCTACCCAAATCTCGTCTCCCGGTCTGCGGCCGCCACGAACCTTCTGACCCCATCGCCCATCAGGCATACGGCATTAAACAAAAAATATTACAACTTGAAGCGGTATAGAAATTTCGTCTATAGACGCAAAAGTGTCGTCACCCTAAACTCGACGCGAGCGCACCCGCGATCATTTAATATGCAACGACGCCGGCTACATACCGCGCGGCCCCCGAGGAAGGTGCCCTTGCGCAGTTTCGGCGGTTATTCAATTAAGAACACACATAGTTATATAATTTATAAATGGCTACTTTTGCATCTTGATACTTGATTTATTTGACCCGACGAACAAATAAACAGCGGCAATAGAAAGGATCAATTGAATTGACTACTCAAACCATATTGCCTATGACGTGTTATATAGTATTGTTCAGTAAGTAGGCCGCAAGGTCACTTTTACACGTCAAGAATCTACCAGCGCTTCCCAAGAGGAGACCACTGCTGAGAAGAAACGCCGCAAGAAACTCAGCAGTCAGTAGGGGTTTATATAAAGCTACAAATATTAAAAGAAATATAATATCAAATAACATGCGTAGTCCAGCAGGAAATCATGCCAAAAATCTTATGGGAGAGATAGAGAGAGAAAAAAAAAAGAAAAAATAGAATCGTCTACTTATGTGTATATGAGATGGTGCAAGATGACCCATAGACAAGAACAAGCAGGGCATTAATGACCATGTCGAATAGAGGCCCACGGTCTCGCTTCTTTCGGTTTAAACAATAATATAACCCAGGGGAGGCTGATGGCTACTAGGCTAAATCAGCTCAGTTTGTCATACGTCTGTGCCAAGTGAATTCATCCGATACCAAATTTTGCCATCTCCATACATTGGGTGACGCTACCGCCTGTAGGTACTATCAGTGAATGAATAACTCCATACAATTGAATTTTAAAAATCAGACAAGTGCGATTCGGACTCGCACACCGAGGGTTCCGCACATGACGCGGTAAACTCAATTCAAAAATTTGAAATGCCGTTCCTTACGAAAATAAAAATACTGTTTTTTTAAAGAAAAGTAAAAAAGGTGTTACTAGGTCCACGGGAAATACCCTATACATTTTGATTCCCCCGAGTGTCGAAATATACGTTTTTTGCGGCATAGACAGGCCACATCTTTTTTTTTTGCATTAATGTAGAAGTTTGATTATTTCACAGCTTCAAGGGACTGTAGCCCGAAGTATATGGTTTTAATTTCAACTCGATACCTCCACGCGTTCTCGAAATAAAGGGTATTTACAGACAGACAGACGGACAGACACACAGACAGAGAGACAGACAGACAGAAGGACAACAAAGTGACCCTATAAGGGTTCCGTATTTTCCTTTGGAGGTACGGAACCCTAAAAATAGCCTATGTTCATATTGTCCATCCGGTACATCAACATCAACAATAGTAGGTACATTGTTGCCTAGGCGCGGAAAGTAAGGGTTTTCCTGACGAGGTGGTTAGCAGGCCGAGCAATAGCGAGGCCTGCTAAAATACGAGTCAGGAAATCCTCGTTTCCGCCGAGGCATACATAATGCTTTTCTCAAACATGTGAGGAAATAATACAAATACATTTTTAAAAAGCAAGTAATTTAATTATGCAGAATGAACGAATGTTACCGACTGTCAATTGTTTTTAAATACTAACCATAGAAATTGGAATGCAAATTCAAAAAGAAACACACGCACTGTGCTAAAAAAGCGAGCAGTTACCTTGGCTGTTTGGAATTTTTGTCTTGGTCCTTTTGATTTTGTATGCAATAGACAGCATTTTTAAGAAAAATATAGACATGGACGGAAAGTGTTTTCATATGGTTTTTTTTACTCCTAGGAGTAAAATGAGGCTCTTTCCGTCCTTGTCTTTCAATCGGAAAACCGTTTTTTCCGAGCATGTTTGAGAAAAGTTTTTTTTCGGAATAAACGGTAGCCTTTTTGTTAATCCAAGGCAAAAGCTACCACCATTCCTAATTTCATCAAAATCCCTTCAGCCGTTTCGGCGTTAAGGAGCAACAAGCACATACACAAACATTTCATAACAATACTAGGCTCTGCCTGTGACTTCGTCCGCGTAATTATGCCATCCCTCGGAAACAGTGATCTATTCCGAGATTAGAGGTAGGCCCAAATTTCATCGAAATCTGTACAGTACTTCATGTCACAAAAAATCCAAACCAATATCAATGATTAATTCATTACTGGCAATAACAAAAATAATCATTTTGTTTCGAACAAGACATACTTTTTAGGGTTCCGTACCCAAAGGGTAAAAACGGGGCCCTATTACTCAGACTCTTAGTAACGTCTCCGTCTGTCTGTCACCAAGCTGTATCTCATGAACCGTGATAGTTAGACAGTTGAAATTTTCACAGAAGATGTATTTTTGTTGCCGCTATAACAACAAATACTAAAAACAGAATAAATTAAGTTTTACATAAAACAAATGGGATTTTATCGCCGTCTTTTGCTCCATATTAATAACGGCAACAGGTAGAAACATTCACAGAATATTTAGTTGTATATTCACTCAAAATAAATCACTAAATTAAAATAAAATAAATATTTAATTGGGATCCCATACAACAAACGTCATTTTTTTACCGTTTTTTCGCTAATGTATAGATAATTGTACGGAACCCTTGGTGCGCGAGTCCGACGCGCACTCGGCCGGTATTTTTTAATAGCGAACGGAAGCTTCCCTTAAAAGGTTTCTCTGTCAATCCCTTAAGCAAATAAAGGTGTATGACCCCCGGACCAAGTCACTTACCGTCGAAAAAAAGAAGAGTTTCTTATTATTACACGCTTAAGGTCGTATTTACAACGGTTCGATTATAAAGGCGTAGATACAAATTGTGTAATGAGATGTAAGGCTGATCAGCCAATGTCATGGTCTCTTACCGTATATGTGATGATTTTTAGGCTGGAGTTTTACTAACGCGACGGTATCCATACTAATGCACTCAGGAGCAAAAATACCGGGTCAGCGTGCGTTTTTCATACGAACGAGACTAATTCGAAGCCTTGGTTCCTCGCCAGGGGTTGTTTTGAGTGAGGTTTAATGGTAGATAGTCCAAGGTTCAATAGAGGAGGTCAAAAGTTCTTAAGATACCAAACTGATCGCAGAATCAGTTTACACCACAGCGGTGAGTTTGGGTCAACATTTGGATTTCCTTTCATTTTATTGCCATTTTAGATGTTTTTCTGAACAGGCACTATTCCGGCATTAACCGCAGATTCATTCAGTTGGGTATCCTAGGCACTCTGGAAGTCCTGTTTCGATGCTCGGGGTATTCAGCATCAGATTTCACGAAAAGCATTCCCTGGCGAATAACCAAGGCTTCGAAATAGCCTCTTTAGTATGAAAAACGCTCTCTGACCCGGTATTTTTGCTCCTAAGGGTATTAGTAAGCAGTTATGCGTTCGCAGCTAAACTGCTGAACCGAGTTCGATTAAATTTGGTAACTAAATAGCTAAAATCCAGTAAAATTGAATAATTTCCGAGGGAATAGCGATAACTGACTTATTTATTACGCGGATGGATCCGGCAACAGTTAGTATGGAATAAATCGTTTACACATACATACGAACAGCGTAAAAATCCCACATTAATATTGACAATATTAAGTCACTGTTACTCACATTACATCACTGTTTACAAATTCAAATTTACCGGCCAAGGCAAAACCAGAATCTCTGAAAACCACTTTTGTTTTCAGCAAGATATAATATAACCCACGGATTTACATTTCCAAGCTCGTATTACACTGATATAGTAACACGGGATTTTAGCCCGTTTCTTATAGCAGTAGAGTTGTTTTTTCTCCTGAAGCTTGTGCTAGATACAAGCTTTAGGAATTGACCAGTGTATATGGTAATATGCCAACCCGTTTTGATGTTAACAAGACCATTTGGTTGACTAAATCGACTTAACTTGACTTGCGGCATTCTGTTATCCATTCCAATATTCTATTGATTTTGATGACAGACGTTTCTATTTGTACTTTTAATTTTATTTGTATGTTGGCTAACTTTTCTGCCGTAATACAGTCGAGCTTATTAATATGTGTACACATTGGTTCTCTGCCTATAGGGTCTACACGAAGGTACAGAAATAAATCCTGAAATATTTACAGTTACAGAAATAAACGTGAGCAAATGGAACAGTTGGGAAACGAGCAAACGTAATTCGACAAAAAGGCAGTACACCGTACACTTTACTACCTTGTCTATTTAATGTTGTGTTTAGACTGCCATATATGAATTGTCACATCGATTAAAGTGACAAGGTACTATAGTGTAAGCATATTTATGAACCCGACTGTGCCAAAGAAGGCGGCCAACTGTACAGTAATAGAATAACCATTTTAGATTTAATGTCTTTACTGAGAGAGTATAGAATGCTTCCACTGCTTCATTGCAGTTAGCGTGATGCCAAATTGAGATCTACATACAATACATATTTTCATTTTACTTTGTTACACTCTAAAAATAGTAGACGAGGATATCACGCTGAATTTAACACTACACAGAATATCGCGATTTAATTTACAAATATTCAAATTCAAGTATACATTTGAATGTGTATAGAATTTATATTCAACTCATGTCGTTCCTCAAATGAATGCCAACCAGTTAAATATACCACCTTAAACATAACACAAAACAAGTAAGTACCATAACCTAATTAATAATCTTAACTCACACGGCGATCGCGAAAGAAAAACTCGTTTTAAAAACACAAGCAATTTAGCGAAACGACACAAAACTGATGACATGTCATCAGAAAGCTGTATAAGGGTTTGTTTTATCTCCTTTTTACCACTTGGGAGGTCCCTAATGGGGTTGTATTTATTTATAAATAAAGGTTAACGTTAAAGTCGTCATAAGATTACTTAAAAGCGATTTAATTGAAAAGGAGCTGGCAGATTAGAATAATAAAATTGATATTTATCTTGCGAACCGAGAGACAATCCGAATGGTGGAACAAAATACTATTGCGTTTTGGATTGTGATAAAAATAAACATTAACAATATCAAGTTTGTATTTTTCGAAATATCATATTTGTTTTAAATTCTGTAAAAACGTAATCATGCTTTCATTATATATATAGGGTGTAAAAACAAAAATGTTTCATATTCCAAAAATTAACAAATTCTTTGTTTCGTAACCTGACGTAGGAAAAAACCTGACGCTGTTTAATGCCATTCTGGCCATTGCATATAAAAACTGACACAGAACCCGTCAAATAACCCTTTTAGCAGTTAGAGCGAAGTGAAGTGCAGACTTAGAACACCTTAAGCACTATAAAACGAGGTGATTCCCGTAACTTAGTGTTTTAAGGCGCTGTTATAGGTCGGTTACCTTGCTATAAGCTGCCCATTTGCATCTTAGGATGCCTGTTTAACACCATTAAGTAAATGTTCAAAAACCAGATGTCTTGTGGAATGTGGTCATGGGTGTTTGTGGCAATATTGTTGTCTCCTTATTGCTTTAATATTTTGGAATAGGGAGATAAAAGGTAAACACAGCGACCGACACTAAAGATCTGACTGCGGCGTGCAATGGAAAAAGCTATGTCCAGCTGTGAACTGGAGAGAAATATTTATTAGCTGTAGTTAGTATAAAACCGGCGGTCCCGACTTGAATGTTTTCTTCGCATTTAGGAATGTATTTCTCCTATACAGGGTGGTAGTCGATAAACTGTACAGGAAAACATGAAATTTTAAGTTATTTAACGGTTTTTTTTTTATTACCCTCTGGTTTTAGTTTACACATTCTTAAACTTTTTAATAAAATTCGGTTAGTACCTACACTTAGGTACCTACTTGTGACGGTGTAACTTTTGATCAAATTACATAGTATTGACATAAGCTAGGGTTATAATATAATAATTGCTAACAATATTAGACCAGTAAAAAACAATACTGAGTAACTGCTTTTTTGTGGTAAATTACTTTTTGTAACGTTTTAAGATCTAAAATTAAACGAGGAATAATAATATCCGAAAAAAATGGTGAAATATATGCAAAAATTGGAGAAAGTCGTGTTTTTATGAAAACAAATTTACATTTTTGCAGTGCAAGTTCAAGAACCTATAAAAAAAGTGGTTAAAAAACAAAAAACGTACCGATAAATTAACCTAAAATTTCATCCCTTTCAATACGTACAGTTTATCGAGTACCACCCCATCCAAGAATCTTGTTTCTTATTTATTCATTTAACCTTTAATTCACAATAAAAATACTTAAATGGCGGATGTTTATCGTCGTCTAGTGCCTGTAGTACAACCGTCAGCAACAAAGTTAGTGAATCTTGTCACCTTACAATAAGACAAACTAGTGGTTAGTTTTAAGAGTTGGCCAACAGTGATGCTGTTTGTACGGTCACGGACTTTATTTGAAGAACCACTATAGAACCTTGTCGCATGAAAACAACTATTAATTCCTATGAAATTTCCACGTCGTCACTTGACGCAGTCATTGTGACAAGGTCCTATGGTGGATCAACAGTTAAAGTCCTTGATGGTACAAGCCTCGAGCTTAGTTTGGGACTAGGCCAATTTGTGAGGGAAGGGGACAACCCTTACTTATGTCTCCTTTTAACTTTCCTGCAACGAAAAGGATACACGGATATGAAACCGAAATCAAAGATGCAGTCGAACAGGGTCATGAAAATCTTAATCACGTGTTGGGTCTTAGTAACAAAGACTTTTATTAAACAGGGTGATTTTAATATTTAAACAGCTGGTCTGACGAGTCTCAGCCATTCGTTTTTGAGGCGCGGCCATCTTAACTTAGACATTCATAATTCGGTTACGTTTGCAAATCTTGACATTTTCACTTTTTCGCATAAAACTAACATTATCTAGGCTGTCAGGGTTCTTCCGGGTCAGAGGATACTATTTTTTATTAAACTAGCTAGACCACTTTTATATTTTTTGTTAGTTAACATAATACATTAGATATAAAACCTCCTATTCATAAAAAAATATCAGGATGTGTAGGTTATAGAGCAAAGTTAAATTTTATCTCACTCCCCCACGCACCTACATGTTAAAAATAGCGGGAAAATGGATGAGAGAAGGTTATGTGTACCAACATATTCAAAGATAAGGGGGAAAAAAATAGAATGGAAAAATAATCTTCAATAACTGCTGCAACTTATGGCAACTAAACGTCATTAAAGTGCGTCCGCACTTTAGGCGCCAAGTTGAAAATACATCGGCTTGAATCTCTGAGGGTGCCATTTGTATGACCTAGGTTGCGAGTGAATATGAATTAGACGATAGAAAGGGAAGCAACGCTAAGAAGGCCTTATGTACATGTTCTATTATATATACTGTGGCACAACTAAAGACTGTCAAAGGGCTACAGCACCCACTGCACTTCATATCGCCACCAGATCTAACATTAGTCTCGAACGTGTCCTAAAATCCTCACCACTCACTTCCGTAGAGAAACCGTACCTTAAGCCGCATAAGGAGACCGCCAAAATGGACACCATCGCCTATTTAGACGCAATTATAACGATTCATGGAGCTGATTATCATCTGACAGGACCCAGCTAGTTAGCTGAATATGAAGCTCCCAAAATGGGACGCATAATAAAGGTCTTGTCGCCTTTCGCCAAACCGTTCGTACGATAACAGGAATATAAGATCAAGATATGCCAACTGTATCATTGATAGATATAATCTCCATTAGAAACTATTTCGAAAACAAAAGCAAGTTAATTCAACTTCTTCGGCAGCCATCTAATCAATTAAAACTTGCCGCTCAGAACAAGGATTTGGTCTTCTCAAATAGTAGAACTTCGCTTTTTATGCATCCTTTCTTTCTTTAAAACAATGCCAAGTGCAGTAGATTTTTGAACCACCAACCGTGTCTTCGACCAGGCCCCAAAATAGGTTAAATCTTTCATTTACAGTTAAGTTAATAAGTCTGTAACCAGCTTACTTAGCTTTTTGAAGCCCATCTTGTTCGTAATTTCACTAGTAAGAGTTTTTATCTGCTTTCTTAAGTTTTTAAAGGCTATCATTTTTGTTTTTTGGTTGTAGATGTTCAAGAGCAGTTACTTTCTTGACTCCAGTAAATCAGGGTAAAAAGAAGAAGAAGAAAGAGCGTCCTAGTTCTAAGCAAGGTAACCAAAGCGCCCCGGTGCGAGAATGGTGGTTGCTCTGAAACTCTTACCGATTTCGTGTTTTGTTTCATGCTTAGCTAACCGATCGGTGGAGAGCTCAAGTTGATAAGGCAAGTTTCTGAAGGTGGAGCCCTAAGCAAGATTAACACAAAGTCCTAATATCACTCATTGTGTCTGTCTCTAGAAAAAGATGAAGAGTAGACATTAGAGATAGTAGAAGATAAAGATTCTTGTATGTATAACGTCTTACCATAAAATTAGCGCGCAATAAGAACGTTCCAGAATCAAAACTCAAACCTAAATTAAAACAGCAATCACGTAACGTATTTATGAGTGAGCTTAAACTGTCCATACCTGTCTCGTTTATTTTTTAATCAAACTGTGGGTCGATAACCGCCTGGCGTAGATAAGCTATAAAAACTGGCCAAGCACTCCATGGCCTTCGCACCAGCCGTTCACCCAAACATTTAATCTTAGTTCAACGATATGTACGCGTGACGATTGGCAAACGGCAAGATTTGGAGGTCCTTGTAAGGATTATTGAGTGGCGTGATAGATATATTGATAACGAACCATTTGTAGTAAGCAGTTAATGAAGCCCTGCTCTGCCCTACTAGGCCAAATAGCCATAGAGTTTTATAGCAATCACAACCTCATTACTAAGAGGAGAGTAGAGAATCAATTTACAATGGCAATTGAATCTGAGATATTGCGTTGCTTAGGAAGGCAGTGCTGGTTAGGGCTTGTTACTCACCAGCGGCGGCTCTTCGTGATATTATAATGATAGTTGGACTGGTATTAAAGCTACTGTTAACTCCAATGTAACCGATGTTGTAATCAACAGTGATACATGAAGTTTGCACAGACGTCGGTGATGATTATCTTTACATAGTATATAACAAAGTCGCTTCCCTCCGTCTGTCCCTCTGTATGTACGGTTACATCTTTTAAACTACGCAACGGATTTTAATACGGTTTTCACCAATAGATCGAGTGATTCAAGAGGAACGTTTTTACATTTCTGGATTATGTACGGTTGTAACTGAAAACTCACATAAATCGAAACGAACCGAGGGCGGGTCGCTAGCAAGCTAGTAATTCATAAGCGTTTGGCATGTTCTGCGAGGCGTGCGCGGACGGGTTTCTGGTCGTTATGAGGAAGCGTTGAGCCTCGCTGCAGGACCGCCTCCGTGCCAGCTCCAACTGCATCCTGGCCTCATCAGACCACAGGGATGCTATGTTGGTTCGATGGGAGCGTATGCATGCACATCTCGATTGAAATGGTTTAATTTTATGTACCTAGTGTTTTAATTTTACTTATTATATTTTTCAAAAACTAACATTCCTAGTTTGTTATTTACTCTTTCACGCTGCAACGGTTGGACGGATTTAGATGAAATTTGGAATTGAGACACCTCAGCCCCTGAATAAACACGTAAGCTATTTTTCATTCCGGATTTTTTCAAGTTCCCTAGGGAACAACTCTGGATACATAAAGCACGTGAGTGGTTATTATTATGAGTTTTATAAATATTTGCTGTTGTGACCCAGTAATAATTAGATCTAGTATGCAACAAGGTGTTTTTAATGGCATGTAGTAGCCGAACGAGCACTCAGGACACCTGATGGTAAGTGGGATCTGAGACCCATAGACAAAATGCATTCTCAAGATTTAGGACTAGTAATCCTGACCGCCAGTGCGTTGGCAACCCTAAGAACTATAGTACATTGTTGTAGAGGTTAGAAAGTAAGCAATAGATGGACGAGTACGAGTCCATCTATTGCACTTTCGGCCGAGGCTTAACACAGTGCTTTTCACGACTACTGCGAGGAAATAAAAAAAAAACTTTATTTCAGATAATTAAAAGCAGACATATATGGCTGTATGGAATCTGATTCCTTTGCCTATCCGTGAAGGGATGAATATTATTAAAAAAATAAAACGACTTCTCATTGGCCAATTTAATTTCATATGCAGCACAAAGTGTGTTCTGATTGGTCGAATTAGTGATCAGCGGACCGATGTTATTGGTCAATGGAACAGACCAACAATGTTAACATAGTTGGTCTGTTTAAATTCATAGTAGGCCTGCTCATTCAATGTACAACTATCGATTGTTTTGGGGACCAAGAACAGACCATCTTTCGCCACATTTCCGAGCAGTGGTATGAAAAGATGATTCCAGCCTCTATCCTAGTGATTCTGTCATTTTCATTACAGCCGAGTTTGAGCTGTTTTAGAACAGTTAGACTTTCACTTGTGGAATAAATTCTTTAATTATGCTTTCTGAAGGAAACCATACTAAACGTAATTAATTATACTCGACTTTCAAGAGTATTAGGATGACATCAGAAGAGCCGAAAAAAAAGCTATTCGTTTTTTCAAGCGCGCCAAAACAATGACACCGCAAAAAACTTTGTTTAACAACATCGATCGGGGGGGCAGTGGTCACGCTACTCGACGACGACCGTCTAGACTGTCATGGGTTCGATTCCCATCAGTCACAACGAAACTAATATCGTATACTTTTACGTAATTGCTTTTTTTGGATCACATCTTTTTATTTAAAAACACGGTTGTAGCCGTTGCCGGTAATAGTATACCTTTCTATCTAGATACATTAAGAGGTTTGTGAAGCTAAAAACTACGTCTGTACCTTTCCAATAAAATATTACTTAGAATGAAACTGATGGTTTCGAGAATCTTCATCTTTATCTTTATCTTTAAAACATGGTCAGGCCCGATTAAAATGTTATTTAACAGCCTGGACCTAGACATTTCGTAATCCATCCATCCATATCAACATCTAGCAATGAATCACAAGTGTCACGACCACACGACTTGATCGTGAGAAATTTAAGATTTGTTTCTTAGAATTGGCGTTTGAATCAGGGCCTCTATTCAACGCGGTAAAAACAATATCGTTTTTAATTTGTTATCGTATCGTCAAAGTTAAAGCTATGCTCGGAGTTTCTTTGCGCGATATGATCCGTAATACGGTAATACGCCAGAGAACCAAGGTCACCGACATAGCTCAGAGAGTTAGCATGCTGAAGTGGCAATGGGCAGGCCACATAGCTCGGAGAACTGATAACCGTTGGGGAAGAAAAGTTCTCGAGTGGCGGCCCCGCACCGGTGGACGGAGTGTTGGAAGGCCTCCCACCCGGTGGTCTGACGACCTGGTTAGAATCGCGGGGAGCCGCTGGATGCAAGCGGCTCAAGACCGTGACTTGTGGCGCTCTTTGGGGGAGGCCTTTGTCCAGCAGTGGACGCCCCCGGGCTGATGATGATGATGATGATGATGATCGTCAAAGTTTTGATAGCCCTTATTCACTTGACAGTAATGGCGGCCGAAAACAAAACATATCAGGTCGAAGACGTTGTGGTTTGTACCGCTTAGAATACTGTTAAATATATGATCCAAGCGTTTGTTAGTCTAGTGCAGGAGTTCTTTCTTTTTCACGAACTTTTTCAGTTCATGCCAATTAATATAATATGGAATATTGGATATGGGATATGGGAAAAAATGCCAATTATGCAGTGCGTCCCGGGAGTTGACAATAAAAAGAAACCCTTATGCCTCATTAGTCATCCGCCCACGCTTCATTTTATGTATTTTTATACCCGAAAATAGGTACATAAACCAGAACTTATTATACATAAAAACATTCCGTGACAAAATATTTAAATTATGGTGAAAACACCTAAATGCGTAGCGTGGTTTAGGTTTAGGTAGGTAAAGCGACTGTTTTATACTTCGATCTCTCCAAAATACTCCCATCAACTCCCATGTAAGTGGAGCAATTCTCATTTGTTTCAGAGTTATTGGGAATTTTGTGAAATGTCAGTGATGTCCAGATGTTTGACTAAATTACAGAGTTCAACCAAGAGTTTAATTTGAGTAGATAAAACCTGTAGGTAAAACCTATCTATTTGTAACTAAATATTTTTTTACTTTTTAGGTTTCCATGCTGTTGTATGTTGGGAGAACGTGCAACGGTACGAAAAGGGTGCCAGACGGACAGACAGATGGCGGCGTCCAAACCCAAAATAAAAATATAGAGACGAGGGTCAACGTTACTGATGATATCTATAAGTTATTTTATTGTCTTTTTCCTCTTCATTTTAGCAATGGAAAATTAATCCACAACTTAGCACCGACGCGACGCCAGGAATAGATTTGAATGAATGGGCCGCCATTACCGCAAGGCTCACCAATAGACTATATTTGGTCTAGACCTGTATCTAATATTTGTGCAATAGCAGCCATCCATCAAGACTGATGTCGAGAAGGCTGTGTCCTTAAAACGTCTGTCCAGGTCCTAACACGGGCTTATGTTTAAGTCATACTTTGTGATGTAATGGCCTAAATCGGGTAGAGGCAGAAATTTGTCTTGTTAAAGTCTGTAGTTTATGGTGATCTGGGCCACAATTAGCACAAACACTATGCTTCTGTTCTTCAGATATGATGCCCTTGATAATTAATTCATAAAACGGCTAAAAACCAAGAACTCTCTCTCTCTCTCTACTCCTACATTTCATCGCATGTTTTGGTTAAATCTTCAAAACGTTCCAGAACTTTTGAGTTTTTATAAACCTAACTATTGTACGCCGTAGACTGAGTAACACTTAGACGGGACACAAAAAAAAGAAACACATAAATAAAGAAGATGGCGTCTTTACTTTCTATCTAAATCCGCGTATACGTTATATCAAGGCCGATTTTATTTGTCTCCATAACTGGTGCCAATGACATGAAATAATGGAGTGAATTGTTTCGTAGACATCTGTGATCTGAAATGATGTATTTTACGCTGTAAAAGCTAGTGCTGAAAGATAAAAATAAAACCTTTCAACGGTAATAATTTCACATTATCAACCGTAGGTAGGCACTCAATGACAGAAGCTTTGACTGCTAATGATATGTGATTTGGTCGGGTCGTAATGCTATCTTAAAGGGTATACGCGAGGAGATTGTATGTATGTACGTATGTAAACTCTGAATTGGACAAAAATATAAATATGTATTGAAATATTCAGGCTTTTCTAGCTAATACTCAGTCCTCAACGAACTCAGACAAAATTCTAGCGTTAAACTTAGGTAAACGTCGGCTAAACAAGCCGGAACTGGGAAAATTTGGTGCATTTCCGCTGATTAAAAGCACGAGCTTGAAAATTCTAAATTACTCTTGGCGGTCTGCCAGGGTCCGACATACAACAGGATTGCAACGCGCGCAAAAAGGAAGAAGTCATAAAAGTAGGTTTAGGAAATTTGTAGTTTTGTGAACGACTCGTGCAACGAAGCTGTTAACACAATTGCTCAAACACTTAGGTATATACAGTCTTGAAAATGTGTGTATGTATATAAACTCCTTGTTGCACATAACCAATTGGGATCGTTCATGTTTTTACAATAACTTTAATTCGAAAAACATTTCGAGGAATAAGGTTTAAAGCCGTTCTGCATTATTAAGTTTTTGAAATATTTATCTATTTCGGATATTTCCACAAAAGTATATTGAACCTTTGTTTTACTTTCGTTTTCGGCTTGAGTCCCTCCTAGGTGTTTTAATGCACTATTACAATCACTTTTTATCATTACATATCATTTAATTGTATGTTATTTACTAGAAAATGCCATTCCAAATTTAAAATAATCATGTCATCCATAAAATGTGTGCTAAATAAACAAAGATATTAAAACAAAACTATTGGGTCAAATACGAAATTAACGAAATTGGTCTCTTAAAATTACCTATTCTTTTGAATTAGAATCTGAAAATCGTGACTTTTTTTTTTTTGGTCAATGCTAATTGATTCAAAGTCAAAGTCAAAGTCAAAGTTCTTTCCTAACAATATGTTATATGTGATTCCTGCAAATATGACTATGATGTGATGTTGGCAACCAAAACGTATCATACTTCTTATGATTTGGTTTACGTCTCGTTAAAATAGTACCTGCATATACAGAAAAAAAAAATGTAAAAGGAGAAAAGTGAAAAGCAACCAATGGGACACCTAGTATGGAGAACCCAACTTTATGTGGGCCAATTCTAACTATGTAAGATAAAACTGAAACCGTTGGGGACGAAAAGTTCTCGAGTGGCGGCCCCGCACCGGTGGACGGAGTGTTGGACGGCCTCCCACCCGGTGGTCTGACGACCTGGTTAGGATCGCGAGACCGTCAAGACCGTGACTTGTGGCGCTCTTTGGGGGAGGCCTTTGTCCAGCAGTGGACGCCCCCGGGCTGATGATGATTGATGATGATGAAGATAAAACTGAAGAACTTATGAATTAAAACATGAAATTAATGGTCATAAGGGAAAATAAAAATTGAGATTAAAATGATGAATATCTCCGAAACTAGTAAATACGCTGAACATACATAGGGGTTCAGTCGATAGCTTTTTAGCTGCTCTATCAGCCCTAGGCGCGTAGACGTTTGTTTATGGGACACCCTGCACCCCACCTACCGCCAACACTATCATATAGACTTGAGCTCCTTACATCTGCCTTCATGCACTCGTAATGCACCGTGTGCATGTGTGCGAGTCACGTGCACACACGTGGGCGTAATTGATTTTATTCGCTACGATTGTGATAAAATTCCTTCAGCGTAGTTAAATGTGTGAACGGAGAGAAAGTGAATGTTAGTAGACCAATCTAAATGTTTTCAAAGCGGAAACCAAGGACTGGGGTTATGTTGTTAGGGAGAAACGGACCTACATTCATAGGTAGTCACATAATTAATATAATGGTTTTTTTTTCATACTACAAAAGTCACATAGAATTTGACGACTAATAAAAAAATACTTGACTAACTAAATTGTTTGATGTATGTGGGTATATATGTATGTCCATCTGATTCCTTATATCTTCTAAACTTCATAATTTGTTACATGAGTTATTGTAGGAAGCGTCTTGATCGTTCACTGGTATAGACTATGTGACGTCACATTAAATTGCATATGGCGCCATCCAGATTACCTAAAGCTATGGAAAAAAAAAATAGTTGTGTGACTAACCTACACGTCTCAATCTCTTTCATGACGCACCTGTATCTATTTTAAAAATCGCCCTTCTAAGGCACTGGTCCCACCGCCGGCTACTGACTATAAGCTAGTAGAACTATGAACTACAAAAGACTGGGCGAGCGGCGAGAAGCGAGTAAAGTTTTGATAGTTTTGACGCTCGGCAGGCATCGGCGAATACCGCTGAGCTAGTTTTATAGTTCGTTTCTTGGGCTAGAAAAAAGTCGATAGTTCATATCTCACTCGCCGGCGGTGGGACCAGTGCCTAAAGGTGAATTCGTGTAGATTCTTACCGACCAGCGTTCGAAAAATAAAAGCACACCAGTAATCAATTTGGCGCCAGACTTCCTGATTTACATACTATTTAGGACCCCTTATCGCGTTATTGGCATCAAATGTGTTAAAACCAATAAGGAGATAAGGATAATAGACGAAATTGCTTGATTAAGTATTTTTAACCCCCGAGGCAAAGAGAGGGGTGACGACACGTTAGCCTAATAGGTAGTGATAGTGACCCTGCCTACGAAGCTAATAGTCCCGGATTCAAATCCCGGTAAGGGCAGATATTTGTGTGATGAGCGCCAGTATTTGTTCCTTAGTTTTGGATGTTTTCTATTTAAGTATGAACTTATTTATCTACATAAGTAAATATATCTTTGTCTCGTACCCACAGTACAGTCGACTAAAAAGAGATGTATATACTTTTGGACCTTATTATAAAGCAATATCCTTGATGACGACTGCACACGCCTTAGGGTAAAGTCACCAGTGGTCAGCCAGATACCTTTAGTCGGCCTCTGCCTATACTTTGTATGAATGGGGAGAGTACGAAAGATATATTTCCCACTCTTCGCACTCATAAATAAGGTCGACTACTGGTGTCTGGCTGACCACTGGTGACTTTACCCTACCTAACTACTTAACTAGAACTTAGTTTGGGACTAGGTCAATATGTGTGAGATGTGTCTACTAATATTTATTTATTTATATAACTTAAACGTTGGTATCTATATCAAAGTATCTATCTATTGCATCCTAGCTCCTAAACGGACTTACCGGTTTTTTTTTTCTTAAGTAGACATTTTGGGTATCCAGGGAGGTTCTTAGACAGGTTTGATATCAATCCTAAAATATCTTATTTATATACAAGATCATTTTTTTAAAATTAGTGTCTATTACGGTTCAAAAGGTCAGCAATTCTTATGGTCGAACAAAGAACAACGTAAAAATCACGATTTTTGTACGGACCCCGATAATATTTAATTAGAAACAGAAATATACACACACAGTGCAAAATTTCACTGAACTGTCTACTACGTTACATGAGATACAACCCGCTGACAGAGACTGACAGTGGAAGCTTAGATCTAGGTACTAGAGTCCCACTGGCATCCTTAAAGTAGGGAACGGATCCCTAAAAATGACGATCACGGTTATCAAATCAAATCAAATCATTTTTATTTGCATAAAATGTGGTATAAAAAGGTCGTTTACAGTTCAAGTGGTTTCACACATTTTACCAGTAACTGGCATGCAAAAATTACATTTAAAAATATGTTACATTTTAATAACAAATCCATTAAATAAATAAGCAATGTCCTGACTCAAAATATATCTTCGAAATTATTTCGTTAATCCTAACTTTACTAATTTGATGACGTTATTTATTATATTCTACACATTTTTTTTAAAAGTCAATCATGTTACCTATTATATTAGTAACCTTACTTTCTTATTTGAAAAAGTAAAAAAATTCGTTAACGGAATAAAAACAGTTTTGTGTTAACCAGCTTTTGAGTCGCCGTTTGGAAATATTTAGAGGCAAGTTTTTAATGTCACTTTGCAATCTGTTGTAAATTTTGACAGACATACAAAATGTGCCTTTGCTGTACATTTTGGTCTTTTGAGCGGGTATAACGAGTCTGTCAGGAAACCTTGTTCTAAAGTTACATACGTCTCTGCATGTTTTAAATAGCCCTGGGTTAGTTTTGACGAACAAGCAAACTTCGTAAATATACATTGAAGGTACAGATAATAAATTCAAATCCCTGTATATAGGTCTGCATGAGGTAAAGACGTCTACATTACATAATGCTATCAAAGCCCGATTCATGTGACAAGAATTTCCCCATATCAGGATACCGTATCGAAGCAATGAACATATATAACCATGGTACGCTTGCATCGCAACATTTTTGGAAGTTATTTTTGTTAGTCGCCATAATGCGTATGCAAAAGAATTTATCTTCCTGCACATCTCATGTATGTGATCGTCCCAAGCACATCTGTTATCTATGATAATGCCTAGAAAAGTAGTTTTGAAGGATTCTTTGATAACTTGACCTATATAGTTTACATTGAGGGAGTGTTTATAACCATTTTTATTTGTAAATTGCAATTATGTTCCGCAAACCTATAATAGCGTACAACTTTTCATCAAAATAAATACGACCCTCCTAAGCCAATAAACAGTAGGTATAAGAGATTCAATAGCCAAAGAAGATTCAAGCCTCTTTTCTAAGTCACAAGGCTATGATTGTTAAAGAGTCTCATTTGAGATACTGCTATTTGGCTTAGCAGGGAAGAATATGTGTCTCAAAGGACAGCCCACGCAGAATCAGCAGCGACAAGAAAGCAATAAATAAACAACATAGGTACGTCATGGGTGTGTAATGATCGGTATAAAAATAATTGATATAATTTCATTTAATATAATAACATTTGATATAATTTTAAAGGATATAATCACTCATTTTATATAATAAACGATTGGTATATTATCAAAATATCTATTTTTATTTACTATAATTATCATTTGGTATATCGTTTATTTATTATAAACATCATTTGGTATAATCATCATTTTGTATAAAAATCATATTGTATAACTATCAAGTGGTATATTATTTTTTATTGCCCCATATTTAAAATAATTGTAACGCCTTTTTTTGTCGCATGTTTTTTTGGTACAACGCTGACAAGTGAGGCAAAGTCGACGGAGCTCCGCTTTGCGGAGCTCCTATTCCGCGTAGTTATGGCGCTTCGCGCCTTGACACAATTCTAACCTAACCTAACCTATACAGGGTGTTTTTTTGGTCAACAACTTCGACAATAGGGGTTACTATATTTTTTTATACCAACTGTACTTTATATGAAATTAGCTTTATATCATAAGTTGATTATAGTAAATATGCATTATACTTAATGCATGTTATATAAAATATTTTTAGAACAAATGATCGTTATATAAAATGATAATTATATCATATTTAAATATATTAAATGTTGTTATATGATTTAATTATTATATCAAATGAGCGTTATATCGACTGATATTATAGAAAATATTTTTATATCGATCGTTACGCACCCGTACGTCATGTTAGAATAAGCCCGTGTTTACGCGTGGGCAGAAGGGCGTCAAATTAAATCGGCATTAAATGGACTGTGGGTAATTGAATTACTTCCAACCTGAATCTTGGCTTTGTAGGCTATCACTTAAGCGAGCATAAAACTGCGATTAATTTAGCTACCGTGGCTCTAAAACTTGTAGTGGATGTACCCTACCACCATCTTACTCTTGCTGCCAAGCAGCATTCGCATTGTGTTCCGGCGTTGTCTTGTATAAAAAGCAGTCAGTTTCATGATAACGCAAAAGCTAAAGATTTTTTACATTCATCAGAAACATCATGTCTAATACATTAGCTTTCATTAATAACACGAAAATGGCCAAATATCATGAGAAAAGCCAATATTTCGCGTTATATTTAGACTTAAATATAGTTCAGAAATTCTCCAACATCATCCCAAAATGCATAGTTTTCATTTTAATTATACTATATAGTATAATTAGTTTTCCGCTACTCCCCCTATTTTAACCCCTTTACGGCTGAATTTCTAAAACATCCCCTCTTAGTGCACCCCAAGGATATCCAAGGAATATTCCCTCAAAATTTTAAGACCCGAGGTGAATCGACAAAATGTATATGATTGACGTAAGCTGATATATGTCAAACGCTTGTCAACTCCATACATTTCGAGTCGATAGAAAACAGAAACGTTAGCAACAGTTGCATCTTAGCTGGGCCTATTAGTAAGTTTCGAAAATCGCCAACGTTACCGTTATTTTATCTATCCTTTGTTTATTCCGCACACCTACAGCGATATCCCTAGTATAATCCCGGAAGTTGGACGCATTTTAATTTTTACTACCACCATAAAAAGGGCCATACGCGGCCATTACAAAAGCCATCATTATTTTTTCCTGAAATAAAAACTGATGGTCATGTTCATCATAACGTGAATTGTTTTGACTGCATCCGAGAAATACCTTTGCTTGCAAGATCGTAAAGTTCATATTTCTGTGATGCTATCGGTAAAGGGGGATATAGGAAACGGGGATAGGCATGACGTGATGAAGTCAAAGGCTTCTTAGGGTTCCGTACCCAAAGGGTGTGTTGCTGTCTGTCTGTCTGTCAGCGGGATGTATCTCATGAACTGTAACAGGTAGACAGTTGAAATGCTCACTGAGTGTATAATATACTAATGCCGCTATAACAAAACATGAAATAAAATTAAAATATACATGAAACGTGATTTTTAGTTGTTTTTGCTAAATAATCGCTGTATTTCTTGAACTTAACTTGTGACACGAAGAATGTTCAAAAAGTGAGCAAGAAGTATTCCCGGTATAACAACAAGTACTTAATGTTATTTTAAGCAAAAAATAAAAAATACAATTTAACAATAATGGTACAGAATACTTCAAGTGCGTGTACGACTCGCACTTGGCCGGTTGTTTTTGTTTCTTTTGCAATAAAAAGCGTAAGTGTTAAACTTAATACACAGATTTTAATCGACGAGTACAAAAGTAAAGTTTTTTTTTTTACCCGATTGTAATCACTGTTTGTATATTATGTCCAATTGCGAACTTTAGGTAAATTAGATCTGCCTATTCCAATCACTGCTAATTAGTCAAAACGAACTCCTTCCTAAAGAACGTTACAAAGATAGGCCATTTAATAAGTAGATCTAGTTAAATGACGTCAAATCACAGATAAAATATACAATCTGTGAAAACTTAGAAGATGCTTCGTGTTTATACTTATTTCGGGAGCGAATGAGTGACAAATGAAATCCCGAAGCTTCTAAAAGCTATCGCACTGTACTTTAGTTGTTGTAGGAAATAAAAATAAACGGTAATTTCGTCGCCCATACATGGTCATTAGATTAAGGAAGATTTTTGATCAGTAGTCAACTGAACTAGGTTAAAATTCGAAAAGGTATAGTTAAGATTCAACAAATGGTTACGATTTTTAACCACAGTTAACTACTAGAAGTTTACCATGACATGGCTTACCAATTCAGTTTAGGATGAGTGTAAGGAACAGAGCTATAGCAGTTAGACGGCTCTATCTCGTTCTTACTCCGTAAATTGAACTGATTTTTCCGGCGTTCTGGGCCCAAAAGCTGATGGACCCATAGGAGTGAGGGGCCCCTAGGCAGTTGCCTATACTGCCTAATGGATAAACCGGCCCTGTCCCTGATCAACTAATCGGCCCTACGTAACTAACTTTAAATACTAACACTGAAGGGTAAACATACATTTGCAAAAAAAATAGTGTGACATCGAAGACGTGATCAGAAACCATTTTTCAGACTCTGGAACTGATGGCCATTTCAAAGGAATATTTGTTAAAAGAAACAAAAGCTATTTCTTTGTTTTTAATTGTCTCCTTTTGTACAATATCACAGATTAAATTCATGGTCGCCCTATTTTTAGAATCATACCCTGTTTGGATGCTATTCAGACTATTTTACTTTAATGAGACTTTAGTTGTGAGAATTCAAGTCAGTCATTGTCAATTATATGTTTTATTGTTTCGTGGAAATTAGAAAATCTCTATCCGTCAAGTAGGGTGACCACACTGTTCACAATAAATTATTTAATTTTGCTCATTGCGTGATTAAGTCTGAATACTACTAATGCTTAATTCATTCATATCACTTTTTTTTTTTATGGCATAGGGAAGGCTGACGAGCACACAGGCCACCTGATGGTAAGTGGAAACTGTGACCCATAGACATTCGCATTCACAAGACTGCAAGCCTAAGACTGCAAATGCGCTGCCAACCCTGAGGACTAGTAAGATGGAATGCCTCTATTCTAGTCATTACACCAGCTGTCTTATCCCCAAACCGGAACACAACAGTGCGAACACTGCTGTTTGGCGGTAGGTTAATGGATAAGATGGTGGTAGCGATCCGGACGGACCCCGCACAAGGTCCTACCACCCGCTGATCTTGATCACGTCTTCGATTTCACTCGAACATTAACTCGTAACCAACAGTCTATTTCCCACCCCCTTATAAAGTAAATCCCCTTCTCATTACCCCTTAAAAACCCCCTACAAGAATAAAAAGAGCGTCAACCAATCAAAATAAACCGACACAATGGCTCCAAACAGCTGTGAACAGACACCTCCGTCTGGCCTTCAACTCCAAAAAAATTCGCGGCGTCACATCACCTTAACAAACTGGTACTCCTGCAAACATAGATATGCTGCTGTTGAAATCTAACCACAGAGGAACTTGGTTGATTATTTGGTGGTCCGACGGTAAATTAAATTTGGTGTTTGGGTAATCGCGGAATAGACCGAATGGCCTCGTCAGGTCGTTCGCCTAACCTAGGCCTTTACGTCACTATATCGCAGAGCGACAGGCCGTGGTGTAACACGGAATTAGAAGTAGGCCGTGTGGCTTTGTTGTCGAGTTACAATCAAGTTTCTAACACAAACACAAACAATCTTTGAAAGGAACACGTTCGCATGGAAATTGGGATCAATGTTTCAAATGTTGTTCATTTTTGATACCGTATCGCCGTGTCTACATTTTTTATTAAGAACTGACAAGATGGATAGTCTGTTTAAATATGATGTTAAACAAATTTAAACGAGTTTTGCTTATTTTACACAGGTACTTGGCTACAGGTAGAGCTACTTATTAACATTCTTATTGTATTACTCTATGTATATTCAAACCGCATTAAAATCCGTTACGTACTTTGAAAGATCTTAGCATACAGAGGGACAGACGGAGGGAAGCGACTTTGTTATATACTATGTACCTAAAGTTTTACTTTGTCTTATACGATATTGCTATCTTTATGGTAGCTCATAATTTATTGTCACATAGGAGAGCTATATATACATACATATAATTCTGAAGAAAATATATAAGTAAAGTATGTAGTCATCATGTTTGGTTCTTAAGCTCAGATTTGAATTAACAACGGCCCCGCACACACAACTTTATCTGAGTTTTGTATGGACCTCGAACAAAGAAGTTTAATGTACTCGAGCACTCGCAAAATAGAGCGGTTACCTTGAAATGCTGTTTTTTGGTAGTCGTCTGAGCTATAAATAATTTTCGACTTTCTTCGTGTCTAGAAACACGATACAAATATACCTACTGACAGATATGAGAGTACAAACGAGAGACGGCCGATAATTAAACATATTCTCTATGGCTTTATTCTACTTCGTCTCTACATGAACTCTAATCGGCCGCCTTACTGTCAAGTAAATAGGAACTATTACACCGTTGACCATACAGCAACATGTCAAAAGCAAATAGATTTGGATAGTTAGATCAGTTCCTCAAACTGCATCGCATCGCATATTTTACATTTAGGTTTTCCCCACTCGCAAAATTTCGCATTGTAATAAGTTGTAAATAGTTGTAAGTAAGTTGAAATAGATCGAAATAGGTAGATAGGTTTAGGTTATGTTAGTTTTGCAGAAGGCCCGAAGGGCTATAGCACCCAGAAATAGGAGCTCCGTCGACTATAAAATTATACTCCGTTGTAAAACTGACCAACTTAAATCAATGACGTTAACAATATAATATGGCGCGTAGCTTCGAAATCGAAGGTTATTGGGTAATTTATTGATCGAACATCACCCGGAAGGCGGTCTTCATTGACAAATTATTAAAATCCGATCTATTTTCGATATTAATCATATAGTATCAATAAAACGACGTCATCCGCGTTAATTATTCACTCAGAATTTGTCTGTTTTATTTTAATTTATAAAACTAACCGCTTCGAATAAAACAAGCAACCACGTTAAACCCGTTTTTTTGAGTGGCTGTCATGCAAGTATCCGATAGTATAAAAAAATAGATTTTTCAGAAAGTTTAATGTTATGTAACCAAATAGCTAGAACGAAGTTAATAGGCAAACTAGACTGTCCCGCCCGACTTCGTGAGATCGTAAGGTCGAGTTAAGATTTTCACATGGCAATCCGAATTAAAACCGGCGTGTATGTAGCACAAAATATTTAAAATATTACAAGAACATTAGAAGTCGTCGTTCCTGCTGCGTATATAGCTAAGTCGAACCTACTCCTGTGATTCCACTACAACACCACATAACGCATCAACCGTTTGCTAAAAATGGATCATGTTGCCAATTTTATTCTAGCCAGCGTTTTTTTCCAGTCTCTATTTTGCCACAGTATAAATAGTAGTCTTCGTAAGATAGGATATCGCGCGGCTTGCATGTGTGCGTGCCTCAACAGGTCGCAACAAGCTGGTTTATTCATGGCCGCGGATTCGCCGCGTTAATAGCGGCAATAAGTAACGAGCACTCTATAAGGCCGGAGACAAACTACTTTATAATTTCTACCATGGTTTCGCGAACCCGTAGCCTTACGCCTAAAGTGCCGGGCTCGTCGAAACTGCCGCCTGTAAACGTGCCGTAAAAAAACTGTCTGTTTACAATCCCCATGCCTCGATGACCCGGCGGCCGTGACACCGGCACAATGGGCCGGTTTCACTTTCGGTGTTTACGCCGGCCCACGTTTCAGATAGGATCGACGGTTTAAAAAAAACACGCGCGGGCTTTTGTTTCACGTTATTTTTCCTTGCAACCCCGAGGTTTCGGAGCCGGTTATAAGGCTGTGGTGCCGATTCTGACTTACACTTACATTTGGATAAAGAGGATGCTAAGTTTTAAAAGCTACTGGCCAGGCAGGGATCGAGTGTAATATTATGGGCCTATTATGGGCGTGTTTATTGATGTTTATAACCGTGGATAAAACACCTATCACTTTCTGACTACTAAGTACATGCAAGAGGGATGGATGTTTTATCCACCGCGATAAGCGACCATTATAATGCGGGCTATGGTGTATATTTTTTAGCAAGAAGGCTCACTAGCACCCAGACTACCTGATGGTACTCGGTAGTGGGATCTGAGACTCATAGACATTTGAATTCTGAGGACAGTAATCCTACAACTCGAGATGCGTTGCCAACCCTGAAGAGGCCGATGGAACTGAGTTGTTTTGTCCTGTAGGCTCAACGAGCTGACGGATTTCGAAGAGTTTTATCCTAGAAGTATCACAAGGCCTACTGGTGAAGTACGAGTAGTAAAGACAGTACTATTCGTAAGCAAAACGGAATTAATCCGCCATGCCAACATACCTTCTAAAGTAAGCTCATGAAGTCATGCCGACTTCGTCCGCGTAGAAATCGTTTATCGCTATTCCCTCGGGAACTATCCAATTTTCCGTAATAAAAAGCCTATATGCTATTTCAGACTATAATCGATGTCTGTGCCAAATTTCATCCAGATCCGTTCAGCCGCTCTGGCGTGAGTGAGCAACAAACATCCATCCATCCAAACTTTCGCATTTATAATAGGAGTAAGATATTAAGATTCACCTCGACGTTCCGACTGTGTAACAAAAACCGTGGTGAGAAGACAAAAATGTATAATGGAGAAAAAAGTTTGCTCAACTCCAACTACCATTGAATTTGATATGATAGCCACTTCTTAATTAATTTCCTTATATCTCTGTCTGCAGATACTGAGATTTTAGAAAAGGAATTATTAGAAAAAGGCGTCTTTAAATTTTTCTACTGGCTAAAAAGTATTTCTTCGGCACCTCCTGAGTCCTGACTTGACTATCGCTGGAAGATGTAAATATAATTGGCGGTAACCATTTTACAAATAGAGATACAACTTTATAATCTGTGTCTATCAGCATCAAGCGTTTCATGAGTTTCTTCCAATAGGATAACTAAACTAAAGGATCTTTCCTTGCGTAATTAGACAGTGTGATTAAATAAAAATCCGCTCAAGGCAAAAACGAAACGCCCAGCAAACACACGACCCTATAATTACGAAACAGATAAAGGAAACAAAACGCTGCGACAATGCCAACCTAACGGGTGCGGAAGCAGCTAATGTCACGGGTCTGTTTACACGGCGAAAGTGAACGCTTTCGTTTGCGCGGTTGTGTTGGCACTTTTGGGTTTATACGCCAATTCAAATTAATACAATGGGGCTTCATAAGCGGTTTTAGAGAATATTTTGCTTTTGATTTTGGAACGTGTGACACGACGCCCTAGGTTAAACCGTTCATCCTTTTTACAAATGTAAAAGTGTAAGATAGAGTATGAAGAGCATAAATAACTAGATTTTTAATTAGAAATAGTAATGGGCTGGTAAGTTTTTAAAAACCTATCCAATAATAATTTGGCAATTTAGAGGACATTGTCTTAACAGTCATGCCTTTTGTACTTTTTATATAGGTAGTTTCTAAAAGCAATTCAAGTCCGCGGGCGGAGTTGGTTTGGGCATCACGGTGTCATGGGTCTCTTTATCACCAGAGCTGAGAACAAACCATGCGTTGGTACTCAATCAATTAAACTACAGTCCCTTCCACTCGTCTTTCGCATGAAAGTCTTAATTCGCTCCGGCTGAAAAGACTCCTGGACAAACACTGGTGGGCGATTAACCTACACTGGAGTCGTCACCTCAATCCCTTGGTAGCCAGATTTAGAGAACCTTACGCAAATCGTTGGATCTTGAAGATACCAAAGCTACCAAATTTAAGATTTAATTCCTCAGTCTTGATGCTGTAGGTGAATTTTACAAAAGGTGAATCTTACTTTATGTAAACTTACTGTTTGTAAGCTTGCACACTTTAGAGATGAATATGCACACGCCAATTAACAAGTAATACATCAAAAGCTTTGTTCACCTTTTTTTTTTACTTTATAATAACAAGGAGTCCGCATCTGGTTCTTTAACAACAACTGAAAAATTCAAATTACCTTAGCTCAATAAATAATAATGTTATTAAACTAAGTAATCATTGAGGAAAATAGGTTTTCCTATACCCTTACCTCATCAGCGGGTAATAATAATAAACTCGGTTAAATAATTAAACTCGATTTTCTAAAAATAACCTTTATTTTCCTTTAACTATAAAACCGCAATAATGAATAATCCCACACTAGCGCGTTAGCGGCCAGTGCTAAAAGGCATTATGCGCTTAAAGACTTCATTCATACTCTTTACTTTACTGCTTTTCCGTTTGGACGGCAGAATAAAGTACCTACCTATTCATGACATAGGCATCGTAAATTTCAATTATTATTATTAAGTAGACTAATATATTTTCTCACTATTTAATACAAAATGTATTAATATTAATAAGATTGTTTTAATTTTTGTAGGAACTTTAATCACTAAAACCACAAGGTTCTGTGGCACTGATGGCTGAATAGAATAGGTACGTATGTAACAAACCGGTAGACGAACCTTCAGCCAAGGTTATAAAACCATCACCAATTCGCCAACCAACATTTTTTTTTGTAAAAAACGAAACTACAATCATTATTAACATTACATTTGTAAAAATAGTAGGTATTTTACATGGAATTCAAAGCGAGTAACCAAATGGTATGTTCAAGAAAAATCGTGAATGGACGACAATTAAAACCCAAACTACGTAATAGTTCAAACAGCGGCCGTGGAGGCGTTGCCTTTAAAATTAGACGTCGATTCGCACACGGTTAAGTAACGTCCACACTCGCTTATTAAATGCTCAGATATCAAGGTCATTAAAGCCTCTATATTATAGAGAGGCATTGTTATTTGGTCGTGTCCAGATTCTTTGCTATAGAAAGAGTTTTTTTCTGACATCTTTACTGCAATCACTGGTTTGAAGGCAGCGACAGTTGTAGTATTATATAGTTGTAGTAGATGAATAGAAGTTGGTTGGAGAGAGCAGCCTCAAGTTAGATTTAAATATGATTAATTCAAAAGTTAACCTAATCTCTGACTAAACCCTGATCCGTTGTGAAAAAATCACACGGTTATTGTATTTTTTTTCATTGCCCCGTCTATTTTATTCCATGATGATTATAGACAACGTCTTGTTTAGTTACAATCGCAGCGTTTTCTAACCCAAGTGTGGTCGTGCCACAGATACGCGCGGCCTCGGTAGGTCAGTGGCTCATGATGTCACAAGCGCTAAGCCAAATATTCCGCGCGCGGGGTGGAAACAGACCTTCCGCGTCTATGGCCGTTTATGGCAAGGTGTGTATTCACTGGTTCTATTTTTTTAGGCATGGGATTGTTTACATTCATCCTTGTCTTATGTTTTTTTATAACAAGGAGAAGGCACACGACAACACAGGTTCATTGATGGTAAGTGGGGTCTGTGACCCATAGACATTTGCATTCTCAAGACGAATCCAAATACGTGTTATCCCCACACCCCCCAGGTTAAAGGGTAAGATGGTGGTAACCCTGCACAAGGTCCTACCACCACTTGTGGTTGAAAATGTAATTTGATCTGGGAATTAAATTTGCAGTTCTATGTTTCTTATTATGATTCTGCTTCGTTTATAATATATAGTAGTACCTATAGTACAAATGTTACTGGTAGAACCCCGTTGGCAGGAAGGGATGAACCATTGATTCGAATTTTTGGCATTTTTACGCTAAGTCTTTTGCGTATCGATCGTATAACATTTTCATATTTTGTTAAAATAGAAGTTTCTTTTGAGAATCCTTGTTAGGTAACTTAAAAAAAAGCGGAATCGTACCACAAAATTAACGTAAAAGTATTATCAATGATTTATCTAATCAAACCATTTACTTATAGATTATTTTCAATTTGAAACTAAAATGACCGATACACATTGCGATCAATCATTAGATTCAAATAAAAAATCGTATATTCTTAGACATCCTAATGTGGTAGGTAACTAGTAACAATTGATATTCAATCAAAGTAGATAGACACCAATTAGTGCGAATGTAATTATGTGAACAATTGTATGCATATCTTAATATTATATTTGGTCCGTACATGCATAAATTTGATGTACTAGCCTTATATTAATAATTGGGATACCTAATACGATAGTACCAGAACAATAACGATTAGTATTTAAACTAATGATATTGATTTATTGAATGAATCATGTTGCATTTCTTCAAGTATTTTAACAAGGCCTCCATTCTTCTTTGGTTCACCCGTTTACTTCTATGTCATAATCGTATAGTTAACGTTATGGTAGCTCTTATTGATATGGTAGTAAGAGCTGTTAGTCAACAGTTTGGTTTTGATATAGACGAAAGATTGGAAGAGCAAGTTGAAGGACAACTTCAACGACAACTTATCACATCGCTAAGCAAAGGACTCTGCAATACTTCTGCAATTCGCTTCGAGACGCGTTCGAGTCGTCCCGCAATCTCTTTGCATTAATTATGCAATAAATTTTAACGACATTATTGAAGAATCAACGGACAAACTCTATTAACGTCACTAATTCCTACACAATAGCCGCCACTTTTGTTTAACCTTCATTCTACAACTGTAAGTAGGTACAGCGCAGAAGTCGAAAAGCCGCGAACCGTGTTCCAAATTCGGACATTTGAATTTCAAATCCGCCTCGCGCGTATGTCAAGATCAAGGCGTGATGCCTTGATCTTATAAGTGTGGCAACACTGGCGTTGGCAACTGGTAACACGGACCTGTTATTGTTACATGAAGTTTTTTTTTGCTGGACCAGGTAATTAAGCCAACGGATTTTGTGATGGAAAGTAATCAACCAATGCCCATGGAGGTTCAAAACCCCTGGGAGCAATAGTAGATGTTTGATAAATTTGCTAAAGCATTGTTCCCCGATGCAGGTAAGAGAAGACTAGCTCTATCGGCCTCGCAGTCGGTTACCTATCACAACTTCGAAAAATGTTTGACCGAATTTTGGTTCGACAAATACTTTTCGTCAATTATGGTTTGGGTTTTTTTACGTTTGGCCGAATGATCATTTCGAATAGTTTTATTTATTCATTACTTGTTTTGGTTTTTTAACGATTTGACAAATTATCTATACCTCATTACTGGTTTCGGCGTATCAACAGTTGTCCAATGTAATGCTTTGTCTATTTGTCTTTTTCCTATTTCTGATTTTACCTTAGTATCCTTTGCCCAATATTACGGCTCGGTTTATTCATAGTTTACCTAATTTGGGGCAGAAAAAAAATAACCTCGAAAGCCAAGGCGGGAGCAAAGCTCCCGCCTTGGCCTTCTAACCTAACCTATCTGAGTCGGTTCTGCCCTGACTCGTCTTGCTCGTTGCATTTTGTAGATAGTTGAAACTAATTACAAGCAAGATTTTTTGGCCGAAATGAATATTTGACGTAACGTAGCAAAATCTATATGTAACATTGATGAAGTGAAAAATGGGTTAAGAAACAAAATACAAAACGATCCACAGGCTAGTTGTAGCATTGGTGTAATGAAAAATGGGCTTTGAAATAAAATACGTAACAATACATAGGGTACGTGACTACAAGGAGAAAAGTTGCTTGGACTAACGAACCATTTACTTAAAGTCAAATGGTGAAATAAAAAAATGACGAATCGTGCCATCGGAGAAACGATAAAAAACGAAATGTTTTCGGTCAAATGAAATTCGGTCAAAAACTTTTCGAGGTTGCGATAGGTTACCCTCGCAGTCTACTTATCGTGTACTCGTTTAAAAACTTCGTTTTGACCTTAACTAGCGACCCGCCCTTATTTTGGTTGAGTTATGCATAACAGAGTGTATGTGAGTTTTATGTAACAGCCGTACAGTTAAGGAATTTATTTCCTATACCACTTTGAAATATGACAAAGTGGCGTAATCAATCAAAACTTAAGACTTCTTATGGTTTTATTTACAGTGTCACTTTGACATAGTCCAAAGTGGTATACATTGTTGTCTATGTATTAAAATAGAACAGAGTAATATCGGGTGAAGCAAAATAACAAACATAATATTCCTATTTGTCAACAACTATTGGTTTAATTAAATCAATTGCGCCTTTATCTAACAATTCAACAAGCCGATCAATGAGCGAACTTGACCCGATGACCCCCCGTCCCACATTAAGTCGACACAGATAGGGCTCACATTACTCGGTCGGTAATCGTGCTAATGTGCTAGAACTTTGTTGTTTATGCATTAGTTAGATCATTTTAGATTTCGGTACAAAGTTGTGGAAATGTAATAAACATGGGATACAGTTGTTTTAGCTCACGAACGCGGGTGGGCTATGCTTGTGTGTGTAGATGCACGTACACGCTGTCTCTGAGTGGGTAAGTAGCTGTCGTCGCTACGCGCCGCCGCAGAAATGATAAAAGAAGTTTATTTAGTAAGTAGGCCGCACGGGCACTTTTACACGTCAAAAATACCACCACTACCAAATACTACCAGCGCTTCGCAAGAGACCACTGTTGAGAAGAAACGCCGCAATAAACTCAACAGTCAGTCGTTATTTTTAAATACTACCTATGTATGATATCATACAACTATAAAGCTTAACCTAGCATTATATAAAACAATGAATCTAACATAAAATAAAAAATAAATATATTCAAGCGTAGATTGAGCAGGAAAATGTGTCAAAACTCAGAATGCTCATAGGGATTAATAAGAAGTAGTAATAAAAAAATAAAAAATATACTTACCTATGACAGTGCAAGACAACCACATAATTATAAAGTTTCGATACATTCTCCTACAGAAACCGTGTCCCCTAGACAATGTATAAATGTACATATTATTATTTTATGAGATAACACAACTGTAAGATTTTTTTTTATTTCATTCGCTTAAGCCTTACCTTTTTATTCATTTTACAATCTTTGTATGTATGTATGTTTGTATGTTCATAAATATATTTTGCAAGGAAGATCTGAATCAAACCACTTCCAGAGAACCAATTGAGCTGAAATTTGGCATACACCTTACTTTGATGACAATACAATAATATGGCACCATCGCGCTGGTCTGGTGATGGAGTTGGAAGGTGGCTACAGGAACTCAGCTAAACGAAGACCCACCGGGTAGACAGTCATTAGATTGGTCTTGATAAAAAGATAATAACTTAAAAAAAAAGTCTTTGCAGTCGGACCCTAGACGTTGTCCCCAAAATGTAATACGAGTACGTACTTGAAAGAAACTCATTTTTAATTTACTAACTATTACGTAGCCTTTTAATGCCCCACTCAAAAAGAGGGTTTTTAAATTTAACGTGAGTAATTGTGTGTAGGGTAGAAGTACCGTTTGTGGCCACTGTACCATTTCTGGCCATTTAAGGTTGAAATGAGTATCAAAAATAATGTAAAATTAAAAATAATATTCGTAAATAATTCACACTAAAGATTAAGATAAAATATAAAGATGTTTTTGTAATTTCATGATGCTTTAGACATTAGTTAAAATGTAGAGTGGCCAAAAACGGTCTTAAGATGGCAAAAACCGGTACCTCTACCCTATATCTGCTTGTCTGTGTATTTGTGTCTGTGGCGTAGTAGCTTCCAAATAGTTGGACCATTTCGGACGCGTTCTTTTTGGAAATAAAGCTAGTTTAATCGGAATGGTTCTTTTCTGTTCTTTAACCTAGTTAGATGAAGATCGGTTGAGCCGTTTAAAAGTTGCAGCTCTGGGAGTGGGGCTTATTCTAATTTGTATCAAAATAAAGGGGTGTAATCTAATTTATACTAAAGATGTTTACTCGTGAATAAAATAATCATTTATTTTTTACCGAATGTTGTAAGGTACTTTTGACAAAAAAAACACGGAACTTCGCTTATTAAGACAATTAAAAATAACAACATTAACACATGTAACACGATGAACAAAACCAGTTCTACCAACAAATAAAATAAATGATTATAATAATACAGCGTGCAAACCATAACGTGCGTGTAGCGTGAGAGCAGAATCGAATCACAATCGATTATTAAAATCGTAACGGGCCATAAATCGATTTGCGATCGTATAAGGTCGTAGGGCTAAATCGCGGTTCCGGGCGAGCCGAGCCGAGCCGAAGACACCCGAAGACAATGGGGATAATTGCGCAGGAGTGTTAATAATCGGCTGAACGTGATAATTTGAACTGTTTAAGGTTTTCGGTTGTGTATCATTCAAATTAATTTCACTATAAAACATTACAAATATTGGAATAGGCTCAGTTAACTTCAGCAGGGCGGCGTGAGGCGACGCATGAAACGCGTAGCTGTCAATATTCTTCCTTTTTTAGCTCTGGAGCTAAATTTTTATGGAAGAATATTGACGGTAACGATTCTCACCCCCTAAAGCAAGTCCGATTTCAGCAATTTTTGAATATGTTGTAAGTATTACGAAACAACTAGGTTTGCACGTAGGTACCCTTTTGTTTATGTCTACAACAAATTCAAAACACGCAAAAATCAGACTTAGGTATAAAGGGAGAAAAACGATATCGCATTTTGTATAGGAAATTTCTCCTTCACAAACCTGTTAAGGCGAGGATGTAGGCGACAACTTTCATACCAACTTACATCAATGTATCGGCCCAGAAATCAAAGCGGCCCTCTGTGCCATATTAGGCACTAGGGGCGGATCCTTTTGGTACAGTCGCATAACATTAATCATTAATGTTATCGTAATTTCTTTCATGTGACATTACGCTGTCTTTATGGCAGGTTTCCATAGTTGCTCAACAATTAAAGTCCTTGACTGTACCTGTGACCCCGTCCCCCGAAACCGAATTCCGGATCCGCCCTTGTGAATGACAGTAAATTTACAATATAATTAATTATGTTCGTTAAAACTGTCCTCAGCTTTGTCACCTATTTGAACTGCTATCCTAATACGATCCGCAAACCATTTCCAACTATAAGCTCGGTAGCTACGTCTCACCATCGCTTGACACCGACATTTTTGGCAGAAAGACGCTTGATATGAAATTTTACACTATTTTCAGCGATTTTCATGGTGTCTGCATCCGTAAGAGTCCAACGACCTGGACACGTCATATATGGCTGATTGTCGATATAGGATGTTAACGTTTTTCTGAAAATACTACAGATATGTATGCAGCTGTGTATCCATAGGCTTCTTTGTAACCTTTTACGGACTATTTTGACAGATTTACAAAATGCAATGTATCGTTCTGTACATTATAGATCGTTGAATACATGTTTAATTTTATCCCACAATGTTCTTACAAAGTCTTATTGGTGCCTCATTCTACAAGCGTTCTTACACCTATTGTCATTGTATTGTTCTTAACACGGCCTTTACTGTTAGGGCAAAAGACAATGTAGAATGCCGCAATGTGTTTAGACCGAATGTGAAACAACAAAAGCTAGTCTACAACAAGAATTTTTGGCATTAACTTATTATGCAACCTACCTTAGTACATGCACGCCTGAATTACCTGACGTAAGACTGACCTGATTAAAGTTACCCTATCCAGCACTTAAAAAATATTTGATAGTGACGTTAATGTCTAAAGCGTATAAAAGGGTCGATAACTATCTAACAGACAAAAACGCATGGCCTAAACCCGAAACTTAGTCAATAATAATTTGTTCAAATGCAAAAGCTTTATCCTGCTTTGTCTTTCCAGGGGATACCGTTGATGCAGGAAAACATATCGAAACTTTAATGTGGTCGTCTTGCACCATCTTATATACATAAGTAGTTGTTTCTTTTTGCTTTTTCTCTCCTATCTCTCTCGTAAGATTTTTGGCATGTTTTCTTGCTGAACTACGCATGTTATTTGATATAATGCTAAACCAAGTAGTACCATTATAACATAAAATATGTTTAAAAAATGACTGACTGCTGAGTTTCTTGCGGCGTTTTTTCTCAGCAGTGGTGTCCTCTTGGGAAGCGCTGGTAGATTCTTAACTAGTAAAAGTACCCGTGCGGCCGGCCTACTTACTGAATAAATGTATTTTATCTTTTTTTTTAAACATTTTTGGACCTGATACAAAGTAATCACCGCCTGGATATGCGAAACGTTAACATTGGCGATTTTCGAAACTTACCAATAAGCCTAGCCAAGATGAAAACGCTGCTAAAACTCCAGACAGTGTAAAAGATGAAGTATATAAATACATACATACATGAAATCACTCCTGTTTCTCAGAGGGGAAGTCAGAGACTACTTCTTGCCACCTGCTACGATCCTGACAAATGTCTTTCGCTTCTTAAACATAAATACATCGAGTCATGCACGCACGTCGGTTTCGGGTTCTTAAAATTCGGCCCTTTTCCAGTATTTCTCTGATTTTATTCGCAAAAGTACGTAATATTTTTTTTTAAATGGATCTTGAAGTTTCATTTATATTTTAGGCATGAAAAAGAAGGATGGCCCAAATATCAGGGGACAATCTCACACATATTGACCTACTTTCAAACTTATCTCTAGGCTTGTAAAGTCCCAAAAGTCACAACCAGACGATAACATTTATTTATTTGTTTATTTATTTATTGCAAACATATTTATTTACACGGCATTACAGTTGGAACCAATACACCGAGAAACATTAAACTTATACCAAAAAAAAACACAAAAAGCTTAAAAGAAAACAAATCAATTAAGAACCGTAAAAAAAAAAAAAAAACCCTATCATCCATCATCTATCTCACAAAATCTCAGAACATAATAATTACGAGTATAACTCGATAGCCTAGTTGGAAGCGACCCTGCCGACGAAGCTAGTTATCCCGGTAAGGGCAGATATTTGTGAGATAGGCGCTTTAATTTTTACACGAGTGCAAAAAAAAGGAGTGTATTGTTTCCAGGGGTCATGTATGTATGTATGTAATGATTCTTTATTTCACCATAACTTCTAAACGGCTGAGCCGATTTAAATGTGTGTGGTATCGTTAGAATCCTTTCACCATCCCGGGTGACGTTGGATACCTAAACTGTTAAAATTGAAATAACAACAATGGCATAATGTCAATTATTTATGTCAACAAAATAAGTCGTCTAATTATTTATGAGTGAGTATGTGTGGTGGTTAATAATAATAATAATAATAATGTGTGGTGTGAAACTGATTGATAGAGTAAGGAATGAAAAGGTAAGAGAGAAATGTGGACTAAAAGAGGATGTAGTGACTAAGATTGAAAAGGGCATACTTCGATGGTTCGGTCATTTGGAAAGGATGGATAAAAGAAGATTGACGAAAGAGATATACAGAGCGAAAGTGAGTGGAAGGGTCGGAAGAGGCCGCCCTAGGCGTACTTTTTCGAATCATTTCGGAGAAATACTGGAAAAGGGCCGAATCTTAAGTACCCGAAACCGACGTGCGTGCATGACTCGATGTATGAATGTGGAAGAAGCGAAAGACATTTGTCAGGATCGTAGCAGGTGGAAAGAAGTCGTCTCTGCCTACCCCTCTGGGAAACAGGCGTGATTTTATGTATGTATGTATGTTATTTATGAGTGCATTCACAAACGGGTTCAATAATAATATCATAAAATGCAGTCGGGTTTTGAAAGCTAGCTTTTCATTTAGTTATTAAATATATAAAACGTTCTAAAACTAATTTTGCTCCCTTACATAAAAAATGTAGTATAAACCTATAATAAGTTATATCTTGTTACTAATAAGAATAAGTATTAAATGGATGGAAGAGGCCGCCCTAGGCGTACTTTTTCGAATCATTTCGGAGAAATACTGGAAAAGGGCCGAATCTTAAGTACCCGAAACCGACGTGCGTGCATGACTCGATGTATGAATGTGGAAGAAGCGAAAGACATTTGTCAGGATCGTAGCAGGTGGAAAGAAGTCGTCTCTGCCTACCCCTCTGGGAAACAGGCGTGATTTTATGTATGTATGTATGTTTGTTATTTATGAGTGCATTCACAAACGGGTTCAATAATAATATCATAAAATGCAGTCGGGTTTTGAAAGCTAGCTTTTCATTTAGTTATTAAATATATAAAACGTTCTAAAACTAATTTTATAACGTTACATTTATTCGAAATAAATAATTTCAGTCTTATATAGTAGGTAACTTAATCTTCATTGTAGGCTGGGTCCCTACTCACCCTTTAATCCCTACTCACCCCGTTTTACGGTGTTTATACTATAAAAGGGCGCAAAAATAGTTTTAAAACGTTGTATGCCCTTAAAAAAATAAGTAACGCATTTACCCTTCCATCGGAATAGCCCGACCCGAGCCTGACCTTATGTTTTTCTACCCATAGTACAAGCCTAGAGATAAGTATGGGCCTATTTTATTTTTTATGGCCATCGAGCACACAGGCCACCTGATGGTAAGAGGAAACTGTAACCCATAGACATTCGCATTCACAAGACTGCAAGCCTAAGACTGCAAATGCGTTGCCAACCCTGATGACTAAGATGGAATGCCTCTATGCTAGTTATTACACTGGCTGTCTTATCCCCAAACGGGAACACAACAATGCGAACACTGCTGTTTGGCGGTAGGTTAATGGATAAGATGGTGGTAGCGATCCGGACGGACCCTGCCCAAGGTCCTACCACCCACAAAACGATGTAAATATTTGTGAGATCGTTCGCTAATATTTAATTAAAAAATCGAATTACTCGGTTAACTTATGAGGAGTAGCGAGTGGTTTAACATTCCCTGGAACTAAATGATTCCTATACCCTTCGCTGGGTTCACCCTCGATTCACCGAAAATTATTTCATATAATGTTTTAATCGCCGAATTTTCATTTCATCGAAAGGCATGTGCAGCCCACTAAAAACCACCCTGGCGTACCCTCCTGCCGGTTAGGCAAGGTGCCGTGGAACCGCCGAAGCTCTGCCCACGACGCCTTCCGGCAGCCCCAGCCGCCTGCCGGGGCTACCCGCGCCGAAGGAGAGAGAGGCCGAGCACGCCTGGCCCCTCTCCCAGACCGCCAAGTGACTAGCCTACGGCGGGCGAGGGACTCCCATCCCCCACCCGCAGTCACTAAGGGTTGAGGCGGGCGGCAAAACGCCGCCGCCTCACCCCCCGCCGTCTACGCCGGAGCGGATGCGCGAGAGGAGAATCCTCGCGCTCACGCTCCAAGGCCTCCTTCTGCGAGATGACACATTCGCAGAGGTCTAACCTAACCTAACCTACTCAACCCATGCAAAAGATAACCTAAAAACAGTAAGGTTTAAGTAGAAATTATCGTTCGATGAAATGATACATTCGATGACATGTGTATCGGTGATTCAATGGGATCCTTCTCTGAGTGGAACTTGGCAGGATTTATTAGCAGATAGTACATGAGACGTACGCGCACGAAGAGTTTGATGAATGTAGAGGAAGCGAAAGCCGTATGTTAAGACCGGTGCTGGCGTTCCATAGTCTCTCCCTACCCCATTGGCAGACAGGCGTGAAGGTACGTATTTAAATTACATATAGTACGGTCAGCTGCCGAGAAATGTAACCCCCTTTTCAAGGCAACTTGTATGTAGGCGGGGCTACTTTTCTCTGCAGCTGACTGTACCTAAGTTCACACGTGGTTCAGACATCCTTAGCATTGATATATCTAATAACTAATAAACGACGTAAATACATATGTACTGAATGCGTAGTAGCTCATATCAGTCCTGTGGTAGGATGTGGTTCAATTTCCTCATTGGTTTTATGAATTATTTGAGTTCGTTAGCTAAAACTATATTTATTATACAATTACTCTCACATATTTCTGTCGATTTCTGTTATAATTACTACTTATTAATCCTTTAAACTAAATTCTACCCTCAAGTGATAAATTCCGATAGGGTACCAAAAGGGTAAAAGCGGGACCCTATTACTAAGACTCCGCTGTCCTTCTGTCTGTCACCAGGATGTATCTAATGAACCGTGATAGCTAAACAGTTGAAATTAATAACGGCAACAGGTGGACGCTTGAAATATTTACAAAATATTTATTGTACATTCACTTTATAAGTAAATAATTTAATTAAAATAAAATCAATATTTTAGGGGGGCACGGAACGGTACGGAACCCTTCGTGCGCGAGTCCGACTCGCACCTGGCCGGTTTTTTGTTTTATATTTCTAGCCCCCCCAAAAAAACAAAAAACGTTCGGTGGTAGGTGGTAGGGTGGTGGTAGGCATGGAGCCGCCAATGGTTTGGGCTGAGCTTTAATGTAGCCTACAAGCTTTCAAATAAAAATAGGTATGTTTCCACCAGCGACGCAGTTCGCCTAGTAGTGTCCCTTCCCCGCCTACGAAGCTAGTGGTCCCGTGCTCCATTCTCGAGTCTCAATTTTACAAGAATAAAAAAGACCTAACACAAGTACAAATGCGAACTTGTTGAAAGGAAGTTTGCCTTTGTACGCATAATATATAATAACAAACAGTTTAGTATTGGCTTTACTTGACAATGTTACAAGACAGGCAAACTGACAGACGCATGGTCATTAACAAAAACAACTCCAGGATTAAATATCAAAACAAACGTTTATTCATGTGCCACAAAAACAACATTTAACTTTCGCTTTGCACCTCCAGCCGCCATTTGCATTGTCTCGCGCCAAAATAGAACATTCTAGGTCGCTTCAATCCCAAAAAGTCTAAAGCGCGCTTTGATTGAAACGACATACTCCATTACTACAATAAGGGAATAAACTGTTAACCAAATCGTAAACGACTTATGTGCGCTATGAGTAATAGTACTAAAGACCTTTTATTAGTGAAATGGCCGAGGGCGACGACCTGTCTCTGCCTAGCTCACGTGACTACATTATTAGCGCTAGACGGAACACCTTTTACTTTAATTTGTGATGTAGTGTTATTCTCAAACGCCACCGCATTACAACCACCATTATTTCTTAATCTGTGAAGCTGTAGAAAATCTTTCAAATCGAAGACCAATCACACTGGTTTAGTACGAAACATAACAGTGTATTTTGATCTGTGATGTGGAGCGATTGCAACTAGGTCAGGGATCAAGCTTTTATGGTTCGATGTAGTTTCGTTAGGGAATATGTTCTGAGGACGTAGTAACTGTCTTTTTTTGGTAGAAAATAGATGTACGGAATCGCGTCGCACACAACACATATCAAAGCGTGCCAATCCTTACGATTATTATTAGCGAAAGTATGTGTTTGTTCGTCCTTACAGTTCAACGCCTCAAACAAACGTGATAAACTCGTTTCGTTGCACTCGCTTTGTTATTTATCCGAGAAGTAACATCCTACTATCATAGAACAAATACAACAATTTTAGTAATAATTGTGTATTTTCTTACCTTATAATACAACTTACTTTTAATTGTTTTTATATTTTTATAATTGAAAAAATCTTCGGCTGTAGCTTGCTGCGGCGCTTTTTCGCAATGATGCGACGTGTAAAAGAGCCCTCAAGTGGCCAATATACTGAGAGAATATTCAAAATTTCGAAATTTGAAATTGACAAAAAGTTTTTAATCTGTATTTACCTTGTTAAATTATGTTTCCATAGTAAATGATTCATTAGTTTTACCTATTCTAAAACAAGTGACGACGAGATTAATTTAAATTTAGAACTGACGAAGACTCTGGCTTTTCATTCGGTCCATTCATAGAATGGACTCCGGATATGTCAGTCAAGGAACCTATCTATTAGCAAGCCAGTTTCATTACTTTCATTCACACAAGTTTTGCCAAATTTAAAACATATGTCAGATAAAAAACTACCTATTTTTATTGTCAGTTTTTCGAAAGTATGTCTTTTTATTTTTGTATGCAATATAAATACCTAGAACAGCACAAAACAAAACATCAAGTTGCAAAATTAACAATTAAGTTAATTGATTTTATTTGTTTGTGTTATTAGTAGTGTATCGTGGGTGGTAATGTCCACATTTCTCTATAACATTTGGGAGCCGATTGTTTTCCATATTTTTACTGGTAATAATGTCATTGTGAACTTAATAATTGATAGTCAATTTTTATATCACCGATTTATATTTTTATGAACCGTATTTTTTCTGATTTTTTAACACTAGGTTAGTTCAGGTCAGGTTCGTTTCTTAAAAAGATAAGTCAAAGAGTAAAGTATGAGTAAAAATAATTACTTATGGCAAAACTTATCCTGTACAAAAAAATCTCTACGCGTCCGGTTTGCTCAAACCAAGTGCGGTATCTCATATGATCTCATAACACTTATCCTAATATCAGTTTAAAAAGCAGGTTACATTTCCTGTTTGTTCATCTTCTAGTACTTAATACAAAGAGAGATTCTATAGAAGATTATCTTTACAGATATAGGGCAAATATTTCATTGAAGTGTGTCAAATTTCCTGTTACTATGTACAATAATGTATATTGTACTCGCTTCTGCGTGCGGCTTCGTTTGCGTGCTGAAAAGTCGAGCATTATGGTTAATAAATCTTGCCACGATACCTCATTCAAAAGTGTAGTTGTGTACAAAACTAATATGGGATTTACGTCAAATTTCAAATATAGAATGTCGAACGGTTTATACAGATGTGTTACAACTACATGCAAGAGGAACTTTACTTAAAAGTTAAAAGGATAAAAGTCATTTATTCAGTATGTAGGTCGCACGGGCACTTTTACACGTCAAGAATCTACCAGCGCTTCCCAAGAGGAGACCCCTGCTGAGAATAAACGCCGCAAGAAACTTAGCAGTCAGTAATTTTTTAAACATAATTCATATAACAATGGTACTACTTTGTCTAAGCATTATATAAAGCTATAAATATTAAATTAAATATAATATCAAATAACATGAGTGCATGCCAAACAGGCCAAAAATCTTGGGAGAGAGATAGAGGGAGAGAATAAATAACACTTACTTGTGTATATAAGACGGTGCATGGCGGCCAAATAAAAGTTTCGATATGTTTTCCTACATCAACCGTGTCACCTAGACAAGATAAAGTATTTTTGCATTTGAACAAATTATTATTGACTAGGTTTCGGGTTTAGGCCATACATTTTTGTCTGTTAGATAATCCTCGACCCTATAAACCGCTTTAGACATTAACGACTTTTTCATGTAATTTTGAAGTGCTTGAAAGGGTAAACTTAAAATTACGTTAGTTTAAGTTTTTTACCTATAAATGACTATTAAAAGCGGATTCGAACGATGACCCCGCCACGCGTGTGACCAAAAAGAAATCGTTCCATTTTTCAATTCAAACATACCACAGATAATGACCCTTTCAGCTGCTCTATGATTTGGCAAGGGCACAATGGGCGGCCAACAGTTGGCAGACAATAATAGATAAAAATAATATCATACTCTGTGTTTAGTTTTTAAAAAGGCCGAGTTCGAAGACCTCAGACTGTCTGCCAAAGATTTTTGCATGTAATTGCTAGTTCCTTTTAACATAGACGTCGAATAAAAAGCGCATAAATTTTCTGGCATTGGTTCTGTGCTTCGGTCATATTATGGTTAACATTAAAATAGCATAAGCTGTTTAGATTTGACGCAGGAGCACATTTGATTAACATAGGTATCACGTTACTTGACTAACTTATCGTGGATAATTTTCTTACTGCTGTCACTTTTAATTCTTGTATGTGTATTTGTTTTACATTTTCTCCACCAAAAGCGTTCTTGGTCTTCCTCTCTTTCTAACAGACATGAACTTTTAAATTATAAATACCTCTTCTTTTTACCATAAATAATCATATCTATATTCTATACTACAGTCTATACTCTACAATACCACACCTAACACATTCCGCAATGTAGCATCACTACTTGTTACTAGCATTATGTCAGAATGGCTCAATGACTCATTGAGCACATTGTAAGTAAGTCAATTACCCAGTATGAACCGGTGCAATTTTGTCCATGCAACTTACGGTAATATTTGAAATTAAATAATGTAACAATCTCATCTTTCTCCACATAATTCTGTGTCAATCACAAATCTTAATTCAAATCCGAGTCGAATTTTCGACAGGTATCTGGCAGAAACGGACCGTATATATGGGGAAGGCCTATAACTAGCAGTGTTTGCTGACAAAATGTGATCATGATGATGCTCTGATCTGTGATATCGGACCTTCATCTCCATATTTCTTCCATCATAATTTACCTCATTTATATAAAGCGAGTCCTAACTTTACCAACTTTAAGCTAAAATGAGAGTCTATCGATTTAGCATGAAAATGAAGTATCTGTAATCTAATGTATGTATATAGGTATATGTTTATGTATATGAGTTTCTTTGTGATTTCGAAATGCGAGATATCTTTGGATTGGTCTTTATCCATGGAGAGTCATAAGCATTATTTTTACTTTCAATCCCTAAGTTCTCAAATTTTAATGCTGAGTCTATGTCAGTATTTTGTTCCTGTTTGTTCGTCTGTTCGCCACGAATAAACATGTTTTCTTTCATTCTTTATTTTATTACTGTATCGGTATTGCCGATTTTAAATACGGGGTTAAAAAGGGTATTTTAACTTCAATTTCGGGATGATAGCAAAGACTTTACTACATTTCAAATTTCATCTCTTCAATTCTGATGCTGCAGGGTTTCATAGCCGTTTCCTGCCAAATCAGTCAGATTTTCATGCTTGCTTTTGGATGGGTTCTTTTTTTACCTATCATATTTGCCTATTAATGGGACACATGCTGCTTCGATTAAGCTGTTGATACATGATCCTGGATGATCACACCAATGACGTAAATCATTGCATTATCTTCGCAAATGTTACAAACGCCCCCTGGTTTAATTATATTCCTGTCCTGCCAGTGACAGGCACGGGTGCAGAGTGCAATTTTTACTGATATACTTACAAGTGTAACAAAAAACCAGCAAACCTGAGTTCATGTTATGATGTTATCGTGTAATAACTAAATAAACGTAATTTAGAGCCATTGTTTTTTACATACGCAATTATTTAATGATAAATTTAAGTTTGGTTCTAACGTGACCTCGTTTATCGAAATGGTACAAAATTGGACTAAAGTTTTTTTTTTAATAAAGTAAACGTATTGCACAGCACTTTAACTTTATTATGGACACTTCTATAATAATATATCATATTATCTCATCTGTTCACATTTTTGTTTGGGGTAGACCACTGGCGTTCTGGAGTGGCGTCCGCGGACCGGAAGACGAGCTGTAGATAGGCCTCCAACAAGATGGAGTGACGACCTCGTCAGGATCGCGGGACCGCGATGGATGCGAAAAGCACAAGACCGGTCTGAGTGGAAAGCCTTGGGGGAGGCCTATGTCCAGCAGTGGACGTCTTTCGGCTGACATGATGACTGGCGTCTTCAATCCCACATTAGAAATCTAATATGCGATCGTGTTTGTTTTCTGGACTGGCAAATTATGTAGATGATGAAGCCTTAGATAAAGCTCGCTGATTCAGACAGACAAGTTACGCTTATTTCTCAAAAAGTACATATGAAAAAAGCGAATTCCATTTTTTAGGAGTACACAATAAAACAGTAGCAGCATAATGCGTTATGCGAACGGCGTAGTGCAGTTTCCTCTGCTCTAAAATAAATACAGATCGTTTTATGCCAATGCCAAATAGTTCTGCTTCCTGGGTTACTCATCACTTACGCAGAAATTAGTACGGTCGCTGGCTTCGGTTGTGGAATGTAGAACCACCATGGAACCCTGTCGTAGAGCTGTTAACTGTTTAATTGCTATTTCGTCATATATAATATGGGTAATGATGCAGCACATATATGCGACAATACATTTGTAAAGGCAGGAAATACGTTTAACGGGAGAGTAACTCGTAACTGACCTCTTCTTAACAGTGGATGGAAACCAACTGATTGCTATGACATAGTTATATGGGAGTTACAAACTCTTAGTGATTCAGAGGGAGACTGGAACATGGCTCACGCAGCGGCCAGTGATGTCATGTTTGAACGATGGAATTGGCGAAATTGTATTGGCTTGATGGTAATGGTAAATGAAGCCAAAGGTATACTGTATTTAAGCTCCTGTTGTCCGCCTGTCTGTTAGCGGGCTGTATCTAGGCTATATCATGAACCAATTATGTATGTAATTGTCTATTGCCGCTAACAACATATATTAAAAATAAATACGCGTAAAAAATAAATGGGAACCTATACAAGAAAGGTTTGTATCTCTTGAATCGTATTAAGTACGACACATGAAATGTTCAAAAATGAAGTAATACTAATACCGCTACTACAAATAATAAATTTGAAGCGGAACCCCATATAAAAATGGCACGGAACCCTTCGTGTGCGAACCGCACATGACTATATTTTTTTGCTTTCCACGGTTGCCCAGTGGTTCAATTGATTTGGATGATTCTACGAAAGAAAGTTCTGGATTCAAATGACAGTCGCTGCAGTGCAGTAAAATGGGTCGACCTACTCATACCTTTGTATAAACGAATTTTATGTTAGTACCTATACGTATTAACAAAGAAAGCCTTTTACCACTTTTGGATCTTGACATCATACAAATAGAATCGAAAAGTGTTCGAGTTACTTTGTCGACTTTACCATATTCATGTTTAAAACGTAGTACGTATTTGTTAGAAATGACAAAACAAGTAATTTGACACCAGAATACCTTGATCTCTGATTCTAAACATTCACAACTGGTTCTGAGGTCTAGTTATTACTTTGCTATCGTTATCCGTAACTTTGTCACATTAATAAAAAAAACTTCTTAATTTATGTTACATAGAAGGTATATAAAACGAAGACGGTTTCCGTTGGGCTTTTGATGCTGTTTTCAGTCTCCCTATCGCATATCGTCAGATGATTTTTCACAGAAGGTTTGTATGTATTGTATAGTAAACTCTGGTCTATGAACGGGCGTTACATGAAACTCACATAACGTGAAGCGAAGGGGCGGGTCGATAGTATTGTACTTAAATGTAAAAATATGTCTGTTTGTTTGTTTCTCTTTTACGATATAAAGCCTCAGCGGATCGATAGTTTCTTTTGAAGATCGGGGACAACATGTATGGAAACCTTGTTTAAACTGGTATTTTTAAGTACAATAATGCCTCCAGTATGTCCGTTTTCCATTTCCACCGCGTCCGAGAGGCACCGCGGGGGCGGCCTTGGGCGAGGCGACGAACTTAGCGGAATGCAAGCGACCTGCCACTTGCCGAATTTGGACGTATATAGCGCGTGCGCACATCAATCACTTTTAGCATTTTCGCTAGGTTTATACCTGGGTTAGAATATTTCGTTGCATTCAAATTTGTCCCCGGGAAATACCCCAGATTGTTTTTTTAGGAAGTGATATTTTATTTTCTTTGACAATACTTCATGGATTGAAATAAAATAAACACATATTAATATTTAAAAAACATTACTAATTAAATTATAAAACAAAAATACGATCGTGACAGAGTGGAGAATTTTAGTGCAACGAAAAAGATTTTAACCACCTAATGCAAGTTAAGGACTAATTCTGACATCTGTCAATTTAATTTTTCATGGCAAGGTGAAGGCACAAGAGCATACAAGCCACCTGTTGGTAAGTGGGATCTGAGACCTCCCTACATAAGAATTCTTAAGACGGCAATCTTAAGACTCCAATTGCGTAGCCAACCTTGAGAGATGAGAGACTAAGGCCGTATTAATAAACTGATCTCAACTCTAATGCTCGTTTCGAGATGCGTCAAAAATGACAGTGTTCTATGGTTTGGCGTTTACTTTGACGTATCTTGTGACGGGCCTCACAGTCAAGATGAGTTTATTAATACGGCCTTAAGAGGCATATATGCTAGTAATTTCACCGGTTGTTTTATCCCAACTCTGGAACACAACAATGCGAACACTGCTGGTTGGTGGGTTAGAGCATAAGATGGGGATGAAACCTCAAAAAAAGGCTTCCTGCTCCAAGGAGGATGACCCTTGGATGGTTGAAAGTTATTAAAGGTAATTTAAGATAAAGATTTTTTTACAGGAAGAAGGCCGCACGAGCACTTTTATACGTCGAAATGATCCCAAAAGCAAAGCAAAAGCAACAGCAAAGCAAAAGCTTCCCAAAAGGAGACTGCTGAGAAGTCACGCCGCAAGAAACTAAACAGTAAGACATTTTTTAAACATTTTAATTATACAATGATTAATACTTAACTTAATCTAGCTTTAAATTAAATTATTTACGACTAGCTTAAGACCGCGACTTCGGCCTTTTTTAAATAAATATTCATTCATTTCCCATTTCCATAAACGTCCAAAAAAAAAAACAATTATACATAAATACCTACTCATCTATCGTTAAACAGTAACTGCTATCGTAAAAGTAATATCAACATGAAAATAAACCCCATACGCGTAACAAACTGCAAAATCTACAAAGAATATCTTATCAATCTTATTAAAAAATACTTACACTTACTTACTTACCTAAAAATACTTAATACTTATAGAAAAGATACTATAACTTTACTATCTGGCTAATTGAAGCAACGAGTAGACAAATGTGTAGTAAAACTCGATGCTAAATCAATTGTATCACCACTCTAACACGATCTAAATTATAATGAAACCAAAACATGACTTAATACCATTCGTCTAGCCAACTTAACTAGACGTCTCCACTAGACTGTCACTTAACATTAAACGCAATAAATAATTCAGCAAAGATCCAAAAAATACGTAACACTAACGCGCTAACTTGCCATATTTGAAACTCGTTAATTTACGAAATATATACAATTAGCATTACCTTGGGAAGACTATTGACCGGAGCGTGCCTAGGAAGAATTAACAAACAAATAAATCGGCCAACAGTTGGGAAAAACTAACGCGAGTTGCTTACACGTGCGGATTCTAAGGTCATCTACGCATTGTTTTTGCTTGTATGAAAATGAATTAGATACTGGCATAACAGTAAAGCTTGGCAGAAAATGACGCAGTGCCAGGAACTGTTATATTTTAAAGTGGCAACACATTAAGCTTAAAGCTGTGGACAGATTAGGATAATGATGGCCGAAATTTATTTCGTTACAATATGCTAAAATATGCAACTGGCGTGAACGAATAGAAACCTTTCCCCTTGAGACAATAACATAGGCTAAAAATGCTACATACATCAGCATGTAATTTCAGCCTAAAGAAGTTTACTCCTGGACAGTCTTCCACAATCCTCAATCTACAGCAGGTCCTCTATTCGTGTTGGTGAAACTAAATTATTTTTTACGTGTTAATGTACTACGTTAACTATTCCGTTTGTCAATCCGCCTCGTGAGAGGCCTACCAACACTTTGAAAATATTATAAAGGATTGGTATTCTTTAAGGAGGGGAAGTCGAAGAAAAAACTGCGAGTTAGAAAAAAGCTATCTTAATTAAGTCGCTCTCCTGAAAATATCCAAATGACCTCATATCCAAGTAAAGATAAAGATAAAAAAAGATAAAAGATGTTTACTTATTCAGTAAGTAGGCCGCACGGGCACTTTTACACGTCAAAATCTACCAGCGCTTCGCAAGAGACCACTGCTGAGAAGAAACGCCGCAAGAAACTCAACAGTCAGTCGTTTTTTAAAATAGGTACTACTTATGATATTATACAATTATTGATATGTCAGTCAGTCAGTCAGTCAGTCAGTCAGTTTCTCCTTTTATATATTTAGATAGATAAAGCTTAACCTAGCATGATATAAAACAATGAATTTAACACAAAAAAAAAATAAAAAAATTCAAGCGTAGCTTAGTGTGTAGCTTGTGCAAGAAAATGTGTCAAAACTAAGAATTTTCTAAACTAGGTATCTTATCCAGTCTTAGCAGATTTTCTTATACGTCCATAAACATCCACATAGTGCTAATCAAATGAATGGTCGGTATCTTTAAGGGCCATTTACGCATAAAAACGAATTAATTGATCATTTAAAAGCAAAACGCGTGAACGCTGGATTGACACGCGCAATGCGTCCTTCGCCACAGACACCCATGTGCGTCAAAAATCCATACAAATGGTGATCAGAGGCGCTTAACAGGTTCATGGCTCAAACTCCAAAATACATTGACAGTCTCAAGGTCTGCGTCGGCTTAATAAACAATAAATTAAGTTAAAACGTCGTTAAAATAGGTGGGCCTTGTCTTACACGTGTTGAATGGATTTGAAAGAAAAGGACATGTTTTTTTCTTTCAGTTTACTTAATAATAATGCTAACAATTAGAATGTGTAACCGTCTTGGCCTGTATGTGCAAAACGTGGTTATAGAATTAACAAGAAGTTGTTAGAGTTGTTGGTAATTCTGTAACTCTGTCTACCCCACTCCGGGATGAAGGCGTGACTGTGTGTATGTGTGATATAAGGCCCAGAACAAATTATGAATGTATATAAACCTAAAGAAAAATATGTAACTTTTAATGACATTCTGATCCATGGCACAGAAAAAAACTATTTACAAATAATTTCGATTGGAGACTTAATTTTTTTTTCTTTTTTTTTTTTTCCCTCATTAGCTTAAATATGAATAACCTGGACTTTTAAACTATTTTGCTGAATAAATCATTTTAAACTTATTTCATTTATTCAGTATTAGCTGTTGCCCTTGGCTCCGTCCGCATAGACGCTATTCCCTCCGGAACTATTTGACTTTCCGGTATCAAAAGTATCCTTTGTTCTTCGCCGGGACTCAAATGCGTAATAATCGAAATAAATGTAAAAAAATACATATGAATAACTTGTCGATAATATTAATTAATATTTAAAAATATCTGTCACCTAAATGTGGGTCGCTAAGCGTATTTTCTTTGAAATTATTTTCTGAATGAGCACACATTTTAAAACTACGGTGTATATCAATTAAATAGAAAAAATACATATGTAATAAAAAAAAGTACAGACGAGTTGAGAACCTCCTCTTTTTTATGAAGTCGTTTAAAAATAAAGCAAGTAAAAGCTACCGAATTTAAAATTTCGTACAAAGACATAGAAGTTCCGGTTTCAGTTTCGGCCGAAACAAAAGGGCCAATGCGGTTTCAACTTCGACCGTAAAAACTAGTTTCGGTCGGACACTAAAGTCTGTACCGTGTTCATTCTTACTTGTCTAATAGGTATAAGGTAAGCAACTTCCTAACCTTAAAATGAACCTTGTTTGGGTGAAACTCTTTTATCGTAACTAAATTTAACGGAGTAAACATATTGGACATTGCTTGGCCAAGGTATTGTCTGTGATTGATTTATTTTGTTTAAAACAGCTGTTTTAGCCAAAAAACGTTCATTTTGAGGTTAGAAAGTTGTTTACCATTTCAGACAATTAAGTATGAACGCGGTTTATATTCTACCGCATCTGCGCTTAGCGTATACTACGGCGTCGGCGACCGGGCGAAGGCTGCGTCCCACGACGTTATATAACGCGCAGACAAACTCGGACGGCCGCGAATGTGTGCAAAGTGCGACGTACCTTTACTTTACGTTCGTTTTCGCACACCGGCGCCGGCGCAGCGGCGTCAGTCATTTGTTTTGAAAATCAATGTGTTGTATTTCCTAAAGAATGGCACACCGTAGGTTCGAGGTCCGTCTTATAATATGTAGTTATGTGACTGGTGCATAATGAAAGGCATCAATACAAGACTGTGGAAAGGCGAGTTTCATAATAACATCACATGAGTGTTTTAATGCCTAACTATGCGTACAGTCGCATACATAATCTACATGCAGAGAGGACGAAAGATGAAATGGAAATTACTCCACGGACAAAGCTCTTAAATTAAGAGAGTGAGAGATATCATACGTTTTCTACAATATAAAAAGATAAAAAAGATAAAAGAAATTTATTTAGTAAGTAGGCCGCTCGGGCACTTTTACACGTCAAGATACTACCAGCGCTTCCCAAGAGGAGACCACTGCTGAGAAGAAACGCCGCAAGAAACTCAGCAAGAAACCTGTATCTGCCGTTGCTCTTTATCTTAATGTACCTGCATCTGAATATTCACATTAAAGTACCGGTCACCGATACTTTAAAATGAAAATTAAGATGCAACTACATCGTTAACCGATCCTTTAATGACATGTAATACTTTAATATTAACATTAAAGTACCACCACAGATACAGGTTTCTTAATTTAGGCCATTTGCTTATCGTTTCTGAACATATTATAGGAAAGTTATGATATGGATTGAGATAAAGGTTTTGTAGTCAAGGACTTTAATTGTTATGCCACTATGGAACCCTGCCATAATGACAGCGTCAAGTGACGAGATATAAATTACATGGGAATTAATCGTAGGTTTTATACGACAAGGTTCTATAGTGGTATATCAATTAAAGTCTGTGACCGTGCACAGGCGACCGGGTGGCATGTATCTGAGACCCATAGACATTTGCAATTTCAAGACGATTATCTAAAGACTGTAAATGCGTTGCCATCCCTAAGGAGAAAGTTGAAATACCTCTATGCTAGTAATTTCACCGATGTACTGGAAACCTAGAGATTATTCCTTCTTTGAAATTAATGGCGGGTGAGTTGAAAGCAATACGATAACAAGTCAAAATCAATATGGTTTTTACCTGGTGTGTTAAAATTTCATGATCAGGACTTAAATTTTACAAATAACGCAATGTATTTGTTTCTATTCTTTTTGTTTTTGTTCATTAGTCTTAGATGTTTTCTATGTATTACATAACTGCTTTTTGACTGTGTTTATCGTTGTGTAGTACTTAGCTATATCGAACGCAAACCTAGAGCTTAGAAGGCGGTGTCTAACACCGCAAGTATTACTATGGGATTGTCCATTAATTTACTTATAAAATATTCTCATCGAACTACAACCCAATTATTATTCATTTGGGGTGGGGCGGATGGTTGGACCTTGTGCAGGGTCCGTCCGGATCGCTACCACCATCTTATACATTAACCTACCGCCAAACAGCAGTGTTCGCATTGTTGTGTTCCGGTTTGGGGATAAAACAGCCGGTGTAATGACTAGCATAGAGGATTTCCCTCTTAGTCCTCAGGGTTGGCAGCGCATTTGCAGTCTTAGGCTTGCAGTCTTGTGAATGTGAATGTCTTTGGGTCACAGTCTCCAGTTACCATCAGGTGGCCTATGTGCTCGTTTGCCTTCTCTAAGCCAAAAAAAAAAAAACCAGCCGGTATGACGAATCCGGCCCCACCTTCCTATATTAATATATGCATACTACGACATGATGTATGTATATGTTGAACAAAAAACTCGGCTCGTTTCTTCCCACTGAGGTCAGTGCCCTGATATTAGATTAATTATAGGTAATCATCGCTTCGTAATTGATTAACTATGAGATTGTTTATTTGATTATATGATTTTTGCACTTTTTGTTTTGGGAATGGTTAAAGTTCAACATTTTTTTGACCCCCGGCGCAAAAATGGTGTACCTAATTATAACGTACGAACGCGTACAGAAATTGCTCGTGCTTCTTTTACCAGCGTGACGAAGGTTCTGTGCTGTCGTCATCTCTCAATCAAAGTAAGAACCAGGATATTACAGTGTTAAATCTGGCCTCTTATATTGTGTGATAGAAACTAGAAGCGTTTGAGATGTGGTTGTGGTCCTACCGCAGAATGTTGCGCATATGGTGGACGGACCACATCAATACCGAAGTTCTTCGGAGCATCCATCATACTGAGAAACCATCAACACGGGCTTCTTCAAAAGATTATGTTGGGGAAAATAGCTGGGAAGCAAAGAGTTGGAAGGCGCAAGATGTTATGGCTGCGTAACATCAGGGAGGAGACTGGCATCAAAACAGTAGAACAATTTGCCCTGGACAAGACCAGATTTAAGAAGCTGACCGCTAACCTTCAGTGAATGAAGCGGCACCATAAGAAGTGTAAGTTTAACGTATGTGTGTCTGTCCTTGGCATGGTAGCTCCGAAACGAAAAAAAAACTAGTTTAATTAGGATTGTTTGCGGGTGGCAGGACCTTGTGCAGGATCCGTCCGGATCGCTACCACCATCTTATCCACCTACCGCCAAACAGCAGTGTGCGCATTGTTGTGTTCCAGTTTGGGGATAAGACAGCCGGTGTAATGACTGACATAGAGGCATTCCATCTTAGTCCTCTGGGTTGGCAACGCATTTGCAGTCTTAGGCTTGCAGTCTTGTGAATGCGAATGTCAATGGGTCACAGTTTTCACTTACCATCAGGTGGCCTGTGTGATCGTTTGCCTTCTCTATGCCATAAAAAAAAATGGTTCTAATTTAGGTTTGATGAAAATCGGTCCACTGACATAGTACTCAGCTATGTAAGTAGTAGTTTCCATTATATTATATTGGTAACCAATCGATGTTTCGAAAAACTTTGGTCCGCTATTTCGTTTGCCCGAAATTCTAACTTATCCGAAAAAAAAATCTATGAACCGCAATTCATTAAGCGGTTTCAGAGAAAAAAGATTTTCAGACAGATGATTTCTTTTTCCGACAAAACTTTTTCGAACTTACATAGGTGACATAATTATTAGGTTTTTATCAATTTATTATTTTTGCTCGAAACAAGTACTTATAAATAGGTCAAATAGACATTGTGTAGTGCACAAATGAATGGATCAATTAAAATGTTCAGGTAGTTACACCCTTTCTATGTTTCAATTAAGCAGCGTTTTATTAGAACTAAGTATTAGTTCACATCCTTCACAAACTCCATTTTTCGATTGAGGAGTAAGTAAATGAAAAGATAACGTCGAAGACCTATTCAAATACATCTATCAAGCAGCAGTGTTCAGAGTATTGTGTTGTGGTGTGAGTACAAGACAATTGGTGAAATTACTAACATAGTGGCATTCCATCTTGGCCCTCAGGGTTGGCAACGCATATGTGGTCTCAGGATTGCAGTCTGAAGATATTTAGAATGTCATATATCTATGTCATGAAAAAATATAAAAATTATATTCTCATGATACATTAAAGTAAACTTGACAGCAAGCTAAAGTAGGATATAAGGGTGTGTTTTTATTTTATGAAATATTTTGCATGTCGCATATTCAAACCGTGGATAGATTTATAACAAGAGGTAAAATTTTAACATTTGTTTATAAAAACTCCAAACTTTTAACCTGAATAATAAATGTGCCAGGCTCTGTTAAGTGTCAAAAGTGAAATTATCAAATATAGTAGCGAATCATGACAGCCCTATCCGATACAGGTTCGTAAATAGTTAATTGTAAGAACAAAAAGTCAGGATTGGTACCGTACTTCTTCCTCGTATATTTTTTTTTTGTAGTCATGTAAGTTTTTTTAAAATCTAATATTTTATGGAGGCTTTAGTACAGATACATAAGGTGACTGTGGGTAAGACCGTCTACAAGGCAAGTCCGTCTACACGTTATAACTTTTTAATTTTAAAGCGTTTCCCGCTTTAGCGTCCAGTCAATAAAGCAGTTTGTCGCGCTATTTCTCTCACTCTAAAACAGATGGCGCTGCGACAACTAACTTCAGAGCAATCCGCCTAAACAAGTCATAACGTGTATGGAACTCGAAGTGATAGTGCGACGGTCTCTAGTAATAAAATATTTAAAAATAGTTAGTGACAAGATTTTGCACCAGAAAGTTACTACGTAAGTAATATAAGAACCGGCTATCTTTATTCTGTGTTTAAATTATCAGAAATTGGGTTAGTTTTGTAATTATACCTTCCATCATTTATCACATTAAAATTTCGTTAAGTTGGAAAGTCCGTCTACTTTGTACAAGGTAAGTCCGTCATATGCCGGACTTCCCTTGAATCAGAGGTTACCAACCGTTTTTACGACTTCAATATTATTACGATTACATAAGGTTACTATAGATTAATCCTTTCGACATTGCACATGATGTTTGTGTTTGTTAAGGGGCTTCCATGGGCAGGTGACCTTCGATTTGAAGCTCTAAACTTTCAGTTGTTGTTAAAACCTATTTGCATTAACACTGCTGTTTTAAACTAGCTGCCATCTAAAATTTACTTTTACAAGTAACTGATATCGAGATTTATGCTATAAAAGTTTGACATTTTCACTCCAAAAAAGTAGTTTTAGGGCCTTTTTTTCCGTATTTTTTTTTACTTTATAAAAAAAAACCTTCGTTTATTTATTAGATATATTAATGAAGAATATTTAGATGTAGTTTCCATATCAATTGACGCTAAGATGAAAAAGTTATATCCAATTTTATGTTTTTATGGTCCTGATAAAAAAAAACCGTCGGTTATTTTGAAATTCCGTTGGAAAGAAACAAAGATGAATATATGAATAATTTTTTTAATATATTTTTTCATAAATTTACGTTTAGTTTTGACTGAGTTATAAGAACTTAAACTTCATCAAAAACGTCTGTTCTGGGTATGGTACCCCTTAACAATTTTAATCTCGAGACTTATAGTAAGGAAATGTGCTCCTTACTCTCACCGAATTACCAAAAATATAAATTAATTAATAACTAATAAATAAAAAAATAATGAAATAAATAATAGCCCCAAACTAAGCAAAGCTTGTACAATCAGTATTAGTGCTAGGTGACGACATAAATATACAAACTTATACAGATAAATACATACTCAAATACATAAAAATACATAAAAGACTTTTGCACAAATGTAAAGTGCCAATATATAATTATTACCGAAACCGAAAACTGAAGTATGTAAGTACTCTAGGCCTCGGTTGTTCTTAACTCACTGCCCATTCGTTGTACAAAATTTAAAATTACTACTACCTTCTATAAGTTTTTTTAATTACTTAACCTTTTTTGATCTCAGTTAATTAAAAACAATTATTAAAATACATTTTAAAATTAGTATTGATTTTTTATTTGGGAAACCCGAAAAAAAAAAAGTACTTATATTATAATTATTTGCCAAAAAAGGTTTACCACCCCATCTACGTATTATATGCCGGACTTGCCTTTGAATATGAAAAAACGTGTTTATTTCGAATCTAAGCCATATATTAACAAGTTTAAAATAGACTTTTCATTGTCTTGTTTCATTCTTTTTAAAGATTCGAATACGAACATATAAGCAGCCATAGTATGGCTGATATCATTACTAGACGGACTTACCTTAAACTACAAGGGAAGTCCGTCTACTCGCCGGATTTTAAAAAATACTATTGCGTTGCTTAATTTGTGGTTAAAATTCCCTGTCACTATAGCTTAACTATTACTTATGAAATTCTGCATCGTTTGCGATTACAAGCGTTAACGTAGGTGAATAATTAAAGCAGCTAGATCACTCCGAGTTAATAAAAAAATAAAGTATGCCGGTCTTACCCACAGTCACCTTACAACTAAGTCAGCCTCAGTGGGAGACTATATAAAAAGAAAATGGGGCACTCCCTACAGATCTAGAATCTCGCAATGAAGGAGTGCTTTATAAATTTATAAATCAGGTTAGCATCTCTAGAGAACAGGAGTGTCAGCACTGCATTCACTGCACTTTCAGGTGAGCTCTTCCGTTTTATTGCACCTTTCACACAAACGGGACTGAGCTACTCTAATAATATTTAAAAATAAATTTAAGGGAATGTGACCAGATCTTACAAGAAATGCTGTGATAAGTAAATCCCTGGGGAGGCTGGCCTGAAACCAGTGAATTCAAAATACTTCACATTAGTTCACATGTATAAGTTAATTTGTAATATTCTAAGTATAAATTCTAATAACAAAGGCTTATATAAACTGAAAACCCCGATTTGCTACGGGTCTTTTAAAACTCAGACCACAAAATAGCCGTCGGTTGTTTTTATTCATCACTCAATCGCTCAAAGTTTAACTGGAAGATAAGAAAAGGGATAAGTTCGCGTTTGTACAAACTCTTCTTTTCTTAGTTAATATGATGTCTCATTAACCTTACCTTACACAAAAAAGATTGGAAGTACCTAATGGAAAACAATACCTTCATTTCATTTATGGTCTATATTCATTTATGTGTGAATCATGCAATTCAGGATGACATTACAGCTAACAAGACATACTTACAACTGTATCCTACCTTTTTAAAGTTTATTACCAGCTTTATGAATGGCAAGGTGCCTATGAGATGCCTGATAAGAACTACAACAGGAGCGACACTGCAGGCATCCATTGACTCAGAAAATGAACTGCGCATAGAGTGCCGGTGAAGCACTCTCACAATAAACACAACCAATAATTATACTGTAACCAAATGGTTAAAATAATCAAAAAGAGAAGCTTATGTCCACATTGGACTATCCCGATTAAAATATTGTGATCATATTATTTCATAGAAAACACAAAATCCATTACATTTAAAATAACTTTTGCATAACACCTAATAATTTAAAAATTGGCTGATTGTATGGTTAAATCATGTTTTGTTTCTAGGTCAAAAAATGGAAAAAGGTGAACAAGAACGTTTCTATAACGTAAAATTCCCAATATATAAGGATACTATCTTTTTGAAATCTAGTAAGAATTTGCGAAGGAGACTATTCTTATTTGTTGTTAATGCGCTTTTTATAGGTTATGTTTAGTGTCATTGTTTTGGTTATGAAACATTTATTTTTGACTAGTTTAGGGCACACTTTAGCCATAATACGATATAAGACTACTTTACGAGTCGTTCAAACTTTTCTTGTGTACTTCTACACAGATAAGAGCCTTTTTAATGCTACACAAACAATCTTTTAGGTTAGAACATATTTGTACCGACATACCTGCATAGAATCTGCACTTATGATCTCTGTTTGAAATTTTTGAGCAAGTTCAACACCTAACTTAGTCTTTCCAGTCCCTGTAGCTCCTAAAATGACCACCATGGGTATTTTAGAAGTAATAACCGACCGCAGAGCCATCGCTTTGGCTATCGCACGAACTTCACTATTGTTATTTGACTTTGACATCTAACTTCACATTTAGCTGCGCTCCATTTTAAGCAAACATCGCTTGGAAACATAGCGGTTGATAATAAATAAATAAGAGACAAGGGGTGATGATGAGTTATATAAAAAATATAGAACGAGGTTAATTTGTAGTTAATTATTAAAGGTAAATTTTAAAATCATAGTTATCATTAACCAATTTCCGGGCAGGATTCAAGTATACTAAGATTTCTTTCGGTATTAACACAGTTAATACAAAAAACTACGTGAAATTGCTGAGCAAGACTTGAATCATTGGCGAGAATACTTACCAAACAAACAGCGGGCGGGACGTGATCAGTTGTAGACGTCACCGTAATGAAGTTATCAAATAATTCGCTTTTTAGCTGGGTACCTAGGTATTTTGTAGAATTATGTATATACTTACTTATATATAATTCTAGTTAGAATTATCGTAGACCTTTTTAGCTCGGTAGGTATTTTGAAGAATTATGTATATACTTATATATAATTCGTATAATCGTTAGAATCGTTTCCCTCGGATAAATTTTGGGATATAAAATAGATTTCCATTGTGTCAATTTAGCATGAGGCCTATCTGTGTACAGTCGGCCTTATAAGTACACCAACACACACATAGCTGCACACTTTAGAAGCTAGTCGGTTTAACGCCTTTTAAATATTAGTGCAGCAGGTCAAACATGACGTTATAGTGACGCACTAAGCTACCTTAAAGGCCGGCCGTTTGGTTTAGATCCGCATATATGTAGTATAAGCTTGTGACAATAATAATGCAGACTGTTAAATCCACTAATGGCTTTTTCGTTTGTTTTGTTTTTTTATAGTTTTGTTTAAAAACAGCCGTTTAACTTAATAGAACACTTTATTAATGTTAATGAGCATTGGAACGACCGTTTGGTTTTCCTCAAACATTAGTTTTAACTTGACAGCCTAGTGTTGTAGGAAATAGTGTCGTTTAATAAATAATCGCTCCACAATGAGGAAAATTAGTTCCCCAAGTTGTTTGCCAACGTTATTAATATTTAACCAGTACACTAAAAGTCGGTACAGTACCTACTGAGTATGACCAGCAACTCGCGTCTTAATTTGTGTTTTGGTTAATTGACAAGCAATACAAAGGTATATAGGTAGATATAGGTAACTTAAGAGGTAGGGTCTTGTCGATGGAGTAATTTCTATTTTTTCTGTTCTTTTCTCTGTTCTCTGCTAGTTTTTTCAGTTGATACGACTCGACATTAGCCTTCTGTCTTACGTAAGCCTAGGTTTTCCTCTTCCTCCATTTCCCTCAACTTTGCGCTCCAAAATGTACAAAAAGAAACTGATTTGCCACATAATCTTTTCTCTTCTACATTCTATAGTTTCTCAAATATTAAGGCCCTGTCATCCCGGCTCATCGACACCTCCGGAGACCCTAGAGCTGGCGCTTACCTTTCCCAAAGGATTGGGCTAGCCATCCAGAGAGGTAATGCAGCCAGTGTCTTAGGGACCATGCCGCGAGCGGACCTGCTAGAGGGGGTGTTCTTTTTATAGTGGTGTTTATGTTTAATTTTTAATATTTGAGTAGCTTAGTTTTATTTTATTTTATTTTAAATAAGTTTAGTTTTAACTTTAACTTTTAAGTCTCTTGTTTATCATCTTCCAAACCACTTCTTTGATTTTCTTTTCCGTCCAGCTGATTCTTTCCCGTCTTTCACTGTCTCTCTGTGTGTGAGTCCTAATCTCGCTAACGTACACCGCGATGCTCCAGATGTAGGTAGACTTTAAGTAAGTAACTGTTTTAATCTTTTTTTTTAATTCTAGTATATAGCAGATGGCGTCTTCTTAATAAAATCATTAGCGTTCTATATGGACGCCAAAAAGTTTTTTTTTTTAATTTCTATATTGCCGTAGTGCCTAGTAGAGTTGTGCCGAATTCTATGAAAGTTATTTCTGACGACCTGATGAGGTATAGCCGATGTTGTCGTCTCAACCTTCATGGAAAGAAAGAAAGAAGGCTAAAGTAGGCATGTGTATGGACTCAGTTCCCACTTCATACAATCATGGGGTGACTTTGCACTCGTTCGCATTCTCCTTGACATAAAAAATCGGTCAAGGGCGAGTCGGACTCGCGCGCCGAGAGATCCATATTTAAATTAATATGGTTGGATACATGCAATAAGGTCCATTTTTACTAGAGTGAATTTTAATACATATTTTTAAAGTTTTTTGTTATTTTTTCCGAAACTGTAAGGGACCAATTATTTTCATTTTTCGCGTAAGTATCTTTAAAGCAGAAAATTTTCAGATTGTTGTCTTTAAAATTCGGGAACGGTCATTTTTGTATATTTTTGGCTACTTATCAAAAAGGACGTAAGAGAAAATTATCAAAAAAATATAGTTTTTAAAGGTGAATGACACCCCTTTTGCTATAATCAAATCACTTTAATTTTTTAACCCCCAATTCTAGGCCCCTTTTCAAATATTTAGATAGTATACTACCTATGCCAAATTTCAAGTTGATAACTTTTAAAAATTCAAAGAATAACTGCTGTGACATACAGCTTATGCAGCTGTGATATATATCTTGATACTGAGTTCAAAAAAGCAAGTTTGTGGTAAGTATATTAATATCGATACCAACAGCACTATGGCAACATTTCTGAATTCTAGATTCCCAAACTGGTGCGTGAAAATGTCTGTTTAAAATTAGAATAATACTTACTTACTGCATGACGGTCTCGGCTCACGCTACTCGTTTTAACGTTGAAGACTAATCAATCTATTACTCTTGTAGTTTATGTTGTAACGCAATATGTCAATTTAACAATCAATCGTCAACACTCAGTCCTGTCCAGTCTTCTAAAGATCAAGTGAAAAAGGGTATAAGTCCTCGGTACTCCGTGCATGATTTATACCGTTTTTGATTACAAGTTAAGTCGACTTAGACCTTGTTTCACTAGGACCTCAGCATTGTGGATTGACGCTTGCGTAACAGCATCCAGTAATCCAGTTTAAAGAAGCGGTACCTTATTTCATGGGTATTTTTAAGTGGGACAGAAATTATGAAAGGTTAAAAATGCACCAGATAAAGATGTAGGTTCAAGTCATTCTCACGACCCATGAAGTTTTGGTTTCACTTGTTCAGCGTCAAAAATTAGCTGATCACTTTACTCCTTTATCGCATTAACACATTTGATAATCTTGTCCGACATACGTGACAGTAAGCCGAAAAGGTACAAGTTCGTATCAACTTTTGACGCTGACTTTACTACTAGAAATTTCTCAGCTATCGCATTATTGCAGTGTCTCGGTTGTTGTGTAGGTATTATATTGTTTTTTTTTCAAAGTACTGACTTAACTAAATTTAAACGAAAAAAACCACGTCAGCCAATAGAAACTAACACTAATAAAAACACATGATTGGCTGTATAACAGAACCACGTGGTCTAGTTTGTTTACATTCAGTTAAGCTCATAAACAAAGGAAGTGTATTAAAAAAAGGAACAACGATGAGAAGTGGAATACCTTCCAAATTAAGAGAATCCATTCACCTTAATGTTTATAAAATAAAACCGTCCTCCTTAGGAAAAAAGACCTGCACCTGTTAGAATTTTTAGGATGATTAATTTAAACCTCGTATTAGAAAACGGTTTAAAATAACTTCGGACAGCAGGTACGTTTTTTGTAAAGAGGGCAGGATTATCTAGACTGAGTAACAGTTACTCTGATTGCCTTTAAAGGTAATAGGAAGGGGTGGGGTAAGGGTACAATACAATAAAAAAAACTTTTTTTTACATCCAGCCAAGGCAGAGCTATCCTCCGGTACCTCACAGGTAAGAATCACAGAATCAAAAACCCTAGTTTAATAATCACCCCCAAATTCGAAACAGTATAAAAATCACAATCAACTAGCCAACATAACGAAGCTCCGCCCCGACTGGACTCATTTATTTCCATAGTTTAAGATTATCTTAATATTTTCGATACACATAATTAAGGAACAAAAACCAAAAAAAAACTTCTCTCAAATTTCTCAATAATAATAGTATCCAAAAAGAGGTAAGTACACGGGTCGGAAAGACGCCGCTTCAAAGATTGCGGCGCGCAATGTCAAAATTAGGCGGAATCTATTTTGCGCGCTGCATTCTCAATAGTGGCGCGGGAACCGGCGCCCGCGCAGCACCCACGCGGGCGCGGCAGGTGTTGCCCTTACTGCGGATACTACACTAAGAAAAATGTAATAAAAATTAAACAATAACATGACTTAATCATCCAACCCTTACTTTATAAAATTTACAAACGAAGATGCTATGTATTTTTTCGATTACTTTTATATTCATTTGGCAAAGGTGGAAATGTGCCTTGTCACAAAATGTGCAGTATTTTTTTTGCTTTTCCTTTATCCCGATCTGTATACAGACTGTAAAGCTGTCATTTCTTACCATTAAACCATTACGCTACTGACTTTTTCTTATGTGAAATCTATATTTTTCCTTCCTATCACTATAAGAAACCAATTTCACTTCCGGATAACTAAATCATTAGGTATTCCTTCTATTATCATTAGATTATCTTTATTATTTATGTCAAGATAAGATTAACAAAAAATTAAATGCAGGTACAACATTCGAGAATTCGTAAACTATTCTCCAGTTAAGAAAAAAACTAAACAATTACTAGAAAAAAAAAATCGTTTTATAAAAAAAACTGTTTGACATACACCTATACATATTATCCTATATGTACACGTAGAGCTAGTGGAAGATAAACTGCGAATCTTTAACACGATACTCCGACCACTCGTGTACGGCTACTTATAAATCAACGCTATCCCTACATAATATTTCTCACAAAAAATATTTCTTGCAACTAATTCGAGTATAAACCTAATTATCATTTATATGTACAAAGCAAGGCACATTCCGCACACAGTTAAAGCCTTCGGCGACCGACCGGGTCGACGCGGACTCTTGTTAATATCGCGAGTACATCACTAACTTACTGCAATAAAAAAACCTATAAAGAAATGCAAATTTACTATAAGTAGGTACTATGAGGAACTATGTCGTGGTTATTTTTTATAAATCTCCTTTAGGAATATAACATGAAATTGTAGCTCTTGATGGTTAATACCAAATACAGGTCTAGTCACTGAGATTATTTCACTGGATTATTTCACTGTTCATGTCAACTGGACACCTAAATATACAATAACAACTATTGCGTTAGATTTCGTCATTACGAATAAAGTAATAATCATTTCCAAATGGAGAATAAGTTTAAAAATCCATATTCTATATCATATAGGTTACAGTATAATGCGAAGCCATGATCGGAATCGTAGGGTGAATCAAATTTGTCTGAGCTGCTTCACAAGTCAGCGAATCAATTAATATAAACGCTTTAAAATGGTCCAATACTTGGTTAATTCAAGTGATAAAATATTGATTCGGAGTTAATTGCGCGACTACATGTAAAAACATTTAAAGTGTTAAAATTTTACAAAATAACAAAACGCTAAAAAAACATAAGCGAACTAACCTAAACGTATTATTTATTTAACTTATAGTAATATCAATTAAAACAAGTTATCACTACCTCGGCCAGCGCTTGCCGACGCGAGGTCTGTAATAGAAAACCTACTTATCGGCCCGAAAACATATATATTGGCCATCGTGTCTCCCCCCCCACGGCGCGCGCGCCGCGGCCCGGCGCCCGAGCGCTGCGAGCGCGCCTGCCAGCAACATCTACACAAAACTACCCTCGCTCCCAATCCTATTTACAGCATAGACAAACTCACTTAAAACGTGACACTGGAAAACACCATGGAACTCTATCATCTAAGTAAGTAATTCATTTTACTTTATCATAAAAATTCAAGGTCCAGTAAAAAATCTTCGTTACTGTTTCGAAACAATACTTAACAAATGTCATATCTTTTTCGATTATTCAACACGGGGTAAATCTGTATGCGTTATGTCAACTATTTATACTTTAATTCAAAAAACATTTTAGAGGTATAACCAGTCTACTAGTTCACGAAGCAGTCTGTAAGATAGATATTTTACTGAAAACCTAGGCATTACAGTTAACAACAGTTTTATGGCTCACTTTGGCACTGCAAAACATCGTTTGAGCAAAACATAATAACTCCCAGTTATTGATTTAAGACTTCGGTACGTTCCCACAGAAGCAGAGTAAGCCGTAAAAGCTGGTTCATTTTATAAACATACTCCCACCACTTTACAGGACTCGGAGCACTTCCCGGAGTGCAGGGCTTCCGTAGAAGTGAGCGCGTCCCGGTATTACAAGCGACTTACATACACAACTAGGTCCATAGTGTCACGCGGGTGAGCCCGGGGCTCCGCGAGGAACAAGCTACAACCTTCGAGCGCTGCGCGGCGCTCAATACGGCCGGTAGCGCGCGGCGACCATCGTGCGGAGCTTTTTCAATTTGGTCAGGAGTTTGTTTTGCTGCTTTCTGAGGCACTCCCGCTCGATTTCCTCCTCCCGCAGCCTGCGACAGAGCGAGGCGGCTTCGCGGAGGATGACCACCTTAGGGGCGCGTTCTTTATCCTTAGTGGCGGGGATTTGCTTCTTGAGTTCGTCGAAGAGGTTCTTCAGGCCGATCCGGCGGAGGCGTTCCATGTCGTTGTGTATGGAGCGGCGTTCCATCTCTGGCGCCTCGGCCTCGGAGTCGGTGTCGGTGTTGGACCGGCGGCCGCGGCGGCCGGGCCCGCGCGCGCGCCGGCGCGGCGCCGGGCTGGGCGGCACGAGCCGCTTGCGCGCCGCGGGCCGCGGGCTCATGGCCGACGCGACCGTCAGCTGGATGTGCTGGCGCTCCTGCGCCGACGGCACGCGCGGCAGCGAGTCCGTGCGCACGTGCGGACTCGACGCGAGCGGGAGCTGCGACGTACCCAGAGACACTACGTCGATTTCCTCCTCTGTAACAACGGAGAACACGTTTAACCATTGCACTTCCTGATTTCAATTTAGGAACCCTTATTCTAATTAAGATCATCGCGGAGATTGGACGTCGATCGGATCCTTGACGCATCCGCGCCCGCACGGCGTGCCGTCATTCATTGAGCGTCATTATTCGCCCACCATAAAAGGCGGGCGCCGTCATAGACGCATCTATAGGATAGATGTAGTGGCGGGGAGATGCGACTGCAGTAGTCAGGTGCGCGGGGCGGGGCAGGCCGTCGACCCCGGCGTACTACCGCAGCGTCTGCCGGCATCGATCCGGGGCTGACGTCACGGCGCCTTTCGCGCCAAAACGAGAGCGTGCATGCGGCACCGCTCAATGGACAGATCACCCGCCTTTAATAAACCGCTCCAAATCGGTTGATTTCAGTCACGTGACCGATTATACAACGCAGGCTATTTCACGCGCGACATTTCCGATATAAATAAATCGGGAGCGCATCCCGCCTGAATAATTCAACGTTTCCACCCGGTTTTATTATAAGCGTGGCTGGATCGTAAAAATGCTAGATTTAGACTGTGCTCCTGCTTTTCCTGGCTAAGATTTATGTTGCGAACTAGCGGCTATCGCGGTGGCGCACCTTCTAAAATAGTTGTTTAGTGGGTTAGAAGGATAATTGTATGCATAGCTCTGGTTGCTGGGCCGAAATGGGCACATTAGGCTGCCTGCCGGTCAAGGCGAGCCGGTCGCCGCAGCAAGGATATCCGAACGGTTGTGAGAGACGTACGGGGTTGGTTGGCGTCAATAGTAACTGCCTCAATACGGGCGTCTCTCTAAATATAATATTCCTGCTTTTTCTAGAACCGAGGCCATAGGGCGCAGGGCTCCCAAATGTACAGGGTACTTAAGTATAACACAAAACCATTCTGAACATAACACATACATACTAAACATTAGCGCCTAATATTACGCCACGTAGTAAGTAGATAACAAGTCTTGTCGCAAGTCAAAGCTGCCAATCTCAGCAGGCAATTATAGTACTTACGGAAAATGTTTTATGTAAGCGGTTGTACTCATGGAAAATGTTCCGTGTAAGCGGAAATGGCCTGGATTCCAGGACTCGAGGAACAATCGATGCGATCCTACGGAACACGATCCGATTACAGGTAAATGACGTTAGGATTGCACGCTAAATAAAAGGCATGAGTTACTACTCGTATTGTAAGCCTTAAATTAATGTCACAGTATTATTACTTGAATTAAACAATCTAAAAAGATGTTTAAGTGGTAAGTCCCCACCCCTGTTCCTACAGCCGGCAATCCGAAACCACCCAAACGATCGATAAAATTTTCAGTGTGAGCGTTGGAATTCGAGCGGAGTCGGTCAACTGATAGTATTTATGATTACGCTATGCGCGCCCGCGCATGGTTCGCGGAAAACGTCGCATGAGCACACGATCCGGTTTCAAATAATTATGTCAGCGGCACAACTACTATGGGGCGCCGAAGGCGGTCCTAGACGCGTCTAAAGATTACTTACTTCTTATCGGTGAAAATAATTTCCGCATTAATAAAAAAACATAAGTTCTTGATACCTACCGCCAATAACTTAAGTTAGGTACAGCCCTAGTGAACGCTCACGCCCAAGGACGTGAAATTCCGATTGCATCTCGTTGTACTTAACTGCTGGAAATAGAAACCAGTTAGCCGGCCAGCTGTTCGTTACGAAATCGAACTACGCAATTCGAGTTTACTACGCGGTGAAAAAAATTGCGTATCGGTGAGTTATCGCGACGAATTCACGCGGCAGACACAGTTTCCGCGTAGAAACAGCGAGTGGGCCAGAATAGGCGCCTGGACGAGTTAGCCAGCGCCCACGAGGCCGTGGGCGGCTATTGTGAGCCGGGGATATTTTCACGTGACGATTTCGCCTGGCGCCAGCGATTAACGGACACCGCGGTATTTGTTTCAGTGTAAGCGATACACCCGGTATTGTCGCGGTGCGCCGCCAGATCCGGTCTAGTGCATATCTATTATATCGCCATCACTCTAGACGCGATTCTCAGAACCGCCGCCGTTCCAATTTTAAACGATACCAGAGATAATCCGCTTTTTATTGTCCGCTCGACCGGTGCCGATACCGGTGGGGTAAAAATGGGCAGCTCTCTCCGCGGCTTGCCGCAGACTTTGTATGTCTTTCCTGCCAGCTGCTAAATTGCATTTTTAAACCGGCGATCTTTTAAATTTCGAACGCTCAAGTCCCAAGATGACATTTACATAAGCGACAAAGGATATGCCTAGCGAGCGTTGACTGCAAAGTTGCATACATATGCAGTGCTATGTTAAAATAGATTACTCACAACTTCTAAGTACCTGCTGTTGCAATTTCACCGTGAGAAAGACAATGAGTCATAGACTCATAGAATTTATAGTGGCTTAGACGGTAATCTCGGTTTAGTGTTTCCCAACAGTAAACAGCTCTCGAAGAAATTAAACAGCGTTTTAACTGATCGTTAGCGACTTTAGTTAACAACTGGGTCTTCATTAAGCAAGTTTGTCGCGAGTGAAATTATAATTTTTGCGAGCGCCTGCAACTCTGAAGAGCCATTGGGAGTCGGAACTCGTTTCATTAAGGGGTGACAACGGGCGTGTTGAAACGATAATTCCAAGTTCTGCTCGAATAGCGCCGGTTAAAAAAGTTTATAGATAGAATGTGATGACGTTGGCGTTTTGTGAATCACCAGGCTAATCTCGCTTCTAAACCAGTCAAGGTCTCGCGTCGGGATGGATCCCGCATTCAAGATGGCGCTAACTAGGATTGATGAGTACATCAATATGACAGACGTCAGACGCGACCTGTTAAGGCAGGGGCGCACGCTCCGCCGCGCCGGCCGTCGAGGCCAAGTTCACTGGCATTTGTACGATAATTAAAAATTATCGTGACGCCGCGCACGCCATCTCATAGCGTGCTCGCGGCGAAGAAAAACTCCAGTCGTTAGGCGCGCGATAATGGACGCTGTTTCCAATTCAAATTTGGATCGCGATATTGAACACTCCTTCAGTTGATCTCAAACTCTACCTTTTAATAGATTAAGTTGTATTTTTTTATCAACAAGATAATACAAAGTAGGTGATACTTAACAATTTTATTACAGAAAGGGATTTCCTCAATACGAGTATTGATAAAAACTTAAGATTTATAGTCCTGTCTTTAAATTTGAGTAGCTTCGCCCTTAACATCGGCCTATACCGACACAACACCCAAGAATACTAATTAGAATGAACATCCGTTTTCTAATAAGAACTCGAACTTTTAATAAGAGCTTCTTCATTTCCCCACGGAAACCGTTTACTTGCCTCTTAACATTTATTAATTAACTTTTTTATCTTATCATCATAGTACTACTTCCTTCCACTAATTTACTATAAAATTTTTTGTTTCACGCTAATTAGAACGCACCCGTAAGATTTAAAAAAGGAGCTTACCATAGACAAGCATTTTTTTTACTTGAGTGAACCGATGTTGCCAACCGTCAATAACGACGTATCGAAGGTAGGTTTTCAATAACGCAAAAGAAAACTCGGTCATCTGGTTAGTAAGAAACCACTAGAGGCGGCTAAAACAGACGATGGTAATTTATAGGTCCGAGTATCATGGCGGATCGATCGGGCCGCCATTCCGCGACCTTGGCGAGGTTACACGGAAGTTCACGGGCGCGCGTGCGTGTTAAAAATGTGACGCAAGTTCCCCATTGGCTAATTTGTACAAATATTAATAAATGTTTAGTGTCTCTTGCGAGTCTGTGGACCGAAATAGACGCCACGTAGATGTAATGTAACTATGTAAGGTAATAATAAAAAGGTACTATGCCCAGTGATCTAAATACGTAAGTAGTTGATGTGCGTAAGCTTTTTTTAGGTGAGTTACATATAATTTTTTTATGTCTACATTTTGACCGCTAAAGCAGAGGTTTTTTTTTATATGCTGTAGGCACTTAGGCAGGCACCTATGCCAACCGCGCGCGGTATAACTCGACTCATCAAAATCCATCACGTGACTAACAAGGCGACACTTCCGGGCAAGTTATTCGTTTAACGCGCGAATGTTGCGTCATTATTATTATCATCGTTATCTCAGCACCGACACACCCTAGAGACAGATCAATACCAGATATTTAAATTTTACGCCTCTTAAAATATGTCGTTTACTAATTTAATGTGTGAACGACGTAGTGGAAAATTAACAGATTCCACAAATAAAAGCGATTTGCAAGATCATAAAATTCATAAAGCAATATTAAAAATTATCTTGTTACTGTGCCACCTACTTATCAGTCGTCAGCATACTTTAGGTTTTTAGTGATAAGACAAAACGAATTTATGTTAGGGTGTCACATTGCTTATTGTTATCGGCATTGATAAATTGCGAAGGCCGTGCTGAGGCCAGGCGCTTCTACTGCGAGTATGTGTCCATCACGATATTCACGATGTTCCTTTACAATCTGTACTACAATACTACTACACATACTTAGCGATTGTGGATATCTATGCGTGCATAGTATGCGATAACGTCAAGGCCTTCTGCAATACATAACTGCACTGTGTCGCGTTACATTACATTTGTTTAAAATTTTAAATCATGATAGTTTTGATAATGCGTGCGCGTGTGGTATATCGTGTCTTGTCGCAGTGGTATCGCAATGTTTAGGTATGTTTAATCGAGATCAGGTGTTCGAATGTGTGTCAGGCGGGTTGGCCGGCGAGGCTGGGTTAGGTTAGGTTAGGCTTCTAAACGATCACGATATTTAGGTCGCCGCTTGAAGTCGAACAGAATCGTACCGCGCAAATTGCTTTAACTACGCGCCCGAGGCTTTTATTACGTTAGCAACACGATAAAATATAAAATTCCTTACCAATACTTCATGCCAAACAGTTTAAATACCAGGCCTGGTTAGCATAAGTTATCGTTTCAAAATCGAGGTAAAAATTATAGCCTCATGCGACTTAAGGCGCGTGATCTGTCAAGCATAATTTCTACATCCCAAATATAGGTTCGGAGAGAATGTTACTATACAAGACAGCCTTGGTTTCAGATCTAGATTGATATCCACGTGTGTTTAGGGCAGGCCGAAGCGGATCTAATGGCCCGAATTGCTCTTTTAGGATTTACGAATTCAACTATGCGTATAACTTATAAACTGGCCTAGTTATCTGGATCTAGTTTCGCGCTACGCTATTCATCATTTTGCAATCTATCACGATAGTGTTCGCGGGTCAAAGCCGCCATTATTTAAAAAGGGTTATCTGGACGAAGTTTACTATCTTGACAGGCGCCACAATTAAATGAACAGTAGGTATAATACGATTATTAAATAATATGTGAAACTGTGAATGTGCCAGACTGTAAAATGTAGTCTTGATATTTTTATGGTTTTCCTAATAAATCATGATTTACAACTACACAACGTGCGGCATTAACACTTTGCAGCTAAACAACGCTGCAGTAAAATGCTTAGCGATAAAACAAATCATTACAACGTACGCTGAAGCAAATTGGCGCGAAAATGTGACAACTTTGACCGTTAACTGTTTGCTGCACGGCAGGCGTAGGCGATAAAGGAGCGCATGCGCTGTAAAATTTTCGCGCACTCCGAGCTTGTGATGTGACACGGACCCTCCCTAATCGATTAATCGAGTTAATGCTTATTCACAACGACGATTGGTTTGTTAAAAAATACACTCGAGTAGTAAATTTAATGTCACGTTTCTACCCATGTGTAGTAAGTTAGTATCTAACACCGACGCCTCGTTAACTAAAGGAAAAGTAGATGTTACCCAATGATTTTCAATCACGATTACTGGGACGCTGTCTATCAAATTGTCATCCGGCCGCAGCTAGACATGGAAGTACTCATTCCGAACCGGTCTGGCGAGCCGGGCTCCACTCCAATGAGATTTCATTTCATTCCGCTGCATTCTTATACGAGTAACGGTCTAGACGCAGCGAGACTGCCAAGGCAACCGTAAACCTGACTCGGTTCCTTTTTTAACTCAGCAATTAATAACAGATCGGTAATTACTGTAAATAGTGTAGTTTTAATACTAATAAAAGTTCCAATGTAAACAATCTTGGTGCCATTAAGTATGCCAATAATGACCTTGCTCATTGTAACACAGATAGCTAAAGTGCAAATGATAATATTATGTTTACATTAATAATAATAATAATAATAAATATCAGGGGACAATGTCACACCAATTGACCTAGTCCCAAACTAAGCTCTAGGCTTGTACTATGGGTACTAGACAACGATATAAATACTTATATAGAGAAATATATACTTAAATACATAGAAAACATCCATGACTCAGAAACAAATATTCTTGCTCATCACACAAATATCTGCCCTTACCGGGATTTGAACCCAGGACCGCTAGCTTCGTAGGCAGGGTCACTACCAACTAGGCCAGCGCGTCGTGTAAGTTATGTTGCAATTGCTAATTAATTACAAACGAAGTAGGTATATTATGTTCAACTATATTCTTACGGAACTACTTGTCTGTCAGTCACAAGAAAGTATCGGACAGTAAGTGCATTCCAACATTTTTTAATCGGTTGATAGTTGATTTCTAATCCCCAATCAATTTAGAAACATGTTTTGTAGTAGCGGTGAGTGTAAAATGCATGTCTTCGAGCGGCTCCAGCCAGAGTATGTTAACCCGGTCGTCGCGGCGGGATACATCAATTCGCAGAGGATGCGTCAAGGGCGGGACGTCGCGGTCGACGTACTAGCGACCTCAGTCCTACTCTAAACGTGACCTGTCACGAGAAAACTGCTGCACTAATTCCTATTCTAATTAAGCGTGTCAATCCCGAGAGATGAGCGGTCGGGTGCGGAAGGTTGCGCAATTTGACATTAAGGAAGGTTGGGACGTTCAAGGTCGCAATGAACGAAGGTCCCGGAAGAGCGGAGCTGCGGGTGCGTCTAGACGCGGTGGGGGCGCGGGGAGACGGTCGATACGCGTCGTTTCCCGCGCTCGCTTGGCGCCTGCGTCCTCGCGACATCCCGGTCAACCCGACGTTTAAGCGTCTCTCTCAATTCGGAAGGGTAATATTTCGCGGATAGGAAGACGCTGCTGGACGCATGTACTTGGAAACTTTGACTTGCGACTTGAATTACGTTCAAACTATTTTAAAAGACACATTATCCAGTATTTAGGATGCTTCGATGCTCAAAATTTCGACAAAACATATTGCTAATAGCAATACAACCATTATTAATATCACAAAGTTCTGATTTGCCCAAAGGTCAACTGGTAAAGAATGATATTAGGTATTAACTTCGTCTTTTGTACTCAAATTTGTATTTATGTGCAATAAATATTAAAGAAATAAACAATCAAATAGGTATATATTAACTAACCTGATTCACAGGAGTCAGATGGTGTCTGCACGCCGAGGTTATCGAACTGTTGCCTGGCGAGGGTGTAGGAGTGGTCAGCAGCAACTGCAGCGGAGTCTCGCAGCAGGCGAAGCGCGGTACCGGCGACATCAACAGCGTGGCGGAACTGTGGTGGCTCATCGCCATCCAGTGAAGGTGGAGTGTCCGGTCTAGGCGGTGACATGTCTCGTCGTAGCAGACTCTGCCCTGGCCCCGGCGTCGCAGCCCGAGACAGCTCAGATGGAACGAACGTATTTGTAGGATGAACGGAGTCAGCACACGAGCCTGCCCACATACAATCGTGGTGGACTATATTCTCTTTATGTTCTTGTTCTTCTGGAGCGTCCAGTATTCTCCAATCAATTTCATCCTGAAGCATGTCTTGAAGATCCGCAGGTGGCACTAGGTCCAGCCTCTCCGCTTCATACTGGATCTGAGTCCAGAATTCTGATGTGTGAGTCAATTCCAATGACTCCTCGTCCAACGTCTCCCAAGTGTCGAATTGAAATATCTGTGTGTCGATTGAAGCCGACATTTTTGTTTATATCTAAGGACTAACTAGTTTTAAAGCTAAGACGAAGTCGTCGATATCACAGGGCCCCTTATCACAGGAACGATGCGCGCGATGGGTTCAACGCACACCGTCTGCAACAACCAAAAAAAAATAGAATGATTTAGGATGCAAGTTACAGTCCAATATTTTATATGTAAACACACGTCTGACTGAATATTGGTTCTATGCGAAACATTAAAAAAAAACCATAGAATATTGAATAGTTTTTAAAATAAAAATTTGAAATATTTTAATTGTACCTCAATTAATTGAATTCCGAGTTTCTAATAATCAAGTTCACGGTTGCAAATATCCAAGTCCACTTTAAAATCACTTGTACTTAAGAACAAGTCACAACAAATAATATAAAACAAAAAGATTTAAAATTAAAAAAAAAGTTGTCAACGAGTGTTGACCCTCGTATATTTACAAACAGCTGTTGTTGCTAAAGGATGCTAAAGTGGGAAGCGTTCGCGACGAAGCCCGAAACTAGACTGAAGTCTGGATGCGAAACCCAACAGTTATAAAGAGTGGGATGGCCTTGGGACTTATCCCACTTTTGTCTAAAAACAAACACTGGCCTGCCAAAGCGAATAGAAAAGAACAATTGTCGAACGGTCGACTTTCTCCATTGTAGACATTTTTACCTGAGCCCAACACTAATTCTTGAAATTTTTTGCGCGTCACTCAAGCCAGGTACGGATTTCCGCAAAAAGCCATTTTGTTTACAAACGAATATTGGCGCGAAATGAGTAGGTATTTTGTTTACCAATACTACGGGCTTCGTCCGAACGCACCGGCAACTTCTCCGGTGAATTAATGCTGCAAACAGATTTTTCCCGCCATTTCTTAAAGTTATGGAAATAATGGTTTTTTTAGCCTAGAATTAGAATTTTGGCGAAGTAATGGGTAAATTTGCATGCAATATAAAATATTAGTAATATTTTAAGAACTTGAAAAAAATAAGATTTTCAAGCATTGCAATAAATTGGCGATGTCTAATAAATGCAACAAAAATATATGAGAAAAAGGTACCTAATAGGTTTTACTTTGACTTTATTAGTTAATTGCCCAGGATCCAAATTTATCGTAGTAGAAGTAAAAAATATAACTTGCAAAATTGTAAGAACCATGAGCGCCCACTTTCAAGTGACCACATTATAGATGTGCTAACGTATAAAATAGGCAGGACTTATTATTTAAAATTATGAAATTGATTTCATTCATGTTTGAGCTTAAATACATAATTTTGATCTTTTTAAAAATTAAATAATATGTACTTTACAATAATCCTACAAATAATTTTGAACTTGAATAAAAATATGTTAATACTAAATAGGTACCTATTTAGTTGCAAATATTTTTATTTATATTTAAGTACCTACTAAAATTATAATTTACGTAGACGCAGGTACTCGAGAAATTACGATGTTTTACATAGACTATTTCACAGCCCATACATAAACATTACACAACTATAATTCGAAATTGTGCAATAGCTACTTTGTTTGGTAAACGTGACCTGGAACTCGCACAATTTCCATAATTTATCTACAATTACTGAAAATTACTTAGATCATTAATTTAAATTTTAAATGTTTAAAAGTTATCAAAAATATCGGACGGCCTTTTTCCGCGTTTAATACATAATTTACACACAGCCTTAATCGCGAGCGGAGTTAGCCGCGAACGAATGTGCGGCATTCGGACGCTGCATTTTCGCAGAAAAGTACCCACCACTTGCCGGCTAAAGGCAACGCCCTGCTCGGCCGAAGTATACATAGCTACTACTTACAACCGCTCGCAATCCTTTAAAACACACTGAAACACCGGCTACTCTAGCCGACTAAAGCACAAGGAAAGCACTAGAATAATTCAACTCACCGAAAAGTTTGTGCAAAACGCGATCCGGCCGCGGCCGGCGAATCACACAATTTTACTAAAGATTCTTCAGAATCTTCGACAAAGTTTTTTCCGTACACACTGCGTAACACTCACTGAGACTATGCGGTTGGTTATACAGTGTAAACTGTTAAATACGATTCGTCTACCGAGACCTCCAATTGAGTTAGGCAAACACTGAAACATTATTCGGTAGCCGGCCGGGTGTAGAAGCGCGCGAGCGACTCGATAGGCGCCGTGGACACGACTGGCGGCAGCGAGTAGCGAGCGCCGAACCGATTCCTACCGGCGCGCCGCGCCAACGCGGGGCGCGCTGCGCAGCGCAGCCCCGCACCGCCGCCGCGCCCGGCTCCCACCAAACCATTCTACTATTTCTATGATAATACACTTAAAACACACCGAAACTTCACTAAAATCCTCTAATTACCCGTAGATTTTAACATATAAACCATAATTTCAAAGCTTTCGCGAGTACAAAACGTAGTATTCGCGATTTTTGATGAAGCGTCTTGGGGGGGGAGGGCTCTCCGCCCGCCGCAAGGAACTCTACAAAGAATACGTCTGTTGTAGTGTGTAGATTCGGTGGTGTGCGTGAGGCGCAGAATGCTAGGAAGGAGGCACATCTAGTAGATGTACTTTGCTTGCTTTGCCTCTAGTTTCATTTAATTTCATTTCATTCGGCCGCGGGCCCTCTCAGCGAGTGGTCATGTCGGTCGTCGCGGCACGCACAGCTGCGGAGATCGAGCGAGTAGTCGGTCGGCATTCCTCGGCAAGCCAGCTTTATGGCGCGAAGTAGAAATACCTGGGCTCTAGATGAATTGCGATGCCTTATTTATTGACCGTTGGCTGCAAACAATTAGCATTTGTGGGGTCCTGCGATTATAAAAATAGGCCAAAGCATCTTTGAATAACTTTCGGGCAGAATCTACTTACTTGAATGGTGAATGATTAATTGAATTACTTAATTAGAATAATGGGTAATGAGGCCAGAGTCGGTTAGCAACAGTTGTAGTCGATAATTCGTACCTACCTAATGCTACCTAATTGATTTGATACGTTCGGCTCGTTTATAGAGGCGTTAAATAATCGACTCACTCGTGACAACCGCGCTCGAGTCGGTAATTAACACCACTGATTCTATGAAATTAGACTTAACAAGTAATTAATCACAATAATCACAGGGTGACACTATATTGACACCGGACATAGGTTGTTAGTTAAGTACCTAGAGGTACTTACCTAAACCTTACTCATACTTTAAGTAATTACTTAAAGTATGAGTAAGTCTACATACAAATGCCCATATTTCTGTTAATTCTAGGATTTTTTTCAAAGAAAAAATCTTATTTACGTAGTTCCTCCTCTCCGCTCCTCTGCAGCTTGCTCCTTTAGTGATAAGGTCCCGGCAAAACTTCCCCCTTGATTGGAAACTTTGGAAATTTACTTATTTACTTTAAACAAAACAAAAGAGGAACTTACTTAGTTTACGTTAGCTAGGAGCTAGGAGGTAGGTACCTACCTACTTAATAATAAATTTGATAATTATTTATTTATTTACATAGCTTACGTAACTCATATGACATCTGTCCACTAAGTTAACATAGACAGTTGTAAATGTTTAAATCGATGCCCAAGTGCCAGTAAGGTAACCTCCGTACTGGTAAAACAGTGACGGCAGGTAATTCAATTTGAATTGTAGGTACCTAGTTACCTACCTACCAAAGTAGGCTATGCAATAATAATGTAATGAATGAAGTGGGTAAGTACATACCTACCTACATCACAAGTATCCAAAACCTACAAGACTGAAGTACCTACCTACCTTCCTGAGTCATTCATTAGTGTAATTAGGAACCTTTTATTAAACCTACTTATAAATTATACGGGAATTGAATAGGTAGGTAAGTTATTAAATTTGTGACCATAGTTGGTAGGCTATGAGCCTAGAGCTTAGTTTGAGTCTAGGCCAATTTGACCAGTCCTTGTTTTTTTTTTAAATTAAGTAAGTACCTACCTGTCCTTAAGACCTAAGTATTATCTAAATAGAACATGAAATTTGCGATGACGACACTACAATAAAACAATAGTCTTACATTATTATGTATCTATTTAATCATCTTTTCCTAGCCTAGTTTATCCTTATCACCTTTTGGCTTTTACCACCAATTTTTTTGCGTCGGAATTTCCTTATGCTTACCTAGGTACACATACATTCCTAAATGTCAAATGTTTGACAAATATATTATTTAGGGTAACAACGCCCAAACTATCGTAACTAGTAATAAGTTTAAAAATACATAAGTACTTAACTAGGTAGTAGGTACTTACTTAACCTAAAGCAACGAAAATCACGAATTAACCACAGTCAACGCGATCCCAGCCCAAGAGGCTTATTAAGCCCAAACATTAAATTCGCATTATCTATTATACAAAAAAAATGGCCCAAATGTAAGAAACGTTTTTTTTGCACACGCAAAGGGCCTCTTTCATAACTGATTCAAATGGACATCCTGTACTTAGCAACAGCGGCACCACTGCAATACGAACCTTAAGCCTTTGTAATAAAATTGAATATAACTGTCCTTATTTTCACACAGTGGTCCTGCGTACGGTAAGCAACGGAAGTTTGCCCTTAAGATGTGTTGAATATTAAAGTGATAAGACGGTGTTTGTGTGGGCTAGGGTACGGTATACGTTGAGGATTCGATTTAGTATAATCGGACGAGTTCAAGGTCAGACCTGAGTAGGTGTGGAGATTCGCCATTATTCGTTTTATTTTGACTACCTACGTATGTTTTATATAAAGATCGTTAATTTAGAAGTATGTATTTCCTAGGTCCTACATTAAATACTACTCTTACTACGTAGGTAATCTAGACATTACATTATGTAGCATAAAAACAAAGACGCTCCCGCCGGCTGTCCCTCACGGTCACGGACTTTAATTGATATACCACTATAAAACCTCGTCGTATAAAACCTACGATTAATTCCCATGTAATTTATATCTCGTCACTTGACGCTGTCATTATGACAGGGTTGCGTAGTGGCACAACAATTAAAGTCCTTGACTGTATGCTTAGATTTTTGAACTACGCAACGGATTTTAATATGGTTTTAATCAATAGATAGTGATTCAAGAAGGTTTTAAGTATAATACATTCTGGGTTATGCACGGGTGTTACTGAAAACTCAAAGTTACGTAGAGAACCTCTCAAGTTACGTAGAGAACCTCTCAAGTTACGTAGAGAACCTTTCAAGTCATCAAGTGAGTCGTGTGTGCTTCATGTAGGCATTGTGCAATAAAATATGAATAAATATAATTATGTAGGTAACCTGCATCTGTAACATTATATTCCAATAACTTAGAAAACCATTTCCTTGATGTCATGTGTCTCATTTTGTTCTATCTACTCAATTTTGGTTTTAAGTTTTTAACCGCCACATTTCAACAATAAGGCTAGAAAACAATAAAATTAGCATAATCAGTATCTTTCAGTACTAGGTACCCTTACCCAGCTTAATATAACAATAGCCTGGGTTTTCCATAGATAAGGAATTAGGGTACTTACACTAACAATAATTACGTACTGACAATAAAGTCAAAGTGCCGACAGCTGTGAAATTACAATTATTATCGTTATTTGTCGGTATGCTTTGTGAATATGTTTAGAATTAACGGATACCATGTTTTTTAAGGAAACGTAATAAAAATATAAGCTCGCAAATAGCATTCTTAGAAAACAATTGTGTTTTAAGTTAAAGATAAGCTTGTAGTTACGTTCGTTTACAAAATTTACAGAGAATTAAGCCCGTCACAGACGACGTTATAATAATTATATGAAAACACGGAAATATGTATTATAGAAAGTACGAAAATATACATCCAGCCCATTCATTATACTGGCGAGGCAAAAGAGATAAATATAATAATTGCTATGTCTAATATACATCAATATATAGTATAGCTATAGTATAGCTGCGTGTGTGAACTCTGTCAACTAGTACGAGTAGGTACGGTAAATATATCGTATACATAGCGTAGCTTCGTGCGTGAGCCCCCTTAAAGAAAACTCATTCAGCCTATAGGGAATGATCAATCCATTGGATATTATTAAGCTCATTCGCCATCAGTCCAAATGGACCTGGTCCAATCTTAGCCAATCAAATGAAACGACACCAAAATGTTAGCCCACTCACGACGGCGATATTTTTTCACTCTTCGATCATCATCAGCCACAGCGCAAGGTTCATACAATCAAACAAATGACAGTTGAGAAAAATAACTGGGTTGTCATCAGTCGAAAATGTGGAACGAAGATTTGATATTCAATGGGCTGACCGAAAATGGACGCCTCAATTTTCGGACATCTCTGTACTGACCTATTTGAATTGATCAGTCTGTATACATTTATTATATTTATTTTATTTTTCTTGCACTAGAATAATAATAATAACTTAATACCTAGTGGCATTCAGTTGCATTACTTGACATAAATGTAAAAAGACGGACCATGAATGCCGTAATAAAGAAAAGGTTATGTATTAAAATAACTTATTTTATCCCCTTTACAAAAACGGATCAGTCCTTCCATTAGCATCATTGGTCCCATTGATTACCAAAACATCATTACCACAAATTTTATAAAGCCCGGTTCATTGACCTAAACCAATTCACTACCCAGCTTCCTACAATCCATACCGAACTGACCCCATATTGTCCCTCTCGGCACTGAATACAGTAACGACCTTACAAAAATCTGGCCAAAACCAGTTTATGAATGGCCAGAATGATTTATTATCAGTTGTACGTAATTTATAAACACTTCTTATTTTCCAGTGCTAATTACTGTTTAAAAAAATAAAACCGCTTGATAGTTACGTCTTAATTTTGTTGCACTCCACTCCATTGAACATAAGGGCCTTACGGAAAAGTACTGGTGTATATCAAGAGGGAAGAATAAGTTAATTTATATACTTAGTAATAAAACTAATAAACCAACCTATAATTACAGTCATACAACACATTCCAGTTTATTTATTTAAAAATAAACGTGCACAAATTTTAAATTTTAAAATTAAGATCCAAACAGTGTAATGGCCTAAATTTAGCACATAGCACATTTGATGTCGTTTTGAATTTTTATGTTATTGATTTGTAATAGGACTTTAATCACACACCTTAGAAAAATACACAGCAAGCTCTAGAAAAAAAAGCGGTTAAGTAGTTCTCCGTATTAAATTTGCATGCAAGAACGTTTTTCATAGCTGTGATGCTTTTTTGTATAACAGAGCTTAAAGAGACTAACGAGTTTAATTCTGGCTTAATATAACACTTCCTCTTCTGTTCAAAATGGATTAAGTACCAAATTATTAGTAACATTGTTCGCATTGTTGTGTTCCGGTTTGGGGATAAGACAGCCGGTGTAATGACTAGCATAGAGGCATTCCATCTTAGTCCTCAGGGTTGGCAGCGCATTTGCAGTCTTAGGCTTGCAGTCTTGTGAATGCGAATGTCTATGGGTCACAGTTTCCACTTACCACAGGTGGCCTGTGTGCTCGTCAGCCTTCCCTATGCCATAAAAAAAAAAATTGAGCTTACTGACTCGTATTTACTGAAACAAATAATGTTATATGATTTGTCTAAGATGTGTGTCAAGAACCTCAACAAGTCACATTAGTTTTATTTAGATTGGAACTGAGAATTTGAAGCTGGAAATTTCCATACCAAATACCCCCTTAAACCTGGTCAGATTGTACTGGTTTATGAATATTTTATAGATACAAAAAAAACTAGGTCTATAATAAAATCTAATAAACTTTGAAAAATAAAAAATAAAATTATTGAGCTTTTTTGACAGCTACGCGATTTAAGCGTCCTCCTCTTGTAATACATTTCCAATTGTTTTTTTTTAATTTATCTATGGCATAAAGAAGGTTAACGACCACACAGCCCTTCTAATGGTATACAACAAATAATTATTTACCAATTGATCAAGATGGACTGCACTAAACTTTTAATTTAGCCCCACTGCATAAATAATTATTATTTCGTTCTCTAAAAATTTAAAGTAGAAATAACTTTAGTAATTGCTAGCACTAACTATTTACGTATTAGAGCAATTTCATTTCCTGGTCTCACCCTAACGTAGATACATTGTTAAAGTAACAAAAAATAGATCTCAGTGCGAGGGTAAGGGTACCCCTTTTGTGGATAGTTCGCACTAGTTGGACGAGAAGGCAGAAATCACTTTAATTCTAAGGGTTCAGTATTTGTGAGTTGAAAAGCTGTTCAGTTACATACATACATACATCCTTCGTAAGCTAGAATTTATTATACATAAAAACCTTCTGTGAAAAAGTATGTAATTGATGGTGAGAACCGCATCAAAATCCGCAGCGTGGTTTTAAGTTAGCGGATATATGTAGATGCGGAAAGAGACTTTGTTTTATACTAGGTACCTATGTGATTGATAAAAATTAAGATGAATAAGATTTGTAGATGCTGAACTAAGTAACTAAATCAGTGCCTCGAGTGTTAGTTGCTGTTCACGCGGCAACCCGTCTCGAACGCGAAAGTGACCATGTTATTGAAACGAGAAACGCAAACGCGATCGAGACGTTTTTGTGAATGTAAAGATACACCAGAGGCTCAGACCCGACACTTCGATCTATCAAAAACTTTCGGATAATAATAGTAAATCGTATTGTCAAAATATTTTTTCTAAAGGCTGGTCCAAGTCATTAAAAAAGTATTTGGGATTATACCTGCAAAATAACAACAAACACTTTCCCTTACTTTCGCGTTCAGGTAAACACAACACCATAAATCTGTCTGTACATTTTTGCAACTAACTTTTATTGTTCTTAATCTGTTGAAATTCAATACAAGTTTATGATGGTATTCTACCTGGCTAAGACGAATAGCTGTATCTCAGACAAAATTGCTGAAGCAAGAGAAACCTCACGGAAAAGGATCGAATCTGCTTTGGCTATTGAATTTGCGATATCGCCTTTTGGCTTATGAGGACAGTAGCGGTATTGTTATTAGGAAAAGGCGTCAAATTCCCCTCGGGCCCTCTTCGAAAGATGTAATTCCCTTGTTTGTTTGTATTTTATTATTAATACATATTTAGTTTATTAAGGTGTTATTCTAGGCATGTCAAAAAGAAGATGGTAAAATGATTTGGAAAAAACAATCCAGACTGGCAAGGAATGACTAGATAGGACTCGAGTAATGAGAAGAAGCCTTCGCCTACCAGTGGGACACTAAGCTATTAACAAGAAGAAACGTTAAAAACGAGTACCAAGTAACGAGTGAGTAATAATTAATTGCCGTGTTTGTCCTAAAATTAGGACAATTTTTAAGTCCTAACCGAAAAACGGGATAAGGTCAACGAACCCACGGAGCCCTAAAAGCAACAAGTGCTCTTGATGAGCGGCAGCTTGTTTAAAAATAGGGTTGTCACCCAACCCGTCATAATCCCTCAGGGTTGGCAGTACTATTATTATTTTGACGAGCTCCGCAGGTCGCCGCAACATAATAATAGAAATATTAACTTTGAATTCATCTTCATTTTAATATAGTTATGATTGAGGGCAGACGGTTAACCGGATTAAATTGATATTAAAGAGTTAACGTGTCAAAAACCATTGCCGTTCCGGGCGCCATTGCTGTCAAGTGTTGTTATTCGTTGAATAAACAATAAATCATGTTTTAAGGAGTGCGGTTTAGCTTTGGAATTTTTTGTTATTATTAACATTAAGGTTCTATTAGTTAAATAGCAAATAATATTGATTTCGGTTGTTTTCTATTAAAAAGTTGTAACAATAACTCCATTGAAAAGATCGTTTGTCGGGTCATTAAACCCTAGCACGAGGAAAACTTCGCCCTAAAAAAATATTTTCTGTTTTTTCTAAATACTTCCTTGATTTCAGTTTTTAAAGTTTGTTCTCATTCATTATGCTAGGGGTCAGTGATCAAACGGCTTTTTATTGTATGGGTTTTTTTTATGATCTGAAACGTAATTACCACTTCTATGTCCACCTGGAAAAGGACCTTTCAAATGTCGTTTTTTTTAGATATAATGCGGTCATAAATTTATCTTTTTAATATTGGTCCGGAAAAACCGAATAAAACAGTAATATACGAAATAAAGGATTTGTTTCTACGTAAAGTCGGGCTATTCTTTTGAGTTTACTTGAGTATTGCGCGTAAGTAACTTTTTGTTTAAGCTCGTTTTCTGTTGCTGTTATGCACCGTTATAGCTTCACAGGAAATGATATTAAATATGTTTTATCTTAGTGATTTATTAATCTAGGTATTACGGATACTTTATCGTTAGGTATATCGCCGGATATCTAACCACCTTGAGTCAGTAGTCTATTTAAAACTAGTAATCTTGTAGATTAACTTTATTTTTTACGGCAGCTTAGTGTTGGTTTAATATGGCTGTCCACTTTTATTTATTATGTTATCATGACTACTAATTTACACAAAATGAATTCTGTGGAATTTTGACTTTAAATTCTTGCTTTTTACGTAAAAAAGAGACAAGAGTGTGGTTATTATGACGTATCTGTGCAATTCATTTCACGCTGAGAGAAAAGCACAGAGTTATGTAACGGCTATAGCTGCGTCCTTTACGCTCACCGTAAAATGAACTGCATAGCCAATTAGCCATGTCATAATAACTCCCCAGGAATCATGTAAAAAGTAAATTGTTTAGATTAGATTACATATGCCTATGTTTTTTTTGGTATCTATTTGTTCACAGCCTATTTCTAAAAATCACTGCTCTAGGCCGGGAGTTTTATTTAACTTTTTAGCTAACCTAAATGATACTAAAAACTCATTTTAATCGTGAGTAAAAATAATACAGCCCTATTCAAATACTCTTGATTTTGTAAAAATCAAGAATGGTCAAAGTCAAAGTCAAAATACCTGAATACAATTTTGTTACCTACCCAACTAGCAAAATTGCTATATTACGATTGATTTATAAGGGAATAACTCTTGTACACGTTTTGTAACAGCATTATATTTACAACTCTCCTTATAAAAGCATGTAACAAGTGTTTTTTGCTAACATGGTAAATAAGTCTTATCACTTAATCTTACATACCTTTATATAACCAATTTAAATATCCTTTATATAACAAAGGACATATAGACGCATATAATATGGCTTTTTGGACTCATAATATTTTAGACTTGTAGTCGCTTTCACCTTAATCTTACAGACGTTTATATGACCAATTTGAATGTCCCTTATAAAGCAACGGACATATAGAAGCATATAATATGGCTATTCAGACTCATAATATTTTAGCCATATACTCGCTGTGACCTCACACTTAGATACGTTTATATGACTAATTTAAATTTCCCTTATAAAGCAACGGAAATATAGAAGCATATAATATGGCTTTTCAGACTTATAACATTTTAGCCATGTAGTCGCTTTGACTTCAGTCTTACATATGTTTATATAACCAAATTAAATGTCCCTTATAAAGCAATGGACATAAAGAAGCATATAATATGGCTTTTCAGAGTAGTAATTTCAGCCGTGTAGTTGCTTTGGCCTCATACTATTTATAAAATTAATATGACTATTATAAAACCTATATCCTTGTAGTGTTTATCAGAATGCAGCTTAAAAACTACTACAAAAAGGTAAGTTACATAGCTTCTATAAATAAATAAAGTGTTGACTGAACCTCTATGTAGCAGCTACAAGAACGTTAATCTTATATGTACGCTTAACTTTGCCTTTACATAACTTTGACATCAGCCATGACAGCCTTTTTAGAATTTGTAACTATATCGTGACTTCGGTATTTATTGTGAAAATGGATTTAAATCAGTGGAAAAGGTTAAAGCGAAGTGGTGCCTATAGAAGAAACGTGAAGAAAAGATACGAGGCTATGATGTCATCGAATTCATTATCCTCAGCTGCGAGTTCGTCCAGGGCAGAGATGATAGAAAATGTTACGGGTTCCGTAGAACTATTTTCACAAAACGTTAATAGTGATACCCTCGCCGAAGATTACCCATCTAGTCAAAGTGATAATCAATCGCCTGATGAGTGTGACAGTGACACAAAGAGTGAAATGGATAAAGACGGGTTCAGAAATTATATAGCTACTAGGGCTGTGGAGTATAACATTACGCATTGTGCTTTAAATAAACTTTTCAAAATTGTGAATAAATTAGTACCCTATTCATTCATATACACTTCTTCGTGTTATAATGCTTACCCGTTCGAAAATAAACTACAAATGATTAAAAGCTTGTTAAGGCAAGGAAATAAACCCCAACTACAATATCATCTGATGGTACTTTTGGTAATAACAATATATGGCTAAAAGGAAATCGTATTGAAAATATAAGTGATGCTTACGAACAGCCTATGAAGTCCTCATTGCTAAACATCTACAAATGCGATTTAGGGAGCATTAACAAAACCATAAATATTGGTTTTTTGGCAACTGATATAAAGTGCAAGTTAGTTAGTGTTAAATACGATACTGAATTGTATTTTATACCATTATTACACAGTCTTTAACATAATAAGTAAAGAAGGCAAATAAAATAGTGTTTTCATGCAAAGTTTTTTTATTAATCAATTATCCATAGGTAATATCCAAAAACGAAGCAACACAATTCGTGGAAATCATCCTTTGTCAAGAAACAGTCCACATCCATATTCTTTAGGTACTGTCTCGTTTCTGTAGAGTAAAAAAAAAACAAAGTTATTCATAAAATTTACAAATGAAAAATATTGGAGGCTGAACCCTAAATCTTTCAAAATGGTTGAATAATGTTTACACTAGCTTTCTACAATAAGGGTATTGTACTCATAAACGGTTTATTAAAACATAACATTTGCTAATTATTCTTGTAGAAGCAATTAATAGGGACTCTCGAAAATAAAATCGATTTGTGAATTATAAAAAGACAGAATTAAAGCGGCGCATTAAAAATATGTCATAAAACTTACCCACAATTCTCACAAAACTGGCGTTTCCAATGCGTTTCCACATAAACAACAACATAAACGAAAAAAAAGCAGCACTCTGATCCAGATAATAATATTTTTCTATTTTTATAAATGGCGTGAAACAAATGACTGCATGAACCGTGAATAAATAATGAAGTTTACATTTTCGTATTGCATTTGCTACTACACGAGGAATCCCCCTCATAGTAGAATTTCGTTAGCCGTTATAAGGGTAATTTGTTACGTAAAAGTAAATGTATTGCCTACTTATAGCTAATCAGCCATACAGTATGCGTTTACATGGCGTGTTTAAGGGGAATTAGCTTATTATAAAGTAACTATATAATGTCTACAAGGTTTTAAGCCTTATAATTTGCGCCCTTTTACAGTCTTGTTAGCGTTAATATGACCTTTATAAAACATTTGTTTTTGGCTTTAATGACATTTATTCAGCAACTTTTTGCTACTTGGGTATGAATGTCAAATAAGTAACTACCGGTTATCCTTGACACGAAACAAGTTATTTTTTAACAATCCAACCTATTTCCTCAAGGGGAGCTAAATCTCTTGAGAAAGTACACACAAAACTGCATTCACGTCATTAAAAAAACATTTCAACAAAAAGTTAAAGGTCAATGAGTACCCTAATAAATAATTTATACAGGGATCGCAGTAGGATGCGTGTGCGCAGACAAATTGTCACAACAGGAAGAGATTATGCCCATTATACGACGTGTAAATCCCTCCTATTTGGTTTAGCATTTTGTTAAGTAGGGTGTTTGAGTAACGGTTAATTCTAGGGGGTTGTTTTCGGTCGATAACGGTTTTTATGTTGTCAAATGTTTAAAATGGCGTGGCTAATTGCGGGGCTGTGTGGTGTGCCGAGATTAGTGAAATTATTGGCGTAGTGTGCGAGAATAAATTAACTGTGGTTATACTTGATGCGAAAAAGGTTTGGATGGATTGTGTGAATGAAAGGCATGACGCATGACATGTGTATGAAAGGTGTGAGTGCAGAGTTAGCAGTAGATAGAGAAGAGTGGGAGAAGAGAATATGTTGTGCTGACCTGACCCCACCTGTGTGCGATAAGGGCGTATTGATTAGAACATCAATACAGGAGGCTGCTCATGTTGAGTTCCTCGTCGCTTGAAGTTACACGGAATCACAAAGGCAAAAAAAATCATCGATGGCGCTGTGGCAATCATTGCTGTTAAAACTGAAGGTCTGTAGCCTCCTTGTATGTTTTGGCAAAAAATGGAGGTAGGAAAGTGGGCGCTGTTCGAAGATAAATTGGCATCCATTTTAATTATTACCACTTAAGAGGATTCTAAAGCTGACAATTTCGATACAAAATGCAATAACGTTTCTTTCCCCTTATACCTTGTTTAGGCGGACTTTTAAAATTTTTGAATATGTATTAGACGTTATGAAAAAATAGGTCGGTAGGTTTTTTTCCATGAAAACCTCTCTTGGACAGGAAATTTAGGGGGTGAGAAACACAAAAGACTCCCGATTTTACAATATCACTTAACCTAAAGCCTCCGGCACACCAAACGCATAGCTGCAGCAGCGCGCATTGAACGCGTGCACGCGCGAGTTGTAAAACCACAAACAAATGGAACCCGGCACACCAAAAAGTGATGCGTTGCAGCGCCGAACGCGCGTTGAAACTTGAAACTGCTACGCGCCGCTGCTGCCCGGGACATCTCGGGCAGCGCCGCACGCGCCCCGCACAGGCGCGTCGCGCGCGCAGCTCCGTGTACTAGTAGTATGGGCGCGGCAGCAGCAGCGCGTCGGTGCCGCAGCAGGCGCGTCGGTGGTTGTATTTTTTTAAAAACGCCCGTTGGAAACGCGACCGCGGCGCTACACGTCACACCGAACGCAGCTGCGCGCGCCTGCGGTGTGCCGGGTGCTGCGCTGCTGCTGCCAGGCGTTTGGTGTGCCGAAGCCTTTCGTCCTATTACCTCAAAGCTGAAGCTAGCATCAGCAATAGCTACCCTTGATTAACAGACTAAGTCGCATCACAGGGCAAACGCAAAAAAAAACCTTTTCAAATTTCCATCTTTAACTAGAAAAACTTATACAAACTGACAAAATCACTCAATTTTTATACTTACAATACCAACCTACATCTCATCTCAATACAATGATGTTCCAACAAAAGCTAAATCCAAACTCCCAAAAGGCTTAACGCACCAAGCCAAACTCTCAGATTTACCAATAAATATGACGCCAAATCGAGTTGTTGGCATTGAATTTTTAATTCCAAAATCAGGTAACGATTACCCTAAAACACCTTGCTGGTTTCCCACGATATTGCAAGGTGGGCTTAGATTACGAATATCGGTAACATTACATTGGTGCTTTGTGAACTGATTTGGCATACACCTGCATTTACACACATGTACTCGTTCTATTTGCATTGTGATATATTCGTCTGTGAAATATAATTTTCCTGTGAAACTTTTGGCCGAAAGAATCTGAGGCCCTAGACAAGATGATTTCGGCGTGCGTTATTATTATCCAAAATGTACCTTTAGGATTGACGTACTCGTGAACTGTCAGACGTTGACGACGAGCGCCTACGTCAATCCCATATAGGTATGTTGTCAGAGTGAATAGTAGATTGTGTCACAAGGGAGCAAAATGACATATTTAAGGCGAGGGCGTACATTGAATCCTGAACGAAGCGAAGGATTCTACAATTGAATGCTGAGCGTAGTGAGGGATTCAAGTGTTAACGCCCAAGGTGGAAATAATTTTGCTACCGTGTGACACATACTGCTTTTCACATCACCTATGAGGAAAAAAAAAGATCTTAGTGATGAATCAAATTTAATTATTCACACATTCTACAAATGCTGAAATTATCAAATTTAACAACAGGAAATTATCGCACTTAACAACAATTATCAAATTTGGCAACAAAATGTCCTTGAACAGAAAAGTGCCACTTTGATCCCTCCTAGCAGGGAAGAAAAGTCCCCTTTCCGAATAGGTGATATAAAAATACTTTACGACAACGTTAAACATCTTGTCTAGCCTCACACGGTCTCATCCTACAGAGCGAAAAATCATTTTTTTTTGACGTTCAGGTCGCCATTACTTTTAAGTAAATAAGAATTCCTACGTCAAAGCTTTGATAGCTCTTATTTACTCAGTAATGACGGCCGAGTTGAAAACGATACCATAACAGGATTAACAGGTCAAAGGCAATATGATTTTACCGATGTAGGAACTTGTTAACTCTGCAATGTATACCGAGTTGTCACTTGTCACCTACCATTGTCATGTCAAGCAGTGGACACCCTATACCGGAATAGTCGCAGATGCGTTGCCGGCCTTTGAGAGAAGAGTACGCTCGTCTCTGCAGGTTCCTAAGTGGTACGGAAAGGCCCTGGATTGTCTCGCTTGTACGAGTAGCTTAGTGTGTCACTTGGTATCCCTCGACGGAAACAAATTTGTGTATCTGTGACTCTGTTTGTGGCATTATAAATCCTAAACGGTTTTTATAAAAGTAACCGGGTATAACCGGTTATTTGCTTTCCCTAGTCGCCGTTATCTAGTCAAGGGTTTCTATATATAAGTAGTATCTAATTATGTAGATTACTCGTAGATAGGAGAGGGACAACAATCAAGTTGCGGCCAACTTGTGCTTACCATCCTGAGAGGCCTGTCGTGGTTTACCTACCAGTGTGCCTAGTATGGATGCGTTTATCACGTGACAAAATGTGGATAAAGCATCCGTCACGCTCGAACTTATATACGTGTCGGAAGGGACGGATGCATTATCCATATTTTGTCACGCGACAGACGGAGCCAGTTTAGGGCCCGGGATAAATATAGGTGACAGGTGACAATTCGGAATACATTGCAAAATTAATCAGTACTACAATGGGATTCAATCAAGCAGCATGTACAGTGAATCTCTAATCCTTGCGACAATTCATATATGGCAGTTTAAACATGACATTAAATAGACAAGGTACTTAAGATACATATTTATGAACACGACTGTACACTGAAATGTCACTTGTCACATGTAATTGTCACTATGGTGGAAAAGGGGCCGGAGGTCCACGTTACTAATCCTGATACAATAGCTTAATGTAGCGATACTCTGAATCGTTATCTATTAGCCAACTAATGCGGAAACCAGGAAGCGGCCCGGCCCGGCCGTGGTCGCTTCCTGCCTGGCCCTTATCACAAAGGAATATTCATTGGTTCAAGGGCCATATTAAGCCGTCGAAGAACTTTGAAGAACACGTGCCTGATGATTCCACTGATATGTGAATATCAGTGGAATCATTTCTTTAACGATTCTCATCATCATCATGTCCTCCATACCGTGTCTAGTAACGGCGAATCCTGAAATTTGTCTAGCCCGGGTGATGTGCTCTGTCTGATGTGACTGGCAAAACCAAATTTCGCTTTAAAAGCGCGGTGACCAAGTTATAGCCGAGTTATGGGTGTAGTTATAGGAGCGCTTAGGTTAGGTCTTCCTCTTCTGTACATGGCGCTTTGCATCAAGGTTTTCAAGACGCTTTTGAATGCGTTCACCTTTGTGTGAACGTTTCGGCGCCATTCCGGTTTGTGACTCGAACGATTCTAATACAAGGTTAATTTACGGGACAACCTTTTAACCGACTGTACTTAATTCACAATCATTAAAGAAAAACTGAGATCCTGTTGCCTTTTTCCAACTCCAATCAAATTAGCTCTGAGACTGTACAATATTGCATTGTCATCGGGTTTACATATTCCAACCCACTCCAATAAATGGTTGTAAAAGTGAATTAGGTTTCGAATGTAGGTAAGTCGGTGCACAGCCCCAGATGCATCACGCACAGCAATACAGTGAAGCAATGTAGCTATATCGAATTGTCACCTGTCACGTATCTAGTCAGGGTGTAAAAATTCCCTGTTGTCACCTGAAAATGCGAGCGATTTCATTAAAAAATGCAAGGTTCGAAATACGAAACACTCTAACCTCTACCTGTTAAACTGTTTGGGAATGAATGTCTTTTTTTTAATGTCACATAGCCGAACCCCCCAAATGTAGATTCAGCGGCGTAGCCAAAAAGGGCAACATACAAACATTGAGCATAAACAACTGTTTATTTCAATACTCTCGATCCTCGACTCGCCGATACCCCATGCTTTTCACATTCAATTGATAAGCATGATCAATATTTGTACCGGAAATTGGTAGGTGTGGTGTTAGCTTTATGATATAAACTAACTTGGAACTAGAAGAATGTATCGAGCCACGTCTTTACGTGATTTACGCTCTTTTAACTGTCAACTATCAGTATTTGTCGAGTGCTCGATTAATACGCGATAAATAAACATATTTTTTCAATCAAGCGATATTATACTGTATTTCGATGCGAGAAGGCTATTGTGAAATGTGAACTTCATTCGAGTTCATTGCTACGTTTTCTATATGAAAAGTGACGTTATAAAAATACTGGTCTTTTTCGTGGAAGCACTTTTAATTCATGATTTTAAGTCTAATTTAGATTTTGATAAAAGAACGGTCTGGTCGTTTTTTTAACCAAGTATCCGCTGGCATATCTACGCTAATAATACTTTAGGATAGCATAGATCTAGCATTTTTAATTGGTGACGATGCCAATTATTTCCTCATGGTATAATTAGATCTTAAAATAAAATTAACTAAGGAAATCATATAATAATTTGGAATGGAGATTATATCGTGGATGTCAAATTCAAATGATACAATGACAGATAAGTACAAACCATGGTTACTCAACCTTTATTAGTAAGGGGGTAAGTATTTAAGTGGACATCTATATAAGTATTTATATCGTTGTCTAGTACAAGCGTAGAGCTTGTTTGGGACTAGGTCAATTGGTGTGACATGGTCCCCTGAGACCCTGATGTTTATTTATTTACTTGGCATGTTCTTTAGGCACTGGTCCCACCGCCGGCTACAGCCTATAAGAACTATAAACTACAAAAGAGTAGGCGAGCGGCGAGAAGCGAGTAAAGCTTTGATAATTTTGACGCTCGGCTATAAAGCGAATACCGCTGAGCTAGTTTTATAGTCGATAGCTTTTATCGCTGCGGTCAACTAGTAAACAGCGGTCCCACCGCCAGATATCGGCGAGCTTGGCAAGCAACTAGTAAAATTCTGTACTAGAAACAGTTGACAATCGGCGGGGCGCTAGTAAAAATTCTATGGAATTATAGGTTACTCGCCGGGCGTTGGGAGAGTGTCCTCGCGGCAGTGTGAACAGCGAGCGATGAACTATAAATATATAACTCTCTATATTATTTACACGGGAGCGATTATCTTTTGTTCGTTTCTTGGGCTAGAAAAAAGTCGATAGTTCATATCTCACTCGCCGGCGGTGGGACCAGTGCCGCAAGGTTGGATTGATATTGAAAGGCGCGTTTGAGCGATATTGGCTCTGTAAGTAGGGGTCACGGGGCCTAACATGGCTGCATTTATCGCGTTTACAAAATATGGATAAAACATCGGTCCCTTTCTGACACGTATATAGTACGAGAGTGACGGATGCTTTATCCACATTTTGTCACGCGAGAAACGCAACCATACTAGGCCTTTTGCATATTGGGGATTTACCGGATCTTTATCTATTCGTAGTTATTACATACAGTGCGACAAAATAGAAAACATCCATGACTCCGGAACAAGTGTTCGCTTATCACATAAATATTTGCCCTTACCGGGATTTGAACCCAGAACCGCTAGGTTCGTAGGCAGGGTCACTTCACTACCAACTAGGCCATTGCGTCGCCGACTAAATTAGGCTAACTTTAAAAAAATCGTGTAACTCTACCACATTTGAGTCGAGCTTTGAAAACCAAGTATTTTTGTTGCCATATCCAATATCTGATTATTGACTAAACATATCGAAGTATAGATAATCCAGGTACCCAAGCCATAAAACTGGGCAAGAGCATGGCGGGCGCTACGGGTAGGGTTCCGTCCGAAGCCGTTACTACAAACATAAAAAACTGTATCTAAAAACAACAAGTATGAACTAGTTTTGTATTCAAGCTTATTTTGTGCTGTTATTCAAAATATTTATCACATTTTTATTACTTGTGGTTTTGGCTGTAGTGGTGGGGGGGAGGGGGGGATGCGCAACTAGCAAAAATGTAATTTTTCAAATAAAAAAAATAATGACATGTAAATAGGTACTTAAAATTTATATATATAATCTGAATCTCGGAAACGGCTCCAACGATTTTCATGAAATTTAGTATGGAGGGGGTTTGGGACTTGCGGGGGGATAAATCGAGCTAGCTAGGTTTCATTTTTATAAAACGTCGTTTTGCCAAACAGTAAATACATCTGGGTAGTGTCATCTAAGTGCTATACAATGATACCTACCTCACTTGATGTAATAATGTAAAAAAAAGTATTAAAATCTTTGCTTTACATGTATAGGAGGTAGGTATCTGTTTTTTACAAATTTACAAATTTCTCGACGCAATTTAAATGTAATGTAATGCCAAATTACAGCTTAGTAGTACCAAGAGTCTCCGAGAGACCGTGGACAGACAGACGGACATGACGAAACTAAACTTTACTCTGGGACCTGTATTCCATGTGTTTTTTTTTTTACTATTATTTCATGTAATTGTATATTTTTGTATCACTAGCTTAAGTAATAATGTTATAATGAGAGATTTATTTAAAAAACAATCCTGACCGTTGAGTTTCTTGCGGCGCTTCTTCTCGGCAGTGGTCTCCTCTTGGGAAGCGCTGGTAGACTCGGACATGTAAAAGTGCCTACAGGGCCTACTTACTGAATAAAGATTTTCATTTTCATTTTTCATTATAAGGGTTCAATTTTGACTTCGGTACCCTAAAAAGGCAGATATCGACAAGTACACCACAGATAAGACCTGCTTCTACTAAATGACTACCAACTTAGAAGCTGAAGTGTTGGCAATAACACTTAATGGGGGTTACTAGAAATATGAGTGGGAAAATTGGTGTAGATATTTTTCCTGTTATTGATTTCTATACATGGAATAACACAGGCAATTTTTTACCGACTGCGCTTGAAGGAGTTATGTGTATGTCTATTTCTTTGGCACGCTCCGCAGCCTAAACGGCTTGATGGATTTTTACATAATGACATGATGTGATGTGTCGTTAGATCCTGGTTGACGGAGTGTTATCCATACGGGGACCTAAACCCGGGTCCGCTAGCGCCGTACGCCGGGTTTCTACCCACTACGATCAACAGCCGACAGTTTTTTTTTTAAATGTTGGGTGTTTTCGTTTTCTAAGTATTTATTTTAATTCAAAGCCAGGGCCTATATCCTGCTAGTTAAAAGAATATTGCTTTCGATGTGTTATCAAGAGGATTGTGAAGCTAAAAATTTCTATAAAAATTAGATATAGGTCGGAAACTTAAGTGGCAAATTTCCAATATAGAATGTCAAACGGTCTATACCCATGTGTAACAACTACATGCTCTCTGGTTAAATCTCGTCCGATTTTTACACTTTTGAATACGTTGTAGATATCATGAAAAACTGTCTGTACGTTATCCTTTCTAAGAAAATAATTCTTAGAATGAAAAAATAAACAAAAAACAGAAACGTACAGTCATGTTTATAAATACATACATTAAATAAAGGTTTCAGAAATATATATACACCCTTATTCCCTTGCAGCAGAGTCGTAGATACATATTTTTGAAAGTTTTACTGTGTCCATATTATTGGACGTGACTGTACAGACCTAGTTCTTTATAATAACTACACCGTATTAAAAAATCGTGGATTCGTGGATTTGCGGGTGGTAGGACCTTGTGCAGGGTCCGTCCGGATCGCTACCACCAACTTATCCATTAGCCTACCGCCAAACAGCAGTGTTCGCATTGTTGTGTTCCGGTTTGGCGATAAAAGAGCCGGTGTAATGACTAGCATAGAGGCATTCCATCTTAGTCCTCAGGGTTGGCAACGCATTTGCAGTCTTAGGCTTGCAGTCTTGTGAATGCGAATGTCTATGGGTCACAGTTTGCACTTACCATCAGGTGGCCTGTGTGCTCGTTTGCCTTCTCTATGCCATAAAAAAAAGGGCTTGATTTAGGGGTTTTTTTTGCCGCCTTTATTTTACTAGTAAATAGGAGCTAAAGTAGCGTTGAAAATACGATAACATGCCAGAGTCATTATAGTTTTACCGAGTAGAATGGAGAGTATGAGCTTTTTTTGATACAAGACCAATTCGTGTAAGACTTACCTCGATAACATTTAGTTATTTTATTATAGATTATTCCTGTTAGCAACATGTAACTACACCAGACGAATGTGATAGGATTTTTTATAATCATGACATATTATTAAAGATAACTTATCATTTATTTACTGTATTATCATAATTTATAGTTCAGTAGGTAATTGATAGGATTTACTTTTATGAGGAATAAAGTTATTCGCCCTAGAATTTTCTTTGATAAGCTACCTGGTTTTTTTTTATCTTATGAGGGCGACAAAATTATAAATCCGCGCCGACTTTTTCAACAGCTTATACAAAAATGACAACAGTTTTAAAATAGGTAAGTACAGTCGAACTCAGAATCACCAGTGCAGATCAGTAGGGTGATATTCATTTGCGCGTTCGACGCGTAACGACCTGAGCGCTGTAGGATTAGCTATTGGCAACGAGCAAGCCAAAATTTTCTCAAGTGGACAGCCGCGAATGTCCCTGACTGTACCAAGTCGAAATAACTTATTAATTATAATAAATATCTAGGGACAATCTGACACAAATTAACCTACTCCCAAACCAAGCTCTAGGCTTATACAAGACAACATTAAATATATAATATATATGTAGAAAAGTTCTCGAGTGGCGGCCCCGCACCGGTGGACGGAGTGTTGGACGGCCTCCCACCCGGTGGTCTGACGACCTGGTTAGGATCGCGGGGAGCCGCTGGATGCAAGCGGCTCAAGACCGTGACTTGTGGCGCTCTTTGGGGGAGGCCTTTGTCCAGCAGTGGACGCCCCCGGGCTGATGATGATGATGATGATGATGATTAAATATATAGAAAACATTCAAGACTTAAGAACAAAAACACCAATCACAAAAATGAAATGAAAAATGAAAGAAATAATTTATTCGGCACATAAATAAAAAACAGTTTACAAGGAAAATGTCTTAACCTATTTTTATATTATTTTTTATTATGGCCAAAATGGTCTCCGCTCAGCTTTATGCCTCTGAATGTTGGTAAAACATACACAGGCGCTGGTTTTCCGTGAGACCAGGGAGAGTAGATATATGGCAATCGAAGGCGTTAAAAATTTAAAATAATAATAATATCAAATACCTAAAATAATATCGCTACTATTTTGAGATCGTTTTAGAGAGATCAAATTAAGCATACAATAACAAAAAATTAAATACATCTTGTATATCTGCGTGTATGTGTGTAAGTTTGAATGTGTGTGCTTGTGTATGTGTGTGTGTGTGCGTTTGAGTGTGCTTGCGGGTGCATGTGCGTATGTGTACAACTGCTTATGATCCAGATATTTGAGAAGCTAATAAATAATTCTTGAAATGATTTTTAAAGGTAGCTACTGATTATGAAAATATTTGCCTATACCGAGTCACTTGCAACTATAATAGACTAACTAAAACGTCATCAGACACTAGAACTTATTAAAAAAAAAACAATTAACCTTGTTTTTAATCAGTTTATTTTTGTTTAGCTAAGAGAAATCATAAAAATATTGTATATAATTTATCGTATTTACGTAATTAAATTCCAAATTATAATGCATTTCCCTCACAACCTCAGCTCTAAAACATTACGGGTAATACATTCGACAATTTCCCAATTCATTAGGCAATGCTTGTCCCATACACGACCAACAGTGTCTCCCTTGCACTTGTGTCTATATATCCAAAGAGCTTACACGTCAGTGGAGACAGAGGCGACAGGCCATACTTGACATCCACTCAGTTGACAATTTCAATCGACTGAACAATCCTTCCAGTTCCAGTACCAGTTCGTCAATCTGTTCTAATTTAATATTTTCATGAGGGTGTTTAGTTATCCTATCAAGAGTTCAGAACCTGTAAAGGCTGGCCTTACGGCCAAGTAGAAGTTAATGTAAGAAGGACTTCGCTTCATATTTCCCCGGGGGAATACTGCCAGGAGCCAGGTAGGGTAAGTCCGGCTGGGCTTTCCGCCTATTGCGGTATCAAAAATTCTCCCTCCTCGATGCCTACCTGGTGCAAGCTATTTAGGGGGCGGTTTTTTATCAGATCGTCAGTCCACCTTGTGAAAGGTCTGCCAACACTTCGTCTCCCGGTTCGCGGTCGCCACCCTAGAACCTTTCCGCTCCAACGGCCATCAGTTCTACGAGCAATGTATAACGAATAACGATCTTGCATAGCGTTTTGGGGAGCCGCCTCTGACTAACGAGTCTGTGACGCGCGTGGTCTGAACAAGACCTTATTATTTCGTATGCACTGATGGTACCTCACGAAACCTTGTTTTTTCAGTTGTAATATCTTTCAATATAGGTTAAAATTGAAACTTTAGGATATTGAAGCTTATACTAGTAGACATAGGATTAATTATAATGCGTTCGCGCACGCACACATTTTTAATTGACTTGTAGCCGTTGCGTAAGATTACGCGGGTTTTTTTTTATATTTTTTTTTTTTAACTATCAATGTAAATTCCGTCGGAGGAGCTGGCGAGTGATAGTGGACATTGAAAATTATTAATATTATAAATGCGTAGGGTGTTTGTTTGTTTGTTCCGTAAATGTTACTGCCTAACTCTAGGTTTATGAGGTTTTGAACAGAAATAGTTTATAACACGCAGGTGCACATGCAAAGGTTATATTACCCCGGAAATTTGGACAATTCCCGAGGGAAAATAAAATACTTCTACGCAGACGGGGTCAATATCACAAATCACAATAGATTTATTTTTTTACAACCCCCACTTACCACACAAGAACTAGTCACAAACCTCTAGCTAAACAACATCGTTCATATACACCGTGGGCCCGAATAACCCGACCAATTTTAACAATCGATACTAGAGCCTATTTGTAGAATATAATGGGTATAATATGTAGTCCAATAACGCATAATTTCCGAGATTTTCATTATTTAAAAAACAATTCCATAGTTAATTTAATTTGAACTCTGTCACCTTAACCTAAAGCATTATTTAATAAGAAATTGATTAATTAATTTATGTTGTATGTGGATGATATTGCTACTTACAACATGAATCTTTCTTAGTAAATAATGCTTTAGGTTAAGGTGACAGAGTTCAAATTTAATTAACTATGGAATTGATTTTTAAATAATAAAAATCTCGGAAATTATGCGTTATTGGACTACATATTATACCCATTATATTCTACAAATAGGCTCAAGTATCGATTGTTAAAATTGGTCGGGTTATTCGGGCCCACGGTGTATAGTCTATATTGCCAATAGCCTTATCACGTTTTTGCCTTACATTACCCAGGCCCCGCTTCACTTTAAAGTAGAGGAATTCAGCCGTCACTCGATGCTAACTAAATTTAAATAACCATACTACATAATATCCATCAATACTCCATACTAATATTATAAATGTGGTAGTAACTCCTGTCTGTTAGTCTGTATGTAACACTTTCACGGATAAACTGCTATACCGATTGCGATGAAATTTGGCATGAAGAAAGCTTAAGCCCCGATACAGGACATACTTTTTATCCCGGAAAATTGGACAGTTCCTAAGGGAACAACAAACGGCTTCTACGCGGGATACCGTCAATGGTTATATTTATAGTTATCCGAGTACCTTTTCCGTTTATCTACTAGAGTTGTATTCGTGGCGCCGTACATATATTAGTGTCTGATCTATTCCAGACTCGGGGCCGGTCGATAGCTCAATACTAGCGGAGTATTTCTGACCTCCGGCCTAGTTTTTAGTTACTATTAATTGTAGTCGTGTAGGCGGGGCGTGTTCATGGACGTTTCTCCTCGTGGCCAAACTGATTCGCCAAACTGGTTTGGTCACGAGGAGTTAAATTTCCTTGTGATCAAACTGTGGATTATTTAAACAAACGTCTACTCCCCCTATTTTAAAAGATTGATAGATAAATGAAACAGACAACAGTTAGCCAATATTAAAACTGGATTACGGAGAGTAGACTGGCCAAAATTGACAGGTAGGTTAGGTTAGGTTACTTTTTATATGAGGCCCGGAGGGCCCAAACAAACCAGAAATAGGAGCTGCGCGAGAGCGGAGCTCCGTCGGTTTCGTTTAGGTCTGTTAAAACTCTAGGTGAACTAAGCAGGTGGACCACGTCCAACGACTGATTTATACGTGTCAGTACTTGACATACGTGTTATACAGGAGGGACACAATTTTGAGTTTGGCAAATTAGTTTGGCCACGAGGAAAAAGGGATTTCTGGTGCGCGGAGTGCGGGCAGCTCCAACGATGTCCTTAAAACGGTACTAATGTATTATTTTATCGAAACACCCTTCAACATTCGCTGATGCCTGGGTAACACGAGGCTAGTTTTTCAAGCCAGGGTACCTAGTAGTGTTAGTAAGCTAACAAGCTGGTGCGTCTATCTTCGTGTATACAAAACTAGCTTACTTCCAGGCTAGTAAGCTAGCGCTGAAGCCAGGATAGTTTCTAATAGCTTGCCGTTCTATTTTTTGAGCTAGTTCGGCTTCGTGTGGCCTGGTGCTTTTGGTTTCGTATTTCATGAACGTGTTGTTACTGCAATGGTACCTGTCTGGCTTAAAATTACTGGCATTTATGTAGACAGCACTAGCATGTGTCCAAGCGAGGTCAGTATTACTAGCTGACTAGCAAGCTGTCTAGCTTGCCGGCCATTCCCGGCCATGAGAAGCTGGCTTTGTAGCCAGAACCTGTGCAGCGCACAATGATGAAGTTCTGAAAATGTATAATGTTGCCATCAGGAAAACCAATGCTGGACTTAGGTATTCATTGCGTTTCTTCACAAGTCTATGGCAATGTTTTACTCGTCTTAGCCAAATTGCATTAAATGACGTCTACTTACATCAATCAGAACTGTCTAATTTAAACTCTGAGCATTTTGGAATGGGTGCGTGATTTATTTTAATTAATTAAAATACATGCGTGTTGAAATTTCAAATCATAGTGACATTTTCCATCACATTTTCCTCCAGATGATATGCTGCAATATGCCAGCCTGTCCCAATAAACCCAGTTAAATATTGACCTCCTCGTGTTACAAAATATAGGTCAGTCAACCAGAAGAAAGCTAGTTAAACTATTTCGGTCCAGTTGCCAGTTGCAGCGCGAACAGACACACACAGTCACACACTCACACGTTCGTTGATGCCCGCGCGACGTGGGCGGAGACGACTTGCCAACTAGGCCATAATGTCTCCATGACCACCTACCAATATACTAAAATAAACAAAACCACGCGAACCATTGCTTCTTTTCTTATCACGAACAAAAATAAAACAGGATTCTATGAAGCAGTGGACGGTCAAAACGCGAGAAAAGTTGCGAAAATTTTCTTCGTCTTGTTTTTAAATTGAGAAGTTTCCATTGTTTTGTCTGTTAAGAATTGTGCAACCAGCCGTTAAACGTTTCCTTGTAGCTGGCTGGAAATAGGATGCTAAGCGCTAATTATTTCGTAATGAGGATATCACATATTCGCGTTTCGAACGCTCGCCGCGTCGGTTCTAATGGTGGGCAGTTTTGAAATTGGAATGCGAAAAAACTGATTTTGGGATATTTAGTCCTTGGCAGTTTTGAGAATAGGTGCGGTGAATGAGTGACGCGATTTAGATAATATGATATGACTTATAATAAGCTACTTACACATAAAATTCTTCTGCGTCTGACTGACAGAAAACCCACAGCCTTCCGCTGGACGAAAATTGGGGGAAATATTTATTGGGTATCTTTTAGTGCACTTTAAGATACCCAAAAAACAAAGGCAGGATTTTACGAAAATATTCCCCCAGCAGAAAGAAATAGGTGGAGTAGTGGGAATCTCATTCTAAGCGTACGACGTCGCAGGCGTCCTGTCTAGTCGGGTTTGATTTACGTATGGAAAACAAAGCTCTTGGCATTAAATGCGTTAACGTAAATACACCGAGTTTGAACTCGATACTTTGGTATAAGCATAAAAAATTAGGTACAGTAAGGGCCGGCGGCGCACGCACAGCGAAGCGCAGCGCAGATAAGTTTTCACTGCCAAAGCAGTAAATGATAGGAATGACCGCTTTTTTCAACTCCATACATTTCGATTCGATAGAAAAACTTTAGCAGCGTTTGCATCTTGACTTAAGAACATTAGGTAGTATATGAAAAAAAAAAACCCTCTTCAATCTTTCATCCTTAGGGGAGAACAATTTTTTCCTCTAAAATATTCCTACGCTTGAAGTTTTAATGCTTTGGATATAGGCATTGATTTAAGTACTTAGATTAAAATTAAAGTTTTACACCCGTATTTATAAAGAAGTCATTACTTGTTGCTAAGTAATTTCTTAATTAAGTCATTACTTGATGATAGAATTCTTTAGTACAAAATCTTATTCTATAGTCAAGTAATACACGTTACTTACTTAAGCAATTGCTTAAGTAAGACTCGACGCATGATGATTGTTTCTGTCTGGCAACATTTCTTTACTGCGTTTCGTTTCATGAAAAGACAAATATGAGGTTTAGATTATTTTAGCAAAAGCTAGCATTATAACGTTTAATGTCATTCTAATCCATAATACTGGTAAAGATATCGTTTTAAAAAGTAATTTCAACTGTGACAGATACTTTTTAATTATTTTACTTTGACTAAACATAAAACCAAAATTTACAAAAATAAAACGTTTGACACGATATAACCCTACTCAATTTAAATGTTTAGATTTTAGCCTGAAATGATTTTCTGACAAGTGATTTTTTATTAAGTAGGATTATGTGATATTTGTTTATATGTTATCTGTCCGGTCTGTGTCAACAAATTGTCGTTAGCGAGTTGAATTTTAATCTCGTAATAATTGATACGGATAATAATGACTGATTTAGACAGAAAAAAACCATTCTCGAGCCTGGAAAAGGAGTTGTTTCTAAATATCATTCAAAAGTATGATGCTATTCTGACCTCCAAACAAACGAACGCAACGAGTGCTTTAAAAAAGAAGCAATCATGGGAGAAAATATTGGATGAATTTAATGAGTCCTCTATTGTTACTCAAAAGGTAAAGATCATGAATTTAATCCTGTATTGAATACTCATTAGATAGGTCTTTAGATTATCTAGAATTTAAACTATAGCATGGTATTTTATTATGTAAGTACTGTTTTGATATGAAGTGCTTAAATTGTTAAGTACATAATGTTTTACTGTTTCAGGCATCTACTAAACAATTAACAAAGTTATGGTACAACATGAAAGCAAAAGCAAGGGAGTCAAAAACTAAAGAAAATATCCGCCACTTAACCGGAGGTGGGCCATCGGTCATGGAAATGGATCCCATAGATACCAAGGTGATGGATATAGATAAAAATATCCTAACTAATGTTGGAGTCGATATTGATAGTGACATTGATGGTAAGATATTGTCCTTTATAATTAATTATAGCAAAGTTACAATAATAATTTTCCTTCAAGCACTACACTTTTGATGGGTGATGTTTGAAGCCCTCACTCTTTGTAGTTTAGATTTACTATGTTTCCTTTGGTATAAAATTTAAAAGGTGTACATTGAAATATACCATAAACTTTGTCTTTGTGTGAGTCACAATAGGACCACAGGAATAAAATCCAGGCCAGCGGAGGATCACCAAGTTTGTTATTAATTTACTGTATAATTTCATCCTGTTTGTCTGTTGTATGGGTTTGAAATAAATGTCATTATGTAGTTTTTGAGATATCAGATATTTTATCCCAATTACAGAACCCTTTATCATAGTTGGACATGTACTTGGTCAGTTTTATTAATCTACATCCATAGGCAAAACAATATGGAATTCAAACATTAATTTCCTTTTTTCTGGTTTCAGGGACTGTAGTCATCTTAGGTGATAACAATAATGAAGCCTGGGGTAAAACAGCAGATACTACACCAATTATTATTCAAACAGAAGAAAAAACAGTCAACTTCAAAACTCCTATTAAAAGAAGTTACGAAAATATTAAAACGAATAAAATAGATTTCTTAAAGTGTAAAATATTAGAAGAAGAATTGGAATTCAAAAAATCTCTACATGAAGAGGAAATTAAGATAAAAATTTTAGAGAGGGAACACAAAGAAAAATATTTTCAATTAGAGTTACAAATTAAGTTAAAAGAATTAGAAAATCTACAGAAATAATAGCTTATTTTGTATTAAATAAAAAGTGAATTATAAAATGATATTTTTATTTTGTACCTATTTGTTTAAAATGCATAATAGCGAGAAATTATGTTCGCACGAAGTACCAAACCATCACTTGTTGTGCCTGTTGTGGTGCCAATTGTGCTTGGCTGAGTATTATCTACTATGCCATCATCATCTTCAAAAATGTCATTGACTTCCACTGCTATGTTGTGTAGCACTGCACAGGCCACTATGATATTGGCTGTTGTTGACAGTTTGGTTGCTAAACCTATTTGTAAGCATGGGAACCGTCTTTTCCACACTCCAAATAAACGTTCCACTGAATTTCTTGCTTTTATTTGCACCCTATTATATCTCTCCTCTTGTGGAGTTGTGGGATTTGAAATTGGAGTCAATAAATGTCTGGTGCAAGGATATCCTCCATCTGCAAGTAATACCCCATCAATTTCATTATTGCATAATCTCATATTTAGACGCGAGTTTCTAAAGATGCGGCTGTCATGTGTACTGCCTGCCCAACGTACTACTATATCATAGATTTTTAAATTAGGCCCACCAACTGCTTGTACATTTAATGAAAAATAACCTTTCCTGTTCCTATACTGTTCTGTATGGACAATACCTCTAGGCTTCTTGATTTTAATGTGTGTGCAATCGATTGCTCCAACAATATTTTTCAGTCCAGGTGCTCTGCCTACGCAACCAAGCTTTTCAAAGTCTTCCTTGGTTTTCCTCAAATTTGCAGGGAATTTAATAAACTCGGGCATTAGCAAGGCCAATGCTCGACTAACTCTCTTTACTATGTAACACACCGTCGATTGAGAAATATGCATGATGTCTCCATGTACAATCTGGAAGGTTCCAGTGGCATAATAACGTAAGGCAATTAGCAACTGACACAGTGGACTTATAGGAAGCCCTCTTTGGGTCTCCGATTGTAAAGAGTGAATAATTTTTGGTAAAATCACATGCATCACTATGTTCTTGGAGAAACGAAACCTCATTTTAAAAAAATCTTCCGAATAATCATGAAATGGATCCACATCACGAAAGTAAACTTTGGGATTTCTAATTTCTATTCCCCCAAACATATCATTATCCAAATCGTCTACAACAGTAAAAGTTTCTTCGATTCTGTCCAAAGATTCCATTTTATTAAATAGGTATTACCTCACAATGTTGACAAGCGTCGTAAGCAGAAGTAAATGCTTAAGTAAAGAAAATGGTGACTATTACTTGGCTGAGAAATCTAACTTTTGACAGTTCTATTTTTAAGCAATAGCTTAATTATAGAATAAAAATCGTTACTTGAGTAATTACTTTTACCCAAGTAATGACTTTTACTCCTCTATAAATACGGGTGTTAGTCCCATCAAAACGTCCAGTGAGTAGAACTCATAGATACATACAATGTTTTCAAGAGGTCATAAATATCTCTACGCCTTTATACCACTGACAATAAAGTCTATGTATAAGTACATATATTTGGCGCGGTAAACGAATAGATATTAGTGCTGTCAATTGTTGCATGTAATTTCAAAAACCGACCGCCGGTTTACTTCAGATTTAGAAACACGTCGATACAAGTTTCAGATGGTACCCAAAAATCCATATGTTCAACTCCTTTAAGGCGTTAAAATTATGAACAAAGGAATTAATGATTTACTCACTGTCAGCCGAATTTGAACAAGTGCGTGTGCGCAGTATCGTACAATACACGCGCCGAGGCCGCCGTGTGGCGCGTACTTTATGTAGGTTACTAAATGCCGGGCTATTCTTTGTTCTATCGAAATTAAATAAGAATATGTTAGGAGGAAACAAACTTAAATAGGGATTTTGCTTAATATCCACCGGGTGTCCCAGTACTCACCATAAATATTTGGGGATAAGAAAGCCTTTCTAGTTTTTTAGTAGACAATTTCACCTTCAAATTCCAATTCATTTAAGTTTTTTAAATAAGTTTCACAACTTTTTGGGTCGACACCTCCTAATACAGAGAAGGCATTCGATGTTTCTTAAGATATTGTTACAGTAATTATAAATAAATACTGCAATTACACTGTGACCTAACAAAAAGTATTAATTATATCATATTTTATTTATACAAACGAGTGATCTGTGGCTACTACAACTAAGGAGCGGGCCAGACAGAAGAGACGTAGACGCGGACGCGTCGGCGTCGCGGCGCCTCTTTAATTAATTTTCAACCAAAATGTATAGCAGCTAAAGACTACTATTATAAATACGGAGATAGATCTCCGCGTCCGCGTCTTACGTCTCTTCGAGAGGCTGTTCAGCCTAGATCGGTTGGTAGGTGCCGTGACCAGGATCAATCAACAGATTAATCATTTAGTTGTAGGTTGTAGATAACGTAAAGTAAGTTATTAATAAAGAGTTAGTGTAAAAGTAATTCTGTTTTGTACTCTATTTAACTAGGCCTAAGGAATAGATCACATTGCCACTATCATTCCGAATAGCCCCTTCGTTTTCAAAATACTTTTTGCCACTTCTTGCTTGTTATTCTTTGAAGTACTGTATTATTTACTAACAGAAGCTACTAACTAATACACACAGACATGCATGTAGGTAGTACACATACAATGCACATCCTATGGTACCTTTTGAACAGGATTCCACAGAAACTAATGTCATTTTGTAAAGGTGCGTTGCACTTATGCCCTTTCATGACATTCTGCGTCCAGTTTGTTGACACTGCGCAGCGGAAGCGCAGGATGCGCGCAGCATACGCATCATATGCGCAGACGACGTCCAGACGCTAGCGCCATTTAAAAATGGCGTCCCATCCGGCCAGGGCCGCCACAACACAAAACTGATCTAATGGAGAATATCGAAGATGGTTATTCGCATGCAGTTTTTTTTTGATGTATTTAAATTGAATGGTGAGTTATTAGCTATTTGGACGTGTTTCCTTTAAAAATATTATATTGTGAATTGTAAGTTGTAAGGTTTTGCAACCATGGAGTAGATCAGTGCGATCCAAATGTTAGCGATTCAGTAAATCCATGAACATAGACAAATACTACAGAATAAAACCAGCCAAGTGCGAGTCGTACTCGCGCACCAAGGGATCCGAACCATTATCTATACAAATGTAGCAAAAAATGGCAAAAAAATGTCATTTTTTGTATGGTAGCTCCCTTTTTTTTAAAGTGAGCATACAACTAAATGTTCTGCGAATATTTCAAGCGTCTACCCGTTGCCGTTATTAATATCGAGTCAAAATCGGCAAACAGACAGCCAGACAGACAGACGGACATTGGAGTCTTAGTAATAAGGTCCCATTTTTAACCTTTTGGTACGGAACCATAAAAAACCGTGGATTTGTGTGGGTACCGTAGAATGGGGGTACTTTGATTTACGGGGTAACATTGGCCACCCCAAAAACTATCTTTAATATTTAATTATTCTATTAAATGTTTCATCAGGACTGAGCTACTCATACAGTTATATAATGACTTCAACAATTTAAGAAGATAACAACTAAAATAGTTATCGTTTTAAGGTCGGTCAATGTTACCCCGTAAATCAAAGTACCCCCAGTTAACCGGTACGATTTGCGAAGCGTGAATTTCGAATTTCTAATATTAGGAGTGGGATATAATGTAATTATCAATTGGCATTTATTTTTGATTTAATGTTAAACCGTTAGTTAACAAGATCTTGAGTTAATATAAGATGGGACCTATTACGTTCCTGAACAAAAGCTTAAGCTAACGTGCAAATATTAGTCAAACTGATACATCATTCATGATTTGATTGACGTAATGCCGGTGATCCGTATAATGCTGCCATATGCTGTCTGTCATTACACGGCAAATACAAAAAGCAATTCAAATAACCTAAATGACGTTTGTAATTACGCAAATTAGGTGATATTACTCTTATAAATAAGTAGCTACACTAGCAAGAAAAAAATGATTCAGATTAAATCTGAGCATTACTTTCCGGTGAAACATGAATTTATTAGATGGCGACTTTTCCAGTTACTATTTGATCGCCTGTAGCTGATTCAAATTGAGAATGCCGTTACGTATTAATAGGGCATCCATTCATTTGTTTAAGTAAGAATATTAATACCTTATATTTAATATTGGCATTGGCCAGGCTCAAAGTCACTCAGAGGGCTATGGAGAGGGCTAAGCTCGGGGTTTCTCTGCGTGATCGAATCAGAAATGATGATGTCCGCAGTAGAATTAAGGTTACCGACATAGCCCGAAGGATAGCTAAACTGAAGTGGCAGTGGGCGTGGCACATTGCTCGCAGGACTGATGGCCGATGGGGTCAGAAGGTTCTGGAGTGGCGTCCGCGAACCGGAAGACGATCTGTAGGTAGGCCTCAAACAAGATGGAGTGACGACCTCGTCAGGATCGCTGGACCGCGGTGGATGCGAAAAGCACAAGACCGGTGTGATTGGAAAGCCTTGGGGGAGGCCTATGTTCAGCAGTGGACGTCTTTCGGCTGACATGATGATTGGCCAGACTGTGGAGTGGGTCAAGGGGCACATCGCAGCTGTAAAGAATCGCCAGGTCAACCAATCAGCGGCGGCGAAACACATTTAAGATTCCAATGTTCGCTGAATCGAACTCCATACTCTGAAGGTCTTATCCACAGATCGCTAGGTACTTACTAACAGTTCGTGATGCAATTGCATACAACACAGAAATGTTAACTGTGAATGTTCTACGTGGAACACAAATAGAAGACTGGAGATTTGTTGCCGAGCGATCGTATTAATACTGTCGGTGAAATGGCCGCTTAAGCACTGAGGGTTGGTAAAGTAATGTACGAGTACCTACCTCTCGATTCCGAACCGCGTTAAGATCTAATTTCTTAACATAGGTGTCTATATATTGTGGACCTCTAAATACAGGACATCCTGTATTTTTAATGAAACGTTTTAATGTTATACGCGCACTGGGGGCCTAGTAAAGATACATAATGATGATAGCGATTTTTAAAAGTCGTCTTTGTTTATTTATCGTAAAATCTTCAATTATTACTTACGTGACCGTAATTACTACACGTATTAATTGTTAGAAAAGACATTCAACAAGGCAAGAACTATTATTACAACAAATATTATAGGTAGTGACGACGACGGACGACGCCGGACGACGGCGACGACGACGACGACGAAGACGAAGACGACGACGACGACGACGACGATTGACGTGTATTGACGTTAAGCTGATGACAAACACATCAACCGCTAAGTCAACTCCATACATTTCGAAAACTGACCAAGTTTACCTTGACGCGACCCTTCCAACGGCCCTTCCATCAATACATTTTCGATAACGATAATTCATCGTTTACACCAAACGAATTTTCCGCCGTCGACTGTGAGTTTATCGCTTTTCCATATATATTTAACTTCTCGTTCACACCGAACCTACAATACGCTATTACAACAAACAATACAGACAGCTCACAGTCGGCGGCGGACAATACGTTTGGTGTGAACGATGCTCGCAGAACGCATGTTCATGCAAGTTTAGTGCCACAGATCCGTGACTTCATATTATAATCGCTACGCAGTTCTCAGAAGCATCTCGGACGTTGTAAAAACGCTCATATTATCGGTTCTAAATCCGGGGTCGGATTGCCTTTATTTTGACTTCACTCCCGTGACGGCACTCTTGAGGTCCTACTTAGATCGCAGTTCGAAATTACGTTAGCTCCATCCCTGTCACTCATCATTCGGGACTAAATTGAGAGAAAGGGATGGAGCTAATGTCACTTCGAACTTTCGATTCTCAAAGTAGGACTGCTTCTGAGAATCTCCGGTCTAGTCACAACCACCAGCGTGACGTCATAGCAGATCCATTCAGCCTGCGCGGGAGTGCATCGCGCCGCGATTCTGCGCACGTAGTACTGGCGCCGCCGGTCTGTGCTTTTGCAGTTTTATTGACGAAATTAGATTATATAGATACAAGTAAAACCCTCGATATGACGGTTTTTACATATATTGTACAGTCGAGTTCATAAATATGTACACACTTTAGTTAATGTGTATACTATGGATAACTTATGGACCGAAATAAAGATTTATTATTAAATATTTATTATTTAGTACCTTGTCTATTTAATATCATAGGTATTTAAACTGCCATATATGAATTGTCACAACGATTTAAGTGACACTGTACTAAAGTGTAGGATGATGGCACCAGTGTTGGACACTTTCAGCTGACATGGCACCAGTAATGGGCACTTAACTCTTGATTCAAATTTCATACGATCCTAAATTTATTGTAGCAAAACAAGTGAATAATCCAACCCTTATCTTCTGTAAAATAAGAATCAAGTGTCCATCATTGGTCCTTGCCCATTACTAGTTCCGTCACTCTGTACATATTTATGAACTCGACTGTATCCCTTCTTTCAGAGACCATATTATCTTAAACGGCCTTACCTAAATCATGAAACCTGGTTAAGAACTACCGCGAGAATATCTGCTATCAAATAAAAAACCGCATCGAAATCGGTTCACACCTTTAAGAGCTACACAGACACACCAACACACACAGCGGTCAAGGTTATTACACCCTTATTTTGCGTAAGGGGTGGAAAAATACTTCAGATCAGAACCTAGCTTTTGTCCGTGACTGTCCCTATGGATATTATCTCTGTTGAATTATATAGAAGCGCAATAGCTATATCGTTCTCAAACTATCGTTTGTCCTTATCTTTCACTATGATATTTGAATTTGGCAAAAAGTGACCAAGCTTACTGTAGCTAAAATAGGACGTGTTTAACTCCAACAGCTTTAGATGTGGAAATAATCATTTTCCGAACATAGCGTCGGTGAAACTGCAATACCGCGTAACTGACAAATCGAATACGATGCAAAATACATCTTAGCATGCAAGTCAACAAGGTACATTTTGCAACTCATGGAATTTGTTAGTTACGCGGTATTGCAGTTTCACTGACACTATGCAATTTAAAATCAAACTTCTTTAAATTCACAAGCCGGGCCATCTCCTAGGCCTGTGATGTCCATTAGTGGTTGGTCCGACGTTGACTGCACTCGTCGTATTTGGCTCGATATTGGCAAGCTGCCTGAAGCGAACCTCACAGATGCCGCCCATAAGATAGTGGCGAAAGTAACAATTGATCGTGAGAAGAATGTAAAAACTTTAACCAGTAAAATTAGAATTCCTTGGCTAGGACAGACCGAGTGACCAATTTTGAAGTTCTACGTCGAGTTGGGAGGAAACGTGAACTAATACAAACCATCAAAAGAAGAAAAGTTGCCTATCCAGGTCATGTGCTTAGGCACTCAAGATACGAACTCCTGCAATTAATAATGATGGGCAAAGTTGCTGGAAGAAGAGCTGTCGGGCGCAGAAAGAAATCGTGGCTGCGAAACATTCGGGAATGGACTGGTGTCACAAGTGCAGCGGAGCTTTTCAACCTCGCCAAAGACCGAGAGAAATATGCGGAGCTGACTGCCAACCTTCACTACTTGGGGAGGCACTATAAGAAGAAGAAGAAGAAGGCTATAGCGATATCGTACTGCGCGATTAGAAAAAAACCCGGGCAAAAGCTTGTTATAGTGCACCATGCTCGGTGTGCAACAAACCCCAAAAACAACACGTATGATCTGTCTCAGATGATTTTTGTACATATTTAAGCACTTTAGCCGTCTGTGTGATCTCAGGAACAAATCCTTTTTAGTTCATTATAAGCGTGACCATAGTAAAAACAGTTTTATAATAGTCATTATGCAACTGTTATTGCCATGGCACAGTAGTGGCGGATAAAACTATGGATGACATTATCATATAGTTAGCATCTTCTGAATTAGTAGTTATACCTAGTATGCGTGTAGTAGATTCCTTTTTTCAATAAAAATTGTTCGCTAACAGTATTATTTATCCATAACATTGATGGTCTCGTATTGTATTGCATTCAATGGCTTGAGACGAATCAATGGCTTCAGTAAGAATAAGCGACAAAGAAACATATCTCTATTAATATTACGGATCGCACGGCTCGTAAGTGCGTCGTAAGTTTGTTTCTACAGGTGGCTCTAGCATGGGTCTTTAATACGTTGCTATGACAACCGAGTAGGTATCACAGAGTGTAACACAGACTAGGTACTAATTACTATGCTAGTGATGTTTCCAAAGGCTGAGGCTCCAAGCCTTCTTTCTAATCTTCACTAATTGTTATTCGATTAAAAAACATACTATAGGCGAGCAACATAATTGGGAGCCGGGATAGGCATGAGGTGCGAGTGCGAGATCCGCTGGACTATAAAAAATATAGTCACTGTTTCCCTCTCCCTGTACCTCATGTTTACCCCTGCAGCCCGGCACTCAGTTAGTTTGTATGTCTGGGTCCTCTACATGATGGCGTAAGAGACGCATTTACACCTTAGAGCGACCAGAATATTCTTGTATCTCACTCTTACGCATTACTCCGTCTCACTCACAGAGTTTCGCACGTATATTCGTGTGATTGTGGTAGTAAAAACAATTATTTTTGTTGTTGTTATAGGCAGGTATTTAACAGAATACTTTGAGAGGCCATAAAATTGTAATTATTTAACTTGAACACCAGCTGAATGTTGATGGTTCCGCCGAGCACGTTGAGCCGAGGTAACGTTATGTTTACTCTTATTTAGCACCTACGTGGAGACCTTAAGGTCTCCAGTAGGGTTGTCAATGCGCCAAACGTCTGAATTTAGTTTTTTTTTTTTTTTTTATGTCATACAGAAGGCAACCGAGCACACAGGCCACCTGATGGTAAGTGGAAACTGTGACCATAGACATTAGCATAAGACTGCAAATACGTTGCCAACCCTGAGGACTAAGATGGAATGCCTCTATGCTAGTCATTATACCGGCTGTCTTATCCCCAAACCGGAACACAACAATGCGAACACTGCTGTTTGGCGGTAGGTTAATGGATAAGATGGTGGTAGCGATCCGGACGGACCCTGCACAGGGTCCTACCACCTGCAAAATACCACCTCTTTTATTAGATTGACTTACAATTTGCAATAGCAGTGCTATAATAACCTAATATAATAAAACTCTAAGCTGAAATGCATATTGTGATATACTTTAACTAGGACTTGACAGATCTTATCTCTTATAAAACGATCAGATAAGACCGCCAAAGTATTTTTTTTGTAAATGTAGGTTCGATTTTCTGTAAAGCACCAACATTACCATTTGGGGTCCAGTTGAGTGTTTGTCACTGAACTCTCTGAAACCATCGAAAGGGAGCAGGATATCCGCTGTACTTAGACCGAAACCACTGAATGGATTTTTTATTTGGTCTCAATAAGTAATATGTAAAAAAGTGAAAGGGAACAAAAGCTTGTAGGTACAGTCACGTCCCATAATATGGACAAAGCAAAACTTTCAAAAATATGTAAACTGGCCACTGCTGCAAGGGAATAAGGGTCTATGTATAGTTCTGTAACCTTGTTAATGTATATATATTTGGGTGACTTAAATTTTAAGGTACTCCTTTTATTTTCGATATATTAAAACTTTCCTGGTTACTTATGTATATGTATGTAATGTATGAATATTGAAATCAGAACACGAGATTTACGGACATTCCCGTTAAACACCTAAATTCGTCGAAAAAACCCGGTAAATCGGGGGAAAATGCACATTTTCCATACAAAACCTAGGGACAACATCGTCCCCTACGTTACCAACTAAATTATTATTTAAAACTGTACTATTTTAAATCAAATCATTTCAAATGTTAGTCGTGTGTAAAACGTGTAAGCCACGTCGTTAGCAAAAATATAGTTTTTCTAAAATACATAATTTGTGAAACATGTCGAAAAAATGGGAGTACCTTAAAAGTTGATTCACCCATTTATGGACATCTTTTAAAGGCCGGCAATGTAGCTGGAATTCCTTTTCTGGTGTTGCCAGTGTCCATGAGCGGCGCCGGTGATCACTCACATCAGATGCCAGGCCTTAAGCTCGTTTGTCTACTCTAGCATAAAAAAATCCACCAAAAAGTTATTTATAGACACTCACCATGAACGTAATAGAAGTCAAGTCATTGATCAAACTTAATTTTTAAATAAGTTATCAAAGTCGACTTTAAGACAATCACCATGAACTTATCAGAGAAATAAGTCAAGAATATTTTTCTCTAGTGGACTTGACAGACGCCCATGTGGTTAGTTCCACGCGCTTTTGTCAACTCCTTACAGACATTTAATGTGTTTAAAGATGAATGCAAGAAAAATGATGACAGTTGAGTAGACAACCCTGCCCTGCAGACAGTTACGTGACAGTGTGACGCAATGTAAGGGCGTCTAAACTGCCCAATTCACACTCCGACACACGATCCGACCAGAACGCACATGGTTAAACGGAATTATAGCGTTTTCAATCCATAAAGGATTCTTAATTTAAATCAGTTTCGCTAGCTGAGCTAACAGGAAATAACTCAGCTTTGTTTGTTTTTCGTTGGAACCGTCAGATGAGGCTAAGGAGATATTCAAAAACTGACAAAATGGATGGAATGGACGTAGGTGCTCGGCACGACCGTCTGACAGCTTACGCCAAACCTATATACATTTTGGATAACTATAACGAACGCCGGATCCATCTTGTCCAGGGCCTCATGTCAGGGTAAATAAACATGTCTCTTTTACCTTAGCACTCACTTTGGTTGTGGTGGTATCTTGTGCAGGGTCCGGATTGCTACATCATCTTGTCCTTTAACCTGCCGCCAAGCAGCGGTGATTGCATTAAGAAGCAACCGGTGAATTTACTTATAGAGGTATTCCATCTTAGGTCTCACGGTCTCAGGGTCGGCAACGTATAGTCTTAGGGCCGTATTAATAAACTCATCTTGACTGTGAGGCCCAACACAAGAGACGTCAAAGTCAACGCCAAACCATGGAACACTGTCAATTTTGACGCATCTCGAGACGAGCATTAGAGTTGAGATCAGTTTATTAATACGGGTCTTAGAATTGCAGTCTTAATGCTAATGGGTCTCAGATCCGTCTTACCATCATGTTGCCTGTGTGTTTATTTGCCTCATCTATGCCATAAAACAGGAAACATTAAAAAATAACCGAAATAATGGCGACCCTTACTTTAGAGCTGTCATCTACTAAACGGCCCAACCGAATTTCATGAAAAACCTAGCTATTCCCTCCCCGAAAATTCCGGTTACATTAGTCCTCTTAAAAAAAACCGCGCCCAAGAAGATGGACCTGTTACCGAGCTACGATGCCACAAATAGATAAATACACAGACATTCCACCCCTATTTCTGCGTCGGGGGTTGAAAACAGGATTGGAAGGATTAGTCTAGGATGCACTGCGACATTTTTACGTCACTACAATCCTTTCATTAAAGAAGGTTAACAATTTAACATCTGACCCTTACCTACTGCGCACCAGGCCGTGGGACTGCGCCGGCGCATGGGAACACCCCAATAACTATTGTTCCAAGCAACTGACGACCGAGCACTTGTAAGTGATATAGCTGTTAAGGAGCCTTTAGCAGCAATGGATGGGTAAAGCAAGATGGAAGTTTTCACGTTTCTACTATTAATCTAATCTCTATCTAAATAAATGGAATTGACATAGGCAATGCCTAACTTATATCGTCTTATGATATGAAAATGAAAATTTATATTTTGTAAACTAACACATTATTTCAATAAAACAGCAGTTTTGTTGAAATGCTAGATGCCGAGATAGAATGCCGTGTGTAACCTGTCTTGCATGACTCAATAGACATATACATACAAACATACAGAGTCGGGGTAGGCAGAGCTACAGAATTACCAACTAAGTTGTAGTTAATTCTTTAACCACACTTTGCACAACCCTACCGACAGACCTATATAGATAAAATGCATTCTGTCTGGGTCCACAAATGTGATTAGAAAAAAGAAATGCGGAGAGAATGTCTGATCTGGTCTTTTGATTAAAAATATCTCAAATTGTAGAAGGTCGCAATGAAGGGTACCTAATTACACAGAAGGTCTCAAAAGTTCATAGGGTGAAGCGTATGTTTCTGTCCTTAAATCTTGAGATAAGGTAAGACCTTTCAAATCACAATAACTCAAAGAGTTACGATAGTGACTGGACATATTCTTTCCGTGTATCCATGAAGTGTGTCACCAGAACCCCCGCGAAACCACTGTTAAAGATCTAAATACAATAGTTTGCTGGACCTGTGTTGTCTTTATAAGCAAAAATAACAAGATGGATAAATTGAGAGATAAATAAGTTCCAGTTTCAAACCTAAGAAGCTATTTTAGTCGCAAATGCCGTAATCTAGCGCAAGGGGGGTTGTAAACATTTAAACAAAGGTAATTAGTCTGTATAAGCACAAATCACCATGAAATATTTAACTTTTTCATCCGAAGGCGCCTTAAGCGGCGTCCTTTGTCACAGGTATCTTATAAGAAAAACGATAAACGTCTAAAATGGTTGTTTGTTTGATTGTCTGTTAGATCTCTAGGGAAACGCTCATTATTGGGTTTCCCTGCGAGATAATAGAAATCAGCAAAGACTGCATTGTATATACTGACTTCATTAAAGAGCTTCCTTAAACAGTCACGTAAGTCAATTGTGTCTTCTAATGAACAACCTAAACAGACAAACTTTAGCGAATTCAAAGGTAATATAAGTGTTTAAATGTTTTTTAAACTGGTATTTTATAATATGCTACTGGTTATATAATAATAATATCTTAAAGAGCGCTCAGGGCCTCTATTCTACCGAGTAAAACCATATTGTCTTTGACATGTTATCTCATTGTTAACCGGCCGTCATTACTGTCAAGTAAATAAAAGCTATCAACACGTCGCTAATGCTATATATAAGTCAAAAGCAATAAGATTTTACTGTATAGAATCTCGGCCCAAAGCACTTCACTTCGGTTTCAGTGAAGTAAACCATTGAGCTCCCCAATCGGCACACCTACTGACCTAAAAACTCTTCTCACTAAACAATATCTCATCCAACACGTGTCCACGTGTGACTATATCGATTCTTCCTCAACAAACATACAATATTTGAACACCTTAACTTCTGCGCCGAGGCCACAATTGACGCAAACCTGAATAATTTGCGATTAATTCATATTAATTCACAATGGACGAATCCAGGCAAGCTGTGCAAATTGTTACAACAATCGTTTTCAGATTTTATTTGGGATGAGTCATGGGCCACAATGAAATGGCGCGACATGGCGCCATACCTTTTCTTGATGACGGTAGTGCTAGAAATTGATCGTCTTTCTAATACATTCAACTGTTCGGTGACCATCATGGAATGGTACTAGTAAATGAAGAAAAACCATAAGAAACAAATTATATAGACATGTCATTGACTTTTTGCAACATTGTTCCTATAGTGACTTATGGGAGGAATTGGTTTTGGAATTTGGAAAGGTATTAAATTTAAGAGGCCATTTTGCGTCAAGGCCGGGTATACCATAAAGTTCGAACATGATTTTACAGGCAAAAATTTGCCAGAGCAAGATTCCAAAAGTTCTTGTGTGGGAAAGAGATTTGTAGCTACTGTTATACTCGTATAAGCGAAGAAGTGTAGAAGAGAAGGCCAATTTAGGAATGACTGGAGAAAATAAGAAGACATGTCCAACTTCCGTCCGTCTGTCACGTCGTATTGGAAATCCCTGGTTAGAAGTGTGTCCAGCAGTAGACGTCCTTCAGCTGATATGATGATGTCCAATCCCAAGACGCTCAAGATGATTATGATGAAGTAAAGTGCTTCCCATGTCTATAAAGTTACGCTACGTTTTCATAACCATTTGTAAATAACTCTTAAATAAACAAAGAACGGGGTTATAGTTTTATCATTTACATTAATTAATAACATGTCATCCACAGCTGTACCTACTAACGAGGTCTGATCCAAAAATTTCCGATCTAACACAAAGCAAATTAATTTTATGTACACAGCTCTATGAATTTTCAAAAGAATTTTTTCAGATGTTGACTATACCTAAATGAATGGCATCATCATCGACCACAATAGCTGCTAGAGAGGATTAAATTATAAGTAATAGTATCATTCAGCGGTTGGGCGGAATGAATGGAGAGCCACTCGACCGCCCGCCTGCCTCGGCGGCGTCCCCACTCATCATCATCATCATCATCATTCAGCGGTGAACATTTTTTCTCTGTACTTAACATTACTGTATAAAACACATGACCAAATTTGCAAGATTTTGCTAATGTCTTTCGCAATGAGTCTTTACTTACTGTTGTATTTTCCCACAATACTTGTAAACAAGCATCCAAAAGGTCCATAACAAGTAAGTTTAAAAATTTGCTTCGCACCGCGGGTACGCTAATGAAATTTATAAATGTTGGTACTTGCGAGGGCGTCCGGGAAATAACTACGTTACGACAACTCAGATGAAATTTGTGGTATTGAGACAGGGTGTCGTAACAAAACTAGCTCGTGGCTGTCCATGTTATATTTCATCACTGGGGACTCTATGATTGATGGTCATCATCAGAATTCAACGAAGACTTCATGTTGTACGAGTATACCTGTTGAACAATAAATAAATAAATAAATAAATAAATATCAGGGGACAGTGTTACACCAATTTATCTGGTCCCAAACTAAGCTCTAGGCTTGTACTATGGGTACTAGACAACGATATAAATACTTATATAGAGAAATGTATACTTAAATACATAGAAGACATCCATGACTCAGGAACAAATATTCGCGCTCATCACATAAATATCTGCCCTTACCGGGATTTGAACCCAGGACCGCTAGCTTCGTAGGCAGGGTCACTACCAACTAGGCCAGCGCGTCGTCAATGCCGGACGGAATAATTTAAAATCTATATTGGGGTTCTTTTTGGCTTCGAGCAAACGGGTATCGCTCGTCAATTTCAGCATTGCTTGGGATGCTATAATAAATAGCATTATAAAACCTTTTCCACTATTTCAACACCGTCCCAACTGTTCTTGTGCGTAATAATCGCTAGGCGTGATCCTGATGGGCCGTATAACTGCTGCACACAGGGGGTGGATGATTGAGTTTTTGACTTTTCCCATGAGCCGTTCAGCGGCAGGTTCGGGGCCCGAGGCCGTTTATAGGCCCCTGGGTGGGTGTTGATGATGATGAAAATATGAACACTAATTTGAGATTATCGATTTAATCCACGACTAAATTTTAAAGGTTTTTTTTCTTTGCCCCGCGGCGATTTCAACAGCTACTACCGCGGGGATATGGCGTTTCCACAATGAAGTGATTTCGCCAGTGTCAAGTATATACATACATATAAGTATAAATCAATATAGAAATAAAACACAATCCAATTTTCTCTAGGAAGATTGGGGGCAACGTTGTACGGTGATATGTAGGACAGAGGTCAAGATAGTTTTTACCTATGTACCACTGCGAGTCCACTTAAAACGAGAAGTAAGGTGCCAGAAAAGAACTTTGTACACCTAAATACAGAAAAATACAAAACTAAAACAAATTACACATCCGCCATCTTTTGACGTTGCAAATGGCCAAAGGAATTAAATACAAGATTGCGTCTACATGCTCCAGGTTGACAGACAATGACAGCTCTAGGTCTAGTCAAAAAATAGATCCACTTAGTCTATAATTGGTCCGCGACAGACAACCACAAATTATTGAGACACACTGATCAATGATATGATATATATGAAAGCATGTTAATTTTCCGTTAACAGTTCTTTTCACTGCAATCATACGTTACATGTATTTATACTCTTCCTGCTTGCATTGAAACGGTAGAACAATTGATTTACAATTACAAGCAAGAATTTCACGGTCAGTAGTCCAGGCGGGCTGCGCGGGTGCCGTACATGGCAGCCAAGTGCCGTCCCGTCCGCGTGCACGCAGCAAAAACTGGGCAAGTCAATAACACCGCCACGGAACACTCAACGCTAAGAGCTTACACCAGACCATGGCGTGCACAAGTTGCCCACGACTTGTTTGTCGCTCGGATCTCCCTTTCTATCTAGTCAGTAACGATAGAGACGTACTGAACGACAACCGAGAGAATACAACTTGTGCTACCCGTGCTGGGCAAAAAAGATGCATTCCATAAAAGTGGACAGCAACTTTCAATATGCCAATATCTTGGGAAAATCAAAATCCCGAATTTTCCCAAAGTTTAATAGAAGACATTATTTATTAATATCGTTTATAAATCCAACCTAACCTAACCGAACTACTCGTATAGCAATTCAATTATGCATTTAATCTGAAATAGATCCAGCATAACATAGCTCTCGGAAAAAATAAGTTTCTGTCAAATGAATACTCAGATTTCTAAGGTTTCCCCATCTTTTTCAGAATAGAAATAGCTACTGTAGGCCTTGACAAGATGCGAACGATACTAACGTTTAAATCTATCGACACGAAGTGTATGGATTTGACATAAGCAGTCCTCGTGATCTGTCAAAAACCGCAAATGTTATGCATCTTGACTGGGCTCTATGGGGCTCTAATTATATTACTTAATTAATTTATCTTCCTTCTGTATCTTAATCACATTGTTGACGTTATAGTAGCTGTTAGCTGTTACAAAGTCAAGAGGTATTTTTTTTAAGCATCGGCTTCAACCCGAAATTATCAATGCCGCCATTGCCGCCCATGATAACCTGAAATTCCAGTGGCCTTGCGCAATAACGTTATTGCTATCAATGATTTATTGGATTGACATAAGCTGCCGGACGGTAGCGTCAAGCGCTTGTCTCATTTCCATAAGTTTTGACAGTTTTCGGCAACCGTTTACGCCTCTTGCAATGCAAAGCATCTTGTGTCAAGCCAGAGAAGAGAAATCACAGTTGCGTCACAGGCCACAGCCTTTTACGATACAAAAGCAAGCTAGGAACATATAGATCTTAAGTCGCTTAATTTTTTAATTAAAAATGTATATAAAATCCAACACAAATCAGTGAAATAACCAAAACATATTACAAATTGATATGGGCGCCATTATCTAAGTTGTGTTTTCTTGTGGCAAGCCTTATATGACTAGGTATGTAAAAAACGTGTTAATCAGTACAAATAGAGTTACTTTCCATGTATTAATAAATGAAGCCTTTATTGTAAGCTTTATATTTGGATTGTTTCATCTTTTCACGGAACAATAACCTACCGAACAAGTCATGTAAGCTTACACTTTTTACACTTTAATGTGCATGATTGATTAAATAAATTATACACAACTAGCAACCCACTATGGCTTCGCACGGGTGATATATAATTGTACCCATTATATACTATAAAAGTAAACCTTCTACGATTATAATGGTGAAAATCACTTTGTTATGTAGTTTCAGATATTTTATGTATGATAATCAAGGGAGTGAATACTGAAATGATTGCTGATAGGGATGTTTGGAAGGAGAGATGAGCTGCGCCGACCACGAATGATGGGGATAACGGCAAGGTGGTGATGATGATGTGTTTGAGATAGACGCGACCCGACTTCAATATCTAAACGCACGAAATCGAACGGGCTCAATGTTTCCTTCAAAAGCTTGCCACGACAACACTTCGTCGTATTGCTCATTCTCGCTGAGACAGAATTAATAAAAAGTCCTATATCTTGCGCTTAGTTCCTTTTTATGCAGCGTGATTCTCGATCTGTGGTACGCACACAGCGGGAAACCGAGAAAATAGGGTGCACCGTGCAAAAATGTCGTAACATACAGTATTTAAATGAAAATGATCTTACTGTTAAAGAATTTCATCGCTCCTGAACGTGTTTCATTGTAGATACAGAATATTCCGATACAACTGTTAACGTGATACTATTGACACAGACAGACAAAGCGTACGCATTACACGTGTAACTGAAGGACACACCCGTAAATTATGAATATGATTATTAAGGAAACATTTGGTAACAATGACGTGATAATTTTAATCGTGTGTAAATTTTAATAAATTAAATGTTGCTTTAAATTTTTTGGTCATTTACATTAATCGACTCCATGATTATTGGTATTTTGGATTACTTTGAACACTGACCCTTGGTGGTAATGTAAAATGAAGTAACATGGGCGCCACCAGGATTAATTTCAGGAAGGTATATCTACACACATTAATCTTGTCTATGTTTTTTCTTTCCGGATAGGGCCAGGGGCGTGAAACTGCATCCACTGAGGTATTCCATCTTAGTCTTCAGGGTTGGCAACGCATTTGCAGTCTTGTGAATGCGAATAGCTATGGGTCATAGTTTCCGCTTACCATAAGGTGGCCTGTGTGCTCGTTTGCCTACTCTATGCATGCCATAAAAACTAAAAAAAAAACTTGCACTCTGCTGTCGGTGTCTATGGTGGGTAATAAGCAACTAGCTACAGAAGGTCATAACACCTGTATCCGTTTCTTTCTTCTCTGGCATTATGTATATGTATGTAAACACTTTGTTGTTCAAACACAGAAATATAAATACAATATTTACAGAAGAGGCCCTGTTTAGAAGAATATTGTCAGAAGTTCTGTCGGTGTATCTATTGAAATTGGATATTCTCAATTATTCTGAAAAGGTTCCACCAAATATATACATTTGGTGACATTGTAAAGTCCGCAGAGGAAGGGCAACGTTCTATGTATTAAAGAATAATTTTAGTACTCCCAACACGTTCTGGTCGCAAAAATTTGTTTAGCTTCCGGAAACGGCCATTTTTATTTTTTATTAACCGCCTGCAACGCATGCGGCCTGCGTTCCGGTTCATGAATTAAAAATATCACACAATGTATGCGTGACGTGGACACCAAATGCCAAATGGTGCAAAATTTCCAAAAGATGTCTAGACATAGGGTTAATTTTATTTTGGCCATGGAGAAATAGACACACATTAATGTTAACCATTTTACATTTTAAAATTTAAAATTTCTTATGGTCTAAGATAGGAGACGATTTGCACCCGGTTGTTTATTCGATGAAAAGTATTTTATATCAAATTTACTACGGTAAATAATACGAGCATGTGGCGAATAGGTAGGGCGAAAAATGTCAGTCCAGTACTTATATCATTAAAAAAATATTAAAAATAGTAGTACGAAGCCTATAGAATATGTAAACGTTAGGTTTGGTGCAAATTATTAGTACCGACTTACCTGTTTATACCTGCCTACCCAATAGCTTAACGGGAAAAAAAATGCCAACCTAACGTTTGCATGTTCTATAGGCTTCATACTTTCGACTGGTTTGTAATTTGTCTAATAAACAAGCAATTGCATTTTTTATAAACAATGTTAATTTTTACATTTTCAATTAATTATAATCTGGACTGATTTTTTCCAGCCTACCTATTTGTCATATATTAATTTACTTAGCATATTAAATTTGATATAAAATACTTTTTATCGAATAACCAGCCCAGTGCAAATCGTCTCCTAATAGGATCTCCTACTAGTATGAATACACGAGTCCTCCCACTTCATTGAGAGTACCTGGATGACCATACGAAGGTTCTTTTTTTGGTGGAACGACGTTTTCTTAAAATAACCTAGCTAGATAGATATATTGCCCCCGAACCCAAAACTCTCTGCATACAAAATTCGTTTGAGCCGTTTCCGAGATTCATATTATGATTTAAACAAATGTAAATACTGTCATTATAGCACCTAAAGTAAAAGTGAAGTTTGACACCTGCAAAAATCTTTCAACGATAATATTAATACACAAAATAAGTACTAATCGCATCAAATGATATACCTACGATATCAAAGTATTCACTGATATCATAAGAATTAATTCCTTAAAGTGTTGACGCCGGTGACTCCAGCCCAGGTGCAGCAATGCCAAATCATTTGAAGGATGCGGTATTAAGATGTAGTGGTGAAGCCAGCGTAATAATGATACAGGACAAAATCGAAGCACACTTCACGTTGCGTGTGAAAATGAGCGCCGCTTATACACAAATGCAAGTGTAAAGTTTAAGCGATTCAGATCGTATTTTGTTGATAAACAGGCGATTTCAACGTTGCATTTTCCAATATTTACATGCCCCGCACATAGGTTTTCTTTGTAAATAGATAAGGCGTGTTTTGCCGTCGGCTTACTTCTGTGAATAGAACCGTTATCGATTCCGTAGTATCGGTGCATTTCGATAAAATATTAGATAGCTTTTTATTACGAATTATGACCTAGTTTGAAGTCATACCTATTTTTGGTGGATTATCGTGAACGTGATAATTATTTGTTTGTTAACAAATCCCTATAATTACCATCGTATTTTACTTAGATAATGTATGAATAAGTCTAAAGATGTTTATGTTTGTACCTATATGGTCCTCGTAAGTAACTTTTCTTGTAAAAACTGCCACTAAACACGAGAAAAATTTCTATGTTGAATGTGAAAGGTTCTATGATCGAGTTGGAGCTGTTGGACGTCTTAGGTCAGTAGCGACCAGTGACTGCTCTGGAGTTTGATTTAGCTGGCGAAAGCTGGATGAGAATGGTGACGAATCGTGCGTACTTCACTCTTAATTCAAAGATCATACGGTCACGAATTGATTGTTGAAAAACAAATGAATAACCCTTATCTTCTGTAACATAATAATTAAGTTTCATTCATTGTTCCTTGTCCATTACTGGTTCCATCTAGCAGCATATCTCCATCAGTGGACGAGTATAGGCTGCTGCTGCTGATGATGATGATGATGATGATGATGATGATGATGATGATGATGATGATGATGATGATGATGATGATGGTGATGATGATGATAATGATGATGATGATGATGATTGTATCCGTGATAAATTTTCAAATACTCTATCTACACAGGAGCTTTGAACTTTATCTGAATGTGAGAAGGATACAATACAACGGACACATCTCATAATCAATCGGAAATTTCTCGGTGGTTTTAGATACAGCCAATTTTGACTGATAATAAAGCTATAATTACTTGAAGAATTACAAATATCGATCATTAACCAAAGATAAAAAATATCCATTTCTTACTTGTTCAAATCAGCACTCATTTAATCTTTCTTTAAATACCTAATAATTTAGCAACCCGCCCTCGCTTCGCTTCGGTTCATGTGAGCTTTATGGAACATAAAGAAGAAAAAAAAACTATACATAAAAACCTTCCTCTTGCATCACTCTATCTATGGAAACCGCATTAAAATCCGTTTCATACTTTGAGAGATCTAAGCGTACATTACACAAGGACAGGCTGCAGGAAGCGGCTGTGTTTTATAATTTATACTATGTAAAGATATGTAAAGATGGTGGGCCAAATTGTCCAACCTTAGCGCGGAAGACTACCTATCAGGGCCTCAATTGTAGGCGGTAAAAACCATATCGTTTTTGACCTGTTACCGTATTGTCAAAGTTTTGATAGCTCTTATTTACTTAACAGTAATGGCGGCCAAACAAAACCATGAGTCACCACAGTCCACAGATCAAAGACGACATGGTTTTTACCGTAGAATAGGCTCTTTATCGCGTGACAAAATGTGGAGAAAGCATCCGTCACTGTACTTTATATAGGTACGTGCCAAAAAGGGACGGATGTTTTATACACATTTTGTCACGCGATAAACGCAGCGATATAAGGACCCTGCGAACCTAGTATGGTTGGGTTTAGTCTTATTAGGCCCCGCCTGATCGACCATACGCGCAAATCTCACAGAGTATCAAAATCTTAAGAACCCTGATCCACCCGTAACAAAACCATCAACTTCCAGAATTGCATAACGCCGTATCAGTCCACGTGCGCGCGCGCATATCTAGGAAATCGCGATAAGGCGGCGCTGGCGCCAGCGGGCCTTGAGATAACACTCCAATTTTATTTTCATCATAATCCTTGCCTACATGCGGTGACACATGAAGATCACTTCACGACGACTTAATTCTTGTATTATTTGAAATTACGCCCTGTTTAACAGGAAATATAAAATCGGTTTTTATTTTCAATAAGTTTGCTGCAGACGGTTCTGATCAAAGTTGTTATCTTTTTGCAATAGGTGTTAATATATACTTCTTTACATATAAGATCACAGAGCACAGAGCAGAGCTCTGTTTAACAGAGCACGACACCTTTGTGACTCGGAATTCTTGGACAGCGAGTTGTCACATTTGCAAAGGGTCCTTGGATGGAATGGGTACAAAGTGAATAGGTGGCAACCCAGACGAGCGGCTAAAGTAAGACTTCCCGACGCTCGTAGGCAACCGGCATACATGCCTTATGTGAAAGGGATCACAGATAAAATCGGTACGGTACTAGAAAAGTACTCCATCAAAACCATCTTTATGCCGTTAACCAAGATCGGGGGGCATGTAAGGTCACCTAAAGATGTAATTCCCTTTCAATCGCCGGGTGTGTACAAAATCGATTGCAGCTGCGGGAGTTCTTATATTGGACAGACGAAGCGTGCCATTGCTGAAAGAGTCAAAGAACATATCGCGGCTGTAAGGAACCGTCAGGTGGATAAGTCTGCCATAGCTGAACATTTGCTGGAATCAGGACCAAACCACTGGATTGAGCTTCATAAGCCAAAGATTTTATCTCGAGAGCGGCACTTTTATAGTAGAATTGTACGTGAAGCCGTTGAAATCAAAAAACACCCGAATTTCAACCGAGAAAATGGTTTTAAGCTTTCGTCATCGTGGAATCCAGTTATCAGCAAATGTAAACCTCTTCGGGTATCTTCGGACCAACCGCCAGATGTCGTGAGTGTTGTGTGCCGGTACAGTGACAACCCTGGTGCACGTAATGCAAATATTGACCAAGTGCGGGTAGTTCCAAAAACTCGTACAACAAGAAGATGCTGATGCCCGCCTCTTCAGTCCTCTCGAGACCATGGGCGTAGCGTCACGTCCGAAACGTCGAGGTAATAATTAATTATAGTAATTAATTATATATCCCTTAACGCGATTAAGTCCCGTGTAGTGTAATAATAATGAATCAAAATCGTGTGAGTTTAAATCAGTATATAAGATCAACCTCATAGGCACAAAGTTTATCACGCCGGGTCCACGCTTGCATCGTCTACGCGATCACGATCAGAATACCAACTGTATCGATCTTTTGTGTGATCTTTAATATCAAAAAGTCCACAATCCCTCATATTTAAGAACTAATATTAACAACTTAATGACTGTTTGTGTTCCAAATAAATAAAACAACGGTAACGAGTGTGGATTGAAACTGCTTCGCTTATTGAATGGGAGATATAAGGCAGGGCCTCTATTCAACAACGAAACCGTTTTTCATCTGTTATCTTATTGTCAACGTTTTAATACCCCTTATTAACTAGACAGTACTGGCGGCCGAGTTAAAAAACAATACCATAACAGAAAAATATCTTTCTGGTCGAGTTCTATGCGTTAAAATAAGTAAAATCTATAACAGACTTGAAACGAATCAATAAAAATCACCTCTTAAGATAAATGAATCAGGTGTACCCCAAGGTAGTGTACTAGGACCGTTATTGTTTATAATATATATTAATGGTCTTCCGAATGTGTGTAGTTATAAAACAGTTCTGTTTGCCGATGACATCTCAATCGTAATTCCAAATGACATTAGAAAAGTAATATAAATTACACAGGTGCAATTTACAGCAAATAAATTAAATTTTATATCATTTCATCCAATACGATTTGGATTTTACCGCCTAGAATAGAGGCGTAACAGCGTATCTTGTTGTACCATATGCATGACTTTCTGTAGTTTGGACGCAGCATATTCATTTTCTGCGATCCTCGTATTAAACGGACTAAAGATGGGTGGGACGCAGAGTATCATAACCAATCACAACTTCGTACCTTGAAACAGTATCAAGACACGTCCATCACCGTGTATGATACGCTTACCGGATACGTAAGTGTGTGAGGTACTGAAGATACGAGATCAGACTGGGCTAAGATTCTAGGCGGTAAAAACCATATCCTTTTTGACCTGCGTATTGTTATCGTTTCGATAGCTCATATTTGCTTAACACTTGACAGTAATGGCAGCCAAGTTAAAAACTATACCATAACAGGTCAGGTTTGCGGGTGGTAGGACCTTGTGCGGGGTCCGTCCGGATCGCTACCACCATCTTATCCATTAACCTACCACCAAACAGCAGTGTTCGCATTGTTGTGTTCCGGTTTGGGGATAAGACAGCCGGTGTAATGACTAGCATAGAGGCATTCCATCTTAGTCCTCAGGGTTGGCACCGCATTTGCAGTCTTAGGCTTGCAGTCTTGTGAATGCGAATGTCTATGGGTCACAGTTTCCACTTACCATCAGGTGGCCTGTGTGCTCGTCAGCCTTCCCTATGCCATAAAAAAAAAGAACAAAATAAGACGATACGGTTTTCACCGCCAAGAATAGAGGCCCTGACATGTCCGCGTCCAAACTGTACGGATATACGATACGCTAAAATGAAACGAATGACCCAGCTTAACATGTCTCGAACCTGTGAGAGTAGAACAAATTCAATTAAAGCTATACTTGGTGACGGTAAAGTTGGCAGCGTATTGTCGGCGGTCCCGTCTGCGGAAACACGGAACCAGTTGCTCTGAAATAGACAATGTTAAATTAACTCCTCAAATGTTGCTTATAACTAGATTACCTTATGTTTGAACGCGACGTATAAGTTTTGAGAACCGGTGAAGTGCGAGTCGGTTTCACTCACAACAAGTTCCCTACCGCCCTGTTAAAACTTGGCCGGCTTTTATTATTTGTGTGTTACTCTTTGCACATGAATCACACCGACTCTTGCATACTTAGTTTGTTTGTTAATTGTATTGTCGTATCTAGAAAAATCGTTTATTTTTCTTTGCTTATTTGAAACAGAAAAAAAAACTGCGAAGAATGGTCCAAGTCTCGTATTTCTCGGACGACTTTAATTTTAGATACGACGTCGAATTTATACAAACTTTTTACCCAAAGCATTACCTGTAATGTTGTATTTAGGACATTATTTGTTATTTAGTTTTGATAATTAGAGACATCAAAATTACTTTCTATGTATTTTGATGTATTGAGATAAAATGGTTACGTTTGGTGAGTATCAAATAGTTACCACAAAAGTTTGTTATCATAAAAACATGAATACGGAGATACAGCAAAATTGACGCTTAGATATTTGTGACACTTATCTGTGGTTTTATTTGTACCTACTTACTTACAACAAAATTTCCCAATTTACTTTTAATTATCTCTAGTTGCTTTAAAATGAATGAACTACAATTATTGCTCTGTGATACATATATACCAAAAAAATTAAACTATTTTTTTGCTAGATTACATATACAGCGAAATTGCCGCAAATAATTAAGAAGAATTTTCCGCATCCCATATATAATGACTTCGAGATACAACATAATTGAGTTCCGAGACTAAAAAAATATTTGCTGTATCTCGTAAAAAACCTATGTTATACTAACTTTAGAATAAATTTATTATATCTGCCTGAATTATCATTATTTTCTTACAATTTTTTATTTTGGACGTATCTCTTTATCTCTTTTAGTTAAAGAATTATATTTTTTCAAAGTGTTTTTTTTACTCTGGTGTAAACCTCTATTTTTTAGATACGACAAAATTGCTTTCTACCGTCGATATTAAGTATTATACTTAACATATATTTTGTTAAAAAGTTATGATCTATCCGTAACCGTCTAAATACACAATCTTAAGCTTTGTATAAGCTCTTTAAAATGACAGACGGACGATGGGAACCATTTGACGGGTAGGGAACCCAATTAAAGAGGGTCCCGAAGCAGTTCCCAACTTTTAACAGATCAGTTCTCATTTTTCATACACCTATTTGTTTTTATTTTTCATTACAGTTTCCGAATATAATTTTAATCTGAAGAGATATTGGCTTGGTATTTTATCACCCCCACCAGCGCACCAATGGTTAATAGTACGTGCCTACCGAATACTATAGCCAAATACTACACGATTCCAAAGTTAAGCAACGTTCTACTTACAGAATTACCGGTAGATATAGTTGACGAAATATAATCAGCACCGATTCGTCTTAGAAGCGCTACGTCGAGTCCTAATTTAAGAGCTCTATGTTCTTATCATTGTGGGGTAATTTCTCTCTGCCAGCTCCTTGACCTCTTTCTGCGATACGACATGCACCTTCTCCATGATTTGCTCCATTTCTTCTTAGTTCCATAAACTAAAAAAATATTGATTTTTCTCCTTGGTGTTCATCTACCTATCCTGCTTACAATCTTTCCCTCTGTTTTTAATCAGCATGTCGTGCCTCAATATATATTTAGAATAGAATAGAAATGGTTTATTCGGTCCTAAAAATAAAATGAACATAGACAATAGCAAAAAAATATTATAATAAAGTAGAGTAATACAAACTTAGAGTATTTAATCTAAAATTAACACCGAAAAGGTTGCCACTCAGCATGGTATCAGGCTTACTATACTAGCCTTGACGCTGGTTTTCAGGGCCACCCGATTGAAGATAGAGGAGAACACTCCCAATCCATCTCCCTACTACTTATTAAAAATAATGCTTAAACAAAATTATTAACAACTTAAACTAAATTATTTACAATTGTCACGCGCGCGAGTGTGTTCTTTATATTATTTTTAAATAGTGAATAAATAAAATATGCATGACAGAAAAAAAAATGAACATGTTATGAACACAGGACGTCTGCTAAGTGTTGGCCAATTGGATACTTAGTAGATATTGTTTTATTTTATGTTTTAAGAACGTTTTTAGCCAAAGATTCCTCCTCTTCTGTTCTCTATCATCTCCAATAGCTTTCTTTATAGTCTATACTATTACCTAATCACAACAACATGTTGAATAGCCAGCATTTAAAATTGAAGTAACACAAAAAGACATAAAACTCCCGAATTCCAGCGAAATTTTTCAATCATGACAACACCTGTTGAAACCTTAAAATTAACCAAATAAAATTCCATGACGTATTTCCTAGTTCTCAGCGGCAAAGGAATTTAGATTTAATTGTAACGCGACGAAATTGTATTATCAAGAACGTTTCAGCTGCTATCAGTGCCTTATCAGAGTAATTAACCTAATTTGTGGTCCGTATACACAGAACCAGAGCGTTTGGTAATGTTTATCCACGAATCACTCACTCGCATTCACCTGTAGGGTCGTATGCACTTACGCCGGTTATCTTCTGTTCAAACACGGTGCAGACTGTACTGTACGTTGCCTAAGTAAATAAATATCAGGTGACTAGCTTACACAAATAGTCTAACCTAGTCTCAATTTAAGCTATTGGCTTATGCTATGGATACTAGACAACAATAAACATACTTGAATGTTCATTATTATTATAACATTATGAAGTAGTTTTTTTTTTAAGTTGCTTTTCGCGTCTGTCTATCCGTCCGTCTGTCTGTACATCCGCTAACACCTTATTTATTTTTATTTTGACCTCTTATTTATATTTTTGATTATATTAGATTTGTGTATATTTTATGACGATTCCAATGAAATTTCTTGTACTTTTGACATACTAACATGCAATGTATATTGTGACTTACTTTGGAAAATAAATATCATTCATTCATTCATTCATCCTTATAAACCATTTTTTAACGTAATACCTACACTGTATTTATCTGTATTTTTTGTGGCTTACTGACCTGACTGTAACAAGACGACTTATAGGTCAGAAGTCAATCCTGTCTAATTGCACAACCATGAAGTTTCTGAATATTGATATTGTTGACAGCAATAAAACAATGCTAGACTAATAGACTTATTTTGTGCAAGATAAGGAATATTAATAACAGCACTTATTTATTGCAGTACATTATTATTATTATTTTGTGTGTTGCGACACACCATCTTGTGTGTACATACTAATGTTTTTTAATTATAGTTTATTTCATGGTTTGATTTAAATGTACCGTAATGTCTGCACTTATCACCTTCTGTGTTTTCACCGAGCGGTCCCAATGGAAGACCAGCGCTGGCTTCACAGCCAGCACGAGTTGGGACCGTTTCGCAAGACTAGCACTACATGTCATCTCTTTTCCCTTTTTTTGTTTATTTTTTGTCTGTGTGTTATTGTTGTGAATGCTTTACTTACTTGACATTCTTATCAGTCTACTACTGATCTGATTTGAAGATAGAAATAACATTAGAATTATAATTACACTCTTGCAGTTAAGTTATTACTGTTGCGGTGCATTACTAAAGATTCTCTTTATTATTTTACCTTCGGTGAGAAATAACAAATTTCACCGTTACCATCCGCCCACGAGTTGTGGAAACAGGAAAGTCACTAATAAAATCATCAATTTGATATCATTTATGGCCCGTAAAAATCATTTTTACCTCTTTAAGAAGTAACCGGGTTTATTAATAAAAAACAATATTACGGAATCCCTGAGGCATAACACAGTTTGGCAGAGAAGAGTGAGAAAATAAAGGATGTTTTTATCAAAATCTTGTTCGCATGGCAACTCTATAAGTATATTTATTGGAAGACTTAAATATTCATAGTAAAAATTATTTTAGTTTGTTTATGACATAATATTAGCTGCAAGGGGTTAATACTAATAAATCACTTATAGATACAGATCGATTTGATGGTGGTGATTGGTGATGTTTGACAAACCGACGCATAGGCCAATTGAAGTAAATTGAGATGAGTTTGCGTCTAATCGTTAAAGAAATAAAACCCTTCACACTGGAGTTCACCAGTTCGGCGATATTCTATGAAGCCGAAGACGCTCGGCCACGTGGGGCGCAACGCAAGCCGAGTCGGCGCGGGCGAACGCCGACGCCTGCGTTCGCGCAGCTTTCCCACACTTAACGCTTGTAGCGTCAGCAAATAAATTCGCAACCATAAACACAATGATTTAAAAAACGCATAATTCTCGTTGAATTTGGCTCTAAGCGCTACGGCGTTATGGCTTTTGTTAAGCGTCCTTATTTTTTCCAAGGCTTTAAGGATGATTTAGAATTTATTTAAATACAGTAAATTTTCTAGTTTCTTTGTTATTCAATGTTAAGTAACTATTAATTATTGTTTGCAATTAAATAATTATTTCTCAAAAATGACAGGAAAAGTTGACATTACTATCTATATATTGGGATGCGAAGTACATAGTTTACTGACAGATCTCAAATTAAAAAAAAAAACATTGCGTGCTCGCTACACAAGCACGCAATGTTGCATACAAATTTCATTACCATCTAGTATCTAACTTTTTAAAAAGTGAAAACGGCCTTAATAAAATGAGGGCACAAGTCTTATTACATCCAAATTTTGTTCGGAATATAACTTTTTTATCTGTATCTCGAATAGCTTGAGTAGTTTTAAAAAAAAAGCTTGCGTTTCTCCTTGTCATAAACAAAAGACGGTAAAGAGTAGGTAATATATTGTCTGTATAGATTGTGTGGTATTTCTTTCCTTAATAAAGTACGTTACTCCAACATAATTTTATTCTTGCGATTTTTGAGAAAAGCACTATATATGCCTCGGCAGGAACGGCAATTGCGGGCCTCGTATTTTTAAACGGACTCGCAAGCTCGTCCGTTTAAACCAATCCTCGCCCCGCAATTGCCTACTTCCGTGCCTAGGCAATAATGTACTATATATAGTCGACATAATATCTTCACCCAAGGAATCTTTACACTATGCCCGCAAAAAAAAATTAAAATAAATAAGTTTAGTAATATAAATGTCTATAAGATTAGCTGATGCTACATCACCTAACTTTGTAAATATTATTAATTTAACAAGTTTTCTAGTTTTTTCTGTCGAAATTGCTTATCATGCCTGTTCCATAGCGAATCGGTGAAGTGGATACAAACTGATAAGTGAGCGAGACCAAGCTAAGATAAGGTATGCCGAGATTTTGATAAATATTCAATGTTGCTCTAAACTAAACATTATATTCGTAGGGATTATTTTGCAGACTGCAAGTAAAAAAAGATATTTTGTTCCACTTGCTTGGAAATGTTAACCTTACTGTTGTAAAATCAGACCGCGCAGTTCTGAGTTCAAGGCCCAGGTTTTTTTTTTTTGTAGTTTATCAACGGCACGGGCCGCGAAAATGTATGAAATTTCACTTTTGTGATTTCACTTTATAAAACCATGTTTGGACGAGGATAACTAACTCGTTACAGCCAAACACTCGTACAATCAAAATTTTTCCATGTTAATTTTACTATTTAAATGTCATAGACTAAAAAGGTAAACCTATTTAAACAGCGTTTACACGTATTTAAAATCAACAAATAGTTTTTTTAAAGAAATTGCGTTCATAAACAAAATACATTGACGAATAATACAACATAAACGCGTAATACATTTTATAATTTGAACTATGTGTATTTTATACAAATTTGTGATTTTTTTTATGTTTTATTTCAGTTTCGTATTAAATCGTACCTGTTCCGAATGTAAATAAAATTGTGAGTAGGTAATATTTCCAAGGAAATTATGGGAATGTGTTTAATATTTTTAACAATTATATTTTCTCGCATTGTTGGAGAAAAGCACAATACAAGCCTCAGCCGGGAAGGGCGGTTGCTGGACTCGTATATAGTGCGGCCTCGACTGCGTCTCGGCCACGCTAACTCATACTCGGGCCGCAACAGCCAATTTCCCGGCCTCTGCAGTAATGTACTATTATGAAACAGGTTTTTTGCCTGTACTTTTTACACAGTCATCATCTCTTTATGTCGTAATAAGTTTTTTACGTCCAACTTGGTGGCGGTGCTCTTTCAATCTTTCAATTAAATATCTTTCTTTCTTTCTCTGTTCTTTGAAGCGGCGCAGGGCCGGTCCTTATGCCCTTGGGGGAGGCTTAAGACCAGCAGTGGGTCTTCCGACTGAAATATTGGCGATGAAAGATAACCATAACATTATGCGACCGATTTATAAGTTTGTTCCGCCAACGCTCCGTCCGCAGGATGTTATTCGGCTCCTTGGTTTAAAAAAAAGTCTGCGAAGTAATGAAAGCCCACCGCGCCCGCGCATTGCTTCTCACCCGTTCGCGACTCCCTGTTGGACTTGTGTTCGTGGCGACCGGGTTCGACGCTCCGCAAAAATTAGTTAGTCCAGACAACTTTCTATATAGTTATATGAAAATAATTACTCGTAAGTGGCGAAAATCTGGTTCAAAGGACCATAACATGACAAATAAACAAAAGTAAAGCTATAAAGATTTTGTTTCATTATCTACTCGGTCGCGGCCTATCTAGCAGGCTACGTTTCAACTCCTGCGCATTGTCATGCAAGTTATACTCATGTTTTTAACGCGTGTATTATTATGTAAATCACATAAATTTGAGTCTTCAAGGAGCGTAAGAATTTCCATGTATTTACGGTGAATCCTAATATTCGAATACTTATACGAGTACATGAGGTGACTTTGAGTTATTTTTATTTAATTTTTTAATAAAGTACCCTACATTTTAACCTGACGTAGCCAAATCTATCCACATATTAAATATTGGGAACGAACATTAGTTAAATTAGTGATATCATATTTGTACACAATTATACAATACAACTTTTGAATTATGATTTAATAAGCACACTTAGTAACTAAAATCGATCCTGTTTCCACGACTTGTTACAGGTACGGTCACGGAAGTTAATTTGCTACCCATTTCAAAGAAAATTCGCTTGAAGATGTCATTGTGATTAGAGATGCCAAGTCATTTGTAATTGATAGGAAACTCAACCTTATCGCTGTAGAATGTCAGACTGACTTTGGAAATAAGGTGGGTGACAAATTTAATTCCTTGACAGTACATATACATTAGCTGTTGGCCGCTACTACATCCATGTTGAAGTCGTAAATCGCTATTCTCTCGGAAACTGTTCTATTAGCCAGGATCCTATGTCTATTCCCGGGACTCAAGCTATCTCCACACTATGCACATTTGATCAAAATTGGTTCGGAGGTTTAGCTATGAAAGCCTAACAAACAGACCGACAGTAACTCTGTTGTATGAATGGATAGCATGGGTCGATGAGGAATGTTAAACGTGGCAGGGCGGGTCGCCAGTTATACATATATCATAGAACACAACAAAATGAACGCTTTATTTTTAGCGACCGTCTCCTCGATTCTTGTTCGTTTTAAAGAAAACATTAAAGGAACGTCACCGTTGGTGTTCAAACGGATGCCAAATTGTTCTAATTCTCATTTCCCGGTCGATGAACCTTCGTTTCGAACTAGGAGTTGACGAATAGGGTTGCCAGGGGTGCTCTTTTTATGGGAAGAACAGGGGCGGACGAGCCAGCGGGTCACCTGGTAAGTGATCACCAGCAACATCAGAGGAATCGCAAGTGCGCTGCTCGCCTTTGGGAAAAGAGTAGGCTCGTTTTTTTGACGATCATCATCATCATGTCAGCCGAAAGCGTCCACTGCTGGACATAGGCCTCTCCCAAGGCTCTCCACCCAGACCGGTCTTGTGCTTTTCGCATCCACCGCGCTTCTGCGAAATCGTACTGGTATTTGGTATATGATAAGTGAAACCGAAGACCGGAGTACTTACAGCGAGATCTAATGTCAAATACGGATCAGAGTAGACTAGACTTTTTTGAGTACAGAGTAGACTTTTTTGTAATTAAAAAAAAAGTGGAATCTGAGATCCATCTGCAATCTCAAGATGTTTCCACGCCGGTCATTTCTCAGGTTGTCTTATCACCACGTCGGGACACAACAGCACGAACACTGCTGCTTGGCGGTAGGTTAAAAGACAGATAGACCTAGATCTTACTCCACAAAAAAATATTATCGTATAGTCTATATCGCTAATGTCGGAACTCGGAACGAACTCTACGTAGACTTATCAAGTACCTCTATAACCAAAAAAACACCTTATTGACACTAGCTACGGTTACAAAAAGTTGGTGAAGAGATGGATATCTTTGGGTTGAAAATGTTGTGATAATAGCAGTATGTATATAGGTAGTAGTTACATATCTCCGTCCCGTTCACTGTCTGACAGTTGACAAGCTTTGACACCTCTTATTCCTTATAATAGCCCTGTAATCCGAATTGGGGCTTTGCCGGTCAGGTGATAATATAATAAGGGAAATGTTCGAAGTCGAACGGCTGACAGCCCTAGAAAGAAAGAAAACATATAATTCTTCCCTAGAACATGTCATGTCACAGTCACACGAGATATATATAACATACGACTCCAATCTAGTAAGTATTATAGTCGCTCAAATTCATGCGTAACTCTCGTGTTTTGGTGATGCGACTCTGTTCGGGGTGCTAAGTTGCTCCGTCACTTCGTTAAGCCCACTTGCACGTAAATGTTAACCCCAGGTTAACAGGTTAACTTGTTAATAACTTAACCTGAAGTTAACCTAAGGTTGACATTTACGTGACCTGCTCAATTTGTGGTCTGCCGCTGAAACTACAAAATCAAAAGCTATCTGCAAAAACCGCAAGTTTTACCTAGCTCATTCTAATTTTTAAGTTATTCGGAACTACCCTCAACAATCATCAAAAACGAGTGAAGTGTATACGCGTGATAGTGTTTCTTTAAATTTGTTAAATGTGTGTTTATATATTTATCTACATTTTATTTTTATTTTAACGGTAGTTTTAAATTACCCACCGTAGTCAAAATTAAAAAATATATGTAATAAGTCTGAAAATAATATTGTGTAGTCCAAAAACGACTATAACAACTAGTAAAAAACCGGCCAAGTGCGAGTCGGACTCGCGCACGTAGGGTTCCGTACCACTATACATCTAAATAAATGTTTTTCTTTATTCTTTATTACGAGTATATTGGAGTTGATTGAATGAAAGGTAAAATGCGGTTTACGATTTATAACGTCTTAAAAAAAAACTAATTATTAGATCTCGTTCAAACCAATTTTCGGTGGAAGTTTGCATGGTAATGTACGTCATATATTATTTCTACATTTATCATTCCCTTACTTTAGAAGTTACGGGGGGGGGACACACATTTTTCCACTTTGGAAGCGTCTCTCGCGCAAACTATTCAGTTTAGAAAAAATATATATTAGAAACGTTAATATCATTTTTGAAGACCTATCGATAGATACCCCACACGTATGGGTTTGATGAAAAAAAAAATTAGTTTCAGTTCTAAGTATGGGGAACCCCAATTTTTTTTTGTTTTTTTCTATTTTTGTATGAAAATCTTAATGCGGTTCACCGAATACATCTACTTACAAAGTTTCCATAGTATAGCTCTTATAGTTACGGAATAAAGTGGCTGTGACACACGGACGGACAGACGGACGGACAGACATGACGAATCTATAAGGGTTCCGTTTTTTGCCATTTGGCTACGGAACCCTAAAAAAACTGGTCATGTGCGAGTTGGACTCGCGCACCGAGGGTCCCGTATTTAAGATAATAATGCTTGGTAACCGCAAAAGAAAATACTCATTTATGTAATTTATTTTCCATGTCATAAAGTCCATTTTGACTAGCCTAAATTTTAACACAGATTTTTCAAAGTTTTGTTTATATTTCTCAAAAACTGTAAATAATGGACAATCCATTTTGTTTTTCCCATTGAATATTTATAATCTATACGTCAGGAATTTTTCATTGTGGTCATTTTTTGTACATATTTGGCTATAAATTAAAATGTCCATCACAGAAAAAAAAAAGATTTGAAATGTGCAGAGATTATTTTTTCATATGACACCCCATTTGCTCTATAATCAAACCACATTAATATCTCCAACCCGCCATTCTAGACACCTTTTCAATTATTAAAACAGATGCGGGCAAGCAATTTGTACAACTATGCAAAATTTCTGAGAAAACCTGCGGTGACATACAGACAGACAACGAAGTCTCTCTATATGGGTTCCTTTATACCATTTTGGTACAGAACCCTAAAAATAGAACGTAATGTGAGCCTAAACGTTTTTAAATGTTTGATGTTTCATGAATTTCGCGTTCGATTGACACGCAGGTGTCTTCACACAGAAATCAAACATCTCGAATGCGCAAGCGTTTATATAAATGCACTACATACCCACGTACTATGGTATAATGCTCATTTCTGATCGGGATATAAAACTTCGAATTTAGGATTTTAGGTAAAGTTACGTACGAGTACGTCATTGCGAGAGGGTTATATAATAGCTTTTTCTTGTCTGGGGGACACCATTGATGCAGGAAAACATATCGAAACTTTTATGTGGTCATCTTGCACCATCTCATATACACATATATAATTAGGTAGTTGTAGTTATTTTATTTTATTCTTTTCTATCTTTCTCTCCCGTAAGATTTTTGGCATGTTTTCCTGCTGAACTACTGTTATTTGATATTATATTTAATTTAATACTTGTAGCTTTATATAATGCTAGATTAAGTTGTACATACCATTGTAATATGAAATATGAAATAAGTTTAAAAAATGACTGACTGCTGAGTTTCTTGCGGCGTTTCTTCTCAGCAGTGGTCTCCTCTTGGGAAGCGCTGGTAGTATCTTGACGTGTAAAAGTGCCCGAGCGGCCTACTTACTGAATAAATTTCTTTTATCTTTATCTTTTATCAACAAGTAATCTATATTTGTGAAACTATGAAGCTAGCGGTCTCGGGTTTGATTCCCGGTCAGGGCAAATATTTTTGTGATGAGCATGAGTATTTATTTCTGAGTTTTGGTTGTTATTTAACTATATAAGCATGTTTATCTTTGCCTAGTATCCATAATAGGTACATATTTAGTAGGCCTATAGCTTAGTTTGGGACCATGTCAGTTTGTGTTCGATCGTCCCCTGATATTTATATATTTATATTGAATCATTCGTTTTTTGTCTACATAACTGAAATCGAAACTAGATACATACAGTTACACAATACACAAAAGAGTAGAAATAAAACGAGGGCGCCACTGTCTACGTACTGTCACATTTCTGACGTAAAACGCTTAAACATGGCAACACTTTAGTACAGGGCTCGGAAACGTTATTCAAAATAACGTTTTAAAAACGTTTCGAACCGTTCTTTGTTCAACATTTTGTTCGGAACGGAAACGAAACGAGAACGTTATCAAAAACCGGTTTAATCCGCGGGACGCGGCCGCGCGCGGCGTTCGGCTACAAAGCGGCGACAAGCATGAACTTGTTTAGTAATGTTAGATACTACCGAACCCAGCAAATGGAAAAAAATGGTTAAAAACGTTATATGGATCAAAAAATATCTAAATTTCGTTCTTGTTCAAAAACGTTTTCTATAACGTTATTTGCGAACGAAACCGAAACAAATCGTTCCTTAGGCATTTAAGACGAAACCGTTTCGAAAAAAATACCGTTTTCCGAGCCCTGCTTAGTACGGATTTGTTTTGTTACATTTTATTTTAATTCTACTCTTTTGTGTCGCGAACCCTTCAAGGAAGCTTGAGCCAGATTACCGTTAGGTCTGCATAAACGTCCGCATTATGGGTTAGTGTCGTTATAATTATCCCACTTGGCTTTACGACCTTTTAATAGGGATGTGCATGGTTTAGATAAATATTTGAGACCCGAATAAATGTTAATGAAGGGACAAACGGCTATTTAGTGGTAAGTTATGAGCACACTAATTTAAAACCTAGAAGGGCTCGAGGTCAGCAAAATTGTTCAATTGGGTCGCACGTCATGCTGCCTATTTAGCTCTACGCAGAAAATCGTTTGACCGAAAACGGTTTTATTGATTTATTTACAAAATAGACGTTTATTAAATTCTGCAATGTCAGCCTAAAAAGGTATGCGAAAAGAAATACATGCGTAAAAAAAATTGCGTTCCAAAACCAATGATCCCTTCTTATATAAATAGGGTGAGCCAGAAATATTTGCTTTTTAACTATCTCTTGCTAATATGCAGAAAAAATTGGCCCACATATCAGCTGACAATATTACATATATTGTCCTATAGTCCCAAAGTAAGCTCTATAGTCTTGTACTATGGATACTAGACAACGATGTACATACTAGAAAAATACATACACATTAAAGACAAATGCTCGCGCTCGTCACGGTTAGCAAATTGAAACAACAAAGAGTTCAGTTACTTAGTTTTTTTTTATGGCAATAATAAGGCACGCGAGCACTCAGACCACATGATGGTAAGTGCGATCTGAGACCCAAAGACATTAAAAATCTCAAGAATACAATCTCGAAACTGCAATCCTAAGACTTCAGATGCGTTGCCAACCCTTAGGACTAAGATGGAACGCCTCTATGCTAGTAATTTCAGTTGTCTTATCCCCACACCGGAACACAGCAATGCGAACACTGCTGCTTGGCGGTAGGTTAATGTATAAGATGGCGGTAGCGATCCGGACGGACCCTGCACAAGATCTTACCACCACTAAAACTGCACCCACTACAAAACCACTTACAAATATTTGCCCGTACCGGGAAATGAATCAGGAACTCTCTTCGTAGGCATCACAACCATCTAGAAAAACCGCGTCGTCAAATTGAACCATAATTTTAAGGGTTAATTATAGTACATTGTGTATTAAGGGTGGTAAAGGCAGAATTACAAACGAGAGTTTGTTAGAAGCCCGAAGCCAGAGGCTGAGGGCTTTAATGACTCGAGCTTTGTAATTCCTTTACCACCCCTGTAACATACAATATTTTTCATCACAATTGCGAGGAAAAAAATAAAATCAGAAAAATTATAATTATCGGCACTTCGACAGACTACATCATTTTCTATGACTTACCACAGATAATGTGAAACGTGTTCAGGAGTCCGATTCTAGTGACAGTCGAGATCAATAGTGTATCTATATGCGAGATTTTTAGTAAAATGTATGCAACTGACATATCATCTCGAATGAAATTTCATATCTTATGGCACAAGAATTGGGGTCCTGACGTATAATGATAGTTTGAGTCCACGCATTATATTTAAAAAAAAAGCTTTTACGTACGATAGGGCGTAATGGTAAAAAAAGGCCCGCGGGTATTATTTTGGATTTACGGTCGATTTTTCAAGCATGTTAGGACACTATTTACGAGCAAGTGTGATGAAAATACATTTATGTACTATTTATGACGTAGAATCTTCTAGAACCAACATAACTACCAGTACTAACGGCACCCGAACCCGGAGCCGTGCGCTGGGCAGGCTGCCAACAGCAGGATTCGCCAATACCATCACGAGCACACCCTAAATACCTTGCGGTACCTGCCGGCAAAGACTATCGCGTCTACTTGTAGACGCGACACCTCTTTCAAAAACCATGTTTGGGCTGGAAAGTACAGGGTAGAAGGTGGGATGGAGTCAGTAAGGATAGCTACGGGACCTTCGCCATTAAATATTAAAATAAGTATTTTTATCCATAAATCATTTAGATAATTTTCTTATTTTTTCATCGAGTTTAGCGGTAGGAAAAACATTTTTGGAATTTACAAATTGAGCGCTTTAATTTTACACTAAATTTCCTGTGATTCATTTCTCAACGAAATATTATTTATCAGATAGATGCCGGCAAGTAAGTGCCAAATTTCAAGTTGACAGCTTCTGTAGTTGCTGAAACAAAACAACAAACAAACTTACAGACGGACACACGCCGAAGTCTCACCAAAATGGTTCCTTCTCACCAATTTGGCACGGAAACCAAACAATCTTCACCCTCTGAGCATTATTCTACTCCCTCATTAACCGAGCGAAAGAGACGAACCATAAAACAAAACCAATATTAGATCGCACGTCCGAAACTACGACAGATTATCACACACATCAGCGCCAACTTAACTCGACCCCTCAGTCTTTTGAGAGTAATAACGTCTTTGAACAACCGAGGGATCCTAATTATTTGGTTATACTTAAATGTTTGCATGCTATCGTTTACCCTCGGTTCATGGTAATAGCTACTTTATCTAGTAAGCTATAAGGATAATGCGTTTGTGATGTTTAAGTCGGTTTTGGTCGTAAGATTACCCTCACGTTTCGCCCGGGGCGTTCCACTAATCTGTCATGGCGTTGTGTATTAGATTGAATAAATGCTTATTACCTCATAGTTTTTGTAGAAACTTGGGCGTGGACCAATTTGATACTCATTAGGACTTCATAAACGCTTCATTAATTATTGGCTTCTTCATTTTTATAAACATTGATGCCAATATCGCGATCATGGGCCACATGATTGACTTCCAGCTTTGTTTGAAACACATACAACTGTAGATCAGTACATCGTACGTTTCAAATAAAATAAACTATTGAATTGGCAAAAGGTATACTTTTCAAAGGTGATGAAAATAAATCACGCTTAATCGCTATGGCTTGTGTCAAAAGAACATTTTTGAGTTATTTATGCAAATCATTTTACTATAAAATCATACATACATAGTATAAAATCACGCCTGTTCCACAGAGGGGATTTTCAGTATTCAAAAAATATATCTGTGGTCAATTAAAATCAACTTTGTCTCTCTGTATGTTACGCTTTCACCGCTAACCACTTAATCTATCTCAATCGCGACTTCTACGTGAACGGAGCCGGGGGCAACAGTTAGCTTAGATTTTTTGTGAAGTTCCCAAAATTAAAAGATGTACTTGTAATTAAAAGGGCAGCAAAAATTAAAAGCGAACCATAGAGGAGCGTGACAAAAACGGGACGGGCGGAACCGTGTATAATTTGACAAACGATCCGGAAATACCCTATGTCCGGCTTTACCCGCATTCCTGGCAACTCTATTAGTAAAGGGAGCATGACCGGCAAAATAAAATCATTACGTATCTTTTTTCTAGTCTTTTATTCTAGATATTAATTACCGTTAGACAAACCCGGATACAGAATACAGATCGACCCGTTCTGATACAGCAATTGTTTTGTAAATCACTTGAGGGTTGCCAGTCGTATCAAAAGAAAAAGGCAGTATAAGATTATGAAGCCCATAGCGCTTACTGCACTCTGAGTTTAGTGGGAAGTGGGAAACAAAAAAGACGTACCAGTACATACGTCAAGGTGCTTGGGTGAATGTGTCAGTTGCGATAGTCATCACACATAGGGTTGCCAGGCCAAAAATAGGAAAGACGGACATTTTGCCGAAAGATACACTGAAAATAAACTTGTTTGTGTAAGTATTTATAATTTATTTGATACACTTTTAATTATATGTTATAATGAGTAACGTTCGGCATTTTTTGGCTGCTACCCAGCCGAGGGGGTTTTGTAGTGGACAGCCTAAAAAAAGCCAGACAGGCTTGACTTCTATATATGTGGTTGGACACGATAGTAAATAACCTGTCACCTGGCAACCCTATCACACGTATATATACACACACATATACATATGCAAAGTTAAAGCGATTTAGTTAGTTACTTGAACTAATTAGTTCGTTATTTATGTAGGTTTACGTTCGTGATCGTTAATCGTCGGATCTGATATGATTCTCACGATGCACCGATTTGCAATAAACGTAAATCTGACTAACGTTCTTTGTGATGCTGGTACTTAGTAGTTATAGTCATGCTTCTCAAGCTGAGGGGCGCAGGTGCATATCAATTTAAATCTTCTGGGTGGCTGAAAAGTTCCATAAGAAATGCGGTAACGTTTTCTCCCCTTAAACCTAAAATAGTCCGTTTTTTTCCGGTTTTCAAATATACCCGTACGTTTTCTTTCCAAGAAAATATGAATATATTTGGACAAACGTGCATAGGGGGTCCGGAGCTATCTTTTAGCTAACTATTTACTATTGGTAAAAAAAAAAGACAGTGTGCCTAAAGTAACCTCACCGCCATGTAAAAGAGCCCTGATTCAATTTGAATTGAATCAACGGAATAAATAATTTAACGGATTTACGTCAAAAAGTAATTTTAAAAGTTAAAATTACCCAACGCGTTCCAAAAAACAATCAGTGATTAAAAACGTTTTCTCACGTAGTTAAACAAAAAAAAACGTCATTTGAAGCCGAAGAATTTTTCTTTAATTGAATGGCATTTAAGATTAATGGCATTAACCGCACATGGACGTATGCCTTTTGCAGTTAACTTAATTGTAATGTACCTTACTTACTTAATATTAAAAACCATTACATGATCTGTTCTTTTACCTAGACATTAACCTCCTTACAAATAAGCGTTGAGTAATCGTGGTGTAGTTAAACCATGCTTTGTCCTTATCTGTCATTGTGACACTTGAATTTGACAGATAAGGACAAAGCAAATAGGGATTTTTATATGCGAGTGACCTGACAAATAGTACCTAACCAATGCTAACTCAAAAATGACCAATTGTCATGAAAGCTGGTAGATCTACGCTTTCACCGTCCGAGGCCGAAACTGTATAAAGAAACGCACGAAGGACGAACAATGATTAATTTAGTATTTACTTTTATTCAGAACACTTTCCTTAATAACGAGAATTCACGAGAAATTAAGAAATGGCACATCTAAGGCCATCAATCCTACCAAGTATGGCCGTTAGTAACTTATCTTGTACCCCATCTTATCGTATCTTACTTATATTATAAATGTAAAAGTGTGGATGTTTGCATGTTTATTAGTCAATCACGCTTCAACCACTGAACGGATCAAGATGGAACTTGGCACACATATATGATACGAGTAGGTGCTGGAAAAGGACATAGGATAGAATTTGTCGCGGAAAATTGCAGTTACCGAGGGAGCAGCGATAAACGGGTTATGCGTGGACGGAGTCGCGGGAAAAAGTACTAGTTTAGAACAAAAACAAACGCTTTATCAATGTTAACGAAACATAGTTTATGCTGAAGTCTGTTTAACAACGACGGTCGGACTAACGAGTAAATGTCCAAGCGGCGAGTTAAAGTAGTCCCGTCAGAACGAACAAAACACATTTTAGCGCGTGCATTTTCAATTTGGCAACATGGCTTATCGAACGTATTAAGCTGCGTAATTGAGAATGCACGCGCTAAAATGTGTTTGTTCGCTCGTACGGGACTACTCAAACTAGCCGCTGCGATTTCGCTCCGACCGACCGCCGTTTTTAGGAGAGTAATACCCCAGGACGTCCTAAATAATTATTATCTGAATTTAAACGAGTAAAAATTCTACGTAATTCTGATCCAATGTGTGGCTATGTAATCCTCAGCTTTGATAAAAGCGCGTGATCGAAACTGCAAAGCTTCTTTCTTAAGTAGGATCGGATTGGTCCGCATTCAAAGATTTATTGACAATATGAACGTAAAATTACAATTTTAATGATTTGTACTTTGCAAGATACTTTACGTATTATTAAACTTTTAGCAACGCCCTAATATCCACATCCACATGTGGAATTAACCGTAATGAATAATTCATGAAATTACCCGTGAAATCAAGTTATTCATCGAATTTTCACACCGCCATTTTGCGAATCATTTAAAATTGCTTAATCGCACGCGCAGATTGCGACGGTCACGGAAACTGCGCAATTTACCCATTTTTACTGTCAGTAAGTGCTTTCTTTTAAATCGCATCATGTCAATTTTCGGCACGAAGCGCTTCCGGTGTTTTTGTTAAATGTGACTGAAACCAACCAAACATTGTTTTTTTCAAAAACTCCGTTGTTTCACGGGGTACAGCACAAAAATCGGATCAGGATGTACGCTGTTGAAATTAAAAATAAAACAAGAGTAATGCGACTCTTTGTACATACTCTTTGTACATACAGTGTTGCCATGTTAAAACTAAAGTATGTTACTAGATTAAAAAAATAAGTTTTCAACAGGTGGCGTACGAACCACCTATAAATTATACGTAGAAAATATTAAACTCGATATTACCTAAATTTATTTATTAAAAATATACACTAACCCCCTTACTAATAAACGTTGAGTAACGATGGTATAGCTATACAATGTTTTGTCCTTATCTGTCATTGTGACTTTGAATTTGACAGATAAGGACAAAACAATGTATAGCTATACCACCGTTACTCAACATTTATTAGTGAGGGGGTAATAGTATTTACACAGTTAAGATATTAAAAAACATTCCCATAATATTATAAGGCTGTGTGCAATACCGAAGCAAGCAGCACTCTTGTAATTTAATTAACACTATTAAAATAACTTGAAGATAACTTGTAGCTTGCACAATTAAACATTAAACTTCTTTGAGATATAATATTACTTGCTACGTCATATATTACAGTAATACTCTTCATCACACCGCCGCTAACCTCATAAATTACCTCCCTCGAAATTTCCCATAATTTGGTCTTCCGTATACGGACCGTTCGCTGCCCGCGCTGTATTATTTTAAGGAAAGCATTAAGTACTTAACTTCATAAAATTTGGCGTACACTTGCTGTGTAATTACAAAAATTGCGTGGCGAGTGCTAGTCGCCAACTGGCTGGATGCGGCAAGACAAGAGAATTTGGTAATTTCTGAAAGTGCAGCTACAAATTATCGTATCGCGGTTTGATTGTACGAGCACGTCACAAAACTCAAAATATGGAAGAGAATATACGTCTAGTGACACTACAAAAACCATGGTACCAACACACTACCACTCTTCTTTCCCAACAGTTTCCGTGTTCTTGGCGTCTAGGATCCAATGCCATTTTTGCATTCGATATGAATAAATTATCTATGCCGTATTCAAAATTTAACTTAAAAAAAACCGGCATCCCAAACACATTCTAAAAAACCTTAATGTATTATTTGAATATCCCGTTTCCTATTTAAGGTGACTTCTCTTGATTAGCAAAACCCGTTTTAATGAAACTTAACTAAGCAACGCCATAACAACAGCCACTACTTATTTTTTATTTTTTATCCTAAGCCACTTCCATGGCCCAAGGATCCCTGCAGCGGTCACCACCCTCCTGCCGAAAACGGACCGAGAAAATCGCAGAAAACGAAAAAAAAATAGCCGCTCCAGTTCAAATGAGCGCAGAGTACGAAACAGACGCCTCTGGGCCTCAATTATGCCGCTATCTGTATTTATAATCTGTGTTCGCAAATTTTGGCGAATTTGTAAGGATCTAAGAATAATGGAATGAACACAGATTATGTTATGAAGTTTCGTACATTATTTGTTTATAATTTTTTGGAAATATCTCAACATAGTTCGGAAAGAAACTTTCTTGTGGTTTTCAATGGCATTTGCCAGCCACCTCAATGCCAGCTGTTTGCTAATCGGTTCTGAGGCATATGATGGAGGAACAGCAGGTTCGTTATTTTCTGCCCTTGTGATCCTTGTGATCATCGGTCGCATCATCATATTTTTTAATGCAAGCGAGCCAGCGGGTCCACCACTCGAAGAGGAATCACAGTATTCACAGTACAGGAATGCCGCAAACTCAGACCCGCTAAGATGCCTCGAAGCAGCAGGGAACTGTGTTCAAGAGGGCAAGTCAGCCGTTGTAATAACTAGCAGCGAGGTATTACACCTTAGCTGACAGCTGTAGGCAAGAAGTTTTGAGTCTTGATATAACGGATTGGTCTTTGTCACATGCGTGCTCATTTTTATTCCTTGTGCCAAATACAATCAATATTTTTAATTTGCACTATTTACTAAACAGAACATGATATCCGCGTGAGAACCAAAGTCACCGATATAGACCTAAGAATTGCTAGACTTAAGTGGCAGTGGGCGGGGCAAATCGCTCGCAGAATAGACAGCCGATGGGGCCGAAGACTTTCGAGTGGCGTCCGCGTAGCAGAAGGTGCAGCGTAGGTAAGCCCCCAACAAGGTGGACAGATGACGTGACTAAGGTTGTGGGAAACCGATGGATTCAAACGGTGCAGGACAAGTCCTTGTGGAAAACCTTGGGGGAGGCCTATGTCCAGCAGTGGACGTCTTTCGGCTGAAAATGATGATGATGATGACGCAGAATATGTTAAGTCCAAATTCAAAAGAGCATTAAAGAACTACAAAACTTAAAGAAATAAATGAAGATCTGCTTTATATGTGTGTGTGTGTGTTTGTGTGCGTTAATATGTGTGATAGGTATATTAATTATTATGAACATGCACTTTAAACCGCGACTAGTGTGTAAATTTTGGTGGTTGTATTGGCTTTACACAAAACAAACATTGGCTTTACAAAGTGAACATGTGCTCCACAAACTCCCTTTTATACGACGCATTCTAAAATACAAATTTGCCTCCTTTATTAGTTGTTTAATATCTCAATTATACGTTTATTTTATTACCGTACTCTGTATAAATTTCGATTGCCATGCGTCTTAATAACTTGCTGCGAATTTCGCCCGAACCAGTTTCTCGGTACCGATACCGGCTCGGTTTTGGTATCATTATCTCGCCGCTTGACAGGTGGATTCTTTTTATTTTGGCATGTCCAAAATGGAGCAACGAACGGGAGAGCGCACCGGGAACGCCACCCAGGAACAGCGATAGCCCTAATGCGATTATAAGTGTAATCAATCATGGTAATTTACAATTTTATGAACAATCAGTATACGAACTTAACATTAAGTTAGTTTGGGAAGAAAGGATTAAGGGTAACTAGTCTTTTTTTTAAATGTTAATCTTAAAACCCAGAATAATAAAGGTGCCCGAGATGACCACTCTTGAATGGACTTATTTTGGAAACATACGGAATACCTACAAAGATTTCATTTGTTCACCCTATAGGCAAACAAATATTGCTATTAAAAAAAATCGTGTCCGTAAGGTTTATAAATCATTTGTAGGTCAATGCATTCATTTCTATAATAAATTATCTGGCGCAGTTTAAAGTTACCATTTCCAGTACTTAAAACTTACTTGAAAAAGCCGTTGATGTCTAAAGCTTACTATAGGGTCGAGGACTATCTAGCAGACAAAAATGCTTGGCCTAAACTAAACTAAATATCTAAATAACTTAATAATAAATTAGTCATAAAAAAAATAATTGTATATTATCTAGGGGACACGGTTTCTGAAGGAGAATGTATCGAAACTTTGTATGTGGTTGTCTTGCACTGTCATAGGTAAGTATATTTTTTTACATATTTTTATTTTTATTACTACTACTTATAACTCCCTATGAAAATTCTTGACACTATCCTTTATCTTTATCTTTAAAAAAAGCTCTGAACAAAAGCTACAAAATACTTTATACTGTTTGGGTTAAAAAAGAAATGCAAAAAGAACGTGTACACATTGTGCACTTGTTCACAAGTCTTCACACCAATTTCGGAAAGCGCTAATTATTCTCCGAAACCCTGTATTTAAGTACGTCTCGCTCCCATATATCTTGGCACAGGTAAAATGACATCAAAATATTGACACAACATTCCCAATTACAAATCAAAAGCCAAAAATTGCATAAGGCAATCAGTTGTTCTTATCGTCGGCGTAGCCATCTATACACTTCACTTCAATAAACTCCGGCGCAGCGAGCCCCCGGCGGCCCCGCCCAAAGGGCCTGCGCTTGATCATGCCACCAGGAGTGTTATCATTTTGAGTAACACCTCGTTTACGAACTCATCGACGAGTCAAACTTGACCCGTCAGGGCATGTACACTACGCATGTGTTCGGTAGTGATAATTTGCCGTCTACTTTGACGCACGGACCAAGTTATGATTGCCGGCCGAGTTAAGCCTCGACCAAGTGATTAAAAGAATAACACCCTGCACCAGTCCTGGACCATTGACCTCCGCCGCGAGCGCAGGAATTTGGGCCAATTTCGGACCAAAAATCGCACGTCGTACTTTGTTTTTGCTCCCCACATTATTATTAATTGGATCACCGGTTCCGATGCAGTATCTCATTTTGCTACCCGACTGGTTTCCAAATCCACATGTCAATGGAGGTCCCTTATTTTTGGGAGGCTACACGAATCGGTGGTGTTAAGTTGCGAGTTGTAAGCTTGTTGAATGATGTAGGTGGCGGTTTTAAGGTTTGCGGTGAAGGGCGTGTGGTTGTTTGATTTAGTTGGGTTATGTTTGCGGAGTTGCGGCGCAGTCGGCTGTAGTTTTGGGAACGCGGTATGCAGTCGACTCGTTTATATTAGCGTAATGAGGGCTGCAGAGGCTTTTTTGCGGTGGAATAAGGACCTGTTGTAGGCTATATAGACAGACGGACAAACTTGCTTCAGCCAGCAGTTAAAAATGTTATGGCTGGCGTTTATAAGTTTCTTACCAATAATGCCAATTTTTATGTATGTCTGTAGCAAATTCATGAACTACTCGTGTATTTTTTAAAGCAATTCTTTTCTCGCACTTCAGCTATATGTCACCGTATTTTATATAGAATACCTCTTTTTAATCTTCAATTTGAGAACAGACAAAACAAAAGCACGTTAGTCCAAAGAATGGCCTGACATGCTTTTGTTTTTTATTTTGTCGTCTAGTATGGTAGCTATGTTACTTCAAAGTTTCACTTAGATATGCCGTCTTTATGCAACTGGGGTCAAACGGCTGTCTTGTCAACGCTGACGGAACCCCGAATACTTAAGTACATGACGAAAGTTTGACCCTTGACCCGCCTTGTCAGCATACTTGCATATCTAAAAATTACTTTTAGTCTGTTTATCGGTCAACGGAAAAGTCCCAGCATAATACTCGCAGCATAATGTGGAGATGACAACTTTCAGTTACGTGGTTGAGGTTTCTTTTTTTAATGCATGACGAGCTCATGGGCCACCTGGGCTTCTACTGGGTAAACGATATTGCCTTTGACATGTTATCGTATCATTTTTAATTCGGTAGCCATTAATGTCAAGGAAATAAGAGCTATGGTAACGTTGATGATACGGAAACACGTCAAAGGTTAATTTGGTCTTACCCTGTAGAATATAGGCCCTCATGGTACAGTCACGAGCGTTAATTTGGGACCCATTTTAAGAAAAATATGCATCAAGTCGTCAATGTCATTAGAGATGTCAAGACATTTGTAACTTCTAGGAAACTCGACCTTATTTCTGTAGAATGTCAGATTGACTTTGGACCTAAGGTGGGTCCCAAATTTAATCTCGTGACTGTACAGATGTAGTGCATACTCAACATCTAGACATCGTATTTTGTCGGATAATTTTGTACTCGTCTTTCTTTCTCAATTAGCTTATCAGTGGGCACACAAGATGACTGAGAAAGGAAGATAAAGACGAACTTTTTTGACCAAAACAGATGTCATTTATACTACAGAAATTGCGATCTGAGACACATAAGGGGTCATTCCCCAGCTGACCGAGGACAGCAATGGAAGACGGCAGGAGCTGGCATCGGAGGCTTGCCGTTGCCGTCTGCTGTTGCCGCCTGCGGTCAGCTACGGAATGACACCTTAACTTAGATATATATATATATATATATATATATATATATATATATATATATATATATATCCTGAGACTGCGAATGCGTTACCAACCTCTGTGATAATTTCACCGGTTGAACCGCTGATGGTGGCAGATTAAAGGATAAGATGGTGGTAAAGATCCGGACGGACCCTGCATGGTCTTAACACCACCATCTACCTATGCAAAGTATAGTGCAAGCATCTTTACTATTGCAGACCACCCAAACTGCTCTAAGTGGTCTAATATTATTCCACTGCAAAGACAAAGTCCAGTTTAACCAGAAGCTTAGGAAGCTTTTTGTTAGCAATACTCTATAAAACTAATCATAGATAAAGTAGAGCCATTAATCTTGCTATGGAGTAGCTACTAATGCTGTATTGCCTTACTAATCGGGCATTCAACTGCCATTACGCGGACATCTGGGAGATATACAAAAATTACTAATGTCTTTTGCTATTTGCTAAATAATTTCAACTGCGAAAGTGACAGGTCTGTTGATTATGTTTATATTGTTTAAAATTAGCTACATGTACAAACCTAGACATTTAGACGACATAGTATAAGAAAATAACGCAGATGACCGATTCAAAATTATTATTTTATATAATACAACGCAAACGAAAACGTGTGAGAAAAATTCAAAGTTGTAGTGATATGCTTTCAACAAAGCACTCTGAACGCCGACTGAAATGTTAACAATGAATAACCTACTTACTACTGGGAGAGGCTTAGATGTTTTTGCTTGAAATAGTGCGGTAGTTTTAACAAACTCAGAAGGTGTTTTACCTATACAGAGTTAAAACTTAACAAGACCCTTACACCGTATGGTACTACAACAAATTACTGCAACAGCTTCATCTCTTTCACTTTCCGGAACTCAGCAGGATTTAACAGCTCATAATTCCGGTTCCACCTTTGATTTAAAATGAACAATGCTATCGACTCTCAAATACTTAATCCTCTGCCATTATTTAGTATAACCAGATTCGAAAGGTTAAGTTACTTAGGTTTCACGACAGATTAATGATCTAGACTGCAGCCCAATGGTCTCCTCATCCGGTTTTATTAGGATGCTGTATATCATGAGCATAATGTGCATATGTTTAGTTAACTCGTTGTTGCTTCGGGAAATGTAAAAAATCCAGGGCGTACAGTCTGATCATAAGGTCGGTAGTACCTGTGTTCTGAATTTTATCAAAATCTTTTCAGCTATTCAAGGTTTCGCATTTATAACATTAGTAGAAGGGCTTAATCCAAAGATATCAGAATTAGGAAATATTGGGTAAATATTAGCCATACTTTAATTTTTACCTCGAATTTTGGGATTCCAGTATATTCCTTCTGCTGTTTTTATTTTCTACGATTTTGGAAAACAGTGAGAAGTAAGATAAATCTGTAGAACAACAAATAAAAACGTCAATGGAGTCGTAGATGGTTACTAAGCAAATCAAATTCCAAAAACAATGGTTACATCGCACAGAGTTACGTTCTTAATTAAATCGTCATGCAAAAAGACAACATTGAATCCATCATGCAGTTAGTTAACTTTGTCACAGCATTACGAACGAATAAACCGTTTCCTTTCTCATTTACACTATCTTCAATCTAAACCCAACCTTAATTTAATGTAACACATGTCAAAATGTACCAAACAACCCACAGAGAAAGACGTCTACAAAAATCCTCTCAAATTAGAAGACGAATTACTGAGAAGTTATTTTAGTTCAGATTTATAACCTCGAGATTAGATCTCTGCTATAAATAATAACTCTGTTGACTTTAATGTCCAAACCGAACAGAAAATAGCTATTAATAATAGTGTAAATCCGTGAGTTTGTTTGTTTTGATGACATTTATTTTAATAAGTCGTGTTTTAAACTTTATGGTTGGATAGAGATGGATTTCAAAGTGACGTCGCTATAAAGAAATGTCTAGAAATAATTATGATGCAACAGTTATTATATACTTTGTGCTGTGGCAGAGATGCAATGGGCCCAAAAGATAATGTATTTACTAAGAAGGCCGTACGATCACTTTGCGTGAGCAGCAGTGTTCCGGTGTGGGGATAAGACAACCAGTGAAATTACTAGCATAGAGTAGAGGCATTCCATCTCAGTCCTCAGGGTCGTCAACGCATTTGAAGTCTTAGGATTGCAGTTATGAGATTGTACTCTTGAGATTTCAAATGCCTATGGGTCTCAGATCCCTTTTACTATCAGGTGGCCTGAGTGCTCGCATGCCGTCTCATTACCATAAAAAAAGGGTTTACATACATACATACATACATAAATTACCAAGTAACGTAGCTCGAACCAGCCTTAATAGATCTGGGGCTCTATTCTCCTCGGTAAAACCATATTGGTTTCGACATGTTTTCGTGTCTCAACGTTATGATAGCTCTTATTAACTTGACAGTGGCCGTGTTACAAAACAAAACGATAACGTATGACAAAAGCAAAATAGTTTTTCCGAGCAGAATAGAGCATCGGAGTTATAAATTTAATAAAGATATTGGAATCTTAGAGTGATACCTATACACCCAATATTGCATTCTAAACAATTTTATTATGAACATCTTCTGAAAAAGTGGACGCTTCGTTATATCCGCCTTACCTTTTATTTCTTAAACATAAAAGGATTGTTTCCATAATTATGTACGTAATAACGAACACCAGATGAACCGTTACCGTTCGAAATGTTCACACCGGCGCGCGCACACTTTTTGCGACGGCGGCGCGTGATTACAGACTCGATACGAAGACATTAGTTCTGCGCGGCCGCAGCCATAAAGGGCCACCTAATCTGCCCTGCTAAGAGGAATCGCAGTGATTCGCACCTTTAGAATTATAGTGACCTAATTCAACATTTCGACTTGGACTCGAAATCCAAAATTTGTTAATTAGGTACTGTTTTTCGGTGTTAATCATGTTTTTATTTGTAATTTAGTTGGTTATTTGGGTTGAGATTTTGATTTATACAAATATGAAGTGCTCATCTAAAGCTGTGCTGATAAAGTCAGGTAAAATAAATCAGGAGACATTCTCATACAAATTGACCTAATCCCAAATTAAATTCTAGGCTTGATCTATGGGTACTAGACAACAATAAACCCGTAGAATACATCATCGTCATCATCATGTCAGCCGAAAGACGTCCACTGCTGGATATAGGCCTCCCCCAAGGCTTTCCACTCAGACCGGTCTTGTGCTTTTCGCATCCACCGTAGAATACAACAAGACTCAAAAGAACAAAATACACAGATATATTTTTATGCTTGTAATCATTTGTATAACAACGTATAAAAAGTCTAATGCGCGGCAACAGGATTTAATCACATCGAAAACCGAACATTAAACACCATCCAGTGTTAAAATCAATCTATTATGGAAATAAAGCCTCTACTGAACACGGAATAAGATAAATATGTACACACGTAGTCGCGTGCCAACAGAAAACTTAAAGCTATCCATTTAAAAAAAACAAGTAAGCAACCAGCAAAATTCATAATGCAACAGTGTTGTTTGCAAATCGCACATTAGAATGCGCATTAGCACCCGTTTGCCCTCTTAAAAATAAAAACTACATCTGCACTCTAAGACATACAGGACATTTAACTTTCCACGGCGTAATATAAGGTTGCACATGCAATAAATCTTGTTAAGAAGTTGCATCGTTTCTCCAAAGAAACGTATGGTTAGAATGCCATTGAATAATTGCTCTTGCTGCTTGGGGATAGGGTTGAGTGGATAGGTCAGGAGCGGTACCGGAATGTCCAATCAAACAGAACGAGTTGACCAGACAGGAAGACCACCGAGACTGGAAGGAGGGAAACTGAATGTACTCGTGAACAAGCCTTACTTGAATATTGCATTTCTTCTAAAGCTCTGTACTAAAACAAGAAGAACAAAATCGCATACTTACCTATAATGATCAGTTCATGCCTTAATTTAGGTTAAAAGTCGATATTTTAGTGTAAAATAACAGAAACTGTTAGCAATCACAACTTTTAAATTGCGTTACATTTCGTTAATATTATATTAGTTTGGCTAAGATACGTATTATGGACAGTAAACAAACTTTTCGGACGGCCGGACGGACGGACGGACAGCGTAGACTTAGTAATATTTGCACCCATTGTACGCCTTATGGGTACTGAATACGGATCCTTGAAAACATAGGTTTCTTAGTTACTCTTTTTTGAACTCTTTTGTTTTGGAAGTAGTGTAAACATTTTACAAGAAGCTAGCTGCGCATTTTTTAATGGTCTGTATGTTATCTGCTACACGGATCGCTAGCTAGGAATCCGCCCGCGGCGCCACTCGCGCTGATGCGATCTCGTGTCGTCTTAACAGATTTAATTAGTTTGAGCCGAAACGAATCTGTGTTACATCGTGATTTGGAACATGTCCGAATGTCGGCATACCGTGACTAAGCATGAGGATAAGCGAAAGGGCGGTAGCTTGTGGAATACAGCTATGGATGCGGGAACCAAGAATTATTTTAGGATAACGATGCACATTTTAGAAAATTTTGAAGTTAAAAATATCCGGACAAAACGCGATAACGTTTCTCACCCCTTAATTTAGTCCAATTTTAACGATTTTTGAATGATTTGTAGATATTATTTAAAACTTAATTTGCTCGTTATCTTTTTCAGAAATATACTTAGATATTTTTTGGTAATACAACAAAGAAACAAAGTATGAAAACGTACAAATCTAGTTTTTTATCAGACTAGATTTAGGGGGGAAAAAACGTTATCGCCTGGAGCTAAATGAGTTGAGTGTCGTTTCACTATCTTCGCCAAATTACCAACAAACAGCATTTAATATCAACTCAAGTTAAAAGACCTCATACTTCTTCATCGTACTTTCTTTTGTCTTTTATTAAAGGAGATTAATGTTACTGTTCTGTAGGGTCTACTGCGTGTTACATAACTGGCAGTCTAGGAAGGCATGCAAATGCAGTATGCAGAATGCAGAGGTCAGTGCTTTGCAGCGGGCTTAGTTTTTAGCCGCGTTTTTACGTTCGCTAGAACTGAATAGGAGACATGTACAGTCCGGTGCAGGAGTGCATTACAATAACAACATTAGTCATAATAGTTAATAGTTACAATACGGTGACTTGAAATTACACGAGTAAAGTGTGAAAAATATTACCAGGTTTAAAAAAAAACCGCTAGGTACGTTACATTAAAAGAACAAGATATGGTATAGGTCCGGACGAGAAGGAAACTCCTCCAGCGCTGGTAATTTATTTTGAATCTTACTACTTACTAATACCAAAATGTTCAAGTTATTCCCATAAAAGGACATGCACCATTGACTCCATATCTTACGATCACTTAATAAAATGTCTTAATAAAGTGATCTCAACGATACAAGCCCACCCTGCGGCCCTGCCCACATGCACAAAGTTTAGGCGATGACTCAGAGTCCACATTGTCTGCAGTCTCTTGGTAAGATATTTCATTATGTAAAAATATTTCGTCCTAACTCCTGGTATATGGGCATTTTCACTAAATCGTGTACCCCAATCAAGGACAAAAATTAAGGAACTTTAACTTTGTCAGTTTTGTGACGAAAATTAGCTATACATTGACGGCCGCAATGTATGAGTAATTTTCGTCACAAAACTGACAAAGTTAACGTTCCTTAATTTCAGTTGTTAATTGGGGTGTACACGATTTAGTGAAAACTCCCATATATTAGTTTGAACATAGTTTGGTAAGTTTCCTTCAAAATTCAATATTTGGCACAAGCTTTCGTAGCTGACTGTAATTGTTTCGCTATGTCATTATCTGCTTATCAAGATGAAACTAATAACGGTGGTCTACGTTAAGTATAGCGGAGGTCCTGACGCCACCTTCCGACTCCATCACCAGATCAGCTCTTTGATTACATAATATTGCATTGCCATCGGGTTATATCTGGACCAAAGTTCAGCCTATTCCATTAACGAGAACTGGTTCAAAATTGACTTGCAACAGTTGCAACAGTGCAATTTGAAATAAACCTTGAATAACTTAGATGGATAGAAACCTCCAATAGTTAACTATAATGGTGACCTCTTCTTCCTGCCGGCCTAGTATGGCTGCGTCATTATCGCGTGTCAAATGTCAAAAGGTGACGGATGCCTTATCCAAACTTTGTTGCGAAAAACGCAGCCATGTTAGGGCCTCAGTATCTTGAACAGCCCAACCGATTTAAACGTACCGTCTGTGCCTCTGTGGCACCGTATCTCCTGAACGGACGGTCTAGCCGTTTAGGAGATATCAGTTCTTAAAGAAGGTGTCACCGTTATATCGAGGGTTTTATCTACCTATTAGTTATTGTCAGTGTTTGGTCAATGTGGAGGCAGTTCCGCGCACGAGCGTACGCGAGCGCCTGCGCGGCCACGCGCTGTGGTCCACTGACCGCCGGCCAGACGCGCACCGACAGCAGAAACAACTCATGGACATACACTCATTTATTAACTTTAAGTGGCCGTTCACACTGGAAACGTTCTGCGTTCTGCGGTCCGGTCCAGCATCATATATCTTTGTCATATTTTAACAAACTGATAGAGACGTAAGATGTTTGACTGGACTGCATAACGCTAATGAAACGATAATAAAAATATATGTCCCGATAGTTGTTTCGGCAAACGGTCTCATAGCGAAGAGCCTCAAGAGACACTAGATGGCTGCATCAAGGCCCGATACATAAGGCAGTGTACTCCTCGACACGGCACGCATTGTGAGGCGCCCTAACCACCGGTAGCTTGAGCCCCGCCCCGGTGGACTGACAACGTGGCTGAAATTATGATGTTAAAATCATCAATGTTACAGCTTAAGCCTCGATAAGGCCGCCGTGTAAGTCATGTTACAATCAAATTAGTGCTTGAATCCATAAAACAATATGACTAGGGATATCAACCGGGACGAAAAGTATAGAAGCCGTTCAAGTTATTAGCTTTGAAAATAGGGATTACAATTACCTGCGGAGTTTTTATTTTTACTTTATGTAAAGTAATGTTGTTATTGTTTAATTTGCCGACCCTCCTGCCGCACAGATCACAGCGGCGTAATGAATAATATTTTTTGTTTGTCTATACCCTACACTAAGCTTTGCCAAGCCTCCACTAACCGGCCAACTCACCTTGCATCTTTATCACAGAGTAATTAAGTTTATGTTGGTGTATCAAGTGGTTTTAGAACGGTGAAGTTATGTTGGTGAAATGAAAGTGCAGGCTAAGAGGTTGGAACCGACAAAAGTAGCGCTGTCGTTGTCAAACTCGGTTTAAAGTCGATTCTTAGATAGCTTTATGTTAGATAGGTATAAAAGTTATATAGTTTAAGTTCTTTTTTTAAAGGAGAATGCCCATATAATGCCTGGAATGTACAAAGATGTCCCATATTTCAAAAAAAATGTCGTAATTGATTATAACTAAACAGATTAAATAGAAGTCTGTAGAACTCCGGAGAAACAAACACTAATTAATTAGTATATTACTGGAACATCCGCTGCCGGTACGGTTTTATCTTTCGTTACGTCGAGTTGCCACTTTATAACAAAACAAATAATGATGATTTTCTGCTATCACTCACGTAAAAAGTTTTATTTATGCATGACAATTGTCGCTCGTTTGTCTTAGCGAACAAAACAGGTCACAGTTAAATATACAGGGTTATTGGTAAGTCGACCTATTCCCGTTAGGAGGTGATAGGGGTGACTATTTGCGATAATTTTGACCCCCATATGTATTATGCAAAAGTGAACCATTTTTGAGTTATCGCGATTATTAGTTTTTTTTTAAAATAGTCGGAAATTCAACTTGAAAAATTTATTACAAAAAAAGTATCAATTTAAATCTTTTTTTTTCTTCTGATTTACAAAACCGATTAAACACTGGTTATTTCTCAATATTAAAACAATAATTATCGGTCCAAATTTGAAAAAGCGAGACGGAAAACGAATTTTTTTCAATATTTTTTGCGATCGCTTTCCACTAAAATGCCTTAAAAACAAAAAAAAACGTTATGAAACTTGGCTTGCAGATTATTTTAAAAACTTAACTGTTTTCTTAGCTCTCCAAAAACGCATAACAAGTAGATAATTATTTTAAAAAAACCTGAAAAAATAATCATCACAAAGGAAGCGGGCGGAAACAAAAGTCACAAATGCAACCTCAAAAATTAAAATTAAAAAACATACCAAATTTAAATCATACATTTTTTATTTGCTTTTGTACAAGATGAATTTGTTGTTCCTATGCAAATTAAAAAAAAAAATATCTGTACACGTTTGAGAATGCGAGGCCGAAAACTAAAAAATACATGTTTTTTTATCAAACTCCAACATAAATTACACGAAAACAGAAAAATTTACCTATACATTTGGCGTGCAGATTACACATAAAAGATTGACGTTTTTCCAGCTTTCTAACGAGCTATTAAAACTAAAATGAGTTTTGTTAAAGATTGCTGGAAAAAGTTGATCACAAAGGAAGCAACAAGGAAGTCACGTCCGAACATAACTTAAAATTAACTAACTAAATCAATGAAAACTAACTGTTATACTCGTAAACACAAATAACAAACATGTAACAAATATGTGAGAATAAGAAATGGAGGTAGCCATTTTGAAAATAAACTATAAAAATCCTGATTATTTTTATTTTAATTGTTTATTAGTTTTAATTTTATAACTTTTTACATAAGTTAATGTTGTTATTTGTGTATACGAGTATAACAGTTAGTTTTGATAGATTTAGTTAGTTAATTTTAAGTTTTGTTCGGACGTGACTTCCTTGTTGCTTCCTTTGTGATCAATTTTTTCCAGCAATCTTTAACAAAACTCATTTTAGTTTTAATAGCTCGTTAGAAAGCTGAAAAAACTTCAATGTTTTATGTGTAATCTGCACGCCAAATGTATTGGTAAATTTTTCTGTTTTCGTGTCATTTATGTTGGAGTTTTGATAAAAAAACATGTATTTTTTAGTTTTCGGCCTCGCATTCTCAAACGTGTACAGATATTTTTTTTTAATTTTGCATAGGAACAACAAATTTATCTTGTACAAAAGCAAATAAAAAATGTATGATTTAAATTTGGTATGTTTTTTAATTTTAATTTTTGAAGTTGCATTTGTGACTTTTGTTTCCGCCCGCTTCCTTTGTGATGATTATTTTTTCAGGTTTTTTTAAAATAATTATCTACTTGTTATGCGTTTTTGGAGAGCTAAGAAAACAGTTAAGTTTTTAAAATAATCTGCAAGCCAAGTTTCATAACGTTTTTTTTTGTTTTTAAGGCATTTTAGTGGAAAGCGATCGCAAAAAATATTGAAAAAAATTCGTTTTCCGTCTCGCTTTTTCAAATTTGGACCGATAATTATTGTTTTAATATTGAGAAATAACCAATGTTTAATCGGTTTTGTAAATCAGAAGAAAAAAAAAGATTTAAATTGATACTTTTTTTGTAATAAATTTTTCAAGTTGAATTTCCGACTAATTAAAAAAAAAACTAATAATCGCGATAACTCAAAAATGGTTCACTTTTGCATAATGCATATGTGGGTCAAAATTATCGCAAATAGTCACCCCTATCACCTCCTAACGGGAATAGGTCGACTTACCAATAACCCTGTATGAATGATCGTATTGGGAGTCTAAAAGTATGATACATATACACCACTGGCAACAAAAAGATGAAGTAGGTACTAGTAGGCATGAAATTGCCTTTTTCTGTCTACCTCCTTTTTAGTTGTTTTGACATAATGATGTACTCACCAAACTTGACATTGGTGAAGAAAAATAAAAAGAAGACATAGTGACGTTTCTGTTGTGTATTGTTTCGCCATCGTGAGATTTTTTTACGATGGAGCCTTAGATTTCGCGCTGTTGAAAGTATTGATTGTTGATTGATACGTTTAGTCCACTGTAAACCTAGCCGCCGCCTAGTTGTAGTCTTTTCGAAACCCTATCTCACATTTTTATTATATACACGTTAGTGTCATCTATGTCGTTCTTATATTTTAACATTCACATAGATCTGAGCGACATCTATAGTCGTTTTTTTAAGTCAACATAACCTCTTTCATTGTAAAAAAAATCTTAATAATAGCAAAATCCCAAGTTTTCAAATCATTTTTGAAGTAGTTTCAGAAACCTCAATTTTTTTAGCGTATTTTAATGTATCATTGGTTCTTGTACATCTCAGGCATTTCCTTGTATGGGCGGTGGGCATTCTCCTTTAGTTTCTAAAATGTACTTATGCTTATCGTGGGAGAGCGGGGCCTCCTAACACAGGTATTATTTAGGAGATCTTAAGCTTGTCTGTCTGTAGCTATGTAAGAAAGAAAAATAATAAACACTTGATCATTTTTTTTATCATTATTATCAACTCGCTTGCGAAAATAGGTATTTTTTTTTCAAATGTAAACAGATTTTTTGCCGACGTCCTATTACGCGGTATTATAGCTTTTTAAGAATGCCGTAAGTACCTATTTGTATAACATAGTCTTTCAAAAATTGAAATTGCAATACCATTTCTTGTCAAACATCAACACCATTGATTCCACCCAAATTAAGTTTCATTTAAAGATCTTAATGAATAAGCTCACGAATCGAGCACACGTGCAGATTTTAAAAATCGAGCTCTTAGCAACCGCCGTGTTTCGATAAAATCGTTTTAATCGCCATTTTGTTTTTTTTAAACGGAACGCCGCATTCTACTGCTTCACTGATCTGGTTGAGGAAACTTTTACATTTCTTTTTATGCGTTTATAAATTATCGCGAAAGTAATATTCAGTCAATAAATCTTCAATTTCTTTTCATATAAAAAAGCTTCAAATTTGTAAAAATCTTTACCTATCCCAACGTCTGCGGTGGACATACAAATAATTTTAATGAAATAATCACATGGACAGACCAATATAATATCTTCTACGTCAAGGACGGATAAAATTCAGCCATGATTTCCAAATTAATAGACATAGACGCTTACTAACAGAGAGACTTCTGACAACACCTATACATTCTTTTTTCAAAGTACAAGACTATTTGAGTGAGCGGTTAAACGGTCACAAAAATAATAATAATAATAATAATAATAATAATTGTTTATTTCAGACAAGGTCCATACAAATTTGTTAGTAATCCGTATAATTAAATGTTAGTAAATATATTAAAATTAAATTAAAATTAATGAAACTAAACAACTAAGTACATAAAATAATTAAAAAATTATGTAAGGGGATGTGCGTGCATACGCTCCCATCGAGCCCACATAGGGCTATCCCAGCGGTCTGACAACGCGGCCAGGATGCGGTTGGGGCTGGCGCGGAGGCGGGCCTGCAGCGAGGCGCAGCGCTTTCTCATGACGGCTGCGAACCCGTCCGTGCGCGCCTCGCAGAACATGCCGGACGCGCTGCACCACCGCTCCAGCCCCAGCAGCACCCGGAACGCGTTGTTGTACTGAACACGCAACTCGTTGTACGCCTTCTGCGTAAAACTTACCCACAGGCTGCAGGTGTAAAATGTTTGACAGTAAGCTTTGAAAAGCGTCACTTTGACCTCTTTGGTACACCTAACGAACCTGCGGGCCAGCATATTGCATCGGACGGCCAACGATCTTCGCTCTCGCTCAATATCGGCGTTGTCACTTAAGTTATCGGTGACCCAGTGGCCCAAATATTTAAACTGTGATACTCTATTCAGAGGAGTACCAACGAGAGTGACAGGCGGCACATTCAATGGCGATTTGGTGCCCGCTTTAAACACCATAAGCTCACTCTTACTGACATTATATTTGAGCCCATGAGCCACCGCATAACCTAAAATAACCGAAAGCATTAGTTCTACGTAAAATTTGTGATCAATCCCCAGTGACGCCTTAATGAGTTCCTAAATTAAACCTGATACATCAAGCGGTTTACTGCGTGTCTGGAACAGACTTGAGACGCCGTGCCCGATGACAGTTCTATGTATGGTAACATGGCTACTAATAGAGTCGACGGATTAACACATAATGTTTCTAAAGGAGTGAATGCTTGTACTTTTGGAGTGGAATTTGAATGTCGTTCACTTAGTGACTGTTTAGATTCTTCATGTGCTTAGTTTTAAGAATATTTTTAACAATAAAATAATAAGAGACAGTCTACTTCGGTATATTTATTGATGAACTAACTAACTGAATGTACTTTTTTATTTAACCTTTAAAAAAACACTAATAGTGGACTTAGTGCCTAATGGCATTATAAGTTATAACACAATTAAAGAAATTTCTAAAGTAATAGGTATGTTTGTGGAAACCAAAATGAAAAGTTAAATGCAAGTCCTTGCTTTAAATGTAGACATACAAATATATCAACGCACTGTCATTGTCTTACAATGTCACCATACTTCCGGGAAATTGAACGTTTTTCCAACATGTGGAAATCTCTTGAAAAATTAGCCCTTCCGGTGCTGTGGTCCTATCCGGAATTAGTCATACGGTCACGGGTTCAAACCTATGTCGCCCGAGTTCCTTCACCCCGCACTACTGCCAAACTGCCGGTATTTATAGACTAGCGTTCACCCACGTCTTCGTCTGACTGATTGGTGTAGGTACTTGTGTAAGACGACGAAATGTACCGAAATAGACTTGTCATTTTGATGTTGGTTAATTGCCAAACTAAGGCCTTAAGGTTTAAGGTTTATAAGAAATAAGAATAAGAATAAGAAGTATTTATTGTCACCCAAAAAACCAGTAAAATACTAAATAACAAAATTTTATACATAAAAAAAGGTGTGACAAAAGGCACAGACTCAGCATGTGCTGCGAGCGCGGGCGAGTGCTCGAGTCTTCGCAGCGCTGGTTTTCAGTCTGCCCCTATTTCGCACTCAGTCTAGCTTAACACAAATTTAGCAGGTAGATCAGACAGCATACAATTTATTTATACAGTTTAGGTAGACAAAATAAATAAAAAAAAAAAAAGAATGAAGTTATTTAAAAAAAAACATGCAGGAACAGCAGGAAACTCTTTGATAAAAACACCACTGAAACGAGTTTTATTTTTATGTAGTTTCTAAATTTTTCTGCTTGTTTAACAGTAAAATACGCAATTTGCATTTAAAAGTTGACTGGGACATACTTTTTAAACTAGACATCCGTGGATGTGGTAAAGTCCTACTTTATGTTATATGGCTTGACGTATACCTACCCCACTGTACCCATGGAAATCCATGTATAATTTAAATAAATAGCGTGTAGGAAAATGGCTGGAGCTGGAATTATTAACAAACTGCTTATTTGGCACATATATATAAGAGGAGGCATTATCAGAATAACTTAAATAAAAAGACAAGAAAGAAATAAAGAACCATTTATTAAATCCAGTACTGTGTTTAACACCTCAGCATTAGGCTGAGCCAATGTCCAATTCACTGCCGCGAAGACACAGTCATTACTCATTTTATTGCTATGTGTAGTGAATAAGTGTATTTTTCTTTGTTTATTTTTTTCTTTATATGAAAAATTTAATATATAGGTACATGTTGTTTAAAAACAAATCATATCCCAACGAAAACAGTTGAATATGACTGCCATTTACAGATACTTACCTACAGTAAAACCATTATCCAACCAACCGCAAACCAAAAATTGTTAATTGTTTTACACCCAGTAGGTACTTTGTTAATTAAAACATAAAGTAACTACGATTAATTTGTATCCGCCATTGAACGCAATCACGTCGCACGCGCATAGGGTTACCATTTAGGTATTTGAAAAGTCCTGACAATAAGCGTGACATTTCGATAAAAGTCCGGACTTTTTAGTCACAAAATGGAAACATTACTCACTTAGTTAGATAAATGAGAAGTTAATAGAGATTTAAACCTTATTTGATATTACTTAATATGTAGATTTATATCTGCCCTGAAAAAAGTGGCTGGTGGTGACTGGATGGCGAAAACGGGAGATCGGGCCTTGTGGCGAACCCTGGGGGAGGCTTACGTCCAGCAGTGGACTGCAATAGGCTGAAATGATGATGATGATGAGATTTATATCTCATGTTACATTTAATAAAAAAAAAACCGGATAAATTAAAGAGCTGGACAAACTACGGAATAGCCTAAGAGTTCGGACATGTCCGGAAGGATGGTAACCCTACACGCGCAGCGGAAATAATGCCCTAATCAATTTTGGTAATGAGGCGTCCGTTTTCCTACAATAACAAGGAATATCGACATTGTTAAGGGAATTTTAGGGAAAAATGGGTTAAATACTGATATGATGCAATCTTTTTCACATTAATTTGATATGAATTCAATAAATTAGTTCAATCATATGACGTGACCACAGTAAAGTTAATCACTGCGTATTACCGCCCGCTATATTTTTACACGACTGCCCAAAAAATTGAGTGTAATGATTTCAGGATTCATGTGTGTGTGTATGTAATGATTATTTATTCCATTATAACTTCTAAACGCTGAGCCGATTTGAACGTGTGTGGTATCGTTAGAATCCTTTCTGAATCCCGGGTGACATAGGATACCATAACAACAATGGCAAACAGTCAATTATTTATGTCAACAAAAAAAAAACAAATTATTACAATAGGTATGTTTATAGGAATCATTTCAAAAATATAACAATATAGCGTAGCATTTATAAACAATATCAAAAAATCAAGTCGGACTTTCAAAGCTTGCTTTTCATTTAGTTATCTATTCTCATACTCTAAAACTCCATGTTCGCGCTTGTTCTCTGTCGTGATTGAATGACTAATTGTTCAAAATTTTGGAGGTATTCTGCAATACTTGTACCACGCACATTCTCAAATTGTATTTTTCCTCATAAAGTAAAGGACCATTATTTTTAGTATTCCCTGAATGGAATTATATAACAAAAGTGTTTCCGTACGTTAAAATATAATGCAGAAACTGTACTTCGTGATTGATTAATTTATTACAGCCCAAAAGTACAAAAAGTAAATAAACTTATACCTTATGTAAACGTGGACCCCAAACTCAAACCTAAACTCCCATAACCTTTAAATTCAACCTCATCGCTGTCCGAAGAATCCTGCGCAGCAAAAAGTGCTCGCTTTATACATTCCACCGCGCAAAACGCTGACGTAACGGCCGAATAAGGACAACGAATCATTATCGCTATTCTCCATTAAACGTACGTTAATTAAAGTGAAGCGACAGTAATTGGAGAGTTGATATTGTTTCAAAAAAACCCCTTTAAATGTACGCCATTACGTCGGCGTGTTCCTGGAACATCCTGCGGGACTTTTGTGAGTTATACTCACTTGTTTTGATCTTGAAATAACGAAGCAGTTCGTACTTCGCCTTGATTTTGTTATGAATATTTTTCATGTTCATTCTCAGTGCTGTGTCCCAAGTGTAGATAAGGCCACCTATGAGATGACTTAGACTAGGGTCTATAAGAGGGATTACTTATTTCACCTTAATACTCAGGTTTGTACTGTGGTTTGTTACGCATAAATTTACCTACGCTTAAAAAAGGTGTACTGTACAAAAATACCGTGATATTGTAAACTATCTATAATTATTATGTAATGATGTAAACCTTTGTCTTGAAAAAAAAATACCTTGCCGAGTTTCTTACGCCGGTTCTTCTCGGGGCAAAGGTTTTATTTTTCGAACCGGTGGTAATGCTTTTTGACATTCATAGGTGCATTATATTATGCCTAAATTGAAGAATAAAGAACTTTGACTTTGACTTTGTCAATTTTATTTGAAATCCTGAGTATACGATTGCCCGAAAGCGTAACAACCGATTAGCCACCGATTGGCATGTGAGGACGTTTGCCTATTTCTTGAACAGAAAGAATAAATCCCTTAAGGAATTCTACTTTAGAATAGATCCCATATGAGATTAATTCGTCCATATGCAGTCAATCAATTTTAATCATAGTAGCCTATGGATCTTTGTCAAAGGGACTTCAAATCGTGAGAGACTTCATAAGAATTGAGTTATAACGTCCCTTTCCCTTAGACAGAGTTCCATTGTGGCCCATGAATCAAATTGGTTGAATTTATGTACAATTTGCATTGACCACATCAATGCAAATTAAGTATATTGTTTTGTGATGGTTTATGGTTAGTAACAAGTTGACATACATAATGTAGAAACACGTAGTTCTCGATAACAAAACTACGAATAATGGAACTCGGTCCAAAAATTCACATTCTGTTCTGCGAAACGGAAATTCTCTTGTCACCCTCGGACTCCATCATCAGATCAGCTTGTAGACACAATAATATTGCATCGTCAACTGTTTTACGTAAATATTTCAAACTTCGACCCATTGCCAATAAGAGGAACTGATTAAGAAATTAGATTCAATAAAAACTTGTAAAGATTGGGGTGGTACATTACTTTAATAATGTTATTAAAAACAATATGGATTTTTGCAAAAGTAATATAACCTTTTTATTTTTGCTCCAAATACCGCCAACAAAACCACTCGAAGAACCAGAGTGGAACAGACCCCAAAAAAAGTTTTTGAAAAGCGGCAGGTTGGCCTGACTGGTACCAGTTTCGGGGGTCAATAACCGGGGCACGTATTCGGACGACGTCTACCTGCGCTGCGTTTGCGCCGGCCTACGCACATACTTACTTATGTGCGCGAATGTGGCCGCCATCTTGCAAATCGCGAGAGGGACATTCTTGGCCGTTTTGGGAAAATGGATGCTGTCCCTTTCCCAGTGTAGACGATATGACTGGAAATTTTTGGATGTTGGGTGCCGGATGCTAACAGAAACACACTTTTTCTTTTTAATTTGATGCAGTTGGCACACGGTCACACTGACCATTTGATTATAAGTGGCATGTGAAGCCTACAAGTGCATTCTTTGTTATTATTGAAACATAAAAGTCAAGTAAACATTTCCCAATTCAATTTTAAAAATCAAATGCGTATTATTTTATTATCCAAGCAGTTAGAATTAGAAGCAGCACCTATGTAGATTTAAAGAAGATGTGTTCAATGCTTTCTCGTTTTGGTTTACCTACTTTTTTTTATTTTTTGTCAAATGTGTAGCATTTGTTTTTAGTTTTATTATTATTATCTTTTTTATTTTATAGTAACTGTTGTGTTGAGTTTTTGCCTAAAAAGTGTTTAAGCGGTACCGAGTACAGGGGCCTGCTGAAAACCAGCGCTGTGCAGACGCGGCCTGGCCGCACTCGCAGCAAATGCTGAGCTTGCTCCTTTTGCCACAATGTTTTTTTTTTTTTTTTCCTTTGGTTGTATTAAATTATTGTTATTCTCTCACTGTAAATTATTGTAACAGGAAATGTGTGGCAATAAAATTCTATTCTATTCTATTCTATTCTAAGTAAGACACTAATGACTTATAGTTTGTGATTTGGAAATATTATCCGTAAACCCTAGATTATGTTAACTCTATATCCCAGACCACACGTCACGTATGGACACTTCAAAATGTGATTCGTAAAAAGATAGCGAAAGAATTTAAACCCACAACATTGATTGATCTCTTAAAATCACCCAGTAATTTACTAAAATGTTTACCAAAGATTTATTGGCAATAACAAACTTTATACCGCACAGATTTGCATAAGAATGCAACAAAAACAAAAATCCACGCAAACGCTCCTCAAGAATTGTCACCCGAATCCTGTTTAAACAAACACTGTATTTACGACTCTAAGTTGAAAGATTAAAGTTAGTTTTTGCTTAGTCCAAGTTTATCTATGTACCGTAGGTTCAAGGAACGGCTCCTACGCATGAGATCTAGTGTTTTTGTGGCCTATTGATGATGAATCGAGTGCTCCGATGGTCGATACCGCCGGATTGGCATTGTTGGCATTTCTACTACCGCATACTAGCTTATACTACTGATTTACTTGACACACATCATCAATCATGTAGATTTTTTTTAAAAAGCTTTACATATGTTGAATATCGAAGACAGATTACCCAATGGATTCAATGATGACTTCAAAGTAGTCAAAGTATCAAACTAAGTCAGCTTGCAAACTAGTTTCATGTAGGTAGGTACTGCTCCCAATAAGTCAAATAGACTCGTTAACATTAAATAAGCAAGCTTTAAAAACGCGAATGCTACTGCTAATATGTTAATAATTGACCTTTTGCCATTGTTGTTATTTCAATTTTAACAGTTTGGATATCCTGTGTCACCCGGGATAGTGAAAGGATTGTAACGATACCACACACATCTAAATCGGCTCAGGCGTTTAGAAGTTATGGTGGAATAAAGAATGGTACCTACATACATGGACCCTGAAAACTTTTTTTTTGTGGCAGTCGTGTAATAAACAAACCGCACTAAGAATTTTCCATTCATTTGAACACTAAACGCTTGTCACAGTAAAAGCTTCACGTCAACATAAAGAAACAAGAATATAAATAAAATCTTGTTCGGTAGCCGGCTTAGTCTTGTGACAAATTGGACTGAAACAACGGTTTCAGAGCCAAGTCTATACAGACAGACAATGTTACGAGAGTCGATATAATAAATAATAAGAAGAACTCGGCTGGTATATAAAAAGCAGGCAAAAAAGTGCCAACGTTTCTTATGAGCGCTGAATATTAGATGAGGGACAGTTTGCATATATTTGATGATTCTTCTATTTGATCTAGATAATTTTTCTTCCATATACGCTACCACCATTTTAAAAGCAACACTTAATAGGAAATTTTGGTAGGACCGTTCAAATCTTGTTAAAAATATTTAAAAAAAACATTAGTAAATTTTGGTAATTACTTCATCTTTGTTACATTTTCATGCCTAAAAAAAGATATTAAAAACAATTCCGAACTGTAAACCAAAAAACCAAAAATCAAATCAAACAAAAGCTGTTTGTCAAACGAAACATATATCATGAATATTCAGTCAATACAATACGCCCAGTAAATCCAGAATTACATCGTCACCTTCGAAAATAGATCACATAAAAACCGGCAGTCATTACCCTGGGGAAAAAAGCGATTAGATGCAGAATCGGCATAGACACAGAATGCGCACCCACGCCGCGCGCGGGCGGCGGGGACGGTTCACCGTGCGCGGGCGCACACTGCGCATACGGGGTCACGTATACTTGGAGAAAATTTCATTGGAAAAACTCTATAGGCATTGCCAATGCGGTTAGCGGGAAGCCCGTTGTTTCCCTTTTTTTGGTCATAATAAAATTAGTCTTTAAAAAAACCTCCTTACAGGATCTGACCAAATTATAGGTAGTCATAATTTATACGATGCGATAGCCTAGTTGGTAGTGACCTACGAAGCTAGTGGTCCCGGGTTCGTTTCCCGGTATGGGAAAATATTTGTGTGATGAGCACGAGTATTTGTTTCGAGTCTTGAATGTCTTCTATGTATTTAAGTATTTATTTATCTATATAAGTATATTTATCGTTGTCTAGTATTCATAGTACAAGCCTAGAGCTTAGTTTGGGATTAAGTCAATTTGTGTGAGATCGTCCATTGATATTGTTTATTTTATTTTATATCGCTGGAACAGTTTAATTTTCAAAAAGAAGTTAGGTTTATTTATAAAAATCCAAAAAAAAATATGTTTCTTAAAAAATACTACTGTTGATTATGACTTGCAATAATTATGACCTAAAACACGTTATGACCAAAAATAATTACGGCAGACAAAGGAAGGAGAAGTTTAATCGTTTATGTATGTATGAATGAGATCCAAAATCGAAGGTTTCACTCCAGCTCTTAAACTTAATGGGGCCGATTATAATAAGCACTGAACTACGACGATTATATGCGTTTCTGCTCAAGCAGTTGACTTGTGTTTCTTCTAGAATATAACTTTTGGCCCTATGTCCACCTTGTTCGGAACGGATCCACTGTGCGGCGCGGCTAACGTCCACTCCCGCGCACCGGCGGGAAAGCGACGTATTCCGGCACCCACAGCGGCTCGTAGGCGATCGGCTCTCACCGCCGCCATTGTTAAGCATGTACCGACCTGGAGTATTGACAGCTATATAATTTAAGTCTAATCGACTGATCACTCTTTTCGTTTATCTTTATCTTTACATAGTATTAAACAAACTAGTTCAAACGCAACGGATTTTAAGCGGTTCTCATCGATAGACCGATTCAAGAGGAAGGATTATAATAATTTCAGGTTAAAAAAAAAACAAGCGAAACGAGGGCGGGTCTCTAGTTATTGATAGAATTTTAATATGTTTTATATACCATTGGGGGTGCTCGGGGTTTCGCTGCGTGATAGAATCAGAAATGATGATATCCGCAGTAGAACTAAGGTTACCGACATAGCCCGAAGGATAGCTAAACTGAAGTGGCAGTGGCGGGGCACATTGCTCGCAGGACCGATGGCCGATGGGGTCAGAAGGTTCTGGAGTGGCGTCCGCGGACCGGAAGACGAGCTGTAGGTAGGCCTCCAACAAGATGGAGTGACGACCTCGTCAGGATCGCGGGACCGCGGTGGATGCGAGAAGCACAAGACCGCTCTGAGTGGAAAGCCTTGGGGGAGGCCTATGTTCAGCAGTGGACCTCTTTCGGCTGACATGATGATGATGTTTTATATGTACGAAGTAAGTGGGCCTCTATTCCAATTTTATATTTTCAATTGTACCTAATTAACTGACTACTCGTTTAAAAAAAAAAGACTTGTAACATGTTAATGCAATCTTACTGTTCACGACTCGGACACCATCCATTACTGTGAATTTCGTAAAATAACAACGTATCGTACAAAGTCCGTGGGCTGATCCCAATCGCCATACACATTTCAATAACGACGATACGTTGGAAAAACTCGAAAGTAGGAAAAGTTCGTGCTCCAGGTATTAACTTATAATAAATAAATAATAATTGTTTTTCACCGACATAGCCTAGCGAATTGCAAACCTTAAGTGGCAGTTGGCGGGCACATTGCTCGTAGAACTGATGGCCGTAGGGACGGAAAAGTTCTAGAGTGGCGGCTGCGGACTAGAAAGCGAAGAGGTGCCAGGCCTTCCATAAGCTGGACCGACAATCTGGTGGAGGATGGATGCAAGTGGCAAAAAACCGGCCGTCCTAGTGAGCCTTGGGAAAGGCCTATATATCCAGCAGTGGACGTCCTTCGGCTGATATGATGAAAAAAGTTCACCTGACTTTATTGAGTCCAAATGTGTGTTAAAAAAACCTCTCTCTTTCTATCACTAAATAATTTAAGTAGTCTAGGTATAATAGCTTCTAAAAATACATTACAAATTAAAAGTAAAACACTGACGAGATAATTTTTATTAACAATTAGTTGCTTGTTCTTTACAAAATATGCTTGAGCTCCCTGTGGACCTCAATATGGTGTCGATTTAGTATGGAAAGTAAATTACTCGCAATAAACATGTAAACAAGTCGTTAAAGTCAAACACCACCACGCATTGTTTACAACACGCATCCATCTAGTGCTGGACCAGTTCTGATACATCACGATTGGCCGAATAGTGCATTAATGAGACAAGGAGCTAGAGTTGGTGGAGCTGGCACGCGATTGTGCCGAGAGCGTAGTTGCTTCGAAGAAATAATAAATAAAAAAATATCAGGGAACACCATCACAACAATTGCCCTAGTCCCAAGAGAAATACATACTTAAATACATAGAAAACATCCAAGCCATCATCATCATCATCAACAGTAACCTTTACCGGGATTTGAACCCGTGACCGCTAGCTTGAATTGAACACACGCGCCCTTTATTAAATTGGCTTTTTTATGTTTCTGTTATGTTTCACTATTACCTCCGAAACAGATACGCTCTTGGCTAAGAATCTTTAAACCATATTTCATCTCAGTCGGTTGAGAAGTTGAACCCTTAAGGCAGAAATAGACAAAAGTTTTATTTACATTTATTATACTAGTAAGGATTACCCACTTTACGAGTATATATTTAACAGACACTAGTGCCACTAATAAAAATCGTGGAGTAACCGTGGAGTAGCTAAGCCATGCTTTGTCCTTATCTGTCATTGTGACTTTTGAATTCGAGAGACAAGGTTCTCCACGGTTATTCTGTTTATTAATAAGGGCATGGGTTATCTTGTGTTAGTGGGCAATTATAATAAATCGAACTACCTATCAATTTTTGTACCAGCATACAAAACCAATATTTCCAGCAGTTGAATATTTCCTTGTCTTACCTATACTGCTATCTTCTTATTTATATTGTACACATAAGCTAGAAACTTGGATAATGTCCTAATTTTACTAGAACAATTAAACGATGCCTAATGGCCGAACATATTTGTGTTACAAAGAAATGTAAGTATTTGATTGATTGACAACTAAATATATTAAATATAAAAATGCTAGAAGATACACTTAAAAAAATCAACAAAAAACTCGTCTCGTAAACTTAAATAAAAAACAAACTCGAAGTATACAGTTACTAAAGTAATTTGTATATCAAATCCAGTCATACAAGTTATCTCTCAAAGCTGTCTCTTCCAGTGCAGCTTCACATTACTACGACCACTAACGATACAGCCAGTCAATGAGTCACAGCCGCCATGAGTCAGATTTCCTCGGAACTGATAAAGTTTTCGATCCGCACATTCATATATCTGCCTATTTTCCTGCTTTTCAAAAATCTTATTGTGACTAATTGGCAATTGCTAAGAAGCAATGGCTTCTGTACGTGTGTGTCTTGGAACGCGGATGTTAAAATGTTTTGCATGCAAAAAAATGGCCTGCTATATTTACGCGACTTCGTAAAGAAAAAGGAGAGTGTTGAGTTAAACAGTGTTCAAAGTCGAATATAGGGTATCTAGCTTTTGGCCGCGACCCCGTCCGAATAGAAGTCTGATAACACTACTCGCGGGTAAAAACTACCCTATGTCCTTCCCCGGGACTCAAGCTATCCTCATACCAAATTTCATCAAAATCGGTTCAGCGGTTTAGCCAGTACAGATATTTACCCCCGGCTATAGCCGCGTAGATTTACATTATTGTTATTCCCTTGGGAAGTTTTAATTTAATTCCAAATCATCCAAATCCGTCCAGCCGTTGAAGCGTGAAGGAGTAACAAACAAACACACACACAAACTTTCGCATTCATAATGTTAATAGGATTAAAAAATTAAATGTCAACTGTCACTTTCTTTAAATATCGTACATCAGAGAGACAGATCTCAAAAGGGTTTCGAACGAATTTCACGTGAATATTTTCTCTATAATCTTGTCCTCCCCGATCTTACTGACCTTTAAATAAAGCCGGCAACTTACTTTGTGTTGGCTCTTGCTATCAGTTTTCGATTTTTGCCGCCATGATAAAAAGATATAAGAAATTTATTCAGTAAGTAGGGCGCACGGGCACTTTTACACCTCAAGAATCTACCAGCGCTTCCCAAGAGGAAACCACTGCTGAGAAGACACGCCGCAAGAAACCGAGCAGTCAGTAATTTTTTAAACATATTTCATATTACAATGGTAGTACTTAGTCTAGCATTATATAAAGCTACAAATATTAAATTAAATATAATATTACATAACATGCGTAGTTCAGCAGGAAAACATGCCAAAATTCTTACGGGAGAGATAGAGAAAAAGAAAAAAGAAAAAAATAGAATCATCTACTTATCGTGTATATGAGATGGTGCAAGATGACCACATAAAAGTTCCGATATGTTTTCCTGTATCCCCTAGACAAGACAAAGATATTTGAACTCGACTTTTAAAGTTTTAGTATTTTTTTTACTCGTAGCCTCAGTAAACACCCTCGAAAATACTTAATATTCTTTTCCAAATGATAATGTAAATAAGTAGCCTCAGTGATATTCCAAGTTTCGTCATAATATGTTCGGTCGATATCGAAACACAGGTTAGGTTAGGTTAGGTTAGGTCACATTTGTACCTACATAAAAAAATAATCAACTGCGGCGGGAAACCACTTTTTGGGAAAATTCGGGAAATGATACATTAGACAGAAAATATTTAGACGAAACAAAGGTAACCCATTCCAAGTGATCCACTCGGACACATTTTACAAATTTTCATTCCGCTTAATGTTACAAACGGAGACTAGTGATCCCCAGATCGTGGTATTTACATTTTAAAGTACTACAGTTATGTTAAAAACAATGACTCGATCTTTGTACATAAAGGAACGTTGCCCTTTTGGTATGAAATAGTTGATTCTGATGACTAGATTTCATCCGGATAGAACTCGTCTAACGTTAATCCCACTTTTTTAGGGTGTCCCATGTTTTGGTTTCGTAGTTTGTTATGATTATCTGCAGCTATTGTAGTCTCCATAAACGTTACACGGTATACCAAGTTTTCACATTTGACGCAATTTAAAACTTAACAAGAGGCGGTAAAGTTTCGTTGTTTTCCGGGCCTGTACAATCATGCACTATTACCTATTACGTACAAAGCCTAACTACCTTTACTACCTCCATTTAAATCAGATTCTCGTTCTGAATACAAACTCGCAGTTAAGTTAACGGCCGCAGCACACAATGTCGCCAAGGAACCGATGAATATTCCATTGACGATAACTCGAGGATGTTGTTTTGATTAATGTGCGTTGTGCGTGAGAGCGCACGCGCAGCCCTTTTGTCTATTACGTCTTTATGGCTCGATCTAAATACAATTATTTAAGAGAATACCTGTTGATAACTGAGTCATAACTGGTGATCTTTGTTTCCTCATGTTCTCACATCCGCAGCGAACTTTGCACTTTGATTTGAAAAGAAAATAACGGCATCTCCATTTGAATCAAAATTCAGACTCGCATCTTTGCCATGGATGTGACCATGTAGTTATTATATGTTAGTTTTTAATTTAAAGTAAGTTGCCCTAGGAGCTACTATAGGCCCAGAACTATATATATTAGAGAAACTGTCTAAAGTCTACTCGAAAAAACCCTCAATTCAGTCGGAGATTAACTTCAATTTTTCCTACTTGCTTCCTTGCTCTACAGCGTCAAGATGTAATTTTTCCATTTTAAAATTGAACCTGAGAAGGTGTTGAAGCTTTTTTCCGCGGAGCAAGACAAATGCTCCGCCGCCGGTGGATATAGGAAGCGCTTCGAATATATTCGACACGGTAAACGACCTTTCGGAGAGCTACTACGAGATATCGACGGGTATAAGGCGAGTTTTTACTCTTTTGTTCAAAGTCAAAAATATATATGACACTGAAAGAAAATGCTGGTTCAAAACGGTATCCCACACTGGTCTTTCTGATAATATTTAAAAGCCAAGCTCTCGTCGGTAGTAGTGTTACCTATCTCCAATCGCTCCGGTTTCCTGTCAACTGCTCGACTTACTGGTTTGCTCAATGTAACTTAACTTCTCCTTGATCTTCCCCTGCCTAGCATACCTTTCGATTCCAAAATTTGTCAAGACTGTCTGAAATGTCCAATTCTGTCTTTTTAGTCAGCGCACAAATAATTGGACGTAGATATACAGTCTGAGTCTCAGCCTGAGACTGAGACAGTGAAACACCTATTGTGTGAATGCGATGCCCTCGCCGGAGTAAGAATGAAAATCCTCGGTTGTGGCTACCCAGAACCAAACGATTTCAAGGCACTGCCATTGCACTCCACTATCCGCTTTTTGGAAGGGGTGGAGGCTGCATTGGATTAAGCGCTGAAAGAGGGGTAATTACAGAAAAGATCCGACAGGGTCGAAGTGTATCCGTAAGGATTCCACCAAAAAGATAAGATAAGATACAGTCAGAGTCATGAATATGTACACGTTACCAAGATGTCAAAAATATGTACACGCCTTTATGTCACTGAAAAATAAGGTCCGTTTCCGAGATCTTTTTTAATTATCTTGCCACAAGTTAATACCAAAACTCTGTGAAATTCTCTACTAGATGACCTTAAGGCAAAGTAGAATTGTCGGGGGCGGTACAATGCAATTACCAACTGTTCTAAATACAATAAAAAAGTACGTAAACAGATAAGTACAACTAAATATATCTGAATACCATTCGAGAACCGCCGGTACCGCCTCCGTAAGCTGATGAGCCGGAATGACAGATGAGCGGACAAGCAAAACGAAAGTTGTCACGTGACTACTTTAAAATAAAATTAAAACCCCGCTTTATTTCTGTTCCGCGCCGGCGCGCGCGCAGCGGTGGCCACAGCTTCTATTTGTTTAAGGTAAGGACAAACCATCGAATTGTTTTTTTAAATATATTTTTTAAATGGTCTGTAATAGTCTGCTGCATGCACCCGGAATGGTGGGATGGTGTAGCTGCCAATTGGATGCCGTAAAATTAACGTCGCAGACTGGGCGGGACAAGACGGAGATGGCGGGACAACTTAGGCTCATTTCCCAACTGCCTGGAGGAATTAAGCACTATACTGCGAGTCGAAGAGATCTAGACAAGGGGCCTTTGTCCAGCAGCGGGAATCGGGACACACGTAAGCTAAACAAACAGAAAATATTAAAAACGGAAACGTACAAATCTAGTTTTTCCCAATAGCTACAACATATTAAAAAAGCGCGGAAATCGGACTTGAATTAGGGGGAGGCGAGAATCTAAATGCGCTCGGAGCTAAATATTGTACGGAAAAGTTTTGACAGCTACGCGATGCATGAATCACATCACACGCATGACGCCCCCTGAATTCTAAAGTCCAAATATGCATTTTAACTTCCTTGTAGAATATATACCTACCTATGTATTAAGACATCATGTTATCTGCATTATTAAGTGGTTCGATATAACACGTTTTGACGCATTCTCTTGGAAACTAACGATTAACGTTATGGTAATTTGCAGTTCCTTGTTTACTTGACATTTAAAGATAGTCTGTAACAAATAGATATTAATATAAATTAATACGGCTTTTAGTAAGTATGCTCTTCTTGGGGCTTGTTAAATTATGTTCCAAAATATTTTTATCATTGACGCGATTTTTCGTTAGTTTTATATCGCATTGTTTCTTATCCGTATTTGGCATAATAACAGATTTTCCCACTAATACTTAGGTACATATTATGTTAGTTTTGCAGCAGGCCCGAAGGGCCAACGCGACAAGAAATAGGAGCTCCGCGGTAGCGCAATTTAGCGCGATTGATTTCTGGAATAGGAAAAAGTGCGACTGGAAAAAACGAGGAAGTAGAAAAACACTTGTGAAAGCTTAATTCGGGAAAAAAATGCGAATGGGATAGAAATAAGAAATAATGTTTTTAGGAAATTGATCTAACAAATCATTTGGCCAGTAGGTAAACTGGTAGAGAATGCCTTAAAGCTCAAGTCCGTTATTTGTACCTTTTTCCTTATGCCTAAATTTTAAATAATTTAATAAATATCTGTTCCTGTCATATAAAAATTTATAATCTTTAGAAAAAACACGTTTCTCAAATCAGGAATCGAATACATGAGCTCCAAGTGGAGCAAATATTGGCAAATGCATTAGCCTCAGGTAATGTCTTCCGAGAACCTAGTCTAGACTCAGAATTAAGTCCAAGGCTAGATATAACCTGAAATTTAAACTTCAAACCAGACAGATACATTGGTTATTCTTAATTATAGTTAAACAGACAAACAACGTAGTAATTATAGTTATTTGAAGTAGTTTAGAGGTCGAAGCGGTAAGTCACGCCATAGTTTTGCAATAGCTCAAAGGTTAACTGGGAGAGATTTCGTGAAAAGAAAAGTTTGTCGCTTTCCCTCACAAGTTGTTTTTTGTTTTATAATTAGTACAAAAAACCATTAATATTTTTTTTTTACCAATAGTCAAAACTGCCGCTTGTCATATCAACTCGACGGAACCCTGACCTGCCATAGAACGGTGTCACAGTCACAGTGATATTATAAAACCATTTGTCTGGCACTCCTTACGACTTGAAATGTAACTATGGTGGGTCAGTGTTCCATTGGGCTGATAGAACGTATTTATCTGCTAATAATGATATTAAATAAATAAATATGCATTTAGTGTCGGTAGGACGTAGTGCAGGATCCGTCCGGATCGCTACCACCATCTTATTCTTTAGCTTATGCAGCAGTGTCCGCATTGTTGTGTCATAGAGGCGTTAGCCTCAGCCCTAGTTGCACCTCAGACTGGGTTGGCGACGCATTTGCGGTCTTAAGGTTGTAGTCTTGAGAATGCAAACGTGGACGGGTCACAGATCCCACACCATCAGGTGGCCTGTGTGCTTGTTTGTCTCTCTAACTTCGCAACAAGACTTTTAAAAAATGGCATTCTTGACTAGCAAGTAAACAAAAAAATTAATGGAACTTGAAATTTTCCTCAAAATATTTAACGAGTTTTTAATGAACTCAAACCTTAACTTTATATTAACTTAATCGATGGAATCAAATGAAAAGTACGACGTACGTATGTGAATACTGAGCACAGCATTCCGATCAAACGTAAATGGGTGGATCAACTTTTTGTTGTTGTTATTCTGTCCCGTAAGTTAGGAGACAAAAGTGATCGAGTTTCTTAGAAAAAATGTTATAATATATTCTTCTAGCACACTCATGAGAAAGGCCATAAAATAATGGATTTGTAATTGCCAATAAAACTGATTTTTAGTGGACTTATATCGTTTAAAACCATTTTTAAAGAGTGACCCAGGAGACGTCACCATGGCAACGAGCTACAAAGAAAAGTTGATTGGTCCAAATATGTTTTTACACTACTCGTAACTCTATAAAGACGTTATGAATAATCAATCTTTAAAGCTAAACAAACGATAAGGTTAAAGTTGAACAAACCACTGAAAAGTTGTGGTAAACATGGATTGCATTCTCAAGACGGCAATTCTAAGACTGCAAATAAATGCGTTGCGAAAACTGGGGACCACGATGAAATGTCTCTATGCTAATAATTTTTGTTTTCCCACTGCAAGGCAAAGGCCTCCCCTCTTCTTGATTTTGGACGTGTTTCAAATTTAAAATCGACTGGCGGCGGGAGTATGCAATCAGTAGAGAAGAGTGATGCAAAAAAATAATAAACAATGAGTGTTGAAAAACTTATCAAACTCAGTTACCACGTAGTGTTGTGTAAAAGGGCATTTCTTTAAAAGTTTGTTAAGGAGTTAAGGACTAAAATTAAGAAACGTTAACTTTTCCACTGAGTGACAAAAATTAGTCGTACATTTATATTAACTCTCAAAGCCAATAAGCAGTATTTCAAATTCAATAAATGAAGTAGATTCAATCCTCACCCGATAGTAATATGCTTGCACTTGCACACGAGTTTTGTCTGAGGTACCACCATTTGTCTTTATAAAAGTTTACCTAATTCTAGTGACTCAGTTGAAAAGTTAACGTTTCTTTGAAAACATTTTGATAATGAATGAATTACTCATCGTTTCTCGAAAGATTATAAAAACGAAACGAAACGAAAAAAAAATCACGTTGAAAAAAAAGATACGATACTTAAGTATATAATATATAATATCTATTGATATTTCTTCATCTAATACTCCTGTCATATTCTATAATATAATAATTCAGGTCGTTCGAGACGAATGTCTATCGTGCATCTGCATGGAATGACAGCGTAATTTCTATGCATTCTCTAATAGGAATTCGACGAGAATCGCTTCACTGCTCTAATACACATAATTTCACCCGTCATACACTATAATAATAAATTGAATGTCTATTTTGATGACCTTTTACAGGATTTTTTAATAAAACTAGCAATCTATATGTCATAATTTCCTAATCTTTGGTGAGATACTATTACTAAAATTATTGTAAATATCAGCAACAATCTTGTCGTATTCCGCCAACGAGTTTTGAAAAGGACACCAACTTTTTTAACTATACAAGATGCTAATTTCGCAAGAAAGTCCGCAGACAAGTTAATCAGCTTTCTGCACAAATAAAATGTCAAAGTTAATATTTACCGAGTTCACTGCCACTTAAAAGGGATTGCATACTTTTTGAACCAGCGAAGTGAGTCGCCAGTTCTGAATGTGTTGACATTTCAATGCGCGCGATTGCGATTTGTATAGATTTACGACGCGTCGTAGTGACATGGGCGAATAACGATAATTGTAGTTAACGCCATAAGTCAATATTTACTTTTGTACTTTGTCGCTTTAACTCGTTAGACTATATTGTATGACAGTTTTTACTTGATATTAAAACGACAAGGTAAAGTGATCGCTCACTTGTCTAGACGCGGCAGTGTGTAAAGCCAAGTCCGGACGAATCGGGCGGCATAACGATCGTTTTCACAGCCTCACTTTTATAAGTTATTATGGCACTTATTTTTTGTACAAACTTGCTAAATTATAAGTCCAGTAGTAAGAAACCTAATAAACTTCTTTTAAACCAGCTAATGGATCTGTATATTCCTGCAACTAAGTTTTAAATTTTCATGTAAATTGGCATCCATTTCGATCTCAACTCTTATCGGCAACGTTGACAATCCTATGAGGCTACACTCAAAACTCAAAGATTAGCTCTTAGTTCTCAAAAAAAAAACCAAATATTATGATATTACTTAAAATAGTTAAATCAACCAAAGTGGATAGTAGCAACAGCAAGTGCTTTAGTGATTAATCTAACATCTTAGGTAACGTATCTAACATCTTGTCAGGCTCGTATGGAATCAAGGCGCTTATGCACAACAATCACAATCTTGTTAGAAGAGACCAATTTTTTTTTTTCAGTGTGGAAATGTAAGGAATTTACAGCGTACAGGAGTTTACATCAACCTTATACATTTTAGATAGCGATAACGATCTCGTAATGCACCTTGTCTAAGGCTACTGCACTGCATTTGTTACGACCTTGGCCCTCTTTTTAACATTTACGTTTTTAGTGGGATTGTGAGTACACCATTGGTTATTGGCAATTAACTGGCTCGCAACTGACTAGTTTTTATCGGCCCTTCAATTTTGACCTCTGATTACGCAGTAACTGTTCTTGTATGGAGCCCAGTGAATACCGGAATGCTACAGACAACGCCCTGGGACCATAATTCATTATTTTAATGATGAAAGTGATTACATAAAAATGTCTACCAATTATGATTTTCATTTTTCGGGGGCTTGATTGTAGACCTGACTTATTATTAAACTAGTGACCCGCCCTCGCTATGATTGTGAAAACCACATCAAAATCCGTTGCGTGGTTTAGGAGTTAGCGGAGATACAGACAAACAGACAGACAGACGCAGAAGGCGACTTTGTTTTATACTCATCATCATCATCATCATGTCAGCCGAAAGACGTCCACTGCTGGACATAGGCCTCCCCCAAGGTTCTCCATTCAGACCGGTCTTGTGCTTTTCGCATCCACCGCGCTCCCGCGATCCTTTCGAGGTCGTCACTCCATCTTGTTGGAGGCCTACCTACAGCTCGTCTTCCGGTTCGCGGAAGCCACTCCAGAACCTTCTGACCCCATCGGCCATCAGTCCTGCGAGCAATGTGGCCGCCCACTGCCACTTAAGTTTAGCTATTCTTCGGGCTATGTCGGTAACCTTAGTTCTACTGCGTATATCATTTCTGATTCTATCACGCAGAGGAACCCCGAGCATAGCCCTCTCCATAGCCCTCTGAGTGACTTCGTTTTATACTATGTAATAATAATAATAGAGAAAGAGATAAATTAATTCACCTTATTTTCTTTCACCTTAATGCGAATCCACTTTTAAGGTACTCCTTTTCTTTCGCGGCACTAAAACTTTTCCTTTAATAATAAGACCATACATGTCAAGCAGCTCAAATATTTTTTTAATCTTCGAAAAAACGTGGTAGCTCTGGGGAAAATGTATATATTCCATACATAACCTAGGGAAAACACCGTCCATTGCGTGACCTTACCAACGATATTATTATTTAAAACTGAACTATTTTAAATCAAATCATTTCATGTTAGCCTGTTTCTCTGATAAGTCTGATTTAATAGACGTTTTTCTACAAATTTTTGAAACATTTCGAAAAATGTTGAGTATTATAAAAGTTGATTTACCCAATTACTTAATGTTATCAAAAACGTGTCCCTCGAAATGACATATCCCAAAACCCAAAATTTTCATTAGACGTAAGGATTGGCAAGGCATTTACATTTTCCATGAAATACCGGTGTTTTCTATTATAAACGTACAGTAAAAAGTTTACATACATACCGTTTATTAATCGAGCTCCCCGCGGTGAACGACCCCGTAGATCGCCCCGATAACTCCTGCGACTGCGCTCTGATTCTCAAGAAATCTTCATTAAAATTGTTCATTCATTAAAACTGAGCGACAATTTCGAAAGTGGTAATATCGTTCTAAGAACAGTTTAAAGGCGGTTTGATGTTAAAAGAAAGTGACGTAATAAAAGTATATGCTCGTTAACATAAAGCTTGATAATTAATGGATATCGAGAATTATGGCATTGAATGCGTAATTCTTCACGCAAACTAGAGCAAAAACATGGAAACTGGTCACTGTGCGTACATTTACATACATGAACAATTTTAATTGCGCTTTACTGTTTTCTTTCTCATTCGATTAAATAATATTTTCAACACCTGTCGCTCTATCTGGCTTAAAGGGACTGTCAATTCTTCGTCATCATGTCAGCCGAAAGACGTCCACTGCTGGACATTAGCCTGCCCCAAGGCTCTCCACTCAGACCGGTCTTGCGCTTTTCGCATCCACCGCGCTCCCACGATCCTTACGAGGTCGTCACTCCATTGGTGGAGGCCTACCTACAGCTCGTCTCCCGGTCCGCGGACGCAACTCCAGAACCTTCTGACCCCTGAATTTTTCCTATTATACCACAAAGACTATAAGTTTATCTTATGGTTACATACATTATGTCAAAGATTTTTTGACTGTCAGGCTGGCACACTTGGACTGTACGTAAACTGTTAAACTGTGGTACTTACGTCATAGATATCTTTACATAGATAACTATAGTCTATATCTTGTTTTCCTTTCTATTTTGTTTTTTGTAATTTTCCTGTTTTTACAATAAAGCATGTACATACAATGAAATTATAAATACATTCTATTAAAGCTCAAACAACAGAATTTTCTTTTATACAGCAACACATCTAAGGCCGTCAAGAGAAACAATAACATTTTCCCTCGAACAATGGCAACCTTCGTAACCCATATTCAGTAACAAAACAAAGAAATATAAAAATACATTTTCAACATAATTAACAAGTATCCAAATTAGCCCTATTCATTTCTTCAAGCCAAGTAACCTCGGTGGATTGTATACCTTTAGCTTTTGCGGTTTTACTCATTTTAACCTACGTACGAAACATTTCAAGAGTGTTACACCAGTGTGTATTTCTGGCAAATCGGGGTCAGAACTAATGCTGAATTTATGTAGTGCGAAAATAAAAACCGCGTCCTACGCGAAACCTTCGGAAAGTAGGATGCGCGCGAGTCGAATGAAATAATGGGTTCCATAGACATGATATTAGGAAATTTTGTAGTGCGCGAAAACAATTTTTAAACATTGTATGACAAAATTTTTGGCAGGCGATTATTTTGGGATTAGGCCAATATGTTTATCATTTGGATACTATCTACATCAACCTTTTGGATACTAAACGTTGAGCACTTTGACTGGCATTTACCACAATGTGATGCAAAAACTAGACAATCATTGAACACATTTTAAATTCACAGAAAACTAATTTAGGCGTATCTAGAGCAATGCCCAAACTGAAAGATAATTTACAGGCAATTTACACGTTCCTTTTTCAGTGTATAATAATTAATACTAGGAACGACTTGATTTTCATTAACTGAACCAACAAACTTCATTAAAACCACTCCCTCTCGAGCGTCAAAATATAAGACAACTAGTTAACCTTTTCCGAGCCAGCTTACGTTTAGGACGCATGGGTAAGGTCTGGATAAGTTTCTTCAGAATTAAGCCAAAAGATAGAGGGCTGGTTAAAAAAGTAACGTACAAATAATTTAATAATAATACTTGTACTTACTTACTCCTGGAGCACTCTTCACAAGCCGTCCACCAGGCTTTACCCTGGATCCTTAATAATCTGTTTCTAACAAATCCAGCTCAGTTTCGTGATTTACCTTTTAATGGACGCTGTTCATTTTTTGGAACTTAATTTGATAAGAGGACAAACTCTCTACCAACTTCAATTGACTGAGGGCAGAATATTAATAGTCATCCAGACGAAAGTATGTTTGTTACAACACGGCTCAACTACAAACAAGATTTATACAAAGTTATTTTTAATATAGCTGGAGTGCCGTGAAGAAACATTACCTTCCATCTCATCATTATTTGACTTGATAATTCCAGAGTTTACAGTTATTCATAGAAGAGTTAGACGAAGACGGGAAAATGTATGGATAAAGACCTATCTTCCACCGAACCCCAAAAGCCAGCCCACGTTTCCTTTATTCTTGGGTTAATTGCGCCGAATGCTGTCTACCACGATTTGTTTCCATCGTCGATCAGCCGTGTTCCACTTACCTACTGCGACCTTCTTAGCCGGTACATTTCAGAATAGGTAGCATGTATAGCATTTACCATAAACAAACATTTGCACAAGTTTACTGTAAATAATGTACAAACGATTTGTAGAACCATTAAGTGCGTTTTAGCTATAACACAGTTTAATTATCAATTGTATTTCTCAAAACAATTGGGTTTTTGGAACAGTCGTTCTTGAAACAGCAGAGCCGAAATACCTCATTTTCATTCAGCACATCTATTGAAATTACCTTTTGTAAAATATAAGACCCTCAAGTATGTCATAGTTATGATTTCATTGCAAAAATTCTACATATTAAACCAGATGGTTTAAGATTAGGTATGTAATTTAAGAAAGACGATTATGTGTGGTATGATTTTCCAGAAAAAGTTTATTTAGTGTGTTAGCTTCATCTCTTCAATGTTGCATCCCAAAGCTAAGCAATAGCTGGTCATTTAAGTGTCTGTGCTCATCATTACCATCAAAAATCCAAAGAACCCTAATTGACGCCCACGTGTCGTGTAAACCAGACACATAAATCCAAAAGTTATCACTGTAATCTATATTCCAAAACGCGTAGACGCTCCGGAGACGCTCCAGCGACCTTCGCCGACCGCGGGCGGCGAATTAGACTTGCCAATGCAAAGTGCAACTACAACGCACCAACTGTTTAAATTTACCAAAAGTCTACACGCTCTGGATAATTTAAAATTACTATTATACTGAGGATGGCAAAGTCGATTATCGCGCGTCTTGAACCGGGTGACATATCGAAAATAGGTTACTTAGCCGGTTCGCAGAGGTCGCCTTGTCCTGATGACATTGGGCTAATTGAAAAATGACTTTACGTCCGACCTCCACGCGAGCTATTCAACTGTGAACCGACGACATGCGACTTCGGTGGGAACCGAGAGGTACCTACTGGGGACACAGAAACCAACAAATCATGCCGAAACGTTTATTTAAAATTATTTATAACCGCAATGTATAAAATTCTCAGAATAATTGTACATAATTTGAATTAACAGATTGCATAATCAAATTTTTCATCAAAAAAAACATAAAATGCAACCCCGGGTATTGCCATGCAAATACTAAAACTCGAATTTAAGTAAGAATAAAATTTAACCTAAAATCAAGTTTTATGACGCATCGGCGTACGACAATAATAAGATCTTAATAATGATTCAATCGTAATTAACATATTGTTGAAGTAAACTTTCATAATCAATTAAAATATCTTAACAATCAAATATAAAATAATAACAGGTCAGTCTAGCAACTTGTCTATAGAACAAGGGATAAAACACATTGAACATTTAATTATTAAAATTATCATATTATGTCATGCACACTCGCGAGTTGATATTGTAAAAATAAAAGGTCATGCGTTAGAATGTTTAGTGATTGTTAGTCAATGTAATTCAAAACACGATGGACGACACAAACTTCTTAATCCAATGTGTATAATGTATATCAATAAATAGATTGTAAATGTAAAATAAATGCGCGAACGTTAGGATCGCGGAGGGAAGCGGAAAAATGTTTGAAAGATCACAAAATACGGTAGTCACGGAACTTACGAACTAGAGAGCATTTTTGCGATTCCCTTCGGGACCTTACAATTGCCAATAACGTATAACAATTGTCTAAAAATAAAACGAACGGAACAGTTTGTGTTACAAATCAATAGCTTGACGGAGGAACAAACGAAAATACAGTAATACACGATCATGTGAAAAACGATGGTGACAATAATACTAAAACAAAACTTCAGTGACCAATGTTGACTGTATTTATAATTGTTCCTGATGTTGAGACAAACGATAAAGAAAAGAAACCTTGTCATTATAACACAAAGTGTTTTAATCAAACTGGTGGACTTAGATTAACTATTAAAATTGTTATAGGATTCCGCGTCAGATGTGCCAGGTTGTATCTGAAACAAGGACAAAAGGAATATGTAGAATTAATTTAATGCAGCTGTAGAGTAACAAACAAGACGTACATAAAGATAATGTCACTGAGAATCATAAAGGCATTGATGATTATGAAGAAGAGATTCGAGAGAGAATCGATGTAGAAAGCAGTCTAAACGAGTATGAAAATGAATGACACGGTAACCCCTTGATTGCGATGATGGAACAAAGATCGTGCGGGGCGATGCTCAACTCAAACAACGCATCACTCTGTGACGAATCAGGCAATAAAGGCGAGGGAGGGCCAGAAGATTAATGCGTACTGAGTGACTTTGCGTTTTGAGCTGAAATTTCGGATCAATAGTTGGGACAATGAATTCGCCGGGATTCAACCGGCGGTTGAAAGGTTTTTTTAGCAATCCGTAGCTTAGAACCCTTCCATTGTTCAGCACAATCTAAAGTTTTGAATGTAATCTAAAATGGACGGAGTGAAAGTGTCTGCTTTCAAAACATCCCCTTCTACGGAAGCAAAGCGTAAAATTTCTATGTTAGAAAATTAAATACGAGACTTAAAAATATTTCAATGTTATAGATGATATCTTACTTGTGTATTATTGTTAAGAAAACCCATACTACTTTATACATTTCTAATTTGGCACAAGTAACTAATTGACCAATGTCCAAAGCAGTACCTACTCATGATTTTATTATTCGACTACCGACAGATTTGGAAAACATAGCAATGACTTGCATTAATTCTCGACAATATACTAAGACAGCATATTGATATTATGTGATTCACTATCAATCAATATTTTTTTCCCTGTGATCCACATCACCTGAAACTCATTGAATATGTTTCAATAACGATGTTAATTAATTAGTTACGTACGGGCGAGTACAACGTCCGATTATGACTCCAGTCATGTTTGACTGAGGCGCGGTCATTGACAAATCGTACCTCAATTCAAACGTGCGAGGTGCCGAGTTTGAATATATTTTGACAGAAGTTCGAAGGTTCAAAAGTTGAATATTGTCAAACAACTTGTTAAAAAGACATATCAATTAACAATTAAAAACTAAACAGTGGACAAACTATTTAATGATCATAAGGAAAACTATGTAGCACGCATGTGAAATCGTCCTTGACAGGCAAACCGTCCGCAAAACTAAATAGATTCGGAATGCCTACGCGCTTATTGAGCATAGCAACAGAGTTTATCGGAATAGACCGGCTTTATCAATCAGTTTCGTCACGGCCTCGATTTGCCCACGCCCCGTGATAATCTCGACGATTGTCCGATTCTTAATCCTATATATTACCACCACACCGCCAAGACCCGGAGATACAACCGCTACTTGACTACCAGCGGCTCTATCTAGTTGGTCCTACTGTCCATTGTTGGCAGGCACGTGACGTTTCCCCTTTTATATATCAAACGGGGTCTTTGTTGCTGGTGGAAAAATAAAAATATTGCCAAGAATCTACGATAACTGCTTCCGTCTAATTGTAGTTTTTTATATGTGTCTGCCCTCGATTATTATGGTTATGAGGGCTTTTTATTATGCTGATGATATACTAGTTACTACTGCGGAATCTCTCGGCAATTTGACTTGTTGGCTTCGTACAAACGTATTGAGTGTCAAGCCTGTTGCGGGATTAGATTCCGTCATAGATATACCTTTAATTTAACTAGATTTGTATGCTTCTTTGTAACATGTGACATTATATTCTTAGATTGTGTACAACGTTATATCAAGTAATTTTAACAAAGACCTTTTTGCATGATGAATACGATCAGAATGATCAAGTTCATTATTTAAATTCCTTTCCATTAACAACCAGTATGCTAAAAAAGAAAAAGGCTAACGGCTCTCGAAGTCAGTTAATGATTGAGTCGTTCCTTAGTGACGATGTTTCATGCACAAGATTAGAAGAGGAACGAGTTAGGGTCCGTTCAAACAGACCGGCTCGGAGAGAGCAGATTTTTATCACGTCATTACGTTAATGACAAAAGAAGTGCACATGGAAAAATAAACCTTATTACAATGACCCAAAACTCTGTTTCGAACGTGATAAAAAAATCCGCTCTCCTCTCCGAGCCGGTCTGTGTGAACAGACCCTTTATTGTCTCGAGTGCGGCGGTAAGACAAATTTGATTAGCGTATTAGGGTAAAAGTAAAACATAACACACAAATAAACACATACAAAACTGTATCTAGTCATTTAAAGATACCTTCACCACATTTTATCAGCTTTAAACATATTTTAGTTAGAATTCCAATTTGCAAGAATTCGTTTTGGCAACTTTGCTGCCGAGTTAAATCTAAACCACATAATTATTTAGACCCAAATCTGATCCGTGTTAAATTAAGAAATCTGTTAAATGGCGCCGAATATTTTTAACGCACCAAAAACTCTAATAAAACTTCAAAACCGTTCCTTTCTCAAATACTTCCTTAGACATTTCATAAAGATTAAGAACCCAACAAACCACCCAAAGAGATACTACTTTTTATGGAGTTACACATAATTAATAGTGCTTAAATTGGTTTCCAAGTGGTTATCCGTTTTTGCTACAGTTCATCAACATTGAAAAAAATAGTGCAGGACTACACAGGCTTAACGATTGTCTATTTACCAACAACATTACACAGAAAGAATTTCTAAGCAACGACTCTGCAAACTTGGACAAATATTCGTTTGAACGCCATAGTGAAGTAGATTTTAATTACAATAACGATTATAAAGCTGTCGGCTAGCAACAGTGTCGTACGCGTAGCAACGCGGTGGACAGCTGAGCAAATTACATTACGGAAACCTTTGTGAACCTTTGTATCGAATTGATGTCAATTGCGTCATTGGAAAGACGCACGTGGTACTCGAATTATCGGCCCAAGACCGCTTCGCGATGTTTAACACGGTAATATCTGCTTTTTTTCACTTCGCCAAGATTCTTCTTAATCTACCTTTGCAAAATTAAGAAGTATTAAAGGTAATAAACCGAGATCTTTACGCGAATAGAATAGCGGTATCGGCTTACCCCCCCCGTCTTGTTCGTTTAAGATAGGATAGATCGCGCTGCCCTCATTAATACCAAACAAGGCGGTTAACTGCATAGGTAGTAATTTTTTTTTTTTTTTGTTGGTACTTATGAGCACCGAATTTTTTTTTTTTTGTCATAGCGATGGCAAACCAGCACACAGGCCACCTGATGGTAAGTGGAAACTGTGACCCATAGACATTCGCATTCACAAGACTGCAAGCCTAAGACTGCCAATGCATTGCCAACCCTGAGGACTAAGATGGAATGCCTCTGTGCTAGTCATTACACCGGCTGTCTTATCCCCAAACCGGAACACAGCAATGCGAACACTGCTGTTTGGCGGTAGGTTAATGGATAAGATGGTGGTAGCGATCCGGACGGACCCTACACAAGGTCCTACCACCCGCAAATGTTTCGACTTCTACATTACAGTTGTCTATCTTCATTGGTATTACGGTAGTACGGCTATCCTTAATTTTGGGATCCTAGTGAAGAAGGTTAGTCACCTGAAGTTCAAGTTAAAAAGGGTATAAGTCGAGTACACTCCAGTTATATCTAGAAAGTGGACTTATACCATTTTCACTAGGTCCCAAGGTCTCAACGTACCCTCAAACTTCAGTTATTCCGTGATGGTGACGATTGCGTCGTCGAAATATCAAGAACTTGCCTAATAATTAATCACGGTAAGAACCCGTTTTGCTATCTTTAGCGTTATGAATAATAACCGCGATAGTGAATTCTTCATCTTTATCTTAACATAGTATAAAACAAGCTTTCCGCGTCCGTCTGACTTTCTGTCTGTCTGTTTATCCGCTAACTTCACTTAAACCACACAACGGATCTTGATGCGGTTTTCACTGACGGTTAGATAATTTTTAACAGAAGGTTTTTATGTACACCAAATTCCGTTTTGTGTACGAGTGTTACAGTAAACTTACATATACCGAAGCTAAGCGAGGGCGGATCGCTATTTAGAAATATACGCTATAGCTTGAACTATTTTTTTACAGTACGGTGAAGAAAACGAGCACACAAACCATCTGATAATAAATGGGATCTGTGACCTGTGACCCACTGACATTTGCATGCTTAAGACTAAATACAATCGAAAGATTGCCATCCTAAGACCACAAATATTCTGCCGGAATGCCTCTACACACCGGTACATCCCTACACCAAAACATCAATTCGGACACAGTTGCTTAGCAAGAATTAGACAAACAATGATTTGTTTAGAGAGCATGCAGATTTGAAGGGTGAAATATCTTAGATATACAGACACAGAGTGATTTTGCATAGCAACCGAACGATTCTCGCAAGCTATTGTTAAAGCGGGGATATATTTATTGGCGGCGGTGCCCGGGCGGGATCCGCGCGGTCTCCGGCCTGTCTGGACAGGATCATAATGATTATGATCTCTGAAAGAACCGCGTATGTATTAGTGACCTTATTGCTTTAGCAGGGGGTTAAATTTAATTTAACCATCTAGTTGCGCATGCGTTCTTTTTATTAAATTAATTAAAGCTAGTGAAATAATCAACTAACAACTTGTCGGGAAACTTTTGTAATCGAGAATTTGTCTAAGTTTATTTACACGAGTTACTGCCGCACTAAGAGACATCAATTACCAGACCAGAGACCAGTGCTGGCTTTACGGCTAGCGAATGCTGAGTTGGGACCGTTTCGTAACAATTTTTCTGTGTCTTGATATTGTTTTATCTGTGTAATGTGGTTTTGTTTTGTTGCGAATAAATGTCTCTTTATCTTTATCTTTTATCTTTAACTAAATTTAACGCTTGATTAAAGTTGTTGCTGTCACTTTATTTGCTATAGCAATAGAATAAGACAACACGTCACTAAACAAGCATTAAATTTAATTGACGTCTCCGAGTACGGCAGTTAGTCTTTTAATTAGATAGATATAAACCTCCGATATAATGGTGACCGCTTCTTTCAGAGCTGATATCTCTTAAACGGCTCAACCGATTTTCGTGAAACCTAGTTAACTACCAACGTTAGAAAACCCGCTTTCAAATGAGAAAAACGGCATCCAAATCGGTCCATCCGTTTAGGAGCTACGATGCCACAGACAGATACACAGATACGCACATACACCCCTCTGTTTGCGTGAACAAGCAAGCAACAACAGAGAAAGAAAACAAAGCAAAATTCTTCTTGGGCAGCGCTGGTAAACTTTAACTTTGAAGTGGTTTGAAGTGGCAAGAGAAGATTTTTGTAGCTAGCCCATAAAGTAACGTCTCAATTGATACAGATCGAACTATAGCTACTAAATAATAAATGAATAATCCCTACGGTTGTTACGCTTTTACGGCTATCCCGTTGCACTGATTTCGACAAAATTTGGTACAGATGTAGTAAATAATAGGGTAAATTCACCAGTCGTCAGCCAGAGACCTGTAGTCGGCCTCTGCCTATAATTTGTATGAGTGGGAAGAGTATGAAAGATATACCTACTTCCCACTCTTCGCACTCATATAAAGTCGACTACTGGTCTCTGGCTGGGCACTGGTGGCTTTACCCTACTTTCCCATCGTATTTTGTCGGATAACTTCATATTTATCTTGCATTTTTATTGATGGGCACTGAAGCTAATTTGTTTGAACGCCAGGGATGGACATAGGGAATTTTTTATCCTACAAAATTTGATTGTTCCCGACAGAACAGCGATACACGACGAGGACCGAGTCATAGGCACCAGCTAGTCATAAATAAAGAATCAATGCTACGGCTTTACCAATTCAACCTCGATACCGCCGTATTACAAGTGTTAAAACCAAATTAGTGGGTGAATTGATAACACAATCAGACTAATTTTAGGGAAACTACTTGTTATGTATCCTTTATCTATAAGGATAATGCGTATGTATACTAATGTACAGGGTTTTTGTAGTGACGCGTTTCTTTGAGGAGCGAGTGCGGCTCCATTTCAATATTATATATCATGTGGTCGAAATTTTTATTCAAGATTTTGTGAACCATGTGTCAAAAAACAAGGAATAAGTACTAAGATCTTCAATAACGTGGAGATTAAATGGTTTTAGGATAGGGCCACAAAATACTTGAAATGAGCTATTACGCTCTTCATGCGTCACATTGCCAATCGCCCTATATACGCGCTTGAAGACCAGCACTGACCAAAAACACTGTTGTTGTTTGTTTACCATCTGAGTCGAAACTAGTAAACAAACACTACAATTGTATTAGTAAACAACTTGAGGGTTACGGCCACTGTGAAGTGGTAGAGTCAACACAACAATTCAGAGTTTGAAGAGTTCTGAAAGTGAAATAGGGTTTTAAGTCGACTTGATTCGTACAGTCACAACACGAGAATGTTAAGTCACTAGCTATTCTTCGTAACTTAACCGAGTAATACATACTGGATACACGAGTATAACCGACTAAACCAGATATGCATTACACGGCCAAGATACGAACAGTGGCAACACTCAACAATTTTGCTCAACAATCCTGTGTTCAGACCGTACTTTAAAAGCCCTTTTTCACTTGATATTCAGGAGAGTTGTATCCTTTTACACTAGGACCCCATGTTGGCAACAGGAACTTTTTTAAAAGGTGTTCGGAAATAATGAGATTATTTTTTACTATGACAACGATAGCCTCATGTATGGGGTTTTCTAGGAAAATTTAAAAAAAGACAGTTTTTTCTTCTTAAAATGAACACCGTCGATGGAACACAACTAAAGTAGGTTTCTGTCTTTTTGTGGGTCCTAATGTATATATTGAAATGCATCCTATAACTGTTGCTGTGTGTGGACGGGGTACCTACAATATTCCCCACCATACTTTAATACTATCTGTCTGTTAGTTATGCTTTCACTGTAAAACCAATGAACCGATTTCAATCAAAATTAGTATAAAGTTAGCTCAAGTCCTAGGGAAGGACATAGTTTCCTAGAAAAACGAGAAACGACTTAACGCAGACAAAGTCGCTACTATAATAGAAATCTCAAGGTAAATTTAGACGCCACTGCCGGCCCCCGTTATCGGCTGCTGGTCGATATCTAAATCCATCGATATCGACACAAGGACGGGATCTTATCGACTGCTCGATACCGTATCGGCTAATGTGGAACATATAATAGCCAGATTAATAGTTGAATGAATTGGTTCGATCGATGGAAAGTCGATAATGATTATTTCATTATTTTGTGGTTCCGCGTTCGAAATAATAATGGGTGCAAAATCTTCTTCAAACTAATAATGTAAATATTAATACTTAAACTAAAGTTCAAATTGAAATATTACTTATAACGGGTTATCCATAGGCGAGTAAAACCGCACGAGTCGTTTAGACATTTGGCTCGCTGGCTCGTGCGGTTTTACTCGCCTATGGATCACCCCCTTTATAGACGCTTCTTCTAAAACACCTTTTCAAATAAAACATAAATTACGGGAGACTGTTTGGACAGAGACAAGGTAAAATAATTCTAAGTAACACAGTTGAGCGCGCAATATTTACTTTAAACATCTGGTCTAAGAATGTATAGTAATTTATCAATACAATGATCCGAGTAGAGCTATAGTATAATGACCTTATGGATAAGAGAGGTCACTCACGCCTGAATATATAATTTATATTATTTACATAACAATTTCCCAACCACACAAGCTCGTTTAAACCAGCTTTCAATGGAAAAAAACCGCTTCCAAATCGGTTCACATACACAGATATCCATGTTATACTAATAAAATCCCACCTTATTTGCCATGGGGCTAAAAACCGCCACGCTTTGGGAATGCTTTTTAGTAAAGGAACGAGCCTCAATGCGCTGCCTCCACTTTTGGCCCTGTTTCGTTTTTAAACCAATCGCGTCACTGGTAGATCACGTGACTTTAAGTATCACGTCATATTTCGCATAGAAACGCTAGTTCGCGACTCGCAGTCCTGAAATACTAAAAAACAAAGTCGCTTCGCCGTCCGTCCCTCTGTATGTATGCTTAGGGCTTTCAAACTTCGCAACGGATTTTATTGCGGTTTTCATCAATACGTAGAGTGATTGAAAACCAATGTTTTATGCTTAATTATTTTATTCTGGGCCGAAGCGAAGTGGGGGCGGGTCGCTAGTAAATTGTATGCATTCCTTTATTTCTACCGCCGTCTCGCACAATTAGGGCCGAAGACTCTCTAATTTACTATCTAAATACTGATTAGGTAATACATATTATAAATACTACGCGTTTCCCGGAATTTGCTGATAAGTTAGTAATCAGTTTTGTCGCCATTCGGAATTAAATTCAAGTCGGCGACTGTTCACATTTATTCAAAGGTATTTTAAATTTATGACCTACATCGCAATGTTTCTAGTAGTCATCAAAATGATTGATAGAGTATAAATATTAGTTCCCTAATGTTTTACCAAATCATCATTTGGTAAACTATAATATAGCTCGCAGCATTTTTTTCATTTATTCTGCGGTCAAGTCTAACCTTTTGTAACTTATTTAATTAGCCCATATAACGTACGTATGTAATGGTTTGGCCACAAACACGTTTTTGCGAAATTAATGTTTGTAAAATCATACGTTGTCAAACGTACCTACCTACTTCGGCCATATGAACGGAGTACATAAATATTTAATCATTAAAGTACTAACTTGTTATGTTTTGAATCAATGCAGTGGGGGTTCTGACTTTCATACAGGTGAAGCGACAGAACGTAGGTTCAATCAATGACATTAAGTTGGCAATCGTGGTCCCTTTTGCGTCGATTTATGTCAGGATTATGTCATTATCAAGATGAATATATTTTTGACAGACCTATATAAACCAACTGATTTCACCTTGTATTTAACCATATCGTTAGATTTAAAGTCGGATATACTGATATCCCAGCATATCTGCCCCATATACACTGGACCGCAATGCCAATAATCGCACTTTTAAAGAACATGTCATATAAAGTGTGATACTTAGTTTTGCGGTCCAGTATACTATGAATGTAAACCCCGTTAACTAAAAAGGCTTCATTATTTTACAGTCAAACAGCTGAACTACAGCCTCATTTTCAAACATAAGAAAACGTCTGCTAGAAACATCCGTCAGTGACTTGCAAGAAATTTTCAAGTGTGTTGAGTGATCTTTATATGCTGCAGCCCACATTTGTACCTTGTCACGCAGAAGTTTAAACATGACGTAAAAGTGACAGAGCACTAATGTGCTCGGTGTGCTTTTAAGGACACCGCACTATTATTTAGGTGTATTCGCGGCCCCTTAACAAATAAAAGTTATTAATAAACATTTACCATTGCTGCAAGTGGTATAACGGTGGCGCTGCTCTTCTGGGATGTACCTGAAATGACGAAAACGAATTTTAGGTACCACAAACGTATAAATTTTGTAACCATAGAACCTTTACACATTTAAAGGTTTATAAATAAGGTAAATGATTGCTTAATTGCGAAAAATCTTTCAACAGCAAACTATTTTACTGTAAATTCTCCAATCCAATCCATTGAGAGTTACCTACGAGACAAGACATCACAATTCTTTCATACCATTTTATCCCTCTCAAACCTCAATAAACCACGCATAAAACATTCCACAAACCCTGAGTTTAATAATCACAGTTCACTTATTAAAAACCGCAGCCGCACAAAAAAAAAGAAGTGCAAACTGCAAACTGCAGCGCAAACTCGAAGCGGGAGCGAACAACTCCCATTCATAAAATATATAACTACACGCACACGGGGGCGCGGCACACACCCATTCACGGACACGGCGCACACACACAAGCCGTACTACGATAGTACGATCCGAGTACTATAAACGGCGTTACATTTTCCGAGCGCAACTTTGCAGCAGGAAATGTATTTCACGAGCCAGCGTAACCGCAGCCGTCTACGCTTACGAGCACGCTTCAAAATCCATTGACTGCCGTTTGCTTTAAAATGCAATGGAAACAGGGCTCTAACTCAGATGTAGTATGATATGAATTTGTCCGTTTGTGGGTAAATATAGGACGTTGCACTACGTCCGGATAGCACTTCCGAGACGTCCACGGACGGTCTATTTATACCGCAGATAGACGCGATTAGCGTTGCAGTCTCGGCAGCGCATCGATCGGGTCTGTTTGAGCCGTCGGCGTACTCGCGCTGTATATAACTGTACGGATAATTGTAGAGGTATCGTGTATCGACTGTGGGGAGGATTACGAGTATTGTTTAGATGTAGTCGTGCTGGGTTCTATTCCCGATGGTAATGACACGTTATGGTATTGTTTTGACGTCATCCGCCATTCAATTCAAGTAAATAAGAGCCTATCAAAACGGTGACAGATCAAAAAAGATACTGTTTTTACCGTGTTGAATAGTGTCCCTGTTATTCAACTTCATGTGTTTGTCGGCTATGATATTCTAGTGCAAATCTGGCAAGTAAAATTTGAGCTTGCTGCACGGTGAAATAATATAACTTTTGACGTATTATGGTATTGTTTAACTAGGCCGCCATTTCTGTCAAAATAAGAGCTATCAAAACGACTCATACTATAGCACATCAAAGACAGGGATAGTTAACGGCGGCCTACGCTTGGTACGGTCGAGAAAGTACAAGGAGCTGTTTAAAAAAATTAGCTTGAACTCGTCAATGCCTTTAGAGATCTAATGCCATTTCAAGTCATTTGTATAGGAAACTCAACCATATTGCCGTCAAATGTCAGACTGGCTTTAGACCTAAGATTTGTATTTCTATAATTCATAGATTCTCTGATACTTTTCGCAATTACTTAAAATTTAAAGTGTAAAATGTTCTCTTGCGCATATATGCGCATATATCAAAAAAATAAGTGCTATTATAAGTTCATAACATTAAGGTTGAAAATGCAATAAAATGTAAAAAAAAAAGGTTATACCGACTAGAATAGACCGGCCTGTGGCCGTTTAAAAACTTCAAAGTATTAATTTAATAATTGGTTAACAGGAATTGGATTTAATTAAACGTTATAAATTAAGACAATAATTGACCCAGGCTCCTCTTGATCCCGACAAAGCGGCGTGTGGACTCGCCACTTTAGGCCTGTCGAAATTTTCGAGTCAAGTTTCGAATTGCGAACCCTTTTCACTGTCAAATTTCACGATACGACAGAACGGATAAAACATGAAGGTTAAGTTTAAGAATTTTTTATTTCACGCAGCAACACCCGTAATCGCAGATACCTTATAAAACTTGAAACTAAAACCGAGGTGACATTACCGAACGGTTTTGATTTGCCACAGTTGACGTGTCATGGTCTTTTGCCATTGGCTTACACGACTGACAACTTGCATGTATGAACTTCAGCGTGTTTCAAGAATTTCGTCGCATTAAAACAAAATTTAAATATACCTACTGAAAATATTGTATCATGAGGTTACCTAACACGAGCTGTATACGACTCGGTACAACCATAACGTTGTTGAAATGTTATATTGTATTGATTTTAACTCGGTAGCCTTTACTGTCAAGTAAATAAGAGCGATCATAACGTTAACAATACGATAACGTGTTAAAGTATGTTAAGTCAATTTAAATTTAGACATGACTTTTATTTAAAGACACAAATAAATCTTAAGCTGCTGAAATCGTTACCAAAGTTTATCGATCAATTAACTCCGAAAAAAATGTCGCTTTGTATTGATGCTACCATCGAGTTCAACCGACTAAACATATTTTCCATTTACATCTGTAGATTAATTAATGCTTGTCAACAATAAAGAAAGTTTATTGAACATCGGACGACCTCTTAACTTGCTTGATTTACTAACCCCAGTAAACTCTTGCGAGTTGGCTTTCCCAGTGATTAGCGGGATTATGCATTAAAGAGGCACAACAAACGGCCTTTACCCGTGAAACAACCAAATATTATACGCCAAAATATTTCTCCCATGTTCCAACAAGTGTCATAACTGGGAGTCGAACTAGCTCTCCACACCACGCAACCGGAAAACTGGCGCTAGAGGGGAAACAATGCTTGGCCCGGATCCGCGCAGGCGCTTGATACCGTATCTCGCCGTCAACATAAACATTGCGCGGCGTACGCGCAACGCGCCGTGATCTTCGTGATGTAATGCGCATCCGTGTATCACTGCGTATGGTAGAAAGTACTCGTATGTATCTTTTCATCACACTTGCTCGTAAATGGTGTTATTCCATGTCTGTATACAGAAGGACAATGGCCTAAATTGTTCCCGCGGGAATTATGGCGAGTTTGTCATCCCTAGGGAGTAATGACTTTCTTTTTAAAATTTGCAACTCTTTCGTACATAATTTCTGACTAAGGAGGTTTAATTTTCAGCCAAAAATTAAATCGGTTTCTATTTCATCTTTAAAAAATAGCTATAGACTAACTTACATTACACAAAACCTATATGCTTCATTAAACTCCATTATTTTTATACCTATTTCAAGTTTATATCAACATTTATCATTAATTTTAGTAATTATACATTTTTATCAAATTGGCTAAATCTGGCTCGAATCCAGGTCGAAACTAAACGCAGTGTCTGTGGTCACAAAAAAAAAATCGTTTCCATTGACGTTCCCGTCCGTCAAAAGTTATTTCTTTATATTTTGCAGAGTTAAAGTGTTTTCTCTTTGTTTTTTTCCTCGCAAATGTGATGAAAACCATTGTGTGTATCACAGGCAGTAAGGGGATTACTAACTCGAGTCATTAAAAGCCCTCCGCCTTCGGCGTCGGGCTTCTAACACTCTCGTTAGTAATTCCCTTCATACTACCCTTGATGCACAATGTACTATTACATAGTATTAAATAAAGTCGCTTCCCGTCGCCTGTCCCTCTGTCTGTATGTAGGTAAGCTTAGATTTTAAACTACGCAACGGATTTGAATTTGATTTAAAGAGTCGGTGGCTTAGAGGGTCGACTCGCGATCGTAAGGGAACGAGTTCGGACCCCCGCAGTCACCATCTCGTGAAGGCAAAAAATCGTGAGGAAACCTGCACATTCGAACAGCTGAGTGTGTAAGAGGGTAATTGCTCAAAAGATCCTAAAGGATCGAAGTGTAACCGAGAGGGGGCCTATCTTTAAGATAAGATAAGATAAGACGCAACGGATTTTAATGCGGTTTTCATCAATGGATAGAGTGATTCAAGAGGAGAGTTTATGTATGAGTGTTACAGAAATCTCAGATAAACCAAAGCGAAGCGAGGGCGGGCCGCTAGTGTACGTATATAAACATTTTATTGTACAAAACACAGAAATTCAATTACAATAATTACAGAATAGGAACGTACAAAGGCGAAAATATCCCTTTGAGCAATCTCTCTCAGCTAACCAATTTTATAAACCGACAAGAAAGAAAGAGGGGGTTCTATTTCGACTGCATGTGTGTCTTTAAAATTGCCGACGCGTTTAGCCTAGTTGGTAGTGACCCTGCCTATGAAGCTAGAGGTCCTGGGTTCGATTCCCGGTGTGTGCAAATATATTTGTGTGATTAAGGGCGAGTATTTGTTCTTGAGTCTGTGTCTACAACCCACAATACGAGTACAAGCCCAGAGTTTAGTTTAGTGCGAGATTGTTGCCTGAAATTAATTAATTATTTTAATATCCTCGGCTATTAACCGGTATTAGTACCGATATATATTGAAAAGCACAGTCCCCATAAGCAAACGCTTGCAAATGACGACATATCACCGAATACAAGTGACAGAGAGAGCCATAACTTGCCGATCGCACATCGAAGTCGTCAGTCATAAGACTCGTAAGTCATAAGACACCATACGCTGCAACCCTAGCATAACGTGTTAACACGTCGATAATACTAAGAACCCTGTCAATTTAAAAAAAGAAATTTTTTAAAAAATGTTCTGTATAACCTCAAAATTGTAAAGGTTTCCCTCAAACCTAACCTTTATCTACTGACTATAAACAATTTATGTCTGTGCCGATTCATCTATTGAATACGACGTTAAAATGTGTACATGAAACAGACAAACAAATCAACATTGGCATTTAAAAAAATATCTCTACATTACTTTGAAGTGTTCGCATTTTTGTGTTTCAGAGTAAGCATTCTATCTTACTCCATAGGATTGCCAACGCATTTGCGGTCTCAGGATTACAGTCTTAAGATTGTAGTCTTGAGAATGCAAATGTGTATGGGTCGTCGATCCCACTTACCATCAGATAAACTGTGTGTTCGTTCGCCTTCTCCAAGATATAAAAAAAGTATTTGTATCATGCTAGCCATGCTGCTTAAGAATGCAGTATTGAATGACAGCGGCGGATCATAAGTATGCTAAAGCTTTCAATGCCCAAGACAAGAATGCTGTGTCCATTTCGTATGGTTAGCTGAGACCGTGGCACTAAATGACTTTATACAGGGGGAATATGTCTGTGCGGCTCGCTAGATTATACTGAGGAAGTCCTGTGATGAGACTAATTCTTTGAATATGAGGGTCTGGTTGTAATTCGCAGACCACACATTCGTTTAGTTAGGTTTCTACGTAACCACCACATGGTGTGGTTTTGAGAAGAACAGAAAAGTACAAGTAATTTCTGTTCAAAATATAGGAAGAGACCACAAAAAACATTAAAGTTAAATTAAGTCTAGTTGGCCTTGTGCTCGAATCCTGATATGGGTGAATATTTTTGTGATGAGCATGACCTGTATTTGTTTCTGACTCTTGGATATTTTCCATGTATTTGAGTATGTTGTTTTGTACATAAGTATGTTTATCGTTGCTTCAAGCCTGGAGCTTAGTTGGTGACTAGAGGCTCTACCCAAGATGCATTATAAATAGAGTTTCGTTTCATTTTTAAACCAATCGCGTCACTCTTAGATCACGTGACTATCGTTCTCGTCATCTAGCAGTGACGCGATTGTTTTAAAAACGAATTGAATAGAAACGCTATTTAGCGTAGGTCACGCATCTTGGCGTGGGCCCTAGATCCCCTTGACGAGATTATTGTCCCTTCTAAGGAGAAATACATACTTAAATACACTCAGGAGGAAAAATACCGGGTCAGAGTGCGTTTTTCATACAAACGAGACTATTTCGAAGCCTTGGTTCCTCGCCTGGGGTTGTTTTGAGTGAGTTTTAATGGTGGATACTGCGAGGTTCTATAGAGGAGGTCAAAGTTCCTAAGATACCTAACTGATCGCACAACCAGTTAACACCACAGCGAGAGAGTTTGGGTCAGCACTTGGATTTCCTTACATTTTATTGCCATTTTAGATGTTTTTCTGAACATGCACAATTCCGGCGTTAGCCGCAGATTTATTCAGTTGGGTATCCTAGGCACTCTGGAAGTCCTGTATCGATGCTCGAAGTATATTCATCATCAGATTTCACTAAAAGCATTCCCTGGCGAGGAACCAAGGCTTCGAAATAGCCTCTTTGGTATGAAAAACGCACTCTGACCTGTTATTTTTGCTCCTGAGTGTACATAGAAAACATCCAAGACTCAGGATCAAACACTCATCACACAAATGCCAGTCATTAAAGGGATTTGTTCTATTCATCAAGCAATTGTTTTACCACCATCAATATTTTTAAGTATTTCCCCTCATACAAAGTACAAATGATTCATTACATGTTTGAACACATATGTCGGCGCAGCGTTAATTCTACGTTATGGCGCCATTATTGCTATCATAACACATAATTACGTACTCAGTGTATTATTACGATTGCCATAACGATAACCAAGATAAAGGGGATGCACCGCTCACTCGCTTGTACCAACAAACATAACATATACTCAGGAGCAAAAATAACGGGTCAGAGTGCGTTTTTCACACTAAAGAGGCTATTTTGAAGCCTTGGTTCCTCGCCAGGGAATGCTTTTAGTGAAATCTGATGATGAATACCTCGAGCATCGATACAGGACTTCCAGAGTGCCTAGTATATCCAACTGAATGAATCTGCGGCTAACGACGGAATTGTGCATGTTCAGAAAAACATCTAAAATGGCAATAAAATGTAAGGAAATCCAAGTGCTGACCCAAACTCTCTCGCTGTGGTGTTAACTGGTTGTGCGATCAGTTAGGTATCTTAAGAACTGTTGACCTCCTCTATTGAACCTCGCAGTATCCACCATTAAAACTCAGTCAAAACAACCCCTGGCGAGGAACGAAGGCTTCGAAATAGTCTCGTTTGTATGAAAAACGCACTCTGACCCGGTATTTCTGCTCCTGAGTGTATACCAATTCCCCGTAAGTCTTATCTAGGTAAAATGTACTGCATACAGCTTACAAATATCATACACTATAGAGAATATAATAATATACCTAGGCCGTTCTGCGAGATGGATACTCTTAAATAAAAAGCAGTCTCTAGTCTACTACGTTCTCTGTGAAAACCATATTTATTCGTTCGTATATGCTTAAAAATACTGTCGCATTTCTGAAACAAGTTTTTGATACACACAGAAGCACAGTCGCAAAATGAGAAGTATCGGCACTAAAGGCCGATTTAAATTGGACAAAACAGTCAAGGACAGTGGACAGTGGACAGTGATAGAGGACAGTACAGTAGTGTAAATCGATCGGACAGTACCTAGTCAAGTTGCCTTGCCAGTGGATCCAAATAGAATCGCTTTCTATTTTTTTACATCCGCTGTCCTTGGCACTGTCATGCCTTTGTTGATGATGCTGTTTTAGATTTGAAAATGAAGTTCTTCTTCATAACATAAAAATATAATTAAAACGACTCCTTAATTTCCACCATAAAATTGTAGGTATAAAATAAGAGTGGGTCTAATTAATATATCTCGGTGTAAAGTGCTCAAATGGAGACATAAACAGACCGTTACAAATGGCGGCGTAAAACTAAGGCTTTATTAAACAATTAACAAGTCTCGATCGCTCTAAAGTGGATCGACGACGGACTTCGAATAAACTTTGATAAAATTAATTGGTTAAAATTCAAAAAGGTTGTGATAGGTACAGACCTATCCACTTTAGAGCTGGGATAAATACGTTTAAAAGTTTACGCTAAATAATTCGAGACTAAGTTAGTCGAACGCATTACAAGTTATTCTAATAGTTTAAGACGCGAGTATTAACACTGAAGCCGAATAAAAGCTTGTCTCAATCGACACAAACTCATAAGGCTGACATTTAGTAGCACACCTTGATTCTAAAAACCATGGAGTCGCTATTTTCTAATTCTTATGTCAATTCAACTGACTGTCAGAGTATGAGGTGATATAGTGATGACAATTTTTTATAACCAAGACGCCGTTAACATGAAAACATCTAGGTTATTCATTTACTTTAACAATAATCCAAGCGTTGCAATAAACTCTGCATTCATTAACACCATTTACAAATAGACAACAACAGAAATACCTAAAAATGTCGCAATCAACCTGCATTTGATGACACCATTGACACTCAAAGACGCCGCTACATCGGATTTCAATAAAACAACCGCACTTAGCTTGCAACAAATGCATTTTAACATTGAGTTTTAACTTGCGTTAACATAACAGTATCCGGTGTCGGATAACATTGTAGCGAGTAACAATGCAAAGCCGCAGGATGTTGTACTTACAACAAATCTTAGATGCAAAAAAATAGGGAGAACCACACTGGGGGCTGACCGCAAGTTCGTGCGATCTGTCTGATATACATCCAAGGTGGTTTTTTTATGCTAAAGGAAGCAAACGAGGAAAGTAATCATCGTCGTCCATGGAGACAGGTAAAATTATACGAGGATTTAGGCTGGCTATCCACTGAGGCGGAGACGAGCGGAGCTGTGCCAATATTAATCAATAGAATCTAAACTAACGTGACCGCATGCGCCTTCTATTGGTTCGCCTCAGTGGGATAAGACAGCCTATAGGATAAAACAATCTCTTCTCTTTAAGAGAATTTTGAAGTGACGCATCTGACTAACAGATGAATCGAATATGTAATTTTAGGTTGGCATTTAACCTCATAATAAACAAACAAGGTGCTAATAGACCCGAGCATCTAGTTGAGCATTGACCAAAATGATCACTGAAACAAGTATTCCGATTAGTTGTTCGAAATGAACAACCAATAAGAACGCTCATTACAGCGAGCTTTCTAGCGAATGTGCTAAAGTTTAACACCACCATAAGGCATTGAAACAATCAGTAATCACACGAAAACTTGAGAGGCATGGTCCGTGCCATGGGTAGATAATACTTCAAAGAGTGAAATCGAAGTCAGAAGTCAAAAGAAATGAAGTAATCGAAGCCGAACACTAAACCACTTTCATGATATGATTTAGGTACCACAGACATGGTACATGGCACTCACTTGAAGGTTGCGGTCTTTGCGTGTAGTGGTAGCCAACCCAACAATAATTCAGAGCAACAATTTCGCACTTACCTGTGGCTGTGTAAGATTAAGGTTGCTTTTCCACTGAGGCGGAGATGGGCGGAGCATAGCTTCGAAAAGCGGCAAGTGATACCTCTGGGGCAAAGATCATCGGAGTGGAACTATAGTAAACCGATTGTCAACGCAACTGGGTTTCAATAAAAGCAAAGTGAGATGTGGAATGTGGATTGTCACATCTCTTCTCCTCTCCACTCATCTCCGCGGCCAGTCATCTATTTGTACACACGTATACAAACGCAAGGCTAAAGACATTCAGCTGTAGTTGCGTCGGCGCCACGGCAGACCCGCCGTGTGCGCGAAACCAGCACTTAGGCGTTTACCGGCGTCACGCGGCGCGCGCGCCGTAATCGCCCCCATTACGATCAGCTGGCATCAATGGCACATGGGATTTCCTACACACAAACGTTTAAAAAGGGCGACATAACGCGCAATGTTGAATTTCACAACACACACAACGCAACTCGAAAAAATGAATGACAAATCTAATATTTAGAGCAAGGAATTCGAAAGACGTATCGAAAAAGCCTGGAGGACATTTCGTCCAAGAAAGTGCGATCGATATGTGTATCCTGCGGGTACTGTCAAGTTCACCAATATGTATACACCACAAAGGCGATGACGATAAGGTCTATGTGTACATATTTTTGCATTTTTTTTTTTTTAACCTTTACGGATATTTATTTTTAACCTTTACTGCACTGCCTTTTTGTAACTTGCGGCGTTCAAATCCCTAAAGCAGGTTTCTTACTCAGGTTCCTATTGTTAATGTTTGCCCGAGGGCAGCATTGTAGTTGGGTAAAGACCAAAATAAATCTGCATAAAGACGCTATTTAAATAACACTTAAATTATGTCTAACTTACAATATCGTTACAAAAATGTATGTGTTTAACGTTAATCGACAGTTTCTTTACGGTGACAAAACTCTTCTTAAACTGGAAATTTATTTCGGTTTATACCCAGTTGTTCGGGGTTTGAACGCATCGCATGGCATCACGAAACACCGTCCTGCCCTCCAGGACTCAAATTGCGACGCGGGAATTAATAACGTGAGATAATAAACGCATTGGCTGGACATACCTGCCAAATACATTCGGATATACGAAGCAAGCAAACAACAACAAACAACAACAAACCTAAAAGAAGATGACTGGACGACTTAGACCGTATTAAATCTAATACGCTGGTAAGAATTGTCTCAATCTAGACATAAGTAAACAAATGAGACAGATGCGTTCAGTTAATAGTGAATCTCTAAAAAGGTTTAGTTAGATTTACATTTCTGCTCCTCTAATGCTACAAAATACCTAATGTTGCAACTAAAATCATTTTATTTGATTGTATGCACAAATAACATTTTCTCACCGATAATCAAAAACAGCGAATTCCACTACGCCATTCAAATAAAAACGGTTTCATTCATAACACATGCGCGAGCGCAGCGACCCTACATCATCCAACTGTCAACCGGCTGTTAAAAAATATCAATAAATATTGTTTTTGCCGGCTCGAGACGAGACAGTACTTTTTTAGGTTATTTATGTGTTTACGTTTAAGTCGGGCGCTAATTAAATTCATCGTTTGCAACGTTGTATGCGCCGGCGTTAAAAACTGTTGCGCAAAGAGTTGTTATGTATTGCAACAGTAAAAAAAAACCTCGGGTGCCGGTGGGAACTGCGTCATTGTCGTAGGTTTTTTGCCCATATATATAATAAAAGAGTTTAAGGTGCTCATACGCGTAGACTTACTTAGATTCCCGTTATTTCGCATTATTTTCTCGTAAGCTCATTGAATTACAAAATCCTTATCCTAGCTACATAAGTAATATACACCCCAAATTGCAAATCTCTAAGTTTAGCAGCTGAGACTGTCAGTCAAACAGGCACGTATTCGTAAGAGCTGTATAAATACTTATAGATTAATGAGACTAAAACCCGATCTTGTTTTATAGATATCTACAACGTACACTTAATACTTACTACAGACAAAACAACTTGTCTACTAGATACAATGTCTAGTCCAACTGATCAACCTAAAACATATCAAAATGGTTGCTAGCCGGAAAAGTGGCCGCCAATTCCACACTGATCAACAACCATTGCTTGTTGTGAACACGATAGCTCATTCAAGACTTTTGTAGGGCATCGATGTATTGCGAAGTATTTGAGTGCAAGGTGCGGGTCAGTAACGGTCCGGCAGGAAAAAAACCATCACGACTCCTGGGCGATCGAGGAAAAAAAACCGGCAAGAGTGAACCGCAGGTAGCTGAGGGTTCCTTTAAAACATTAAGAATGTAGAAGGGTTTCTAACAATTGTCACAAGTCACAACATATTATAAAACAAAGTCCCCGTCGCGTCTTTGTATTTGTATGTTCAGAAAAGTCTCAAAAACTACCGAACGGAATTTCATCCGATTTTCACGATCAGTCAGTTTTTTTTTCACGAAAGGTTTTTATGTCTAGTAAATTCTAGTTTATGTACGGGTGTTATAAGTTATAACACTTATAACTCAAATAAACCAAAGCGGGCTGGCGACTAGTAGTTTATGTTTTATAAAATCCATCGACATAAAGGAAGACTAGACTATCTTATGTCTGCGACTTCATTTATCAAAAACAAATGCAACAAAAGCCATCTAATTATGACGTTCATTAATACATACACAAACAAGCTTCGCACAAAATATTTAATTCATTGACACAAAAAATATTAACGCTGCAAATACTTTTAACGGATTATGAAAAAAACATTGTTCAGCAACTGTTACGAAATATTCACCGGCGCCATTATTGTACGTAGTAACATGAGAATTTGAACACGCGGCGAATTTTACTGTCATACGATTATTATGACGTTGTGCTCATGAATAGAAGAATGTACTTAGCAAACGCTTTTTAAGTGCATTAAATAAATAATTTAATCGTAATATAAGTACTTGTTTTTAATTTTAAACCTTCGTGTTATGGACTCATATACAAAAACACTGGATTCTCTAAACTTTATTGATAACATTCCCAAGTGCTTCATAGATGTACAATTTCGTCACTTGTATTTAAATTGTCGAAGATAATACTACGCCTAAAGTTGACGAATTATAAAAGACTACAAAGAATATAAGAAATCTATTCAATACTTGAAAACCGTACACCTCATTTAACTCAAATCAGAGCTAATGATTATTTTTCATACATGTTTCTAAAGCATTGGAACACCCATAAAAGTTCCCCTAGGGACCACGAACAGTCAAGGTGCTAACATTAATACACTGCTGATGATATAAAAATACCTAGTCATGTTCAATTCACTATTCAAATAGAATATGGAGTTTTATTACCAAAGTAACGAGTCAATTACGGGCCCCAAATCGGTGAGGCTCTGCCAAAAAAACAGGCGTCTTCTCGGAAGCGTTTGGGTCGTGATTGAATCTTTCGCTTTGGTCGGTGGTTGTGAACCGACTTGTTACGACCAGCGCTTGGGCTGATATGTTATATATATCGCCAAATGTGTGAATAGATAGATGTGGTTTGTATTTGTCTTGCTTTCTTGATGTAGCCTGTAGATAAGTGCGCCAATCCAAAGGAAGGCAGTATGAAAGAATGTATGCGAGTTTGTGATAATAAATTGAGGTTTTAACGCTGAGAAAACGACACTAAAAAAATTCGTCGCTCTGCAATCTGTGCATAGAGTGTCTCGATTCCATACCAGCCTAAAAAGACATTAGATACATCAACTTAGCTGTTGGTTGAATCAGTTGCAGCTCAGGCCAAGACAGCTCGGGAATCGTGTAAAATTATTTCTGCACTTGTATCAAAATGTACTATTGACGGTTAGTAAACAGTTTTCGAATTAAAAAGTGAGCTGTTTGAGACTTGTAAAACTTGTTCTAAATATTAAAAGTTGCTTTACTACCTAGTAACTGAAAGATAATGCACATCCTAAGAATAATATAAATAAATCATAAAGGGGGTTTACAAAAATCTTTGCAAAAAAGAAATGGTCAGTATAGAATTTGATTCACAAGTAACCAAAATCCCTAGTTCAAACTCTATTAATAATAATAAATAAACATTATTTAATACTTGTTTATTTTAAGTTTGAAAAATAATTTCCCTTTGTAAGGCCTCCGCCATTCCAAAATGAATATTTAACCACACATAAACATGAAGTTAATATTCCGATAAAGCCAGTAGACACAAACTAAACTTGCGTCACCAATTAAAGGCAGTTAACTGAACGATGTTGAAAGAGTTTTATGACATTTTTATCATGTGAAGGGTCGTAAAACCATCGGCTAGATAACAAGTATAATATATCCAACTTTGTTCATTACAAAATACAAAAAGTTTTTAACTTTTTGGCGGCAAGTGTTTTCTTTATGTTCGTTTTTTGGTATTACGGGATGGTTTTTGCAATCTTGATCATTTAGCACCTGGGAATAGAAAATCAACAAGTGTAAGACAGCTGTTATACGACAAACTCGAAAGTATTGTAAAAATAGTAATGATTTCCATGCATGCGAATACGCATCGAGTTACATACTTTTAAAAGAAGAATAGAAACTTATTTATAAAGGAAAGATAGAGAACTCGAGACAAAATTTAAAATTAAAAGGATAAAGGGTATCGAAATATGAACTGGCTCTCATTATAAATATTACAAAAACTAATTACGGAACTTCTTTTGTGGCACTACTTTGTAAATATGTAGTTTAATTTTTAATGAGTTTTGAATGTTCTTATTGTTTTCTTAAAGAACCATTGTCAGATAACATAACCGTCATTTTTGTTTTAACGATACGGGCGTAGAAGAATTGGATGCCGCACTATTGAAAATACAACTTACTTTGTATGAACAAAATCAAATTGAGACTAATGTATATTTTTAAATAACAAAAGAACAAAAGAAGAATCCATTTGAGGCGAGGAGTTTATTATATTAAAAGTGCCAGTCATTCACAGGCGGATCTTACCCTGTTTCTGAAATGTATACTTATTATAAATAAAATTTGATATAAATAAATATTTGGAGTGCTATTCTTAAACTACAATTACGAACAATAACAATAAGTTAACCTATTAATTTATGAGGAAGCATCAACTTACGTTCAAACAAGGCACCCACTATAATATGACTCATCCAGAGCAGGACGTCATTTCTGAGCACAGAAGATTACTACGTGGCAAACGGAAAAGACCTTAAAGGGAATTTAGGGTAATTTTTATTATAATTGTGCATTTTCCAGACTGATTCATAGCTAAATTTTCCAAAGTAAGAAAAGCATTTTTTTGCAACCTTTGTAAAAAAAAAAAAATAACCTAGTGAGCTTAATTGTTTCATTTCAGTCATAACATTTTTTTAATATCCGACGGTATCAGGAAATAATACATTTCTAGATAGTTTTTACTCATCATTTTGGAAAAACCGCTTTAAAAAAATGGTTATGAATACATTTGAATCATCATTTAGGATTTTTTCCGGCTTGAAGAGAGCAAGGAAGCACACTCAGGCCATCTGATGGCAAAGATATAAATCCATATACAATCAACCCTAAATATGAGCCACCGAACCTAGCATTATCCAACTCAAACTCAAGTGAATTAATGTTATAAAAAGTTTAACATAACAATACAATTTGTATTATAAATAAAAGATACAAAACGCTACTAAAGGATATCCGGTTTAAATCGCTCCCACGCCCGTATTAAACTTACATTTTTTAAAGCTCCTGTGACAACAGTAAACACTTGTAAACCTTCAAAAGAAAAAAACCTCAAAAGGGATCAAGCGGAAATAGATATTATCGGGTTATACTGATCAAATCATATTAAAGAATTTCGAATTTGGAACAAAAAATGGATCAAATTATCAAGTAGCTTCCGTTTCTAAAACTGGTTATACAACCATGAACCCGTTAAAAAAGTCGGGTGAGTATCTATTTCAAGAACTCACTTGAAATTTTTCTTGACTTATTTAAGAGATGTTGTGATTTCTTCATAAAACCAAATAACCTTTAAACTGGTGAACTATATTACGACAGTGTCAAGCAAATATGTAATAAAAAACAAACTAATGATGATCTTCCGGGAATATTCTAAATTATGAGCTAGTTTAGTCATATTTCAAAAATTGTTTCAACTTGACAAAAGCTCTTCCACAAACTACTCAAAAGTTTGCAAAAAATTCGTAACTATATATCACCAATTCACCATCAACTGACAAAGCAGAATTTGAAGAAAGCAATTTGTTCCAGAATGGGTTTACCTGGAGAGTCTGCCCCGAACTTAGTAGTTTGCGAAAACAACCTTCCGTCAAAGGAATACCATTCTTTACTGGATACCAATTTATTCTATTTCAACTCTAGTAACAAACAAAGCGCTTGCACAAACCTTTCACGATTCATTCACAAGTAATTTCACCAAAAACCGGACGCGTCCGGAAATCAATTGTCCATCCATTTATCTATCTCCGATTGTCAAAACATTAAAACCGACGGTGACCACAAAGGGGCTTCCGGTGCCTAACAAAATACTGAGATAATCGCGGGGGTGACCACATGTTGCGGTAGGACCGCGTTGTTGTTATCCTCTCGGATTAGGTGTGAAGTCGTGTTTTAACTTTGATGTGTCAGAAAGGGTCATTGAAGAATCCTTTCGACAATAATAACCTATGTTTCTGTAATAAAATATTGATGCATTTCGGCATTCCAACCAAAACAAACACAAGTCACGTCCACCAAATAAGAAGTAACAAATTCTTCGCTAAGTAACGAGGCGTCATGAAAGCGGACACATCTAAAATGCATGAAACTGGTTCCGATAACAACTGCGTCTGGCTCAAGCGCAAGCGCAGGCCCTTTCCAACTTTCACACGCATCGCACATGTACGCCTTACTCAACGGATGTCGTCGCAATTACGAACCGCGGCGATTATTATTGCACGGTATTGTACGGCCAAATTACAGCATCTCGGCTTCCCATCCGGTCTGGCGTGCGCGCGCGCAGGCAAATATCGACCTGGTGGTGTTCTTAATAAATTTCATAGTTGTCGAGTTGGTTTGCGTAAGTGACGCGAGCATTCGCGATAGCGCGCCGGTTCTGTAGGACGAGACGAGGTAGGTCGACGACGGGCTAATAAGGGATGGACATATCGCAGTGAATGGGATCGCACAATCGCGAGCGACAATGCTGTCTCCGCACACCTGCGGCGGCAGCGCAAAGGCAAACCTATGATTTATGAAGGCGAATGTAAATTTTCAGAAAGCGATGTGCAGCGGAGAGAATCTCTCCTTATACCGCACAATGGCGTGTTCGAACTAGTTTCTGGATGCAATGGATCCACCCGACTGTGAGGACGCGAGATTTTGTTTTCGTCCCTCGAAAGCGAAGTCCGCTGAATGGCGCATTGTTCGGTGTGAATGGCGTAAATTTCGCAAAATTATCTTTTGAAGTATGACGACGGGTTTGGCTGGAAAAAAGCTTGTGCAAAATTTTGTTTCACAATGGCAGCTGATGCTAAGCTATGGTGCGGATACAATGGTTCGTAATTATCAGATTCAGATAATGCCGCCCCTGCATTAGTATCTTATCTGCAAGGAGTCGAAAAAACGTGCAAAATACAGCTCCTCACATTACGATCCAACTATACATTGGGCGCATTGACAAATAAACAGAGAAAAATAATGATTCGTAAAAATGAAACAGCTTTGTTTTTTGTAGATCACGATACAAATTACACTCAGCGATTCGTTTGTGAATGGCATTATCAAGAAAGCTGTAAACTGACAACACCAAAAGGCTTTAAGCAAGATTGCTTTCGAGATGATGTTAACAACTTGAAGTACAGACATTTGGAATACCAATCTCCGGACAAAGGTTACTTTGTAAAAGTATGTTTTTAGATGTCTGCAGACTCGAAACGTCTCAATCTTTTGTTCCTATCAAATAAACAAAGATCAGTGGACCCTCAACTAATTTACAGCCTTGTAATTAGATACCAGACAACGACATGCATAGTAAACAAAATACTAAAAATGGTATACGATATATATTTTACTGAACTAATTGAGATATCAAATAAATAAACTGTTATAAACGGGCCTAGAAACAAAGGATTGGATCAACCTGTTAAAATTGGAAAGAAACAATACCAAGACAAACCATGTAGTTAGTAGGTTACTCGGAACTTGTATTGCTTTTTAGAGTTCCGTACCTCCAACGTAGGAACCCTTATATATGGAAGCCTTAGATGGATAGATTGATAAAACTGCGACTGTCGATTCGTTTAGGAGATACGACACCACAGACATAAACATACATAATAACCTTAAAAAAATTAAAGGAATAAAACTAACGACCGCAGAAATCTAGGTATGTATGCTACTTGATTAGACCGACAACTAACATGACTGTCGCTTGTCACTTTTCTACAGGATTCTTTTGAAAAAACCTAAAATCTAAAACTTGTCATACTACACTGTAATTTGTGCCGTGGATTTATTGTGTAATAAATAATTAAATAAGATATTCTAATGAAAATCATGCGTATAGAGGTTTGTTTCAAAAGCAATGAACATTTATAGTGTTTGTACCGCTTTGGACTAGTGAGAATGACGTTATCTTGTTTCTATCAACGTTTTGTTTTTTAAGCCTAGCACTAGCTGTAACGTAGAAAAAAACCTCTTTAAAGCTCTTTAGCCATTAGCAGAAATTTGTTCATTTATTTTCTCAGTAAATAATAAAATAAAATAAAATGCTTTTGAGATAAACCTATATGAATGATTTATTTTAGAACACCTTTTAAAAAAGTCCATGTTGTCATCCATTTAACATGACGCTAAAAAACAAACCAAACTGATGAATGTCATTTCCAGATGTCACAAATATAGGTTTTAAGTGATGTTACCACATGAGTCACCAGACTTAAACTGAAAAACGAAACGACAAATCATCTTCAGTCATCTCTGTCCTACCATCGGCCTCAAGAACAAAAGAGCAAAATTTAATTATCGTTTTTCAGAGTCCAGGATTTCCAAACGTCATTTCTCTTTCCTACCATCGTGCTGAGCCCAAGAGCAAGGGAGAGGAACAACTAACTGTCGTTTTGTCCAGGGTCCCGCTGACCTGATTCGCACGGCGGCTTAGCGTTGGCCCACATGGCGCGGAATCCGCTAACCGACTTATTCAAATTGGTTTAACTCCGTCTGGGTTTGTGGCTTATGTAAGTGTTAACGTCACAAGTACACCACTTTTGAACTTTGTTGCTTTAACATTTTTTGAATGGAATAGATAAGGTTAACGTGCACACGGGCCACTTGATGTTAAGTGGGATCGAAGACATAGACGTTTGCAATATTAAGACAACAATCACAAATAACTATATTGAGCCTAGATTCTTAGCACAAAAAGCGTACTTGTTCACTAGCAGAATACTTATCTAACACTTTTTAACTATTTATGCCTAAATGCCTTCTTATACCCAGTTTAATTATAATTGTATTAGCGAGCGCTATCGTGATCTGACATATTAGTATGCTTAGTGGCAAAACATAGCGATACTCATATCATAACAATTGTAAGTTACACCGTATTACCTATTTTTACAAATAAACATCACAATCTCGTCTTTCTCCTCATTTTAATATTAGGATAACTTCAGAGATGTCATTTACTGAGCGAATACTTCTTTGGTTTAACAAAGCATATAAAATAGCCTCTTCCAAGAAATAGATTTATAGACTACCACTATTTTCGCAGTTAAGAGCATTATTGACAGGTATCTTTCTTTCATTATCTAATAAAAAGGTAATCCAGTTGTTGTTAGCCGAGAACTGTCGCAAAGTCGTGTATTTACACCTTACTCTTTAATTATGTCACAAAAAAATAATCAGTTCTAATTATTACTTATTGTTTTAATTGGAGCCAGATGGTAGGTGGTGATAAAGCAGTTTATGTTCGATTGGGTAGAAACGGATGATTGAATGGCTAACTACCCAGTAATAGGAGCCCCGCATGCGGGGCTCCGTCAACTTTGTAGTTGCAAAATGTTCGAATAGACATTCATTACTCAAGTTTCAGTTACCCTAATAGTTCGCAAGCGACTTCTTTATTTAGCGTGGCTCTTAAATACAGTGAGGTCCAGTTTTTGGCACTGAATGAACAAGAGTGCTATGTGAGCCCGTCTCCACGTCCGGTCTGAGCAGATGCCACGCCGGCCTTGCGCTGCGTCCGCGCAGCGACACGTTCTACGGACCAACCGACATTCCTACCCTCGCATTCCTTATGTATATACGGAATATATAGATAGTAACAGTCAGGATAGGGCTCAACGTTATAAAATATAAGAAATCATTATACAAATATTACTTCATGATCTTATTTGGCTAAATGCCAAAATGTTATTAAAATAATAATTTGAACTGCTTTAAGGAAGATAATTTGAGAAGTAGCTAATCTCTTTAATTCTCGTCCATTTAATCAGTAAACTAGCAGGAAGGTAAAACTCAAAATCCTCTCAATGAGGTCTTATTCCAAGAGCAGACAGCCTATTTGTGAATCAAGCTTGACCGAAAAGGTGTAATTTCCACAAAGCTTTTTTTAAAGGAGGCATGAGATAAACTGGTCACCGTGATAGGTGATTACCCAATCCAAGAACGCCAGCAACACCAGAGGAATCGCTAGTGCGTGTCGGACTTTTGGAAATGAACATGCTTGTTTCTTGAAATCTTTGATTCAATTCCAAATGACGGCCAACGTTACCACTTTACAACTGTAGAATATTTTTTATTTCTTTCCCAATCACTTAGCTCGCCGACGGTAACAAGTCAAACGACAACCGTAAATATTTTACTGTGGCATTAAAACAATAATTGGCCAAGTCGAAAGCGCTGGCCATTTCGCTAAATGTCACGGGATATCGACCGCTTATTATAAAGATTCGATATTAAACCCGACCGTAATGAAGTAGTTAGCTGCGTAATTTTATAAACGCAATTTCTACGTTATCGCCGTCTGTTTCACCCACCCCTAATGAGAAAGAGAAGGTGATAGCGACGAGAGTAATTGTTTATTCGGCGTCTAGTACTGCGACCGCAGAGGTTGAATTAATTGGGAGTTGCGGCTTTTCGCGATAATGCTGGCTAAAAACACGGTGGCGGGTAGTGTTATTTAAAAGTGAATTCGCTTTAAAAATGACCAAGGCTTACCGCATTAAAGCCGCAAACACAGTAGGAGCGGGGGCGGCGCGTTTGCCGTACTAAAAACGTCTCCAACAAGTATTGGACAACGCTTTTTAAGCAGGATGGGAACATTGGGAACGCGCTGCCTGCGCTTTGAGTACGTTGTTATATTAAATTCCAAGTCCATAACACTCTGATACAGACTCATGTTGAGTCTAAAAAAATAAACAAAATATATAAATAAATAAATATCGGCGGAAAATAGCACAGATTAACCTAGTCCCTAACTGAGCTCTAGGCTTGTACTATGGGTACTCATCATCATCATCATTTCAGCTAAACGCCATCTACGACAGGACATAGGCCTCCCCCAAGGATCGCCACAACGACCGGTCACGTGCTACCTGCATCCACCGGGTTCCCGCAACCGTCGCGAGGTCGTCGGACCATCTCGTAGGAGGTCTACCCACGCTGCGTCTTCCGACACGTGGTCGCAATTCGAGAAGCTTGTGGCCATCAGTTCTACAAGCAATGTGCCCCGCCCACTGCCACTTCTTCGGGGTGTGTCGGTGACCCTAGTTCTCCTGCGGATTTCCTCACTCCTTATTCTATCACGTAGAGATACTCCGAGCATAGCCCTCTCCATCGCCCTTTGAGTGATTTTCAGCTTTCTTATGAGGCCCATTGTAAACGACCGCGTCTCAGCACCATAAGTCATCACTGGCAACACACAATGATCATAGACTTTCGTCTTGAGACACTGCGGTATGTTGGACGAGAAGATGTTGCGAAGCTTCCCGAACGCTGTCGATTCGACGAGTGCCCTCTTTCTCGAATCTGGACCTACCTAACCGGACAGTTTGTCCCAGGTATTCATATTCGTCGACTAATTCGAGTGAGTGTCCGATCAATACGGGAGTTGGCACAACATGGGCATTCGACATGACCTTCGTCTTTTCCATTCACTTACAAACCAACTTAATTGGAGGCTCATTGGAGGTCATCGAGCATTACACTGAGGCCCTCCATGGTCTCAGCCATAACGACCATATCATCTGCAAACCGAAGGTATGTGATTTACGCGCCGTTAACGTTGATGCCACGTCCTTTCCAGTCCAGAACCTTGATGACATCTTTCATGGGTACTTGGACAGTATATATTTATTTGTTATGGCATAGAGAAGGCAAACAAGCTCACGGGCCACCTGATGGTAAGTGGAAACTGTGACCCATAGACATTCGCATTCACAAGACTGCAAGCCTAAGACTGCAAATGCGTTGCCAACCCTGAGGACTAAGATGGAATGCCTCTATGCTAGTCATTACACCGGCTGTCTTATCCCCAAACCGGAACACAACAATGCAAACACTGCTGTTTGGCGGTAGGTTAATGGATAAGATGGTGGTAGCGATCCGGACGGACCCTGCACAAGGTCCTACCACCCGCGAAAACAAATACTTGTCTTTGGTTTCTACCTCTAAGCTAAGGTGTCATCGGTAGGGTTAGGATTTTGGTGGCATATCGTGGTTCTAGTATCCATGGAGTCACTATTTCCTGATTATTATAAGACGTGACACTATGATTTTGACCTTCAGTATGATCATATTTCAAAATAAGTAAATACATTTTTAGTTCGGTTATTCCATCCCTACTAATATTCTTCCTTGTTTATAACGCCTTTACAGAAGAGACATCCCCCATACCAAAATTCATAATCAATTTTTGAAATATAAAAATACTGAAGGTCAAAATCAAAGAGCAAGTCCTAACTCTAGTCATCAGAAAGTATCAACCGCGTATTAATACGAGTATAATGGTAAAGTTCACGTTCAACAAACAAAATTAGGTAACTAATAATCCGATTCTGAAAATTATTTCACAGATAGAACACCATTACTCCTGAATGACATGCCATAAACTCGTTTCAACAATCAAATCAAACACGTCTAATGCCTTTATTCTGCGATATTATAGACAATTCCATTAGCTAATACAAAGGTTGAATCTCTTAAAACGACCAATTCCACACGCAGACCGGCTAGGTCTAGAGCTAGAGGTTAATTGACTAAGTGCCTGGAGAGTGACAAGGTGGAGTTGACAGGATCTCCCAGTTAACCCACGTACAGTTTTTTTCCTCATTTCTATAAAAGTCTTATAGGGGATCTAATTGCAATTCAATTATTCGTATTGGCTAGACTATTATTTTAATTTACAAATGTTGTTTATATTTATAACTAAAAAGTTAAAAAAATAGCCGTCGAAAGCAAACGTCACAACTACATTCGAAGACCTTTCACTTTTCTCAATCTCTCTAGGGTTAGATGGAAGAGATTCTTTAAAGGGATTGCTCGCCTTAGTACAAATTTTTTTTAATATTCATTTTTGTTTTTCTTTTGTACAATAAAGTGTTTACATACATACATACACCGATACATGGGAGCCTGGCGTTTGGCAAAAATATGTTCGCCAAATGTATCATTTCCCAACTTTTTCATTTGCCAACCCAATGTTATATACATTTTTCAGAATTTACTTCAGTAATATCGTGTAGAACCCTAGAGGTTAGGTTTGGTTAGTCTTTATAAAATCCTGAAATATTAACGGTTACAGATAACAAAGCTGGTTGGCAAATGAAACAGTTGGGAAACGATACATTTGGCAATCATATTTCGCCGAAGCAAAGGTAACCCCCGATACATACAATTAGGTATATTGATTTTTCGCGTCAGGCGTTACATATCACATAGTCATAGATAATGTCGAGTACGGACTGAGCCTATTACTTCGAAGCTCTTAATGTCAAGTGAATAAGAGTTGCCATAACGTCAAACAGTCGGTGATCAGATTCGAGATTAAACTCCCAACCTCAGCGGCGCACATTGGCTGTGATTACTGCATTTTGGTTTGAGTGTAGGTATTTTTATCAATGAAACTTACCCTAATATTGCTGGTTACAAGAGTTCTCATTCATGTTTTTATGAAATCATGTTAAAATAACTAAATAATCAAGATGGGAACTGTCAGATTACAATATTGAATTCGATTACCGACTTTATTTATGTACAGTCAAGGAATTAAATTTGTGTCCCACCTTAGTTCCAAACTCAATCTGAAATTTTACAGCAATAAGGTTGAGTTTCCCATCAATTACAAATGACTTAGCATCTCTAATGACAATGACATCTTCAAGCAGATTTTCTTTAAAATGGGTATCAAATTAACTTCCGTGACCGTAAAACATTTTTGCATCACTATAGATAATGTACATAGGCGAACTTATCCCCTATGGGATCTCTTCCAGTTAACCGGAATGTAGGGCCTTGCGCGCGGGTGGTAGGACCTTGTGCGGGGTCCGTCCGGATCGCTACCACCATCTTATCCATTAACCTACCGCCAAACAGCAGTGTTCGCATTGTTGTGTTCCGGTTTGGGGATAAGACAGCCGGTGTAATGACTAGCATAGAGGCATTCCATCTTAGTCCTCAGGGTTGGCAACGCATTTGCAGTCTTAGGCTTGCAGTCTTGTGAATGCGAATGTCTATGGGTCACAGTTTCCACTTACCATCAGGTGGCCTGTGTGCTCGTCAGCCTTCCCTATGCCATAAAAAAAAAACCTTAATATATAGTTAATTACGGTATAAAAGCAAGATGTGGTAAATTAATTTTAAACAGAACCTTTCTAACTTGCACGAATTACGAATTTAGTGGTATAGGTGAATTTAGTGGTATAGGTACCTTCTTGGGTTATAAATAGGTACATCTAATCTATTTTATTCTATGAATAGGATGTAAAGTTGCCAAACTATGAAGTCACTCATCCCGCGGAAGCGGAACTAGGGGTAGACGATAAGAGCGGATCGTTTGTCGGTGTCCAAAATTACACGCTCTATGACTAACGGCCGGACACCGGGTCTGATTCCAAACAGAGCTACTCAGATCAATCCAGAAACGTCAATATACAATGAGAAGTGAGAAGTCAAAAATTCAAAATTGTTGTTAACATGACATGAATATATAATTCCAAAAAAGAAAAGCTACATAGCCCAGTATATTTTATATCGAAATCATAAATAAAACTACACTTGAATAAAAAGCTTATTAACGACAACGACTGTACCGTATAATACAAACAAGTGAAAATGACGCCTGACATAATATCCAGCAATCATTTCATGGAATAAATACGCCACTTCCCGTAAGGGAATAAAAAAACTTGATGACTTTTTAATTTATTTGGGATCTGTCGTCGGACCGGGCTAATGACGAAAAACGAGAAAAAGCAAATAACGGTACTTCAAGCGTAGAAAGGGAATAAAAAGTCGGCCAGAGAAAAAAAAACTCAAAGGTTTTATACATGAAAGGGTTTCGATTGGACTGCGATTTTAAAACGATTTAAATATTGACTGTAAATTAAATTCGACAAAAAGTGAGTAATTTGAGGAGCCAAATACGTTTTTGTCTATGATCAAAACAATTTGTACTTTCGTTTTTATGTTCCGGGGCCCGGGGAACTAATAGTAGACGATCCGAATAGAATACAAACTTCACCTGTCTTTTTATTCGATGATAAAAGATAAAAGAAATTTATTCAGTAAGTAGGCCGCACGGGCACTTTTACACGTCAAGAATCTACCAGCGCTTCCCAAGAGGAGACCACCGCTGAGAAGAAACTCAGCAGTCAGTCATTTTTTAAACATATTTCATTTTACAATGGTACTACTTAGTCTAAGCATTATATGAAGCTATAAATATTAAATTAAATATAATATCAAATAACATGCGTTATTTACTGTCGGTAAGTACTATCCGTGAGTGTAGGTTATTTATTAGGTATTTTATCCTCAGGTTCTTAGGTAAAGCTACTGCATTTACTTTTGGAGTCAAGACCCTTATACCAATTTTTTTTTGTTACCGTCAACTTTTTCAGTATAACTCTACATTAATTTGTACTAAAAACCACTACCGAAATAGATAGAAGTCGCAGCGAGTACGTCCATACATTCTAAAGTTTACGGCCACTAACAACCAATCGTAAAGCTGAAAATACAACTATCCAAGAACCGTGGCTATTCAAAGTCTGGCCCATTCATAAAAATAGACCCGAGTAGCGACGATATAATAGTATGAAGACTATGAAGTCCATATGCGCATACGGCCTTTTTCTTTTGGATAGGAGCGCACTATCTGACGCTATCAAGGGTCGGTCTTCGGGGAAGGTTATCGACGAATGCCATGAATGATAAGGGTCGAGATAGATTTGAAACTTGACACGTGTCGAAGTGGGGATTTGTTGGTGTTTTTAGTTAGTTAGTTTGTAGCTGGCGGTAGGGTTAGACGGGACAAACTTGGACGTATGCCAAAGTATTTATTGCATTAATACAGTAATTTGGACTGTGCCGTTCGTCTGTCTGCCCTAATTTTTAAGGGCTATATATTTTGAAACGAATTTGGGTAGCTTGTTATATTTTTATTTTTTACTAGTGACCCGCCAGCGGCTTCGCCCGCTGCAAATTTCCGACGTTCCCGGTGGTTTTTTTTTCTTTCATACAAACCTTGCCCTGACAATAACGAATACAACCGAAAAGGAATCAGCCAAATCGGTTCAGCCGTTCTCGAGTTTTAGTGAGACTAACGAACAGCAATTCATTTTTATATATATATAAGATTATAGTCTATTAATAAAAACAGGAAAGTGAAAAAATTAGCGAGTCTTCATACAACGAACTTTGTTTCTTTTATACAGAAACAATTAAGTTTTACAATAGCTAATGTGTCATATACTACTTATAGTTAACCAAATAATACCAAAAAATCATAATCAATCGACAATACTTTTGAAGTATCATTACAGACAATCACAAACATACATATCTAAGTAACATCCCGTGACACGTCCTTCTCAAAATGACTAAACCGGTTCCGATAACGTCGAGATAATATAATAAAAAAAAACTAATCGTTTAACCGTGAACTTGCCTTTTTATACTTAGCTTCCAAATACAATTACAGTGGAATAAAATAAAATACCTCAATGAAGGAATTTTAAAGAAAGCAAAACGGCACTACCGAAATGTCGTACGACCATCAATGGGTCAACCACTTTTATCAACACATTCAGGGCCACAATTTCTACATGATCACCATTTGTATCGATTTTAGATGCTCATATGCGTCACTGGCTTTGAATGTTTTGAACAAAACTGGCGCGGAATGCGTCGGAAAGGTGCTTGTTTTTTGGAGCGCAATAATTGGCAAATTATACTTACGTACGTTTAAATTCTTCGGGGAGATTGTGAGAAGTAATAAAGACGACGGAATTAAGTTTCGAGGCACGCGGGAGATCAAGGTTATTCCGAAGGAATAAATTGGTAAATTGTACATCGAACTCTCTCACTCTCCAGGTTTTTGAAAGTCGAGAGAAAGAGATAGCGTATAATTATCGAACATCGACTTGGTAGGCAACCTGATTTTTAGGTCTCAAAGATCAAGGTTCTAGCTCGTAACCTGATGAACGCAATAAAAAGCTACTGGATACCTATATTTTAACAGTCGTTAAAGATATAGCTATCTTTGTCGGTCAGTAAATAGCGGTAGAAGCTATCTACACTGAAGTGACTGAAACGGCAGAATAAACCAAAAATGAAACTTAGAAAACACGACTACACGCCCGTCCCGTCACGTACACGTTTTAAAAGTGAGACCATAACAATTGAGAGCATACCATACAGTGAATCTGTGACTGTTTAACGTAAAGTTGGTTGACATACCCGCGTTGGCAGTTTTACCTTCTTTTACTTTAGTTTTTTCTATACCTACATCATCACAGAAGGATTATGTTTTTTTGTATGAATGTACTATCGAACCAACGGAACCCTGACCCACCATGGAACCTTGTCACAATGATTGACGTACGATTGTCGTATAGCTTCGTATGACAGTCCTAACGTCAATCACTGTGACAAGGTTCTATGGTGGGTCAGGGTTCCGTTGGTTCGATAGTATGGGTAGAGGGTTACTAATGTCTTGCACAATTTTTTTTGGCATAATTCATCATTTCGCACAATCATCATTTGGCATAAAGTCTTTTTTTCTGAAACCGTATACTTTTCAGGATTGACATAAAATAAACCAAACCTAACCTATTGGGTTCTATGCAATGGTATTTTAAATAATCCCGAAAAGTACACGGTTTCAGAAAAAAAGACTTTATGCCAAATGATGATTGTGCGAAATGATGAATTGTGCCAAAAAATGTTATGCCAGATGAAGGGATGCCTTTTAAAACTTACTTAGATAAGCTGGAATCGTTGCAGCTGCGTTTCTTAAAATTTCTGTTGTTGGTTTAATAAATAAATAAATAAATAAATAATAATAATAATAATTCAAATCGTGACACGGCTTTAAGATTGGCTGCTGCCAAATTTGCGGCCTTGTCCCCAACCATAAGCTTCTTATACTAAGCTCATCAAGGGATACCTGGGTGAATATTTGGGCGTTTCAACCGCCGTCATTGTTGTCTTCAATACATTGACGAAAACAATGATAATTACCAGCAACTTTTGATGTCAAAGTCAACGGACCCGGGGGTAGTATTAATTCAATTTAAAATAATAAGACAATTAAAAAGTTTATCTTGAATAATATGCGAAGACAATAATGACGGCGGTTAACTCGCCGAATAATCAGCCACCTAGTCTTAAGGATAGGATTAAATCTGAAGATACTTAATCCCTTCTCACGTGTATCTTAGCAGATCCTTTGACTCGGATATAAAGTTGTGGTACAGATCAATATGGAAAAAGACTCACCGATTGATAAGACTCCGCTGTCGGCTTAACATCTGTAACCAAAAATACACATCGGTCAGATTAAAGGCAATAAGCTTTAGATGTTTACAAAAATATTCCTATATCCGAATTTGATTAGTGTATTCAGACCTCAATTCAATAAACTCAGTGAAAGCAAAATAAACAGTCACGGCTAACGATGTTCATAACTTTATCAAAGAAACGGACAAGAACATGTCGGACCACGCTCCGCGTAGGATTCCGAGGTTCCGAAGCACTACAAACATAAAAACTATTTGGAAAAAACCACAAGAGTGTACAAATTTTGTATTTAAAGTTATTTGACGCTGTCTTAGATTTTTTAAAGCATAAGCACTTAAGTCACCTGTATCTCAAGAACCAATCACGCCTACCCAATCGTAATAGTTTTCCTTATATGTGCTTTCGTTTAATATATTTTGCGGATATGTAATGTTACAATGAACTATTTAATTCTAGAGATATTATCTTCAAGGATTATCTAGTTCTCACACCAATCAATCAGTAACAACATAATAAGGCATTTAATAAAATGATTGACAAGTTCGCTACAAGAATACAGAAATAAAAGCCAATTGTAACCAGTATATAAATAGCAGTGTCGTTAAACTAGCATGACGCAAAACTGGCAAAAAAGAGCGATCAATGCTCCCAGACATCAATCAATACACGTAATAACATACAATCTTAAATTATAAGTAAATATATTCGTAGGTTAAGTAATGTATCACAAAAAAACTACAAATGAATATCTACTTAGCGTACGAGTATAAGTCATCAATAATTGAATTAATAAACGTAAATAAAATAAACCACTGACTTTTTTACATGTCCGAGTCCACCAGTATGTACGTACTTCCTAAGAAGTGTCTGTTTAAAAGACCGGTCGGTTTAAATACAGTTTAAACTTAGTCTTTCGAAAACAAAAATATATCAAATGAAAAAAACTGACTAACTTAAACATTCTTAATCCAAGAAAACAGCCATAGATAGTATTACAAACGGTTGGAGAACACATGGCCGATAAGGTCGAAGAGTTCTCGAGTGGCGTCCGCGTTATTTACATAATTGTGTACCAAATTTCAACTCTAGGTCCTGTAGTTTCGTAGCAAATTCGCTGTAACAGACAGACGGACGTTCATTTTTTGTACGGAAACCTAGAAAGCTATCAAATTTGCCTAATTATCTAAATCTGTCCCCAGTACCTACGTAAGACGAGTATTTTTAGTAGGTACTCTAGTTTTGACTCATCTGTTTCAGTCCGCAAATGAATGGATTGTTAAACTATGAGTCAACTTATGATTTAAATACGTCTAGGTAGTTCACGGAAAACTAATCACGCAAGATGACTGTATATGGTACCTACACTAACTTATCATAAGGATCAACATGATTAAAGGTTAATTTATTTATTAATTTTAGTATTAAAATTAAAACTTAAATATATTTATATTCCCGCCAAACTGCTACGTTTGATGGCGAGACGCGCTCAGTTTTTATACTTCCATTGCAATTTTTGAAAAGCTTCAAGCTGACCGTAGGAAAGAATAGAACAACTTTATTTCGGACTTTATAAATGTTTTCAGAGTTCATGTACGTATCCACCATCCGGCAGGCAGAGGACGCAATACAAAAACCTCTTGTACCAACCCCCTTGTCTCAGTGCAATTTATAGCAAAAATGCGTACAATATGTGCATAGTATTGTTCAATTATATTCCAGATGAAATCAATTGTCAAATGGCTTAGAATTTGTTTGAAAGAGTTTCAAGTGTCGATAATATGCACCATCGATAAATACATATGTAGATATTATTGCTCGTCTTCCGGTCCGCGGACGCCACTCCAGAATCTTCTGACCCCATCGGCCATCAGTCCTGCGAGCAATGTGCCCCGCCCACTGCCACTTCAGTTTAGCTATTCTTAGGGCTATGTCGGTAACCTTAGTTCTACTGCGGATATTATCATTTCTGATTCTATCACGCAGAGAAACCCCGAGCATAGCCCTCTCCATAGCCCTCTGAGAGACTTTGAGCTTCCTTATGAGGCCCATTGTTAGCGCCCACGTCTCAGATCCGGAAGATGAGCTGTAGGTAGGCCTCCAACAAGATGGAGTGACGACCTCGTCAGGATCGCGGGACCGCGGTGGATGCGAAAAGCACAAGACCGGTCTGAGTGGAAAGCCTTGGGGGAGGCCTATGTCCAGTAGTGGACGTCTTTCGGCTGACATGATGATGATGATGAGATATTATTGTTACTAGTGTTCATGCTCTCCTAACATATTTGTATGTCGATTGTTTTTCTGCCGAATGCTTGACACCAAATTACCATAACACCTTGTGCATTATTCACAAATCATAATTACTCATAGGTATTCTCGAATATTAAGCTTCAAAAAATCAGTCGACTTTTTAAAGCTAGCCTTTTATTTAGTTATTACAAATACCTTACAGCCATACGTTAGTTATTACAAATACCATACTATTGAGACTATCGCGAAAATGACTAAGAAATTAGTTCTAAAATATTATTGGGATGTTTTACGGAAACGAAAATAGTTAAACATAAAAATTGCGTGGCGTACGATAGCTCTGACAAGGTTCTTCGGTTTTGTACCTGTCTCTCACAAGCTCTCATACGCTCTTACTAATAACGAATGAGAAAGAAGTACAAACCCGAATCACCTTGGTGCGCACAGGCGTAAATTGGTTTCGCGTCCGCAGTGACGTATAAAAAAGAAGCCATCCATTTTTGTTGATGGTCTATCTCTATACCTAATTGCGATTTTAAGCGTCAAATTAAGCCATACTGTAATAGTTATTCAATAGAAATCAATCAACTAACTGACATTGTACGTTTTCCCGCCAATTCCCGAGTCACAAAAAACTATTTAGACACACTTCACTCAGTTACTTTGACCAGTTGTTAATTTCACAAAATACCACGAGTCAATGCCCTCCCGTCATCAAGTCGTTGGATCAAATAGGTTTGAACCTGTGACCCGCCCATCCGGACCCAGAGGTTAAGCTTCTTGAAAAGCTTTTAAAGCTCTTGATGAATTTGCGGTTATTTTTTTATACGAGATGTGATCGTTAAGTTTTTTATACGTCTCGATGGCATTATATTACTCAGTGAATTGATAATGATTAAATAACTCTATCGTGGGAATTGCTAGTTAGTAATAACGTTATATTAAGGCATAATTTAACGCAATTAAAAAAAAAAAACAAAACGCCTTCTAAAATGCAAAAAATAACTTCTTATAAAATGGTAGGTAGGTCAGCAAAAACGAGTAGGAAATCGTATCAGATATCGGAGTACGTATCAGAACGCCTAAAACTAATAAGCCTAATGTATCGTACATAATACCTAAAAGTTCATAATACCTAATTTGTTTAGATTTCATTAGGTTAGGTTAGGTCTATTTTGTAACAATCCTGAAAAGTTAACTGTTCAGAAAAAAACCCATTAGGTATTATGATAAATTAGGCTTATTAATTTTAGGCGTTCTGATACGTTTCCGTAGGAATACAATGTTTTTGATTTCGTCCATCGATGAAGATAATTTCCTTCAGACATTCAACTGCATAAGATACAAATCATCGGTTCGCGTTTGGCCTGTTTTAACGTAGATATTTATTTATAGCTATGAAAATAATATGATCTGTAGATAGGAATTCCATTCATGCCTAGCATATCTAGCCTCTTAGTGCCTACTCAATTACGTGTCAATTTTATATGCAAATCACTGCATTGGGCATTGAATCTAACACTAGGCAACGTCAAAAGAAGCCACATTAGTATGTTGGATGTCGGGTTATCGCATACACTCGAACTCTGTACCCTGAGTCAAGCGGACGACCGACAGACTTCTTAGAAAGGATGTGCCACAAGCGTTTAGTTGTACACTTGTTCCTAACATGTACTAGCCCTGTTACAATCACTTACTGTGTTCATTCCGGAAGTACTCTCTCTACGGGAATTCCCTAAGTCCCTGCTCGTGATAAAGGTCTATTCATGTAATGTTAAGAGTTGTAAACTACTACAACACTGTGCCTCCGCAGATTGAAATTGTTATAACCTATTTCTTTGATCAGTGTCAGTTTTCCAGTGAGTAGCTGAACGCACCTCGGATCATTACAAGACCACGCTTGGACCATGCCTCTACCCTGCTGCAACGCCATGACGCCGTTGCCTCGACTTCGCTCATACACTCAATAATCGATGCGGATCTAGGCAGTGCGCTCACAGTTGAGTCAAGTCGAGACGCGGAGGAATCGAGGTTAAAAGGCGCGCCGCAACACCTTCGCCATTTTGTCATATCGTCTCTTTCATTTTCGTTTAATTAACAGGAGCGAAATATAGCCGCCCGCGTCTAGCAAAGACTACGCCTCATCCGTGCCGCGACGCGCCGCTGCCTCGACCTCATGACGCGACGCGACGTTAGCGGGACGTGTTCTTGGCAACTTCACAGGATCACGCAGCGCTGATTCGCTCTACGTTTTCAATAAGTGTTGTATACGTATCGCGCTAACATAAGGCTAAGAACACAAAAAAAATTGGGTATTACGCTTAGAAAACGCGGCGCGAATTGCGTCCCGCTAAAAAACGCCGGAGACCAAGGCCCAACATGTTACGCAGATAATTACGCTCAGTCATTGCTTGAATTACAATCGATCTAAAAATTAGCTGTTTTAAAGGTCATCATTGCCACTGACACGAGTCTTAATCACCTCGTTATCATAATGTTTTGGTTGTTACTCACTAATTAGTGAAGCACTTCGCGCTGCCCTCATTTCTAATTTAGCACGCTATACTCACGTTTTTTTTTCATTAAGAAGGTTTCGTACGCAGATCAATCAAATAACGCCGTTTTAATCACAATTTAATTAATGTTTACCAAGATCAACTTAGTTAACGACCTGGTTAGGATCGCGGGGAGCCGCTGGATGCAAGCGGCTCAAGACCGTGACTTGTGGCGCTCTTTGGGGGAGGCCTTTGTCCAGCAGTGGACGCCCCCGGGCTGATGATGATGATGATGATGAAGATCAACTTGCAAATAATGTATCTATAATCCAGCAGTTTCTATATTGTGTACTGGAGGACGCCGGCGACTTAGTACACGTATGATTAGTTTCCCGTTACTCCCCCTATTTTAACCTCATAGGGGATGAATTTCTAAATATCCATTTCAAGTCCCTAGGTCCAGCGGTTTCGGCTGTGCTGTTCATTGATAGATGAGTCAGTCGGTTTATTATTTTATATATTGTGTACACAAAATTAAATTCATAAGCGAACAATTTGCGGTCGATAATAATTACTAAGCAACAATACAATAACAACTGTTAAATAGACAAAAACCCTTGAAATAATTGCAACCTTTCTTTCAGAGACAGTTTGACAAATATGAAATGAAACACAGAAATAATCAAGATTACAATAAAAGCTAAGAACTGTTGGATCCCAAACTAGTTTCATGAGTCAAATAGAACGGAAATTGCTTATATGTCAAACATAGAGCGCCTACCTAAAGCCTTGTTGTTAAACAAGAAAATGAAAGTATGTTTTCCTGATTTTTTTTAAGGCAATGAGAAGGCACGCGAGCACTCAGGCCACCTGATGGTAAGTGGGATCTGAGACCCATCGACATTTGAAATTTCAAGACTACAATCTCAAAACAGCAATCCTAAGGTTGTCTTATCCCCACACCGGAACACAGCTGCTTGGCGGTGGCTTAATGGATAAGGTGGTGGTAGCGATCCGGACGGACCCTGCACAAGGTCCTACCACTACTGTTTAAAGTTTCCTTGTACCGACTTCTATCTGTTCTCGTTACGTGCTGTTGAGAAATTTTACTGTAATTATTCACCACCGCACTAACATTAAAACGACTGGTGTTCATTGCTTTAGCCAAATTAGCACTACTTATACCGATCGCTGGTCATCATGTGGAACAGCAATAGACCTTTTTGGTCGCCATGATGTAAGCAGATGTAATGGTACAATTTCCGTTCGGCGTCCGCCCATCTGTCCTAGGTCCCACAAGATGGCTATAAATAAACGGGCGCATTAATCAAACGTGATAAGACGCTAGAGGAAATAGAAAATTTGTGTAACGCATTATGAACATGTTGTTATTACAAGCTTTTAGTCTCACAGTGTTTTTAACTGAAGGGCCGTATATCAATTAACAAACGATTGGCTTTTATGACTTGACGTTTACTTTGACATATCTTGAGAGCATCTTACGCATACGGTTTTATTATTATCTCTGTGAGCCCGGAATGTCCCACTGCTTGGCAAAGGCCTCCTTCCCACTTCTCCAGCCAACCAGCCTTTTAACCAGCTCCAGTGATTTAAATTTACTGAAATATTTCGCACACCTACAATAACCTGGTTACAATGCAAGTTAAACCACTTGCTACCCTTCATAATTTAGCCGAGTAATACATACTGGATATACGAGTATAACCGACTAAACCATATTTGCATTACACGGCCAAAATACGAATACCGGCAAGTGGCTCAACAATCCCGTGTTGTGGCTATACCTGGTAGGTTTTACATGTTAACAGTTCTACTAGAGTGACATCACAGGAAATGCGCATATTAACATAACGAAAAGCAAACTCCTCATGAAGTCAATAGCTAAATTACGTAGCTATTTGAAATCGTCGCATAAAATCAAATTCCTTCAAAGAGGCCTTTTATTCCCCACTGCCGACCCAACCACAACAGCGAGTTCAAGACCCATAAAACAAATCGCGTAGGTCTTGAGACGTCCTTGCGCCCGATTAGGAGATCCGTCGCCGGATGAATCACGCGCAACTATGTGGATCCCGTCAAGTAGCCCAGTCGAATACAGCAATTGGCTTATTAGGTTAGCGAAGTAATCAAAGCGTTGTTTCCGAGAATGTCGGCGCTAAAATATGAGTTCTTGATTGGTGCCAAAGCGTTGATGAAGTCATCGATTTAGATATGTGGATGATGTTACAGAGATCGTTATTCGCATCTCGGTTCACTTATTCCGCTTTCCAATTATTTGTAGCAGATTTGAAGCAGACTCAAAATCCTAAGATTGCAACTACCACTTCACATTTGAGTACACAAGGTGAACTTAATGCCTAATGGCATTCTATACCTGTTGACATTTGACCAAATCAGAAAATTATTGTTCTCTACATCTACCCAAAACATCCCCAAATCAATTGTAGTGTAGGTATATCCCAAATAAAATGAAGAAGTGAAGGTATTGTATATGCGAAAGTGAGTGTGTCTGCCTGTCTGTTACACCCACATTAGAATTTATTCATAGAGAACTACGACGGCAATTGAAACGGTACCACATTCACCGACTTGGTCCAGTACATTCTATTTTAACATGCGCACGTGTTGCTAACTCGTATAACTAACGAATTTCGCAGAGATTGAAATAAAGAATGCTAATAGATCAAAAAACTTGTTGGCACTGCTTCAACGTCTAGAGTAATGAACGGCAGCCCTTGAACTTGGATGGGCACTGGGCAGTGACACACGTGACGCCCGCGACGGAAGTCACTTCCTCAGTGACCGGCGATCGCCCATTGTTTGATGAGCATACTTGATAAGTTACGTAATGGCTTGCCATCAGAATAATTTGTTACAAAAACATTGACGGGTGATGTAAGATGAGTTATTAATTATGAATAGGGAAGGGAGATGTGTAGATTTATGTAGCGGTCAATAACTTTGAAGATTAAGATTGGAACTGGATTTACATTGTTGAAATTCCATTTGGTTTTTTCTTATGAATCAGTATCCTCATCATCACTATCGTCATCGCTTAGCATAGGCCTCCCTCTTTGATTTCAAAAGAGAAGGATCCAATGCAGCCTGCATCCACCTTCTGCCTACTACCGTTATTAAGCCATCTGTGTCATGCAGGCGGTCCTGCCAGGCTGCGCTTGCGTCAAGGACCTTTCTGCCTCAACGGCCGTTGGTCCTACGAGGCTGGTAAAAACCTGCCTAGTCGAAAATTGTTTCCGGAGCATAACACAAGACAATCGCAAATTATGTTTTAAATATAACTGTCTCTTGCGTTTCTAACGACTCTTGTCTTATAGCAGTGGTGTTCTATTGGAAAACGCTAGTAGAATCACGATTTTAAGCTCTCATGCGACCTACCTACAGGATAAATATTTAACACGTAACTAGAGAAAAAAAAAAAACAATATTTTTTAACGTTTTTAGTGTCCCACTGCTGAGAAAATTCTACGCAGCCTCTCTCTTTTCCGCTATTCGTCCCTTTTGTGTACCTACATGTTTCCGCCACCCGTTTCGAAATAAGTCCAAGTCATCGCGCCATCTCCTATGCTCTGCCTCAGCTCCGGTAGTCATCTTGCGTAGCCCATTCGGCGATAACCTAAGCCCATCGTTTATATTACTTCAACCACAAAATAAGGCGTGTCACATACACCTTCATAAATCCAAAGCGGCACATTTGATTATACAGCTATAACAAGAACACAAGCTCGGGGTGTTCCCGCCACATAAATACGGAACATCTACAAGTGGCGGACAAATGGCGTACCCGAGAAGGGTGGAAGGGGGGGGTCCCGGATGATCGTACAAGCAGTAAGGGCTGGGGCTACCAAAGATATTTTTAAATTAGGCTGAGTAGTTACGCGCCAGAGAATTTCATGAATTTAAAAAATGCTTTTGTCTAACGGTTTATAGATAGTAGTAGTAGATATACTGAATAAACAAATGGGTTGATTTTACTTAGGACCTATCCATAAAGTTTGGTTGTGTTAACACCTAACCTTAGTAAAACAAACACTTTAAAAAAGTTGCTTCTACCTTTTTAGTGGTCAATTAAACCAAACCTCCCGTATTTTAACCATAAAATTAGTAAAATCAAGCCATTTATTTTTTCTGTGTAGACGAAAAGGTGGAAGAGAAGCCATTGGGAATTAAGTCCGCCTTTGTGCTGTATGTATAGATGTGTATAGATAGTGCAAATGATTTTTTTAAATGAATGTTTGGACGGACTTTGCACAAGGTCCTTGTGCAAAGTCCGTCCGGATCGCTACAACCATCTTATTTTTTAACCTATCGCCAAGCAGCAGACTTCATATTGTTGTGTTCCGGGGTGGAAATAAAAATTCCATTCCAACTTAGTAATCAGGAGTGGCAACGCTTTTAGGATGCATTCTGAAGACTAAAATCTTCAGAATGCAAAAGTCTTTTAGTGCCAGGCCCCACTTACCATCAGGTAGCCTCTGTGCTGATTTACCTTCTCTACGACATACATAAAAAAAACATCTGATCGGCGCCTTCGTAAAACTAAAATTCGAAAAAAAAGTTTATATTCCTTTTCACGTTATTCCAGCGCGTCAAAGCGATTCATTAAAATATTCCCGAGCCTGTGCGCACACGCACTCGTGCCGGGATGACTCCGGCCGACCTTGAACCCCGTATAATGTTGGCACTAGCTAGACTTAACGGCGGTAGCTTACCCATTCCTATTAGCTATCTCTTACGCCGGATTAGGGATCCCTAGGGATCTACAAAGATTTGAACTGAATTTAATTGAAACGCTACGAAGTATTATGATGATTTTGTTATCGTTGTTCAAGACAACAGCGTAAATTATACTAAAATATTCGTATACGGAAAACTCCTTTACAATATATATGTTCGTCATTTCTTCTAAACCCTTTCCTCTTATGATGATGTATACTAGATAGGAAGGCTGGCAGCTTATACTAATCTGATAAGCCATATTACAAATGGCATAAGACTTAAGTTAATATTTACACAACTAAGTTGGAAGTGGTATAAAAAAGACAATAACATTGCTCGAAAACAAAACCCAAAATAAAGCCCAGGCAAGCAGCTCAAACGCAAATCATGATGATTTTGAAAAAATTGCATTACATTGTTAAGCTACATTACTTATAGAACACCCTAACTTTTAAATGTTTTATTCAAATCAACACATTAACGAAACTTAGATACTTTAATGACTGACATTCATCAAACGATGAACATTTTTCATTTTAATGTAACACGCGGAACCCCTCTGGTTACACGTCTCCGTTTTATCCGCCCGACCAGTCGCGGCGGACTATTATTTTTGGCAGCGAGCGTGGCAGGGGTGAATACATCCTACAACATGTTTAGAATAGACCACTTTATTGCCGTCATGGAACGTTCGCATCAATCAGTCCGGGTACCAAGATTAATATGGATCGCGATTACGATTTCTTGGATATTCCACAATCGTTTGTCTTTAGTAGTTAGGGCCAAAGAACATGTTTAAACGGTCATCAAAAAAATTAAATAAGTGTGATTTTATCAAAACATTTATATAAATCAAGAGCTAGATGAACGTCCGCGGGTCATGCTTGGTGTTTTTACAATGGGTGTAGCCAATGTCCAGCAGTGGGCTAGTACAGGCTGATGATGATGACGATGAAGTGATGTTCTTTCGTCATATAAATCATATGGCGATGGCCGAGAAAAATTGTACATAACGATCGTGAACTGGTAACACACGGTAACATACGAGAATTAAGATAACACACGTGAAATTTGTAAAGCTTAGAGTACACGATAGAGATTTTTCTACAATTTTTATTTGTATTATTTGGGATAGTCTAAATTAGGGCATAACAACCGTTTTTTTTTCCGTAGAAGTTAAAGAAGAGCCACATTAAGACCCATAATAAAGGTTACGCTCACAGGGAACAAACTCCATTTATCGGTTTAAGAGTGCTGACGAAAGCCCTTTCTAACCGGTAAATATATTTCGTTCCCGCAAGATTTGTAAACGGTTACAAATAAACCGATTAATTATTTAGGTTAATGTCGAACGAATTGGTTTCGTAGGTTACGCTCACAGGGATTAAAATGCATTTACCGGTTAGAGAGCGCTTCCGCCATATATCCTAGTCTCCGATCACACGCAGAAAGTGCTCTCTAGCCGGTTAATAGATTTCGTTCCCTGTTAGCGTAAGTTTTATTATGGGTTAGGCTATGAAAGCGTGGCTCTAACCGGTACGGAAAATGAACCTGTTTTCAAGCCCTGAATCAGCATTTTTAACCAACTCGTTCGAAATTAACCTAAGTAAATAAAAAAATAAAAGTATATTTGTAACTGGTTACAAGCCCTGGTCAAAATAAATGGAGAGGATGTTCAAGCATTAATAATATTCTCATTGTCATGACAAAACGCAGCAATTCCTATTTAATGGTAACCTAAATATTATGTCGGTTTTTAAACCGTTACTTTCATTAACTGGTTAAGAGATGAACGAAATTATACCTACCGGTTTCAAAAACCGGAACCGGTATCAAGATATAGCGGATAGGTTACGGTTAAGAGATGAACGAAATTATAGGTACCTACCGGTTTCAAACCCGAGCCCTAGCATTTAGGTAAACAAGTTTGGAAGTTTAACATTTCTCTAAGGTATGTATTATAGAAAAGTATATAGTTTAATTTTATTTCTGAAAAAAAAAGCTTGAAATCAAACTAAACAGAGCACCTCCTTTTTTTGGAAGTATGTTACAAACAAAAGTGGCGTCCTTGAAAGTGTCATAATTATATTCATTGTTAGGCTAGACTTTATAATAAAACTTAAATATTTTTAGTCAATCCCAATTAGTATCAAATCCCTACATTGCACACTCAGCTTAACAACAGATCACGAATGTTACGTAACACATATAGTAACACATGGTATCATTCGTGAATCAAAAATGGTGTGGACATAACCTTAAAAATTATACATTCGGTGAGTTTTGAAGTTAGCAAGCACCGTATAACTTTATTTGTTAAACGAATAGTCTATCTACATCTGTAATTTATTATTATGTATAAACTTGTGTTCTTACCTTAGATATTCACTGTTGAAAAAGGAAAATTTCACCGAGACAAAAACGCCGGCCACCTGTTTTTGTCAACTGTCGTAAACAAAATGGCGGATGGTTATCCGCAGGTGGGCCAACCTGTAGTGTGGTGTTGCCATGACTCAATAAAGATTTATGCGGCCCTGGATTCTTGTTAGTTTAGCCATAATGTGATAACATACGGGAAGTATCATTCGTGAACAAAAAGTGAGACACATGTTTGAAATTACTTTTGACACACTTTATTGCGTTATTTTATTGAAATAATTCAATAAACACATAGCAAATTTAGTTAACAACGTTAGGCATTCCAAAACTATAAAAGGTACGAAGTAAATGGTATATTTTTTTGACTTTGATCTGCGAGATGTCGAAGTGGGACACCGAATTTTTGTATGAACGCGTAAATTAAACGTTTGCAAAAAAAAATGCTACATTAGCTGGAAATGTTAATTGATTTAAATAAAAATACATATATGCGTCAAACATTCTCTAGATCATCTATAGCCTTACATGGTATTAAAAAATAAAAATATAAGAAAGTTATGATTATTTAAGTGAGAGGGACATTGACTTTTTTTCAAATGTACAATTTTTCTCGGCCATACCCATATCATGACCCATAAATACAGTAAGAAACAGCAAATAAAGCTTTCCACAATTAGTCAAACCTATAATTAATTTAATAAACACAATCTAGCAAAAACAAGGAAACCTCCAGAATCTCCCTTGGCAACAACGACAAAGCTAAAGTTACGATCTCCTATGAAACTCACATTACGTCACACTACACCCGATTGGCCTTAACCTAGTTGCAAAGCAAAACAGCCTATGTAAATAACAGTTTCCATTGAAACACGTCCTTTGCAATACAGACGGCATAGAAAACTCGATACAAATGACGTTTGCGTCGACTCTCCTTGAACCCGCGCGATCGATCTAAAGCGAATGTACACATAATTCACTGCCAAGGCCGCAGTGAAAATAACTTTTTAAGATCCATATCCAACGGAATATTTACATTGAAAATATGCGACTTGCCCTTGAGTATTTCTAGACAGGTCGAGCGGGAACTCGAGATTGAGTTTGTTCTAAGCGTGGCCAAAAGGATAAAATCGAAGCCGGTTCTGTTGAGTATCCAATGAATCGTGATTTTATGGTGGTTGAAAAATGCGACGAGAACATTTCTGTTTCACACATCATAAATATTATAATAGATATAAGGCTGTGGATATCACATATCTTTCACAAATCAATAGTCAATGCAGCCATTACCTTTGTCTTATGCTGAAACTTTTACTGAAGAATAACTTTAGGATTAGTCTTTCTGTGTATTGGCGTAGCCAATACAACGTTTACTCAAAACAAAGACACACATATGTTTTTACACTTGTTTAAGATGGAATGTCAGTTGAGATAGTACATAATTTGTACACGCTTACACACACAACTACAGACGATTCCAAAAGTGACGAACTGCCGCCGAATACAAATGTAAAGGAATTTTAATGACGCAAAGCGGTTGATTAATCATATATCACTTCGGATGATAAATATAAAGTCTGTATTTACATCTAAAGCGGATAAACTGCTCACAACAAACTCTTTTTTAAGTGAATTTAATAAAAATACTTCATCAGAACATAACAAGGTGACGCATAATGTTGTTTCGCATTAAGTATGTTAAACTGAGGATGAAACGAATTGAGAGGCAAAACTTAGGAGTGAAGTTACGGAAAAAGGGGAAAATAGTGTCATGTCCCACATGCACGTAATTATTCATAAATTTTCAACCAAAGATTGCTATTTACCAGCAAGTACATTAAAAAAACATAGCTGTATGGATCATGATCATCAACATACAAGTCGTAAGACATTCACTGCTGATCGTAGACCTCTTCCAAATATCACAGGCACTGTTGAACCAGCAATGATTACTTTTCCCGAAGTTTCTTTAAACTTTTCTATCGGCATTTCTATCTTACGCAAAAGATCAGCAAATCTATTATAAAACAAGTTAAATTTAAGCTATTAAAATGTAGATAGACTGCATCTGTAACTTTAAGTGTTTTTATGGTATGAAGGATGACATCAGACAGATACGTGGGTGCGGCATTTCACAAATATCGTAACTCCATGCAAATTTCTAACTTGGATAACCAGTTTTTTTGACACTAGCGAATTCATTCGAAGCCTCGGTAGAATCAATGGTCCTAATCGACTATGCTATGTGCAGAAAGCTATTAACATACAATCACGTATAGTCATCCTACGACTTGGTATTTCGATCTGACTCACTTTGATACTGCGTAGATGTTTTTTGGAATGTCCTGTTAGGTCACGAAAAAAATGGTAATTGATGTTTGAATGTCGTTTTGATGAAATTTGCTATGGATTTGTTTTGTTAGCTTAAACCACAGGAATGGACATAGGATCTTATATTTTGGGGAGGTCCTATCGGATACACTTCCAATCCTATAGGTTCTTTGGTAACAGACATAGAGGGTTCTTGTCGAGTGTTCTGAAGAGTTTTCTTTAGAAACTGATGAACGATTCCTACGCATTAGTTGACTAACTCTACGAAGCTTCGTGGTTGTGCTGTCTGATTTGACATCTTATTTGCCTAGTTTAATATATCCCATAATTCATTGACATACTGCATCTAGTCTGGGCATCTGATACATCCAAACCTGAATGAGGTTAACATGTCTCGTGACCTTGGCGACAGCTCCTCACCTGTCCTTGACCGGCCCGCACCGCCCACGTACAACCATAAAGATCTCGCAATGGACACCAGCGGATATCAACTTCCCTTAATATAAAAGGCCTGGTGACTGTGTTAAAGGAAGACTATAGGTACTACTTAAAGATAAAGATAAAGATAAAGAGACATTTATTCGCAACAAAACAAAACCACATTACACAGATAAAACAAAATCAAGACACAGAAAAATTACTACTTCAACGCCCGTGGAACAAAGCGGAGTCAAATGTTAATACAAATGAGGATGCTGGGCGCTGATGACTAATATATTATGTGAAGAGAGCGAACGTGAGCCTTTTACGGTTGCGGAAGCGTTAAAAAGTATGGGTTTCCTATGTGAGCAAGTCTTATTGTGTCTGTAGCTTGTTTTGGGTTAGTGTTGTCTTGGTACCTATAGAAGACAGAGTAGTTAAAATTGGGAGAACAACACGCTTTGACTGTCATACAAACTTAAATTGTCGCTTCTGGGAATATCCTAATATTATAAATAATCAGACATTTTGAATGCAATGTTGCAACTTATACTGTTACTGGTGTATGTAAGAGGTACGATCCACTGTGACGAATAATCCGTCCACTAGGATCCATTGAGAGGATCTATTAATGAGGTCAAGTGGACTTTTTGTACATTCAAATGTATTAATGGAGTGAGTGAGCTTTAATACACTTAAATCCATTTGCAGTCGTTTACACTTTTTGAGACACTGGGATCCATCAATGGATTTAAATATACAATACAATACAATACAAATACTCTTTATTGAACACCAAAAAACAAAAAACACGGAACAGTACATATAATTATAGACTTCATAAGTCTACACAGCTCCATTTATGGATTCTATTGAACTTTTTTATATCGGGATCCATCGATGGATACTAAATGTCCACAAGTATCCATCAAATAAAGTAATCGAGTGTATTAAAAGTTTAATAATATCCATTGATGGATCGAAATGTAATTAAGAGTGCAGCAGAAGCCATTGATGGATTGCAGAGTAATAAAAATTCTAAACGAAACCAAATAGATTTAACTATACAATAAAACCATTCTACTCCATTTGGATTTGAATGTTAAAAAAGTTCACTTGGCCCCTTTAATGGATCCTATCAATGGATTCTAGTGGACGGAGGGAAAATGTCTAAGGATCAAAAATATCCTAACATTATTTTAATATTTTGCAATGTTGTATATCCCTAACCGCGTAGAAATCGACAGTTTTCAATACAGTATTTAACATCGGTTTCTTAGTGTACACCTAAATCGTCACGAAAAGTTGATATACATTTCCACGAGTCACGTTCGTAAGTAAACTTTTCGACCCGGATGCGCTTGCGCAATTAGTATAGTTAGTATTTGCGCGGTTAGCTCCGTCGACAGTTAACAGACGCTTCCTAGGTCAACCGTGATTTTGCACTTATTCCGTTTTCAGGGCTGCCACGACGTTCATTTCTTTTATTTTTTTATTCACAATTAAATTAAAGCTATTTTCAATTCGTCACTAAATAAGGGCTGTATTAACTGTAACAGTTTTATATGGTTTGACGTTTACTTTGACGTATCTTGAGATGGTCGTCGACTAGCAATCTAACTTTTTAATCCATTCTAGCACATAAGAAGTTTATTTTGAAAAATTAAAAATATTCGTTTCGAATTCCAATAGGCAAAAACAAGAGATCAACATATCGAGAACGACGGTATTATAATCGACGAACGATGGATTAATTTATCAATAAAACTTGTTGGATGACGTACAGTGCACGCACACATATCCATGTACCAAGTAATCGGTATATAATTATAATTGACTTCCCACGATTAGATTAATTATGTGGCACCAACACTTTGACGTCGCGTTCACTGATTTGGAAGTCATTGAGCCTAACGCTGGTAAATCAGTACGCCTACGTTCGGTACCAGGGGGCCTAGTATGGTAGCGATTATCGCGTGACAAAACGTGGATAAAGCATCCGTCACTCTTGTACTACGTGTCAAAAAGTGACGGATGTTTTATCCACATTTAGTTTAAAGTGACATCTAATCTAGGTAGGCTTTATATGTTAACACGAATCTTTGGTTGGGTGGTTTTCAAAAAAGTGTAGTAGGTTAATATAAATATGGTCGCACTTGCTACAGGAGTGAAGATTAAGATTACATCATTTGTGATATAGTAGTATAGGTAGTTAATTTTAGTAACTCATTCAACTAAAATGCCCACACCTAATAAAAAATAGTACTTAAGGCCTATCTATTGGATGGTGTAGCTTACAAAGCTTGCGTCCAAGGTAACGGGTAATATTTGCCGTATGCGATATAACATTTGAGTTTGACAGAAACGGACAAAAGCGTACTTTAACTAATATAGGTGATGTATAAGCGTTAGAAATCACACGAAAAGTAATTCTAACTGGATCGTACTAAATATGCTTGCAATTAAAATACATAAAACCTCTCCAAAGCATACGTAATCTAACCGCATTTCATAAACATAAAGGTACGCAGTAATTCATTCATTCATTAATATTGTATGGGTTTTTTGCCTTTAAATAAACAATTTATTATTATTATTATTAATTCAATAAACAATTTTATATCGTCGTCAGCCCTAGTCGAGATAGCATTTTCTTTTTGTCGGCGGTATCGCTATATCAATCGCGGGTCGATAGCCTTGTACACGCGCCAAACTACAGTCGACAAAAACGAGCTATAACTAAAACATACTATGTTCCTAGATACATGTGGACATGTTACAATTAAAAAGAAGGATTAGGTGTCAATGGGAACACATATGAGTTGTGTGACCACTATGCAGAATTGGGAATTTAATTTAAGTAAACGTACGTAGATCAATTGAGGTATGCGGTATGCGGTTTTTGTCTCTACGCACCTTGCGCTATCGAGGAATTAGAATGTTTAGCAGTTTGACATACGTAAATTTGCCGGGTTATACAGTCGCGATGTGTCATTAGTCGTGTCACGTGGGAAAATGTATAACACGACTAATTGACGTTTACTTAATGCTAAACATTGAAATTCCTTGGTGGGACATCGGCAAGCAACTCTAAGGGTGACTTTTTTTATGGACTGGTTTATGAGCGAATGAATACCAATTATTCAATAGAAAGAGAAGGATAGAGTAAGCACATTTGACCTATCTAAACGCTGTTTTTTTAGGAAAAGCGCGTTGTAAATGATACAGAACGTAATAGACGCAATAACGTCATGTTGCTTCTGTTTTTTATTTGTACCTGTCAACCAATTTGACTGTCAGTCCTAGATCACTATGGAACTACTCTTATGTCAAAATCATATAAGACTTCTTACGATTCGATTTGTTACATGTTTATGTTTTTATGTTTTTATGGCATAGAGAAGGCAAACGAGCACACAGGCCACCTGATGGTAAGTGGAAACTGTGCCCCATAGACATTCGCATTCACAAGACTGCAAGCCTAAGACTGCAAATGCGTTGCCAACCCTGAGGACTAAGACGGAATGCCTCTATGCTAGTCATTACACCGGCTGTCTTATTGTACATAACTTTGACTTAGTTCCATAGTGACCTACACATAATTATGGGTATAGTCGATAAGCCAGTTTAGCTATATTTCTTATGGTTGACGTTTACGTTTTAATTATATCAGTGGTTTTTTTATGGATAGTAAAATACGGTTTATTCAAACAGAAAGTTTATTTTCTAATATAATAATTTTATCTCGTTGTATTTACGTTCATTATTTACGAGTATAATTTCACGTTCATTATTTACGACAGAATAAACTCATACACAATAGCTAAATGAATTCGCGTCACCTACTTAAAGGTCGAGTTTTGTAATTGCCAGATAACACTATCGGACAGATAAATTATAGCTCTGTCATTTCCTTTCTTACTTTACCCTCATATGACAAAGAAAAGAAAAGTTATAGATTAGAAACGGGTCCTTAAAACTGTAATAACACCGTGACGTAACGGTATTAAAATGGCTCCGGAATAAGCTAAATTTTCCTAATATCCACCTAACCACCGAAGGGCCCTTTCAAGGATCATGGCATCATGGGTTATACTTTTGCACTATTCCCTACTAACTTTAGGGCAAGTGGGCCGTTAAATATTATTACTACGCCATAAAATACCGTGTCGTGGACCTTTAGTAAAATCGTTTAAGTGCCAAGGTTCCGTCCATTTCAAATCCGTTTCAGGTTTACGATCAAGATCCTCCTATTAAGAATTTTAATTAATGGATATAAATTGAGAAAGTCAAATTCCTGACTCAGTTTATGTTAAATTCCTGGTACTTTTGCTTCGAAAATATTTACAAAGGTCTATCCTACTAATGTTATAAATGCGAAAGTTTGTGAGTTTGTTAGTCCTTCACGCTGCGGCTGGAAATGATATGCTACTTTTCAATCCGGAAACTTTAAGAGTTCCCGAGGGAATAACTACAATTGAAATCTACGCAAAAAGCTCGGGAAAGAGTGTACCTGAATATATAAAATGCAGTACCTACAATGACTGAGTGACTGACTGACAAACAACGCACACCCTACACCGCTGGACCTAGGCACTTGAAATTTGGAAGGAGTATCCCTTGGGTACCCTAGGGGAGCACTAAGTAAGAATTTTCCGAAAATCTACCCCCAACGGGAAGAAATAGGAGGAGTAGTGGGACGCTAATTCTACACGTACGAAGTCGCGGGCGTCCACTAGTTGATGTGGCTGATTTTTTACATTCTTATTAGGTATGTCTTTCCCTTCTCCTCACTAAGAGAATAGACCTCCCAAAAGGCTAAAATAATCCTAATAATAGTTCCCTTTCTCATTCTTGACAACGGAAGAACAAAAAAAATTAGGTCATGTGTAATGAAATCGAGCACAAATATATTAATTAAATGATTAAATAGCTTATTTGGAAAAGAAAAACAATGTGTTTATATTACTCTCTAACCACCATACCAAAATCGATCTATCACAATTGGATATCATTATATTAATTACGACGGTCATCTACGTATACCTACATGTTACCTCACACAGTATCTGACGTCTCATCCTTCTAGGATCTTTTATTTTTGTGTGTTAAATATGTTTACTTTCTTTCTAACACAAATGCAAAGCCTAAAGTTATTCAGCTATACCTATCACATTCGCGATCAGCATATCCCGGCCTGCCAGTCATACCCAAACACGACCACACCACCAAAAAACAGTTGCTAAACAGTAACCTCGACTCCTATAGCCTCGCGCTTGGCTCCAATATCGTTTGATTGGTCATTTTAACAGCTGTAAATGTTAAGTAGTCGATTGCGGTGGGAAAAAATCGCTTCGTGTTCTTTAATCTAGCTGGCGTATTGGAAACGCCGAGTAATGGTCGAGTCGAGGACCCGAGAGGAATGCGACTGTCGTTCATTTATTTCATTTTTAATCGGCGCGTTATCAGCTGTTTGGTGTGGAAACTTTGGGTATTTCTGGATTAACGTAACTTTCTTTTATATTTGCTCCACGGGTTCTTAAACGCTTGGGGTGTCGCTTGTTTGCTTCTGTACTACTCGTACATTGTAGTGAATAATACGGTTAATTTATCCTGCTTTCTCAATTTAGCTTACCAATGTATACTGAAACCGACTGGGAAAGCTAGATAAATAAGAGCTTTTCCGACCAAATACGGTGTCTTTTGTTTATTCACTACATCTTCGTCGATCGCTTCGTGGCTGTAGTGCTCGTAAAAATTATAGACCCGCATTTTTGCAATAAACATAGTCTACCTCCTTAGACTCATTTAGTAAGGTTACGATTACCCAGTAAATTAGAATAAAAACCGACAATAATAGTAAAAAAAGGTTCCGTTTCCAGTTCACCACCTTCAACGACTTCGCAAAAAGCCACAGACAAACATATCACGTGATGGAATCGCAATAATCCGCCTTACGCGGCGCGCGCGCAGCTAATAGTCGCGGTAAAAAGGGTAAAAAGCTTTAGACAATCAGTGCCCGTGACACTATGGCGGTGCTCGAGTTGCATACAGTTGCTAGTTGTTGGCATTGAATCTGTTAAAACGCGCGATTATACGTGGATTCTACGGGCGCGCGCATGCAATGCTCAGGCGCACGACGCGGTAGTACTGCTGTTAAAAGTAACTAAAAGAATACAGGTGCAACCTATGTAGATTTGAGTAACCTAAGCCTGATTAATGGGGCTAGAATAGAGAAAAACAGCAGCTTCTTATTGAGACACACAGTGATAGAATTCTGCACAAGGGCCGTATATAAACTCATCTTGTAAGAGATCTTGTCACAAGATACCTCAAAAAAATCGTCAAGCCATAGAAAACTAACAATTACAGTCGAGATCAGTTTATTACGTTCCTAAGATTTCTAGTTCTATTGATTTTAATACCAGGGCGGATAGCACTTCTTGGCCCGCAACTTGTTAGTCATTCGGCACTCTCCGTTCTACCCAGTCAATAACGAAAGAGACAGATCGAATATATAAGTTGTGTTGCCGGACAACGTATAGATAAACAAAGTAGACAAAAAATTTGAACACAAGACGTTAGCCTTAAGCGGCAATTGAACTCGGCCAATTAAATCAAGTCAAAACAAAACTTTAAATAAATCAACTTTCTTTCCTCAATCAATCAATGTTCTTTTATTAACCAACATTTTCCTTAAACATTGTAAACAAACTAAAATAAACTTGACTCATTGGTAAACATAGTATTGCATCACTGCACCGACCGAATAAGGGGGACAATCCACTATACAGTCACCGAAAACGCTTAAACGTTTCCTGTTTAGTTTTTATTTGTGGCACGCGTTAATGTTCCCGTAGACAATGACAGGAGGACCCCGCTTTTAACATTCTGTCTATGAATTAACTTTATTACATGCATGTTTATTTTGGATCACGTTTATTTTTGAAGATCGCTGGCAGCTATTAATGCAAGAATAAGTAAATATCGCAGAATCTGAAGTGAGTCTGGTTAGTGATAACACTCTGATAAGGTAACAATTAAAAGAAAATTGTGCATACCTACTCTGAACTCTACATACATAAGATAAAAATAAAAGCTTCATCCCGATTTAGTCATCCCAGTCCCATTTTTAACTTCAAAAGTAAGAATTCGTAGGTAGGAAGAACTCAAATAACAGCTATCATTGACTTGTAATGTTGTTAATATAGCAGACCTTTGGCTTGATGTATTTATGTACGAATGTGCTTATGTAAACTCTTTACAGCACATAAACAATTACAAGACACATTTGCATGGACATAGAAACTGTACAATGACAAACTTATCTAATATGGGATATCTTTTAGTTTTGCTAAGCAACTTGCGCAGTCCTACTGAACCGTGCGCCTCAAAACCAGCTCCGGCGCAAAAACGCGTCTGCGCCGTAATGAAGAGCTGGAAGGGCACGTTTTAATTAGCGACGCGTGCCGGCCAACAGCTACGATAGTTCACTGCTTCTTTATTATCACTAGCAGATAGCAGACAAACAAGCCTTATAAACTCTGTATGTAAGTGGTTAAAGTTGGTGAAGTTTGCAAGCTGCCGTAGCATGCTTAGGGGCAAATTCATTTAAAGTCCGACTTATATCATTATTTTTATTAGCTGCAGGGATGTCTTGGGATCTTTTCCAATATAAAATGAATGGTATATCAATGAGTAATTGGGATTGTTCATATTTTGACAATTGCTCTAATTCGAGGAATAGGGTTTTAAAGCCGTTCTGCATTATTAAGTTTTTGAAATATTTATTCCGGATATTTCGACAAAAGTACATTTAACCTTTCGTTTTCGGCTTCAAGCCCTCGTAGGTGTATTTTGCGGGTTAGGCGAAAACCGCTTGAAATATTTTGTTTTAAAACACTATTACTATCGCTTTTTATGATTACATATCATTTAATTGTTGTATTTTATTAGAAAATGCCAGCCCAAATTTTAAATAATCATGTCGTCCATTTAATGTCTGCTAAATAAAAGAAGGTGGATGCGAAAGGCACAAGACCGGTCTGAGTGGAAAGCCTTGCGGGAGGCCTATGTCCAGCAGTGGACGACTTTCGGCTGACATGATGATGATGATGATGAAATAAAAAAGATATTAAAACAAAACGATTGGGTCAAATACAAAAGTAATGAAATTCGTTTCTTAAAATGACCTATTCTTTCGAATTAGAATGTAAAAACCTTGAGTTATTTTTAATGGTCTATCCCAATTCGGTGAATTCCTGCTCATATAATGAGTCTAATTTAACAAGATTAAAAAAAAAAGTTGTAAAATAGGAGGTGACAGAAAATTTCAAAATTGTACACACAGCTGTCTGTAGTCTGTAAAGATTTCAATTTATACTCATTTAGAAGATCCCACCCCACCGCCAATACGGAATTCATAATAAAAGTAGTTGTGGGTATAATGCTGGTTGTTCTATTTGGCACTATTCGGCACTATCGATGTCACTTGTTTCTATACGTCACCTTTTTTTTTTTATGGCATAGGTAAGGCTGACGAGCACACAGGCCACCTGATGGTAAGTGGAAACTGTGACCCATAGACATTCGCATTCACAAGACTGCAAGCCTAAGACTGCAAATGCGCTGCCAACCCTGAGGACTGAGATGGAATGCCTCTATGCTAGTCATTACACCGGCTGTCTTATCCCCAAACCGGAACACAACAATGCAAACTACCACCCGCAAATGCCTTTGGTTTCTTCCCTAATAAAATCAAAATTTGTACTTAATAAATTGTGTACTTTTATTACACTGTTTACATTATCTTTAGCTCCATCAAACAATACTTTTTCCTCTTCAATGACATTACGTATTCAAGTCTCATCCTCACTTACGTTACTGTCACCGAGTAGCTATCAGATCTCTATCGCCGACGACAAAATCTTATCTTGGATCAGTAACCAAATGAGCTGGTAAGGATCCTCAACCAATTCTTAACACTCTTATTGCAATGATGGTAAGGGTGATGAGGTCGACAACAAACGTATCTATTATGTGTGCAAGCATGAATTGGCATAACTAACGTTTTCGAAATCGGCAGTACATTGACCTGGTGTGAAACAGGAAGCTTTACGTTTAATTTCATTCAAGTAGTTTTAGCTTAAATCGGTGAGTTATCAAGTTTTTGTAAGTGGATAATTTGCCCAATTTAGATCGAAGAACACCTTTTTTAGTTGTGCATTGTTTTCTTTTTTTCTTTTAGGAAATGTATGAAGAAGCACGGGAAGGAAAATCCACTGAATAAATAAGGATCATTTTGTTTACGGCATGAAGAAAACAATCAAACACAGGCCACCTGATGATAAGTCAAGCACACTGATCGCCTGATGGTAAGTGAGCTCAAGTACCCATTGAGATTCGCATTCTCATGACTCAAAATGAGTAAACACCTTAAGCAAATTTTTATATGAAATATTGGAAATAGTTAATTCTACGTCAATCAGACTAAAATGCTTTAATTAAATTGCTTAAATATTGCATTTGTTTTTTTCGAAAATTCGTCTACCTAACCGGGAATCGAACTGACTGAATATAAAAAATCATGTAGCTTTTGTTTTTTTCAACCCTGTACATATATATATAAGCGTACGAGTATGTCAGCCTGTTGTTGAAGATATATCGAAACAGGATTAAGTAACATCGGTGAAGGATAAAGATAGGGACGTTACGCAACAGGAAGCCTACAATGCGGCCCGGCCCGGAATTAGACCGGCTCCGGCCCGGACCGATTTAGAATCGTCAGGAGACAAAAAGTATGTAGGAACCGACGCGCCTAAACGACTAAACAGACCGCCTCTCACACCGCACAGTGCTTTGGTGACAAGTGAAAAAATAATTTTTTTTTCACGTTTATTTTACAATAAAAGGGGCGCCGGTATTTTGGAACCAATATAACATAGGGACCTTCAAAATACCCGCATAGGTACTTTTTTCTCAAAGGCAGCGCAGTTGAGGTTCCTATGATGTTCCGTTGTTTATGGGTCGCGGTGATCACTTACCATCAGTTGACACAACTTGATCTTGTACCTCCTTTGTTCCATAAAAACCTCTATCGCGCTATTCTTTGATTTCTTCTAACTTGAGCTTCAATCAAAATAAATACAAAAAATTAAGCTGCAAACGCACTAAAAGCGGTAGCTTTTTAAATTATAATTAACAAAAAAATAGTAACAATTTATTATGTACGTATAAATCCGAGAGTTCAATTAAAAAACGTAAACGTAAACCTCTAAAGTTTCAATTACATGGCATTGAACGCGATCGACACGGCCAATAACTTCTATGAGCTACGGCGTGCTCCTGCCGTAATTACACCTGAGGCCCGTTTCACGAAGCTACAAGTTAAAAATTACAAGCGGAAGTCTCTATCTAACTCCTTTTACTAGAAAGAGAGTTCCGCTTGTAATTTGTAACTTGTAGCTTCGTGAAACGGGCCACTGGCATACCACAGACAGAGCTCATACTACATAAGGCATGCGGAATTTCTAATTACCGTTTACATACTGTAACTGTTCCAGCAAATGTTTATACAATACAGGTATGTGAGTAAACAACAAAAATGGACGATTGTTTTTATGTGTAAATAAATTATTTATGCGGTAGCATATGCTATTTATAGCGGAGCCAGGTGAATGCGTTTGTAGGTATAAACATAATTATATTATATAACTTTTCTTATTGGTATTTGTTGTAGTGAGTTCATGTGTAAATTATAAGTGTCAATGAACGTCGCTAGCATGCGTAGTTTATATGCTTTCATAAATTTACCTTTTTCGAGTGGAGATCCTTAAGTTATACCCTATTATAAACGCACAACAACTAAAGTATATCATTGTGACCTTTGAATTTGACGAAAAGAGTCAAAGTATACTTTACCTAAAATAGGTTTATTGTACGTATATGAACAAGGGGGATAATTATTACCGAGGGGTGATATGCTAAGAAAAACAATGCCATATTATTATTTCAGGGTTAAAATTATAAGTACGTACAACCCATTATTTTTTGCATTTTTTTAAATACATTTTTTGACCTCTATTTTTGAATTTAACATCTAATAAGTATTTATAAACGACACTATGTTTATGAAAATCGAGGAGCTTACACGGTATGCGTCAACATGTTATTAAATCTGGGCCCGTATTATGGCCACCTTTATCGCGGTGGATAAAGTATCCGTCACTCTCGCACTCACAAAATGGTCGGAAGTGACATATGATTTATCCACGTTTAACAATATCGATAAACAGGACAATAATAGGCCCACAGATTCCATTAGAAGAACTAGTTTTAAATATTAAATATGCGGCAAAATGTAAGCATTTAGAGTTATTTTATAGCAAGCAGTCAGCACACAGGCCACCAGGTAAGAGGACTCTGAGACCCATAGATTTCTCAAGATTTATCTCAATACTGTCATCTTTAGACTCCAAAAGCATTATCAACCCTGATTTTCTTATTCCCACATCGGAACACATTGCATGCTGGCGGTAGATTAAAGGACAAGACGGTGGTAGCGATCCGGACTGACCTTGAACAAGTTTGTACCACCACCAAAAGTTGTCAAACTGATGCATTTGTTGCTAAAACGATTCTTGAAAAAATGACCTTCTGTTAGAGTTTCATGAGAAGCTTCTCCGCAATGATGGTCTGGTACGAAGCGCTTGTAAATTCACTTCATATGTTACCGACGAGTAAAAGACTCATGTGGCCATTTTACCGAATAAATATTTTGAATTTTGCTTCGGTCTGAGTGGCGGCGTCATTAAACATCCAGATATATCTGGCTACGCGACTCCGAATCCGTAACAGACACCGCCACAAAGTGTTCGGCCACTTGACTTATATGGTGAGGAAAGTTTCTTATATAAATAAACTAGAGGACGCCCGTGACTTCGTACGCGTAGAAGACCCCTCAGGGAATTTCCAAAAATCTTTTCTTAGTGGACCCTCTATGGAAAATTCACTAGAAATTTCAAGTCCAAAAGTCCAGCGGTTTTGGCTGTGCGTTGATCGATCAGCCAGTCAGTTTCTTCTAGTTTAGACTGGCTAATGCCAAAGCTTTACTCGCATTTGCCGGAGACCAACATGAAATGAGGAGCTGTCAAAACATGGGAATGAGGAAGATGCAACACGAAATGCAGAATAGTCCCTTTGTTGTGAAGTTGTTGCCGCTTAATATAGTTATTGTCAAAGTATTTTTATTATAATACCAATAGCTCAAGCCTAGAGCTTTGTGCGAGACTAGTTCAATTAGTATGAGGTTGTCCCTAGATATTTATGATTTACTCAAGAACGTCCGTGACTACTACTCCCCCTATTTAACCCCTTAGGAGATGAATATCCAAAAATCCCTCCTTAGTGCACCCCTAGGGTATCTAAGGAATATTCTCTCCAAATTTCAAGTCCCTAGGTCCACCAGTTACCGCTGTGCGTTGATCGATGAGCTAAGCGGAGTTGTCAAAACATGGGAATGAGGAAAATGCCACACGAAATGCAGAATAGCCCCTTTGTTGTGAAGTTGTTGCCGCATAATATATTTATTGTCACAGTATTTTTATTATAATACCAATAGTTCAAGCCTAGAGCTTTGTATGAGACGAGGTCAATTAGTATGAGGTTGCCCCTAGTTATTATGATTTACTCAAGAACGTCCGTGACTACTACTCCCCCTATTTAACCCCTTAGGAGATGAATTTCCAAAAATCTTTCCTTAGTGCACTCCTAGGATATCTAAGGAATATTCTCTCCAAATTTCAAGTCCCTAGGTCCAGCAGTTTCGCCTATGCGTTGATCGATGAGCTAAGCAGATTTGTCAAAACATGGGAATGAGGAAAATGCCACACGAAATGCAGAATTGCCTCATTGTTGTTAAGTTGTTGCCGCCTAATATGATTACCCTCCTATTATCCTTATCCATAAATATGACGGGTAACAAAATATACTTTAGCTCAAAACAGGTTTCCCCACGGCATGAAAAACATACACGTGAATAAAATGGCGACATCTTGTCTTGGTGATAGATAATCAACCTGCGGAAGTAAACGAATAGAGCTGAATAAAAATAAACAAGTCAGATTAGATTATTTCAAGTATCCAGTGCGTTTCACGTTTTCCGTAAGTGAAACGTAACCTTTAACTATCTTAACAATTATTTTAGCAAAATCGTTTTACTGCTACTGCAACAATCTTACTTCGCTTTGGTGAAACGGTTTATCCTTTCAATTGTGTTTTTTTTAAATCAAGTAAATGATGAAACTTGCTCGTTTTATAAATACAAAAAAATACATATTAAAGTGTAGTCATGTCTCAAACGAAGAACTAAAATACGTCAAAGCAATGTCATTTACGTCGAAGAGGAAGACAACCAATAGAAAAATTATGCATTATTTTTTGTAGCACTATATTTGTTTAGGAGCTGTATAATTTAACAAATGAAAATATAAAATCTTCGTTGAAGGTAACACATATTACTCATAGTATAATAAAAAGCCTACCTAACCCTTTTCTGATAAGTAATAACTGACTGTCAAAATAACACGTAATCGTGACTGAAACAACAGGCCTACGCACTTTATTGCCGATAATTGTGTTAGACGCGAAAGTCGGCATAGGGTCTAAGAAGTAAGACACGACACTCCTTGGAACCTTGTGACACTGTTGGATAAATTCACCTTTTTTCGTGGCAAAGAGAACGAGAACGAGCACACAGGCCACCTACGTGGGATTTGAGACACGCCAGGAAAAAGTGACAATTAAGACGAAGAAGTAGGCAAACTTTCCACTCAACAACAACCACGTCATGCTTCTTTTTGTAGCCCTCTTCCGTTCTTAACTGAATACTCACATTCGTTTACAATTACATATAAGTCATGGAATGTAAAGGCGCCCCTAAGCTAGCTTTCCGAGTCGATCCGCAGACGGCATCGCAGGCGACACTGCGGCTGGCGGCACTGCTCACTACTGCAGGCTGCAGGCCGCAGTATCGCCGCGCTGGGAATCAATTTTTTAGAGATTCATAAAAACCAGTGGTGTCGCTTGTATTTTGCAGTTGCAGTCTCGGAAGGCCAGCTTTAACTGTACTGTACAATTACAGTTGTTACAATTAACACGTATCGTGACTAAAACAACAGGTCTACGCACTTTATCGGCGATAATTGAGTTAGACGCGAAAGTCGGCGTAGCGTCTAAGAAGTTAGACACGACACGTGACACGAGAGCTTGAGACTGTTGGCCAAATTCAGCACACCAGGCCACCTGATGCTAAGTGGGATCTGAGACCCATAGACGATTGATTCCTAATAATCCTAAGACCGCTTATATGTACGCTATACAGAGGACTAAGATTAAATGCATCTATGCTTGTAATATCACCGGTTGTCTTGTCACCACACTGGAACAGCAATGCGAACACTGTTGCTTGGCGGAAGGTTAAAATATAACGTCTTCTCCGCAATGACGGACTGTAGTCGGGTGAATATTTGGGCGTTTCAACCGCCGTCATTGTTGTCTTCAATATATTGACGAAAACAATGATAATTACCAGCAACTTTTGATGTCAAAGTCAATGGACCCGGGGGTAGTATTAATTCCATTTAAAATCATAAGACAATTAAAAAGTTTATCTTGAATAATATGCGAAGACAATAATGACGGCGGTTAAAACGCCGAATAATCACCCAGTCCAAAGACTCCAAATGCGTCATAAGCCCTGTTTCACCGGTTATCTTCTATCTATTACCAGAACTCGACTGTACATATACGTATTACCACTAAAAGTTGTCTAATTAATGTATTTGTTACAACAATGCATGAAAAAATGACCTGCTATAGTTTCTTGTTGCGCTTCTTTTCCGCAATGATGTTCTTTTCCGAAGCGCTCGTAGACTAACTCCATATCACCAACGTGTACCTAAAAAAGTCTGCATGTGAACAATTTCCTGAATAAATATTTTGATATTGATTTTTTTACATTCCTTCACTGTGTAGCATTGTGTACTGACTGTAAAAATTATCAATATTCTGAAAATTAACTTCTAATCCGACTTCTACCTACTGTAAACATAATGAGGAACAAACCACCAAACAATATATAATAAACGTTTGTACACTAATATACTCAGGAGCAAAAATACCGGGTCAGAGTACGTTTTTCATACAAACGAGACTAATTCAAAGCCTTGGTTCAGGGGTTGTTTTGAGTGAGGTTTAATGGTAGATAGTCCAAGGTTCAATAGAGGAGGTAAAAAGTTCTTAAGATACCTACTTAACTCATCGCACAATCGGTTTACACCACTACTGGAGAGTTTGGGTCAACATTTGGATTTCCTTACATTGTATTGCCATTTTAGATGTTTTTCTGAACAGGCACTATTCCAGCGTTAACAGCAGATTCATTCAGTTGGGTATCCTAGGCACTCTGGAAGTCCAGTATCGATACTCGGGGTATTTAGCATCAGATTTCACTAAAAGCATTCCTTGGCGAGGAACCAAGGCGTCGAAATAGCCTCTTTAGTATGAAAAACGCACTCTGACCCGGTATTTTTGCACCTGAGTGTATTTCTTATTCATAATTATCACACAAATAATATCCCTTATCCAACATTAGGCATTCCTATAACTCATCAACTGTAAAACTAGCGTAACCAACAAGGAGAGTTAACTGCCGATTCTCGAAGACAATTAGAGTGACGCACGATTGGTTTATTTCGAGTTACGTAGCATCACGCATGACCCTGCGTGAGGTGATAAACAAAACGAGATTCTTTTAACTTTCGCTACATCTACACACGTGGATACCAGCGACAAAAAGCATGCTTTTAGTACCAGACTGCCTTTTTAGAATACGAATGTTGACGTCAGCAGTGCTGGACTGAGTAGATTCGTTTTTGCTTAACACAAATAAAACATTACAGACATTTGAATGTAACTACAGCTTCACAGATAGCGTCAAGAGTTTGAGTTCCAATTAGTTATAACATAAACGTTTGCTTCATTGATTGATTGAATGTACAACAGAATGGCAACACAGATATCGTCAGACGAATCCTCGGATACCGTATATTGTGTCAGTCGACATTAGTGGCATTATCAGGTAAAAGGAATCCACTAACAGACGTAACCGATCAGGTATTCAACCAAAAACTTTCCATACGTAAGCAAAATGAACATATTTGAAAATCTTATCTAAATTACATTTATTAAACTTTTTTATAAGGGACTCATTATATTAAAAGTCAAAATTTCTTCTGTTACTAAATTCATAAATTATACACATTTAATTCAGAACCACATATTAAAATGCACACTTGGTAAAAAAAGATTCCAATGTAACATGTATTGAACGAGCTAAACCGCCCGTATCATGCAGAATAAATGATATTGAGTCAAAATAAAATAATCATAACGTTTATACTTAATGACTATCAAAGGATTTTAATGTGATATCGAAATCAGAGGAGTTACTTGAACTTATCCAGATCACAAGTCGTGGAAACGTGCAACGTAAAATCAACCATAGTCGATGTCCAATTCAAATGTCATAATGCCACATAAGGACAGATCATAAACTTCAAGCACACCTTAGCTATTGCACGTTTATGAATAAGAGGGTTTTACTGTAAGTTCTATTTTTTTTATTAGAACATTATTCATTAAACACATTTGATAAAAACGCATACGCCAATTCCAGACCACGCCGGCCTCCGTCAATTCCCTACATAGAGGACTCATTATCGCATCGTTTGGCAGTGATCGTGCTCCCTAAGCACCCTGAAGCAGTCTGATGTCAGAAACATTTGCATGAGTCACCGGATCTGTAGCCCACAAGAGAGCACTGTCAATAAGTCTGCCGTACTAATCAAGACGACGTACTTCTTTAAATTAGTTCGATTATAAAGTGTCACCTTGAACTCGGAATGCAGACAGTGAACGACCGCATTTACGTACAATTAGGCATTTAGTGTTAGATGAATAATCTAGACTGTTCCTTATCAGTAGGCAAGCTTGTGAAAGTATGCTATCATGATTCTAGTGAAGATATAGAATGTTGACGCATGTACAACGCAAACACGAAGTTTGTTGGTCAAATTGTTATAGCTTCTACTAAAATAACATTGAGAATATAAAATCGAATCAGTGCTAAAAACGGAGAAGAAACTCCCAATTTCGTTAAATCCCCAATTAAATATCCAAACCGACAACTTAATTCCTAATTGGCCGCACTCAAGGTTTTGGGCAAAACAAAGTCGGCCGTTATCACAACATCGCAAAGAGTTTCTGCGAAGAGAATTTATCGTTTAAAACCCCGAGGGTTGTTTACCCTATACTTCCTTTCAAGGGACAAAAAAATAAATTAAAAACACCTAATTCAGCGAAGATATCGGATAGGTACTAGAAGTAAAAAGTACTTGAATGCCTCGACATATACATAATGTTTTAATTACAAGAATAGCAACAATAACGCATAATATTTCAACTTTTTCTATTCCACCGTTTAAAAAGGGTCTAAGCAAGTCGCAACATGTTCTTCGAAACATCTGCTGCGACCAAATTGAGCTCGCGTGATACAGGTGTCGGCAATCCTTGACCCTTAATAGTTCATAATTTCATTAATAACCTTAGTTTCCGGATATCATTAGATAGTGGAGCAACAGGTTGCCGACTTTTGTCCTTTAGTAATTAACTGAGGTACAAAAAAGCGCCAATTTCCTCAGCATGTTATTATTTGTCGATCAATTTTCAATCAAACGTAGAGCGTGACTTGGTAGTGATTTTTAACGGAACGTATACCGCTGTGCTTTTAGAAGCGTCGTAATAATACCGTTTGGTTTCAATTGAAATCAAATTACTTACCTGTTAATAAGTCATCGCCCTATTACAAGTATTACAAATCATATTAACGTTTCCATCGGTCACGAGTACATTAAAATTAAAGAATCATCTGTCAGCCTAGAAGATTAGACAAGATAGATTTAAACTAACGGACATTCAAGTCCCGCAAAACACAAACTAGTAGAAAACGTACAAAACCTCATCAGCATAATGATGAGCGCCAAACGAAGCGCCAAATTCCTAAGGATAAAAACTAACAACAAAGCGAAAAAATGTATCTTGGAGGCGCCAAATCGCCGCCGGCTTTCCAAGAACTTCAACCAATGAGGGTGAAAAAGAGTGCCGCCAAACGGCTTCACAAGCCGATGCACCGATATTGTACGGGGCTTAACAATTTGCCGATAACAGGAACGTTTTTGTGGAGGTTATAATTGATATTATCTTAAATGTTTTTTTAAATATCATAAAAATGCCGGAAACTGAATATAGAAATACAAATCAACAGTTTATTTAAGGATCAGGAATTCTGCGGTCCTTGTCGATGACGAAATGATCTTCATAAGATTTGTAGCTGGTACTGGGTACAAAATAAATATATTTATAGCTAATAAATGTTTTACAGTCAAAAGTAACCGTTTCAAGTGCCATTTCAGAACCAAAAGGAACCAACATAAACAATTAAACTAAGGAGTATAGAAGTAATTAATCGTTGATGTACTTGAAAAACAACGACTTTATTCTTCTGGGACGCGACACCTTACGCTTTGTCATCCGAATCATTGTTCACCAAGGAAAATAATAAAAATGTATTCATCAGAAACAACAAAAAGGAATCCTCTTACCGGGAAGACGCGTTCATTTCTCCAGCTACCCGCAAATGGAGGAGAACAAAGGTGGAACGGGACGCATTGTTAGGCTTTTGTCAACCGCGGGCTGGTTCATGAATCGAAATCTATGGGTGGTATATGGCGGGCGTTATTTTAACTATTCCTAACGATTTCGAGAAAAGGCAACACTATTGTTTAGCTATTGACCGTTGTAAAACAAATATTATCCGGGGCGTCATTTATGACACTTCTTTTTTAATGGAGGCAGATGTGAGCGGAACAATAAGGAAAGGTGCGCGTGAGGTCGCTTTGTTTCAACAACTGTATCTATTCGTAAAATTGCCATCACCTGCCGGTTCCTTGTTAAAAATCATTTCATCGTCGTCGCGACCTTCGTGTCCACTTTCGTTGTCGACCAATTTGTGTCCGGCTTTTTTGATTGGGAGTCGGGTTTCATTTGTCCCTCAATTAAAGACAAATGCTGGGCATTAACCTTAAGTTCGGTCAGAACAATCTGTGGAGCTTACATTACTAAAAAGCTACATCAAAATTGAAATCTTTAAGGGGATTATTAACAGAGACGCTTAAATCACGTATGTAGCTCATTTTCACGTTACCCCTAAATCAAGTCAGATTCCCACGATTTTTAAATATTTTTTAGTTATTATGAAAAACTAGGAACTTTTCTGTTTTTTTTTAATTTGTTTCATTCTTAGAAATATTTTCTTGGAAAGGCAAACATACAGACATATTTATTCGTAATATCTATCAGACCGTAAGGGGTGAGAAACGCTATTGCATTTTGTATAGAAAATTTCACTCTCACAATAGCCCCAACAAAGATTTTTGCGAAAAAATAACATAGGTATATCCTTTTCATGTAAAAAACGAGTTATCCAGACGAGTATAAACGCGTTCAGTAATCGCGAATGACATCTAGTAGAGATACGATCGTTAAAGTGTCACCAAAACATCTTCGGCGACGACCACCTCTCTGCGATTCTGACAGGTGCTCCACCAGAAACGTTGCGTCTTTGATCGCTCCTGCGACGACTTTTTAATTGGTTACTGAAATCTTTTATGGGCTTACACAAAGAATGTTTGGCCCAACATTCGGCGTTACGTTTTACTACCGGGTTGATAGCATCTCCGAGAGGCAAATAGATTTTTTAAATTGCAGTATCGTTTTTGTGCGTGCGGTCGAGCGCTGATAAATTAGGGTGCTTAACTTATAATTCTAAATATTAGTTCAGTCGGTATTTTTGTAGTTTAGGAAATTTAGTATTGTAATGTGATTTATTTGGAAAAAACGGCTTACTGTTGAGTTTCTTGCGGCGCTTCTTCTCAACAGTGGTCTCTTTGGAAGCGCTGGTAGACTCAGACTTGTAAAAGTGCCTATAGGGCCTACTTACAAAACTTTTTAAATAAATAAATAAATAAATAAATCTATTACAACTAACAAGAAAGTTTGTTTGTCAAATACAGATATCGTTATGGCTATTATCTGAGAGTAATAGATAAAGATAAACGTAAATTGGGCCTTGGACCAAATTTAGAGCCGTGAGCAGAAGTTTCATTGAATAAATAAGTAAGATATTAATAAAAAAACACTGTCCTGTTCCTTTCCGTTGTGTGCATAGGACTACTATAGGCCATTTCACACGTTCACAAATTTCAACTATCACTGCTCTGTCTACCCTTCCAATAGCAATTAGTTACAATATTTCGAATTGAGACAAGCCCATCATTATTTCACCTAATGAGCACATCCGTCAGTTAGATCAACCAACCGATGTTATCACTGGTAAGATAGATTTGTAACGCATTACCGTTCGTGCGGACCGACAGGTGATGTCTGTCAGGCCGTAAATTAGGACAGTCCTTTACTAGCAAACCCCTACATCCAAAACGACATAAAGCCATAGACCAGTAGATATTATATGCCCTTTCGTGACCGAAAAGATATGATGAGCATTTGAACTGTTATTCACTTCCCGATGTCTTTTTAATGTGCGTCTATTGATTGTTATTTTTTCAACGCTCTTACAGTTTTTGTGGACATTTTCGGTTTTGATGTTGATTAAAGATGTGGCAGGTGTATTTAAACAATAACAGAATTCCCTTTCTAAAAACCACTGTAACAGTTATTTCGTTTAATTTCCTAAAGTCGGAACACAGGTGGAAAGGAGTCGCATCTTCACAAAAACACCTTTCGCAATACTTGCTTAGGTATTCCAGGAGCTAGTCAACTGATTAATGAACTCAGTAATGGATATAATACATTCGAAAATAATATTGACCTTTTAACTTGGTTAACCTTCATCTAGTTCTAGTATTACTTATCGTCACACATATACCGTGTTCATTGTTACTTGTCTAATACATTTAAAAGACATTTAAAGAGACATTTATTCGCCACAAAACAAAACCACATTACAAAGATACAAAAATATCAAGACACAGAAAAAATGTTGCGAAACGGTCCCAACTCAGCATTCGCTAGCCGTAAAGCCAGCACTGGTCTTCCGTTGGAACCACTTGGTGAAAAAACGGAAAGTGACACATTTAACACAAAACAACGCTAAAAGAAAAACATCAAGGATCAAACACAATAATTTATTAGAGATTATCTCATACAATATTATCTTATGCAGTTAACATTTCTAACCTCAAAACGAAACTATTTGGCTAAAACAGCTCTTTTATCTATACTAACGTAATGGGTAATCTCTGGACCTACTGAACCGATTTTGAAAATTCTTTTACTTACTAATAGGAAGCCACGTTTAACGAAGTAAACATTTTGGACATCACTTGGCCAATGAGATCTATGATGGCTTTATATTAATTAAAATAGCTGTTTTAGGGTCATTCCCACCTGTTACCACCATTTTGTTACCACTGGTAACAACTGGGATTTTTTTCCCACCTGTTACCACTGGTAACTACTGGGACTAAAAAATCCCAGCTGTTACCACTAACTACTGGGTTTTTTTTCCCAGTAGTTATCACCAAATATTTTAGTTATAACAAATGGGAGAAATATTCCCACTTATTACCACCGAGTACTTTAGTGGTAACAGGTGGGGAAAAAAATCCCAGCTGTTACCAGTGGTAACAAATTGGTGGTAACAGGTGGGAATAACCCCTGTTTTAGCCTCAATAAGGTTTATTATGAGGTAAGAAAGTTGTTTACAAGCAAGAACGAACACGGCATAGACAAGAAACGCTTAGGAAAGAATTGATCATAAAAGACGTTAAGCTCCCAAAAGAAATCAATTAAGATCATAATAATGAAGCACCACCCAGAAGCTAGATACCCAATTAAAACCACAATTACAATGAATTCCGCCATAATTGAACATAAAAAAAAACAGAAGGCTCGCGTGTTTATTTAATCCAAATAATTATACGGTATAACCTTGTATTAAAGAGGCGGAGTACACGTGCCCTTAGGTAAAGGACCTATCGACACACAAAATAATGTAGAGCATTCACTAAAATTAAGCTAAACCTTGTCTTAAACAGGTTAGAGTCGCATTTATAATAACACATTTAAGGAAAACGCAAAATTATTTTTAAACAATAATGTTCGCGTTGCAAAGTCTTCAACGAAGCCCTTATTATTATAAAATTAAGGTTCATTTTTATTCGTTCAAATGTTTTAACTTAGGGTGCGCAATGTTAAAAAGGTAAGTAGTAATTTGGTGTAACACGATGTTCGTTTTTTTTTTGTAGAACACTTTTAATTATGATTTACGTAATACTTGTTATTAGTCAAACATTGTGTCATACTCAATTGGTAAAGGACACATACCCTATGATTAGAAAACGAAGTGGGAGTAGAAATAGAATAGATATAAATAGCATATTTTATTTGTGTCATTTTGTCCACTTAAAACACTGAAAGCCCTAATAGGGTATATAAATCAGCTCATTAGTAAAAGAAAAATAGAAAAGTAGCTCGCCCCCAAAGTGGAGAAATTACACAAATAAGTTAAAGCAAAATTAGCTGCAAAAATGCTGGTGATTGTCGAAAATACTGACTTTCGTAGCATCGTATGACTGCTCCGCAACATCTATGGGCCAAGAGTGGACTAGGATCGCAAGCGCATCCAAGGTGTGCCATCTAGTTGAAGTTTTCAACAACTAACTAGTGAACTGTGTTATGTGTGTCAATGTTTAAAAACGGGAACTCGAATGACAGGCGACACCGCGTTCTAAAAATTAATAATTCACCGTTTTATTGAAAATTAATGTCTTTAAAAAAAACATTATAGACAAAATAAAAAATTGAAGATGAATATTGGATTCGTTTTGCAACCCTAATTTACCCCAAGTTTCTTTACGCCCTAACCGTGACCAAATATATTAAATTAAAAAACACATTTTTCAGTTTGACAGAGACAAACGTGGTTTGCTTGCATTATATTTGCATATTATTGGAAGGGTCCCGTAAAATACTTAAATGTCACCTGAAGCATCGAGCCTCATTAGGGCTGTAAATCAAAAAAGGCACCCCTTATTTACTGAATCGATCGTTTAAGGCTGTTAGGGAAGAAGTCAGTTAATCACGTAATTTATAATATAATGGCTGATTTACATCACAGAACTACATTGAAGAGTTCGTTTTCAATTTTCACATTTGAGGCGAGAGATATTGTAACGACGCAATGTACCTACTTCTACTGGCATGCTTTTGCTGACCCAATGTAAATCAGCCATAAGAGGTTAAAATCCGATATTAGAATGTTTAGCAAACTTATTGGCATATCACTAAAAATAGGCATATTGACTATGTCAATTAATCACTATCACTACATAAGAAAGCTCAAAGTCACTCAGAGGGCTATGCTCGGGCTTTCTCTGCATGATAGAATCAGAAATGATGATATCCGCAGTAGAACTAAGGTTACCGACATAGCCCGAAGGATAACTAAACTGAAGTGGCAATGGGCGGGGCACATTGCTCGCAGGACTGATGGCCGATGGGAAAAGGAGGTTCTGGAGTGGCGTCCGCAGACCGGAAGTCTAGCTGTAGGTAGGCCTCCAACAAGATGTAGTGACGACCTCGTCAGGATAGCGGGAGCGCGGTGGATGCGAAAAGCACAACACCGGTCTGAGTGGAGAGCCTTGGGGGAGGCCTATGTCCAGCAGTGGACGTCTTTCGGCTGACATGATGATGATGACTACATACTATAAAAGAAAGTCCGCCGCGTTTGTCCCTCTGTATGTTCGCAATAACGTCAAAAACTATTGAAAGAACTTTCATTCGGCTTTCACCATTAGTTAGATAGTTTTTCATTGAAAGTTTTTATTTATAATAAATTCTGATTTATGTACGGGTGACAGAAAACTCAGATAAACCGAAGCGAGGCCGGGTTGCTAGTGATAAATATTTTTGCAAAAATCGATGTTTTTTAACAAGGTTGCTTACGTTTTGGCAAGAGAATTTGGAAAGTAGACCAATACTAAGTATATTTTCTCCTCGACTTCGGCGTTCTATGTATCCTTGTTTACTTGGGACAAGGTCAATTTATAAAAGATTGTCTTTAGGGCATTTTTTCTACTCGGTAAACCCTAATAGCTTTGGACATGTCATTGTCCTCGTCTTGTTTTTAACTCGGTCGCCCTTACTATCCTGTAAATAAGAGCTATGTTTCTCCGAGTATTTTTATTAATAATTTGAAAGCAACTCAAATATATTTTTCATCTCTCCTGTTCGGAAAGTTTAATTTGAATGGGTGGATAGCCGGGTGGAAAATTGCGTTTTCATCTCTAGGGTGGAAAGTAAATTATTTTTAATAGTTACGATTGGCCACGGAGTCTGAGATAATTGAGCTACGTCATATTATTAAAATAAAAGATTTTCATATATCTAAACTCGGCTATACGTTAAACGATGTATTTATTACGGCCTATAGGTTCATATGAAAATCATTTTAAGACTGGTCTATTTTTTTCGCAATTACAGAAAATCAACATTTAAAATTATTCCTCTATTCTGCTGCCCGCCATAATGCCGTGATAGCATAGCATGACACTTTTTCTTTCACGTTTCGGCATGGCCAATATGGCCATCTAGAAAATACACTACTGCCAACATTAGAAAAGTTTAATCGAGTTGGTCACGACCAAGGAGCTTATTATACAACAAGGAGGTTGAACACCGAACATCCGTTCAAAACAAGAAATTTGACCTTTATTACGTCACGAATATATTCCATCTCTTTCTTTAGTTAGGGTAAGAATGAGATGGAAGTCATGCTCCTTGGCCGTGACCAACTCGATTTAACTTTTGTAATGTTGGCAGCATGTGTATTTTAACTTTTTTATGAATCTAGAAAAAAAAAGTTTTCAATAGATAAAGCGGGAAACGAGATTAAATATATTTCCTCACAGTCGAAATGAAAAGTAGAGTGTCTAACTCGGGTGAAATTACCCATTTCCCCTCGAACTATTGGCGCTCTCACTTCGTTCGAGCGCCAGAAATATCTCGGGTGAAATGGGTCACTTTCAACCCTTGGTTATCAATCTACTATTATCTACATCCATATCATAACTTCCCTATTATATGTTGAGAAACGATAAGCAAACAGCCTATATTAAGAAACCTGTATCTGTGGTTGCACTTTAATGTTAACATTAAAGTATTACATGTCATTAAAGTATCGGTTATTGATGTAGTTGCATCTTAATGTTCACTTTAAAGTTTCGGTGACCGACACTTTAAAGTGAACATTAAGATGCAGGTTCTTTAAGATACAAGGCAACATGGTACAATTTTCTCACATATTGTAGAAAACTTATGATATGCATGTAGAAAGTTATGTATGCGACTGTACGCATAATTAGGCATTAAAACACTCGTGTGATCTTATTATGAAACTCACCTATCGGCTCGTTTCATAAAACCACACTCGTGTATTAATGCCTCTCATTATGCACCAGTCACATAAATAACTATTAAAATATCATGGCAGTTAATGTTTGCATTCACAGTTGTTATAGAGAGAAACATCTTGTCTAATATCTAACCCATTCAGCGCCTGTGATCACAATTAATACTAACTTTCGACGCTCCCTGGCGTCCTTGGCGTGTAATGGGTCAAGGTACCAGGGAGTCCTTAAAAACTGCGGATCCCCCATTCATTTATTCAAACATTATCGTGTCCGCCATTAGCATATTTTAATGCGGCAGTTTGTTTTTTTTTCACCGTGGCGCCTTCGGGACGCTGATGAATAAATAGGGACATTTAGGTAATGGGGACACGTAAGGACATGGCTTTGGTTTGTATACCTACTTATATAACTCGATTTTCATCTTGAGTAGCATTTTTCATATATGGACATTTTTAGCTTTACTGTGCTCTTAAGATATATAGCGATTAGTAGAAAGAAAGAAAGAAAGAAAGACATATTTACTACACAGAAGACACACAAATAAAAGAAAACAAACAATGTGACAGAAACAGCACGGAGTGTGTGTCCTCGCGGTAGCGAATCGGGCTGATTTTCAGCCACTACCGTTTTACTATGAAGCAAGCAAGCACGATGTGCGAAAAAGGGTTGTATGGCCCCAGAGCTCAGAAGATAACGTCCGAGGTATAACATATGTTATGCATATGACGTGCAGCATCTGTTCTTATGCCTTAGCTTGATAATGGTCGCGACCTAACATGTTTTTCCGTAACCACAACCACTACCCTTTAAATTACCATTTTTAAATTAACGATGCGGTTAGGCTAGTTTGTAGTGACTCTACAACGGTCCCTGGTTCAATCCAATGCAAACAGTTCGAGAAATATAAGACTAGAAGGCCGATCTTGGCTGTGAGTTGTGAACAGGGACCGGAACCGCTTACCCCTTAAATGGTTTGGTACATCTAGCAGGCAGGCAGGCCTAGACGGAGATGCCGGGACGACTTGTACGGATTCCTCTTCAACTGGCCGATGCTCCTAGAGGCACCTAATAGGGACTCATGGAGATCAAGGGGCTTTTGCCCAGCAGTGGGACACTCATATAGGCTAGGAAAAAAACCGTACATCTCGACCGATCTGACGAGTTCCAAATTGTTAATTGTTTAAATTAATTTATAAATCCAGCTAAACGCGAGTCGGACCAGCACCCTGAGGGTTGTGCAATCTTTTTTTTTTGTCATTCTACTTGTTCATCTTTGAGAAAAGCACTATTCATGCTTCGACCATTTAGAGAGAGAGAGAAGATGTCAACATATTTATTTATAAATTAATTAAATAATTAATGAGTAACGAGTTAAAGCATTGCGACGTTGAAGTAGTAAGCCGGTGGCTTCTGCAATGTTAGATTGAGGGTGAAAGAAACCATACCTAAGCCTTCCAGTGACTCAGCGTTGTACAACAGAGCAGTAAATTAAGAGGCCACATATGATTAAGGCGGTAGTGTTCCACGATGTAGATCTCAATAATCATAACGCCTATGTGTGTTCTTTGAATATATAATTACTTTGGTCATATTTCCTTGAGACTGGAGAACACGATTAGAAACAAAATGTTCGATAGTATTTTCAAACATGACACCTTTTTCACATGTTTTTGGTTGAATCTTCGAAACCCTACTACTTATAACTCATATATCCTGCTAAACCATTTTTTTTAAATATTATTTTTGGTTTTAAAGTTAACACCATTTTTTTTATTCGACGCTGCAATCAAGGCGCGCGCAAACTATCTCCATCTCATGATCATTGCGCAGAAGCACATAAAGCCAACCCTTTTGAATCATGAGTGGGCGTCGAAGCATGTGGCGTCATAAGATTTAGAAGTCGAGAAGAAATAGCGATTGCTAGGCCAAACCTAACATACATGTTCCCAGGTGGTCTACTCTCAGCCTGGCAGATCAAATGGAACATCGAAGCGAACCACCACGAAGCTTTAAATCCAATATACCAGTTTATCGCCAACAAACATAAACAAACTGACTCTCCGACAACAATGGACGGACAGCGTTTACGACGTTTTTATTACTGTGAGTAAATACCTTAGTGTTGCGGTACGCACGACAGAAACCGCCGGGGTCTCGGAAGATATGTATGACATTTCAGAAAGAATTACATCGCCACGAAACGCAGATAATGGACTTTCCTAAATGAAATTTATCTGTCGGTGAAAGGAATAAAACTTACACAACTTTGCCTATTCCTCATAGGCAAGATATGTTGTGATCGCTAGCAACAACCAACAAACCAAAATCTAACGCAACCCACTGTTTAGTATGAATCTCTATATAGTATATAACTAGGGTTAGGATTTTGGTGGCATTTCGTGGTTCTAGAATCCATGGAGTCGATATTTCCTAATTATTATAATACATAACACATTGATTTTGACCTTCGGTATTATCATATTCAAAAATGAACTAAATACATATTTAGTTCGGTTATTTCATACCTATTAATATTTGCTTGTTTGTAACGCTTTCACATCAGAGATATCTTCAATACCAAAATTAATTTAAATTGGTGCGGCCGAATAACGAATAAAAATATATTTGAAATATTAAAATACTGAAGGTCAAAATAGAAGTGTTATGTATTATAATAATTAGGAAATAGCGACTCCATGGATTCTGGAACCACGATTTGCCACCAAAAGTCCTAATTCTATATATAACAAAGTCGCTTCCCTCCGTCTGTCCCTCTGTATATACGCTTAGATCTTTCTAACTACACTGAAAAAAAAGTGGATCAATCAAGTCGACTTTTTGCTTGATTAGGAAAAATATAATTGTATTCATTATTTAATTAATCAAATTCATAAACTATACTTTGTACCTACAACAAAGTTCATTTGATCGAAGGTTTAATAAAGTAACCATGTTATATTTGATCAGCGTCTTGATCAAATTTTAATTTAATTATTCACTTGACTCATGGATTTATGAAATTGTTTGAATTTATTAAGTATAGTTTATTAATAGTATCATTGAACTTAATCACACGAATCCTGTTAAATCATTAATTAAATTAAAAGCAATTGATTAAATTAAACAGGAAAAAGATTATATCTAATAATCAACTTATTAATATTAATCAATGTACTTGATTAAAACAATCATGTCGACTTCATGCACGCAAACATAACAACAATCCACTAATCTAGTTTTGCGCATGGAAAAACGCCACATGGCGCCACCGTCCACTAATCTATATGGTAAATTTTAGTTCTTCTTTAGGCCACTTGCAAAAATAACTTCTCCCACCTTACAACCGGACGGTTTCTTTTCAAATTGGGCTTAGTCAGGTTGGTTGGGTGATGAATGACGTCTGACGTCCTCTTTTTACGCGTTCGCTCAACGGCGTCATTGAAGTGTAGTTTTGTTAAAAACGGTTTTTAGTTCTTGTAAGAAACTGTTACTTTTCCGTTTCTTAAAACGGTTACTGCAAAAACGACCCAGCACTAAAGTACATAAATGGAGGAAGTCGAAGACCTATTAAATGCGTGGGGTCTTCCAGAGCTGGTGCCTATATTTAAGGGTGAGTACCTACACTTTATCATACTATACGTGTATATTTACGCCAAAATCGTGACCTACAATGAATAAAAGTCCAAAAGGCTCTGAAATTGATGCTTTTGCATGTAAGTCGAGTACCTACCTACTTACCTACGTTAAAGAGTAATGTTAGGTTATCTAGGTTCTACTCTGCGCAGGAATGAACCGGCTTTCAAAAATGTTCAAAAATAGTTTCTAGAAATTCAAGCCCTAGGTACCTATGAGATTCTAATGTAAGCGTACCTATAGTTTATATTATAGGTGTAATTTGGGAGTGCCTGATGAAACTGTAGGCAGGTTTGCTAAGGCTTGTTTCGACTACAGCCACAACGTTACGTTATGAGTTATGATTCCCTAGTGGACGCCAGAAATAACGAGCCTGCTTATACAGTGAGGAAATATACAGTGCAGTTGCCAGTGAAACGTTACTATAATAAAAAAGCAGAGTAAACTAGCAGGGCTCAAATCAGCTCTTATCAAATGTTTTTTTTATTGTAGCAAACGAAATAAACATTCATGCGTTGCCAGCTCTAACTAGGGATGACATTAAAGAACTGATACCACAAGTAGGCCCTAGAGCCCTATTTGTCAGGATATGGAGTGGATGGAAGAACGAATTTATGACAGACTTGCCCAGCTGCAATGTTTCTCTAAGTGTGAGTGAATCTATATTATCTTAAATATTTAAGTACACCTAAGTTTTTTCTTTTCAGTAATGTTTTTCTTAATTAATAACTAATTCAATGAAATGAAACCATAACCGAAGCTTGAGGTTGCGGGTTTGAATCCCGCAAGGGGCACATTTTTATAAAAAGGAACTACACTGGCCCGCAAAACTAAGTATCACACTTAATACTATAGTATTAAAAGTGTGAAACTTAGTTTTGCGGGCCAGTTTATTTTGGGTAGGTATGTAGATTATGTACAGGGCGACTGGATATTCAATACCATCCTTTTTTTGTAGAGCTTATATTTTTATTAGCTGAAAGTGTTTCTTTTTGCCATAATATTGGCCATTGAACTGAAGAGTTTGTACCGGTACAAGACTAATGAACATTAATTATTTTTTGTTAACTATTGTATCTCATTATAATTATGGCTAGTAAGCCAAGGAAGTTTTTACAACGATTTTTAAGCTGCATGTCAACCATTTATTTAAAAAAAACATGGTCTTGCAACGAAGTAATTACTTTTTTGTTTCTTTTTATGGGAGTTTTAGTTTTATTTCATAAAAATGAAATGTAGCATATGAGTTTAGTTTTCTGTCATTACGTGGAATTACTGACTTTTTCACTTCCAGAAAATACAATAAGTAAAAAGAGTTAAAAGATAGCAAATTATTTATATTTCTTTGTTATGAATTATTTTCTACAATTTCGAAAGGAAACTTACATCTTAAATATCTCGGAAACCCATAATTTTCGTCTAGACTCCTAGATGACCTAAATTCCTCGAAATGAACTCTAGTATGCCCCATTAATAGTATTTTATCGAATATCCTGTCACCGTGTATATCGTCAGAAACAGTTGTTGATTGCAAATGTCCGTGCGCCTCAGCCCACATCTCATAGAATATTATAGAAGTAGCAAAAATAATATTTTTTATCTGTTTTAGGACATACAAGTTTTGGCGCTTGATGGTGTAGAAGCAACATCCTCATCACAGACATCACCACCAAAAACAATAACGTATACATTAATAGAAGAAAGCAATAATAATGTAAGTTTTTATTATAAACCACATGACCCGTTGAACATACTAAACTCAGATTCATAATTAGATTCCATCAAAATCTACCACCGTGTTGCCATTAAATGAAACATTTGGTAAATTTACTCTTGGCGAAAGAATGAATGTCATGAGTTATTAGTAGTTATTTTAATAATAATATTTTTAAATTCTCTGTTTAAATAAACATGCTTAGGTATATAAAACCAGTTGTCAAGTATAAATAAATATTTAATTGAAGCAATTTTGTAGTAAGGCGTGTGTATGAAACTTGCTAACTATGTAAACAAACCCCCATACTGAAATTGACACTAAACGTCAATTTCAATACATTGTTTACATAGTTAGCAAGTTCCATAGAATTACATCTTAGAAATATTCATATTGCAATGGTAAAGCTTCAGGTCTCTCCTTTTGATACAATAGTTATCTATTTATTTATTTATTTATTTATTTATGGATTTATCGTTTGAAGATGCGCGTATATTATTGATTATTATACCTAACATACGTAAATTCGAAAAAAAAAACCACTAGGTACAGGTGCCGGCAAACTTCTTGAACATGTGGCCTTGCCTGCGCAAAAGCGATTTTTAGGTGTCGTTGGGAGGGGGGGCCGCGGGCGGCGTGAGGTGGCGGCGGGGGAGCGTCGTGTCGTTCACGGGATAGGTCGGACATTGACAGATCTGATGTTATTGTGATAATGGCATTTGTGGTGGGTAGATTTGATGGAATCTAATTATGAACCGAGTTTATATCAGGGGCCATGTGGTACAAGACGAATACATACACAATGACCAATTTGGTTATTTCTGTTTTTTTTTCTGTTCATTTAGATTTCTCCTTAACCGCCCCAGTATTTAGCCAAACAACAACAAAAAAAACTCAAATCGGTCAAGCTGTTTTAGAGTTTTTGCACGGCAATTTATTTACATACAGTGGTGGGCACCTAATTAGGGACGCTTGCGTTCTTCCCACACAATTGCCTATAAATGTGACTTATTAATTTTTACTATCAATTAAAAAGTTCTTGACCATTTTTATTGCTTATTTCAATTTACTTTAGAACATTTACTTAAGGTTTACTAGTATACACTGTTTAAAAGTGACCATATATTTTAAAATAAATGTTTAAAAAAAAACAAAAAAAACCGCCTTCAAAAACGCAAATATAACTTATTTTACAATGATAGGTAACAGGTTAGTCCAACTGAAGTCGGCTTTTGCTTGATAATATTGTGGGTCGCCGACTTCAGTTGGACTAACCTATCATTGTAAAAGAAGTTATTTTTGCGTTTTTCAAGGCGGTTTTTTTGTTTTTTTAAACATTTATTTTATTTTACACTTTTTAGTGATCATAATAAGCTTATGTTGTCCCACTTCCTTAGTTGATATATGAACCTTCAAGACATTTCTAACTAGCCGCAAGCAACGCCGCGGGAAAATCAAAGTCATTTTATTTTAAACAATTAAATGATCTTCGTTGTAGTCGCTCAACTATCTTAATCGAGATATCTTATGGCCACCCTTGAAATCGGTACCGTTGAGGAGTTCCGGTGGCCATCTGTAGTCTTCATCATCAGTTCCGCTTCGGCAAATGATATTTTCTGAATGCAAATGATGGACTTGTCACTAAAAATACTAAAATCGCTATATGTTTGCCTTGAATGTTTGAGGAGTTCCCACCCTTGGGATATTTCCTTTCCAACAAAAAATACTCATCAAAATCGGTTCATAAACGACGAAGTTATCTGCGAACACACATAAAAAAAAAACGGTCAAATTGAGACACCTCCTTTTTTGAAGTCGGTTAATAAAGATTTAAAAACTAAGTGCAGATTAGTCCATAATAGTACATTGTGCATCAAGTGCGGTAAGAAGAGGATAGCTAACGAGAGACTATTACTACTAATGACTCGAGTTTGCAATCTCCTTACTGCCCATGATACACACAATGATTTTTATCACATTAGCGAGGAAATAAAAAACAAATAGAACAATCAAACAAAATTAAACGAACTCGATTCGCTAAGCTAAAAGAGTTTGACAACTTTTTTTTAAGTCTTCCACAGATAATGCTTAGAATTGCTTTTTTTTAAAACTTGACAAATACAGGCCATTCTGCCAGATTGTACAAATTTTCAAAATGAAATTTAATAAAATAATTGAGTTGTTGGTAATTCTGTAGCTCTGCCTACCCCACTCTGGGAATAAAGGCGTGAGTTTATGTATGTATGTATGTATGTAATTGCGAATGTCTCTGAAATAATGGTAAAATAGAAATATAATGCAGACAAATGTGCCGTATAAGTTTAATTAAACAGTAAAATTGGTTTGTAGCCAAGTTTTGAATATAGGAAATAAACCTTGGCTGATTTTACACCTCCTTGGTCTGAAATGATGTACAAGTGGATTCTACATTTTAAAACTAAACTCATAACTCCCAAGGGAGTTATGAAAATCTATAACTCCCACGGGAGCTAAGTCGGCTATAACTGCCCTAAACGCCTGCGTGTTATAAAACCCTTTCCGAGCAAGTGTGATGAAAAAAGTTTTAAAACTTTGTATAAACATCCAACACTATCTGTTTTTCAAAATCCTTGTAAAATGAAAGATTTGTTTTCAACAGAAATAAATTGTATGTACATCATTTTAATCCTTAGTTTATTATTTAATGATAAGTGTATTTAAAAATAAAATTAAAAAGTCACATTTGTAGGCAAATGTAAGGGAAAAACGCAAGCATATCCCTAATTACATGTCCACCACCATATATATGTATAATATGGTACCAATGCCACCAATACATACCTACACTACCATTTAACTTAAACCTTAGAAACAAATTTTAATTTCAGACAAAAACGTTTCCTGGTGAAGTTATCAAAGATAACTTGTGTGATTTGTACGCTCCGTCAACATCAAAAGATAGTGTGACCAACGAGGTGCAAAATGTACGTATTTTTAATGCCTATTGTATATTTTTTATTCAAAGCATTAAGTATTCTAAGCAGTAATATTATAATTAATTGATTTAGGCGTTCCTCGAGTTGGGCTGTGGACTCGCACCATATTCACCATTTCCTGATGATACCTTGTAGGTAGAGACAGAGGTAAAGACGGTCATGTTGAGGTTTTGCTAATTTTATTGTTGGTGGCTGCGTGTGTTTTGCATGCATATTGTTTTTTCTCGGGGAAGAGGGTGAACATATTAACCGCATCAGGAGTATAGGTGCATGAGATTCTTACAATTAACAGTTGTATAGTTTTTTTTATTTAAATAATTTTTCTTCAGATTAAGCTGACCATTTTAGTACCTTGTGACATGGGCCACCATACTAACTGCCATAACATATACATACCATAGCGAAATCGCCCCTGGCTTAAAACAGAATTTGCTCATAATGGTTTATTTGTTTCGTGTTTGTCTCATAAATATTCGACCTATATATTTCACTAAATATTCACCCTAAAATACTTTATTTTTTACTTAAACTACTAAACAGATAGACTTGATATTGGTATACTTTACTCGTATGTATATAATTAAGACGCATTTTACAAAAAGAAAATAGTGACCTAGCATTTATGCAAGTGATATATTTTTAGATTATTTTTTTCGCCACTTGCAATAAAGGGACTTGGAAGAGAAGGTCCATCACTTTTTTAAATAATGTGTTATATAATGGTTTACTATGTTTTATAAATATTCGACTTTTGTTTAGAGTAAGTGTCGAAAAAAAAAAAATTTTTCCACATGTTAGATGAAAGTGGGACACATGTATTTAATGTTACAGAATTTGTTCAAATTGCTGTCAGAAGATTTTGGAGCATCATCTTTACTAAATTATGTTGGTGGAGCATTGCCAAATGACCCTGCACGGAATTTACTGGCAACAACTATTAGTAAGGCAATTTTGAAAACCTGCAAAAACGAACCAATCACTTCTTCTGTCTACAACCAGTGGTGTAAAGAAATAAAAGAGATTTTTCCAAGAGAAAGGATAACATCTTATTACATTCCACATTGCGTTACGGCTCAAGGGATCACGCACCAGGCAAGAGGCAAATTAATAAGCCAGGTTTTTAACCTGAGGCGAAGATACCAAAAGCTTGGTGTACTTAGCCGTAGAGACAAGAATAATCTAAGTCTTACTAGTGCAGCCTCTAAGACATCACGTCCATTCCATGATTTACCGAGTGCTGCTGATAGTGAAATTGACTGCGACATAACAGAAGACTTGCTGTGGCTTAAGAATACATCCGAACCTTGGACCTTGGTATTGTCAAAGTGGCAAACTACATTCCCTAAGCGTTTCAAGGACCTTAAAGAATCTGGGTGTACTGTTGAACAATACTTCAACCTCTTCCCTGGTTTGAAGAAACCGTTGGGATACAACCTGGTAAGAAATGTTTTTTCGTGTTGTACCTTATGTAATACTTCATACTAATGAAAAAGTGAGATTGTTGATAGGTACAGTCGAGTGCATAAATATGTGAACACTTTTGTCCCTTGTCACTTCGATACCATTCGTAACTAATATTTTTTTTATCTTTGTTTCAGCTTTTAAAGGACTTTGAAGCCTTAAATCCTAACTTTAAGGACAATTTACATTTAAACTTCCCGCATGTCAAATCAAAACTGATTAACATATTAAGTAACAAAAAGACAAATACCAAGGATCCCGTGTTGTGGGAAATATATGAATTGTCTAATGGTGAGTTTTTTATTAATAAACAATCTACTTCCAATAACGGGAGCAAATACATTATCTAAAAACTAACTATATGTAATTACTAATTGCTAATAACATACATAACACTTCTATTCAGTAACAGTCTACTTTCCACTTGCGTGTTTATTATATGTAGTGATGATAGTCCATCTCTTATTTGGCCAGTTTATTTACCTTTATTGAGCATTATTTATTTTATTTATTATGTCTTTCTTTGTCAGAAACGGATGAAGAAAAATCAAATCTTGCAGCAATTTTAAGTTTACCGGAACTAATAAACGCCTGTGTTATTGCAAGACCATCGCAAGTTGCTACAACTTCTGCCTGTGTTAAGGACCCTCAACCTGCCAAGAAGCGAAAAGTTAAAGAAACAAAATGGAAACCAACAAAAGCTGAGTACCGGGAATCTTTCATTTCTCATATAAAAGATGATAGTTACCTCACACTTACCATAAATAAACGCCATGAGAACATATTAGAAAAGGGACTGTCCCCTCAACCATATGTTGCGATAGTAGGCCCCAATTTGCAAACTATCAAATCGTATTTCGTGATTGTGAATCCTAAAGTCTTTTATAATCTCCCAAGTATCTTGTCTGCAATAGACACATGCTTTAAAATTATTTGGAGTTTGAACCTGGAGTATTCGGCTGACTGCTATGGGCCCTGGATTTTCATCCAAAAAGGATTTTATAAATTAACGAGCCCTTTTGATAAAGGTTCAACTAATGTAGAATCGCTACTGACGGACTGTAATTTGATTTAAATATTTCTGGTGAATGACCTTAAACATTATTTAATATAGACAAGACCCGGGAAGTCTCGCGAAATTGCACTACCTTTTTTTTCGATCGATAATTAATTTCTACCAAAACGAGATGGTAGTCTGTTTCCTTTGTCACAAAGACTGTAATACCATTGCAGCATTTAAAGCTCATCTCGATTTACATCACAACTCTTTAGAATATAAAGTATTGACGTGTGCTGAACCAAACTGCGGAAGGAAATATCAGATTTTTAATTCTTTCAGACGACATGTATTAAGTCACAATAAGGGGATAAATGCTTCAGAAAACACTGTGAATCTATCAAATGTACATATAGAAGGTTATGGTGAATCTGAGGGCAGTAGTGTTTCACCATTTTCATGTGATTATGAACATTCCGAATTTTTACATAGTCAAATACCAAATAATTTACCAGGATCTACACCAGAAAAACCTCACGAGTCATTTGAGAAGTCCATGTCAATTCTAATAGCCAAATTATATGCCAATCATAATTTACCACGAAATGTTGTTGATGCCTTAGTCAGTGGCTTTGACAGCATTTCTCTCTCAATACTTTCGACTATAAGAAATACATTAGAAACTTTAACTCATGACGGCCAGGTGCCTTCAGTATGTGTTGAGCCCCTTATTAAAAACCTAACATCAACAATAACCTTGCCTTTGAACAAATTTAATACCGAACACAAGCGATTACAATATTTTGAAAACAACAATACATATATTAAACCAGAACAACTTGTTATTGGCGAAAGGCTGGATTATGTAAAAAAAAATGGCGTTAGAAGGCTAATACCTGTGAAATGCGAGCAGAGTTTTATTAGCCTTAGACTAGTATTAGATCGTTTTTTTTCCCTCGAAGGAATCCTCGTAGAGACCCTTAACTACATGCTTAGTTTAAAAAATAATAGTCTGTCACCCTCAGGTGCAGTTGAAAACTTTGTGCAAGGCTCCTACTGGAAAACTGTCATGCAACTCCATGGAGAAAATGTCGTTATGCCATTATTTCTTTATTTTGATGATTACGAAACTGGCAACGTGTTGGGAAGTCGAGCCGGTCAACATAAATTAGGCGCCGTATATGTTTCTCTTCCTTGCTTACCTCCATATAGGTCTTCAATTTTAAATAACATCTTTCTTTGTCTTTTGTTTCATTCATCAGATAGAGTCTCATTTGGAAATAAAGTAATCTTTCAACGTATTATAGAAGAATTGAATTACCTCAGCAAAAACGGAATTTACTATAATGTTCCGGGTTACGAGGGGAATGTGTATTTCGAGCTTGGGTTAGTAATAGGAGACAATTTAGGCATACATTCTATCATGGGATTTGTAGAAAGCTTTTCAGCCAACTATCCTTGTAGAACTTGTCGTGTTAGAAAAGAAGTGATGAAATATCAATGCGAAGAAGATACTTCACTTTTGCGAAACAGTAGTAATTATGCATCAGACTTGCTAGTTGGTAACTATTCTGAAACTGGTTTGAAAGAAAAAAGTGTTTGGTTAGATATACGAAATTTTAGTCTTTTTGATCAAGTAGGTGTAGACTGGATGCACGATATTTTGGAGGGTGTAGCCAAATACGTTATGTGTTTCATTATTACGAAATTAACGCGTGATCTGAAATGCTTCACTTTAGATATGCTTAATCAAAGGATAGAATCATTCTCGTATGGTCCTGACGAAAGAAATAAACCATGTTCACTTTCTTTGGAACACATTAATCAAGGAAATATTCGTCTATCTGCCTCTGAAATGCTAACATTAATAAGGTATTTTGGCATTCTAATAGGGGAATATGTACCTGACGATTTTGCAATCTGGAATTTGTACCTAAAGCTGAAAGATGTCATTGATATCTTATCGTCGACTGCTTTTGGTGAAGGAACTGCCGAAGTATTAGAAACTTATGTAACTGAATTAAATCACATGTACATCTCTCTCAGTAATGACGTTTTAAAACCTAAATTTCATAATTTGCTGCATTATCCAAGAGCTTTGAAAAAATTTGGCCCACTGATTTCCATTTGGGCAATGCGCTTTGAAGCCAAACATAGGATTTCGAAAATAGCTGCTAGAACTTCATGTAATCGACGTAACATAACATTATCCATAGCTATTAAACACCAACTGGCTCTTAACGAAATATTTCTTAAAGGTAAATTAGATGATGCTATCAATGCAGGTCCCGAATCGGAGGTCAGTTTGTTAGAATCTCAACATATAGTTGCGAGTTTACGACTGCCACTATTAGAAAAACTGACAAAAACGTCTTGGTTGTCTTTTTCATCAACGTATTATACTAAAGGTACGATTCTTATCTACAGTACTGACTGTACTACAGATTTAATAACCTTTTTTAAATTAACAGATATTTTTTTGCACAATAACAACAATTTAATTTTTAGGGGCGCATTGTTGTCTACATTAAAATACAACAATCATTTTTATGCATACGAAGTTGAAGAGTCTCACAATATTAATTACGCTTTGAAAATACATAAAGATTTAGTATCTCCTATTCCGTGTAATATAAGTATCGTAGGAAACAAAACGTACATCACTTTACGGAGTCCAGTTTAATTCATACATGTGTGAAAAGGCACGTTAAATATGTCGAATTATGGACGCCGTTTCGCACAACGTTTCCCAAACTGACTCTCTCCTTATTTAGGTACTTAAGTCTTTCAAGTGTAAGAAAGAGAAAGTGCTAAATTAATATAAATAGTAAATATAATAAATGCGCAAGTGGAAAGTAGACTTACTGAAAAGAAGTGTTATAATATAGATAATTATGTACCTAGGTGTAAGATTAATTGAAAATAAAACAAAGTGAATTAAAAATAACTTGTCTTTATTCATTACATATTTGGGTAGTTCTACTAGCGTTTCAACCGCTTTCACTTCCCTGTCGCATTTTTAACCATTTTCCTGTACGAGTAAGTTAACCAATTTTGGTCATTTTGAAGAATGCCTGGACTCCTAGAAAATAACCGAAAATGGTTAACCTACTCGTACAGGGAAGTGGTTAAAAATGCGACAGGGAACTGAAAGCGGTTGAAACGCTAGTAGAACTACCCATTTATGTCACACAATATCAGTCAATTACCTAATGTATATTTGTATAGTCACTTAAGCATCAGTGCAGTATTGCAAAGCAGATGGATTCTCTCATGGAAATGTTTGCATCTTTCGACAACTTACGAAGTAATGTATAGATATAAAGATAGTTTTCGAAAGAAGAAGCAAGCGTTTCGCTATTAATGACGGTATATCTACATATGACTCCGTGTGCTTCATAAGTAGAAATGATATAGTCATAAGTTTTTCATATAAAAATGAATGCATCTTGGCTAGCAATACAACATACACTGGGCGCGCCGAGCCTCCAGATTTGGAGGGTTTATAAGCTATATGACATAACTTCGTATCGTGTATTTATTATGTAGTCTAGTTTGTTAATGATAGTGGCCACTATATTTTCTTGCCTTGTTTTTTAGTTGACTCAAAAACAATAATGAGGGCGCCCCTGGAGGCTCGGCGCGCCCTAATAAATCACAGTAATTAATTGAAATAAATCTTCAATGCTTGGATTAAACATTAACCTTGTACAGTCTACATCAAATATATTGTAACAGATTAAGTGTCCAAATAATTCGTAACACTATTATTTTGTATGGTGTGACGAACTATTTGGCCACTTTGGCTGATACGATATATGTGATGCTGACTGTACAAGGTTAATGTTTGTTGTACCATTCAATTAGGTTAAATAATTATGTTAATAAAGTGCTTTGATCAATATAATCCTGGACTAGATATATTTCATAAAGGAGACTTGATAAAATCAAACAGGTAACATGAATACATTAAACATATGATTTATAAATCTTATAAAACAGTAATTGATTAAAATAAGGAAGTTCAATGCTTGGATTGAGTATTGCCCTTGTACCATTCAATTAGGTTCAATAATTATATTAATAAAGTGATTTGATTAATATAATCCTGGACTAGATATATTTCATAAAGGAGACTTGATAAAATCAAACAGATAACATGAATACATTAAACACATCATTTATAAATCGTATCAAACAGTAATTGATAAAAGTAAGGAAGTTCAATGCTTGGATTGACCATCGCCCTTGTACCATTCAATTGGGTTCAATAATTATATTAATAAAGTGCTTTGAATAATCTAATCGTGGACTATATATATTTCATAAAGGAGACATGATAAAATCAAACTGATTCCATGATTACATGATACAAATTATTGATAAATCTTGTCAAAGTTCGTTTATTAAACCAATCTATTACTTAATTAACCCTATAAACCAATTTAACATAACACTTGAAGCAACATGATTCAATCAATTATTTTAGTTATTTGCAACAAAAATGCTACTTGATTGAATCCATTAAGATGTTAATGGCATCAATTAATGGGCTTTAATAATATACTTTAAGTAGCCTGATACTGGGTATAACATACATTGATTGAAATAACTATTTAACTTGATTTCATCAAACACTTTCTTTAATTGTGTCTGCTAAGATGTTGATGGCATGTATTAAAGATCTCTTGATTATATTGGTTAAAGAACATGTTTTCTACAATAAAATCATGGCTGGATTTACAAAGTAACTTTGTTACCTTTTTCAATAATTTCCACTTGTTTGCTGCAATTATCTCACTTAATCTGCTCCCTATACATTAAGTTACTTTGTTGTCTTTATCAAGTTTTTGATTTATGCGATCATATTTTTTTTTCAGTGTACGCGACGGATTTTAATGCGGATTCCATTAATATATAAAGTAATTCAAGAGGAAGAATTTTATGTATAATAAATTCTGAATTATGCACGCATGTTACAGAAAACTCACATAAACAGAAGCACGGCACGGCAGGTCGCTAGTTTTTAGGGTTCCATAGTCAAACTAAACCCCTTATCCTTCCGTCCGTCCGCAACCTAGCTCAGAGAATCTATTTTTTTTAGAGTCAATTGTCCGTCCCCCCCCCCCCCCCTTACAGTTAAAACTACAAATACTAAAAATCTAAAATATATCTTAAATGAAAGCACATATAATTAATTTAATCGGAAAACAATCACGACTACGTAGACTTCATTGGTTCTTAAGTTACAATCGGTTTTAACGTATGTACCTACCGAAAACTTATTTGCGGTGTTGGTAAACTGACCGCGTCCTATGTCGATGTATGGGGATAACAGGTTTTCAAAGGCAAAGTTAAGTCTGTCGCGAGGTCTTATTTGATTGTAGTTGTTTGTTTAATTGATTGTATTTGATTTGTTTGTTGTTGTGTTGTTGTGGCTTCGGAACCCTACACTGAGCATGGTCCGACATGCTCTTGCCCGCATTTTGAATATAAAGCCCTGACCAACCCTACCTTTACCTGCTAACCCTGGTGCCAAGCAGCCTTATACGTGCTTATAACTCGTGTTTCAGTGCAAGGGGTTAGAAAGTCGGTCAAATAATGTGGCATGACATCTTAGTCCTCCGGGTTGGCAATGCATTTGCACTTTTGACATTGCAAATGTTCATGGGCCTTAGAACCCATTTTCTATCAGGAGGCCTACGTTTGCAGTGCACCCTCTTTACTTTAAAATATGTTGCTCTATGATGCACTCACTAAGCCAGAATTAAAAAAATAGTACAGTCATTTGCCTACTCTGTGTCAAAAAAAAAAACAGCAGCTGTTGAGCCTGCTAGCCTTATTCACGAAATAAATGGTAATTTTGTGCCTACCATTCCTAGAGAAGGATGGTGATATTCATTACCACTCGCTCCTGAACTCCGCGGACCAAATATCAACCGGCTAGTTGAATGTATCCCGTTAGAGTGAAAAAAAGGATTTAAAAAAGATTTAATTTAATTTAACTTACACGCATTTAGTGTCTTTCCTGTGGACTTAACCGAAGTTTGAAAGCCTAATTCTCTGGCTAAACCCATATCCGCATAAACGGCGTCAGGTCTACTTGAGTCCTATCAGATAAAAACAAACTAATATGCACACAAGCCTTTACCTATTGACCACAGGGAAGACTTTTGTTTTTTCGAGTGTGGATGACCTCTTAACCATCGAGTGGGCTCATCCGATCGAGGGTTTACAAGCCACATCAGCTCGGATGGCTTAACTTAACACATATACAGGATGTGCCAAAACTCAACGATAATCTGGTACCGGGCGAAAGGCCAATTTATGCACACAATGAAGATACCGATCTTTTAATACAAACAAGTATAAGGTATAATTTTTTGAAATGATATCAGTTTACAAAAAAAAACAGCATTTTTAATGGCTAGTAAAGTGGTTAGTGTTGCACCATTTTGAAATTTTGACTAAATAGGCCATCTTTTGAAATAACTTGCCGGGGCAGTGTAGTACTTTTTCTTTTCAAAATGAAGTGTCAAAGTTAACTGCCAATATTTTAGTAAACGATGACGCGATGAAACTTAATTAATTTTACTAAATTAACAATGTTTATTACGTTCATTCGTGGTTATGATTTGAGATTACGTATGCTAAAAATGCGACCAAAGGTGTTGATTTTCAACTTTTTTTAAAAATGTCTATTATCGCTTAAGAAAGTGATATAGAATTTTTATGATATAAATTGGCCTCTCGCCCGGTACCAGATTATCGTTGAGTTTTGGGACACCCTGTATACCACACCGCCAGGTCACAACCGTTTCAAGACGCTCTCAATAGGGTAGCGCCATCTCCCGGATTAATTTCGCACATTGTCTGTACATAAATCAAGTTCGGCATGGATTAAACCATAAAAACTCGGCCCCATCTGTCGCGCAACAATGGTTCGTTCCTGCGCACTGATTTACGATAGCGCACCGATTGATCGTATCGCGCTGAAATATTGGCGAAAAATTACCAGCTGGACGGTTGGAACGTGCTGGGTAAGGACAGGAAGAGTTCCGTATAGATTATTTAGTAAAGCGTGCCACAGATTGGACGGGACTCCCTAATTCCGAAAATATGGTCTTTCGAAGATACATTTGGGTCTCGCCAGTATCTATAAAAATCAAAATATTTATGATTCGCTCTCATCAGTATCTTGCCTTACTCATATCTGACTATCTAATTAATGCCTAGTTTTCATTTAATAACTTTTAAACTAGCTTGCTATGCGATTGTTACGTTGAAAATTTACGTACGGTACGGTACGGAACCCTAAAAGCCCTGCCCGATGATAATTACGATATGTGCGGGTTCACACAGGCTGATTTATTGGGAGCTAAGTGCAGCAAGATAAGAGTTTTAAATTGTTCTGCCCACTGTGTGAATGCAGTCGTTTAACGGAAATAAATTGCAATTGTGCAAGTTTTTCCTCCATCAAACTAGAATATTTTAAATAATATTTAGTAAATTTTTAATAACATAATTTCATACTGTAAACGAGTTGCTGCAAAAAAATGCATTATTAATTGCGATTCGCTACGATGCCCCATTCGAATACTAAAAAACACAATGAGCGAAAAATGTAAGTAAGAGCGTACTATTGTGTTTATTACCTTATATGACAAATATTCTAAATTGTATAAATTAGGAGCAAAGCGCTGTATGTCCAACTCAAAGCCACGCCACCTACACTGTATATACCAAATGGGCCTTAAATAAATTGGTTTAAAACTTCTTTCTCAAATATAAAGTTCATTGTGGCCTCTATTCGACATTGTCTAAATGAGTCCAAAGTTTAATTGAAACTGAACATATCAGTATAATCAAAAACCTATAAAATTAAGTAGCTTTAACATAAAATCAGGCACCATGTTAAACCATTGCAAATAAAAACACCGATTTGATTATTAGGTGCTCCTTGACCCATCACGATTGCTGGCCATGTCGCGCACCAGACTTAACCCCCGAGTCTCGTTTTATGGTAAAACCGCAATAATTAATGTCAAATATTTAATTTCGAAGCAATAATATCTAACTGAACAAACAATTAAGGCTGTTTTCAGTTTTAAAAGTACCTATTTTACTTTCTCGAACAAAACCAATGACAAAAATTGCCCTGTTATCTTCAAACTTATGTCCATTGGTACAACCAACTGTATGTGTAAAAAGTCGTGAATTCGCGTGCTGCCTCTTTCTACCTTGGCAAATTAGAAAGTAACAGAAGATGTCTTCATGGGAGATTACCATGGACGTTTGTGTATCTACGAGTATATTCAAAAATTCAGTCGAAAATACGTTTGCGTCGACACGCGAGCTGCCTTGAAGTCTTCGGCGATCCAAACGCGTGAGTTGCAGCGTGGGGCGTTGGGGAGTATACGCGGCGTGCATACAGCGCTCTGCGCGTTCAGTACAACGATGCGTTCCGGTTGCTGTTCGGGCTGCCGCGGTGGTGCAGCGCTTCCGCTATGTTCGCCGAGGCGCAGGTTGATAGCTTCCACTCAAATATCACGAAGCGATGTGCTTCCCTTTTAAATAGGGTTCGCTCCAGCCCGAATAGCGTCCTGAGCACTCTGGCCCAGCGCTGGGACTCGCCGCTGCTGCAGCACTGGGTAAGCCTGCACGTTCCAGTAGCGGCGATGCCCCGTCGCTTTTGATGTGAGGGTTTTTTTTTGTTGTTTTTTATGTTTTATTTTACCTAACCTTAGAATTAAGTTTTTATTTTTGTATGTGTTGCCTACTAACAAACTATGGATTATGTCCGAAATAAATGTTTTTGATTTGATTTGATTTGCAGCCTGTTACACGGCACATTGCGCCAGAGCGTGTGACGAAGAAAATATTGTCCCAAAATCGTAACATGAACGTTGTATTTCCATACTATTTCACTAAAATCATACAAACGTTAAAAACTCAACGCAAACGAAGTTGCGGTCAGAAGCTAACTATAATTACGCACCGCTGTTATCCTAAGTTAAGCCCCAAACACACTGGAAGCGAAGGCGGCGCGGTACGGTCGTGCTAAAAACGCCTCCACCACGCTTAAAGCACGCTTTTTAGTATCGGAACGCACCACACCGCACCGCTCTAAAGCAGGGCCGTTGAGCCCGCAAATGCAATCTCCAACTTTCGGTGATAAGCGGCATGACAACAGGCGAAAAGTGAATGTACTCACGTTATCAGGGCGCTATCGTGTGTCGACCCGATCTGAAACAAGACGGGGATTGATTACAATCTGTCTAGCAACGCGGATGTCGGCCGCATCGCGTTGTTAGGGTTACCATTTAGGAATTTGAAAAGTCCTGACAAAAAGACTAACATTTCGATAGAAGTCCGGACTTTTTAGTCACGAAATGAAAAAATACTGAATAAATATCAAAGACTAATTTGATATTACTTAATATGTAGTTTTATTAATCGTTTTCCTTGCGCGCCGTAGCGTTATGACATTTGCTACGTACAAAATGTGTCAAAATTTAACGAGGCGTAAGGAAAACGATTCGTTTCATGAATATTGTTACCGGGCATTAAAAGACTAATCCAGATGAATGGCAACATTGGCAACCCTGCGTAGTTCGCTTAGCAACTGGGGAATTCTATAGGGAACTGTTTTTAGACATGTCTAAATACCTTTAAGTGGAGGTTTGTCTCGAAAGCCAACTAATAAAACACATTTTTTTATTACAGGTCAACCGATTCGGAAATTCGGAATGACATGTAACCGCAATTTGCTAGCATTAGCTGTGACGTAGAAAAGACCAGGCGTTTAAGCTCTGCAGCCGTTAGCAAAAATTGCTTATTTATTTTATACAGTAAATAGTGACCGTATTTTTTTATAATTTGTACTTGAGACAAAATACATAAGCATTATAAGCATGACTGTTTTCAGAACATATTAAAAAAAAGTTTTTACTAATAATTATTATTGTGATAAACTATTAAAGAATAACGTCATAGACCAAAGCTGCAAATGCATTAAGAAAAGAAGGGGGAGGGAGCATTAGGAATGCTTTTTAGTAAGAGTACGCGCCGCTTCCGCGCAGTGTGTTTATGACTTTTAAGTTTTATTATAAATAAGCGATGTTCGTTGGCCGATATTTAAACCTGTCAGTTAATAGTATTAGAACAGAGGCCATCAGTTTCTGTTAAGGTTTTCGATGAACTAGATAGGAACACAAACTTAACCTAGTTTTTGATGAGAAATAGATGTAGGTCAGTAGGGGAAAAGTCGTAGGCATGATAAGCCAATCACCAAGGTAACCCAAAAACGGCGACCCAATTGTAAACCTAAAAAAAACCAAGCTCACATTCGGAGCCGTGTTTTTATATAGCTATACAAAACAGTCTCCAAACGGCATTCTTGGTTTTTAACATGCCAATTATAAAACGTCACATTCGGTAACCGACCGATAACATATCGCTCTCTCACACGACACTAGCGTGACGGATGGATTGGAAGTTTCCTCTAGCAAGAAACCAAATTAACCTGACACGTACACGATTTAATTTGTGGGTTAACATTACGTTACAACGTGAACTTGTAGGTGAAGTTACGCTGGTTGGTTTATAATGACGAAATCAGAGTAAGGGCGTGGAGTGTTCGGCAAACACGGCGTGTGTACGCGTTACTTACGATACGGGGTGTAGTTTTCCGTCATGTGTGACAGCCTTTACGTCCCTATTTAGAGTTGTTAATGGTCGTAACGAGCTTAATTAAAGATAAATAATTGGGAGGTTGGGTCTGATTAGATTGGGCGCTTTCTAACTTGACCGATTACGTAGTGATTTGGTTTTTTTTTTGAGCTTTGTCGGTGATTAGGCTTAACTTATTTATTTATTAAAACGTTAACAAGTTAACTAGTATATTTTAAAGTTAGACGACGCGTTTAGGCTATAGTTGCCAGTGACCCTGCCTAGAAAGTAAGCGGTCTCGGGTTCGTTTTCCCGTATGGACAAATATGTGTGATGAACACGAGCATTTGTTTATGTTTATGAGTCTGCACTAGACCAATAAGAACAAGCGTAGGGTTTAGATTCGGACTAGATCAATATGCGCGAGATTGTCCTCGGATATAAATTATTTAAAGGTCAAGTTTTTTCTCTCAAACATACACTTTAATGAAATAAGGTGCACATTCCTAAGCTCCTCAAGTCCTAAGTTATAATATCGTTAACACGCAAAGTGACGTAACAACAAAAAACAGCTTTTTGCGCGGTGCAAAGACCTGCATACTCAATCAAAGCCTATGATCTCGTGTTTTTGCTTGCGCACGGGCACGTGATAACAGAGACAAAAAACGAAGGAATTCCAACCTTCAAGTATTTACTTTAAAACCAGTCTTGTAAATGGGACCTTTGACTCTATAATTACCTGCTATTTAAAAAAACATATTTATAGATTAATTATAGGCGAACGAGCTTAGTGAGACATATAGTGTGGAAACAACATAATCGTTAATAGTACATTGTACATCAAGGGTAGTATGAAGGGAATTACTAACGAGAGTGTTAGAAGCTTTTAATGACTCGAGTTAGTAATCCCCTTACTGCCTGTGATACACACAATGGTTTTCATCACATTTGCGAGGAAAAAAACAAAGAGAAAACACTTTAACTCTGCAAAATATAAAGAAATAACTTTTGACGGACGGGAACGTCAATGGAAACGATTTTTTTTGTGACCACAGACACTGCGTTTAGTTTCGACCTGGATTCGAGCCAGATTTAGCCAATTTGATAAAAATGTATAATTACTAAAATTAATGATAAATGTTGATATAAACTTGAAATAGGTATAAAAATAATGAAGTTTAATGAAGCATATAGGTTTTGTGTAATGTAAGTTAGTCTATAGCTAATTTTTAAAGATGAAATTAGAAACCGATTTAATTTTTGGCTGAAAATTAAACCTCCTTAGTCAGAAATTATGTACGAAAGAGTTGCAAATTTTAAAAAGAAAGTCATTACTCCCTAGGGATGACAAACTCGCCATAATTCCCGCGGGAACAATTTAGGCCATTGTCCTTCTGTATACAGGCATGGAATAACACCATTTACGAGCAAGTGTGATGAAAAACATTTTCCTTTCCTAAATATAGATATTTTAACAAGAAGTTTACGTCACAGGATGATAACGAATCAGTTATCATCACAGCTCTGCCCAATACTCCAAATCGCCTCGGCAAGCTTTGCCAGTGCGAAAATGGTTTCAGTGGTAAGGCATGGGCCTTAAATTACTAAGGCCCGTATTATTAAACTGATCTCAACTCTAATGCTCGTCTCGAGATGCGTCAAAACTGTCAGTGTTCTATGGTTTGGCGTTTACTTTGACGTATCTTGTGACGGGCCTCACAGTCAAGACGAGTTTATTAAAACGAACCTTAGAGCACAGCGCGTCGCTGCCGTCTATGCGCATTACAACAAAATGAACAACCTCGTAGTTAGGTATAATGGAAGTTTAATAATATTCTTTGTTCAATTAGCCTGCAATTTAAAACGGCGAATTCTGGTGTTACAATAAAAATAAATTGTTTTTTTCGAAGCCATAACACTTCAAGAAATACAGGGTGATTGGAAGGTAGAGGTAAACCTTTAAGGTGAAGCTAGTACAGACCATTTAGAACCATTTGAGCCATGGTTGTCTTAGACGAAGTCCCACAATTTTTTTTTTATCGATTATTATTTGTTTTTAATAAAATATCCCAAAATTTCACAATTAATTGCTAATAGTGGCTAATTTAAACCAAAAATTAATATTTTTTTACTTAATTTCATTAGAATAATGTGTAAGCAATCTAACGAAACAGGTTGCATGTATCTTTGTCATCAGAATTTCGTTTTACAGACATTTGAATCCCCGAAACATTTCTAAAGTTTAAGAAACCCTTTGCTTTAACGGCATTTAAAAAAAAAACAGAGCGTGTGATAATAATTTAAACCTTTTTAAAAACATGTGTAGTTATTCGTCTTTCTTTTGAGGTATCATTTACGCGAATATCTAGGCAAATATTGAAATTACGACCTACAAACCAAATTAAGGGGGAAAATTAAAAAAAAAATGATTTCTTAGGCAGACTGACCAAAACAACATTTTTAATTAAAACCCTCATTTTTGATGTTCGAAATGACTACCGCCGTTTCTAATACAAGCACGAGCCCGTCTTCTCATTTCTACTGTTGTTGTTTTCAACATCATCTCTATCTTCATGGTTGCAAACGCTGAATTAATTCTCTCCACCAATTCTTCTCTTGTGTTTATTTCGACGCTTGAATACACTAATTCTTTGGCCCGACCCCACACGAAGAAGTCCATTGGGGTCAAGTCCGGTGACCGAGCGGGCCAAGAGATGGGTCCATCTCTGCCGATCCAGCTATCAGGGAAAGAATTATGTAGGTGCTCTCTTACAATTAATGTCCAATGAGCTGGACAGCCATCTTGCTGAAACATGATTTCTCGCTCTGTTTCAAATATCGGGGCACCGGATTCCTCTAAAAGAACTGGAAGGTCATTTTGTAGAAATTGCAAATAATTATTGCCATTTAAAGTATCCGGTAAGATGTGGGGTCCAATCAATGTTCTGCCAATTACACCTGCCCACACATTGACAGAAAATTTCCTCTGGAATGACACCTGCTTTTTCCAGTGCGGATTGTTGTCTTTTTCGGTCCATTGATGGAGGTTGTGAAAGTTTGTAATGCCCTCTCTAGAGAATTTGCATTCATCCGTCCACAAGATTGATTTTAGAAACCACGCATCATCAATGTCTCTATTGAGGAGAAAACGGCAGAATTCAATCCTTTTTTGGGGATCCTGCTCTTCCAGACCTTGCACACCCGTGCCATGGAATGGATACATGTGATTGTCGTGCATTGTTTTCCAGACCTTCCATTGTGAAATGTTTAGATTTCGAGCTACAACTCTGGTGCTGGTATGAGTATCGGCTTCAAATGCTGCTAAAATGTCTTCTTCCGTGGTAGGATCGTGTCTGCCCGTGTTGACTCCAGGTTCAACGTGGTGTATACCATTTTCAGCAAGCCGACGATATGCGTTGTAAAACACTCTAGCATTCGGTACCCTGCGATTCGGAAAACGCTCTTGGTACATTCGTCGTGCCAAAGATCCGTTGCCGTTTGCATTGCCATACATAAAAACAAAATCCGCATATTCCTGATTAGAAAAACTAGCCATCACAATTTAATTGTGCGTGTACTTTACAATTCAAAGTTAGGGTTAAGTCTACGACTTGACGCACTGTGACAAAAATGTCAATTCCTTCAATTAAAAAAAAAGAACAATCGAAGTTAGGTTATCATCAAAGAGTATTAATTTACTTATTTGGATCAAAAAGTTTTCAATGTTGTATCAAAATGTTCCCCCTTAATTTGGTTCGTAGGTCCTAATTTCAATATTTGCCTAGATATTTGCGTAAATGATACCTCAAAAGAAAGATGAATAACTACACATGTTTTTAAAAAGGTTTAAATTATTATCACACGCTCTGTTTTTTTTTTAAATGCCGTTAAAGCAAAGGGTTTCTTAAACTTTAGAAATGTTTCGGGGATTCGAATGTCTGTAAAACAAAATTCTGATGACAAAGATACATGCAACCTGTTTCGTTAGATTGCTTACACATTATTCTAATGAAATTATGTAAAAAAATATTAATTTTTGGTTTAAATTAGCCACTATTAGCAATTAATTGTGAAATTTTGGGATATTTTATTAAAAACAAATAATAATCGATAAAAAAAAATTTGTGAGACTTCGTCTAAGACAACCATGGCTCAAATGGTTCTAAATGGTCTGTACTAGCTTCACCTTAAAGGTTTACCTCTACCTTCCAATCACCCTGTATAACAAAGTATTCCTTTCCTCTTCTGTTAAACATAATTAGAAAAACAACAAAGGTTGCGCAATTAAAAACTGCACGTAGACGACAAACAGAACAGAGCGTTAAAGTTACAGAAGCCATGCCTTAGTCTACAAACGAAAAATTGGAATTCCGGAATCACAATTAGCTAAGTAAACTTCCGAGAAACCTCCCTAAAACGGCGGGAGGGCAAAGTTACATTCCTATTCGGAGTTTTATTTAAACTAAGCATTTTAATAACTTTGTGAACACATTTTTAGCTGCGAATAACATTTTCACTTTTTATGGGATTATATTATGATTTACAGGACGCTTACTATGTCATAACTGTTACAAGAATGCTGGCCGTCAAAAGTTATGACGATGACAGGAAAATTTAACACATTTTAGAAATTACAAGTTATTATCTGCGGTTCTGGCCGCGTAGACATTTATAAGAGGTAGGACTAGTAGAATAGTTTGAAATAGGATACGTCGAAAACAATAAAAATCACCAAATCATAAAAATAAAAAATAAAAAAATAAAAAAAAAAAAAAAAAAAAATTGAGGTGCACTTGTTTCAACTCCCTTCACGTTAATGTTGGTTGGCTAGGCTTAGAAATAAATGGTTAATTTCACAATAAATAACCCAAAGGTATTATTATATAGATTGTATTCACTTCAGATAACTATCAGATATCCAACAATTCACTTTCCACTTAGTCCCTTATGGCAATTTAATCTTGCAATACATATGGTTAAAAGGTTAAATATGCATAAATACGTGAATTCATCCCACTCGAAAATCCAACTTCGAAACTCCTTTGTCTCGGTTCCTCGATTAGGTCACAAACGAAGAGTGAAAAGGACGAAGACACCTTAAAGTGGGGGTTTATGTAAACAACCCCCGCCTGCATTGCGGAAGATTTGCGCGGGAATTTTTGCCCGATTGCGGTATTTGGAGCCGCTTGGGTGCATTAGGGCTGTCGCAGTAGAGATTTAGCACGGTTTAATTTATTTTATACTAGCTGCACCGGGGCTCAGCTCAGCACGGCTAGCATAAGTTGCCCGCGACTTGTTTGTCGCTCGGATCTCCCTTTCTATCTAGGCGAACAGGACACACCTACAAACATTCATTTTCTTTTATAGAGACTAGCTTTTCCACACTGCCCGTGGCCTCATCTATGTAGGATTTACTGCGTATTTTATTAATGTCAACAATGGAATTTGGCAAATTAAAACGTTAGTGGCATAGAGGCGTGTACATATTATTGACGCCTTTGGAACGTATATTGTATTTATGCCTTTGTAGTATTCCAATAACGAGAGCAATTTTATAATTAACTTGCAAGACCTGTACTGACAAAAGAAACAAATACGTGAACAACTTGTACTTAATCTTTACAAATATTAATTAATGCTTGTATGTTTGCCGGAAGACGGTAGGCCTCCAACAAGATGGAGTGACAACCTCGTCAGGATCGCGGGACCGCGATGGATGCAAAAAGCACAAGACCGGTCTGAGTGGAAAGCTTTGGGGGAGGCCTATGTCCAGCAGTGGACGTTTTTCGGCTAACATGATGATGATGATGATGTATGTTTTTCCTCTATGGGTTCTTTACTCGACCAATAAATATATAAAAATAACACATTTTTACTTTACGTAGCATTACCTTACAACACATGCTGGGTGCAGCTAGTAAATAAAATAAAGACGTTAGAGGCAACCCTACAGCACCAACAAAGACACCATAGTACAAATATTAGGTTAAGAGCCAATTGCAGCACACGATCGGAACCTGTTCCGTCGACCCGAGTCCGTATTATGAATAGAGCTTGCCAAATTCCATGGAGTGAAAGGGATAGGGCTATAGGAGTCGTATATCTTCGTCCCTTTTACTGCTTGGAACTCTGCAAGTTTTGATTCATCAACTATGAACCTTTATTGCGCTAAAGTTATCGTCTATTGTTTGAGACAAAGTGCCAAAGGACTCGTTATGGGGTCCGTTTTTTATTAATTTAAGAGCGAGGGTGAGTAACGCTTGTGACTGTCCTAGATGACTTAAAAAAATCTATCTATATATTAGTCATACAGAAGTGAAACGTATCATAAGTAGTAATCATCTAATTACCACAACTAGGAGATCAATAAAAATGTTGGAAACATTTCGTGTAACAAATTCAGTAAATTAAAAAAAAAAAAAAGTAAACAAAGTAATGTCGCGTGGCTTATCAACCGTATAAATTTCTGTTGAACAAGACCTAGGCGCAGCACTTCAAAGTGTCAGACAAGGTTAAACCAAACAGCGCGTTTTAAAAAGGTTCACAGTACCATTTATACGCTTGCATTAACATAAATTTGAATCAGCCATCTCTCGGTGAACTTCGAAACAAGCCAAAGCAAGGTGACCCCCATTAAGGCACTGCGCAGGCGTGAGACTGGACCGAGGTATGCCAAATCTGTTAAAATATCAGTTACCGAGAATACTTCGGTCATCTTTGTACTTTGGGAACTCTGTTGAGATCTTAAGTATCAAAGCAGGCAGAATCAACAGTTTGTACTTAATTCAAGTGGCTATTATACAGATCATAATATTATTTTGATTATATCGAGCGTTTATTTAACCCGTGAATTGTCGAGATCATTGGTTTTTAATAAAATTGAACTGGCGTTACCATAGGTACAGTCAAGAAATTTAATTCCTATACCAATTTGTTCTATGTCAAAGTGACGTAATCAATCAAACCGTAAGAGACTTCTTAAGATATAAGTATAGACCTTTTTATATTTTTTTTGTGAGATAGTTTGACGCCTTAGGCATAAAGATGCTACTTAAAATGCTAACTTACAATTTAGTTACAAAAATGTATGTGTTTGAGGTTAATCGACAGTTTCGTTACGGTGGCAAAACTCTTTTTGAACAGGACATTTATTTTGGTTTTGGTTTATTGGCAAAGATCGATCACATAGGGCGTTCGACTTATTTTTAATTTGTTGTAAAGGTGAGTGTACACTACAGGGTTACATCTAAATGGACTGAGACGCAAAGCTACAAACTTGCCACGGTCATGTGAACAGTGTATATCATGCTCGGGATGGGTCACATCGCGACATTAAGCCGCGTAACATGATAAACACAGGCGTCATAACTGGTACTGTCACGCGTTACTGACACGGAACGTTACGATGGACCCACCTTAATGTATGTTCGTGTGCTTTATATGTGAAGAGAATTTTAAGTATGAATGTGAAGGGCTATATGGAAAGGGGGTGACCTAAAAAGAGATAGATAGAAAGTTTGTAGAGCAATATCAAAATTCCGTGTCAGTAAAATATATAGATCATTTGTTGGTCAAAGCATTCATTTCTATAATAAATTGCCTGAAGTAGTTTTAAAGTTACCCTTTCCAGCACTTAAAAAATACTTAAAAAGGTCGTTAATGTCTAAAGCGTATTATAGGGTCGAGGACTATCTAACAGACAAAAATACATGGCCTAAACCCGAAACTTAGTCAATAATAATTTGTTCAAATGCAAAAGCTTTATCCTGCTTTTTCTTGTCTGGGGGACACCGTTGATGCAGGAAAACATATCGAAACTTTTATGTGGTCATCTTGCACCATCTCATATATACATAAGTAGATGATTATATTTTTTCTCTTTTCTTTTTCTCTCTATCTCTCCCGTAACATTTTTGGCATGTTTTCCTGCTGAACTACGCATGTTGTTTGTTATTATATTTAATTTAATATTTGTAGCTTTACATAATGCTAGACTAAGTAGTACCATTGTAATATGAAATAAGTTTAAAAAATGACTGACTGCTGAGTTTCCTGCGGCGTTTCTTCTCAGCAGTGGTCTCCTCTTGGGAAGCGCTGGTAGATTTTTGACGTGTAAAAGTGCCCGTGCGGCCTACTTACTGAATAAATTTCTTTTATCTTTTTATCTTTCATAAAACAAGGGAGAGGGAGTGAATACTGAGATGACGGCTGATAAGGATGATTGAAAGTAAACGACGCCCCGAGCCGACCCCAAACGATTGGGTTAAACATGAAGACGATAATGTTTTCTCTATACCTACGTTACATTATTAAAACAGATAAATGCTCATGAAAAAAGCCTTTAACACTGGCTTTTATTGAACGAGTACAAAGTATGGATGAAGGAAAGAGCCAATAAATACAACTACACTACAATTAATAAGTATGTTAATAGCCAATAGCTATAGTTTACCGCCGCAGTGTTCGCATTGTTGTGTTCCGGTTTGGGGATAAGACAGCCGGTGTAATGACTAGCATAGAGGCATTCCATCTTAGTCCTCAGGGTTGGCAACGCATTTGCAGTCTAAAGCTTGCAGTCTTGTGAATGCGAATGTCTATGGGTCACAGTCCATTTACCATCAGGTGGCCTGTGCGCTTGTTAGCCTTCTCTATGCCATGAAAAAAAAAGGCAATGTCATAGGTACAGCTAATCGATAATGAAGAAGCAATGCCTCCAATCTTCAAGTTACAGAACTAAATAGTCCTAACTACATTCAGTCCAAGTCCTTATTGTCGTTAGGATTGTTAAGGTCTGCAACTTAATATAGATTGGAGGTAAGAGTTGTTCCCTATCGAAGCGGATATCATCGTGGTGAATACGCTGTGTCATTACCTAGGATTACATCATGGCGGCATCATGTTAGACGCCGCAAAATCATATTGGGTACTTTTCGCACCTTTGATAACGGGTTTTTGCCGTCTGGGGGCTTTTAGCGATGTATCTTTATTTATTGCTTAGTCTTACAGAATAATGACTGCTGAACTCCACCGTCGCCTACATCATCACTTCAGTTCAGTCTGATATCAAGCTCAATAGATGGTCAGTCTTTTAAAAAAGCGAAGAAGTCGGTTATACGGTTCCAAAAGTAGCTGCTCCAGACTATAATTTATCTCTGTGCCAAATTTCATTCAGATCTATTCAGCCGTTGTAAAAACCAAACTTTCGCTTTTATATAACAGTAAGACTATTTATTTACTAACAATTTTATAAATAACACACCAACAGAACGCACCGAGGGTACGTTCCCGACGCCCTTCAGGCGAAAAGCGAAATTGACGGCTTAAAATTGGCTAATTCAGCGAAATGTGGCGTTATAAACGGCCGGTCGCGTGCGTAACTCCAAAAACGCTGCAGACATGCAAGTTGAAAACACCAATTCAAGCCCTAGCGAGTTCAATGAACCCTTAAAGCTATAATTCTCAGAAAAGCTAGGTATAAAAGAATTTTGGCAAGCTGCTCGATTCGCAATTAGCACGTGGACCGCTAACTTCGTTAAAAAAAGGAGTGGGTGAAAATTGGAAGACGGTTTTCTAGTCACGATATTACGTTTGTGGAGCGCGCTTTTGATAAAAGACTCGCTAAAGTGTCACAAGTCGTCACCACGTCATATTCGCGGTTAGACGTCATGGCTTAATGACTCCATGACGTAAGAGGTTAATGCTCTGGTAATTCAATCTTATCTAGGAGTTGACGGATTTTTCGGTCGGTGTAAATGAGGACGATCATTCAATTTATGAGTTTCCCTGCTAGATTAGCGCTGGAGTTTTCTTCTTTGTGCCAGTTTAGGTATTCAAACCGTTGCGTAAATGGAATGGTAGATCGCTCAACAACTTCTTGCGGAAATCCTTTGAATTCCATCAAACCTAGCTATGAACCAAATTGACAAAATCCATCCCAAAGGTCAGTCCATTCTTTCGAACACTGCGGTGATACCACAGATAAACACGAATATGCAGAGAGGCAAAAGTTTCAAAGTTATAACGCTCCTCTTTCTTTGCTCAAGGGCTAAAACTATGGAACTGGAAATGATGGAGTCCTTGGAGTGGGTAGGGCCTTGGGCAAGTCGGTGATATTACTAGCATAGGAGTTGGCAACGCAATCTTAGGATTGCAGGCTTAAGGATTGTTGTCTTGAATGCAAAAGTGTATGGGAGACAGATCCCACTAACCATAAGCCAAGAAATTATATCTTTATTCCATATCCATATGAAGAAGAAAGAAAAAAGAATAAATATTTTTCCTTTCTTTCCATATAATTTTTGGCACCATACTTGGCGTCTTTTTACCTGTTGCTTTCATATAATCAGTGTCATTTTGGCGCATCGCAGTTGCAACCGGTGCACTTAAATCCGTAAACATATTACTGAGCAGGTCCGGCTCAACGCATTTGGGAAACGACGCAGTTCGGGCCGCATATTTAGTCCGGTGACGTACAGAATACGAAATAAGATGGTTTTAACATAACTACGTTGTAAAGCTTAGGGCATCACTCTTTGTAATGTCTGTCTGTAATGAACAGAAGGAAATATTTATGTGTGCTCTAAAATTTATTTCGATGTTTTCTCTGAATTTCTCACATAAAGTGTAATATTCCATACTTTATTTGAGCTATTTTGGCAATACTTCAGAAGACGAAAGGACATTCTAAGACGTATTCTATAAATGTAAATCAATTCCTGTTATGATCTTCTGAGACACAGGGGTCTTACCTATTATACCTCTCCATTCAGAAAATTCTCAGAAGTTTCCAGCCAAGAGGAGCCAGAGTCCATCTCTTGGTGTATTGAACGACGCCATGTTGTTTTGTTGATTAATAAAGAAACACCTAGCTGTAGGTGTTTCTTCATTTAGCATTACGAATTGTCTATAGCACAATAATACTCTGAAAATAACATCTGAAATCCGAGCGGAAAGTAAAACTTTAGGACATCGATCAATATCGATCGATCAGTTATCAAGTCGGGTCAATCGCATACAGCGACATGAAAATTACGAATGAAAACAACACTGCATTTCCATTGATTTGGCCATCCATAGTTTAACATTGGGTTTCTCAAACTTCGGCCTACAAGCACCGTCAATCTGACGGACCAAAAACTAATTAGGAATCATTTTCCCGTATTAATAAACTAATCTCAACTCTAATGAATGTCTGTGAACCTAGCATATCAATTTCTAGAATCTCAAAATTTAAACACAGTTCTAGTAGCATCCCCAATAGTTCTACAGTTCTACATATTTATTTTCGATAGTTCAGCTTTTTTTTTTCAGAAAAACTATTTTTTCAAAATGAGATGCTAGGTTCACGATCTGCCTATTAGCATCTCAGCAGTTCTCGATGCCTGGGCCTTAAATACGTCAGAAAATGCATAGTTCTGTCGTCTGGAGTCAACATAGCAATAGTTCTGGCTCAAAAACCGTTAAAATCTAGATATATACTGAGATGCTGAAACATTTAAGATAGTTCTACGTAGCTTAAGATATCGTCTCGAGTTGCGTCAAAAATGACAGTGTTTTATGGTTTGGCGTTTACTTTGACGTATCTTGTGACGGGCCTCACAGTCAAGATGAGTTTATTAATACGAGCCTAAGTTTCTACACGTTGATATATAATTCGTAATTTAAACAATAATTTTCAATGTTTAGCATACAATTTACGCTGCGGGGTGTAGGTACAGGTTTTTGAACAAGAATAGAATTTTTGGCCAAAGTGACAAAGTTTGGACACCGATTACGAAATTGCAAATTGTGCATTATTTGATCTTGACAGTGGGCGAAGGTGCATAATGATTGGTAAAATGATGCGATGACGCAGTCACATGTCAGAATTAGACTCGAGGCAACGTGCGGTAATAATATAATGAGGTGTTTGTTTATAGCAGAAATAATGCGAGCGTCATTGCGTGCTCTAACTTGGAAAATGGACAAGTTTATCTCTTTGTATGATGTGGTATACATAACTAGATTTTACTGGTCTGGGTCAGTTTTTACCGATAAGTGAACATCGGGGGCCAATCCCACACCAAGTGACCTATTCCCAAACTAAGCTCTAGGCCTGTATTATGGGTAAGAGTAACGTACAAACAAACACCCAATACTCTAAAACAAACACTCGAGATCATCACACAAAATATTTGCCCTCGGAATCGAACCGGGACCGCTAGCTTCGCAGACACGGTCACTGTCAACTAGGCTAACGTAAAGACTAACGATGGAATAACATATATAAATTGTTTGAGAGGAGGAAAGTTAATACCTATATATTACTAGTTACAAATACGAAAGTGAATTTACGAAGGAAAACATAGTATAATTTCGCTTGTTTCGTTCATTACCGCTACGACGTTTATCTTATTATGAGTAATTCTTCTGCTTGTATTGTTATATGGCGCTACAAAAAACTTCGGTCTCGTCATAGCCATTGTAAGGATCATATAATTTTACGCCGAAATCTGCGGCCTTTCTCGGGAATGGATCCAGAGACGTAATTCCCCGGCCACAAAACTAACCCTCGGAATGCGTCTGTTTACCCTTGAAGGGCGCTAGAGTCACATTGTCTAGTCCTTTACCCCGGCTTAACTTCTACAGCCAAATCGCCATATCCTTGCGGTCGCAGACGTGTGCGTAGCATGCACAAATAGACAAGCAACGCACGTGTGCGCGTAATTATTTATCTAAATCATTGTTGTGTTGGCTATACCACTCTCACAAACACCGCTACCCTCAAGTGATTTACTTATACAAGGTTATTCTTTAAGGATTTGGTCTGTAACGAGATACATTGCCAAGGACTCCATGTCCATCTCAGTTTTGTAAGGGAATTAGAAAGGTTGGTAGTCAATGGGTTGATGAAGAGCGAAAATCTGATTACCTACGCGGTTAGGTTGTGATTAAAGCTCTTTTCTTTTTCAGTTGTTTAATAAAGTTTTCGGTTTGTTATATTATAAAATCTTTATAGAACATTTGTTGTCAGCAAATGTGAGAGGTAATATTTTGTTCATTCAAACTTAGTCATACTTAACGTGTAGAGAGAATACACTTGGTATGAGAGCCGTTACTAATTGATACTTTGCTCTTATTAAGTACAATCGACTACAAAGAGATGTATCCACCTTTGGCCCTTATTATAATGCAATAAGGTGAAAAAGATACATCTGTTTGAATCGACTGTTCTAAATTTATCCTAAGATTCAGAGATTTGCGAAGGAAGACGACATATTTTTAATTTGCGTGATTATTTTTCACAACGCTTTCAGTCAAATTTGTTTTAAAGAGGCCCTTAGCATATAATTCTCTTGCAATCAAACTGCATGTATTTTAAAATCAAAACAAAAACATATGTTAAGCAGTTTAAAGCATGTCTCTCATTGCAACAATCAAGGAAAATCTTGAAGTTCCTTCTATTCAACGTAAGAGCTGTAAAAACGCTTACGTGACAATAACCGTCACACATTTCGTGTGGCGGTGACAGATTCATGTGTTTTCGAGCGCCTATAAAGACAAATAAAAGAAAAACCTGAATGTACCTATATCACTTGTAACGGGGGTTTGATATGGCTCTAGACACACCGATCACGGGGCGCGTGCGGTCGCGGCAGAGGAGCGGCGCGATGTGTCATCATTGCAATGATGACCGCTGTTCATACTTAATATAAAGATATTGATGTTTTATGGAGTAATTACAATAGAAATTATTGTAACTGCATATAAAATGATTGACAGAGCTTTTATTACACTTTTAACGGTTTAAATATCGCATTTACCTTTAAATCGTAACGCCCTTAGCGTGTCATTGTAAAAATATTAGAACACCCAATATAATAGGGATTTTGACAAACAGGCGTCGCAAATTAACCTATTGTCAAAATGTTATATGAAATAAATTTAGGCTGAGTGGATTAAACGCGGTTGGGGTGGCACCCCTGTGACTTAATCCTGCAGTATTGGTGCAGCGATCGTAAAGTGGAATACGTACTATCGACATGCAGACTGCATTGCATTTTAGATTTTTTTTGGGAAAAACAGCGTACTAAATTGAGTGCATAATTGAGTCAGATTCAAGGTAGATATTTTACGGAGTGCAATCGCCTCAGAATTATACATTTTACTGACTTAAGTTAGCTCTGATTAGTTCATTTGCGATGTAACTAACATCTTAGGTAATGTATTTCATATCTTGTTAGGGTCGTATGGAATCAACACAATACAAACGACTTTTTTATTTAGATTAGATACAAGTAAACGCATTTAACCCTTCAAACGAAAGCGCTGGTATATTGCCAATTTTGAGTCAAGTGGGCGGCCTCTTGCGCGAATTCCAGTCGAGAGTTAGGAACATTTTTGGGTTGACGACGGAATTTTGACGGTCTTTTCAAACTTGCGAATACATCAGAAATTTTGTATAAAAGCTATATGTAAGGTTATAAATATATTACATCTGTTTCTAATGGGTATGAAACAAGACGCGACATGCAGATTCTGTCAGGAGACAGAGGAGACAGCATTGCACATCCTCTGTTCATGCGGACCACTAACGCGCATCGGAAGTATCTACTTAGGGCGACATATTATGGACCCACCAGAGATACAACTCCTCACTGCCCAAAGCATATGGAAATTCCTGGACGCAACGGGCCTCTGCGGTGAGCTCTAAAGAAAGGGCTGCCACAAAAGATCAGCAATGGTCGAAGCGGCATACAAGGCCCACCTCAACCCCCCAATATAGTAAGGTTATAAATAAATATGATAATAAAATTGGCACAAAATAATCTATCTGATAATTTGAGTAGTATTTAGTGAACTGTCATATATCACAAGACATTAAATTCAAGTTGTAATATTAAAAAAGGAATCTCGGTCTCACGTAGCTATCGGTCGTTGTCGCCGGCCAACGTTATCATGCTGATAAGCACCGATGGGAGGTTACGACTTCTCGCCAGTTTCAGATCCAATCCAAACCATCATTCGGTTTGATTTCTGTTTATTGTGATGAATATTGTCAAACAGTAACCGGAAGATATTATATTAAAGATGTTTCAAAATGTCTAGCATTTCGCTATAAACAATTATTCAGTGTTAACAGCTTGAATTTGAGGTTGGATGAGTGAAGATGACTGTTTGTAACATATTTTTTTCTTGTTTTAGTAACAACAGATACCTACAACGGCAAGTTCATACGTGTCTGTACTGTACTTGACAAAAAAAATGTAAAGATAACGCCTCAAATGTAACAAATACATGTGACAACGTTTTCAAATTCCCATATCAGCCGACCTCTTTGTTGCATTGAAATTATTTACTTTGGATATGGCCTTTTTATAACTTGGCCTGACGAACGCCATTTCGTAGAAGGGCCCCCCGTGTTGACACTGGCTGGTACTACGTTTCCGGTTAATTTTTTTAAATCCCGATTTTACTGTTTCTGAATTTGAATATGGAACGTTTGGAATGGAACGCTTTTTGGCACGCTCGGTCCCTCGAGTCGAATAAAATATAAGTCGCTATTAAAAAAAACAAACGCGTACCGTGACGCGAAAGTGAATGAAAAACAAATTGCAATGTGAATTATTGTTTTAATAAATCAAAGTCGTGCGCATGGAGGGGGAGTGTTTTTGCTTTATTCATGTATTCAATACTGAGCCGCATTAAGCTGTTCGCATTTGTCAATTTGGTTGTTTTAAATGTTATTCGCGGTGGTAACCCAGGGAAGTAAATCTTCGAAACTGTGTAGATTATCTGACAAATAACAGCGCATTCTTCAGTGGCAATGTACCTTTATTTCGTCCGACAAAAAGTTGGTGTTTTAAACTCGGGCGTACAAAGAGTTTTAAAATGTAAATATTCCAAGCCTATTAAGCAAAATATGCATACGGAACACGTTTTTGATAGAAATTTAAGCGCGCAAGTCGTGCCCACGTGCAAAAATTGAGTGGGGTCAGGGTACAGTCAATATCGGAAAACGATTTTATACAAGCATACAGGCCAACTGATAGTCAGTTGGATATGGGACCCATACACATTTGCATTCTTAAGACTACAATCTTAAGACTGTTATCATGAGACTGGAGATGCGTTGCCAACCCCATCACCGGAACACGACAATCTAAACGCTACTGTTTGATGGCAGATAATTAAAGGGCAAGATGATGGTAGCGATCTGGACGCATCCTGTACTAGACTATAAGACCCTACCACCACTAAACTATGCGTACCTGATATATAAATTATAATATCTATCTATTCTAAGCATGGTCTCTTCTTTATTTAAATCCCATGCTTCTACACCTAATCCATAAAACCACTACTTTTAAACTACGTCCCAAGATAAAACACAAACTATTTTCTCAAACACAGCTCCGTGTCTTTTTGTGCAACAAAACGAGCAACATTAGGTTTAGCACCGTCGCGTGCGCAGCATGCGGGTCCCATTTACAATTTATTATTAATATTGCTGTATAATGACTTAATATAAACACTTTCACTGCCAAGCTCCCCGATTCCCATATAAAATGGGCTACAGGTTGAGTACGTGGTAACATTTTGATACATATGTGAAAGTTTACTCGGTGCCGTTGACACGCGGATGTGTTCAAATTAAATACAGTTGCTGTTAAGTGGTAACGAACGTGTCTCGGCCATTTGGGTGTGGACCAAGGGGCCCGTATTAGTGGGCTTGACTTTTGTTTAGGGCATGCAATTAATGCATTATTATTGTAGCCCGCATATGTTTTTAAATGGCCTTTGATTTTAAAATTTGGTTGTATGGTCAAATGATTCATACATTCTGTTTATAATATCACGTAACAATGAGGAGATGATCTTACGCAGCTGGACCAACGCTGCTATAGCTTTACAATTTAGTGCTTTGTCACTTTCACGTGTTGTTTGTGCTGCTGCACTAGTTTGTCAAGGGCGTTAAAGCGACAAGGTACTATAGTGTGCGGCTACTTCTGAGGCTGACTGCATAGTCGAGTTCATAAATATATGTATACAATTTATTAGCTTGTCACTTTAATCGCTGTGATAATATGAATGAAACTTTAATTTAACACGGTCGCCATTACTGGTAACTACAAGTAAATAAAACCTAACATAACGTTGACAAATACGATAACATGATAGGACGGATGGGTTACACTTTTGACGTCCCATCTCTTTCACTCGTCACTCGTGATTGAATCTATAAAACAGAAATGGAGCTGGATAGATGGACGAATGAAATTACTATAATCCGGTCAGTCCTGGATGTTACTGTGACAGATCATTTTTTTTCTTATTTAATCGCTTATTCACTTTGGACTTATTAGCGAAACAAGTCGATGGATATCACACGCGACGTACAATTGTTCGGTTAAATAGTATTTACTCATGCGTTTAAACAAAAGCATATGGGATTAGTTCCACGCAATTCTGTCAAGTCCAATGATCAATCAACTCTTTGTATATTTGCCTTTGAAATTACAAAATACGGGTGTCACAGGGACCATCCTGCATTGAACGGACTATAACATAGTCATTCTATCTAAGTCCGCAGGGTTGTCAACGCATTTCCTGTCAAGAGCTTGCCCCAGACTCTGGCGTTTAATTCAGCCAATTAACTGAAAAAAAAACCACACGCACATTAGTATCACATTCCCGAATTAACATTGATACCATCTTAACTGCACCCGTTATCAGCCAATGCGGTCATTAAAATAATTTCGACTGCAATGAGTCACCCCTAAAATTGCAAGGCAGCTGCAAATATAGCGACTGGCTTGGTGAATTATTTGACATGTTTTTTTATGGCCGCCGGCAAACGGCCACAGCTGATAATGGACATTGACAATCAAAGATTACTAATTATTTAGTGACGGTAAGATCTTGGGCAGGGTACGTTCGCTGCCACCATCCTTTTAATGACCAAGCAGTGTGCATAATTGTGTTCCTGTCAGGGATAAGACGGCCGGGGAAATTACAAACATATAAGCATTCCATCATAGTTCTTTCTTATGGTTGGTAAGACATTTGCAGAATTAGTATTGCGGTATTGAAAATGTAAATATTCATGGGTCTCTTACCATCAGGTGGCCTACGTGCCTTATAAAAAGCCTGAGGATTAAAGAAATGCCTCTATGCAAGTAATTTTACCGGCCTTCTTCCCGAAGATGTAGGTAGCGATCCAAATGAAAATGTTACTTTTAAGATATTTTTTTGTAAGTCGTCGTACGGTATAGTCGTGCTTCTAATGTGTATTATCTGTTATGTATTCCAAGCAGAAAAACTAAGACTCATTTAACTAAATTATTCTCAACTCCTTTAGTTAATTTAATGAAGAACTTAACACAGGTTCAACAAAAAAGTTATAAGAACTAAATTGCAAATGCCTTGATTAAATTAAAATTATCAACAAAATGTATTAAATAGCAAGTCACTTTTCAAGAACATTATCCAAATTACATGTAAATATTCTGGTTTTTCTGTGGGTGCAAAAAAATATTACATATTGCGTACGACATTGGATCTTTATTCGCCCTAACGATTCGTTAATTAGGCGTATATCGAGACAGGATGTCGCGAGCGGCGAAAAACACTGGGTTTAGCCGTTTTCGATAGCTTTGCATAACAATAGCTATCTTTCTTATAAATAACATTAGGCAAGTTAACTTGCGATTAAAATATTTTTTATTTTACTTTTTCTTCTATGCTGCCACTGGAAAGCCATATTTAACATCGTGTACATATTATATTCTTACTTTACTTACTTATGCAGTTTATTGCGAGAAGATAGATAGATAGTATATCATTTGCAAATAAATAAACTTCAATATATTTAAAAAAACCGGCCCAGTGCTAATTGAACTCGCGTGGAGAGGGTTCCGTACATACGTAAAAAAATTGATTTTGATAGAATCCTTATAGGTTTTTTTGTATTTAAAAAAAAAATAGTCTCATTAGTTTCGGAGATCAGGGGTGAGGAAACTATTTATTTTACAATAATAAGAAAAAAAATTAAGATGCTCATAACGAGCCCTTTCATATTTTCTTTTTAATATCCCAATTTGTCCCCTGAAAATGACCTTAATTGAAAATAAATTATTTTGCACTGACAGACAAAGAGCTCCGTTTTTTTAAAACAATATTTAATTGATTTGTTAAGTTAAACAGGAACTATTTCACACCTTTTACACTCCCAATTAACAAGAACAAGACTAGACGTAGAACCTGTATAGTTATAATTTTCGATAATTTTCTCGCATGTCGCTCAGTGCGTCTCTATCGTTACTGGCTAGATAGAAAGGGAGATCAGACCGAACAAGTCGCGGGCAACTTGTGCTTGCCACACTGAAAAGATAAAAACCGCGCGATACATAGGAAAGCCCAACCGATAAAACCTAGCCAAGAATCATCCAGATTGAACTAGATTACTTTAAAAAAAACCGCGTCCGAATCAGTTCGTCAGTGTACTACGCAGACCCACACATAAACACGATAAACTTATAACACCCCTCTTTTGTTAACAGCGGTTAAAAAAGTGCTCTGCGCCGCAAAACACTGCGAGCGGAGCTAAAAAAGCTGTTCCAATCCGTGGTGCCAGTGCGTTTCATCATCATGTCAGCCGAAAGACGTCCACTGCTGGACATAGGCCTCCCCCAAGGCTCTCCACTCAGACCGGTCTTGTGCTTTTCGCATCCACCGCGCTCCCGCTATCCTGACGAGGTCGTCACTCCATCTTGTTGGAGGCATTCCTACAGCTCGTCTTCCGGTCCGCGGACGCCACTCCAGAACCTTCTGGCCTCATCGGCCATCAGTCCTGCGAGCAATGTGCCCCGCCCACTGCCACTTCAGTTTAGCTATTCTTCGTGCTATGTCGGTAACCTTAGTTCTACTGCGGATATCATCATTTCTGATTCTATCACGCAGAGAAACCCCGAGCATAACCCTCTGAGTGACTTTGGGCTTCCTTATGAGGCCCATTGCTAGCGCCCACGTATCAGATCCGTAAGTCATCACTGGCAACACACACTGGGCGTTTGCTATCTTCGAATCTATCGTTAATCATTGATGTTCTAACAAACAAAAGCAACCGCATTTTTTGTTCTAAAGGCTATTTACACTCAGTTCTAACACATCCCTTCCAGTGTTACCATTAGCATACGCATGTGAATAATAATGCCGTTAGCCTATTAAAGAACATAACCAACAAGATTAGACGGCGGCTTTGTGACGTTCCTGGGGTGTTTTTGTCATTTCTGAACGTCATTTGTCACTATTCCGCCCTCGAGGGGAACGCGGAAAGAGGATAGTTCGGATCGCCGCAAGTTTAGAGAAACAGGCGGGCCTAACACTGTTACAGATTAATGTCTAATGCTGTTATTTTAGAACCAGTGGCGACATCTCTGGACAACAAGGGATAATATTTCGACTCGCCGATCGCTAAGTGTTGCCGCTTGGTATAATATAGGACTAGTTTCTTTTGCATTTAAATAAATCTTTGTTTATTTTAGGAAAACGCTTCGGGAAGGTTCTATTTATAATTAAATATTGTTAGGATCTGTTTTCTCTAATTTATTCTAATCTCGATATCTGGTCGAAGTCTCGATCGATACGATTCTCCTCTAGGTTTAGTCATAGACGCTTGTCAATGGTCGCATAGGTGAAGAATCTGTTTGTCACTCTCGTTACCGCTACAGATATGTGAGCACGTACGTCACCGACATACTGTGAGAGTCTCACTACGGCCGTATGGCCATTTTGTAAATTTAGCGTCATGTAAGCGCAATGCATCCTTGTTAAATACTAAGTGTTTCTACAATAAACATGTAAGGAGGAACACGATTTCTAAACCTAAGGCGAACATGGTTAAACGCATGGTAAAGTCGCCGCTGCTTTTAATACTTCTTTAACCGGCTAAAAACAGCCGGTCCTTCTGTGGGGCCCTTCTCCTTCTTGGATTCTTCTTCCATGGGTTTCCTCTTGTCTGTTTATGTCGACGTGCGGTGTATGGCTATGCCCGTCTGACCGCCTGTCTCTCTGACTGTGTGCACGCCTGCCTGTCTGTGCAACTGCCGGATCTGCTTCTGCTAGGTGTTTGCCACGCTGTCTTCTTCTACGTGGTGTTGCTGCGGTCCATGCTTCTCTGTGGATTTGCTGCGCCCGCTGAACTTCTTCATCCTTTACTTGTGGATCTGTCTACTCATCAGGTGAACACGTTTCATACTACTTACATGTACACAAACGCTCGAACGTAGAGATGTATGATTTCATTTGCCCTGTCACAGTCACAGAGGAATAGTTTATAAGTTAACGCTTGATAAGTAGGGAAGTATGTTATAAAATAACCCTGCTATTGTGCAGTGGGTCTGTATGTATAAGACGCTCTGAAAGAGAGTAGTAGCATGGTAACTGGTTAATTTTTACTGTACGATATAAATAACAGGTTAATAAACTCTGTTGACAAGGTTCATGTTTGTTTAATTTCAATCTCTCTAATTTAACATTACTATCTACTTACATCTTTCTGTTGGTTTAGATTAAAACAGATGGCGCCCTTTTCTTTCTTATCTATCTAGTAAACTGCACCAATTTTGTGCGACACTGGTAAGTTGTTTTCGTACCGAACTAAGCTCAAGTATCCACGACCCTCTATTTTAGTCAATTTTAGTCCCGGCCCAACACCAAGTGTGGACAGAACCTCTGTCAAGTCACCTCACACATAAGTAACTCTAATATATAATAATATAACGTTACAACACTAAGGTCGAGAGTAATTTTATGAGTTCAAGATTCTAGGGCGTTAAATACGGAAGTACCGACGAAAAATATGTGTGTGTTCAGAATTTTGAACAACTGTGAATTAGAGTTATAAATACACGAGATACAAAAATATGTATACGTCGATAACCTGAACACCATCCACTCCACTGAAAATTACACTGAGTACTAATTATCTGTAATACTCCTGCAATTATTTTTTACATATAACGTATAAATTCTACTCACCAAAAGATATCAGTGCCTGCCTACATATGTTATTGACACTTAGTAACTGGAATTAACAGCTCTTAAAATAAAGTTCATGGTTCCAATAATTAGTGGGGCGCTAACTGCCAAAAATATTGTAGTTTCCCCTGTCCGGTACTTCGTTTTGTTTAAATAAGAATACTTGACAGTTATTTTGTATATGTTTCCGCTTAAAAGCGGAATGCAATTGTGCCATCTAATTAATAACAACATTTATAATACGTAGATATTTTTTGTATTATTTTCGTTACGTCAAAACAAACGAAGTATAAATAGTACTGATTAAAAAACAGCATCGACTACAGTAAAATCAACCTTATCAATCCGCTCACGTCCATCACTTAAACTACAAATAAACCAGAGTAACCGCCTGCAAACCGCCGATAAGTAGCGGATTTAGCGCGCATTATGCTTTTTAGAATATCCACACGTGATTAATGTTCCGATGGCCGCGATTGTTAGATCACAGATTCGATACAGTTTTTTACAATCTGTGATTAATTGTAGTTTTTGTTGTCATTGTTGCGGTGTATCAAAAGGTTTTGTTCGAAATAGTGCGACTGTTGGCGTCATCTATTGACGTACGGATGGAACTGAAACTATGGCGCCATTGGTAAAATTAATACAAGTATCAATAAAAAGTATGCAAACATTTCTAACAATTCGCATTGACACGTTACTGCTGATAATGAATAACGTAAAAAAATATTTCTTGTTTCGGATTTTTAACACAAAGTTAAAACGAAGTCCTGCGTGCAGCGAGGGATTCAAGCTCGCCCAAGACGAAAACAGCTTTATCCCAAAGGAGAATACTCTACTTTTCTCACCTCTTGTTTTATTTTCTTTGTTTTTTATACGAATTCAAATCTTATTATTAACCAGCGGGTTATAATGAGATTCAGTACAACATTATTACCCGCCGAGTTATAATATTGTACTGAATCTCATTATAACCCGCTGGTTAGCCGATGGCTTAATGACGTACTTCAAGTGAGGTTTGCATGATATATAATTGGGCAATTCCGAGCATGTGGTGTGAAAAGTACTTAATTACCTGATCTGATACAAACTGAGTCAATATACATATAATCCTTAGCACTTTACGGTTCTAAAACAAACACTAACAATTATCTATTTTCCTGTTCCACAATTGGCATATATTTACTAGGATTTCCCCAACATCGGCGCTACCTTGTTAAAATTATCATTTTCCTTAAAAAAACCGTTGGAATTATGACTTTTGTACCTTTTAATTGTGGATTTTGCCTCAACAGAACTGATAAAGCTTAGTAAGTTAAAAACAAGTGGAAATAAGAAAATAATATTCCCGGGAATTCCTAACCACAGGAGTTATAGCAACCCTTAAAACAATCTTGTATGTTGCTGATATTTTTTTTATACCATAGAGAAGGCAAATGAGCATAAGGCCACCTGATGGTAAGTGGGAACTGTGACTCATACACATTCGCAATCAAAAGACTGCGAATGCGTTGCCAAACCTGGGGACTAAGATGGAATGCCTCTATGCTAGTCATTACACCGGCAGTCTTATCGCCAAACCGGAACACAACAATGCGAAAGCTGCTGTTCGGCGGTAGGTTAATGGATAAGATGGTGGTAGCGATTCGGGCGGACCCTGCACAAGGTCCTACCACGGGAATAAAATTCCAATGGCCTGCTTTCCATAGAACAGTGGCAGACAATTTAAAAAACCAAACAATGGGTATTTAACTAGCTTCGATTAAACCACTTTAGTCATAACTATTTTTCTCCGTTAATAATAAATATAATTAAAAGCGGGTTTAAGTTTTGAAACCTTTTATGAAGTCAAAAGGGCTATAATTTAATATGCAACCAATCAAAAGGAATACACACCCTTAACTTCCATAGCCTTTGAAACAATAACGACACGATCTGCAAATATTTTAAGACAAAGTTGAGATTATCCCAATATTTATAAGGTACAAAGTCCCATAAGAGTTCTGTCGCAGATAAGCCCTTGTTTCATGCATTGTTGTAAGGTAAATATTTAAAAAGAGCTTTAGGTGGGACCTTGCCAAAACCCGTGAGAGAATACGAAATTTGAGGGGAAACATCATTTATTTATGATATTCCATAACGAAAGGTCACCGTTGAACGTTAACATCATTCGATGATATAAATGTTCTTATATCGTTATTTTAATTGAAAATAGAGATACAATTTACACAGATAAAAACCGGGCAAGAGCATGTCTGACCATGCTCAGTGTAGGGTTCCGAAGCCGCACAGTGGAGCAACGGCGGAATTAATTCAATTTTGGGATGGTCAGCAGTAGTCACATTTTTTATCTGATATCTATATAAAATATTTCGAATACCTATGATCAAATAAAATATTGCGTGTATATATTATTTTTATAACGAAATTAGCCCACCAAACTCGTACAAATGAACTCACATGAAATAAACGTTAAAATACCTTGCATTTGCAAAGGGTGTATTTCTCTCAAGTTATTGATTTTGTTTAACATGTTTTATTTGTATAAAAGAAACATTGATCCTGCTATTGTAAATGAAATAATATTTATGGTTTCTCTTAAATTTTGTGTAATTTTAGGGCTGTAAGAAATTCTCCCCTAAATATTACATTTCATTGGTTATAATTTTTCAGCTACAACGACCCTCAAGCTCTAATATAACAATATTTACACATTATTTAGTCTATATTATTATTTAATTGGTTCTAGCTGCAATAATTCGCAAACTTTTAATTACTACCCCATTAAGTTAAATGTTAATGAGCTTATTGTTCTAAGAAAAATACTTAAATGCGTTATCGATGGTAATGAGGGTAATTACAAACACTATTAAATTATAAAATAATACCTATATAATGGGTATTTACAATATTGTGCATCATTAACTTTGGTAAATTCAATAAAGAAACACCTAATTCAATAATTATGGCAACTTTCATCATATTTTAAATATTAGTCGGAATGGTTTTATTATTTTTTTAAATATATTTGAAATGTGTTTTTTTTATCCATTAACCTAAAAAAAAACAATTAATTCCGCGGCTCCATACAACGTGCCCCACTGTGAGCCGTTACTACAAACAAATTAAACCGTATTATGCCGTTGGAAAACTATCCCCATACATCGACGTAGGTCGCGGACAGTTTACCAACACCGCAAATACGTTTTCGGTAGGTATATACATTTAAATCGTTTGTAACTCAAGAACCAACGAAGTATATGTGCTTTCATTTAAGATATTTTTCTGATTTTTAGTAATTGTAGTTTTGGCCGCAGGTGGGGGGGAACCACTTGACTCTAACAAAAATTTGCGCTTTTAAGCTTAATCTAAATCTTCTAAATATATAAAAGGAGAAACTGACTGACTGACTGACTGACTGACATATCAACGCACAGCCGAAACTACTGTACTTAGAAACTTGAAATTTGGTACAGGTGTTCCTTTCATGATGTAAGTGAGCACTAAGAAAGGAGTTTCCAAAAATCGACCCCCAACGGGAAAAGAAGGGGGAGTACTGGGAAACTAATTCTACGCGTACGAAGTCGCGGGCGTCCGCTAGTATTTCATAAATGGATCCCTTTATTAAAAAAAATTTGTCACAATCCTGCAATATTTTTGAAAGACCTGTCCAAAGACACTCCACACTATGGGGGTAGACAAGAAAAAAAAATACATACCACTTTGTTGGCGTGATTTATATGTATATTCATGCGGAATTACAGCTTTCTAGTTCTAAGGGTCCCTGAGCTAGGCTGCAGACGGACAGAAGGATGGACGGAAAGACATGGCGAAACTATAAGGGTTCCTAGTTTGACTACGGAACCCTAAAAAAAGAATGGAAAGAAACATTTGAGGGATATGGAATCAAGGACAGCAAAACAATCCTGAAGCAGTGTTCTCTTCTTGGGAAGCGCTGGTATTACCGTGTGAGAGTGCCATTGCGGCCTACTTTCTGAATAAACATCTTGTACCTTTTTATCTTTAAGACATCAACAATAATTTAATAAGACAAAATCTGTCTGGACTGACTACAAAATTATAAATGTAACTGATTTATAACTGAACTTTACTACGTGTATATAAGTTAGTACACAATACATTACCTATAATAGGTACATAAAACTACATTATGATACCGTGCATGAAGAAGTGAAACGATAAAAATATACAACAGTTTTACAGCCGTAATTTTGACCGTCGAGATAATATAGTAGCACAAACATTAAATAGTTCCTGTAAATACACGTAATCTTGATCCAATACGTTATATCTTTCATAAAACTGCCATAGCGTACAACCTCAATACTATTAGAAAAAAGTCGAAAATTCTCAAGCTGATCGATCGAAGATAAGCCCGTTTTCGTTTTGCAGGTAAACGGTGCTAAATCACAAGTCCACACATTTCATGAATGATTTGTACTTGGACTACAACGCTGGTTATTACAATTCCGTGAAGCTGCGCGTGCGCTGGTCGAAAGTGGTCTCTATAATTATTAGGATACAGGGCAAGATGGCGGCGGCGCGGCAGGCTAGAAACAGTTGTGTGTCAGGGTCTGTGTGCGCGACCCAAATGTTTATAGGATTGCAATTTATCAGCTAGCGCGGCGTGTGAGAAGGAAATTATTTCAAACATTTTGAATGCGGTGAAGGCCACGCTACATGATTACATTTTACCTAAAGCCATTAGCCCAGCCAATATTAGTCATAGTGACACTAATTTTCGAACGATTTGCACAGCAACAGCTGTTAAATTTAAATATTGAGCGCAGACGAGTGGATTGATGCCGAAATAGAGAATTGGGCTATTTTTTATTGCTATGCCCTTCTTATAAACGTGGTACAACCGTGGGGTAGCTAAACTATGATTTTTCTTTATCTGTCATTGTGACATTTGAATTTGACAGATAAGGACAAGACATGGTTTAGCTACCCCACGGTTATTCAAGTAAGGGCACTAAAGTAAATGGAACCCTGACAAAGTGACATCATAAAACAATTTGTTGGACACTTCTAACGACATGAATCATAATGTCACTGTGACATAAATCTATGGTGGATGGGTCAGGGTTCCATTGGGCTGATATTACTAATATTATAAAGAGGTAAAGTTTGTGACATTGTAAGGGGTAATCTGTGGATCTACTGAACCGATTTTGAAAATTCTTTTACCAATAGAAAGCCACGGTATTTGTGAGTGTCATTGACTTTACGTAAAACTTAAAAAACCCAACGAAGTGCGCTCGGGAACAGCTAGTATAATTTTTACTTTGAATTACAGCTCAATAAAAGTTTTCTAACCGAATAGTTATGGCAAAATCGGCAGTAAATATGTCAGATCAAATTTTAGTAACTTCATACAAGTTTTGACATTCCTGGCCGGAATTTTATCTAACGGATTATGAAACCCAGCCTTATATAATAAAATCAATTTACTAGAGTGTATATTTTAAAGTATTTAGTAGCAAATGTATGTTACACTTGTCACCCCAGTCGCATATGATAAAAGTAACACTAAAAATATTTTCACAAATTTTAGGCTTGCCATAATCACAACGGAACTCAACCTCAGCCTCATCGCGTCTGTCAAAAAAATCAAACACAAATTCCCTATATTTAGTTACAAATTGGGACGAAGTAAAGACTACCCGCTTCCTCCTGTACCTAATACCGTCAGCTAAAAATAGTGAAATTGCGAGTAAATCACACAGATCTGTCTTTAGCCGGTGCGATGCGGACGGAGATAGCTCGAACACACTGCAAGAGCTTTAGCGGCGTTCTTTGAAGCAATCGCCAAAACGTGTCCAATCATTATATATTGCCTTGTACGTAATTATTGGATATCTAGGTCTGGTTATGTTTTTGTCTAAGCATTGAGGTACTGACTTTAATTGTTATGCCAATATAGAACCCTGTCATAATGACAGCGTCAATTGACGAGATAGAAATTACATGGGAATTAATCGTAGATTTTATACGATAAGGTTCTATAGTGGTATATCAATTAAATATTTGTTACTAATGTAAGAATTATAAATGTGAAAGTTTATCAGTATATTTTTGTATTTAGGTGTTAGGGTGTTCGTTTTACAATCACGAATAAACTATTGTATGGATAGGATGAAATTTGGGTTAAAACATATGGGTAGTTCTACTAGCGTTTCAACCGCTTTCACTTTCCTGGTCGCATTATGAACCATTTCCCTGTAGGTCTGAATTACCATGTCCAGGCATTCTTTAAAACAACTGAAAATGATAATCCGACCGACAGGGAAATGGTTTATAATGCGACCAGGTCAGTGAAAGCGGTTGAGGCGCTAGTAAAACTACCCATGTATTACTTTTCATAGTGGATTTTTTATAATTCCAGTGGGAATTTCTACGCCGATCAAGTCGTGGGAAAACTTTGAAATAATTTAACTACAAAAAAGAGTTTATGAAAACCGTCACGTATCTCCATTTCCCGCCGACCGGGTTAATTATTTACCAATGTTGAATCCGCAAAACGAAAACTTGCATACGTAACAATCCAAAACTCTAAAACATTTACGAAATATGAACGCACAACTCCCCTAACCAAAACTAAGTTGACTAACTTAACTACAACTGTTAAAGAAACGTCTTTAACTAGCAAAGTTAACGCGGCTCTTGGGGAATAATTACAAAGTTTAGGAGCACTCTAAGTTTGAGTGTCCGAGAGTCTAGACCGGATGCTTGTACACATTAAGTGTCTGGGGGCAGTGTGGCCACACGCAAATGTTACTATAGTTATATCCTTAAAGCAGCTGTTCTCAAAGTGTGCTCCTTGACTTGACGGAATTTAGTTTTCCTAGAAACATATATTTTAATTGCTTAAGGTAGAATTTAAAAGCAATAATAATGGAGAGTCTTCAATCGAAGAATGACGTTCAAAATTATAAATCTTCAGGATTTTGATTGCGCGTTATATCTCTTCGGAATTATGTCTCGTTTCATATTTAAAACCAATGTAAACCCAGGTTTTGCTTATTTTGTTGTACCGTAAAATAATCAGGTTTGGTTATTAAAAAAGTTTGAAAACCGCTGCTTATATAGCAGGGACAGCATTAACCGGGTTGTTACCGACACGAAACAGATAAAATAAAAACTTATCATGTGAGAAAAAGAAGTAGAAACGACGCGACTTAACAATTAAACCCATTGACCTTTTGTTACATAAATAATTACATACTCTTAGACACTGAACAATCCTAGGATCGCAGCATTAACAAATATAAATGCAGGGTCGGCAATAGGACACGTGCGGGCATCAAGCTGGAAATGGCGGCGCACGGTACGCACGCACACGCTACACACGTGCGTCAACTGCAGGGCTTGGGAACGGTTCAAAAAATAACGGTTAACTATGGTTCTTAACCAGGTTTTCCGTAACCGTTCCGTGATCGCTGGGATTAACCTGGTATTTTTGGTTTCTGCAGTTGGATGTCGTAGCAAATAAAATTATACAGCCGGCTTGAGTTCAAGCTGAGCAAATGAAGCTAGCTAATAGAGTAGGAAAGACGAGAAAACGATGGCGCTCCGAACAAAATATCGACTGAAATTATCAATTATTTCGAGAAGGAACAGTTTTATCGATATAATATCGATTCTGTTCGAGCGGGATCGAAATGAAATGCTCTATATGAAATATATCTGACGAGCTGTTTAAAAATTAACATCATTTGTCATTTGTTCTAGGCGTGTGTCCCTGACGTCATTTCGTGCGTGTGGGGCAGGAGTATCTACATGCGTTTAGATACGAAACGAATTCATACATGTGCGTGCGTAGCGTGCGCCGCAGTGGAACTCCGGCTATAGGCACTTGCCGACGATGAACGGTAAGCGATCACCTATTAATATATGTGTCTGTTTTCCGTGATCAACTCATAATATATTATGTCTCTTTTATTGATACGGAATCTATACCTTTTGTTCGTTTCTTGAGCGAGAATATAATCGATAATGCACTGTTGAAATCTCTGTTAGAAACGTCACGAGCGCATTACCTTGCTGTGTCAACCCAACGCCAAGCAGCAGTGTTCGCATTGGTGCATCGGAGGTAATTACCAGTACTTACAACTGCATTTCATCTAAGTCCTAAGGGTTGGCAACGCATGTGAAGTTCAGTACACTACCATCATGAACCATGTGTGCTAGTTTACCTTCTCCAATTACTCCACGTGATAAAAAAAGCAATTCCTCAAATAGTGACCTTCCAAAGTTGAATGCGCTCTCTGTTTATCAGATTATCTTTACACTTCCGCATAGCACCAGCCATTTACGGGTGAAATAAGTTTTTCGCAGCCGGGTGGTTTACGTGTTCCGTTTGATGGGGGATATAAAATCGGCGGTACGAACGTGCCGTGTCAAGACTGTGCGGGATAATAGTGCGCAGAACGTGTCACCATTCTGACAGATCGGTTTTTGGGTTTTTTCCGAGTGACCCCCCGTAAGGGATGGACGCTAATTCATAATAAAATGGGTGTTTGAATGCTCCATGCAGGAAAAAACCACTGTAAGCACCTATTGCAGTTATTTAACTTCACATTTTGTCAGTTAGTTTAGTTATTGTGAAACAGATCGTTTTCATTTTGAAAATCGAAGGCATGTCTGCATACAAAATGAAAAAAATTGTTAAACTTTGACTCGGATTGTCATTGAGAGTGCATTAGGCAATAGTGACGCTGGTCCCGTAATTGGAAAAGGATAAAATTTTGAATGCGAAGTTATGTAAACCCGGATAAAAAGTAATATTATGGTGTTTGCGAACTGATCACCAACACCTGTCGAGTTTAGACTCTTTAATTTGGTCTCATAGTAGATGATGATTGTGCAAAAAAGTTTAGTTTCAGTTTTCTTTAAACCTTTTTTAATACTTTGCTGTCACAGATGTTCTAAAGATTCTAAACTTTAGCTCAACATTAGCCAACCCTCACAGCCGCCGAACAATATCCTTTACTAGCCTATCGAGATCGGTAGATTCTAATCTCGTACCGGCATTTAACTCACGATGTTCGTTTTCAGGGTATAGGATAGGAATTCCTTAAGCTTTTCAGCTTTATTAATTTTACTAAACAAAACCCGCAAAGCTTTACGAGTCCACCTGCCATCCAGCTTAGAACCACCTCTTTTAACAAGCTTTCAATTAAAACAATACCGTGTTGAAATCATTCCATCCGTTTGCTATAAAGCGAATAACAACCAAATAGCGGGCGCGGGTCGTGTCGGGAGAAACGCGGCGCTATTCGCCTATTTCTATGAACGACGACACACAGAAGGCGTGCGCGGATAGGGCGCGGTTTTATACAAGAAACACGGCCCGCGCCCGCGTTCAGTGTGTTGTGCACATACAGGTACAGACATCTATCTAAGATCTTTGTTTAACAATCGCCTTCCACTGCGATCAGAGCGGGCCCTGTCCGGATTTGGTTTAGCTTACAACGGTGACTTCAACTGTTTCCACCGCGAGCAAACTTTTTGAAGTGACTGTCGTCGGAATATTGGTTATGCAAAAACTGCGTTAACTAAGCATTTAGACATATAAATACCTGTATTATAATTCCAGTCTATTACTCGTAGTATAACATTGCCCTTACAATATCCCAGACGTCCGAGTATGCCATATCCCCCGCGGTTCCCCATTTATTGATTCAGACAACCCTATTAAAGGGTATTCGAGATAAGACGGGCCAATTTGTCCCTGGTTTATCAGCAGGTCTAGTTATCTACTCGTTTGCTAATGACAGGGGACCGAGGTTTTAATATCGAAAACGAGGTTGGATTAAAAATATAAGTATGTTGCTAAGGGGGCTGGTGGACGGTAAACTTTTCACGGTAACACGTGATCGGAACTATTTGTCTTACTCTTATTTCGTTATGTTAGAGCAAGATGCCGATAGTTGCCTGCATATCACATATAGTCGTGAAAATGTTAAGAAACCCCTTCATGGAAATGTGTATGAAGTTACAGATTTTCGTGGTTGTTCTCTTATCCGCTACTAAATTGTCTATCATTCGGAATTACCTCAGAAATAGGCGCATATTTAAGTCGTCGAGTTGCGCAAAAGAGCCCGCCAAAACCTGTACCTAACCTACCTCAGAAATGATCCAATATGTGTACATCATTCCGAGTCCTGTAAATTTCACACGTTTATACATAGGTAACTGAAGCCGTCTGTATTTGATATGGACTTTAGCATGATTTTGATAACTATTCCAACAGCTTTTTCACATTTCACGGTTCAAGAATCACAAAAGTAGTAGATCTATTAGCGGCAAAGGTCGCGGTCCGCGAATTTGTTTATGTTGTATCTGACCTTTCCCATACTTCTGTCGGCGCCTCGTACGGTTCTGATGCGGATGTATGTTAAACTCCCGCGTCTGCGCAATAACTGTAGCCCTTTGGATCTACTTTGATTAAAAGTAATGGTACATCTTTGGTGCTGTCTTCCTTATTCTTCGGGCGAGAAACGATCGAGTGAAAGAGACGTGACTGATGAAGTCTTTGGGAGCAGTAGCAATAATTGTTTGGAGGAATGCGATGTAAGTACTAATGATAGACAAGATATTTTGGTCGATTTAAACAAATAGGTATGTTTAGTTATACAATATATAGTTAGGCATTCGTAAACACATTAATTCCCATACTTATAGATGGCCTAAAGCCCTGCATCGTTCACCATTTGAGGAGTGTTCCGAGGAACTGTTTGATGCTCTTGGCTTCATCATCGTATATGTCTTTATCGGCAGGATGTTCATCACCATTTCTGAAATTTCTGCGATCGTTTTCGCAGCGGTTTTCAAAAACGTCTCATGTCAAGTGCGTACAATAAGTACAAAAGATATATATTTAGTCTCTTTAAAACCGGCGAGTCAGCGACGCTTGTACCCTCTGAACGGCTAGCACATGTTGTATTTTTCGCTTGTCGCTCAGTGCGTCTCTTTCGTTACTGAGTAGATAGAAAGGGACATCCTAGCGACAAACAAGTCGCGGGCAACTTCTGCTAGCCGTACAGAGCAGGTTTCAACTTGTCGGCTGTGTGATTTGACAAAATATAGGGTGTACTACTGGCAATACATTACATATGAGGCTGTTCACATTAATCGGTCTATGATAGCTGTGAATAGCCTTATATGAAATAACACTCGATATTTTGTCGGATCTGGCACCCGACAAAACGGAACTTGCTCTCAGTGTTGTCTGCCTGTATGCCTGTTTATGGTTTTTAAATTATACAGAGCTCTATGTTCACTCTCGAATTGAAACGATATTGCAAGTTCATACCAGCAGGGTAAACGTTCTAGTTGTTCTTTCGGCTTCACTCTTGTTTTATTTAGGAGCGCAGTTAGTTCGCTCGCCTAGTTATTTCGTATAATTTCGTGTTTTTACTCCGATGTTTTAAGGAATATACCAACAGAATGTAAAAGGCATTCTTAGCGGTTTTTTGCAATGGTGGTCGGATTTGTTCTTATGCCATATTTTCACCTGCAAGAAATGTCAGAAAGTCATTCCGACGGTAGTTTATAATTATGTACTAACTAATAAGTAGCTACGTACGCGTGCGTGTTTATACGATCAAACAATCCAACGACTGCTGTGTAACAGTAATCTGAATATCTTCAAAATAATCTTGATAACATTCCACTATAGACATACTTTACAAGCATATAACTATATAAGGGAATTAGAACCCTTACTATACTCCCATTATCACATAAAGACCGGCGTAAAAATAGCATGCTCTAATAAAGCAGTACGTCAAGCCACTTTTGTTGGAATAAACTAATAACAAAGTACATTATACCCTCAGAATGCAACCATAAAGCATATGGATCTCCCTTTTCGAGGGTAGTTTGAACACTGCCTTTATCAGTTAAAAGGGCGCAGGCGCATCTTAACAACCAAAGCAAATTCTACCTTCCATACTAGCAATACGGTTGCAATTATAGAAGGAAGTTTTATAACACATCCTTTTCTCCGAGAAGGGCTACTCAGATATTAGATCTGCAAATTGGACGTGTTATCGTCCCTCGGTGGGGTGACTGCTTTTTAGAGAAAAAACTTAGTTTTTGTGGAAATTATTTCGCTTGAAGTTGATGGACGAGACTGATTGTACCTAAGGGTGGAAATTAGAATATTTTTCTACGATGTTTGTCTCTAATTGAGTCGAAAATGTGTGCATATTACACCGATATAGCAGAAGATACAAAAATACGCTACGCAAGGTCGTCTGGAAGAGATCGCTTTTAGCGATAAGACTGCCTGTTGACTCACTATGTTTTTTTATTAATTGAATTTCTTTGTTTTGTGCAATAAAATTTTTACATACACACATACCTACTTTGAACCACGTCAAAGTGACACTAAATAAAATCATAAGACTCGGTTTTGATTGATTATGTCACTTTGACATAGTCTCAAGTGGTCAAGGAATCAATTTCCTTTACTGTACCTTTATACATATGGTGTTCAATAAAGTATGTATGTGTGTTTGATCATAATTGTTAAATTACACTAGAGCTGACAATCCGATCCTTTAAGAAAATACGTATTTAAATATTTTCCTCTAGTGTAATGTAACCTTTCTTCTATCCAATAGATTTCTTTATGTCCTACAAAAAACAAGTGCATGGCGTCCCCAGTCTCCCCCCGAGCTATCAGTAATGGAACCCGCAAAGCCATCTAATGCCTTTATTGACCAAAGAACAAGAGACTGTCCCGCAACTAGCCGAATTGTGTTGAAATTATTAATCTTCATGAGTTATTACACGACACGTTATAAATGAACGCATTATTTTAAATTACTTGAGCTAGACTGGCGCCATACTAGACCACAAATAAACCACAAAATAGCTGATAAAAAAAAACTTAAAGTCTTCCTCATCAAAAAATGTTGCTACTCTAGGAGTTCATGACAGACAATATAATATAGACGATTTAACTTATAAACAAAATGTTCCAATATATCAGTCATGGTTTGAAATAATTAGTATACTTGTCATCACCATCCTCTCCTTGCCCCTATCCCAATCAATTGTGTTTGGCGCAGCTCCCCTTTTTTTCCTTAAAATCTCTATTAGTCGTCATCTCCGCATTCACTCCTAGTACTACCTACCTAAACCAGTAGCAACCTATACTCCTGCGCGCAATGTGCCCCGCCCACTGCCACTTAAGTTTAGCTATTCCTCGAGCTGTCGGTAACCTTAATTGTACTGCGGATATCATCATTTCGGGTCAGAAGTTTCTGGAATGGCGTCCGCGGACCGGGAGACGAGCTGTAGGCAGGCCTCGAACAAGATGGAGTGACGAACTCGTAAGGATCGCGGGAGCGCGGTGGATGCGAAAAGCCTACGTCCAGCATTGGACGTCTTTCGGCTAACATGATGAATCTATAGAGAATCCAAATGACTCAAACATGTTAAGTAACATGTTAACTTTATCGTAACAATTGACGTTCTGTTCTCACGTTGCTTCAACGGTTCCATTTTGACCAAAATTGTCGGCCTGTGACATCAAAATAACCATACGCTCATAGACCAGCTGTTGGCCATTCTAAAGTGACAATTTGGCCAAGGTCGGCTGATTCATCAGAATTGCGTAAGCAGTTACGTTATTAGCGATTCTTAACCATACATTAGCCCTTTTCCATGTACATGTAGTTGTAAGTTCAATCGTGATGCTTAAAACATAAGCACTTTAACAACTGCCAACATGAGATAAAACATCTCCGTAGGTAAATCACTTAAATCATAGCCGATGTTGCCGATCGGCGTCATTCTTTACCTATATAATTAGTTTTATATTAATATTGTAACATTTACATTTTTGTGCAATAAATAGTTTAAATACATACATATACATACAATACCGTAGACGCCAATATTTTCACTAACGATTCCATGGAATATGTTTTGAAATTATATCTACAGTGTGTGGCCCAAAACCGGGGATAATATTAAAAACAGGGGCTCTACAGATCACCGGTAATTACATTATCATGGTCTTACCTAATTAAAATCAAAACTTAGCTTTCAGTTTTTTTCTAACAAACTTAATCGCAAATTCAATGTAATGCAAACACCGCTAAATCTACCGCGTGTTGTCAATGGCACCCTGTACTCAGACATACCGCGTACCAAGTGACCAAGCGATGATATCGCGACGGGAAAATACATTACCTGCGATTTTTAACTTTGTAGGCTGTTTTCTCCAAAATTATAGACTTTGTAATATTAGATTCTTGTGATAGTTAATTGAAATGTTCTAAAGAATCCCCATTTACTTTTTTCGCCCCGGTTTTGGGCCACACACTGTATATTTTCAAGAATACTGGTTCTAGTCGGTTTAACAAAAAGTACATGTTCTAATATTCGATCTCAAATTCCGGTGACGCCGATCGGCGTAATTTAACTTAGCCTGGATATTCGCGGACGCCGGTCGGCGTCATGCTTGAGGAGGCGCCGGCATCGAGGCATAGTGCGGTTGAGGACGCTTGGCAATGAAAGGGTTAAGCCTTACACACGTGCGTGGTTGTGTGTGTGTGTGTGTATACACAAATAGACGACATGACAAACGCAACTGCTACTCAAACTCACTTAAGCAACCTTACGTGTGTGCGTCCATAGATAGTGTATTCTAAAACATTCATGTGGCTTTACCACAACAGTGGAACACCGCAAACCTCAAGTGATTCACATGTATTGCAAAGTAGTCTAACAATGATGTTAGGTAATAGGAATTCTGCAATGTAATATTATAATACTGTACACGGTGCGTCATTCATTACCTGACACTAAATGAAGAACTAGCTTACGGTAATATATAAATTAATTATCAGTAACCTACCTACCTACTATTAAATGGACGATTCGATGTTTAACTAACTGCCCGCGACTTCTTTTGCGTTAATTTCGATCAGCGTTATTCCCTCTGGAACGTTTAAATTTACCGGTATAAACAAAGCCTATATAATCCAGTGTATATGCAATCTCCATTCATTCAAATCCATTCAACCGTTGCGTGAAGGAGTAACCAAGTAATACACAATCTTTCGCATTTATAATATTATTAGGGTTATCCCTAGAGAACGTTCCTATTTTCTCAGAAAATACGAAAGGTACGTAAGTTTTTACTATACTCAAAAATATAATTCAAGAGCAAACTCCTAACCTCAACACAATCGCTTCATTTTGGTTTAAGTGTATATTACTGGTTAACACGGGTTTTCATTCATGTTTTTATACAATAATACTACTACTAATAATACTGCTACTGTCAGATTTTGGTCTTGAATTAGATTTTATGGTGTAGTTTCATCTATCACACATTAATACTAGCAGTTGCCCGCGATTCCGTCTGTGTAGGAGTTGTTTACTACTCGTGGATACCCTATAAGGTACCCTATGCCCTCCCTCGGGGTTCAAGCTACTTCCACACCTAATTTCATCGAAATCGGATCAGCGGTTTCGCCGCGAAAGCGAGATAAACAGACATACAATGTTACTTGTTCAAATAATTAAATAACAGGGGAAAATCTCATGTACATTGGCCTTATTCCAAAGTAAGTTCTAGGCTTGTAGACAATGATCTAAATACTAATAGAGAAAGACATATGCCACAGTTATTCTGCTGACATAATGCTTCATTGAATGCATGAGCCTAACCTATCCCTACACTAGTTCAACACCAAACACTCCTCATCGAGTCAATTATGTATCTAAATCTCAGTGCCTGGCATCGATTGCAACCGAACTGCACCCAGTCTAAAGCTCCCAATACGTTGCATCTAGCACACGATTTCCCGCATGCCTACGCTACACCTACGCTGCCGACGCAACCCGGAACGTCATAAGAATACATAGTTATAAATACACATAAGCCCTTCTCAAAATGTATGGTTGCACGACCAATATAATCAGGAAAATCATAAGTTATTAAGATAATAATGCACTTAAGCCCTTTTTGATAACAACGTTTTCAGTGCCCACTGGCTAACTGTTAACTCCTACGATGAGTTTATAACGTTTTAATTGTGTGGTCGATTGTTATATATAATTGGTGTATGGCATGACGATGATGTAAGTTTATTATGGTTTCGTTTAGTCACTGCTATGCCATGACATGACATCAGAAATGTAATTACTTAATAAGTTGAATACATAATTACAAACAGCATCACAGTTAACAGTTAACTGACCACTACTGTTTGGGAGTTGATTTCGGACTTTTAAATAAAATAATGTAATTATAATTTTCTTAGCTCTTTACTATTCCGACTCATAGGTTGAAGTGAAGGAGCACATTTTTTACTTACATCTAATTAACAGCGACGAGCGCTGGGAGAACTTAATTGCTAACTTAAAATCTACAGGCGTCGGTGACCAGCTTCCATCATGTCGCGAACATGCCCCCGGGCGTTGAACGCTTAGCGTTCAACAGGACTCGTCAGCAGCAGGAAGTGGACATATCCTTGGAAAGGCTCTTCGGACGACGCCATTTGCTGTTTTGACATCGGCTACTCTGTTGATGCCATCTGAACCAGGGTACATGGCAATAATACGTCCCAGTCTCCACTTTAAAGGAGGAAGGTTATCCTCTTTTAATAGGACAAGAGCATTTAGCCGTAGTGCATCTCCTCTCGTTTGCCATTTTACACGTTGTTGAAGTTCTGAGACGTATTCTTTACTCCATCGTGACCAGAAGTGCTGGCGAAGCTGTTCAATACGCCGGAATCGCGTTAAATGGTTGTATGCGAAATCTTTAAGATCCTGCACCGGCAATGACGTCAGCGGACGCCCGATTAAAAAATGTCCGGGAGTAATCGGAGTTAAATCTTCTGGATCTGGAGACAGCGGGGTGAGTGGTCGGGAATTCAGAATCGCTTCAACTTGAACCAAAGTGGTGTTGAGTTCTTCGTAGGTGAGGTTACAATTTCCCAGCACTCTTTGCAAGTGGTATTTAGTTGATTTAACACCCGCCTCCCAGAGACCGCCAAAATGAGGTGTATAGGCGGGTATGAAATGAAAATTGATCTCTTCATTAGCCAAACTTTCAGCTAACGAGCTACAATTTTGTTTTAAAAAATTTGATAATTCGTTGTATGCGCCGACAAATGAAGTACCATTATCTGAGTAGATGTGACTGGGTTTCCCTCGACGTGAACAAAATCTGCGCAATGCCAGTAAATAGTTGTTACTCGTTAAGTCACCTACTAGTTCAAGGTGTACCGCTTTAGTGCTAAAGCACACGAAAATTGCAACGTACACCTTCACCAACTTACAACCCCTCCCTTGACGACTAGCTGAGAAAAGAGGTCCTGCATAGTCAACGCCTACACTGTCAAAGGGGAAGCCTCCAGGAGTAACACGAGACTTCGGGAGATTTCCCATGAGAGGTTTCAGTACTTGTCCTCGCATACGACAGCACAGCACACACATCCGAAAACACTTTCTGGCTAAATTTCGACCACCTAACGGCCAGTAAGTCTCCCGTATTGAAGCTAACAACAGCTGTGGCCCAGCATGAAGCAACCGTTTGTGTTCAAAGGTAAACAACAACTCAGTGAATTTATTAGTGGACTGTATAATTATTGGGTGCTTCTTCTCATACGGAAAATCGGAGTGTTTAAGGCGACCACCAACGCGCATGACATTTGTTGAATCCAAAAAAACATTTAATTTAAGTAACGGACTTTTATTAGGCAAGCTTTGATTTGCTAACAAAAGCCGGTATTCGGGGAATGAGTGATTTTGGCTAATTTTAATAATAATATTTAAAGCCCCTTTAAGTTCATTATCATAAAGGTGGGTGGTTTTAGGTACGCGTTGTTTTCTGCAACGCATAATAAAACGTAGCACATACGCGAATGTACGTTTTAACTTTAAAAGATTTGAAAAACGATCGAAATTAATTAAATTGTTGCATTCTCCTTCCTTAGCTTGAACGTGTAAAATAATGTCTGGTTTGACCTCAGGAAGTGACAGAGTACTTACACCTGGATGTACAGGCCAAACTGACTCATCGCTTTTTAAAAAACTTGGACCTGACCACCACAAATCGAGGGATTGAATTGAGTCCAGGTTCACACCGCGAGATAAATGATCAGCTGGATTCTCATTTGTGGGGACATGCCTCCACGAGCAATTATGCGTAATTTCTTGAATGTCAGCTGTACGGTTTCGAACAAAGGGCTCTAATTTAGATGGTACCATTTTTAACCATCCCAGCACTACTGTGGAGTCAGTCCAGAAGACTGTTTTATTGATTTTACCACGAAATGAATTAATCACTTTTTCATAAAGACGTGCCCCGGTTAATGCCCCGCAAAGTTCGAGCCTAGGGATTGTCATAGGTTTGAGAGGAGCAACTCGACCTTTAGCTATGAGTAGATGCACTGAAATAAAACCTTGGCGACTAACGCTGCGAGTGTAAACGCATCCACCGTAAGCACGTTCCGAGGCATCGACAAAAATGTGAAGTTCGAGTTGCTCGGGTGACTCGCCAATAGCCCTACGCGGTATATTAATGGTTTTTATCTTCGGCAGATCATCAACTATACTTTCCCACTCCTGGGAGATATCGGGGGGCAGTTGCTCATCCCAAGTCAATTTATGTAACCAGAGCCTTTGCATAATGATTTTCATCGTCATTACACACGGAGCTAGAAGACCCAGAGGGTCAAACACCTGTGCAATGACTGAAAGTACACCGCGCTTAGTATTGTCGGTTAACGTTGAGTGGCCCGTGGGGAAGTATAGTTGATCCAGATCGGGGTGCCAGCCCAGTCCCAGGGTTTTGCAGGGCTCTGTAGTCCCTATATTTAAGTTAACTGATGTTTGCGACGGTCCACGTGTCAATCGTGAGTCGTTGGACTTCCACTTCCGCAAATTCATGCGAGCTTTTGCAAGTGCATCGATTACACCCTGGCGAATACGAAGCACCTCGTCTATATCATCTCCACCACTTAACAGGTCGTCTACGTAAAAATCGTGAACTATCGTATTCCTAATGCTGGCATCCTCGCACTCTAAACCTATCTGTCGGAGGCATCTAGTAGCCAAGAATGGAGCGCTAGCAGTTCCGTAGGTGACGGTGTTTAATTGAAAGAATTCAAGGGGTTTAGACTCATCGTCACGCCAAACAATTAAATGCAGCTTGCGATCATCAGGATGCAAAACCACAGTCCTGTACATTTTTTCCACGTCTCCAGATATTACATATTTGTGCTGCCTAAAACGGAGGAGTATGGACAAAAGATCGTCTTGAACTGTGGGTCCCACCATTTGCAAGTTGTTTAGTGACAACCCTGAAGTGGTAGGGCTACTTGCATTAAACACAACCCTTAATTTTGTAGTCGAACTACTTTCGCGAAGTACACCATGGTGAGGAATGAAATAATTTGTACTATTTAATTGACTTTTATCGATTTTAGTCATGTGACCTAAATTTTGGTACTCTAACATAAACTCCTTGTACATATTTTGAAGAGCTACCTGTTTTTTGAGTCTGCGCTCTAACGATAAAAAGCAAGACCTAGCTCGTTGGAACGAGTCGCCTAAAAGGCCCGGGCTTTGTTTAAGCGGCAACCGAACACAAAAACTTCCATCATCTAAGCGAGTTGTGTTTTTAATAAAATTTAATTCACATGATTTCTCCTCCGGAGAATAACAAGACGACAGAAGGCTAACTTGCTCAAGCTGCCAAAAACGCATCAATTGGTCTTGAATGTCGTCTATGCTATTGTGATTAGGATTACACAACTCGGTACTATCCGTTTTGATAGTTAAAAAATTACAGTTAATGGTATTACGCAACAACGATACATGGCCTCTTGTCATGGGGCCTGAAACTAACCAACCAAGTCTAGTTTCATAGAGTATTGGTTGTCCGTCACCCAATTTAATCCTTTGAGAACCCAACAAATCCCAAAATAAATCGGCACCAATAAGCAAATCAACGTCAGAGGGCGTATAAAAATAAGGATCGCCTAAACAGATATCTGACGGAATACTTAGAGTAGATATATCTAGTTCCCTACAAGGAACGGTATCCGTGATCGTTGGTAAAATAAAGCATTTAAGATCTGACGAGTAAACTTCGTTTAAAGATTTCATTGTAACTCGACACATTTTACCTACACACGACGTACTGTTATTAATGCCTAGAATAGACTGGCTTACATTATTGGTGGCTAATTTTAACTGAGTACACATTCTTTCGGTAATTAAACATGAAGTACTGCCGTTGTCCAAAACACAGCGCGCGATGTGTTCGCAATTGTTTATATCGTATAGTTTAACTAGCGCAGTTGACAACAGTACATCCTGGCCGAGTCATAACGGTGAGGGATCGAGATTTGCTGACAAAGCGATGGGATGGCTGGCGTGCGGCGTAGCTATGCAGGCCGCGGGGCGCGCGGGGGCAGTACCACTCCCGACGTCACTACGGCCGGGCGCACCGCTGTTATTATCCACGAAAGGTTTAGCCTGGAACTCCGTGATATGAACTAAAGTATGATGTTTGCGTTTGCAAACCTTGCAGCCGGGTTTTTTACAATGGTTGGCATAGTGACCGCTACGAAAACAGTTGTAGCACACCTTATAACTCGGCAGTAATTGCAAACGTGCTGAATTGCTTAACGCTAAGAATTGAGAGCAATTACTTAAACAATGATCACCTTTACAGCTCGGACAGGATCGTGTGTTTAAACTATGACTACCAGTGTTGTTAGTGTCCTTTACCGAAATCATTGTTTTTATCCTCGGAGTGGTTTTAATGGATTGACTGTTATGACTCTGGCCGCATGACAATTCCAGGGTTTCTAACAAGTCTGCGCGACCTCGAAGAAAGCTAGTGAAAGTGTCGAACGTTATAGGTTTATTTTTATCAAGGCGGCCTTTGGACTCTTCCCATTCTCGAAACGTTTTGACATCTAGTTTTTGTGAAATTATGTGAATAAGTAAAGTGTCCCAATGCTTGACTGGCTCACCCAGTAGTTCAAGTGACCGTAAGTTTTTATTAGCTAAATCAAGGACCTTTTTTAAATTAGATGACGACTCTTTTGCGACCGGTTCGATGTTAAACAAAGCAGTCACATGATTCTGCAGTAGTAAACGCTTGTTGTCGAACCGCTCGCATAAAAGTCTCCAAGCTACAGTGTAGTTGCCAGCAGAGAACTCGATTGACTGAATCACCACGGCAGCAGTTGCTTCTAGCGAAGCCCTAAGGTAGTGGAACTTATTTATTTCGTCAATATCGTCATTGGAGTGTATGAGGCTGGTAAAGGTGTCACGAAACTCTAGCCAATTGTCGTAAGAGCCAGCAAACTTTGGTAGCTGAATAGTAGGTAACTTAACGAGCTTATGATTGCTTGCGCGAGACCCGCGCTCGCTTTCTGCTGAGCCGAACGTATCCTGCTTTTTCTGGCAGCTAGCTAGAACTTCTTGCGCTTTAGAGAGTGATTTGAAATATTGCGACTCAAATTCAGTCCGCTCGGAAATTCGGGCGTCCATATCCGTAGCCATACACTCAAGTTTGATCTGAACCTCATCATAATGCACATACAACGAATCTATCTTACCGATACGCAATTGTAACTCGTTCACCTCCGCTGTAGATAATGAAGTACCATCCAAATTGTTTAAATAGCTTGAAAACGTAGTTAGTTGTCCTTTATAGCTACCACGCTTTTTAATTAATTCTTTTTCATCGGTCATTCTGGGAGACGGGAGTTATCAACCTGGAATATTATGTATACAACGATTTAATTATGTTAATAAATTGCGATTAGCCAGTAACCACCTATCTATTAATATTATTTACCTATATTATTTATCATATCCTTAGTTGTTAGCACTAGGAGTCTAGTAAGTATGTAAGTTAGCTATAAGTTTTGTACAATATTTATTATGTTATATATATTAAGATGTTTGTACATAAGTTAACACAATAATTATGCATTAAATGATTAAGTACTTGTTTATAAATGTGTTTTTATTAACCACCTTGTGCAATAAAAGACTAATTAAATTCCCTAATTAAGTCATTTGAGTTTGAAAATCATTAAAAAATATCAATATCCTTTATTCTACTATTCAATTATCAACTAGATTTAATTATATAAGCATATTGATTGAAACTCAACTGACTTTGTTCACATACATGTAGAACTTTAGGTTATAAGTGGAATGAAAAATCACATTGTACTAACCTTATTCGTCTTATAATTACACTAAATAATACCTGATTTAGAGTGCTGGGTGTATTTAATTATCACTTTTCACTGTATTTTTTTTGAATTAGGTATTAAAGTCCTGATAATTCCTGAATCCCGACCAAATTCGATGGATGACTCGGCGAACTTTCTATGTCTCACGGGTGCGTGCGTGTCGCCGTCCAGGGAGGGCAATTAGGTTAATTTTCAAGAATTAACTCCGCTTTAATTTTAATATCCAACCGGTTCAATATATCCGGTTCGAAGGACCATGTTTGGGAGTTGATTTCGGACTTTTAAATAAAATAATGTAATTATAATTTTCTTAGCTCTTTACTATTCCGACTCATAGGTTGAAGTGAAGGAGCACATTTTTTACTTACATCTAATTAACAGCGACGAGCGCTGGGAGAACTTAATTGCTAACTTAAAATCTACAGGCGTCGGTGACCAGCTTCCATCATGTCGCGAACAACTACAGTGTTTTTCAGCTACGATGAGTTCTGTGACAGCTCATATAAACACGTATTACAGTTGTTTCTTTAACTTTATATAAAAACTACACTGGTACACACCTGGCGACGCCGTTCAGGAACTTAAATAATTATTCGCCTATTATAAATACCTCGCATGTGACTATAGTAAGTGATTGAAATTACGAAATACGCCTGTCACAGAACTCATCGTAGCTGAAAAACACTGTAGTGAGCCTTATTGTGAGGTGACAAGATTTATAAATGGTACCCGTAACAGCCTCCAGTGCCTCTTTCGGTGAACAGTAGGTAATATAAAATTCCACCGTCAAATATAAACATATATATATTTTTTACACAGAGTAGTCTATAGTGCACGGGGATTAGCCAATCCTCTCACATTGCACAACCGCGAAGTATCTGAATATTGATAATGTTAAACTTATTTGAAGCGTGCGAAGAAATAGTAAGAACAGAATGTTACTGCTGCGTCAACCAGACAGAGAGTCACTACCAACTTGGGACTAACCGCGTAATCGTTAACATTGACAGGTACATGGCTACCACTAGAGATCGAACTCCACACCTACCTAGACTTCGCAGCCCGGGTACTTGCCCCGGCGCATCCGGCTGTTTCAAAGGAAACCCCAGAATCGCCCGCGTGACTAGACGCGTGCGCGGCACAGTGACCGAGATGCGCGGGCGCAGACGATCGCTCCGCTTGCCGCCGATACGGCGCCGGAGGGATATTATATACTGTTTTGCTCTTGGTTTACAAAGTACCGTCAAAGTCATAAATATCTATACGCCCCTATGCCTATGCGTAGGTCTAGAAGTAAATGTTTCAAATTGAAAACAAATTGACGCACATCATGTCAGTTACGGCTGTTATCTATTTGTTTAATATGCACGTACACAGACTTAAGATCAACACGGTTTACATCTACTTCCAAGTCAGCAGCCAGCTTAAAATATATATGAAAAATATTGCTCAAATTACTTACGAATTGTAAGACAGAAAGAATAGCAAAATAAAATCTAATATCATATCGAATGCGAGGAGCTAAATTCACTGGCATTCATCTTTCCATAGTCTCTGCCTACGCCATTGGGAGACAGGCGCGAATATATGATGTATGTAATCATAAAAAAAATTATTTAAAAGAAAACTGGAAACTATCCTTGTTGAAACACTATCACACGGTACTTTTTAGATACCGCAGAATATTCTACACGTCCATGCCAAAAATAATCCAAGTCCCAAGTGGAACAGGCAGTGACGCAAGCGCACGCAGCACGGGATTCAGCCCATCACGTGAAGGTATTCAGAATAGACGCCACGCTCCTTGATCCCAACTGTTCGCGTCGCCAGAATTAGAACAAATCTGGGAACTTAGCAGTTCTAGAATTATCACCTATTAAAATACCTACACAACAGCAATGAAGACTTTTGAATGTCATGTTAGCTTAGTTAGTTAGTTTGTAGGTACAGTAGTTTCGGCTGTGCGTTGATATATATGTCAGTCAAGTTTGCCTTTTATATATATTTATAGATAGATAGATGGATAAATGTCTGTTGGGTTCCTTGCGGCGCTTATTTTCAACAGTGGTTTCTTGACGTTTTACTAATTAAGAAATTAATTCCACCATCAAATTATAATAAAAACGTATGCAACGAGTACAGTCGGAGATGATATCACGATCGGATTGCAGCAATTAGCAGAAGATACGAAAACGCATGCATATAGCATAACAAGAACTCGAAGATGAAACTTTTCACGCAGGGTTTCCCTATGCAACATTATTTTAGGTAACGAGTATCTAGAGCTCATATTTGACGCCATATCCACCCACATGTTGTATGCCATTCCAAGTTAGTTCAGTGTTCTGTCAGCTGCAAGACTAACGTAAAATACAGCCTGTCGCACATCGATCATAATGTAGATATGTATGAATAATCAAGTCAGGTTAAGAGTGATATACATGTGTAAGTAAGTAAGCAAGTGTTTCTTATTTACAGATAGACGAACCATACGTAGTGTTTAAAATACTCGTTACGAATCCGAATCAAATCCAGATTGTTAAAACATATTCTCTTATAAACTATAAAAGTAAAGATCCCGTGAAGTGCAATATCTGTTTTTAAATTACATGATCAACTAATTTTGCCGTCAACAAACAAACCGTCACCAATATCACGATAATATAAATTCTCTATTACTGGTATCGCATTACAAAGCTAGATTGCACAAGAGTTACACATAACAAGTGCAATGATTTAGCATGTTTGCATCGGACACAAATCAGTGCCAAGCTTTCATAGTCCATACAAAATATACCCAATACGTTGTTGGCACTTGAGTGTTTACACTTTCAGTACCAAGCTCTATTAATGCCGTACAAAATGGTCTTGAAATAGAGTTCTTGGGTAAGAACGTTAATGTCCACTGTCATATTGTCTGATTTGAGCAGGGCATTAGTAAATCAGTTATTCTGTATTCTATCCTTTTGGCGTGATATATTGGAATTACGTTAAGAGAATTGCGAAAAAACCATACAAAATTCGATAACGGTCCGATTTTGTCGGTTCTTGAATATATTGTAGATATTATGAAAAAAAAAGGTATGTACCTACGTTTAGGTTGACAAGAAAATATCTTGGAAAGAAACAAAACAAAATGTACAAACTTAGTGTTTCATGACAACTAGAACATATTCAAAAATAGCTCGGAGCTGAATTAGTTTTTTTTTTTACCGCTACACCATTTAATCGTCTCACAATCCTTTCTTAAGAAATGCTTTCAAAAGAAACTATCGGGGAGGAGAAGGGTTATTTACAACATACACATAACTCGTCACTGGAGAAGCTCCATATGTCATCACTTCATATCTTTATCTGGGTCTATAAATAGAAGATCCATTTGTCAATAAAAAAAGTCAAGCATGATTTAAGGGGGTCACCAATCTGTCGCCTAGAAACAACAAATACCGATAATGTCTTATCAACCGACACTATGCACGATAATACCTATTAATTACTGAACACAATTGCACAATAACATTCAACAAATACCTACAATGACCAAGCATTTTATACGTTTAACATCAAATACCAATTCGCAGTTTTTGGCATCGGGGTGTACATTAAACACATTCGGTGCCACGTTCCACAAAACCCAAACCAAATTGACTCGATAAGTAGTTGTCGGTTCAAACGGTAATGTCAGTGTTGCACAACGTTAGAGCAGTGCACCAGTGATTCAGGGAGCTAAATAAAGACAGACAATGTGGTTATCTGATTGCGATGACGCTACGTCTAAATATATGCGCAGGCGCCGGCGCCGCTTTTACGAGCAGGTTGGTTAATTTACGTCTGAGGTGGTATTCTTACCCGGCAAAGGAGGTAGTTGGATTGGACTAGGCTAAATTGACCTGGGCCAAGATTCTAGGCGGTAAACACCGTATTGTCTTTAACCTGTCATCATCATCATTATCAGCCGCAAGACGTCCACTGCTGGACAAAGGCCTTCCCCAAGGTTTTCCACAACGATCGGTCCTCTGCTGCTGTCATCCAGCGGTTTCCCGCGACCTTTATCAGATCGTCAGTCCACCTTGTGGAAGGTCTGCCAACACTTCGTCTCCCGGTTCGCGGTCGCCACTCTAGAACCTTTCCGCTCCAACGGCCATCAGTTCTACGAGCAATGTGCCCCGCCCACTGCAACTTAAGGTTTGCAATCCGGTGAGCTATATCGGTTACTTTAGTTCTCCTGCGAATCTCCTCATTCCTGATTCGATCTCGCAAGGAAACACCCAGCATAGCTCTTTCCATCGCCCTTTGAGTGACCTTGAGCCTTCTTATGAGGCCCATTGTAAGCGACCATGTCTCGGATCCATACGACATCACTGGCAACACACACTGATCAAAGACTTTTGTCTTGAGGCACTGTGGTATTTGGGACGAGAAGATAGTGCGTAGCTTACCGAACGCTTTAACCTGTAATGTTATCGTATTGTTAAAGTTTTGACAGTAATTGCAGCAGAGTTAAAAACAATACCATAAGTACCATAACAGGTCAAAGACGATTTTTACCGCGATTTATGTGAGAGTGTCGGTAGCCTAGAGGATAGTCAAAGTTTTTTTTAATAGGTAGGCCGCTCGGGCTCTTTTACACGTCAAGAGTTTACCAACGCTTCCCAAGAGGAGACCCCTCTGAGAAGAAACGCCGCAAGAAACTCGGCAGTCAGTCATTTTTTAAACATATTTCATATTATAATGGTACTACTTAGTCTAAGCATTATAGCTATAAATATTAAATTAAATATAATATCAAATAACATGCGTAGTGAAGCAGGAAAACATGCCAAAAATCTTAGGATAATTATAGCGGGAGAGACAATTTTTTTTTTAAAAACAATGTGAATAAGAGCGTAAAAGGTGTAATTACACAAACATCCTGCAGGGTCGAAGTGGAGTGGTGGAAGGGTCCAGCTGTACAAGATAAGATAAGATAACTTGACCTGTGTTATATAAAAATATTGCTACTCTGAATAATCGGCAGGCCATAAAACTATGCAATTCTTACTAATTAAATACGAAAAAAATATATGAGTATGCTCAAATTTCTGCAAGGGCCTTTATAATAAAACTTACGATATTCTTTTTGACTTCAATGTAAAGTTTTGAGGTATGAAACCCGTGTTTTCATACAATTTATAAATGCCCAAACTGCTTTCTTATTTCACTAGTAATTTTGTTAAAAGACTTGAAAAGTTTTCCAGGGTCGATCAAGATCGATAAGTGGTAACATCGATAGAGTGAGATCGCTTCTTTGACAGAGAATAATACCCCTAGAGTTAAAGGTACATTGTTAACGGCTAGCGATGATTACTTGTCATCACCTGACCTATTTCCTCATTTGAACTTTATACAAGGTAAATAATAAATAATGTGCACGTACTTCGTATTCAAACATGACACGCGACAACTGACCGTAACGACTTCGTAGTATCACTAAGCTAACAATTAAAAAAAAAGTCACGTGAAAGAAATTACGTTCATAATGATTGGCTTTTTGCGTAGCTAATTGTCTCTTTAATTAGACTATTTTACAAGTTTTGGCCGTATAAAATAAAAATAAAATAAAAAATAAATATCAGGGGACAATGTCACACCAATTGACCTAGTCCCAAACTAAGCTCTAGGCTCGTACTATGGTTACTAGACAACGATATAAATACTTATATAGAGAAATATATACTTAAATACATAGAAAACATCCATGACTCAGGAACAAATATTCGCGCTCATCACACAAACATCTGCACTTACCGGGATTTGAACCCAGGACCGCTAGCCTCGTAGGCAGGGTCACTACCAACTAGGCCAGCGTGTCGTCAATATATAAGTATGTATGCCGTGTAATAAGTTAAATCTAATACAAATACTTCTCTGCCATAATATAACAAATCAAATAAACGCAAATACATACCTAACATTCTCTGTACATACATTAGAAACGATATTTCCTCGGAACTCCGCCGTCTCGGATATCAAAGTAAACATTATGAAACCGAATAGAATAACCTAGATAAACAACTTTGCGCTTATAAAAATATCTAAACTTTCATGTTGACATGTATATTATGAAACTGTGATTGTTGTCGGATGTGTTTTTTATTAAGTTTGCTTATTTATAGAATTGTTTCATCAATGAAATGAAAACAAGTTAAAGAGTTGGCAGTTTCCTCGCTCAACGTATTAGTTTAGCAATTCCATCGAGGAAATGCTGCCAGCATCTTCGGGACAATGCCGAAGTGACTATTTGTTTGATTTAGTGTAGTTTTATGGCTTATATTTGTTTTCATTTTAGTTTAAATTTGTGATATTTAGACATAGTTAAAGCAAATACAAAAATACTAGTTGTTGCTCTCGACTTTGTTCGCGTAGAAGTCGTTGAGCTACTCGCGGATTAAGTACCCTATGTTCCTTCTAGTGGTTCAAGCTACCTGCATGCAAAAGTTCATTAAAATCGGTTCAGAAGTTTAGGCGTGAGAGCGTAACAAACAGAAGTTACTTCACATTTAATATTAGTCTAGGAAATTCAAAGCGGGTATTTTTACTTTGAAGACGCTACTTAAAAACATGTTTAAGATTTCCTATTAGGTACAGTCAATACCATAAATAAGTGATCATTTATGTACCTTTTCACTTTACCGTCGGGTTTGAAATGTCATACAAAATTGTGAAACGATTGAAAGCGAAAAGGTACATAAATGATCACTTATTTATTCTGTTGACTGCAGTGGCGAAGCGTCACGTAAATAAATAGACAAGCCGGAGCAAAAAAAGGTGTACCTATGTATGGCGTGTGTTGTGTACGTGTTTGCCCCTTCCATTAATTAAAAAAAAACATACCATAGATGTCATCTTTTAGTTCCCAAAAAGCAGTGCTGAAGTAAGTGCGGTAACTGTTTCTACGTGCGATCCTTGCAGTTAGTGTTCACCACCTTCGCCATACATGACATCACTGGTATTACATGAACAGTGTATGTCAAGTATGACAAAAGTGGCTTTGAAAAAAGCCGTTAGTTGCGTACGCACACATTAAACACACAGACAATATAGTTAATTTACGTTAGAAATCAAAACACAGTAAAAGTTAGCTTGCTAATACCTATCATGCAAAATAAAAAGTTGTCCTTTGTTAAAAACAAAACAAAAATAAACCAAATTAAATACATGCACCGCAGGTCTGCACACAGAAACCAAAAAAAAGACTTAATTAAACATATATTTACAAATTCGTGCAACAAAATCAACCGAATAAAGAAAACCCACAGCCCGCGGCATGCGCCGTCCGTACCCGCCTTCCTGTACCTATTAAGAAAACCATGACACGCATAAAGCGCTAAACAATCCAAGTAAACCTAAACTAAGTTCATGCAAATAAATATAGAAACCGATTGAAAACTCAATATAATTATATACACTTGAAATACGCTAGGTACAGTTCGATACTTATTTATATTCAAGAATAATTCTGCGGGGTTTTTTAACAAAATGAGCTAATACGTTATCATAGATTGTGGGCCTCAAAGTTATTACCAAAAAAAGTTTCTATTCTACTGTTACCGAACTCATGTAATAATATACAACTCCGTATATGTTTCTCGCTTTGAACATGTTTCTTAGCTGAATTATATATATTGTTGATATCTGCAAAACCGGTTCGATTCCAAACACTGCTAGAATCGGAAAACAGCAAACACGAATAGCAAAACAATTTGTTTAATTTGCAGCTGCCAGTCAGCCAATTGTATTTATCATATAATTCACTATGGAAGTGTTTGAAGAATCCATCTCTACGCTTATAATCAATTTTTAGGTCTGGGCGAGCGCGTCCTAACTTAATGACATGTTTTTTATTTTCAAAGGATAACCTTGAAAAACATGTTAGCTCATTAAGTAGGTAATCTGTAAGACAACACTCAATTTGAACCAATGCGGCCATATTTAGTACCTACTTTGAGTACCTACAGACAGACAAAAATATTGAAAAACCACGAATATAACCTAAATTAGATTTGGGTAAAACCTATAGGTACCTAACGTATTAAAAATAGAATAGAAACACCAACCTCCGTCGTCGTGAACAAAAACAAATAATCCAAACAGTAGGTAACTACAAACAAATCATTACAGCACATGAACACACGAACGAAACGAACACTTAGCGAGCTAAATTTCACTAGTTACTTGAATCATAAAACACTAAATAAATAGGTAATTCAAAACAACTTTCACAAGAATTACACTGTATCTTTGCGCGACGACGCGAACTAAAGTAATGGCGTCGCGTAATATTGCGTAATGAAAAAAGGATGCAAAATATTATTAAAGTTTGAAGGTCGTAGGTGGCGGCGACGGCGTCCTCGAGAAAAGAAAGTGACGCGTGCTATACACTTAAAGTTGAAAATTGTTTGAAATAAGCCGGCGCCCGATTGCGCACTAGAGCGTTCTCTCACTCTGATTTTTATTGTTTTCACATGCTGCCGTGTCTGTTGTGTGAGTTCGAAGCGCTAGAAAAATGTTTGAATGTTTGAATTCAAGTACAGCGAAGAGGGACCGCCGGACCGGCCGGACTTGTAATAATTTTGTGGGTGTAAGTTCGCGCGCAGTGAAATGTAACTGCGCGTGTGTACGAATATATTGTTATTGTTTCTTTCTTGTAGGTAAGTGAATATGTGCGAGCGAGTACTGCGATAGATTTCGGCTTAGTAAATAAATTGCGTTTTGGTTATGCATCGTATTATGAAGATGGTAATGCAAGGTAAAGCTATAGTATACCGGGTTATTTTCGGTTTTACGTTTTGTTTGTATACCTACTCTATGCATAGGAATTTTTGGTAAAGCCGTAAATAATCGGCTTGTACGAACGCCTCGCGACTGGTTGACTGTACAAGTCTTCGCTAGCCTAGTGTTTTTATCTTGGCCGTAGGTCTTGTCAAAGAAACAGCTTTATCAAAATTATTATCAGAACGTTTCAGGAGCCTGCCCCAGGGTTCCACTCTCAACCAATAAAATCACAAACCATACATTTTATTAGTATCAGGGTCACCAAAAAATTTAATCTTGGACAATCTTACACGAGCTTCGAAACATAAATTCAAGGCCCTCGGCTTTTTTTTATAAAACACCTAGTTTCACACTTCCGCGTATAATCAATTGGTAACAGCAAATCATCCAGTCTCCTTAATGTTCTCCATGTCGTCATAAACACCATGCCCACTCGCTCTCACACACACAGGGCTGCCCTTTTAACCAACTGCGTCAGAATTAGGGTTATGTTTTTCGAGTGTATGTATGTTGGATGGATTTTAACATATTAGGTGTCGTTAGATTCATCTTGTTGTGTTAGTGACATAGACTAAATTTTTTTTAAACATAGTATAAATTATATGTATATACGACATATCAAAAACTGTCATCGGGGTTTAAATCTTGCTTTTTATTATTTATTTCTTATTGGATATGCTAGGGGCGCACTAAGCAAGGATTTTCCGAAAATATACCCCCAAAAAAGGGACATATTTCTCCGCGAACAAAGTCAGGGCTGCCTCTAGTTAACTTAAGAAATTAATTCCACTACACAATACTTAAAGACGACAGCCCTACTGAGGAAGAAATCCACGTGGCTGGACCTTGAGCATCGAATTGGCCCGGCACGGCGGCATTGACGCAATTGGTGAATCAATTTTATAGCGCGAAAGAGTATTAAAAGTGATACCGGCAAAGTTGTGATGGCAAAAAGTCAATTTACGCGTGATTATGACGAATCGTGATGATAAAAGGGCTTGTTTTTCATGGTACTAAACACGCTCACACATCAAAGATGGATATGGCGGACACAACTTTAAAACAAATCATTCAAAACCATTGCCTAGGTTTATGCACCGTGCTGAATTGGTTAATACAATAAAAAATCGGAATCATTAAGCGTTAATGCTCTTGACACAAGTTACTTTGTGAAACCTAAACTATAATACACAAAAAATGTATATTTCAGTCATTTGCAAACATAATGTCGCTATAATGTATAAAGGTTTAGACACACAGCGGGGGATTGACGCCAGCGCGTATGAAATGTCGCGTAGTATCGCGTATCGCTCGTCCGGCGCGACGAATGCGGCTAGAGGCTCAGGGCGACTTCGCCCACAGTCCTAATTCGTCACGTTCTTAACGCGTCCACAATGTCATATAGCCCACTATTCCAATTCGTCGGCAATCCTATATTGTCACCTTCCTAATTCGTCCACATTCCTATATAGTCCACAGTGCTAACTCGTCCACATCTCTATTGTGTGGTCAACTTCTTCAATATTGTGTGGCTAACTTCAGTTTGCGCTGTGGACGATATAGGAATGTGGACGACTTACCACTATAGACAATATAGGAATGTAGACAAGATAGGAAATTGACGACATAGAAATGTGGCAGAGTTAGGACGGTGACAATTTAGGAATTACATGCTGACGACATGGCTCACTTACATCATGAAAGGAACCCCTGTACCAAATTTCAAGTTTCTAGGTACACTAGTTTCGACCGCGCGTGGATATATATGTCAGTGAGTTAGGTTTGCCTTTTATATAAGTCTATAGATACGTACTCAATTGACAACTATCTATGACGCAAATTTTCACGCGGAGAACGGCGAGTAGGTAGAGTCGGCGCGCGGCGCGTCTAGTCTGCTAACAGGTTAACTTACTACAGCGTGGAGGAAATCTTTAAATGCGTATGAAACGGCCGCCGTCGTCTGCAATGTACTCAGACGGTTGTAACTCAAGTTAATTTCGTTACATTGTCAGTCTGTGCATACTTCAGTGTATAATTATATAACGGTCGCATTGTTTCACAAAAATGTTAACAGTCATACATCTTTACAGCAGTAACATATTTGTAACTGTTGAAGACGTAAGCTGTAGTTTGCTAAGATTATGTGTTAGCGCACTGCAGTTTGAATATTTCGATATGTCCAAATGTTTTCTCTTGAAAATAGATATACAAAGGACGTTCTTATCTCTCATACTTCCACATATATTTTAAAAAGCCGGAAAAACATTCAACTTATCAATAGTACCTAACCATTATGCCTAATAGAATAACATGGAAGAAATTCTATATTTACGAAGGCTGTGGCTGCTATGGCCCAAGACAGTTCGTTACAGGAACCTCTTGCTTCAGTTAAAATTTTAATTAAATTACATCCAGCTCCCGAGATATGTACGGTTAGCGTAAAAGTAACTTTTCAACGATATGTCTAAAGAATCATTCTATGATCCATCCCTCTTAATGTGATTGTAATCCCTCAACTGCGAATTGAGCAAAGAGCAGTAAGAAAAGCGGAGTCAAATAGTCATGCCGTTCCACTAAGAATAATGCAGGGAAATGCTTTGCCAGCTCAATTAGCGGGGCGAGCTGGGCGGAGAATGCGATGGGTTAAATGAGCGAAGATGTCGTCTGTTTTAATTAAACGACTTCAAAAAAGGAGGAGTTTCTCAATTCGACAGTATATAATTTATTTTAGCATTGAGCTCAACCAAATGGTCAACCAGCATTGGCCGGCGATCTGTTGACGTTGTGGGCGTAAGGACGACACTCAATGGAAAACCAAGTAAAAGCACATTTGTGCCCGGGCGTTCCGTATCCAGGAGATTTCTGCGACTCTCATCAGGTTGGGGAACCGCCTTTTAAAGAAGATGCCGATTTTAATAATATCCAACCGCTCCGAGCTCCTGTCATCTACTTGACTTACTTTTGCGACACAACCTAGTTAACCTGCGTGTTTTGCTCAACCATTCATTTCTTGTTGTTCCCCTGCCTCTTCTTCTTTCTGCCTTTTCTTCTATGATGTTATTTAGGCAGAAGTATTTTAGCAGGTGTCGAATCATAAATATTATTCTTCTTTCTATTGTTGGCAGAAAATCTTTTCTTGTATTCTGTTCATCTCTTGTTCATTCGTGCCTTTCCGTCCAACTAATCCCCTGCATTATCCTCGTACACTACATTTCATAAAGCCATAATGTACGTAAAAACTAGCATCAAAAATTTCTTCTGCTATCGGTACCGATTTACTGAGCCCGGGAGAGTCGGTGAGTCAGCCGCGGATTCCCGACCGTCCCCGACTGCTCCCGACCGCTCCCGAACGTCGACCAACATCCTGGCCCAATTACAACTAGTTAAGGAGCGGCCGCGCCGGTTACCGTCGGATCAGCGACCGGTCCGATGAATGAATGAGTAAGCATGAATGGAATTCAAGTTGCAAATTGTAAGCGTAATTGTGAGAATTGAGGTTAGAAATAATAGCGTCGAGATTGGTGGAATGTCGTTGTAAATATTGGGTGGTAACAAATAGTAATCCATATGAACCTAATGACGGCCTAGCTTTAATCAATCTATCACTTGTTCCGTTCGCGCTACTAAACTATCTATGTCCGTCAGTATATATTAAAGCAGCCAACTATCGAAGATATATGATTAACAGTAGATTGAGAGATGGATAAAATTCAAGAACGTATGAAATTTGCGACATTAAACCAGAAAGTGGAACGATATTTCCCCACTCAGAAAACATCGACTTCCTCTTAACAGCGTGGGACGGAATAGAGTACATAATTTTTCGTTTTTTTCTTTAATTTAATCCCAAAGAATGCGGAATTGAACTGACTTTGGAAAACGGCCACGAGATACGCTAGCAGATATAGAAGTCTATTCCTAGGTTAGGTTTACAGCACTAAATCACTCCACAATGTGTTTGTAGGCGTCATTTATAAATAGTGAATCGCGTGTACGAGATACGGTCCTGTATCGGAACAGGCTGACTAAAAATTGTTAGCGATTTGCGGGACGGGCTGGGAACGCGCCAGCTGTTCGGATCACGTGAGTTTCCGTGTGCGGCCAAGCTGGATGGATTAGGAAATCGACTATTGTAAATATGTGTCTTAGGACCGTATTAATAAACTCATCTTGATTGTGAGGCCCGTCACAAGATACGTCAAAGTAAACGTCAAACCATAGAACACTGTCATTTTTGACGCATCTCGAGACGAGCATTAGAGTTGAGATCAGTTTATTAATACGGGCCTAAGTGTCGATTTATTTACAACTAGTAGTTTAGTTTTAATACAGAATTTATTATACTCTCGTCCTGCCCAAGCATTTTTTTAATACTTCCCGTTTCTGCACAATGTCCTTTAAAAAGCACAATTTTACATATAAAATTTGATTTCCCGGGAACTCCTAAACGGATTTTCATACGGTTTTCACCATCAGTTGGGTAATTTTTCACGGAAGGTTTTTATGTATAATATATTCTGGTTTATGTACGGATGTTACAGAAAACTCTCATAAACTGATGTGAAGCGAGGGCGGCTCTCTATTAAAGAATAAATGATTCTTTGAAAAATGCAGAACCTTTATCATATCACTAACGCAATAAGATTTTTAAAAAAGGTCGCTTTGCCATCAGTGATGATAATCTTTTGCCAGTCGCAATCAGAGGTGTTATTAAGCTACCTAATTGAGAATGCACGCTCAAAAATATTGTTTGTACGAGGGACAACTTTAACTCACCGGATAATAATCCATCCATCGAGTTGTACAGTTACCTAAGAAAATCACCTATCTTGGCGCGTATACTGTAACTTGTTTATAATCCATTAGTAATCAACGTTAAGTGCAGCCGAATTTAATTGCATATTATTTTGAAAACGTCGTTAAGTGTGAATGTACGCGATAAACTTTAGTGGGGGTGCAACCCTAAGTCATTAAACGAAGAACGTATATTTATATACATTTGCTTGGAGTTTAGCATGACTCGAAATGGGGTCTTATTTGTATTAAAATATAAGTCTCGGGCACTCGACGTGTTACGATGATGAACGCGCACAATAAAGAGGCCACATCTGCTATTTAGTTGCTAAAGCAAATAATACCCTGTGAAGATATTAATAAGGATGAAACTTACACATGAAATTGATAATGGTGACACTAAATGAGTTCTCTGAAAGAACGTCTCAATCAAAGTTATCCCATGTAATAAAACAAAGAGACAGAACAAATCCAAGACTGACATCAATACCGTGAAAGCTGTTTACAAATATAAACGTCAACTATTGAGAGGATTGTGAATCTAACTTCTTAACGCGTCCACAATGCCTTATGTTATGGCCCACTATTCCAATTCGTCGGCATTCCTATATTGTCACCTTCCTAACTTGTCTACTTTCCTATATTGTCACCTTCCTAATTCGTCCACATTCCCATATAGTAAACAGTGCTAACTCGTCCACATTTCTATTGTGTGGTCAACTTCTTCAATATTGTGTGGCTAACTTCACTTTGCGCTGTGGACGACTTAGCACTATGGACAATATAGGAATGTGGACAAGATAGGAAATTGACGCCATAGAAATGTGGCCGAGTTAGGAAGGTGACAATTTAGGAATTACATGCTGACGACATGGCAATGTGGACGAGTTAGGAAGGTGACGAAATAGGACTGTAGACAAAGTCGCCCTGAGCCCTTAAATCTCGTCCGATTTTTACGATTTTTGAACATGTTGTAGATATCATGAAACACCATGTCTGTACGTATTCCTATCCAAGAAAAAACAGACCTAGTCTTTATAATGACAATAACATATTCAAAAATCGTGAAATTCGGACTTGAGGGGGTGAGAAACATTTTTGCCTGGAGCTAAATTTGTATGCTCGATGCTCTTAAAAATATATAATTTCGCGACATAACCGCGACGCTCTTGACCTCCTGAGGCTTCTTGTACTAAAAATAGTACGTAATATTCATAGTAATAGTAGTTTTCAGCGTTATATGTAAATAGGCGATATGTTAATGACTGTTAGTGTTATTATTTTCTGAAATAAATAAATAGACAAGTCTAACGAAAAGCAAGCTTTAAAAAACCCAACTGCTACTAATTTGTCGTCAAAGTAATAAAAAAAATAAAAAAAACCGTCAAGAATCTACCAGCGCTTCCCAAGAGGAGACCACTGCTGAGAAGAAACGCCGCAAGAAACTTAGCAGTCAGTAATTTTTTATACTTATTTCATATTACAATATACATATATATTTATATATATTTTAATATTACTTATCATTTGTATTTTATTTTTATTTCGCCAAGTATTTTTAATATAATCTAACCACGTATATTTATTAAAATCTGTTTAGCCGTTTAGCAGTTACGAGTGGACATTGAGTCGGACATATATACAAGTCACACACAACCCTACTTTTGGGCTTTGCCGCAGTCGGGTAATAAAATAGCCATTAAAATAAAGATCTAGTGCAAAGGGAGTAAAGTGGAATTTCTTTTGTTTTTACGACTAATTATCAAATTAGAACATTGACTCTATTATTCCATTGACAAGTTTCGTTGTATGCTGGACCTTAGGACGCACGGCCCTACCATTCATCAAACCTAAATAAGAAATATTGAAGTAAACTAGTTTTTATCTTATAACTTGCATAAAACTTTGAAAGTAACTATGTCTGTCCTTCCGTCCGTCCGTCCGTCCGTCCTTCCCTCTGTCCCTCTCATTTATACGTTTACAGAAATTTTGAATGGTCAATATGGAGATGGCACTATTCTCGAAGGACCTTTTATCCCAGAAATTGGACAGTTCTCGGAGGAGCGATAAATGGCAACAGTCAAATGAACTTTGGTTAAAACATAGTTTACACGGACGGACATAATGCATAATACTTTCAAACCCGGAATAATAGAAAAGTGCCAAAAGGACAGAATCTACATCGCAGATAGGGTAGTCATGTCTTGACATGTCAGGATAAGGCTCCTATCAAGATTAAATCTGGATCAAAGAGTCAGTCAATCATAAACTTGGACTATTACCAAAAAAATACTACAATTTATATCTTCACGGAACTGTAGGAAAAACAATTACACCAGTAATTACTTTATTTTGCAACATAGTGTATGTCCCGATAAACACTGGTGACGTAATAACTGCGCATGTTGCAGGGCAATCACCAGTGCAGTTTGTCGTGACCCTTCCTATCTCTACAAGTACATAAAACAACCAGTTCAAACGCTATCCAACGTCTGCTAGTCTAGTACTCATCATCGTCTTGGCCGCATCCGAACCAGTTAAGGCTTGGTCAAACACACGGCGCGACGCAGCGCCGCGGCCGCGCCGCGCGACCGCGGCGGCTTTAAATACATGCTAACAGGTTAGCGACGTCAAACAGACTGCGTCCCGCCGGCATCGCGCCCCGCTTCTGTCGCGCTCCGCGCCGCGCGGCCTCTTGCGTCCACGCGGCGCGAGCGCAGCGCAGCGCGGCGCGGACGCGGCGGCACGCTGCGCCGCGCTGGGTCACATCAGTCAGGAATGAGCGAGCGACGGCCCGCGCGCGAGTCACGCCCGCATCGCGCTGCGTCCGCGCCGCGTCCGCGCGCGCGATGCGGGCGTGTTGAGAGCGCGAGGCCGGCGCGATCCGCGCGCGCCCTGTTTGAACAGGCATCGCGGCGCGGCCGCGGCGCTGCGTCGCGCCGTGTGTTTGACCAAGCCTTTAGGGTCGGTAAGCCCGTATTAATAAATTGATCTCAACTCGTCTCGTGATGCGTCAAAAATGACAGTGTTCTATGATTCGTCTACGACGTATCTTGTGACGGGCCTCACAGTCAAGATGAGAATACTAATACGATGAAGCGAGCTCACCCAGAAGATGCCTATTCACCCTAGCCTTGAATAGTTTCAGATTGTATGCACTCAGAATCCCTTCTTTTTCATATCGCTCTCGACTAGGGAATGCAAGTAAATCGGTTATTAGACGTTTCTGTATGAAAACAAAAGAATTAGAAAAGAAAAAGAAATAGTACATTGTGCATCAAGGGTAGTATGAAGGGAATTACTAACGAGAGTGTTAGAAGCCCGACGCCGAAGGCGGAGGGCTTTTAATGACTCGAGTTAGTAATCCCCTTACTGCCTGTGATACACACAATGGTTTTCATCACATTTGCGAGGAAAAAAAACAAAGAGAAAACACTTTAACTCTGCAAAATATAAAGAAATAACTTTTGACGAACGGGAACGTAAATGGAAACGATATTTTTTTAATAACTGCGTTTAGTTTCGACCTGGATTCGAGCCAGATTTAGCCAATTTGATAAAAATGTATAATTACTAAAATTAATGATAAATGTTGACATAAATTTGAAATAGGTATAAAAATAATGAACTTTAATGAAGCGTTTAGGTTTTGTGTAATGTAAGTTAGTCTATAGCTAATTTTTAAAGATGAAATTAGAAACCGATTTAATTTTTGGCTGAAAATTAAACCTCCTTAGTCAGAAATGATGTACGAAAGAGTTGCAAATTTTAAAAAGAAAGTCATTACTCCTTAGGGATGACAAACTCGCTATAATTCCCGCGGGAACAATTTAGGCTATTGTCCTTCTGTATACAGGGATGGAATAACACCATTTACGAGCAAGTGTGATGAAAAATACATTTACTCACTTCACACACAAGACACAACAGAAAAAAGTGAAAAAGAAACAACAGTAAACAATAGTGCGTGTCTTCGCGGCACTGAATCGGACACTGGCTCAGAATAATGCCGAAAACCAAAACCGAATTTTAAAACCGGTTATAACCGGTTATTTGCATTCCCTACTCTTGACACATTCCATCCATCTCTTCTTACCCCCCTTTCGCCCTCCACAATCATATTTAAAACTTCTGGCTACTAATATTTAATGCGAAAGTGTTCGTTGGTTTGTCATATCACGCAGCAACGGAGCATTTTTTTCGCAGAGGTATTTGAGAATACCTTAAGCAGGGATGTTTTTTTTCTACATAACGTTTATTATGATAGGTATTAGAGGACGGCCGCGACTTCGTACACGGAAACCGTGAATTAGTTTCCCGCTACCCCTATTCCTTCCCGTTGGGGTCCAATTTTCGAAAAACCCTATTAAGTGCACCCCTACGGTACCAAATGAATATTTAATTTGAAATAAATATCTATATTTGTATAGTATTCCAGCTTTACGTTTGTAGCAGTTTATAAATAAAGTGACTGTGACATACAGACACACACGGACGGATATGGCGAAACTATAGGGCTCCTATACTTAACCCTATAAAAGTGATCACTTACGTATATTGACTTAACAAACGAGGCAACATAGTCATTTCAAAATCAATAAAATTCAGAGCAAGAATAAATTTATTTTAGTACGTCTCTTGCCATTTCACTGAAAGTAACACTTTAGAATAATTTAATACTAGGTGTAAAATGATAATAAACCGACATCTAATGGAAGTCGTTAAGAGTACTTAGAATCTGTAACTACCCCCCCAGCGATTCTGTTATTAGGGTGGAGAAATGTCCTTTCTTCCCCTAGGGCAAATTTATATTTTATATTACATTAGAAATGTATTTTACAGTTAACATTGAGATAGCAATTGAGTTTTGGGTTCGTTAACACTTTAAAGGTTGAAAATACGAACCTCTATACAATAGCATCAATAAAAGATAAGTTTTAGTATGAACGTTTTTGTATGAAAACGAAAGAAAAAGAAAAAATGCATTTATTCAACACACACACACAGAAAAAAGTGAAACAGAAACAACAATAAATAATAGTGAGTGTCTTCGCAGCAGTATAGAATAATGCCGAAAACCGAATACCGAATTATAAAACCGGTTATAACCGGTTATTTGCTCTATACAACAGCATCAATAAAAGATAAGTTTTACTATCCGTCCAGATGTTTACCACCATATTCATTAACCCTAAGCTAAGCAACAGTTTTGGCATTGTTGTGTTCCAACTGTTTTTTTTATGGCATAGAGGAGGCAAACTAGCACACAGGCCACCTGATGGTAAGTGGAAACTGTGACCCATAGACATTCGCATTCACCAGACTGCAAGCCTAAGACTGCAAATGCGTTGCCAACCCTGAGGACTAAGATGGAATGCCTCTATACTAGTCATTACACCGGCTGTCTTATCCCCAAACCGGAACACAACAATGCGAACACTGCTGTTTGGCGGTAAGTTAATGGATAAGATGGTGGTAGCGATCCAGATGGACCCTGCGCAAGCTCCTACCACCCGCATATTATTTACACCGCTATATGGTAAAATAACGGCATTCCATCTTATAGTCCTTGGGGTTTGCAAACGCATTTCCACTCTTAGGATTACATACTTGAGATTGCCATTTTTATGGGTCCTTTGCCTTTTAAAGGCTATTTAAAAAAAGTCCGTCAAAAATCTGAGACATGCGACTGTACTTTAGCTAAAAGACAAATCAGATTTGCTTGGATTACATAAAGACTTTAAGCGCTATATCATCAAAAACCATATTTAAATAGGCAAAGCAATTGATTACTTTACCTACTTTATAGCAGGGTACCGTGATCCAACCAATCCGCAATCTCTTCCATTAACCCACACACCAAGTACTCCATTTCGGGTCTACGTTGTATAAAAATCCAAGCACCTGGCACTGAATTGTTAGCCCGAGCAAAATGCGAGATCAAAAACAATTTAGTGTACACGAGTTCTATTTTCCTTGGAAAACTCATTACCCGCCCACTTGGTTCGAGCTGGGTCTGGGAAGAATAAGCTAACCTAGTTAAACAAAAACTTCTTTCAACGGTGAGATGAGTGCTTCAAAAATAAAGCAACAAAATGTTCAAGTTTTATTTCCTACGCATACGAATGAGTTCAAAGAAACATTTTGGTAACACACTATCCTTTAATTTAATCAATAATTATTAGAAATAAGAATTGTAATGCCCTTACAGGTGCTGTGTTAACATGCCAGTAGTTTTGAAGATCTTATAAACCTCTTTTATCTCTATCTATAAATAAAAACTTTTGAACAAGAATTCGAGATAGAAAGGTAATTAAAATTCATTGGTAAAGTCAAAAGAGCATTTAGTGAAGAGAATTGCGATATCGAAATTCTAAGCGCACGATCGCTGGCAGCCTCATTCAATTAAATAAAACATAGTATTCGACTATAACGTTGTTAACTTGAGATAAATGCTTGTTCACCGCAATAACTATCCTCACTCACCCCATCGTAAACGTATTGTCAAAAAATAAATTACAAACTGCCTTAAAATAGCACGTTTCTCAGAAACGTAACGAGATAAAAGCCGTTCAACCATTAGAATAGCACTTAAAACGATACCACTTCAATAAAAGCAATCACATAGCGATTTATAAAAATTTACGATCTTAGCACACCGTGCGGAAGACCCTTCGTACAATATATGTACCTACTAACAAACAATAACCCGCAAAAACTTAAAACGATCCACGAACAATATAAAGACCGTTCAACCTCCAGCGTTCTCCAAAACTCCCCCATTCTCGTGCAAATAGAAATAAAGCTTCCTTCGAGATGAAATGCCAGCTGCATTGCCCTTGCCACATCTCGCATGCGACTTCGTCTCGATTAGCAAGAATAGGGGGCTGGTATAAGTGCCGTCTAGTTACTCTATTATAGAAGGCACCCAATTCATTCCGAAGTTTATCGCTCGGTTTGCCGTAATAAATTTTCGAGTGCATTGGAGAGGACATATGATTCTTACAGTGCATTTTATTTTGCGTTGTAATTTTTGGAGGCTCGTGATCATGGCACAGGTTGGTTGTAAGCGTGATATGACGACCATATCCAGTGTGCATTTGGAAGAGTGGGTCAAACGAAGCAGGTCGATAGAGGACGTCTAGACGTATCCATTTCACCCCCGTGTATGTTCAGCGATATTTACTAATTTCGGAGATATTGAGCATTTTAAAATTATTTTTTGTAATTTTCCCTTACGTCCATGTCACGAAAAATTATTAATTTCATGTTTTATTTCATACTAGCGACCCGCCCTCGCTTCGCTTCGGTTTATGTGAGTTTTCTGTAACACCCGTACAATATCCAGAACTTATTGTACATAAATTTCCTCTAGAATCACTCTATCTATTAAAAAAAACCGCATCAAAATCCGTTGCGCAGTTTAAAAGATTTAAGCATACAAAGGGACATAGGGACAGAGAAAGCGACTTTGTTTTAAATATACTATGTAGTGAAGATTTTCAGAGGTAGCTTACATAATTAGAGTCATTACGAAACAGCGAAGGTATAAAACCTATTTGCTCGTTATTTTTTGCAGTTTTTTTTAAGTAATCACATAAAGTTGTTTTTTCCATACAAAGTGAAAAGCAAACACTGAGACACCAAGTATGGAGAAACAAACTTAATGTGATTACTTAAAAAAAAACTTAAAAAAAACGAGCAGGTGAATTTGACGTGAAGTGCTTCGTTTGATCCACACTTCCAAATACACCCTGTGTGTAAAAATTTACTTAGACCTACTGTCCTGTCCGTCAAGGTTCGCTATAAACTCAAGTCTTCCTCATTTTTCAACACATGAAGTAAGCACATAGGCCGAGGCACTGATGGTAAGTGGTAAACATCTGACAGTGCTGACGGAATGTAACTTGCCAGTGACTACAACTACCCGCTGTCAGATAATCAGTTGAATATTTCTAGCGGAAGATTTCGTGCAGAGAATGATCTTGCATGATCTTGATCTTGTGGAACCGAAACACAACAATTCGAATGCTGTTTGGCAGCACTAACGTAAGGTGGTGGTAGCCAGTCAGATCTGCACAAGGTCCTATATAGATAAAGTCAAGAAAATGTATTTGCGTACCTTTTTGACACTTATTGTCATTGTGGCAAGAGTGAAAAAGGTAAGCGAATACATTTCCTTGACCGTACCCAGTTACAGTGGCTATCTTGCATTTTACTCGACTGCGCCTGCCTTAGGAGGGTTCTTTATTTACTGAGCTTATAAATACTTCAACATTTATTAAATGTTAAACAAGTATTAAAATAAATAAATAAAACAAATGCCCATTACAGGGATAGACTTTTTTTACACAAAAACAATCTACACTTCATTTGCATACAATTGTGCAATCCATTTAAGGTTAGTTATTTTATTAATGTAAATGCTTATCGCTACATCCAATTAACTATTACTCATTCGTAGACAGTAATTCCATTTAACTTCGCGGTATTCTAATTAAAACGAGTTTTTTTTTTCTCTTGTAATTCGCACATGCCCGCGCGCAGGTGTCAAGGAAGAGCCATTTTATGGCGTACATAAAGCCGTATTAAAGATAATGATTGTGAAATTCTAATAAAATGGGTCTGTTATTAGAATTAAAAATAATCTTACACCTTGTTTCATTAAGATGTGAATGATACAGTAAACATAAAGAATGTAACCACAGGCGGTCATGTCAGCCATCCCAAGGTTGAATTCTGTTGCGCAGGTCATAAGTCATAAAACAATAAGGTCGATATGATACGACTGTCTAAATGAAGGGTCGACTTTAGCAACACTTTTATTTCAAAACTAGTGACCCGCCAGCGGCTTCGCCCGCTGCAAATTTCCGACATTCCCGGTGGTTTTTTTTTCTTTCATACCTACAAACCTTGCCCTGACAATAACGAATACAACCGAAAAGGAATCAGCCAAATCGGTTCAGCCGTTCTCGAGTTTTAGTGAGACTAACGAACAGCAATTCATTTTTATATATATATAGATATAGATAGATAGATGAACCACTAATTTGGCTGGCTGTACAGTGTACACAGAGAATCAGATATTATACATAAATTAACTACATTCGACCTCCCCAGTTCTTCTTCAACCAAAAAAAAACACTCCAAAGCGTAAAGTATACCTTATAAAAAACTTACAAAGTACTTAGTAATCAATTTAATTAGCCTCAAAAACGTGATACCACGAACCAAGTCGTGAAAACAATGCAATCCGATAACGACCCAAACAGTAGTTCGCAAAGTGGCAAAAACCGAGAATTAATAAAAAATAAATTAATTTGGATTTATTTTATAGATCGCAGATGGTTCCGCTGTTTTCATACGTGAATAAGACATCTAACCAATTTCAGAAAAGAACAGTGCAACTTTTGTAACATCTTCATTACATGTGCAACCTTAATAACAACCCCAGTAAGCTTCAAATAAAATGCATTTCAAGTTAAAAATAGGACCTTATGTCACAAAAGGGTAATTCGTGCTGCATGAGGCACAACACAACACAAAAACGTGCGGCAGTCTGAAACAGATGTCGCAAGCACCGTGCGTCAAAACTATTTACCAAGGTTGGAGAAAAATTAAATATCAATACGCCGTGTCTTGTCCTTAAATAAGTTAGGAGAAATATAATAATAAAGCTAATGCAAACCTTGCTGTAAAAGCAGTTAACATCCAAATGGATGAATTTAATAAAGTGCCACCCACCACCTCCACCATTGGTTTAAAAGATGCTATTCCGTAAGGAACTGTCCGATATTCCGGAATAAATATTTAGTTTCTCTTAGTGTCTCTGTACCAAATTTCACATCAATCCGTGAATCCAAAAAACGAACATGCTATTTCTTAAAAAAAAGAAATGTATCCTTTTAAAATACTGAAACTTTTACAGTCTAAAAAAAACTCGAATAGAAAAGCCATTGCGCTGTAGCACAGTGTAGAGCGCGCGTAAGCGCAAGTTAAAGAAGACATGCATGCAGAATGCACCAAGTTAATTTAGTGGGATCACGGAGGTGCAAAAATGCATGTAGTTTGCGCCTCGGCGCGCGCGCCGGTTAGGCTTCAATGCAGCGCGAATTATAATATCACTGAAGTTAATATTATTACCAGTATGGTTATACGAATACTTGGATGACTACACGAAAGCCATGTCCAACGCAAACGCGTACGTTTCTTAAAAACTACAAGTTTATCATCATCATCCTAAGAAACATGATCGAAAGAGGCTCCTCCCAATATTCTGGCAAGTCCAACACCACCATATCTTCTAAAATGTTACATGTGTACTAGTTGGCAACGCATTGGCAGTCTTGGGATTGCAGTTTTAAGATTGAAATCTAGAGAATGCAAATGTTTATGGGTCTCAGATCCCACTTACCATCAGGTGGCCTGTGAGCTCGTTTACCTTTCTTGTAAATATATTCGTAAGTACTACTTACAACGCCTTAATAGGGAAACAACAAATATTCACTAATAGTATGTTATTAAACGATCTCTTTTAAAGTAACTTCACCCCGACGCCTTTAACTTTAATCAACACCCTCGCACCCTTTGTAAAGTATACCTCAATAACACCCCCATGGAAACTTTAACCATAGTCTACAAAATACCCTTAAAATGCGTCAGTTATAATTAAAAGACATCTACCGTTCCCAATCCTATTATTAGAACCAGGGCGGCCTAAAAAGCAGGGTGGAAAAACTTCGTACTCGGCACACCCAGGCCTAGTGTTACCAGACGTCCCTACTTCAGCGGGGATTACCCTTGATCGAGACGCCAGTCCCGATTTTCAGCACATTGCCAGGGGGTTCACATCATCACCGGAGGTTAAAAACGGTAGGGCCACATTTGTCATTATGATACGGCTGTAATTCGCGCGATTTCAAAAACCAGGTACTGATTTTATATTTGCAAAGTCCCGATTTTTACTGGCAACACTATCAACACAGGGCCCAGTCGAACCAAACAGTAACAGCTTTTGCTTGAGACTCCGCGTGGAAGTCAGTTATGCCTAATAGGTACTATTTTGAACAAAATCATGCTTTTAGAGGTCTCAAGAGAAAACTTATTTTTGTAATTTTTTTAATGAAAAAATAAATCAACAAATGTATGCTAATGGCTAAAGAGTTGGTCACTGGTCTCTTCTATGGAACAGCTAGTGCCAGACTTAAAACAACGAAACGCGGTTACGAAGAAACGCCGTCATTCCGAAACAAAAGCGGGGGAAAAAGCGGTAGCAGCAAACACTGATATTTTTTTTTTTCATTTTAATGATTAAAAAATATAGAAAAAAAATTGGTATAAATAGTATATATCCGTCTCTGGTCTAAAAACCAATTAAAACCTTGACTTAGAAGGAAGTCTCAGAGCATGTTCTTGAGTTTTAAAGGCTCTGTGAAGTTCAGTTTAGAAAAGGGGATAAAGATCTAACTGTCAATTTGCTAAAAAAAAATCCAAAACAAATATATTTTATGTTTTTATTAAGTTTTTTATCAAATTAATGCGGTAAAAAATCTTTAAAACTGTGTAAAATACATCAACTGCTTCCTTTGAATTCAAAACGTGTTCAAATTTGACCGTTATAATACGATCCTTAAAAAATAGACAAATTTCAATCTCGATCTATCCCCAATGCATCCCTCAAAGCCCCGCCGTTGTCAAATCGAAGGTAAACAAAGGAGGGAGCGATTTTACGAGCGTTAGTACACGCGTCATTACGGGGGCCATTAAAAGCGCGGATTGATTACTTCGCGTGCCGGCGGCGACGGGCGGAAGCTACGCGATGAGCGGATGCACGCAAGCGCAGGTTGTACTTGAGCTGGTAATTGTTTAAATAATAGATCTTGGACAAAGGACCATGCGATAAAATGGGTCCAGTCCAGAAGCAAGACGTGAGTGTCTTTTTTTTAAACCTTACTAATATTATAAAAATGAAATTTTGGATGTTTGTTAATGTTACTGAACGGATCTGGAAGAAAATTGGCACAGAGATAAACTATATTCTAGAATAGCACATAGAGGCCACTTTTTATCCCGGAAAATTGTGCAGTTCCCGAGAGAATAGCGATAAACGACTTCTACGCGGACGGAGTCGCGGGCAAAAGCTAGTATAATATAAAAATATCTAGCTGCAAAAAAAAACAGTAACAAAATCTGAACTGAGAGGCTATTGTCTAACGCACTCGCCATCGCAATCGTTTTCATTTTGAAAATCGAAGGCTTGTCTGCGTACAAAATGAAAACAATTGTTCCGCTTTGAAGCCGATTGTGATTGCGCGTGCGATAGACAATAGCGACGCCGGCTTTTTACTTACTTTCTCTTACACTGGCAACACTGGAGGGAGATCCTTAAAATCATGTTAAATGACACGAATTGATAGCTTTCGAAACGCTCTTTAGAAACACTTCAACGGTACAAATAGTCAAAGCGCGCGTCGGATACCAAATCAACCCCAACCTTAAGACATTCAGAGCCTTAAGCCTCCATATGGGGTCGAATTTCTAGAGATTCCAGACAGAATGGCACTGATGAAGTTAACATTCAGTATTTAAAATGCAAAAGGCGGTACAGTGTAGGTAGAATGAGTAATGTTCCTAACGTTCTGATGTTATACATATCTGTTGCTAATGTTGCTATACATCACAGTGTAGTTCCAATGTACGGGACCTATGAATTCACGCCAAGTATTGAGAGCGGAGGCAGCGCGGTGCGGTCGTGCGGTGCGTTCCCCTACAAAAACGCCTCTGCCACGCGTAACTACTAGCATAGGCGAAAGCGGCGCGACGCGAAGGTTAGGGGAGGTGTGAATGGTTATATAGAGCAGTAGCGACGCCGCAGACTTTAGGCGCTGTAACCAGTACAGATGAAGCAACAATCTGTTTTCTTACCGCATCGCCACCGCTCTGCTACTATTTCTGTTTTACAATTACTCTAATTCGAAAAGTATTTCGCGGAATAATTTAAAGCCGTTCTGCATCATTAAAATATTTATCTTTTTCGGATATTTCGACAAAAGTATATTTAACCTTTGTTTGACTGTCGTTTTCGGCTTGAAGCCCTCCTGGGTGTATCTTACGGGTTAGGCGAAAACCGCTTGAAAGATACCATTTAATGTTTGTTATTTACTAGAAAATGCCATTCCAAATTTAAAATAATCATTTCATCCATATAATGTCTGCTAAATAAATAAAGATATTAAAATAAAACTATTGGGTCAAATACAAAATTAACGATTTTGGTCTCTTAAAAATGCCTATTCTTTTGAATTAGAATGTAAAAACCGTAACTTTTGTTTGTTGGTCTATTCCAACATGAGTCCTCTTGTACCCACGTACACTGCGACACGGCAAAATGAAAGAAAAACAGGCGTGAATCCGATAAGGTTGCCTAATCGGAGCCACGCGAGCCAGCGCCCTTTCGATCCTTTTAGCATGGGATCGCGAATGGAATGCGTTCGGCAAACATTTGTGTATACACGACCGCCCGCCGACTCACGATCTGATATGTTAACAGGAGATGGAGTAATGAATGAGGTTAATTTTGTAAACATCTAACGGTAGCTGCCGGGATAGCGGGGTGAAGAAACGAGTGTAAAAGCGGTGGAGCTGTATACCCTTTAGACTCATCAGTCACGACACTTGATAAGATAAGATAAAAAGATAAAAGAAATTTATTCAGTAAGTAGGCCGCTCGGGCACTTTTACACGTCAAGAATCTACCAGCGCTTCCCAAGAGGAGACCACTGCTGAGAGAAAACGCCGCAAGAAACTCAGCAGTCAGTCATTTTTTAAACATATTATATTATTTTTTTGACAGTGTAAAATACGAGGACATTGACATATTACAGCTCTTCGTACGAATGCATTTAGTTTGTACGAGGCAAGATATATTTTCGGCTATTTGAAAAACTGATAGACAATTTTGTAACCTGGACATGTGTCGTCATGGGTGAAGATCTGTTACCTGGCAACCTGGCGCGAAGAGGAATTCAAAGAGCAATTCTTTTTCCGTATTAAGTATTCTAAAATAAAACTAAACCAAACCAAAGACTTAATATACTAAAACAACACAATCATAATGCATAAAACGAAATGCATTCATTAAAAAATACATATTTCTAACAGCTTTCATTACTATTAATGTGGTCACAGTTCTAACCTATCCCAACCTAGTTAGATGAATTTGATTCGTAGTTAGTTAAATGACATTATACAAACTATTTTTAGACTGATTGAAGCGCACCCGTATAAAAAAGCAAGAGTACGAAATATGTTGTGAATTACAACCACAATCCTACAAGGTACTTAAGCAGAGATAAACACCGTATCATTCGAAATAAAACTCATTAAAACCCAACCACACAGTAAAATCTTAACGATTACCCCACCATCGTCCTCCAGACTACAGGGAAGGTTATGAAAAAAAAGGTACAAAACAGAATAAAGCACTTATCCGTGTAATGAAATTCTCCCCTATTCATTGACGTAACACAGTCTACTTCTCATACGTCTAGACTACGCAAATAATGGAATAAAAACAAAAAAAAGATTTACAACGACCTCTATCTTCTTGGTAGGGAAGCGTCAAGGTGAAAAGTACGAATAGGTAATGCATCTCCATATACACGGCTTTAATGCCATAAAAGTAAGGGGGAGAGAGCATGAGCACAAATTAAAAACGTAGAGACGTACAGCTTGCGTATATTTTAAAGTTAAATATAGCTTTATTCGATCAATCGATCGATTACAATAAATAGTAAGTAATAACAAATACACAACGCATAAACGTAATTGTACCGAATTACAATTAAAAAGCTTCGCCGTTTCTTTCTCTCGATAAAGAAACGAGGTGAGAAGCTATTAAAAATTCCGATATCGTTTATGTGCGATAAATTTAATGATCTGGCCACACCAAATACAGTTCTTCTCTGAAACCTGTATGCACTTGCATTCCGACGCAACGAGGAATGGTAACGGAGCTTGCTTAATGCCAACGGAAAGAGAAATAAAAAGTCGTTGCTAGGGTTCATGTGACCTCGGATACACTAGGCGGACCGAGATGTTTGACCCCGTTTGATAGAGCAGATTACGTAGATCGCTTATAAAATAATCGCTTGTTCTATAAAGGTATCATTGTCATCACCATCAACAGATGGTCTGATCCATTCAGGGCACGTCACCCTCCAGACAGGGCACTCCAATCGAAAAAAAAATGAAGATAGTCACATAATAGCCCTAAAACATTTAACTGCCAAGAACTACCCCCTTAAATCCAGTTTAGTGAACAATATGGACGTCTAAATTGGTCCAGACGGAATCCCTTAACGTGCGGATGAATCGCAGTTAAAAAACAAGTGAACAACATTCATCACCAAAACAACCGTACAGAGTGCATATGAGACATTAAATCGAGACCGATTCCCATAAAGTTAAGCACGTTCCATGCCACCACTTAGTAATAGTATGCCGGTTTAACGCGCCAGTGGAGTCGCCGGCACTGAACTGCAGCAATTACAGGAAAGAGAATATTCTGGAATCCTCAACCGTCAAAAGGGGTGGTATTGCGTCGCGACGCATTCTACCCTGTTCAGTAAAAAGGGCTCAAGCGCATTCTTAGCGCTAAGGCAGATCAAACTTTACATTGTTACCAATAAAGATGCAAGTGTAATGTCACATGACGGATATGACCAGTTCTTATTCAAATTATGCTTGTTTATTAGTCCATATTTTACGCGAACAGTCATTATGACAGTTATTGCCGTCCAAGCACTTGGATTAAAGCTACCCTCTAGTCTAGTAATAGGAATATGGCATGCGTGAGGTATAAGGCTAAGGGGAGTACATGTACATTTAAACATTCAGGGGTGAAGGTTATAGGTTCAAATTGGTGGTTTCGTATGACATTGGCGATAAAGTAAATTTTTCAAGGGCAAAACGACGCAACTGTTAGTGGAATTATGCCTTAATAGCCACCTATAAAGATAATGGAATATAAAGCCAGATTCACATCAGTTTCCGAAATCTTTATGAGCGTTTTAGTCCAGTATACTTTGTAAGTAAAGAGCCAGAACTCTTCAAATTTAAACAGCAACATTAGCTAACGGAAACGGATTGAGTTAATTAGTAAGATCGATTGACACGGGAAATCTATTCTTGCAAAAACAAGTCTAATGTGATTGCTTGGTAGCTTTATCAAAAAAAAATCAGTGCCTCTGCAGCATTAGAACTTCTCTTTTATGCTATTAATCCTATCTAACCAATCATCATTTTGTAAGGATGTTAGGCTTTATTTGGCTGAAATTTGACATAAAAGTACCACCTGGTTTATGTAGTGTGGTTTATGTACTGGATTAAAACAGTATAAAACACTTAATTTAAAAAAAACTAGGTCAATCTCACACAAATTATATTAGTCCCAAACTTTGCCAGGCTTTGAGACTTTGGTTACTAAACAACGATATAAACACCTATATAGAGAAATAAATACTACATACAATATACAGTTACTTAAAAGTACCATAAACTTAAGTATCGCATAATTTACCGTAAATTTAAATTTCATTGCTTGATACACTTTAATACGTCCTTAAATTTTAAAGGACGTGTCCCGAATGGTCATAAAGTAAACAGTCGCTAATTCAGTCTAAAAACATATGTCGATAATTTCCTGCGAATGTTAGGATTTTAAACATACTATATATGATGCGGAAAAATCCAAATAATTTTATATTTGATTCTTCGTGTGTAATCATATTTAGAAGGTACAGTCAACGTCATATAGTTGGTAGCATCCAAAGTAGCCAAATAGTACGTTACACGTCATTATTACCGTAGTAACAAGGGCGTGTAACGAACTATTTGGCTACTTTGGATGCTACAAACTATATGACGCTGACTGTACCAAAAAACATGCGGCTCAAAAATAGAACCTCCTGTAAATTCAGTAAAAAACACCTAAAAAGCAAGTACACTACAGCTATCGATACAGACATGTGAAAGAGAACATTAAAATATGTGTTTCAATTCAAAACCTTTACAATTATTGTAAAGATAGTATTTGTCATGATCGTACCAGGTGGAAGAAAGTCGTATTTGCCTAGCCCTCTTAAAAAAGTGTTTGTTTGTTTGTTCGTCCCCACGTTTTAAAGCCTCAACGCCCTCAACCAATCGATGTGGAATATGGTACAGGGATAATTTATAGCGGAGATAGGGTACATTTAAATAAATAAAAAAAAAATATGGCAATGAGAAGGCACGCGAGCACTCAGGCCACCTGATGGTAAGTGGGATCTGGGACCCATCGACATTTGAAATCTTAAGACTACAATCTGAAAGTTAATAGGACAATTTTCGTGCAAATTGCGCGGGCGACGACGGTTTTAGGTAAACATCAATATTCCACTTCAGTACTTAAACAAAGTAATAATTAGAAACATTCTCCCTTGGCGGTTACAGCTTTTATTTTAATTGCTATGTGCGTGAGTTAGGTAATTAGTAGTATGTCTAGGACACACACTAATTAAACTAAAGTCCCTAACCAGTCTCGAAATATTTTGTGGCCGGATTATTTCCTAGAAAACGTGTCATCCTACAAATATAAAATGGCGTAACTTAATGTGACCAAGAGTTGTAGGTAGCAATTTTTCAGACCGTTTATCTTGTATTATTTGTTCACATTTTTACAATGAATATTCGAAAACTATTTCGATTAATACGGTTTTACGGCCGTTCTGCATTATTAAATTTATGAAATAATTATCTATTTCGGATATTTCGACAAAAGTATATTTAACCTTTGTTTGACTTTCGTTTTCGGCTTGAAGCCTTCCTAGGTGTATCTTGCGGGTTAGGCGAAAACCGCTTGAAATAGTATGTTTTAATACCCTATTACAATCATTTTTTATCATTAGATGTAATTTAAATGTTGTAATTTATTAGAAAATGCCAACCCAAATTTAAAATAATCATGTCATCCATAAAATATCTGCTAAATAAATAAAGATATTAAAACAAAACTATTGGGTCATACAAAAAATAATGAAATTGCTCTATTAAAATTACCTATTCTTTCGAATTAGAACGTAAAAACCGTGAGTTATATTTTTCGGTCTATCCCAATTACTACGCTTGTTTGTTCTCCACATATTGCTAAATAACCAATGCCTTAAAAACAACATCTAAAACTTAACAATTAACATTTCAACTTTCCATAGTCTCCTTGCAGAAGAACTAAAAGAAGCAAACCTTTAACCCAATCTAATATAACTCAAGTACAAATAAACCACGTAAAAAGAACCTTATAAGCCATTTTAGCATACAAACCAATCCAATTGGACATGGCGACCGCAGTTTACTGGTAAACCTTAGGGCTCAAACAGCAATGGACCCCATCAAGAGGTCCCATATGCTCTCGCGTTATCTTCCCTACGTGACCAGCGTACGTAGCATCGGGAGTTACTGGGTCTTCGGCGGGGTTCTCCGTAGTAAAAGACCCGTAAATACGTGTTATGCCGGTGATAGGAGTGTATTAGGGATATTGGGCCGTTGATGCCGTATTGTTTATTAGAGGGTTAAATCAGCTACACTATTATAGTGGTTACTTTAGTGTGTTATTCAGTAGGTTTACAGATTTGAAATTTATCACGTATTTTACAAGTTTTATTAATTTTTGAAGAGAAAATAACAAAAGAAGCCATTACTCAAGGTTACCGCAAAACTACTATTTTCGCAACAAAAAGACGTACCTACAAATGAAAATAAACCATCAAATAATAGTTAAGCAGGATTACTGTTTCCAGCTAAGAAAAAAAAAACTGGGTTTATCCCGCTTTGCACAGAACAATACAACCCCACCATCCCTATTCCCACACTCGATCCCAACGTCGCAAATAGGTAATCGCAATTTGCCTAAGAAAAGTGGATTTTTAAAACTTCACAACAATACTGCACCGCGGTATAAAAAAGGGCGTAAGTCTTTTCTTAATCCGTACACACGTATCCCTTTTTAAAATTAGCAGGACGGTTCCTTGAATGCAATCGGAGTTACAATGGTTGCGATCACAATCAGTTCGCTTGGGGAAAAAATATTGCAAAGTGCATTATTATTGCGATATTTGCGGGTTCCGTACAACAACAAAAAATTAGACGTAATGAAATATGACGAAACGGAAAACTAGTTTAAATACAGACCCTTCTTGAACAACGTCGTCGGTTTAAGTACAGTTATATAGTACGGTAAGTATATAAAATTTATAAATTCGTACGGGATTTTGTGAAATTCTATGATAGCATTTTTGATATCAAAATTAAATAAAAACATAATGGGACTAATGATAGTTCCTTAAATAACAGTTTTAAGAAAAATAAAGCATTAACAAACTTGAATCTACACTTTTTCTCGTGTCCCGGCTGTTTTTTGCCAACCTGCGAATATTTGACGAAAAAAATGACGATCTATCGGTCCAAATACCGGTGAACGATACTGGAGAAAGACCTAAACTTATACTCGTATATCTGCATGAGAAACCTTGAACCACCGCAAGGTCCTTGAAAAACTTTCTCGAAGACGCTGCCTACGCACTCCTAAAAACTAGGAATACGGCTGAGACGGCCAATTGAAAGGGACCGACTGAGCCATCTGCCGCAGCCGGCGCACGCGGCGACCAAACGTCCCCGTTACGGGAGACTTTACTATGTCACATTACGGACTTTAGGTAAAATCGGGGGTAGAATGGTTATTGCCAAGAGGGTACTACGGTTATTGCATTTTGGATTGTTTTTTAAATGTTATTGGGACAAGAGGTCTGCGTTACTGATCAGACTTTAGCGCTAGCGTAACCGATCAAATCAACGTTTAAAAAAAAACAATGTTTGATGGTGACATGGGATAATGATTTATGAATGTAAAATAAAACAACTGTCTAACGAAAAGCAAGCTTTAAAAAAACTCAAGTGCTGTTTGGATTATGTCGTCTAAGTAATGTTACTTATCATGTATTTATTTTTACTTCTCCAATTTTAATATATATAATATAGTATAATTGATTAAAATCGGTTAAACAGTTTAGTAGTTACGAGCGGACATTGTGTCGGACATATATACAAGTCAAACACATACCCCTCCTTTTGGGCTTTGCCGCAGTCGGGTAATAATTGACAAAATAGATAACTATCTACTATTTATGATTAACTACAAACAAAACAGGTAATGTTTTTTTTAAATATGCAACGGTATATTCAATAGTTCATAGAATTCTCGGTACTAACTCGGTCCACATCACACCGCGAAACTAATTTAAATTTTAAACTACGTCATACATATTTTAATACATGAATAATCTCTGGACAATATAGACTACAAAATGACTCTACTATAGCCATAAACCACAGTATCATAATAACACCAAAAAAAAACTTGTCAAAGGGTGATGGGCAATTTTGTATGGACCCCCCCCCCCCCCCCCCCCCCCCCCCTCCAACAGTAACGGGCTGCAGGTCTATATGTTCATTAGGACCCAATAAAAGACAAAATACTTATCTTCGTAGCAAAATCAATGGGAATTTTTTAATGAAAACAAAGGGCCAGGCAAGGCAAATCATCTACATACGTGTTCATTTTCAAACAAATTCCATAGTTCCATACGATAAGATTATGATTTTTCAAGAAAACCCCATACATATGGTGATCGTCGCCATAGAACAAATAGTTGGTGGGTGGGGACATTTTTACCCATCGTCCTTTGCTTCCCAAAATACTTCTCGCATCGTATTTTTTTAATCCTTAACCATTTGGATTGTCCTAAATCTTCCACAAGTCCTTGCCACCCCAAGTGATACACAAGATCCATCACATAGAAACTTCATATCTATATAACAAAAGGCGGGGACGCAATTTTTGAGAACAGCACGTGTTCAGCCTCTATAGAGCAATTTAGAGGCAAAAAAACAAATCCGGTGCCCTATGGACACGGGGGTTGGTGCGTTATCTGCAATGTTCAATGCACCATCTTTTTTCAAGAGCTTATCTATCCTAATTGGCAGAGATTGGGATCGGAGGTGCAATTTGATATAAGTGATAGGTACTTAAGAAAACCGTCAGTTGACGTCACATTTCGCTTATATGTCAAAAACATCCATATACAGCATACTCCAATATTGCAAAGAGAAATTGTTATTGTATATTCACAGATTGGTCCTGTCAATATATTAAAGTAACTAATTTAAAAATGTGATTTGTACTCCAAAATGTGGTAAGAATTAAAAATCATACAACTTCCTGCATTCCTGATCGATGGACTAGGAGAAAACATACGGACTAGGCGTCGACAACAGCCAAAATCGTTTTTCTTAAATCATTGTATAGCACACCAAACACAAAAAAATAGATAAAAGTACTTTAAACAACAACATTATGCTAAGGTGTTATAAAAACCTTACAGTCCAATCACTTTGTTGTCCCATCACGACTACGCATGCACAAATATTGAATAATTAACCTTTTAAATGGACATCATTAGTTAAGTTCGTCGAAAAAATATATCAATCATTTCACATTATCGTTTATTTTATTACAAAGACTTCCCCGAAACAGTCCAACAGTCGACTTACGGGCAAACAATTGTGAAATTATTTAATTAGGTTACCAATTCATACCAATTAATGGAAGCGTAGTAATTTTAAGAACTTGAGAACGTTCCTTTTTTAAACGGTACTTCGTTTCATTTCGCAAAAAAAATACTGGAACGAAAATTCGAAATTCGAACTGACATTCATGGCACCTGTCGCTATGTTAACGAATACAATGCCAAGAACGTTAAATTGGGTCATACTTGTATTGAAATCAGGTAGCCAAGTCCTGAATGGTCTGTAAAAGGGTTTTTGGTTTACCACAAAAATGAAAGGTTATAATTATGATTCCGTTTTACGTAATTTTTTTACAATACCATATACCATATTCTTAAATGTCGGCAAGCAAAAGTACTAAATATTTTTTTATCTTACTTAATTTACTTAATATTCGTGAATTTTCGCGTACCTGTGCTTCCTACATGAATATCCTCGCGCAAAACCAATTTCACAAGTCTGTTACACATATTATTAATAAATATCCAAAATCAGTTCATTTAGGTAATACTTAAGACGTTACAAGAAAAAAACAGAAAAAATGCAGTGCAATTCCACTTAGCAACAAAGAGCTCAATCCAAACACAAATTCAACATCCTATATTTTACGTTCAAATTCCAACGCGTGTCTCCAGTATTGGGGCTTCAAATAAGCCAATATGTGTTGGAAACCGAATAGTCGTATCACGCTAAGATCTGCATGTACATACGACGTTTATGTTTTCTGTTCGTATAGGTAGGTATTCGATAACCGGATCTGTTTCCCAAACAGTCGGACCGGTCGGATCGGATTCGGATCTGGTCCAAATTCGCGGGGCCGCAAATTGTCAGGCTGCGGTGACGATGATCGAGCGCGCCGCGGGACATTCAATAACAGATGTTTTCGTTTCTGGTTACATGATTTATTAATAAGTAAGTAACTATTAATTTTAAATTTTATTTATTCGTTTTTGGCAATCATAATGAGGATACTTTTAATTTTGTCATGTAATGCGTTATATTGTTTTTTTTTTCATGAAATAAATAAACAAAGCTAATTTCCAACCCGCGACGCAAACATAGGGGTGTTATAAGAATAGCTCGGATAGGGCATCGCAAAACAATCGCAACACGGTAATAGAACAAGATTAATGAGTCGTATTATGTACAGTATTATTTAATTATATTTTCAATTTATAACGGTAACTCAAAATTTACCATACGTTTGTGAAGGTATTTCCATAATATTTTTATTGCTGGTGGTTGTATTGAACTTGTGCAAATTGAAAATGTCAAATTACGACAATATCCGCTTTAGATAATCATAATCTTAGGTACTACGACTCTATTGAATCTTGTTCTATTTCCATGACTGTTTTTGCTATGACCTGACCAGTCCAAGCTATGGTTATAAGTTTAATGTGTGTAATTTTGTGTCGGTCTGTGTCATCAGTTCAAACGCGGGTTTTCTTATAGATACTAGTTTAATCAGGGGTTCTATTCTACTCGGTAAAAAGATATTGCCTTTGACAATACGATAACATGTCACAAGAAACATGGTTAGTCTTAGTTAGGTTTAATGAAAGTCGTTTTTATCGAAAGTTTCAAACAGTTTATTTATAAGAGGTATATTAAAGTTTGGATGAATAATGATAATGTTTGATACCTACATAGACACTACAATATCTTCTTTAATTTAAAGCGCTAGTCGTAATCCTATATGTTAATAGACCTGTGTGTTTGTTTGTGTGTGGTTACTTTTAAGTTAGAAATTCTAACCGTACAAAGAAACCCAAAAAAATATCTTAAGATGCCTTTTTATACCTACGCTATAAAAAAAGCTGTGACTTGATTCAAGTTTTGATATTTTTATACCTTAGCTACATTAAGCACACACTTAAAATACAAATTCTACTTTTATACCACAAAATTAAAACTTGTTTGAGTATATTAATTTCAGGAAAGACAAATATGAACATCGTAATTGAAAATATTCATAACACTCGTGCATACGGAAAAAAATGCCTTAAATACAAATTAACAAACAAGAGAAGAGTAGAAGATACAGTTAAACAATATTAAATTCTCCGTTTTACCAAATATGACTCTACCAATATTGTTTTTTAACGTATCCCTAGTTTTATAATTCTATTTTTTCCAGATTACCAACACCTGTGTGGTCACCGCACGTTAATAAAACAACCAGTCGGTAGTATACAAAATTATACTTATCTTTTTTGGCAAATATTAGCATGTTGTCAGGCAACACTGACCCACAGCCAATAACAAAACCAGATTCAATTTGCACTAAACAAGGATAAAGGGTTTTTACACGCTAAATTATGTCCAATCAGTGACAAAACTGACTTAGATAACCGGTAACACTGACGAAGGTGAGGTTTTTAATTTAGAAGAAAAGTTAACGCGCATGTTTGGATGAATATACAGGGTGTCTCAGAAACCGATGTTAGCCCGGCTAGAGATGATAGAGCAGCTAAAAAGCTATAGATTTAACGCATTTGCATGTTAAATTTTTTTTACTAGTTTCACCGTTTCGGAGACATTGATCATTTTAATCTGATTTTTTGTAAATTTCCCTTATGTCCATGTCACGCAAAATCATTCATTTTATGTTTTATTTCATATGTTTTTCAGAGGTGTCTTACATAATTAGAATTATTAACAATCAGCGAAGGTTTTAAACCTACTTGCCCTATTTTTAGCATTATTTAAGTAATCACATAATGTTGTTTTTTCCATACAAAGTGAAAAGCATACACTGGGACACCTAGTTTTGAGAAACTTTATGTGTTTTAAGACCGATAGATACCAATATAAGCATCTCACTCTTATTCAGTCCTAACTGATTATAAACGGAGACAGTTGGCTGAATATTCGGAGAGAGTAGGCCATTTTTTACCCGGGAAAAACTTTTTGTATGAAACCACTGACGCAATGAGGCTTATTATTATAATTTTGCAGATCTAACCTTTTCGCCTTCATAAAAAAAATTACCTTTCAACTGGCTTCGTATGGATGGACACTAACGTACAGCGCCACCCAGAAAACTTAAAATCGGGCATGCGATTTCATAAAATTGCATTCTCAATCATTAAGCATCAAATGCGCAATCAGCAACAATCCAAACATCGCGGCAAATTAACTCGTCCGGCAAAAAAATCGATTGCAAACTTTTTTCGTGAAAAAAAAACACGTTCATTCACATTCCCGAACGTCGTAATACGAGTCGGGGCCGCGAGCGGTTTCTCACGCGTTCTCATTTCAAATTTGGGCGCGAAGCCGACCTGTCAGGACCAAAGTTGCGGCGCATTGGCACTATGGTGGTTCCACACGGGGTGTTATTAAACAAATAATACTCACTTTAGAATACCTTTAATTCATGCAATAAAGCTGATATTTACAATATCACAGGCTATCTAAATCTTTATTAATCTCGCTATTATAGATGCGAACGTTTGGATGAATGGATGTTTGTTGGGAAATTGAAGCCGTGCCCAAAACTAGTAATGCGAAAGTGTGGTTTGTTCTGACTTCACTATTCAACGCCAGAATCCGACCGATGTGAAATTTGTTAGAGGGAGAGATAGTTTTACGACCCGAAGACGAATAGAGTTCTTTTTTGCTATTATCAGTCAGTTTAATAACGAAATGTATTCCTGCAAAGGTGCAAAATATTTCAAAATTTAATTTGCATTGCATATCGCCCACAACTTTTATATTTCCCCGCGGAAACCATCACACATTTCCCAACCAGATCCGATATCACCCTAAAATAAACATCCCGTTAGTGCAGTAGATTTTAAATCCATTGCAAATTGCAATATGAAATCCAGCAGACTTTTGCCGAGTGAAATCTTATCGTAAGAAAAAAAAAGGAATGGGTTAAGATATCGGATTAGCTAAGTAAAAATAAGTTGATATCAAAAATGTACACTGTAAATACTTTTAAAGACATCGTATCTTGATTGATCGATTTCAGCATAGTAACAAGTTGTTATCAATATATAAACATGAATAAAATAAAATATGCTACTAGCTAGTTGTTGCTCGCGACTCCTTCCGCGTAGAATTTGTTTATCGCTATTCCCCCGAGAACTGATGAATTTTCCGTGATTAAAATTATCCTATGTTCTTTCCTGGTACTTAATCAATCTTCATACCAAATTTCGTAACAAACAGACAGAATTACGTTCACATAATATTTTATTGGATAAACGAATTAACAAAGACTCGTAAGAAATGTACCTAGTAACCAAGAGATATTATGATCAGTATAATAATCGCAAAAAGCTTAACATCGTAATGATTTTCAGTATTTCATTACACGGTAATTACATTTTAAACTCAAACGAGGTCACGTCACGCCACGTGTAACAATGTGGGTTATAAACTTATATTATAACAAACAAATTAAATTCGCCATATAAAAGTTTATAACATATGTGTTTCGCAAGCAAATTGTATTTAAGAAGTGACACTTGCTAAGTTATGGTGTGTTAAGTTAAGTTATACTCTACAGAAACTGAACACGTAAAAATCTAATAGGAAACACTATTACCCAAAAAATAAGTAGCAGTTTCAGCTTAGGGAGACAAGAAATTGTATTATTTATCCCGTATAACGAACGAGAAAACTACAGGTAAAAGGCGTCACTCAGGCGAAGCTATTATGGTGACGACGATCTATCGATTTAGCACAAGACGAGATCCAGCAGGGAAACAAATAACAAAACTCCTCTTCAAAACAAAAGCTGGGTTTAGCGTGGATGCTAAAAAAAACTCAATAGAACCGCACCGCGCCCGACCAGCATATCATGTGCAGACGTATATACACGCCGATTAAGCAACGCCGGATATGTAACACGAAGCACGCTGTAACTCAAACTCAAACGGTCCTCAAAATCACCCAGTGTGGCAGCACTTAATAATTCACTGCCATCAATAAAGAATAGTATGTAATTTGAGCATGTGAGGCGTGTCGCGGGCACCGAACGTACCTATACGAACATACGTACAAAGCGTTTCGGTTCACGCGGCGCGGGCGCCGTTCTTTGCTTTGAAAAAAAAACCGCATAAAACGAACGTTGCAGGTTTTTAATGATACAATGTTAATTAGGGCGTTATTCACGCTGAAACAAACGAGCTTGTGGAAAAAAACGCATTAATGCTAGGACCACCCTCGGATATGCAAAACGGGTAAACAAAAACTGTAGCCGTTCGAATTGTTCGTTTTTCAAACGTTCAAATACCTACATAAATCATGACAACTGGATGCACCTGTCAAATTAATAGACAGCGTAAAACGAGAATTGCCAGATATGCTAAACAAAGATGAAGTTCGGAATATAGAAACCCAAAAAGCCAAACGCACAAATCACTACGAATATAATTGTTAAACCTCTTTTATTGGTATTTGATATACTACGGCAATCTTTAGGTCACTGTCTGATTACCTGATACCGTAACCTCCGAGAAAGGATTTCCATTTTCCTTCCTCACGAGACTTGAATCATTTTATGTCGCCAAATTAGAAATGTCCCACGAAATTAATATTTTTATAATACACTTTTATTTACGCAAAACTAACTAAATTAACCAACGACAGAACCATATAATAATAACTAGGGTTAGGATTTTGGTGGCATTTCGTGGTTCTAGAATCCATGGAGTCGATATTTCCTAATTATTATAATACATAACACATAGATTTTGACCTTCGGTATTATCATATTCAAAAATGAACTAAATGCATATTTAGTTCGGTTATTTCATACCTATTAATATTTGCTTGTTTGTAACGCTTTCACATCAGAGATATCCTCAATAGGTACCAAAATTAATTTAAATTGGTGCGGCCGAATAACGAATAAATAAATTTTGAAATATTAAAATACTGAAGGTCAAAATCAAAGTGTTATGTATTATAATAATTAGGAAATAGCGACTCCATGGATTCTGGAACCACGATTTGCCACCAAAAGTCCTAACTCTAATAATGACATGACTTTCCAATAATTTAGAATTACTGCGACAGCATTTTTAGGCGCTCAACAATCAATAACATTTATAACAACAATCACACTTAACGTTTTTATCGGCAGTAAATGTCAACTTACCCAACTTTATTCCATACACAAATCCCCGACCGTTTTTATCCCCTAAAAAAAGGATCAAGCGACAAGGGGGGATCGATCCATAAAAACATTACAGTTTCCTGTCTAGTCAGATTCGCGTGCTAACTACAGACATTAATATTTATACGGAGCGAATAAATATCTGACTTAGCACGAAACCTGCGGCTTCTGTATCCGGATCAAAGATAATAATACAAGAAAGGGCAACTCATCGGTATAACAGTGGTTCCGTCGATAATTAATAGAACTTGTGAGAGCAAGTGTGTACGGTTGATATTGAGTTTTCTTATATATTTACAAGTGCAGCTTACTTATAGTACCTAGTTACTTAAAGTAAATCTAGGAAGCACTTATAAAATGATACAAAAAGCATAATGTTATTTTTAGCAAAAATAATTACTTTTCACTTCTCATGCTCGTAAAGTCCTTCTTTATGCTGGGTATAGGCTGCATAAAATCGCATTTTATGCACTAGTGCATAAAGTAATTTCTTCTTTTAAGACTAAGGCAATCGGGCCTTACAGCCTTCACACAATACACCTTCATTTAATTGATATATTTTTATGAGATTTTGGTTACATCTTAATTTAATTACGACATTTGTATAACTATCTAAATACAAATTTACGAATAATACCTACGGCGTGCATTTACGGTAAAAAAATACAACGCAAATATTTATAATAACTTGGCATTAAGCATCAGACCATAGTCAAACCTGTCAAATGTCACATAGTCGAAAATTAAAAAAAAAGTTAAGAAGGTAATCAGGCCTTACAGCCATGCGCAAACATAACATTTTAATTACTTACATTAAATATAAAAATCTAATTAATTATCCTGTACGTATGTGCTTCTTGTTTTATTTCCTTGCAATCGAAGTGAAAAGCAGAGTGTAAAATTCGAGCATAAAACCTATTTTACCCTCGACGTGACTATCCACACTCGCCGTTCCGGCTCGTGTGGCTATATGCACATCTTGGGTAAAATGGCTCGTTTTATGCACTTGTTGTACAATCTACTATTAAAAATATACAAGAGTGGTTTATCAATAGTACTTAAATCACAGTGATTGAATAGAAATTCAAACGAGAGTCAAATTTCTAATCAGTCTCAAAAATTGATGTATGTAAATAAAAACATAATTTTAAGTTAAATATTCGCTTCCTGTAGTATATAATCTATACTAATATTATAAAGAGGTAAAGTTTGTTAGTTATAGGTATCTCTGGATCTATCTACTGAACCGATTTTAAAACCTCTTATACTAATATAAAGCCACGTTATTTGTGAGGGTCATAGGCTATATTACAAAAAATATATTGGCAAACGGAGTAGGCACGGGAATAGCTAGTACAATATAAATATAACATTACCAAGTAGATCACACGACTTTTCACTAAAATATGCCTCTTGAGCTACCTTGCTTTAACCATATTGACGCATTTTAGACTCTCGTGAAACACAACTATAAATACAAACACTTTTACACGACAATCATGCTTGCAAATACACCACAGGGTCCCCGTGCCGACGGATCTCTAAAAGATAAAGCACTAGCCGCTGCACCGACACCGGCACGCAAAGTTAATGCTGTGAAACAAAGCTTTTTCCGACGCGCATTTACATGAGCATAGCTTTGTCGTATACGTCATAATTCTTGGATCCTAGTGAAAAAGGGCATAAGTCACCTGACTATTCAGTGAAAAAGTATAAGTCTAGTATATTATGTTTATGTATATACATAGCCTTTTTTTTAATTAAGAGTTAAATTGACTTATACCATTCTTCACTAGATCCCCAGAATTGTCTCTTAGGGTCGGCGCTCATACACCGAAGCGAAGCAGAAGAGTTTTCACTACCAAAGCGTCGTTTTTGGACGTGTGGAAATGAGATCGAAATTAATTAACAACAGAAATAAGAGGAGACGCTTGCGAGGACGTGGTGTTAGTTAATATCGATCTTATTTCCATACTAATAGTGCAAGTAATCAAGCTGTGATATTAGAGGGTGCCCGGTGCCTTATGGAACTCAACTTATCTTAAAAATAGGTACAAATGGGCTCAAAGTTAGATAGACATAAATAGCAAACGAAAAAGTTGAAAAAAAAACCGTTGTGTGACAGAGTATTCAAAATCATGTAAAACTTTTAAAACTCTCAAGCTTGGCATATTTTGTGCAACGACGATAGTGAAGGTTTCCTGACATATGACACACAATTTCATTTAACATCATATGCATTTTGTCGGATATTCTCGTCTCGTCATAGATAACAGCTTCTGTCATCCAAGTATCCAACACATACAGTACTCAACGAGTGTATTTTGTTTGAAAAGTCGTAAGTCTGGCATTCAAACAATAAGCACAAACAGTGCCCGAGGTATAGATGTTTATACAAAATTGAGTCCTAATAGAGTCCTTGGTTACTTTTTAACTAAAGTCCGTTATCACGCCGTAAAAAAAAACGCAAACGCAGGCAAGCTGAAATATTAAGACAGCGGCTGGCATTCCACCTATACTAAGATTATGTATTATGCAAAAAATACGATGGCACGAGCCAGCTGGAATTGTATTCTCAAAGTAACGATAAGATTTAAAAAATAAAGGTAGAATTTAACTGACCATGATGCTTATTCTTTAAATGCGTTCCGAAATAATACACGATTTCCAAAATATCTTTAACACAAAAAGAAAAAAATATGTACAACGTTAAAAATATAAAAATCTAATCGTTCCTAAAAGCTTTTGTCAATTTGTCTCATAAAATCAAGTTTAAATTAAATATCGCTCGAAATTTAGGAGGAAGAATAAGAAATTGTCATAAAGAACACGGCTCCGACTAATTAATGAAATCATAAGAGACATATTTGCGTGATGAGTATGTTTCTTGAATGTTATATATTTGTCTATATGAGCATATTTTATCGTTGCCTGCTCAAAGTCACTCAGAGGGCTATGGAGAGGACATTCTCGGGGTTTCTCTGCGTGATAGAATCAGAAATGATGATATCCGCAGTAGAACTAAGGTTACCGACATAGCCCGAAGAATAGCTAAACTTAAGTGGCAGCGGGCGGGGCACATTGGTCGTAGGACTGGTGGCCGATGGGGTCAGAAGGTTCTGGAGTGGCGTCCGCGAACCGGGAGACGAGCTGTAGGTAGGTCTCCCTCCAGCAAGATGGAGTGACGACCTTGTAAGGATCGCGGGAGCGCGGTGAATGCGAAAAGCACAAGAGCGGTCTGAGTGGAGAGCCTTGGGAGAGGCATATGTCCAGCAGACATGATGACGATGAGTAGATACCCATAGTATAAGCTTAGAGCTCATTTTAAGACTCATATTATTATAAATTTAAGCATGATTTTGTCACAAACTTTGTGTACTTACTCTTTACCTTTTCTGTGCTTAAGTGTAGTGCTGACAGTACATCAAGTAAGTGGTAATCAGAGCCAATGTAGCGAATTAACTCGATGGCTCTCAATTAATTAGTGGGGCGATCCTGGATCCTGGCTCAAGACTAATTTGAGAGTAATGGATGGAGCTTACGTAACTTCGAACTTCGATTTTCAATATAGAATAATCATTAGGTGTTTTTCGGGTGCTGGAATCGATTTGTCACGTTGTCATCTTCGCGGAAATTCGTTTAACAACCAAGCGAAAAAAAAGCACAAATGAATGATTAACTGAGGCATAATTGTCGTCTCTCAAGTTACGATGCACTCGTTCCTTCGGTAGGTAGGCAGAAACAACCAACGTAACTCCACTTTGGGTTAATCTGACCGCAGCTAACGAGATTCAAAAAAACGATGCCTTTGACATGTTTATAGGGAAATGAAAATTACCAACCATTTCACATAACCGCCAGTTATGCATAGCGTATGGTAATAGATTAAATAGATTATCTGTGGTTAGGCTATTCGAAACGCTTCGGTGACAGTGTTGCCAGTTCACGCGGGTTCGAAAAGGTTGGATTGTTTTCATAAAACTTCACGGTTAAAAGGTTATCTTAATCGTTCACTTGTATCATGACTGACAGGGAAGCGAGATAAAACAAAAAAAGGTTGGGTCCTCTGCCTTGTCAAAATTGTTGTCTGTTATGATAACCTTATGTTTTATTTTGATATAGGTGTTTGTGTTGTTTACATCTTAGCAACCCTTTCTCTATTTTTTTAATAAACATGTAAAAAATGGTCTACACTAGAGACTAACCAGAGAAGAAATACGAAATAACCAATCAAAGTAAAGTACAACTTACCTACATTATACAATAATATAGAAGGATCTTCTGAAAATTTATTGCGAACATAAATCATCCTTTTCATAACAGAAAGTATATTCCCAAGTACGAGTTTATAAGGTTATTATTCTTACAACGTAAATAGAAAAGTTGCGATACGTTGCTCAAAACGAAGAAAATATAATTTAGCTTCGAGAAGGAAAACAAATTCGGAATATTAATTAAATAATCGAAATAACTACATGTTTTATTCATCGGTTGTTGGGAGAATAAGATGGAGAACTTGCAATACAATAAGAAAGCAGTTTAGTTATAATACAATATTAAATAACTACCTATTTGAATATATGTCGTCGATATTACTGCAAATTCGAAGTTTTCAAGTTGCTAATTCTGCTTTTAGGACTACATCTGTGATTAGACTTTTAATATTAACTTTAAATATATATACTCGTATATATATATATATATATATATATATATATATATATATATATATATATATATATATATATCCAAACCAATAGGTACTTATTAATTATTACTTTTACAATCAAATTCTTCCAGAAGCAATAAATTATTATTAAAGCAATCGATTAATTTTAACTACACGCAATACAATAATACTATAGCTAATAAAATTATACAACCAAAACGAATTCCTTCTTTAACAGCAGCTAGCAACTAATGTTTTGAATTATTACAACCATTGGAAAACGTTATAAATGTTATGAATGTTACAAAGTTATCGTAATGTATGTGTTTAAATAATACTGGCATATAAAAATCCAATTCTCGTTCAGTAGAGATCTGATATTCGAAAAAAAACAAAGCGTTCCAAACTCAAACCCACGAATTCTTTTTAAAGTTGTTTTAGGCGAACGTTCAATAGCCACAAGTTCGACAATAAACGCCACGTAGCGCCCGCAGCGCTGCGTTCGGATAATCCTTAACCAATCCATTCATTCATCCATTGTTGACAAGCGCGGGAAAGAAAATTGACATTTGGTGATTGACAGATATGCCAAGAATTGCCATGTCAATTTTTTCGCAATGAGCAATTTCCGCTTTCGGATTGCGTTCGGAATATTTCTTTTGTTAAAATTCATATAAAAGTTGACACTTTAACGACCATAGACAACTTCAAATTTAATTTGATTTTTAATAAATAATGAAACCAACGTTTTAATATAGCCTTTGGCTCATTATTAAGTTTAGTTAAGTGGTAGTTTATGGGAGAGGAGGTTCAAAATATATTTATAGCCCTTAAAACGTGAGTTATTACGCAGTTAGTGTCCGACCGAAATTTCGGTTTCGGTTTCGGTTTCGGCCAGTTTCGGCCAAAAAATCAAGTTTCGGCCCGAGTTTCGGTTTCGGCCAAAAATGGCCGAACCCTTCGGCCGCGCCGAAACTTACAACATCGTACCTTCGGGTCGCGCTCGGCTAACGTCGGGCGCGCACGGCACGGCTGGCAATATGGCGTCGCTCGCCTGACTCCGCCGGCAACTACCTAAATCAGTGCGCTTTGCTCGTGTAGACGTGTCAATACGTGTTGTGTTTGTTCCGCCAATAATGGTAAGTAGTTTGATCAAGTATTTTAGTTTGTTTTTTTTGTGAATTCGTCATGTCATAGTTAATATTTAACGCTTTATTTTAATAGTTTGCTAACCTATTGACGAATATATTTAATTTTAAAGGTGTAAGTGCCAAGGTTAAGTACCTGCTTCATTAAAGTTTAAAATTCATCTTAGTTGCGTGTACTATTAATGTAATAACGATTGTAGGTACCTGCCTATGCAATAAAATGAAAGGTGAATAGTTATTAATTTAAATTTAATATAGACGTGTAATGTTAATGTAATGTTGCGAGTAATGTAATGGTGTGAGTAGGTATTTTGACGATTTACGAGTAACGTACGCTTAGGGTTAGTGTTGGGCTTCTGGGTTTGGTTGTACACATAATTAATAGTAAACGCGATTAATGCGGTAAAATAAATTGTTTTAATTAACGAATAATTTTATTGTTTTAGGTAAAAAATGTCACAAAAGGAAAGTCATCCGATTTGGCAATATTTTGAGAAATCTACAGCTGACGTTTCGAAAGCTGCCTGTAAACTGTGTAACAGGTCATTTTCACTCGGTAGCCATGAGCCTAAAAAACAAACCTTGCATGGTCTAAAACAACTTTTATCAAAACAGCACGAAGCCGAGCATAGGCAGGTTTTAAAACGACAGTCCGAATTGAACGAAGTAAAAAACTTAATTAACTTTAATTTTAGAAAAAAACGGGCTTACTAACATTTTTTCGACTTTTTAAGGACTTTTTTTTTATAAAAGGTTCGGTTTCGGTTTCGGTTTCGGCCGAAACTACAATGAAACCGAACCTTCGGTTTCGGTTTCGGTTTCGGCAAAATAACATGTTTCGGTCGGTCACTACGCAGTTAGTGAATTAATGCGGTTTTAAATAGATTCCTTTATTTGTTTATATTCGTTAAGGAACGTTTTAAAACGCCGGCTGACGGATTTATATCTTATAATATAAACGTGTGTTAACCTTCACCGTTACTGAAACTACAATAGATACTTAGAAAGTGTTACATCGTTTTAGAAGTAAACAATATTTTCGTTTTTTATACACAACTGAACTTGCTATGTCAGAAGACTTGAAATCAAGGTATATTTTTTCTTATTACCAAGAGGAGATAAAATAAAGAGAAAAACGGCCAACGAGCTAGACAAACGCGAACGCAAATACTGGTTACGAAATTATTGTTTTATAAAAGATCGCAGAATTATATAAGTATGCAATCGTGTCAAAGTCTTCCACAACGTATATCTATGTGTGATGGTCGATTCTTTCCAGTAAAAATAATATTTACGCAATAAAATTATTTACGTAGTCAAACAACGTGCGTTCAATTAATAAGAAAACCAGTAGGTTTTAAATTTCAATTAGAATGCAGGTGCAACGAAAGTCAAGTAATTATTCGTCGGTTCCCACACTCCGTGTACCTACTTTCTCCGAGGTATGACAGGAATCCGGGGCCGTATGCTTCGAACCCGAATCTACATACGTTTACATAACGTAGCGTCATTCTAGGAAGTACACGTGAACGAATTTGACAGATGCTATCTTCGAAGTTCGCGAATATAAAAGGTAGCATTAGGATTTAAGACCAAGGAGAGATATGGATGGTATTGTCCTCGAATTACTTGGTCAGCGAAGTCAGTTCGCTACTCAATAAATCTAGAGATGGGCACTATATGGGCAGTAATACTAGCAAAGTAGAGTATTTTCGATCAAAGCTGGTTTAGTTACCAATAGAAGCTGTTTGACATTTTAAAAACGGTAGCTTGACGCGTCGCACCCTGCTCTGCTTTCCATGGTAGTCTTTCCCCACGGTTAAAGCTATAGGTAATCTTCATCAAAACAGCCGTTAAAGCATAACTGTCAGAAACTTTCCCAATCGCTATACAAGACAAGTCTAAAGCGCTTAAAGCTTATGCGGTACGTTTCTACGACCTTTACCAAATCGAGCGAACGAAGGTCGAAACTCGCAGACACGTAGTTCATAAGTTAAGTTAGACGAGCTCGTGTGCCAGAGAATACCCCAAACCCACAGGGCAACAGCCCTAACGAAGGTCACAAAAACCTTTTAAACCTGCATTGTTATTCCAAAGTGATTATAGTAAATGAGCGTAAAACAATCCGCATGTGGTCCATAAAGCACAATTAAGCAGGGACCGACGAACCAAGCTGCGCCAGAGTGTATAAAAGCTATTAAAAATCAAAATGAAACGTGGCACGCGACGCACAGCGACGACCGTTTCCTTGCATCGCCGCTGCACCAGTTTTTTCACAAAGCCTCCAGCCGTTTTTGTGCAAATCTTGCATCCATTGTGAGACGAAACGAAAGGACAAAGCTAGATTCATAATTCGAGCACACCTGGCGGGAAGGCGTCTGGTCCCCCCACTCGTCCAAACAGTCCCAACCGCCACACCAGCACAGCAATAAATCTATCCTGCCTTCTAATAAATAAGGGAGTAATTGCTTAATACGGAACTACGGTCGCCCGCGGCAGATTTCCCGCGAACAATGGCGTCTTGCGCAGAGCGACATAAAGGCAAGACATTGAGTAACGAGACGCCAAATATTGGGGATGTGCTCTATTTTTTTATGTTAGAGCAAACGCAGGTGATGTTTCTGTTATAGAAATCTTGGAACACAATTATTGTCCTATTGACAATGTGAATTTGGAGCGTTTCTAATCCTTGTTGCTAAGGGAAGCTGGGTATTAGCACATCGTTGCGTCGAGAACGAGTCTATACAAGTCGATGGTTATGTATTCAACGCCCGTGACACGAACTACATCGTAAATCCATACCAATCGCGATTATGGGCCCCGAAAGCGTAATACACTGTATAATGTAGTAAAGTGCCAGTACAACAGCGAGGCGGTGCCACTCAACTGTCAAAATTTACGACTTTTATAGACGAATGTGACTACATCGTAAAATTCGTAATGAGGTATCTATTGCATGCTCTGTAATTCGGCAGTGTCGTCGGTTGAGCCATGTTGTACAATATGGTCCATTTATAACGATTTATTGCTAAGCTACCGTTCGTCTATTCGACAGTAATAAAAATGAATTCAAATATTGGTTTGCTTGCGGTTTTATGAACGGTACAACTAACTTTCATAGTTTTTGTGGCATTGAATAGAATAGATAGTTGGTACAGTTGAATGATTTTTGGAAATATTACACTTCATTATTATTACGTGCCCTTCCTGGCTCAATATTGAGCAAATATTGCCTCACTTTACTGGTCAAAACATCAAATTCAGCTACAGCTAAGCATCTTTCTAAATTATACTTCGATATATAGACCGAATCAAGAAGAGTCAACTGCCAGATATACATTGTTAAATTATTAGTTTGAATAGATTACATAAAGGCTAGAATTTTAAATCCCGATTTAAAGCAAACCACTTCAGCCTAGTCGACTTATTTTAAATTAATGAGTAATTTCAAACATCGAACGCCTATTGATCTTTTAATTTCAAACAAAACAAAGGAATTAAAATAAATACATAATTATGCGTCTGCGCATTACAATATCGATCGGCTTCGACTTCCTCCACCGGCCATTTCTGTGCGTCCGGTGCTGTTAACCCTAAAACGCTTTGTTTGTAAATATAAAGGATTACAATATGTTAAACGGAACGTGAGTCAGCCGCTGTTTTGGGTTAAGGGTGGACTCTAAGTAAGTCTGGGGTTAAAACTCTTGTCTGTATTCTAACTGGAAAATTCTGGTTTCAAACCAGAGCTGTTACAAATTAGTTGTTTATTGCGAATTAGATTTTGCCTACGGTTTTAGCAGTGTAGTATATTAATCTATAAATACATGAGAACAGCAAAAAATGCGAAATAAGAAATGAAATTACCTAATGCAAACATGTACACAACGTGTAGGTAAATCATGAAATTTATTTATGGTTAGTAAAACGCGAAATAATTAATTTTCTCATTCGACAATGTTAACATTCTATATATCTTTAAATACTTCTACTTCCTTTTTAATTATAAATACGCCATTAGGCAGATAAATGCTTAAAAAACTAATTTAAAATTTAAAACAATCAGAGAGCAGACTAAATATCTAATGAAATCAAAAAATGAAAACAACTATTTTACTCTTTGGCTCAAATCACATAATTTAAAGAACAAATCATATAGGTATCTTAATCTAAAGCAAAAGTGTACTTTTAAATCTAAGTAGGATTAACACACAATTCCCATTCCAAACTTTATCTTATTAGACAACTTACTTTATAAGTCTAATGCGTTCGATATAAAACCCAAGTCTCCTAACTAGAATGAGATAAGTTGGTGTAAGCTAACGACCGATAATAAGTCTAACAAAGAACAAACTTCTACAACCTGACTGCGTAGGTATTTAATGAATATTACAATTAAAAATAATTTACTCAGTAATAGTACTTTATGTACCTGACACATAATGAGTCCTTAAAACATGAGTGAGGTAAAAAGCCTTTGGCTCGTTTCATAATGAGATCACACGAGTGTTTTAAGGCTTACAGTTGTATCTGTACAGTTGCATACAGTATTTTATTTACACACATAACAAGCACTCTCAGATGGGTTCGGAAGCCGACGATTTGACAACAAAAACGGCGGCAAAACCAACTTGTCCTGTGTCAGTGTCCCGAAAATAAATGTTTTTTTTTAATCATAGACAAAACTAATAACGTTCAAATCCTCATGTCGTTCGAACTCAAATGTCGAACGATAAAAATATACCAAGTTGACGTTTCAATTGATACCAGAATTAGGCCTATACAAAATGTGTTGGGTTTAGATGTTCCAAATTTGAAACTCATTTACTTTATAATATTCGATAACGTCATTCTGTCATTGCTGTCACCTACTACCACAGGTAATGCTGATCATTGCCAACGGGTTTGCAATGATCAGTCCTTGTTGGTCGAAATCAAGCTTTCCGTTCAGCCTTTACGAGAAAACAAAGCGCTATACATACAAACTTCCATACATACATTGAGGTCAAATACACTACCCTCCTTTGGCTGCCGGGTAAAAATTTATCACCGTAGGTACGCACAAATTTCTTGGTCTTTCACACATTGAGTGCCCTGTGTCCAAATTCCTATGTGTTGTACTCTTTGAGGAGTCCTCGGTACGGAACATGTTAGCCGTTGACCCTTTCCCTTTAGAACAAAAATACTTGACAGGAAAAAAAACGTACCGTAATTTAAATAAATGACGGCACTTTGTATTCATCTGAGCCTCGGGAAATTGTAAAGTTGACACGACGTTTAAGCGAAGTGAGGGATTGGGTTAGTGTCAACGTTGCATTGTTGCAGGTAAAGGAATATTCCTGTGTTATTAACAAACTCTGCTCGAATGACGGTATCCTAGGTAAATTGTCAACGAAGCAAAATGAGTATAACTCAACACATAATAACTACACAAGTCTCAAAAGCGTTTGAACTGCCCATGCCGTGTTTTACGAATTTGACGTGAAGAGCGATGCATTCATTAAAAGTTTGAAGTACTTTGAAGTGAAGCAAAGGTTCATACATGATTCCTCGAAAGATAATGTTATTAATCATCTATATACCTAACTTCATAATAACTCAGGAGCAAAAATACCGGGTCAGAGTGCGTTTTTCATACAAACGAGACTATTTCGAAGCCATGGTTCCTCGCCAGGGGTTGTTTTGAGTGAGTTTTAATGGTGGGTACTGCGAGGTTCAATAGAAGGAGGTCAAAAGTCTTAATATACCTAACTGATCGCACAATCAGTTAACACCACAGCGGGAGAGTTTGGGTCAGCACTTGGATTTCCTTACATTTTATTGCCATTTCAGATGTTTTTCTGAACATGCACAATTCCGGCGTTAACCGCAGATTCATTCAGTTGGGTATCCTAGGCACTCTGGAAGTACTGTATCGATAGTCGGGGTATTCATCATCAGATTTCACTAAAAGCATTCCCTGGCGAGGAACCAAGGCTTCCAAATAGCCTCTTTAGTATGAAAAACGCACTCTGACCCGTTATTTTTGCTCCTGAGTGTATAAAAGAAGAAACTGGCTGACATATCAGCGCACAGCCAAACCGCTGGAGGTAGGCACGTGAAATTTGGAGGAACTATTCCTTGGTACTCTAGGGAGCATTAAGAAAGGATTTTCCGAAAACCGACCCCCAACGGGATGAATATTCTTCGCGGTCTCTAGCACCTATATCTTTACATAGTATAAAATGAAGTCGCTTCCGCTGTTTGTTCGCTTAGATACATACTCAACGGATTTTAATACAGTTTTCAGCAATAGATAGAGCGATTCAAGAGGAAGGTTTTTATGTATAATAAACTTTGGATTATGTACGGGTCTCACATAAACCGAAGCGAAGCGAGGGCGGGTCGCTAGTACCTATATAAAAGGAGATACTGAATGGTTGACTGATCGATAAACGCCAGCCGAAAATGCCTGCAGACTAATTTTAGTAAAATAATGTATTAAATATAAAATTATCGACTCCGGGGTTCAAAACCAAAGTTCTAAAACGGTATCTGGGTGCGTTCCAAGTTACAACATCGAAGTTTCCCTCACCTTAGGACTTGCTAATCAACACACTCGAACAAGGTCAGTTCAATACCTGTATAATAGGCATGCTGGTCAAGCATTACGTATAATATTCATCATTTAGTATCATAGTGACGAATTGATCTAATTTCCAAAAATATTTGTGCCTTTTAAATTATGCATGGGAAATTTACCAAACTTGTTTTTTAAACTAGGTAAGTATAGTAATCAGTCAAAAAATTAAAACAAAACTCAAGAATGCCTATTTTTGCTTTGAGTAGCCACAATTACCTTTACAATAAAATAAAAAAATCCTACCTACTTAGGTACGAGAATAATTCAATCTTAATTAGGTACAAAAAATTAAATGTAACTAGGTAAATATTTAGCATAAATTGGATTTAGGAACAAATCCTTAGGTAGTAGCAAAAGGGTTTTACCTATTCTGCAAACGAATCATCGCATCTACATTGCAGATATGGCTAGGTACCTATATTATATCTATTCCAAAAGAACCCTACACGCCTAATATTCCAAGAATAACGTGACGTAAAGGCCTCGTACGGAATACGAAATTACCCTACAACATGGGCAGCCCTAACATGGCGGAAGGTTTCATTTTCGCTTGAAATCTCGTTGGTGTCTTGTTGAGCCCTCGGCGTCATGCTAGTCGGTCGAAACGTATTTGAATTCCGGGGATCGTGGTTCAAGGTTAGCTGGAATGCCGAGTAGGTACAAGCTGTTGCTATGCGGGAAAACGTACTTATGTCTACACGTGTAAGTAAGAACGTATGTATGTAAGGTACCGTACGCTTTTAGTTTAAGTCAAATCAATAAAGCTTAAACGAAGTTTACAGATTCATAAAAGCCATTTCGCTTCTAGTAACATTGGGTAGGTATCTAATATTTTTTTTCACACCGCTTATGTTTGAAACAAACTAAGTACCTACCTACCAACCTCAACAAATTAATGTAGGAAAAAATGCTTATTCACTCACGTTACAGCGTTGAAGAATGTCAAAACGATAATTGAGCATGTATTTTATATGCATGAATCAATAAAATACATGTACATGGCACATTACCCGATTGCAACCCGTAGCGTCATCTTACATATAGTTATGAAACTAAACTTTGTTCGCTACTCATTCACAGATGGCGCTACGCAACGGTTTACCGGAGACTGCGCTTAAAAACATTATAGTACTTACCAGCGCCACCTAGCGGTGGATAGTGGACCTAGTAACCCACTCAGCAATGATGACAACGCCATCTAGCGACGAACACTGCATCCAATGCGCGCACATTTGATAAACACATTTTTCGCGTAAATTCGAACAACTGTCGACATCCACAATATACTTTTTATTTACATTATTTTATTTCACCTTACATCTGTGATGTTGGTACACTGTTGCACTGAATATTTGACACAGATTTCACTGCTGCACATGCTGTGTTGCATCATTAGTGCATATATCTGGAACAAAGAAAATGACTCATAAGATGGTTAATGTGAACATATACCTATATTAGGATCAGAAACCTTATGTAACGGCTGTGCTATTTACACAAAAGTTTATATCATCACAAAAGTTTAGGCTCGGCCACATGGAGTTGAAACAATTTAAAATATAAATTAAATGATAGAACTTCTAAAAACATAATGTTAAACAATCAAAATTGAGAGGGCTCTAATAGCACACACTTATTTAAGTACTATGATTAATTTTTTTAACCTACAAAATTAATAAAAGCCCTATTTAAAAAAAATACGAATTTAAACTCATACTTCTGAACAAAATATAATTTTAATATACTATAGCCAGCCTTGTTGTATTTTAAATTTATAAAGTAAATTCGAAAGTTGCCGGGACAACACTGCTCTCACTATCGGAACGGGATCAGCCTTTCATATGGGAATAACATTGTATTGGCAAATAGTTTATTAACACAACAAAAGTTACAGAAACAGTACAAACACAAAAATTGTACTAAACTAAAACATGATAAAAAAAAAAGTAACTTTGACTTTGAAGTGACTTTGACTTTCACAATACAAACATACTTCAGGGTGCATTCATTTGATACATATTGATATCTATTCTAAATCAAATTCCTCTCACAAACAATAAATATGAATTTTAAATTTATTTTATTAAAAAATATATACAAATGGAGCTCCTGTCTTGCTACTATAGCAAGTTTTGGTGTGAATGAAACAAATATAGAATCAATAATTTGATAACTCAAATTCAGTCCAGAATCTTCTCCAAATCAAGCATGCATTTACCTTAACCTATTTTCATAAACCTAGTGCCAACTAGTTGTACTAATAGCCTACAGATGTGGCATGTTCGCGAGGTAGTTCAGGTAGTTATATGCAATGGAATGACCTAGTAACATCTTGTAATGACCTTTCATGAATGCCCTTCAAACTACACTTAGCCAATTAGTCATTTAATATTTTTTATTATTATTATCCAATAATAAATCAATATACGTACCACAAACACTTCATCCAATAAAGCTCTAATCCTGCAGAGAGAATCCATCGCGAAAACACAGCGTAATAAATAACCAAAATAAAAAGTAAAACTCAACCTAACACACTATTTAACGAAGTTTTTACACCGAAATATATATAATTGCGACTGAGTATTACCCCAGACACAATTACATGAATTGACAACGTTTCTTGAACACTTTTCAGTTCGTCCTGTGTCTGAATATCTCTACTATTTGCCTGAAAAGTAATAGCACGTGCACTCAGAATGCACATGCACTATGACAATTCTAGTTCCACAAAATATTTTCGGCCCGCACTTATACTTTCCGGCAAGCAAGAACTCAAGTACTACTGTAGATAATCGTTTAATTAACTCGTGAAAAACATAACCAATTCGAATTACAGCGGCTGAAAAAACTACACAAAGAAAACATATGATCGATCGAACAAATTGAAGGAAGACTTGAAGTGCACATGGGTGGTCTATGGTAACCCTACTGTCATTTTGATCCGTCAAATGTCACTGCTGCCAACCACTAGATAAAAAGTAAAAAATAATACTTGTCTTTGGCTCATAGTTCCTATTTAAGGGTGGCTACTCACTTACAATTTCCGTTTACAGCCAATGGCCGGTTTTATACAGCTACAAATAACAATTTACTGGTACAAATACCTGTAACAAAGATTAAATAAGCATTGCCATCCAACGTGGCAATGCTGCCAGCATTTTGGGAAAAATGCCTACTGGTAGCGGTTTGTTAGATTAGTGTAGTTTTAAGTAAGTTTGTAAGTTCGTTCGTTTGTTAGATTTATGTAGTTTTAAGTAAGATTATAAGTTCTTTCGTTTGTTTTTTGTAAAATGAATTGTATTGGTATTTTTACCAATAAATCGTGCAATTTACAGGTTACAAGTTTCCATTTGACACAACCTCGACCAATGACGACCAGCCATTTGAGCAGTGTTGCCAGTTTAGACCTGTAAAATGGTTACTTGTAGTTTTATAAAACGTGCCCAGGTTTCAGTACTACAATTAATATCCAAAAATTGGACAACAACTGCTATTCAATTTGGTGGATTTTCCAAAGAATATTTTAGTTTTACCCTTCATCACGTCAAAAAAAAATTGCAATGCTAAAAGTATACTTTGATCTTTCTACTTTACAAAGAAATAATCTGGGAAAAATGTAAATGGATGCGCATTTTAAATTGATTTCTTACGAGTTTTTCTTTTTCCCATTGGAAACGCTTGGATTAAGTTTAATACAACAGTCATGCATTTTTCAGTAGAATATTCAGAGTGGCGATACGGGTTAAGCTTTGTTACAACAGATTTATAATAATATATAATATAGGTATGTTAAAATTCGAGAGGTTCAGAAATGTGATAAGTTTAATGCTTCAGCTACATCTGCGAGATACGGCGAATATTCGTGTCTAGGGGTCTTTTTTCTTTATGTTAAAGTTAACTCAAATAAAAAACGCTATTATTTGTTACTATATGTTAAATTGACTGTCCACATTGTTCATTGTTTCTCACTCTTACGTAATAAATACATTTCGTATGAAATAAAAGATATACTTACAGTGGATGTTGAACAGTTGGTAACGCCGCATCTTAATAAATACTGCTATATATAATATTCAAAATGTGTTGTCATGTGGTCACTTTCAATGGCTGAAATAATAAATTCGTTTATAAAAATAGCATTTTTTCAGGTTTTAGCTGCTATTTACATTATTACCAGTATACCAGTGGCAAAGTAAGGCATCTTTATTGTAAATTTAATATTTTGAAAATGCTGTTCTTTGCTAGGTACTATGAATAAATAATTCTTACCGGTTCATCTTCTACCCATAAACTGTCGAACTCCTTTTCGAACTTGCCAACGATGTTCGGTTGTGATGTCACGATGACGCTCTCGTGGTTGGAGACCATAGCCTGGGTGGACCAATTCAGTGACCCAGACATCACGAACCCCTTCACTGGCTTGGTCTTCAACGGCTTTTTCTCACCATAACTCTTAAATTGTGCGTGTACATTTAGCTTTTCTGCGTACGATTTCAATATGTTCTTCCTTTTAATAGCCTTTGGCCCGTCAACAACGCAGAATTTGTGATGCATCAAAATGGTTTTTTTGTTTGTCTGTACTTGAATGAAACCTGGAATTTTATAAATGTGAGTACAAATATGTATTAAAAAGACCACGCAGGCATTTTAATCGCTAAATTAGTACTTCGCTTTATGACCTGAATAAATTCTACGAAAGTACCATGAATAAATATTTAAAACCAACTTACTGTATTCTTTAAGCTTTTTTATTTGCGAAGGCGGCGTGTTAGCCATGTCACTGTCGACAATTATTCGCACCAGCACGTGCTTCTGTCCCAGCCTAATGATCTGCTCGGCTATCTGACTACTCGTTATTAAGTACATGCAGACATCCAACGTTTCACGTGCTGACTTTAGGTACTTTATAAGCTTGAAACAATTCAGTTCCCTGCTCTCGCACATCGTTATTTCCTTGTTCGGAGTCACCCGGATCGTGTGACGAACAATATCGTCCGAAAACAAAATCACATCGTTAATTTCACGATTCTTCACGGCGTCCGTGCAAGCATCGTCATGGACTTCTTCTTGAGGGCATTTTTCAGATTTAAAGAAATGTGTGTATACTTTCCTTACCACCTGAGACGCCACGACTGCCGTAACTGTAGACGCTAAAATAATCTTTGCACTCTTCCAGTCCATGATGTTTGATTTGTTTCATTCACGTATCTTTAAATGCCAAAAAATAATTTTATTTGTTCCAGTAATCAGTAGTCCACCATGTTGTTCACGCATTTAGGTACACGCGCGGACGTAGTTAGCTAAAAATATCAAAGTACCCTCGGATTTTTAGCAATCGATTCAGTTCTTCAAACCAAATAGAAGGTAGATAAAACTACCACTAAAAAAATAAGAGGTAAAACCAAATTAATATTTATTTTGGACCTAAAAATAGCGTGTTATTTCATACGAACGTCGTAATTCCTGAAATTTGTAATTATATAACCATTAATTGTGTTGAGATATTTTAGTTACGACGAAATTATTATTTACTATCAGCTTGACCAACTTAGCAGGAGCATTGCAATACCAAAGACAAAACCGACGAAGTTATTTTGTATAAACCTTCGGCGATTTGACGTCTTTGACATTGAATTTTATTTTAGCAGTTGCAAGATTTGCAAATTTGCACTGTTTTGCATTGCGCATTGTACGTAAAAACAATAACATTAGCGTAATTTAGTAGTTTCCAATCAAACTAAGCATTTGTACTAAATTTACTTATGATGCTCGGCCAGCTATTAACACGTTAAATCTGGTGTTCAGTGAGTGTAAGCGAATCTAAAATTAGATGCGGTCCCTTCGTCGCATATAAAGGCATTAAATATGCCGAAGGTACTGCAAAAAACGGAGCAGTCGACTCGAAATGATGAGGACTACGAAATTGTGTCCTTCGAGGACTTCTGCGACAAATCTCCAGGGTCTAAAACAGACTTATTGACGTTAAACGACAACATCAACTATCGCCTTTGTTACGAAGGGGATAAGCCTTCGAAATTCGTGGCGGATGAGGGTGCAACGTCAAGTAGGGGAGTGGAACTCTCGGAGACATCGCTAAATGACTCTAAGAATGTCACGTTTAAGAGGAGGCTCTCGAACTTTACGCCCTTCGGGAAGTCTTCAAAGCATGCACGGGGTTCGCCGTTTAGTGGCGTTATACCCAAGCAGCGGGCTGAAGGAGAGTCAACGAGAGAGCACCGGTAAGAAGTTATTGTGTCTCATATTAGACTAGTCGCTTTCAGTTACTACTTAGGCACTAGAACGCTATGTATAAGTTGCTTGTGGTGAATGCTTACACAATTGTAAAGGACCTTAAACTTCTGTTTAATGCATGATATAGTTAAACTTACATAATAATATAGGGTTCTATTTCACTATTACGCTGCACCAACACGACAAATTGTGACAACAAATTAAAAAAACCCAGCTAGCAGAGATTACTGTTGGTTGACGTCGCTAACGTCCCACAGTTTCCACTCTATTTTTTTTATTATGAAGAAATAAAATTAAAAAAGAAAAAGAAAATGAAACCCACCATTAAAAAATACTTAACCATCATAAATTATAAAGGTAAATTGTAATAGGTATAGATAAAAGGTCCGTTTAATTGACTATTCATGCAATGCTATATATTTGAAGGTACTTTAAAATGCATAAGGGTGATTCCACAGGCGTTTCAACCACTGTCAGTCCCTAGTATTAATATATTAAAGAAATCTGCTGTAATATGGTTAAAGTTCGATCAATTTGTGACAAGAAATACGGTTACAGTACATCTTGGTATGAAAATCTGCTGCTTGGTCTACACCAACCGACCAACCGACCTATGTCATTATTACAAAATTTATAACCAGGGACTGACTTTATTGAAAAGGTCGTAGAATCACCCATAAGCCATAAATATTTATTGTGAAATAACTGTTTTTATTGCATTTAACATTCTGGTGGTTTGATAAAAACTTAACTGTTTCTTTTCGTTGACTAATAAAATATAGCCAACATTATTTGAATAAATTTATTTTATTTTAAAATGATTTTAAAAATATTAGGTAAACTCATTTTAGCAACACCATGTTAGTACTTTTGGGTTGTGTTTTTTTGTTTATCAATACTTATTACTACAATATTATTTTATGAAAACATATTATGTTACTTCCAAGTATTATTTTATTGTATGTTGTGAAAGCGATAATGAGTTTGTGCAAAGTGCTGTTAGATAAATCCTTACTGTCTAAACAGCCCTGATATATGTCAACTTACTGAATAAATTAAAGGTCGAGCGGGTCTTTTGTGACAGAGGGGTAAATTAAAAAACTAAATTTTTTCAAGAGAATTCAATATTTTAAAACTATTTACGCATCCTTTTATAGAAATTGAAGTGCTTAAACTACTATAAAAGGATGCAAAAATAGTTTTAAAATGTTGAACTCCCGTCAATAAAATTAAGTGACGCATTAACCCGCTCTCACAATAGTGTGGCTTGAATGGCTGAATTTCAAAACTATTAATATAAAAGATGTTTATTCAGTAAGTAGGCCGCACGGCCATTTTTACATGTCAAAAATCTACCAGCACTTCGCAAGAGACCACTGCTGAGAAGAAACGCCGCAAGAAACTCAACAGTCAGTCGTTTTTTTAATACTACTTATGATATTATACAATTATAAAGCTTAACCTAGCATTATATAAAACAATGAAACTAACAAAATAAAAACAAAATATATTCAAGCGTAGCTTGAGCAGGAAAATGTGCTTAAACTCTGAATTTTCATAGGGTAAGTAGTAGTAATAAAAATAAAAATATGTAAAAAATTATACTTACCTATGACAGTGCAAGACAACCACATACAAAGTTTCGATACATTCTCCTACTGAAAACGTGTCCCCTAGACAATATACAATATTTACATTTTTTTTTTTTGAATTTATTATTAAGTTATTTAGGTGTTTAGCTTAGTTTAGGCCAAGCATTTTTATCAGTTAGATAGTCTTCGACCCTATAGTAAGCTTTAAACATCAACAACTTTTTCAAGTAAGTTTTAAGTACTGGTTTTAAATGGTAGCTTTAAACTGCGTCAGGTAATTTATTATAGAAATGAATGCATTGACCTACAAATGATTTATAAACCTTATGGACATTAAATTTTTTAATAGCAATATTATTTTTATTTCTTGTATTCAAATTATGTATATCACAATTCTTAACAAAAGTGTCTTGATTTTTTATACTCAGTTTCCTCTGTTGTAATTAAAATTAACCATTATGAATTATCAACTAATCTTCGTTACAGAAGTAAAAACTGAACAATTTTCTTACAATTCAATGTCTTAATGCATGTTATGTGTTCCATTCTCTGTATCTTGGACAAAGCATTGCCCACAAACATTCAGCAAGGGTATCTTGAGTCACTTGAAACAAAAAAATATGTCTTGGATTTTCAATTGCTGACATTATTAACTTGATAAAACTATGTATCACACTGTATTTTGTTCTTGTAACATTATCTTCAATGACACAAATAAACAATACCTTTACCCTGTCTTTGTTTGTTTACTCAACAAATCATATTTGATGTTGATTCCTGTTTTGACTCAGTCATAAATTGTATCTTGCTGTGATTGTGCGTTAATATTATTTCTTATGATGAAGAAAACAAAAATTAGGTTAGTTATTTATTTTGTTTATGCAATATTGTGAGATTTTTATAAAGCATATGTTTCAATATAAAAATACACTAACTTAAGATTACAAATGCTATAAATATCCACATATTTATTTAATATTAATTCCTCGATTTGTGTATGTGCAATTATAATAAATTTACATGTATACATATTATACATGCACAAATATATTTTCAAACTGGTCTGTCATAAATATAGGATATATGAAATAAATGTATTGAATGTATAAACAAATTCTTCAGCTATCAGCGGTTCTCCCCGCGTCGCAACATCTGCCAGCGTCTGTGCGACAGCCTGCCTGGCTCTACCTCTGGGATGCTGCTAGTAGCGCTGGTCTGTGCCCTGTGCGTGGGCGCCTGGTGGGCGGTCAACGGAGCCGTCGGGGGCACCTGGGGCGAGGAGCATTACAAGTAAGTAGTTGATTTTAAGCCACATCCTAAAAATATGACAACATTAAATGTGTCTTAAATATATGACAAACTGAAGTCTCAATTTTTATGGTATCATTTGACCATGAAATTGCGGACATTGAAGTGGCTTTATTGTACAGCATATTATATCTTACAATTTATTAAGGGTTCAGTGATTGAAATACTTTAAATTTGGTGAGAGACTGAATATATTCCTTGGATATACTGCATTGTTGAGCCACTGTTTGTATTTTGACCATGTAATGCAAATCGGGTATGCAGTTATAATCATATATCCAGTATGTATTACTCGGCTAAATTATGAAGAGTAGATAGTGGTTGAACGTTTCCGTGTGCTGTTACTGCACAGTGCACACTAAGGAAGTTTTTCGAAATGTATGCCTTAGTATGAGGAAAAATATTCTATGCATTCAATCTAGAGGGCATCCTCTAGTTTATGATGGATTTGTAATTTATTTACGCAGGCGGCTATGGGAACGTGCTCACCCGGACAACGTCAAGAAACCACCTACACCAATGACTTATGAGAAGGTAATTCAACTGGGCATAATTTGTTACAGTTGTATAAAGTGAAAGAAGCGCTTTTACATTATCCGATCCAATATCGGTCGGATCGTTCCGATAGATCCATTTGCTCGATAGCTTATTGCATCGGGCTCTGCGCGCACAGAGATAATTTAGATACACGTATAGCCCACATACAAACATTATCGTCCGTCCGAATGCCCACGGGCGTCCGATGGTCAGCATATTGGTGTCGGCGCCGATATCCGATATCGGACCGGATAATACGAAAGACAGGTACATATTTCATACATTTTTCTTGCCCCGATATCGTTTCGGCATCCGATACCGATATTGGATCGGATAGTGTGAAAACGCTCTTAACTTAAACTTAATTAGCTTATTTAAGACTTAATTAATTTATTTTAATGGTTCAGCATTTTAGTGAATGAACTAGTTTTGAAATATATTAATACTGAAGGTCAAAATTAAATGGTATATATTATAAGGAAATGCGACTCCGTGGATTCAGTAGGCTACCAAAAATCCTAGGTGGAGTAATGGCCTACCGCTTCGGTCTTCTGTCGACTACTTGACTTTCCTGCTTTTCTCTTAATGACAATGTGCAGAGTAATTTATTTTTTTTGTTTAATAACCAAAGCTTCATAATTCTATGCCTGCCGGCACGCTCATGGGACGTCGGGAGCCATTAATAATTCTAGTTATTTTCCAGATTTTACCAGATCACCGATACCATGACCACAACAACCTGAGCACGAAGAATAAACTGAACTCTACAGATTTGACTAAAAAGAAGCCAGACCTGTATAAGAAAGCCTACCCAGAGCGACCGCCTGAGGTCATGGACGACATTTGTAGCCAAATGGAGGACGATATGAGGTTCGACTGCTTCCCACAGGACAGTTCTAATGAGAAGGAATGCGTGCAAAAAGGTTGGTATTCTTTTTGATTACTTACTAGCGACCCACCCCACTCCGCTTCGGTTTATGTGAGTTTTTTGTAATGTTCTGTAAAAAAATATCTAAGTGATGATTAATACCGCATCAAAAACCTTAGGAGGAGTTGGCGGACATACAGACAGACAGAAAGACAGACGCGGAAAGTGACATTACAATACTCCAAGTAGGGATGCTATAGTGAAATGAATATAATAGTAAGTTATTTTTACTGACGAACAAAGGTGTTTTTGTTTCGTTATCAGTCTCACACGCACTAAGGACATCAATAAAGACATCTTTATCAAAATAAGTTCATTAACTCCACTTATCATTAGAATGTTTAATACGAGGGTCAAACTGAAAGTTCTTAGAAAATCAAAAACTGATTAAACTAGCAAGTTATTAGGTTTATTACATCTTTTCAAAATAGTGTCCATTGACGTCAATACATTGCTGCATCCGATGGAACCACTGACAAAAGCACTTAGCCCACTCGTCCTTAGGGGTCTCTTCGAGGGCCTTTTGAAACGCCGCCACAGATTCCTCGGCGTCCATAAAACGTTTTCCTCGAAGTTTTTCTTTTATTTTCGGGAATAAATAAAAATCGCAAGGTGCGAGGTCCGGGCTATACGGCGGGTGACCCAGTAATTACACGTCTGACGTCGCCTGGCGGTGTGTGACGAGGCGTTGTCTTGGTGAAGGAGGATCCTACTGCGAGGCGTTTCTCCCGAACTTTTTCCAAGACAAGTGGCAAACAATTGTTAGTTTACCACTCTGCAGTAACTGTTTTTCGATCCTCTAAAACAATGGTCGCGTAATGACCTGTCCTTCCGAAGAACGAGGCTACCATCTTTTTTCCCACGCTTCGACCTCTCTTCACTTTAGTTGGCAACTCCTCGGAAGGGAACACCGACTGAGCAGACTGTCTTTTGGTTTCGGGATCATAACAGTAAATCTAGCTTTCGTCACCCGCAAGTATGTCGAACACAGCATTTGAGTCACCTCCGTTAAATCTTAAAACCATTTCACGGCACCAATCAACACGACGGAGTTTTTGGGCCTCGGTCAAATTATGAGGTATCCATCGGGCAAAAAGCTAAGCTTCCTGACCGCTAAATGTTCACGGAGGATTTTGTGCACTTGACTCATACCGATGTCCAAGCTTGTACGAATCTGCTGATAGGTCACTCTTTTATCAGTCCCTATCATACGCCGCACAAAACTGATGTTATCTTCAGTCGTTGCCGTAGAAGGCCGGCCCTCACGCTGATCATCGGTGAGATTATTGCGACCACGTTTAAACTAATTAAACCAATTGTAAACAGTGGCACGGGATGGGGCTTCATTGTGAAAGGCCAATCGTAGTCTATCATAACCTTCTTGTTGACTTAAATGACATCGAAAGTCATAAAAAATCATTGCACGAAATTTTTCTCGCGTTAAATTCATGCTGACGTGACACAGACAACTTTCAATTTGCCGCCAAATCGTAAAATAAATGACAAATGAATGAAATACATACTCAATGATATTGGCAAAGAGTTCCATTTTCAAAATTTAAACTTATTTTTTTATTATATTGTTTACAAGTGGCCAGATCTAAAAACTTTCAGTGTCGCCCTCGTGTTTCGTGTTACAAAAAATCCGATATACGGATCTGTTTGATTTATTAGAGGTTTTTTTGTGCCTTTGTACAGCTGAAATCAGAGGATTTTAGTACCTTATCGTAGTAACGTATCAAAGACCACTCTGGTTCCGAATTGAATATGCCAATAGATGCGACAATCAATAAATTTGTACCCCGATATTTATTTATAACAGCCCAATCCTTGTCTCAGGCTGTTGTTGGCGCCCTACAGCCACTAAAGGCGCTCCATACTGCTTCTACCCGCCGCAATACGACACGTTTCGCTTCGTGAACAGCACGGAGAACAAGCACGGCATGAGCGTGTACTACTCGCGCGCGCGGCCTTCAGGCTACCCGGGGGACTTCCAGATGGCCAGGATCGACTTCAAGTATCTATCGGACGACGTGCTGCAGATCAAGGTATAGTTGGAGACGGTTTTATGCAAGTGCGGATAGTAAGTCATTTTACCCGAGTCCCGAGGTGACGAGACGTCGGGACGAGTGAAAAAAATTTTCAGTCAGTTATATCTCTAATATATTAATTTAACTCGCTAATATATATATCTTAATAGCCTTTTGTGCCTAATATAGGACAACTGTCCTATTTTTAGGACGCCTTGAGTACCTAAGACCCTTCTAATCTAAATTTTACGTAAATAGAATTAATGCGATGTCCAAAGAATAGTTGACAGTTAGTTGTTTATAAAGGACGCATGGATTAATTAATAATCAGATGTACGACGCCGAGAACAAGCGTTTCGAGCCGCCGTACCCCGAGGTGCCGCTGGTGGCCGGCGCCACGGCGGCGTTCAAGTACCGCGTGCTGCTCGAGAGCGCGACCATCGGGTTCAAGGTCATCCGGAACTCCGATAACGTTACCCTGTAAGTAGCTTTACAAATAGGTACAATGTTGGTTTCACACTAATGTTTAGGTAAAATATTGCTGGCATGCTTGCATATTGAAGCGGGTTGAAATTTATATTATATTCTTGTGAGACCCGGTGTGCTATAGGAAGTACATAAGGCAATTTACTTAAAACATTTTTTTTGTGAGTCTAAAATTAGTTTTTATTTGTTTCAAATAAAAAAAAAGGCATTTATATTATAAGCAAAGTTAATTGAACTTTTTCTGTTAAATTCAAATTCCCACCTACAATTTTTTTCCTGTTTTTAGTATGGTGGGCCTCACAAGGATATAGTGTAAACCCATGGCAAAAAGACATGACGATGATATACACTCGCGAGCAAAAAAATCGACTCAATCTGCACGTTTGGGTTCTCCGCCCAGTACTTGAGCTATTCAGAATATCTTGTAAAAAATGATACCAAACGAAAGCTGATAATGTAACCATTAAAAAAAAACAGAATCCTAGAAATCCGCCTGTCTCATTTCCCGATATGTGGATTATTTATTCGTTACGAAACGTACGAGGTGTGCCCCTTTTGACCCCTATAAATATGGGGTAGGAGGGAGAAATGTCATCAGTCACTTATCAGAAGTTGACCGGTATACATCTCTGCTAACGACCTTACTCGAAAACCCTGAAGAAAATGGATACCACCGTGACTGAAGCCGCCCAAGTCGTGGCCTTGCTGGAAGAGGGACACAACCAATGCTTCGTGGCTAACCAACTGAATTTAAGCCAGTCAGCGGGAGTTTACCGACGGTTCCGTAAACTGGGGCCTTGACACGAAGACCAGGCTCTGGCCGCCGGAGGTGCACATCTGAGAGGGATGACCGCTTTATCGTCACTTCCTCTCTCAGAAATCGGCACCAGACCGGCGTTACTATCCATCAGCATCTTCGGGATGTACGAGGGGTTACTGCCAGCGAGTGGACAGTAAGACGAAGACTCAAGGAAGCTAACCTGACCCCAAATCGACCCGCCACGGGCCCCAGACTGCTCCCACGTCACCGCCAAGCACGCCTGCAATTCCATCAACACGAAAATTGGACCATTGAGCAATGGACCCCAGTTCTTTTTTGTGATGAGTCCGGTGTGTCAGGGTGTCAGGATGCCCGGACCAGAATCCCATTGAACATCTCTGGGACTACCTGAAAAGGCAAATTCGGAAGAGGGATCCAGCTCCTTCAAATGTTACGGAGCTGAAGACGGCTCTGCAGGAGTTGTGGGATGTCATCCCCCAGGAGCTTGTCACAAAGCTGATAAGATCCATGAAAAACCGCCTGAATGCTGTGGTAAGGGCCAGGGGTGGAAATAAGAAGTATTGATTAATAAATAAAACCTTATTTTTCTTAAAATGCCTTTTATTTTAAGATTTCCCTTTTCTTTTCTTTTTGTTTTTTTTTCATGCATATCTGCAAAATCTGGCTCCTGTCACTTGTGGAAAATGGCATGACTGTTTTTTTTTTAAATCTTTCCCATTATCAGCTTTCATTTGATACCATTTTTTTTTTAATATTCTGAATAGGTCAAGAGATACTGGGCGGAGAACCCAAAGCGTGCAGATTGAGTCGATTTTTTTGCTCGCGAGTGTAGTGTCTATTTGACTAAAAGCTGATCTGGTGATGGACTTGGAAATTGGTAACAGGATTTCAGGATTAGCAGAGAATGACTGCAAAAAAGGACAGTTGATAACATTGACTTCTGCTGTCAATATTATCAATATTCAGAAACGTTATGGTTGTGCAATATGTCAAGATTGACTTATTATCTGCCTAATGTAGTCATGCTTTTGGTGTTTGTTTCCAGCATCAATACACAAGACGTTGGCGGATTGATTCTCTCGGACAAATTCCTGCAATTGTCTGCCATCTTGCCTTCGGACCTAATGTACGGCTTGGGCGAGCGCCAGGCGCGGTTCAAGCTTGACATGGCTTGGAAGACTTACTCCATGTTTAACTATGATGCAGCGCCCACGGAGAATGTAAGTTTTTTTTATGTCATAGAGAAAGCAAATGGAAGGACACCTGATCGGTAACCTCATAGGTCGAACTTGATTGATTGTATCATTTTTTATACTATTTTTTACTGAAATCGTGATGTTTTCAGGAGGTATAGGAGGATAGACTTGTGACTACCTAAAAAAAAGTATTAATGCGGAGAGAAATGCCTTTCGATGAAATGAAAATTCTGCGTCATACGTTCGTTGAAAGGTTTATAGATAAAATAATAGGTAGGTTATATGTCAATACTGCTAATTCGTCGCCAACGAACGTTATTATTTTATGGTCTGGAGAAGCCAAAAAAGCCCACATGCCACCTGATGGTAAGTGGGATATGTGACCCATCTGAACTTCCTTAACGCGTTCCCTATCCGGGTGCCCCCAATGTGGGGTCATGAAGATTTTTTTCAGGAGTCCGTGCTTCCACAATGGGGTCACATCCTCATACTGAATGCACAGTTGAACTTGTGACATTGTCAGTTCGTTTTGTATGGGGACAGTGAACGTGCTAAGCGTCAAGCCCATCAATGATAGTGGTTTAACAATCGTTTAGTCACTTGACCGAACTGTAATTCCCCGATAAAAATCGTCATGCGTTGTCCTCACCCAGTAATTACAATGTTACCTAGAAGAGACCGCTTAAAAGGATAAGTTTGCCTTTGTACATAATTTATATTAATATAAGTGTTTTTTAGGAATGATTTCTTTTTGTGCAATAAGTTAGAGTAGAATCTTGAGACTGCAATCCTAAGACGGCAAATGCGGTGCCAACCCTGAGGACTAATATAGAACATAACAATGAGAACCGCTGCTTGGCGATGTGTTAAAAGATAATATGGTGGTACTTATTCGTATTTTGAGGGTTCCGTAGTCAGATGGTAAAAACTGTACCTTTACTCTAGTGTTTTAAATTAACGTTGAAATCAATTAAATAACGAATCATCTATAATTTCTTCTTGTCCTGTCTGTCTGTTCTATAACGTGCCTGTAAAGCAAAACCAAACTATGTCTTTATATTTATTCTTTATATTTTATCTGCCCTTTGCTTTTATCTTTTATTTTATTTTATGTAGTACGAATTCAGTGTTAGTAAATTCTCAATCGGTACAGTGCACATTTTATCAACAGAAACCGAAATTTTCTTGGCAGTTTTTGGCCGAGATGTTTACCAGTGTAATAAAGAACACAAAATTCAAAAGAAGAATATAAGTAGAGGTATACAACAGGCGGTCTTATTGCTAAAGAGCAATCTCTTCCAGATTACCTATTAGTAGCTGAAAATTTAAAATCGACATATGCAATTGGAAATTGCTTGGGAAACAATATATCGCATATCAGATCAGTTCCCAAATGCACCTAACAATAACTTGCATTGCCTGCCCTCTTAATTTCATCTTCAAAATACTTGGTAGTGGTAATAAGTGTTTCTTTGGTTCCTTCATAAATAAATAGGTTGTCCAATTTTATCCAAGCCTGACACGATATGTTGCTAACGATTCTATTTAGAAGTGTATTATATCGATATGTCCATTGAAAGTCGATAAATGAAAATTCACTATCACTGCGACGCCAAACGTGTTACAAATTTCCGGTCTCTGTTCATCACTCACCCAACACGGTGGTAATGACAATATAGAACTATTTTTCATACTATGCACTTTTGTCGTAGACTAACCTGTACGGCTCGCATCCTTTCTACCTGAACCTGGAACCTAGCGGGAACAGTCACGGGATGCTCCTACTCAACTCTTACGCTATGGGTAACTAGAATTATATTGCTATTAGTGCTTGTATATTTCATTTAAGAGTAAAATTTCATAGTGAAATCACTTCGGGAATGGGTTTTGGCGTTTTGTGTAGCCAACATAACAAACAGTAAGAACAAGCCAAAACATCGCTGATTGAAATTAAATGCGTGCTGCAAGGGTGTCCCCTGGAATCCCTGACAACGTTAGTCTGAATTGTCCGAATTATCATGTTCTAAACTAGTTTTCCAAATTATCAATTGAATCATACTAATGATACAAATAAAATATACATGACAATAACTGTTGTCAAACTTAAGTGTCAGCTGGCTGTCAAAAATGTACATAAAATTTTAAATCTTTGGAGAGGTATGCTTTATTGAACACCACAAAAGAGGCTGATTTAGCGCAATTCGGACTGCTTTTATGGGCCCAATTATTCAGACGTACAAGTTAAAGCAAATTTGTTATTGCCAGATGCGATTCTGCAACCGACCCCGGCTATTACATACCGGACGACGGGCGGCATCCTGAACCTGCTGCTGTTCGCCGGGCCTTCGCCCAAGGCTGTCGTGTCGCAGTACACGGCGACTGTAGGCCGGCCCGCCATGCCGCCCTACTGGGCGCTGGGCTTCCATCTGTGCAAGTGAGTATGGTGTAATGTATAGTTCGACGACTATAACGTACCGGACGACGGGCGGCATCCTGAACCTGTTGGTGTTCGCCGGGGCCCGAAAGGGAGGGAACGGGATGGAGAAAACGATAAAAAGCATGGTCGTATGTTGAAGGATCTAGAAATCCCCTTTCGAATGATATCGGATCATAAGCACCCGAAAAAAAAAACACCGGTACGCCGTTCCGTATCTTGTTGCGCATCAAAAAGTAGACCCGAAGCTCTCTGTCCTAAAGTGAATGTTTTGTTCCAGATTTGACTACGGCAGTCTGAATGTCACTCAAGCCGTGTGGCAGAAGAACAGAGACGCAGGGATACCATTTGTGAGTTTGCCATACTTACAAGCCTTTTTTTTTAGCTATTATTTGTTTGCTTATCAGAATAGTCAGGATGTTTCGTTAAAATCCTGCAATTCATAAACAAATTGACGTTATTGGAATAGGCTTTGAAAAAGTGCACACAAAATAAAACAACATCCAGGTAGGACCTTGTGCAGGGTCCGTCTGGATCGCTACCACCGTCTTATCCATTAACCTACCGCCAAACAGCAGTGTTTGCATTGTTGTGTTCCGGTTTGGGGATAAGACAGCCGGTGTAATGACTAGCATGGTTTGCAACGCATTTGCAGTCTTAGGCTTGCAGTCTTGTGAATGCGAATGTCTATGGGTCAGTTTCCACTTACTATCATGTGGCCTGTGTGCTCGTAATAAATTCTGAATATTATATTTATTTATTATAAGCATATTTAACTTTAAAAAGAATCTGAAATCTTTCCTTTTTAACCATCAGGTTAGCCAAGGGACGCTTGCGCATGACACGAGTGCAATATGATATGACAGAAGAGGATGGAGGAAATACTTTTTATTTATTATATTTTGCCTATATTTATGTTGCCTCATCGGTCAGCCTACCTTCGCTGTATTTCCTATTTGCACTGGTGTCCGCTTCCTTATTTGTCTTCTCTCCCATCCGGATATAATAAAACGTGCTTTGTACAGGTTCTACGCCTATTGTGTTGTTGTCCTTCTCCGAGTTTTTGTTTTGTATTCCTTTTCTTGCCGACTGTTGTCACTTTGAAGACTTTTTGTTAGTTATTTTATACAATAGTGTAATTTTTTCTAAATGTATAACCAACAAAACATTTATTTATTTTATTTGTTGAATTGAAAGTCTATAATTTTGTTATTGTTGCGTAACCTATATGCTTGCTTTGTTTACGTTTCCATAGACTATAGTTATCTTTGGTATTATTTTATTGATTCTGTTTCCTTTGTGTTGCCAACTTTACCAGGCCATAAATTTTTATGGTCATTTGAGACGTTCGAGATAATCTCTAACAAATTATTGTGTTTGATCCTTGATGTTTTTCTTTTAGCGTTGTTTTGTGTTAAATGTGTCACTTTCCGTTTTTTCACCAAGCGGTTCCAACGGAAGACCAGTGCTGGCTTTACGGCTAGCGAATGCTGAGTTGGGACCGTTTCGTAACAATTTTTCTGTGTCTTGATTTTGTTTTATCTGTGTAATGTGGTTTTGTTTTGTTGCGAATAAATGTCTCTTTATCTTTATCTTTATCTTTATCTTTATATTTGTGAAATATGGTTGGATACCATTTAAACTACTTAAGAAAATCTAAAGCGCCTGTTCTTTTTTGCTAGGTAGTGTATAAATAAACTCTATAGCAGCTAGTATTAAAATTTTACTGCAGGACGTGCAATGGAACGACTTGGATTACATGAACAACTCGAACGACTTCACTTACGACAAGGACAAGTTCGCAGGCCTGCCACAGTTCGTCGCTAAGCTACACAACGAGGGAATGCACTACGTCGTGCTTATAGGTACGTTGAACAGTTAGGTTTCTTCACAGAAGCTCCACAGGATTGAAGAGTGTGCTGAAGAAACTTCGTACAGTACTTGTCACTTATTTTAACATATTCAGTGCCAGTAACCCGCTTGGCGGGGTCTCTGTTCGTAGGCAAAAGTGCTGAAATCGGCTACGAGCGTAGCCCTATGCGCTACGTGGCAGCGGACGTGTTAATATAGAATAAAATACGAATATATGTACGTCCAAACATACACGTCCTTGTTTCACCGATACTAATTTCATAGACTGTATCACGTCGCACAAGTTTCGTTTCGTAGAAGTCATATTCTGCTGAACGCTTCTGGAATTCAGGCTATCTTGTAATTGTTACAAGTCTAACTTAACCTAAGCTACGTGAATCATATTTAAGATAACCTGAAATAAACACGGGTTCAGCAGAAAATTGCTTTCTATAAAACGACTTGTGGCGCTCTTTGGGGGAGGCCTTTGTCCAGCAGTGGACGCCCCCGGGCTGATAATGATGATACGATAACTATGCTAAGTTGGTTAAACAAGGGGAGACCCTACTAACTACATGAGTACCCCGATATAACTGAGGTCAAACGCAAACCAATTATTGATAAAATATAATAATGGCGACTTCTTTCATAGATGACATCTCACAAACGGCCCAACCCATGTTCATTAAACCTTGCTAAGAACCTTCCCGATTAAACTGGCTTTCTTTACAAAAAAGTCGCGTCCAATTCGGTCCATCGACAGACACACAAAATTATTACAAGTGTCAAGAGTTAAAAATACAAAGAAACATTACTATGCGCGCGAGGATTATTATATGCACGAAGCGTATCACTGCTTCTTTTTATTGCGAACTGCTAAAGCGGTAGGATTCCTCCATCTGAATTTCCATTGCGATTTAAATTACGTTTGAACTGCCACTTAACCAGCGAAATCCACTTTTATACTTTATTCTCACTTACATTGCGTTGCTTAGATGAAGCTCAGTGTTCTGGGAATTCATTGACAAAGCAAGATCTACCGAAGTGTCACTGTAGGCTTTATGAAATAAGGGAACAGTGAGTCAGAGGGCAATCGCTGCTTAGTGTTGTGTAGTCGCCTCAGACCCACCGTACAGCGAATTTTGTCCATGAAATATGAATCTATTGCGAATGAAAAAAAGTCAAATTTCTAAATTGATCATGTGTCATAACCAGAGCCCCGATTTTTCATGGCAATACAAAACACCATCGTAATCGGGCTAGTGATAGAAACATCATTTTATCGATATCGAGTATTATTTATAAAGCTGTGCTCGAACGAAATCCTGAATATGAAAGTTTACGAGATATATCTGAAAATTGAATTCAAAATGAAAATTATACCAATTACAATGAATTTTATTAATTTGCTCCATTGACGTCAAGTGAAGTTGAACGTACATTTAGTATATATAAATGGCGTTATAGTGATAAACGAATCCGTTTGCTCCCAGAGAATGTTGAAAAACTAATGATTATCTACTCCTATCACCATTACTTACACGAATAAAACGCCATGTGCTGCTGTGTGTACTAAATTGGATTACGACGAAGAAATTGAATATGTTTCTATATTTCATACAAACTATGTATGTTTTTTTATGTAGTATAGGTATGTTATTTTATTTGGTCACGTCTTTTATTCTATTACACAATTATCGATATCGATAAAATGATGTTTCTATCACTTCACTAGCCAGATTACGATAGTGTTTTGTTTTGCCATGAAAAATCCGGGCTCTGGTCATAACAAAACAACAAAAGAAATTCCACTTTACTTCCTTTACACTAAATCTTTATTTCGAAGACCGTATTGTGTACTTATACTTTTTTTGTACAGGAAAGGTAAAACTGCTAAAATCATAACCCTCCTTTTGCTTCACCAAAGTCGGGTACTAAGTAAGTTTTTATTTTCAGACCCTGGTGTAAGTGCGGGGGAGAAACCTGGAGACTATCCCCCCTACGACCGTGGGCTCGAGTTGGACATCTTCATTAAGAACTCTTCTGGCCAGGTGTTTATTGGAAAGGTATGGTTCTGTTTATATTTGTTATTCTTAGTTTGAGTTTGGTTACTTTTATTGTAAATAAGAAATAAGTACTATTTTTGACCTGAATCTGACTCTTTTGGAGTGATTTTGTTGAGAATCATGACGATACCTTTTATTTAAAATCTAAGTCTAAAGGTAAACTTATTTGTTTTCACGCCACTGCTCGGAAATGTGGCGAAAGATGGTCTGTTCTTGGTCCCCAAAACAATCGATAGTTGTACATTGAATGAGCAGGCCTACTATGAATTTAAACAGACCAACTATGTTAACATTGTTGGTCTGTTCCATTGACCAATAACATCGGTCCGCTGATCACTAATTCGACCAATCAGAACACACTTTGTGCTGCATATGAAATTAAATTGGCCAATGAGAAGTCGTTTAATTTTTTAATAATATTCATCCCTTCACGGATAGGCAAAGGAATCAGATTCCATACAGCCATATATTATGTCTGCTTTTAATTATCTGAAATAAAGTTATTGTCACGGTGAGAGTCGTCAGTTTAAAAAAATATTAATGTCTCCCGGCAAGAATATTTCGTTATCCTTCAATAATTGTCCTAACGCTAATATTAATATCTCGTTTAATTAAAAAAAAATGTATTATAAGATATTTTTTTTATTTCCTCGCAGTAGTCGTGAAAAGCACTGTGTTAAGCCTCGGCCGAAAGTGCAATAGATGGACTCGTACTTTCGAGGGCCTCCGCTACGCGTCGGCCCTCGAACTAACTCGTCCATCTATTGCTTACTTTCTAACCTCTACAACAATGTACTATTCATGAATAAATAATTATGAGATGGACTTTCTCAGACTAATAGACGACCAGTATGCCGCAGACTAAAATACATTTGGTGCCGAGAACCCAATCGAGGAGTTTTATTTTTTAATGAAATTCCTATGTTTTATGGATAGTCCAGCGCATGAACACATCAAAGAATATGGCGCCGAATAGACCGCCCATTTACTAATAAACAGGCTTAAATCAAGTACCTACAGATTATGGGATCCTAGAGAATAAGACACACATTCGCTACTGTTTATAAATGCATGTATCAATGGATTAATTCACATGTATCTATATCGTTAGAGGTGACGTGCATTCACTACGAATGCATTGTATCTTAGCGTGTAAATAAAAACGCTGATTTAAGTATTCCAGCTTGTTGTGGAGAAGATTTTTATTTATTTATTTCATATTTATTGCACTATGTGTAAGAATATATTAAACATCATTTTAATTTAACGTTACATTTTTAGCTACATTTGGGGTGGTGATACAGATTTTATCTTTTCCAATTAGAATATTTTTCCAAATAGAGCATGCAAAAATGCATTTTTTTTAAAATAAATATCGAGGGACGATCTCACACAAATTTACTTAGTCCAAAACTAAGCTCTAGGCTTGTTCACTAGACAACGATATAAATACTTATCATCATCATCATTATCAGCCGCAAGACGTCCACTGCTGGACAAAGGCCTTCCCCAAGGTTTTCCACAACGATCGGTCCTCTGCTGCTGTCATCCAGCGGTTTCCCGCGACCTTTATCAGATCGTCAGTCCACCTTGTGGAAGATCTGCCAAAACTTCGTCTCCCGGTTCGCGGTCGCCACTCTAGAACTTTTCCGCTCCAACGGCCATCAGTTCTACGAGCAATGTGCCCCGCCCACTGCCACTTAAGGTTTGCAATCCGGTGAGCTATATCGGTTACTTTAGTTCTCCTGCGAATCTCCTCATTCCTGATTCGATCTCGCAAGGATAAATGCTAAATAAATAAGTATTTAAGTAAATACATAGAAAACATCTATGACTCAATTTGAAGCTCAATATCGTTTCATACATTTTTAACGACTGTTGTTTTTATTTAACATACAAAAATAAAAATTTGGGTAAATGGGTACAATAGGTGAACTATATGGCCTAATGGCGTTCTCCACCGGTCTTTTATTACGATCTCATTTTTGTTACAGACGTGGAACAAGATCTCGACGGCGTACCCCGACTTCTCGCACCCTAGCTCGACCGGGTACTGGGCCGAGATGCTGACCAGCCTCCACGAACAGATACCCTTTGACGGCGCTTGGATCGTGAGCTTATTTGTTTTCACTTTGTTACAACAATAAAAAAGTATGACGGACGAAGGGGAATTACCAAAGCCACCTTAACCAAAAGGCCTGAGTTAAGGATGGTGTTAATTTTAATAGTTATGCAACTGTCACATAATGAATGTCTTAAGGTATTAGTGCCGATGTTATAACAAAATGTTGCCGAGCGTTATAAGAGATGGTACGAGTATTATAAGAGAACTATGAACTCTTGCGTACAAAATTATTTCTGAAAGCCAAAAATGACGTGGATCAATTAAGTTGTAATATGACACATTTTGTATTTGAGATAAGGCGTTCAAAGGGGTAAATGACAGGGTATGTCCATATTATGCAAACTCTCAAAACAGAACATCCTTTTCGTGTTCTGCAAATTACATTTACATTCAAATGCTGACGGTAGGGTGTTTCAATTTAACTACCTAACGATAGATGTTCAATAGTTCACGTATACCATTATTCCGCTCAGGATATGAACGAGCCTTCAAATATGCTATCGGGCCCGCTACACGGCACCTGCGCTCCAGAAGATTTCCCATACAAACCTCATACATCAGGCAGTGATGGGTTGAGGAGCAAAACGATTTGTATGGACGCGCAACACTACGGCGGCGAGCATCGCGCTCAACACAACCTCTACTCGCTCCTCGAGTCTGTTGCCACGCACTTGTGAGTACATACAGACTCATACAAACCTCATACACTGATCTGTATGGACGCGGATCATTGCGGCAGCTCGTAACGAGCTCATCTCAACCTCTGCTCTCCCCTCGAGGCTGTTGCCACGACCCATACATGTCTCATACATTTTGTATGTACACTCAAAATTAAAGTAGTATGTACTCACTCAACGCAGCTGTTGCCATAAGTTCATACATACTCATACAAACCTCATACATTATAACTTGTTTGTCTGTTTCAGTGCCCTAACAGAGATCCGCGGCAAACGTCCGTTCATAATATCCCGCTCGACTTTCGTGGGTTCCGGCCACTTCGCCGGCCACTGGAGCGGTGATGTCACAAGCGCCTGGCACGACATGGCCATGAGTATCCCTGGTAAGCCATATCGAGGGTAAGGCACTGTCACCACCGCGAGCGAGTAAGCGATGAACTATCGGCGATTTTCTCGCTCAAGAAACGAACAAAAGATAATCGCTCCCGTGTAAATAAGAGAGAGATATACATTTATAGTTCATCGTGGAGCTGCAGCTCAGCGATAGCTCAGCGATGAACTATAAATGTATATATTTCTCTTTTATTTAGACGGTAGCGATTATCTTTTGTTCGTTTCTTGGGCGAGAAAATCGCCGATAATTCATCGCTTACTCGCTCGCGCTGGGACCAGTGCCTAAACCAGCCATCAATTATTGACAAAAGATGTTATATTTGGGTCATGCACAGACTTGGGTTACCGTCTTCCCTGTGGACATACCAGAAGTTAACGTTTTTAAGGCCTAATTTTCAGGCTGAACCCATATCCGCATAAACTGCGTCAGGTTTACTTTAAACTCACACTGCCACACAACAATTTAGTCCTAAACAAAACTTGTATGCGCACTAACCTATAACTATTGACCACAGGAAAGACAACTTGTTGTCTTGGGTGTGTATGACCCATTTATTTACCATTTTTGATACATCGCCGGTTTTCTATCCATGTCAGTCAACTTCAAAATATTTATTCAGTATATTGGCCACATGAGGGCTCTTTTACACGTCGGTAATATAGAGTGAATCTACTAGCGCTTCGGACAAGACCATCGTTGCGGAGAAGAAGCGCCGCAAGAAACTCCAGCCGAAGGTCATTTTTTCCCATAATAAAATACTTGAAAGTAACATTACAATAAATTATAATGTATTAAATAATTATTTTAAAACTAACACCAACAAAATCATTACAAATGTAAGCTCAATGACGAGATCTCTACGTCAGGAACGATAATAGAAATAATAACTAAAAAAAAAACAATAAGTATATACAAAAGGAAATATTTTTTGATGTTTTTTATTTTATTTTAATGTCTACTTCAAATGTCTCTCTTATATAAATCCACCAAATTCGAACATGTATGAGCTTTTCGATATAACCCACATTACAGAGTTTTTACAAAATTAACCATAGACTCTAAGCATTTTTTTGGTTCAAATGTACTGGACTTTATATTTTTTTTACTTCCCATGTGTTTTTTGTCTCTTGGCTCGATTTGTCTCAAGGTTGCCAAAACAAAAAAAAACATATTATTCTTTTCTTCCAGACTTGCTAAGCTTCAGCCTGTTCGGTATCCCTCTGATGGGCGCCGATATCTGCGGCTTCAACGGCGATACAACCGTAGAACTATGCAAACGTTGGATGCAACTCGGAGCCTTTTACCCGTTCTCGCGGAACCACAACTCTGATAGATCCATTGTAAGTAGCATTATCATTTTATCGATATCGATAATTGTGTAATATAATTAAAAACCGGCCAAGTGCGAGTCGGAATCGCGCACGTAGGGTTCCGTACCACTATACATCTAAATAAATGTTTTTCTTTATTCTTTATTATATTGGAGTTGATTGAATGGGGGGACACACATTTTTCCACTTTGGAAGCGTCTCTCGCGCAAACTATTCGGTTTAGAAAAAATATATAAACCTCAATATCATTTTTGAAGACCTATCCATAGATACCCCACACGTATGGGTTAAATGTACGTTCAACTTCACTTGACGTCAAGGGAGCAAATTTATAAAACTCATTGTAATTGGTATAATTTTCATTTTGAGTACAATTTTCAGATATATCTCGTAAACTTTCATATTCAGGATTTCGTTCGAGCACAGCTTTATAAATAATACTCGATATCGATAAAATGATGTTTCTATCACTAGCCAGATTACGATAGTGTTTTGTTTTGCTATGAAAAATCCGGGCTCTGTTGATTATGGTTATAAATTCGGGGGACAAAGTATGTTTCTAAAGGTATATATCGAGGGTTGAGTGGTCAAACCCGATAAATCGACATAATTGTTTCATCAAATTTGAATTGTTTTGATGTATTCAATAATGTTCTTTTTGACACAACAAGTTATAGCGACTTATCGGGTTTGACCACGCAACCCTCGATATATACCAACTCCATATTGTGGTATTCCCAGCCTCAAGACCCAGTGAGCCTGGGACCAGAAGTGGTATCTGCGAGCCGGACCGCTCTCCGCATGCGGTACCGCCTGCTGCCCTACTATTACACTCTTTTCTGGAGAGCACATGCCTTCGGGAGCACTGTAGTCAGGCCGCTGTTCTTTGAGTGAGTTTCAACAGATTTTTATATTAACAGTATTACTCGAGTCTTACTACGAGTATAACAAGGTTGAATTACACTGCCCTCTTAAATAAAAAGGACGCAGACGCAGTTTGATAATCTAAGTAAAGTAACACCCCCAACGTAAAAAATAAGGTCACTAATACATACATAATACACGCGGTTCTGAGACATACGCGCTTTTTTGTAAAGACGGCAGTATAGTTGCCAAATGTTTCGTTTGTCCGAATTTTTACGTTAGATATGCATTTTAACTGTAACCGTTTAACTATTCGACAAAGTAAAACTAGATTTGTTTTGACGTGTTAAAACGTATCGTTTCAGGACCCCCCAAGACCCAATAACCCACGACATCGACAGCCAGTTCCTCGTGGGCCCGCACGTGATGGTGTCCCCCGTCCTGGAGCAGGGCGCTAGCGCGGCGCGCGCCTACTTCCCGGCGCCCGGCGCGTGGCACAGCCTGGCCGACGGAGCGCTGCTGGCGCAGAACGAATGGAAGGAAGTGGGGGAAAATGACACGGTCACTGTCAAGGTCAGTGTTGGTATTTTAGTACAGTAAAACCGCGTACCAAAAAAGCGCATCCTGAGACTCCACGCGTATAAACCCAAGAAGATCGTATCGTTAATAACCTACGTTTTAGTACAAAAAATAATTTGAAAAAGGTGTAGATAGATTTTTTTGGTGCCGTGACCAGGACTAATTTAGTTTCTGGTGCCGCGACCAGGATAGCGTCATTAACTTCATTTTATTAATTTTACAGCGATGTATTTATAGCTTGACATGTTACACAAAAACCCTGGCCATGCATTGGATTCTTTGGAGTATTGATTTTATATAATGGCAACGGTTACACTTAATCATACTTCATATCATTATATATCAACAAAAGGAAAAAGGCTGCGCATTTTTATGTGAATTTAAATCTGATAATGCCTAAAGAACAGACAACGGTATTTTGTTATTTTAGTGTTGCGTAATAAGTGACGTTTGTGGTGCCGTGACCAGGATGAAATACTATTTTGGATAGACGATTTGATCAGTCTTTTTTTATTTCTATAGAGTGGCGCCATCTTACCGCTGCAAGAGCCCCCGCTAAGTGGCCCAGTGTCAACTAGCAACAGCCGCAGCGGTCCGCTGCAGTTGCTAGTCGTGCCCTACGGCCACAAGGCACGCGGCGAGCTCTACTGGGATCATGGGGACGCGATCAGTAAGTCCAAGTTGTATAAGGTTGCCAAGTGATGGTAGGACCTTGTGCATAATCAGTTTGGGCTGCCGCCAAGGATCATTCACATTATGTCCTTGAAATTACTTGCTCCATTCTATCTCAGTCCTCAAGGTTGATAACGCATTTGCGGTCTTAGGTTTGCAGTCTTAAAATTGCACTTACCATGTGCGCTAATTTGCCTTCTCCATGATGAAAAAATAACCATCTTAATCTACCAAAGCTTCAGATTATGGATTTTATAACTCTCTTACCGAAGCAATATTTAAATCCTTCGCAACTGTTAGATCTTTGATGTAGAAAGCTTACTAATTATTCATTAAATAATTACAGATAGCTACTTAGAGAAGAAATACAGCTACATCGAGTTCATCCTAACCTATAACGAACTTAAGAGCGCCGTCCACTGGTGGGGATTCGGCGTCCCGTCTCTCAACAAGATCACCCTATTAGGACAAGCGGTGCCCATCAAATCTGTCACAATCAACGGGACCCCCTGCCAGAAACCCCACTGCCAGCTGAAATACACAGAAAAAACGAAGGTAGTAGAAATATTCAACTTAAACCTAGCTTTAGACTCGATATTCAGAATTAAGTGGACGTATGAACAACCGTTTCTGAACACAAATAGTGTTGATAAACGGAACGAGACGTTGGTTTGAATTGTTAAGAGTTTTTAAAATGTCTATGTACAAGAGAGAGTTTTCTTTTTCATAAGTTCAAATTTAGATACCTCGTCCCTTTTACACGTCCGAGAGAAAGGAATGTAGCTAACATAACTTCAAAATTGCAACAAACATCGCGTGTGGCAGTTTGAATATTTAAACTTATGCATGGCGTTATGCATATCTTAATATAGAAGGTACATAGTATTGAACATTTCAATCAATTTCACTTCAATGAGCAAAAGAAAAACGTGCGAAAGCTCTAAAGACCGAACTAATAACTACTAACAGCAATCTTGTCAATCCGCGAAGGCGCGCCCCCTCCATTCCGTTAACACTGCGCTCTCAATATAAGTTAAATCAATCGAATTGAAAAGGAATGAAGATTTCTTATCGCAAGCGCACTTTATTATACAATGAAAATAATTATTAAATGTTAATGTCCATTTTTGAATTTTACACATTTTTTTTGTAACAATGTATGTCACCAAAAATGTTCAGAAACGCAATTAAATCGTTATCGATGAACAAATAAAATTGCATGAGTTTCGGTTTAAATGTACTCATTTTAAAATGTAACATTTTACGAGGATATTTGTACGTTCGCTATAAATGGCTAAACGGATTTGAATAAAATTTGGCGCAGGGATTGTTCCGGATTAGGAATAAGAGATGGGGCACTTTTTGTCCCTGAAAGTTTGACAGTTCTTACGGGAACAGCGTAAAATAAGTGCTACGCAGAGTTGGCGATAGTTCTATAAAAAATGCGTTGTATTGTATAGATGCATATGTAATTATGATCACGTGACATGTCCTTACTACGAAAAGAAGTTAATTAGTAAATTAATCCTTAGTATATAAAATAGATAATAACCTCCGATGTAATGGCGATCCCTTCTTTCAAAGCAATCATACGACAACTGATTTTCATGAAATCGATTAAAATAGCTTGCTTTAAAAAATACTCTTCCAAATCGGTTTATCCGACACACACATACCCGTATTTTTTTGTAAGGGGTTAAAAAGCTAAATGTATACACTACTGACCCGCCCTCGCTTCGCTGTGTTTTAAGAATTTTATTACATCCGTAAATATATCAGAACTTATTATACATAAAAACCTTCCGTGAAAAATTATCTAATGGTGAAAACCGCATGAAAATCCTTTCAGTAGTTTTTGAGATCATCGCGAACATACAGACAGAAGTAGTGATTAAGTATTGGGCGTATTTGGGAGGAAATAAAATAACTTTTAAGTAGCCACTAACGAAACTTATAGTTAATAAGTTCATTTAAGATATGAATCTTCATTAACCATTATTTTATGTCCATTTTCTGCACAAACATTGTGCAAATAATAAATAAGTCGCATCTACCCAATATTGTATTTAGTCTAGTCATATATTATTATATTAATAATGTAAGATTACATACATATATAAATAAATGCATTTTTTACTTTACATAATTAGTAATGCAATATTTCTTTTTACTAGTTATGAATGTGGCTTTGGTTGCTCACTGTAAGTGCAGAATGGAATTATTATATTATATTATATTATTACATAAATAATAATAAAAAAACACTTTTTAATAATGTCTATTTTTTTATTCTAGTATTGTTATTTTACTACATTGGAAGATTTATTGAAAAAAAAAACAATATATAGAAAAAATAAAAAGCACACGCATAATCGCACAATTTCTATCCTTTATTTACTAAAGTAAAGTAATTGTATTAAATAAGAGTATTTCTGCATGTTTTTAACCCGTCAATAGATTTATTGATCTGTAGTTTTTGTAATGGTTTGTATTTTTTTTAAGATTTGTTCACCAGGTTCTAAGGAACTAAAGGAGAAAAAGCTCTAGCGTTTCTGCAATTTAAAATATGACTATTTGTCTCTGGCGGCCATATTGTTTTATTAAGTTCACTGATTGTAAGTCTTAAGTTAAATGTTCCTATCCGCTATACAGTTTTTAAATCTTGTTTTTATTAAATACCATTATTTTTTAATAAAAAACGTGTAACTTTTGAAAATACCAATGGTGACTGTGTTTTTTCTGTGTAGTAATAATATAAATGAACTATAGTATCTACCTACTATGCATAAGCAAATTGATAAAACCAACAAACGCTGGGGCATATGGTTCACGAATTATCATAAAGTAAAACGGTGGTTGACCTCTACATATTTATGTATTACTGAATCTGAAACCCAGTCTGTTCTAAGAAGGTATTATCAAAGTTAATCACTGACCGCCATACCGATAGTTTTTAGAGACCATCAACTTCGTCATTAACCAAGCCTGAAGCTGTAACCTTACAAAAATTGTGTCTCTCGCTGTTTTATTATATTCTATTAATTTTAAATTTTTAAATGACCTTTGGTCGTAAGTTTCCTATCAGTGGAAACCAAACCACAAGAGAAGAAGAGGCAGACCTAGAATGAGATGACATGGGTCAAGTCACTGGATAGGGAATTGTGAGGTTTTGCCCTGCAGTGGGACAGAAATAGCTAGATATGATAACAATTTTTGTGGTAGGGTCTTAAAATGACAATTACCATGCATCATTACTTTCACAATTACTTCTCTAGATTTTTATTGTTTGTCCGAACACTTACATATCTGACGTACAATATTTTGTGATAGTGTAAGCCTTTAAAGAAACGTTTTGGTCTCATCCCGTGCGAATGTGATATGTACAAATTAACCTATAGCGATAAGAGATTTTACCTATGTTTTGATTTATGCCAAAGTGAAGATTGTTTAAACAATCCAATTGTTGATGTTAAGATTGCACTTAAATAAACATGATAGCGCACCTAATTGGAGTTTTCTTTTAAAAATTAAGATGTTTTGCAGATTGAAGATTTTACGTATCAACCATGTCTACCTAAGATTGAAAATCAATTGACTCTAATCCAATCCTGTCCTCGCCTCGCTAGTGGAAAAGCACCTTTATACGACAAAATGAATACGCGCTCAAGACGTAAACTTGCAGAAAATTAACACGCTTTACAAGGGATCAATATTTCAAATGTGGGCCAAGATCAGGGGCACGTTTTATAAAACTACAAGGCTTGACTAGAAGGCATGACTTCATTTGTTGCCATGTTACTTAAGAAATTGCATCATCAATACGTAACTCGGCACACTCCGCATTAGTGAGTAAACAACAAACAAATCTTCCAAAATCTTGGCCCTTGTTATCTGGTATTTATAGACCAAGGAAAACAACAGTTCAAACAGATCGTTAGGATAAACTTAATGGACTAGTAGAATCATTTACAATCAAAAACAAACATACTGTTTTCCATTTTATTAAAATCTAAACATTTTAGGATAAATATTAAATAACAAACTTAACACAATTACGTATGGTCCTTCTCTACGTCTGTCTGTAGGAACTTTTCATACTGCTCTTCCGTCATGAGAGATGTTATTTCTTCGGGTTTGGTAAGCTTTAACTTAAACAACCAACCTTGTTCATAGCATGAGGAGTTGATGAGGCCAGGTTTACCTTCAACCTCACTGTTCTTTTCCGTAACAGTACCGGTGACTGGAGAATAGATTTCACTAGCGGCTTTGACACTTTCTAGGGCTCCACACTCGTCCCCAGCTATCAACTGCTTTCCTGGGTCCGGTAGCTGCGCGAACACAACATCCCCAAGCGATTCTTGAGCGTACTTGCTGATTCCTACGGTTCCAACTTCATCCTTAACAACGACCCACTCGTGACGGTCTGTGTACTTCCTAGGAGATTCAGTGCTGTACTTATGGTGTAGCTCACAGTATGACTGCCTTAGGTTGGCTTGTAGGATGCTACATCTTGATAAGTATTGCTTGGTCACCAGGAAAATATGCCTTTGTAGAGCCATCTTACTGAAATGATTAAAATAAAACATGAAATTTACTGTTCCCACATAAAATTTTATCCTAAAGGATTTCTCTTATCATCTAATCATAAAAGTAGGTCCAAGACCAACTTCCCTACCATTTTTAATTTTGCATTCCAGTTTGAGGGATATAATGTCCAACTCAGCAGTCACTCATTGTTTAAACATATTTCATATTACAATGGAACTACTTGGTCTAAGCATCATATAAAGCTATAAATATTAAATTAAATATAATATCAAATAACATTCGTTCATCAGGACTTCAAAACTACGTCAGGTAATTTATTATAGAAATGAATGCATTGACCAACAAATGATTTATATACTTTATGGACACGGAATTTTCGAATAGCAATTTTATTTTTATTTCTAGAATCTAAATTCTTAATAACATAAATAATATTCACGTAAATAAATGGAGACGCTTCAGTTAAGATATTAATTTCTTTAAAAAGTTCTCTTAAGGAGTCACAGGAATTTAAATTGTAAATAGAACAAATGGCCCTTTTTTGTAACACACAATATTTAGTCCGAATTATTACCTAAGATTTTATTGTTCTATTAAACACATTAATTGAATGCAAGTGATGTTATAAACATGGCAAGCATGGACCTAGATCTGTGTTGGCAAGTTCAAATAACGTAGCAGCAAAATGTCAAATCTCAATAAAATTATAAAATTGTTTGTCAGTTTAGGTTACAACTGCTATTTATAAACTGGTCCCAGATTAACCAATATGCCAAAAATAGAATGAATTTAATATAACTCCACATTTGTGCCAGGAATTGGGTGAATGAGTTCCACCCGCACTTTTAAAACAAATGGGATCAGATATTAAACGTAAAAAAAAACAAAGTAAGTACTCAGAAATGATCAGAAAAAGTGCAGCTTTTAATTAAATACATAAATATACACACCAATTTTAACAGGTTATCTTCTCAATTTATTACAGTTATAAATGAGGCAACCACCATAACATTGTAACCGAAAGACACTAGCTAGTCAACTAGCATGTTGAAATGGTAAAGTAGCTATGTTTGTCACCTTTTGACATTCAGATAACAGCTGACCTCAAGAACTGTAAACAGTATGAGTTTACAATTGCCTTAATTACATCTTATAAGCGTTGGAGGATGATAGTGGAATAAACTAAGTTTCATAATGGATATTGCAATATCATTATTTTTTCCATTGATTTGATTTGTGATGATTACCTTACACTACGTTAGTCAAGTACGTAGATTTAAGACGATAAGTTTTACGTGTCCTACAAAAAAATACCGTCATAAAAATAAAAATATTGTTTACTTATTTATATCCTCAATCTACATGGAAAACTTATTTTAAACGGTAAAAGAGTCATGATGCATGAAATACAGCAAATAGCCGCCCGAAAGTAACAAAAAGTAGTATCAGATTTTCACAAATTCTTTGAAATGATTACAAGTAACATAACCAAAGCAAGTTTATAATGAATATATTTATAAATGTTAACTAACCTTCACGACGTTCTCAGGAGAGGAGAATTACCGCCATACACACACGGCGACAGCGAAACCAATAAAACAAATGTAGAAATTGATTGTACCGAAAATTCTTATCAAATTCGCGAACGCGAGCTTTATCTACTAAACGTCATATTAAAGAGGTTACTTTGTTTTATTTTAATGAGCGGCAGAAGTGTGGTTTCTAAACGAAACTAACAGTCAACTCTATTTTGTTTATGGTTGCTCACTTGCCATATCGAAAAACACAAACGTCACCATTGCTCGTCTAGCCATGACTGAAAGATGTCAAACGAAGTTTACGGAAAAATTTGAAAATCAAAATTATGTTATTTACGTGGGAATTCTGGTTGGTTCGCTCGCGGTGTTATATTTTTACAGGTATAGTATTGAATCCATTAAACCAATGGTCATTTTTTGGCTTAGAAAGTCGCTAACGTTGTTACCATTTCCGCAGATTTCACTTCGCGACCATAGTATTTAGCTATGTGCTGGGATGTTTGGCTTGTTATTACGGGCTGAATTCGAACATTTTAGATAGGTTAGTGAATAAAATCAAGTGCCATTCGATGTTAAGCGGTGCTGAGAACGAAGGGCAGAAGGACCGAGTCGAAGTGAGTTGACACCATTTGTTTACGTTCTATGTATTTATGAGGTCGTTCGCGTTGACGCCTCTTTTTTGAACGCTCATTATTCTGCACGAGCACGTAGGACTTTGAGCATTGCGTGTTGATTTACTACTTAGCTGAGTACTTAGCTGGTGCTACATAATGAGTTAAACCATAATGTTATTGCCATGTAACTGGTTCCAGTAAATACTCATTAGAGCTTGTTATGAAAGTGTTGACGACACTAAGCTCAGCAACTTGTTTTGTGATTTAACTTAGTTTCCTAAAGGTGGGTCTGCTGCACCATGTAACAAACAAAATATTGTTTTGCTCACATGCTAGTTAATGTTTAGCAAACAGGCTGTCCACTGTATTTTTTTAAAAAAAAACACGAACCAAAACAAAACAAAAAATGTTTTGTTTTGAATTCAATAAATAACTACACACTATTTTTATATTTTATACATGCATTTAATCACACCGGTTTCCCAGATGGGTAGGCAGAGACCACTTCTTTACACTTGCTACAATCTTGACAATTGTCTTATATTTTATCTATTCTATATATTATTAATTCTTACACTAGTTACCCAGAACAACAATACAGAACACAATATCTTAGACTATATCAAAAAGATCTGACAAGACATGTCTCTGGTGAGCAGTGTGAGCACAGATACGAAATAAATAATTTTGTTCCCACATCCCCACCCTGGGGAAAATTATATTTTGGAAAATATGTTTGAGTGTTGCTAACAAATAAATTTAGCCCACACCACTATTTTGTTAGGAAAACATGTTAGGTGTTAGAAAACATGAAAATCTGGTGCAGCGGACCCGGCTTAATGATGATTGAGGGAGAGAGGGGTGGTTCATACTCAGAGAATGACCCCAACTGTGTTTTGGCATAGCTTATCCAACGATTCAGACATTGTAATGAGTATGTTAATGAATGATTAAATTAATGTACTGTTTTAGAGTTGTGCGACATGCGGTTCGAACAACTGCCCCCGACATGACTCGGGGGCAGCTTCAGAGCCCTGGGTAGGTCTCCAGGTCCACAAACAGCTGGACCAAGCCATTGAAGAGGTGAGTCATGTATTATACACCACATAGTGAGTCCTCCTAGTTTTCATTGTTCTCCCTTCTCCCTTTATTGCTAGAAAAACTTCATTTGTCTCAAATCAAACTATTTCTTTTGTTCATTACTTACTGAGAAAATAAATAAATAAAATTATGCTGATCGCTAAAGAGCTTCAACGCCACATGGTGTTTTCTCTGCACAGCTAGTGCGAGCCAAACCAAATAACATCATTTCCACAACTGGTCCAAAGCGGGCATAGCGGATAATATTCAAAAAAAATTCTCACTAGAGAGCTGTATAGTGTGGGCCAATTGAAATTGGGAAAGATGTAAACACAACAAAACAAACTAATTTACCATTATTACTTGATAATCATGTGGTTATAAAGATCAAGTAGCAATGATTTATCCACTTGATTGTTACTTTCACATTAAGTTTAAGATTAAAAAAATCAAATCAAAATCAAATCAAATCCCTATTTGGTGCCTCTTCCGGCCAGTTGTTGAGGAATGCGTCCAAGTCGTCCCGCCATCTCCGTCTAGGCCTGCCCCGTTTACGCCGCCCATTTTGCGGCACCCACTTGGTGGCTACGCTAGCCCACCGGTCCGGGTGCATGCGGCAGATGTGACCGGCCCAATCCCACTTTAGCCTGGCGGTTTTGGAGCGTAGTGTGGTGTTCCGGATGCGATCTGTCCTTTTGACACCTAACATTCTGCGCTCCATTGCTCGTTGGCGAACCTTCAATTTGGACTTTTGACTCTCTGTGAGTGACCATGTTTGGGCACCGTAGGTTAGGACAGGCAGAAAGCACATGTTGACGAGTTCTCGCTTGAGTGATACATTATTTTAAATAAAAACACGGTGTTTGTTTACATTTTTGGCAACTTCAACTGTTACAGACCATATACTCCATTTCTTTAGAAACTTTACTGAATGTAAACAAACAAAACTAAGTGCCTCTCTTAAACACCCAATCAGAATTGTTTTGGCGAGCCTTGATGTGTCAGTCTGCTTCTTTTCACTTAAGAGCTATATTGCCCTCCTATGAAGAAAAGGCACATCTACTATATGAGTTGTATTGCACATCAAACCTTTGAGAGTTTAATATGCTTCTATTAATTAAATACACATGTGCCATTTCTCCATAGGAGGGTAATACTATGACATAGTTTTGTTTACATTTGGTAAAGCGGGAGCCTGTTGTTTGGCATAATTTTATTTGGTCATAATTAGTTTGTTTACATAATTATTGGTAGTCAGGTCTTGGTTAGTTCAGGTATAATTTATAAAAATCCTGAAAAAGTAACAGTTTCTTGACTTCAGATTATAGACCCAGTAAAGTTCCTAAACATATGATGTATAGGCTTGTTCCATGTTATATTAATCATAGTATTTATAATGGAGAAAAAAGTACATTCAAGACTCGGGAACAAATAATTGTGCTAAATTAATGAACAATTGATTGTGTAACAATCCGGACCGCTAGCTAACTGAGTTAGCCCAACACTTTCTTATTCACTATCATGTTTTCACCTTGTTATTAAAAAAACATGAATTGTTTTATAATTTTACGATTGTTATGTTGACCAAGCACTTTTGAAGATAGCATAATCAGTTGAATGATAAGGTTATCTTAATAGTAGACTAAATCTGTAGATTACTCATATCGCCCAATTAATTATTTAAATTTCATTTTGTTTCAACACAATATAGTTAAACCTCATTCAAATTTGGAATATAATCAAAACAATCTGAGGGCCATTTTTAAAGTTGTTTAATTAGATTGGTTGGAGTATTGTCTACTCTATCTTATCTATGCCAGATGGGCTCTCCCAGATACACTTCGACCTCTTAGGACGATTAGGGCTACTGCCCTTATTGTTATTTATTAAGATAAGATATAAAATAAGTATTATTTAGTACTTAAGTAGGCCGCACGGCCCACATGTAATGTAATGTTGCATGTCAATTATCCTCTTCCCAAGAGACGACGTAATTTTTTAAAATACGCAAAATAATGACGAAAGTATTGCCTTGAGCCATTCTATAAGTTAACAAACCAAACCGAATCTAATTTTTTTTTTATTACATAGTATAAAACACGCTTCGCCCCGTTTCTACACATAGATCTTTTAAATTATGCAACAGTTTTTAGTGAACTTTCATCAATAGATAGAGTGGTTCAAAAGGAAGGTTTATATCTAAAAATATAAAAGAACAAACTGACTGACATATCAACGCACAGCCGAAACCGCTGGCTCTAGACATTCCAAATTTGGCACGTAAGTTTCTTATGACGTCGGGGGTGCACTAAGATCAAGATAAGATCGGATTATTATTCCCACAAAAAAAATGTAAACAAAGGTGTTAAAGTAAAACATTTGCAGCATTCAAAATATTGATACTTTCCACATTTATAAGAAATCGACTTTCTGTAAAAAAACTATGTATTATAATCAAGATGAAAGAATTTAATTTGTTGGTAGCAAAAATTATTTTGTTTTTATAATCTCTTTGTTGTATTAATTTAAGACAACACTGTTTTTGTATGCATAATTTATTTATTGCACTGCTATCATCGACTCGATACAAGTTGAGGGCCGCTTGATTTATGTGAGACGTCAGTCACTCGCCTCGCTTTGTAATTCGTGCTCCAGCCGTAATCGCTTTCCAGTGACTCATTTGTGCGATTTTAATATCATTTATTTTTCAAATTTATATTTAAAATCACGGTTCGTGGAAAATGATAAGTTAATATTATATTTATTGCTGGCCCAAGTGACCCAACCTTTGACATCCCCTGAAATGTCACTTGGACAGTGACGTAACTTTGTTTACAAAATTTCTGTGGGAATAAAAATCCGATTATAAGGAGGGAGTTTTGGAAATTACGTCGCCTAATGGATTAAAAGTAGTAAATCAATTCTACGCGTACGAAGTCGCAGGCGTCCTTCAGTGTATAATAAATTATGTACGGGTGTTACACAAAACTTACATAAACCAAAGCGAAGCGATTTAAATAAAAAGGAATATCAAAATGTCAAAATTTGACAGTTGTTTTATCTCACGAAAGCGGGGTTGCCATACTTGTTGTAGCACGCATAGACACCCACACTGCGGCGTTGCTTAGCAACGACAGCTACGCACTCAGAGACAACGTGGACGTGCAACTAAAATATAAACACTATACTCGAAAATCTAATTAAAGATTATAATCCTAACCTCAACGGGATTCGCTATGATTACTGCATTTTGGTTTAAATGTAGGTATTTTTATCAATAAAACTTACCCTAATATTACTAATAACACAAGTTCTCATTCATGTTTTTATGAAATAATGTTTTAGTTTTTAATTCGATTTTCGAGTATATTTATTACGAGTTAAGTTGTCTTATTCCCCTTTTTATACTAGAGCTATAGAGTTGGTTATTTTTCAGTTTTACAATGCCATACTGGTGCAGTTCATATCGTCGTGGTACAGCAATATTACGCAGCTGCCGTTCTTTATTGACGAGCTGCGGTACCAGCTTCGATACGCGTCCTCGTGCCTATTGCGGAGGGCTGTTAAGGTAAATTCAACTTTTTGTTTATGGAGTTAAGTTGAAATAGTTTCTTGGCAAAAGAATCTCTGATGTGGGAGGAGATTTTATAATATTTTCAAAGGGCAACCTTCGTCAAGTAGAAGGTTTTTAATGGGTAAAAATTGGAGCAATTGGTTTTCCAAAGACAGCTGGGACTTTCTCTCGAAGAGCCAGTACATGTTTCTAAGTTGCATGCCTAGAGCTTTTCGTTTCGTGAAAATGTGTTTTTCATGATATACTTGGAGAAATAAATAGTTATACCGACTCTCGAACTCGTGTCATCAAACGATTTAAAAGCAATATCGTTTCACGGAGTAGAATTGAGCCTTTAACCTTTTGAACGTCACAGTCGGCTCTAGCCGCCAACTGAAAGTCGTGTCACTGACGCCACCGTCGGCGTCGACTGTCAGCCGACATAAGTTCAAGCTCAGAAGATTTTGTTATTTGTCACAAGAGACTTTTTTTCGTATGAAGTAAGGGTCAATTCTCACCGAGACGCTGCGTGGTGCAACGTATTCTGAATTCTCACAATGAAATGTGTACCTTTTCGTGTAGTAAATAAAGTATATTTTGAGTCACATGTGCGCGCAGCGTCGCGTCTCGGTGTGAGTTGACCCTTAGTTGGAATTGGAATAGCATAGCAAACAAGTGACACATTTTGTATTTGACGTAAGGCGTGCAAATGGTTTAGGCCGGGGTCGTTCATCACGTTCTTTAGCGGAAAGATGATGAGCAGCTTTGTGGGTTCCCGCCAGATAAACTACTCCCGGTTGATAACGGAGCGGCTGGTCCCGTGCGCGCTGCGGCACTACTCGCAGTGCTGCGGCCCGCGCGCGCCGCGCCGCCTCGCGCTGCACCCCGCCGCCGCCAACCGCTCCGCCGAGCTGCGCTACCTGCGCCAGCTCACCACCGCCCTCATGCCCTATCTGCTCAACAGTGGCGAGTTGCACAACGAGTGAGACTCATTACCTACATTTATTCTGTTTAAAGGTTATTTGAAGTTTGTTCAGTGTTTGCACGACTAGACACTAACCGATTGGTCAATTAGGTTCGTCCTGCATACCATAGGAGAGTCATCTGGGTGGCTACAACCATCTTACCCTTTAGGTGTCATTCCAACAACGATAACGGCAGACGGCAACAGCAGGCGTAACTACTGGTTTCTTAGTATTTCTCCGTAGCCGACATCAGACAGCAGCAGCAGACGGGAGCGGCAGGCGTCGCTGACGCTCGACCGCAGACCCAATAGTAACGCCGGCGACTGATGCCTGCTACTACCGCCCGCTGCGTGCGGTCGGATGCGAAATGACGAACGTAGACGACAGAAGCAGATATTGGAGCCTGCCATTGCTGTCTGCCGTTGCCGTCTACGGTCGGCTGTGGAATGACACCCGAGAAGCCAGGGGTCAAAATGGACCATGATAATCATTGATTATTACCTTTTTTTATTTGCCATATAAAAGTCGTGTTGGACGTATTTTGGTTACTGTAGTATTCGCATTGTTGTGTTCGATTAAAAACCGGAAAAATAATTTGAATAGAGGCATTCCATCTTAATCCTCAGGATTAGTAACGCATTACAATCTTAAGATTGCTAATGTCTATGAGCTTCAGTATCCACTTATAATCAGATGCTTGTGTGCTCGTGCGCCTTCACCATGCTATAAATAAACGTATATCCCCTGATTGTTTTGTTGGCCAGCGTTTTTCGCGTCCTGGTACGAGAGATATTCGCCGGTTGGGTGTTGTTGCCCCTCACCGACCTCCTGGCGGATCCTTACATACTCAACGCGCTCATCATACTGGCAACTGGAAATGAGACCCTGGCCCAGTTGCCAGCCACTCCGGATTATAGGGTGAGTTCACCTCTGTCTATGCTTATATAATACATGCCAAAGTGTGTTTCTTCTGTTTCACGGTTTATCTTGGACGTGTACAGAATACAGAATACAGATCTTTATTGGTAAAAGTACATTTTACAAGTCATAATTTAAAATTACAATTAAATTAAATTAGGTAGGTACACCAGTAACACATTACGGTGCCGGATCCTTCCGAGTGTGCAAAAACTCGTCAATTGAGTAACATGCCTGTTCCATAAGCAATGATTTAAGCTTGTTCTTAAATATACTATTGCTGGTTGAGTTTTTTATATCAGTCGGGAGCAAGTTGTATAGGGTGGGCCCCATGATGCTGAGTGACCTTCGTGACTTAGCCAGCCGGCGGCTCGGAACGATCAGCAGAGGTCGTCTTTTGGACGAACTCAGTTTGTAGTCATGCATGTTGTTTCTTACGTACATACAGGCAGTCAGTACATACATGCATGGTAAGGTGAGGATTTTATGTTTTTTAAATAGCGTCTGTGCAGGATAGCTTACAGATCTTCCATCGATTATACGCAGAGCGCGTTTCTGTATTCTAAACAGTCTGTCGCGGTCAGCAGCTGTGCCCCAAAGATCAACACCCTGCGCAAGAATCGAGTGGAAATATCCATAGTAAGCTATCATTAAATTTTCTTTGGATAAACTAGTCGTCGTCGTGCTAGTCGGGACAATGCGTAACACGCTGAGGCTAACCTATCGCAGGTAGACTGTATATGTGGAGCCCACGTCAAACCAGCGTCAATTTGGAATCCCAGGTATTTTACGGTGTTAACCTGTGGAATCGGTGTATCGTTGACAATAACATCGAGTTTCGCCTTCTTCATATTTTTAAGTTGGAAGTGAACAATATTGGTTTTATCCAGATTCAGTAACATGCCGTTGGCAGAGAACCATTTCGCTATTAGACGCATAGTCTCAGAAAGCTTAGATTTTAAGTTGTAAAAATTATCGGCATGAACAATTATACATGTGTCGTCCGCGAACATGACATAATCCGCATCCGGACAAGCAGCTGTGATATCATTAACTAGAATAAGAAACAGGGGTGTGTTAAGGGTAAAAGATAAAAAAAAGATAAAATAAATTTATTCAGTAAGTAGGCCGCTCGGGCACTTTTACACGTCAAGATACTACCAGCGCTTCCCAAGAGGAGACCACTACTGAGAAAAACCGCCGCAAGAAACTCAGCAGTCAGTCATTTTTTAAACATATTTCATATTTTATATTACAATGGTACAACTCATTCTAGCATTATATAAAGCTACAAGTATAAAATTAAATATATATATCAATGTAGTTTTTATTCCGGAAAATTGAATGGTTCCCGAGGGGATAACAATATATGACTTCTACTCTGAGGGAGTCGCAGGCAAAGGCTAATTGTGTATAAAATTACTTTGTTATTTGTTGTAATATGGCAATATCGAGGTGAATTGAGACGGAAGGAACTCCTCATTAGTTTGTAGTAAATCTGTGTTTGGATCCGTTACACTGTTCCTTTTAATAATTAGTTTATTATCAGTATTAGGAGGACAGTGAGGTTTTTGTTGAAAAAAAATATTTTTGTACTCGTCGATTAAAATCTGTGTATTAAGATTTCATAGAGAATACTGCAACGTCACTCTTTTCATCGTTGACACTTCCGAAACAACCGAAATAACCATTTCGATACGCTCAAGACAACTGAAAAAAATTGAAAATAGAACTTCGTATTTCAATAATATATGTGTCCTTGTTTAAGGAGACTCGATCCGATACAAAATTGCCAATGTATGGCGTTTCGGAACGTAGCAGCGTCGCGTCATCTGTCAAAAATGTGTTTAAACCTGCTTCTGTATCCAGGGCATAAAAAAAATAAAACTACGGTTTGTGATTGGCTAGTTTTTAGCCAACAGAACAGCACAGTACTGCAACAATTACGGACGCCGTGGTTTGATACAAATGTCGATGTGGTGGTGATTGTATTAATGACTTAAATTATTAATTTTAATGAACTCGTACAAAAAGTATTGTTCACAATAGTGTCATAATCAAGCTTTTTAATTTCGTACCTTACTTATGCCACTCAGCAAGCTTCGTGGCCTAAACACGGTACTCGACTAAAAAGCTCTCTAATATAACACGATTATGAAAATAACTATTTTGTTTATAGTTTGAATAGTGTTTTACCTCCATTATTTCTCAGGTAGAGTTCCTGTCGACCTTCGTCCGTCACAACGATTCTGCGTATTCCGAGCGCAGCCGTCTTCTCCGGTTAGACCTGGAACTGGTTATCAGCGCGCAGGAGCATCTGTACGCCTTCATGCAGCACATGAAGACCACCAGCCACATACACCTGCTGCAGTTGTACAAGGACATCAGTGAGTATTAATTGGTCGAAGCACGACGCCTTCTGCGGTGGACCTGGAGCTGGAGATCAGTTCGCGGGAGCAGCTGTACCTTCATGCAGTACATGAAGACGCACCTGCATACACCTGCTGCAACTTTACAATCAGTGAGTATCATCACATCAGGTAGGTTGCTGCTGGAAATGTACAATATCCAACGCCTTGGGAGGATACTAGAATATGTTCCTTTTACTATTAAAAGTACCTTTTGTCTTTTTCCGGGCTTTAAATTATCCATGGGAATTTTGGAAGGGGAAGGCCAAGGTTCTCCTTCCACAATCAGATCGAGCAGGCATTAATAAAGGGCCAGGTCAGGAGTACCCTAAACCGACACATGTGTAGGTATAAAGTGACTTATGTTATGACTTTATGAGCGTGGAGAAAGCGAGAAAAGTTGGTCTGTTTCGCAGCAAATGGAAGGAAGTGGTCTCTGCCTACCCCTAAGGGTCTTACGGGAAAGAGGCGTGATTGTATGTACGTATGTTCGCACGATAATGTATGTAAATTATCCATCTATAGAATTTCTAAAGAAGTAAAGACGTTGAGCCGTGAAGACGAAAAAAACAAACACACGTTTGCCTTTTCCTGCAAAATGTAATTTTTTCAATCATAAAATACAACCTATTTATGCGGTTGCCATTCATAGTACATGTACATATTAAATATTATTATATAATTTGGAACATTTTGTTTTGGGCTTAGCTAACCGCCCGATTATCTCTTCGCATAAAACGATGCCCATCCGTTGGCCTGTTTTTACGCCGAACAAGGTTAAACTAATTTAGGAGGCAAAAACGATCATTTGTAAAATCAACCAGCAAGTTCATATAGATATGTATGTATGTATGTGTGTACACTCTTTATTGCACATAAAACCAATTACACTTACGTAAAATTAAAATAACATGTACAATGGCAATGGTATATTGATATGACAAAATAAAATTACATGTTTAATGATGTTTAGGTTTCGTTTGATTTGAAGTAACGTTCTTTATGGATAAGTCAATATTCACTCAGGGACAAACATAGTTTCGTCCTGCATACTCACGCCGAGAAGCCCCGAGAACACCTGAAACAGGTGAATGTGATATGTTTCCCACCTTCTCCGCTTCTCGTTCTCGGGTTCGTGTGTTCTCCGTTTGTTGTCGGTTTTGCCCGCTTCAAAGGGAACGAGAACGGAAGTGACAAAGGTCGCGTGAGTGTAGATAGCTTCTCGTTTCTCGGGTCAAGACTTCTCGCGTGAAATAATCGCGCGATTCAAAACCTTCCGTGATCTCTCTTAAAAAAGTTCCGTTCCGTTATCTCACTGCCGTTTTTTTTTTGCGTTTTTTAGGTGATGTAAGCGGATATACAGACAGACGGACAGACGCGAAAAGCGACTTTGTTTTATACTATGTAAAGTAGATAATGGATATGATGATAATTGTTTTGTTAATGATTTTACATGAAATTTACATAATATACATTATTTTGGGCATTATGCTTGCGCATAGCGTAGGACAAAGATCTCCCACGGCCAACAAATCGATATGACGCGATATGAATAATTAACGTATAAATTCTCAAGGCTACCGGCTTCGAATTCTCTTTGTAAATAATTTATGAATTACGGCTGCAAACTCAAGTAATATTACGTATACATTTAGTATGAGTATAACTTTCCATATCACAATTGTATGAGTCAATTTTGTTCTGTAATTAGTGAGTCAAATGTGTTGGCTTTACTATTACATCTAAATATGTAATTAAAAAGTAATTTGTCTTTTCGATATCAAGTTACTTTCCTTTTTTTTATATGATGAGTAAATTGTTTAATGAAGTTATTATATTTTAAATGGAATAGGACACATTTATTCAAGTTATCGTTCACTTAGTGCAAAATTTATGTGAAACATGAAGTGAAACATATTATTTTCTAATCTCACTATTCGTTTATTTCCTTATGCGTTACTAATGTTACTGTGGCGACACCCCTGACGTATTCAGCGGCGTCAGCATTTTGAGTAAACATTAATTCTCGGCCCGCTCGCGGCGGCCAGTCCTTTCGTAGCTCTCGGCACAAACAGTCAAGTAACTTAAGTATCTAGTAATTCCGCACCCACCTGGTCACTTAGCCTTTTACCTATTCTGTACTGTAAATTAAGGACATTCAATAAAACCAATTTGTGATTGAACATTGACTTCTCTTTATTTAACACCCGTTAAATAATTGGTGACCCCGACGTGATCTTGCGTAGGCCAGGTGGGGACAGCGTCGAGTTGTACCGGTAATTAAATAATAGACGCGGTTAAACTTTAATGAAAATGACCACCGTACCAATGCAGCAGGCTTTTGGAGTGCCGGTGCAGGCCTCAGCGGCGGCCCCGGTACAACCTCCAACGAACGACCACGCGCGAGACGAGTTAGCGGCGATTACCGTGGCATCGCGGATAGCACCATTCTGGAAGGACATGCCCAAACTCTGGTTCACGCAGCTGGACGCGATACTAGCTCCGCAGAAGTTGAGCCAGGAGGCCAAATTCGACCTGGTTATCGGAAAACTGGGCAGGGACGAATTAAACGCAGTCAAGGACCTACTAGAAAGTGCGGACAGCAGGCAGTACTCGGGACTAAAAAACAGATTAATTACCGTCTATCAAGAGAGCGCAGATTCCCAATTCAACAGGTTAGTCAGAGAACTGGAGCTGGGAGATCAGAAACCATCACAGTTGTTCCGTAGCATGGCCGAAGCAGCAAAGAACTCGGGCGTTGACGACGAGAGGCTAAAGAACCTGTGGCTACAGCGACTTCCGTTGGCGGTACGTACAGTATTAATAGTCAGTGAGGACACCAAGTTAGAGACACTGGCCACCATGGCAGATAAGATAATGGAGTCAGTGAGGCAAGGTGTGGTAGCAGAAATAGCAACACCAACACCCATGCAATCAGCAAGTGACGCAGAACTTATCCAGGAATTCAGGAACATGGCCATAGAACTGAGGCAGCTCCGAGGAGAAGTTAACGAATTGCGATCTAGAGCCACAGAAAACTCCAATCAAGGTTGGCAGAGAGAACGTTCCCGGTCTCGCGCGAGAAGCCCGTCGAGAAATCCCAACTGGCTATGCAGATATCATTTTAAATTCAGGGAAAATGCGAGAAACTGCACACAACCTTGTGCATGGGACAGAACACAGCAGTAGCAGCGTGCGGGAACATCGACCCCATCCATCTCCGGCAGCATTCAGTCACAGCAATCCAACTGGTGACTAGCGGCGTCACCCGGCACAGTACAGGAGTGTGCGGGGTTGGACGACAGTCATCGTCTTAGCGTTTGTGACCAAACAAGTGGTTTATGTTTTTTAGTGGACACAGGTGCGAATGTCTCGGTAGTACCAGTAAGTAAATTCGGTGTCGGTCGCAATGAAACGAATTACAAACTTTACGCGGCAAATAACTCTGAGATTAAAACATTCGGTGCAGTAACTTTAGAAGTAAATTTAGGCCTACGCAGGGCATTCAAGTGGTCGTTTATCGTGTGTGAAGTAAAACAACCCATAATTGGTGCAGATTTCCTAAAGACTCATAAGTTAGTAGTAGACCTATTTAATAAGAAATTAGTTGATAGTGTTACAGAGTTTAGTGCATATGGGTCCATCGTACGTTACGGGCAGCCATCCGTAAAAAGCATTCAGGATGATAACCCATTTCGTGACATCCTGGAGCGATACGCGGAGATAACGAAACCTATCTGTTTTAGGGACCCAGCGAAACACGGTGTCAAGCACCACATCGAGACATCTGGACCTCCGGTTTATGCGCGAGCGAGGCCATTACCGCGAGACAGATACGTAAAAATTAGGGACGAATTTCGTAATATGGTAGAATTAGGAATTTGCAGACCCAGCAAGAGTCCATGGGCCAGTCCGCTACACGTGGTGCCGAAGAAGGACGGTCAGCTGAGACCGTGCGGTGACTACAGGAGACTGAATGCAATAACGAAGCCCGACAGGTACCCTATTCCCCGATTACAAGACTTCACCTATGGGCTTGCAGGTAAGACACTATTTTCTACACTAGATATAAACCGTGCCTACCACGTTATAGAAGTAGCCCCGGAAGATATCGAAAAAACCGCGATAATAACGCCCTTCGGCTAGGGACGTGATACTCGTGGGAGGCGTATTGTTGACAGTTAGTGTTATGAGAATTTTGCTACATAACATTGAGAATGACACTGAATCTTCTGAACTCAAACAAATGACGGCCACCATAGAACAGCACTTTTCCAAGCTATATGCGGAGATCCACCGTCACAAAAAAGAAGTCATGAATATTATTGCACGACTGAAGGATATTGAGAGGGATTCACTTGTAAAAACCAAATTTCCATCTGCTTCTTTATTTTGAGCGTAACCCATTTTAATGTATAGGTAAATTAGCTTGCGGATTGTTGCGACTAATCACTGGGGCTGCTATGAGACAATTCTTCAATAAGAGAGATTCTATATGATCTAATTTATATATGAACACGTTTTGAGTCTAAAATGCGTGCTGGCAATCCGTGGCACAGTACCTGAATTATTTCAGTATGTTAATTTAAGTTAACCTAATTGCAGTGTTCTTGTTTTCGAACCCGACTTGACATTAACTTATAACTATGATTCTTATGAACTAAACGATTAAGGGTAGTAGTTGTATAGGACTTACTGTTTTAAAACTATTTACTGTGTAGCATACATTTGTCTTATTCATCAATTTTAAATCTAACTGGCTTTTTTACAACTCGGCCACTACGCGTGGTACGGATAATGGGCTTAAGCGTTTGTGGAACTGATGGCGATTGTTGCACATCAGTGTCCTTGGGGTCGTTGTCCTTATTTGGAACCGTGTCGTTGCAACTACTTTCATCCTGATCTGTTAACATAAATGCTGGTTTTAACCTGTCTATAGAAACTTCTGTCTGTCTATTAGGTAATTGTATTTTAAAAGTTTTAGGTCTCCTAGTTATAATTCGGTATGGGCCATCGTAGTTAGGGGTCAAAGGTCTCTTAACCATATCATTACGTATAAAAACATGTGAACAGGTGTCTAAATCTTCAAGGATCAAACGAAAATTGTATGGGATTCAGTTTCAAACGCGGCATTTGAACAATGTAAAGATAGCCTTAAGAGCGCTGTTACATTGGCTCATCCGCTCGCGGACGTTCCGCTAGCGCTTATGACGGACGCATCTGGCACCTCCGCAGGTGGCGTTCTCCAACAGTACGTAGACAACGTGTGGAAACCTCTAGGGTATTTCTCAAAAGCGTTTTCAGAAACACAAAAAAATTATAGCACCTATGACAGAGAGTTACTAGCAATCTATATGTCCATTTGCCATTTTAGAAATCTCATAGAAGGCAGGCGTTTGATAGTATACACAGACCACAAACCGCTTACTTCGGCATTAAGCAAAGTTAGCACAGCTAAAGAGACCCCACGTAGAGCGAGACAACTCATGTTTATTAGTGAGTTCACGAGCGAGATAGTACACATCAACGGTTCACAGAATCAAGTTGCTGACGCGTTATCACGTATTGAGTCCATACATTGTCCCACCGTCATCGATTTCGTCGAACTAGCAAAGGCACAGGAAACAGACGCTCAGATTACAAACCTTGTTAACAGTTCAGCAAAAATAAAAACCTTAGGTATACCGGGTTCGAATGTTGAAATTTATTGCGAAACATCAACAAATAACGCACGACCATATTTGCCCGAAAAATTTAGAAAAATCGCTTTTCATGCCGTTCACGACATTAGTCATCCTGGCGTTAGGACGTCGCGCAAAATGGTAGCACATAGATATTTTTGGCCAGAAATGAACAAAGACGTAGGTACATGGGCAAAAACATGTTTGCAGTGTCAAAAAGCAAAAATTACACGTCACACTAAGTCAGGTCTAGGACAGTTCAACGGAGCGGAAACGTTAAAGCACATCCATATAGACATTGTAGGCCCATTACCTACCTCTAGCTATGGATACCGTTACCTGGTTACCATGATAGATCGCTGTACGCGCTGGCCGGAAGCCGTACCAATAAGTAACATTACTGCGGATATGATAGCCAAAATAGTTTACGAAAATTGGATTTGCAGATTCGGTTGTCCAAATATTATCACGACAGATCAGGGTAGACAATTCGAGAGCGACTTATTTAGTAAATTAATGAAATTTTTAGGAATACACAGAATCCGTACAACACCATATCACCCACAGAGTAACGGTTTAGTGGAGCGGTGGCACAGAACATTGAAAGCTGCGTTAACAGCCAGGTTAGCGGACAATGCTAACTGGGTAGACGAGCTTGCTACAGTCATGTTAGGCCTCCGATCGTTTTGTAAATCAGACGACAGTGTCAGCCCGGCAGAGATGCTTTATGGTCAAGTTTTACGGCTACCAGGCGATTTTTACACGAGCTCGACAGTCAATTTCAATGACCCACTCTCATATGTAGAAAATCTTAGAGCAACAATCAGTAACCTTCGGCCCGTAGCAAGAGCGAGGAGCGATTCACGGAAGATTTTTGTTCACAAAGATTTAGACACCTGTTCACATGTTTTTATACGTAATGATATGGTTAAGAGACCTTTGACCCCTAACTACGATGGCCCATACCGAATTATAACTAGGAGACCTAAAACTTTTAAAATACAATTACCTAATAGACAGACAGAAGTTTCTATAGACAGGTTAAAACCAGCATTTATGTTAACAGATCAGGATGAAAGTAGTTACAACGACACGGTTCCAAATAAGGACAACGATCCCAAGGACACTGATGTGCAACAATCGCCATCAGTTCTACAAACGCTTAAGCCCATTATCCGTACCACGCGTAGTGGCCGAGTTGTAAAAAAGCCAGTTAGATTTAAAATTGATGAATAAGACAAATGTATGCTACACAGTAAATAGTTTTAAAACAGTAAGGAAACAGCGTCAATATTTGTTACCAAATAGGTACTCGGCGTGGTTGTATAGGAATACTGTTTGGTGTCCCTTTGATTTAGTATTGCAGAGTAAGTCCTATACAACTACTACCCTTAATCGTTTAGTTCATAAGAATCATAGTTATAAGTTAATGTCAAGTCTCTCTCTTATTGTAAGAATTGTCTCATAGCAGCCCCAGTGATTAGTCGCAACAATCCGCAAGCTAATTTACCTATACATTAAAATGGGTTACGCTCAAAGTAAAGAAGCAGATGGAAATTCTCATAACAGTATCGCAATTGCGAAAGTTGAAAACTTATCCAGTCAAGTGGAATCCAAGCTTAATTACGTTGGCATCGGTATGCTAGTACTCGGAATAGTATTAGTATTGGTATTATGTTACATGCTTAAAACGAAATGTAAAAAGGGCGCAAGGAACTGGGTGCGCAAAACTGTCAACAATACGCCTCCCACGAGTATCACGGTACAAGGAGTACCAGTTATGCCACAACAGCAAACATACCAATAACAATGTACTCGTAAGTTAGTGTAATAGTGTTTAGTTCTAAGTCAGTAACATTGTAATAACAAGTGATCAGGTTACGGGAACGTTTCAGCTTGTGTAATCATAGTGTTCAACTACCTATGTTTGTTTTTGTTCTTTGTAACTAGTTCTTTAAACTAATTTTGTACAACGTTAGGAAACCGTTAATTCATTTTTTTAAGAGGGGCAGTATTGTGGCGACACCCCTGACGTATTCAGCGGCGTCAGCATTTTGAGTAAACATTAGTCCTTTCGTAGCTCTCGGCACAAACAGTCAAGTAACTTAAGTATCTAGTAATTCCGCACCCGGGTGAATATTTGGGCGTTTCAAACGCCGTCATTGTTGTCTTCAATATATTGACGAAAACAATGATAAATACCAGCAACTTTTGATGTCAAAGTCAACGGACCTGGGGGTAGTATTAATTCAATTTAAAATCATAAGTCAATTAAAAAGATTATCTTGAATAATATGCGAAGACAATAATGACGGCGGTTAAAACGCCGAATAATCACCCACCCACCTGGTCACTTAGCCTTTTACCTATTCTGTACTGTAAATTAAGGACATTCAATAAAACCAATTTGTGATTGAACATTGACTTCTCTTTATTTAACACCCGTTAAATTACTATCGTGTGGTATTTAATGCGTTACCTTTAAATTGAAATTATGATACATATTAGCAATATGTAGTTGGATTAAGACTAATGGCTTAGGGCTTTTTAAACGCCACAGACGGCTCTGGCTGTCAACTGAAAGTCGTACCACTGACGCTTCAATTATTACTTAATTTTGGCTATAGCTTTAAAAGAAGGCGTATTTACTGTGGATTTCAGAATGGTATGAGACTTGCTAGATCGCCTAACGATTGAGAAAAAAAACTCGCACCTTACGAGCGTTCCTCGATCGAGGATACCCCGACAGGTGGATAAGGTGACTGGCACTATTACGTGGCCTGCCCGTTCACCCGACTTGGATTCACTCCCTGTTTTTTTTTTGTACTGGGAAGCGCTAAACGATAATGTGCTTCAATCCAATAGAACCATTTTTGAAGATTAAAAGAGACTATGATTCGTATCGAAAAGGTATAATTTGCATAGCACAGCAAATATGTTTGACGTGTGTCATACGAGAGCGGGATGATAAGTAACTGGCCTTAGCTATTTAAAAAGGTCGTATTTAAAAATAAACTAGCGTAATTTAAAATGTGTGTCTCTGGCTATCTGTGTTCGAAATTTGAAATTCATGGCTTAAAAAAATATTGATTTTTCTGTCATTTGAAAATTTATTGCGACGATTGTTTTAAAAATGGATAAAATTGAACAAAGAGCGGTGATAAAGTTTCTTTACATGAAGGGTATGAAGGAAAAAGATATTTATGATGAGTTAAAGAATGTTTTGGGGGAATGTGCTCTATCTTACGGCACGGTAAAAAACTGGGTGGCTGAATTTAAACGAGCCCGTACAAGTGTCCAAGACGAAGCTCGCCCTGGACGTCCAAAAAGCGTCACGACTCCAGAAATGGTCTGCAAAGTCCACGATATGGTTTTGGCTGATCGACGATTGAAGTTATCAGAAATAGCTGAGACTACAGGGATCTCAAAGGAACGGGTACATCATATTCTAGATGAAGAATTAAATATGAAAAAGTTATCCGCCCGTTGGGTGCCGCGATTGCTTACGCCCGATCAAAAAAGAATCCGCGTGCAAAACTCGAAGGAATGTTTGGATCGTTTTCAGAAAAATAAAGCTGATTTTTTGCGTCGTTTTGTAACAACAGATGAAACATGGGTTCACCACTACACGCCAGAATCAAAAATTCAATTAAAGCAGTGGACTGAATCTGGATGTTCGGGCCCCAAAAAAGCTATGGCTGTAAAGTCGGCTGGAAAAGTTATGGCTTCCGTCTTTTGGGATGCTAGTGGAATTTTAATGATCATTACCTTCCTAAAGGTGAAACCATTAATGGAGAATACTATGCTAACCTTTTAGATAAGCTACATCAATGTATTCAGCAAAAACGACCAGGCTTAGCAAAAAAAAAAAACATATTCCATCAAGACAATGCCAGGGTTCACACATGTGTTAAAGCCATGGCGAAAATCGGCGAATTGAAGTACGATTTGCTGCCCCACCCACCTTATTCGCCTGATCTGGCACCACCCGACTTCCATCTGTTCCCGAAGCTTAAAACTTTTTTGGGTGGACAGAAATTTGCCACTAATGATGCCGTCATAGCCGCTGTAGAGGACTATTTTGGAGGCCTCGAAAGGAATCATTTTATGGAAGGCATCACAGCTTTAGAGCGAAGATGGAATAAGTGCATAGACCTAGACGGAGATTATGTCGAAAAATAAAATTAGTTTTAAAACCAAAATTCAAGTTTTTTTTACTTAGGCTACTTATCATCCCACCCTCGTATTGTGTAATCGACGTAAGGCGTTCAAAAGGTTAAAATTTCAGCAGTAATGGAACATTGAGTTTTTAATTTACCTAAGCATTTTATATTTAGGTGGAGATTATTTAGTACCTACTCTTTTACAGACTCACCGGAAAAAACCTTAAATATGGTCGCCATTAATAAAGTTATTGTTTATTAGTATTTTTTCCCAATATGGTGAGTATTTTTGTTTTTGGTAAACCTATACCTAAATCAGGAGATGCCGGTCTTTCGATAAGCAGCAGTTTAGCTAAACAGTTACCAAATTTGCAGAACTTATTTCAACAGGTTTATAAACCGTTGTTTACAGAATTACTTCAAACTAAAATCCTGAATCCTGACCTGAAACCGTCGGAACAGGCTGCGCTGTATAAAGAAGGTTTTGACATCCTGGCGCGGCACGGAGACCTGCGCGGCAGTGGGGCCGAAGAGGTTCGGAACATGCTACGGAATGGGGATGACGTCAAGAGGTAATAGACAAGGGGTTGCTCTATGATTTCATTGTAATAAGTTTTTACTAGTAATCATTTTTATGATATGCTTTATTGTTTGACTTTTACTTGTAGCACTGACGATTAAATCAATTTTATATTATTATCGAAAAACCTTTCCTTGCAGAATTCTCATTTCATCGAAAGGCAATTTTCGCTACATCAGTTGATTTTTTTGGTAGTCACAAATTTAACCTCAGTTAACCTACGTAATTAATGATTGAAATATCCTGAAAATTCATGGTTTCAGCAGAAAATAAAGTTCGATAAAATGAAATGCGATAAAATGGGTTACCTTTTCAAAGAATAGCCAACCGAAAGTCTTAACTCGGTAGACCTACATTTGATATTGAAAAGTTCCTACGGCCACCTTCTGTTTTCATCATCGTACCATATTGTCATCGAAAATATATTAAGTATGCAAAATGCTCGGGGTTTCTCTGCGTGATAGAATCAGAAATGATGATATCCGCAGTAGAACTAAGGTTACCGACATAGCCCTAAGAATAGCTAAACTGAAGTGGCAGTGGGCGGGGCACATTGCTCGCAGGACTGATGGCCGATGGGGTCAGAAGGTTCTGGAGTGGCGTCTGCGGACCGGAAGACGAGCTGTAGGTAGGCCTCCAACAAGATGGAGTGACGACCTCGTCAGGATCGCGGGGCCGCGGTGGATGCGAAAAGCACAAGACCGGTCTGAGTGGAAAGCTTTGGCCTATGTCCAGCAGTGGACGTCTTTCGGCTGACATGATGATGCAAAATTTATTTAGCACCTATTTTTTCTTGTTGTCAGGTTGCAAACTAGTCCTGCTTTGTACGAGGCCGCGAAGGAGTCCTATACGGTTCTAGAAAAAATAATGCTGCCGAGATATTTACATAGCGAAGAGGTAAACTTGGTTGGTTGTTGGATCTAAGTTGTTATGATGTAGTAATAGACAGTAAATTTGGTGTTTTGTGTTTCAGTTTTACAAATTATTAATCGGGTCGAGAATACCAACAGGTTATCAGAAGCAGAAAAAGTGAGTAAAAATGTACTTTATCTTACAAATAATCTCTTGTTGCAGACAACTTGACCTATGAAAAATATTTTTTATATTGTGAACCCTAAAAGTACTTAAAAAAATATATCAAGGGCCGATCTCACCCAAATTAACCTAGTCACAAACTAAGCTCTAGGCTTGTACTAGATATAATATACATAGAAAAATAAAGAAATAATATACATAGGTCATCTAGGACTCGGAAACAAATATTCGTGCGACATTCCGTTTAGTGAACAATGAATAATAAAAACAACAAAACTGTATTAATATCAATCTTATTGTTTAAAAAATACCCACTATAGGCAACAAAATGTCCTTGAACAGAAAAGTGCCACTTTGATCCCTCCAAGCAGGGAAGGAAAGTCCCCTTTCCGAATAGGTGATGTGAAAAATGGATGTTGACCTCCGCAGGCCCCCCGGGCCGGTGCTGCGGCCGCGCGCGCGCCCGCCCGACGGGCCGCGGCCGGGCGGCGCGCCGGGGGACGCGGACGACGCCGCCGACCACATCCACATCCTCCAGTACCTCGACTCGCTCGCGGCCGACGAGGCGCAGAGGGACCACGACCTCGGCGCCTACAAGGTCATACTCACTGACGTCGACACGCGATTGGTGAGTTCACGGTGACGGGATTATGTACATCTCAGGTTCGAAAAGACGTATAGAGTTCGACAAAACGGAATGTAGTATTAAATTATACTGTACAATTGACCTTTTAAAGAATTAACAAACAGATATTGATAGAAATTAGTTTGATTTACAATTTGATACACATTTTAAACCAGGGGGCATATTATGGCTGCGGTGCGTTTATCGCGTGACAAAATGTTGGTAAAACATCCGTCACTTTCTGACACTAATGTGTGTGTATATGTAAAGAGTGACGGATGCTTTATACACATTTTGTCAAGCGATAAACGCAGCCTCCCATATTAAGCCGCCTGGTCCCTCTAACTGTATATATATTGACATCGTATTAATCTGCACCGTAGTAAAGATTCTAAGCAAAATTCTAAACAATATTTACTGAAATCGGAGTCTAAACTGCAAAAAAACAGGATATAAGGAATAGTTTTGGTAGGAGCACCTTCGTCTTCGAAGTATACTCAAGACTTTGGAACTCGCTCCTGATTAGATGTCTCCAACACGGTTTGTAATTTAGGCCCTAATAATATTTCCATACCCAAAAAAGTCGCTTCACCTCTACATCTTGCATACATTTATTGCATATTTATTAACAGCATCTCGCAATCACTTCGTTCTTCCTTCCATTTGTACGCGGATGATTTACAGATTTATTCTTCTGCCAGTTTGTTGATGTTGTTGATGTTGTTGATGTTTGTTGATGCCAGTTGATGATTTCCCTTCCTTGGTGGAACAGATTAATAGTGATCTTGAATCAATACGTTGCTGGGCTGAGAGATTCGGTCTACAAGTTAATGCCAAGAAGTCGCAGGCTATTGTTCTTGGTAGCCCGTACTTTGTCGCAAGACTGTCTGAGACCGTGGTACCTAATGTTTACTATGATGGGATTCCAATCCCCTTCTCCTCGACAGTCAAAAACTTAGGTGTTACTATGGACCAGACATTGTCCTGGTCTGCTCATATCAACACTGTCAGTCGCAAACTCTTTGCGTCGCTCCACTCCCTGAGACGCCTGCAGAATTTTCTGCCTTTCCCGACTAAACTGACACTTGCTCGTTCCTTATTGCTCCCACTTCTTGATTACGGCGATATTGCGTTCCTGGACCTAAAAGAGGAGCTGCTTGACAGACTAGAGCGTCTGCAGAATGTTTGCATCCGGTACGTTTTTGGCCTGAGAAAGTTCGATCACGTGTCGATGTTCCGTACGCAGCTGAAATGGCTTCCTATCCGCCGCCGTAGAGATTTACATGTTGTTTCACTCCTCTTCAATGTCCTTTTCCTTCCTTCTTCCCCTCCATATCTATCCGAACGATTTTGCTATTTGGCCTGTGGAAGCGGTCATTGTCTGCGTAAAATGAGAAATTAAGTAGTTTGATATCTTTATGAATTATGAACTGGACAATTGTGTTGTCATCTTAAATTCTTAGGATTGTTCTAAATGAAACGTTTCATATTCCAGCAAGCCCCTCCACGGCAAGGCACGGTGCGCGTTTTCACCGTAACAGTCGCGAGTCCTCGACTATGGCACGTCGAGCGAAGCGAGCACGACTTCCACCTGCTGCGGAGCAAGCTGGTCGAGTTCCACGGGGAACAGCTGCTCAGCTCTCTGCAGCTGCCTTCTAGAAAGTACGTTGCTTACTAGTTGTACCCAGAGTTTAATAGCCTAAGGAAGACACATGAGCACCCAGGTGGTCGCGAGGCCATGACTGTGGCACGTAGCACGAACTCCACTTGCTGAGGAACAGCTGCTCAGCTCGCTGCAGCTGCCATCTAGAACGTACGTTCCATTCTAGTTGCAGAGTTTTAGACAAGTCACAGTTTGTAAGTGGGGCCTGACGCCCAATCCGTTTTAGCAACGCCTCAAGACTGGAAATACATTTTCTACCCTGAAGATTAAAATGAAACGGCATGATGCTAGTTCCCTGGCCATCTTAAGCCTTACCTTCCTTTGGGCGGAATGTCCGGGAAACTGATCGACCTTCCGCTTGATTCGGCCGGGCGTACCCACTCATCATCATCATCTTACCCTCATACCGGAATACAACGATCGGCTGCTTAGGGTAAGATGGCGGTAGTGGTCGGTACGGACGTTGCACAACTTCTTACCATCACTATTTTTAGATAGTTTTTCAGAGTATTTTCAAGACAAAGACTGATCCAGCAACCCCTACCCTTGTCTTATCACCATGTGACAAAGAGGGCAATCGTATTAATCATAAGGCCTCTCCCTTTTGCAGAGATAACAGTCCAAACGAGACTCTCCGCTACAAATACGAGGACTTCCTCCAGCGCGTTCTCCAACAAAGCCTCCTGCAGACCTCCCAACTTCTGCACCTCTTCCTCACGGTCCACGGGAACTTCTCCCTGGTCGTCCAGGCGTCGGCCATCAGCGTGTCCCAACCGGATCTTGGGAACATCTACCAGTCTGTCACTCACAAACTGAGGAAGGAGAAGGGCCAGCATTTGGAGACGTTTCTGAAGAATTTCTTGGTGTCTTCGGATATGGAGCGATATCAGGCGCTGTGAGTATTCGTGAAATGGTTAAGTTTTTTTTGCCATAAAAAGAAGGGTAGATAGAGAATTCCCAAAAAAAACCGCCTCCGCCATGCCCACGTAGTTTGAAACAAAATTAATGTTTTGCCACCAATTCCACATTCCAGAAAACAAGGCACCCACGTTGAAGAGGCTTTAGAAGTGATAGAAGATGAGGAGATAGAACGCGTGCAAGTGAGACATACGAACAAGCGGGACATTCGCGAAGCCGTGTTCGGGAATAATTTCGACGTCGAACCCAGCGTCGAGTTGCGGGAGAAAACTTATCAGGATAAGGTGGTCGGGTTCACACAGTGCTTAATGTATTTGTGTAAGTAAAATAATTATTAGAAATGTGATTTGTCTATAATTCTGCGTAGAGAAGTCTTATAGTCTCGTTAAGTAGAGAAAATTAGAAGTCAGTTATTTAAAAATAAATCGTAATTGTCAAACGGGGTTACTCCAAATAAATCTATGACACTTGGCGTGAAAATTACGAACGTAACTTTCTAAATTCATAAGTTTTCTAAAAAGATGCAAATGTTCACTTTATAAGAGAACAATTGGTTTAATTTTGAAAGCAGATTCAGCTTTGATTTGTCAAAATGAAATGCGGTTGCGAGTGCGTTAGGCAATAAGCTTGCTTGTTTAAAAAATCAAGCTTATTAAACGTATTTTATCACTATTGATAGTTTTAGATCAAAAGACGGAAATTTTAAAAATATCTATTAAGTTAAAAAAACTCGAAGACCAGTGACATTAGACCCCCAGTTAGCTGGAACAAAATTATTGCAAATTAACTCTAGTATAACCCATTTCAACCCTGTAGACTTCAGCCATATACAGCTGTCCCAAAAATCAACGTCAAGCCAAAAAGGGGGAGATAGGGCAAGCGGTGACCGAAATGAGAGAAAAAAATAATTATAGCCACTCAAACAAAAATCGGAGAAGAATCTTTTTTTGTGATGTGACCCTAAATAACTCTTCTGTAAATTACGGCTGATAATAAAATTATAATTACCTCAATTTCTCATTAAATATTATTTTTATCCAAATTATATACTCAAAATTAATTAAACGCCAAACTTGACGACACTGTACTGAAAAAAAAAACTATGTTTTTTAGCAAGTTGCTTAAAATAAGTAATATTTAGTGTGGATAACAAAAGGGTATGGCACTGGCTAAATTGTCGAATGATTAAGAAAAAAAATGCTTGCACATTACGAGCGGTCACTCGATCGAGAATACCCCGTCAGGCGAATATGGATAGGGCGGGCTGGCATATTTCGTGGCCAGCCCGTTCACCCGACTTTAATCAAGTCTAGAAAAACTAATAGATAGAGGAGCTAAAGGGTATAGCCGGGTAAGCATGGCGAAACTGCCCTTAGCGAAAAAAATAATTTCCTTTTACTGGGTTATTAACCTTTACATATGTAGTGCTTTCACCAAAATTTAAGCCTCAAATCCTTCAGGTTTAAAAAAAAACCGCATAAAAAGAAATAACATTTTTATTTTATTTTACCCAAAGTACTAATCCGATTTCTTTGTAATTTGGATATGTTGTATACACAATTAAGGTTGCTTTCTAAAAAAAAAATTAATGAATTATCTCTTGAAAAAATAGAAAAAAATCGAGTTAACAATTTTCAAAAAAATAAGAAAAATACGTGCGAGATTGCGACAATTTCCAAATTTATATATTTTATGTAGAATTTAATAATGTATAACATATAAATTTTTTAATAACTAAAATCGGGATTAACAGTGTGAAAAACTTGAATTTGTACGGTCAGCCTTATAAGTAGCTGCACACTTTAATACTTTGTCACATTAACGTCATGTTTGAACTGCTGCACTAATCCGTGAAAGGCGTTAGAGCGACAAGGTACAAAAGTGTGCAGCTACTTATGAGGCTGACTGTACCATCCCATACATTATTTTCAAACAAAATAACTTCTACGTATTACACTATGAAGTTATATTTACAACGCATTTTGAATTTGGAACGAGACTTATTTTACTGACAAGGAAAGGTACCCAACTGTCCGGCTCCGATTTTGTTGATTTTGATATATGTTAGAGAGTAGTTTAAAATAACAGACACGTATTTTTTTTTAGCGGCCCACACTCAACCTGTTGGGAGAAATTGACCTCCAAAGTACTGAAAAGTGACTAAACCCTCTAACTTATACACGGTGTAACACGAGAAAACCGAATAATTTTAACAGTGTGTTCCTAAGGCCGTAAGAAACAAAAAAGATTATATGAACCCAGGTCGAAATATGATTTTAATTTTTGTTATGTTTTCATACATAATAAATTAATTATTTTTTCTACACCAGTAAATCAACACCTTAGGATAAGCTGGCAACGTTTCTTATTGTTATCTCTTTTCATTAGAAGAGGCAGACATACTCATAGAGCAATTTCCTTGTCAAACAAATCGTTTCAAAGCAGGATTTACGTACAAATGCAAACGAAACTTCTTACTACGTTTGCAATTGTTATCTCTTTTCATTAGAAGAGGCAGACATACTCATAGAGCAATTTCCTTGTCAAACAAATCGTTTCAAAGCAGGATTTACGTACAAATGCAAACGAAACTTCTTACTACGTTTGCAATTGTTATCTCTTTCCATTAGAAGAGTTAAGTAACACTTGGAGTCAGGCATTATTGTTTAAAAAAATATGAAATGAACAAGTGGCCATGGCCTACCAGCAGTAAGCCAGTAAAAGTAAGCAAAATATTACTGAGACTAAATAAATTAAATGGATTTTTTTAAAGCAAAGTTACAAAAAGTAGCCCAGAAACAGTTATTTTGAACTGTCATGGGTACTCCTTACATCAAACTGAAAACTACTGGCCACTTCATTCCGCAATCATAATGACATTAATGACTTACATTGCGTCATTGACATTGTTGTTATTGATATAAGATTTGTACGACGTACATTTTGATTTTCACAACGTAACTTTTATTATCTTGTACTGGTATTTATTATCTTGTCAGCCTTATCTAGTTGTTAAACTAGGCATAAGACGTTACAAAGTGTCTTCAGAAATAATGAATGTTAAATTGAAGTATTGACTTATGGAACGGAGACGTGGTCCCTCACAGTGAGCCTTTTAAATAAGCTCAGAGTTACTCAGCGTGCTATGGAGAGAGCTGCTCGGAGTTTCTCTACGGGATGGAATCAGAATTGAAGAAATCCGTGGAAGAACCAAAGTCACCGACATAGTTCTCAGAGTCTGCAAGCTGAAGTGGCAATGGGCTGGACACATTGCTCGTAGAACTGATGGCCGGTGGGGTGATAAGGTTCTCGAGTGCAGACCACGGACCGGGAGACGCGGTGTCGGTCGGCCCCCTATTAGATGGACCGACGACCTGGTGAAAGTCGCCGGACACCGGTAGATGCAGAAGGCGTGTGACCGTTCGTGGTGGAAGTCTTTGGGGGAGACCTACGTCCAGCAGAGGACGTCCCCGGGTTGAAATGATGCAAATAAAAGCATGTATGGTATGCTTTTACTTAATAAATAAAATAAAAGAATTTTGTGTATTATTTCGTATAATTTGTGGATAACATGAATTGCATAAGTAAGATTAATTAGTAATTACAATAATAAAACGAAATGTTTACAAAATTAACTCGCAACAAGACTCGTACTACTCCTGTCGACAGTATTCATTCATAAACAAATAAAAATAAACTGCATATCATAAAAATATTACATCCATTAAGATTCCGTTAAGTACTTACCATCTGAGGCCCGTGGCAAATTCATTGGATGGGGCCCTCTCAGTAAAATCGTCATGTTACTCCTGAGCTCGCAGCCTCTCGAGCCGGAAGGCTGTCTCGGGCCGAGGGGCCTCTCGGGCTGGGGGCCCGTGGCATTTTGCCGACTTGCCACCCTGTAGTTACGCCACTGGTATGTACCCAGTGCGTTGCTGTCGGTGTCTTTCTTACACTTTGCTACTTGATACTCCAACGAACTGGTAATAGCACGAATACTTTTAATCCGTCGGCTTCATCATTATCACCATTTCTTCAGCCTGTTACCGCCACTGGTGAGCACTCGAGTACGCCATTCATCGAAACCCGATCATATGCTGTGCTAATCTAATCCAAAATTGATCCGGCTTGCCTTCAGTAATTACAATGTTCCAAGATTTGTGAAAGTTTCTTCATATTTGTTTTTTTTGTCATAGCATTCAATTGAATATTGGATTATTAATATTAATTTATCGATATTTTTACGTTTTTGGAGAAAAAATATTAAGCTGACGTTGACATGTAAACATACTAATGACGGTTCTGAATGAAAGTCAATTTACAGTCAACTTAGACGTGGCGGGCTCGCAACGTCGCAATTGTAAGGGTGTTTTGTACTGGAGATTGCATTACGACTTTTTTAAACATAAACGCAAATATCTCAAAAACCAAGCTGAATCTAGCAAACATTATACGACAATTTTAACTCCAAATAATGTCGGGAATACGCTGTTAAAATTATTCGGTTTCCTCGTGTAACACCGTGTATAGAGATAGTATTTAAAAAAAATGCAAGTTTCATAGCGGTTTGATTATAAATGTTTAAGAAGATGAAAAAATAATGAGCACGTGTTTTGTTATATCGGCTAAAACTAATATTATAAAAAAATCCCTTCAAAGATCATTGAAGATACACTTCCTGTGGTATTTTTTTATAATATTAGTTTTAGCCGATATAACAAAACACGTGCTCATTATTTTTTCATCTTCTTAAACATTTATAATCAAACCGCTATGAAACTTGCATTTTTTTTTAAATACTATCTCTATATAAGTTAGAGGGTTTAGTCACTTTTCAGTACTTTGGAGGTCAATTTCTCCCAACAGGTTGAGTTTGGGCCGCTAAAAAAAAATACGTGTCTGTTATTTTAAACTACTCTCTAACATATATCAAAATCAACAAAATCGGAGCCGGACAGTTGGGTACCTTTCCTTGTCAGTAAAATAAGTCTCGTTCCAAATTCAAAATGCGTTGTAAATATAACTTCATAGTGTAATACGTAGAAGTTATTTTGTTTGAAAATAATGTATGGGATGGTACAAATTCAAGTTTTTCACACTGTTAATCCCGATTTTAGTTATTAAAAAATTTATATGTTATACATTATTAAATTCTACATAAAATATATAAATTTGGAAATTGTCGCAATCTCGCACGTATTTTTCTTATTTTTTTGAAAATTGTTAACTCGATTTTTTTCTATTTTTTCAAGAGATAATTCATTAATTATTTTTTTAGAAAGCGACCTTAATTGTATATACAACATATCCAAATTACAAAGAAATCGGATTAGTACTTTGGGTAAAATAAAATAAAAAATTTATTTCTTTTTATGCGGTTTTTTTTTAAACCTGAAGGATTTGAGGCTTAAATTTTGGTGAAAGCACTACATATGTAAAGGTTAATAACCCAGTAAAAGGAAATTATTTTTTTCGCTAAGGGCAGTTTCGCCATGCTTACCCGGCTATACCCTTTATCACGGTATTTATTAAGTACTAGACTTAGATTTTCTATTTAATTTTTCTCATCTGTCACCGCTTGCCCTATCTCCCCCTTTTGCAATGACGTTCATTTTTGGGACACCTCTTGTATGTCAATAATGTCAATTTGTTATCAGTAATGTTGATTGTCATTACAACTTGCAGTAGTAAAAGTGATCGGGTGTAGCAGCTGCGTGGCGCACACGGTGGGCAGCGTGCTGGGCGCGGCGCGGCGCGCGGCCGACGCGGCCTTCGCCGAGCTGCTGGCGCGCGCGCTGCGGGCGGGAGGCTCCGAGCGGCGGCTCGCGCACCTCGTGCGGCTCGGGACCAGTGAGTAGTGATCGGGTGTAGCAGCTGCGGGGCGCACACGGTGGGCAGCGTGCTGGGCGCGGCGCGGCGCGCGGCCGACGCGGCCTTCGCCGAGCTGCTGGCGCGCGCGCTGCGGGCGGGAGGCTCCGAGCGGCGGCTCGCGCACCTCGTGCGGCTCGGGACCAGTGAGTAGTGATCGGGTGTAGCAGCTGCGGGGCGCACACGGTGGGCAGCGTGCTGGGCGCGGCGCGGCGCGCGGCCGACGCGGCCTTCGCCGAGCTGCTGGCGCGCGCGCTGCGGGCGGGAGGCTCCGAGCGGCGGCTCGCGCACCTCGTGCGGCTCGGGACCAGTGAGTAGTGATCGGGTGTAGCAGCTGCGGGGCGCACACGGTGGGCAGCGTGCTGGGCGCGGCGCGGCGCGCGGCCGACGCGGCCTTCGCCGAGCTGCTGGCGCGCGCGCTGCGGGCGGGAGGCTCCGAGCGGCGGCTCGCGCACCTCGTGCGGCTCGGGACCAGTGAGTAGTGATCGGGTGTAGCAGCTGCGGGGCGCACACGGTGGGCAGCGTGCTGGGCGCGGCGCGGCGCGCGGCCGACGCGGCCTTCGCCGAGCTGCTGGCGCGCGCGCTGCGGGCGGGAGGCTCCGAGCGGCGGCTCGCGCACCTCGTGCGGCTCGGGACCAGTGAGTAGTGATCGGGTGTAGCAGCTGCGGGGCGCACACGGTGGGCAGCGTGCTGGGCGCGGCGCGGCGCGCGGCCGACGCGGCCTTCGCCGAGCTGCTGGCGCGCGCGCTGCGGGCGGGAGGCTCCGAGCGGCGGCTCGCGCACCTCGTGCGGCTCGGGACCAGTGAGTAGTGATCGGGTGTAGCAGCTGCGGGGCGCACACGGTGGGCAGCGTGCTGGGCGCGGCGCGGCGCGCGGCCGACGCGGCCTTCGCCGAGCTGCTGGCGCGCGCGCTGCGGGCGGGAGGCTCCGAGCGGCGGCTCGCGCACCTCGTGCGGCTCGGGACCAGTGAGTAGTGATCGGGTGTAGCAGCTGCGGGGCGCACACGGTGGGCAGCGTGCTGGGCGCGGCGCGGCGCGCGGCCGACGCGGCCTTCGCCGAGCTGCTGGCGCGCGCGCTGCGGGCGGGAGGCTCCGAGCGGCGGCTCGCGCACCTCGTGCGGCTCGGGACCAGTGAGTAGTGATCGGGTGTAGCAGCTGCGGGGCGCACACGGTGGGCAGCGTGCTGGGCGCGGCGCGGCGCGCGGCCGACGCGGCCTTCGCCGAGCTGCTGGCGCGCGCGCTGCGGGCGGGAGGCTCCGAGCGGCGGCTCGCGCACCTCGTGCGGCTCGGGACCAGTGAGTAGTGATCGGGTGTAGCAGCTGCGGGGCGCACACGGTGGGCAGCGTGCTGGGCGCGGCGCGGCGCGCGGCCGACGCGGCCTTCGCCGAGCTGCTGGCGCGCGCGCTGCGGGCGGGAGGCTCCGAGCGGCGGCTCGCGCACCTCGTGCGGCTCGGGACCAGTGAGTAGTGATCGGGTGTAGCAGCTGCGGGGCGCACACGGTGGGCAGCGTGCTGGGCGCGGCGCGGCGCGCGGCCGACGCGGCCTTCGCCGAGCTGCTGGCGCGCGCGCTGCGGGCGGGAGGCTCCGAGCGGCGGCTCGCGCACCTCGTGCGGCTCGGGACCAGTGAGTAGTGATCGGGTGTAGCAGCTGCGGGGCGCACACGGTGGGCAGCGTGCTGGGCGCGGCGCGGCGCGCGGCCGACGCGGCCTTCGCCGAGCTGCTGGCGCGCGCGCTGCGGGCGGGAGGCTCCGAGCGGCGGCTCGCGCACCTCGTGCGGCTCGGGACCAGTGAGTAGTGATCGGGTGTAGCAGCTGCGGGGCGCACACGGTGGGCAGCGTGCTGGGCGCGGCGCGGCGCGCGGCCGACGCGGCCTTCGCCGAGCTGCTGGCGCGCGCGCTGCGGGCGGGAGGCTCCGAGCGGCGGCTCGCGCACCTCGTGCGGCTCGGGACCAGTGAGTAGTGATCGGGTGTAGCAGCTGCGGGGCGCACACGGTGGGCAGCGTGCTGGGCGCGGCGCGGCGCGCGGCCGACGCGGCCTTCGCCGAGCTGCTGGCGCGCGCGCTGCGGGCGGGAGGCTCCGAGCGGCGGCTCGCGCACCTCGTGCGGCTCGGGACCAGTGAGTAGTGATCGGGTGTAGCAGCTGCGGGGCGCACACGGTGGGCAGCGTGCTGGGCGCGGCGCGGCGCGCGGCCGACGCGGCCTTCGCCGAGCTGCTGGCGCGCGCGCTGCGGGCGGGAGGCTCCGAGCGGCGGCTCGCGCACCTCGTGCGGCTCGGGACCAGTGAGTAGTGATCGGGTGTAGCAGCTGCGGGGCGCACACGGTGGGCAGCGTGCTGGGCGCGGCGCGGCGCGCGGCCGACGCGGCCTTCGCCGAGCTGCTGGCGCGCGCGCTGCGGGCGGGAGGCTCCGAGCGGCGGCTCGCGCACCTCGTGCGGCTCGGGACCAGTGAGTAGTGATCGGGTGTAGCAGCTGCGGGGCGCACACGGTGGGCAGCGTGCTGGGCGCGGCGCGGCGCGCGGCCGACGCGGCCTTCGCCGAGCTGCTGGCGCGCGCGCTGCGGGCGGGAGGCTCCGAGCGGCGGCTCGCGCACCTCGTGCGGCTCGGGACCAGTGGGTGCCTCTTGTTGCCTTGTAGTACCACAGATAACTATTATGCCCTGCCAACACGAAACGCGGTATCTCAGGAAAAACTCCTGTACCAAGTGCAACCTTAATACCAACAGGAGAGGATTGAATCTGCTTGAGCTGTTGAATTTGAGAATACTCTGACAAATGAATAGGGCGGATGGCACTAATCGTGGCCAGGCCGTTCACCCGACTTAAATCGACTCGTTTTTTTTTTACTCAGGAGAACAAAACAAATAAGAGGAGCAAAATTTTCTATTCGGGTGAATGGGCTGGCCACGAAATAGTGCCAGCCCGCCCTATCCACCTGCTGTCGGGATATTCCCGATCGAGGAACGCTCATAATGTACGAGGTTTTTTTTTACAAAAACGGATCGCTACTACCATGTTATCTATTAACCCACCGTCAAGAAGCAGTGTTCGCACTGTTGTTACGGTGTGGGATAACCGGTAAAATTACTAGATACAGCCATCTTGGTCTTCAAGATTGGCAACGCATTTGAAGTCTTAGGATAGCAGTCTTGAGATTGTAGTCTTGACAATTCAAATGTCCGATCCGCCACAGGCCCGAGTGCTCGTGTACCTTCTCTTTGCTTTAATCTTTTGAACGACACAATTGGCTCTGGCCATCAACTGAAAGTCGTGCCACTGACACCACCGTCTCGGCCACAGCCAAGCACAAGTTAAAGATTAAAAGAGACTTAGTTTCGTATGTATTAAGTTGTAATTTGCATAACATAGCAAACATGCTTGGTGTGTGGTGTGAGTGACACATTTTGTTTTTGGCGCAAGGCGTTCAAAAGTTTTAAAAACTATGGGTTTTTGTTGCAGATCTACTATTTAATAAGAAGGAGTCCTCTTCCCGTTCGGAGCCGCGGCAACAGCGTGCGCAGGCGCACAGTCAGCTGCTGGGCTGCGCGCTAGCTGCAGCACCAGGCGTTGCACGCGCGCTCGACAAGGGCTTCGCGCTATTACAGCGCCCGCAGTTCAACAAGCAGGTCATACTCTCTATTATCTATTATTGCAAGGGACTTAAAGCCAAAAAAGGAATGAAAAACAATGTTGTAGTAAAATTGGATAAAGTTGCCAAATTCATTCCGAACAGCGAATTTATTAACTCGTTTTTGGCTAAACTACGCTTGCAATAGACGCAAAAACATACTATGCATTAATATATTTTCGCTATACTGCGTTTTATTACTGCTTAATTAAACGCGTAATTTAGAGAGAAAATCCATCGTTTTGAGTTCAGTTCTTTATTTCTTGTCAATGTAGTAAAACAATACTTTCTTTTGTTACAGTTGGTGTACAATTTGCTCGACTTATGTATTATGGAGCTGTTTCCTGAATTATGTGCCACAGATAACAAATCACGGGATGAACCAAAGAGTTGAGACAGTATGGTTGTAGACACTGTATCCAAATTTGTATCTCTATAAGTATTATGAAAACGTCCTATGCATTTTTTTAAATCGCAAGTGCTTGCTAGTGATATCACGTTCTTAAACTGTTTTGCAAACAGTCTTGTGCGATTTGTATTAAACTGTAAATATTATAATGTATAATATTAGATTATTATATTTTTATAATAATAGATAATTTTATTAATATTTATTAATGGCCTTGATCCATGATTGAGGTAAACAGACCAGATAAAGATAAAATGGAGAAACAATGTTTTCGACACGGAATGGTGAAATAAAAATATTTTCATAAAAATGACTAGTTTTATTTGACTACTAGCAAAAGCTCACTGCTATTCGCTTTCGTCAACCTTCGTCAGAAATCATTTTTATTGCGCATAAGTAGGTTGGTTACGTTCGTTACGTATCCTTAGATGCCCGAAGGCCAAACCACCCAGAAATAGAAGCTCTCCGCCGAATACCAGTGGGACTATGGGTAAATTGGGCTCTCCCGGCAAACTGTCTTTGTCGTGGGTCTTAATTAATTTCAGTAATGAAAAGTGATAACGTCATGCAAATAGGGCATTTTAGTACACACAATATACAATATTGGTCCATAAATGTTAGAATAATCAATCAGTTATCAATACTACAGTTAGTGTGCGTTAGGATAAATAATTATTTCATCACACTTGCTCGTAAACAGTATCTAAACATACAGGTTAACTGGGCCGTAAGCCCCATATAAAACCCTCGACCTTTTTTTTTCATGAAAACCTAGGTCGGTAAGTAATTTTTTTTAATTTATAGCGCAGCACACCGTTCATGCAAGTTCAAGCAAGGAGTTTACACGAAATTGAAAAATTGTTTTAAAATGTTATCTAAACAAACCCCAACCTGTGTTGAACAAATAAAAAATACTATGACTATGACTATGACAGTAATTTCATTGCAATCTCGCTACATGTTATAAATTTTAATAAATAAGTTTTTATTGCCTTATAATTTCATTTATTTACTCGCAAATGTGATGAAAAACATTGTATGTTTCAAGGGCGGTACGGGAATTACGAACCTCGACTCAGACAGAAAGCCCTCAGTCTTCGACTTCGGGCTTCTACTAGAGCCTCGGTCGTAATTCCTTACTTACCGCCCTTAATACACAATGTACTATTGTGATTAATGGTAGTAAGGAATAATAAAATAGGGGATATAACTTAAGGGATTGCAATAATGAAAATCACATGCAAAAACGAAACGCAGTGACAGTTCAACCATATGAAAGAAGCCACGATACAGTCAGTTAACCCTACTAAATCAAGTTTTACTTTGATGCTCGGTATTATAACGACTTTTTAGCCCTTTTTAACTAGGAAGCTTTACCGTTTTGCAGCTAACTTCACAATACTTTTTGACAAGCCAATCTTGTGTCCGAATTACGCGTCTGTCACAAACGGTAACGTTATCTCACTCTCACTATTCATTATTCATGCATGAAAGAATGAAACAAACGTATTTCGTATTAGTATAACCCGGACCACGGCTTGGCAAGCGAAGCACAGCAAACTCAGCGAATGTCAATTTATTTACAGTAGAAAGTAAAAGGCGATGGGTGTGTGCTTTGTGTTTTGTATGTTTAGTTACGAAGAATTAAATTCTGTAGCTCGTAGTGTAAAATAATAGTAACGATTTCTCATAAAATATTAGCTAATGTTATTGAACGTTAGATATAAGTACATTTTTATAAATTCCAAGGCAAACTGAGTTTGTTATGCATCTAAAATCAAACACTAATTAGACAATCGTTCCTAACATTAAGTGTTATGTTTTCGTTAAGTGCTGAAGTGCTCCGCTAGAACTCAAACGAAAACAACGAATCGTAGTGATAACATGTTTGTATAATAATTGTAAATTATCAACAATGGGTATTCTGAGAAGGTCGACCGCGCGTAAACATGGTGAGAGCATCTGAGCGCGTTCGAGATTCAAACATTCGAAATGGCTTCGCCATGCCAAAAAGGCGGGATGAGGCTAAGCGAGGCTCTAGACAACATGCAGTTAGCTTACAACCCTATCACTAAGCAACTGCATTTTGTGAGTCCTAAAGTGAAACCACCTGAGGATACTGCTGATGACATAGACAAACTGTCTAAGAAGAGCAGTTTCAGCGATGAAGGCAACTTTTCCATTTCGACTTGTGAGAAAAGTGATACCAGTGATTCTCCGAAGAGCACTTTGAATTGGGGTGGCAGTGTGAGTGGACACCAGAGGGGCAAAGATGGTGGTTCATTTTCAAGCACAGTATCTAGCTTATCAGAATGCTCCCTGGGCTCTAGTGCTTCAAAGGACGATGAAGTTGGCGAGGGACCGTCTGAGCAGGACAGGGCTAAGCTGAAGAAAAAAGGATTGTCTGGATTCTTTAGCAGGTTAGTTATTATTTTATATTTATTCATGTTTATGTTTTGTATTTGTGATTCTGCCATTGTTTCTGGTTTTTATTTACATGTTAATTTCCATTGATTCTAAACCTAATTTATTGAGGCTCTTTGAAACATAGTTTTTGTATTATTTGAAAGTTCTAGCATTCTCAATAAACTGATCATTCTTCTATGAGAGAGCTAAAGTTTGTCATTAAAAATATTTCCAGTATATTCTTGCTGTTAGCAAACAAACAACAGATTTATTAACGAGATATCATTATTGTTCAACGCAAATTACACATTATTGTAATGAAGTGTTATAATGACAGATTGTGGTAGATTTAAGAGATGGTGATAAGTTATCAGTAAGATAAGAAGTTTATGAGTACCTGCTACTTTATGTTGATTTATATAATACCTGTTCAGTGATCATTCTTTACGTCATTGATACCTAGACGTAAATAGTAAGTTTCAGATTTTATGAAGCTTTATTGAGGAATAAAATTCTGAATAATCGGAATCTGTATTTCTAAGTCCCAACATAAAAGATGACATTGCATATGTAATCTGGGAAATGTGAATAAGGACCCAATAAATATTAATAATGATAGGGTAGTTAATAAAGTAACACATTATATTAGTAAAAATTTAATAATAACAGTTTATTAGAATAAATATTCTCCTATTACAATTAAGGAATGCTTATTAATAGTATATGTATGAAAAATATTATGCAGTCTTTGCAATATTTAATTACGGTTATGTTAAAGTTAGTGTACTTCCATTCCGAAGGTCTCCTTATCTATTTGGACTAGTTCACATGACATATCAAATAATCTCTTCTGATTCTCTAAATTCTTTGAGAATTTGTTGCTAATGCCTTCAATACAGTTACTGATGTATAAACCGCCTCTCATTTCTAAATCTTTGTTGAAACACGCATGGAGAATTGAAATGGCACCCTTTGCTGGTGTTTTGAAGAATATCTTCATTGCCCATGGAAAATATGTTCTAAAAAATGTACCATCAAACAATTCCGTGTCAACAATCCCTGGGTGTACGGAATAGCTTCTTACTTTGTCGCCAGTTTCTTCTAGAAGTTTGTTCACATACCTCGCTGTCATTAACTGTAACAAAAAAAAATACAATTGCAAAAGTTCACCTTTCACGAACAGAGTAAGGTCTGCGTTGAATGCATGTTTGGTGAGAGTGACATTTGTATGTCTGGTAATGGTCTTCATATTCTTCTTATGGTCTTAAATGACTGTATTGTTATTGTAGTAGGATGTAAAATTACAAAACAGTTATTACCTGTGCTAGTTTAGACTGAGCATAAGCTGCTGATGTGTCATAGTATTCCTTGGAATTTAAGTCATCAAAGAAAATCTTTCCTGGGTGATGCGCGCATGACGTCACACTTACAATCCTAGAGCACTCTCCAATGGTTCCACCTTTTTTCAGCGCTGGCAACAATAAATGTGTCAAGTAAAAATGTCCGATGTGATTGACAGCCAATTGAGATTCGACTCCATCTTCGGTCAGTTTATAATCTCCAAACATAATTCCCGCATTGTTCACCAAAAGATTGACTTTAGGGTACTTCTTCAAAACACTCTCCGCAAACTCCTTTACAGACTTCAAAGAGAGTAAATCTAATGGGAGTGCGTGTAGATTTTCACCATTTTCAAATTGTTCAGAGAGTTTCTTCGCCAATTCAGGCTTCCTGACTCCCATAATAACGATCATTTTCGCCTTTAGCAATCCTCTGATAACTTCAGTGCCGATACCGCGCGCTCCTCCGGTGATAACAGCGATTTTGTTATTCGCCTCTGGCAACACTATCTTGTTTCTCGTTATGTTGACCCAGTCGTCGATAAGGCCTCCGAGGCCGGCTCCTTGCATCTCAACCGTGTACCGTAGCTCCAACAAGATGTGTTTTATTGGTCTATGTCTATTTAAGTACCAATAAACGCCTAGACCAGTAATTATGACAGCAGAAGCGACCGCGAGCGACATTTTTGAGGTTATGTTATCGTCCGTACGACGCGACGCGGCGGTTGCACTGCCGATGCTTGCTTTCACCTGACTGGAAATCCTCGACGCTTTCTCTTTGTCCGTGTTTGTATTCTTATTGTACCGTTACATGGGTTTTCGATATGGTATTTGTCACGGTTTTGTTAGGAATTTTGATATATTCATTAGCTTTTGTTTGGTTGGACACTAATCGGGCGACTTGGGCGTTGGAACTGACGCGGGTGACGCCTTATCGAGAACTTGACTCGGCAATTGATGCTTATTGTATGTTCTTTATGAGTTGATGGGTTTTCAGCGCTGTTTGGATTTAGAATTTTGTAATTTAAATTTAGAATATGAACATTTAAAATAAGAAATAAAAATATTTTTATCACAAAAAACCCGCACCGTTTATACGACTCGCGGCAAACTGACGGACTCAAGCCAAAAGATAGGCAACTCATGTGCCCATTCATACCTAAGTACTTAAGATAATTTGCATTCATTTGCTAATATTAGCCTATTTCTGTTTCTAGGAACTGCTCCATGTTTGCTAATACGATTTGCGAATCGAATTATCCTACGAAAACATAATGCTATTAGATTCCAATGACGCATGCGTGTATTGCTGTGGTATTCTAATTATGTTGACCACAGTAAAACCAGACTGGTTCTAAGTTTTTAATATTGTAGCGATCCCCGTTCGGGTAACGGTTTTAATTCAATAATCAAGATAGAGTCGATGCCCCTTTCAAGCCTAGTCTGATGGTACGATGGTCTTGTCCACAGCAGATGGCAAGCCTAAAACTTAAACCATCTGTCTTCTGTTATTTGTATCAAGATTAAAAACCCTACCGTAAGGAGTGCACAGAATATGTAAATAGGTACATATGTCTGTCTCTGTCGTTTTCGTGGAGTTCTTCGATAGGCTGACGCTGTGATATGTTGTTTAATTTTCTGAAAAACATCGTGGAAGGAATGCGATTAGAATAGTATTTAGGATAGTGACGTGAAATGAGAGGCAATTGTGCCCAAGCCGATGAAATTTGTGGATAGAAGTTTATTTCTCATTCAAACATGACATGTGTAGAGAAAAGTTTAGCGGCTAAATCTTGATACAGCTACCGCACAGGCTGCAGCGTCTAGAAAGCAAAATCGCTGCGTTCTATACAATCACAAATCTTACAGCTCCGCTTCAAAAGCACGCTGCATGGTTACCGCTCCATGTGGCCCTTTGCATTGATTACTGGAGCATACAAATAATCCCGCCTCCGCCATCAAACATCAAGCTTTTTTGGAACAGCCTACCCTACATATTCCCGAGACGAATAGCACCTGATTCATATTTTAAAAGGAATTCCAGTTATTAAGCACAATGTAACAGGCATTCAAACTTATTATGTACATGCACTACGTATTGAGAACGGAATGCAAATGTTGACGTCATTCTGCAGCCTGACGACGTAACGTTAAAGTATACATCTGAACTCAGATTTAAGACTAAAATGAATCATCCTTGGAGCTCCTGTGAGGAGCCAACAATGTTGTAAATTGTAAACGCCATTATGTATGCTGAGTGGCCTCTGAATTTTGGTAATGTCGAGGTTACAACCACGACTTTGTGGAATATCGTAAACGTTTAAGTAATCAGCGCTGCAGATAATGTCATGAATTTGCTTATTATCAGGATATATGATATTAAACACGTAATTTATTATCTGATTGGTAATATCACAAAAGCTGAGTCATTGAACGGATTAAATATTAGTTTGGCTGTCAGGTTAGATTATTTGAAATGAATATGTTTGATCCAAAACATGTTAGAAATAAGAGAGTCGGTTTGCAGATGGTTAGAATAAGATAAGATGCAATGTGGCCGTGGTAGACACCTGCCGGAACATATCGCCATAACCTTATGTAGATGCATCCCGAATGTGTCTACTTATTTAACTGGTCATCTAAGAGAGCAAAACAAAGGTAATGGAAGATTCGTTTGAATCCTTTCAAATCCAATATAAGTATATTGTATCAAAGATATCTACATTATATATATCGCCAAAATAGTTTTTCATGTATGCACACTGTGAAATTGAAAAAAACCTCATATCGAGAATCACAGCTAACCCAACACACTACATAAGTCAACGTAACTTTTACGTAAGTACAATGGCCTATTCCCTTCGCCCGGCACTTGACCGGGGAACCTGTTTAAGAGCATGCCTCTACCAGCCAATCCCTTTCACCAATACACCTGACCTTGGCATCTGTGCTATAAACCTCGCACTACATTGCCGCTTCCTTTAAAATAAAGCAAAGAAAGCCTTTCTTTCCGACGGCAATGGAAACTACAATGAGGATAAAGTCGTTTTAAGAAAGCAAGTGCTAGTTGTTAGTGTAATTTTAACAAACAAAGACATACTGCAACAGAAATATGGAGTCATTGTCCAAATATACGCAGGTACTTGGTTAGTGCTTATTATAATGCAGTGGCTGCGGCAGGTGTTGATAAAACGACCTGTTTTCTTTGTGAATTTTATTCAACTTGTAATGCTCACGTTCGATGCGTCGCGTCACCTGATACTTCGAATGCATCTGCGAGGTGCATTTGGCCGTAAAGGTAGAAAAAAGTTTGCACACAGCGTCTTCGCGGACAAAGGAAAAAGTAACCCGAAGAGCGTATACATGGACGATTTTATAAACTGTCTAAAATGTTTCGATTTCAAGACATACGAGGCCGACAAGTTTGACAACTTCAATGTTCATTTCCGTGTCATGTCCCCGTCTGCCTATAATGCGGTGTGATGGCATTCAATAAAATTTGCATTAGTGGCTTGCGGTTTCTTTCATTCACAAGTATGCTCATTGTAAGGCCTAAATGTGAAGTTCAACAGATTTTGCATTTTTGCTTTGTAAATCAAGCCTTCCCTTTGTATTTATCGTGATTCAGTCACGTTGGCTAATTAATTATCACAAGAGTGTTTCCACTACTGCTTGCATGTAAGGTAAGTAGGTTGTCTAATCTCATTCTTAAGTTTTACTTCCTTAGTGACACGGAATTTTGCCATTTACGATTTTGCAGCTGCTTATTGTTAATAGGTTTCACGAGTTACGTGGACTACGCGTATTTCAATGGTATTTACTGGTATAATAGGAATTAATCGCACTCCATCAGAATTGTGCGCTATTGGGTCATTGTTTGCGTGAACAATGTGGTAATTTGATTTTGTTCGTAATCGTCATAAGGTTTCTTGGGAAAAAAAAACACGCGCAGGTAGAATGATGAAGTTATTTATTATCATATAACCCTGACACAAAAACTGACACTTCATCTGACAAATTATTATTATTATTAGATAAGTACCCAATCAGCTTTTGTCTCGTTTTATAAGTGCTTTGTCTTCTTACTCAGATTCTATAATATCATAGCCATTCCTTATCTTTCACTTGCTTTGCCCTGAATTTACTTATTACCCAGTGACTAATTACGCCTTAATAATCTTTTTGGTCACCTTGTTTTCAAGACATACTGACTCATACGAATCCGTTATGGATACAATTTGTTTATAAAAGAGTCGTTCTTTGAACCATCAGTGTTTTTGCTGTACAAAAGGTTGGGTTAAAATAAGTTGATTCGTATGATTCACATAATGAATACTTTGTTGAATTTGATCAAGTATCCGATTATACAACTCGATAACAAATATTGGAGACGTCGATGTAACAAGGTTAATACTAACTTACCAACCTTCAATTCCGGGAATGAAGCCAATTTCGCTACGAAGGGTTGTAAAGCTTACCTCTCGTAAAATGAAATTGGCCTTTGAGCCTTGAAATAAACCGGAATAAATTTCGCAAAGGAAACTAAAACGCAAGATGGGCCGGTGTAGGTTGGATGAGAGGAGCTGAAGATATCTGAGGATCGGGAGCAGTTGGCGTGCATTGGGAGAGGCCTTTGTCCAGCAGTGGACTAATATGGGCTGATCATGATAAATGTCTTACAGAAACGTATTGTTATCAACTTATCAATTAATAAATATTTTTGAAGGACCCCGGATGGAGACAGATAATATGTCTAAAACATTCCTCGAATGATAATCTTTTTTACGCAATAGGTACCTTATCTTTTATCTTTCGCTGTGGTTACGAAATGAACAATTCGCGTGAGAGTAGAGAAATAAAAGTAACAGATCATTACAATAACAATGCCTAACGCCGACGAAGCTAATAAATCACTCTGTGAAAGTAATTCAGACTATGGGAGCCACACAAGATTCGGCCCAGTGAGAAAATTCACTATACGGAAGTTATTCATAACTTTTTATCACTTGTTATGAAATTAAATGTTCTTTGTTAAAGCTAGCAGTGAAATTTAAAAGTTTTGAAATGTTTAATGTGCCTACACTGAATGTTGTAAATTGTGGGCGCCGCTTTCGTTTTGCATAACGGCCTAAACATAAGCCTCGAATTATAAATTCATGGAATAATAAAAAAACGTTCATACCAAATCGTTTTATTTCGGTTGTAAGGTTTATAACTTGCTTGGATATAAAAGAAATAAGGTCACGACGGTCTCAAATGCTCGTGTCTATAGAAGTTCCGAATCGAGCAATCTTTTGTAGTGCTGTTAAGGACTATTCAATTGAGAAGGTCGTTCGAATGTTGAATGAATGAACGAAATGTCTATTTATATCGAGAGGGGCAATTTAAACTATTGAAGTTGTCCGTGTTGTCACTTATGTCAGAAGTGACCGTATGTCAGCCACAATCAAGCATAACTGTACTTTGTGTTGATAAATGGTATGGTATGTGGAACTTGATTCAACGTTACTTGAAATTATGATATTTTGGTAAGTAATTCATGGACTAATATAGGTATTATTAGTCCAAGTAGAGTTTCAAGAAACACTCTTTTTATCGCGTGGCTAATATCTTTTGAATTAAAGTCCTCAGATATCTTAAGGATCAAATTAAGCTCCACAATAGAGCAAAAGAGGAGTGGAATTTTAACGACTTTACGTTTGTTGACCTGCCGTCAAAAGCCGAGTGTGTCGGAATTTATCCGCATCGCTGTCGACGGGGAGTAAATTTTAATCTATACGTGCTTCACATCCCAATGCACGAATTAACATTTCATAAAAAGCTTGTAATTGCTTTAAGCATTTGAAATTTCAGCATTTTTTTAAAAGGTGTCCTAAAAAAACATGCTAAATGTCGAAAGGACTATCACATTTAGGTTATTAGGTTAAGTATAACTATATTGTATCGTAATATCCGTATGAGAATTATTTATTGACAAGGCTCCGCGTCGATCGCCGGTCGATGTATAAATAAACAAGCGTTCCGGGAAAGTTTGTACGTCACTAAACTGATGAAGGCAAGCTGGCCACACAATTAACATTGACGAAGGTTCATTTGATGAGTTTATACTTGATTGGTTTTTCCTGTAATAGATGTAAATGTCATTAAAGCCAACGCAATATTTTAACAGGTTTTGTATGTATTTAACGTTTTTAGTGAAAGTGAAAGATATCTTGGGTTTGAGTTGAGGTTATAATTCGTACGGGAATTGACTTGTTATATTCTTTTTCACAGATCTAGATTTAGAGATTTAGATTACTTGGCATATATATTATATTAAAGCAGGGATGATCTTGATAGTAGACGGTTATTTGCATTTGAAACATAAAATTAAAAAAATCGTTAAAAATAATATTTTAGCAGAATCCTGTACTTTAATTTTCTTCAGATCAGAAGTGGGATTTTAAAGAAGAGCTGTTTTGCTTCGGAATTCCACAGTTCACATGTGTTAGTACTATCCTCCGTTAAATAAAGGAAGCCTGTTTAATCGGGAACATTGCTCCCATTCGAGCTACACTATCTGGAGCATGGGTTGGCCCATAAAACGTAGTCTCGCTACCCAAGAAGTGATTAAAGAATCTCGTTCGAGCATAAGACGTAAATGTATGCATTTCATACGATAACGTAATGATGTCATTCATTGTATGAGCTTAGTCTTCGTTTACCGTGTGAATTGCTGTTGCTGCCGATTCGTCATAACAAAAACTAAGATGCTATTTAATTCGTGTTCTGTTTAAAAATACCCATTCTGCGTAAATTCTTAATTATATTATTGCGCAAGTTCGTTCAGAAAACAAATTACAATGCTGGCCAAATTCATGTATGTTACGCAAAGCGCTGCACGGATTCTCAACTTGCTTTCGTTATTACGACACATTTAGGAAAATTTCTATTGTGCGACGCCATGAAATGGCTTTTATAGTACGGCTGTTACGCATAAGCATTTTTCCGCTTATTTACACCCGGTGATGGGAATCAAGACCTATCCAACAATGAGGCGTTTTATACATTATTTTAATGTTAGGCGATATAATCTGCAATTTGACATGCTAAATCTTCAAAGACTAGCGAGATTGACTGAGCAAGTCTTCATTTTGCATGTCAAGCAGTTTGATAGAGAGATTAGACGCGGATGAAAGTTATCTATCGATCGGCTTGTGTCGTGAGATCAAAGACGGAAGATATTATGTTTGATTTAATATTAATTTTACATCCAGTTCAGATTGTGTATCTTGCAGTAGAAAATTTAATACGACATCAAGATTAATCAGCTGTATAATGTAATGATTTATAATAAACGTGTATTATTTACAAATGTAATGTAAGTGAATGTTAAATATCGTCACATGGACATCTGTTTTTCAGTAACATCGATGAATTGTACAAAAGGACTGCGAGCAGTCTGTTCGTGCCACATATAATGTTGTTTGTGTTTTAAATTTACGTAATAGTGTAGTTTTGAATTGTGTGCAATGTCGGATACTGTGTAAGTAATATGACATTAAATTGTACCTTAACTTGTAGTTTAAGTGCGTTGTCTTCTTTATCATTGAGAATATGATACTCATCAGAAACGACAACTTATGATGTTGATTCCCGATGGAATTGTCACAAGAGTGGTGGATTAATAGAAAATATGAAAGAAAAACAGTTTTCCTGAACGAAACCATTGAAGTTTCGCAGCGAAATAGGGGTTCTTTTCCTCAATGGATCGTGCAAATATTTGTGTTTGCTATCCATTCGGTACGACGCGTGGGCCTACGTAAATAGGTCTTGGCCGCTCGCTTCCCGGACGCCCCTGGACTACAAGGTTATGCTAATGTAAGATTATCAATTTCTCTTACAAAATTCAAGTAGCCAGTCATACCACTTTATGGCAACTGGAATTTCTAAGCCGCCAGTTTCAAAGGGTTATTGATAAAGCAGAATACCTAATTAGGTTCTTAGTTTCGTACTAATCTAAAGCATGTAGCTAATAACATTTCCTTGGCATTTTGCAGCATTCAGGCTTATCAAGAGTTATTTTAATACGTTTAATGTCTTGGGAACCTTGACTTCTTGAAGTTGCGGTATGACGTCACCCGGCAATTTATTTGATGTGATGTGAAGCAGCTGGCAGTATATTAGAGCAATAAAATTATTTTTCTGTTCCATTAGTGACTGAAATGTTTATGCCATTTGGCGATCATCCCCGCTCTAAAGATAAACTCTTATATCACCACTTCGGAACATTTAAATTCATGACTAATGCTTTTGGCTAGACGTATAATCCTAGTAACTTTCTTACGTTTAGTTGCTTTTGCTTTCAATTATTTGAGGAATCTTACTGTGACGGTTTTAAAGTTATCTCTGTAATTATATCTCTTGTATTCATTACGCTCTGGTGGGAGATAATTATTTTTATGATTAGTCTGGCTGATATTAATCTGAATCATCATTCATTGTCATGATCTCCAATTCTATACAATTATTCTCCGATGCGTCTATCTTGAGATGAATCTAACCATGACTTCGTCTTGAACCGTTTTTCCTTACCATTTTATCTTTTTTTTAGGAATTAGATCTAAGCTGATAAAAAACATGCACCTAATAAAACATTTAATTAACAATTAGTAACACGATCTCAACTATTAGTTTCGTTGCTATCAGTGTAATTTAGACCTAGCAGAGTGGTAATAGATGTGGCACCGTTGTTGTTTGTAAGTTGGTAGTGATCATCACTCACGTTTCCTTGCGACAGACCTTGCAGTTTCTCACGGTTGGCACGCCTGTGTCCTCTCAGCACTGGGACCGGAGATTGCGAACGGTTGCCAAACTTCGTGTTGACATGCTCATTTCGAAATATAAGTTTGAACACGTTAAACGTATGCTATTTATTTGTAGAATTTGTAATTTGTAGCCAATTGTTTTCAAGATGTCTCAAGTGTATTGCTTTCGGGAAAAAATACGTTTGATGCATTACCCGCATTGGATGCGTCAGTGAATTGTTTTTCGATTGATGAGTTTTCAAACGTGAATGCTGTTATATGTAATTTCATTGTCTCATATTCGATTCAATTAATATCGAGTTCCATTATGTTGTGTCACTGTTATGAATTTCCAAAGCCGTACTTTGTTACAACGACTGCGTATATTTGCTGCTATTGTAAAAGAAATCGGTCTTAACGAACGAGAAAGAATGGAAATGTAATATTTACGATGCGTATCGGTCGTTTGCTAAACAAAAATTCCATTGTTGGCAGTAAAATTCCTGACAGAAGTGGTTTTTTACAAATGTTTTGAATTAAATAGTTTTTAGAGGAACTGATACTTCTTAGTCTTGTTACCGAGAATTCGAGAAGTCTAGAATTATGTAATGATTATTTTTTCGGTATACATTTTTATTTAATACTAAAATGTATAAAAATCTGACTAACAATTATTAAGGAGATCCGTTGATTTTCCATGGACCCCATAACCAGATCTTGACGAATTAAAATGGGACCACATGAGATATACTTACGCTATTAATAAAATAAACCCCAAGCGCTGTAAGTGTGCCTTGTTGTGTCTGTAATACTTGAAGAGTTTCCTGGATTTCTCCAGGATCCCATCATCAGACCCCCTTACCTGAAGATAATGGGACCTTCTGGGAAGTAAACCCTTTCAACAACAAATATAATAAAATGTATAAATAAATATTCCCAAATCGGTCTAGCAGTCTTTAGGTACTCGGGGAACATACATAAGAATAAAGATTCCGTCCAGCTGAGAATATCCTTTTTTTGCAGCCAGTTAAAAAGGAAATTTGCATTTTTTTTTATATCAATATTTTAAACGACCCGTCTAGCAAACCATTCTGGCATTTGAGCGTTACCGAAAAAAACCAGAAAAACACGACACATTTAAACAAAGCGAAGCCGTCAAGCAAGAGCCGTACTAAATATATTGTTTGCAAATGAACGAGCAGGTCGAATGTGTTTAACCTCTATTATAACTTTACAAAAAACAACTGACAGACTAGCTGAATGAAGTTCAATCTTGCATTCATGTGTATATCTTAACATGCACATTGTACAAATCCGCCTCGGCACTGAAATGCGTGCGTCAATTCCTTTCTGAATCATTTATGTGGTTATCTTTTGTGTTGTCCCATCATAAGACCTCAACTTTAGTAATCCTACCAACCCTTATTCCTTATTAATATTATAATTGTGAAATTGTGTTTATTTATTTTTTCGTGGTCACGGTTCAAACGCGTCATGAAATTTAGTACAGAGATAATTTATAACCTAGAGATAGACATAAGTTACTTTTTATTCTGAGGAATCGGTCAGTTCCAGCCACCCAGTTTATATTTTGTTTAATACTTATACCACGCTTAATATTAAAAAGATACACTCGGCATTCGCTCGTCTAATCTGTTGTTTTCAACGAACAGCGTTAACGGTATTTTGATTTGCGGTTGCTAATGTTACGAGTTAAAAGGATGCAATTTGACTTAATGAGGGCAATGCGTGTTAAAGTACTTGACAGTGACACTGAAGGCCATGTATATCGACGGTTTCATCCTGTATATACGCGTGTATTTTAGCACAATTAAACTACTAACAACTCACTTTAGCGCTTTATAAAAACGTTCAATCTGCAGCTGAAAACAACTTGTTGAAGTTGAAAGACCTTGTTAAGTATCCGCCTTCGCGTGGGAATTTGTGTTCGCTGCTCGCTGTCGCCTAAAACGAATTAAAACTATTACAAATCAACTATCGCTTTACTTAATTTCATACGGATACTATTGTCTCAAGGTTGAACATTCGCACCAACAATATAAAACCTATATTAGATACAGCATGTCCCTAAATTAACTCTCTTTCAGAAGCGGGATTAAAGCAATTTAAAAAGTCGTAGAATTCTGGATTCTACAACATTTTATTACTTCGTACTCCTTCGTGCACCTGTCAGATACAATAAGGCTACAGCTACAATCGATGATGCACAGAAGGTCACGAACACAATGGAATGTTATTAGACGACAATAGATGGGCACAGGCGCGGTTAGAATACATTCACGGACCGTAAACTATTAATAAATATTCAAATAGTTTTGTAACCGAGAGAGAACCCCAATATTGCACGCATTTCTTGCATAACATGAAATGTAATAAGTGAAATATGCAGATTTTCTCGTTAAGATAAGACTTGAACACCGAAGGCGATTAAAGATTAACCTACATAGTTAATGATGGCTGCTAGTGTTAATAACATCCCAAGAGATGCTGCTATTTAGTTTATCAAAGCTACAGCCACAGCTGTTATTGCCTCCACCAATCTGTCTGTCACAGATGCTGATGAACGTTTCAAGTATCTGTACGGCCACATAACTGGGATGCTCTTTGACCCCACGTAATTTGTGTTGTTGTGAGCCACATGCCTAGAATGATGGAGATTCTTGCGGCTTAGCGGTAAAATGTGTGCGAACAGTTATGACAGGATAATGTGCGGTTTTTACTAAAATTGGTAATTCGTTTTAAAGCAAAACATTTATGCTGTTAATATTCGGGATATTTATATTGATTTGTGGTGAAAAGAGCTTTGTTGGTTGGTAATTACGTTTGTTGCTATGCTTGAGCACAACCTAATCGGCAATTTTTATTGCTTCAATCTTTTACTTGTTTCCATGTACACACATAATTTCATGGATGTTAATATAAAGTTATTTGTTATTTCCTAACCTCTTGACGGAACTTTTGTAGTATCCGTTTTATCACAGTCTTCCAAAACTTTCCTTATGCTTTGTTTGGACGCTTCTAAAGTTTCGAAATAGAACAATAACAAGTTCAAACAGCTTTCTCGCGTGGAAACCGGACACCTGACATTGTTTGGTTTACTTATAATCATAACGTTTGCTTAGTTTTTTTACGTCACGGTCCACGTAATGGGTAAATCCATTTGAGTAGTTATTACAAACATCTCGGTAGAACCTGCGGTTGTTATCATCACAACTATGTCTGATATGTTTTATTTTACTTCATGAATATTGTCTATTCAAAGATGTCTGATCATCATGTGTTATGTTTGTCAACCAATTGACTTGTGACTCTAGACGGAGACATTTGAGATGGAATGGCAACTTTTTTTGTATTATAATCTTACATGTAATTCTATCTCAAGTGCCACTAGCATCGGGGGAATGTGTAACCATGAGCCAATAGGTCTGGTTCTCTTGTCACAAGAGTAACAGAGGTCAAAAGCACATTCTAAGATCATGTTCTAAGTTTCTCTCAACGATTTATGACCACCAAGCATCTGATTATAGACAATGGCTGATTGCAGAAAGATTTAAAAATAATATTAGTTTTCCGCGAAAAGTGGGAAGACATATATTTTGCTTTCGAAATTGGCGAAGCCTTTTGTAGCAGTTATCTGCTGATGTGATGATGAATATATATGTGTCTACATAATATCCAAGACGAAGGAAAACCAAGGAACTTTATCATTATAATTGAAGATATCAATCAGATGATTGCTCTGTTCGTAAGGCTCATGAGACCTGAGAACCTGTTTAGTACCGCTAAATGTATATTTATGAGCATTACTTGGCCTCTTTGTGGCCGTCTCCGAGTTGCAGACGGAGCCATCTATTAATTGTCATTAGAACCATTGCTCTATTGTTAGGAAATTACAGATTAATATTGTTTCTCAAGAGGCGTTTGTCATTGGTAAGTTATAGGACTTGAGGAGGAGGTTATTGAGATATATGATTCGGGCTGGGAGTAAAGTAGGTAAGTACAGCGACCAACTTGAATCATAGGCCACTATAGTACTATGTCAAAGTGATTAATTATTACGTTAATTTGACATAGTTCTATCGTGGCATATGAATCAAAATGGTTGAGTGTACATCTGAAGAATTTATTTATAATACCAGTATTAATAAAGGTGAACTTTACTAAGAAGTTGTCATATTTTCCTCATGCGATTTCGTTACATCTGTAATATGTATGTCTATGATTGCTTTACTTTTGTCCTTTTTAAATTCGTTTATTAAAATGGCTAAAGAGTGCATTTGTTTGTTAGGAATGAATTGTCTCTAGGTATACTTAAAAACTAGGATGAAACTATGATCCTAATGCGTGTAGCCCGTTCGTATATGCATTATGCATATTAATGTACTTCAACTCTTACGGCATCTAAACATGAATTCAAGTTTTAAAGTCTAGAATACGTTTTTGTGTTGCCTAGATTTGTGTTCTTATGTACCTAGTATGATCATTATGATCAACATTGATCGAGTGCATTTATCCAGCGCGCGCGCACGCGGCGCGATGTCGGCGCGGGCGCGTACCGCGCGTACCATGCGCGGCCCGGCACCGCTCCCCGCCATGTTTTTATCCACTCCCGCGCACAATTGAATGAAACGCCGACTTTGGGGTTACGCAATGTTTTGTACTACTATTTCTACACCATGTGTAGGCTTTTTGTTTGATATTGATGAACAGGTGAAGCTGACTTCAGGAATGCGCATATATTTTTTCGCATTATGAGTATCATCAGTTTAAGCCAACATTGTTTCAAACTAAATTATTACAGAAAACATGCCATCGGAGTGTAGCATATTTTTAACTGACTTCAAACTAGTTCAAACCTTCAAAATTTCAATAACACATGGTGATTCACATTCATTAATAAGTGTTCTATTTATAAAATTAAGTTTATTATAAATGGTACTCAAAGTATAGTGGTACCAATCAATGTCTTAAAGATGTGTCATGTTCACGACGCACTCTGAAGTGATTCACCACATTTCTTGACTTCCGCGGCTTTGGTGGAGTCGGAACTGTTCTAGGTAGGTATATTACATGTAATCAGGATAAAGAGCATGGTACTTTCAGTTTTCCATCGTTCGCTAAAAATCGTGTGATCATTTTTATTTTTAACCAAGCAAAAAAGCAGAATTAACAAGTACTTTCATATGGGCTAACATTACGCATTGGTAAAAAGTATAAACGTTGAAAGCAGAAAGCTCAAGTATCGATTATTTTTTATCCTCCACAGTGAAAGTAATTGCTGAACGGTTAAGTAATTTCCGAGATTACGTTGTAACGATAAGTAAAAGGTTACAACTTAACACTCACTTACTCCTTTCCTTCCTTAATGAACGCTTTTACCAATATGCTTATTAGTTTGGTGCTTAAGGAAAGTTATTTCAGTATGTTCATTTCTCTTCACTTTGTCAACGGATGTCAATTTTATTTCGGGACGAAAAGTAGCCTGTTTCATTTAATGTAGAATATAGAATATCCGCGTGCTATCGACAATACTTATAAGTGTTAATTTATGATCGAATATCCAAATAATTGTTATTCGTAACGGGTGACATTCGTATCTAGCCACTTAGTTGCCACTGTTGCCGTCTTTATTGGCGATTTAAAATAAAATAAAAATAATAACTTTAATATCAGTGGGTTACATATTCCAGAAATGTTTCATGGGATCGGCTTTAAACCAAATACCATTAACGAGTGAAGTGATATGATAGATAGATAAGGTCTGTATACAAACTGGGTTTCTATGATGACAAAGGTAAGTTAAATGAAGAGTTTTGGGTGATTCACGGTTTATTATGTTTGATTTATTTTCAACTAGTGATTCACCGCGATAACCTTTAGGTTTAATTTTGTGCTCCTGTAGTTTTTAAGCTGTAAAAGTGTACCGTTTTATTCATAGACGCACAATTAACCTATTTTACTTACCTATTCTTTGTCTCTTTCTGTCAAATTCAAATGTCATAATGACAGATAAGGATAGCATATTTCAAGCACACTTTAGCTATTGCTCGTTTATGAATATGAGGGTAAGCCTCGGAAGTCCCTATATCTATTTTAGTAACATTGTAATTGCATCCTTGTCATATTAACTATATGTATAGGCTGCCTTTTTTGCTTGGTATTATGTCCTCAAGCAAGAATGGGGATTCAGGTTAAAAGTGTTATTTTTTCTTCGCTAAACAATACGTAATAGTAGAAAAAATAGCAAAGAACGAAATTCAATATTTCAAATTTACTATAAGCTGGCTGTCTATACGTATGACACCGAATCAAACTTGCGCATATTTGCTTTGTGTTGCAAATTATAATAATCCCATATTGCGAATCAAATAACGACCATTTTCCTTCGGCAGTATGTTATTATGTGTTAACTACAACGCAAATACACGAAGGTTATTTGTTATTTGACTGTAATAGATTCTTCATGCGTACAGTTAATGGCCCGTATAGTATTTATGATCCTTCGTGTTGGCATATTAATGAGCATGTAGTACAAATAGATACTTATTACAACCCAAGACGTGGCCAACAAGAGTTGGGTCTCTTTTTTTGGGAGAAGTAAATAACCTACACATCCTCTAACTTGTCAAATTTCATCGGCTTTCTTCGTGCTTCTAACAGCACGAGTCTGATATACAGCCGAAGATTATCAACAAAAAAGACACGCTGTAGGTATGTCAATCTTAAGGGGCTTCTAAACGGGCCATGTTTTGCTGCAATTTGTGGCCGGCAACTAGTGCTATCTTACTCTTACTTCGTATGTTAGAGCAAGATGCGTATAGTTGCCGGCCACACATTGCCGTGAAAATGTTGCTCGTTTAGAAGCCCCCTTAGACTTTGTTTTTGTGTAAAACGTCACGTCACTCCGGTGATGCGTTTTGTTGGGAAGGAAGGAAAACAGCCAGTTTATTCATAAGTCAATGTTGTTGTTTTATCAGAGAATAACAACGTATGAATATTAAACACTGTCTGTGATATTCAGATGGACCAGTTCTGCGGCACACAAAAAGAACAATATATTTTAGGAATTGACAGCAGTTTGAGCTGTTAGTGATAGTCCCTAAATAGAATGTATTATTGCTAGTATTGCTGGTGCCTGTTATTGACCTATCACAAAATATAGTGTTTAATGTGTTGTAGGCAAGTGAAAAAAAAAAAGAAACATGACTATTTTCAAGAGGTTTAAAGCATGTCTCCCGGGTCTTTATTTTAGTTCGTAAAACCCATCTTGCTTTTGACATGTTATTGTTTTTCACCGTCAATACTGTCAAGTAGATAAATAAGACCTATCATAACGTTGTAAAAACGATAACGTGTTACGAAACGATAGCAATATGGTTTTACAGAGTAGAATAGAGCCCCTGTATGCATATTGTATTGTGAACTTGGTCTCTACTTTCTACTATTTATTTTTACTACTTTCTTGGACACTGGAAACAATTTCATAGTAAATCATAATTTCTACTGACGAGTGTCGATTCCATATTTTATAACGCAGCTCCAGACTAAACAAGATAATATTTCATCTCTAAACTGAAAATAGTATCAGCTCGCCTCCGACATCCGTTTTCACTTCCTGTGTTCCTAGTCCATATCGTTAGTTACATTCATACGAAATTACCATTCACCGCCAGCCTCCTAATTTGTCATACAAAGTAGACTCTTACATTGAGTCTTTGGCTATGAATCTGTCATCACTTTCGGTACCATGAACTAGATATTTGATCCTTTTTTATATGCAAACTAGGAGCCCTGGGCATTGATTGCAATTGCTTACTATCAAATGGCGAATAATCGTCCAACTCCCACGCACTCGTTTTGTATGGGCGCTATTTCCGCACGACATTCCGGATGATAAAGCGAATCATGATTAATAAGCACACAAATTAGAAACCTTGGAACAAATGTTTTGTGGGCGGAAGGAACCTGACAATAATAACCGTGTCCTGTCTGACAATATCCCACTGTAGCTGAATGTCGCTTGAATGGTTATGCTCCCTGATGCCTCTTGCAACTGTCACTGTGTAGTGTCAATCACGCAGAAAAGACGAAAATCATCACCGAGAGCATCCCAACGGTATTAACCGCTAGTAGAGCTGAGAAATAGATCTGCTTTCTTCCGTATCGCGGTTTGGCTCGATGGTGGTGCTTGCTTGAAATCTTGGGTCCGCGGATGAGGGAAATGTTTGACTCGCCAATTGAATCAACAACGAGAGTTGGTGATTCTGCAGCGAAAACCACTCCGACGACTCTACAATCGTCGAGAAGTTGCTGGAGCATTGTAAAGCAAGGCAGAAAGAAATGACTGCTGCACTACTAGTGAATGCTTCTCCATTCCACTTACTCCTGGCAATCTTTTCCAATTCTTTCAACCTAGTTTTACTCTCGCTACTGTATGAGTTTTTACGATCCGACCGCCTTTATTGTCATGTAACTAATAGCTACCATAGCTTTAACAATATGATAGCTTTATGGTTTGAATAAATGCCGATACGATGCCCTTCCTCGCCCGTCTAACGTCTTTTCCGTCTGGCTTTCGCCTTGATCTTTTAATTACACTATTAAACTATTCAGACACTGAATGTATCTCTTTACTACTAAGAATACAGTCGAAGGGTACTAAACAACACTGTATTATAATAGTACATTATTGCCTAGGCACGGAAGTAGGCAATTGCGGGGCGAGGATTGGTTTAAACGGACGAGCTTGCGAGTCCGTTTAAAAATACGAGGCCCGCAATTGCCGTTCCTGCCGAGGCATATATAGTGCTTTTCTCAAAAATCGCAAGAATAAAATTATGTTGGAGTAAAGTACTTTATTAAGGAAAGAAATACCACACAATCTATACAGACAATATATTACCTACTCTTTACCGTCTTTTGTTTATGACAAGGAGAAACGCAAGCTTTTTTTTTAAAACTACTCAAGCTATTCGAGATACAGATAAAAAAGTTATATTCCGAACAAAATTTGGATGTAATAAGACTTGTGCCCTCATTTTATTAAGGCCGTTTTCACTTTTTAAAAAGTTAGATACTAGATGGTAATGAAATTTGTATGCAACATTGCGTGCTTGTGTAGCGAGCACGCAATGTTTTTTTTTTTTAATTTGAGATCTGTCAGTAAACTATGTACTTCGCATCCCAATATATAGATAGTAATGTCAACTTTTCCTGTCATTTTTGAGAAAACATTATTTAATGAACACTTAATTTTAATTATTCCCATAATGTTTTAACGCGCATTAGAATCATACCAAGTCGTGCCAACTTCGCAATTTCAGAAACTACTGAAATATATACAAATTGGCAAGATGTTAGGTTATGTTTAGTGTAGTGTAGTCATACAATGAATCTATTCTCTAAAAACGTCATTGGCTCATTTATTTAGGTAGTATGCGCCATTGGCTCATTAATATTTATCTAAACCACTACAAAAAGTTTTTGGAATGTAGAACTTACGTCTATGGTAAATAGTAATAATGCTACATTGTTGTTAAGACTCAACAGCCTATGCTCCTTACTAGCAGTGGCACTGAATTGCTAGATCACAATCACACGCACGGCATTGTTTTTACAAGTCACTATCTGCAGACAACACTGTTCATAAATACATCGGGTTTCCTTATCCGTGTTAAGTTGATTAATGTGTTTAGCCTGCTGAGTGTGTCAGTAGGCTTTCTATTTGCCTGATTAGCTATTAGACACTATAACCACAATGACGTCATACCGATCATTGTGGCGATCGTTGATGACATGTCCTTTAGCTTCAGCTGATAGGTTGATGACGATAATAATGATGTCTTACTCTAATACAAACATTTTGTGACGCATCTTTGAACGTCTCGCTCAATTACCTTCGTTAATTCTGTAATGTGCAATGTTATTAAACTTTCCCAGCTAACAATGGGATTGTTGCTGTTTGTGTTTGTTGATGTTGTCGTCCAACATGTTTGTGCGACGCATACTGGTTAAAACGGATTTGTAGACTGTTTGGTTTGTACGCGGCGTGTTTTATAACCTTTTGAAGAGTACAGCGGTTGGGAATTCCACTGTTATGTCTAGTTTATTGTTTGTTGTTACTTAAAAATACGAATATTCACTCCTGCTAAGTTGTGTTGTATGTCGAGTTATTTATGACACTTCAATGGACTTATTAGAGAAATAAGTCTATGGATATCATACGCAAAGACAATTGTTCGGTAAAAAAGAGTTTTTATCATGTGGACTTAACAGATTAACATGGGGTTTGCTCCACGCGCTTCTGCCAAGCCGTTTTCTAATATATACGTATACATTCCATTGCATATCCACTCTCTACAAATACTACCCAACCCATAGCTTTCTAAACCATGCTCAACTTATAACATGTTCATTTCTCAATTGTTACAGAGGCGTGTTTCCCTGGAAAAGTAGCTCCTCTTCCACCAAAACTCAAGAACACCATTCACCGACTGTCTCCTGGCGTCTCTTCAGCAGCAAGTCGAGCACCAACCTTGCCGCTAAGTCGTGCGAACCGCCGAAGACGCTGACGCCGGCGTCCTCAGGCGCTAATACTCCTCATCATCACAAGAGGCAGGGGAGCTCTGCTAGCGAGAAGCAGTTTGAGGATCTCGTCGCTAGTTCTATAGCCCTGATACAGCATGATCGGTGAGTAAAAGAAAGCATATTACGGTGCCAGAAGTCTTCAATTGTAATATTCAGAGATTGTGAAATAATGTGCGACTTATGTTTGCTAGTTTTTAGTTTTCTCTGAATTCAAAAGAGTATATTAGGAGTGCAGTACTTATTACGTTTTACAAATAACAGCGTCAAAAACGAACAAAAAGAGTGTCTCTCACGGTTTTCCCAACGATGCACGATCCTTCGATATTAAATAAATAAATAAATATTTTCCTTTGGGAGATCCCATGCTGCGTAAAGTTTTTTACTAGCTGTAATCAAATTCTCCGGGATTTATTTTCAAGGGATAATCAATAAAGCACTTGAGTCAACGCTCTTAATTTAGTTATTGGGTGACGATGACGAAAAATACAAATCGTCGGCCCTTCGTCCGTTGGCCTAAGGGAGCGACAAAGACGCAGCTTTACGAGGAAAAAGTAAAGGTCTATATCTATGTAATTTTAACGACTGACTGGACTTGTTAGAGGGGTCAATAAACCGATTCGAGCGAGCAAAGTTTCATATTATGTAAGGCTTAATCTGTGTCTTTGGCAGTTCATTGGGTCACGAAGTCGGACGGCACTTGTTCCGATTCTGGTTTAGGTCAGTAATTTAGTTAATATACTTCATATTTCGACCTTTAAATAGATTACTATTGACCTTACGTGTAGTAGTGTAGTGCGCTAGATATTAAATATGGCCGACGTAGTACGTCCCAATAAGCAATTTTCGCATTGGTTCCGCTCTATTACAAATCGATTAACATTTGCGATGTTGTGGTTTGTCTTTGCATTGCTAATCGGTTTGGTAATGATTTGCAATTTATTTCCTCATTGCTCATTGCTTACTATTTTATGTATTTAGTTTTTATTTACTTGCAGTTCTTTTACACGCTACTCCGAGTAGAATTCATTTATCGCCATTCCCTTGAGAAAGACACAACTTTCCTTCTTATCATTGTGTTTTCAAAGAAATTTGTTAATTTTATCTGAAATAATATAAGACTACAAACTAATAATATAAGAATCAACCCCCCCCCCCCCCCCCCCCGTGTTAATATTTTGTTTTATTTTGAAGTGAGAGAAGGAAATCATACAAATCCTCTGTTTGAGAAATAACATGAATTAAACAATTAATTAATTTCACCCACTTCAATAATTTTTTAGTGATTCACTAGGAATTAACTCTCTAAAGTCCAAACCAAAGAGGACAGTATCATTTATTATCTCCTATCCTAGTTCATTGATTTCTATTTTAACCTCGAATTGTATCACGACATTGTCCGCTGTGTACAGTCTAGCTTAGGCCTCCACTTCCATAACAGGAAAGTCTGTATTTCTAGAGTCAACTGGATTACGGCTCAGTTCCGAGAAGGTTCGAAGTGGTCGGAAAACCAGATTCAAAAGCCTTAAAATATGCAGGGCAAAAATCTATCCTTTCAATGAACGTGTTTACCTGTTTTTTCCCTGCAACGAAATAAGAATTCTTTGGCTATGTCGCAAGATTCTAAGTTTAGGTAGGTACTTATGTTCTTTAGGTGCTGAGATATTTTTTGCCATATTTTTATTAGCGAATCGAGAAGCGGTCAGGTCACTCTTGGAATCAATACCATGTTTGTATCCGTCTAACTAAACAATAAACAAAATATCGGCTAGGAGCGACACTGCACTGACGAATAAATAACAATAATATTCAAAATAGCGTATACGCCTTAGCTTGGCGTTTATAGAAGGTCTATTTTGCTCCGGACGTTGATCCTACAGGATAATCATAGTGTTTCGACAGAACATAACGGGTTTCAAGTAATTCCCGATACACGCGAAGTTGTTCTCTCCATATCAATAGTGTTTATCTCAATTACATAACCACAGATGTCTGCGGATAATTGCTACAGGATGTAGACCAGTATTTAATGATGCTGGTTCGTGACTATGCTCTGCCTCAGAACATACTTAATTGTACAGATTGCATTGCTTGAGGTTTATTCCATCTGAACCTGAAGAGGATTGCGAGTTTTGAGGCTAAAAAATTCCATACAAGATACGCTAAGTTTTCTCTTCCTTACTGATCCGATTTTAGTCCGTTTTTTTTTATTTTTTTGTAGATTTTATGAAAATAAATTCTAAGAAAATAAACAAACGGAAACGGACAAACCTAATTTTTCATAATAACTACAGCATAATCAAAAAACGTGGGAATCAGACTTGATTTAGGGGGTGGCAAACGTTACCGCCCGGACTGCCCGGAGTTAAACTTGTTTGTCTTTTATTGACATGTACGCCATTTTAGCGTCGCCTCACAAAGTCACAATGCTCTTAAGGATTAGTTTCAGTTTATTTGCTATGATGTTGATGGTGGTGGTTAAAATCAAAATATCTCTATTTTTGTATAATTTCTGCTAGTCAAGTTATAGGAATCAACTTGGCTTTGAAAAAATAACGATGAATAATATCGAACAAAAGACCTGACACCGGAAGCCAGACGTGGGAATTTGCTTTATACGTTTTATATAGAAAACATAATGCAATAATGAAGTTATAATTAAATAATTAGTCCCTTTTTATGCATAGAGAAAAGGAGTAGAATGTAGAAAACAAAAACAAAAGCGAATTGTCCACTACAAATACACGCTTAGTCAGCATAGCCTCAATTATGTTTCAAATTAAGTGCTTCGTCGCGGGGTGGTCTGGAAAAACCGGTACCAATCAATAGTCACCTGATTGTTAACCGAGGCTTTACTTCATAAGTATAAGCTCCAAGTCCCGATAACTTCCCCTCTTTCACTCCATTCAGTCAAGAGTGAAGAGTGAGAGGGATTCCAAATTTAGTGCTCGAAGTATATTGTGTTTCAGGTCACGACAGCTTCTAATTAAGAGGGCAATAGTTTGGGCTAGACATGCGAGGCTTTCAGCTCAGACTGAAATAGCTGAGGCCTGTAGTTATATTTTATGCTGACTCAGCAATTGGGTTATCCCATAATTTTGTAATGTATAGTGATTCAAAAACCATTTCGAGAAAAAGGGTTGTAGAACCATTCCCTGTTATCAGATTATTTTACAAAATTAGTATTAAATAGTTATTTCTAATTTATCATTTGACATTATTTGACCTGTAATTTAATGACGTCACGATCTTCATTGGTATGTTGTGTCTAATCTGTGATCAACCACAGTACTACATATAATATGAGTCCGGAATGCAGTAATAAATAAATAATGTATATCGAATTTTGTCTTATTTATTTCTGTTTTATTTTAACGCTTATTATAATTAAGACAATTTTTAACTGTATATAAACATGACAAGGTCAGGTTTAAAAAAAATGGAATGATTAAAATACAAGTCCGTTTTGGAACCTCCGCCCGTAGGCTAGTCTGTGGGTGAAATGACTCACAGATTATAGCGTATACATGACTTGACATTGACATTCATAAAGCCAGTTTCTTTAAAAATTAAAATAAAATAATTTATTGATTTAAATGCAAAAACCGTGAAATTAGTGTCTTCAATTAGTCTATTTTATCGAAAAAAATATTAAAAACTAGTGGTTTTTTTTTTGGACAACCCAATTGTATGCTTTAGCAAAGTGTTATTGGAAATGTTCAATACTGTATTTAATTTAGCAAGTCGACTACATTCCCCTTATCGACTATTATTTTTTATCAAAGTGTTTTTATGATTAGGTGAACTAGTAGACATATACTAAATTAATGCTTGTTTTGACTTAGCTGCGTTACTATCTTACAAATTGTCTTCTCCATGTTTCGCCTAGCAGCGCAGTGTATTGGGTTAGAAACACAGTTCTGAATTGATCAGAATATCGAATTTTCATAATTCCGAATGCAGTGTTTTAATAGAAGCCTTTATTTTTTTATTTTGCTTATTAATCAAACCTAATCTAATCTATATACCGGGTGTACAATCCAAATGGGTCAGTATGGTGAAGTCGGAAACTATGAGAAATAGCGAGATCTGTTCTTAGGAACCATGACGTCAATTTTAGATTTAATAATAATTACATTCAAACTTTTTTACTAACTCTCATACTTTAAACAAGATTCCATTAGTGTTGTGCTTCTTGCGAGTTGCAGAATTTATACACATTGATTTTGACCAGGTTCGATTCCCGGTTATGTATGAGAGTTAATAAAAAAGTTTGAATGTAATTATTATTAAATCTAAAATCGACGTCATGGTTCCTAAGAACAGATCTCGCTATCTCTCATAGTTTCCGACTTCTCCATACTGACCCATTTGGATTGTACACCCGGTATAGTCATTATATTATCAATTTAATATAAAATAGCTCCAGCTCCAGATTTTAAAGTATTCCCGTATGTATTGTAGTTTTCTGGTCCACTCAAGAAATCCAGCCAAATTACTACGATAGACGCATTTTTGTTTAAACGTGATGAAGTGCAACGCGTTTGCAATCATGGAATTGAAGAGATCCATGGGCCGCAGAGGGCACTTACCATCAGGGGCCCCGTTTCCCAAAATATATTATTCTAATAATATTAGTGTAGTGTCTCATTTTTAGTTTCATTTACGAAACAAAACACTAATATTATAAGAAGTTTTTGGGAAACGGGGCCCCAGGTGGCCTGTGTACTGTGTGACAAAATACGCTCGTTGGCTTTCTCCGGGCGTTAAAAAATAAGAATGTTGCAAGTGGACGTTGCTATAGTTGCAACTTGCTTTATTATTTCTCGCATTGAAATGTTTTTTTCTAATTGTATCATATCCTGGATCTTTAGTTCTCTGAAGTACATTCAACATGTTTTTGTAAGTTTTGTTCACACCATTATTTTAATGACCACTTAAAATAATATTACTTAAGGTTCCAAGAAACTAAAAAAGCGAATCTTCCGGCGCGAAGCGGTTAAAAATTCTATTACCGTAATTTTCCAAGTCAGCAATTTAAAACTTACAGAAGCGGAAATGCCCGAGTAATGGCGGTGTCGGCAGCCCTGCAATTTGCTGGTCGTGACCGCTCTAGGGCCACTCCGCAGCTCCCAAGTACTTCGGACTACTTTGGGACCGATTTTGTATCATTGGCGGTACCGTTGTCTCAGGGCTGTCAATTGACAAAAATTGTTTTCTTTAATGGTTTCAAAATGATATACCACTTTATAGCCAGTGGATGAAAAATGGGATAGGGTGCAAACAGCAATTTCGACATGTTTTGTAGGGGATATGTATTTATGTATGTAAACACTTATTATATAGACAAAAATATAACAGGGATGTAAAAAGGCGAACTTATCCCTTTAAGGGATTTCTTCCAGTTAAGCTTTGAGCTATTGAGAAATAATTAATGACAATGAATAGCCAAATAAGTACAACACTAAAAGAAATTTCAATAAATATCAATAGATAAAGTATACAATTTATACAATTTTTTTTGAAGAAAAAGTGTCAAACCAGAAATTCTTCAGTCTAGTTTTCAGGTAACAGATTCCACAATCGCACAGCGTGGATAATTGGCATATCGATCATTTTTATCGATTTGTGTAACTTTCCGATACGTAGGTAAATTCTGCTTGGAATTTTCTAATCCGACGCGGCTCGTAATTGGCTGACGCTTAGAAAGGACTTTGAGTGCGAGCGGAAAACACCAGTTTCCAACTGCAGCGCTTTCGTTTACACTCTACGTTGTAAGATGAATGCTAGGATAAGTTTTACTTCGTGCCGTTTAAGATTGGAATAAGCGACCGTTATTTTGTAAGTTGCTTTTAACGGAGCCAAAACTAGAAATTAAAAACATTTGTCTCATCTATAAATGAATAATAAGAATTGGATATGTTTAACTATCCAGAGAGGTAACGCAGCCAGCATCATGGGTACAATGCCGCGAACACATTTATTGGAGGGGGTATTCTTTTTGTAATTGCGTGCACATTTTTTTTTATAATTCTATTTTTAAGTACATAATAGGTTATACTAGTTTTTATTTATTCTAATTATTACTGTACAGTGTATATAGTGTATTATTTTACCGAACAGATACAAAAGCGTTATGGTTATCGAGATCCAGATCGCGGAACACTACAGAGTTTAGCATAGTTGGCCTCTTAAATAAGTAAGAATAGGGAATGTGAAATGGATGCGCACTGCGCACGTTAACATTACCGAATAACTTTTGTGTCTCATTGAGCATTGCAGTTTGATATTGTAGATAATATAGATCGGTTTTCGGTTGAGCTTTAAAGTTTAATACACTTATTGTTGTGATTGCGCAGTATTAACAATAATTACTAGACTTATTTATTGCTCACCGCGAGATATTCACTTGTTTCTATGACGACCATTTAAAATTAGTGATGAATCGCTTGTTAATAAATAAGCAGGAATTTCAAGAACGACTTGTTGAATTTTACATTCATTTGGACTTGCATAGAGGCTTTCCATCTTGGTCGTTGGCAACGCATTTGCAGACTTATGGCATTAAAGTTGAGATTTTAGTCTAGACTAGAGATTGCAAGTAGGTTTTGGATCTTACTTACCGTATCAGATGGCGATTGAAAACTTAGGTAGAGTTTAAACAAAAAAAAAACATTCATATTGGTTGCTTTAGGTAGTAATTTCATAAAATATAGAACCTACCAACACGATTATATATCGCGCTTCATATTTATACGCTTATAATACTTAGGTGTAGAAAGAAAGAAGAAGACTTTCTTCACTTTTTCATATAAATTTGCTGAAGAGCTACTGTACGTAAAGGTAGGTAGGTACGTATAGGCGCTACAATAATTAAAACAAATCAGATTAGGTCTATGGCTTCCGGCACGCTACTCTGTGGTTGAAAAAAACTGAAGGACTGAATATTCAAAGTAAAGATAAGTTAAGACGTAGTAGTAATTTTATTTGTTTTCTATTTACGTCGAATAGTTTTATGAGTGTGATGTCATAAATATATAAAAACCAACATGGCGGATATGACGTGCATAATATTTACTAGGCAAAAATAATTGTTTCGAGTTTGGTATTAAATGCAAAGTTTTTATTGTGACTGAGGTTCAGGAAATATGTAATTTTACTATGCCCCTATCCATAATGGCGAGGAAATAATTAAATCTATATTTATATTCACCGTCGGATACAATTCAGTTCGTTGGTTTTATTGATATTTTTGAAATATTAACAAAATACAATGCAATTTATATGTATTGGTTGAGTAATCAATCATCATCACTCGGCGATACATTGTAATAAATATTACACCTAAACTAAACTCGATAAATAAATAAAAAATATAAATTACTTAAGGCTGGCAGTTGCCACAAAATTTCTAAGACTCGTGATGATGATAAAAAAAAACTATAGTTTGTATAAATTGCTTCATTACTAACCTTCCTTCTAACTATCATCATTCTTTGCTTTGTCATTGTATAAAAAAAAATACAGTAGGTGCTCCCAAACATTCATCCAATAATTCTGGCAACATAACAAATGGAAATATAAGAATAGAACTCCGTCCTTCACAAAGCACTTAGAGGAAATTGTGAAGTGTTTTGGTAATCCCTGGGCAGTGTCGCAATGATACCGCAAAACTAGAGTGTCGTAAGTCCCATGGCGTTTACACTCGGGTAATGCGAAAGTAAAATGTCGTAAGTGCTAAGAGTGCACTGGTGGCCGAGAATAAATGAGCAGCAATAAATAAACGAATCTAACAAAAAGCATGCTTTAAAAATCCAACTGCTGTTTGGATAATGTCGTCAAATGTCGTTATCATGTATGTATTTTATATTTTACCAATTGCAGTCGAGTGATAATTAAGTGTTTTTTAAGCAAACTTTTTAGTTTCTCAGATCCAAGCAATCGCCAGTGGTTAAAATACCTACATACCTATATATTTTCGGATTAAAACCCAAAACTGTTTTTCTTGAGTCAAGATGCGTCCATTCAAAATCATCATTTCTAAACAATTACAAACGTCAATAAAATAAATTAAACCCACATTCTTCGGCAACAATGATCAATCAATATGGACTTTTCGGAGGGAAGGGACATGTATTGTGTGCTTATGGATTTAGAATGACGTTTTTGTCGTTATCTACCCGCATCCCGCATATCTCTTTACTATTGTATTTTTGTCGATCATCTGCCAATATTGACAGCCGCACTCAGAGTCAGTTAATAACGATTAAGTCGATCTTTAGTGACGATTTTTTATACACAGTTTGAAAAAGGAACGAGATAATTGTCTCTGAAATGTCTCTGAGTATCTACAGCGTAAAATAGAATATTGTCTTGAAATTGATAAAGATAAAGATACGTTTATTCGCAACAATACAATATTAAATCTCATATACAAAAAGAACAAGACAGATTTTTTTGCGAAACGGTCCCAACTCAGCATTCTCTAGCCGTAAAGCCAGCATTGATCTTCCGTTGGAACCGCTAGGTGAAGAGACGGAAAGTGACACACTTAACAAAAAACAACATGAATTAAGAAACAATCATTCGTTTAACGACCAAAAATTTGCATCCAGTTATTGCTGGCAACACCAAGGAAACAAAAAAAAAACAAAAAAGGACTATAGTCTATGGCTAAGTCAATGACGTCAATGTAAACAAAGCAACGGTGGACGGTGGTTTTTTTTATATTACAAATGAAAACACAACTTATAGGATATATCACATAGTTTAATAACAATAAAATTGACCTTGGAGTTAAGACTTAACGGAAAAATGCGGCCATCTTTGCCCGTTAAGCGGACTAATAAAAGGGTAATTGTTATTAAAGTTTGTTACGTATCGTGTCACAAAAATTATGTTTTTACTTGCGCTACAAAAAACATCATGCCAAGGTTATTTTTTACAATAATAGTAGTGGGAGCGCCACTGGACGCTCGACGTTTGCTCGGTGCAGTCTTAAGACGTTATTATAATACATCTTGTAGAGTCACGTAAACCTAAGCTTTCTTTTTAACTGAGGTACATGTTCAATTATGAATGGAAAGGTTGATGACACATCGTCTGTCTCTTGTTTAAGATGGGCTATCTACATAGCTCAGACAGGTCATAGCAAAACAATCGCAACACGGTAATGGAACAAGATTAATAGAGTCGTATTATGAACAGTAATATTTAATTATATAATATATATGCTGTATTCTATATTTCACACAATTTCACTCGAAATATATACAAAATCTGGAAATAACCAGAAGTAAATAGTTCTACTAATTTCAATTGTCACAAAACTGTTTCAGGAATAGCTTTTTGACAAAACTATGACGGATATGCAAGTAAAAAAAAGTTAAATTACGATTTTATCCGCTTTAGATAATCATAATCTTGGGTATTACGACTCAATTGAATCTTGTTCTATTTCCATATCAGTTTTTACTATGACCTGTCCGAGCTGTCATGAATTACTATTGTTATTTTACCATCATTGTCCCTTTTATCCAACAAAGGGAGCTGATTACAGTAATAAGATAATAGTACTAATGATCGTGTTTAATTTGGAAAACTCAAGAGTCGAATGTGTTTTTGTAGAGTAAGCTCAAATATAGTACAACATATTTTAAACAAAAACTTCGTTATGTTTAAACTGTACTACAAGTACTGTAAGTAAATATATATATATATATATATATATTATTTTTTTTACTACTACTTATTATTCCCTATGAAAATTCTTAGTTTTGACACATTTTCCTGCTCAAGCTACGCTTGAATATTTTTTTTATTTTTTTTATGTTAAATTCATTGTTTTATATAATGCTAGGTTAAGCTTTATAATTGTATAATATCATAAGTAGTATTTAAAAAAAAACGACATTGAGTTTCTTGCGGCGTTTCTTCTCAGCAGTAGTCTCTTGCGAAGCGCTGGTAGATTTTTGACGTGTAAAAGTACTTACTGAATAAACATCTTTTATCTTTTTATCTTTTTACTTTAACGTAGTCATTATTATGGTTATACATATTTTTCATCCCATGATATCTACGGGTACCAGATTCTGATCTGACTTGATTAACAATAAGAATGCCCAGTTACGTGCACTACCGATGATCTCTTAAGAGTAGAAGACAAGACATGGGATAAAAATAGCATAGGAACTTAGATCACCTTTCTAATTCTACGATAAAAGTAATAGTAAGAAATCACAAAAAACACAAAAGTTATTTGAGCACTTTGTTTGGCCCGCAGTGTACCTATTGCAAACAATACAAGGAAACGTCGGTAGGTATTCTTAGCCGAATTCCTACAGAAATAGCAATCCGATAGAACACGGTTAGGAATGTGTTGTGTTGTGAAGGCTTTAGACTAGCGAACGCTAGTGTCGACGTTTTACTGAAAAAAAGTGATTTTAAGTAATTAGACGAGTTTCCAAACAAGAATGTAGAGGGTAATCGGTTGAGGTTTGTATAGGTCAGTAGGTAAACAATACAATCATTTTGAGGTTGATTCTATTCACACACATTGAAGTATTGAGTACATGTTTACGCTTATACACGAGTTTTTTTATTTGGCTCAACGGCCTATGTTTGTCAAACATTACGATGCTTAAATGGCGTACATGTTAAAAAAAAACCATAGAAATTTAGCTCCGAGCGGTTGCTCATCCCCCAAATTAAGACAGATTTCTTGAAAATGAAATTAAAATCGGAAAAATCGGACTTGGTTTTAGGGAAGAGAAACGTTAACGCATTTTGTATGGAATATTTCAGTTCCTCTTAAGGAATCACACATATACAATTTTGAATTCAGACCGTAGCTGATCAATCGATTTATGCGAAAAATAATGCTGATTAAATTCTATCGAATTAGACATGCAACGAATCGATTGTGAAGAACAGACGGAAAAAATAACTTTCGTTTAATAAAAAACATCATTTCAGACTAATCTGTTAGCGATTATTCCGTTGTTTAAAATGTTCAACACGCCACCTCTCACAGGGGTGAACGATTTGAATAGCCAATCAAGCGTGGATGTTAGGCACGCTGCTCTAAATAAAAAGAGCACATTTGCATTTACATTTGTAATGAATATGCGGCCTTAAGGGTAAACGTTGTGGGTTTAACCCTAAAAGTTATTTTGCATAGTATACCATACATTTCTTAACGTGCACTTTTTGTATTTTTTATTTTAATAAAATTGTGTAAATAGGTGAAATCCAATGGGGCTAGATTTCAGTTTCTTTTTTAATTTTGCGACTTTAAGGGTTAATATGCTTCGGCTATTAAATGCACGATGTGTTCTTTAGGATGACACGCTGCACGGGTACAGTTTCTTATTAAAAACAAGATTACGGTGAATTATTCTCCTCCAGTCCCAAGATAGATTTATCGCTGCATTGTTCATGTAAATACATAAATTATATTAGGTATATTTTAACTTACTCTTTTGTAGCTTTGTCCTGAACTGTATGCATTGTTTGCGATCGTTTTGTATGTCGTTATGTTTCGCCGTACTCTTTCTCTGCCAAGAAACTGAAAGAAAGTAAGAGACTTAACATTGCAAATTATATAAAACAATCAAAACAATATTGTTCAGAAAATGCCAAATATATTTTGAATTCAGCGATTGGAAGTTCCTTAAATACAGCAATTTATCATAGCTCTGAAATATGTTAGCTATCTATCTTACATAAACCCTCCCAGTACTGGGTGACTGACTGACTCCCTCAACGCACGGCTTGAACCGCTGGACCTAGGGTATTCATTTGGACGGAATATTCCTTACGTACCCATTAGGTAGAGAAAGTAAGGATTTTTCTAAAATCAGTCCCAACGATAGGAATCTCAGGAATGAAAAGGGGGAATAACAGGAAACGGATTCTGTGCTATCAAAGTTTCAAAAGGGCAGGGAATAAAAAGCAGGTCGATTATTGAGAAACCACTGCTCGGAAGTTAAAATAAATCGCTTGTAAAAGAACGTCACAATTTTAGCGATGAGCGTGCTCGTTTTTTTTTTCCCAGGAATTGAGCGGATAGCAAACCTCATACATAAAGACTTCCATTAGGATAGGGAGATAAGTATACCTGAGTATCACTATACAGGGTGTCCCATAAACTGACATCAACCGCCTAGGGCTAATACAGCAGCTGAAAAGCTATCGCTTTAACCCCTATGTATGTTCAGCGATAACACTAGTTTCGGAGATATTGATCATTTTAATCTGTATTTTGTAAATTTTCCCTTATGTCCATGTCACGAAAAATCATTACTTTTATGTTTTATTTCATAAGTTTTTCAGTGGTATGTTACATAATTAGAATCATTACGAATCAGTGAAGTTTTTAAGTCTATTTGGGCGTTTTTTTTTTGTTTTTTTTTTGTATCCACATAAACTTTTGTTTCTCCATGAGTCTCCCAGTGTTTGCTTTTCACTTTGTATGGAAAAAGTAAAGTAACTATAAAACTAAAATTAAGATGCATGATTCAACAGTCACGGCATAGTTATGGAAGGGCGCCGACTCAGCATGCGCTGAACTTAACTATGATTATGTTATAACTCGATTTCCTTCATCATTTCCCATCAATTTCCGCGTTTTAGGCTCCTCCATGTCTTTAACCTACCGATCCTTTCATCCAATGCCGCGCCATTCAAAAACCCTGTCTTTCTATTCTGCACGGTATTGCTAACGTTCCGCAATTCTTCGTGTAGTAAAATAATAATCATCATTGAAAAGCTCACAGAAATTGTCCTAGTCCAAAATAATGCTCTACATTGACAACATATGTCATGTAGAGAAATACATATTTGAGCTCATCGTCACTGCTAGTTAGTAATTCCTGCAAATTCCTTAATCCTTGATGCTCCAACTAATTCTGACCCAACTTTTCTAAAGATTTCAAACAATAATAATTTCAGTGCATCCGAGTTATTGAGCTGTGCTAATTCGGGCTTCTTACTTTTTTTTAACGAGCACACAGCCGACCTTATCCTAAGTGGAAACTGTGACCCATAGACATTCGCATTCACAAGACTGCAAGCCTAAGACTTCAAATGCGTTGCCAACCCTGAGGACTAAGATGCAATGCCTCTATGCTAGTCATTACACCGGCTGTCTTATCCCCAAACCGGAACACAACAATGCGAACACTGCTGTTTGGCGGTAGATCAATGGATAAGATGGTGGTAGCGATCCGGACCGACCACGCACAAGGTCCTATCACCCGCAAACTTTCTAATAGAAATCTTAATCTCTTAGGCGTATTGATAATGAGAAATCATGACTTTATTGTTTAGACAAAAGGCTAAATTTTACTGCTCTCTTTTGTCATTTTAAATGTCTTTGGATCAAAACTATTCTGATAGGAAAGTATTATAGATATTGTTGGCCTTCTCATCCCCACTGGTAGAAAAAAAACGTTGGTGATTATTGTTTATTATTTATTGTGTTTTTTATATAATATGTAGTTAGTTAGAGTTAAAGTTACCCTTTCCAGCACTTAAACATTACTTGAAAAAGTCGTTAATGTCTAAAGCGTATTATAGGGTCGAGGATTATCTAACAGACAAAAATACGTGGCCTAAACCCGAAACTTAGTCAATAATAATTAGTTCAAAAATGCAAAAATACTTTATCTTGTCTAGGGGACACCGTTGGTGTCGTCTTGCACCGTCTTATATACATAAGGTGTTTTTTTTCCTTTTCTCCCTCTTTCTCTCTCCCAAGATTTTTGGCATGTTATCCTACTGAACTACGCGTGTTATTTGATATAATGCTTTGATTAAGTTGTACAACTTAATCTAATATATTTGACATGTTTTCTTGCTGAACTATGAATATTTGATATTATATTTAATTTAATATTTATAGCTTTATATAATGCTAGACTAACATAAGTAGTATCATAGTAATATGAAATATGTTTAAAAAATGACTGACTACTGAGTTTCTTGCGGCATTTCTTCTCAGAAGGGGTCTCCTCTTGGGAAGCGCTGGTAAATTCTTGACGTGTAAAAGTGCCCGTGCGGCCTACTAACTGAATAAATGACTTAACTTTTTTAACTAACTCTTTTCGAGACAAAATCCTGGTTATTCATTATTAAGTCACTTGCTGAATCTGATATGACGTCACAATCGTTCAAGCGATTTCAGTGAGTTAAGTATTGTAACAAAATCGGTTCTTAGAAGTTTTTTATATGCGAATATACCAAACAGGAAGTAGCCAAAAAGGTCGTGCGCACAAATCAATAACTAGTTTAGAGCAGCTTTGTGTTGTTATTTCGTAAGAACGGTAATAAGTATCAAGTAAACAGTGGTTTTCAATATAGGTGCTCAAATTAGTTTCGTTCTGGAAACACTGATCCACTATAGTCCTTTCAAACTATAGTATCCAAAACAATACGGTTGTTTGACGCATTCGCTGCCGTTCTAGCCCAGTTGCCGTGCTTTGTCCTTATCTGTCCAAATGTCAGATAAGGCCAAAGCATGGTACTCCACTGTTACTCCACGATTATTAATAAGGGCATCAGTGCATCAGTTTAAGGTTGTCGATAAATAGTAAGAAACTGAAAGTACTGTACAGTCACCAGCCATGTAATGTTGAATAATATAATAATGCTGGTGACTGTAAATTCTTGCGTGCCTATCAGGTTCAACATTAGCGAACATTAATAGACATTAACACCACAGGTTAATCCACCAATCAGGGCCGAATAGTAGTTTTCTCGCACGCTAACTGTGGTGCGTACGCGCAATAATAGCGGCCATTACGAGTGGCCCGCCATTTGCATTCTAGCGCACCTGCGATTATTTAACTGATCCGATGAAGTAATCTTTGTGACGTGTTCGTTAAACGAATTAACCAGGCTGTAATTGATCAGATTTGAAACAAGCAATTAGGGTTTTTACAAACGTTCATTGTTTGTGTTGGGTAAAGAACACTTAAACAATTGTCTAAACGACCAAGATATGCAGAAGTTTACTGGGTTACTACGGCGTTAGTTCAACTTAGTTTTAGCTTATATTTACATACATAGCGAGAGATTTCCCTCGTGTGTTGGAATATTGGCAAATTTCATGTTAAATCGTTTATTTTGCCATTTGGGCATTTGCCATGTCATCCTTAGAACTGTGGCTTTATGATTCAAGTGTCAGAGGGTCAGTATTCCATTGGGCTGATAGTATGTTTGAGGTTGCGCCAGACATCAAAATAAGATTGCAGTACTTATTGCAGGTTACGATAACATGATTTTTTCTATTATAGGCCTTCAAATCTACCAGCTAAGTGCACAGAAGAGGCGCTCCGGCATAAGGCCGAGCACGCTCGCATCCTCGAGGCGGCGCGGAGGCGAGTCGAGCGCGAGACGGCGGCGCGGCACGCGCGCCTGCAGGAGTCGCTGCGGCAGGAGGAGAGGCTTGCGAGGCACGCGCGCGAGTGGACGCACAACATCCTGCCCGAGTGGAGCACGCAGTAAGTAGCGAGTGATCTGTGTGATGATTAGGTCGTTCACGCTTGCAGCCTCTAGGCGCGGAGGCGAGTCGAGTTCGAGACGACGGAGATAGCCAACCTCTTGCGTGATTCATAGGGGGAGACGAGGCGCTGAGCAAACGCTGTTCGTCTCGTCTAGTTTTCTTGAAATTCAAATAAATAAATAAATACGTTTTCGTAATACCTGGATCTCAATTAATAGTATAGTGTCTCACCATAATCAGCTCACTTCTGAAGGCAGTTAAATGATTGACGAATCTGTTTTATACAAAGTTAAGTACCTACCATAGTTAATACAAGCCAGTTAGGGACATAGTATGAGATTTTCCCCGATTAAAATTGATTTAGTTACTATAGTAGCTTTAGCTTGTTAATGATAAGGAAAATTCCAAAAAGAATTTGAATAGTACTTCGGTTACCGCTTGAAGAGGATGAATCACTTTCGCTGCACGGCTGTCGGGTCGGTCACGGCGGCGTGGTATTGCACGAGACAAATCCTCAAAAAGATGACCCCTACTTTCTCCCAAATCGGTGTTAAGGTCAACGCGTGTTCGGTTATAGAGGTCGCAACCAACCTAGTGTGGGTAGAAATATATATTTACTACAATGAGAAATAAGATGTAACTGGCTGACTGACTGATCAACGCCAACAGCCAAAACTGCTGGACCTAGGGACTTGAACTGTAGGGGGAATATTCCTTGGATATTTGAAAGGTGCACTAATTCTACGCGTCCGAAGTCGAGGGCGTCCTCTAGTTGATTAAAGTTTCAACCAAAGAAACATTTTTGAGCCAATTTTCATTCATGCAACTGCTCTTAGAGACTAAATGCTTTTAAATTAGATGGATGGGTGGCGGAATTCCTGTTGTTATCTCCGACTCCATTTTCAGGACAGGGTAGGTACGGTCACGGACGTTAATTTGCTACCCATTTTAAAGAAAATCTGCTTGAAGATGTCATTGTCATTAGAGATGCCAAGTCATTTGTAATTGATAGGAAACTCAACCTTATTGCTGTAGAATGTGAGATTGGCTTTGGAACTAAGATTGGTGACAAATGTAATTCCTTGACTGTTAGGTACTCGTATAAGAATACCAAATTCTATTATTTTCCGATAGCAAGAATTGGTTTAAAATTATAATCATGCCGACAGAGAAACATTTGAACTAAAATATAATGTCAACCGTATTTTACATATTTAGTTAACAACAGTGCACGACTGTTATCATCCATCAAAGTCATTACAAAGAAAGCAACAGCATTTTATCTATAAGTAACTTCCCACCGGGTCAAAGTGCATCAACAGACGCCCCGTAATTACCAACTAGAAAAAGATAAAAATACATTGTAACAAAACAAACCGTCTAATTGACAGCCTGGAGACAAATTGGCAATTCGCAAGAAAAACCCAATGAACTTGGCCATTGGGTCAGCCATGTGACATTGAAACAGATCCATTAGTTCTGTTGTATTACCAACACACTTGCAGTACAAGCGGGTCAACTGCACACAGATAAAGACGTATATATATATAGTTTTGTTATGTGTGTGTCAATGGACATGTTTATCTTGGAGAACAAACAGCTTTGATGATATTTGTCTCAAGGTTGATGCAACAGACCTTTGTATCAGGACGGAGTATATTTAAAGTAATTGGGATGCAGAAAGTGTGAAGCCGGACTTAACAAATAGGCAAATTAACACACTACACATATGCGAAGTAAAGATTTATGCGAGAATTGTACACTTAGAGAATGAATAAACTATTTTTTATTTTATTTTTATTTTATTTTTTTATGCGAGTGTAAATTATGAAATTATGATTAAATATGTGAAAGAAATTAAGCAAACTTTTTAAAAATTGTCTCGTGAATTAGGTCTAACTCATGACCGGTTAGAAAAGCGTCCCAATTCTAATATCTTACATACATAAACACTCACGCCTTCATTTCCAGAGTCGGGTAGGCAGAGCTACAGAATTACCAACAAGTCTAAAATTTGTTGGTAATTCTGTAACTCTAATTTGCACAATCAGTCTAAGATGTTTTTACCATTGTATATCAATGACAGGTTGCAAGCCCATCGCCTAACAATACTACAAGCCTTCATTCCCTTAGTCGCCTCTTATGACTTCCACGGGAAGACATGAAGTGGCACTATTCTAAGCTGGCACCACGCGGCACGGCGAGTTCTAATTTTTTATTTTTATAAATGCATTTATATTGATTCTTATGCTGTTGTTATCGTGTAAGGAACAAATGAAAATCAACATGAGCTCGTTATTTACACTTACATGGCATCCGTTCATATCATAAATCTATAATAATATAGTAAATACTAGGGATGCATCGATACGCCTTTTCGCCGATACGATACCGATACCGATACTCTTATAAAAATATCGGCGATACCGATACGCTTTTTGTGAATTCAAAAATGAAGGTATAATAAATAAATCACAAGACAGATTTCTTTTTATTAATATAAGAAGTAGATACATAGGTTAATATTAGATAAATAAAAAAATTAGTTAACATTAATAATTAAAATTAACATTGATAAGATTTTTGTTTAAAAAACAAAGTAATCGCTCGTTGACACTACATTTTTAAATTAAAAAGTATCGTTGAATCGGTCATAAAAATACCGTCGATACCGATATATCGGCTAACCCGAAGTATCGCCGATATATCGGTATCGGTATCGGTATCGGATAAATCGCTAGTAAATACGGATATGCGTATGTTTGTTTCGGTTTTACGGTCCGGGTTTAACAGATTTCCATAATAAATGACACGAGAAGTTTGTTGTATAGAGACGTCCATGTGATGAAAACGATATCCTGCGAGGATTTTCAGAAAACATACCTACATGAATACTGAAAATCTGGGAAATGCCGCTCGACGCTAGATGGCGCTTTTTTTCTTCTACCCCGTTATCCGTTAGATGCTGCTGTTGAAACTGTAACGGAAATATTTATTTATTTGAACTTTGTCGCAAAATACGGTGCGGCGAATGTTTATGGATCGCGATGATCTCTTACCATCAGGTATCTCACAATCAGTTGCAATTCTCCATCCTTTTTCACATAAAAAAATAGTAAAAAAATAAGTTTAAATTTAGAATGGCCAAAACGGTTCGAAGGTGGCCATTAAATAGATAAACATTTACATAGGTACTCACACATACATATCAGAAAGATGCCGAAGTTTTTTTTGTACATTGCATTCAAAATATATTTCGACTTAAGCTCTGTGAAGCGAGCGAAACCACGAATAAAAGCAATTATTATAATATCTGTAAATAAAAGTTCTTGTTCTATGATTTAGCTGTAGTCACACCCGTATTCAGAAACAATACCTAAGGGATCCTTCTGAGTAAACGCACTGCGTTCAATACAGCTTTGTGATTGGTTCTTTTTGACCGACCTTATGTTTATGAGACGATTTGAACCATCCTGTGCGTTCGTGTGCACTGTGCGACCTCGTAGTGAGGTTTGTGAATACGGGTGTTAGGTTAACCATGTCACAGTCAATTTGACTATTAGTTTTATGTGCACTCTTTGCTGAACTGACATACTCTCTCTTCCTTTGTTGCCAGTTTCGCATTGTCACATTGTTTGACGACAAGACAAAGAGTACAATGTGTTGAAAAGTAGTTTATTTACTAAGCTTTCGTTTTTCTGTCTATGTATGTAAACACTTAGGCAAAAATTATTGAGAAATGATCAAACTGGAGGGACTATAAAATTGGTTGTATTTCCTGTATAATGTCAAACTATTCCCTGTATAAAAAATCTATTGTTTTAATTACGCTATTGCCATTACCGTAATAAATTCTTTATTTTTTTTACCGGAATGCTGTAACTACCTCAATTAATTACAAAACAAAGATAATTATAATGCGTTAATGACATATTACCGGTAATATTTGATAACGATATGTCGCTATTACAGGTATTTATATTACAGTTAAGCCGGCACCTAACACAGTTTTTAACGATATAGTAAAACTAATAATGTAATTATTAGAAAATGGGTTAAGAGAAAAGAAAACAAACTGCACTTTGCAACGGTCGTATATTGAATGAGAAAAATAAGCGACCTAATAGAAGAGGGTAGCGAATGAAAAAGACATTATAATTTAGCATCATTATAACTTGAATATGTGTAATACCAATAGTCCCCCTCAAATATTTAAGCATATAATTAATAATATAATCACACATTGATTTAAGATGTGTTTTGATTTATGCAACAATAAGCATTCATGTAGAATTTAACTTATCATAAACTTGTTATTTTACAATAATTATTTTTACATTAAGTGAGATTTTCAACAAAAAAAAATTAAATCAAGTTTAGCTTTTGCCTTAATTCTAGGAACTTCGTTGTAGGTACCATTTTCGTGAAAATATCAGCCAGTTGGTTTCCTGTGGAAATATATTCTAGCTTTATTACTTTGTTAGTAATTTGTTCCCGTGTGAAATGGTATTTTATGTCTATGTGTTTAGACCTTTTGTGGTTCGTGGGGTTATTAGCTATGCTAATGCAACTGTTGTTGTCCTCGAAAAGTATAATAGGCTGGTTTACTGGAATTGAGATACTATTAAGTAGTGATTTTATCCAGATTGCCTCTCTAGCAGCCTCAAATAAGGCCATATATTCGGCTTCTGTTGAGGAAGCAGCGACAGAGTTTTGTTTGCGTGTATTCCACGAAATTGTACAATTATCGAACACTTTAAATATATGCCCTGTTGTACTTTTTCTGTCATTTAAATCGCCTCCCCAATCAGAATCTACGAAACCAACAACAAGTTGTTTATAGTCACATTTTTTTGTAAGTTAATTTTAAATCAACCGTTCCTTTTATGTACCTTAAAAGATGTTTTAAGCATTTCCATAATTCCTCATTATTTTTACATTGGTATCGACTTAAAATACCAATAGTCGCACAAATATCTGGTCGAGTACAAAGCATGGCGTACATCAAACATCCTATGACATTTCTGCATGGAGCGTCATAACGAGTGTCAGAGTCTAAAGCTGCATGATCCAATTTTGACGCGTTTGGTGATTTACACGGATTGCAGTCGCTCATGGAGAATTTGCTTAAAACACTTTGAAGGTACATCGATTGGTCTAGTGTCAATTTACCTTTTGTTCGCTCTATCCTAATGCCTAGAAACATTTTGATTTCATTTAAGTCAGTCATTTTAAATTTTTGCATTAAACAGTTTTTATACAGTTGCAAACTCTGTCCATTTTTGGTGCAAATTATCAAATCATCGACATATAATACAATATATACATTTTTATCTATACTATTTTTATCAAGAATGTATAGACAAGGGTCAACCAATGAACTCTTAAAACCAATAGCCTTAAGAACATGGTCAAAACGTTCGAACCAACATCTGGATGATTGCTTTAAGCCGTAAAGGGTTTTATTTAATTTACAGACTTGATTTGGCTGTGCGGAAATACCCTCCGGCACTTCCATGTAAATGTCTTCTTTTAGAATACCATTAAGGAATGCGGTTTTTACATCCATATGATGAACATTTAAATCGAATTGATTAGATAGTGCTAGGATAAATCTAAATGTTGATATGCGAGCAACTGGGGCGAACGTTTCGTCATAGTCTTGTAGGTATTGCTGAGTGAACCCACGAGCGACTAAACGTGCTTTATACCGTGTAGGTTCACCAAGTTCATTATTTTTAATAGTAAATACCCATTTCGAGCTAATTATATTTACATTGTGAGGTCTGTCAACTAGAGTCCAAGTTTTATTACTATGCAGTGAATCAATTTCACTTTTTATGGCTTTTAACCATTTATCAGAATCAATTCTACTGGAAATTTCGTTATAAGTATTTGGTAAAGAATGCACGGTTGTGAGTGATAAATAGAAATCAGGGTCATTCATCTGATTATAGTCTTTTGTGGGTAGGTCGAGAATTCTTTGACTACGTCTCAGTTTGCTAGATGAAGGGCCAGCTTCTGAGGTATCGTCAGGAAGATGTTTGTGTTTGCTGCCTATTGATTTTGCCAATTTATCACTGGGCTTATCAATTTTGGCGGGAATTTCAATAGGAATCTTATTTAATGGCCTAGAAGATTCGAAATTTGATTCATCAAATACAATGTCTCGTGCAATCAGAAATTGATTATTTTCTATATTAAATAATTTGTAACCATTTTGATCGTATCCGACCAATATGGCTTTAAAAGATTTTGTATCAAATTTCGATGTTCTAGTCTTGTCATGGACATAAGCCGTTGAACCGAATATTTTTAAATGATTTATTTTCGGTTTCCTATTGTGCCAATTTTCATACGGTGTTTTATTATTTGTAAGCGCTTTTGAGGGTAGTCTGTTTGTTAAGTAGGTGGCCGTTAAAACAGCTTCCCCCCAAAATGACTTGTCCAATTTCGCACTTGTAACCAATGTACGAGCCATTTCGGTTAGCGTACGATTCATGCGCTCAGCTACACCGTTTTGTTGTGGCGTGTATGGTACCGTCAAATGGTACGTTATTCCCTTGCAAACGCAAAACTCTTTAAATTCGTTCGAAAGGTATTCTCTTCCATTGTCACAATACAAATTAGTGACTTTTAAGTTAAACAAATTTTCACTCTTAGCTACAAAATCCTGAAAACATTTGAATACTTCCGATTTTTGCGTGCATTAAGTATGTTACTGTATAATGTGTAAATTCGTCAATAAACGTCACGAAATAATTTTTGTCATCAATGGTTGCAGGTGATATGGGGCCACAAACGTCCGAATGAATGATAAACAGTGGGCGGTTATTTTTGTTACATTTGTCCTTAGATTTTGCGAAAGGCAGTCGAGATTGTTTACCAAGTACACAAGGCTCACAAATGTCATCGCTAGGTAATATATCATTTATTAATTTATTATCATCTTTGTCAATTAAACTTTTTAGCTGAATAAATCTTTGTTTGTTTAAATGTCCAAGTCGATTATGCCATAAATTGTATGTTTTTGAGTGATCTTGGCATTTGTTTTGAGCTATGTTTAAATTACAATGAGATTTATCGATCTTGAATGTGATACTAAACAGATTATTAGTATTCTCGCCTGTCATGTAACATTTGTTATTTTTATTATAGACTTGGACTCCATTGTTACCAAAAATAACCGACATACCTGTTTGTTGTATGCGATTTACCGATAGCAAATTGTAGCGGACCTCGGGCGAATATAAAACATCGTCGATGGAGCCTGGAATACCTAAGTTTGTGGTTACCTCAATTCTTCCTTTACCAAAAGCAAGTATGGAGGTCCCATTTTTAGCAACGCCAATCTTTAAAGGGTTGGGTAGTTCCACGTATGAAGAAAATGCCTCTAAATTGTTCACAATATGATCGGTCGCACCGGAATCTAGAAGAAAACAAATTTCATCATTAGCTAAACGATTGTCAGCAGCAACAGGCAACTTACATTTTGAAAACATAAAAGCGAAACCGTCCTCGTCATTTGTGCAGGCTTGGATGATGTTGGCCGTCCTGTTATAGCTGGTAGATTGACCCGTCTGCTGCTGGTTCTTGAAGAAACGGCAGTCCTTTTTAAAATGGTTTCGCCGTCCACAGTGATCACAATACATTTTCGTAAACTTGTGTGTAGAATTGCCGGGTTGAAATTTTTCTTTTCTTTGAGGGTTAAACTTTTTCTTTTTGTGAGGTATTTGTGAATTTTGTACGGAGAACCGTTTTAGACCTGTGTGCAGAGCCTTGAGTTCTGTTATAGGCTCGGCTTTCAGTTTAACCTCGTAATCTAACAGACGTGTTTTTACAAAAGCCAAATTTAGGTGTTCTTCACCGAGCGTTTCCAGCGCTGTTATCACACCGTCGTATGAAACGGGTAACGTGAGCAATAAATGAGATATCTTGTCCATCTCGTCAAGTTTCGCCCCGGCGGATATCAGTTCAGTGACTACATTGTCAAATTTTGTGAAATGTTGTAACAATGACGCATCTGGTTGCAATTTAAGGTTCAGTAGTTGTTTACGTAGCGCTAATTGTGTAGCTAAGCTTTTTCGCTCGTAAATCTTGTCTAGGTCGTCTATTATGCTTTTAGCGGTTTCAGAATCTTTTGCAAAATTTAAAAACGCGTCACTCAGAAACTCAACAATCGTACCTTTTGCAATCATATTATTCTTCTTCCAATCTGCGTCGGGGATTTTCGGGACCTCACTTTCAACAACGGTTAACACTTGCAGCTCCTCTAAAAGCGACTTAACACGGAATTTCCACGTGCTGTACCTTTCACCGTTAAATTGCTGGATATTTCGTTTGTTTCGCGAATCCATTTTTATGTTGGAACAGTACTCGTATTTAACGTTAATTTACGCAGTATAAAACGCGACCTGGGCCCATAACCTATTAGAAAATGGGTTAAGAGAAAAGAAAACAAACTGCACTTTGCAACGGTCGTATATTGAATGAGAAAAATAAGCGACCTAATAGAAGAGGGTAGCGAATGAAAAAGACATTATAATTTAGCATCATTATAACTTGAATATGTGTAATACCAATAGTAATAATTTACTGGTAATTAAATAGTTAATTTTAACCGGTAGACGAAATATAGCTCCCTAGTCTCCAGCAATGGCAGCAATAATGTATTATCCAACATTGGGCGCAGAAATATCTGACTCGTCTTCATTACTAAAGGTATAAGAGCGTGTCAGATTTTTGTGCTCCCAATGTTGGATAATATATTATTCCTGGTGACTACCTACAGTTGCGGAATGAAAAAACTTGTCACTTATCAATTATTTTTCAATGCTTTTAAGGTCCCAAAGTGTCGTGTGTGTTTTTATAATGCTTATATACAAAGGTCAACTTATCCGTTTACTTTTCCTTTTATATTGATGTCCTTGTTGGTATACATAAATAATTTGAATAATAAACGTAGACGTAACGAACTGTTTTGTTGAAACAATGACTACCTATTTAATCATTATGTTTGTACGGTAATTAACGCGGTATTAAATATATACACCACCGGTCTGGAAATCCCCAGAATGCAAATAAGATAAACCGCATCGATGTTTTCTTTTTTTCTTAACGACATTGTGCTTAGAACGCCAAAGCGCAGCGTTCGTGACGTCACCTCGCGGTCGTTGGAAACACACAAATTGACAGTTGGTTAACGAAGCATCTTTCCCTTACGTTCAAGCAACGAACACGCAAAATCGTCGTCCTAAAGAATATAATAGCACGGTACAATGAAGTCATTCACTGAATACAACCCTAGGATCCCTGCATCATCTCCCATAGGAGCCTATGCAAGCAATAATTGCTATGGATAAACAGAGTTGGATATCCCAGAAGAAGCTTTACCTAATCCCTTTTTTTTGTTTCATTAAAGGTTGACGGTTTAATCGTAAATGTGTGAAAGTAACCAGATTACCTACAAGCCCACATTAACCCACTGCAGGGCATAGGCCTCCTCTCTCTTGTGTCAAGAGGTCATGCGCTGGCCTCATCCAGCTCTTCCCCGATATTTTCACCAGATCATCTGACCTAGAACAGGTGGTCTTCCAACTAACCGCTTCCTTGGTCTAGACCACTGTCAAATTGACAACACGGGAAGTTTTTGGAAAAAAAATTCTTAAACAAAGATATTTTAAACATTGTCTTAAAAGTAAACTTTTTTTTCATTATAGATAGATGATAAAAAAAAATATATCTCAATCTCTATTCTAAGTCACAGCTAGTGCTACGTAACGCGGTTACAAACGAATTGACGTCATTCCGACGCGTACGGCGTAGCAAACAATGATATTCTTTTTTTAAAGTTATCTATATAATAAAAATGAATCGCTAAATGTGTTGCGAAGCGCAAAACTCGAGAACAGCTGAACCAAGTTAGCTGATTTCTTTTTTGTTGTATTCGTTATTGTCAGAAGCCGCTGGCAGGCCGCTAGTTAATAATAATAATAAAAAAATATGATTTTAAAACAAACTTCTTTAGATCTACAAACTCACTTTTCGCACTCGCTAGCAACTAACCAACCTCTTTCTTATTTCCAGAAAAAACGCGAAGCGTACTCAGGAACTCTGGTGGAGCGGTCTCCCCCCTTCAATCCGCGGGAGGGTATGGCAGCTAGCCATCGACAACAAGCTCAAGATCTCTCTCGACATGTACCAGGACTATGTTTCTAAAGCGAAGCAGAGACTGCACGAAGCCCAGCTAAGAAGGAAACGGTTAAAAATCAACAGGGAAACCTGCTGTTGTTCAGAGCAAAAGGACCTGTCAAAGAGCATCGAGAAAATTGAAGAACCGGAAAAGACTGATGCGGAACCGAGACTGGGCCTACCGAGGAACTTTAGCGAGCAGAATCTGAAATCCCATAATTCTGAGTCGGGACCAAAGAAGTGCTGTTCCAAATCGAACCCTAATTTGCTGGATTATAGTGACGAGTGTTCGATGGAGCTGATTCAGCTAGATATCGCAAGGACGTTCCCCCACCTGTGCATATTCCAACCTGGTGGGCCGTATTTTGATGTTCTACATGAATTGTTGGCAGCGTACGTTTGCTATAGGCCGGATATTGGATATATACAGGTTAGTCTTAATCTTTTTCTACTGTTTATTCACTAATTGTAGTCAGACCTACATTTTTTTTGCGCAATACCTACATGTGACTTCACTAGTCTCTTCGGTGAAATACCACACTGTAGTTTCCGATAAATTAAACCGCCGATATTGCCGTGTATTTAGGAAGTTTCATTTAGTGGTCAGGACAAAATCTTTACATGGTATAAAATAAAGTCGCTTCCCGCCGCCTGCCTCACTGTATGTACGATTAGATCTGTCTAAATACGCAACGGATGATGCGGTTGCGTCAATAGATAGAGTGATTCACGAGGGAGGATTTTATGTATAAATCCTGTATTATGTTCTGGTGTTACAGAAAACTCGCATAAACCGTAGCGAAGCAAGTGGGGGTCGCTAGTGATAAAAGATAAAAGTAATTTATTCATTTAGTAGGCCGCTCGGGCACTTTTACATGTCAAGAATCTACCAGCGCTTCCCAAGAGGAGACCACTGCTGAGAAGAAACGCCGCAAGAAAACATGCCAAAAATCTTACGGAAGAGATAGAGAAAAAAGAAAAAAGAAAAAAATAATCAACTACTAATGTGTTTGAGGTGGTGCAAGATGACCACATAAAAGTTTCGATATGTTTTCCTGCATCAACGGTGTCCCCCAGACAAGAAAAAGCAGGATAAAGCTTTTGCATTTGAACAAATTATTATTGACTAAGTTTCGGGTTTAGGCCATGCATTTTTGTCTGTTAGATAGTCCTCGACCCTATAATACGCTTTAGACATTAACGACCTTTTCAAAAGTGTTATTATATTTCCGTCAAGTGCCCGACGTTATGTTTCTTTGTGTTCTGCAGGGGATGTCGTTCATCGCCGCAGTGCTCATCCTCAACATGGAAGCTCCGCAGGCCTTCGTGTGCTTCGCCAATTTGCTGGACGAGCCAGTTCTGCGCGCCGCCTTCACCAGGGACGGGGCGACTATGCAGGTTGGCATCGGGAGTAGGCACTAGTCTAGGATGTCGAGTGATACACAATGATGACTGCAGTACCCGACCCGAGAGAAGCTGTTGCGTGTGTGTGTGCCTCGGGTTGAAAACTATTTATCCTGAAGATGAGTCGTCAGAAAGGTTTGACAATGATATCTGAACCTGAAAACGTTAGAACTCTTTCAGAGAAACCACTATTAGTTAAGCAACTAGTAGTTTCAGAGTACGTTCTTAGATGTTACTTTATATGAATTTATTTGAAATCTATGTCAGACCTAAATGCTCATATCACGTTTCAAATTCGCCTTAATTAATTCGTGTGTTATGAAACTATTATAAGCAAGCATAGGAATCCAGGAAGCAAACATTTACAGACAGGTAGGGAGTTCCTATATCGGTAATAAATGGATAATTTAGAATGTATTGACTGTTACATTGCAGCGTCTATGGAAGGCGTACGGCACGCTGCTGCGGCACAACCTGCCGGCGCTGGCGGACGCGCTGGCGCCGGAGCTGTACCTGCTGGAGTGGCTGTACACGGCGTTCGCCAAGGCCATGCCGCTGGACGCCGCGTGCCGCGTCTGGGACGTGTTCCTACGCGACGGCGGCGCTTTTCTCTTCAACACGGCTCTCGGTTAGTTATTCACGTTCTAAATGCTCCAGTTGGTATATCAAGACAATCTTCTTCTAAATATATAAAAGGAGAAACTGACTGACTGACTGACTGACATATCAACGCACAACCGAAACTACTGTACCTAGAAACTTGAAATTTGGTACAGGTGTTCCTTTCATGATGTAAGTGAGCACTAAGAAAGGATTTTCCGAAAATCGACCCCCAACGGGAAAAAAAGGGGGAGTACTGGGAAACTAATTCTACGCGTACGAACGCTTGATTTTGAGTCGGCATTTGACGCTCGGCGTTTGGGACAAGTGAAATTGCACTTAACTTAACAGTCGCATTTTTTTGTTTTGTTATTATGTTTTAAAGATCAAACTTATACCCGACCATTTAGGTGTTATAATGACATTGGCACATTATAGACTAATCTGTCTAATAATGTAGAACCTAGATCATCCGATTAATCCGATCGATCGACACATACATGCAGACATAGTTACATAACCTGAACCTATTTAAACCTAGGATGAATAGGTGATGAACTTCTGGGTGAGCTCTCTTCATCATCAACAAAATCTTCGTCCTCCAAGGGCATCCCATGGGTTATTCAAGAGCAAACCCATTACCAATTATATTTAAAAAAAAATACCATTCTTAATAAGAAGCTCGAGGTCAATAGAAATGACATTAGATGTAAACAAATCAGTACTGTTTGACACATAACCTCAATATTTCTGCAAACCAGTTTTGATTTATTTATTTATTACAAAAAAAGGTAAAAAAATGCTACAAACAGTTTTTGACCTTCTTTAGCGGCGGATATAAACCTACAATAACATGCAATGAGTTTTCTATGTCATTGTCTTCTACTGTGGCTGTCTGTGCTGTGTGTAAAACGTTAAAATACTGATTGTTATGGCAATTACACCGATGGTTAAAATATATTTTTAATTAGTCTTCATTAGATTTATTTATCAGATTTCATTAATTTTCTAGTGTTAACTCTTGCCACCTTTGTGCCTTTTTGCCTGTGTGGTTGCCGGGTTAGAATAGTGCCACTCCGTGTCTTCCCGCGGATGTCGTAAGAGACGACTAAGGGAATAAAGGCTTGTAGTACTGTTAGGCGATGGGCTTGCAACCTGTCACTAATACACTGGTAAACATCTTGGCCTGTTTGTGCAAAATGTGGTTACAGAATTATCAACAAGTTTTTAGGGTTGTTGGAAATTCTGTAGCTCTGCCTACCCCACTCTGGGAATGAAGGCGTGAGTTTATGTATGTGTATGTGTGTAGACATTTTTGTCTATGCTCACTCTTTAATTGGACACATTGCAAAATATTGCACATGGTTAAAACATGGTTATGAGGATAAAGATGGCGTTTATTTTTCTTACAACTTTGTTTTTATTATACTTCTGTAATAAACTCTGTGTCAATTGAGATGGGAAAATATGTAAACAAATTGCAACTGTTTGACACATAACCTCAATATTTCTGCAAACCTGTTTTGACTAAAACGTATATTTAATAGTTATTATCTTAAATAGAATGTAAAAGTAACAGTCAAGCGTGTACATCATTAAGTATACGTCACTCGATGTCCAAAAGTACGTGATTATGGTAAATTAAAGCTAAATAGGTTCGTCTGGTTTTGTTTACTATCTTTTGACGACGTGCTGGCCTAGTTGGTAGTGACCCTGCCTACGAAGCTAGCGGTCCTGGGTTCAAATCCCGGTAAGGGCAGATATTTGTGTGATGAGCGCGAATATTTGTTCCTGAGTCATGGATGTTTTCTATGTATTTAAGTATACATTTCTCTATATAAGTATTTATATCGTTGTCTAGTACCCATAGTACAAGCCTAGAGCTTAGTTTGGGACCAGATCAATTGGTGTAACATTGTCCCCAGATATTTATTTATTTATTTATTTATTTATTTATTTTATCATTTCTGTTGAGCCCGAGTTTACATACTCATTTTTTTTTATACCTATTAAAAATTACGAAAGTATTAAAATATAACCTCTTCTTTCCAGGCATTCTCCACCTATACCAAGAAGAACTCAAAGGCATGGACTTCATCTCCGCCGCTCAGTTCCTCACCAAGCTCCCCGAAGATTTGGACCCTGAAGCCCTCTTCAGAAGCATCTCCGCCGTCTCCATGACGATGGACGGCCTCTCCTTCGAGGAGCTGGCGACCTGCTGCGAGCTCGAGAGCAGCCTCGACGATGACGTCACGGTCAGGTTATGATACAGGAGGTGGACGTTTTGGGAGATAGTGGATGCTCTCTCATTTCGAGTCAAGTGAGGACTGTGGTTTGAGGGTTGATTTAAGGTAGGTTGTTGTGTCAAATCACAGTTTTAGCAATGCAGTCGTTAAATTAGACCATACAGGTGATAAATTCCTTAACTCGACTGCTGTAGGCGTAAAAACGTGTACAGTCAACTAATGTGAATCTTAGGCCAGTATAAACTATGTTAAAGTGACATTGTCAGCCAAAACGTAAGAGACTTCTTATAATTTGATTTATAACTCCACGTTGACATAGTCCATAGTGGCCTTGGAATCGAATTGGTTGACCGTACAAATATTTTTGAGCATTATTTATGCTCGAATAGGAGCTTTACAGCCAAGAAAAAGGCTACCGGATTATATTGTCAATACTGGCAAAAAAAAAAAAACACTACCAGCGCTGTTTTCCTTGATTGCACAGTGCCAATTATCAAGTCCAGTTTGACATTGGATTGGTAAAACTTATACTACATTATAATATAATCAATTTGGAATGTCATTGTCCGTCTGTTTTTAACGTGCCTTGAATTAGAGTTCTTCATAATATGGCGTTGAAAATTAAATTTGATTTATAACTTATTATCGAATGTTCAATTGTTGTTATTTAAAGAAATATGAATCTCTGAATTTATTATTATAATTTTATAATTCGACTATTTATTTTACATTGATATGGATACGCAGCTAATGTAACTTCGAACTGTTGTTTTTTTTAACTCGCGACGGTATAAATTGGTCGACGCATTTATTTATTGTTAATTACTGAACAATACAATACAATGTAATGGTCGAGCAAAACAACTCTTTTAACACTTCGATTTTTTTAGTATGACGTTAAAGTCCATAATTCGCAAAGGACTTTCTTGGTCGATTATACATGATTATAATATTTTTATTGCTTGAAGTATTTTAAACTACCTATGTTTCTTATTTATATAGGCTGTTTCTCTTTCAAGAACGCCTTACATAGCTACAGGCTGATGCCGCAATGAACTTTTTTTGACATCTGTCATTTCATATGCAATCTATACGCATGGACATAATAAGCTTAAAATATTGAGCCGAGTTAAATAAAGTTCTGCGTGTGAAGTAAAAGTAACTTTTATAATGTCATATGTAGTAGTAAAAAAAAATGCCGCTGGCAAATGTATTGTAAATATTGTAAATAGAAAAACTTTACTACTTTTTACAAAACTAAGCCTTAATCGTGAGTGTTTATTATAAATATATAAAACATATCATATTCTGTAGAACCAAGAAAGATAATCATTCATGTACCTGCCAATAAGGATATTAGAGTATTAATGTAAGACCTATTTAAAACTAGTACATATTTGTATTATTATACTGTAAAATAAATGTTTTTATTTAAAATACAGGAAAGACGAAACAATTAGCCGCTGGGACCTATTTTATGACGCTATTAATACTATATTTAAATAGCAACATTTTCCACTATAGGGAATATTTCACAAATGTTGCCGGTTAATAAATGTTTTTTTTTTTAACTTCAGCTTAATTATTTAGGTCCCTAAAAAATCACCTTTTAATATTACACAAAGTAAAACGGTGCCACAAATTTGTATTTTCATTCTACAACTAAATCATAGACCGAACCGATAAGGTAGCTGCCCTAACTTGCTACGCCACTTTTTTTGTAAATATGTCAATTATATTAGTTATGTTTAAATGTAAACTGAATCATCGAGTAGTAAAACCGGCCTAATAATTAAAGAAAAATCGAATCTTTCGAAATATTTTAAATGTCTATAATACTTATTTATCAATTTAATCCTAACTATTATGTAGTTTGCTGTAAAATAAAGCGTTCATACTCATTGGCTATAGCCACTTGATAAAAAAATAGGCGTTTGACATTAAATGTCATTCATTACGTGTAAATTTGTGAAAAAAATGCTACAAACAGTTTTTGACCTTCTTTAGCGGCGGATAGAAACCTACGATACATGCAATGAATTTTCTATGTCATTGTCTTCTACTGTGGCTGTCTGTCCTGTGTCGTTCTAAAAGGTTGAAATACTGATTGTTATGGCAATTACACCGATAGTTAAAATATATTTTTAATTAGTCATCATTAGATTTATTTATCAGCTTTAATTCATTTTCTAGTGTTAACTCTTGCCACCTTTATCTGTGACTAGTTCAAATCTTAAAAATAGACATTTATGTCTATGCTCAATCTTTTAATTGGACACATTGCAAAACATTGGCACATGGTTTATGAGAGTAAAAACTTAAGATGGCGTTTATTTTTCTTACAACTTTGTTTTTATTATACTTCTGTAATAAACTCTGTATCAATTGAGATGGGAAAATATGTAAACAAATTGCAACTGTTTGACACATAACCTCAAATTTTCATTGAACGTGTTTTTTTTATAAAACTTAAAATTAATAGTTCTTTGACCCTGAACTTAATGTAAAGTAATAATCAAGTGTATAAATCATTAAAAATACCTCTCACTTAATCTTCAAAAGTAAATTGTTGCTTTTGGTTTTGTTTACATCTTTGCCTATGTCAATTGACACGGACTTTACAGTAGACATTATAATTAGGTGTTTGCTGGATTTTGTTGTGTCGCCTGATTAGAATTGCCAAACAAAAGTACTGTACTTTACTTATAATGTTGATTTTATACTACGGATAGAGTTGTAAGATGTATAAAAACATTTAAAAGGGTAGTTTTGATGAGTTTGATGACGGAGCCGGCAAATTAGTTGGCGAAACAGCTCAGTTAGTGAATTATTATTACCGTAAGGTCTTATGTTTTAAAATGGTTTCTCCAGCCTTTTTATAAAACACTTTCATTCTGTACCAATAAGCCACGATTATTTAAGATTTTATTTTATATTATTTAGAGCATTGTATAATGAAAATATTGTGTTTTATATAGCTTCAAAACTTGTATGGCCTAGTGGCAAAATGATGAATTGACTTCGCTACTTTACATCAACTTGAAAATAGTATGTTTTCAATCTACTGGGGTGCGTGCGTAAACAAGCAAGGTGATGGAACCAGTAATGGATATAGACCTTATTTTACAGAAGATAAGTGTTATTCTTTTGTTTTGCTACATTAAATTTATGACCGTTAATCTTTGAATTAAGAGTCAAGCGTCAATTATTGGTGCCTATCAGCTTAGTGTCCATCCCTGGTGTCATCAACTGGGGCGCGACCTCGTGGCTTAACAACACTTTATTGCAAACAGTGATTGGAATAAGCGAAACTAACTTATCTTACTTGCATCATTAACTAAGAGAAGTGGTTAATACCTATTACGTGCGAGTGTAAAAAGTAGTATGTTTTTGAGAAAAACGTCTATAAGCATGATTTTTTTCTATACACCTTTTTAAAAGAGTTTCTTTTGTCAATATAGTTGCTAAATGCAAGAAGCTTTGTCACTAATCCAAACAAGTTTTAATGCAATATTGTATGCGTATATGTAGTTTATACTGATATTTGTCAAAGCTCTATTTCAAGCGATTAGAGTCGATTAGCGATAAGCAAACGTCTCTTGGATGTTTCGTTTTAAGTTTGAATACACTTGCGATGTGGACTGATATTATATTGTATGTAATGTATTATATATGAAATGCCATCTCAAGTAAGTTTAGCATAGTTTTAGTTTTACTATATTATTGTAAATATATTTTATTGAGAATAGATTTTGGCCCCAAATAAGCGCGGTTTGTAATGCATGTAGTTTTATTGTTAAATAAATAAATTACGATTATACGGATTGAAAAGGTTATTTTATTTCTTGTGTTGTTTTCAAATGAAATTGATAATGAGAAAATATGTTACGTTTTCGTTTTTACTTATTTCGGGAGGAAAAAAGTGACACGTTTAAAGTAATTCGTTGAAAGGAATTACTATAAACAAATCAAGTGGAGTTGTAAAACAGTCGCCATCAAAAATATCTGAACTCTACGCTATTATCTTATCTGGCGTTCTTACGGATACACTGCGACCCCAGGATCTTATGTGTAGTTAGTTCATTACCCCTCTTTTTATTTACCCCTTAGTCCAATGCTGCCTCTACCCCTTAGGCTACATTCTCACGGCGTCATCCCGTATACCATGTACGAGATTTTATAATATCTGAAAATCGATCACACGGCGTCTATACGCGAAAATTTCGTATTTAAAACATGCTTTTTACTTAAGGTCTTGCCACCGGGGATGCGAGATTCTCGGATCGATTTTATCGAATGCGACTCCGTGGCGATTTTACGTTGTTTCGTTCACACGAACAAACTGGTTTCTCAAGACCGTATACGTGAATAACCCGAATGGACCTCGCGCCGTGTGAACGGTCGTGTCGTATGCGGTAAAACCGTACCCGAGAAAATAACGAATCGAATAATCGCCTTGTGAACCTAGACTAACAGAAAGCGGATAGAGAAGTGCAATGGCAGTGCCACCTCTTGGCCGCCACGCTACGAATGAAGTGTCGTGCTCTGTATGCCACTTTAAATTCCGTCGTAGAAGGTTTTATTTAGAGTTGAATGTTGGTTCCACAGTATGTTTCACTTTCCACCTCTTTACCGCACATTCTACAATCTGTGTTGTCATAAAGACCCATCTTTCCAACGTTTACTGGCCCAGCTTTGTTCCACTCTTTTTATAAATTTGCATGGGTCTGTATTGTAGTCTCTAAACGTCAGTTGTCCTAATGCATCGTTTGTTCAAATTTTCGTTTATCCTAATGCCATTTCCGCCTGAACTTTAAACCTTTTTTCACTTCTCATGCTCGTAAAGTCCTTCTTTATGCTGGGTATAGGCTGCATAAAATCGCATTTTATGCACTAGTGCATAAAGTAATTTCTTCTTTTAAGACTAAGGCAATCAGGCCTTACAGCCTTCACACAATACACCTTCATTTAATTGATATATTTTTATGAGATTTTGGTTACATCTTAATTTAATTACGACATTTGTATAACTATCTAAATACAAATTTACGAATAATACCTACGGCGTGCATTTACGGTAAAAAAATACAACGCAAATATTTATAATAACTTAGCATTAAGCATCAGACCATAGTCAAACCTGTCAAACGTCACATAGTCGAAAATTAAAAAAAAAAGTTAAGAAGGTAATTCAGGCCTTACAGCCATGCGCAAACATAACATTTTAATTACTTACATTAAATATAAAAAAAATATAAATTATCCTGTAAGTATAAATAAATAAATAAATAAATAAAAATTCTTTATTAAAATAACGAATACACATTATTGGCAATATCTGTTGGTCCCACACTAGGCAATGCCTGTCAAGTGGCAACCAGATTCGGAATACAAATTTTAAAATAAATGTAACTTAGTGTCTACTAGTGTCTACAGTTAATAACGAAGAAAATTGGATATAATGTACTAAGAATAGGTAATCTTAATCTAATTTTACAATAGGTATGGCACGTTTGTGTGTATGTATGTATGTGTGTGTGTGTGTGTGTGTGTGTGTGTGTGTGTGTGTGTGTGTGTGTGTGTGTGTGTGTGTGTGTGTGTGTGTGTGTTTGCATGTGTAATGGTGTTGATGGCTTAAATTTTACAAGTTAGGGTAGTGTTGAGTACTCAAGCAATAGCCCTCAGCAAATTTTCAGTTTCACTATAGCTGAGACTTTTTAACCAACTGATTATTGTAAGTTTTGCTTTACGTAGTGTAGATTTTGCTATTGAACAAGATGTATGTGCTTCTTGTTTTATTTCCTTGCAATCTAAGTGAAAAGCAGAGTGTAAAATTCGAGCATAAAACCCATTTTACCCTCGACGTGACTACCCACACTCGCCGTTCCGGCTCGTGTGGCTATATGCACATCTTGGGTAAAATGGCTCGTTTTATGCACTTGTTGTACAATCTACTATTAGTGTTGTTATAATCAAGGCTCGGAAAAACGCCCGTCATTTTAAGAACATAAGTAACATAACCCTGTTCCATACAGTAGAGACTTCCTTATGATGTTACGATATTATATTTTATATTATTTATTTATTAACACGTTTACGCAAAATAGTACACGTAACTAGTTTAATCTAGACTTATATCAACATTTCTGGGAATTTTAAATAGAAATCTTGATTATGTTACCGTAAAAGAGATGCGGAAGAAAACAAACGCCTAGGCACATGCGTATTGGAAGAACAGTATACCAATGTTAACGATCAAATATGCCCCAATGACATCCGTAGACTGTGAACAAACTTTTTCGACACATAAATGGGTCCTCAATTCACGTTGTTATAGACTCTTCAAAATCATATCTATAAGCTTGTTGTTTGTAGCTATGATTACGAAACCTCGAATGACAAGCAATTATTACTAACTAGCTTCTGACGGCGACTTCTGCGTTTTAAACTTTCCGGGGTGGAATGTGGTCTATGTTTTAATCCAAGGTATATAAGCAATCTCCATTTCAAATTTCATCCAAATCCATCCAGCCGTTGCAGCGTGAAGGAGTAACAAACTACACACAGACACACACAACTTTCGCATTTATAATATTAGTAGGATGTTACTAATATTTGTTAGCCTCTTGCTTCTAATAATGACTCTGATTTAATTGCAAGATTCATGAACGCAGTTCCAAGTTGTACCCCATACATTCCCATTTTGATACGATTTCATCTTATTGCAACTTAATTGTCAAGTCTTCAATTGTTTCTTTATTTCACCTCTTGGAAACTGCGGGTAACCTTGTCTGGTTGCGATTATCGCAGTGACAAAATGTGGATACAGCATCCGTCACTCTCGTACTTATATGCGTGTCAAAAAGTGACGCAATGTTTTATCCACATTTTGTCACGCGATAAACGCTGCCATGTTAGGCTCCCTGGTAGGTATAAGTTGGATCTTCTAACCTTCCGGTTTTTCGGGAAAGTACTAGTATTTTTACTTAGATTTCTGCCCTTCTAAATAAGAAGGGCGCAAGCGCAATTTGATAGTCAAAGCAAATTTAACCCCTTTCTTAAGAAATAAGGTCACTTATACATTTGCGGTTCTATGAGAAATGTGCACTTTTTTCTAAAGAGGGCAGAATTGTTGACTGTAGGTACTGGGTACCTTGAGAATCCTATTTCTGTGTACCTACTTATTTTTTTGTCAAATGGCCTCATGCTAGTTCTTATTCTGTGACATAATATATGACGTGGCCACGGCATGTCATATATTGTCATAATATGACGTCCCTATATTATTATCTCTTAGTAGTCTGTGCAGGGACGACATGTCATTATAGGGGTGCGGTCTTGCGTCAGTTTTCTTGTGATGTAACAAAGCTCTTTATCAGAAAATAAGAATTACCTAAATAGTGTTTTTATACTGTTATTTAACGCGGCAACTTGGTACAATCTTATTATGAAGATATCTTATCATGTTGTTATGGTAAGTTTTTCTTAGGTATAAACACTTACAGTCACATCTAAAACTTGCTTTTGCCCGCAATTCTGTCCGTATTGAAGTCGTTTATTCCCATTTCCTTAGGAGCTATCCTAATCCCTAGGATAAATAAATATCTGCTATAAGCCCTGGAAAAATGTAATCTGATCGATTGAGGAGTTGAATCGAGAGGACTAAAGAAAATAAGTATTAGTAAATATAGCAAATAGCAAAGAATTTATTTGTCTGTCTGTTTACGGTGAAGAGTACAAGCGGAAGACCGATTGTTTTGTTTAATTGGGTATCATCCTGAGATGGTTCTAGTATCACAAAATCAGTATCTGTTGAGGGGATCCGTGAGGAATTAAGAGAACTTTATAAATACCTATTGGCTACACGTAGCGATTTGTGTTTGTTTGTAAAAAAATATATTCGTCTCCGCCTTCCTCTCTAGGAAACCCGCGTGATTTAATGAATGAAAAAAAAACAGAGATTTTGGTATTTTCAGTAACAAGTGCTGCTGTTGCCGAAAATATAATTTGGTGAAGAGGAAATGATGAAGAAGTCCACAGATGGCCACCGGAACTCCTCAATGGTACCTATTCCAAGTTGAGCGACTATGACGAAGCACTAACACACTGTGACTTTCCCGCGGCGCGCACTGCTTGCGGTGAGCTACATAACAGTGTATTATGAATACTTCAAAACAGGAAATAAAAACCCGGCAAGAGCATGTCGGACCATGCTCAGTGTAGGGTTCCGAAGCCACGACAACACAACATGAAACAAATCAAATACAATCAAACAAACAAACAACTACAATCAAATCAGACCTCGCGACAAACTTAACTTTGCCATTGGAAGACTGTTATCCCCATACATCGACGTAGGTCGCGGTCAGTTTACCAACACCGCAAATATTTTTTTGGTGGGTATAAACGTTCAAACCGTTTGTAACTCAAGAACCAACGAAGTCTACTTAGTTCTAATAGTTTTCCTATTAAATTCATTGTATGTGCTTTCATTTAACATATTTTTTGGATTTTTAGTCTTGATTTTAACAAAAATTAGCGCTTTAAAGCTTAATATTCCATAAACGGAGCCTTTAATCGAAAAATGGTTTTCACTAACCCACAATATTTTCGAAAGACCTATCCAACGACATCCTTCACTATAGAGAAGACGAGAAAAAAATAACATCCCCAAGTTACGTTTAGGGGAGTTACAGTAATAAAAATGAAATAAACCATTTTATTTTACCACTTTGTTGGTGTGACAAATATGTATACTTATGCCAAATTACAGCTTTCTAGTACTAAGGTTCTCTGAGCTAGACTGCGGACGGATGGACAGACGGACGGACGAACATGGCGAAACTATAAGGGTTCCTAGTTTGACTACGGAAGTAGTCAATCCTTAAAATCAGATGTTTTCTAAAACCACGCCTTCAATAACGCAAAAAATAACTTCTTTTCAAATGGTAATACGGCAGTTAAACTGAAGTTGGCGTCCAATGGTAATTTTAACCAAAAAAAGATGACTTCAGTTGAATTATAAAAAAGGACGGACAAGTGCGAGTCGGACTTGCCCACCGAGGGTTCCGTGCAAATTTAGGTACCTACACCTACATATTATAAACGGTTCAGGAATCGAGTCTCGCAGATTTTTCCGAGCTTAACCCGAAATTTGGACCGCCGTTCCTTACATAAGTTCCTGGTTTTTCTGTGATTTAATTAAAAATGTATAGTTTTCAGATCTACTTTCTAAATTTATTTGTTATAGAACAACGGAAAATACCCTATACATTTTGATTCCTGTGACCGTATCTATTTTATAACTTAACTTAGACGTTTGATTTTTTCACAGCTGCGAGGGACTACTTCAGTACTTATATGATTTTAATTTCAACTCAATACCTCCACGCGTTCCCGAGATAAAGGGTCTTGACAGACTGACGGATGACCAACAAAGTGATCCCATAAGGGTGCCGCCTCTAGGTACGCAACCCTAAAAACATCCCGACGAATTGAGAACTTGGTAATTTTTTTGAAGTCGGTTAAGAAAAAGTTATTGTTAGCGTTTTTAAGGGCGGTTTTTTGGTTTTTTAAGTATTTATTTTCTGTCAACGGAACTCAGATAATTATGTGTTCCCAATCGCAATTCAACAATGTTGAGGCTAACTCTAGTCAAGGCCCATGTCCAAGCAAGAACAAGGTAATTAACCAATCGCTTTCGTTTTCACAGAAAACAACGTTACAAAAAACAAATTTCAACCAATCACGGTATACATCGTACAGGTTACCAACTTGACCACACATAAATGTTGCCGGTAACAAGAATTAAAGGAAATTATATGTTCTGACTGTCATGAGGTGTTGCCATCGGTTGGCAGTGAATCAAAGATCAGTGACAAGATAATTGGTATTTGGATACCACCTGGAACAGTAAAAAATAATAATACTCAATACCGACTGGTGTCCTCAGGATTCGACAAATATTTATTACTTACGACTGCGTGTGTGAACTCTGTCAACTAGTAGAGGAAAATATATCGTAAGATGGATTGGTACAATATATATTTTGGCATATTAATACATATCATAGCTCCGTGTGTGATGCGCTTTACGTCATGCATCACTAGAACCATAGCAAGAGACTTGGTTGCCACGGTAATTCTAATTATTCTTACTTAGCAACGCTGTTTACATAGTATTCAAGCGTAGAATCAATGAGAGAAACGTCAACGTGGTTCTTTTATTAAATTAAGCTACCAGTATGAGTTAGGTTTGTGCAATAATTTCCTGAAACGCGCAACCTTTCACAACAATTCATTCGCTGTCACAACTTAGTTATTTTCGCAAAATCTCGCGCAATATCATTTTTCTTCGAAAGTTACGCAATATAAACAACCGACGAGCTAAACCTTTAACTCTAAATAACTGTACATTGAGCTAATCAAAGTTAACAACAGATAAGAGTGCAAAGGTTATCAAGCCCAGTACAATGACAAACGAGAACCGGCCGCCATCGCTAAACGAAATAGGGGTCCGGACATCGCGCATGCGTAGTCGACCCGTGGGGTGTACATAAAAAGGAACCGTGGTAGGACGCGCCGGCTGTCGAAAATAATCATTCGCCTAAAAACAAACATAAATTAAAACGGTACTTTAAAAAGTTAAGTGAAAAATGGCCACGAAAACTAATGGAAATCGAGCAGCGGAGCCGGGGGAAACCGTCGAATTATTGGATAGAAAGGTAAGTTTTTGATTTTGTGATGTAATGTCAAGGAAGGTCATTTGCGATGGGGTGGTTAGTTCCTATGAGTGAGGCGTAAAGGCGATTTTTGCGTATTATTTGAGGACTGGTATGTGCATTTCTAAAGGTCATATATTAGATAAGAGTTTTATAAGTGAAAAACGTGTTAGAGTTGAATTAAAAGTTAGCTTTGTTTGTATTCATTGAGCTTTAAACATTAGTGAGCTTTTCAATTTTTCAATAATCACCTTTGCCCACGTGTTACATTATGTTTTGTTTAAAAAATATATGAATGCCTCCTGTCTATGCAAGCATATTTAATTTACATTAGGTATAAACTACAGATACCTAATGTGTAAGTTTAATAATTCGGCTCTACATTTGTTAGTCCTTGTACTGATTTATGAATGATGAGCAATAAACGATCACAACCAATTTATCGATCTTTATTAAATTACTTTAACACAGATTAAGATTTTAAAAAACCAGACTTGATATTAGATTTCAAAAATAATCGTCTTCGCCTACGTTCTCTCCAAGTGCGTAGGCAGAACATTTCGGTGTTCCCAATAGTCCCAATATCGGCCTACTTTCGTCAAGGGCACATGATCTGCGACCCGATGGATTGTTGATATTCAACCCTACAAACAACTTATCGGGGCTAATTAGATCCTTGTTTACATGCGTGTTGGCGTAAGCAAAGGGCTAATAATAAATATTTAGTCGTACCTAAAACTTTGATAACTTGGTAGTTAGGTATGCAGTTTAGCCTAAAATTTTCCGACGTTTTTCAAATCAAAAGGATCATAAGGATATCCGGGAAAATTACTTAATTCCCCCGTAAATGGTAAAGTAACCCGTGTATCTGCTTTCAAAGAGCAGTAAAGTAGATGAAGGATAGAAGAACTGGGACAAGGCCAAGAGTTACCCTCCATCTGAATTTGTAATGAATGTATATAGTATTGACGAGTCGATTAAGAGTGGCATTGAGATTTTAAAATAAAATAGGTACCTTTCCAATTGTGGTATTTTGAAAACTGAAATCAAACTGGATTCTTTGAAAGGCATCCATATCTTGTTTTCAGTGCCTGGATTTCACTTTGTAACTGATGATATTATATTGGTAACGCTTGGTCTTTTGAACAATAGTATGATTGTTTGAGATGTTAGTATAGAGGCTCTCGGTCCGGTTAGTACTTACTGTCTTATGACATTAAGAAAGCCTTTTGTAAGCCATTGTGTGGATTTTTAATGATTCCGAAGAGTTCCAAATAAAAAATAGGTCGTATAATATATCTTTAAAAACATGTACACTCAAAAATAACAAAACAGGACGATGAAAGATGATGAGGAGGATGATGAATGTACAATGACCTATTTCACAGCTAAAAAAGATATCGTCACGTGCACGTTTGAGATAACATTAGGCCCAGCGCTCACAAACAAAAGAATAAAGACATCCACAGAACAAGAGCACAGAGGATGTGTTGAGATCGATCTGTGTCTATATTTAGCACAATGGATGCAGTAACACTAGATGGGCGGCTTCCGCTCGGCGAGAGGCACCAGACGTAGGAGGTCTTAAGTAGGTAAGTAGATGGAGGGGTAGAGAAGTAACGTCGGATATAATTCACGATTGGAATGCGAAATTTATTTGTCAAGACATTGTGATTCATGACATGACTAACTCTCCATGTTTTGTCAAAAGTTGTATAAGATCTTTAAAGGCGTTTTGTAGAGCTGATATTTATCTTTCCGATTGTGGGATAATTTTTGTGTACGGTTTTCATGTGCCCCCTTTTTCTTGGGTGTGCCATTACCAACGTCTTGGTGTCGTAATAAAGTTATATATGTAACAATACGAGGAGATACCATAAACAAACGATTTCCGGACTACGGTTGTATTCCTGGTTGATATGGAAGAGGCGTGTATCCAATAGATTAATGGTGGTTCCCGCTCTTTTTTATCGTGACATTTTCTTCGCGTCCCTTAGGTACCGTTAATAAAATCAAGTCACCATTTTGAACACTTATGTAGAGACGGACAGATTTTGTAAATAGATACCTAAGTAATCATTTAATAACACAACAGTTAAAATTCTATTAATTAGGTTATCACATCATTCATTACATCAGCTTGATGAATTGCATTGCACTGCCGCGTCTCTAGGCACTTTCTGCCTCGGGTGGTAACTCTGTGGTGAAATCCTACTCCGTTCTGTGGTGTTTCCGAACGCTGGGGCCTTTCTCTAACAGCTTTCATTCCCTTAAAAGGCTGGCAATCAACTTTACTGATAGATAACCCTTCTTAAGTTCCCGGCGTTCGGATTGGCGGACTAAGTGATTACTTTCCGTCAGATCTGCATGATCGTTCGGCTCCCGCACGTTAGCGATTTTCGAAAACTGTCAAAATTATATAGTATTGACTTTAGTCCAATAACTTGCCATGTATATGAAACTGAACATTTTAGACACAGATCCCATAACAACCATCTGTCGATAAGTCCTACTAATATTATTTACGCGAAAGTTTGTGTGTTTGTTTGTTACTCCAGAGCAAATTTCTTATTAACACACAGGCTACTTTCTACTCGGAAAATTCAATATTTCCTGAGGGACTCACTGTAATCGAAATCTACGCGGACGAAGTCGCGAGCTGAAGCTAGTGTACAATAAAAATTATTAGCTTTTTTTACATTACACTCGTCGTTTCGTTGGTCAAGTAATCACTTTGTTTACAGTGTTGACACCAGTCGCCGTATGGTTTCGTATGAAATTATATCCTTACATTCTTATGAGTTAGCTGTCATAATTTACCAAATATATTTCGAAGTGAGAAGTAGGTAATATCGAAGTAAGAAGAATATTATGCAAAATCTATTACATAAAGGCTTGCTGACATTTCCCCTTGTTATGTAAATTGGATCATGTGATTGGCAAAGCTAACGTGCGTGACAGCGTTGACTCACTACTAGCCACTACTTACCTATTTTTAGGGTTCCGTGCCAAAATTATGTAAAAGGAAACCTTATGGTAGGACTTCAGCGTCACGTTGGTGTCATATGAAAGTGATCTACTAATTTCAAAACACCTATTTTTATATATTTAAAGCCAAAAATGTACAAAAAGTGATCGTTCCCCGAAGTCCATAACAAAATGACTATTTTCTTTCGAAACCCTCGGTGCGCTAGTCCGACTCGCACTTGACTTTTTTTAACCGAATTCATAGTTATATTTGTTACATCTTGCTGAGCCAAAAGCCCTTTCGCTAACGTTTTTGTGTAATGTTTTTTATTTATTTACTTGTGTGTTGCGGCTGAATGAACAGCAGTCAGCCTAGTTGGTAACCCTGCTTTCATAAGCAGCTAGCTAGCGGTCCTGGGTTCGATTCCCGATTTGGGCAAATATTTATGTGTAGGGCCCAATTATCTGTTTTTGATACTTGGCTGATTTCTATGTATATGTGTTTATTTATCTAAATAAGTAAGTTTATGGTTGCCCAAAGTACAAGCCTAGAGCTTAGTTTGGGATCACCTTTGTTTTGGCGAAATTTGTTTGCCAAACGTATAGTTTCCCAACCGTTAACCCGTAAATGATCTCTCTACGTTCCAAAGGCTGATTTAAAAAAAACTATAACTACAGTAATTAATTAGAAAAGAAAAATATCATGTAAATTTTTCTTTTTTTCTTTTAATTTTCTCGCCTCTTCTCGTCTCGTGCATAGTCGTTCTTAATGCATAAGTGGGAAAGAGATAAACTAATTAATGTCACTTGATACTGAATCTATGCGGCAGTTCGTTGAAATTAGAAGGGTGACCATTTAATTGTTGTGTCCTTTCAAAGGGACAAAATCCGTTTAAGGGTTAAGGACGAGTGGGTATGTTGCTTGGTAGCTTTATGCAATTTGGAACGATTGGCTGCAGTTTGCTGAGACATCACGGTATTTGTGTAGGTATCAGTCGTATCACCTATCACCATCTAACCACGTCATAACCAGGGCTCGGATTGTTCATCGCACGGTAAGATGAAAGAAAACTATGGAGTCGATATTAAAATTAAAACTTTATTCATATTCATACTCATACCCATTCATTTAAATAACACCAACAGATTACTAGAGTAAAAAATAAAAATAATTATGAACATTAAGTAAGCTCCTAGTTTGTAATATCCATAGAGCATGTAGCTATAGGATGACGTGTGTATTGTCTATTTCAAAATCACAATTGTAAATTGAGTAAATACCACTTTGTCCATATTTTCAGAAGTGAAGCAGGTTCTATGTTCAGGTGCAATGAAAAGCCCGAGCCTTGGTCATAACTTTTTATTGCCAAGAGTTTGATAATTTAAGTAAAGTTTCCCAGCATAACGTATGATTTGACATGATTCTTACTGTTTTAAGTTCAAAACTAGATAATAGTGGCATGATCGGAAAATCAGCGCTGCAGGCAGGTTTAATACCTCAGCATTACGCTGAGCCAGTGTCCGATTCACTGCTGCGAAGACACACTCGCTTCTTGTTTATTGCTATTTTCAGTTTCCACTTTTTCTGTGTGTCTTGTGTGTGTAGTGAATAAATTTATCTTTTTCTTCCTTTTCTTTTAAAATAAGAATACTTGTCTTCTAATAAAACCGCGATTCTGCTACAAATGGCGTGATAAAGTAGATCTCCCTGGGTTAAAATTAGAATACAATAGTTGATTAAACAAATGAATCTTTCGCAAATTATAGACCTACACTTGTAGTTCGAATTGTCATTGACATTGATAGAAACATGCTTACAAATATGATTGATATCTTCGCAATCAAACAAGGTAATTAATCCGGTTCGAAGGACCATCATGGTACCTTATCAAAGTTTTGACTAATTTTATAATTATGCTACTTTACGACGGACTGCGCATAGTTCACCCTTATTTAATATCTGTAAGGTCAAAATTCGTGCAGCCATTTACTGACATTGGCGTGTGTCGCTCTTCTTAGCCAACTTTTGAGGAGGCATTTAGTTCGTCGGTATTTTTTTGTGTTTTGGAGGTGGTTTTAGGGTGGGGGAGTAGGGGTATGTCTGTACATAGTACAAAAATATGAAATGATTTTTCTAAATATTTGAAAATGTGTCTAGAATGAGGGGTTGCAGAATGAAAGTGGTTTGTTTGTACAGAAGTCATATGAAAGAGCTCAGATTGAGCATTTTAAAACTATATTTTTATATTTTTCCGTGACGTACTTTTTGATTTATAGCCAAAAATTTACAAAAAGTTACCGGCCCCTCCCCTTATGGACCAAAAAATGTAGGGGTGATTATTCGGCGTTTTAACCGCCGTTATTATTGTCTACGCATATCATTCAAGATAAAATTAATAAGTTTCTTGTTATTTTAAATGGAATGGATACTACCCCCGGCTCCGCTAATTTTGACATCAAAAGTTGCTTGTAGTTCATCATTTTCGTCAATATATTAAAGACCGTAGGAATATTTACAATTAGATAACGACATTAAAATTCTGATGTCCTAATCATTAAAATATTTGACGTCTCAGCTTATCTCAACTAATTAATGTTGTATAAGTTTCCAAGTTTCCTTTATATAATTGTTATTTAATTCCTGTGTGCCAGAAGCACATTGTTTGGCCTAGGTACGTAGTGCTAGTAGGTTACTAGTTCAGATCTAGGTGTGTCACAGTGACAAGTTATGGATTAAACATTACCGTGGGAAACTTAGCGTGGTAGATTGATTCGCCCAAAAATGATACGTATCTAGAAGTCTTTTAATAACCCGACTGCCCTAAAAAGGAGTGTAATGTTTTCAGGGTTCATGTTTATAACCATAACGTCTAAACGGCTGAGCCGATTTAAATGTGTGTGGTATCGTTAGAATCCTTTCACCATCCCGGGTGACAAAAGATACCTAAACTGTTAAAATTGATATAACAACAATGGAAAAAATTACAATTATTTATGTCAACAAAAAAAAGCTTTCTAATTATTACAATATGGTATCATTTGAAAGGTCTTAATGTTACCATCTCAAATATATAAGAATATAGTAGCATTGTTAAACGGGATTAATAATTATACCAAAAAGGCAGGCGTTTTATAAATACTGAGCATGTAAAATGTAATTAAAAACGTGTTAGCAATATACAATTTACCTCTTAGCGAATATATCTTAGGTTCCGATAGGCAACGGACAATTAGCCGGTAGGAAAACGACCTATCTGAAGCCCGAAAATTATTGTTAACAGACTATCGACTCGACTCGCTTCGGGTTAAGTGAGTTTTCTGAAACAATCTTACAAAAATAGCTGCTACCTCATACCCATAGACATATTTGCGTTTTTAACACTACAATTTTAAGACAGCAACCCTAAGACTGCAATTGCATTGCGAACTCTGACTAAGATGAAGTTCCTCTATGCTAGTGATTTCACCGGTTGTCATAACTCCACACCGGAGAACAACAATGCGAAGGATATTAAGGATATATTATAAGGATAATACGGCGGTTAGGTGAAACTCCAACAACGTAAACACGGAAATAACGATATTTTTAAGAAGAAAAAGAACGTTGTTTATTTGGTGCAAAACATTTAGTATATTAATGTTTAGTTAATGTTATATTATTTCTTAAGACATAATATTGTACTTACCTATATTTTATAAACACCAACCAACGATACCTCATTATGTCCGTTCGTCCGTTGTCCAATGAAACGTGTTTTTCATTACGATTAACACGATTGCAAGTCTTGAAATTACTCTATCGAATCGATTCGATGTGCTCACTATTCGTTGCGAATATTTGAATCGTTACTGTAGCGTAAACATTACACAATTTTTCCTACGATTCAACTTGGTTTTTTTAATTCACTCCCACAGTCCGCTTGCAACCGATCTCAGCTCGCTAAGTGCATGAATCCGACGATTAATGCATCAAATGCGATTAACAAGCAATCTCTCTGCGTTAATGGAAGTTTTTACACTGTTTATTTGGGTTAGCCTCTTCTAAGGCCGCGCCGCCAGTCATCGTCCGGGCTACATGGCGAACGGTTTTCCCGCGCTGTCACCTGTCACATTTTGGCGGGAAAACTACCATAGACTATTGATATTTTTTTTCACGCGTTGTTGGGCCAATGAAATTAAATACAGGGCGCGCTTATTTTACGATCCATTTATTATTAAGTAGCGAGGTTTAACACGTTAAAATATTTCCAGTGATTACACGTAAATCTTTCGTAAGTTAAGTTAGTAGCGGTGTTATTTTCCTAACATGAGTATCAGTGATAAAATTGGATTCGTCGTCGTGAAGAAATCGGAGAAGGAAAAGTGTTGTTACGATAACGCTGCATTTGTGTTATCAGAGAAGAATGTCTGGACACCGAGTAAGGTAGGTTACAAACTAGAAAAAAATCCTTCATATACTGCTTTAGTAACTTATTTCTCAAGTAGCTGATGCAAGGATCGTAAAATGCTAAATAAACGGTGACCTCGGCGCTTACCATGCCCTCTGGTGCATGACGGTTCAATCTGATTATTTAAAAACTTCATTCTAATTTTAAACTTGAAATTTAAAAACAATGAAATTGTTAAAACATATTTAAGTATAGGTAACTATCGATTATGATTTTTATATTTAAATCAACAAAAATACCTGTTTAATAAGTACAGCTGTGAAAAATCCAAAACAATAAAGAAATAAACCAACTACAAGCATGCGATAGCATTGTAGCTCTGTACAACAAAGTTAAATCAGCTGCTATAATTCTTATTAATTAAAGATAAATCATTTTATCACGTTTGCACATTGTTTACTCGACGCCTGCACTTGAATGCACCGATACAATGCAATGGCCGTTACGGCAGAATCGTGTCCAACTGCTACTACAGTAGCCTCGGTTTTTTTTCATAGTGATATACACTTAGCTTTTTCAAGTTTTATAAACTCTCCAACAAGTGGCTTAGGATCCCGTTTAATATAATCTGTGGTAATAATTAAAATAGATCCTACTTAACCCGTAGTGATAACACTAGAGCCACAGAAATTAAATATAAACTTTTTGCTTTGGGTAATTCCGGATAACTACATCACTGCCGATTTTTTTTTAAAAAGCAAGCCTTAAAAACCTTGCTTTTTTTATAGTTATTTAAGAAAAAACAATCTCAGCTCTTATATAGCCCATGTCACTCCCACGGTCAAGACGAATCTAAAGACAACTCGTATGCTAAAATCCATCAAGCCGTTTAGGCTGCAGAGCGTGCCACAGATAAATACATAACCCAACTTCTCACGTAGTCGGTAAAAAAAGACAATTCAAATGAGTTAAACACGACGTCCCGACTGTAAGCCATTGAGGTGTTCCGGTGACCTTCTCCGTCTTCATCAGCTCGATCGATGGCAACAAAATATTGTGCTATCATCCGAAATACATTACCTATGTGTACTCGTAAAGTTTCAAATCAACACAATGCGGTGATAACAAACAAACCAACAAAAGTTTGAGCATAAAACAATTGGTCAACTATTGTCAAATATATTTGCTAACGAGGGCATAACTAAACGTCTGTTTAAATATTTGTGAACCCTACACTTTTTTTGTTTTTTAGATAATTTTAATTTTTTACGTGATTTTTACAGTTCGAATTTTTTCATAGTAGCGAATTTTTACAATCGAAATCTTCCCGATAGTAATTGCATCGTAATACGTCGGTAGGTTAGGTTAAGAAATAGGACTCCCGCCAAGCGGAGCACCGTCGCTTTCTAATTAGATTTTTGGAATGGGAAAATAACGACTATTAAAATAATCTACTGGCCATTTTAGCGATTAAAATAAACTCATACATGAAGAAAAGCGAATATGGAAATTCGCTACTATAAAAAAATACGAATAGTTAAAGTCACGTAATAAAATGAAAATGATCTAACAAACAAAAAAAGTGTAGGGTTCACAAACATTTAAACAGACGTTTAGTCAATTCGCTATTATGGAAAAATGCTTATTGTGAAAATGATCTAACAAATCTCAACACTACTAACAATGACAAGACTGCAAATACTTTATGTAGTATTTGTTTATAGGTAATGTTATCAATAGAATTGGACAACATGTAAAGAAATTTCAATGCTCCGCAGTTAGTATAAATCCGTGCTTTTGGAAATCGATCATGATCATAATTATATTGAAATTATATATTTACTTCGCAATTATTTTATACAATTTTAAGGTTTAAATTACGTACCAGTACGTATCCGTTTTGTCAATCCAGATACTTTCTCTGACAATACGGGGTGATGTGTCAAATTCTTTCTCTGACAATACGGGGTGATGTGTAAAATACTTTCTCTGACAATACGGGGTGATGTGTAAAATACTTTCTCCGACAATACGGGTGATGTGTAAAATACTTTCACCGACAAAACGGAGTGATGTGTAAAATATTTTCTCTGACAATACGGGGTGATGTGTAAAATGCTTTCTCTGACAATACGGGGTGATGTGTAAAATACTTTCTCCGACAATACGGGTGATGTGTAAAATACTTTCACCGACAAAACGGAGTGATGTGTAAAATATTTTCTCTGACAATACGGGGTGATGTGTAAAATGATTTCTCTGACAATACGGGGTGATGTGTAAAATACTTTCTCTGACAATACGGGTGATGTGTAAAATACTTTCACTGACAATACGGGTTGATGTGTAAAATATTTTCTGTGACAATACGGGGTGTTCATATCTTTGGCCAATTGGTGAAGTGTAGCTAAGTGTGTTGAAACAAATCTCTATTAAAATTACAAAATACTCACATGTAACCGTTCGATTTACATAATCGTATATTCGTACAAGACTTCTTGTTACATTTCAAATTGCATAAATGGGAATTTAACAGTGCACTTCTGATGCTACTATAATACTTTGCATTTTCAGAGTTGGCTGAATTTATGCTACCTCATGCAGATTAATGAATCTTTTAATCATCATGAATAACTTACTTTCTAGTTATAATACGTGTGTTACGAAATAATTTCGTCTATTTCTTTTGCATGATTTAAGTGATTCTGACCTGCGTTAAGGTTTTCATGGATAATACACACTATCCTATCTCCAATAATAAACTTCCAAACTTATATAGCAGTGATTTTTGCCTGCTTTATTTAAGTATATATCACGCCTAAGTCACGACTCGCTGCGCGTTTCTATCGTGTACAACAATGAACTCGCCCTTGCGTACCAAAGGTTCTGCGAGCGCAAAAAAATGAGCCTTGCAACCTGTAAACGGCAATTTGAAATTGATATTCTGAAAAAAACAACCTATCTATTACGATTCAAGAGATACAGCTCTTTTAAGTTTGAACGGACGAACGGACGGATAGCGTGTGTATTAATAGGGTCCCGTTGCCCTCCCTTCATAGACGGAACCCCTTAAAAATGGTGTGTAAGGAGCTCTACAATACTCACCGTTTCTAGACAATGAGCATCGGAAAGTTTCCGCCTATGACGCCGACGGGCCATTAACGAATTAAACGAGCTATTATGTAAGCAGTGATTATGATTACCCACTTTTGACTATCGGACATTATTTTGCAATTTAATCTGTATCAACCGGCCTAATTTTACTGGCGAGCTAAAGAGCGTGGGCACGTAACCTTGTAATATAAAGTGAGAATTTGTTACAGTGAGGAAATAATTACATGTTCTAGCGAACCTTATTTTTTGTTTTACACTTCTACACTAATGTTATATAGAGGAAAGGTTTTTTTTTGTTGTACATATGTTTGTAACGAATAAAATCAAAAACTACTGGACCGATTTCAAATTTTTCATCATTAGAATGCTACATTATCACTGAGTAACGGCTATGTTTTCAATTTCTGCCCGGACGGACTCGCGGGCTATGCTAACCGAGTGGTCGTTTATGTATGTATGTATGTATGTAAACACTTTATTGTACATAAGAAAAACGAGAACAATACAATTATTAGAAAAGTTTGTACAGAGGCGAACTTATCCCTTTAAGGGATCTCTTCCAGCTAACCCTTGAGAAATTGAGAAAGTGACAGTTTGTGCATCGAGTAAGCAAGTGTACAAATTTATTATAATAAAATATTTATATAATAATAATAACAATAATACATTCAAATACCTACATAAATAGATACAGAAATATACCTATATTAATACTTAAATATACATACATAAACTATATTTTATTAACCTAGAGGATAGTTTATGTTTAGGAGAGAGAGTCAAGCCAGAACTTCTTTGACTAGCCTTTTAGGGAATCTACTGTTTGTGATTGCCTTATGTCAGTTGGTAGGTTGGTTGGTTGGTTGGTTGGTTTATATGTCAACATCTACAATAAATACTGGCAACAGTTAGATTTTCTATAAAAGTTACATTGTGTAAATACTGGCCACTTATATCCGTTACTTCGCATTTAAAGACGTATTTCATAGGTGGCAAATGTAAAATTTAAAAAAAAAGTTGCTTTATCTATCTGCGAGCTGAATACTGGCAACGGAATCAGTCTATGAGTTGGGGTTACGAATCTAGCAACCCTACAAATTCGATAATGGATCTGTGGCTTTTTGAAATAAATAAATCCCCAGTACCCAACTAGGCTTTTGCTATGGGTAGCAGGCATAAGCCAACGATAAACTTTTATACATATCGTCAATCCGAAGTGACACCTCGTAACAAATTTTTTTTGGTAAAGTTTTTCAAATACCGGTTCGATTTCCGGTGTTAGTTCCTAAATGTCCCCTGCGTTACAATTCATTTTGACGGCAAAAAAATAATACTGAAATCTCGTAACAAACATTTAACTGGTGTAACCTCGTACGATCTACGTGACATCTGGTAATATTATCACGGAACAACTTTGTTATAGCGGGAACTCGTAGACTAAGGAGTTTTTTTGTCTCTCCTACGATATACTCTTAGAAAAATACATAGAAAACATCAAAGTATCATCACACAAATAATACAGGGATAAGGACACAGGACCGCTGCTGACTTCGTAGGCAGCAAATCAAGCAAACCAGCTCTTTTGATAATTTAGTTTTAATATGAGCAAAAAAAACACGTGGCCTCGAAACATGTTAAGCCAAGCACTTTTTAGCAAAATGGCGCACCGTTTACTGTCTACCCTACTTTAGAAGTTGTTGTAATGAGAGTGGGTGTCGTTGGGTGGTCAGTTTATTGAATAATGGTTGGGTCAAAATAATAGTTACCAAAGTTAATCGTACGCACGTTAATTCCACGTTAAAAATAGTGACAGTTAAGAAACCGGTTAAGTGCGACTGGACTCGCGCACTGAGGGTTCCGTATTTAAGATATATGCTTGTTAACCGCAAAACAAATCCTTGACTGCTACTAACCACCACGACGAATTTTCTATAAGCAGATGTAGTAAAGATGGAAACAATTATTTAAATTGTTAAACTAGCAAAAAAACCTTTTTGTATATGGATACTATGCATTTCTACTTGGTTTTATACTTCTTTATCAGAATTCATAACCATCGTCGACGTTATTAGCTAACTATGTATTCATTTATAGGAAAGACCTAGAACCCCAGAAGGCTTTTTCTAAAATAACGACGAAACAATAGCCGTCCTAAGCGTTATGGAAGAATGTTTGATAGCGTGCACGCCGATCTCAAGTATTTTGCAAAAAGTCAAGCGACTTTTCCCTATGCGAGTTCGGCCACAAATCTGCAATTCTGATAGCGAAGTTATAGCTCTATTTAAGCAATTGACACAAATGTAGGTTTTCCTTAACGTAAAACAATTTTAAGATTTTCCTCTTGTTTCGGTATTATGGTAATAATCGCACAAGTTTAAATAAATAACTACGTATAAATTAAATAAGAACCCCCGATGTAATAGTGGCGCCTTTTATTTTTTTTAGATGTTTTATGTTGCTTTCTGCATATTAAATATTACTATAGACCCTCTACTATAGGTCTTTATTGGAAATCCTAACCGTCATTTGTCCTAATGTATAGTTTGTCAGAATTTTCGTTTCTCCTAAAGCGATTTACATAAAGTACTTCCGCAGGTATTTTAGGAAAACTTTTAAAGTGGTCAGAATCAGCTGTAGTTTAGGAGAAATGATAACTCGGACTTGTGTTGCGTTAGTTAACGAAAACGTTCGGAGTCTGCCATTCGGCAAAAATAAGTTTGCATAATATATCGTTTCCCAACTTTTTCATTGGCCAACCCAATTTTATAAAAATATTTCTGCATTTATTTCGGTACCGCCGTGTAAAACCATGTTAGGTTAGTTTTTATAAAATCCCGAAATATTTACGGTTACAGAAAACATAGCAGGTTGGCAAATTAAATGGCTGGGGAAACGATACATTTGGCAAACATATTTCGCTGAAATACAGTACATATTATACAGTTTTAATGTACGAAAATGCGGCTACTACTACATTTTACGTGCATTATTGCGATTGTGCAATTTCAAATTAAACCACCACTTAATTCAGTTAATTCGCTAGTTTTTTAAAGAAAAATTTCCGAACACTTTATCTTTACATAGACAGACGTGGAATTGAACTTTACTTTATGCTGTCTTTCCGTCTGTAGAATCCGTTAACTCCTTCCGCGCTACGGATTTTGATGCGGTTTTCACCATCGGTTATAGGTATAATTTTTCTCGGTTTATTTATAATTAATTCAGGATTATGCACGGGTGCTACAGAGAACTAACATAAACCGAAGCGAAGCGAGGGCGGGTCGCTTGTTAACATAATAATAGTATTGATGGATGGACCGGGCCTAACTAATTTTTCCTAAATTGTGCAATGTTTCCTTTATTATAACCATATGCTAAAATTAATAAATGGAGCATGTAGTTTAAAGCAATATTTTAGTTGAGCGTAGGTAGAGTAAATTCCTTGAAGGCCACTTTATAGGACATTGGTTAAAGTCGTATACATATTCAAATTTCTTGATTGCTTTTAACCTTCTTGGACTTTGTAAAATAGGTATAAGGATATCCAAACGGAATTAAATTTGAATTTTCGCAGTTTCGCATTTATATTCCATTAGTTCATATCGACTAATTGCGCTTTAGAAGTTAATTTCTGTGTCAATGCATAGAAACCTGTAACTTTACAATATCTGTGAAAATGCGTATAGATCAAGCGATAATGTACTTTAAGCGAATGTTTTAAGGACTTCATTACGAGGTTTGATTACCCCGGTGCTATACACGAGTTTCCCGCGCACCTGCGCCTACGCAGCCATTACGAAAGTCGCTTTAAATTCGCAATTAACAAGTAATTGATTAACTTTCTTGTTACGCAGAGAAACTTCTGATGTGTAGTTGGAAACATCATTACACGGGAATTTATGATGGAAAGGTTATGCAGAGGAAATCCTAGTTACTTTCTATGGATAGAAAATCTTTGTAATTGCATTAATCAATATTACTATATTATTATGTTATCGCCTTGTTTTTTACTCAGTAGCCACTGGCCATTCATTATTGTTAAATAAATACCTGTCAAAGAGCAACCATTATGAAAGAACTGTCCATAATAAAAAACCTGTATTTTGTAAAAACGATCAAAGTATCCCGATATTTACATTTACAATAGTATACAATAGTACATTGTGTATTAAGGGTGGTAAAGGCAGAATTACAAACGAGAGTTTGTTAGAAGGCTTTAATGACTCGAGCTTTGTAATTCCTTTACCACCCGTGTAACATACAATGTTTTTCATCAGAATTGCGAGGAAAAAAATAAAATCAGAAAAAATATCATATTTTTAACTTATTTTCTTTGAATCGCACAATTTTTATCAGTACTTGTAAATTATAATTATCGGCACTTCGACAGACTACATCATTTTCTATGACTTAGCACAGATAATGTGAAACGTGTTCAGGCCCCTATTTCACCAAGTTACAATTGTCAATGACATATGTCTGCTTACAAGTGTCGACAAGTGTCTCGGACTATTGTCCAGTAACAGGTGACAAGTAGACAAATCTAATTTTATTTCTATGGACATACATAATTGTCTACAATTACAGTGTGCAACGCGTGACAATTGTCCATAATTTATTTTAAGGACAGTTATGTTGAGAAACAATTGTAAATTTTTCCATATCGACATATTTGCAAATTTGTCGGTAATTATTGACATGAGATTAGAGCTGTGTCAGGCTTGCGTTACAATTGTAGTGTTTTCATTGTTAGTTACAAAATGGCTAAAGGAGTAGTAGTGACAGTGATTTAGATGAGTTCACATATAGGAGAATATACAAAGAACGAATAAATTTCTCCTTTGATGTCACTGCTTTTGCGTTCAAGAAAAAAATTCGTATTAGTAAAACCAGTGTAGAATATTTAATAAATAAAATCGGTGCAGTTATAGATCACCCAACTACAAAAAATAAAGCTTTAACGCCTTGTCAACACATTCTTTGCACACTGCATTGGATGGTTTCAGGGTCACAATACCACGTCAGCTATTTATTTCCATTTCTTGATTTTCATGTCGAATGTTAAATTGTTATATCCATATTGCAATGGTTTTAATCAAGGCACTTTAAAAAATGGTGCACGAAAGGAATTGCAAATTGCAAATGATTTACTTATTTGTGCTAAAATCGCGGGAAATAGTTTAATAGTTTTAAATAAGTTTCATGCAAAGTGATCAAAGGTATTCGTATTCAGCCAGTGTCAGTTTATATCCAAAACTATATATGTATTTAAAATTTAAGCGGTTCTCGAGCGTACGTTAAAAAATAAAAAGCCAATTTATAATAAACCATCGGTGTACTTAATTAAGTATTAAGTTTTGTAATTGGTAATTATATTTAGTCGGACAAACTCGAAAACGCTCGCTTCCAAAACACACGTACTTTGAAATTAAAAAATAAACACTGGCTAGTATCAATAAAAATACATTTAACCAAACATGATCGGAAAACTTACTTTTAAAAAACGAACACGGGTAGTGTCTCATATTCATCCATCAAAATTAAAAAAATAGTAACCTTGTTTCTTGCTACAGTTTTTTTAAAGTGAGAATAATTGCATATAGTCGACAAGACTGAGGAAACTATCCATACAGCCAAGCTAACCGCTCTCGTTTACTGAAAAAAAGTGTGTATAGTCATATGTGTGTTTCATTTGTTGAGCGATTCATAAAAGTAAATAAAAATTAGTTTGTACACTCCAAACTAATATAATTATTATTGTTGTATAATTGTGGACTAAGTACGCGGTAATGGTGGACGCCTTTCAATAATCAACATACGGTTGATTTACACATTTAAAAATATAAAGACTATCGTTTGTCATGACAACGTGACAATCGTATCAGAATTTTGACAACTGCCATTTCACGATATAAAAATGACATTTTTTTATTATTATTTTCGCACCTGTCAGCGTGGTTTAATAATGTACAGATTTGTGAAACAACACTTATCGTGACTACTCGACAATTGTCACCTGATTATTACAATTGCTGTTTCATGAAATACAATTGTCACGTAATTTAGACAATTGTCGAACTTGTCAAGCTTGGTGAAATAGGGGCCAGGAGTCCGATTCTGGTGACAGTCGAGATCAATAGTTTATATGCGAGATTTTTAGAAAATTGTATGCAACTGACATTTCATCTCGAATGAAATTTCATATCTTATGGCACAAGAATTGGGGTCCTGACGTATAATGATAGTTTGAGTCCACGCATTATATTTTAAAAAAAGCTTTTACGTACGATAGGGCGTAATGGTAAAAAAAAGGCCCGCGGGTATTGTTTTGGATTTACGGTCGATTTTTCTAGCATGTTAGGACACTATTTACGAGCAAGTGTGATTAAAAGCTTTTTTGATATTTGTCAATCTTTGTCTTCATTGTGTGATGTGTTTATGTCCACTTGTACTTGGTAGCATATTAGAATGTCCATCGGTTCCCCTATGGAATCCCTAATCGTCATTTTGTCCTAATTTCCTTTGTCCGAATTTTCATTTATCCTAAAGCCATTTCCCGCAGCATTTTAGTAAGTACATTTTAGTGTTTATAACCAGAGGGCGGAATTTTCATGGCAAAATTCAAACGTCAATAGAGTTGGAATGTAAATTTTCATCGACTTTTCTAGCTATCGATAAGTTTAATCTCCTATATTACTGACTTTTAACATTAACCTCTTTGAGGGAGTTGCGTCGCCATTGAAAGTAAATCGCATGGCAGTTAACTAGAATTTCTGCCACTAGTCTTTTTGCAACTAATTCCTATGTTAAAAATGGTTAATCCAAAACGAAACTATAGTTTATTCATAGGGAATAAACACGCTAATCGTATTTTAGGCTCTATTTATCTTCCTTACTCTGTTACTTCCATCGTTAGATCTATAGCGTAGGAAAAAGCGAATCCTCCGACAAACTATGTGTGATAAAAGAAATACGTGGTTAGGTTTAATGATTGCGTCAACCTTGAAGAAATGAACTTGCTTTGTTACGTTGCAACACATGCAACGTCAATCAACCGTGTGACACTTCCGTTAATAAACCGATGCGAACAAACAAATCAATAAAATCAATCAATTTATGGGTTTCTCCAACACTCGCGGAGCAAAAACAACTAACGATAAGAATGAAATAAAACCAGCCAGGGTTTTACGTTACACATAAATTTATATGGGTCGTCGTTGGATTTTTGACGCAGAAATAATTAATAATGATTTTGAACCTTTTGCAAAAGGCTTATTTATTTGAAGACATGCAAATGAGCATAGTGAAGTCCTGCACCTCAAATATTGTGCCGACCGAGAAGAAGTCAGATGAAAAAAAGTAATATGACAGTAAAGTGTATGCAGTAGATGTTTCGACAAACATGAGATTGAAGTATTTAGGAGCTGTGGTACTAGGGGTTAAGGGGGGGGAGCTTAAAGCAATGTCGTCAGTCAGTTCTGCCATGTTGTTTTTTTGTTGTTGTGGCTTTTTGTGGTTATTCTTATAATATTTGTATGTGTATCTACAGGAATATATATTAAACAACTGTGTTATAAGTGAAATATGTGTATTAGTGACAGGTTGCAAGCCCATCGCCTAACAGTACTACAAGCCTTTATTCCCTTCGTCGCCTCTTACAACATTCACGCGAAGACATGGAGTGGCAATATTCGAATAACCCGGGAATCACACGCGACGGGGCTAGACCCGCTGGTGGAAATTATTGCTATAACAAAATCGCAGGCAAGAGGAAAATCGTAAATGCCTAACATTTAAGTAAAGCTGTCTGTTACCACATACACACCTTTGTTTTCATTATGTCTTAGTAACATTTATCAAGGTGTTTGCTTTAGCTAAACGCTATCAGTGTTTGCGGTTAATATGATAGTTTGTTTGTCCACTAGCAATAGCTGATAGGTATCGAAGGGACAATCCTACACTAATTGCCCTATTTCCAAACTAAGCTCTAGGCTTGTACTATGAGTACTAGACAACGATAAACAAACTTATAGTATAGATAATTTGTTATAACTATACAATAGAAACCACTCAAGACTCAGAAACACACTCGCACTCATTACATAAATTTTTGTCCGGACCGGGATTCGAACCTGGGACCGCTAGCTTCGTAGGACCCTGCGAATTAAGCTAAATGCGTCAGCAAAAGATAAAGATGCGTAAAATTTTACATTAACTAGCCACTCCCACCCTATCACTAATTTTGGTTAAACTGTGGTATTTTCTATTTTTACCTTACCCTTTAGAATAAATATTACAGGACGCAGGATGCAACCCTGTGGAACACCGTATTAGAATTACAATGTGCTTTTTAGATACCTACCTTTTTAGGTGCCTAAGGATTATTTTGTCGATTTTAATGTTTCTCTACGAAGTCTTATGTGTCTTAAGACAGTTTCTTCATTAATTATAATATGTTTAGAGCCTCCTCTAACTTTTTTGATCAAATGAAAGGCATTTGTCGAGTCAAAGTACAGATGTATGACTGTAACATGAATTAAACAACAGTAGCGTACCCATTAGCAATTTTTCCTCTCAAATCATTTGATAACACTTCTAAATCCGCAATAATATTAGTACATCCACAAACAAGGTGTCGCCACGTGTCAATAAGTCTAATATGTATATACAGCGATATGTTTTCCACTTATCGTTTGCGTTTCACATTAGACGTGTCAAAGCTAACCAGAACCTTGTTATACAAGATCGTGCTAATTTCAAGAGTACATGCAAATAAGTACATATATCGCACCTTTATTACATCAAATACGTATGTAACCCCAACGAAAATGTTAAGCACTTTAGTGCGTTGTCATAGTAAACTTCAAACAAAACATCTAATGACACTCATGAAAATGACAATGACATTCACTATGACAAGGTTCTAAGTAAGCTCAATTTTTTTATTGGGTGTCTAGACATTTAATTTTATGTCGTTTTTCAACTCTATTTTAATGCAGTTTAGGTCCAAAGTGACAAACATTACCAAACCGCGACAAAATCTAAAAGCACAAATTCAAATTTAAGATATTTTTATTCAATTCAATAACATGTTTTGCTGGATCGTGTTTTGAGTAAAGCTTCGTTGCTGTTATAAACATATGTATATGTGATATACTTAAATGTGAGTTTGGTCATTATTATTTTGAAAAGCATACCCTTCTCTTTAACAATTTCAATCTCTATCAGTTCATTTTGAAATTGTAATACCTATGTGTAATAAATAGGTACTTACACAATTATTTTAAATAGCTTGTTATAAGAGTAAATTATTGCATTCGATAAGATATTTCAATTCGTCTATCTCAAGTCCATAAAACAAGCCAAAGCCAAGCTTTTCATAAATCTTTTTTTTTCCTGTTTTAATAACTGCTGCCAAACACAGTACACAGAGGTAGTGAGAACGTCTCTTTCGAACGGTTGAGTGAGCAACACACGTACGAGCGGGTTCACTTGACAGGTAAACCTGCCCAATTGAGAATGCACGACCTTACATTTTGTTTGTACGCGTTAACGGGTCAACTTAAACTCGCCTGTTTATAATCCTTCCGTCGAGTTCAAGACTATTCAAGAGCTGTTATCTAAGATAATCACCTACTTCGTATTTATCTAGCTTTCTCAGTCCGAAGGTAGATTCCGTCTTTGTATTGCTATTCCCTCTTTATGAACAAACTATGCAAATTCTGCGCATTTAGTAGTCGACTTCCAGTTTGCAGTGACGTCACTGCTCATTATGCATCATTATGGCCGGCCTCGACATTGACACTGCAACTGGTTCGCGGGCGGTGCCACCACGGTGCGCTCGCGCAAGCCGCGCAACACACGTGGGGCTATGAGATAAGATCACGTTTAGCGCTTACGTTGGGGTATATAGTTGAGAGCCGCGGAAAATCTCAAAGATTTTCCTATTGAGTAATATTAAAAACCAAGTAGGTAACTAAGTAAGTAAGTAAATTAATTTAAAGTGCAGAGGCCTTACTTTCAAAAACAAAATTCGAACTTACATTAGTTCCATCTCTTGTCGATTTAGTCTCGAATGACGAGTGACAGGGATGCAGCTAACGTCACTTCGAGCTTCGATTTTCAAAGTAGGGCCTCAGGGTCCGTCCTGATCGCAACCACCATCTTATCCTTTAACCTGTTGCCAAGCAGCAAGCCTAGAGTATGGTTGCGTTTATCCCGTGACAAAATCTGGATAAAGCATCCGTCACTCTCATAATATACGTGTCGTAAAGTGACGGATGTTTTATACACATTTTATCACGCGATAATCGCAGCGATATTAGCCCACCAAGTTACATTGTCGTCGAAAAATTATATAAAATTATATTTCCGAACGATGAGATAAGCGACAGCGCAGTCGCGGGAATCATCGTGTCATCTACACTAATATTATAAAGAGGATGGATTTGATTTTTGGTTTGTTTGTTTTCATTGAATAGGCTCCGAAACTACTGAACCGATTTGGAATATTCTTTCACTTTTTTTTATTTCTCTGCGCAGACGGAGTGGCGCGAAACAGCTAGTTATAAATATTAGTACACAGTGGCCAGTAAATTCAGTGTTAACTGTTCAGCTATTGAGCATTTACCCTGTCAACAGCCATGTTGGAAGATGTGTTTAATAACAGGATGTCGGTGTGTTTTTCTACACTGCTCATTTGACTCATCTCTAACGTCACATTGTGTTTGAACAACTATAAATCTAATACTATAATAACATGTTTATTTGTCAAATGCTGCCTGTACACACAACTCTGTACAAATTCCTTTTATTTTGCGCGGTCTGTCCATCAGTTTTAATCTGTCTTTCTTTCTTCGACTTGAATCTATCTTTATTGTTTAAATAGGTATTAGTTAGTAGGTGTGTAATAAAAACATCCAACGCCCAAAATATTAATATTCAATGTACCTATCTTGTCGTGGTAATATAACCTCAGATAAAAATGTTTATCTATATAATTAAAATGAATCGCTAAATGTGTTGCGAAGCGCAAAACTCGAGAACGGCTGAACCGATTTGGCTGATTTATTTTTTGCTGTATTCGTTATTGTCAGGACAAGGTTTGTATGAAAACAAAAAAAAACCACCGGGTATGTCGGAAATTTGCAGCGGGGCGAATCCGATGGCGCCATTAATAATATTTAACCAACGTAAAAAAAAATTTGGAGAACTGTTGTATAAACAATTTTCTGTAATAATGATATTAATGATACATCATGGCATTGTCTTTTAATACCTTTTTAAGAAGTCTGTTAATATCCCTGTATTAACAGACTTAAATTTTAATAATATTGACGTTTCCTCATAATTGTTGAACTGCTAGGCGCCGTACGTAAAAGGCGACTAAAAGAGGCCTAGACGTTATGTAATTGTATAGTCACACCCAAACATGAGGGGCGGGGGTCCCACAAAAATCCCACATAACCCTGTGTCTCCCGAAGAAGCTGGGTCTCTTAAAAGATAAAAGAAATTTATTCAGTAAGTAGGCACTTTTACACGTCAAGAATCTACCAGCGCTTCCCAAGAGGAGACCACTGCTGAGAAGAAACGCCGCAAGAAACTCAGCAGTCAGTCATTTTTTAAACATATTTCATATTACAATGGCACTACTTAGTCTAGCATTATATAAAGCTACAAATATTAATTTAATATAATATCAATAAACATGTATCGTTCAGCAGGAAATAATGTCAAAAATCTTACGGGAGAGATAGAGAGAGAAAAGAAAAAAGAAAAAATAGAATCATCTACTTATGGTGCGAGATGACCACATAAAAGTTTCGATATGTTCTCCTGCATCAACGGTGTCCCCTAGACAAGGAAAAGCAGGATAAAGCTTTTGCATTTTATAGAAGATTTCAAAAAGGAACCACACGTAAACTTACTCGTATCACAAAACCGTGTTTGTCATGGTCAATACTTCAACGTCTAATGATCCTGCTGATTAAATTCCCACTCTAAGTTATCATTGTAAACACTCGGTAGCTGCACTTAAAAACTGGTTTTAACGGTGATGCATGCTGATTAACATTATATCTATACAATCATTCTAATTTCTCTTGTCTTATTGCCTGATAGACTGATACATCAACACCATAGGACCAAAGTATAAATAGCAATTTTCATTTTCTGTTACCTACACTCAGGCGCAAAAATACCGGGTCAGAGTGCGTTTTTCATACAAACGAGATTATTTCGAAGCCTTGGTTCCTCGCCAGGGGTTGTTTTGAGTGGATACTCCGCATTTAAGCGCGTGCATTCTTAATAAGTAGGCAGGTTTTTGGCCGATTAGATCGAACGTATAAGGCTGCCTAATTGAAAATGCGCGCGCTTAAATGTGTTTTGTACGCTCTGACGGGACTACTTAAACTTGCTGGTTTAGTGCGTTCACTCGTTCACTCGTTCGACCGACCGGCGGCCGAGAGGCGTTTTTGACGCCCGCGGGCTCGTTTGCCTGTGATGGCTCGCAGCGCATAAGCCGCGCCATATGCCTTTGTTTGAAGACGAACTACTGAATATACCTACTGTGTCATTATGTGACCATCGAGACGGTACAATAATAAGATTGGTAGTCAACGCGTTACCATTTCAAGTCATTTCCGATTAAAAATCATCTATAATTTGAAACTGAAACCACGGCGATGTAACGTCACTTTTAAATTGGTAGGGGTTTACATTGCTATTTCTATCTCAATCTGTCTGTTTTATGCGATTAAACGTATATTTTACTGCAGTAGACAATATTTCTGGAAGGTTTATGATTCCCATTACTAATGGCTCCAATCCGGTGGAACTCACCTCAGGGCCTGTCGCTTGTTATTCTAAAAATACTTTATTGATCGCGAAATCATGCCAACACTACAAGCGGTTCGATATTTCAATATGACCTAGAATCAATCATTGACAGCGGTTTAGTAATAAATATAAATATTGATGAATCGCTTCGAAATAATGATTTATGTATGGTTCCGTACTCAAAAAGTCAGGACGCAATTCAAAGCCTCCACTGTCCGTCCGTCTGTTTGTTAGCGGGCTGTTTCTCATGAACCTTCATTGAACCGTAATAGGTAGACGATTTAAATTCCACAGTTTATTTATTTATTTATATAAGAGGATTAAATAAATGATGCGACTCCGACTCGCACTTGGCCCGTTATTTCAACCAACCATGTAATAAAAAGCCTTTTTTTGGTTTATGTTGCAGAATAGTACCCTTTTATTGGCGTCTCTTAACAATGAGACGTTTCTCTTTCTACAAAGATAGTTACAAAGATAGTGGGAGAGTCTGGAATTTTGGGAATTGAGGGGAAACGGGAATAAAAGGATGGGATAGAGAATTAGAGACAAAGGCTAACGTAAACGTTACATTTAAAAACCCCCGATGTAGTTGCATGCCCTGCTTTCAAAGACAAGTTAATAACTCTTAAAAGCCCAAACAACTGTCATGATTCTATAAAACTACCTCAATAAATTTGCTACGTTCCAAAACTTAAAACCGGACAAGTGCGAGTCGGACTCGCCTACCGAAGGTTCCGCACATGACACGGTTAACTCAATTCAAAATTTCGACCGCCGTTCCTTGCATAAAGACCCTGTTTTTTAAGGTTCCGTAGTCAAACTAGGAACCCTCATAGTTTCGCCAAGTCCGTCCGTCCGTCCGTCCGTCCGTCCGCAGCCTAGCTCAGAGACTTAGTACTAGAAAGTTGTAATTTGGCATGAATATGACATAGGTAGTCACGCTAAAAAAGTGGTACTAGTAATCTTTAAAATGAAATGTAGTGTACCTGCCCCTACACGTAACTTGGGGATGTATTTTTTTTCTCGTCTACCCTATAGTGTGGGATGTCGTTGGATAGGTCTTTCAAAAACGTTGCGGGTTTGTCGAAACAATATTACGATTAAGGGATCCATTTATGAAATAATAATAAATGTTTAAAATCAGAAAAATATCTTCAATAAAAGCGCATATAAAGATTTTAAAGAAAAACTATCACGAGTAAGTAGACATCATTGGATACAGGCGATTACAGTGTACCTACTAAAATCATCTAAAACGGCACAAAATGACTTTAAATAGAAAATTAGTTATTACTTGTTGTTTTTATTTTTGTAGTACTTAGCGGCTTGGGAACTCTTACTGAGCATGGTCCGACATGCTCTTGCCCGGTTTTTTTTATTTTGTGGTGCTCAAAGAAGAGTATTTGTACATCCTCGTTCAGATAAATATTGCTAGCATAGTATAGCACATTAGGAACGTGACAAAACAGCCATACGTATTCTAATATAAATTTCAAAACATAACGTCATCCCGCGTAGAATTAATTACCACCGTAAAATCGATTTCGCATACTTAGTATTGCTTATTCCTTTAAAATGTATCGAATCGTATGGTCCAAGCAAATGTGCCAATTGTATGACCTTGTGCGGTTTTCTAATGGCGTTATCGAGTTCTCGACCTCAAGATATCAACTTTGACAGCTGTCAAACTTTCTAAATCGGAGAAAACCGCAGTTACGGTGATTGCTGCTAGCCCAGAAGGGCAAACGGGCAAACCTCAGTTGATATCTGTTTTTAGGGTTCCGTACCCAAAGGGTAAAAACGTGAACCTATTACCTACTAAGACTTCGCTGATCGTCCGTCTGTTTGTCTGTCTGTCTGTCACCAGGCTGTATCTCATGAACCGTGATAGTTAGACAGTTGAAATGTTCTCAGATTATTCATTTCTGTTGCCGCTTATAAAATATCAGGGGAACAACAAATACTACAAACCGAATAAATCACGATTTTTTCAATCTCCCCAAAAAGGCATCAGAAGCCATTTTTTGGCTTTGAAAATTGAAGTTACGTTAGCATCATCCCTTTCTCTCTCTTTAGACTCGAATGACGAATGACGAGGATGGACCTAACGTAACATCGTGCTTCGAGTCCTCCCATCCTGTGACAACACAGCTCCATACTGGGGTTATACCAGTGTTACAAATACCTTTATAAAATAAATTATAACAATAATGTCCACCCTAGTAAGCTGTCTCAGACATAGAAGTAGTTTGAATGAGATGAAAGCTTACTAGGGTTAATTTTTTTTGGTGTTTTGAAACAGGTTGTAAAAAAAAATGAAAATTTTCTCAGATTTAGTATAACATTTTATAATCGCCGTGATGGGAGCACCTAAACAGTAGAAAACAGGTGGGCAGGTTGATATAAAGTATGAAGTAGTAGTGAAAAAAGAAAAAACATAATAATACAAAATAAGGCAAAAATACATCCAGCCAGACTGTTTGATTGCTCTTGCCAAACTTGTTTTCAATTCCGAAAAAATTATAAAAACGTGAAATCTCACACTTGACTACTTAGGTAATGATGTTAAAAAAACACATTCTTAAAGGTTAATCATTTGTCCCAGACACGGATGTCTGTCTTTTATCACACTTGAAGCACGAGAGAGGATGCAATCTGCGACTGCAAAAAATATAAACACTAGGTATATACGTTATCTATCTACTCGTTTTGGATCCGTTTAGGTATTACATTCTTTTTAAAGCCAACGGTATTGAGTTATATTTTTTGTTGACAGTGAACTATGCAACCCTCTATCAAATACGTGGAGTGTATTACATGATATTTACATTTATCTTATGTTTTACCGTCTGTGCATTATCTGTGTGGCATTTCAGCGTTAAAAATAATGAATGAGTTCTAGTACCTACCTAAGTAATAGGTAAGTTATTAATTACTTACATCCGTACCTCACCTCAAATGGAAAAAACGGAACCCTTATAGGATCACGTTGTTGTCCGTCTGTCTGTCTGTCAAGACCCTTTATCTCGGAAATGCGGAGGTATCGAGTTGAAATCAAAACCAAATAGTTCAGTCTACAGTCCCTTGAAGCGGTGTTTTTTTTTTTTTTACCTAAAATTAGCGCTTTAAAGCTTAATATTTCATAAGCGTATCCCTTAATCGAAAATTGTTTACACGAACCCACAATATTTTTGAAAGACCTATCCAACGACACCCCACACTATGGGGTAGACAAGAAAAAAAACAAATACATCCCCACGTTACGTAACACTTTGTTGGCGTGACTTTTATGTCATATTCATGCCAAATTACAGATTTCTAGTACTGAGGGAGCTAGGCTGCGGACGGACGGACGGACGGACGGACGGACTTGGCGAAACTATAAGGGTTCCTAGTTTGACTACGGAACCTTAAAAAACAGGGTCTTTATGCAAGGAACGGCGGTCGAAATTTTGAATTGAGTAAACCGTGTCGTGTGCGGAACCTTCGGTAGGCGAGTCCGACTCGCACTTTTTAAGTTTTAAGTTTTGGAACGTAGCAAATTTATTGAGGTAGTTTTATAGAATATATATAACAGTTCCTAGTTTTACTACGGAACCCTAACATCGGAACAGTACAATTTAATTATAGGTATACACCGGGTGATTTTACCGATTAACAGCGATCTATTCCAGACGACAACCACTCACGTATTACATTACATATGCTATGAAATAGTACCTACGTGTATGCTTGCATGTAGCCAGTCTTTGGTCAAAGGTTTTCCTCGTTCGGTAAGTTTTTCGGTTTCAGTGCCTACTAAATAATTATTATAAACCCTCGCTCTTACTTTGGCTGTTCAGAGTTCAATGAATCTTAAATAATTATTGGAATTATTTCCTTATTTCAGCCGAGCCCCTTGATTCCCAAGACGTCATACAACGTCATACAACCGCAGACTGTTGTATGAACGTTTATCGTTTAGTCAGAGTAGTCACGTATACACTTCGCTTCCTCTTCAGGTTCCATTGTGTTAAAAAAACGTGGAATATTACTCTAAATATATCATAAAACATTATTATGATGAACAAATGATGTGAAAAATTCCGTATTATGTTTTTGTCAGAGCAATGTCAAGTGTTTTTTTTAAATTTGTGTTCTACAATCTAATTAGATAATTCTGCGATGATTTGATCATTTCTCAATTAAGTACTGATTTATTAATATCCTTGCGTCCGTCTTTCTAGTTACCAAAAACGTAATATTAATCGGCAACGGAAAGCTTCCCGTAAAACATGTTTGGACACATTAGAATATTAATTTTAATTAACGCATATGCATAGGATCATTTATCATGATCCTACCCTTCCTACCTGCCATTTATTTAGGTCTGGAGATGTACTCACTGTGTTAATCTTGTATCATATATAAGTCTGTCGGTATTAGTCCGATATCAATCTTTGTAAACAAGGAAAATAACTTAAAAACCCCGAGATAAAGAGATAAAATAATATGCTGGAATTACCATAATTTATAGACATGGGAAAATAATCACTAATTTAACAACCAATCTTAGGATTCATACTTGTATAAAAAGAAACTGGTATTTTAGGACGCGCTAAATTACTAATTCGCTTAAAAATAAATACGAAGAATAGCCGTGTTCTCTATTCGTGCTTCGCTTTATGTGCTTCTACTTTCTGTAACATCATACATAACAACTTTCCGTGAAACATGATGAAAGACGCATAGTTTTTGAGATCATCGCTAACATACAGACGGACAGATACGGCGGGGGACTTTGTTTTATAATGAGTAATATAGTGATTTTAGCTTTTTCTTGGAAAAGGAAACAACTGTTTTAATAAAAATATAAAAGAAACGGACATTTCCTTATTTACCTTGCTGTATAGTCTGCCTATAGTCAGTAATTAAGTACGTTTCGTGATAAATTGGTTTGTTACTTTAACATTTTTATTTCGAAAATAACTTTGGTCGCGATTATTTATAAGCTTAAAATATGTTACGAATAAATTGATTTTATTTAACACAGCATTACCTTTTTATTCTGTGACCCACCAGCGTCACGGTATTAGGTACCTATGTAAACAATATGATACCGTGGCGTGGCATAAAAAGCTGAGTGGAGACCATGTTGGACTTGATGCAATTAAAGTATAATTTAATCTTAAATCTTGGCTAAGTTGATTTAGTTAAGCAAATTGTATTTTTTTTATCTTAAGTGCTTTAAGTGCCTTATAATTTTTATTTCATTTCCCTTTCTGTTCATTTAATAAATTAACGTATTTGGTGGTTTTAGAATAAATTTTATCGGAATTCAGGGAATTAGGAGTATTCTGTCAGATCTTCTCACTTAAGTACTTGGTTTTAAGTTTACTGGATAATAAATAAAAAAAACGCTATGTGCGACTCGGACTTGCACACGAAGGTATTCAGACCATTCTGGTATGGCCTGGCCTTCTAATTTTTTGTTTTAGTGGCAATAGAAATACCCACTCTGTGAAAATTTCAACTGTTTACCTATAACAGTTCATGAGATACAGCTCGTTGAAAGACAAACGTACGGACGGAGAGCGGAGCCTTAGTAATAGGCAAACGTCGTTATTGCGGGAGCAAAAACGATTTGACAGTACTGAAAGATGATGAGTAAGTAGTAATAACAGAAGTGACACTCGTGTTAAGAAACGTTTATACCTACGAGTTAAAAATGTATCTTTTTTTAAATCTTATCTCCGTACTTAACTAGATTAGTAGTACATATGTAAAAAGGGTAGCTATGCAATCCTAACGTCAACCTCTTCAGTCACTTGTCCTGCTACTTAAGACATTTATCATTCTTGATTAATTTGATACTAATATGTATAAAAAACATTCAAAAATATCATCATCATCATCATGTCAGCCGAAAGACGTCCACTGCTGGACATATACCTCCCCCAAGGCTTTCCACTCAGACCGGTCTTGTGCTTTTCGCATCCACCGCGGTCCCGCGATCCTGACGAGGTCGTCACTCCATCTTGTTGGAGGCCTACCTACAGCTCGTCTTCCGGTCCGCGGACCCCTTCGGCGATCAGTCCTGCGAGCAATGTGCCCCGCCCATAGCAACTTCAGTTTAGCTATTAGAATAGCTAAACAAAAATATATCGTAATTAAATTTTAATGCAAATGGATAACATATATTTGGAAATGTAAAACTAGTTTTGCAGAAAAATACAATATTTAGCATATATTTTTTATCAAACTGACACGTTGAGCGTTTACTCAGTGTAAGACAAGTTAGATTGACCTTTTCCACGGAAAATTTCGTGCTAGATATGAAGAACTTCTTAGAGACTTATAATGTATAGGGAGAATATTCCGTTTATATAGACATTCTGTCTGTTATATGTGTTCTTTAATAGATTTGTTTTTGCTCCCGCGATAATGACGTTTGGAATAGGGAGACAGACGGACCGGCGGACGGACTGTGGCTTAGTAATAAATAGGGCCTCAATGGAACCCATTGGGTACGTAATGCTAAGAAGCTCAACAGCAGCTTGACTCATGGTGATTGTTACACCACGACCATACCTGGATTTTCCTCAGCTCCTCTACCACATCTTACCTAGTGATCTAGCCAGACCTAAAGTACCGGTGACGCAGCCACCTGCGTATACGCATCAGTTTCGCACTTTGTTCACACCTAGACAACTCAGGGGGGTTTTTCAAACACTTGCGAATAACCATAACACGTTTATAAGGAAAACGTCACTAGTTATATACAAGCGAATCCGTGGAGTCCGCCCATTCCGACCCAGTGTTCTCACGCGAGTGTTGTTCCCAAATTATTTCAAGGATTGATTCGAAATGGAATACGACAACTTTGGCATGGACTTGCTGACATATAAGCGCTATCCTGACACTGATGAGGTTGGTGGATTTTGTGTAGTATGGAATATATTGCAAAATCATAATTCGAGCAAATGAAAAAAAACAAAATAATAACGTGCAATTGGGTCAAATAAAAGTACTGCGATAAGTTATTTCGGAAATGATATAGGACGAAATGTATTTCGCCGAAAACGTGTTTTCTAATGTTATGGTTAAGACCCTTCTCTCTATCTTTCTGTCTTAAATCTGATATTGATTTTATTAAGAAAAGAAAATTGACTTACTGGAAAAATAAAGAACATTTTACTTTTATTTAGATCAATAGTATACTGTATTCGAGATACTACCCAAAAAAAGTCTCAGAAAATAACTGAATGGACTTTTGGTAACAAAAACTCATTTTCGCGTAGATGAAAGTAACAAATTGGTTCCTAAAGTTGGTCCGTAACTTTACTTATATAACCGTTTGGTCTAATAACAATGAATAACAATTATTACGGTGCTTTGGATAGTTATAATACCTATAAGGCTTCTAGACTTCAACAGTGCTGGCAATTGAATCATGGGTTTAATTAAAACTCATAAACAACGCTTACTCATTTTGAATTTAAAATAATAATAATTGAATTGTTTTTCCCTCGTTTCCTTATTCAGTACCTATTGTTAATTATAATTAAATTTAATATCTGTAATTCATAACCTAATTAATTCATGACAGACCGTTTTTATCGCGTACTAAACAGCAACACACTTAACAGACCACTAGTGAGTCTTATTGTGAGGTAGCAAGATTGACATTAGGTCTCAAATACTCAGTTAAGTATGGTGCTGATAGCATTTTTTTTAAATATAACTTTTTTACTTTTCCTTAAGGTTATTAAACAAAAACAATGCAGATACTATTGGGGAATTGGATAAGAAATCTGACTGAAATATGATCTTTCCTCCAATTAAATTATATTTCTCTCTAATTTCACTACTGTATTACATTTCGATTCGGAATAATGTAGCTTTCAAATCGTGATAATTTTTTTCGAATAGTTTCCGTGGGTCCGTAAATTACCGGTCGATTTAAGTAGATACCACTATACATACTATACATACTTGACCTTCACAATATTACGAGTAGGTAGAATAATAATTTTGATAAGTATAGATACCTATCTGGGTATAGATACCTATCTGGCGACGCGCGTTTCTAGGATATTTTTATATTTGCCCGATAATACTTTTAAATTAAAGTCAAAGCATCCCGAAAAGAAACAACTGAAATAAGATTAATTTATTTTATATTTTTGACAGTTAGAATCTAGCCATTGCTTTATTGGAAAGTCGCAGATGAAGAAAACTTTAGCTTTAATTTCAGGACGAAAATCGGCGAGATGTTTATTAGTCTATGCAAACAATACAATGACGTCACCGCTGTTAATTGTGGCAACACTGTTGTTTTACGAGCTATTGTTACTGGCCACTCTGGAGCCATAAAAAACCACTTGGAACTGTCAGTAAGCAATGTAACTTCCAATAAGCACGACAATCTTTTGTTTTAATTGGAGTGTTGATTGGCAATTCTTATTGTACTTAATTTAAAAGTTGTGTAAACAATCCCGGGTCAATATTTCGATCAAAAATATTTTACGTGCCGATGCATATCGATTTATTTCCTTTCGACGCATAATGCCAAAAACGTAAAACGCCACTTTGTCGTTTTGTATACTTAATGAAAAAAAAACCACGCATAATACCTAATACGCTTATGCGTATTAGGTATTATGCGTGGTTTTTTTTTCGTAATACGCATAATGCCAAATACGCTTAATGCCGGCGTAGGTACTAATACCGGCATTCTTATAATATCTTTATACGTACATATATAGGTACAGTACAGTCAAGAAAAAAAAACGTGCCTTTTTCGCTGTTGTTACAGTGACAATAAAGACCAAAAAGGTACGTGTTTCAGTTTCCTTTAAAGTACCTATTTTACTTTATCGTGTTTAATTTAGGTACCAGTCATTTATATTATAACCAACATCTAGACACGCGGTAGCGTGTCAAGCCAAGTTCAAGCTAAAAGAACTGGCGAGCAGCACCGTGTGTAATAAATAATATTACGAAAATATTACACGAAACATTTGGAGCCACTTTTGACCCCCTCATAACTGAAAAACCATTTCACATAAACATTTGGCATACCTACCCAGGATTTGGCAATACACGTGTTTGGCATTAAGCGTATTTAGTTTATATGCAGCTTTGGCATTATGCGTGTTTGGCATACCCAGGATTTGGCAATACATGTGTTTGGCATTAAGCGTATTTAGTTTTTATGCAGCTTTGTCATTATGCGTGTTTTGGCATTACCAGAATTTTCCAATACACGTGTTTGTCGTTTTGCGTATAAATGGCGTTTTTCGTTTTTGGCATTATGCGTCGAAAGGATTTATTTACGTCAAACAAATGTCTGTTGGTCGTGTGCCTTGCCAGTTACACTTAAAACATATGGTTATAAATAATCCAAAAATGGTCAATTTTTTTAAATATTATTACTGTTGCAAACACTTTGAGTTTGCGAAACTGAATAAAATAGTCTCTAATAATCCTTTAAATAAAATTCTATAAATATTGCGTTTATTTTTTTAGGTGTATTCCGTTTGACCTTAAATAATCTAGTTTTTGTAAAAAAAAACAAAATTCTCCAAATTTGCTTTTTACTTAATAACAACTTGTTGTTTGTAACTTTAGAGAGATTAAAACCCTATTTCCGGAAGTGATTTTTGAGCTTGTATTTTTTGATGAAAAGCACATTCGTTAAAAATACCATGACACTGACTGAAGCCTGTCATAATACGATGATGATGAGGAACATATATTCAACCTTTTTAATAAATTAATTAGAGGTTATTATTCTCATCATTTCATCCTCTATCTAATGACAATTACAGGCAAGTATACTTGTTATTGTCATTGGCAGTCTGAATAGGAACAGACTTAACGTACCACTATACTTACCCACTCACCAACGAGTCATTATTACGATTATATAAAAATACATTATACATATAAACCTATAGTAGCGATCTCGCAGTTGATTATACAATGGCGGATTTTCCGCTTTTCACAATAGTGAATAAATTGCATGATCATTATGCGAAGACGATCATGATTTTAAGTAAAAATTTATAATAACGCAGATTTTACAATACTGGAGTTTTTACTGTAAGACACACCTTACATTTTACGTTGCATTTCGTCATGTGTTAATTTAGGTTAAATTAAAAAGTTTTGTGGCTTAAATCACTTATAGATAACCATGTCTTCTCCTGAAAGACATAAGAGGCGACTAAGAGAATAAAGGCTTTATATCTTTAGGCGATGCGTTTGCTTTGCATCCTGTCACTAATGTACACTGGTAAACATTTTGCCTGTTTGTGAAAATGTGGTTACATAATTAACAACAAGTTTTTAGAGTTGTTGGGAATGGAGGCGTGAGTGTATGTATGTATAACAATTAACTTGCGTCTTTCCCTACTTTGGCGCACATAGGTGTTGAACATGGGATTGAAAGTTTGAATAAAATCATGAATATTTCCTATTGTGACGCTCTTGGCATAGCAAAGGCTGCTTAGATCAAAGATTGATGTCAATACTTACTTCTTAGGCTTAGCTTTAGCGTAAGCTTATTAAGCGTAATCTTAAACGCCTCTTCTTTGTTTATAGTAATTTGTACTTATTTTCCTTATCATTAAGATAAAATGACCAGTTGTTAAAAGGGGAAACCCGGTAGACGTGTAGCGATGGTACAAATCTCATTAGAATGCATGGACCATAACAAAATGTGCTTGAAATGCTAAACAAGCGGAAAACGCGACGAAAATATTCCGTTCAGTTGATAAATAGAATTACATTTGAAAAGGTAAACTTAAATTAAAGTCCAGGTAGCTTATCTAAAACAACAAGTTCTTGAAATCATCGCACCAATTATAAACTGGCGAGTTGAAGTTGTTCCATCAACCAAACCACTTCAAAATATTAACCAATACAATCTAAGCTAACGTGCGCAAGGCGCGCTCGACGTGACCGCATGCGCCTTCTATTGGTTAATATTGGCACAGCTCCGCTCTGCTCCGCTCGTCTCCGCCTCTGTGGAACTGCAGCCTTAAGAGCGGGTATTCCCAGCTAACCCGCTTTACCCGTCGAGTGGGCGAGCTCGTATGACTTCACTCACTCGATCGACCGTTCGACAGAGCATTTTTAGGGTTCAGTACCCTAAGGGAGCCAAAAGGGACCCTAATAATATGCCTACGCTGTCCGTCCGTCCTAACTTTAAAGAGCTGTATATTTTGAACCGCAATAGATAGCGCGGGTTTTTTTTACTGCGGATTTACTAAACTTTTTGATTAAAGTTTTTTTTTTTTTAAATGTAAGTTTTTTTTTTTACGGATTTTTGCTGTGTCGTAAAAACAATAAGACATACAAGCGACAAATTCATTATGATTATATACAAGCCCTGAAGAAAAAAACAAGTACTATACAATGGTCAAGTGTGAGTTTGGTTGACGCTGATACGGTTCGAAATCTAATTCAAATTGGAATATAATAACACCTACTTTGCGGCGGTACGGAACCCTCAGTGCGCGAGTCCGACTCGCACTTGACCGGTTTTAAGAGTACCTATAACACCTCCCCAGTTAAGTCAAACGCAGAGGTGTTAATCCTTTAAACAACTCGCAACTAGATTCACTAACGACTTTGTTACTGTGGTATGTTACTAAAATAACCACCACTACTAGTTCGACCTTACTACTTACTACTTTGGCAGACATGATTTGACGATAAAATCTGCAATAAAAGGCAAATTACAAGCAGTAACAAGTATTTTTAAAATCAAAAATAGATGCAGACGAGCACGTTACACAACTACATATAACTGTCAATTTTACAGCTTCTGAAGCTTCATGACATATAGACAGACAGATTCAGAAATCTCAAAGACATTAAATATACTTAGTAGTATGTTTACCTATAAGGTTCTCTTTGAGAAATCTCAAGGGTTCTTTTCAGACATTTTTGGCACGAAAACATACGAAACTTTAAAATTATAAGGAGTGTCTAGACGCCATACGTCAGTCGGGTTTTACTTTTCAACATTTGTTACTTTGAGCACCTTTTAGTTGCCCCGCTATGTAGCTATATACAACGTGTCCCAAAACTCAACGATAAGCCGGCACCAGAGGATGGAGCTGCTTATGATTAGTCGAGAAAAAATAAGGAAAAGATATATTTTTTTCCTTATTTTTTCTCGACTAATCATAAGCAGCTCCATCCTCTGGTGCCGGCTTATCGTTGAGTTTTGGGACACGTGGTATATAGCTTGGTTGGAAAATATAAGCATTTATACGGAAAGACATACTTAAAGATTAAGAAGACGGCATCTTAACTTTCTATCTCGCGCCGCTTGTTTTTTCAAGGCCTATTTTATTTATCACCAGAGCTGGGTTGTTAAATTTGCTTTATCCTTTTTATTTAGGAGGGCATTACGGCATGCACACATGCAAGCTGCGTGACGTACCTTTGTTTGAAGATGAACTACTGTTATATTTATACTATGCTTTGGGTGTGGGTATGACCATCTATGTCGTCCTTGACTTTGCACTATGTGACAGTCATCGTCACGTAACTCATATTTAATCTGTGGCCGTGATTCGTGCCACGTGGTTTAAACGTAGTCACAACAAAGGATGGGTCGCTAATGATTTCACATAAAAATAGCCGGCTTTAAAGACTTTCCGACCGCGCGTAGGTATTAAGCCGCTAATAAAAATATTATATTCACGCCCCCCATTATTTCCGTAACCAAAAACAAACGCACATTTGAGATTAAGAGATTTTGAAACTGAGTTCGAATGTTTAACAATCAATGCATTATTTATTAGGGCGGTTGTTTTCAATAAAAGTGTACACATCTAAGGTGTACATATTTATAATTTTATTTTAGTTAGGTGCCTCACGTAATCATTAATTTAGGTATCATTAATTTAGGTGTACCTATATACTGCCCTCAAGCCAATAGGCGGTATTTCAAATTCAATAAACGAAGCATATTCTTCACTCGTAAGTAATATAGTCGCAGTTAGTTCTAAAATAATTATTTATTACTTTATTACCTTGTAATGTTACTTTTAAGTATTATTGTATTTTACTATGGGAAAAAATGACCTTCTGATGGAGTTTCTTGCGGCGCTTCCCCGCAATGATGGTCTTGTCCCAAGCGCTGGTAGATTTACTCTATATTAACCGACTTGTAAAAGAGCCCTGATGTCTAAATTTACTGAGCAAATATTTTGAATTTTGAATTTTGCGCTTTACAGGAGTTTGGTCTGAGATACCACCATTTGTTTTATGACGGTAAAGTTAATTTTCGTGACTCAACTCAACTGACTAAAATTACCGTATCTTAACTAAGTACACTTATTTTGAAAACTGCCCATTATACTATTGATATTGTTACATTAATGTTTTCCAAAAACTAAAAGCATATCACGTCCTGTCACGTCACGTCACGTGGCTATCTTTCTAGCCTCCTCATGGAGGCACGCCCCACTGAAATCCTGCCCTGACGCGAGTAAGAGTTTTACCCGAATCAAATTACCAGGAATATTTATATTGCAGGTGTTATACCACTAATTAACAAAGATTTAAGACTATTCCGAGTTTGTTACACTATTCCAGATAGAAACACGACGTTGCAAACACGCCTGCCTTCTACCATCTTCTACTGCAAGCGGAGCGAGTCCCGTGCGGACTCCGGTAGGTACGGCTTACAAGTACAACTGTGACTTAAGTGTTTCCAGTGCGAGCTATAAGATTTCAAGTCACCATTGTAAGCTAAACCGAGTTAGTACACGGCCCGCTCCGCTCGCAGTGGAAGGCGGGCATAGACTAATGGCTCCACTGACGCATTTACAAATTAGAGCGAGCAGCATATTCTTGTATCTCACTCTTACGCTTAACTCCGTCCCTATGTTGGCCCATGATGGGTCATCGTGGAGAGGGGCCTTTATAGCAAGGGGGGGCTTGCGGGGAGATATGCATATTTCCCCACAATATACCTAATGATTATAAACAATGATAGGTAATTGATAAATGATAACCATATCGCGGACAACATTATTAATTATCAAATTGACCATGATATTGATAGGTAAATTTCATAAAAGATTAGTAATAATCAATATCTAAATCCCTTCTAATCTAATTGGCCATTATTTGCCTTAACAAGTATAATAATTTTCGCAAAACTGTGTTTTAAATGCTTCGGTTGAGTAAAGTCGCCGTCAATAGAACTTGCAAGAGATGTAAACAAAACTACACGAACCAATTCACCATGATTACTCGATGATCACGTACATTTAAAGATCTTTGCAACGATTTATACACTAGATAATTATTTTCATATTAAGTTTAATATGAAATAACTATTCATTATACTTTAATTTTATTTAAAAACACGCTTGGTGAATATTTGAGGTTATTTGTCAAACAGTGTGAATTTGTTTACATCGTTCACAAGTTCTATTGAAGGCGACTTTAGGTAACTACTACTTACGTTACGTCAAAAAATAGTGAAGGGACAGTTTTCATTTTGGTAATATTGATATCGATGGTATCGATTGTCCAAATGTTCAATGTACTGGAAACTGGAGTGTTCCAGAATACTAATAAAATACTTGCCGGTGCCTGCGAATACTCTTCACAATAACGATGAATTACGTAGTTCAACTTTTCAATACTCTTATTTAGAAGTACGTATTTCATTTCAACAAAATGACAGATGAATATATTTATTCAAGATTAGAGAGAACGTCTTACAATTTTTCTAGGTTATAAAATCGCTAAGTATAGATAAACTTTATCTTTACAGTGTCTTGTTTTATATGATTGCGACGCTTTACAACAAATAAGTAACACTCATAAAGATTGCTTCGACAAATGTTGAGTGGAATACATAACGCCGCATTAATATATTAAAATAAAACTAATGACTGAGACTGCATAATAATAAGGTAATAAAGCAGTCAGTAGTTTGCAGCGGCGTCTTTGTTCTCTTTACTGCTATTTTCCTAAAAAAAAATTCTCACGGGATTATAAAGTATCAAAGACCTCTGCGACTATTGCAAATGATTGATTGTAAGTTTGTAAGTTTGTAACCTATAGATATGAGAGCTAGCGACATCTTTTACCATGACATAGCCCTGATAAGACTACACGGGCAAAAAAAAAGTGTGGTATACACGTCAAAACTTATTTATCTTTAAGTGAAAAATCTTCGCTAATACAACTTTTTTGAAAGTACAGTGTTTTATAAAAAAACTGGAAAGTGGTTAAAGAATAAAAATACCATTTATTAAAGATTAAAGAAAGGACAATGGGCAAATTTGTATGGGCACTGTCCCCCCCCCCCCCACCAACAGTAACAGGATGCATGTCTATATGTTTATAAGGACCCACAAAAAGACAAAATACTTATTTTAGTAGCAAAATCAATGGGATTTTTTTAATGAAAACAAGGGCCAAATAAGGGAAATCATCCATATATGTGTTCATTTTCAAACAAATTCCATACGATACGATTATGGTTTTCCAAGAAAACCCCATACATCTGGTGATCGTCTCCATAGTAAAAATACATAATGTTGCTGAGACATGTTTCATTTCTGTTGGTGGGGGGGGGACATTTCTGCCCATGGTCCTTTATTCAGTAAGTAGGCCGCTCGGGCACTTTTACACGTCAAGAATCTACCAGCGCTTCCCAAGAGGAGACCACTGCTGAGAAGAACCGCCGCAAGAAACTCAGCAGTCAGTCATTTTTTAAACATATTTCATAATACAATGGTACTACTTAGTCTAGCATTATATAAAGCTACAAATATTAGATATAATCAAATAACATGTGTAGTTCAAGAAAAAAGAAAAAAGAAAAAAATGAATCAACTACTTATATGTATATAAGATGGTGCAAGATGACCACATAAAAGTTTCGATATGTTTTCCTGCATCAACGGTTTCCCCTAGACAAGAAAAAGCAGGATAAAGCTTTTGCATTTGAACAAATTATTATTGACTAAGTTTCGGGTTTAGGCCATGCATTTTTGTCTGTTAGATAGTCCTCGACCCTATAATACGCTTTAGACATTAACGACCTTTTCAAATATTTTTTAAGTGCTGGAAAGGGTAACTTTAAAACTACGTCAGGTAATTTATTATAGAAATGAATGCATTGACCAACAAATGATTTATATACTTTACGGACACGGAATTTTCGAATAGCGATTTTATTTTTATTTCTAGTATTTAAATTATGTATATCAGAGTTTTTGGTGAAATAATCTAAATTCTTAATAACATAAATAATATGTATATTCAAATTATTAAACTTATTAAATTCTCTTATTACCTTCATAAAACTTACCCACATAAATAATATTCTTGTAAATAAATTGAGACGCTACAGTTAAGATATTATTTCTTTAAAAAGTTCTCTTAAGGAGTCTCGGGAATTTAAATTGTAAATAGAACGAATGGCCCTTTCCAATAAATATAATTTATTTCAATAAAATATCATGTTGCCGTCCAATAGATAAAATAATTATGTAGTCGTAGGTACAGACAGATTAATTACAAAATGGTACATTTTAAGGAAATTTCAAATTTAACACGTTCTGCTTTTAATTTTAATGCGTAACGTATTGATTATTAAATATCTCGAGTAAACATCGATAAGGCGCGTACTATCAAAGGAATTTTACTGGACTTGAATCGACCTCAATAGTTAGCCATCGAGCGATGGCTTATCAATTAACGCTTATCATTATCATATTTTAAAATATCATCATCATCTATCGTCATCATCATCATACTCGCACTGATACTGACCTTCCAACCAAGCTCCAAAGCCCAAAACGCTTCAACCATCAAAATCTACTAGCACTTTCAACTAAACCTGAAACCACCGTTTGGGAGATGGATCTAAGGTGATGGATACAGATGGATGGAACAGGCCAGTGATGGTCGCCAACTACAAATAAGCCGATAGCGTAGCCAAGTAGTCGGCTACATGACATGTTGGCCCAACTTTGTGGCCCAGCGCATTGGCCCAATGTGTACAGCGGCTATTAACGCCAATGTTTGTAAATGTGACCAATCCCCCTCTATGCAAAGCAGTACATCCACGTATTTAGTAAACAGACGCACCTTCCATTCTACTGATGAACGTTCGTTGTATCCAAATAAAGGATCAACTGGCCATCATGTTCGGAATTACGTTATGTCCTCACTCTTTAGTGTCGTAATATACGAGTGAAAGATGCCATTGTTGAGGATTAAGTGTTTTAGAGTAAACTAGTAATGCTGTAGGTATGCGCTGCGTAGTCGGAAGTTATACAACTTGATACTACAGAATCGGGTTACGTAGTGCGTCACTCGTTTAGTTTATTGAAGTGGGGGAAATGGAAGAATGTGGAATGACATTAGTACCTATAATTATTTTTTTCAAGATTGTTGCAGAATATGTAAATACAATGTGTATTTTTAGGAATTTTACTAATTTTAACTACTTACAAAATAGCACAATTTATTTGGAATAAGCGAAAAACTCATATAGGAATTTTCGTCAATATCAACTCGTTTTGTAAAAATAAATTATTTGCAGATGTTAATATTCTCGGTATTCTAACTATTTTGGCAGTACTTTTATCATACCCGATGGCCAAAACAAAAGAAATATGCCCTTAATTTTATAATCAATAATAAAATCGTAGTCGAACAGTTTACATCGCATCCTTGGTCTTAATTTTAAATGAGCGTGCAATTAAATCGATACCCCATAGTGCTGGTCGGCCTTGACATTGAACTAAAGTTCGTAGAAATTTATTGATCATCTGTAAAGAGGCTTGTGAATCAACGCTTAAATCGCGATAACGTTTCTAGTTAGACCTAGTTCTTACTAATAGCTACAACAAATTCGAAAATAGATTCTTATTAAGGATTTTTTTAGCTTCACATTCTCTTAACCGAAATAGTGAGAACTAACTATACACCCGCAATGTGTATAGTTAGTTCAGTAGTAGCACGATGGAAAACGCTATGCGTGTGTAAAGTACGCCAATAACTTCTGTAATTATATTGTTGTTGGTCATATCATCGGTTGCTTATTGAGGAGGCCGCCGTTTAGTCAAACGTTAATTTATATATGTTGTTTAGGAACGGCTAACTGTATTAAAAGGTTTACATACTCATTATTATAGTATACATTTATTAAAGAGATATTAATTATTAAGCTTACACTCAAAAGTACAATTCAAAATATAAAACTAAATCATAAAGATATAAAATGTTATTGATTGTGTAAATTCTTACGTCTTTAGTCATATCAACGTAGGAGCCCTTAAACTTAAGTACTACTTGATATGCCTGATATATCGACTACTCGGTGCACTTCAGTCAACGTGCGAGGTGTGTCCCCACACTAGCGGTCAGTGTCGACGCGATATTCAGGAAAATAGGCCGCCACCCGGCAGCCATTGCCTGCGCGTAAAAAAATTAAAATCGGAAGTTTAACTTTTTAAATAGTTCGATTTTATTGTTTTTCACGGAAATTAACGGTTTTTTACGGTCGACTTTAATTGCAGGCTTTTAATAGTTTGCTGAAGCAGTATTATTTATTACTACATTGTGACTTTTTATTGGTAAGTGGAAATGCGATTTATATTTATATATTTATATATATTCTTGGCAGTGAGTTTGTATTAACTGCTTTGTGCTATGAATGTTTATTGCACCGTGACTATAAAGATATTTTCTTGGATCGTTTTAATCTGTTTAAGAAGGTACATTGACAATAGTTAAGTAACATATTAACAACCTTATTAAAGCCGGATTACACACAAAGATATGCAAAACAAGAATTGTCGTAAACTTTATTTGCTTGAGTTATCTTAGCCAACAGCAGCATCCTTTTATAACAGTAAATAATATATTTAACACGTAAATAATAAGGTGCAAAACAACCTGATATGAAAAAGCAATGCACTAATTCATTGAGGTTGTGGCGACTATGTGTAAAAATATTTTATAGCTAATGGAATTTTATCATATTTTGAGCGCGAGTATTTGTTTCTAAGTCTTAGGTGTATTTAAGAAGGTTTTCCATCGTTATTCTTTATTTAAGAGATTCGACATACGAAATTTTTAACGTCGCGTCACTAGCGGAATTAGCGGATGATCTTCCCAAGTTTTGGAATGCAAGATTTTGGTTCGACATTGTAGACCCCAAAGACTTCTTTAACTTAAATCACATTGAACAAGAGTTACTTCGTTAGTAAATAACGAAGTTACCAAGTGGCCTGAATCCTAAATCTACTAACTTAGATCTTTGACTAGCTGAACGTTTCTTAGACACACGAATAATAAATAGTCGCCGCTGGTTTTAAGGTTATAATGACCGATCAACCCATGATAGGCTGAATTGTTTGACTATTTAATTTTATTTTCACCTTTAATGTATAGAACAATAGAGCACAAATTATAACCACGACATAGGGTGCCCAAGTGCCAAACTATAATGGGTTAAAGATGTCACTACAAACTACACAATTATTACCCGACTGCGGCAAAGCCTAAAATGACGGTTATGTGTTTGACTTGTATATATGTGTGTCTCAATCTCCGCTCGCAACTCTCGATTTCAATAAATTATACGTGGTTAGATTCGTCTTAACCACTAGAGTGTCATAGGCTATATTAAAATTACTTAAAAGTAAAATTTGCAAAATAAAAAATAAATACATGATAAGTAACATTACTTTGACGATATTATCCAAACAACAGTTGGGTTTTTTTAAGCTAGCTTTTCGTTAACTTGTTTGACTCTCGTGACGTGATATATCTCCATCTTTTGTTTTGCGCTTCAGTATTTTTTTATCATACTAGGGTAGTTTGGTAAAATGTTTTGGCTTTAAAGCGGTTCCTCCGAGTTTATAGTCGGAAACAATAACTGCCTTACTCTAATTTTATGTGATAGAGTGAGACATCGGTACGCGGGCAAAGGTTACTCAAAAAATGGCCCTCGTAAGCGCACCTTAGGTGCGTTTTATCATTCTACCCACTTTTTTTAACTAAGTACTCTATTCTTGTTTAATTTTAGTGTCACCAGATCCTCGAAGAGCTCTTTGCCGTTCTAGCCTTACGTGACCCTAGGCTCGCAAGGAACTCGCACCGACGCATATCTAGTATATTAGTCTTATCGCATTGGGTCCAGGAATCAGCATATTTAATTCCAATCGCCCCAAATTTTTGGCTCGAGTTACATTACTAACATCAATAGGTACACAAAATGCACGTGATTTGTCTCCACCCCCCTAAAGCTGCGTCCACATTATAATTTTGACGCAACTTATCACGTCACAGCGGGCAATTATTTTTTAGCAATCTACGTTAAAATAACGTTAAATGACAAAAATTCGATACGGCGACAATTTTGTATTAAAACCCGGAAGTCTAGTTTAGATTGTGTTTATTATTATACTTAATAGTTTCATACGTGACCGGCTTCATCTAAGTGCCAACAGACCCATGTGTTTTATCTTCGAGTTCATGATAATATTGCCGTAAAAACCGCCACTCATTGCAAGAAATAATCTCTATCGATAACAAGTTGATACGACACTATCCTTATAAAGAAGTCTATATTTTTTACTAACATCTAAGTTTTTACAAGATAGCCGCAAAAGGGATGGTAGTGATTGCCAATAACACATCGATGATACCAAATCAGGTACCAAAAATAAAATTATTGCTCTGTACATGCTGAAACCAGATACCAATTTGGGCAGACAAGTTCTGTATCGATGGATCAAAATGGTATCGTTTAGGTTTGGTTTTTTATCGACTGCCCATCGGAGAAATACCCGAAATACTTATTGGGCCAGATAAGGAAGGAAAATGTAAGAAAACTTAGTTACTGCAACCTACAATCAGTGACTGCATAAATAATTCATAAGACGATAAAGGCTAGGGTTGCCGAACAAAGAACAACTGTTTAACTTCCCATCTAGAAGATTTTTATAACTAAAAATAATTAGGTACCTGAACATACAAAAAAGTAGTCCTAGTTGGTAGTGACCATGCCTTCAAAGCAAGCGATCCCGGGTTCAAATCCCGGTAAGGGCAGGTATTTGTGTGATGAGCGCGAGTAGATATACCCTAATGTTTTCTATATATTTAAGTATGCGTTTCTCTACATAACTAAATTAATAGCTGTCTAGTAAGTATCGTACAAGCCTAGTGCTTAGTTTGGGACTTGGTAAATTTGTGTGAGATTGTCCCCGTATATTTTTTTAAATTATAATTCAGAAATATTAAAACGCTCATAGTGCTGTGACAACCCTATAACGCTATATCATTGTTAATCGCGAAAGGAAAATAAACTGCAATCAAGTGTCGTTGCCCTTAAATTTAATAACGAAAGATATATCGTATCAACTTACTTCTTAAATACGTTCTTAAATAAATAACCATAAAGTGTTTTATGCTTTGAGTGCTTAAAAATATATGTATTTTTATATGCCGCAGCTTGTACAAGGTGTTAACAAAGAAAATTGAAGTGAGTAGGTTAAAAGTATGTTTATACAGTTTTATGCCACTTTTAATAGGTAGGTACTAAATCACATTAGAGCTTAGGTAGTTAGTTAATCTTAACATATAGTATAAAACAAAAACGCTTTCCGCGTCTGTCTGTCTATATATCCGTTAACTCCTCTTAAACGACGCAACGGATTTAAATGCGGTTTCTACCATCAGTTAGATAATTTTTCACAGAAGGTTTTTAATTATGTATATTAAATGATGGTATAAAAATACTCACATAAACATGAACATGTAACAATGACTAACGCAAAACACAATCGGCATACCTGTGTTATGATGATCTCTTGTGTCGAGAAGTCATAGTGATTGGGATATTCGGGATAAACTTAAAAAATAACCTATGTTTATATTCCAAATAATAAAGAAAGACTTAGTTAATAACTTACTTCATCCATTTTACATTACAATTTTTTCAAGTAAATATTTTCCTAAAGGTCATACAAAAACGTAAATGCGAATAACATGACGAAATAATGATGTTTTAAAAATCTGACAATTGAAAGTGGGTCAGTAAGTCTATTCCTCAGAACGGTTGTTGAATGGCAATACATTTTAAAGATATGGTGCATTCCAATTGTCTGTTGTTTTCTTGGAAATGCATAAGTATACAATTATCACACAAGGATCACTTGAGAGCTTATGTTCTTAGTTGTTATACAAATAGCTACTCCATCGTCCACTTACAGCATAATGGGAACATTATTAACCTTGGCAGATGACGTCGTTGTACTAGCGTTAATTGACTTCAGTATACTTATGATTGCACTAACTTTAACTAGAAATGCAAGTGAAAAAGTCGAACATATTTATTATACCCATTGCCCGCGACTTCGTCCGCATTATCGTTATTCCCTCGGGAACTTTTTAATTTTGTAAGAAAGCTTATGTGGTAATCCAGGGTTAAAGCTATCTCCGTTTCAGATTTACTCCAAATCCATCCAGCCGTTGATGGACAAGTAAGAGTAACTAACTTTCGCATTTATATTTAATATTAGTAGGAGTAGTTATTTGCTTAGTAATTATTATTTTTACAAAATGACATTAATTTGAATTTGGCTGCAGTTTCTACTTAACCCTTAATTAGTCACTGTCCATAACTTAACAGTTGTTGAAGTTAAAAAACACCCTGACTTAAGATTTATACACAAAATTTACGATAAATAGGTAAGACTTAATTTTTGACAATGGTATGATTTAATATCTATTTTTGTTATACAGATGTAGTGCATAATTGTTTTTCATCGTATTTTCTCGGAAATGTTCGTATTTTCGTATTTGTCATCTGTCAGTCACTTCACTCAACTTCAGTACTTTTTGTACTGTGACCGACTGATGCCTGGTTCCTATATGCAAGAAACGAATCGTTTTCCTTACGGGCCGCAGCGTTATATCATTTGCTACGTACACAATGTGTCAAATTTTACCGAGGCGTAAGGAAAACGATTCGTTTTGAATATAGGAACCGGGCATGAAATGGCAAGACACGTTCGTACGTTTCCGTGAAAATACGATGGAAAACAATTGCACTAAACAATAAAAAAAATAGTTTTACAAAAGAACTAGGTATCGAATTTTCCTGCGGTTTCTACGGAACCCTTAGTCAGCCATTTTTGTTTAATGTGCATAATATTTTATAACTGTGAAGTTGAAACACAACCCTGACTGAATGTTTTATTCACAAATTTTACGAAAAATTACGCCTTAATTTTTGGCAATTGTATAAAATTACCGTCTCAACATTCAGATAAAACCTGTTCAGACGACACTGAATGACATCGTCGTTTTGTTGCGAGAACGAGATATATGTATGATATACGTACAGGAAGAGTGATTTGCTTTAAGTGTGGTACAATTACAAAATAATGACGTTAGCTCGCTGAAATCTTTAGGTTTTGAAAAGAAAGGTAACTTTATACGACAATAACTATATAACATTACATCTTTGCCATGGTAATTGTAAGATTTAATTGATTTAAAACTAGTTGTCAAATTGTCTTAATAGAGTCAAAAAATAAATCGTTATCGATATTAACCAGTAACATCACTAGATCATTCATCGATAGGTAAATCATAGTAAAATCCTTGATTTTGTGCGGTTGCGGAAGTTTAAAGGCGTGCATACACGGTGACACTTAACACTGACATTATGCGAAACTTTCTGTTACAGTAACGTACCTATGCACTTGAGACTTGTGAATGTCGTGGTGTGTGAATTTCATCGACATAAAAATTGTTCATTACCTTACCAGTGACAGTAATGTTAAGACTTAGGTACTATCAAGTTAAGTTTAGTAGATGGGGCATGCCTCGCACTCATACATAGATATTTGAAAACTCCGTAACCATCCATTAGCGCTTAGGAGACTAAAAACTTCAGGGACTCTATTCTTGCTTGTGACATGTTATTATATCGTCAAAACAATACGATAACATGACAAAAGCCATATGTTTTTACCGGGTAGAATACCCCAGATAAAACAGTCCAGTACCCAATCTATAAATAGGACCAATGCGGATACGGATGCATCGGCACGGAAGTGTACCTACACATGCGAGAATGAAAGAGGTCGTCCTTACCGGGACATGTTAATGTTACTGTATCATGTCACATCAGATTCTAGATTACCGTAAATAGGGTTTTAATTGACACTACAATACTAATGGAAATTTATACACCCACTGTATATTAATCTGTAAATCGTATCTGAAGCAATATCTAAATTTTGATGGTCCAGTGTAAATGATTTATTCGATTAAAGTAAATTTATATCATCACGAGGATAGTATATTTTATCTGTGTTTTATTAAAGCACAAAATGCATTGTCTATGTTAAGTTGAGTTGAGTTACAGATTGATAATTTTACTATACTTTTGCTACAAAAATTTCAAGTACATTTATTACTTTCGCATTTCACATTATACATACATACAAATAAAATAATATGAATGTTTAAAGAGATGCCTATAACATTGTCATTAGCCAGCCGCTCGGCGACCTTTCTGGCAGAGCTCCAAAACACCAATCTTAAAAAATAATAACCTGCAACATTAAACGTTTCAACTTTATCAATCACAACACAATGCTCGTAATATTTTATTGTTCAGGTAATTAATTGTAATCTAAAAAACCTTTACATTAAAATTCGCTACATGAAACATGATTAGCATTGTTTGATAAACGCTCACAATTTTACGACCTAAGTATTATGTTACATTAATTGCGCAGAAACATATATCAACGATATTAATTATAGTTTGAATCAATCAAAAAAATACCACAGATACCCAGTTTTCATTCGTCTACGTAGAAAGTGATGGCACACTATTTAAAGCAACCTTAAACTTGACGAACGTTAATGCGACTGGCCAAGGGTCATTAGTAGAGACGAAACGGATATCCGGTAACCATCCGGTATCCGACCATGTTTTACCATCCGGCCGGATTCCGGATAATGATTCAATATATTAGTAAGTAAATACCACCATTTTATTATACCTATTATATTATATTAGTAAGTAAATACCACCATTTCCTGTATGTTGATAGATGGATTGGCTTATTGAGGTTTATATTGACTGACAGTAAATGTGAAAACGTTTGTCTCGCTCGAATTTGTTTACAGGAAATGGCGCGTAATCAATTATTAAAGACGAGCCAGAAAATTTTAAGATAATTTAATACATTCAGTTGTTTATTTTTAAATTAATACGCTAGAAGTGCACAATACAGTTTAATATGTTAACTAGCGGTAAACTAAGATGCATGAACATAAATTTCGGGCAAAAGTCGATTGTGTTTATTTTCATAGACAAAGCCTGTTCCAGAAAATAACCGCTTGTTTTGCGTACCGTACAATGTCAGAAGTCACCGAAATCGCGATAACTTTTGTTTTACTGAAAACGAACTGGTTGCGGCTCTAACACAGAAAAAAAACCCTTAGTCTTGCCGGATATTCGGCCATCCGGCTTGTCAGCCAGCCGGATATCCGGCCATCCGGCTTGTGAGCCAGCCAGCCAGGATATTTGGTATCTGGTATCCGGCCAAACCACTATCCGTTTCATCTCTAGTCATTAGGTTTAAATAAAATTACCTTTAATTTTTTTAAACTTAATGACGTTTGACGGTCTTGCCATGACGGTCTGTCAAGTCCATGTAAACTGTGGTTATTAAGGTATGAAAACGATATCTAATCTAATTTAATCTAATAGATTACCATTTATTTACGTTTAGTTGTTGCGTGATTGTTGTCAATGTTGGTAGGTACTGCTATTTATTTTTAATGACATATAGAAGGCAAACGAGCACACAGGGCAACTGATACTTAAGTGGAAACTGTGACCCATAGACAATCGCATTCACAAGACTGCTATCCTAAGACTGCAAATGCACTGCCATACGTGAGGACTAAGAACGTATGCCTCTAGCTAGTAGATCCTCATATTATCGCTATAGTATTATTATTATGTACTCGTACGTTCTTATGAACTGAGTTACTGTGTAGTATATTTTCAAGGGATGTGCTGAATAAAACATCAAGTTAGTTAGATTAACGAGAATGAGGTTGGTTGAAATGGTACAATGCTATAATCTAACTAACAATCTCAACCTACCCTCATAAATCTCATAATCCTACGTTTACTACCCACGAACACCACATACCTATGATCTATGATTCAGGTAAAAAAAACAACTGACTGCCACCTCTGCTAAAGTGTGTAGTGTCCCGCGATCTGGATCTCAACAACCATAACGCCTTTGTATCTGTCCTTTGGATATATTAAACTATATAATATTTGCTTGAGACTGGCAAACGTGAAAATGCGATTAGAAATAAAATACTCGATAGTTTTATTTTTCAAACGTGACACCTTTTTGCATGTTTTTGGTTGAATCTTCGAAACACTATAATCTTTACCGATGATTTTCGCTTCAATAGTTGAGTATATGTAACTTCTTAATACTGGCAAACCATTTTTTCAATAAATGTTGTAGTTTTAAAGTAAACAGCAATTAATTGAATTTGACGCTGCCATCAAGGCGCGCGCGCACTATCTCCATCTCACATTCTTCGCGCGGAAGCACATAAAGCCATCCCTTTTAATTCTTGTGCGGGCGTGGCACCATATGTCGCCTCTTAATTTGGCTACGTAATAACGTTGATTTTTTATCAATACTTCTTGCCTCAAACAATATAATCATATGATTATATTTGTGGTATGTGGCAAGGCATCGGATCCCGAAACGATTTTCGTATTATTTCTATGCCTTCTTTTGGCATGGGAGCTTCTTGCATTCACCTCGAGGAGCGGTTGCAGTTCCAGTTTCCTTAACTTATCTAATTCCAGTTAAATTGATAAGTACGGTTAAGTACCTAGTCCAACTTGTGTTATCTGTTATCTGAAACACACGGATAAATTCAATCTCGCATATCAACACGAGTTTATCGCAGTTTGACAGACATATCAACGTTTATTTATTTAAAAACAAAATACTTAAGGGTTCTTTGTTTTGAAACATGTGTGCACTCGTGGCAAAAAATCCACCAGCCTTTGAGGGTAGATGGTTAGGTCAGTCCAACTGAAGTCGGTTTTTGGTTAAATAAATTGTGCAGATTTCAGTTTAACTGACCTATTACTAAATGAATAGGAAGTTATTTTTTCTACTTTCGTTTGGACGCGTTGATATTTAATCTATCTATATACACTCAGGAGCAAAAATAACGGGTCAGAGTGCGTTTTACATACTAAAGAGGCTATTTCGAAGCCTTGGTTCCTCGCCAGGGAATGTTTTTAGTGAATTCTGATGATGAATACCCCGAGCATCGATACAGGACCTCTAGAGTGCCTAGGATACCCAACTGAATGAATCTGCGGTTAACGCCGGAATTGTGCATGTTCAGAAAAACATCTAAAATGGCAATAAAATGTAAGGAAATCCAAATGCTGACCCAAACTGTCCGGCTGTGGTGTTAACTGATTGTGCGATCAGTTGGGTATCTTAAGAACTTTTGATCTCCTCTATTGAACCTCAGAGTATCGACCATTAAACCTCAGTCGAAACAACCCCTGGCAAGGAACCAAGGCTTCGAAATAGTCTGGTTTGTATGAAAAACGCACTCTGACCCGGTATTTTTGCTCCTGAGTGTATATAAAAGGCAAACCAGACTCACTGAATTATATATCAACGCACAGCCAAAACTACTGTAACTCGAAACTTGAAATTTGGTACAGGGGTTCGTTTCATGATGTAAGTGAGCACTAAGAAAGGATATATCAAAATTTACTAAACCCCCTATTTAAACCCTAAGGGGTTAAAATAGGGGGTGTAGCGGGATACTAATTCTACGCATACGATGTCGCGGGCGTCCTCTATGTTAGTTTAAAGCTTAAAGTTCAAATAAACCGCCAACAACAACCGCGTTATTTTCAGCGTTTTTGCTTTTTATAACATTAAATTTTTATTTTATACTTTTTGGTGATGCTGCATGCTTGTACGTGGTCCTAACAAATTGATCCGCCTGATAATAATGCTCGCCGCAAGCAACACCACGGGAAAATATTAGTGTGTATATTTAAACCATTGAAATGTGCTTCTATAGGTACCTACTTATACTATCCATATCGAGATATCTTATCGCCACCCTTGTAAAGCGGGCTACATACCATCAGTTTTAAATGCACAGTGTCAACTGTACAGTTTTATCTAATTAAATTTTGATTAGACATTTGTTCGATTGCCAGTCAAACTGCACAGTTTGCAGTGCCTACACACATACGTTTTAACTGAACAGTTCGACTGTGCAGTTGAAACTGATGGTATGTAGCCCGCAATGGCCCGCATAATAGGTATCATTAAGAAGTTCCAATGTCTTCATCATCAGTTACTCTTCACCAAATGATACTTTCTGAATGCAAATGCTGGAATTAATACTGAAAATACCAAAATGACTAAATCGCAAATTTTCACGGACTCCTCATCAGATACTAACAAACTACTATTAAACCTACTAGAATACCTCCTACATACTATATATAACTTTCTTAAAGTTAGTTAAGATACATAAGCACAGTATATAACCCTATAAAACAAAATTAGAATCTTCAAAATAGGTTTACTATTGACGGAGTAATCGCGTAACCTACCGCCAAACAGCAGTGTTCGCATTTTTATGTTCCGGTTTGGGGATAAGACAGCCGCTGTAATGACTACCATAGAGGCATTCCATCTTAGTCCTCAGGGTTGGCAACGCATTTGCAGTCTTAGGCTTGCAGTCTTGTGAATCCGAATGTCTATGGGTCACAGTTTCCACTTACCATCAGATCGTTTGCTTTCTCTATGCCATAAAAAAAAGGTACAAAAGAACATACAGTCGATTTGAGAACCTTCTCCTTTTTAGAAGTCAGTTAAAACTACCTCATCGATGAAATTCGTTACAAAGAAAAGTCGGCTTTCTTAAACAGTTTCTCTGCCCATTCTTATTATTTATTACTGATTAGGACTACATCTAGACACAATCTTGAATAAAGTTCTATCTATATTATCTCAATTTTATCTGAAACAGTATCTGAATTTCGACATCACTTCATCTGAAACTGTACTTGATAAACAGTGTCAAGTGAAGAAAGTGATTATTGAGAACTTCAAGTGTTACAATAGTTACAATGTTTGGTTCGGGGCTTGGTTCGGACTTTGTGACATTGGGGGCTGCATCGTTATTTGGGCCTCCTGTGCTGGCGGGGGCCTTAGTTCTTAGGGGGACTACGGGAGTTTTTAGGAGTACTATGGGCCTGGGTGAGAGAGACTTATTCTCTGGGATATCTGGATCCAGTTGTATGGTAAATATATTTTGAAATAATATAGGTACTTAGTGGCTCATGACATGTCTGCACCTATACTAAAATCTTGTAGTTTTTGTAGGGTTATCGTTAGATGCGCTGTCAATGTACTACAAAAGGTCGACGTTAGCTACATTTTTTTTCAATTGTAGGTAGGTTCAACAACAACAACAAAAAATACAATACGCAAAACGTTTGCAATACATGTTTATTTACTTAAACCATGCTTTACAAATTACTTACATGCTTACGCAACACGAATATCTACTTGCATTGCTTTTTACCTCTAGTCACGTTTTGGGAACGGATCGAACGCTTTCGTTAACGTTTCTCTCCCAGTGACGAACGACAAAGGATTGTTTGTTACATTGGTTACCATAACAAGAGTCTGAACGCGCACGTTTACGTTTTAGGGTATTTGATTTTTGATGGTACATTTGTAAATTTGCTTTATTTCTTATTAGCAGAGCCCGGATTTTTCATGGCAAAACAAAACACTATCGTAATCTGGCTAATGATAGAAACATCATTTTATCGATATCGATAATTGTGTAATAGAATATAAAACGTGACCAAATAAAATAACATACCTATACAACATAAAAAACATACATAGTTTGTATGAAGTTATATAGAAACATATTCAATTTCTTCGTCGTAATCCACGTTAGTACCTACACACAGCAGCACATGGCGTTTTATTCGCGTAATGGTAATAGGAGTAGATAATCATTAGTTTTACAACATTCTCTGGGAGCAAACAAATTCGTTTATCACTATAACGCCATTTATATATACTAAATGTACGTTCAACTTCACTTGACGTCAAGGGAGCAAATTTATAAAATTCATTGTAATTGGTATAATTTTCAGTTTGAGTGCAATTTACAGATATATCTCGTAAACTTTCATATTCAGGATTTCGTTCGAGCACAGCTTTTATAATAATACTCGATATCGATAAAATGATGTTTCTATCACTAGCCAGATTACGATAGTGTTTTGTTTTGCCATGAAAAATCCGGGCTCTGCTTATTAGTATGTTTACACAAAACAACTAAAGGATACCAATCACACTAATCTTTACATTAGTTTGAAATGAAGTCGCTTCCGCTGTCTATCTGTTAAACCGCTAAGATCTTATAAACTACGCAACTGATTTTGATGCAGTTTTCATCAATTGATAGAATGATTCAAAAGGCAGGTTCTTATGTATAATTAATTCTGCATTATGTACGGGTATTACAGAAATCTTACATAAAGCGAAGCAAGGGAAGGTCACTAGTCCAATATAAATGCGGAAGTTTGTGAGTGTGTTTGTAACTTCACGCTGACACGGCTTGACGGATTTGTAATGCTTAGTTTATACCCTGAGTTAACTCATCAGCTACTTATTATCTCGAGATAAAAAAAACACTGATCCCGTGGAAGCCAACGCGGACGAAGTCTACTCATACCTATCGGAAACCCTATCTGATCAAATACAGTCCTTATTCAATAGTCTCTAACATCTCTTTGTAGTCGATTGTACCAGCAGCATGCTGTTACTATGGCGATAAAGACAGTGTCACTATGGAGACAAAAAAAGTTCATCAGCCTGGGTGGAACCTAGCAGCTTCCCACGATTATACTCCATAATTATGGCTAAAAGAACTTCGTTCGACAAGGTTTTTGTGTTTGTTGACGGTTACTTATACATTTGGAGTCGATAAAAAATAAACGTTAACAGCGTTTGCATCTTGACTACTTTATAAAGCTACAAGTAACAATTTTACAGGTTTAAAATGGCAACACTGCTCAAATGGCTGGTCGTCATTGGTCAAGCTAGTGTCAAATGCAAATGTAACCTGTAAATTATAATTCGTAGCTTTATAAAACAGGCCACCGGCGTAACGTTCATCATTAATCATATACTTATAATAATATTAACCCTTTGAACGCCAAGAACACCTAAAGGTGTACTGTACTGCCTAGCACGCCATCCATGCCACAGATACACCCGAGCAAAATAGACACGCGTATTTGTGAAGTAGGGATGAAATTAGCTGTGGTTTTTAGCTGCCTTTGTCAGGACGACCTTTTGAGGAACTTTTGTACAGTGTTATTTAAATATTTATCACTACCCTACGCCGTAAGGTACCTAGAGATCAAAGCAGTTACGAAATTCATAGGATAACTTTTGCTTTGTTTGCGAAATAACGCTAAATATCTATCTCGCTATCCTTATCTGGGATTAATGCTATCGTATACGAGATAAAGATAGCTCAGACATGTCAAAAACTCGCGTAAATCTAGATGCCTTCAGTGAGATGCATATCGGGTGCATATTGCACAATCAGATAATTAAATGTAGGTACTTACACCATGATCTGGTTCTCTGCCGGCAGATGATTTTTAACCGACTTCAAAAAGGAGAGGAGGGGAGAGGTTCTAAATAAATGCGTTTTTTAATTTTTGACACAGATTTAAAAAAAAATGCCTAAACTTTTATCAGATTGGTCCATTTCTTAACAAAGTACAAAAACATGGAATCTATGAGGAATTGAGGGAATCAAATATTACGCATAGCAATTTTAGTATTTTCAGAATCAAGACAAGCACTTGTATTTAGAAAGTATTGTTTGTTGAAGTGGTATTGATGAAGAAGACCACAGAACTTTTCAATGATACCTGTATTCAAATTCAAATTCAAATTCAAATGTTTTATTGCGTTTTACGTTGTAGGTACATGAGCTATACACCGTGTTTTTTTTGATTTACGATAACTTTAAGGGAACGTTCTTTAGGTCAAACAAAGTTAATTTCCCGAAGACAGACAAATGATAAGTCTAACGGTTTTAAAGATATTTAATTTTTAAATTTAATCAGTTAATCACGTTAAACTAGTGTAAAAGGCTCTCTTAATTGATAACAACAATTTTCTTTTAATACTTTATATGACTCTTATGAGTAAAGAGTTTCCAATTGTTAGGTTTGTATACGCGTCAATCTAAAGTGACAATCTTGTACCTGTCAAGGGTTATCTTTACTTGTGTGTGTATGTCACGCCAACATAGACGTATTTGACACTGATTATTAGTTAACTCTAAAGGCCCTTTTAGAATGACCAAAGATAAAAGATTTCATTATTTTGTACTAAACCGAAAAAAAATTTTTTTTTCGCAGTATTTAAAAATCTAATGTACCAATTAGTTTCTATGGATATACCTAGTAATATGCCGAAGTTATCGTAAATCAAAAAAAACACGGTGTATAACATTTACTTAGAAATAACGTAATCTATCACATACAACAATATATTCTTATATAGAGAATAAAAATAAGGAACATACAAGTTTCACATTCAGTCATATTTGAGTTTTAATGTTATACCTAATTCCAATAATAAAAAATAATAAAAAAAATATTAAGGGTAGCCATACCATATTATGATTAAAAATAATTAAGCGACTAATACCTACAAAGCAAATTAAGATGGTCACTAAAAGCGAACAAAACGATTTTTATCGCAAAATATCTTCAAAACCCACAAGAATCACTTTACTGTACTCGTGTATTCCATGTAAAATTCAATTTACGAAATAGGTATTACACGCAGGTATCAAAACCAGGTATTCCGTGGCAACCAGTTATTTTTAAACGCTTTTATGTGGGTTTGGAATAAGTTCCTTTTATGGTAAAAAATATTTTTACACTGACTGGAAAAACCAGATCTGCCGGTTCTGATATCATGATTTTAGCGCTCCCCTAAAAAAGCAATGAACTTATTATCATTTGTCTCTTACTTTTTTTTTCTGAATATATTAGTATTTGGTAGGCATTGATAAATGGAAGTTGATTGGAGAAACACACTGTTTAGTAAATATCTTGGTAGGTAGGTACCTAAGCGTTGTGTTTGAAGTCAGGCACTCAGGCAGCACGGCTAGTTAGGTACATTTCTTAGTCCCTTTATTTACGCTACCCATTTGAAGAAACCAGACCATAAATTAAAGTTCCTTTATCGCAGGATAATAGCACTTGAACGTCATACCGTTAGAGCCAATAAACCCTGGTATATGACCTGACACAGGAATCCCGAAAGCTATATCTGTTGTATACTTCAAGTACAGTAAAATGGGGTGAATAGAGATTCGCGGGGTGAATAGAAATACAGCCTAAAATAAAGCATATTCTACTAATTAAAAGACTGAGATTTTAATGTATTTTTCTAATAGACTTGTCAATGTAATACTTGTTCTTATTAGTAACAAGTCATGACTTATTTTGTATTGTATTTCTATTCACCCCGCGAATCTCTATTCACCCCATTTTACGTACACGGCTAACACGATTGACACGCGTACAGACGGTGAATATACACTTAGTTGTAGAAACGTCTCCAACGCAGCGTCAATTAAGACCATTCTGTTAATTTAAATGAAACTCGTTCGTTTATCTTTGATATATCAGCTTTTTTTTCTTACTTTTTTGTACTATCATCTGCTAATCGAGAGCAAGCTATACGTATAATCTCCAGTAATCTCGGAAGACAGTATGATCTACCGACTTTATCATTAGATCAGAGGTCCTATTTTAAAATTCGAAGTTCGAACGAATGGCGTTGACTCGGCACTCGAGTTTCGAATTCAGTGGTTCGTTATAACCATCCAGTTTTTAGTCGCCACAATATAGCATTCTCATTGGGTTTACGTACATGTATAACATGTGTATTGACTTGCAAGAATTGAAAATAACATACCTTCCTATAAACGTAAGACATGCAAATCCATACTAAAGAAAACTGACTGAACCTAATGGTACTTAGATAGTGACAAATTACCACTGGGTTTAGGAGCGCGCAAATAAACATGTAGCAAAGTTGCAAACTATGTAAAACAGTCGTGGAAGCGTAGATGGAAACAGTTTATGGCCTAACATAAAGTTTGTTACACAATAAACGGTATTGATAATAAAGTAGCATGTATTTCTTAAGAAGTTTCTTAATTTTGATAGCCGTCAACTCAATGCATTTTTATAGACAGACTTATAACAGTGGAGAAATGAGGGTGTAATTGCCAACATGAACCAATTTTGACGAACAACTCCAACTTAATTGCACCCTAATTATTGATTTCTCATTAGTTATAAATCTTAAGATCGGAGTTACGTTAGCTTCATCCCTGTCTTTCAATTTAGTCTCGAGCGCGAGTGACAGGGACTCGACATCCGAAGTTTCGAATTTAGTGTTTCGTAGTAGAGCCTGACCAGCGAGCGTGGTGACGCAAAAAAAGGCGGCAAATTCAAAATATTATTAGCTGGTAATACGAAATGCAAAGCGACTAGTTACTCATAACAAAGAGAATATAATCACTACGTTTTAACTCATAATGTGACAGCTTGTTTCATAGGTGCGCCGGGTGCGTGGCAGTCCCAATAACGTTCTGAGAATGATATGGGACAGGTACGACTGCCCCTACATCCGTCATTGTTTTGGGCTACATGCCCCATTCAATTGATTACTAACACCTATTATCTAAGCTACTAACAACATTTAATTAAATTTTAATGAATGATGAATGTACTATGGATTTATGCAGTCTGAAATAAATGATTTATTCAGATATTTATAAAATGTTCTATAACTTATATTAAAATATAAAAGTAAAATAACAATACTAATACAAAAAAATAAACATTTACGAAAACCTAACCTACGAGTGCCGCCGGTATTATTATTAATATTATATGTAAAATTGTTGCCATATGAAGGATTTGAGAAAAATACTTGTGTCACCACTCGCTGGTCGAACTCTAATCACACTAAACGACCCTACCTAGTATAAAGCGTGTGTTACCAGCCTTGAGTCTAATTGACAATGTCAAGGGCACGCAGCTTGGCAAAGTCAAGTGCGTTCGAACACCTGCGTGGTGCGTACGAGTAGATGCATTATTCTATTCACTGGCCATCTTGTCCGCTAATTTTAGTATATAAGTAAATGAAATATTTTGCCATTTAGTTTTTGTTTGAGACTTCGTCCGCATAGATCTTATTTATAGTTCATCCGAAAGGATCAAAATTTCCAACAAAATTAAACTTGCGTATTAGTAATATTAGTGGCATTACGAATTTTATTTTATTTATGTATATTAAGATACTGCCAATGTTCATAACGTAACGTACTCTAATTTTTTTACGACTAGCTCTTGTAAATATTTACCATATCGTTCAATTGTAACTGATGGTATATGTACTTATATTTACCTACCTTTATGAAAAAATCACTCCTTGCCACTCAAATCGTCATAGTACTTAGTCATATTACACCAATTGGTAACCTTTGTACCTCAGTAATAGGCCCTCCGCGACTCGGTGACGATTGACATGCTTGGCCAACGTGGTGGGATATTAATTGGAAGGACAATAAGTTTTAAAAAACATTAATTAAATCATTTAGGTTTGATGTTGACTGTACCTGCGCTGCTGTCAAAAATGCATTTCAACCCTTGATCTATTTATTAAGAAAATAATCATGTCATTTATTGCTATTCCCTCGGGAACGGGATAAAAGTTTAAGGACTTTATAACTATCTCTGTACTTAATTTATTAGCGATCTGTAAACACGTGGAACTGTGAAGATGGAACAAACCAACAAATACATTCGCAATTTATTATTTAGTGAGCATACCTACGATAAATTGTACATGATTGTAACATTGTGATAATGTCGAATAGTGGTTGATAGTCTTAAATGAAGCTTATGTATCAATGAATCAATTAACAATAATGTTTGTGCGGTAGTTCGCGAAGAATGGCGTGGCATCGTGAAACAGGCCACAAAACCCACGTGACGACCACGACCACTCGAGTGTAACGCCAAAGAAGGAAGAGACTTTAATTTGTGTTTTAGTTCGTTACTAGGTATACTATTAAAACCTGCAACTGTTGAATTATTATTATCTACGACTGCGCTAACTTACACTTACGACCTGGTTATTTTTTCCTCGTACAACATGCATACAAATAAATGTGTCAGGAAATAACTAAAGCGCCTGATCGTTTCCGATGCCATGTCGTTGCTATGTTCTATTTGTAGGTTCAACTAATGCCCGGTTCCTATATTCAAGAAACGAATCGTTTTCCTTACGGGCTGTAGCGCTTCGTACGTAATGTGTCATATTTTAACGAGGCGTAAGGAAAACAATTCGTTTCTTGAATATAGGAACCGGGCATTAAACCTGTTAACGAACGTACCAACAAAATAAAGTTTGTCTATTCTCACTGCGATCAATAAGACAACAAAAAAACTCTATCGGTGATTACCGGTTTTTCTCACTATTTGACACGCGCACTGACGTTTGTGTTGTACGGCGTTTCTACACTGTGTAGGGTGCTCATGTCATGTCATCTGTCATTTACTGTGGACAATCACGCCACGCCAATCACATAAAATAATGTTTGTACAAGGCCACATCGAACGCCTGTGATTGGTGCATTTAATCATTTGAAAACGAAAACGTATCATTGTTAACAAGATATCTTTCATAACAAAGCCAGCTGGTTGTTGTGACTTGTGATTATTTTTTTGTCCCTGCAATCGTCAATCGTCATCAAACGCGTTAAACAAACAGTTTTCTACATTCCGAATCATGAAACGGACGTTTAATACACGGTGTTAAATAAATATTGGTTTTATAATGAGATCTTCGTTGTTTCGCCGTAATCATGTCGTTGATACAGAGAGGGAGCCTTTGCTGGCCGCGATTCCTGCTGTACCTGGACCCAGCCCTTTCCAAAATGAGGTACTCTCAATTAAATACCATGGAATTTTACCAATGTAAATACCTACTTTTATATGGCTTTTCGTAGAACGAGTTTGCAATTACTTTCAATGGAAAAGTCTCTATGCTCTTGTAATTAAACGCTTCTAGGTCGTTTCTATAATTAATAATGAGTAAATGTCCCGGTTATAATTCGTGTTCTACTTTAAGTATTCAATTGGTGTTAGTTTAGGTTCTTATAAAACTTAGTAATTGGGTACAAATTATAACTAATAAACTGCATATAAATTAAAATGCTTTCATTGTGTCCAAACCAAGGACCATAATATTATGGTCCTTGGTCTAAACCATAGTCCTTGATATTAGATGTGCCCCATAGTGGGTTGATATCAGCCAAGTTGGTGATGATGAATGCAGGTCTAATTGGGATGCTTAATATAGGTTTAATAAAGCTAATTATCATATATTTTTCATTTATTATCACCATGTTAGCATAGCATTGCTTGCGTTACATTCTGAGGTTGCTCACGCTTTTGGAGACTTAGATCTTGACATTTTACTCTTGAGATCGCAATTGCCTATGGGTCACTGATCCCACATACCATCAGCCTATGTACTTGGTTTCTGTTCCCTTCCCCAAAAAAGTAAGAAGCTAAAAATTTACATTAGATATGAATCTGAAGTAGCAGAAATGAGGTTCAATTGACAGGAAAACCATGAACAAAGACTGCACAAGCATTCAAAATGTTTTGTATTGGAACTATGAATGAGTTGAGATGCATGTTATGGCCATACCAGTTTGTCTTCATGTTACTTAACTTTTTTTTAAAGTTATTTGCAATATTATTAACACATTCACTGCTATGAGTGCTATGCTGTAAGAGTAGCCCATGGTACCATTTTTCCACTATGTAGGGAAAATCTGCTACAAACAGTGTGCCCGACTATTAGGCGGTTGACGCTGAATGTGTTAATCACATTTTGCGTACAATCCCTATATTGCATTACTGAACAGTATTGCAATCCCAACTAGTATAGAACTTAGGTTAAGTATTAAGTATAGCTGACTTTAATTCTAAATCTGCGCAGTAAGAGTGATAAAGGTGTTGTTCGGCTTGGCTCGGCTCGATTCGATTCGGTGCTGCGAATGGAACAACATTATTTTTGGTCCAATTGCATGGTCATAAAGCTTTTTTGACAGGTTCTAGCCGATTGCGCATCAATACCCAAATAGAGACCAGATTGAATTTGATTGAAAGAATACTCCAAATTACTATTTACTAAAAGTATTAAACCATAGTAATGATTCTGACATTGATAAAAGAAATTGATTTATTTTGACTCTTGCCAGTTGCATTTTAATTTTGATGTGTATGACATGCCCAAATATTTAGTCATCTTAAGGGCCAGCATTACGCATATTGGTGCCCCGCGGGAGTCATTCATAAATTATTTAAAAAAAAACAATTTGGTACCACAGAGAGCTCCCTAAGGCCTTGCGCCCTTAAAGCTGGCCCTTGCAGTCTCTGGTTGAATTTCTTGTTCTCAGTTCCTTTATTTTTTGTTTACAGCGGACTGAAGCCAACAACGGCACAATGGCTAACATCGGAGTGTCCCAGGATGTTCTGGTGGAGCCGAGAGCCGATACAGGCCGCAAGCTGCCGCAGTACATCGCTGCTTTAGCAGGTAAATTCTGCTAAAACTTAATACTCCAGTTTAACACTCCAAACTGTATAATATTCGTAATACCATAAAAGGCAGCTAACTGCATAGTAATAGTATAAAAGCGTTTTAAATTTAATGTGGTTACTAATAGAATATATAATACTTCGACTACTACACTGCGGTTAGCAACGCATGAAAACAAAAAAAACGATTCAATATAAATATAAACAAGGCCATGTTAACATTTATACTACATTCCTAAGTAATATTACAAATATTATATGGTAACGGATTAACTTGATTGTTTATTAGCACGATATAGAGAGTTGTAATTTCAGAAAGTTAGTTAGGCTAGTTTTGTACCGAACATTAAGTTAGTTGCCGTGCACAACAGGTTCCACATTATCATGAATATGTACGGTCGGCCAAGAAAGTGCTCTACCAGTTGTGACAAAAGTTTCTGTGAGATCTAATTATCTCTAAGGTTGACACTTGTCACTGTCATAATATTGTTGCTTTATAACGTGCAAATGAACTTGAACCGTAGACCACACTTTTGGCCGACCGTACTTATGATTACAACATCTGTAAAATGTGGAATTCAATAAATATATTGATTATTGAGTAATAAACGACTCTAGAAAAGTAGGGGCAAAAGCTAGTACGAATATCAAAAAGACAAGAAATCACTGTTGATTGTAAGATTTATAACGATCCATTCAGAGTATATTAACCCCAAGTGAACATCCACATTAGCATTGCAGGCATGATAGATTGTTATGTTTGACAGGCATGCCATATTTACATAATAGTGTATGGTTGGATTCGCAGGCAATTATTTCAATTGGATACAGTGCCATTTTGAATAATCATACATACTGTTATAATATAACACCTGGAACATGAAAAAAGGGTTTATTTCTAGCGTACTTTTTACCGCTGCCGTTTAAGAGATATCAGGACTGAAAGAATGGGTCACCATTATATCGGGGTTTTTATGTATAACCCACAATTTATCTTATAGTTATGAGTTAGCTTTAGTTCAATATTGGTCTCTACATTTTAAACATTACTAGCTTCTCCCCGCGACCTCGTCCGTGTAGATTTTGATTATAGTTATTCCATCGAGAACTTTAAATTTTCCGGGATAAAAAGCCTTTGTGTCAATCCAATATCTATCATCTATCAGCTATCTTCATTCCAAATTTTATCCAAATCCGTCCACCCGTTGCAGAGTAAAGGAGTAACAAACTAACACACGCACATTCTTTCGCATTTATAATATTAAGATGGATTGTATTTGAACCACATTATGTTTGTCAATTGCAGCCACCCTCGGGGCGCTGGCCGCCGGTTCGATGCTGGGCTGGTCGTCGCCCGTGGGCCCCAAGATCACGGCAGCGAACAGCACCGAGTACGCGTTCGTGGTGTCCGAGGCCGACAGCGCTTGGGTCTCATCCCTCGTCAACCTCGGCGCCGCCGCCGTCTGCTTCCCCGTTGGGCTCGTGATGGATGCCATCGGCCGGAAGAAAACCATGCTGCTGCTCGTCATACCCTTCACCATCGGCTGGCTCTTGATCATCTTCCCCACCAACGTCGGAATGCTCATGGCCGGAAGGTTCCTCACCGGTGTGGCCGGCGGAGCCTTCTGCGTCACCGCCCCGGCATACACGAGCGAGATTGCCCAGGACTCCATCCGAGGAACCCTCGGGAGCTACTTCCAATTGATGATCACTGTCGGTATCCTGTTCGCCTACGTCGTCGGAAGCTACGTGTCCGTGTTCATATTCAACATCCTTTGCGCGTGCATCCCTATCATATTCGCTATAGTGTTCTTCTTCATGCCCGAGACTCCCAACTTCCTCGTGATGAAGGGAAGGAACGACGAAGCGAGAGACGCTCTGATCAAGCTCCGAGGAAGAAACTACGATGTCGATTACGAATTGAACAATTTGAGAGCGAAAGCCGATGAGGCCAAGAGGAATCCCGTGGCGTTCAGGAGTGCGATAACCAAGAAGACGGCGGTGAAGGCTCTTATTATCTGCTACGCGCTGATGTTGTTGCAGCAGCTGTCAGGCATCAATGCCGTCATATTCAACACTTCAACCATATTTGAAAGCGCCGGAAGCGCCATCCAAAGCAATGTGGCCACGATCATCATCGGAGTGATCCAGGTAGTCGCCACATTCACTTCCAGTCTGGTCGTCGACAAGCTCGGCAGACGGCTTTTGCTTCTCTTCTCTGCTCTCGTCATGTGCGTGTGCTCCACCGCTCTAGGAGTATTCTTCTTCCTGAAAGACTATCACGGTGAGACCGCCACCATTGTCACAAATCTATCCTGGTTGCCCCTGCTGTCCCTGTCTCTGTTTATCGTCTCTTTCTCGCTCGGCTTCGGCCCGATCCCGTGGATGATGGCCGGCGAGCTCTGTCTAATCGACATCAAGGCGTTCGTGGGCTCCACGGCCGGCACGCTGAACTGGCTGATGAGTTTCCTCGTCACCAGCACTTTCGCCTCCTTGAGAGCTTCGATAGGGGACGGACAAGTGTTCTGGCTCTTCGCTTCCATTATGTTGCTCGGATTCATCTTCATATTCTTCTTCGTCCCTGAGACCAAGGGCAAGAGCGTGGATGAGATCCAGATCATGCTGGGAGGCACTCCCGTCAGCCCAAACGACGCCGTGTTGAAAAAGTAAACGTATAGACTGATGGCTGAATTTTATATTGAGACTTAAGACATTTTGCCGTTTTCGGCTTCTTTGGTCACAAAATACGCTTCGAGCATTGTTTATTTATTTATTCTCTGAGTACCAAAGAACTGTCCCATTGTTCCGTCTGCGATTGTCGACATCCTAGTTAATCGTGAAGCGTGTTCATTTTATTTCTATTTAAATTAAATTAATATATTTATTTCTTCACCGTTTTATATTGATTGGAAGTGTTTGTGGCAGCTTGATTGTTGTTTCGTGTGTATATAGATTTAAATGTAGACAAAATATAATTCGTTTATAAGTTAGGACTTCATGAAACTGCAGAGCGGATTTTGATGTTAATTTCACTTGCTAAGCTTTAAGACGAAAACGGCGAGTCATAGGATCACCTTGTGTTTGTATAATAATGTTATACTGGAATCCATTCCACGTTTCATTCAAACAGACGATTGCATTCATATCGACAAATATCATAGTGCATAGTAATCATTCACTAGGTTGTTATAGATGTTTGCAAATAATAAAATCCTAAAAAAAATGAAATGTACGTGTCTAGTAATTTTTATATAAATATTATAATGAACCACGTGGTAATATATTGTATATTTTGGAAATATGATATTAAATTAGAAGACCCCCATAACGTATAGGCGAATACATAATTTAATTATTGCGAAAAAACTCTCTTCAGATTATCGTTACGAATGTGAATTTAATTGAATTATACTTTTGTTGACCCTTTGTTATTACACTTGCCTTGCCTTGTAAGTTTGCCATAACAAATTATGCATTCAGTTGACGATGCTATAATATTTGTAAATTGTAATATCATCGACATCATACATGATTTAGGTAGTTCAAAAAATCATGAGGTTTATTTTGTTTGCGTAATTTTGTAAGTATTTTAAGTTGAATATTGTATGCGTTGATCGTTTGTATGCTGTGAGATATTTTATTTAGCATTAGAATAAGATTATTTTTTAAATAAATAAAATATTCAATGTATGTCTGTGTTCTTTTATTTGTAATACACTATTCATCTAACCGTGTAATGTGTGACTAATTTACACATATGTATACTAACACATTTTATGTCGTTCATTTGCTATGGATGTTAACTTTATGTTACATTAAAACATTAACATCATACAAACTTCAATTACAGAAACAAAGGCAAAATTATACCTGTAATGTTTTGTATTCTATATTGTTTTTTCAAATATTTTAAGACAAAGTGGTGTTCGACTTAACAGGGCCGATTTAATTGTACTGTTGTATAACGGCCTTAAAACAATAAATTTTAGTGATTTGCCCAAATGTTTCCCGCAGGGCCCGCATTATATCTGCCTTTATCACGGTGGATAAGATAAAGCATCGGTCAGCCTCGCACACTCGAAAGTGACAGTTGTTTTACCACATCGATTAACACGAAAATGCGTAAGTGATTTTGTTAGACGTCGATAAACAAGACTAAAGGTAACGTTATACATGCTCAATATTAGCACATAAAAAGTATGCTTATAAGCATGCTTAAGATGGGCATGCTTTTGAGCTGTATACATTTGTCCGGGATAAGCATCGGTACTCTTTTCAAGCATGCACTTGATAGAGCATGCTCAAAGCAAACACTCCAAATATACATGTCATTTGGTAGCGTGCTCTCTTCCAGTTAAAATCTACATAGGTACCTAGGTAACGGAAAACCAAGCAGCCATCCGCGTGGACCTGAATAAAATCATCCTGTTGCAACACAATGCATCAAAAAACTTATGGTAGCTGCAAAGAAGAAACGAAGGAATAGGACTATTTGGAACAGCATCTGCAGCCAAAAACAAGATCGATACTAGCATGCTCATGAAGCAAACACGTCCACACTTGCTATTTCGCCTGTTCTGCATCGAATGCGCATAGTTATGATCCGAGTTCATAATACCTAACCTAAATATAAACTGTTTACCGCAGATATCTGATATCGAGGTCAAGGGACCAAAGTCTAGTATTAAATGGCAACCACAAAAGCTATTGAACTCTGATCGAAGAGTTGAACGATATGCCGAATGACCAGCAAGTTTCGATTTCACTAGATAAGTAGGTACGAAATTTATTGTATTTAAAATCCGAACTACCATCTACAAATGTAGGTATGTGAAAGAGATTTTTGAGAAGTAATCCTCAGCCCTTTCCGACCGAATACGATCGTGCAAATTTTGCTATTTTTCACAATATGAAAATGAAGAATTACATTCATATCAATCCACAAGCCATCATAAACTGGTGGAGTAAGGGATAATATCATTCTGGTAACTAGTTGTTCCCAGTTGTCTGCGTAAAGGTTGTTTATCACTTTTCTGTCGGGAACTGCCCAATATTTAGGGATAAAAAAAACCATACGTCCTTCCGCAACCTAACTCCATATCAAATCTCATTTAAATCACTTCAACAATTTAGCTGTAAAAGCATAACAAACAAACATTTACTTTCGCATTTAAACTAGAACTTTAATTCTAATTTACCTTACTACAAAAAAAAATATTAGCCCGAATGAGCCGGTTTAAGTTATTTTCGAGCACAGACAAACCGCACAGTCGATCAAAAGCTGTGGGTTCATTTTAGTATCTCATCGCCATAACGTATTAAAGTTAAGAGTGCTTTGAATTTAGTTTATTGATAGATGCGAAAAGGTACTAAAATGTGCAGCTCCTTCTGAATTCAACCGCAGTATTCGTACGGAATATATATCTATGGGAAAATTGAACCAATCTCGAGGACATAGCGGGAAGCGTATTTAACAGCAGAGTAGGTAGTTAGAATAAAATACAAGATTCAGTAGACAAATATAATTACCTAGAGTTGCATTTAAATCGAGTTGTTTGCAAATCATACCTTAGTCATATGATAGGTATGACGTAAGTAATATAAATGAACTGATTTGATGATAACACCTTTATAAGTAATAAATAGTCGTTTGTGACTGTACATAATGAAGGACATTAAACGCGTGTGTGGGCTCATAATATCATCACACAAGTGTTTTAATGCCTAATTATGTACAGTTACATACACTACTTTATCTACCCACATATCATAAGGCTCCATGATGCATTCAGGAGCCACATATTATGACCAGCATCGCGGCGTTGTTCAGGGCCATGAAGAGTAATTATTTCATGACGTTAGTTCCTTTGTCACGGAAAGTCGCCGAAATATCTCTCTATATCATCTTGATCGCTCATTTTATGGTTTAAATTTAACAAATCGAAATTTTATACAACAAAACTAATTTTAACCGGTAATGGCGGTAACTAGTCTGCTCCAACTACCATATGTATACGTATATGTTGTATGTAAACTTTTTATTGTATAAACAGAAAATAACATTTGTCACATTTGTATGCTAATTGACAATTAATTTCGAACTAAACGTCGATATTAGAAGTGGTCAAATAAAATTTCTGTTTTTCAGAGATGTTCGAAATTTGAATGAAATAACTTTATCGAAATCGATGTTATTATTTAGCAATAATAACATTTTTACAGATCAGAAATTTGTTCTAACAAAACAGTCTATTTTTATGGTGGTCATAATGTGCGGTTCTTGAACGCATCATTGAGGGTTTATGATATTTGGATAGATAAAAATACTTACAGGCTCGTAATAGAAACAGTTTTAAACCCTATTTTTACTAAAATAGGATCAAACTTGTTTAGTTTTAAGACTAACAATAAACATAAAAATCAATACCTACTGTAATTCTCAAACATGCATTAAAATACTGTATACAATTGGTAACCTATTAAGTATTTGCTAGTAACAACTTTTCTGTAACCCATTCACATAAAACTTACAAATAAATTTAAACAAATAGGGCAAGTAAACCCTAAAGGGGCTTCTAAACGAGCAACATTTTCACGGCAATGTGTGGCCGGCAACTATACGCATCTTGTTCTAACATACGATGTACGAGTAAGATAGAGAAGAGCACTAGTTGCCGGCCACAAATTGCAGCAAAACATGGCCCGTTTAGAAGCCCCTTAATACATGCAATAAGTAAGTACAAATGTAAAAAAAAAAAAAACCAATGTTATAAGCCTGTTCAGTTCAAGGATTTATATTATAGCTACGCCATAGTAAGACTACCCACATTTTTGTTTAAAATTAACTATCTGAGTGATAACTAATACTTATAACTTTCTTAAGTTATAAACTTATAAGTATCGAGCGTCCGATTTCTAAGATTCTTGAATATGTTGTAGATATCACAAAAAACTATGTCTAGTAAGTTTTTCGTTCCAATAAAATAATACTTAAGTAGGTATGAAACAAATTTAAAAAACCAAAAAAGGAAACGTGCGCTAGTTCTCTATAATAACTACGACAAATTCAAAGATCGTGGAAATTGGACTTGATTCAGGAGGGAGAAACGTTATCGCCCGGAGCTAAATTGGCTTGGATTTTTTTGTGACAGCTACGCGATTTCAGCGGCCATTCACAATCCTCATAAACGGTGTTTTCATACGTGCCCAAATGTACGTTACATAGCGTATGTGAAAGATAACATTAGCAACTGATACCAAGACTTACACTAGCACTTGACGTGTGTGCGTCAACCTTGGCCTCTATCTTTGCGGTGTTGACCTAACTACTAAGGCCACATCCCTCATATAATTTACCTGATATCACAACACAACACCCCCCCCCCCCCTCTCCCAGCACAATTTAATGCTGTTATTGCAACACTGCTATTGCGCATGTCTGTCTGTAAGCTTCGTTAGATTAGAGTAAAAATTGTGTAAATATATGATTGGTATAAATTGTTTATAGTTTGATATTTACTCTGTAAAGATGAGCATTAAAATAAATATGCACAAACCTTACACTTTTATAAATTTAATATTTTTAATAAATAATTGACTCGCTCGTTTCTAGATTAAGCTATTTTTGTTATTTTACTACTAGTAGACAGGAGTGTTCTATACAAAAGTGTTGAAACATCTACTAGTAGCGGTTAATTTTGTTGCCAATATGTACATAACATTTCTTGACTAACACTATAATATACACATTACACACAAGGTATTAAAATAACGCTCAAACAGGTACTCTTATTAGGATTAATAATACTCCTTGACCTCATTAACAAGCAATTATACATTATTTTCCTCTGCCTGCATGTTTGATACAGAGAAAATATCTTTGGTAACTTCGTTATTATATCTCTGAAGGCCTTTATACAATTTATTAACAGACTTTTCAGCTACCACGTAACTGCCTATTTCTTAATCAAACCAACTTGCGACATTTACAGATACCAATGCACTTAAAGATAAAATATGATAAGTATATACATTCGGTAATACAATCATGTGTACAGTTTCAGAATTGTTTACAAAAGGTTCAATCTCGATCCGCCCCCTCCGATCCTATTGTATGCGCTTCTGTAGAAATTGCAACAAAACAATGAGTTCATTGTGGCATTGAGAGATGACGAACTTTGCGTTCGGTATAGTCCCGATGACACCTCTTCACAGCTTGTCTCACCTATAAATGTATGCAAATCGCTTTTTGGAAAGCCTTCTTTATAATATTGTTTAATGGTGTCATATGCATCCATAATGACCGAGATAAACAAACTTAAAACGACATAGATGTACAAACTGATGAATGAGTACAGGTACACCCGGCTAAACCACCAAAGCAAAGGTGATTTTTTGGACATAACCGAAAATGTAGCAAACATGTCATCTCCGTTAATGAGAGAGAATAGGCACTCGGATGTGGTAGCGAGTGATCTAAACTTCATGTGATACGGACCTAGTATCAACCAACCACAGAAGGTAAACCCTGCATATAGCAAAAGAGCGCAGATTGAAAATCTAAATATTTTAGGTGCTGCCTTTTTTAATGTAAGTATTACAACATTATAGGTCTTGAAGAAGCCCAAGTAACGCAGTACTCCAAACCAAACTAAAAGATTTCCCATACCCAGGAATAATGAGCATACATTCCACTGGTCATTGGTGAATTGATTGCGTTCAATTTGCTCTTTGATCGCAGATCCCATGATTATGAGCACATCGTTGACTATGATCATGATATACCACATGTTTAAAAATTCAAGTCTTCCATCTAAACTGAGCTCTTTGCCATAAGTACGTCTAAAGAATTGGACCGTCAACTCTTTCAGAAGTTGGGCTCTGTAGATCGCTCTACTACACAATACTAGAGATATTGTACAAATCAAAATTACAAGGATATTTAATATACTTCTAAGGATTTGATCTATTTTGTTGTCTGTAACATATTCTTGATCTCCTTTACATGTTAGCTTATATGGTTCAGCATCTAAGCTTAGAGACATCTGACCATCGTGGTCCTCATTGTCAAAAATGACAGCAACATCAAAACGGTAGCAGTCCGGCGGAGTGATGGGCCCTGCCGCTCTGAAGTTAATAGTTTTGATAGAAAACTTGAGTTCTGCCCTAACTAAAGATGCAAATTCCACTTTTAAAGCTGCCTGCTTGAAAAAATTCTCAGAGCTAAATAATCCATTAGCTTCTGTAAAATTAACACATGATGTTACAGTTTCTGCATTAAACTCGTAGCTTTCATTGAAACCGTTAATGATACCCTGTTTGTAGTTATGCTGACAGAACACAGGAGGGGGCGGATTGTTGTTTTCATCATTATATGAATATGGGCCTATAGCATTTGACAAGTTGTAGTACCCTACATATGCATAATCCAGGGTATTGTAAAACTCATCCAACTTGTAGACTGCTAACGGGCCTGCACCGGGTGGATACGTATTTATCTCCCGCGTAGAATCCCAGCCGAGCAAAAATAAGTGCGAAAAACTTATTCTGTTGTCCCAAGTGTAGTTTACATGGTTGTACCTGTTATGGGCGAATAGACAGAGCTGGAAGGTGACGAGGACAATCTTTATCAACTGCACGACGAACTTGTAGGGGAATTTCCGCTTGGCCTGCCACTTCTCGATCGGGTTCATGAAGAAAAACTGCAGTTTGCGTCGCATTTTTTCTTCTAATTGTGTCACAGATCCGGAAGAAGTGTTTTGAGGAAAACCTTGGTGGTTTCCTGGCGAGTTTCGTACCGTTTTGCGTTCCTCCTCCCCTTCTGAGCATAGGTGATCTTCTGGTGAACTTATACCCTCCATTGCTATTATTTCTAGTATAATTACGCAAGTAAACAAAGATCAAATTACACGGTACTTTCTTCCTTTTAATTTGCAACGCCATGCACTTGCATTTTAATCAATAGCAGAGCACTCGTACGAAATATCCACGAACTTTTGAAGTAATAAAACTGATTGAATTCCTTTGTTTAATTAAATCAAAGTGGAATTTATTGACATTTCACAGTGACAGTGTTTTTAATCACATCCGTCCGTCACCTACTTTAACACAGTGACATGAAATAAATCAAGGTTCGCTAAACACAGATATAAACTTGAGTTGCCAAACTTAAAATTAAACGTTATCGGTTTTCAGTCTTGGCACGTTTACGAGCACAACACTTGAAATTTGAAATGTCAAATTATTAAAAAAAATACTACCTTAGTTTATGGTTGGTGGTATTGTACAATACACATCATACACACGGATTTTTCGGAGTAACTCGAAATTATTTATTTGCTCTCATTCATTGAACAAAACACAAGAAGCCCAAGAATTCGTTTGTTTTTGATCTCAGATATGAAACATGGCTTTAACAGTGGAGAGGCTTAGGAACGACAACAGGTATTCCATACGTTTGTTCTACTTACGTATTGTGTGATGTTCAAGGGAAAGTTTGCGATAAATTTTGGCTCTTGAACTCATGTGTAATTAATCACGTTCATCGTATATTTAGTAAATAACGCGTTTATTTGCAGGTTTTCGGGCGAAAACGTTACACAGTTCCTTCTGTTTTTGCCGTTTGGAATATGTCTATTTGTGTTTCGTGTTATATTGGCTTTGATCTTATGGGTGGCTTCGATAATACTTCCCAACAAGTCCACTGTGAGGCAGATGTTGTCAACGCTTGCCTGCTGGACGTTCGGTGAGTACTTTTATTACATTACATAGACAGTGTAAACATGACACAAGTTGCAGACATTCAGCCCTGGCTACAAATAGGATATCCTTATCAACAAACAGTCAAAACTAAAGTTTTTATTACCGAAGTTATGAGTCGCTTATTCTTTATATTAAATAAATAACAGTTCTTTCAAATATTTAAAGAGTTATTTTGATTATAATAACTAATCAGATTTAATTACAATTGCAAATAATTTATATTTGTGGTGTGACATAAATGATTCAAAATGGACCCAATGATATAATACATTCAAGACTGGCTTCATAGCTAGTTTTACATGGAAAAATATTTAACCCGTTATATGCTTAGGCATGGATCTGTGGTCAAAATTTAAATGTCAATATTTTGGCCCTTGTTGTTTGTGTTTTTTCCTTCTCTTCTTTCTTCGGTTCAATTATTGTATTTATTTACCAGTAAAAAACATGACTTATATGAGCAAGACCTCTTTTCGGGCTTTATATTTAATCACTGTAAGCTCTAGGCAATCAAACCCACCTATTTTAAGAGGCCATCTATGCTCTCTGTTGTAACAACATAGAAGGGACTACTCATATTTGGTCGTAAAAAAACTATAGTAGTAACAGCCAGTGTTATCTAGTACCAAATCGTTGTTCGGCGTTCATTACCGCGAATGTCAAATTGGTTCTCAATATAACATTCGCGGTAATGAACGCCAAACGACGAAATACCTTTTTATGATCTTTGATTGCAGTTCCATTCTCAAGCTTTGATCTAATATGTGATTTTTCTTCTGTAATACTTTTTTCTTTTTATTTCCGAAATGTAAAAATGTTTTATAAATAACTCAACAATATGTTTTGGTGCGTCTTGTGTAAACATAAGTAACTAACTGATTGAAGAGAACTGAGAAAGTGGGTTTTGGGCTTCGATAATACTATATACACCTGTATTTTGTTTCAGAGCATTACATTAAACTTAACACGTTTTTGTTTACTTTTGCAATTTTAATGGCCACTTACTGAGCCAGATGTGGATACTGTTAACTATTCAAATGTTTACAATACAGCTGGTCATAATATAATTCTCTGAAAAAATCAGTTGCTTAAAGAGATATGTTGTAAAAAGCAGTGTTTTTTATAAGGCAGTCTAATACAATCCAGCCGGGACCTATGATTTTGGTGCTATTTAACTGGTATTTTGTATTAAACTGATCATATTTGCTTGAGACTGGCAATCAACAAAAACACTATTAGAAACAAAATCCTCGATAGTTTTATTTTTCAAACATGAAACCCTATAATCTTTAACAATGATTTTCGATTCAATAGTTGAGTATATGTCATTTCTTGTTCCTGGCAAACCTTTTTTTTAATAAATGTTGTAGTTTTAAAGTAAACAGCAATTAAAGTAAACTGTCATCTAGGAGCGCGCTAACTATCTCCATCTCACATTCTTCTCGTGGAAGCACATAAAGCCATCCCTTTTCATTCTTGTGGGGGTGTGGCACCATAGGGCCTAAGGGCCCCCACACAATTTTAACAAAGAAGTACAATTTTTGTCTTGTGTTTGGGGTTTTTCCCGTGCTTAGGTTTGTCACATCTAGACTGATTTTTTTTTTAGGTACAGTTCAATCGGTCATGAAATAACCTTGGGGTTTGTAGATTTCTTTCACTTGCTCTCAGATGCTCTTTCTAGACTTACTACCCAAACTTGAAGACTTTTTAAGAGCCATTGAACTGTATGGTGTGCGATATTATATATTGAAATAGCCTGTTTTGTGTCTGTTATACAGAAACAACTCTATAGTCTTCCTCAAACTTGATACATTGACGTTATTTCCTATGATATCAAACAACAGCTCTTACACAACTGTTGCATAAATGATAAGGCACACTGGCACATGTTTATCAACTTTTGATGATAACATGAGTTTTATTCAAAACATAGATACACTATAATGGCTTGCATTTTTTACGTTTACAATTCTCTATTGGCATTACAAGATTTTGACATGACCTTCTCCTGAACTCTAGATTCTATGGAGATTTATTCTTGTTTAAAATGTGTTTTTTCATGGTTATTGTGTTTTGAATCATTTTAATCTACTTTCCATTGGTTTAAGAGCAATTTTTGATGAGGAACTATGTTCTCAGTATTTATTATACCTATTTGTTTAGCTATAGAAATAGATTAGAGATATACAAATAATGTTTCGGGAAAATATTTCTCTCTTAAAACAGCGCTCTTTATACAATGAAAACACAGTTTCACCATAAATTGCATTCCAAGCAATTATCATACAATGGAAGTTCTACAGAAAACTATAACTAAGACCAGATTTTATTCTCACAGAAAAAAATTATACTAAGTTAGTTACGAAGGGATCTCTTAGGTTGGGCCACTTGGGCCAGCAAGAAATATAATATTAAGTTATCATTTCGCTCGAACCGTGATTTTTAACATGAATTCGAGAAATAAATGCAATTAATATCGCACAAATCAGTCACTGGAAATAATTATCGTCTGATTGATGCAGTGTTTGTAATTTGACTTTGAGCCAAATAATCACTTTTATAAGACTTACCGGGGAAAACCTTACACAAAATGATATACTCCCAATTTAAACAATAGACAGCTTTTTAAATATTAAAAATGGGTCTGTGTTTGACCCCACTCTCACCTGATGTTTAGTGACGACGAGGGCGAGGGTGTTACATGCTTACCAAGAGAAAAGTCTATTCACTCTTGCCTAGAAAACACCGAGGTTATGCGATTCCGGGAATACAGACGCAGGGGAGCATTCACTCCTTGGCAGTGCTAATAAGAAATGACGTAGCAAACCGCTACAAACAACCACCGATAAACATACATAATAATATAAAGATATAAATACCCAAAATAAATAGAAAACATATATTTTTTTAAAAAGGTACTTAAAAGATAAAATATATTCATTCAATAAGTAGGCCGCACGTGCACTTTTACACGTCAAGAATCTACCATCGCTTCCTAAGAGAAGACCACTGCTGAGAAGAAACACCGCAAGAAACTCAGAAATCAGTCATTTTTTAAACCATATTTCATACTAACCATGATACTACTTATGTCAGTCTAGCATATAAATATTAAATTAAATATAATATCAAATATTGATTGTTAAGCAAGAAAACATTTCAAAAATATTACGAGTGACATAGAGGGAGAATAAGGAAAAAGAAAAAACACAACACAACCACATAAAAGTTTCGATATGTTTTCCTATATCCTATATGTCACGTAGACAAGATACAACTTTAGCATTTGCCCAAATTATTAATGACTAAGTTTCGGGTTTAGGCCAAGCATTTTTGTCTGTTAGATAGTCCTCTTTAGAAACAAATACTCATGCTCATCACACAAATATTAGTCCTTTTTGGGATGGAAGCCCAGGCCTGATAGCTTCGTCTTGTAATGAGGTTGTTACAACCTCCTTTTTGCGTTCATGGACACTTTTACATTTCGTTTATATTCTTTCCAAATTCAAAATTGTCAATGATCTATTGGTATTTGGATCTATAATTCAGTCTCGAGAAAATTTCGACAAGCGCAGACACGGGTCCCGTGTCTCGCGGTTTCATTACATTTTTTTTTTTAATAATAAAATAATTCTGTAAATCCTTCTATTTTCATAATATAATATTTGAAGAATGCGATTTATTTGTCTCCCAGATACTTACCATCCTACCGTTAGAAATGGCTCTCTGGCGGGGAATCGAACCCCGGTCTCCCGCGTGACAGGCGGGGATACTTACCACCAGTCGCGAGGCGTTCGTACAAGCCGATTATTTCCGGCTTTACCAAAAATTCCTATGCATAGAGTAGGTATACAAACAAAACGTAAAACCGACACACGCCATACACCTTTTATTGCTCCGGCTTGTCTATTTATTTACGTGACGCTTCGCCACTGCTTACCACTATACTACCGAAGAAATCCCCACGGGTTTGGGTTCCGGGAAGAAGTCTCCCAGATACTTACCATCCTACCGTTAGAGTCTATCTGCTACAGCTATGCTATAGCTATAGCTAACTGCGTCGTCCTAAAGTAGCCAAGCTATAAACTAACTTCGCAGAATGATTTATTTGTACGTTTAGGCTCTCAAAACAATTACCGTTCATTGTTGCAAACACAAACTCCATTGTTCAGCCCAGTTCTGTTGTACACAGAAATAGTAAATTGAACCTGGTACGTTTTGGAGAACAACTAGAGGGCGCCCGCGACTTCGTCCTCTTAGAATCAGTTTCCCGCTACTCTCCCTGTTTCTTCCTGTTGGGGGTCGAAAATCCTTTCTTATTCCTCGTCTACGTCTGCACATGCAATAAAGATCAACTTCTAGATCAAAGGCCGAGCGTGATGAGTCAGTGAGTCAGGCCTTCTCTTTTTAGAGTTCTGTTGAAAACAACAAATACTAAATAATGGTCATGTGAGCCTAAATTTTCTCGCTCTTCCCCAGTATCTATTTACTTGTTTTGATCGTCATCAATGACCCCGGTTTGGTTGCAGGGGTGTACGTAAAGGTGCAGGGCACGCGGGACCCTCGCTGCAGCGTGCTCGTGGCCAACTACGTGTCGTGTCTGGACTCGCTGGCAGCCTCGCACGCCCTCGGCACCATCAGCGTATGTATAGTTCGTCTTATTGTTAGTTGCGTAGCTCTGCTGACGAAATCAGAGGCAGCGCAGAAGAACAAGATTTCACAAGGAAATGTAAAATATATACTATATAGCTTGAAATATTCCTCAAACATGTTTACACGTTAGCCTAGTTGGCAGTGACCCTGCCTACGGAGCTGGCGGTCCGGTATGGCCAAATATTTGTGTGATGAGCACGATTATTTGTTTCTGAGTTTTGGATGCTTTCTTTGTATTTAAGTATTTATTTCTCTATATGACTATTGGAACCTCTGTCTAGTACCCATAGTACTACACTCAGGAGCATAAATACCGGGTCAGAGTGCGTTTTCATACAAAGGAGACTATTTCGAAGCTTTGGTTCCTCGGAGGGGGGGGGGGGGGGGGGTGTTGTTCTGGGTGAGTTTTAATGGTGGATACTGCGAGGTTCAATAGAGGAGGTCAAAAGTTCTTAAGATACCTAACTGATCGCACAATCAGTTAACACCACAGCGGGAGAGTTTGGGTCAGCACTTGGATTTCCTTACATTTTATTGCCATTTTACATGTTTTTCTGAACATGCTCAATTCCGGCGTTAACCGCAGATTTATTCAGTTGGGTATCCTAGGCACTCTGTAAGTCCTGTATCGATAGTCGCGGTATTCATCATCAGATTTCACGTAAAGCATTCATTCCCTGGCGAGGAACCAAGGCTTCGAAATAGCCTCTTTAGTATGAAAAACGCACTCTGACCCGGTATTTTTGCTCCTGAGTGTAGTTAGTGCTTGGTTTGGGTCTAGATCAATTTGTGTGAGATTGTCCTGTATATTTTTATTATCTGAAATGATTGTGTCTAAATGTCACTCATAAAATACCGAAATACTAGAATTTTAAAATACCAGATTCTGAATATTCTGGAAGACCAGTACTCAGTAATCTGGTAAAGAGAGTAGTCTGTTATTTTGGGAGTGAGCGCTAAATGTTATATGTTGCTATTTCTTAAAAGATAAGTTGGTGTAATGAAAACCTATATTTTTTGTACTTATATCTTAGAGTACTGTGTCATGTATGACAGAAATTGCCGGGAAAGCCTAATGATATGTTATTCAATATGGCAACATTCCAAAAAGTACAGTTTATGTTCGCAAAATACAATCAATATTGAATTATTGGTTTTGCTGTAAAATAATAAAACAGACTCAAGAACTTTTTTTTTTTAATAAAATGGTTTATATGTACTTAGTCAGTCTTTATAAAATATCCAAATCAAAAATGGCCTCTTACTATCACTTTTCCTATAGCAATTTAATAATATACTTTAATAATTTACAGCTCAGAAAATGGAAAGTGCCACCATTTTTTGCGTCAACGCTCGGCATAAGGAACGCCGCCCAGTTCGTTAGAAAGTAAGTAAATTTAGTTTAATTTATTTCTTATTACTTTACTTGTTAATCAACTACTATTTATTATATTCTTTAATTAAACGCTCTCTTCGTTCGAGTGTCACGTTGGCGCCACTGAAAACCAGCGTCGCGGTCTATGCCGTGACACAGTGCTGAGTGGTGTCAATTTTGACGTCACAATCACCCATGGCAACATTATCCTACATGTTTTGTGTTTTTTTTCTTTCCTTCTTTATTGTCTTTGTTTCGATTGACGTTTGACTTGTGACCACTAAAAAAACTGCGTTGAAATGCCTTAGTATGTGACGCTACTATACCCAGGGGTTTTATCTACAATACACTGCATATTATTGTCTCAAAGAGAATCTAAGTTGTTTGTTTATAGAAATAGAAATAGAAATAGAAACATTTATTCGACGAACACAGAAAAATAAAAAATAAAATATATAACAGAGAAAAATATCATGAACAAAGGATGGCAATTTAATATTTGTAAAAATGAAACCGATCGATTTATCACCCACGAAACCCCCTGCATACTAAATTTCATAAAAATTGTTGGAGCCGTTTCCGAGGTTGTACATATACAAGAATTGCTCGTTTAAAGCGTTTCAGAGTAGACCGACACCATTCAACACGAGTCGCCTTTTGCTCTTCAGACAAATTTTGGTGTACCCAGCGGTAAATTAACTTTCTGACGCCCAACTTATTAATAAAAAAATCTTATTCTTATTATGCAAAATATTTTAAAAATCAGTCATTCCAAACCTCGAAAAGCTCGAATCTGCTCGTACGTCACATGTCGATCATCTTGAAGACTTTTTTCCGCAGCCGGTTTTTTGATAACTCAATCCCAAGTACTCAATTAGGTGTGGTACCCATTCAGCAATTGTGCTGGCTGTGAAGTTAACGCTGGTCTTTCGTTGGTACCGCTGTTGTTTTTTTTTAAAGACCATCCATTCCCTTTTGGAACTTTTCGTTGTCAGGCAGCACTTCGGGTCGTGCCCCAGTAAGCCGGTGCTGCTGCAGCCCGAGGGCGGCCCCACGAGCGGGCGCGCGCTGCTGCGCTTCTCGGACTGGCCCTTCCCCCCGCCTTCGCGCGTACAGCCCGTCGCCATCTGTGAGTACCTCTTTTTTTGTTTAACGTCATCCTGAAAAAAAATCGAGAGGATTTAAGTCGGGTGAACGGGCTGGCCACAAAATAGTGCCAGCCCGCCCTGTCCACCTGTCGGGGTTAATTTGTTTTTTATTTTTTTATTTATTCATTTGTGTCACAGCTGCCCTTTCGGCTTGACATGGATTTTTGGGACACCTATATAGCGTGGCCTCAACTGTGTCTCAGTTGTACTAACTTATACTCGTCCTGCAACCGCTTTCTTCCCATACTCGGCGGTAATTTACTATAGGTTAGCCAGGCAAAGTTTATTTTTATTTTTATTTATTTACTTGTGTTCTAGCCGTAGAGCGTCCGTTCACGAACGTGACGGTGTATCAGGAAGGCGGCGCGTTCCCATGGCGCGACGCGCTCTGGTTCCTGCTGGCGCCCGTCACGCTGTACCGCGTGCAGCTGCTGGCGCCCGCCGAGGGCTCGCCTGAGGACCTCGCACGGCTCATCGCCGGCCATTTGCAGGTTAGTCACTGGCGGTCGTAGGGTGTAACAGGACGGCGCGAACATTCGTGTGTCACGTTAAAAAAGACTAGCACACAGGCAGGCTACTTGACTATCATATTTGTTTTTATTGAATTGTCAGTATTGGGACACTCAAACAGATTAAAAAAGACACTATCATGTCGTTTATGGGCGTTTTCACGAAAACGGGTACGCCAATTAAGGACTAAAATTGAGGAACTAACTTGACTGCCGCAATGTGTGGCTAATTTTCGTCACAAAACTGACTAAGTTAAAGTTCCTTAATTTCAGCCTTAATTGATAACGTATAGTTATAGTGTAAATGCCCTTATGTGGGACAAGTTTTAGATGTGTGATCGTCCCCAGATCGTGGCGAGCGACGTCCCGCTGGAGCAGCTGGGCGCGCGCCGCCGCGAGCCGCGCGAGCTGCCGCGCCGCGCGCGCCTCGTCAAGGAGGTGCTGCCGCGCGTGCCGCTGCGGGACATCATGCGGGACCTGGGTACGTTACATGACATCATGCGGGACCTAGGTACGTTACATGACATCATGCGGGACCTGGGTACGTTACATGACATCATGCGGGACCTGGGTACGTTACATGACATCATGCGGGACCTGGGTACGTTACATAGCGCCGCGCGCGCCTCGTCAAGGAGGTGCTGCCGCGCGTGCCGCTGCGGGACATCATGCGGGACCTGGGTACGTTACATGACATCATGCGGGACCTAGGTACGTTACATGACATCATGCGGGACCTGGGTACGTTACATGACATCATGCGGGACCTGGGTACGTTACATGACATCATGCGGGACCTGGGTACGTTACATAGCGCCGCGCGCGCCTCGTCAAGGAGGTGCTGCCGCGCGTGCCGCTGCGGGACATCATGCGGGTCCTTTTTTTTTTTTTTTTTTTTTTATTAGGTTCGCAAACTGGACATTACAGCATTGTGACTTATAAATAGAGGTAAACAAACAAGTTTGGCTGCATGGCCTTCTAGGTGCGAACACAACATGCACACGAGTAATCGCTCTCAATACTAAACTTAGAGATAACAAAATAAATGAAGAAATTATAACAAAATAAGATAAAACAAAACAAAACAAAAAAAAAATTACAGTCTAATAACAAAGTAGTTAGTTAGGTACTTATAATTTAGAAAAGATAAATTGCTTAATGTTTTTAACCGATGCACTGAAGATGTCTAGCTCTTGGCAATCATCGTTGTAGGTTGCACACATGCGGAACAGTGGTGAGTGACGGCTGTAGTTAGTGCGACATGGCGGGAGACTAAAGGTTTTACGGTTATGCAGGCTGCTACTAATTCGTGGTATAGAAAGCTTTACATTTTCAAGAAGGTCAGGGCTGTCCACTGCCCCGCTTATTATTTTGTGTAGGCAAATTGTGTCAGCAGCTTTGCGCCTTGTTACAAGCGGGATCATTTTGTAGTGTTCGAGTCTCGAATCGTAAGATGTTAGGTTTCGGCAGCGATTATTGGCGTAACACAAACAGTATAAAAACCTTTTTTGTAGTTTTTCTAGCCTATTAATGTGAACTGCATAGGAAGGGCTCCAAACGGGGCTGCAGTATTCCAAAAGGCTACGGACATAGCAGTTAAACAATATCATTGGTATTTCTGGATCCTTGAAAGTTTTTGTTTGCCGTATAACAAATCCTGCCAAACGTGAGCCCTTCTTTGCAATGTAATCTACGTGTTCGCGAAAATGTAATTTCTGATCCACAACAACACCCAGATCGCGTATGCTTGTGACTTCTTTAATTAGTTCGTCGTTTACGGAGTAGTTACAGTTTATGATCTTTTTCTTTCGTGAGAATTTGATGTGAAAGCATTTTGATGAGTTTAAAACCATATTATTCTTGCGGCACCAGAGATTGACGGTGTTCAAGTCACTTTGTAGGGATTCACGATCGAGGTCGGAGTTTATTATTCTGTAAATCTTAAGATCGTCTGCAAATAATTTGTACTTAGAAGTTAGGTTAGAACAAAGGTCATTGATGAAAATCAAGAAAAACAGAGGGCCAAGATGAGATCCCTGAGGCACGCCTGAGGGCACGATCCTGGCTTGGGACTTGAAACCTCGAACAATGACCAGTTGACTTCTATTCTGGAGGTATGATTCACACCACCTTAACAGAGAGCCGCAAATCCCAGCATGTCCGAGCTTCCGGACAAGAATACCATGGTCAACAACGTCGAATGCCTTGGAAAAATCGGTATAAATGGCGTGAACTTCTGGGTCCTGGGTACGTTACATGACATCATGCGGGACCTGGGTACGTTACATGACATCATGCGGGACCTGGGTACGTTACATAGCGCCGCGCGCGCCTCGTCAAGGAGGTGCTGCCGCGCGTGCCGCTGCGGGACATCATGCGGGACCTGGGTACGTTACATGACATCATGCGGGACCTGGGTACGTTACATGACATCATGCGGGACCTGGGTACGTTACATAGCGCCGCGCGCGCCTCGTCAAGGAGGTGCTGCCGCGCGTGCCGCTGCGGGACATCATGCGGGACCTGGGTACGTTACATGACATCATGCGGGACCTGGGTACGTTACATAGCGCCGCGCGCGCCTCGTCAAGGAGGTGCTGCCGCGCGTGCCGCTGCGGGACATCATGCGGGACCTGGGTACGTTACATGACATCATGCGGGACCTGGGTACGTTACATAGCGCCGCGCGCGCCTCGTCAAGGAGGTGCTGCCGCGCGTGCCGCTGCGGGACATCATGCGGGACCTGGGTACGTTACATGACATCATGCGGGACCTGGGTACGTTACATGACATCATGCGGGACCTGGGTACGTTACATAGCGCCGCGCGCGCCTCGTCAAGGAGGTGCTGCCGCGCGTGCCGCTGCGGGACATCATGCGGGACCTGGGTACGTTACATGACATCATGCGGGACCTGGGTACGTTACATAGCGCCGCGCGCGCCTCGTCAAGGAGGTGCTGCCGCGCGTGCCGCTGCGGGACATCATGCGGGACCTGGGTACGTTACATGACATCATGCGGGACCTGGGTACGTTACATGACATCATGCGGGACCTGGGTACGTTACATAGCGCCGCGCGCGCCTCGTCAAGGAGGTGCTGCCGCGCGTGCCGCTGCGGGACATCATGCGGGACCTGGGTACGTTTTGTCTCACTAAGTTTTGATGGAGTTCCGCCCGAGGTTGGGGCTCTTATTTTTAAACGGTTTGCCTTTCGGGCAATTGACCTAACGAATCTGACCTACCTACTTTTAAATTTACAATTATCATTGGAAGGTCGAATCTGGGTGCAATTTTAGTGCGATGTGACAAAACAGAGTGACCACGAGTCAGTCACTGATATGTAAATTGGTTCCGGTGCTGTATACAGATCTATACCGATTGTACTTGTGTTACTTGCAACATCAATTTAAGTGCCAGCATAGTGTAAATAGACAAGTAAGTAATCTCTGGTTTTTTAGGATTTTTTGTTACCTATTAGTGCTATTACCACTCGGACACTAGGATTATGTATAACGAAGGTTCGTCAAATAAGGTGGTATCAAGGGGCCTCTCCATGTCGGATGGCTGAAGAAACTCCGAAATAACACGTCACTCGTATAAAGTATTCGAAATATACCTTAACAAGCCAGATGGGAATGAATTACGAAATGTCGATGAATTCGTAGTAGAAGTTGGCTGATCGTTTAACCTCCTTGGTATCACAATCCAGAATGACGTTTACCGCCCCCAGAAATCTGATCAAATGTCAGGTGTGCCAACCGTTTCCGCCAGTTGGCCAACCTAACCGACCCAGCGGAAGTGGCTACTCTCACACATAGTGTTGCCAACCTCTACGACGACTACACCAAGCATCCTACTTTGACATTTCGTAGTTCTAATGATTTCTACTAGATGTCGCTGCGCACGCTACGACATGTGTATATGACGTTTACGTAACGGCATTTTTGCGTCTATGCGTGCCGCTAAAACGCGGCCCAGACTAGATCGGCTGGGTAAGGTCTGTTGAGTTTGCTTATGGTGGTTCACAGAGCATACTGTCGAAGCACGCAAAATGAACTACTGTTCTATTTATACTTTGGCCTTGCGGTGCGATTTTGTTGTTTGAAAGCAACTTGAATTTTCAAGCGTATATTTTGAATGGAACTCTTTTCCAGCGTCAACTCGTAGCGTGGACGTGACAATAACAAACTTCCTGGAGGGCGTGACCCCGTACACGCCGGAGCCCCTGGCGGCCGGGCCCGCGCCCGCGCCCGCGCAGCCCCCGCCCGCGCACGCGTCGTTCCCGCGCAGCGCGCGCGCGCGGCAGCTAGGCTTCCAGGAGCGCAAGGCGCAGATGATCGCCGACGCGCGCCAGAGGTACATCGAGAAGCACGGGCTCAACCTCGCCGCCAAATGTTAATAAATACTGTTAGATGTGTTATTAATGCTGTTTTCTTTGTTAGACGCTAGTGTTGGTTCAACTCGAGGTTGCGAGAAGCATATCATTGCTTCTGCGAACGTTATAGGTAGGATCGATGTAAAATGGCTGTCGCGTCGATTCTACGGTTACCCGTCATAAGGTCGAATATATTTGTTCCAATTTTCATACTTTTTTTTTTCTGAAATCAGCTCTTACTTTCCATTATTGTTATAGAACAAACTTTACCGAACCTACAGGTTATGTATAAATCTCTTTAAACATTTTGGAAAATGAATGAATACAAAAAAAATAACATATTTTCGGACAAGTTAAAAAATTCAACGCTAAAGCTTAAGACTTGCGATAGGATACCCGATTCCATGCATGTGAAATCCTTTTCGAAAGTCAATTGTCACCGTAGAATGCAACTGCCGAAAATTAGAAGGCGATCAAAATATTTACATATTCTTGAAAATAAACAGACGATCTTCTCTACAAGCATTACAATCTAAGACAAAAATATAGGTAATATAGTGTTTCAATAGCCATCCACCTAAAGTCGAAGGGTGGTATTATATTGACCGAGATACTCATCTTAACACATAACCCTGGGATGATGACACCAATAATAATAATGGACACTTAACTCTCAATTCAAACTTCACTCATATGGTCATGAATTGATTTTTGCAAAAACAAATGAATAATCTTCTGTAAAATAAGAATCAAACGTCCATCATTAGTCTTTGTCTATGACTGGTTCCATAACCCATAAGAGTCGACTGAAATGGTATCCGTATAATTGTTTGACGATAACCTATTGATTCGATTTTGATGACATTTGGTTGAAGAGTAAAATTGAGATAATTACAAAAAAAAAGTTAGAACATGAGCAGGGTCCAGGGTTAGGGGCTTAGGAATTCGAGACATCTACTAGTTTAACATTGGTTTAAATACTCAATAGTAAGTCATGTGTCTATTTTCATACCTTATTTCAAATGGAATAAAGTGCAAAAGTGGGTACAAGTCTTGCCGGTCGGCTTGGTCGAATATAAAGAAAGAAAAATACAATTTGTGTCCGAAGCGTTTTATTTTTCTGTCTTTCAAAGCCTAGGGCTCAAATGGATATTAATTATGACACTCGGACCCCCCTTTTCCTGTGGGCCATAAAATACTTCGACCCCATTGAGAATCTATGCAATAGAAGATTTCATTATTGATCAATCTGTCCTCAATCTATGATTGTGTTGAAAATCTTGAGCTATCAATCGAAACAGCTTAGGTATATTGAAAACGGAAAAATAACTAAGTAGATGATGTATGTTGTATGGACAACAAGTTATTGTTGTCATGATGGACCCCTCAGACAGAGTAGTCACGAGAGAGATTACTTAAAATATACGATTGGCATTCTGCGACATGGCTCACATAATGGCTCAATAGTTGTTTGTGTATTCATATTAATTGAGTCAGTTTGATTTTGAGAAATATAGTTTCAGAAGCGAGTACTTTCATGTATTATATTAAATATCAATTAGTTTTCTTTCTCTTCTAAACTCTAAGTTATTTAAATCATCGCATGAAAATTAAATTTGATATACATTAGTTTGATATTTGGGATTGTAAAAACTTATAAATTAAATTCTAAAAAGTAAACCTCTGTTTGACTATGTTACGTTAATTTTGAATAAAAACTAAGTATATTTCTGCGTAATCTGAGATAAATTCTAGTTCTTAATATAAACGTGCCTAATTAAAATAAAACAGGATGTAAATGAATGGCATAAAATTATTATAAGAGGCTTTAGGTTAAAATATTATGAGTTGTAACCGGGATGTTTTTCGGCGTTTCAACTGCTGTCTTTGTTGCTTATTCTTTTAAATGGTATGGAAATTAGGATGTAAAATACTGCAGTAATGTAAATTGTTACTTTTTTCTGGCGGTTATCATTATTTGCGTCAATATATTGAACATAACAATGACGGCAGTCGAAACGTCATTATTCACCCAACACCATGTATTTAAATTTGTTAACCACCAAGCCTTCTAATAAAAAGAAGTCAAAATAATCCAGTGTACTTTTAGATATTTCTTTACACTCTTCATATCATGTTATTTTTAAATAAATAGCGTACATTAAAATAAAACGTCAGTTTTATTAATGATCTGAAAATCCTACTAACCTTATAAATATTATATTGTGATGTATAAATGCTTGTGACTTAATTATGCATAAACGGCTAATCGGATTTGAATTAATTTAGCTCATTGCTAGTTTCAACTTTCGATAGGCGAGATAAACGCTTATAATAAATAAATATTGTCGCTCAAATGATTTAAAAGTTTGCTTAATAATATGTTTTATCATTATTTATTTTTCAACCGACTTCAAAACATTACACCGGTGGTTGTCATTGGCCTTTTTTACTTTTTATTGTGCGTGTTACTCGATTGCTCAGCAGGTTGACAATCAGATTATTTTTTCACGGGTGGTCCAATACAAATTTCGTCAAAATATGATCATGTGATCCGTCAACGGAATACCTTAAAAATTTGGACTCATTGATTTTTAAATATTTATATAATATCTATCGATTGTTTCTGTGACAGTTCATATAATGACGTATGTTTCTTTGCCTTTTCATAAATACTACATTGATACAAACAGTAAATTCGGGAAATTTTCAGTAGTTTTAATGATTAATTTGCCTCGGTACATGTCACAGGGATCGTCCTACATTAACCGATTTATAATAACAATGGACCCGAAAATATGAATTTACACTCACATGCACAAACACTCGCACACCCGTCTTTAGTTCGTAAATTTATTAAAAAATATGACTTATTAAACTAGAGAGCAACTTCTAAAATACTTAAGCAATGATTTAAATTGTAGTGTTTTGATGCTAAGGAAGTTAAAGATTCAAAATGGCCACCAAATGTTAGTTACCCCAAAAGATCCATAGCGAGTAAATTATTGAGTTTTGTACTTAAATTTATGGATTTTTTGGGCCAAAGAAACCCAACACCATGACCTTAAAAACCAGTTTGAACCCAGGTTAATAAAAACAAAACACTATAACCTACATCGAAATTCGTTCAGTGTTTTTGAAGTTACTTTTGAAGTTATACTTCTTAACAATTGTATGAACAAATTACCGGTTGACGGTATTTTTGGCTGCCAGTGTAATTACAGCGTTTGTATTCGATTTGAATTGGACTCTTCTTACAATTAGTCGAGCTACGGAAGCCCGAACTTAAGCGAGATGCCATGTCAAATTTATGGATAACCGTGAGTACCAACATATGCATAAAAAACAGTTTTTGTATATGAACATAACTTTTCTTAGGTATTTTAAGGTAACTTGATAATCTAAATATATTTTCCACTTAAACGTAAGATAAATATAGCTGGAGTTATATTTAGCACACAATTACATTTAAATAACGTATAACCATCAAATCAAAATGTTTCTGTCCATCAAATCAAGGCGGCAGGCAGTTACGCCGTTATTATAACTGTTATCTTATTAATTGTGTAGTTACAAGAATTAGAACAGCGTTACCGCCAGCCGCCACGAGGGCCTGTTTGATTTGGACGGCAACATATAATTATATAATTCAATCCTTATTGTTGTCTATAACACATTTAACAAGTGTTCAATAGCTTAAAATACACTGCCATATTTAAAACTAGATAGCTCATTATCTGCCACATTTAATGTTTTTGTAAAAGGTCAATTAAAATCACGATGTTGAATAAATGAAAGTTTGAATTGTGTGCCAAAACTTTTCAATTGATCAACAATGTGGCAAGACCTTAGTACAGTCGCCATCAAATCGGAGCAGCTAGGGAATGCAAAAACCGGTGAAAATAAAAAACCGGTTAATAACCGCCCCGACGGATTCAAAACCGGTTAACCGGTGTTTAACCGGTTTTTTGCAAACTATTTGAAATCAAAGAATTACACGATAGTTTTACTATTCTTGGTTACTTTTGGTGTAAACGGCGTATTTTTTTAGATGTAAATAGGTATTTAAATGATTTACTCTGTACTAAACTAATTATACATACGGTTATTTATGTTTATATATTTATAATATATTTAGAAATGTTAAAGCGAATAAATAGAAAGCATATGATTCTTCTCATCATCTTTATAAACTTCAAAACAAATCAACAAGTGACGAATTAAATTATAAAACTTAAATTATACTTATATAAAAAGTACAATTTTAAATTTTAAAAGTTTAACAAACTTGTAACTAAAATATTGGTTCTTTAGTGTAGCAAACTAAAACAATGGGGTTTACCCAGCCCAGCCACAAACAAACCCTTTCTGCTCTTTTTTTTAACGCGGCCGCGGCATTACTAAAACGGAGTGGGGGTGGTTAATGTTTAAAGCTGTTCAATTAGTATAGGGAATAAGTACTATATAAATTAGCTCCAGCAATGTAATTTTTTCATGTAGCTCGTGTATTGTATCAGTAGTTCAGCACGTTAATGATGAAATTAAATTAATAAAACTTCTTGCTATTCGCTACACGAAAAAAATCGAGTATGTATTTTTGTTTTTTACAAAATAAGAATACGTTTCCTTTCTACGCTATAAGTATTCGTCATTTTATAGTCTGAAGAATATTCCGGGGTATCTAATTGAGGCAATTTACAGCCTTTTAAGAGTAAGTTCTAATTCGGTTAATAACCGGGGAAAGTTATAAAAAACCGGTTTTAACCGAGATCAATAAGTTTCGGTTAATCGGTTTTTCGGTTAACCGGTTAACCTGTTTGCATTCCCCAGAGCAGACAAGATCAAGAATATCTGCACTCGCCTAAATGTCTTCAATAATAGAGTTAATTTTGGGTGTTTTTTATCACCTTGTCTGTGTCAATGTATTTGGTAGCACATATAATTATACACCGCAAATAAAGTGTTGCTATACTTCATTAATTAAAAAAAAACATGTGGCTCTGTTAAGTGGATTGTGAAGAGCCGCTAAAATCGCGTAGATGTCAAAAAAAACCATACAAATTTAGCTCCGGGGGATAACGTTTCTGGCCACCTAAATCAAGTAAGTCCTAATCAAGAAATATTTTCTTTACCTAGTATTTTTTTTTTGTATAAATTCTACAAGATATTCAAACAATGTAAATATGAGACTATGATTTTTTTAGCTTCACAGTCCTCACAAAATCGATCAAATGTTTCGAAATCCGCTTCCTAAATATTGGACGCCCATAGTTGCCAGCAGTATTGTATTCAGGACTGCCGCCATTACTGTACAAGAGCTATGAAAACGTTGACAATACGATAGCATGTCAAAGGCAGTATTGTTTTGCCCAATAGAATTGACGCCCTGGCTCGAATAGGCCGCAAACATGAACCTTTTTTCTATTGTACATGTCAAACCAAGCAAAAAAAAATGCTCTTACAATTACTTGAAGTCTAGTTTTTGGTGTGTGGATATTACTTCGCTATTGAAGTTTCTACGGCGAAGATAAAATAAAATAGGTTTGTTCTGAAAAACATTTTTTATTTTAAAAATCACTTAATTAACTAACATCGTTATACATTACAGTCAAAGTAAATAGGTAATTAGATCATTTGATTTTTAATCTTTCACTATTTAATTGTAAAACTATAACACTTGGCAACGATCCGTGATATAAACGATCTCATAATACAGGTATCGCTAGTTGCCTCAGGGTGACATCGTCCACAGTCCTAATTCGTCACGTTCATAACCCGCCCACAATGCCATATGGCCCACTATTCCAATTCTTTGGCATTCCTATATTGTCACCTTCCTAACTTGTCTACTTTCCTATATCGTCCCATTCCTAACTCGTCCACATTTCTATTGTGTGGTCAACTTCTTCAATATTGTGTGGCTAACTTCCGTTAGCGCTGTGGACGATATAGGAATGTGGACAAGATAGGAAATTGACTATATAAAAATGTGGCCGAGTTAGGAAGGTGACAATTTAGGAATTACATGTTGATGACATGGCGTTGTGGACGAGTTATGAAGGTGACGAAATAGGATTGTAGACAAAGTCGCCCTGAGCCGGCTAGTTACATACATAATACATTTTCGTTAATGCCTTACTGGCATCAAATATCAAAACGCTTATTCACAATTTTCTAACAAGGCATTGTACCCAACTGTCGGCTCCGATTTTGTTAAATTTGATATATGTTAGAGAGTAGTTTAAAATAACAGACACGTATTTTTTTTTAGCGGCCCATACTTGCCCAGCTCAAGCTTGACTTGAAAAATGACTAAACTCTCTAACTTATATAGAGATATTTAATGAAAAATATCCTTCAAAGATCATCGAAGATAACTTTCTTTGGCATTTTTTTAAATATTAGTTTAAGCCCATATAATAAATACTCTAATCATTTTTTTTTTAAATATCACTGTTTTAGGGTTTAGTCACTTTTCAATTTAGAGGTCAATTTCCCCCAACAGGTTGAGTTCGGCCCGCTAAAAAAAAATACGTGTCTGTTATTTTAAACTACTCTCTAACATATATCAAAATCAAGAAAATCGGAGCCGGACAGGGTACCTTTCCTTGTAAGAAGCATCCAACACTTTTTTAATTTTATGACGCGACGTCGTATTTTTTACGAAGAACACTTCTGTTGACTGGCGCATGCCACACATTGGATGCGGCCAAACCAACTGTGGCAGTTAATTTGTTATTAGTCTACGCGAGACGAACTCAAACGTCATCCTCACGGAAGTCCCGCTAGTGGTCCCTACAAGCCGAGCCGGGAGGGCGTGCGGCGCGGCGTGGCGAGCCCGGGCGTGGCCACGTCCTGCGTGACGGGCACGTCCTGCTCGCGCAGCTCCTTGTCGGCGGCCATCTTCAGCTCGGCCTGCTTCATCTCCTCCTCCATGCGCTGCAGGTGCACGGCCGCTTCTTTACGCTTGTCGCGGTTCGATCTGGAAGGATAGCATATGTTTAATTTCTGGAAATAGATGACAGTAAAATTCTAATGTCTGCTATACTTGAATAGTCGTGTAGTTTAGCTCACAAAAGATGGGGTTCATTTCGCCTGCTACGATTTTGACAAATTTCTTTCGCTTCGTCTACATTCATACATCGAAACATGCATGCACGTCGGTTTCGGGTACTTATGATTCGGCCCGTTTCCAGTATTTCCCTGATTTGATTCGCAAAACTACGCCCAGGGCGCGATATATTTTCTTACACAATAATCCGAGATTATTTCATAAGATACTTTTGTATCTATACAATGTAAAAATTAAAAATAACCACAAAACCTCTTGAACTTACTTGCCAGTCTCCTTGACGGAGAAGAACATGGGCCCCAGCTCGGCCAGCCACCGGCCGTCCACGGCCGTGACGCAGTGCATGTACTCCTTGGTGGTCATCATGAGCTCGTGGTACACGACGTAGTCGGGCGAGCTGCCGAGCCCGAACAGCGCCGACGTGGGGTGCAGGTGGCACGGCATGCCCGTCCGGCTGTTCACGTACTCGCCAATGCCTTTGAGACGGGCCGCTTGTTGGAAGTACGCTGGGACATGGGAATATTCAATTAACATTGAACTAACATCAGGTGAGAATGAGGTAAAACGCGAACCCATTTTTGATAAAAATTTGGAAAAATTGATAGTATTTGCTGATATACATTACATTAAGTAGTGACTTAGGGGGTTAAAACGAACTTTCCCGAAGGTGACAACTAGACGAATCGATTTCTTAACCCGAAAAAACATTAATTTGCAATTTTCATCAAAATTATAGTCGTTTTTGAGAATTAAAAATAAATTTATAAATATTGCCCGTATACATTGTCGGTACCTAATATCAAAACGCTCTTCAACGAACGTATCCTCGATATGTTCCCGCCGATTACGTAATTTTTTTTTGGTTTGGTTGTTTTTTTGGTGGTTGTTGTGTAAGATAGACTCCCTAGTCTATCTTATTTTTATGTTTAAGATATCCTGAAAACATCACGATTTCAGCAGAAAATAGTTTTTTATGAAACAATCGGTGAAGTGAAATTCGATAAAATGATGGCTTACCATACATGGGACAGTCACCAGCAATAATATATGATCCAACATTACTCAGGGCGAGTCAAAATGGCAACTAGTTTTTCATTTTTGCGATAGACCCAGAACAAAAATCATCTAAATCTTCACACCCCAACATATTTAAAGGCACCTTTAATTTTTGAAATAAAATTAAGGTCTTAAAATAAAATATTACTTAATGAGCTCTAGATCACCCCACATCCCTACGGACGGACAGAAAGTGTTTATTTTTTATTTTTTATTTATTTCACTATTCAAATTACATTTATATCCCCGCCAAACTGCTAAGTTTGATGGCGAGACGCGCTCAGTTTTTATACTTACAACAACCTATTAAACTATCCTACCCATAACGAATAACAATTCCATCGGCCTTAATAAAGAAGTGTTACCAAAAAGTGTCCGCAAAAGTCTGTCTTGCCTTTCGGCTACAACACCATAAGGACCACAAGCTACTCACCGGAGCAGATGCACTTGCGCACGGTGTCCCAGTCGGTCCCGCAGCTGACGAGCGGCAGCCTCTGCTGCTGCATGATGTCCTTCAGCTGTTGCCGCACCTCCCTCACCTTGCGCATCGCCTTGCCGTGCACGAAGTGCTCCGTGCACCAAGAACTGGAGTAACTGCAAGGGAGGATAAGGCTATACAGCGTCTATGTATGTTGGAATCCCTAATCATTTGTCCGAATTTTCATTTATGCTGAATTCATTTCCGAATGAGTTTTAAATAAAACTTTAGCCTTGTTATAATGCAATCCTAATCTTATCTAACTGTAGGTATTTCTGGAAAACTTACAAATTTGTCTGACTCAGCTGAAAACCAGTTTAGGACATACATGAGTTTCCAAGGGACGTTATACACCATAGGTACATGGCACGTACTGATACTAGGATATTTATTTAACAACAGAATCCAAAAATAAGAATTACTTGCACAACACAGATTTCGTCAGGTAAATACTTAAACAACTTCCACACAAAACCTTACATATTACCTAACTTATGGACTGAAGAATTATAACCTTTATTCCCTCAAAATAAGATCAGCTCAAAATAAAATTTTACGTTTTGGCCTCGAGGCGCTGAAACAACATTCCCCCGCCCGTCAGAGATACCCGTTCAAAGCAAGCTTTTAAAAGTAACTCATCATCATCATCATCATGTCAGCCGAAAGACGTCCACTGCTGGACATAGGCCTCCCCCAAGGCTTTCTGAGTGGAAATCCGGTCTTGTGCTTTTCGCATCCACCGCGGTCCCGCGATCCTGACGAGGTCGTCACTCCATCTTGTTGGAGGCCTACCTACCTAAAAGTAACTACAAAGTGCATTTGATAAATCAGCAGAAACTTCAAGCCAATACATAAATAAGATTTAATTACTGTTCAGTTATTGATTCCAGTCCCAAATTATTGATTGGACTATAAGAGCCTGCCATACCCATGGTTTTCCGCAGAATATCAGCGCTCGATCAGAACAGGCAACGCAGAATAGGACAGTATATACTTTTGCTACGGTTTTTAACAGAAATTGGCGCATAGAATCACGACCGCTCCAACAGGCCGAATAGAGCAGCGCCGCGCCAAAATCGATCGGTGAATGTCGAAACTGTGGCGTATAAAAGTACTTGTTCCGGTCCTTTGGATTTCCAAAAGGACGGAAAGAACGCGACGCGCCAACGCGGCATCCGAATGGCACTATAGTAAATGTCGAAATTCAACGTTGGAACATGGTGCACCACCGCGCCAAGGCAAATGGCATCGTCGTGAATGCATTCTCCGGCTGCCATTTTCTAATCAGTCTGCTCCGTGATGTTGCACCGTAGAGGCATGGCTTGGCGCGCCCGATAATGTGGTCTAAATGTTACGCCCAACCAGTTGTATGCCCTACATCAGTCGCCGAGACAAACGGCCTGTCCTTGAATGCCCAGCTTTACATCTATACTTACTTGTTGGATTTCCACATGTTGTAGAGATGTAGTAGTGTGAGGTGATCAGACTCTGGCACCTGGAACTTTTCCTTTACCGAGTCCGCTTCCTCTTCTCGACCCTGTGGCCGGTAGAATACGGACGGGACTGACAGCATTGAAACTGGAAACAACGAGATTGAGGAGAATCTTACTAGAGGTAATGTACTATACTTCATTATTTTAGGTAGTTAACTAAATGTAAATAAACCAAACCACGTGGCTCTGTTGGACAGCCAATCAAAACTGTTTAGTCGAACTTTAACGTATCAGTGTTCTGCTCCTACTGGCTGACGAACAATATCACGTTGTTTCTTTGTTTACATTGAATTAATTACTAGATTAGTTAAATGGGAGAGGGAACCTTTAAGATGAGGTTCAATCAACAGATTGTTTGTTTGTTATTTTACACAGTAGTGTAATTTTTCTAAATGTTAAACCAACAAAATGTTTATTTTATTTCTTGAATTGAAAGTCTACCGTTATTGTTACGTAATCTATATGCTTGCTTTGTTTACATTTCCATAGACTATAGTTTTTTTTTCTGTTTCCTTGGTGTTACCAACTTCACCAGGCTATAAATTTTTTGGTCGTTCGAGACGCTCGAGATAATCTCGAACAAATAATTGTAGTTTTGTGTTAAGTGTGTCACTTTCCGTAAGCTAAAATAAACAGGTTTAAAATGCCGTACAAATATTCTTTTTAATCGTCGTGTTTCTTCTTAAAGGAATAACTAGGAATCCACAAACTATCCGTCCATAGTAAATTATGGTGTTTTGTTCGATATGTCTCTCAAGTGACTTTTGAGTGTCTTTTTAAAAAGCACTGCATCTTTTAAGATTTTTATTGATACTCCATTTCGTGCCTTGATTATTCGCCTCGAAAACAAAACAAGCACAGGTGAATTTGGTTGATTATTCTTGACGTTACTATCCGATTTAAAAAGGTATATTTGCTAAAATCTGTGTGAATGAAAGACTGGTGGGTGTGTCCGTACCGATGATGAGCACCTCCTCGCTGCAGCCCATGTCGGCGGACACGATGAGCATGTGGCACTGCGGCGGGTCGAGCGGGAACTCGGCCATCTGGCGGCCCAGCGCCGTCAGCGCGCCCGTGCCGTCCAGCGCGCCCAGGATCCACAGCTGGTACATCGAGTTCAGGATGGTGTCCTGCCCACAACACGTCGCGTTACACACGGTTACGAAACCATCGGCGAAAATTTTATTGCAAAGTATGACTCCGCAAACAGTTTATACCATATTTTCATTTAGCAAAACGACTTCTTGCACTTTTAGTTTTCGCAACTGAATATTTTCACTGTTGTTTCACAAATATTTACTTGGTAATTTTTCGATATGCAATTTATCTTTTCGTCGAATGTATCCAAATGTATTCAAAGCCAAAAAAAGTACATCTGGGAAATGATATTAGGCGAAACTAGATACTTGACGCTGTGGATTAATAAAATGAATCGCCAGGAGATTCTCGATTTCTAAAGTCTCTGTCTCAGCGTGGAGATACAGAATCCTGCTGTTAGAGCGATGTTGAGTTATCCTACCTCATTGCTAGATGTCGTAGTCATCATAACACTAACAGAGGATTACGTTCAAGGTTCAAGGGTTTAGGATGTAAAACTATTACAATCACTAGATGGCGTTGTAGTTGCCTGTGGCGGTGGATCCATGAAGTGAAACGCTAACAGATCCTCAACTGCTAAAGACTTGAGCTGTAGCACAATATTAGCCAAGTTAGTGCGCTGTCGAGGCGAGTACCTTGTGCAAGCATCGGCTCAACATTTAGAAACAGTGGTCCTACTATTGAGGCAACACGACCCTTTCCAATTCATTACTAGATGGCGTTGTAGTCAAAATAACAATACCATAGACCCCAACCAATCCTAAAAACTTCCCCAATGACTTTGTAGTTTTTGCGAGTACAGAACTACAAAATTCCGGTGTAATGTACATTTAACCTCTAACACACAGATGGCGTTTCAGTCAATCATACCTGTGGCGGTGGATCCATGAAGTGAAACGCCAGCAGATCCTCGACTCCCAAAGACTTGAGTAGTAGCACAGTATTGGCTAAGTTAGTGCGCTGTATCTCAGGCACTGTCGAGGACAGTAGCTCGTGCGTGTACTGTCGTTGTGTGTACAGACAGAAGGCCTTGCCGGGGCCGGTACGGCCGGCTCGGCCGGCCCGCTGGCGCGCGTTGGCCTGGCTTACGGGGTATATCTAAAATTTGAAAGTCGAATCGGTTGATGTAGGTATAGACATGATCGTGTATATAAACTGATACGTATATCCAACTGTGGGTATATACAGAGTGATTGGATGGATGAATGGTATATCATGTTAAAACAAGTTTATACCTTCCCAAGAGATGGACTGATATTATAGTAGATTTAATTGGAAGGATGGCGTTTATTTACGATTAATATAAATCGGTTAGGCAGTTCCAAGAGTTATCAGGTCTGGATATATAAGTTTTAATCTACACTCAGGAGCAAAAATACCGGGTCAGAGTGCATTTTTCATACAAACGAGACTATTTCGCAGCCTTGGTTCCTCGGCAGGGGTTGTTTTGAGTGAGTTGTAATGGTGGATACTGCGAGGTTCAATAGAGGAGGTCGAAAGTTCTTAAGATACCTAACTGATCGCACAACCACTTAACACCACTGCGGGAGAATTTTGGTCAGCACTTGGATTTCCTTACATTTTATTGCCATTTTAGATGTTTTTCTGAACATGCACAATTCCGGCGTTAACCGCAGATTCATTAAGTTGGATATCCTAGGCACTCTGGAAGTCCTGTATCGATGCTCGGGGTATTCATCATCAGAGTTCACTAAAAGCATTCCCTGGCGAGGAACCAAGGCTTCGAAATAGCCTCTTTAGTATGAAAAACGCACTCTGACCCGTTATTTTTGCTCCTGAGTGTAGTAGTAAAGTTGTCGGTAAGAAGCCAAAAAGTTATTTGACATTTGCGAGCTATTTTCTTCAAAATATAGCTTACCTGCAACGCGTCCATACCGATCCTAGGATTGTACACTTTGAGCTTGCAGTAGCCGCAGTCAATGACGTACATAATTCCGTCCACGGTGAGGGAAGTTTCTGGAAACAAAACGAATGGAAATCAAATCCCTATTTTGATATATATGGCCAAAACCATATCGTCTTTGGCATTGTTCTTAACTCAGCCACCACTACTGTCAAGTAAATAAGAGATATCGTAACGTTGACAATACGATAGCATGTTAAAGGCAATATGGTTTTATCCAGTAGAATAGAGCCCGAGAGGTTATATTACTACATACCAGCTATGTTCGTGGCTACAATACACTTGCGCTGCCCGGGCGGCGCGCGCTGGAAGATCTTGGCTTGCAGATCAGCCGGCAGCTGCGAGTATATCGGCAGCACAGTAAGTGGAGGGGAACTGTCCAGCTCGGCTAGGCGTTCGGTCAGGACCTGTGAAGATGTAATGATACCTTTAATAATAAGGGTCAATATGACTTCGTCCCGAATAAGTTTTGGGCTTGTTTTAGTCGAAGACGTTTACCATTTTAGGACCATAACGTCATGAATAGAGTCAAAAAGTGGGGAAGGACTTATGAAGTCCACTATACTATTGGTACTAGATAACAAGACACGTGTGTACCGCAAACAGAAAGTGCGATGGCGATGGTGGCCACGCTGGCGTCGAGGTCGACGTTACTTTAATCGTATTAAAACGAGATATAAATGTAAACTTACTAAAATAAATTTGAATTTCATTTTAATTTATTATTGCCATGTATAAAAAAGAGTTTGTAAAAAAAAATCTGGACGGCGGACACGTAACTAAGCGCGCGAAGTTTGCATTTCGGAATTTTTGTTTCTCCTGTGGATCGAACCTCGGGAGCCATCGCGGGTTATGTCCGAATTGCACGGACTAAAGCCTCCGGGGCGTTCCGCTAACCACTTTAGGAGGATGATTCGGGCTTGCCGAAACGTAGCCCCACAGAAGGGATCCTAATACGTAACCTAACTTACATTTTACGTCGATCGGTTGAAACTTTTAACCGTAAAGACGGAGCATACAAACACTCGCAATTTAATATGAATATTAATCTGACGATAATTGTAATATGAAGATTTTTTTATAGCAATGAGATGGCACGCGAGCACGCAGGCCACCTGATGGTAAGTGGGATATGAGACCTATTAGACATTTGAAATCACAAGACTACACTCAAAAAACTGCAAGCCTAAGACTTCAAATGCGTTGCCAACCCTGAGGACTAAGATGGAATGCCTTTATGCTAGTCATTACACTGGTTGTATTATCCCCACACCGGAACACAGCAATGCGACCAGTGCTGCTTGGCGGTGGGTTAACGGATAAGCTGGTGGTAGCGATCCGGACGGAACCTGCACAAGGTCCTACCACCACTGAGATACCAGGATACCAGAAAATGTTAATTACCTCGCACGTCACTTCGATGTCCTCCTGACCCGGCATGAAGATGAGGATGTCGCCTTCGTCAGGCTGCAGATGGATTTGAAGAGCCTGGAACAGCACATGAACTCGATACAGTATCCTTCCAGATCAATACAATATTAGTAGCTAATTGTTTGACTATCGACAGCAGATAAAACAATAAAGTTATTTGACTCCTACAAGTCATACATTTATCCTTAGGATATCCAGTACATTTCACCAAAATTGGAATAGGTTTGTGTTTTAAAAATGTTTTTTTTGCTATGAATAAGCTCTAATTTTCTCAGCTTTTCTTCGCGTAACAAATAACCCTGTATAAACCCACTCCCACTTTCCCCTCCAAATTTATTATAGGTAATTGGTCCAATAATGCAGGAGCTAATAATATTGTCAACAAACTCCTAGCAAATATAAATCCAATCTTGTCGCAAACCCCGTACGTGATAGCTACTTAATCCAGTTAAGCATAATCTAATAACTCCTCTGGGCTTAATCCATTAACTTCAACGTATTTAAACCCAGAACTACCAAATCGGGTCGATTTTGTATGAAAATTAATACGCCTGGCACTGATTGCTAATGAATGTGCTACACGTTATAAGAGGTATAAATGCCACTTAATAAGAATATGAAATTCAACCTTGTGCGCTTACAAACACAGTCGCATACCTATCTGAGTTTAAACATTGTAATTCTTTTTACAATAAGGATAGTGTGTTAAACCAAGATTTAATAAGATTATAAAGTACGTACTGAAGTAGCTGAAGACTAACGTCACGTGTGACGTCAACAGGCAAATACTAGATTAGGAAAACAAATTAGATATCCGAGATTTATGGGGACATTAGCTTTACAATGTTGCTATGCAAACAGTTTGGTTTTCCTTGCACTTTGATGTTTAATTAGGAAGTGTCCTGTTTATCTTATGGGCTTTGACTTGTGACGGTAAGGTCTGCGACTGCACCGATTGAAGATTCCTCATGTTTATACAATAATATTTGCAGCTGTGGCCGGCAACTTCGTCCGCAGTAGGGACCCAGCCAATGGGAACTTCTTTTTGGCTGGAAAGGTAGCCTGTGTGTAAATTCAGGGTACAAGCTATCCTAATTCCAAATTATATCTAAGTACGTCAACCGTTTCAGCGTGAAGTAGTATCAAACAGTAACTCGCAACCTCACAAACTTTCGCATTAGTAACACTAGTGAAAAACTCTTATTTGATTTGAAATGTCTGTTTAAATACTTAATAAACCTTAAAAACATTATCATGCCTGCCAAAAGATTTCTATTGTTTCACAATGGACATTAACAGGCCTTTCAGAGACCTTCAACGAGCCGTCGACCATGATTTACGTGATAACTAACATTATATTGACGAGATTATCCAAACAGCAGTTCGGTGTTTAAAGCTTGTTTTGTTTAGACTTTTTACGAGAAATGTCTCCAAATACACAAAAATAAAACTCAACACTATTTTAATATTCTGTAATGTTATGCGTTGCGATACATTGCAAGAAAATATTGTTGATTCTTAGGAGTTTTTGACATGTGTATCAGGCACCTCCAATAGATAGATATTACAAATTAAAACATTAGTAGTGCCCCAAAAAGAAATAGAAAAATACACAAGTCGACCTTGTCCCAAACTAAGCTCTAGGCTTGTACTATGGGAACTAGATAACAATAAACTCTCTTATATAGATAAATACATACTTAAATACATAGAAAACATCCAGTAATGTTATTAACTGACTCTTCCAAGTATAAAGACTTCTCATACACCCTAAGCCCCTTGCAGGTGGGGGTGGGGTTGGGAGGCGAGCGAAAACGCTTCTGTTAAAGTTCAGTCCAACTAAACTACGTCCTACTCCGTCCTCTAACTAAAAGGGGGGGTAAATTCCAGCCAGGCTTGCATCGAAATTTTCTCCATGAATGTTCTGAATAATGAGGTTCAAGCCAGATTTAAATTGGAGGATTCTAATGTTTACACCAAGTTTGAAAAATTATATTATAGTCTGTCAAGCAAGTCCTGTCCACGACCATTTATCTGATTTCTTTACATGGCAACACTATTTAACTGTCAAACACCCAGTCACAATTTTTATTATAACCTCGTAGCGTGACGGTTTTTGTTTGATTTGGTCTTATATTTTGAGTCTAAAATGGCAAAACCTATCAAAGGGAGTGTTAGAAGTATGTTATTTACTATGATCAACAAATATAATCACGTGAAGAGTGAATTTGATGGCGTGATACATGAAAAGCGACGACTTTTGGATGAGATCGTGTTAACATCAGGTAGGTCGTCTACAACATTTTGATATTTTATTCTCAATTATCATCATTTATATTTTTATTTAGCTTTTAAGTACTGTTTTCGTAGTCATAACGTTGCATCCACTTGCACTCCAGCACTTGACATTGGCAGTCACTTTATGATATTCTTCTCTGCTTGAACTAAAACTGTTAATGTTTTTCTGCATTTTTAATAACGTTCCCTATATTGTTTTCAGGTACCTTAGACGATAACATAAAAAATACAATTGATAGTTTAGTTAGGCAACTCATAGCCATAGAAGATGTTAAAAAAATTCAAACTGAAACAGACTACCTGACGAGAATCTCTTCTATGACAGGTTAGTAGTTATTTTCTCATTTACATTCCTATATTCTATATGCAGATTATGTTATCTTATAAAGTGATTTGAATTTATGAATGTGTTTGATATTGAACGTATGAATTGAACTTTCAGATGTAAGCGTTAAAACATTACGAAGAATAAAAAAAGAAGGTACAATAAACCAAGGCGAGTGGAACACGCCAGGCAAAAAGCGACCACGACAGCGAACTGTAGCCAACCTTGATGATTTTGATTTATCAGCAATTCGCAATAAAATCAATGAATTTTACTGCGTCAAAAAACAAGTTCCTACTTTACGAAGTTTGCTTGCAGATTTAAGAGAATCAATTGGATTTACTGGAAGTCATGAAACATTGAGACAATTATTACTCAAAAATGGATTTGAGTTCAAAAAGAACCAAAATGAGAGAAAAATTCTTATTGAAAAGTTTGAATTGTCTGCGTGGCGACATAGATATCTTAGAACAATTGATGAGAAGCGGAAACAAGGAAAATTAATAGTTTACCTTGATGAAACATACGTACACCAAAATTATAATGTTAAAAAATCATGGCAAGGGCCATCCACAAGCGGAGTCATTGATAAAATATCTTCAGGAAAAAGGCATATTGTTGTCCATGCTGGATCTGAAAAGGGTTTCATTCCCAATGCATTGTTAGTATTCAGCACCAAATCTAAAATGGCCGATTATCATGATGATATGAACAGAAATAATTTCATGAAATGGTTACGTGAAAAATTAATACCTAACCTAACCCAGCCCAGTGTCATTGTCATGGACAACGCTAGCTATCATGTAACACAAATCAATAAGCCACCAAATATGAATAATTTAAAGGCTGACATTCAGAAATGGCTAATGGAAAATGGAGTTCATTATGAACCATACTTCACGAAGGCTGAGCTTATGTGCCTTGTCAATGAAAATAAAACAACTCCGATATATGAAGCAGAAGAAATATTAAAAGAGCATGGTCATGAGGTGTTGAGACTTCCACCATATCATTGCGACTTAAATGCAATCGAACTTATATGGAGCTTGGCAAAACGAAAAATTGCTAGCAAGAATTTAGGAATTCCAGGCGAAGAAATGGAGAAACTAATAAAAGAATGTTTTGATAGTGTCACAGTCAACGATTGGAAAAAATGCACAGATCACACTATTCATGTAGAAAATGAGTATAAAGTTCGGGACAAGGTAACGGAAACGGAATTGGACCCTTTTATAATTTCTGTGCGTAATGATGATACTGACAGTGACTTCTCTTATGAAGGTATTGAATTTCTAGATTCTGATTTTGGTACTGATTCTGGTTAATAAATACTTAATTCGAATTTTTATTTTTTATTTATTCCACAAGAAATATACTTGTACAAAATACACTAAAACAACTATACAGCCAGGTAATGCAGTCAGTGTCTTGGGGACCATTCCGCGGGCGGACTTGTTGGAAGGGATGATTTTTTTATAGTTGTTTTATTATTATTTCCATCTTTTTTATTTAAGTAGTTTAGTATCCTTTTCTTAAAGGTATTGTTGTTAGTGTATTTTGTGCATACTACCTGATTTTTTTATTTTAATAATGTAAATAAATGACCCTTAGTAAATATTTTAGTCCTAATACCACAAAAATTGGTAGGCAAAGCCTACCTCAGTTTGTGAGCACCAGACATTTCCTGGCTTTTAACACATTGTTTCAACCAAAGTAATTAAAAAAACTACATAAACTCAAGTATCAACCTTAGTTTTCAGCGTATTATCAGTGTTGACATCTAAAAGATTTTTGAAAATACCGCCTTTTTGAAGGGACACGACTCGCTTGACAGACTCTACTTTTGCGTTGTTTACGAATTTGTTACCTGGTTAACATCGTCGGAAACAAATTTTACGTCAATGGTTGACATAGCAACCCTTTTTTTATCTTTTTGTCTTTTTGATTATTACACCGAATCACATGACGCCGCTCTAGTTTTTTTCTTTTCTACATCTCACACCCCGGAACCTACAAGGTTTTGTGCATAAAACAATTATTTAATATACTTTTATAGAGTAAAAATTTGAGAACATATGAATAACCCATGTCACAACACAATTGAATTTAGTTAATACATAAGCGACAAAACACTATGTAAAATATACTTATACTTTCAAACGATTACCAATGCACTTTAAAACCTATTAGCAATATAAGCTCTTGAAATTGATACCAATACATTAACGTAGAGAAATAAAGGTGGCCCCAGTGTGCGTCCTTGAGGCAAACCTGACCTTTGCTCTCTTCTATGACCGTTTTACAAGCCATTGCCGGTCACAGGGTGAGCAATGTGTTTTACTTTGTAACTTAAGTGCTTGTTTGATGTCGTGAATCGATTTTGCGAAGTTAATTAGTTAGGAAGAAGGTTTAGAGACACCAATTTGTTGTGTTGCATTCGAAAACAAACGTGAAAGGATAAGATCGTAATTTATAAAGTACCTTGCATGCGATTAATTTTAGATAGGTCAATTTTTCAATAATCAAACAGATGGTATCAATTGGAAACTAGGATTTCCTGTACTTGTGCATGGAATATGACCACCTATTAACCGCACGGAGAATATAAAATAGCTTACTATCTGAATCATCTAGTCAGGGTAAGATAAAATAAGTCTATCCTCACTTGTTTAATATTCCAAATACTGAAGTAATGACTTGAGTAACATGGACATAATTGTATTCTCTAATCCATGTTTTCGGGAAGCTCCAGTTAAAGTTTTAACAAGTGCTTAACTTAATACTCGAAGCGGGTAAAACAATCCATTAGTTAATTGAAACAACGAAAAGCAATAACAACCAAATTAGCTACGGGGGAACAGAATGGTTTTTATTTGTGACTAATGGATAATTATAAGAAGAGAAGTGGAGCTCAATTTAATATCACTGTTATTCTAAGCATTACACTAAATAGAGACCATTTGCGATTGTAGGCCTTTGGTAACTAAATATTTAACCTTCGACACAAAAATAGGGGTGTTTTATGCTTTTGAATCCTTCGTCTGTTTGCCCGTGGCATCGTAGTTCTAAAACGGACAGATCGGATCAGACGCGATTTTTTTAAATCGTGACCTTGTTCAACTGGGATGGTTTAACCTATACCTAACCCATTTAACCTAGATATTAAATGAAAATCGATAAGGCCGTTAAGAGTTGTCTATCAGCCTATAAAATAACAGATTACGTTCCTTTCTTCTTCTTAAATAAGCAAGTTGTTTCGAGTAAAAAGCGGTTTCTCTACTCATCACGAAGGCCGCATAGTTTTTGAGAATTACATGTCATCGTTTGGTGTGTATTACTTAGCCAATGTGTGTACATTACGCAGGTCGATTAGACATGAATGAAGCGGTAGTGAACGATAGTTTGTGTTCATAATAGAATTAGTATTTACAGCAGTGATATGAACAACTTAAAATTACGAGTATTTACAAAACAGCGAACTCTAGGTCAGCAACACAGAGATGGTGTCAGTTTTGTTCATTATTTCGTGTCAGCTTTCCTGAAACTACGTAAACGTGTGGCACGAAAGCGGATTGAGCTTGTTTCAACTGCATACAAGCGCATTTGCGTGAGTAGCAATAAGCTGGGAATGTGTTAAGTGCTTCTGTTAACCTGCATGCATCGTGGTAAATGTTCCGGTATGAAAGTGGTCGTTTTTAAAATGGTAAAGCAATCTGGCCCTCTGTTCTAAACAGTAATACCATAATGCCTTTGACATGTTATCGTCTTGTGAACGTTACGATAGCTCTTATTTATTTGACAGTAATAGCGGGATAGTCAAAAACAATATTGTTTTATTTAGAAGAATAGAGGGCCTGGTACGCTAAAATGTTTGAACCCCTTCGGAGCAAAATGTACAAAACACAAAATGTACACTACACGCAAAAAGTAAACAATGGCAAAATGCACAATACGCAAAATGTACACAACGCAAAATGTGCAATAAGAAAATAGTTCAACACGCAAAATGTACAAAAAATCGAAAAGAGTGTATTAGTGTTCAGTAATAGCTGGTAACTATCAAATGAGTTAACGAATTATATAAAACTAGCTTTCCACCCGTGACTCCGTCTGCACTTTAAATAAAACAATAAAATGCCGGACTATACAGCCCTATGACCCGACATATATTTTTTTGGTGCATCGTTGAAGAGTTATCCGGTCAAAAGAGCAAAATCTCACATGTGCTAACAAGTTTTTATTAGCATGTAGAAAAGGAGTACCTTAAAATTACCAGCTATTACTGAAGTCTGAACACTAATACACACTTTTCGTTTTTTTGTACATTTTGCGTGTTGAACTATTTTCTTATTGCACATTTTGCGTTGTGTACATTTTGCGTATTGTGCATTTTGCCATTGTTTACTTTTTGCGTGTAGTGTACATTTTGCGTTTTGTGCATTTTGCTCCGAAGGGAACGTAAAGACATAAATAGTTCTATGTCAAATACATTCCCGTAATAATAATTGGGATAAGCTTTTGTCGCCGACCGTACTGAATCAGCTCAGCCATCATCTGCTAAGAAACCCAACTGCTGATGTGTTTTGTCTGAGACACCGCCATTTGTGAAAACAGGGTAGTATATCTATCGTGAAATGCCTCTTTACCGATGGACATTACGTGCTCCACAAAACGTTCAATGATCTTCATTCAACGTATAATTCTTCTACAAGACCTCTATATCTTTTCGGGGCGACGCTCGTCTGTGACCCTATTCTGCCGTCCAATAGAAAAAAGGCAGTATAAGAGTATGAAGTCCATATGCGCATACGCCTTTTTGTTTTAGTCGGCATTATAGGTTGTTTGTATATTATCGACGCACCCTCATATCGATTGTGCTTGATAATTGAATTTGCAGAGTTTGCCTTGGTTGAACGTGCATTTGGATAGCTTAGGTATTACTTAGTTATACCTATATCTTCCCAAATAGGTTTCGAGATAAAGGCAAGCGTGGATATTAATTCATTCAACTTAAGAGTTATGTGCTGGTAATTGTCACTTTTCTTTGTTCTCTGCCAGGTTTATCACCTCCCGTCCGGCTTCCGTCTTATTTGCCTAAAATAAATAAGCCTAGGCCTTCCTTTACTCTTTCTTCTCCGATATTACCGTCAAGATTTTTTAAAAAGGAACTGTGTGTCGTATCATGTGTAGAAAATGCCAGAATTCATTATTTAAAATCAAACAACCCATAAAGACTAAAGATCAATTTTACAGTTGAAAACTCAAACGACCTGGTATTTAGTAAAATGGCGTGTTAATTACATACCACACGCGACCCATTACGGCAATAATTCCTTGAAACTGGAGTAAACGCTAACAACGTTAGTTAGTTAGTTTTAGTGCCGCGGATTGTATATTTCATTGAAAATCGACTCGATAGCGAAGCATTTGGCATTCAATTGAAGGTCAAGCAAATTTGAATGGCGAAAGTTATTGTAATCGTAGTATAGTTGAAAATTGATAGAACAGGAGATCCCGGCAAAGTGAGAGTCCGATTCGCATTCAAAGGGTTCCGTATCACGCCAAAAACACGTTTCTTGTATGGGGACCCCCTTTAATTTTGAAATTTACTTATTTTTTGTTATTATAGCGGCTAGACTCATCATTCATTTTGTATTACGGTTCATGAGATACAGCCTGCTGACAAATAGACGGACGGACAGCGGCGACTAAGTAATAGGTTGCGTTGGCACGACTTCTGATTTCATCAATTGATAGAAGAGGTTTTCAAATATAGTGGTACAGTCACCAGCAACAATATGATCCAACTTTGGGCTCACAAATATCGGACACATCTTCACTGCTAGGGTTAAAAGAGCGTGTCAGGTATTTTTAAGCGCAATGTTGGATAATATATAATTGTAGTATTTAGTGAAACACCAACATTGTTGAGACACGTATAATTTTTTTATCTTGCGTTAATGTTATACAGTGTGTTCGGCTTCAGCTCTTAGATGGAAAAGGGACGGGTCCACCTAAGTTTTTATTTTTTACATATTATATAAAATGCGTTAACATCCACAGTTAAATAATTGCTGGTGACTGTACCGTCAAGACAATAATAATTCAGTATAAAATTGCCACGTGCCATGTAATGTTATTTACGATTGTCATCTATTAATATACAACCTACATGTTTACACGTATAAGTAAGCAAACTTCAGCCCTTAGCAATAGGTAAACATTTATGCATTTTCTTTGGATTATTTGCGGATCTACGTACATACATGAATATGTAAGTACCGAATGACGTTTGTCTTGTTTTGTATTTTATATTGAAATAAAACGTCACTATAATTTGAAATTCATGCAATCCAGTCTACAAACAACACAAAGCGAAATATTTCTCTCTAAATAAATGCTTCGGCCAGTTTGTTATTCAAAGAGAAAGTTTCATGGCTCTTCCCATTTGTCATTTTTTCTCGACAGATTCATAAAATATTTTGATTTCGATAATCTTAGGCGTCAATTGTTGTCAGTCAGTATTTTTGATGTCCTTGGAACATATTGTTACGACCTCGGCTATACATAAAATATGTTAAAGTTTGCATTATTTTCTCGAATCATTATATACAAAATGTTGTCAACAGGTAAATGTAATAAAGTTAGGTTGTTTAACAAGTATTGATCCGAAGGTAGAGGCCTTGCAGTTCATTGACCCCGTCCAACTCGACGCACTACAGCGCTAAACAGGTAAAGCATTATGGTAGAAAACGTCAATACAATAAAGAAAACATACATCTTCATGTTATTAAAGTTGCATAAAATAAACATACGACTTATTATATATTGTTGGTAGAGGATTTCGTCCACTGTTAAAATCTGCATTTATTCATGAATAAGAAGACTGGCGGCATACTTTAGTACACCCAAAGCAAGATACTCGTTTTTTTTTAATGGCGTAGAGAAAGCAAACGAGCACACAGGCCACCTGATGATAAGTGGAAACTGTGACCCCATAGACATTCACATTCACAAGACTGCAAATGCATTGCCAACCCTGAGAACTAAGATGGAATGCCTCTATGCTAGTCATAACACCGGCTGTCTTATCCCCAAATCGGAACACAACAATGGCGGCAGATTAATGGATAAGATGGTGGTAGCGATTCGGACGGACACAACCCGCAAAAAAAACTACTATTAGTTATTCATTTAACTTTTAAGTCGTTTATGAATACTCAGCTTCGTGGTGGTAATAATCATATTATAATCTAAGCGTGTTTCAAGCGTTTGTAGTTACAATCGACTACGCTGTGGTGTTTATTTTCTTTGATCGGAAACAGAGAATGCAATCATAAAACGCGATAATGCCATTTGCAATTTCATAACGCCAGATGGCAATGATGCGGTAGAGAGCGATGACACAGTGACATGGAACGCAATGGCGGAAAACCGATTATTGTTTTTTTATCAAGAAGTGGAGTAGGTCTTTTATTGGCTACTAAAGGTTCCTGGGGCAATGTCCTATTTTCCGGGTTAAAAATGAAATCAAAAGCATCCTATGTCCTTCCCCGGGAATCAAGCTATCTACATACCAAATTTCATCCAAACAGGTTCAGCAGTTTAACGTGAAGGCGTAAGAAAGAGACATTCATTGTGTCAGTGTTTTTTAGTCCAGAATGTTATTCCTTCATACTCGTGAAAATAATGATAATGATTGGTGATAAGTAATACAGAAAACTCGCCAGCTGTATCCACACTGTATCGCTAGCATGAGAGAATAGGAGCGGACTGAAAACCAGCGCTGCCAGCTCCCGCGCCCACGCTCGGAAGCGCAGCATTTACTGAGTCGGCTCCTTTTACCACATGTCATAATATGCCTTTGTTTTTTTAGTATTTGTTTTGTTAATTTTTGTATTGTGTGGGTGTGGTAAATGTGGTAATAAATAATTTATGTTTTCATTTCATTCCAATTATTCGTGAAATTGAGTTGTTCGTAAATCAATAAAACCACTTGTCGATATTTACTTCTAAACTTACTAGTTTGAGAGGGATAAATATATATAGGAAATTTCCAAAATGTAGGAAATTGAGTCACATCATAGCCTTTTCTTGGACGTTTTGACACTATGGGATCTTTCGCGAAAATTACCGTAATCTGCAATAGGTATTCCCACTTCCCACGATTCTTTCATCATATGAGCATAGCTTACCATAGTTTTGGGTATAATGTATTCAGACTCAGTCCTTTGACATCATGAGTTGGCTCTCTACGTCACTCGGCCTCGGACGCCCTTCCACCTTCTAAATAAGATGGTGTAAATTTGGACGGACGAATTCAACAAAGTTCCCATTCTTCATTCTAGCTACAAAAGGAACCCTAATAAAGTCAACAAGATCAAACATTATTAAGTAATCATTACATGGCTGCCGTTTTATAAACAGAGTAATTAACCTGCGCTTGCGGTCTTTAACCTGAACAGATAATAACATGTAATTCACCTGATAATGGGTGGCAAACATCTCAGCGCAACTAAATCAATGATTTACCATTGTTTTTTATGTGCAATCAATAATTCAAATTGACTAGTTTGGCTAATCTCTTAGAAATTAAATAGAGATGAATGATTCAGGAAATGCGTGCGTTGATAAAAATAACCATACGAGTGGAGAATAGTCGTGAAGAGAGTAGAGAAAATCAATTAACCCTTGTATCTCGGGTAGATTGTTTCAAGAAAATTGTTTTTTTTTTCAATGTCACGGATGATTTTAACATAGGACCATATGTATAATTTATGGCAATAATATCGGAGCGGAGATATTAAAGATTGAAGTATCAGTTTTTGGTACTAAAAGTACGCCCAGGTATGAATGTTTATGTATGAATGTTTATGTTTTAATATCTATATGTTTATTTTCAATAATTCTATAGTAATTTACCACTTTTTGTGTTGTTACACAACTTGAGTGTTGCCAGTGATGACTTACGGATCTGAAACGTGGGCGCTAACAATGGGCCTCATAAGGAAGCTCAAAGTCAGTCAGAGGGCTACGGAGAGGGCTATGCTCGGGGTTTATCTGCGTGATAGAATCAGAAATGATGATATCCGCAGTAGAACTAAGGTTACCGACATAGTCCGAAGAATAGCTAAACTGAAGTGGCAGTGGGCGGGGCACATTGCTCGCAGGACTGATGGCCGATGGGGTCAGAAGGTTCTGGAGTGGCGTCCGCGGACCGGAAGACGAGCTGTAGGTAGGCCTCCAACAAGATGGAGTGACGACCTCGTGAGGATCGCGGGAGCGCGGTGGATGCGAAAAGCACAAGAAAGGTCTGAATGGAGAGCCTTGGGGGAGGCCTATGTCCAGCAGTGGACGTCGTTCGGCTGACATGATGATGATGTTACCACTTTTACGAATGGCCGTTCACCTTGAAGATGTATGACTTACAAATGACAACACTTTTACCCCTTTAAAGCTATTAATTTAACGCCACGGCAACTCAATGACTTTTGTACCCTGGAACGAACAAGTTTCAAGTTCTGGACTTCCTTAAGAATTGTCTCGCCGTCTAAGGTTTGCCGATGAGTTGTTATCCCTTTCAGGTAGCCTTTACACATCTTTTGGAGAAACTTGTCGAAATTCGACATTACGTACTCCTAGTAGGTAGTAAGACAATGTAAGAGAAAAGAGAAGAAAACCTTCCTGGTTTGACGTGAAGAGTCTCGTAGACCCGATCTTTGATCATAAAAATAAAGGTGCAGTTTTGTACACATAATTTATAAGTAAATACAGATAACGAATTCAGCGATTCGTAAGCGCGTAACTTTCGTCTGTCAGTTTACATAACGCCATGACAGTTGCGCAGTGTCATCGATTTACCAGACGGTCGTTTAATAACGGTAGGGTATTATAATCGGCAGAGCGCGACTCTTCCGTATTGTAATAAACAGTATTGAATAACTAGTTAATGTTGGTACGAGTATAATCGACGGTTATGTTAGTTTTTACAGCGGTTTATAATGATTCGTATTCGAGTTTTTATGAAGATATTTGAATTTAGAAATTACTACGCGAAAAAATAATGCAAGTCGTAGCCATTCGTGAATCTGCGCAAAAAAGATCATACTAACAAAAAAAACTCTACCTTTATTCACGGTAAAAAGCAAATCATTTTTGACCTGTTATCGTATTGTCTACGTTTTGATAGCTCTTATTTATTTGACAGTAATGGCAGCCGAATTAAAAAAACTACCATAACAGGTCAAATACGATTTGGTATGTACCGCCTAGAACACAGGCGCAGTTGGCCTGGCCTGTTTTTCTAATCAATGTGTTATGAATACTTTTAGATTCTGATAAACTTACACTCGTACCATAGTATAATCAGTAGCTCATCTTCAAACAATGTATATCGCGCAGCTTGCTTGTGTGCGTGCGGTGCGTGTCTCGACCGTACGTACCGCAAGCCACCACTAGCAAAAACAACAAGACGCACCAAGCCGGTTTGGCCGTCGCCGCGTTTGATTGCGTGCGTATTAAGTAACGAGCGACGCACATCGACGCAACCCTAGCGGCAATAGGTAACAGAAACTCCTAAATAGCCGGACGCAGATTACTTTTCAATTTATACTATGCTCGTACTATAAAAAATAGATAAAGTAGCTTTGACATACTATTCCCAAAGCCTAAATAAGTTGAACCTAATTCTTGTGTCAATAGTTATCAAGTTACATTGCGAGATGAAATGTCATCCGCACACATAGAGCTATTTCGGTCGTGACTATACCGTCTAAAATCATAAAAACTATGACATTCATATAATAAAATAACTTAAATTTGGTGATTACAGGGAGGACAAGTTAAAGAAAAAAACGTTATAAATAATCTTGCTGTAAAAAGTAATAAGAAATAAAGTAACTGGAAAATTACAGCGAGTTTTTTATTTATTCACCCCGTAATCTGTTTGCGCACTCGTCCTGAATACAGAAATTCGTTTTGCAACTGCATGCATGCAGCTAGAAATTGGGTGAGGATGCACTTTATTGAATTGCACATTTATAATTCATGACAGAGTAGCGACTTTCTGGAAAGTTGTTGAATAACAGAGGAAAGTAGATGACACTCACTTTTGTTCTTTTTGCTAATTGTTTTTATTTTAATAATGATTCAATAGGCAAAAATTCAAAGACTGAATAGTGACGAATTACAAAAAATCCTTTCTATGAATTTGTAGGAAAAGTTTACGCCATTATTTTTTAAATACTTAAGGATAACAAAACTATATGGATTCAATCACAATTAAACCAGTAGAAATACCAAAAGCTACCTCCAACGTCTGTCACCCTACGATACCGTCGCCTACGTACTCGTAGGACTCTACATAAGTTTGAACTAGACACCTATTGCGTTCAAAAATTTGTCTTATTACAACAGTCTTGACCTTCCTATCTAAGGAAAAGATTGACGCAGCCTGCTGGACCGTCGCTTCGAGCGCTACGTCAATTCCAAACATTTTGACAGTTTTAGACAATCGTTTGCTTTAGCGTTATGCATCTTGTCTAGCCTGCCCGAGCCCTACTTTATAAATCGAAGTGCGAAGTTACGTTAGTGGATCCCTGTCACTCGTTATTCGAGACTAAATCGAGGGAAAGGGATGCAGCTAACGTAACTTCGAACCTCAATTTTAAAAAGTACGCACTAAAACTGCACGCCCTAAAATATTATTTGTACGCTACAACGAGACGACCTAAACTCGCCGGTTATTAACTTTCTGAACGAATTACGTCAAATACAAAATGTGTCACTCCACTCGCACGCCAAACATGTTTGCTATGTTATGCAAATTACAATTTAATTCCTATGAAACAAAGTCTCCTTCAATTTTCAACTTGTGTCGGCTGTGGCAGACGGTGGCATCAGTGGCGCGTCTTTCAATTGTGGCGTTCAAATTTCAAGTTGTAACAGAATCACCTACCTGCTTAACAGCCCCATCCACATAATCCTCGCAGACATTCTTCGCGAAGAAGGTCTCGACGGGGAAGGTCCGTCCAGGGATGCTGAAGGTCGGCACGTTCCCGAAGAACGTGGAGAACTTGTTGGAGTCCATGGTGGCTGAGGTCACGATCAGCTTCAGGTCACTGCGGCGGGCTACAACCTGGAAAGGGAATGTTATTAGAATCGCTTTGAAAATGATTAGATTTAGGAGATCTTTAGGTATGTTAGTCCTCTATGCGTTCCTAAACCTTGGATCAGATTGTGATTAAACTTTGGTACGGTGTTTGGAGTACGCACGCCAGGGTTTTTGGACAAAAATCTATACCTATTTTTAATTTTACGTGGCAATGCAACGCATGCTGGGTACAGCTAGTTTTACTAATCCTACTAATTTACTTGACATTATAAATGCAAAAGTATGGATGTTTGTTACTCAATCACGCCAAAACGGCTGAGAAGATGGCACAGAGATAGATTATAGTCTAGACATCATTAGACCAAAAATATTTCCCCCTTAAAGTAGGCATTTGTGTTTTGCACAGAAATCCGCGTGCGGTAAGAAAAAATGAAGTTTCTAGTGAGCTCGTACCATGTATGATATATGTAACAACGAAGAATCTTTGTTTTATTCTTTAGTAACCGAGGGGTAGGTGTTTAATATATCCTAACATACGAGATCCGATTAGAAACTGGCCGCGTTAATAATAGCAATTGCTTTTATCCGATAATTTCACGCGCGATCGGACGCTGTTTTTGCGAAATCGCTACAAAAACGTTTTCTTTCGCCGTATTGTAAAGTTGTCTGACAAAGCAAAAGGCAGAAAAACAAATCACAGCTTCTTTGTGTTTATTTATAACTCCGTTTGCACGAGTCCTTTTTGGCGAGGTCTTAGTGTTAATTTTAAATAACTATCGTGATATCGTTCCGTTGACTAGAGTGTGTATTGGAAAACGTACTTAAACACCAAGGACGATTTTTTTTGCAGGAATAGTAATTACGATACGTACGTGTATAAATAATCATAGATTTTAACGATATGTCACCTTCAAAAGTGTATGAACTAGAATGAAAATGTGTGCCACGAGAATTCTTGTCTATGTTTATAACAATAGATAAGTAATAAACAGTGGTAATATTCAGTATCTATTGGACCCTATATTCAATACGTTTTAGTTAATACGATCGATAGAATACAATTCAATATATTTCTCATCATTTTACATGGCTTGGCAACAGATTGTCAGTAATAAATTGGATCTAATTAGGGTTTCAAACGTTGGGTTTTATTCTCTCAGGCCCGCTTCCAATATTCAAACCCCAGTTAGGTTTGGTTACTTCTGTTTTAAATTTGATATTTGCGACATATAAAATACTAGCGACCGGCCCTCGCTTCCCTTTAGTTTATGTTAGTTTCCACACACGTACATAAACCAGAAATTAAATTTTACTGATGCATGGTGAAAACCGTTTCAAAATCCGTTTAGGAGTTAGCTAATATACAGATAGACAAGAAGACGCGGGGCCGACTTTGATGTATACCATGTAAAGTAAGATGTCAAATTTTAAACTGAAGTAACAAAATGTATCCGCTTTAAGAGACTCAACCAAGATAGATTTCCTCTTCATCATCATCATATAGGCCGGAACACGTCCACTGCTAAAATAGACTTTCCGCAAAGTTCTCCACAGTGATCAGTATATGACTGGTCACTGTGGAGAACTTTTAATCATGATAATTTCTCTTAGTTTTCATAAAATGAATAACATAGCAACGATATTAATTATATCAACTGAAGCTGACAGTCATCATCATCATCATCATGTCAGCCGAAAGACGTCCACTACTGGACATAGGCCTCGCCCAAGGCTTTCCACTCAGACCGGTCTTGTGCTTTTCGCTGAGTAGAAAGCCCAGGGTAGATTTTTCAGGCGGTTGATCTCGAACTTACTGTCTGAAAATAACGTTTCAAGCTGATAGTAACAGCAGCAAAATTATTAGTGATTCACAATCATGTAATAGGTAACCAATTTATGTGTACGATTATACTAAATATAGTAATGTATATTACACATATGCAGACACAAGTCCAGCTCGCGAAGGAGTGCAGTAGTATAATTAGACATTATTTAACTTTGGATTTACCGCTGCGTAACCTTGGACTGTGAAATCGATAGGTGTACGATCTTGTTGATAGAGCTATTAGGGGCTCCCCAGACTTAAAGTTTTCCTGCAACTCCAAGGCTGATCAGGCCTGCAATCAAAATCTATGAAGCCCACAAATTAGGATTCATGCGCCGTCCGTAATGTTCGTACGGCCGCCTTTGAAAAGTTCTTTTCAGATAGTTAGTTCGAGATCAATCGCCTGAAAAAATTCTACCCTGGGCTTCTACTTAACTGGGTAAAACCATATTGCCTTTCAAATGTTTGAGAATAGAGGTTCTGTAGGATTATTGGCTGATAAGTTTTGACTATCGCCAGGCCTCTTGCCGGCCATCTGCAACTGTACAGCAGATTTGGCCATGACTGCTGTGAGGCGGCGGACTGTCCGGCCGAAACCTGTTCATACAGGTCCGCGTTGCCGCATGCCACTCACTAGCGGTTCGAAAGAAACTTCGTAAAGCATAAGAGAAATGATAGTCTGTTTTCTAACTGACAGTGGAAACTAAGAATAGGAATACATATAATGAGTTTCATAGAGCCGATGCGTCAAACATGAAGCCACCAATGGAAGCATGGGGTAATCTTTACACGCACACAAGCGCATAAAAATCGTACTGAGTAGATCAAATTTGGTTTAGTTTGAAGTGCACCATATTGGTGTGGACTAGGTTTCTATCTGTAATTATTCTAAGCTTTAAAGTAAGCGACCAAAGACCACGCAAAAAATAGTTATTTGTGCAACAAGAGAGCAAAGTTGGTTTTTGCTTGCTTAATTCAAAGAAACGAGATGCAAATAACTTTGGAACTAACTCATGTTGCACGTATCAATTTTTACCTCAGCAGAGAACATTACCCACAGGTAAAAAAATACAACATGGTAAAAATTTAACCATATGTATACCCACCCACCCTACCTCCCTCCTATTTATATTGACCCAACATTTTCTCGACATTTCTTTTTAAAATAAAACGCACGCAGGCACGCTCTTACCAAAATCCAAGTTTGCTCACTGTCTTTTAACAGCAATACCTGCCTGTTTCAGGTGCTGAGGTGGAAACGTAATATCTATTCGCTTATGGGTAACAGGTTCGTTGGAGAGATATCTTTAACAGAATAACAAGCTCTATCAGCAGCCTCCAGAACTTTCGGATCCCTTGTTCACTTGATTAAACCTAACAATATCTTGCCTCCCAGCTTGGCTCAACGCCACGGCGATTTGAGCTCAATAACGCAGAAAATTGAGTTCGCTTTATATTGTAACGATGAAAATTGATTGGCTGGCAATGTTATACCCGTCCGTAATAATTTTCGATACGAAATATGGAGCTATGTAGTCAATTCCAAGTCTATTTATTATAAAAGTCAGACGAGTTTTATGCAATCCTCCTGTAAATCTTCAATCATATCTTCATAAATATAATTTGTGTTACGAATTGTTTGGTCATGGATGTTTTCTAATTAAGTATCTGTTTACATTTGTTCTTGCTTCTGCTGGCGACTTAGTTCGCGTAGAATTTGTAATTCGGTACCCTTCCTATGGGAAGAGTATATTTTTCGGGATTTAGTAGCCTATGTAATATTTCTATTCTAAAACTCATTCATAACGAATATAGTAACAGTAGTACACACGCATAAATTAACAAATTTTCTCATTTATAATAGTATACACACTGCAGTGTCACGGCTTTTTCTTCGAACGGTCAGACTCGCTGTCGTGTGTCTCGATTGCTCTTCCAGAGCCAAGTTTGGAACCAGGTCAATTTGTGTATAAATCGAAAACGGCAACAATTGAGACGATACTCGATTTAATAGAGATAAATTAAAGCTTGGCAAACAAGGGACCCGATTCTACACTGGCCTCTAAACTTATTAATTTTATTTAGGTGTCGCTAAAACACTTTGCTATTCTATGAGCAGCTGTCATAATCAAATGACAGCGCTATTTTGAAACTGACGCTTCTTATTTTAGGCGGTCTATTAAACTTTATATTGACATTTTTTAATAGCACTTGTTAGATCTGTCGTCTAAATTATGACTAAAAATTAGACAATTTAGTCTTAGGCTATTTAAGCGATGCGCACGTAGAATCGGGTCCAAGGTCGCAGGCTGTACTGCGCGGCAACATAACACCGTTTTAGCATCAGTAGTTTTTGTACAACTTGTAAAACCTTGAACATTTATGTTAAGCTGTCGATTTAAATGTAACATTCCAGATCAACGACCTTCTCAACAGGACCAAAGTTTATTTCATCAGCAGGAAAAACAGAAGATTTCCACACTAACTTTACAAACAACGCAAGATTCCTGATGTCGAAATTTCTACGACGCTAATAAAAATCCACGTCGCAAAGACGACGAATGAATATAAAGAAGGGACAATGCGAAAGACTCCAGTAAATTGATTAAACCCTACGTGGTATTTTAACAAGATCGAAGCGGAAATGTCAAGCATTGAAAACATGAATAAAGATGACAGGCAGTTTTAAAGAAATGTATATTATGGCACAAGCTACGTAAAGAACGTTTGAATACTTGATGACAAAAAAAACACTGAAATTGCAATGGTTGAAATGAAATGAATTGAATCAATACATTCTACGGAAAATGCGTAAATAGAATTATACATAGAGTTGCGATCTTATATAATCTTGATCTGAGTTTTGGTGAGCATGGAAGAGCTGAGAAAGGTCAAACCCAAGCTATATCGTTACGATTGATATAAGACTATTGTCAAAGCGGAACCTAACACCGGTTCTAAGAATGCCTACTAAGGGTTCAAGTTTATAAAACAAAGGATGGGCCAGTGACTGAGATTGTCAAAACAATCGTCGAGTTAGATGACTGGACTATTGGAACTTCCTTAGGTGTTTCTCAATAGTAGACGATAGTAATTTAATGTAAAATTCAAATTAATTATCTAAAACGTATTAAGAATACCTCACCACCAACCAACCACTTAGACTAGCGTAGGCTACTATGACACTGCGTCAAAATGACGCAGTAAGTCAAATTCTAAAAAGCTTCTTAGGATTTATTTGACTACGTTACTTTGACAGAGTTCCATAGCGGCAAAATGGATTCGACTGACTTTACGTCCGTGGAAGTAGCAGGAAACAGACGTAAGAAGTCGCGGGCGACCTCTGGTGTTCAATATTTATTATTGTGATTGGTGATTTATATTTTGCCTTGCAAATATACCTACCTATATATGATAAATATATTATGAATATTACGACAGTGTCATGTAAGAGTGACTTAAGCCGGAAACGCACTGAGAGCGAAGGCGGCGCGCCGTACAAAAAACACCTCCGCTTGCCACGCTTTGAAAACGCTGTTAAGCAGGAGAGCTGGCCCCGTACGGAGTCGGTTTAGCATACATCGGTGACTACAAGTGTTTCCACCGTGAACATATCTTTTAAAGGTACCGTTGTATACTAAACAGAGTCTGTACGGGGCCCACTGCACTCGCAGTGGAAACCCTGCTTTAGTATGGTATGGTATGACGCCACACAACACCGCCTGAGCTCTTAGTGCGTTTGCGGCTTTACGAGTTGTTTTCGCCTACCGACCTTCTGTTGTCCTTTTTTAATTTAAACAATTATTTTTTTCTATAACTTGTTTCGATGAACAGATTATAGTAGTCAACCCTACGTTTACTTGACAGTATTTCAGCATTGCAACACTTTCAAGTATAGCAATACAATGCCGAGTGAAGACCCATATCGATATCACATGAAATTATAAGTTCAACTTGGTGATGGTGCGGTGTGTGAGATTATTTAAATAAGTTTTCATTTTCATTTCGATCATATTTCACTTCTATGGAATCAATCGCCATTACATCCACCATCCGGAGTTACCTTACACATTACGAAGTCTATCCACCAGAACGTATTGTTCTGCCTGTCAAAAGCTGACAACCGCGTGCAGTTGTTTTCTATTTTCGCAGACAGATGGCATTGGTGAAAGTGAGACAACATGTTGATTGTAATGTCAGACGTAGATTACGTGCCGCTCTGTTTGCGCACACGCAAGCACTCTGCCCTATACCAAAAGGGCCCATATGCAGTTATATTGTGAAAGCAGTTCTGACTTTACATACCTACTACGGGAGAATTTAAACAGGTGCGATGTTTTACAGAATCCCCTGGGCGTGGAATTCAGTGTTTAATTGCCGCCTTATTATGTAGGAGATAAGAAGATAAAAATGCATGCGCACATTACTCAAAGAACATTATTCAGTCAAGGCTTCGGTTGTGATACAAATAAATGTACAACGTTTATTTTTCAAATGTCTTGATTAAGCGAAAGGTTTACTTTACTTTCCAAAGTAAAAAGGGCCACGGCGCATCTATTTATAGAAACAGTCGTATTGATTTTCTATTTTGTGTTGAGAGCAAAGCGACGATTCCTTTCCTCCGACGCGATATAATCTATTCTAGTCTGTTTTCAAACCTGAAGGATTAATTAAATTGCGTTACGGATAATTGCTCTTGGCTAGTCAACGATGAAGACATTAAAACTGCTTTTTATAAACATTGTGTCAAACATTCGGCCAACACACAAACCCATTCGTTTTGCACTTACACATATTTGAACCAACATCAGCCAATTCGAGTCACGTATCAGCTTACTTAGAAAAGAGACCGTTGGATGAATTAAATTTAAAATAAGAACATTCCGACCCGACGAGCCCCCAATCACGTGATATTACGAGCGTTCGAAAAATAAACGGTGGCGTCTCATTGGGCGTGTTTAAATTTAGAAACAGTATTCGATTGCTCGTCGATTTGTTCAACGCCGGATGACGGTCGCAATTATATTTTTGAAATAATCTAGAATACAAAGTTGACGTTGTCAATTGACCGTTGAAACGAGTAAACGCCAAGACATGGAACCTGTTTATCAAAACCTTGTAACTTGTATTTCAAGCGGAAATCTCTTTCCAATTATATGTATTAAAAGAGACTTCCACTTATATAACAAGTTACTTACAAGATTTTGATAAACGGGCTCCATGGTCATATTGGCCGTTACCTAGAATGGAAGTTCCATTGAAGAACGAAAGCAAACAGAGCAGTCGTAATGTTTAATCTCAAAACATCATCTTCGCATAACAATTGCAGGAACTTATTTATTTTCGTTCAGCACACAATAACGTAACTTGTAGAAACATGAGAAGGTTCCCGTGAATAATAAACTGCACGAACGTTACGTCACGGCCGGCCGACGTATGCTCTTGACATTGGTATTAATAAACGTTATTATGTACCTCGCAACTAGATCAAAAATACAAGAGATGTTTCTATTTCTATCGGTTAGTTAAAAAAAAACATAGATGCAGAGTTAGTTGCAGTTCAGTGTGACAAATGTGTCTCTACATTTTTGCGAAATTAAGTACATTAATAATTATTATGTAAATGAGCACCTTACGGAATGCAATATGTGTTTATACTATATTGTAGTTTGTTTGTTCGTTGTTTAGGTTTTTTTTTTTGATGAAATACATACCTGCAATTGCATATTATCTCCTGATGATTCTTGGACGTACAAAAACGAGAACAGTTGCAGAAGCGGAAGGACCATCGCATAGACACTAATTTCTAAATATCCCAGAGTTATTTTAGCTCATTTTCCAACTCGCGTTTCACCAGCGAAAAAGAAACTATTGTGGTTTTTACGATTATTAACAAGCACGTTAGTATAAATAAATAACTTATAACCACCACTTGATTATTGTTTGATGATACGGTGAGCCAAGTTGGTAGTGTCCCTGCCTACAAAGTTAGAGGTTCCGAGTTCGATTCACAATGAGCACAAGTATTTGTTCCAGAGTCTTGGAGGCTTTCAGTTTATGTGTATCTAAGCATTTACTTCCATTTACAAATATATTTATCATTGTCTAGTCTAGTACAAACCTAGAGGTGTTTGTGTGAGTTTGGCTGGTGATATTTATTTTGATTTATAAGTATTAGCCAAATCAGACAATGCTTTTATTTTAAATTATTCCAACCTTAGGCATGCTCTCTCTGCTGCTCTCAAGCCAATAAGATCGAACATAACGTTACGCGTTAAGCGTAATAAATTACCTAGCTAATAACGGTTCGCCCACGTGTTAATAGTTCTTCGCATACCGATCTCCTGGCTCATCTAGTTGCACACTTATAATATTTCATCGCGGGAAGTTGAAGTGCATAAAAAAATATTAAGAGGAAAAAATAAAGACCTAACGTTCGCATCCACGTGTATAGCATCTTGGTATATCAAGATCTTTTCTTGGACTTAAATTCGTCGACGAAAGAATAGACCAGCGAGTTTAAGTAGTCTTGGAAGCGTACAGATATTTTAGGGCGTGTATTCTCAATTGGGTAGCATAGCAGTAGCACGTTTGAGTTCGCTCGTTAGATAGACCGAACGAGAAGAAGCCTTTTAAAAAAAACCACATCTAACATAAAATATAATGTCTATAATAACCAAATCGTATCACAATTAAAAAACGAGTTCATACTTCTTGCCCACATAAAAAGTATCAAAAAGAAAATCTTTGGCAAGGTTGTAGGCTTACTCCAAGTTCTAATCCAATAACTGTGTCTAAAACAAGTCCCTACTCATAAAACCTAAGTATTTTACTGCTTTTTGATGTGTCATAAGCTACATTTGAGTTCGTGCCCTGTTAAAACTTGTCAAAGTTCAGGCAGTAAAAGGAACAGAGTTATACGAGTCACATAACTCTATCCCTGTCTACGTTTGAAATTTGGCAGAGTTCAGTACTTAAGGTTGTTAACCCTAGCTCGAAACCAAAGTCTAGCCGAACTAGGGCTGTTGCCAGTATGCCAAATAGGGCAACGCACCCATTACGGGAGGCAGTAACCTCTAAAGTATACATACTCCATTTTGGGCAAGTAGCATTCACTACAAGGCGATTTTTTTTTATATTAGCTCCTCATTTTGGTAATGCGAACTTTTTGAGAGTGGAAGTGTTGGATTTCGGACTAAGATTGTACGCGAGGCCATTATTTCGGTGAAATAAAAACTTTCATTTCTACCGCAGTGCTTATAAACGTGTTTTAGTTTAGGCAGGGCATTTCGTATCATAAACAAAGTAATAACTCCCGTCGTCGCTTAGTTGCGAAAAATTGGGAAGGTTTAAGTGGCTTACCTATTGAATTCTCAGTTTTCTTGCGCATCAAAACAATTTTTGTCACGCGACTGCAGCGAAGTAAAAATGGAGGACGAAACTTTTGGAATACCTAGTTCGGCAACGCATTTATCGTCTTATGATTGATGGGTCGCAGATCCTCTTTACCATCAGAAGGCCTGTGTGTTCGCTTGCCTTCATACAAATTAGTTATTTACAATCCAAGTTGAGCCTTTCATATCTAGTTTAAATCCTTAAGAGTGTGATATTGGTATAACTGAACACTCGGTCCGATACGAATACGGGTAGCGATATTGTTCCGCAGATTTAACGTAACTCGAGCACAAGTCGACGCCACCCCGAGCCAGTTGCCACCGGTTTGCACTGGTTTTGTGGCGTGTTAAACGCTAGCCCTTTATATGGCGCCATTACGGCAATAAACGATCGTAGGAAGCAGGTATTTACGATGTTTAGCAAACAAGGCCAATGCAGTCAAAAAATTAGAGACAATGAGATATCTTAGTTGACACGAATTAAACAAAATACCTAAGAAATTATGGTGCCTTAATCCTGCGGCCTCTTAGCGTTGTACGGTTGCGTCAAATCGTCAATGTAGGTACTATGGATTAATTTGAGTGTTTACCAGTTTGACATAGTACGTAAATTTGCCGGGTTATACACGTTCCACGGGTCATTAGTCGTGTCACGTCGTGAAATAGAACACGGCTAATTTACGTACTTATCAAACAAACATTCGAATTCCTTATTGGTATGTAAAATTAAATAGTGGAGCGTGATTTAAGATAACAAAGTGGAAACTAACAGCAGCAAGTTGGTTAGTAATTCAACTAACGTCTTATCAGGCTCGTATGGAATCAAGGCCCGTAATATGGTCGCTTTTATCGCGATGGATAAAGCATCCGTCACACTCGCACTTACACACTGGTCAGAAAGTGATAGAAGTTTTCGCAAGATGCTTATTCACTACAACCATAATCTTTAGGAGTAGCACCTGATAGTAAATGGGATCTGTGACCAATCAGAACTTAAGTTCCTTAAGTTCCTTTAGCATCAATGTTTAGTGTAGCGGTCTAACCTTTTGAACGCCTCAGACGGCTACAGCCGACACAAGTTCAAGATAAAAGTGACTTTGTTCAGTATAAACAAAGTGTAATTTGCATTGCATAGTAAATATTTATGGCGTGTGAGTGACAGATTTGTATTCGGCGTAAGGCGTTCAAAAACAATCGTTTAGTGAGCTGGACAGAATTGTTATTCTTCCATATAACTGCTACACATTTTGTTGTAAGACTTGTAAGATAACAAAGAACTCTATACTCGAGCACTTATCGTATATGTGCTAAGGAGCATTGCTAAAGTCAACGCTACCTAGTTAAACAGTAGAAACGAATACGACCTTAGCAGGAAATATAAAAGACAGAAACCATGTTCTGGTCAATCTGACGAGCTAAATCTAATAAATAGCAACTTCTAAAGAATACATTTTAAACAAGAGGACGCCCGCGTCTTTATATGCGTGGAAGTAGTTTCTAGCCACTCCCCCCTACTTTTTCCAGTTTGGGGTCGATTTTCAAAAAATCATCCCTGTGTCCAACGGTGTAGGCTGGGCGTTTTCTGTCAGTTAGTCAGTCACGGAAGTATAATATTAATATATATAGATAGATAAAACTAACATATGCAATACAACATGGAGGCGAAGTAATGGTTTTGTAGAAAAGCAGCCCAGCCACTCAGTTGAAGGCATAAACCAATTTATGGCTAGCTACAGTGATTGTTATTCAGGAGTGCAGACCCGCCTACGCCTTACTTGCCATCCAAGTAACAAGCGATTGGACAGTAAATATATTCAGTAAAAATGTTGGACTAGAATCTGTTACAAGAAAGAAGATAGAGGCAGAGCAGACTAAATGTGAATCTTTAACGCAATCACTGCCTACGTTTTTCAGACTTTCACCGAGTGCCTTGAATGAACGCGTATGTGCATTTTTGAAATACTCCCGAAATCTTTAATTACCTCCCCTACTTTTAGAGCTAATATCTATCAATCAAAACTGGTTAAGAACCAGGAACTGGTGGAGAAATTAACGTTTTATTTAAGAAAAAACGAAATCATAATCGGTTCAGCGATGTAGGGACAAGACAACTGGTGAAACCACTATGCTATAGAGGCGTTCCATCTTAGCCCTCGGAGTTGGCAACGCACCAACAGTCATGAGAATGCAAATAACTATGGGTCTTAATTCCCACTTACCATCAGGTGGCCCTTGCCAAAAATAAAGTTGTGGTATACTCCAATGTTATTCAGTTCCGCTTCCCTCATATCACTTACAGTAATAGAAAAGTGAACAAATCCACAAGCTGACATGCTACAAGCCACTCCATTACTGTTTGGTGAATTTATATTAACTGGAACACAGATTCCACGAAGCGCATCGCCAGAATTTACACCTTTCTCATTGTGATGTTTTTTTAGCGTTCCAAAGTCAAATCTGTCTTCTCGAGACTCAATAGAACTACAAATATGTTATTTGCCATCTTTATACATTTTAAATACGCTGAAAAAGTTGTAAAATAAAATCTTGTTTGTTTTTCTTTTTTTTCTGGTTCCGTTAGGCTTTGGAATCCTACACTGGGCATGGTCTGACATGCTCTTGCTTTTTGTATGAATGGCAACGAATTGAACATTCAGCCAAGGTCATTTCTACGAAGTTTTATTCAGATTTATTCAAAGACAAAACAAGGAAGTTACATAAAAGAAGTCTGTTAAAGAAAGACATGTAATTATCCTTATTACGATGTAGTATTTTCCTAGTGTTATATAGTTATAAAACTCGCTTGGTGGGAATTCATTCTAACATCAATGAGTCATGATAGACTGTAATTTATGTCAGAAATATCATTACGAACTATAAACCATTATAAATTATAGTTTTGACGGATCATTTAAATATGTAATGGTAATCTGATTTATCAATAGATGACGTTGTGAATTATTGTTTTTCTTTCGCTGAGAATCATTCAAGATCTCCAACGTCTCTATATAGTCAAAGGCATCACTTTTATAACTTCCCACTCACTTTCACGTCAGAATAGAAAGATTGGTATAAAAAAAAGAGAAAAACCAGGTAAAAGAGAAAAGGTTAGTTTTTGTTCCTCTTGCACTGGAATAGGACACCTTTTTGGGACATTAAATAGTACTTTGGGTTAGTTTTAATGGTTTAGTTTACTCAGTACGCGATCTATGTCGCACCCTGTTTTCCATCATCTATATAACAGTATGTGCAGTGGCATTTTGGCAAAGCGAAAACGTAAAGCCCCCCTCCACAATGGCCCATCATGAGCCATCATAGGGATGGAGTTATGCGTAAGAATGAGATACAAGAATATGCTGCTCGCTCTTATGTGTAAATGCGTCTCTTACGCTCGCCCATGATGGGCCATTGTGAAGAGGAGCCATAAAACGTAGTCTACTTTCGACGTTGACTAGAAAAAGTTATACATATAATTTCGCTGGAATTTGTACCGTAACACTTTTCCGGAATGTAATGGTTTGCGTATGGTTTGGCAACTGACTGTTTGACGTCACAATTGTCAATTTGCGTCATCGGATGTTGGTGGGCGATCACCTTTGTCTAAAACAATAGGAATTTGAATAGGATCTAGCGATTAATCGTAAAAACTAAAGTCTGGTGTAGGTGAAAAAAAACGGTAGTTATAAGCGTATGACGGAAACGGTGAAATTACTAGCTCAGAGACATTCTTAGTCCTTTATATATTCCTTATATAATTTATATTTTGCCTTCTTGATGCCGTTAAAAAAAAGATTAACGTGAAAACTGATCTGACAAAGATAAAAATAATAAAAACATAAACGTTAACTCATTCTAAGTAACTATGGTATGTTCAAATGTCCCCTAGGCCACTGCCGCCAAGAATGTTGCCATAGGGCTGGCTGCATTTCCTCGTTGGATAGCTATTGCTAGCCGTTGGCCGAGGAAAAAGCCAGCCCTATAGTCACCTGAGGCACGAATCAGCTTATTTTTTAAATTCGTAAAAGCTTCCGTGCCTCCGTCCCCACGGTCCAAGAGTTTCAAATAAATTCCCACAATACTTGATTGTATAAAGCATAATCAGACCAAACAAAAAATGTGAAGTTTACATTAAAGATGAATCTTAACAAGAAGGAAATAATAAGATTGCTTACGTTATCATCCTTTCATTGACGACGTAAGAAGCTCGTTCGATCGTATAATACGAGTCTAGATCATTCGACTGTATACAAAAGTGTAATGAAAACAGAAATCATTCGCGGTATCGATTTCCTAAACATTTTCACTAGCTACCGGCTGTTTTTAATCTTACTCTTTCTTTATCTAAGGGCAGTATTAATAAACCATAGAACACTGTCATTTTCACAACCGATCCGTAGTCACACCAATGTGGCACACCAAGACCGAATTTGCGTCTGTTTCTCTTTCAAAATCAAACTCAACAGAGTCAACGGAGCTCCGGTAACGCGGAGCTACTATTTATGGGTTGTTCTGGCCCTCCGGGCCTGATATAAAAACGAACCTAACCTAAACCTTCCTCCTATTTATGTGTTCGTGTGACTACGGATAAATAAAATGAACCATAGTCACACCAGTGTGGCCATTTGGTGTGACTACGGATCGGTTGGTGTCATTTTTGACGCATCTCGAGACGAGCATTAGAGTTGGGATCGGTTTATTATACGGGCCCTAGTCTTTTGAACTTGCTCTTGAACTAAGACTGAACTTTCGAGAATTTTTCCTGTGGCTCATAATGAAGAGCAGGTGTGATTTTAGTGACTCGGATACCAATTGAAATCAAGTCAAATGTAATAGGCTACAAACAATTACTAGAATTGTTTTCATTATACAGCTAATTATATTCATCATTACAATCGGATTTACCAATTTTAAGTATCAGTTTGGCACATAATATCACGTGATAAAACATTACAAACAAGCTTTACATAAATCAATCGATTTTAGAGAAAGCGATCGATTTGCATTATTATACCTAACCGCACCGCGGAAGTGTTAGCGGACTGCAGACTGACAATTTAACGTAACTATAGTCTGTAAGGGTTAAAACAGGCATTTATACGCTTTCTACAATATTGCATTTAGAAACAGATTATTGCATTGGTTATCAAATACCTTGATAATTTTGGTACGCTCGATAAAGTGGGTCGCATAATCGATTAACAATATTTGATCGATCATTAAATATGCAAGTAAATTGCAACATGCTTAGTCAAAGAGTCAAGACGTAATCGGTGTTGGAGTGCTAGTACAGAAATATGAAGGTACTTGAGAAAGAAATTCAGTGGGCGGTACGAAGCGTTTTAATGCAATTTAATACAGTCATTTAACTAATTGGTCTGTTACAGGCGTGGCATGCCCTGAAATAGACACGTTTAGCTAATTGAAATGTCTGCTGGCTAGGCTAGCTAGATGTATCGCAATTGGTACTGCTGAGTTATCTATATTATTGGAAACTTTTACGTCTGATGAAGCAGAAGTTTACAGGGTTTCAGGAATAAACTATCTAACAGAGGCGGTAGGAAGTGAATACAGGCCCCATAGGATCTTTCTCGCTGTAATTATGATTATGAGCAGAGGTGTTCGCATTGCTGTGTTCCGGTGTGGCGATAAGACAACCGGTGACATGACTAGCATAGAGGCATTCCATCTCAGTCCTCAGGGTTGGAATTGCATTTGAGGTCTTAGGATTGTAGTCTTGAGATTTCAAATGTCTATGGGTCTCAGATCCCACTTACCATCAGGTGGCCTGAGTGCTCGCGTGCCTTCTCATTGCCATATATAATGTTGAAGGAATAAACTTCCTAGATTAACGCAAAGATCAAAACTAGTAGCATAATTTTAATTATCCTTGAATACCCATTTAACTTGAAACAGTCGAGTTTTTTTTTCCATTTATTTGAAAGGGCTTTAATGCTCAGCGACAAAGGTACAACATTTCAGTTTCAGCCTCCTCAGACAAGGCCAATATTCTTTTAAAACGACTACGCATATTCAAGATGAACATAGATGCCCACAAGCACAATAATCAGTCATAATACTTGATAAACTAGGGTAACAGTATTTATTCATGAATCATCTTTGTGATTAAACACAAAGTCACCCGACATCACAAGAAAAATAATCATATTGATACGTAATTACGCGGTAACCGTGTCACACGCTAGTCAAAAAACGAGTCATAGTGATGATATTAAATTTCCGCCATCTTTTACCTCAAGGCCGCGGCCCAGATACTTTGCGTATCGCATTACATATCCAATATATCAAAATGATACGGCTAGAAGCGTCAGTACTCACATATTATATGTACAACATTGCCTTAATTTTCAGCTTGCATCCGCTTAATGCTAGGAGTAACTTTAAAGGTTTTAATATCAAAGTTTTTTATGCTAAAGGAGGCAAGCAAGGGTCTCAAAATTAAGGGATATATATATTTTCTACTTCTACCTGATATTAAGTGATCAACGCCGATGGACACTTTCAAAACCAGAATAGGACCTGCAGCAGCTTTTGAAAAAGACCTCTTTCGAAGGTTCTCATCCCCATTTCTTTCCTTTATGGCAAGACTTTTCCGAAAAACCTTGTAAGTATTTTTTTTTGGTCTAGCTTCATTTTTACTTTCAAGTGATAAGGGTAAAGAAACCAATAATTTACAATACGAAAGTTTAAAATAGAGCAAGTCTATAGTTTGGTAGCAACAGTGTTTTTTATAGTGGTCTCATGAAGAAGCCACTGTAAAAGAACAGAAATTATCATCAATCAAGTAACCTAATTTAGGCAATGGCTAAACGACCCAATAAGTATACCCCCGTCTGGAGCCATTGGTAACAAAATGAATGAATCAGAAATATTCAGAAGTCAGATATCAAATAAATCAATTACTACAGACATTTAGGAGTAGCAGACTGATTGAGACAGGTTCGCGTTCAGAGAATTGATCAATCTAACTTTCAAATACCAAGTATGAAACATTGTTCAAATGATTCTGCATATTTACAGTTCTGTCCTGTCAAAACCGATTCGAAGAGGTTTTTTTTTACCGCATAGAGGAAGGAAAGGAGCAGTCCACCTAAAAATAAGTGGGATCTCACCCATGGCATTTGCATTCTCAAAATTACAATCTTAAGACTGCCTCTGTGCTGGTGATTTTATTTAAAACTTAAACAGTGAAATACCGATTTATCAATTACCAGCGCTCGCCCTCGCTTCTGTCAGTTGGTGTGAGGTTTCTGGACCACCCGTAACAATCCAGAACTTATATATAAACCTTCCTCTTTAATCACTCTATCTGTTGCTGAAAACTGAATTAAAATGCATTGAGTGGTTTAAAAGATCTAAGAAGATATAGTAATCTGACGCAGAATACTAACTAATGAATGGGCGGCTACATTACATATTGAATCAAATTACAATACAATGTTTCGATTTCATAATATGATAACAACCAATTGATGAATGGACCTCGTATTAGTAAATATAGGATGGCTCAAAGTCTAAACCTAATAGGAGTAATTAGTTAAATACATTACGACAGTAACTATTATTATTGTTTTCTGGAACCCCTCAGGATTACTGAGATCCAGCAGGAGACGTTGATAAGACGGATAGCGAATATGATCCTCAATTTTAGCAGTTTTTTAAACTTCCCTGACCAATTTCTACAATAACAAATAAGTTGGATGGATGGAGCGGCGCAGTTCCTTGTGCCAAACCTTGAGGGAGCCCTACACCCAGCAGAGGACATATTTCGGCTGAAATGTGGTGATGATGAAAATGAAACCAAACCCTTGTTGGTTTGCTTTCAAAATCATCATCACAAAAGTAGAGTTTTAAATGTTTTACTTCAAGACGACAATTCAAAAATCACATTCCCTCTCCGTCCGAAAACGTCAGTTAATATCGCATAATACACTTTATTAAGGGAAGTATTCCGAAGAACTGCTTAAATGATTATCGACCAGTCCCACCATCGTACGATTCTAAAAAACACCTTGATAAATAGAATTCTTCCATTGGGCTTTCACTAGACACGTTTTACCTCCTGTCCTGAGTGTACCCCACATGCTGGTTTGCTTCCACCTCATAGAAATAATTAGGTAAATTACCCGATATAGAACCGACCTGGACTTTTAGAGGTCATAACTCTTAAACGGCTCAACCGATTTCCATCTTACCTAGGCCCGAACAACCCAGATTAAACTAGCTTTATATCAAAAGAAACCACGTGCGAATCGGTCCATTCATTTGGGAGCTATGATACCATACACAAATACACACGTTAACCTTATAAAACCCCTCTGTTTGCGTCAGGGCTCGTATTATGATCGCCATTATCGCGGTGGATAATGTCTACCTCACTCTCGCACATACATACTGGACAAAAAGTGACATTTTATACACGATTATCAACATTGATAAACACGACCATAATTAAAACCGTAAGGGTTAAAAAATGTAACTAATGTTGTCATTGAACAAACGAAATTTATTCCCTCAAGTCCTTTCACTTTATTCAAAGTTGTCCTATAAAGTGTCCAGACATCGGATCCGCCACGCGTACTCGATACGCGGTCACGCACGTGGCTCTTAGCGTGGGCGCCGACTGGGGGGGAAGTGGGAGGGAGTAAGGGCTTGGTAATAGTGCAGCAGCAGTCGTAAGTGATCACTCTTGTTCGCTGTCGCTTTGGCATCAGGTTGGGAATGTAGTATTTAATTGTGAACCAGGGGAATCTGACAAGGCACAAATGTTATCATCAGCTTTAGACGTTGCCTTTAACATTCGGTTCCAAAGGGTTGATATGGAGTCCAGTTTGCTTAGATATTAAGGAGAGTGGGCCTGGATATGTAAAGTTTGTATATGTTGTCATTAGAGAAGTCGTTTTTTAGTTTAGTAAATAAATGTTGTAGAGGTTAATATGTTTTATGCCGAAAGCTATGAATTTGTTCGAAGAAACATTATTATGTATGCAAAAGCAGGAGCATGGCACTGAGTTCGTCGGATAAAATTGGAAAGAGAAATTGAAATGTATAAGTTAATGTGATGTCATCAACGTACAATACCCGTACCAGCCAATTAGACACGCGATCCAAAGCATGCACAGTAATTTATACGTGGAGGCCAATTCAAACAAGCAGTATTTCATTAGTCATTAAATTTTGAGATTTTATCGCGAATGATTAAATACCATGTTGGACAATAAAGTGAATTTAAGGCATCATTTGAGGCACGTGTGATTAAGTGATAATGAATATCATTACACACCTATTAATTTGAAGAAAGATATATTGAGACAGAATATACGTACATAATATTTCTTGGATGTAATTTTGCCTGTGTAGAATATACGATGACTGTTATTATGAAAAATGTATTTCTTTCTTTAAGTAATCTTTGTCGAAATGTAGGTCAATCATGTCACTGCAAGCCCAGAAGCCTGAAAGCGGAACAAACAAAGTTACGAAAATACATTTGATGGGCGAACCAGCATATATTAACTTCATTTCGACATGGCACGCGAAGGTGTTGAGTTAGAAGTAATTTAGGTCATCCAGGAAAAATTCAAACAATGGTCTCCCATTTGGTCGACGCACTGGTCTAGTTCGTAGGAACTAGTGACTCTCCCTACGAAGCTAGTGGTCTTGGGTTCAAATCCCTGTAAGGGTAAATATTTGTGTGATGAGCGCGAATATTTTTTCCTGAGTCTTGGATGTTTTCTATGTTATCATCATCATCATCATGTCAGCCGAAAGACGTCCACTGCTGGACATAGGCCTCCCCCAAGGCTTTCCACTCAGACCGGTCTTGTGCTTTTCGCATCCACCGCGGTACCGCGATCCTGACGAGGTCGTCACTCCATCTTGTTGGAGGCCTACCTACAGTTTTCTATGTATTTAACTATATATTTATCTATATAACTATTTATATCGATGTTGTCTAGTATTCATAGTACAAGCCTAGAGCTTAGTTAAGGACAAGGTCAATTGGTGTTACATTGTCAAAAATTAAATTTTTATCACCATCATATAACGAAAGGCGTCCACTGCAGAATATAGGTCACACTCAAGGTTCCTCATAATTATTTCAGAACCTCTTCGATAAATCGAATTGCCTCGTCAAATATAAGGAATTTTGAATGGGACATCTTTTTTCAACTTAGTGACAGTAAAATTCTGAAAAGCATAATTCTATGCATATACTGCCTTATATACACGAAAATGCCTTATATGGAGAGTTAGCATGCTGAAGTGGCAATGGGCAGGCCACATAGCTCGGAGAACTGATAACCGTTGGGGAAGAAAAGTTCTCGAGTGGCGGCCCCGCACCGGTGGACGGAGTGTTGGACGGCCGGCCTCCCACCCGGTGGTCTGACGACCTGGTTAGGATCGCGGGGAGTCGCTGGATGCAAGCGGCTCAAGACCGTGACTTGTGGCGCTCTTTGGGGGAGGCCTTTGTCCAGCAGTGGACGCCCCCGGGCTGATGATGATGACTGCCTTATATTATATACTTGTAGGCTGCAAAACGGCAGTGCATATAGTCGTATTCCTAAGTCTTAAATTACGTAGGGATTTGGCATAATACTGCCTCATTTCGATGTTTGAACAGTCACAATGGAAATACGTTAATTATTTGTTACGTTAGTTTTATGTACATTTTTTCGCAATGGACATTATTTCATGATTCATGTCATTCCTGACATTGCTAATTTGTCACGTTATGTCTCGTTCTTAATTTACTTTTAATGGAAAAGCAGGATTATGTTAACGATATACAAACCGAGTAGAAGCCATATTGTTAAGATAGGAAGACGCATTACACAACTTTTTCTAAGGCTGCACATTTGCATATATGAAGGTAAAATGAAGCAAGACATGGATAGACTAAAACATTTTGAGAATAAAGATTTTGAGAATTCAGACATTTTTCGTTTCTTGTTTTAAAAATCTAAAAGCAATTCTTCTCCGAGGTCAGTAACATTTATATGACAAATGTTTTCTAGAACTCTTTATCAGTATGATATGAAATCTAATCAATGTCACTGAGGTCGATTATACATATTTCTTATCTTATCAAGGATTATCTTTTCGTCTAATCTGATGCAAAATCTGCGTCATAAAAAAAAAGCGATATCGTTCTTTGTTGAATGTGTCAGTTTATAAGGATTCCGTATCCAAAGGGTAAAAACGGGACCCTATTACTAAGTCTCCGCTGTCCGTCTGAGGGTCTGTCTGTCACCAGGCTGTATCTCATGAACCGTGATAGCTAGACAGTTGAAATTTTCACAAAAGATGTGTTTCTGTTGCCGCTATAACAACAAATACTAAAACTAGATACTTGAAATATTCACAAAATGTTAAGTTATGTGTATATTCACTTTAAAAATAAATAGTTAAATTAAATTAAAATCAATATTTAAGTTGCGCTCCTATGCAACAAACGTGATTACTCTGCCGTTTTTTTGCTAATGTTGTATAGATAATGGTACGGAACCCTTCGTGCGCGAGTCCGATTCGCGGTCTATCTGTCACCAGGGTGTATCTTATGAACCGTGACAGCTAGACAGTTGAAATTTTCATAGATGCATCTCTGTTACCGCTGGAACGATAAATACTAAAAACAGAATAAATTAAATATTTAAGGGAGCTTCCATTCAAAAAAAATATTTTTTTCCGTTTTTTGCTCTATTTTAATAACGGCCACAAGTAGACACTTGAAATATTCACAAAATGTTTAGATGTAAATTCATTTTGAAAATAAATAATTAAATTAAAATAAAATAAATATTTAAGTTGCGCTCCTATGCAACAAACGTGATTTTTCTGCCGTTTTTTTGCTAATGTTGTATAGATAATCGTACGGAACCCTTCGTGCGCGGGTCCGATTCGCACATGGCCGGTTTTTTAATACGTTTTCTTGGACATAATTTAGTATAGGTAGCGCAAAGCTACTCAGCATTTATTTCCAGTGCTTGACCATCATCATGGATATAACACTCCTCTAGGACAGGGATACACATATTTAGGTTAGCGTCATTCCTGTGGACATACCCGTAGTAATCTTTTTTAAAGGCCTAATTTCCTGGCTGAACCCATATTCACATAAGCGGCGTCAGGTCTGCTTTAGTCAAATCAGATAAAACATAGCTTATATGAACACATGCCTTTAACTATTGACCACTAAAAAGACAACTTTTGTTTTTTCGAGTGTGTATAACTCGACACGGTTTTGGTCGATCAGAGCTCATTTCGAAAGAGTTTATTGCGGCGTTTCTTCTCAGCAGGGACAGTGCTCTCTTCTTGGTACGCGCTGGTAGATATTGTCTAGGTAAAGGTCCCACGCGGCTGACTAAAACAAGACCAAATTCGCTCTCCAATAATTTTCTAAATATTTTCTGTTTATTTATTTAAAGATTAGCAGCAGAATCTTCTGGATCTGCTGGTAGTCGGTGCTTTAGTTGGCATCGTGTAAACCTTTGCTAAGAAGTAGCGTCTACTACACCTTTCGACATTTTGTTGCACGCTCGCACGATCTTTGGTCAGTGTGAACGTTATAACGAGCAACAACATGCCAAACTTGGCATTTGTTCGCGTAGGAATAGTTGGTTATCTAAGCTCGGTGGACTATTGAAAGGAAATGCATTTTTACATTTTGATTGGTTTGCGTAACGCTAAGTATGGGCCTGTTGTTGGATCAGTAGTTAAACTAACTAATAGTTAAAAACCGTAACTAATGGTTAAATCTCAAGGAAATGTGTCAAATTTTCGATTCATTTTACGAATTTTAACAATAGAAGGTTATTATGACATATCTATGCAATTCATTTTACGGTGAGTGTAAGCTATAGCAGTTATATAGCTCTGTCCTTTTCTCTCAGCGTCGACTGAACTGCATAGCTAGCGCATAATAACCCTCTGATCAAACAACGGGCTCTTATAGTTCACGTAACATGGCTTCTTTTTGCAAAGCAGATATCTCTTTAAGGGCCAACCGATTTTCATGAAACCTAGAAACCTTAGAACCATTCCGATTAAACTAGATTTTAAAAAAATAGAGTCCACTTCGGTCCATCCGTTTGGGAGCTTAAACGCCACAGACACACATACACACTAGCGACCCGCCCTCTCTTCGCTGCGGTTTATGTGAGTTTTTTGTAACATCCGTACATAGTCAATAACTTATTATACATAAAAATCTTCGTCTTGAATCACTCTATCAATAAAAAAAACGGTAAAAATCCGTTGCGTTGTTTTAAAGATCTAAGCATACACAGGACAGACAGACACCGGAAGACGACTGTTTTATACTATGTAGTGATTAATCATCATCAACAGCAAGACGTCCATTGCTGGACAAAGACCTTCCCCAAGGTTTTCCACAGCGATCGGTCCTCTGCTGCTGTCATCCAGCGGTTTCCCGCGATCTTTATCAGATCGTCGTTTCATCTTGTGGAAGGCCTGCCGAGACTTCGTCTCCCGTTCGCGATGGCCACTCAAGATCTGGAAAATGGCCATAGGTTCTACGAGCAACGCGCCCCGCCCACTGCCACTTAAGGTTCGCAATTCGGTGAGCAATATCAGTTACTTTAGTTCTCCTGCGCATCTCCTCATTCCTGACTCAATCTCGCAAGGAGACACCCAGCATAGCTCTTTGAAGTGACCTTGAGCTTTCTTATGAGGCCTATTGTGAGCGACCATGTCTCAGATCCATACGTCATAACATAACTGGCAACACACACATTAAACTACCACTTACGCTTTATCAAATTAGATTGAATTTTATTTTTAACCCCGGGCAATTTTTTTTTTTTTATGGAGTCGAGAAGGCAAACGAGCACACAGGCCACCTGATGGTAAGTGGAAACTGTGTGATTGCGAATGTCTATGTCGCATTCACAAGACAGAAAATGCGTTGCCAACCCTGAGGACTAAGATGGAATGCCTCTATGCTAGTCATTACACCGGCTGTCTTATCCCCAAACCGGAACACAACAATGCGAACACTGCTGTTTGGCGGTAGGTTAATGGATAAGATGGTGGTAGCGATCCGGACGGACCCTGCACAAGGTCTTACCACCCGCAAAATATGTATCTGTATGACTGAGTATCTGTGTATTTGTGTGCCATTTAAAAAAAAAAAACTAGTTTATTCGGGGTGGTTCTTAAGTAGGTTTTATGAAATTCCGTACGGCCCTTTAAGAGAAAACAAGCAAGAAAGGAACGTCATTACATTGAGGATATTTATCTATTCAATAATAATTAAATATCACGTTGTGCCAATGGATATAAAAATGCACATAGCGAATGAATAACAACAAAACACATAAATCATGCCACTTACAGACGACCGAGACCTAGGTCTATAACAAGTAAACAGTACAGTGCGCAACATTATTGAACAATCGCTGTCTTTATCTTTAACCCAAACTAATAAGACACATTATGCTTTATTTGTAGCGGATGTGGAAAAAATTGCAGCGCTTTTAAACCTATGTATCAAGAGTGATTTTGCTTTGATTTTGAAGTGAATGCAGGTGGGACGTGGTGTAGTATATTTAACTTGATGCGTTGCATTCAGTTAATTCAATGCAACTGAGCGCGAGTCGGTAGCCATCTAAAAATAGAATGGCAGCGTACGCGCACCTAGTGTATGTTAGTATGTTATATAACGCTGTTTATATTTTTAATGGGTGTATCCTGATTCGTTCGATGGCTAGACTGATGAATTAGTGTAAGAAAATGAATGCCATAGTTCGTATTATTTACACTGGTTTTAAATTGACAGTTTCAGAAAACCATTATATATGGCCATCATGTAATGACCGATATGTAATTTGAACTTTATATGTATATTATAATACACACGCGCCCGGTTTTTAACTGTAAGTTGTAAATAAAATAAATATATAGAGTACCTCTATACGGTACAAATGGGAATCATTTCTTTATATTATCGTAACTTTTAAACTGTTCGTGGTTTATTTTCTTGAATGCAACTAACTTGGATATTCTCTAAGATTAGTAGGTTTACTAATTACAAAAACGAGGGTGTTTTCAAGTCTACACGCTAAAACGAAGTCAAGGAAAGACGTGATTTTGTGCACAAAGATAGTGGCCGGAGAGTAGTATATAGGTTTATTTTTAAATACCGCCATAGGATTTGTATGAGGACAGAAAAAAATATAGTACATCTATATTTTAAGTTTCATGTTTTGGTCGTCAGATATATATTGGAGCGAAGCTATAAAGTTCCGGTATATAACGGGTGTCCCAAAAAGGACGCAAGATTTCAATTTGCCGCCATTTTTGTACTTTTAGTGCTAGCAACCCTAAAAAAAACTATTTGACAGCTGAATGTTTAGGGTTTGTAAAAATGGCGGGTTATACGAAAGATCAACGCGTTTTTATTATTGAACAATATTTCAAAAGTAATGAAAGTTTGGCGTGTACGGTTCGAAAATTCCGTGCAAAATATGGTCGGAATATTAACTTGACTTCATCAACTGTGAGCAGAGTGGTTGCAAAATTCAGGGAAAGTGGATCAATTCATGATGTTCATTCCACTGGTCGTCCAAAAACAAGCCGTTCAAATGGCAATATCGAATCAGTGCGTCAGAATGTCCGTGAACATCCAGGAACATCCATTAGGCATCGTGGACAAGAATTGCAAATTTCAAGAAGCTCTCTCCAGCGTATACTCACTAAAGATCTGCATCTCCATGCTTACAAAGTTCAAATAACACAAGAACTGAAGCCTCATGATCATGGACAGCGAAGAGAGTTCGTTGAATGGATTATCGACCGCCAAAACAGGGATGCAGATTTTTCAAACAAAATCATCTTTAGCGACGAAGCACATTTTCATCTCGATGGCTTTGTTAATCGTCAGAATTGCCGCATTTGGGGCTCAGAGAATCCACATGTGATTGTTCAAAAACAAATGCATCCACAACGGGTCACTGTGTGGTGCGGATTTTGGGCTGGAGGCATTATTGGACCATATTTTTTTCAAAATGAGGCCGGTCAAGCAGTTACTGTTAATGGAGCTCGATATCGCGACATGATAACAAGGTTTTTTCTAGCCGAATTAGAGGATATCGATGTAGAAGCAATGTGGTTTCAACAAGACGGGGCCACTTGCCACACAGCCAGAGAAACAATGCAATTACTGCATAAAACATTTCCTAGTCGTGTGATCTCTCGATTCGGTGATCAGAATTGGCCCCCTAGATCTTGCGATTTAACGCCTTTAGACTTCTTTTTATGGGGTTATTTAAAGTCTAAAGTCTATGCCAATAAGCCCACAACCACTCATGCTTTTTTCATGTACTCAAGAATGTGTGATGATGTATGTCAGGGTTTCTAATATCTGGATATTTTAAGTCTTTGTGTAATTGTTTCTTCTCTTTTTCTCTTGTGTGTGTATCTATCTGTTTAAGGCAATAAATGTTTTTTTTTTTTTTTTTTTTAAAAGAGGAAATTCGACGCTGCTTTAAAGAAATTCAGCCGCATCTATGCAAAATGGTCATAGAAAATTTTGACAAAAGAGTGCGTATGTACCAGCAAAACCTAGGCGGACATTTGCCTGACGTACTATTCCACAAATAACCCTATTTTATGTATTTCAAGATTTTATATACAAAAATATTATAACGAAAAAAAAAAAGTGTTTTTCATCAATTTCAAATCTTGCGTCCTTTTTGGGACACCCTTTACAAACTAGTGGCAATGTCAAACGTCGGTGTTTTGGACAATATTCCAGGTTGCTGGTCTTTGTTCAAGACAACACATTCGCAGTGGGCGGAACAAGACAAGCGCTTCGCGGAAGCGAACTGATCGAGTTCCGCGTGTGTATAGCAAGGGTCTTTTGTTCAAAGGCTGACAGCTGACAAGAAATGTTTCCGATTGCTAGTATAGTGAAAGAATTACAATATTTTGACATAAGGGTGATGTACAGCAAATGATTTAACAATTGGCTCAAACTATGTTTTAAATTTACGGTCAATCGAAACCATACTGTTGTATCTTGTCGCATTGACAGATTCGTGCAGCAGTTCAAATAAGTTAAAGGTATAAGGCCGACCGTACCTAAAGTAGGTCAAGCCTGAGTATAAATAAACATAGAATGAATAAATATCAGGAGTGAATGTCACACCCATTAACCTAGTCCCTAGTATGGGATCTAGACAACGATAATAGTAGATTATACACCGAGGGGATAAAGCACTGTTTTATGTCACGGGCGCGATATTGAATACTGGGCAAACGAGGGACTCCAGATTTAACTACCGAGCGCAGCGAGTATGCTACGAGTTAATTCCTGAACGAAGCGAGGGAATTAAAACGGAGCCCTGGATGCAGCGAGAGATTTGGGCTCGCATAAGACGAAAACAGCTTTATCCCAAAGCAGAATACTCTACTTTTCTCACCTTTTGCGAGACGATAAATAGAAATACTACTTATTAGAAACAACGTCAAATCTCAAATCACTTTCGTTTTCGTCACTCGACATTTTTATTCAAATTGTAATCTTTCAACTACAACCTCCTGCTAACTAATACCGCATCGTTTTGCAACACTCGCGGCTTTTCTTTTATTTTCTTTTTTGCGTATATGGCTTGTAGTTCGATTTTCAAAAATAAGTTCAATAGAAACCTACAGCAAAGGTTTCTATGGAACAATTTTTCATACGAATTCAAATCTCATTATTACCCGCCGGGTTATAATATTGTACTGAATCTCATTATAACCCGCTGGTTAGCCGATGGTTATAATGACTTGCTTTAACTGAGGTTTGCATGATATATAATTGGGCCATTTCGAGCATGCGGTGTGAAAACATACTTATATAGAGAAATAGAAAACATCCAAGACTCAAGAACTCATCACACATCTGCCCTTAATTTGAACCAAAACCCACAATTAAAAACCTAAATTTGTGTTCTTTCCAGTTCTGTTGCTCTCTTCCTGAATAGTCTGTAGATTAGATATTACGCAATGTGTTGTAAAATCTTCCAAAATGCTCCTCAATGCTATTACACTGGACCTAGCTGTCAAGTTGTTTGTCCGGCTTTAGTTATTACAATGAATAGCAAAATAGCCCATAACGATCTTTATCCCTATTAAAGTGTTTACGACCGCTATCGGGGTCGCCACTCACGCGCACCGATTTTCACGTGCACCTAGTAGGTTTATATTACTATTAAATATTGTAGTATTTACTGTAGATTTAGACGATGGTTGAAATTGTAAGGTAGGTTACTTACCAATTGGCTACTATTCAAAAGAGAAGGAGCAGGAGCAGGAGCAGGAGCAGGAGCAGGAGCAGGAGCAGGAGCAGGAGCAGGAGCAGGAGCAGGAGCAGGAGCAGGAGCAGGAGCAGGAGCAGGAGCAGGAGCAGGAGCAGGAGCAGGAGGAGGAGGAGGAGGAGCAGGAGGAGCAGGAGGTGCAGGAGGAGCAGGAGGTGCAGGAGGAGGAGCAAGAGGGGCAATAGTAGCAGGAGGAGGAGGAGGAGGAGGAGGAGGAGGAGGAGGAGGAGGAGGAGCAGGAGGAGGAAGAGGAGAGGAGGAGGGGAGGAGGACGAGATTGCTATCCGTCCGCCAATCCTATAATCAAAGACCTGTATCTTTTGAATCCTTATAGACAGCCGGGATGTATTTTTACAGAATATGTGTTGTAATGGCGGAATACCTAACAAAAAAACACAAAAAGTGAAATAATTAAGGGTTCACCATGCTAATAATGTATTTTCCAACGTTATGTTTTTATTCTACCGTATGAACGGTTAATTCATACCTACAAGCGTCATAGTATTGTTTTCCTTGTACTTCACTAGCTAACCTAATTGGATACAGACAATCTAGGGAAATCTAGTATCTTAGATCATACTTAGCGTCGTATTATCTTTACATAATTAAAAAATTTATTACACTATCGCAACCTACAAATTGGCTCCAAATCATTGTTTAACGATTCTAGCATTTAGAACGTTTAAATGCGTAATATAACAGCAAACAATTAATCGATTATGATCCAAGCGTTGAAAATTATAACATTGGCAAGTTTAACAACTCCTTTAGACGGCACACGAGGTATTTTTTACAATGTCAATGTTGACAATATCAAACGTGGTCATGACGTTGGCTTAAAATTTGGATAAAAATAGCTAAACTCCATTCAATAGTTTGCAGGCAATCGTCACGTATATTTTATGGCAATGAGAAGGCACGCGAGCACTCAGGGCACCTGATGGTAAGTGCAAGACCATAATGTCAAAACAGGAATCCTAAGACTTCAAATACGTTGCCAACCCTGAGGACCAAGATGGAATGCTTCTACGCTAGTAATTTCACCGGTTGTCTTATCCCCACACCGGAATACAAAGCGCAATACAAACACTGCTCTTGGCGGTGGGTTAATGGATGAGATGGTGGTAGCGATCCGGACGGACCCTGCACGAGGTCATACCACCAATAAATGTCTCCAGACTACACATTCTAAAAGGTTGGTGTAGGAGCTGCAGCGGTCGTAGTCAAATGCGCCAGCATAACGTGGAGGTAGAATCGCTGGGTTTTAGCTTGGATTGCTGCCTCTCTCGTTTGTTGAGCTCCTTGCTTTTCTTCTTGGTCTGGGCTTGGGGTGTGGCTTGAATCCTACGACAACACTTAGGATTCTTCTTGGTTCTCTTACCTCTACCTACAGTTCTCTTAGCTTTGCTGTGGATTCAACATACCAACCCTCGCCGAAAATATATCCATAATACTTCCTTGTAAAAACTTATAACAGTTATAAGTTGTAAATCAAAATAAATGAGAAAGTTTGGATGTTTGGATGTTTGTTACTCAATCACCCTTCAAGCACTAAGCCGGTCGAGATGAAATTTGGCACACATAAAGTTTTGGTCCAGGAATAAGACAAATGATAGTTTTTAACCCAAAAAACATCTTATTCCGACGGGAAATCTTGATAAGATCAAATTCTGAAGTCCACACAGATGAAATCGCGAGCAGAGGCTACTTAACCTTCCATAATTCTAACACTTTATTACAAGTCTGTACCCAATAACAAAGCTCCTAAAAGTGTCAAGTACAAAACGTAACTAATTGTAAATAACACAAGAACCATGTGACTAATTCGTTACGTGCGTCTTAATGCGTACGTGAAATTATCTGGAAGACTGCCAGTTAGTCAAACTTTACCATACGTACTAACATAACTACTGTTTTAAATAAAAGAGAACTTGGATTGTAAAGGCTTGACAAAAGAGTTAAAACTTAAGAGGAGGCTGGTGGTGCATATGATGTTTTGATAACAATTGAAGAAGCAGACGCTGTCTCACAGTGTAAGTAATGCTGTTGTTTTTTTCATGTTGTGCCGAGTTCAATGGTTTTGAAGGCAAGATAATTAAATATTTTTATAGCTTTTTATTTCATTGCATAAAAACCGTTACAAATGGTGAACTTAATGTCTAAAGACACTCTACAAGTCGCTCGACCACATACTGGAGACCTTATTAAGTCTTCACTATTTAGATAAGTCTTATAGAAGACATAATAAATGCCCAAATGAATTATTCTCAATGTTTTACAAGCGCCTGTCTCAAACAGAATCCATTAATTTATAATGATAACAGCTGCCACTTTAGCAAAATCTTTGAAGAAAAAACAAGTAATCTGGCGTATTTAACTAAAACTAGAAATCTTTATAACGACTTGGCACTGACATTGGCCTGGCGCGACACTCTGGATGTCAGAATCTAATAGTCATTATTTGTCAAGTGCTCTCATCCAAAATCGATGCAAATGAGCGGAATATACTATTTATTAGCCATTTACTAAGGAAGGATATACTTGAGCAGGCATGTACAAATATTATTATATTCCTAATTAATATAACAATCAAAGTACATTCAAAATAATAAGAGAAAGAAAACAACTGGATTAAGCAATATCAAGGGTAACTCAAAGAGACACATCTAAAAATACACACAGTCAAATAAGAAATAAGAATAGCAGATAATGTTTGGCATTGTCTGCAAAACACGGCACTGGCTTTCATTTGCAAAAAAAAAAGATTATATAAGGTGCTATATTGATGGTGCCTCTACCTAGATAAACATTCTCTCTCAATTAGCTCTCTTTGATTTCAATAACAATCCGCGATAACTATAATCCTTCATATATTTTTGGCATAGAGCCGCGGACGCCGCCGGGCGCTCGCTTTCAAAATAAGATATCCAAGAGAATGCCTAGCCTCTAGAAGTCTGCCAAATATGCGTAAGCATTGCAATAGGTGTTAGGACTGCAATTCTGACTATTAATAGCTTTAGTAAAGCCTGACTACGTAGCTATAATGTAAAAAAAAAGTTGAAAACAAAAGAAAGATCGCATACAAATCAATCTTAGGATTGCATGCTCTGATACTTCTCCTTGCGGAAATTAAGACCATTCCAAAGGAAATAGCAATAAACTAACTCTTCTCGGACGAAGCCGAGGGCAACAGCTTGTTAGGGAATATTATCGAAGATGTAGAAACTGTTTAAATTGTGATAAAAAAAAATGGAAAGTTAAAAGGATATATTTAGGGAAAGTTTTTATAAGGGAAAGCGGCAGCACTGACATAATGGGACTCGACTGAGCAATAGGGTTAGAACATCTCCAGCTGACATTGTAGACTGACGTAGACATTGTGAGAATCAACTTTTTGGAATCATAACACAAGTTAATACAGGTATCCGAGAACAGTATAACTAAACATTATGCGAAAAGATAACGTAACGACAGCTGCAAAGATAAAATACAATGAAGTTAGTCTCCATGACGAATGTATGTAGATCACCAAGAATGCTGCGTAGCGTGTCAACAGGTTAAATTAAGAATTAAAACTGGGTTAATTGACGAGCAGGATGCTTCTTTCACTCGAACATTGCACCGCTAAAGGAAACAAAAAGTAAATAAACGAAATTGACAAGCCAAAAATAATTCTCTATAACCGTCCTAACAAAAATAGCGTACATTTAAAACAAAAGCTTTTGGAAAAACACAGATGTATTAAATGCTTTGTATCGTGTGATTGCTGGGTTAGAATAGTGCCACTCCATGTCTTCCCGTGGCTTTCGTAAGGGGCAACTAAGGGAATAAAGGCTTGTAGTATTGTTAGGCGATGCGCTTGCATGAGTTGTTGGTAATTCTGTAGCTCTGCCTACCCCACTCTGGGTATGCTTACAACTATGCAATGCAAGGCTAGAGCTATGACATGGCCTTAACAGCCATGTATGTTTGTAAATAATAAAGAAATATATATATATATATATATATATATATACTATGCACAATCAGTATGGTTTTACCGCTCAATCGATCAGCCATAGTTAGCATATACAATTTGTAGACGATCGATCGGCTATTCTTGGCACTGAATGACTTAATCACTTCTAATCTCTCAGATGGTCATTGCACTTTCTCAGCGATTTAATTAATTGAATCTTATACTGATAATATCGTGTAAAAGGTTGATGGAGAAAAGTAACATACAAACCTACATATAGAAACCAATAATGAAAGGCACACTGATACTGATAAAACTAATCTAGAACAATTATTTTTTTTTATTTCCAAATTTGATTGGAATTAAGTTAACGATAGCATGCTTATGGGGGACTGTTACAGTGGTTGTGATTGACCAACGCGATGACCTGTGGATGTTGAAGTAAAGACGTGAATTTGACAAAAACGTTCAAAAAAAGAAAATACGTCATTCTTTTGCTTTTTTGCACAGCCTTCACCGGCTTTTGAGACCGAAGTAACAAGTTTAAGCTTGGTTCAAAAACGTGCAGCGGAGATCCACCTTCCGTGTTTATCATCAGACCAGCTGGCAGCTTTGTTTGTTTGTGGTTTTAACAATAATTTATTTAGGTATCTTTATCTAGTACTAATAGCGCTGGGTACTGGGAACTTGTCAAGTAGTCATATCATAGGTATGTTTTGTGTCTAATATACTAACTGCTGATTTTGTTGCAGCGTTTCATCTGATCACTGTTCTCTTATTGGAAAATGCTGGTAAAATGTGGTTAGTAAAAGTGCCCACGTGGTCTACTAACAGAATAAACATCCATATTCTTTATTCATCAAAGAAAGGAAAGTAAGCTAATTTCCAATGGGCAGTTGAACTGCCTGAACCGTACGACCTTTTCTTTTGTTAACGACGGACTAAATAATTACTCATTTGAGGCGTGACAGACAGTATTTAAGTAGAGGTAATGAACGATAGCTGTGGCAGTTTTGGACATGAAATATTGGGTCAATTGGAGTATGACCTAATTTTTAATTTAAATTATTCATTTGAAAAGTGACAGGCAGCTTTATGTTTTGCTGGTGTATATTAAACAAAACACAATGCCCTTTGAATGTCCTTGAACATTTGATGCTAATGTATGACATTTTCAAGGGAATAGAGCGATATGTATTTCACGTGGATGTAAATTGAATTATAAACACAAACGTCAACAAGACAATGCAGACAAAAAACCCGTCACATAATAAAAATTACGTAAATACAGTTGCACCTCATTGAAAACAAAACAGTTTTATGAAATATAGTAGCGTGACATATTTGTTATTATTACTGATATAATGACGCCTGTCAATGTCAAAACTCCCCGTCTTATCGTAAAATACAGTCACGTGCGTGGATAATTATAATTTATTATCACGCCAGGGATCATAAGTACAAGAGCTTAAAGAAAACTTATCAAGCCAGAACGCTATATAAAGGCACCGTTTAATGCTATTTTAAGAGCCACTTGAGCGATGCCAAACAAGGACACAGACTGCATTCTGTTAGCGGAGAGAGCCGGTAGCCCATAGCACACAATGGCGTCATATATTTGTACAAAATGACGATTGTGGGCGGTCAATATGTTAAGGCGACTTGAAGTGACCGCATCGTCTATAAATGGAACTAAATGTTAGTGTAAGTGATAGGGGCGTGGTGTAAACAGGAATAGTAGGTTCTTTAAGTAAAGGCAGAGATAACGTCAGTATTAAAGAAAAAGTCGCAGTCGCAAAGTTGATGATGATGACTGGTGATGGAGATAAGAGAAATGACGAGGTAAAAACGTACCACGACTAAATTAATTAATATCAAAGAAATTTATTACTGAAAGAAACACCAGCATCAGCCATAGTCTGTGACACAGCTGTTTATGCCTCAGGACCTTGAGTTTTTAATTCGTTTCATTTCTGTTTATTGAGAAGAGTGCAAGTGCTTGTGTGTTTTTTCCATGTTTATACTTGCATTTAATTAACAGGCTTTATTATCCATGAATAAATTTATTATAATCAACGTAAAATCGGACATAATTATTTCTGCATGACACGTCAACAACTTTTTGGCAATTCTTGTTTAAAAGTAACAACTTCCATGTAACTCAAGTACAACGCCAATTTAGGACTTTTAAATTTTATCTCTTTTTTTAGCGACAGACACTACATAATTTATCTACACTAGAAATACATACGAAAAGTCCTCGAGTAACAATTCCTACCTCTTCTCTTTTTCTTCATACTAATCTCATTAACGTGTCTCTTAAATGCATTAATTAAAAGTAAACACATTATGATAAAGTGCATTGACATCCGGATGACAGGAAAAAGACCCCTACTTGGCCGTCTATTTCTGGAAATACATTCCTAAGGTGACTGGTAGTATATATTTATAGTATTTTTTTATGATATGATAAAACATTAAATAACAATTCAGTTTTATGAAAAAAGAATGAACTACCTAATAAAGATTCGTTTCCTTCATGCACATTTCCGGAAAGTTACTCTCGTTAACTATTAGGAAGTAGCATTCAGGGCCTGCGACACACCTTGCTTCTACAAATGAAATACGATTTCTAGTTAGTGGCAGTGAATGTAAACTTGGTTCTCTTCACGGTTTGATTAGGCTGTTACCGAACCAGCGAACTTTAACCTCGGCCTCATCGTCACTTTCCATCAGAAGGCACACCAATTTATACAGCGCAATTAAGAAAATATTCTTTATAAATCAATCCTTCAATGTGTACTTCGTTAGCTTGAGATTCGCATAAAATTACTTAATTGTCACCGACTTCGAAAAAGGAGGAAGTTCTATGTTCGGCTGTATGTATTTTTTTCATGTATGTTCACCGATTTTTCATTGAATTGTGAATCGATCCGTATACGGCGAGCTTGAAATGTCTTCCTGCTAATTGGGGACTGGAAATATTTATAACAGCATACCATTATGATGATTAAAAAGTATAAAATAAAATAAATGAAAAAAACACCGGCTTCAAAAACGCAAAAATAACTTCTTTTAGCAGTTTTAAAGCTTTGGTATTTTTTAAAACATTTATTGTATTAAGCTAACTCTCTTATGTTGCTGTACCATAATTCCGAAGAGTCATAATTCTGAATGCAATGTTTTGATAGAAGCTTTTATTTTTTGGTATTGCTTATTAATCAAACTTACCTAACCTACGTATAGTAATCATATTATAAATTTAATCTAATATAGTTCCAGCATACATAACATACCATTCGGACAAATGCATATTCGGAAAAAGAAAAAAAACACGGAACTTTTGTGTGGTCCCGTTTTCTATTTATCGGTCCACAGGAAACCGTAGGTGTTTCAAGAAGTTGAATACTATCAGTCTTTACTAATATAACGGTTTAATCAACATGTCACTAACATAGTACAATCTGCTCTTGTCACTGATACCAATTCAATTAATTCAGTAGAAGTGGGACACGACGCGGACGCTTTTAAACACTTGCCGGCCTTGAATTTGAATAATGTACGAAGACGCACAATTTTGCGGAGAAAGCAGTAAAACAGGCTTAAAAACAAGACTAAATAAAAATGTTGGTTTAGAAAAACAACAATTATACTATTTCGGGTTTTTTGGAATGCGATCAATGGGAACAGCGATTCAAATAAAGACAGAGCAGGGCGAGGAACAAAAAGTTGGCGACAGCAAACAACGAAGGGGAAAAAAGTTCCGTTGTGACACGAAAATTAGCCATACAATTGTAAGGGTACCTTTCGTGTCACAACGGAAAAGTTTCATAGAAAATTAAATTGCGTGAGTTAGCATGCCCAACTTTTTGGACCTTACCCAATTACACATTATAAAAAGCAGACTCATAATTTTAAAAGAAAAGTGGTTGATTTTAATATTTATAGCCTTTTGTAAGAATATAATTACTAAAAATGTCACTGTGATTTAAAACAATTTATAAAAAAACGTGTACACACAACGTCAAAAAGACGTGATTTTTCAATGATCTGTTCCAAGGTCACGCCGAATAGACGTCATTAAAACGTAATGTACCTAAACAAAAAGCGCTATGCATATCTTTGAGTATTTTTAGTACTCGTCCAATGCTTATTAGAGTAGGATCATTTTTGAAGTAGTAGAATGCAAGCGGCAAATCATGTAACACTTGGGGTGACAATGTTATCAGAGGATTTTGACTACGCAGAATACGGATCTGGCTGTCGCCATTCCGTAATTTGGACTGGAAGTACGCTATACCGGAAAAGGTGAAGCCCGAACAAAAAAAAAGCATAGGCTTCAGCTTTTTCAGCTTGTTCCGGTACCCTAAAAAAGGACAGCTCTGTCTTTCTCCGCCATCGCCATCTTGGAAAAAGTGTATGTTCATTGTAGTACTATTCAGGGTTCTGCAATATTGTAGAAAACAAAATTTGCTTAAACATTTGGGTGCAGATATTTTCCACAACCCCTGGGGACGAAGATATACTTAGAAACGTCTATGGGGAGCTATAGTGTTAAAAGTTGCTACTTTTTTCTAGTTTTCTTCCGATATTTACGTTTTAGTGCATTTTAGCGCAAACGGTAGTTCTGCAGTGTTCAAGTTCTGAAGAGATCAAGTCAATAAAAACGACAAAAAAGAAAAGATTTTACAAGGGCACGTAATAGTTACCTTTGCTCAATCAAGTATTGATGGAATTCATACTGGTAGTATAAATAAATTAGAAAGTTCGCGTTTGAGCGCAGACTGGTTGTAAGGTTGTCGAAGTTTTCAACTTTAATTGCTTACACAGAGCATGATATATGGGAAAGGGCTTTAGAAAGCTCATAACGATGGGAATGAAATCACTAAAATGGATATGCATTTTGACGATACTACGTAGGTAGTTTTCGAATTAGATTTTCGTATTCGTCAACCGAAATTTCAAACATGTTTCAATTCCGAGCCATTAAAGCAACAAGCAAAGGGATGGTACAATACAAATTAAGATGCCAGAATTGGAGCAAATTATGCAAAATGTGTAAAAGTATAAAATAGACACATTTTTTTTTAAATAATAAAAAGGTTAGCAGTAATCAGCATAACATTGAAAAAGGTAAGGTGTTGGGCAAACAATATATAAAAGATAACGGAGAACGTCAACAAAAGACGATAAAATTCGTAATTTGAAAACTTAATGGCGAATCGTAAAATCGTGATTGTTGAAAACAATGTAAACACATGTTGCAGATTACATTGTATTTAAATGTATAACTTAACGTTTAAGACATATTTTTTTACAGCCGATACATATATTTTTTAAAGCAAGCACAAGTCAAACAGGCACATACCTACGCCACCTATGGTAACTGAGATTGAAGATCTATCCATCAAATATCTATTTGCTCTCTTAATATGAAGATATCAAGACTGCAATCGTAAGATTAAAAATGTTTTTCCAACTATAAGGACTAAGATGAGAAGCCTTTGTGCTAATAATTTCATCGGTTGTCTTTTTAAAATCTGTAATAAATTCTGACTTTATTTTCTTTTCCACATTTAGAACTAGTGGATGCAAAGGCAAGATCGACGACTAATTACAATTCGCTCCATAAAAGGTAAGAAACTAGTTTACCTAATCAACTAAGTTTCTTTTAAGAAAGTAAATCCACAAAAGTACAGACGTGATCAATATTCCTTTGTGATAAAAACGAAAAATGTTTTGTACCAACTTGTCTTGATAATTCTGAATTATTTACAAACCAATAATTCACCTCATCTTAAAATTCCATCACGTTATTCAAAGTCATCATTTTCATTTTAAAGATCACAAATCATTGTGGTGTCTTCGATAGTAACGGAGACGAAGGAAGAACGTTCTGATATGCATTTTAAATCATTCACGTTTGATTTATTATCCATATCTATAGCTTGTGCGGTATGTTCGCACTGCACCAACTAGTTTCTATAAATATTCATAAAAATGTATATTTTAATAATGATTAATGTATGAGTCATGTTTGAATTTTGGATATACTTATATTTGTAGTGTTGTAATAACTTTGTGCGGTGTCCGTCCCGCTACCACCATCCTATATTTTAATCTACCGTCAAGCAGGATTCGCATTTCTCATATGAAATTACTAGCATAGAAGCATTCTATCTTAGATTTCAGGGTCGGCATGGCATTTGTAGTCTTAAGATTGTATTCTTTAAAATGAAAAATATCTACGGATCTTAGATCCTACTTACCATCAGGTGGATTGTGTGCTCGTTTACCTTATCTATGCCCTTAAAAAGTACATTTTGAACTGTCCACAAAAATCTCTGATCTTTTCAATCAATTCACACGTCGCATTTATTTTACTAATTAGTAAATAAAAGCTAAGCAACCCCTTATGACAAACAATGTCATAAATAAAATAAATAATTGTAATTATTTTCAGATACTTACATAATACCTTTTTATTGAGATATATATTGCTTGCTACCCAGTATGTTAAATGTTAACCAAGCATATGTTGCCGCGTCCAACTTTATTGTGAAGTTAAACGTTATCGAAGCATTCATATTTGACCCGGCAAGTTATAAATAGACAGGCAGATAACAAAGACGACGGAATATGCCATCTTTAAACAATCCACTACTAGGACGATCTAATTTGGATTAATGGAAAATTCCTTAGTCACGTGTATTTTATTATTATGGTAATGCTTTTCCAAGATAAAAAATTCTAAGGCACTTGGTAGATACCTAATTATAGTTAGAAAGTAACTTACCAACAAATATATTGTACCTATATTGGAACGACCAATAATTGCAGAATATGTACTTCAAAAAACTCAAACAGTTAACACAATATTTTTTGTTCAACTTTAGAACAGAACCCATTTTAAAAGAATTCAGCCAACTGGCACTGTATGGTAAAAAAAACCTGTATCAGTCAAAGTTAAAATCAAAAATTTGTTGCGACATATCACCAATTGATGCAAGTGATTCCAATTGGTAGCTAGGGGGCCTAGTTTGTATCTTTTGGGAGTGTCATAGTACTTCCGTTACAGTAGTTTAAATATTTACTAGAGCGAGAAGAACAATAATGATAAACATGAATGAATGATAGCCCACATATTTCCGATAGCCTAGCTGGAATTTCATTGGCTAATGACTATGTAAGTTATTGACAACAGTTTTATACACAGTGCCAAGCCTTGGCTCTTCGCTTTGGCGAAAATGGTTGGTAGTTTACTTCTGGGATATCCAATGTAAAATAAAACACTTTGCACTGTTCTAGAGTTAAGGTTTTATGGAAGAAATCGCTATGTAGCGATAAGACTGCCCGTTGTTTACCGTGTCACATTATTTATTTCGAATTGTAGTAACTTTCTGTCGGGTGCAACAAATTGTATCGTGTGTACTATAATAATGAGACATCTATAATCACACATCATTCTTCGGACCATGTATATTGGTAAAGTATGTAAGGATGCACTGCCAAGGCTTGTCTATTTCTAAGTGTAACACTCGAAACAAGTGACAGACGCAATTTCACAGAGCAATCTCATTAAGCAGGAACAATGTAAACAATGTTCCACAAATACAAACTAATATATCACGAGATGGAACCGTTGCCAAATAGCCTGCAATGGCGCACCTTAATGTTTATAAAATTAATATGACAGCGACATGTCAGCGTAAATATAACGCACTAACTGCATAAAATGAACTCTTGGATAAATACTCTTTAATGTAGGACGTAGAGCATACAATTGATGAAAATAAAAGAGACATAGTTGATACCAATGCACAGAGAACGATGAGTAATCATGGCCTTGACCTAAAATAGTCATGTTTTGACTGTTGCGGGATTAGAGAACATACTGGCTCGCATGATGGAGTATCCTGAGATATCATCAGGTCCAATGATATACAGAACAGCGAAAGCGTAACAGAACCGACGAAAATGAATGACCAGGCCCAAATTCTGAATATTGAATGGTTACTGAATGTTTTCTTTTTGGTCGATGCATTGATGTAAAAATCTTTGACGCATAGCAAGGACTGCTCGTATCTAGTCAATATTATGGATTGCATACCGTTTATAGCTTTTCTTGAAGTGCCTCGCCATTAAGAAAATAACTGGTCGTTTTTAAATAGCTCTTGAGCCCATGGCAAGACGCTTTAACGTAACCGATTTTCGAAAACTGTCAATGTGTAAGGAATTGGCATAACAACACAATATTTCTCGGCGCAACCGTACGGCAGCTTACGTCGATCCTATACATTTTCAATAACGATAACGTTTGCCGATTGCCTGTTGTCTAGTAATGGTGACTGGTCTCTATACCGGCAACTCCGTTTCAATGCTTAATGAAGCCAGTAGGGTAGCTAGTTATTTTACCTAACATATGACACATTCTGTTCCTTCTTGAGGGACGTACGGATCAAATATATAACAAAGATTTTATTCTGGGTAGATCATGTCCGGTCAATCATAATTTAACTTTACTTTCATGCATGTACTTGCTTACGAAGTTTTAAGCGATGAAGCGCATTTTTCTCGATTGAAGAACGAAGGCACAGTAATGATGTTGATATTAGAGTCAAAGTGACGGATAATAAACATGACTCAAGTAGTACTTAATTTGCATAATAATGTCGCAATATTATAAAACTATGAATATCTGTTAGTACGTGTACAGATTAGGATAATGGTGTAACATTAGTGTAAGAACCGTAAATCAGCACAACATTGCTGACGTCCAACAGTACGTCAAAAGGATAAGTGGCGTTTTACTTTTAGAAGTGATCCGGATCTAGAATTTGTATATATATATTCTTTCAAATTTGTACAAAGCCGATAACGCAGATGATATAATAACATATGAGACTTGATGCTTCTAGAAGAAGAACTCCACCAGTAGGTTATATTTTTAACTTTCTGTATTTGATTAAAAAGTAATTGCAAAGTCAAATGTTGTATTATGTTACTTAATGATACAAACAATTCTTATTTTGTGAATTTCCCCACAATTTTGCTAATAAATATGAAAGAAAAAGGAACAATAAACACAAATTACTCTTTTACCTTATCAACAATTTCGGGAAAATAAGTTCTATTGCTAATTCCTGCTGGATTTGTTTACTGTTAATCTTACCATCGATATTAATAGTAACAATGATTTTGGTGGAAATAAACAGTTCTTCATTCTTTCTAACTATAGTAATAATAAAAAAAATACTACGATGGTAAATATACAAGACCTTACAAATACGCACGACAAACACATCACCTAAATCGAGTCACGGAAGCCTGTACTCGTAATTCCGTATACGAAACACCAGACTGCAAACCGAACAGCATTGTTTGAGCCAAATGGTTCCGTGCAAAGTGCAGTGTTCGCCGCCAACGTTTCATCCAACATTGATCAACTGTTATCAGATTAGATGAAGGTCAATATTGCAATGATGCGAAATGCGCACATGACATGATAATGCTTACGCAGGTTCATAACAATATCGTTTATGGGCGGTTTGTTTGTAGTTGATAGTGAACGGGTAAAAAATAAATGACGTTACAATGGCTTGGCTGTGTAGGTACCATCAAGGATACTAAATGTTGATCTACTATAGAACATTGTCATAGCGTCAGCATCAAGTACCGAGTTCGAAATTAAATAGAAATTAATCGTTGGTTTTGTACGATAACGTTCTATTGTGGTTCATCAATTAAAGTCCCTGACCGTACCTGTTAATGGGGCGATGGTAACTGATTCAGATTGCCTATTTAGCCTATATCACACAATGATCAGAGGGCTTAGCTGTTAACGTTTATATTTTCTATCGGCTCGAAATGTGTGGAGTTGACTTAGCGAACGAGCAATTTGTCAGCTTACGTCGATTATCTAAAATCGCCAAAATCGTTATAGTGGCTACACAATTTAAGTTATTGACTGTAAAGAGTACCTAAGTACAAAAAAAGGAGATCCTGTTTTGGAGTTAACTAGAAAAATAAAATAAAATTGGCCTTCCTTATTCCAAACATAGGCATAGTCAGCCTAAAATATATATAAACTTATGTCCTTGTCGCTTAACAGTCACGTGAGCAATGTCAAACAAGAATGTCAAATGTGTTAATGGGATAAAGTACACATGTGATCAGCTACTTTTGATGCTGACAGCACCCCAAAATTAAATCTTAGGAAATCTTATTGTATTTTACAAAGAAATTATTTTTTTTAAATTACAAAATTAAAGTAACACTTTTATGAAAATGATGTTCAATGTCATAATCACAATTATAGCATTAAAATACAAGACAATATGAGAATATGAGTGAATTCAACTGACAAGGTCATATTATAAACAAGTTCAAGTACGTACGTATTTACTTTCTCGTGCAAATATACAGCAGAATAAACATAATATTGTCATACCCTTGGCTCCTCACCTTTCGGCTTAAAATGTACTGTAAAACAATCAACCATTGCCTAGTCTTCGACCAAATATTTACACGAAAAAGTGATATTTCTATTAAGTAAAATTCCATATGAATTTTATCTTTCTAATAGCACAGTGGAAAATTATTGTTTTCGACACAAATTTAGGACATTAGCAAATATTTACAACTTAATTAGACATTTACGACTTGATAAAGTAGTTCAGGATCAACGGTCGTATATTAGATTTTCCTATCGTGTCGCATAGTTTCACTTTGTTTTAGTTTTATTGATTATTCATCATCATCATCATCATCATCATCATCATCATCATCATCATCATCATCATCATCATCATCATCATCATCATCAGCCTATAGCAGTCCACTGCTGGACATAGGCCTCTAACATGGCCCGATCCCGGGCCTCCCTCATCCAACCGCTCTCAGTAAACCTCCTCATGTCGTACGTCCACCTAGCTGGATTTTCTCTCCCAAGTCTAGTGAACCATATAGGGTTGATTTTGAACGAAATACAAACCAATAAACGTCTAACTAAAGCAAATACTGAAACGACGACAATGGTCACTGAAAGTCTTCGCAAGCAGACGGCTTTCGTCGATGACTGTTAAAGTACAACGAAAAATCGTATCGTCAGCAAACTTTACAACTATAATGCAGTCACACATTTCCGAGATTATACACTCAGGAGAAAAAATACCGGGTCAGAGTGCGTTTTTCATACAAACGAGACTATTTCCAAGCCTTGGTTCCTCGCCAGGGGTTGTCTTGAGTGAGGTTTAATGGTGGATACTCCGAGGTTCAATAGAGGTCAAAAGTTCGTAAGATACCTAATTGATCGCACAATCAGTTAACACCACAGTGGCAGAGTTTGGGTCAGCACTTGGATTCCCTTACATTTTATCGCCATTTTAGATTTTTTTCTGAACATGCACAATTCCGGCGTTAACTGCCTATTCATTCAGTTGGGTATCCTAGGCACTCTGGAAGTCCTGTATCGATGCTCGGGGTATTCATCATCAGAATTGACTAAAATCATTCCCTGGCGAGGAACCAAGGCTTCGAAATAGCCTCTTTAGTATGAAAAACGCACTCTGACCCGTTTTTTGGACCTGAGTGTAGTTGACCAGACGTTAAACGATAACAACCATAAACGATAATTGTGTAATGATCATTTGTGTTCAGTCTATAAAACTAACATTAAAATGACTATTAAATAGATAATGAATAATTGCGACCCTATTTTCAAAGCTGATTACTTATAATAGGCCCAAAGAATTTTTAACAACCCTAGCTAAGAACCACCCTATTTAAAGTAACTTTCTATTGATAAAACCCGCGAACGAATCGGAGTAACCATTTAGGAAGATATACACATAACATTGAAATTAAATTGATATTTTAATAAATTAAGTTTACCATTATACAATTATTCAAGATAAGACTATCTTAAGAAGTCTTTACAGCTAATTGATCGTTTTGATAAAATTCGATTTAACAAGATTAGACTTGAATTATCGGTTAAATATTACTGATTAAATACCATAGCGGTGATTAGGGAAACTTCGCAATAGACATTCTAAGATAATCATACAGAATTGGATTTTTTTGGAAATCCTCCATCTAAGATTAGATAGTGATTTATAATAAAATAATATAAAATAATTTATGGTACTTAAAAGACAAACCTCTCACAGCCCATTTGTAGGTGAGCTCAGAGATCGATGTACATACGTTTGATCTACTCAAATTTGTTGCCAAACATGTGGACCAAGATGCCTTTTTATAGAAGCCATTCAGTCCCTTGCTGAGCGGCAGCTCTTTTAACGAGATTATAATGGAAGAGACACTGTGTGTGATAAGTGAGAAGGTGCAAGTTGCGCAAGCTGTTGTCATCGTCAACACCATCATCATCATCAATGCTATCACCATAAGGTGCACTGAGCGACGCCATCCAGACGACCGACCAGTAAATTTATGTCTTTAAGGTAAATATGGGCTTCGATGCCTGAATTTAAGGTGGCAAAAGATGGCTGCTGTTAGCTGTTCAGTTCAAACGTTGCTGCTTGGCAAACGGAACGATCCCTACAAAATGCTGAATAAGCTACAATACATTAGCTGATGTTACGTAGCGTACCAAATTTACTATAGTTGCCTATCAAGTATATTACTGACATATAACAAGTTGAATACACAAAAACACATTTATTACAAGGCGAATAGTTATCAGAAGCTTTAAAGAAGTACAAAAAATGGTTACATATACAAAAAATTTACAAAGTCGCAATGGCAACACTTGCACAAATTCGGAACTTAAGAGTGCGTCTGATTGCGATGGGACCTCATCAGACATTATAATGAACGCATGAGAAAAATATTGACGCTTATACCGGATTGTAAATATTTGATTTTCTGCCAACGCCGAATAACGACATCAATAGAATAATAGCGACATTGAAACATTTGAAGCCAGCTCGAAGGAAGCACTTATCAACTCGTGGGCGTTTCGCATAAACAAACTGTTACATAATATAATATAAGTGCATCGATATAACCCGCATAGTACTCAGTATGATAAGATAGTTGTATAATCCATGGGAACGGCATATGTCTTGAAATGGATGTCCTTCAACGGTTATGATGATGATATTAATATTCGTAAAGAACGGTTCGATGGGAGTTAACTCTTTGCCCTAGTCCGTAACAAACGTTTGTACAAGCGCCGCAAATGCCGCAATACGTACTGATTTGACCAATATTAGTGTCAAAGTGCAGCAAGACGGTGGAAGCGAGCTATGTAGCAGCGAAACCGTGGACTCTCGTCTTTTGTACCACTTTATATGATTGTTGAATCTTTCAAATTAGAACCAGTCTCTGTAATAAGAATTCTAATAAATATGTAATCCGATTACAATGCAATATTATGATGTCTAGGACCAAATTTTATGGAAGAGTCGGAAGGTGGCAACAGGACGACTATGCAAAATTAAAGAAACTCAGAGTCATTTTTTTTGGAGAAACTTATTAGGTGCTTCATTGGCGGTTTAAGCAGATGGTTTGTTGGTGTACCAGCGGTCTTACAAACCACTAGGTTACGGAAAAAAAATGCGTTGTGCGTTGTGCGATTCTTCTACTGTTCCTGATAGACATCGGCACTGAATTCGGCAGCTACCGCTTACACCATTTTTTCTATTGTTCCATTCATAAAACAGGTGATCCATTCATTAAAGCGGTTATTAAATACCATCCTTAAAATGTTTGCACTAATGAGATAAATTGCTTGATTAATTAGACATGAGCAAACGTCGAATAGGGTCGCCAACATTTTAAGTACCAAAGACTTAATTTTAATTTTAAGCTAATTGTAATACGCTAATTAGAATGACAGGTCAAATCAATAAAACGCTTAAATATAAACATTTTAGATATATCCATTGATAGTCACAGCCATAACATTTTTTGTGTCGGGCAAAAGCAAATTATCTTTTCTTTATCGTGAATGAACTGACATCTGACATGGTAATCAATGTTCCAGAAATGTATTGTTTGTATACATCTGTTGCTACCTACAGATAATTTTCAGAGACGGATAATAATTTGTTATTATTTATTTATTTACCAAAGCAGAAAACGAGTATCATACTAGTTCAATCTTGTTTAATCGAGTGATAGTTTAAATATCCCGTCAATTTATTAATTTAATATTTTTGACGCCTTAGGGACGTACATTATATATTCATAACTTTGACTGTACTTTAATTTATTGATAATACTCGCAAAGGTGTAAGGTGTAGACTCTGAAACTACTCGTACCTTAAGTGCCATGATAAAATAAATAAATTTCTGAGTAATGCGTCTCTTCTATTGACATGGGTTAAAATATTTTGTTTGAGTTCTCGCCAGCAATGTAAACAGCCGCGATCAACTATAATATATGTGTCTCTTATTGACACGGGATATATATCTCTTGTGCGAGACAATAGTCGATAGTTAATCGCTTCCTCACCTGCCGTGGTGCCTATATCAGGGGTTATCTGTTTAATAGATAAATCCGTAACCGGCCTATGATTTGTAATTATGTCTGAAATAAGCCTTATTTAATGTAATTTGTGCTGTGGATTTATTGTTTCAATAAAATAAAATAAAATCAGATCGTTGCTAGTAAGATCGTGTGGTCACCATACTCGGATGGACCGCCAGGTTCCCACGTGGCTCTGGGAACAAATTCGCTTCCACGAGAACGTTACGCAAATCTACTCACGCGCATTTATTGGATACATGTACGCTAGTTCTCGGTTTTAAGTATTAAGGTGACATGGCTGTTATGTCACGATTTTTTTATCGTTACGTGACGATTGTGAAGGTTCATCTGTGTAAATTCGTAGAAAGAGGACGTTACGCGATTAGTGGTGGGAACGTGCGCAGGCGCTACTACGAATTATTCTTACTTGTACTTTTGTTTCTTTCGAACTGTCACCAAGCGGTCCCAATGGAAGACATGGGCTGAGATTCAACACGGTCAACGTTATTGTTTACGTGTTTCCGTAGTGTCAACGTTTTGATAGCTCTTATTTAGTTGACAGCAAGGACGGCAGGGTTCAAAACAATACGATAACACGTCAGAGGCTAGGCTCGTAGTTTGTGTTCGAGATTCTAGGTAAAAACCTATCGTCTTTGAATTGTTCGGGCCCGGTTGATAGGTTAAGTTTTTGGCAGAGCCCTTGCAATGGCCATGCGGAGACCCAAGGTGCCGCAGAACACAGTTTGAGACCAGCTGCTTTAGGGAACAACATGCATGTTCGTAATACATCGTCCGCCAGACTCAAGGTAACCGTGCAGATCGTTATCAGTAGATATGTAAAACGTGCTGCGGAATATCTTGTTATCATCACGTTTACAACTAATTTAATAAGACGAGCCAGATAATGTATGTAATCATCTACCTTAATACCAAACAAGGCCGCTAACAGCCATGTAGTGTCGAAGCATTCTAGACTCAATTGGCAAAAACATTAAATTCAATATGCTTGTAATTTTACTATAGTTAGCTACCTTCTTATTACGGCTGATTACTAATGTATGCGTGAACTGCGTTTAAAGTCTAAGACGACGCTTGATCAGACTAATGACGTGGATAGGTTTACCCTTCTCGATGGCGTCTTTTTGGGGATCCGTAATCGGGCAAAAGGAGGCCGTGAGAGTGTGAAGAGGACCCTAAAGCTGCGCCGCTCCGCAGAAGAAGGCAGGGAAGATCAGCATAGGCATCCAATAGCCGAGAATACCGCCAGGGCGTCAACGTCAAGTGCTACGAAGTGATCCTGTTGCGCCCCAACACGACGGAGACGGCATCCCGTTGGATTTTTAGATGGTAATCTGAGCTTTCTGCTCAAGAGTCCGTCATATCCACCCTAGCCCCCGACTAGAGGTGGGATGCGTAAATGCATTACTCCAACGTAAAAATATAAATAAATAATTAAATTATATACATAGAAAAAATCCAACAAAAACTAGCGCTGATCACACAAATATCTCTCCTTACCGGGATTTGAAACCGGTTCCACTAGCTTCGTTGGCAGGGTCCCTACCAACTGTTAACGTGTCGTCGTGAGGTGTTGTCGTCGCATGTCGCGTAAGTATCTAATTACTTGTTTGACAATTAAATTAAAAACTATTGAGTAAGGTCGCGAAGGGGACGGAAATAGCATTCACAATTGACTCGTTAGGTCGAGTTTAAGAATAGAACCCTCGCGTAAATTGATAGCCGTGACGTCATGATCAAGTCTTTGTAGGCCGCGTTCACACGGCGAGTTTTTGCAACGCTGTAAGTGCAACATAACCGATTGATAGGCATATTGTGTTAATGTTATAAAGTATTAGGATAATTATGCCAAGAGTTTTTGAGTTAAACTGGGAACAGACGAACATGGCGAAACTATAAGTGTTCTTTGTTGACTAAGGAACTCTAAAAAAGGGGTGAATGTATCGATGAAAACCAGCGTAGGCATCACGATGAACTGGCACAGGAAGGCAAAATTAGAATCTACATCGCAGCTGCATGGCGATTGCATTGTATCCTTGCTGTTGTAGTTTATAGACGAACACGACTGATTCACAAATATAACACTGATTTAACTCGCGCGTAAACGATCTGCGACGGTGTATCGCTATTGCGTCGCTGCGGAAACTCGCCATGTGTAACCGCTTTTAGGTAGAGGTCAAGAATAGTACCCTCATGGGAATTGTCTGCGGTTACGTCACGATCAATACTTCTTTGTGGGTCGTAATGGATAGGTCACCTCCCCTATTCTGAAATACGTATACCTACTACCAGTGACGTCATCCGATGGTAAAGGTCATTTATAGCCTTGAAACCTTAGGCAGATAAGATATTAGCTCTACTGCATAACCATGCAGTTTCTGTAAATTGAAAATCTTCTTCATACTTCAAGTACAACAAATAAATGATAATTTTTCATTTGGTATAAACATTATTAATGTCGTTGAAATTAGCCTGTTTCCTATCTACTTTGAATAAATATGAAGTATCAACGGCAAACATAACCATTTAATGTTTATCGCGCACAACTTATGGGAGATCTTTGATATAAATGAAAAACAAGAATGGACCCAGAATTGAACCTTGAGACACTCCCACGTTAACAGTTGCTCCAGGAGATTGAACCGATGGTAAAGGTTATTTACAGCCTTTAAATTCTTCACTACTAGGAAGATAATAAAGTCAACCCTATTGAACAATCAGGAAATTTCTGAATACTAGGTACCTAAGTAGTAAGGTTAACCAGCAGCTAAACAATGCTGTCGTTACGATTCTTTCACACGCAACCAATAAGTTTAGCATTGTTTGTTTGATGTCAATCTTATCAGTATTCAGAAATTTCATGCTTGTGGAATGTGTCAGAATTGACTTTTCATCTGCTTGATACTGTAGTATCACAATGACTGTGATTTATGAAAGTTAAACTAAAAACTGAATGCAGAAGCTTTGATTTGCTGTTAACACTAATGTAATTTTTGGAATCGTCGTTGAAAACCCCTGCTGATTCTTAAAAAGTTATTAGGAAAAACATCATTAGAATATTAATTATCTTGCTATAGCAACGTGTGAATGCAGATAACACTATTGGGTTTATCCAAATTCAAATAACACTTGGTCTTCTATATTGATATTTCCTATCGATATCTTCTGACCTTTGCATACGGAGAAAATTAACATTTACGACGTACCTTTATTATAATAAAATGCTGTAACACGTGCTAGTGGTTGCATATTAGCATGATCACGTCCATGCATAATGTTGTTTCATTTGCATTCAGATTTTCTGATACTTCATGATTTATTATCTATCTAAGCAATTTCAAATTATTAAAAACTTAGCTAAATAATATTTTATCGAAACACTTAACTAGAATTTTCATTACGTCGAAAGGCATGTTTCGCCGTATGAGTTTTTTTTTTGGCGTTTACAGGTCACCTAACCTAACATACGTAATTATTGTTTAAGGTATACTGAAAACATCATGGTTTCAGCAGAAACTAGTGTTTTATGAAATTAATTTCGACAAAACGATGCAATCGATGAAGTGAAATTCGATAAAATTATGGGTTTTATATTAACTTATTCAATCTTACTGGAAAAAGCTTTCCAAGCCATAATTATCGAATTTATTTGTATGAATTGGTAATATTTCTCGTTCTATCCCATTCTTATTTGTTAACTACAGGACGCCCGCGACTTCATACGCGTAGAATTAGTTTCCCGTTACTCCCCCTTTTTTAAACCCTTAGGGGGTGAATTTCCAAAAATCCTTTCTTAGTGCTCACTAACATCATGAAAGGAATCCCTGTACCAAATTTCAAGTTTCTAGGCCCAGTAGCAACTTTCTACCCATTTATCATCCCCTTAGGGGATGAATTTCAATAAAATACGTAACACATCTTCCATCAATTCTGTTAAAAAATGTTTATGCAAAATTGAAAGTAGATTGGATCAAGGCATCACGTTGTCCCATACAATTTGCCCCCCTTTTTCACCCCCATAGGGATACAATTTCGGAAAATCGTTTTTTATCGGATGCCTAAGTTATACAAAGAACGCACCCTCCAAGTTTCAGGTCTCTACGATCAGCGGTTTAGGCTGTACGTTGATCCGTCAGTCAGTCAATCAGTCATTCAAGAGAAAGCATTTTATATGTATAGATAGTTATTAAAACCAACGCAAGAATTAAATCACTTGTCATTCCAGTACAAATTAGACTTTAAACAGTCGCTTTCCGTGTCTGTTTATCCGTCTGTCTGTATATCAGCTAACTCCTAAACCACGGAACGGATTTTCATGCCAGGAGTTAGATAATTTATCACGGAAGGTTTTTGTGTATGACAAATTCTGGTAATGTAGGGTGTTACAGAAACCGAAGCGAAGCGAGGGCGAGTCGATAGTACTTTATAATTTATACTACAGATTATTATATGACAGGTGTCAAGACTGGCTACCTATCTTCCTTTTACTGTACGTAGTATTTTAGTAGGAGTAATGGAGAAACGTTCACGTTACCAAATATTCGTACATCATGTCAGCCGAAAGACGTCCACTGCTGGACATAGGCAAGGCTTTCTACTCAGACCGGTCTTGTGCTTTTCGCATCCACCGCGGTCCCGCGATCCTGACGAGGTCGTCACTCCATCTTGTTGGAGGCCTACCTACAGCTCGTCTTCCGGTCCGCGGACGCCACTCCAGAACCTTCTGACCCCATCGGCCATCAGTCCTGCGAGCAATGTGCCCCGCCCACTGCCACTTCAGTTTAGCTATTCTTAGGGCTATGTCTGTAACCTTAGTTCTACTGCGGATATCATCAATACATCAATATTCGTACACCAATACATAATAAGCATACAGCATACTTTATGATTTTAAACGAGTCTTATAAGAGCAGTCATTTAATTTGACCTTGCAATAAGATACCTGATCTGTACTATGTAATATTTTTTGGTACATGTGTAAGGTAAAAAATTGTTTTCGAGGTTTCGGATATCAATGTAGAGGTATGGCATCCGTCTAGTCATTTGAAGGACAAGCTGACGACATTTTGTAGGGCAATACCAATACAACATTAAAAAGATTTCCTTACAAGTTGTAAGTTCATATAACTTGATCGATACCCATGTTATTGGACGTAGGAAAAGTTCATTACATTGATTTTGTTCAAATAAAATGTAGACTATATCACCCGGGCCATAATAACGAATCGATTGACATCTCAATCATCAAAAATCATAACATTTTCTTTTTGGCATCATCGTAGTGGGGGAAAAGTATGTGAATGTAGACTTTAACTATTATTTAAATTTGGCTGTTAATTTCAGACGTTGTCAATCAAAAACCAACAGATAAACGTTATTAACTGCAGTATTTCTTCGCTTCTTATTTCGAACAAGGTCAGCGTCAAACGACCTTTCGTCTGGGGGTTGATGAAATAGCTAGAAACGTTAGAATAATCTAGAAATCTTGATACAACTCTGTCCCTGACACGACTCGAGTCTAGAAACTAATTAAGATCCCTAGTGTATAGTATCTTGTAAGATTAAAGAGATAAAAAGGATAACGGAGATTAACTTACAGTTTAGTGTCAACCTCGTTTCAAGGACCAGAGATTTTGTTTATGACTTGGAGAAGTCAAACGAGCACGCCTAAAGATAAATGTGCTCTGAGGCCATAGACTAAGGCAGTCGTGGTTTCAGGATTTTGGTTTGGGAGGGCTTAACCCCGCTCCCCCCTTGGATCTGGAACTGAACATAGGTCTTATAAAAGTCTTGATAAAACTAGAAATAATTATTACTAGCTCTATCTAACAAGAAAACCAGGACCATCGAGAATAATCTGGGACAATTAGAATAGTGCTAAATTACTAAGAGCCGGATCATCTTACAGTGTTTAATTTATATGCATTTCACGTTAAGAATTAATCATCGCAGAGGAATTAAGTTTTACTTGTAACTGATACTGTAGCGTATAATGAATATCAAAATCGACTAACTTATCCTTTAACCTACCGCTAAGCTGCAGTGTTCGTACAAGCGTATTTCGGTGTAGGGATAAAACAACAGCTGAAACTACTATCACAGAGGCATTTCATCTTAGTCCTCAGGTTTCACAACGCATTTTCAGTCTTGAGAATGCAAATGTGACTGGGTCTCAGATCTCACTTACCTTCGGATGGTCTGTGCGCTCGTTAGCCGTCTCTTTGCCATTAAAAAACCAACATTAAATTATATAAGCCTGAGAAATAGATCTCATTAACAGATGAAAGTAATTGCAGTTGGTACAATGGAGCGGCTTCACCCGTATGCAATGAATGATGCTCTTAAAATGAGCATAAAAAATAACTGAGCAAGACCCAGATTAAGCAAATCAAATGACAGTAAGGGCTAGAATTAGGCTTACATTGTGTTTAAATTTCATGGACAACCTATGGGTATTCGATATTTTTTCTATATGGAATGGTTGGTTGTTGGTTTACGTCTTACGACATCCAAAACATCAATAATATGGCTGCTCGGCCGATAATTTATTCATCGCTACCTGGACTGACCCAGTTCGTACATTTTGAAAGAAAATTGGTCACGTAGTTGTTTTGTGTTGTTCTAAATGAATGTGGTACGAATATCTACACTTATTTTAGTAGTTAAAGTATAGATTAAAAATTTAACACTCACTCAATAGCTTCAGACAGAAAATCGAATTCAAGGTTTATGACTTGCTTTTCGTTCGGTAATTGGTAAGTCATTACCTCCTGTCCGAATACTAAGGATGTCCCAGAAGAAAAAAGACAAAATTGATTAAAAATACTTAAGTAATCTTTATTCTCTCCATCAAACACTATTTCCATTACTACTTTTTGCACAAGAAGAACTGCAGGATTCTTCAGTTGTTTTGGCTATTCAAACAAGGACATTGCTTACTAGTAAGAGTGTTGTTTAAATACTTCGGTGTCCCTGAAGTAAGGAGAGCAAATCAAGTTAGAAATACTGGTGGATTCATATTTATTCCACCATCCCACTAAACGTTTTTATCCCTTCCAATTGTTCCCATTACCATTTAATAAAGCTCAGCATAGCATAGCAAGAATTGCAAGATTCTTCTGCTTTTTTGGCTGTTCATACAAGAACGATTACTTACTATTTAATGACCTACTTGGACGTAAAAATACTAACACGCGTACTTCCCGCACATTTTACCATTCGATAACTTGCAAAATCCGTTTTGTTCCTCATGAATACAGTTGGCACATAAAGCCTACGGGTGCATTCTTAATCAAATGTTAGTTAAACATGCCATGCTGAGTTCTTACAAAACAAGTCTGTCGTAAGAGCAACGTTAGGTTTTGTGCTAGGTATTTGAAGATGATTAATGATATTTAATGTTGCGTAGGTATTAGTAAGTGGTGAGATAAATACGGTCGGTTTTTTATGACGAATGGAAGGCAAACGAGCAAGTGGGTCACTTGTTCGTTAGCATTACCGTTGACCATTAACAGCTGCAAATTAGGAAAATATAAAAGAAAGGGATTAGTAAACAGTAAATTAGGAACCTTGGGTTTGGGTGGAAAGGATTGTAGTCTTGAGAATGCGAATGGATCTTAGATCCTTACCATCAGGTAGCCTATGTGCTTAGTTGCCTGATCTTTGTGACAAAGGCAAGCCTTGGGAAAATATTTCCAGAAGTTTTTCCAGATTCTATACGAATAAGAAATGAGAGCCAAAGGCACCAAGATTTTCGGATTTAGTGTTCTAGTGATATCAATGTTTGTTCAAGCTACACAAGGACACTTTGCTACAGGAGAAAACTACAGAATGGCGTAAGAACCCTCAGTGTTGAACAAAGTAACCTTAAGTAAGTTTTAGGATAAAGAATAACAAGCCTAAAGAGTAGAGTGAGATACCAAAATATTGGAAGATATATACAGTATTACAATCTCCAAGCCAATTATGAAGAACTGAGCAATTACAACTGCTGTTTTTTATGAAGGTGTAGGAATTATGGACCATGATGAAATGCTGTCGAGAATCTTAATAAACGGATGTTGCGTGGGTATTAGCAAGCACTGTATTTAATATGAAAAATATACGCCATGTTGAAATCTTCTGCACATGGTAAGATTTTGTAAATAAATGCCAAGGGATATAATTCATAAATACCTCGTAAGTACAATTACGAAGTCTAGTATGGTAAATGCAAGATAATAAAATATAATATCCTTTTTCGCTTCCGATTCATCAAGCCCAGGAATTTCCCTTTATTCTCTGTAATCTGTATGTATAGCATGATATACATCATTATAGCTTTTATTTCCGCTTGGACTTACACTCTTCTGACACTGACAGGTAACAGGTATCATTTCAGTGATATTATCACTTATTAACGGACTTGACAGAAGCTCGTGGAGCTAACTCCATGGACGCTTACCCGTGGTCCCACTACTTCGTCCCACTGCTCTTTTCGACGGAGCCCTGCTTCATAGCAGGGCTCCTATTCCAGGCCTGTTTGCCCTTCGGGCATTTATAGATACCTAACGAACCTAACCTACCCAGTTTTGGTATCACAATTAAAATTGGATGGCAAAACCTGGGTGCAACTTTTTCTGCGGTGGGACAAAGAAGTGGGTCCACGGGTAATAGTGTAACTCCATGTGCTTCTTCTTAGTCCACAATAATAAATACTCTATAACCGAACAATTGTACTAGCGTGTGATATCGAAGGGCTTGATCCTCTCATAAGCTTGATGTGTATAAATTCGACATTGGCGAAATACACCTTGTTAAAACAAGGAGTGAAGCCATTAATTAGGAAAAACTTAAGGCTGCAATTTATACCGAATTGTCAACGGTACCATAGCTCTTATTTACTTCACAGTAATGGCGACCGAATAAAAAACAATATCATAACACGTCAAGAGCAATATTGTTTTACTGTGTTGAATAGAGGCCGAGTATAAAAGCAAGAGACAGAACATAACAAATATGAAGGTCATTTTTGATCACAGAACGTTCTAGAAGCAACCTGCTTTATAGTCGACATGGCAACGCACTGTAATAAACCCCTAATCATATACCTTCCTAAGAATATGCATATTCTTAGCGCAAAAAACCCAACTTATGCATAAATTAGAATAATATACGCGAACCATTTAATATTTATTAACTATGTTCTAGAAGTTTTGCAGACAAACGGATTTAGTTGCTAACAACATGTTCAGTCTTAATAGACTGTTAACGTCTATACGATTCTGATAAACATCAATTCTGACTAAGCGTCTGTTTTCTTAAACTTTTCGGTTATTATTAGTATGCACATAAATATGTGTTGTCGATTGATAGACAACGGTGCAGCAGTCTACTAAGGATTATTTTATTAACTAGATATGGACGGATATTTCTAAATATTCAAGTACCTTACGTTATATTCAATTTAAATTTGTTATATTAGTGAACTAGCGACCCGCCGTCGCTTCGCTTCGGTTTATGTGAGTTTTCTGCAACACCCGTACAATATCCAGAACTCATTATACATAAAAACCTTTCTCTTGAATCACTTTATCTATTAAAAAAAACCGCATCAAAATCCGTTGCGTAGTTTTAAAGATTTAAGCATACAAAGGGACATAGAGACAGAGAAAGCGACTTTGTTCTATACTATGTAGTGATGATGCAGTTAGATTATTTGTCAGTGCTCCTGCCAACCTGAGGCGCTAGACAAGATCCTTAACGCTAACGTAAACGATTGTCGAAATCTGACATAATGTATGGAATTGTCATGCGCTTGACACGGCCGTCCGGCAGCTTACGTCAATCCTATAGATTTTAGATAACGATAACGATCTCGCAATGCATCTTGTCAGTATCAGTAACGCTAGACAAGATGCATTCAGCGAACGTTAACGTTATCGAAAACTTCAAAATGTATACCATTGATATAAGCGCGTCCGGTCTAGCAGCTTGCGTCAGTCTCATAATGCCGATAACGTTAGTAGATTTCATCTTGCGAGTTACAGGTGGGAACTTGTAAGGCCAACAATTTTATTTAAAATATTATTACATCGGTAACTTGCTATATATACTACGTTACCAAAATTATGTAATTTACGAGCTACCTAATAAAATCCCTGATCGTAATCATCATTATTTCAGCCTGATGAATGACGTCCACTGCTGGACGTGGGCCTCCCCAACTTGCCACAAGAGGACTAGTCTTGCGCCGCTTGCAGCCATTGGTTCCCCATTGGATGTACGCGGACGTCACTCTTCGACCATATTGGCAATCTGTTCTGCGAGTAGTATGCCCCACCCACTGCCACTTAAGTCTAGCAATTCTTAGGGCTAGGTAATTCGGTGACTTTGGTTTTCAATCCTCATATCTGATTCAATCACGCAAAGAAATTCCGAGCATAGCCCTCTCCATAGCCCTTTGAGTAACCTTGAGCATTTTACGAAGCCCATCGTAAGCGCCCACGTACTATACTGTAAGGTCACAAGTACAATTATAACAAACAATACCGGTTAAAATTACTTCAACAACAACCATTATTTCGATCGCGATTACCTTAAAGCCACATTTGAGGTGCAGTTAAGGCTTACGTGACTGGACGCACGATTAGAAACGCGTGTGGAGTTGCGCGGAGCCGAAATACGCATTTAGTAACGAACTTTTCGCGGCCACGTTTCGTGCCCCTGGCTTGCTTTGCGTGTACAAAATATGGCTGATCTACACGATGGGCCCGCGAAAGGAGGGAGTGATGCGTAAGAGTGAGATGCAAGAATATGTTGCTCGCTCTAAGGTGTAAATGCGTCTCTTACATTGGGCATACGATCGGCCATCGTGTAGAGGAACCATTATAATTTCTTGATAGAATTGGGGTACAGCGGATGACGCAGTCAGTTGTGGTGACCTTGTCTACAAAGCTAGAGGCAGCCCGTCCAGACTTTGCCTAGGTTGAATAATAATACATTTTTGGGAGACGACGGCGCCTTCGTTTACTCCTATTTTTCCCGTTTCAAGTCCGTAGGTTTCAGTGGTTTAGCCGCGAACAAACAGACAGAGTTTCACATTGATAATATTAGTATGGTTTCGCTTACAATAGGCAGTTATCAAATGTCCATTTTGTTTCATTTTTGAAGGACATAATGAGTGGCTGTTATTATCCTATACATGCAATCCCATTTGCCATTGGCAGTATCGGATTTCCATTTAAAATGAATCCGATATATCGTATTATTGGAATCAACGCGTTAAAATGCCATTTCTTCAGGATCGTTACTTGTTATCGAATGACCACAGGTATAACCGTTACATTTAATTTGAATGTGCAAATAGGAAAGTAACTTTAACATGGATTTGAGTAAATTGTAACTTTTTAGAGTTCCGTATCTATCTCCTCTGTCCATCTATCTGTCAAAGGGCTGTATCGTTTGAACGAGACACTTATTATTTTCACTGGGTGTGTATATATTATAAAAACAAATGAAGGTTTAAATTAAAGAGGTCCCTAAACAACTCGTTTCTTGCTCGATCTATTGCTCGGACCAAGACACACTTAATAATTATAGAGGAATTTTGGCCGAGGGGTTTTATATTTCGGCGGTTTCGAGGCCGCTGGTTAGCTGACACTGCGAAAGAGTTTTTAGTCAAATAAAAGCAATATATTATATTGTAATGACAATCACTCTATGTAGTCTGATGAAGTTATGTATGTCCTTAAGGCTTAATTATAAAAGCAGGACGCAAATAGATAGTTATCATTTGATAAGAGTGCTATAATAGTTATCACGAGTGTTATGTCAGTATCAATTATGTATTAATTGCCTACATAAACGAGCAGTTCTCAGTTCGAGTGCTAGCAACCTTGCTTTTGTATTATTTTTGTATTATTTTATTATGTACAATGGCGTAGATTTTGATTACAACGAATTTGAGCCAAAAGAAATGGCCCCATTTAATCAATACATATAATCTTGTGAGACTGATTGTCGAACAACCCACAGGCTAAACCGCTGTATCTAGACTTGAAAGGAGATGGACCATCTTTGTATGTGAGTTGGACCAAGCGCTGCCCAGCATGAACACATAGTGCATTACGTTCCTTAGGCTAACACGAGACTGTACACTAAATCGCTTCAAGATCTACTCCAGGACTCATGAAAAAATTATGACTTTTTGTTGAGAATTAAATCACAAATCATCAATGTACATAACTTACTAATGGTCGTCCACTTCGTTGATAATTATTCAATCAAATAATGGATCAGGGCGCCTAACAATGACTGGTTCCTAGCCCTCCCTAAAAACCAAACTTGGCACATGATATGCACTCAACAGCCAGTTGTTCCTAGCATGAAGATTGCTTCATGTTGATGACTGCATCAACAACATCTATAGACGTCGGTATTTTTATTTTTGTCCACATAAGGCGTCACAGAAAAACCTTGGATAACCAAAAATGCTAAGTAAAAACGCCGGATTTTTACCAATTTTGAAATTAAGTATGTTTTTTTTTCTAATACATAGTGACGTAAGGAACTCGTTACAGGTATTTTCATTTATGGGCAGCATTTGGTCCAAACCGTGTCAGTCTTCTTTGGACGGAATATTCCTTGAGGACTCTACAGTACCTAATAGGCAGATAAGAAGTCAATCTGATACATTGCACAATAATGAAAATTCTGAATATAATATTGACAGGGGAAAAACATCGCTAAAATATTTTTTTACGTGTAAACGAATAGTAATAACAGCATTGTTTTACTGCCTAATGTCAACATTATCAACATTTAGAAACTTCATGGTTGTGCAATGTGTGTTGACTTCTTATCTGCCTATTACCGTAGATGCACTAACAGAGTATTTTACAAAAATCTACCCTTGACGGGAAAAAATAGGGGGGAGTAGAGGGATACAGTTTCTAATTTGTGATGCGTACGAAGTCACGGGATTCCTTTAGTTTAATCATTTAAAGAAATCAGAGGACCGTCTTACACAAATTGACTTAGTCCCAAACTAAGCTCTAGGCTTGTACTATGGCTACTAACTAGGCAACGATAAACAAACCTATATGTACAAATACATACATACATACATACATATCTTTACGCCTGTCTCCCAATGGGGTAGGCAGAGATTATGGAACGCCAGGTGCATCGGTCCAAACATATACACTTCGCTTCCTCTACATTCATCAATCTTTTCATGCACGTACGTCGGTTTCGGGTGCTTTTGATTTGGCCCTTAATCAGCACATCGCGAATCTGATCACCGTACGTCCGTCTAGGACGTCCCCTACCGACATCTCCGCACACTCTCGCTCGCCATATCTCTTTCGTAACTCTTCTGTCATCCATCCTTTCTAAATGAACAAACCATCTTAGCATACCCTTTTCGATCTTAGTCACTACATCTTCTTTCAATCCACATCGTTCTCGGACCTCGCTATTTCTTACTCTATCAATTATCCTAACTCCTCACATACTTCTTAGAGCTCTCATTTCAACTGCATTAATCCTGCTTTCGTACAAATACATACTTAAATACATAGAAAACACACAAGAGTCATCAATGACTCAAATCGGCGCAGTGCTCTAATGCACGTAGGGTACAGTCTGCCTTATCGTTATAAGTAGCTGCACATTTTTGTATCTTATCGTCTTAACGCCTTTGAAAGATTAGTACAGCAATTCAAACCCTACTTTAAAGTGACAACTAGAGTAGGGTATAAGTTCAGCAACTTATACCCTACCTGTACCCTTATTGCCGTTGGCTTAAATAATAATTTAGTGTTAAAGTTGTTTGCACTTACGATGCCTTTCATTCCGAAGTGGCAGTTGACAATGCAGATAATGGGTATTGTTTGTCAGGTAGAAACCTAAGTGGATTCGCTCTCCAAAAAGAATTGATACTATACCATGAGTTACAATAACCTACCTCGCTAGTCGACTCTGTCGGCGAGGTCTGCGACTTCGACTCGCAGGCGAGTACGTTAATTTTAACTCATGGTAAGGGTATTTAGAGTTTCATTAGTTATTTACGTAGTTAATATATTGCATAGGTAAATGAAATCAAGTGCAGGGGTTTTTAGATCTAGTTCTAGTGATTCACTGACAAACTGACTCACGGGAAAATGCGCAGTTTTCCTGTTATTAACCTACAAAACGATAACATATCAATAAGTAAATAGGTTCGGTATATGATTAATTTCAATTATTTATAGCGATGCACTCAATAGAAATACTTCAAAACACTTCGGCGATGACAAAGGAAAAATTCAAGTTGCATTGACTTGAATGCTTAGTCATCTAAATAAGAAAGAAAATTCTTAGAAAGGGTAATCCAATTTAATCGGCACAAGCTTTTTTTTTTGCTGATTGTAGGTTCTTTTTTTCATGAACATCAGACTCATCATTTGACGTATTCTTCTCCTAACAACCTGGCGAGCAAAGTCCTTATATGCCCGGGCTCTCAAGGGCCTTCACTTCTTAATTAAGAATGCACACCCTTAAATGTTGTTTGCACGCTCTCAAGAGAGAGATGTCGAAAGGAATTTACCTACCTGCTTACAAGATCAAAGTTACGAGTCAAAAGTCAGTGGGACGTTGAGTATAACTAAATTGAAGCCCATTACTATAACGGGATGTAGTGAAGTTAACGGGATGTTTTCAATAATGCACTAACATGTGAAGTTATATAAAAGATATACATATGATAACAACACATATTAAACATTTGATTTTATCATACGTAGAAGCAAATTTGTAATGTTAAATTTACAATTCCAAAGACCCTGTACCCTTGCAAAGGAAACGGGCACTTTCGACTCTTTGAAGTAACCTGAATATACTGCAAGGAAATGATAAATGAAGAAAAATAGTAATTAAATTGAATGAAACATTATTTAAACTATATTTTGTCGAAATAATCGTACGTGCCAGTATTCTGTGCAAAGGGATTTATGTATAAAATCACAATAGCTGAATAGTGCAAGCGTTTAAATTGCATGTTAGGTTCGAATCGTGAGTTACTTTAAAAAGTTTATCTCTACATTTACGACAAGAACATTTCACAATGTTGTAAACCAAGTCACGTCCAGACATTTATCATTTGCATCTGAGAGCTCTCCCGGGCTAGATTATATTGTAAATGAAACAGACTGGACTAGAATAATTTGAAATTATTGTGGCTACCTTCAGAGTTACCATTGCCAAGGATTTAACGGTATCTAATAGTAACAGTAGCTAGTTGAAAGTTTCAAACTCACTTTCTTGCGACCTATCCTCGCTTCGCTCGGGATAAATGGAATGTAATATAGCCCATGTCCATCCAGAATAATTTACCTTTCAAATAGTGACAGAATATTTTCGAATAGGTTCCGTGATTCCAGAGATTACCGGTCGGATAGATAGAAAACTCACAAAATTCTTACTGTACATGTGGCATGTGTAATTGATTTAAAACATCTCTCTGTCAAAAATCCGTTCGAAGGCTACCCTAGTCTGCTTACGGAGGCCAATCCTCGATGATAAATTTTAAGTGCAGTGTTGATTCCATTGCCACATTCCAACTTCATCAGATCAGTTCTCAGTCAGATCGTATCAGTCCCAGGATAGATAAAGATGGATGGAGGAGTACTTTAGGGTTAGCATTGCATTAGCAGTTGAGATTGGCAGAACTGTATCAACTTACCATCAGGTGGCCAAAAAACACAAATATTTGCCGGAAACGGAACCCAGAACATTCTAGACTACCGTCTAGAACCGTAGTCATCATCATTAATCCTGCATTGATCTAGAATTCTAGATATTCCAAGTTCATTACTTCAACATTCTCAATCATTATTGACGTGTTCCCATTCAGAAATTGGTATTTAATATTATCTGCATCAGACCACACAAGTTCTAGAATTGCAACTTCTTATCAACGAGGCCATAATGTTTGAAAAACAATGTGCGAATGACTATCCATATCAATCTTATCGGTGATTGATAATGCCGTTCACCTCGGCTGTGATGCAAGGCGGAACTTTCCTTAAGTTCGCTTTAGCTGAAATGATAAACACGTGTGTTTTTTATCGATAGGATGCTCTAGAAACGAAACGCAAAGAAAATTATTATTTCATTTTAAAACAAATTTAATAGAAAGCAAGCTTTAAAATACCCACAGAATTTTTTGATATTGTTATTTTAAACCCGTTTATTAATGCTACTATATGCTTATATATTGGAGATGGTCATATTAAGACCTTTCAAATGATACCTGTAGTGTAATAATTAGAAAATTTATTTTTTCTTGACATTTTGCGAATGTTGTTATTTCAATTTTAACAAAGGATTCTAATGACCACCTACGTTTAGGAGTTCGTTAGTTCCACACACGTTTAAATTTGCTCAGGCGTTTAGATGTTATGTTTTTGTTTAGTATGTTACTCCTTTTGGGTCAGTCGGTTGAAAAAGAAGTGAACAAAAATGCGCGTTGGCTGCAGAACATGCTGAGCGGAGTCCTTTATGACATCACACTACAGCGCAACGTCTCCAAACTCGCTACCTGTATCTTAATATATCTATGTTCTATCCTTTTTGTTTCCTTCTGTTGAAATTTTCGATTTTGTTTGTTGTGTTCCAGTCTTGCTCAGTGTGTTTTTTCTCAAATAAATGAGACTTTGAGATCGAGTTTGAATGCATCTGCAAGACTGGTGAAGAACTGACTAATGAAGGTTACGGAGAAATAATTAATTTAATTATTGATTAAAATGACATTATCAGGATGGAATGGAAGCAATGTGTATTCGATAAAATGTAAAGGCCGTTTCTCAATGCCTGTCTTGAGATGTATCTTAGTTCATTGCTCCGAGTATAAGATAGATGTCTACGATTGATTATTATAGTCGACGTGAGTCTTTTATTTATATTAGATCGGCTAGCTATTCTGACCAGTTGTTCAGTTTCTTACGTTTTAGGATAGTTAAGAGGATACTTAACTACAGAAAAGTTGCAGCCTAGTTAGTCAAGTATCTCAGTACGCTACATCTCTTTATTAATGATATAAATCAGATAGCAAAGACAAATCGGGAATTTATGAATAATTATCCCGTAAACCTAAGAGAGATCGTTATAGAATACGATGAAGATGAAGATGAGGAGGCAAAATCTCTTCTACAGTAGTAACACAAAGCAAACTACAAAGATGAATTAGGAAATACGCAAACCAATTAAAACAGATTAAACATGTTGCTAACGTTGTCCTGATTAATCACGTTTGTTGACTCGTTGGTAAACATCTCGTCGTGAGATGGTGCGATACATATAACGACGTTGCATAACTTTTACACGAGAGAACATGTGATCTGATGGCTAATGACGAAAATGTCGTCACTACTCCATATCTTAAAGATCTATGCTCTTAATACACGTTAAATAGTTGTGATGTTCTGTCCGTATCCAGTTGCAGACGATTGAAACATAATTCAGCCAGGTTCATCAAATGTTTATAAACGGGAACCAGTCTTGAATCAGATAAATATTACTATCTAATCATTCCATTGATAATATAGTTTTGATTATCTATGTTTATGATTGTAATAATATCACATAGATAGCAATATGCAGATACAAATTTGTTAGATCAATATTCTAAAATCGTTATCCCATTCATTTTCATTCGCCTTTTTCCCAAAATCAGTTCTCACAGTCGCTCCTTTCCCTTCACGCGTTTTTTTCCTACCGCATTTTTTCCCATTCCAGAAATCGATTGAATAGTGTCTGTGCTCTGCTATTTCTGGATGCTTTGACCCTTCGAGCCTTCTGTAAAACTAACATAACCTAAACCTATCTAGGTATTTCGAGTAGGAATATTTGCGAGTGGACTGGGAGAAATCCGGATTGTTACATAACCGACTGGAAAATATAAGATTAGAAAAAAATGAGAAAGAAAATTGTCGTTAGAGAAGAAAACATTCCGGGAAATCCATCTAACAAGTGACATAGAAAGCACCCAAGACTCAGGAATACATCATCGCGGTGATCTCACTCGCCGGAATCAAAATCAGGACTGCTAGCTCTATGGCAGGATCACTACCAACTAGGCTAAACGTATCGTCTCCTTAGATCGATAACAACAGTTTCAATAGTAATTTACAATTGCATTTACCTTCGCAATATGCGATAAGAAGGCCTTGAACCGTCTACGCCGAGTACCTAGCACGCACTGGCTTACCTTGGACTAGTGGGTTGGATCCCACGTAGTCACATCACATGGTTTCCGTGTGACCTTGCGGCACGAAATTTGGGAGTTAATCATCAACTTGTTATGTTAAGTATTTGTTTGTTTGGTTTAGAGCAAAGTTCGTAAATTGTTACTGTTTCCTGTAGTTCTCTTCAATAGCTCGGTAGAGCTGGTTTCCATAGTTCATGGTCTAATATCGACATCAGTCAAATTATTCTGCTCAGAGGGCAAAGCCTGTAAGATGTAAACGCTACTGATGTTTTTCTTTTCTATTGCTGGTGCTGCTACCGATATTACCGATGGTGGGAAACTAAAAATATGTAATGATGAATATCTAATTCAAGTATGATATATCATTGAGAATTGAAAGATCGACAATGTCGTATGTCGTGACAATCATTCGCAAGAGATTCTAATTTAGAGCGCTCGATTTTTCAAAAATCGATTTCCCTCTCTTAGGATCTATAATATTGCTTTGTCATTGGGTTTACATATAGGTACATTATAACATATTCCAATAACAGAAAATTTACTTTCAATATTTAAACTAAACGTCAGGTCATAAGTTTTTTTTAAATTGGCTGGATTATGTCATAGGAAGTTATAAATAACGTATAATTAAGTAATGATAAAGGAAGCTATAAATACGGTTCCAAATAAATTTAAAAGAATTGTAAAATATAAACATTACATAAAACAACTCATAAGATTTTGAGTGGAATGTGAACAAAAATTATAAAAAATTTGGTTCTTAAGAAATATATTTCAGTTTCAAAGCGTTTAAGGAAACCTAAGAAGATAAAAGATATTTTTTACGAAACATTTAGTCGCATAAGTATTTAATTATATTCTAATCGTGAAAAGTATTCAAAATATTCGAAAAAACGGTAAATTAACACTATAAAGAAACGACGATACTTTGCCACTACGTTCCTTGAATGTCTAAGCAGAAAATAATTCATCGAATTAATTAACTTGCTAATGAACTTGCAAAAGTTTACAAAATATCGAGTTCTTTGAACCGGAATAAATTAAAAATCATTATGCTTGTAGGCCCCATAAGCTCTTGCTCGCGACTTCGTCTGCGTAAAAGTCGTCAATCGCTACACGCTAGCTAGCATCGAAGACAGGGTCAATACCACATACATACATCACCTAAGCATTTATGGGAAGGATAAGAATCTAGCAAGTGAAACAAGGATATGAGTTGCACAGGACCGACCGTAGTGAAGATGTTGGAGGCTTTTTTTGATGATACTTGAAGAGTTGGAGACTTTTTTAGTTATAATAGGATAATTTCAAAGAAACATCAATAGCAGCCTTTCAGCATTTATGGGAAACCAACCAATACCTACAACTGTAACTCCTAAAACATTACCTTAAGGTATATTTCAAAACAGTGACATTCGCACCACTAAAGATCAAGACATATTTACAGGTATGTCTTCAATCTCGTTTGTATAAACATTCTTGGAAGTCTCTCACGATTCCCATTTCATAAATCAGCACATTTATGCCGCAATAACCTTACATCATTCATGTGATGGCTTTAACCTATTGTCGTATTGGAGATACAACTAAAGTTAAGATCAACGCATTTACCGCCTGTTTCACATTCGACAAGTAAAGCATATTTGACAGGTAAAATTAAGATAATTTAAATTTAGATAAAGGAGAGAGAGAGCCATTTTTTACCATGCAACCAATGCCAGATAAATTCACTTGTCGATTGTGAAACAAGCCCTTGAAATAAATAATAAATAAGAAGGTAAATGAATAAATATCAGAAGACCCTTACCTACACAAATTGACGTAATCGCAAACTAACAATAAGCTCTAGGATTGTAGTATTGGTACTAGGCAATAATAAACATACTTAGAAAGATAAATACATTTTTATATTCATATAAAACATACGAAGAATACTTGCGCTCACTAAACAAATATGACGCGATGCCGCAATCGTACCCAGTCACTGCTAGTTAGACTAACCGTCAAAATTGAAGAAACTCGAAAAACAAACGCACAAAACCCATAACATGTATTACAATTTATTTGGTAACTTGGTAAATAAATTTGATGTCTTAGCATCACAATTTACAGTAATCACATCAAAAACCACTAAACCAAAATTACGTCACATTTCGAAACATTGATATTTTTCCTAAAAATAAATAAAGCTATACAGAATTACAACTAGCGATTTCGCTTCGCTAAGGTTTAAACATAATGAAAGAAGCTATATTAGCCAGGGATTCCGTTATCTGTTGTACATTATTTCTATATTCGGTTCTAATTTTTAATTAAATTCATTGTAGATATAGATAGGGTTTCAATACACAGAAGCATAAAAGTAACTGAACCTCTATATCCATATGTCATTTCAACACAGTTCTACTCCTTTCATTGGCTCTACCATAACACAAGTTCGAGAAAGAACACGTCTGGTGTCTGATGTCTGAAATCATGTTGTGGATCACGTAAGCACGCAGACGTTATTCCCACTGCCCACAACAGACAAATACGTACGTAATTTAAACACAAAACAGTGTCACTGGTAGTGAATGAGTTAATGAAGCTATGGCAAGAAGAGATAGGTCTGGAATATTAACTGATAAATAAATAACCGTAAAGATAATCTTCAATCTAGTGACAGATTTCAGTAAGATAGATAAAGAATTGACTAAGCCTAAGGAAACTCTGCATAAACTTAGATGAGTAAAATTAATGTCAATAATTTGATCTGTCAAAAGAAAAACGACGACGAAATGTAGCGAAGAATGTGAAAAAATCTTGCTATTGTAGTCTTTATTAACCTGACGTTAAGAAAGTGTAGGTGTTGCAGAGGTTTAATACAATGGTCGATGAATGACGCTTCAGTTCATTATGTTCAAGTTTGTAGACCAAAGTGAACGACGAATTTATTTTAACTTCGCTTCGATGGTCGACAATTCTCTTGTCATCCGAATAGCTTTGTAATATTTCGGCTGTATGTATGTATGTTTGTATGTCTGTATGTATATTATTTTTTATTATTATTTATTTATTTATTAAACCAACAACAAAACTTAAAAATAAATCAAAAGCCCTGCAAAACTGTTTTAGGACAGTTTGACTGCAGGAAGACTTGAAAAGAACAAGAACAGTACTATAATCTTAACGTTATACAATGTTTAGTTTGACATACCAAATATATAATTCTAAGGCAGTGTATCTAATAGATGTTTCTTTAGCTTTCTCTTAAATATACTTTTATTTTGCTCAAGACGGATGTCCCCAGGTAAACTGTTGAGAATATATGGCAGGCGCTTTTTCAAAGTTCTGTCTCCGTAATAGTTATTAACTCTAGGCACATCAAATTTACCTGCGGACACCAATCTCGTTCCATGATTGTGATCAATTCTACACAAGTCATGCTGCCAACTGTCATGGTTATTAATAGCCAAAAGGTATTTGTGCTTTAAAGTGACGGGAAGTATCTTACATATTTTGAACAATTTTCTATAGTCACTTTTACAGGTATTTTTAATCTTTTGAGAGACAAGAAATTTTAAGAAACGCAGCTGCAAGGATTCCAGCTTATCTAAGTAAGTTTTAAAAGTATTAAATATGTATGTATGCATGATGAATCGCTAAGGCCCTTACAGGATTCTTATAAAGTTAATTCAGTCCTATACAACAAATGTATACTGGGAACTATATCCAAACATCCCAACCACGTGTGTGATTTCCATGATCACATAGGATCACGTAGGACTGGTGAAGGACGTCTATTTTCACCAATTCTACTTCTTCGTTGTAGTTAAATCAATATTAAGTGTTGTTCTTTTAGTGACAGTGCTGGTTCTAATTTTTAATTCCCTAGTTACCTCTCCTAATTTCCACTCTATCCCTTAATTTCTTGTTTGCAAGTCAATGTTGAACCAGTTATCTTTATTGCAATATGCTGAGGAATCCACATGTAAAGCTAATGACAATGCTGTCAATAATATACTGTTTAAAAGTCTATCTGATGATAAAGTTGGCGGCTGGCAGTAAAAGACCTAAGAAGTTAGCCAAACAAATCTTGGAAAAAACATTTTTTTGGTAGAAATTTGGTCTGGTGTGCAATTCACTACTGTTATTATTGTATACCGCAAAGAAAGAAAACTTTGTTGAGTCAAACAATTGCTTAGACGTAGCGGAAATCGTTTGTAGCCGAGCACAATTAATATGGTGCTCGGATTAAGCAATAATAGACTCTTGGTCAACGATGTAAGCGCTTTGACGCGCGCCATAGTATTTGTAGCCTGCTGTATTATCTGACAAGTCGTATTCTTTTTGGCAACGGTAGCTTTAGCCCGAACAGTTCAATCTTAAGTCGCGTTTTCGAATCGTTTTTGCTATTCGAAAAAGTGTTCTGAATATCTATCTATCGCGAACCGTTAACACAGACTCACATTCCCATACCTTCTCCTTTATTATTCGATGACGAGACGAACGCAATGTCAATGTCATCGTGCTATCAAATTTTAGTTTTAAATACGGAAACAGGGCGCTGATTTCAGGGCAGGACGTTAAGAGGTTTGTGAGACTGAATATTCCCATTCAAAATGCGGTGAACTTTCTCTCCCCATAATTCCTCACCCCCTTATTCCGTTTCCTTTCCGTTTTTTCACCAAGCGGTTTCAACGGAAGACCAGGGCTGGCTTTGCGAATGCTGAGTTGGGACAGTTTCACAACAATTTTTCTGTCTTGATATTTGGGCTATTCCCAGTAGTCCGCACCCCGTAGTTCGCACTGCGGACAAATGGGAAAATAAAAATCCCATTAGTTCGCACTGTTTAATTCAACATAATAGTGTTCAATTTCATATGGTATTATAGGAGCAGGAATATAAAAAAGTAATTTTAATTTAACACATTGCGACTAGTCCGCACCTCCGGCAAGTGGTGCGAACTAATGGGAAAATCAAAATCCCAGTAGTTCGCAGTGCGAACTACGGGGTGCAGACTACTGGGAATAGCCCTGATATTTTTGTATCTATGTAATGTGGTTTTGTTTTGTTGCGAATAAATGTCTCTTTATCTTTATCTTTATCTTTATTTACACGATTCTTGAATATGTTGTAGATGTGAGAAAAACTAGGTCTGTACGTTTTACAACTACATAATTTTAAAAATTGTGGAAATCGGACTTGATTTATGTAGAGGGTGAGAAACGTTACTGATCACAGCTAAATTTGTTTAGTTTTTTTTTTACAGCTACGCGATTTTCTGCGTGTTCGAGACACAGACGTAGAACTTAACCAATACGTAGCGTGTTCTTTACACGACACATTAGACTGTATAAAATAGAAAATCACGAATCAATCGTGCGGATAGATATTAGCAAGTTCATATATAAGTCAATAATTCTAATAGGTAAGAATTATCTACATATGTGAAAGTCTGCAAGGGTGTTTGTCTCTCAATCATATGTCATCAAAGGTACCTTAACAAACAGACAGAGTTATGCAGTCATAACTCTGTCTGTTTACATTGGTCCAGCAAAAACATGCCAAGTACATCGACGAGTTGGTTTTCACGTTTGACGCGAGTACTATTGTAACTACGCATAGTTTATCTCATGGCCACCTGGAGCGCTGTCTGTTGTGACATGCAGTTATTTTTTAGTTTTATTTCTTTTTTTTTTTTTTGTTTTAATGTAAGTACCGAAATGTCTGTGTGGCCTTCCGTGTCTTCACCGAGCGGTCCCAACGGAAGATCAGTGTTGGCTTCACAGCCAGCATATGCTGAGTTGGGTCCGTTTCGCAACATTAACGCGACATGTCGTCTCTTTTCTTTTATTTTTGTTACTTTTTATTTTTTGTCTGCGTGTTTTTGTTGTGAATAAATGATTTACTTACTACTTACTTACTTACTTACTTACAATGTATGTACTTCTACTGGCATGCTTTTGCTAGACCAATGTACAACCGCCATTAGTGTCACCTTTATAATATTAATATCGATTAGTATCGATCAATAAAGTTCAACGTGGTACAGTGGCTCAAACCAAAGTGTTGTCGATGGTCACAGATGGGAATAACCTGGCCTAGACTTTTTGCTATATCCTTAACGAGTTCAGCGGGCTTATTATGCTTGTGTTTATCTTTGTGGATAAACGTGTATAAAACGTCTGTCACTTTCTCACAAACATGTAAGTGCGAGAGGGACTGATGCTTTATCCACCTCGATTAAAGCGACCATAATACTGGCTGTTCGGACCAAATCACGAGCAAAAGTGAGCTATGAATAATTGGCTCCAGTTCGTGACGAAAACAAAGTCATACAAAACGAAACGATAATTGGTTTTGCATAATTGGAATTGTAAAGTGCCGTGAACGCAATTAACACTACAGTGATATAATGTTACCTTTGTCAACGTCACTATTATGTAGAAAATAAGGCTCATTCTCGTTGAGCCCGAAATCTAATGCGATCTGGTGTAAGCATTTTGCGGTGATATCCTAATTAACTAAGAGCTATAGCTACATTTGGTGTAGTTCTGTCCTTATCTAAATAATGATGATAAACAGAAACCCAAACAAAATAAAAATATTCATCTATCTAGTTTTTGCCCTCGACGTAATTTGGAAACCGTCAGGAAGGGAAGATGGCCGATCGGAGAATGACCGTCTCTAACTATTCATTTAAAAAAGTAGACGCATAATTATTTTACAGGGATTCCCGCAGGGACTGTCTTTTTCTGTCTAAACTGTTTTTTTTAATAGGGTCAGTAGTTCCATATATTATCTCCGTTCTACAAACTATCAAAACAAATTTCTGTCTAAATAATAGTTAAGTGTACTGTTTAGATAACTGAATGTGAGGCACTATTCTGAATAAAGCCATAATCAGTTCTGATAAGGTTTAAAATGCAAGTATTTTTATCTAGAGTTGTTACGTTTTGACACGCAAAGTTGTAAAGCTGATGTAAAGAGCTTACAGTTAACTGCGCATTTACTTTTGTACTGTCAACTGTAAGTGCCCAAGCTTAGTAATTTATATGAAAAATGACGCCTTCTAGTGTCAACTTTGTTAGTTGTATTGAGAATATTTTACATCTAAATAAAGCACACGTCAAAGATCTTAATAGTATTGATATAGAGTATAATATGGCTGGATTCAAAAGTTATACTTCAGTGGTATCTCTATATTAAGTTTTAGAAGTGAATCGTAAAATTTCCAGGGGTACCTCACGGGAGATGACTTTTAAGAGTCCAATCTGAACTGTTGAAGTATAAAGTTATGCATTTTGATAAGTCGAGAGGTCTGCGAAGTTTATATATCCCGAAAACCAGAGTTCTTTTCAACCCAAGATGCAAAAAGAGGGGTGTATTTGTGTGTATGTGTATGTCTGTTTGTGGCATCAACAATTTTACTCGCAATTTTTTTTTACGTTCTGTTGGAACGTTTTTATCAGTAAACGAAGGGTCCATACCAACAACACCATTTAACTTACCGCCGAGTAGCAGTGTTCGCATTATTGTTTCGGTGTGAGAATGTGGGATTAAGACAGCTGGTAAAATTACTATCAATAAGGCGTTCTACCTTAAGTCCTTAAGGTTGGCGCACCGCTTTCGCAGTCGTAGGAAATGCACATTTCTTCGAGTCTCATTGTCATTGTAAGGTGGAGAGATGGACCTCGGCTGGATCCCGCCCCTACCCGTATATGGCAATTATGGCGATCCATCAGAAACAATGGCGAAGGTCAAACGGCAGCGTCTGCGCAAGGGCAGACTTACTTCCGACGTGGCGCGGAAACCACTTCCGGCTGGAGAGTACTTTTACACTTGAGATTATTTTTAGAGCTTGATTTTGTCCCCTAGGCTTGTAGGAACTAGTTGACAGAGATCTTATTTTATTTATATTATCCATCTCCTTATTGAGTTTTTTTTTTATAGTTACAAGTGTTTAAGCTACCCTGAAAATATCATAGTTTCAGCAGTAAATGGTGTTCGATGAATTTAAATGATACAATCGATGAAATCAAAATCGATAAAATACTCTTCTCAATGCCCTTTTCTTTTGGTCGGCAGATTATTTTATTTCGAGTAAGATATTATAAAAACTATAAACAGTATAATACAAAATTCGGTTCACTTGCGAAACCGTTAGGGTTACTGATAGCAGTAAACAATTTAAAAAAAAATGTGTGATTGAAAATAATGTTAAAAAAACCCCTTGTTATAAAGTCAGGATCATGAGCTGTGAGCCCCTTTCTCGAAACTCACTTACCAAAATAATATTAATAGATGCGGTACATTTTACTAGTAGTACTTCATTGAGTCAACTAATATCATTAGTCTTGTGAGTTTCGAGAATTGGGCCCCAGGTAGTTTATCCTCGGGCCCAATACTTAATTAGTAAGGTTGTAAAAGCAATCTATTTAGATAAACTTAAGGGTGTCTTTTGCCTTCGGTAAATTGTACTTTTCAAAGTAGGTTCCTACCTGGAGACTCACGAGGCTAGGTATCATTTAACGGATGTTTTATTCCAATTCAACCTGTATTTTTCGATCTATCAACAATATATATAGGTACTCATATTATAAAAAGAGAGGGCGAATTTTGTGAGTATGTTGGTATAGTATACCTACACACTGACAAATTTAGCGGAAAGAAAAAAAAAGGTGTCACTTCTAACCTAACAATTTTACGTGATAGCAACAAAATGTATTTTGCTTACGCAAAATTACTTTTCAATGAACATATGGTTTTGTATAAGAAAAATTAATATCTTTGTTTCTATTAAATTAAATTGTTACTTTAAAAATGACACCTTTTTTTTTCCTTTCGCTAATTTTGCCGGTGAGTGTATGTATGTATCCGACAGGTACCTAATCTCCGGAACCACGGAACCCGTTCGAAAAATTATTTCACCATTTCAAGAGGTACACCAATTTTGACGATCACCGTCTCAATCCAGGATCCCTTAAAAAAAGGCTCGAGGGCTTAAAAGTAGAATCAAACTCGAGAAACGCCACTTACTCATGAATTCATGATAGGTAAATGACAATCCGTTTTGAAACCAAAAATTATAAAGGACGATGACTAACACAAAGTGCTCCCATTTAACAACTTGAACCAAAACAACTTCTAAACGAATACAGTAAGTACCTAATACAAATTACTCACAATTTCCCACAAAAGATAGACGTTCGAATTCGAAACACATCTGACTTACCTATAGGGAATGAAATTCAACTAGTTATTTGCCTTTTTTGTATGAAAATATATTTTCTTAGTGCTCCCCTAGGGTACCCAAGGAATAAATACTCTCTCCAAACTTCAAGCCCCTAGGCGGTTTAGGCTGTGCGCTGTCTATCACTATCACTCAGTCACGTTTTATATTTAGAAGATTTCATATCTAAGAGCTACGTGGATTAAATTAGCTTTCTTTAAAAAAAAAACGCATCCGAATCGGTCCGTCCGCTTAGGAGCTACAATGCCACAGACTTGTAAAAACCCTCTTCGCGTCCGGTATTAAATAATCAATGAAACTTAGACTCTATTTACAAAACATTGGAGCGTATTTATCCTTTATGATAATACGCTGACTGTAACTGTATCAGATTAACTAACCGTTCGTTAAGAATCTGTTTACACACATACAATTACACTCATTATCAAACCGTGAAGTTATGTTCATTACTTAACGCCGGAAGCTAAGTTTTTACATAGTTAATCATTGAATTAAAAAAAATATCTGGCGCCGGCATGTCGCGAGCGAGCGAGGCGGGAGGCGTTGGAGGGGGGGAGGTCAAGCTCGGTGCAACGGAACGTAGTAAGGGGGAGAATATATCGATAGTCGATAGTAAAGCTATTGACTATCGATGATCTGCGATTTCGTGATTTCTGTGTATTGACTATCCTAAAGGTTTAATTATTCATACATTACTTCATCCATACTTCAATACTTATACTTTAAATTGAATGTAAGTGTTATTTTGTTTGTATATATTTGGTTGATACGCTTTCACAGTTAAACCCCTGAACTGAAAGAGAAATTTTGTATGGAGATAACTTGAACCCCGTTGAAAAAACGGTTCCCGTGGGAAAAGCGATGAATCACTTTTACGTGTACGGAGTTGCGGCAAACTGTAGCTATTCATAAACCCACCGATATAATAAATACAGAGCATAAGTATGATTTAATAATGCTTCGACATTATCTTTCACAATGAAAGTTTAATTTGACAGAAAGTGACAACGCATACATTAGCCTGCGGTAGTGAAAAGGGTGGTAACATTTTTCTAATCGTCGGAATGTCGAGGTCATACGACTACTCTTTGATTTGAAAATCCCACGTGTTTTTTGTATTTTAAATACATACTTACTAATGAAAAACATTAGCCAGAACAGAAACAAACGACAGCATTATTTTGATCATCATTATAATTATCTAATGACTTATTATAATTGATAAAGTGATTACAACAACCGTTATGGTAATAAAATGCCAGTCACGATTTTATTATCAAAGATAAATGTCATTAGCTTGATTAATATAATGAACATATATTCTCACAATTGACATAGTAACAAACTGAACTCTAGGCTTGTATTATGGGATGTACAGAAAATACTTATTTAGTTATAAGAAACAAATATTCGTTTTCATTACACAAATGGTCACCGGGCATCGAACCTCGGTCCGCTAGTTTTGTAGGCAGGGTCATTACCATCTATCCGCATCGTCAATAATAGATGTTAATCCAGTAAATTCGTCAGTTTTTTTCTTAAACATTTTGTTGGCGTTTTTGTGATATTCTTCTCTTGATATATTTTTTTAATTGCTTTATAAAGAAGAACTGGGCACCAGACCGCAAGTGTCGTGGTTTCTATTTTATTTATTTTAAGAGAGTACCGACCGATTCGTTTAACATAGTTTACATTATGACGCGTTATTTATTTAGCAAACAACTATCATTTTATTAAATCAACAACTGCGTAGTTTTAATAATAACTTAATAATTACTAAAATTATAACGTTATAATTATCATCGAAACCCCGGAATCTATCAAACTGTAATCCAAATTACGCTTTTAATTAGTAAATGTTTATATTTAATCAGTGCATTTCTACTTATCACTTGAAAGATTAAAACGAGACTTATCAGCAGACACTCAATAAACTTTACGCTCCAACCATCACGGAATCTGGATCAGAGATAAAACTAAGTGTACCATAAACTATCGTAAATTGGAGCACCGATACATCGCCCATCACTAGTAAGGTCAGCCGGCGGGGAGGGCGCCCCGCTCCCCGCGCCCCTCGCCCTTCGCCGTATAAAGCGTCGCCCCCACACGCGCGCCGCGTCTATCGTCACAACGCCGCCGTATAGCTCTGTGCTATTACGAACGCGAAGCCACGCGCACAAATTTGTGAAAGTGTTGCATATAAAACGCGATTTCTCGTCAGCGAGAATATACTTTAACGCGCCTACGGCACTCCGACGTCGGGATATACATTAGATAGTGTTCGTGGGTGGTTTAAATCGATTTTGCACAATCTAGAGAGGAAAGGGTTCAATGGAAGCGAGGTTCGTGACCTGCCGTAGCTTTCAGCAGATCAAGCCGCCGGAGAAGAGCCTCGCTCCGCCGCCGACGGTGAAGGGGCTGCTGTCTCGCTTTGGCAGCCAGGCCCAAGCTTTGTTCGCGCCGAAGAAACCCCGCTTCGGATCGTCAGTGGCCATCCACAAGCTCCGCGAGACCAAGTGGTTCAAGCACGATGAACAGAACATCCTGTGCGCAGTTCTCGAGACAGGATTCATCCTCGAAGTCAGAGCGGAGGACCCGCTGCCGCCGGACTCCAACTTGTCCCCAGAGTACCATATGTACGCCGTCGCCATGTGGAAGAAGGGTAAAGGTACGTACAAACTCGTAAAATCATTATAGCGAAAGAAATCGGAATGTAGCGATGCATGTTGCACAGTTTTGAGTCAAGGGAAACAACACATACGCGTGAAACCGCTCAGTTTATCAAATAATTGGGACATATGTGATAACGTTCGCGCCGTGAGAGGCCGCAAGCGACACTGGATTTAGTTGGGGCGCCCACGGTCGCACGTAGGCATATAGCCAGCGGATTCACAACGTGAATCGTAAATAATTCATGTTGTAAACGCAATCCCGCCTAATGAAATCGATGGAACAACCATCGGTAAACGTCCGGTTTAACAAGAATTTTAATGTCGTTTAGTGAAGAGTTCAAGAAACCTCAGGTAATTAAATACTAATTATTCGTTTCGTTGACAGAAAAAACAAAAAACCCGGAACAGATAGAGGTGTACACGGTGCAACAGAAAGGTGTAAGAAAACGCGTCGTGAAAACGACTCTGGGTGCATTCTGGAAGAAAGATTCTGTGATACGTATCAACAATGTTGACGACAAACAGGAGTCTCCTAACAGCGAAAAGGACATCCGAGCAAAGGTAAGCCCTCCGACAAGTCGCTACGTGTTTCCAATTCATTATCTAGACATCTAAACATTGTTTGACGAAGTCATCGTTCGCGCGTCCTTGATTAGTCATGATCTAACGGCTGTGCACATATTTAAGCAGTGACGACTCTCAATAGATTTCTCAACGATATTTTACCTGTTCTTAAATACCTTAACGACCTTCGACCAATACTACTTTCGGTTAAAGTTGAATTTCAATCCCATACGAACAAATCAGCGAACAAAACCAACTTCCAGCCTGTTTTACAAACATTCCCTACTAATGTTTCGATTGCATTCGCTTATTTGAAAACAAAATGCGTGAATTGCGAGATTCCAATCCAATTTGTGAACAGCCTCGGTTTAATGCAAATTAGCAATGACCCTAATACAGTTAACACATGCGACAGTAGCTACGTAATAGTTACGATTCGTTAGCGCTTTGAATTGAACATCTGTTACTTTCGTTTCTCAATTGTCTTTGAAAAAGTCCATTAATGCATGAAACTTCCGAACCTTAAAAGGTCTCATCAATTGTTCAATCGTTCTTCCGAGTTCCTTCGTATAGTAGGCGTGCGACGTCAGAATTGGAAACCTCTCTTTTCAGATTGCGAAAGCCTCGCGGGGCTTTCGTTCTTTGGAAACAGTGGCCACGGTATGATGGAGCTACTAAGGAGCTTCTCCTGATTGCAGCTGGATATGGCTACTAAGTCGAGGTTCGAGAGAAACTGGCATAATACCCTGCACTTCGTCCACTGGTGCCGATACGGCGAGACCCCACAGGAAGCTCGCATGAGACAGGTAAAGGTAACCACCGTTTCTAAGCATGCCTTTTATATAAGCAATTTCAAATTACGAATGAATTCTAGAACCTACCCGTTACTCCGATTACCGGTTCGCGTAAATCGATTGGCGCCGATGCATTTCGCCGTGTAATCTAATCTCGTTTCGTGTTTTATTTCTAGACTTTACTACTGTTCGGTCCGGTTCTAGAATGTACTTACAGTTTTTATTGTGATTGCATGTGTAAACGGGATCAACTTAACAGTCCCCTCTACCCGTTCGCATGTAATCGTATTTTATATTTTAAATTCACTTCTTTTCCAAACTTTCTTTTATATTTTCGAGCTTATTGTGATTGTCAGTGCTCAGTTACGCTTAAGTTTAAGTTTATGTAATCGGGGCTCTCATTGAAAAAAAAAAACAAGAAAAAAGACGGCGACCATTCACGGAGCGAGACGGGCGTTGGCTTGCATGGGATCATCAAGGCATGGAAGGGATCTACGAATAAAAAAACGAGATCGCACAACGTAGAAATTCTGTTACAGATCAGCTTAACGACGTCGAAAACACCCATGATTATCATCTTTTGATGGTAATCGTTGAGGCGCTTTGGACAACTGGCAACTTTTACAAACACCGGTGAGGTTTTTTTATTACCGATTGGTATAAAGTTCCGGAATTCAATGTGCCCCTCTATTTGTGTATGTTTTTTCTAACATTACTTTGGACATCTGCTAATATCTTTTTACTTATCACGTGTTTAAGGATAAGTGAAACGTGGTGGTAGATAACGAGAGATTTTCTATACTAGATTAGAAAGAATCGTAGTAGTCACGAAATAATCTTTAATTTTATTAATTCTATACGTCCTTTATCATTTGTAGGAAAGATAACTTATATATCTAAAGCTGCATCTTATAATATCAATGATGTCGTCTACATAAACGCCACGTGGTGAATATTTTTTGCTAAAGACAAAAGAATATCAAAGGATACTATACAATAAAGGAATTTTAAGCCTTTAATACATTTATACGAATATTTGTTCAGGCTGGTATTGAATGTACGTCATGTAGTTGCCAACTGAGTGAAAAGACAATACCTTAATAATTTATAGTGGTTATACAAAGACATGATATCCACTAATTCATAAAATTAGCTCTTTGTTTAATGTTTTTTTTGAAATAATAGAACCTTGTTGTCTTGTTGAACCAAGTATTGTTAATCATATTTACATATTACTATCATATGCAGTGGATTTGCAAAAATATTTTTAAAAAGTTTACCTTAAAGTCGGATTAGAATATTCGTCTTTTTTGCTTTAAGTTACTTGTCGTGGTGTTGATTTGAGGAAAAAGCTTTAGAAAAAATATCTTTAATTGGTCAATCAACTCGGTTTATTAATATGTTATTCAAGGGATTTACCACAATAGATAACGGCTTTTTTTCTTTTCGCAAGTGTTGGCATGTTTTGCAATTATAATAGAATCTGTTTATTTGTTGTAAGCAGGATTATATCATTGCTGTCCATATTATCATCCTGTCTAAACATAAAAAGTTAAGTTATATTATTTGAATGTTTTACGTTTTAATAGACACCTATTGCAACGAAGACCAGTAATAACGATTTGGAACATTTCAATGCTTCTAAATGACAATGGGTACTTAATCTAGTCACGCGGCCGTGTAGCAAAGCGTAGTTCGGATTAATATAATCAAATACGAATTTTGAAAGTTGTAGAAGAGTTCTCGATGTGTTTCTAAATCCCGCATAAAACGTTCAATAGATTTAAAAACGACAGCACTTACTGCTTCCTTTTTTAAATACAGCTCTCATTTCAATTTTCGAACGATGTAACGGTTGAACGGTCGCCATACATTGTTTTATCTTGTAATTATGTCGAGAAGTAATAACTGCGTAGGAGCAAGTTATGTAACAGTAAGCTTGCTATTGTTATGGTGGTTGACACTTATCGACGGTGTAAATAAACTTAGGATAAGGAAGCGATAAGGGTTTACGATATCACTTTAGCGTCGTTCTAAATATAATGTGAAAACCACGTTTTCTTAATTACAAGATTGAATATATTTACGTTAGTCAGGTTTAGTTAATTTCCCAGGTTAAGTAAATAAAAACTGTAACTTATTATTATTTAAAATAAATATTGTTTTTACGAAGAAGTAAAGGTTATCAAGCATTTACGGAGTTACCAGTAGACTTTGAGACGTTTTAAGGTCAATTTTAACTTGTACAACTTGAACTACAGATAACATCAAGATTGTTCTTGTTTTAAAAACAATTGATTTTTCGTTTAAGTACTTTAAAAAGAAACTAACACAGAATAGGACGAACGTTAAAATAAATAACTAACATAAAAATATCCAAATAAAGTACAAGTAACCATAGATAACAAAGGTTATAACGAACACTTTTTCTTTGTTACAGATAAGCGAGTCGCTCAAATGGGGTAACATCGGGATGAACATGGGCGTGATGCTAGTCAGCCAAGGGAACGCGCGGGCCAAGGCGAAGTCTGTCTGAGTGCAGCCAGCCAGTGGCACCTCCACTGGCAACACCTGCTACGCTTGCTTCTGGCCGCCAAAATTTAAAAACATGGATGACGTTTGAATTTTGAATAAAGAAGGCGGATTCGGTTTTGAGCAGCTCTCACTTCTCAAGTTCCTTTTATGAATTTCATGTTTTTTTTAAACGTATGACTGCCAGTATTTAATTTCTCTATCGCTCCGAGTTGAATCGGAGGTTTTATTTATTGTGGAAATTCGTTACATAAACGTTTGAAACATTCCTGAACTAAGAAAGACCCGTTTGTTCTTATAACTGTTGACATATTACCTAACTTATGGATAACTTTTTAATAATATCAATCGTATTTTTAGCGATAATTTAAGAGATATCTTGTTATGGTCTGGGAATGACACCCTAGTCGTACGCTATGAGTATTTTCTACGTTTGTATTTCTGATTGAAAAGACTGTTCTGTTTTTAAGAAAATTAAACAAGAAAAAGCCGACTATGATGGTTGAAATCTATTACTATTTAAATATATGAAGGTTTATATAACTGTTTCTATAAAATATCCCATTATAGTCAAATCTTATAGGTATATAGTTGAGATACAATATTGCTTTTGTTCATAGTCGGATAAAGATTACGAGAGTATTTCTATTTATTTATAAACTACATACTATGGCCTAAAGTTTCGAGAGTATTGTAAGTTAAATGTTCTATTTATAATGAAGCATTTTTATAAATAAATGATTACATAATAATTGAACTGTTTTAATGCAGGTACCAACATTTAAACCCTTCTACATTTTCATTTCCTCTATGGTAAAAAGAGAACGTTGAAGTCCTTAATCTTGTTTATTTCCAAGTACTAATCAATTATAATGAACCTAGTCGTTTTTTTTTCTAAAGAGATGTACATTTGTATTTTAAGAATAAAAGACTCGCTCTACAATCTACATGTTAAAGACTATATTTAGGCTAAAATTAATGTTAGCCACTGATATGTTCTTTCAACTGAGAATATAAAGATAAAGATAAAAAGACATTTATTCGCAACAATACAAAATAAAATCACATACAAAAAGAACAAGACACAGAGAAATTGTTGCGAAACGGTCCCAACTCAGCATTCGCTAGCCGTAAAGCCAGCACTGATCTTCCGTTGGAACCGCTAATATGCAACTCAACTGAAAGCTCCTAAAAATGTCTATAGTTGCTAAAGGGTGCTGTTAGCTAAAGAGAAACTAAAAAGGGTTCAATTCACTCTCTCTTGATAAAAGGAGAGCCATAGGCTACATGCGGTTTTAGAGGTTAAAGAAGGTCAACATATCAAACGAAATTTTCCAAAAGCGTAAATCTCGACTGATTAGTCGTATATAACAATCAATAACCCAAATATAAAGTAACCTAAAAACGAAACCTTCAAAGATAAACGTCGCAATACACACTTTATAAATTACGCATTGATTTTATGAAATGCAGTTGTTACTAGCGCCATCTAGACTTTACTGTAATGTTTACGATTGCAACGATAACTGTTATAGTGCAAAGGATTCTCGAGAGATGGCGCTATACTCAATATACGAAAGATAACGTTCCCTTGTTTTGCTAGCTTTGAGTGAGTAATTAACCTTGGCAGCTTGTTCTTTTCTAGGCTCTTTTGCCTTTTAAATAATAAAAAGGACGTCCGTTTTAACAGAAATATAATGCCATAATGCTAACAAGAACTACGAGGCACGATTACATATTTGAATGTCCCCGAATTAACCACAAAAGTAATCAAATACACTACAGATGTCGCTTTAATCAAATCGAATCAGGTCAGGCTACTTCTTACAAAAATCTCATCTTATTCTTTTAAATTTTAAATCTTTATTACACTTTTTCATCCTAAGAACACAGTTTCTTTATGTGAGAGAGGCTTACGAACATGCAGTTTATCTAACACCAGCAACTGAAGAAGGAATCTCAGTCCGTTGTATCATTTAAGGAAAGAGTAAATGAAAGCTCCGTGTATCATAAGATGACTGTTCAGCAACAAACAGTAAATGGTTCTATAATTTTACCTACCCAATACATAATCTATGGTATAACTAAGTATAGAGCGTCCCCCATTCGTGTGTAATGAGCATTCGGCGCGAACATCGAGTGGTGTGTAAGTTTTATAACGATCAGCTCAACGTCGACACCACTCGAATATTCAGGCGAATCCTGTTAGTGGGGACGTTCCTAAAGAGATGTGACGAATATAGGTCTTGTTCTCGCAGAACCGATTATTTGGTCGCATAATTCAATTGTAAGCTTCCATTAGCCGTTGATACGTTGGTTATTACTGGTTTGTACAGGATCGCGGTGCAACCGCAATTTGACAAGTCCCGTACTATCACGAACGTTAATTTGTGACCCATCTGAAGAAAAATATGCTCGAAGTCGTCAATGTCATTAGAGATGTCAAGTCATTTGTAAATTTTAGGAAACTCAACCTTGTTGTCGAATGTCAGATTGACTTTGGACAGTCAAGGGCATTAATATCTATACAGCCATCACATAAAACATGTGTATACACGGACCTTATTACCAGTGGCATACAGGTGTATAGATATTTTTGACGTCTTGGGAACGTATATATATTTATGCCCTTGAGTGGACCTAAGGTGACCCAAATTTAAGTTCTCAACTGTACATTATAGTACCCATACCATTATTGGAAACCTATGGAAACTAGAACTATCCACTGACCTCTCTCAGCAGCCCGAACAGCATGTCTGTGGACAGACTCCTCTCGTGGGCCTCGTCCATGATGATGGCGCAGTAGTGGTCCAGGTCGGGCTCGCGCAGCCCCTCGCGCAGCAGGATGCCGTCCGTCATGTACTTGATCACGGTGTTGGGGGATGTACAGTCCTCGAAACGGATCGCGTAGCCGACTTCGTCTCCTGAAGGTTGAAGATTCATATTAATTTTCTCAAACATTTCCAAAAATGTTGATATTACTATCTACATATTAGAACGCGAAGTACATAGTTTACTGACAGTTCTCAAATTTAAATAAAAACATTGCTGGCTCGCTACACAAGCCCGCAATGTTGCTTACAAATTTCATTACTGACTAGTTTGTAATTTTTAACCGACTTCAAAAAAAGGAGGAGGTTATACGTTCCACTGTATGTATTTTTTTTTTTTTTTGTGTATGTTCACCGATTACTCCGTCAATTGTGGTCCGATTTTGAAAATTCTTTTTTGATTTGATAGGGATATACTTCCGAGGTGGTCCCATTGCCACCAAATCGGAATCTGATGAGGGGATCAGTGAGGAATTGAGAGAACTCCTCAAATATTGTAGGCAAACATAAAGCGATTTTAGTATTTTTAGTAACAAGTCTAGCATTTGCATTCAGAAAGTATCATTTGGTGAAGTGGACCTGATGATGAAGACCACAGATGGCCACCGGAACTCTTCAACGGTACCTATTTCAAGGGTGGCGATAAGATATCTCTATTAAGATGGTTGAACGACTACTACGAAGTTTATTTACTTGTAGAAATATGACTATGTATTTCCCGCGGCGTTGCTTGCGACGCGCTTGAAATAACTTAAAGTTTCATATCAACAAAGAAGTGGGACTACGTAACAGCGTATTCTCATAATAATATAAGACAGACGTACGCTATAACTACACAACTGGCGAAGGAGCTGGGTCTGAATGACAAAGTTAATAAGTACTTTGGGTAGGACCTTGGGCCTTAGGAGGATATGATCAGCACACGTGGCACACGTTATTAAAATTTTAGCACAATCCTCTTAAACGTTGCATTTCGCACAACGCTTTTTCATCATGTGGTTTCTTTAGCACTTTATTGGGCTCTAAGTCGCAAAGAGCAATACCATTAAGGGTCTTTACGCGACTTAGAGCAACATAAACTTGGCCTTTGGCAAACATTTTTTTACCCAAATCTATTACAGCTTTGTTTAAGGTAGTGCCCTGGAGTTTATGCACTGTAACCGCCTAACTGAGGATTAGCGGCAGCATCCTTCGTTCAACATCCCCGTATCCTTTAGTTGCCTGATAGGTTGTTGACACAGGCGCTATGGCGACTAACCCGTCTCTGTCTTTCACTTTTGTGCCAATAGTGACATCATCAAATTTAATAAAAACAGATTCAGGTAACTCGCCTGATTCTATTTGGTCACGGCGAAAGGCAGGCCATTTAAACTTGGACACAATCCCCATTGCCCCGTTGACCAGGCCTTCAGTAACAGAAATGTTGCGTCTTAACATGACTCTGGAGCCTATGCCAAGTTTCAAAACGTGCATCAAACCACCACAGTTATTTGCATCAGCAGGAATAACATTTGATGGTGGTCGTTTTCCATAGGTGAATATGACTGTAACTTTCCAGTGGCGTTGCTTGCGGCGAGCTCGAAATTTTCTATAGTTTCTCATTTATTGAAAAGTGGAACTACATAACAGCATAAATAGGATCACTAAAAAGTATTAAATAAAATAAATGTTTAAAAAAACAAAAAATCGCCTTCAAAAATGCAAAAAATAACTTCTTATAAAATGATAGGTACCTATAGGTAGGTCAGTCCAACTGAAGTCGGCGTCCCACAATATTTTAATGATAGGTACAAACAACCACACACTTAACTGCCCATTAAAGACCGAAGTTAGAAAATGTAGAAAGAGATGAATATAGATTTTACATAAGAGACAGTTTCTCTCTGTTCATCTTCAATAGTCACTCAGCTGTGTTGCTGTTTGTAAATCGGCTTTTGGTTTAAAATAATGTGGGACGCCGACTTCAGTTGGACTGACCTACCTATAGGTACCTATCATTTTATAAGAAGTTATTTTTTGCATTTTTGAAGGCGGTTTTTTGTTTTTTTAAACATTTATTTTATTTTTAAAGTGAAAATGGCCATAATAAAATTAGGGCAAAAGTCTTATACATCCATATTTTATTCGAAACAACTTTTTTATCTGTGTTTTGAATAGAATGTGTTTTTTTTAAAAAGCTTGCGTATCTCCTTGTCACAAACAAAAAGGCGTAAAGTAAAGATTGATGTTTTTTCACGTGAAGTCTTTGTTTGTATGCAAGTCAAAGAATGAGTTCAAGCGATGAAGACTCTCAACTCGCAAGCTCGTCCGTTTAAACCAATACGCGTCCCGCAATTGCCTGCCTCCCTGCCTAGGCAATAATGTACTATTATGACGCAGTTTGCCTCGCTGGTACGATTTCCGGTATGAGTATACGAGTATACTAAAGATTCCTTTAAAAAAAATGAGTACCTGTTTTGTTGTATCGGCTAAAACTAATATTAAAACCAAAAAACAAAGAAAGTGTATCTTCGATGAACTTTGAAGGGTATTTTTTATTAAATATGAGTTTTAGCCGATATAACAAACCACGTGCTCATCATTTATTATCAAACCACTATGAAACTTGCATTTTTTTTTAAATATCTCTATATAAGTTAGAGGGTTTAGTCACTTTTCAGTACTTTGGAAGTCAATTTCCCCCAACAGGTTGAGTTTGGGCCGAAAAATACGTGTCTGTTATTTTAAACTATTCTCGAACATATATCAAAATCAACTTAATCGGAGCCGGACAGTTGGGTACCTTTCCTTGTATGTCAAGTTTTTCAACGTCGCCTCTAAGAATGGACTTCTCTTGGACCTCTTGGGGCCTTACAGACGCAGATTATACAGAGACAGATCTATACAAACCTTGTGACGACCTACCAAATAACTTAAGAATATCTATAAGCACATATTTATCTAACTCATTATGAATGCCGTAAATAAAAAAAAAGAGTGCGTGCCACGCCCGACAGAAGTGGTAACTTAAACGAATCTAAGTTGATATTGAAATTGTTTAACTGACTGCAAAATTACGCACACTAATGCAGAGTGACACACACTAAAAAACCTAAAAAGTTGTACTGTTGAAAGTTATCATATATAGACGTCTATTTTTAACGAAGGGCATTTGTAACAGGTGCGAAGAGTACAAATCTATTAGCTGTTTTTATATTTCCTTTATGCTTTCCTACCTCTATACTGGCGCCGTAACGCGTTACGTAACGAAGCTATTTACCCTCCCGTAAGAAGTTATCACTTCAAAAAGTTCAAACATACGTCTTTCGTTATTCTTATAGTCCGTATATAGTGCTACTTATTCTATGTGAAAAAGGGAGCAGGCTGATAATACTACGTGAACAAGCTAATGCAGAGGTGTGAACACCTACCAAGCTTTGTATTCATTTCATCGGAGACGCGTTTGGCCACCGACATGGCGGCGACGCGACGCGGCTGCGTGCAGCCGATCATGCCAAGCCGACTGTAGCCTTCCTCGTGGAGATACTGCGTCAGCTGAGTTGTCTTTCCGCTCCCAGTCTCGCCTGGGGAGAGGAACAGAGAAATTTATAGAAAGACTGAGCACAGATAGAATAACTAAATTACCCGCTATGTTTATTTAGTAAGTAGGTCGTTCGAGCACTTTTACGTGTCAAAAATCTACCAGAGCTATCTAAGAGATCAGTCTTGAAAGAAGCGCCACAGGAAATTCAATAGTCAGTAATTGCTTAAACATTTGCACAACAGGTTGTTAAACGGTAGAACAGACGAAATGACGGAAGGCTCAGTAATAGGGCACCGAACTGTTATTACCATGGCAACGCTCATTATCGAATTGTTCTCACGCATCGGTTACACAATAGATAGGTGGTATTCTGATACCGTTAACGAAATCAATAGTAGTGCTTTATATAGGAAAACATCCTTAAAATAAGCACCTGCTGGGTCTAGCTGTTAAAAACCAAAACAATAGCACAAAAACGGAACCATAAACAGTTGAGGACTCACCAACGATGATGACGATGTTGTTCTCTCGAATGACCTGCATGAGCTCTTCCCGGACGGCGAACGCCGGAAGGAAGCGCCGCTGCTCCCCTATTGTTTTATTTTTCACAAAGCTTGACTTGGATTCCGGCTCTTTTGTCTCTGTACAAAAAGTTAAATAACATGATAATTATTGAATTTAAAAGGTATTAAAAAACTTGCAGGCTTTCACCAAGAAGTCTCTTTATCATCAATAATTTTAACTGTGCATGTAGAATAACTTACCACTGTCCAAGTGTTCAGCATACTTGTACGCTTCCTTTGTAGGTCCGTCTTCCAGTTCTTCCTCTTTTTTCTGTATACCCATGATGTTACCTGAAAGAAAAAACTTTATAATGACAAAATGGACCCGTTTCTACAGAGGCCTCTAAACCTCCTAATTTAATTTGTCTATTGACATTCTGGAGTAGCACTTATTAAATGTCTAAACTATGTCTAAAAATTTGTCAATTTCGTTTTAGGCTATTTAAGAGATGTGCACGAAGAATCGGGTCCATTATGGTTATATGGCAACCCGATGGTCAGTGGACTCCGAGGCACTTTAACATTTACAATATCCAGATTGAAATCCAAGAACTGCAACAGTTTGATCATGATGATCTTGAAGATTCTTCTTAGCGTGTCGATGGCATAATAGATGCAATCAGACCAATATTCTGCCCCACGAATGGCATTGCTAGTGGCATTATAAAAGTCCTGCCTCGAGCATAGCAACGATTGAAAAGTTCAACATTACGGTGCTTAAGCATCTCTACATAGTATAAAATAAAGTCACTTCCCGTCGTCTGTCCCTCTCGGAATTCAATACAGTTGTCATCAATAGATAGAGTGATTCACTAGGGAAGTTCTCAAAACTCACATAAATCCAAGTGACACTTTAAGAATAAAAGTTAGTACTAAACATCGAAACGTACCAATCTTCGTGCCCTCGAGTTTCCAATGTTTTTTCTGCGCTTTCCGCCTTTCTTTCTGTTCCCTAAAAGCCTTTACCAAAGCTGAGCCCTTGCGTGCGTTCAGGGCCATGTCTGATGTAGGGTCTTTCACCTGGAAGGGAAATAATTAAAATGCAGACAATTGAAATGGGAGACAGATGCAATTCATTATTTGAAGACCACGTCAGTAACACGTGACCTTTTATTTGGTTTGTGGTAGTGATAGGAGTAGATAATTATTTATTAACATAATTCAACATATTTGTTTTTAAAATTAAAACGGCTATTATTTAAATAAACCATATCTAAACTGCCAGTGCCACTTACATTATAAAGGACAAAGTAACTTTGTCTGTCTGTTTGTCATGCTTGCACGGCTCTCAACCAATTCCAATACAATTTATAATGAAAAAAGCTTGAATCCCGGGAAAGAACAAAGGATACTTTTAATCCCGGAAAGTTTATCTGATCCCGAGAGAAGAGTAGTAAAAAATTAACTCTTATCTGTCAGAGAAGTCCGTCGAATTATGAATTCTAGTATAGCAATACTTACTGGTATGACAGGCTCGGGCTGCTTCGTGAACACAATCCTCCCGTCGAGGAAGGGAGGCACGATGTTGTGGACTAGCAGGTGCACTCTATCAACGCTTTCCTGAAACAAATCGTTTACATTAGCTAAGTTATATACGTTATTATATATTGAAAGTCGTTGATGTCTAAAGCTGGGCTATAAGCGTCGCCCACGCCGACTTTTTGTAGCGATGCAACCGTGCGTTCCGTATGGCTGTCGCTTGTGTAAGTGACGGCATCACTGCAACCAAATTCGTGGAAATCGGACATGATTTGGGAGGTAATTATTCAGTGACTTGTTTTAAATCTGGAAATTAGTGTGTTAGTTTTAATTGTGATTTTGTATACCAAATTAAATTAAATTATTATTACTGTGTTGCATGTATTGTGTGTACGTCTGAAAAGTCAGCGTGAGGACAAAACTTTGACAGCAAATGTAACTGTATTCCTACCTGAATTCCATACGCTATATATATATATATTTATGATGATTATGATGATTATTATGAGAAACGGTATCGCCCGGAGATAAATTTGTATAAAAAAAACTACGCGATTCAAGCATCACATTCCTCTTAAGACCTGATTTGAAGTCCATCATACCTCATCCATGTCACTGTTAATATTGATCGCGTGAACGACCCCGCTGGTCAACATCCTGTTCCTCTCCCAAAGCTCGTTGTCCCTGTCTATCTGCTGCCGTTGCGCGGACACCTTGCGATTCCGTCTCTTTTCAATCTGCTCTTCTTTGCGAGCTACGTACTCCGCGCTGGTTCCAGCGAAAGGATCTGATTCGTCCGTCTCACCTACAAAGGAATATGGCATATCTTCAGTTATGTTATGAGCGATAATGGTTAAAATTTGTGCCTTGAGTGTGATTTGTACTCGAGTCTTGGGTTTACCCTTGAAATATCGAAACTCTTTTCATAGAACATTTCACTTCGGCGAATTTTCATTTCATCGACAGGCATTTCAACGTGCAGGTGCTTTTTTTTTGAGGTCACTAGGCTAACCTAACCTAACCTACGTAACGAATGGTTAAGATAACCTGAAAACGATAAGGTTTCAGTAGAAATTAGCTTTCGACGAAATGAAATTCGGTGAAATGACTCATTCGATGAAATAATTGTCGATATTTCAAGGGGATCCCCGAGTCTTTATTCGTGACAAATATAGGTACTTAATTAACATTGAAAATTATTATGGACAGAAATGCATGTTTTGTCCCGAAATGGTCACAACTTAGCGTGATGCTGGCAGAGCCAGCGCTGGTCTTCCGTTGTGACCATTTGGTGAAGACACGGCGCAATGAAGCCACGATCACACACGCATCAATCGAAAGCATTTACAAACCACTATTAAAAACTTTAATAAAAAATAAATTGTGGTTGCCAGCTTAGAATAGTGCCACTCCATGTCTTCCCGTGGAAGTCGTAAGAGGCGACTAAGGGAATGAAGGCTTGTAGTATTGTTAGGCGATGGGCTTTCAACTTGTCACTAATATACACTGGTAAAAACATCTTAACCTGATTGTGCAAAAGGTGGTTACAGAATTAACAACCAATTTTTAGACTTGTTCGTAGTCCTGTAGGTCTGCCTACCCCACTCTATGAATGAAGGTGTGTGTATATGTATGTAAAAAGTAGATCAACTCTTAATCTAAAACGTGAATCTACATTGTATTTTTGTGCAGAGGATTTATTGTGTATCTTTACTAAAATAAAATACTGGATTATTTACCCTCTCCCATGTTGTACCACTCCCGGTCTAACTTTTTCTCAGCCTCCCGCCAGTCTGAGTCCTCGACGTCAACATTACGCCGGGAGCTAATCCATCTGCAAGTTGATAATCATTTCTATTTAAAAGCAATTAATTATTGATGGTTAAATCTGTTTAAGCCAAATAAAACATGTACAATTAATATTATGAAGAACTATATTCCATTTATAAACTCTAGTAAAGAATCTCAACCTCTCGCTCTGACACAGTGAGTGAGCAACTACCCTTAGATTCGTGCACAGATAATAAAACGTTTATGAGTATGTCTTTTACAGAACTTTGCCCAAGGTGCGTCTGGATCGCTTCTACCATCCTTATTAATTACCAACTTGCTGTAAGGCAGACTGTAATATTTGCATGGTTGTTTGGGTGTGTTATTATCTTCCTTATCCCCCTTATTTTAATTTTGTGCCCGTGTTTTTTTTTAATTATATTTAATTCTTAATTTTAATTTGACATTTGGAGACTGTTTACATCTCCGAAATTGTATTATTTATTTTAATCCGACATTTTGATATATTTAATTATTATTACTACTGGGACCTGTACATCCCTGTGACATTTAAATTGTGTAGCTTAAGTTTAGTATTGTAATAAGTGATTTATTTGGAAAAAACGGCTTACTGTTGAGTTTCTTGCGGCGCTTCTTCTCAACTCTCTTCTCTCTTTGTCTCTTTGTCTTGGTCTCTTTGGAAGCGCTGGTAGACTCAGACTTGTAAAAGTGCCTACAGGGCCTACTTACATAATAAATTATTTGTATTTGTATTTGTATTTGTGGGTATAATACTAGTATAGACATTTCATCTTACATAGTTCTGTGGGTAGACAACACATTGACATTGCTTAAAAAGCCTAAAACATATTACATGCATTCAAAAAGTTTGGACCTTGTTTATGTTTCATACAACTAATTAACAACCATGCAATCCGTACGTAGAATGCTAATTAACAAAAATCCTAGGCATCGTCAGCATGGTGGTCTCTGAATGGAGTCCATGTTTTGTGATCATTATCCCACTAGCTGCGCCAGCAATCTGACTGACTAACTGACCATTTGTCAGAATTATAATTTATCACAAACTAGTTTTTAGCTGATTCAAACTTCAGTTTTCCGGTAGGTTCGGGTTGCACTTTAACACCGCTAAAAAGTTTTAGAATTCAAGCAGAAAGTGCTATATCATAAAATTCATAAACGAAAATTGCGTGCGCGACAATATTTAAACAATTAACACTTACTTATGAGGCGAAGCCCTTGGCGTATTATCATATGGCCTGCCCTTAAAGTCCTTCAAAAGCCGCAAGCTGCGTTGTGATCTCTCTGACCCTGGTACCAGGTCTTTGGGCAGAGGAGTTGGGAAGTCCCAGCTGGACTTCCGGGGAGCATCTTTGTCATCATCATCATCATCCCAAGCGGTTTTTTCTGGAGGCTTTAGGACTTTTAAACTGAAAAAATTATTGTTATTTGTACAGTACAGGAAAATAAAGTGTTTATATTAGTTTCTGACATGAATAGATTGAGTGGCTTGAATGGCGTTTCTTAGAATGATTGTACCTAGTTAAGGACTAAAATTAAAAAAACGTTAATTTTTCTGTTGCGTTAAATTTAAATTAGTCGTAAATTTATTTATATACTATCCTACGCCAATTAGCAGTATCTCTAATTCAATATAAATGAAGCAGATTGAATCCTCACCCGTAATATGCTTGCACTTGCTGCAAGAGTTTTGTCTGAGATACTAACTACCATTTGTCGTATAGATAATTTTCGTAATGCAACGGAAACGTTAACGTTCCTTAATTTTAGTCCCTAACTAGGTATAATCTTTCTAAAATTCGAAATTATTATTACAAAAAATGAATTTTTTGAATGTATTTTTGCAGTAAAGGAGGCAAAATACATACTTTGGAGTCTTAGGTTCATCTTTAAATCTGGGCTCATAATAACTCCTCCTAGAGCTATCTCTGTCTCTCCTCTCACTATCCCTATCTCTTCTCTCACTACCTCTATCTCTATCCCTTCTATCATCTCTTCTTCTATCTTTATCCCTGTCCCGGTCTTTGTCCCTGTCTTTCCTATCATCACGCCTATCCTTTTCTCTGTCGCGCCTGTCGTATCGGTGTCTGTAGTAGGGATGATCATCGTCTTTGGAGTGATATTTCTTTTCTTCTTGCGTGGAGTTGTGGACTCCTTTCTCCTTGACTTCCTTCTCCTTTCTGAAAGTGAAACAAATAATACAATCTCTTAGCATGCAAAAAAGCCGCATAAATTAAGTTGTCGAGTTGCGGAAAAGCCCACTCTAACCTATAACTTACAATCAGATTGTGCAGATTTTAATGCATAAAGTCCGTACTACTTTGTTTATCGTACAGAGCAGTAGCTTTTAAAAGGGTCTCCGAGTTTGTTCTCTCTCACTCTCTATTATTCGAGTATAAGCAAAACTGTCTTTACCTCCACCCAGTTTTTTAAACCTTAATTGATATCAATCTAATGAAAATAATAATGCAAGATCTTATTGAATTTATGGATAGAAAATCGAACTTAATAAATTAAAGAAGTATTTCTATGCTCCTTTAATTGTCGAGCAGACATAACCTCGTAAGGCCCACAACAAATTTCATTAGTTCGTAAAAGTATCTTACAACAGTCAACTAAAGTCAAAAGTCACTTAGACAGATGTCCTTAATTAAGGATGTTGGGCCTTACGAGGTATAGTAATGAGAAAGAAATTGCGTCAAAATTAATTAATTCATTTGTCTAAAAGCAGTTTTGCTGCACCCATTTGAAATCAAATACATAATTTAATTAGTTATGTTAGGTTTGTTTTATAAACAATATCCAAAAATACAGAGTTATGGTTTTTCGTTCATGTGTGTATCATGTGTGAGTGTCACGCAGAACTTAAGATGTAACAAGTTGCATCTTCATTGCACAAACAACATTTTATAATACAAAAACACTTCAGTAAAAAAAGTCTACATTTAGTGCATTTACATTGTTTTTGGGACTAGGTTAAGTTGTATGAGGTTGTCCCCAATCTCACAGAAATTGTAATAGTCCCAAACTAAGCTCAAGGCTTGTACTATGGATAAGCAGCAATTAACATACTTAAATAGAGAAATACACACTTCTTCTAGGTATTTGTACATAGAAAAGATCCATGACTAGGGAACAGTTACTTGTGCTTACCAGACAAATATTTGCCCATTCTGGGTTAACCCCGGACCACTATCTTCATAGCTAGGGTCTTATCTTACATATGAAAATTCTTGGTTTTGACACATTTTCCTACGCTACGCTACGTTACGCTTGAATGTTTGTAAGTAAGTAAGTAAGTAAGTAAGTAAATCATTTATTCACAACAAAAACACGCAGACAAAAAATAAAAAGTAACAAAAATAAAAGAAAAGAGACGACATGTCTTTTTATTTTATGTTAAATTCATAGTTTTATATCATGCTAGGTTAAGCTTTATAATTGTATAATATCATAAGTAGTATTTAAAAAAAAACGACTGACTGTTGAGTTTCTTGCGGTGTTTCTTTTCAGCAGTGGTCTCTTGCGAAGCGCTGGTAGATTTTGACGTGTAAAAGTGCCCGTGCGGCCTACTTACTGAATAAACATCTTTTTATCTTTTATGGGCCCTTTGGATACACTTCAACCCATTAGGATCTTTTGTGCAAATACCTTTTAGCTGTTTGAATGTGTTTCGAACTTGGTACCTTACGACCATGAGTCGACCCCATATGCCACAAGGCCACCAACGCTCTTAAACAGCAGGGTAACTACCAACGAGGCTAAACATGTTGTAAACTTTTAATATTATTGCATTTTTATCCAATTCAGACTTTTTAGTTTCAAGTTTTAATCTTATCAGAAAGTTTATTTAGTATCAACTCTGGAATTTTTACAAACACACAAATGAAAGAATAGACTGACGAAAAAAACGAACTAATGATACATGTTAAGAATGTGATTAAAGAGTAATAAGATAATACAAATGTAGAACATATCCTTAGGATTTGGTATTTCATTCTATTGTGGAATAAACAGCAAAACTAAATTGTAATTTTAATTAATGTAAAATAAATTTATAGCAGAATAGTTTGTGAACTATCAAACCAAAAATTATCAAACAACTGAGCTTTTGATAGAGCCTTACAAACAAATCCTATTAACAACATAAACAACATAACCTCAAACACTAAACAAACTCTTTGTATTACCTCTGTAGTCTCTCTAGCATTCGCTCCCGGGCTTGCTCTGATATGCCACCTGTGTACGTCGGTGTTTCTTCATTATGCTTTCTATATTTACGTTCTTTACCACCAGCAGTTTCAGGTTTATCCTCCTCTTCATTTTCATCTTCTTGGAAAGAAATAAGTCGATTCTGCTTCCTCTTAGCTGCTGCTAACTTATCTAGCCCTAGTAACGAAGGCCTTACAAACTGGAAATCAGCCGGTTGGTCCTTCTTTTTGATGATTAAGCCACCAATAACATCGCTAGAAGTGCCTTCTAAACGATGCAGGTTTTCATCGTTATCTGACATTGTGTCAAGGTTAAAAAAACACTGATGCTTAACTAAAAATACTAGATTTCAAATCTGTGTTAGTTATGTGTTTCAGTGAGCTGGAAAAGGTAAAAACACACAAATAAACTCGCGGGAACAATGCAACCCAAACTTTTACTTGACGTTTGACAGATGGGTTTCAACCTGTCAGTCAATGCTGTCACCTGCTTAGGCTGCTTGCCAAATTTAATAATTATTTTGATGCGTTCAGGTTAGTTTTTTGTACAATTTCGCTAGATAACGTATTTAATAGTGATTATATAATTTATCAAATTTGGCCAGATACAGTGTGACAAAAAAGAGTAGAAATTAAATGAGAGCGCCACCGAGCAAACACCAACCGTCCAGTGGCGCCCTCTTTTCTCTTTATGTATTTTTTTATATTATTGGGTTTTTTAATAAAGTGATGGGCAACTTTTTTTTTAAATTGTCTACGCGAATGTTAAGGTAGGTATGCCATCAATGGTTCCCTAAAGACTTTGGTCCACTGTTTCGTCCGAAATTTTCATTCAAAACTCATTTTTCTCTGAACTCATTAACTTTTCAAAATGTTTAAAGAGATATACCTACCAGAACCTACAGGTTATGTTAGGTTAGTTCTATAACAATCTAGGAAAGTTAAACGGTTTTAGTAATGCTATATAATAAGTCACATTTTAAATACCTAGGTAATGCCAGTTTTTTGTGCTTAAGATAAATCTTATAACAATAACTTATAACAACCTCTAATAAGGAAATAGCGGCACAATAATGACATACTCGTAATGTTAATGTAAGGCAAATAAAGTTGTGTACCTACCTACAATTTGATAAAAGAGAGGGTATAAGATTTGTAGATACGACGCACGATGACGACACGTTACCCTAGTCGGTACTGACCCTGCCTATGAGCTAGCGGTCCCGGCTTCAAATCCCGGTAAGGGCAGCCGGCAGATATTTATGTGATGAGCGCAAATATTATTTGTTCCTGAGCCTTGGATGTTTATTAATTATGTATATGTATGTAGGTACGTATGTCTCTAAGCAAGCATAGAGCTTAGTTTGGAACTAGCTCAATTTGTGTGAGATTGTCGCTTGATATTTATTTATTTACTTATTTATTAATTTATGTAAGATTTGAACGAGAAGAAATAAAATACTCCTTAAGACGATTGTGAAGCCCAAAAATTCCATACAATGCGATAACGTTTCTTTTCTCTTAAACCTAGTCCGATTTGTACGATGTTTAAAGTTGTAAAGAACATTCGTATTTTTTCGGGTTGCTCCTCAGATATTGTTTTATACATTAATACATTGGCTGAGGAAATTTTGATTTGATTATAATTACGTGACAAATTTATTGATTACGTCTGAATAAGCCTACGTTGTTGTATGTAATCTGTGGTTATTTCAATAAAATAGGTATAATAATTGACCAAAATTCCCGAGGCAAAAACGCTCTAAAAATGCGTGTGGTCTAAAAAAACGCATTAGCAATCGAGGTATTAAAATGAAAGTGGTACCTTAAAAAGACCTTTCACTGGTTAAAACGGTATTAAAAAAAGTACCATGATAGTTCAATTATTAAGTAGATAGCAAAATAGAAAGAAATATTACAAATTATTTCGTTGTGAACTCCTTACAAACGAATAAATCCTGGTCACGACACCATAAGCCATTTCGAATTTGAGTTCCCGCTTGGGAATCGTTGTTGTCTAACTATAGTAACCCTATTTGTATTCTTTTTTCTGGATACCTAGGATAAAACTTAGCCTAAATTACGCCTTTAATGCTTTGTATGGCGGCCGGGAGTGACATTCTCCCTCTCCCTGAGCCTCAACAAGCGAAGTCATAAAATATTTCACACGTGAAACGCGAGAACGATGGGATTTACCGCTTTTACTTCAGGCCTACCCTATTATTTAGAGTGTATCTTGACTCATATAAGCGCTGCCTTTATGAAATTCAGTACCAGGTTTTACATTTCTCTACCAAATTCGACCTATTTTTGGGGTCTTGGCACTGTAAGTGCTTAGTACTCGTAGTAGGTTGTGTTGTGATTTAGTGGACGTAGCTTTACCTGAGAAAAGAATAGCCCACTTGCGTTTATTTGTTTCATGTAATATTTAATTTTATCTACCGTAAACCTAATATTGGTATCCTTAAAATTCGCATAAATATATGTGTTGCAACTTTGGTATTCATTTATAACTTACGAGTATATTGGAAGCACTTTAGTTTATTTCTAATAAATGAAACACGGTAAAATACTTTGGCTCACATCGCAGCTGATACACAGACTTACGCATGCGCGGCCTCCTGCTCTAAATCATTTAATGTCTGCTAAGTTTCTTCTAGGAGTGAAGATCACGACTTGGCAATCGTAGTGTAGGACGCCCTCCAGCTAGGTGGAGCGATGACACACTAAAAGTTAGTTACAAAAAACTTAAGACCTAGCTCTGTGGTTTGCCATGGGAGAGGCCCATGTGCAGCCGTGGACGGAAGACGGCTGATGATGAGGAAATATCTTCTGCCATTTTATTTCACAAATTACATACTAATCGAAAGTATGAAGCCTATAGAATATGTAAACGTTAGGTTTGGTGCAAATTATTAGTATAAACTTACCTGTTTATACCTGCCTACCAAATAGTTTGACGGGAAAAAAATAGTCAACCCAACGTTTGCATATTATAGGCTTCATCCTTTTGATTGGTATGTCTAATAATCAAACGCAATTTTTTAAACAATTTTTTTTTTTTTTTTAATTAATCGTATACTGGACTGAAACTTTTCAGCCTACCTATTCGCCATATATTATTTAGCATATTAAATTTGATACAAAATACTTTTTACCGAATAACCAGCCCGGTGCAAGTCGTCTCCTATTCGGATGTCCTACTAATAAGAGTACTTGAGAATATGGGTGGCCCAAACATAAATTTTATTCATCCTTTGATCGCAAATTATTCAACCTCACCTAGCCTACTTATTCGTTTTAAACTTAGAACAGTTAGAACATGAACGAACGTCCTTCAGAAAGATAGATTCACCTTGAGACGTCCTACGGATGTGGATGTAATGGCTAGGCGCAGGACGTGAACCAATCTGCATACAATAGTTTAATGGAAGCAATTTGAACGGGGAATCTCCTGTCTCAAAACAAGAGGTAAGTAGGTACAAGAACAAATTACTTGTTATTGGTCGAATCATCTATGCATTATTCAATAAGTCAAGTGCAGATTTTCTAACTTTTATTCTCTCATTGTAAAAGCATCACTTTTGCTTTGCATCAATATGTTCAATTTATCTTTACGATAAAAAAGATAAAAGATGTTTATTCAGTACCTAAGTAGGCCGCACAGGCACTTTTACACGTCAAAAATCTACCAGCGCTTCGCAAGAGACCACTGCTGAGAAGAAACTCAATAGTCAGTCGTTTTTTAAATACTACTTATGATATTATACAATTATAAAGCTTAACCTAGCATTATATAAAACAATGAATTTAACATAAAACAAAAAATAAAAAATATTCAAGCGTAGCTTGAGCAGGAAAATGTGTCAAAACTAAAATTTTTAATAATAAGTAGTAAGTAGTAATAAAAAAAATTATATATATATACTTTCCTATGACAGTGCAAGACAACCACCACATACAAAGTTTCGATACATTCTTCTACAGAAACCGTGTCCCCTAGACAATATACAATATTTACATAACAGTAAGTAAGTACTTGAAAAAAAATGTTAGTAAAGTATAAACCGTTAAATCCATGTAATGCATAATATAATAGGTATGCTTTACATACATAATTTTATCAGTAAAACGATTTACCTGAATCTTAAGTAAGTACTGAAGGTCTTGATAGCGAATTTATAATTTATTCCAAGTAAAGTTTTAAGTTGGCAACATCAAACTTGTTAATACGTAGCAATGTTAAAAATTAAGGACTAGAAGTTACTGTTTACAGTCTCGTAATTTTTTTTTGACAAAATTTACCTCAAAGAACCTGCAGCAGCTTTGTATCAAGTTAATCTATACATATAAAATGCTTTGTCTTGAATGACTGATGGATCAACTGACTTGAAATTTGGTCAAGGGGTTCATTTCATGATGTAAGTGAGCACTAAGAAAGGAATTTTGAAAAATTCACCCCCTAAGCTAAGGGGTTAAAATAAGGGGAGTAGCGGCAAACTTATTATACGCGTACGAAGTCGCGGGCGTCCTCTAGGATTCAATAAAACTGTTTATTTGGTTTATAATTATTTATAAATGTCAACGTGCACTTACAAATTTAGAATCAGGATGTTTTTATTGGATAGCGGAAATACTAACACTGCCACTGCACCGGCCATCGAAACGTTTCGTCGGTCTCATTAATAAACATATTTGCGGTGATTTCGTTAACTTTTCCAGAAGCGTTTGTGACAGATATAGATGGGCGTCCGCATAAATCGTACACTGTATCTCTTCAGATGTCTCCAGCTTTAACATAAACTGGATATTTTTATCTTTTCCGCAAGCAAAGAATGTCAACAAGAGCTTATTACTCGCTGTCCGTCCGTCTATATGTCTGTCAGCGGGCCGTATCTCATGATCCGTAATAGGTAGAAAGTGGAAATCTTCATAGGGTGTGTATTTATATAAACACTATAAAAATAAATAGTAAAATAAAAGACTCTTACGCAACCCTTCAGTGCGAATCGACTTGCACTTGGCCCGTTTTTTATCCTGCAAGTAACTAAGTGTTTTTGTGGCATAGTAACAGTAATAAACAAAAGCACTTTCAAGCTTATTTCAGAACTACCTACCGCGTAAGCTCTGAGACTTGTTTCATTTATTTGAACAGCTATCTACGAGCATTGTTGCCGCCTTTTCGTTATTGTTCAAACGGAAACTTTTATCTTGTGTCAGCCATCATTCATCTGTTCAATAAACAATGTCTGGGATACATTGTGGTATCTTTTAACATGTGTGTTCTTCTGATTGTTCTGTGTTCTATCTTCATTTTGTGCTTTTCGGAAAATCATTACACAATCCGAATATAGGAATTATATATTTATCAACGTAGTTTTGTTCAGTTCGTGTATTTGAATAACTGGGCGTTATTTAACTCGATTTTAACTTAGGTACAATGTAAATTATTACCCGACTGCGGCAAATCCCAAAAGGAGGGTTATGTGTTTGACTTGTATATATGTCCGACTCAATATCCGCTCGTAACTACTAATCGGCTAAACCGAAGTTAATAAATACGTGGTTAGATTCGTCTTAACCACTAAAGCGTCACAGCCAATTCACGAAATAAAAAAAAAAAACATGATAAGTAACATTACTTTTAAGCTATGCTTTTCGTTAGACATGTTTCAATATCCTGTTGTTTGCTTAGCGAAATTCTGAAAAGATTCGCTTTAAATAACCGACAGTCACAACCATCACGCCGTTTGTGTGTGTGAGTTAAGTAGTTAGTATGTTTTTTACCTACTTCTTCACGCTCAAACTGCTAACAAGTCGAATTTAAATGAAATGAGGAATGGAGATAGCTTAAACCCTGAATTTACTCATTGGCTAACTTTTATCCCACAAACTATTTCGGTGGAACGCGGACGAAGTCGCGGGTAGAAGCATATTAACTCTATGCCTTGGTCTCGCCAAATTAAAAAGCTCCAGACTCGTAACAAACTATTATAAATCAAATCATTTCCAAGCAATTACTCGCGGTGTATATAAACAAAAATATTCTCGCCTAATTGCACATGCAAATAAATCTTTTCATTCGTACAATCAACTAAAATAGAACAGTGTTTGGCGATCGCCTGTTGCACAGGGACGTGTGTGCCGGGCTTTAGAAAAACTCGCGTTGCGTTGGCGCGAAAGTTGATGCGGTTGACATTTCGAAATTAACTTTTTTTAGGTACTTTTAAGTGCACACAATATGTTCGTTGTAAAGTAGTGTTACAAAATGACTTTAAAAATAATCAAAAGTGTTTTACCGTAAAGCGATGCGTAGCAAGGTCGATTTAGTGACAATGTGTAGCGAGTGACAGAATAAAATCCGGTAATTTTGGTGTTGTTACGTTAATAGTTGTGTGATCATGGCTGATAGTGAAAATGCAGTGGGAAAGAATGCGTCAGGTAAAAGTAAAATAACGTGTGAATTTTTATGCCTTATGTGTTATCGAAGGTTGGGAAGTTTCGTTTAATTGGTCGTTACTACACTGTTATTTTAACCTAGGAAAATAAACGTACCGCTAAATACCACACACGGCAACGCCAAACGATAAATCTTAATTTTCCTGGAAATAGCTATTAAACGGAAAGCGGTTTCGTAGAGAAATGATAAGACATACCTACTCGTTGGTTTTCGTTACGTTTAGCGAAAAGCGAATTAAGAAATTTAAAAAACAAAGCCTATCATTAATCCTCTTCTTCTTGATTACCTACTGTGCATGCAAAACTACAATACATTAGAATAGTACATTGTTGCCTAGGCGCGGAAAGTAAGGGTTTTCCTGACGAGGTGGTTAGCAGGCCGAGCAATAGCGAGGCCTGCTAAAATACGAGTCAGGAAATCCTCGTTTCCGCCGAGGCATACATAATGCTTTTCTCAAACATGTGAGGAAATAATACAAATACATTTTTAAAAAGCAAGTAATTTAATGATGCAGATTATTGCAGAATGAACGAATGTTACCGACTGTCAGTTGTTTTTAAATACCATTGAAATTGGAATGCAAATTCAAAAAGAAACACACGCACTGTGCTAAAAAAGCGAGCAGTTACCTTGGCTGTTTGGAATTTTTGTCTTGGTCCTTTTGATTCTGTATGCAAATTGACAGCATTTTTAAGAAAAATGTAGACATGGACGGAAAGTGTTTTCATATGGTTTTTTTACTCCTAGGAGTAAAATGAGGCTCTTTCCGTCCTTGTCTTTCAATCGGAAAACCGTTTTTTCCGAGCATGTTTGAGAAAAATATATTTTCCATGTCGTGTGATTTTTTTTAAAATCAATGTTTATGTTGTGTTTTCTAACGTTTTACATAGGAATAGACATTCCTGACTAGTCGTTAACCAAATGAAACGTATTTTCACTTACAGCTTAACAAGAACTTGTTTCAATAATACTTTCATGTAAAGCTCTAAGCTGGCAACATCAAACTGTATAATGTTCATAAATTCCAATTTTACAATTTGACAATGTTAAGTAAGTAAATAGCGTAATCGTGAACGCGACCTAAACTCATCAAGGGCGGGGCGGCGCAACACGTTTATTTTCTTGAAAGACTACGGCATAAATTTCACTGTAAATCAGAGAAAATTAAACCAAGGAAAGGCTAAAGAGTTCATTTGAATTGTAAATTTAATAATCATGGGACCGCTAATGAATATAATTTGAATTAAACCTTCATGGATTAGGTTATAAATTAACTTTGCTTAAGGATTTACTTGGGTGAAAGAATTTCATTAATTTATTACTGAATAGGTAGTATGTGTTTTGTGTGTTCTACTCTACTTTTCAATTTGAATGCCACAGAAAAAACGACGTTCTATACAAAATTACAATATTTATTATAAAAAAGTTAGTTACAAATTTGTTCCGCGTTTTTTTTAAAGTGACCCTTCAAATATTTACATATTTAGCCAACAGCTTCAAACTTGAACCTATTTTAAAACTCATTGGACCATGCATAATAAAATGAATTCATCCTTAATATAATTAAATAGATTCATATTCACAGTTTTCATTTTGAGGTTATTTCCATCCATGCCCTAATAATATACACAATCATTGAAAATGGCGATAATCCTCTATTCTCAAACACCGTAATTGGTTGTTTAGGGGTTGCCAAAGTAAATAAAAAAAAAATCTTTAATTCCTATAGATTAATAAGGAGCTTTAGTCCCGATGTGCAGAGACTACAGAACATTTTAAGAGCATGAGAAGTGAAGTGAAAGAAGATAAACAAGTCAGGTGGTCTCCCCGCACGACCCTTCCATCAACGCGCACTGTTTTAAAAATCGTAGCTCAAAGTTTCGTTAGCTCTGTTACTTTCTCTCGATTTAATTAAATGGGATACGGTATCTGCAGTTTTGTATTTAACGCTCGAGTAAGTAGCGAGTATTTTTGTAACTTAGTGGTAAGTAGATTACTACTAGGTAAAATCCTCGCCACTTGAGTAAATTATTAATGTAGTTCGAACTAGTAGCCTCTAGTGCTTCGTACTTAAGGTAGTAAGTAACAGTCCTGAAAATATTACCTGTAGGTACGCTCCGTTTTAGGACTCCGCGCCAAAATGAAATATCAGAAACCTTTTGCTAAGACCCCATTCCCATGTAATGTAAAATGCAAGATTATCGTTGCGAAGAAATTCAACGCGAATTTATTTTTTCAGAGCCTGTGAAAAGAAATGGTTTTATACTCAAATTGTAACCTAATAATCCCTCATTTAAAAAAACACTCTAATCCCAAATACGTACATGTTTGGCAAAACAAATTACCCATTGGCAAAGGCAACCACTCAGTAGCCACAGAACCAAAATTGGCTGAAAGATATTGTGTTTAAGATAATAAGGGATTATAGGTATACTCATCTTCTAACAAGATTATGGCATGTTTTTGTCAAAATATAGACCTAAAATTTTAGACAACTCAATTATTACATGAAGAAACATTTATAATTTATCAATAAAAGTGTCTGGACATTTAAAAATGCCATTTTCTATGAAACAACCCATTCGTAAAAGTTCAGTACGAAATTTAAAATCTTTTAAATTTATAACGTTGCGATTGCGAATCAAATGAGAAACAATCTCACAAAATAATATTCTTATTTCAAAATTTGTATAAGTTGAATGCCAATCTTTGTTGCCAGTACTCCCACGGTATCACTGGCTGAATATAAACTCGAATGAATTATCAAAAGCAGGGTCGCCATTCCGGACGCTAAATGATTCACGTTATGGGCTCGTGTCCCCGGCTGGGATTGAAAATAAAATTGTTCTGTTTCTGAATGGGATTGGCGGTTGTTGTTGACGAAAATTCGTATTTCAAATTTGAATCGGATTCCATTGTTTTATTGTTTCTATCTGGCAAATATGTTTTGCGTATCAATCTATTTAAATTGGACTGACAATCGTTGTCTCGGAAATCTGAAACCATAATATTTGCGAAAACATTCTGGCGCAAAAAAAGTTTGAACATTTATCGGATGAGCAAGACAAATTAACTTTGCCTAATCAAGATACTATCAATGATTATTTATTTCATTTTCCAAACTCCGTTGCTAGGAAGAATTGACGTCGAAATTAAATTGTATTTTCGCGACAAGGTTTACATCTTTTTAACAATGTTTACACTAATCTCACTTACGTAACACGTGTCTCTATCGATTCCGTTCTACATGCATTCTAATCGTAAATCGCTTTGAAGCTTCAAATAGTCGACTTCAAAAGAGGTTGACATTAGCAAGCAATGTTTACGGCAGACGTCGGTTTCACTCGATTGAAAATAAACAAAGCGAGTTTACTACTTTGAGTGACGGTCATTAGCGGAATTATATTTCACACGCTAAGGAGTGAACAATCCTGAAGAATATTGAGGTACATAATTAAATGTAAAAATAGTATTAAATAAATGAGAACGTCAAAATGTAACTAGTCTGGCCATCAATATTGTTACAAACTTTTTTTCGCAATTCTTAGGAGGGGGCCTATATGACCAATGAGGACAAGCGATATGTCACCGAATAGGTAATTCTAAGTTGTGAAACTATTACTATGGCAGGAAATTCGAAATCTTTGTGTGAAAAAAGTTATCGCCATGCAAAGATAGCTGTTTCAAAGTAATGTTAAGTTCGTCTATGTAGGCGTCCCGATGTTACATTTTTTTTTAATATTTCTCGCAGTTATTTGAGGATTACCGCTACACAAAGTCGATGTAGAATTAAAAAGTCTATCCGATGATTTAGTGCTTATTACAGCATTTATTACTTTTTTTATACGCGCTGGCCTAGTTGGTAGTGACTCTGCCTACGAAGCTTGGGGTCCTGGGTTCAAATCCCGGTAAGGCCAGATATTTGTGTGATGAGCGCCGATATTTGTTCCTGGGTCATGGATGTTTTCTATGTATTTAAGTATATTTCTATATAAGTATTTATATCGTTGTCTAGTACCCATAATACAAGCCTAGAGCTTAGTTTGGGACTAGGTCAATTGGTGTGACATTGTCCCCTGATATTTATTATTTATTATTATTATTTATTACAGCTCTATATTTAATTTAGATCTTTGACTCGTTAGCAATGTCCCAATAGGGAATATGCATGTTTTTTTGGAATAGCTATAAATATAACCGAGATATGAGTCAACAAAGACTTGTTCCCATCTCTTTCTAGCAAAACATAGTTTTACGTGGAGCACGATGACGTGACCGGTGCACATCGGATCTCTCTGTCTAATTAGCATTTTAAAATGCTTATTACGTGGAGTTTATATGGCAGATCTGCACGATGACGTCACCGGGGCACATCGAATGTCTCTGTCTAATTGCCATTTTAAAATGCTTGTTACGTGGAGTTTATGTGGCAGATCTGCACGACCCAGCAAACATTCTAAGTGCTTTTTCCCAGGCTCCAGAATATATTACTAATTTAGGTAAAAATTACATCATATGCACCACATAAATTCACATATCGTACATTAATACTTCCGGGTAACAATATAGAGCCTTTAAAACGTAAATTTCCCTTAACCAATACACCATAAAGTCAGAAACTTAAAGGTTGAGAATGAGCAAAATATAAGGTAAAATTAACTTCGAAATTCGACCAATAGTTAATATATACTTCTAGGTGCATAATAGGTGTATATGTGACGTATTTTTTTCTTACACTGGGGACCTTTAGGTCAACGATTTAAGTATCTTTTGCTACCAATTTCGTAGTAAATATTACCTTCCATAGATACCAACTTGAGACTAACAAAGTTATAAACACTTGTAAGGTACTAAAAATACCATAAGGTTTCATTTAAATAACCTAATAGTCAAATTAACCCTAAAAATAACTAATAAGTTGAAGTTTGAGAGGCGACTTCAGGTCAAGTTTATTTTACTCACAAATAAGTCATTTCTCGGTGAAATAGGACGTGTTTACCCAATAGTTATTTCGTTTTTAAATCAAAAGTAGTGTTGGATTTACAATGGCCAAAGACAAAAAAATATATAGACATTCCAGCAGTTACTATAGGAAGTGTAAGGCTAATATGAAAATTCAAAATGAAATATTAAAAGAAGAACAAAAGTGTGAATTACCTTCTAAATCCAGTTTTCATGAATATTCAACTTTGTGTCAATCTACTGATAGTCCTGATACTGATACCGTTTCAATGACACACACAGGCAAAGATCTTGATTATATGGATTCGTATTATAATGAATTAGGAAATAAAATATCTGATAATATAGATGAGATGAGAGATGGCAATGAAATCGGTGCAAACAAAGAATCGGAAAATGAAGACTCTAGAGATGAGTACTACATTAGAAATGAAGACTGCTCTGATATGAAATCAATAAAACTTATGGAAGACCTAATAAAATGGACAGTTCAGCATGAACCCACCAACTCATCTCTAAACGACTTGTTAGTTTTACTGACTGAATACGGATTTAAATTGCCAAAAGATGGACGATCACTGCTAAAAACTGACGATGTCTTTATAGAGCCTATGGGCCAAGGCAAGTTTTGGTATCAAGGTGTAAGTCTTGTAGTTGTTTACAAAAAACTTTGTCAAATATGGATTTAAGTACTATATCCAGTATTGAGTTGATGTTCAACGGAGACGGTATGTCTCTTTTTAACACAGTACTGCTCCGAAGTGTGGCCTATTGCTATGGCAATATATGACATGCCAAATATAAAGCCGATATTTCCAGCAATTTACTATGGAAGTGGAAAACCACCTTTGGAACGTTGCGACAATTTATAAATGAAAATAATAAAATAATAGAAGATGGCATTATAATAAATGAAAAAAAGATGTTGATTAAAATTAAATGTTTTATCTGTGACACTCCTGCTAGGGCGTATCTGGAAGGTGAGATAGGTACTTCCTTATGAACTTAATTACTGTTTACTGCTAACTAATTATACGTATACGGATGGATTCATATATGTATGTAATTATACATGTGTATTTGTGTATGTATGTACATGTATACATGGCTTTCTCCCATTCCAACGCCCCTTCATATGTACCGATGCCGCGTTTCTTTGGAACGCATTTGTATTTCGTCCAGTGTGGCTCCGGATAACTTTCCGCATCTTTCAGCAGCCGGCTCACCATCGTAGGAGGCCACGACAGAACGCCGTTCTCCTCCCACGACGAAGGGCAAAGCGTTATTCCCAGTCCCATTCGGGACTGGGTGGCCACTATCTTATATGTCATTTATGCAACAATAAACACCTAAAACCAAATTGGAGTCAACTAAAAATAAATATTTAGGTACCTAACTATATTGCGTAGATGCGTTAAGTACAGTGCTTAGAAGATGCTTCGGGTTTGTACTTGTCTCTCACTCGCTCTCAAAAGCTCTTATTAAGGACAAGTGAGAGAGAAGTACAAACCCGAAGCATCGAAGTGCTCACAGACTGTACGCAGATATGTTTTAAATTAAGCATAACTACAATCAGTTAAAATAATTATCACTAAAAACATTAATGACTCGAAAACGTTTCAAAATTTTAATTGTCACGTACTAATATAACTTGCCAATTGGGGAACCTCTTTGCGTAATATTCACCCTCGGCACCTCTGATCGTAAGCGCACCGCCTACGTCCGCGCTGTCAAACAATTACTGAAGAAGCGGACACAGCGACGTTGTGATGGCGGTCGCTTCGACCTTGAACGGTTACTCTGCACCATTGGGTCGCAGAATTAAGTATATATTACATAAAATTGACTTAAATACCAGTTCGTCGTATTTTTAGGTAAATTTTAACTTCTTGGTCGAGCCGACATTTTGTTTTGTTATAATTAGGACGTGTTATTGCAAATTGCATAATTTAGGTATATTGTAATACCGTTAACAATCAAATCTAAAGGTACATTTATTTTCATTTACATGAAAAAAAAAATAAAGTCAATTTAATATATTTACAAACACGGAACACAAATTTAAGAACCCCAATTACAAGCAATATATACTACTTATGAGCTTAAAAAAAAGTAATACTTAAGTATTTCGAAAGCCCATCAGTAGTTTTGAATAAAAACCTAACATACTGCACGAGAAAATTTTCAGCGCACTAGATTTTATCGTATAATTCCTGCGTAATCGACCTTAATAATTATTTTACGCCAAGTAATGGCCGCCATTCTTGTTGCAAAACTTAAGATTGATTTTTAGTTAGACATTTTGTTTGTAAGCGAAAAGATAATACTCTCGTAATATATTTGTCTCTTTCTCTGCATGATATCTCATAAAAAATAACCTTTCTGGGTAAATAAATGGTAAAAAACACGTTGAAATCATGTTGGAAAATGGTAAGTCTTACCAATTTTGTACATTGCAACCACATGACACGTCGTGGCGACGTTTAATCCACGTCGCAAACATCACCTATGTAGTAACCATTAGGTCACAATTACTAAATTTACGTGGAATCGACGTAGCCGGCACGTGCTTTTTTTCCCCACTTTGGTGGATTCCACGTGGATTCCACGTCGATTCGAGGTAACTCATTTTGGTCACTGTAAGATTTGCGACCTATAATAGGTGGTTTTATCGTTATTTTTACCAAAAATGTTTGCTGGGGATGACGTCACCGGGGCACATCGAATGTCTCTGTCTAATTGCCATTTTAAAATGCTTGTTACGTGGAGTTTATGTGGCAGATCTGCACGATGACGTCACCGGGGCACATCGAATCTCTCTGTCTAATTAGCGTTTTAAAATATTTATATCATCTGTTTTTCTTGACCAATTTAATTTTAATTTCACTTTTGGTGAGCTCTTTTACGGTATTTTCATATTTTGTTGAGAAATTCGATTTAAAAAATCCATGCACCCTAAAAGAAAAATTTGGACTATAATAAAATAACATCTCTAAAATGAATTATTTGATAGCAAGTTAATTCATTAATGCTTGGTTCATGATAATTAATAAGGTTAGTTAGTTTAGGAGAGATCGGAGGGTTCGCGGTCTTCGGAATTGATGGATCCACTTGTTTGTGGGGCGCTTAAATGTGGTTTTAGGACTATAAAAACCATTTTATAATAGGCCTTATTCATTAGCTTAAATGCTGCAATGTTTTTTTTGACAAGGAGAAGACACCTAGTAAGTGGGAACTGAGACCCGTACACATTTCAATTCTCAACGCTACAATCTCAAGACTGCAATTATAATAGTTCAAATCCGTTGCCAATCCTGGGGACTAAGATGGAATGCCTGTATGCTAGTAATTTATCCGGGCGTCTTATCCCCACACCCTAGCGGAACAATGCCAATACTGCTGCTAGGCGCAGGAGTAATGGATAAGATGGTGGTAGCAATTCGGACGAACCGTGCACAAGGTTCTACCACCACTTATCCTGCCACTACTTGCCGCTTTAAATAAAACAATAACAGTGGACAATCAAACTTAACGCTACTCTTGCATTACGAATACGAAACAACTATAAACATGCTTATTATGTATAGAGAACATGCTTATTATAGGGTGGTAGGACCTTGTGCAGGGTCCGTCCGGATCGCTACCACCATCTTATCCATTAACCTACCGCCAAACAGCAGTGTTCGCATTGTTGTGTTTCGGTTTGGGGATAAAACAGCTGGTGTAATGACGAGCAAAGATGCATTCCATCTTACTCCTCAGGGTTGGCAACGCATTTGCAGTCTTAGGCTTGCAGTCTTGTGAATACGAATGTCTATGGGTCACAGTTTCCACTTACCATCAGGTGACCTGTGTGCTCGTTTGCCTTCTCTATGCCATAAAAAAAAAGTACTTTACATACCTACATAGGAAACTCCAATTCTCAGGAACAATTATTCCCTTACTGGGATTCGAACCTGAGCAGCGTGAGCTTATGATTAAAATGTTCATCTTACAGTTTCCAACCAGAATATCCTTTGTTGACAACACAAAGGTCTTGGAATTAACGCCTTATATCTAAATAAAATTAACTTCCTGTTATTTTAAGTCTGCCAACACTAAACACATAAACAAATCTCTCAACGATGTCATGGCAACCCTGAGGGCCACTTTGTATCATAATAGCTCTCTAAACTTATCCAGCTATTATACTATCACTGAGAAATCTCCTCCAACACGTCTACAATATTATATTAAAACAGCTGACAGCCGGGCGAGGTGCCAAAAGTAAATTTAATCCCACACATTGGCTACAATGACGACAGGGAGTTTGAAGTGACCCTGCCTATAATACGAAGCTAGCGGTCGTGGGTTCGATTCCCGTTAAGGGCAAATTGGGCAAAGTAAGTGTCCTATAGGCCTCGCCAAAATGCAAACGCTCGCCAAAATATACAGGGTGGAGAAAACGAACGCCGCATGGACGGCCACTACCGTAAATATTTGAAATAGGAAGACCCGCGAACGCACGGTAGTGGATTTCCAGCTATCTGGATAGTGTTCATGAAATGATAGCTTGGTACGAGTTGTACGATGACGGAATGTTCATCGATGCCAATGTTTAAAATAATGCGAATCATTCGCATAATCGAATGCGAATGCGAATGCGACTGCGAATGTTCGTAACATCTGTATTGAGCGCTAGTGTTTGTTCCTTGTGGGATGTTTATTATGTATTTAAGTATGTATATCTCTATAAGTAAGTATATCGAATGTGGGCCTCATAAATAAGCTCAGGGTCACTTAGCGTGCAATGGAAAGAGCTATGCTCGAAGTTTCTTTGCGCGATATGATCCGTAATACGGTAATACGCCAGAGAACCAACGTCACCGACATAGCTCAGAGAGTTAGCATGCTGAAGTGGCAATGGGCAGGCCACATAGCTCGGAGAACTGATAACCGTTGGGGAAAAAGTTCTCGAGTGGCGGCCCCGCACCGGTGGATGGAGTGTTGGACGGCCTCCCACCCGGTGGTCTGACGACCTGGTTAGGATCGCGGGGAGCCGCTGGATGCAACGGGCTCAAGACCGTGACTTGTGGCGCTCTTTGGGGGAGGCCTTTGTCCAGCAGTGGACGCCCCCGAGCTGATGATGATGATGATAAAGTTTATCGTGGTCTAGTAACGTATGGTTTGGGACTAGGGCAATTTGTGTGACTGTCCCTTTATATTCCCATGATATTTTTAACCTTAGTTTGAAACGATCGGACGACTCTGTCGTCTCCGACCGAGGGCCTTGGTGTACGCATACCATAAGTCTACTTTCGGGAACGTTTGTGGTTGAAACGGTTTTCCGGCAGAGGAGAGGACACACAATTATGTTTGTTCAGGAGCTTATTAACAGCAGGGTAAATATTTGAAGACAGTAAAAACGGTCGTCGCATAATGTAGAACGTACGCAGAGTAAGGACCAACATACGAGAAGGACAAAAATTAATCAAATATACACTCCGTTTATTAACTTGCGTTTTATTGTAAACACGGTACAGTCGGTTATGTAAGACGTACCGTCTGCCAGCCTTAGGCTGAATTCCGTTTGCACGTCACCAAACATTAAGGTAGATATATGCGACTGTTAATTTGAAGTATGTACTTTAGCGACATTTTCTTTTGATAGGAAGTTGTGGCGTGTATGTTGTAGAATCCTACCAGTCTTTTCTGATATTATTAAACTTATTTAAACACCTAAATAACTATAAGAGTTAGAGATAGCCGACCTTGCCCAATGCACTTGGCGCTGGTATGTGTAAAAAAAAATCGTCTGTTGTATAGGGAACCCCCGTATTATTATAATTTGAAGGCCCATCATCGGCGAGTGTAAGAAACGCATTTACACCCAAGAGCGAGCAACATATTCTCGTATCTCACTCCTACGCAATTTCTCCGTCCCTACGTTGACCCATAAAGGCCAATCCTGGGCCAACGTAGGCCTTTAGACTTTTTAATATTTGTTGGGAAATCTGCTGTTATATTGGTTAGGTAAAATCGACCGGCGTATTTATTTGTCAAAAGATACAGCTCTTTGAAGTTCGGACAGACTGACGGTCGAGTTTGGCACCATTTCGGTACGGAACCCTAATAACTAATTATGAAGGCACTCTTTAAGCACGCGAGACACCTTAAGATCCCCAGCTGTTCAAATTACGAAAGACATTGTTATTAGGATATCTAACCCATTTTGCATTGTTCTCGCTTTACTATTGTCCAGATGAGCTAAACTCGACCATAAAGCACGAAACTACCAATTTAAGCATTAACTGCTGCAATTTAATGTTTAATTATGCCATTAAAAGCCAAACAATGCTTTGACTAAAGTTTGTTTAGGTACTTACCCACATTTTGTCCGGTTTATGATTCTGAACAGTTGCCATTAAATATAATACAGCATTAGAGGTGCTTATATTTATCTGATCACGCTCTAACGCCCTGTACAATAGAGTCCCACCTTGTTTGTTCTGATATATTTTGACAGGTGTACTTGTAATTCTACGTTGTGCAATTTGTTAGTAGTTTTATGTTGCCAGCGTAGATAATTTTACACAGCGTTTTAGGGATGTCTTCAAAATCAAATCAAATCAAATCAAATTTATTCACTTGAGAAGCGGTTACAATGGTTATTTTTACATAGAAAAGTACAGCGCTCTCGCTGGCGACACCAGCATGCAAATATGTATAAGTGTATATAAAAAATCTTAAAAATTACTTCTACCTACTAATAATTAAAAGAAAAAAAAGAAAAAAAAAGAAAAAGAAAATTGTGTGTTTTTCTTATGCCAAAATTCTCTGTTCTTCATCGCCACTCAAAATCATCGGTCCCAAAAAGCCGTAATACCGTAATAAATTATCACCTAATTAATGTCACACACTAAAGTGTAAACATTATAATTTACAACCTACATAATATTGACGCATCCTGTATGTCACCTAAAGTGTAGGTAGACGTTTGGTGTTTATGGGGCATGACGCACTTCTGAGTTGAAACTATTTATTCGAAACTTCTCTTTTTCGGACGAGAGGGGTGGAGTTACCACTCCACTTCGAACTTCGATTTCTGCAGAAGATTGAAGGTGGGAAAATAGGTGCGGTGTGCAAACTTCATTAAGAGGTTACCTATGATAAGGTCTGTAACGTTCCTGTCCTCAGGGTTGGCAACGAAATTGCGATCTTGCGATAGCGAATCTTTATATATATATAGTGCCAGAACCCATACCAAAACATACCATATTAAAATTCAAAACGATCGTGATACGCAAACGTCCCTAAAGTGCTAAGCTATAATTAATTAAATATCTATTACATAGATAAAATCCCCGTTGTCAGTGCGAGTCCTTCTTTCAGGAAGATACCGCTTAAAACGGCCGAACCGATCATAAAACCAATCTAAGATTTCACACAGACACACACAGATACACACTTAATCTTATAACACCCTATTTTATGTCAAAAATTAAATATATATATATATATATCCTGGCACAGTGTAAAGCCTCCTTAACACCAATTTTAATTATCACCTTATTCCACAGAGTAAACATTATAACCTATATTGACACATCCTGAATGTCACCTGTAGCGATTGTCGGTTCGCTGACACGAGACTCTAATAGCGGGTTTGGAAGCGAGCCAGGGTATTGTTGAGTGCACGTCTCAAGTTCACTGTCGCAGATGTCTCGGACTAACAAACAGTAGTAGACTAGCAGCTAAGGAATTTGAAGGAAAGAAAAATATTTGATTGGAATCAAAAGTGCACCTACAGCAACTTCATTAACTTAAACAGAAGGCCAGTGGTGAACAAGAATAAAAAACAAAAAAATGCCTTCAAAAAGCGAAAAATAACTTCTTTTAAAATGATAGGTAATAGGTCAGTCTAACTGAAGTCGGCGTCCTACAATATTTTAACCAAAAGCAGACTTTTTGAAGGCGTGTTTTTGTTTTTTAAAACAAAGTGTGATCAAGCTTATGTAGACCAACTTCTTAGTTGATATATGCAACTTTAAGACATTTCAAGCTCAGAGCAAGCAGCGCCGCGGGAAAATCATAGTCAATTTTAAACAATTATCGTAATTGAGATATCTTATCGCCACCCTTGAAATTGCTACCGTTGAGGAGTTCCGGTAGTCTTCATCATCAGTTCCACTTCAGCAAATGATACTTTCTGAATGAAAATGCTGGACTTGTCACTAAAAATACTTAAATCGATATATTTTTGCCTACAATATTTGAGGAGTTTTCTCAATTCCTCACTAATCCTATTACCAGAACCTGGTTTCCTTATCACGGTAACACCCTTGGGATATCTTCTTTCTAACTAAAAAGATTCATCCAGATCGTTTGATAAGTCGAAATTCACCGAGAACACACAAAAAAAAAAGGTCGAATTGAGAAAGTCGTTTAAAAAAGGCTCTGTGAAGTTACTAATACAACATGAAAACATTAAATCGAACTAAAACTCTGAATTAATAACTACCCGTTCAATTTCCTTATAAACAAAACGATGGCGTGACCGAGGATTGACAGCTGTATTGATCGAAATGAACTCGGTGGAGTATGTGGTGGTATTCTCATTCTAGGTGAAGGTTAACAGCGTGGTGGTTTGATAGGTTTCGACCCTGAACCCTTACACCAACATAATGTCATCAGAAAAATGTCTACTGGGCTTCTATTCAACGGGATAAACCCATATTGCTTTTGACGTGTTATCGTATCGTTGACGTTACGAAAGCTCTTATTTACTTGACATTCGCCACCGCGGGCCAGGAAACTGTCGGCAGGCCTTCCACAAGGTGAACCGACGATCTGATTAAGGTCGCGGGAAACCACTGGATGACAGCAGCAGAGGACCGATCGCTGTGGAAAACAGGGAATGCCTTTGTCCAGCAGTGGACGTCTTGCGGCTGATGATGACTTGACATTAATGCCGGCAAAGTTTTTAAGACAATTTGGTTTTACCGACTTGAATAGAGACCCTGGTGGATATCCATAAACAACTGACGACATGTTTAGCCTAGTTCAGAGTAACCCTGTCCACAAAATTAGCGGTAGTAGCGGTCCCTGGTTCGAAAACTGCTGCTGCTGACTATCTAGTAGAGCTTAATTTGGCACTAGAACAATTTGTGTGTGATTTTCCCCTGATATTTATTTATAAATATTTACATGATGATCAGTCATGGGCAAGGAGCGGAATTTTCATAGCAAAAATCAAACGTCACGAGGGATTGACCAATGTGTTTTATAGTAACGGGAGTATATTTGTAGTGCTCGATAACGCCGTTTTTGTTGTAAATATTAACTTTTTGCTATTAAATCGGCCTAATCGCGAATTTTGTCATAATCCGGAATCATATGTAGTAAAATCGATAACTGGGATAGTCAATAAAACATAATGATCAATCCCTCTTGACGTTTGATTTTACCTATGAATATTCCGCCCCTTGGTCATGGGCCTCTATTCTAGCCGGTAAAAACCGCTCAGTACCGAATCGTTTATGAATCAAAATCACCACGTCTTGAGATGGTCTAAAAAGCACATGTCCAATTATCTAATTTGTCCATTGTGTCCAATTACAAAATACTTAATTCGCATAACGTCCATGAAGCGACACGGTCAGATGGCTTTCGAAGTCTACGTATGTAAGCGTTTAAATCGTCCAAAACGTAAATTACCTAATGTCGTCCATAAAGCTGGACGCCGAAATCGCAAAACATCCAATACTTATAATGTCACGTATGTTAAGATGTAAAAAGAGTTTAATAGGTAAAACCTAACTTGATAACAATGATAATATAAATATAACCGGCCACTTGAAATATGAATACAGATTTTTGGACGCTTTGTTTTCGGTCGTTTTGTCACTCCGGACAACTGCTTTGAATAAGATTTGACGACTTGCTTTTTTGGGTTTGGCCATCGTGCTACACGGACTAATAGCTTTTTTTGATATCCTGCGTCATGGACGTTATGCTAATGGGGCAAAATTTTACATAGACGATTCGGTACTGAGCTGTCAAAACCATAATCGTCTTTGACACACACATGTACACAGTAACACTGCCCTCCTTGGAAAAGAGAGCGTATATGTCATAGAACCGCGTATCTATTAGCGACTTTATTTCCTAGTAAAGGAGGTAAAATTTACTTTGGCTATCAAACTGCGTATGCGTCCTTTTCCAAATGGCAAAAAACGGAACCCTTATAGATTCGTCATGTCTGTCCGTCCGTCTGTCCGTCCGTATGTCACAGGCACTTTATTCCGTAACTATAAGAGCTATACTATGGAAACTTTGTAAGTAGATGTATTCGGTGAACCGCATTAAGATTTTCATACAAAAATAGAAAAAAAACAATAAATTTTTGGGGTTCCCCATACTTAGAACTGAAACTCATTTTTTTTTTCATCAAACCCATACCTGTGGGGTATCTATGGATAGGTCTTCAAAAATGATATTGAGGTTTATAATATAAATAAATTGGTTTGAACGAGATCTAATAATTAGTTTTTTTAATACGTTATAAATCCTAAACAGCATTTTACCTTTCATTCAATCAACACCAATATAATAAAGAATAAAGAAAAACATTTATTTAGATGTATAGTGGTACGGAACCCTACGTGCGCGAGTCCGACTCGCACTTGGCCGGTTTTTAGGACGGCAGAACACACAGTTACAGTAATGGCGGCCAAGTTGAAAACAATAAGATAACAAAAAAATAATATTTAAGTCAAATAGAGCCCTTGGGCAAATATCGAACTCGGGACCTACTAGACAAACAGTGTTGCTCCAAATGTACACACATTACGGAATATATTGAGCATACGCATGCGTAGTGAGCTAGATCAGCACAAATTATGAACGCAATCAGACACCGAGTAATTCATGAGTAAAATGTTCAAATCACATCGCATTATCTGTGTTTGCCAAGGCATCTGTGAAATTGCGATACGAGTGAGATGCGAGGCAGAATTATAGTGGAAAGATGTTGTTATATGTCTGTTGTATATTATTATGATGGCGGTTTCAATGTCGCTGTTTTTTTAGCGGCTTGGCTGTGCTCCTGGCATCGCTGATATATACAGGGTGGAAAGTTTTTCCACCCTGTATATGACTGGGTGGAAAAAACGAACACAACATGGACGGCAACTTTTAAATATTGGTAAAAGCAAATACTACACAAAGAAGACTTACTCTTAGTTTTTCAATGATTAAATACTACAGTTATGGATTTTTGAAAATTCGTCTGCCTTAACCGGGAATGGAACTGATTGAATAGGACGAAAAAATAAAAGGTTTTTTCACTGTCTCCTTTGCGGAGAATTTGCTATTTCCAATATTTGTGGATAAAACATCCGTCACTTTCTGACACGTATATAAGTACGAGAGTGACTGATGCTTTATCTACATTTTATCAAAGTTGTTGGATGTCACAATAAAATGAAAAAACTCAGCCTCATGCTTACGCTGTCGTCTGATTGAGCTGGAATTTTCTATACTTAAGTAATTAAAGGTAAAAATGTAATAATAATTATGTCACCACGAGGTAAGGATAGTATGTGTGTGGGCGCAATATAAAGATATACCTACCTAGTTTTATCGTTCAATATAAACAGGATAGCAAAGGCAATAAATACAGGAATTTCAATATCGTCTGCCTAAGGGCGATCTCTCAACTCGACTGTATCATAATATTCATGATACTCGTAAGCTAATTATTAGCAGTTAAGAATAAAACCCCTTTTACTATAAACCAATAAACTATGTATAATTCTATTTAGAGTTTTGGTGCCTTAGATTGTTTTCAGTAAGTACATTTTAGTTGCTGTAAATCAAGAATCAATTAGGCGTTATAGTTTTCCTTTTATATTCGTTATAAATGTGCTTTTTATAGTATTTTACAAATAATTGGTATATGTAGTTTTAAAATGATCCCCCAAATCTTAAAGATGGTAGTAACAGGCCTCAACACCTTAGAAAATTAGCTTATTAACCTCAATTCGTAGTACCAAAATGTTGCAATGTTTATGGTAAACGTAGGTGGGAACACTTGTTACCAGAGATCCTTAATAACGTAGACACAGAGATACTCACAAGTGTTTGTGAAAACCCACACCACTGCATACGCATCATGAAAGCGGCCTACCTGCGTTGATGCTCCGCATGCATTGATATGCGCAGTATTATTTATATTGCTGTTATTAGATTATTTATTATAGTTGAGTGAACACAGCGACAGTTAAACCGTGTACGGATTTGTTCGCTGTTTTAGGCATTAAATGTATTACGTTTTATAAGTAAATAAATTAAAAAAAATAAAAAATAAAATAGACTGAAAATAGTTAAGGAGCTATTTTACGATACCTCACATGATGTTGTTACATAATCATGTTTATTTTTTTAATCATCGTATCAATAACGATGAGTGTACAAAACTTCTTCATATTCTTCGTCAGACAGACAAACGGACATGGCAATGCTATGACTGTTCCTTAATTGACTACGGAATATTAAAACATCAAAGACTCCGTGCTATTCGGAGAAATAATACCTATCCCAACCCTGTTATCAAACTATTACTGGTAATAACCAGTTATCGCGAGCAATGGTATTGCAGTCATTAGACCTATCTATCAGAAGCGATTTGATTGATGCACTCGTAAAAAATCGCAACAGGTGGTCGACCGCCTTATATTAAGTAGGGATAGCAATGGCGACGGTTTTTTTTAACTACAAGAATAAAATCATTGCTGCTATGTAGGCCTCTAACAAGATGGAGTGACGACCTCGTCAGGATCGCGGGACCGCGGTGGATGCGAAAAGCACAAGACCGGTCTGAGTGGAAAGCCTTGGGGGAGGCCTATGTCCAGCAGTGGACGTCTTTCGGCTGACATAATCATCATCATGCTATGATAACGTCTGCCGACGTTCAACCTGAAGTATTAAGACAAGAAACAAATTAACGCAGATTTACAAATAAACTCAAATAGTTATTAATTGTGTATTAACCTAATTAAAGAATTGACAATAATTGAAAATACTGGATATTGTTGATTATTAAAAGGTCTCAAATCTAATGCTCGTCTCGAGATGCGTCAAAATTACAGTGTTCTATGGTTTGGCGTTTACTTTGATGTATCTTGAGACGGGCCTGACAGTCAAGATGAGTTTATTAATACGGCCCTAAGTCTCCCTTTCACTGAGAAAACTCCGCTAAACGTACCTTGTATGAACGTAGTTAATCTGCTGCGAAATATTGCTACGCGGATCTTTTGTAAACTTGTTCTTTTGGATCATTCGTTTTTTCCAAACTATTTGATAACAAATTTCATGCTTGCAATTCTACTAAGTGAAACTATATTGGCTTTGACATGTTATCGTATTTTTTTAAACTCGACCTCCTTTACCTTGACGGATACGTTGACGATTGTATAATAACATGTCATAGACAATATTGATTTCCCGCATAGAATGAAGCCTTGATAATATATAAAGTAAAAAAAAAAACTTTTTTATTGAAACTTTGCCGTTTTTGTCCTTGATTTCTTTTGAATTAACAATAGGTTTATTTTATGTTATTTAATATTTTTAATATTATATAATCAAAAAAATATCTGTTGACGCTACCATTCCCGCGTCCGTTTTATTTAGCCGCTCGTTTTATTACTTTCTACGACTGTCCGAAATAGACGCAAGGTTGGGGTTAAGTTCGCCAGACGGTAATCCGGGACTGAGGCGTTTTAGAGGTTAATAATCTAGTCCTGGGGGTTACCGTGACGTACTTAGCGTCACTTGCTTCAATAAATTAACACTGTATTAAGACACTAACCCGAGTTTGTAAACTGACATTTTGACTATAGTTAGTGTCTTAACCCAGGGTTAAATTATTGGTGCAAGTGGCCCTAAAGCTTTTCAGTTTAGGTGGAGAAAAAGGGACAGAGCTATGGCAGTTATACAGCTGTCCTTTCTATCGACCTAAACTGAACTGCTTTAGTATTTCATGGTAAGGGTAAGGACTTTTGGTGATGTTATAATGGTTCTGACACCTTGCGTGAGGCGCTATTTCCTAATTATTATAAACATACCACCCTAGAACGCTTGGCGCTCAAATTCAAATTCAAATTCAAATTGTTTATTGCGTATCATATTTCAAAAACACGGGTGGAAATACAGGTAGGTACGTATACATGTGACACCCTGCAAAGGCTCAGCAACTTAGATCTAGAAGGGATAGTTATATTTAATCAACCTAAGAACATTTATATCAAATTTTACCATCAACACAACGGACGACCGGATTGACGACTCAGTGCGTCTATATTTATATGTATACTAGTTAAAAGAAAGATCCGAGTGACACAAATTTTTGCGAGCGAAAACCAAGTTGCAAGCATGCAATATATGTTAAGTCCCTGGGTGGTAAAAGAGCCGCCAGGAGTTCATTTGGTTGACTTGACAGTGCACGCATAATATTAATCAATGAACGACTAGTATTTTGTTTTACGTCTGTATTTAAATGTTAAAGTTATTTATAGCACACATAGTTCAGTAATTCAGTATAGATTGGTTAATGAATGCTCACAAGAGGGATGGAAAGATTGCACTGAAAAAAATATATAGCTGAACTAGTTGGGCTACTCGACGTTTAGCCAAAATTTAATGCTTAGAAACCAAAATAATGTAAATATTGCAAAACTAATTTTGGAAGACATCACTAACTAGTTGTGTTATTTGAAAGTTGTTTTATAGTTACCATTTTTTTCGACTAATATTTACTAATATCAATATTTTATTACTAGTAGACAAACTCATGCGCTTGTTATTAAAACCATACGTTAAGTAGCATTAAAACAAATCGGTTACCTAATTTAGTTTTACATACTTTGTCAAATAATAACCGAGTTGCGATGTTGGTGTAGCTTTTTTTTATTTGCAAATGTTTAACAATATCAGAGTAATGAGTAACCAAACCAAAAACCTAACGCGTCTTACTAAACTTTCTTAATGTTTTACAAAACATTTAAGAATTAGCTAAAATTACACTTTAGTAAGCAATAACAAAACCAGTTTGTTATTAAAACATACGTTTAATAGCATTTTACCAAATCAGTAGGTATCTAAATTAATTATACACTTTTTTAAATAATTACTAAGTTGCGATGTTGGGGTAGCTTTTGTTGTTTGCAAATGTTTACCAATATGTGAGTGTGAGTAACAAAACCTAAAACATAACGAGTCTTACTAAAATTTCTTAACGTTTTCCAAAACATTTTATGAATAGTTTAATATATTTGTCCACCAGTTTGTTTGTTGCTAGCTACATAAAAGCGCTTCAACGCGCCCCCCGCCCCGCTCCTTTCCCTTCGCAGTTTGAAAAAGAAACGTGTTCGTTCCTGTTTGATTATGACCATCACTAGGTCAACAAGTGTTGGGTGCCTACGCCAATATTGCACAATTTAAAATAAAAATAGTGATTTGTGCCTGTGTGGTGTTTGTAAGGTTTTTTTTTATTAGTTATGCAGTTTCTTCGGTTATGCGGTTTTTGTACAACTTTGTTACATGTGTTCTTTTTTATTTTGGTTAAATGGGGTCATTTTGGACAATATCTTTTGCACCAACTGTAGCTCCCTTAAACAAACACTATGATACCAATAACTCTAATCCGCCAAAAATGTTGCGTTGTTTTGTAAACATCATTTGCAATTTCAGTTAAATAATTTGGAAAAAGATCCCATTATTTAGCTTGCACCCTCAAGGTTCAGTGTCATGTCAACTTAATATTTAGAGTGGATTAGTGGGGCTTTTATCCCATATTTTGTTTGTAGTGCGGATAAATATTAAAAAACGCACTAGTCTCAATAGCCCGGAATTTGTAGGCGATGAGCTACAGTGTAGCCTATTATTTTACTCATATGACAAGTTTTGTTTTCAGTTTTGGAAATACTGTAATTTTAAGGAAATAATTGAGAAGTTGCTTTATTGTTTCAAGAAGTGATCAAAAATGTATGTTTGTCAATTATTGGCGATATAATGTAGGTAAAGTGGGTATTTAGTTGATTGATTTTGGCTTTAGCGTTACTTTGGCTCGAGTTTGCGTTATATTATAGCATATTATGGTTTATAGTAGCTTGAGTGTATTAATATTACACTAATAACTAAAAAATGTTATTGTTATTATATGTTAATTTTATATAAAGTTGATTTAAGCAAGCAGTATTAGAGGAAGAATAAACCTAAACACCTGAAAAATGAGAAAGAATATCTTCATATTCCAGTTTCATCCCCATTGGTTTGTGCACCATAACACGGGCGGGACACACTGTAATACAGGCAAATAATAATCAGTTCCCAAATAAATCCAAGTTGATTTTGTTATTTTAATTTTATTACTTTGCTTTTATTACTAATTCATATTCCTTGTAGCACATTTTTTTAATAAAGAATCGTGTGTGTTATGTTTTGTTTTATTTTTGTATTTATGCGATCAATACACTACGGGCTACTGCATGGGTAATCCGTCATTTTTATTCATCTTCATTACTTATTAGTAAAAGATAATTAAGAGCATATTCAATACACTATACTTTACTCATATTTTATTTACAGCCTAACATCGACCTATTTGCTGCAGTCCTAAAGTCCACGGCGGCCACGGTTATGCCATAAGGAGGGTAAATACTTTCAAATAGTATAGACAGGAAATTAAACAATTTTTTCAACAGTATTGGTATCATCTAAAAATAAACTGTTCATAGTGTAATTAAATTCCTGTCCACAATATTTGATAGTATAATACCCTCCGTACGGCGTAACCTCGGGGCGCGCCGTGAAGTAAAATAGATAAATTGTTAAGTAACTTTTAACTACATTAAGTTATTAGGAACAATCAAACAAGTCAGCTACCAGCTGCAGAACGTTTAAATAACCACAGGCAAACTGTTTTTCTATTTTCAAATAAATATTTTAATAACTAATAACAATAATCTAATAACAAAATATGTAATTTATGAATAATGAAACGGGTACGTTACCAGGTGCATTATTTATTTATTAAATTTAACCAAATTAACTTGTTAGGAACAATCAAACAAATTAGTTTCCAGCTGCAGAACTTTTAAATAACTATACGCTAACTGTTTATCTACTATTAGATCATCTAATTTACATTAGGTAACATAAAGGTTTATCTATTTTGAACTTAATACTTTAATAACTATAAACTAAACAATTTGTTTACGAATAATCAAACAGGTATGTTACCGGATGCATTATTAATTAATTTCTTAACAAAACATTTCAACAAATTTAGCAAATCTATTTATCTATTATCATTCAATCTAATTGATTATTTAATATTAAACAGTTTGTCCGTGGTAACGAAATGAAATCCTGGAAATAACTTAGTAATTTGCTGGAAATAAATAAAACTGTTGAATTAGTAACTACATTTTGTGCCACTACTTAAAATTAAACGGTTTTGTTAATAGTACTAAATTAATTTAATCACCATCAAAGAAAACTGATTACTTAATAACAAGTGAACTTATTTTACTGAAGTGGTTTTAGCTACTAGTAGGCCTTAGTTTTGTAGTCACTCAAGTTATGTTACAAGCAGCAAAAAAATTTGCTACTGTTAGCAAATCTTTTTTTTCAGTGTGAAAGCAGAAAGTTTGATTTCGGAACTTTGTTTGGACTAGTTAGGAGACAATGAAACTAAAGGTCCCTTTGATTTTTGGTTTTTTGCTACATCTCAAACTTATTACTCACCTCCATACTCTTACTTACCTCCGGGGATTTTTCCATCCACAATCATACGTTGCCTGAGGGTCCCGCCAAGATTCACTACGCTACGTTTCGTTTTTCAACCAATCGCGTCACTGGTAGATTACGTGATACGAAAAGTCACGTGATCTACCAGTGACGCGATTGGTTTAACAACGAAACAGACCTTGCAAAAGGTCGGGCCATTTTTGGTGCTGCCGCGAGTTTTAATATAACTCTTAATTCAAACAGATTTACGCATAATAAATGAACAAAACAGTAACAATAAACAGAATCACAAACCCAGCTTTCCGCTCGATTCGGCAATCGCTCGATTTACCTAACGTTCGCTCGGACGTCCAGGGGGCGGTACTCAGTGCCCAGAACTCCATATTAAGCACAATTCGACATAGAAACCGTTGAGCTTGGCACTCATTGCAAGGATTGCTGACCCGTTAGATGAATAGAGCGTTAATACGAGTTGAATGGAAATGTTAAGATGAGATCAGATGTTGTTCCCGTTACAGTGTTGAATTTATAACTCAAACGTGTCAAAGTGGTAACTAGAGTATGTTAGTAAATAATGCTTTATTAAGTATCCCATTTATAACCAGCTTTGTATCAAATGACAAATTGATATTGAATTTCTGTAATTAACTCAATAAAGGACTTAACGGCCGCACATAGGCTGAATAGACTGATCTCAGCTCTAATGACAGTGTTCTATGGTTTGGCGTTTATTTTGATGTATCTTGTGAGGGGCCTCACAGTCAAGATAAGTTTATTAATACGGCCCTTAGAGTCGGTTAAAAACAAGTGAGAAGATTGTAGGGCAACACTTAAATTGCGTAAATGTCATAAAAAATCCCGACAAATTTCTGGAATCCTCGTGAAAGAGGGTATAAGTCCACTCTGTAGTACACTCTGTTTATGTATATACCCTTTTTTATTACGATTTAAGTGGACTTGTACCCTTTTTCACTAGGTCCCCAGATTTATCCCCAGGCGATAACGTTTTTCACCAATAAATCAATTCTATGATTTTTAATTTGTTTCCATTTTAATATGTTGTAGGTGGTTGTTATGAATAACTAGGTGTTTAATGTTTTTATTCTTTATTTTTAAGGGGAGAGAATCGTTATCGCATTTAGTTTGAGCATTTTTAGCATTTTTAGCGGAATCCTCTTATACTACCCTCCTACGGAAAAAAAGCCCATCTACTAATATGAATTGTATTGCACTTCCAACCTTGTTATAACCCTTGAGAGTTTAATATGGTTCTATGAATTAATTACACTTGTGCCTTTTCTCAGTACGAGGGCAGTATAAGGGTGCGACTCCACTGAGGCGGAGACGAGCGGAGTCGAGCGGAGCTGTGCCAATATTATCCAATAGAATCTAAGCTAACGTGCGCTATGCGTGCTCAACGTACTCGCACGCACCTTCTATTGGTTAATATTGGCACAGCTCCGCTAGTCTCCGCCTCAGTGGAGTCGCTCCCTTAGTCATCCCAGCGACGACTTTTCATACAAAAGGTTGAAAAAGGAACGAGTAAAAGGCCCCTCTACGTAAGGGACGGAGCAAGAATATGCTAGAATGCTTACTCTAATATATGTAAATGCGTCCCTTACGCTCACCCATAAACCGCCGACGTTTGCCTTAAAATAAAAAAATGAAAAATAATTTATTTGACGACAAACACATTATTTTATACTTCATTTTCATTTTCATTAAATATCTCTGTGTATCGCGGTTCATTTGTTTTGTATTGTAATTTACAACCCTAAATTGTAGCGGGTTGGTCTGAAAGGGACACTAGATTGTGTAACAAGAAAGCAAATACTATATTTATGGAGAGCGCGGTATATTGAATCCACAGAGAAGCCAAGAATTCTTTAGAATTCTGTAGAATTTCAAGCGTACCTAATGAGGTATTCAAGTGACACCGTTCAAGACGCTAGTTGCTTGTCAAACTAGCAGTCCCAGGAGCGACTCCCGGCCAGGAAAATATTTATGTTACGATCACATGAATTTTCATGTGTTTATTGTTATCTATTAGGTACTCATCCTTCGTTTTGGAACTAGGCCACCGTGTGGATGTTTTCTGCAGTTTCATTAGAAGAGATTTATGATTTGAATTTTTCTGTATCTACCATATGCAAAGAAATACTCTCCGTTTATATTGTTAAATTGATTTTACTGTTTTGTAATAGCTTTTCTCTGAAGTATATTAAACTCATCATATCCAGCATTTGTGTTAAATCATACGGCGTAACTTGCTATTTCGCAGCTCGGCGAGCTGGAAAAATGCTCTCTTTATCAGCTGACTGCAGTCAGATAGAAATGATGCAACTGTAATGTAGGTAACTGTAGGATCAGGGTCAGCTCCGCTATTGCCTAACTCACTCGCAATCGGAATCGGCTTGAAAGCGGAACATTTGTTTTCATTTTGTATGCAGACAAGCCTTCGATTTTCAAAATGAAAACGATTGCGATTGCCAGTGCGTTAGCCCCTCAGGAGATAGTTAAGTAGTAGGGACTGACGACACATTACGAAGTTTCGAGAACCGATACCGTGTTCGAATGCCGTGGTGGTAGGAGCTGGGCCTTCATTCCCAGAGTGGGGAAGGCAGGCCAACAACTTGTTGTATCAACAAAAAATCTTGATAAGCACTATGTATTTAGGTATGTATTCTTCTGTATAAATATGTGTATCGTTGTCTCGGAAGCATACCTAGTACAAGCTTAGATCTTACACGATTTACAGTCTAACTAAGTGAATGTTTGGCTACACTTTTCTCGGTCATATCCACGAAGACTCCCTCCTTTGTTTTGTGAAAAAACAAACACAGTTAAGAGTAAATAAATACACTATATAATCAGGGACAATCTGACACTAAGCTTTAGGCTTGTACAGTCCGTGAGCTCTTAGAAAGACCTTCGGTTTTCGGGAGAAATCGGAAGGCTTCGTGTAGTAGAAAATGACAGTGCACTCGTTGTGTTTTCATTGTTTTATATAGAGCAGTAAAACCACCACTGACTTATTTATTTAGTTGTTATATTTCGGAAATCGATTGCTGTCACTAATACGCTGGTAAAAATCTTAGCCTAATTGTGGAAAATGTAGGTTGTTACAGAATTATCAACATTTTTTTAGATTTGTAGGTAATTCTGTGGTTCTCTATTGGATGGCATAAAATTATTTGTAATAATAGTGTTACGCATAATTACTTTTAGCCGAAATAATGATGTGCATAATCATCTTTACGCATATATTATTACGCATAACATTAAAAAGCATAAATACAGTAAGCATAATTGTCATCAAGACTAACGTCAAATAGCATAATTGCAAAAAGTCATAATAATGAATTGGCATTATTACAAAATGCATAAAAGTATTGTCCTAAAAAAATATGTAGGAACTAAAACGAGGTCGACGGACGTCCGCTTCGCGGACCTCCTATTCTGCGTTGCTTGAGCGCTTCGCGCCTGGATATCATACTAATATAACCTAACCTAATGTACCTAACGTGACCTAATTTATAAAATCATTTTAAATGAAATCCAAATGCATGGTAACAAAAAAACTGTGTTTTATTCATTTAGAAACCTAATATTATGGTTAAAGATATGACAAATAATTATTAGCCCAAACAATAATAATGCATAATGTGTATTAGTCAAATACAAATTAGTCCAACTAAAATTATTCTAATAGCGTAATATGCTAAAAAAGGAGTATGCTAAAGTATTTTTATGCGTCAGTACTATTATGCCAATACAAATTATGCGAAAACAATTATGCGAAACAATATTAGTCTAAAACACATTATGCGATCCAAGGGGATCCCTAATTCTGTAGCTGTGCCTACCCCACTCTGGGAACGAAGGCGTGACTTTTTGTATGTATGTAAGTATGTGTATTTCCACGGGGAGTCAACTTAAACAGTGTATTTCTGTAAAAAGCCAGTCACGGTTTTTTTTTAATGTACCTATACAAATATTTTTTAAAGAAGCTGAATGTTTTAAGAAAAGTGTTGATTATAATTATTTTAATTAGGTTCAAGACCAAGGGGATTTCGAAAATAACTTTAAAAAATATATTACGTAAATATAGTCTCTAAGGAATCCACAGGTGGGTATAACAGCTCTTTATACTTCGAAAGTAAAGTGTGTGAAGGCGGGGTATTCTCTATTTAAATTAACGATGGAAGAATTCGAAAATTATATCATGACCAAAAGTCATATTGCATTAAAATTCAAAAATATAAATAAACGCAATGTTATTACAGTAAGGTTTATTTTGTACTGATTTTTATTCTTCACATAACTTTTTACGGTAACTTCAAAAAGTTTAATGAGTTTATGAGAAAGCAGAACAGCAGTATATATAACCTTCGTGGGTTACCGCCGATAGTCGAAGTTTCTTTCTTAAGCACGATTCCTCTTCTAAGAGATCACGGTCTGTACTATAGTTACTGAATAAACATCTTTTATCTTTTTTTTATCTTTTTAGGTACGGTCACGGACTTTAAATGATGAACCACTATAGAACTTTGTCGCATAAAACCAACGATTTACTTAATACTAGCGATGCATCCGATACCGATACCGATACCGATATATCGGCGATACTTCTGGTTAGCCGATATATCGGTATCGACGATATTTTTATGACCGATTCAACGATACTTTTTAATTTAAAAATGTAGTGTCTACGAGCGATTACTTTGTTTTTTAAACAAAAATCTTATCAATGTTAATTTTAATTAACTAAAATTTTTAATTATCTAATATTAACCTATGTATCTACTTCTTATATTAATAAAAAGAAATCTGTCTTGTGATTTATTTATTATACCTTCATTTTTGAATTCACAAAAAGCGTATCGGTATCGGTATCGGTATGGCCGATATTTTAATAAGAGTATCGGTATCGGTGTCGTATCGGCGAAAAGGCGTATCGATGCATCCCTACTTAATACTTATGTAATTTCTAAGTCGTCACTTGACGCTGTCATTATGAGCGCCGCATCATCAGACGAAAGCCTCAAAAGAGAAACCAAAAGCCACAACACGCCGCCAGCCTGTGGCTCCTGCTTCCTGCTCCTGCTCCTGATCCCATCTCCCAGCCGCAGCCTAGTACCTCTCCGGATTGTAAGTATTAATACACTCAGGAGCAAAAATACCGGGTCAGAGTGCGTTGTTCATACTAAAGAGGCTATTTCGAAGCCTTGGTTCCTCGCCAGGGAATGCTTTTAGTGAAATCTGATGCTGAATACCCCGAGCATCGATACAGGACTTCCAGAGTGCCTAGGATACCCAACTGAATGAATCTGCGGCTAACGCCGGAATAGTGCCTGTTCAGAAAAACATCTAAAATGGCAATAAAATGTAAGGAAATCCAAATGTTGACCCAAACTCTCCCGCTGTGGTGTAAACTGATTGTGCGATCAGTTAGGTGTCTTAAGAATTTTTGACCTCCTTTATTGAACCTTGGACTATCTACCATTAAACCTCACTCAAAACAACCCCTGGCGAGGAACCAAGGCTTCGAATTAGTCTCGTTTGTATGAAAAACTCCTGAGTGTAGATACCCATTCTGAAAAAAAAAGCAGTAATCAATCCGCTCGGCTTTAACTCTGCCTGATGAAGCCAACGCCGCTAGCGGCCCCGGGTTCGATTCCGGGTCTTGGGCAAATATTTTATTTTGTATGATAATTGCGAGTATTTCTTCGACGATATTTAATGTCCTGTGCAAAAAAATCCACTATGGTTTTTTAAATTATTTTTCAATCTTGGTAAGTTTTCTCGGATACGTTATCGTACGGTTCTTTCCCGACACCAACCTTGCTTTATCACCACTTCACCACTAGATGGCGTTCATTTACAACTGTTATTTTTCTTGATACATAGCGCCAACGATTACTAAGGGATAAAAATAAAATAAATACACAATAATGTACTTAAAAACATTTAATGTTTTGACTCTATTAATCTATTACGTTGAATCGTCGAATTCAACATTTCATTATTTCACCAAAGATGGCGCCACAGGCGGGAGTTGTTAAAAAACTCGCCAGATTGTATAGAAACTCACTCAAAATTGTGAATCCCGCTTAATATAACAAAATAAAATAATAGGTTATTGAAATAACAGGATATTTTTTAACATTAAGCTTTAATTATTAATTTAAGCCCTTCTAATCGATCATAGTTTCAAATTTAACAGACGATATTCCACAACGCGCTATCAAAGTTTTTAATGCATTTACTTTATATGTAAATTTTCAGTTGTACAGTAGTAGGTGACCGCAATTACACAGTAAGTTGCTTAGAACCGCTGAACGCAAAGTTTTAAGCAAACTGGCAACAAAATGTCCTTTGGACCATTGCCTACGTGCTAACCCAGGCCTGGTGGGTTGTGATCGTAGAAAACCTACTCCTTAGTCGGCTCTGCGTCATAACTTCTTACTGATTTATGGATCTTCCGTAGTCCACCACTGTTGTAAAGACTTCGTCACCGTTTTACTTTTTAAAGTTTCGGCACACGAAACGCGTGACGTCAGGAACAGGCCAAGTTGTAACCGTGTTGACTGTACAGTCCAATATCTCTTTAAAGGTGCTTTGAGTAACACTGATACGCCTTATTAAGAGCGAGTGAGAGAGAAGTATGAACACTAAGAACCCTCTAAGCGTTCACAGACTTCTCCGTCAATTGTGGACCGATTTCGAAAATATATTTTTATTTGATAGGTATACTTCCGAGGTGCTCTCATTGTTGAATCGGTATCTGATGAGGAGACCCATGAGGAGCTGAAGGAATGCCTAAAATATTATAGGCATACCTACTTAAAGCGATTTTTGTATTTTCAGTAACAAGTCTAGCATTTTCATTCATCAAGTATCATTTGGTTAGTGGAACTGATGAAGACACCGATGGCGACCGGAACTCCTCAACGGTACCTATTTCAAGGGCGGTGGTGAGATATCTTGATAAAGATAGTTCAGCGGCTATGCAATAGCACATTTAAATGGTTTAAATATATGAATTTGACTTTTCCGCGGCGTTTTGCCTACAGTTTCTAGCATATTATGATCGCTAAAAAGTTTGAAATGTAATATAGGCTATTTTTCCCTTAAGTTATTTAGTTCAATCGATATTAAATCATATTAAATACCTACCCTAATTGTGTATTCGTTTTTACAACAAAAAAACATCCTTCGATTTCAAGACAACACTCAAATCTATTAGAAAACTTAATAATTAGTTACAAGGGCGCCACTGGACGCTCGTTGCAGTCTACAGTCTTATGGCCAAGATAGTAAGGGATGCATTTATTTTACACCTTATAGCGTGTAACATATTCTTGCATCTCACTCTTACGCATTACTCCGTCCCTATAGGCCGTGACATAGTGCTGAGTGGTGTCAATTTCGACGACAGTAATCACCCATGGCAACATTATGCTAAAATTTCTAAATTCCTTTTCCTTATTGTTTAATTTTTTTTCTGTGTTGCCATTCTTTTTGTCAATGTTAAATTTAATCTGTGTTTTATTTGTTTTTTCCTGTGATCGTCGAATAAATATTTTCTATTTCTATTTCTATTTCTTTTTAATCGACTTTGCACCAATTTTGATGATTTTTTCTATGGCTTACTTAATAATAGCGTTAGATAAAGGGCGTATTTGTAACATTTGTAACAATTGTAACATGATGCCTGTGACAGCTCATTAAAACACTTTTTACTCTTATTTCTTCTACATAAATACTACATCGGTACAAACCCAGCGACGCCGTTTAGGAATTTAAATAACTAATCGCCTAATTTTAAACACATCTCTTGTGAATATAGCAAGTGGTTGAAATTACGAAATACGACTGCAAAATCTTAGAATAGTGTCGTACTGTTCTCTGATTGGCTCATTGTTTCCTCACCCCTTATCCTTTTTATTGTATGAATTTTTGGCATTAAATTTCACTTTTCCATACTACCACTAACAACTCGTGTTTGATTTGTACCAATGAACCCTGCTTTTTGTTTCATAAAAAAATATAGCTCTCGATAGAAATTACAATCAACGAATTCTACGTGGACGAAGTTGCGGACAAAAGTTATCTTGTATAAAACTTATGCAAATATAACTCATCGTACTTAGTTCATAGAATGGAATAAACTCATCATCGGATCTGCTCACGTGTAATAATCTAAAACTAGGGTCTAATGGTCATGGCCGGTACTTGCAGACTGATCCGAAATTAGTTTTGTTTCAAACAGTTTCGATGTACGTTTCGTAAAACAATAGTCATCTCAGAACTTATTAACATTTCGCTGTGGATCGAATTAAAATGTTTTTCATTATAAGTAAGTATGCTTAAGTCATATAATTATGTAGGGGTTACAAAGTTTAAAATTTATGTTCGTGATGCCGATGATCAGTCTTATCTCCGTCTTGACGAAGCCTTTTGCTGATAATAATATACTTATTATGTTAATGTGTTCTTTTCTTATGTGTTATGCTGAAACTTGTTTCTCAATACCTATGCACCTAACTCAACTATTTTCTATTTGTGCTTGTGGTCGAGTAGGCAATAAAAAGTGCCTAAGTCCGCCCTTTTTACTTAGTTTTTGGTTTGTGAAATCAAGTTTAAATAAGCAACTAATAAATGAAAGGTTTGTATGGTTTTATTAGTTTATACAATATTACATAATAATACGATTTTTTTAAATCGTGCCAAGCTACAAAGCAGTTTTTAAATGGTAATAATTCTTTATATATTCCAACATTTTTTTACTTAATTCACAGAAGATCTGCTTAGCCTAAAGGGTTGTACTATTTTTTAAACTTTAAATATAAAAGAAAATACGAAAAAAAACCTAACCTACGGGCGCAAGCAGTGTATCAATTATATTATTTAACAATCACTTAAAAACACGATTTTCTTGCGGTCTATGCTAAGATAACATTGTTCAACTAAACCACTGTAGGTACAAAATCCAACAAAACTAAAATCTTTTCCTGTTCACACAAATAATCGGCTATTATGAACGCTAATGTATAAAAAAAAAATATTGCCGGCGACCCACGTCGGGTAATAAATTGTTCTATATAATACCCAGATGTCTATTCATATCGTAAGTATAGAGTGATTGCCAACATCTGTGTTCATAAACTATTCAACGAATAAAATATTGTAAATTATAAATCCCTTCAGATTCAGATGATATCTTTTATACCCAAAAAGTCTAAGAAAAAACAACCTTTAAAAATCCAACTATTTCTAATCAACTTTAAATAGTTATAAATCCTAAATGATTATTAAAAATAAAAAATGATGAAAGAAACCTGAAGATGATTTTTAAATAGCTATTTAATGATACCTCACTTGTCATAGTTCGACGTTTTTTTTCTTTTTTACAATAATGGCGTCTGATTGCCGCCAGTCAGTCACAAGATACAAATCGAATAGTTCCTGATTCGCCGGATTCCTGATTCGCCGGATTCTTGATTCGCCGGATTCTTGATTTGTCGGATTCTTGTTTTGTCGGATTCTTGATTCGCCACTTTTTTTTGATTAAGAACTACTATAGAAATATCGCGGCTTTGCCTATCTATTAAATAAAAGGCAGACACTTCGTTACATTAATTAAAATATTTATTTGTTATTCATTTATTTAAATACCTAATGAGGTAACATTTAATTAAGATAATTGGCATAACCTGCTCAAACATTCTACGACTGTTATTCTTCCTTCGACGTAGTCATTGACTATGTTCCTTTCTTGTCGATATCTTGATATATTAATTCGACGCACCCGTGTTACATCGGGGCAATGTAGCTGCATTTTTCTTATAACAACATCTTGCAGCTGTGCTTCGGCTCTGAGTAATTTTATAAATTGAAAGACGGACGGTTTTTTAGGGATCCTATGGTTTATCCTGTTATTCCATCCCTCGACGGCGTTATTGGTTCGGAATTCTTCCTCACTAACGCAAAACAATGAGCTCGTAATTTTACGCATCCAGAAGTCCATGAAGTAATTATGGAATTGGACTATTGGATTCCAGTTTGATAACGATTCCGCAATCTCCATATAAGCTCCTGGAATAGCTTCCTTGGGCAATAATGCCAGGTGTGTGCATAATTTAGTATACACTCTTCCTTCTTCAGTCTCTACCAGACCTAATTGCTTCGCCCTTCTCCACAGAGCTTTCTTGAAGTGAAAATAACATCCACTCACCATAACACCTGGATGTTCTGCTTGCAAACCATTTATTGTGGCGATTTCAAAATCGCATTTATATTTTTTTACATCGAGGGCAAATCTGTGCTTTAATATGGAAAATAATCTCTTATATGTTCTTTCTTCTTTATTGGGAAGGAGTGCATATATTATTGGCACAAAACACGTTTTTTCCGGTGACTTGTTTAAGTTTGCTAGCAAAATATATAACTGCAAAAACGGCGGTGGTGCGACTTTAAAAGTGCCATCTCCAAAATACTCCGTTTCTTTAGACATAACATCTAAAGCAGCTGACGAAGCAAATATCAATATTTTGTCACTGCTACCGTCGTTGCAAATTAAAAAGTTCTCAGATAGCACATCCGGAACGACCACTTCCTCTAAAGTTTTAAATGTACATTTTCCGACTCCAAGCGACTTATTGCGTGCATTATATAAGCATGTTTTATGTTTTTTCCAGCTAGGTATAAAGGAAAAATCGAACTCAGCATCACACTCTTCCACCAAATCTTGAAGAGTATTTTCATATATTGGCTTTACTGGACCCAAATTCTCGCATACCTTCCGTTTCAACACGTTTATGTGAACATCGACCTCTCTTCTCATGAATTCTGGCTGACAACTATGGTTGGATTCTCTAATTACTTTGTCGTTTTTATCTAACGTAATTGAAGTTGAGCACAAAAGCCTGTTCGAACACCTAAAATTTCTTGAACCACTTTTATTCTCTTTTTCGAAATTGTATTTAAATCCTCCCCTTAGTAAGATACTCTTTGGACGCCTTTCACTGTCGATAAAGACTATCTGAGAATCCGACAAATCAAGAATCCGGCGAATCAAGAATCCGGCGAATCAGGAATCCGGCGAATCAGGAACTATCCTACAAATCGATTGAGAAAATATTCATCAAAATCGGCCCACGCGTTTAGTTTCTCGAGCGCCACAAAACAAACGTACATGCACATAATGCAAATGCATGCATAGCTGATAAAGAAATTACACTCCTCCTGCGGCAATTGGGTAACCAAACAGTTTTCATGAAGCGCATCCCGGTTGAACTAAATTTATAAAAATACGAGCAAAGGGTTCAAAAGCTTTGCTGATTCATAATGATTCTAATAATGTAAGATACCAGTGAAAAACTTATGAAATAAAACATGAAATTAATCATTGTTCGAGACACGGACATGACGGAAAATTACAAAAATTAGAAATAGTTAAAATCACTGAACATACAAAGTGGTTAAATCGATAGCTTTTTAGCTGCTCAATCAGCCTTATCAGTTTTGGCGTTGGTCTTTGTCACACCCTGTTGTATAACACCCCTCGATAGCAGTCGGGGGTTACAAATATAATTCGTCCATTGTAGCGTTAGCCAGACTGGATTATAATAAAAAAAACCCGGGCAAGAGCATGTCGGTCCATTTTCAGTGTAGGATTCCGACTCCTTTACTAGGTATAATAACTAAGAACTATATTAAAAAACATGTTTGAACGCTCGAGTTTTCTAATAAAAGTGATTTTTACCTAGTAGGTAAAAACATTTTAGTCGCCTGTATCACGAGAACCAATTAAGTCTAATTAGTGGTAATAGTTTACCTTTTAAATTGGTTATAATAATAATACATAATGTTTTTAAAGAGCTGTCCAGTGAGACCTCACTCGATGTTATAATTATAATAAAAACATAGTATAGGTATATACTTTGCATCTAAGGGAGATACGAAAAACAATTCTTTCCCTTTTTTATTTACTACCTTATCGGTGTAATAGAAGGTATAACCATGCCAAATTACAGTTTTGTAGTAACAAGAGTCTCTAGGCTAGACCGCGGAGAGACGGACAGATGGACAGACGGACATGGCGAAATTATAAGGGTTTCGTTTGTCTGTGAACCCTAATAATAAGGGCATAAGTTTAACGGACCACCAGATTTAGTAATAAATAATGTACCATGAGCTCATCGAAACCCTGAACCACCATATAGCGTTGTCACAGTGACATTACAAAACAATTTCTTTGGCACTTCTTACGACTTGAATCATAACGTCACTGTGACACAGTTCTAAGGTGGTTCAGGGTTCCGATTGGCTGAGAGTAAAAATAGATAAAATGGTGGTGGTCATACGGACGGACCCTGAAAAAGTCCTACCTTTCCCAAAGTTAGAAGTTCACTGCCTATCCTATTGGTTAACATTTTCTTTAAATTATTTTTCGTACAAAGAAAACATTCCGGAGTAAATTATTTAGCACCGAAAAATTGAGTCGAATCATGAAGGCCAAATAATCTTTACGACCGAATGTTGGGACGTTGTGGGTGGATAATCAGTTATTTTAGACGTTTCATAGGAAAATGATCATTAATATGTATTTATGAACCAATTAAAACATTGGTGTAAAAAAAGATAATTTATGGTTCGAGTAGTGACGTAAGACACATTGACTAGGACAGGGGCAATATTGATAATCTAATCTTGACTGATTAGATCGTCTCGAGACACGAGTACGTCAAATAAAAGTCAAATCTATTTACTGGCGAACTGCCTTTGCTTCCGCTCCGATTCGGTTTAAAAGTTAATATTTCCTGAACTGAAGAATTTTGAAATAAAACATGTCACGAAAAAAATACTTTTAAATTCGTTTTAGTCCCAGAAATTTTCATTTAAATCCGTTGAGTCGCTTCGGAGGCTATTCATGCAAGTCAAACTTTCAGACAGACAGACGAAAACACTGGAACGATTATTATTTTTACAGCTTTTTGTTGATAGGTCGATTGAGTGACATTTAAGCTACATACACGATACAAATTTTGTTTCTAGCTACAGTGCGACACAAAAGATTAGTAAATTAAACATAACGCAACTAAAAAAAATCCTATTTTTCGTCAAAAATGTGCCAGTTACGTAGAAATTTAATTTCTACTCTTTTGCGTCGCACTGTACACCCAGACGGGATAACTGAAATATAACACGGCTATTCTATTCCATGACAACATTTTATTACACAGAAAATATCTGAAAAGTTGAAGCGGACGGAAGTAGTAGCTTGAAGCGAGTACGGTCATGTTTTCTCCGATTATAACTTGTTGATAAACTAAAGCGGCCATTACAATATATAAATTGCAGATCGCTAATTCTAATGCGCTAGGTAGTGCTAGTGCGGCAGAGCCCACACAATCGCACTAGAATAAATCACTAGCAAACTGTTTTTACATTATACAAAATTAGTGCGCTAACTCGCCTAGTGTTCTGCAATTTGTATAATGTTATCGCCGCTTTATATTATAATGATGTCATCATCATCACCCCGAGAATAGCTCTCTCCATAGCCCTCTGAGTGACTTTGAGCTTCCTTATGAGGCCCATTGTTAGCGCCCACGTCTCAGATCCGTAAGTCATCACTGGAAACACACACTGGTCAAAGACTTTTGACTATTGACTTGATTATAATGATGAATTATATTTATATTACAACAAATCACTCGAGGAAGCATGGCCGCTTCTACCATGCTTCGCGACCGCCTCATCTACTCTAATTGCATCTGTAGCCTTTCTCATATTGATAAATGCAGTTTGCGTAAATCGACTAATTGAAACGGTTGTACATACCATTATCTTCTCTTATTATTTAGTAACTCGCGTCTTCGTGCTCTCTCAATATACACTGACGTCCTCCAACCCTGTCACGCCTTGCGGTATGAATTTGATGCCAAACGGGAGATTTAATGTTTAAGAATCCTTAAATAGCACTCAAATTAAGTTCTGTTGGATGCGTCACTGATTATAGGTAAATGAATTGCGCATACAAATATTTTTATTTTTTGAGTAATGCAATGTATTTACTTTCTGACCCGTACCTAGGAATGCCGAAGGGGTCATGACGTACTTGACCACCCCCTTGGATCCGCCACTGTCTACGCTGTGACTTCTTCGTCTGCCTCGACTTTTTAGAAATATTGCAGAGAATATTTTCGATTGGCCTGTCGTTAGCTGTAACAAAGAAATCTTTGCGAAATAGAGCTGCTCAACCTTGATTTACAACTAGTGGCTAATTTATTTTCAAAGTTGCTTATAAAGAATTTCCTAACCAAAAAACTACAATGTAAGAAGCCTTAGTGGAACTCCAAAGCTATCTAAAGGAGCCACAAAAGCTTGTCAAACCTTGCCGTCGAGATCCCTGGCAGATCGCCAAATGAATCGAATGAACTACTTAGTGCATTTGTGACCCAATGTATCACATTATATATTTATGGTACGAACACTTAGAAGTTGATACAGGATTGTACTGTGAATACAATGAAGATAATACGAGTACACATTCGTAATTGTAAGGTGCTTTGAATCTAGTGAGAGGGAGGATGTTATAGTTTATTTTAGATGTACCTATATATAGAAGATAATGGGTTTTTCATGACATGGCTATGCAGTTCGTTTTACGCGAGCGTAAAGGACAGCTGTAGCAGGTACATGACTTCGTCCTTTTCTCTCAGCGTAATCTGAAAAGCTATGTCAATGATATCTCCCCGGTCTAACAAAAAAACAACTTGCAATATTTTAATATGGTCGTCTATGAATGTCATGTTTTAAGATGTACCTCGACAAAGCACGAAAGACTTAATCGCGTTAAGGGATATATAATTAATTACTAAAATTAATTATTACCTCGACGTTTCGGACGTGACACTACGCCCATGGTCTCGAGAGGACTGAAGAGGCGGGCATCAGCATCTTCTTGTTGTGCGAGTTTTTCGAACTACCCGCACTTGGTCAATATTTGCATTACGTGCACCAGGGCTGTCAGTGTACCGGCACACAACACTCACGACATCTGGCGGTTGGTCCGAAGATACCCGAAGAGGTTTACATTTGCTGATAACTGGACTCCACGATGATGAAAGCTTAAAACCATTTTCTCGGTTGAAATTCGGGTGTTTTTTGATTTCAACGGCTTCACGTACAATTCTACTATAAAAGTGCCGCTCTCGAGTTAAAATCTTTGGCTTATGAAGCTCAATCCAGTGGTTTGGTCCTGATTCCAGCAAATGTTCAGCTATGGCAGACTTATTCACCTGACGGTTCCTTACAGCCGCGATATGTTCTTTGACTCTTTCCTTAACGCGATTAAGTCCCGTGTAGTGTAATAATAATGAATCAAAATCGTGTGAGTCGTGTGAGTTTAAATCAGTATAAAGCACAAAAGGTTTTAACGACACCATGGTCTTAAACAAGTTGCATTGCATAAACTTTACCAGTTTCCGAAAAGCGTTTACGTTTGCGTTATGTATATTGTCTGGCCATACAGGCTGGTCCTAATGTGAGGACCATTGATATCCTTGTACGATACCATCATGTTACCATTATTGGTAAATTAGGTATATTATATATTTTTTCTGTTTTATATACCTACCAATTGAAAATGTATGGAGTTGACATAAGCGTTCGAAGCAATCTGTCAGCAGTATACGTCAATCCTATAAAATACCTATTTTGGAAAATCGCTAACTCAGCGTTATACACCGTGTTTTTTTTGATTTACGATAACTTTAAGGGAACGTTCTTTAGGTCAAACAAAGTTAATTTCCCGAAGACAGACAAATGGTAAGTCTAACGGTTCTAAAGATATTTAATTTTTAAATTTAATCAGTTAATCACGTTAAACTAGTGTAAAAGGCTCTTAATTGATAACAACAATTTTCTTTTAATACGTATGAGTAAAGAGTTTCCAATTGTTAGGTTTGTATACGCGTCAATCTAAAGTGACTTGTACCTGTCAAGTGTTATCTTTACTTGTGTGTGTATGTCACGCCAACATAGACGTATTTGACACTGATTATTAGCTAGGTAACTCTAAAGGCCCTTTTAGAATGACCAAAGATAAAAGATTTCATTATTTTGTTCTAAACTGAAAAAAAAAATTTTTTTGCAATATTTAAAAATCTAATCTACCAATTAGTTTCTATAGATATACCTAGTAATATGCCGAAGTTATCGTAAATCAAAAAAAACACGGTGTATATATGACTGGGCCCCAAAGAATGTTCTAGGTTTTAATTGTGTTGTAGGTTAAATACTCATGTCATTGCGGTGGTAGGACCTTGTGCAGGGTCCGTCCGGATCGCTACCACCATCTTATCCGTTAACCTACCGCCAAACAGCAGTGTTCGCATTGTTGTGTTCCGGTTTGGGGATAAGACAGCCGGTGTAATGACTAGCATAGAGACATTCCATCTTAGTCCTCAGGGTTGGCAACGCATTTGCAGTCTTAGGCTTGCAGTATTGTGAATGCGAATGTTTATGGGTCACAGTTTCCACTTACCATCAGGTGGCCTGTGTGCTCGTTTGCCTTCTCTATGCCATAAAAAAATAAAAATAATAAGAAAATAATAATACGCTATTTTAGTTTTTTCACTCTACATTCTTTTTCGACAGTTGGGAACAATATAGTCAATAAGATTGGTCTTAAAATATGAAGGGGTTAACTTTAACTACATCATAGTTTAACAGAAAACATTGGCTGTTGCAAAGTGATTTCAATCTAGTGGGAGGATGTTATGGTTTCTTTGAGATTGTATATTGAAGGTAAAAAAATATCAACAAGGATTTATCTCCTCAACATACTGTCATAAAAACGTGAACTTCACTTTACTTGAAAATTCCGGGGAAAAATATTGGAAAAGTGCCAAGTGTATATCGCCTTGGCTTTAGAATTTTTATCCGTATGTCGGAAAGAGAAGGTTGTTTTTTTGTCGCACTTGTCTAATACACTGGCTTCATTTTCAAAGTTTAGATTGTCGGTTAAACTTAATCAATATCCGATATGAGGTTAAGGTTGAACGAAAAAGCTCGTTTTAACTTGAAAATGATGGGGAAAATTTTCACTAAGACATTTTTTTCCTACATATTCCATTGACATAAGAGTTCCCGTCTTCGGCATTTGTCATATTTTGAAGCATCTGCTGGACTTGACAGAAGCGCATGGACCTAACACCATGTGCTTCTGTTTAGTCCACAAGAGAAAATACTCTTTTATCGAAGAAAATGTTCTCGCGTGTGATATCCATGGACTTATTTCTTTAATAAGTCAATAGAAGTGTCTACAAATAACTCAACACTGGAAAAATACTTAACGGGAGTGAAAGCCGTTAATTCTAATTAATACTAGAATAAGTTGCACTTGCCAAAGTCGTGCGAAGGTTTGCTTCCTAAAGTGTGGTGGTTGCATCTTATAATATTTATTGCGATATTTGAATTTATTGTTCTGTACACACAAAGAGCGCAACCGTGTGATTTATCTATAAAATTCAAATTAAGAACGTCATAACCGTCAACAAACTATCAGAGAAACCGTTTACCAACAGTTTCCTAATTCTAAATTTAACTTCACCTTACTGGCCAGTGCCGGTTTCCTTCAATCGTCGCCTCCCTGTTGGCGATAGGGCAACACTCCAATCGGTGCGTTGATGGCCAGTATCATTTGAAGGAAAATATTTTCGTAGTCTATGGAAAATTTATACAGATGCACAGCACAAACATAGAATTATTACCCGTCCCGGTTTTGCAAGAGGAGAGCGACAGGGATGTTTACTGAATTTCCAAGGACTATTTGGATAAGAACACGGATCATTCCAACCGCAGATTTCCGTAGTGTTTGGTATGTAGTTATTATGCGGAGAATTGATTATGAACACAGTTTTAAAGCTATTCGAATTTGATGCCTACGAAAATATGAGCTAACAATGCTTGTGACTTTGTCCTGTTGTGTCTCATCTGCTCTAATATACTAAATATAAGTTACTTAATAACTTTCGATTCGATAATAACATAATTAATTAAACAAACCATTATAGCATTTTGCGTCTGACTAATAAATGAACTGTTTAAAATATCGCGATGGTAAGCTATATTTTTATATCTCAAATCTGAAAAATGTCAGTTGACATTACCAAAACTAGTTATAACTAAGTAACATACTCTAAATCCCTCATAATCTTGATAATTCATATGTCAAAAAAATTAGAAAGACAGAAAGAAAAAACATCAGTCTCATAACAGCACATAAGTATATGCAGAAGAGTAATACTAACACAATAAAACAAAACGGTGAACTGAAGTGAACTACTTATAAAATGAATCTAAATAAGGTGTAATAAGTTATGGGGTGGGTGGGACTGTGGGACCAGTCTTAGGTACGTAATTTTATTTATTTTTTAGTCCATAATGTTAAAAAACATTGTTAGAACTACAATTGCTGCTAAGCAAAAGTTTGAAAAGTTTCGTGAAAATATTTCAATAGTCATTTTTTAAAACAATCATAACCCTAAAATGAAATAAAAAAGATATCATCGCAATTGTACGAAGTTCGCTTAAAGATACCACTCACTTTCATTTCACACACAAGCACATTGCACACGCAAGCGCACGCACACACATACACACACACACACACACACACACACACACACACACACACACACGCACACACACATACACACATACATACACATTTAAATAATGTGAAGGTATTCAATATAACGGATTCGCATTATCACTTATCCGATATTTTATTGATTTAGTAATTAATTATATTGACTATTTGGTTTCTGTGTTACTTCAAAGAATATACACAAACTAACTGTGGTATTTATTAACAGTAGGTAAATATATTTATTTTGGTACGTTGGACTTTGGTTTGATGTTGGTAGGTTAGGTTTAAGGCAATTTTCCTTTTATACTTTATCATGTTTTGCATGCATTCGTAACCACCAAAATCGTGTGTGTTTCGTTTTCGTAAATATCACCTAATGTTTGGTCTGGTTCCATTTAAAACGCCCTCAGTACCTACGCTAACAAGAGCTGTACGGTCTGCATTTTTTTTTGTTTTATAGAAATTAAGAAGAGATGCAGATGGCAAAAATACTGGCAACACCAAAGGAATTTCAACGTTTTAGTCAAAATACTATCTTATTACGCCTATGTTCTGGTATGTGAATCTTTTAAAACCACTCTGTCTTCGACTCGACGCATCACTTATTAAAAGGCCACCAATGGTGCCACACCTCCAAAAGAAGGAAAAGGAATGGCTATATGAGCTTCCGCGCGAAGCTTGTGAGATGGAGACAGTTTGCGCGCGCGTTGTTAGCAGCGTCAAATTCAATTAAATGCTTTTAACTTTAGAACCTCAACTTATATAGAAAAAATGGTTTGCCAGTATTAAGAAGTTACATATACTCAACTATTGAAGCAAAAATCATCGGTAAAGATTCAACCAAAAACATGCACAAAAGGTATCATGTTTGAAAAATAAAATTATCGAGGATTTAATTTCTAATCGCGTTTTCACGTTCGCCAGTCTCAAGCAAATATTATATAGTTTAATATATCCTAAGAACAGATACAAAGGCGTTATGATTATTGAGATCCAGATCGCGGGACACTACACACTTTAGCATAGGTGGCCTCTTAACTGCCTAATTGAAGTGGTCACGTCAGAGCGTAAAAACAACATTTAAGTCTCAGCTTACCCGCTTTACCCGTCGAGTGAGACCGTTCGACAAAAAGCCGTTTTTAAAAGAACCTCTGTAAGAGATGGTACTGCCCTTGTTGAGACTTGTTGGGTACAGTCTGTTAACGCCTGCAAAGACTTGTTTTCCTGGCAGTTTGCCAATCTTAATATTGTTTTTACGCTAAGACCTTATCTTGCTGTTACCTTGGTCTTTATTTTTATATTATGATATTGACGAGCCGGTAAATATTATATCACACTCTTTACTTTTAATAGGTGTATGTATGTAAATAAATATTGCACATAAACAATTACATTTGGAGACCCTAGAGCTGGCGCTTACCTTTCCCAAAGGATTGGGCTAGCCATCCAGAGAGGTAATGCAGCCAGTGTCTTAGGGACCATGCCGCGAGCGGACCTGCTAGAGGGGGTGTTTTTTTTATAGTGGTGTTTATGTTTAATTTTTAATATTTGAGTAGCTTAGTTTTATTTTATTTTATTTTAAATAAATTTAGTTTTAACTTTAACTTTTAAATTTTAATGTAAAGTCCGTATTTATAATATAATATTACAAAACACCTTGCATCACTATATATAATGTACATAGGTGAACTTATCCCATATGGGATCGCTTCCAGTTAACTTTTAATAGTTGTGTTTTGTTACAAACGGCCGCCATTAGAGTCAGTTATGATGTTTTTCTACTCGCGTACTATAAACCGCTAATATTGATATCGTTAACGGTATACGAATACCACATATTGCGTAAACAAAGTAGGAAAACAATTCTATAATGAGCGTTGCACATAACGGTTCTTTAATAATTACGGGTGTGGTTACGGTCATTCCGGATATCAGTTTTGGCGTTTAGTGAACTTGGAATTCTAATCTGTAAAATAAACCGTTAAAAATATTTTATCACCGATTAAAATTACGTATTTTAAAAACAACATTAATTTTGAGACAGCTTATTTGTTTAGATTTATTTTAATGAAATTACTAACATTAAATGGTTACGTTCAATATGGATATCAACAAAATGGCGTATCCCTTGGCATTCCAACTTTTATGATAAATTGTCAGAACTGTTTTAGTAAGTATTAAAATTTGTATGAAATTTGTTAACATTTAACAATAAAATTTACAAACTATTCACGCCAATCAGAATATTGAAAATAACTTTGCTGACAAGTAATTTGTTAGAAGTAAAATCGAGTAATAAGTACCTATACGAGAAAAGTTAGCGATGTTTATTTTGGTCATTATCATTTTAAGCTTGTAGAAAAAGTTATGTATGCAACAATACATAATTAGCTCTTTCGGCACTCGTACCTTAAGAAGCTTCATTATGTACCAGTTACTTAAATAACTATTAAGTCATTTCTTGGTATCGAATTTTCATGAACAATTAGGTACACAAGTTTGAAAAAGGAACAAGTTTTTGTTTCCGAAATGTCTAAGTAATATGGCTAGTTTTAGTAAATATACATTTGGTACTTCATTTTTTTGATTAGCTTTTTGTTAGGTACCTAAGAAACTACACTCTGATAGAATTTCTGGCGGCGCTTCTTCTCAGTAATAATGGCCTTAAACTCATTCAATTAATGTTTTATTTGTCAATGTAGCCTTCAATACTGCTATTCGTATATTTAGTGTGGCACTCCCATTTCAAAAGCTTCTACTATGTCTATGGTACATAAATTTAACAACGGAAATATTGACATTTTCCGTGGCTAACGTTAGCTAACAGGTGGCTTCCGCCATAAAAAACTGAACTAACTCAATCGGGCGTAATGGCCTCAATAAATAAAAACAAACGGATAACCAACAATGAAACCGTCTTTTTTATTACCTCTTCTTTTTTATAGCAAACGTCCAAGTTTTTAGCACCTCTGACTTAGTTAGCCAACCTTTTCCCTTCGTCTGTGCTGCATAAGAACAATAAAAAAGTAATCCAGACTACATGCTCGGAATACGAAATACTGGCTAGCTAGGTTTTCCCGCTAAAACGCAAACGGTTTTCTTGTTTTCACTTCAACTTCAGTATCGTCTGGTTAGTCGAGGGGAGAGGTCGCGCGCTCCTCCTCCTAAACCTCGCGAACTTGCATCGCGTTAATATATTCGGGAGTTTGCTTCTGTTATTTGGATTAGTGTTATTTTTGTGTTTTTGTTGAGTGATTAAATATGAGTTTTGTGGTTTTTTGTTAAGTTTTAATTAAAAACATGGCCGATTTGGACAAGGAAGAGAATGTTGAAGGTATGTTTTTTTTTTTCTTTATTTCCACCGGATTAAAATTTTGAACAATGTACTCACAAATTTGTATGTATACCCTTTGGTTTCAATAATATTGTTCTAAACGAGAAATAAATATTTGATAAAAACATTTTATAACAAAAAATCCGCTTATGTATTGTTGTTTGGATAAAAGGAAAATAATTAGGTTATGCGCAAAGTCATGCAAACTGACATGCTGAGAGGGGGCTAAGTAAAATTCCCATATTTACATTCGTAATTTTTAAAAAAAGATGAATTTCAGCCGTGTTTAACCCCAAACTTATTTTTTTTAATCTTTTTTGCACAAAAGAATAAACTTAATATACAAAGGGCCAGGCATTCTCAGCCGGTTAATTAGGTACGGAATCTTTATTTGCGGATCAAAAACTGAAGTATTTACCTATATGTATAGTCTATGGCACTTCTTAGGTACAGGCCAATCTAACGATATCAAGCATTTTCTACCAGGAGATCACAAAAAACAGGTTTTTTTTTTATAATCTTACATATTTACCTTCATATACATTGAAAAATCTTCGTTGATCACCACATACTACATAAAACCATAAAGTAAATACTAAATAAATGTTACCAAGCGAGTCAACAGGCGGTCTTATCGCTTGATGGCTCTTCCAGACTATCTTACGAAGAAGACAAGTTAAAAGATGAAAAAAGGCAACCTGTGTAAACCTAACTAAGCTCTAGCCTTGTACTATGGGTACCAGACATGTACCAGATATGAACGATAAACTTACTTACATACAGAAAAACATAATTATAAAACAACCATCCATGTAGTAATAATGGCCACTTGGTTAACAGACACACACTTCACCACATAGTAATATTTAATTTTAGCTGAAATAATTTTTCAACAGTATTCACATGTTAGAAACAAACTAACCTTCATTCGTAGTTCAGAAAATCATATGCGGCCGTGGGAAATAATCATCCCATCAGTCATCACCTTTCATTGTCTTTGACTTTTCTAACAAGACACCATTAAGACCCTCTTGTTTATAATCTGTTTAGTCTGCAGCTTTTGATGTTTTGAATGCTCTCGGAAAAGCGTATCCTTTTGAAAGAAACATCTACTGACAAAGATTGAAGCGACAGATGAGAATCTTTCTCTTTTAACTTTTCCAGTAGCAAAATCAGAGTCAAAGAATGAACCTATTTGTACGAAATTTATATGATTGTAAAAGACTTGAAATATAGATTTTCATTTCGTGACTCTGATGATTAGGTACCTATATACAGAAAAAAACCCACCCATTTTGATACTAACTTTGACACCATATTTTCCTTTGTACACGTATGGTTATTAAAAATAAACATGTCGAGGTTTTTTTATCTGCAACAAATATTCAGACGTTTTTTAACTGAAATTGTTTTTCAATTTCTAACATCTATTAAATCTTAACGCCACCTTGCAATAATATTAAGAAGAAAATTAAGAATAAATATACTACTCGTAGCGCTACCGAATGAAATCACATTTTTATTATGAAATTCAAATTTAAATTCATTTATTTCATTACGTACACTTAAACATAATAATTCAAATTTACATTTTTTTTTATTGGAGTAAATTTAACAAACATTTACAAATTATTAAAAACTGCACCGTTAAACCACAGTTTGGTTTCTCTCGATGCACCATTCCACAACAGCTACAATCAAATAAAATGTACATAAAGAGTGTTTAAACTAACAATAAGTTACTTATATCTATTATGTATAATATGATAATATCTAATACAAATCATCAAAACTAAAATTACAAATTACGTAGGTAAGTAAGAAGTAGTCTTATCGTTATCTCCCGCCGGCCGGCCGCGCCGCCGCGCGCCGAACCGGTTTTTGCCCGCCCGTCACAGGTGATCCAATAATGATTAAAAATTAAATTTAATAGTACATTGTGCATCAAGGGTAGTATGAAGGGAATTACTAACGAGAGTGTTAGAAGCCCGACGCCGAAGGCGGAGGGCTTTTAATGACTCGAGTTAGTAATCCCCTTACTGCCTGTGATACACACAATGGTTTTCATCACATTTGCGAGGAAAAACACTATAACTCTACAAAATATAAAGAAATAACTTTTGACAAACGGGAACGTAAATGGAAACGATATTTTTTTTGTGACCTCTACCACAGATAATAACTGCGTTTAGTTTCGACCTGGATTCGAGCCAGATTTAGCCAATTTGATAAAAATGTATAATTACTAAAATTAATGATAAATGTTGATATAAACTTGAAATAGGTATAAAAATAATGAAGTTTAATGAAGCGTATAGGTTTTGTGTAATGTAAGTTAGTCTTTAGCTAATTTTTAAAGATGAAATTAGAAACCGATTTAATTTTAGGCTGAAAATTAAACCTCCTTAGTCAGAAATGATGTACGAAAGAGTTGCAAATTTTAAAAAGAAAGTCATTACTCCCTAGGGATGACAAACTCGCTATAATTCCCGCGGGAACAATTTAGGCCATTGTCCTTCTGTATACAGGCATGGAATAACACCATTTACGAGCAAGTGTGATGAAAAAATATATTGATGAATGTGATCTGACTTTGACCATTTTTTAATTGAATTAACATTTGTTTTTTAAGTTATTTTGCGATATTGGTTGGTGTAATTTTGACTTTCCATTCATCTGGTATTTGATTTATTAAATCAGGCAAAATGTATTCGGACGTTCTTCGACCATAAAAATTTCGAAATGGTGGTTTCTTTAGTACGCGATTGGTTACTTGTCTAGTGGTTTTTGGATGAGAGATGACATGTTGGATTTCACTTCTAAAATATTGTACCTTCAGAATGTGGTGCTTAAATTTAGTGTGAACAGGTAAAACATCGCTCATATTAAAAAGATCCCCAGCACACTTAACACTTTTCCTGATATTAAATGGCACTACGAGCCTGAGTAGTCTAACCTGCAGGTTATATATCTTATCCAAATGCGTCTTAAAGGTGCGGCCATAGCTACTTAGCCCGTAAGAAATAATACTTTCGGCCAAGGCATTATAAACATCTAACCTAATCTTATACGGTATTCTGTTAGGTACGTAAGATGTACATTTTTGCCATAACAGCCCGTACTTTATTTTCAAAACTTGTTCTAATGGGGGACATTTACAATTACCAACGTCGGTCGGTCTGGAGTGTAAGCACTGGTGATCGTGCCCAACAATACTGATCGGTCGTACCGTTCTTGACTGACAAGAGTGCACGTGCAGAAGTTTGGTCTTATCTGCGTTTAGAACCAGATCTGCGTGGTGGGACCACATGCAGATGAGGTCGAAGTCTTTTTGCAGATTTCTCTCAGCTAGCCTTATGTCTTTGTCTGTAGAAATGAGGCACGTATCATCCGCAAATTGATATATACCAGTTTTGGACGCAGTTGTTCATGTCGTTCACATAGGTTAAGTAGTGGAGGGAGCCGAGCACAGACCCCTGTGCTGTGCCTTCTGTAACCAAAATTTTGTCACTGATGGCATTCCCTATTTTAACATGGAACCATCTATTGTGTAAGTAGCTCCTACACCATTCCAGAAGTTGTCCCCGTACACCGGTATCCTCAAGTCTTTGTATCAGAAAATTGTGCCGTAAAGTGTCAAACGCCTTACTGTAATCTATAAAAACAATCAGTACATGTTTTTGATCATTAAGGTGTTGATTAATTTCATCTGTAAACCTAGACAGCAACATGGTAGTACTCTTATTCGGCTGAAAACCAAATTGATTTGCAGAGAGTACGTTGTGGGTGTTATAGAATGTATGTATCTGATTGCTAACGTATTTTTCTATTATTTTATCTAAAGTAGGGAGCATTGTAATAGTCATAGTCATAGTCATATACTTTATTGCCTTATGTTGTGTTTACAAAGATGTTATAATAAGTTAAATGCTCTAACATAAACCCTGGGAGGGCACTGCAATGTCAAATACAATACACTTTCCTATATATTTAAATGTCAAGAATTATTATTACGAATTATTACATGCCATTACTATTAACTAGGTGTGTACGTATACTAATTATCAAAAAAATCTTTTAAGTCATAATAACATTTTAACATCAAATATTTTTTTAACTCATTACAAAACGTGGCCTCTTTTACAATATTTTTTATGTAGAGTGGTATCTTGTTGTATGTTTTAATCGCCATGTGATGGTTACCCGAGCTCACAATTTTTAATTTAGTAAAGGAACTAATTAATTTATTTCTCTTTCGTAGGTTGCATTTAATGATGTCGTCTCTTTCTTTTCCAAATATGTTCTTATGTCGTCTTACAAATTTACAGATTTCATAAATATATATTGATGTCAGGGTTAGAATACTTAAATTTTTAAAATGTGGTTTACAACTTTCTCTGTCTGTTATGTTTGCTAAAATTCTTACGCATTTTTTCTGTAATACAAACAATTTATTAATATGCGAACTATTGCCCCATAAGACGATACCATAGCTCAATCTCGAATGAGCATATGCATAGTATGCAGCAATAGCCGTTTTTAGGTTAGTACATCTTTTTAATTGGTATAGAGCATAGGTAAATCTGGCTATTTTGCCTGAAATTATATCCACATGGGATTTCCAACTTACACTCGAATCAAATTCTACCCCTAACAAATTACATGATGTGACTGATTCTATCTTGTTGCTATTATATACGATGTTAGTTTCGATCGATGTTTTTTGTCGTGGTTTCATTTGTATTATTTTAGTTTTGTCCAGATTAAGTTTTAGATTATGTTCGTCCAACCAATTTGTTATTTGTAGTAGACTATCCTGTAATTGTTGTTTTAAATGAGCACTATCGTTCCATTCGAAAATTACTGTTATGTCATCTGCGTATAGAACACTATGATTATTGATCATTTTTGGCAAGTCGTTAATATATAACAAAAACAGTAGACATCCCAAAACACTGCCCTGCGGTATTGAATTGTTCGCCATTAACTTCTCGGATCTAATATTCATTAAGCACCGACTCTTGCAATCATTGTACTCGATATCCACAAACTGTTCCCGGTTTTTTAGGTAAGACGTAAACCATTTATGGGGCAATCCACGGACCCCTATTCCCGATAGTTTATTTAGTAGGATTTCATGAGACACTCTGTCATAAGCTTTACTCATGTCCAAAAGCATTGCCACAGCATACTTACGTTTGTTAATAGTTTCTAATATTCTTTGGGTAAATTTATATAATGCAAGAGTAGTCGATCTGTGTTTTCGAAATCCGTTCTGGCGGTCATCATAGATATTGAATTTTTCGCAAAATGAATTTAATCTACTAGCCATTGCGGATTCAAACACTTTTGAGAATGAGGATAACAACGCTATAGGACGAAATTTATTCGGGTCGTCGGTTGCTTTAGTCTTTGGAATAGGTTTTATAATAGATATTTTGAGCTGATCGGGGAAAGTTCCTTCAGAGAATGACTGATTAATTAGATACGTCAAAGGTTTTATTAAATCATCTTTGCATTGTTTGATAAGCATCGGGGGGAACTCATCAGCTCCGAAACTCGATTTATTTTTCATTCTCTGAATAATATTACTAATTTCATTTTCATTTACTAGGTTAAGGAAAAAGGACTGGAGCGTAGGGGAGAGTACTGGTCTACCTTTTGATGCACACGAAGGGTTAGTTCCTATGGAATAAAAAGAATTCGTTAGAGGTATTGGCGACTTTTTTGGGATGCTCAACAATTATGCCGTTAATTTTTAATTTTACATTTTTTATACCCTTATCACTTAGTTTATTTGTTCGCTCTTTTATTACTTGCCACATAGTTCTTGTAATATTTTTAGAGTTTTCCATCCTTTTAATATATTGATTGCGTTTAGAAACCTTAACAAGTCGTTTCAAAACTTTTTCGTACGATTTATAATACCCGCTTAAAACAGAGCTTGTTTTTTGATTTAATAACAGCTTTAATAGTCTTTAATTTTTACATGAAATTTTCAGCCCTAAACTTAGCCAAGATTTTGTTTTTCTCTTTTTAAATAGGTCTATAGTTTGAACAAGTTTTTGTATCACCGCCTTTGTGTATTGACCGAACAAGCCCTACTTTAAGCTCATCAGGAAAATACCCATATGCTAAGGTACTATTTATAAGGTGTGCTATAGCTGATGAAACTTTATCTGCTATCAGTTTGATATCAACAGATCGGACACCGTCAGTACCTGGGGCTTTACTACTATGACTCTTCATAATTATTTTAAAGACATCTTTCGAGGACGCCTTTTTCAGTAACATGGACCTATCTATTATCTTCCTATAGACTTTTGAACTAAGCAGTGATAAACTACAGTCAGGTATTATACTCTGTACTGTTTGCTTGGAATTATTTGCAAAATAAGTCAGCCACAAGTTTGTCAGAACTAAGCGAATGGAATGCCCTCCTAATTGTATCATTTATTGATGACGATATTTTGCCTGACATTTCATTTAAAATTTGCCAAAGTTTTCTAATATCTCCTTTGCTTGTATTTATTTTACGCTTGTAATATAAATTACGTTGACTTTCTACTATTTTATTTGTTTTATTTCTTTGTTTATTGCATTCAAGACGGTTTACCATATTACTAGTGTCTTTAATCCATTTTAAATATAGTGCATTACGTTTTTTACACTCGATTTGTATCCTACCGAAAACCCAAGGTTCTTTATCCCGCTTTGAATTGCTTATTTTCTGAGTACATTTTGAGTTACGGTAACATTTGGAGAGATTATCCTGAATGAAATTATAAATGGCTAATGGATGGTTTAGTTTCTCATGTGACACCCAGTCCACCTCTGTAAGTTCTTTTTGCAATCTTTTTTGATTTAATTTTGTAACATAATTTGGAGCAGCCTGTACACGGGGTCCTCCTAGAAGTGCTGCCACGGTCATTTTGTGGTCGGCTAGTTTAGGGCAGAGCGCTCCGCAGTACGCATCCTTCAATCGGGATCGAACGAATATATGATCAATACACGTTTTAGACACTTCATCTTTTCGGGTTTCTACTCTTGTGTAACTCGCGATCCCGCTTACAAGACCGTGGCTGTTCATCATGTTCTTGTATGTCTCCGTTACAGTATCAGTTTGTGTTTTTTGTGTACATACACAATGCACCTTTTCTATTTTTCCTTAGCTGCGTGTGCATTGTATAGGCCGTCAAGTTAAACAAATTACTTACGGTAGTGGAGATGTTAGCTTCCATCACTACAATTATGTCGATGATGGGCCTTTTACAAGAATAAACAATTTGCTGTAGGTTACTAAAGTATTTTAGAAGTGATTTTAGGTTGACATGACGTATACATATAAAAACTGATTCACGTCGATATGTTCACATATTTCGGTAACATTTTCGCTAATATCAACCGTATTTAAGACTTAAGATAATTGATATGTACAAAGGTATACAACTTAACGTAAGTACGTGTTAAGGTTTATTCAGCTAGAGTTTCGATATCTTTTTCGTTACGAATCCAGAAGATCTTGTCCTTATCGCCTTTTCTAGCCAGGATTTTGCCATGCTTGCACCAAATATATTTGAATTTTTGGGTCTCTTTGAGTTTAGTTTTAGCTTGAAATAGTAAGTACTTAGTTCGGCCCGTCAATGCTTCCGTCAGAGTTATTTTTACCGAGGCAGCCTCCTCCAATCCGTTCAGGTCAGGTAGAATACTGGAGGCCAGAAGCTCAGTGTTTCGTCCTGCAGAGATCCATTGTAACTTGGTGTCAGGGTTGCTAAGATGAACGAGAATAGCTCCTGTTCTACCGTCGCGGGATGTTAGCCGACGAGCTAAGCGTATAATATTATGCATGCTATTTTTGTCTATAAGGCTTAGGGATATTCCTCCCTTTTGGGCACTGCATCCTCATTACTATTGAAGGGGACATCCACAAGCTCACTGCAATCATCGATAACTGCTTGCTCAGTAGCATCGAGCCGCTGCTCGAGCGCGGCGATCCGAGTACCTAGATTGGAGTTCTGATTTTTGAGCGCGCTGTTCTGCCTCTCCAATGTTTTTATTTTGTCCTTGGTGACTTGGGAAGTTTCCTCAAACTCATCAATCTTATCGCTAGCGTGTTGAGCTGCTTTTGTTTTTTTTTCTCCCTCCAACTCACGCATCCCAATCTTATGAACCTCTACAGAGATTTTGCTAAGGAGTTTCTTTAAATCGACTGCGGGTCTGGCAGCATAAGAGGCTTCCTCCGCATCGTCTTCATCGTCGCCTGCAGCCGATAGGAACGAAGTTCGTCTTGAAGAGGAGTGATGGCACTCTTTGCACACCCATTCTAGCATTTCCGCGGCATGGAGTGCGGTGCGTTGCTTGTTGGTGAGCCCGCTGCATTCCGCTTTTTCATGAACGATTGCCTCACCTGCTACATGTTAAAGCTGGTGATTTTTTAGTCACTGTTTTTTTACAATCTGTACACTTATTCATAATGAGGGTAGATATCTAACACTCTTAGTACAACGACGTAAGTGTGCTATCGGTTCGCTGTTCGTGAGCAGAATGAAAGTACATTAAGTTCACAGCTTTAATTTAGACAATTACAAGATCATGAATATCTATTGTATTATTAGATTATAAAAGACAATACGTAAAAAAAAACATTTAAAAAAAAAATAGCCCACAAAATTTTGTAAATTACTTAGGTTCTGAATTTGTATTCGTACCTACTCCCCTCGTGTTTCTTTTGTTATATTAATAGTCTCTTTAGTTTGATCTTAAACGTGAACAAGGTTGTATCTCGTCGCAAGAGGGGTGGGATATTGTTCCATATCTTGGCGGCCGTGAACCGGTTTATGACAAGGTTAAGGGCACATTAGAACACAGTCAACTTAGTCTTGATGGTAAGTGGGACCTGAGACCCATAGACGATTAGACATTATGAACTCTCAAGACTACATACAATCCTAGGGGCCGTATTAATAAACTCATCTTGACCGTGAGGCCCGTCACAAGATACGTCAAAGTAAACGCCCAACCATAGAACATTGACATTTTTGACGCATCTCGAGACGATCATTTGAGTCGAGATCAGTTTATTAATACGGGCATAAGACTCGAAATGCGTTGCTAACCCTGAGGACTAAGATGGAGTGCCTGTCCTAGTAATTTAACCGGTAATTTTAAAAGCCGTAGCTGTTCCAACTAATTCTGGAATTAATAACATTACGCTATGGCGAAAAGGTAAAGCCATATTCACGCTGAAATCTTCACTTGTCATACATTACTACAATTTTCAGTGAATTGTATCAAAATAGATGGCAAGTTATTTTTGTAAAGCCACAAAATTACCATGATTTGCGCTACACGTGTGGATTTGTAACGGATTATATTTAAATTCTCATTAAATATTCAATTTATGTATGTTTATAAAGGCCAGTTATGTTTTCTAGCTTTTCGGAGCAGAGATTCTCGTGCCTGTCTACGGCCATATTATAAATAAGCCTTGAAAACGGGTCACTTTGTATAGAATTTCCATAGAAAGTGACCCGCGTCGCTATTGCGTAACGAACGCAACAAGAGAAGCCTTCGATTTTCAAAATGAAAACGGTTGTGATTGCCAGTGCGTTATGCAATTAGCCCATCCGTTTACATTGTAGTTTGTCTTCGGCCCTTTTGGAGTCTGTGTTACCTATACCTATACGCTCGCAACCAAACGCGATCCGGGTTGGTGTGTCCTGTTGAGTTCGCTTGTGATGGTTCGCGGCGCGAATTGTCGAGGCACGCACACATGAAAGTCAGGTGATTGCTCGTAGAACCGATGGCCGTTGGTGCGGGAAGGTTCTAGAGTGGTGACCACGAACCGGGAGACGAAGTCTGATAAAGGTCGCGGGAAACCGCTGGATGACAGCAGCAGAGGACCGATCGCTGTGGAAAACCTTGGGGAAGGTCTTTGTCCTGCAGTGGACAGATTGACAAAACCACTCACAGCCTAAACCGCTAAAGTATTTTCTAAAAATCGACCCCCAACAGGAAAAATAGTGAAAGAAGCAAGAAAGTGTTTTATGTGGTGGCAAGAGCTCCATCTCTTCCTAAGTTGAGTTCCAGTGTCAAGACAACCACTGAAATTAGGACAAGGGCATTCCATCTTAGTCCCCAGAGTTGGCAATGCATTTAGGGTCTTAAGATTCTAGTCTTGAGAATGCAAATATCTATGGGTCACGGATCCCATTTATCATCAGCCCGCGTGCTCATGCACCATCTCTATGCCATCAAAACATTATTCTACGTGTACTAGGTCTAGTCCTCTAGTGTTATGGCCGATTTACATTGGTCTAGCGAAAGTATGCCAGTCATCGAGCAACACGGCCTTCCTAGGGGAAGGGAGGGGAGTCGCCTTAGCTATGAATATTACAGTCAAGTCAAGAAAGTTTTGTCATTGCTTGCGGGGGGAAATTTGCGCACATGCAGCTTTGCACACCTACATACAAAAACAAAACAGTAATGATGACTCTAATTAAAAAAAAATGGAACATACACCAACAAAACTTGCACACCTCGAGCAACTTTTGTGTACGAACGAATCACAATTCACACAATGATACGATAAGGCTGACCAGCGAGAAGTTGGATATGTTGCTCAACAGATCCGAATTTTGTACGGGCGAGCGGGCTCGATGTTGGTAAAGTGTAGGTAACGTTCACTCACGCGACTGGACTCTGTCTAGTTGACAATCCGAGTGACAACTAGTTTTATTAGATGCGCATGCCCACTTGGGCTTGTACTTTGATAGAGGGGAAATGGTGCGAATGCCAGTAGAAGTACATTGACGAGTTGGATTTCAAGTTTAAGGCGAGAGCTATTGTAACAACGCAATGTATTTCTACTGGCATATTTTGCTGGATCAATGTAAAACAGTCATTAGATATACAGCAAAAAAATATAAAAACTGACCTTCGTAACGCCACAGACTGCTTCTCGTTTCACGATTGGGCAGAGTCAGTAATCATCCGTTCAGTGGCTTCTGCTTTGACAGTAATTGTCAGTCAAGGTTAACATACTTGTTCTGTGCATAGCCAGAGAACACGGTCATATTTAAATAAACAGTACAAATTAGGAATTATGTTAAACCTTAAATGCATGATTTAATTTTTTACTTGCTTATAATTTCTATTACACATAATAGTGTGTTAATTATAGGTAAACATGTTCGAGTTTTTGTTATGTAAGATGCATCATGCATTTATAGTTAGATGTTTAGGGGTTAGCCTTGTTTGACCAGTAATAACTTTGCTAAATAGCGGTCTCGGGTTCGATTCCCGGTATGAATAAATATGATGAGCGTGAATATTTCGGTCATCCAACAGAATAATGACGGAATAGCAAAAAATCGTTTTTGACATTTTGGTTTTTTGGTGTCTTGTATCAAGCCTAGAATTTAGTTTGGTTGGAACAAGATTTATTTATGCGAGATTTTTCCTTCCGATATTTTTTTTTTGTTAAAATGTAACTAAAATTATAGTTAAAAAAACCATCAAGATAACCAATCTATCTCTTTTTGTGTATACAGTGTGTTTTAAATGGTTGAAACTAACATGGTGTCTCAGAATATGTATTTTATTACTCTCCTTGGGGATAGCAAAGTGCAAATTGCGTAACTTTCCCAGAACTTACAAAAGTTTCTTAACAAATCACTGTGAAATTGTAGGAACGTTCTCTTCATCAGGAGTTTCTTATAAATTTCTTGTTGGTACAACGCTACTTGGGGAACTTATAGAATACAGTATTAAAGCCACCCGACTAACCATCCATTGTCTCTCTCTTTCTCTCTTCATGAGTGATCATCTGATCAGCCGCTTCTCATGCCTTTGACAGCAATTGCCAGTCAAGGCAAACATACTTGATCTGGGTACAACTACGGTACACAGCCGGGATGATAAAAACAGTATGAAGTCGTTCGTATTAATTATACATCCTCATTCATCACATCACATTGTTGCCGCCGTCATCTACATACAGGCGTTACCTAATGCGGTGCGGTCGTTTTGCTTCTCGTCACTTATGCTTTGTCACTTATAACGTCATGGTTGAAATGCTTCTCTAATCTGTCAAAGGCGTTGAAGTGTACAAATATGTGCAGCTACTTATAAGGCAGACTGTTAAAAATGATTAAATAAGTGACAAATAGGGTGAGTCAGAGGTAGTAACTTTTACGATGCTAGGAGATGAAATGGTTTCTAGAGTGTTTACTCTTTATATTCGTACTTCTTTTCATCAACGATAAAAAAATGAATTTCATCCACAAGACAAAGGTTCACTGAACATTTGGATTGCATTACGATTATTGAAATCTCGCTCCACATGCACAGAGTAGTTACTGCTGCATACTGATTCTATTATATCTACTGTGCCACGGTCATTGGCCTTGGGGCGACTTTGGCAGATCCCCAACATAGTTTTGCGGATTCGGAAGATTATCGTTTCCTTAACGCTGAAGGATTAAGGTTTCTATTTACGTGGCAGGCCTGAAAATAGTTCGGTTTGATGAAGCGGACGGATTGACAATATACACTAGTTGTACGGTCAAATGGTCAAATGTTTTAATTTCATTTTAAGATTTTCCTCTGCGTTCTGGGATTATTGTTTTAAAGCCATATTGTTTAATTTTATATTCACCCCCTTCAAAGAAATGCCAGTCTGTGTTACTTTCATCCTATGCTAAATGTTAGGCTTAAGACAAACGTGCAATAACCTGGCAATGAACAAAAAAACACAATAATAAATACAATAAGGCCGCAGGGCAGCTAGTGGCGAGCTGTTGGTGAGTGGCGACACCACGGACTTGAGTGTTCCCGAGATTAGGTCCTGTTCCTCATCTCACGCTTACCTTCGCTGTGCAAAGACGAGGAACAGACCCTCACCTCTGGCTTGCGTTTATTGGCCGATCAGAGTGGAGTCGCAAGAGCTATATGCTCGAAGGGTGGATGTGTTGCATAAGTGGTGAGTGGGCACCTTATGGTCGTTTAAAGTCCAGAAGCACCTCTCCACCCTTAGCCCGTCTGGAACTGTTGCCTCCCTGCTGTTATATATATGTGGCTGTTTCGGGAGGTCCATTCCATTGAGTTGGCGAGTTACTGCCTGCCATTTGAACCAAAGTAATTAGCATTGGCCAGGCAGGCGCCGTAGTTTCATCAATAGCCTAGTTCACCATCCATCTCAGTTCATTCATAGAATCTATTATTAATATTCCTATCCTTATTAAATAGTCTTACACTGACCGGTGGTTGTCCGTGGGAGCATACTTCTTTAGTTTGAACTCAGGGACAATCGCCGGTTGGTGTCCTATAACTTTACTAAATTAAACTTGTCTAAAGGGCCTCTGCGTGTTGGCTTCGGCTCCATGTACGCCTTCCAAAGGTCCGGGACTCCCATAGTCCCGTGATCAGTAAATAAATACAATAATAATCATAGCTCATAGAATATATCGGGTTTTATGTTGTTTGTATAATATTTTTTTTGTTGTTGTCAATTCTAGTGTCAATCGTAGTGAAGTCAAAATGAAATGTCAAAAGTTTTATACTATATTCTTATCTATGTCAGTTTATGAAATTTCAAGATGGTATGAGGTAAGACACGTGAAATCTGTTATTTTTCATTTGTAGTTAAGTTTATATCGTTTTCTAGTGCCCATAGTAAAAGCCTTGAGCTTAGTCAATTAGGTCAATTTGTTGCCAGATTATCTCTGAATATTTCTTTCCCCTAAAGTGTCAGACAACCATGACTTTTCCTCCATTTTATCTATCTCACGTAGTAAAAGTAGTGCATACCATAAAACGTGTGACGTCACAGCAATTTGCGAAAGGAGTGCCTGACACGCCTGCCAGGCAATTAGTCAAGGGTGATCGGCGCGTAAAGTCGGGGTCAAACTCAGTTTACACTAAAGACCACAATGTAATGAAACGACTCGGTTAGGTTAGGTTAGGTTAGGTAATCAAGTGGTTTCGGATTCAATCTCGTGTAAGAGCGAATTTTTGGCGATAAGCGCGGCTATTTGTTACAAAGTGTTGAAATAGATGTTACTATGTGTGTTTATCGCTGTCTTGAACTCAAAGTGCAAGGCCTTTGATATACGTACTCGTAATAAGATTCAAATTGTGCATAAATTCGAGAGGCTATAACTTCTAAAAATAGCCAAATCTTACAACTATATTTAATTGCGAAAGTTTGTATGTATGAATGTTTGTTACTCAATTACGCAAGAACGGCTAAACGGATCTGGATGAAACTCGGCGATAGATTATAGTTTGGAATAGCATATAGGCTACTTTTTATTCCAGAAATATAAATATTTTCGATGGACTAGCGATAACTGACGTGACGTAGTCGCTGGTAGCAGCTAATGAAACTATTACAAGTTGATAAGTGATGGAGAATTCTATTTTTATCTCTTTATTACGTTTTTTTTTGTTAATCGTGCATCCAGTATTCTTTGTTTGACGTTTGATCTTTAATTCTTGTGATCGGCGAATAAATGTTTCTATTTCTATTACTATATAATTAAGTTAAAAACCATCTCAACGCAAGATCAAGAAAAAAAAAATACACCATTTCGTTTATAATCCCAACGAATAAAGTACCAAGACTGGCAACGTAACCCCAATTGCAAAAAGTGGCGACACATGGACTTTATATCAATGTAATATGGTTGCAATTAACTGTTAATTATTACAGTTATTACTCACGTGACATTCGTGCATGGTATGTTTCGTTTCATTAGCATGTAACCGCATGCTATGTAGATGGAAACAAATATAGAGGGGTGCAACAAGAACCAATACTTACCCACATACATAGGTACATATAAACAGTTCAAAACCGTATTCAGGTAGAGAAATAATCATCTATTTATTTAAGACGTTATGATGATTTCTAACCTATATTGTAAATTGTTGCATGTAATTTTTCCGAAGGCAAATTAATGAATGTATGCAACCAAGGAGTGGATTAAACGAAAGTCGGTAGAGGACGTTAAGACTTATCGAGGGGGCCATTTTCAACGTTAAAAGATGGCGGATGTGTAATTTCATAATTTGTTTTAGTTTTGTATTTTTGTGTAATTAGGTGTTCAAAGTGTTTTTCTGATAGCGATTTGTGTTTTTTATGCCTTTCTGTTGCACAGTAATAAAAGACTTGGACTTATTTCGTGTACCTGGCATCTGACTTCTCGTTTCAAGAGGACTTGCAGTGGTGCAAAAGTTAAAACTATATTGACCTCTGTCCTACATGTCACCGTACAACGTTGCCCCCAATCTTCCTGGAGAGTGAGAGAGATTGGATTGTATTTTATTGCTATATTGATTCATACTTATATATACTTGACACTGGCGAAATCACTTCATTGTGGAAACGCCATATCCCCGCGGTAGTAGCTGTTGAAGTCGCCGCGGGGCAAAGAAGAAACTTATCGATTCCATCCCCATGTATGTTCAGTTAATTTCTACTGCTCCAAAGTTATTTAAGGTCCACCAAGGACCATCTAATGTTGCTTATACAATCTTAATAGTTGAATCCACAGCTGTGATTTTTGTTTTATGGATAGTCGAATAGTTGGTCGTGAGCCTCCAGTTAACGTCACGGTCAAAACCATTAGCAATCTAACTTGAACTCCAAACAACATTTACAAAATTCGCTCATTGAATACAAAACGGACACATGCCAAAATCAGTCAGTGCATTTTAAAATTAGAAGCTGTTCATATAACGTTCTCAGTGCAAGAGCTTATCATTTTGGAATGTGTCCGTTTTGTATTCAATGAGCAAAATGTTAAACAACATTTTAGGACGTGAATCCTATCTTAAATCTCTCTTAAGAGAATAACACAACTAAATACGGTCTGTATTAACGTCGCCCTTAACGCGGTGGATAAAGCATCCGTCTCTCTCGCACTTACATACTGGTGAGAAAGCCACATCGATAAAGACGTATGTATGACTAGTTGAGAACTAGAGCCGAGACACTAATTATAACAAATATAACTTTAATTACATCTTCGTCATCGAACGAGTGTTCATTTATAACCAGATAGAACCGGTGCTACTTGCATCTGGACTAGCTTAATCCAGTTAAAGTTTAATATTACAAATAAGTTCACAAAAGTACTTTATGCAAAGACAACAAAGTAGTTAAAAAAATGTCTCTGTGGTGGTAGGACCTCGTGCATGGTCCGTCCGGATCGCTACCACCATACGGCCAAGCAGCAGTGTTCTCATTGTTGTGTTCCGGTGTGGGGATAAATTGCTTGAATGCTTGAACGATTGAATGTACTAAAGAATGTGTGATGATGTATGTAAGGGTTTCTAATATCTGGATATTTTTAAATGTTTGTGTAATTCTATATACTCTTCTATTGTGTGTGTATTATTATCTGTTTAAGGCAATAAATCTTTTATTTTTTAAGAATATAATTACTTAATACATCAGTACTTGTTAGCTACTTAAATCGTTACATAAAAGTATGTTTTTTAATTTGTATAATCTTCGTAAATATGCATAATAATACTCTAGAAATCCGCCAGCAGAGTTAACTAGGCTAAATTATGAAATTAAACCGTTTGGCCTTGTAATCCACAGTCTGCTCCAAATCCAGTTGCCTAAAACGGCCAAAGTGTCCTCACAAAATTTTTGATTAAATCTTTAATGGTTTATGTTTTATTGTGCTTCTGGTTGTTTTGTTGTGCTGAGAATAATTCATTTTATTTAATATTTTTCAAGTTATATTTTCCTTAAATACGGGTATGGTAGACTCCAGATGTTTATCTTACTAGGATTGAGGATTGTCTAACAGATAAAAATGTTTCGCCTAAACCAAACACCTATATAACTTCATAATAACTTTGTCATAGAAACTTGTTAACTCTGTATCTTCTTTAAGTGACACGGCTTCTGTAGGAGAACGTATCGAAACTTATTATGTGGTTGTCTTGCACCGTCGTCATAGGTAATTTTTTTTTTTGTTTAATATACAAATATTATAATAATAATTACTGTATCTCTAAACTACTCTGCGAATTAGTTCATAGGTAATGCATGCATCTGTTTTATCTCCAATAAAGTAAATATAATAAATAAATAGTTATCAGATCACCTTTAAAAAATCTTGTGTCATTTCATCCACGTTGCTCGTAGAGTTGAGTTAATAAATATGTGAACACTTTAGTACCTTGTCTATTTAACGTCATGTTCCAACTGCCTTATATGAATTGTCACTGCGATTGAAGTGAAAAGGTATACCAAAGTGTACACATATATAGGAACTCGACTGTGAGAGTGCATCACGGCGAAACACCGGCTTTACCAGCCCAAAACCAGTTTATTCCGCATCGCCCCAAACTCCGGAATCCACGTTATTAGCTTTATTAACAAAGTTCACGGCGACCCTAATAAAACGTCCCGGAGCAACGTCAAGGAATTACGGAAAAGTCACACTGGCCAGATATTCTATAAACGAGTGCTTTTGGTGTCGAAAAGAATGACTACTTTGTTATAATTGTGGGCGGCGTAGAATAGGGGATAATATTAAAAATGGAGGCTCTATAGGTCACTAGTAATTGTAACATTATTAGTTTATTTATTTATTTTGCAATGGTTCCGCTCAACTCAATGCATCGTACTCATTCGGAGCTACTCGGAACGCTCTGACAATTCCCCTGTACCACGACATTAACAACGTTAGCGATAATATCGTTTTGCAATAATAAACTGACTATGAATCGCAACTTTAATTTTTTATTATCTGTAATGTATTTGGTTTACTAGGATCTTTTCAGAAAAAAAACTGATACTCTGGAGACAGTTTTCAATATTATCCCCTTTTCTAGGCCACACACTATATAAGCTAGTCTGTCTATACCTACACTGAAATGTGATATTCGTAATATCTTTCGCTATCTGGAATTTAATGCCAAAATTCCCAGACATTTTCTGGTTTCGTGGTCACGAGTATTATAAATCCTAGACAGCTTGATGTGAAATATTCTGTTATTTGTATGAATAATCGTGTAAACCTGGAAATCTTTGTGTATTTTCGTTTACATTAAAATCGTTTATCGCTACTTCTCTCCTTATTTTTTAAATGCCAATCCTCAACAAAATATGAAAATACCGTAAAACAGATTACAGAAAGTTAAATTACAATTAAAATTGGCCTAGATATACGGATGCCACAACCATTTTAAACAGCGATTAGACATAGGGATATGCACTATGACGTCATGTAACACGTTGGCCATTAAACTCCATGTTAAACTCTGTTTTGCTAGAAAGAGATAGGAACAAATCATGGTTATTTTTCAAGCTATTAAAAAAATATTTTTTTCTCAACTGTTTTGCATTTACATGAAAGAGCTGTGAAAAAAAATCATAAATATTCACTATTGTCTAAATAAAAGACTCTGATGGCATCACCTTTGGAAGCAAGCAAAGCAGTTCTTGATTAAGTAAATCTCTTATAGCCCAACCGATTGTCATAGAAATATCCCGTATAAATAACTTACTGAAATAAATCCGTGCAAATTGATTTATTTAAGGTGCTAAAGACAGACACACACATATACAGATATACACGTTAAACTCAAAACATCCCTCTTTTTTGGTTGGGGGTTAAAAAATACCCAAATCAAAACCTAACCTATTTCACATTCCTTTCTTATCCTCGAGCCTAGATGGTTGCGTTTATCACGTGACAAATTGTGGATAAAGCATCCGTCACTCTCGTGCTTAAATAAGTGGCACGGATGTTTTATCTAAAATCCCGCGAAAGATACGGTAATTTTTTTTGCCATTGCCAACACTACCTAGTTCAAGACGCCTCTATATTAGTTGAATTAGTATTTGAAGCAAGCGTTCACGCAATTGGTCGGGGTACCAATTTTAACGCCAGCGGTTTTGATTGGCTAAATCGAACCAGATGTCGTTCCCGCGCCACTTACTGTAATATCATATCGCAAAAATGCATCCGCCTGTCTGTCTATTTGATGTGTTTATTAGTTGAGCGCTGGATCGATTTCAACGGAGCGTGGCACAGTAGACCACTAATAAAACCGGTCAAGAGCGAGTCGGACGGGCGCATAAGATCACTTAATATAGTTATGTTAAATTTCAAGTTGATAGCATTCTAAGTGGTTGAGAAAACCTGCTGTGACATACAGACAGACAGACAGACAATGAAGTCTCACCATAAGGTACTTTAAAAGATAAAAAAGAGATAAAAGAGAAATTTATTCAGTAAGTAGGCCGCTCGGGCACTTTTACACGTCAAGATAACTACCAGCGCTTCCCAAGAGGAGACCACTGCTGAGAAGAAACGCCGCAAGAAACTCAGCAGTCAGACATTTTTTAAACCTATTTCATATTTCATATTACAATGGTACAACTTAGTCTAGTATTATAATAAAGCTACAAGTATTAAATTAAATATAATATCAAATAACAGTAGTTCAGCAGGAAAACATGCCAAAAATCTTACGGGAGAGAAAGATAGAAAAGAATAAAATAAAATAAAATAGAATCAACTACTTACATATGTGTATATGAGATGGGTTTTAATAATGACTATGTATGTTTCATAAATGTTTTGAAGCTTGTAACACAACCTTTGTCGCTGTATGAAAGTAAAACTGTATGTGGTGTCACAACCTTTGCAACGAAATAAAGACGAAAGAAAAGCTAGTTATCTGGTTCTTACATAGTTATTTATTTAATTAAGAGTTGCGGTGTTAGTGGAGTAATTGCCTCTTTGTTCTTCGCAAGCATAAACCGATAATAGATTATTAACACCTTCCTGAATTAGTCACTGAAGAGCCGGACGCCGCGATACGTTGGGTACCTACCTACGTATGGAGATGTATCAATCTAACGTATTGCAGCGTCCCTCTTGTTAGGCAGTAGTTGAGGAGGCTCTTCAACTTTAACTTTAACTTCACATGTTTGTTTCTTTAGTATAGTTTGTTTACTTCAAAACTTGCAAGTTGTTAGTGGATGACCACTTCCCGTTTTTAGAATCGGCAAACATTTTGAACAGGTTCATAAATTATGTAGGCCCGACAACGATGCAATATTTTTGTGTCTAACAAGGAAAGGTACCCAACTGTCCGGCTCCGATTTTGTTGATTTGGATATACGTTAACCTACATAGAGATATTTAAAAAAAATTGCCAGTTTCATAGTGGTTTGATTATAAATGTTTAAGAAGATGAAAAAATAATGAGCACGTGTTTTGTTATATCGGCTAAACCCCATATTTAATAAAAATATCCTTCAAAGATCATCGAAGAAACACTTTCTTTGGTATTTTTTTACAAACCACTGTCTAACAAATATCAAAATCAATAAAATCGGACCCGGACAGTTGGGTACCTTTCCTTGTAAGAAAGAACTGATTTGACAATGGAGTTGGAAGGTAGCAACAGTCTCCGCTGTTCTTAACATGTCTACTCACTGTCCATACAAAACGGCTTATGTCTGATTTCAGTGCAATTTTTGTAATTTAAAGTCAGTTAAATAAAAACTATTCTTACTCGATTTAATAAAAAAATTTATTAAGAGCAAGGATCCCAATTAGTTACGTTGGTTGTTATAAAATATTATCAGTTATATTTACTTGTTCTCTGCTCTAAATACATAAACTTTATTAGATGAAAGGTACCATCGAATAACTTCAAAAACATATTACACAACTTAGAAAACATTATAAGATAAAGTTAACATTACTCAGCGTAAAGTTCTATTTAAGACTCCACAAGTTCGATAACTGAACGTACGTTTTTGAACAAGTAATGATATAAGTTTTAAAATAACGGAACATTGTTAAAAATCTCTGTACGGCACAAGTTGGTTTTCTTCACTTGTCGCTAAGTGCGTGTCTATCGTTACACTAGTTAGAAAGAGAGATCCGAGCGACAAACAAGTCACAGACAACTTGTGTTAGACAACTCTGGTTGCTAACACGTTCACCGTGGAACGTGTAGGTGATTTTTTAACAACTCGCTCTTGCACTAGATGGATAAATTATTATGCGGTGAGTTTAAGTTGTTAGTGAAAATACAACGTTTAAGGAATTGGATTCTCATGTGGTTGCTTAACCAGCGAGTGGGCTCGTAAATTCTTTGAATAGTATAAGCTTAGAGTTTAAGAGGACTGTATAAAAGAATCTTTTCGCCTGTTCCTCGTAGAAATTATCAATGTTTTTTCAATAATCGTGAAATTCAGAAAATAGATTAAAGGGGAAGACAGCCGCATTTTAAATTGTGTTATATTCTTAAATGTGTAAAATTTAGCGAACGATGCTAAAATCACAGTAAACATTTAAGTAAGGATTAAATTATTCTGGCTTATTCCCAGTTTTTTTTATGGCATATAGAAGTAAAACGAGCACACACCACCTGATGGTAAGTGCAAACCCATAGACATTCGCATTCACAAAACTGCAAGCCTAAGACTGCAAATGCGCTGCCAACCCTGAGGACTAAGATGGAATGCCTCTATCCATTACACCGGCTGTCTTATCCCCAAACCGGGGATCGGGCAACAATGCGAACACTGCTGTTTGCCGGTAGGTTAATGGTCCTACCCGCAAAAGTTGTCCGCACCCTTTTGTTCACACTGCGGATTACTGGGTTTTTTTTCCCCAAATGTCCGCAGTGTGAACAACTGGGTGCGGAGGGTGCCCCTTGAAATCTCGACTAACTTTTCATCGAATATCATTTCATCGAAAACGATTTATAGAATATTTAGTATAAATATTATCTCTTGTAATATTTTGGCTTCATCGACTATTCATTATAAATTAAAACAATTATTAGAACAACGGTACAAGGATTTTTAAATGCTTTAAATATATTTCATAAACTATTTAAGAGACACAACAACTCAATATTACTAAAAACTAGTTTGAATTGCAACACATTGTTATGCGACAGAGTACACATAGGTGCGACGACGAGCGAAGCGAGGAGGAGTGTGTTAGGTGAACTGCGACCTAACAGCGCGCCAAGCCAAGCGAGCGAAGCCGAGCGAGCGAAGCGAGCGTGCCGCGGCAGCGGCCGGCGAGCGTCAGAACCGATTTGTTTTATTTCTAAATAATATATTGGATAATAAAGTATGAAATAAAAATCTGTCCCTTAAAGTATATATTTAATAATATTTATAAACATTAAAAATCGGTGTTTGAAAAATACATCATTTAATTGTTCGATGTAAAGAATATTCGATCAAATGAAAATAAGCGAAACGTTGACTTTGAACTGAAATTCGATTAAACGTTTGTCGATATTTCAAGGGTAAACCGGGTGCGGACAACTGGGAATAAGCCATTATTCTCAGCATGACACAGTACATTTAACACTGTATTTAACACTGTTCATGTAAATATTTTCACTCCTAACATAGACAACGTGAAATTAAATAAAGAAGATAGAGGTATAACTTGAACCTATTATCAAAAACCATTCCGAGGAGACTCAATAAACAAAAATGTAACCGTTAGTTATATAAAATAATTGTTTTGTTGGACGGGCACATTATCGTTAACTATTTACTTTAAAGGCATACAAGTTATTGCAACGCATATAAAATAAAATAAATGAGTTTCATAAAATGCTTAAATAGCAACATTTTAACGTCTGGATCCTAATTAGGTATGCCTTCGAAAAATATTCATAACTTGGTGAAATTATAATGTTGAGAATCATAAATGTTCGCCCTGAATAGCCAAATTTTAATTCGGCTATCTGTCCAAAAAGCTTTTCTCAGAAAATAAAAAATCATCCCATCAATAGAAAAACTCTTCAAGTTTCAAATTCCTGCGGGATAAGTACCCCTTCTTGCCTTGAATAAAGAATATTGAAGTAAAAATACAATAGAACCACTTATTTATCCGTACGATAAAATACAATGGAACACTTACTGTAAGAATGTTTTATGTTCAGATCAAAAAAAACAAAGCTTTTGCGTAATAATAATGTTTTTTTTTTTTGTTCTGTTTATGTTACTTCAGTGTGTGTGTGTGTGCTATGTGTGTGTAATTTTCCGTGGTTTCACTGGATGGTTCCAACGGGAGACCAGCGCTGGCTTTAACGCCAGCATAACGCTGAGTTGAACCCATTTTCGTGACAACACGTATTTTGTCTATGTCAGTATTTTGTTGGGTTTTGTTTGTCGGTTTGTCACGAATATATTTTTTTTCTTTCTTTTCTCTATTTCAATAACTTGATGCACGAAAAATATCTAATATTAGGAAAACTTGAAGGCACATAAGGCAGAGAGCGATCCAGATGAAGTTACTTTGAGAAAGTGATAGATAATCTTAAGGTGGCGTAGTATATAGACATCAAGACAGCAATGAAAAACAAGACACATGTCTATGATAAAACGACATATTTTATCGGTCTGCTTACACACACACATGACAAAGACTAATTTACTAATATCCTGAAAGTGCCAAAAATTTCACAGCGCTTACTGATGTTTAATAATGAGCTCCAAAACTCTGTTTATTACGCCGTAAACAAACCAAAGAAGGTAACACTGTATCAAGCTTTTAATTAAACTTCCAACTTACTTCAATCGGATTTAACTTTACAGAAACTGGAATATGTACGTACATGTAATGTTACTCTTTTGTTTACTTCCAAGCTCTTCATTATTTTATTCAAAAGTTTAAACTCTCATTCGTAAATAAGGATCAAGTCTCTACCAAAAAGGCAAACATTTGACTCATTATAATAATAAAAAACAAACTCGCAAATAAATAAAACACTGCAAAATGTCGACACGTGTCGGAATCGGTTGGCCTTCAAGACTGAATCTGACGATCTGACTGATCTGATCTAATTACATCCATTTTTAATCAATTTCGGTTTTGTACAGAACTTAGATTTGGAAAGTTACATACTTAATATAGAAACAAACTAACGAAGTTACAAAATTACTTAAAACTACACTAATCTAACAAACCCCTACCAGTGGGCATGGTTCCCAAAATTCTGGCAGCATTGCCGCGATGAATGAAATGCTTAATCTTTGTGCCAAATACAGGCCAGAATTTTGGTCACGAGTTGCGTCGACCAGGAGCTTTGAAAGGTCTTTAAAATACGGTCCTAAAGGTCCAAATTATATAACTTATACCAGCGCTATTAATCACTTCCCTGAATTGATATTGGGATTATAATTCCTCAACCAAAGATAAACACAATATCTGAAGATAAAAATTCAAAGTGCTTGTTTGAAAGTTTTCTTTTTCAGGGTTTCTTATATCATTACGTCCTATGTTTTACCGTTTTTACGACACATAATTATTTCACTTTCATAACAAAAAACCACTATAGGTATATTTCAGTTTAAAAAAAAATAAAAAAAAATAAAAATAAATAAAAAACAGCAATTAAAAGACAGCTCTTGAATGTAGTAGACCGATGGAGGGAATATTCGATTCTATTTTTAATCTTTATTATACATGTATTCTTCAAAGGAGTGAGTACCCAGCATTGAGTACAACAACCAAAAACCACCCGATATCGTATCATTATTCACCGTAAAAATGTGTACCAAAATCCACAAACTTCGTCCACAACGTTAAATTAGCGTGAGGTCACAACTCCAAGGTCATCAACGCTCCGTATTATAAGAGACAATGTATTAACCAAGGGTTCTCGACGCAGGACCCTTGATTGGAGGGTTCTTGTCGCCGAAATGTATGGAGCAGAGGTTTTTCTATCTAAAGATGTATCGGTTTATACATTTCGATGGTTTATACACTTATATAGGTACTTATAACGTTACAATTATAAACACGAGTAGGTTGTTTGTTTTTATAAGTAATTAACTTAACTAAAGTTTAAAGGCAATTCTATACTTAAATGGGATCTCTTCCAGCTAATACTAAGATAGATGAAAACAATGTCAACCAACAATGATGACATTGATTGATTTTACCAAACCCCGACAAACAAGAGAGGTGTTTAACGTTTTTATCTGTGTACAGTCTGTGAGCAGTTAGAAAGTGCTTCAGGTTTGTACGTCTCTCTCACTCGCTCTTAATAAGATCGTATGAGAGTGTATGAGAACGAGTGGGAGACATCGATACATTCGGCCAACACGCAGAAACTCAAAAAAAACTCCCATTGAAGATCGGTTTATTAATACGGCCGTAGATCTTGACGAAGTTTAAATGGGCCCTCTACTGCTGTCGTAATATCAAAGAAGGCAGCTAGATAAGGATGGGTAGGTAACCCCACTCAGAAAGAATATCATTGAAATAAGTTGACAATTGGCAAAGAAATCGAGTACTTAATAACAACAACCAACCAAACATCTGAACCAACAATCGAGTAATAATACAAACGGATTAAAAACCTCCACCTTTTTTCGAAGTCGATTCATTATCATCATTTCAGCTGAAAGACGTCCACTGCTGGACATAGGCCTCCCCAAGGCTTTCCACTCAGACCGGTCTTGTGCTTTTCGCATCCACCGCGGTCCGGCGATCCTGACGAGGTCGTCACTCCATCTTGTTGGAGGCCTACCTACAGCTCGAACTCGATTGCATAGTGAAAACCCCATGCGTGCAGTATTTCTTTTCTCTGTGCTAACATCGTTGTGAAAATTCAGCTTCAAACTACAAAGTTACTATAAGCTATTAAAATTGTAATCCATCAATTTTCCTAATCTTGGAACAGAATACCGTTCTAGCGAAGTTTTCGGCTAAACCAACCTATTAAACCGAGATCAAGAAAGCAATTTATATTCGGCTTCTTGCTTGTCTTTGATAATGGCGTCTTCTCACCATGTTATTATAATAATAATAATAATAAGTCATTTATTTCAGGAAGAACCCATATAAAATACATTAAAAAATTAGAATACATTCATGACGTCATAAAGATACACACATGTCAGATTAACTTTACTTTTTACTTACTTTTTATTATGGTCACGATGCACAGAAAGCCAGTGATCGTGGATTCGACAGTCCAGGCGTCCGGACAAGGTGCGGAGAATCCCATTGCTCGATGAGCTAATGCGATCCCAGAACGCCGCGATACGTGACCTCATTATGGCGAAGAAGTCGGGTACCCTTGCCTCCGCGAACATGCTCGATGCGCTGCAGTAGCGCGGTAGCTTCATCAGAGTACGATACGCATTGTTGTATTGAACTCTGATGGAGCCCAACGCACGTCTGGTGCAGTTTTTGGTGCAGGTTGCATTGTTTGCAATTTTAATTTTTCGTTTTTAAACTTAGAAAACTTTATCGGTTAGAGGCTTAAGGGATCTAATAGCCTTGTCGAGTTGAAGACAAGTCTTGGTATTATGTTGATGATGGTTTTTTGAGGTGGATGCAACCGATCATGCGAGTTACCTGATGGGAAGTAATCACCACCGCCCATTATGTCTCTAAATATTATAAAACATAGTCGCTATAGCGTAGTCTGTCCGTCTAATTGCCCGCCTACTTATCTTAGGGCTGTATTAATAAACTCATCTTGAGTGTGAGGCTCGTCACATCTAAGAACACTGTCAGTTTTGACACATCTCGAAACGAGCATTAGAGTTAAGATCAGTTTATTAAGACGTGCCTTATAATACCAAAGTCGTGTCTCACTTAAATTGTATCTCATTTATTTAAGTATGTGTTGGCTATAAAAACATGCAGCATCAAAGCGGACAATGTAAATTTACACAGCTTTTCAAGACGTGGTTGCAAACGACTTTGAAACTACATTTTAAATTAACATATTCTCATCGCATATGAGTCTGCAAAATTACAATGGAACTTATGACCTTTAAGCTCCCGTTTTTAGCTCAGTCCATCTCTTTTGTAATATGTACCTACTAGTTAGAACATTTTAAGGGCTATCCGAAGATACCTCACTGGATGTCATAATGTAAAAAAATGCATTACTTGGGAGGTGAAAACAGCGAGATGAAAACATAATCATGATTTATTTATATGTACAACTTTGCTGGCGTAATTTAAATGTATAATTATGTCAAATTACAGCTTTGTAGCACCAAGAGTGTGTGAGCTAGACTGCAAAAAGACACAGACGGACGGACGGACATAGGAAGGGGAACGTTCCCTTCGGGGTCGTGCTCCTAAAAATTCTCCCACTGGTAGGAGCACGAAGACAACATAGTATTGATTCTCCCACTGTTAGGAGAACATGAATACAATAATGTCCTGATTCTCGGATTCCTGGTCACACTATGTTGTCACACCAACTTAAAATTCGTCAGCAATCATTTTAATCCGCAAAAGTACATAGCTTGAGTTTGTTAGGTATCTTTAGGTGCCCAAAGGGTAAATCCCCCAGAAACGGGAGCCCCGCAGGCAGGGCTCCGTCGGCTAGCAGTAGTGTGACAACCTGGAGTCCCTGCCTAGATGCATTACGCTAACTAGAGTTTCTATTCGTTTCGTTTTAAAACCAATCACGTTTTAATTCGAAAAAAAAAAAAAAAAACTTTCGTTTTAAAAAATTGCAAATGCTTGTTTAATAGACGAATTACATACCAATCAAAAGTATGAAGCCTATAAAATATGCAAACGTTAGTTTGATTGTTTTTTCCCCGTCAAACTATTGGGTAAGCAGGTATAAACAGATAAGTTGGTACTAATAATTTGCACCAAACCTAACGTTTACATATTCTATAGGCTTCATACTTTCGATTAGTATGTAATTTGTATATTAAACAAGCAATTGCATTTTTTTTAAACAAAGCAATTTTTTTAATTTTTGCGGGTGGTAGGACTTTGTGCAGAGTCCGTCCGGATCGCTACCACCATCTTATCCATTAACCTACCGCCAAACAGCAGTGTTCGCACTGCTGTGTTCCGGTTTGGGGATAAGACAGCCGGTGTAATGACTAGCATAGAGGCATTCCATATTAGTCCTCAGGGTTGGCAACGCATTTGCAGTCTTAGTCTTGTAGTCTTGTGAATGCGAATGTCTATGGGTCACAGTTTCCGCTTACCATCAGGTGGCCTGTGTGCTCGTTTGCCTTCTCTATGTCATAAAAAAAAATATATAGGTATACTGGATTGTAATTTTTTAGCCTAAGGTATTCGCCACATATTAATCAGCGAATTAAATTTGATATAAAAAAATCGTCTCCTTTTCTAATCTTAGAACATTAGTATAAACTATAATTGGTAACAAGTCTGTTTGATGTTGCTTCTACTCGTATGGTAAAGTTATACATTAATGATTCCGGTAAACTTTGCACACTTGCCAGGAAACAGGTGTTCTCGCTTCTTCAGTTTATGTTAGGGGTGTAATGTTGTAAATATATGATTACTCGTTGTTTGGGGCTCACGTGGCCTACTTTATGTTCGATATTAGTTAAGTAATAAATTACTTCTGGTTGTTTTGTATTAGCTATTTAATCAACTGCTTACAATAACTGGGGCGTTATAAGCTTAGCGCTTGTGTGTCTCTTTATAGCTTTGTAGAGTACAAACAAATGAACGCATCGTGTTATTTAGGGTTCCGTACCTCTAAAGGAAAAAAACGGAACCCTTACAGGATCACTTTGTTGTTCGTCCGCCTGTCCGTCAAGACAATTAATCTCGGGAACGCGTGGAGGTATCGAGTTGACATGCAAACCATTCTCAGGTCTCAGGTCAGGTAAAAATATCAAATTTCTATTACAACTAACTTGACCCCACACTGCGTACATTTTGCTTAGGAGCAGGGCTCTGCTAGTAGTGCATTTTCATAGCCGCAGGTTTTTAGCGCATATTTGAGTTTGACTCGCACTTGGCCATTTTTATTTATTTATTTAACAGTTATAATCGGGATGGTTAAAAGCTAGGTTTGCGTACAAGAAGTAGTATGTATTCGCCGGTACTGGCCCCACCGCCGCTCCCCCCGAAAAAAGGTGCTCTGACGGCCGAGGGGCGGGCCTTCGCGGCAAAAAAAAAAAAAAAAAAATTTACACTTTTTTTCGGTGTTTTGGGGGCCATTTAGAGCGTTTGGGGAGGGTCCCGAGGCTCTCAGACCGCTCCTTTCCATACTTAGCAATAGCACCTGTATTAAATAGAAAAAGGTTATCAACTACCTGACCCTTTTTCTATTACCGGGCAAGCTCTCTATTGTGTGTGCGCGGGCGTTCTCGGGGCTTTTGTCTTGCACCCATCGACGCGTTTCCACCTTTTTTATTGTCTGATTATGCACTATTAACTGCTGTTATGTGATTTTTAATTTACCTATGTGTTTTTCATATCATTTAATTAAGTAGCAATAGTTACTTTCTTAACATATTGTTCATAGGGTCATAGTTCTAACCTAACCTAACCTACGTTGTTGAAGTAAACCTAACATCATGAAACCTATCCTAACTTAACATAATTATCTAATGTTTTTAAGGATCATACTTCTAACCTAACCTAACCTAACCTAACCTAACATAACCTAACCTAACCTAACCTAACCTAACCTAACCTAACTTGTTGAAGTACCTAAACCTAACATCGTGAAACCTATCCTAACTTAACATAATTATCTAAAGTTTTTAAGGATCATACTTCTAACCTAACCTAACCTAACTTGCTGAAGTAAACCTAACATCGTGAAACCTAATATAACTTAAAATACCTAGCGTTTTTAATACTTTCGGAAAATAAAGATGATTCAATCAAAGAAGTAGCTACACTTGGTTTTATATTTGAACAATCATACTCAACTGTTATTAAGCATCGCCTAACTTAACCTAAGCTAAGACCTAATTTAATCATAGCTTAAGTCCTAAGCAAAACTTAATTCAATTTACCCATGATAATCTTAGTAAACCAAGCTAAATAAATTACCTACACTTAGGCTGATAAAAATATGGTGATTAAATGTAATTTAATCCGCGTACGGGTATGTATCTACCTCTAACATTAACTAACATTATCTATTCGTAGTAGATATATTATATGGGGTTCAGCTTCACATACCTACATGTTTAATTTTACTGTTACACAGTAGTATGTAAAACTAAACCGAAGCACGTAAACTGGTTCCGTCTTGCTTGATTCAAAATACCTACTATGGAGTATATCAATCTAAAAAGCCTGTACCGACAAGTTTTGTGTGCCCTAGTGAATGCTTTTAACGGCTTACTTGTTTTATTGGTAGCAGCCTATTATGTTTTATGATCACAAAGGATTCGTTTTATTATTTTGGGTTTTGATGAATAATACGGCGTCTGTTTTACCTATGAGTTCAAACTAAACCGAAGCACGTAAACTGGTTCCGTCTTGCTTGATTCAAAATACCTACTATGGAGTATATCAATCTAAAAAGCCTGTACCGACAAGTTTTGTGTGCCCTAGTGAATGCTTTTAACGGCTTACTTGTTTTATTGGTAGCAGCCTATTATGTTTTATGATCACAAAGGATTCGTTTTATTATTTTGGGTTTTGATGAATAATACGGCGTCTGTTTTACCTATGAGTTCAAACTTGTCAAAAAAGCCTGTACCGACAAGTTTTGTGTGCCCTAGTGAATGGTTTTAACGGCTTACTTGTTTTATTGCTAGCAGCCTATTATGTTTTATGATCACAAAGTATTCGTTTTATTAATTTGGGGTTTTATGAATAATACGGCGTCTGTTTTACCTATGAGTTCAAACTTGTTTCTAGAAAGTTTCTTAACTTACGAATGGTATAAAAGCGGTGCGCTATTGTATATCGGCAAGTATTGGCTACTCAACTGTGCTCGTTACCGGATCTCCCTGTACATATAGCAGTATATAGACTTAACAGTGTTGTTTCGTGCAGTGAAGTGTTTATACAAAGGGCTAATAATGGATGTGAGTATGTACAAGTATTATAACTTAACTGTGTGTCTTTTAGCATTTGTTCAGCGTGTTTTTATTAAGAGTAGGTATTGTAAACAGTTGTTTAATTTATTGTTTGATATTGTTGCAGTTCTCTGAAAATACTTTCAAAAACTATTACTACCCGGAAAATAAAGATGAATCAACCGACGAAGAAGGCACGCCTGGTTTTAAAGTTAAGCAAGCCATGGCAAAAAAGCGTTTAGCAAATAACATCGACAGCTTCTTTGAACATCCCAAGAAGAAAACTAAAGCATTAAAACGATCTTCGAATGTTAGTCAAAGTTCTCCTGACGGAGTGGGTTATATATCAACCGGACAAGATGACGGAGCATACGCTTCTCACTTGATTAAAATCGAGATATACGATATGCAAAAAATTAAAAACATTCCTCCCACTGAACACTGGAAACACGCTGATGTAAGATTAAAATTCTACACGTGTTCCGAAGAAGACATCCAGCTCCAATCTACACGTGATGTTATATTTAACATCACAAAGCAAGTAGCTTCTAAAGACAGTTGTATGAAATATTTTATTGACAATAAGAAACAGTGATAAAAAGTGTTTGTGTAGGTTAAACAAAAGCTTGTTATTGTATTACACCTTTCAAGAATTCAGCTTATTATCTTTTCTTTGTAAAATTACTTTAATCCCTAGATAAGCGTATGCAGGTACCTATTAACATGTTTCCCATTTCTTTTATCTTATCGCAATGTCTTACGCGGAATTTTTAAACTTGAATGAATAACTATTGGGTGTTCCGGATTGCAAAAATAAAGCATGTGGTGATTTTGTACTTTGTAATATTTGTAAAGATAACAGTCCCCACCTTGTTTTAGAAATGTGTAAATTAAACAAAAGGTTAATATTGTATTACATATAAAAATAAAAATCATATTTTCGTTCACATATTCTTTTATTTCACAAAAAATGTCTTAAACATATTTCTTAATATAAGATCATTACATAAAGAATTTTCAGAAAACAAACTTAGCAAATCTTTCATAGTTTTTCCATGAAATTTAAAATACAAATATACTAAACAATATTCACCACAAACTGAGGTAAAATGGTTTTGAAGTGGTTTATAGTTATAAAACCAACGCTTCGTATTCCTTTTTAAAAATAACTTATGATAACCTGAAGGTTTCCGGGCAAAGGAGTCAAAGTATTCCCCTATACCATTAATGTCAATATGTATAGCAACCCAGTGGGAGCCTGGTTTCGAGTCTGGGTCCAAATTACTTACAATAAAGACAGGAAGATTAACCCAAATAGGAATTTTGTTAGCAGCAAAAACGTTGAATTCAAACGAAGGGTTGATTTTTTTCATACAAAATTGAATTTCATTGGTATCCATATTTAATAAAATAAAATAAATGAATAAGTTGTTGATGCTGTCAACAATGGTTACAATGAAATAAAGTAAATAGGTAAAAACATTGTATTTATGTATTTACTAACTGTTGTAATCTACAGTTACATCACGATTTTTGTTTATTTCAATAATGTTATCAAATTCTGCATACACAATACAATTAATGGTGGAGGGTAGAGCTACATCAAAGCGAATTTCTAAGCGAACACTTCCGTGTCTTACAAGATTCCAGTGTGAAGTTGAACTAGCAGATAAATCGGGAGTTAAATCAAAACATAACAAACAATAACCTGCTCCATATTCAGTTCTGCTTATAGCATTACCTTCATTGTGAAAATGTATACCAGTTCCAGAAAATAAAGTGTGATATGACGATGCTATTAACCCAGAACCAGAACTAAATGATGGTTGTAATGTTTTAGAAGGAATTTCATGACCATCAACATATAAACTAAATGAATTCATATTATAGTGTTGAAAATTAAATGGATTCATAGCTAAATTGCCATTAAACCCCGAATTTGATACAAAACCAATAATACATCTTTTAGGAATTTGTCCGAGAAATATATTATCCAATGTTTTACCCTGTATCCCCGACGGTAATGTAAGCACCTTAACTTCTGCTCTTGTGATAGGATATTTTGCAGTCGTTGTTGCCAATACTTTTTGGTGTGCTAACAAAACGCTAGGATTAATTCGTGTCCTTCTTATAATGAGACTAGCATCCATTATTTGTACCTTGAATTTTTTATCTTGATGACAAATGAGATTAAATGATTCCTTGGAACGTACTAACTTAATACGTATTTCGACACCATTTATTAAGAATTTCTCTTGGTTAAATATGTCAGCGTGTAAATGACCAATCATTTCCACTTCCTTACTCTCTTTGACAAATTCTAGTCTTTTGTGAAACCCTTTGTTATTTGCATCAACGGTATCCATATGAGTTGCAGTATCCTCATACCACAATCCACAAGTAAGATGAGTTTCTTTGGCTGCCGGACCATAGTTTAGAAGATTTTCCATATAAGCACGGTAAGCATATGTATTGTTTGGGGGTGATATTAGTTTTTGATTTAAATATACATCTAGTTGACTGAAAAGGGAATGTAACCAGTTATTGACGGGTGCAACCACGGTATCTGGTTTTAATTTTGTACCATCCTGATTCAATATTTTAGCATTAATATGTAACATTGTGTGTGATAGATCAACATAGTCATCTCCTGATCCAGGAACTTGAAATTCGATGGGAGCATCATCACTTAAAGATGAAATTGGTTTGTAATGAACCCACTGTCCACTTTCAATACTTGTTTGAGTCGATGGAAGAGCAAATATATCTAATTCAGATTTTGCACATTCACAGGAATGACTATGTAGGAATGACATTATTTAGCTTGTAAATATATCCTCAATATTTTTGATTTTATTTTTTTTACTTCCTCTTCGTCTCGATGCTTTCAATGTAATGAGCGGTTCCCTTCTTTTAGATGACATTTTATACCCAGATCCCGACATGAGGGAATCAATTTTTTCATCGGCTTTTCTTTTTAAATTAGCACTTGCCTCCTTGAATCGTGATCTAATCGAACTATCCATAGGGCGTGAATTTACCATATCTGATAACAAACCAGCGCCTGCACCTAAGGTTTCTTTTCCAATGGTTTTCAAACCACTAGATAATAAAGGGAGCACTGATCTAAATAGCCCTCCCAAAAAACTACCTATACCATGCCCTCGTTGAAATGGAACTCCTTTATAGACAATTCCTACACCAGAGCCGGCCTGATGCGAATAATAATGCTGGTAAGGACAAGAGACTGAAGATCTGTTATAATTCATTTTACTCGTTGAAAGTGTAGTTTCACGCAAGAGCTACCAAATTGGAATGGTACATTAACACCAGTAGTTGTTCTTATATCTATTTCAATAGTATCGAACTCCCTACGTAAAACCGGTACATAGTGAGCGGGTGAGAAAATGTGAGTTTTATATGCACCATAAATGAACTTAGTTGGATCTAGTGGTATTATTCTAAGCAATGCTGTTATAACATCCCCAACTACTTGCGGATGAATTATATCGGTGTAAACAAATATTTGTGGTGGTAATCCTAAATATAAATTGGCAGGGTTTTTTCCATATGTAATTTGTTTCAAATTTGATCTCGGTTTGAAACCCAGCTGGAGACTTAGTATCGGGGTTGTTATGATAGAGGTTATTTCATTATTTGTTGTTGTTACTCCAACCATTTTTGTCAATGTATCATATCTAAATTTGACATTATTTTTTAGTTGTGGGTTCTCATTAAATGCTTGAAGGAAATGATCAATATTATCATATGTAGTGGCTGGTATATGGGTTTTTATATCAACAATTTTCGTTGATTTGTTGTTGGGTGATACCACTTTTTTCTTTATGTAAATTATATTTTCATGATCTTGAACATTATACATGGAACACGGGTATTGAAATTCCACTAATCCAACTACCCACTCCCCTTCTAATTTTATGTTCTTAGGTAATTTAGTCAGAAAATGTGCAGTTGTGTTGTCAGTATAGTATTCCGTTGAACTGTTGCTCAACAAAGTTAAATAAAAACTGTTTTCATTCATATTTTTTTCAAGCTTGATGCAAGTATCCAAGAGTTAAATTTATTTGGATAACCTTGCCACTTCACTAGTATTTCCTTTATGCCTCTAATATGACGCGAACGTATTATTTTATCAATTTTATACTCGGTGGAGGGGAGGTAAGTCACCTTTTGTAACTCTTTAGAATAAAATGTACCAATGATGGGTTCACCTTGCAAATCCTTTAACATATAAACAACTCGTGGTGATCTGTAAATAACTGAATTAATTATAAATATTTCATCACTCCAATTACTTTCATAACCCTTTTGAAATACATGTTTATATTTAGTTATTCTAACATGATCGCCTACATTCAATTTTGAGGTTTCCAATGAAATTTGCCTATCTTTTTTTCGATAATATAAATTATTCCAAACGGTCATAATATTATTAGAGTTAACATCAATTGGCCGCATTTTAATGCTAGTATGATAGGTATGATTGTAAGAATGAAGAAGGTCTTGTAAAATATCGGTGTAATTATATGTATTATTATGAGTGAAGTAACGCCACATTTTCATTTTAAGAGTTCTTTGGAACCTTTCTACTATACTTGCTTTAATGTCGGGATTATTAGTAGTATAATAATTAATGTTTTTGCTTTTAAAGTAATCTCTTACCACCTTTGAAACAAATTCTGTGCCTTTATCAGATTGTATATGACGAGGAACAAAGTTGGCTTCAGTAAATATGCTTTCAAAACATTCTTTAACTGTTGATGAATCTTTCTTTTTCATAGCCCTCGCAAAAGCATATTTACTGAACACATCAATAACACAAAGAATATATTTGTATCCATGGTTATATTCAGTATATGTACTCATGTCACTTAGATCAGCTTGCCAGAGTTCATTAAAGTTAGATAGGATATATCTATTTCTGGTGAATCGCTTATGAATAGGTTTATGTAGCGTATACGTATCTTGAGATTGTAGCCATTTTTTTACTTCCTCTTTGTTCATTTGTTCTTTCATCTCCTTCGCTATATTATTTAAACTACTGTAACCAGCTGGATTGGAGACATCATAGTAGATTCTATTAATATCTAATAAGGGGTCCATTTTTCCCAATCTATTTTCTTATGTTGACGCTTAAGTACTCCTGTGGTAAGTGGTGTAGCTCTAAGTTTTTCTTTATCTGTTGATGATCTCGTACTTGTAGATGCAGATAATGGTTCAAACGATTGAGCTGTTTTAATGAATTCCAAGTTTGCGGGATTACCTATGCAGCTTAAAGGAACTCTTATATCTCTTAACAGTAACGCAAACTCTTCCCATCCTGTTGGTTTAGGTCGTTTAAGAGATCTAATCGTGTCGCTGACCAGATCAGTAATATTACTATTTGAAATAGTGCGGTTGTTTATTACAACTTCACCAGTTGGCTTCCACCAAATTTTTGGTCTACTCAAAACAATGTAATCCAACAAAATTCGAGTTTTTTTCTCATATGATTTGGGTAATATATCTATAATTTTAGATGGACTAATTGGCATCGGTTCTGGATTTGTTTTATCAATCGGTGTAACTGGTGTAGTAACATCTCCTTCTCGCAAAGGTGGAGTTGCAACTGAGTCATTATATTCATTAAGCTCCTTTTTGTTTACTTTTGACTTTAGATCATTACTTTCGTTGTTGACTTGAAGCTCCCCCTCCGTTATGATAGGTATTTTAAACGGTTTTCGATCTGTTTCAATAAAATGTAAAAATCGTTGCAATGCTTGAGAATATAATGTCCACTTTTCACGATCATTCATTTTACTTTTAAGGATTTTTTGCATCTCACCATCTAGGCGGGATGATGAATTTTCAGGTAGACTCTCATTGCGTTTCAGTCTTTCAATAAAATCTGATTCAACTAATAGCATTTTTTTTGTATTTTCCATTATGATTATGATAATGAGTTTACTAAGGCACTTAAAACTGCTCCTAATATAATAGGTAGAAATGCACCTCCCTTTTGAATTATAACGGTTTTTCTTATTTTATGTTTCCCTTTTGAAATTAATTTTCGCAAGATATCTTTATGTTTTTTTAATTTAGATTTTTCTTTTTTTTCTAATGGAATTTTTCCATTTAGAACGTTATAAATGCACTCGCAAATAATGTTGATCTCATCGTCATCACAAGATTTAAGTAACGCCGTGCGATATTTTGGTTTTAGCAACTGCAATGCTTCAAGTAAATGTTTATATGTGTTTACTCTCGCATGCATCATGTAGAACTGACTAAAATTTGCTGATTTTTATCGTATTTAAACCCCTTTTTAGGGACATACACAGTGCAATGCCCATCAAACGGAAATATTTTTGTTTTAAAACGACATATGTCATTTGTATTTTGTTTCAGATCAATCATGAGGTAACCATGTGGTTCTTGAGTAGCATCTTTGTAGGCTTCATCTACAAATTTTGGGTTTTCTGGGTAAACTTGTCGTGACAAGTAGCGTATTTGTGTTTTGTCCCTGGGATTCTTAAAATATACAATGTAGCTTGTATTCAGCGAAATATCACGTTGGCCTTTCCCCTGATGAAATATGTTTTGTGTAATATAAAAAACACTTAAATTTCTATGATGACTACCTTTTGTAAAAATGTCTACGATTCGTCCATCCGATTCTCTCATCAGATCATCTATTATAAGAAGCTTAGGTTTCTTCCCATCAAACATTGAAAAATCTGGTATTCCTTGACTATAATTTACATTTTCCAGATTGTAAAGAGGCTGCATTTCATCATAACACCAAATAATTTCATCAAATACAAGATTACATACTTCTTTGGAATTATTTAAAAAGTTTGTTACAAATTGAGTTTTACCACACCCACTCGGACCAGCTACAATGGTTGTGAAAGGATGATAAAAATGTAACATAATTAAAACTAGTAATACGTGTTGATATGTAAACAGATAAAAGTGAAATGATGTAATATTATGAGCTCAATTACTTTTTAAATAAATCAACTAAAACAACGGTAAACACCTTTAAAAAAAAACAAAGATATCATTGTAAAATATGTTTTATTTCGAAATTGTCCGTTCTTTTTTAATCTACCAGCGCTCCGGAAATGAACATCATTGTTGAGAAGGAACGCCGCAAAAAACTCAACAAAGTTTTTTTTTATACCAACAATAAAAAAAATTAATAGTTGAACTAAAAACTAATTTACATTATCTACAATTAGTTCAAATTCAAATTCAAATTCAAATTCTTTATTTCGGACTACAAAACATCCATAGAGTGTTAGTATACAATTTAAATTAACTTAATCTAGTGTTAGTAATTAGTCGCTAAAGATATGGTATCTAACATTTTACAAGTTTTACTAACTAGTAATATACATGCATACGCTTTCCATAGCATAGCATCTATACCACAAATTGTGCTACACCCTTAATAAGCTCGGTCCAATGCTTAAAGATCGGACAATCATACCTTTCAGCAATTTCTTTTAGAATGATATTGGGACTTCGTCTCACACGACTTAGTAAAGAGACTATATTTTTACGGATTATAGCCTGAAAACCATCCGTGCGAGCTGCCGCAAACATTCCCGATGCAGAACACCTGCTAGGCAGCCCCAATAGCATTCTAAAAGAATTGTTGTATTGTACGCGCAAGGCATTGTAGGCTCGTTTCGTGTACCGGACCCACAGGCTGCTCGTATAAAAAGATTGGCAAAATGATTTAAACAACGTGATTTTCACATCATAAGAGCAACGAGCAAACCTGCGGGTAATCATGTTACTCCGAACCGCCAACGCCCTGCGCTCCCTTTCAACATCCAAGTCATCCCTTAGGTCACTCGTGAGGATGTGTCCCAGGTATTTGACCTTATCTACAACTTTTAACGGACTAGAGTTCAACAAAATAGGTGGAACATGATATGGCTTGATTTTACCCGCTTTAAATACCAACACCTCACTCTTTTTAGTGTTGTACTCCAGTCCATGGGTCAAGGCGTAGACTTCGCAGTGGGCAAGCAGCTGCTCCAGCGCACTGACAGACGGGCTCAGGAGCACCATATCGTCGGCATAACTCAAACTATTAACACAAGTGCTACCAACATAGCATCCCGCATGCATGCCACTAAGCCCGTCTATCAGCTTATTAATGTACAAGTTAAAGAGCTTCGGTGAGGTAATACCACCTTGCCTTACCCCACATTGAAGCTTATACTCACTGGATAAACTGCTCGCCCATCTGACCTGGTTCACCTGATTGCTATACCAGTGCCTAAACAGTGCCACACACTCCGCCGGTATACCTGTCTCACTAAGTTTCTGCCAAAGCCGATCATAGTTGACTCGATCAAAGGCCTTGGACAGATCGAGGAAACAGGCATAGACGGGGGTTTTTCTGTCTGTATAATACCTAACCGTGTGCTTAAGACATAAAATGGCACTATCAGTGGACAGCCCAGCTCTGAACCCGAACTGGCTGTCATGTATATTTAGATGCTTGTCTAACACAGTGTCAAGCACACGGTCAAGTATCTTGGCCGTAGTGGTGGCGAGCGAGATAGGCCGATAGTTCGTTTTATCAGCTAGGTCCCCCGTTTTATTTTTAACCACTGGCACAACAACTGTCCTCATGAGCGCCCCGGGAAGGTATGAGTGACCAATACACAAATTCAGGAACATTGCCAGCACACGAGACAGGTGCACCCCTGCATATTTAAAGTGCTCTATACTAAGGCCATCGTGACCAGGCGACTTACCCCTCTGGATATTATTGATGACACTTTGAATTTGTTTAGGGGTAAAATGAGTAGTACGCCCGCCCCCAACGGCCCCCACACTTGTTTTTAGCTGGGAGGCAGATTCGACATCCAACAGTGATTTGACATTGAAGTGTTCTCTAAATATATCAGCAATCTCACTACAGTCCGACTTACCCTCAACACTCACCGGCAAGCCCGGCCTCACGTTCATTTTCTTTGTCCCACTCCAAAAATCTTTGAACTTCTTATTTCTATGAGAGGTAGCCAATTTGTCCATTTTGAGCTGATCCTGTCTGTTTTGACACCACCTAAGCTTAGATTTAAACACTTTTTTAGTATGGTGCATCAGCTCAAAACTTCTACCTTGACATGGTTTACCAGCTAACTCCCACACCTGGAATTGAAGCCGGGCCTCTCTGTGAGCTTCTGCAACATATTTGTTCCACCCAGCTAGACATCGACCCCTGGCTCGCTTACTACACTTAGCTGTAAACCTCGCGGCATTAGATAAGGTGTTAATGACCTTGCAATACATATCATCAATAACTTTATAGTGATTACAGTTATCACACATCCCATCACAACAGTCCCTAAGCGAGTCAGGAAAGTCTATATATTTTAATTCACTATTACAGATCCTGGTATATTCCTCAATTTGATCCATCTGCCTTTCACCCCAAGTCACCCTATTATTTAAAAAATTATCACATAAATTACTTACAGGCTCTAGTACTTTAATATTACATTCTATAAGCATAGGGACATGATCTGACCAAAAAACGTCATACATAAGGCTAACGTTGCATATAGTGTTCCAGGCACATTCCGTTACGACGCAATGGTCTAGCCATCTCCTGCACCCATGTACATCACTGACATATGTATACGTACCAGAACTCACACCAAGTTTATTAATGTCCGCACATACCCATTTTTGTTCAGAGCAGAACTCCATCAACTCATTACAAAACGGCTGATTAATGTGAGCGTTGAAGTCCCCTAATATGAACACTGCTTGCACTTCATAATTATCTGCAATAGTCGAGGACAGCGCGCCTAAACACTCAGTGAAAATGGGCAAATTTTCATTTGAGTCCGTAGGCATGTAGACCGATCCCACCAGAAAAGATACGTCACCGGTTGATATTTTCACAAATGTTATTCTGTCATTCTCACATTCAACTATGGTCACCGCATTGAACGCACTTTTACGCCACAGGATAGCCACGCCACCATGAGGTCGCCCTTTCAAAATTCCAGCAGACACGTCAACCGCCGATTTTCCCGTCCAACCGAAGTCCTTATCAATAGTACTAAGGAAAGGCAGGTCAAAGGGCAGTAGCCAAGTCTCCTGCAACACCACGATATCCGCACTCTGACACAAGGCTCTAATACCATCTATAGACCGTTTTGCTGACCTACAATTAAAAGTTATCATTCTGCATTTTTCTGACATTGTTCAAGGTTATTAGTTTCACTCGATATTCTTTTCTGTATCTGGCATTTTCCCTCTAAACATTACAAAACGCCTAAAAGTTATACCTCTAGGCCACATGTTATCATTTAAGTAGTCTCCCAATTTTGATTTGCTAACATACATTTTATATGAGTAATAACCCTTATCACGTTTCATGGCAATTCTTACTAACGATACTCGATCTTGGGTTTTTTCATATATATACTCAGATATATCTTGTTCCGTTACCGATTTATCCACATTAGATATAAACACAGGCACCTTAACATCCGCCGCTTTGAACTTCATGTTAAACGATGTTGTGGCACTCCCTGTTTTACCTATAAACTTGTTTCGATGTCGTTTATACTGAACGAGTTTCCATTTTTCATCCGTCTCTTTATCCTTCCATTCGCCCTTATCCGCTAAACATTCAGCATAAGACGGTTTAGTAACAGTAATTGATCTATATTGCATGTTGTATTTATCTAAGGTTGACTCGTCTAACACAGTTGGAATAACCGGTTCTGATATCAAAGTTAGCTCCTGCGGCGCACACGACGGCTCGCTGCTACGCGTGAGCGAGACAGGAGCACACGCCTCCTCGGATATCTGAGCAGGAGCGCGCATCGGTTTCACGGTCACAGGCTGGTCAATGACCTCGCACTCAGTATTCGCAGATAACGGCGAGCCGTTTGTATTCACAGTTGAATTTTTAACGGTCGAATTATTAAAAGTCATACCGAAAGGACCACTATCTAATAGATATGCACCTCTTCTACGGTTTACATTTAGGTATGATTCATGATGACACATGTTGGAGTCCACAGGTTCCTTATCTCCACTGCTTTGCACATCTTTTCTCAAAAGATCAAGCTGATTTCGTGTCGCATACGTCTCCTTTATTTCCCGTATCTGTCCCTGCAGGTTAACAATGTCCTTCAGCAACCGTGTGACATCAATGTTTTCAAAATTAACCGGCGGTAACTTGTGAAGGTCTTTAGCTACAAATATGGGCATTTCGTCAGTATTTGTATTTTTGATACACCGAATAATATCCTCTAAGTCACGCTCCACCTTGTCTTTCCTTCTTGATACATACTTTTCCTTTCCTTTCATACAATCATATAATAATTTCTTTGCCAGCTCCACTGCCTCCGCCGAAAATCCCGTTGCACATATTCTCACCAAACTGACATCATCCATAACATTAAGCTTATTTTGCACGAAAGCTAACACCTCGTTTATTACGATATTGCATGTCGCACACTTTACTACATTAGACAACGTCATATTCGCAGCGCAAGGTCACCCTCACACACGCGCACGCCTCTCAACGCTCGCGCGGCCACTGCCCCCATTAGTACCCCCACCACATGCTTTTTTGATTCAGCTTCACCAACCTATATTTACAAAACTTAAAATTAATTTACATTTCTACAATATAAGTACTTAATCTTAATTTACATTTCTACAATTAGTAGCCCCACCACTTGTTTTTTGATTCAGCTTCACCAACCAATATTTACAAAAACTAAAATTAATTTACATTTCTACAATTAGGTATACAAAAAATAATGATGACATTTTTGAATGTTCTGTGATTATAAATTACATGTCAAATTAATTTTGTGATGATTGATGTGGTATTTTATAATGTCCCCACGCAAGAGTGTCCGAAGAGTTTTCTAACAAGAATCGTTTTGTATCATTATGAGATAATGATACTTTATTTATGTTTTGGGTAAATATTACATGTTTTATTGATTTAAATCTTAGCATTTGGCCATGTTGTACATTTTTTTCAAATAAACACTTTTTATAATCGTTGAGAGTCAGTTTTTTAGTAACACATTTATTTACTCCTTTGGCTTTTGATATAAGCCCATGATTTTCAACGTCTAAAGCATACATTTTAGATCGTAGACCAACAAACTCTTTAAAAATTTTACCATTGTTTTCATCTTTGAAAAACCCTAACCGCTTTTTATTTAATAATGGTAAACCATATTCATTGTTCGATGGGTAATCTGATGTATCAAAATATAAATCAAGGTCTGATTTTATGTCCTCATAATAGTTTTCCGTGAATATTTGATATACTAAACTATCTGTATCTGTATAAAGAAGCCTTAGATTTTCTTGATATTTTGTTTTCATGTAGTCATAATGAAATTTGTACATGAAAGTTTTCGATATATCTAAAATGCAAAATCCTAAGTAAATTGGTTTATTATAAAATATTTTAATTTTATTCAATTGGACAGCAGCTAAGTTCTCCGAAAATATTGATAAACTGTGGAACTCAGGTTTGGCTATCATAGTTTCAACTCCCTGTGATTTCCCATGATTTTCCCAATGATTTAGCAATTTTACGTTCACATATTTCAAAACGTTTTCCATGGTCTTACCAAACATTGAATTATTCATACTTTTATAGTGGTCTTTATCAGAATCACAAGTTGCTTGCGATCGCATGTGAGTGTTTAAATCTATGTAACTTTTTAACCACTTTGATTGTTCAAATCTCAAAATGCGGTGGATTTTAGTTAATTTCAAACCATTGTTCAAACATTGTTTTAGATTTCTATAATGTAGAACATAATTCGTTTTCCCATTTAAATTAGGAATTAATTTTTTTTCTTTGGAATTCCCTAAACAAACATTTTCTGGACAGAATGGCAAATCCGAATGAGAGTCATGCAATTCGTTGGGGTATTCTAGATCGACTTCTAAAATGAAACCATGTTCGGCATCATCAGAAACATTGAAATCAGTATCTACATTCACCCATTCAAATTTACCAGTAGGGAGACATTGAGACATAGCCCACCCATAAAGATTATTTGCATCCAAGTACATAAGATATGAAGAAGGAATATTTTGATCATAATCTGCCATAAATTTATTATTAGCTTTTGCGTGCCTTTTACTACATTGCGAGATGCCACCTCGAATATTTTTGGTTATGAAAGCTATTTTATCAATGTCGGTTAAGAGTTCTAGAGTTATTTTTGTGGTTTTTAACATCGCGTCCCAACTTAATCCCGGAGCAGTATAGTAATGGGCTGGATCTAACCCATATGTCCTAAGACATACATTTCTAAAATTTTCAAATACGTCGGTTAGTAACAAAACATCAGTTTTTAAATATAAATCAGAATAATCCCCCATATTTTTACAATTAAAATGAGTCCAAACATCTCTCGCATGTTCATAATCCTCATCCGAAATGTTGCAATCAGCCAGGGAACTGTAGAATTTATCTTGAGAGGGGAGAGAAGTTAACTTTAACGTGTCATATGATGTCATGTACTCATATGGATAGATACCCTTTCGTATTAATCGTTTAAAATCCTCTTTACACGGAAAACTCAATTTTAATTCACGAAATTGTTCAGGTGTCAGGGTTTTGGCTAATTTTTCAAGACTACAACTCATAAATTTAAATGAATCAACAAATTTTAACTTGATTGTGCGATTATTTATTTGCAAAGATTTGGAAAAGGAAATGTATTTCTCTTTGTTCTCTGGTATCAACTCAATGTCGCCTTCCTCAAATCCAAGCCCATGTACTATAAAATGACTGTCATAGTTGCTCAAATTATGGAAAAATACAGGTACAAAATTAGGTGCCATGTATTTTTCAGAACAAAATTGATGTGCTACTCCTTCATAAAAACCTGTATGATGATTATAAGAAATAGTAGAATCACCATTTAATTCTTTATCACAAATGTAGCACGTGTTGCTCTGTGCAATATCTAAATTATTTGCCTCAGATAAAGGCAAAGGGGTTTTTACAAAGGTATTGCTCCTACAAATGTTCTCTAAATCTTTTTTAATGTATTTCATGAATGTTTGCGCACAATCTTTACCTTTGTATGTTCTATACATAGATAGCTTATCATCATAAGAACACTTTATGTAGTATCCAAAACTATATACCTCATGTTTTTGTACATTTGTTGTAGAAGATGTACTAGGATTGTTGAAACATGAAGGAATTGGATTTAAAAATGCCTCAAAATCGGCATAAACAACAAAAGGTACCTTTAATTTTCGATCATAATTATTGAAGGTAAGTAGGTTAGATGATACATTTTCATTGAACCAGTTTTTCCTTTTATCCTGTTCTGAAGGTAACTTTGTACAAACATGGAAACAGTCGTTTCTTTGATGATTTATTAAATTTTCATTTGATGTAAAACTTGTGAGACAACCATCACAAATATGTACAGCATGTTGCATATTGGATAGTTGTTTAGATACTAATCTTGATAAATTTTTGATAAAGCAATAATGTGCTTCACTACCTTTGGTTATATATAATAAGTTTAAGTGGGTAACTTTTTTACATTTAGTTAAATGTAATGGTCCTATAACTTCGTGTTTTTCACTTTGTGCATTGTACTCAAGCCCGAAAACATTTATGCTTATATTATTGATTTTTTCAAATTTATGAATATCAGTTAATTTAAATGGGAAAGTCAAATTTTCAAAGTTTAATTTATGTTTATGCGCTATATATGAATTCAATTTGTTTGAATGATTGTTTGTGGGTGGATATAAGCCTGACAATATGCTCCATCTAAAACATTCATGATCATTGTTTTTTACATTAATAACTGCCTTTTTATTCATTATATCTCGCGGCAATTCTATATAAGAAGAACCACGTAATGGGTTAAATTTATTAACATTCACATCGAGATGGTTGAATTTTACTAAACTCCAACCACTATCTTTCCTTTCAAAGTTAGATAATCTTGTTAAAATTTCGTTAACTATAGTTGTAAAAATATCATTTTTGTCACTGCTAAGATTCACTATATTGTTACTAAACTGAAAATCAAACGTATTATGTAGCTGTTTGGTTACTTGAGTAAAATCTGCATTGAGAATAAAATTTACTTTTAAAGCACAGTGATCAGTAAGTGATCGATCCAATAATGTAAAGATTTTTTCTTTATTTTTTTGTAAAATTATTTCGGGGGTTAATGAATTGTGAACATTTTCACTAAGCAATATTCTATAGGTAGCCACCCTATTCCTAAATGCGTTTTCAATCAACTGCACGTTAACCCACTGAGTGTCAGATCTTAAAACATTATTTTTGTGTATATTGCTATTTAAATGATTGGAGAAATATCTTTTGGACACAAACTTACTACACACAGAACATTCAATATTATCACTATTTTTTGTACTTACATTTTCATCTAATATCGATACTGCATCACGACTAGTTGAAGCACGAGCTTTCTTTGTGGGCACTTCTTCTGCTTCCGACACCGTAGCTGTCCTTTTTACTCCACGCCCGACTTGAGAAGATCTACAAAAAATAAAAAAACGAAATTAAACACACCGTATGTATTAATAGCAAATACAGACTTGGGGTATAATTGGTTGCGATATTATACTAACTTAAATCTTGACTACATTGTTGGCAGTATGCTTGCATTGTTAAAACTCCATCAATCACATCCGACGACGAATTGTTCTGTTTATCTTTAATGTGTCCATCACATGGTGTAAAATAAGGTCTTATATCAGCATCTTCTAAAAGTGTGGTTGGTAATTGATTTGATATAAACCACTGCCGTATGCTTCTATGGAAATTAGCTATAATAAACTGTTTGCTTAAACATTCAATTTGATCACGAGCTAAATTAATAATGATGAACACCATGATGGAATAAACTAGCACTTAGTAACTCAAACACTGTAACCCAAACAATGAATTATTTTGCAACGGACACCACATTTATAAAGGGACACCCCTCCTAACTGTTTCAATAACAATAAGATCAAGTCACAACGAGTCAGAAACTCATCCTTTGATAAGTATTGCTCAAGCACTTTTAAACAGGTTAGAACAGGAATATTTAAATAAAAAAATATAACTTACGCCTCACGATGAAGTTGGCTTATAAGTTCCCCGATGCCGTGTAATTCTTGATCTTCTTCAAGCTCCTCACAGAGCCTGATGAGTTCAGGATCATAGATATCGCAGTTCAAACTATCCATTGCGAAATGAAAGCAAGAACTAGCTAACCCTATACTGATTCCCTAAGTTTAAATAGACCCAGTACAGGTAGGTGTGTGATTTCTAAAACAAGGTGGGGACTGTTATCTTTACAAATATTACAAAGTACAAAATCACCACATGCTTTATTTTTGCAATCCGGAACACCCAATAGTTATTCATTCAAGTTTAAAAATTCCGCGTAAGACATTGCGATAAGATAAAAGAAATGGGAAACATGTTAATAGGTACCTGCATACGCTTATCTAGGGATTAAAGTAATTTTACAAAGAAAAGATAATAAGCTGAATTCTTGAAAGGTGTAATACAATAACAAGCTTTTGTTTAACCTACACAAACACTTTTTATCACTGTTTCTTATTGTCAATAAAATATTTCATACAACTGTCTTTAGAAGCTACTTGCTTTGTGATGTTAAATATAACATCACGTGTAGATTGGAGCTGGATGTCTTCTTCGGAACACGTGTAGAATTTTAATCTTACATCAGCGTGTTTCCAGTGTTCAGTGGGAGGAATGTTTTTAATTTTTTGCATATCGTATATCTCGATTTTAATCAAGTGAGAAGCGTATGCTCCGTCATCTTGTCCGGTTGATATATAACCCACTCCGTCAGGAGAACTTTGACTAACATTCGAAGATCGTTTTAATGCTTTAGTTTTCTTCTTGGGATGTTCAAAGAAGCTGTCGATGTTATTTGCTAAACGCTTTTTTGCCATGGCTTGCTTAACTTTAAAACCAGGCGTGCCTTCTTCGTCGGTTGATTCATCTTTATTTTCCGGGTAGTAATAGTTTTTGAAAGTATTTTCAGAGAACTGCAACAATATCAAACAATAAATTAAACAACTGTTTACAATACCTACTCTTAATAAAAACACGCTGAACAAATGCTAAAAGACACACAGTTAAGTTATAATACTTGTACATACTCACATCCATTATTAGCCCTTTGTATAAACACTTCACTGCACGAAACAACACTGTTAAGTCTATATACTGCTATATGTACAGGGAGATCCGGTAACGAGCACAGTTGAGTAGCCAATACTTGCCGATATACAATAGCGCACCGCTTTTATACCATTCGTAAGTTAAGAAACTTTCTAGAAACAAGTTTGAACTCATAGGTAAAACAGACGCCGTATTATTCATAAAACCCCAAATTAATAAAACGAATACTTTGTGATCATAAAACATAATAGGCTGCTAGCAATAAAACAAGTAAGCCGTTAAAACCATTCACTAGGGCACACAAAACTTGTCGGTACAGGCTTTTTTGACAAGTTTGAACTCATAGGTAAAACAGACGCCGTATTATTCATCAAAACCCAAAATAATAAAACGAATCCTTTGTGATCATAAAACATAATAGGCTGCTACCAATAAAACAAGTAAGCCGTTAAAAGCATTCACTAGGGCACACAAAACTTGTCGGTACAGGCTTTTTAGATTGATATACTCCATAGTAGGTATTTTGAATCAAGCAAGACGGAACCAGTTTACGTGCTTCGGTTTAGTTTGAACTCATAGGTAAAACAGACGCCGTATTATTCATCAAAACCCAAAATAATAAAACGAATCCTTTGTGATCATAAAACATAATAGGCTGCTACCAATAAAACAAGTAAGCCGTTAAAAGCATTCACTAGGGCACACAAAACTTGTCGGTACAGGCTTTTTAGATTGATATACTCCATAGTAGGTATTTTGAATCAAGCAAGACGGAACCAGTTTACGTGCTTCGGTTTAGTTTTACATACTACTGTGTAACAGTAAAATTAAACATGTAGGTATGTGAAGCTGAACCCCATATAATATATCTACTACGAATAGATAATGTTAGTTAATGTTAGAGGTAGATACATACCCGTACGCGGATTAAATTACATTTAATCACCATATTTTTATCAGCCTAAGTGTAGGTAATTTATTTAGCTTGGTTTACTAAGATTATCATGGGTAAATTGAATTAAGTTTTGCTTAGGACTTAAGCTATGATTAAATTAGGTCTTAGCTTAGGTTAAGTTAGGCGATGCTTAATAACAGTTGAGTATGATTGTTCAAATATAAAACCAAGTGTAGCTACTTCTTTGATTGAATCATCTTTATTTTCCGAAAGTATTAAAAACGCTAGGTATTTTAAGTTATATTAGGTTTCACGATGTTAGGTTTACTTCAGCAAGTTAGGTTAGGTTAGGTTAGAAGTATGATCCTTAAAAACTTTAGATAATTATGTTAAGTTAGGATAGGTTTCACGATGTTAGGTTTAGGTACTTCAACAAGTTAGGTTAGGTTAGGTTAGGTTAGGTTAGGTTAGGTTATGTTAGGTTAGGTTAGGTTAGGTTAGGTTAGAAGTATGATCCTTAAAAACATTAGATAATTATGTTAAGTTAGGATAGGTTTCATGATGTTAGGTTTACTTCAACAACGTAGGTTAGGTTAGGTTAGAACTATGACCCTATGAACAATATGTTAAGAAAGTAACTATTGCTACTTAATTAAATGATATGAAAAACACATAGGTAAATTAAAAATCACATAACAGCAGTTAATAGTGCATAATCAGACAATAAAAAAGGTGGAAACGCGTCGATGGGTGCAAGACAAAAGCCCCGAGAACGCCCGCGCACACACAATAGAGAGCTTGCCCGGTAATAGAAAAAGGGTCAGGTAGTTGATAACCTTTTTCTATTTAATACAGGTGCTATTGCTAAGTATGGAAAGGAGCGGTCTGAGAGCCTCGGGACCCTCCCCAAACGCTCTAAATGGCCCCCAAAACACCGAAAAAAAGTGTAAATTTTTTTTTTTTTTTTTTTGCCGCGAAGGCCCGCCCCTCGGCCGTCAGAGCACCTTTTTTCGGGGGGAGCGGCGGTGGGGCCAGTACCGGCGAATACATACTACTACAAGAGTTAAACTCGAAAGAAGAGCTCATAAATGTCATCTCTTGGAATTAAACACTCTAATTAATTAATGAGGTTTATTGAAGCACACACGAATTACACACACACAGTTAACGAGCCGCCATCTTGGGCAAGAGAAGTAGTGAGAGAGCGAGACAGACATATGCCATTCAGGGTTAACACAATAAATACGTCGGGGGTTTTAATGTCCAGTCGAGTTCATAAATATGTGTACACTCTAGTACTTTATCACTTTAATCGCTGCGTCAATTCATGTATTGCAGTTTCATGACATTAAAGAGACAAGGTACGTACCCATATTTATGAACTACATAATGTAGACTTTATACAGCCAAAATGAAATTATGTCAAGAAATATTGTCACTGAATGTACTGAAGACAATTAAACACTAAGTAAGTTTACTATGATTTAATATATTTATTTGGAAAAGTTTGTTCTTCTAAGAATACTGTAATTTACAAATAAAAGAAATTAGAAAATCAGCTAGGTAGGAAAATAAATATACAACATTTTGTAGAGTAAATCTTTTAACCAGAGCAACTAATATAATTCGAAGTAACCAATTGAAGCAAAATAAAATAACATTTATTTTTCGTGCCCAAGTAATAGTTATGTTTTTTGCTTCCGCCCCCGCGAGCTGTCTGTCTCGCTTGTCTCGTTGTATCTTAATCTTGACAGACAGAGACAAGCAGCGCAAGATTGGTAAAGATCAAACGCTCGTCAATCTTTGTACGGTAAGGACAACCATATAATAAAATAAATAGCAGGGACCATCTCACATATACACACCTAGTCCCAAACTAAGCTCTAGGCGTGTACTATGGGACTAAAAAACGATAAAAGTGTAGCCATAAAACCGTACAAAACTTTAGTAATGGTATTTATTAAAACGTTTCCTTATTTGTTTCTTAAATAATTTATATGGTGATGGGGTGCTCTTTAATTAAACTTTCAAATATGCGTTAATACATTTAATTATTATAAAACGTCCGCCGAAAGACGTCCACTGCTGGACATAGGCCTCCCCCAAGGCTCTCCACTCAGACCGGTCTTGTGCTTTTCGCATCCACTGTGCTCCCGCGATCCTGACGAGGTCGTCACTCCATCTTGTTGGAGGCCTACCTACAGCTCGATCATATTACAGTAGTTGTTTATTTATATGCTTTCATATGAAAAGCCTTCCCTTTCCCTTCGTGGAAGTTGTAAGAGACGATTAAGAGATTAAAGGCTTTTAGTATTGTTAGGCGATGGGCTTATAACCTGACACTAATATACACTGATAAACCTCTTGGCCTGTATGTGCAAAATGTGGTTATAGAATTAACAACAAGTTGTTAGAGTTGTTGATGATTCTGTAGCATTGTCTATCTCTCTCTGGGATGAAGGCGTTAGGTACGGTATTTAGTATGTATCAATAGCTTGAGAGGTTCTGACGTACAAGTCCATGACAACTATATGTTAATTTCAGTAGGTCGTATTTTAAATTAACATACCATAGAGGTGACATGAAGGACACCCTTCAACGTCAATTTTAAGGTAGTATTTTCCCTGAAGATAAAAGTTACTTTAGTCTATTGTTCTCGCGCTGTTTCTAAGTAACTGTTCCACAAAATACCAGCGACACCTTTATAATTAATGATTTTCGTGTAAGGGTCGTGTTCCACCATTAGCTACGTGATATTATTAAAAAAGATGGCTGTCCCATATTTTATCCGTTGAGGACAGGATTTATGGGCATTATGTTTTAGTGTAACAACATCACTTATTCTAAATCTCGTGTTTTTGCCTCAGACATATTTTGTACTCACGAAGTTAAAAACAAGTTTGAACATAATAAGGAAAGAATACCCTGTGTTATTTTTCCCCCACCGCGGCCGCCATTTAAATAAGAGTTATCAAAGGTTAAATAACATTGATGATACGATAACACGCATTATTGTTTTACTTATTAGAATAGATACCCATAAAGGTACATGTGGTATAAACAACACAGTAAACCATTTCTGGCGTACAAATCTGATGCCAATTCAATATAATACGACTATATATTGCATATTTGCGGCTTTTGCGGTAGAAAATCTTAGACCGTGAGGCCCGGAGACACGGAAGCTATTTAAGAATTAAAAAAAAACTCAGGTGACCAGAGGACTGGCTGTTTTTTCGGCCAACGGCTAGCAATAAATACCCAGCGAGGAAATGCAGCCGGCATTATGGGCACCATTCCCGGTGGCAGTTGCCTTGGGGACATTTGTATATATTTAGTTGCTTAGAATAAGTTCATTTCTTCTAGTATTTACTTTTAGTTATGTTTTTACATTTTTTTGATTTTTGTTAATACGGCTTAATAATTTTAAGGTTCATACATGCAGTCAAAGTATAAATTACACGAGCAAGAAAAAGTACTCCGAAGGTCCATTGAAAATATCTGATACATGAAAAAAAAGCAATGCCAACTTTTAATTAAAAGCTTTAAAGTCTTAAGAATTAATAACCTGCAGCATAAAAGCCACTTTACTTTAGTGTCAGATTAACTTGTCATTGTTTGGAAAGTTACAATGGGAGTTTGTTAAAATAATGACGAATAAAGTGAGTGATTAACGTTATTATGAGATAAGTATTGTCCAAATGATTACTAAATCTTCGGTGCACGAGACCAATTCGCACTAGACTGGTTTTTTAAAGTGCTTATAATTATCATAATAATGTTAATGCGAAAGTGTTTTCACTTCTCATGCAATCAAATAACTCATGAATCTTATCGACAGAAGCCCTGCCTATTTGAGAATGCTAGCGCTAAAATGTGTTTTGTGTGATATGAAAGGATCACCTAAACTCACAGCTGCGCCGCGTTGACTCGTTCACTCGTTCGTCCGACTCGTTTTTAAGAGAATCACACCCCTGGTAGGTAGTCTGCGTTCTCATTTGCTTTCAAAAAAGCCTCGCTCCAGCAGTGTGACAAAGTCTTAGTCGACGTTTACATAATTGTTTTGCCCCCGACCTTTCCAAACTGGTAGGCACACGATCATTAGTCGAATAGATATGTATCTGGTGAACTAGACGATAGAATTGTTAGGTAGGTACACTCACGCTAATAATAATGTGTACAGTTCTTGCTGAATTTTTACCCGTTATGTTATAGTTCTAAATGAATGTACGATAATGTTATACAATTCTGATGGCCGAGGAGGCCACAAGCTTCTCGAATGGCGACCACGTGTCGGAAGACGCAGCGTGGGTAGACCTCCCACGAGGTGGTCCGACAAACTCGTGAAGGTTGCGGGAACCCTGTGGATGCAGGTAGCACGTGACCGGTCGTTGTGGTGATCCTTGCGAGAGGCATATGTCCTGCAGTGGACGTCGTTTGGCTGAGATAATGATGATGATTATGATGAATATTATACACACTTATACACTATACACACTACCCTTATATTAATATTGAACACGGCGCTCTACGTGTCCCGCCTGCACCACACTGCAACGGTAGATAACGTGGTGGAGTACGTCCGTCAGAAGATTGGATGCAGTCTGACGGTGTTCCAGCTGCGGCGGCTTCGCTACGTGCACTTGAGCTGAGTAGTGCGCGTGCCACGGTTTATGCTAGGGACCGTCAAGTGTCCTGTCTTCTAACCGAACACACACAAACACACACACACACGCACACACGCACACACGCACACACACAAACTTTCGCATTGATAATGTTAGTTGTTGCTCGAAATAAAAAAATCTTATTCTTATTACAAAGAGGAAAGATTTGATTATTTTTTTGCATTGAATAAGCTCCGAAACTACTGGACCGATTTGAAAAATTATTTAACCATTTGAATCCTACATTATCCTGGAGTAACATAGGCTATGTTTTATTTTCTGTGCGGACGGAGTCGCGGGCAACAGCTAGCAACTTATTTCAAATAAATAAACTGAAATAGATGATAATGAAACGAATCAATATATAGAGTTATGAACGTGCAAAAAAATACATTGAAAACACGATCATTTCACAAATATTTGTCCTGACCAGAAATTACCTCAAATTCACGACGTAACCGTGTTATGCCTAATAAAGCATATACAATGTTAAAAAGTTACATTGCTATACGTCTTATTGTGGCCTATTGTACGCTGATTATGATATCCCTTCATTTAGAGTCTAGGGTAGCTAACGAACACCAAGTCACGTTCAATTTATTGTTAGATAACAAACGAAGGTCGACGAAAATCATTGATGTAAGTTAACATGATCCTAGATTCAGCCTATTATCTTCCTGGTTATTAATTTCCTAGCGAAACCTGATACACCTGCCGTTAAAATTGATCTGTCATGTCAATAAATTGTTTTAATACTAGCGAAAGTTTGTGTCTGAAAGTGTTTTGGATTAAATTAGAAATGGAGCTAGGTTATGGATTAACACATGGGCCACTTATTGCCCTGGCAAATTTAAAAGTTCCCTAGTATAAGATAAAGATATAAAAGATAAAACATGTTTATTCAGTTAGTAGGCCGCCCGAGCAATTTTAAGGATGATTTTCACCAAACGGCTCGCGTCGAATCGGATCGGAAAGGATAAGGACGGATGCGGCGACAGCCGATCGCGTCTTATAATAAAAAATATTATTGTCTATTTACGACGGAGCTGATCGCGTGGCGCAGCATACTTTAGGCTACAAGGTCAAGTTGCTGTGCGCGGCTTCTTGGTAACTTGGACTTTAAATACTGTGACACGATTTAATATCGTTTAAAGAGCATAAAATTCTTTCCGTTTCGATCCGTTGCGGGGCGTTTGCTGGAAATAGTGCTTTACACGTGAAAAACCTACCAGCGCTTCGCAAGAGACCACTGAGAAGAGACGCCGCTACATTATAATCTAAAATAGCTCTAGCATAACATAGACTTCAGAAAAATGAAAATTTGGAAAAAAAAGAAATTTAGGTGTTCCCCTTACATACACATGTCATGCTTCACACAGTACAAAACTATGATCCTGGATAAATATTAACAATATATTTTATTGTTCACAGAAGAGGAAGGCACAGAGTTGGAACTCGAGGCGCTGTACCGGCGGTATTGCGTGCGGCTCAAACACGCCCTCTTCGTGTCGGCACTCTGCGTTACGCTACTTTTCACGCTCATTCTGCTGTGCGCCGTGTGCATACTGCATTCAAATGTAAGTTGTCAAATTGTAGGTATTCTCGGATGTTGATTAGGTGGGCAACACTAGCACATAATAATAAAATATGCATCGTTTTTGATCCGGTATAAGTTTTTTTTTATAGTGGTACAAAGTTTTTTTTTCGCAGATGCTTATATATTTATTTTATTTGCGGGTGGTAGGACCTTGTGCAGGTGCAACCTACCACCAAACAGCAGTGTTTGCATTGTTGTGTTCCGGTTTGGGGATAAGACAGCCGGTGTAATGACTAGCATAGAGGCATTCCATCTTAGTCCTCAGGGTTGGCAACGCATTTGCAGTCTTAGGCTTGCATTCTTGTGAATGCGAATGTCTATGGGTCACAGTCTCCACTTACCATCAGGTAGCCTGTGTGCTCGTTTGCCTTCTCTAAGGCTACCATTACCTTCATATTTTAAACGCCCTAATTCAAATGCGAAAACATCACGACCACGACTACGACTTCACTTATTTATTTTGATTTATTTGTCGTGTCCCGTGTTCGGAAAGTATGGATTTTGCATACCTATCTCAATAACTGGATGAAATCCTTAGAGCGGAAAGTAATAGTAGATTTTTAACAAAAGGATGAAAGTGATCTTTTTAATCTTTACGAGCACTAGAGAGAGAAAACAAGAGAGATGAAAAAACCTTCTGTAACGTTTGTCCCAAACCAGTAAACTTTGTCAAACTGAAACAGTATCTCATGTTGATGTAACAGACGCTTATGCTTCTAACAGACCACAGAACGTAGTCACATGTTTGTTCTAACTAATGCGATCACAAAGCGCTTATTAGGTTCATACCTTAAAGTAAACCTAGAAAGAACAATAGCCTTTCTTATGAGTATTTATTTTAATGAGATCTATAGTGATGGTTAACAGTGATTTTGTATCGTTGTAGTCGGTAAAATCATCACCGTCGAATCAAAAAAAAAATGTACCTTAACCAAAATATTACAGTACAAGCACTGCTGCTTGCCGGTAGGTTAGCGGATAACATAATCGTAGCGGTCCGAATGGACCATAGTATTATAATTGTATCGTAATTTTACTTATTAAAACTAATAGTAGTAGTAGTTATAGTTATTGAAAAAAATCGTGTCCGTAAGGATTATAAATCATTTGTAGGTCAATGCATTCCTTTCTATAATAAATTACCTGACTCAGTTTTAAAGTTACCATTTCCAGTACTTATAAGTTACTTGAAAAAGTCGTTGATGTGTAAAGCTTACTATAGGGTCGAGGACTATCTAACAGATAAAAATGCTTGGTCTAAACTTAACTAAACACCTAAATAACTGAATAATAAAATAGGCATAAAAAATATGTAAATATTGTATATTGTCTAGGGGACACGGTTTCTGTAGGAGAATGTATCGAAACTTTGTATGTGGTGGTTGTCTTGCACTGTCATAAGAAAGAATATTTTTTTTAAATATATATTTTTTATTAGTTAGTACTTCTTATTACTCCGTATGTTTTTTTTTAGTTTCGACACATTTTCCTGCTCAAGCTACGCTTGAATATATTTTATTTTTTATTTTATGTTAAATTCATTGTTTTATATAATGCTAGGTTAAGCTTTATAATTGTATAATGTCATAAGTAGTATTTAAAATTCTACTGACTGTTGAGTTTCTTGCGGCGTTTCTTCTCAGCAGTGGTCTCTTGCGAAGCGCTGGTAGATTTTTGACGTATAAAAGTGCCCGTGCAGCCTACTTACTGAATAAACATCTTTTATCTTTTATCTTATCTTAATGTTACAAGTATTAATTTGGTAATATTTTTCCTTCGTTAAAAGTTTAGTTGGTATATTTTCACTTAGATTTTGTCAATTAACAATAAAACCAATAAATTGCGTTTTCCTAATTCTTATCTAGCAGTGCTTTCAACCACAGAACTATATCGATATAGTTCTTTACTTTCAACAGTATGCGAGCAGCGTATAAAAGACAAGATGCGGCACTTAAGAATCGCCCTGGACTCAACCCGTTCAGCGCTAGCCGATAAACAATTGATTTCGTTGATCTAGCAAAGCTCTGTTCCCAGCAGACTACATTGTTTAACATTCCCTGTATTTATTAAACTAGTGACAGTTGCAGTGGCTCTCGAGTGGCATTGTTTTATGTCTGGAGTTAAAGAAGTTTGGAATAATAGAAAATAAATATCGGTGAACAATCTCACACGAATTGATCTCATCCCAAATTAGACTCCAGGCTTGTAGGTACAGTCGCCATCAGATATATGGTAGCGGTCAAGGTACTCAAATATTTCGGAGCAGCATTGAATTTCAATATATTAATTACGCTGGATAAGGTCTATAATATCGGCCCATATAATTCGTCATAAATTTAGGAGCAACGACATTTCAATAAATTCGTAACATACAATTAGGTAAAGATATCGGAACGGACAGAAGTCAAAAATATCGAAGCAGCCCGGATGATCATAAAGAGCGGAACATTTATGGTAAATATACCTTAAGTCTCTGTCACATAGTTCATATTTGAATTCGTTACTACACTCATGGACCAAATTAGCGGAACATGCAAAAATATAAAAATAGGCTGAGTTTGCAGCTTACTGAATAAGCTACAAATTGAGCTTATTTTTATTTTTTCGTCGTTCTGCTAATTTTGTCCATGAGTAGGTTGAGTAGGTAGGTTGTACATATTGACTTAAGTTGTCAATGTCAAAGATAATTTTGACCACTATTGTGGGTGAGTGAGTATTTTAGATACATGAGAAGTTTTCAAGTACCATTGCGATATATTGCTGTTATAAAAACATCGATTTTAAAGACATTCCCCCTTACTAATAAACGTTGAATAACAGTGGAATAATTAAACACTGTTTTGTCCTTATCTGTCGAATTCAAATTTCACCATGACAGATAAGGACAGAACAGTGTTCCACTGTTATTCAACGTTTATTAGTAAGGGGGGTTTAGTTAAAATATCCTTTCAATTGGCGATAGAGACATAAATATATTTGTCACGATGACAAGTCCACACTCTTTTCGGAGCATGTCACAATAATCCACTCTATTCTTAATTCAAATTGTTGACAACATATTAATCATGCGTGTCTGAAACCTTATTTTAATGGGTCCACCGTAAAGTATTTTGAACTATGTGACACAGACTTAAGGTATATTTTGCATAAATGTTCCGATCTTTATGATCATCCTGGCTGCTTCGATATTTTTGACTTCTATCCGTTCCGATATCTTTACCTAATTGTATGTTACGAATTTATTGAAAAGTCGCTGCTCCTAAATTTATGACGAATTATATGGGCCGATATTATAGACCTTATCTAGCGTAATTAATATATTGAAATTTAATGCTGCTCCGAAATATTTGAGTAGCTTGACCGCTACCATATATCTGATGGCGACTGTACGATGGATAGGTACTTATAAAGCAATGATAAACATACTTATATACAGAACGTACATTCATTCTTATTACTATCGAGTTACTAACCACCCTTAATTTTATTCAGTATGCAAGCTTTGTATAAAACAAGAGAGTCGGCACGTAAAAGGCCAGGGCACTATTGCATAATAAAGTACAAGCCAATACTATTAGCTTGTACTTTATTATGCAATCGGCCCCAGGGCGCCGTTTATCAAACGATTGTAACTTGTATTACAAACGGAAGTCTCTTTCAAACAATTTTGTATTAAAAAGGAGTGCCTTTCGACTGACCTAAAATTTTATGCGCTGAAACTTTTGGGCCGAAGATTTTTCCTATAATATTGAATGGCATACTTCTTTTTTTGCAAAAAGATTTTTTTCAATATTTTTTTTTTAATGTAAAGCACTTTTGGTCTTAAACTATTTCGTCTAAAATTTTAATTACTAAAAGTCGGACCGGTGGGCTAGCGTAGCCACCAAGTGGGTGCCGCAAAATGGGCGGCGTAAACGGGGCAGGCCTAGACGGAGATGGCGGGACGACTTGGACGCATTCCTCAACAACTGGCCGGAAGAGGCACCAAATAGGGACTCATGGAGATCAAGGGGAGAGGCCTTTGCCCAGCAGTGGGACACTCATACAGGCTAGGAAAAAAAAAAAAGTCGGTAGGTTAGGTCAGAATTGTGTTAAGGCGCGAAGTGCCATTATTAAGCGGAATAGGAGCTCTGCGAAGCGAAGCTCCGTCGACTTCGCCTCACGATCAGGGTTATTCCAAACAATTGTTATACCAAATATTTCGATCAAGAAAATTTCGACATTTAAGTCATCAGACGAAACGTTTGTATGCAAAAAACATGAGGCGAAACAAAAATAGGTCAATAAAATTTACACCAACCGATATACACTCATTAAAAAGACACTTTCCTTGTAAAGTTACAAGTTTTTGATGAAAAGGCCCCAGACGAACGACGCAAGCGCCTCTAATTCTTCCAATCTCCCTGGACTCAACCCGTTCCGCGCTAGCCGACAAACAATTCATTTCGCTAATCCAACAAAGCTCTGTTCTCGTCAGACTGTAACATTGTTCAACATTCCCTTTATTCCGTAAAATAAACGCTTCGGTGACAGTTGCAGTGGCTGTCGAGTGGCGTATTGTTCTAAGTCTGAAGTTAGAGAGGTTTTGAAAATAATTTACGTTTTAAGTACCTAGGCATTGTTAGGTGATACATTGTTTTAAAGTAACAGGATTTTCACAAATACCTCCTACATACATACACACATACGGTCACGCCTTCATCCCGGAGTGGGAAAGGCAGAGATACAGAATCACCAACAACTCTTAACAACTTGTTGTTAATTCTATAATCACCTTTTTTTTTTTTTTTATGACATAGAGAAGGCAAACGAGCACACAGGCCACCTGATGGTAAGCGGAAACTGTGACCCATAAACATTCGCATTCAGACTGAAGACTACTAGACTTAGACTGTAAATGCGTTGCCAACACTGAGGACTAAGATGGAATGCCTCTATGCTAGTCATTACACCGGCTGTCTTATCCCCAAACCGGAACACAACAGTGCGAACACTGCTGTTTGGCGGTAGGTTAATGGATAAGATGGTGGTAGCGATCCGGACGGACTCTGCACAGAGTCCTACCACCCGCAAAGCAGGCTAAACTAGACAGGCAGGTTATGTTTACCAGTGTTTATTAGTGACTGGTTGCAAGCTGATCGCCTAACAATACTACAAACCTTTTATCCCTTAGTCGCCTCTTACGACTTCCACAGGAAGGTATGGAGTGGCACTATTCTAAGCCGGCAAACGCCTCCTACAAAAACTATATAAATCGGAACTTAATCGCGTTATACTAACATTTAACATTTATTTATTTAACAAAAGCCGTCGTCACGAGAAACAAAAACGAGATCGTCGAGATAAATACAGTCAAGGAATTAAATCTGTCACCCACCTTAGTTTCAAAGTCAATCTGACACTCTACAGCAATAAGTTTGAGTTTCCTATCCATTACAAATGTCTTGGCATCTCTAATGACTGCAAATGAACTTCCGTACTTGATGAATTATTGTTTTAGTATGTTTGTTTAACGATGTTAATATTTATTCTCTTTCTGTTACCATACCAATAAACCGCTAATTTTGATATCATTAACGTTAATACAGTGCAAAACATTGTCATGGTGATAACAGTTCTATAGTAACCATTACAGTATTTCCATGAAATTCGAACACGAATCGATCTAAAACTTATTTGAAAATGTTAATGCTTATAAACTCTTAAAAATAAATTAAAATCACAAATTTAAAATCACCTGAACTTTATTATAAAAAAAACTTCCTTACTGTTATCTTTTAATTAAAAGGCATTTAATCTTTGGACTGTGAAGTAGGGCAAAGGTTATTTTAACCTAAGTGACGAAACAAACATAAGGGTCAAACGGAAAAAAGGGAAAGCAGATTTTTTTTTATCGCAGCTGTGCAGCACAGTAAAATTTTATACCTTAAATAGAGACGCTTGAACTTCTTTCGTGTAGAGTTTCTTTGGAAAAATACCCTATTGATCCGATTAATTTACAGCACGTAACTCATCATCTCCTAGTCCTTATCCCAATCATCTGGGGTAGGCACAGCCATTGTCTTCCACATATCTCTATTAGCTGTCATCTCAGCGTTCACTCCCTTCTTTATTAATTATATCACTCTTTACACAATCTATCCATCTCTTTTTAGGTCCTCTTCTTGCTTTATAACCCTCCACATTCTTCACTCTCACTTAAAACTCTTCTCGTAACATGAATTTCATTCCTCCTCATGACATAAAGTCGGTGATCGAATTCGAAATCAAAATCCTAACCTCAACTGGCCCACCGAACCGAATGGTTTGATTATCAATAAAACTTATCATAATATTGCTGGTTACACGAGTTCTCATTCATGTATTTATAAAATAACTAAATAATCAAGAGGGATCTGTCAGATTTTGATCTCGAAGAACACCAACTTTACCTATACCTTCCATTTTTTTTTTATCACTGGCGCTACGTGCTAACATCCAATTCAACTTTTAATTAATAGCAGGTAATTTTTAGTTTAATACTACTAACTACTATTTTTATGTTATATTTTTACGAAAATTTGATTGCATATTGATTGCATTCCCAATGTTTATTATTTTCGAAGCAGTTACATTAAAATAAGTCGTTAAAATATAAGTCTGATCTAAACCTTGAATGAAGTTTCCTCCACAGTAAAGTACTATTTTTTTAGCCGAAAGATCACCGTGTCAATATTTAACACTACTTAGGGCTTATTAGGTATTAAATTTCATTAAGTGCCCGGCCCTAAGCTTTGTGTTAACTAAGTAAGCCGCAAGAAAGGTTAGAGAAGACAAACCTTTCATTTTGTACACAAACGCTTCCTAAGAGGGCAACCATCATGTGTATTCACAGATTACTTCATTGGGAATTTATGAAGAGTGTTTATGTATTTTCGGTTTAAATGAATATGCACTTATCAGGTGCCCTGTGTGTTAACCATCAACGCACTATGAACCTATTTTGGTAAATGTAAGCTTTGTCACTTTCTGTCACATGCAAATGTTATAATGACCGTTAAGGACAAAGCATTGGTCATATTTTAGCTATTGTTCGTTTATGTTTTGACTAAGAGGGCTAGCGTTTTAACATGATAAACGACATGGATAGTCTCACGAAAATATTGAATCCAAGACATAAACAGTCAGATGTCTAAAGACTTGTTAAAAAAATCCCATTATACATGTCTTTAAATATATCAACAGTCAATACACATTTAACAAACTTGAAGCAATGTGCACGTTGTTAAATATTCCAAAACATTTTGAGATCAAGAAATTAATGAAAACATTGTCAATAATATTTGAGAGCACTGAGAATGTTCTTACTCTGGTAATCCATCATTTTATCAAATTTCACTTCATCTATTATATTATTTCATTATTACGCTATCTGCTGAAACCATGATGTTCTCAGGATATCTTAAATATAAATTACGTAGGTTAGGTTAGGTTGGACTTGTAAGTAGCAAAAAGTTAACTCAAGCGGCGTGAAATGAAAATTGTTCGTACGAATGATTCGTTCGTTAAAAGGTGTTTATGTAAAATAAGAAAGTCAAAGTTCTTTATTCTTCAATGTAGGCATAATAAAATGCACCTATGAATGTCAAAAAGCACAGGCTCGAAAAATAAAACCTTTGCCCCGAGAAGAAAATCGGCAAGGTATAATTTTTCCAACACAAGTTTATATCATACATAAAACAATATCACAGTATTTTTTACAATAAGTTTTTTTTATGTCAAAGAGAAGGCAAACGAATGCACAGGCCACTTGATGGTAAATAGAAACAGTGACTCATAGACATTCGCTTCTCAAGACTGCAAGCCTAAGACTGCAAATGCGTTGCCAACCCTGAGGACTAAGATGGAATGCCTCTATGCTAGTCATTACACCGGCTGTCTTATCCCCAAACCGGAACACGACAATGCGAACGCTGCTAATTTGGCGGCAGGTTAATGGATAAAATGGTGGTAGCGATCCGGACGGACCCTGCACAAGACCCTACCACACGCAAAAACTTTTTTAAGCGTAGGACAATTTAAGCGTATAGTACTCATACAAGAGGTTCCCTCTTACTCCTTCCCAAAATTAGAAATGCGACACAATGTGATAAGTTTCTTACTTACAAATTAAGTTAACCTCAGTCGATAATAAGCTTTAAGTAGTTCTACTATCTTAAGTGCTAGCGTGCATACCCAACCAACTAGGCGACCATATCTGCATCCCACAGCCTACACCAGTAATCTCATAGACCTCTAATTGAGTTGGTCCAGCCGTAACGCAATTTCTGCAGCACGGACCTTCCTCCTAATCCTGCTAATGTATGGACGTCCATCGCTTGGCTTCATACGTACATAGGTATGGAGACAATTAGTTTAGTACCTGCAAGATCAAACGTCACTTGAGTTACGAGTATGAGCTATCTCATAATTGGATTGCCATGAGATGTGAGTTAGGCCTCTATTCTACTAGGTAAAATGCGGTTATTTTGACACTCACCGCCTGTTTCCCGTTGACCTTAAATCTATACTAATATTATAAAGAGGAAAGATTAGATTGTTTGTCCTGAATATATGTCTTATAGCACTAGTAAAGGAAAAAATCCGAAAACCATTTTGTAAATAGTTAGGTACAGTCAATGACTTGAATTGTTTTACATGGCAATTAATCATGGGTTTTATACGACAAAGTCCTATAGTGGTATATCAATTAAAGTCCGTGACCGTACATCTTCAAAATACTATTATATTTAATTCTTAATTTTAATTTGGCATTTGTTTACATCTCCGAAAATGTATTATTTATTTTAATCCGACATTTTGATATATTTAATTATTATTACTACTGGGACCTGTACATCCCTGTGATATTTAAATTGTGTAGCTTAAGTTTAGTATTGTAATAAGTGATTTATTTAGAAAACTTTAAAATTAAACAAAAAACGTAATGCTGTCCCATGGTTAACCGACAAACTGTTGGAGTATACCCAGAAACACAGGGATTTGCATGAAATACGTCGTCAGTACCCTAACAATGAAATAATAACGGAATGTATAGATAAATATTATAATTTAATCAAAACTGAAACGTTGCGAGCTCGACAAACCCACATTGAGCAAAGACTAGCAGGTAGCAAAAACCCATGCCAGGAAATTTGGAAGATAGTTAACGAGGAAGTAGGCACAAAAACCCGTCCAAAGAATATAAACCTCAGAGACCCAACAACGCAAATGATTATTAATGATAAAGATATTCCTGACATGTTTAATTCTCACTTTTTGAACATAGCCTCAAAACATGTCATTGACATTAATCAGTCCCTGAGCCAGAGTTACCTCCGCAGACACCTGCACGACGCGGACGTGCCCGCGCTCGTCCTGCCCGTTGTCACGAGGGACATGCTGGACCAGGTGCTACAGTCTATGTTCAAAACGCGTAAAACAATTGATACTTATGACATTTCACTTGACATTTTATTATTTATTTGGCCGATTATTAGTGATATTTTAGTTAGATTAGTTAATTATATTTTTGCTACTGGCGTATACCCTGATGTCCTTAAAAGTACCAGAGTGTGTCCAGTGTTTAAGGGAAAGGGAGACGAGTGTGACGTCAACAACTACAGGCCGATAACAATAGTCCCTACAATTTCTAAAATAGTGGAGTCAATCCTGTCGTCGCACATCATGAGCCACCTGGAGAATAACGACCTTTTGACAGACCGGCAATTTGCTTATCGGCAGAAGACCTCAACGACCGCGGCAGCGTGTAAAATATTTGACTGCATTGTTACTGGTCTGGATGAGAGATACAAGGTGGCGGGTATTTTATGCGACTTGTCTAAGGCCTTTGATGTGATCGATCATGGAATGCTTCTGGACAAGTTGCATCACTACGGCATCAGTGATGTCAGCCACTGTCTACTCACGTCGTTCCTGTCCGGCCGTCAACAGGCAGTTAAGTTGTCCGCAAACGGCAAAAGAATGCAGTCTACGAGCGGAAGTGTGGGTCTTGGGATCCCTCAAGGATCGGCATTAGGGAACACACTGTTCTTGATTTACGTAAATGACCTTCCGACAGCCATTACAGCTGGCCTTTCAGTGCTCTTTGCGGACGACACGACTGTCGTGGTTAGTGCGCGCACGTACGAGCAGCTTGGGGAGAATATTCATGGTGCGTGCCAACAGTTGCAGGCGTGGTTTTCGGCAAACGGTTTGGTATTGAACTTGTCGAAATCCAACACCATGGTTTTCTCGGGCCGAAGTGTATCCCTTCCTCCGTGCGTAGCAAATGGTCCGATGCCGATATGCAATGAGTGTAGGTTCTTGGGCTTCACACTTGACTCTAATCTTAACTGGAAGTGCCATGTCGACAAATTGTGTAACAGACTGAGTGGTGCAGTCTTTGCGTTACGTAAACTGGGAAGGCTTATTGCAAATGATGCCTTAAAACAGGTGTACTTTGCTCATTTTCACTCCCTGATGTCGTACGGTACGCTCCTATGGGGAAACTCCACGGATGCCAACAGGATACTTATTATGCAAAAGCGTGCCTTACGCACGTTAGCCGGGGTGAAACCCAGGCACTCTTGCAGGGGCCTTTTCGTAACGTACCGCATAATGACGCACTACTCGGTTTACTTATTTCAAACAATAATGTTCGTCAGAAATAATATTTCATCCTTCGCACGAGTCAATATTCCTGGCAAGGAGCTCCGCCACACCGGGCGTTTGAGAACAGTTCCCCGTCGCATGGCACTTGCGGCTAAGAACCCGCGTGTCATCGGTCCCACATTCTATGAGCGTCTACCCGCTAAACTTAAAAATGTAACATCCGACGAAGCATTCAAACATCAGCTGAGAAACCTTTTATTGGATAATCCATTATACTCTGTCGACGAATATATGCAACTTAAATTGTAAAATTATTATTGATATTTGACCTTTATTAGTTTTGTGTATTGACATCGGAAACTGACCATTTATTACTTGTTTATCATTGTTGTTTTTGATTATTTGAGTGTTTTTTATATTATTGTATTATTTTAATATTATTTTATCAATTTGTATTAATGTTTTGTTGACGATATCAATGTAATTTCGTATTTTTTGACATGCAATGCAATCTATATTGTAACATTACATTGATAAATAAATAAACTAAACTAAACTAAACTAAAAAACGGCTTACTGTTGAGTTTCTTGCGGCGCTTCTTCTCAACAGTGGTCTCTTTGGAAGCGCTGGTAGACTCAGACTTGTAAAAGTGCCTACTGGCCCCTATTTCACCAAGCTTGACAAGTTCGACAATTGTCTAAATTACGTGACAATTGTATTTCATGAAACAGCAATTGTAATAATCAGGTGACAATTGTCGAATAGTCACGATAAGTGTTGTTTCACAAATCTCTACATTATTAAACCACGCTGACAGGTGCGAAAATAATAATAAAAAAATGACATTTTTGTATCGTGAAATGGCAGTTGTCAAAATTCTGATACAATTGTCACGTTGTCATGACAAACGATAGTCTTTATATTTTTAAATGTGTAAATCAACCGTATGTTGATTGTTGAAAGGCGTCCACCATTACCGCGTACTTAGTCCACAAATTATACAACAATAATTATTATATTAGTTTGGAGTGTACAAACTAATTTTTATTTGATTTATCAATCGCTCAACAAATGAAACACACACATGACTATACACACTTTTTTTCAGTAAACGAGAGCGGTTAGCTTGGCTGTATGGATAGTTTCCTCAGTCTTGTCGACTATATGCAATTATTCTCACTTTAAAAAAAACTGTAGCAAGAAACAAGGTTACTATTTTTTTAATTTTGATGGATGAATATGAGACACTACCCGTGTTCGTTTTTTAAAAGTAAGTTTTCCGATCATGTTTGGGTAAATGTATTTTTATTGATACTAGCCAGTGTTTATTTTTTAATTTCAAAGTACGTGTGTTTTGGAAGCGAGCGTTTTCGAGTTTGTCCGACTAATAGTACATTGTGCATCAAGGTCAGTATGAAGGGAATTACTAACGAGAGTGTTAGAAGCCCGACGCCGAAGGCGGAGGGCTTTTAATGACTCGAGTTAGTAATCCCCTTACTGCCTGTGATACACACAATGGTTTTCATCACATTTGCGAGGAAAAAAAACAAAGAGAAAACACTTTAACTCTGCAAAATATAAAGAAATAACTTTTGAGAAACGGGAACGTAAATGGAAACGATATTTTTTTTGTGACCTCTACCACAGATAATAACTGCGTTTAGTTTCGACCTGGATTCGAGCCAGATTTAGCCAATTTGATAAAAATGTATAATTAATAAAATTAATGATAAATGTTGATATAAACTTGAAATAGGTATAAAAATAATGAAGTTTAATGAAGCGTATAGGTTTTGTGTAATGTAAGTTAGTCTATAGCTAATTTTTAAAGATGAAATTAGAATCCGATTTAATTTTTGGCTGAAAATTAAACCTCCTTAGTCAGAAATGATGTACGAAAGAGCTGCAAATTTTAAAAAGAAAGTCATTACTCCCTAGGGATGACAAACTCGCCATAATTCCCGCGGGAACAATTTAGGCCATTGTCCTTCTGTATACAGGCATGGAATAACACCATTTACGAGCAAGTGTGATGAAAATATAATTACCAATTACAAAACTTAATACTTAATTAAGTACACCGATGGTTTATTATAAATTGGCTTTTTATTTTTTAACGTACGCTCGAGAACCGCTTAAATTTTAAATACATATATAGTTGTGGATATAAACTGACACTGGCTGAATACGAATACCTTTGATCACTTTGCATGAAACTTATTTAAAACTATTAAACTATTTCCCGCGATTTTAGCCACAAATAAGTAAATCATTTGCAATTTGCAATTCCTTTCGTGCACCATTTTTTAAAGTGCCTTGATTAAAACCATTGCAATATGGATATAACAATTTAACATTCGACATGAAAATCAAGAAATGGAAAGAAATAGCTGACGTGGTATTGTGACCCTGAAACCATCCAATGCAGTGTGCAAAGAATTTGTTGACAAGGCGTTAAAGCTTTATTTTTTGTAGTTGGGTGATCTATAACTGCACCGATTTTATTTATTAAATATTCTACACTGGTTTTACTAATACGATTTTTTTTCTTGAACGCAAAGGCAGTGACGTCAAAGGAGAAATTTATTCGTTCTTTATATATTCTCCTATATATGAACTCATCTAAATCACTGTCACTACTACTCCTTTAGCCATTTTGTAACTAACAATGAAAACACTACAATTGTAACGCAAGCCTGACACAGCTCTTATCTCATGTCAATAATTACCGACAAATTTGCAAATATTTCGATATGGAAAAATTTACAATTGTTTCTCAACATAATTGTCCTTAAAATAAATTATGGACAATTGTCACGCGTTGCACACTGTAATTGTAGATGTCCATAGAAATAAAATTAGATTTGTGTACTTGTCACCTGTTACTGGACAATTGTCCGAGACACTTGTCGACACCTGTCACCAGACATATGTCATTGACAATTGTAACTTGGTGAAATAGGGGCCAGGGCCTACTCACAAAACTTTTTTTTAAATAAAAATAAAAATATTATTTTTTGGATACAGGGATTTCCGATTTATCTCTTTTAAAACGAGGAAAATATTCGAGGACCAATTCCCGTGACAAACTATTTATATACCTACAAAGTCGGTACGGAACCCTCGGTGCGCGAGTCCGATTGGCAGTTGACCAGTTTTTTCATCTAAGGTTATTGTTTAACTAGCTGTTGCCCGCCACGTACGAGCAGAGAAATAAAACATAGCTTGTGTTCATGAGGAATAATGTAGGATTTTAATGGTGAATGAATTATTCAAATCGGTGTAGTTGTTTCGAAGCCTGTTCAATGCAAACAAACAAACAAGTACGAATAGCGAATCTAATACGAATGAATGAAAACCAACCAACAGAAGCAAACATTTTTTTTTATCAAGTTAGAACTATTCTCCAGAACGCAATTACAATCAAATTAATTAAGACCTAACTCTACAAGGTTTCTTTTTAATTACTTCCCTGCGCTGAGCTCTTAGTCCGCCCGTTTCCTTCGCGTTTCCGTCTTAGAAGTTAGAACTCCCTCCTGTATTGGTTTTTTTACAATATTGTGACCCACCACTAAGGGTGATGTTTATTTTTAACCGTGCACTTCTTTACTTTGTGTAACTTGACTACTTCGATCTGGTCGCTTCTATGTTGTGTATTTCATCATAATATGTATAGACGAGCGTGAGTTTAGCATTTGTCATCGAATCATTGAGAAATGTACGCTGAGCTACGATGCTAACTCATAGTAGTTTTTATTTTCTTCTAATTCAAAATGTATGGAGTTGACATAGACGGGCCAAGTGATCCGTCACTCCTATACATTCTGTCAATTTTCTGAAATTGCTGACTTAATAAATAAACGAACTTTGACGTTTGTTTTTTTTGAATAATAAGTCAAAAGTAAAAAATCAAAACAAACTGACTTGTAATTTTGCATACTTATATAATTCTGACAAAACTATAATGTGGTGTAATATGATCATTAGGAACTCCTTAAATACAGATAGTAGCTGATATTTTGACAGTGTTTAATTATCAGTGATAAGAACACAGTTGGCAATAATAACCGAAGTTCAACTTTTTTAAAATCTTATAACCATTATCAATGTGCTCAACAGTTCGTACACGACAGTCGTTATGTTTTTTTTAAATCTTTTATTTATTGAGGCTTTAAGTACACATACGTGACTAAGGGCATTGATAAAAAATATAAATCTAAGCTTCATTTTAAAACCACCAACATAAATCTTTTAAAACATCAAGAGTGATCAAATCTACTAAGTCTCGTAATACAGACCAATGCCTTCAGGCCGGGTCCGTATAAGCAGATATTGGAATTCCTTCCGCTCGTTTTATTGGCTTTTCGCTAATAACTGGACGTCAACGCGCCGCAATCACGGCGTGTTAGGACTTTAATTCTGCTGCTTTTAATTTATCCTTAATAGGATACATTCATTAATTTTATCACAGCTTCAATAAAAACTGATTCATATAACAAACAGTTGACAAAAATAAGTGTTTGAATAGCTATAAAAATATCCAAGATATAAGCACAATTTGTTCCTCTTTCTAGAAAACCTTAATTTTAAAATGGAGTTTATATGGCTGATCTGAGACTGAAGTCACAGGGCATGTCCGATTTCTCTGTTTAATTAGCAGTTTATTATGCTTGTATCATCCGTATTTCTTGGTAGATTTTTATATTGATTTTACTTTTGGTGATCTCTTTTACGGTATTTTCATATTTTGGTGAGAACTGCGATTTAAAACATCTAGGGTAAAGTCACCAGTGGACAGCCAGAGACCTGTAGTCGGCCTCTGCTATTTTACACTCCTTGCACTCATATAAGGTCGACTACTGGTTTCCGGCTGACCACTGGTGACTTTACCCTATGCATTTCCCCATTCGGTATCCAGACAGAAGAGTTTTTAGAGTTTGCAGTAGAGCATTGTTGAACTAATTTCTTTGCGTTTCGACACATTTTACTGTACTTTCATAGGTCTTCCTCTTCCATTTAATGTCTAAAGCATATTATAGGGTCGAGGACTATCTAACAGACAAACATGCATGGCCTAAACCCGAAACTTAGTCATTCATAATTTGTTCAAATGCAAAAGCTTTATCCTGCTTTTTCTTGTGTGGGGGACACCGTTGATGCAAGAAATCATATCGAATTTTATGTGTTTATCTTGCACCATCTTTATATACACACAAGTAGTTGATTCTATTTTTTCTTTTTTCTTTTCTCTCTCTATCTCTCCCGTAAGATTTTTGGCATTTTTTCCTGCTGAACTACACATGTCATTTGATATTTTATTTAATTTAATATTTGTAGCTTTATATAATGCTAGACTAAGTAGTACCATTGTAATATGAAATATGAATTATGTTTAAAAAATGACTGACTGCTGAGTTTCTTGCGGTGTTTCTTCTCAGCAGTGGTCTCCTCTTGGGAAGCGCTGGTAGATTATTGACGTGTAAAAGTGCCCGAGCGGCCTTACTGAATACATTTCTTTTATATTTTTTATCTTTATCATTATAGCCTTTCACATTCTGACATTCATATTAAGGACTCTCATTACAATTTGTAAGCTGTCTAATTAAATTAAATCACAGTAGCTCTCAACGTAAGCAATCCAAACAATTACCAATACTCCGATCTGAATGCAGTTGCTAATTGCATTCTGCGAATAATTAACAAAGCAAGCATGCGGCTGCAGAAGCAATTGCACTATGTAATAGGTTTGGCTACATACTGTTACACATTGTTCAATGATTGGTAATTAAATTTTGACAATTGGAAGTTCAAGTCCATTTTTTTATTGGATTACGGAACAAGATTTTATTCGACTCGGTAAAACAATATTGCTATGGACGTGTTATAGTATTTAACACTAATGACATGTTTAGACCACGCGAGCTAAGCGAGGGTTTTTTTTGTAAGGTGACGCTTTAAATGCTGGCATATTTAGCCATCAGAATTAAACTCAAAACTATTTTAAAACTAATCGGACTATGCATAATAAAATAAACTCATCATTATTATAATTAAAAGATTCTTATTCGTAATCATTAAGCGTGTTTCATGAAATTTAATCGTTTCTTTTTATATTTTTGCACAGTTGTCATTTTGAGGTTATTTCCACGCCCTACAAATTGTCTATACGCAACCACTGGAAATGGCGGTCATCGTCCATTCACACCGTGATTGGTTGTTTAGGGGTTAACAAAGAAAATTAAAAAATAATTACATTTTAATCCCTAGAGATTAATAAGGAGCTTTAGTCCCGATGTGCAGAGACTAAAGTAACCTTTTAAGAGCATAAAAAGTGAAAAAATTAATAACTTTCACTAGTTAAGATGTATTTTACCAATGTCGAGTTATTCAGAGACACTCCCGTGAAATTAGAGAAATAAGTCCATGGGTATCACACGCGAGAACCATTGTTCGGGAAAAGAACATTTTCTCTTGTGGGCTAAACAGAAGCACATGGAATTGACAGCGTTAAAATCGGTCACCTTGGAACGGCACGACTGTAACTGGTTTTTACGCAAACATTTTATGAATATTTTTTTTTCTAAAGATGTTCGTCGCATTTTGTCCACCACCCTAAAAAATGATATTTTAGGCAGGACAAAAAAGTGTTACTTTCACAATCTCTCACTCCAAATCCAATCTTCCTTATAATCCTGCAAAGTCTATTACTATAGTGAATATGGCACGCCATCTCCACTCGCGGTCCGATCGCACCATTACCACCTTTATAATAATAAAGGGATGAAACCGGGTTCAAATATGACGTAAAAACATAAGAAAATACTGCCTTCGTAAGCCAGTGTAAAACTCGAGTAGCAATACCAACCTTATTATTAGCAGACGAGAATTACTGCTTTGGTTCTTGCATTTGAGATACTGCTTATTAGCTTTGGGGGGCAGAAATAGTCGTGGTCGTACTCGTAGCCTTGCTACAAAATGCTACAGGTTCCTTCGGAGCTACTAAGAAAGCTACGGCGTAGCCACATCGTAGCATCATTATTCAAAGTGCTGGAACACAAGCGCTTTGGTAAATGATATTGTCTCTCGAAGTGAATAATTATGCTCAGATTCATTATTTATTATTTAGTTTTAAAATATGATATAGATTTAGTTATATTGAAATATTTGAAATATGATTCTAGACTTGAATAATATCTTGAAGGTAGTATCGGGTACCTCACATACATGTAAAACAAAAGTATACTTGGAAAATTCGTTTATAATTTTTGCTTTTCGAGATATTTTTTTGTGTCGAAACTTACACTGTTTTTTTTCTTTTCAATAACCAAAAATATTCCTTAATTATTATATGGCTTTAATATTTTAGAAATTTAACATCACATGATTAAAACCAATCAACAATAGGTACAACAAATAAAACCACTTGCCTTGTACCGATTAGTTCCATGAAGTTTTAAAATAAAACTTAATCTAGTTTCAAGTTGTCTCTTTTATAAATGTGTCTCACAATGTAGTGGAGATTCCTTTGTCGGTCGGTGTTCCAGTAATTGTGTTATGGTTCGTCGTGTAACTTATTTTTATAACATTCTGAAATTGTTACGAGTTCAGTGGCAAAAATGCGATGGAGGGTCTATTCCAACAGAAGAACATATGATATTTTCAATTAATGTATAATACAAAAATCCATGATGGGTATTCAACTGATCATTTTTGTTTTCAAGAGCTAAAATCTTGCAAATTATGGTTATTAATTATGATTTAATCATGAAAAATCAAATTTTGTATAGAATAGTATTTAATAAAACTTGTATTCAGACCTTAAAATCCATAGTTTTAAAATAAAATAAAATAATTTTAGGTTTTTTATAATGTTTTTTTTGTATTATTATGGTTTTTATACTTTTATATTTGAATACTTATTGTAAAAAACCTAATTGACAGAAAATTTAATAATTTACTGAAAAATAATAATAAATTAGAATACATAGGAATATTTTTGAAAATACAAGCCAAACACTGATTTTCATGTAAAAATTACTACCTATACATACTTTAGCATTTGTCTTACTGCAATAAAGCAATAACTAAATCAAAAGCTAGATTTAAAAACCAGACTGCATTTTTTATACCATCGTCGATATAACTATGTTAATAAATATAATTTTGCCATTTGTTGTTATTTCAATTTGAAAAGTTTACGTATTCTATGCCACAATGGTGAAAAGATTCAAACGATACACACATCTAAATCGGTTCAGGCGTTTAGAAGTTTTGGTGGGATAAAGGAACATGACTGAAAACATTACACTGCTTTTTTATTTATTTATTTATTTATTTAAGGAGAACCAACAGCTTTAACAATTTCTATAGTAACTTAAATAGAGGTACAGAGCCAATTACAGGAACTCACAAATAGATATAAATTAGGAAATATACACCTTAGTGCCACGCACAACAGGGCCATACCCAAATAAACATTAAACAATAAAACAATGCACAATAAAACACCTAAAAGAACTTAGCTCGCTTATCAGTTCACAACTTGAAAACCGCTCATTCAAAACACATTTAAGTTAATTTTCGCCTCACAGAAGGAATTACACAGTTAAATATATCAATATCAAGCTCTCTCGTCAAATTATTAATTCTTAGACTAGCACGGTTAAGAAAACTATTCTGTCTGTACTTGGACAGTGTACGCTTAAGAGCAATGGGAGGGAAGTGTCTTTCGGACCGAGAGGGAGTAACGAAGGATAGTTCCTGGAGCAATTCAGGACAGTCAATGGCGCCAGTTGTGATTTTAAGAAGGAAAATAGTGTCAGCTGTATCACGACGCTTAATTAACGGGACCAGATGGTGCCCCTTACAAATACTTAATAATTAATAACAATAATAATTAATAATAATAATTTAATAATAATTTACTTAGTAATTAGATGAAATTGTAGGGACACTTTAGTTTGTAACTCAGGAATGTAACATTTTTTTTCTGGACACGTTCAACCCTGTCTATGTAAGTATTGTAGCACGGATTCCAAACTTGAGACGCATATTCAAGTTTACTCCGAACTAGTGTACAAAAAAGAATGTTAAGTGTTTTAGCCTGACTAAAATAAACAGAATTACGCATTATAAAACCTAGCGTCTTCAATGCACTACCGATGATGCCATCAATATGGGTGTTAAATAGAAGTTTAGAATCATGAACTACCCCCAGGTCGCGCAGTTTTTTGGGCAGTCGTGTAATAAAACCAAGGGAACTATCCAAAGCGCTATGGATCGAAGGTCATTTAAACATGGAACCACTTAAGAGAAATCGACACGCCTGGGGCTCTACTTTGAAACTACGAAGTTTCGTTGTCTCTATCCTTTTGTCACGCTTTAGTCACAAATGGCGAGAAGGGATTGTTAGCAAAAATATCTCAAATATATGACACATTAAAAACTAGTGTATTTGTTTAGATTAGTAGGTTTATCGATGTTCAGTACCCATAGTACTAGAGCGTAGTTTGGAATTAGGTCAATTTGTGTGTGACTGTCCTCAGTTTTTAGTGTTTTAATTTTCGATTTGTATTTATGGAGTGTGTATGAATGTATAATGTATATGTAACAGTGTGGTTATGGTGAAGTATACAATTTATTATTATTTCGTTTTTATTTTCAATACTTTATAATAACATTTTTCAGGTATAGCAATTCATAATTTAATGATGAAACCATAATGTTGTATTCCAAATTGTCTTTTTTTTTTGTGATGAGCGTGAGAATTTGTTACTGAGTCTTAGATCTTTTCAATGTAAGTATTTAAGTAGTCTTTTTTTATGTAACTTAGCATCAGTTAATTATGATTAAATCGTTTCTTATGAGCAAATTACGGTGCGACCTCACCGACGCGTAAAATACGGTGTCGTTGCATAAACAAAAGACGGGGTCATAGTAAAAACATGGCGCACCGTAATATACGCACCGCAAAGCAGCGCGGCGTACGGTTGTAAGTCTGTTGATCACTGTCTAGTAGCTATTGTACCAGATACCCTAGACACGTCGCTCAACGCTAACGTAAACTATTTTCGAAAACGTAGGCACTCGACGCGACCGTCTGACAGCTTAGGTCAATACATTTTAAATAACGATAACGAACTCCTAGAGCTTAGTATTCAATTAGCTCAATTTACCTACGATTATCCCTGGTGTTAATAAATAAAAAACATGGTTCAATACACTCTCGACAAGTATCTGACGTAAAACCGACAAACTGCCGATATTATCGAAGCTCTAATAAATCATAGATATCTGAATTGACAGGTTACACGAGTGTACCAGTTATCGTGTAATAAACATGAAAATATCGTTAAGGTCGTATATTACACTAGTTTGAGTTGATAGCTTAGTCATACATGTCAGCCGAAAGACGTCCACTGCTGGACATAGGCCTCCCCCAAGGCTTTCCACTCAGACCGGTCTTGTGCTTTTTGCATCCACCGCGGTCCCGCGATCCTGACGAGGTCGTCACTCCATCTTGTTGGAGGCCTACCTACAGCTCGTCTTCCGGTCCGCGGACGCCACTCCAGAACCTTCTGACCCCATCGGCCATCAGTCCTGCGAGCAATGTGCCCCGCCCACTGCCACTTCAGTTTAGCTATTCTTCCCCCCAATGGATAGCTTAGTCACCCTCAGTAAAAAAAAAAACGTTAGAACAACAGGTATCTGGCAGTTATTTATCTACCCTTTATTATCTTTACCATATACCTATAACAATACATTACAAGTACATTACGTAAAATTAAATTGAAATCACATAAATACGTTTCCGCAAAAACCGCGTCCTTTTCTGATATTGCTCAAGATATTGTCAAAGTTTCACCATTTGCGACACGCCGTGCCCTCGCGTCATTTAATAACTAATGCTTCCAAAACTATATTTCGTTTGAAATCTCTTCCTATAATTTTATATATGAACCTACTTGTCTTCGTTTGTAGTACCTATTTTTAGATATAATGTTTACCAAGTCTTAGAAAAATTCGCGCGAATAAAAATGCCAATTAATAAAATTAATCTCTAAAGAAGCAGGCAGTATTCTTAGTGAGACTAAACAGGGAATGAACAGCTCACAGCAACTCACCTTACAATTCAACTACGAAGTATTTACCGGAAAACTAAAGATGACGCGTGTACCTAAGTATCAGTAGGCATGCAAGGCTGACTTAGGTACCGCTTTTGTTGAGCTACTTTCAGACTTTGACATTATTATAAAGATTTTAGTTAGAACAAATGCACCCCTGTATTAAAATTAACAATAGTTTTATCAAAAGCATTGGGGATAAATGGTAAAAAATATGATAGTAGTATTAATAGTAGTTGATGTACAGTCGAGGAATTTAGTTGTTTATCACATGTTATTAGTCGTGTCGCGTTGGTAAAATAAAATCGCTATTCAAAAATTCCGCGTCCGTAAAGTATATAAATCATATTTTGTTGGTCAATGCATTCATTTCTATAATAAATTACCTGACGTAGTTTTAAAGTTGCCCTTTCCAGCACTTAAAAAATAGTTGAGAAAGTTCGTTAATGTCTAAAGCGTATTATAGGGTCGAGGACTATCTAACAGACAAAAATGCATGGCCTACACCCGAAACTTAGTCAATAGTAATTTGTCAAATGCAAAAGCTTTATCCTGCTTTGTCTTGTCTAGGGGACACCGTTGATGCAGAAAAACATATCGAAACTTTTATGTGGTCGTCTTGCATAATCTTATTACACATAAGTAGTTAATTATATTTTACCTTTTTTATTTTTCTTTCTCTATCTCTCCCGTAAGATTTTTGGCATGTTTTCCTGCTGAACTACGTATGTTATTTGATATTATATTTAATTTAATATTTGTAGCTTTATATAATGCTAGACTAAGTAGTACCATTGTAATATGAAATATGTTTAAAAAATGACTGACTGCTCAGTTTCTTGCGGCGTTTCTTCTCAGCAGTGGTCTTGGGAAGCGCTGGTAGATTATTGACGAGTAAAAGTGTCCGTAAGGCCTACTTACTGAATAAAATTCGTCTAAAATCTTTTTTTTACAATTTCCTTGACTATATTATGTTGATCTCATTATTATTTAGCCTAGTTGGGAGGTAGCTCTGCCTACGAAGTAACCGGTCCTGGGTTCAATTCCTAGGAAAAGCCAATATTTGTGTGATGCACTCGAGTACCTATTTGTATGTATGTATGTATGTAAACACTTTATTGTACATAAGAAAAACGAGAACAATACAATTATTAGAAAAGTTTGTACAAAGGCGAACTTATCCCTTTAAGGATTCTTATCCTCTTCCAGCTAACCCTTGAGAAATTGAGAAAGTGAAAGTTTGTGCATTGAGTAAGCAAGTGTACAAATTTATATAGAAGAACATTATTACCTAACCAATAAAGCCTATATAAATAAAATATTTATATAATAATAATAACAATAATACATTCAAATATCTACATAAATAGATACAGAAATATACCTATATTAATACTTAAATATACATACATAAACTATATTTTATTAACCTAGAGGATAGTTTATGTTTAGGAGAGAGAGTCAAGCCAGAACTTCTTTAAATTGCCTTTTAGGGAATCTACTGTTTGTGATTGCCTTATGTCAGTTGGTAGCCGATTCCACAACCTGACAGAATGCACCGAGAAGGATTTGGAATAGGATTTGGATTTGTTTCTGTGTCCTGGATGTTTCCTATACATATATCTTTATATAAGTCTGTCTTTCCAATCCCTATAGAGAACAAGCTTAGTTTGTGACTAACTCATTTTTTACGAGATTGCCCCCTAATATTTGTTATTATAGTTATTTATTTTGACTAACTCTTATGAGGTTTCTTTCGAGCGTTTGTTTGATTAGTGTTATGTGAATCTTGTATCATTCCCTGAGGTCCAATTTACAACAGTGCTTGTCTGTGCTGGGGTCTTCGCGTTTTTTTTTTCTTTAAAGCATTAGGGATTAAAAACATTCGTAAAATACTGTGGCAGTTGGTGTAGATGTTTGTGAGAGTGTGTGTGTAATGTGTAATGACTTTAAAAAAAATCAACTTTGCTGCAACCGACATTTCCATTCGCAAAATTTACCAGTTTTTAATTTCAGTTGCTTATTTTACCAGCAGAAATAATTCCATTATCATAATTTCCAAATCAGTATTTGTCTGAATAGGTATATAATATCATTTTAACCGAGTCGACGGAGCTTTGCGCATGGTTATACTCGTAAATATGATAGTGAGTTTGTCAGTCAGTTTGTTGATTACACCATTACATTACAGCTACACCGCTGAACTAACGTTAAAAACATAAATGGACAAATATTCATTTTGCCCTTTAAAATAGTAATCTATATAATTCTCTTTCCAAAGATCTAAAAAACAAAGTTGGTCTTGAATAACTTGTTCCCGTAGAGACGGCGAGTAGACGGCATAGTAAATTGAGCCATTAAATTATCTCGGTTGACTCGGCCTGCTGTTGTGTATTTCAAACGTTAAATACCTAATTAGCTTAGTACTTAGCAGAGCCAAGTTATTTTTGTTATTTCATTTTAAAGCGACTCAACTCAAAATCTTTTGTTTTGAGTTAAGTCGCTCCCCGCCTTCCTCTGTATTATTAGATCTTTCAATGTACGCAAAGGGTTTTAAAGGGGTTTTCAGCAATCGATAGAGTGATTCAAGACGAAGGTCTTTATGAATAAATTCTGGTTTATCTCCGGGTGTTACAAATAACTCACATAAATAGAAACGAAGTAAGGGCGGATCACTATTAAATAAAATAGGTATAAACAAATATCACGGGACAATGTTAGACTAATTGACCTAGTCCCAAACGAAGCTCTAGGCTTGTAAGGCGATAAAAGTGTTTTTCGAAATTTAGTAAGGTTAGGTTAGGCTAGGTTAGGTTAGGTTGGAAGCGCACCTGCTCCCTCCGCCATAGAGGTGCCCGAGCGCAAAGGTCGTGGAAACTTGTGCTCTAACGGGCCTTTTGACTGAGGATGCCTCAGACCAGCGGAGGCATCCAATAGCCGAGAACACCGTCAGCGTCATCGTCGAGTACTACGAAGTGATCCAGTGGCGCCCTAACACGACGGAGACGGCTTCCCGTTGGTTTTTTAGACGGTAGTCTGAGCCTTCTGCTCTGGAGTCCATCATATCCACCCTAGCTCCCGACGAGAGATGGAATGCGTAAAGGAATAAAAAGGTTAGGTTATCGGAAGTCTGAGGGTGCTTTAGTGAACGAAGGCACCTTCCCAGAGTCATTGGCGTTGAGGTGCAACAGCCGAATGCGCTTGTTCGTGGTCGCGTGGTACCTCCCCAACTGACGCAGATGGTTTACCGCTGGGTTTTAGTGGGTATTCCGGCCGCTCTCGGTTGGTGAGTCCCACATAACGTGGTATGCGTAAATGCATTTCCCCAGTGAGAAAAAAATAGAAATAAAATAAAAGCTTAGGTTAGGTTAGGTTACACCGGGGGCACAGCGTGGTTAAATGCGTCTACGGGGCAAGTGCGTCAAACCAACAATATATCTGCTTAAAATAAATGGTTTTTGTCGAACTTGCATAAACGTATATTAGGGCCCCGGGAGGGGGGCCCTAATATGCGTTTATCGCGTGATAAAGTTTGGATAAGGCATCAGTCACATTTTGACACGCGATATAGACGCAGCCATACTAGGCCCACTAACCTCAGCGTATTTAAACCGCTAGGCAATTTTAGTGCTAATTTCAACTACTAAAAAGCTATAAAGAACTGCATCAGGCGAAAACTATTTGTTAAAATATTCCTGTTCTAATATTCTGAATAAGCAACGCTTCTTTGGCGCAAATTTCTGCCTAAAGATGCAAACGCACTGAGCATAGCCACGTTTATACTAGCTGTAGAATCTAGGAATAATAAAAAGTGTCATATTTTAAAAAAAACCGTCTGTTTGTTCCAGGAATTATCAAGCCAAGTTCAAGCACTGGCGACGTTGTCGGTGATCCTCTTCGTGCTGTCCATCGTGCTAGCCATGGCGTTGTTGCCCGCTGCGCCCGAGTGGGAAGCGCTGGCGCTGTCGGGTTCTGTCCTAGTCACGACGTGTTTGGGCGCTGGCACGTTGATGGCTACGCACCACGCGCCATTGCCCCTCTTCGCACTTATATTGGTACGTAGCAGTGTGCTGTGTGCTAGTATTGCTCAAGCGCCAGTGCTAATGAGTTCTGTGCTGGTCTGGACATGTTTGGTAAGTGATAGTGTGCTCTGTGCTATTAATTTGTTTGGCGCTGGTACAGTAAAGGCTTCACATTCAAGCACTAACACTATTCCCACTCGTGGCGTTGATACCTACTCCTACTGGGTTATTTTTGTAAATGGAATAGACCCCTATATTTGCTTCGGGTGTTACAAAAGGTTATTTCTAAACATACCCTACCAATTACTCATTCATCAGTCATGTCTAACGCCCACTTCTAACTTCAATCAGATAAAAAACATCAGTAAACAAATTGAACTTTTCCTCGGCATTCGGAATACATTTGTTACGTGTCAAAGTGTTTGTGTTATAAATGTTTAAGATCAAAGCTATCATTACCGTCTATTTAAGGTAACGTAGTAAGTAGAAGGCTTATCGAAAAAAAATCGAGATCAATGTCTGTTATCTAAAATCGATTGATAGCGAAATACTAGTTCGAGCTTCTAAATAGACATGGCTACGGCTTATATACTCATGAAGTATATCTGGAGATTGGGCGCCATGTTTCGGACTCGTGGATGGTAGGGTGTTGTGTAGAAAGGCGGAAATAGATATTCAGTTCAAGCGCGATGCATTCAGAGTAGTTACAGAGTTCCAGACGGTTGAATGAATACGTCTACATGTGCAAGGCATGTTTACCTATCACCAGTCTATACACAGCTTTAGGAATCATTCATTCGCCACTGTTATGGTCATTTTTATTGATGAGGATAAAACATCTGTCACTTTCTGACCAGTATGTAAGTGCGAGCGGGGAATTAGTAGTACTCAGCTGCAGAATTGTCTGAGTCGCAAAATGACGACATCTTTTGCGTTACTAAGCAGGTTAGATTCGCTAGGTAACTTCAAATGCCCGAAGGGAAAGCTGCCCAAGAATAGGAGCTCCGCCCAGCGGGCAGCTTTGAAATTAAAGAATCAACGTTGTAATTTTGCGAGTCGGAAATATTGCAACCTAATCATTTTATCCCCACTGGGTATAACTAACATTAAGTTACCAAAAAAAAACAATTCTCAATAATCGAACACAGTGCGTAAATGCTCTGACAAAATAGTTTTATACCGAACACTTCCCCCAGGTACGCGAACTTTTCTAACGGCCAATAAATAACTCCAAACCTATTTCTTGAGAGTAATCCCTTGAGAGGGGACGCCTGTTATCCGTTAAGACCACTCCGGGCGCAAATCTGACGGCGCTCCTCAGTTATTATCCGGATGATCCAGAAATACGAGCACGTGGTTAGGCTGCATGTGTTGTAATCTTGAATCATGGTATAAATCCGCTTGCATTTTTACGTTTTCATGAAATTAATACGAAAAACCAGCCATCAAAATGCCAGTGTTAAGACATACACAGACCCTCATGCACAAGCACATATTAGTATTGCCATTTGAAATGAATGTTGCTATCGCAGAAATTAGTTAGTACACTAAAATAGACAGTTAGATTTTAATAAAGAAATCAGTATGCTTAAATTAAAAATATAATATATTTCACCAGTATTTTAAGGGCTTCATTTAATTAGTATATTTTCAATTATTATCTTATGTAATATGTATTTCTTCCAACAATCTAGTAATATGCGTTTAAAATACACAACAGCAGGATCAATCTAGAGACGAAAGGTGGAATTTGGAGACGCTGATATTCATAACACGAGAATTTTATAATACCAGATTACTCTCTTTACCAGACTCCCAAAACACCAGCTTCGAATTATTGAGTGCATAAAGCATAATTTAATTTGAATGTTTAGGTTCAGGATTCTAATATACTTGAGAATCAGGTTTTTTAAATTCTACTCAAAATTCAAAATTTAAAATATATATTTAATAAATCGGCCACAGGGGCACTTTTACACGTCGGTAATATAGAGTGAATCTACTAGCGCTTCGGACAAGACCATCATTGCGGAGAAGAAGTGCCGCAAGAAACTTCAGCAGAAGGTAATTTTTTCCCATAATAAAATACAATAATACTTAAAAGTAACATTACAAGGTAATAAAGTAATAAATCATTATTTTAAAATTAACACCAACAAAATCATTACAAATGTAAGCTCAATACCATTAAATTATAAATAGTGACGTAGAGACCTCGTAATCGAAATAACTAACTGAAAAACAAGTCTTTGCAAGCGTGAACAGACCGGACCCCACAGACAGCACCGGTTCACGAGTATGACGCGTACCTCAGCCATCGCCTCCCTCAACCATGTATTCGGGAAGGTGGCGACCCAATCAACGACGCCGCCGTAAGGAAAGACCTTTGAGTGAATATGACATGCTCACAAAATATACCTTTTTTTTAAATTGATGTCCGGCGAGAAAAATCGCAAAAAACGGAATAAAAAACACATACAAACGGACCATAAACGTTTCTGAAGTCGGTTAAAAACGTGAATTTTTGAGCCGCGAAATGGAAAAAAACCTTATCGCCAAAAAAAAAAATAGGCTAATCCCGTAGAGACCAATCAATCCTTATTTTCATTATCCCAAAAAAAGCTACCGGAGAGGATAGATAACTCTTAATTAAATTTCCCAGAGGGTTTGATAACTCGTAGATATTTAATGCTTATTTTTCTTTTTTTTATTTAGGTTCATACGGCTTGTACTATTGTTATTATATAATATATATATCAGCATGACGATTAAGTTACTTATAATTATGGAGAAACACCTGAATACATAGAAAAGATCCAAGACTCAGGGACAAATACTCGCGCTGATCACAGAAATATTTGCCCATACCGGGAATCGAACACGGGACCGCTAGCTTCGTGGGCAGGGTCCATCGTGTCAACTTTTTTTATGTCTTGGACAAGGCATACGAACCTACAGGCCACCTGATGGTAAGTGGGATTTGTGACCCATAGAAATTGGCATTCTCAAGACTACAATCACAAGAGTCCAATTCTAAAAGCCTCTACGCTGTTTATTTCACCGGTTGTCTTATTCGCACACCGGAACACGACAACGCGAACACAGCTGATTGGTGGTAGGTTAAAGTATGAGACGTTGGTAGCAATCCTGATGGACCCTGCACAAGGTGCTACCACCACTAACTGCTTTACTTTCTGGTACAGTTACCAGCTACAATATTATCCAACATTGGGCGCAAAAATATCTGACACGCTCTTATACATCATCATCATCATCTCCTTGCTCTTATTCCAGTCATCTGGAGTCGGCGCAGCATTTTTTTTCCTTCCCACATCCCTGTTAGCCGTCATCTCAGTGTTCACTTCCTTCTTTCTCATATCACTCTTTACACAATTCATCCATCTCTTTTTAGGTCTTTCTCTTGCTTTACCTTCCACATTCATACTCAGAACTCTCGTAATATGACTTTCGTCCATCCTCATGACATGGTTATACCATGACAACCTATAACCTTCAATTTTTTCTATCACTGGCGCTACTTTAAAACTTCGTCTTACATACGTTTCTTATCCTATCAATTCATGTTACACCACACATCCACTCTTTTTTTTCCTTCTCCTTTGCAGCTCAGCACTCTGATCCATGTAAGACCTTGATGAACATACGAGGGTCGCAAATTATTCCCGTTACATGTCGCCATTTCATCCACCCTGCGCTAATTCTCGCACGTGTCAGATATTTTTGCGCCCAATGTTGAATAATATATTATTGCTGGTGACTCTACGACACAACCTTAACCTATACATATATACATAAACTGGACATTTGTTGTGACATGTTGTTTCCAAAGCTAGCATGGGGGGAAGTAACAAATGGACCACTTAGGAAAATCTGAAGGCGGAAAATTGAAATATAAATCCTACCCAGGGCGTTGTTATTTTTGGGCAAAAGGGCTACTGAGCAATCTGTTTTGTTTTATATTAGCCAAGTTTGCTTGTGGACTGGGGATCCATATTAACCTATGTTATACATATCCTACTTAATATTATTAATGCATAAATTTGTGCGTGTGTTAGTACGTTACTCCTTCACGGTGCAACGGCTGGACGGATTTAGATGAAAATTATCATAGAGAAAGCTTATATCCTGGATTAATATAGGCTACCTTCCATCTCGGAAAACCTTAATGTACCCGAAAGAATTACGGTAATCCACATCTCCAGCAACATGGGATGACCGAATAACTAATTATATTATTATATTCTCTACTAATCTCTTGGAAAAGATATAAACTCCTATTATTATTATAAAACCATATTCACCAACAAAGATCAACTGGTAGGGAATGCTACTAGGCACCTTCACCTTTTGTACTTTTTTTTGTGCAATAAAGATTCAAAAAGAATATTTTTGTAATCACTGAGCGTGCGCCATGGATTCCCCATTAAAAACTAGCTGATAAATAATAGCCAAAATAGTCATGGGCAAGGTAACCCCATCAATTTACGTATTTCACTTGTACGATTGTATATTGTATCACTTCACTGAATTTCAATTCATGAAACCACATTGTCATAAGGTATCTTACATTAATTACGAAGGTTAGGTTAGGTTAGGTTAGGTTACACTAGTGACTACCAAAAGAAATAACTCATACGGCGAGAAACGCCTTTCGATATAATGAAAACTTTACGGAATTATACGTTAACGTTTGTTGAATAGCGTCTCGATAAAATAAAACGTACCCATGGGATAAAAATAATGGGAATATTGCGTTTTCAGGCTACAAATAAATAGATGTAATGTACATAGATTGATTATTCGTGTTGTAGTATTTAGTTCAAAAACACACATTATTACATTATGACCTTAACTATTAAAATACTTGTAGGTACCTACCATAATTATGTTACCACTACATTCTCGTAGCGTAAGCGGTTATCCTGAAAATGTTCATCCAATCGACTGAATTATTGATCGAGTCAATCGGCAACCGAACGAGGTGTCAGTCGCTTTGATGTTTCACGTTAATTCGACTCGACTCTACACGTGTGATGTTAACGGTAATAATGGCAAAATTTTATAAGAGTATTGTCATAGCATGAGTATTTATATGAAGCACTTAATGTGTAAAATGTTTTATTTTATTTTATCAGTAGAGAAGAAACAAAAGAGAAATGCTGTGAGAATTTTAACATACACAATAAAATACATGACGGAGCCGAATTTAGAGTAGTTGAAAGGCCTTCAAAATCGCTAGATTTGCTCGTTTAATCGGTTATAAATAAAAATAGAAGGAACATTTATCTCACTATTAAAAGATAAACACATCAAATACTGTAACAACTTAGCAACTTTGTTTTCAGACTTAAAAACGTAAACAAATTAACAATACATCGAAAAATCGTTTTACTTTACCGATACAAATGTTCGAAGGTTGAATCACTTGCAATTTGTATCCAGTCAGTAAAATGAATGAAAAAAGAAAATGCATTCGAAATTCAATTTGCCGCTCGGCCGGCCAGACCCGAGAATGCTTGTGTGTAATTTAAAATTAGAAGATGTTTTAAGGGTGTATAAAAGGAAAATGGGATTAAGTGAAACACTTGAACATAACATTGTAATACTAGCGTGGTTGGCTTAAGAGTGAAATCGGGTCAGATCTGATCTTCTACTTACTTGATCTTGCGTATGCCTTACGATGTCTTCAGTTTTTTCATTAAGTTTTTGTGAAAAGCGTAGGTGGTTTTTATTTTCTGTTTGTTACAGTTCTTGTAAGAAATTACGTTGGCGACAATAGTCTTAAAACGCGGGGATTGCTAATTAAAACTCCGCCCTACAGCCAAAACAAAACTACTCATACTAAAAATCAGAAAAATATCTTTAATGAAAGCGCATATAATGGTTTTTAAAGAAATCATTGGTTTTTGAGATACAAGCGACTAAAGTGTTTATACCTACTAAAGTCATCTAAAACCAAATGACTTTAAATAGAAAAATAATTATACTTTAAATAGAAAATTAATTATGTTTGTAGTACTTAGCGGCTTCGGAACCCTACACTGAGCATGGTCCGACATGCTCTTACGCGGTTTAATTTAAAAAAAAAACAGTCTACAAACAAGAACAAAGATAACTAAGAAATATCGTTCAGGATAGATAAGTGTTAACGAGTTAACTTTTATATTAAACTGCTGGAGTGTGCGAGAGGAGAGAATTGTTTTAACTGTTGGAAATTTCTCGCAACGTTGCAGTTTTTCAGTTTATCAAGGAAAGTTAGAAACGCGATTGGTTTTCTGTTTGCTTTAATAGAATAAAAACTGCTGTTTTATTTCATAAGATTAAAGAGTAATTTCTAAAGTTAACCATGGGTATTGACAACTAGTTCAGACTTTTTGGTAGTGACACAGAGTTAGTGATCCCGTCTGCGAAGGTAAAGTACGTCCGATGAGACAAGATTAAGAATGTAAACAAACTGACCGTTACTGAGTTAGGTGCATTGCGATAGCGAGCGATTATTAAAGCTGTCCTTATTTCTCGTATCTACGTAGTAATATCTTCAGGTGGTCGATGACAGCTGTCGTAGCGTGATTCATAGTACAGGAAAGCTGTCTTGAAGTTGTCAACATTAGGGCCGCCATTTTGTGAAATTCATTCCTGTTTGGATCAGTTTGGATTGCGTTCGAAGTTACACGATTTTGTATATCTCGTCTCTTTGGCCTTATTTTAGTATTAAGATAATATTTGTGTGAAGAGCGCGAGTATTTGTTCCTGGGTTTTGGATGTTTGTCATATATTTAAGTATGTATTTCTCTATACAAGTATGTTTATCGTTGTCTAAATCCTATAGTACAAACCGCTTAGTTTGAGACTAAGGTCGATTTGTATAAAATAGTTCCTTGATATTTATTATTAGATTTATTAGGTAGGAAGTTGGTTGCTGAATTATCAACAAGTTTTAAGAGTTGTTGGTAATTCTGTAGCTGTACCTACCCCACTCTAGGAATGAAAGCTTCAGTAGACCTAAACATGTTTCTCATGTAACTGTGCTAACCTTACTTAATTCTTCCAGATGGTCCACACCATGATGCCCATAGCCCGGTCCATAGCGCTGGGCATGTCTGCAGCCCTGACCGTGGTCTACATGGGGCTGGCTTTGGGCCAGGAGTCAGGCAACGAGAGCCAGTTTTATAAGCAGGTAAAACATTTGTAGCTTCTGTATCTCAGTGCCAAGTGACAGCTCTTATGGTCAAGCCAATAAGAGCTGTCATAACGTCAACAATAAAGCTAAATGGCCTTACTTTATAACTATAAAATGGATAAAAACCTCGATAATATCTTAAATGGAACAAACGATTTTCATGAAACTTACCTAAGAACCACGTCGATTAACATTTATTGGGCGAATGTGATGCCCTCGCTGGAATAAGAATGAAAATCCTCGGTTGTAGCTACCTAGAACCGAACGATTTCAAGGCACTGCCATTGCACTCCTCTATCCGCTTTTTGCATTGGATTAAGCGTTAAAAGAGGGGTAACTACACAAAAGATCCCATAGGGTCGAAGTGTATCCGTAAGGATCCCACAAATAGGATAAGATAAGATAACATGTCGATTAAACATGCTATCTTTCACAAAATGACAAAGGGCCTAGTCATGATGCAACGCTGCAATAAATTTCTATTTTCTATCGACTCGAAATGTATGGAGTTGATATAGCGGTCGAGCGATCTGTCAAATTAACTGACGTCAATTATGTCGATTTTCGAAAATCGCTCAATAAGCGTTATGCATTTTGACTACGCTACGCCTACTAATAGATACAGAGATTCATACGTTAAACCTATAATACCTAGGTACCCCTTTATGTCTGCACTCGCCGATAAGCTCTTTCGAATAGCCATTCATTCAATATAGAAAACGGCTTACGCCGTAACAGCCAGGTTCAAGTAGACAAAGGGTATAAAACAAATGAACGGGCCAAAGCGGGGATTGTCGCCATTGTTTTGCCTTATCGCCGTCTACTCGAACTGTGGCGATATTCTATAAGCGAGCTCCTTGAGGCTAGATATATATCGTAGTTCTATAGTTACTAACAATAGTTATAAGTTTTTGTGTAAACTAACATCTATGGACCATAATAGTTGTCTGATAATAAAAACATATTATTATTATTATTATTATTATTATAACGCGGGCACTGCTACTGCACTGTTACCTTACCATGAGTTACAATTAGATTATTCGCTAGCGAGTCGAAAGTTCTGTCCCTCACAAACCTCGCAGTATTCTTATAGAGTGCGAGGGACAGAGCTTTCGACGAGTACAGTAATTTTAACTCGTGGTAAGGGTACTGATAATGCATATAAGCGTATTCTTGGTTTTAACTCAGTGAAATACATAAGTATTTTGCATTTTTAAGATTTCGTACCTAAAGTTTTTTTTTAAACCGTAATTGATAGATGTTTTTTGATAGAATATATGTCATATCATAACAGCGTATTTTGTAACAAGTAATATACAATCTAAAAGTCGTTTCTATACGTTTTTTTGTTACATTATAAGCGATAAATTTAGTGTGATCATAGTGTAAACCGTAAAGAGAACCAATAAATAATAAAGTCACACTTGACCGATTTTTATTATACTACTTATCATAGTCTTGTTTTTTCAGCGAGCAAACAAAGGCATTATGTCAAGTTTTTATTTATTTTAAAGGTTAAAAAAAGGTTTGCACTTAACGATAAGCTCTTTCACAAACAGCCATTCATTTAATATGGCAAACGGATTCTGCCGTAACAGCGTGTTTCAGCTGGCAACATAAACAAAACAAATGAATGGGCTAAGCGAGGGCTGCCATTGTTTTCCTCATCGCGGTCTACTCGAACTTAGGCGATATTCTGTCATTCTGCGCGTCATGGTGGACAGAATAGACAGTCGCTATTCCGCCTCGCGCACTGCAGACTAAATCATCAGCCGATTCTGTTCTGTTTCCGCAAACTTAGTAGAAATTGATAGGGACGACAGAACGATCGGCCGATAAAAAGTCTATAATGTGCGGGGAGGCTTACAGCACTGGGCAAGCCTGTATCGCACTCTTTGTACTAAACTAGCTTTAAGCTTCTAAGCCTAATTGTTACTAACTTAAATGTGGAAAACCATTGTATTTTTTTTTAAGTATCGCTTTCATTGCAGATAGCGCATAATAAGCGTTTTTAGATTATTACCCAGTAGAATTTTACATTATGCGAGCTTTGTAGTTAGTAAGTTTGTACCTGCGTATACCTACATTTTAACTTATAACGTTATAACCTAGAATTTTTTTGGCGTTCTTTTCTGCTGATGTTCGGATTATCAGGTGACAGATTTTGATCTCTATATTTAGATTTCGGCCATTATTTTTTATGTTTCTTACGCGATTACTCCGTCAATTGTGGACCGTTTTTTTTTTGGTTCATAGTGTATGCCCCATTGTCACATAGTGAGTATCGGATAAGGAGACCCATCAGGATTTAAATATTACAGGCAACCACACAGCGATTTTGATATGGTATTTTGGTTAACTGGAACTGATGATGAAGAGCACATGGCCACCGGAACTCCTCAATGGTACCTGTTTCAAGGATGGCGATATGATGTCTCGATTAAGACAGTTGAGCGACTATGACGAAGCACATTTAAGCGGTTTAAATATATAAACGCTATAGTGTATTTCATCCACGAAGGCTCTCTCATCTCTTTGACATTGCACTATTGCGTTAATGTACAGTAACAACACAGGAATGTTAAGGCAATAGCCACTCTTCTCAATTTAGCCGAGTTATACATATGGGATACAGAAGTATGACCGACTAAACCAGATCTGCATTACACAGCCAAAATACGAACACTAGTCACTCATTGTCATAATACGAGAGCAATATCTGCTGGTAAGTTTGCAGTTCCTAGAGTGTTCAATTATTACGGAGACAGGACACTTAAAAACGTCTATGACCTTCTGCTGGAGTTTCTTGCGGCGCTTCTTCTCCGCAATGATGGTCTTGCCCTCATGTGGCCAATTTACTAAATAAATACTTTGAATTTTGAATTTTGAATTCTACCTTATCTCCTGAACAGATTACCAGCGCATATTGTTCTGGAAACCAACAAACGTAGATTTAAAGGTAAGTTACATAGGCATCTCCTCGATTCATTGTGAATACACACTCTCTCTAATTATGTAATTATGAGTAAAATCATATAATTAATACATACTAATATATCAGAGTATATCTAATTAAGTAACGCTTTTATGTTATGAGTAGTGATCAACAAGCTGGACCGAAGATTCCGCAGTCAAACTGTGTAAACATTTTTGTGGAACAATGCGTAATATGTAAACTTTGTGGGAAGTTACTGTGACTGTACATACACAAAATTTATTAGTTAAGCATCGTGGTCTAAATCTAAACACACTATAGTTACATTGTTGTAACGTCAATCTCGTGCGTTCGTATCGTTGATAGGAAAATAACTCGATAGCGTGTTACTTTATCGTTTTTCGTGGAGCGCAATTTCAGAACAATGCAGTTTACAGGGCCCGGTGTAACTAGAATAGAACGGTTAAAACCTGCCAAGTTCCAGGTAGACAGAACAATAGACTGTCCCTTTCAGTGCTTGTAATTTAACTGGTTTTGACAGTTCATAATATGTCACAGTTGTTTTGACGCGCTTTCAGGTAAGTAATAAACGCTTCTAAAACCAGGTATTTTAAGACACTATTAAGAGATAGGTAGTTAGCATTAGTTATGGTAAATCTCCAGTTAAACCTCGTTATTTATTTTTATTATAAGTATTACAAAGTGATACTCGATAAAGTGTACATATTGAAAGGGATGGAGGGAGGTTAGTTAGTCGGTAAAACAATCTATCGAGTACCACACTGTTTTTTTTTTATGGCATGGAGAAGGTAAACGAGCACACAGGCCACCTGATGGTAAGTGACCCATAGACGTTCGCATTCACAAGACTGCAATCCTAAAACTGCAAACGCGTTGCCAACCCTGAGGACTAAGATGGAATGCCTCTAGGCTAGTCACTACACCGGCCGTCTTATCCCCAAACCGGAACACAACAGTGCGAACACTGCTGTTTGGCGGTAGGTTAATGGATAAGATGGTGGTAGCTATCCGGATGAACCTTGCACAAGGTCCTACCTCCCGTATTATTATGGCATCAATTAAATAAGTAACCGAATTGTTCTAACTCGGCTATTATTACTGTAAAGTAAATGAGAGCTTTCATAACGTTCACAATACGATAACATGTGAAAATAAATATAGTTTTACCAATTAGAATAGAGCCCTTTGTACAGTTGAGACGTAGCTGCATACTTTAGTACCTTGTCGTTTTAACGCGACATACAGATACACAGATAGAGAAATAAAACCCACAACATCAGCTATGTAGACCCGCTACTCCGCTTGACACTAACAAACTTATTAGAAGTTTACTTAAACTGCAGTTTTCCGGTAGTTTCACTGTCCACGTGTCTCATCACATGCACTAGCACGGACACTAGTGTGTGAACCTTTTAGCCATCCCCGAGCGCCTGCTAGCGCGAGATAAGCAGCATGTCGTAATTGAGAACCTCTGCTCATTTGTTTTATACAGGCGCTTGCATGAGAAAGGCTAATGAGGTAACTTGTATGTGTATCGTCTACATAGTAAGCTCTTTTTGTAGTTAGATTGTTTGGCAGTTCAAATGTATGTATAAGAAAGATAATAATTGCATGATTAGGTAATATTTAATCAGAAACATTTAAATGTTGATATTGTGCAAAGTGAATTTGTTCGTAATGAATAAGTTGCCGACGAGCTGTAGGTAGGCCTCCAACAAGATGGAGTGACGACCTCGTAAGGATCGCGGGAGCGCGGTGGATGCGAAAAGCACAAGACCGGTCTGAGTGGAGAGACTTGGGGGAGGCCTATGTCCAGCAGTAGACGTCTTTCGGCTGACATTATGATGATGATGAATAAGTTCAAAAACTATTGGAAAGAATTTGAAAATAATTTCGATAGTAGAATGCGATATCACGGACGGAGTCACGGGCTACAGCTAGGTCATTAATTCCAAGCGTTCTTTTACCTCGGCCAAATATAATGTCAAAAATTCTAAATTTCAGCAGTCGTGAAAGGATATGAATACCTACCCAAGTACATATAAATCACAAGTAATGCTATAAATAGACTAAAACGTTCGTTTTTCATAGCACGAGATATTTGACATAATTTATTTAAGTTTGTATTAAGGGACGCTGTAAAATAATCGCGACACAAAGGGTACTTACCTACACGAATTACATGTTTAAAATATTAGATTTGAACCTTAAAATGTAGAGTTCTTAATGGCCTATTAAAAACTTGCATACCTCTCAATTACAGATAAATATCTAAATTTAACTTTTATTTTTTCCCTTAATATCTGTACGAAATATCACTCAAAACTAAGGTAATAAGAACTCTCCGTACACACTTTATAATTTTCATTTCATTCGATTTAATTTTTGACTTCATTTTCAGCTGTAAAATATGAAAAAATCTAACCCTCCTTTTTTGTCAGTAACACAAAAATGAATTACTTATATCATCTCCATTCTCAAAACTTTCTTCACACGACAACTAAATTCACAACCCTTTTAAAACACTAAGTTGTATTCAAAGTGGAAACGAACTTTCCTTTAAAAAGATTGTACAAAGGATCAAAGGACTTTTACTTTATATTCTTACACGAAGTGCAGAATCTTCGAAATTAAGCCTCAACTGAAATATTGATTTCGAGTTCAGTAAATTTACATAAAAATGCATTTCGCACAGATATATATATAACCAAGTATTAAATAAGAATGAGTTTTTATGGAAAACCTCTGCTCGTGACTAAACGAATTATAGAATTAGAAAAAAAACTGGACAAGTGGACTCGCCCACCGAGGGTACCGTAGAAATTTGTAGGTACTATCAGCCCATTGGAACCCTGACCCACCATAGAATGGTATCAAAGTGACATTATAAAACAATTTCTTTGACACTTCTTATGACTTCAGTCATAACGTCACTGTGACAGAGTTCTGGTGGTGAGGTGTGATGGTGGGTCAAGGTTCCAATGGGCTGATAGTACATATCATAAATTGAGAACAATATTAAAATATTTCAAAAATATTTAAAAAATCGGTTTAAACTTTGCCAATGAAGCCCTTTCATACGATACCCCACATGAGTCGGGTAACTCAATTCAAAATTTGGACCGCCGTTTTCTTGCATAAAAACCCTGTTTTCTTGGGATTGATTTAAAATTGTGTAGTTTTAAGATTTTTTTTCCTATAACTTGTTATAAGATATATCATATACCATATACTGTTTGATTCCCTTGAGAATGTCGAAGTTTTTTGCGGCATAACAAGACGTATCTTTGTTTACGTTAACTTAGTAGTTTGATTTTTTTACAGCTTCAAGGGACTGTAGACCAGAGTATATGGTTTTAATTTCAACGCGTTCCCAACATAAAGAGTCTTGACAGACCGACGGCCAAACGGACGGATGGACGAACTACAAAGTGATCGTGTAAGGGTTCTGTTTTTTCCTTTTAAGGTACGGAACCCTAACAAAAGCGTATAAATTGATTAATCCGTTTGGGAACTACTTACAATGCCACATAGGTTCAGATACACACTCTAAACTTAAGTATAAACCCTCTTTTGTTTTCAAGGGTAATCAATCATAAAGGGGAATCACTTTGTTTGTATATCCGTGGTCGTCCAGCGTTAAACTTGAAACTACTTGGACTAAACCAAACACTTGAAGTTTGAAATTTCGCCCCTAAATTTGATTTATGTTGAAACTCCTTGGCCTGGGCTTTGTTTATTTCAAGAAGCATAATACAATGCACCAGTCTTTACTGTGTATTGGATACATTTTACTATCATTGTTCTTAAAGAGCGTCGTCACTGAGAGTAAAAAAAAAAAGAGATAAACGTCATTTATTCAGTAAGTGGCCTACTTACATGGTACTAATTAATCTAAGCATTGTATAAAGCTATAAATATTTAAAAAAACCTATTGTGTATATAAGAGGGTGCAAGAAGACCAAATAAAAGTTTCGATATGTTTTCCTACATCAACGGTGTCCCCTAGACAAGATAAAGTATTTTTGCATTTGAACAATTTATTATTGACTAAGTTTCGGGTTTGATAATTTAGAATATTGTTAAGTTTATAAATATATGTATTTTAGTCAGTAAGGTATTTATCTATGGGCCTAGTAGCCTGAAAATAAAGTTATTTATTATTATTATTATTATTATTAGGCCAGTATTCGCGTGTAATGAGCATTCGGGGCGAACATCAAGGCGTGTGTAAGCGTTGTAACGCTCGGCTCAACGTCCACACCACTCGAATATTCACGCGAATGCTGTCAGTGAGGACGCTCTGTTAGAAGAATATTTGTCTACTGAATAAATAGTACACCTTCATTTTCTATTGAAATAACATACAACAATCGTCATTCTGCATCCATACTAATACACAGTTACTCATACAGTAATTGTTTGCTTTTTTCGCTTTAACGGTTAAACCCTTAAAGCAATTTTTACGAAATTTGGCATGAAGATAGCTTGCACCCTCTAGGTCATATGTTGTTTATCCCAAAACACCGGGCAAATGCGTTTTGGACTCGCGCACCAAGGGTACCGCTCATGACACGGGCCAAAATTTGGATCGCCGTTTCTTGCATATAGACCCTGTTTTTTCTAAATTTAATTTTAAATGTACAGATTTCAGATTTTTCCCTATACTTGTAGTAAAAGACGGTGTTACTTGCCAAATTTCATAGTTCTAGGTCAACGGGATATACCGTATATATTTTGACTCGCTCGAGAGTGTCGATATACACGTTTTTTGCGACATTAACGGCCGTATCTTTTTTTACGTTAATGTAAAACCTTTTTCTTTTCACAGCTTCAAGGGACTATAGACCGTAGACTATAGGGTTTTTTGGTTTTTAGTATATGCTTTTCCGAGATAAAGGGTCTTAACAGACAGTAGGACGGACAGACAGACGGACAACAAAGTGATTCCATAAGGGTTCTGTTTTTTCCTTTTGTGGTAGGGAAATGACTTCTACATTAATTCATAAAAGTATATCGTATCAGCACTATAGTATAATGATGATAACAGGTTGACCAGATACTCCAGTATAGCTGCGTCTATATCGCGTGTCAAAGGTGGATAAAGCATCCGTCACTATCGTACTTAATTACGTGTCAAAAGGTGACGGATGCCTTATCCAACCTTTGTCACCCAATAATCGCAACCATATTACGGCCCCAGGGGCTCTAATTCTAAAGTATATAAAACTGTATACAAAATTAATATGGAATTTACTTCAAATTTCAAATAGAGAATGTCAAACGGTCTATAAAGGGGCCCCAGAGCCCTGCCAAGATGTACTACCCTAACGAGCGTTTCTATTCGTTTCGTTTTTGACGGCGTCACTGGTAGGTCACGTGACTTTTCGTATCGCGACATCTACCAGTGACGCGATTGGTTTAAAAACGAAACGAATAGAAACGCTGGTTAGAGTAGTGCACCTTGGCAGGGCCCTATGGTTTATCGCAACGCACGAAAATGTCATCCCATACATTTTGAGTAATAGCATGCTTTTCGTGATACATTGCGTCGCTGCAATAGCTCTCCGCTCAATAATGTTATTCATCATCATCATTATCAGCCGCAAGACGTCCACTGCTGGACAAAGGCCTTCCCCAAGGTTTTCCACAACGATCGGTCCTCTTGCTGCTGTCATCCAGCGGTTTCCCGCGACCTTTATCAGATCGTCAGTCCACCTTGCCTGGGTCTGCCAACACTTCGTCTCCCGGTTCGCGGTCGCCACTCTAGAACCTTTCCGCTCCAACGGCCATCAGTTCTACGAGCAATGTGCCCCGCCCACTGCCACTTAAGGTTTGCAATCCGGTGAGCTATATCGGTTACTTTAGTTCTCCTGCGAATCTCCTCATTCCTGATTCGATCTCGCAAGGAGACACCCATGCACCCAGACATCTAATGTTATTACAACCCGTCAATGCATTGCTACAAGCAGCGGGCTATCAACTAATGAAATTGAACATTTAGTAAAGTTTCCATCTTGGCTAGGGCCCTCAATGTGATTTTGAGCGAGTTGCCTACAAAGCAAAATGCCTAAGAAGTATAATGACTACCAAGTAAGTTGCCTGAAAATAAAGATGTCTGAGGATTATAATAACATAAAATAATATCAGTTTATTGCAGACCGTGTCCATGTTTTGTAAGAAAGTACATTTGGCTTAGAAAATTATATTAGTGGGTAATTACGAAGACAATAAATTAATTAATTCAAAAATCTGTCAACCTGTGGCATCCCGGGCACATATGTGCTTGTACCCAGTGACGGCGGATAGGACAGGTTGGCTTCCCGATGGTGATCCTCAGGACGGTGTTGGCGCTCCCTCGTACCCTGCACATCAGCGAAGCGACACGGCGCCGCAGCACCGCGCCGAACGCCTGCGTGCGTGCGTGTGCAAACGTCGCTGATGCGCTGCAATATCGAGGGAGCCCCAATAACAACCTGAGGACATTGTTATATTATACTCGGAGAGCGTTGAAGGTCCGCTGCGTATAGTCGATCCAGAGATTGCACTTGTATAAGGTTTGGCAAAAGGATCTTCACCTCAACGCTACAAAATGCAACTCTGAGTGCCAACATATTTACAGCGGACCGCCATCGCCCTCCTTTCCCTCTCAATCTTTCAAATCCTCGGTAATTACATGAACAAGGTATTTGAACTCCTTTACCCCAACCTTCTCTTTTACTCCTCTTCCTTTTTGGTGGCAAGACTGACACCATTAAGCAGCCCAGGTTGAAATGCCATAAATACACTTTTTTTAACAATAAATTTCGCCAAATCAATTGTCTAAAATCGTTTTTTCTTATTAGCTGAATTTCGACGGAGCTCCTATTTCTGGGTTCTTTGGCCCTCCGGGCCTGCTGCAAAAGTAAATTAACCTAAACTTACCTACCTCTTTGACCTAGTCATAAGTTGATTGTTAGCCATCCTGTTTGCTAGGCATCTTGCATTTTAAGCATCGCGCTCGTAACTCCATTACGATAACAATGTCAAAGGCAATATGTTTTTACCGTGTAGAATAGATAACAGGATCTACAACGATATCATTATCATACGATATCGTTATGAACGTGCATAAAATATTAAATATGCATGCCTACATAAAGTTCTTAACAGCATATTCCCACGTCTCGCACCTTGTATCTAATACTAACCTAACACCTCCCACGATCCAAGAACACGTCTAAGCGACTCGATATTCAAAAGGCGTCGCGTTGAATGTACCGAAATTATATCAGAAGAGTTACTTGGTGTACGTGCTTTTGTTGAAATGTGGAAGTTAATCTCAGTCGTGGAAGATTTTAAGTTTCATCATCATCATCATGGACATAGGTCTTTCCTATTGCACGCCAACGAGCACGGCTCTTGCCAGCAAAAGCTTGCGAAGATCGTCGCTCCACCTAGTCTGAGGACGTCCTACGCTACCTTTGCCGATTTGCGGTCTACACTCATGAATACGATAACTCCAGCGATTATCAGAGATTATAGGTTATTGTTATTAATAATTAATTGCGTGTACTAATATTTTAAAGCTACCTTAGGTTTATGTGAGTTTTCTTCAACGCCGGCGCATAATCCAAAACTTATTACATAAAAAAATCCTTTGAATCACTCTGTCTATTGACGCAAACCGCATTAAAATTAGTTGCATAGTTTGAAAGACCTAAACCTACATATTTACACAAGAAAAGACGGCGGGAAGCGAATTTGTTTTATAATCCAACAATTCTTTTTTTTGCCTACACCAAGGAGTAAACAAACCTCTGTGTCGGCAAACTCAGAGAGCAAGAGAGGTTTTTTGAAATTAATAAACAAATTAATTAAGAAAATTTATCTAAAAACCTTTGGTAAAACAGTTTGTTAGATATTTTTGCTAAGAAGGCAATCGTTAAACTAGTATAGGTCAAATTGTAGCTTAAACATAGTTTTATGTTACAAACGACAACGTGTAAATGTCAACTACCTAAACCGAACTTAAATTTTCGTTTAGTTGTTAACAACAAACCAACAAGTAACTTCAACAGTTTCCACGCGTTCACACTTCTCGTGGGAACTATAAAAACATTGAAGGCCCATGATCATCAATTGTTTTAGACTTATAACTCAGTTTGAGCCGTAGGCGCTGAACTATAACAGCATTCAGTGCCGTTGATAAGCCAGGCGTATCATAGTTATAATACAATTTCTAGTTCACGGTATTGAATGTGATCATTGTGAATAACAAACTGATTCTGCCGTGTCAGCTGCCAATAAAGAGGACTATTCATTTGTTCCGCTGACGGCACCTTGACATTGTGTCCTTGAAGTATATCTTTAGCTAGAGCGTATTTGATGTACAGCGTTATTGTTACTACGTCTTTATGATAATCGGGGAGGGTTTATTTCAATTTAGCAAATAAATGGTTCAAGTCTCATTTTTATACGGAGTTATGACCTTAAAATTACAAGGTTACATAAGGTTTAAAAGTATATTAAAAAAATCTTTTTTTAAACATCAACAAGAGAAATGCTTATTATTTTAAACTTACTTTGGTTCAAGTGCGTGTAGTCCTATGGAAACTAATGGCGCTCGCAACTGACGTGTAATTGTAATGTATGACGTGTTAAAAGTTATATGTGTATCTGTCTACGGCATCGTAGCTCTTAAACGAATAAATCAAATGAGGCACAGTTTTATTATGGAAAGCTAGTTTGATACCGATGGTTTTAAACTATGTTTGATGAAAATCGGTCGAGCCATTTTAGAGTTATCAGCTTTGAAAGTAGAGTCGCAATTATTTTGGGGGTTTATCTATACAATACCTATTATTTCACCGAAACATCTTTCAACGAACGATTTTCTCGCCGTATCTTTTTTTGTGGTGGTAATCATAAGTCTAACCTAACTTTAGCTTCCTATCTTCAAAACATCATGATTTCACTTGACAATAGCATTCGATGAAAAAAAAATCGATAAAATTAGGGTTACCATACAACAGTTATGTTGTGATTTTTTACTGTGTTAGCTCACTACTACCTCACTACTACCTCAGACTGAACTGAACCTTGAAATGGTTTATCTATATATATATAGCTAGACTGACGAACCGCCGCTAATCGCTTTGCTTCGGTGTATGTGAGTTATCTGTGACACGCGTGCATCAACCAGTATTTTATTGTCCATTTTTTTTTTATCACATAGAGAAGGCAAACGAGCACACAGGCCACCTGATGGTAAGCGGAAACTGTGACCCATAGACATTCGCATTCACAAGACTACAAGACTAAGACTGCAAATGCGTTGCCAACCCTGAGGACTAAGATGGAATGCCTCTATGCTAGTCATTACACCGGCTGTCTTATCCCCAAACCGGGACACAACAATGCGAACACTGCTGTTTGGCGGTAGGTTAATGGATAAGATGGTGGTAGCGATCCGGACGGACCCTGCACAAGGTGCTACCACCCGCAACCATAAAACCTTCCGTGGAAAATTATCTAACGGATGGTGAAGCTGCATGAAAATGTTCTGTAGTCTTTGAGATGGCGGGACGCGACTTTGTTAAATACTATGTAGAGATGTAGGTGGCAACTTAACGGGGTGTAAAACGCGACGAATGTAAATCAGGGTTAGAATTGGGCCAAATTCCGTGTTTGTTCAAAGGATTTTTAATTAAACTGGTAGAAGCGAAGGTATTCTTTTATTATCTCTTCTTTTTCCTCTAGTCTTTGGTCTCGAGCATTTTTAACCTGATTACCCAAAAACTAGGGTGATATTTTTTGGATGAATCTGTATGAATCAACTTTTAAGGTCCTGTTTTGCTTTTGCAATATTAAAGCTATCCTGTAGACTTATGGATCGTAGTAATGTAGGAATATTAAAATTAGACCGTCCGTTTGGTATTCATCCAAGGAGTGTCATAATCATAAGCTCTATTAGAACCTCCTCAGTCGTGATGCTGTTTTTTTTTAGACTTTGTAATTAATGCCTTAATGTTAGGATGTTCTTAAGTTGCTCAAACTATTTAAAATTGCATCTAATTGTTAGATACATACGACAGGAAATTAGTTGACTGATTTTGAATAAATGTTAAAGTCTAATCCTATAATTAGGAAAAAACAAATAAAAAATACATTATAGATCAAATTTTGATGTAATTGAATTTGTCCGCGTTGTGCATATCAGAAACGTATATTAAATGACATTTAAAAAAAAACGTTTTGTTAAATATCTAGTTTTTAATTTTCTGTTATGTCATATTATGACAGTCAATTATGTAAAACTTTCTGAATCTGAGTACCTATCTCCATGACTAAGAAAACACGTCACTCTGAATCACACCACTAAGTTTCCCTCGATTACTCATAAAATGAGTTGCTAATGAAAAGTAGATTATAAAAAATATTTAGCCAAACTTCATTAAAATAATTAAGACACAATGAATATCAATGCAATAAGGTAATGTAATAGGTATTTTTATGTCCCTCGAATTTGAAATATTTGTCTAAATTATCAAGCGTCCTCGAAGGAGACCAGTTAGCCAAGCTGGTCTAATTTGGCGATTATTCAGATGAGCGTGTTCGATCACTCTACAAACTAGGAGGTTGAGAAGCTGGAATGAATCTACTTCAATTGAGTAAAATGGCCTTCAGGCTAAAATAGATTTAATAAAAAAACCTTTCGAAGCCATTCAGTACAGTCAATACTGAGAGTGGAAAATACTGGCGGATTAACTATCTCTTTTTGCGTTAGAGGTTAAAATATCACCCCTTTTTATTACAATCTGTTATTTAACTTCACTTGTATGTCCCGGAATTTCACAAGTTGCTTTTTAACTAGTTCCCGTCAAAATAATGGGCTGAAATTTGAAATACATGTGTAAACCCGATGAAAATGGGTTATGGTATCATCAAGCTGATCTAATGATGGAGTCGGAAGGTTGCGACGGGATCTTTGATATACCTAATTAATTACCTGCCGAGTTGGGGCTCGTTAGCTTCGTCTTGATAAGCAGATGATGTTTGACCCGAAATAAGTAGTCGGCCACAAAAATTTATACTAAAAATGAAATGTTTGACAAAAAGTTTTTTGCACTATCCCGTTCAAAAGGAGTTCAACACCTAACGACGACAAAGGATATATATATTGTTTTATCCCTCAGCTAACCTGCGAGCTGGCTCTCCTAATATCGGCCAGCGGCATCGGACTTTACTACCGCGCATTAACGGAGCGAGCTCACCGGAACACCTTCGCTGGCACCAGGACCTGTTTGGAACAGCGCGTTAAGTTGGAATGCGAGAGGGAACAGCAGGAGAGGCTGCTGCTATCTGTGATTCCAGCGTACATCGCTGCTGAGGTGAGTACTTTTTACCCAATTGCGCCGGAAAGAAGCGATGTAAGATAAAGTGGGGCAAGTGCGTGTAACCAACTTTATTTTTTATCGCATAGAAATGGCAAACGAGCACACACGCCACCTGATGGTAAGAGGAAACTGTGACCCATAGACATTCGCATTCACAAGACTGCAAGCCTAAGACTGCAAATGCGTTGCCAACCCTGAGGACTAAGATGGAATGCCTCTATTCTAGTCATTACACCGGCTGTCTTATCTCCAAACCGGAACACAACAATGCGAACACTGCTGTTTGGCGGTAGGTTAATGGATAAGATGTTGGTAGCGATCCGAACGGACCCTGCACAAGGTCCTACCACCCGCAAAATAAATATATCCTTAAATTTTTAGTTCATTGTAAAACGCATTGCCGACAGAAGGACGTAGACCATGTTAAATTCTCAATGACGAACAAGCAGAGTTCCATATTCAATAAAAAAAATATGGCAACTGGTAATGTCCCTACTGACTCCGACACGCTGGCATAATTGATGTAAAATTAAATAACTTCATATCCTTTTAAATATTCATTAACTTCCAATATTCCTTTCAATAGTTCCACTGCCTCAGCACCCAACTACGTAAACGATGTCGTCATTCACAAAAACAGCGGATATGACAGCGCATGACATGACGTGATCATCACGTCACTTAAATTAAATGTCAGCACGCACTTTTACTTACCCATGTAAACGAATGTTAAAATTACTAACGACGTTGAATCAATGTCAACTCAGGCAAGGCTGAGATTTTCACAGTAAAATCTTTTTTATTTTTTGCCCTGCGGCGACTTGAACAGCTTGAACAGCGGGAATATGGCGTTTCCGTACTGCGAGTCCACACTTGAAACGAGAAGTAAGATGCCAGGATACACGAAATAAGTTCAAGTCTTCTACCACTGTGCAACACAAAGGCATTAAAAGTACAAATCACTAACAAAAAAGAACTTTGAACACCTAAATACACAAAAATAAAAACTATAACAAATTACACGTCCGCCATCTTTTGACGTTGCAAATGGCCCCCAGTAAAATCTTATTGTGTTGACGTGAGCAGAGCCTCTATTCAGTGTTTGAGCTGTTATCGTATTGTCAACGTTTTGACAGCTGTTATTAACTTTGACAGTAATGGCGGCTAAGGTAAAAACAATACGTTGACACATCAAAAGCAATACTGTTTACTATCGTAGAATAGAGGCCGAGATCATAGGCAAATCATAAACCAGATGATATATTATAATCTCGACGCAACTACTGAGTTAAATAGTTTTACTGCAGTCTGCATAGATAAAAAAAGAAGGTATTTGTAGTTAAATCAATGTTGTAAATATCCTGGCCTCTATAAACTTGCTTCTACAAACTTGCTACTTTTTTTATTTTTCATCACACACTTGCTCGTAAATAGTGTCCTAACATGCTAGAAAAATCGACCGTAAATCCAAAATAATACCCGCGGGCCTTTTTTTACCATTACGCCCTATCGTACGTAAAAGCTTTTTTTTTAAATATAATGCGTGGACTCAAACTATCATTATACGTCAGGACCCCAATTCTTGTGCCATAAGATATGAAATTTCATTCGAGATGAAATGTCAGTTGCATACAATTTTCTAAAAATCTCGCATACAAACTATTGATCTCGACTGTCACTAGAATCGGACTCCTGAACACGTTTCACATTATCTGTGGTAAGTCATAGAAAATGATGTAGTCTGTCGAAGTGCCGATAATTATAATTTACAAGTACTGATAAAAATTGTGCGATTCAAAGAAATATTAATAAATAAGTTAAAAATATGATATTTTTTCTGATTTTATTTTTTCCTCGCAATTGTGATGAAAAACATTTTATGTTACACGGGTGGTAAAGGAATTACAAAGCTCGAGTCATTAAAGCCCTCATTTTATTACATACAAGAATCAAAATTGGTGTGGTTTTTAAGGAAAAACAACAAATGTTAAAAACTGCCTAAGTGTGAGTCGGTACAGAATCCTCGGTGTGCGGCACCGGCTCGCATTCAAACGGTTTATTATGGTGTTAGTTCAAGAGACCCCAATTTGTTAACACTAAAAATGCGTAAACACTTAAAACATGAAATAACAAGTTAGAACGTAATCGAAACATTAAGTATTTATAAACCATTAAAATACAAGGATTTTCAAGTGAAAATTTGTTGTTATTGGACAATAGTTCAACATAAAATCCACTTCAAGGGCTCACTCGAACATGTGCTTTAATTTATACATATATGAAAAGTTTATATTTGATTAAGTACACTCGTAGTTCACGATCACAAAGTAAGTTAATGTGATGTGATAAATTGAATTAACTTCAAGGATCCGTAAACTAGGGTAGTCTTTACTTTTAAATAATAATTCGTTAATTATGTATCTATTATTATTTTTATCGTTGCCTAGTACAAGTCTAGACTCAGTAAATTTGTAAGATTGCTCCCGGTTTTTTTTTTCGTTATTATGTACTTGACGCTAAAACCCTTTCATTTCGGTTCCGTTCGCATAAACTGGTTTATTTAACCAGTTTATTGAGGAAACTTTATATAAAGTTATTTACAAAACTAAGCGGTTTTCGAACTATATAAACCAGTTAATCCAGGCGCATACCGCGCGCGTCTTCACATCACAAGTCAAAATAACAAGTTCGCGTTCGCTAGAAAGGTCGGAGCAAAACCGAAATAAACCAGTATTTTCCAAATCAGTTCCGAGTCCTGATTTAAACCGGAGTAATTTGAAATCATTAATAAACTGAAATTTTAATACGCAAAAGTAAGTAAGTAAACTCTCTATTTGTACACAGACTCGATGTATGAATGTGCAAGGCGTGACATGCGTCTTTATATAGATGGTATACCTTTAAAGACGCTTCTGAAGTGATTAATATACCTAAAGTGAGCATCTTCGAAACGATGTCACTGGATGACACAAATCGTGTATATCGCATTAGCACTGCCTTGTTTGTTCAGTCGCAAGTAGGTAGCTGATAATCGCTTTCTTTTGTCTATAACGGCCAAGAAATTTTAAGTAACGTTAGCCGTTTTCCTTTTTCGAATTTAGAATAAGTCACTAATAAACAGTAAAAGGAATGGAGAAATTGAGTGAGAATTAAATGTTTCGAAGAAATCAGGCCACGATTTAGTGTGAGTGCTTGAAAGGAAACTAAGTATATTCATACCTCAAAGCGGGATGGAAAAAACATTTAACGCCCTAGGGTGGAAAGTGATTTTGAAAGAGCAATTGGTCAAATATTCAGCCATTTTTGACTAAATAATGACCAAATTTTAATGTAATTCGTAATTTTTTATAATAATTACCTATAGAACTAGACAGAGAAGAACTCCTGGCTCAAGCACAACTATGAAGTTCCTGAATATTGATAATGTTGACAATGTTAAACTTATTTGTTGTGTGTAAAGAAATAGTAGTAACAGCGTTGTTTTACTGCTATCAACATTATCAATATTCAGAAACTTCATTGTTATGCAGGTCGGGATTGGCTTCTTATCTGCCTTATACTGATAGACAAAGTAAATGCGTCATATTAACACAGAACATTTTTGTTTTCTTTCTTCTTTGTCAAAATGAAAAGTAAAGCGTTAACTCAGTTGAAAGGATCACTCATCACTTGGTTCAAAATGTACTATTTTATCTCTTTGAAATAATTTCAGACGCAATAGAATAAAAAATTACTTGTTTGTGAAATTAAGTAAAAACGACTCATACTCGCTTTATGCACGTAAACAAGCACTTTATTTATGGTTCTTTGTAAAAATCATTTAATTAAAAAAGCCTTTGGGTTTAAGTCTTTAATTAATTGTCTGAGTGTTTTCCGGGGTCGGAGAATGGAAATAAAATATTCAAAGAGACCAAACGCTTACATCTTTTGTAAAAGAAATAGGAGATATGATGTTAAGCTATGTTGTTCTGAAAACGTTATCCCGAAATAATGAATTATAATGGACTACGCTTTGCTTTGTGAATGACAATAATGTTACACGTGCCCATTGTATTTTTTACGTTACTCGTCTAAACCACTTTAGCAGATTTAAAAATACTTATTTTAATTCGTGTAATTAATTAGTATATTTATGAAAAATAAATATTATCATGAATTGGCATTACGGTACTGTGATTTGGTCAAAAGCCGTATCAGACTCTCTGTCGAAGGGTCGATCGAGTGAGATAAAACATACGAGCTCGCTCACGACGAGTAAATAGGGTAAGCTGAGAATGCACGTCCTTAAAAGTAATTTTTACGCTTTGATGGGACAGTTTCGTATTGCCGGTTTATAATTGTTACTTCCAGTTCAAGAGTGGTTAATAGTACATTGTGCATCAAGGGTAGTATGAAGGGAATTACTAACGAGAGTGTTAGAAGCCCGACGCCGAAGGCGGAGGGCTTTTAATGACTCGAGTTAGTAATCCCCTTACTGCCTGTGATACACACAATGGTTTTCATCACATTTGCGAGGAAAAAAACAAAGAGAAAACACTTTAACTCTGCAAAATATAAAGAAATAACTTTTGACGGACGGGAACGTCAATGGAAACGATTTTTTTTTTGTGACCACAGACACTGCGTTTAGTTTCGACCTGGATTCGAGCCAGATTTAGCCAATTTGATAAAAATGTATAATTACTAAAATTAATGATAAATGTTGATATAAACTTGAAATAGGTATAAAAATAATGAAGTTTAATGAAGCATATAGGTTTTGTGTAATGTAAGTTAGTCTATAGCTAATTTTTAAAGATGAAATTAGAAACCGATTTAATTTTTGGCTGAAAATTAAACCTCCTTAGTCAGAAATTATGTACGAAAGAGTTGCAAATTTTAAAAAGAAAGTCATTACTCCCTAGGGATGACAAACTCGCCATAATTCCCGCGGGAACAATTTAGGCCATTGTCCTTCTGTATACAGACATGGAATAACACCATTTACGAGCAAGTGTGATGAAAAGAAAATCACTTACCAGGGCGTACTTTTTAAAATAAATTCGGAGAAATACTTACTGGAAAAGGGCCGAATCTTAAGTATGCGTGCATGGCATGACTCTATGAATGTGGAAGAAGCGAAAGAGTTTTGTCAGGATCGTAGCAGGTGGAAAGAAGTGATCTACGCCTACCGCACTGGTAAACAGGAGTGACTTAATGTATGTATGTCTGTACTTATCTGGTATTCTCGGTGTTCACTTAACATCAGGACGTAGATTCTGTTAAACACATCATTCGTTTCGTCGACACTTTGTAAGATTAGCTACCTATCTTCGTCCGATCTTTACCAATTGAATTCTTTGTCATATTCTCAAGTTCCCTACCGTGCAACACCATGCCATATCTCACATCTACCGTTCTCGTACCGTGCAACAGTGGACCCACTGTCCACGTCCGTGCGTAGAATGGTAAACAGTTGACCGTTACCGCCCCAGTTGCTGCATTAAGGCCGCCTGTTAGCATTTAGCTTCAGAGACAAGGCCGCGCGTAATGGGATCATGCGGGATAGCTGACCATGCCACAATACTTAACTACAACACACACAATACAAAACTTAACATCATCATGTCAGCCGAAAGACGTCCACTGCTGAAGATAGGCCTCCCCCAAGGCTTTCTACTCAGACCGGTCTTGTGCTTTTCGCATCCACCGCGGACCCGCGATCCTACCTACAGCTCGTCTTCCGGTCCGCGGACGCCACTCCAGAACATTTTGACCTCATCGGCCATCAGTCCTGCGAGCAATGTGCCCACTGCCACTTAAGTTTAGCTATTCTTCGGGCTATGTCGGTAACCTTAGTTCTACTGCGGATGTCATCATTTCCGATTCTATCACGCAGAGAATCCCCCGGGCATAGCCCTCTTCACCGCCCTCTGAGTGACTTTGAGCTTCCTTATGAGGCCCATTGTTAGCGCCCACGTCTCAGATCCGTAAGTCATCACTGGCAACATACACTGGTCAAAGACTTTTGACTTCAAACACTGCGGTAATTTGGACGAAAAGGTGCTGCGAAGCTTCCCGAACGCTGCCCAGCCGAGTAACTTAACATGTTAGTAAATAATCTTTCATACATTAACGTAGTCCCAGACTAACCCCTAACCTCTAGGCTTGTATGTACGATCACGAACGTTAATTTGTGACCCATTTCAAAAAAATAGGCATGATGTTGTTAATGTCATAGCTGCCAAATTATTTGTAACATATAGGCAGGGGTCGTTGTTTTGATGCCGATGACGTCAAAATAACGATACTTTACACACAGGTGCTCTGTTTTCATTGAAAGGTGTTTAGGTATGTGTTAGTGGTACCAATAAAAAAAATGAATAAGAAGCGGTAAAATGATTATAGTTAAATACAGCTTAATCGCAATCAAAACACGGCACTCATTACTAAAATTGGCAATTGAGACCCACATGCCATAATTGTACTTATTTACGACTGATCAGATCATACACATTTACGTATACATTTTTATTACAACATAAACACAGTTTTTTTTAATGATAATGTTAATCGATCGAAATTACGTTTTTTGTATTAAGCAGGTCTTTATTTTTCTACGCGTCAATAGATTAGTTAAGTAATTTTTACATGGTTAAATGATCAGCGACTATTGGTTAATAATTACAATAAAACCATTTGGAATCATACTCTATGTAGCGTGACGTCATTTTTGCGTCAACGGCATGAAAAGTACGTTCCCTGCTTATAGGAAACTCAACCTTATTGTTGTAGTATGTCAGATTGACTTTGGGCCTAAGGTGTGTCCTAAATGTAACTTCTTGACTGTACTATGGGCACTAGATAAAAGATGAAAAAGATAAAAGATAAAAGAAATTTATTCAGTAAGTAGGCCGCTCGGGCACTTTTACACGTCAAGATACTACCAGCGCTTCCCAAGAGGAGACCACTGCTGAGAAGAAACGCCGCAAGAAACTCAGCAGTCAGTCATTTTTTAACATATTTCGTATTACAATGGTACATGTAGCTATAAACATACTTATATAGAACCAGCGACCCGCCCGAGCTTTGCTTGGTTTATATGAGTGTTCTGTAACACCCACCACCAGACCCAGAAAAAATATCTAACTGATGGGTCGGTCCCAGCGATAAACCAGCGCTGGCTTAACAGCCGGCACATGCTGAGTTGGGATCGTTTCACAACAACTGCCCAACTTTGTGAAGCTGTTTTTTTTGTATCTTTACTTGTGTGTGTTTGATGTTGATTTAAAAACCGAATCAAAATCCGTTCATTCCTTAGTCCTCAGGGTTAGCAACGCATTTGTAGTCTTGTGATTGTTGTCTTGAGGATAAATGCCTATGTGTCTCAGATACCATCAGGGCCTCCATTCAACACGGTAAAAACCATATCGTGTTCGAGCTGTTATTTACTTGACAGTAATGGCAGCTGGCGTCAAAACAATACCATAACAGGTCAAAGACGATATGTTTTTTACCGTCGAGAATAGAGGTGGCCTGTGTGCTTGTTTGCTCCTTGCCTTAATGTCCTCCTGGTACACCACCTGGGGCCTAAAAACTAGTAACTTGTAATACAAGTGGAAGTCTCTTTTTAATACTGTTGGAAAGAGAGTTCCGCTTATAATAATATATGCAATAGGTTCCTGGTGTTCGTATATTACTGTAGCAGTTCAAAATATAACGTTATAGTGACATTACTGTCATTCCAACGCATTACTGAAAAAGCAATCACATTTATTTACGTTTTAATAATCATAAAAGTTAGTATTAAATTATCAATAATTATTATAAATTATTTAAATAAACGTAGTAGCACTGTAAACGAACTTTATTCTCACCCCCTTACGTTGAGAAACGGTGTTTTTTTTTATGGCATAGAGAAGGCAATCGAGCACACAGGTCACCTGATGGTAAGTGGAAACTGTGACCCGCAGACATTCGCATTCACAAGACTGCAAGCCTAAGACTGGAAATGCGTTGCCAACCCTGAGGACTAAGATGGAATGCCTCTATGCTAGTCATTACACCGGCTGTCTTATCCCCAAACCGGAACACAACAATGCAAACACTGCGGTTTGGCGCTAGGATAATGGATAAGATGGTGGTAGCGATCTGGACGGACCCTGCACAAGGTCCTACCACCCGCAATCAATATAGCTATACAATGTTTTGTCCTTATCTGTTATTGCGCCATTTGGATTTGACAGATAAGGACAAAGCATTGTACAGCTATACCACCGTTACTCAACGTTTATTCGTAAGGGACTTAATAATATGTTGCACGAAAACCAAATAAACCCATACAAATGAACGAAAACGAATTTATCAAATTGATTAAATCAATATTTTCATTAACAATTGAGACGCAACGAGAATCGAGTTTATTAGATATTCATTACTCAAAGGGATCAGAGAAAATGAATTCAAGTTGTATGGTATCAGATTACTTTTATAATTATAATTGGTATACGCTAAATTCAGTGAATTTGATGTCTCATACTCGTATTTATATTTAATACTAGCTTCTGCCCGTGACTTCGTCCGCGTAGATTTCGGTGATCGTTAGAATGAGTAGCCTATGTGTTAATCCCGGGTATAAGTTATCTCTATTTCATCCAAATCCGCCGTTGCATCGTGAAGGAGTAACAAACTAACAACACACAAACTTTCATTTATAATCTTAGTACGAGTAAGATACTTAAGATTTATAGACCACTAGATACTAGTGTTGGTCTAGACCACTTGCATTATGCAAACGTTAGTCTGCAGAAACCAAATATGTATGGATTGACATTGTAACAGTTTTCGCGTCTGGAGCTCTATTTACTTTGTCCTTATTTATTCTGCCCTGCTAAGACAAATGGGGGTATCTCAAATAAAACTCCAGTAGCAAATGCAACCTTATTACTAACGCGAGAGGATTGAATCTGCTTTGGCTATTGAATGTGCGATACTGCCTTATATTGGCTTATGATCGCAGGGTTGTCAACGTATTGTTTTTAAGGCGGCCACCATTACATTTCTATGCTCTATTCTGCACGATAAAACAATATTGCTTTTGAAATGTTATCGTATCGTCACCGTTATGACAACTCGTTAGATAGAGCTACTCTTATTTACTTAACAGTGATGTCGGCCGAGGTAAAAACAATACGATAACATGTCATAAGCAATATTGTTTTACCTAGTAGAATAGAGCCCTTGAAAATGATATGCCCTTATAAACGTGGAATAACCGTGGGGTAGCTAAACCATGCTTTGTCCTTATCTGTCAAATTCATATATCACGATGTCAGATAAGGACAAAGCATAGGTTATTCCGCGTTTATAAATAAGGGCATTAAAGTTTAAAATGTCGAATCGCGTGTCGCGTGAAAAATTGGTAGTACTATTATGTGACTGTTGCATAATGAGGCGAGCCGAAAAACGAGTTTCATTTTTTAATTCCTAATTATGTATACAGTCGCATACATAACTTTATCTACATGCATATCATAAGTGTTCTATAATATGTAAGAAACCTGTTACAGTGTTTACCCTGTATCTTAATGTTAATTAAGATGCAACCACATCGATAACCGATTCTTTAATGACGTGCAATACTTTAATGTTAACATTAAAATACAACCACAGATTCAGCGTACTTAATAAAGGCCATTTTCTTATCGTTTCTGATCATATTGTATGGAAATTATGATATGGATGTAGATAAAAATATAGTATAGTATATGGATGTATGGATGTTTACTACTGTTACTACTCTTTCACGCTGCAACGACTGGACGGATTTGAATGAAATTTGAAATGGAGATCTTATACCCTGGATTAAGACATATAATTATGTTATATTCCATCCCGGAAAACTAAAAAGTTCCCGATGGAATAACAATATTCGAAATTTACGCGGACGAAGTCTCGGACAGAAGCTTGTATAGCATAATTTATGTTTTCAGTAGAATTTATTCTATCAGAGTTTGCTCTAAATAACATTCCTTTGAAGCGAGCTTTGACACGATGGTCACGTAACGCTCCCGAAACTCGGGGACCGTAATTAAACTAAAAAGAATTCTGAGGAACTTGATGCAGGACGTCCTCTAAGGTTCGCATTTGCTTATTTATTTTGTTCTTTGAAGCCAAGTTAATAGGTGTTTTTTATAAGAAAGAATAAATCAAAGTCGCTTAAAACTTTACGCATTTTAGTGGTGGGAGCTTGTGCAATGTCCGTCCTGATCGCTACAACCACTTTATGCTTTAACCTACCGCCAAGCAGCAGTGTTCGCATTGTTGTGTTCCGGCGTGGGGATAAGACAACCGGTCATAGGTATAAGCGTAGAGACATTCCATCTTTATCCTCAAGGTTGGCAACGCACTTGCGGTCTCAGAAATGCAGTTTAATGATTGTAAACGTGATAATGTCTATGGTAGGATCTGGGTCCTACATACCGTGACGTGAGCTTTAAAAGCTAATTGAGAAAGCAGGACGAATATAAATACACTCAGGAGCAAAAATACCGGGTCAGAGTGCGTTTTTCATACAAACGAGACTATTTCGAAGCCTTCGTTCCTCGCCTGGGGTTGTTTTGAGTGAGGTTTAATGGTGGATACTGCGAGGTTCAATAGAGGAGGTCAAAAGTTCTTAAGATACCTAACTGATCGCACAATCAGACACCACAGCGGGAGAGTTTGGGTCAGCACTTGGATTTCCTTACATTTTATTGCCATTTTAGATGTTTTTCTGAACATGCTCAATTCCGGCGTTAACCGCAGATTTATTCAATTGGGTATTCTAGGCACGCTGGAAGTCCTGTATCGATGCCCGAGGTATTCATCATCAGATTTCACTAAAAGCATTCCCTGGCGAGGAACCAAGGCTTCGAAATAGCCTCTTTAGTATGAAAAACGCACTCTGTCCCGTTATTTTTGCTCCTGAATGTATATCGGAAAAAAATATGCTTTGTCGTATGATTATGCACACTACATCTGAATCGTTCCACTTTCTTACTCTAATAACAAAAGGTCAAGATAAGCAGCAGGTACCCACTAGGTAGCTCTTATTTCCTGAAAGATAAGACCTAATTTCAACGAGATATCATTCGCATTACCTAAGTAACCATGTACTGTTGTTTTATCTCACAAAAGCAGGTGAGCTATGCTTGTGTGTGTAGATGCACGTGCACGCTGTCTCTGTGTGCGTGGCTGTCGTCGCTAAGCGTCGCCGTAGTGTGCGTGTCTATACGTGCTACAACTACAAGCATGGCCAACCCGCTTTCGTGTGATAAAACAACTGTAATTAAATTAAATTAAATTAAATTAAATTCGCTAACTCCTTACGTGAAACGAAGCGAAGGCGGGTCGCAGAATTATGACACATAAACTCTATACGGGTGTTATTCCATGTTCAATACATCCGCTCTTGCATCGTGCGACCGTTTTGTGGCTTCCCATTAATAGCTGTACTGGTTATACTAACTAGTTTTTAGATTCGCACTTGGAGGTTAGGTATACTGCTCTTCTAAATTAAAAAGACGCAAGTGCAATTTGATGGTCAAAGCAAAATTAATCCTCTGTCTTAAGAAATAAGGTCAGTTATACATACGCGGTTCTATGAGATATGCGCCTTTTTTCTATTTAGAGCAGTATGCTAGAAGTGGGCCGTGACTTTGTACGCGTAGAAGTCGTCTCCCGTTATTTCCCCTTTTCTTCTAGTGGCTGATTTTCGAATAATCCTTTCTAAGTGCACCTTTATGGTACCTAGGGGATATTTTTTCCAAGTTTAAAGTAGGTTTTCTGACAGTCTGTCACGGAAGAGATTTGTATATGTATAATATAGCTGTTTCGCGCGACTATTTCCTCGGGCACTGTCCAATTATCCAGGATAAAAAAAATGTTTTTGGTATTATAGACTATATTCTATCTGTGTGCCAATTTTTATTCAGATCCGTTTAGCCGTTCTGGTGTTATTGAGAAACAAACATCAACAAAAATTGCATTTACAGTAGCGGCAAATAATATTGTCACATTTGAACATCTCATACGTAGTTTTAAAAAGTTTAGTATTTAAAGAAACCAATGCTGACGTGTTCATACAAATCTCGTAAATTTAGTATGAACGCGTCAGCAACGGTTTTTGAAACACTAAACTTTTTGAAACTACGTATGAGATGTTCAAATGTGACAATATTATTTGCCGTTACTGTAAATGCAAAACATGTGTTATACATAATATTTTGAACCTTAATTAATCAGCTAACGAATTGAATAATAGCAATACAATTGATCAACTAGTTGTTGATTGGTTGTCAATTTTGGTGAGTCACATTTGTAGGTTATCGTATGAGATGTACCCAAGTTCAAACAGAATTATATTATTTGCCACTACTGTATACTACTAGGTTTTGCGCGATAGAAGTCGTTTATCACTCTTTGTGAAAAGCCTAAAGCCTTTATGTTAATCCAGGGTATAAACTATCTCCAGTTCAAATTCCATCCATTTTTTTCCAGAAGTTGCCGTAACAAACCAACACACAAACTAACACATTTATATTGTTATTCCATGCCCAATACATCAGGGGCCCTAACATGGCTGCGTTTATCGCGTGACAAAGTTTGGATAAGGCATCCGTCTCCTTTTGATTTGACAGGTAAATAAGTATGACAGTGACGGATGCTTTATCCACATTTGTCACGCGATAAACGCAGCCGAACTAGGCCACTGGTCTTGCTTCGTTATCGTTTGGTGGGGTCACAATAATTTCTTTACTGGTTACATTAGCTCGCTCTCTTACTAATAAACGTTGATTTTGGATTTGACAGATAAGGACAAAACATTGTATAGCTACTTTGTATACCACCGTTACTCAGTTCTCTCTGTTTACGGGTCGTATAAAGACGGTACGACTCGCATATGAAAGCAAGTGAGAGAGAGGTACAAACCGGACGGCGTTTTTATGAGGTCTCGCACAGTAAATTTTTACCTAATTTGCGCCACAGATGACAAAATATATATTAATTGCACACCCATAGCAAGATCATTCATTCATTGAGTAATTTTAACTTAGATTAATGTTTTCTACCGTTCATGTAAAACGTACGTATCAACCTATGGAAATTACCGTAGTAGAACTTTAGCGAACTTCTAGCTTCCTTTTGAAGTTTCGTGAGACTCTGAATAAAATATTAGGCCCCTGAGATAAGGTTAGACCGAAAAATATCCGAAGAGTGTGTTTTATTACACAAAATTTTAGTAGGTATTTGATAAAACTTTGTGTACAAAAACTCTATATTTTTATTTGGCCATTTATAAACCTACAGGTGATATTTCCAAATTTCAAAGCAGCTCTTAAGAACTTGTGTTTTATTTTACTTCTAGGAACAAAGAAGACGTCTCAGTTGATTCATGCCTTATGTCACGTACGTTTCCCATGTAGCGTGACTATTCCATCCCTCCCCTAATAAATGGTGTGGGGAAATGAAAATGCTGACATATCGTAAATTCTAAGTACTTTTATTCTTATATGCATCTTAAATAGTAATATTACACCTAAAATTAAACCTAGATCAGTCACAATTGGTCCATCTGAGACCTAAAGTTCATATATCTAGAATATCAATATCACTTCAAACAATCCACAAGTTTATTATGAAGTCACTTATACAGCATGATCTTGATTATGGTTTCAATAATAAAAATATATGAGGCCAGTGACGAAACTGATATGGGATATAATGTCGCCTTTATACAAGATAACAGACAGTTTAACAATTTTGATAGTACTTTTTTAGCATTTCAAAATAACAAATACAGATCTCTTTTTGTGAAAACGATATAAATTAACTACCGAATATACCGACTGCATTGTTCAGATACTATGGCATCTCGCTCTTAATTTAGGAGCAATAGGTAACACATAACACTGAGATACTTGAGCAATTCCTCATCAAAGGACACCTTTCAATTCTCACTCATTACTCCATGGAAATTTCCGACCACGCACTTCCTTTTATCCTTGACTTATTCATCGTCACATTACGATTCCGCATAATCTTTCCGATCGGCGTCGGATTTTCCTATGTTCACATGGATAGTAATAGCTTCGTCGTTTTCAGATTTCATTATGATATCGTTCCACTGTATCTCCGCCTTCTTACTATAGTTTTCATTCTCTATCAATATAGCTGACTTTGTACATAACGCTTTGGATTGGAATTCCACTAAAGCGCAGTAATCGCTTTTCCTCGATTCTGATTTAGCGTCGGCGATGTATCCTAATTTCCTCCTCATGACTTCCACTCGTACGTGGTAGTTATAGATGCATACTTTGATGATGAAAGCGCTTTTTTGGTGGAGCAGTATGATTTTGTATTTGGTTCTGCAGCAGGCGGTTTTCTTTAGTTTAGTTTGGAAGTTTTCTATTAAGATTTTGATCTTTTGGGAGTAGACCGCGATGATGTTGTGGTTGCTCTGGAGGTGCGCGGAGAGTTCCTCGAAGGGGATGGAGCAGCAGTTCGCGGTGATGGGGCAAGTCATGGTGTCGAACTTGCATTCTTCCTCGTGTTTGGACCTGGTAGCAGCTGTCAGGAGTTCTGTGCAGCCACGTCTGTTGACAAAGAAATGAATAGATTAACTAAGTGCTTCGCAGGCACGTAAAAGGAGATTGGGGCCAAGTAGTCGTCCTTGCGTACGCCTTACAGGTTTAACGCATAATAATGTCTCAAATATTCGCAAGGAATAACAAACTATGTTTATGATTCTAGACTTTGTTTAATTAGCATTTGTCATGACAATTTAATTAGCATAAACTGTGTTTGACGCAAATACCTTTGTGTTAAAGATGGGGATAAAATGCCTTGTCATAAATTACTTAGTGTAAAACAACTTAGTCTGCGTGACGAGAAGTTGTAAAATTACATGTACTATTCATAATTATCAACTGTTGATACATAGACGAGAATAATTTTTCATTATTGTGTAATAGCATCTTGTTTGCTTTTTTTCGTAATCTTTTAAGTAAAGTTGTAAAGTCTTTTCATCCGTCGGTTAGTGGTTCCCTTGACAATATTTTAATAGTTTTTAATCAACTCTTTAGAGGCCAATATAATTTAATGCTAGTGTAATAGTACTTAAAATCATCACATGAATTTTACTTTACGCGAAAAGCTTTTAATTAAGGTAACCTATAATTTATAGTTTCAATAATTCATACTTTCTTCATTATTTTTTGCAATGACAAGCTCTAAAAGAACCTTTATTAGATAATCTAAGTATTTAATTAAAAAGTCAGTCAATCAACCTGTAATCAATCAGTCTGTGTGTGAAATTAAACTAAGTCTTTAGTTACAGTGTTTAATATTCTTTAACTTCGTAAGATTATGTACAGGTTTTGCTGCTGACCAAACGGACACCGCTTTACTAATGTAAAATTCCACATTGCAGATCTAGCTCAGCGTTGTTGATACTGTATTATTCGATAAAATATAATCGTGATTTTTCATCGCCGCATAAAAAGCCCTTAACTCTTTCAGTGCCAAGAACACCATCATAGAAGTATTTTTGTATTCAATACAAGAAACCTGGCACCCAATATATTAAAGCCTAATAAATTAGACCGTATCACTTATACGACCCTATATTAAGAGAACACCCTCTATATCCCCATAAAAAAACTTCTAAAAGGTAACGGTTTGCCAAACGCAAGGCTTCGGAAACATCGTAAAATAGATTAAAACTGAGTTTTTATGGGGTGTGTTGAGTTGAGTTTATTGGGTTCTACGCGATATTTACGAGGCTTGTTCTAGAAGTGTTATTTGGTGCTAGTACGTGTCCATTGTGACATTTAAGAGTGCGTATTTTTCATCACGCTGTATAAGCAACGTTCTGGTTTGTTGCTATACGAGTTCTTTGCATTTCAAGGTTATGTGGAGGAGGCTTTAGTCTCTTCTGTCCCTGTGAGAGACACAGGGGTAAGCGGTTGGCTAAACAGCTTGGATCGGATTACAACGTAAATTTATATTCCGTAAATTATATCTGTCCATTATTTTAAAAGTGTACTGGAAAATCAGAGAAATTATGACTGATTTTATTTCAGCGCAGCGAGGATCACACAAATAACTACTTAAAAGATTTTTATAAGTATTAAAGTTTATTAGACTACAAGCTAAGAGACTGTAGTGAAAAAATCGTAGGATAACCAGGGATATAAACACTCCTTTTACCCAAAAATACTACTGTTTCCAATCATGCTTTAGACACGGTTGAAGTCCGAACTTTAAAGTAACCTAAAAGTAACCTAACCCTTAAAATTCCGTTTTTTTTCCTAAATATTCATTTTACCTAAAAATGCCATTTTATATGAAACGCATAATATAATTGCTGGAGGTAGGTTAGATTAGGTTTGATTTATTACATTGCATTCGGATTTATGATTGATCAATTTGGAACCATGGCTCTTCGGAATTATGTGGTGTACCCAACCTAAAAGATATCACCATATCTGGCCAAAGACGTCCACTGCTTTGCAAGGGCCTTCCGTCAACTCAGTAAAATATATGTACCTGTAATTCCGACAAGGCAGCATCAGATCATTGACCAGCCTCTGCAGCGCCAGGCAGGGCGCGGCCGGCGCTCTCAGGGTCCCTCGGCACCAAGCGCACCGGGAGATGCGTCGCGAACAGCGCGCACACCACACACCGCCGCACCATGGACACACGCACGGGCCGCAGCACTGGGGAAGAAATAAATAGATATTAGGGAGAAGAGAATGGTGATAATTGTAGAAACCGGCCAGTCTGATACCTATGGTCATTTACGTTTGAAACATACGAACGTGGCCTCTATTCAAGTCGGTAAACGGTTTGACTTGTCGTATTGTCAACGTTTTGATAGCGCTTATTTACTGGACAGTAACGCCGTTTTAAAAACAATACAATAACAGGGCAAAGGCGATATGGTTTTTACCGCCTAGTGTAGAGGCCTAGGGCCTCGATTTAAGAAGGTAAAACTAAATGGCCCTTGACGTGTTCTGGTATTGTTTTTATCTTATATATAATACGCGTTTTCATAGCATAGACATCTTCAACTGTAGTAAGTCTGTTTTTGTAAACCGTGTTCGTCAACTACTTACAAACCCCTAGTAATGTACCCACATACACACACACACACCACACACACCCATTCACACACACACCCGTTTAAGTACCTAAATTTAAGTAATAACTATCTCTTTTTTTTTGTATGTTTTTATTAATAAGGATAATTTTGTGATAGCTTAAAAAAATGTACTTGTTTACGTTGTTATAACTCAACTTCTATTTTTCTTGTATTTTTTGTGGTCATTGGCTTACTCAAATGTATTCATATCTTAAGTATCTTATTCAATGTATCGCTGTTGATGTCCCAAATAAAATAAATAAATAAATCTTCTGCTGTCTCGTATTTGTCAAGTTATGAGCTATCAAAACGTTGTCGATACAATAATATGCCAAAGTAAATAATGCTCTAACCCTGTAGCTAGAATAGGAGGAATGGGCTGACATTCTACACTGTAAAACCTTATTGCTTCTGACGTGTTATAATATTGTTAAGTTCTAAGGCAATATAGTTGTACATATGCGTAAACTCACGCCTTCATTCCCAGAGTTGGGTAGGCCGAGCTACAGAATTAGCAAAAACTCTAAAAAACTTGTTGATACATCTGTAACCACATTTGGCCCAATTAGGCTAAGATATTTACCAGAGTATTAGTGACAGGTTGCAAGCCCACCGCCTAACAATACTACAAGCCTTTATCCCCTTAGTTGCCTCCTACGACTTCCACAGGAAGGCATGGAGTGGCACTATTCTAACCCGGCAACCACACGGGGACCAGTGGCCTAGTATGGCTGCGTCTATATCGCGTGTCAAATGTGGATAAAGCATCCGTCACTCTTTTACTTATTTGTGTATCAGAAGGTGACGGATGCCTTATCCACACTTTGTCACGCGATAAACGCAGCCATGTTAGGCCCCAGTTTAAATTATCCTATAGGTCGTTAGATATACGTAAAGATTTAAGTAGGGTGGAAGAATCGGTTTTGGCTATCTTTACACCGTCTTTGGCCATTATAAATTTTAAATAATATGTAAAGAATTATTTAATTTTACAACAAAGGGTACTTCTATCCTACAAAGTTTAATAAAAATGAAAGGATGCATGCAATCAGCAAAATATTGACTTAATTAATTCTCATAATTGAACATGTTATGTTATCAATTTCAAGTAAAACTTCCTGATTAATGTGCGTATGAAATATTACGATTAAGTTCAAGCGGAAGGTCGACTGGTAAAATCGACTCTTGCGCAAGTGATATAAGGTTGCCAATCGAGAAACTGGTTTCAGGTCAAGGTTTGGGTTATGGTTATGTGTTATCACGTAATGCGTACGTCTGCAAGCTCACGCAAAATATTTTGGTGATAATAACTGTTATGAGTAAAAAGATAAAAACTAATATATTGCGACGCCTACTTACTGTGCTGATAAGTTGATAATTATTCATAATTATTTATTTTATAGTCTATAATGACCCACTGTTGTGTCTCAAGGCCTCACTCCCTCACCACCTCACCCAAGACCAGTCTTGATTGAAGGCATCAAGCTCAATTTGCTAACGTCACCATGGTCTACCGCGACGCTGAATTCTTTCGCGTGGCTCCCATTTGGTACACACTTTAGCCCACAATTCCTCCCAATAACTCCTAATAAATTTTCACCAAAACTTAGCTATAGTGGCCGGCCGTTAAGATGTCAATACTGACACCTGTCATCGCAGTACAATTTATAACCTATTCTTGACTTGACAGAAGCGCGTGGAGCTAACCCCATGTGTTTCTGTCTAGTCCATTAGAGAACATACTCTTTTACCGAACAATTGTCCTCACGTGTGATATCCATGGACTTATTTCTTTAATAAGTTCATGGAAGCGTCTATAAATAACTTGACATTCGCGAAATACACCTTAAAAGGAGTGAACGCCATTAAAATTAGATTTAGAACCTCATCTTCGGTTTGAGGTTATAATTTGCGCTGGAATGACAGGTGTCAGGATGGGCTTCTTATCGTCCGGGCACTATAGGCTCCTCTGGTAAAACTAGTTTGCTATTTAAAAAAAACGCGTCCACCTTGATTGATCAGTTTGGGAGCTACGTATTATTTTAACACGGCTGCCATTACTAATGCCCGGTTCCTATATTCAAGAAACGAATCGTTTCCCTAACGCCTCGCAAAATATGACACATTTTGTACGTAGCAAATGTCGTAACGCTACGGCCCGTAAGGAAAACGATTCGTGTCTTGAATATAGGAACCGGGCATAAGTTGATAAGAGCTATCATAATAGGACAACATGTCAAATTCAATGTGGTTTTACTGAGTCTAAAAAAGTCCTGGTTCGTGTTATATTTCTATACTGTTCCGTAATAGTACATTGTTGCCTATGCGCGGAAAGTAAGGGTTTTCCTGACGAGGTGGTTAGCAGGCCGAGCAATAGCGAGGCCTGCTAAAATACGAGTCAGGAAATCCTCGTTTCCGCCGAGGCATACATAATGCTTTTCTCAAACATGTGAGGAAATAATACAAATACATTTTTAAAAAGCAATTAATTTAATTATGCAGATTGAACGAATGTTACCGACTGTCAATTGTTTTTAAATACTAACCATGGAAATTGGAATGCAAATTCAAAAAGAAACACGCACTGTGCTAAAAAAGCGAGCAGTTACCTTGGCTGTTTGGAATTTTTGTCTTGGTCCTTTTGATTTTGTATGCAAATTGACAGCATTTTTAAGAAAAATATAGACATGGACGGAAAGTGTTTTCATATGGTTTTTTTTACTCCTAGGAGTAAAATGAGGCTCTTTCCGTCCTTGTCTTTCAATCGGAAAACCGTTTTTTCCGAGCATGTTTGAGAAAATCCATAATTACTCTTAGATACACGAAAAAAGTTACCTATCGAGACGTAGGCGGGAAGGAAGCTTCACGTCAGTATTAATAATCTTCTCATTAAAATAAGCTTAAAGCTACGAAGCTTATCATTTTATTTATTTGAAATATTTCTTTACTAGGCCGCCCGTGACTTAAAGTGACAAAGCACTAAATTTGTGCTCCTACCTAATAAGGCTGACCTTACCTAACTTTGCTTTTCGTGTCTTATGCCCTTACTTATTAACGTGGAATAACCGTGGGGCAGCAAAACCATGCTTTGTCCTTCTGTCAAATTCAAATGTCACAATGACAGATAAGGACAAAGCTACCCCACGGTTATTCCACGTTTATAAGTAAGGGCATTAGTGTGCAGAGCAACTTCAGTTTGCCGGTTCATTTTTCTTAATCGAATTGTAAAATGAGTATATTAAAAGAATACGCGCACGTTCAAGAGATATTTTAATAAAATCAAATGCTAATTAAGTAAAGTAAAGTAACTCAAGATCAAAGCCAAAGCATAGCGTATGAAAAAGGAAAACGTACCTGTATTAGATTAAATATGTGCAGAACTAAAAGAAAATGAATAGATAGGATAGTAATTTAACTAACTCAATAAGCATTTTGTTCTATTTCTTTGTGTGGCAAATATCTGCCACCTTGTCTTGCATATAGCTATGTTTCAAAATTTACAGCGAGTGTAAATGAGCCTAACATGAAAGTTCGGTTCAAAAGAATACTAATAGAACAGCCACACTCAGAGTCAGTTAATAACGATTAAGTTGTTGCTTAAGCACTTCCACTGCGAAAGCACCGGCCCCGTACGGACTCTGTTTAGCATAGAATGGTGCCTTCAAAAGGTTTGCTCGCGGTAGAAACGCTTGAAGTCACCGATGTATGCTAAACCGAGTCCGTACGGGGTCCGCTCCGCTCGCAGTGGAAACCCTGCTTGTGGCGACTTTTCATACAAAAGTTTGAAAAAGGAACGATTAAGGAGAGACCACACCGCTGCTCAAAATACACATGCGACATGCTCTTCACCCAGCTGCCGTGACGTTTACGGCACGTCACTGTGATTCCGTACCGTCACCGTATTTTGAGCAGCGGTGTGGAGAGCATGCAAAGTCGTGACGTTTACAGCACATTACTGCGCTTATTTAACTGTCTCTGAAATGTCACTGATACGGCGGTAAAGCAATTTATTCTGCAAAGAAACTTACATTGTCTAGTCTCGCTTGACAAATAATGACGATAGCAATTGTAATTCAATGGCTGTCCGATAAAATAAACATACATTTTCATTGTGTTAAATACCTAAAATGTTTTTATTTGCGTTATTGTGTAAGCATTATACTTTGTCTAAGAATAACTACAAAAAGTCTAAAGAAACAGAGAAATATTTATTTTTCAAATACGTATGCGCATTTTTAAGTCATTAATAATAATCGAACAATAATTCTTCTCGAACATTCTCAGTACCCTTATCAAGTTACAATTCGATGCCCCAGTATGATAGGGTTCTATGTTACAATGTCGGGGTACTTCAATTTAGACCTAGTGTCACTCTGACAAACTTCAAATTTCAAGTTGATAAAAGTGCAACAATAATATTTCTCACCCCCCAAATAAAGTCCGATTCTCACGATGTTTGATTATGTTGTGGGTATTATAAAGAACTAGGTATGTATGTTCCTGAATTTGTTTTTTAAATTTCTTTCTGTCTAAGAAATAATTTCCAATGGAAAACGTACAGACATTGGTTTTCATGATATCTACAACATATTCAATTGGAGACAAACATTAACGCATTTGGTATGGAAATGTTTAGCTTCAGAATCCTCTTAATATTGACGATTAACGGCCGAAATCTATATTCAAACCGCGTATAGATAAGGCTTATCTCGGGTTAAAATTTGACATTTGCCCATACAAAATGTGTCAAATGTTTATTCCAAGTAAGCCTATCTATCCGGGTTCAGTCATAAGCCGTTCCTTAAAAACATTATTTTATGTAGAAGTTTGAAAAAAGAACGAGTTGTGTTCCTCTAAAACTTCATTGATTACGGCGGTTAATTTATTCTGCAAAGAACTAACGCAGCCTCGTTTGACAAAACTTACGTCTTATTCAACCTGTGATCTGTGGCTGTCAGGTATTCATAAATATTCACTGTGTTACTTAATATCTATTTTTATAGGCTTTATTGTGTAAACATTATTCTTTGTCCAGAAAAATTACGAAACTAAAAATAAAAATTACAATTAAATACAATTACAATAATTTTGCGCATTTCTAAGTCATCAATAATAATCAAACAATCTTTCTTTACAGAACATTTTCAGAACATTCATTCGAAAATAATATTGTTCATTTTCTATAGTTTCTGTAACTTATCTGAAATTAATCTCTGCCCTCCAAAGAATTTCATCAAAAGAAGTCCTCTAAAGTCAATTTTTATTTAATACGAATCACTAAAAAATGTTTAAATTAAATTTAACTTACTAAAAATTCAATTTATGTGAAATCATTCGTAGTTTTTCTTCTATTTACACTATTTCTAGAATGTTCGAGAGAAGCAATCAATGCAAAACGATTAACGGGGTTTAAGCATTGAGTGCCTCGGGATCTGATTGTCCTATCTATAAAATGAACAGAGTTCTTCGTTCTTAAAAAACATTGTCTAGGAAGACTTGAGCAGCTTAAACATTCAGCCCAGTTTTATTACTTTGAAGTTTTTACGGTGGGATTTTAAACGAACAGGATTTTCAATCAAGTGATTGTAAATTACTAACAATTCATCTTGTTTTGCGAAAAAACATTAACTATGTCACTATAAAAACTTAAGCAATCTAAATATATAAAAGACACTGAAAGAGCTGACTGACATATTAACGCACAGCCCAAACCGCTGGGTCTAGAGATTCCAAATCTGGCACGTAGGTTCTTTAGGGGTGACATTTAACCTGCACGATTGTAGATATCATTCTGTGCCGTCGGATATATTAAATTTGACCGTAAATAAGGATAAACTACATATAAAACCTCTATTTTATTTGTCGGCGGTTGACACCAAGTCTATCATAGCAACAAAGTCTTACCTGTAACGGCTCCAAGCAAATGCTGCACTCAGAGAAGCGCGTGAGCACCTCATCACAGTTCGGGCATGCGCACTGCGCCGCGTGGCCCTCCTCCGGCGACGTCAGCGCAGGCGGCTCGACGATCGGGAGGGGTTTGTCTGGAAAAGAGATTTACGATGTTACTAGCTTCTGTCCGAACTTTTACATTTTCCGGGATGAAAAGTAGTCTTTACCACTAAATAACGATCTATTCAAGACAATATTGGACAGAGCAATAGTTATCGATACACATATATGGCAGGCGGTGTAAACTAAATGCTTTAGAGCTCAAACTAAAGAAACTAAACTACAAGAATTATTAGAATACGAGAAATTAAGAAAAATGTAGAACAAAGTAAAGTACACTTTTTTATTTTCTATTATTGCAGTTACTATGTACCTACTTTTTGTGTCCCATCATTTTTTAAATTAATTGAAAACTAAATCATAAAGTCTCAATATACAAGTAACACACTCATACATTTATCTAGAAAAACATATTTTACATCAACTAAAAATCAAAAACTCAAAATGCTCATACAAAATCCGCAAATTAAAACCTCGAAAATACAAAAAGCAAACAGAAATGTGCTAAGCTAAGCCTAGTCATGGTTTAGCTAATTGATTTTCGTCGCGGGAATGAAAATTCGAGTTAATTAGGTTCTCTTTAGCATAATTACGAATTGCGCGGGAACGCGTTTGTGCCGATTAAATAACAAAGCTTTTTCTGACATAAAATACTCTTTAGTTAATGAATATATAATATTCTTAACTATAGTACAGATTCTCCGACTCAAATATGGAACATTACATAAATTTGTTTCGCTTGGCAAAGAAAAATAACATAACAGTGATACGAGCGAAAATCTGGCGAAGATCGCGGGAAGCCGATGGATGCGTGTAGCATAAAACCGGCCCTAGTAAAGATCCTTGGGGAACGCCTATGTCTAGCAGTGGACGTCTTTCGGCTGATATGGTGATGATGATTACGATGAACAGTTATATAGTTTGTGATAAAACAAGGAGTAATTTCTCAGAAGTATTGTAATGTTTGTAGAACTAAATAATGATGGACGTTACATAACTAACGGATAGCTATTACTTGCGAAGAATAGGCTGAAGATGCGAAACATTGCACAAAACTTAAGTCTAGTCTAGAAAACGTATACAAACAAAGCGGAAGTGTTAAGCCTTTCTATTAACAGATGGTTAAAAGAAATCTTTGCATTATTGTGAATAGCATAGTGATTCAAATTTCTCAATTTTATAAGGTAAAGGTTTACGAAAAATTTACAAACATTCGATTCGTGGTAGTTCAATAAAAGATAGCTACAAGAATGCTCTTTTTGGATACTTATTTTTAGTACCAGACGAACTATTTGCCCTCTAAGCATCTAGTTAATATTGCTTAAGATAAAATTATGAAAAATGCTACCGTTTTTAATTTTACTTACTTACCTTTGTTTAAATTCAACGGTGATTCTATACACTCCAATTCTATCAACTTCATATTGCCTTCTGCTTCTTTTATCTGTATTTTAAAGAAAACTCTATACTTTTTTTTTATCAGTACTAATATTTCTTCACAAAATGTTTTTACTTCAACTACATCACGTTGCTCGTCTACACGTTTAAGAATGACTGGGTAATTATATCTGATACCATTACTTTTTATACCATTATGCTCTGATAAGGAGATATTTACTCACTTAGATTCATCGGAATACTTCGTCGTTGTGTCATAAATAGTATACTTACATTATTAATATTAATTATTAATTGCAATTCCATGCATTCGCCTGTTATCTTTCTCTACGTTTAATTAATCTTTGACATGCTGCTACAAGCTGATTGACGTTTGAAAAATAAGATAATTTAATTTACGAAAAGTCACGTTTAAAAAATTGCTCTTTAAATTCTTTGTGCATATTTAGACATTTAAAGTACAATCGTAAATTATAAAAGAGATTCATTACTTATTTTTCTATTTATAGAAAACCAACATCTGATACAACAATTACAACAATGATGTCAAAAAATATTAACTAAAAATCTTTAAATTGTTTGTCGTTGAAATTGATTACAGCTTTTGCTTGATTTTATTTATAGAGTTCGTCATTGTCAAGTCTTTTTACTCTCACCGCGCCACAAATAACATCTATTTATTCGCGAATTTTAAAAACAATAGTTACTAACTACGTTAATTTAACAATAGTTTCCAAAAATCTTCCAACAACGTTAAAAACCAAGTTACCTTTACGCCAAGAAAACACCTTATAAAGGCCTATAATATTTCAGAATTCGCATTGCAAATTAACTAAGCCCGTACTTGCAGACAATTAACCTTGCTTAATAAGAGTATAATCGGCCTGCACACACAATACGTGATCCACACATTATCTAAGATCAAGATTAATTACATCATCTAACGCAACTATGTTATTACAATTAGGAACGATACTGCTATAACGTTGTAGCGAGATGACGCAAACTGTCGGGTCAGGCGAAAGAGAAAGGTTTTAAGGCCACGCTAACGGTGTGGAACCTGCATCTAGGCTTTATCTGCTATGTCTAGTGTATAAGCATCATTGCAAGCATTCGTGTTTATTGCAGATAATTCTTCCTCATTTCTTGTCTTTAAAAGGACGTTAAGGTCTGCTACTTTGTTAGTTCCTATAATTACTGTCATAAGTTAAATCATCTCAGCAGATGTATCTGTGTACACCACTATTTTGAAGATGGTTCGAATGAAATGTCGTAGGATGTTTCGTTTATTTTACCAGCTCATTAGAAAGTTTAATATAGCAGTCATGCAATTTACAAGTTTATATTTACTTTATTAACGGAAATGCATTTAATTTAAATATGTTTCGTAACTAAACTCCCTCTTAAAGACAATCACGTGCTTTTTAATACACCATGACTGTCAAGGTTGTCCGTTACATAACAGCTTGCACCAATCGGCATACTTACTTAAGCCATCTTGAATTCACACCAACTTATTAGTTCCGGTGGCCAAACGCAGGAAAACAAATGCTGCATATTAAATCCCAAGGATTAAATGACAGTTACGACTCTATCAAGCGAAATTATAAATTTGTTGTTACCACGTTCGATTTACAAAATATTTGTCGGTTTCAGTTTAGAAACCGTATCGAATTACAGTGTGATATTGTAAAATTTACTGCAAGAAGAGGTTATTCAAGGGCAAATGTTTCGACAGACAAAAACAATGTCCACTCTTGGTTTGAAGTTCGATTTAATTTTACTAGATTGTTAGTAATTTAATTAGCGCAACACGAGATAGCTTTAATAAAAGTTCAACAACTTGCAAAGATATTTGACTGACCAATTTTGTATTGGACCGAAAATTCATTAATACCTAATCGTCTAATCGAAAAGTACGATCCGCTTGTAAAAGTCCACAATTCATAATAAAAGGGCCAAATTAATTGGTTCAAATAAGTCGGAAACACTTTTCTGATCAAAAAGGTTTTTGATTTGCATTTTTTTTAATAGAATCTGGAAAAAAGGTATAACCTTTTTGGTGCTGTCACTAACAGCAAACGGTTGACCTCGAAACGAATTCTGTTGGATGATGGGTCGGCACCGTTTCGATTTAAGTTTTTTGGAGAGCGAAAATGGGAAAGTTATTGGTAACTTTATTGTAATCTAAGTTTGATTTTTATAGCATTTCTCTGTTAAAGTAAATATTTTGAAAAATATAGTATTAGGCTGGTTGAGAAAAATATATAATAAACTAAGTAAATATTTCTCTTAAAATACTTATATTAGCGGCCTCCTTCAAAATCCCTTTTATAACCCTATTAAAGTTAAATGTAGGTGTTTTTACAAAGAGCCGCGGTAAATTACTTACTCGACACGTACATTTATTTAAAGGACTCCACTATATTTTATGGCATTTAATTTTTGCCTTAGCTATAGGTTCGTGAGACATTGTAACATACTATCTGCTGGTTTACAACAAATATAATTACTATACGAACTTACTACTAATATACATTAGTAGTAAGTTCGAGAAATTATTACTTGCTATATTCCTTACTATGTTAGATAATATCATGTTGCTACATGTCGTAATATTAAATAAAGTTTACTACAGTGTACAAGCTCACAATAAATCTATTAGACAGTGCTATGATCTTTGATATAATTACTAATATAATTAAAAATACAATAATTACCAATTTTTATTTCAATTTAATTTGACAATTTTAAAACTGTTGATTTACCTACTTTACAATAACAAACATTTCTTTTCAAACATGACTCGAGTTCAATGAAACGGTACGATTATAATGTAACATACAAAAGAACATTGACACGGCAACGGATTTCACGCAATGCTTACTCATAGGAATGACGACTCAGATAACTGGGCAATTTCTAGAGAAACTCCAACAGGCCTTGATGACGATGACGCTACCAATGATGTCACAGCTAACTTAGATATCTGAGATAAATCTGATGATATCATTTAAGTAAACGATGATAAAATTAAATTGAAGCATATATTAAGGAGTTGTGTGTGACAAATCGTTGTTTTAGCGATGAGTAAAGATATACAATCATTTGATCTCAAGAATGATAATTATGTGATGTAATGTTGATGCGAGCGTGGAATTTGTGGAGTTCCGGTGGCCGGTAGTTGGTGGAATTAATGGAAGTCTGGAATGTCTTGCGACGACTGTATACATTGTATTTTTTAAATGGAATTATTGCTAAGGATAAATTTATCAACTTACTTCCAAGTAGTTTGTGTTGTTTCCGAATCATAAGTTAAATGTTGTCGGTCTAAAACGCACTTCTGTGGTTGCAATAATCGGTTTTTATTCTTGTTTATCTTAAACCTTTTAGAGCAAATTCCGCACAGGGAAAACCCCTAAACGTAAACTATTATTTTTAAGTACTTAAAACGAGCTCTGTAGATTGTTTGTTTTTAATGCGAGAAGGCCAACAAGCACATGATCTAAGACCTGGCCCATAGACATTTGTGTTCATATACGTGTTTTTTTGCTGCAATAAAGGTTTGTTAACTTGCTTACTTACCTACGATTGCATGCTTTTACAAACCCTGGACATTAAGATGGAATGGATCTTTACTTGTGATTTTACGTTTGGCAGCAAGTTCGTGGGTAAAACGAAGCTCTACCAACACTTTCATTCTGACTTATCTCGAAATGTGTATCTCATTGTTTGGTTACATTTTAAGCAGCCATGTCATAATAATATTGAATCTCTTGACAATGACATACTTTGCGAAGTTTTCCTGTCACATTGTAAGGAAACAGAAGGTCGATTCTTTACTGCCATTGTTGACATAAAGAAATCTCAAGTCAATGCATCATGCGTTACGAGTGTGTTCATATTGCAGTATCTTATGTAATAGCATTGAATAGAGGCAATTGCTTTTATTGTGCGATAAAAATTATGATGAAATTACAGATTTATGTGTTTGTAGTAATATACGCCTTTCGGTCACGTCACTTAAATTATAGACGTATTTAGTTTGGTAGTAGATGAGTAAAGCATGTAAAAAGACTGACAATCTCCACTGATAACCAATCTCATACAAGAAGCAAGAGTCCAAGACGAGTACGGTCTACCGGGCTCAGTTGTTTTTTATGGCAATGAGAAGGCACGCGAGCACTCAGGCCACCTGATGGTAAGTGGGATCTGAGACCCATGGACATTTGAAATCTCAAGACTGATCAGATGGAATGCCTCCACACCGGAACACAGCCATGTGAACACTGCTGCTTGGCGGTGAGTTAATGGGTAAGATGGTGGTAGCGATCCGAACGGACCCTACACTACCACTACAAGCTCAGTTAAAGTCAGCCAACCCAAAAAACCTAAGAGCTATTGCAAAGTATATTTGCGTCAGAGATGCTGATCAACCACTGATTCGTCTCAAATCTTTTAGTTTCGTAAACTTTAGCGAAAATATCAAGATTGAGGAGCATGAAGGTGGCGTTGTTCCTAAAATCACTGAGTTTTATGAACAATGATTAGGTAATGTTACTTGACCACGTTCCCTCAGCAATTCCTCAATAAGCCTACACAATGCCTATTGTTTTACCAATCAATAGAAAAGATAAAAAGGTTGCATGAGACTATTAACATTTTTAAGTGTGTTATGGTGACAGTCATGGAAACACGACAAAGGCAAGAAAACGAATGTAAAGAATGTAGTAATAGTCTTAAATTGTCTAAAGGCTAATCTGTTCCCATATTACAATTCTATGTAATTTCGGCGCTACACTCTTCGATTTTTCTTCAACATTAACACGCGTTAGGGTACCTGGCACTTAAGGTTTGTTACCTTTGTCAAAAAGGGGGGAAAACGTTAAATCAGCCAATAAAAAATAAAAATACCAAGGGATCCCGTCAAGAAGGTTCGTCCCGTCTTAGTGGACTCCACGGAACAAAAATGTCGCTTTACATGCGTTTTAGAAGAATGGTCGAGAAATAATAACAAGGATAAAATTGGTAATTGGTGTAATTATTATATGCCCAACGGACTTGCACTTGCCTTAAATTACGTTTTCTTGCAATGAATTTGCCGGTCATGAACCTATTCCTATTCTATTTATAGTAATGATACTTATTTATAAAACATACGATTACATTTAATGTAAACATTCGTTTTTATCCAGTAAAATACTACGATACATGAAATGTGCATATCGTTTTACTAATAACAAAATTTATTATACAAGTAATATCGTAGCTTTATTATTATCTTTCTAACGAAATACCGTCTTAGTATTGAGAATAATCGTCGAACTATTGATAAAGTTCATGAAATCAATTCTACACGGATTTGCTTGAGTTGCTTTGATAGGAAAACAGTTCGGTTGGTATTTGAAAACGAATAAATATTTAGAGCTGATTTAGTAATTTGGCATACTTATAAGCAATATGGAACGAAAAAATATGCAACTAAATTGTCTTTGTCATAAATACGTCTCCATTATTAAAAACACAATATCTTGCATCAAGCCAACAAAGTAAACTGTAACGTCAGTCACAGTATGCATATTATGTGACTAACCTTCAATTTCGACATTTTCACCACTAGATGAGTCTGACGAGTCATCTTCCATCTTCTTCTCTGTGACTATCGTGACACTGTTCTCTCCGCAGTCATTGTGCTGTCTCTTTTCTGTCACCGAATGAAACTGTGGATAAAGAGACAACATTTATTTCACTTTAATAAAAATGAACGCTGATGTAAATTTCTGTGTTATCAAATGCATATACATGTTTTCAACCTTAGTTATTGGAATAGTATGACCTTTATTATGCAGTTTTTTTTAATAGTTTCAGCAATAAAGATTAGGAACTAGAATAACAGTAGTGTTTTTTGATTGTTAATTTAAAACGATTAAGTGACGTGCTAATGTGTCATATAATGGATTAATAAACCTGGTAACCTAAATTAATAGGAACTGTAAATGTTATGCAATTGGTTTCGTTCTTCTTCGATCTTCGATTTTTCTTCAAATATACACCTGTTGCCTTTGTCAAAACCTGAATGAATAGGAACTGTAAATGTTATTGGCTTAAAAACTCCATAGCCAATGCTTTACATATTATTATGAACGTAATAAATAACTAAAACAAAGGAACTCAACCCTTTGCATTTTAACTGAAATTTGCTAAAATGGAAAGACAAAGTCCATATTGATTTAATCATCTACAGAAACACTGGTTTTATTCAGTTGAATAAGGCCGAGTATTTCAGTTAAAATAACCGTAAGATGATGTATCACGTACATTATAATTATATTTTTTAGCTCCGAATGTCCAACATAGATGGGCAAAGGTCCAAAGGCCAAAGGTTTCTTGTACTTTTGACATACTAACATGCAATGTATATTGTGACTTACTTTGGAAAATAAATATCATTCATTCATTCATTCATTCATTCCTTCCCACCTTTCCACATATCTCAATTATAGGCAATATTCCACCCATCTTGCCGAAAGTTGTCCAGCTCAGTCAGGTAAATTAAACTCAAATATGTTATGAAAATGAGTCTAAGTACACCCTTATACAACGCTACTAATACTTAACAATATGTGAAATAAACCAATAGTAAGAATATAAACTAATATATGAGTATAAACTTCAATCTGGCAGAAAACTCCAAAGAAACAAAATTGATAAAGCAAGCACATTAGCAGTTCTAAAGCATATGAGGATAAAGACGTCACTAGAGCACGAATATAAAGATACAGTTCTTGCAGTGCAAGTGTTACGTAAACCTTTATGCACTTTGCGTAACTGTAAACTGCAGATCTAGGGTTTTGCAAGCATAAGATCACTCTTAAGTTATGAAACCAAATACGTTTGGCACGACCATACCGCCGATTCCAGAGGCGATGGCATCTGTAGTTTGGAGCTTGTATGTAGATGCTAGATTCTTCGGTAACGTTTGGATATGTTGGTGGTGTATATTGATGATTTTGGTTAATAGGCTTAATAATAAATTACTGATTATTTTTCTATTAATATATATTTCACTTATCACAATGTACCTACTGACCGGTGGATCAGGACTAAAAAAAAACCTTGTTATTCGAATCGCAACTGGAAATTGCCTTGATAACATTTTGAATTCATACATTGCTTCAATACATAATGTACTGATTATACTTTCAAAGATAATGCATGTTTGTACAATAACGCGTTTCACCTACTTTTAAAGTTATGTCAAACGTCAATAGATTATCATAATTAACGTTAGTACGACCTGTTATAACTAACAATGACAATACATCGCTAATAATTAATTAATTAACAGTTACTTAATTAATTATTAATATGCTAATCGGTAGGAGTGGTAGTTATTCAACGTAGATGCAATCAATAGAATAGTTTCTACAAAACATCAATATCGTCTATTTGAATACCATCATTTGGTACTAGATATGGTATTCAAATAAACAATGTTAATGTACAGTTTTAAGTCGTGATAATATTTCGACCCTATAAGGTATATACTAGTTAATGTGATAACTCGCATTACTAGTTCAACAGATGCGTGTGAGTTGTACAAAAAGGGCATGAGAAAGAAACCTGGCCAGCCAGATCAACAGGTTTTACCCGGATGGTGCCAGGTAGTCTTTTTTTAGAAGCCTGTGTAAGTGGGTAGGATAACAGTTGTTAGGAATATGCCACGATGGTAAAAGTAAATTTAAAATAATATCTTTTTGGAATGACAAGGGCTTAGTATAATCTTGGATATTACTTTGTATGGAAGCCAAAAACTAGAATTAAATCTTAAAACTCATATTTAATACGGGATATTATAATATTATATATTTCGAAAGAATGCTTTTCGTAGTTGAAAATGATACCAATAATATTTATATCCAATAGCATTGGTATTTGTTATTGATACAACAAAACATTTGATATTGGTTTTGTGATGAAACTTCCTTTGAATCAGTCAATCAAAACTAATAAGGCTATTGTTTGCGGGCAGTCATGTAAGACAGCTTATTAAAACTAAATCGCTCCAGCCTAGCATTGGCATGTGTGTTTGCGTGTACAAGTAGCGTCTACAGTGAAAATCATAGAATAAGAACATAGCAAAGAAACCGGACTATAAAATGAACAAATGACGTATGTTTGACCTTTTAATTATGGCATTCATAATGAGCTTAAAAGAGGTGTGCTTCAAGTTATTCCTTCTTCATCTTGTACGTCATTTCATTACAAGGTTTGAGTTTGGAACTGTCACCACCTGCTTAACGAAGAGGTCACTGTGCAAAAAAAAACTGGTCGTTATAACACTTTTTATGTACTTGAAGGTCTTAAAGAAGACATTTGAAGTTTTTGCTTCGTTTCCTCTTAAAAAATACATCATCTAAAAACTGGACAAAGATAGCTAGCTGCTGCAAAGTTCATCTTATAGTCCGGCTTTCATGCCATGTACTTAATCTATGGTGAAAATCATAATTCATAACCGACACTCATTCTTGCGCAAGCGCTACTGTTGCGTGTGTGCGTTAATTTTCATCAAGGCTTTACTACTAAAAACCGCAACCTTAAAATAAATCGACCTTTATAAATATGTATATATGTATATTATGAATTATACAAATCTAGAGTAAATATGTACAGATAAATAGCTGCTAAAATAACGAGTATTTGTAATTATCTTTCATTTGCTCTCTTAATGCTAGTCTTTACACGATCCCAAAACACTTTTTAAGAGAAATTCATTGATAATTTGGGGTCACTGAACTCAAAACATATTTGTAGAAAACTGAAATATAAGTTTTTATGTAAATGTTTGATAGTCATTCAAAATTTAATATTCGGTATCATATTGCGCGAGATTCAGTTACAGATTATTTGTTCTATGTTTTCTTTAGACTTTGAAATTGCTTTTAGTTCTGTACGTGAGTGGGATTTGCTCCTGATTGAAACGATGTTTTATAAGAGTAATAGGTTTTGTAAGATGTCACGTAACGTATGATATATAAATTAAATATTTGGGATTCAGTTTGTTCAGGCCTTTTCAAGTTCAGGAGTCAATTTTGCGTTATATTAGTTTATATTACAAAGAATATTCACAATGCAGTTATTATAAAATGGGCTGAGCAAAGAAGTTATTAGTATTACTTAGCAATTTGTTAAGTTAATTTTTAAATCAGATGCTTCGAGTTTGAGTCTTATTAGTTAAATTACAGCCTCAGTCTATTGAGTCCTTTTGAAGATCGATGATAAACGAGACGAGTTCAGTTAACCAACTGAAAACGGGCATAAGACATGTAAAAGTTCCCGTGCTTTTCGGGTATAATGATTGAAAATACACTTAACACTATTCTAGCCTAACAAACACAGTAACTCCTTAAGAGCTCTTTGGCCCCATCCGTTTTACCTGGAGAAGACCTAAGTGGAATTTGAGACCCACAGACATTTGCATACAGAAAACTAGCATTCACTTAAGTGTACTGATTCTTTCTTGGCATCAATGACCGTATCATCTCCACGCCGCATGATTGTAGGTTCAATGGTAACTGGAGAACTCATGATCCATATCGATTACCACTATGCTGTCAAGTAAGCTTGTTAGCGACTTTATGACAAATTATATTTAAACACGATAATATATTAACATAGTTATAATAACGTGGCAAAACGACGGTGTGATACTCATATAAATCTTGAATTTTCTGGCTGAACCCACGCGGTAACCGCATGGCGTAACAAATGATTGTTGGGTTAACATGTTAATATGCGTTTTGTTACGGTTATTATCATTGTTATAATAATGGTTTAACTCTATTTAGACGAAGTTTAGTTACATGAAGACGTAGCGTGATAGCCGATGCTGTTTACACGTGTAACAAGCTAAGTGTAAAAGTAAGTAAATAAGTAGGACTTTACGGAACATTGCAGATGTAATTGTGTTTCGAAAATAAATGTTACGCGGAGTTTATAGTTAAGGTAAATGCTGTTAACAAACTACTACAGGACGATTAATTGGACATTGATACTCGACAATTTTCGACATTCATCGGCAGAGATCGGAAGTGCAAATGACACGAGACACATTGCTGCATATTTATTGGTTGATGTTTTATTATGAATTATACTAAAGAGGTATGAATATTTTATGTGACTAAATTCTATGTGAAAACACGAACCTTTATGATTAAAACCCAGATGTCCCGAGTGTCAAAGCGGAAATAATCGTACTGTGCTACTATTTATTATACTTAAAGGTATTTATTATTTTGGGGGGTTGAGGTGGGCCTTGTGTGCCGCTTCGACCATTGCTGATCTTTCGTGGCAGCCCTTTCTTTAGAGCTCACCGCAGAGGCCCGTTGCACAAAACAAACAAAATAAATAATGTTTTATTTAAGTCAACATAAATCGTACATCGTTATAAAACGATTTTCATTTTAAATTCTTATATTTAAAGAGACCTTAAAATTACGATTACAAGAAAATTTACTTTATTATAAAAATCCTTTACAGTAGGATATTTTAGAAGCAGAATAATTGCGGGTGTCTTTGGTTGTATGTTCATACATCACGCCTTTTTCTCGTAGTGGTAGGCAGATACCACTTCCTTCCACTTGCTACCTCGCTTCGTCCACACTCATAAGTCTCTTCATACACGCGCGTTGGTTTAGAATCTCCTGACCTGCCCCGTTCTTAATGAGAAATGTATTTAATACATAAACATTGAAAATGTCGTACGATTACTTGGTTATTTAATTCGTAAACAGAATGGGTTCTATCAGAGCAGATATCTTATTAAGAGATGAGCTAATTTTACTACTCACTCCCCTCGTCCTCCTTCGAAATAACACCATTTTGCTTTCCCGTCGCACGCTCCGGTAGTTCGCACTACAATAACACTCATCTTCTTCATCCGAAGACGGCACGTAATAAACCGCGCGTCGTCTCATTTCGAAAAGAAAAACACAGCTACTACCATTAGAGCACTAAAACACTGTTATTTTTGAAAATTTGGAAATGGAACATGGATTTTCCATTTAAATGAAACACTGGCCGCTTTAATTTAAAAATCGAATGTAATTTGCAGCACGCAGACGAAAATATGAATTTTATAGTAAAATAAACTGGCTGGTAATTTAATTTTAAAATTAGTATTTGATTACGCCCGACTTGGGCCTAAGATAACTGGCAACTGACAGTGTAACGGGCCATTAGAAAAAGTTTCGCAAGCGACAATAGGCCAGAATAAGTGTAAACTGCCATTGTTGTCAGCAACAATGGAGCAGTTTTTACTGATACCGCTTATTTTGTCTGTTGCGAAGTATCAAAATCGTAAACCGATAAAAAATGACACAAGTCGACCTATTTCTGTAAAATGCTGTTACCAAACTAATTCACACCAAATAAGGCAGCCACCACAGATTTAGTTTTTGGCAATATTTTAATCTTTTCATATTAGAAATATTTCGGGTTGTATATAAAGATATTAAAACCACTTTATTGTTGTAACGGTTAATTAACTACACACATCCAATGACTTTTTAAGTAGGCTTACACTGACACTTTGACAAGTTAGTCTTCAAACGCTTCCTAAGATTTTTGTTTATAACGATTATACTTAATATGAAACATTACATAGAAGTCTCATGATGACATATTTAAATCGTATGTTAATGTACGCCAATCATTATTACAGCATAGAACAATTATCACAATGCTCGTAATGCTTGTGGGGTATGTAAGAATCAAGACCGGTTTAACTTTGAGGTTTAAAATACCACTATAAGCCAATTGGTTTTACTAAATGCTTTACCAAATCACATTTGGCAAACTATATCATTTAAGAAACTTTCTATTTCACAAAGAATTCGTTTTTTTTTGTGGTCAATAGTCTTATGCTGAAATAGAATAGAATAAAGGTAAATAATCCGATCAAATTTCACATTGGGTTTCTTAATACATTTTTAGTTTTATGGTGTATTTTACATGATATTAATTGAAATTACAAATCAATGTTTGAAATAAATGTTTTTATTATTAAAAACATATCGCGGGGTTATAGTCGCATCTACCCTATGATCACGGCTCGAAATCCCGAGAAGATTTCGATTATAGTTATTCCCTCGGGAACTTTTTATTTTCCCGGGATCAAAAGTAGCCTTTGTTAATCCAGGGTATAAGCTATTTCCATTTCCAATTTCAATCAAAATCCATCCAGCCGTTGCGCAGCGTGAAGGAGTAAAACCTAAACTAACACAAACATACGCAAATTTTCGCGTTTATAATATAAGTAGGATTCGTAATGGACGTGCCGAGGGAAAAACTATAAACCACGTTTACGAGAAAGATAGATAACATAGCCCTTTGTAGATATACAACTTTATTATACATAATGTACTATGCGGAAATGCGTATGAGTTTAAAAGGAAGCACAAAACGTCTTAATGACTTCCGTGTATGAATGGATGTTTATTACACACTGCGCATGCGTGAACCGACCCATTGACGAATCGGTCTGTTTAAACCACTACCACGTCGGAAGCATACAAACTCATTGTCATAATTTATTGATACTGTGTCAAAAAGGAATTTTGTTAGAGAACTAGCGACTCGCCCCTGCTTTTGCCAAGATGATAATTAATATACATCATTATTTATGCAGCTCAATTTGTATCTGAATATGCAAATGCCTCTACGGTAGACGTTTTATTGGCTGTGTTACCGCACCGGAACACAACACTACTGCTGTTTGGCGGCAGGTTAAGGGGAACCTCATGCATAGCTCGGACTGGTCATCGCCAAAACAGATATGGAAATAGAACAAGATTTTATATCTTGATTATGATTATCTAAGTACCAATTACACCAAACTATGTTAACTACTTAATATACGATTATAGCGTTGACAGCTGTCAAAATGTATCAACTAACAGTCGATTCATATTGATTAATTTTAACATCGTTTGGAAAAATTGGTTCTGAAGCGGATATTATCGTTATTAAACATTTAACCTTTTTTAGTTGCATATCTTTCAAAGAGGCATTCTTAAAAAAGGTTTGGTACCTACAACTGAAATTAGTAACATTATTTTAACTATTTATGGTTATTTTTAAATATAGTGAAATTAGAAACGGTTAATAAGTGGATTAAGTTCTCTTTTGAGATGAAAATGTCTGAAATATTCGTATTAATATTTTTGCAACGATTTGTGTTAATGGAAATACCTTCACAAACATTTGGTCAAATTTGGTTTACCGTTATCAATATAATTGAAAAACAACTAAATAATATTGTACTTACATAACACGACTCTATTAATCTTGTTCTATTACCGTGTTGCGATGGTTTTGCCCATCCGAAGCCCTGTCCAAGCTGTGGTGATGAGGGTAATGGTGGTGGAAAGGTATCGGCCATTTTTTTTAATTGATGGTAAATCCGCATCAGTTTTTGTATAGTAATGCTTGGTAACAATTGTATGTATGTATGTATGTATGTAAACTCTTTATTGTACAAACAGAAAATAACAAAACAAAAATAAACAGAAACAAAAAAGGTATGTACAAAGGCGAACTTATCCCTATAAGGGATCTCTTCCAGTTAACCTTTGAGCGATTGAGAGAAGAATAAAAACAACGGATGGCTAAACGTACAACGTATTAAAGATACAGAAGATTAAAATAATAATAGCAAATAAATATGTAGGTATAATAAATATATATATTAAATAGGATAAATAAATAAATATATACATTGTATGTATATATATATACACATATATATATATATATATATATATATATATATTTATAAATAAATATACATATATAAATAATATATATAAGTATGAAAGGAAGAAAGGACATACAGTCTTAGATCAGGAACAAGAGTCAAGCCAGTACCTCTTCAGCCTAGATCTAAGTGAAGCAACAGATTGTGATTGCCTGATATCAGTTGGAAGGCTATTCCATAAACGAACAGAATGTACGGAGAAGGATTTAGAGTAAGATTTGGATTTGCTAGCAGGAAAAGCCAGGAGTAGGTTGGCACTCGAGCGTAAGCGGTTCTGGGACCCGGTAGCCAAGAAAGAGAACCGTTCAACAAGGTAAGGAGGGGATTGAGGATTGAAAAGGATATTAAATAGCAACGACAGGACATGAACATTCCTACGCGATCTAATGGGCAACCATTTAAGCTGAGTACGGAAATCAGACACATGGTCAAATTTCCGCAAGCCAAATATGTACCGAATGCACACGTTCTGAAGCCGTTCCAGCTTATTGAGCAGCTCTTCAGTTGCGTCAATATATGCGATGTCACCATAGTCTAATAAAGGAAGTAGAAGAGATTGTGCAAGAGTAATCTTGGTGCGAAGGGGCAGGAAATTCTGCAGGCGCCTAAGGGAGTGGAGAGATCTAAAGAGCTTTCGACTAACTTCAGAAACCTGAGCCGACCAGGAAAGGGTCTGATCCATTGTGAGACCCAAATTTTTGACAGTGGAAGAAAAAGGAATAATAGTACCGTCGAATACCAAAACCGGACACACAAGGTCAGACAACTTTGCAATAAAATGTGGACTACCGACAACAATTGCTTGCGATTTCCTCGCGTTGATTTTTAGCCCGTAGTTAGCTGCCCAATCTCGAATACTAGCTAGGTCAGAGTTTATTAGGCTTATTAAGGCGGGAAAATCATCAATACCAGCCGAGGCGTAAATCTGCAAATCGTCTGCATAAAGGTGATAGCAAGATTGAAGAGAAGCAGTGATGCCATTAATAAATATGGAGAACAGAAGCGGGGATAGCACAGCTCCCTGGGGGACACCAGCGGACAAATCCCTCCAAGAAGAGACAGCATCATCTACCTTGACAAGCTGGCGCCTCCCAAGGAGATATGATTGGAACCACGAGAGAGCTGTAGTAGAGAGATTTAATGTTTTGAGGATGCCGAGGAGGATTTCAAAGTCGACGGTGTTAAAAGCACTGCTAAAGTCCAATAAGACCAGAACAGTGAGTTTTCTTTGTTCTATATTAAGACGAATGTCGTCGGTGACCTTGACCAAGGCAGTGACAGTGCTATGCCCGGGGCGGAACCCAGATTGGAACAAATTGAAAATTTTGTGAAAGTTAAGAAAGCGAGACAGTTTTCTATTTATAAAATGTTCTATAATTTTTGATAGGACTGGAAGAATTGAAATTGGTCGATAATCGGAAAAGGAAGAGGGATTTGAGGTCTTAGGAAGAGGAATGACGTGAGCAGATTTCCACGAAGAAGGAAAACAGCCCGAAGACAAAGAAAAGTTAATAATTTTGGATAGGATGGGAGCAATAGGTTCCGCCACGAGCATAAGCATGTCCAAACCCACACCGTCTTCACCAACGGCTTTCGTCTTAATATTTTTTAAAATATTTAAAGTTTCTTCCGTCGAAATGAAGCCTAGGTCGAAAGGGGGAAAGTCGGGGTGAGGAGTGTTGGCGAGAAGAGATAAAGTCTGTTTTTTTAGAGACGGGTCCAAGACAACCGGAGAAGTGCTAAAGTGATTGTTGAGGGAATTGAGGTCAAGTTTAACATTAGAAGAGTTTTGTTGAGGTTTGCCCACCCCTAAAGACTTAAGAAACTTCCATAATTTAGGATAGGGACAACTCTCTATACGTTCGTGAATGTAGCGGCGCCTAGCATCTCTACACCTACGACTGCAGCGGTTACGCAAGAGAACATAGTTTTGGTGATTTTCATCCGACGGTTTATGTCGCAGCTTCAAACGGGCCCGGTTCCTCTTAGCCATTAGAGACTTAATATCGGAAGTAAGCCACGGCGCGGGGTAATGCTTAACCCGCAAAGGCTTTAAAGGTGCGTGACGGTCGAAAATCGCAAGCAATTCCACATATGTATGTCCTTGGTCCCGTGGAATATGGGACGGGTACTAATGTGGGGTGCAACCTGCGTAGACATGCTAGCCCCATCACATCACATAGGGCTGGTACGGCAGCTGAAGCAGCCGAAAGCATAAAGGTAGGCAAATATAGAGGTCTCGGCCCAGAATATATGTTTGTTCAATTCGGCGTCGAGACCTTTGGTCCGTGGGGTCCTAGCGCTCAAGGCCTCTTCAAAGAAATTTCGAAGAGGCTCATTGACGTCACGGGAGACCGAAGAGCTGGCAGTTTCCTCGCTCAACGCATAAGTTTAACTATCCAGCGAGGAATTGCTGCCAGTATCTTCGGGACAATGCCGCAGGGCCCTTTTTTAGATATAGCTTTTTAATTTTAAAATAGAGTAAGTTTAAAAAATGAAATTTTACTGTTGTAATTATCATCCAACAAACAATTAAATATGTATATTATTTGACCTAATTTAGTAATACAACAATAATTGCTAGCAGCGTACTAATCACATATCAGAGTCAAAACATTCTGCTACGTAATGAATTAAACTTTGACACTCATACGTCAATGTTATTATCATAACACTTTTATCAGGTTTATTTTAGCTGTTAAAGTCTGCTATATCGACTCTACATACTTTACACTAAAACTTAATCACTATGACCAACTTGGGTTTTTTTTTCATGTCATGTTGTATGTCCTACCAGATACATGATCATATTATGAACTGTTAATAACTTTGAAACTTCACGAAGCAACAGGGATTGTTATGACTATCTCTTTCACTGCCTGGAACGACAGGTTTAACAGCTGATTAAGGACTTAAGAAGGTGTATTTATTTATTTATTTATTTCACAACAGTTTACTCCTAACTGCCTAACCGATTTCACTATCTTATCTGTCAAAAGAATGCTCTTAATTAACAACTATTACTATTATTCCGATAAAAAAAAACAATATGATGGTGACCCCTTATTTCAGAGCTGATATCTGTTTAACGGCCCAACCGATTTTCAAAAAACTAAGAACTAACGCTAAAAAACCTGCATTCAAAAAAAAAACCGTGTCCAAACACACATATAGCGGTCAAACATATAGCACAACTCTTTTTGCGTTAACTAGTAAACCCTAGCTATTATTCTACATAAGGTACGCTACATAAGGATGTCTTCAAAATTTACTGCTGAGAAAAAAACGACTTCGAAACTAGCATTTGTTTTTGCAAGTATTATGATTGTGCTTGAAGTGTTATAATAATATTATTATGTTACAGCTTGAATCGAATACGTGTGACCCATATTTAGTGAGACAAACTATCGAATATCTCAACTCGTATTCGATAGGTATGGATTCATATCTGCTTTCGAAGTAGGACGGGTATTGGTTACAATGTCTAAGATTGTATTATGTTATCATACCCCTTTTAACATGTGAACAATACAGTATCATAGACAATTTGTATGGAAATTTGTATTATTTTATTTTATAAAAGTTTTGTAAGTAGGCCCTGTAGGCACTTTTACAAGTCTGAGTCTACCAGCGCTTCCAAAGAGACCACTGTTGAGAAAAAGCGCCGCAAGAAACTCAACAGTAAGCCGTTTTATTGTTATAAAAACCGCTTGATAAAAACAAAACTTTATGAAACACTTCCAATTAGAATAGTTTATACAAAATTTGACATACATATTGCATTTGGATGACAATGCAAAAGTGATGGCGTTAGTTTGACCTCGTTTTATTGAACTGAGCAGTTGATGATGCAAAAAAGTGCAATAATTACTGATAAACTAGGTTATTTTTTGACACAACTACCTACGCCACGTATTCAAAAGCAGAGCTTTCTTTGTTTTTAGGGTTCCGTACCTAAAGGCTTGCCAGCTCTTTCTATCCGTCCTTCCTTCCGTCTGTCTGACAGCTGGCTGTTCTAATGAACCATTAATAGAAGACAAAAAAAAAATTCTTGAAAAAAATATACCTTGCCGAGTTTCTTACGCCGGTTCTTCTCGGGGCAAAGGTTTTATTTTTCGAACCGGTGGTAATGCTTTTTGACATTCATAGGTACATTATTATTATGCCTAAATTGAAGAATAAAGAACTTTGACTTTGACTTTGACTTTTTGACATTTGAAATTTTTACCGGGTAGGTACTTCTATTGTCTCTACAACAACAAATAATAAAAATCCTACAAATATTATAAATGTGACAGATCGTGTGTGTGTGTGTGTTGGCGCTGCAACGGGTGGATGGAATTGGATAAAATTTGGAATGAAGGTAGCTTATACACTGGATTAACACATATGCTTCATCAGATCCCGGAAAAAATAAACGTTCCGGAATAACGATTATCGAATCTACGCGGGTGGAGTTGCGGGCAGAAGCTAGTAAAATTATAACTTTAATGGGTCCCTCACAATAATGGTACGGAACCTTTCTTGTGCAAGTCCGACTCGGGCTTGGCCGTCTTTTTATTCCTTATCAGTAATGTCATTGAACCCTACTCAATCCGCGTTATCGTATTTGAGTCAATCACTGTTTACTCCGCAGTTTGTTGACACACAATATGTTACATTATTGTCAATATGTCGTGTTATACTTAGGTTTGTTTAGACTAGATAGATACAAGTAAAGGCTCCGGCACACCAAACGCGTGGCGTAAGCAGCGCGGCACCCGGCACATCGCAGGCGCGCGGTAGCTTTAACGTGCCAGCGCTGCTAACGCGCTGCAGCTGCGTTCGGTGTGACGTGTAGCGCCGCGCGCGCGCGTATCCAAAGCGCGTTTGTAAAATAATAGAACCACTCGACGCCGCACTGTCGCGTCGCTTTTGCCGCGCCCCAGTGTGACGACAAACATGGCGAACGAGTTTAATACAACTTCGCGTAGCAGCGCGTCCGACGCTCTGCCCGAGTTGTCCAGGGCAGCAGTAGCGCGTAGCAGTTTCGACGCGTGCACGCGATACTTTTTGATGTGCCGAGTTCGATTTGATTTGTTGTTTTACAGCTCGCGCGTGCACGCGTTCAAAGCGCGACGCTGCTGTCACGCGTTTGGTGTGCCGGAGCTTAAGTTAAGCCTCAAACGCAACGAGGGCGGAGGCGGCACGGTGTGGCGCGTCCCAGACTATAACTGCTTGACACCGGATCAGCTCGAAGTGAGACATTGAAAAAGGGAGCTACATTTTTCAGTGGACGACGCGAGCCCGACTAACGTTTTCACTTATACTTTAAAAATTGTATCGTACTAGCACAAATCTAAGGTCATTTTTCAATGTCTCACTTCGAGACGATCCGGTGCGGAGTGGTTGTGTCTATGCCAACCTTAAAACTGCTTCTGCTACGCTTTTTAGAATGGAAACGCAATGCGCGATGTAGTAGGTTGTGCCCCCACTATTGTGGCACACCAGCCACTGCAGAGGTTAGTTTAAACAAATCAAAAAAAAGTGTTTTTTTTAACGCCGAGGCTAGGCAAGACTTTATTTTTTTACCCCATTTTGTTATCCCACTGCTTAATTTAAATTTGTACAAAAAATCAATTCCTCCATTATATTGAATTATATTCGGAGGAAATCTTTTACAAATTGATGATTGGCTTATACTATTGATACTAGGCAACGAAAACCATATAGAAATAAATACTTAAACACCCAAGGCTCAGACACAAATACTATCGCTCTTCAGACTTTTTTTGCCCTGACCGGTAATCGAACCAAACACTGCTTACTTCGTAGGCAGGGTCACACTAACTGGGCTACCTGCGCCTGCGTCGTCAAACAAGACAATGCGAATTCTTGCGCTGCTTCGTCTTACCTCGCCTCCCCAGTGGAAAAGCACATTAACATACTCTTTGGCTCAGTAATTAAAAGAAACAATGGAATAATAGACTGCTGCAGTTTACAAAAAAAAAACTAATAAAAACATGTCCTCATTAAGGAAAAATATTGACGTTGGGGAATCATTATGTCATCACTGACAGCTGATTTACCTTATGGAGTATTACTTCATACGTCCATTATTCATATTCATTTTAGCTATTATGTTGCTGTTGTCTCCATCAGACGTGGACATGATACGTCATTATGTGATGAACAATAGTTTGTGTAAAATATTGCTAAAGCTGAGGTAAAATATTACAAAATAGCTGTTGCTCGCCACTCCGTCCATTTGAGCCATCTTCATACCAAATTTTATAGAAATCGGTTCTGTAGTTTAGCCGTGACTGCGTAACAGACAGACTGATCGATAAAATTACTTTCGCATTCATGATATTTGTATAAATACGGATTATTTAATACGTCAATTATTCATATTTTTTTACCTTTTATGGTGTTATTATGACTCCATCAGACGTTAACATGATACGTCATTATGTGATGAACAATAGGTTGCGTAAAATATTGCTAAACTGGAGGAAAAATATTACAATTAAGCGACATCATATGACTTTGTGTCGTAGTTCCAACGATGAAACATTTTTTTTCCAAGCCTATATGAGTGTCCCACCGCTGGGCACAGGCCTCTCCCCTTGATCTCCATGAGTCCCTATAAGGGGCCTATTCCAGCCACGCTAGCCTACCGGTCCGGGTGCATGCGGTAGACGTGACCGGCCCAATCCCACTATACCTACCACATATACCTATTCTGAAGAAAAAAAGACCGCTATGTAAAAATCTCTTTAAAGTTAGTTCGGACGGATGCATATGAATAGGGTCCCGGCCGTCAGCTTCTTGTACTCCCGATCCGCAGCCAGCCGGAACAGCTGTTCGACGGAAGCAATACCGGTCCACTCCCGGATGTTTCAAAGGCACGTCTTTTTCCTTCGCCCAGCGCATTCTTTACCTCCACTTTGCCCATCATGATCAACTGCAGCAGTTTGTATCTGTCGTTCCTTCTCGCGTCACTGGTAGATGACGTGATACGAAGAGTCACGTGGTCTACCAGTGACGCGATTGATTTAAAAACGAAACGAATAGAAACGCTTGTCAGCGTAATGCATATTTTACGAGACATAAACGCGCTGGAGCACGGTTTCGTACGGAACCCTAAAAAGTATATCCGTATCCATTTCTCACGGCACACTACGAGCGCATTTTAAGATTATTATCTGTGCAAACCATAGACTTTCTTATTTATCGCTTGTTAACCTTAAAGGCGCGAAAGTGATATGCTCTACATTTATGATGTATTGTCTGTGGTTCGTAATTTTTATGACCTTGTTTTATTTGTTTATGGATTACGATTTATCGTTTTGCTGAAAAACACGCTGTTAATTAAGTTTGATGTGGTGTCAATTTTAATTTAGGTACCTAATTATAATTACAGTTTATATCTCTTAATTTCAATAGAAAATATACCTAATATTACAATAAAGTTAAGCCAGCCAAGGGGACGCAACAAAATATGTATCAGCGCGTGTTGAACTCGCGTAGAGATGGTTCTGTGTTATTCGAATAGGATTTCATGTAATTTATAAGCAAGAACATAATTATTGAACCGCATAAATCATGTCATGTCTTAATCATCAGCATGTCATCAGCTGAGAAACCTTTTATTGATTAATCCGTTATACTCCGTGGATGAATATATGAAAATGGAAATGTAAATTTATTATTTTGTTGACATTTATTACTCATTGTACATATTTTGACATCGGATGAATGACCATTATTAGATGTTTAACTTTTATTGTTTTAATTTATGAATTATTATTGTATTCTATTCTTTAATTATTAATATTTATGTTTTGACGATCTCAATGTAATTTCGTATTTTTTGACACGCAATGCAACTAATATTGTAATATTACATTGACAAATAAATAAACTAAACTAAACTAAACTAATGTGTAGAATGTTTCTTTATGGTCTAATATGTTTTAAGCTTAACTCATTTTCCATTGCTTAAGTGATACAACATATATGATATACCTAGGGTTTTTTTGAGAATACATGGTTTTACAGAATAAAACATGACTAACCAACAAAGTAGTTATTCTATGGATTAATCATCACCTTTTATGTCTAGCGCGGTTTCACTTATGCGTTAGGAAATTCCCTAAGAAACAAATGGGGAAAAATAATTAAAAAATACGTAATTGCAATTGCAGATTGTCGAGGTTTGGGCAAATCGCTATTTAGCAATAAAACCTCCAATTACATTCCTTCTTATACTGGTAACAGTTAACATCGTAATTAAAGCCACTCTTGCACGTAAAGAGGTATGTAGTTGTACACTAAACTAATATGGAATTTACGTTTAATTTCAATTATATAATGTCGAACGGACTGTATTAATGTGTTATATCTTCATGGAAAAGGGGCGTTATGTAAGTTTTTACATATATACGGAGTTAAATGACTACTTATAACTTATAAAGCACAAATAAATGTTGCTCTATCAACATGATATTCTATAATATGTGCAAAACAAGTTTAAATACTAACAAAGGAGGGTGGGCAAATTGGCCTATATGACCAATAACAGCAAACGATATGTCACCGGATAGGTAATTCTAAGTTGTAAAACTATTTCTACGGCAGGTAGTTCGAAAACTTTGTGTGATAAAAGTTATCGCCGTGCAAAGACAGCGGTGTTTCAAAGTAATTATGCAAAAGTCGTCTGTCTACGTAGGCGTCTCAATGTTCCCGATTTTTAAAATATTTCTCACAGTTCTTTGAGGTTTCCCACTACACTAAATCGTTGTAGAATTAAAAAGCATATCCGATGATATAGTGCTTATTGTTATTGGTTTCTAGGCCAGCGTTCATACATTTCTGCCCATCCTCCTTTTTATTTTAAGTTTAGGAATCAAACCTTAAAAAAGTATAACCTTTTTTCAGTATCGTGTCATTCGTTAGAGTGACTTTTATTTAATCTGTGGTAGGTACTGGCTAGTATAAGCCGTCTGCCTAGTTTTGCCTAAGAAATGTGCACGCATACGTGGAACCGGCTACATAATGCAAATATTAATCAAACCTGTATCGAATTGACGTAACCGCGCACGTTAACTTCTCAATAAGTTTTAGGATCGTGTTGATATAATTTGCATGTTTGAAATACCGTACCGTTTGTTTTATAATACAGAGTATATATTATATTGTATTTATTGTACTTCGCTTTTTTCCAGATAAGAATAAAATACCGTTATATTATAACAAACGTTAAAACGAAGTTAAATTTAAAATAAATAAATAAAATAATAAATACAGGGGACACTGTCACACCAATTGACCTAGTCCCAAACTAAGCTCTAGGCTTGTGCTATGGGTAATAGACAACGATATAAATACTTATATAGAGAAATATATACTTAAATACATAGAAAACATCCATGACTCAGGAACAAATATTCGCGCTCATCACACAAACATCTGCACTTACCGGGATTTGAACCCAGGACCGCTAGCTTCGTAGGCAGGGTCACTACCAAATAGGCGAGCGCGTCGTCAAAAATTTAATACAATTATTGTGTCTTACATAAGTAATTTTTAGTGTTTATGTTTTTTAAGGATACGTGTGCAAATTTGACCGTTATTTAGGTAACGAGCAAAAAAAATAGTCTTTTAATAGCGCCTCTAATTCTATCGATGAAAACCACAATAATATTGTGTTTGACATGTTATCGTATTTTTTTGAACTCAGCCGACATTACTGTCTAGTTAATAAGAGCAAAAGCAATATGGCTTTACCGTGTACAATAGAGACCAAGTATATTTTAATTTCCTACAAAACGGAGATGCAATGCATGCAACGCGAGTAAAGTTAGAACTAACGACCTCCTTAGTTCTATATTATGTAATGGTTAACTAAATACAAATCAATAAACTAATCAAAAGTTTCAATTAAAACTAATTGTGTAAGTTGATTTTATCACCGTAATTACCTAGTGGTTAATTTATCTAAATATTGAAACGCGTTATCATTTTGGAAGGTGATTAAAAATTGTTACAAGGCGAATGACTTTAATCGGCAGATAATTATAAGATTTTGAACTAATGCTTGATTTTCTAAGGTTAATTCAAATGTATTTAGCCTCGCATTTATAATAAACTACGCTTCTTGCTTTAACATGCTTATTAAGGTTACGAATAAGGTTTTAACAATGCCACGAACAAATAATGGTATACTCGTAAACTTACTGCGTCTCTATTCTAGGCGGTAAAATCTAAATCGTATTTAACGTTTTGTGGTATTGTTTTTGACTCAGTCGCCATTACTGTCACGTATTTAAGACTTCCGTCCTAAGCCAATAGGCAGTATGTCAGATAAAACTCCCTTACCAATATCAACCTTATAACTAACCGAATAGAATTAAAACTGCTTTGGCTGTTGAATTTGGGATACTGCTTATTGGCTTGGGAGGGCAGAAGAGGTATCAAAACGTGGACAATTCTATAACAGGTCAAAACGATACGGTTTTCGATTTCGATATGGCGTTGCGTAAAGTAACGATATCATAACCTTATGTTATGTGTGTTAGATCTTAATAATAACCAAATAAAATAAAATCATGAAAACACGTTATGAATTGTGTCTTGTTTCCGGTATGTACTTACGTTTAATATCTTAAGTTAAAGAATCGTGCCGTTAGCGACGCATGTGATGCATGTCAGATGGGTGGCATTTGAAGGCCACTCATAATGCACGATTCAGTGAAACGCGTAGTATCTAAAGAGATGACGTATAACGTTATTGTATCGTTCTAGAAAGTCCAATTTCTACATTGATATTTCGGTTACATCGTTTTTATGAATGCCTCTGTAGATCGGGGATTAACAACGTTATCGCGCGAAAATATCGATATAGGTAATTGGCCAGTTGATTTTTTTTTTTAATATTTAGGAAGAAAAACAGCCGTGTTCAAATTAATAAATCAAATCAAATCAAATCAAATCAAATTCATTTATTTGTCAGAATACATGGTCTTAGTTATAAAATTTTAGCACTTGTATTCAGCATGCAAGCAAGCGTACAAATATTGTAAATATTCTATTTTCAAAATACTTTCCTATTTTATAAATTCTAGTCAATAATAACAAAAATTCAAACGTCTAAATATTCCTTGACACTGTAGAAACATTTCTCCATTAGCCATTTTGTCAAGTTACGTTTAAACATTACATACATTATTTTTTTTATGGCTTATTGTTAGAAGGCAAACGAGCACTCAGGCCACCCGATGGTAAGTGGAAACTGTGGCCCATAGACATACACTACACTGCAAGCCTAAGACTGCAAATGCGTTGCCTACCCTGAGGACTAAGATGGAATGCCTCCATGCTAGTCATTACACCGGCTGTCTTATCCCCAAACCGGAGCATAACAATGCGAACACTGCTGGTTGGCGGTAGGTTAATGGATAAGATGGTGGTAGCGATCCGGACGGATCCTGCACAAGGTCCTACCAAACGCAAAAAAAATAATGTCAATTTGTAAACATATTTTTGTTAGTGAACGATTTCTATGAGTGTAAGTAATTATAATATTTCAAAGGACAATACAAATAAACCAATTCGAAAAGTTAACTCTATAGGCTAGTACGGTCACGGACGTTAATTTGCTACCCATTTCAAAGAAAATCTGCTTGAAGATGTCCTTGTCATTAGAGATGCCAAGACATTTGTATTTGATAGGAAACTCAAACTTATTGCTGTAGAGTGTCAGATTGACTTTGGAAATAAGGTGGGTGACAAATTTTATTCCTTGACTGTACTAGGCAAATAAAAACATACTTATATACGAGTATAGAAATACATATGTATATACATTACCATTCTTTTGTCATCGTTTCTTTTTATTCTTACTCTACAATAACGCTAATTAGGTCTGTTAGTTGTTTAATATGTGAATCGATGTCAGACGAAACCCGGTTTTTGATGTTTTTGTCTGTATGACGCCTTAAATACACCTCATTTACATAGAAACCACATTAGTCTAGACTGGACACACCCGCTCATTAGTAGATTGTTGTTATCTGTCTGATAATGAATTTACCATATCTGACCACGATATGTTTTTAATAACAGAAATGTTTACAAGTAGATTATTACAAATGAAATTCAATCTACACTCAGGAGCAAAAATACCGGGTCAGAGTGCATTATTCATACAAACGAGACTATTTCGAAGCCTTGGTTCCTCGCCAGGGGTTGTTTTGAGTGAGTTTTAATGGTGGATACTGCGAGGTTCAATAGAGGAGGTCAAAAGTTCTTAAGACACCTAACTGATCGCACAACCAGTTAACACCACAGCGGGAGAGTTTGGGTCAGCATTTGGATTTCCTTACATTTTATTGCTATTTTAGATGTTTTTCTGAACATGCACTATTCCGGCGTTAACCGCAGATTCATTCATTTGGGTATCCTAGGCACTCTGAAAGTCCTGTATCGATGCTCGGAGTATTCATCATCAGATTTCACTAAAAGTATTCCCTGGCGAGGAACCAAGGCTTCGAAATAGCCTCTTTAGTATGAAAAACGCACTCTGACCCGTTATTTTTGCTCCTGAGTGTAGTTTAAAAGTATCAAATTCAAATTCAAATTCAAATTGTTTATTGGTAATATATACATTACATGTCAGTTTACAATTGCTAATAAATAAAATATATTAAATTGTTTACGTAAACATTTCATTATGGTCGTAGAACGCCTGCTCGACAAGCCAATTTTTAAGCCTACGTTTAAATAGTGGTGCGCTTTGCGTAGCGGTAATATTCCCCGGGAGGTGGTTGTACACCTTAGGACCCATGACGTGGATAAACTTCCGGGATTTCGCCAGTTTGTGTGGAACGAGCGGCAGCTTTCCGGCGAGCGTGCCGCGGGTCATGTGCCTGCGCGGGGCGTCCATCTTAGGAGTTGTGTCTAGGTTTTCTCGTGTATGCACTGCCACGTGAAAAATCAAAAGTGAAGGCAGCGTCAAGATACCCAGTGACTGAAAGTGTGGTTTGGCAGTTTCAGTTTGTGGCACACGTGCTATAGCACGTACGGCGCGTTTTTGGAGACGAAAGGCCCTTGCCCAATCTGCAGCTCCCGCCCACAATTCGATGCCGTACTGCAGGTGTGCATGTACTGTTGCGAAATAGCACGCTCGGACCATATCAGCAGGAACCATCCTCGCCAGACGTTTTAGGGCAAAGCAAGCCGTTGACAGTTTAGTGCACACCTTGTCTATGTGAAGTCTCCAAGTGAGGCCCCTATCCAGTTCGAAACCCAGGAAAGTTGAGCTCATCACTTGTTCGATTGTGGTACCATTGGCCGTCACTGTCAGCGGCTTCATCTGCCGGCCAGATAGGTCAAAGTTAATATAGTGGGTTTTCTTTGCGTTAAGAATAAGGCCATTATTTGCGAACCAGCTGGATACCGATGCGGCGGTCTCATTTAGTTTAACCTCTAGCTCGTCGAATGTGGACGCGTGTACAACTATAGCCACATTGTCAGCGTACATGAACGTCTCACCACTACTAATAGCATCAGGCAGATCATTCAGCAGCAACGAAAAGAGAATGTTCGATACAGAGGAGCCCTGTGCGACACCCATACTTGTGGCCACTGCGTCAGATCGCACCTGACCACCATCGGCAACCACAACCTGGGTCCTATTCCTCAGAAGGTCAGACATCAAGGCTAGCGCTGGTCCTTCAAACCCATAATGACGTAGTTTGTTGGCCAGAACTTCATGATCGGCTACGTCGAACGCCTTCGACAAGTCGCAGCAGAGAACTGCGGCATGTCTCTTGCGCTCACGGGCGTCCAATATCTGACGGACCACGGCACGCGCCAACGCAGTCGTAGAGCGGCCTTTACGGTATGCGAATTGCCTATCGGATAACGCACAAGTTGAGCTTAAAAATTCAGCTAACCTGGAGCTCAGGCCGTGCTCAAAAATTTTTGCCACAATAGGAATGATCGCCACAGGTCTGTACCCGTCGATGTCATCCCTCTTTCCTTTGCCTTTGTAGAGCGGCGAGATGCGACTTTCCTTCAATGGCTCGGGGAAAACGCCCTCTCGAAGGCATCTGTTATAGATGGTAGCGAATATTGGGGACAGTTCTACTGCAGCGGAAAGGACTAGCATTACGGAGATATCGAAGATATCCCTGGTTGATTTTTTAGCTACACAAGATGTTATTATACGAAACACTTCGTTGGATGAAAAAGGTTTTAGCCTGATGCAGCGATCAGCCGGCGGGCGGGCGGCGTGCAGCGCGGTAAGAGCGCGCGGCACGTCGGCGGGCGCCGCGCCGCACGCAGCCGCCGCGCCGGCGAACCGAGAGTTCATAGCGTCTGCCGCCGCCTTTTTTGTCTTATATTTGGTCCCATCCGAGTCAGTGATTAAATCTGTGATATCAACCTGGTCGCTATACAATTTCCCCCTCTCTCTATTTATCACCGCCCACATAGTTCTGATAGTGTTCGTGCTGGTATTAATTACATGTGTATAAAAACTCGCTTTTTTACTATTTAAAAGTTTGACGTACTTCGCATTCATGTTGGAGATAAAATTCGCAATTTGTACATTGTCGGGATTTTTTTTTCCTAGATCAATAATTTCGAACAACAATATTTTGAAATCGTGAATATCGGACGTCACCCACGATTCACGTTTCTTATTATATACCGTTTTGATCGGAAAACATGTTTGAATTTATTTTTAAGTACGTTAATTACAGATATTACCAGTCCCGCTATGGAATCATTGTTTCGCTGAATATATCTGATAGGTATTCTGGACGGGATCCCCTTGGATCGCATAATATGTTTTAGACTAATATTGTTTCGCATAATTGTTGTCGCATAATTTGTATTGGCATAATAGTACTGACGCATAAAAATACTTTAGCATACTCCTTTTTTAGCATATTACGCTATTAGAATAATTTTAGTTGGACTAATTTGTATTTGACTAATACACATTATGCATATTATTGTTTGGGCTAATAATTATTTGTCATATCTTTAACCATAATATTAGTTTTCTAAATGAATAAAACATAGTATTTTTGTTACCATGCATTTGGATTTCATTTGAAATGATTTTATAAATTAGGTCACGTTAGGTACATTAGGTTAGGTTATGTTAGTATGATATCCAGGCGCGAAGCGCTCAAGCAACGCAGAATAGGAGGTCCGCGAAGCGGACGTCCGTCGACCTCGTTTTAGTTCCTACATATTTTTTTAGGACAATACTTTTATGCATTTTGTAATAATGCCAATTCATTATTATGACTTTTTGCAATTATGCTATTTGACGTTAGTCTTGATGACAATTATGCTTACTGTATTTATGCTTTTTAATGTTATGCGTAATAATATATGCGTAAAGATGATTATGCACATCATTATTTCGGCTAAAAGTAATTATGCGTAACACTATTATTACAAATAATTTTATGCCATCCAATAGAGAACCATTCTGGACATAGGCCTCCCCCAAGGCTTTCCACTCAGACCGGTCTTGTGCTTTTCGCATCCACCGCGGTCCCGCGATCCTGACGAGGTCGTCACTCCATCTTGTTGGAGGCCTACCTACAGCACGTCTTCCGGTCCGCGGAAGAAAAAAATGAAATAAAATTAAAAAATAAATAATATTTATCAAATTTCTGCTAATGAAAGTACCCTTTTTGTGTGAAAGAAGCTCGAAGAAGAAACCAGGAGAAAGGACACTCGCTTCTTCATCTTCATATTCAAGAGTTCACGACTACAAATTACATAATTATTAAATTATTCTAAATCTGTTCTTTTATGGAATAAGCTACCAATTATTACTTTATTACGAAGTCTCAATCTGTTACTTCACTAAATATAGGCTAAGAAGGCAGCTTACCTCTAAGACTGGATGTCTTTTCTACTTTTCATACTTATATTTTTTTGTTTTCTGTATTTAATTATAATAATACTTCTACATATTAGTTAATTCAATACATGTATTAATTTGCAATTTAAATTTTTATCTTTTGTCTGGTTAATTGTTGTACGTTTAGCCATCCTTTTTTTTCATTTATTTCTCAATCGCTCTGTGTTCCTGTTTGTTTCTTTGCCATTTTCTGTTTATACAATAAAGAGTTCACAAACACACATCACATAGTTTACCCTCAATAGTTATAGTAAATTTACTAGATCAACGAACTATGACGTCTCATTTTTATCACCACTAAAGTAAACATAATCAAACACCGCCGCGAGCCGCGAATAGTTTGGTTGCTACACTTGCTACAGACAGAGACGAGTATTTCGGGAACAACGACTGACTCATCCCGGATGTGTCATCCCGGCAGACTGGAAGTTTGTACTAACTTTCACAAGATCTCAGAACCACGTGGAATTTGATGAGGGGGGAGGGTTTTGAAACTGTAATGATGTACAAGATAAAATTGTAGCGATTGATCGACGGTTAGGTTATGATTTATTTATCTGAAAGGCAATTTTGTAAAGAGTTTTTGTGAGAGCTATGACAAGAGAACAAAAAAAACACCCTAATTGATTCTACAATTTTGTTCTGCCGCCTAATTATGGTGGTGTTTATCAATGTGGATAGAGCATCTGTCACTTTCTGACTAAGTAAGTGCGAGGGTGACGGATGCTTTAACCACCGCAATAAGGATGACTATGATGATGACATAACCTAGTGTGTTTATAAAATGACTAGCATACAGGCATTTCAACCTAGTCTCCAGAGTTGGAAACCCACTTGCAATCCTAAGATTCAGATCCTAATTACCATGAATTGTCTAAGCTGGACTGTCTAGCCCCTGCAAAAAAACAATGACTTGCGTATTTAGCATTCTGATACGTTGTGAAAAATCTTGAGGGATGCCTACGTTCAACCCAGCGAACGTATTACGTCAGAAATGGTACAATGCTCCGGCATCCGGCTCACAATTTTACTTTCAACTATACTATACCTTACTAGTTAAACCTAAATAAATATGTGATGTAAGAATATGTTACAAAAGTGAAGGATCTGTTACCCTCGTTATATGTTACCTCGTTGTGCCCAAAATTGTCAAACGCATGCCTGAAACCCTTACTTAGGTAACGCACTCATTTCACGTAAGGTCCTTTGACAACAAAAACGTTCGCTTCTTATTTGAGACCACAAATATTTTCGCTTAAAATTTGCTAACATTCTTTTAACAAGACATACGCGTATAATAAATTGAATTGTGTTTTTTTTCATCGCCATTTTGATTTTTTATGTCATCTACGCAAACTGGATTCAGCTCGAGGAACTTAGAAGGATTTAAAATTAAGGTATCTTTAATGTCACTATCATTAATCCGACGTTATTTTTGTGTAAGTATATATATAAAGACCTCCGTAAACCATTTATTTACTATAAAACAACGATCCTGATTTACCCAAAAGGCACCAGTATTTTAAATGTTAAGGGCTGTTTTTTGTTATCTCCAGATAACATCTGTTAAGCCTATTTAAGCTGTGTTTTTCTTTGATACGACTAAGAAAAGTGATAACTTTAACAGTCAGGTTTTAAATAGAATTGCGGAAATCGCCCTTAGAAATTAAAATAAACCAGTAGCGTAAATTACAGTATAAACGCAAATAAAATAAATGACATAAAACTATTCAAGCATCAAAAGAAACCTTCCCAGAAAACTGAGTAGTCTGCTAAGGAAATTCCTTGCGAAACTTGTGACTCAATCACACGAAGACGGTCATGCCGCTAAAGGTCGTCAGCATTAATAGTTGCATTATTGCAAAGCAGTAAACACTTTACGGTGCAGCCATAAAGATAAAACTGCAGTGTAATGGCAATGTTACTATGTATATAAACGTTGTAGAGTGTATAGACAGAAATATGAATAGGAACTTTGACAAGACAAGTAATTTAAGCATATAAAAGTCCTTCGTGACTGATACACACTCATAGCCTAAAGCGGTACAAAGTCCTACGCATCTTCTATTGAATTATAGTCCATCCTTTTAAGTCACTAGGTATTGTGGTAAGCTGTGCTGTATTGTACGTAATAGCTTTGTATGTATAGATAGTCTACCCAACCCTTGTAACTTTTTATAACTTTAAAAAGGTACTAGAATAAAGATCTGTTAGACACAAGCTAGTAAATACAAAATTTGATATTGAGATAAAATGTTTATATTTATGGCAAAGCAAATATTATTTATAAACTAAACGCTTCTGTTGTAACAGCGTATAACGTACCAATACCAATTGTTATTGATTTTCGACATTTTTTTTCAAACATTGTTCAAGCAAAAAGAAACATACTTCGTATCTGTTTCCAAATAATAGACGTACAACGGCGTGAATGTTTAACAATTTGTATTTTTTTTGATAGTTTGTTTACTAAACCTGTCTAGCCAGCCAGACACAATATTTTTGAATTTTATTGTTAACTAGCGATCCGTCCTTGCTTCACTTCGGTTTGTGTGATTTTGTTGTTACAGAATAAGTAAAAGTGAAAATGAAAATACGTTGCGTGGTTAAGGACTTAGCGGGAATACAAAAAGACAGACAGATGCGGAAAGCAACATTGTTTTTCAATATGCAAAACTAAAGATTAAAAAGAAAAATACTTGTAATACTTCTACATTGACAAATTTTTGCCAAGAAGTATGTTTGTAAAAAGTTACATTTTTTTTAATTTACTGGTTCTAGAAAAGCACTTTCTAGTAACGTGATAACATTCAGTTTTCCTTGGAACTTCAGAACATGTGAATACAGAAATCGAGAGCTTTGTAGTAAAATCAATTGTATTTGGCCCCAATTGCCGCGGAATTAAAATAATAATGGAATGTTTGCAAGAATGAGCGTCAATACAATTGAATTAATCATTTGTTTGCACCAATTCCAATGGAATTTTCGTTTGTTCTGTCCACGTTTATTTAATAACAACTACACTTGCTCATGGATTGTTCTACATTACTTTGTTTATCGTTGATTATACAGAATTAAATAAAAGCCTATTTTTGTTCTTTGGCTTTAACTCTAGTTGTATTTGTGAAATAAATAAAGAAAATTCATTGTCACCTATTGATAAACAAGATAGTTTGAACATTGTCAAATTTACATATTTTTGTTCGTGTTTTGAGGTATTGAGACAATTTTTACAATAAATCCCATGTTGGTGCCGTGACCAGGATAGTGGTTTAACAAAATTTAATTTCTTTTGTTGGTTTTTTTACTAAAAGAATTTTTATTATTTTTCGTTAAATAACAAAAAGTGAGTTACCGATTTTTAATTTCCTTCTACGGTTTTACTGATGATTTTGTACGTATTTTTCTATTGTTTAAAACAATTGAGACTAAAGTTCTTTGTGAACTCATGAGACAAGTGTTATCATGTGTTAGAATGGATACAATCACCTAAGCAATAACGTTTTATTACTCAATGTTAACGTTTTCATGTTTAAACGTGACATGACCGCGATAACTGCACTATACTTTGTTGCGATATTATAGATGTAAATAATAAGTTACATAACCTATTTACTTACCTTCAACAATATTTCGCAATAGCGTAGAAAACAACTATGTAACCAAATGATCATGAAAATCGCAATATAACAATATAAGCAACCATTAAATATTATGGCATACTTCATTGAAAAATGTATTGCATTACTGAAACATTGATATTTCTTAAAAGTCCCGTATAACGGAACCGTATATTAAATCATATGCCAAGCCAATGCTTTCTATACTCAGTCATCTTCAAGCTTTTTTAAGAAAAACATGGTCTTATTAAAATTGAAGAACGTGATGCATAGTAGCTGATATAATGAGGATAGTAGTCAACAACTTCCTACTAAATAGAGTTTGACTGTAGTACGTTGTTAGGAATATTAGTGAGCCATAATCCATTTTATTTTCATCACTATTATAACCTTATTATATTCGTAGTTATTTTCAAACTACACCTATAGTGAGATAAACAAGTCGAATTATCACGGTCCTCTTTTTTACACAAAACATAATATGTCAAACTTAATAACGAAGACTTTTTTATTTATTATTAAGTCTAGCGTCAGTACAAATGAAGAAACGAAACAAGTCTTTGAAAAATCTGACATTACTTCTCCAACGACTTCATCTCACAATGACGGTGGTTACGTTATGGTTTACGTGACCCGAATTATTTTTTGCTTCCATTTCACTAATTTGGTTGCAATTTCAAGGTGACATGTCACCTTCACCTCGTCACCGAGGCCGGTCATTATTTGAGTTTCCGCGTTTTTTGTTATTTTAACACAGTTCAAAGACACGGCTAAGGTATAGAGCAAACATGGTGAAGGCAACGCAGCGAACTACGAGCTGTGCAGACTTCCGTCGATTTTAAAGTAAACCATGTACTCGATTTGGGGTTGATTTTGTATTGGGACAAAGAGACACGGCACCGAATATGTTTAATAAATGAAATTTAATAAAAAAAACAAATCAATAAGGTGTCATTTGTGTCTGCGTTGCTTTTGTTATAAAATTGACAAATGTGCTTATGCTTTAAACTAGTGAGGCTGGCTTAATTTATTTTTGACAAATATAAATATTTAGTCACAAACTAGGAAGTCCTGTCATACTACGTGTGCTTAAGACAACGGTTCTTATACGTATATATGTAAAGGTATACATGCTAACATACAGTTTAGGTGACACAGAAATGAAAAGTTTTTAATTTTAACACGAATCTTGTCTGTTGGGTATTAGAACCTATAAACTCTTGGTTTAGTCAACAATTACTAGTGTGTAATTAGTGAGCATTAGATCCACGAATCAGTCAAAGAGGTCAGCCATGAAAACAAAATCTTAAAATGGCGTTACAAGTCAGCAAAAGTACCAAGGTTATATAACCGTGAAGCAGTTCACAAGCTCCGATTGAGTCTTACTGTACTTATTCCGATAAACATATAGTCTCGACTAGGTTGCTCGTATAATAATAATGAAGCTAATTTACGTTTGTTATTTATTCCACTTGTTTAAATATTTGACATAAAATGGGGTTAGCTTCGTTTGAAGTCAGTTTGTGTTATAATAAATAGTTTGTGAATAAACTTAAACTAATATTTAAATTCTAGTTCAAACAGACGCGAAAACGGGTAGACAAAGTAAAGTGCTTAGTATCATTATATAAAACTGAACGACATTGTCAACTAGACATCATTAATTTATAAACAAATATCTTATGTACATACATAAAAGTAAGATTCCAGATAAATAAGCTGGATTTAAGAAAAGTATCACACTTTTAACAGATTGTTCGAAAATTAAATTTAAAATGCAAACAGCACTAATAAACTTCATCCAGCAGTCTTACAGCTGTTGGAAAATTGGATTTCGAACGAACACAATTTAAATTGTTTGTGCACTGTGTATGGCTTGGTAGCGTTTATTTTCCAATTTAGGATAACGTGTTGTGTTATTTGAGAATGTTAACTTATTTTGCTCTTTTCATATACTAAGTTGAATAAACTAAAGTTCTTTGTTGCAATAAAATTAATATCTTAAACCGCTTAGTATTCAAGTAAGGTGTGCTAAATTTTAAATGGGCAACGGCCTTGTTCAAATATGAGACATGCTTTGTACATGATGCGGTGATGCCAAGCTCAGACTATTCAAGATGTATTTATTTATATTTATGTTAAAGACGAAGGTCTTAGTTGTAAAACGTAGTAGATGGAATGTATGGTTTAAAACTCTTCATATTTGTTTTTGGACTTTTATTCTATTGTTCTAGGACCAGTATTAGCGTTCTGAAATAGGTACTACAAATGGTTACAGCCTCGTGCATACGTACACATAACTTGCATACATAACCATCTTGTTTCTTTTTATATATATTTTTTTTTTTTATATCGTTCGGCATCCATAGTCTGTAAAGCATTGAATTACTTATTTTCCAATGCAATTACTCAAGTTAATCTTGTTCTACCTGGTTTTTAACAACAAACTATGCAAACACCTGTGTATTAATTAACCATGTCTTGCCATATTGAGACTTTTTTACTAAAACCTTGTAACTGTTCAGTGCTATATGAAAAAGTAGCGTGGAGTGGCGGCCTGTTGTTAATTGGTGACATCCTGTGGGAGTATCGACAGGTGCTCCACAGTTATGCTGCCCTGGTATCTTGCTTACTTTTATCACTCGATTTTAAGGGGATTCAAGTATTTTTCTCCATATCTGACGGTTTTTTTTGAAGGCAAAAGCGACACATAAGTTTGGTTACTTTTCCTAAAATTCATCCTAGATTATTAGTTACGGTATTTTTTTTCATTATTATTCGTTTAGGTTAGTAGGCTTATAAAACAATTAAAAAATATTTACTATATTTGATATATAGTATTAAAAATGACATTCTTTTGTTTTTGTATCCTTTCTAAATTTCTCTCGCAGCCGCCATTACTGTCACGTAAATAAGAGCTATCAAAACGTGGACGATACTATAACAGTTCAAAACGATACGGTTTTCGATTTCGTTATGGCGTTGCGTAAAGTAACGATATCATAACCTTATGCTATGTGACATTTTTAGGAGATCTTAATAACAACCAAATAAAATAACATCATAAGAAAACGTTATGTACTTACGTTTAATATCTAAAGTCAAAGAATCGTGCCGTTAGCGACGCATGTGATGCATATCAGATGGGTGGTATTTGAAGGCCATTCACAATTATATATATTTCTTTTATGACTATGTTGTCCCTAAGGGTAGTGATTTGGTTTGGTTTATATCTACGCCTATCCATGTCTAAAACATCCTCCCTATTTAAATTCACATCCGCTTCATACACCCTTTGCTATCACGTTACTGTTCAATCGATAGCGAGGAAGCGTGCTACCACTTCCTCCTATAATGCGATATCCCTTTTAAAGTACACTTTGATCACTATTACGTTAAATATTTTAACTATGAGTTATTGGAGCTGATGTTTTTGGGAGTTAGGTCGCCGGCTGAGGGACAGAGCTGGTGATTCTCGCTGTGCAGCAAATTTCTTTGGCCATACAACGCTGGCAGAATATTGTACATTATGATATCGTACCGGTTTGACTAATACTTGATTATTTGAGTAAGCAGGATGTTTTTTGAATAGATGATTAGTGGCATAACTCGCATTTTTTTAATGGGTCTTTCTTGGTAGTAACCTTAGGCGTACTGTTTTATTTATTTAAATCTGACACTCTGTTTATGTATTATAATTTACGGCTTCCTGTAACACCATTGGGATCATTCCTAGTGAGAATTTGAGTTTAACTCAGATAAATTACAGTTAACGCAGAAATATAGGAGAATTATTTGAAATTGTACGAATAACTGTCTAGTCTTATATTATGATAGTCATTAATTAAATACTCCATTAAGTAAATGTATGTCATTTATTACATAGATAAAACCCCCATATAATGGTGGCCCCTTCTTTTACAGCTGATATCCCCTAAACTGCCCAACCGATTTTCATGGAACCTGTTAGGAAATCTGCTTTCTAATAAAAAAAAACCGTATCCAAATCGGTTACCCCGTTAAAGAGCTACAGTGCCACAGACAGACACAGAGACAGATATATACAAACACACACACACACTGATATATTTCAATACTAGTCTTACCTAACCAATCCTTTTTTAAATGAATTCCTGTAAAATAACGTCAAAGAAACCAGCCAAGCAATTGAATTTGGGACGATTCCAAACCAAACTATGACGTTGCTCCATTCACTGTACCCTTTTAGAGAACGCGTTTGTTCCAAGTTTCAAGTTAACAACATGACTCCAGTCACGTAGAACTTTGCTGCAGAACCTGTTACTAATGATAATCGTAATGCATTTAATATCGATATATCAAATGCTCCGGTTCGCCTTGGTTATGCTATAACGATAATAGGTACGATATAACACGTGCTTTACAACTATTGAAGTTATAAAACTGATTTTGGAAACGATTTATTATTGTAATACGAACACGTGATATGAGGATCTTGCGTTGCGAGATTAAAGGAAAAAGTGGTCTTAAAAATATTAGCGATTTGAATGAATTCTGCCACCAAACAGCAGTGTTCGCATTGTTGTGTTCCGGTTTGGGGATAAGACAGCCGGTGTAATGACTAGCATAGAGGCATTCCATCTTAGTCCTCAGGGTTGCCAACGCATTTGCAGTCTTAGGTTTTCAGTCTTGTTAATGCGAATATCTATGGGTCACAGTTTCACTCACCATCAGGTGGCCTGTGTGCTCGTTTGCCTACTCTATGTTATAAAAAAAACTGAATCATGTACATTAAATTACGTATGCTTGTGGTACTACGTCATACTTACCTAAAAACATTTGCTACTCTATTACCATCGTATTAGACGTTTTAGCTTCAGTTAAATCATCACTAAAGAACGACTTCGTGATCTTTAACTAACTCTTAGTACTCGCTTAATCAGTTAAAAAGATAATTATTTGTTTAAGTTTAATTATAATAATAGTATTTGATTCAGTCATTGTTAGCTACTTCATGAACGAACTCTTTATTGGTTCTGCTTAGTCGTTTACACTTTGGTTCCTCCACAGCTAATCCGCAATCGAATCAAGCAATAAAAATGTAATGTTTATTATTATTTGAATCCATTTCATTTCCTTTATCCATACCGTTGGTGGTTCTCCTTCATTAGCCAAGATACGATCATCTGAAGCCATTGTATTAACAATAGTTTATAATCTAATGAGATCTCTTGCGAAATTCTTGACTCAATGAGGAAGTGAGTTTAGTGTTTGATGTGAATCATCATCTTCTTAATTATTTTGTGATGTCTCAAGATTGTTCACTGTATCAATATTGCAAAACCTTGATTTCAACACTTTGATAAATATGTATCATCATGTCAAGAATAAAATATTTTGCAAGGTGCAAGATTTCTTTGTTCATTTGTTTTTTCAAGACTGCTAGGAATTTGCTAGTGATACCTTAAAAACAGCAAGAAATCAATCTGCTGTTGCATCTTTTATGGTTCTAAATCAAGTGTCAGTCAATCAGAGTCAGTCAAATCGTCTTTAATAATTTTCTTTCCAATGCTAACTTAAAGCAGTCCTTAAACGTCTTTTACCTCCTTCACCTGTCTTTTTATGTCATGGTTTTACAGTTCACCAAATGATGTTAAACTAAAAACCGGTTGTAATACCAGTCCTGTTTATTTACCTGCCGTGCATTGTTCCCAAGGCAACCCATTCAAAATTATAGCTTTCTCCAGGTATTGTTTATAAACACTACCATTTGAACGTGTGGTGTTTTTCTATTTTTACAATTATGTGAGTAAGCAAGGACCTTTGTTACTTGAAACCATAAATTAGACACGTTAATCAGCACAAAAAAGTATTTATGCGTCGAATATTCCGTATATGATTGTATTTCGAATCGCTGTGTTAATGACTTACTTTCTTTATTAGGTAAGTTTCTAATCACTTCTTAACCTAGTTTTATCAATCACTATTCCGCTCGGTCCTTTACCATTCCCGGAGGTAAACCTCCTCTACCAATTATAATTCCCTACGTGACTATTGCATCGGTGAAATCTAACAATACGTACGTGATCATAATACACGCGGGAATCCATGAAATGCTCTGATTTAGCAATAATTGGGTTACATTTTATGACCTAGATAACATCATCAATATAAACTATAATCGACGTTTTTATTTAACAAATGACACATGTCAAAATAATGTCAAGTACATCGCCACATACAATTTTAAATCTAATGTAATACAATTTGAACTCACCAGCCCTTGTATCCTAGGAAACATTGTCACTTAACACCGCACTAACACAACACAACAAAGTTATCAACTTATCACACACAGTAATCCGTAGAGCGTGCGCGCGCGCTGACGAGTTGGACGCGAGTGTCGACACCGATGCGTGTGGGCAGCAACATGCGGTGAATCATGGGAGGGGGAACTGCCCTTTATCTTTTGTTTGTGTTGCAGTTGCAGTCTCAGGGATGCCCGGATGGTGCTTATGTTATAGTAGATAGATAAAAAGTTATACACCACGCTTTTAATTAAAATCGCCTGCTTTTTGTAGCATATTGACTCTAAGAAGTTCTTACACTGATTTTTAAGCGTGGTGTTTTCTATAGCAGTAGCAAGTATTTTAATAGTTTGAAATTTGATGATAACATTCGTAATGTTAGCCTTTAGTATTGATATTATTATGCTGATATCTTCAATTATTCCTTCGATTCCATGCTCTACTTTTACTATTTGCCGTAACGTTTACATAGATCTCCATCGCATAATATTTCCTTGCTATTACTCATATAAGCGTTAAATTACTACAAAAATGGCGTTGTATTTCCACACACATTCAGAATACCACAAAGTACTTGTTTATCGAAAACGTAAGCGATACCAGCAATGCGCTGAAACCAAAATATTTTTCTTGTAACATTGCTTGTGATAGAATGTGAGCTTCGGAATCCGGGTTTCCTCATTTTCTCTCATGTGACTTTTCAAACTGAACCGTTACTTATGACCTAATACCCCAAAAAGGCTGAAAATATACCAGACGATGACTAACAGTGGTAATAACAAGTGTCAATGGATGATAATGTTTTCACTTTCTCTTAGAAGATGCTTATGTCCTGTAAGCATTTTTGGTTTGAATTTGAGAAACTAGGATATTGCAGTTATTCAAAAAAATTGCTTCAGTTGATTGCTGATTATTGATCTAACAAAAGTGTAAAAAATATAGTAAGCAAACAAGTTTGCCACAATTATTATTTTTTGACAAAATTATTGAACGGGAAGTTCTATCTAAATTTTAAATTCTGGAAAACCCAACACACTGGGCCTCTATTTAACACGGTAAAACCATATTCGAAGTGTTTTATGGTTTTGTTTTTAACTGGGCCGCCATTACAAATATACATAAGAGCTATCAAAACGTTGACAATACGGAAAACCGTGAAAAGCAATAAGGTTACGTAACTCACCGACACATGTCAGTAATGGTAGTGAAAATGACGCAATGACTTTGAAGCATTAAAGGATAATTTTAGTAATACATACATCATAGGTAAAATATGTAACTATACTGAAATATTAATTTTGTGAATAAATAAAGACTTAATTATATTGTTGATGATATTAAGTATGACATTCTGAGGATAATTACAAAACTTAAAAGGTAAACTTACGTTTTAAATGACTAGGTTTTCTAACATTACAGCAGTAATTACCTGTGAAAATGTAGGAATACTTTCCAAGTGAACTTAGTTCACATAATATTAATTTACGCATAAATTGCTTCTTGTTATTTTTAATGATATTTTGAGGGTGAAAGCGTAATTATTATGAAAGTGGAATTTAAACGAGTAAAGTTCAATGATCGAAATAAAATGGCCGTCAAAGGAAGGGAATTAAAAAGTGAATAATTTGAATTGAATAGAGTTACTTCCGGAGCCGGTCTTGTTTTGGAATAACTAATCGGGTTGATTAGTTATTTGGACAAGTTTTAAGGGCAAACTAATAGTAGTAACTAGGTATTATAGGGTTGATGGAGTATTTTATAAATTCAAAAACATTAAAGACGGACTGACGGACATATAAACGCACAGCTCAAACCGCTACGTCTAGAGATTCCAAATTTGGCACGTAGGTTCCTTATGAAGTCTAGTCCCTTAAGAAGCGATTTTTGTGAATTAACCCCCTAGGGAGTTAAAATAAGGGGAGTAGCGGGGAATTAATTGTAGGAGTACGAAGTCGCGGACGTCCTCTAGTATATTACTGATATACCTTAAATGGATAAGTTTTTTTTTGTTTCTGTTTCATTTTTAGTGTGTTATTCTTTTTTTTATTATTACAAGAAACAACAGCATACAAAATAGAAAATAATTTTATAGGTAGAGTAGGTAGAACCATTGTAATGAATAATTTGAACATGAACATGAACTCCTGAGACTCACGTCATGACTATTTTTTTGAATTTTGCATGCTGTTATTGTATGTTGTGTTAAATAAATAATAGGTATTTGTATTGTATTGTATTGTACCCCTACTTTAGGTAGGTACATCGTTGTATGACAGAGTTGATATAGCCCTCGACCCTACCCGCACTGTAATTGACATCGTGGCTTTATCATAACGTACATTCCATTTCATAAAATCAAAATATTATAGTAAAGCCTACAAGAGACCACTTTATAATGCACCTGAAGTGCATCAAAGTATACAAAGACAATATAATTGTAGCATTTATCAGTCGTAATCTCAAGGACCCTGTCTGTAGATTTTGCGTAAGTACCTTCAAGTGGTCACAAAGTTGTGGAGGTATTCCCTATCTTGGTTTCGGCCAAAACAGCGCTTTTGTCATAAATAGAGAATATTCATGACTTTTTTTCATCATTCATATATATATATATATATATGTATGTATATATATATATATATATTTATATATACACTCACGTCTTTATTCCCAATATGGGGTAGGGAGAGCTACAGAATTACCAATAACTCTTAAGGCACTGGTCCAACCGCGAGCGAGTACATTTATAGTTCATCGCTGAGCTGTCAGCTTCACACAGCTCATATATATGATGATATTTTATATACACGGGAGCGATTATCTTTTGTTCGTTTCTTGAGCGAGAAAATTTCCGATAGTTCGTCGCTTACTCGCTCGCGGTGGGACCAGTGCCTAAAAGTTGCTGATAGCTTTGTAACCACATCTTGCACAATCAGGGTAATTGTAAGATTTACCAGTGTATTAGTGACAGGTTGCAAATCCATCGCCTAAATCCACTACAAGCCTTTATTCCCTTAGTCGCCTCTTACGACATCTACGAGAAGACAAGAAGTGGCACTATTCTAACCGGTAATCACACGGATATTTCATAGCTTTAATAAAAGCTGATTCATCAAACAGTTGTGAAACATCATTTTTTGAATAGCTATAAAAAATATTAAGATATAAGCCAACAAAGATTGGTTCATAAAACAGAATTTAACATGGAGTTTATATGGCCTATCTCATTAGCAGTTTAAAATGCACTTTTCTGCAGCAGCAGATTCCATGTTATAACATGTCCAAGGTTCAAATGAATCTAGTTCGATTGTGTGAATTTACTTTTCAGGTGTATGAGAATATCGCCAGTTTGTAGGGTAGCGTCGTCCTCGATGCATTATCTAAACATTATTGTTACGGTTTTATACAATTGCTTGTTGATATACTGCTTCTTTGTTCAGACGTGTCATTATTCTCCTACTGCCCTAGTCACACACTAAGAATTGGGATCGGTGTAACATGATCTCTTAATTCTGGCACTCTCCTCTCTTAACTTTTAACTTAGATGTCATCATTTTCTCTTTCTTGTTTATCTGTTTTACCTATATATTTTTTTTCCATTATGGACATCACGAATACCTAATAGATAATTTAATTATACACTCATAAAATGAAGACTCACGTGGTCAACAACATTATTTGTCTTATCTCAATTCCGCAAAAGACAATATTATAATTCATTGGTTGCAAAGACTCAGACCTCAATATCTGGCGTTTGCATTGAAAAACACCTTTTGCTGTAAGTACCACAAACAAGAATCATGTCTAGAAGTTTCATTTTACTCGTAGACAAAGTAAAAAATTGCATGTGCTAGATTTTGCTTTTGTTATCGTGGGTATGTAATTTCAGTAAACACTAATTGTAATAAAATACCATGGGTTTTACACCCTTTTATAATTGAAACGTGTTATTTATTTTTCCTGTTACCTATGTCTTTTGTTCACTGTCAATCAACTTCTATTATTAGGACAAAGGCATGTATCTTTTATAGGAATTCTATTGCAATACCGACCTCATTACGAGCTTGAAATCGCTGTTATGTTTTTCTTTACTTAGAAGCAGAATACATGTCTCATTATAGTCCTATCTACAGGTAATTAAGAAGTTAACAAGGACAGGTTTATGCCCTAGTTATGAAATGATGTTATTGTTTTAGTTTTGTAAGATGGACGATTAGTTATACATATTAAGTATTTATTTACAAATTACTAATGTGTTAGTTTGTTAGCAATAAAACAATATAATTACATTTTATTTTGACAGATTTTTTGTTATGGCTTAGAGGATAGGGAATAAATATATAAAATACAACAACGATGCAGAAACCAATACACGCGGTCATCATGCAAACATTTCACCGTGGGAAACAAACCTGATGCAGCGGCTAGCATCGTAGGTACGGTACCAAGCGCCAAGCCTACCAACTAAGCTAACCACAGGGTCTTTAATGGCAATTATTACTTGCACATTGCAAATCTAGCTGAAGATACCTACCAACAAGTAACCTTAGGTTTTTCATAAAAAAATGGCGTAGAACAAAACACAAATGACTAAAATACTCTCAGTTGGGTTTACCCTTTATACTTAGTAGATTTCCAAGAGTCTGAACTCTGGTTAGACTGGAAATTCAAGGTCTTTGTAATCGCTAGTGAAACATTTAAAGGAAACCTTTGTCCAATTCATCTCACGATTCAATTTCAAAGAATTAATATTGTTTATTTTGTGTATGATATTATTTGTAAACAAGGAAAATATTTAATGTAGGTAAATAAACTTGTGGTTGATAAAGGATTATGATTAATAGATAATCGACGTCGTGATAAAAGAAGAAAAAACGAAATTTGAAATTACGCAAATCAATAATAACATCATTATATATTTCCATTATTTTCCTTAACATTGGCGTCATTGCACAAAACCATACGTATTTGTTTCACTTTTCGGGCCATTTTAGTTTTTGTTACAATTAGTTCGCCATGTATTGTGAGAAGATAGATTCCGTTTGGAACATAATTGACAACAAGATCCAACTAAAAATGTCGTATCTTTCCTCAAAATTGGACATCACTTTTTAAATTAAGTAACAGATCCTCGATCTACGGTTTGATTTCTTATATATCTACTGATTGTGTTGTTAGGGCATTTTGAGATTAATTAAATGATTCCAGTTCCAAAATGGCCTACAAAGCCACACGTTACTGTTGCACTTACTAATCTTACTATAGGTTAATTTCAACCTACTGTTTTGGGCACTAGGGTTGTGTCGAAACGCGCAACCAAACGCGACGCGCAGCGGCCCCGACTAAACCACCTTGGTGCCTCCTGTTCAGGGACAGAAAAACCCCCTTTATTTGATTAAGTCTATCAATCAAGTACTACATCATATGCTCTCCCTATCGATAGGGTTACCCTAATGATATGGAAACTACGTCGAACTACGAGTAGTTAACTCCAACCATTGTGGTTACCAGTTTCGTAAGGATTTCGGATTTAAGCACTTACATTAAGTTCGCCTATCCATTCTCCCTCTCCATTGACTCTGTTTCGCAGATTCGTGTGATTGGTTGGTTTCAAGCCTATGCAAAAATATTTTGTACTTACTGCGCGTGGAGATTAAAATAGCTTGAAGCCGTTCAATAAACACTTCATAGGGAAAGCCTAACGAGGGTTTTAAGGAATTGGTAAGCGCTTAGTCGAATTAATTGTATCGTATGGGATAGTTTTTCAGTAAGTCGGAGATATGCTTATCGCATCGTTAGGGTTTGTAAAAACCAGTCAATTCTATACCCTAACGAAAACCCTTTAAAGGGTAAGCGGTTCCGGTCCCTGCCCTGTTGAGTTTGCTTGTGGTAGCTCGTGAAGCGTACGGTCGAGGCACGTACACATCTAAGCAAGCGATATACCTACCTGTGTTTGAAGACGAAATGTTTATTCTGTCTTAGTAGAGAGCGCTTGTAGACCTAGCCCAGATGAGTTCCAATAAAAAATGTCGACTATGGATAACATGAATAAGATTATCTCAATCGCATACATTTTTCATAATCACAAGTTTTAGATAGTGGAAATTCGTGGAAAATGTTCATTTTGTGAGGTATCCATCACCGACAATACAGGAAAACAACGTAACCAGGTCACTCGTATCAATACGTTATCTTATCTTATCTTATAATGTGTGTTAACAGCCTGATTTGTTTAAATTAGGACGGCAATTGTTCTACTTTTATCAGATAGTATAAATATAGTGAGTTTTATCAGATGCCGCTACATATACGCGATAAAATATGGGTAAATATGGATAAAAACTGGTCAAGTGCTTGAGGGACTCCCGCACGAAGAGTTCCGTACTATTCTTGAATCGAAGCGGCAATAGAAATGCACACGTTGTAAAAAAGCTAGTTGATTAACATTAGTAAATAAATTAGCCGTCTTAAATTTTATTGGTACAGCCAAGGAATTTAATTCCTATATAACTTTGGACTATGTCAAAGTGACGTAATCAATCAAAACGTAAGAGACCTCTTATGATTTTATTTACAGTGTCACTTTGACATAGTCCAAAGTGGTATACGAATTAAATTCCTTGACTGTGTATGTCTGTGTTATTTTCAAAAGTATTTAGTTATTTAAACCTAAACATTCGTTCAGAGATACAGCCATTTTAGAGCAGACTCCTCCAGCGTCACAAGGATTGATTACTTACATTCCTTTTTTTAGAATAGTGCCAACCTAAGAAAATCTTAAGGCTGATCACTGTCTATTAATAGATTAGCTCAGAGTTAGACAAACGGATCACCTAGGTTAAAGAGGAATCACAGAGACACCCTTGAAACACTTTGGTTATGGAACTCTGAAAGCAAAATATTTTAGTTATAATATTATTAAACGATTATTGATAGATAACGTTTGTAAGTTGTCGAGGACTTTTTATCATAAGGCTTTGCTTACTGAGCCTAATGTCAAAGCCCTCAGATAATGAATAAAGAACAACAATAAATGATAAAATTACTGTTTCTGATTCTATTGGGATATCAAATCTGCGAGAAATTCAAACCCTAAAAGCGATTTATGTTTTTCAGAGTTTTTTTCAAATTTAAGAATGTCGTGGGTAACTTGATATTTTAAACATTGCCAACCCAGAAGATTAAGGTGGAATACCTCTATTTAGTCATTCCATAAGCCATCTTAGATACACAGTTTAGTTCCTCACAGTTTAGTTTATGCAAATACTTGTTGAAACACTAAGACACTAATTTCGTATTCAAGTTTAAACTTTAAAGTCCTTAAAATATGCAACGTTTTAACTAAAGTGAAATTAGCTGCATCATAGAACAATGAGTAATTTGCTTACAGTTATAAATTGGTGTTTAAATTAGCTATGTCAGCCTAAAATTTACTTGGCATCAATACTTATGTGGCGTGTGTACCGGTTCACTAATGTTTTACCAAATCATCATTTGATAAACGTATCATTTTACAAAACTTCATTTCTCAAAGAGATACTTCCCGCCGTATTATTTTTAAGTTTTTTGTGGTCGATACATACATACATACATATCTTCACGCCTGTCTCCCAATGGGGTAAGCAGAGATTATGGAACGCCAGGTGCATCGGTCCAAACATATACACTTCGCTTCCTCTACATTCATCAATCTTTTCATGCACGTACGTCGGTTTCGGGTGCTTTTGATTTGGCCCTTAATCAGCACATCGCGAATCTGTAATCGATATCATCGCGAATGTGGTCGATATTGTATCTTAACCTAACTTATTTAATATGCTCATTTAACCTATACAATATGTAATGGCTTAAGCATAAACACGTCTTTGCGAAATGAAAGTTTGTAAAATGATACGTTTGTCAAACGTACTTTTGGTCAAATGAACGGACCCCGTGTGTACCATGTCATAGGTTATTCGGTTCCTATATTCAGATATCGGATAAATAAAGCTTTATTCCGACTAATATTGGACTATTTTTGTTCTGTTAAAGGTCAAATTCGGTTTCAATATAGGAACTCGACATAAGTAGATGCCGAGAATAGTTAGATGTCGCCAAGCATAGTCTTTACTCTATCAAAGTATAAATAGAAAGATAGGTCATATCCCACCATTTAAGAGTTTCTATTACCTATTACCGCCTGTGTGCAGGTTTTCCATATATGCTATTTACGCGATGTTGCGTCGGTATTAATCGCTGCGGACCTAGTTTGGTTGCGTTTATCTTGTGACAAAATGTAGATAAAGCATTCGTCACTCTCGTACTTATAAACGTGTCAAAAAGGGACCGATGTTTTATCCACCTTTTGTCACGTGATATTCGCAGCCATATTAGGGCCCCTGGACACTTAATATGCACGCAAACATACGAGGCGAAGGCGCGGCCCCGACTATACCAGCTCGGTCCGTCCTGTTAAGTTTGCTTGTGGTGGCTCGCGGCATGTACGGTCGAGGCATGCACACATGCAAGCCGGGCGATATACGTTAGTTTGATAATGAACTACTGTTTATATTGTGACTGTTCTTTCGTTTAGCTTATCTTGCTTTACTTCAGTCAATAAGAGATGGCATTACGTTAACAATACTACGATTAAGAGATTATTTATTTATTTATTTATTAAGATAAGTATCCATTATCCACATCGTATCTATTGTGGCGCACTTACGAAGACGTGATTTTAATGTATGTACATCATTCTGATCTTTACGGCAGTCACGGAGTACATATCATGGACAATAGAAGAAGAGTTACTCTGTAAAACTTATCGAATTATCTTTTATACGTAGATATGACTTCATTTTAATAACAAAAAAAAAACAGAAAATGAGTTCAAGTAACTAATTTAATAAGAATAAGTAAGTTATGTTTATGGCTTGGAAAAGTGAACGAGCACACAGCCCACCTGATAGGGTCAGTGGGATTTGTGACCCATAGAAATTCGTATCCTCAAGACTACAATTTTAAGACTGCAGTCCTAAGACCTCAAATGCAGCCTCTGGAGACTAAGATATAATGCCTCTATGCGAGTAATTTCATTGGTTGTCCTATCCCCACACTGGTACACTCAAGTGCACCAATATTGTAAAGTCTATAAAATATGGACACAGACATTATTATTTTTACACTTTCGTGCGGCTGTTTTTTTTATCCTACAGTGGTACACATTAGTGAACTTGCTGCATGGCAGAAAGTTAAAAGATAAAATGATGGTAGAAATCCGGACAGACCTTGCACAAGATGCTACCACCACTAAATGAGAAGTGAGATGAATGAGATGATTTTGGGTTTGACTGTGGTGAGATGGTCATGAGTCTTTACAAATTCGTACCCAGAGGTGGATCTAGCCGTTGTAGTGCCCGTGTCCATCAAAACCTGGCGCCATCTAGGTTATTTGAGAGCGCCGGCGCAGCGAGCGACGCATGCTCTTTGCAGGTGTTGTGAGTGGCACTCGGCGCCCCCAAAGACCCTGCGTCCATGTGCGCATAAAGCAGCATCTGTATCGTACCTTAGGAAACTGCAATCTGATGTTACCTCTGAGGGAAATGGAAAACGGTTTAGGTGTAGGTCGACTATGATAGCTACTAGGTGTGAACAAGGAAACTTCTTTTGCTACTGCCCGTTGATTGCTTTATGTAGAAAAAACCATGTACGTTAAACAAAATGAGCTAATTCTATACGAAATAAAGAACTGTATCCTGGTGTGGCGCCACTAAGAATGCACCGGTGAACTGACTAGGGTGAATCATCTTAGTTCTTGGAGTTGGTAACGCATTTGGGTATCACAGCTGAATGACCTTTAGGTGAATGTACGGGTGTACGGGTTCGTAACCATGAAACCAAATACACTTGAAAACTTGAAAAGTATGATACAAATTCAGGGTCTGCGAGACTGATCGTAATCTAGGCCATCTTCACCTTTTCTACTACCATGCAGTGCATAAACAATGTCCTCGTCACTGAGGCAGTATGTTGCTTTCAGCCTACATTTTGATACAGAGGGTTAATAACTTCATCTGCATGATCGCCAAAGAATGCTTAAATGCTAAAAATGTATGGAAACCATCCCAATCCCCAAGGGAATTGTCACAAATGTAGGCTTATTGATCCCACTATTTGCTGTAACTATTGTAAAGAGTAAAATCGGTTAAGCGTGAGTCGGATATACGGGAAATAGCATTGCAACGCATGCGAGGCCCGGCTAGTGCAGTAATTAACGTTGTGTGTGTGTGAATATTTGAAGGGTGATAACTCTCTTCTCCGGGGTTTTTGTACTTTGTCCCCTTATTAGAAAATGAAACTGATGTAACTAGCTTTCACGTGGTATACATGAGATTTGTATTGATTATATGGGCCAATTTGACCATCATTCTTTCAGTGATTCACTGTCTATTTGACAGTCTAGCCATGACTATACGCGCCTCCATTCTAGACTGTAAAATCCAAATAGTATTTGACATGTTATAAAATTATTGTTTTTTCACTCGGCCGCCTTTACTGTCAAGTAATTAAGAGTTAATGAAGCGCGCCAAGTTGTGCAGCTTGGAGCATCTGGCTAAGCCTTAAGCCGTGGCTGGCATACCAATCTCGTACAAATAATTGTGACAATGAGTTCCTCCATTTCTACGTGAATTAAAATAAACAAGTGCACTTCCTAAATAATGTTATCGATGTAGACACTTCGTCGAACAATCGTTATCAAAAAATACGTTTTCCTGTTTGTGTAGTTGAGCTTAATACTATTATAGATAAAATAATAGTAGGTATGTACAGAGCATATATTAGTTATTTCTTTGCCCTATGCTGTCTGGAAGAGGTCGCTATGTAATGGTAGGTGGTTGTAGGTAGGACCACCTTCAATGAAAAATTATGTAACTTTTTTTTTTATGGCATATAGAAGGCAAACGAGCATACAGGCCATCTGATGGTAAGTGGAAACTGTGACCGATAGACATTCGCATTCACAAGACTACAAGCCTAGGACTTCAAATGCGTTGCCAACCCTGAGGACTTAGTTGGAATGCCTCTATGCTAGTCATTACACCGGCTGTCTTATCCCCAAACCTGATGGTGAAAACCGCATCAAAAATCCGTTGCGTGGTTAGGAGGAGTTAGCAGATATACAGACAGACGGACGCGGAAAGTGACTTTGTTTTATACCTATGTAAAGAAGAAAAAGAAGATTACATATACAGGGTTATTGGTAAGTCGACCTATTCCCGTTAGGAGGTGATAGGGGTGACTATTTGCGATAATTTTGACCCCCATATGCATTATGCAAAAGTGAACCATTTTTGAGTTATCGCGTTTATTCGTCTTTTTTTAAATTAGTCGGAAATTCAACTTGAAAAATTTATTACAAAAAAAGTATCAATTTAAATCTTTTTTTTTCTTCTGATTTACAAAACCGATTAAACACTGGTTATTTCTCAATATTAAAACAATAATTATTAAGAATTAACTAAAATTAACTTAAAATTAACTAACTAAATCAATGAAAACTAACTGTTATACTCGTAAACACAAATAACAACATTAACTTATGTAAAAAGTTACAAAATTAAAACTAATAAACAATTAAAAATTAAATAATCAGGATTTTTATAGTTCATTTTCAAAATGGCTACCTCTATTTCTTATTCTCACATAAGTAAATGTTGTTATTTGTGTTTACGAGTAAACAGTTAGTTTTCATTGATTTAGTTAGTTAATTTTAAGTTTTGTTCGGACGTGACTTCCTTGTTGCTTCCTTTGTGATCAATTCTTTCCAGCAATCTTTAACAAAACTCATTTTAGTTTTAATAGCTCGTTAGAAAGCTGGAAAAACGTCAATGTTTTATGTGTAATCTGCACGCCAAATGTATTGGTATTTTTTTCTGTTTTCGTGTAATTTATGTTGGAGTTTGATAAAAAAACATGTATTTTTTAGTTTTCGGCCTCGCATTCTCAAACGTGTAAAGATAATATTTTTTTTAATTTTGCATAGGAACAACAAATTCATCTTGTACAAAAGCAAATAAAAAATGTATGATTTAAATTTGGTATGTTTTTTAATTTTAATTTTTGAAGTTGCATTTGTGACTTTTGTTTCCGCCCGCTTCCTTTGTGATGATTATTTTTTCAGGTTTTTTTTAAATAATTTTCTACTTGTTATGCGTTTTTGGAGAGCTAAGAAAACAGTTAAGTTTTTAAAATAATCTGCAAGCCAAGTTTCATAACGTTTTTTTTTGTTTTTAAGGCATTTTAGTGGAAAGCGATTGCAAAAAATATTGAAAAAAATTCGTTTTCCGTCTCTCTTTTTCAAATTTGGACCGATAATTATTGTTTTAATATTGAGAAATAACCAGTGTTTAATCGGTTTTGTAAATCAGAAGAAAAAAAAAGATTTAATTTGATACTTTTTTTGTAATAAAATTTTCAAGTTGAATTTCCGACTAAGTAATTTAAAAAAAAACGAATAAACGCGATAACTCAAAAATGGTTCACTTTTGCATAATGCATATGGGGGTCAAAATTATCGCTTATAGTCACCCCTATCACCTCCTAACGGGAATAGGTCGACTTACCAATAACCCTGTATAACGACCGTGCTAAGAGTCAGTTATTGACTATTGGATCATTTCTTGGTGACAAATTTTTATACAAAAAGGAGAGAGAATAATATGAAAAATTAACGAGTATATGTCTCTAAAATGTCTAACTAGCGACCCGCCTTTGGTTCTCTTCGGTTTACATGAGTTTTTTGGAACAACTGTACATATGCCCAGAATGTATATAAAAAACTTCCCCTTGAATTAATCTACACTCAGGAGCAAAACTACCGGGTCAGAGTGCGTTTTTCATACAAACGACACTATTACGAAGCCTTGGTTCTTCGCCAGGGGTTGTTTCGAGTGAGGTTTAATAGTGGATACTTCGAGGTCACAAAGCTCATAAGATACCTAACTGATCGCACAATCAGTTAACACCACAGCCGGACAGTTTGGGTCAGCACTTGGATTTCCTTACATTTTATTGCCATTTTAGATGTTTTTCTAAACATGCACAATTTCGGCGCTAACCGCAGATTCAATCAGTTGAGTATCCTAGGCACTCTGGAAGTCCTGTATCGATGCTTGCGGTATTTATCATCAGAATTCACTAAAAGCATTCCCTGGCGAATAACCAAGGCTTCCTCTTTAGTATGAAAAACGCACTCTGACCCGTTATTTTTGCTCCTGAGTGTATATATTGATGAAAACTGCAATCAAATCCGTTGTGAAGTTTGAAAAATCTAAGCGTACAGACGGTGGGAAACGACTTTGTTTTGCATGTATAGAAGATAAAGATATAACGGAGGGTGGATGGAATTTGTTTATCAACATTATTTACATTCAAGCTAACATTATCATGATGAAACATATCAAGTTTCCTGCCTAAGGCTGCTTACTCTACACCTGTATGAGTATGAAGTACCCGTCATTGGCTCATAAGGACGTCTCGAATGACGCGATGCGTCAGTGCGACCCACTTAACAGCCGTGACTCGACGGTTAAATTCTAACGGTTCGTTTTCCACTTTAAAAAATGACGCGTGGAGTTTCTGGGAAACAAATACATCCCGCCTCAGAATATATTAGAGATAACTCTATCTGTCTGTCTTTCTGTCATAGCATATACCTTAGTTAGTATGTCGGACTATCGATTTGAAAGTTTAGATAGTTTTACATAGTTGCTAAGGTATCCATTGTATCCAAACCAAAACAAGCCCTGCAAACGGGATCAAAATGGGTTAATGTAGGAAGACTTGAAAGTGAAAGTGAGTTTCTAGGAGTTTCATAAAAAAATACATTGATACATAAAAACCTTTCGTGAAAAATTTGTAACTTTTAATACTGATTTTAAAAGTAGAACACGTCTCAGTATGTAAACTGACAATAGCTCCTCAGATGCACTAGCCCCGCCTCACCTTATTAGATGGTGAAAAACGCATCAAAATCCGTTGCGTGACAGTAGTAGACAGACAGACAAAAAGCAGAGGCGGAAAGCGACTTTGTTTGATGTTTTTTTTGTTTTATTTATTATGGCATAGAAATGGCAAACGAGCATATAGGCCACCTGATGGTAAGTAGAAACTGTGACCCATAGACATTCACTTTCACAAGACTGCGAATGCGTTGCCTACCCTGAGGACTAAGATGGAATGCCTCTATGCAAGTTATTACACCGGCTGTCTTATCCCCAAACCAGACCACAACAATGCGAACACTGCTGTTTGGCGGTAGGTTAATGGATAAGATGGTGTTAGCGAATCGTTTGGACCATGCACAAGGTCCTACCACCCGCAAAAAAACTAAAAAAGAAAGATACAAATGGAAATCTTATGAATGTTTTTGGGATTTAAGTACTACTTTACGATAACATAGTTTCGTAGTAGGATAGAAATCCATTATGTTTTACTATAAGTACCTACTTATAAATTCTATTTCGGTACCTAAAGTTCTAAGAACAAAGCATGTTTCACATAATCATCAGATCGTCATTTAATGCAAACAATGACGTCATGACTCACCCATCCATTCTAGGACCTAACGAACTTCTATTGACAATGGCACATGTAGCTAATCATTTTAGTACCGTATCGCTTTCACTCTTTAGGCAATTATTAACGGCAGTTCATGCGTAATAATAAAACGACAAAGTTCTTAGGAGTTCATTGATCAGGCCGTTGACTGTGCGGGTTTCGCGGAAATGATAATTTGCTACTCGGAATCAGTGATATGGCGATACAGAGAGATTCCAGTTATAAACAATTGGTTCTTAGATGTGGATGACATAATATTTTAACAAATGCCAGGGCCGATGATAGTTGTAAACGCTTTAAGTGTTGAAGTTAGAGGGACGGCTATGTACAGTCTGTAAGCACTTAGAAGGGGTTTGTAAATCTCTCACACGCTTTTGAGACCAAGTGAGAGACAAGTACTAAGAGCTATCTCATTGAATGTTTATGTAAAACTATGAAGTCTGAAGTCCAAGTTTCTTCTCGCAAGCCAGGGATCGCCGCAGACCTCGCCCGAACCATCAAGTGCCGCAAATATGCTTTTTTAAAGCCAAATTACGAATTTGCTGCACTTGCTATGGAAACGTTTGGTCCGTGGTCACCTGACACAAAAAAAATTATTAAAGAAGTGTCAGACAAATTAATAGGTGTCTCTGGCGACCACAGGCAAGGCTCCTTTTTTGCCCAAAGACTGAGCATCGCAGTGCAACGGGGTAACGCTGCGAGTGTCCTCGGCACGATGCCGCAAGTGGGGGTAATGAAGGGATTTATTTTATAGGTTAGTTGTGTTATATTTTATTATTATTGAACTTGTTTTTTTATTTAAAAGTATTTATTGAATAAAGAATTACCAACACAAAAAAAAAAAAAGTCTGAGGAGCTTTAACAAGATGCAAACTTAACGCTAACGTAAACGATTTTCGAGAAGGTGATAAATTGTACGGAAGTCGCATAAGCGCTTGACGCGCCCGTCTGGCTGCTTACGTCAATCCTATATATATATTTTCGATAATGATGACGTTCTTGCAAAGCTCTCTAGTCAAGATAAATAACGCTTACTTAGCCTTTTTCGAAATATGACAAAGCCTCATACTCCATACGTTCAGAACCTATAGAAAGTAGACAGCGTTTGCATCTTGCCTAGCCCTACCTTAACTACTTGTATTTTATAAGTATTTATCATGAAGTATGATCACCTTAACATTTTTCAACAGGCTTTTTCAATGAAAAAGTATTTCAGAGCAGCCGAACTGAACTTAACTACCTCAAACTATAGTTAACCAAGAGTAGGTAATGCATAAAATATTTCCTAAAATGATCTGAATCATATATTCATATATATTTGAAAATACCTGAATATTTAATATCAAAAATATACACGCTGTGATCGTTACTGTAAAGATTTATTTAAGTCTACATCAAATTGCTTAAGCGTTCTCACTTATTAAAACTAAACAATTCACTTGAAAACAAAAGCATTGCTCTTTTAAAGCATAATATTGAATACATTTATCATTTGAAATGAATCTAGAATTCATTCCGTTTTACTCGCTTCTGCGCCTGATTAAAACGTTGTAGCAAAACGAAAACATGAACAGCAATTTGTAGGCGCTTCATTTTATTCGCGCTCAAATTAAATTGGGGTCTAAAAATCTGGATTTATTTCTAATTATCTTTCACAATTTCACTGTCACCAGCACCACTGAAGTTTCAAAAAGTCTGATCACGCGAATTAAAACTTGGCCGGCAAAGCTCTCCGTCCGGATTAAGGTTTTATTTCCGTCTGAAAGCACAGACAAGCAAACTAATTAAAAGCTATTTCATGTCAAAACTTTTATCATTATTTACTATATAAAGCACAACAATAGCAAGTGTTAATGGAATTCAGGAGTTAGGTGAAATAACGAATGGAAGTTTGGAACAGAAAAACTACATACATACAGTACATACAGAAACTCACGCCTTCATTCACAGATTGGGGTAGGCAGAGCTACGGAATTACCAATAACTCTAATGTTGATTTTTCACATTTAGGCTAAGATCGATGGGTAAATAGAACAAAGGCCTATCTGCAAAATGTCTACTTTTCAGGAGAGGAGTACAAAGATTCAACCGTGTATATTTCATACAGTATATAAGTTAGCTTTTTAAAACTCTAAGAGGTGATTAATATAGCAAGACAATGATTATATAAAAGTAATATAATATTTAATTCCTTTATTATTTTAACATACATCCCATGAAATTTCGTTGAAAAGAATTGTGTCCTAAGTAATTAAAATAAGGATATTTATTGAAAAATCAAACTCTTTATCTAAAAAAAACGTCTAAAACTTACATTGGCGTGACTATTTTAGCTATAGGAACTTGGTAATCATCATTCAACTATGAGATCGTCATTTATCTTAATTACTAAACTATAATAAAAATGAAACAAAAATAACCACACGATCTAAATATAAACATCTTAAAGACTTCGTCTGTTAGGTAACATTCCTATTACTCTATGATGATGATGAGGATGAGTGGGGACGCTCGGACGGATCAGCCGGACGGTCGATCAGTCTCTTGGCCATTCCGCCCCGTTCCCCTTGATTGAGCCGTAGGTTACAGGCCCGGCGACGCTTCCTTCCAACATGGATCCCATCTTCTGGTTTTCTTACAGGACATAAGTGCATCCCGTGGTTTATGGTTTTTGATAACACGTGCTCCCCAAATGTGCGGTATCTCAGTGACGAGTACATGACACAGCCGGCTAGGACGTGCTGGCTTGTTTCCTCTTTGCCACAATGTGGGCAAAGAGGTTCTTGTATAAAGATTATTACTGTTAGGCGTCTGTTGAGCGGGCAGTGCCCAGTTAACACTCTTGTTAGTGTACTAAGATTGTACCTAGTTAGTAGATACCTTGTTCTGTTTTCGTTTACCCTAAAAATCATGAGATTATTCGGGCTCCAAGTACAATAATACCTACTAGATATTTTTACTGCAATATCGCATTTTGCCCAGCCTGTAAAGAAATAAAAATCCACTATAGACCTGACCATGATTAAATATGGTCCTTATTCTATAGCAGTTTGCGTACTAAATTGAAAAAAAAACCATTCCCTTGTTCCAGGTGAAACGCTCCATAATGCTCAAGATGGCCGACGCGTGTGCCGACAGTTCGAAGCAAACGCGCTTCCACGAGATGCACGTGCAGCGACACAACAACGTGAGCATTCTGTATGCCGACATCGTCAACTTCACGCCACTGTCCGAGCGGCTCAGCGCGTCTGACCTGGTCAAGACATTGAACGAGCTGTTTGGACGATTTGATCAGATTGCTCAGGTTAGTATAGGTTGTTCTAGGAGCTGGCGTAACTTGCTTGCTGACGCAGTATGTATAAATAAATAGCTTAACCAAAGCGCCAGCGAAGCTTGCTCAAATGCTCACGTCTTCGCAAAGTACGTCCTGTTCTATCTAAGCTACCATAAAAGCAACAAACAGTCGTGAAATATGAAATAATTCTGGCAGTACTAAGACTCTTTTTTGCTAATTAAAGTTCAATGTTACGTTAACCTTTGCTCTTTCTCTCGAGTGTGTTATGGGTGAAGGGTGAGTACGATATCCGTAGAAGTGTAATGTCACAAAAATGTGAGCATATTGTAGGCGAACATCTTCAACTTCACGCCTCTGTCCGAATGGCTCAGAGCGTTTGACCTGCTTAATACCTTGAACGAGCTGTTTGGACGATTTGATCAGATTGCTCAGGTTAGTATAGGTTATTCAAGGAGCTGGCATAACATGCTCGCTACTTGTTCCATAGTACGTCTTCCTCTATCTAAACTGCAATGAAAGCAACAAACGTCGTGAAATATCGTGAAATGCTGGCGGTATTGGCGGTACTAAGACTCTATTTAAAATATAAAAGTTTTGTTATTAACCTTAGCTGTTTCTCTCGATTTTGTTATAAGTGAAGGGTAAGTAGGGGCTCTGCACTCCACATATACTCTACTGCTCTACTACTCTTCAAACGTATTTATGTTTCACAATTATTGCAGAGTTAAAGAGGCAGAGTCAAATGCCGAGTATGGATTTGTTCCACAAGATAATTGCAGACTTAAAGAGGCAGAGTTAAATGAAAAATGCAGCTTGTGGATTTACAATGTAGCTACTAGAAACAGAATCTTTGTAGAGTTTGCAAATTACGCAGAATGTTTTCTGGAACACGTTTGCTCTGCACTTTGCATTATCGTGGATTTGCAAAGTGCAAAGTGCAGATTTGCAGAGTGGCCTTCTGGAACGGGCCCTAGGACATCCGTAGTAGAATAACAATAACGTTTGCATTTTGTATGCCGACATCGTGATCATTACGCTGCTCTCCGAGCGTCTCAGAGCACGTCTAATCTGGTCAGGACCAGGTCATTACAGCTATAGCTAGCCAAAAGGTGATCGCAATTCATTCGCGCCCTTTCATGCAGTAATTATGTTACTCCAATAAACCTGGAATGAAACAAGACATCCCACAAAAATCGAGTAGTGCTACGTCACAACCTTTCTATAGCCTGATATTCATCATGGGCCTGTAGACGTTTTAAAGTAGATAAGTTATGGCTCGTTATAATTGTCTTTTTTGCAAGAAAATCCACCTGAGAAACGCAACGGCCTTAATTTTGATACAAACACTTATTGTGTGAATGTGATGGCCTCACCGGAGTAAGAATGAAAATCCTCGCTTGTGGCTACCCAAAACCGAACGATTTCAAGGCACTGCTATTGCACTCCTATCCGCTTTTTGGAAGGGTTGGAGGCTGCATTGGATTAAGCGCTAAAAGAGGGTTTATTACACAAAAGATCCGACACAGGGTCGAAGTGCATCCGTAAGGACCCCACCAAAAAGATAAGATAAGATAATTTTGACCGTTCGACAATACGCTAAATTTAAGAGACGTCCTTTACTGACTACTATTTTTTTCATCAAGTGCAAATTACCTAGACACTCGCCGATGGAAGACCACTTCAGTAGGTATTTTCATTTTAGTTCTCCCTAAACACAAACTATCTTGCTACCACTTTGCAAACTAAAACAATCCAAAGCCTTGGTTAGCTAGGGTCTCGCCACAACTATTAATAACATGTAGTAAACTATCGTCGCTTTCAACGTTAGGGTACATAACTTGCTGGAAAGTAATTCACGGGTGCAAGGATCGGAAAGTTTAAATTTCAAACGGTACTTTTTAAACGATTTTATCACAAAATAGAGACACACTTTGGTTACTTCATGCGGAACTGAACAGAAGGTAGGTAAATAGTTATTTATGTGACTGGAGCATAATGAGAGGCGTTAATATACGAGAGTGGTTTTATGAAACGAGCCGATTAGAGAGTTTCATAATAAATAAATAAATAAATAAATAAATATCAGGGGACAATATCACACCAATTGACCTAGTCCCAAACTAAGCTCTAGGCTTGTACTATGGTTACTAGACAACGATATAAATACTTATATAGAGAAATATATACTTAAATACAAAGAAAACATCCAAGACTCAGGAACAAATATTCGCGCTCATCACACAAACATCTGCACTTACCGGGATTTGAACCCAGGACCGCTAGCTTCGTAGGCAGGGTCACTACCAACTAGGCCAGCGTGTCGTCACTAAGATCACACTAGTGTTTTAATGCCTAATTATGCGTACAATCGCATAAAAAACTTTATCTACATGCATATCATAAGTTTGACTCAACATGTACTCGTACATACAATATGGCCTACATTTTCAAATTGTAGATAACTTTATTTTCTGTTCTTCGGAAGTATTTGAAAGTTTGAAACAAATGACTCTTAAGATGTTCGAAATTTGAATGTGATTAATGTTCTGGCTACCTAGTACCTATACTGTATTTTAAACATTACGATGCAACCACAGATACAGGTTTACTAATATAGGGCATTTTGCTTATCATTTCTGAACATATTATACGGAAGTTATGCCATGGATGTAGATAAAATACATTACATACTTAAAGACGTCGTCGTGCTATCTCCTGATCATTATTTTTAATTTAAACTTATCGACCTTACATTTTGTAATGATTTTATTCAAACTAGTTTGAATTATTATTATTTATTACTTGATTGCCTTAAAATAACTTACTTTTAAGTATCATTGGAAAAATTACCTTCTGCTGGAGTTTCTCGTGGCGCTACTTCTCCGCAATGATGGTCTTCTCGGAAGCGCTAGTAGGGTCACTCTATATTACCGACGTGTAAAAATGTGCCCTCATGTGCTTAATCAACTTTTTTTAATTTTGACCTATGTAGAGCGGTAAAATAAAGAAGATCGAAGGTATCTGTATCCTGAGCCGAAGGCGACGGCGTCTAATATGAGATCTTAGATTTTCTTTGTTCCAACCCGTTGAGAGTGCATATTAAGTAACAATAGGCAGGCAATATGTAATAGAAACTACTATTAGACAGATAAAAACCCCAGAGCTGATATATCTTAAACGAAACATAGGTAAGAACCACCGCTAAAGAACCTGCTTTCAAGAAGCTTAAAAAAACAGCATTCAAATCGGTTCACCCGTTTAAGAGCTACGGTGTCACAGACAGACACACACATAGCGGTCAAATTTATAACACCCCTCTTTTTGCGTTTGGGGGTTAAAAAAGTAAGTTCATGCATATTTTGATATAGGTATTAAAAAAATGTCGTTAGCAGCAAAGAAAAAGTCTAGGATTTTGAGAGCTGCTGAACTCAACATTTATTTCTCGTTTTGCAAATAAATACACTCAGGAGCAAAAATATCGGGTCTGAGTGCGTTTTTCATACTGAAGAGGCTATTTCGAAGCCTTGGTTCCTCGTCAGGGAATGCTTTTAGTGAAATCTGATGCTGAATACACCGAGCATCGATAGAGGACTTCCAGAGTGCTTAGGATACCCAACTGAATGAATCTGCGGTTAACGCCGGAATAGTGCATGTTCAGAAAAACATCTAAAATGGCAATAAAATGTAAGGAAATCCAAATGTTGACCCAAACTCTCCCGCTGTGGTGTAAACTGATTGTGCGATCAGTTAGGTATCTTAAGAACTTTTGACCTCCTCTATTGAACCTTGGACTATCTACCACTAAACCTCACTCAAACAACCCCTGGCGAGGAACCAAGGCTTCGAATTAGTCTCGTTTGTATGAAAAACGCACTCTGACCAGTTATTTTTGCTCCTGAGTGTACATAAAAAAGACAATACGTACAATACAAAACACTTTATTGAACACCAAACAAAACATTACAGAGATCCAGTAAAATTAAAACAAAAACAACAGGTAAACAACAGGCGCTTTTATCGCACATAATTATGTGCAGCATTTTATATCATCCCTAAAGATGCGAAATCCATTGAACTGACATAAAAGTAAACAAGTTAACACAAATTGAAATGTTAATTTTTCAACCTGCGCGAAAATGTTCACTCCAAGAACTTTCCGTAACAAACACTGTAATTACAATAATTTAACCGTTCGCTTCGGGGAATATAAACCGTCGGTTTATTTTTACGTAATATAATTCTATCTTCCGTTTAAGGGGGAACACGGGAGGCATTTTAAAAATAATATTGTTTCTTATCTTATCTCCTTTTGTTTCACATTACTTTAGACATTTTCTTCAATATCGTGATCATAGGGTAAAGTCACCAGTGGTCAGCCAGAGACCAGTAGTCGACCTTATATGAGTGCGAAACTTGGAAAATATATCTTTCGTACTCTTCCCACTCATACAAAGTATAGGCAGAGGCCGACTACAGGCCTCTGGCTGACCACTGGTTACTTCACCCTATTCCTTACCAGCTTACGTCCGTGACTTCTTCCGAGTAGTTTTCGATTTAATCGAGGTTTAGCGGAGGCGAAGCTGGAGCCGGGTACCTTTTATTTAAGTGGAAAGTTGACGTATCGAATTTTTAGAAGACAAAATGCGGGCGATCGTGACAAGTCACAACTTGGTCAAGTCAGGTGGCCTTAGTACTCGCATGCCTTCACAGAAAAAAAAACTTGTAGGCGTGCGCCGCGCAATACCTTCAGCTCCGGTATAACTTCGGTTAAAAAATTGAAGAAGGTGGATTCGAAGGTGTAAAACAAACGGAAGTTCCGTCTTAATGGATGCGGAGGCGAAGCTCCATGTTTTAAATCAACTCGGTAACTTTTCAATTTTCTAGGATGAAAAGTAGCTATGTGTTAATCCAGGTTCTAATAGCTATCTGCATTTCGAATTTCATCCATTTCCGTCAAGCCGTTGCAGCGTGAAGGAGTTACCAACAAACATACATCGCATTTATAATATTAAACTTTACTTTAACTTAACTGTAATAGCTACTTTTATGTCAGCCATAATTATGATAATGATATATGTAAGTATTTTATCTTACACTCGCGGACTAATAAAACGGGTCAGAGTGCGTTTTTCATACTAAAGAGGTTATTTCGAAGCCTTGGTTCCTCGCCAGGGAATGTTTTTAGTAATGTGATGATGAATACCTCGAGCATCGATACAGGACTTCCAGAGTGCCTAGGATAACCAACTGAATGAATCTGCGGTTAACGCCGGAATAGTGCATGTTCAGAAAAACATCTAAAATGACAATAAAATGTAAGGAAATCCAAGTGCTGACCCAAACTCTCCCGCTGTGATGTTAACTGATTGTGCGATCAGTTAGGTATCTTAAGAACTTTTTGACCTCCTCTATTGAACCTCGCAGTATCCACCATTAAAACTCACTCAAAACAACCCCTGGCGATTAACCAAGGCTTCGAAATAGCCTCGTTTGTATGAAAAACGCACTCTGACCCGTATTATTTGTCCGCGAGTGTAGTTATTTATTTTAACTGTTTTCTCTATCCATTCACAGTACAGTGATATGTATAATGTAAAAATCTGACCTAACGCCCATAAAGTTTTAGTTTCTCTACAGCCAGAGTTGCGTTTTCTTTTAACGCATTAAGCGCCCCTGCTCGCCATTTTGTTTGAATTTTCAAAGTCCAATCCGTGTCGTGGGCGTGGGCATGGCTCCAGCATATTCAAAGCACTGCTAAGTCTGAAGAATTAAATCAACATTGAAAAGGCATCCCATTTGATATTCAAATTTAAAATTTAAACTGGTGCAGCGAATCCGGACTGTTAATGTTACGGAAAGTTACTGTTTGTTGATTCAACGCTGTAATTAAAGTTAGGAGAGAAATTATTTTGATATTTCGCAAAGTTGGCTAAATTGAACTAGTTTGCGAGCAGCTAATGGAAAATGTGTTATTGTTGCACAAGTGCCAAAATTCGGCCGGTATTTTATAGTTTGAAAATTAAGCATTACTTTCGTACCTTTGTACGTAAAGGCCATTATTTTTTGGATTTTCGTACCCAAAGGGTGAAACGGTACCGGCGTCCGTCCGTCTGACTGTCAGCGGGCTGTGTCTTATGAACCGTAATAGGTAAACAGTTAAAATTATTACTAAGTATGAATTTCTATTGCCGCTATAACAACCAGTTACTAAAACAAAATTAATAGGGGGCCCCAATACAAGAATGACGGAACCCGTCGTGCGCGAAGCTGAATCGTACTTGGTCGGATTGTTAACGTTTTTTTATTACTACCTTTTGCTTGCGACTCCGCTTGTGTAGAAGTCAATTATAGATATTTTTCGGGATAAAAGCACCCCCTGTCAATTTTCTGGCTACAAACTATCACTATATCGAACTTCACGTTTTTCAGGTTTAGGCGTTTAACCATGGTAATGAAACAAACATACAAAAACACTTTCACATTTATTACGTTAACAAGGATGAATTTATATTTTTACTAGCGACCCGCCCTCGCTCCGCTTTGGTATAAGTGACATTTCTTCAACACTTGAACATAAACCAGAATGTATAATACATAAAAACCTTCATCTTGAATCACTCTATCCGCTGCGTAGTTTTAAAGATGTAAGCATACATAGGGACCGACAGACAGTGGGAAGCAACTTTGTTTTATACTATGTGGTGAAGTAAAAACAGAAACGGTATTATTACCATAAACAGGGTCCTAATATCAGTAACATTAAAGAAAACGAAGAGGAAAGTAGCATATAAGCTGAGCATAAGTCACAAGGGATGACAATGTGGCTTTTTTACTCGCCGTGGGCATAAATCACTTTTATCGCACCAAAGCGTATAATAAATAACTTTATTTATTGGCAATTTCCAGGCGAGCTGGCAATGGTGGTGTATGGATGTATTTATTATATGCGGTCTTGAAGAATTTTATAAATAGGTTTTTGAATATGTTAATGCTGTCGCCCTGCTCGCTCCGAATAGAGCACGAAAGGGACAAACGCAGCTTAGATCGATACGTCTATGTACCCCGTGTCATTCCTCGGGGTTAGAACTTACTCCATTCCAAATTTCATCAAAATCGGTTCTGTGGTTTAGCCGTGAAAGCATGACAGACAGACAGAGTTGCATTGGCATTTTATAATATTACTAGGCGCTGTCCGCTACTCTGTCCACGTACAGTGCGACACAAAAGAGAAATTAAATAAAACGGAACTAAAAAAAGACATACTAAATTTTCAAAAATGAGACATTTTCGTAGAAAATGGCGTCCTCATTTAATTCCTACTAGTTTCTGACTGCACTATATAAGTCATTCAACGGGAACTGTCCGATTTCCCGAGATAAAAAATACCCTGTCTTTTCTCGGGAATCAAGCTCAAAAACAAAAAAAAACAAAGTACTTATAAATTTAAAATTTTAGTATGGATGGATTCTTCAGCAACCTTTAGCCAACAAATACAAATAGCCGCTTCATTCCAAACTTAATCCACCGTAGTTAAATGTTTCGTCACTTTATCTAAATCACTAACGCTTGACTTACCATTTATTCAGCCACTCGCAATTTCATATTTTACCAGCTTCGCCAGATTTCTTGTTTCGCAATATTCATTATCTCTGAGAGGTTTATTCAATTTTGTAGTCTGGTCAGTGAAGCTTGCTCAAAGAGAATTAAAGGGGTTTATTAAACCGTTGCATGAATGAAGAATGATACATTTTATCAGTCTCCGTTGATAAAGTTATAAACGAGTTGTCATTTAATGTAGGAACGATATTTGTTATCTGTGTTGCCACTTTATAAGAAAAAAGGTGGCAAAATGTTCCCAAAACGACAAAAAAGTGAGCTATTCCATTTTTGAACTATGAGGCTTTAAGTCATGTCATCACTGTACAACGCCGCGGCATCAGGTCAGCACCACCTCAACTCAAAGTGAAATATTAAACTACTAACACAAATCAAACGTCACTTCCAATGTTTAATTTTGAGCTGAGGCTGGTCTGATGCCAGGGGCACTTTTCTTGAAACTTACTAGACTAGATATGAATAGTTCCTGATTCGCCGGATTCCTGATTCGCCGGATTCTTGATTCGCCGGATTCTTGATTTGTCGGATTCTTGTTTTGTCGGATTCTTGTTTAGTCGGATTCTTGATTCGTCGGAAATATTATTATACAAAAAAATCACCATTGTAAAGGAAACGTATGGTGATATTTTCTTATCGTATGAATTGCTATTGATTTCTTTTTAATATGCACGTACTCATGATTAAGTATGTGTGTATGTAGATAAGTGCCTACTACCGACAGTCGGCACCTACGATCAAAATATTCTAAAGAGGTTCTTATCATTGTACGAACAATCTGATGTACCTACTGGCCACTTGGACACTATTTAAATACTTAACTCGCTGTCTAAGATTCATATTCATTTGTTTTCATGTCATTTCTTTTCAAAGTCTTGGTGAAGTAAAATACGTTTCATAAATTTAATACAAGTTTTGATTGAAAATGGAAATTGACGAAACTAACAAGATAGTCTTTATCGACAGTGAAAGGCGTCCAAAGAGTATCTTACTAAGGGGAGGATTTAAATACAATTTCGAAAAAGAGAATAAAAGTGGTTCAAGAAATTTTAGGTGTTCGAACAGGCTTTTGTGCTCAACTTCAATTACGTTAGATAAAAACGACAAAGTAATTAGAGAATCCAACCATAGTTGTCAGCCAGAATTCATGAGAAGAGAGGTCGATGTTCACATAAACGTGTTGAAACGGAAGGTATGCGAGAATTTGGGTCCAGTAAAGCCAATATATGAAAATACTCTTCAAGATTTGGTGGAAGAGTGTGATGCTGAGTTCGATTTTTCCTTTATACCTAGCTGGAAAAAACATAAAACATGCTTATATAATGCACGCAATAAGTCGCTTGGAGTCGGAAAATGTACATTTAAAACTTTAGAGGAAGTGGTCGTTCCGGATGTGCTATCTGAGAACTTTTTAATTTGCAACGACGGTAGCAGTGACAAAATATTGATATTTGCTTCGTCAGCTGCTTTAGATGTTATGTCTAAAGAAACGGAGTATTTTGGAGATGGCACTTTTAAAGTTGCACCACCGCCGTTTTTGCAGTTATATATTTTGCTAGAAAACTTAAACAAGTCACCGGAAAAAACGTGTTTTGTGCCAATAATATATGCACTCCTTCCCAATAAAGAAGAAAGAACATATAAGAGATTATTTTCCATATTAAAGCACAGATTTGCCCTCGATGTAAAAAAATATAAATGCGATTTTGAAATCGCCACAATAAATGGTTTGCAAGCAGAACATCCAGGTGTTATGGTGAGTGGATGTTATTTTCACTTCAAGAAAGCTCTGTGGAGAAGGGCGAAGCAATTAGGTCTGGTAGAGACTGAAGAAGGAAGAGTGTATACTAAATTATGCACTAATTATAAAATTACTCAGAGCCGAAGCACAGCTGCAAGATGTTGTTATAAGAAAAATGCAGCTACATTGCCCCGATGTAACACGGGTGCGTCGAATTAATATATCAAGATATCGACAAGAAAGGAACATAGTCAATGACTACGTCGAAGGAAGAATAACAGTCGTAGAATGTTTGAGCAGGTTATGCCAATTATCTTAATTAAATGTTACCTCATTAGGTATTTAAATAAATGAATAACAAATAAATATTTTAATTAATGTAACGAAGTGTCTGCCTTTTATTTAATAGATAGGTAAAGCCGCGATATTTCTATACTAGTTCTTAATCAAAAAAAAGTGGCGAATCAAGAATCCGACAAAACAAGAATCCGACAAATCAAGAATCCGGCGAATCAAGAATCCGGCGAATCAGGAATCCGGCGAATCAGGAACTATTCCTAGTCCATGTGGTACATTTCACTATGTGACTTTTAGAAAATTGTATTTTGTGAACTTATATTAGTAGTGTAGCGAGTTTCGAGAAATGGGTCCCACCTAGGGCATTGTTGCGTGCAATGATCTTTAGGTAGAAATAAACCATCTCTGTACCAAATTGACAACCATTGTTTGAGGGCGTTCGAAAATCGAGCAGTTCCTGAGAGAACAAGGGCAGGAGCTCGTCGTCGTTAATATAAGTTTCGTAATTTATATTGTATTAGCCTTTGCCCGCGACTTCGTCAGCGTAGAACTCGTTTATCGTAGTTAAGAAAGTTAATCGTTTTAAGTATTTTTTAGTTTACCTTCCTTCCTGGCCAGAATGGTCTTTTAGACACATGTTATGTTGAGCTCCAAATTTAAAAAGAAGTTTAATACATTTTACTATAACATATTTTTTGTTTTGCTATCTTTAGCTAAAACATGAACATTTCGTGAGCGTGCTTTGTATAGTTGCCCATGGAAAAAACTGTTTGCTTCTAAATGTACTATTAGCCCAATGAAATCCTGATCTACCGTGGCATAACGTGTGAAAGAAAAAGACATGCTGCGCCGACCCCAGAAGATAGAGATAAGGGAAAGCAAGAAAGAAAAAACATTTATTCGTGACAAACAAACAACAAAGCACAACAAAATATTAACATTTAGACAAAATACCTGTTGTCACGAAATGTTTCCAGCTCAGCGTTATGCTGGCGTTAACGCCAGCGCTGGTCTTCCGTTGGAACCATCCAGTGAAACCACGGAAGCTTACACTGTACAAAAAAAAAACGAAAAAAACCGCTATAAAAGTGAACACAACCAAATCAATAAATACTATTCGGTATTACGGGCGTCCGTCTATTGCATTATTATGTCTAATATATTTGAAAACGCTTTGCAACCTGCGGATAAGATAAGTAATCTATTAATTAGGTACCTAATGGGAGATGGAGTGGGAGATGGAAAATAAGTAATAGAAAGGAGATGATGATGAAATGATGATGAGTTTTAGTTTTACTGCACGAATATTGGTAATCTCGATTTTGTTACCTTTATAACCAGGGGCGTTATTCCACTTTGTCCTTTACCCATATTGATACCGCATTGATTTAAACCCGGCTGTCATTACTAGTTATCAAGTAAAAGATGATGATGATGATGATGATGATGATGATGATGATGATGATGATGATGATGATGGTGATGATGATGATGATGATTATGATGATGATGATGATGATGACGATGATGTAAATGAGAACTATCTTAACGTCGATAATACTATAAGATTATTACATGCTCACCTCCCGCCTGATATAAAAATATGCAGCGTTGTAAAGCGAAATCCTGATGTTTATTGCTTTAGCAATATTTCATGAAACTTTACTGAAGCTAGCTATCTTTTCACCAACCAATATCCAATGATCCATCATGGCGTCACTGATAGTTTGCTTTCATTTTGTGCTCACGGTATTTTCTAGAGAAAATTATTCAGAGTTGAAAGTTGCGAGGTTGTGTCTGGAGAGGATAAAAGATTAGACTGGTTGCTTTTAAAATTGCAGAGTTTGTGATAAATGTTACACTAAATAATTTGATTAAAATAGTCTTTATTTATTGTCTTCATACTTACAGTCTTTTTGTATTTATGTATGATGCCAGTAAATATCCTTTCACAAGAAAAAAAGGTAAGCTAGCAGTTGTATAGCAATTTTCTACAATCAGCAATATGAAACTATAATGCACCATCAACCTATGTCACATGTCTATGTCTTGGTTCCATTTTGCCTATTGTACGGTCAAGGAAATGTATTTGCGTACCTTTTTCACTCTTGTCACAATAGCAATAAAAGTCAAAAATGTGCGCGAAATTATTTCCTGACTGTATGTACATTAGACTAAAATCTCGGTAACGTAATTTAGAATTCCTCTTTTGCTGCAAATACTCGTAAAGTAGTTTTTGGGCAACAATGATTGCTTACTTTTTTCTACTGATCATCTTAATTTTTAATAAATCGACAAAAAAATACGTGAGTGACCCTGCCTAGGAAGCTAGCGGTCCCGAGTTCAAATCTCGGTAAGTATTTTTTCGTGTTTCTTGGGTGTTTTATAATAAGTATTTAAGTAGGCATTTCTCTATACATACAAGTGTGTTTATCGTTCTCTACAATCCGGTAACCCATCATTTCATCGAATTTATTTTCATCGATTGTATCATTTCTTGGAAATAATTTCATCGATTGTGTCATTTCATCGAATTTAATTTAATCGATTGTATCATTTCATCGAATTTAATTTCATCGATTGTATCATTTCATCGAACGCTATTTTCTGCTGAATATCATGATATTTTGTGAATAATTATCTTGAATATTAATTACGTAGTTAGGTTACGTTAGACTTGTGATTATCAAAAAAAAACTAACTCATGCGGCGAAAAATGCGAAAAATATATGTTCGTTGAAAGAGGTTTTGATAAAATAATTGGTACTCCTAGAATCGATAGTTAAAGCCTAGAGCTTTGTTTTGGGGCTAATTCAATTCATGTGACATTGTCCGATGATATTTATTTATATGATATTCATAATACAGCATTGAGTAATCCGCATGAATAAATGTAAAATCACAACTCAAACAGAGCTTATGTTCCATATCACGTTTATCTTGATGAACCTCACGATTCTCTCAGTATTTTATGAGCTTCCCCCTTTTATGTGTGCTGGCTGGGGGTATAAAACCTGAAAGCTTCGTATGAAGGGTCAATGCGATATCGTGACCCGTGTAGACGGGGGAAGTTGGGAATTTATGACACTTCAGGGCATTGTCTGCTTTCAGCTTTTCAGTTCAGGTTAGTTTTTGTTTTAAACTGGAAATTTATCGTGGAAATTTGGAGTAGAACTTTCACTAAGGTTCTAATTTTATTGAGAGTTTAATTTAAATTATGGCGTTTCCACTATGAAGTGATTTCGCCAGTGTCAAGTATATATAAATAAGTATATATCAATATAGTAATAAAACACAATCCAATCTTCTCTAGGAAGATTGGTAGCAACGTTGTACGGTGATATGTAGGACAGAGGCCAAGATAGTTTTAACCCCTGTACCACTGCGAGTCCACTTGAAACGAGAAGTAAGATGCCAGGATACACGAAATAAGTCCAAGTCTTCTATCACTGTGCAACACAAAGGCATTAAAAGTACAAATCACTAACAAAAAAGAACTGAACACCTAAATACACAAAAATAAAAACTAAAACAAATTACACATCCGCCATCTTTTGACTTTGCAAATGGCCTCCTGTCATTATATTATTGCAAGGTAAAATCGAGCGTGCTGTATCATGACGTGCAAATGAACTTAAACCTCATTTTTGGTGGACTGTAATCGTACCTACGTACGTATGGTTATTTGTTCCCTTGTATGGACGAATGACTTGTCTTTAGATTTATCTTGGCATCAAAGTCACTGGGTAGTTCATTTTTTTTTATATTTGAAATCAGCGAAATAAAATATATATACATGATAACTGACATTATACATTAAGTAACGTATGTTAACAGAGACCACTACTTTCCACGTACTGCTACGATCCTGATAAATCTCTTTTACTTCTTCCACATTTTATTGCTTTTTGTTAGACTCTGTAATGTAGTGGTGGCCAGTCGCCACTTGAAAGTAGCCTTCTAACCACGTCAAGCTCTTGGCAAGCTATGTCAGGCATTAAAAATATACTGTATGTAATTGTTCATAGGAAAACCAGTGTATGCGAATCAAGATACTTGGTGACTGCTACTACTGCGTGTCCGGGCTGCCAGTGTCGCGCCCCTACCACGCGTACAACTGCGTCAACATGGGCCTGCAAATGATTGACGCTATCAGGTAACTTGACGCATTTTGATTATGGCGTGAAAAAATAAAACGAACACACAGGCCACCTAATGGTAAGCAGGCTTAGAGGCTAATAAACATCCTAAGACTGAAATCCTAAGACCGCTGATACATTTTCACCTTCAATCTAGAATGCTATGTATTGGATTCAAAGTTTCCATTTTATTTTTATTTTTTATTGCGTAGAGTAGGCAAACGAGCACACAGGCCACCTGATAGTAAATGAAAACTATGACCCATAGACATTCGCATCCACAAGACTGCAAGCCTAAGACTGCAAATGTGTTGCCGACCCTGAGGACTAAGATGGAATGCCTCTATGCTAGTCATTACACCGGCTGTCTTATCCCCAAACCGGAACACAACAATGCGAACACTACTGTTTGGCGGTAAGTTAATGGTTAAGATGGTGGTAGCGATCCGGACGGACCCTGCACAAGGTCCTACCGCCCGCATTAGGCGGTCTTTGAGATCTTTTGCCTTATAAATTCAATAAAAAAAGTATTCATACTGTAATTCTATTACTATTTCTCCTTCCCCCATTTACATCTAAAACACTTTCATTTCTGGCCGAACGTAGGGACTGGAAAAAGGTGGAGTACTATAATGTTGCTGTACCTACCCTTGCAGGGCGTCACATAGGAAACTGGGTCTCTATCTATTGAACTCGGTTTTTGACCTGTCATCGTCTTGTCAACGTTTTGATATCTCTTATTTACTTAACAGTAATAGAGGCCGAGTTAAAAGAATGCCATGACAGGTCATATGCGATTTGGATTTTACCGCCTAGGAAATAGGCGCAGTAGTGTGTAATTCCACCTATTATAAACGATAATGTAATGTGACACACATATTTTTTTTTATTGTTTTTTTTTTTAATTTGGAATATTTCTTGGGTATCATAGGGGAGCACTAAGAAAGGCTCTTTTGAAAATCGACCCCATCGAGAAGAAGTACGGATAGTAGCACGAAACTAATTCTACGCGTACGAAGTCTCGGGCCTCCTTTAGCTTCCTGAGGTTCCTTGTACTAAAAATAGTACATAATACGGTCATTCAAATAAAGGTCTATTACAAAGGAAGTAAAGTAGAATTTCTTTTGGTTTTATGACTAATGATCAAATTATAAAATAGACTTTATTTAATTGAGAATAGATTCATATTCCATTGACACAATTCGTTGTACGGTAAGTCTTAGGAGGCCAGACGTATATGTATCTAGATTAATAGTACGTAAATATTATGCAGGTTCGTCCGCGAAGCCACTGGGTTCAACGTCGATATGCGCATAGGCATCCACACGGGCAACGTGCTGTGCGGCGTGCTGGGCCTGCGCAAGTGGCAGTTCGACGTGTGGAGCGATGACGTCACACTCGCCAACCATATGGAGTCAGGCGGGATCGCTGGGTAAGCGTTTCATCTATACATATAAAAAAATAATCGCGATTATCTAACTCACTCATTGACTGGCATGGGAAGTAGCGAACAGAGGAGGCAGAGGCATAGTGTGGCCACGTTACTTGTTATGCCATTACGTCTTGCTCCTCGTCATGCCCTAGGACCTAGGTGAGTAGCGCATCCTAAATAAATAATTTCCCAATTTGTGGGCGAAAAAGCCAACATGGCAGCAGTGCTATTAGCAGGGTGAGGAGCGTTGTATGGCAGGGGTATTAGAAACAACGCACAGCCAAAACCGTTGGACCTAGGAACTGGAAATGCGGAGGGAATACTGCTTAGGTCTCCTAGGGGTAAAGATGAAGCGATGTTTTTGGGATAACATCCGCCAAAGAAAGATTGCATATCTTGGCCATGTACGGTCAGCCTCATAAGTAGCTGCACACTTTAATACTTTGTCACATTAACGTCATGTTTGAACTGCTGCACCAATCTGTGAAAGGCGTTAGAGCGACAAGGTACAAAAGTGTGCAGCTACTTATGAGGCTGACTGTACTACGGCATGATAGATACAACCTCTTACAGCTGATAATGATGGGAAAGGTCGCTGGCAAAAGACATGTAGGCCGCCGGAAGAAGTCATGGCTGAGGAATCTCCGGGAGTGGACTGGTGTCACGAGTGCTGCCCATCTGTTTCGCCTCGCGAGAGACAGAGAAAAGTTTTCAGAGCTGACTGTCAACCTTCGCTAGTCGGAGAGGCACATTAAGAAGAAGAAGAAGAAGAAGAAGGGGTAAAGAAGTATGGAATCGCGAACATCGTTTAGTGGCTCTGGTACAATAGGAACTTCAGTGTTTTCAATCCATGGCCAACCCCCCCCTGTAAATTGACGTTGCATGGTTGCACTTTACTGGCTTTCTTTGTTTCTATGAAACACGTATGACAAAATACACTTTACTCTTTAAAGAAACTACATACGACAGATTAATTCAAAAACCTGCGAGCCAACACTCAAGTTCACCGATTGAGTAAAACATGAGTTATATAATAAAATTAAGATACACTTGAACGAAAGCACAACATTATTATACTGGCACAATACCTTCCTTTATTGAACACCACTAAAACAAAACACGCAACGCTATAATCTACTCGTAAAATCAGAGGTATTTATATTTACAACAGATGACAACCATCACTGAGGACTAGCTCAATCTAAAAACTAAAAAAACAATGTCAAATATTGGTCGCAAAGTTATGTTTTGAACATTATAAATCCCCAAAGAAGTAACCTTCTTAATAATCATAATCTGAAGCATCTCTTTGTTTAATTTCCTCTTATATTTTTTCATTCAGCTTAATAAAAATATAATGAAAACTCCACTTATCCGCTCTGCAGTAAACAGCACTTTATTAATCAGTTAGCTAAACACTTTTCAGTGAAATTGAAAATGGAACACTGTTTGTTTTCAACAGATGGTCCCTTTGGCTTTTAGATTAACCTTAAATGTTAAGTACTAAAGCCATTAATTGCTTTTGAAAGAGTCGACCGGCTCTATTCCATTTGAGTGAATACGTATTGCTCTTGACATGTTACCTTACTGTCAACGTTATGAGTAGGGCCCAGAATTTAGGTGGCGGCTTTTGACAAGTAGTGGGCAGAGAATACCGCAGTTTTTCGATGTTATTGACAATTGATAGTTTATTTATTCATTTAAATTGCTTTATTGAAATCAATATAATTATCAAAACTTATTTTTTATAACTTGTGAATATATCCATCCAAGACTACTTAACGATAGGTGGCTTAATTTGCCTACCCTTTGAAATAATAAACCAGAAAATATTTTTATAACTTTACATTATTTCGAACTTTTTTCTACATCGACCAGTGAAAATAGTATGTATCATAGGAAAATTTGAGGTTTTATTTAATTCTCCGTACAACTTGTCAAAAGCCGCCGCCAAAATTCCGGTCCCTAATTATGTTTTTTTTAATACGTAACTAAATTAGTAAATTATTGAAGATTGAGTTATGAATGGTTACATTTGTGATGAAGTTCAATATCTTTACCGTTCATTTTTCACCCCTTCCTTATGTATCTTATTCATAACAACAAAGAGGCTTCGTTTAAATGTCTTGACAACTCTTATAAGCCTCACTGTTTGCACAGACAAGCCTATTATTACTTAACTCTATCAAAATACAAAGCTTTATCGTTGTTAAATGGTTTTATAAACTAAAAGCTTTTATCCCGTCCAAAATCATTTGTTTTTCCCAACAGGATGCGCTCAGTGTAAGCTTTTAAAGCTACATACCTGGGTAATGCAATTTGTTGAAACTTTTCACACTTTTAGTTTATATAAGTACATTATTCAACCTCTGTAGGATTGATTGAAAGCGTATAGTTTCTAATTGCTTGTTGTATTTTTTTTTAATCAGATCTTTCACAACATCATTTTAGGTTACCAAAACTATTTGGAGTGTAATTTGCTAAATGAACACTGGTTCAGTTACATTCCTATTAATCTCAATCGAAGCAGAAACATGTGCAAGGTACTTCTGGATCGCATCCACCATCTTATCCGTTAACCTGCCGCCAATCTGTGTTCGCGTTGTTGAGTTCCGGTGTGGAGATAAGACGACCGGTGAAATTACTAGCCTAGATTTATTCCATCTTAGTCCTCAAGGTTGGCAACGCATTTGCGGTCTTAGGATTGTAGTCTAAAGATTGTACAGTCAAGGGCATAAATATATATACGTTCCCAAGACGTCATAAATATCTATACACCTTTATGCGACTGGCAATAAGGTCCGTGTTTACATATATTTGACGCGATGGCTGTATAGATGTTAATGCCCTTGACTGTACATAGTCTTGAGAATGCAAATGTGTATGGGTCACAGATCCCACTTAGCATCAGGTTGCCTTTGTACTTGTTTGCCTTCGTCACACCATACAATGCCTGTTCCGACGTGTCTCAACCAGGGCTCGGAAAACGGTATTTTTTCGAAACGGTTTCGTCTTAAATGCCTAAGGAACGATTTGTTTCGGTTTCGTTCGCAAATAACGTTATAGAAAACGTTTTTGAACAAGAACGAAATTTAAATATTTTTTGATCCATATAACGTTTTTAACCGTTTTTTTCCATTTGCTGGGTTCGGTAGTATCTAACATTACTAAACAAGTTCATGCTTGTCGCCGCTTTGTAGCCGAACGCCGCGCGCGGCCGCGTCCCGTGGAGTAAACCGGTTTTTGATAACGTTCTCGTTTCGTTTCCGTTCCGAACAAAATGTTGAACAAAGAACGGTTCGAAACGTTTTTAAAACGTTATTTTGAATAACGTTTCCGAGCCCTGGTCTCAACCTTGATCAGACTTCGTCGCTGAGTCAGTGATGACCTTATACAGTGATAAACCTTAAACAGTGGTTTCGTCGACGAGCTCTACATTGATTTGGTTTATCTCAAGGTAACCTGAACAAAATAAAGCAATAAGTAAATATGATGAAGCCATTATATCGACAATTCTTAGTAATCCATACTTATTATTACCGATCAAGGTTTAAGGAGTAATTTAAATTGGTTATTTGAATACAAATCCAATACTATAACAAACTCTGAAGAAGCATTATTTACGTCCCAAAAGTTTATTAGCTATTCAGTCATTGACTTATCAAAAAAAGCTGCCTCATACAACTTTTTATATTTAGGACACAAAATGTACAAAAATATCTTTACTCAACTACACTCAGGAGCAAAAATAACGGGTCAGAGTGCGTTTTTCATACTAAAGAGGCTATTTCGAAGCCGTAGTTCCCCGCCAGGAAATGCTTTTAGTGAAACCTGATGATGAATACCCCGAGCATCGATACAGGACTTCCAGAGTGCCTAGGATACCCAACTGAATGAATCTGCGGTTAACGCCGGAATAGTGCATGTTCAGAAAAACATCTAAAATGGCAATAAAATGTAAGGAAATCCAAGTGCTGACCCAAACTCTCCCGCTGTGGTGTTAACTGGTTGTGCGATCAGTTAGGTATCTTAAGAACTTTTGACCTCCTCTTTTGAACCTCGCAGTATCCACCATTAAAACTCACTCAAAACAACCCCAGGCGAGGAACCAAGGCTTCGAAATAGTCTCGTTTGTATGAAAAACGCACTCTGACCCGGTATTTTTGCTCCTGAGTGTATTTAAATCGATTTTTTTGCGTATACCATATTTTTCAGTCAGGGTTTTCTCTTTTCGACAGTTCAACTTATTTCCATAGCTAGTTACAAATGCAACCTAAAACACTTTTTTTCAATAGATAAGATCCCTACATTTCTGGGACTTTTCAGATGCTCTTCAACCCTATAATTATGTGGAATTTATTATCTTCTTGCGATCACCGCAAAAGCATCGATAACTACAAAAAGCCCTGGTTCGAGTTAGATAACCCTCAATGTGATGGCAACCCCTCTTTGTCTCACGGCCCAACCGATTGTCGTGAAACCTGGCTAACCAATCGGGTTAAATTAGCTTTTTTTTAAATACACCGCGTCCAAATCAAATATGTGTGTCCGTATAAAGACACGGTCTATGACAGACAGACACAAATATACACTTAAAACTTGTAACAGTCCTTTTTTTCGGGGCCTAAAATCTCAATACAGTCCCAGTCAACTTTTAAATGCAAATTGCGTATTTTACTTTTAAACAAGCAGAAAAATTTAGAAACTACATAATAAAACTCGGTTCAGTGGTGTTTTTATCAAAGAGTTTCCTGCTGTTCCTACATGTTTTTTTTTAAATAACTTCATTTTTTTTTTTAATTTTAATTATTTTGTCTACCTAAACTGTATAAATAAATTGAATGCTATCTGATCTACCTGCTAAATTTGTGTTAAGCTAGACTGAGTGCGGAATAGGGGCAGACTGAAAACCAGCGCTGCGAAGACTCGAGCACTCGCCCGCGCTCGCAGCACATGCTGAGTCTGTGCCTTTTGTCACACCTTTTTTTATGTATAAAATTTTGTTATTTAGTATTTTACTAGTTTTTTGGGTGACAATAAATACTTCTTATTCTTATTCTTATTCTTAATAGTCACTGAAGGTAGAACCTCCCTACCTACTTACCCCTTCTTACCTTTTGATCACGAGTCAACAAGACCCTAAAGTACTAGCTACTAAGCTACCGACGCCCTACGTCTTGGCAGGAGTTAAAAAAAGTTCAATCTTTTGTTATACGATATTCATTTTTGTATGGCAGCCGCCCTGTGACAATCTAACAACTTAGTTAAGTGAAATTTATGATAACTGATCCGACTTCAGTGACTTCAAAATTCTCAAGTTACAACTTTCTAAAGCCCAGTGGATAAAGATGTTTGATAGGGATTCTGCTCCTTGCGAAAAGGAAACATTAATCATTTAAATCCTGTTCGAAGGGCGACTTTATTAATAGCTCTGTAACGTTGAATATTTTGAAGCATCTTTATTACTCTTATGCCCTTTTTTGAGGGTAGATTTGAAAACTAACTTATTCATGCTTGAGAAATCTTGTATCACTTGAAATAGAAGAGCAGTTTATTTCTTTTAAATTATATTGATATCATCATGATTTTATAGCTAATTTGATTTAAGCTTAGACTTTATTAAGAATAGCTAAACTGAAGTGGCAGTGGGCGGGGCACATTGCTCGCAGGACTGATGGCCGATGTGGTCAGAAGGTTCTGGAGTGGCGTCCGCGGACCGGAAGACGAGCTGTAGGTAGGCCTTCAACAAGATGGAGTGACGACCTCGTAAGGATCGCGGGACCGCGGTGGATGCGAAAAGCACAAGACCGGTCTGAGTGGAAAGCCTTGGGGGAGGCCTATGTCCAGCAGTGGACGTCTTTCGGCTGACATGATGATGATGATGATTAGACTTTGTGTTGTTTCTTGAGCGTTCAAAGCATTTACAATTCAGATCAGGTCGTAATGAGAGCAAAATGTCCTGTGATGCATTTAGTCTGCTAGGTATATGTCTATTTACTAAGAAGAACCACAGGGAGAAACGCCCAGGGAGTAAATCGTCCGCAATTAAAAATGCCCTTGAAGCAAAATTTAATAATCATCAATGGAAACTGACAAAAAAACAAAACTTTCCTATTGCATAATACGTGGTTTACCCTTAGAATATCGAAACTCACTTCATACTCGTAGAACGTTTCACTTCGCCGAATTTTCATTTCATAGACTGGTATTTCCACGTACAGGAGCTTTTTTTGTGGTCAAATGTTTAACCTAACCTAACCGACGTAACGAATGCTCAAGATAACCTGAAAACTATAAAGTTTCAGCATAAATTAGTTTTCGATGAAATGAAATTCGGTGAAATGACACATTCGATCAAACGTTTGTCGATATTTCAAGGGGATCCCATAGTACCTTTTTTTAATACAGTTGCTGTAAAGGTGCAGTACATATTTTAGCTGTATATCGTACGAATAGTTGAATTTTACGCCAAAAGTTCACATACTCGTACCTCTCGTTGGTAATCCACTTGGCCGTCATTTGTCATCGGTTTTGTTGCATCTTCTTTATTATATATTTTTTCATTATGTGAGAGACGTATTTTCAGTATTTTGACAAATACTGCCAAAACAGAAGTGTTGCCATCTACGATTATCCAACTATTATATATTACGTAAAGTCAGCGTATTCTAAGCTCAAGTTGCAATATTGAAATGAACTGTGGAGGTAGATTTTTTTTTCAAAATGAGTTGAAGTCAAAATTATATTTTGTTCCAGCCGCGTCCACATCACGAAAGCCACACAGCTGCAGCTAGGTGGAAGGTTCGAAGTAGAACCTGGAGATGGTGCCTCCAGGGAGGGGTACCTGGCAGATCACAAAGTGGAGACGTTCCTCATCATACCCCCGAAGGTAAGTGGCTAATTTATGGTGGGAAAGTGTGTAGCTCAAAAATCTATGGCTTTTCAAAACGTCTAGGATTTATGAACAGACTAGCTAGAGCTGTCGACTGCGAATACGTCCGCGTAGATGTTTACCGCTGCTTGCGAGTAATAAGTACAGTCAAAGAATTAAATTTGTGACCCACCTTAGTTCCAAAGTCAATCTGACATTCTACAGCAATAAGGTTGAGTTTCCTATCAATTACAAATGACTTGGCATCTCTAATGACAATGACATCTTCAAGCAGATTTTCTGTGTAATGGGCATAGGTACCCCGGCCGGCGAGAGCAAAAATACTTCTGCTCCTAGTGCTTAATTACATATCGACTATTCTATCGACATATGGATGTCGATAGAATAGTCGACATTTAATTAAGCACAATTATTATTTTTAAGCTTATATACTATTTCAATCAACTGATTACAATTATCAGAATGTGTTGAAGGAGAACGTTGGCATTTTAACTTTAAACAATTTAAATAATTTGATATCTGGCAGAGAAGTGGAACTACCTAATACAGAACAAATTCATAATCACTATGAATTATTTCGTTTTACTCCGATTACTACAGTAGATTTAGAACGGTCCTTTAGTTGGATGAAATGGATTTTATCGCCAAGGCGAAAGAGTTTAAAATCAGAAAATTTAGAAAAAATGCTAATTGTAGGTATATTACGAAAATTACATAAAATACTGAATAAAATTACAATCACTTGGTTTTATTTTTGTTTACAACAATAATTAATACTTCTGCATATCATAACGGTGGTCCAGTACATCGTGTTGTTTTTATCGACATCGACCAAAGTGTGTGTCCTCGCGGATTTTTGCTCTCGCCGGCCGGGGTATGGTAATGAGTAACAAATTAACGTCCGTGACCGTACTTTATGTCCTTTCTCGGGGTTCAAGATCACCATATCAAATTTAATCACAATCAGTTACCAAACAATAGTAGTAACAGTATACCTGCAAAATCGTTACAAATAGGTAAAGTTACTTTTCTCAAAAATGACAGGAAAAGTTGACATTACTATCTATATATTGGGATGCGAAGTACATAGTTTACTGACAGATCTCAAATTAAAAAAAAAAAACATTGCGTGCTCGCTACACAAGCACGCAATGTTGCATACAAATTTCATTTCATTTTCAAATTTCATTTCATCTAGTATCTAACTTTTTAAAAAGTGAAAACGGCCTTAATAAAATGAGGGCACAAGTCTTATTACATCCAAATTTTGTTCGGAATATAACTTTTTTATCTGTATCTCGAATAGCTTGAGTAGTTTTAAAAAAAAAGCTTGCGTTTCTCCTTGTCATAAACAAAAGACGGTAAAGAGTAGGTAATAATATTGTCTGTATAGATTGTGTGGTATTTCTTTCCTTAATAAAGTACTTTACTCCAACATAATTTTATTCTTGCGATTTTTGAGAAAAGCACTATATATGCCTCGGCAGGAACGGCAATTGCGGGCCTCGTATTTTTAAACGGACTCGCAAGCTCGTCCGTTTAAACCAATCCTCGCCCCGCAATTGCCTACTTCCGTGCCTAGGCAATAATGTACTATTCACATCTATATAATAAAAGAAGAAACTAACTGGCTGACTGATCGATCAACGCATAGCCGAAACCGCTTGACCCAGGACACTGAAAGAATGATGGGCAAATTGGCCCAAATAACCAATACAAATCTCATGTATACCACGTGGAAGCTCGTTACATAAACTTCAATTTCTAATACGGGGACAAACTACCAAAACCCCGGAGAAGAGAGTTATCAGCCTGCAAATATTCACACACACAACGTTTATTACTACACTAGCTGTGCCCCGCGTGCGTCGCAATGCTTTTGTGTTTCCCGTATATCCGACTCACGCTTGACCGATTTTAGTATTTACAACAATTACAGCCAATAGTGGGATCAATAAGCCTACATAAGTTATAATTATATTGACGATTGGGCTGGGTTCAATACATTTTGGCCCATCATTCTTTGGATGGTTAATTTCTTGGATTTCCTAGGGGTTTTTGGAAATTCATAACCTAAGGGGTTAAAATAAAAAGCGGGAAACTAATTCCATGCGTTAGAAGTCGCGGGCGTCCTTGAGTTTATAATATTGTATGGAAATATGAATTAACTATAAATGAAATGAAATTTAGTGGTGGTAGAACCTTGTGCAGGGTCCGTCCGGATTTCTTCCACCATCTTATCCATTAACCCATCGCCAAGCAGCAGTGTTCGCATTGCTGTGTTCCAGTATGGGGACAACCGATGAAATTACTAGCATAGAGGCATTATATCTTAGTCCTCAGGGTTGGCAACGCATTTGAAGACTAGGATTACAGTTTTGAGATTGTAGTCTTGAGATTTCAAATGTCTATGGGTCTCAGATCCCACTTATCATCAGGTGGCCTGAGGGCTCGTGCCTTCTCATAGCCATAAAAAAACGCCAGAAGCAGCATTATGCAAAAGTACTTCATGTACTTGCGTTATGCGAAAATATTTTCTAAAAACATTGTCTTCGTAAGTCTCATGCTAGCACACGGTCGACTCACGGCGTTGAAGCATTCTCCTTGGTCGAAATCGGCCAGAAAGCAAAGCATAGCACATACGACTTTATATAATAAAGGATCTTCCAGATAGATTAGACAAATGCACCTTGTAGATGGCCTTTTGGTGAATAGTATGTATGTATGTAAACTCTTTATTGCACATAAACAATTACAAAACATTTTTGCATCACTATAAATAATATAAGTCATGACTCACTTCGTGCCCAAGTTCATATTTTTTTCTTAGATCTATTGTTGTAGATATTCCGAGATAGATTAGTGGCTTCCATCCAATTGGTCATGAACATTTGACGACGAGCATGCCGCGGGTATTTGAACTTGTGGAGGTTAATGAAACTTTCTACCACATTATTTGCTATGCAGCAGATGTTCAAAGTGTTAATAGGTATGTAAAAGAAATCAATTACAGAGATCGCATACGAGGTTACAGTTTTTATTTTGCAGGCTTTTTTTAATGGTCAGGATTCTATATACAACTGCCTTCTTTGGTATTTTAACCGAACCTTAACCTCGGAGGAGGTTGTGGAGAAAACCGCCACACAGCCACTATGACACACCACAGGAGAAACGCCGTCGCTTTGGACATCTTGAGAGGATTGTTTTAATTTTACGACAAACAAGTCTACCTGATCGTGAATATATAGTTCGAAGAAAGAGTGCGTAATGAATGACATGGTTGTTATTGCTTTTATACGTATAATGTAGAGGACGGGTGTAGTAATCGATTATACGCAGGGTTCTGTGCTTTTATGTCCCAAATGGCTGCAATCAGAATCATTTAATGACGTCTATGTTTGAATAACTAAATGAACAGCAAGCTTAAACACCCGACTGCATTTTTTGTTATTAAACCCGTATATGTTCCTATATTCGTATATATTTGAGATGGTCACATTAAGACCTTTCAAATGATACCCATATTGTATTAATTAGAAGACTATTATTTTGTTGACATAAATTATTCACATTGGTGTTATTTCAATTTTAACAGTTTAGGTATCCTATGTCCCTGGATGGTGAAAGGATTCTAACGATACCACACACATTTAAATCGGCTTAGCCGTTTTGAAGTTATGGTGGAATAAAGAATCGTTATATACATACATACATGAGCCCATTACACTCATTTTTTGAGTTAATTATCTCTAAAATATCTCAGTCTTCTGAAAATAGTGGCTTGGCCAAACATTCTGGTGTAACGTTACCGAATTGTTGGTGGTTACTGCGTATGTGTACCTACTAAGAATCGTCACGCTCAGGTTAGTGTGACAATAGACGTTGATTACGTTATTTTCTAGCAGTCTTCATTAAATCATCGCTACGAGATGATAGATACCTGAAGGCTGCTCCTTCATGACACCAACTTTACCTACCTAACCTTCTACCTTAATTATCTAAGTATACTGAGAATTGTATTAAATTCCGGGTTAGTGTTGTCACATCCAAGTTTTCAACGGTTTCCATGATCTTGGACTGAGGACTGGTGGGCACAATCCCTTCGTTTCCCGAGGCAGCTCAGGCAGGTATTAAGTCTGTGTTAAGATCTTTAACTATAAGCGAATCATCAGGGCTTCACCGTTTTCGTAAAAGCCAATGAGGGAGAAAAAGGTGTATAACTTGGAAAAAAATTGAAGCGTGTATGCATGAAGGTAATATTTTATTGTACTAAATCACAAAACAAAATACAGTTATTTTGACAGGCATTGCAGCTTCGAAACGAACGGACGGATTCTTATGCGATTTCTTGTGTTAGGTTAGGTTAGGTTTGCAGGTTACCCTTGTCACAGAAGTTCTAGAAGTTCAGAAGCTAGATTTAAATGAAATCGCTCGGGCTTGTTAAAAGTAATCGGTTCTGAAGGCTCAGTTCATTGCGCGACAGCCCGCATGCTTTTCGTGATACATTGCCTCGCTGCAATAGCTGCTCATGGCTCACAAATGTCATAACAACCCGTCAATGGGTATGATCAAAGGTCAGTCTTTTTGTATTTCAATCAGTTATTAACACTGGTAAAAACATCTTAAGCTGATTGTGCAAAATGTGGTTACGGAATTAACAACAATTTTCTGGACTTGTTGGTAATTCTTTAGCTCTGCCTACCCGACTCTGGGAATGAAGGCGTGAGTGTATTTGTAAATGTATTACTTGCAGTTTTGGGGCCATAATCAAACCGAAGGATCGACTGCGGCTTTTAACACTTCAGGTTCTAGCTAGCCACTGCCACACTGATCATGAGGCATTTCAGACTAACCATGAACATGGTAAAATTGCTCATATTTGAAATATGAGGCTAGGTTAACTTGGAGATGTCTGTCGCTTTCACATGCTCTTTGGCATAACAAATGCTGACAGATACTAGATAGAGTGTGACAGCGATACTACACGACCTCTGGCTTCACTATTCCACCATCGTTATTCTAAAATCAATAAGTCGTAAGTTACATAATAGTTATATGGTTGATAACTAGGGAACCCTAAATACCTACAAAAGTGATTTAAGTTTATAATATAATAATGAGCCGTGAAAACCATGAAATACAAAAAAATGGTTATGCAGTTAAATCTATTTTACTCCATGACTGTGGAAAATTATAACATATTTCGATTTGTTGTCTGAAATATGAGGCTAGGTTAACTTGGAGATGTCTGTCGCTTTCACATGCTCTTTGGCATAACAAATGCTGACAGATACTAGATAGAGTGTGACAGCGATACTACACGACCTCTGGCTTCACTATTCTACCATCGTTATTCTAAAATCAATAAGTCGTAAGTTACATAATATATGGTTGATAACTAGGGAACCCTAAATACATACAAAAGTGATTTAAGTTTATAATATAATAATGAGCCGTGAAAACCATGAAATACAAAAAAATGGTTATGCAGTTAAATCTATTTTACTCCAAGACTGTGGAAAATTATAACATATTTCGATTTGTTGTCTGATTACTACCGTAAGGCCGTAAAATTACGTTAAATTTTGTTTTTTCTTTTGAAATGTTATTTATTTAAAAAAGTACGTTAATTGAAACATGAAGATCTTCGTTTCAATTTACATAATGCTGCTTTTAGCAGTATATTATGGGAGTTGTGTTAATTAAATAGATCTTATTGTAACACGGCCCAAGACGATAATGCTTTAGCAGTGAAAATATCTCTGCTCAGTTTTTCGCTGTATGTGCGCCGGGTCTTAAGATGCTTTTCCACCGGTAAGGCAAGGCGAGTTGAGGCGACGCGTGTATTTTTAATTGTATGAACAAATCCCACTTTGACGTCGATGGAGCAGGCCTAGACGGAGATGGCGGGACGACTTGGACGCATTCCTCAGCGACTGGCCGGAAGCGGCACCAAATAGGGACTCATAGAGGTCAAGGGGAGAGGCCTTTGCCCAGCAGTGGGACGCTCAAGTACGCTAGGTAAAAAAATGTCTCCATCAAAGATGCACGAGCAGGGAATTGAAATTATTCTATACAAAGGAGGGTGGGCAAATTGGCCTATATGACCAATAACAACAAGCATTATGTCACCGGATAGGTAATTCTAAGTTGTAAAACTATTTCTATGGCAGGTAGTTCGAAAACTTTGTGTGATAAAAGTTATCACCGTGCAAAGACAGCGGTGTTTCAAAGTAATTATGCAAACGTCGTCTACGTAGGCGCCCTGATGTTCCCGATTTAAAAAAAAAAATCTCACAGTTCTTTGAGGTTTCCCACTACACTGAATCGTTGTAGAATTAAAAAGCATATCCGATGATATAGTGCTTATTATTATTGGTTTCTAGGCCAGTGTTCATACATTTCTGCCCATCCTCCTTTAAATTCTCGTTTCGCCTCGCCTTGGCGTTGGATAAGCACCTTGTGTTGCGATGTTCATTTATTTACATTGTTACTTCTACCTATCTGAACGCTAGGCTAGGATTTTAGTTTTATGAAGCAGGAGATTCAGATTATTACCGAAAAGGTAAGACTGCAACGATATAAACTTCGCGTGTGCGAAAGTTTTATCATTTAGCTCGAATCGTTTTAGTTTTAATTAAAAGTTTTGCTCTTAAAACGTTGGTATAATACTTACTCATTTATGTTGTTATGCAACTTTCGGCATAATAGTAGAAAATTCTAGCTAGATGTCGAAATTATATGTGTTTGACTGGTTTAGTTGAAAATTGTCTTCACTTTCGCTTAATTTTTAGATTGCTCGATACAAACCAGTTTTTTAGGGTTCCGTAGCCAAATGGCAAAAAACGGAACCCTTATAGATTCGTCATGTCTGTCCGTCCGTCTGTCCGTCCGTATGTCACAGCCACTTTATTCGGTAACTATAAGAGCTATACTATGGAAACTTTGTAAGTTGATGTATTCGGTGAACCGCATTAAATTTTTTTCTATTTTTGTATGAAAATCTTAATGCGGTTCACCGAATACATCAACTGCCTAACAATAAATTTTTGGGGTTCTCCATACTTAGAACTGAAACTCAATTTTTTTTTTGATCAAACCCATACGTGTGGGGTATCTATGGATAGGTCTTCAAAAATGATATTGAGGTTTCTAATATATATTTTTTCTAAACTGAATAGTTTGCGCGAGAGACGCTTCCAAAGTGGAAAAATGTGTGTCCCCCCCCCCCCCCCGTAACTTCTAAAATAAGGGAATGATAAATGTAAAAATAATATATGATGTACGGTCAGCTCCATAAGTGCATGGACACCTTAACGACGATAATCGTGTGCGCCGTTGAGATCACGTTCTCAAAAATTGAACTAGATGGCGCTGTTAACGACCCTAGTTTAGTTATTGTTTAAAGGTGTAGCAATGTAATTATTTACTTCTTACTATCTGAATCGATAATTCGACCGTTCGTCTGAATGAGTTGCTGGCTTAACAGGTCGGCGCCTCGCCTGAATCGCGATATGATTCCACGGGACGGGAGTTCAAATATGACTGGGGCAAGAAAGTATTTTTTATTACAATTTAATATTACGGGATAAAATTATTGATTCTAGTTTGATTTAACGATTTATTTATTTAAAAAATAATTATTTTTAACCAGAAATGATGAAACTTGATTTTCAAGATAAACATATATTTATTTATTTTACAATAAACCAGTAATCGCATTGAATAATGGTTGGTGGTTATAGAAATAATTGTGGTTCACTTACTTTACATTTAATACATTTTTAATTGACAACAATATGCAAGAAGGAAAAAAAAGTTAAGACGAATTGTCAAAATCAATATTCTGTTAACGATATTAACGGTGTTAACTATCACTTATTACAAAAAAGTTAGACACTTCAGACACGTCTTAAATGACAGATTTCTATGAACTGACATTTGATAAACACATGTTCAACGACATGTTTGTTAATAACACCGTAAGTTTTTAACAATAAAACAACCACCAACCGTATTGAGGTAATAGCTTAAGTATTCGTTTCCGAAATCGGAAAGTGGATTGAAGCTTTACCAAAGTAACATATAGTGGTAAGTATAATGTGAAACTGGAGACCGGGTTGCCATAAAGGTTATACGCTTAGGTGCTGGTATGTTTTACATTGCAGTTTTTATCACTTACCTTAGTTATCAATTATTGAAAGTACGAATAGCTAAGAGTACGCTAGTGTATTTGGTTTGACCTTAAGTATATAAAATAAGGTAAAAATTAATAATCACAAAGATATAGAAAAAAAATGGGTTTAGGTTTTGTTTTAAATATTGAGTTAAATTAGGTGTAACCCGGTCTCCATTTTCAAATCATAAATCATTTATTTGTTTGTCCAGCATAGGTTTATACATATAGATCTTTAATACAGTTATGAAATTATGTCCCTTTATGCTTCTCGGCATACAAACATGCTGTGCAGCGCGCTTAAACTAAAATAACGTAAACATATTCACTAACATTCAATTCTATTACACATATTGCGTTTTATCAAAAATTACATATTTAAACCTCAAACTCAATTTAGTAACTAGTATAACCTCCGTTCTGGTCGATGACAGCATGCAAGCGGAAGCGCATTGAGTCGACGAGATTCTTGCACAGATTTGAACCCCGGATACTGTCCCATATTTTTAAACAGTGAGCCTCCAACGCTTCTGGAGTTCGCTCATTCTGGTTTTCCCAGCGTTGGACAATAATCCCCAATAAATTTTCTATGGGATTCAAATCCGGCGATCTGCTAGGCCAAGGAATAACGCTGATGTTGTTGTGCTGGCCAAACCACTCCCGCACGATACGCGAACGATGCACCGGACAGTTATCCTGCACGAATGTAATCAGCGGCGTTTCTTCTTCCGGATATACGGTTCGTACTGTAGGCAACATGGTCTGTTCCAGCACTTCCACATAGTTTGCGCTATTCGCTCGACTAGGTATCCTGACTAGCTCACCTGGATCGGCTGAACTCATCCACCCCCACATGTTCACTGTTATACGACCAGATTCCATATTGGGCACTACGTGTCCGCTATCGTATCGCGTATTATTCCGACGCCACAAACTTAAACGACCATGTTGGCTTGATTTAAAAGTTTTTTCATCGGTAAAGATTGCACCATTCCAGTCGAAATTCAAGTACTGTGTAGCGAACTCCAACCGTGCTCTTTTATGATTCTCCGTAAGTAAAGGTTTGACGGCATGCCTCCGATAATGCAAACCCTCGCCATGAAGAGCACGACGAACAGTGCCCGCACTCGTACCGAATAAGCCGGCGTAATGGTTCGTCGGTATGAAACCATTTTCCTCATACTCGCGTTCCATGGCTTGACGCTGCGGTGTGTCTATGAGACGTGGTCGACCCGATCTTTGACGTTGGAGTAAAGTTCCCTCCTCTTGGTATCTTCGTACCCATAAAACAACCGTTTTCCGCTGTAGCAAAAATCAAACATTTGAATACATAATAGTAAGTAATTTATTAGAAATTAGTCATTTTTATTATACAAGACATATTATTAAACACATCATTATGGCTTCTGCTGGGTGTATAAATATAAAAAGAGGAAAAAAAATATTTTTCAAAATTATTCTTGTCTCACCCGGGAATCGAACCAGTTAAAAAATCACTCGCTATAATTAATGTTAAATTTTACGATCTTTTTTATTTCTAAGACCGAATGTTTATTAGGGAGATTTTATCCTGAACAATAATCCTATCGATAACCAAAGAATGAACAAAGTTTAGTGTAACTGGCCTCTACTCCTAAAGATAACAATATTGTTTTCTAAGGAAGTGATTTTGTAAATCTTTTGAGAAATAAACATGACAATACAAAAAAAACTAGTTACTTACGTTTACACCGGTATCTCGAGCAATATCCGACACATTTTTGCCTTCATTGTAGAAAGCAATTATTTGTGCTCTCTTGACCATGTCAATATTACAACGAGAACTCATTATAATCGAATGATCGAACAACAGTGAATATTTACCAAAGAGGAAACAAAGAAGCAGCGAACGAAAGAACGAGCAGGAGTCTTTGTGAAATCCTAACAGGTATTTATTAATCTTCAGACTACCCTAAGTGTTAATATAAATATATTTGTTGGGAAATAAGCCGTATAAGTAAACAAAGATATACTTAATTTCGAAGATATAATTAAACGTTCGACGGTCGAGTGGCATAAGGGATCACTCGCAGTCCCCGTGTTCGCGGGTTCGAACCCAATCGATACAATTACATCTGTGATGAATGTTTTTGTATTTGAAATTTGTAATAAGATTGGATTGGAGATTCGAAACAATCGGAACATTCGGAACATTGGCTGTCACTAAATAATAATAAAGTATAGGAACGTGTCGTGCTTACTTAATCTGCGGTAAGCGGAAATTAAGTTTTTCATATTTAAGGTAATTCAACGCCATCTAGTAGAATATTACTGAACTAGTGTAAATCATAGATAACTCAGCTTACAGTATGACCAGATAGATGGCGTAATGTTTTGCCTCATAGGAATTTGTTTGCAATCTGTCCATGCACTTATGAAGCTTACTGTACATTACCATGCAAACTTCCACCGAAAATTGGTTTGAACGAGATCTAATATTTTTTTTTTTAATACGTTATAAATCTTAAACCGCATTTTACCTTTCATTCAATCAACTCCAATATAATAAAGAATAAAGAAAAACATTTATTTAGATACATGTATAGTGGTACGGAACCCTACGTGCGCGAGTCCGACTCGCACTTGGCCGGTTTTTTTTTACATATTTTTAACTAGGTACTATAAAATCTAAACTATAAAGAATTTCATTGGTCATATGTAGGATTCGAACCTACATCTCTGGCTATCCAGGCCGATGGAGGTGCATTACCACTTATGCCACCAAGACCCTACGTAAGATCTGCGAAAGTTTCTGTTAAATTAAAAACGATTACTATAAAATTATTTTCATACTTAGATTAGAGTTTGAAAATGAATATTTAATTATTATGGGTAATTTCAGTGTAGATTATTTAAGCCAATTCTACCCAAAAAAGATCCTTAATTGAATTTAATAACTACGAGCAACTGGTCACTTTTCCTACACGCGTTCACAACGCATTGCTGGTTCATCTAGAACTTGCTTCGATCACATAATATACTAATCTCGCACGTTTGTCTTCTCTTAGAAGCATAAAAAAACCTACTTCAATTTTTTTTTGTATTTGATGTTATAGCGGCAACATAAATACATCTTCTGTCAAAATTTCAACTGTCTAGCTATCACGGTTCATGAGATACATAAACTGCCTGGTGATAGATAAACAGCCGGACAGTGGAGTCTTACTGGGTCTCGTGTTTACACTTTGAATACGTAACCCTAAAAACGATTTGAAATCATGAATGAAGTAAGGCCCTGTTGTGCTTCTATTCTAGTAATTGTATTTACCAACAATCATGTAAGCATATTTATTATTTAATATTTATTTAATATTTATTATGAGTTTTGTGGCCATGTTTGGGCGGGTGGACGACCTACATGCTCATCATATTATTCTGTGTTCTGCATGTTATTTTAAAACCATTTGTTACCCTTAGTTTTATTTTTATTCTAACGCCGATTAAGAAAGAGCGATGTTCCTTAACACAAGTATGTTTACATACTTAAAAAGGGGCATCAACCACATACTTTTGTAAAACTACAACAATTGAAATAAAAAACAACTTTTTTTTTTTTTTTAATGCTCTTAAGGAGTGGCAGGCGTATAAATTTTACATATATCTTGTTGTTTAAGATTAATGTTTGCTCTTAGAAGATATGGCAAGTATGACGATGATTAATTAGATGTGTATTTTGTTTAGCAACCCAAAGATTTTGTCGAGAAAAAACGTAACTAAGCAGACAAAAAACTGTCCTTAATTATAATATTCTAGTAACTAGTTAGACGTATACACTAAAAAAATATGTGATAACGTGTCAAAAACAGTAAGGTTGATTAAGACAACCGATGAAAAAATTAGCATAGCTACGCTCGCGCCCTTATCATTGCTTCAATGTATGCAACCTTTCTACGGAAAATATATGAATTTGATTTATTTGAGCATAGAGGCATTCCACCTTAGACCACAGGGATAGCATCTGCGATTTTAAGGCAGTCTTTAGATTGTAGTTTTGAAAATGCCATAATAAAATGCAAAGCATGCACGAATAGTTGACGATCTCATTTGATTTGAGCGTAGGTAGGAACCTTACAATGCAGACTTTGGTTTCCGACTACTTGTCTCTATGTTACAAATCATTTCCTAGCGAAAATCCAAACTATTGGCAACAAATTCAGATCAGTAGTAAAAATATTGCCTGCTTTATTACCACTATGCTATTTTAAGTATAGGGTTCAAAATGACACCGGACTTAAGATACAAGCAACTGACCAAATATAATAGGAAAAGTAGCCACGCCATAGATAAACATCTAACACGTTGTCTGTTATAACTACAGTTTCTCCCCGGTAAGTGTAACACATTATATAACTCGGGCTATAAAGTCACATTATGCCACCGCGTTTATTCCCCGCGCACGTAACTGCGACGAGGAGCTTAATAAGGTTAGCTCGGCTTTAGATTATACCTTGTACTCGTATGTGTTGCTGTATATAGTTATTAGGAAACAAGCGGAGTTATAAACTATACTAGTATATAAAATTTGTAGTAGTTTTAAAAGGGTTATAGAATCTGTCACTTAAGAAGTTTGGGAGCCACTGCGATAGAACATTAGGGCAAGCACGGCAATATTTGCATAATTTGACAGGTTTTTAATGTGTACCGACCGACTTCGGCCGTACGCGTGAGCTAACTCAACAGGACAGACCTTTTCAGAGTACTCCTGACCTGGCTCTTTCTTTATACTTCCCCGATCTAACCGTGGAACGTTCGTCTTGGCCTCCCCCTTCCAACATTCCCATTTACTTTTGCCTCATATATCTAATCTAACTTCATTCATTCTTTCCACATAACCAAACTTCAGCCTTCCTTTATTAATCATTGTCACTAAATCTTCTTTTAAACCACTAACTTCACACGCGTTCACCCAAACCATACTTCTCAACGCTGCATCTCTACTGCATTAACTCTACTTTCATGTTTATTCTGCCATACATATACAGACCATTCTGCCATACATATACTGATGTTCAAAATATATTTAAATATGAATAGTTTTACCGATAAATAATTATATTAGAAATGCCTTAACTTTGAAATGAAAAAAGTTTGTGCAAATTCGTACGTGTAGAATTAGTTTCCCGGTACTCCCCCTGATTTCCCCAATTTTAACCCCTTTAGGGGATACATTTCAAAAAAATCCATTCTTAGTGGGAAGAATAAATAAGGGAATGCGGATTTTTATGGTGAAGAAGTCAAAAATGACAATTTATCTTCTTTGAAAACACATGCTACAGTCTAGTGCAAAGATATGTATCGAAAGAATCCTCTGGCCTCTCCTGGCTGCATTATCAGATTTAGCGATATTGTACTGTTGTGTGTTATTTTGTTTAAAAGGTATTGAAATAACTGCTTGTTCTTTTATGACTGCCCTAACAAACCAATCTACTTATAGTACTATTTGTAACGATGGCCGACGGATGAGGTTCAGTCAACCAAAGCTTTATATCATCGGGCGCGAGTATTGGCAATTTCCGAAGGTAAACCTATATGGTATAAACCTATCGGATGTAGTTTTATTAGGTTATAGGTTACTCTATTGTATTGGAAATCTGATTCCAATTATGATGTTTTGTATTCTGGAACAAACTATCAACTGACAATAGCTACGATACCAAACGTACTTAGTGACGTTAACATGTGTGATATTTTCTGCTTGCCTTTAAACAAAGGAGACCCTTGTCTATATAGCTGTGTGTTTGTTTTTTTACATAGCCAAAGTAATTTAAAATGAGGGAAAAACAGATTAAGCTACAGGTAGGTATTTTGAAAAAATACGTAGTCAATATGGTTTAGATAGATAGTCTTATCTTACTCATCATTATCAGCCGCAAGACGTCCACTGCTGGACAAAGGCCTTCCCCAAGGTTTTCCACAACGATCGGTCCTCTGCTGCTGTCATCCAGCGGTTTCCCGCGACCTTTATCAGATCGTCAGTCCACCTTGTGGAAGGTCTGCCAACACTTCGTCTCCCGGTTCGCGGTCGCCACTCTAGAACCTTTCCGCTCCAACGGCCATCAGTTTCTTATCTTACTAATACTACAAAACGAAATTTTGGATATTTGTTGCTCTATCGCTCCAGAACGATTGATTCCTTTTTCGTCGTATTCCTGATTGGATACATTCTTGTTTCGGCACATTCCTGTTTGGACGTATTCCGTTTTCGGCATATTCTTGTTTCGACACATTTAAGTAAATAAATTATACTATGAAATACTTGTAACTTGCGTAATAAAATAAAATAATATTTTTAGTCAAATATTTTATTTAATCAATTGAAATAAAAGACAAAAACAAACAGTACCTACACTGATTACTTAAAATAATTGGGCAACTAACTAATCAAAGTTGGCAAAGCCTATTAACTATTAGGATTGATTTCATTTGTTATATTATTATATAATGATTTATGCCGAAAACGGAATGTGCCGAGACAAGAATATGCCGAAAACGGAATAATATCCAATCAGGTATGTGCCGAAACAAGAATATGTTCAAACCTAGGATACGATGAAAAAGGAATCAATCTCCAGAACGGCAGAACGGCAAAACGGCAGAGAGTATGGCTGCGTGTATATCGCGTGTCAAATGTGGATAAAGCATCCGTCACTGTTGTACGTTACGTGTCAAAAGGTGACGGATGCCTTATCCTTTGTCACGCGTCATGTCAGGGTATGAAATTTGAGAAATGAAATTATTGTAAAAATGAACTTACCTACTTTACAAAAAAACCTCTTATCTTATGACGCGGGTTATCCTTTTTTAAGTTTTCGTGTATTGTTTCATTTATTTCATTCTAATCGTGTTATACCTTATAGACAAATTAAATACCTTCGTTTCTTCGCTTCGTTGACAATCTCACATAAACTAACCTACTTAGTTCCAAAGTAATCTTAAGCTCTAGGCTTATATTATGGAGTACTAGACAACGATATACATACTTATATAGAGAAAACCTTAAATCATAAACGTTAACATAATCTCAAGTTTCAATACAATTACTAAACTGAAAAGGTTCCTATTCAAATACATATCCCACTGTTTAAAGCTACTAATGAAGTCGTGTATTCAACAAGATGTCTACAAGACCTTCCCGAAAGCATCTCTTATCTTATTACGACAACAAATTTCGCTATCCTCAATGCCTTAGCTATCGGCACTTACCCAGGACTAAATTACTGAAGATAACCTTCCCTTAATCCAATCCGGAGATCAAAGCGGCCGATACTGGAACGTCTTAATTGTAGTTCTGAAGGTTTCCGACGGGTTTTGGGTATTTTGTAGACATTGTTTGGAAATTGATAGGTTTTCTGTGTTAAATTTGTTGAAGTATTCGCTATTTTGATGATGACACTTTTGGTGATATGTATAAATAGTAATTTAGAGGTTTTTTGCAACTGTGATTGTGGGATTTGTTAGGCAGTGACATAAATTCTTGTAACAAAGACAATATTACTTAAACCCTTTTTCCAATTCACAAAATCTTACAACTTGTGTCTTGTTACCGTTTTAAAGTGGTATAAGAATTTTCGAATGTTTTCCGTAAATTTTCGGATTTACCTCTCGGATAGATACAAAACTTTGCACTCTCTGTTTATAATAATTACAAAACTTGAAAACTCTTTATATATCTCGCAAGACGCATATTTAAATAACTCCGTAAAAATCGACATCAATCACTTCAACCAATCGACATTTCTCAGAAACCATCTGGCATATCAGAAAATGGCCGCCTGTCAGTATGCACGGTAGACCGCAAGGCCAGCATCGTATCGTCAATATACAACGACGTGTCCCCCACCAAGCCTCGGGACAACATCAGTCCAGCGCCGTCGCAGCACAGCTTCGAAGAGTCTGCTCCGCGCGTGCTGAGAACGGAGTCCTTGAGGACTTCTTTTGGAGTTCCTGGAGGTAAGGTCTTATTATGTAACTTTTTTTTTCTGAGAAAAGGATCTTTAACATATGTAATGTTAGTGTCTGCCAGCGTTACACAAGTGGGCCTAAGGTTATTAAGGATCACCGTATGTATGCATTTAAATTAACTTCATTTATTGAAATACTACTATACAACTAGTTAAAAAAAAAACCTGTTGTCGCTTCGCTGTTGTAGTATAAATGTTCAATGGATTTAAGTATACAAAAAAAGTGTTTACTTTAATACGTTATTACATTTAATATATTATAAATAATGATTACTCCTAAGTATACATAATATTTGTAAACATTAGGTAAAATTATTACTTCACTGTATAAAGCTGAAACATAACACAAGCTCGATTTTAACACGTCGTATCCTCTAAAACTCAAGATTAACTGCCTGACTTGAAGACTAATAAACTCCTTTACGATTCATTAACGCTCTCTTGAAGTTAACTCAGTTATGTAGAATCAGTTGAGGGATGTGGTCTTCGTATGTAGTAGTAAAATCAACACGACATAAATACAGACAAACGCATATGCGTTATTGCACCGGTAAAGAGTTTGGGCGCTTTTAAAAATTTACCGGCGTGCGGCACGGTATGGCACGATTTTACCGTCTTGATAAAGTAAGAGACCGGGCCCTAACATGAATGCGTTTATCGCGTGATAAAGTGTGGATAAGGCATCCGTCAACTTTTGACACGTAAATAAGTACGACAGTGACGGATGCTTTATTCACATACGAGTATGACACGCGATATAGACGCGGCCATACTAGGCCCACTGGATATTAGGAAATTGTATGTAGACGCTTTTCATATACGGCCCACGTTTGAAAATTCACTATTTACCACGTACGTTACCTTTGGTACTATTTTTTAAATCCAATTGAGCGTCATTTTTTGTTTGTAATTTATACGAGGTTACACCAATGACAGTGGAACTATTGCAGGGTCACAAACACCATCTTCATCCTCCATCCTATCACCAAGGTGCATTTCCATTGTTGTGTTGGTTCTGTGGATAAGATAAGCGGTGAAATGACTAACATAGTGGCATTCTATAATGAATTTGTAGTGTTGAGTTAAGAATTAAAATGTCCGTGGTTCCACTCAGATTCCACTTAACATCAGGTGCCCCTGTTGCCTTCTTTATGCCGTAAAAATAAAGAAATACTATGATAATGCATGTACGAAGCGGTTCAGATATTTCAGAGTGATTTTGTATTTCCCCAGATCTTAGCAGAAGAGCTTCTGTAAAAGTCGTTGCGTTTGAAAGTCAAGCTACAAGCCCTGGAGAAGGTTTAGGCAATGGAGTAGTGCCAGTAAAACCTAAAAGTCGCAGTGGATCCATTATAGGAGCTATAAGCCCTATAATGGGCACAGGTGAGTTGTTCTTAAAGTTAAAATTTAAGATGACCAAATTTTTCAAAACAAAACATTTCAAAAAAAAGTTTCAGTGGAAATTTGTTTGATGATTACCTAAAAAGGTTGTTTCAATAGGTAATGGGGTTTAAATACCAATGTTTGTTCTAACGATTATTTATTGTTTTCTTTAGAAAGCACCTCGGGGCTAGAACTGTCTCTAGATAGTATTGAGCAAATGGAATTGCTACCGCCAACACTGTTTTCTAGAATGTTAAGTACTATTTCAACAGAGTCACAAATGCAAAGTTAGTTGGCAACAAAAAAGTCGTGATTGTGGATTACGTTTGTGGTTTGATTATTGTTTTGTTCAATTTCATATGCAGTTTTTTCCATTGTCTGTCCCTTTTTCACAGTTTCATTGTTCATTTTATCAATGATTTCTTCAACTAGATTGGTACTTGGAGACAGCCAATCGTTTCATTATAACAGACATGGCATATTGTTTATTGCAGACAACTTACTCATTACCTTGTTACTCCCAAATTTCGTTTGATATTTAAAAATCCTGATTAAGACTATGTGAAATTTTAATTCTCCAGCTATACCTGGAGTTCCAACCAGATCTCGGCCCTCGAGTAAAATGACAAAGTACGTCGAATGTTGGGGAGCTGACAAACCCTTTGCCAACATTACTGATTCCACTCTCGCTAAGAACATTGGCATATCTGTAAGTATTTTACTTTGATACTCTTTTATCTTGACTATTATCATTCAAGCAATTTGCATTAGCGGTTCTTATGGTTCCTTTTCTTTGATTTATATGTTGTATTTTTCAGAGTCTCGCGATGATAGAACAAAATTTACTACCACAAAGGACGACTTGCTGCGATTCTAGGTTAGTTTGAGCTCAAGTATTATTATTTATACATTTAACATCCTCATCTGATTGGTGGATCAAAGTGGTGGGGCAAATAATTCGTTATCTTAAAGTTACCAAGGTACAATGTGTTTATAACAAACCCCTTCGACCAAATAGTTTTTGCTGTTATTTATTTTTTGAACTCACTACAAGAATATCTTATGAGCCACTTCATTTAATTTCTTCTTTTATATCTTTCACATCTTCATCATAAGTGCAACCAATGCTCCTTTTAGCATCTAATATGGCATTTTAACCTAGTAAATATGTACTTATATCACATTACAGTAGCAACACGGAAGGCATGAGTCGTGTGACTCTATGGTTCACCCGCAGTAGGCAAGAGTCGCAGTACCGCAACCAGCCTGACGCGCACTTCAAGTACAACGTCGCTTGCGCAGCGCTACTGTTCCTGCTGCTTGCTGTTATCCAGATGCTGACCGTGCACAAGTAAGTTCATTTGAAAGTAAAAAAGAGAGCAAGGAAGAAAGTTCCCAAAGGTAATTTGAGGATAAATCGTAGGAGGTATCGCCATGATCACCGGAGAACTTCAAATATCTGTGATAGGTTACAGTGTAATCTTAAGAAAGAAATGTTTTTTTTCTGCAAGTAAACAACAGAGCACTAAATAAGTAACCTAAGACTATGCGATCTCTGCCTATGCAGTTAATATAGCAGTAGGTAATAGGACACACAATAAAGTAGAAAAAATTAGAAGAGCGAGTTCTCTTACAGTCCGCTCACTAGTTGGTAGCAATCGGGGCCTGAAGCGAAGGGCGCCACGCATCTCTTCTCCCGCCTGCAGTTTATAGTGCCGTCCCGTACTAGCACTTTGAAAAGCTTGGCTTTCAACTCGCGCGCGGGCTATAGCACAGCTACTCGTACAGTAGCTGGTCACTTTTGTACCGAGTCATCTTAATGCCTTTGACAGATTAGTACAGCAGTCCAAACATGATATTACAGTGATAAAGTACAATCGGTTAAATGGAACCCTCACCCACCAACCCACCATGGAACTGTGCCACCGTTATAAAGCAAATCGTAAGAATTTGTCAAACAAAATGTCAAAGTTCTATAAAATACATTTAGCCGTACATAAATACCTACTAGGAGGACTCAATCTTACTGAAATTGTATCAGTATTCTGCATAAACAACCAGCTTATACTCGGGCTCACCAACCTCGTAGGGTTTCCTAATATTACCAACGTTGTATTTCCAGGGGCATAGTCCTGTACGCCTCGTTTGGACCGACCTTGTTTACCCTCATGGTGTTCGTTTACCTATCCTGGTATGACGGAAACTTCCGGCTACGTCCTCTGTCAGACGTGCCTGTGCTGTCAGATGAGCTGTATGCTGATAATTGCACTAAGCCTGGGCAGGTAGGTAGCTCTTTCACTAGCTGATTTCAAGACCAAGTTAATAAGCTTCAACTTGCTGGGTCTACATGTTTTGAGACTATTTATCAAAGTTAACCATATTCATCTGGTATTCATACGTATAAAACTAAACGGTTAAATATCTTACCAATTGCAGGCGAAAGATTGGATGTTTGTAATTCACTCATGCCAAAACGGATAAACGACAAAGTTAATAATACTAAACGAGTTGAGAAATTGATACTGTATGAAGTTAAATAAAAAAATTGTAAGGAGTGTGGTTGTTCTCTCCACTTTAATTACATACACCTAGAAACATTTAAATTTCAATTTATTGTATATTTAAAGATTTTTTGATGTATATGTATTTTAATGATTTCAGGTGGTAACCAACAACAGGTACATAAGGATCACCATGTTCTTAGTCTCTGTTCTCCTAATAGGCGCTTGCGCAGTGATCAATCTGGTAAGTAGGTAGTATAGATACCTAGTCTTACATTAAATCATTGTGTTTAAATTCTTAACTGGTATCTGGACCCGTATTATGGCCGCCTTTATCGCGGTGGATGAAACACCCGTCTCTTTCGCACCTATATATGTGTTACGGTGGCCTTTGACGTAGAGACCTAGTCGTGTTGTTCTCATTGTCATTATTTTTATTTTTAAGTTTAAGGTTTATTGACATTGCATTTGTAATAATTTGAAGTTTAGCTAGTTTTAAGAATTAATTATTTCAATTTGTTATTTAAATTCAAATGGTTTATTGCATGTCACATTACAAGTATTCAAAGATGGAATTACGAAAAGGTATTCATGTGGCGCCCTGCAAGGGCACAGCAACATGAGACGGTAGGGCTTATTGTTAACACGATACATTACAATTATACTTAACTTAAGTATTGCACGGAGAATTAACTATTACAGGAGTTTGAATTAAAATGAAGTAATAAATACAATAAAAGGCAAGTACAGAATTATTCATTGCCAAATTTACTGTTGAAAAAATCACTTATACTATAGAAAGATTTATTACCTACTTAAGAATAATTTTAATTGATTTATAAACTAATATCGGCTTATCTATGTTTATGTATTTATTACTTTATTGTCTGAATATTACTTAATGTAACTTATTTTAAAATATTATTGTATTTTATTATGGGAAAAAATGACCTTCCGCTGGAGTTTCTTGCGGCGCTTCTCCGCAATGATGGTCTTGTTCGAAGCGCTAGTAGATTCACTCTATATTACCGACGTGTAAAAGAGCCCTGGTGTGGTCTATTTACGGTTACCTATCTGGACTCCGGAAAATGTTTGTCCTTTTGGTTCGACAAATATTATTCGACGATTATGGTTTGGGTATTTTTACGTTTACCCGAAAGATCAGTTCGAATATTTTAATTTAGTCATTTCTTGTTTTGTTTTTTTACTGATTTGACTAATTATCTATTCCTTATTAGTGTTTTGTCAGGTTTATAGGTGTTTGTCGCTGTTATTCTAGAACTTCTAATCTAACCCAACCTATTTTACTGATAGCAGTTCGTTACTGATTATTATGCTATCGTACAATTATGCCATAATAAATTCGGCGGAAGGTATATTCTGCTACATAAAATTCTGCGAAATGAAAGTCGGCGATATTAGTATTCTGCTATTCAAAATTCTGCCAAATGATTGTTATGCGTTATGACAGTTATGCTAAGTATACTATTATGCTAAAGTATCATTCGGCTAAAAATGTTTCTGCGATAACTGATATGCGAAATGTATTTCGGACAATCGATAATATGCCAGATGAAGGGAACCCGGATTGTCAATTATTCTATTTCCCATTTCTGATTTTACCTTAATATCCTTTGCCAATGTAACGGCTTGGTTTGTTTGATATTTTTTGGTTTATATCAGTTAAAAATAAGCTTACATATCCAAATCGGTTCATCTTGATCGTTTGCATTCTCTGGATAGATTACAAGAATAAAAAAATACCTCGTAGGCCAAGGCGGGAGCAGAGCTTGGCCTTGCCCTTCTAACCTAATCTATCCGAGTCAGTCCTGCCCTAATTCATTTTGCTACTAACACTAATTACAAGTAATATTTTTGGAGCTTAAATGAATATTTGACGTAACGTAGCAAAATCTATATGTAGCATTGATGAAGTGAAAAATGGGTTAAGAAACAAAATACATAACAATACATAGGGCAAGTGACTACACGGAGAAAATTTGCTCTGACTAAATATGTTTAGTCAGAGCAAATTTTATCCGTGTAGTCAGGTGTCACGTGTTTACTTAATGTCAAATAGTGAAATAAAAAATTGACGAATCGTGCCATTGGAGGAACGATAAAAAGATTCATTCATTTACTGAATGTTTTGAATATTGAATTTTGACGGTGGATTTGCAATTTTTTTTTTAGATAGTGAAATAATAAATGGCTTCCCCATACGATAAACTTTTATACGTACTTTTTTCGTGTTGTGGAACCGGTAAAACATATACAAGCGTCAAATTTAGTAATAGATAGTACAAACCCTATAGAAAAACAACAAGTACTAAAAAAAAATTAAGTCTGAGTTGGGCTTGACCTCCCTCAAGTGTCCTGAACCCTCAGAGCGCCTCCTACTTGATCACTTTTTAAAATAACACCTCAGCTGTATGCTGATTAGTATAAAACAATCATAAAACTATTCCAGTTTCATTCCAACATCGAAAACGCACCTATCGACGTTCCTGAGGCTCTGACGCATCCAAACAGCACCACTTCGACGACGTCATCTCCAGATATCGACAGAATAAGGATCTTCGAATTAGAAACAGCGCCAGTAAGTAATTTTTCCTAAACTCGTATAAAAATACAAAAATTGCAAACGAATTTCTGGCCTATTTGTCGGACTATACTGTCACGAACTTTATTTCATGGACCACTATAGAACCTTGTCGCAAAGTAACGATTGCCTTCATCGTTACTTTGCGCCATGTCATTTCTATCTCGTCACTTGACGCAGTCATCATGACAAGGTTCTATAGGGGATCAACATTTAAAGGCCTTGATGGTACAGTCAGCCTTATAAAGTGGCTGCACACTATTGTATGTCTGGTTGTTGTTTCAGTTTCTCTACAGCTCCGTGCTAACCTTGGCGTCAATATCAGTGTTCCTGCGAGTCGGCTTCGTGCTGAAACTGCTAGTAATGTGCCTGGCTCTAGCCACTCACATCACTCTCTTTGCATCCGTTGAGCTATCCAACCAGTTCACGGCGGATTTCAATACTGGGTGAGTACATTAAAATCTTTATTTCTTTGCCAAAGTTTACTTTCATTATGTTAAGTATTTAGGTCATGTTATAAAGCCAGATGGACGGACGCTTATTGAACGGCTAGGATGGCTATGGCTAGCACAAGACAAGTTGTCTATGACTTGTCTGTCGTTCTATAATTTATCCTTTTCTAAATAGTCTATAAGAATAGAGAAGCTTGGAGCGAGAAAAAATATTTGCTAGCAGCTCAGATTAAACTTGTGAAGTCCTTCAAGTATCTGTGATCAATCAAGATGTGCCAGAAGTTATAGTTAGTTTTCACCCCAGAAGACCCCCAGGGTCTAGTTCTGCATTAGTGAAATCAAAAATGAAGGGTCCCACCGGATACCGGACATATAAACCTTTGTCACCTACTTGTTACCTATGTTGACGAAATAAAGGAAATTTGCCTCCAATAAAGTTGTTATAAATGATTTAGCTTAAAACGTCTCATTCCAGGTCTGCCCGACTCCCATTTGCGTCCAAAGCTGGTTTGGTGTTGGTGCTGGTGGCAGCACTGCTGCATGTGCTAGACCGACAGATCGAGTTCACCTCGCGAACCGACTTCCTGTGGAAGGACAAGCTGACCCAGGAGCAGGAAGAGGTTGAGACTATGCGGGGCATCAACAAGGTGAGGTTCTGAGATCAGGTTTATTTCGGACGGACTTTCTGTGGAAGGACAATGTCAAACAGGAGCAATGAGGTCGAGATCATGCAAGGAACCAACAAGGTGAGGTTCTGAGATCAGATATGTCTCGCGGACGGACTTCCTGTGGAAAGACAAGCTGAATCAGGAGCAGGAAGACGTTGAGTCTGAACTTTTGTAAAATATTGGCTTCTATTTCACGAATCTATTTCAAGAGATTATTATCATTTTTATGTACAATGACTGTATAACACACAATTATTACACCAAGCGTAAGCGTACCTTGGCGTGCTTTAAGTACCGAAAACTAAATACTTAAATCTTTAACATCTCCGCTCCGATATTATTTAACGTATCAGATTTTATACATTAATGTGTATTTGGAATTCCTGTATACCATTATAACAAAATCATTCAGGGCCGCTGAAAAAATATTCGACAATATTGTTTATACACACTTACTCAATGCCCTTTGTTATCATTTTCAGATCCTCCTGGAGAACATCTTGCCTGCCCACGTCGCGCAACATTTCTTGACGTCCGTAGCATCAGAGGTAAGTTTATTGTTCATAATAAAACAAACGATGTAGTACTATTTCATAAATAGAAACAACACACAACTTTTAAATAGCGTATGTGCAGAACGCTCCTCCTCCTGCAGAACCTTGGCTCCTGCCAACGCTACTAACGTTTCAATTTTCTGTCGACTCGAAATGTATGGAGTTGACACAATCTGTCGGTCATTCTCCAGAATTGTGTTCTCAGTCTAATTAACACCGCCCTTTTTTTCCACCTGCTTTTTGATAAATTTTATACTAAATGTAGTAATATATCGACCATTCAAACTATAATATTTATTGGGCACTTAATTATTATTAGCGGTTAATGAACTAGAAGGGTTTTAATTATTTGCCCCACGCGCGAATTAGAAAAGTTACGCGTTAATTAGAATTACTTGCTCGTGAATTAGAAAAACTGCGCGTTAATTAGATAAAATTAGAATTAGTTGCTCGCGAATTAGAAAAACTACGCGTTAATTATATAAATTTGCTACATTTTAGGAAATAAGACAATTATACATAACATACAGACATTCAACTATAGTATGTAGCTTAATTATTGTGGGTTGTTTTAATACATAATTTGTACAAATATGAAGAATGATGGCGGGTCTCTAGGATTTTCATCGCATGATTAGAATGACAAGTGTCACTTTTTGAGAAAATGCAACTTTTTAATGCGGTGAGCAAAATTTTTAACTTTTCAAAAGGAGAAATATGCTAGAAAAAATAAAATAACCCCTAAAGATCATATTGTTCAAACATTTAAGTACATAGATACGAGCATAAGGTTAAGATTTTAAGGAACCTCTAATAATATATCAGTTTGACATAGTATTATTAATCATCATAGTACTATTAATTATCTTACGAAAATTGTAGTAAGTATAGGGACCCGCCATCATTCTTCCGGGAGTTACTTTTTTGTAAAAAGTGTGAATTCATTTAAACTGGTATAAAAGTTTTTATTTCTAAATTCTTGCTTAAGAATTTAGAATTAAAAAGCTGTTATAAATGTACCAAAAAGCGCTTTTTACTACTCTTAAACTAATTAACGCGATCACTTTTCACGCGTGAATTAGACGTGTGTATTAGGGATTCTTGATAAAAAAAATATAACTTCTTGTAGGTACATCTGATAAACTTCAAAATCCAGTAACTGTTAAATACTGAGGTCCTTAATGTATAGAATAATTTACAGAGCTATAGAGTTATTGGTTGATTTTAAAAACGTGAACGTGTGAATTAGAATTTACGAGAACCAAAACGTGCGAATTAGATACTTACGTTTGTAGTCAGCGATCCACACAACACTAACACGTCTTTACCTCAAGAGGGTCTCGACACGACTGGCGGCTCACGCGAAATGCGTTAGCGATGTCTGTCTCTTTCTTCAATGGCCTTGCACGGACAACAATGAAAGCTGCGCGTGAATTAGTACACGTCTCGAGACATCTTTACTTTATTTTATATCTTAGTGTTAAATTAATAAATACACTTGGTAATTTTTTTGCAATGAGGACGTCTTATCTTTTATTAAATAAAAATACTTTCATTCATCTTTCCTTTTGTATATGATCGGGGTAAATTAGGAGAATGGGGCATTGATGTTTTTTTTCTCCTAGAAGGGTATTGAATATTTACTTGAAAATTCATGTACACCTCAATACAAGTACCTTCTACAATCAAAAAATATAAATTATACAAAATTCAATAGTTTTATATTTTTAAAGCCCGAGGACATACATAGATAGATATACATAGAAAGTCATTCTCCAGACAGCCATGTCTGGAGAATGACCGCTGTACGATATGTGAATTCTATAGGTACTATCAGTCCAATGAAACCCTGAGCTACCATAGAAGAGTGTCACATTGACAATATAAAACAATTTGTTTCATACTTCTTACGACTTGAAGAATAACGTTACTGTGTGTTCTATGGTACGTCAGGGTTCAATTGGGCATAGAACATTATGTCGATTTTTGAAAATCGTTTACTTAGCGTTATGCATCTTAACTAGGCCCCCAAATTGCTTATTCAACATAAACTTAAATTAGTGCATGTTCAGCTACCTTACAGAAATGGTATCCTGCCTTTTGGCCGAAATATGTTTTGCCGAATGTATCGTTTCCCAACTGTTTCATTTGCCAACCCACTTTTTTCTGAAACTGTAAATATTTCATGATTTATTAAAAATATGTAAATATTGTATATTGTCTAGGGGACACGGTTTCTGTAGGAGAATGTATTGAAACTTTGTATGTGGTGTGGTTGTCTTGCACTGTCATAGGAAAGTATATATATATTTTTTAAATATATATACATATTTTATATGAAAAAATTTTTTATTACTACTACTTATTACTCCCTATGAAAATTCTTAGTTTTGACACATTTTCTTGCACAAGCTACGCTTGAATGTTTTTTATTTTTATTTTTATTTTATGTTAAATTCATTGTTTTATATCATGCTAGGTTAAGCTTTATAATTGTATAATATCATATTAGTAGTACCTATTTTAAAAAACGACTGACTGTTGAGTTTCTTGCGGCGTTTCTTCTCAGCAGTGGTCTCTTGCGAAACGCTGATAGATTTTGACGTGTAAAAGTGCCCGTGCGGCCTACTTACTGAATAAACATCTTTTATCTTTTATCTTTTTTTATCTTTTATTTCCGTACTCTCGTGTAGAATTCTATAGGTATTAGTTTAGTTTTTAAGTTTTAATATGTTCAGTTACAGTAAAAGCGGGTTGGCAAATGACACGGTTGGAAAACTTCGATTAGTTATTACATGTTCAAGTTGCTTTACCAAAAATGTAGTTTTGTTCGATACAAATTAAGTTACAAATTCCTAAGGAAATTTTCTAGATGATTATTTCCTTAAAACACTCTCTACATTGCCCATCTTTACCGAAAGGTACAGTGCTACCATTTTCCTAATAGCCATTGTCAACCTTCGTTTTTCTATGACACGCGAGTGACAAATATACTGTCATTTGCGAGTGCGAGCATGATAGCAATAGCGAGCCGAAAGCCATTAAGAAGCTAATGCCTAAAACTGAAAACGATTACGATTGCCAGTGCGTCAGGCATAAAGCCTTCTTGGAATAGATCTCCCTGATGCTGATCCCGACTTAGCTTCTTCTCCAGGAGGACCTTTACCACGAGCGCTACTCCAGCATCGCCGTGATGTTCGCGTCCATCCCCAACTACAAAGAGTTCTACGACGAGACCGACGTCAACAAGCAGGGGCTCGAGTGCCTGCGCCTGCTCAACGAGATCATCTGCGACTTTGATAAGGTCAGTTTTTTAAGAGGCAATAATGACATGGATGGCTTTATGTGCTTCCGCGCAAAGAATGTCAGATGGAGATAAATAATAAATAAATATAAATATTAGAGGACAATCGTACACCAAACATCCATAACTCAGGAATAAATAATCGTGCTCATCACACAAATATCTGCCCTTACCGGGATTTGAACCCAGGACAGCTAGCTTCGTAGGCAGGGTCAATACCAACCAGGCCAGCGCGTCGTCAAATAGATAGTTCGCAAGCGCCTTGATAGCAGCGTCGAAGTCAATTTATTGCTGTTCACTTTAAAACCACAACATTTTTTGGATAAATGGTTTACCAGGATTAAGAAGTTACATATACTCAACTATTTATTAAAAAATCATCGTTAAAGATTATAGGGTATCGAAGATTCAACCAAAAACATGCAAAGAATGAGTCACGTTTGAAAAATTAAACTATAAGGATTATATAAATCTACCGTGTTTCACATTCATCGTGTGAAGAAAATAATGATCAAGTTAATTATTTCCAAAGAACAGGCACAAATGCATAATGGTTAATGCGATGCAGTTTGCGGAACACTACTGACTTTATCATAATAATCTGGCTTCTTAACCCTTCTCGCAAATAAAAGCGTCCCAGAAGGACCGGTTCGAATCTGATGTTTATTAAATAGAATGCTGGTATAACTAGGATGATTATTACCAACGTCAATTACTACTTACTGATATCGGCGAGGAGAGCTGCGCTGTTTTTTTCTTAGCACACTACTCTATCTCGCACTGCTCTGGTAGAGATTCACCTTTAGTTAATTATTCTATTTTGGTATTTTACAGCTCCTACTAAAGCCAAAGTTCAGCTGCATAGAGAAGATAAAAACCATCGGCAGTACTTACATGATTGCTTCGGGCCTAAGACCAGGCAAGGAGGATCAGACCGTAAGTTTGAATGAGAAACGTTTTTTTTTCTAAATGTTTAATGACTTTTATTTACCTACGTGTAAAGAGCCATTTTTACGCCGTCGTCAATGCATACGTGTAATTATTTTCTTGTTACACATGGAATATCAAGTTAAGAAATTGTTTACAAATTAACACAATGCTTCTAAATTATGAAGTCAATCAGTTGTACAAAAATTACTTTAAAACGATGTTAATTACATGCATTAAAATTTGTTAATTTTAAAAATCGTGTCTTTGGTGTATTGTATTAGATGGTCACTATCACTTATTACTTTGTACATTATATAGTCCATCCGGATCAATACCACCATCTTATCCTTTAACCTAGCGGCAGTGTTCATATTATTGTATCCTGGCATGGAGATAAGAAAACCGGTGAAATTACTAGCATAGAGGCATTCTATCTTATTCCTCAAGGTTGGCAACGCATTGCAGTCTTAGGGCCGTATTAATAAAGTCATCTTGACGGTGAGGCCCGTCACAAGATACGTCAAAGTAAATTTTCGACACATCTCGAGACGAGCATTTGAGTTGAGATCAGTTTATTAATACAGGCCTTAGTACCTATTGGAATGCTTTGAGAATGCAAATGTGTATGGGTCACAGATCCTACTTACCATCAGGTGGCCTGTGTGCTCGTTTGCCTTCTCCATGATATGTAAAAATAACCTTTATTTTCAGGATGCGAAAGGTAGAGAAGAGCATACAGTGGCGATACTGGTAGAGTTTGCCTTCGCCCTCATGACTATCCTGGACCAGATCAATCGGGAGTCCTTCCAGAGATTTAAACTAAGGATAGGTACGTAAATTGCGTTATAATAAAAAAAACTGTTTCTCCGTTTGGAATAGTCTGTGTGAATATTTAGGTGCCTGAGCACAAAAGTACTAGAAGATGACTAAAAATTTAATAGAAAAAATGCTCTAATAGCGAATATATATACACCGTGTTTTTTTTGATTTACGATAACTTCGGCATATTACTAGGTATATCTATAGAAACTAATTGGTAGATTAGATTTTTAAATATTGCAAAAAAAAATTTTTTTTCTGTTTAGAACAAAATAATGAAATCTTTTATCTTTGGTCATTCTAAAAGGGCCTTTAGAGTTACCTAGCTAATAATCAGTGTCAAATACGTCTATGTTGGCGTGACATACACACACAAGTAAAGATAACACTTGACAGGTACAAGTCACTTTAGATTGACGCGTATACAAACCTAACAATTGGAAACTCTTTACTCATACGTATTAAAAGAAAATTGTTGTTATCAATTAAGAGCCTTTAACACTAGTTTAACGTGATTAACAGATTAAATTTAAAAATTAAATATCTTTAAAACTGTTAGACTTATCATTTGTCTGTCTTCGGGAAATTAACTTTGTTTGACCTAAAGAACGTTCCCTTAAAGTTATCGTAAATAAAAAAAAACACGGTGTATACATATATATACATATATATACATGTATAAAAAAATACTTATCTGTTTAATATATCAAACAACAGTGGTCCAGCAGTCAAATAGATATTGAATTGCTTCAACCAATGTTGACAGAACTAACATCAGCTGCGAAGTTAATGCTTCCTCTGCCTCTTGATTTTATTTAATGCATAATAATAGTTATGTTCATAATAATGAAAACAGCGCCAACTATGCAATTAAGGTATAATCCAAAACCAAGAGGACTTGATTGAAGTACCTTACTAAGTTAGTAACGAGTTAATTTGCTAGTGCACAGTGTCACCGATAGGGGTCGCTGTTATAAATAAATAAAAAATGTTAAATTTTATTATAACATTACTTGCGAATAATACACGATTCAAATGGCACGAACTAAGCCTCTCTTTACATCTCTCTTAAAAAAACTCCAATCCGTCCTCGAAGTGACAATTTAGTAGAGCTACCTGACAGGGCAAACATGATCAATGGGTCTAATTAAGATAATGTTTATCAATGTGAGTAAACGTGTATAAAACTTCCGTCACTTTCTGATCAGTATGTAAGTGTGAGAGTGAGGGGTGCTTCATTCATCTCTCTAGGTCTAGGTTGTAATCAAAGCCCCTAAAAGAAAAAGCAACACAGTGGCGTGACTGGCGTGCTTTGGTATGCTTTAAATCATGTTGAACCTTTGTTGACTATGATATGATACTCCAGGTTTGAACCACGGGCCCGTAATAGCTGGTGTGGTGGGAGCTCAGAAACCTCAGTACGACATCTGGGGGAACACCGTGAACGTGGCTTCCAGGATGGACTCCACGGGCATCATGGGGAGAATCCAGGTCACAGAGGACACCGCCAAGTAAGTACTGGAGTATCAGGTCCATCAACCTGGTGATATTGCGACATGTAAATATTTTTTTATAAAATCTTAAGTAGCGTATTAGGTGTATCAAAATGTATGGGAATGTTGAATTATATCCAGATTTGAAACTAGAAGTAAATTAGGATTTTTCGTACAGTGACCTTTAAAATCATTTATTTTAAAAACCGTTGTAGGTAAAAACGACGGCCATATTTACAATTAATATAAGAAAGTAATAGAAGCCAAGTATTTTTACGCATGGAACTGATTGTCAATAATTAAGTTTCAAATATGAATCAGGGGTAGATATTATAATTATTTTCGGCCATAGCCATTACAGCAATATTGGTTTTACCAAAAGATTATGCCAGGGTTTCTATGAAATCTGCTACCATCCTTAATAAAGCTGTGTGTACGTGTGTATCGGTAATAGGTATTTTTAAGTTAAACTCAAATTACTATGGCGCTGATTCCAAATGTTAGCCAATTCAGAATTATGCTTTACCAAACATGACAGTTTTACAAAAGCCCAAAACAATGTTTGCTTTAGTAAACTTTCAGCTCAAAAATACCTATCAAACGAGGTAATACACATAGGCTTTTGGAAGGTGGGGACAGGATTTGGATTATTGCATAATTTTTTAAACTCCTGTAAAAATACAATAGCAATGATGTAAGATAACTTTGCTTGTAAAGTTTTTTAGGCGTTCTCTGTTGTTATTTTTTGTAGAAAAAGAACTGCTGAACATAATTTATTTACAAATATAATCACAACCCGTGAACACACATATAATTTGCTTTACTTTGATAAAAATACCTACCGATTTAAAATTTAGTTATAAACCATAAACAATCACCAACGAACAACCATAATGCATATTATTACATTAACGAAGGATTTGTTCGCCGGCCAAAAAATTTATCATTTTAAAATCCATTATGAGTTTATGGGCCTTAAGTAATAATTAATTTGAGTAATTTTATTGTGGTTTCTTATTTTTTAATGTTTTGTTATTATTTTATTTATTTTACTAATTTACTAGTTCGATTGCAAGTTTCTGTTAACACCATCCTTAACGGTAATAATCACCTAGTACTGAATTGTTAATATTATTATTGTTATTCTGTCTTCTTATTCTCAATTTTTTGTTGTATTAAAGTTCGTGTACATTTCTGAAGCTTTAATTTCTTTTACTTTGACATAACATGCAATGTAATATAATTATATTATATAATTAATTAATTGTCTGCAGGGTCCTCATGAATGCTGGGTACACTTGCGAATGCCGAGGACCGACCTACGTCAAAGGAAAGGGTACATTGACGACATATTTCGTTAAAACACCCACCATCGGAGGTGCAACTTAGATTTTGAACTTTAAATTGCATAACAATGTGACAATTCCAACTTTATACTTAACAGCAGGTAATATAGTTTATATAATGTAAGTGGGATGTATTAGGTTTTTGAGAAGTATGAATTATGAGTTTCTTAAGATACTGTATTTTTCGTATTTCGTAGTTACTCGACTGGATGAGCCCTACAAGTTATTCAAGAGCAAATCCATTAGCAATTTAAAAAAAGGAGAGGTGCATTATATTGTTTGATTTAATAAATAAGGAGATTTATCGTCTATTATTATTAAGTTTTAACAATAAAAAGACATCACTACGTCGCAAGTTTGTAAAACAAAAAACATTGGTTAGTAATAAAAGAAAAAATAATGAAGTGTAATTAAATATAGATAATTAATATTTGTAAACATTTTTCAGTAAAAATGAATAATTAATTTACGTTGTGATCAATATGTTACGGTATGTATCAGTATTTATATTAAAAAGTAGGGTAACGGCAGCTAAAAATGAAATAGTAATTTTGTGAATATTTGTTATTTAACAGGCCACTTAATTAATTTAAATTGATGTTATTTAATAATATCTGAAGGCGATCGAAGTTGAAACCAATTTCATTTATCTTGACTTGTGTCGTTTGTCAAGTAAGTGTGAACTTTAATTTTAACAGTGTATTTTGTGTTATCACACACAATAGTGGTATTGATGTTTCCTTCCTAACTAAAATAAACTGTAAAAATATAGAGTTCATGAAAACTACTTGGTTTCGGTCGACTAAATATCATTTTAAAATAATATTTAAAAATGTAGGTAATCAATATTTTTATAATTCAGTAATATATCCCGACTATATAAAAATCATTTTACAGTAGTGTATTTTTAAAATATTATAGACAATTAATCAAGTGTAGAAATATGAAGAGGTTACTATAGGCCTAGCAAATTATTTTGATAGTAATTTATAAAAATATTGTCCCATTGTTTTTAAGAAAAATGGGTCTAAGACCTGATGACACAATTGCCAAATATAATTTTATGTCACAAGTAATAACTTATTTTAGCCATTAATTATTTTGTAAGTGAAAGTATAATACATACTATATTTATTTATTTTTTGTTGATTTTTGGATTGAACTTACAAATACGTTTTTTTTGAAGTTAGTTCTTGTAAGATGAATGTCAGTATTCAATGAAAAATAATTCAAAGCGTCTAATTTAGTACATTCACTTTTATTCCTGACAACACAATTATGCCATCGTTTCATCATTCATTTGTTGGGTTCATACTTTGGTTGCATAAGTCGAAAGGTATAGGTCTTGGCAGTATTTTGGCAGTTTTCAAGCAAAATAGATTTCAAGGATCAAAAATCTTTTTTTCATCTTACCCCGTACTCTGTAACTTTAGACTGGGCAGTATTGATACTTGATTGGTCGGTCGGTTGTTTAAATCATAATTATAATAATCCCATCTTATTTTTCTATATTATAATAAATAATGGAGTGACAAAACTGAGATTAACTTTTAAATAGGTAATGACAATATTATTTTATATAATTTAAATGTTTGAAGTAGTAATAAAATTACTTTGCATTTAATAGATAAAGGTACATTTTATAGATTAATATTCTTCTACTTTAGTTTTTTAATACTCATTAGTACGGTGCTAATTTATCAAGTAGCAGGATATTGTTTTAATCGTGTCGCTTAAAATATAAAAACAATTTAATATTGATTCTTCCGTACTACTGCGATCGATGTTCCCATAATACAAGCCTAGAACTTAGTTTGGGAACTTGGCTAGGTCAAATTGTGAGATAATTTTCTGTTTTTTTAATTCATAAGTGAGTTGTTTAAAAAAAAACCCTGGCATTCGCCACATCTCTCCCAATATCTAGTATGTTAACCCGAGGAACAGACGCGCATACATTTGTGGTGTGTTTGTGTGACTTTGACAAATTAATTTAGATACCTACCTTCAAATTCATCAGGGACTTTGTATGGTTGATCCCCATAGAACCTTGTCATAATGACAGCGTCAAGTGAAGAGATAGAAATTAAATAGGAATTAATCGTTGGTTTTAGCGACTAGGTTCTCTAGTGTCTACTAGGTCGGTCTAGTAAGTAACTGCAAACTTTAGTGCTTTGTCACTTTAAGGTCATGTTTGAAATACTGCACTAATCTGTTAAAGGTTTGAAAGCGACAAGGTACAAACGCGTGCAGATATTTAAAAGGCCCACTGTATTCGATTTCTATACATGTCTGTCTGATAAATATTAAAATTGTTTATTTACTCAATGTGCTCAGTTTTTATTAATAACTGTCATGAATGTCATGTTTTAAATAAAATAGTTTGATGTTAGATCTCTTCGTTTTAAAAGGTGGACACTATTGCGATTTTTACTTTTTATAATTAGTTTTATAATACAATGAAGCTTCATAATTACTGTATTAATGATATTTACTTTGTTCATTACGAGGTTCAGTGTATTGTAAAATTGTATTTTTTAATATTTTAAATTGGCAGGTTTGTAATCATCTAAGTATACAATTCATTACAATAAATAATAACTAGATCATAAATAATGTCAACTACTTACTAGTTTGGAGAGATTTAATTTTGAAATTTTTATTAATTCAATTAAATGATGTTGGATATTTTCTGTTTTATTTCTCTTTTACTGTTACAAGGAAGTCAAGGAATATATATTACAGTGTTATAAGAAAAGCATGGAAGAGAACTGAGTGCTTTTTTATCTATAAAATGAGGTGTGAGAATATTTTTTTAATGTTAGTTGAGACATTTTTTTCGTTTAGACCATGATCCAGCACAGCATTGATCACAGTATTATACAAACACCTAAAGGTAGGTATTATGTAATCTTAAATATATTTTCCTACAAAAAATTACAAAGAAACACCTACAACACCAACTTACATAAGAAAGTTCATCATCACAACATCATCCATATTTCGCCACATTAAAAAAACATGGCGCCTCAGCTCGCGTCATTTTTCAACGCCCACTGCGAATATTAAATCAAATTTCACGTTACCATTTTAGACGTCTGTCTCGTTCGACGGATATGTTCGAATGAATTTGAATTTTGAATTTCGAACGCGAAGTTAATTGGTAATTGCAGGTTGCGGGCCACCTACGCAGGCGTGATTTATTTCGGTAGAACCGCCTTGGTGGACTATTGTTTATCTGTGGTGCGTTTATTATCTATATTGCTCGTCTGCTTGGTTAAGGTGTGGTTAGATCGAAAAATTGGTAAACAAGTGGGGTAAGTCCGTAAATTATTAATGTGCAAAAATAAGGATTTTGTGTTGTAAGTTGCATAAGAAGGTTAATCAATTATGTTTTTTTTGTTATTGTAAGTCCCCCGAAACTTAGATATTAATAATTTGTGCAACTGCAAATGCAAAAGCTGTACCTATCTTGTCTAGGGTACACCGTTGATGTAGGAAAACATCATCGGTCTTTTATCAACTCTAACTCTATCTCTCTCGTAATATGTTTGACATGTTTTCCTTTTGAACTACGCATGAAATTGGATATTATATTTAATTAAATATTTATAGCATTATTATAATGCAAGACTAAGTACTATCATTTTAGTATATGTATAAAAAATTATTTAACTGCTGAGTTTCTTGCGGCGTTTCTTCTCAGCAGTGGAGACCATTCACGGGAAGCGCCTACTTACTAAATAAATCTTTTATCTTTAAGTATCGAGCCTATTGCTCTTAATTATGTAAATACACTGTTCACGGTAACTTATACATATTAACTTTTCTAAAACTAGTGCGCAAAGTTGTCATTTAAATGCATGTGTAGCGTGATGTAATGTAGTACTTTTAAAAAACTAAAAATATTAAATTAGTGAATTAAATCACAAACGTAGCACATTCTTGCATTGAACGTATAGCACTCTAACTAGATCACTCCTGTCAAAATATAGATTAATTATAACCATTAGGTACTTAACGTGAGAACATTCACATTGATTCTGATTATAGCTCGGGATTATTAATTAGCTTACAGTTAATTATTAGCTTTAGTTAATGTATGTTCTGTAAATGTTTGCTTGGAAATTAGTTATCGTTCACTGGTAATATATATTGGTGTTAGTTATCGTAAATAAATATAGTAGGCTTTATTTGTAACTAGCTTCGGCCCGTGACTTCGTCCTCGTAAATTTCGATTAGGTACCGTTATTCCCTTGAAAACTTTTAAATTTTCCGGGGTGAAAAGTAGCCTGTATAATTGCCTGTATATTGCGGGGTATAAACTATCTCTACTCCAATTTTCATCCAAATCCATCCAGCCATTGCGGCGTGAAGGAGTAACAAACTAACTTACACATACACACACAGCTAACTGTCACATTTAAAATATTAAGTAGGATTTAGCCTACAGCTCATAAATAAAAACAGATAGAACCGGTCTAAAACCATGTCCCAAAAATATTCTAAAATAATAAAGGTCACTGTTTCAAGCTTATTTATTGTAATTTTCAACACACTTGCTCAAAACGACCTTTTTATTCCACCGATTTTTGGCTCATAAACCTAGATATTAAACACGCGTGCTTTTTCAGTATATTACGCACAAGTGCCTTTAGTTTATTAACCCAAACAATTTACATTTGTAGCCTAGTACCAAGTTGTAAGTACGAAGAAGAAGCGATATAATTTAGTCGGGTTATACCTTTTTTTTTCTTAGCAACAAACAGTTTTTATGCGGTAAATAACATTAAAATTTGACTAAATGAAGAGTCTTGTTTTTTTTTCGCAAGTGTGTTGAAAAACGTCGTATGTAACACGTGTGCCTGTGACCATAATAAACGCGGCTTTCTTGTGGCGCACTCGCTTTCGCTCGTGCGCACACAATAGCGCCTTGTATACAATGGTCAACTTAGCACACTTGTATCATAATATACTATTAACCTACTAATTAATTATTTTCTCTTAATTTATAAAAGTGTTATTATTTCCCACTCCCGCCCCGCAACAACTAGTCTCTTTGACTGTTGTAAGTTTGGCTATTTGTTATTTCAAACGTTTCCCAATTGCTCAAAGGTTAACTGGATAAATTCACCTCAGTACATACCTTTTGTGTTTCCGTCTATTTTGCTGTTTGTTATTTTCCCGTTTGAACAATAAAGTATTAACATACTTACAAGATAGAGTGTTATTATTTATTATTATATTTAGATTGACAATTGCTGAAATTAAATTATGTATTGATTTTATTGGCCACATGAGAGATCTTTTATATTTTGGTAATAGGAGTGAATCTACCAGCGCTTCGGACAATACCACGCGAAGAAGAAGCGCCGCGAGAAACTCTAGCAGCAAAAAACTTTACATACGCTGCGAAGTGGTTAAAAATAGTTACCGAACTGAGATTTATTGAATTATAATTTGTATGTTTGTATTGCAATTGATAATTGTATTTTAGATTTATATAATATTTTTTACAGTTAGGATTTATAACCGTTTAAAGTGGTTTAGAAACAAATCGGTTGTTTTAAGCTAGCTTATTGTTAGACTTGTTACCTTATCATGCGCAAGAGTTTCTAAGCAAGCGGGAGTAATAAGACATTAGAGCGGGTAGCGCGGGAGCCGCATTAATCACAGATCGCGCCTCGGACTCCCGGTAGCCGATAAAGACTACCATTTATACAGTAGGTACACTGCGAATCAAAAACACCTTCCGGTAACTTCTCGGAGATTTGAATTACCGACAAAGGTTTTCTTGAATGTATCTATGGATATAATTTTATTTTATCGATGTTTATTTACTGTTAAATTCTTACTATCACTGTCACAGAAAATGAAATTACGCACTGGGAAATGCCTGTCGATAATTGGTAATTGTAAATATTTACATTCTATGAATTGAGTGTCAATGTCACGAGGCTAAAACAAATTGTTTCAACGAATTATTTCACTGTTTTAGCACGTCGCGTCACAGAAAAATAACATCCATATTGTGGCCACTGTGTACCAATGACTTTTTTGAGCACTACCTGAATGCTTTTCGTGGTAACCGATACTCTCTTTCGCCACAAAAAAGAGGCCATCTGGTTTTTTTAACCATTTGTATTAGTGTTTTGAGTACTGTGTAGTTTTTTCATGTCGTGGATATACCTTGATTTAGTAAACACAAAGGGAACACAAAATAAGTAAGAAACATAAGCAATTCCGTGTAGCACTTTCAAAAGTTAAAAAAAATACACTTATCACGAACGTTAATTTGTGAGACATTTCAAGAAAAATAAGCTTGAGGTCATCAATGTCACTAGAGATGTCAAATCATTTGTAACGTATAGGAAACTCAACCTTATTGTAGTAGAATGTCAGGACTCTCTACCGTTTTGCCAAACAACGGTTCGTTTGGCAATTCACGTTTATTTCTGTAACTGTAAATATTTCAGGATTTTAATTTCAACAAAAACATTCACTTATTTAAGCGAGCGAATGTTACCGGCAAAATCACCCGTCAGACGGGGCGACTACTGCCTGTTTCGCGGCGACTCGCGCTGCTCGACAAGAGCCCGCGCGTGATAGGCCCCTCGATGTACGAGCGCCTACCCGCCACTATTAAAAATGAAACTTCAAACGACACATTTGAACGCCGACTAAAGGAACTATTACTGTCAAACCCGTTGTATTCTGTAAAGGAATACAACGAAAAAACATTATAATTACATTTATACCTTAAGATAAATATTGTATATTATATTATATTTTGACTTTTTCACAACGTAAGTATATCTAGGATACCCTAGCTTTTATAAATTATTTGACATTTTAAACATACCTATTGTACTCCGTTGACATTGCAGCATTGTAATATTATTTGAAATTGTTCCTTAATATTTCTTTATTTTAATTTCGCATTGTATTTTGATTTGACTATTATTTATTTTTTATTGTTATTCTTATACACTTTGACGATCTTTTTGTGAATTCATGGTATTTTAATTTAAAAATGACATGTAAATTTTCAAAATGAAATAAATAAATCTAATCTAATCTAATCTAATAAAAACTAACCTAACCTAACCTATAGGGTCTACACGAAGGTACAGAAATAAATCCTGAAATATTTATAATGTCAGATTGACTTTGGAACTTTAGTGGGTCCTAAATAGTTCGTGACTGTACTGTATCCCTTCTGTCTATACCTTATCTATGTCCATATTACGCTAAATAATATATGAGACGATTAATCTCTCTTGCTGTGCGACATTTAACCGCATTGTGCCGCTTCCGGTCGTTTTATCGACTGGGGACATAATTCTCGGCCATTGTCCCCACCACTATGTGGATGACGTTATTGTGGGACTGGTGCCTAAGGAATGCTCCTGGATTTTTATTCAGCATAGCATAGTATTGTTGTGGTCATGAATAAATGAGGTCTTTCTAACTTCTTTATAACTTGGTTTGTAAAAAATGGCAAATAAAATATCACTATTTTATTTTTGTATTTTGAATATTTTCATCAGACATAGGAATCCAGGGGGCAACATTTTATGACAGGCAGGGAGTTTTGTTTCTCCATGTACTAGTAATCGCGCCCAGCATTGTATGTTTTTTTTGTAAGTATTGTTCTGAAGACTAGTATGAAGTTCACACCTCCACAGAAATTGAAAAGTGGCTAAATCACCTGAAATGGTTTTATCTGTCAAGAGTGATACGTTTGTGAAGTTTAGATCAAATTCTGATCGTTTATTTTAACAATAGTAGCTGGGACTATAATAAAAAAAAAGATGAGAAATGTTTCAAAAATCGTTTTGATGAAAAGAATAAGAGAATTAAATCATTATTTTGTTTAATTTTAACACTTTCTATAAACATATTTTTACAAACAAATCTTGGAGTGATCACTAGTATATAGAACAAGCATCGATGGTTGAGTTTAACGATACAGGAACTCCCTACCTGTCATAAAAAATTGCCCCCCTGGATTCCTATGTCTGATTATCATTAACGTTAAGAAAATAACAGGAATTATTTTTCAAAACTCACTAGATTGATAATACGAGTATTATTCATTTAATATATTTTGTACAATTGTACATGTCTACTTTTACAATAAGTAGCTACAACCAATCCAACAAACACGCAAAAACAACCAGTTGCATAAACTTTTTAGGACTGTCCCATTAGGACACCTGTCACTTTCTAATTTGGTAAGTTACAAAGTGACAGCACGTGACTTAAGGTGACATTAAATTTAATGCACTTTTGTGCGACTGGGCATTCAAGTATTAGCAAAAACAGGATAAATTAAAACGCTCATCACCATTTTTAATTCTCCAATTTTGGACGCAACCTTTACCAACAGTTTAAAACTTTCGTAAGTTCACTTAAAACTTTTAAGGGAGTATTAAAAAAATCAATATCGATCAATTCCGCATACTATTAAGAGTAATACGGGCATAATGACTGCTAATTGTTTCTCGAAAAGAACGGGAGCGGCCATTGGTTGAACCAATTTTTTACAGTTTAACAGAAGTTTATTCTGTGAGCTGCTGTAAAACTTCAGTAGGAATGTAACTAGACTTTTAAAAGAAAAGACACGGTTTAAAGCCATCTGAACGACTCGTTATAAACCTCGGATGTTATTGGGTATATTACGTTGATTAAAAGTGCATTATCATATCTTTTTCAATTAAAAAAAATTGAATATCGATTATCATCATAAATCAAAATTCATTTAATTTGTTTACATTGTTTTATGATTAAGTGTTTTTTTTTTTTATCATTGTGACTTTTGAATCTGAAAGAAAGTGACAAATAAAACTTTAACTAAAATGGGTTTATTGTGCGTTTACCATATTTTATCCATGACTGTGACTTTATGCCGTTTATTTTGAATGATGTAAATTGTTCGCTTTCTTACCTTTATTTCACTTAATTCGAGTTTTCGTTAGTTAATTTAGTTTTTCACTTATAATTTTTAATCGCTACGGAATACACCCTACGGTACACAGACGACGGGTGCCCGTGGCAAATTTATGCGTTTCCATTGCACCAGATTTAATCGAATTCGGTCGAAACGTAAATTCGACATTTCTTTATAATTAATTTTACCAGAATATTCAATTTACATGGATTTATTCGCTCGACCTTCTATTGAAAGTCTGTCGATCACCACTCCCTGATAATTTGGTATTTAGGTTTGTTTCTGGTTTGATACTGGTGAAAGCTAGGTAAATCAATTTTTTTTGGGCTTTTGAAGTGTGGTGTCAGAGAAGTATTAAAGGGATAAAAAAAACAAACATATGAACAAATGTAATGTTGAAAAAAGAGACAAAAGATTATTAAAATTGTTAAGAATAGAAGAAGAAAGATGAGGATGATAAAAGATACACATTAACAAGAGCACGTTTCCTTATTTGAGACAATAGACGTGTTATGTATATCCAAGATAAAAAATATAACAAAATATCGGGATTAATTCTAAACAAATTCAACTATTTAGTCCCAAAGTAATCTTCTAGGCTTGTACAGTCAACCTCATAAGTAGGTACACACTTTTGTACCTTGTCGCTTAAACGCCTTTGACAGATTAGTCTATCATTTCAAACATGACGTTAAAGTGACAGAGTACTAAAGTGTGCAGCTTCTTATAAGGCCGACCGTACTATGAATACTATAGCTCATATTTACTGGACAGTAATGGCGGCCAAGTTAAAAACAAATACCATAACAGGTCAAATACGATTTGGATTTTACCGCCTAGAATAGAGGCTCTGTTTTAGAACACGTGGCGCGGTTTATGCTGGGGACCGTCGAGTGTTCTGAATGAACCCTCCTGGGGTTACCAGTCTGTCACTCATCACTCGATGGTAAATCGACAGAAAGGGATGGAGCTAACGTAACATCGAACTTCGATATTCAAAATTTGGGACGGAAAACGTCGAGACTAGCAATTTCGAGTCAGCCTGGCCAGCAGCGACCATGCCGTTTAGTCACTTCGGTGTTAGATTAACGTTCTGTATTCTTCTACGTAGAATTCGGTTATTACCAGAGATTATCATTACTCTCAATAATGTGGACATGACTCCAAAGATTTTAATTAAACGAATTAAATTACAATACAACAATAATTTTGATCCTTTGCAAGACAGTAATAAATAAATAATACAAAGACGTGAGGAGTGGCCATTATTATTAATCTACTTAAGTTTGCTCCATTAACATCCGTGGATTGCGGAAGGAGCTTTTCATCTCATAAGTTTATTTTTAGCCGTGAAAAGGAATAAACACAATAACAAGTATAATGTATTATCACAGTATTATTTATTTACTACTGTCGAAAGGATCGAAATTATTTTTAGGGTAAGTAATCAATTAATGTTTATTTTTTGTTTAACTTAATCTTCAAGTCATGTCCACATTATTGCGAGTAATGACGGCCTTTCGTCTGATCTCTGGTTATCACTATTTCCTCGGAAACTGTTCATTTTTCCGGGATAAAAAGATAGCCTATGTGCGACTCCAGACTTTAATTTATCTCTGTTCCGGATTTCATCGAGATCCGTTCAACCGTTCTGCCAAAGCCGATCCATCCAACCATACTTTCGCATTTATAATAGTAGTAAAATGTATCTTTGTCTGGTAAGGTTGCTACAATTTTATTATTCTTCTTTCTATTTCTAGGATTCCGTAGTCAAACTAAGAACCCTTGTATTTTAATCAGGTCCATTTATTGTGACCATTTCTTTTTGTCAAATATTGCAGCCAATCTACAACATTAAAGACAATGTAGAGATTTATAAAAATATTCATATTACATACTTTAATTTACTTTTTTTCATTTTAGTTCCGTCTTCAAGTTTCAACGCCTAAACCGAACGACGTAAGTTTGTGTACAAAGATAGTTTATGGCCAAGAGCTGGCCATAGTGCGAATAACAACTTCTACAGGGACGAAGTCGCAGGCAACAGAACAACACAATATAATAATTAATTCAATCGTAACTTAATCTTTCTTTAACCTAATTACATTTATTAACTATCAGAGCATTTCGTGCAAATTTATTGCCGATTGAACTGAAATGTCACTAAGTTTTATAATTCCCATTGCATTCTTACCCTTAAACTTATGAAGGTATGGTTCATTTTAGTTGTTAATCGATAAGTGCATCGCTTATGGCTTCAAATATATCGGTATTAAGGTGGTTATTTTGCATTTTATTTAGTGCTTCGCGTCCGCGTGTTAATTTGTAATAATTGCACAGGCGTCCCTTACAAATCAAAGTTAAACGTCAACCTCGGTGAATGTGGACTTGAGCTATATTCGGACACACGAGTTACATAATAATTTCTGTAAGTTCTGTCTTCTGTCTGAGGATTGCGCGTTTATTAGAACTGTAGATATGGATAAAAACGTCAATGAACAATAAAGTAGCATTTGCCAAGACCGCAATATGAAATAAAGTAATACTAAAGTCATCATCATCATCATCATGTCAGCCGAAAGACGTCCACTGCTGGACATAGGCCTCCCCCAAGGCTTTCCACTCAGACCGGTCTTGTGCTTTTCGCATCCACCGCGGTCCCGCGATCCTGACGAGGTCATCACTCCATCTTGTTGGAGGCCTACCTACAGCTCGTCTTCCTAAAGTGATAGCTCCTAATGAGAATTCTAAACATAAGCACTCTACAACCTGAGAAGAGTTTGTTAAAATTAATCTTTTTTTTTATAGCATGGGGAAGTCTAACGAGCACACAGGCCACCTTATGGTAAGTGGAAACTGTGACCCAAGACATTCGCATTCACAAAACTGTAAGCCTAAGACTGCAAATGCGTTGCCTCACTGAGGACCAAGATGGAATGCCTCAATGCAAGTCATTACACCGGCTGTCTTATCCCCAAACCGGAACACAACAATGCGAACACTGCTGTTTGGCGGTTGGTTAGTGGATAAGATGGTGGTAGCGATCTGGAAGGTCCAAGGTCCTACCACCCGCATGTTTCTTGAAATTGCGAAGTTGATACTACGATCCTTAGCTAATCAAAGAACATTAAGAAGAAGATGAATGTACAACAAATCCCAGGTAGGTACTTTAGTTTTGCAAAATATAAACATCAAGTTTTTTTTTTACTTGACTCTAAAGCATACGTGGTCGCACGATAAAAAGACGTCTTTATCTCGACCGCTTCTCGAAAGTTCCCTTAAATCTTGTCAAATAGATTGTTTCTGGTAAACGACTTAATTTAGTGCTTTATGCACTTTTTCGATAAACGGTGCAACGTGCAATGTTTATTGCACGCTAACTCATACGGCGTTATTATCACCAAGGTGAGAAAATCGTTTTTATTCCCAAGGCTTGTAAAGTTCGAATTAAAGTTGAGAATTATGTAGTAAAACTAGAGGACGACCGCGACTTCTTACGCTTAGAATGCTTCCCGCTACTCCCCCTATTTTAACCCCATAGGGGGTAAATTTTGAAAATACAAGCTTCTTTTTTTTTTTCGGCTGTGCTTTGATATACGTAATTCAGTGTGGCAGGTTTGCCTTTTATATATATATACTAAAATAATATGGTTAAAGGCATTTGTGTTTTATTTGTTTCTTCCAACCAAAAATATCATAACCCGCTTTTTTTTCTGTAGCCGTAAATAATTCAGATTTTTTTAAAAACGAACTAACAGGGTTCTACTGTTGCAGAAAAAAAACCGTTACAGAAATAAAAATGTGTTAGCAAATGAAAATGTTGTGTAACGATTACCTACACATATGGCAAACATATCTTTGCCAAACGGCCGGCTCCGCCTCAGAAAAAACATGTTCTCTCTTTTCTGTCCATTTTTTTTTTTTATTTTGAAATATTTAGCTGGTAAATGAGATTCGGTTAGGTAAGGTTTGTTTAGTAAAAACCCTGAAATAAAAACCATGATTAAAAACTCCGACAAAAAAGAGGGGTATTTTAAGTTTAACAGATTTATGTGTCTTTCTGTGGGATCGCAGTTCTCACACGGATAAACCGATTTGGACGCGGTTTTAGCTAGGTTTTATAAAAAACGGATGAGCCAGCTCTGAAATTTTAAAATTTATAAAATAATTGTGTACAGCAGGACTAAACTATGGCACGCGACAAGGTACTTAGTATGTTGGCCAAGAGTAGTATTTCTTAATCCGCGTGCCATATTTAATGTGTTCTGCTGTAATGCCAATGCAATGTTTCTGCAAGAAGAGTAAGGCTTGTTAAACGTAAGACGAGTGTTTATATGAATTAAATAAATGTCAGGGAACCATCTCACACCATTTTCAAGTCCCAAACTATAAGCTTTGGGCTTCACCTTTGGCTTCTAGACAACTACTAACATATTTATGTAGAGAATTACATAGCTAAAGATCCAAGTCTCAGAAACAAAATAATGGTGAATTATGTAAATAAATGTTTTCTCAAAAATCTTACATGAATTGACCGATTCCCAAAAAAATCTCTAGGCTTGAACTAAAGGGAACAACACAGGATATAAACACTTGTACGTATATAGAAATAAATACTTAATACATATACCATATGGTCATAATTTTTGTTGGAAAAAGTAAACTGACAGTTTCCTAATCATTCTTTTGGTAAAAGTTAACAGAAAATATAACCAATGCTTGTTTTGATAACCTTTGTTTATTATGTATGTAAATCATAATTACACCAATTAACATACGGGTTTTGCGGGTGATAGGACCTTGTGCAGGGTCCGTCCGGATCGCTACCACCATCTTATCCATTAACCTACCGCCAAACAGAAGTGTTCGCATTGTTGTGTTCCGGTTTGGGGATAAGACAGCTGGTGTAATTACTAGCATAGAGGCATTCCATCTTAGTCCTCAGGGTGGGCAACGCATTTGCAGTCTTAGGCTTGCAGTCTTGTGAATTTGAATGTCTATGGGTCACAGTTTCCACTTTCCATCAGGTGGCCTGTGTACTCGTATGCCTTATCTATGCCATAAAAAAAACATACGTACATGAACTGTCATCATTTTACTTTATCTTATAAGGAAAGAAAAAAATAGGCTATCATAGAAGGAATACAATTAATACACTAATAACTATGAACTAGACAATTAACAAACAATAAAAACACTACGTACTAGAGCTGGAACGGCTGTTTCTTCCCATGCTTTCCGTGCGGTGTCCTATTTTTTGTCCTTTAACCTACATAAATTTAAAGTAACTGGCCCTCTGTTCCATAAATGTCTGATCACCTCAAATCATTATAATGACTTCGACGTCTTAAACCGCCCACAAACAATCATTATCTGTACAAAACAACCAATTGTTCTCGCAAAATATTGATCCGAAAGTACATTTTTAACCGCTTTTAAAATAAAATGGGTTATTATCAGCAAAGACGTTCGGTAAACCGAATTTATTAGTTCATTCAGTAATAAAGAAAGAACTTTTTCTTGTTTCCTTCACTAAAATATGGTTCTGAGTTCCGTATGTGTAACTTCGGTGATCGAGAACCTTTTGGGAACTGGTTTATTTTAAGTTTAAAATAAGTAATTATTATTTCTTATTTTTGGTATAAGCGATAAAAGATACCTTAATTTTGTAAAAATAATTAACTTGAAATTTCAAAAAAAAGGCATTGCGTAAAGTGATTTTATTTACCAACTCGTATTACAACTCCACGAAAGAATTATTAAATGTTGAGTTTAAACTATCCCGTCAGAACGTACAAACACAATTTTAAAGCGTGAATTTTAATTTGATAACTTAAAACTCGCTCGTGTCACTTCGCTTGTGCGATCGACCGTTCGATAAAAAGCCGTTTTGAAGGAAATAAAACTTCGTCTTATAACTTATTGTCACTCTTATAATGCCTTTTTAAAGTGATTGTACACTTTCTTATTACTGTTTTTTACAGTGTATCATAAAATTTGTCTATATTATTTGTTAATAAAGCATTGTTTAAAATTAAACTTTTATTATCACGTTTTATACTAACACAAACATGTACCTACATCAAATCTGTCCCTTTGTATGTACGCTTAGATCTTTTAACGTAGGGTCAAGGAGGGAATAGTGGCTAGGATTTTTTCAACAGGCTATTGCATGAAAAATATATATCCCTGAAATAGTTATTGCAAGCACAAAGCACAGTGCATTATTGAAGTTTCATATGTAGCAAATAGATTTCTTATTACTTTTACAAAAAAAGAGATAACTAGTCTTTTTTAAAAAATGGGAATCGAGCGACTGTGTACCACGACCTGTACACAGTCACTAGCACCCCCAAGTACAAGGTGGTTCTAACAGTGCACAGTGGCTCGAACCTTTGTGTACACTCCCTAGTATACAGTGGTTCTTACAGTACACAATGGCTACGTTTTGATATTCAATGACCAAATAGGTTCTGACTTCTTTAGGAAAAATTAAAAATTGATAAGGGTTGTTATTTTTTTATTAAAGTTGTAATGTCTAGGTATCTACTACCTACTTAGAAATAATAATAAAAATTAAATCACATTTTAGCGCCTTGTAGAGGCCATACCTCTTAAGGCAAAAATAAAAAGAACATCAATATTCTTGTAACTTAAAAGCGTCAAATTAAGGCAAAGTTGGAGGGTTTGATTGACGGTACAATATATTATAAGCAATGAACAGCAAATGAAATTTTATTTTCATGGTAAGTACCTCTACATACTCGAAAACCTACAAAATTCTGCACTTTAAATAAATGACCAAAAAATAACATCCAATTTTAAAATGTTAAAAGTAAATTATAAATACAGTAAAATTTAGAATGCTGCATTAAAATCATAAATCAAATTAAAGTTAAGCCAATAAACCATAGTATAGTATGACCTTCACCTATTATTTGCCATAGAACTCATTTACCTACTAATACATTTTTAATAATACTGTAATGTAAAGAGTTGCATGTAGGTACACAGTGGTTCGAGAGCGACTGTGTACTTTCCCGAAACGAACAACTGTTGTCCCTGTCGCCATTTTGGATTTTAGATCAAACTAGAAGCAAACACCAAAGCTGAGAGCCTTGAATTATCAGCCAATACTAAGTCAATTAGACACACTCTTAGTGCAAAACATAGTTAATCAAAAATGTCGTACGAGTTAAGAAAAAAATTAAGTGAAACTTACCTGAAAATGTAGTTTTGTCAGGGGTTAAAACAAAAACGCATCGTAACTCGTCCGCATGGCGCCGGAGTGGGTCTCTGACTAGTTCGTGCATGATCGGGTACCCAATGCTTCCGATTGATGTAGAAGACAGGAATATAGATCTTTCCCTTTCGAGTACAGCACATTCGAGCCACTGTTCCCACCGAGCTACTGTTCCCTCCCTGACCCTACTCAATGGATTTTAATACGGTCACCATCAGTTAGATTATTTTCCGCGGATAATAGTTTGTTAATAAAACATTGTTTCAAATTGAACTTTTATTACCGAGTGCAATAATCACACGGTTACATATTAATTTATTTATACTAAAATTAAACCAATCGTTTTGTTCCCCTGCCATCGTTGCTCCAACTTAAAAAAGGCTTTAAAAAGGCTTATTTCGCGCGGCGATGTAAGGCTGATCCCGTTCCGATGCGCCGCGATGTTCATCTTGTTTACGACCCGTATGCTCCTGCGCATATTATGCTTGGTGCAAAACCTTTTGGAAGTTTTTATATTTGGTCACTGTTTTTGTTGTATTTATATTATACTCCCTATTCATTTCCTTTGGCCGAGTTGTGGGTTTTTTTTAGTCTATGACATTTTAAAAAGTTCTCGTAAAATAAACATGAAAAAAAAAAGTTGTACGAGTGTTGAAGTGTTTAGTTGTTTGGAGTTAAGTATCCTAGTCCAAGGTGTTAAAAAGTAAAAACGCGGGATATAATGAAAATTCATACAGTTTCGCGGTAGCTGCTGTTGGTATTTTTTTATATTGCCTAACTTTACCGCAAGCAACGCCGCCAGAAAGTAACAATCACAATATTTTAGAAGTTTTTAAAAGTTTGAGGGTTACATTTTAAATTGGTACAGTTTCGTTTTGACACCACGAAGACACTAACCTTCACGTTGACTCTAGGATATTATTATTATGTAAGCATGCCACTACCACAGAATATACAAAACCACAAGGCCAGAAGGCACCCTTCCTTACAAAGCAGTGTTTACGCAGATCAAACGTGCCTACTCTGTGCTTCCCTTCCTCTCGCATAACTCTTATTCATTCGGATGCAACCAAGCCTGTACAAGTCTCTCCCAAGCCCCTTCTTGGAGCTTCATCTACATCTTAATTCCTTTATCCGTCAATTCTTTAATCCAGTCTATAAATAGGCTAATCGGCGTGAATCTGGCCACGCCTTTAGCATCAGGGGACGCCTCTCCCATAACTCCAACAATTTTTCCATTACGCACCAAAGGGCCCCCAGAGTCCCCGAGACGGGGTTCCGTACGCCTCGTTTTGTTTCTTGGTGTTATACATAGCACTGGGTGAGAATAGGCTTCCGTTATATTTTTTTGGCATTGGAAAACAACGCCTTCTCCCACTAAAAGCTGCTCCGAAATTATTGGTTGGTTTGTGTTTAGTTTCCAATTTATACTACCAAATCCAGTATATTTCACTGGTAGTCCGAGCAAAGCCTTATAGTCCACTGCTGACAGTTTTCCTATGACTCTGTTGGATACTTTTTCAATAAAAGCGAGTCCAATGTCATGCCATTGAATCTCAACTCGAAATAAAAACGGTACGGTGGTTTGGTAAGGGTAAATCCTCTTCACATTGGAAAAGGCTTTAGTTTCGTTCGCTGGTAATGTGAAATCTGCATAGCGTACTCGTAATCTTTTTATGCTAGCTAGTTCGAAGCATTGTCTCGCAGTCAGCACCCAGTTCTTGGCTATCAGACTGCCTGAGCAGATTCTCATCTTGGGTTTCATAATCAGTTCCAGACTGACGAGGTAGGGGAATTCTTTGTGGACATCATTAGCCTCTTTGAGCATGCGCAGCTTAGATTTGCCGCGTATGGTGCTTGGACTTGCTGCATATAAAAAAAACACCAATTGACTTAATACGAATTTCATGATGAGCAATGTTACACAGAAAATGTTTTTGAATGCTTTTTATTTATACTGAAACTACTCGTTAAGTTCCTTCGTTGGCTACACGTTGGTACATAAATAAAACTTCGTTTTAACGATTTTCACGATAGAGTGGCAATAAAACGTGGAATTATTTTCAAGTTGATATTTTATGTTTAATTTTTATTTTCAACTATGTTAGAGGAAATAGTTGTTACAATAACTGTGGTACTTAATGCTTGTTTGAAAATATTATTCAACGTTGATGAGAGACAGATAAGTATCACGTGTGAAGTCGTATCTACAAACAGGGACCGGAAAACCCCTTTATTTTAATATCAATCGGGTACTTCATCATATGCTCTCCCTATCGATAGGGTTACCCTAATCATATGGAAATTGCTTCGAACCAGTTAACTACAACCTTTGAGGTTACCAGTTTCGTAAGCGTTTCGGATATAAGCACTTACATTAAGTTAGTGTTACCCTATCCATTCTCCCTCTCCGTGGACTTTGTTTCGCAGATTCGTGTGATTGGCTGGTTTCAAGCCTATGCAATAATGTTTTGTATGGAGTACGCGTAGAGATTAAAATAGCTTGAAGATGTTTAATGAACACTTCATAGGGAAAACCTAGGGAGGGTTTTAAGGAATTGGTAAGCGCTTAGTCGAATTAATTGTATCGTATGGGATAGCTTTTTAGTAAGTCGAAGATATGCTTATCGCATCGTTAGGGTTTTTAAAAACCAGTCACTTATATACCCTAACGAAAACAATTTAAAGGGTGAGCGGTTCCGGTCCATGGCTCCAAAACGATTTGGATGTGTTTTTTTTTAACTATTTGAACTGGGTCGGTTCCTATCTAGGGTTGACGCAAATTGGTTGAGTCGTTTAGGAGCTCTGAAAGTATTGTCGTTATTTTTTTTTGGGGGTTCTTTATTTAGTGAATAGTTAATACTCTAACCTTTTTATTCATAAACGCGCAATAGCTAAATTAAATTAAATTTTAATTAAATTAAATATGAAAGGGGGTAAGATTTTACTAAACTTAAGCTACTAAGGCTGTATTTCATATTTATTTAGACCTGTGTAAATAAGTAAAGAATATGATTCCTGAAATACATTAATAAGTGAAATAAATAAATATTAGAGGACAATGTCACACCAATTGTTGTTGCAATTTTTTTGTCACCTAGCTTAGACATCATGTAATTTCTTTTTTTTCCTAGACCTAAGATCATTGACTGTTTTGCTTCTTATACTATATATTGTTGTTCTTTTAATTTGAAATAAATGATTATTGATTATTGATTATTGAATTGCCCTAGTCCCAAACTAAGCTCTAGGCTTGTACTATGGTTACTAGACAACGATATAAATACTTACGAGTATTTTGTGCAGGGTCCGTCCGGATCGCTACCACCGTCTTATCCATTAACTTACCACCAAATACCAGTGTTCGCATAGCTGTGTTCCGGTTTGAGGATAAGACAGCCGGTGTAATGACTAGCATAGAGGCATTCCAACTTAGTCCTCAGGATTGGCAACGCATTTACAGGTCTTGTGAATGCGAATGTGTATGGGTCACAGTTTCCACTTACCATCAGGTGGCCTGTGTGCTCGTTTGCCTTCTCTATGCCATAAAAAAAGGCAGGAAGTTACTGGTGTCGCAAATGTATGAGACGAGTTATAGAATTGAGGTAACTAAGCTACGAGATGGCACGTTTGTCAATTCCATACATAGTAGCAGTTTTCGTAAATCATTTACGTTAACGGTTCTTAGCACCTGGTCTAGTGCCCCTAAATTCCTAATAAGAAGTAGGCCGCACGGGCACTTTTACACGTCAATAATCTACCAGCGCTTCGCAAGAGACCACTGCTGAGAAGAAACGCCGCAAGAAACTCAACCGTCAGACGTTTTTTAAACACTACCTATGATATTATACAATTATAAAGCTTAACTTAGCATTATAAAAAACAATGAATCTAACATTAAAAAAAAATTCAAGCCTAGCGTGAGCAGGAAAATGTGTCAAAACCTCAAAACTCAGAATTTTCATAAAATTTAATACATTTCAAAAATATATATATACCTACAACAACAAAAAACTTACCTATGACAGTGATGGACAGCCATTCTCCTACAGAAACCGTAATACTATGCTTATTTCTGCAGGAACAATTACGTCAAACGGAATTCAAAAACAACAATAATAGTATTAAACAAACATGATATCAGCCATTATCAGATGAAAGTAAATGATGAGGCGTGTTTAAAATTCACCCAATACGTCGTTATTAAATGTAACTCACACGACCTCATAAAGATTCTCATTAAAATTGATGAGACCGTACCTTATGATTAATCCCATACATTCTATCTTACGAATGAAATCAATGCGTTGAACGGAACGTTTTTTTCATTAAAACATTCTTAATTTAAAAAGTGAGCGATAAAAAATCATTTTAGCAAAAATGAAAGTTGGATCGGAACGTATTCCATCCAAATTCGAAAAATCGTTCGAAAAACGGTTGTTATAAAGGCAATGGTACACAGTCCTACTTCAATATTGGTTCTACTGACTTTTGAATTCCTTGAAATTGTAGTGGTAGTTATAAGTGACGTTACAAGTTGGGTTCTTTTTTAGGGTTCCGTATTAAATACTAGTAACATAAGAATCCACATACGATGATGATGAATGATGACTTTGTAGTCAGAAAGGGTGAAATTTAAAATGTTGTACTATTTAGTGGTACGCACAATGCCTCATTATTGTTAATTAGAAATATAAAATTATACATTTAAGTGAACTTTAGGTGTGTAGTATAGTGGACTACAAAGATATGTATCCACTTTTTAACTTATTGCCATGTTATACGGGCCAAAAGTGTATACATCTCTTTGTTGTCGACTGTACAATAAAAGTAATAAATATAACATTTCTACTATCTCAAAACGTCAACAATACGTACACGCCTTATGCTGCTGACAACAAGGCTTGGGTATAGATATTAGTACTGTTGACAGCAGGTACTTAGATATAATTTTTTTTCATCTAAAACAAAATGGTCAAAATAATGTCCGGGACTTGACAGAAGTGCGTGGAGCTAACCCCATGTGCCTCTGTTTAGCCCATTAGAGAAAATACTCTTTTACCTAACAATCGTCTTCGCGAGTTTTCTTCAATAAGTCAATGGGAGTGTCTAAAAATAACTCGACATTGGCAAAATACAAGACAAGAGAGAAAGCCATTAATAAAAATTTGAATTTGAAAAATAATGTTCAAAATATTCAGCTCTCACTCCAGTGAACAAGGCCCTTTACCGAGTGTCGTCCGAACCGCAATTCGTTCGAACCTTACTAATTGACGAGCGGTCGGTAATCGTCGCGTAACGTCGGCATTTGGCAGTGTTCGATTTTCACTGGTCTTGTCTTGAGTCTTTGTTTACTTAGGGTTCCGTACGAAGTGGACCCTATTAATATGCTTACATTGTCCAATGTCCATCCGTCCGAATATTGAGTTATATAAAAAAAAAAGTCCCCATACATGAAACGTGTATTTCAACGTTTTTTTAAATTTGAGTTGCCTCATCAAAACGGGCAAATAGCCAAGCATCAAATTTGGAATGATTTTAGTTCAAACTATGAAGAAAAACAACATACAAAAAAAAACTAAGTTAAATTTAAATTGGAATAAAATAAATAATAAGCTACTGTGCGGCTGTACGGAACCCTCAGTGCGCGAGTCCAACTCGCACTTGACTAGTTTTTCATTTACTGGTGTTCCGTGCAAATAGCAAGTTAAAACGTGCCAATTTTGGGAACCTAGTGAAAATGGGTATAAGTCGTTTTAACTTATTCTACAAAAGGCTATAGACATAAACGGAGTATACTAACTAGGCTTAAGCCCTTTTTCTTCCGAATTTTCATGTTTGGTCTTACAATAAACAATATTACTGAACCCACTACGTCACGTGACTACTTGCGTTTGACAGTTTTTTGCGATGAAGCCGTTAAGCATAGCCATTTAGCGCTAAATCGCCGTTTAAACTTAACGCGTAATTAGCGGCGATAAACCGAGCTGCGCGGGCGCGGGAGCTGGTGCTAAAAAAGTATGATCATATAATGAATACATTATGGGACCAAGATTTTTTTTGGTAGTCATACGTGTAACCTAACGTAAGCTCTGTATTTGATGTTCATGATATCCTAAAAACATCAAGGTTTTATCAGAAGATAGCGTTCGATGAAATTAAATTCGAAATGAACAATCGATGAAGTGAAATCCGATAAAATGGGGGGTAAAATAAAAAAGGTTTAGCGAATTTTTTGTATTTTACTTTTTTTAAGTACCTATATTCAGACATTGAGCAAACAGTGGGGCTCGACAAGTTGCTATCGAATACAAAACCTAGCGGTTGGTGATCACCTGTCACTTACAAAAATGTATGAAGTTGACGTAAATCACGTGATATATCACTCGTTACAACTGTCACGCTGTAATGTGATCACTATCACTCGCGTTAATCGAATACTTGTCTAGCCCCGCTGGGTTTATAGATATGCTTTTGTAATGCGAAAATAATTAAAAAAAAATTTTTTTTATTATGTTAATCGTCAACACTATTGAACCCATCTGTGGAAACTCAAACTCACCTGTCAACATAAATAATTACTCAGTGCCTTCACCTCATTATAAAGCGCTTCATGGCTTATTACAAAAAGATGCCTTAAGTAATTTCTAATAACGTTTACATCTATATTGATAAAAACTTAAGGTTTAATGAATAGACACAAAAATTTCGATTATTTTTAAACAAAAATGATTCCATAAAAAATATCAAGCTCCTGGTCAAGCTCCAAATTACAATTTTATTTGGTCACACTATAACTGCAAAATCTCGGCTTGGGAAATCGTAATAAGAGATTTCCTGGAGGAGATACATCAATTAAATAATTTCTTTTTAAATAAGTTTCATTATGAATAATTGGTATAGCTGATAGGAATGTTATTGTCCCAAAACAAAAACAGTAGTCCCTTAAACCTCTTTCTCTTTTGATTTTGTTAAAGACCAAAAAATAAGTTAATAAAAAAACCCGACCCAAGTCTCGATCACACCTTGTAAAATCTGCACTAAAAATCACTGTCTTGTTCTAGTGGTAGCTTAGCGGAACCATAAATTATTAATTAGGTACCTACACCTATTAAAAGTTTTAGTTTTTATGGCGTGGAAATAAAAAAAGGAGGATACATCATCTGATAGTAAGTGGGATCTATGACCCATACACATTTGCATTCTCAAGACTACAATCTCAAGACTCCTAATACCGCAATTGCGTTGCCAACCCTGAGGTAGTCCATCTTTGTAGATGGAATGACTCTATGCTAGTAATTTCAACGATTGTCTTCGATAGATAATATAGTGGTAGCGAACTGGACTGACCTACCACCTCTAGTAGTCAACTTTTTTTTTTGTGAAAACGAACGAAACGACGAAGGTGATCATTGCGACCCATAAACTTCCGGAACACTAGAGGATTTCCAGGTGCGCTGCCGGCCTTCGAAAAAAGAGTACGCTTTTTGATTTATTTTAGTATTGTACTTATTTGTCTATTTAACTTTCTTACAAAAAAAAACTGACAGTGACTCTGAAAAAAACACTTTGAAAAATATATTTTATTAGACGTATACCAGACCAATTTGGCGATCATTAAGCTCATAAAACAACGAGAAATATCGTCATGCGCGTGCGCATTGTGATGCTACGTGCTGCGCCGGCGCTGCTAATGGCGCAGCTAATAGACGCGCGTTCGGATACACAGGGAAATAGGGGATGACTATTTTTGTAAGGAATATAAAGTTTTATCCTCCTTAGAGAAGTGCTTTGGTGGCCTAAATTTAGGATTTCGACTCGTGATCATAATGTATTGAGTTCGAATCCCAGCGAATACCATGTACAGTCAACCAATTTGATTCCTATGCCACTATGGACTTTGTCAACGTGACTTTGTAAACCAAATAATACGAAATCTCTTACGTTTTGCTTGTCAACGTCACATATAGTCCATAGTGGCGTACAAATCAAATTAATTGACTGTACATTTGAGCAATTTGATTGTTTACCAGTTTGACGTGATACGTCAATTTGCCGGGTTATATATTTTCCACGTGTCATTAGTCATGTAATGTAGAGAAATTATAACACGGCTATTTCGTGTTTTAAACAATCAATTTCCTTGACTATACTTTGGTAGACACTCATCGAAGTGTCTTAGGGTGTCAACTCACGATCGTAAGGTGAGTTTGAATCCCAACGATCAATATGTTTTTTCTAACTTAAGTACATTAGCTAATGCTCATACGGCAACGGAAAAACCATGCGAGGGAGCCCTGAGTAAGAGTGGGATAATTGCATAAAGGAGCGTCTCCACTGAGAGTATTCGCGAGTAAGCTTTCGTGAGTAAGCTTTGTAACGCTCGGCTTGACTTCCACACCACTCGAATATTCACGCGAATGCTTTCAGTGGGGGCGCTTCTTTAGAGATCCTAAAGAATCGAAATGCATCTAAAAGGGTCAATCTGTAGGTACTAGTAGGTATATAATAACTCTATACAGTAAATTAAAATCCCCTGCCTGACTGTCCGTATGTATGATCACGCAAATGACAGAAACTGGTCAGTGGCAAAAAGGTTGTAAACAGAATTACATTTAAAGGACAATGGGCACAAATGTATAAATACTAGCCTAGAAACCAATACCAATAAGCACTGTATCATCGGATATCTTGTTTAATTCTACAACGATTTTGTGTAGCGGGAACCCCGAAATAACTGTGATAAAATCTGGAACATGTCGGGACGTCTACATAGACGACGTTAGCATAATTCCTTTGAAACACCGCTATCTTTGCATGGCGATAACTTTTTCACACAAAGATTTCGAACTACCTGCCATAGTAATAGTTTTACAGGTGTACTGCCTTTTGGCCAAAATACGTTTGGTCGAATGTATCGTTTCGCAACTTTTTCATTTGGCAACCACCTTTTATTTCTGTAACTGTAAATATTTCAGGATTTATTTCTGTACCTTCGTGTAGACCCTATAGGTTAGGTTAGGTTAGTTTTTATAAAAAAACTGATTTATTTACATTTACAGAAATAAACGTGGGTAGCCAAATGAAACGGTTCCGAAACGATACATTCGACCAAACGTTGTTTGGCGAAACGGCAGAGAACCAGTTTTACAACTTAGAATTCTGTAATATATCGCTTGTCCTCAATGGTCATATAGACCAATCTCCTTTAATGTTTAATATTTTTTAAATGTATCTTCACCTTGTCCTTAAAGTAGCTACTTAGTTAACCATAACTGGACAATAATCTTTTGTAGATTATTATAAATATGGTTTAGTTAAAAATTTAAGATATTAAATGCAAAACCAAATGTAACAAGACCTGCAATTTTGTATTATCACCAAACAATCAATACAAGTTCTGTTCAAATAGACAATTTTGCAAGTAACTACATACTTAAAATGTTGGTTATTGCAACTACACGTATCCGAACGTATTTCTCATGATTTATAACGAGACCAAATAGATCGATGGCGATTACTGCTAACTATGCGACATGATCGACCGATTGGGATCTGCACCCGAGTTATTACAGTAATCGAGTTCTTTATCAAATTCTTTAGAATCCTTTGTAGATATAGAGTAAAGTCGATTGGTTATTAGTTTAATACATACCCTAAACGTAGATCAAAAAGTAAATGATGTGCCTGCTGCAGTATTTATTTTTCTAAATGATGATAATTTGTGTTTTATCTTGTGTAATGTGTATTTTTTAGGTCAATAAATATCCAAAATGTAGATCAAAAAGTAAAGAATGTGCCTGCTGCAGTATTTGTCTTTCTAAATGATGATAATTTATGTTTTCTCTTGTGTTTTGTATATTTTTAGTTCAATAAACACACTAAACATAGATCCACAAGTAAAGAATGTGCCTGCTGCAGTATTTGTTTTTCTAAATGATGATAATTTGTGTTTTATCTTGTGTTTTGTATATTTTTACTGAGGGGTAAATGCGTCATATACTCGTATATTTTTAATGGAATGAACGTTTAAGAAGAATTTATGCGTCCTTTTAAATTACCACATTTACCTAAATTTCTATAAAACAGAGCTAAAATAGTTTCAAGACGTTTTATTCCTTTAAAATATTTAAAAGACGCAAATACCGCTTCGTCGGAATAGCCCGCCTGACCATACATTAAAATGGTATTTAGTGAGGTCTGCTATACACAAGTTTATTTTTTTGTTTTTGCAGCTTTTTGCTTTTTAGTTATAACTAAATGAAAAACAGGGTTTAAAAACCAGATTGCATTTTTTATATAGTCGTCAATATAACTATGTTAAAAATCGATTTTTTGCCATTGTTGTAATTTATTTTTTTACAGTTTGGTTATCCTTTGTCACCGTGGATGGTGAAAGGATTCTAACGATCCCACTCACATCGGATCAGGCATTTAGAAGTTACAGTGGAATTAAGGATCGTACATACATGAACCCTGAAAACATTTCACTTCCGTTTTTTAGGCAGTCGTGTAAAAATTGGATCATGTTGCCAATATCACTCCAAACACCGCCTTATTTTTCCCCAAGTATTAGATTGACTGTGTATTTTACCGGTTTGTTTTACATATAACAGTGTATCCTGACAAATGGTAACGGATCCTAGGAAAGTGTATAATACAGTCAAGTTCCTAAATATGTGTACACTTTAGTACCTTGTCTATTTCATGTCATGATTAAAATGCCATTTATGAATTGTCACAGCGCTTAAACTGACAAGTTGATCTGCAATGTAGTTAGTAGTCAAAGCATTATGTACTCTATTGCTACATTAAATTTAAAATGCTTTAACTAATACTACTAAGCCCCCTTATTTGTTATTATGGCAGAATGACTGACTGATGAATGATGACTTTGGATTTGCAACCATTTAAGTATAGGCATTGCCAGTAAAATAAATAAATCAAATAAGTACCACTCAAACTTCGAAACATGGCGAGGGTTTTTATGTAAATTGACAGGACATGAACTTTTATAAACTGACTCTCGAATTAAGGATTGTGACATGGTTTTAGAATAACATACCGTCAAATTAATTATTACTCATGACATCATCACCATTCCTTCATCATCACGCCTTCCCCAAGGTTTTGTGCTACTCGCATCTATCGGCTGCCCGCGATCTTCACCAGATCATCGGTCCACCTTGTCATCGGTCAACACTTCGCTTCCAAATTCCATGACGCGCTGGCATCCCGGTAAGGGCAGATATTTGTGTGATGAGCGCGAATATTTATTCCAGTGTCATGGATGTTTTCTATGTATTTAAGTAAATATTTCTCTATATAAGTATTTATATCGTTGTCTAGTACCTATAGTACAAGCCATGAGCTTAGTTTGGGACTAGGTCAATTGGCGTGACAATGTTCCTCTGATATTATTATTATATATACATTTAAAAAAAAAGTTTCTATTTTTATGGGGTAAAATTCATTTGGAATTCGGGAAACGTGGCACCGAATGTGTTAAGTATCATTTTGAAGATCATAAACTATATCAAGACCCGCGTGCGCGCACGTTTTGCGGTTATTTTGAAGTTTCAAATTACTACGGAAACGGGAGACGTGATTCGCGGAGGCTTTCGCGTCGTTTAATATGAAGCATTATGACTTCATAAAAGATATACTTTATTGTTTGAGTCATTGTAAAAATGTTCTTGGAAAGTATAAAGTAAGTTATGGTAAGATGTCACGGCCCCATGACACATTAGCGGAGCTTGATTCGGTTTATTTCGAATTTGGTATGTTCCTTAAAGCTTTTTCTCGAACGCGTTATGCGTTAATGTTTTCTTGTTTGTGGCTACCTATACTACTCAAAACAAAATAGGGGCCACCTATATATTTCTGCTAAATCGTAATTTATAAACACAAACTATTGATAACTATTTTCAATTATTGATATTACGCATCCTTTGCTAATTAAGCCTCTTTAGTGCTAGTGTTTAAATTTAAATACTGTCCTTAAATACAAGTAAAATTTGGATTTAAAAAAAACCGAGTTCAGGTTAAGAATTCTTTGACATTAAATGATGTTGTATTCTCTAAAATGTCACTAAAGGAGTAATTTGTTTTTGTCGAGTTGCCTAGTTTATTCTGTTGTGTTAATAATGCCACGATTACGAAGACATATGGACCCGATAACTTGTACCAGGGCCGTCACAATGATAGCTGAAGGTCATTCGCAGCGGTTTGTGGCTTCCTCGCTAGGTTTTTCTCGGAGAGCCATCCAAAATGCATGGCATCGCTTCCAAGAGACTGGTAGTGTTGCAAGAAGACCTGGTTCAGGCAGAGTTCGTGTGACTACGGCCCAAGAGGATCGTTACATCCGGTTAAGGTCACGACGGGAACGCTCTGTAACGGCTCGCAAGTTACAAAATCGCTTACGGCTTACGACGGGTACTCGTGTTAGTGACCAAACAATACGAAATCGGCTGCATGAAGACCAGCAATGGTCTAAACGACGTGTTGTACGAATTCCTTTGACTAGGGTTCATCGTGCAAGTCGCCTAAGTTTCTGTCGGCAATATTTGAATTGGGACATAAATCAGTGGGGATCGGTGCTTTTCACAGATGAGTGTAAAGTTAATTTTTTTAGTGACGATCGACGGATTCGAGTATGGAGACGACGTGGCGAGCGATTTTCGGAAGCTTGCATCCACGAAAGTGATCTTTTTGGTGGTCCCAGTGTTATGATTTGGGGTGGCATTAGCGTACACGGCAAAACTGAGCTCGCCGTCTTAAATCAGGGCACCGTAACTGCTCAAAGTTACATCGAGGAAGTCGTCAGGCCTCATGTGGTTCCTTTTGCACAGCGAGTGGGTCCTGACTTCATCCTGATGCAAGACAATGCCCGTCCACACACAGCTCGGGTTACTCGGACTGAACTTGAAAACTCTGGTATCTCGGTGCTACCGTGGCCAGCCAACAGTCCGGATTTTAATCCGATAGAACACCTGTGGGACCAATTAAAACGAAGGACTAGAGAGAGAGAGCGAGAGGTTTACAACCAACAGCAGCTCATTAACGCTCTGAAACGTGCATGGGAAGAGATACCACCTGAAAACGAGAGGAACTTGATTGAGAGCATGCATTCTAGGCTTCAGGAGTGCATAAACAAGCGAGGAGGACATACACGTTATTAAAGATTTAAAAAAATATGCAATTATCTTTCCTTTTTTATTTTTTGTGAAGTGTTTTTATTTGGTGCTATGTTGATGATGGAGTAATTTAATTTAATCTGGAATAATCAAAACAAATGCTAACTTAATTAAACGAATAATTTGCCTAAACGAAAAGAAAAGCTTTGTTTTATTGTCACCTTATAAAAAAATAACACTAACTATTGTTATTTTCATGTTACATATAAAATACTAAATGGCCCCTATTTTGTTTTGAGTAGTATACATTACTTCGTGGCCTACGCATGAAAACACCAAGAAAAAATTTTTTTTGGTCGCTGCTCTAACTTTTTAAATTTGCTTACTAACTAAACTGACAAAGGAAAAATTACATGCTGCCAACCACTACCAGATACCATATTTTGTGACATTAAATAAAACCAAAATTGGTACTATATTTATGTGCAGTTTTGAGATTGCCATCCTAAGATTGCAAATTGACATCGTAACATTGCCATGCGTAAGATTGCAGTCTTGAGATAGCCATCGTAAGATTGCAGTCTTGAGATTGCCTTCGTAAGATTGCAGTCTTGAGATTGCTGTCGTAAAATTGCACAGTCTCGAGGATAGCCATCGTAAGATTGCAATCTGGAGATTGCCATCCTAAGATTGCACAGTCTTGAGATCGCCATCGTTAGATTACAGTCTTGAGATTGCCATCGTAAGATTGTCATCGTAAAATTGCAGTCTTGAGATTGCCGTCGTAAGATTGCAGTCTTGAGATTGCCATCGTATAATTGTAGTCTCGAGATTGCCATAGTAAAATTGCAATCTCGAGATTGCCATCGAAAGATTTCAGTCTGAAGATTGCCATTGTTTCTTTTGTGTATGTCCCCTACATTTAACGTGGGGATGTTTTTTTTTTCTCGTCTACCTCATGGTGTGGGGTGTCGTTAGGTAGGTCTTCAAATTTATTGATTAAGGGATCCGACTATGAAATATTAAGCTTTAAAACGCAATTTTTTGTTAGAGACGTGATAACAAAACCTCACATACACCCAGCAAGCGTTTAGGCTGCAGACCGTGCCAAAGTAATAGTCATACATTACAGTTGAAAATCATTACCCTCCTATCGCAGTTGGATAAAAAAAAACGCAGTGGTACAGAAGCTTTATCCATACAAGTAGCCACATTTCGCAAGCATTATTCTAATGCATGTGAGACGAGATCTGCGATCGATATCTGAAGATATCCATCAACCGCACCTGCGCGTACGTCACTCATTTGTCGTCTGTCATCTGACGACCTGACCGCCCGGTCAGCCAATGTTTAGTTCAGGTTTCTAGTGTTCCCACGGTGTTTGTATGTTTGAAGTTGAGTTAACCGACTTTAAAAATATTAGGGTCTAAATTCGTGTGTTATTTACAAGCTGTTATTTAATGTCCATTATTAAATTAATTTGTACAGTAATAATTAGAATAAATAAAACTAATATGACCTGTTATCTACTTAAAACTAGAATTATAAAAAATATTTGTGCACACAATCACAAAAATAATACCCCCTCTAATAAATCTGTTCGCGGCATTGTACCAATGATGCTGGCTGCGTTACCTCTCTGGATATATAAACCTTTCCTTTGGGAGAGGTAAGCGCCAGCTCTGGGATCCCCGGAGGCGTCGATAAGCTTGGCGGACAGGATCTTTATTTAATTAGCTTTTTGATAGCATTATTATGGTATCAAAGAGCTGATCTGATGGTGGAGTCGGATGGAGGCGACAGGAACTCCGTTATACTTAACTTCGCTAACCCCGCTAGACCAATCATGTAGGACTCATTAGTTTGTGCTTGGAAAAAATATCGACTAACAAAATAAAGACAAATATTTGCCCTTATCCGGAATTTGAACCCGGGACAGGGTCATAGACAGGATCAATACCAACTACGCTAACGTGACGTCATAGATAATGCTTGTAAAGTTCGACTTAACAACCTATTATTTCTCTATCTTGCATGGACGAAGTCGCTAACAATCACTAGTAAACACCGCTGAAAACGAAGCAACCAAAGACTTGGTTCAAAACAGATTTATTTTTGCCACATAACTCAACATATGTATGTATACTTTTAATTATATTTAAGTTAACATTTTTTCTTCATTACGGTTTACAAAAATAGTCTGCCTGTGCATAATTATGGCACTTTTTTGAGACACAAATTTATACCTATTCTTCACCCACATAATCAGTACTTATAAAGATAACACAACAATAGTTAAAACCCAACTCGCCCATGGAGTTAAATAATCGAGTACTCGATTCTCACGGCCACCCGTCAGAACTCATAAAATTTATGTCACGAGAATCGATTCATTCGGATACATAGTCGATTCTATTCGTAATCGAGTTGGGAACCATAAATAACAGTAAGCTCGCCACCTGCCTCGTTTAGTTTGACTATGGTTAACTGAGGAAAACTTGGGTGTTCTGTTTATTGAGATAATAGTTTAGTAAAATGGAGATCCGGATGTTAATCCAACTCCATCACCAGACCAGCTCTTAATACCATAATTTTGCATTGTCATCGGGTTTCCATATTATTATGCGGTCTAAATTTCAGCCCATTCCATCAACTTAAACTGGTGCCAAAGTGCTGCAATTGCATTTGGCCTGAACTGACATACAAATATTGTAAGTTGAAAAAAACCTTTTTAAAAATGGGCAACTACTTACAGGCCAGACTCGAGCAAATTAGAAACACAAAAGTTTGTGTGTCTGTTCATTAATTTCTTCACGCTGCAACGGCTCAACGGGATTGGATGAAATTTGGAATCGAGATAGCTTATGCTCTGGATTAACATATAGACTACTTTTCATCCCGATTTTTTTTAAGTTCTCCAAAGAATAGTTTTAATCAAAATCTACGCGGTAGAAGTTGCGGGCAGGTGCTGTTAATGCTAAAAGTCATGCTGTTGCTAGGTAACGAGACAAACATTCCTTTATTTATAGGGTTATACATTCTTTTAAACGTTAATAATTACTAAACAAATTAACACAGTCATGTTCTGGACTGATGTAGAAGGGTCTATTTATCCCTTAATATTAATATCAAATTCTAGGACATCAACTAGTTTTATTCAGGATTAAAAATCTATAAAGACTAAATAACGACTGGAGCGTTAGAAATAATGTAAAAAATAATTATTTAAAGCAACTTTTTTTTAACCAAAACTGACGTTTTTCTTGCGGTTTTTTAATGCATTCGATTTTCGCAAATGACGTGTAAAGTTTAGTCCATATTGATCACCTAAAAAAAACTTGTCTTTACATTACGTTTCATGAAGCTACAAGTTACAAGTTACAAGCGGAAGTCTCTTTCTAGCAAAACGATTTAGAAAGAGACTTCCTCTTGTAACTTGTAACTTGTATCTTCATGAAATGGGCCTCCGGTAGTTACCATAAACAAACAATATGGTTAAACGGTGTCAGAAGAACCACTAAAATTTAACTACGTCTATAAACTTAATGATTTAAAACAGTAATTAAAATATAAAGCGATCATTGTTATTGAACAATCATTATAATTGACGTTAACGGTCGGTGCTCGTATTTTTTTATGTTCCAATTAATATTAAGCTGGGTTAACGATAAATTAATAATTGATGGTTTTAATCTTTAAACGCTTTAAAAAAAAAATATTGTCGGTATGTTTGTTTTCGCATTTTTGGAAATAGTTCCGTTTTGGAATTACATCTAGGACTGAAATACTTTAAAAATTATATATTGGTAAATATAAATAAATGAAAATTGATCCACTTACACACACTTTGAAATGATTATTTATGAAAATTTTAACAAAATCAATTCAGTCTATCGTTTTTAAATTGTGACAAATTTTAAATAAATTACAAAATATTATTATTTTTGGCATTTATTAGGTTTTTTTGCACAATACTAGCAAAATAAAAAATATTGCTCATAATAAATAAAAAAACATTTGTAAAGGCTCTTGTCGGGTATACCTAGTATATATGCGTCCAGTTACAAACTTAGCCTAAGGCCCGAATCCGAATAAAATGCGTTTTTTTAATATGATAAGAGATTTTAATTTTTTCATTAAATTATAAAAAATAGGAGGTAATTCCGCGGTACAAATATTTACTTTCCCACAACAAACAACATATATTATCAATATGTTGTGTTTAAATTAAACCTAAAGGTTAATTTATGCCGTGACAATCTCGGACAGTATCGTAACATTGTCCAACATTATTTCTCATCGAAAGCTATAAACATAAAAAATAATATCGTTTACTTGAAGAGATTATTAATGAGAGGCGCGTATCATTTCATTTTGTAACGTAGTTTTTGAAGTCACACTTAAAAGACAAATAATATCTATCTGGATGTCGGATATTAAATAGGTACGGTACACCCACCCGCACCGGTGGACGGAGTGTTGGACGGCCTCCCACCCGGTGGTCTGACGACCTGGTTAGGATCGCGGGGAGCCGCTGGATGCAAGCGGCTCAAGACCGTGACTTGTGGCGCTCTTTGGGGGAGGCCTTTGTCCAGCAGTGGACGCCCCCGGGCTGATGATGATGAAATAGGTACAGCCGATCTCTTTACTCATTAAAAGGGTCTTAAATTAAGACCTACCCAACATATAATTGTGTGGTTGGATTGGTGTGATGAGGTAGTGGGGAAATAGAGTTTATGAATCACCACAAACAAATGAAAGTGTAACAATATTATCTGTTTCTTATTTAGCTGAGTCTAAAAGAGAAAAATGAGAGCTTTCTGTGTTTTTAATCCGCAATATCCATTAACCACCATCTTATCCATTAACCTATCGTCAAACCGCAGTGTTCGCATTGTGATTTTCCGGTTTGGGGATAAGACAGCCGGTGTAATGACTAGCATAGAGGCATTCCATCTTAGTCATCAGGGTTGACAACGCATTTGCAGTCTTAGGCTTGCAGTCTTGTGAATGTGAATGTCTATGGTCACAGTTTCCACTTACCATCAGGTGGCCTGTGTGCTGGATTGCCTTATCTACGCATTAAAAAAAAAAAAATGTTGTGACGCCCATATTTCACACCAATAATTATAACTTAACCTATGATTAATGCAAGATTTAAGGCATGTAACGACGAAATCTTGAATATCAAAGACATGAATAACTAACAGTGAAAAGTAAGCAATCATTTTGACCGGATTAAAACTGCACCTTGCTCCTGTATTTTTGCTTCTAAATTTAAGGGTAAACGATCCCAAAAGGCACGTCCTGTATAAGAATTCGGAACAGCGTGCATTAAAATACAGTCCAAACGTGCAAACGGCAGTCACGGGTCAAATGCATAACTCTCGGCACCTCGGCATATGCAAATGGTGCATATTTCAAACGGGCCGTGTGGTCGCATCTTCATACGGTACTTGGCTGTTCGGAAATGTAGTTTGTTTTCAATTAGATATTTTGCAATAGAATAATATTAATTCATTTAAAATTTAGTACATTGACCTTCCCTGGCCCGACCATTTATACAGCATGATTGTGATAGTTTATTATAACTACATAGCTTTTGCCTGCGAGTTCATCGTAGATTTTTGACTATCGTTTTTCCCTCAGGAACTGTTTAATTTCCTTTTATGAATTTCTATATGTTAATCCAAAGTATAAGATGTCTCCGTTTCTTATTTCAACGAAATCCGTCCAGCTGTTGCAGGGTGAATCAGAGAACAAACTCACACTTACGAACGTTTACATTTATAATACTAATGGAATGCTATATTTTTGATGTATTTAAAAAAAATAATTAAACTCATTCATAAACGTAAAAAAACTAGTGTGCTTGAAAAATGCTTTGACCCTTTCTGTCATTGTGACATTTCCATTTGACAGAAAGGGACAACGCAAACTTTAACTAGGTTGTTAGTAACTAATTATTTGAGCTTATAATTCATTTTCTTAAAAACAACTCTAATACATTTCATTTTTTAATTGCCCTCTGGCAATATTAAGGTGCCCTTTAAAAATATCCCAGGATTGGGGAAACTCGTTATTTTCTAGACTTTTTCTCGAAGCTTATAACGATTAAGTAGTTCTTTAGTAACGATATTCTATAAGTACGCAAGTTTGAAAAAGGAACGAATTAATTGTGTCTAAAATGTCTGAGTACGGCGGTTATTCAAGTTATGTTCTATTATACCTTTATCATTATAAGGACTGTAGCTATATATACAAAATGGATGGCATTCTGGCACGAATCCGCGCCACACCCCATTTCCATACACGCCAGGAATGTGTGAATGCAGTTCATAAATAAATCGCAACTCCTGCGCATGTATTGATATGGAAATAATTGATAGATACAATTGTCATGTTCATTTTCTAAGGTGAGGTTAGTTTGTGTACTCTATTCTTGGGGACATTGTAAAGCTATCTGAAATTGAGTGTATTTGTGATTGTATATGATTTTGATGTTATGCAAAAACGCTTACCTATGTCTTTAATGAGGAGCATGAGAGGAAAACAAACTTAGAGATATTAATAGGTACATCTATATAAGCAATGTGGTAGATTAGATTTTAACATGTTGCAAGCACCATTTTTTTTACGTTTTGCAACAAAGTCACATACACATACATAATTAGTCACCGCTTCATTCCAGAGCGAATTACCAACAACTATAACTTCTTGTTAATTCTTTTACCACATTTAGCACAACAAAGTTATTAAACAATGTTGTATATACGTTCTTTGTAAAAGAGTATTTTAAGTTAGGTAATAGTTAGTGTCATACGAGTATGTCAATGTTGGCGTGACATACACACACAAGTAAAGATGACACTTGACAGGTAGACGAATAAGAGCCTTTTAGCTACGAGTAGTTTAACGAGATTAACTGATTAAAAGTAATATTTAATTAGTTATATTTCTAATGTCTTTGAGAAATAAACTTTATTTGACCTGAAGAACGTTCCCTTAAAGTAAAGGTAAATAAAAAACACGGCCAAGTGCGAGTCGGACTCGCGCACGAAGGGTTCCGCACCATTATCTATACAACATTAGCAAAAAAACGGGATAGAAACACGTTTGTTGTGTGTGCCCCCTTAAATATTTTTAAATTTTAATTTTTAAATTGAATATGTGACTAAATATTCTGTGAATATTTCAAGTGTCTACTTGTTGCCGTTATTAATATCGGGCAAAAAATGGCAAAAAATACACGTTTATTATATGTTTATTCTGTTTTTAGTATTTGTTGTTATAGTGGCAAGATACTTAAATACTTCTGTATGAATTGCAACTGACTAGCTACCACGGTTCATGAGATACAACCTGGTGACAGACAGACGGACAGCTGAGTCTTAGCAATAAGGTCCCATTTTACCCTTGGGGTCTCCGGTACGGGGGCGGGTATTCATGCCAAAGACTACAGCAGTAGTATAAGTATGAGCAAATACGCAACGGTCTTCCAGGCGGAGTTGTATGTGATAATTGCCTGCACGCAAGAGAATATCGATAGGACTCTACAGGAGAGAACTATCTATATTCGCAGTGACAGCCAAGCGTCACTTAAGGCGTTGACGGCGCCTAAAGTAGACTCGAAACTAGTCTACAATGGAATCCAAGCTTTAAACAGGCTTGGTAGACACAACAAAGTGAAACTGATGTGGATTCCAGGACACGAAGGCTATCCCGGAAATGAAGCCGCGGACGAGCTGGCAAGGGAAGGGTCCAAGGGCGCATACGTTGGACCTGAACCATTTGTGGCACCGGGGACTATAAAAGCAGCCCTGAACAACAACGCCCTAGAAAAGAAGAAAAAAGAAACGCGGCTTAGGGCATGCAAAGCTCTTCATAGAAAGAGTTGACCAGAGCTGGACCAAGAAACTTTGGAAACTCAGCAGAAGACGATTTCGATACATTATCGGAGTGTTTACCGGGCACTTCGGGGTTAAACATCTCCTAGCAAAGATGGGCCTTATGACAACACAGATTGTAGAATGTGCGGCGAAGAGGCTGAGACAGTGAAACACTTATTGTGTGAATGTGATGCCCTCTGTAAGAATGAAAATCCTCGGTTGTGTGACCGAACGATTTCAAGGCACTGCCATTGCACTCCGCTATCCACTTTTTTCAAGGGGTGGAGGCTGCATTGGATTAAGCGCTAAAAGAGGGATAATTACACAAAAGATCCCACAGGGTCGAAGTGTATCCGTAAGGACCCCACCAAAAAGATAAGATAAGATACCCTTGGGGTACGGAATTCTTAAAAACACGGTGAATAAACTAGTTTCATTCGCTTTTGCGCGCGACTTTGTTCGCTAAGAAGTCTTTTATCGCTATTCCTGTCAAATAATCCGGGTTAAAAAGTAGCCTGGCAACAAATGCGAAAATATTTCCATCTTGACCATAAACTTAATCTACAGAACCTTTATAATCATCAAAAAAACTCATCATCAGGCTCATAACGGTCGCCGTAACGAGCAGGTAACATATTGGCCCGAACGGCAATGATGTATGGGAGCATTAAGAAAATCATTACGGCATTCTTGGCTAAATGTTATATTTTGGCCTTATGCGAATTGGGGCGGAGAACCTGTGATAAGGACCTTTCTTTATGATTATAACTTTATATTATAATAGCTGTTGCCCACGACTCACGAACATAAAACATTGTCTATGTTACTCAGGGATACTGAAGCATTCTAATGCTGAAAGAATGTTTGAAATCGGTCCAAAAGTTAATGAGTTTTGAGTTAGAAACATACCAAAATACATAGTGTTGACTAGAGATGCGCCCTGCACACTGCCACTTAAGTCTAGCAATTCCTACGGCTATACGTGTATATAATTAGTAAATGAAATTATGGATTAGCTGTAACTATATTGTTTGCCCATTACTTTTTTTTATTACACGAAAAGGCATATGAGCACACTATCCACACCTCCTATTTCAACATCTTGAGAATTATAGGTAACAATGACAATTCACTATACATTGGAAAGTTAATAAGCTTTTACATTACTGGGATTCATATAAGCTGCGCCATGTACACTGAAATTTTTCATCTGAAGCAAATAGACATTTGCAATCGAAAAACTGCATTCTCAAGACTTCAAATGTGTTGCCAACCCTGAGGGCTAAGATGATGAATGATGATGAATGACTCTATGCAAGCAATTTTACCGGTTGTCTTATCCCCACACCGGAACACGACAATATGAACACTACTTTTTGTCTTAGCATTACCACAGGAACTATTATCCTTTACTGGATTAAAATAATTCTATATTTTAATTAAGATTTCATCAAAATCCTTTCAGCCATTTATAAGACGTTTGAAGACAACCGTATTAAGATGTTACATAAACCAAACTTTCACATCTATAATAATATGGGAATAGATATTATTATAATACAATTGTTGTAGACATCTTTGACTGAAATAAAGATGGCGACCTCTCAACAGTTTCACTGCCAACGACACGTCTGTGGTATCAGAACTACGTACGTTTCCTATTTATTGGCACTGAACGCACGTTCATGAGCGTGCCTCTAACAAGTTTAGTCTTCACGCCATCCCAATACAATAAATTATTTTCCATTTCTGCTTATAATAAAACATTCGTATTGTAGCTTCCGTATTTGAATCTGAAATGCATTTATCTTTTTAAATGATAAGGCAAAATAAACAGTATGTGTTTGAGAGTAAGGTTGGGTTTATAGTGACGGAGTGGTACACTGTCGTGCATTATTTAATACCAATATTACTGTTGAGTGTAGACTGGCACAGATAACCAAGGGAAGATTGTTCACTTTTTAGAAATAAGGATTATTTGTACCTATATAGGGCTCAAGACACCCAAGGATTTACTACTTTTTTCTATTCCTTACTATTTTTTTCACTTTCTAATCAAACTAGCTACTATAATTTACCCGTATTTGGGCAAAGAAGCCTAATTTTCCTTTCTCTCTTAGAATGTTAATCAAAAAAAATGTTCCATTTCCACTTATACTTTTTTTTTACGCAGGCAGAAATATTCAATAATTATATAGCTTTATCGAAGTTTTCCTGGATAGGAAGTACCCCAAGTCCTTCTCAAAGATATAAAATATATGTTTATCAGATTTGCATAAATCAGTTGAGGCTTTGAAATTGTGAACACTTATAAACTAGGTAAGTATCCGAATTTCGCATATATAACAAATTACTAATTGGTGAGGATAACATTGATAAGGATATAGATTAAAAATGGCTCATTTCTACTATGTCATTTTTTATTTTAAAAAAACTATATTTCACTAATAATGCAATAGGTACTACTACTACTTACTATACATAATATACACTTTATTGAACGATACACAAAACATTAATCATAGAAAAATATAGTAAAAATGGATTTTTTTACAAATCTTTTTGGCCATTTCAGAGCTCTTTTTTGCTCGTTAAATACATATTTTTGCAAAGTACAATTAATTAGTAACGACAGCGTCATTTTGCCCCCGTAAGGAATGATAGGACCAAAATTTACCGGTCGCAAAGTAGCCGTCAAAACAATAATTATCTGTTTAAAAACACTTTAGTCTTTAAATATGATGAAATAATAACAGTTCAAATCTACAAACATTATCATAACTCAAATATTTGTAACATTTCGGTCTTATAGCTACCATACGACCAAAGACAGTAGTACCCTACTATTACTTTTAGATAGATAAAATCTTCAATATAATGGTGACTTCTTTCAGAGCTGATATCTCTTAAACGGCTTAACCAATTTTGATGAAACCTATCTAAGAACCACCGCTAGAAAACTAAGAGCTACGAACACACACAGATACACAAATACACACGTGAAACTTTCAACACCCCTCTTTTTGCTTCGGGGCTTAAAAATGAGTACTCTAGCTGTTATTTTCTACGCTATGCCGTACACATATCGTCGACGGGCTATTAAGTTTGCAAGCAAGTGTATATAATTGTATCACCGGCGCTGTCCATTCGCGTTATACTTAACAATTCTAGTTCCCACACTCGCATGATGGCGGTTGTATTGTGTATTGAACTATGGTATTGATGGATTCGCGGTGTTTGTTGAAAGTTTCCTTATTCTTGGGTTCTTTATTGTTATTTTTTTGATATTGGTACTTACTTCATTCTGTGTCCGTAATGTATAAAAATCATATTTCTATAATAAATTACTTGACGTTGTTTTGAAGTTACCGTTTCCAGCACTTGAAAATTACTTGAAAAAGTCGTTAATGTCTAAAGCGTATTAGGGTCGAGGATTGTCTAACAGACAAAAATGCATGGCCTAAACCCGAAACTTAGTCAATAATAATTTGTTTAGCGGACACCGTTGATGTAGGAAAACATATCAAAACTTTTATTTGGTCGTCTTGCACCGTCTTATATGCACATGTAGGTGTTTTTTTTTGCTCTCCCTCTATCTCTCTCCCAAGATTTTTGGCATTTTTTCCGGCTGAACTACGCATGTTATTTGATAGTATATTTAATTTAATATTTATAGCTTTATATAATGCTTAGACTACATAGTACCATTGTAATATGAAATATGTTTAAAAAATGACTGACTGCTGAGTTTCTTGCGGCGTTTCTTCTCAGCAGGGGTCTCCTTTTGGGAAGCGCTGGTAAATTCTTGACGTGTAAAAGTGCCCATGCGGCCTACATACTGAATAAATGTCTTTTATCTTTTTTTCTTTATCTGGGGTCCTATTGAAAAACGGTATAAGTCTTCTGAAGATCAAGTGAAAAAGGGCTTAAGTGTAGTATACTCCGTTCATGTATATACCCTTTTTTATTAAAAGTTATGTGACTTGTTCCCTTTTTTACTAGGATCTCAGCTTTGAGGTTTTTTAGTTGTTTTTTTCGGTAGGTATTTCAGAAATATCTGGATTTTGAACAGTCAAGTAGCTTCGAGAATTAAAATATTTTTTTGTTCATAATTTATACTATCCACTCAGACCGGTCTTGTGCTTTTCGCATGCACCACGCTCTCGCCATCCTGACGAGGTCGTCACTCCATCTTGTTGGAGGCCTACTGCAGTGGACGTCTTTCGGCTGACATGATGAATTAATAGATAAACAATTCCAAGTTTGAACAAATAACGGAATGTCCCTCGGAATCCCTAATAACGTTTCTCCTAAAACTCATATTTTGTCCGAATTATTGTTAATCATAAACTATTCGCACACTCGTTTTTGCAATCAATGGGTTTAGGATTAACAAAAGTTCGAACCAACGATGCATTAGGAAAGATGACGATTAGGAGTTCCAACACAGACCCGGTTATGGACGTAGGGTTGAGATTCGCGGGGTCTATATTTGAGATATACTGCTTTTTGTAATCTTAACCCACTGAACCCTAAAAACTCTGATCTCCTAACAACCGGCCGAGTTAAAGAAAGGTTCACAATAACAAGACAAAAAACAAAGCTCTTTTGTACAAACCGCCCGTCATGCATCTTAACTGATTTAATTACGCGCCTTGTGATATCTTTATAATGTGATACCAATTTTATATGTGTAACACTTTTTGTGAAGCTTAACAAAACTGGATCTTTAAAAAAACGAGTTATCCAGACAGCATTTTCTTGCTGCGTCTGATTTGGATGAAATAAAATGTATTCCCTATTTCACGGCCTAACGAGTGTATGATGTTTTTTTTTAAATTACTTTTTAAAAGAGATAATAATAAAATACCCTAACGGCTTTTAACCGTGACTTTGTCCTCGTTCAATGTTATTTTCCGGGTACTATCAAATTATCCTGGAAAAAAAAACTAAATTTTAATCCAGGACAAGGACTATATCAAAGTTTAGTATCGATGAGCAAAATTATCGATACACCACGTCTCTACCTGTCATTTTAATTATGCTCCGAAAATTCCAAAGTCTGATGATGTTTTAAATCATCATTATCATCGAAAAGTCACCATCTTATCCTTGAACCTACCACCAAGCAGTTATAGCATTGTTGTGCTCTGGTGTCGGAATAGACAACCGGTGAAATTACTAGCATACTTATTATTAATTTAATTTACATATACCTCCATCGATACGGAATATATTTCATCCATTTCAATTACGTGCCTACTTCCATCTTAGTCTGCAGAATTGGCAACGCATTTGCAGTCTTGAGATTGCAATCTTGAGTTCTCAAATCTTGTAGTGTCATCAGGTGGCTTGAGTGCTCATATGCCTATTTCAAACCATTAAAAAAGTCAATATGCTAGCGAGACGGTTCAGTTCGTATTTGTTTTATATTAAAGAAGTCATAAGTACTAAGCTTGCTAGAATTCTAAAAACTGAGGCGTTAATTTACCTAGAACCACGTACGCTCCCAAGTAGGTATTAACGACGCCAGCCTTTATCGGCAATATGTACGTTTATGCGTTTTTAAATGTTAAGGCTCTATTTTTCACTGACTGATTTTAAAATCGCGAAGATTTATATTTTAATTTTATATTCCAATTGAATAATCATAAAATATCATGACTTTTTTCTGGTTTCGTACCCAAAGTGCCATAGGGTCCCTATTACCTACTAAACGTCCGCTGTCTGTCTGTCTGTCATAGACATGTAAGATTTCCATAGTGTGTTGTTCAATTGCTGGGAAATTACACTTGGCCGGTTTTTATTAAACGGTTATTAAATAAAATGGAACGAAAATAATTTATTTATCGACACTTGTAAATGTCGATGTTGTGTCCATCCCTAACGATTGTCAAATGGTCGTCCCGAAAAGATTGATTAAATATAAAATATAAAATAAATAGTAGTCGTAAATTGTTAATAAAGTATAAGAACAGTTTTTTAATGGTAATGTCAGTATTTTGAACTGAGATTAATAATGGCTTATGCCAAATCGGTACCACGATACGTGGACGAAAATCCAGCTTTTTATAAATAGTCTTTAATTTTTAATAATAAATGCAAATGATTAACTAATAAGTAATTTGTTTCAGAACCTTCTTCTCCTTAACACCACCTTCGGCTCGCCACCCTATTTCTAACACCGTCTCTATTTAAGGCCATATTAGTGTAATTACTCAGAAAAACCGACCACTTATTAGTCCTAAGGCAATTTCTCACCTCACCAAGCATGCTTAGTAAAAAGTTGGAATTCTCGGTAAAACTGGAAATAAAGAAGCCGGGTATGAGGACCTGCGAATTAGAGCTAATTTACTTTAAAAAGTCATTGGGTTTTTTATAGAAATAGATAACATTGGTAACATTTATTTTAGTGTCCATCTCATAAGATAAAGATAAGATAATGATACATTTATTCGTAACAATACAATATTACATAACATAAATACAAAAAGAACAAGACAGAGAAATTGTTGCGAAACGGTTTCAACTCAGCATTCGCTAGCCGTAAAGCCAGCACTGATCTTCCGTTGGAACCGCTAGGTGAAGAGACGGAAAGTGACACACTTAACAAGAAACAACATAAATTAAGAAACAATCATTTACATCCAGTTATTGCTGGCAACACCAAGGAAACAAAAAACAACAAAAAAACTATAGTCTATGGCTAAGTCAATGACGTCAATGTAAACAAAGCAATAGGTGACGTAACAATACTAACAATTATGAACAAAAATGGTAGACTCATGAAAGAGAGTTACTTACAAATTGCGTTGCGAGATCGTTATAGCTATCGAAAACGTATAGCGTTGCCGTTAGCCGCCGAACTACACTAATGTAACAAACCACTACCAGTGGGCACTGATCCCAAAATGCTGGCAGCCTTGCCATGTTGAATGGCAATGCTTAATCGTTGTGCCAATTAAAAGCCAGCATTTTGCTTGGAGTTGCGCCGACCAGACGCATTGAAAGGTCTTTAAAAATACGTTGAGCTCGTGGTCTCCACGGTCCTAGAATTTCGACTCCAAAAGGCTCAAATAACTTCTATCAAGTGACTGTATTTGCGGCTTTTAAGGGTCTCCAGCACCAGCACCATATTAATTGTTCCTGGAAGGTGTGACGGCGCAAGGGTGTCCACGCAAGTGACATCCCAAATCAACAGCTGGTCCAACTTCCACGGCGCATAAGACCATTTGGTTCCAAAATAATGATATATTAAAATTTATACTTATCATGTACTCTTTAATTTATTCATGAACCGTGTGATTCTGATGCAAACTGCTTAATTTTAAACAATTCAATGGCTTATAAAATTTGCACCAAATGGTAGCGTTTAAAACTAAATAAAACATGATCCATAAAAATCTTAAGCACCGATTTACTCCAAATGATCCGTCTGAAGCACCATTATTATTTATATAATAACGTAAGTAAAAATTTAACAACTGTCAAACTTACTCGTATATATCGCTCCAAAATGCAGTCGCAGAATGAAGATGCAATAAAAATCAATTACAGCATGTTTATGAACATTAATTAAAACAACATTTAAGGTTAAGTGTGAACGTGGTGTTTATCACAACGGTTCCGTCGAAACGTGTAAATAAAGAGCTATTAAATGATATCCTTGAAGTCGTTAATAAGTAGCCTTACTTAAATTTGATCGTTTTCAAAGGATTAGTGTCAATTCCCCCTTTTATTTCCTGCTAGCTTTTATGGTATTAGAAGGCAAATACTACTACAAATATGCTAAATGGTGTGCATTCTAAAATCTGCGTTAAATTCTACTTGAAAAATGTGTATTATAGCTTGCCCTGTAGGCACTTTTATATGTATTATGGCCGTTTTAATAAACTGATCTCGGTTGTAATGCTTGTCTCAAGATGCATCAAAAATTACTGTCTTCATTGATTGGACGAATCTTGTAAAAATGATAATATTTTGTACTTATTCTGCTTACAGAACAAGAATATAAAATAATTCATGTCTATAAAAATAAAAGCGTACTTATTTAAATAATCTCTATCTTTTACCAGTACGGACCCCTAAAATTTCTGCTCGTACAGTGAAAGCGTATCATGAAAAATAATGTGTTGGAACAATAACATTTTACAATCAACGGATCGGAGCCGATCGCCATTTTGGTATCGAACGTTTTTGGTATCGATTCATTTTTGGCATCGATTCGATGCGGGCCGATTTATAGTTGGAAATCGAATGATTAATTATTAAGCGAATTTTTAATTTAATGGTTTTAAGCGAAATACGATAATGTTGTAGTTAATATATTGTTGAGTAATTAAAAAATATTGGTTTATGCACTGGTTTTTCCGTCCGTGATCTTTAAGTAGGTTTAATTTAATCTCCACCGCGCGCACTTCTAGCGAAAATTTCACTTTTTTAGTTCAATATTTCACAAACCGTAAAAAAGAACTGACTGACTGATCAATCAACGCAGGCGAAACCACAGGAGGTGAAACTTAAAATTTGGAAGGAATATTCCTTGGCTACCGTAGTGGGAACTAAGGAGTTTTGGAAATTCATCCCTTACGGAGTTACAAAGGGGGTGGCGGGAAATTAATTCTACGCAAAGTCGTGGGCATCCTCTAGTGTAGGTACTATCAAATACAGATAAATCCACTCATTTCAGTTATGAATTTTAGCTCTATATAATTCTATCCTTTGTTGTTTTCTATTTGTCTTTTTACGGTATCATGGTTTAATCGATCAATAGTTTTGGTTGAATTTTAACCAAGATTCATGGGCATGGGTAGTCGTGTTTTTCGATGTGAATGAACGTGGATAAAACAGTCACTTTCTGACCAACGAATGTCACTATAGACATGACAGGGACATATATAAGGATTATTAAGGATTACAATAAGGATTATTCATTTGTTTTGCAACAATCAATTTAGGACTGTATGATCATTGAATTAAGAGTTAAGTACCCATTATTGGTGCCTGTCAACTTAAAGTATCCAACCACTGGTGCCATCACTCTATTCAAAAACAATTTCTGTAGGGTTCTTTTTTTTCATAGGGAAGGCAAACGAGCACACAGGCCACCTGATGGTAAGTAGAAACTGTGACCCATAAACATTCGCATTCACAAGACTGCTAGCCTAAGATTGCAAATCCGTTGCCAACCCTGAGGAGTAAGATGGAATGGCTCTATGCTAGTCATTACACCGGCTGTCTTATCCCCAAACCGGAAGAAAACAATGCGAACACTGCTGTTTGGCGGTAGGTTAATGGATAAGAATTTTTCAGTCTGTTATTCATTTGGGATTTATAAAAAATCAAAGTAGGTTAGCAACAATTTTTAAAGCTTTCTTTTTGTTAGACTTGTCTCAACAAATCGTTGAAAAACGCAACCAAATGATGCGCACGCGTTTATCGCAATAAAATTATTGTTCGCAACGTTGTATTTATTGCGCCCGCGCAGCGCGACTTTACGATCATGCCTTCGTATTGATTTAACCAACGATCCACACGTTTTTTATTGGAAGGTCTTTAGGCCTCAGGTGTTGAATTATTTTAAGTTATTGCGCCTGAGTTTTGAAAGACGACATTAGCGAAGTTGCTGAAAGTTACTAGTATGGTCGTCAAGTATTGTTAACCGAATTTAAAAAAAGGAGGAAGGATTCTTAGGTCATCGAAATCTTCCCCGTTCCTTGTTCCCTGATTATTAGAACGATATAAGGATTTTTTTTTCTTTCAATGGTATTTTTCCAGCTGGTCCCATTGTCATCAGGTCAGGATCTGATGTTGAGATCCTGGAGAAATCTTAGAAACTTTTAAAATATAAAATTTCCTATAGCGATTTCGGTAGTTGAAATCGGTTTATCTAATTTTAAGCGACCATTCATAATTTCCTCTACTTATAGAGATCAGTTTAGTATACTTAATTACTCTTGGAAGGGAATCGTTGGAAGGGATATTGTGAAGGTTACCACATCACAAGAACATAAACAAGCACTCCCGTACTTCTAAGCGCGAACACACGCACACGCACGCACATATTATTAGTAATTTTATCTGTGAAAGAATTACTTGTAAGTATTAATAATTGATTATATGAATTAAATGTAGCCCGGTCGGTTACAATTTCGCATAATACTCGCATATTGACGACTACATTAAACAATTGGAATTGTTCATATTTTTACAATTACTTTAATTCGAAAACCATTTCGAGGAATATGGTTTTAAAGCCGTTCTGCATTATTAAGTTCATGAATTTTTTATCTATTTCGGATATTTCGACAAAAGTATATTTAACCTTTGTTTGACTTTCATTTTCGGCTTGAAGCCCTCCTAGGTGTATGTATCTTACGGGTGAGGCGAAAACTGCTTGAGATGTATGTTTTAATACACTGTTACAATCACGTTTTATCATTAGTTATCATTTATTTGTTGTAGTCTATTAGAAAATGAATCATGTCATCCATAAAATATCTGCTAAATAAATAAAGATACTAAAACAAAACTACTGGGTCAAATAGAAAATTAATGAAATTGATCTCTTAAAATTTTCTATTATTTCGAATTAGAATGTAAAAACCGTGAGTTATATTTTTTGGTCTAACCCAATTAACATCCCAGATCGGTAAAGCAAATGACAGTAACGGTTTCATTTTGAATAATAATTCCACAAAACCCTGTGTGGCCGCCATTTTGATAATTAGCTTTTGTTATACATACATAGTGATTGGAACTGGTTATTTGCCTTAATAGAAGGAATAAGATATTCACTTTTATTACAGTTAAACACATATTGCGAGATCCAAAGATATTGTTAATTCATACTTTAAGAAGGTATCCAAGTTGCTCCACTTTATATAAGTATTGGTCCAGCGATCGATCCTTTAAAGTCGAAATTAAGCTATAACACTAAATGTTACATAAAAGGTCGTTTCGGTCTCGATGAAACACATAAAATTTTATATTTTCAGTTGGTGGGTAACAAGTGATGAGATTAAGCGTTTTTTGAGAGTTAATGGCGTTTTATTTTTTAGTTTTGTGAAATGAAAATCTATTGGTATTATTATAGATTTTTTTTATAGATAAATAATAGAAATTTAATCTACAAAGCGACCTAAGATCACGTTTAAATTAATATTTTAAACTGTCCTTTACAAGAATACCTAGACATTTAATCAACATTGTCTTTGTTACAGTTCTTTCATCTCACGACAACGGGTTTGCCATACTTAGTCGTAACACGTGTAGACACGCACACTACGGCGTCAGTTCGCGACGACAATTACGCACTCAGAGACAACGTGCATGTGCATCTACACACACAAGTACCTATGGCAAACCCACTTTCATGAGATAAAACAACTGTATCGTATTGTTAACGTTATATAATACACTCAGCAGCAAAAATAACGGGTCAGAGTGCGTTTTTCATACTAAAGAGGCTATTTCGAAGCCTTGGTTCCTCGCCAGGGAATGCTTTTAGTGTAATCTGATGATGAATACCTCGAGCATCGATACAGGACTTCCAGAGTGCCTAGGATACCCAACTGAATGAATCTGAGGTTAACGCCGGAATTGTGTATGTTCAGAAAAACCTAGGGCAATAAAATGTAAGGAAATCCAAGTGCTGACCCAAACTCTCCCACTGTGGTGTTAACTGGTTGTGCGATCAGTTAGGTATCTTAAGAACTTTTGACCTCCTCTATTGAACCTCGCAGTATCCACCATTAAAACTCACTCAAAACAACCCCAATAAATAGTCTTGTTTGTATGAAAAACGCACTCTGACCCGGTATTTTTGCTCCTGAGTGAACCTCTCTATTTGACATTAGTCCATCGAAATAATACAAAGTCAATACCGGTAAAACAGACTAGCATAAAGCCCTGTCGCTCGTCACTTACCCCACTCACGCGCAGCCCAAACCGCGTATTGTTCTTACCACGACGCTACCGAAGATGCGTGCGCGCAACCAAATTAAGTGTCATAAATGTTAACACCCCTCGTAACGTTTATCGTTGGCCTTACGTCGAAACGGGCGGTTATAGGGTTCAGTTAAAAGGTAAGGAAGTGATAAGATTGGACCCGTTCGATTATTTTGTTAAGTAGTATGGAGATGAGATGAGATTGTGAATTTAAGTGAGTTCCGTTATTTTTTGTTGTAGAAAATTTATAAATTATTGTCTTTTAGTATCCAATAATCAATATAGGAGATAGTCGAACTACTACGGCAACGCTCTGAAGGTAAAATAGATCTGACCCATAGATATTTGCATTCTTCAAGATTGCAAGCCTAAGACTTCAACCTGGTCAACACTGAGGAATAAGATGAAATGTCTAGTAATTTGACCAGTTGTCCTATCCCCACACCGGAATACAACAATGCGAACACTGCTGGTTAGCGGTAGGTTAAAGGATTAAGTGGTGGTAGCAATCCAGACGGACCTTGCACAAGGTCATACCACCACCAAAAACTGTTCACATTGTTTTTTACCGATGCGAGACTCAGAGCAACACATGCGGTGAAATTACTAGCATGAAGTATTCCAACTAAATCCTATGGTTAACAACGTACTTATATGCAATATTCGCATTGTCGTCGTTCACAGATCCCGCTTACCATCAGGTGGGTTGTGTGTTCGTTCGCCTTTCACATACCGTAAAATAAAAAATCCTACCGCCAAACAGCAGTGTTCGCATTGTTGTGTTCCGGTTTGGGGATAAGACAGCCAGTGTAATGACTAGCATAGAGGCATTCCATCTTAGTCCTCAGGGTTGGCGTTGGCAACGCATTTGCAGTCTTAGGCTTGCAGTCTTGTGAATGCGAATGTCTATGGGTCACAGTTTCCACTTACCATCAGGTGGCCTGTGTGCTCGTTTGCCTTCTCTATGACATAAATATATATATCAGGAGACAATCTCACTCAAAATTGTACAAGTCCTCAAGGCTTGTGCTATGGGTACTAGACAAGGAAATTATTAATACATAAAAGAAAAAATACTTAAATACAACCAAAAAATCCAAGACTCAGGAAAAAAATAATCGCCATTACACAAATATCTGCCCTTACCGGTATTTGAACTCAGGACCGCTAGCTTTCTAGGCAGGGTCACTACCACCTAGCTCAACACGTTATCAAAAACGCTCAGATACGAAGAGATACTCGTAGATACGCAGTCAGATAGAGACGCTGAATATATTAAATCCATGTTGATTTTGTTTCTCATAATCAATCGAAGCGTCCCACGCCCTGTCAATTATACCTTTTCGAGCCACAATGGGAACATAGCCGGTCAGGCATCAAGAGGAACGTGGTAAGTGGACCTCGGCCTTTGCCCCCTGAACGATTTAATATAGATCTCTTTGCTGTCAAAAACCTGGACGTAGGTTCTTTGGATGTGGCATGAAATAACAGATAAGAAAGTGAATTAGGATTTGAGAACGAAGGCACAAAAATAATACAGAGGACCTTTATTGTTTTCTTTTGTTTTTTTGTTAATCCATCGTAATACGGAACTTCTGAAGAAAAAAAACAACCTGCTATCTATAACGATTCAAAATATGTAACTCTTTAAATTAGGACGGACGGACCGATGGACGGATAGATGGACAGACAGACAGTTAGCTCAGGTGTAGTAATAGGGTCCCGTAGGGCACCATTCGGGCACGAAACCCTTACAAAAATGTTGTCAACCACCTGCCACCACATAGGCAGTAAAAAACCATCCCATCAAAAACATAAATGTGAAATAAGAGCCAAGTTCAATATTATAATATACCTATTGTTGTTGACTTCAACGACAAAAGAAGTGAGATCTAAATGGGTGCCAAGTTCAATGATCAGTCCTGAAATTTATTTATTATTATCTAAAATTAACATTTATATTAAGATAATATATTAAAGCCTAAGGTCTGACTTGGCTAGTTCTCATATAGTTCAAGGTCAAAACCGATATGGTATTCACAGCTTAGAATAGAGACCCTCTTCTCACTTCATCTTAGTTTCCGTGAGAACCTCGCTCCCCCAGTTTAGGCAATATCGTTCGGCATCGGAGTATGATTGTCGGCCCGTGCTGATTTATTCGACCGCCTCGATGGTTGTCACGACGCGCGCCTGGTCTATAAATGGATCGGTTTCTTTTAGATTGCATTAAGGTGTAGTAAGCTAGGCGGTTGCTGAATTATGGATATGATACTTAGATACTCAGATGGCTTGAGTATTAATTAAGTTACAGTAATGTATAAATTTAATTATAAAATAGGTATATTTACGTATCGTCATTTGTAAGTCATAAATTCGTCAAGACTGTAAAATGCTCGCTCAATCAACCATTTTGATCGAAAGGAGAACGGAGTTGAGTATTCTAGAATGGAGATAACTTATAGGTAACCTGGATATATTCTACGCGGATGAATTCGCGAACAGAAGCTAGTAAGCTAATATAAATCTCAGAAGACAATCTCACATCAATTGATTTAGTCCCAAACTAAGCTCTAGGATCTTACTATAGGTGACAACGATGAACATATTTAACAATATAGAAACGATCCAAGTCTAAGGAACAAATACATACATACGTTAGGAATCGAGCATGGGAGCGCTAGCTTCGTGTTGCCATGTTTCTTAACAATTTAGTTAAAGTATTTTGGAGGAGAAATGACAGTAACATGAGTTTAAGAATCAAAAGAAGTTTTATTTTTCTTGTACAAAGTTGCCATATACACCATTCAGATTTTAAGCGAGACTTAATACAAATTACTTCTCCCTGTTAGACATACCACGTCGTCCAATTCAATCCAATCAAAACATAACGTAAAAAAATCGACATCCAATATTCAGCTAAAAAACTTGACTAAAAAATAAACCATCGACAATTTAATCAATCTGCACATTATAATTTCCGAACCCATATACAAACAGCAGTGTACTAATTCCTATTAATTACCAGTATGTGTAATAATATCACCTTAAGTAGCAATCTGGTCTACAGGGTGCGTACCGATTAAGCTTTGCAAAAACTGGCCCAGCCTAAACAGGAGCGTCATACGGCGCGGGAGCTCATATTGATCACGTTCAAATCATAAATACCAATAAATCAAGTGGCATTAGCTCTAACATTTTATGATACATGGTGTTGCGTTTATAAAATATATATTTTTTGTGTGAATGGTAATCGGAATTTGAAACTTCTCTTATGGGTTTTTAGAAATTACTAGAAAATAATTAAGCACGACAATTTCAGACAGTTTATTTTAACCTTTTGAAAGCCAATCAGGGAAGTGATACGACGATTCTCAGGCGCCAGTCTTGTGGCTTGGGCGCTCAAAATGTTGAAGGCGAACATGGGTCATTATAAACATACATTTGTTATTAAGACAAAGTTCCTAATAATTATTAGTGAAATGAAAAGGCAAATGAGCTTACAGGCTACGTGGTTAGTGAGATCTGAGATCTATCTATAAATAACCATCCTAAGACTCCAATTGTAACATTAAGACTGAAAAAATAATCCGTTTTTATACTGGCAACTAAATTTTATAATATATTAATAGACAAGCTACTTTTCTAACAACTTAGTAAACAACTTGAAACTATCTTAATGTTACGTATTTTTCTTCGCGTTAAAAAACTCCTGCTCTAGATACATCAATATTAATCTATCCTTTACGCATTCTCGCTATGGCCACGTCAACTCCTGCGCACTATGACGTCCACGCGTCGTCGCACGCGCACAGTTGCGCAAATAACTGACATGTTTGAATTTAGAACGACACTAACCGACATTAATATTTATGCAAAACTTTACCTTAAAAATGGCCGAATAGAGTTTAAATCAGAATAATTCATAGTTGTGATTTCAGTCACGGTGTTATCGTGTAATAAGGGTCTAATTTGTCTGAATTAATGTCGTGCAAATATCAAATAGAATAAAGCGAAGCTGTTTCGTTTATTTTACATTGTAGAAATAATTACCTCCATATTGTTTATAAATACACAATAAACCTATTTCACGTTGAAAGATAAGGATAAAGAATACTTTGAGTACACTTTAGGTATTATTTATGAATAAGAGGTTTTTGGGCAATGTTGATATGAAAAAATATTCATACAATCCGTAGTTAATTAAAGTTTTAATACTTAATGTAATACGAATAAGTTTAATTATCCGTCCAATTGTAAGTACTAGTAGAAGGAGACTATCTGCATCGTCCAGTAGAAAGTATGGAGCCTATAGAATATGCAAACGTTAGGTTGACTATGTTTTTCCGTCAAATTTTGGTAGGCAGTTAGAAACACGTAAGTCGGTACTAATAATTCGCACCAAACCTAACGTTTACATATTCTATAGGCTTCATACTTTCGTTTAATTGAGCATTTGGCATTTAAAAAAAAGTTTTTTTTTTTTATAAAATTTGATATAAAATACTTTTCATCGTATAAACAGCCCGGTGCAGATCGTCTCTTATTAGACCTTGGATCATATAGTTTGACAAAATAAAAATAAACAAAGAGGGTTCTGTCGGGAGTTTTTTTTTTGCCATGAAGAAGGCAGGCGATAGGTCACTTGATAGTAACTGGTACCTGAGACATAATAATTCAATTTTCACCGAAATACTGTTGTCTAGTGGTAGTACATTAAGATTATTTCCACTTTGACACTCGGGACATCTCGTTTATAATATCCTAGAGGTTACTCCGAAGAATATTCAAACCTATTTAGAATATTTACTAATAAAACATCAACCTAAGTATAGAAATTTCACTTAATCAAATTTTTATGACATAATGTGACGGGTTACATTCAAAACCAAATAATCTGTAATTTACTCGTACATTTACTAATTTAATATTTAGTAATGCGATGTTATAATTAAATCAAGCCACATCTGTGTTATTCACAGGTGTTTACAGTAGTAAAAAAAAGACATTGCGGCACGTGATCTACATTACTGTCTTAGACTGTTAAGTGCACTGTGATATTACAAATATGCAGCAATGTGTCTCGTGTCATTTGCACTACCGATCTCTGCCGATGTATGTCGAGAACTGCCGAGAGTCAAACTTTAATTAATTGTAACGATTAACGTACTGTAGTTACCTTACCTTTTCAAACATACTTACTGTTAAGTCAAGTTTTAATTTTATGAGTACTGGGCGTCCGTTCCATACTTGCATTTGACATTGTTATGATATTGTAGTCGTCAAGTAAATAATTTTAGCACGAGTAAAATATGGTCCCAGGTAAATATTTAAAAAAAGGAAGTAAAATTGATCATTTACTTATTAGGTATTGTTTCAGTAGTAAAAACGTCTGTGACCTACATAGCATTATGGACATTAATGACTCATGTGAATCTATGACAGGTTACAAGCCTTAATCTGTATTAAGTATTATGTTAATTCAAACTGCTTTAGTTTCTTTGTCTTGTTATATTAGTTTTTTTACCAAATTATTGTGATCCAAAGACAATTGCATGCTCAATATAACAAGACTGCAATCCTAAAATCACAAACGCATCCATGCTAGTAATGTCGCCGGTTGTCTTATCCCCACACCGGAACAAAACAATTCGTACACTGCTGCTTGGGGGCAGGCAGTCCTCGGAAACATGTTTTTTTTTTTTTAACCAGCTCGTCAGAATCCCATACATTTCAAATAGAACATTTTCATTTCGATTCGGCTCGAACAGAATCGATATTATTTCGGTTCTGAACAAAAAATAAATCTCGAAATAACGGTTAATTTTGCCTCTCTATTTTTTTCGCACGGCCATTATTTTTTCGTCCTTCCTACCCTATTAGCTAGCTTTTTAGTTACATTTTTAACTTGCTCAGCTTGAAATCAAGAAGGACTTATCACGTTCGTTTAGTCGCCACACCATCCAACTGCAGAAATAATCAAAAACAAAAAAAAAAACAGGTTGATGACAGCGATCATAACCTGAAAAACCAGGTTACGCACCATTAATAATCCGTTATTTTTACAACCGTTCCTATAAGTTCCGGACAAGTTTACATACATACATACCTACATATATAAGATGTTAGTAGTGACCCGGAAGGACTCTGCATAAGGTCCTACTACCTCTGACCTAAAGCATAATAGGACATTTAAGTAAATGATAACTTTTATAAAAGTATTTAAAAGCGTGCTTAAAGTTTATTCATGAAAAAGTTAAAGGAAAAAATAATTTGGATTAAAAAAGCAAGTCATAATAAATTAACAAATCAAAACTGATTAACACAACTTTTTGATATATTATCCATTATTTATAGGGTTCCAAAGTCATGTCCGTCTGTCTATCGGTCTGTATGTCACACTGACTTTTTTTCAGAAACTATCAAAGTTTCAAATCTGTCATTTTGTGCAGATTTAGATATTTTATACCGCGCCTAACTTCCGTTCGTGTAAAGCAACCTTATTATTATTGTTATTTTAGAAAGACCATCAAGCAAATACAATAAAAAATTAAAAAACGCAATTTCCATTTTATTTATTTTTATTTTTTATATATTGTTTTATTATTAGTGATTAAAATATTCTTATCATGACCCTCGAAATTATTGAAATAATTTTCACATTGTCAATTCTAATACCATCATTACTACTGTTTAATAAAATGGCTATCTTTATAAATTACTTTTTTTTTGAATATTTTCTTTAACGTTAGTTTTCCTTTACAGTTCCTTGGTGATTCTGCTGAGAAAATTCCTTCGTTCGACTCTGATGGTTTATTATCAGTATTTTCAGAAGATTCTGATGTTGGACCGTTACTTGTTTCTGCATTACTGTTAGAAGATGAATTTTCAAATTCGCTGTCAGATGATTGTGAATGAGTGTTATCTGAAGATATGGCTTCAGATTTATGTTCAGGTGATTCAGAATGACTTCCTTCTGGTAATGAGTTATATCTTGAATCATCGTAGTTTGGTGCTGGATGAGTTTCATTTGACGGCGATTCATAATTTGTTGACTCTGAAACAGAGAATTTGTAATATGTTTTTGATAATTTGTTGATTTGAAACTACTTAGAGAGCTACGGAACTTTTTACCGACGAGTCCAAGATGCTGTTATTAAAATTACATACACATACATACATTCGCTCACGCCTTCATTCCCAGAGTGGGGTAGGCAGACCTACAGAATTACCGACAACTCTCAAAACTTGTGGGTCATTCTGTAACCACATTTTGCACAATCAGTCTAAGATGTTCACCAGTGTATTATTACCTTACAATACAACAGCCTTTATTCCCTTAGTCGCCTCTTACGACTTTCACGGGAAGACGTGGAGTGGCACTATTTTAAAATTGCAGGAGAAGATAAAAGTAAATCTACGTACTTGATATGAAGTAAAGTTGTTAATAGATATTGGGTAACACGCGAGTAGAGCTTTTACTAATAAACTTTCATGTTAAATAAAAGAAGGAATATATGACTAGATTAATTTGTTGCAATACTCGTCGACTGTCATGAAGTTTTAAGTTTTAAGTCGATTAACAGTTGTGCTAGTATGAATGAGTAATAATAATTTACCTCTTTCAGTGTTCTCTTTATTTAAGTTATCCTCGTGTTGTTCAGATGCTTCTTCCTCGTTTTCTTCAGTTTTATTTGATGAATTTCCTGGAATGAGTTGAACTGTTTTTATTTACTTCGTTTAACGTTCTTCCGAAGAATTGTGGTAACATTATTACCGTATCTATGTAATGTGGTTTTGTATTATTGCAAATAAATGTGTCTTTATCATTATCTTTACTATGATTACTATTTCAATTTAATTTACAAGGTACCAGTGAAATTAAATAAGAAACATAATATTTCCTATTTTAAGGTTATATTGAAAAAAAATTAAGCATTTAGATGAAGTGGTTGTTTCTATTGCTTCCAGTTTTCCAAATGATGTTCTTTGTAAATGCGTATGCAAAACTTACCGTCGTGAGAATCCGCTTTATTTTCACTATCTTCTGTGTCTTTAGATTCTTCTTTATCTTCGTTATTGCTTGAAGGGTTTCCTGAAATGGTTTTAACTGTTTAAGTTTTGATTTAATGGTTAGAACAACAGACATTAATCTTTTTTGCAAATAGGTCTTATACTATTTTAGGACATACATATACGATGATACCTACTACTTGCCTTTGAATTTCTACAGCATTTTTGCGTAGATAACAAAATGGAAAAGGTAAAATAATTACTAGACTAACATAAATATTTATGAACATCGATCTCAACATTTATATCGATCTTAAAAATGTTATGGTTTAAGGTAAGTAACTAAACATCTTTTAAAGGAAGTTTTTAAAATGCGAATAATCGCATAGGTTTCAGGAAGAATATGATAGAGGTATTTCTAAGTCCTTTATAGTAGGCAAATATAAAACCACTAAGAAAATGATTTTTAAATCATTAGTTATCACATAATAAGTAAATATAATTTTACTGTTGTATTAATAGTTCAACTAACCCAGTTAAGGCCGAATTAAGTCCTACTTAGCTACGGAACTTTTTACCGACGAGTCCAAGATGCTGTTATTAAAATTACATACACATACATACATACGCTCACGCCTACATTCCTAGAGTGGGGTAGGCAGACCTACAGAATTACCGACAACTCTCAAAACTTGTGGGTCATGATGTAACCACATTTTGCACAATCAGGCTAAGATGTTCACCAGGTTATTATTTATTACCTTACAATACAACAGCCTTTATTCCCTTAGTCGCCTCTTACGACTTTCACGGGAAGACATGGAGTGACACTATTTTAAAATTGCAGGAGAAGATAAAAGTAAATCTACGTACTTGATATGAAGTAAAGTTGTTAATAGATATTGGGTAACACGCGAGTAGAGCTTTTACTAATAAACTTTCATGTTAAATAAAAGAAGGAATATATGACTAGATTAATTTGTTGCAATACTCGTCGACTGTCATGAAGTTTTAAGTTTTAAGTCGATTAACAATTCTGCTAGTATAATTGAGTAATAATAATTTACCTCTTTCAGTGTTCTCTTTATTTAAGTTATCCTCGTGTTGTTCAGATGCTTCTTCCTCATTTTCTTCAGTTTTATTTGATGAATTTCCTGTAATGTGTTGAACTGATTTTATTTACTTCGTTTAACGTTCTTCCGAAGAATTGTGGTAACATTATTACCTTATTTATGTAATGTGGTTTTGTATTGTTGCGAATAAATGTGTCTATATCATTATCTTTACTATGATTACTATTTCAATTTAATTTACAAGGTACCAATAATTCAAGTTAAATTAGAAGTGAAAATAAATTAGAAACATATTTCCTATTTCAAGACAGTGGTTGTTTCTATTGCTTCCAGTTTTCCAAATGATGTTCTTTGTAAATGCGTTTGCAAAACTTACCGTCGTGAGAATCAGCTTTATTTTCACTATCTTCTGTGTCTTTAGATTCTTCTTTATCTGCGTTATTACTTGAAGGGTTTCCTGTAATGGTTTTAACTGTTTAAGTTTTGATTTCATGGTTAGAACAACAGACATTAATCTTTTTTGCAAATAGGTCTTATACTTTTTTAGGACATACATATACGATGATACCTACTACTTGCCTTTGAACTTCTACAGCATTTTTGCGTAGATAACAAAATGGAAAAGGTAAAATAATTACTAGACTAACATAAATATTTATGAACATCGATCTCAACATTTATATCGATCTTAACTATGTTATGGTTTAAGGTAAGTAACTAAATATCTTTTAAAGGACGTTTTAAAAATGCGAATAATCGCATAGGTTTCAGGAAAAATATGATAGAGGTATTTCAAAGTCCTTTATAGTAGGCAAATATAAAACCACTAAGAAAATGATTTTTAAATCAATTAGTTATCACGTAATAAGTAAATATAATTTAACTGTTGTATTAATAGTTCAACTAACCCAGTTAAGGCCGAATTAACTTGTCCAGACTATTAGGATCAATGTTGGTTATTGCCTTTATGAAAAAAAATGCCTTTTAATTTTTTGGGAAAACAATCCCGGATAGATGGGCGAGTAAGTACACGTACTAAAAAGACCGGAAGTCCTTTTCCGCCCGTGTTTATTACCTTTAGAAGTTCGCGTACCTAGGGTGACACACGGGCGAGTAAGGTCGCCGAGCCATAAGTACGTAAATTTTGCTGCTTACCATTTAAAATCAAATCTTTTAATGGATTTTGAGGCTTATCCATTTCTGAGGCTTTATCTGCAATATTATGCTCAGAAGAAGAATAAGATACATCCGGATCCATACTATCTGAAACTGCCGCCTTTTCTTCAGAAACCTCTGGTTTGATTGGAATTGCATTTGTTTCGTTATTGCCAGCAGAGCTGATTAAGTCTGGATTTTTGCCTTCTTTAGATGTTTCAGCGATTGGTGACGCACTGTTTACGTTTGTGGCTTGAGAAGGACTAACATCTGTATTTTTCGGTTGTACTGAGATTGGAGAAGCCTCTGTATTATTCACGGGCTCATTAGAAATATCTTCAGGGTTAATTTGGACACTTTTTTTTCTCCCGTCAAAGTCTTCGTTGTCATTGGTTTCACTGTCTACGTTGGTAGCTTGAGCAGGAACAACTTCTGTATTATTTAGTAGTTGTACTGGGATCGGAGAAGCCTCTATATTTTTCACAGGCTCATAAGGAATATCTTTAGGGTTAATTTGAAAACTGTTTGTAGACTTGTCCAAGTCTTTGTTTTCCTTGGTTTCACTGTCTACCTTCGTGGCTTGAGAAGAAACAAATTCTGTATTTTTCGGTTGTACTGGGACCAAAGAAACCTCTATATTTTTCACAGGCTCAAAAGTGAAATCTTTCGGGTTAATTTGGAAACTGTTGTCCAAATTTTCGCTTCTCTCGGTTAGTTTATTGTCTGTTTTTGCTGGATTCGTTGGGGTTTCAGATAAAGTTTGATGAGATAAAGGAACTAGTTGAGGTCCAGGACGTACATGTACGATGTTTAAAATTTTTCTATTGCCGTTTGAGGGGTTATCGTAGGAAAGTTGTCCCGCAGAAGTTTGCGTTGCTTGTTGATCATTTTGCCTATATTTTATGGTTGGGTATGAGTTTGGAGGGATTCCAGTGGTTGGTACATCTGGTGCTTCAGGAGAATACGGAGTCGATGGTGAGACTGGAGCATTAGGTATAGCTGGTATCGAAGGAGATAATGGAACATATGGTTCAACAGGAGCTGGTGGATATGAAGGTATTTGTGAAACTGGAGTGATATTTTTGTACCCTAACCCACTCGTTGGCCTTCTTTTAAGTAAAAATAAAAGCGAAGTCGGTAGAACTTCTCTTACTGAAACATAAAACCAAAATTACACAATGATATTTTTTTTAATAATCGAAGTTCTCTTATTATGGTTAAAAAATATTTATCATCATACCATGTTTTACAGGTTTTGGAGATCCTGGCTCAACATTTCCTCCTATAAAAAAAAATCATTTAAGAATTGTTTTTTGTAGGTTGCTATTGTTACTAAGACACAAAAAAATTGAGTTGAATGGAGTTGCAGAAAATATCAAGTTTAATAAAAAATCCAAGCCACTTACTTGTTCCTTCAAAAGTAAAAACCACAGTAAACACTAAATATAACAGTTTCGGTGTCATTTTGCACATTTCGGTCCGAAACACAACCAGTTATTGTATTTGCCTTTGAGTACCGTTGCTGCTTTTATAGACTTCCATACACCAACTGTGCAAATATTTGTCAAATAAATTGTTATTTTTTCCGACAGCACAGCTATTCAGACTTTTGTTTAATTACGCTGGAAAATATTATTACTGACGTAGATTATCTGGAAAATTATAATGAGGCCTGCTTAAGGTTTTAAGTTGTCATCTTTTTTTTTTACTTCATTTTAACTAGGGTACAGCCACCAGCAATAATATATTATTCAACATTGGGCTCAAAAATATCTGACACGTCTTTTTTGCTATGATGGATACTATATTGATGCTGGTGACTGTACAGGGAATCTATTTTTTTTATGGCAATGGGAAGGCACGCAAGCACTCAGGCCACCTGATGGTAAGTGGGATCTGAGACCCATAGACATTTGAAATCTCAAGACTACAATCTCAAAACTGCAACTCTAAGGGCCATTTGACTGTGAGTCCCGTTACGAAATATGAAAAAAGTAAATGCCAAACCATAGAACACTGTCATTTTAATACGGGCCTAAGACTTCAAATGCGTTGCCAAATCTGAGGACTGAGATGGAATGCCTCTATGCAAGTAATTTCACCGGTTGTCTTATCCCCACACCGGAACACAGCAATGCGAACACTGCTGCTTGGCGGTGGGTTAACGGATAAGATGGTGGTAGCGATCCGGACGGACCCTGCACAAGGTCCTACCACCGCTAACTATAAGGGTTCCTAGTTTACAGTTAAAATATTTATTTTTCTAAAAATAATTACATAATTAATAATGTCTAACAGTGAGTAGGTACATTACTTAGGTCTACCCTAAGTAATGTACCAATTCGAAAGCAGAAATTACATTTCTACCCCCGAACCAGACCCATAATTGTCACATCTTTATACAATTACTAAGGCAAGTATAATATTACTATTGTATTTTAAAAACAATCCTCAGTACTTTATTTTAGATTATTGTTTACAACAAATACTGTTTGCTGTTTTTTAAACGCACCTACATACATGAAAACACATACAGACAATTGATCATATAATATTATAAACTTATCTTATGTTGCAGTTGCAAATAATATTAACATAATAATATCTAGGAATACATTACACAAAGTAGGTACAAATAGCGGACTTAATTAAGGCATTCTCTACCAGTCAACCAATGGGCTAAACAGAAACAATTAAGAGCATGGAAATAATAAAAAATAATTAGTCTCATAAAACTAATAATAAATGCGAAGAAAAAAATGCCTGAAGGGCAAAGTAATATGAAAAAAAGGCAGAGCGGTGAGGAGGGAAAGAGAGAGAGAAGAGATAGAGAGATAGAGGAGGAGGAGGAGGGAGGGATAGAGAGTTTAAGAGTCCGGGAAGAACGCTGCTCGCACCGACGGGCGGATTGGAATTTAAACATACAAAGAGCATGTTGGTTAATAAACCCATTATTGCCTAGCGGTGCCGTTTGGCACCCTATGTCTTGGTTACAATTTGTGCTTTATTGTTCTATACATTCAAAGTCAAAATAAATTAAAATAATCAGACAGTTCAAGCTATAATGGGTAAATTTGTAGAAATATAATTTGTTAGCTGAAAAATCGAGGAAAGTATATAAGAATAGTTAGGGATTGTTTTTTTGTCATTATCATTTTAAGTTTGTTGAAAAAGTTATGTATGCAACGGTACATAATTAGCTCTTAAGGTACTCGTGTCTGTAATAAGTACATATACTTCATAGAAGCTGTATAAGTAGAATTTTTCATTATCCATACTAATCCAAAAGAATATTATCAATACGAGAGTATATCTGTCTGTCGGTCAGTTTGTAACCACTGAAATAATTTGGATGATATTTGGCAAGGAGATAATTTGAGGCCCGGAGACGACTTCCAGGCAGATGAAATCTTGAGATTTTATAATTGTTTTCATTTTAATTAAATCAAAAATGTGACGCCATAAATAAGTAACCAAATAAAAAAATAAAAAAACGTTATGCTTATAAAATATGGGATTGCTTCTAACAAATATACGAAAAAAAAGACAGGTATTAGAGATACAGTAGATTCGCGTTACTCGGCCGGTTCGCTCTTGTTGCTCTGTTTTTCGGTAACTTAAGATACAACGCTTACGTGTGACTAAGTTGTAAAAAAACATAGTTACAGTAGTATTTTTAATGGTGTATTATATCAAAAATAATAAGGAACGGGTAAAACATATTATGTGCTATAAAGATGGCAGTATCTAACAACGAACAAGCCTGGTTAAGCCTAACTGCTGTATCTCAAAATACGTGATATTAACCTGAATCGGCAGTAAAATTCTTATTACGACTTGGTTTAAAATAATAAAAATATTTATTTTTATTGTAAAGTCTAACATCTGAATTATTTAATTTAATATCTAATTTTAATATCTAAATTCATGAATATTCATTTATCTTTTCTAGTTTAATCGTCTTTTTTTTTTCTTTTTGTTTCTGTAGCTCTTCTTTTACCGTCACGGAGTTCTCTTCTTTGGTCTTGGATAGTTGATTTTAAGCGTTTTTAGCAGATTTATTTACTTCTGTGGTCGGACTATTAGTTGATTGTGTGTTATTTTTAGTAGCAGATGAATTTTTAAATTGCGTATTGATTGATCGTAAATGAGTGATATATGAATATATTGTATCAAGTTCACTCTTAGATAATGGGGCATTATTTTCTTTTGGTATTAAATACTCTTTAGATTCATCGTTAGCTTGGCCTGAACCACTTTCTTCTGGTAAAGTATTATTTCTTGCCTCGTTGATGGATGTTTCTGAATCAGTTGCTTCTGTTGACTCTGAAACAGAAAGTTGAGAAATTTGAAACAAGAACCCTATTAGTTTTACCGTATCTGTTTATATGTCTCTTCGATAAACAATACCAACGTCTGTCTAAAAAAAAAAACAGTCACTAAGCTGTTTTTTTGTACACGTCGTACTAGGGTCAATAATTCAAGTACAAAAACCTAATATAATAGAATTAGTTATTAAATGGCTAGGAGCATAACAAATATCAATAAAACTGATTTCATACAGTTTAATATGAAACAAGGAATGCATATTAATATTAACGTACATAACAAACACGAAACGAGCAATGAAGCGATTATTGACACTTTTTAGGGTTCTGTAGCCAAAGGGTATAAACGCTGTCCGTCTATCCGTCTGTCTGTCACTATGTATCTGTCCATGTAATGTATCTCATTAACCGTCATAGCTAGACAGTTGAATTGTTTGCCCCCATTTAGTAAACTGGCTCGTTCATCCCACTTCTCCGCTATACAATTATGTTCATGAATACAACAGAAAACATATCTAGTATAATTGATAAAATATCCGAATGTATTTTTGGAAAATGTTAACAACATTATTATTTTTTGTCGGCCACCTGATGGAAAGTGGAAACTATGACCCATAGACAGACTGCAAATGTGTTGCCAACCCTGAGGACTAAGATGGAATGCGTCTATGCTCGTCATTACACCAGCTGTCTTATCCCCAAACCGGAACACAACAATGCGACCACTGCTGTTTGGCGGTAGGTTTACTGGATAAGATGGTGGTAGCGATCCAGATATACCCTGCACAAGGTCCTACCACCCGCAAATGAACATCATCATTATAGTAATGAAGAGACCGAATTTCACTATAAATAACATGGTTCGGGGCAGAATTTAAAAAGCTAAGAAAAATATTTTGCGTAATTAATTATGCCAATAGTTATTAAGTGTTTTAGAATGATTGAACAAAATTACTTAAGAAACGGGAACCCCGTTACAGACATATACATATACTTACATCAATATAATTATGTGAAAAACGTAAATGACACTTTATAGACCGCTCGACGTAATATAATTGAAATTTGACATAAATTCCATATTAGTTTTGTAGACAACGCGGTACATCAATAGGCCATTTACTTAAGTTTTTCATCTATACATACGTTACGTGTGCTGTGTGGTTGCCGGCTTAGAATAGTGCCACTCCATGCCTTCCTGTGTCGTAAGAGGCGACTAAGGGATTAAAGGCTTGTAGTTTTGTTGAGCCGGCTTGCAACCTGTCACTAATATACACTGGTAATCTACCACTACTACCGGTGGTATACTCTGGTATCTTAGCCTGTTTGTACAAAATATGGTTATAGAATTAACCACAAGTAAGAGTTGTTGGTCATTCTGTAGCTCTGCCTAACCTACTCTGGGATGAAGGCGTGACGGTATGTATGTACATACGTTAAATTTATAACACCGTTGTGCCCTGTATAAATCAACATTTTATTAACATGTCTACTACTACCTACCATACATTTACTTATGTTCTATAAGTTCAGATAACAACAACAACAACAACGAGATGGGTGGATGGATGGTAGGCCTCCAACAAGATGGAGTGACGACCTCGTCGGGATCGCGGGACCGCGGTGGATGCGAAAAGCACAAGACCGGTCTGAGTGGAAAGCCCTGGGGGAGGCCTATGTCCAGCAGTGGACGTCTTTCGGCTGACATGACATGAAGTTCAGATTATGTCTTTCTCAGTCAAGTTGGCGCATTTTGCATGTGTGCGCTATCTTTCTATCTATCTCTTCCTCTTCTTTGATACTTGACTAGTTGAGAGGCCTGATTATTTTATATTTTTCATTCCACCTGTGATCACTGTTTGTCAATGAACTATTTTCCTTTAGTCGAATAAGATCTATGTAAATGACTGTTTGTGTTCCAAATAAATAAAATAACACCCCCCTGTTTACGTCAGAAGTTAATAACACAAATTTTGGAGTTTTTCGAAATGAAAGGATATATAAAGCGGGGATTATATTTATTAACGTTACAAAATTATACTAATAAGGATATTAATTTAAGTATTTTTGAACCTAATATTATATAATATTTCGGTGCTTTTTGGAAATATGGACCGGTCCTATCGAAGGTGATAGAAACTGTATAAGTACTTTTTAACGGAATTTCTGATACTCGGCAGACGTAAGTCGCGGGCCGAAAGCTAGTGTTAAATCAAAGAAGGTTTTAATGACTAGATTAATTTGCCACAGTAAATATTAGTTTTTCCATATTTTTTTAGGAATATTAACAATTTTGTTAGTATGTTTTTTTGGAAAAATAGTTTACCTGTTTCGGAGTCGTCGATAACAACGTTTACGCTCGCAGGGTCTCCTGTAATGATTAAAAATGATTAAGATTGGTTTTACTTGTTTGGATATTGGATATTAATCTATTCGCAAACTGGTACTTTGTTTGTGTTTTAGGATATCCTACTTATTAATATTATTAATGCGAAAGTTCGTATGTATCGGTATTTGATACTCTTTCACGCTGCTACGGCTGGACGGAATTGGATGAAAATAATGGAGGTAGCTCATACACTGGATTGAAACATAACCTACTTTTTATCCCGGAAAATTTCAAAGTTCCCGAGGGAATAACGATAATTGAAATCAACGCGGATTGTATAGTTTAATAAACACGGATTACTCGTATCGTATAACGTAATGTATCGTTTTAATGTAACTGCACATAAGCGTTAAAAAAATATTTTTAATGAGTATATAATTTTATTGTTTTATTTTTAGTTTTAAATTACTATATCTCTTTTATATCGATCTTACTTCATTGCTTTGGGTACTTAAATTGTGTAGTACTCATTTTAAAATAGCAAATTGATGACGGAGAACAGAAATTTGGACTGCGCAAATATAATGCTATGGATTTAAAATTATATGATCATAACGTAACGTCAATACTTTGCTTGAATAGTTACTATTTTAATGTTTCGGAATTACGTTTTTTGGATTTTTTTCATATTTAATTCGAAAAAATATAATGTTGCCAATATACCTACCCAAGATGTAACCAAAATTAAATTTCGATACTTACCAATAAAAAGCAAATGGTGTAATATGCTTTTAAGCTTTTTCCAGTTTGAGGGTGGGGGTGTTTTGTTAACATTTGGAACTGCCGGCTTGTCTTTACAGGGTGTTGGTTTAATTTGAGATTTTACTGGAAATGCATATGCTGCTTTATTACCAGCAGGGTTGCTACTGAAATTGGGGTTTACTGGAAACGAGTCTATATAATTCACGGTCTCAAAATGCGAAAAATCGGGTTCATATTCAAAATTATCTTCGTCTTCGAAAATTAGGTCATAGTATTCCTCGGAGTCTATTAGGGCCTTTGATATTCTTTTGTTTGGTTTATGTCTAAAATGTTGACGAATGATGTTATTGATTTTTCGAGAAAATTTCGGTGATCGTGGCTTTTTCCGAGATACTCCGCCTTGGTGAAATGACTTTGGAGTAATCCCAAAGTAAGGTATATCTGATGCTTCAATGAAATGTGAAATAGCTCGTAAGAATAGCTCCTTAGGTATTGAAGGAGGTAATATATTAGAAGATCGAACTGGAGAGTGAACTGGTGAGGAAGATAAAAGAAATGACGAATCCCGGTGGGGAGTGATTATATTATATCTGAACCCAGACGTCGGTGTTGTTGGTGGAGTTGGTAAGACTTCTCTTCCTAAAAAATAAAACAGAAATTTATCAACGTATTTTCTCAATAGACAAATTACTTTGCATGAGTGTTAAAAATCGTATTATCGTACCATCATTTGAACGTATTGGATATTTATGTTGAATCTTTCCTCCTGAAATAAACATTAACTTTTAATATAACACATTTTACTAAGTACAGCTAGTAAAATACTTATTCGAATGGAGTTGCAGGTAACATCAAGTTTACATAAAATGCAAAACACTTACTTATTCCTTCAAAAATAAAGACCACAGAAAACACTAAATATAACATTTTTGGTGTCATTTTACACTGTTCAGTCCGGCAAACAAGCAATTATTGTAATTGGCTTTAAGTACTTTTATAGACTTCTATACACCAACTGCTAATATTTGTCATAAATCGTTTACTTCTCCGACGGTACAGCTATTCATGGTTTTGTGTAGGTACTCTGAAAAATTATAATGAGGTTCTAAGATAACCCTTTGTTATACAAGGGTACAGGGACTCTATCCTATTCGGCAAAACCTTATTGTTTCTGACAGGAGCCGTTTGGCCCAAAATATGTTTGCCAAATGTATCGTTTCCCAACCGTTTCATTTGCCGACCCAATAATTGTCCTGTAACTGTAAATATTTCACTAATTATTTCTTAGTTTTTATAAATCCTGAAACATTTACGGTTACAGAAAATAATACGGGTTGGCAAGTGAGAAACATTTGGCAAATACAGATTATGAGTGATGGTCTCGGTAAAGAATCCAGGGATACTATATTGAGAAAATACCCCACTCCAAGCAACTTCCCTAGAGCAGAAGCACCCTATATGAATCCTGAGATAGCTGCTTCACTTTCTGATATTATATTTCACCGAAATAAAGCTAACCCGCTTTTGACATGTTATCGTATTATTGAAAATTGGCCATTACTGCTAAATAAACAAGAGCTATCATAACGTTGATAATACAATAATATGACAAAAGTAATTAGGTTTTACCAAATAGAATGGAGTTGTTTGCTTTTACAGACATTTTAGTAAAAATACAATTAACAAGTACTATCGAACCAACGGAACCCTGACCCACCATGGAACCTTGTCACAATGATTGACGTGCGATTGTCGTATAGCGTCGTATGACAGTACTAACGTCAATCACTGTGACAAGGTTCTATGGTGAGTCAGGGTTCCGTTGGTTCGATAGTACCTAAGTAGCATCAGTTTTCATGAGTTCTCTGCCTTTTGGTAGAAATATTTTTGGCCGAATGTATTGTTTCCCAATCCGCTTTTATTTCTGCAGCTGTAAATATATGGTAATAACAATGCTGTAATAATTATAAAAGAACTGTTATTACCATGGCAACGCTCGTTATAGAACTGTTTTCACGCTTCGGTTACGCACTATTTTATATTTTAATCCTCTAACTGTAAACGGTGAGCCTCCGTAAAGAGTTAACACAGAAAAATACCTCGGACTTGTACTAGACAACCGTTTAACGTAGAAACCGCATATAGATGAAATTCGAGCAAAACTAGTATCCCTGTCTGGTGCACTCCGAGATATAAGTCGATTTCTCCCTGAAAAAGTAAAAATGCTATATATAACTGTCTTGTTAAATGACACATCGAATATCTGATTGAAGTCTGGGGTTCAAATGGAAAAGTAAACTTAAAATTATTACAAACAGCACAAAACAAAGCCATATAAACATTATTTGGCTACAAGCATCTTATCTTATCTTATCTTATGGTGGGGTCCTTACGGATATACTTCGACCCTGTGGGATCTTTTGTGTAATTACCCCTCTTTTAGCACTTAATCCAATGCAGCCTCCACCCCTTCTAAAAAGGGGATAGTGGAGTGCAATGGCAGTGCCTTGAAATCGTTCTTGTCGAAGGCATTCGATTGTGTTTCCCACAAAATTGTATAGGTACCTACGGTTTCAGAAGAATAGGCCTGTGACTTAACCTCCTATTTGAACGGCCGCGAAGCAGTATCCAGTTAAAGTCACCGCTTCTTGGCAAACATTAAAAACACTAACACTTTACAAGTCTGATGTTGCCGTTGTGAAGCAAGTGTACCCCGAGTAAGTATTTTAGGGCCACTTCTATTCCTGATTTTCATTAACGACCTGCCATATACAACTAATAACGCATCTTGCTGATGACTGCTTAATTTTTATATCTGGTGACAACCTTGCAGCATATGAACTAGAGGCAAATAACTCTTTTTATGACGTCGGTTTTGGTTTTTTATAATCAACCATAGAAAACAACCAAGACCTAAGAACTACTTCACACGTTAATCTAACAAATATTGACAATTACCAACTAGGCAAACTGCGTCAGTCTGCGACGTTGCCTAAAATTACATTGCTAACGATCTGTAGACTGTTCTAGAGCTTAATCGTAAATTTATAGTTTTCCATGTAAGTAATTAAAACCTGACTTTCTGCTAAAATATAACATTGACCTCGAGCTCAAATTTAAACATAATTGATTGACCAAAAGGCAGAATGATCTAATTCCAACTCGGCAGGATCGATGGTCAAATTAGCTGAGAGATTGGTCGGTTCGGTAGCTAATCTAACGCTAAATGAGAGATGTTAAAAAAAGGGCATTAGTTAAAACGTGTTCAAACTTAAGTACTAGGAAATAAACATTTCCAAAATTTAATAATCCTTTCATTATTATTGCAAAATCTTGTTATTTTTTTCACTTAAAATGTTAAAAAGCTACAAGTTTTAAAACTATGTTATACAAAATCGAATTGTAGTTTTTAAGAGATTAACCTCTGAATATTTAGGTGCTCTTTGCTTATTTAGTTTTCTCAAATTCTAACACTAATTAATTTCAATGATACACCGATTTCTTAACAGTTAAGTTTAGTCTAAAATAATGAACAAAAAAAATGTTTTCAATTGCCACTAAGGAATTATAAAATAAATAAATTCATTTATTAAGATGTTTAAACCGTTAAACTTTACGGTTTATTTGACTTGCGTAGAAAACAAACATAGGCCCCCAAATTAGGCGAAGCCTGTATCTTGGGAGACCGAGGTAGTTTTAGTTACAAAAATTTAGGATACTAAACCAGACAGAAGTATCCTATTCTAAACACGCTAGATACCAATAATTACTTTCATTCCTCCATCATTTATCATTAATTTTAACATTCGGCTGTCATTAATCAATAGCGCAACACGGGAGCATCTTAATGATATAAATTTCTCCGACCAATCCATCATCGCTCTCGTTTTTAATTGAATATGAAATAATTATTTTAATGAAATGACTTTCGTCATTCTATGTATCTTGGTCTCTATTTGGCTTAAAGCGTGCAATTTTCAAGGTATAATAACAAGCTATAGAGTTTTTAATGTATGAAGTGACGTTACTCAATTTACGTAGTCACCGTTAAATAATATTTGATGGTGACTTTACGTAACTTGAGTTACAATGTTACACTACAAATTCTGTCAAAAAATCTGTAATGAACTAAAATTATTCTTATTTCAAATAAAATTATATTACGTTGGTTTGCATAATTTTAAATCGCATAATAACGCTATGACTAAACCTACAAATTCTCGAGGCAAGTTCGCAATCTATGAAATATGATGCCAATATTTTTTCATCACACTTGCTCGTAAATAGTGTCCTAACATGCTAGAAAAATCGACCGTAAATCCAAAATAATACCCGCGGGTCTTTTTTTTACCATTACGCCCTATCGTACGTAAAAGCTTTTTTTTTAAATATAATGCGTGGACTCAAACTATCATTATACGTCAGGACCCCAATTCTTGTGCCATAAGATATGAAATTTCATTCGAGATGAAATGTCAGTTGCATACACTTTTCTAAAAATCTCGCATATAAACTATTGATCTCGACTGTCACTAGAATCGGACTCCTGAACACGTTTCACATTATCTGTGGTAAGTCATAGAAAATGATGTAGTCTGTCGAAGTGCCGATAATTATAATTTACAAGTACTGATAAAACATAACGCTTAATTTAAACAATTGTACAGTGACTATTAATATTAATAAATAAGTTAAAAATATGATATTTTTATTATTTTTTTCATTTTATTTTATTTTTTTCCTCGCAATTGTGATGAAAAACATTGTATGTTACACGGGTGGTAAAGGAATTACAAAGCTCGAGTCATTAAAGCCCTCAGCCTTCGGCTTCGGGCTTCTAACAAACTCTCGTTTGTAATTCTGCCTTTACCACCCATAATACACAATGTACTATTATTGCACATCAACTTAAATAAAACAATAAGGATGTCATGTATATTCGGGGTATATTTCCAAATTATAATTATGCCGGTTAGAAAAAGAACAAGAGTACCTATTTCAGTAATGGAATTAACCATTTTTAAAACAAAAAAATATAATTTCTGCGTCACTAAAGATTCGTGCCTCTATAATTCTAATTTTTTATTTATTTGATTTTCAGCAAACTTCGGTGTATCAGTACATTTTGCCATTACCTTATCTAAACCATCTACCCATGTGACACGCTGGGGGTGCTATGCAAACACCAGTCCTTTCTTAATTATTTCTTTGAGTGGTCCTTAAATCCGAGCTGAGCCGAGCAAGAATAGCGCCATCTCTTAGATTTCTGACAAACTGCATTGCACTAAACAGTACCTACAGCCTCTCAGATTTCAAAACAACATAATGCGGCATTTCTAAATTTAAATTTTTGACTACCTCGCGAATTTGTAGTCGGCATGAGACTGAAAGCGTCACTTTGACGTCATGGAGTCACAGTATAAATAGATTTTACGGGTTGTGTGTTTGCCAAATCTATCGTGTCACTTGCCAAACGGCTTTGTTTCCTATAACCGTAAATAGATTCTATAAAAACTAATCTAACCTAAAACAGAGCCACCATCATGAGTTTACTACGCTTTGACTCTTTTAATAGTCACTAAAATCTTATATTCTCGTTGTATTTGGTACTGAAATAAATCCCGAAATATTTACAAATAAAGAAAAAAAATGGGTAGGCAAATGAAACGGTTGAGAAACGATACATTTGGCAAACATATTTTGGGCAACCGGCATCCTTGTATCCTATGCAAGTCCATACGAAGTAATTCATAAGTATATTTTGGGTACGACGCGGCGTTCTCGGGGCTTTTTTTATTTTCATAATTGTCAAACATCAAAAAAAAAACATACTGCGATGTAAAACAGAGAGATATTTTTCCGTATATTAAATTCCCACCTGTGCGTTATGATTTGTACAATAAAAAAAAAAGAGAATTAGTAGGTTTAAACAGGCGAGACAGATCCAGACATATTGAGATAGAGCCTCACCGTTCAGTCCCCAGGAAAACCAGGTCGCTTCTTAAGTAGAAGAAAACTCGACGATTGCTTGAGGTACACTAAAATAAAAATCGAATGTATATGGTTTTATAGGGACCGTAACACAATCGTCTAACGACTGCCAAAACAGACCACTAAATAATAAATAACCTATTGTCCTATAACACCGTTCGTATATTTATTTTTATAACACAAACACCTATGGTCATATCAAAAACAAATAAAAGCACCTCAAAACATGAGCCACAATAGGATTGCGTCCCTAATATTTGTTGAATAGCAAACAATAGGAAACCATTACTACTATACAATAGGGCCTAAAAGGTGACTCTAGATCCTGCGCCTGCGCACAAGATAATTTTCAACTCTGGCTAGCGTCGCGTGGACGGCGCCATTTGTTCACGGTTGGTACAGTAGTACGTTCTTCTTAGTCATCCACTCTTGTCAGAGTTGTGGCTGTTGGGATGCTAAACACGGCTGCTTTTAGCTTCCGGTTTGCTTGTTTTAGTACACATCCTTTGCCATTTCTCTCACTTGACAACAGCTGATTTGGTAAAATCTTTCAGCAGGTCTATCCACCAGTACAATCCTTTTTTTGATACCTCATTCCCGGCAACTCGCCCAAAGAACTTAAGAATTCTTGCTTGCACAGTCGACGGTATTTTGATATTGCGGAAGGCTGTCCAAAGATTTTCAACAGACGTCTTCAGCACTACATTTCGTACAGCCATAGTGACCAGGTTTTAGCTCCGTAAAGAAGAAAGCCTAGTCTAACCTACAGCAGTATGATAATGATGATGAGTATGGGGACGCCCGGCCAAAGCAGGCGGGCATTCGATCTGTCTCCCGGATTCTGTCCTGTTTCCCATGGTTAAGCTGTACATTATTGGCCCAGTGATGCTCCCATCCAGCATAGATTCCATCTTTTTGTTTTGCTACAGAACAGAAGTGCGTCAGGTTAATGCTTTTGAGTGCGTCCTATAACTCTTCCTCCCCGAATGTTCGGGATCACAGTAGCGCGTACATGGCACATTCAGTTAGAACGTATAGGCTTGTTTCCTCTTTTCCACAGTACGGGCATTGCGGACCTTGTTTAATACCTATTTAGTCTAACCTTCATCATCATGTCAGCCGAAAGACGTCCACTGCTCGACATAGGCCTCCCCCAAGGCTTTCCACTCAGACCGGTCTTGTGCTTTTCGCATCCACCGCGGTCCCGCGATCCTGACCTTATTTGCTTTGATTATTATTATGTATGTACATATTTTGCCTAACTTCTCTGCCACAGTTCTAGTGATTCCACGATCACAGCCCCCGGTGCTGGAAACCAAGATAAATGTAGCTGTGAAACACTTCACTGTTCGCTATTGCTTTGATATCAGTTCTGTTTGTTTTCCCTTGTTCACTATCATAATCCTGGTTTTACCCCATTTTATGGCAAGTCTGAAACCAAGACTGGTTACTACAAGGCACGTCAAGAGTTCTTCTATATCTGCTTCTGTTTGCGCAAGGAGGTATCGTTTGTATACCTCAAGTTGCTGTTTCCTCTCTCTCATGTCAGCCGATAGACGTCCACTGCTGGACATAGGCCTCCCCCAAGGATTTCCACTCAGACCGGTCTTGTGCTTTTCGCATCTACCGCGGTCCCGTGATCCTGACGAGGTCGTCACTCCATCTTGTTGGAGGCCTACCTACAGCTCGTCTTCCGGTCCGCGGACACCACTCCAGAACCTTCTGACCCCATCGGCCATCAGTCCTGCGAGCAATGTGGCCCGCCCACTGCCACTTCAGTTTAGCTATTCTTAGGGCTATGTCGGTAACCTTAGTTCTACTGCGGATATCATCATTTCTGATTGTATCACGCAGAGAAACCCCGAGCATAGCCCTCTCCATAGCCCTCTGAGTGCCTTTGAGCTTCCTTATGAGGCCCATTGTTAGCGCCCACGTCTCAGATCCGTAAGTCATCACCGGCAACACACACTGTTCAAAGACTTTTGACTTCAAACACTGCGGTAATTTGGACGTAAAGGTGCTGCGAAGCTTCCCGAACGCTGCGCAGCCGAGTCGGATACGACGAGTAACCTCTTTCTCAAAGTTGGACCTACCTAACTGGACCGTTTGTCCCAGGTAAATATAGTCGTCAACAACTTCGAGCGCAGAGCCTCCGACTATCATGGGAGTTGGCGCGACATGCTGTTTCCTACCTTCTTCTAATTCTTTATTCTATACAGGTTTATTACTTTTATCTGTAATATATTGTAAATTACAGAGTTTAATAAGTTTTCTATTCCCAAATGTTTCATTGGATATTTTAGTGGTTTTCACCATCTTATCCTTTAACCTAACCTCAAGCAACAGTGTTCACATTGATGTGTTTCGGTGTAAGATAGCACAACCCGTAAAATTACTAGCATAGATGCATTCCATCTTAGCCCTCAGCGTTGGCAACGCATTTGCGGTCGTAGGATTGCAATCTTTAGATTGTAGCTTTGAGAATGCAAATGTCTATGGATACAGATCTTACCATCAGAGTTTCTATTCAACTCACGGTAAGACAGTATCGTTAACGTTACGATGGCTCTTATTTACTTTACAGTAAAGGCGCCCGAGTTAAAACAACACCATGACAAATCAAAATGCCAATAAATTCATGCCATCATAAATACAAATATTAAATTATTATTATTATTTTTATGGCATTGGAAGGCTGACGAGCGCACACAGGCCACCTGATGGTAAGTGGAAACTGTGACCCATAGACATTCGCATTCACAAGACTGCAAGCCTAAGACTGCAAATGCGCTGCCAACCCTGAGGACTAAGATGGAATGCCTCTATGCTAGTCATTACACCGGCTGTCTTATCTCCACACAACAATGCGAACACTGCTGTTGGCGGTAGGTTAAAGGATAAGATGGTGGTAGCGATCCGGACGGACCCCGCACAAGGTCCTACCACCCGCAAATCATCTATCATCCTGTCATCATCTGTTATCATTATCCTTTTATGTATTTCACGGCAACAACACTTAACTTTATCAACGTGAACCAATTAAGTTTCTAACTGGTCCTAATAAGACAACTCAATTTGTCTCAATCTGTCGACGCACGAGTGAACAAGAAACCGCTTTTTCCTTTACAACTACAATTAGTGTTAGAATTACGAACAATTATAAACCATTTTGTAATTAGCAATTGCGTTATATTCTGTGAAGAGATGTTGTAGTTTATAGAATTGTTAGCGGTTTTCGTACCAGTTAATACAAGTTATCCATAGAATGTTAGGAGTTATGCTAGGTTCGTAAAAATCTTATTTCAAATTTGGGTTACTAAAAATTAAACTACAATTTCGGCTGCGCCCTTGATTTGTCCCACCCAGAACTTTAAAATGGGACAGTCAATGCCCACAATCGCGTTCAGAATGCTGTTGGGGCTTTGTCTCACATGAACCAACAGTGACACTTCTACGAGCATACCTGATGAACTGCACCTCCTCGGCAGTCCCATCAATATTCTGAATGCGTTCTTGTATTGAACGCCAATACGTCACCTATCTGACAAGAGTGCCAGGACAAACAAATCGGCTAATTGTGAGTGTGTCTCGCGCACCAAGGGTTCCATACCATTACACAATATGTACGCTACTAAAATCAAGCTACTGTCAAAAAAAAAAAGATTTCTGGGACAATCTTTTGTTGCCGACTGTAGTGAATTGAGAACTTCCTCCTATTTTGAAGTCCGTTAAAAAAATACAGCGCAGGCTTAGTAATACCCGGCACTATTTGGGTACGGATCCCTAAAAAGCAAAGAGGGTGGACAATTGATAACATCCCTCAACCCTTTATAGGTCAATTTTAAAACTAAAAATTACCACTTGCACCTGATACATTTTGTATTTTTTTATTAAATTAATTCATGCGAATTGGGGAAAACTAAGAGGCTAGAATTCAGTTCTATCTTAAGTTTTGCCCTATAAAGGGGACATATAAATAAATGAGTATTAAAAAAATATCGGTTTTTCCAGCAAAGAACTAGAAATAGGGTTGTTCTTAGATAATGAAAATGTACAAATAATGTGCATTACTGAACATTGGCTTAGACAAGATCAATTAATTTTTGATTTTTTAAATTTTAAATTAGTAAGTTGTTTTGCCAGGAAAAGTGCCATTCATGGTGGCTCTTTTATAATTATTAAAAGTACTCTTAAATCCAAAGAAAGAAAGGATATTGTAAAGCAATCGATAGAAAGGATTGTAGAAATTTCATGCGCAGAAATAGAAAGTTATATAATAATATGTGTTTACAGACCACCATTGGCTGATTTTTGCACATTTGAATCCACTATGGAACATGTGTTAAAATTAGCATGTAATAGCCAGAAGCATGTTATAGTTTGTGGAGATTTTAATATTAACTTACTTGAAAAGTCAAATAATACCAATAGGTTACTAAGTTTATTTAAATCTTTTAATTTAAGTAATCTGTTCTTTGAACCCACTCGGATAGGTGATAGTAGTGCAACTTGCTTAGATAATATTTTTTGTAACTGCGATTGTTTGGATAAAGAAATATTTAATTGTTTTAATTCTGACCATAGTGGTCAGAGGGCATCTTTCGTCTCGGATTTTTATCAAAAACCTCACACAATAACTTACCGACCTATAACTAGTAATCGTTTGAAATTATTCAAAAATAAAGTTCAGAGTAATCTTTCAGTGTTACCTTTTTCACAGAATGAATGTAATAGTATTTATAAAGACTTGTTTGGCGTAATTCTACATCAATTTAACAACAATTTTAAAATCAAAACTATTACTAGGTCGAAAACCAGATTTAGTGAATGGGCTACTGCAGGCATTCATAAAAGTAGAAATAGGCTTTATGACCTGTATAGAGAGAGGGAGGACAATAAGAATGCTGATTTCCTAAATTATGTTAAGAATTATTCGAGGACCTTTAAGCAAGTTTGTTTAACTGCTAAGGCATTTTTTCTTAGTCTTAAACTCAAATCATCTGAGAACAAGGTAAAAACTGTATGGAATATTATAAATAGAAAAACGGGAAAATCAAAAACTCGTGATAATCAAGTCACCCTGAACACAGGTGGCCATCCAATCACGTCAAATAAAGATGTTGCATTAGCATTCGAAGATTATTTTTCCAACATGGCAATTAATACTACGAAATGTCTTAAATCATCCGCGGTTGAAGCCCAATCATTACTTTGCACTAATGTCAGTAAATGTAATATAAACTTTGAATTCAGCCCTGTAAATTCAGATTCAATAGTAAAGATATTTAAATCGCTTAGTTTAAAAAAGACTGAAGATTTGTGGGGCACATCAGTTAAGGTGCTCTTTCATATCATAGATCTAATTGCACCCCATCTAGCATTAATTTACAATAATTGCATATCAGAGGGGATCTTTCCAGATCTCATGAAATATAGTAAAGTCATACCTCTTTTTAAATCAGGCGAGATGAGTGATATAACGAACTTCCGTCCCATTTCCATACTACCAGTTTTAAGTAAAGTCTTTGAGAAACTAATGCTGAAGGATATGTTAGGTCACTTTAACAGAAATAAACTACTTAGCAATAACCAGTTTGGCTTTACAAGAGGTCGATCAACAATTGATGCGGCATCTGTACTCATTAAATATATATATAACAGTTGGGAAAAATCTTGCGACGCAATAGGAATATTTTGTGATCTTTCTAAAGCTTTTGATTGCGTCGAACATATGACCCTTATTTTAAAATTAGAACATTATGGATTGTCCAATAAAGCTTTAAGCCTTATGTCTTCTTATCTAAGTGATAGAACTCAAACAGTTGTTGTAAACAAAACGCAATCTGTTGGAGCTACAGTGAAAATAGGTGTGCCTCAAGGCTCTATTTTAGGTCCTTTTTTATTTTTGGTCTACATAAATGACTTACCACCAATAGTACATGAACTTTGCGATATTGTACTTTTTGCTGATGATACTTCACTAATTTTCAAGGTAGATAGAAAAACCGTAGACTACAGTAGGATAAACGCCACTCTAGTTAAAGTACATAATTGGTTTATTAGTAACAACTTGCTACTAAATGCCAAGAAAACTTAATGTGTTAGGTTCGCTTTGCCTAATGTTAAACCGGTAGATTCTAGTATTTTTCTAAATAACGAGTGTTTGCTAATGGTAGATAGGGCGGTTTTCCTAGGCATAACAATAGATAAAAATTTGCAATGGAGTCCCCACATAGCTGCACTGGCAGGTAAACTAAGTTCGGCAGCTTACGCCGTTAGGAAAATTAGACAACTAACTAATGTTGAGACAGCTCGCTTAGTTTATTATAGTTATTTTCATAGTGTTATGTCTTATGGTATTCTGGTTTGGGGTAAGGCAGCTGACATACAAACTATATTTGTGTTACAAAAAAGGGCCATTCGTTCTATTTATAATTTAAATTCCCGTGACTCATTAAGAGAACTTTTTAAAGAAATTGATATCTTAACTGTAGCGTCTCAATTTATTTACGAGAATATTATTTATGTTATTAAGAATTTAGATTCGTTCACCAAAAACTCAGATATACATAATTTAAATACTAGAAATAAAAATAAAATAGCTATTCGAAAATTCCGTGTCCGTAAAGTATATAAATCATTTGTTGGTCAATGCATTCATTTCTATAATAAATTACCTGAAGTAGTTTCAAAGTTACCCTTTCCAGCACTTAAAAAATATTTGAAAAGGTCGTTAATGTCTAAAGCGTATTATAGGGTCGAGGACTATCTAACAGACAAAAATGCATGGCCTACACCCGAAACTTAGTCAATAGTAATTTGTTCAAATGCAAAGGCTTTATCCTGCCTTTTCTTGTCTGGGGGACACCGTTGATGCAGGAAAACATATCGAAACTTTTATGTGGTCATCTTGCACCATCTTATATACACATATATAAGTAGGTAGTTGTAGTTATTTTATTTTATTATTTTCTATCTTTCTCTCCCGTAAGATTTTTGGCATATTTTCCTGCTGAACTACTGTTATTTGATATTGTATTTAGTTTAATACTTGTAGCTTTATATAATGCTAGATTAAGTTGTACATACCATTGTAATATGAAATATGTAATAAGTTTAAAAAATGACTGACTGCTGAGTTTCTTGCGGCGTTTCTTCTCAGCAGTGGTCTCCTCTTGGGAAGCGCTGGTAGTATCTTGACGTGTAAAAGTGCCCGTGCGGCCTACTTACTGAATAAATTTCTTTTATCTTTTTTTTTTTTATCAGGGTAGGCACACTTCTTTGTCCCACCGCAGAAAAAGTTGCATCCAGCTTTTGGCATACAATTTAATTGTGATACCAAAACTGGGTAGGTTAGGTTCGTTAGGTATCTATAAATGCCCGAAGGGCAAACAGGCCTGGAATAGGAGCCCTGCTGTGAAGCAGGGCTCCGTCGAAAAGAGCAGTGGGACGAAGTAGTGGGACCACGGGTAAGCGTCCGATATACTCAAATATAAAACATCAAAGAAACAAAAAAAATATTAAAAGGTTAACTGGAAGAGATTCCTTATAGGGCCAAGTTCGCCTTCTTACTCACTTTTCCGTAATTGTAATGTTTATACATACATACAAATAGCCGCGCTCATCACACAATTTTTTGCCCATATCGGGGATCGAACCAGGGACCGCTAGCAGAGCTTGATCTATAAAGTCATCAAAAAAACAACATTAATCCAAACCTCTTTTGATGTTAAACAGACTTTTTTAAACTAGAAAGTTCTTAATTAATATCAAAGGAAGCGCTTCCATCAAACCTTATGAGTCTAACTTGATGTATTTATGAGATCTGCAGCGGAAGTGTTAATGTCCACGTCAGTCTCGATTAAAAAGATAACACGGTGACCTTATTATTATGAAGTTGCGCTAGCGATGATATATTATAGCCCCGTTATTAAAAAATGCGTAATAAACCGATTTTAGTAAAATCATGTTTGGTCGTGGCAGGCCCTTGTGCAGGCTGACTGGGTCGCTCCCGGTGCAACTTGTTTCACCGAAACTCATTTCATAGAACGTATCATTTCGCAGAACTTTCGTTTCATAGAAAGCTATTTTCCCCTGAACCTGTGTTGATTTCAGGTTATCTTGTGATGGTTATAAGTGTTACTTAACCTAACCTACCTGAATCATAATATTTAAAATAACCTGACCAGAATATAACTTTCTATGAAACGAAAATTCAGCGTAATACGTTCTATGAAATGAGTGTCGGTGAAACAAGTGAACATCGTCACTACCACCATGTTATCCCTCAATCTTCTGCCAAGCAGCCGTATTAGCATTATTGTATTCCGGTGTGCGGATAAACAAACACCATGTTGTCACTAGACAAGTTTATAAGGTTTTTTACTTACACGATCCTTGAAACCTGCGACGTGCGAAAACTACTATTACCGTGTTCAAATACCATAAGGAATCTCCGACAATCAATCCCGGATTGTCGCGTAAGTTACGACTACTCAAAAGGGCCCATTTCCGATTGTTAACTGGAGCCATAACTGGCCATGGCTTGTTTAACAAGCACTTGTTCACTTTAGGTGTTACAGACAGCCTCCTGTGCAGAGCGTGCATTACGGCGGAGGGAACCGCAGCCCACGTCATCATGGAATGCCCTGGGGTGGCAACATACCGGGCACAGTATCTCGAAACACCATCAAGGGTCTGCTAGGCTTTCTGGTGGAACTGCGTTGGCAAGAGTAATACCACCAACCCCTCACGCAAAATAGGCGCATATCTAAGTCATCGAGTTGCGGAAAAGAGCCCGCCACAACATATCATCATCATCATCATCATCATCAGCCCGGGGGCGTCTACTGCTGGACAAAGGCCTCCCCCAAAGAGCGCCACAAGTCACGGTCTTGAGCCGCTTGCATCCAGCGGCTCCCCACGATCCTAACCAGGTCGTCAGACCACCGGGTGGGAGGCCGTCCAACACTCCGTCCACCGGTGCGGGGCCGCCACTCGAGAACTTTTCTTCCCCAACGGTTATCAGTTCTCCGAGCTATGTGGCCTGCCCATTGCCACTTCAGCATGCTAACTCTCTGAGCAACACATACCATAAGGAACAAAATACAAACACAAATATTGCCTTACTAGATTCATCGCCAAGGCTTACCAACTAAGCTATCCACGTTGTAAAACCGGGCCGAGATTCTAGGCGGTAATAGTAGATTGATAACCAAGGGTTGAAAGTGACCCATTTCACCCGAGATATTTCTGGCGCTCGAACGAAGTGAGAGCGCCAATAGTTCGAGGGGAAATGGGTAATTTCACCTGAGTTAGACACTCTACTTTTCATTTCGACTGTGAGGAAAATATATTTAATCTCGTTTCCCGCTTTATCTATTGAAAACATTTTTTTTCTAGATTCATAAAATAGTTAAAATACACATGCTGCCAACATTAGAAAAGTTAAATCGAGTTGGTCACGGCCAAGGAGCATGACTTCCATCTCATTCTTACCCTAACCTGTGCCCTAACTAAAGAAAGAGATGGAATATATTCGTGACGTATTAAAGGTCAAATTTCTTGTTTCGAACGGATGTTCGGTGTTCAACCTCCTTGTTGTATAATAAGCTCCTTGGTCGTGACCAACTCGATTAAACTTTTCTAATGTTGGCAGTAGTGTATTTTCTAGGTGGCCATGCCGAAACGTGAAAGAAAAAGTGTTATGCTATGCTATCACGGCATTATGGCGGGCAGCAGAATAGAGGAATAATTTTAAATGTTGATTTTCTGTAATTGCGAAAAAAATAGACCAGTCTTAAAATGATTTTCATATAAACCTATAGGCCGTAATAAATATATCGTTTAACGTATAGCCGAGTTTAGATATATGAAAATCTTTTATTTTAATAATATGACGTAGCTCAATTATCTTAGATTCCGTGGCCAATCGTAACTATTAAAAAAAAATTACTTTCCACCCTAGAGATGAAAACGTAATTTTCCACCCGGCTATCCACCCATTCAAATTAAACTTTCCGAACAGGAGAGATGAAAAAACTATATCGTCTTTACCTGTTATAGTATTGTCTACGTTTTGATAGCTCTTATTCACTTGCATTAAAGGCGACCGATTTAAAATCGATGCCAGAGCAGGTCGAACACGATATAATTTATACCGCCTCGAATAGAGTCTCTGCTAATGAATCGCATAACGTAACCGCGTGGGTGGACATGAATGAAGCTACTTCAATGGAGTTATCTCTTATCAGATCGCTGCCATATTTCTTGTTTACGATAGGTCAGCGTGTCAGCTTTTTCAGAGATCCTGTGGTGATAAGCTAACGGGATGTTATTTTGTCGTAATAGTTGAACGGTGCTGTGATTTTTTTAAAGCCTGTTTGTTCAGCCAGTATCCCAAATTCAACAGCCAAAGCAGTTTTAATTCTATTCGGTTGCGAATAAGGTTGATATTGCTACGGGAGTTTTATCTGACATACTGCCTATTGGCTCAGTACGGCATGGCAGTATAGTTGGGGTAAATAGACATGGCTAAAGATGTAAACAAAATCATTCGCGCGAATTTACCATTATTACTCAAAATCATGTACGTCTGGACATCGCATGAGATGTTTTTATGATTTACATGCTTTTCTTATATTTTAAGATCAATCAACTTTTCACTATAGGGGTTTTATTTAAAAACTAATTTGTTTATATCTTTTGCCATCGACATTAGTGATGCTGCTTGCGACACTAGTGGTACAGGTTCGATTCCCGTCAACTATGTCGCGTATTTGATGCTGGATTTTGGATATTTATTTATTTATTGTTTTATCTCATATTACAAGTTTAAGGCTTAGTTAGGGGGCTGGGACAATTATTGTGTGATTTATCCCGTATTTTTTTTACTGTATCTTAGCTTTTGTAAAATTACAAACCCTTCTTACATATCCATGGGCTCTATTCTACTGTGTAAAACCATATCGCTTTTGACTTTTATCGTATTGTTTTTAACTCAAGTGATATAAGGACTATCGTGACGTTGACAATACGATGACATTTTACTAAGTAGAATAAAGCCTCTCATCTATCTATCATCAGGTTTTCTAAACGATACCGTTAATTACCAAAATACAACTGATAATTTGCTTATCCTACAAGTCGTAGTTCACTAGAAAAAAGGCAATAAATTAAAAAGAAAAACAGTAGAAATAATGTATTGTGGAATCCTAAATTATTAAATGAGTGTAAATTCAAATAAAGTTTTATGTGCAAATAGAACTCAGATTTAGTTATTTCAATTATTTTCATAAAAAGGGTGCAACAATATAAATAAATAATTTTATGACACTATTCAGAGATTTCATTTTTTTCTTAATAGATTCCTAACTAACTACGAACTACTAAAAGAAGAAGGAATTAAGTTTTAAAATCAAATATATATTTTTTAATAAAAAAACGGGGCTAATATTTTAGCTATTTACGTACCTTATTTTAGTCGTCAATTATACATTAATACAATGATAGTTAAACACTTTCAATAATAAAAAAAATTAAACAGCGTCATTTCGCACTTTCCATACCAGTGACACCATTGCGTGTTCAGATTAGATACTATTTGTAAAAGCGGGCACGGAACGAGTTAAAAGCCCTCAGCCTGCGATGTAATCGACTGAACTTTCATCGATACATTTAAATCGGTTCTCGCCCAAAACTCGATATTAACCTTAATGTGCCTTGATGACCGTCCGCATGTCAGATTTGATATGTTCCACTTGGGGCTAACCTTCCGTAGAGAAATAATAGTTAAATAATAATACATAGGTAACATAGTGTTTGTTGTTTAAAACACCTAATAACTAGTGATTAACTGGTACTTACATAAATTATTTTGAAATTATCGTCCCTAGTACCTTATGTTCAGGGGGCTAATAACTGGTAAGGCAGGACAATTTGAGTTTTTAATTATTTTTTTGGTCAACATTACGTGGTTTTCACATTGTTGCCTATCCCTGCTAAAACGTTTTTTTTCCAACAAAGAGACAATCTCGTATAAACTGAGCTCAAGGCGTGTGTACTACACAACGAAATACATACAGAGAAAGTGTAGGGATGTAACAGATGTGGTTATATCGGAACCGGAACCGGAACCAGATGTTTTAAATTTAGTTTAACGGAACCAGAAGCGGAAGCGGAACCCGAGTGATAGGTGGATTGGATGGAGGTGGATGAGATGTTAAGGGTAGGTCTAAGCTAAGTCTATCTATTCATAATAAAAATTCCAAACATTAATCATCAGCCTTTAAAGCCGTTTTGGATGTAACAGAACCGTTACGTTACATCCCTGATAGAAAGCATGCAAGACTCTGGAACCAACAGTCGCTTTGTATTTTGTTACGTGTATTATGTTCCTCATGGCACAGGCAAAGCCTATTGTGGGGGTCAGTATACACTGTAATTGTAATGTTTTAATTGTGAAAATAAACTATTGCATTTTGCATATTTTATGGAGATATAATGTACAGTGGGATAAATGTACATTAAATTTAGTAAGTCATGTGCTCTCACTCTCTACTTTGTTGAATTAGTAGGTGACAGCAGGCATTCTGGGGATATTAGTGCTAATGTCCCCAGAATGCCTTCTGCTTGTTTGAAGTATTATTACATAGTATGAAAAAAAGTCACTCTCCGCTGTCTGTCTGTCCCTGTGTATGCTTAGATCTTTAGATCTACGCAACGAATTTTGATGTGGTTGTTTTTAGTAAATAGAGTGATTCAAGAAGAAGGTTTATATGTACAATAAGTTCTGAATTTTGTACGGTTGTTACAGAAAACTCAAACAAACCGAAGCGAAGCCACGGCGGATCGCTAGTTTATGATAAAATACAATTGTGATCAGTTTATTATATTGCTAGCTTAGAAAACCAAGCTAAATTAAAATAGTTTTATCACAAGTGGAACAAACTATTCGGTTAACCGAATCACTCGATATTCGTCACAGGGAATCGATACAGCTCGACGGCAATATCATTACGACGTGATATTTTAACTGAAATATTGAATGCCTTTGTATTGGGCCCCATTACGTTATTGCTGGGTACGAGCCCTGTTTAATTTCAATTAGGTACTCTTGTTTCGGAATTTTTGGGGTACGAGTATACAGGGTGATAGAGAACGAAACAGTTCTTTTTTTTTTTTATGAATACTATGATGCATGCCTAAGAATATAAGTAAATTTTTATACCTTATTAAAATCATATTTTTTTATATTGATTGTGTTTTATCAAATTGAAAAAAAAAACAGGCTCCACCTTTAGACTAAAATTGTTAATTTTTCATGTCTTTATTTGAAAAATCAACCACGCATCTCGTAGCAATTGCCTTATGAAAATATTACTTGGTTCAAATCATAAAAGATCACATTAAATCACTTTTTCATAACTACCATCAACATGTATCAAATATTCGATAAAAAAAAACAAGATCATTCGCTGACCTCTTCCACGTCGGGTGTCGGAGTCACGTCCAGAAATCGCATCAAAATTATAAAGGAGTTAAGTGAATTCGCCGCGTTTCGGCCGTAATGGCTGCCATTAATGACAGCTGTCATCGATTGCGCCCTGGGAAATTTACGATCTCACTAGTGTAGGGATAAACTATCGATAGTTAGAATAAATTTTGTTTGGAGAGGTAGTAAATCGCTATCGTGAAAAGAAAGGTAATGTTTATTCAGACATCTAACTAAAATACATAACAAACTTAACAATAGAAATGTAAAACATAAGGCTGATGTAATGACGTAAAATAACATAAAATGGTAACTCAGCATAATTAAGCAAACAAACACAATCTTAAATATTTTTTCTCAAAGACCCTCAAAAAGTATTAACGATTTCTATTTTTTTTAATAAATCAAATTAGTTGAACGGCTATTAAGTTATGTACCTCAGAAACAAAAAAGGTTTAATTTATGTAAAGTTTTACACAAGTAACGTTACTTGTACCTACGTTATATTATTGAATTGGAAAAATGTTGTAAAAATCCACATCAATAACAATACTTCACAAAGTTACCATTTTATAAGAAAGTAAAAAAATACACATTTGATTCCTATACCGATTTATCGATAAAACAATTAAAATGTATCGACATATTTCAACTCTAGCGGGCTGAATAAATTTGTGCCACAGCCTAATAATCATTTGGTAATGATTTTAGAAAATGAGTGCATCGTACGATGCCGTTCTTTTGATGTTTTTTATTGCAAAATTGAGTAATAAAGGTTAGTTGTAAAATATTAAACGGAGTAAAATTACACTTTGACTGTAATCAAAACAGTAAAAAGTAGATATTAACTGATGCAGCGTCTAATCATTTTGTCGTTATAAAACCTTTAAATATAATTTCATTTCAGGGAGTCTTTTTACTTGGTTGTATTGAGATGTTTTGTTTCTAAAATTATCTATCGATACCAACTTTGTAAATGCTCTTTTTTTGCAATAAAAAAAAACTTAAAAAAATAATAAGAAATGTTAATATTATACTTAACATCTTATTAAAATAACAAAATTAAATGTTAAAGTCTACTTGAAAATCACGAAAAAACTTTATCAAAACGAGACTTTTTTTAAATATATTTTTATTTAATTACCATGTTATTTCACAATAATTTGGGGATACTTTTTGTTTTAAAAGTTCAATTACGGTCGGTATACATTTTTTCAATCGTAAAGTATTAAGTCGGAGTTCACACAAACTTTCAATACAGTTGTTAAGAAGACAGATTTACAGTCGCACGCGCATGTCACCGATGTATCGAAGCGTCGCCTCGTAACTCGATCAACGATCGATTGTTATCAAATCGATGAATTTCGTTTCGGGCTTTTCGGTTTGCTTTTGTTCCTGATTATAAGTGAAATCGCACGAAATTTATTGAAACGGGTGCAGAAAAGCGGAAATGTTGTTTTAAAAAATATTATCGCTATGGCAGGTATTACGTTATTTACAAACATCATTTGAATATACAAATGTAATCGTTAAGTGTGACTAGACGATTATTCTATAACTACAGATATCAAAAAAAAAACTATGGAGAGTTCGTTACCTAATCAGTAAAATGAAATCAATAACTTTTTAAAAATCAAACGGGAACATTATACTATGAGAGACCATAATAATATACATTTAGTATGAGATTAGTAGAAAGGTTTTAGTTTCATTTCAATAACAGTTTTTTTTTATATCTGTATTATTTATGGAATTATTGCCGATTATAATTATAACGATTACGCCCTGAATAGTTACATAACAGAAGTAATTAAAAAAAACGTAATGGTTCTGTAATTTAACAGAATTATAACATTAAATACCCGGTTTCTAATAACACCAATTGGTATCCAAATAGCTTTTACTCCAAAATATGTGATTGCAGTCAGTTAGTTATCTTAAAAAAATAAAAATACTTCTAGTAACATGAGGTAAAGGAAGGATTTGGCGTATTTCCTCTTTATCGCACAATAACTGTTTCCACCCTGTATATTTTGATTTCTGCATATTTAGATCTATACCTACCATTTTTAATATACGAGTTAGGTACTATAATTAAAACAAAACCACACTTCGACACTTCGCGTTGATTTATAATACTTCAAAATATAAATCATATGAAAATATAGAACGGAATTCGTACAATGTATATATTCAAATGTTTGTGAAATCTTGATCTGTCTTTACGAATACGTACAAAGTTGTTAAGTCACCACGGGTTTTTAAAACTAAGTAAACACCCATGTTCGGACCTGCTCTAGTTACAGCGGAAATATCGTGCACCGGAAACGTCGCCATGTTAGCTTAGTGCGTGCCATTAGGTTATTTTGTGGAGTATAAAGTGTCGAGTACCTAACGGTAGTTTTTAGTATTTTACGAATCTGAGTAAAAGTATTAAGTATGTTATTCGTAGGTGTTGCTAAGGCTAACTATTATATATAAATAACCTTTAAAAACAAGCGGTAAAGTCGCTGTCAATAGAACTTGCAAAAAATTTAAACAAAACCAGATAATTATATTCATATAAGTTTAAGATGAAATTACTATTCAATATACGTTGTTTTAAATAAAAACACGCTTGGTGAATATTTGAGGTTAAGTGTCAAACAGGATTAATTTGGAAATCCTGACGAACATATCGAGAATGTTCTCGGGACATTAGAGAGAATTTAGAATGTTCTGTTACTAAGCGAAAATCCTTTACCAATTAAGGATATTTTTAGAAATCTCCGAGAAATTTTCATAATCACTACATAGTATAAAACAAAGTCGCTTTCCCTGTCCCTATGTCCCTTTGTATGCTTAAATATTTAAAACTACGCTTTTGATGCGGTTTTTTTTAATAGATAGAGTGATTCAAGAGGAAGGTTTATATGTATAATGAGTTCTGGATCATGAACGGGTTTTACAGAAAACTCACATTAACCGAAGCGAAGCGAGGGCGGGGCGCTAGTTTAAGTTCGCCTATATACTTTATTCTTATTAACCATAATAAGAATAAAGTATATAGGCGAACTTATCCCATATGGGATCTCTTCCAGTTAACCTTGGAGTAGACTACGCAATGCACAAAGATAACAGAAAATCACAAATAGAATACACATTAAAGAAACAGAAAAATAGTACATTGTGCATCAAGGGTAGTATGAAGGGAATTACTAACGAGAGTGTTAGAAGCCCGACGCCGAAGGCGGAGGGCTTTTAATGACTCGAGTTAGTAATCCCCTTACTGCCTGTGATACACACAATGGTTTTCATCACATTTGCGAGGAAAAAAACAAAGAGAAAACACTTTAACTCTGCAAAACATAAAGAAATAACTTTTGACGGACGGGAACGTAAATGGAAACGATATTTTTTTTGTGACCACAAATACTGCGTTTAGTTTCGACCTGGATTCGAGCCAGATTTAGCCAATTTGATAAAAATGTATAATTACTAAAATTAATGATAAATGTTGATATAAACTTGAAATAGGTATAAAAATAATGAAGTTTAATGAAGCATATAGGTTTTGTGTAATGTAAGTTAGTCTATAGCTAATTTTTAAACATGAAATTAGAAACCGATTTAATTTTTGGCTGAAAATTAAACCTCCTTAGTCAGAAATGATGTACGAAAGAGTTGCAAATTTTAAAAAGAAAGTCATTACTCCCTAGGGATGACAAACTCGCCATAATTCCCGCGGGAACAATTTAGGCCATTGTCCTTCTGTATACAGGCATGGAATAACACCATTTACGAGCAAGTGTGATGAAAAATTCTTTAGTACAAAATACTCATACGTAAACAGCAATTAAAACCTACAACAGAGCGAAGGATCAACTCTTAGACTCATCTTGTTTATTTAGCCACAATTTTTTTAACTCTGCCTCAAGCACGTAAATGGTTTACTAGATACCATAGGCATACTGCCTAAAAACAGAAAAGTATGTACCTTAAACGAAATCATTAAAAAAGTTAATTAGTCCTTCGAAACCATATTTAAAACCGAATATTTTGAAAACTTGTCAATTAAAGAATTATCCACACTAACCTTATACAGGGAACAGGCCGTATTAAATCAGTCTGCGTCCTTATACGGTTAATGAAACAAAAGCATTATTCATATGATATTTTTTCATTCAGTACAAAATAACTTACACTCAATGAGTATTATCGGGCACTCGATACGGGCATAAAAGACTATAAAATACAATATAACCACGTAAACTCGAACTTGTCAAAGCCAAAACCAATACAACTTCAACTTTGTTCCGTCCAAATACGGTCTGACCGTTTCAGAAACTGGTGAACAGCTAATTTGGTGATTCCAAAAGGTCTGCTTCTCTTTGTTGAGTGACCAAAAATACGACGAACAGATCCGTTACGTATTGGAATTTATTTGGCGATTCGAGATCTCCACGATTTTAAGGACGGTGTCCTCTTAAAGTCGCGACCTTTTTCACGGCATTTAAAAAGGTATCGCCGTATTTTCTTGTGAATTATTGCGGTTTTTTTTCACGAAGTCGTAAAGTTGATTCCGCGGGAATACGATCGTGACACAAATAAATACTATTGTTTAAAATTTCTTCCGAACTCATTCGTGGATTGTGCCCACGAAAAGTGCAGTAACTTCATGACTTACTAAAATTCAAACAGAGAGTACCGAAGTACGAGTTATGTGGCTTCTGTATATAAAAAAATCTTTACCTTAGTCTAAATACCATTTGATAATGAACCTGCCTGAAGGTTCGATTCCTGGTAATTATTACCTATATGATATCATCAACATACCTACAGCTGAATAAGTAGACAGAGGTATATTATTTACTATCCCATTTTTAAAACTTTAACTCAATTTAAAACTAGGGTCACTGGGACTTTAGACAACAAGCCTAACGCTAACGTAAACTATATTCGACAACTGTCAATATGTATGCGTTTGACAGTCCGGCAGCCAAAAACTGAATTAGTTTTTATGGACTTGCCTCTAGAACATTATTGGGATAACTCATGGTGTCAAAACCATAGCTATGACTCCATTGTCGTCACGGTGACGTCATAGTCTCACGCCGAATCCGAAACCGCGAGTTCATTTTTTAATTCGCCGAAGAAGGCAAACGAGCGCACAAGCCACCTGATGGTTTGTAATATCTGTGACCCGTAGATATATGCATTCTCAAGACTACAATCTTAAAACTGAAATCCTAATCCTTATTTCACCGGTGGTCTTAACCCCACACCGGAACACAACAATGTGAACACTGCTGCTTGGCGGTAGGTTGAAGGATAAGATGGTGGTAGCGATCCGGACGGACCCTGCATAATATGGTCTTACCACCACTATCAATTGATAATTATTTAAAATGCCGAATTGTGTCATTTTGCAATCGGTGAGACTGTGAGACTTTTAGGTTATAAGAAATCTGAGTTTTTGTTGCTGCTCACAAGGCTGTGTTTATCGCATGACAAAGTTTGGATAAGGCATCCGTCACCTTCTAACACGTAACGTACAACAGTGACGGATGCTTTATCCACATTTGACACAGCCACACTAGGCGCACAGGAGACAATCTCACATAAATTGATTTAGTCCCAAACTAAGATCAAGGCTTGTTCAGTCAAGTACAAAAAAAAAATCTATAGAGTTCTCTCATTAATACGTTACGAAGTTCTTATTACACTGGAATAAGGAGCATTGTGACATTTCGCTGATTCAATACAAAATGGACACATTCCAGAATAATTTGCTCTTGCATTGAAAATCTTATACAAACCGCATCTAACTTTAAAAGCAACATTTTAGAGACTTTGCGTTCTCCCATATTTTTAAACTTGAATGGATACTATAATAATGTGACATGATTGTTCAGTCTATTTTCGTTAACGTTCTCGCTATACATCTTATCTAGGCCTACTAGCCCGTTAACTTATGGTTTCTATTAACTACAAAGTCGCCTCCGATCTGCATCGGACCCAACTAAATCGTAGCCTATTAAATACAATACCCTAATGCGGAACAGCAAGAACAATCGAGTACCATTAACACTCTGTCTGTCTGTCACATCAACTGCCGAGGTGGGGGTACTTTCATGTCAATCTTCTGGTATCAAGGGGTGAGTCTAGATCGTATCGGCTTCTCAATAGGATTCCACGCCTAAGGTTCCCTGGCCTGGTTAAGGTCATGAGAAATGGTGTAAATTGGTTTAGTCAGTTCAAATAAGTAGATATGCAAACGTTCTAGTTACGGGTAAAATATTGAGTAAAGAAATCCGTGAAAAAATATGGGGAAGCTTTTGATGCAAACTGTCAGTACGTTTACTTAGATTAGGTTTTAATTGGGAGGATTATAAACCGACGCTTTTAAATTGAGTAGCTGTCAAAATTTTCTCATACAAATTTAGTTTCAGGCCATAATGTTTCTCACCCCCTAAATCAAGTCCTTATAAAAAAACTAGCTTTCTAAAACATCAAAATCAAAAATCTGAAAAATCTGACTAATTGTAAGGGAAAAAAAACAATATCGCATTTTGTATGTAAATTTTTAGTTTCACAATTCTCTTAAGTTGGTCGTTTTAAGAATGCAAATATGTGTCCCAAATTCCACTTAGCGTCAGGCCGTTATGCTTGTTTCTTTCCCCGTGCTATATAAAAAACATTTTAGAAAAAGATAAAAGGTGATATGAACTAAGACCTCAGTAACTTTCTTCGTCACATAAGAAATCTCCGTTTCAAAATTGATGTTTCTATTATCTTTATTTTCTAAGTCATCTCACTATCTATTATCCTGGGGAAGATTTTCATTGAATTTGGAGAAGTTCCAGTGATTGCTTACAAACAAATTTACAAGTAACATCCAAACTAATTCGTTAGAAGACTTCTAAAACCAAATCTTCATATTATTAATAAAAGTGTATTTCGTTATTATTTTAAAAGAGTATGCAAACAAACATGCCAGTTACCAGGGCGTCTAATTTTCTTTGCATCAGCTCCTCATGCCTCTGTATCGCAATTATATTGTTAACGTAATGATAGCTCTTATTCACTAGACACTATGGGCTAAAATCAGCGCCTGATGGAAAGTCATCACCGCTGCCCCATGAACTCCTGCAACTCACTCAACTTCTTAACAGTGGTCTTCTTTTGGGCAGCAGTGTAATAGACAGAATAAATTTATTTTCATTTTTCGATGTCTCTGCATCACATTGCTTGCCATCAGATGGTCTGTGTGCTCGTTTACCTTCGTCGAATAAAAAAAATAAAATACTGATAGAAGTTACAAGGTTATAGTGCCAACAGAACGATCCACGAGCAAATTGCGAGCTTTTTTTTACCTGTGTTCATGTCCTACTGCTGCTGGACGAAAGACCTCCCCTCTTTTACCCCATTACTCCTTATTTACTGACGTGCGTGAACGTGACAAAGTAATTGAACGGTTTTCGGGATTGAGAATTCATTATCCACATATTAAGTGTTTTTGTCTTTAAATTCTAAATGCTCTGATAGTTCCTTCTCCTTAACCTGTAGGTATTTCGCCACCGTGTCAGCCCCGTGCGACCAGCGCGGGCACAGCTAATTGTTTCCGAAGCAATAATTGCCTTTTCCAGACTTAATAGCCCTATTAAAAGCTCTGTGCGCTTTGTGGTGGAGCTTAATTATTGAGCTTTGGTACTCCTTTGAGGTTAAGTGCATTTTTAGCTTCTAGGTTTTGGAAACGATGCACTATATATTTATTGAAACTAGTATTCAATTATTTTGTAATTGTATATTAGTAATGTACGGTTATTTTTTTACATATTGGTTGACGTATATTTTTACTATCGTCTTGCGTTCAGTACAAGCCATGAGCTTAGTTTAATACTACGTCAATTGGTATGGGAAATATACAATTGTACCCTATTTTTTTTGTAATAATTTGGCTTGTAGTTTTATTTTATACAGAACAGCCAAAGAGAGTTTTTTTGTATTACTTTCAATAACTACCTAAATAAAAGCTTGTTTTGATAATTTCATTCCCAGCGTGTAAGCATTTAAGAGATGATGATGTCATAAATTTGGCATGCTTCCTTACGTATATGAGTGATTTAGATATTACCTTTAAACGTTTTAATAACAGAATAAAAGTGCAGAATTAGCCACAAAGTATTCTTTAGAGTTGTATTATACATAAAAACATTTATCAGCTAACTCTAAAGGGTGATGGGCAATTTTGTATGGACCCCATCCTCACCCTCCAACAGTAACGGGATGTCTATATGTTCATTAGGACCCAAAAAAAGATAAAATACTTATTTTAGTCGCAAAATCAATGGGATTTTTTTAATGAAAAGAAGGGCCAAGCAAGTCTAATCATCCATATATATGTGTTCATTTTCATTGTCCTTTTTCATATGATTTTCCAAGAAAACCCCATACATATGGTGATTGTCGCCATAGCAAAAACACATCTTGTTGCCAAGATCTATAAACTGGCACATGTTTCATCTCTGTTGGTGGGTGGGGACATATTTGCCCATCGTCCTTTGCACATGAAACTTTGTCAACACAGTGACTTTGTTAAACAAAGCCAATTACTCAAAGACATTAAATTTAAAAAAAAAACAACAGAGCATGCACCTTATATCAATGGCAGGTAAGATAATTTCAAAAAAAGAACAAGACCACTGTAGAAACGAACGTTTATAAATCGAATAGAAGTCGTCAATCGAATCATCACCGCCGTGAGAAAACCGGGAATCGTGAATCTTTTAATGCACCCCCAGATATTATCGGAACGATGACGAACGGCCGTCCTAACTGCAGATTTATTCACAAACAGCGAGAAATCGAGATCTCGATTGGTCACGATCAAGTGTTGCCATTCGAATAGATTTTAATGAACCAAACGGGATCTGTTTTGGAAGTCATTATGCAATGCGATAGTTTGTTTTAGATGTTATGAGTTATGTTGGGATACTTGATATGTGTGTTATCTTAAGTATCCCAACAGCTTTCTGAACAGCCGTTTTGGTTCCTTCTCTAATTAAAAAGGCAGTCACACTACTAACAAACTATATTAACTAGAGTACTTGCTAACTTAGTACGCGTAGAATATGTTTCCCGCTAATCTTCCTATTTCATCCCGTTACCGTCTACAAAAGAAATACTCCTTGGATTCTTACTAATGTTAAGTCCATTGGTTCAACTTTCCCTAACGTATTTTTTTATAGGTATTCCTATAGAATAAGATGAAAGAAGATAAAATAATCCTTGCAATGGATTTCAACGTGCCATTAAGTTGAAATTTGCATAATACAAAGTTGTTTTCGATGCAACCACATGCAGACCCAAAAAAACAGTGTTCTCACTTATCACTTGAATCTTGATGCCTAGATACAATCGGGGCAATAACTATAAAATGCCTTATAAGTCCGTACAACCATCGAAACCCTTTGAAGGTGCAGTAAGTGATATTATGCGACCTTACACCGTATCAGCACATCTTTAGCCAACTTGTGAAACATATAAAATACCCTATTAAAGGGATTTTAACGTGTTAAAGACCATTTAGTGCCGTATGAAGAAACTGCTTCAGGAAATCGATCGACCGACCTTTCTATATGGAGTTGTGATTCGATGCAACGTTGAAACAAGTAATTTACATCTCTAGTACCTAAAATGTTATGTCTACTGTTAAATTCGCAAATATAATTATGTAAATGGTGATATATTGACCATAAGAAGACAACAGGCGAATTATTTAAATATGTAAGTAAACATTTGAAGAGGAAAATATTTAGAAAAACAACAATCAAATCATCAATATTTTTATAATTTGCACATCAAATACAGGAAAAAACTATGTCGTGACGTTTCAAGAGATGTAAAAGATGACAGGGAACAGGAAAAAAAGTATTTTTCTCAAAAATGACAGGAAAAGTTGACATTACTATCTATATATTTGGATGCGAAGTACATAGTTTACTGACAGATCTCAAATTAAAAAAAAAAAACATTGCGTGCTCGCTATACAAGCACGCAATGTTGCATACAAATTTCATTACCATCTAGTATCTAACTTTTTAAAAAGTGTAAACGGCCTTAATAAAATGAGGGCACAAGTCTTATTACATCCAAATTTTGTTCGGAATATAACTTTTTTATCTGTATCTCGAATAGCTTGAGTAGTTTTAAAAAAAAAGCTTGCGTTTCTCCTTGTCATAAACAAAAGACGGTAAAGAGTAGGTAATATTGTCTGTATAGATTGTGTGGTATTTCTTTCCTTAATAAAGTACTTTACTCCAACATAATTTTATTCTTGCGATTTTTGAGAAAAGCACTATATATGCCTCGGCAGGAACGGCAATTGCGGGCCTCGTATTTTTAAACGGACTCGCAAGCTCGTCCGTTTAAACCAATCCTCGCCCCGCAATTGCCTACTTCCGTGCCTAGGCAATAATGTACTATTTCCACCAACAAGAGCACGTAGCTCTTAATCAAGAGTAGGTAATCATTAATAAATCAAAACAAAGATTTTTAAATTTTTCATTTTTTTTATGGCATAGAGAAGGCAAACGAGCACACAGGCCACCTGATGGTAAGTGGAAACTATGACCCATAGACATTCGCATTCACAAGACTGCAAGCCTAAACCTGCAAATGCGTTGCCAACCCTAAGGATTAAGATGGAATACCTCTATGCTAGTCATTACACCGGCTGTCTTATCCCCAAACCGGAACACAACAATGCTAACACTGCTGTTTGGCGGTAGGTTAATGGATAAGATGGTGGTAGCGATCCGGACGGATCCTGCACAAGGTCCTACCACCCGCAAACGTATTTTTTTAAATATAATTAAGATCATAATTGTATCATCTACAATCAATCTCTTTAAAGAAGCACTAATGTTATTAGTGAAAAATGCGATCCAAATCGGTGTCCAAAATAATTAGCACCTTATAGACCATGAACTTAATCTCAATAATCATCAACAAAACAACATAAATCCCTCCATGCATGCGTGTCGGTATGTGTATGCTACTTAGGCATAAAGTACACATCCTCCATAGCATAATTATTTGAAATAGAACTTTGTACATAACCGCAAAGGGTTTCTTCTGGTATGCCATTTAAATTGCAGATGCGGCTTCTCAATTTAGGAAGCTACCCCTAACGAGCTGCCTATCAGTCTAAATCTGCCGCCTTACAATGGATAATTGTGCATTAATCACATGAGAGGTCCTAATATATTTCTTCTGGCATCAGGTAGTATGTTAAATATAATAAACATAATCAGACGATGTCCTTTCGCTGAAGAGTCTTCTATTATTCTAAGATGGGACCTTCTGTGTCTAATTTGTAGGGTTGCTTCTCATTTGATGAAATAAATCGCTGATGTTTGAATACTTTGCTTATTTTTAAAGCTGTCGTCAAAGCAGAAAGGGTAGAATAACAAGATGACCGACAAAAAACTGAGAAAGAAGTATAAAATTACAAAAGAATAAGAGAGTTTTTCAAAGACAAAGATATCTGTTAAGTAGTAATTATAATGAAAATGATGATGAACACTACGCTTTGTTTCAAAGTGAAGTTTATCAATAAAGTAATATAACTTTTTCAGACTGTAGAACATAAATTTACACAGCCACTGCTATTTTTCGACTAACAAGGGATGCAAGCAATCAATACCATCTTGAAAATCAATAAATCTATCCTAACTCTTACTTTGTTGCAAAATTCCAATGCAGATTCATCCGGAACCAGCCAAATGCTCTGCAAATCCAAATAAACTGTCATTAAACCAAATCCATCCGCAAACCTCATTGTTGCAGTGGTTTACGATGCGTCAGACTCCACCTTGACAATCCACATCACCGCAACTCGAAATTTATTCCTCACCATTTTCTGTTCTATTCACAGAGCTAAAGAATGTAAATCCAATGGTCTTTCCAGGGTGGTTAAGACGGTTAGGGTTTTGGAAACAATGGTATGATTGTCCGTATAATTGGTGGGCAACGTCATAAGTCCATTCGAATTATGGCTCCCTCCTTCTGATTTGTGCTGGTGCTCCTAATGAGACTCCATTTCGGATGAATGGTACAGTTTGAACTGAATTATGACGTAAGTCGAGCCGTTTAAATTGGTCCTTTGTTTTTTTTTGGGCACGGAAAGGTCGATGTAAAGAGTAAACGGTAAAGAGTATTAAAATTGGATATTTGCTGGATTAAGGAAATAAGTTAGTCAAAGCGTGTAAGAAGTAGAATATGTTTTTTTATTACGATGGTTAAAATATCAGTATGTAAGTAAGATCTTGGATAGATACGGACAAGGATACATATAACACTATGAAATCAATACTTTTAGTGTTGGTAGGGTCTTGTGCAGGGTCCATTTTTGTTCGAGAATAATTGGTATTATTTAAAATAAATAAATGTTCGCAATATGTAATATAATTTTTAATCCTTCTAATATTATAAATGAGAATGTTTGTGTTTGTTAAACGTTCACGCCGTGACACCAGGACGGATTGTCACATAGACATCTATTTTTCAATTCGGAAAAATTTAAAGTCCCGAGGAATAACGATGATTGAAATCTACGCGGACAATGTCGCTGGCAGAAGCTAGTAAATTAATATGAACCTTATGTGACCATATATTTATTTTATAACATAAAATAATTATAGTTCTTCACTGGTCGATTGACCCAAATGCAAAAGAGATTCAAGTTCAATCATAAGGTTAATTATATGAACCGAATTATTTTGAAAAATTAAGCATATCATCATAAGGTGACACTATTGACCCTTTAGAAATACTTCGGCCTACGCGCGATACTCATAAACACCTCCAGTATTGGGTCACTCAATAACAAGTTCGGTATCAATAACATAAATTGATATCATTTTTATTCTCGAATGATCGCGACGGGTGATTTTATAAATGAGCTCATTTTCATGTATAAGCTGTTATTGCGTAGTGATCATATTAGGAGACTTAAACCAGAGATTTACTCAAATGAATTTATTTAAGGTACCATTTCTTGTTCATAGTCCACAGTTGCGGAAAATCATATGCGTAGGAATGATCTCAGATAAGGTATGCTTAGGATTTTATTCTAGTTCAGTTTCCTTTCTAGAAAAGGTGCAGAGAACTTGTTATTATTATGAAATTTAAAATACCTTCTCAGCGATCATCTACATAAAACTATAACCTCAAAGTTGAAAGAACCTCTGATTAACTACTGCTATTATCGCACATAAGTCTAGAGAATTAATTATTAACTTTCTTACCTTTAGCTTGACGAAAGTGTAATAGTAGTAAACATTGAATCAAAGACTTTCCGTAATCAAAAATTTACGAAGAATATAAATATAAATTGCATGCCCGAGTTACTAAATAAAACATACTACTCGCCAGTAAGTAAAAGCCGCTCAATCGGTACCGTCCACATCGATTAATATAGAAAATTTTCGTACACGTTAAAATTACCAGCTGATATCAATCGTGAACGCCCCATATTCACGCGGAGACCACCGAGGTAGAATCGGAAACGAAACAAATATCGAATGAATAATCGGCTCGAATAATCGGCTCGAATCGACGTGCTGGCTGCAACGTTACGTAATTTGAATTTTGAATTACGAATCCGACTCGGTCATTTGTTTCTGGAGCGGCTCAGGTGTGAAATCGGGGGTTATTTAAAAAAAAGAATTAAACGTGAAGTCGTGTTATTAAGCAAATTGCGAAACGCAAATAAAACATTTTTTTTAGTAATTGTAGGTTAAGAATTAATATCAGAGACTTAATAGCCAATAGCTACCCTACAATTCGCGATGAACTTATATCAACCTGAGCCTTTAAATATGTCTTGACGCGTCAGGTAGATATCCAGACTAAATAAATAAATATTATTGGACAGTCACACAATACCTAGTGCCAAACTAAACTCTAGTCTTGACAATGATATACTTACTTATAAAGAGAAATACATACTTAAATACATAGAAAATATCCAAGACTCAACAACAAGGACAGGAACAAATACTCGTGCTCATCACACAACTATCTGCCTTACAAGAATTTCAATCCGGGACTGCTAGCTTCATAGGTGAGCATACTACCAACTAAGCTAAAGTGCCGTCAATATTTTTAATTAGTTTCCTTACTAAACTAAAAATAAAACAATCTAAGCTTGATTCTCAGTTATTCTAAGTCAAATTGAAAAAAAAACTAACTACTAATCGGATAATATTGCTGGATTTAACAACCAAAATTTTGCTTTGCATGCCTAAAATAACATTCACGTGTACTTAACGATTTATTACGGGTATTTCTTCCACAATACCCTTTCCAACTATCTCTACCATCGCTTTTTTAACCGGTGCCGTTTGCCGCGGTAATACATTTCCATGAACTTACGAGCGTACAATCTCTGCCCATAACTTATTCCTTCAGAATCAATTTTCATGTTTACACTGACCACTAAGAGCGGGTATTTGGCGCCCATTACTTAGATCAGGCAAGGGTTGGTGCAGCAAATAAAAGGAAACTGCATTACAGTTTAAAGCCAATAATTCAGAGATAGGCGAGTAAACAAATAGGGCCCGAGTTGATATCCTTGTGGAATTCTGAAACTAAGAAAAAGTCAAATAATAAAAAGCGTATGAAAACACTATGCAGATGGTTGATGCAGGGAATAAATATTCGTTTTAGTTTTGACGACTCGATAAGTGTTTAAAAATCGACTGACTGTCATTGTAAAAGTAAGTTTTTTTATTTTTATTATTCAATCAAACGCCTAACACGATTCGAAGAGTAATATGTCTGATTTGAAAAATATGGCAGAAATACACGTAATAAACTTTCGGTATAATAATAGGGCAGGCAATTACATCGCGTTGGGAAATATAGCTTCCTAGTTATAACTGCAATTGATTCCATTAAATTTCCAAGACTCAATTTTTTTTAACAATGTATATAAAACTATCTTTTTAACACGATGTCTAGCCTCGACAACCCTGCGTCTTAACTTTTCTACGAAAGCACTTAAAAGAATCTCGATAACCGAATTTTCAATTAAGTGTCATAATCATGCCGACCGCGGTTTCTGGAAATTTATTTCACGGCATCACAATTTCGGACGCACGTTCATTACCCTAAGTACGGGTTTGATGTAATTTCGAATGATAATTCGAGTATTTTGTGAGTAACGAGGCTTGTTTTTCGAGTGTGAAATGCTGTCTTCGATATTGAAAAATAAAAGTTTTATGTTGAAAATGTCGAAGGTACAATCCTAGGTATTTTTAATGAATAGACGCTTAATATTATTGAATGTTATAAAATACTTCAAACTGAACACAGACCATGGAACAGGGGCTAAAGAGTATTCGTATGAAAGTTTTTTTTAGTCCAAAAACTAGGGTTTTTCTAAGGCATAGAGATGTCAAACGAGCTCACGTTACGTGGCGTGGTCTGTTAATCCACAGACATTATTCTCAATACTACAATTTTAAAAGAGCCATCCTAAGACTGCAAATGTTTTGCCAACGTTTAGAACTGAATTGAAATGCCTATATGGTAGTAATTTCAAAGGTTTTATCCCCATGTGTGTGACTAGAATAGAGGCATTCCATCTTGGTCCTCAGGGTTGGCCACGCATTTGCAGTCTTAGGCTTACAGTCTTGTGAATGCGAATGTTCTCGTTAGCCTTCTCTACGCCATAAAAAATAATTAGTGATCAATCAACGCACACCCAAAACCGCTAGATCAAGGCACTTGAAATTTAGAGGGAGGAACCTTAGGGGTGCGCCAAAAAAGGTTTTGCTGAAAATCGACCCCAACGGGAAGATAGGAAGAGTAGCGGCTAACTAATTCAACGCATCTTGAGCATCCACTTGTTTTTTTTTAAACCCTCTATATACATCAGGGCTAATTCAAAGGCACCCGAAACCGGCGTACGTGCATGAAAAGATTTATGAATGTAGAGGAAGCGAAGTTTATATTATGTTTGGACCGGTGCACCTGGCGTTCCATAATCTCTGCCTACCCCTTTGGGAAAAAGGCTTGAACGTATGTACTTCTAACAAAATTCCTTCCTCACTATAAAAACATATTTTTAGTTTATTTTTCGCCTATACTCCAAACTGTCTTAAGAATCCACGCTAGAATTCTTCTTCTATTTCATAAGCACACGCGCAGCATAATTGCACAGACCTCAAGTTAATAAGCACGTTTACTCTCGGTAACGAGAATGGACATATTTTAAATACTTTGACACCTACAAAAATGTAAGAAGTTTAATTTAAAACGAAGGGGCCATGAATGACACCGAAGCGAATCTATTAATTCATGAGCATTGAGCATTGAAATTTGTTTAGTAACCTTAAGCAATAATTAAGCCACGCCAATCTTCATGCCTTTCTAGTTTTCTACTACACAATGTATTTTACAATCTACAGAAGGAAACTTTTAAAAAAATACCTCTGTTAATGCGTAGCATAGGGTTTTGTCTAGCCATTGGACGTGTATTGATATTAAGATGACAGAGTTCCCACTTGATATTTGCGAAATCACTGCGGAATGCCATTCTTACATTTTTGACGACGCACTGGCCTACTTGGTAGCCTGTCTACGAAGCTAGCGGTCCTGGGTTCAAATCCCGGTAAGGGTAGAATTTGTGCGATGAGATAAAAAACAAACCAACTTACTTTATACATATTTTAAAATATTTTTAATGTCCTTCCCAGCGTTTTAAATAATCTTATTATGTTTTAGATAATTTGAATACGTTGTAGCAGCAGTTTTGAATTATTGTTACACTTCGGTGTGATGGCCGGACCTGATAAAAAACGTCCTTACGACGGCACCTCGCATTTGCCTACAATTACCCCCATAAGGCACCGCTGGGTACCTTTGATTAACGAAGATAAATGCTTTTTATTAACGTTATGAATTATTTATTAACACGCTATTATTAATTTTGCGGTAGTGATACTGGGAAGGTACATAGGACATATTAACAAAGTATTGAAGATGTTTTTGTTGCAGTAAGATTAAAAGGTTATTGAATGTTACTGACATTGTAACAAAGTTAAAACAGTGTACTTAAATTATGTATTTTTGTTACGTAAAAACAAAAATGCAGATATATGGTCCAGTTTAGTTTTTTTTAGCCTTAATTCGTTCTTAGTGAAGAATGAACCTAATGCATATTTATAATGTTAATTATCATAGATAAAATTGCGTGTATGTTTTATTATATGAAATAGGTGTAGAAAACGCATTCTGTAAGTTTTAGAGAGAGACAAAGTATACACAATGAAGTAAAGTGTTGTATGCAATGTTCAATAAAATGTGTTTGTACTGTATTGCATTGTATTGAAGTGGCGGACACAATATTTCCAGTTTAGAATGCAGTTTAGAGTGCAATTTTGCATGCATCAAAACTAACCGCGACTGACAGCGGCTTACAATACGGACCGTGAGACTGCACAGCAAGCCATGGTTAGGTATGGCCATCGGGCAAGCTATGCTATAATTACAATGTAAGACAGTCTATTGATATTTGAAACGGTAGACTACTACTGGTTTTCAGTGGAGGCTTTTCCTGAAACGGTACGGTTAACAAGTTGTATCATAGGGTTGTATCTTTAACATTGATTTACGAGAAGACTGTTTAAGTTTGCTAAAAGTTGTGATCAGAGGCCGGAATTTTCGTAGCATTTTTGAGCTGTCATAGGGATTCTCGTTTATCGACTTCCTGATATATATTTTTTATCGATACATTATAGAATACGAACATATTAAAGAAGACTTCAAGTAGAGGTAAACAACAGGCGGTCTTATCGCTAACGAGGGATTGTTTTCAGATAACTTTTAATTAGCTAAAAATTTGAATTAGAAATTCGCAATGAAAATAATCGGTAGTAATTCTTGATGCAATTTCTTTCGAACTTTTTTTAAAACGCATACGAAATACACAAATTATTTTAAAAGAAACAATTAAATATTGTTATTTTAATTCCTATTTATAATTTCCAAAAAGCTGTTATCCAAAGGTCATCTCGAAGAGATCGCTCATTCGCGATAAAACGCCTGTAGTTTACTTCTGCTCGTAATCATATGTTAAATATAGTATTATGTATTTATCGATATACACATGGATATCGGAAGTCGATAGACGAGAAGTCCCTATAACAGCTCGAAAGTGCTACGAGAATTCCGACCTCTAGTTGTGATACACGACTAATAAGAAAAAGTAAATGTAATAACGAATTGAGTTTAATATTCAATTTCTGGAAAAGGCTAAATAAGACAAGATGCGAAATATCAAAATTTCAGTAAGTTGCGATTATCTCGAAAACCATAAGACCTGTGTTTATCTGCTAGATAGAGATAAGGCTGGACTAAGACTAAGTAGAGATTGCACGGGTAACGGTTGCATTGTGTTTTTTTTATGGCAAGAGGGAGACTCTTCATTGTATAATGGCCAATAGGCTCTGAGCACATAGATTAAACTTCAAGGCTGTATATGTAGCAAGTGAGTCCTCTTGTAGAGGTTCCCTTCTTGATAACAAATATAAACTTCTATACCTTATGGGGCCAGAAGGTTCTGGAGTGGCGTCCGCGGACCGGAAGACGAGCTGTAGGTAGGCCTTCAACAAGATGGAGTGACGACCTCGTCAGGATCGCGGGACCGCGGTGGATGCGAAAAGCGCAAGACCGGTCTGTGTAGAAAGCCTTGGGGGAGGCCTATGTCCAGCAGTGGACGTCTTTCGGCTGACATGATGATGATGATGATGATGATAGGTTATTTACTTCATTTATTTTAATTCACTTTAACAATATACTTTGGCTTTACGCGGGCAACACTCAACTGACCTACGTATATCAAAAAACACATTTTTTCTAAAGAAAATTTTCATTCACTCACTCTTAGATGCCGCCAGCGCACTACAAGCAGCGAACCCTCTCAGTACCTATAGTTTCAGATGCTAAGCGATATAGCGAACTGTATTGTAGTGCGCTCCAAGGTTAAAAGTAAGCTCGCGTTCAAACAGTTAACCAGTTTGGTTAACTAGTCATTGTTTGGTGCGGCGAGTGACAAATGTTAATGTCTTCGAGCACGGGAACTTAACGGTACGCGTGTCTGTTTGTGGGATAGGGTTGACCAAGGACACGGTCAATTATTTCCCACAAACCACGAATCCATCGCAAAACAGATATGAACAGAGATCGGACAAATGGGTGTCAATACTCTCAATAATGTGGACATGACTAAATAAACAAATAAAATTACATTATTTGATTACTTACCCTAAAAATAATTTTGATCCTTTGCAAGACAGTAATAAATAAATAAATAATAAAAATAAATAAATATCAGGGGACAATGTTACACCAATTGATCTGGTCCCAAACTAAGCTCTAGGCTTGTACTATGGGTACTAGACAACGATATAAATACTTATATAGAGAAATGTATACTTAAATACATAGAAAACATCCATGACTCAGGAACAAATATTCGCGCTCATCACACAAATATCTGCCCTTACCGGGATTTGAACCCAGGACCGCTAGCTTCGTAGGCAGAGTCACTACCAACTAGGCCAGCACGTCGTCAATAAATAAGTAATATAAAGTCGTGAGGAGCGGCCATTAATATTAACCTATTCAAGCTTGTTCCATTTACATCCGTGGATTGTAAAAGGAAAAACTAAGCACGGTTTTAATAAATATACACATTTGTATTATTTATTTATTACAGCCTTGCAGAGGATCAAAATTATTTTTAGGGTTAATAATTAATTAATGTAATTTAATATGTTTAATTAAAATCTTTGAGTCATGTCCACATTATTGCGAGTAATGACGTCCATTTGTCCGATCTCTGGATATGAAAGACGAGGAAGATTTTGTAGCATAGGATTAATTTTACATTCTTTTTAATGCGACGTTCCGCTTCACTACTTGAGCATGTGTCAAACAGCCTGATACTGGATGTGTAATAAATTGATAAAAACTAGTAGTATGTACTCGTACTTATTTTTGTTTTGCGTAACATATAATTTATTAAATCATAAGTTAGAAAGTAGACATTTTTACTGTCTTGGATTACTACTAATGTGGTACTAGGAAGAAATTTACTCAAAATGCATAATAGAAAAAAAATATCACTACAAAAAATTATGTTATTTGATTGTATGGCTGATAAAATTATACAATTATTTTTTACGCAAAACGTTCATGCTTTTCGTAGATAGTTAAATGAAATAATCCTTTTTTTTTAGATTAAGTTTTAACATTAATTGAATAAGTCACATTACTATTTATTTTTCACCATTAACCTACAATATCGAACATGTCACTTGACTAAATAAAATTACACACATTTCTGTGTTAATTTTACTGCAACATATTCAAACATCTTTGTATGAATGTGCGCGTGATTCAAACTTTCAACACATCCACACATATCATAAAGAATCAACCCCATATCTCAAAGATACACCCACATAAAGTCCCCAGCATCCGAGCGACATCGCCAGAGACATCGCATGTCGTCACGTATGGATCCGCCATATTTATTATGAATATCCGATTTCAATTTATTGCGTGCGCGTACGCATGCTTTTTTGCATGCTGGCGCTACTGGTTGCTATCTGACGATCTATGCCGGGTTTAATGTACTTTTTTTTTTTATTGAGTGTTGAATTGGTCAGTAGATGTTTAATTTAATGTTTAATGTTATTTTGTTTTAATATTAAGAAGTGTTTTAGTTTTAAAAATAAAAGTTAAAAAACCTAATAAAATGAATGTTATCATTTTTATCATTTTTATTTGGTAAAGACATTTAGAGCTGGTATCTTTTAAACGGTTCAACGGATTTTGATCAAATCTGGCTAAGAACCTGCCTTTTAAAGCAGCTCACTATTTAAAAAAACTGAAACAAAATTGGTTCATTCGTTTGGGAGCTACGCTGCCACAGACAGCACATACAAACAAACCCTTTGTTTGCGAGTTTTGCGACTGAGGTTCTAAATAATGTTGAGAGACAGTTTAAAAACGTTTAATAATAGAATTGGAATTAATCGAATTAATGGAACACTTTAAATTAAGAGACGTGGGATTAGTGGCGGTACCTTGTGTAGCGTTCGTCTGGATGGCTTCCACCATATTCCTTTCTCTGTCTTTTCTGTAAACTATTGTCTGAGATATTTATTTTCATTCATAACGTCGTCCATATAAAGCAAAAACTCACAAATTTCAAAACATAGAGAGATTTCCTCTTTCCATAAACGATGCGTTTTCGGTCATTATTTTCGCAAGTCATAATATTTTTTTAGAAAAGTGTTTTCAAACAGGATTTCTATAAACCGTACCTAACCTTAACTAGCCTTATCGACACGCTATATCTTTATTAAGGAAATTCTGAAATTCTCCTATGCCAGCGATATAAAAATTATAACTCTCAACAATTATGTAGAGACATTATGACCTAAGCAAATTATATTAAACCACGGGTTCCCGCTCTAGGAACTACCCAAGCGTTTCCCCGCTGGCTCTTATGCCTCACACACCCAACGTTCACATGGCAACCACTATACGTCACATAACAATCAAATCTAAATATACCTACCTAATAATACCAACTGTGCGGTTGTACGGAACCTAGGGTGCGCGAAGTCGACTCGCGGTTGACGGTTTTTACAAGTTTGTATTTAACTTGCAATGTATGTATGTATGTATGTATGTACGGGTGAAATCTTGCAAGTTAAATTTGACCCACTTCCCGTCAACGGAATAGGCTGAAATTTGGACCACTTTTTTTTTATGGCATAGGGAAGGCTGGCGAGCATACAGGCCACCTGATGGTAAGTGGAAACTGTGACCCATAGACATTCGCATTCACAAGACTGCAAGCCTAAGACTGCAAATGCACTGCCAACCCTGAGGACTAAGATGGAATGCCTCTATGCTAGTCATTACACCGGCTGTCTTATCCCCAAACCGGAACACAACAATGCGAACACTGCTGTTTGGGGGTAGGTTAATGGATAAGATGGTGGTAGCGATCCGGACGGACCCCGCATAAGGTCCTACCACCCGCAAAATAAAAAATAAAAAATAAATAAAATAAATATGTTAGCCCGAAGACAATGCAATATCATTATTGTAGCTTTATATAATGCTAGACTAAGTTGTACCATTGTAATATGAAATATGAAATATGTTTAAAAAATGACTGCTGAGTTTCTTGCGGCGTTTCTTCTCAGCAGTGGTCTCCTCTTGGGAAGCGCTGGTCTTGACGTGTAAAAGTGCCCGAGCGGCCTACTTACTGAATAATTTTCTTTAATCTTTTTTTTTTTTTTTATCAAAGAGCTGATCTGATGATGGAGTCGGAAGGTGGCGACAGGATCTCTGCTATTCTTACCGTAGACCCACCGTGTTAGGACTCTATAGTTTGGTCCTTATAATGTAATGATTTTTTTAAAGAAATAAACTCAAAATTTTAGTGTATTTTTTAATGTTTTGACACATTTAAAAGGTTAAATAACTTCTAAACGTTTGAGCGATGCACTTTCCCTATGAGTGTTAGTTTTATTCCTATTCCAGGCAACTACCTTGATTTCATTAAAAAAACAGATTGCACTGGTTTTGAAGTGAACAATTTACAATCACACGCATAAATAACTGAGATCCTAATTACGCACTGGAATCGAACCTGGTCTCCCGCGGTTATGGACGCCAATTAGAGGGAAATAAATTGGCACCTTCCTAGCGGATGTCTCAGGACAAAACCATTAGTGGGGGTAATTTGTAAGTATGGGGGGGCAATTTGTATGAGATGGCTTATAGTGAAAATATATTACGTGGTGTAAAGTATTTATTTTCCGTCAATTAAAAAAAAGGTTATGTTTATTTTTATTAAACAAAGGCCTTTTTACCTCGTAGTGCAAAATACGATTTGTCCTTTTTTGCGAGAGTAAACTGTCAGCTTGGTTTTCTTCAATAATCTAAATATGTTTTTTAAATTATATTTTTTTCGTCTTTCTCCATTTGGTTGTTTTAACGAGATGACAAAAAACAGTTTTTATCGATATTCTTCTTCTCAAGTAGCTTGACTCAGGAAAAACATTTTTACCCGTCTGAGTAAGCGTGGGTATGTATGTAAGTTTGTAGGAATGTATGCATTTCTGTTTCTGTGGTACGCTCTGCAGGATAAACAGCTTTATGGTTGTTTTTATTTTTTTTTCGTTAGATTCTTCTTGATGGATGTGTGGTTTAACATTTTAATGAAAGTAACGATTAACATAGTACATCGATTACAATATCAAAAAAAAAATTGATCTTTAAAGCTTGCTTTTTAATATTACACAACTTTTTAAGAATAAGGGCAGGTATATTTTTATGTTTGTTTCTTTTTCATGTCCTGTACTCTAAACAGATTGTCGCTTGTCAAATTTAGATGTGCGAGACACTGTTCGATTATTAATTAACTAGCTTCTGCCGCGCGACTTTGTCTGCGTAGAATTAGTTATGCGACCAGACCATGTTACGAGGATTTCGATTATCCTTATTCCCTCGAGTATTTTGCAATTTTCCAGGATAAAATCTAGCTTATGTACTTATACAGGGTATAAACAATTTCCATTTCAAATTTCATCCAAATTCATTCAGCCGTTGCAGCGTGAATGAGTAACAAACGAACACATGGGATCCCAGAGCGATGGTCTTTTTTTTTTAAATTGTATTTTTTTTTAAAAGCTTTGTCATTTTCTACCTGTCATCTAAAACATTGTTTTCACCACCTAAGTACCTAGTGTTACTTCTTTGAAACTGCAAATGATCTATTCATTATTCATTAAACAGTTTTCTAGAAAATTCCAAAGAAGGCAGCAACAAATTTCTATCTCCCATCATACCGCGAAGGAATCTCACACCACTTTGTTCAAAGGAAACATTGTCTCTGTTGATGTTCCAATTTACAAGGAGTATGGAACACGGGCCAAGTCAGGAGATTCTTTATTGTTAATTTTACCTCGCTAATATTACCTTGTTTTCTTGTCCGTTTTGTTTTTCGTACGATTAAAATTTTGAAACTTTAGACATTAAAACTGTATGACAGTTGCAATAACGTTGTAAAGTCATTCGAAGCTATTTCAAAAGGTTTTATTTTAAAATATGTTTTTATTTTAAAAATACTTGTATTTACAATTTTGTAATTTATTTGAGTTTGTGCGGTTTAATAAAACAGGAGGGTTATTATGGCATGACTATGCAATTCATTTTACGGTGAGCGTAAAGGACAGAGCTATAGCAGTTATATAGCACTGTCCTTTTCTCTCAGCGTAAACAAAACTGCACAGCTATGTCATAATAGCCCTGCTGAACTATAAAAGTTGTTTGCAAAGAGACGATATTTACAATTATTTAAAGGAAACAATACTTTTTATAAATATTATGTATTTTTATAAATTGGAATTTGTTTTAGCGCATCCGAATCTAAAAAAAACTTTGGAATATCTAGTCTATATCTCTAGCTGTATGCGTGATTTAAGCATAATAATAATAACTCTGGCATAATGTCTGTTTTAAGTACAACTTTACCTTTATTAGCCAAGAAGTCAATACCGAAAATATAACCCCGCTGCTGTCTCTCAAATTGGACCTTCTCAATTTATGAGCTGCGATGGACGACAGACATTTCGGAATGCGTTTTTCTCACATAGCCGACCACAAACTATGCCCAAGCGCAAAAACACATCCAATTAAAAAGATATAGGGCCCCATTACGAGATCTAAGCCTTATCTATTATCATTTAATTCATATCTCACGTATAAACCAGGCTATTGGTTTAGCAATGTTTAATATTTCTCCCTTGATTGCTCTCGCTCTCACGAGCACTTTTATTTATAAGTGAAACAAGGATAGAACACTGGTTAATGGAATGCCAATTTGTTAGTGGTGTTATGGTGCTTTTTCAATAGCTGGAGTTGAGCGTAAATTTCGTTTTTAAGACCACACATTATGGGATTTCTTTGCCGGCTGTCTTGGTCGCAAACGTTTGCTATTTATGCTAAAGGAAATGTTTCTTTTGACATCGACTAGAATGTGGATGTTTTGTTAATACTATCATTTTAAAAATTAAGTAAGAATGAAGACAATTTTGTATTCGTAAGAAACTTCAAACTATGTTTGTCATTAATGTGAAGACGTATGGTTATTTGTATCTTGTTTTGTCCCTCGGCCTTTAGTTGATAAAAAAAAAGTCAGTTTTGTCTTGATAATTTCTTGTCTTGCTGTAATGTAAATAACACCTTAAAATAAATATGTACGCGTTCCAAAAACGTTCACACATAAATATGTATTCATGTAAATACATGAACTAATAAATTCTTCTCTAATCCGACGTAATATTAAGAGCATAATTCCAAACTGCTTATTTATTTACAATTTTACCATATCAAGGGACAAAATATGTTTTATTTATACGTCTCGATAAATACGGTGCACGCGACATAGTAAATTGCGCTGTATATTTTATCGTATCTACGTTTATTAAAGTAGCACTCTAAATATGTACTTTATTGAGATATTTTACTGCTAAAGTAATAGAAAATATAGTTAATATTGGGCAACGTTGAAACGCTTTTGACAAGTGAAAAACCATCGTCATTGTTTCCTCAATACTAAACTTTCAATTTTCCTTCACGGATGCAAATCATATTTTATTGTGTAGAAGTTTTATGGCAGATATAGCGATAAATTTGAGACCAATTACTGAACTACCCACATTTATAACTCCAACTTGCGTGGAACACTAAAATCGATCTCAATAAACAATTCAAAGGTATAGCTCAGGCAAGCCGCGTCCTGTCAGAGGGTTGATCGTGAAAATCGCTCTTACACAGCTGAATTGCGATTGGAAACATCACATTTGTCTGTAAATATATCACTCAACACTAGTAAATAAAGTCCGTGGACAGTTAAATTGCTCTCGCTTCCGTAACACGCGGAATATCATCAGAAGGCGCTCCTACTGAATCAACCGCACCATTTACAGCTTTATCTTCTTCAGTTTTAACTTCGTATTCTGTTGCATCGTGTGTAGAAACCAAAATCCCGTCCCACGATTCATATTCGATCCTATTTCCAACTGCTAAGCTAGAAATCTTATTAACAGTGTTTCCTTTAAGTGATTCGTTGAATATTTAAATTTCAACTTTGTTAATGTCGTCATTAGGTTTAGTTTGGTGTGTTGTTTTAGCGGAGCTGTTTTGCTACAATTATTTAGAGCCACCGCAAGATAACTAACGAGGTATCAGAACGGTCCAAGCGGACCCTTGGAAATGTCTACTTTTCCTTGGAACCCTTTTAGGAGTAGCGACAAATTGTTTCTATTCAATGCTTTACGCTATGTCTAAATGGAGCTAGCAATTATTGGTGACTCCGTTTGGTATTCGTTTAATGAACATTGTTTTCGATTCCTTTAATGCAATGAATAGGAGCTTGATAATTCTGCAATGATTTGTTTTCGTTGATCTTTCGGCTTTGTATAATGAGGGGTCTTTGTCGGCTTTCTTTAGAATGTTCTAGTAATTTTGCTGCGTCTCGCAATATTTTATTCTCGGAAGAGGTGAATGCATCTGTGAGTATGTCAGTAGTTGCCACGTTGGGTTCACATTTGTTAAGTGGAATGTGGGAAGCGGTTTACTTGACTACATTGGTGGTCACATTGAAGAGATGCGGAAAACTGCGTTTGTGATCGTGTTTCGACATGTTTATGTAGAATTACAGTTGAAACTATTCATTGTATAGTCTGGGCTGTTTTAAAATTGACTTAGTTAACTTATTGAAATAAATTATTTTACTATTTCTGTGTTTGTACTATTAAAAACTTACTGCATGCATGCAGAAATTAAATAAGTCAACTCTGTAAAACAATAACCATCACACGTTTATTTTTTATTATTTCAGGGCTTCAAAACAACTTTCTTACCTGCCAGATATCTGAACACAGTGCCTATAAAACGGAGAACTAATGATTTTGTCAGCAATAACAATGACAACAAAACTGTTACAATGTTGCTACAACAACAAGAAGTCAACACAATATGTAACATAACCTTAAAAAGGTTGACATACAAAGAGATCCCTTCATTCGGACGTGCGCCTACGCCGCTAAAACGAAAGTGAACATAAAGCCATGAAATACTCGACATAATAGTTATCGGACGAATATCGTTTAACAATACACGAGTTTTAAGTTTCCACAGAACCTGTATGTTGAGGATGATATTGTTGGAAACTATTTTGTTATGTTACTTGGGTTATTTTGTTTACTCGACTGCCTAAGTTTCGTTTGTTTACTTATAATTATGCAACTATATTTTATGTGGGTATGTGTTTACATGATTGCTTGCCTGGCCCTCTTTTCTATTGATTAAACCAAATTTGACATGCTATAGTGTTGTTATTAACTCAGCGGCCATTACTGTCAAGTAAATAACAGCAACACGATAACAAGTCAAGAACGATATGGTTTTACTGATTTTAATAGAGAATAAGCATTGTTGGATGTTTTTTATTTAATGGGTTTCATTCAGGTTATTTTTTTAGCACTTCGGTGCTTAAATATTTGTAAATAACAACCCTACGTAAAAAACCAGAAAGGGTATAGGGATATGTTTTTAAGTGTGTGTATGTATGAACTTTAAAGGGAAGTTTTAACATTATATCGATGATAATATAAAAAAAGAACGTTTTTTTATTATTGTTGACGACGCGCTGGCCTAGTTGGTAGTGACCCTGCCTACGAAGCTAGCGGTCCTGGGTTCAAATCCCGGTAAGGGCAGATATTTGTGTGATGAGCAAGAATATTTGTTTCTGAGTCATGGATGTTTTCTATTTATTTACGTATATATTTCTCTATATAAGTATTTATATCGTTGTCTAGTACCCATAGTACAAGCCTAGAGCTTAGTTTGGGACTAGGTCAATTGGTGTGACATTGTCCCCTGATATTTATTTATTTATTATTTTATATTTTATTAAGCTTATTGAACCAGTCATAGTATTTTTAGCAAATCGACATTAAAAATAAAATTATCAGACGCTTTAAGGTCAAAAAAGGGCACAAACCGAGCAGTAAACTGTGGATGTTGTTTTTTTAATAACATATTCAGAAGAGTGTTAAATATATGACAGTTCTTTAATTGACTTTTTACAACGGTCATGTGAAAATAATAAACTTTCGGGACAAATTGTGATTGTTAGTGATTAAACAATGATTTGCAATCATCGCGAATGATTGTAACAATGATACAGCGATAAGAATGATATTTAATGTTTTAAAATGTCATTGCAAATGTGAAAATGTTCATTGTTGCAAAATAATGACTTTATAAAACAGTGTATTTCGTAAGGACAATCACAACAAAGATATGGGAATTAAAATCTGCGAGAGTTTTACGGACTTACTTGGTGGACCTTGTGAGTGTTATTCTTTACCCTTCCGCCAAGCACCAGTGTGCGCATTGTTATGTTCCGTTGTGAGGATAAGATAACCGGCGAAATATTAGTATAGACGCATTCCACCTTAGTCCTGAGGGCTGGCAACGCATTTGCGGTCTCAGGATTACAGTCTTAAGATTGTAGTCTTGAGAATGCAAATGTCTATGGTCACAGATCCCAATTACTATCAGCTGGCCTGTGTGCTCGTTTGCCTTCTGCATGCCATTAAAAAAAGACATTAACTGCCAAACAACAAACAATCCTTAAATAAAACAATAATTTTATAAGTTCGTTAACTAAAATGTTTAACCCTATCAACGCTTAATGTTAATCTAATTACTTTAATAAGACTCAGATAATCATCGTTTAGTGAAATGATTTCAATAACGTATCATTAGATTAAGTAAATCGGTTCGATTTAAATAAATATCTAACACTGACATGACCCACAACAGCAAGAAAGCTTGGTCAAACCTGCGCAAACTTACAGGTGACCCCCCTTTGCCAACGAACCCAGGGCAGATCTCTGCCAATCAGGTAGCAACTCAGCTTCTGCTCAACGGTAAACCTTCCTGTCGCATGTCCAAGAAGACGCCAGCACCCATAAGCCAGGGAAGATGCACGGACCTTAGTAAACCCTTTACCCACCTTGAACTTGAAACTGCCATCAAAACCCTGAAAAACGGTAAGGCCGCTGGTACTGACGATTTAACAGTGGAGCAGATCAAAAACCTTGGTCAGAAAGCCAGGAACTGGCTCCTGGAACTATATAATAACTGCCTTTCATCTCTCAGAATACCGAAAGTCTGGCGAAAGTCCAAGGTAATCGCGCTTCTCAAGCCTGGGAAAAACCCCGCAGACGCAAAAAGTTACCGTCCCATATCTCTATTGTGCCACACTTACAAGTTATTCGAGAGACTACTACTGAATCGACTTGCTCCCGTCGTTGATCCCCACCTAATTCCCGAACAAGCGGGCTTCCGACCGGGAAAATCCTGTACCAGTCAAACCTTAAACCTAACTCAGCACATAGAGAATGGGTACGAGCTGGGCAAGGTGACAGGCGTAGTCTTTGTGGACCTAACGGCTGCTTACGATACGGTGAACATACAGCGGCTAATTTCAAAGGTTGGCCGTATAACTGAAGACACTGGGGTCACTAACATTATCCGCGAACTACTCCACAACCGCAGATTTCAGGTCCACATGCAATCGGAAAAAAGCCGATGGCGCTCACAGAAAAATGGCCTTCCGCAGGGTAGTGTGCTTGCCCCTATCCTGTTTAACATATACACCAATGACCAGCCAGCCATGCCTAAAACCCAGCGGTTTTTGTACGCAGACGATCTAGCACTCGCGACACAAAGCTATAACTTTAAGGACACAGAAGAAACATTATCGAAAGCCTTGGAGGGTCTCTCAGAATACTACAAAAAAAACTGTTTGAAACCAAACCCCTCAAAAACCCAATCCTGTGCATTCCACCTACGAAACCGGGACGCTAATAGGCAGCTTAACGTTACCTGGAATGGCGCTGCCATCGAACACTGCCCTTGCCCGAAGTACCTGGGAGTTACCCTCGACAGAACGCTATCTTTCAAGACTCACTGCGTTAAGACAAAACAGAAAGTTAACTCGCGCAACAGTTTGCTACGGAGACTCACCTCAACATACTGGGGCGCTACTGCGCACACTCTCCGAACCACTGGCCTAGCGCTTTGCTACTCGGCGGGCGAATACGCATGCCCGGTGTGGCACCGCTCCGCCCACGCAGGGCAAGTGACCTCTGCACTCAACGACACCTGCCGCATTATCACTGGATGTCTCAAACCCACTCCGCTTAACAAACTGTACCCCTTAGCGGGAATTGCCCCCCCAGAGTCCCGCAGAGAGGTGATGTGCAGCGTCGAAAAACAGAAACAGGAAGAAGACTCCAGACACTCCCTCCATGGATGTGAGCTACCACCGTCCCGCCTAAAAAGCCGAAGAAGCTTTATGAGGTGTACCACTGCTGCCAGGGCTCCTCCTTGGAAGAACCGGCTCGCGCACTGGCAAAACACACGTCCCCCTCCTGAGGACTATGTTCGCCCCGCCGAAATGCTTCCCGCTGGACACAAACAGCCGTGGCCTACCTGGAAAGCTTTAAACAGGCTGCGCTCCCATGTTGGCCGCTGTAGAGAAAACCTGGTGAAATGGGGTATACTAAGCAACCCAGATGCTCGGTGTGTGTGCGGGACAGCTCTCCAAACTATGGCGCATATAATGTCGTGCCCGGCGTGCCCGTACTCCTGCTCCGAGCAAGATCTCCGAGACGCGACAGACAGAGCATTGGCTGTTGCAGGTTTCTGGTCCCGCACAGTCTGATGAAAATAGGAACCATCGACACGAGAAGAAGAAATAAATATCACGTTCATTGCCCGTGAAATCGTTACCGGTAATGAAAAATATAATAACGCTTGTGCCAAGAGTTCGTAAATAAATTTATTTAGGAGTGTTTTTTTTTTTTTTTTTAGGTAGCATAAATTGTAATATTAAGTTCTTACATTACATTACATATAGGTTTCAATTGATTTCTGGTTCACAATACGAGTTTCTACATGATCATGGTTGCTTTATATAACATACTCTCCAATTTTCTCGGACAAAGTAGCATAAATAAATAAATAAATAAATATCAGGGGACAATGTCACACCAATTGCCCTAGTCCCAAACTAAGCTCTAGGCTTGTACTATGGTTACTAGACAACGATAAACATACTTATATAGAGAAATATATACTTAAATACATAGCAAACATCCATGACTCAGGAACAAATATTCGCGCTCATCACACAAACATCTGCACTTACCGGGATTTGAACCCAGGACCGCTAGCTTTGTAGGCAGGGCCACTACCAACTAGGCCAGCGTGTCGTCAGCATATTCCGGTTTTGTTTCTTCAAAGCAAAATTTTCACGATTTTTATAAAACTATAAGTTAAGTTAGTTTTAAAAGTGTTTTGCAAAATGATAATGTTTGTGAAATAAATCAGTTTGTGAATTTTTAGCTCGTGATTGGCTCCTACTTATAGACTAGGTCAATTTGCAAAAAATCTATAGATATTTATTTACTTCCTTAACTAGATAAAATAATCCTTCACACCGCTACTAAGCTACTGCGGTGCCAGTTCGCCATGCGCGTACGCAGCTGTCCGGATCACTCGCGCCCATTCAGTGGTCACTCACCATACGTCTCAGCTTGCCTTAACTATTACTAGTCCTCGATGCACTAGATCTATTTTTAAATTGTTAATAATATTTTTTATATCCGCAAATTAAAGTGGTATTTAAAATAAAATAGGTAGAGTTAATAGTGAGTAGTAGTTACCAATAATAAACAAGTAACAATGATGGACACTTGATGCTTATTTTACAGTAGATAAGTGTTATTCATTGGTTTTGCAACATTCAAAGTGTCTAATATAACCTATAATACTGCACTGACGAGAGTTTTTCTCAAATATTCATAAATTTTCATTCTAAATTGTAATCAATTTCTCAAAGTAAAGAAGTTTATTTGAATCAATTGGATTGGGATTAGTACAAAAATAATAATAATATAAAGTCACGTACCTACTGATTCAAAAATTTGGAACAAATATTGTCCAAGTAAAAAACACAAATGGCGGACTTAATGCTTTACTGGATTCACTACCACTAAAAAACAGACTTTTAATATACCAGTTGACATTGTCCCCTGATATTTATTTTATTTTATTTTTATTTATTGTTTATTTAACTAGGAAAAATACAGCGTATATTAAAATACAGGTCATGTACTACAGGGAACAATGTTGAAATGTACACAATGTCACATAAACATTTAACAATCACATACCTCCACCAATAAAAAACCACTTAATCAATCGATTTACACAATTACTTACTCAGATAATTAAGAAATCCGGCAAATTACGCGACAAGTGAACAATAAAGCAACGAGACGCGTGGAATGTACTGGTGTCTCGGCGGTTACGGCGGGAGATAGGTATCTTCAATGGGCGATGTCTTAAGGAAACGTCCGCTTGGTAAAGATCGGTATGCTATTTGGTTGTATAGGGAGGTTATTCGGATAGAGCGATGTGAAAACGATATTCTATTTGCTTAAAGTATTTTTTTCAAAAAACACAAATATCGACATCGTTAACGGTATCAAAATACCACCTTTAGCGTAACCGAAGTGTAAAACAATTGTATAATGAGCGTTGCCATGGTAATTACAGTTGTATAAAAATATTATAAAACTCTTTTGTTATTGATTTACAGACAACACAGAACCTAAAGCTATACTGACTAAAAATTTGAAGGGAATATAATCTTCCATTATAGTACCCTAAGAATGCACTAACAGAGGACTTTAAAAAAATTAACCCCATCGGGAAGACATAGGTAAAGTCACGGGCGTTCTCTAGTCACAGTTAAGTGTAGTTAGCTGTCTGGGATTTTATTGATAATTAAAATGATGTCAGTATAAAAAAAACAAGTATAAAACATAGTTTATGAAATTGTAAATCACTTGGAGTTACAACTAATGAGACATAGACCCTAGACAAGATGCATTCGGCGTTCGTTATCATTACCTATCGACGCAAGCTGGAGGACGGTCGCGTCGAGCGCCTACGTCAATTCCATACATTTTGTCAGGTTTCGAAAATCGTTTCTGTTAGAAACTTATCTAGCATCACTAAACTCATATGGTTCTAAGTACAGTAGGGTAAAGTAACCAGTGGCTAGCCAGACCTGTAGTCGACTTTGTATGGGTGGGAGGAGTACGAAAGATATATTTCCCACTCTTCACACTCATATATTTTTTTTATGGTATAGAGATGGCAAACGAGCACACAGGCCACCTGATGGTAAGTGGAAATTGTGACCCATAGACACTCGCATTCACAAGACTGCAAATGAGTTGCCAACCCTTAGGACTAAGATGGAATGCCTCAATGCTAGTCATTACACCGGCTGTCCTATCCCTAAACCGGAACACAACAATGCGAACACTACTGTTTGGCGGTAGGTTAATGGATAAGATGGTGGTAGCGATCCGGACGGACCAAAAAGGCCGACTACTGGTCTCTGGTTGACCACTGGTGACTTTACCCTACTCATAGCACGGAAAGGTAGCCATATAATTTCATAAATCAGTTGCTGTCTGGAAAAATTATTGAATGACAAGTGGTTTTGCAAGAAATAAGGCTCAAAAAGAATTTAGAATTTAAATTTATAATATACGGGTGATGAAAACTTTAAATCCGATTGCGCTCTCATGTTCTGTATTTTTATCGAAGTTTATCTTCAGTTTCTATCGCCTTACCTAGCTTTTATCGCCACTTAAAACATAATTGCGACCAACTCAAAAGGAACTTTATGCCAGCAATCAATCCGGGTAGAAAGTCAGACATTGTGATTACTAATTTCCACTTACGTTTACGCATGAGGAAGTATCTTCATTTTTAGAGGTCCTAAACTGAACCTTTTTAATAAATCTACGCCCGTCCGTTCGTCTATCCTACCTTCAAAGACTTGGGGGGTTATTGTGACGTAGTTATGCAGTTCAGTTTACTCTGAGAGAAAGGGACATAACTGCTATAGCTCTGTCCTTTACTGAACTGACCTGCAGAGATATGTTATAATAACTCCACTGCATCCTAAATTGATAGACAGTTGAAATGACATGTATTGTCCTTAGTCATCTACTTCAGGGATGCTGGAACACATCCCACTTAGAGATGAGTTTGCCTTTATATATATTAGTTTAATAATAATATTATTATTGTAGTATTTATATATTTTTTGGTACCTAGTTATCCTGCTTTACGAAGCTAGCGGTTCTGGGTCCAAATCCCGGTAAGGGTAGATATTTGTATGATCATCATCATCATCATCATCATCATGTCAGCCGAAAGACGTCCACTGCTGGACATAGGCCTCCCCCAAGGCTCTCCACTCGGACCGGTCTTGTGCTTTTCGCATCCACCGCGGTCCCGCGAGCCTGACGACAGCTCGTCTTCCGGTCCGCGGACGCCACTCCAGAACCTGCAGTATAAACGAACATCCTGCAGTGTGTTTTGTATGATGAAAGCGAATATTTGGTCCTGAGTCTTTCAGAATTTATTTCTCTATATAAGTATTTTTATCGTAAGGCTAGTACCACTATTACAAGACTGGAGCTTAGTTTGGGACTAGCTCAATTAATGTGACATTGTCCCCTGATATTAATTCTAAAGTTTTACAACCCCAGCGATATCGCTACGATAACGCATCCATAATACTACCCCGAGTGATATGTTTATGTTTTAGTGCGCGGGATATTTAAGGGACGTGTAAGGATGGTATCAGCGGCGCAGCGGTTGTCGGCGCGGTATTTAGCTCTCGAGATCCGGGTTCGATTGCTGGCTGAAGCAAAGGTATTGTGGTCGACCTATAAGGTAAAAGTTCGATACGTTTGAAGTAGATATTGCTAAGGGCACAAAGATATTAAATAGATTAAAATATGTTATCATCATTTTTAACTAGACTGGCCGTAGCTGGCATTGTTACGTGAGTATCAGTTTATATTTAAAATACAAACAAACAATTTGCTGTTACTAGAATAGCATCATTATCATCTCGAGAATCGGTTTGTCCAGTATATTTTATTTATTACTTTATGGGGAAACAAACAGGCGATAACAGCTCACATACGTGTTTACAAGTAATTTAGACAAACCATAAGTAAAAATAATTTCCTCTTATAAAAAAAATAAAACTAAAACTTTTTAAATAAATAAAGATAAAAGATAAAAGATAAAAGAAATTTATTTAGTAAGTAGGCCGCTCGGGCACTTTTACACGTCAAGATACTACCAGCGCTTCCCAAGAGGAGACCACTGCTGAGAAGAAACGCCGCAAGAAACTCAGCAGTCAGTCATTTTTTAAACTTATTTCATATTGCATATTACAATGGTATGTACAACTTAATCTAGCATTATATAAAGCTACAAGTATTAAATTAAATATAATATCAAATAACAGTAGTTCAGCAGGAAAACATGCCAAAAATCTTACGGGAGAGAAAGATAGAAAAGAATAAAATAAAATAACTACAACTACCTACTTATATATGTGTATATGAGATGGTGCAAGATCACCACATAAAAGTTTCGATATGTTTTCCTGCATCAACGGTGTCCCCCAGACAAGAAAAAGCAGGATAAAGCCTTTGCATTTGAACAAATGACTATTGACTAAGTTTCGGGTGTATGCCATGCATTTTTGTCTGTTAGATAGTCCTCGACCCTATAATACGCTTTAGACATTAACGACCTTTTCAAATATTTTTTAAGTGCTGGAAAGGGTAACTTTAAAACTACTTCAGGTAATTTATTATAGAAATGAATGCATTGACCAACAAATCGTCGTATCCTAGGAAAATGGGCGCAACCATCATTAAGGCCGTTTTTCTCTTCTTTCAAAATCGTAATCTACTATTTTTTCTACACCGAATGGCTTTTAAAAAACTTTAGAAATCATAAAATTAACAAAGATATTACATTTTTTAAATTGAGCCGCAATTGCATTGCGCCATTTGATCCGGCGAAATACGCCGCGACTGTCATACCGGCCGTCTTCCGCGCGGGGGCAACAAGCGGGACGGGGTCGCTAACGCCTGACCGTCGGTATCACGCGGAGCGCTGACGCAGAAGATAGTGTTTTGTTTCGTGATTGCGATGCCGTAGAACAACATGAAAAGATCACAGAAATTGATTCAAATTGCTAGGGATTCCTATGAAAACAAAAGAAAACAAAAACGGATGTCAATACGTAAGTAAATTTTATAATAATGTAATTTAATTTTGAGAATACTCAACTTTATTCATTTATAAACATGTGAAGTTCTAGGTTATACTTGCTATTACTTGTATTAATAATATTACCACTGATAATATTATTATAATTTCATATTTTTATGAAATAGTAAGAATCAGTTAGTCAGATAACAGTATTAGGCGGTAAACGAGGAATAGAGCCACTAGATATCATGACGCCCTTCTTCGGCGAGTGTGACGAAAGTTGAAATGCGTTTTAGGCAGGATCGCTATGGTTTTTGCGGCTGTATTCGATGGACTTATTTTTTAAAAGTTGTTTTTGACACTATAATCATACAATTTTGTTAATATTAACATTTATAATGCTTTATTACGTTATTATAAAATTGATTTTATGATAATGAATACAAAAAAATAGCATTTTTCTGTTTTATCTGTTTTTTATCAAAAGGCCTTAACCAACGTTAAGGCCATATTGTAAACTTAATGTGTTGTAGATTTTATTATTAATTAATATAATTTTAGCATCTCCAGTGCCACCAGGGTCGGAAAATGAAGTATCATATTTAATGGGCTGTATTGGTGATCAGTTAAATGAGGTGGTGAGTACCTATCTACTTGTCAAGCTAAGTCAAATTTTGAGTTTCAATTTATCCTAAGTTATCTGCTTTGTATAAATAAATCGAGTGTTCAAATTTAAGAAGTTATACTTTTAAATAACGAACATTGTTGTAGCAGAAAAAATAAGAAATTGTGTTTTTAATTTATTTTAGAATGTTGTATGTTCTTATAAATATCAGGATTGTCTACGAAACTTGGCACCCATTTAGATCTCAATTCTTGTGTCGGTTCTTAATATTGAACTTGGCTTCCATTTTCACATTTATGTTTTGATGGGATATTATTATTTTTTGTCCAATAACTTATGTTTTAGTTTGTCATGAAACTTTGTATAAGTATCTATATCTGCTTAAATAGCAATCTAACAAGTCGTTATAAAATGAGAGCGAAACTACGTTTGTATGGAGAACCGAGCTTCCTGCGAACTCTTAAACCATATACATTTTATTCGAATAAAAGAAGTTGTGCATGATAACTCTTTCATATTTAGCTACTAAAAATAATTAAAAAGCATATTATATTGCTTAGCAACCACTTATTAAAGTAATCGAATAATCGAATCACAACCCATGAAATAATAATTATTATTGAGTAGTTCCAGTGAATCTGTGATCTTCATTTATCATCATTAGAGATGGGCCGAATACGGACTTTGCCGAATACGATTATTCGGCCGAACATTCGGTTCAGCTCTTACCTAACCGAATATTCGGCAAATCGCTCCAAAAAACTTACTTAATTAAAACAACTCTGGTTTTTCTTACTTAAGCTACGGTTGTTGCATTGATTGTTTGCAAAATAATTGTATTTATATTTTGACGCATATTTATCTCTTTTTGGTAGTTGCTAAGAAATCTTAGAATTTTAAAATAGGATGTCAATCCAACAAACTACGAAACAACCTACGCTCGTTATTTACTTTGTTTATTCGGTAAATATTCGGCAATGTAACCGAACTATTCGGCCGAATACGAACATTGAAAAAAAAAAATGCCGAATACCGAATATTTACCGAATATTCGGCCCATCTCTAATCATCATCAACAATTCTACTTCACTAAATGGTGGTTTTTAAGAGCAAATGCACGTTTAACTATATGCTAATAATGCTTTAAAAAATACCGAAATCGCTATAGATGTACCTAAAGTATTTGAAGAGTTCCCTCAATTTCTCCTGGACTCCATCATCAGATTCTGATCTGATGACAATGGGACTACTCCGCAAGTTTGTTCTTTCAAACAAAAAAGAATTCTCCAAATTGGTTAATAAATGTCGGAGTTCTGAGGTAACTAGCTTAAATAATAATAATAATTAATAATAATAATTAAACTTATAAAATCACTGTTTTCAGTTTTTTTATGTGTATATACACAATTATCTATTCGGATGCCAAATGTCACCTTTCTAGGTCACCTGGAAGTGGGTTAGATTTTTGATGATCTGTCAGTCAGTCAGTCAGTCAGTGGTAAAAATGCCGATTTTTAGACGTTAATATCTCAATAACCGTTTAACCTTTGTTTATGAAATTTAGGGTTCTATTCTAGTTGATCTAAAGGACTAATTTTAGGGCACGCCACGATTATAAATAACAAAATGTTATAAATATAATGTACATAAAAGTAAATTTTGTAGCTTCAAAATTGTAAGTACAGTCCGCGTCATAAATAGCTGATCACTTTTGAACCTTGTCGCATTACCACCTTTGACAATCTTGTTTGACTTTGCTTGTTTACAATACATGACTGCAAAGCGACAACGTTCAAAAGTAATCAGCTATTTTTGACGCACAATTTTCCTTTTTTTTATTGCTCTAATTATAACATAATTATGTTCTTACTATATTTATTCATAAGATCTTTATTTTTAGTAACCTTTAACAATAAAGATTCGATTTTTGTATAAAATAATAACATGTTTTTTTGGTATTAGTTTTGTTGATTTTAATAGAAAAAAAAATGTTTGAATATTACTACTTAATTAAACATTTCGTTAGAAAAAGTGAAGTTTGATTTAATTATACCTTATAGAGTAGCATCCTACCTATAATAGTAAAGAATACCAAATTAAAAAGGCCTCTGATGCGGTTGCGACCCTGAATTTCACAACGAATAAGGCCTCTTCCTTACTTACGTCTCTATTCCTCGATGAAAAATAAAAAAATATTAAAATTGGTGTCGAAAAAGGACGTAAGGGACAAAACTACTTGATAAACTTAGAAAATTATTAAAAACAATAACTCATACGTATCCGTAGGTGATTAAATACCTAAGTTTAAAGTTTCAGATCTCTAAGTTATAACCTGATTTATTTAGACACAAAAATGCGTCTCCTGAAAAGTTGACTTTCTGTAATTACGCCCATTTTCCTAGGATACGACGAAATGATTTATATACTTTACGGACACGGAATTTTCGAATAGCTATTTTATTTTTATTTCTAGTATTTAAATTATGTATATCTGAGTTTTTGGTGAACGAATCTAAATTCTTAATAACATAAATAATATTCTCGTAAATAAATTGAGACGCTACAGTTAAGATATTAGTTTCTTTAAAAAGTTCTCTTAATGAGTCACGGGAATTTAAATTATAAATAGAACGAATGGCCCTTTTTTGTAACACAAATATAGTTTGTATGTCAGCTGCCTTACCCCAAACCAGAATACCATAAGACATAACACTATGAAAATAACTATAATAAACTAAGCGAGCTGTCTCAACATTAGTTAGTTGTCTAATTTTCCTAACGGCGTAAGCTGCCGAACTTAGTTTACCTGCCAGTGCAGCTATGTGGGGACTCCATTGCAAATTTTTATCTATTGTTATGCCTAGGAAAACCGCCCTATCTACCATTAGCAAACACTCGTTATTTAGAAAAATACTAGAATCTACCGGTTTAACATTAGGCAAAGCGAACCTAACACATTTAGTTTTCTTGGCATTTAGTAGCAAGTTGTTACTAATAAACCAATTATGTACTTTAACTAGAGTGGCGTTTATCCTACTGTAGTCTACGGTTTTTCTATCTACCTTGAAAAATACCTATGCCTCCCTAATTTTTTTCCCTTTTTTTGGATTTAGTCTCACTTCTCCACTTTCTTTCGGCTGTCCTAGAATAAGTAAAATAATTGAGAATTATAAAAACTTCTAGAAAATGTAAGAAGTCGCCATTTTGGTAAGCTTAGGTCCGAGATTATTGTATATCTCATCCGGTGACATCTGGATATCCAGAGTAAGACTGATCAATTTAACCTCTTTTGTGTGCAAGTTTCGTATTTATCACTGTACTTAATAAGTATATGCTTATTTATAAAAGACTTAAAAAGCCTTGAATAAAAGCTCGAAAAAAATATATATGTATGAACACTGCCAACCACGAGGTAGGTACATTCAGCAGTAGTATTTTATATACAAATTGGATCAGTATTATATTTATCAACGTGCAGTTTTCGTAGCAAAGGGATCATCGGCAGAAAAAACAAATACATTTGAATATTCAAATTTGTTCATAAAAAAAATTCAACATTAAATTATAAAAGGCAAAGAGGTGGATATGCCGGAAGGCGTCAATAAAAAATGAGTGCACAATTTTAAAGACTTAACTTACCTTCCTGTGACTTCTGTTAACGTAGATAGGTCATTTAGTACAACAATAAATGGATTTTGTCTAATCGATTTGAACGACTGACAGCTCGTTTATTTTGTATAATTTGGATAAGTGATTATAAATATGTACACATATAAATCTCATAGTTTGTGAAATATCATTTTTCAACAAAATAAATAATATATAAAATAAATAATGAAATATATAATGTTTAAAATACTCGTGTATTTGTTTTTTTGCCAACCATACTTTGCTACCAATACAGCACGTTGATAACGATAACTAATCATTATGTAATTTAGAACATAGCGTTTCTCTTTTCCAAATTCGTAAATATTAACGTTACCTTTTCGTTCGTGAATCATCATAACTGGAGAAGGTCCTAATATTAAGCAGGAATGCGGTCTTCACGGAGAGAAAGCCTATAATTTACAATTTCCAAGCCCCCATTGCAATAATTATTTCTTCGTATCCCAAATACCTCACTGAAACTAAAATATATCAACTTCAGTTCCACAGTTACATTTTTCCATCAAATTACCTTTGGGTGCAGTTTTTTACCATTGCAAATGCGACTTCACTGGAGTGTATTCAAAGTTCGGTTTTGAATGGTGCGTGTAAGTGCAATAAATCAACTTAGGTATGCCGGAGGTTACAATTTAGCAATTTTGTTGTCACCATGATCTAGCCCTATTAACGTGTGGGTGTAATTTATAAGCAGTAGCGGTTAATAATGATTAATTCGATGATTAATCAATGGACTAGGGAATTGAAGTTAAGCTTGAAGAAAGAGTATGTTTTATTATTCAAGGTACGGTAATGATAGTAGTAGAGTAGAAATTACATCAGATTTTACATGAAAATTTAACAAGGAAATCTGTGGATTCAAGCATATAGGACCGGTTCTTTGTGGCAAACCTTGGAGGCTTATGCTTGGCTGAAATGATATGATGATGTCAGAATTTGATGCATTAAAAAAATAATTCATTGTTTTACGTATAATTTTATAAATTTCACTATGAAACTTAAATGGTTTTGGGTAGGTATGTATTCTATTTTTTATTTAAAGTTTCAACAGAGTAAATTTATAATTCGTTACCGCTAAATATTTTATTTTTTATTTTAACATTATTGCATAATACACAAATTAGGTACAAATGGCGGACTTAATGCCTTAAGGCATTCTCTGCCAGCCAACCAATGGGCTAAACAGAAACAATTTAAGTTGGTGCAGAGCAGGAAATAATAAAAATATTTAGTCACAAAAAACCTATAATAATGGAAGAAAAAAATACTTTTAATGACACAATGCTATCAAGATAATTACATAAATGTAAATAAATAGTATATACGTAATACATATATAAGTATATACATACCCACTATTTCAACACAATGCAGAAACTAATTATTAAAGTTGTCTATTTCTTCAGCTTTTTATTTTAATTTTAATTTTATTTTTATTATTCGCTCCCGCTTATGCTATCGCTAACGCTACCGCTTTTAACTTAAAAAGCAAAAAAATATCGCATTTATTTACTAGACCAATAGTAATTATACACAAAAACGTACTCTTTAAGTTTTTCTTCTGTAAACTTAGCTGTAAGTTAATTGCGATACCACGTCGGAGTGTCAACGTGTTAACTTTTTTTATGTTAAGCAGACATGAAGCCATTAATTTTAATTCTTTATATATTTATTTTTATGTAATTAAATGTAATCAAATGAAAATGTTTAAGATGAATGCAATTGAACTGTTGAGCAGGTGCAGTTGACATAATTGCCGTGGGATTTTAGATTTTAAGAAATGAATGTGTTCTTTATTCACTGATTTAGCAGTCCTTTTAAATGATTTAATCTTTGATTTGTAGACGAAATTTATAGGATATTAGGACATGATTGGATGACGATTGACCCATGAGTTTGCAAACTAACAGAAAATGTTGCCACCTTTTTCCGTTAACTAGACAACACGAAGGTAAAAGTTATTGAACTTTTTCATATCTATCTATATATATATATATATATATATATATATATATATATATATATATATATATATATATAACAGGCAAACCTGACTGACCTAGAAACTTAAATTTAGTACAGGGGTACCTTGCATGATGTAAGTGAGCCTAAGAAAGGATTTTCGGAATTTCACCCCCTAACGGGCAAGAGTAGGGGGAGTAGCGGGAAACTAATTCTACGCTTACGAAGTCGCGGGCATCCACTAGTATCCAATAAATAGCGTAAGTGTTAATTTATACAACAAAAAACCACTCATATATTTTAAGATAGGTACAATACAATACAAAGCACTTTACCAAATAACGGATATACAAGAAAATAAAATACAGATAATACTTTAGTCTATTAGAAAACACAATAAAAGTCTTAAACAGCCTTAGGTTATTCTATTTTTGCTCGCTTTGTAAAAGAGTTCGTACTCAACAATATTCTATTGGTGTAAAATTAACTCGAAATGAAAAAACAAAACCACAACGGAGTCTAAGCCAGTTAATAAAAACACTCCGCCGCAGAACTAACGCCATCTAGGCAAGCAAGGCGATAACTTTTTCCTAAATTTGTCCATGTCCGTTTTTGCTGCACCCCATTTGAATCAAATAGTGTGAAGCGGCCATTCAATGCAATGAGATGTACAAGAAATTAATTCTATTGCTCATTACGCTCTCGCACTAAGGGCCTTCTAGCTACAAGTAGTGTTATTAATTGGTAATGCCTGAGTTTAAGTTAATTTATTGGGGGAAGATCCGGATTTATAGACGTCTAGGGAGTTTGTTCCTAATTGTAGATATTTACGGTGTTTTCTTGCGTGGAGCCGTCGAATGGGTAATGGTTTTGGATTAGGTGTTGAGTTTCTATTGACTTTTTAAACTGTTGACGCTTTAAGGTGGTGGTTTGACATATTTATGAGCAGCGTTGATTAGTGAATAGTCAATAAATATCAGAGGACAATAATCATACTTTTTTTTTTTCAATATTATACACGGTGTTTTTTTGATTTACGATAACTTTAAGGGAACGTTCTTTAGGTCAAACAAAGTTAATTTCCCGAAGACAGACAAATGATAAGTCTAACGGTTTTAAAGATATTTAATTTTTAAATGTAATCAGTTTATCACGTTAAGCTAGTGTAAAAGGCTCTTAATTGATAACAACAATTTTCTTTTAATACGTATGAGTAAAGAGTTTCCAATTGTTAGGTTTGTATACGCGTCAATCTAAAGTGACAATCTTGTACCTGTCAAGTGTTATCTTTACTTGTGTGTGTATGTCACACCAACATAGACGTATTTGACACTGATTATTAGTTTACTCTAAAGGCCCTTTTAGAATGACCAAAGATAAAAGATTTCATTATTTTGCTCTATACTGAAAATATTTATTTTTTTGCAATATTTAATAATCTAATCTACCAATTAGTTTCTATGGGTATACCTAGTAATATGCCGAATATTGCCGAAGTTATAGTAAATCAAAAAAAACACGGTGTAGAGAAGACACGCGAAGCCACCTGATAGTAAGTGGGATTTGACACCCATTCTTCTTCGTCGTTTTCACTCTTGCAAAGTGGTCGTGGTCTTCATATCAGGCGCTGGTGGCAAGCTTCACAACTCGCCGCCACTCCTCTCTGCTGCCTTTCTCGTGCATTGGTTTAACGAGCTAACTACAGCAGCCCTAATTTGGTCCGTCCATCTCATACGGATCTGCCTCTAGGCTGGGTGCCTTCAACTCTTCCTTTGAAGACCCATTAGACATTTGAAATCTCAAAATTGCAAGATTATGACCTAAGGCCAGATGTCCCGGTCCAAACATATAACCTTCGCTTCCTCTACATTCATCAATCTCTTCATGCACTTACGTCGGCTTCGGGTGCTTTTGATTTAGCCCTGATGTATTTTGGGGTTATGATTTTAAAAAAAAGTGGATGCTCAAGACTTTGTATGCGTCGAATTAGTTAGCCGCTACGCTTCCTACTTGTATCTTCCCGTTGGGGCAAAACCTTTTTTGATGCACCCCTTTAAATTTCAAGTCTCAGGATACAGCGGTTTTGGGTGTGCGTTGATTGATCACCCAGACTTTTTTTTATGCCCTAGAGAAGGCTAACGAGCACACAGACCACCTGATGGTTAGTGGAAACTGTGACCCATAGACATTCGCTTTCACAAGACTGCAAGCCTGAGACTGCAAATGCGTTGTCAACCCTGAGGACTGAGATGGAATGCCTCTATGCTAGTAATTTCACCGGTTGTCTTATCCCCACTTTGGAACACAGCAAAGCGGACACTGTTGCTGTTTGTCGGTGGGTTAATGGATAAGATGGTGGTAGCGATCCGGTGGTAGCGATAACTTACTCCCAAATCATTTTGTCATCATTTAAGTGCGTGAAATGAGATGCAGTTAGCCCAGCTGTTCCAGGATTTATTTTCGGTAAAGGCAGATATTTGTGTGATGAGCACTAGTATCTTTTCCTAAGCTTTGTATTTGTAGTACAAGCCTCTTCAGACAAACCGTACAATTAAATTTGTCAATAGATAAAATGAGCCTGTTGTGAATATCATAGAGCTAATTTTCTTATTCGATTTTCTGTCATAAAAACAAAGGAAAATCCATAATGCCCTTGATATTAAGCATATAAGGGCGCACAAGCGTTAAATTTGCTCTTGAACATTTTCGATTTATAGTTTAGTTATAGTTTCAATAACCCCGTAAGCACTATTACCCCGGGTAACCTAAAGAAACTAATAAGGGATACTTTCATAATCGAACTTGCATCACTGACAATAATTACCACCGCTTTTCCTAAAGGAAAAACATCCTAGTCAACAGAGTATAGAGTTGTATTTTAAATAACATTGGAAGTGAAAGTAGGCTCATCTGCCGACCTAAAGATAACCTTTGCCATACTGTCTGCATCTAGTATTGTAATGGTACACCCACGAGAGGTATATGCGACCTAAGTGGAGCAGTTAGGAACTGTTTAACTCATAAAATTCAGTGCTAAAGTCATTTTAAAGGTTGCCAGTCCTTATTTATAACGAGATTGGATTGTAATAAAAGATTATATTTATATTTACCTTCGTAGTTGTGACGAATCTCTGCAGTAGTGTTCTCATTACAAGCATCTAAATATCTAGCATAGCAAGTATTTGTGCCAATTCTTGGTTGTATTATATGTATTTAAGTATGACTTTTCTATATCTTAGATGTTTTTAGCTGTTTGATACCCATAGTACAGTCAACGGCATAAATAAGTGATCATTTATGTACCTTGTCACTTTAACGTCGTGTTTGAAATGTCATACAAAACTGTGAAACGATTGAAAGCGACAAGGTACATAAAAGATCAATTATTTATGCTGTTAACTGTACAAGCTTAGAGCTTGGGACTAGGTTAATTTGTGTGACATTGTCCCTTGTTTTTTTTAATAAGACATTTCATCGTAGTCCTCAGGTTTTTCCGTCTTGATATTAGCAAATGTTTGTGTGATCGTTCGCCCTATCATGCCATTTATTTAATCTGTTATCATTGATTACACAAAAAAAAAATCTGTTAAGTTCAGTCTCTCCTTGGCCTTCATCATCAGCACATCATTCATCATCTCATGTGCTCTTTTTTCTTACTTTATCTCCAGACTTCTAAAAAACAGGTTCAGTGGCTGACCCGTTTGTATGTTACCGTCGTCTATCTCTCAGTGTATTTGCTCTTTCGCTATGTTGATGACCAAATCCTAAAAAAGTCGACTAAGGTTCTGACGGTAGGATGGTATGTACCTATCTGGGAGACTTAAATAACTCGCAATTCGTCAAAATATTATATTATGTAAAATAGATGGAATAGTAACAGAATTATTTTAATATAAAAAAATAAATTAAACGTATTGAAATAGGGAGACACGGGACCCGTGTCTCGTCAGAAAGATAATCTCAGAGTGATCTCCATCGATTGATATCAAAAAATGGATCATAAACAATTTTGAATTTAGAAAGATTAAAACGAAATGAAAGAGTGGCCAGGAACGTAAAAAAGGAGGTTGTAACAACCTCGTTACAAGGTTGATATAAAAATGGCTATAAATCATAAACAGCGTCAACAAGAAATACCGTTTTTCTCTTAAACCTCAGAAGACTTGAATCCTTTTTCACTAGAAACCTTTGATGTTTAGAGACGTGAGGCCTACATACATACGACACGCTGGCCTAGTTGGTAGTGACCCTGCCTACGAAGCTAGCGGTCCTGGGTTCAAATCCCGGTAAGTGCAGATGTTTGTGTGATGAGCGCGAATATTTGTTCCTGAGTCATGGATGTTGTCTATGTATTTAAGTATATATTTCTCTATATAAGTATTTATATCAATACCCATAGTACAAGCCTAGAGCTTAGTTTGGGACTAGGTCAATTGGTGTGACATTGTCCCCTGATATTTATTTATTTATTTATTTATATACATAGGCCTAAAAGTGGGTCTGCACTATGGGGGTCCGTCGGATCGGAATGGGTGGCAAATGTACAGGACTTATTACGCTAAATGTGTACAGTATAAATCATGCTGCATGACAAATACCATCCTCATTACCGGTATTGTCACGCGTTGCTGCCACGGTTGTTAAATCTCATAAATATGGACCCACCTAAACTCAAGTCCCGTTGCCAAGAAAATACCACCCAAGCAAAATAATAGGAACCGTGTTTGGAAAGAATCATAAAATTAGCACGCAAATGGTTTCCCAAGGCGTGAAACTTCCTTAACGCGCAATCCAATACGAATGGTCTAATGGGAACTGCCACATCAACACCGTTTTTATTAGACGTCCGTGAATCTACGCACATTTCTAAAGCATCTCAATTCTACCGTATCAAATTACAACCATCAACATTCGTGTATTTCTATGGCTACCACATTTGGCATTTAAATCGTGCCTTTTGCCATCACAATGTTAACGTTGCCAGTAAAAAGGTCGCTGCCGTCTAACAATCGCTATGACTTGTATGGTATATCTTCAGATTCTGTTTTTGCCAATGGTATAAACAAGTTGGTCGTGCTTTAGTTGTTTATTTGAATCGCTTTTACTCAAATTTGTATGGTAATTTTGAATACTTCTAAAACATAAATCTAAAGAGAATCGGTTTTAATGATTGAAGATGTAAACACTTTAGGATTGAATGGAATGAAATAGAAAACTTTTATTTCGGGTGTGTAGGCGTAGTCAAGATGGAAACGCTCCAAACTTATCATCTTACTCTTAATTTATCCTCGTATGCCATAAAAAAAAAGTTTCAAACAAGTTGTGTGTGTGACACCGTTCTATGGTGGGTCAGGATTCCATTGGGCTGATAGTACACACATGGCGGGCGGCATGATCTGTCATATGCTTACATCAATATTATATCTTGTGTATTTATGAAAATCGCTAACTATTATCCCGATCCAATTATTGCATGAAGAGTTTACTTACTGAATTAGCATTTTGCATCTTGATTATGCCCCCTGATGATAAATTAGCGGTCCTGATTTTCCAAGAGATAATGAGCAAAAATTTCCTCACCCACCCACAGAAATGTATTTTGACTATGACGATGAACGCCCTATGTATGGGGTTGTCTTTGAAAATTATATCAAATAGAATGTGTTTAAATATGAACATGTTCTTGCCTTACTTGCTCTCGAAAAAACCCCATGGATTTGCAACAAAAATAGTTAAATTGCCTTTTTTTGAACCTAAAGAAAATTTTGACATGCATCCCGTGACTGTAGAAGGCTGGGGAACGGGTACGTAAAAAATCCTCCACCACCCTTTAAAGTGGTGGTCGCTACTGCTAAGCTGCTCCCAAATCCAACATCTTGACAAAAAAACTACAACAGTTAACTATATATCTTATAGACGCGACATTGTACTAAGACCTTTTTTTTCATCATCATCATCTTCAGCCCGTTGCAGTCCACTGCTTATAGGCCTCTCCCAAGGAACGCCACAGAGCCCGGCCGGTGCTCTATGCATCCAGTAGCTGCCGACCCCCTTATGCAAGTTTGCCAAGACCTTTTTTTTACCTAATGTTATCTATACAAATATTGTGAAGAGACAGAGTGGCTTTTGTAAGTTTGTTTACTAATGGGGGGTAATTTATGGAACCACTACACCTATTTGAAAAAAAAACATTCACTATTTTAAAGAGGTAAATGGTTTTTTAATGCACCGGTCAGAAGGCATACCACGAAAATGTGCAATGCCGCAAAAACAGCACATCTGCCATTATTTTGTTAAACTAATTGTGACGTATTAAGTCTCATTAAGGTATCTACAGGCTGAAATTCTTCTGCTTCTTCTGGGTAATCCGAGTCAATCGTGGAGGAATATTCTGGTAAATAGATATAGGTGTACCAATTTTGTTCAATATCGTATAAACTCAGACTCTCAAAAAACATAATCAAACTAGCATTTGCTGGGATAAAAAGGACCTTGACTGCGAACTATCTTCATACCAAATTTGATTTCAATTTGTTTAGAAGTGTAGCTGTGAAAGTAAAACAAACCAAGAAAGAAATGGGGATAGTTCTGCAATATTATTAGTATGGAAGATTGTCTTGCAAAATCGAAGTATAGCTGTCTGTGTATCAATTGTTTTTTCATTCTTACATGTCGTTACTTGCTTTATTTACATGGTTAGCCTGAATTTAAATTATTTAATAAATATAACTTAACTAAACAAACAAGTGTAAGTGTAAGTAAGTGTTTTACACTCTGTCGGATAATTCCATTCAGCACGTGCCTATTTTTCGGTCATTGTCTTCTTTCAACGAGGATTTGAAATAGTTTGAAATCTCCGTTTTACTGAGATGATAATCCTAGTTTAACAACCCATAATAATCAATATCTGCACTAGTTACGCCAGTTTCAATGTCACGTAACAAAATTGGACAGCTGTCTTCAGAATAACCTCCCAGCACAATTGGACGACATTGCGCTCCACGCATCACGTACGATCATAAATAACAAATTTATCGCGCGAACATCGTGCCCGCGTACGCGCACCATTTAACGGTCCTACTGAACACACCCCTACAAGCCACTGGCACCATTAGTAGCCCCATTAACTTAGGAAATTGGGACACGGGCATTGTTCGGCGCTTGGGTGAAGACGCCGCCGACTCCTTACGCAGAGGCATCAGTGAACAATATTAAGGCGTGGGCTTTCTCGGTTGTAATTAAGAACACTTTTACGGAGTCGACTCCTGTTGTTTAAATTCCGATCGCGTGTATAGTTGTTCTGTTAATTTGTGGTAATGTTTGACCATGTCATGTGCCGATGGGTAAAAAGAAGACTATCGAATGCCGTCTCAGGTGAATTCGCATATTTTGACGATTTTTACCGAACATATTTGCCGTTTATTTACTTTGTTGCATGTTTTTAAAAGCTACAGTTCAATTTAATAGCCATTTAGAATTATTTTTTTCTAATTAGATTGAAATTTTATTTTGTGACATGCTATGCTGTTTTGTTTGTTACTTTTACTTATTTATGCATTACTTTTTGGTTTTTATAGAAGATACGTAAAGAAAAAGACAAGCTTAAAAAGTACATCACACTCTTAACGTCACAAACAAGTTTAAAACGTGCTCACACTCTGAAAAACTGTGACTTTTAGGGAGCCTTCAAACAAATTCCAATATTAAATTTTAAAATCAGAACCTCAAAAATCCGAGCAAACCCCGAAACTCTCGAACAAAAAGTGGAAGAAAGTTTAAACGAGTAAAAACCATGTTAAACTTGTTAAGATTCTCATCGATAAACCTTTATCTATGAGCGCAAGAAAGTACCACTGTGCGGTCCGAAGGAGTTAATTAACAAAATTCTCTTTGTCCGAGACACATAAAATTTTACGAGGATCAAGATCTGTGCACAGTGGTTCGGACCGCCGGAGATTGTGGACATAAAATGCTGGAAGGGAAAAGATAGCGATCTTTGGCATTATTTTAAATCATTTTGGTGAAAAAAAAACAAAATGTAGCTAAAGTGATGGAATTTTCATCACATTTGAAACGCCCTTATCCATTGTGTTAAATAAAAATATACTCAAAAACATTGAATTTGTACTAAAATATCCATTAAATTTTAATTCTACTCAGATTTATAAGTAACATACGGTAAGTATTAAAATTTCAAAAATATTATTTATGTCCACCGAAAAAAAGCCACTCTAAAATCGTTTTTTTCGGATGCTTTTAAGGCGTTTCACTTCCAGCATTTCACCGCACTTCTCCGAAACGTAACTACCTCCGTACGAAAACACAAAAAAATTGGAGCAAGTCAGGTATGGAAAAGAACCATAAAATTTAATAGGTTTTCCTCCAAAAAGTACTTACGTGAGTCGCTTGCAGATAGCACTATCTTAACAGGGTTCCGTGAGATATGGGACAATGGACTTTTTCTGTATAGATAAGTAAACGTCTCTTATTGATGATTTCGATGTCAGTTTCGTTGTGAGCTTGTGTGGTAACTATCTATCACATATTGGTCAAATTGTTTTTTTTATTTATCAATAGTGGTACTATTTGTATTTTTTACTACTTCCCAAGTTCCTTCTTTTTAATTAAATAATAAATAAATAATTTAAATATCACACAAATTGACTCAGTCTCAAACTGAGCTCTAGGCTTGTACTATGGGTAAGGCAACGATAAACTACTTATATATATATAAGTACTTATGTACATAGAAATCATGCTAAACTCAGGAACATACTCCCGCTCATGCCAGCATCGAAGGCAGGGAATAATTAGCAAAAGAAGAATAAACGAGTATCACAAAACTGAAAATAATTATGTATGAAGAAGAGCATGTGAACTTTCGTCTTAAAATAGTAAGTTTTGTTTAATTAAGTAACACCTGAATTAAAGGGCGATAAAATCTATAACATTAAACAATCCCTTATGACCAGAACTATTTTTGGTGTCAAAGGGTACTTGATGACTCTAATTAGAGATATGGGGTGTGACGGGGGAAACGTATTTTTTTATGGTTTGAAAATGATCCACTGGGCACATAAAGCTAAATACTTTTTTACAAAACTTGTCGGCTTCAATCATGCGCTTCATTGCCGAACTATACTATTTCCACATAAAATAGACGCCAAGACGAGTTTTGGGCACTGTAAATAACCGGTGCAAAATGGCGGATTGTTTCGGGTGCATGCGCGAGAGCATCGTAAATCATATCTGGTTCCGGTTTTTGCGAACTTTCAATTGAGCTTATTCTGACGGATGCAATTTCATCGACCATGTTTTTTTGTAGATATTTTTGACGTGACAATTGTTCAAGTAATTAATTGTGAATTAGAATACAATGAACTTATATGGTATTTCGAGTACTAGCTGTTGTGCGCCAGAATAAAGCAGATATTATTAATTTTGATTGAGATTTAATTTGGATGGATAATTGTATTCATGGGTTAAGTTATGGTAAGGTTTGAAAAGTCTTTTTTTATTATGGTTTATAAAGCACGAGCCCTAGTACAAAAATAATCAGATTGAAAGTTAATAAGCAATAAATGTTACTTGATTTTTCTTAAATGAACCGTTGGTCACAGGACAAACTAACACAGACTGCTTTGGTTGGGGATAAAACTCGCGACTGATGTCAAGTCGTCAAATACTACCCAAATAATTATATTGAGTATGTGTTTAACTGTTCCGAGATAGACTGAACAAAATGAAAAACAATGGTGCGCGAATTTGCTATCTTAGATTTTTCAGGATATTTTGAAACCCGAACAAGACTCGTGATTCTCCTAATACCTTCATCATTATCATCATATAAGCCGTGAGCTGTTCACTCTTTGATAAATTTAAGATCAGAAGGTATGATAAATTAATAATGAAATAAAAAGATTTTGCGGGTGGTAGGACCTTGTGCAGGGTCCGTCCGGATCACTACCACCATCTTATCCATTAACCTACCGACAACAGCAGTGTTCGCATTGTTGTGTTCTGGTTTGGGGATAAGCCAGCCGGTGTAATGACTAGCATAGAGGCATTCCATCGTAGTCCTCAGGGTTGGCAACGCATTTGCAGTCTTAGGCTTGCAGTTTTGTGAATGCGTATGTCTATGAGTTTCCACTTACCATCAGGTGGCCTGTGTGCTCTTTTGCCTTCTCTATGCCATATTTTACTAACTCCCCAAAAAACTTTACGAAGACGTTCGCTTTTGGGGGTCCGTTCATTTGACCGAAATACCGAACGAACCCACGTTTATTTCTGTAACTGTAAATGTTTCAGGATTTATTTCTGTACCTTCGCGAAGACCCTATAGGTTAGGTTAGGTTAGTTTTTATAAAAATCCTGAAATATTTACAGTTACAGAAATAAACGTGGGTTGCCAAATGAAACGGTTGCGAAACGATACATTCGACCAAACGTTGTTCGGTGAAACATTAGTGAACCTCGCTTATGTGGTAGGTAAGGTCACGGACTGCAATTGATATACCACTATACAACCTTGTCGTATAAAACCTACGATTAATTCCCATGTAATTTGCTATCTCGTCAGTTGACGCTGTCTTTATGACAGGGTGCAATATCAGCATAACAATAATTGTTAATTATTAAAGTCCGTGAGTGTACTTGGTTTCCCAATTTCTTTTTACTCGTGGTCTGAGTACCTACTTGTGTTTGAAAAATAACCATTACGAAACAACTTAACCGTCATCAACTTATGCTTTACTAACGGCCGTATGTTAGTAAAAAACATTATTTTTACACGGTTATTTGAACTCAACGGAAGCTTGTCAGGTCATAACTTAATTCATAATCAGTATTATTTGTATCAATAAAAAGCTTTAGGATATTATTATATAACCGTTAAAGCCGTTAAGATATCTTAAATTTACCATAAGTTAACTTTTAAGCTACCTAGATCATAAAAGTAAATAGGCCAATATTTTACAACGCGGGCCATTCAACTGGCTATAATATTTAAATAATCGACCCACAATAATTAACTTATCTTAATAGTTAAGTCGTATTTTGTCATTAGAAACTACTAGTAGGAAGCTTAAAGTCCTATCAACGTATACATTGGTTGTTTATTTTTATTTAATAAATGAATTAAGTTATATCAATACATATAAAATGCTTTGTCCTGAATGACTGACTGACTGACGGATCAACGTACACCCTAAACCGCTGATCCTAGAGACCTGAAGCTTGGAGGGAAAGGATTTTCCTAAATCGTACCCCTAAGGGGGTGATTCTTTGGTCCAATCTACTTCAAATTTTACATAAACATTCTTTAACAGAATTGATGGAAGACGTGTTTCGTATTTAATGCAAATTCATCCCTTAAGGAGGTTTTGGGAGTAATACTTTTATTTTGACACATGTTTACAAATTCAATCCGATTTTATTAAAAAGGTTGAACTCACATAAAAGCTTGGTGCAATCCAAATTTTGTACATACTAGGTTCCTTATGAGGTTTATGGGTGCAGTAAGAAATGTTTTTTTGAAAATCGACCCCCAACGAGAAGAAGTAGAAGGAGTAGGGGGAAACTAATTCTTCGCGTACGAGTCGCGGGTATTCTCTAGTAGCTATAAAACAAGAAACTGTTTGGCTGATCGATCAATCCACAGCCGAAGCTGCGGGGCCTAGAGACTTGAAATTTGGAGGGAATTTTATATACACCGTGTTTTTTTTGATTTACGATAACTTTAAGGGAACGTTCTTTAGGTCAAACAAAGTTAATTTCCCGAAGACAGACAAATGATAAGTCTAACGGTTTTAAAGATATTTATTTTTTAAATTTAATCAGTTAATCACGTTAAACTAGTGTAAAAGGCTCTTAATTGATAACAACAATTTTCTTTTAATACTTATGACTCTTATGAGTAAAGAGTTTCCACTTGTTAGGTTTGTATACGCGTCAATCTAAAGTGACAATCTTGTACCTGTCAAGTGTTATCTTTACTTGTGTGTGTGTATGTCACGCCAACATAGACGTATTTGACACTGATTATTAGTTAACTCTAAAGGCCCTTTTAGGATGACCAAAGAATAGATAAAAGATTTCATTATTTTGTACTAAACCGAAAAAAATTTTTTTTTCGCAATATTTCAAAATCTTATCTACCAATTAATTTCTATGGATATACCTAGTAATATGCCGAAGTTATCGTAAATCAAAAAAAACACGGTGTATAAAAGGAGACAGTCTCAAACAAATTGAGCAAAACCAATGCTAAGCTCTAGGCTTGTACTATGAGCACTAGGCAACCATAATAGTAAACAGTGGCTAACTTTTCTTGTAAATTTTCCTGGTTTTTCTTCTAAGAAATAACTTGTTAGCGTTAACAGTTGGTGAATTTAACTGTTAAATGATTGCGAATTTCATGCAAAAAAAAATAGGTACTAAAACGAGTGATAGTTTAGTTTTGACAATTTATTATTAAAAAAATGGAATGCCAGACGAAACGCCATTGTTGATATCCATTTTGAACGTAACTATGGTAACCAAATAACAAGTCAATGAATATTAATCATCATTTTAGTGATTTAATAATAGTACATTACTACAGAGGCCGGGAAGTAGGTGGTTGCCGGCCGAGTTCATATAGACGGCCGAGCGTAGCGAGGCCGGATAGTTACGAGGCTGGCAATTCCTTTTCACGGCGAGGTATGTATAGTGCTTTTTTCAAACACATTAAAAAATTAAAACAAAAATTACAACGTCACATACTAGGAGTGCATAAACATTAAAAGTAACCTACAGTGCTCAGTCATCCGCGCTGTGTCGGGTGCGCCGCCGCCGCCGCTGCGCCACACCGAGTTACATCGCCTGCGATCTAAGTTGCGCTACGTACCCCTAATTACCTCTGGTCTCCTGGTACTTTAAATAAGCATGCAAACGCTTAAGTTGTATGCGCGGCTTACTATATTAAAAAAAAAAAGCTATTAGACTGTTCATAAAAACAGCCGCCATGTTTAGATTAAAATTAAAACAATAGTACATTCTTATGTTATGTGGATTTATTATATAAATAAAACTGCACTAAGTACATACCAAATCGTTTATTGTTTTTTTTTAATACGCATAGTTGCAGAATGTCATGATGCCTGTGCCACAAATTTATGTGGAATGGAAATTAAAAAAGAGGACTTTGCAGGCCTAGGCCTGCAAGATTGTATGAAATTCCATTATCGACCTCTTGTCCTAGCCGCACCTGAAACGTCATACTTCGCAGCCTATTATGAGGCACATAACGTCAACACTCCACTGCATGTTTGAGAAAAAAAAATATGTTCATTACATTACGAATCTCAAAATTTATTTTTGACAAACTCAGGATTTCAAACCTTATATCTGGAATGATCGTAACTAATAATAATTATAGAACTAATATTACCATGGCAACGCTAATTACAGAATTGTTTTCACGCTTCGGTTCTTACTCTATAGGTAGAATTCGATACCGTTAACGATATCAATACCAGCGGTTTATAGTACGCGAGTAGAAAATCATACTTATAATAATTATAACTTACATCCAAGACAGGAACATTACAAAAAAAAAAAAAACCCCTTACCGGGCTTTTAACCTACGACCGCTGGTTTTTTATGTTTGTAGTAACGTATCGGTACCCTGCACTGAGCATGTTCCGACATGCTCTTGCCCAGTTTTCTATTAAGACGTGTGACAAAAAATACAGTAATTTACGAGTGCAAACGTGACAGCCAACCAAACCCTATTAAGAAGGTCCTGGGCCGAGATTCTAGGCAGTTTAAACCATATCGTATTTGACCTGCAAGTATTCTCAACTTTTTGATAGCTCTTATTTACTTGACGATAATGCCGTCGAGTTAAAATCAATTCCATAACAGCTCATAACTATGTAATAACTATACCTATATCGTATCCTGTTACTCTCACGAACGAACCCGAAATTCCCCGAGCAAAACCGAACCACCTGAAAAACACCGGTTGCGGCCGCGCACCTCAATTAGTACTTTCCAGCCGATCAGGCATCTTCATGCCTTATTTGGCAAGGTGTGGGTGCATCAGGGTCAGCGAATTAATCTTAAGATAGGTTTAATTCTAAAAGCCGACAATAAAGATGAATGTTTTTAGTTTAACGTGCGCATGTCTGTAGATATGTGTACGTCTGTGGCACCGTAATTCTTAAACGGAAGAACGGGTACGTATTAAAATACCGAATTTAATAAGGCTTATGAGCAAAAGTCTAAATATTAAAATGTCGAATGATTATTTTATCAAAAGTTAATATACCTACCTACACCTGAAATACCTGCCGGTCTGCTCCTGCGCTGCGGGACCTGCGTTTGCTGCGATCCATCCGCCCATGCGTAAGAAAGCACGGCACCTTCATTGGCCTTCTCAGCTTCAGTTTTTTCGGCTACCTTGTTGCCTGCAATTTCTTACAGCGGGCGAGGGTTGCCCGCCCTCTGCTCCTCCGGCTTCTTATAAACACTCTAGGAGTAGGGCAGACAACACCACGTAGAAATAGGCGTTGACTGACAAATTGGTTTCTGGAGGGCGGGGGAGCTGCACTTCTCGCAGAACCGGAGCAGTCGCAAATTGTAAGTGGAATGATGAGTATGTATTCCAAACAAATATTAGGGTAGGTATATTAATCTTCGGTCAAACGTACTTTCGGGATTTAAAAAAATATTTATATGTCGCGTGACGGCATTTTGTACTTTCGGTATTTTGATTTTCTATATGTTAATAGTCGGTATTTTAAATGTAGATATTATGAACTTTCTGGATTATAGTTAAGGACACTCAGTTAAAAAAAACACTAAATTATAAACCCTATTAGTTATTCTTCCTACCAGTGTAAACATTATCTCGGCAATAATTAAATGATATCTTCAGAAGAACCTAAAGATGTGAACACCATGCGTAGCGGGAGTGGGACAATAAATCAATTTGTGGGAGCGGTCAGCGCCCGCTGCGCCTGCGCAGGGAAAGAGTAACCGCTTTTATTGTGACACTAGCGGTCGAAATTATCAACGTATTGCTTTTACCCGCGACTTTATCCGTACCAAACTGTTTGTAGCCTTTAAAAAGAGCCAACTATTTATATGGGTTGTAGACTATATCTGTGTTATATTTCACATCAATCGCTTGATGTGTTACGGCGTGAAGATGAAACAAACATACTAGTGTTAACTTATCTTACTAATATTATAAATGAGAAACGATGGTTGTTTGTAACTCCAATACCCTTTAATCACTGAACGGATCGGGATGAAACTTGGCACACATTAAAGGTTAGGTCCTGAAAATGCCACCTAAATATTGTTTTTTTTTAAATTAGTTACATTATATTTAATTATAATGTAAAAATAACTGGAAATAACTAATATTAAATAAGACTAAATCTATATATACACTAAAACATTAAATCTAAGAATGGCCCCTGCGGCATTGTACCAAAGATGCTGGCAGCATTTCCTCGTTGAATGGCTAAACTTATTCGTTGAGCGAGGAAACTGCCAGCTCTTCGGTCTCCAGTGACGTCAATTAGTCTCTTTGACAATTCCTTAAAAAGGCTAATAGCACTAAATAATAATAACAACAAATAATATTAATTTTTAAACCGAAAAAAAAATGGTATGTGGTTGTTGTGCGTTAGCGTATTTATTCCATAAAATCCTAACAAGACGTTAGTTATGGTATCCACTAAGGTGTTGAATCACTAAAGAACTCAATGTTGTTACTATGCGCTTTGGTCGATTTAACTAATATTTTAAATAGTATATATTTTTTCCCATCAAGAGAAAATCTCTCTCGGTTAGCTCACATTTTTATGAGCGTATTTACTGCGGTTTTTCTGCTCATGTTTTCTAGTTGCTGTATTTATAGTCTAGTTCTTGCATATCTGAAGTTAAATAAAATTAAAGTTAACTCTTATCTTTGCTACAATTTTGGATCTGCCTTGTTATGCCCGCAGTTAAGAGACGTTAACGGCTTATCTTAATGCGAACACTTTATTTGCGCACTCGTAAACTCTTAGCAATAAAGTAAGCAAGATGTAATTTGCATGGCGTTAAGGAGAAGTTGATAATGCATTTGTCATTTAAAAGAAATAACACATTCAAGTGTGTATGGTCTGTTTGTGGTAAAAATATTCAGTTATTTTCAAATATTTTTAAGTATTGAACATGTGAATGCTTCGGCTAACGCCGCGACGCCGCGTGAGACGCAATAGCAGCGAGCGATCTGCCGTCTCTTTCTTTCTCTCTCCAACCGACGCGCAGCAGCGCGTGCTGGCCGCGAGTCGGCGTTTATCAAAGCAGAGCGAAGCCGCAGCTATTCGGAGCAGGACTACGTCACGCTATGTCATGCTATATCACGCGCTTCACAAGCAACGCTTACACGCTTTCACGCTTATTTACAAGTGTGTTGTACTTAGTGTCATGGTTTCAGCATGTATTACTTTATACCTATAAGTAAGTTTATCGTTGTCTAGCGCCCATTGTACAGTCGCCCACACAGCTGAGCGACCATTGAAGATGAACAGAGAGAAAATGTCTCTGTCGTGCACATGACATTCTTATGGAAAATCTATATTCATCTCTTTCTACATTTTCTCACTTCCGTCTTTAATGGGCACTTAAGTGTGTTGCTGTGTGTACCTGCCTACTAGCATGCAAGCCTAGAGCTTAGTTTGGGACTAGGTATTTTTTTTCTGATATTGTTCCCTGATATTAATTTATTACTAACTTTGTCCCGTGACTTTTTCCTCGTAGAATTAGTTATTCAGCGATCGCATGTTGCGGGGATTTTGATTAAGTATTAGTTTATTTTTTTCCAAAATAAAATGTAGACTATGTGTTAATCCAGGGTATCAGCTATCTCCGTTTAAAATGTTATCCAAATCCGACAGCCGTCAGCCGTTGCAGTACGAAGGAGTAACATACTAACACACACACACACACACATAAATTTTCTAACTTATAATATCACTGAGATTTCATTTCTAATAACGCATGTCTCATATTAGATCACGAGATACTTTAAATTGTAAATGAATATAGTTTTTTTTTTAAATAGGGTTAGTCGGACGTTCCCAGGGAAACTTAAAAACGAAACAAATTTCTCATCCAATTTTGGCATTTAGGATACAAAAGTACCACTTTTAAAAAAAACACTTTAAAAAACTTGAACACAGTACAAACCGACCGTAGCTCCCCCTTTACACGAAACCGTCTCTCCACGATCTCAAAATGATACGCGAAACGTACGGCGCAGTAAAACCTTCCTTGATTTTGATAATGAAGTGTAAATATGCTTTTACACGTCTCCTCCGTATTGTAAATAAGTGTGATATATAAAAACGATGCGGGCACAGTTAACGGGGTACTTACTTTGACTTAACGCTTGCTTGATCAAATCTTTTCGTTGCGCATTAAAGTGAGCTTTACTTGATTGTAAAGACGAGCTATAATACTTTTTATGAGTTAAAAATCCAAGAAATGTTTTTGTATGTTGAAATATATAATGCATTTTTAAGTTTATGAAATGTAGTAGTAAGTCTTTCAATGGGGCATTTTTTAGTATTTAAAAAAAAAAAGTTAGTAAAATGAAATTTTATAAAAGAGTGTAGGTACCTAATCTGTAATTATTTATTTAAAAGTTAGGAAAAATCATATAATGTGTTTCAAAAATAGTTAAAATTATATCGTGTCACAATCTCACAAAAATGGAACTTATCCCAAATTAAACACTAAGCTTGTACAGTCGAGTTAAACTGCCACATATGAATTGTCACAGGGATTAAGGTGACAAAGTACTAAAGTTTACACATAATTTGTGAACTCGACTAATACGTACTATGGAATAAGACAACGATAAACATACTACAGTTAGAGAAATACAAAAACACATAAAAATCAGAAAAAAAAAAACAAATACTCGCGCTCATCACACAAAATATTCAATACCAACTAGGGTAACTTTTAAAACCTATTTATTTAGAAGTGTTTTCAAAACTATACTTAGGTACATTGCTCCGGTCTGACGTAATCCAACGAAGGTACAGACTAAATAAATGCATTTTACAAGTCAGTGCCACGGCTATCTAGTCCTATGCCAAGCAAACTCAATATCGACCATTTGGCGCTTAACACATTATGCTAAGAACGTGTGCTAATTAATGAGGTGCGCTAACTGGGCGCGATCGCTGATAGCCTAGTTTAGCCTAAGATTTAAGTCTAAGGGTCGCTTAACTAACTCACACCACGAGTATGTTATTGTTAGAAAACTGCTTTTGTGTATTCATAAATATGACCGTGATGGTTAAGGCCGCAATAAGCATTGACGATGGTAATTTAAAACTCAGGTTTGCGTAAGTCTGCCAATGTTATATTTACTCATTTAGGTAGCGACTATTTATTACCTTATTTGTTTTTTTTTAATAACAACGCACCTGTTTACTTTATCGTAAACTAATAATAATACATTTTTTTGGCTCAAAAAATGTTTTTTAAATCAGTATAATTATATAGATTACTTCAAAAAAGCCAAGGCTACCTGAGTTAATTTTAACGATGCGCTAGCCTAGTTGGTATTGACACTATTGACCCTGCCTACGAAGCTGCAGATATTTGTGTGATGAGCGTGAATGTTTTCTATGTATTTATGTATATAATGTCTGTAAGTATTTATATCGTTGTCTAGTACCCATAGTACAAGCCTAGAGCTTAGTTCCCCTAATATTTATTTATTTAATCTTTACATTAAATATTGACACAAATAGCCACTGTTTTTAATGTTTTAATCTTCTAAGTACCAATTCATTATTATTATTTTTATTACAAAGAAATAAAAATTAGGTATTGCCTTATCCTAAGCAAAAGCGACGTGTGTGAATCAACACCATCGCGTGCGTTACTAAGTCATCGCAAGCGCACGAATTAATTGGAAGACGCCGGCGCATTGTTCTGCGATCTACGCTACAAGTTAATCCTGGATCGGAACTGTTAATTAGTGTTAGCATAGTGTTAGGTGCAAGTGCAAAATACCTGTTGCAAGATAGTTAATTTAAAAACGGTTATTCCAAATTTTATAATCCTACTAATACTGCACGCTGCAACAGCTGGATGGATGTGGATGAAATTTGAAAAAGTTTTTAAGGGTGATAAGTACTTGTGCAGGGTTCGTTCATTTGTGAACCTGGTAATTTTGGGGACCTACCTATTTTTTCCAGACTATATTCCTGCATAATCTTTAAACGGTATACCTACCTGAGACCCATTTACGTCGTAATAGAGATTCTACAGGAATATGTTCTGGAAAACATTGGTAGGTATTTAAAATTATAAAGTAAGTTTTTACCTTTTTTTTTCCAAACCAGTTTTACTCAACATGGTGACTTTATAAAATTGGTAAGACAATTTATATTAAATAAGTTATCAAACTGCACAGGATGAATATAATTATTATTTCATGGAATCAATTCTTACTTGCAAAAGAACAAAAAATATAAAGCAGAATAAATCGATGACAAACATCAATAACATCCTTGTCCGTTGATTGCAAAGGTAATTAATTATAATTTTAATCAGAGCACGGTTTTATCGCTCGTTCTTCGGCGAAACGGGCATCGGAAAAAAATATTGAGACACCATATTGCTGTCAGGCAAAATGAGTTAAGCGCCAAAAATACGCCAGTCAAAGACTTACTTTACAGAATGCTCAATGTTTTTTATAGTGTAGTGAGAATAATAAAAAGGTTTAAAATTTAATATAAGCCTAGAGTTTAGTCTGTAACTATGCCAATCTGTTAGGTAATAAGATTGTCCTTTATTCTTGTACAATACGAGGAGGTACTTAAATTCAAACGGGTCGTTTAGAAAAAATATTCATTTATTTATACTTTTCTCGATAAATGTAAAATACTGTTAATTTTATAATTTACGTAGACAAATTAAACACAATAGAGGTTTTGTTAGGACTGCGTTAAGCTTTATACTTGAGATTAGGTTTCAGGAGCATAAAAAACAAAGAGAAAGTTATCCAGCAGAATTTTATATTTTAGTTAGTTATAGTTATGTAATATTTTATCTAGCAAGGAGAAGGCAGTCGAGCAAACAGGCAACCTAATGGTAGGAGGGATCTGGGACCTTAGACATTTGCATTAGCAATATACAATCCTGACTGCAAATGCGTTGCCAACCCTGAATACCGTAGAATAATTTTAGTTTTAATTTAATATAATATTAAGGTGTAAGTAAAATATTATGTCTGGTACGATTAATAAAAACCAAGCTGCAAATACGTGTTACGTGTCTTCATTTGGATATTGTCGCTTATACCCTTTTTCCGGCGCTCCCCGATATGGTCAGAAGATGAATGGTTTGGACTAATTTGGGTCGAGCTTCTTTCTTTTAGGTAATTGATTTCAGGTTCACTGTACTGGTTATTGCTTCAAATACCGACGTGACACATTTAATTATATTTTATTTCTTAAAGTAAATTAAGTTTTGTTTTTGGGTATTTTTATTTTAAAAGAATAGCGTGAGTTTAAGTAATGCTGATGCAATTTGTAGTCGATAGAAAAAATTGGGCGGATAAAGAAACATAAATTGTGTTTTTTTTTTATTACTATAAACGAAACTAAGAAGGAAAGGGAATGCAACCACTTGGACTTAAACCATATGTAGTTATTATTTCCGCTAACTCTGGTTAACATCTACATTAAAAAAGTTGCAGTTTTTCTCTTACGAAATTCAGAATATTTAAAATGAGATTTATCGTCTTTAACGTACAATATTACTAAACATTTTTTATATTCAAGTCAAATTGTATTTCCAAATGTAATTTACGTCGCAATAAATAAAATTAATGTCAAAACAAACATATGAACTTGCGTTTTACAATCGACAGTGGCTGGTATATTCACGTTATTCAATAAAAATGATTTATACAAAATGTTACATTCAAGTTAATATAATGATTAAGTAAATTTCAAGTATTTTAAATTCACTTGCCAAAAAAACAAGGTTACATGCGTGCTTTATGGTATAACCCAATGCATTAAAATTAATGTTAACAATCTTGATACTTGTACCAATCCGTCATACCTTCGGCATCTCAGAAGCCATCTTTAAAAATAAAACGTTCTGATAACCATCTAGGCCACACGACACTCGCACATGGCTATCCAACGATCGATTTTCACCCTAAATACAACGTGCCAAAGTCCAATGAATTGTTCATTGTTACCATGTTAATCAATTTTGAATGCCACCTACTTTATTGATAATTAAAATTCGATGCATTTCATAAACTGCCCGTTCTTTTGACTGTGTTTTTTTTATTAATTTTTAACACGCAAGTCATCTGTCACTGGCGGTATCGCACGAAACTACCTTGTTGAAATAATTAAGTTTAATATAAAGTACGTAAGTAAGTTTAAGTAAGTAACCGGTGAGATTGATTCCACGATAACACGATGAAGACCTTTTGGATAGCTTTTTCAGTAGAATGTAGAAAGTAAGATAATTATCCTTGGTAGTGTCTAAAGCCCTCTATGCACTATCTATCCGTGCTGTCCGTCCGGGCACGATGCACGATGCAAAATAATAGTGTGTAGGGTTGCTGGACGTCAATAATAATGATTTTTCGTTTTTTTTTAAATATTTTTTGTCCTACGAGCCCCCAGTACTTCTTGCATGACATGCGGCTGGATGGTGCGTAGCCCTAACGTATCAATTCAATCGTGCATCGTGCGTACTTATTATGAGTAGACTGGACGTCCGTTAATTATTTCCGTGTCATTCAATATGTTGTAGACATTTATATTATGACGATACGGATGCGATACGGTTGCGTTACTGACATAAAAAGTAAAAGTTTGTGCTGGGAGTACAAATGTTATTGATACCTAACTACTATAGTTTTAAATGCTGAAATTACTCTATATAAACCAAACGAAAGCTTTAAGAATACCTCAATGCCGCCTACATGATTTAAAACACGAATTTCACCACCTTCCAAGCTCATAATTTTAGGAATTATTTATTATTTCCATACCGACACCTACGGTTTTCGACAGTGAGAAATTTACAACGCCTACCGGCCACTTTACCCAAATTAACTATAATCACAAGGATGCCTTAATTGAAAATATTAAGAAGTACAGTTCACTTGAAAAAAAGTTTAAATATTAGTAGGAAGGCCTAGCCGTTAGCCATGCCTTGCCAAAATGCAAACGCTGCCCTCCTGAGGTTTCTTGCACTATAAAATAACATAATACGCCCTTTGAAATAAAGGTCCAGTGCAATGGAAGTAGAGTAGTAGTAGAGGATCTGCATAGGAGACTACCTTCACCCGGCTGTTTATTCGATAAAAAGTATTTTATATCAAATTTAATATGATAAGTAATATATGGCGAATAGGTAGGCTGGAAAAATTCAGTCCAGTATATAATTACTTAATAAAATAAATTAAAAAAAAACTACTTGTTTAATACATCCAGCAGGAAGTGAATGAAAGGAATAGAATAATTATTCGATACAGATTAACACAATAATATATCAGTCAAAGGAACTAGGCCGGTCTTTTAGTTCCTTTAGATCCTTCAAATCCGGGGCCAATATTGAGATTTGAGCAGGACACTCTTTGAAATAGGTATTATAATATGTATCTCGTTCACATCGAGCGCCGTACCGTGTACTCGTTTGGTCTGTTTCGCTCATACGTTCAACAATTGCTACCGGCCTAAAGAACCAAAGACCGATTAAGATCGTTTACGAAGAACCAACCAAAAGGTCGCAGGACTGATGGCCGATGGGGTCAGAAGGTTCTGGAGTGGCGTCCGCGGACCGGAAGACGAGCTGTAGGTAGGCCTCCAACAAGATGGAGTGACGAACCTCGTCAGGATCGCGGGACCGCGGTGGATGTGAAAAGCACAAGACCGGTCTGAGTGGAAAGCCTTGGTGGTCCAGCAGTGGACGTCTTTCGGCTGACATGATGATGATGATGATGAACCAAAAGGTACTAGTCCTTTTGGTCTGGTACGGGATTCCATTCATTTTAGTTCTTTTTTCTGACCGACTCAAGCCTAACATCTAGCGCCAACTTGCTACCACCAACTCGCCTGGGCCACCAGCGTCAGACAGCGCAACTAAAGTGTTCTGCATCACGCTAACGAAGTTTCTCCCGTCAGTTGACATATATACAACTTCCAACTTCATCCCAATAGACATAACAATAGGCATAACACCCGCATGGAGATATCTCTATTGTCCCCTCTCTTCCTACATTGGTGACCCCGACGTGATGTGAACACGCATTGGCTCATCATCATCATCATCACCAGCCAAAAGACGTCCACTGCTGGACATAGGCCTCCCGCAAGGCTCTCCACTCAGATCGGTCTTGTGCTTTTCGCATCCACCGCGCTTCCGCGATCCTTACGAGGTCGTCACTCCATCTTGTTGGAGGCCTACCTACAGCTCGTCTTCCGGTCCGCGGACGCCACTCCAGAACCTTCTGACCCCATCGGCCATCAGTCCTGCGAGCAATGTGCCGCGCCCACTGCCACTTCAGTTTAGCTATTCTTCGGGTTATGTCGGTAACCTTATTTCTACTACGGATATCATCATTTCTGATATGCATTGGCTGGACTGTCAAAAATTAAAAAAAAAGTTCAAGAGCCTTTATAATTTGAAAAAGAGTGTACTTGAGTAAAATATGCGCATTTTTATAAGCGTAATGCTTAATGAGACAAAATTTAAAATTACAATTTTTCGGTCAAACAGGTTGGGTGCCTCAGTGGAAGTTAAAAAACCTAGCTATAAAAATTGTTAGTATGTAAGATGTCGATACCATAAACTCGTACTTAGACAAAAAACTAATGTACTTTACGAAACAAAAAATGTATCAAAGGATCTTCACCTAGTTTGGGACCGATGGATACAACCTTTGTTAATTTAGATTTCGTCAAATCAAGTTCTGTAAATCGTGTTTCCTGGCACTTAACTACACTCAGGAGCAAAAAAAAGGGGCAGAGTGCGTTTTTCATACTAAAGAGGCTATTTCAAAGCCTTTGTTCCTCGCCAGGGAATGCTTTTAGTGAAATCTGATGATGAATACTCCGAGCATCCATACAGGACTTCCAGAGTGCCTAGGATACCCAACTGAATGCATAGGCGGTTAACACCGGAATTGTGCATGTTCAGAAAAACATCTAAAATGGCAATAAAATGTAAGGAAATCCAAATGCTGACCCAAACTCTCCCGTTGTGGTCTTAACTGATTCTGCGATCAGTTAGGTATCTTAAGAACTTTTGACCTCCTCTATTTAACCTCGGAGTATCCACGATTAAACCTCACTCAAATAAACCCCTGGCGAGGAACCAAGGCTTCGAAATAGTCTCGTTTGCATGAAAAACCCACTCTGTCCCGGTATTTTTGCTCCTGAGTGTATGCTCTCCGGTTTATGGCATCTTGCATGACATGTTTCCTTTTAAGTACCAATGTAATGTTTTGTTAATGTTTTTCTGGTAAATAATTTTTATTATTATTATTATGTGTGAAAGATGATGTGGCTAGAAAGAGAGTGACTACCGAGATGACTAATAGAGAAGTATGGAAGAAAAATACATGTTGCGCCGACCCAAAATAAGTTGGGATAAGAACAGGAGAATGATGAGTACATGACTTCACCATCTTTGTATTATACATACTAAAGTATTTAATCCCAATAGAAAACAGCCAAAACTGAACACCAAGGCTGTTTCCAAATTGTTAAGCAAAGCATCGGGAAACGGTTTTTTGTCTATTGCTCATAAAGGTCAGAACCGAACTGGCTGAACCAAATATGATCAATACGTTAAGCTGGCATAGAAGAGTCGCCACATATAAGGAGAAACAAAGTATATGTAACCTTCAGTTTTTGCTAAGGCTTGTTTTTGATAAGGTAAAACCGCGTGCATTGCTTATACTATAATTGTAAAGAGTAAATACGAATACTTTTACATAGCGATAGCTCATAGTATGGTACTTCGGGTTTATACTTGGCTCTCAGTCACTCTCATCTGCTCTTATTAAGAGTAAGTGAGAGTGAAATACAGACCCGACGCTTCTTCTACGTGCTCCCAGACTCGTTTCATTGTTTTTGAAATGAATACAACTGCGAGCTCCACAGTAATGGTATCTCATCACACATTATTTTTTCATCATCATCATCATCATCATAATTTCAGCCCGCATCCACCCACTGCAGGGTTAAGGCTTCATTTTCACGCCACTTTGCCCGGTCGTGAACGAACGCCATCCATCTTTTCCCAACTGTCTGCCAAATGTCATCAGACCAACGAGCTGATGGTCTGCCTACTGATCTTTAATCTCATCTTGGCCACCAATCTGTAATCCATACCTAACCTAACCTAACCTAACCTGCTACTGAGAATCGAACCCAGGACCGTCAATATTGCATGAAGATTTTACGTCCTCCTTTTACTGTGATCTAAATGATTTAATGTAATAAAAAATTTGTAGAGTGAGATGATCTGTTGGTATTGTAAGTTTTTTTCAATTCTAATAGCAAGCATGCATTATATTTTTATTTTACGTTTTCTCTTAATGCTATCGTTTACTCAATATTGCACCACCTAAAACAAGACATCAAGTTCACTTTTTGTACTCAAATTTGTATTTTGATGCATTATTTATTTTATTTATTTATTACACACGATTATATTTAATACTACTAGATATCACTACTTGTAAGTCAAAACTTGAATAAAATAAAAAATAAGAAAGAAACTAGTAGATATTTATTGAAAAGCTGATCCTTAGGAAGAAGACCGCACGGTGTTAAATCGCTTCAGAGATTTGACATCTACTTTTTTAGGTAAAAGATTATCTAATGGAAGATTAGTTCATTGAAATATTTGAGATTCGCACACGTGATCGTCCGAAATAATTTTTATAGTTCAATATTGCGTCAATCATGTTTTTTTTTTTTTTTTTTTCCGGAATATCAATATTGCAAAGCTCGAGATCGCACTTGACCAGGGTTTTCAAATCTTTTGTGAAATAAGTTATTAAGCGCAAGTAACAAGCATCGTGATTATTATTTATTTAAAATACAGTTACATAAGAGTATACAATTTTCGATAAGTACACAATAAACAAACACTCTTAATAGGATTGTGAAACTGACAATTATTATCCAAAATGCGATAACGTTTCTCTCCCGTTTAACCTAGTCCGATTACAATTTAAAAAAAAACAAGGTCTGTACGTTTTCCTTTCCAAGGAAATATTTCTTGACAAGACACAAATTAAAAAAAATCGAAAACGTACAATCCTAGTTTTTAATAACAACTATTGAAATATAAAAAAATCATGGAAATTGGATTTAATTGGGAAGCTGTGAGTGAATGTAACGCCCAAGATAATTTAAACATGGCTGCACAACTCCTCTTGATGAACTTATTGAGCGTAAGTAACAAGCACCTTAATTATTATTATTTACTTCAAATAAAGCTACATATACAATTTACAATACACAAAAAAAAACACACACAAAACTTCTAAGATTATTATATTTCATCAAACATTTATATTAACACATGAAAAAGTTAATGTAACACTGTGATAAACATTTCAGTGCCGCTTAACAAATCCTCTCAATGGTCCTTTGAGTTATTGAGTTATTGAGCGCAAGTAACAAACACTTTAATAATATATATTTTTTCAAACAATCTCATGAGGTTTCTTGTCAATCGCCCCATACATTACTTCTTGACCTTAGGCTACTAATCAATTAGGCCACCAAGTAATGTATTAAAAACCTATTTAAATTTGCTTACTAATATTAAACTGATAAAGGAAAATTTACATACTGTCAACCACCACTGTCACCATACTAGCTACATTAGAAAAAGAACTGTGGTACTACATTTTTGTGCGGTTAAACATGTTGCTCGAATAGCTCGTCAAAAAGCATATTTAAAAAATAAAAAAGCGGCAAATAATATTTCCTTACATTGCTTGAGAAAAGCACTAAACAATTCAGCACTCTGTTTATCGACGACTCGGCTGTCTACCCCAAACTCGTCCAGCAATCCCTTACTTCACTAAAATTTAAGCCTCTTAGGTGAGTACATATTGTTGTACGGACCAAACATCAAGCGAGTCCGCATGATGATTTTCAAGTCAGTGAAGAAAGGGCCTATATCGCACATCTCTTAACATATTAAAGTAGACAATGTTGCTGCGTTTGATATTACTAATGTAATGAACTACTCGTATTTTATGTCCTCAGCAGCAATCAATAATTCAATATAGCACGATTGGTATAAAAAGACATAATTACAAAACTTATTAAAAATGTATGGTATAGCCATGGATAGAAATTGGGAATTAATTAAGTTTAAAGTAACATACACTCAGGAGCAAAAATAACGGGTCAGAGTGCGTTTTTCATACTAAAGAGCCTATTTCGAAGCCTTGGTTCCTCGCCAGGGAATGCTTTTAGTGAATTCTGATGATGAATACCGCGAGGATCGATACAGGACTTCCAGACTGCTAGGATACCCAACTGAATGAATCTGCGGCTGACGCCGGAGTTGTGCATGTTCAGAAAAACATCTAAAATGGCAATAAAATATAAGGAAATCCAAGTGCTGACCCAAACTGTCCGGCTGTGGTGCTAACTGATTGTGCGAGCAGGTAGGTTAGGTTAGGTTAGGTTAGGTTAAGAACTTTTGACCTCCTTTATTGAACCTTTGAGTATCCACCATTAAACCTCACTCGAAACTACCCCTGGCGAGGAACCAAGGCTTCGAAATAGTCTCGATTGTATGAAAATCGCACTCTGACCCGGTATTTTTGCTCCTGAGTGTAATTAAACACCTGTTGCTGCGTTTTTTGTCGCTAGTGAAAATGACCTGTTTCTCATCCAGGTCACAAGTAATCAATGGTACACCACACCACCATTGGTATAAAAATATCATAATTGCCACACTTCTTACAATGTTATTTTCCAGCAACCATGGATACGAATGTGCTATCGATTAAGTGCTAAAATAAGATTTTCTGACTTAACAAAAAACCAAAAAAAATAACATTTTAATACACTTAACTTTAAAAATAATATAATGCCATTATTTTCCTGTGATCGTTATCAATTGACATACTGCCAGAAAGAACCAAACTTATTACAACAACCTTCTTTTCAACATTTCTTTTTAAAGTTAGAGCGCGAGCTTGCAAGCTTAAGCAATTATTATGTACCAGTTACAAAAAATAATATTATAGGACTATACGTTCTCTTGATACAAAAAAAGGTTTTAAATCGGTCACCATGTTTTTTTTTACATAAAACTGAAAATTCCTTTACAACGCACAAAAGAGACGCATAGTCGGTGTCAAATAAACAAATTAGTATTGTTTGACAAAGAACTTAATAAAAAACACATAATTATTTACAATCTCCAAAAGTATGTAATGACAAAGTAAAAATAGTGAATTGATCCGTTTGGCTTTGTTTACCTTTGCTTATTAAATCGACATGGCTGAGGAATCTCCGGGAGTGGACTGGTGTCACGAGTGCTGCCCATCTGTTTCGCCTCGCGAGAGACGGAGAAAAGTTTTCAGAGCTGACTGCCAACCTTCGAAGGCGAGAGGCACATTAAGAAGAAGAAGATTAAATCGACAAAGACTAAAGAGGTGAATAGCATAATCAACAGGTAAGATCCAAAAATTATAACATTAATATTTTATTTTTAACATTTTAATTTCCTAATTCATTTAAGTTTTCGTGAATGGAGATGAAAATGAAAATGGCGATGATTCAAAAGAAGGTCTGAACAAGGAGGAGGATGCGCGAGCTGCAGAAGGCCAGCACGTTGAGCACCAAAGCCACATTGACTTCCAATGCTCTAAACAGGGAGAAGCGAGGTGGCATAGTCTCAGTCAGGAGTAGAAAATCGTACATATCACGCCGTTCTTCTGCTGCTAAAATGAAAAAGCAATGATTAGAGACATCTGAGGACATAAGCGTCATTTTAATACTTCATTTCAAACAAAACGTGCACATAACAAGAAAGAGAAGTTAGATTAGCTTAAATTTCACTATCTTAGATTCCAGTACAAATTAATCAGTTTATATTGCATATAAAAAAACCAGTGTCATTTACTTACAAGGGTACTTGATGAGCTCTGTGACTACACATTTTTGCATTGCGTTGACCTGGTCAGCGACCGCATTGAGAGTGAAGCAGTTTAATGTCAGGTACGAAAACATTTTTAAACATGCCAGTATACCGTTAAGAATACCCTTAAATAACTCCTGAAAATATTATCAAGACATTAATACTAAGCTATCCATCTATATTTTGTAATAGATCGGGGAAAAGCGTTCTCGTATTTTGAAAATTATTTAATTGTAATCAAGCGTTTCTGTAATGAATAGTGTAGCCGACGAAGAAATGTAATTGAATAAAGTGTTTTTTTATATATTATCATTTTTTATCTTTTTATTAATTTATTTAGGTGATAAATTGGACACATCAAGGTACTTTTACAAGGTAATAAGGAGTTAATCTACCAGCTTTCGGAACCGAAAACCATAGTTGAAGAAAAAAAAAAACCACCGCCGAAAAGTGATAACACAGTTTCTTGATCGACTACACCAAGCCTATTTGGCTTATTCTCAGTTGAACAGATTTCTATTAAAGATTTCCAGTTTTACAGATTCACTGTACCACAGATTCCCACCCCACAAATTACCAGTATCCTAGTCGCACAGATTCCCACCTCTTCAGATTTCAACTGTACGTATTCCCAACTTTTTTCCACCACATATTTCTGTACATACCTAGTGATAAATACACACAATAAAATAAATAATTTTCAAAGAGTTATTAGGTAGGTTAGGTCAGGTTTATTTTTAAATGAGGCCCAAAGGGCCAAAACAACCCGGGAATAAAAGCTCCGCGAGGAGGTCCGGCGACTTTGTCAAATTATATTTTCTAAAGTTTTCTACATCTATGGGCACAGAATGAGCTACCGCCAGGACGAAACTATCAGGAACGCTTGCCTTTTGTAGAAATGGGAACCTACAGACATGACAGACATGGCATAGTATTCAATCAAAAATCTGTAGAAATTAAAGCCTGTAGAATCAGAAACGAATAAAACATGGGAATCTGTTGAATCGAAAATCTGTAGACATGGTAAAAATGGGCCTAGTTTAGCTGTACCAAGCTAAAAAAAAGTACAGTAAAACCTATTAAAAAAATGTAACCGATTTTTTATATTTTATATTGACAAACTACCTACCTATTACTACCTATTACTTAAAATCTAATTACCTCATTGTTTTCCGTGTACCTCGTCAAAAATGAAAATACGAATATTGTGAACGAAGTGGTACAAAGCAAGTCAATCATGAACTACAACAAAAGGTTTTTTTAATTATAACTTTATAAATACTTGCAATTATTAATAAATAGCTAAGGATAAGTCACAAACTTTCTTTAAAACCAAATAAGGATATCAATTTCATATAAAAGAACAGTTTTAATATTTAAAAAGTAAAATCACTTACCAAAAATTTGAAAGAGTAGAGAGTCTGAAAAGCTTGTATGGTTTTAATATACATCTCGGAGTAGAGTTTCATTCGGAACCTCGAGTTCCTTATTATTCTGAACCCGTACCTTTCTAGTTTTCTTCGAAGAATAAAAATACGGCAGTAAAGCAGAAAAAAAACCAAGAACTGGTTAGTACCATTCAAATATATCGCAATACCTACAGATATTGCCGGTAAATAATAATACAATTGAGTCCAAAAATTAAAAAAATTAAAAAAAAATGCCGCCTCCATGGCTTGAATCAATAAAGTGGCCCAGAATATCAAATGCACGTATTTTTGTAATCTTACAAATACTGGTGACGAATCCAATGTAATATCGGTAACAGCCACACGAGTAATCAATTTTAAAATATAAGACTCATAAGTTATTAATGAAATCCCCGAAATGATGATAAATTTGAGCAGTGTCATTGAAACATAAAAAATCGAGAATAGATTATTCAGATAGTATGTGGCTACGAAAAGACCACGAATAGCCAAAGAGATCGTAAAAATAATGCAATAAGCTTTTACGTATAATGTAAGCCTCTTAGGTGTATACATATTGTTGTACAGACCGAACATCAAGCGAGTCCGCATGATAAGTTTCAAGTCACAGACCGTACCTTCGATGAAGAAAGAGCTAACAAGCACGTCTCTTAACATAATTATGAACTGTTGCTTCGTTCGATGTCACTAGTGAAATGAACGGTTTCATTTCCTGGGCATAAGTAATCAATGTTGCACCACAGCACCGTTGGTATAAAAATAACATAATTGCCACACTTCTTACAATGTTATGTATCGGCAACCATGGATACAAATGTGGGTATTGATTAATGTCTATATTTAATTTCTTATGAAGGCCCACTGCTCCGATGTGCATTTTCAACACTGCTGAAAAAGGAAAATTTACTTGTGAGAACTTTTTATCATACCAAATGAAGTATGATAAAAAGTTCTCACAAGTAAATTTTCCTTTTCCTCCTCTCAGGTCCTCTACATTCACGTAAGAAATGTCTTACGTGAATGTAGAGGACCTTCGCTACCACCGTCTTATCCATTAACCTACCGCCAAACAGCAGTGTTCGCATTGTTGTGTTCCGGTTTGGTGATAAGACAGCCGGTGTAATGACTAGCATAGTCATTCCATCTTAGTGTTAGTTGTCAATGACTTAAGAAACCAACATACATAGATACTACCTTCACGGCTGTTTCTCAACGAGGTTGGCAGAGACTATGGTACACCACCGGAATAAACATACGACTTTAGCTTTTTTTTTAATTTTTTGGCATAGAGAAGGCAAACGAGCACACAGACCACCTGATGGTAAGTGGAAACTGTGACCCATAGACATTCGCATTCACAAGACTGCAAGCTTAAGACTGCAAATGCGTTGCCAACCATGAGGTCTAAGATGGAATACCTCAATGCTAGTCATTACACCGACTGTGTTATCCCCAAAAAAGACACAACAATGCCAACACTGCTGTTTGGCGGTAGGTTGATGGATAAGAAGGTGATCAGGACGGACCCTGCACAAGGTTTTACCACCTGCACATGCAAATGGCGGTGAGAAAGAAGGATCGTCAAGTTAGTGTCACTCAGTGAGTTGGCCACTATGCACATTTCGGGAGCGTTCCGTGACAGTTTTAAATATTAAGTGTAGGAAACAAAACTCCTATCCGTCAATTCTTTTAAGACAAAATTAAAAATGTATCTTTTTCAGCCAGGTGGAGAATTCCGTTTTCACCTCTAGGGTTGAAGGTATTATATATTCTTTAATAGTTACGATGGGCCACGGAGTCTAAGATAATTGAGCTACGTCATATTATTAAAATAAAACCTTTTCATTATTTAAATTCGGCTATACGTTAAACGACGTATTTATCACGATCTATAGGTTCATATTAAAATTATTTTACGACTGGTCTATTTTTTTCGCATTTATAGAACTTCAACGTTTAAAATTATTCCTCTATTCTGCTGCCCGCCATAATGCCATGATAGCATACCATGACACTATTTTTCCACGATTCGGCTTGGCCATCTAGAAAATACATAAACTGCCAACATTAGAAAAGTTTAATCGACTTAGTCACGACCAAGGAGCTTATACACGGCGGAATTTAATCGGTGATCAGGAATCCAAAAATCTTAATTATCAATCTACATAGAAACCAATACGTGAGATCTCGTGCAATATAGCTCACAATCTAATTAATCACACTTAATTAACATCGGTAAAATGTACACTGACTGAATAAATGGACACCCTACTTTTATTGAAGGGAAGTTACTCGTAAGTGTACATACGTCAAGTGCTTGCTGGCTTTGGCGGGAAACTAGACAGATCAGACAAATTGACAGTTTATTGCTCATTTATGTTTTAAGTTTCTATGGCTGATAGTTTGAAAAGAGGTATTAAACTTTTCAGACTAAACCATTAGTAGGGTGACAATAAATTTTAATTAAAATTGAATTTCAACAAAAAAATTAGTTATGATAAAAAAAAACTTGGTTCCACTTAAGTACTACATAAACGTGACCGCCATCGATTACTGACTTAGAAAAATGGGTTCCTGTTCACCGATTAAATTCCACCGTGTATACAACACTGGAGGTTGAACGACGAACATCTGTTATAAAATGTGCGTGTAGTATTTCACTTTCCTTACAGCTGAAATGAAAAGTAGAGTGTCTAACTCGGGTGTAATTACCCATTTCCCCTCGAACTATTGACGCTTTCACTTCGTTTGACCCTTGGTTATCAATCTACTATTGGATTATCAAAAAAATTCCCCTAAATTCTAGATATTTTATTCATGTATACTCTGTGCATTTTTGACTACACCTTATAAATTTCACACGATATTTTACTAACGCATAATTATCTATTTTCTCTCATCTCGTATTGGCGTTCAGCAACACAGCACATGCTGAATTGAGTTCTTTTTGACCTCACACTACAGCGTAACGTCTCCAACTTCGCTAGCTATTTGTTTATAAATTTCTCTCTGTTGTAGTCTTTTACCTGTAAACTTAGTTGTTTGTTGACTTGTAGTGTGTTTTGGTCAAATAAATGTAAGTTTGAGTTTGAAATAAAAAGTGTAAAGAATGAACAGAGAGGGCGGAAATCACACAACAAGACCTTAAGACAGTTCCACATAAAACAACGAAGAAACACAACTAATCTAAAACCAAACCATTATTGTAATGGATTCCCTTAGACCAAGCAAAAAGTGTACCGTGTATTAGTCTACCATTTCTTGCACCGTACCGGTAGCACTGCAAAAACTAATCCAGAATTCCCTATTCACCCCTAACAACGTAGGACAATAAAGATAAATCCTGACCACCCATCAGTACCAGCATTACTTGAGTCGATGTAGCCTATTACTCCTTATAAAGGCCGGGCCACACCATAAGCTGGTCTTAATTAGGTCCGTTTTAGTGTAATGAGGATGGTGGAGACGGCTGGGAAGGTAGCGTTTTGTGCGTTGGATCTTTTACAATGTTAGGATATAATTTGTATAGCTAGATTCAAAAGCGTAAATTTACTTTATATTTAGGTTTTCATTATTAGACAAATTTAGAGCATTCAATAAATTCCTGCAGTTTTATGCTCTTTTTGGCGAAAAAAACAATTGTTGGTTCCGTCATACGTGGATACCTGGAGCATCGTGAGTAGTACCCGGTTTACGAAGCTAGAGATAAGGTAACTGTACGGAATTACGGAGTATTAAGGCATTTTTGACTTTGTAAGCTATTTCCAGTAAAACCTGAAATCTTAGCTAATTGAAATTGGTTTACTAGTAAAGATTGGATATCAGAGTATAGAATGTTATATAAAAATTATATATTAAACTGTGTTTTGTATAATTAATAGTAATTTTTATGAACCTCTTAAATGTCCGTTATTACGGATTAAAAATAGTCTCTGTCGGTTATTCCGTAAATGCGTGCATGTAAATCCGGTAAATTAAGTTAATGCCCCTTTCCTGCCAAATTAATGAAGTAGGGAATATAAATTAAATAAGACGTGATCAGAAATGAAATAGTATTACATATTTGACAAATAGATTTATTTTAATTTTAAGAGGAGACGGGGGTGAGGAGAGTCCAGAAAATTTTAGAATAAAATTAAAATGCGTATATATCGTCTTAATTTGTCGGCCTGTAATAAACCAAAACATTGAAAATCAGTGGGGCTAGACAAGTTGCCATCGAATACAAACGCTAGCGTTAGGTGATCACTGTTGATTTGCGTTGTCATAGAAACATTAATGGAATTGACGTAAGTCACGTGATATATAACTCGAAATGCGCTGTCAAAAATTAAAAATTAATAACGAGTACACGTGTCTTACGTCAATTCCATACACATTTCTATGATAATGCAAATCAACAGTGATCACCTAACGCTAGCGTTTGTATTCGATGGCAACTTGTCTAGCCCCACAGGTCGTATGATGTATAGATAGGCCTTTCCATAAGCCTATTTATCTATGTAAGTATGAGGTCAATTGTTAACAACTAAGAATTTTCATTCTCATTTAGAGTTGGAGTAGAAAAGCAGATTTGGTTGAAAACATTCCAATTTACCCCTGTCTCCTCTAATTTTGCGGGGATAAAATTAGGAATGATATCTTCCCAGTTGTCCCCAGTGGAGATGAATAGGAAAAATCTGATTCTGAATCTGAACCTAAATTTGTCCCCATTGGGACTGATTTAGATTCTTTAGGGACTAATGGGCCCTAAAACCAGAGTGTCCCCAATTTCCCCTAAGTGTACGATCATAAAAATCGGCTTTGTGTTATATATTTTAACTAAATATAACTCGGAAAATACTGAATAATCATTTGAAAACATAAGCACAACGTCACTGTATAATTTTTTTTTTGGAAATACTTGATAGTTTTCTTATTTTTGGCCCTTAAGTGATAAATTCCGGAATTCCGTACGTTTACGGAATTCCGTACAGTTACCTTACTGGGTTGAAATCCCGTTAAGGGCAGATATTTGTGTGATGAGCGCGATATATTGTTCCTGAGTCATGTTTGCTATATATCTAAGTATATATTTCTCTATATAAGTATTTATATCGTTGTCTAGGACCCATAGTACAAACCTAGAGCTTAGTTTGGGACTAAGCCAATTGGTGTGACAGTGTCTCCTGTTTTAAAAAAACCTCATTAAAACCATTAACTACCATATCCTCCGCTACTTTCCTGGCCACAACAAAACTATGTATTTACGTAACACAACGCTGGTGCGAAAGCTCGTGCCGTGTGTCCTAACCCTTAATCACCTGCTAAATTAGTTTCCTACGCCTTATAGATTTTGAGCGCGTTAATTGGGTCCTTTTTGTGCCGCCGCTGCAGGAACTCATTAGGGTATTGTCATGTTGATGAGTTCGTCTACACTTGGCATTGTCGGTCTACAGTGTTGCCTGTTAGTTGGTGTCATCATCTTGCCTATACTAGTCTACTGCTGCAGAGCATACATTCTTATGCAGCTCTTACCAGCCTTCGCTTTTACAGGCCATTTGATGGTAACGTGATTCTGAAAGAATAGGTACAAATCATTTGTTGGTCAATGCATTCATTTCTATTATAAATTACCTGAGGTAATTTAAAGTTATCCTTTTTAGCTCTTATACATTAGGTACTTGAAAATATTGTAAATTTTTAAAGCGGCCTGGGCTAGTCAACTTAGTGAATAATAATTTGTTCAAATGCAAAAGCATTGTTTTACGTGAAAACATATTGAAAATTTTGTGTGTTCATCTTACACCGTTTTTTATACACATAAGTAGGGGTTTTTTTTCCTTTTCTCCCTCTATCTCTCTCGTAAGTTTTTTTCCTGCTGAGCTACGCATGTTATTTGATATTATATTTAATTTAATATTTATAGCTTTAAATAATGCTAGACTAAGTAGTACCATTGTAATATGAAAAATGTTTAAAAAATGACTGACTGCTTTTTTGCGGCGTTTCTTCTCAGCAGTGGTCTCGTCTTGGGATCTTACTGAATAACTGTCTTTTCCTCGTATGTTTCATCTGAGATCCATAGAGATTTGCAATCTCAAGATTGTAATCTTAAGACTGAAAATGTGTTACTAATATTAAATACTAACATGGAATGCTTTTTATGTTTGAATGTATTTCTCTTTATAAGTAAAATTTTCGTTGTCTAATACCCATAGTACAAACGTAAAGCTTAGTTTGGGACTAAGTAATTTTCTGGGACAATGTCCCCTGATAATTTATTATTTATTAATTTAACTAGCAGGAAGTGCAAGTTTCCACGACATGGTTTTTCGACACTGTAAGCGCATCAAGTATTTCAGAAAGTAGTGTACATAAATTAGAAAAACTTGATTGGTATACGACGACCATCCAGAATCAAACTCATTTCCTTAAGATCACGAGTCGAACACCTCAAGCTACTAGGCCGCAGGCGCTCTCTAGTATAGCATTTTTGGGTACCATTAATGGAACTTCTATCAACTTGTAGACCAGAGACGATAATCGAGTAGTGAACATCCGAAATGTTAAATGTTTTTTTCTAATCACTTATTCGGAAAGGGGACTTTTCTTCCCTGCTAGGAGGGATCAAAGTGGCACTTTTATGTTTAAGGACATTTGGTTGGTGTGGAAAATGGGTAGCACAAGTTTCTTAATTTCAGCAATTTAAGAGAGTGTTAATAATTAAATTAGTTTCGTCACTAAGATCTTTTATTTTCCACTTAGGCGATGTGAAAAGCAGTATGTGTCCCTCACTACGCTCAGAATTCAATTTTAGAAACCCTCGCTACGCTCGGAATTCAAATGTAGAATCCATCGCTTCGTTCAGGATTCAATGTACGCCCTTGCCGTAAATGGAGCAAAATAACATAATTTTGCTCCCTTGTTACACAATCTACTATTATATCTCTTTTTTGGCAATGACAATGGAATAATATTATGGTACAAAACAATATTAACGTAGCTCCAATTTTGAATTGATTGATTGATTGATTAACCTAGATCAGAAGTGTATTTTGTCTTTATCTTGATAATCCAATAAATAATACAAATCTTCTCATATTATTAAGTGCTAAAAGTAAACTACTTTTTATATATACGTAAGATATTTCACCCCATTCAAGTTGATTCCACTGAGAAAGTTGGAATTCGCTACAAAGCGCAAAGTTACGTTCCAAATTAGCAAAATGCTCCTTTTAAAGCGTAAAAAATTCCCACTATCTTTATCTTGTCAGGCGCATAAAGATAGCTTCGTGCGGTGAATTTTTCATCGGCAGCGAATCTTTTTACTCTAGTCGGTTAATTTGTCTCGCGGCTTCTGTGATACCGCTGGTGAGGACATCCATCGGAGTTTATACTTGCTCCTTTAAAAATTGCATGGATATGGTTTTAAAGTACCACGATACGTACGATTTTTATAGCTATGAGAAGGGCCATTAAGAAAGGGTTTGTAATTGGAAATAAATGTAATTTTTAGTTGACTTATATCCTTTAAAATCATAGTTATACAGAGTGACCCAGGAGACGTCACCATGGCAACGAGCTGCAAAGAAAAGTTGATTGACCCATTTATATATTTTATTATAGAAACTTGTACATCTATCAGAAAAATTAGTCATATTTACTGACGTTAAAAATACAATGACGACGCACTGGCATAGTTAGAACTTAGTGACCCTAACTACGAAACTAACGGTCATATCAAGAGACAACGTCACACTATTTGACCTAGCCCCAAAATAAGCTCTAGGCTTGTACTATGGGTACTAGAAAACGATATAAATACTTATATAGAGAAATATATACTTAAATACATAAAACACATCCATGACTCGAGTATCAACCCATACTGGGATTTGAAACTTCGAGAATGATTGAAATGTCTTAATTTAATGTATAAAAATGTTACAAGTGTTCATAAAATCTGAATAAAAAGTGACATATTTTGAATATTTATATTTTAATAGTTGGACGGAGTAGGTATCAAACAGAAGACGTATCAAAAAACACGTAGTACAGTGTAAACCCACCTTCTTATTAGCTTTCGGCTCGCTATTGCTATCACCCTTACACTCGCCTCTGACAGTATATTTGTCTCTAGTGTTTCATAGAAAATCATGTTTATTGGTATTGGTCATATCTTTTGGTCTGTATAAAATCTTAATTTTAATGACAAACATGATTTACATACATTGTTAATATAGATATACAGTATAAATAACTTTATTTCTCAAATGTGGGTCCGCTCCACAGTTTGCCAATAGACATTTAATTCATAAAAAATAAAATCCTGGATCTTAAAACTTTAAAAAAATCCACTCGTCCATCCAAGCGATTATTGTATCTCCATGGCTGCAGGACTAGTTGGTCGTGTTTATCGATCGTTTTTGCCTTCCATTTCATTTGATCGTTGCGCTCCCAGATCATTAATTAGGGAAATGTGTATGTCTGTCTGTCTGTCTCAACTAGTCGGGAAAAAACTTATGTCGGCATAGGAGTAATTAAATTTAACCCGACATGCGCGTAATTTATCGACTTTTTGTAATTTGTTCGAAGCTCAGCTGTTTTGTCAAAGCGCCGCGGGGATTTCTCGTAGTTCTGTGGACTGGTTTAAATTTTATGTAGGTATAAACTTTGTAGTAGAATGTTTCATGTTTGTAAATAGGTTGTTGTGGTATTTGTAAAAATAAATTTAAAAGAGGCTAAGCGCGAGTCTCAATACCGGCCGACACAATTTGCCGGTGTGTTTATTATTTGAGGTTTTTAAAAAATCGATGTTACCAATTTTACAACGGAACAAAAAACGTTGAAAAATACGAATCTCGTTTATACAAGGAACGCAAAATACACAAACTCCTTACATAAACTTACGCCTTCATTCCAAGAGTTGGGTAGGCAGAGCTACGGAATTACCTAAAGATTTAAATACTTGTTAATTTTATAACCACATTTTGCACGATTAGGCTAAGATGTTTACCAGCGTATTAATCACAGGTTGCAAGCCTTTCGCCTCTGACAACATCCACGGGAAGACATCTCAGAAAACGTTCATTGAAATATTTGCTATCCCAAGAATGTTATAGGGCTTAATATATTTCTACGTTAACACAACAATACGAACACTTTTAAGGGGCAGGGGTAGGCCATGAAAGGGTAAATATGTGTTTCAAATATTCGATCAATAACAGAGTCAAGACCTTACCAGAAGCCAGTGATCCCTGGTTCGAGTCCCTATAAGGGCAATTTTTTGTGAGAAGAGCGCTGTTTCTACGAATTGTTTTTTTTATACAAGTACGTCAACTAGTACCCATATTAAAAGCCTAGAGCTTAGTTTGGAATAGGTTTATTAGTGTAAAGTGGTACCAAGTGAATATCCTTTTTTCTCTCACCACTAATTGATCAGTGAACCATCGATCCATGTTCAGATATTAATGAGTATGGATTATGTAATCAATACAAGCCACCAGAGAATCCTACGCATTACAAACAATGTACGTTTGTAACAACTTAAACATTTTAAGCGAGTTCTATTAAAAAAGAAACGCTGGTTATGTTCGTAAATTAATGGTATTTTAAAAACGAATGGGTACCATACCGATTTCAGCATGTAAGTTCATCGTTAAGAACTGAGATGTCAGTCCAACTGTCAGTTTGATCCATTCACAAATCGCATCTTTATCGCGTTGGATAAGACATTTGTCATCCTCGCACTTACATACTATCCACACGACCATAATATCTAATATAATAATTTGCTATCATTTGTTTAATTTGTAATTTATAGGCATTCCATCTTAGTCTTCAGAATTCATTGATGCCATTGAATATAAGTCTTAGGATTGTAATTAGTATGGAGAGTGCTAGGTTTATGGGTCAAAGATCCCATGAACCATCAGAGGACCTTCAGTCTGGCACTACCAACCAACCCGACGATCGTTATCGATTCATCCCAAGCGTTATATTTCTAACGAACTACCTGCCTAATCCTAAGCTGTGCTTCTACTAAGAGATAACGCAAACTAAACGGTATCAATATTGAAAACGCAGCTACTTAAGAAGTTCTTAGAGCATCTCCTAAGGACTTAGACAAATGTTGACAGAACGAAATTATTAATTTCTGTTTGTCTATGACACTTGACTGTGGATTCGGACCACACACGACGAGTTAAACATGATTTTTGGACATTTTAGACCCTCGGGGCCTAGAATTATTGTGTGGTTGACTTGATCCAATTTCACTATAGTCTGATTTTTATTCTCACGAAAAAAGGTAATCAAAGTTACGTCACTGTCAAAATGACATTCCAGAGGATTTCAAAGTATGTTCCAGTAAAAGGAGAAACTGACTGACTGACTGACTGACATATCAACGCACAGCCGAAAGTACTGTACCTAGAAACTTGAAATTTGGTACAGGTGTTCCTTTCATGATGTAAGTGAGCACTAAGAAAGGATTTTCCGAAAATGACCCCCAACGGGAAAAAAAGGGGGAGTACTGGGAAACTAATTCTACGCGTACGAAGTCGCGGGCGTCCGCTAGTAATAATATAAAGTTTTAATTTCGCTCCAACTGCGATTATTCAGAATTAATTCGTGAATTTAACGTTATGCTTTTGTATCATTGCGGGAGTATTCAACCTCGAATTTTAGTGAAACGAGGACCGTCTTGCTTCAAGAGGCTCACAAATTAATCACTCGGGTGTATAAAATATCCGTCGATATGATATTTGAATTCGACTAAAAGGGACAAAGAAACCTTTAACTAGGAGTATAAGGTAGTTTGCAGTATGCGGTTGCGGGGGCACTTCGAGCAAGAATTTGATTTGATTTATACTCATCGAATATTGCGCGGGAGTATAGTGCGGCAGAAAAGAGTAGACATTAAACAAAATGGAACAAACCAAAATTGCCATTCGCATTTTTTTTTGTTGCCATTGTTGTGTTGTTGTGTGTTGTGTTGTTGTTACGTCAAAAATGTGACAGTTACGTAGAAAGTGGCGCACTGTATTTGGGGAATGTGGTATACCTATAGAGTAGTGTGATATTTTTAAATACGTACTGGTAAGGAGGATGGGCAGAAATGTATGAACACTGGCCTAGAAACCAATAACAATAAGCACTATATCATCGGATATGCTTTTTAATTTTACAACGATTTAGTGTAGTGGGAAACCTCAAAGAACTGTGAGAAATATTTTGAAAATCGGGAACATCGGGACGCCTACGTATACGACGTTTGCATAATTACTTTGAAACACCGCTGTCTTTGCACGGCGATAACTTTTATCACACAAAGTTTTCGAACTACCTGCCATAGAAATAGTTTTACAACTTAGAATTACCTATCCGGTGACATATCGCTTGTTGTTATTGGTCATATAGGCCAATTTGCCCACCCTCCTTTAGGAAGCTAGAAGTGCAAATACTAATATAGATTCATTCATTCGCTTTTAATATGTTTAGACAATGTTAAAACAAGTTTTCTAATATGTTAATATTTCGTACGCTTTCTGAATATATAATAGCACAGTTAAACAAACACTGAGAGCATAAAAATCGAGTTAGAAAAATATTGCATTAATGTGATAATTAATGTATTTAAGGTGCTAGATATAAAATGGTGTTAAGATAAATAAGCTTATCTTTAGTAATAGCTGTTCTTGGTTAAGGATTAGTTAGTTTATTTAAGCATATATATGTATGTACCTAATCTTTATTTTACAAGAATAAAAAACAAAAACAAAATACAAGTAAAAAGGCGAACTTATCCCGAAATTTCATGGAGATCGTCGACATAAAAGACGTCCACTGCTGGACATAGGCCTCCCCCAAGACTTTTGTTATTATAAAAGCTAATAATAAAAAATATAAGCACCTTTCCTCCTCCAGCCCCTCTTGAGCTGTTGCCTCTCAGGTCCATTATCACTATTGTTCCCAACTTTCTTAAATAGATTACAGATATGACTATAACTTGATAATTCTGTAACCACATTTTGCACAAGTATGCCTAGATGATTACCAGCGTATTAATGACAGGTTGCAAGCCCATCGCCTAACAGTACCACAAGCCTTTATTCCCTTAGTCGCCTATTACGACATCCACGGGAAGATATCTCAGAAAACGTTAATTGAAATTGAACTTTTAGGATATTTGCTATCCCAAGAATGTTATAGGGCTTAATATTTTCAACGTTAACCCAACAATACGAACACTTTTTAGGGTCAGTAATAATTATAACTGGGACACTATCTTGTCAAACTAAGCATTGTGTAATTTTAAGATTATAGTACTGTAATGTTCTTTAAGTCTTCCTGCAGTCAAACTGTCTTTAAACAGTTTTGCAGGGCTTTTGTTTATTTGTATTTTTTGTTGTTGATTTAGTAAATAAAAAATAAAAATACTCCAAGCCTTTATTCACTTAGTAGTCAGTATTCTAACCTGGTATCCACACGAGACTTGATGGATTTTATATTGGATAAGTCTTTATAGCAGAGCCAATTGTAATTTTCTAAAAGTGACACTTACCAACCCGCCGCCGCCGGCGTGTTACTTATTTGCCGTGTGGTTGCCGGCTTAGAATAGTGCCACTCCACGCCTTCCTGTGGAAGTCGTAAGAGACGACTAAGGGATTAAAGGCTTGTAGTATTGTTAGGCGATGGGCTTGCAACCTGTCACTAATATACACTGGTAAACATCTTACCCCGTTTGTACAAGACATGGTTACAGAATTATCACCATTATGTGTATGTGTATGTATGTGGCACTTACCAAGTTTGCATAATGTATCAATGACTCCACAAAACGCAATGTTTAACCGAACTTTTTTTTTGATCCTAAACATTCCTCGAAATCTCATTTTGTGTTTAACCGACTTATCCCCTTTCAGGTCTAAATTTTAAATTTATGCGAAACCGGCGGCCATGTTTCTTTCGGTCCAAAAACGTGCGCATGCGACGTGCGCTTTAAAATAAGAACATCTCCGGAAATAAGTTACCGACGCACTTGGACAATTTATTGGGGCCTTTGAGACGGTTACAGGGCGTACAACCAATTGATGCGCGTTTAGGGACTTTGGTAATATAGAATATAGAGCTGTGTAGACAGCCTTCTAATGCATTGGATTTGATTTCGTAGGGCAGTGTAATTGTAGTGGTGGCAGGACCTTGCAGTGTCCGATCGGTTTTATTTTTGGCAAGGATAAGCACACGGGCACTTAGGATACCTGATGATAAGTTCGGGTTCCCATTTCTACATTCTACATTCTATATATATATATTCTACATTTTTACATTCTATATGAATCCGGCTATACGTGTATCCGTCGGTATGTGAACAGCAGCAATAAAATGTATTGTCACCAGAACATCCGACATTTTATCGGATCCCACAATCGACAAGTGGGAACCCGCACTAAATGACTCTTGCCATTAAAAAAACGCTCTGTTAAAATATGATTAATGTTATAAAAAGATAGATAAACACCAAACATTGTTATTTGAGCTTAATTATGGAAAACAAAGATTTGAGAATTTGCCAATTACTTTCTGTCCGAATCCTCGTACTTCTTAAATACACCTTACTTATTTCCGTTTTCCCTAAGTAATATTTATTTAATTTAAATTACATATCACCCCTTATGTTATTTAAATTCAGTGCACATCAACATAGCGTACGTCCTTTATAATGAAATGGGACACCCTTTATGTGGACCGAAAAGACTTTTTTACGAAATGTAGAGTAAGCTTACACAAGCTTTCTGAAATATGAATAACAATCTCGAAAGCTCACTGACTCATGTGATTTAAATAAAAAAGGTTGGTTTACATTATATAACTACTTTTGCGTAGCATTCGATTATGGATATTACCTCGGGAATTGACCGAACGTGTGAACAAAAAAGCACATTTCATATTTTCACATAAAGTCATAAAATTAAATATATTAAGAGTTCTCGTTTTGTGGATCTCCCGATCGCTATGACTATCTTAAGTACCCTAACTTACCGCCAAGTAGCAGTGTTCGCATTATTGTGTTCTATTAACGAGACTTTGTCCCGCCGTCACTTAACATCACAGATCAAACGCAAACACATTTTGATTTTAAAAAACAAATCAAGCCGTAGTGATTAGTTATGACATTTTTGAGTTTACAGTAAAAGAGACAGAGTTATATGACTTATAGCTCTATCCCTCTCAATATCTGAAGCTTGACAGGTTTTAACACGTAATAATTCGGAATCGTCTTTTGTATGGAAATGACAAGGAACCAGCACAGAGGCCTAACGGCATTCTCAAGGGTACGATCACAAGACAGCAATCCTTAGACTACAAATGTATTGACAATCCCGAGGATTAAAAATTTGTATGGTATGCTAGTTTCTTTGCGCGATATGATCCGTAATACGGTAATACGTCAGAGAACCAAGGTCACCGACATAGCTCAGAGAGTTAGCATGCTGAAGTGGCAATGGGCAGGCCACATAGCTCGGAGAACTGATAACCGTTGGGGAAGAAAAGTTCTCGAGTGGCGGCCCCGCACCGGTGGACGGAGTGTTGGACGACCTGGTTAGGATCGCGGGGAGCCGCTGGATGCGAGCGGCTCGGGACCGTGACTTGTGGCGCTCTTTGGGGGAGGCCTTTGTCCAGCAGTGGACGCCCCCGGGCTGATGATGATGATGCTAGTAATTTTACCGGTTGTCTTGTCCCCACACCAGAACACAACAAAAAAATAATTCATTAAATTCTTCATCAATAATCATCAGAACAAGTGAACATTCTTTGTGGCGTTGACTACTAAATCCTCGATGAGCACGACCAGTCACAGCACCAAGTTGCCGACAACCGACACACGTAGACGACATCTGTTGACGGGATGAGAAGTTAGTAATAAGCGTAGCGTTACGCCAAAAGCGGGGCATAAGCGGATCTTCAATAGGGAATATGCATGGATTTTTTAGATTGCATTTGTTAACAATATGAAGATACCATAAAAAATATCACTAAAAGTGAAATTAAAATCGGCCAAAATACGGATGATACAAGCATTTTACACCGCACATGCGTCTAGAAACAAGTCAGCCATGAAACTCTATGTTAATTTCTGTTTTGCTTGAAACAGATAGGAACAAATCTTTGTTGGTTTATTTCTTGGTTATTTTTTTAGTTATTAAAAAAAAATCTTGATGGCTAGATTGCAGGAACTAGTTGACGATAGTTGAATCTCGTTGCTGATTTACGAGAAAGTCATATCATAATGCACTGTAATCCGAAAACAGTAGCATTTTAAATTACAACCTGTAGGTATTTTAAATTCAAGTTTAATAAAACTTCTAAAACTATGAAGTTGAAAACTCAATCCGTCTGTCTGTCTGCGAGCTGTATCTCATGATCCGTTATCATAAATTTTAACAGACTGTGTTTCTATTGCCGCTAAACAACAAATAAGTTTTTTGAATTTTTGCTCGACTTTAACACTGTTAAAAGATAAAGATAAAAGAAATTTATTCAGTAAGTAGGCCGCTCGGGCACTTTTACACGTCAAGAATCTACCAGCGCTTCCCAAGAGGAGACCACTGCTGAGAAGAAACGCCGCAAGAAACTCAGCAGTCAGTCATTTGTAACTCATAAACACTAATACAAGAAAACTGACACATTCAATTTTAAAAGTGAGTAATATTATTCCCGTTAAAGCCGAATTCACACAGAAGGCGGGTCGTGCGCGGGAGCGGGCGTATTTCCATTACATTGCTCGTAATACACGCATTCTCCGATAGGCCTTCTCACATAACGCACAATGTAACGACAATACGCCCGCACCCGCGCCCAAACCGCCCTCTGTGGGAATTGCGGTCAAATCAACAAATAACTCGTGTATTTTTTGATAAAAAGAGCCTCGAGTTCCTCCATCTATGGAAATATTAGAAGAGGAAGGCCATGGCAAACGTTTCACGATCAGAACGGGGACCATAAGGAGTACCCTAAGCCGACGCACGTGTAGTAAGAGACTGATGAGTAGGGTTAGGATTTTGGTGGCATTTCGTGGCTCTAGAATCCATGCAGTCGATATTTCCTAATTATTGTTATAACACATTGACCTTCGGTATTATCATATTCAAAAATGAACTACATACATATTTAGTTCGGTTATTTCATACCTATTAATATTTGCTTCTTTGTAACGCTTTCACATCAGAGATATCCTCAATACCAAAATTAATTTAAATCGGTGCGGCCGAATAACGAATAAATGAATTTTGAAATATTAAAATGCTGAAGGTCAAAATCAAAGTGTTATGTATTATAATAATTAGGAAATAGCGACTCCATGGATTCTGGAACCACGATTTGCCACCAAAAGTCCTAACTCTACTTATGAGTATGGAGAAGGCGAGGGAAGTTTGTCTGGATCGTAGCGAGTGGAAGGAAGTGTTCTCTGCCTACCCCCACGGAAAAGAGGCGTGATTATATGTATGTATTCTTCCACTCTTCCACCAGAAATTAAAATGTAGCTGTCACTTGCCACTATATCCTCACCTTAACAACGTAAGCACGTAGCACACCGGGAGCGTTACAAATCATATGTGACAGCGTTTACAGAAGGGTCGTGTCCCAGACGTGCTGAAGACATGAAATGGATACCGCTTGGATATGACAGTCACACGTCTTTATTACTAGAGGAATAAGAGATATTTTACAACCTAAGTGTGGCTTGATAATGGTGAATACACTTGCTTTGTATAGGTGAATTATTTGAGAATTGCGGTATTTAAATAGGTCATCCAACCCAAAAGATTCATGACAAATTAAGAAGGCAGATTGTTTAACGTGGGTCCTACTGGTCAACATAATGACCCCTAAAGTATCAAATGTCCTAAAATCGAACTGTATATTTGTTAATTGTCAATAAGGTACATTATCAAAAGATTGTTACGATTTTGATGAATCAACGTGAGGAAACCTGCATGCAGACAGCTAAGTTATAGGGTTAATTAAAAGATATACAAGACTAGAGGACGCCCGTGACTTCGTCCGCGTAGAATTAGTTTCCCGTCACTCCCCCTATTTCTTCAAGTCCTTTCTTAGTGCCCCCCTAAAATACTCCTTACAAATTTCGTGTCCCAAGGTTTTGGCTTTGCGTTGATCTATTATCGGTCAGTCAGTTTCTCCTTTTAAGTTTATAGATAAGATAAGATATGTAGATAGACATTAGATTTTAGAAAAACAAGCGGCTCGCCCGCGCTTTGCTTAGGTCGCGGAGTTTGAACGATCTAAGCGTACGTACACAGGGACAGACAGACGGCGAGAAGCGACTTTATAAGTACTATGTTAAAATAACGTAGTTAAATATCAAAGACTTGCAAAAGAAATACACAAGTAACATAAAACCATTATTACCAAAATACCATAACCCAGAAACAAAAAGAAACAAACGCAAAATAAAAACCAAAATTGCTCTCGAAACTCACTCAAGAGTTTAACCTAATTGTTTTTTAATAATTATCGTTTTAACCGCTGACTGCAATGATTGATGATTATTTGATTTTGGTGCACCGTGCATCCATGCACCCATGCAGTTTCGTGTCAGGCGAAGCGAGTTTTAGCGTTAACTTGATATTGAGTCCAAAATTAGGGTACTGCAGGTTAATGGAAAAATGAACCACTATGATATTCATCATCATCTGTTCATCAGTCTGCCCGCCACAGCCATTTTGTAAACCTGTTATTGATTTTTATTGTCATTATAAAAAAAACTAAATATTCCATAGTTTAGTAACCAAAATTAAAAAAAATATGTTGTGTATTACGCAGCTGTCCTTGGTTTCATTGACCTTCCTCTGTAGTTTTCTGCGGCGTTTCTTCTCCGCAATGATGGTCTTGTCCGAACCGGTAGTAGATTCACTCTAAATTTCCGAAGTGTAAAAGAGGCAGGACTGATGGCCGATGGGGTCAGAAGGTTCTGGAGTGGCGTCCGCGGACCGAAAGACGAGCTGTAGGTAGGCCTCCAACAAGATGGAGTGACGACCTCGTCAGGATCGCGGGACTGCGGTGGATGCGAAAAGCACAAGACCGGTCTGAGTGGAAAGCCTTGGGGGAGGCCTATGTCCGGCAGTGGACGTCTTTCGGCATGATGAAAAAAGGCGAGTTTACTGAATAAATTGACTTTGTATAACATTAAATCTGCGACAAACTCTGTTTCAAACATGTTTTCATCCGATCAACCGAAAATATCTTTTAGTGACATATTTCAACTTGAATATTTTAGTTTATGTGACTTTTAAGACCACTTTTAGAACGCCAAAATGAAGGAGTACGTATACGAGTTTTTTCCCCTTTTTTCTTCCTATTTGACCGGGCTATAATATGTTTACATCTATTGAAAATCATGTAAGACAAAACAAAATAACTCTAAATAAAAAGCTAGTTTCGGGATAGCAATGACGACGGAACCCTACGATGAGCGAGCAAGCTCTAGCTTGGTTTTTGTTTTTAAATTAGGAATGCTGGCAGTAAACGTGTTAAACTAATTTAGGCATAGGGTCATTAGCCCTATCAAGTGCACCTTCATTTTTAGGCAGGTGATATAATTATCTTGACTTCAAGATTTTTTTTTTAATTTTTTTTTTTAATTTATTTCTTAGGTAATTAAAATACATTTCAAATAAACGAAATTTCGCCAAACTGCGGAACAGTTTGTTGGCGAAGCATGTACACTCCTTATATTAAAAGTTGGTACAGTGTATTTAATAGGTGCTAGACAAACTATTTTGAGTACCTATAACATATTGAAACTTATAAATATAATATAAAAGCAACCTTAACTATTTTCTGAGTGGAAGGTGTTTATTAACCAGGATTTCAATTTACGTTTAAAAACATTTTTATTTTTGCATTCGTCCTCTGAGAAAAGACTGTTGAAAATCCGTGGTATCATATAGCTTCTCGTTCTCTGTCCATAATAATTACAAGCTCTGGGTTCTACAAACTTCTTTCGTGATGCTACCCGGAGACAGCGGTTGTAATTTTTAAATCTTTTAAACTCCAAACACTCGTACTGATCTACAGCTAATAGGTATTTTACCTTTTCATGCACAGGGATGATATTACATTTTTTAAACAAAAGGTTATAGTTTTTACTACAATATTCTTTGGTCTTCTTATCCACTAATAATTTAAGCATTCTACGTTGCAAGTTAAGAATCCTATCTAAGTGCGTTTTGAAGCTGCGCCCATATGCAATAAGGCCGTAGCTAAGCACAGAGTCAGCTAACGCGTGGTACAACGTGATTAACGTTGACCTCTTAAGCACTTTTTTAAGATTGTACATTTTACACAATATAGCTCTTAACTTGTTACATACAGTGTTTATATGGAATTTCCAACTGAAATGGCGGTCAACGGTTAGACCAAGGTACTTGTATCTATCTACGCACTCGAGAACATTACAGTTGCAACACAGTAGGCCATCGTGTAGGCATTTATACGAGTGCCCGACAATCCTAATTTGCTCCTGTTGCTTCCTAATATACGGAGAACAGAGCAGCATACATTTGGTTTTAGCAACATTTAGTACAATACCGTTATCGTGTGACCATTTGAGTATGTTGTCGAGGTCAGCCTGCAGGCGGCCCTGCAGCGCGTCGACATCCCGGCCGGCGCACACCAGGCACGTGTCGTCGGCATACATGTACACGGAGCAGTGCCGCACCACGCGACTCACGCTGTTCACGTGCATGGTGTAGCCCACCGGCCCGAACACCGACCCGGTCGGCACCCCGTACACAACGTCCGCCTCGTCCCCAGTCTCTCCACTGATCTTCGTACACAGTGTTCGATTTTTAAGATAGCAGCGAAACCATTGACTCACTGGACCACGGATCCCGCACTCTTCCATAGCTTCGAGCAGCAGGCCGTGGTCCAGCGTGTCGAATGCTTTTTTGAAATCAATGAACAAGATAGCTACGTACAGCCTTTTATCCAATTTGTCATTCACGTCGTCTGCGAACTGCGACAGAGCCGTCGACGTACTACGCGCAATTCGGAACCCGTGTTGTGCATCTGATATTATACCATGTTTCTCTAAGAAGACACTTATTCTAGGAATAATTACTTTTTCGGTGATTTTATTAATCACAGATAATATAGCGATCGGCCTGTAGTTATTGTAATCCATATGACTTCCCTGCTTAAATATCGGACGAATAATGGTTTTTTTGAGGAATTCGGGATAAAGACCGGTCTGCGCGCACATATTCACGAACCTAGCCAGCACTGGGCTAATTTCTTTTTTAACATATTTAAGGTCCCGCACTCTAATTTTGTCGGCACCCGGCGATTTTTTACAGTCTAAGTGATCTATAATTTTTTCTATTTCTTCCGCCGATACTTTTTTGTACCGAAAACTAACATCGCTCTGAGTTACATATAGTGAACGGTCTAAAAAATTATTATTACAGTGATGCTTTAAATTACTTATCTCTTCTGTAAACGTTTTCGCAAAGTTCGTGCATATGTTTCGCACAGACTCCGTTTTTCCCAAGTGTCTCATAATAACAGAATCCAAATTTTCTTTTTTGTTTCCTAACCATCCATTCAAAATTTCCCAAATTTTTCTACAGTCTCCCTTACATTCGTATATTTGTCTTTTTCTGAATTTGTTTCTTGCCAGTTCAATTAATTTATTTGTTCTATTCCTATGCCGCGTATAATCGAGTCTCAAAACCATGTTTTTCGGACTAGCCTTCCACTTCCTAAATAACTCATCCCTACGTTCTATCATACGTTTTATTGTTTTACTAACCCAAGGCTTTGTTTCACGCTGATTATTATTATCTATCCTAGTTTTACACATTTCATATATTGTGTTAAACACTTTGTGCATTTTATCATATAGTACTAACGGACAGTCAATTAACAATAGATTATTCCAATCAACCTTATCTAATTCACACTTAACTAGTTTATTGTTTAACCCAAACACTACGTTATTATGACTGGACATACCGATGGACGCACGACACTCGGAAACAAAGCTCACTCCCACCATGTAGTGGTCCGACACTTTACACGTGAGCATGTGTGCGGAGGCGCGCGCGCCGCTGCGCACCCACACATGGTCGATGCACGACGCGCTCAGCACTCCGGCGACCATCTCCTCGCGGGTACACTCATTGATAGCGCACTGCAGCCCCCGCTCACACAAGGTGTTTTTGTACCTCTCGACGGTGTTGTTTGTTTCATGTATGTTTATGTTCATGTCCCCAACCACTACCAGGTCTTCCTTTTTAGGTACTTTTTCTGTCAATTTTTCGAGCTCCTCTATGAAACATAACTTATTTGAGTTTGGCGGTCTGTAAATCGCGTATATATGTATACATCTCTCGGGGCCCTTTATTCTACAGTAAAGTGCTTCCATTGAAGTAGATTGAATATTTGTTGTATCTGTATCTAAAGTAGTTTTCACATAAATCAGAAGGCCCCCTCCACGTCGAACTTCTCTCGTGTGTGCAAACATTTCATATCCATTTATATTATAGCACGAAAGTTCCATCTGCCTCACATTTATTTCGGTTAGAATGATTATATCTATCTTATACTCGGCTTCCATTAATAATATTAACAGCTCATTAAAGATCAATTGCAGTGTTTTTGACATTTCCAATCTCAGGACTAAAATCTTAAGACTGCAATTCAAAGATTGCAAATGCGTTGCCAACACTGAGAATTAAGTTGGAATCCCCCTGATTGTTGTGATTTTACCGGTTATCTTATCCCCACACATGAAGCACAAGACTGCCAACACTCCTGCTTGGCGGTAGGTTACAGGGTAAGTGGTAAATAGTAGCGATCCGATAAACCCTGCATTAGGTTTTACCACCACTAAAAGGTAATGTGATGGTAAATGCAAAAGATGGTCATATATCCTTCAATTGGTAATAATAAGTGATTTTTAGGATTTCGTACCCAAGGGGTACCGACGAGACCCTATTACTAAGCCTCCGCTGTATGTGTGTCTCTCTGTATGTTTTCTTATGTATTTCTAATACAATAACAAATGAAATAATAAAAAAACGCTAATGAAATAGCTGCATGTCTTGAACAATTGAAATGAAATTAAAAGGCCATCGTTTAATTTATTTGCACACGAGAATGGTACGCAGCCTTTCATGTGCAAGTCCGACTCGCACTTGGCCAGTTTTTTATCCACTCACTCTTGGTCAGCAATCAAACAAATACAGTGAGCCATTTAACGGTGTTATAATTATGACATGTATTTACAAAAACTTCTATCTTTCTTTACATCGTATAAAATGAAGTCGCTTCCACTTTCTGTTCGCTTAATCTTTCAAACTTCTAAATGCATTTTAGTGCAGTTCATCAGCAATAGATAGAGTGATTCAAGAGGTAGGTTTATAGGTGTAATAAATGATTTATATACGGGTGTTATAGAAAACTCATACCGCTTTTCAGTAAGTTCATCCGCAGTTATTCATTTATGCGGAGAAAAACGCTTCACCAAAAACAAGTACAAACGGAAACTGCAAAAAACTGCACTTTACATTGCAACAGATCAAAATCTATATGCTGTCGTTATTCAATCCGCGTAACATTAAGATCGAGGCGCCTTACACGGCAGCCATCTTGCTTTATTTGGAAACAGCTGATTTATTGGTCGCGAGTGATCTGGATGCGTGGAATAGATACTATATCAGTATTGATCTACGAGTCAGGTTGGTTTGTGCCACTTCGTACCAAAAAGAAACAAAAACAACGAATCTTGGTAGTTATTTATCCGACAAATTTATGCATCGCTCTTCCGAGAGATGACAGACTTAGGGGGGGAAGGTCCTGCCAAGGTGAACTACGCTAACAAGCGATTCTATTCGTTTCGTTTTTAACCAATGGCATCACTGGTAGATCACGTAACTTTTCGTATCACGTCATCTATCAGTGACATAATTGGTTTAAAAACGAAATGAATAGAAACTCTAGCCAGCGTAGTGCATCTTAGCAGGGCCGTCTGATGCGTCATCCCCGTCATCTTTTGACACTATTCTGAACTAGAAAATTGCAGTTATGTACGCATACCACCCGGGTCCAGGGGCCAAAGGTAATCAAGAGGGACTCACTGACCAAGAGCGGCCAGAATACTCACCAAAACCCGATCTACGCCCCACAGCATAGTCTCTCTCATTATGCAGAATGAACGAATGTTACCGACTGTCAATTGTTTTTAAATACTTATCATAGAAATTGGAATGCAATTGTTGTTGCCCACCGTGCTTTCACCGAAGGGGTCCTGCGGAAGACCAGCGCTGGCTGTAAAGCTAGCAACAAGCTGAGCAGGGTCCGTTTCGTGACAAAGTGTGTTTTTTTATTTATTAGTTTTTTTTTTGTATGTGTTATTTTTTGTCGCGAATAAAGACTTGAACTTGAAAAAGAAACACACGCACTGTGCTAAAAAAGCGAGCAGTTACCTTGGCTGTTTGGAATTTTTGTCTTGGTCCTTTTGATTTTGTATGCAAATTGACGGAATTTTTAAGAAAAATATAGACATGGACGGAAAGTGTTTTCATATGGTTTTTTTACTCCTAGGAGTAAAATGAGGCTCTTTCCGTTTTTGTCTTTCAATCGGAAAATCGTTTTTCCGAGCATGTTTGAGAAAAATTAAGATTGTTATACAACTGTAACATTGCAATAAATTACAACTAGTCACCGGGACCTAAGAGGACTAAGCCTTGCTTCGTACGGTCCTGTTTTTTACCCCTAGCTAATATGTTACCCTATTAAGGCCCAATGATATGCGAGGCTTGCGTTTATTTCATACTATGTCCATAAGTTCTGAGTGATTGAAACATGCATCTTACAAGTTAAATTGCGGGCGTGGCGAGGAATTTGAATATTAACCCAACTGCAATTTGTCCTTTCTAATTAGATTTAAATGTTTTCCTGCGACGCGTTTTTTACACACATTAACCTGCTTTCTAAGCTGAGCAACCATTTAGTTTGTAGGATTTAAAGCATAGGATAAGTTTGACAGCAAGCGACATGATTCTTAGGAGCAATGTTCTTGAAGTATGAACACAAATAATGACAAATGCTTAGTGTAAAAACTTCGTTATCCTTTTGTTTTCTGAATGTTCATCCGACACCAACAACATCCTTCAAAATCAATATCTGATTAACCTGCTTGTATTTTACGAGTAATCCTTACAAGATATGGGGTTGCGGATGATAGGATCTTGTGCAGGGTCCGTCCGGATCGCTACCACCCTCTTATCCATAAACCTACCGCCAAACAGCAGTGTTCCCATTGTTGTGTTCCAGTTTGGGGATAAGACAGCCGGTGTAAAGACTAGCATATAGGCATTCCATCTTATTCCTCAGGGTTGGCAACGCATTTGCAGTCTTTGGCTTGCAGTCTTGTGAATGCGAATGTCTATGGGTCACAGTTTCCACTTACCATCAGGTAGCCTGTGTGCTAGTTTGCCTACTCTATACCACAAAAAAAAAACAATCTTCTGGAAATGAAGTCTACTTTTTACATCTCCGCTGCATACTGCCATTATTTTTCCAGCATGCAGAAACGGGCCCCGGAGTCTCCTGGGCGAGGTAGCTGGCGTCTCTTAGAGCACAAAGGCGCCACACATATTGCTGGACGCATCCGAAGTTCTTCTGCTTCAGCACAAGGAACCACCATGCCGTTGTCAATGAGAAGTTATTCTTTATTATTCTTCTGTCCTCCTTCATTAGGACGATACATTATTCGAGTGCTACCGAATCCAGCAAACTTGACTGGAACTCCACTGACTGAATTTGACTAGTACTTTTTCGATGAGAATAATTCCAATGTCATATAAAGGTCCTCTAGTGTCAAATATTGGTATATGGATACTTTATAATAATTGCGAATATTTTAGTAATGTTTCGTGCTAGTGTGAATTCTGCACATCGTATTCGTATGGGGATGTTTTCTAAACAGGAGCTAGCGGTTATGACCCAGGTTGAGGCAATGAGGCTTCCGCTGCAGAATCTATGCATGGAGCCGGTGGCCATTTTTAGACTTTCCGCAAAAGGGAATTTAATTAGCTGGTCTGCTTCCCCTTGGTATACGCGAGGCAAACTTTTTGTGGCTACCACTTTTATTCTCAAAACATAAAGAATAAAGACAACTAGTTGTTATTCCACTGCTGTAAATAATTTGATTGAAACTTATAAACAAACTAGTGAAGTGTAGACACTGGCTTGGTAAGTTGTTTTCATTTTAATTGTTAGTGCCGTCTAGTGAAACTGTGGTTTATTTGCTTATTTGCATAAGTTAGTTCTTTGGTTTTGGAACTGATGTAAGTAAAATATTTTACGTCTCATTTTAAATCGTTTTTTTCCTTTATTTGGATTATTTCCCAGGTTTTAAAGAACAGTTAAAGGCTCTATACTACTTGGTGAAACCATATTACATTCGAAATGTTTTCATTTTTTTAGTACAAGTCAGTCTTCACATCCGTCTTTTAAGGTGCTTAGGTAATGCAAGTTATGGTTATTTTTTAAATATTTATAAACATATTGGAACTCTCAACAAGTTCATGGAAAGCTCATGGAATTGTTTGTGACACCATGTCTGTTGAATTAATTACCGCATACAATCGTAAAGCAATTATACTGAAAATAGACTAGTTTGAATAATTAGGTACGGTTGACTATTTGGAATGGTAGACATTGAGCACACATTTTTTTTTATGGCTAGTATAACACACGAGCCACCACTTGATAGTAAGTGGGATCAGATCCATTGACATTTGAATTTTCGAGACTACAATCTAAAGACTGCAGTTGTAAGACCTCAAATGCGTTCCCAACCCCGGAAACTAAGATTTCATGCCTTTAGCGTGTATTTTCTCAGGTTGTCTTATTCCCACATCACACAACAATGCCAACACTGTTGCTTGCCAATGTGTTAAAAGATAAGACAGAGATAATTGAGTTTATCGATATAGGCGATACCTAGCTGTCATTAAATTTTGCTCCGCATATTCCGAGGTGTTTCCAAGCAACTTATTTTTAAATTATAGAAAACAGCCATCCATTCAAAATTTCCCAAATTTTTCTACAGTCTCCCTTACATTCGTATATTTGTCTTTTTCTGAATTTGTTTCTTGCCAGTTCAATTAATTTATTTGTTCTATTCCTATGCCGCGTATAATCGAGTCTCAAAACCATGTTTTTCGGACTAGCCTTCCACTTCCTAAATAACTCATCCCTACGTTCTATCATACGTTTTATTGTTTTACTAACCCAAGGCTTTGTTTCACGCTGATTATTATTATCTATCCTAGTTTTACACATTTCATATATTGTGTTAAACACTTTGTGCATTTTATCATATAGTACTAACGGACAGTCAATTAACAATAGATTATTCCAATCAACCTTATCTAATTCACACTTAACTAGTTTATTGTTTAACCCAAACACTACGTTATTATGACTGGACATACCGATGGACGCACGACACTCGGAAACAAAGCTCACTCCCACCATGTAGTGGTCCGACACTTTACACGTGAGCATGTGTGCGGAGGCGCGCGCGCCGCTGCGCACCCACACATGGTCGATGCACGACGCGCTCAGCACTCCGGCGACCATCTCCTCGCGGGTACACTCATTGATAGCGCACTGCAGCCCCCGCTCACACAAGGTGTTTTTGTACCTCTCGACGGTGTTGTTTGTTTCATGTATGTTTATGTTCATGTCCCCAACCACTACCAGGTCTTCCTTTTTAGGTACTTTTTCTGTCAATTTTTCGAGCTCCTCTATGAAACATAACTTATTTGAGTTTGGCGGTCTGTAAATCGCGTATATATGTATACATCTCTCGGGGCCCTTTATTCTACAGTAAAGTGCTTCCATTGAAGTAGATTGAATATTTGTTGTATCTGTATCTAAAGTAGTTTTCACATAAATCAGAAGGCCCCCTCCACGTCGAACTTCTCTCGTGTGTGCAAACATTTCATATCCATTTATATTATAGCACGAAAGTTCCATCTGCCTCACATTTATTTCGGTTAGAATGATTATATCTATCTTATACTCGGCTTCCATTAATAATATTAACAGCTCATTAAAGATCAATTGCAGTGTTTTTGACATTTCCAATCTCAGGACTAAAATCTTAAGACTGCAATTCAAAGATTGCAAATGCGTTGCCAACACTGAGAATTAAGTTGGAATCCCCCTGATTGTTGTGATTTTACCGGTTATCTTATCCCCACACATGAAGCACAAGACTGCCAACACTCCTGCTTGGCGGTAGGTTACAGGGTAAGTGGTAAATAGTAGCGATCCGATAAACCCTGCATTAGGTTTTACCACCACTAAAAGGTAATGTGATGGTAAATGCAAAAGATGGTCATATATCCTTCAATTGGTAATAATAAGTGATTTTTAGGATTTCGTACCCAAGGGGTACCGACGAGACCCTATTACTAAGCCTCCGCTGTATGTGTGTCTCTCTGTATGTTTTCTTATGTATTTCTAATACAATAACAAATGAAATAATAAAAAAACGCTAATGAAATAGCTGCATGTCTTGAACAATTGAAATGAAATTAAAAGGCCATCGTTTAATTTATTTGCACACGAGAATGGTACGCAGCCTTTCATGTGCAAGTCCGACTCGCACTTGGCCAGTTTTTTATCCACTCACTCTTGGTCAGCAATCAAACAAATACAGTGAGCCATTTAACGGTGTTATAATTATGACATGTATTTACAAAAACTTCTATCTTTCTTTACATCGTATAAAATGAAGTCGCTTCCACTTTCTGTTCGCTTAATCTTTCAAACTTCTAAATGCATTTTAGTGCAGTTCATCAGCAATAGATAGAGTGATTCAAGAGGTAGGTTTATAGGTGTAATAAATGATTTATATCGTCGGCTTAGTGCAAGAAGTCATTAAAGGCATAAAGTTACTAAGTACAGGTACAAACACAGGCGGATTCGCCACGACTTACTCTTTCTAACGCACTGACCCATTTCTTTTTACGTTAAGTAATTTCGATGTTACAGCAATGACATTAAGTCATTAATTTCAATTTTTGCTTTATTGATTTGACGGAAATGGTTTATGACCATTAGTTACTTTAATCAAAACATCTTTTTCTATTTTTACACATTTTATTACGTTTGAATATTCACTAATGTTACTTATTAACTTTAAAAAATAAAATAATATGAATATCGCTCTGAAAGTATTTGAGCTAGAATTCATTATATGCATATAGTTACTTTTAGCAAACAGTAAAACGAAAAAATTTTTTATTATAACGCTTTAATGATTTTTAACAAAATAAGCATTGGATGCATATTACTACTTTTACTTAAGTATAAAATAACTAAAGTACATTATACAGTTTAAAAAAAATAGGAAACAGCATTAATGGCAGCCAGAATGATTTTTTAAAGTAATCAATGATAGTTATCGATTTTAGTTGTGTCCAAAGATACGTAATTCAAGTGATTAAATTATGGTTAATGACTTTTGACAAATAAGTTGTTTCAATTTAAACACCTTTAGTGAAATTATTCTTGCTCTGATAAGTTCATATTTCAACTCTTTTATGCCTACCTACGAGTACATCTTGCTCTCGCGGTAACGCGCCACTCGTTCGGTCATCGCGATCGAAGTCATACCGTTGCAGCTGCGACCAGGGATGGTCGTTATGCGAGAAGGTAGTGACTTCTTACAAAATGAAGCGAAATAATATTAACATTAAGGCAGGACGAGGATCTTTGATGCTAGAAAAGATTCTAAATAAAGCGAATGAAGAGCGTTTGTACCTATTGTCATTAAATTATAATAAGATACGTTCAATTTGCTTATGCTGTTAAGTTATAGTGTAGGTAAGTAAGTACTTAGTTAAGTATTTCATTTGCAAAAGACTGATTTTACACGATGGGCGAGATTTTGTATAGGTACCTAGGTTTTGTTTTGACCATCACCGGAGGCGAATAGTGTTTATTTATATCTCATAATAAAGATCACAAATGCGGATTTAATTACTTAAAAAATATGTCCTCTAAATGTCGTCCCCTACACGTGCACATTCATCAAAACGGAGCCTCGCGTTTTGTACCACTCGTAGCATATTCTGCGTAATGTTGTTGATTTCGATAGCAATATTTTTTTGGAAATCACCTATATTTAGACCGTGGGTTGTTATTAAAAGCTCTGGTTTTGAGATACCCCCATCGAAACAAATCCATAGGGGTCAAATCGGGCAATCTCAGCGGCCACGGATTTCTCCAAAGCAGTTTATCAATTTTCGAGGGAAATGTTCGCGAAGCACGTTCATCGACAGTGTGGCCATGTGTGGTGTAGCACCATCCTGCTGAAGCCAGGCGTGTGATTAATAGGACGGATGTACAAGCAATTTAGGCAAAAATTAATCGTCTATCATTTTCCTATAGTTTTCACTACCTATTTACATTTTACTGCTAGGCATTTTCAAAAAAATAACCCCCAATAATTCTATTCAAGGATGAGGTTCTGACCATTGAAACAAGATGAAAATAAAATTCGCAATATTGAACCGTGTAATCCCGCCAAATGTCAAAACCCATTTTTTTTTATTCTAAAAATGTCTTTTGGAAAATATAAAAAATCTGCCACCGGCCACCCTGTATAAAATGTATTTTACTTTTGATCTTAATGGGTGACAATCAGAATGCTGATTTGAAACTACGGTCTTTGTCGGATATTAAAAATGGCTTAGAGTCACCTAGACACATTCAAGCACAGAAAGATACGCCGCCAGTCCTTCTTACGAATATTAAGGAAGTAGAACAGTTTACGGTTTGCTAAAAATGTGCAATGAAAAAATAATACCCGCGGAACTTCACCACTGGTACCGGAACTTGCCAGCCAAAGAGTATCGTTATTATGTCCCTGAAGAAATGTCTTCTAACTCAGAAGACGTGGAGTAAAAAAGATGGACGTCAAGGGTTTTTTTTTACTCTTTTTCGTACCTACTGTATTAGTTCAATCAAAAGCTGATGTCATTATTTAAATTTTTAGAAGTTTTCACGTTTTACCTATACCTACTAATAGTGCTTGCTGTTGTCTGGAATTATTATAATATTAAGTTCGTCTATCAACAATGAATATTTCATTATTATTTTAGTTCGAAGTTAAAAATAACGTCATTACGAGAATTTCGTGTTATTTTTGTGGTCTTGCAGACTTTATAATCTATGAAGTAGAATTAAATAAATCTGTTTATTCGTTGTTGATTAATAAGTAATATTTATAATGCTTCTAAGTTAACAATTACGACTGATTAAACCAATTTTGTTATAGAAAACTATGTTTCCCGAGTTATTTGTAATGAAAATAAAAAATAACTAATTGTAAGTTCCCTTAAGAGCGAGAAAGACCAAAAGTCACTAACTACATATTTAGGCTTTTAAAAAAGTTATTTGACTTTATTGTACAAAGTTTTTAATTGGATTTAATAGTAAATACATTTAGCGAACCATTGATGTTTAATTTTTAAATCTAGAACCGAACCTATTACAATTATGGTCATTTGACTGTGTCAAAACTTTGAGCCCGTTTTTCTCCGACTTGACTTTTTGTTAGTTAATGACTTCTTGCACTAAGCCGACGATATACGGGTGTTATAGAAAACTCATACCGCTTTTCAGTAAGTTCATCCGCAGTTATTCATTTATGCGGAGAAAAACGCTTCACCAAAAACAAGTACAAACGGAAACTGCAAAAAACTGCACTTTACATTGCAACAGATCAAAATCTATATGCTGTCGTTATTCAATCCGCGTAACATTAAGATCGAGGCGCCTTACACGGCAGCCATCTTGCTTTATTTGGAAACAGCTGATTTATTGGTCGCGAGTGATCTGGATGCGTGGAATAGATACTATATCAGTATTGATCTACGAGTCAGGTTGGTTTGTGCCACTTCGTACCAAAAAGAAACAAAAACAACGAATCTTGGTAGTTATTTATCCGACAAATTTATGCATCGCTCTTCCGAGAGATGACAGACTTAGGGGGGGAAGGTCCTGCCAAGGTGAACTACGCTAACAAGCGATTCTATTCGTTTCGTTTTTAACCAATGGCATCACTGGTAGATCACGTAACTTTTCGTATCACGTCATCTATCAGTGACATAATTGGTTTAAAAACGAAATGAATAGAAACTCTAGCCAGCGTAGTGCATCTTAGCAGGGCCGTCTGATGCGTCATCCCCGTCATCTTTTGACACTATTCTGAACTAGAAAATTGCAGTTATGTACGCATACCACCCGGGTCCAGGGGCCAAAGGTAATCAAGAGGGACTCACTGACCAAGAGCGGCCAGAATACTCACCAAAACCCGATCTACGCCCCACAGCATAGTCTCTCTCATTATGCAGAATGAACGAATGTTACCGACTGTCAATTGTTTTTAAATACTTATCATAGAAATTGGAATGCAATTGTTGTTGCCCACCGTGCTTTCACCGAAGGGGTCCTGCGGAAGACCAGCGCTGGCTGTAAAGCTAGCAACAAGCTGAGCAGGGTCCGTTTCGTGACAAAGTGTGTTTTTTTATTTATTAGTTTTTTTTTTGTATGTGTTATTTTTTGTCGCGAATAAAGACTTGAACTTGAAAAAGAAACACACGCACTGTGCTAAAAAAGCGAGCAGTTACCTTGGCTGTTTGGAATTTTTGTCTTGGTCCTTTTGATTTTGTATGCAAATTGACGGAATTTTTAAGAAAAATATAGACATGGACGGAAAGTGTTTTCATATGGTTTTTTTACTCCTAGGAGTAAAATGAGGCTCTTTCCGTTTTTGTCTTTCAATCGGAAAATCGTTTTTCCGAGCATGTTTGAGAAAAATTAAGATTGTTATACAACTGTAACATTGCAATAAATTACAACTAGTCACCGGGACCTAAGAGGACTAAGCCTTGCTTCGTACGGTCCTGTTTTTTACCCCTAGCTAATATGTTACCCTATTAAGGCCCAATGATATGCGAGGCTTGCGTTTATTTCATACTATGTCCATAAGTTCTGAGTGATTGAAACATGCATCTTACAAGTTAAATTGCGGGCGTGGCGAGGAATTTGAATATTAACCCAACTGCAATTTGTCCTTTCTAATTAGATTTAAATGTTTTCCTGCGACGCGTTTTTTACACACATTAACCTGCTTTCTAAGCTGAGCAACCATTTAGTTTGTAGGATTTAAAGCATAGGATAAGTTTGACAGCAAGCGACATGATTCTTAGGAGCAATGTTCTTGAAGTATGAACACAAATAATGACAAATGCTTAGTGTAAAAACTTCGTTATCCTTTTGTTTTCTGAATGTTCATCCGACACCAACAACATCCTTCAAAATCAATATCTGATTAACCTGCTTGTATTTTACGAGTAATCCTTACAAGATATGGGGTTGCGGATGATAGGATCTTGTGCAGGGTCCGTCCGGATCGCTACCACCCTCTTATCCATAAACCTACCGCCAAACAGCAGTGTTCCCATTGTTGTGTTCCAGTTTGGGGATAAGACAGCCGGTGTAAAGACTAGCATATAGGCATTCCATCTTATTCCTCAGGGTTGGCAACGCATTTGCAGTCTTTGGCTTGCAGTCTTGTGAATGCGAATGTCTATGGGTCACAGTTTCCACTTACCATCAGGTAGCCTGTGTGCTAGTTTGCCTACTCTATACCACAAAAAAAAAACAATCTTCTGGAAATGAAGTCTACTTTTTACATCTCCGCTGCATACTGCCATTATTTTTCCAGCATGCAGAAACGGGCCCCGGAGTCTCCTGGGCGAGGTAGCTGGCGTCTCTTAGAGCACAAAGGCGCCACACATATTGCTGGACGCATCCGAAGTTCTTCTGCTTCAGCACAAGGAACCACCATGCCGTTGTCAATGAGAAGTTATTCTTTATTATTCTTCTGTCCTCCTTCATTAGGACGATACATTATTCGAGTGCTACCGAATCCAGCAAACTTGTCTGGAACTCCACTGACTGAATTTGACTAGTACTTTTTCGATGAGAATAATTCCAATGTCATATAAAGGTCCTCTAGTGTCAAATATTGGTATATGGATACTTTATAATAATTGCGAATATTTTAGTAATGTTTCGTGCTAGTGTGAATTCTGCACATCGTATTCGTATGGGGATGTTTTCTAAACAGGAGCTAGCGGTTATGACCCAGGTTGAGGCAATGAGGCTTCCGCTGCAGAATCTATGCATGGAGCCGGTGGCCATTTTTAGACTTTCCGCAAAAGGGAATTTAATTAGCTGGTCTGCTTCCCCTTGGTATACGCGAGGCAAACTTTTTGTAGCTACCACTTTTATTCTCAAAACATAAAGAATAAAGACAACTAGTTGTTATTCCACTGCTGTAAATAATTTGATTGAAACTTATAAACAAACTAGTGAAGTGTAGACACTGGCTTGGTAAGTTGTTTTCATTTTAATTGTTAGTGCCGTCTAGTGAAACTGTGGTTTATTTGCTTATTTGCATAAGTTAGTTCTTTGGTTTTGGAACTGATGTAAGTAAAATATTTTACGTCTCATTTTAAATCGTTTTTTTCCTTTATTTGGATTATTTCCCAGGTTTTAAAGAACAGTTAAAGGCTCTATACTACTTGGTGAAACCATATTACATTCGAAATGTTTTCATTTTTTTAGTACAAGTCAGTCTTCACATCCGTCTTTTAAGGTGCTTAGGTAATGCAAGTTATGGTTATTTTTTAAATATTTATAAACATATTGGAACTCTCAACAAGTTCATGGAAAGCTCATGGAATTGTTTGTGACACCATGTCTGTTGAATTAATTACCGCATACAATCGTAAAGCAATTATACTGAAAATAGACTAGTTTGAATAATTAGGTACGGTTGACTATTTGGAATGGTAGACATTGAGCACACATTTTTTTTTATGGCTAGTATAACACACGAGCCACCACTTGATAGTAAGTGGGATCAGATCCATTGACATTTGAATTTTCGAGACTACAATCTAAAGACTGCAGTTGTAAGACCTCAAATGCGTTCCCAACCCCGGAAACTAAGATTTCATGCCTTTAGCGTGTATTTTCTCAGGTTGTCTTATTCCCACATCACACAACAATGCCAACACTGTTGCTTGCCAATGTGTTAAAAGATAAGACAGAGATAATTGAGTTTATCGATATAGGCGATACCTAGCTGTCATTAAATTTTGCTCCGCATATTCCGAGGTGTTTCCAAGCAACTTATTTTTAAATTATAGAAAACAGCCATCCATTCAAAATTTCCCAAATTTTTCTAGTCTCCCTTACATTCGTATATTTGTCTTTTTCTGAATTTGTTTCTTGCCAGTTCAATTAATTTATTTGTTCTATTCCTATGCCGCGTATAATCGAGTCTCAAAACCATGTTTTTCGGACTAGCCTTCCACTTCCTAAATAACTCATCCCTACGTTCTATCATACGTTTTATTGTTTTACTAACCCAAGGCTTTGTTTCACGCTGATTATTATTATCTATCCTAGTTTTACACATTTCATATATTGTGTTAAACACTTTGTGCATTTTATCATATAGTACTAACGGACAGTCAATTAACAATAGATTATTCCAATCAACCTTATCTAATTCACACTTAACTAGTTTATTGTTTAACCCAAACACTACGTTATTATGACTGGACATACCGATGGACGCACGACACTCGGAAACAAAGCTCACTCCCACCATGTAGTGGTCCGACACTTTACACGTGAGCATGTGTGCGGAGGCGCGCGCGCCGCTGCGCACCCACACATGGTCGATGCACGACGCGCTCAGCACTCCGGCGACCATCTCCTCGCGGGTACACTCATTGATAGCGCACTGCAGCCCCCGCTCACACAAGGTGTTTTTGTACCTCTCGACGGTGTTGTTTGTTTCATGTATGTTTATGTTCATGTCCCCAACCACTACCAGGTCTTCCTTTTTAGGTACTTTTTCTGTCAATTTTTCGAGCTCCTCTATGAAACATAACTTATTTGAGTTTGGCGGTCTGTAAATCGCGTATATATGTATACATCTCTCGGGGCCCTTTATTCTACAGTAAAGTGCTTCCATTGAAGTAGATTGAATATTTGTTGTATCTGTATCTAAAGTAGTTTTCACATAAATCAGAAGGCCCCCTCCACGTCGAACTTCTCTCGTGTGTGCAAACATTTCATATCCATTTATATTATAGCACGAAAGTTCCATCTGCCTCACATTTATTTCGGTTAGAATGATTATATCTATCTTATACTCGGCTTCCATTAATAATATTAACAGCTCATTAAAGATCAATTGCAGTGTTTTTGACATTTCCAATCTCAGGACTAAAATCTTAAGACTGCAATTCAAAGATTGCAAATGCGTTGCCAACACTGAGAATTAAGTTGGAATCCCCCTGATTGTTGTGATTTTACCGGTTATCTTATCCCCACACATGAAGCACAAGACTGCCAACACTCCTGCTTGGCGGTAGGTTACAGGGTAAGTGGTAAATAGTAGCGATCCGATAAACCCTGCATTAGGTTTTACCACCACTAAAAGGTAATGTGATGGTAAATGCAAAAGATGGTCATATATCCTTCAATTGGTAATAATAAGTGATTTTTAGGATTTCGTACCCAAGGGGTACCGACGAGACCCTATTACTAAGCCTCCGCTGTATGTGTGTCTCTCTGTATGTTTTCTTATGTATTTCTAATACAATAACAAATGAAATAATAAAAAAACGCTAATGAAATAGCTGCATGTCTTGAACAATTGAAATGAAATTAAAAGGCCATCGTTTAATTTATTTGCACACGAGAATGGTACGCAGCCTTTCATGTGCAAGTCCGACTCGCACTTGGCCAGTTTTTTATCCACTCACTCTTGGTCAGCAATCAAACAAATACAGTGAGCCATTTAACGGTGTTATAATTATGACATGTATTTACAAAAACTTCTATCTTTCTTTACATCGTATAAAATGAAGTCGCTTCCACTTTCTGTTCGCTTAATCTTTCAAACTTCTAAATGCATTTTAGTGCAGTTCATCAGCAATAGATAGAGTGATTCAAGAGGTAGGTTTATAGGTGTAATAAATGATTTATATACGGGTGTTATAGAAAACTCATACCGCTTTTCAGTAAGTTCATCCGCAGTTATTCATTTATGCGGAGAAAAACGCTTCACCAAAAACAAGTACAAACGGAAACTGCAAAAAACTGCACTTTACATTGCAACAGATCAAAATCTATATGCTGTCGTTATTCAATCCGCGTAACATTAAGATCGAGGCGCCTTACACGGCAGCCATCTTGCTTTATTTGGAAACAGCTGATTTATTGGTCGCGAGTGATCTGGATGCGTGGAATAGATACTATATCAGTATTGATCTACGAGTCAGGTTGGTTTGTGCCACTTCGTACCAAAAAGAAACAAAAACAACGAATCTTGGTAGTTATTTATCCGACAAATTTATGCATCGCTCTTCCGAGAGATGACAGACTTAGGGGGGGAAGGTCCTGCCAAGGTGAACTACGCTAACAAGCGATTCTATTCGTTTCGTTTTTAACCAATGGCATCACTGGTAGATCACGTAACTTTTCGTATCACGTCATCTATCAGTGACATAATTGGTTTAAAAACGAAATGAATAGAAACTCTAGCCAGCGTAGTGCATCTTAGCAGGGCCGTCTGATGCGTCATCCCCGTCATCTTTTGACACTATTCTGAACTAGAAAATTGCAGTTATGTACGCATACCACCCGGGTCCAGGGGCCAAAGGTAATCAAGAGGGACTCACTGACCAAGAGCGGCCAGAATACTCACCAAAACCCGATCTACGCCCCACAGCATAGTCTCTCTCATTATGCAGAATGAACGAATGTTACCGACTGTCAATTGTTTTTAAATACTTATCATAGAAATTGGAATGCAATTGTTGTTGCCCACCGTGCTTTCACCGAAGGGGTCCTGCGGAAGACCAGCGCTGGCTGTAAAGCTAGCAACAAGCTGAGCAGGGTCCGTTTCGTGACAAAGTGTGTTTTTTTATTTATTAGTTTTTTTTTTGTATGTGTTATTTTTTGTCGCGAATAAAGACTTGAACTTGAAAAAGAAACACACGCACTGTGCTAAAAAAGCGAGCAGTTACCTTGGCTGTTTGGAATTTTTGTCTTGGTCCTTTTGATTTTGTATGCAAATTGACGGAATTTTTAAGAAAAATATAGACATGGACGGAAAGTGTTTTCATATGGTTTTTTTACTCCTAGGAGTAAAATGAGGCTCTTTCCGTTTTTGTCTTTCAATCGGAAAATCGTTTTTCCGAGCATGTTTGAGAAAAATTAAGATTGTTATACAACTGTAACATTGCAATAAATTACAACTAGTCACCGGGACCTAAGAGGACTAAGCCTTGCTTCGTACGGTCCTGTTTTTTACCCCTAGCTAATATGTTACCCTATTAAGGCCCAATGATATGCGAGGCTTGCGTTTATTTCATACTATGTCCATAAGTTCTGAGTGATTGAAACATGCATCTTACAAGTTAAATTGCGGGCGTGGCGAGGAATTTGAATATTAACCCAACTGCAATTTGTCCTTTCTAATTAGATTTAAATGTTTTCCTGCGACGCGTTTTTTACACACATTAACCTGCTTTCTAAGCTGAGCAACCATTTAGTTTGTAGGATTTAAAGCATAGGATAAGTTTGACAGCAAGCGACATGATTCTTAGGAGCAATGTTCTTGAAGTATGAACACAAATAATGACAAATGCTTAGTGTAAAAACTTCGTTATCCTTTTGTTTTCTGAATGTTCATCCGACACCAACAACATCCTTCAAAATCAATATCTGATTAACCTGCTTGTATTTTACGAGTAATCCTTACAAGATATGGGGTTGCGGATGATAGGATCTTGTGCAGGGTCCGTCCGGATCGCTACCACCCTCTTATCCATAAACCTACCGCCAAACAGCAGTGTTCCCATTGTTGTGTTCCAGTTTGGGGATAAGACAGCCGGTGTAAAGACTAGCATATAGGCATTCCATCTTATTCCTCAGGGTTGGCAACGCATTTGCAGTCTTTGGCTTGCAGTCTTGTGAATGCGAATGTCTATGGGTCACAGTTTCCACTTACCATCAGGTAGCCTGTGTGCTAGTTTGCCTACTCTATACCACAAAAAAAAAACAATCTTCTGGAAATGAAGTCTACTTTTTACATCTCCGCTGCATACTGCCATTATTTTTCCAGCATGCAGAAACGGGCCCCGGAGTCTCCTGGGCGAGGTAGCTGGCGTCTCTTAGAGCACAAAGGCGCCACACATATTGCTGGACGCATCCGAAGTTCTTCTGCTTCAGCACAAGGAACCACCATGCCGTTGTCAATGAGAAGTTATTCTTTATTATTCTTCTGTCCTCCTTCATTAGGACGATACATTATTCGAGTGCTACCGAATCCAGCAAACTTGACTGGAACTCCACTGACTGAATTTGACTAGTACTTTTTCGATGAGAATAATTCCAATGTCATATAAAGGTCCTCTAGTGTCAAATATTGGTATATGGATACTTTATAATAATTGCGAATATTTTAGTAATGTTTCGTGCTAGTGTGAATTCTGCACATCGTATTCGTATGGGGATGTTTTCTAAACAGGAGCTAGCGGTTATGACCCAGGTTGAGGCAATGAGGCTTCCGCTGCAGAATCTATGCATGGAGCCGGTGGCCATTTTTAGACTTTCCGCAAAAGGGAATTTAATTAGCTGGTCTGCTTCCCCTTGGTATACGCGAGGCAAACTTTTTGTGGCTACCACTTTTATTCTCAAAACATAAAGAATAAAGACAACTAGTTGTTATTCCACTGCTGTAAATAATTTGATTGAAACTTATAAACAAACTAGTGAAGTGTAGACACTGGCTTGGTAAGTTGTTTTCATTTTAATTGTTAGTGCCGTCTAGTGAAACTGTGGTTTATTTGCTTATTTGCATAAGTTAGTTCTTTGGTTTTGGAACTGATGTAAGTAAAATATTTTACGTCTCATTTTAAATCGTTTTTTTCCTTTATTTGGATTATTTCCCAGGTTTTAAAGAACAGTTAAAGGCTCTATACTACTTGGTGAAACCATATTACATTCGAAATGTTTTCATTTTTTTAGTACAAGTCAGTCTTCACATCCGTCTTTTAAGGTGCTTAGGTAATGCAAGTTATGGTTATTTTTTAAATATTTATAAACATATTGGAACTCTCAACAAGTTCATGGAAAGCTCATGGAATTGTTTGTGACACCATGTCTGTTGAATTAATTACCGCATACAATCGTAAAGCAATTATACTGAAAATAGACTAGTTTGAATAATTAGGTACGGTTGACTATTTGGAATGGTAGACATTGAGCACACATTTTTTTTTATGGCTAGTATAACACACGAGCCACCACTTGATAGTAAGTGGGATCAGATCCATTGACATTTGAATTTTCGAGACTACAATCTAAAGACTGCAGTTGTAAGACCTCAAATGCGTTCCCAACCCCGGAAACTAAGATTTCATGCCTTTAGCGTGTATTTTCTCAGGTTGTCTTATTCCCACATCACACAACAATGCCAACACTGTTGCTTGCCAATGTGTTAAAAGATAAGACAGAGATAATTGAGTTTATCGATATAGGCGATACCTAGCTGTCATTAAATTTTGCTCCGCATATTCCGAGGTGTTTCCAAGCAACTTTTTTTTATGCTTGCAAAGTAACCATCGTGACACTACAGATCGTGGCCACCATTACATTCAAACACTAATTGTAATGTCGACCACGTGGTAGCGTGTCTAGAGCTCGTTTAGGAGAGATATCGAGCACCCAACAGTAGAAATATAGCCCGGATAAAAGGTCGTATGTTAATGAGTAAGCTGCACACAAAATGTCTTTTTAATTGGACGACGTAAACAAGTGTGGGAACCTTAGATATAACGGTCAAAAGACATTCTTGTTGTCTATTGACAAATAGTTTGTATTCGTAAAATAATATGATTTTACTTTGATCTGCGCTGATTCCACTTGGTAAATCCATATTGCTATTGCTATGTTATATTGAGTCCCGTGTGGTTCTCGGGTTAGAATGCTACTTCATGTCTTCCCGTGGATGTCGTAAGGCGGCGTTGTTAAGTAAGGCGAAGGGTTTGCAACAAACATCTTAAAGCCTATCTGTGCAAAATGTTGTTATAGAATTATCAACAAGTTTTTAGAGTTACAATACAATACAATACAAATACTCTTTATTGAACACCAAAAAACAAAAAACACGGAACAGTACATTTTAAACTATAGGTATACAACAGGCGGTCTTACCGCTAAATAGCGATCTCTTCCAGACAACCTTGGACAGAGAAATCATGAAAGACAAAGATACATGGCAGGTGGTGTAAACTACCTTCTTCAGAACCCAAACTAACACTTTTATGATAAAATCTACTTACACATATATAAACTACATACACATACATACATAAAGTAAATGAGATTAATAAATACATACTCAATACACACTAAATACATATTATTATACATCAACATAATATACACATACATAAATTATAGAAATCAGCCAAACAAAGATAACACCCGAGGTGATAGTATTTAAGAAAAATAAAAGAAATAATAGAGATAGAGTGATTGTGATTGTGTTGTGATAGTGTGTTGATTGGGATAGACGAAAAAAAATGACGCACGGTTTCAACGTCCTAGTTCGAAAGAATAGATGGTTTTATTAGAGCAATTTCATCAATTTTGTATTAGACCCAATAGTTTTGTTGTAATCTTTTTAGTTATTCAGTAGAAATTTTATGGATGACATGATAGTTTTCAATTTCGGATGGCATTTTCTATTAAATTACAACAATTAAACGATATCTAATGATAAAAAGTGATTGTAATAGTGTGTTAAAATATAATATTTCAAGCGGTTTTCGCCGGAATCGTAAGATACACCTAGGAGGGCTTCAAGCCGGAAACGAAAGTCAAACAAAGGTTAAAATTAAATATACTTAATAAATACTTCAAAAACTTAATAATGCAGAACTACTTAAAAACCTTATTCCTCGGAATAATTTTCGAATTAGAGTAATTGTAAAAATACGAACAATCCTAATTCTGTACCTGGTGTAAAGACATGAACCAAATAAATTTAAGTTTAAGAAAGAGCTCAAAAAATATTTACTACAGACACTTGAATGACAACTGCTTTCATAAGCAATTGTCACTCAGGTGTGTATCATATTTATATTATAACCATTTGTACCTATAGTCACTTACCTTATTTATTACTTACTTAGCTATATACAGACTCCTGACTGCAGACAAACTGTAAAAACAGTTTTGCGGGAATATTGTTATATATTTACTTTTGTACCGTGCCTAATAATATAATAATAATAATAAAATAATAATGTTTGTATGTTTTTTTTTTCTTTGCCCCGCGGCGACTTGAGCAACTACTACCGCGGGTATATGGCGTTTCCACAATGAAGTGATTTCGCCAGTGTCAAGTATATATAAGTATAAATCAATATAGCAATAAAACACAATCTTCTCTAGGAAGATTGGTGGCAACGTGGTACGGTGATATGTAGGACAGAGGCCAAGACAGTTTTAACCTCTGTACCACTGCGAGTCCACTTGCAACGAGAAGTAAGATGCCAGTATACACGAAATAAGTCCAAGTCTTCTATCACTGTGCAACACAAAAGCATTAAAAGTACAAATCACTAACAAAAACGAACTTTGAACACCTAAATACACAAAAATAAAAACTAAAACAAATTACACATCCGCCATCTTTTGACGTTGCAAATGGCCTCCTGTTTGTGTGTTATAGCATCGTCAACGGTTTGACAGCTCTCATTATTTGACAGCTCTTGACAGGTAATAGTGGCCGAGTTCAAACAATACGATTACGTGAAACCAACATTATTTGACGGGTTTAAGAAAATTAAGAACCACTATTATAAATAAAAGGTTCAGTGTGAGTCGGACTCGCGCACCGAGGTATCCCTATTAAGATTTTCATACATCATCATCATCATCATGTCAGCCGAAAGACGTCCACTGCTGGACATAGGCCTCCCCCAAGGCTTTCCACTCAGACCGGTCTTGTGCTTTTCGCATCCACCGCGCTCCCGCGATCCTGACGAGGTCGTCACTCCATCTTGTTGGAGGCCTACCTACAGCTCGTCTTCCGGTCCGCGGACGCCACTCCAGAACCGTCATACGATACCACGTAATTATGACACGGTTAACTCAATTCAAAATTTGGACCGCAGTTCGTTGCATAAAGATACGGTTTTTTGGAAGTAATTATGTAAGGGTTTTTATCTAATTCCTAGTTACTGCTGCTGTTACTGTTACTAGTACCAATTTTCACTAATGTGAATGAATATTAAACATAGAGCGTATATTTTCCAAATAATTGATGAAAAAATGGATACCAAGAAGATACGAAACAAACCCTCTGGAAATTACAGACTGCATTTAAAAAAACAAATACGTCGCGTTTAAGTCTCGTTGGCCAGTGGTCTGGATATGCAAATGACTCGGACAAAATTTCACAATCGAAAATTAAGTCTAGAATATTTATGGCTCAATTTCGGTCAAGAGACAATGCAGTGAATTTGGACGCACTGCGTACAAAGGTATTCAAAGTATGACCGCAGTTTCACGAGGCCTCTAGGTACCTTGATGATTATGTAATGCAGAAAGGACACTTTACTACAAATTTGGCGACTGTCGAATAAATAACATCAATGCATTTTGCATCTAACTATCGCAACGAAATGTTATAACATTTCAAATTCGAGAAAATTTCGACTCCAAAGGTAATGTAATATTCTGATGCTAGTCCAAATTATAAATAATATCACTAAAGCCACTTTGGATAACGGTACATAACAACCTTTACCGGCATTCATCATCATCATCTTCATCATCACCATCACCATCACCATCATCATCATCATACTATGAGCCAAAAGGCGTCCACTGCTAGACATTTATATCCTTCTCCTACAATCTACACAACGGTCCATACGGAGGTGTCTACTCTATCATATTCATTCTTTAACCAAACCTCCGTGAGAGCAATACTGCGCTCTTTAGCAAAAACAAAACATATTCAATTTATCCCTTACAGAAAATTCAACTCTTACGCATTTTGTAAAAGATCATATTAACAACAGCAACTTTTGAAACAAATGACTTTTTCACAGGCAAACAGAATAGCACGTTTAATTACACAGTCGATTTTTTTGCGACGGTGCATCCCGTTTATGCGCGTACGCATTTGTTATTTACGAGCGGTACTTTTTGGGCTGCCACCACATGCGGTGGAATGATACCGACATTTCTGACCAACGTATGAAATCTTGGAAGTGCTTATTTAAAATTGGTTCGATTTTTGTTAATGTTTGCTTTTAGTTGCTTGCGTTCAAAAGTATTTAAGTTTTTGTTATATTATGCGTTCATTGAATTGCTACCACCATCTCAACCACTAGACTACCTCCATGAAGTAGTGTTTGCATTGTTGTGTTTCCATGTTGGGGGAGGACCGCAATTGAAATCACTTACACAGAGACGCTATGATCTTAATATTTGATGTGCCAATACATATATTTTTCTAGTTGCCTAAAAAGATGAAACTTTGACTCGTCTCAGCTTTGCCTGTATGGGATATTATTAATTTTATTATGCGCATAAACAGACGGACAGGAGTAGGGTCTTTATTTGATAATATCTAGAGAATTGTGAAAATGATTTAAAACTGCTGGCCTTCAAAAAATAAATAGTATATAATATAGTGTATATATTATTACATTAATATTTTTACGAAATAGATTAACAAACAATAATTTAACGGCTATTTTATCGAAAAACTTCCCGATATTCCGAAACTGCTCGAAAAGGTTTTTTCCTATTTCTTTTTTACTTGTAATTTCTTTATGAGTTGTATGTATTATTATAACAATAAGGTATAAGATATTTTATTTGCAATAAAGTGATAAAATTTCAAATGTTTTTTTTTTCCCCTAGTACCTAGAATTGTCCTCAAAATATGTTCCGTACACGAAAAAACACGTTTATTAATTGATTATTTTGATAACAGCAAACAATATATTTGTTCATTTAGTTTTTACGGTGTTACAAATAAAGAAGGTGCAACAAAACAAGATATTTATAAGCAAATAAATCCGCAAGCAGCGTTCTTATGCAAGAGAAAACGTCATAAATTATCAATAATTACAAAATTAAAGAACGAAGCGAAGCAATCAATTTTGTCTTAACAAAATTCCTTCAAGTTAGTGTCGGTACTGTCAACAGGAGAATTATTACAATTTATCATTGTCACAAGTAATCGGTGGGCATAAAACATCTTTATGCGACATATGATAATTATAGTTAAATATATGGGCAAAGAGACCAAAGTTTCCGTCAGATACCGACGTGGCATTTATAAACTAATTGTAGAGCTAATTACGCTGCAACTGGGTTATTTATCGCTTTTAAATTGACGTGTAAATACAGTATAATAATTCAGAGCAATATCAAAGAAAAAAACATACCATAGCTAAATCATTTAAGGCTTGCGTTGGCTCACGTTATGTGTATGTACAAGTCATTTTTTAAAGACAAGAAGAAGACACACGAGCTGACGAGCACATATGCCACCTGATGATAAAAGGAATCTTAGACCCATAAATATAGAAATTCTCAATACTGCAATCCTGAGACTTCAAATGCGTTGCCAACGCTGAGAACTAAGATGCCTCTACGCTAGTAACTTCACCTTTGTCTATTCCCCAGACTGGAACACAACAACTCGAACACTGTTTGTAGGTTAAAGGAAAGAATGATCGTAAAAGCAACTAAAATAAAATTTGATGCTACTCGTTTCGTGTGAGTTTTTGTTTTAAATCATTGTTACGTTGGACTTCCACTACCATCAGAGATACCATTTTTCAAGTGATTTACATAATTTTAAAACTGAATGAAATAAAAAAAATGCAACAATAAAGTAGATAAAATCTTAAAACAAAAGACGGCATGAACGAACGTGTACCTACACACTGGTTTCGAAAAGCGTTTAAAACAAAAAGCGACCGACGACATTCTTCCTTACAACTCTCTCTATAAACACATATGTGTAATCGTGGCATCGGCAATCGAATCGTTCGTTTAATCGAGTAAACTCGGCTCGGGCGAGTCGGAATGATTTATTGCTGTGACACGTGTTTTTTGTGCCGTCTCGTACTCGCGGAAACAATTTCGAATCATTTATGCCGACCGCCCGATCGGACGCCAAATATGGCGACGCGATGACCTGCTGGGCCGGTGTTTCACCTTAATTTCGGGAAAAATGGATGGATGACGTTTACGAAACGGTTTTTTGGTAAAAATGAGATATTGAAATTGCGAAATTATTTTTGAAAATGTTACAGTGTAACAACATAATGTTTACTTTATGGCCTATAATGTTGACAGAGATGAAAAAAAGAATATTACGAGGCTATAACATATTTTTCGAGTACATAGTATTTTACTGAATGCTGTATTTTATTTTAAAATATTACCTGGTCAATTAAATTGTATTGTCTTCTTGGTCGATACTTTACCAGGTAGAGTTTAAAAACCTCCCAAACCCGAATTGAGGCTTATTAATTTTCATGAGGAGAACAGGCGTGCTCCAGTTTTTTTGTCCAGCGAAATGCACGCGTCGGCCCACTGTGCCGCCTTCGATCCTCATAAAGTTTTATAGCGCCTGTCAGTCAAGCGGCTTCTTCGCAGATTACGTTGACTTATGATAGGTATGTCCGCACAGTGGTTCGCGGCAATGGTTTATGCGATGCGTGGGAAGGCAAATTGGGTTGGTGAAAATATTGAGGCTGTGATTGCTATCTGTCGTTTATTAAGCTCCTCGGGAAATGCTGTGCACCGTGGTTGATCATAAACCAGTTGTTAGACACAGTCAAACATAGCTTTATTTTAGTATAAATTCTTATTATTTAAAGCTAAAAATAATAGCGAGTATGTGCCATATTTTCTGACAAGTCTGATAGAAAGTTTTCTAAAAAAATATTTAAAAACACAAAAGCCAGAAGATCAATTTTCCTTCAAAATTTAGTTTTAAAAAAAACGCCCGTCTTAAAGCTATCTAATCCTTTAGCTCTCCATCAATGATCAATTTAAAAACTTTAATTTTAGAAATATACATTTTTAAAATCTGCGTAAATGACAAAATTTGAGAGCAAGTTACAGGTTGCAACAAAAACGCAAGGCGAGTCATAAAAAGCTAGTTCGGTTTGGAAATTGCAGCATAAGTTACAAGCCATAGCGATTAAATGTATATTAGCAGTTTTTATAAACTATCTGCGTACTCATTTTGATAATTAAAGTATATTACTCCAATTTGAGTTCTAATTCGCTTTCTTTCCATTAATATGGTCGTACAAGCTTAATTATTCCATTTACTAAAAAACTCAGTACAGCTCTGCTGTAAAACATCTTCTTGATCTTGTATAAAAACTAAAACAATTAAGAACCCTTGACAAAATGTGCTGAAGGATACAAAAAAGACCTTTATCTTTTCTTAAGGTTTTTGGGTTAGGTTTATTTGATCAATAACTACTTTACTATCCAAGACTCGGACAGCTGCTTGCAATACGAGTTGTGTGAGTATTTTAAGTTTAATGTGGTTATCAATAGAGTTTATAATGCTTAGACTATATTGCAGATAGCCGTCTTGTTTTATTTTATGTCAGATCAATCCTAAGGTATATTGTTTTCAATAGCGTCATTCTATATCTCTCATAGTAAATTGGATATCCCAAGTAGCAGGATGCTTGCTTGAACCCCATGACCCCATGATGAAAGGGGTAACCTGTCACTTGTCAAAAAACGTTTCCCAAACATATCATATGGGCTACGATGTTTTTTTTCGAAGCTGTAAATACTTTAGGATTTATTTCAGGACCATCTAGTTGGTTAGGTTATGTTAGGTTTCTTAAAATCCAAAAATATTTACAGTTTCGGAAAAAAAAAGCGTTTGCCCATGATAATATTTTTGGGAAATGAAACGTTTTGTCCCAAGCAAGGTTCATCCGTGGAAAGGTTTTAGAATGGTAATCGTGGGGTTAGGAGCGAAGTGTTGGCAGGCTCACCATAAATTGGACCGTTTTTCTAGGTTAAAAGCATCGCAGGAAACATATGGATGTGAGAAGCAGAACATCGACTGTTGTGGAGATACTTGGAAGAGGCTGTGGAAGTACACAGCAATTTTTTTGGCCAACCCTGAGGACTAAGATGGAATGCCTCTATGCTATCATTGTCACCGGCTGTCTTATCCCCAAACCGGAACACAACAATGTGAACACTGCTGTTTGGCGGTAAGTTAATGGACAAGATGGTAGCAGCGATCCGGACAGACCCTGCACAAGGTCCTACCACCCACGACGTTAAAATAGCCGGCCAAATCATATTTCCTGAACTTGACTGGAATTCATAAGATGCGTTATGTGTACTGAAATTTCACTGATGTGTGGCGGTGGGTTAATGGATAAGATGGTGGTAGCGATGCGGACGGACCCTGCACAAGGTCCTACAACCCGCAAATAGAGAAATATAATACTTAAATACATAGAAAACATCCATGACACAGGAACAAATATTCGCGCTCATCACACAAACATCTGCTCTTAACGGGATTCGAACCCAGGACAGCTAGCTTTGTAGGCAGGGCCACTACCAACTAGCCAGCTTGTCGTCAAATTAAATATTATATTTTTCATCTTATCCCCGCTAATTCCTGCAAGCTAGACCACAGTCCAAACATCACCAAAAATTTGTCCCCTGTCGGCAAAAAAACTGACTCACCCGCAATGTCGGCACACTGTACAATTAATTAAACAATTAATCAGCTAATTGCCCAATGATTTGCTTCTTTTGTACATTGCGACGCATTTACGTCAATTTACTCACGAATCTGGATCTCGGAACGCGTTTCTACCTTAGCATATTCGGCGCCCATGATCGACATTTATATATATTTATGGCTCACCACATAGCCATGGGCAGTGGGTGCGTTGCAAGATTAATTTGGCACTGGCTGTGGTAACGGGATCGTTTTAAACAGAGCAGCTTGCTTAAGTGTTGTTGAAAGAACGGAAATTAAAAATGGTATACCGGAGTCTATTTAGGATGATCTCTATACAACAGTGATTCTCAACCTATGGTTCACAGACCACAGGGTTCCTCAAGAGGATTCTCTCATTTGATTGAATGTTTTATTTCATCGAATTTCATATCATCGAAAGCTATTCTTTGCTGAAATTTTATTGTTTTGAAGTAATTTTGAATAAGAGTTATGTAGGTTAGATGCACAGGTCTAACCTAACATTTTTTGGTGGTCACAACCACCAAAAAATTATAACTCTTGCACATGTAGATGCCTGTCGAATTGTCGATGGAATGAAAATTCAATGAAGTAATACATTCATTCTAGTGTCGGTGATTCAAGGGTAAACCGCCCGCGAGGACATAGAGATTAGACTGTGGCAGGATTTCAACAAAACTATGTTATGATAGAAATTTCTAATAATTAGATTATCGAGGTAAAATGAGATTTTGAAAGAAATGGTTGAACAAATAATTTTGGTGTAATAAACTTCTACAGCAAAGACATTGTGCTATCCTTGGCTCTACTCCGCAACCTGCTAACACAAATGTGTTAACTAGTTTACTACTAAAATAATAATAATTAAGTATAGGATACTCTCAAAATGTATAGATTGTGACCGACGAGATAGATCGTCAATATACGTGAGTCGTGAATGCTATTCTGTCAATTTTCGAAAATCACAAATATTGACTTTAAAAACTTCATTGACATCAACCTCGAAAAGATGTTCAATAATTTAATTATTTCAGTAATTTTATATAAATATCAGGGGGCAAATAAATTTACCAAGTCCCAAACTAAGTTCTAGGCTTGTACTATGGGTACTAGAGAACGATATAAATTCTTATATAGAGAAACATGCTTAAATACATAGAAAACATTCATGACTCAGGAACAAATATTCTCGCTCAACACACAAATATCTACCCTTACTGGGATTTAAACCCAGAGCCGCTAGCTTCGTAGGCAGAGCTACTACCAACTAGACCAACATGTAGTTAATACTTTCCTTGCTTGCGAAGTGAGTTAACACTAATAGGTGCTCCTAATATCAAACGTAAACGTCGACATAGGACACCACAAGAGATAACTTTTACTGCCTTCTTCATCAGTTGTATTTAAGATTAGTTTTGTGTAAGTTGGCTATCATAATTTTCTTATCATTGTATTAAAACTAGCATGTGATTTATATAGAAGAACGGAGGGTATTTCACAGACGTTACCTGAATTCGTAAAGGATAGACATAAGCTGACTTGCATTCGAGTATGTAATCTTATGGCAGATTTCTACAGTTTCTAGGTTTCGTAGAATGCAGCTTGTGTAAGCTTTTTAATAGTGAGTAGAATATAGACACCTAATACGAGCTACTAATATCAAACTATCACTAGTATATTGCTGACCGTGCATGAGTTTTCAGACCTATGAAGAAGCCCGTTTTGCAACCATCATTAGGGTCTTTTAAAAGGAAAATATACTGATCTTTTTGTCCGTTTTGCTACTATTACTAATGAATAGACCTCTACAAGTTATTTGATACACAACCAACACAATCTGTTCACAAAGCAATCGTTTAACATTTAAAAAAAACACTTCCTAAAAACAAAAAATCCCTAACTCACTTAGAAATCAAAACTGGTCACACCCAAAAAGCACATGTCATGTGTCCTGAGAGTGCGCTTGCGCAATCTCACGTCCAAATCTGCTACTGCTTGTTAGTGGTATCTGATGACTGCAGGTCATCAATTTCGCTCATGATTTGCAGAAAAAAATGACTAAGACGATAAGTACAGTTGCTATGGTTTTTGGAACTATATTTGTTTTGGTTATTATTAATACAATTTATATTTATTGTAGTTGGAATAACAAAAAAAAGTGAAACATTTTAAAGGCATAGAAAAGCTAACAAACACCCACAGGCCACGTAATAAGCGAGATCTAAGGAGAAAAACCAAGACGACAATTTTTGGACTTCTACAAATACGTTGTCAACCATACGTTGTACGTTGTTGTTGTGGTATATTACTAACATGCTTCTGTCCCCGACTTCGTCCGCGTAGATTTCCAATATTTACCTCGGGAAAATTTAAATTTTCCGGAATGAAATGTAGCTATTTCATCCAACTGCGTCCAGCCGTTGCAGCGTGAAAGAGAAACAAACATCTATCCATATATACAAACATTCGGGTTTATAATATTAAGTAAGGATTTCACAAGGGCCTGTATTCGAGGCGGTAAAATCCAAATCATATTTGACCTGCAATATTGCTTTTAACTTGACCATTACTGTCAAGTAAATAAGAGGTATCAAAACGAAGACAATTACGATAACAAAGAGGCTATTGGCTAACGCACTCGCCTTCGATTTCATTTTGAAAATCAAAGTAAAAATTGCAATTACTCTAAAACCATATTGTTTTTATCGTGTTAAATAGAGGCACTGTTTTTATACACATCCGGACACAACAATGCAAAGACTGTTGCTGGGCGGCGGTTTAAGGGGTATGATGGTGGTAGCGGTCCGGACGGACCCTGCATGAGGTCCTTTACCACTGGCCTGATACCTTGGTCAAGACCATGGTATACATTATATGCTTGCTCATGGATAAATCCCTTATGTAAATGTCCATCATTATTCTCTCACTATAGTATAGCCGCTGCACCGCGCGGTGATGGGCCTCATAAGGAAGTCACTCAGAGGGAGAGGGCTATGCTCGGGGTTTCTCTGCGTGATTGTATCAAAAATGATGATAACCGCAGTAGAACTAAGGATACCGACATAGCCCGAATAATAGCTGAACTGAAGTGGCAGTGGGCGGGGCACATTGCTCACAGGACTGATGGCCGATGGGGCTGTAGGTAGGCCTCCAACAAGATGGAGTGACGACCTCGTCAGGATCGCGGGACCGCGGTGGATGCGAAAAGCACAAGACCGGTCTGAGTGGAAAGCCTTGGGGGAGGCCTATGTGGATGTCTTTCGGCTGACATGATGATGATGATGGCCACGCGGTGGAGCTCAAACGATATTCTAGACAGTTTTCCACGTCTCTGAGTACAAACTGCATCGGCCGGTCAGTACTTGCAAAACATTGTCACCGCTAGCTCGGTGCAGGAAATTGGATAGTTAGTATATAATCCATTCATTTGTAATTTCTCTAGTTACTGTCAGTGACAACATGTTGTAGACTGTACGTATTAATTGTAAAAAAAAGATTTTGACAAAAGATTTTTACAAATGACAACTCTTTTACCCAAAACCTGTTCACAAATTATGATAATATCATTGTTACACTTCATATACGTAGCCGACTGTACACAACGTATTTCGGGATGATGATGTTACGAAATTTGGACAATCATTTTTTGAGAACAGGAAATGACATACGATAAGGAGAATAAGGACCTGGAAGCCTGATGCGCGGGGTCACAGGTTCGAAGCTGGCGGACTTAATTTGGGAATTACGGCCACCTATGGCTGCCTTTCTTTTTATCCGACTTTATTATGGATGCTTATGTTTTGTTTGTTTAGTTCTTCGTACTTTTTCGTAGATGAACGTACTTAAATTTAAACCAATATCAGTATCAGGTTCTGTTAACTTAACCCCATTCAGAGCAGACCTGCTGGATGTGTACACAACCAGGGTTTTCAAAAAACTCCTTCTAGAAGGATGTAGCTTTCATCTGTGTCTTTTACCGCATCTATCACGATGAGTGCTCCGCGAAATTATTCGAATATACCCGCCGCTGGATTTCACCGACGTATAACTCGTACCAAACGAGCTACCTAGCTAACTAGCTTTTAGTGGTGGTAGGACCTTGTGCAGGGTCCGTCCGGATCGCTACCACCATCTTATCCATTAACCCACCGCCACGCAGCAGTGATCGCATTGCTGTGTATCGGTAGAGGCATTTCATATCTTAGTCCTCAGGGTTGGCAATTAATTTGAGGTCTTAGGATTGCAGTCTTGAGATTTAAAATGTCTATGGGTCTCAGATCCAATTTACCATCAGGTGGTCTGAGTGCTCGCGTGCCTTAGCTTTTCCATAAAGAAAAACTATGATTCCATCTCCACTATCCTGATAGTTCAAAATCCACCGCCGTGCGTGTTTTATCGGCCCTAGACAAGATGTATTCGGCGCTATATACGATTTGTATAGGACTGACGTAACCTGTCAGACGGTCGCGTCGGACGCCCACGTCAATTCCATACATTTAGTCCGTTTTCGAAAATCGTTTACGCTAGCGTTAAGTTGTCTAACCTTACCTTTCGCCATTTGCAAATTATAAAAAAAACCTTTAAACAACATATAATTAATTATAAAGACCATTAGAAGTCCATCGGCTACCGTTGCGTGCAGTCGCCCGGCAAGATCGATCGTCGGTTCGATTCCCACGAAAATTAAGTCGCCGGGCACGAACCAAGCGGGAGTGGGTGGGGTAGGCAACCTCTGGCTGTTTTTATTATTATAATTTGCTGCATTTGAGCTTAATACAGGGTTTAGTAGTTGTTTCCTTGATAATATGTTTACATATCATAGACCAATTTGACGTGTCCAGGATTTTAGTTCTTTCATATACATTTTTTTCGACGTAATAATGCTTTGATGGTCTTGTGGTTTAGGATGCTGTATCAAGACCATAAGGCACAATTACCTCGTGTACGAAAGAGTTTTTTTAACTTATGAACATTACCGAAAGCTCTTACTTATTCGGAGTGTGTGAGAAGGTAATTGCACAAAAAGTTTTCAAAATTGTCGAAATGTGTGCGGACCGTACTAAACGAAGATAATGATAAGATAAAGAACACCAAACTTGCAAGCCTAAAATCTCGCCTTTGTTTTGCTTTTATCTAATAATTCAACAACAAATTCATGCCTATCAAAAATTCAATAATATGTAGTGAACAGTTCTTTCTTTAAATCACCCATTCACTGGCCAAGTAAAATTGATTTTATATTATTTTATTTAATGTACCAACTGTTGTCGACACCTCGCTCCTAGCACGGGAGCGGCGGGCCACAAAGCTTAGTGTTGCTGGACTGCAACTTGTGTTTACCGGTTTATTTATTGTTCTAACCATCTAAACTTATTTAGCTTCTCATCTCACTTTTGCTATTTCGGTCACCACACTTTAACAAGTAATTCAAGAACTAGGTATTTCAAGGAATGTAAAATCGAACGCGCATTTTAATTGTCAAATTTTCAAGTTTTTTTTTTTGTTTATATAATGGTGACCTCTTAAATAGCCTTATTTTCATGAAACTCATTTAAAAAAATATCGATATAATTTTCATTCTTTGAAAAAATTGCGTCCGAATCGCTCCATCCGTTTTAGGGCTAAGATGCCACAGATACGCAGACACACTTCCAAGTAAACGAAAATAAAACCTATCCTACAGAATTTTTTTTCTGTTTGACTATTATGTTTTTGCAAAGTTCCAGTCTACAAAAAAAAACAAACTGCTATAACTATTTAAAATCGAGTACCTGCCAACGGTTATTACTTTTTTAAATTTGTAACTACAAAAAAAGTTTCTGCGGCTGGTGTGCTAAATTATATTTTGAAAAAAATACTGTCCTTAAGTTTGAAAGCTCACTTAGAAGCTCTAGTAAACCAGTTCGATCGCGGAAGGGTACATCGAGGCAGAACGATTAATAACACGCGGCAAAGATTAAAGAGGCTGATAGAGTTGAACATTCACTTTAGCTTTCGCTAGAATGATCTGTAGGTACGCACATTTTGTCGAACATTCTAGCTAATGCTCAAGTTAACAGGTTTAACGTCACTCTTTGTCAGTTATTCACAATGTATTAAAAAAATGTTCTTGAGTACAGCAGTAAGGCTATCAGCATCCAAAAAAAAAAACAGTCGGCAATCTGACACGAATTTACCTAGTCCCAAACTAAGCTCTAGAAGACTTGTATTCAAATTCATCAATATATACATTATACACGTTTTCAAGACGTCAAAAATATCTACACGCCTTATAACCAACGTCAACGTCTTACGTAAATCGTGAACCGACGCATAAATCGCGTAGGTAGCTGTCAAAAAGACATACAAATTTAGCTCCGGGCGATAACGCTTTTCATCTCCTAAGTAATAATGAAAAACTAAGTTTGCACGTTGCTTTTCTTTTATCCTTTCCAAGATAATATTTTCATAGAAAATTAAACGTACAGACATTTTTTTATAAATACAACATGCTCAAAAATCGTAAAAATCAGACTAGGTTTATTGTAAGATAAATGCTATCGCATTGTGTATGGAAATTTGTAGCTTCATAATGCTCTTAAAAATGGTTCATTTACTCTATTATGTATATATATAAGTTTATGCGAGCTGGCATTGCTTACACTCTATAGGAAAGTGGCTACCGAATACGATTATAAAAACCAACAGATTTAATTAACCTGCCAGGCTTACACATTAAAACCAACCTCTCAGAGATCAGCATCTGATAGGCATAAAAGGGCACCTAAATTGAAATAATCTTTGCCAACCAATCATAACTATCGGGAACCCATAAAAGCATCTAATTACCGCACTGTCGTCGCAACGTCTATATTGCTGACTGATGGGCAGTAACCACTTTGATGTACCGCAATAGATTAGATTGCCACCGAGCTGAAATACTATATAACTTTGGCTCCGATCGGAGACATGGGGTTGAGCGAGTGAAACTTAATGTAGGCTTTTATTTTTTTAGTGTGGGAATGTGATAGATTGAAGTTAGTTTAGAATCAAGTCTTGTCTAGGTAGTCGAAGCGTGGGAACATTAAAATTATAGTACTTTTAACGTTTTGAATGTTTGGAAAAGGTTAAATAGCAATTTGTGCAGGTGTCCTAGAAAACCATATCGCTTACGTCGCTGATTTCGCTAGCGAGACAAACTTGGTCCGTCAGTACGTATAAACTCCATGTTTAGGCGGGTCTGGACTTTGGTAGTACTTTGATGTTATTTTATATCATTGAACGGATTTTTTTGAGCATATTATCAGCTGTTCCATTGTCCAGGTTTCCTCACGATGTTTTTTCTACAATAAGACCATCGCGATTGATGGGGTTCGAACTCAGCACCTTACGATCACAAGACAATACTCTTTGGGCAGTTTTTAATAAATTGATCTCGACTGTACTGCTCGTCTTAAGGTGCGACAAATATTATAGTTTTCTATAGCTTGAAGTTTACTTTGACGTTACGTAGGTATCTTGTTATGAAGCAAAATTCTAAAAAATCTAAATATTTATACAGTAAATAGGCTAATCCAGAACTTTCTGACCCCATCGGCCATCAGTCCTGCGAGCAATGTGGCGTCCGCGGACCGGGAGACGAGCTGTAGGTAGGCCTCCAACAAGATGGAGTGACGACCTCGTAAAGATCGCGGGAGCGCGGTGGATGCGAAAAGCACAAGACCGGTCTGAGTGGAGAGCCTTGGTGGAGGCCTATGTCCAGCAGTGGACGTCTTTCGGCTGACATGATGATGATGAAATAGGCCACATGAGAGCTCTTTTACACGTCATTCATATAGAGTCAATCTACTAGCGCTTCGGACAAGACCATCATTGCAGAGAAGAAGCGCCGCAAAAAGCTTAGCCAAGATCAGGTTTATTAATACGATTCTTATTAAGACTAGAATATAAGATTTTTATTTCGTGCAACGAAGCCCATAATTACGAACGTACACACCCATAACTAGGTATTACACAACGATATAAAACTTAAAACTTACAACGAGGTGGCAGAACAGCGTGGTCCTATTTTGCCCAAATTACCATCACGGTCGCTGCCTGCAGGAGTCAGGACACTAGACGCCTACGAATTTACAATCGATTTCATTAATTGTGTATACTTTAGTACCTTGTCTATTCAATGTCATGTTTAACCCGCCATATATGAATTGTCACAGCGATTCAAGTGACAAGGTACTAAAGTGTACACATATATTTATGAACTCTCCTGCTGCATTCGGCGTTCGTTATCGCTATCTAAAATGTATAGGATCGACGTAAGCTATCAGACGGCGGTCGCGTCGAGCGTCTACGTTAATTAGATACATTTTGTCAGTTTCCAAAAATCATTAACGCTAGTATTAAGCAACTTGTTTAGCCTAACATAACGTTATGCACCTTGCCTAGGCTCCCGGGTCTTCTACTTCTTTCTTTCTTTATTGTATAATATCATAAGTAGTGTTCAAAAAAACGACTAGCTGTTGAGTTTCTTGCGGCGTTTCTTCTAAGCAGTGGTCTCTTGCGAAGCGCTGGTAGATTTTTGACGTGTAAAAGTGCCCACTGAATAAACATAATCTTTTATCTTCTTTTTTTTTATCTTTCTTCTTTACCGTCTACAGAACGCAACCTGTCTTACCGCACTGATGTATGCAGCAATGGATATCTATTAAGCATATGCGAACAACTATGACTGATAAAGACATAAAAATACAATGTTGCCAGACCCCGTACAACCAGATCAATATCCACACAATAGCAGGTTCACAGTCACTGTTCATCGATATAGCAAAGGTCAGGATTCTTTGCTATGGATTTAGCGGTATCGATCGATCTATGGCTGTATGAAATCCAACAGATACATCAATAAACAATGGCAGTGCTTTTGTTTTTTTTTCGTTTCGAAAACCATTTTTGTGTCAAGCAATTCGAGTATTTTTATTATGTCTGCAGTCATCTCTTATAGAGACCTAACTAAGGAATCCAATCGGTGGTTTAATTTAAATACAGCAAATGAAATATTGAATTAAATTCGTTTTACATACAAGTAATATGGTATGCTTACTTTCAGCCCAATATTTTAACGAAAATTAGTCCAAAATTATCTTGCCAGATAATTTTGAGCCACTTTTAATATCCCACAAAGGCTGACAAAGTTATCAAGTTAAGTAAAAAAATTGCAGCTTGTAAAAATTTACATTAGGATTGGGCGTTACTTCTTAAAAGTCTGCGATCCTAGTCAATTTATATTTCATTTACTTAGATTTAAATGGTTAAAATCTTTTCTTTTGTTTACCTATATGCGAAACGAAAACGATTGTTTGGGTGTTATGTGTGCTACGTGCTACGAAAATAATTAGTCCACCTTAATGGTAGCTATGTTAATGACCCTGAAACATTGACTGCATGAAGGAGGGGCGCGGGGCGCCTCGCTCGGACGAGCCACCCCCGCCACCGACCGACTGGGCTTCGGACGCGCCGCGAAAACCACCCTTGTTAACGGTCTTATTCAATTCTCATAATTAGGTTTACAGTCGACTAATATTGTATTATTTTTCTAGATATCCCTCTAACGTATAATACGGCACTACATTTAACATATGGTCCTTCGAACCGGATCCATGAACCAAAGAAACCATACCAATCATACCATACCATAACCTTAGAAAGTGACTATCAAGTTTGAATATTTTGCTGACTTCAAATGAACTTCCATAGAATGAAGCATCTGTTCTTGCGTTGTCTGTGGCATCTATGATAATGATCAGATGTCAGTCTGTTTGTTCAAATTGAAAACAAATGCGATCATTATTCCTTTTTGAATGCCTCCTAAAGGCTAGAGTAACTGATGGAATCACTACGTTCTCAGGCGTTAAAATGTCATCCATAACTTTTAGAACAATGCAAGTTTGCGAAGGTATTTTTATAAAGCGGATGTAGACGTTACCTTTTATCGTATTATTTTCACTATAAATGTTAAATATTTTACGGCAAGGATACGAGCACTCAGGCTATCTGATAGTAAACGGAACCTGAGACCCATAGATTTTTGAATTCTCAATACTGAAATCCTAAGATTTGGCCAACCCTGAAGACTAAGATAAAATGGCTCTATGGTAGTAATTTCTCCGATTAGCTTATCCCCACACCGGAACACATCAATGCGAACACTGTTTGGCGCTGGGTTAATGGATAAGGTGGTATAGTCTAAGATTTGCACCGGGCTCTTTATTCGATGAAAAGTATTTTATGTCAAATTTAATACGCTAAATAATATGTGGTGAATAGGTAGGCTGAAATATTTCAGTCCAGTACATATGTCATTAAGAAAAAAATAACTTTTTTTAAAATTGCAAATGCTTTTTTAATAGACAAAATACATAATATACTAATGGAAAGTATGAAGCCTATAGAATATGTAAACGTTAGGTTTGGTGCAAATTATTAGTACCTACTTACCTGTCTATACCTGCCTACACAATAGTTTGAAGGAAAAAAAAGTCAACCTAACGTTTACATATTCTATAGGCTTCATACTTTCGATTGGTTTGTAATTTGTCAATTAAACAAGCAATTCCATTTGTTTAAGAAAGTAATTTTTTAATTAAATATATACTGGACTGAAATTTTTCATCCTGTACATATAAACACTTTTTCCTGAAACCGCTGATAGTAGAGACCTGAAACTTACAGGGTGTGTTCTTTGTATGACGTAAGCATCCGATAAGAAGATTTAGCTTTCGGAAAAGCTCTAAAAATATTTCCCTTTCTGAGGCTACTTCTTCTATGATCACTTTGTTATAACAAAACAAACTTTCCAATCTAGATCTTTTCCAAAATTAGAAGCGACAAACGATCTCCCTCCGGTCGAATAAATCTTCCCGATAAGTCGCTAGGTGGCGCTAGCATCGCGATCGGCGCCGGCGCCGATGGCGATACGCTTTGTTTAAAGCATATAGTGTTACCAACGTATAATGTTGCTTTATTTGTATAGTAACAGAAGTTTAAAAATTAAAAACTAAAAGAGAAATGTTTCTCATAAACATTATTATTATAGAGGCATTCTATATTAGTCCTCAGGGTTGGCAAAGGATTTGCGGTCTTAACATTGTAGTCTTAAGAATGCATTTATATATGGGTCACAGATCCTACTTACCATCAATTGGCCTGTGTGCTCGTATGACTTCTCCATCACATAAGAAAATATTTTTAAATGTGTGTATCATCGATGTTTTTTTTAATAAATAAAACCCTGACGTCAAGTATGATTCCTTTATATAAATTGTATATGGATTATGACACTTACACGTCCTTGACGAATAATATGACATCTCATTTATTAAAATAGGTTCAAAAACCGGCCAAATGCGAGTTGGACTCACGCACGAAGGGTTCCGTACCATTCTATAAAAAAATATCTTTATTAAAAATCGAACAAAAAAACGGCAAAAAAATTACACCCCCTTAAATATTTATTTTGTTCTATTTTTAGTATTTTGTTGTTATAACGGCAACATTACAGATATACATCACCCGTAAAAAATTCAACTGTGTTCAATTTCAACCATTGTTCATGAGAAACAGCCTGGTGACAGACAGACAGACGGCCAGTGGAGTCTTAATAATAGGGTTCCGTTTTTACCCTTTGGCTACGGAACCCTAATAGACTCTACCACCCCCCATGGACAGCACCTTGGTTTATCTAGTTCCCAAATGACAGACAAACTACAAATTATATTATCGATTCAGCATAACATTTGGGTTGTAATCTTTAGAGATCCGTAACCAAAGTGGCCTAAACGATACTCTAACGCTCTAAGCCTTCGTTGTCCATTCGTTCGTTACCTAAAAAGCTCTATCTTTTAAAATGTAATATATAGCTTGTGTTTTTAACACGACCTTATTAATAATGGCAAATTTTTCTTACAAATAAAAAAAAAAGTATAATAATTCTAGCATCCTAGAATTATTTTTATTACTCTCCTGAAGATTAAGTGAAAAAAGGTTTTATGTGTAGTATACTCCGTTTATATATTATACCCTTTTTTAGTACAAGTTAAGTCGACTTATACCCTTTTTAGGGTTCCGTAGTCAAACAAGGAACACTTATAGCAACCTAGCTCAGAGACTCTTAGTCTCACGGCAAAAAAGTGGAAAAATAAAATCTTAAAACATGTTTTTAGTATACCTCCCTTACACGTAACGTGGGGATTTTTTTTTCTCGTCTACCCCACCGTGTTATCAGGTCTTTCAAAAATACTGCGGGTTTGTGAAAATCAATTTTCGATTAAGGGATCCATAGTGAAAAATTTTTTTTATTAAAACTGGCTGAGGGTTACGGAACCTGTCGATGGTACGGAACCCTTGGTGCGCAAATCTGACTCGCATTGTACCGGTTTTTTTACCTGCTGACATTTTTAAAAGAAGTCTGCTAACAATGACATCATTCTTAACTAGCCAGGTATATATCACACTCTATGCGGAACACAAAAGACATTTCAGTAACGGTGAATAATATATTATATGTCACGTTAAATTAATTCAATTTATTAAACAAAGGCTAATGGTTTTTATTATAATAGCATACATACATTATGTATGTGAATCAAATTTCTAGTTTAACATTTTATGCGAGGCGTGTTAGAAGTATTTAGTATTAATATATTCAAATTTTTATAATAGTATATCACTTATTAGGGTGAGGTTTTAAGTTATTGATAAACATGTTTCGATTATTTTGTCGTGTCATTTGGGCAAGTTTGGGGTGAAATTATAATTTTTAATTATTCTTTCTGTAAGTCAACTGAACTTTAACTTAATCTTAACACACGTCTTCTAACGCATAATTTAAAAAAATGAATCAAAAAAAAAAAGCAACAACAAAAATAAAATACTTAAAATAATATAAAATAAAAATATATATGCCTTGTTTATTATTATAAATAAGTTTCGAGTTGAAATCAAAACCAATGAACAACTTATAGGTTAAATGTACAAAACTGTTTTTTTTGCTCATAGCTCTTTATCTAATCATATTCAGAAGTACCCATAATATCACCAAAAGCTATAAAAGATCTTGTTGTTAGTCAAGCCTTGTTATAACATTAAACCACTAAATCAATCATCAAAATTCCAACCTAAAATTTTGCCAAATATTTGTTAAACTTATGAACAAAATTCCAACAATCTCAATTAAATTAAAAAAATATTTTTAAGCTTTTGACAAGATTTAACCTGTGACCCCACAAATACCAGTCCACTCTTTTACTAATAGGCAATAATCATAATATCTCAATAAAACTCAACTTGAGTTATTGCGTTTCCAAAACTATAATGGCGTTAGTAGCTATATAAAATTAAACTACTGAACAAGAATTTTTAATACGTAATTTAAATGTTATGACGGCGACAATGGAATCGGGAAACGAACAGCAAACATAGTCATAATGAACTGAAAACCGGTGAAATTACTACCTATAGAGACATTAGACAATTATAAATATTATATTACTAATATTACTATTGCGAAAATTCGGATAAATATAGTAGAAGGTTGAATCACAGACCAAATTAGCTACTTTTTATTCTCAAAACGATAACTTTTTATATAAATTTAAGAGTCAGCGGAACTAAAGTACTTATTATTGAAAACGGTTTTTTGTCTGCAGCCGACTTCAAAATGTACCTCTGTGCGTGAATCTGAATCGAACTTGGCTGGTCTTATTTATATTTAAAATGGTCATCTTATAAACAATAAGTAATTGGTTTGTTTTTCAACCAATATCATTATAATCAACACTAAATTCGTAACAAAATTGCACAGTAGGACCTCTCAGCATGAACTGCCAAAATAATTCCAGAAACTTCCGATAAACAGCACTTTAAAAAAAATCGATTTAAAAACTGTGACCACATAACATTACGTATAATAACGTGTCAAACTGAAAGCTGTGTTTTACGCATTTTATTTGACTTTTACTGCACAGTGTGACAAACCAGTAATTATTGCGGACAAAAATGTAAATATGATGTAAAAATTGCTGCAAATTGTCTCTGCGTATGATAATTTTATGAGTCGAACGGTTTTTGGGATGGATATTGTAACTCGTTATACCATATCGTAAGGTTCAATCGACGATTATGTAAACCAATATTGTAATTAAGAAGAGGATGCTATGGATTGTAGCGTTAAAGTGGTTGTCATACCTTTTGAATCAAAACACTTTATGACGCCATAATATCCATTGATAAGTTTGGGAGCTAATTCAATTATTTTTTGTAACAAGTACTATTTCTGTATCGGTTTGTAAGTGCTTTTTCAACAATTAATATAATCGCGTTTCATTATAATAATTTAACAGTACCCAAAAATGACTGATTTTATAAATATTTCTTATGAGTATTAATCATTTTTCAACCTATAGGCATCTAATTAGCAACTAAAACTTAATAGTAACATAGTTTATTCTTCAGCATGTTTTGTAATATGAAATTGATTCTTAAATTCTTTTATTTTTACTTAACAACTTGTTCCAAGTGCCAACTTTGAACGTGCAATTAACATTTCATACGCGTGTAGACAAATACGAAAGAGACTTTCGACCAAAAAGCAAGTAAATAAGTCTTACTTAACTCGGCGGTCAGATCTCAAAGGGAAAGGAAGTGCATTGAATACCAATACCATTTACAAACCTGGCCCAGTACGGGCCCTTATTCAGGAATATGGAGCGAGAAACGATTCGAATTAAAATTTAAAAGGTCGGAGAAATTGGGAATTAATTATGTTTTTGTCTACGCTTATGGTGTTGCCGAATCACTGGGAATTTTGAATTTGACTTATAACAATTTATTAACACTTGGTTTTTAAAGTGTTGTGATTAAGTATCGTTCCATAAAATAAGTATATCCGTCTGTTTCTCGAACTTCACAACTGAACCACTGAACCAATTTTGATGAGCTTTGGCTCATTTAAAATAAATCTGCAATCCTGGAGGAACAATGAACGACCACGTAGATGAAATGTGACATTAGTGACCATAAAAATAATATTGTTTTCCTTTGATTTGTTCTATGTACTTATTCAAATTTGTCTATACTTACTAATTCTAATTATTTTTATTGTCTCAACAATTACACTTCACCCCTTACATTTACACTCGCATAATTGTAAAAAATAAATCGAAGTACTCTCGCCCAAAAAAGTGCTAATTCGAAGTTCGTTGCTCCCGTTCCCGCCTGTCTATTTCGGCAACATCTCAATAAATCAGCGCCATCTTTGGTGATAATGACATGATTTTTTGAACGTCAGCGCGAAGTGCAATCTCAATTAGGGCGATATATTTCCTCGTTAAATTCGTAAACTGGAACGTTTGAATGGTACAATCGTGGACGATGAGTGCTCCGCTTGTGAAAGAAACAAATTGGGTGAAAGTGTAATTTAAAGTTAGGGGTCCTTTACCAATTTTAAGACAACCTTTACGAATAAACAAAGGTTTTGTCTACAATTAAAATAATAAATGTTCTTAAAATCTATTTCTTTAAGATGGTAATTTCAGTAATATTTTTGATATAATCCAATTTTACCTGTTTTTTTTTTAATTCGGAATTATTGTTGGATAAAATAAACTTTCATTTTCGACGTAGACTGTGGTATTATGAAATGCAACCCATAAAAAATTAAAAAAGACGAGCACAACGCGCATAAAAAGAAATAGGGTACAATGTCACACCAATTGACCTAGTCCCAAACTAAGCTCTATGCTAGTACCCATAGTACTAGACAACGATATAAATATTTATATAGAAATATAAATGCTAATTAAGTACATAGAAAACATCCATGACTCAGGAACAAATACCCGGGATAAAGCTATCATGGGTGAAAGCAAAAATCACTTGTGTGTTGACCAGTACGATGGCAACCCCATTACTTCGCTAACGAGCGCATTTCTTTGCGTCGCGTAAACGGCGGCCATTCCCAAAAAATAATGATTTGTTACTCCTGACGCGACGTTTAATTGAGTGACAAAAATCTTGTACGTGCGTCTGTCACGGGGGATATGGGGGTATCTACCGAATTTTAACTTCTTATTGATTTTTTGTGGGACTTTGGGAGTACCTATTCTGATTCCTAGTTTTAACAATATTTTGTAGGATTGTGAACCTTACGATTAGCTCTGGGCGATAACGTTTTTCACCCTCTAAATCAAGTCTGGTTTGCATGATTTTTTAATATTTAAATACAAATACAACAAATACAAATATATTTAATTACAGAAAAACACAGTTAATGAAGTATTTACAGGATAGCGGTGACTCCCACACTAGGCAAAGCCTGTATCGTGGGAATCAGAACATACACGAGAGTATCTGAATCAGTGCGGCAAATAATAGAAATAAAACATTATTACAAAAACATAAGTAGGTAGGTTCTTGTTTAAAAAGAAATATGTCATGAAAATTTAGGTTTGGAAGTTTATATGCAAGAGAATTTTTTTCTTTAAAAATAATTAAAAATTAAATATTTTTTTACGTAGCATTAAGTCGACGTGTCAAAGCTGCCAGCATTTTGGGAATGAAAAAAGTATCGAGTATCATTTATATATTTTGGAATAATTTTATGTGTAGTTTTCAATAGGGAATATTTATGACTTATTCCGCAGCTTCAATAAAAGATGATTCACGGAACAAGCAGTTGAGAAAAATACCTATTTTCTGCCTCTTTTTAGCAAAAGAGAATTTAACATCGAGTTTATATGGCTGACCGTTACATGACGTCACAGTGCATATTGGGTCTCGCTGTCTAACTTGTATCAATCCGTATTCCTTGACTGATTTTATTTTTAATGTCACTTTAAGACCACTAATCTTAAGGTTTTTTTCATATTTTGTTGAAAAATGCGATACAAATTAGAGACTTTGAATTTATGAGACACCTACGTTAGTGAAGTTCACAAATTCCAGCTGCAAAAAAACTGCAACTCATTGTTTGTAATGTCACCCATCAATACCACGTTGCTGGTGCGTTATGGTGGCAGAATTGGAACGGAAACTTAATTATGACAATTAAAGCCGTAAAGGTTTTATTGTTGCCTTATTAGGGTGGGGACAGTTATGTCCGCTGACGGAATGTCAAGTCTTGTCTGACAGCGGTTTTACCTTGGATATAAAATGGAGTACGTTGACTTAATTGATGGATTAAGTTTTTTAAATGGTTTGTAAGAACTTTTTGACAATTATCTTTGTTTGGCAGAATTAACACATCATTATTGCCGAAAATAATCAGTCAATATTTTTATAGGCCTGCTTATACAGTTGGCTTTAAAAATGTGACACAATTTGCGTCGTTTTTGGTTACTTTTCACGCCACGCTTTCTCAGTCAACTTGAGTGAGTGAGAAGGCACACGGACAAGACGGAAATCCAAAAAATGCAACGAGCAAGATGAATCAGGGCAGAACCGACTCTGATAGGCTTTATTAGAAGGCTGAGGCGGGAGCTTTGCTGGCCTTCGAGGTTTTTGATATGCCCAGAAAATTTTGCAAATTTTTGACAATTATACATAAGAATCAAAAAGTCGATTTAAAAATAGGTAAACCATTAATAAAACGAGACGTTACGTTGGGCATCTGATAGTAAGTGATTATAAACATCCGCAACACTAGAGGCCGCAAGTGCGTTGTAAGCCTTTAAGAATAGAGTAGGCTTGTTTTTTGAAGGTCCCAAGTCGTAATGGTTCGGAAATACAGACGCAGGACTAATACCATGTCATTATAGCCCTGTAAATGTGTGCTTAAAAAAGAGGTGTGGATGGAAAAGTTGAAAGCAGAAAGTTTGACGTCAGGACTTTGTTTGGACAAGGTGGGGGATAAAAATACTTAAAGTCCTCACCCCTCGGAGGTGAGCCCCTTCGGCACAAAGAAGGTCCCGTGTTTTGAGTTTTTGACACTCTCGTGGTTAAGATTTATAATCTAACCAAGTATGATTTAGCAGTTACAAGCGGACATATATACAACCCAAACACATAACCCATTTGGGCTTTGCCGCAGTCGAGTAAAAAGCGAAAATACATCTTTGCAAACCGACCGTTTTATGGAGCTCATATCTAGACAAAGATTGGAAATAAATGCGTCGCTTTCAAGATGGTAACAAAAAACCAACCTTCTTTCTGCCCTAGGGCTCACCTCCGAGGGGTGGGGACTTTAAGTATGTTTATCTCCTACTCCAAACAAAGTTCCGATGTCAAACTTTTTGCTTTCAACATTATTATTTTTTACATGAGTAGCTTAGCCTGGTTTACATTAATGTATCACTAAGATATAATAAGGTACAAGTATAGGAAGAATAGTAAATAAGTATTACGTTTCTGTAGTGTAGTTATCTAATACTAGACAAATGTTTGGCTGGGCTTGGAGTTGGATTCCTGTTCCCTAAACTAGGTAAACCTGTCTTATAAGGAACAGGGTCCCTCCGACCCTTAATACTAAGAACACATTAACAAATTACAGCCTTTTTGTCTCAGTGCTAACACAAAACCATATACATTCCATCCACAATTACTCATTGCCTGTACTAACATGACTATGCACTTTATCTGGTTACCTGGTACCTGTGTGTACTGTCACAATAAAGTCTCCTTCTATGTTTCAGTTCCCATTTGGCTAAAAAAATGTTAGGCCCAGTTATCATCTCAAACTAAAAAGAATTATACGTCACCTTACAGCTGTCCTACTGTACAATATAGTTGAGGCCGAGGATCTGTTACCATAAAAATGACCATCACAGAGGCACATCTTTCTCCTTAGGTTAGCTCTACATTTGAATCTTAACACTGACTTTTGAGTTTCTTGCGGCGCTTCTTCTCAGCAGTGATCTCCTCTTGGGAAGCGTTGGTAGATTTTTGACGTGTGCTCGTGCAGCCTATTTATTGAATAAACATCTTTTGTCTTCGCACATATCATTCGTGTTCTAAAATGCGTTCAGAATTCGTAGGATATGACCAGCAATATTACGACTAATTTGTCTGTGGTCGTAGGTAAAATCTGTGCTGTAATTTTATTATAGTATCGATTTTTCTAAATATCTCTTGTAAAACTCATAGTTTAAATTTGCACCAGCTGTCAAAGCTCAAGAAGGTCTCGAAGGAAACGTCAACTCAGCATATTTTTTTAAAATATAAACCGCACGACATTTGTTCTTGATTGACATGAGAATATGGACTTCAATCGTTTGTCTATGATTTTTAAAAAAACTTTCATATTCGTGACACTGACACAGTTCAAGTTGGTTTTGCCGCCATTTTTGTCATCATGTCATTGGCTTCTGAACCCTTATAGCTTGGTAAATGAGTGCTTAAAAAGGGGGGTGTGGAAGTAAAAGTTGAAATCAGAAATGATGACTTTGGAACTTTGTTCGGACCTCCGAGGGGTGGGGACTCTTAAGTAGTATGTTTATCTCCTAGTCCAAAACAAAACTTGAACTTTCTGCTTTCAACTTTTCCTTCCACGATTATTATTATTAATTGCCAGGACTATTAGAATACTTATGATATGTATGTAGATATAGTAGTGTATGCAACTGTACATAATAGGCTATTTGACAACATTGAAACTATACTACAAATTGTGGTCATCTTATCTGATACTAGCGTAAAATAACGTATTTCACTTTATTTCACATTAAATTATGTCTATTTTTTTGGAAATTACACAAAATAAAAAGGTTTTTTTTTTGAAATTTAATCTGTGGCAAATACCCTATGTGATGTTAGAAATACTTTATAATCTGTGATGTGAAGTCACATGCAAGTAAACAAAACAAACCCCAAATTCACTTATGAATGCTAAGCTGTCAAATGAACTTGTTTGTTTACTTGCGTGTGACGTCACACTAGTCCGCCATAGATAGAAACTGTTTTTCGCGTTGTTTTGAAAATTTAAACTTTAACTTACATTTTTATTGATAATACAGTAGAGTCTCAAGGAAATATCAATGTAGTGTGCTTGTTATGTGATAAAGAATCATTTAAAAACGTTTTCTAAAATTAGTCAAATAGCCTATTCGATCCCAAAAGACTCGTGTTATCGTATTATGAAACTCTTATTTAAAACCCTCTCATTCATTATGCATCAGTTGCATAAACTCCTATTGTTTTATATCTTTTTAACATGCATGTGTTCATATGCCTAAGGGTCCACAAGTTATCCTATTTTTTATTATATATTTGTAATCACGTTCTCGAAAACGACTCTATTTTAATGCAATGTCGATGTAGTGTTGTTCGGTACGCTCGGTATTCCAAGTACAATGTAATCAATTTGACTTGTTCCTACAAAATACCAATACTTCGATATATGTATAACAGTAGCCTAAACTGAATTATTGATCATTCATAAGAACTGACACCAGGAGCTACAAACAGAAAAACAAACAAAATGGTAATGAGGAATACTAATTTAATAATGTATACACATTTCACAGTAGCATTAATGAATAAAACAGTAGAGAGGCTGCAGGATATATCAAACAAAAACATGCTTTATGTTCTGTTAAATTTAAGAATTGGTTTTTAATTAGTCATGTCCAGGAAACGACGTGACGTGGATTATAATTATAGATTTTATTGACCGCTCAACGAATAACTAACAGTGTCAAATCAAATACTTTCAAGCCACCTGATGGTTAGTGGAAATTCTGACCCGTAGACATTTGCATTCTCAAGACTACAATCTAAAGACTGGAATCCTAGAGCCTGGCAAATGAAAGATGAGAATGAAAAAATGGCAACACTGTAGTGTCACCCCTTTCAAATCAATCTAAGAAACAAGGGACGACACTACAGTGGTGCCATTTTTTCATTCTCATCTTTCATTTGCCAGACTCTAACACCGCAATTTCGTTAACCCTGAGACCTGAGATAGAATGCATCTATGTCATTTCACTGGTTGTCTTAGCCCTACACCGAAACACATCAATTCGAACACTGCTGCTTGGCGGTAAGTTAAACGCCAATTAGTGGAAGTTCATTATGTAAAAACTGGTGGTAGGATCTTGTGCAAGATCCGTACAGATACCACCTATCCTTCAACTGACCGCCAAGCAGCAGGGACAAGATAACCAATGTAATTACTAGCATAGAGGCTTTCTGTCTTAGTCCCCAGGGTTTGCAATGCAATTGCAGTCATAGGATTGTATTCTGGGGTCACCGAACCCAACTCCCACCAGGTGCCCGGTGTGCAAATAATAATAATTGGAGTACCTATTGGGCCCGTAAAATTGCTGTTAAACGACATCCAAAAGGTAACATGCAGAAATATGTATTTACTTACGTGTACCATCGTTATTATGATAGTGGTGGAAAGACCTTCACCGTCTGCATAGCGACCACCATTTTACTCTTAAAACTGCCACGAAACGGGGCCATTTCTCAAAGCGTTAATCTAATAATACAATCTGGAGCCAAAATACCGGGTCAGAGTGCGTTTTTCATACAAACGAGACTATTTCGAAGCTTTCGTTCCTCGCCTGGGGTTATTTTGAGTGAGGTTTAATGGTGGATACTGCGAGGTTCAATAGAGGAGGTCAAAAGTTCTAAAGATACCTAACTGATCGCACAATCAGTTAACACCACAGCGGGAGAGTTTGGGTCTGCACTTGGATTTCCTTACATTTTATTGCCATTTTAGATGTTTTTCAGAACATGCTCAATTCTGGCGTTAACCGCAGATTCAATCAGTTGGGTATCCTAGGTACTCTGGAAGTCCTGTATCGATAGTCGGGGTATTCATCATCAGATTTCACTAAAAGCATTCCCTGGCGAGGAACCAAGGCTTCGAAATAGCCTCTTTAGAATGAAAAATGTACTCTGACCCGTTATTATTGCTCGTGAGTGTAATAGTTTTTTGTCTTTTTTGTACTTGCATTTACGAGACAAAGCACTAATATTATTATACTAATTAAATACGCGTTAAAAAATGGACCCAGCCCCACCCAGCTAGTATGTTAGCTTAGGGTCTCCCCACATCTATCAACAAAAAACTATGTCTACGCAGTAAGAGTGAATTTAAATAAACGTCAAACGGAACGACGTCGTTTTCGCTCTTATTGCATGGAGATAAAAGTTTTTCGTGCCGGCTTAAGCCGATTCCGCGTCCATAGATATTAGAAGACCCTTACCGGTCTCTTGGTGGTCGTCACTATGAAAAAAATCTCATACCTTTAGAGAAGAAGGTAATTCCCTAAAACAAATGAAACAACGGCGTATATAAAGGCACTCACATTTATTTCCTCCAATATATTAATTATTTAAACGTAATAATGTAACTCATAAAAAAATCGTATCACACAGCAACAACAACTTTACGTATTTGAATTTGCAAATAATTCAGTGCGTGTTTTTTAATGAGAATTCTCCTATTTTCAAGAAAGCGATGACAGGGTAACTTTTTCAAATTAGTTTTTTCATCACGAAAAATACTTTTCGAAGGATATAAATAATCATTTTTTTACTAACACTAGTTTGCATGGCATCTTAAATACTTAAGAGAGACAAAAGAGAACCAGCCTCGGAAAAAAAGAAGACGGAACGTAGAGCATTTCAAAAATGCACCCGTCATGAGCAAATTCATAAATGGAATGTTTAAAAGTAATCAAAAAATCTCCAACAATCGAAACAAACAACAAAAGTATCAAAAACACACTTAACTACATAAATTAAAAAAAGAAACTAAAAACTACTATGACTCAATACAAACTGGCCTATGTGCTAAAAAATAAATATTATAAAATCTTTTTATACTAATCGCAATTATAATACAAGACTGATTTAATTATATTTGTACATTTTAATTTTGAGCTTTCAACTGGCCACTATCCCATCTTTTAATTAACTAATGGTAAGATAACACTGGCTTAAAGGACTTTATTGGCTTATACGACAGTTAATAAGGCTTTTCAGACGTTATTATAACAGACTTTTGCAAGGCTACGGATGTGCAGTTCTCCAAATACCTAGATTTTTGGCAAGAAAGGCACATCTTTATTCAGTAGCAGAAAGTTGTAACTAACATTAAATGTCATAAGAAACAATACTACTAGAAATAACCAAATAGTTGAAATTTAAATAGGTTCGCCAGTATGTCCTTTTTAATTGAATTATTATTTAATATCTAATATCTATAAGTACGTAATAAGAATTACAATTATGGTATTAGGTCAGGTAAAAAGAGGAAAGGAATGTAAAGACTTAATAAATACTGTATGGCAGAGTATTCGTACAATAAAATAAACTAACTACAACATAAGTACATTTTTAAATCAAGGAAAAGAGCTAAATGGCCTAATATAGTCTTTCTTAACCTGCTAGGTACGTTTAAGGCTTTTTAATATGTCATATTTCACTACACTATCAACATTTAATACAATGGGCGCAGGAGCAAAAAAATATCTCACATGACACTTTTTCCCGCTACCTGTAACTTCATTTTGAAATTACAGAATTCAAAAAAACTTAAACATGGAAATAACTATCCACTGCATAGCACATTTTTCTAGAGAAACTTTCTCAATTTAAATCAAGCCTAAGGAATGTTTCAAAATTGGCACAATTTAATATTATTCCTAATTTAAAAAAAACTGGTATGTAGACCATTGTTAGTCTCTACAGCTACCCAGTCAAAGGTACCTCCTCCGTCCGTTTCGGAACTAGAGATAAGTCTAACGGATTCTTCATTAAGTCCTTACCACTGTCCTCACTCATATCAATACTCAACTCAGGTTCAGAGTCACTCAAGTCTTCGTTCTTTGGACTACGATACAGAACTGCTGACTTTATGGAGAGGTCTATTGGTTGATCTTGTTCTATCGCAACTCCTGCAACCGCTGGGGAGTGCAAGATCAAATCACCACCGTTGCAGTTCTGCCATGTTGGTATACCAGTTGGAAGTGACCGTAAGTTCTGAACAGGCTGTAGGTATCCTGCTCTGTTAAAACTAGGAGCTGCCGTGCCAAAAGGAGACGGCGGTGCTATCGGTTTTCGTTTTCTGACGTCTTTCGTTTGATTTCTAATGGCGTGGATTCTGACGTCTTTTTCACTGCAGGGGGACGATGCTGGTCTGAATATGCTAAGGCCACTCGTGCTTCTAGAACTGTTGTCATCTTCAGGATCTGCTGATGACGCACCGGAATCAGACGGTGACATGCTTTGTCGCGTCACGTCTTCCGTGAATGGGCTTTTTTCCGAGTTCTTGTAGTATTCAGCTAAAGCGGCCGCTGGAAGGAGGTTTGTGGGTAGGAAGGACGAGTTGATTGAAGAGTTAAAGGAGGGAGGAGACTTGTTCGTTTGCATGTGCTGCATATGCTGCTGCTGTTGCTCTTGGAGCAAGCAGTGTATCTTGAACCAGTTGGATCTTCGGCCGTATCTTGAGCCTGACTTCGACATCCCCACAAGAAGGCATTTCCGTAGCCTGCAAGCCTTGCAGGCCGTTCTGTTCTTCTTGTTGATAACGCACTCCCCGTTGTTTTTGCATTCTGATATCGAAGACAGGTTGTTGTACGTCCGCCCGAAGAACGACTGTAACAAACGAAAAAAAACATTTTACAAATGGAAATTAAAAAATCCAATTTCGTCCGAAAACCGCCGGCGTTTAATAAGTTTAAAATATCGACTTCCGCTCGCGTCGTAAGAAATAGCGATTTATAATCGATACAGTTAAAAGTATTATCCGTGAGCCAATTCAATTTATTCGGCTCGGAATTAAAAATTACATTTTTCAAAAAAGTCATCATAAAGAGTGTAGTGGTCCGTTAAAATGTGGGTCAACTCGAATAAGGCCGTATCTCACACTTAATATTACATACGCGAGTTGGGTCGGTTACGTCGCCTGACGTAAGTAATGGGATGTTTTTGCGAATTTTTAAATAAATTCGGATGTTACCCCGCTGAGCCTCTTTCTCAATTAAACCCGTACAAAAGCGTAAAATATGTGATTGTGCTACAGTTTCGCCCGGTACACTTTCGGCTAAATAATGGACTGTCTCGTTATTTAAGATTATAATGATATTTATTTGCGTTTATTGCTTTGACTCCGTGCTTTGGTTCGGCTTTTTTAAATTAGTTTTATGAAACAAAGTAGTGTACTAAATTGCATTTCATGTCGATGACAATTTGAAATCAAAATTTAGCCGCATTATAATTTTTCGCGGTCGTACCAAATGGTCCCGAACGGTCTCTACGTAAATTGTGATTATTTTAAATTATATACGCTTTACGCTTGTATAGTGGGTTTGTACCAGACTAAAGTAAAATTAAAATTAGAATTAGATGCTATGAATATTCTATCTTGAATACTATTACTATTTTCATGACAAAGAAAAATAGTATTTAAAACGATTAAATAAGGTAGAGTTTTACTAAAGCGCAGTTATCTCACGCACGTTTATGGTAATGTTTCAATTGGGAGCAAATTGGCAAAGAGATAAGCGCCATTTTGGGAAAGATAATATTTAAAACACACTTGTTACTGGTCTTTACGAGATAAGCCAATTGCGCAGACAGATATACTTACCTAGTTTAAATTGTTTCGCGTAAACTATTATTTTAGAACCGTTAAACAAAGGGTTCTATAAGAATAAATAAATGAGTAAAAATGCGATGATTGTGAAGTTTAAAAAGGCCTAAAGTTTTTTTATTGGGATGGGAATCTTCTTGCTTAAAAAAAATGTGTATTTTTAAAAACTGATCGATTTATGTTTAACTAATAAAAGAGTTTGTTTTTAGAATATCATAGTATGTCTAAGAATTTCTAATTAGGATACAGGATATCATGCCACATTTTCCTGCTCAAGCTACGCTTGAATATATTTTTGATTTTATTTTATGTTAGATTCATTGTTTTACATAATGCTAGGTTAAGCTTTATAATGGGTGCGCCAAAGTTGAACTAAATTTTTAATGTCGATTATCGGAAATCCGAAAATGTTGTTCCTAATAATTTACATCCTAATAATCACTACTCATAACTACTTTGTTCCTAACGCCCTGAATTCCTAATCATTCAACTTCATAATGTCCGTTGCAATAAACATCGATCATACTACTATTTGTTTTCCTATATTTTCTCAACATAACCATCTTTTACACTATTGTTCATTGTTATATTTGTTTTATGTAGAATGGTTTTTATTCCTAAAATTGCACATTATTATAAGTTAGGCAGTAGGGAATAGGGACTTAGTGGCAAAACCGACTCGGATCGCGGATAGGTTAGAAGACGAAAGCGGGAGCTTCGCTCCCGCTTTCGTCTTCGAGGTTATTTTTTTTTATAAAAGAGCAGATCATCTTTAACTTTAAAATAATCCTGCGTAAAGTCCTGTACTCGGAAATTAGGTTACACTAAAAATGTAACGAACTAATGTTAGTGACATTAGCACTTAAAATTTTAAGAGATATGAGTTTTATGAGCTACGTTAATAGTAAAATAAATTGTAGGAACGAAATTTTTAGGAAAACATGACATTAGCACTTAAAATTTTAAGAGATATGAGTTTTATGAGCTACGTTAATAGTAAAATAAATTGTAGGAACGAAATTTTTAGGAAAACATTTTTTAGGAGCAGTGATCATTAGGAGTACAAATCGTTAGGAAAATCAATTTCGGGTGATAAACTTTAGCGAAGCCAATATGGACCCCTTTATAATTGTATAATATCATAAGTATTATTTAAAAAAAACGACCGACTGTTGATTTTCTTGCGGCGTTTCTTCTCAGCAGCAGTGGTCTCTTGCGAAGCGCTGGTAGATTTTTGACGTGTTAAAGTGCCCGTGCGACCTGAATAAACATCTTTTATCTCTTTCTTTTTAATGATTTGCGATTGACGCGAAAAAAAATATGTTTTCTTAATTAAAATAAATTTTCATAAGTTGTGAAAAAAAACGCAGTGAAATCTATGTAGTATACTTACACATCATTTTTGCTAAAAACATTATTACCAACTCATACTTAATTATGATTTATCTGAATATTGTAACTAAATAACACAATAACCACAATAAGTACGTAGCATGTTTTTCCCAGAATAAAAATAAATGTAATGTAATTGTAAGGTTCAAAAATTATTTAACCGCAATTTAACCCTAATCGCCCTAGTATTATTTCGCAGACGCATGTAAGTGAGTCACTCGATTAGAAATTTCAGATAAGTCCTTCTTCCTTATGGGCGCGGATCGAGTGTAGATACCGCTCTAATTGAGCGCTCGTTGCGCAGAATGCTGTACGTGACTTGGTTTTGTTTTGTCAAATAAAGAAATTACTAAGTTTAACAATTTAACCTTTCTTTATGAACTAACTAGTAGTTTTCCCGCGCGACATCTTAACCGTACAATAAGTAATATGCTACAACTTTCTTGGTCACAGTGTTTTTTTTTGGGATAAAAAAAGGTAGCTTATTTGCTAGTTTAGGTACTTTTCTCCATTTCAAACATTATCATAATTATTTTTTAGTTTTAATACACTCTGTGGTAAAGTTCGATTCAAATAAGATAAAGATAAAGACAAAAGATAAAAGAAATTTATTCAGTAAGTAGGCCGCTCGGGCACTTTTACACGTCAAGAATCTACCAGCGCTTCCCAAGAGGAGACCACTGCTGAGAAGAAACGCCGCAAGGAACTCAGCAGACAGTATTTTTTTAAACATATTTCATATTTAAATTTTACTACTTCGTCTTGCATTACATAAAGCTACAAATATTTAACTAACTATAATATACACCGTGGGCCCGAATAACCCGACCAATTTTAACAATCGATACTTGAGCCTATTTGTAGAATATAATGGGTATAATATGTAGTCCAATAACGCATAATTTCCGAGATTTTTATTATTTAAAAATCAATTCCATAGTTAATTAAATTTGAACTCTGTCACCTTAACCTAAAGCATTATTTACTAAGAAAGATTCATGTTGTAAGTAGCAATATCATCCACATACAACATAAATTAATTAATCAATTTCTTATTAAATAATGCTTTAGGTTAAGGTGACAGAGTTCAAATTAAATTAACTATGGAATTGTTTTTTAAATAATGAAAATCTCGGAAATTATGCGTTATTGGACTACATATTATACCCATTATATTCTACAAATAGGCTCTAGTATCGATTGTTAAAATTGGTCGGGTTATTCGGGCCCACGGTGTATAATCTTACGGGAGAGATAGAGAGAGAAAAATAAAAGATGGTGCGAGATCACGACATAAAGGTTTCGATATGTTTTCCTGCACGGTGTCCCCTAGACAAGAAAAAGCAGGATAAAGCTTAGTGTGATACAGAGTAAATCAGTCTGATTAAAAACTAAAGCTATGACTAGGAATATCTAGACCTACCAGGTTTATTTTGTCCGAGTGTTTTAAATCACTTTTCAACCAAGCAACTTCATAAAAATCATAAAATTTCCAACATTGTGATGAATACCAAACATTATTTACAGCTGTCGCACCATAAAACATTTTATATGCATTTATCACCATCAAAAATGCACTTTTTGCATTTAATTGCAGTTAAATGACCATATTGAGTAGTCCCGCTGATTTATTGACGTATAAACTGTTTAATGTTTAAATTCCAGGTTTGCAGGACTCCATTCGACGCTTTTGGTACTGAACGTGTATATAAATAACTGAGACGTGAAAATTGCGCAATTCTCGTAATAATGTTTCGAATAACTTTAAACCACCCAACTGTTGGTAGCCAACTTTTTTTATATTTTAAAATATTTTATCACATTGTCCGATAAGTTTAAACGCAGAAAAAAAAACAAGTTGACAACATAGAATATATCCAAGAAAAACAAATAAAAGATCCAAGACTAAGAAACAAGTACTCTGCTCATCACACAAATATTTACCCATACCGGGAATCGAACCTGAAACCGCTAGTTTCGTAGGAAGGGTCACTACCAACTAGGCTAACGCATCATCAGATGACGTGCTGGCCTAAGTTGGTAGTGACCATGCCTACGAAGCTGGCGGTCCTGGGTTCGAGTCCCGGTAAGGGCAGATATTTGTGTGATGAGCGCAAATATTTGCTCTGGAGTCATGGATGTTTTCTATGTATTTAAGTTTATATTTCTCTATATAAGTATTTATATCGTTGTCTAGTACCCATTATACCTTAGTTTGGGACTAGGTCAATTGGTGTAACATTGTCCCCTGATATTTATTTATATCTATTTATCATATAAGATATTTGCATTGCCAAAACAACAATCTTAAGAATGAAATAGCTATGGACCTAGGTCCCCTGAGATATATTTATTATTAAGTTGATAAGTTTTTTTAAGTCCCGCCCATCCTATGTTAAGGCTATTAGTGTGACGTCACACATTTTTCAACAATTTTACAAACAAGCGGTATGACAAATGTGAGAGGAATCCGTGGGCGTGGTCTGCATTCCCACGGATTACGAACCATTAACAACAGGTCTTCGAGTTAAACTAATATGAATCTTATTATGAAAGCAATAGCAGCGATGACAGAGTTCATTCTCTAGCGGTAATCTTTTTCTTATAAATTAGGACCATGGTTTTTGGGTGTCGAGATGTGGTTTGCGAATTTGAAAGTTTTATGTACATATATTTAAGTCAAATAGTAATAAGTAGGTATACCTAGGCGTACAAATAGCTAATTTTAACGCTTGTTAAAATTCAAATTCAAATTCAAATGGTTTATTGCATGTCACATTACAAGAGTATTCAAAGATGGAATTACTAAAAGGTACTCATGTGACGCCCTGTAAGGGCATAGCGTCAGGAGACGGTAGGGCTTATTGTTAACACGCTACATTTCAATTATACTTAACTTAAATATTGCACAGAGAATTAACTATTACAGGATTTCGAATTAAAATAACGTATTAAAAACAATAAAAGGCGAGTATAGAAAAGAAACATTTATTACTTAAGAATAATTTTATTGTTTTATAAATAATATCGGCTTGTTTTTGATGGAGTTTGGGATGTGGTTTGTTATTGCTAATAAAAATGAGTTTGTATGTATTTCCATTTTATTTTAACGATATATTTAGTGTCCCACCGCTAGACAAAAGGCCTCATTCATTACTTACTGAATAAATTTCTTTTATCTTTATCTTTTTTGGAGGGGTAATTTATCCTGTTGTACAATAACATGTATGTATGTTAACACATTGTCACAAAACACAAAATGTAATTTAAAAAGAAAGCAATGTGCAAGGCGAACTCATTTAAAGGTCATTTTCCAGCTAACTAATCGGTGATTGAGGAAAATAAAATTGCCCTCGCCGATGGTAAGTGCCGCTTACCATCTGGCCCTTACTTCACCATCCTGATAATAAAAGGTGATAAGTGACATTTCAGTGCACATAAAGCCTCTTATGAATTCCAGTAAAGTTAAGGAAATATGATTTTGCTGGCTGTTTTAACCTCGCGGGAGGTAGGACCTTGTGCAGGGTCCGTCCGGATCGCTACTACCATCTTATCCATTAACCTACCACCGAACAACAGTGTTCGCATTGTTGTGTTCCGGTTTGGGGATAAGACAGCCGGTGTAATGACTAGAATAGAGGCATTCTATCTTAGTCCTCAGGGTTGGCAACGCATTTGCAGTCTTAGCCTTGCAGTCTTGTGAATGCGAATGTCTATGGTTCACAGTTTTCACTTACCATCAGGTGGCCTGTGTGTTCGTTTGCCTTCTCTATGACATAAAAATAGAAACCTATCAATCCACCGCGTTGTTTAAAAAACGAGGGCAGTTTTATGTATACCTTTTGTTTGTTTTTTTCAAAATGATCTTAGTGAAGATTACAGACGGCTAAATTAATGATAAACCATAATATTTAAAAAAAAAAAGTATAAGGTACGGTGAGGCAAGTGCGTTGCCCCACCTTGGGATATGCAGCAATAGGATTTATATAATTTTACCAGAACCAAATATGTCACCAAAAGTAAAAGTTAAAAGATGATCGGCCACAGATTGATGGGTACAGCTGAGGCACATCTCTAACAAATTAAGTATTACAGCCACTAGGGTCTGAGGTCGCCGTTCACTTTCTATGGCATTGCCATGAGGCAAAGAAAGGTGGAGACGCTCCATACAATGCTGTGTATGTTTATTCAAATTGAATTTCCATGAACCTTCAAGTGAGTTTTGTTGATCTAACAAAACACAGATTACGTCTTCACAGTTTTGTTAAATTAGAGTCGATCGAGTGAGCAAAGTCATACTAACGGGCTCACTCGACGGGTAAAGCGGGTAAGCTAAAAATGCACGTACTGATGTTATTTGCACGCCGTAATGGTAAAATTTTAAGCCACCGGTTAATAATTATTCGGTTGAGTTCAACTGTTTATAGTATGTATGTATGTAAGCAATTTATTGTACAAAACACAGAAATCCAAATACAATATTTACAGAATAGGAATCTATTGTGGTCGTCTTAATCAATGTGGATAAAGGTGGTTAAACCATATGTCACTTTCTGACCAGTATGCAAGTGGGAGAATGACGGATGTTTTATCCACCGCGACTAAGGTGACGATAATACGGGTCCACGTATAATATGTATTGAAATGTTTCGCAAAATAGTCATCTCCGCACGCATTAACACTCCGTTGCATATGTTATGCACAAAAACCTAACGTTTAATACCCCGACAATGCTCGCGGTCGTTGCGACATGACCCCGAGTGACCCCTTGGGCAACTGTGACTTATGCCGACCAGGTACCTACCAACCACACCTTGCTCGTGGGGCAAAGCAGGTGCGGTTGTTGGCGAGATTATATTCCTACGTATGTATATTTTTTAGTATGTAGAAGGAAAATAATAAAAAAAAAAAATCTTATAAGATTAAGCTATAGCTTTCAAAACTTTTAATATTATATTTGACTTATTGAGTAAATAACTAGTACTTAACAACTCCCAAATGCGTAACCTAATATCATTTTCAAGCTTAAAAACGAATTATACCTCAATTACTCTTCTACCAAATATAATATAGATCGAATGAATATTAACAAGACTCATTGACGAAAATAATAAATACTTTATTTTTTTTATTTATTTGTTCGTGTTATTCTGAGTTTTGACACGCTTCTCCTGCTCAATTACGCTAGGTTTAATATTATCATTGCCACAAACAATATTTAAAAAAAGTCTACTATCAAATTAATATGTAAAATCTCCCGAAAACTGTGTGTGCCAAACCAATGTCGTACAACCTTATAGGTTCTGTTGGGTTAGTTTTTATAAAATCCTGAAATATTTACGGTTACGGAAAACAAAGCGGGTTGGCAAATGATCATTTAGGAAATGATACATTAATATTTTGACAAAAATATTTTGACGAAACAAAGGTAACAAGGTAAGACAGATACATCGACACATTTTAAACTTATAACACACTAGTTTTTGCCCGCGACTTCATCCGCGTAGATTTCGATTATGGTTATTCCCTCGGGAACATTTAAATTTTCTGGAATAAAATATAACCTATCTGTTAAACTAGGGTACCTAAAGCTATCTTCACTTCAAATTTCATTCAAATCCGTCCAGCCGTTTAGCGTGCAGGGCTAACAAACATACACCCACACACAAACTGCCGCATTTATTATATTAGTACGATATCTGTTTTCGTGGTTGGTGGTTTTAAAAATACTCGACTAAATCATGAGCAGATTAAGTAAGTACTGAAAAAAATCTCTTAATAATCTTTTTGTCACGTATTTATTAATGTATTGTGTTTTTCACGTAATTTAAGGACAATCAATGGACGGATGGGCATGTGTAGTTAGAGTGGACCCGATTTTTCCGCAATCTACCATTTGATCAAAATAAAATTAATTTTATAGCAGTGCGCAAGGTTTTATAGGCAGAAGTAAATTGCTCAGCTAATTTAAGTATTTTATACGCTGATCTTTTATTACGAATAAACTTAGTTTCAAGACATTAAAAGCCATCACTAATTGGCGTTTTATGAGAATTATATCTATATTATGTAATCAGTCTGACGTTTGCTTTGAAAATATAATTCATGAAAATATTACTGACAATAACTAACAAGACAAGAAGCTAAACTATAAAAAAAATATTAAAAAAATTGGTGTCCAATAACTTTACTAAATTAAACTTGTCTAAAGGGCCTCTGCGTGTTGGCTCCGGCTCCATGTACGTCCTCTAAAGGTTCCAGGACTCCCATAGTCCCGTGGTTGGTAAAGACATACAAATAATAATAAATATATGACTCAATCGTCATCATTGGCCATTACGTGTGGTCGCGTCATTACCGTGATACCGATTCGATCACTGACTCACTGACAATAAATCAACGGAGCTGACTTCTCGTACACTTCTTCCCTAAAAAAGGAATCATTAGGTATCCAATGAGAAAATAATTCATATTGAAAAAAAATAGGAATATGCTCACACCAATTGTCCTTGGCATCATCATCATCGTCATCATCATCTACATCACTATCATTATCATCATCATAATCATCATTATCACCATCATTATCATCATCATCATCATCATCATCATCATCATTTCAGCCCATAGTCGTCCATTGCTGAACGAATACTGATATTATAATTTTTTTTTTTTTTAATATACCGGTTATGGCCAACCGTACTTTTAACACTCATATTAAAGTCAGAGTAGGTACAATGAATCCAAACTGAACGGATCTAATATGAACCACCGAGGAGTTCCTGTGGCCACCATCATCATACCAGCTCGATGTTACCATATCATTGTATTTTATCGGAATTACAAGGGTATGCCACGAATAAATATCATAAATAACTAAACCAGTATTCAAAGGTAGCAATACCTTAAATTCGTAAATTTTAAATTTTAAAACATGTTTAACTTTACTATAGATAAAACAAACCTTAAAAAAACGGTATGAACTCTCATATTACATAAAAACATCCCACTAATATTATAAATGAGAAACCTTGTGTGTGTATTACTTTGTTACCCCTTCACGCTCCAATAGCTGGGCGGATTTGGATGAAGTTAATTGTTAATGAAAGGAAATACGCCCAGGCCAGCTGCTATTTGCCATCTCCTTAACCAATTAAAAAGAAAACAAATGCAATCATTCAAGACCTTAAACATTACAAAGTGAATGTCGCCTGTCAATTTTATAAAAAAATTAAAAAGTATGTCTCTACTATGTACAGCTACTTCAGCATGTACACCTGTACTTTGCTGACTGTACAGAACAAACAATAGTGCAGCATAATGGGCTGGCAAGTGCCACGGTCACTTGACGTTCTCACGCTATATCTATCGGTTAAAATGGTGGTGGTACAGTGGCGAGAGGAGTGGAAAGCGGTTTGATTTTTGTTTCTGAGTTCAGGGATAACGCGTTTCAAACTTAGAAAAAAACGTATACAAGTAGAAGTGGGCATTTTTTTTTCTGTTATGTTTTCGTCGAAGATTGCCACAGACAGAGAGGTATGGAAATCAATTAATGAGGCCTTTTAACAGCAGTGGAACACTATATTAGGATAATTAATAATAATAATGTTACCTTATTTTACGCTTTTATTTTATAATGGAAGGTTAGCTAGAAGGGATAAATTCACCTTTGCATCCTTTTCTGTAAATACTTACTATATTTGAATTTCTGTGTTTTGTACAATAGAGAGTTTACATACATACATATGTCAAAAATAAGATGACAATTTCACAACCTAAAACAAACACTAACAGTAGGTACCTAACATAGACTATGTTGTGTCCCTTAAAATAAACCATTTTAAATAATTGTGTTTACAAAATGGTACTCACATCCCACAAACGTATTTACTTAGATTGAGTATTTTTTGCAGTTTCCATGCCATACAAAACTGTAAAGTCAAAAAACGGAATGTCACTTTTACTATCTTAAACCCGCTACACGCTCCGCTGCTCGCTCCGCTAGTCGCTCCGCTGGTCGCCCCGCTGATCACTAAGTATCGTCCCCGTAATCGCGGATGCCCGCGGGCCATGCGTGCTGGTAGCGGTGCATCATGCCGCCCCGCTCTGACCCATATTATTCTTATTTATCTCCTAGCCGTATTTATTTAAGTTATTCTCGAGAATATTGATCGTAGATGTTCGAGATATCTTTTGTTGCTATATTATTGGCAAGGTTAAAGTTCAAGTATTATTCGTTTTGCATGATAATGTAAAATGAACAAATGTTAAAAAAAACAAAGTTAACATTTTGTAACATTAACAAATGAAACATTAAATTTGTAATGCTAGAACAGATTGGGCACTCAGTGAACTTTACTAAATATCAGAAATCAAGAAATTTATACCCACGATTGACGTAGCTGTCTTGCGTTCGGTTATGACCTTGACTCCATAAATAGTACTCAAAATTTCTTCAGCTGTTACTTTTTAAAATCAAGCTTTACTGACTAACGTTACAGAAACGTGTATTAAGCGTAATACAAAGCCCACGCAATGGCATATGGGAAAGCATAATTTTTCCATAACTGACTTCGTGTTTATGCTTAACGATTTGTCAACTAATTTACCAATTTGCAAAAATTAAAACATCGTTTTCTTTCGCAATTAGTTTATTCACTATGTATTGCAGGAAAGATTCTATCAAAATCAACAAGGCCTTTCTAAATAACAGCGTAGTTCAGAACCTACGCGGATGCTTATAAGAAAACAGAATTATGATTACAATAAAAAGGAAACACATGATTTTTTCCATAACCTACCACTTCTTATTTATGTTAAACGATTTTTCCACCACGTTACCGTACAACTTCTATTTACAAATTGTTTACAGTTTAAACTTTCACAACTAGCTACTAACAACGTGTGGCGGAAAAGTTTCTATCAAAATTAAACAAGGCCTTTATGGGAAAGCAGAATTTGGTAACAATAAGAATGTATCCCAAGAATTCTTCCATCACCAACCATTACGTGTTTATGCTAAATTCTGTTTGTCAACCGCGTTAGTTCGTCGACGGATGTTTGCTGTCTGTGCTCTCTCGATTTTGGGATTCCGTTAAGAATTCATAATTAAGCATTGTCTTGTTTGTTCGGAATAATTAATGTAGGAGGTTGATTGTTTATGTCTAGTTTCTATTTCTTCAAAATTGGGTTGATTTAACAGTTTTCCAAATTTATTTTTATCTTAGTATCTAGTAAGAGAATTATTTGCATATTAGTGATTCTTCAAGGATAAGAACATCTTTATCTGAAAAGACTTCGATTGCATTAATTTTTAGACTGATCAGAAAAGGCTGTCAAATTTCTTACAGATCCATTTTTGATTGATCAAAATTATCTTCAAAACATTATAATACAAGTGCTACTCAAATGTTTGGTTCTAAACTTATCAGCATGTTCATCATCTAAATCATGTCTTATGGGCCTATGTTGTCTGCCATAATTATTTTTAGTCTTAATGTGTTTTAGGTCATAATCATCGCAAGTCATAACGTATTTTTATAAGAATCTGTTACTTTTTCAGGATTTTTATAAATCAAACCTAACCTAACCTTATCTACACATTAGAAATTTCAGAAATTCTGAAAAGTTTATAGTTTCAGCGATACACAAAGTTATGAATATCAATAATTATGTCAACAACATCATTATGACCAATAAAATTATGGGAAACACTGGGCTCCCCATGTCGTATGCTTAAATGAGTCACTATTGACAAATGAGATTCCGCTTACTCACTTCAACTCGACATTTTTCTGCTCCAAATTCTAATTCAAGCAAAATCCCACGTTATTTCTTTTCCTCATTTCACATGTCATGTCATGATTCTGTGAATGTATGATATCATTCACATACAAACAGATGTCTTGCGGTTAGATAAGTGAATCCTAAATATTAAAGCTTTCTAGAAACAAATAAAATAAGCCACAACTTAACGTACGTGAACTTTACAAATCAAGAGAAAGGAATTGAGAAACAGAAAGTAAATTGTCACCTAATAGTAAATTTAATCACGCCTTATTTGTAAACCGTTAAAGACTTCAGTAATAAAAACTTTATGCATCATCATCTTAAAACACTTTTATATCTAATCGATAGTGAACATCAATTAATCTTCATGACAAACTAGACAGAGCCAATAATTCAAAAAGTGCTTTATAATGTCAACGACCGCAGCAAAAGAGTCAAAATAAAACCATTAAAGCGTTCTATACAGCCACACTTTCTTGGGTGATAAGCGTCAATAAATTTATCACCTCAGCTGCATAGCTTCTAAATCTCTTCGATATGTATAAAAATACAATACAGCACAAAGTGTCCGATGACCCTAACAATAAAAAATGGCCACCATAAGCTCTGGTTACGAAACTAAATGATGGTCCTCAAGTTAAAACCGATAGCGACGAAACGGAACTCGAATTCGTAACGGGTTCTGTTATAAATTAGGCATTAGTGTCTAATGTCTCTTTCAACAACGTTTAAATGATAAAGACAATATTTTTTTATAAAAATTTCGAGTAACTTTTATAACAAACGTCTCCTATCTAAATTGAAGACAAAGAATTTAATAAGAAATGAAATATTTTGTTCCTATTAGTAAGTATTCAAATATTTTACCTGCATAATTAGTTTCAAGTATCTAATGCTATTCTAAAGCAAATAATGAACGATTTACGAACTAGATCATTGACTAAGATAATATAAATTCCATTAAAATTGACACTAAGTACCTAGATAAAGATAAGAAATATGTCTAAAGGCTTTATCTGATGGCTTCATCAAAAGAATATTTCAACGATAACCATCGCTACGCTAAATCTAAATTCGACAAAATTCGATAATATAAACCAGATCAATAATGAAATCATCGCATATGTCTCTTAACTTACGCGTGTGCGCGGTATTTTATCGACCCGTGCCCGACAGAGATACACCGTGAATAAACATAAGAGAGAAAGGTATAAAGAAGCTGAATTAATTAACAAATTTTTGATGCGTTTACGCATGAGTTACGACAAATTCTTACCGAGAATAGCGGTGTGCGGAATAGAGCCATTGATTTTATGATTATTACACAAATCTGGGAACTGTTTACTTAGTACCGTACAGTACTATTTGGGGGTAAGGGGGAGAACGGCAACAACATCTAGCTGGCCCCAAAAGTCAACCTCACCTGCTCGCGGTATCCCCTGCTAGATAACGGACGAGGCTCTGGCGACCGAGCAATGGCGGTATAACCTGGCCAGAAAGCAATCCTCCTGGTCGGAAGAGGTTTCAGTGACCTTGGGGACAAAATATCTCCTAAAAGTCTGGTGCAGAAGGCAACGGGAAACCACTGCACTAACATTCCCTAGTCGTCAGCGACACATAAAAACCATGGAAAAGTCCAATGGTGTCACAAGTGCAGCGGAGCTTTTCAACCTCGCCAAAGACCGAGAGGAATATGCGGAGCTGACTGCCAACCTTCACTAGTTGGAGAGGCACTATAAGAAGAAGAAGTACTATAGTTAAACGTTTTAAAATGATTTAGTCATGATTATTGTAAATTGTTTGACAGGTACGGAGATCGAATTGTAAGAAACGAAAATAGTATTTGTGGACTTTCATACAAATCATGTTTAGACACAAAATTAAACAGAAAAATATTTCGTTAACGATACAAGTAAGTTAACATAATGAATAGGTTATTATGTGCGTGCGTTCTATTAATAAAACCACCAGATGTAGACATAATTCGGTTCATCACCGCATTTTAAAACATGTTTTTAGATAAAACTAACGTGAATACGTATTAATATTTTCCGCCATAATTATTTTCATTCTCAATGTGATTTTTTGAGAAAGTCATATATTTTTTGAGAAACTGTTACTTTCCAAAATGTTTTTAAATCAAATCTATCCCAGGTTTATTTACACGTAGATATTTAAGATTCTAAAAAGTATTCGGTTTCAGTGATAAAAAATACGACTCTTAATAATTACGGTGATGACGCATTGACCTAGTTGGTATTCAAGTGACCCCGCCTACGAAGCATGCGGTCCCAGAATTGATTCCTGGTATTTGTAGAGTTTTTTTTTTCAGAGGCTTGGATGTTTTCTATGTATTTAGGTATTTACCTCAATCGTTCTCTAGTACCCACAGTACTAGCCTAGAGCTTAGTTTGAGGCTATGTCAATTTGTGTGAGACTGTCTCTTTGACATTTATAAATATTATTATTATGTAAAAGAGACATTATGACCAAAAAAAACGAAAATAAAACGAGCAGCTCTACTCACGTATTAACTTCAGCGATTCGTCAGTGACCGGAACTTCACTCCCAAAATAACACTACCCTGATGAAAGACTCCTAACGAATTCAAAACACGTTGGGCCGTTTCCTGACTAACTATATGTGAGTAAGCCGTAGTTATTATTTCATGCTTCTAGTTAATGCTCATTGATAACTGTCAAATTACCGAGCACCACAGTTACACATGTCATGTGACATAATGCCGTCCCGCCCACTCATTGTCGAATAACCTGCGCGCGCGCTCATTAGGTTTACGACTGTTTATGTCACTTGACATGCAGTAAACCTCCTCCGGGCCATCTCGATTATCATCGGAATTGATTTTAACCACTCGAGGTTAATCAATGTGAAATATTTGTTTGGGAATGTTTTTATGTTGTTTCGCTACATGAGTTTTTTAAGATTGTGGGGAGGTTTGGGCGCAATTTCAATGTTTTTTTAATTTTAATTTCGATGAATTTTGTCACTAAAATGTCTGTGAAAGACAGAAACATAGTGTGGAATAAGAAATTTTGAGCTTGAATTTACCTAACATTTGTATCAAAGTTATAATTGTTTCATGAATAATATACTTTGTATTGTTCGCTAAGTTGTTTGTTAATAACGGCTACATTCTACACTACTATTATTTAGGATGTAGAAAACGATAAAAAACAAATAAACACACAATACAATTATTACTTTATTTTCTCTACCAGTTCATCAATGTATCTGAACTAAGCTAATAAGAATAAAAATAAAAATAAATTAATAATAAAAGAAAAAAATTTCTAAAGTACCATAATACTAAAAAACTGAATTAGAACCTAAAACCAAACCCGTCAATGATGTTTAGAAACCAAACAACGTAAAAAAGGTTGCCATAAGTAAGGTGTTATCTTAATGCTTCTTGGGCAAGAAAGGCATAGGTCATAGTGCATCAAAGAAGCGGGAGCGATAGACAACTGTATGCACGGTTGGGAAATGGTTGGACGTTACCACATTTAGTACACCAGGCTCTTTGATTACCATAGAACATAGAATAGATATTATGTTGTTTACACTAGTGCCACAATATGCATATCATACATACATATAATGTGAAAGTGATTTGATAAATGAATTTTGAATGTATGCAATGTATTTATTTTTAAATATGAAAAGGTTTCAATGTTCTTTAGAAATAACTTTTTTTTCATCAATTCAAGTTGAAATCGATCGCCTGCTGGAAATATAGGTACCATGCTTACTTACCTAACCTAACCTAACCAATTTTTTTTTAATTATTATTATTTTCATCATAAAAACCGCTGCTCTTATCACCATCTTCAAACATTACCTCTGACCGTCCATAGTATGGAACTGTGTTTCGCAGTAACGACCGATACGCCAGCACAGATAAGCAAACCATCGTCTGCGCATAGATTTTTAATTAGATTACGCCCAAACACACTCGCTTTAGATTTCTCGATTACGTAAAAGTTATGTTTATCTATCACTGGCTGCATAAAATTGATGTCAACTTTAACATGACCTTGCGGTTCTTGTTCAGTAGCTTCGTTTGCTTCACTAATAACCAGTCTGATATCATTTGGGTTAATAAATTCAGCAACCTTTACTCTGGTATCATAAATTATTGCACAGCATGTATCTAGTTTATAATTAAGGTTTTTTTTATGTAGTTCATCGGAAATAAATGATGTATGATTTATTTGACGAGTATAGATACAATTATGGTGTTTCGCAGCTTGTAGAGCAATATCTAGAATGCCAGGGATAAGTGATTAAATATATGCATCCGTGTTTTTTTTTACAGATATTTTTAAAATCAACCTATTTAAAATAATACTTATGACTAAAAACGAATTAAGATCATCATCATCATCATCATCATCATCAGGCGCTAACAATGGGCCTCATAAGGAAGCTCAAAGTCACTCAGAGGGCTATGGAGAGGGCTATGCTCGGGGTTTCTCTGCGTGATAGAAACAGAAATGATGATATCCGCAGTAGAACTAAGGTTACCGACATAGCCCGAAGAATAGCTAAACTGAAGTGGCAGTGGGCGGGGCACATTGCTCGCAGGACTGATGGCCGATGGGGTCAGAAGGTTCTGGAGTGGCGTCCGCGGACCGGAAGACGAGCTGTAGGTAGGCCTCCAACAAGATGGAGTGACGACCTCGTCAGGATCGCGGCACCGCGGTAGATGCGAAAAGCACAAGACCGGTCTGAATTTAGATACTTAGGCTTAATTTAAAAAAAACAAACATTTTTATAATATGAATCACCTTGCCAAGACAAAAAAAAATTAAACTTTAACTCCCAAAAAACGAAGTCATTAAGAAATTTAGAACTGTTAACAGAATACGTAAAAAGAATAACCACAAACTTCAAGTCATTAATAAGAAAGTACAATTTGACCCCAATAAAAAACTAATTATCAGTACATTAGGCATCATAACTTAAAGATTCTGGCTTCCGTTTGCCATAAACCTACAGTTTATAATTGATGTTCGTTTCTAAAATCACTTCGCGATTCGTCTCGGTTCAAAAATCAATCAGACGTAGCGACGACGAATATTTCATTTATTACGAGGTACAAGTAACAGCGAGAAGGTAATGGGAAGTGTAATATTATTTATAGTTGATTATGTGTTGCTTCAAATAAGATTGGAAAAGGAAAAAAACAAAAATAAATCATGTATTTTAAGGTGAATGATTTTGATCTCAAAATAATAACAGAAATGTAACTCAACCAACCGTCTTTTAAGGTATCCGCCCGAGACAAGATGCATACAGAGGGCTAGACTTAATAATGAAGTAAATCAGCTTAATAATGTATGTCATCATCATCATCATCATGTCAGCCGAAAGACGTCCACTGCTGGACATAGGCCTCCCCCAAGGCTCTCCACTCACACCACCGCTCCCGCGATCCTCACAAGGTCATCACTCCATCTTGTTGGAGGCCTACCTACAGCTCGTCTCCCGGTCCGCGGACGCCACACAAGAACCTTCTGAGCCCATCGGTCAACAGTCCTGCGAGCAATGTGCCCCGCCCACTGCCTTTTAAGTTTAGCTATTCTTCGGGCTAAGTCGGTATTAAGTACTAAGTACTGTAAATTAAAGTGATTCAATTTGCACGCTGTTCTAAACTGAAGCAACATCATTAATATCGCCATCGTCTATCGCTTCTGTCTCGAACAGTTCTCCAAAAAACCAGTAATTGTTTCCAACATCACAAAATATTAAACATTTATTATAATTTTTCGGCTTGTCAGTCAGTCTATTGAAAGTCGAGCGTAACTTATCGATAATTGGATATTTATCATTACATCGAATTACTGCTGCCGTTCGGACTTAAATAATGAAGTGTGAAAGAAATACGAGATTTGTAATCAACAGACCTTTTTCAAGCAGCGCCTGGTGGCCTGGCTTGTGAGTTTTTACGTTTACACATCAAGTGCCGAGTGAAATTTCTGGAATTTACTGAGCCCGCTAAGAAGCTGTCTTAGTATTATCACAACATAGCTCAAGAGTTTTTTTTTTAATTTGTGAAGAAATCCAAAGTTTTTAGTTTTTATGTTTGCTACGTTTATGAGTGCGATACCTTAATTAGATACTTATCAATTAGCCATATATGTTTGACGTAATAACAGATGTCATCGCATCCAAAAATTTGCACGGTTCTTGCATTTTCATCTTTAAAATATTGCACTAAGCTTTTGGGGTTTTTCCTTCGGAGTCGAATCAGATCATTAACTTTTCAATCAAACGTACTTTCAGTTAACTATCTCGGTATACCTTTCCCTTTCAACCCAATAACAATTTCTCCCTTTAACCAGCACAAAAAAATTAATAACCCATCATCAAAGAAATGATTAACACCGCGGACAATTACCATCAAGTAAAAATGGGGCCTGTCTCATCCAAATTCTTAGGATCTATAGATCGTGAGGTATAATTTATCATTTGTATCTCGATCCGATTGTAATCTAAGTGTTCGTATAATAATATGAGGTAGCAGCTACTGATAACTGTTGGCGCCTGCGGCCATGTTCCTTTTTTAAATGTCGATGGTGAGAACTGTGGAGTTTTGATTAAGCCACAGATACGAGTTGCTAATGACTTCCAAATCTGTGAATTGGTTCTGTGGTAGATGGTTAGCGAGTTTTTATTTGTGGGTTCTTAAAGTATAGAACAATTGCTTAGGTAAGGCAAACGAGTACACAGGCCACATGATAGTAAATAGGATAAGCCCATTTTAAAGACTTTTTTAAATCATGGGTTTGCGTCTGACTACAGGACGAGGGTGGTACGAGCTTACCCAGAAAACCGTCTATTCACTCTTGCCTTTCAATCACCAAGATACGATTCCGGGAAAACTGCAGGGAAAGCATTCCACTCCTTGGCAGTGCGAATAAGAAATGACGTAGCGAACCGCTGAGTCCGAGCCGTTGGAAATTCACCTACATGCGGATGGAACCGCACCCTTCGTCTGGACGACTGAAAGATGTGGATTGTAGACTGCAAATGTTCATGCCAGCTATTTCACGGGTAAGCTCATCCCCACATCGGAACACAACAATGCGGAAATGATCGCTTGGCGGTAGCACCAATAATCTGTGTCACGAAATATTTTTATATGTATGTTCATCATTGCAATTGTACTTGCTTCTGCTACGAGTACTTTTATAAGTTTTCATCATTAATTTATGTTTTATGTATCAGAAAAACATCAGCCTATTGTGTAAAATTTGGTTGCGGAATTGTCAACAAGTTTTTAGAGTTGTAGGTAATTCTGTAGCTCTGCTCTCTCTGGAAACGAAGGCGTGAGGTTATGTATGTACAGTAGAACCCGCTTAATACGATCACGTTTAATACGATTTCCCGCATAATACGCCATTTTCTGCCGGTCCCTGCAACTTAAGGCCTGTTTTCATACATTTTTTCACGGTTAATACGACTCGCGTCCCGCTTAAGTAATACGTCTTCTAAACCATAATACCAAGTTATGTACGCGGGTCAAAAAGAGTTGCAACTAAGCATATCGTACTAATATTCGCGTACGCGTACGCGATTCTAGCGACACCTCCAGGTAAGTTTGTGTGTTGCGACTAAGCGATCGGCTATATGTACTTTTACATAAATATAATTTTTTGTATCTTCCATTTAAAATAAACAAATTACATGTAAATGTGTGTACATGAAATAATACTAGTTTAATTTTCACGTTTAATACGATTTCCCGTTTAAGACACTTTTTTTGCTAGGTCCCCTCAGAATCGTCTTAAGCGGGTTCTACTGTATATATAAAAAAATACTTGGACTTAACTTCTACGACTACCTCTGAATACTAAAATACCATACACCTAAAACTAAAGGCTCAAATAATGCAAAAAGAAACAAACTCCCTTTAAACTAATTATGTCGAATATATGTTTGTTCCATTCGGCGTCGCGACCCTTGGTCCGTGGGGTCCTAGCGCTCAAAGCCTCTTCAAAGAAATTTCGAAGAGGCTCATTGACGTCACGGGAGACCGAAGAGCTGGCAGTTTCCTCGCTCAACGCATAAGTTTAACTATCCAGCGAGGAAATGCTGCATCTTCGGGACGATGCCACAGGGCCATTTTTTAGATATGCCTTTTTAATTTTAAAATAGTATAAGATTTAAAATGTTATTTGACTTTTGTAAATATGTCGAATAACTCATCATACATTACTTTTAAATTCCTTTTCCTAGTATGTAAATTAAACCGGAAAGATCAAAGCTTCTAAAACACCAATATTGCACAAAAAGCAAGGTCAGACTAATTTAAAAAAAGTGGTCCACCATCAAGAACGTTCCCATCAAGTCGATCACTTTCGTCAGCTAGATCACATAAATACTAAAACAGCTTAAGTGCTCATACCGGGTTATTACATACAGCGTTATAAATCTAAAGAGTCTATTAGTGTATTAACTTAAATTATAAAGTAAGGCATTAATGACTGTGTATCGTGTAATTATAGACACCGACGATTATTAGAGGTTATATGAGTTATATTGAGGTTATTTTTGAAGTTTGGCGTGTGGGATATGAAAGGTGTTTGGGAATTTTTGTTGTGTGTTATATTTTTTGTTTTTAATGATTATTTTGAAATTTAAAGGAATTGAAACGGAAAATCTATACCACAAAGCTTAAAAGCTACAGTTAAAAATATCCTTATGTGGCCCATTTATTTTTTAATTATTAATTTAATTAAGTCATGTAACCAGCTTTGGTTAATAAGAGAAAAATCTGTGCATGATTTGTATGTCTCGTATAAACAATTTTATTAAGCTTAGATGAACCAAATTTGAGATCAAAATACTTGAAAAAAAATCTGATTTGACGTTTGACGCAAATTGTAGTTATAAAATTTGAGCATTATCTGTGATAATCATTCTAACTGTCAGTTGGCGTATAAAAATCCAATTCAGGCCGACGCTCGCGCATAAATTGGTGCAATAAAATGATACCGGAAATTATTTAAAAAAAATCGATCACGCTTCAAAACTTGTCAAAGAGTGAAAGTAAAGAAAATTCCACCGTTAGAGGCAAGTTTAATGTTATTCTTTCAATATCATAGATATTATCAAAACCACTGTATTATAAACCCTTCTATCATTAATAAAAGTTTTAGACCAGAGATCTTTTTTTTTTGGTCAGTAATTTGCTAGAGCCATCATAGAATGGTCTTCGTATTTTTAAAGTTATTTCAAAACGAAGTATCACCATATAGTGGCTTCTTCGAAGTAAAATAGGGTAGAGAATATAACCGCGGTAAAATAATAACTGAGTTCATGTTATTACGATTTACAATCATAGCTTTTGAACCTGTCGCAATCTTAGGCTGAGATATACTGGGACGTTTATTGTTGCTGGTTTGTAAAGATGATTTGGAATGAAAATGTTTTATCACCTTTGTTCTAAAGTAACTTATGTTTAACATATCTCAAAATTTACAGTTACATTGTTTTTACGGTCAATTTAAAATGTTAACGAGTTTTTTTTTATAATTAATAAACTTAGTACTTAGTTTTTAATACAGGAATAGTTTAGCACGTTTACTTGGGTTGTAAAAATTAAATTAAAAAGAAATTTGAGCTAAGAAATAAATAGAGAATAAAGTTATCACTTTGCACGTTTTCTATATCACTATATCAAACTCAACAAGAAGATCGCATTCCGGAGCAACGAATACAAACCTACGTCTAAATGTGTTTGTAATAGTATGTTTTTAAATCCGGTTGATATTCATGAAATAAAAAAGATTGTAAGTCAACTTAAAAATAAAAAAAGTGCGGGGTATGATAATATACCAATACAAGTTATTAAATCATGTGTAAACTATATCGTGGAACCTCTGGTGCACATAATAAACTTAACACTAGAGTCCGGTTGTTTTCCGGATGATTTAAAGAAAGCTCTCATAAAACCATTGTATAAAAAGGGTTCAAAAACTGATATGGCAAATTTTAGGCCAATAGCCCTGTTACCAACTTTTAGCAAAATATTTGAAAAGGTAATTCACGAAAGGTTAACACGATTTCTTCTGAAAAATAATATTATAAGTCCGTCACAGTTCGGTTTCCAAAAAGGTAAATCGACTATTTTGGCTATATTTTCAATTTTTAAACATATCTGGGAAAGAATAAATTCCAAAGAAACTTGTGTTGCGTTAATGCTTGATATGTCGAAAGCATTCGATTGTGTTGTATATGACGTACTCTTACGACAACTAGAGCATATCGGAATAAGGGGTAATGTTCTGAAATTGTTTGAAACTTATTTATGCGATAGGAAACAGGCTGTGCAAATCGAAAGTTATAATAAACAAAATAAAACTATAGAGCAAGTGCAGTCGTGTTTTGAGAAAGTTTTATTTGGGGTGCCCCAAGGAAGTGTCCTAGGCCCAATATTATTCCTCATATATTTAAACGAGTTTCCCCATATAGTAAATGAACGGTGTGTGTTATTTGCTGACGATGCCACAATATTTTTTTCTGCAGATAAATTGGGAATTAACCTGCAAAATGATATGAATAATACGCTTGCAAAAATAACAGCATGGCTTAATTCAATAAACCTCGAATTAAACCTGGAAAAAACAAAGCTTATTCAGTTCAGGAATTATAAAGCCATCCCCTTGACCCTAAATGTATCAGAAGCTGGTACTACCATAGAGGAAGTTAGTAGTATAAACTTTTTAGGTGTAAATATAGATTCGCATTTAAATTGGAAGGCTCATGTGAACCTGATAAACAAAAAGATTTCCTCAAACTGCTATGCCCTATCAATACTATCAGAAACATGCTCAGACAAAATAAGTATAAGTGCCTATTATGGGAATATATATCCTTTACTTACCTATGGGGTCATTTACTGGGGTAACTCTGTCGACGTAAATAAAACTTTTGTCCTGCAGAAAAAGTGTATAAAGACAATCTTTCGTCTGCATGTCAGGGATACTCTTCAAGAAGTTTTTCGAGAAAAACGCTTTCTTACATTGACGGGCATTTATATATTGGAAATATGTCTATTTGTTAAAAACCAACCTGACTACTTCACTAATCTGTCGTCTTCTAAGTGTAATGTCAGAACACAATACAAATTTAACATTCGATTGCCTAAAGTCAGTACCTATATATATAGTAGGAGTACATTTGTATCGGCCATCAGAGTGTTCAACCACCTTCCAGCTCAGATAAAAGTTCTCGAAGGAAACGCTTTTAAGGTAAAACTCAAGGAATGGCTTATTGAGAAAGCATTTTACAGCCTTAAAGAGTTTTTTGATTTGTAAAATCTAGTTTTTAAGTTTAATTTTAATGTTGCATGCCCGAAACGGGTAACTGTTGGAACTAATATTGAATATTTAACACCTATGTACACAGTTATGCAATAAATTGATTCTATTCTATTCTATTCTATTCTATACCATTCAAATAGTAAAAATAATTACGTAGCTCTATTTTTTATTTTTTATTTAAATATAACAAGTATGTGAATGGGCTTAATTATCCCTGTATTTAAAACTAAGTACAAAAGTATTTTTTTGTTTTTAATAATAATGACGACACGAAACCAAGTCAAAGAATAACATATCAAAAAACAAATAAATACTCTTATTTATAATAGTTAACGAACCCTGTGCACGCATCCTTAGAAGTGATCGTCTGCCTAGAACAGTACACGCCCGACGCACACTAGCGCGCGGCCTGTCGCCACACGATGACCTCACGCACACATGCCTATGTTCACCTGCCGCGATCCACTCGTGCGCACTGTCACATGTAAGGCTGGGGTTACAACGGGCGGAATCTATAACTAGATTTTTTTTTTATGTAATAAATTTGGTTTGTATTTTTAGTATGTTATAAAATGTATTCTTAAAAGTTTACTTTTTTTTTATTGAATATTGTTTTGTTATGGTTACTATTAAATGCATTATCTGTTTTTTTTTTAAATCTTTAAGCATAGATAAGAAACATTTATAAGGCGAACTAACTGGCGACTAAGGTACCTAGGTTAAATAAGTTTTTTTATTTTGTTTAATTAAGTATTTAAGCGGTATGTAAGGAAAATCAATAAAATAATGAATAAAAAAATCTATTCATGGTTATTTTTCAGGCATTTCGCCCAACTGGTGAAAATTTATAGATGTTGTGTACGTCAACACAAGAAAAGCATCGAAACTTTTTTATAGACCATTACTTATCTTCGACGTAACTTCAACTACTTCAAATTATAAAATTTAACTCAAACTAGCTACTTTCCAATTTAAATCTTAAATTCTGATTGAACAAGACCATTGTTAATCTAATTTAATAAAATTATTCTAAGCTCAATGTATCACGGATCTAAACAGTAAACTCTGACATTCCACGCACACACTCGCACGATCGATAGACCTGCGCCGGCGTCACTTGTCGACTGCGCGACCTCCCAACCAGCCAGTACGTTATTAATACGCTATTGGTCAATAAATGCACACATCCACCTACAAAATCAAACTAAACTAAACCTTCTCTCGTATTCGTAACACACTTAAACCTAACTGTCTTTATATGTAGTTGTAACGTTAACACCACAACGATTTAGAACAAAATTCACGCACACTTAGATCAGCGTGCGTGTTAGATTGAAAGTTAGATGCGTTTGTACATGGTTACGCACACATATGCAAGTGTTAGGCTTTAGTGATTTAGCTCTACAATCTAAGGTTGATGTTAGATTGTGTTTTATTTTAATCCATTGAAGAGCACGCGATTCCACGCACACGCGTGCAATTCGAAGGTGTTGTGATCCGCATGTGTGTAGCGACATTGCTTTTGAATGGATATCGGTATTGCTGGAACGATTTTAAGTCGTATAGTGTGGGGAGTTGGGTTGTTTTGGTTCGAACTAGGAAGTAAAATACGATAGAGCACAGCATTGCTCTGAGGTCGTGAGAAGCCAGCACCGGGGATTCGGTTGGTTATATTTTAGAGTAACGGTAAGATTTTGATAACAGACGTAGTCTGTCGTCTAGAGCTGAAAGGCCGTATACGTAACGGCTTCATACTGCGATATAGCGTTTTGCTTTTGGCGGGTAGAGTGTGGTCGATGGTTACAATCGACTCTAATTGTGTGTTCGAATTTCAAATCTCATTTCGACACTTCCTTTTAATTATTGTTAGGTCATTGTGTGCTATTTTAAACCGAGTGCAAGAGGTTATGGTTTTTGCGCGTATCTATTATGAATGTATGTGATCTTCTCGTAACATAAACGGCGTGATGTTATATAGTGATTATGGTATGGTATCGTTAGTCTTATATATACATGTCGATGTGTGATTAAATCAACCAGCTAAACATTTAAATTCTTCTATACTTATGTATGTATGTCTTAAATCATTACTCTGTCAGCATTAAAGTTTAATGCGTTCCGATTCCTCAATAACAAATCAATGATTAAAATTGATATTTACTTACCAAAAGGTCAGAAATCAAATCAAACGTGCTAACATTAGTAGAAAATACTCATCACTGATTACCAGTCATTTGGAATTTAGAGCCACCAACGTATTGAAAGCGGAGGCGGTGCGGCGCGTTCCTGAACATTTTTTTTTATGACGCGCCGCTCTGTTAAAATTGCATTGCAAGATTTCATTACATTGTTAATTGAAGTTAGTTTATTTCGGCGGTTTTTTTTTGCTAACTGAAGTAATGGTAAAAGTTCGGAAATTGATTTGATAATGACGCATTTGGTTCAGATTTAACAATTAGTTACGTTTTTAGACCATTGGTTTCGTTAACTACTGATAAAAAAAAAGGTTATATGTTAAATGTGATATAATGGCAAACCCTTCTTTCAGGGATGATAAATTATCATTTTAACGCCCCAGCTGATTGTTATGAAACCTACCAAAGAACCTTTCCGATTAAAAAAGGTTTCTTTTTCACTACTTTTGGAGTTACGATGCCACAGTCAGATACACACAGTTACATAGGTACACATACATAACATCCCTCTTGTTTTCAGGGCGTTTCACTATCACTATCACTACATAGTATAAAACAAAGTCGCTTCCTGTCTGTCTGTCCCTATGTATGGTTAGATCTTTAAAACTACGCAACGGATTTTGATGCGGTTTTTTTAAATAGATAGAGTGAATCAAGAGTGGTTTTTATGTATAAACCATTCTAGATTATGCACGGCTTTTTTTAGTAACTCACATAAACCGTAACAAAGCGAGGGCGGGTCACTAGTTTATTTTATAAACACGACACACTGCACGGTTCCCGCTCTCAGTGGGTTTGTGCCTTTATAGTAGAACGCGAGCAAATGTCAGAGGATGCAATATGTCAATGTTATGATGAAACGCGTAAACAGATTATTAATAATTGTAGCTAATGCTACTATTTTGTAAATATAGATTATCTTGTGTTACGTGAAGTGAATGGTGTTAAAATAACCATGGTGGCGGACTGGTGGTTAAGCTCGTGCCTCGATAGCAGGGTCACGGCTTCAAATTCCGCCACAAATTGCGTTATAAGCTTTAAAAAAAAAACGTAATTTTATGAAGAGAACTAAAAGAAAGTACTTTAATTTTGGAAAAAACAAGTTCTATGCAAAGGCGAGTTTTTTTTAACAATGATGATGCATGTTTTTTTTTTAATCTTCCTTGACCGGACTCGAACGGGTCGAAATGACATAACAATAAAAGTCGTGTTTTTTGATACAGATCGGCAGGGTCATTGATAGTGATAATTTATGTCTATAACAAATACTTACCTACCTACCTAAATTATAAAATGGCGCATGTTCTACTACCATTGCTGTGCCCCTACGGGGTTTACGTTGACGCTAGACTTATGGTCTTTAAGACCTCATGTACTATCGAACCAACGGAACCCTGACCCACCATAGAACCTTGTCACAGTGATTGACGTTAGGACTGTCATACGACGCTATACGACAATCGTACGTCAATCATTGTGACAAGGTTCCATGGTGGGTCAGGGTTCCGTTGGTTCGATAGTACCTACAACGTAAAACGCAATAAAATATTTGAATTTGAATACACCTTTAAATTAAATAAGAACAGTAAAAAACCCTTCTTTATTATTTTCCAACATTTTACGGTTTTTTTTCAAAAATAAAAGTAAGTCTTTTGCGTAGAGCTTGCTATTTTCTATATTCTAGGTAGCTCGTCCATGTGGCGTTCGTTGTTTCCACCTGTAAAGACGGTACAGTCGGTCTTATAAGTAGCTGTACATTTTAGTACCTTGGCGCTTTACGACTTTGACAGATTAGTGCAGCATTTCAAACATGACGTCAAAGTGACAAAGTCGGTACTAAAGAGTGTCGAGTTCATAAATATGTCTACACTTTAGTACCTTGTCACTTTAATCGTTCTGACAAGTTTATATGGCAGTTTAAACATGACATTAAATAGACGAGGTACCTAACCTGTACATATATTTATGATTTGTACGAGGCGGCCCGTTACTCTTTCTGCTAAGTATTTTTCAAGATAATATTTTTTGAGGCAATCTGTAAATATTAAAGGAGCTCTACATTTTCAAGAAAAAAATTCATACGCTTACATCGATGAAAAAAAAAACGCATACTTTAATTTGAAAAACGCATCAGTATATTATCATTATGGTTTATATTACACATGCGAAATTATTTTTTTGTGACACAGAGAAGGCAAACGAGCACACAGGCAACCCGATGGTAAGTGAAAACTGTGACCCATAGACATTCGCATTCACAAGACTGCAAGAATTGTGATTTGTTTTCTTACTGCAACGGCTGGACGCATTAATAACACAGGCTACGTTTTATTCCGTTAATTTTAAGTTTCCGATGGAATAACGGTAATCAAAAGCTACGCAGAGGAAGTCGCGTACAGAAGCCAGAGTATATATTAAAAAAAAACCAACTCTACACTTTTCTTCTCTAACCTAGAGACGATCAAAAGAATTTCACCCACAATACCTTCTCATCCCATAGTTCGAGGTAATCTGGCACTTCCGAGAAAGCAACGGTACAACCGGCCCTTTACCGAAACGGCAATAAATCATACATTTAATATCTTCATTACGGAATATTTTTCAATCAGCCATATTCGCATTACGGAAAGGGTAATTGCCTCAAATCCCGTGTTGATTGCACTTAAATTAATTAAAGTTAATAATGCGTTTAATTAAGAAAGCTGCTAAGAGCAAATGGTAGGTCAGGTGCGGGTTCCGTTTAGTTTAATTAATTACAATTACTAATATTTTTGTAACAATTTTAATGTATATATACGATTATATAAAAGACAAAACTGACTGACTTATTATATCAACGCACAGCCGAAACTACTGTATCTAGAAACTTGAAATTTGGTACAGGTGTTCCTTTCATGATGTAAGTGAGTACTAAGAAAGGGTGTTTGGAAATTCACCCCTTAAGGGGTTAAAATAGGGGGAGTAGCGGGAAACTAATTCTACGCGTACGAAGTCGCGTGCGTCCTCTAGTATTAAATATAATATGATTTTATTTGATTTGAATAGTTACTGAAAATTTTGGGTCAAAAATATGATCTACACATTTCTCGTAAGTTACTGGTGTTTAAATTAAAACACTGTTTTGTTACAAATTAAATATATTTTTCAGACAAATTTTATGGTCATTGTTAGCAAATTTCTACAATTATCATAAACTTTATTCTAATAAACTATTTCCAGAATATTTTTAACACTTGTCCAAATTTTTCGAATTAGTTCACATTAAACTCATAAAAATGCAACACATTTGAGAATTCACGTAAGTAGATAAATGGAATGCCAAGAATCTGCAGCGGCGACATCAAATAGATAATGCGTTATAATTGGAACGAGAAAAACGATACATTGACGATATACGAACCGATATTGCTCCGTGAAGTGTCTCATTAGGAAATTAACGACTCCGCACTAATTGTATAATTTAAACATTAATACAAAACTTCTCATCCGCTGTGCTATACAAAGTTCATCTACGGATAGTGTTTCACAATATGCCGTGAATTAAGTCGCTTGTATACTTCCGTCTCTGTTTCTTTGGAGGGTTAAATTGAGATAGTTTTATCGTGATTTTTTATTGTTTTTCTTTCATTGTGCTTATTTTAAATATGATAACATCAATGTTCGATATTTAAAGATGCTGCGGAAAAACCAGATTGAAACATTCTGTCCCGAGTTCGATTCTTGATATTGGAACCTATTTAACTTATGAGCGGGAGTGTTATTTATGTATTTTTCTCTATATAAGAAAGTTGAACGTTGCCTAGCAACCATAGTTTAAGCCTAGATAGAGCTTGTTTGTTGCGTACTAGTAAAAATATATATATTACGGTATGACCAACGCATAACTTTAAAATTTGTATGGCTACCGATATTAAACACTAACGCAGCTAAGAAGCTTATTATATCGATATTCAATATCGGTTTCTAAATCGTAATCATTTATCGGAAGTCTCCGTTTTTTTTAAATATAAAGCTTACGTTTTAAAGTTTTAATCGATTCGGTTCTGTGGGAAATTGTTTGTTTTAGTTACATTAATTTAAATTTAATTAGAAATTGATTTATTATAGTTAATTGCTTATTTAATTTATCTCAGCTAGTTTTGTAACTGTAAAATTATCGGGTTTGGTGTATTTTTAATCTGGAAATCTTATATTAATCATGTCTTCGCTCTAAATTTTGTGTAAATCACTTGCTTAGAAGGTCTCACTGATTTATCACATTATAACCCTTTCACGGCCCAGTATCATCAGTTGTTATAAAGGCAAGACCATATAGGATACGGAAAAAAAAAAAAAAAAAGTGATAATGAACTAAAAAAAATACAGAACAGAAAAATATGCACATGAAAAATGTAGTCACGAGGTCCATCCAGGCCAGGCTTGGCCATAGTTACAAGTCTAGGGCCATGGGACATGACACAACGTCAATGGAGATTAACAATGATATTTCCATTATGTTATGCCTAGGCTATGAAACCCTAAAAATCTACCAGTTTCTGAGCACACAAGACTCCCACACCTAGCGAGCTAATTCCCCAAAATTCCACCTGCCACAAACCAAAGAACAGGTCAATCTGTATTGCTTAACGGTGTTCTAAGAGCGCAAACACGGTTGTGGGTATTGTTAACATAACCGGCCGCTTGTATGCTTTGCTAATGAGCGGTTAACTCTTTGAGTGGTTGTAATCGGCGGTTCCAGCGCGGTTTTATGGCGTTTTACCGGTGCGTGTGAATTGTTGTGACAGTACGCTCTTACGTTGGTTATTTGCTTGTGCGGTATTGCTTGCCCTATTTGTGAGTGAAGGAGGGTAATGTGTGTGTGGTTCTTTGTTTTCGCGTAGAGGCTGAACGGAATGGCTGTTTGACAAATATGTCGTTGGATTTGTCTTAGCATCACTAATGTAAGCCTTGGAAAACCTGACTGTTGCTAAGCTACTTTAAATATGTATAAATACTAAATTATCATTTAAAATGAAAATAATGAAAGTAACCTTATTATGATTTTTCAATGCCTATCCAATGATGCCCCATTTGTCATAGTTCGTCGACATTTTTTTTTACAATATGGCGTCTGGTGGCCGCCATATTGATTTTGATTACTGTCACATCTGACATTTACAAGATTAACACAAATCGATTCACATAAGAATCTACGCGATTTGTTTCTAGAGCGCGTAGAAGGTACAAAGATACATACAAACTTTTTTTTTGTTGACAGAAACTCATTCGATTAACAATAAAAGCCTGAAACTAAGTACTCAATATTTCCAGATTATTTTATGGCATGAAAATTGCATCTTGATTGAGACCCATAAACATTTCCAATATTAAGATTTCAATCCGAAGACTGAAAACTAAGAACGGAATGACTACGCCAATCATTTCACTTTCTTATTGCTGTAATAATTTACTTCATTGGTCTATTAACATTGGCAATCATCATTTCAATGAACAATGGTGCATTTACTCTGCAATTAACTTGTAAATAATAATTAAAGCCACTTTCATGCCTACATAAAACTAAGCTAAAGCTAGGAACTAAAAGCTTGGATTAAATTTTCGACTGGTTTTTTTTTATGGCGTAGTAAAGACAAATGAGCACACAGGCCACCTGATGGTAAGTGGAAACTGTGACCCATAGACATTCGCATTCACAAGACTGCAAGCCTAAGACAGCAAATGCGTTGCCAAGACGATTTAAAAAACAAACGATTTCTCACAATAACAGAATTTATTGCTATAGAAGATTAAATCCTATTTTATTCATGCTAGAATTGTTTTTTATTTAAATGCAATGGAAAGAAGATTAGTTTGTAACTAAAGTAAAACTAAATTGTTTCTTATTGTAATGGAATAGGGTTCAATTTTATTCGTACGCAATCAAAGTAAGACTAGCCGGTGACAAATTTAATGGTAGTGGCTGCCGATCGAGTGCTGAATGATTTGATTACTGATCGACGTGTTAAGGAATTATATAGAGTTGTTAGTACCGATGATATATAAACAAAATTCAAGTCCCTAGATCCAGCGGTTTAGGGTGTGTGTTGTCTGTCAGTCAACCTGTCAGTCTGCTGCAAAAGGGTTTAACATTTATAAATTATTATTATTTTTGCTTAAAAAAACCAAATTTAATAAAATAAAATGACACAGTTCACATTTAAAGATCAGGATAAAAACATTTACAAATAATCGTGTCGGTACGGTCACGGACGTTAATTTGTTACCCATTTCAAAGATAATCTGCTTGCAGATGAAAGGAAACTCAACCTTATTAATGTAAAATGACAGATTGACTTTGGAACTAAGGTTGGTCACAAATTTAATTATTTTTCTCTAACAATAAGGGTGCAAGTCTAGTTTTTTGAAATCTTCTTAATTAATGTGTATGACTTGTAATGGGAGCCTTAGCCTGATCGCTACACATGAAAAAATTAGGTGTAGGTATCTTTAATTTCAGTAAGTCAAACCAAGTTTTTTTATATGTTTACTGTAGAAATGTCACGGGCTCAATGAAGTCTCACAAGTCGTGTATTGCCGCAACATTCAATTTACTTATCCTAATCTTTGAAACAATGCTATGTCATCTATGTAATATATAACGGTTTAAACACAAACACTTCTGCGAAATAAAGGTTGGCAAAATGATTACTGAAAATGGTAAAACTAATTTTTTTTCATAAGTTGTATCCACTCCTTATGTATCCCAAAGCACTCGACAAGTGTCGTAAGCCTAGGACGCTCGTGAAATGCGAAATCAGATAGTTCCAGCTTGCATGCATGTTGTTGTGTCATCCGTAGTGATGCGCGGACGTAAACGGATGTGTGTCACTGCGCAGTCAAAATTATTATTTTAATTAATAATCGTGAATTGCGCGGCTTTTGCCGCTGCTCGCTGGTGTTATTATGAGTTCACAAGGACTCGTAGTGAATGAGCTTTTGGCGTTTGTTCAGCACGCCATCGACACCATGGACGAGGTCAGCATCGTGCAGATCTGCAAATCAAACTTCAAGGAGGAGGAGATTTGCAGTGGCAAGGCGCTGCTCTACGAATCATTCGGCAAGACCGATAAGATGCCGTCCCGCCGCAGGGATGGAGGCGCGAAAAGTATCCAGGACATCATCGTTCTGTTAAAGGAGACCGACCCGGACGACGTGCCTGTTTTCGTCGCGAAGCAGCTGCATAAGCTGCCTCCTGTGACGTTCGATCACGTCGATGTCACCAGACTGCTGAAGGATATCATGGCCCTTAAAACAAGTCTGGAAGAAGTTACGCTTAAGTTTGAAGCATCGCAGAATGTTATTGCCGAGTTGCGCAACGATGTCAACAGTTTGCGTAATGCCCCAATTACTCGGCCGTCTGCTGATGCGTCAAATTTGTGTGTCGCCGAACTGAGTCATGCTGATGCGCCGTCGTCGGCTGGTAGCGGGTCGACGCCGCTGCGACGTGAGACGTCAACACCTATTGTCGCTCGCGCCGCCCCGCCGCCCGCGTGCCCCCCGCGCGCGCCGCAGCCCGCCGCGCGCCCGCCGCGCGTTTCGGAGCCCGCCTCAGAAAAGCAGCCGAAGACGCGCGGCTACGCTGACGTCCTTGGCAAGACCGTGGGACTCCAACAACGGTCTAAAAAGGAAGGTGCTCTACCAACATTGAGCGAGCGCCCTAGTATTTGCGTGGATAAGGAGGGATTCACGCTGGTACAGAAAAAGAGTAAGGCTCGTAGGAAGCCTTGTAAGAGTCAGTGCGGCACCGCTAGTTTGGACCCAAAGTCAGGACTGCAAGCTGCCACACCGAACACGGCGCTCTACGTGTCGCGCCTGCACCACTCCACGTCGGTGGGCGACGTGGTGGGCTACGTCAGTCAGAAGACAGGTTACACTCTGAGGGTGTTCCGGCTGCAATCGCGGCGCTATGTGCACTTCGCTTCTTTCGTGGTGCGAGTGCCGCGGCCGCTGCTGGGGACGGTCGAGTCGCCTGCCTTCTGGCCGAAAGATGTCGTGTTCCGGCGGTTCCGGGGCGGCCTGCCAGCGAGCGTGACTTCGAACGCTGCGACACAACAGAGCCATGCTGTTTTGTCGCCAAGATAATTTAGAATATTGTTAAGTTTATAAATATATGTATTTTAGTCAGTAAGGTATTTATCTATGGGCCTAGTAGCCTGAAAATAAAGTTATTTATTATTTATTATTTTATTTATTAAAAGGTTTCATGTGATAGTAAATATCTATCTAACGGTTTAAATTAATAGCTTAAATGAGCTCTATCTGCTCGATAAAACAATAATTTTGTTTTACTGAGTACAAAGCTCAATTTTAATCGTTATCATAGCCATATAGCCATAAACTTCGAAGTTTGACGAACTCAAGCACTTATATTTACTGAGGCACTTATAGACGAGGAAAACATCGTAACGAAACCTGCACGTTTAAACAGCTGAGTAATAGGATTGTGGAAGAACGGATCCTACTGGGTCAAAGTGTATTCAAAAGGGCTTATCTATAAAATATAAGATATTGGTATGTATCGACGAAAACCTGAAAGGAAAAAAACTGATAAAACAACAAAAACTTGCTTAATACGCGTGTATTATAAATACCTAACCAAAAATTGGGGGGTTCTTAATAGTTTGACTACAATGTTACGCGGCATATCTGCTTAATAAGTTTACAACTTTTAAGGGTCCCGTTCCCAAATGGTAAAAACGGGACTCTATTAATTAGATTCCGCTGTCCGTCTGTCCGTCTGTCTGTCACCAGGCTGTATCCCATAAACCGTGATAGCTAGACAGTTGAAATTTTCACAGAAGATGTATTTCAGTTGCCGCTATAAGAACAAATACTTACAACAGATTAAATTAAATATTTAAGAAGCTCCCTTAAAAAAAACGTGTTTTTTTATCTTGTATAGATAATGGTACGGAACCCTTCGTGCGCGAGTCCGACTTGCACTTGGCCGGTTTTTTTGTGTACGTATTATAAATCAAACCCGGGAGCGTTACTTTTAATAAAGGTAAGGCCACTAGTATCACTATACTGAACTCACCACTAGACTAGTCGAGTGTATACATTCTACGATACCTATATGACCACACATTTAGCACCCAGAATGTCAATTTGGTTCTATATAATATAATGACGGTTCTCTATTGTATCGCCGAAAAATGTATTGCCGAATTTCACTTCCCAACCAACGTTTGGCCGAATTTCATTTCGCCGAATCATCATATGGCAACTTGTTAAAAAGATTAGTTTCACTTCCCAACCTCACGATTGCCAACTCAACGTTTGTTTTTTTTTATTTGGACATTTATTAAAATGTAATTTTTCATATAGCCAAATGGTTTACTTGGAATAATATATATTTCGCGGGGTATTGTTAACCTAATGCTTATTTAACAACGTTTTATTTAACAACCTAGTAACAATAAATACCTATTATATATAAAAAAGTCGGTTCTGGCGCTGTAGGGTCGCATTTCTACCTAAATATATTTTTTCATTTTCTTACTCGTTACAGTAAAAAGTTGCCTAATGTAAGAAAATAAAATTTGATTAAGTGCCGAAACTTTATTCGTCTAAGAGTTTTTCGGCCTAGTGTAACATTTGCCATTTGAAAGATATTCCAAAAGCTTAAGTCAAAATGATATTCGTCTTCATAATAATTCGGCCAAATGAGAGGTTGACATACAAAAATTTGCCAATAAGTAGTTGTCAAAGTGAACATTCGGCGAAATGTTGGTTAGCGAATGAGATTCGACCAAAAAAAATTCGGCGAAAAGGCAGAACACCATATATGACGCTTATAAGTGTCATGGGCATTGAAACGTGTAACAAGCTTTTAACATAGCATCGATAAATCCGAGGGCACTATCAACGAAGTGTTAATTAACCATAATGTTCCAACTTTCTAAAGCGTGTTAACAATAACATCCGCTAAGTTCTAAGCCTCTTTATTAGCTTAAAGTTTACAGTGTAAGCTTTGGGTAGAGCTTTATATTGCAGTACCTACTATGTCAGTGTAACTTGATGCTGAGTGGCGATTCATTGGGATACAAAGCATCTTAATTTATTTATGTTAGTAGTACCTAAGTTTACCAGTTTTTCATGGTATGGGGACGACAAACACGTACGTACACTGGTCACTTGATAGTGACCCATAGATTTTTGCATTTTTAACCGACTACAGAAAAGGTTATACGTTCCACTGTATGTACCTTTTATTTTAATGTATGTTCACCGATATCTCCGTCAATTACGGACTGATTAAAAAATTTTTTTTGATATAATGTGCTTTTGAAGTGGTCCCATTATCACCAAATCTGAATCTGATAAGGGGATCCGTGAGGACTTGAGGGAACTCCTCAAATATTATAGCAGTTTTAGTATTTTTAGAAAGTATCATTTGATGAACTGGAACTGATGATGAAGACCTTAGATGGCCAACGGATCTCCTCCACGGTACCTATTTCAAGGGTGGGAAAAAGATATTTCGATTAAGATAGTTGAGCAACTATAACGAAGAACATTTAATTGTTTTACTATGACTATGACTTTCCCGCGGCGTGGCTTGCGGCGAGCTTGATATATCCCAATGTTTCGTATCAACTAAGAAGAAACTACATAACAGCTTATTATAAAAATTCCTCTTTGCTAGTAATTTCACCAGTTATCCCCACACCGGAGCACAACAATGCTAATGCTGCTGGGTGGTAAGTTACAGCATAAGATGGTAAGCACAAGGTTCTACCACCACTATAGTAGTTTATTTAAAGCTCGGCTTTAGCTATAGTTAACAGCTATTATTAACATTTTTATCAATTAAATTGTTTGTTTTATTTGGATTTATTGATAAAAACTCACCACCTTTGACTTATACTTTGATCCTGATAAGAGGCTGATACGCAGAATACGGAACATTTAGCAAAAAAAGTATGTCACAAACGCAGTTTTTTTAATACGTCTATCATTGCCATATAATTCGACTCTCCTAAAAAAAATCAGTTACTTAGTCTTATAAAAGAAGAATTCAAATTAAAACTCAAGTAAGTTATATTCAATTTCCTGAATATAAAAATAATCGTATGGAAGGCAATAAACGATCTCATAATTTACAGCCTTTACGTTAAATACAGAGCACGGTTTCCATACAAAATGGTTATTACCTTCTTAGCACTAAAAGTGTTAATAAGCAAGTGTTGAATGTCTTTTATACGAGTATTAATCATCATAACTCAAATGAAACGTTTCTTAAAGGAGTCCAAAGGCTTAATATAGGCGATATAAACGTATTAACTGCTACTAAAATTCCTTTATAGAAACTAACGACGCGTTCGTAACTAGATTGATCTAATAAGTTTGAAATCGATTTTGCATTGTAATTTGTTTTACAGGTTAATCAATCATTACAAATGAGGTTATTTATGAGAGAAATGGTCGACAAATAAATTATAAAGCCAGTTTATTATATAATGCGCAAACTATGACACTTATAAGAACAGTGGCCCCAAATGAGATGCATTCTGCGAATGTTATGTCAATTTCATACATTTTATTAGTTTTGTTATGTCAATTAGTAGTGTCAAAGATCTTGTGTGATCTTGTATGTCTTTAAAAGATAATTTTAAAACTACTGTCAAAAATGTCATTTTCATCACACTTTCACGTAAACAGTATCTAAACATACAGGTTACCTGGGCCGTAAGCCCCATATAAAACCCTCGACCTTTTTTTTTTCATGAAAACCTAGGTCAGTAAGTAATTTTTTTTTAATTTATAGCGCAGCACACCGTTCATGCAAGTTCAAGCAAGGAGTTTACACGAAATTGAAAAATTGTTTTAAAATGTTATCTAAACAGTAATTTAATTGCAATCTCGCTACATGTTATAAATTTTAATAAATAAGTTTTTTCTGCCCTATAATTTCATTTATTTACTCGCAAATGTGATGAAAAACATTGTATGTTTCACGGGCGGTACGGGAATTACGAACCTCGACTCAGAAAGCCCTCAGTCTTCGACTTCGGGCTTCTACTAGAGCCTCGGTCGTGATTCCTTACTTACCGCCCTTAATACACAATGTACTATTACGTCGGTCCGACGCCACTGAATGGCAGTTTACATCAATAAAACACGTTTTGTTTAATTTCAGCTGTTGTTAACGTTCTCAAAATAAATCTTGACTATGCCCATACCTACTGTAACCTTGAGGTTGTAGGGTATTCTGCTCTTTGGCAGAAATATGTGTGGCAAAATGTATCGTTTCCGTTTCATTGCCACATTTTTTTTCTATAGCTGTAAATATAGGTTAGGTTTGTTATATAAGAACCCTGAATAAATAAATAAATAAATATCAGGGGACAATGTCACACCAATTGACCTAGTCCCAAACTAAGCTCTAGGCTTGTACTATGGTTACTAGACAACGATATAAATACTTATATAGAGAAATATATACTTAAATACATAGAAAACATCCATGACTCAGGAACAAATATTCGCGCTCATCACACAAACATCTGCACTTACCGGGATTTGAACCCAGGACCGCTAGCTTCGTAAGCAGGGTCACTACCAACTAGGCCAGCGTGTCGTCAGAATTATTGAATTATTTACGGCTATAGATAAAAAGCGGGTTGTCAAATGAAACGATAGATTTTTCCGGAAATATTTCGCCCGTACAAAGATAGCCTGGTGACCTTCTGCAGGGTCCCTCTAGACTGCATCTACCATTTTATCCTTAAACCTACGGCCAAGCAGCAGTGTTCGCATTTACTAGCATAGATAAATTTCATCGAGATGCGTCAAAAACGACAGTATTCTATGGTTTGGCCTTTACTTTGACGTATCTTGTGACGGGCTTCACAGTCAAGATGACTTTATTATTAATACGGCCCTTAGGATACCAGTTTTATGATTGTAATCTTGGGAATGCCTATGGGTCTCAGATCCCAGTCACCATCAGGTGGCCTGCCGCTTGCCTTCTCCGTGCCAAAAATAAAGTAAAGTATATCACTTATTTATACTCGTATCATTAGTTTTTTTTTTATGGCATAGAGAAGGCAAACGAGCACACAGGCCACCTGATGGTAAGTGGAAACTGTGACCCATACACATTCGCATTCACAAGACTGCAAGCCTAAGACTGCAAATGCGTTGCCAATCCTGAGGACTAAGATGGAATGCCTCTATGCTAGTCATTACACCGGCTGTCTTATCCCCTAACTGGAACACAACAATGCGAACACTGCTGTTTGGCGGAAGGTTGATGGATAAGATGGTGGTAGCGATCCGGACGGACCCTGCACAAGGTCCTACCACCCATCTTATTAGTCTTTAATGATTCCAATTTCATTTCGAGTGACAACATACTCTCAGATGCAAGTAAGAGTGTGATGGCAATAGACATAATGGCCATTAGGGAAGTAGTACTCTTCTTATCATAACAATGAGCTATTGTTTAAATAACGTCTTATTTCTATTAGCATAACGGTTTCAACTCACATTCCGAGCGCCAACACGTACTAATTTATTATGTCAGCAGCAACCCTAAACTGTTTACTGTTTCATTATCTATCTCCATTACAACACTGTGCCATAAAATATTTAAAACAGTACGATTCTGCATACATTTTAAGTTAGAATAAACATTAAGTGCATTGATGTAGTTGTTATATTTCCGTGGATTGTATTTGTTGGATGTAAAAATTAAAACGGCGCGCGCGCAGCGCTATGGTTGACGTTTCTAATTGTATTGTTTGTAGAAACCATTATCTGTGTGTTGTTAAGTGAAATAAGTGAAACATCAGTAAGGGTTTCTTTGTTTATTGCATTCATTTGATTGGAGCGGAAATTAATGTAACTTATTGGGGGTGGGGGGGGGGGGGGGGGGGTTTCTTGAAAGTTGATTGTTATGGTACGCGGATTATTATATCTCTCTAGTAATAAGTTGGAAACAATAAAAATGTCGTTTATGACCAAAACAAACAAGATAACAATAAACCAGCATAATTCTGATCTTCTTAGATTTCAAATTATATTCACCGATCAGATGACTAATTCATCAACAGTCATAGTCCGGAACCCTCGGTAAGCGAGTCCATTCGCACTTGGCTGGTTTTTTGCCGAGCTATAAGACCATTATACGAACCAGTAGAAGCCCTTAGCATCCTTACATTGAAGGATTTAACATCGACCAAAGACTTTCAACCATACCGACGTCAGACAGTCGTATTGTATTATAATTCTTACCGTGTTAGGAATCAACAAATAACTATTCGGTCGCAATAAATCGGAACACAAGCTATAATAAACTCTAATAGAACCACTATAAGAGCTAGAGATTGATATGGTGCGTGTGGTGAATGCTGAGGCCATCAATATTGTATTAGATAGTAGGAGTTACGGCGATATTGATCGGTGGTAGATTGTTTGAAGCAATCCGTCAGTTGTGATTGAAGGCTGGTTGAATGTGAAATTTGTGGCAGCTTAACATAGAACATCTAAGGACCATAGCCCGGACAGATCATCGCAAAACAATCGCAACACGGTAATAGAACAAGGTTAATTGAGTCGTATTTTCAATTAAATTTATAACGGTAATCCAAAAATTGTCCATGTTTATCTAATCTAATATTGTCTTCTTTGACTGTATAATATGAATGTACAGGCTTTACACAATATTTCTTGCAAATTTCTATCATAAGAGAGCTTGGGTTAGTTCTTAATTCACTTATTAACTGTTTCTAATTTCACCATATTTCAAATGTTAAGAAATAATCATAAGTAACTAAATAATTTTATTAATTACAATTATCACAAAACCGTTCTAGGGACGCCATTTTGACAAATTTGTGACAGATATGCAACTAATTAAAAATTAAATTACGACGATATCCGCATTAGATAATCATCTTGCGGGTGGTAGGACCTTGTGCGGGGTCCGTCCGGATCGCTACCACCATCTTATCCATTAACCTACCGCCAAACAGCAGTGTTCGCATTGTTGTGTACCGGTTTGGGGATAAGACAGCCGGTGTAATGACTAGCATAGAGGCATTCCATCTTTGTCCTCAGGGTTGGCAGCGCATTTGCAGTCTTAGGATTGCAGTCTTGTGAATGCGAATGTCTATGGGTCACAGTTTCCACTTACCATCAGGTGGCCTGTGTGCTCGTCAGCCTTCCCTATGCCATAAAAAATAATAATAATTGAGTCTTGTTCTATTTCCATATCTGTTTTTGCGATGACCTGTCCGAGCTATGCTAAGGACAATCTTTTACAAATTGAACTAGGCTCAAGGTAAGTTCTTGCGCGGCTCTGTGGCGTCTTAGGCTCGCTCGGCATGCGGCAGACGTGACAAGCCCAATCCTACTACAACTAGGCCGTTTGGACCTCGACTATTCTAATAGACTAAGTCTTGGAGTGCAAGTTTGTTCTAAATACGATCCGTTAGCTTGACAATATATACATACTTATCTAATACTAGCGGACGCCCGCGACTTCGTACGCGTAGAATTAGTTTCCCAGTACTCCCCCTTTTTTTCCCGTTGGGGGTCGATTTTCGGAAAATCCTTTCCTAGTGCTCACTTACATCATGAAAGGAACACCTGTACCAAATTTCAAGTTTCTAGGTACAGTAGTTTCGGCTGTGCGTTGATATTTCAGTCAGTCAGTCAGTCAGTTTCTCCTTTTATATATTTAGATATAACTATCATGCTTAATTGATATAAAAGTGTTATGTAAGTAGTTTACACGTATAGTATAGTATGTTTGTACAGCGTTCCGTGAGCCACTGCCGGTACTGGCTGAAAATCAGGTTCTCTATTGGATGGCATAAAATTATTTGTAATAATAGTGTAACGCATAATTACTTTTAGCCGAAATAATGATGTGCATAATCATCTTTACGCATATATTATTACGCATAACATTAAAAAGCATAAATACAGTAAGCATAATTGTCATCAAGACTAATGTCAAATAACATAATTGCAAAAAGTCATAATAATGAATTGGCATTATTACAAAATGCATAAAAGTATTGTCCTAAAAAAATATGTAGGAACTAAAACGAGGTCGACGGACGTCCGCTTCGCGGACCTCCTATTCTGCGTTGCTTGAGCGCTTCGCGCCTAGATATCATACTAACATAACCTAACCTAATGTACCTAACGTGACCTAATTTATAAAATCATTTCAAATGAAATCCAAATGCATGGTAACAAAAATACTATGTTTTATTCATTTAGAAAACTAATATTATGGTTAAAGATATGACAAATAATTATTAGCCCAAACAATAATATGCATAATGTGTATTAGTCAAATACAAATTAGTCCAACTAAAATTATTCTAATAGCGTAATATGCTAAAAAAGGAGTATGCTAAAGTATTTTTATGCGTCAGTACTATTATGCCAATACAAATTATGCGACAACAATTATGCGAAACAATATTAGTCTAAAACATATTATGCGATCCAAGGGGATCCCGAAAATCAGCGCTGTACGTGTCTGACACCTCAGCATTTTGCTGAGCCAGTGTCCGTTTCACCGCCACGAGGACACTGCGTGCTATGTCTGTTACCTTCACTGTTTTCTTTAATAATTCGTGTAATGTGTGTCTCATGGTTGGTGAATTAATGTGTTTCTTCTTCTTCTCTTCTTCTATACTTAGTATTAATAAAAAAATACTAAAAATACACACCAAAAATCAAGTTTCAGGAACGGGAACACCTTTAAATTTTTTGTTTCCAATGTGTGCTTTTATGGACAGTATAGTACTGTTATTTAATGTGTTTAATGTCAATGAATGCCCAACCTAGTTACTGCCGTTCCCGCAGTCAAACTGTTACTGCAGTTTTGTGGGGTAATATTAAAATTCTACTAATAAATAAATAAAATGCTAAAGCTATTTGAGATTAAATGCTTACTTCAATAATTATCGCTAATTTTTTTTATAGGGAATGGGTTTGCTCTTGACTAACTCTTGCCCCGGGAGTAGCTTTAAATTAAGCTATATCGAAATAAAAAGTCTTATATCAAAACATTGCAGTTGGAATTATGAAAAACTCGGAAAAATATATATAACAAATATTTTTCTAACCCAGTACCACTTACTTTTAAGTGACGTAAGTACTCATTATTATCATTTAATGCTGAATTACCAATTTCTTTTTGATTATTAAGCCTATAAAAATTTTAAACAAAGATAATTTTCATAAAAAAATATTGAACTTCGTCATAACATAGATAAGAAAACTGTTTGATGCAACTGTATTGTTATAAAGTACTAAATTAACTATTATACGACTGTAATAAAACTTTCACGGTCAACAGAGTCAATAATTACCATAAATACTGGTCTAAGCCAAGATTATATTGGTAATACCAATGACCATACGTTTCGTCATGTAAATTAATTTTCCAGGTCATTTTGTAAACCATACCAGCTAATCTAGCAATATAAAAGTCGTATAAAAAGGAATGCATGAGAATAAGTTTTAGCTAATAAATAAGTAACATTATGATGTTTGAATTAATAAGTTATTTAAATATATATTTAACTTGTTACAATAAAACTGTTATCATTAAACTTGGAATGATTTTTACAGTTTTAATTTGAAAATACTGTTTAATCTTTAGATCTTTCGAGATACATTTAATAATACTTACCTGTTTCCGTAACTGTTTTTCAAGGTTAGGCACCAGTTATTTTTATTATTTGATGATTTTTGATTTTAATATAAGAACGCAAACTTTTAAATACTAACCTCCTTACTAATAAACGCTGAGTAACCGTAGTGTAGTTAAATCAACGATGTCCTTATCTGTCTTTATGACAGTTTTACCTGACAGATAAAGACAAAGCATGGTTTAGCTACACCACCGTTACTCAACGTTTATTAGTAAGGGGGTAAGAAAGTGAATGGCGGCAACTTAAGTTGGTGGTTTAAAAAAATCATCCGTTTCATCTGGTAAGTAGCAATCTTGAGAGATGTAAGACCAATTGCTGCCATTAAATAATGAATTAAACGTTTTTCAAACGTTTTTCTACGTCAAAAAATTATTAAACTCTAATTAAAAATTCAAACCACATCATCCCGATCGAACCCAACGTTCAAAATAGAACTTGAACACGTTAAAAATCATTGCGCGTCTGAATCATTCAAAGACCCAAGTAAACGCCGCCATTAAAAAAACAATACAACAAACGAAAAAGAAACCAAACTGGTCGTTAATAGGGTTTGATTTAAATTGACATGTGAAGATGTTACAATTTAAAATGCATACCAAACTCAGTCTTATTCTAGTTGACATAAAGTTGGTTATTGTTTGGATGGTATTGTTACAATTAAAGACACCGATGACGGCTGCGCACGCGTTACAAATACGTACATAAAATTGGTATTCCTTGAGGGACTATGTTATGTAAGTGTAAGTGGATTAATAGGTCAATGTACTTGCTATTCGGTGAGGTTTCAGGGTTCCGTAGGCAGGAGGGAAGATTAAAAATAAGTTGGTCAACATAAAGTGTAAAAACGTTGTAACTCAGCAGAAATTATAAAAAACAGGCCAAGTGCGAGTCGGACACGCGCACGAAGGGTTCAGTACCACTATCTATAAAAAATCAAGTTTATTGTACTTCTAGCGTCTACCTGTTGCCGTTATTTATCGAGCGAAAAACGGCAAAAATATCACGTTTGTTGTATGGGAGCTCCCCTTAAATATTTATTTGGGTCTATTTTTAGTATTTGTGGTTATAGCGGCAACGTAAATACATAATCTGTGAAAATTTAAAATGTTAGCTGTCACGGTCCTTGAGATGCAACCTGGTGAAAGACAGACCAACAGACAGACAGACAAAGAGACGGACAGTGGAGTCTTAGTAATAGGGTCTACCCTATGGATGGATGGATGGATGGATGCATGGATGTTAATGTTAAATAACAAATAATATTTGGTTTTTGTACTGAAATGATGTTAGAATGTGCAGTGGTAATGATATATCAAAACGAAGAGCGCATTAAATGAGTTTATTTTAAAAGCTTTCGGACTTCGTCAATTTCTTTTAGAGTAGCCACAGATAATTACCTACTTTATTACCTATAAGTCTTTTTTTAAGAGATGTAATATTACCTAAATTAAACTAAGCTTTTACACAAAAACAAATGATGTTTAATGCGATGCCATACAATCTTGATAAATATAAACACTTCCCCAATTAGTTCATGCGTAAAAACAATCTCTGAAAAAATTTGTATCGCCATCGCTTGTCATCCAAGCACTTTACTTAATTTTTCCACGGAACCATAACAAAACCACTCCAATTGGCTCTTGTCTCTGGTTGATCGCCGAGTAATCCGTAATCGATTCAGTTTGTATGGAGTCCACGTCAGCAGCTAGCAGCTGTTGCGGTTGAAGAATCACGCAATTTGATTGTTTTGAGGCTTAAACTGGTGTAAAACGATTTAGTTTAACGTAATAGCAGTCGAAATAGTTCTATAGGCAGTTAGTTGTATTCTTGTTAGTTACAACGCCAATTAAAAATTGTGTTTGGGCTTGCAGAAGGCTTCTTTTTAACGGCTTATAAAGAAATTTATTTTTAGGTATCCTATTCCTTTATCTTTAAATAAGTTACTTTAAATTATGAACATTATTTTCAAACGATGTATTTAACTTATTTGTTAATTACTGCTAAATGCGATAAAAAATAAACGTACGAATACATCTATGACATTCTTTTATTAAATTTTTAAGTAAATGGATTTAAGTCTGTCACTTCAAAATGTACTAAATTTTGGAATCAACCGCTATAACTATCAAATAAATAAGAGCTATCCAAATATTAACAGTACGATAACATATCAAAAGCAATACAGTTTACCTGAGTAGAATAGAGCTTTTATTCCCATTGCGTCATGGACATGAAATAAGTTAGAGAAATATATTTTGTAGTGCTTAATAGGAAAGGTTACTAAGGTTGACAGTCGTATAATGGTCAAGTTAACACATTTATATGCTAAATACAAGACTGGCCACAAATATATATATATTTTTTAATTTGTTTATTTTTTAACCTATCTAAGGCATTGTAATTAAGAAAATGTAATAATAGTATACGCGATCAGAAGAGCAAGATAGTCAGAAAATGCATGGCCTAAACCCGAAACTTAGTCAATGATATTTTTTTCAAATGCAAAAATACTTCATCTTGTCTAGGGGATACCGTTGGTGTAGGAAAACATATCTAAACTTTTACAATCAGGAGCAAAAATAACGGGTCAGAATGCGTTTTTCATACTAAAGAGGCTATTTCGAAGCCTTGGTTCCTCGCCAGGGAATGCTTTTAGTGAAATCTGATGATGAATACCCCGAGCATCGATACAGGACTTCCAGAGTGCCTAGGATACCCAACTGAATGAATCTGCCGTTAACGCCGGAATTGTGCATGTTCAGAAAAATATCTAAAATGGGAATAAAATGTAAGGAAATCCAAGTGCTGACCCAAACTCCCCCGCTGTGGTGTTAACTGGTTGAGCGATCAGTTAGGTATCTTAAGTACTTTTGACCTCCTCTATTGAACCTCGCAGTATCCACCATTAAAACTCACTCAAAATAACCCCTGGCAAGGAACCAAGGCTTTACCGTCTTATATACACAATAGGTGTGGTTTTTTTTTCTCCCTCTATCTCTATCCTCAGATTTTTGGCATGTTTTCCTGCTGAACTACGCATGTTATTTGATATTATATTTAATTTAACATGTATAGCTTTATATAATGCTTAGACTAAATAGTACCATTGTAATATGGAATATGTTTAAAAAATGACTGACTGCTGAGTTTCTTGCGGCGTTTCTTCTTAACAGTGGTCTTGGGAAGCGCTGGTAAATTATTGACGTGTATAAGTGCCCGTGCGGCCTACTTACTGAATAAATGACTTTTATCTTTTTTTTATCTTTTAGTATTTATGTTTACTGGAAAGCATTTAAATGTCGCTTACTATCCTATTTTGGAAAAAAAGCCGTCTTTTAACTGACAGCCTTAAATCGATAAAAGAATCGATAGAAGCGAGCCATTAGGGTAATGACAATTGATAGGTGAGTGTAGTGGAATATGTAAACGAAGCATGCGCTCTAGTTAACACTGCTCTAACTCGCTTTAAAAATCATTTAAAAACAAAACAGCTTGCGTATTACGACGAATCTTTTTCTAGTGATCAATTAATTAAGTATCTAAATAAAATCTACAGCCCAGTATCGTTTTTTGTAAAAAAAACTCAACTTATGGCGGTTTTTTCTCAATATTGCTTACAAAAACAGTATAAGAACTTCTAATAAAATATATCAGTTGAATGTAAAGACCGTACATTTATTTTACCGTAGCAGTCGAAGTGTTAACTGTACCCTACTACTGTACCATGAGTCCCTGCCCAATATATCCCAAGAAGAAAATACACCAATTTTGTAACTAAACTTAAATCCTATCTTATAAACAAATGTCCATACTCTCTGCAGGAGCATGCAATACTAAAGATAATAAATGTGTTTTATTAGGTTAACTAGTTAAGTTCATATCGTTATTATAATTCCCTTTTTTTGTAATATAAATTTTAACATGTTTAAGTAAAAGTACCTAAATTAGTGCTAAATGGTATATAGTTATACTCGTAAGTTTATATTGCTACACCCTAGTAGGGTCCATGTTTTGTACTGGTTACCTTGTAAATACCATGGTTGCAAGGAACAAATGAATATGAATATGAGCTACAATTACCGCACTCGGTAGCGAGTCGAATGCTCTGTCCCTCGCAGACCTCATAGTATTCTTATAGAGTGCGAGGAACACAACATTCGACTCGCTACCGAGTATGGTAATTATACATCATGGTAAGGGTACTGACCACCTGTGAGATATATCGAAGTTGTCAGTTCGATTGGTTTTCTTATCATAATTCTCTAAATAAATGGAGTCTTTGAAACTTTCACGGTAGTTAATTTAAAGTTAAGGGAATAAAAACGATAGTAATGCGTACTTAGGTTAGGAATTAAAGTATCAATTTCATTTAAAATTGAGGATTTTGTAACTGGTTCGTGTTTAGTTAAGACCATTATGGGCCCCTCCACGGTGAGTCTATTTTGAATAAAACTGGTTAAATGTGAGGAGGTCATGACGCAAGTTATAAATGCAATGAAGTACGTATTGTTTTTAATGTATTTAGTTCATTAAGTGATTTAATAAACGCAAAAGTACTATAAATAACTCCTTTTTTTTAGTTAAAGTTTTAATGTTGATTGAATTTGAACAATTTATAGTACAGCGTTTCAGTTACAAGTTAATTTATCATTTGCAGAGCTATACACAATTTATGAATACGTAAAAAAAACGTTTTAAAACATGTCATTCATTAAAATACTAATTGAATTCACAAAAACGTCAAGCATATCTAAATTAAAAACAACACTAAACGCCAGCGATTGTACTAACTAGCATTGAAAAAACAGACTGCCCAAAAAAAACCTGTTCACAGCAATCAATCTCAATTTAAACCCAAAAACACATCTAAATCTTGTCTTTCACCAAATTAAATTACGTACGATAAATAAATTCTTACCACTTAATCAACATTACATACTATGCAGTAATATCAGTATCAAGTACAAGCTTAATTACCAACATATAAAGATTTAATGCAAACCACTTCTTAATGAGCTGTGGAGAAATAAATAAACTATCTACTTGAACTTGACTAATCACTTGCTATTAATCTAGCACGAGTAAACGGGGCTTAATATTATTTATGACTACTTTCGATTTTGTACAAGTCAATGATGCAAGTTTAGTCGGTACTAATTCCAAATGAGTCTGTGAAAGGTTTTAAAAAGAACATTGCTTGTAACGATTATTGCCTATGCTGAATCTTGACTATGTGTTTGTTTTTTAGATTTAAACTCTATATTATATGTATATAGGGAAAATCTACGTCATGATTTTATAAATATAAGTAATCCCCCCCCCCCGTTTATTCCTGTATTTTTTTTGCTGATAATATCTTTGTATACATTTTTTTTAGTATTTTTTTCAAGTATGTAACGTGTAGATAAGGTTATGTTAAGTTTGATTTTTAATAATCCTGAAAATTTTAACAGCGTCTAGAGAAAATAATGAATGGCAGACAATAAAGACCCATAAATAGCACCTTCTTTGTTTGTGACTCCTGTTATAATTTTTCGAACGTTATGGGGTTGCAACCCGTTTACCGCGGTAGACAATTTCGTTGACTTTCTTTGCTTGAGAATCATATCTGAGTAAAAACCATAATTTTGTTTTTATAATGCTGCCGTTACTGTAAAGTAAATAAGAGCTATTAAAACATTGACAATACAATAGCAGGTCAAAGACGATATGGTTTTTACCGCGTAGAACCACGGCGCTGCACGTGAGAATCGGCCCGGGCCGGCGCGTGGGCATCCATTTCACGCCTGTCGACTAACACAATGTTAGGACGCTTAGGACATGATTAATATATCGCTGGGCAAGTTATAATTGGTTTAATTTAACGTAGTGCATTCCATCTTAGTCCTCAGGGTGGGCAACGCATTTGCGATCTTAAGATTCCAGTCTTGAGATTACATGTGTTTATGGGTCACAGATCCCATTTACGTTACTGATATTTTTTTTACTTTCAGGCGGTCTTTTAACTTCAAAATACACTATAGTTAGTCTCGCCGATGTTAACGCAGTACATTATAACCTCATACACATATTTTGTACTATTTTGACAGCTGTCAATTCGAGCCTCTAAAAATGGCCCGACTATACCAACTAACCTAAAAGTTCAGTATTACATGGATTTGTGCGCACATAAACACAGTTTGACAACGAAATCCACGCTATAACCTATTCCTTCAAGTCTCCAGCTTATTCGTAATAGCATTTGGCAGGTTCCCAGGCAGTAAACACGGCGGCAGTACATCAGCCGGCATAACCGCGGCATGTCAGGCTCAGCTTATTTATACCGAGCGACAGCGTGTGGTCACATCACTATGCTAGGGCAGGAGGTGGTAGATGAAATAGTAACGTGGTTTGATTTATTGATTGAAGATTTAACTTTTTTATTATTAAGCGTTTTTTTAAAGATTATATATAACTAGCGACCCGCCCTCGCTTCGCTTCGGTTTATGTAAGTTTTCTGTAACACCCGTACAATATCCAGAACTAATTATACATAAAATCCTTCCTCAAAATCCGTTGCGTAGTTTTAAAGATGTAAGCATACAAAGGGACATAGGGACAGAGAAAGCTACTTTGTTTTATACTATGTAGTGATTTGAGGCGTTCATATGTTTCATGAGTAAGTCAGTAGGTACGCCACGTCCTTTCATAAGTTTATTTTTATTCCCAGATTTATGGCTTCAGCAAGTTACAGTACGTGAGCGTGAAAAGTAAATTACGGAATTTATGTGTGATTGATTAATAACTGATTTTTAGCCCGTTTAAGCCTACTTACAGTGGTTTTATCTCACGAACGCGGGCGGCCCATACTTGTGTGTGTAGGCACGTGTATGCTGTCTCTGAATGCGTAGCTGTCGCCGCTAAGCCGTAGTGTGCGTGTCTACGCAATACATCTATAGGTACAAGAATAGCCCATCCGCTATCGTGAGGTAAAATAACTGTAACTTCTAAAGAGATATTCTGTTTGACGTCACTAGGTCGGTCTTCAGCTGTTTTTCTTTTTCTACTGAGAACCCTGCGTATGAACTCAAGTAGCAGTCCCGAGAAATTACACGTTGGCGGAATGAAGCATCTAAGTGCTTAAGTATTAACTTTTATTTTAATTCTAGCGGCCCGTCTCGATAATTATTCCGTGATAATTATTGTATAAATCATTTGTAGCTCAAGGTTGGTATTGCATTCATTTCTATAATAAATTACCTGACGCAGTTTTAAAGTTACCATTTCCAGTACTTAAAAGTTACTTGAAAAAGTCGTTGATGTCTAAAGCTTACTTTAGGGTCGAGGACTATCTAAGAGATAAATATATAAGAGATATATATAAGAGATAAAGATAAATGCTTGGCCTAAAATAAGGTAAACACCTAAATAACTGGTCTAAATAATAAAGTCATAAAAAATACATGTAAATATTATATATTGTCTTAAAAAAATCCTGCTCAAGTTTCGCTTCAATATTTTTTATCTTTTATTTTATGTTAGATTCATTGTTTTATATAATGCTAGATTAAGCATTATAATTGTATAATGTCATAAGTGGTAAAAAAAAACGCCCGACTGTTGAGTTTCTTGCGGCGTTTCTTCTCAGCAGTGGTCTCTTGCGAAGCGCTTGTAGATTTTTGACGTGTATTCGTGCCCTTGCGGCCTATTTACTGAATAAACATCTGTTTTTTTTTTATCTTTTTCTTTAAATATAATAACACTTATTATGTAGCCCGTGTCCATTTGAAATAATGTGCCTTTCAATTGGTGAAAGAATTTGTAAACGGGTGCAGTGGTTCCGGATTGGAAATTACCCTCCACGTATAAAGAAACATACAGACGTACATGAAGTTTCATTATTCAGTCTACGGATGCGAGACTAGCTGGGCGCGGTGCCCCGGCGCAAGTGGCAATCCCGTCACCTGCTGCGCAGACGCATAAATCCGCGCACAACGAAACCTTGCGAAACGTGCGCGAGAGGTAACGCTGATTTGTATACGGGAGAGTTTTGTTGTACAATACAAATAATTGCGAATGCAAATACATATTTTTTTGTGTCATATACTATCGACCACATGAAACATAGGACTGTGTCAGTGACATTTTGTTTGATAATTATTACGATTTGATCTTTATAAAAGTGGCGACTTTTACACAGTACCTATTGACGACATGTTGAGCCTAGTTGGTAGTGCTTGAACCTGCCTACGAAGCTTCCCGGTATGAGCAAAGAGTTTTGGAAGTTTTCTATATATTTTTAAGTTATGTATTTATCTATATAACTACCTAGTACCCCATAGTACAAGCCTAGACCAAAGTTTGGGGCTAGGTAAGTTGGTGTGAAATTGTCCCTTGTGTTTGTTTTGTTTTTAGTCATGTATGTCCTACTCGTATCAAGTTTTTTTTACTAATCAATATTTCCAATTGCTTTTATGATAAAGAAAAAATTGGAGTAACCTGTAGGTACACTGAACCAGATGAGTGTAGGTATAAGAGTCAATGGAATTATAAATATATGTACCAGAAAAAGGTCATTCGTATAAACATAAAAATAGGGGACTGATAAATAACAGGACCGCTCTTTTAAATTTAACGGATACGAAATACTTTAGTGATGCTACTGCTTTAAACCGATGCCGGACGAAGTCTGACACTCACTTATACATGTCATATTAAGTCACTGGTTGTAAAGTGGCTTTATAAACTCTTACCAGAATCCTTCAAGATGTCCGCCAAAAAGTTCAAGTAGACAGTTTTAAGAGTTCATTAAACAAACGAAAGTGGGCACTGTATTTTTCACTGCCTTATATGAAGTGATTACTTTCTAAATTACTGTTAGATAAATTTTAAATTAGTTCCTAAACCTTCAATATTCTTTGAGTAATAACCGTCTAATTATTTATTTAATGACTGATATTAATAACATAATTGTGAACCATCAACTCTTACGATCCGTACAAGACTAATCATGAAACGTTCGTAAGTTCTTCTTTCAAGTCTAAAACAGAGCAAATTGTAGTCTAGATTCGGCTATCACCTATTATTTGTAATGTAGTAAGTATTAGTGGTGATAGGACTAATGTGCAGTCCATCTTTAAACCTACCGCTAAGCAGCAGTGTTAGCGTTGCTGTATTCCGGTCTGAGATAAGTCAACCATATATATATATATATATGTATATATATATTTTATTACTACTACATATGGAAATTCTGAGTTTTGATAAATTTTCCTGCTCAAGCTCCGCGTGAATATATTTTTATTTGTATTTTACGTTTGACTCATTGTTTTATATAATGCTAGGTTAAGCTTTATAATTGTATAATATCATAAGTAGTATTTAAAAAAACGACTGACTGTTAAGTTTCTTGCGGCATTTCCTCTCAGCATTGGTCTCTTGCGAAGCGCTGGTTTTGACGTGTAATAGTGCCCGTGCGGCCTACTTACTCAATAAACGTCTTTTATCTTTTATCTTATCAGTGAAAAACCTAGCAAAGAGGCATTTCTTAGCCCTCAGGGTTGGCAATGCATTTTAAGTCTCAGGAATAATCTTAGTGTAAGGGTCATAGATCCTACAGCATTGTATAAAAAAATAAAAATAGGCCGTATAATATTCAAATACTAAATAACTTCAGTGTAAATCTATCGCAGCAATATAACAAAATTCGCACAGAAACAATTTCACATTCAACCGACTCAAAGCCATATGTTATCGAGAAAGTAATCGATTTCATTACCTCATGGGCGTTTCGTTCGATGAATCGAGTTTCGACCGTATAGTGCTAACTCGGACCACCTCAGTCGAATTCGGTCAAAATTCGAATATAATTTAGCCCACGTATGATTGCCACAATTTGATACAATTGCTGGTCTTCTGTAGTTTCGGGGAAGGAGATTGGTGCAAATGTCGCGATGATTTGTTTAAAGTGTATCATTGAGATTGTGCGAAGTTGTTTTTTAAACATGCGGTATTGGAGATTTTTTAGAGCTTCTTTTTGTAACTTTGTGGAACTTTATAATTTTGAATGTTACTCATTAACTAAAATTACGATTTCATACCAACGTTATTTGAAAATAAAGTTAATGTAAATTTTACGTAAATGGTTTTTGAAAACTGACGAATAAAAAAGTAAACTTGTTCAGTTTTTTATTGTTATAAGAAAATTAAAATGTACTTTATGTATGATTCAGTTTTTTTTTATGGCATAGAGAAGGCAAACGAGCACACAGGCCGCCTGATGGTAATTGGAAACTGTGACCCATAGACATTCGCATTCACAAGTCTGCAATCCTAAGACTGCAAATGCGTTGCCAACCCTGAGGACTAAGATGGAATACCTCAATGCTAGTCATTACACCGGGTGTCTTATCCCCAAACCGGAACACAACAATGAGAACACTGCTGTTTGGCAGTAGATTAATGGATAAGATGGTGGTAGCGATCTGGGCGGACCGCACGAGGTCCTACCACCTGCAGATTTTCAATACATAATACATTTACCAAAGATTTTAGTAACATAAAGTAATCTAGCTAGCAATGTATCATTACATTACGTAGTATAAATCAAAGTCGCTTCACGCCGTCTAGCCCCCTGTGTGTACGCTTAGATATTTCAAAGTACGCAACGAATTTTAGTGCAGATTACATAAATATATAGGAAGATTTTTATGTATAAATGCCCGATCCGACTTTCACGCCAGTCGACGCGAGGCCAAGATACACCGCCGTCTTTATATACGAGACGGACTGTAAAACTTTTATATTAACATCAATGTATCTCGGCCTCGAGTCGACTGCCGTGAGTCTGGATCGGGCATAATACATTCGGGTGTATGTAGAGTGTTACAGAAAAATCACATAAACAAAAGTTAAACAAAAGCGGGTCGCTAGTTTGAGTCGAACCAACATACACATAATGTTACACAGGTAAAAGCAGTTTTAACTACCATATATAAACTACGTAACCTAGTTAAACCCATTATGTCATATCCCACATTCTGTCAAATCATAACTCGATCATTAATCACGACTCCAATTTAAAAACTAACCGAACCAAAAAATCGTGAATTAAATCTGCTTACTATACAAAACGTACTCTACATTTGACACAACTGCATCTGATGAACTATCCAAATCGCAACAATAAGCCTAATCAGCGTTCGAAATTTGAGAATCGAATTCGAAAATCACTACCGTTACGTTGGACAATCATGACCGATTCATATTTAGTCTATGGCCAGTGATCGACATTGCGACGATGGCTGTCTAGTGACACAATGGAAAAGAAAGTGATGAGACCGTTAACGATGTTTGAATTTAGAATCGTTCCACTTGACCGTTGGTTGGTTGTCAAATTTGCGTGTCGTGCTGATTTTTTAAATGTGACAGGCTCTGATAATCTGATTATAGGAATGGATGATTCAAATGGTCCAAGCATGAGTACGAAAAAATGTCTGTCTTGGGACATGCCAAAAGTTTTATTTATATAAAATATGATACTTTAACTTAGTATTAAACTGTAACCTAGTGTAACTAAACAGCAGACAATGTAAAAATTCTCGCTAAGTTATTGTTTATTTTATATAACTACAACTATGTTATTCTAGAAACCTACCGCCCGCCAGGTGTGTTCCGGTGTAGGGATAAAACAATCAGTAAAATTTCTAGCATAGAGGTGTTCCCCTTAGATTCAGGGTTGGCAACGTATTTACAGACAGAATTGCAACTTTAAGATTGTAGTCTTGAGATGCAAATCATTGGTTCTCGGGTCCCGCTTGCCATCACAAGGTCTGCGAGCTATTTTTCATTCCCTATGCGATAAATGAACAATGCCACTCATTTGCCAGCCGTTCAGTTAAAACAAATGAAATATTTTGAAAAAAACTAAGTTTTTCTCAACACATAAGAGTCACTTTAAATATCAATATAGTAAGCAGTTAAATATCATTTCTTAAAGCCAATGCAGCAATAAAGCGAGTTAATACCTAATTATGGAGCGGCCTGTTTAATGGTAGCTGGTTCTAATTTTAACAAGTTTTAACACTATAATAAGAGTAAGCACCTTATTACGGCTTGATGTGCTTTTAGGGTTCCATATAGGCTGCAAATAAAGTTTTATACCGCCTTTGGAATTTGTGTCAAACAAAGTCGTTTAATTGTCGTTTTTCTTGATTATTTAATTTAATTAATGAAATGTATTAAATGATCATAGTAAATCATTATTTTCTTTATTATGTTAATTTTTTAAACTGTACATGTTTTTATAATACTCTCAAAATTTCTAATTATGTTGTTTTTATTAAGTACGCATATAACTATTGTGTAAATAAGACAAAGTCAACGTATTTTTTCATTTTTTTTACATTTATCGGACTTGCAATATTTTTTATGTTCACCTCATATTCACCGAGATAACATTATGAAATTCACTCAATTTCGCTTAAATAAATGAAAAAGGTATAAAGTGACATTGCCAGCTTAGCTTTTGTAAGTGGCCTGTTAACAATCGCTCAGAAAAAGCGACTAACTTAGCAGTCAGAATAAATCCCAAAAATTCATAATTACACGACCAATTCACGAATGTTCATAATTACGTTTCACGTTTTTTCCCCAAAATGTCCCTTACTTACGGAAACGGTTAACCTTAATGTCGGTTGATCACCGGTTAAAAATTACGAAGCTCTCGCGATCTGGTGCGAGCTTAATGTTCCTCCCGTAATTGAAAGCTCTCAAGAGCTTTTTCTTAAGCTAACGACATTTCATAATGTATCATATGTATTATGGGTCTCGTTGGAACTGTTAGTGATGTTTTGAACGATAACTGCTTGAGTCAGTATATTAGTGCTTCTACTTCTTTTTTCCCTCATTGCAAACATATCGTTTTGTTCTAATAGGCTATTTGACAACATTGTAAATATACTACAAATTATGGTCATCCTATCAGATAATACCGTAAAACAAAATATTCCACTTTTTTTTTATGTGTGGCAGAAACGCCAAGTGATTGGTTTGCAGGGTGACGTCACACGCAAGAAACTAGATTATAAAGTGCATATTGCTTCAAATGATTGTTAATTGCTTACTTGCGTGACATAGACTTTTATTGATAATACAGTAGAATTCTGAATAAATATCAATGTAGCTTGTTATGTAATAAGGAATCATTTAAAAAGGTTTCAAAAATAAGTCAAATAGCTTATTCTTATTCCAGTTCACTCCTTCACTCACTCCCGTCAGGGTGTATTTCGTCAATGTCGAGTTATGAATAGACACTCTCATTGCGTTATTAGAGAAATAAGGCTCTGGATGTCACACGCGGCGATACTCGTAAATGTTCGGTTAAATAATATTTTACGTTATCGATAAAACAGAAGCAGGCGGGGTTAGCTCCACGCGCTTCTGTCAAGTCGTATGGTTTACAACCGCCTTAACTATCGTTAATTAGAATTATTATAACGTTCATAAAACTATAGCAGTAGGCTTTATTCTGAATTTTGTAAGCTCATTGTCCTCTCCGGTATCGTTATCAAAAATACTGTGATATTGTAAACTATTTATAATTATTATGTAATGATGTAAACCTTTTTCCTGAAAAAAATATACCTTGCCGAGTTTCTTACGCCGGTTCTACTCGGGGCAAAGGTTTTATTTTTCGAACCGGTGGTAATGCTTTTTGACATTCATAGGTGCATTATATTATGCCTAAATTGAAGAATAAAGAACTTTGACTTTGACTTTGACTTATCACACAGTTGGCATAATATCATCTTTTACCGTCGTAAGTCCAACAATATGATAACAATATAATAGCGATTTCTTTAACATTAGATTGATTTAAACCGAGAAATCAGTAAGTGCCTGCAGACTGCTTGACGACTGGTTACCGGGACGGCCACTCTTATGAGCATACATCGGGGTTTTCGGTGCGGGAATGATTTGAGAAAGAGTAGAGATAAACATATAGGCCAGTCTGAGAAAAATCATATAATGCCTAATGAATGAAGAACTACCTCTCTGCGAATTGTATACCTACACACCATGATACAATTTTATTTTAACTCATGTAGGAGATACTTTAGCTTTACTACCAAAACTTATGAGATAATGATAAAAATAACATTAATTAATTACTTGCAGTAAATTTAGCCGGTGGCTCGATTTTCAAAATAAACTATTAATATTTTTTCTATATTTGGAACAGTTTGAAGAGGTTGATACTGACTTTATAGTACCTATATCTATGATTACTTATTGTTTTATGTTATTCAATTAATTATTCATGACGTAGAAACCTACTAGAGTACATTCTCTTTTTCAAGTCAATACCTAATCTTTGACTAATGTCAAACGTTCCCGCACCGAAAACCCCGATGTATGCTTATGAGGTTTTAACTGCCCTTTGCAATTCTAACGAGGGTAGGAGTACCGTTTGAGGCCACTGTACCCTTTTTGGCGACTTTAGGTTGAAATGAGTATAAAAAATTGTGAGTTTTTTTTTATTATAAATAGTTAATACAATATAAAAACATTTTTGTAATTTCATAATGATTTAGATATTAGTGAAAATTTAGAGGGGCCATAAACGATGTACAGATGGCCAAAACCGGTACTTCTACCCTACCATGGAATTGTTGGCGATAGGGACCACTACAGATAACTTTTTTTTTATGGCATCGAGAAGGCAAACGAACACACAGGATATCTGATGATAAGTGGGATCTATGACCCATAGACATTTGCATTCTCAAGACTATAATTTTTAAACTTTAAGTGCGTTGCCAACCCTGAGGACTAAATAGGGACAACAGTAATGGACAAGGATTCTTATTTTAAATAATTTAAGAAATATTCATTTGTTTAGCAACAATCAATTTAAGACCGTTCGAAATTTGAATTAAGAGTGAAGTGTCCATCATTGGTGTCTTCACCCTCAGATAGAATGTCTCTATGCCAGTAATTACTATATTTGTATTTTTAAATTTTAATAATTATGTCACACTATTCAGCTAGCTGTCATGATCGCGGGACCGCGGTGGATGCGAAAAGCACAAGACCGGTCTGAGTGGAAAGCCCTGGGGGAGGCCTTTGTCCAGCAGTGGACGTCTTTCGGCTGACATGATGACTATTCAGCTACGTAAAGTGATATTGCTTTTGACCTGTTGTCGGACCTTCAACGTTTTGATAGCTCTTATCCACTTGACAGTAAAAGCGGCCGACTTAGAATCAAGACGATAGCGCTTCAAAAGCAATGTGGTTTATCATTGTACAATAGCACTGGACGGACTCTGCACAAGGCCAATAAAAATGTTCCCAAAGATTTATCGTGGAGATATCTCCAGCGGCAAATATCACCTTAACAAAATTCCACTTTTTCACAATACAAATCTGAACACGACAGCGTTTTCCGTTTACATAGTCAGCCTCGGAGTAACGGCACATTTTATTTACGCTGCCCGCCCGAAACGCCGTCGTAGCGCTGTGATACAGAAAGGCCGTTTGGAAAAAATAACGCAGACTCATTATAGATAAAAAATACTCTCATATCACTATAATGTTTATAATGTAAATTCAGTACCGTTTGCTTCGCCACGCCACTCAAAATTGCAACGTATGTTAAATCAAATAGAAATAAATAGTGGGAATCTTTGGGTTTGAAAACTTTATAACTAGGTAATGTCAGAAGCGAAATTCAAAATGTTTAATTAGCCGTTAAGCAACAGTTGAGATGTCATGATTGTCTGTTTCCTAGTTATAGATGGTATTGTTTTCGTCTTCCCTTAGCGTTTAACTTATGTGTTTTTTTGTTAAGTAAGAAATAGATACTAGATAAGATCGCCGAAGTTTTGATGCTGAAAAGGACTCATACCATAATTATTTTAATGATTCCTAAAAAACGATATAAAAATTAATACAGTAGTTTTTTTTTAAATTACGAACCATGATTTGAGTATCACTTTCAAACTGTAGTATGTTAACACTCTAATTAATTCCTTACACTGTGCGTAACTTTTAAACGATAAGTCCCAGCGCTTGCACATGCACACGCTTGCAAGCGTTTTTTTGCCTCAAGTGCTCTATGTGTATGTATGTAAGTTAAGTTCACCGCCGAAAACCCATACATAATTCATACAGCGCCTCCGTATTATACGTCATTATGATATCGTATGCGGCGTCCATCTTTAATTTCAATTTCTTACCGGTATCGAATCGATCGATTGTGAAATGGAGATTCCGTGTTTTTTTCGAAACGAATATTGTTGGTGTCGATTACGATTAAAAGATTTTGAATTTTGTAATTTTCCAAACATGTTACATATAAAAAGTAGCGGAATTTGATATATTTAGCTAATACTCGTAATGACAACATATTTTTTTCTTGTTCGCAAAATGAATTAACATTACAATTACTCGTATATACTAAATATAGTAAAATTAAAAGTACCGTGGTACAAGCATAACTACCTACTAGGTAAAAAAAAAAACATTTTAAGTGACTAGATAATTATGTATTTCAACGGGAGATTTAACGTTGATAAACCTGAGGTAAAACATTCCTTTACGTAAAAAATCCCTACATTAGGCAAAAAAACTCAAACAACCAAGCAAATTTAGTGACGACTTTATTCGCCAAGAGCACCAAAAACAACTCAAACTTTGTTCCAATTTCAAACCCAACCGGCGAGCAATAAATTCTGCCTGAGAATAAAATCGATACAAAAAATAATCGTATCACATCGATTATTGAAAAGTGTGCAAATTACAGGGTCTTTGATAACATTCGGTCGTAATAGCCCCGATTACGGTCGGGGTAATTTCACTTAAATTTCGGTATAATTTTAATGTTCCACATACAGCTACTCGTCTCTTTAATATCGGGGTAATAATATTAATTTTTACAGCTACGCTTTGGGATTTTGAGTTACGATGTTTTTGGTTTGAGTGTTTGTTGGCTAATAAACAAGATTTGTTTTTTTTTTTAAACAAAAAAAAATATTTTTGGATTTTCAATAATAAATACCACAGTATATTGACCTCGAAATAACACCTATAAGTGCTTTTATTAATGTAAAATTATGCACAAGTACATTATATTTTACAAATAAAATTAAAATAAATTACAATAAAAACAGGTCTAGATAAAGAACCAGGCATAGATAAGAAGTGCTAATAAACATGTTGAATAAAAATACCGTGATTAGATAATCTAACCGTGATCGAAATTTTATAAAATCACAACTTCAGATTGAAAACATCATTTATGATTTTGTCGTCATAATGTCTAAAGCTAGGGGTTTGCAATTAAAATTCAAAAACAAAGTAAGTAGTTTATCAGAATTCAATAATTAAGTAATTGTTTAATATTTGATTATTATTAAACAGGAAAACAATAAATAAAGTGTTTTAATCATTAACAAGTTATTAGTGAAATTATAAAAGCCTTGTAACTTAATAAAAAACAATTTGTTTTTGTATTAAAGAATGACGAGGAAGCAAAAAAAAAAGCGCATTGCTTTCGACAAAACTTATTAAACGAGAACAAGATCACCGTAAATATCACGTCGATAACTTAACTAACCAATTTAACCAAAATTAAGCCTAACGAGTTGGATTTCCGTTCCGCCAAAACTAGAAGGAGTTGGAACTCATTAATTTTATCTTTAAATCAACAATAATGCGAATCAACTACCGAATTAAATCGCCGACAAAAAGAAATTAATTAAAGCTCATAATAAATTGAATATATAAATTTATTAAATGTTTAATTTAATAGGAATCCTTTTACAAAATAAAATTATTATTAAACGTTTAAGAAAACAATGGATAAGAACTGCATGACTTATTTGATTTATTTATTTACCAGTATTCCAAACGCCATTGAAACATTGAAATGATAAAAAGACGTAATTGTACATACAACAATTATTTTCTTGTCAATATAAACTCGTCACATGTAAAAAACTACCATAAACATCCCCGCGTTATCCTTCAAGAAACATTTTAATTTAAATATACGGAACCATGATTCTTTTTAATCTTTACAAATAGGGTAGAGTAATATGACACCAGCTCGCATTAAGGGCACTCCTCGCATAAATCGGTGCGCCCACGCACCACCGTGTTTGTTTTAGACATTTGAATAAATACCTAATTATGTTAAATCTCTAATCAGCGGAATTCTTATAAACTCTGTTAAACCTAATGATGGGATAAAATGCGTATAAATTTTTCGTCACGGACGTAAATAATGGTGTAATTAAAATAAATGATAAAAACGGACCGCTGTTAATTGACATATTTTTAATTCATGTTATAGTTTTATCATGTTTTAAGTGATTGCCGGAGATTGACATTTAGAGCTATTCAAAACATGGTTAAAAATGTTACTTGAAACTTACTTAGTGTCGTTAATACAATTGGTCGACAAGTTGTACTTTTTATAGCTTATGAATTGTGCGGAAAGAATATGACTGTATCGTATTGATTCGTGCGGAACTGACATTTTCACTCGTCCAGAGTCGCCATTTCGCCAAAGCTTTACCTTTAGCTACTAATGGAAAAAAGAAAGAGTTAAATACCTAAAAAATATTACAGGCGTAAATAAACGTCTTCATTTTTATTGCCTATCAAATAACACAATTACACTAACAATTTCCTAATAGGTTGCATCTACAACCATTATTTTAAGTTGCGCAAACCTCTGTTTGACTAAGAACAGTGACAATTAATTAGTTTTTGATTTATAACAACTTCATTAATGGCGATTTATGGCTATTCTATTTATGAGACCAAAATTTGAATACATTATTTTCTCTATCATTATAGCTGTCATGGGGTCTGATGAATCGGCCAATTTTTTTAAATCATAACTTAATGAAAAGTTATATTTTATTAACAATGACATATTATAATAGTTGCCTTGGAAACAACGGGTGGTCTTTAATTGGAAATGATTCAGATGCTGTACGGGTGAGGCGTGTTTTTTGGTCGTATAATTGTTGTTTTCACACTGTCAATAAATTATATCTTTTAAAATGAAGTAAGGCGATGTCGCAAGTACGTCATATACGTAGGACGGCAAAAAGTTTTGCGTAACTGTCTTTGTTGAAACAGTAGCAGGTTTATGCTAAGGATATAACATGACAAGTGGTTTTTATTTGCCATGTGGCTCTAGCTAAGTTTATTTGGTTGTGAGGTAATAAAAATGAACATAAAATGAAACGGTAACAAAACGTAACAATCTCAATGAAACAAAAACAGAATAGTTTTCAAGAGATATTGTTTTTTACAATTACTTGACTAAGCGAAAGTCTAGTTGGTTGGTTTCTCTATATAAGTATTTATATCGTTGTCTAGTACCCGTAGCCCAAGATTAGAGCTTAGTTTGGGACTAGGTCAATTTGCGTGAGATCGTCCCCTGATATTTATCAATTATTTATTTTTACTTATATACGTAGTAATTAGTGACTAGTTGGTATGGTATTATCATCTTTAATTATTTTCCGCCTACATCTGTGTGTAAGCTACCTTTATTTTGAGTTATGAGGTACTTTAATGAGTTCATGCGGAAATATTTTATAACTTCTGTTTTTATACAACAACATTTTCTTTATTATAACGACGATTACAAAATTTAAAAAATTGTAACGAGTCCAACATTCTGAATAAAAACCAAAAAATGGTGTTGAGAATTAATTCGAAAGAGACTTACGACTTTTTAGTGCAACGTACGGAACAGGAATCCTTGCGACAAAACAACGCGAGATGATGCCTGATCTAATTAGCAATTCTGTAGCTTATAGTTCAAGTAATAAGACATAAAGTTGTGTTCATGCTGGTAGAGAAAATTGAATCAACGGCATTACCAAGGACAAAAAGTCGGCAAATTGATTTGGAGTAGCAAATTGCTTGGAGCCTCCGCCTTTATTACGTAAGTCAAAGGGAATTTCTTTAGACAAAAAACGTACTTAAGCCAAGATTTTTTGACACAAGTCATTAAATATTTAGGTCCCGACCAAGTCGTCCAAAATTTTTTAAAATTGTATTTTAGTGTTTTGTTTTTAACCGGATTTGATTAAGTGTTGTTGTTAATTCTTGTTAATAATTGAAAAATATCACTTAGTTTTTTCTAATTGACGAATTTTAATATAAGTAGGTATGTAAATAAATTATTTTTATATTTTGACTTTACGACACAATAATTAATTATAATTCGGGCAGTCGTTGATTTAATTTTTTCTATAATTATTTAAATCCCATAGGGTTTAGAAATACTTCATAAATAATGATTGCAATTCAGTACATTAGTTATTAAATAGAAACGGTTTCTGATTAACACATGGTAAAGCCAGTTGCTATAACATGCCGAACTAATATAATTCTATTGCTATGGACGTCTGACACGTAATGATTCAGTTCATTGTGCAATCCCCATTAATCAAGCGATGCAATTTAACTTATAGTAATCATGATTTAATATTAATTCAACATTAATCTCCAGGGCTTCTGGCTTTTAAGATCATTAGGTCGTCAAGTAGTGCATCAGAAGTGATTAGGTTATTTTGCTGTTGTTTAAAATGCCGTAAGTGCGGTTACGATGCTTTACATAATGATAATGACTTGAACTGTTTAGATTCATTAATCATTGTAGTGTTTAGAATAATCACGGTAAAAATCAATTTCGGCAGATAAAGAGATAACGTAATATTGATACAATAACATAAACATTTTCTTTCACATCTTTATAAAGTATTATACATAGTATCGTCAGAGGTAATAAATATGGTATAGTATAGTCAGTATAAAAAAAAAGTTTTCACGTAGTTTGAGATTTCAGGCTTTATTTCAATTTGTTTGATTTCATTTTGCTTCTACATAATATTAAAAACATATTAATTGATAATTGATAAAGCAGCTCTTATGCTGTCATAACGTCAACGGACCCAAATGAGTTGGAATAATGTGAAATAAAGATGCCTGCTTGCTTGCTTAGTCTCCAGTAAAAGCGTGAGATTTTAAGAGTTAAGGGCTTACTGATGTTAAGCCTGTATTAAGTTAGTATTAAACCAACTTACATATTTTTAGGCCCTACAGTAGAAATAATAATGATGATGTTCAAATATATGTGACAAGATCGTTACGTCAGGTCAGATATTTCAGAGCACTATCCCGTTTGCAAGTGACTGTACGTGTACACATCCGGGATTGTGCATACAATAATGTAGTATGTGAACTTAACAAAGTATGTCGCGTTACAATAAATAAATATTTACCTTGCAGCCCTCGCAAGTGAAAGCGCCAAAGTGGAAGCCGGCCGCTGGCTCCCCGCACACTTTGCATTGTTGATTCATCTGCAAAAAAGGGTTATGATAAAAAAAAAAACGTATTAGGACAATGTGTAATAAAATTATAAATATGTATTTAAATAATGCATATAATAATAGGCTTTGATGAGATGACACATGTTTTGATATTAACACGTACAGTCATATTTTTTAATTTATGACTGTTCTTGACTCATTATTTTGGTAAAAGTTAAAATAAAAAGTAACTAAAACTTGTTGTAACTTTGTTTTATTATTTTAATCATAATTACACAAATAAACATATTTGTTTCCACAATTAAGACTGCTTTTACTAACAACAAATCTGACTTTTGGTGATGGCTTTTCTTATGCTTGGACTCCAATGTCTTTTAACCGCGAGAAAACTAATAGAAGGTTTAATTTTTTTTAATGAAATATATTCATTTTCAATGCTGAATACCCTTTATCCTTAGAATGTAGCCAAATCAACTTCTTAACCGACTTCAATGCAATTATTAAACAATTGTTAGTCATCATCGTCATCATCTTGCCATTATCTCAATTATTTGGGTTCAAATTTTATTTTCTTCCAAATACTTCTATCACCTGTCATCTTAGTATTCACTCCTTTATTTTTCATATTGCCATACACATTCCATCCTTTTCTTAGGTCAATTTCTTTTATTATTAGTCCTTCACATTAATATTGCAAATTCTTCTCATCACTTGACTTTCATTCCTCCTACAGTTACTTAAAAGGTATTAAACAGTGTTTGAGAATTTTTAGTTTTAGTCAATGCATAATTTGCTGTCAAGCCTAATCTACTACATAGTTTTAACAAGATCCGTTACCGCAGAATAACTTTCAAATATTGTGTGACGCGGATCCCCAAAAAAGTTCACTTTGGTAATAAGATATACTTTTCAATGAATATTGCAGTCATAAAGAAGGAAGCCAATTCGGTTTTGGTTAAATTATTTACTGATATTGATTTCACGTAAGAAAATTGATGACACTTGCGTTCGTTCAATATGTTTAGTGCTGTCATCCACGCAATTTTAAAGTGCCCGTTTCGGTACAAATATATTTTGGGAAGGCAAGGTTTATGTTTCACATAAAGTCTGGATAATGGCTGTTATATGATAATTTTCTTCTATAATTGTATATAAATGTTGCAAATTGAGTGTAGTTTCGAATGTGTTAGATTAGGTTAGTGAATTTTATTGACGATTAGGAGTTATGTAAATAAATAGCAAACTGTTAGAGTTGATGAAATGGTATGGTTTATGAACATTTTTTTTTATGATATCAAAAAATATATATTTATAATTATTTCAATTCAATCAGATTTTGCAAAAAAGAACATCTTAAAGTATTTAATCCCGTCGTCGACCTTTTAATTAAATGTCTTTGTCTTTCCTTGTTTTATTTTCTTTGTGTGGTGTTCAACAAAGTATTTGGTTTATATTGTAGTAATAACATAGACCAAAATAGAGTGATAATGTCGGATGCAAACCACCAGGTTTTCCTATTCGGATTACTAAGAGAAGACCTTATTATAAGAAATTAGTTTTTTAAGACAATCAAGGAACTTGGCTCTCAAAGTATTTTTATAGGAGCTACCTAAAAATAACAAATCTCGTACGTTGACCGTTTTTTTTCCATGCTGCCTATATTTATCGATTATTGTCGCCCGGGGTACTTGGACATGACAGCATCACTTCCTACTTGTCCAAGCACAGCTCAAGAGCAATAACACTTGAGAACCGATGAGGTCGAAAAATTGGGTGCTGCCTAAAAAATTAAAGCAAACATGGTAGTCACGATTGATTCAAGTGTCATTCAGCGATCGAAGGTCGTTCTCGTTAATACACGAGCATTTAACAAAATGTCAAGTTGGGTTTGAAATTTTCTAGTTACCATGTTTTTGTTTGATGTAAGTTTGAGATATGTTGTTTTGTAAGCATGTTTATACATAATGTATCTACAATTATGTATATTATTTTAACAACTTCAAGCCTCAATACCTCAATAACAAAGCCTCAATAATATTATAAAACTTAACCTTTAATTAATTTTTACCATATGTGCTAGTACTATTTTAATTGTGATCATTATTTTTTCGTAACCATCTAAAGCAAATCTTTCACAAAAGCGTCCAATTTAAAGTTTAAATAAATACACTTTAAATCGTTATTAATATAGCCTAAGTAGCAAACAAATAAGCATGATCTAATACACTTTTTTCCCACGCAATTTGTCTGTCAATGTGACACAGCAATATCATGCACGTAAATAATTACACCGTCATTTTGTCATTACCTAAACAGCCTAAACTTCAAGTTACTTGAACAGTACAAATATTTAATATTTGCGTGGTTCATTATGGTTGAGTCATAACTAGATCCAGAACGATTCGGTGGTATTTAGATATGCTCGAAATAGTACCATTTTAACAAGCTACATTTAGGTTATTTCAAGCTTAAATGAAGCTGGTTATAGCAAAAAATAAAATATACTTTTTATAGCACTACTGACAGTTTTTGTATAGTGACATCAATGAACATTTATCGTAACCATCAGTTATTTTATGCTAAAAATACCTAAAAGATAAAGGCATAATTAATATTATGACATTTAAAGATTCATAGTACAAATTAGGTTATCACTTAAGAGTCAGTTATAAATCAACGTGAATATTTGTAACAAAAAAGCTCACACGATCGCGTGCGAACAATGTGTATTTTACTATACTGATTTCCTTATCCATCAATTCAGAAACGGGTTCACATATTTAAAGAAATAAAATAAAATATGTACAATAATAATACGTTCGTCCGAGGGTTAACAAGTTGGCGTGACTGCGCACTGTTAACATATCCGACTTTTTTTTACTCTTACACTCTTTTACTTTTTACCTTTTGTAATAATTCGCTCAAAGAGGGCGATGACGGATTGAGTGCAACGCATGCGCAAACACGACAGCTTGCGGACCGTTTAATGGGTATTGTCGGAATTCGTTAAAAAAGTTCGGTTCGTGCAAAACCGTGTAACGTTAAATTGTGGTTTTGGACTCAGCTATGATACACTTTTTTCTTTTTACCAGGACAGTTTTTATGCATGGATATATGCATATGAATTTATATCTATACTGTGTTGTACCTCGTATTGTTGTGATTTGTAAACAAATAACATCAATTATATACTAACACATATTTTACCAGTAAAATACTAATAAACTACGTACAAATTATGCTCACACCTCCCTAACAAGCTGTTTTATACTTATTGCAATCTTTGACGGTATAAATATTTATAAAGAAAAACATCAATTTTAAAAGCACTTGTTGTTTATCAGACCTTTATCCAAAGTACACGCATCGCCAAAAACGCAAACGTAACTTAGTTCACGTCCGATTACAAAACCATATTTATTTCAACCGATAACTCAACGTCCTTAATTTGTTCAGGGATCGATATTCGACGTCAAACTTACATTTTATAAATTGACCTGATTTTATCTGAACAAGAATCTCCGAAACGGCCGTATGAATGATATATCAAAGTCCAAAATTTAGGTTGCAATCTTAATAATTTTATCTGATTATTGCCTTGGAGATACGTCGCCTTAATTAAGTAATTCTTTCGACTAAATTTAAATCATTGTTGATTGTATCGAGATTCGTGCTTAAACTTGCGTTTTTGGTTGAAATACAAATGAATGTTATTTATCATACGGTAACTATACTGTAATTATTGTTTTGATTGCGTTGAAAAAGTGTATGTGCCTCGAATGTTCCATGCTGTTCTCAGTTTTAAACGGTTATTTTGTGAGGAACCAATTTGTTTTAAGATACTTTTAACACGCAGCGCGGTTAAAACATCTTTCAAAATAAAATTATGCATTCAAACCATTGTAAAAACCTTTCATGTTTCAAGTTGATGTAACACTCATTTGATAATATTTATTAATAATAATAATAAATCTTAAACTGTGCTTTAAAAGTCCAGTCAAAGTAATTATTTTTAATATCATCATTATTATTTCAGCCAAAAGTCAAAATATGGTAAGTACGTGTAAATAAAACAAGACTTTGCGGTCATCACTTTATTAATTCTTTGCAAAACATCGTAACTAAACTTAATAGAATACCGTAAATGGTTTGACAATAGGAGAAATATTTAATTCGACTAAATTCAAACAGAAAACCAGAAGTCGTTAAACGCATGCGCCTTGGGCTAATCTCAACGTTGATTGACGAAAACAATATGCAATTTGCAACAAGCAAAAGATGTAGGGCTGACGCGTACAATAAAACATCCCAGTAGTGTGTGGTACAAGTGGAATTTTACCTCGAATATCGAACGTAATTGAATAATTTACAAATAGTTTAAGAAAAATGCATTAAAATATGAAAGAAAATTGGAAAAAAAACTTAAACCTTAAACTTATGAGGCAATGAGTTCAACAAACTACGAGTATGTAAAGGTAGCTAAAAAAAAAAAAATGATGGTTCAATATCTGGCTTCCTATTATACAAAAAAAAAATAGAAAACATATATGACGCTCAATTTTAAGATATTTTTTCATATTGTGAATAGTAGTGCTGCGAAAATGGTATACACTCAGCTATTTATGTGTCGTATTCCTATTCGAAGTGCAAATTTTGCATAATCAAAGCCGATGGCTTGTCTGTCATATCCAAATTGCATAACAATCACTAGCAGGGTGCCATGGAATGTCAACATCCGCTCCCTCCTACCATTAGGACCCCACGCTTCCACGAACATCCAAAACGGCATCGAATTGGCAACTTAAACCAATACACGTCATTGCAAGAAAGGGAAATGAAATGAAATGAAATGAAATGAAATGAAATGAAATGAAATGAAATGAAATGAAATTTATTTATTTGCTGTAAATGTCGTACATTAAGATGTTGTTTAAATTGTAGTAGATCGCACACTTTGCTGTGTTCAGCATGCAAAAATTGTATTACTTAAAACTATCTTACATTAAGTTTCATATTTTAATTTACAATTAATTACATTTTACATTATACAACATTGGCAAAATCATTAAATTGTATTTATCTCAAAGAAATCCTTAATAGTATAGAGACATGCATCAACCAACCAAATATATAATTTTGATTTGAATTTTTTTACTGGCAATTCCTTGATGGAAATAGGTATATGGTTGAAGACTTTAATGGCCATAGCATGACAATTGTTTTTATACAACGCACTTCTATATTTAGGCATTACCAGTTTTGTCGGATCTCTTGGTCTCAGTTGCGGATTTGCAGTAGATTTTACAAACAGATCGGGATTCATCTTTGCAAATATACCTATCTCTAAAATATACATCCCAGTCAGGGTTAATATTTTCATCTTCTTAAATAGTGGCTTACATGGTTCTACAGGCCCGACGCCACATATCGCTCTGATACATTTTTTTTGACACATAAAAACTCTATTTATGTCAGAGGAATTGCCCCAGACTATTAAGCCTCGAATACATCGAAAAAGGCATTTCTAAACTTGGCCAGCCTGATCCCGTCGTGATTTGCATGCCACGGCTAGATTTACAGCGGATGGTATTATGTAGAAGTGTCAAACATCTAAGACCAAGAATACAAAACAAAAAAACACCAAGGGGCATATTATTTTAAAAAAAGTGCTTATTGATAACTAACGAAATAAAGTTACAAAAGCCTGCTTTATAAGTTATTTTTATCTCGAGCAACAAGAACCATAGTTACCAATAGCTGTGAAACTAACACACATAACAAAATAAAACTAACAGCGTGTTTTGCCAAAGTTGACGTCATGGTTTATATTGTTTGACATACTTCGTCAATATTGTAATATTTTTTGACCAAATTTTGCCAAAAAATAAATGGAGGTAACTATTAATAAAAAATGAAAATTTACCTATTTTGCATTTTTTAAAGTAATAGTTTTTGTGACATTGCCTCGTATTTTCCACCCTCTTGCATAACACCGTCCAATTGGAGCGCGTCAAAAATGGTAGTAAGGGAAATTGTCTCACGTAGTGACGACCTGTAGTCTCTCTAAGGCTTTAGTTGTAAAAGTGTTGGGCTCTATCCTCGTCACGACTTGTACGGAGTACTGGGATTGACAATGCAGGAGGTAAATGGGAGTAAGCATAGTTTACGACTATTTAAAACATTCCTGTGTAGAGAATGCATTATTTATTTGGTTTTAAGTGTACTGCGTTGCAAAATAGTAATCAGGTGTGACGGAGGATCTGTTTTTTTTTAAATATTTAGTTTAGTGCCTTAGGCTTTGTTGCCAGTGACCCTCCTTACGAAGCTAGCGGTCCTGGGTCCAAATACCGGTAAGGGCAGATATTTGTGTGATGAGCGCGAATATTTATTCCTGAGTCATGGATGTTTATTTCTCTAAAAAAGTATTTATCTTGTTGTCTAGTAGGCGACCCATAGTACAAGCCTAGAGCTTAGTTGGGGACTAGGTCAATTGGTGTGACATTGTCCTAAGGACTGCATTATAATTTTTATTCATAGCTAAAACTATACATTGCATACACTGAATTCACTTGCATATGAATCAAAAGCTATCAATTTGAAGTATCAATGGCAACAATAAATTTATAAAATCATCTTCAGTCTACCACCTGTCCCTAACTCGACCCAATTCCACCGTGGACTCGATTGCAATAAATTTCGACCAGGCGTGGCCGATGATCCGATACGGGGCTACTACGGATATTCGAAAAGTTGCATCATTACAAGCTAAATGGCGATTTGCGATAGTGAAACGTTATTAAGAATCGTTTTACTGTGACTGGATAAGATTAATTAAATTAATCAGTACAAGTTACTAGGGCCTACAGTCGTGTTATTGTGTCTTTGGCAGATGTAAATTGACCCACCAGTGCTATTAAACTATGCGTGTTGACCTTGAAAATACTACAACGCAGCTCTAAAATGTGGTTTATGCCTAATGATGGAAAAATAACATAAAAATCCTTCTCTAAGTGAATCCGGTATATCAAGCACTTTACGAATGAATTTAGTTCATTATAACTCTGCCTGTTTTGTATTTAAATTATTTGCAGAAGAAACGTTTTGATATTTCTAAATGACTTAGAAAAAGTCTATAAATACAGATATGTCGTTTTTATTCACATTTATTATTGGTGCAAAAACCTAGAACTGTAATGTGTCGTATCAATCAATCTGAGTTAGTGACAAATGTCCGACTGGCTGTATATCTTACGGTACCAGCCACCCTAAATGGAAAATGCCTTCAAACTAATTGCTAGCATGAAAGGCTGTTCATGTTTGTATAAAAAAAGAATGCAGGTGTATTGATTGAATTCTTACAAATATGGGGAATGCGGAAATGTATCTATTTGTATCATTTATTTAGTAATATTTGACACTGATATTTAGTGAACGGAACAGCAGTAAACATAAATTGTGTTTTTTTTATCGCTTTAGTTTGTTTTCTTTGTAGTTATTGTTTATTTAATGAGAAGGAATTAAATCATTAACAGTTTTGAAGGTGAGTTGTGTATAAAAATAAATAATTAGACATCAAAGGGTAAGGTATAATACGAAGTAAAATGCCATTAAGTGCACTTACTGTTGTTTTAACAGCATAAAAATAATATAATTGGCGTGTAATACAAACATTGTTAACACCGCCTCGCAATTAAATTGTTAAACAAGAAATGATTCAATTTAAAATGGAAAAACAACGTATATTCATAATTTCATAAATTGCATTCATAAGTGTTATGACATTTTCGAAATAACGTGCCAATTAAAATATTTTGAATAGCGACGCGTACGCATCGTTATTTTGTCGCGAGAACTCAATCAACAAGTTTTTGGAGAAATAATAGGCTTCCAATTATCACAAAGAGTGCCGAGCTTCTTGATCCCAATATAAATTAGGCTCCTTTTTGAGTTTGTGGTACCGAATTTTCCAACTTTAAACTGTTGCCAAAAACAATGTCGAGTTAACGGCTTTTTAATAACGAAATTGTATTTTAGATAAATAAAGTCGTAATTTTACTGTCAGCTTTAAAAAGTTCGCTTAAATTGGTAATTAGTGATCGCTATCGGTAATTGAGCGAACTCCGTCAATATAGATATTAACGCGGATGAACGGTACAAGAGAGGTCGGAACAAACCTGTTGTAAAACATTGTTTAAATTAATACTACTAAAGAGAACTCATTTATTACAACTAAAGTTACGATATTAAATAGATTTTTATTTAAATTCAAATTAAATAATAACGTTCATTATTTTTGCCAACCCTAATTGGCAAAAATAAAAAAGGTTTTGATTTTAAATCAGCATAAAAAATAGTATCAAAAGATATAAAAAGTGAACATTCACCTAATAATTAGAAATAAAAATGTACTGACGTTATGATTCAAGGCGTAAGAAGTGCCAAATAAATTGTTTTATAATATCACTGTGACAACGTTCTATGTCGGGTCAGGGTTACCATGGGCTGATAGAACATACAAACTATATGCATAACAAGAAGATGCTCGCCCGACTGCATAGAATCTATTTTCCGTTTTTACTTTCACTTCTAGTGTTATCATTCATCATCATCCTTCCAGCTCGTAGTCGTCCACTACTGACCAAAGGACCACTATTTGATTTCCAGCAATAACGATCCAAAACGGACCGCATCTATCGACTTCCTACCACCTTAGGTCATCTAACCATCGTAGGATTCATCGTAGGATCTGTAGGATTTAGTACATAATTGCGATTAGAAATAAGTATGACATTGTATTCTTAATTATTCACAATTTTATATTAGCATTTGAAGTGTTTGTCATTTGTAGTAATTATTATTATTACTTTGACCTATTTATGTACGCCGTAAGGCAGATCACAGAGGTCCATTCTTATTGTATTTATAACACCTGTAATAACCTGTGTTTCACAAAATAAAGGATTACTGATTACTGATTACTGATTACAGGCGGTCTCTTGTTCCACCGTTTTGTTCTTTGAAAATTAATATGTAACCTAGCAATATTTTCTCAATATTTCAAGTCTCTAAGTCCAGTGGTTTGGCTGTCATTTAGTCAGTCAGTCAGTAATGGAAGAGTTTATATTATGTACAGATTAGGTGAGTCGGGGTAAGTGCGCCTACGGGGCAATTGCACCAAACCAACAATATCTATATATAAATATATATATATAAATCGTCGCTCTGGCCCCACCTTGTGGTAAGCACGTCTACCGGGCAATTGCGACGAGCCATATTATTTTTAGGAGATATTGTTGGTTTGGTGCACTTGCCCCCTAGGCGCACTTACCCTGACTCACCTTAATATTGACCATTTTAAATTTAATGTAGCGGCGTGTAATGTAAGATTAAACATTGGCAAGTAAGAAAATTTACAAAAACACCATAATTTTAACACCAAAAAAACCACAAAGTACAGTTAACAAATAACAAGCCTTCCAAAATTAACACGGGGAGTGCTGACAGCCAAGCATTACCTCGTATCAAAACGTAATTACGCGAGAGCACGAAAATCCGCGAGAAATCAATGAGACGGGCTTTAGTTTTGTTTAATTTAAAAATTAATTTTTGGAACGTCACTTTTTGGGACTACGGCGCACAAATTACCAAATAAACTTTGCTGGATAACTGGTTTTGGATTGAGAGTTTTAACTGCACTCTTAAGATGGTTAATCTTTACGCGTGAAGGATGTGGGGCGTCTTAAGACGGGTCAGATGATATGATAGCTGTTGACTTTAAATAAATGATACGGTTTAACATGTTAAATACATCGCAAACGGCTCTAAATTAAGTCCATTTTATCGTGCTTGCAGTTTTTTTTCTTGTCTTGAAATGAGATACTTTTAATGTTGTAAGTTGGGTGTAAGACATTTAAAAAAAAAAACAAAGTAGGTAGGTATTTAGATTTGATTTTTTTAAGTTATCACTCGTACATAACTAAGTTTTTAATTTTTCCGTTTATCTCAGTAAATTTTGTAGTGTTTGATTCAATTATTGATCCTACAAAGGACATTGCACTAATTTGCGTTACGATAATGTTTATAGTTCTCAGGGTTTACAACGCATTTGGAGTCGTAGGACTGCAGTCTTGAAGATTTTAGTTTTGAAAATTCAAATGTCTTTGGGTCTCAGGTTCCACTTAGCATCGCGCAAAAAAACGCAATGTCGCAAGTATTTTTTCAGGTACTCTTATATACACGTATTGTAAAATAACAAACTTGGCGTATTTTTAAGGACACATTTACCTAGATGACGCATTAATAAACAACAACAGGGCCGGCGTAAACTACTCTAAATTCTGTTACACTTTTTTACGCCCGAAAGCGATTTTCCACTTCACGGCAACCACTGTCACGGCTACTACCTTTCAATACCATGTAACTAGTCTTTTGTAAGTCTATTACGGTATAGCTACAACACTAAAACAATGAATATTCGAAATTTGAAATTCTTTTAGACAACACGAAAATAGACCGTCCAAATCGTCCAGGGTTGTTGAACTGGAAGAATGTGGTGAATTTTATGCACCAGTTTTGGTTATGTTTTTCGTTATTTAAATAGTTTTGGTTAATGGGGCAGATAATATTTAGTTAATAGAATACAAACCGTTAATATTTCAAATCTTACGCATGATTATTAATCCTACCAACATTGGTCAGTTACCAAAATAGGTCAACCTGTTTAGGCTAGAGGCATTCACAGTGTAACGCACATACAAACTCCTTGTGGGTCAGTCGTTTAAAAAGCCTAAAAGCAATGTTATAACAAAACAGATTATGATACTGTGAAGTGGCTTCTGTGAATAACTTTTTACGAGCTTCTGTCAACCTCATCACTTACCTCGTCAGTCCGAGAATCCGATTGAATATAATTGACACCTGTAAAAGGTGACAACGGTAAATTGTTATCCAGTTAACCCAGTTAGAAATACCAAGCGTGTTGCAAACTGCAGACGGCCGATTATCGTCTTAACTAATATGGTGATATGTGTTTTGACCAAATATTGGCAGTTTAACTGCTAGCGTAAATAACGGGTTCAGTGACCTTTTGAAGCTGGTTTTAGGATTTGGAAAATCGAATGTTTGTATTGGCAATTTACCAAGTCTTTATTGGAGTAACTTTTTATAGCATGATGCAAATTAACTGCACTTTTTTATAATTTTTTAATAGATCTAGAGATAAAAAAATCATATAGAAGGCCAACAAGGACACAAGCCACCTGATGGTAAGTGGCATCTATTGTGACCCAGAGACAATCCTCAAGAATTCGGTCTTAAGACCACAATTACGTTGCCAACCTTGACGACTAAGAATGCCTCTATGCTAGTAATTTCACGGTTGTTTAATTCTTATACTGGAACACCACTAAATTAGGTATAGTTATGACATAAATTATAGCATAAATTAATTATTTAATGAACCGTCACCATTTTCCTATTTGAGTCCATTGCCAGGCATAAACCTCTTTCAATGCCAGCAGTATAAAATCTCAAAATCCTAACTCAAATCAGTCCACCGTCAATCTCCAAGTATGCTCTGGTTTATAATACTAATAAATCAACGATACGTTATTTATCTTTAAGACAAATATGTATTTTATTTGCATAATTATGCATGTGGACAATACGAGGATATTCTCGAAGACATTTGATTGACGGGTTCTAAAGACTTGGCATGTTTATGAATTTATGAGTGAATATCATTGAATTGCGAAACAGTTTATGCATTCTGTTTTTTTAATCCCCGCCTACGTTGGGATTAGTTTTATTGGAGTAAGATTTATTTAAGAAATTAATCTTACATGTTTACTTAAAAAATAAATTATATCAAATGCTGACTTATTTTTGTTATTAATTTTATAAAGGTCAAACTGTTATTTTTGTAAAAGTGAAGCAAAAAGCATTTAATGTTTTTTAACAGACAACACAGGTCTCGATTGCAATTTTTAATACAAAAATAAGGTATTATCATTATAATATAAAATCTAGGAAAAAGCATACAGTAGATACTCTTTACTATTTCATGCGACGGAGTAAGAACGCGAAGCCTTACCTTCATCGTTGTGATTTTATATAGAGTATACAAAATTTAATGCATCGAATAACATAGTAACTATCCCTTATTCCAAAACCATGTAATCCAGATTTACGTCAAATAAAGCAGTAACTTTGCAAGAGTAAATCCTAAAACCATCGCTTTAGGCACAAGAAATTACTCTCAAATATTTTTGTATATAAAAATTCATTCATCAATTTGGTATTCGATGCGCCGCCTGAAGCAACGACGGAAACACCCGAACGTTTACGACCAAAACCGATTGGTCACGACTGAAGTGAAGTTAATAAGTTAACGTTCGATTTTTAATTTATATATGATAATAATTTTAAGGCAAGGTAAGTCATGTATTTTAAATTTATTTAATTTGTTTATAATTAAACGGTTTTTTTTCATCTACCTTACTGGTTGCCTTATAATCAAAAAGTACTTAAAAGCTTTTGACATTAGTTTTTACAAAAACTGCACTAGTTTATATAAGACAAAAAAGGTGGTAACTCAGCTATATGCTAATCAAACGAACACTATCTTGCTTTATAAGTATTTCTTTTTCTTAATCTTTATGGCCTTAGTTAACATTATAAACCAATTTTTTATTGTCTTAAAATCAATTTTCAAGACAATTACCTTATAATTGCTGTGAGCAAAAATCAAGGATCGAATATGAAATCAACTTAATCAAAGTTCACATCATTCATTTATATTCTGTAACCTTGAGTCATACGGTGCCCAGATTGTTGAACTTCATACAAATCCGACCCCAGATTGAGACCTTAGTACCGTAGTTACGATTTAAAGTTCAAGCATTAACAAATAAACGAAGCATTACTTTCGGTAGCTAACATATATGCCAACCTCCATTATTGGAGATTTGATTCTAATTAAATTATATAACGCAATTAAAACTTGCATTCTGACCTTTCCAAGCCAATTATACTTAACTAACCTGTCAATTTGATAAGAGTTTATCAAAAAACATTCAAATATGATTTCGTAAACAAATTCTATATTCAAAAGTTCATTCTTAATTTTGACGGGTGTAATTGTATGTCAAGCCTGACATTACGATCTCATTTCTAAACACATATTGCTCCCATTATTAGATGACCTTCCTTGCCCCTTTCACTGTGTGCTATTTAAGGAAGACGAAGCGGTTTTATATTGATTGTTGAAGGTCTAACGTATTTGGTCGCTGTCTTGTCTGTCAACACTGGCAGACTAGAAATAAGTAATGTTTGTAAAGCGCGTTCTTTATTTGAAATTTGTTTTGACAGACTAGCCGTTTTAACAAAGAATAAAACTGACATTAAGCTCGAGTCATGTTAGTTAAGTTTACGAAACAAACATATTGACATAATTTACAACGCCATTAAAATATGTATGATGAAATGTTTTGATCGAAATACTGGCATATGATTATGTTTCTTGCATTAAATTAGGGACCTACCTTAACTTAATTAATATAAGTTCATGCATAACGGAATATACAGTTTTACGATTTTCATTAACATCTTCGTCTATAAAAACTTGTTAGTTAGTCAATAAATAGTTAAGTAACACATGATCATGAATATTCTATAATAATAAATGTTCTCAGTTTCACACCCCATGATACATATTTTTTGCGAATAATTTAAAAGTTTATTAAAACGCCGCGTTTGAACCGCCCGTTTGTGGCACACAAACAAAGGCTCGCGTCACTTGCTTGTGTGAAAAGCCAACAATGCACACAGCCGAGGCACACGGACGGCAAATTTGCCGATACGCAATTTGCGTTCGACAAACAGCGTCTAGTGTTCCGGTGAAATCGCTGTTGTTATACGCTGTGTATGTTGTGCTACATTTTAGAGTAAACAAAGGTAAAAGTTTGATGTCTTCAAGAATTTATCAGACAAAGGTTTACGGCATTTAATGGTTTATGCAGTTGGCTATTATTTAAACTACATAGCGACTTCGTCACACTGAGAAGACCTTCTAGATGAATTGAACAACATCTATCAAAAGATTAAAAAAGGGCTATTTTATGAAAGGCCTCAAACCATTTCTATTCTAAACGGTAATTTAATATTGCCTACATGTCATTGTTTTTATTAAACTAGGCCGCCCTTACTGTTAAGTAAATAAGAGCTATCATAACGTTCACAATACGGAAGCTAGTCAAAAGCAATATGGTTTTATTCAGTAGAATAGACGACCAGAAACCTCGGGCCTCGGGCGTAACGATACACGCCATGTACAGTCAAGAATTTTGGGTTGAATTAGGTCCAAATTCAATCTGACATTCTACAACAATAAGGTTGAGTTTCCTAAAAGTAACAAATGATTTGACATTTCTAGTGACATTGACGAATTTAAACATATTTTTCTTGTAATGGGTCACCAATTAACGTTCGTGATAGTACGTTATAAATTGATTCTGCGTGTTTTATTACATAATTTATTTGTAACTTTCTTGTTGAATGAAAACTTTTTTATTCTTAAACTTATAGTTCTTTTATTGGTCTTTATTCCAGAATTATAATAAAATTAGGTACTACCTGATACCATTTTCTTATTTTTAACCATTAACCTTTTCAAAATTGCCATCCAAAAATAAACTTAGATGTTAAAATGCGATTATACTTGTAATCATTACGCAGCAACCTGACTCACTTAAATTTGGATCGAAATAACACCGTGTCAAATTAAAGCGATACAATGCATTTAAAGTTACTTTTAAATTTTAAATACAGTTAAAATTTAAACGACTCATCGGGACCAATGGCGTTCGCGATCCGTCAAACTGTATCGAAAGCGAATCATCGATTCATGGCAAATCGATTTTATAGCGGTCAAGTGTGGTCGCGTTTTTAATAAGTAGGTTATTTAAAATGTTATATGAAGAGATTTTAAGTATACTTATAAAATTAAATATTTTCTTATAATCAATAGTTTTGTTCCACAAATCGATAATATTTATAACGAGATAAAAAACTTTTTTTTATTCGAATAGGATCTTTATCACACAAGTGAAGTTCAGGGCTGGTAATTTTATCGATAGAAGAATTTATACAAAATAATTATAAAAATCATCATTTATCTGTTAATTTCGAGGAACAAACAAGCACACATACCACCTGATGTATGTTGACTAGGGCCTCAGATGAACCCTGCATTTAAGGTCCTGCCACCAACAGGGACTAAGGAACCCTAACTCCGACCACCTGCATTCTGCAAGTAACGGACCGCCATCTCTCACAGTCGACACCTTGTCGATATTCGGTTATTACGAACAATTACTCGATATCGATTCGAGAATCGATATTAATTCTCACATGAATTAATGTTGCCATGACAGTTCTGTTGTGTTACCGTTATCAGTTTTTTTTTGTGAATGCATACGCAAACCCAATGGATTACGATTTGCTGATTGTTTTTATAATTACATATTTAGATTATCTGTTATAACTAGGTATAATTTTGGGGTCCTAGTGAAAAATAGTCAATGATGATCATCATCCTGTAGATCAACTGCAAAAGGGTCTAAGTCTCGTGTACTCCAGTTATGTATATACCCTTTTTTATTACGATGTAACTCGAATTGTACCCTATTTCACCAGGACCCCAGAAGTATTTATTTGTATCCACCAATACGTATAGTTTTTAACGGTTCCATTCCCGAAGGGAGCCTAACAATGGAATATAAATATGCCTTCGCTGCCTATCCATCCATGCATTAGTCCTAACTTTAAAATGATTTTTTTTTTTTCTTCGGAAAATCAATCAAATTCTGAAATCGAATTCAAATTGAAATATAATAATACTGTGCGGCAGTACAAGACCCTCGGGGCGCGAGTCCGACTCGCACCTAACCGGTTTTTTACAAAATGTATATGAACTACTCATAGACCTCTCGCCTCTTGTTTTTGTGTTTCGAATGCGAATGGACGATTACAATATTTTTATTGATATTTATGGTTATTAGATTTGGGGTTATTGACTAAACGGGAGTCGAAAGTGGCGTACAAATTAACGTTACATTCTTTTAATGGATTACGTAACTGAAAGTGTTGCTGATTGAAGATATAAACACATTCAAATACACCGTTTTTATTCCATTTTGTACTAGAGAGATTACGCTACTCCTATTTTTATGGGATGACCACACATGCTTTCGAAATAATAAATAAATGGGCTCTGAAGCACATGCTATTTGCAATCTTTACTTTGAAAATACGTTGCCAACCCTAAGGACAAGGAAATACAAGACCGATAGTAATGCTCGGCTGCAGGATAGCAACTGAAGCAAGTTAGGTCCAGTGTAACCCAGTGACACCTTGTACAATCAAAACTTAAACATTTTACCTTTTTAAAAGAGGTTTTTATGGTCTTCGTGATTAAGCCATCTCTTGCTTAAGACTCTTTGCTATGAAACCGTTGGCCAAAACGCTATGAGGCGGTCACCTTGTGAGACAAGTCGGGGTACTTGCTCAGTTTGTTATTCTCAGTCTTCACAAGATGTGTCGACGAGCATAGTGAGATCGATCTGTTTGATTATTATTGTTATTAAGCAGTTGGTAGCTACCTAACTCTTCTTTGCTTGCCTACTTGCATCCAAGGCTACCTAAGTTTGGCGGGTAATACTTTTTCAACCAATCGAAAAGAGAGTGTGAAGGTGATAAAAAGTAAGAGACCATTATAAATAAATGAGTTCCGGTATTTCATCCTTAATTTTATAACCACCTCAAAACCTGCGAAAATAATTATCCACAAAAGGGATAAAAGATGATCACCTTCCCACCGACTACCAAAAACCGTCGAAACATTACAAAATGAGTTATGAGTTACACAGAATACGCAAGAGGTGTGTCTGGACATCAAATGGAAATCAGCAACCTAACGAAAAGGGAAGGCTGAGAGCTATATGTGGCCAAAAAAAAACAACTTATCATTATTCAAAAGGCCGTAAACGCGAGTTTTAATACGGTGAGAGCCCAGTGATAAATTACCTGTAATTGTAACCAAGTATCGGTGTTTTGTGAAAAATTGCCGTCGTGTGAACGGTCGTATCGGGCAAAATCTAAGTTATTAATGCGGTGCGATACAGGGAGCGGGGGAAGCTACTTCAAGTAATCAAAAGCCATATGGGTGACGAAGTGTGGAGGTAATACACAAGATACTTTGTATAGGTAAGGATCAGCTGCCAAACGATCCATATATAAAATAAAATGACGGTGAAACTTAAACTGGTTTCCAACAAATAAAATGTGAAACAAAAAAACATCTGTATGAGAAACTTACGTTGTAACAAAAAGACTTTGTTACTGAAAGCCATATAATGAATTAAAACTAGTAGAACAGTCGAAGTCATAAAGTACGTCATTATAATGCCTTGTCGGAACAACGTATTAAGCTGAGAGTGGTTTGAATTTAGTATATTAATAGCTATGACAAAGTATGAGTTCGATCGTACTAACTCCTAAAAATAAGTTAGTTATATGCAAATAAAATTTTACACCTGTTACAAAATTAACAAGTTAATCTGCCATAATTATATCTTTCAACAAGTCATCTGTCCTCATCGGCTGTGGCACTGGTTCAAATCCCGAGAGAGGTGCAATTAGGTTTTTATCTTTTTATTATGTATCCATTTGCGAAGTGTTGAATGCTATCTAATTATTAATTTAATAGCCCTTTTACAGATAAGAGGCAGGCTCTGGAGTGTTGAGAGGACGCCGTTAATATCTTTAACTTTATGCCTTTTAAATGACCAAGTCTTTGTAATTTATGGTCATTTCAAAATTTGAATTTCACATAACTTTGAAGACTACTTCTATGAATCCACTTAGAGCTCTTAAAATTGTTACATAAGCTAATTGAAAAATCTTGGCTGATTTTGCTGCAGGTAAGAAAAAACAAACTTTCGCGCGCCGTGGGAATCACGTGACCGAGAGAATGAGTATCGTTATTGATCATTTATGAGTATATAGTGCCTATGTAACGTAACACCATGCCATATTACACAAATTTACTATACGTTCCAGCGGCCATAGACGCATCTCAATTCCTATGCGGATGGAAAGGGAATGATGATATTATTCCTATTGCTCGTAACCACCCACGAGGTATTGTGGTTCAAGCGATAGCATTTTGTGATTTTCTTCTATAACAAATAATTAAAGACAGATTATGGACTATTATTGTGTTATTTTAGTGTACTATGTAACATTATTATTATTTATGTTAACTTATTGAAATGTGCAGTCAATAACGTACCTTGCGGTACTCCTCAAAATTAATGACCCGTATATATAATAGAATGTGTACAGAGGGGCTATTGTCTAACGCACTCGCAATCGCGATCATTTTCATTTTGAAAATCGAAGGCTTGTCTGCATATATAAAGAAAACAATTGTTTCGCTTTGAAGTCGATTGAAATTACGAGTGAGTTAAGCCCAATATCCCCTCTGGTCATTGAATCACATTGTATAAATATTCTTATAAGAATCTGATAAGTAAACCATTGGAATTTCCTATTGGAAGATAAAGTCTTGAGTTGATAGTCTTATTCATGTAAGCTAGCTAAAAGCCGACAATTGCTGTATATGTCTTCTCTCAAAAACTTGAATGCCTTACCTTATTGCAGAAATTCATTAGATTTTTAACACAGCTGATTTCTATTATCACAAATTTATTTATAATAGTATTCTATATTTGCTGGTGGTAGGACATTGTGCAGGGTCCGTCCGGATCGCTACCACCATCTTATCCATTAACCTACCGCCAAACAGCAGTGTTCGCATTGCTGTGTTCCGGTTTGGGGATAAGACAGCCGGTGAAATGACTAGCATAGAGGCATTACATCTTAGTCCTTAGAGTTGGCAACGCATTTGCAGTTTTAGGCTTGCAGTCTTGTGAATGCGAATGTCTATGGGTCACAGTTTCCACTTACCAAAAAAAATATGCTTAACAGTAGTTCTTCGCTAGGTCTCATACCTTGCACTGCATCCGAAAGGTGTAACAGCGACAATATTCACAGGTTAACATTTACACCTATTTGTCGCTGAGTGTAAAATGTAAAAGCCAGTTTTAGAGGCATGCGTGCCCATACGGCTCGGACAATTTGTTCCTCCATTACAAAGAACTGTGGTTCAACTTTAAGCCATAAAGTGTCAGTTTAAGTGTTAAGCGATCGAGTAAGCTTTGAGTTTGCCACGTTCCTAGATGTTAAATGATACACGATTGTTAAGATAAGCTAGCCGTTTTGTTGGAGTATGCAAATGTTTGCAGGATAGTTTAGTTTTATTGAATTGGATTGAAATGTATAACATTGAAGGAAGTAAACGATGTACATTTTGCTTCTTTTTAAACTTGAGTTTAACTAGAAGATAAACTTAACATTTTTTTTTCTTGTTACGATTTACTAACTCACTCTAAATAATAATTAAAGCTGGTTAAAAATTATATAAACAACAAAAACCAAACATAGATCGTTAGAAAAAATATTTCTTGACTAGTTAATGTTAAACTAATTATAAAATAAAAATAAAAATAAATCTTTCAACTCAACACTGAATATAAATTCTCCTAATTAGATCATTTTCTAAAGCAATCATAACGACTAATGAGACCATTTGGAAACCATACAAACACAAAACTAGTAAAAATTCCAATAAAACTTCGTTGACGGATGCTTACACCCGTAACGTTTTAATTTATTAGTGTCATAAATAAATTGAAGAAGAAGACAGCCGGTGAAATGACTAGCATAGAGGCATTACATCTTAGTCCTTAGGGTTGGCAACGCATTTGCAGTTATAGTTTTTGTAATGTGGAAGAAGCAAAAGACATTTGTCAGGATCGTAGCAGGTGGAAAGAAGTCGTCTCTGCCTACCCCCTCTGGGAAACAGGCGTGATTTTATGTATGTATGTATGTATGTATGTATAAATAAATAGAGTAAAATTATATTTGTCTACTGGTATGTAAAACCGTCAGTAAACTTGCTCTAATTCTGATGACATAAGATGCTCTAACATGTCATCAGTGTAAATTTTGTTTTAATACCACGTGGGATTTTGTTACACCGTTGCGGTGACGTTTTATACAGCTATGAATAATCAATAAATACGTGTTTGGGTTAACCTCGTGATCGGATTGCTATTTTAGATCGAACTAGCCTTTTAAATTATCGATTTGTGTGATCAGAAATTTTCTGCTTATTTTTTCTTGTGCAATATTTTGAGTCGGTAAATCATCTTCACTTATTCATAAATGTATCAAATTGGCTGTAGCAAAAAAGTTGCAACAAAGATGTATTTTTGTCACAATGCCCTTCCTGTCTTTAATTTTTTTTATTACGAAAATTCTCGTTGACCCGAATTCTGAATTGGTACTGAAGTGTGTGAAAAGAAATTAAGTTAAATCAGCAATATAAAATATTCTGGATCTAATAGTGCAATTTAGCCTCAGTTCTAAATCCCAACAAGAAAGCAAAAACTCCAATATCCACTAGCTTCTAACATCTAAAAACGCTACCAACAGCAATCCAATAAACTCCTCTGCCCATGTATACACGGTGTTACCTCGGCCACTTAATGTCGTCCAAACATAACCCTCTCTGACAGATTTTACGATTCTTTAATCGTGTTTAGGCATGGTTTCCTTTAGGTCACAACTAGGTGGTCTGAATTGATAATCGTAACGGCACCGTTCTGAGATCGTAAATGTTCAGACATAAGTGTAATGGGGTTACAAAGTGCAGTCGTAATAAAACTGAGTGGAAATTGAATTGCGGATTTGAATGACGTAGTTGTTGTCACTGAATTGAGGTTTAAGGTGGTTTGTATCTAAAACATGGACATTCCTGTGTTCAATGTTGCAAACTCTGAAAATTGTGTAAGACAGGCATCAGTTGAAACATGACAAATAGAGAAGAATATAAAAAAGTGTCTCTACTTTGTTTCATTTTAAGACGTCGATTTATTTACGTCCGTAAAGAAATTCAAATGCGTTGTTATTATTTCTTAAACCGCAAAAATGATTTTTCACTCCCATCTTTACTTCAACAGGATCATTAATAAGTATTTAAACCACATCTGTCCTTCAGTGACACGTCTACAATAAACAAAATCTCGGGCGAGAATCTATAGTAAAACTATGATTATCAAAAACCTTCTCTTATCCTTTAAGATAAGGACCAAAATGAAATAGACAGTGACGATACTAACAAACCAACAGCAAATAACGTGATTGATAATAATACAACTCTATAGGCTAACGATGAGATTGAAAATCGTATGACAGAAGAGATTGCGCTGCGTGTGGTAGATAGGTTAGAACAGAAGTTAGATTTTGATAAATGATATGATTTGACACCAGGAGCTATGGGAATTGTGCTGATTAAATTAGGTTGCGTTTCCGCTTGGAGTTTTTGTGGGCTTATCTTTTACTTTTGGGAACTTAACGCCAAAGAAGAACAGTAGGTGATATTAGTAAATTTATAAAAGCAGAGATCCAGAGAGCATGACTTTAAAATGTACATCATTTTGCACATGTTGTTTTTCCTTATGTACATAAAACTTTCCTAAAAACCGCACACATACGTGTATGAAGAGACTTATGACTGAGGAGGAAGCGAGGGAAGTTTTGATCTTATAAGGAAGTGGTCTCTGCCTACCCCTACAGGAAAGAGGCGTGATCTTTCCTGATTCTTTTGAATATTGATTGTGTATACCTAAATAAATGTCGTAAACTACTTATTACGTGTCGATTTATAACTTAAACACCTTCCTCCTACCGATTAGCTTTAATATTCGATATTTTAATTTAAAACAGTTATTTCAATTTAAATATTCCAATCTGTAATGAAATCTGGATAAACAGACTATACGGATGTAGATGTCACTTCATCCGTATTGTCTGTATCTTCAGATTGCATTCAAAACGTTTCCATTTCATCAGAGTTCACTCTAAGGGTACAAGCTAAAGGTCATTCCTGTATACATTTCTCTTTTTTGCTTGTTGCTCAACTATTTTGCGCTTGCGTGGTTTACTGCAATGCCTTACGAGATAGCAATCTTAGCACTAAATTAGCATCTTACCGCGAGCTTTACGGTGGTGCCGTAAAATTCTTCTGCTAACACATTCATGGGTGCTATATTGCTATATATTACTTTGTCAACGAAGTCACTAGCGAGCCCGAATTGATCCATCAATGCATATAATAGGTAATTTACGTGTTTTGTGCATGAATTGACCTTGAAAATATTTAACTGCTGCACTGCCAGGGTTGTTTGCACCTAATTCTGTTAAATGTTTCACGAAAAGCCCGATGAAACACCCGATGATATTAATTAAATATCTAGTTAGTTTCGAAAATTGAATTGCAGATGAGAGTGGATACTAAAATAAACTCACAAGTTTCAGTATTCTCACTCATCAAAAGCACTATTATATCGTAAACAGTGTGACGTAAGCAAAAACAGAAAGGGCATGGCTTTAATTATGAGTCTTGGTAACTTTTAGCGATGTTAATGAAACAGCTGCGTTATATGAACGTTAATTAAAAATGAAGGTAGCAAAAGTAGATAGTATCTTAGTCTAGGAATTTTAAAAGGTGTCGAGATATATTTTGCTATGTTGAATTTGTTACATTATTAAGCTGTTTCAACAAGTGTATTTATAGTAAAGGTTCAAGTTTTTTTGGTAATGTTTCGTAATATTATAAATGCTCCTTAATATTATAGAAATGAAAATACTAACAAACTATGCTACAACTATGAAACGGGCAGCAAACATAAAGTCCGAACTAGGCTATTACGCCTCGTTAAAACAATGTTGCTGCCATAAAAAAGATATAAAAAATCACAATAAAATTCGGCATACAGTCTACAGAAGATGTTTCGTCGAGGAAATCTACAAATTTGTAAACACGATTCTAATAGGCACGAAATAATGAGCGTGAACAAATATCTTAAGATATTGATGTCGACGAAACCTTTGACGATGACCGTACGCATGTAAAATATACGTGTTCCTTAAAATTTGACTTCGTAAAGATAACTTGGTGGATTAAGAAATCTGGAAATGAAAACAATGATCTGGTTCTATGATGATTTTAGAGGCTTTAAATTGATTCAAATGTACGTTTAAATGTTAGTAATAACATGTATACGTAAAGTAACGAAACTTTGTATAAAGAGCTTAAATCAAACTAACTAAGAATACTCGTACTGTTAAAATCATAGTTTTCATAATTGATAGAGCTATTAATAACACTTTTATAATTATAACCATTTCAAATAATTCTAAAGCACAACTTTCCTCCCAAACGCAATAATTTAACATTCTAATCACTTTTAATATCTCACGAAATCAAATTAACCGCGTAAAGTTTAGAAATTCATTAAAAAAACTAAAACTCCATTCCAATCCTACACGTTTGGTAATTCCATATTCAAATTCGTTCACAAATGTTTACTTTCGTCATTAGAAGAGCGCAATGAATCAATTCCAATGTATCTTTTAATGAGGGGGTAATTACGTTCTACTCGTAAATAAAACTGGGGTTATTCCGTACATTATTTTCTACTTTTTCGAGCGTGTGGGTCGATTTGATTATGGAGATGGTGCAACTGATATTAAAACCAACTTATTAATGCAGGCTAGTGATGCCTTCGTCAACGTAGTAGACCACTTTGTAGATATGGAAATGTCTGTTCCAATTTCTACCACTGATCGGAGAAGTTTGTGACCTTATAATAAAAAGTAAATTTTGAATTTGGAGCATGTGCTTTAGTATTGGATTGGTAAACGGTAATGATAGAAAAACAGAAGACACGTTAGAATATATAATGTTGAAGATGCGTTCACAAGTAATATCCATACATGACCTAGTCATAAAGTATTGAACGTATTGCATATTATTGAAATGATATCATGTTTCCTTAGATACAACTGTAATCACAATCAGAACCTTATGGGAAATCATTGGGATTACAACAGTTTTCGATTTCCTTAAGTTTGAACGTGAGAAACTCTCTCGTCAATGAATATACCAAGATATCGATGTAGGGTCAAGATTGTATGGGAATAGGAAAACTGGGCACTAGCTGGATTTATTATAAAGTAGGAAGAGGTTATTAGAAAGTAAAACATAAGATCCATCGATACATTGATTGGGTTTGGTTTTGGTTTATCAGTTTTAAATGGGGTTTTTTACAAGAATAATAATTATATCCTTTGACACAGAGGAGATTATGAGGTAAGATTTATTTGACTCTTGTGCCGAAAAGACGATGAAACCATAACGACATAACGATACTATCTTGAGATATCCTATGTGCCAATAAGATGTATATATAAACCAACTATTCGTACCTAGACGCATTTTGTACCATCTTCAACACGAAAGTACTTATTTGTTGTATGTTCACTTGAACTTTTCGTTTCCAAGGAGTTGACCATTTCAAGTTTGCTTTCACTTCAGGTATCAGGTCATATTTGCGTATACTTTAGGTCTTAGTCTTACTTTAGTTGTTGACATTGTGGTCTTTAGTATTTACTTATCTTATAGTTTAGGGTCACATACATCTTCAGTTGACTTTACCTCTATTTCAAAACCAGTTTCATCTAATTCTTGTACAAAATAAAATTTGTTGAAGGAATCTTGTAAATGCTCCGGTTTGACCTTTGTTCAACTATTTGATTTTTTCAAATCAATTGTAAACGACTTAAAATTGACACCAATGGTCTATGTTTTGAATCAAGATAAAATGCAACTTTTCGTTCAGGATATTGACTTGTATTAGGTGATAAAAATAATAATACAATGACGAGGAACAGACCCTCACCTCTGGCTTGCCTTTATTAGCCAGTCAGAGTGGAGACGCAAAAGCTATATGCTCGAAGGGCGGATGTGTTGCATAAGTGGTGAGTGAGCACCTTATGGTCGTTTAAAGTCCAGAAGCACCTCTCCACCCTTAGCCCCTCTGGAACTGTTGCCTCCCTGCTGCTATATATATGTGGCTATTTCGGGAGGTCCATTCCATTGAGTTGGCGAGTCACCGCCTGCCATTTGAACCAAAATAATTAGCATTTGCCAGGCAGGCGCCGTAGTTTCATCAATAGCCTAGTTCACCAATCCATACCAGTTCATTCATAGAACCTATTATTAATATTCCCATCCTTCTTAAATAGTCTTACATTAACCGGTGGTTGTCCGCGGGAGCATACTTCTGTAGTTTGAACTCAGGGATAATCGGCGATTGCTGTCCCATAAATGTACGCCTTCCAAAGGTCCGGGCCTCCCATAGTCCCGTTATTGGTAAAGACATACAAATAATAACAATTATTATTATTTGCCATGTAACAATACATTACATTTAGCAAATCAGGTTTGGTTCATATTTTCCTTAAAATTAACCTGCACACATTTTTACATTTAGTTCTAAGTAGATTCATGTATTCGTTGATGGAATAAAATGGGTTTCGTTGACAGAGTGCTTTCATTTTCTTTTTAAAAGGTCTATTCAACTAAATTGGCAAACAAGAACAGGAGGAAAAAAAACTACTGTTACCCACAACTTTAAAATACCCAAACATACTAATCAAGTAGTATTAACACAAACTTATGTTAATCTAAAAGTTCCACTTTCATCGGCATTATATCACATAGTTCGTTAGCTTCGCGGGCGCAAGGTCGCGTGCGATAAATCGGTGAACTTAGAACTGGAGGCACTAAACAAGATGGCGTGGTAACTGGGGCGTGCTTTTGTAAAACGTTAGTGTCAGCTTGCGTTAGGTTCTCTGAAGTTTATAATCTAATTGTGTTATTTTAATGGTCACTGGTTTATTTTGTATTTTGAGTCGTAAGTTTTGTCGGATGAGCTGACGAGAAAGTAACAGAAATGTTACAGGTTTAGTTATTTACAATGTCCAAGAGCAAGATTAATTTATTCATCTTTTACTCTTCAATTGGGTAGAACTTCTTTATTGCGATTCCTTCGGGAATTAGGTATGTTTTGCTTTGGGAGACAAAATCACTCTATGATTTATCTGTGTTTCATCATCATCATCTGAGTATGAAAACATACGGAAAATATTTCAAATTTATAATGTTAGAAAGATACCAACTTAGGTATATACAGTATCAAAAACTAATATGTTTTTCGTACCAGAGCCAGTTAGCCACAGAAAGATTAATTATAGATTCGAAAATGTAATGTAACAGTACGATCAAAAATATTCATTTTCAATTGAATTCGTTTTTTTAAATCGTAAAATAAACAAAAAGTGACTGACTTCCTTTAGAATACACATGTAAAAAAACAGTAAAGCGTGAATCCTATTGAAGCACAAAGAGCAATCGTTAACATCATTAAACAGATGCTCTTAGTAAAAAGCGTTAAGTGGAACAAAATGCGTCACCTTCCCGAAAAAAAAAACATGAATATAATTTTGATCCCAAACCCGAATCATTAGTCAAGTTTTTTACTTATGAGAAACAACAACACCATTGCGAGTGTTATAATTAAAGTCAGTTCAATGTGGATCTTAACTACAGGTGATAAGGACAAAGAAGCAAAAATTTTTAATAGCGGAGCATTGGAAGTTAGTTTGCAATCTTTTTGGTCACAACCTCGTATTGTAGCAATTGTCCCCTTACTATCTTTTGATAATAGCTCAGGAGTTACATCATTAATCAAAGAACACACGCGGATCACTCTTTTGACTGCATAAAACGAAACTGCATTTTGATTGTAAACTTTAATACCATCGCTAACGACATTCTCTTTCTTTCACACCACCTTTAACTCTACTGCTCTTGAATTATAGTTGCGTTCTCTGTGATCATGCGCAAGATCATTTGTTATCATACTTGATCCCATATTTACTTGTGGATTTTCACCTTCTTATGTGGGAATATTCAATTTGTTTACGTCGTCTGTTTTTGTTCAATTGACGCTTTAATTCTTAACATGACTAATGATATCAATTCTCGATGGAAGCTTAAGCAAACTTTGGGTTCTTTTTTTAGTTTTTTAACGACAGAGTATCCGGTATTATTTTTTATAAAAAAGTCTTATTCAATTTGTATTAACATTTAGAAAGCCAACAAATTGCTTAAAACTGGTTCGATTCCACTTTGTTTGGAGATAAAAGCTTAATTTAAATTACTATTCCATAACCAACAGACGACGTTACAAATCCATATTAATTTCAAGATTAAGAATACTTAATATTCATTCAAAAACATCCTGATCTTATCAAAGACAAAAATTATAATGGATTCAAACTAATTAATACGATAAACATGTAAAATATAAAAAGCTGAAGCGTTTATAGTAGCGAGAATAAATCATATGAAAGAAAAAACTTCCTAAAGTGGTATATCTAAAAAGCCACTTGCGACGTTGATGGTCACATATACGGTTCTTGAATCAATTGCTGGGCAATTTCTTTCTTTATAAAACCAATGAACTGTATCAGATTTGAATCAGTTACGTTCCTCATTGACGTATAACTCAATCGATGCCCTTAAAGGGTTTTGTATCGGCAGATTGGTTCAGACTAATTTATGTTTATTTATTATTATTGCTTCATAGGTCTCCTATGAGAAGGGAGAGGATTTATTCTTGAGATATTGTTTTGTAAGGATGATAAATACGTATCGGTTTTGTTTTGCTCTTTGTGATGCTCGATGGAGTTACATATTTCATTTGAGAATTCTAAGTCGGTGTAATATTTTAGGATCTTTATTGGCTCGCGGTGAATATGATCTTTTTTAGGTGCCATCAAGACATTTTGGTTTCATTACATTTGCATAAAATCGCCAATCTTCTTTTGATATGGCCATACTAATGTTTATTAACAAAATAATACAAATAAACATCAACCAAATGTGTGATTTTGCAGTAGTGTTATTATCCTTGTTTTTCTGTTAATTGCCCTTGATAAGTTATTTAAATTTGAAAAATAACCAAAAACATAAGCCTTATTAATGAATTGCAATCGATATCAGAAAATTAAGTATGAGAATAACTTTGGAAGGTCAATTTAATTTGGAAAAAGGTCTCAGAAATGACAAATTGACATACAAGTTGTGTATGGTCATGTATTGTCGCAACATTAAAATAAATAACTGCTGTAAAAAAAGGTTCATTCAGACGATCACAAAAGCCACTTAACTAAAAAAGGGAGCACTTACGGTACTTGTAGAATTAATCACGCGTACCATTGTCAGGAGTTTTGTTGGTAAACTTATATTGTGTGACGAAACCATTGTGTTTCTTTGTTACGTTTAAAAAATCGCATTCACTGTCACTTTTCTGTTGCGATTCTCAAATAAATTTGGTTTTGGCAATTACGTTCGTTACGTCTTCATGCGGTTTAAGTTCATGCATGTTTTTTGTTTTATCAATATGATCTTTATTCAATTTCTTCAACCATTGCTACAAGCAATCTTCTCTGCTTATTCCTATAACTGCCGGTTAATTATTGTATATAGTTTAAAGCTTCCTTATCGCTGGTTCATATTATATTTTGCTCTCATTGCAACATACCCATCAGCATTCCTCCTGAACGGGTTATTATCAATATTTCAGTTTTAATGTTCGATATTTCGCACCACACAATAAAATTCACTTAACTTAAATAATATTACTATTGCCATAAATCTGCTTGAATAGTTTCGAGTGATCTATAGCTTCTCTCAGAAGCTTGGACTCAAATCATTAAATAGCACGCTCTGAGGCTTCTATTAAACTACTGGAATTGCCTTTAATAATCTATGAACCACATTTCTGTATTGAAATTTAGTTATTCTAGTAGGTTCTTGCGTTTGAAAAGGTCTAGATAGTTCGATTTTAATTTCAAAAGGTTATACTTACTATGAATGGCACGTGGTAGAGTAGAAAATGAAGTTTATTAACGACCAGGCCTATTACTTTGCTAATAAAATTTATTAATAATGCCAAATTATTAATAATGTACAAAGTGTAAAATATGAGTTCATATTGAGTAGCCATTAAATTTATAACAGTTTTATTTGTTACATTTTTACCGTTCAACGATTTAATCAAACCTTTAATATTACACAAATAGTTACATGACTCAAGTTTCAACTTTATTAATCGGCTATTTTATGTTGTCCCGTCGAAGCGTACAAAAAACATTTAAGGGCGAGCACTCTCAATTAAGTAGCTTGTAACGACATAGGACTCTATCACCTAAGTTACCACTTTGCACATCTCAGAATTTTTCACTATGTATATTATAAATCTAAGTTTACCACAAACGTCTTGTCTATTAAAACGCGGAATTATAAAAATATTCCATATAACTTAATTCTTGGATCGTTATAAATTTTCAACCAAAGCCGAAAGACTTATCACCAATAAATAAGAACACGAAGAAAACCGTAAAGCACTTGTATTTATTGCCCTGACTTTGATATATCAGGGTTTAGCGTTGCCGAGATTACAGCTATTGGGCAAATCACCTTAAATCATTAAGGCCCCATCATCGCCGTTCACTATTATAATAACATTACCGATCGCATTTGGGGTTTGGTTCACTTGGGTCTTTGTTTAATTTATAATAGACGTAAGAAAACGGACACTTCCTATTTTTAAGCAGGCTTAATTACAGGAAAATACGATGCGTCCGGATCGCTACCACCATCTTATCCATTAACCTACCGCCAAACCGCAGTGATCGCTTTGTTGTGTTCCGGTTTGGGGATAAGACAGCCGGTGTACTGACTAGCATAGAGCCATTCCATCTTAGTCCTCAGGGTTGGCAACGCTTTTGCAGTCTTAGGCTTGCAGTCTTGTAAATGCGAATGTCTATGGGTCACAGTTTACACTTATCATCAGGTGGCCTCTGCGCTCGTCTGCCTTCTGTATGCCATAAAAAAAACGAATAACAATCTAGTAGATTGAAATTCCCAGTATGATATAAATGTGAATGTTTGGATATTTGTAATTCAATGGCTGACTCATGTCGTTAAAATGGCTGAAGGAGTCTGGATGATATTTAGCACAGATAGATTACAGTCTGGAATACCACATAGGCTAGTTTTTAACTCGGAAAACTGAACGATTTTTTTTTTAGGTTATTGCCAGCTGCAAGGTAAAGCAATTTAATCATAGTAATTCAGCAAGTGTTTTAAAAAGCGTTTCAAATTAAGTTTGAACAAGGTACATAATTAAAAATGCTTTAGTTACAAGCAGAATACACTTTTTTCTGCGCTACCCGTGCGCTAATACGATCTAATAACATTTTTATATGTGGGAAAAAGACCGTAATAGGATCAGTGTGATATTATATTTGAACTTAGTTTTTTAACCTCAGTGGTTTCTGGTTTGAATGTTTGGTGGGAACATTAATAGTTATTATGAAAGCAAGATTCAAAATTAACTTAAATTTTTTAAGTGTGTTGAAGCAGAAATCTTCACGGAAATATAATATGTACCTACCTAAAAAGGAATTAAACATTATAATAAAAATGAATAGATATACGACTAAAACGTATATTTAAACTTTAGCTACACGTTAAATCGTCGCATTTATTGTTACGTCATATTAACACGGGATATATATTTAAAAAAAGAATGATTTGGAACTTCAAACATCTTTTAATTTTTTCGAAAACCGTTACGAAAGAACGTCAAACGCTGATCAGACCATATCACGATACGTGGTATAATTGGACAAAAAACATTTGGAACATGTCAAAATGATGCTTCGTGTTTTGATACGCTATGTGCCTTTCAATGGAGATAAAATCGCATTGTAAAGCATAGAATTGTGAGTTTTTATTAGCTTAAATTTCACGTTTGCCGAATATATTGATTTCGATACAATATTAAATCCAATTTGAGGTCTTGGTACTGAAAGCGATAATAATATTAAGAATATGTATGACAATTGATAACCTTTAGGTTAAACGTACGTTTTATAGTAAGTATTACATGAGTATTTTAGAACAATCAGTTACTTCTATTACAATATCCTGAAGTAATGTCTTAACAACATTTATTCGGATATAACAAGGATTTCAAGTGTAGGAAATAATATATCAATTTACGACGTTATTCGGTTCATTTTAATAATAACACACGCACGACTATCGGATCAATTCAACAATAAAGATTGTATCTCAACCCGCAACTCCTAATCCGAAACAACTATCTCAAACGGTAGCTACTGATCTAAATACGAGCGATTACCCTCTATTAAAATGACACAATATAATTTACCGTCAAAATTATTCATACGGAAGCTTACAATGCACCCCTGAACTCTAAAACCGGTACTAAACAATGGTATCACTTCATGTTAAAACATTTATTTGGTAGCGTACTTACATCAGAAATTTTGATAAAAGTCGTAAGTAATATTAATACTAGGATCGTAAATAAGCTTCGTGTCTGTATGAATAAAGCCGTAATTGCACTTACGTTGTTTTTGTAAAAGAAAGGTATATTATTAAAATATTACGCTACTTAACTGACAATGATGAACATACCAGAAGTCAATTTTTGAACTGGTTTGTTTTAATGGTCAATGTGTTGGAGACAATGCGTTTGATTTATTATTGTATGGTAATATAGGGTCTTGTTTATGGGAATTGTTTTTTTTACAAGTGCCATGTTTATTTAAATAGGTAAACCTAAATCTGTTGGAGGTATTAAAATGGTGTACATTCGTCAGTATCTCCAGATTTGTGTGTTGTATGTAATAATTAAAAATTTCTGTTGCAAGGGAAAATTAAACGCATCTTGAGTGGAATTACAATTCAAACTATTCTTCTTATTCAAAAAAAATATCTTTGATAGCCATTTGATATTTTAATTTTTCAATAGTAAAAAGCAGCAAGGTATTTAAGTTGTATGTTTGTTTTTGTTTTAAAAAGTAGCTTTATAGTAGTTTTAAAAAGTAAATGAAACTGTGGACATTCTAACACGAACTGACCTAGTTCCAAAATAAGCTCTTAACTTCTTTTATAAATATTTAACATTGATAGATAAACATACTTAATAATAAAACGATGAATTCATAGGAAATATGTCAGTTGCGAACAAATATTAGTACTTTAAACAAATATTTTCCATTTTCATTGCCGCGTATTGAAACTAAACTTAAGGCTTCAAAACCGAACTGTGAAGCTACCATCATCAAACCTTGACATGCTTAATATCCTTAATAAAAAAAACTTAACTTAACTTTAAATAGCTGTATATTTTTAATAGTAACGCAAAAGGGCAGATACACGTAGTTATTTTTTTACGAATTATTATGGTGTTTACAATGGACGAGGTTTTTATTAATGAAAAATAATTAAACATAAAAATGAGGTTTGGACATGTTTGGTCCCTTTTTGATCTCTAACAACATGTTATAAGTGCCAGTAGTGGGTAATATTGGCGTGTAATAGTGGTGGTGGTGTCAGAATCTTCACCGCCCTTAAATTCCATTGCCATGCTTGTTCGTTCGTTTGTGTAACAGTTTTTGTTAAAGATAGTTAAAGATTTTTTTGGTTAGTGTTTTATTGTAAAAACGGTAATACATAAAAGAATTTGAATTTGGTGTGATAACTGAAACCCACAAAAGCCCAAATAATATAAACCAGCCTGGCTCAGGCAGTATGGATACTCGAGGCGCTACCCCAACTGGCACTTGACCGGTTTTTAGTACTTCTAGTAGCGGTAGTTGGAGTAATCCCAAACCAAAATGCATGAAAGGTCATCGACATAGTCTAAGAGCCAAGCTTGATCGTTAACTTCCGTAATCTAAACCGATACGGCGCGGCAGACGCTCTTTATAAAAAGAGTCATAAATACCCATAAAATTAACATGGAATGACAATTTACAAGTGCCCGAGCTAACGGATGGTCGGATCTTATAAATAGTATAGAGAAAGAGAATAGTATATTTTTTTAACAAATACATCGTTTTGTCTTCCTCTTTTCTTAATCACTTTGGTCGTACGTCAGTCTTTCTTTTGTTTGTTAAAAACGCTTATCTCCTCTTACGCCGTATTAACTTTGAGATTTCATTTGTTTGTTTTTTCACTGATTAGATTCATGCTATAGTTTTAATTGTATAAATTGTTAAAAAAATTGCAAGTCATCGTTTAATTATTCTACTATTACGATAAGTTGTAAGAAATGTTTTTGGAAACATACAAAAGTTACAATAGCCATCATCTTTAATGCATAATGTCAGTTCAATGCACTAAATTGACGATGCAGTTAGCCTAGTTCATAATAATATAGTGATCAGCCCCGGGCTCGAGTCTCAGTTGTGACAAATATTTGTGTGATGTATATATATATTTTACTATAATTTGGATTAGTTTCGGACTAGGTCAAACTGAGCTAGATTGACCCCAATTAAAAATCAGCCTAGCTAGTTTTTGTGCTAATTTAAATAAATATTAGCCTCAGAATACCGATTTCTATGTGTGAAATGTGAATTACGTGAATAAGGCCGATCGTGCATGTAAAATGTCATTTTAAAGTTTAAAATCGGAGATCGAAGTATAACATTTATTTAGTTTAGATAATACTTACAAAAATATGTAGCGGTATTTTTTCTTAAATTGCCGCAAAAATCATTAAATCGTTTTTTATGTTTTTTCGTCATCATTTTTACTATCGCTGGAACCGGAGATTATTCAGAAGTTCTCAAATATTCAACTTGTTAGGTTGCAATGCTAGGTTAGGTTAGGTTTGATTTATTCAAATCCTGAAAAAGTAACAGTTACCAAATAAAATGCGTTATGAATTCCGATGATTATGACTTCTAACACTTTATGAATAAAAATAATTATGAGAGTCGGTATGGACCCGTTGAAAGTGCATAATTACGGACATTAATAAAATGAAATTCAATCATTCAGTCTAAATACTTTAAGACTTAGAATTATATTAACTTTATTACGTGATTGTTAAAAATCTGCTCTATAACTTACTGACCAATAAGAGAGTGGCATGACGGCGTCTTTAAAATATGACCGGCTATTTTAAAACCGATTCAAATTCAAATTACGAATAAGAATGTCCATAATCGGATTTGCACTAATTTTGTGTCAAGTTTTTTAATGCCTGAATAGTTTTTAAGTGATGACGTAGCTTTAGGCGATTCTGGTGGCCAGTTACAATTTTAAATTTGTTCTTTTTTATACCTTTGACTGAAGATTATTTATTATAATTTATTCTTAAACGGTAAGGTATTGTCGCTTGCGGTTAATGTGGTTTCCTAAAATCTATAGGTGGTGTTTATGTCAATTTATGTTATAGATTGCTAAAAAAAATTGCAATTTAAGTTCAGTTTCTTGTCTAAGTTACAAGATACTGAATTATTTAAATATTTAAAAAATCTTAATTCTGCTGCTGTAGTTAAAAAAAAAAGCTAGATTTGACCGAAATAGAAGCAAATTTCTAGAACTAAAAACAGATTATTTAAGTAAATGTACCTAAAGCTAATGGCAAAGTATTTATTTCGTGTCGTTTACTTTATCTCTTTATCTACACATATACTATAGTTTTATTAAATAAGCCAGGATATTAAAACGACCATAACTCCATTTTCATCTTATGCCCAGGATCTTCAAATCTATACAAATCCGACTCAAAGTGGAGTTTTCGGTACTCAACGTGCTTATAGCTTCATTGAAGTAACTTCAAGATCTGATAAAATAAACTATTTATGTCGAAGCATAGTTTTAACTATACTCTTCTTTCATGGCTCGTTGAACAAGGATGGCATGATTGACTTAAACGGTACAGTTAGTTCGAGATCTAGATAAGTTTTATAGTTGGAAATATAAATTCTTGAAATGCAACTGGATGTGCTTTAATGTCTTCTTTAATTCTTTAAGTGAGCTATATATTTCGATATTTATTTAAATAGCACCTCTTTAACTGCGTCTATTCCTGTAATAAAGCAGTTTTTTTTTTCTGATGCATTGGAATTGGGTTTCGCGGCTTTGGTTGGTATTTTCACGATATAAAGTTAGAATTTTTATGGTTTCGAATCATCACTGTTTTAAGTGTGAGAATAAATCTGATTATAAGGTATTAAACCATTACCTCCAGTAATATCTTATCGAACGTTAGGTGCAAAAAGATCTGACATGTCTCTATTACTTAATCGTGTTAGATATTATGCGCCCGATGATTTTTTTTCGAATTGAAAGCAAACGAACATACAGGCTCTGATGGTAGATAAGATCTATAGATCCAAAGACATTTTCATTGAGTTAATTTACCTGCTCTTTAATGCCTGTAGGTACTTCGTTTAGGCAAAAAAATACTATTATGATTTATTTTAACGCTACATTCACAAGACTACAAACGTTGTTATGACTAAGATATAATAATAATCTGCTAATAACGTCATCTGTTGCGTTATCCCCACAAGGGAACACATCAATCTGAGCACTGATGGTTGACGGTAGTTTTATTAATGCTGTTGACTGTACTGTCTAACAAAAAGATGCTGCATGGACCTTCGCCTCACGTCGGCCTGCATACATCACAGTTGTCCGAACTGCCTGCGCGGGCGCACGCCGCCGTCCACCAATTAAATCGCGGCTGACATTACAAATTAAACGAGCGATATTGTGTTAAACTTATGAGGGTTCTGTATATACTGTAAAATGTAATGTAACATACAATAATAAGCGGTTGTTAGAAAAACGTATGAAACGAAAGCTTAGGTTTAAAAAATACTACTGATTCAATACCTACCAAATTCATCTTGATTTCATCAAAATTCTAAATATAATTAAAAAAACTGTAACCATTTAATCTTCATCATCAGGGATGGCAACGCGATAATCATGACACCGCAAATGTTCAAGAGCCGTATTCAGAGTCAGTGACGATGAACTCGTGCTATAATGACGATCATCATAAATTTGAAAAAGGAACGATTTAATTGTTTCATAATGTCTCTAAGTACGGTGGTATACGGTTAAAGCACACTTACCAGCAGATGGCTTGTGTTGTGATGGTTTGTCGTCGTTCATTCACTTACTTTCAATGATGAACTCAAAACACAAAGGAGAATAGGCAGAAATGTATGAAAACTGGCCTAGAAACCAAAAACAATAAGCACTATACCGGATATCCTTTTTAATTCTACGATTATGTGCTGGGATCCCCAAATAACTGTTAGAAATATTTATTAAAATCTGGAGCATCGGGACGCCTACATAGACCACGTTAGCATAATTACTTTGAAACACCGCTGTCTTTGAATGGCGATAACTTATTTTTTCGACCTACCTGCCATAGTAATAGTTTCACAACTTAGATTTACCTATCAAGTGACATACCTATCGCTTGTCATTAGTCATATAGGCCAATCAGTCCACTCTCCTTTGCTAGTTTTTTTTTTCAAAAACCTGGGTTTGCTTTTTTCTGCGCTGGCCCCTAAATCCTATCACGCGGGGTCAACCGGATCACTCATAGGTGCGCGTGCGACTGGCACTGGATTAAGATGGAGCGGTTTGTTCAACACGATCACTGTACACGCATTGTATGCATGTATGTGAATGTAATATTGTAGAAACAGCAAATCACATAAATATGACGCGTTGTTGTAGTTGGTAGTGACTGCCTACGAAGCTAACGGTCCTGGGTTCAATTCGAGGGCTGATATTTGCGTGCTCATTATAAGTATTTATATCGTAGTAGTACCCATAGCACAAGCCTATAGCTTTAGTACTAGAATGTAAGACTGAATACGATGGTTTTGCGGCAATTTATGTGCATCAATGAAACTATGTCTGTAACTTTATCTCGGCACTAGAATTGAGGATCTGCCGAGTCCTACCAAAATTTAGGCATCCACCCCCATTGGGCAGGGGGGGAAATTTTACTAGGCGAGTGAAGTGTCACTTAACTTTTTTTTTTTTCGCTGAATCGAATGAGATACCTATACTCGTATTTATTCGCTATTTTTACTGTATGACTTAGTTTGGGACTAGGTCGATTGGTGTAAAATACTCGTAGTCCCCCGATATTGACCAAATGGTTTGTCCACTTCTTCTACGGTGAAATTATCAAGTAATCCTAGCAAAACTTAATTTATTTCACTTTTACTTTTTTACTCATCCATCTTTGAGTTCGCAGGGCTTCACCTCCGCTTGTTAGAAAGCTGGTTGGGTCGAGTGCATCTTCACTGGAACTGGTCGTGTCACTGAGTTGAAAGTGCGATTCTCTCTTTAAAATAGGCTGTATTTATGTATGTAAACGGGTCTACATTCTTGTAGCTCATATAACCTATTGATGTTTAAAAATGCTGTTACGTCCGAATTTTCATTTTGTCTTAAAGTATTCTTTGAACCCACCTACGGAAACTGTAGGTAAGGTTAGGTTAGGTTAGGTTAGGTTTGTAATAATCCAGCAAAGTTTAACGATTTCAGAATAAAATTATTTCGGACGTATTAGAATTCGGACAAACGAAACAACAGAAAAGTTTTTCGGGAGTGAGATGAGGTTGAGGCCTTGGAGTGAGATGAGACGCAACAGGTTTTGATGCAATTAGTAATAAAAAAAAAACACGAAACATTATTTACTAATATAAATTACATATTATAAGGCAGGTCGCGTGTAAGTAAATATTTTAATTAATTTATAATAGGTTTTAAAGAAACCGTTTCTTGAAAAGCTTCTCCAGTTACAAACGCATTTCCAAAGCCCGGTGACACCACAACCGCTTCAACCGCAGATTAACGAGTTCCCAGGCCCAAAGAGCAGAGGTCCGGTGCTCCCGGTAGCTGCTAATTAACAGTCAGTTAATTGTTTTGACTGGGACCAGTTGAACGGGAAGCATGGTCGGTTGTCACGAGAAATAAAAGTTAGAATTTTCTAATTAGCTTCTCTTAGTGTGTTTGGATAATTAAATGCGTGGTTTTTACTGAGTAATTATTATCTATTAATGTAAACATAATGGTTATAGCTATGTATTTTTAGGTAATTCTGGGGTGTTAGTGAAAAAGTCTGCAAGTTGACTTAACTCGTAATAAAAAAGGGTATTAACAGAGTATACAAGACTTGTACCTTTTTGTCACTAGGACTACTGAGTTATGATAGGACCTTGCGCAGGGTCCATCCGGATCGCTACTACCACCTTATCCACTAACCTACCGCCAAACAGCAGTGTTCGCATTGTTGTGTTCCGGTTTGGGGATAACACAGCCGGTGTAATGACTAGCATAGAGGCATTCCATCTTAGTCCTCAGGGTTGGCAACGCATTGCAGTCTTAGGCTTGCAGTCTTGTGAATACGAATGTCTATGGGTCACAGTTTCCACTTACCATCAGGTGGCCTGTGTGCTTGTTTGCCTTTACCATGCCATAAAAATAAAAAAAAATAAAAAAATAAGATGATGGAAATTACCGGAGGCGCTATTTATAGTTTGTAAAAAATGTGGCTGAGTGAGGTGGTTAGTTTTTTCCTAGGTTAGCCTAGTTACAAAGCCAGAGGTCACAAGTTCAAATCCCGGTAAGGGCCAATATTTTTGTGATAAGCGTGAGTATTTTCACAATTGGATGTTTTCTATGTATTTAAGTATAAAGGTATTTTAAAAAAAACGGTACAATATCACACAAATCGATCTAGTCATAAACTAAACTCTATAGCAATCGAAATTACGACAGAATGATCTTGGAATAAAGAGTTAAGTATCCATTATAGGTACTTGTCAGTTATAAGTTATAACTGTCAAACACTGAAGCCATCACGCAAAAAAAAATACGTTGACATGATATGCAGTTCCCATCCTATACAAAATGCAAATTAAACAGAAGGCTAACAGATGAGCACAGCCATTAAGTCGACCTGCGATTTGCTAACATTTTCCTGTTTACTATAGCCTAGATCAAGATTGTAGATATAACGTTGAAGTTTTATGTAGACATAAGGCAATGCACGTTATAGTTGAAGATATTCATGGGCGAGATCTTCGTGTATGTTGCATCAAATTATTATCAGGTAACCAAACCATCTCTCACATTGACCTAGTCCGGATGCCCCTTGAAATCTCGACAAACTTTTCATCGAATATTCATTATGGCTTCATCGAATATTCATTATAAATTAAAACAATTATTAGAACAACGGTACAAGGATTTTTAAATGCTTAAAAATACATTTCATAAACTATTCAAGAGACAGAACGACCAGAAGTTTGTTATGCGACAGAGTACAAATAGGTGCGACGACGAGCGAAGCGAGCGTCAGAACCGATTTGTTTTATTCCAAAATATGTCACACACACACAATGCCAGAAATCTAGGTTCAATAAGTATGAAATAAAAATCGGTCACATGAATTATCTACTTAATAATATTTATAAACATTAAAAATCGGGGTTTTTTAAATACAACATTTAATTGTTCGTTGTAAAGAATATTCGATCAAATGAAAATAAGCGAAAAGTTGACTTTAAACTGAAATACGATTAAACGTTTGTCGATATTTCCACATAGTCCCAAACAGATTAAGTATGGAAATGGGCCACTTTCAGTTTTGTACAGTAACGCAATAATTTATTGTAACATAACCCATGTTTATTGCTGGTTTCAGCGTCAACCTTACATGTATATTTACCATCACCGACTAATAAACAGTCTTTGATCATACACACGAGTGGTGATTACTTCCTCCTTCATCCCCAAGCTGCGTGAGGAGACCCAACTAAATCCTGTGATTACAGACAGTGAGAACCGCACTTAAAAAACATCCAAATCTTCTTGAACTTACACCCAAGCAGCAGTGTTCGTGTTGTTGTGTTCCCATGTGGGGATAAGACAACCGTCCTCAGGGTTGATAATGAATTTGTAGTCTTAAGATTTTAGTCTTCTCAGGTCCCGCTTACCATCAGGTGGCCTGCTTGATAATTTGCCTTCTCCTTGACATAGAAAAGCAAGACAACAATTATTTTTTTGCTGTAATTGGGAATCGAACCGGGGACCGCTAGCTTTGTAGGCAACTAGTCAAACCGCATTGCCATGTCGTTATATTTAAACACACTAATGCCAACGCTAGGTTAAAGTGATTTACAATTCCTATTTCCAGTTGAACTATTTTAACTGCTTTTACTCTGTTTTACGATGTAGGTGGGAAAGTGACAGCGCTTTATGTCCGCCATTGTTGCAAGTTTCACGGGGAAAATTGTCTTTCAAGCAATGTCCCATTTTACGGTAGTACTTTACACAGCAGTATTTTCAGCACTGCTGTAGTATTTAAATACAGATTACCTATTGTTTTCAAATGGCAGATTAAAATAATGAACTATTAAATTAAAGCTTGATGTGCTATTTATAAGTAGGTAGTAACTTTGTGTATTTCGCAAAGAAGCTTTAAACACTTAGTTGCGAAAGTGTATGATCGTTTTGTCTTCATTTAAAAAATGCTATTTGAAATTGTAATTTGGTTAAAAAACGTAAGTACAGGGTATGGTTTCAGGCTTATAAACATGAAGCATTTTTTAAACTTGTATCAAATTGATCCATATAGTTGCAAATAACAACTAACAATAATAATAGATTTATTAAGTTTATTCCTTGACTATTATAACGTCAAGTGAAAAATCTTATTTCCTAGCTTTTATTAAATTACTAAAAACAAACCGAAAACAGCTCTTTCTAAAAAAAAAAAAAATATGTACATCTTGATGTGAAATAACATACCCTTAGAAAATTGGATTTATTTTTTAATCACCCATAGATAATTCATGATCATGCTAAAAAAAAAGCCATTGTTGCGCCATTTTAAACGCCTGATTTGACAGTTCTCAAATCAGTATTTGTTTTTGTTTTAGGTTATATTTTATCCAAAGGAGATGTAACTAGAAATTAACAAGGCATAATGATGGACACTTGTTTCTTTTTGATTTTGACAGTCAATTTATAACCTATATCTTGATCAAGAGTTAAGTGAGTGAGTGAGTTATTGGCAGGGCTCGGACAAATCATCGCAAAACAATCGCAAGACGGCAATAGAACAAGATCAATAGAATCACATTATGTACAATATTATTTAATTATATTTTTCAATGACATTTATTACTGCAACCCGAAATTCACCATACATGTGTGAAGGTATTTCCATTAAGTTTTTTTTTAATGCTGATGGTTGCATTGCACATACGCAACCATTAACTTCTGCATTGTCTGGAACAAACCGATGACTGATATGCGACTAAAAAGGTCAAATGTTAAATTATAAATTACGATAATAATATATCAGCTTTAGATAATAATAAATAATAATCTTAATTCGCGACTCTATAATAGTCTTGTCCCATGTCCAAATCAGTTTCTGCGATGACTTGTCCGAGCCCTGGTTATTGGTGAATGGTACCTTCAGCTAAGAGTTTCCGAAATTGGTGCAGTCACCCGTTTATAAAAGCGCAACTATACATACAGTATATTTGTCTCGTGTTTCACACAAAAAATCCAAGATCCTATTAATAAACTGGTAGTACTATTTAGTATTTATTAAAGGCCCGTTACAAAACAAAAGCAATTTAAATATAAAAAAACAAATTCCACAGAACCTGCCAGCCTTTATCTACAGATAGGCATCCAAGGCCAGTTCCATGCTTATAAGATATTTCATTACATATAAGATGCCTGCGAAGATATGCCGTTTGACTCGTTAACATATTGCAGTGATATATGAGCGAGCGGGGTTACAGTATGACTTCCTGTGGACAGTATGACTTAGTGGGGGTTGTTTGACATGTTGTACGGTCGACCGAGGTGTATTTTTGTATTTGAAGTTCAAACATGATTGGATGTGTTTTACGATGGAGTTTTGTTAGTTTATTTGACAGTTAGTAATTTAACTGTTAATCATTATAACATTATGCCGAAGTTCAAGTTGTACTTTCTTAAGAAACTATAAAAATTTCTCTGATAAAAAATAATATCTGAGTATCGAGCCATTTTGATACATTATTTTCTGACAGCGTGACTAACAGGACAAACCTACTTAATATTTATAGTGATTGCGAGATTTGTACAACCTGAATTTTACTACGAAAAAGAAAGAGCAAAAAAAACGTTGACTGAATCATTAATCTGTATGAAATTCTGAATTCATCAAAAGCCCGAATTTCCGAAACAGCTATTACATAGCTTTCGAAAAAATAAAAATTCAGACAAATGAATATTCGGAAAAATGTAATTCGGAATTTTACAGTATTCCCATATAAAAATATATTTTATAACTATTTTAGATTTGAAAGTGAAAAAAAAAAACACTTCCTCATTTTATTTATGACTGGAAAATAACTATGTACGGTCACGGACGTTAATTTGCTACCCATTTCAAAGAAAATCTGCTTAAAGATTTCATTGTCATTAGAGATGCCAAGACATTTGTAATTGATAGGAAACTCAACCTTATTGCTGTAGAATGTCAGATTGACTTTGGAACTAAGGTGGGTCACTAATTTAATTCCTTGACTGTATCTATCTAAAATATTTTAAATGAATCTACTTCTTGTTTTTAGCACTGGGAATTTTCTAATTAATTTTTTGCCATCAACGAGGGCCGGTGAAGTACCCCGCCTACACCTATTCACACCTAAGACATGACTATGATGATTTCAAGAGACCATCCTAATTGTCACTCAAACTCAATTAAGCAAAAAACGTGTAGTGTTTTTTCCACCGGTGAAGCGAGACGCGACGAAGCGGGATAATAAATCGTTTTTTAAATTCAAGCCCATTTTCAACAAAATTTTCCATATGCGATTGACCTAATAGAAAACAATAAAAGAAGAAAAAAAAACAACTCTAACAATATCTCACTCAACTATGTCAATTCAGGTTATTCAGGGCCGAGATTCTAGGTGGTAATAACCATTATCGTCTTTGACCTGTGATCGTATTGTCAACGTTTTGATAGTTCTTACTTACTGCAGCCAAGTTAAAAACAACACTATAATTACAGGACAAAGAGGACATGGTTTTTATCGCCTAGAATAGAGGCCCAGACCACCTCTACGGAATGTGTTAGGACAGAATTTAAATCCTTGTTCTCTTTTTGTCACACCGGTGGAAAAACACCTTTTCACTTCTCATGCTCGTAATGTCCTTCTTTGTGCTGTGTATAGGCTGCATAAATTTGCATTTTATGCACTAGTGTATAAAGTGTTGTCGTCATCTAGACTAAGACAACTAAGCCCTATTATACAGCCAAACAGGCGAGGTGACTGCATTAAATAAACTTGTTATTTGAATACATTTACTTTATTGGCCTTCTATGTTGAATCTTACAAAAAAATAATTTAAAGCTATTAGTTACAAATATTAACAAAAACAACAAAATCAACGTACGACTTGGCAGTATTGCGCTCGATTCATCCTGAGTTAAAAATTTAAAGCAGAAAATAAAAAATAAAAAATACAGTGGCGGGAAAGAGGTTTTAGTCTTTAGTTTTGGACTATTCATTAGGTAGTTGTTTTCTTTGCAAAACTTATGGTGTTACGGAATTTAGTGAAGAGTAAATAATGCTCACCTCAGACATTGCCGCCGAAATCCAAGTAATTTAATTTAATTTACAGCTTATTTCAAAGTCTGGAGAACCTGCATACAAATCAATACATTCTCATTTATGTAAGTTTCTTTACATTATCACAGTTTTATTTCCTTGTAACCGAAGTGAAAAGCAGAGTATATAACTCGGTCTTAAAACCCCTTTTGTCCTCAACTTAATTATCCAACCTCGCCTACCGGCTCGGATGGATACCATAAGTACTATTACATTATAAGGTTTTTAATTGAAATAAAAAAGTAAATTTATTAAAACGTTCAGTGCTTAATTTGTAACCTTTATAGAATATTGACCCGTTGTTATTATAACAAAATCAGAATAAGAAAAACTTTGCCCATCTAGTTGTGTCTTCGCAGGTCCTGTATAAATAGGTGAGTACTGCATTTTAGTACTGACCAATATAAGCGGACACTTACGAGATTTTTTTTGCTGTCGTGATATGTGATTGCTGCAAATTGGTGATGGATGACGTCAATCATGAAGATGTTCGTGTGACCCTGTCAAGTCAAGCGGTTAATTTTATTTATATGATTTAAATTGGTCAAGCGTGATGTATCTTAAGGTAATTTTTTATATTTTTATTTATTAATTTTATTCATATTTTTTAAATTAAAGTACAGAGGGCTAGAGGAGAGAGAGAATATGGGATCTAAATTGTGCCAAGTTTCAGTCATAAAAAAAAAATGAATTCATAACTCTGTCGGTTATATTGCCAGGAATTTATTGAGTTTAGACAATAATACAGCCTTGTTAACAAAAAAAAAAGGTAAATCATATTAAATACCTTGTCACAATATAATTCAAGTTAAACAGAGTAAAAAGTACCATTTACTTAATAACTCTTATAATGATATGGTTCCAACACGCTCAATATTTTGACAAACTGATAATACTAATTATTTTTGTGTTTTTTGTTTTTATAATTAGTTAAGTAGTGCTATATTAAGCATATTCAATTTGTAAGTATAAAAAATATTGTTAATCAATTTAATGTCTTCATATTATTATTATATTTATCCCAAAGAACTCTAATGGCTAAAGTGTTGTACCGGACGAATTAACTTGTCCATCACTAGAGCTTGATTTTGACATGTCATGACACGATGACAGAAAAAACATATTTTTCGCTAATGATGTAAATAACATTACAAATGATTATAATTTATTAACAAAGACATAGTGTTTTTATCTATTAAAATATGAACTAAACATCAATAGAAAAAAAAGATAGCAGTACCATTATTGTAAGTCAAAGTGTCACAGAAAACTATTCCAATTTTAAACGACGATCAATTTTTTAAGTAATATGGAAACTCAAAAAAAAACATCGTTATGTAATTAGTTTGATTAGAAATTAATTAAATACCAGAAAAATAGTTAACACAAAATTTTTCACCTTTATTCACTAGTCTCATATATTTCAACACCAAATTGAACCCTGTCGCAACGTTTTAAACGGTGTCTCAAATACCCTTAAGCTCGCTCTCGATTCTTAATTACATTAGAAAAAAAACTCGTTCTCTATGGTGTTATGATCCGGGTCGCATCACTCGACCCCAGATCACGTCATGCGATGCGTCACTTCGGACGAGCAATTTGAATTTAGAATTGGAGCGTTCAAAATGCGGATCGTTTTAATTTTTTAATTGGCTTATTAGCGGTTTTGTTGCTGGCCAGTAATGAGTGTTTTATTTTGTACTGTTTTTTTTAAATATTGTAAATAAACATAAGGGGTAAATATTATTTTATTCAAAATATTTTATATTAACATGATTTTGGTTGTCTTTGTTTGAGTTATAGAATCGATTATTCAAATAAATTAGGACGTTTCATATGTGGCGATTTAAAGTTTACAGTTTTTTCTTAATTAAATTATTTTTAATGCTTAAGATCAACATTTTTTATCAAAATTTCCTTTTTTATTTTTGTAGTGATATAGATAAAAGAACAATTTATGTCAATTTTATTAGTGACTTATCTAATAAAAAAAGACATCGAACCAATATCCCTATCGTAACATCAATTAAAAAGTCATAAAAAGACACTCCTTCTTTACGATCGAAATTTTAAATATTGACATTAACAAATAAAAAAATGACGCAACATATGAAATGTCAAATTAAGTTTAATCATATTGATACTTTTACGGAGTTTTTATTACAAACCGGTGGCTTATTTACATTCTAAGCTCGAGCCGAAAGCTTTGGTGAGCTTTAATTTGGTAAAAAGTTGAGTTATAAAATTATATAGTTTTTTTACTGCGAGAAACTGCATGCTTAGTATAGTGATAGTTAAGTATGATGATTTTTTTAATAGAATTTATATAGGTTTCACAGCCCACGAACCATTAGTTTTTTAGTTTGTTGATTTTCCTCTTTGTCACAACATAATAAAACTGCCATATCAGAATTGGTGAACATCTTGAAATTTTTCAGTAAATAACAGACATTTCGAAAATAAATTACTGTGAGAAAACATTCGTCGTGTATTTGTGCACGTGTTACTTCGTCCGCGTGGATTTCGAATATCGTTATTCCCTCGGGAACTTTTAAATTTTCCGCAATGAAAATAAGCTATCACCATAACGAATTTCATCCAAATCCGTCCAACCGTTGCAGCGCGAAAGAGTAACAAAACATCCATCCTTACATACAAACATTCACGTTTATAATATTAGTAAGGAAGTAAGGATGGACAATTCGTTATTTTGCAATTGCATGTCATTTGGTTATCAATAAACTTTAATAGTACCTATTTAAGTAGGTATGCGTTGTCCCCTTCTATCAAAGCACATTTTAGCTACTGTGCGCGTATTTTAGCTATTGTGCGTTTATGAATAAAAGGGTACCTAAACTAAAACTGTCAGACGGTAAAATTAATACATACATACTTTAAGTCCGTCGTATGGAATAGTGATTGTTAGTCCTAAAGATGGTTTGGTCGATAATGATTTGATCTAAAACCCTTTTGTATTATTATATATAGGTATTACAGAATTTAATACACCTCTATTGTGTTGTTTAGTTAGGTTAGTATATTTATAACAATGGTCCGTCCGGATCGCTACCACCAAACAGCAGTGCTCACATTGTTGTGTTCCGGTTTGGGGGTAAGACAGCCGGTGTAATGACTAGCATAGAGGCATTCCATCTTAGTCCTCAGGGTTGGCAACGCATTTGCAGTCTTAGGCTTGCAGTCTTGTGAATGCGAATGGCATGCGGTGGCCTGTGTGCACGTTTGCCTTCTCTATGCAATAAAAAAAATATTTTCTACCAAACAATACTTAGGAAAAACAATAATTATGCCATCCGATATAGACCCACATATTTTACCTGTTCTTACTTCAAGTAACTTTAGTATAAAGAGTCTTTCGAAACCGAATGTTCCCGAGTGCATTTTCTAGGAAACTCATGCGCATTGGTTACTTAACACCGTGCGGTCATTGCGCGTAATTGCAAAACTTGCCGAGCTGCGTTTGCATCTGGCTAGTAGGACTTGCTGGACAATAAGTTTACGTAGTAAATGACGAGTAAGAGAAATGTGTTACGATTTTCTTAACATAAACAATGAAATTTTGACTTTTTCGCCTTTTTCCAATTGGAATTGAAAGTAAACGTTAAAGAATTTCTAGATATACGGCAATTTGTTTTAGTTACTTGTTTCTTCCCGTGACTCACGTCACAATGTTTTTATAATTTGTTTTTAAAAAAATTGACTGTTGAAAAAATCTTACCTCTATCAAATTTCACATCATTCGGTTGAGAAATTTAAATTAAAGACTAAAAATAACACACTTTCACGTCTTTAACATTAGTATACAACTACATTAAGTAGCATTATTTTTAACAATCCAGATTGAGTAAAGTTACTTGATATTATCACGTTAGATTAAGTAGCTCGCGCCAGTACTTGTTCAATGTAAACGCAGCTGTGAAATGAAAAGTGTTCAACATCCAGACTTTAACATAATGTGTTTAGTATTTAGACGCAAGCGCGTGCGTCCAGTGTTTGCCCTCATGAGGAACATTTACACAATATAGTAGGTGATACTGCAATACCACGTAACTAACAAATTTAGTAAGATGCAAAATACACCTTATTTGTAAGACAGTAAGGTATATTTTACAACTTATTGAATTTGTTACTTAAGTGGTTTTGCAGTTTCACCGACGTAGAGTTGAGTTTGTTTGTTTGTTCCAATTTACGCATTACATATTACGTAAGATATTTAAAATAAATAGTCGTTAAAATGTAGATCACAAACTATGGCTTGACCTTACTATTATTAAATTGATTTATAAATCAATTTCAATACAACGGGTGTTATAACACCCGTTGTATTTAATCCACAGTTAGATATTTTATCCTCATTTTGTCACGCAATAAACGCACCCATATTAGGCACCCTGTACTTGATAATAATTAACTATCTACACTCGGGAGCAAAAATACCGGGTCAGAGTGCGTTTTTCATACAAACGAGACTATTTCGCAGCCTTGGTTCCTCGCCAGGGGTTGTTTTGAGTGAGGTTTAATGGTGCATACTCCAAGGTACAATAGAGGAGGTCAAAATTTGTAAAGATACCTAACTGATCGCACAATCAGTTAACAAAACAGCGGGAGAGTTTGGGTCAGCACTTGGATTTCCTTACATTTTATTGCCATTTTAGATGTTTTTCTGAACATGCACAATTCCGGCGTTAGCCGCAGATTCATTCAGTTGGGTATCCTAGGCACTCTGGAAGTCCTGTATCGATGCTCGGGGTATTCATCCTCATTCCCTGGCGAGGAACCAAGGCTTCGAAATAGCCTCTTTAGTATGAAAAACGCACTCAGTCAGTGTATCAAATATCTTCATTTTTTTTCTTACCTGCTGGTAAGTGGACGCTAAAGCCCGTAGATATTTTTAATTCTTAAGATGACAAAAAACGTTTTTTAGGGTTCCGTAGCCAAATAGCAAAAAACGGAACCCTTATAGATTCGTCATGTCTGTCCGTCCGTATGTCACAGCCACTTTATTCCGTAACCATAAGAGCTATACTATGGAAACTTTGTAAGTAGATATATTCGGTGAACCGCATTAAGATTTTCATACAAAAATAGAATAAAAACAATAAATATTTGGGGTTCCCCATACTTAGAACTGAAACTCAATTTTTTTTTTCGTCAAACCCATACGTTTGGGCTATCTATGGATAGGTCTTCAAAAATGATATTGAGGTTTCTAATAATTTTTTTTTTCTAAATTGAATAGTTTGCGCGAGAGACGCTTCCAAAGTGGAAAAATGTGTGTCCCCCCCCCCGTAACTTCTAAAATAAGGGAAAAATAAATGTAAAAATAATATATGATGTACATTACCATGCAAACTTTCACCGAAAATTGGTTTGAACGAGATCTAATAATTAGTTTTTTTTTAATACGTTATAAATCGTAAACCGCATTTTACCTTTCATTCAATCAACTCCAATATAATAAAGAATAAAGAAAAACATTTATTTAGATGTATAGTGGTACGGAACCCTACGTGTTCGAGTCCGACTCGCACTTGGCCGGTGTTTTTAATTTAGTGTCTTCTTGACAGAGTTCTTTGTCGTCTACATAACAGGCGCTGGTGGCAAGCTTCACAACTCACCGCCACTCCTCTCTGACAGCTGTAATGTTTTCCTCGTGCATTGGTAACGAGCTATCTACAGCCGCCTTTTTGGTCTGTCCATCTCATACGTGTGCCTCTAGGCCTGGTGCCTTCAACTCTGCCTTGGACCACAAGTCGCTCAATGGATACCTCTCCCCTACGGCATACTTTTTTTTTTACTGTAGATGATAGACGCTGTTTGATGCTGAGTTCTTGGAGCTGGTTGGTTGGTGGTTGGTATTTCGTCATTAGGTTATTAAAAAGAAAATTCTTCAAATTCTGAAGGAGCAAAGATAAGATAGGTGTTGCATATGCAACATTTATTTTATATAATTTTAAAATGATTTAACGTTTCTAAGAAAGCTAAAAGTTTATTTTTATATACATTTATTTAATTACTATAATAATGATTAAAACCTTTCAAATCTTAACTTAGCAAATGTAATAACAAAACGCAAATTCGGGCTTCTCCCTACCACTAAATTCAACGTTTCTGTTACTTCAAAATTATGCAAATTCACTCTCCTTACCACCTCCGACCTGCTTAGGCACTATTTCTCTTGTAACCAGTTACCTAGTAAAATAAAACAGTACCTACATTCAAATCGAATTTCATTTAAAAAGCTGTTAGGCAATCCTCTCGTGAGCAGTCTGGGTTCCGGCAGCTACATATGGTCCTTCGAACCGGTAACCGGTTTAATGTAGCTAGTGTTAAAAATAGAGGATATTTGTTCATTCATAACAGAAAACCAATTCATTTTCAGTGATACAAAAGACTTCAACGCGCTTCACCTTTTTACTGTGAACATTTCGTACTGTAAGTTACTGTTAGCATTTTTTGTGTTTGCCCAACTTGCATTCATATCGTTATTCTTATTGACGTTGTATAGCTCTTACTGTCAAATGTACAAAAACTATTTTAACTGGGAAAATATATCAGTATTTTTATATAGCGGTAATTTTAAACTGGTCAGTAAGTCAGTTTCTTAATCTGGTCAATGATATTTTAGGTATTTTCCTTTCGATATTGAAACATGATTATTAGATTAAAAAGCTAAGGTAAATAAATATTGACCTAGTCCTAAACTAAGATCTAGGCTTGTACTATGAGAAATACAAAGAAAACATTACTGGGAATCAAACCCGCGATCGCCAGCTTCGTACGGTCGGCCAAGAAAATAGTCTACAACTTTTGACAAAAGTTTCTGTGAGATCGCCAAGTTTGACACTTGTCACTGTCATAATAATACTGCAAGGGAAAATCGATCTTCTTGTATCATGACGTGCAAATGAACTTCAGCCGGTGGTAGACCACATTTTTGGCCAATTAGGCTAATGCAAAGTCGTAATCGAGGTCAAATGATAATAATATTTAAAATTAGCAATGTGTATCATAATACTATCTCATAAAAAACTCTTATAAGTACTCTAATGGTAGTTATTGCGAAACTAATTTATTTTAATACCTACAATAAACTGACTTATTTTATATTAATATCTGAATGCAGGTGCATTTTAATTTAATTATAGTTAGGTACCTACCTACTTTTAATATTGCTAAAGGAGTAAAGTGTTAATGTGCAATAAAAAAACTAGGATGTAAATCTTAATACTAATGATAGTTTAGAACCGTTTTTAACTGGGAAGTTTATTCAAAGTTTATTATTTAATACGATTTTATTATTTGCATTAGAGCGTTGTAAAACTCGAGTTTTTATAAAGTTAGTTTATTTATTGATTTAATTAAAAGGTTTTTTTTTTACTCTTATTAATAACGTCCAGTTAAGTAGGTCCTTTGAGAAAGAGGTCACTCGTCGTATCCGACTCGGCTGGGCAGCGTTCGGGAAGCTTCGCAGCACCTTTTCGTCCAAATTACCGCAGTGTTTGAAGTCAAAAGTCTTTGACCAGTGTGTGTTGCCAGTGATGACTTACGGATCTGAGACGTGGGCGCTAACAATGGGCCTCATAAGGAAGCTCAAAGTCAGTCAGAGGGCTATGGAGAGGGCTATGCTCGGGGTTTCTCTGCGTGATAGAATCAGAAATAATGATATCCGCAGTAGAAACAAGGTTACCGACATAGCCCGAAGAATAGCTAAACTGAAGTGGCAGTGGGCGGGGCACATTGCTCGCAGGACTGATGGTCGATGGGGTCAGAAGGTTCTGGAGTGGCGTCCGTGGACCGGAAGACTAGCTGTAGGTAGGCCTCCAACAAGATGGAGTGACGACCTCGTCAGGATCGCGGGACACCGCGGTGGATGCGAAAAGCACAAGACCGGTCTGAGTGGAAAGCCTTGGGGGAGGCCTTTGTCCAGCAGTGGATGTCTTTCGGCTGACATGATGATGATGTGATGATTAATAACGTTATGACAGTGTTTATTAACTTTATACTAAAAGCAGTTAAGTTGTTAACAATAGGTATATTTATTTATTTATTTCACTTTTGCAATCATGCTTCACAAGGTGTTACGGCGGCGGCGGTACGGTAAATTATAATGAAATAGCAATAGAGGAACGCACTTAGAATAATGGAGGCTCTGTTTTTTTTAATTTACATAATTTATGCCTTAGTAATTAAATCTAAGGTATTCCTATATAAAACCATAAAGTCTTAAGTCATCGTCTTGCTACCCGCCTGTGGCGAAGCCCAAAAGGAGGGTTATGTGTTTGATTTGTGTATATGTCCGCTTCTACTAAACGGCTATACGTGATTAGATTTGTATAGGCCATATCAAAAACTAACACATGATAAGTAACATTACTTTGACGACATTATCCAAACAGCAGTTGGGTTTTTATAAAGCTTGCTTTCCTTTAGTCTTGTTTATTATTTGCAGTGTTATGAGACTGAATTTTGTGTTTTTATTTGAGGTAAATTATTTTAAACGAAAAAAAAAACATCTTTGAACTAAAAGGGTTACCTATCACAACTTCGAAAAATGTTTGACCGAATTTTGGTTCGACAAATACTTTTCGTCAATTATGGTTTGGGTTTTTTTACGTTTGGCCGAATGATCATTTCGAATAGTTTTATTTATTCATTACTTGTTTTGGTTTTTTAACGATTTGACAAATTATCTATACCTCATTACTGGTTTCGGCGTATCAACAGTTGTCCAATGTAATGCTTTGTCTATTTGTCTTTTTCCTATTTCTGATTTTACCTTAGTATCCTTTGCCCAATATTACGGCTCGGTTTATTCATAGTTTACCTAATTTTAAATCGACCATGTTATGTTTGATAAGTTTTGGTTTTGATTTTCAATAACATGTTAAAAGTTAGATGTAATTTGATTGTCTTGATCTTTGCATTGTCTGGATAAATTATACTTAAGCAAGTTTTTCGGGGCAGAAAAAAAATAACCTCGAAAGCCAAGGCGGGAGCAAAGCTCCCGCCTTGGCCTTCTAACCTAACCTATCTGAGTCGGTTCTGCCCTGACTCGTCTTGCTCGTTGCATTTTGTAGATAGTTGAAACTAATTACAAGCAAGATTTTTTGGCCGAAATGAATATTTGACGTAACGTAGCAAAATCTATATGTAACATTGATGAAGTGAAAAATGGGTTAAGAAACAAAATACAAAACGATCCACAGGCTAGTTGTAGCATTGGTGTAATGAAAAATGGGCTTTGAAATAAAATACGTAACAATACATAGGGTACGTGACTACAAGGAGAAAAGTTGCTTGGACTAACGAACCATTTACTTAAAGTCAAATGGTGAAATAAAAAAATGACGAATCGTGCCATCGGAGAAACGATAAAAAACGAAATGTTTTCGGTCAAATGAAATTCGGTCAAAAACTTTTCGAGGTTGCGATAGGTTACCAACTAAAAGTGATACTTTTATAATTCAGGTCTTTTTTATATCATCAATAAAATAACTATAACATTATAATAATTACTGAAACAATTCTACACAAAACCAACTGTTAAGTACAAAAACTGTCTTCCATTAAAATGTCAAAGTGCGTTTACTTTGGTATCTGGAATGTGACAAGAAACCAGGAAAAGGTGGAACGGTATCGACGCGTCGACAGGCTTGCCTTGGTTTAAGTGGTGTTAAAAAAAAACAATAAATCCAAAATGCCGGCGAACTATCTCGTTTACAGTAAGAGTTACGCAGGAGAAAGGTTTAAAACAGTAGTCAAGGGTAAAAATAATGGCCGCATTAAATTGCAAAAATATGTTCTTGTATGAACTTTATAATAAAATGCAGTGTACTAATTAAAACTTGATGCAGTTTACATATTTTCTTTCTTATTGCCTTGAGTTATCTTTAATAGGGTTGTGCGTAAAGGATTCAAAAATCCGTTCATCTGTCCTAGATTTAAAGAGCTGTGTGGCGTCCTAGCGACATCTAACGGCATCTTGTATCAATCAAACCGCGGGACTAAAGTGCTCTACATCGCGCTAACGAAGATTCTACAGTCGGTTGACATTATATACCACTTCCAACTTCAAACTAATGGACTTCATAACACCCGCCTGGTGAGATATCTCTCTATTGTCCTCTCTTCTACAGCTTCTTCTATAAATCATAGTAGACATTCAGTTGTTTTTTTAAATAATATATATTATAATGGCGGATTTCATACAAAATAATAACAGCAAAACGTAAATAAAAAGTGGGTCCCTTTTTATTTACGTTTTTTTCATCCTTACCGGTAAGAGACAAGCGTCAAAGTTAGTATGATTGTAATGCCAACCCTGGCAATAAACTCTGAATAATTGTAAGTTGGCACTACGAAATCATCGGTGTGCAAGTAATTAAAGATTCAAGTTGAAGGTATCTTAACTGTGAAAAATCTCATGATATGAAGCAAGCTCAGGACAATCTGGTGCAAGATATAGGATGCCTACGTTGCTGATTGATAAATAAATTAAGGGTAATCTTGTTTATTTTTCCGAGATCTTAAGATATTATTGCAGTGATCGTAGTTCTTAGACTTTTTAGTTATTTAGTATACTTACTTACCTACTGTCCATCTTTTTTTTTTTATTTATATTCTAAAAACTAACAGCCTTCTTGCACCTAAATATTTTTTGCAATGTGAAATAACTTAACCCATTTAGAAGTTTACACCTATATAGCCACTAACCAACAGCCACCTTAATGGCCACTGTGCGATATTATGAATGTACTCGTAGTTCTTAGTGTACTTACTGTTCATCTAATGGCCACTGTGGCAGCTAAAGCGATCAGCACCCCACTAATCAATTTCGATAATCAAATAGTAATCAATTTTAATTAGAAACGTTTGCTTTTATTTGCAACTTTATATTTATTTAATTCAGTTTAGTAAGTGTAGTATTAGATAACATACATATGTATCTAAATATAAAGGAGTAGATATCAAATGGCGTTTACGCGTTTTATCATTATTGATCAAAAACTTTACAGAGAATGAGTACGTATAAATAAAACAGGCAGTCTTATCGCTGATTAGGGTGTGGTTTTTTTTGGTACCTGTTCTTATGCAAATTTATTTTGTACTATTTTTATTTAAAATCTTAAACTTAACACGTGCAATATGTAACGTAATTTTATATTGAGCAATAAATAATCAAATCGTCTATGATTTAAACTATAAAATGGTTTTTATTTTAAAAAATATTTCATATCTAAAACCAAAAGTTTATTTTTACTTGCCCCAATTTCATTTATTTCATGATCATGTCCTTTTTTCCCAGTTTCTTGAGTGCCCTTGGATGAGTGATTTCTACTAGAGTTTGGGTAAACTAAACGCCTTCGCTATTGTCCCCACCGGACCATAAACTCGTCCCCGAGGTGAAACCATCGCTGACCGCAGTCACACCCTATTGTAAAAACCTTTGCCGTTTCGAAACTTTCTACGGAGTTTGTGGGATGCTTAAGTTACGAGATGCAAGCGATTAGTTTTCGAACAAATGCTATTACATTTCTTCGTTTTTTTGTTATTATTGGCAGTAAATTGAGTGAGTGTACAATCAGTTAAAGGAAAAGTCAGTAATATTTTAAAATCGGATGTTTTCCCGGTTTCCGAATCAACGTTTGATCTGTCATCGTGATGATTGTTGCTATACAAAATTAGGAACTCAAAAGTGACTTCAAAGTTAAAAGAGTTTTATTATCTCTGTGTACCTATAACTGATAAAAGCAAATTACTTGTGTGATAAGAGCAAGTGTTTGTAACTGAGTATTGGGATTGTTTATCGTTGGGTAGTATTCAAAAATAAGCCTTGAGCGTAATTTGCCAGTGACAGCTCAATTTGTGTGAGATTATAGAATAGAATAGAATATAAATAATTTATTCACCGCATACACACGTTTGAAAAAAACAGATGACAAACAGAACAAAACATTTAACATGGCGTTGAAAAGCCCCTTTTAGCTTTGTGCCACAGCAAGGCGTGGGCGCTGGTTTTCAGAGGGACCCTGATTATGTGACGATATTAATTGATGGTTGAGAGATGATTTGCAGCAAAATGTTAAATCTAGTAGATTTAACTTTTCTTAACTTTTTGTTCAATGTTCAGTTTGGTAGTGTCAGAATGTATTGAACTGTCTATTTTAAATCGCCCTGTTTAACTCGGTCATCAACATAGGTACTCATTTTCGTTATGTTAAACTTGTTGAATTTTAATTTCGTGACTCCATATTTTTGTGCGTATTTTTGTATTTTATTGATGTTTATCACAACCAAATGTACCTACTCCATTTTTTTTAATGTCTAATTTTTTCATCAATAATACGTCACGTACCCAATATTATTCGTCTAGCTACCCTACTGAAGCTTATGACTTGTGCCACACCCCCATTATGAGAGCGGTGCGGTCTGCCAGCACCATACGTTTTGTGCTTCCACTAAAAAGGTCAGACGCAGGGAAACCTCGCAACGTTACACATTTTTAATATGATTAACCACAGAGTGGCATAGATGATGCAACTAGTGCAACCTTTTCCGAGCGATGTGAATGGTTATTATAATATTTTAGGAAATTGCAGTTATTTGAGAGGAATTTTGCGAGAATTGATGTTACCTTCAGATGAGAAAGAGGTCAATCGATGGTCAGTTAACAGGGTAGATCTAAAGAATTATGAAATTAAGCAAATGTTTTTATATTTTATCTGTGTTTTAATTTTATAGTATTTTTTATACTCATTTCGACCTATAGTAGCCAAAACGGGTAGGGTAAAGTCACCAATGTTCAGCCAGAGACCTATTGTCGGCCTCTGCCTATATTTTGTATGAGTGGGAAGAGTACGAAACATATGTTTCCCACTCTTCGCACTCATATAAGGTCGACTGCTGGTATCTAGCTGACCATTGGGGACTTTACCCTACAGTGGCCACGAAGGGTACTTCGACCCTATTACATTTTTTTTTTTAATACTCTATGTTTTCTACAAAATATGACGTGCATTTTTTTAAATACCTACTCAATATTTTGAGGAATGAAAAGGTCAGAGAGAAATGTGGACTAAAAGAAGATGTAGTGACTAAGATTGAAAAGGGCATGCTTCGATGTTTCGGTCATTTGGAAAGGATGGATGAAAGAAGATTGACGAAAGAGATATACAGAGCGAAAGTGAGTGGAAGGGTCGGAAGAGGCCGCCCTAGGTGTACTTTTTCGAATCAAATCGGAGAAATACTGGAAAAGGGCCGAATCTTAAGTACCCGAAACCGACGTGCGTGCATGACTCGATGTATGAATGTGGAAGAAGCGAAAGACATTTGTCAGGATCGTAGCAGGTGGAAAGAAGTCGTCTCTGCCTACCCCTCTGGGAAACAGGCGTGATTTTATGTATGTATGTATTTTAAACAACCAAAGGCAGTTTTTTGCATACAAATACTATGCTTATGCTGTTTTGTCCGAATGATGTCTCATTGAACTTTGATTGGTTTAGTACTTACAATTAGCCATTATAAAGTTAATTTATTAAGTGACTTTTTCTAGGCTTACAATTGCCTCACTCATTTAGAAAACATTTATATCAAATAAAAACACATCCTTCTCATTATTAGACTGACATTTTTAAACGAGAAACTAATTAACTTAAATTGAATCTCAGAATTAATTGGCGTCAATATAACATTGCGTTATAATGACCTTATCATTCATTGCCGGCACCTAACAATTGTACATAATTCTGACCCCTATATGTGTCCCTGGCACTTAACAGATTACGAAGCATCAAGGTCTAAAAAACCAAATTAACACGCACGTGGTCAAAATTGGAACTAAAAATGTACATACGAAATTTGGATTTAAAATCAACAGTGGCGCCATCGTCAGCTGTTTTATTAAAATTGTACAAATCTATATACATAATTTGATTAGGAAATACGTGCGTATAATCAATCATCCGTGTGATATATCTGACGTAAGTGAGGGATCACAAATATATGATATTTATTACATTTGATTACACGGGTCATGGATTTGACTCCGGATTTAAAAAAAAATGATGCGTATAGATAAAATTCAATCGAAGGTGCTTAGTAAAGTGGTAGTGCGTGCACGCAGCTGAAGGTTAAGTATTCAAATCTAGGAGTAAATCGAGTGTGTTTTTTTTTTAAATAATGTTTGTCATTAACACAATAATCTGGAATATGTGCCATTAATATGACGAAAGATTTTTGAATAGGTACAGTGGTTTAGTAGATTATCTTGTCTAGGGGACACAGTTGATGTAGGAAAACATATCGAAACTTTTATTTGGTTGTCTTGCACCGTCTTATTATAGGTAGGTATATACATATAGGTGTGTTTTTTTACCTTTTTTCCCAAGATTTTTGGCATGGTTTCCTGCTGAACTACGCATGTTTTTTGTTATTATATTTTATATTTATAGCTTTACATAAAGCTTAGCTTAAGTAGTACCATTGTAATATAAAATATAAAAAAAAACTGACTGCTGTGTTTCTTGCGGCGTTTCTTCTCAGCAGGGGTCTCCTTTTGGGAAGCGCTGGTAAATTATTGACGTGTAAAAGTGCCCGTGCGGCCCACTTAATGAATGAATGACTTTTATCTTTTATCTTATCTTTTATCCACCATATACAACGTTGTAAAATCCACTATGCCTTGATAAATATAAGAATAGATTTTTACTTATGTAGATTTAATAAGAATAGACAATTTTTTTTTTTATGACAGAGAAGGCAAACGAGCACACAGGCCACCTGATGGTAAACGGAAACTGTGACCCATAGACATTCGCATTCACAAGACTACAAGACTAAGACTGCAAATGCGTTGCCAACCCTGAGGACTAAGATGGAATGCCTCTATGCTAGTCATTACACCGGCTGTCTTATCCCCAAACCGGAACACAACAGTGCGAACACTGCTGTTTGGCGGTAGGTTAATGGATAAGATGGTAGTAGCGATCCGGACGGACTCTGCACAGAGTCCTACCACCCGCAAAAACAACCCGCACGCCCGCAATTTAGACAGAGAGCGGAAACAGTGTGCAGGTTATTTGACGCTGGCAACACTCAGTGTTCCTAGACAACTTGCAATCTATGGACTTCTGAAATCTGTCAAAATTAATTCATATCACTAATGTTCACGTGACTGAATAGGTTCTCTATTCAAGACAGTAAAAACCAATCGTTCCCGATCTGTCGCACGTTCAGAAAAATAGTGACCTAAATCAGAAATTTTAAATTTCGAGTTAGGTCCCTATAGTAATAAATTTATGACTTGAAGTTTGAACACTGAAATTTTGAATTAGGTCTCTATTGTTCTGAAGGTGCGCTGTTATCGTATTGTCTCCGTTTTGATAGCTCTTATTCCCTTGACAGTAATGGCGGCCGACGTCAGAACAATACCATAACACGTCAAAGACGATCATCTTTGACGTGTTATGGTATTTTTTTTAACTCGGCCGTTTTACTGTCATGTAAATAAGAGCTATCAAAACGTTGAAAGTACGAAAGTTTAAATAATATGATTGCGTCTATCGCGTGACAAAATGTGTATAAAGCATCCATCACTTTCTGACACGTAATGTACGAGAGTAACGGATGTTTCATCCACATTTTGTCACGCGATAAACACGACCATAGGCTCGCTGTTATTTTGTCAACGGCCGAGTAAAAACAATATCATAACATGACAGAAGTCATGTTGAACGTCGTAGAATGGAGGCTACGGGGTTACTTGGTTATTTCTGCCGTTTTGAATTATGTTTACGGATTTTGTAATTGTTACTACATTTAATAATGGGATTACTTCATAGCTTATACTATTTAACCTCTGGTAAACAGATGCGGGTAAGTAACTATGCTAAAATTCAAGTTGATAGCATTTGTATGTAGTTCCTGAGAAAACCTCAGACAGACCCCTTAAAAAGGTTGTATATAATGTATGTCTGTCTGTAGCATCGTAGCTCCTAAATATAGAAGATCCGATTTGGATGCAATTTGGAAAGAAAGCTGGTTTATGTCGTATTTTACTAATAACTGAACAGACTATTAGCATTAACAGCTGTCATGTATGAACTAACAGTCGATTAGTGAAATTAGTTCTTAACTAGATTTCATGAAAATCGGTTAAGCCTTTTAAGAGATAACAGCTCTAAAAGAAGACATCACTATAAATAGTCAGTGATAATCTGATAATGCAATTCCACGTAACTAAACATTTCAAAAAGTTGCAAAAAAAAATGTACCGTTTTATTTTGCGCCTTATTTTATTATCTCAGTTACATGGTTTTGCAGTATCACCTCATCCTTTAAATAGTTAATTTAGCTTGGATAAGACGAACAAGCACACAAGGTCCCTAAAAATAAGTAGGATCTGATACCCATTAACACTAACAATTATAATGAAGTATGACAATTGGCCACTTTCAGTGTTTGTACAACACTGAAAGTGGCCAGTCAAAAATGTGGCCTACCACCCTACGGTTGAAGTTCGTTTGCACGTCACGATACAACGTTCGATTTTCCCTTGCAATAATATTATGACAGTGGCAAGTGTCAGCCTTAGCGATAATTAGACACATAGATTCTCTTTGGGTTTTTGATAAGATGGTGTCGCTTTTGTATTTTTGTTGAGTAATGATGTATGAATGCAGTAAATTAACATTCAAATGTGCAGTATAATGAAGAATTAAACTTTGAACACGTATCGCCTTTGGAAGGATTGCTCCAAGAAAATCCCATCTGGTCTTCGTAAAGTTCTACCTACTTCATGGAGGATAGAGGATATTGCAACCGGTTGCCATTTAATAAATAATGAATAAATAGATGCCACATAAACTTTTGTTAAAACTGGTAGAACAGTTTCTTGGTCGACCGTATGGTAACACAATAGTTTATTGAAACATAAACCCATATTGCTTGCCTTAGTGTATAATATAATATAACCTAATTTGTATAAATGCTATCATCCAGTAATATACAGTGTCTTTGATCATACTTCTTCTTATTTCTCACGCAGACCTCAGCATCCAAAACTGATGCGTTGAAATGTCTCTATGCTAGTAATTTCGCCGATTGTCTTATCTCCACCCGGAACACAATAATGTGAACCCTGCAGCTTGGTGGCAGGTTAGGCTACTGATTCTTTAATGCCCTGTAACAATGTAACACAACTAATGGTGCTGAACAGGGATAATTAAAAACAAGAGACTAAAGATAAACGACTTCCGCGGCTCGGATAGAACGAGACACATTTAGGGTAAAAAAATGGCATAGTGGCTAAAGTATACTGAAATAGCCATTTGACAGAAAGGGATAACGCATACTTTAAGTAAAAAATGTTTGTAGTGTTTTAATGCCGAAAGTGTACAAAATAACCGTTTTATAAAAGCAATGCCTTTTTTCGAAAACAGCTAAAATCCATCACCATTAAACTAGCTTTAAAACTTACAGATATATAGATAAATACACGCGTCAAAAATATAACACCCCTCTTTTTTGCGTTGGAGGTTAACAATAGGAAGATTTAAATTTCAAAAATAAATTGCTCATGAAATAATATTTCTACTTTTATAACGTCAAATTGTTTCGTATGACGCGACAGTATTATAACCCTTTCTTCGTAGATAGATTTACTCATCGGTATGAATAAAAAAAAAACCCCTTACCTGAAATAAGACCTAAGACCTTTGTAAGCAGGTTCTACAACTTTAATTCATCGCGCCTTCGTAACTAACTTGACTAATGTACAATCGTCCTAAACTTAGTCTAGGTATTTATTAAAACAAATACCAACGCAATAAATAACAATTTATTCGAAAAAAAATATTCATAGTATGTAATTTTGATTTTAAACTGGATCAAGCTGTAACATACATAATTACATCGTTTCAGGATTTCCTGCCATATGGCAACCCTATGTCTCGTTTTAATTTTATTGACAAATTATTGTTTAACTGAAACGGTTAAATAGTAAAAAACAAGTGCTATATATAATTGAATAATAATAAAATCCTTGCTACTGTTACAAAGTGTCCAGCAAAAACTTTGCTTGATTGGAAAATAATATCTGACACGAGTAAGCAGGTAACTAATTGAAATTTAATTGTAAACGCATTGCTAAGAATATATTCTTTAAATAAAACTTGATTCCGGACCTACTTAATTTTTGTCATGAGCTGTATTGAAAACTGAAACTAAAAAAAATGCGGTTCAAGTTGACAGGTCACATGTCAAAAGCTATCCACATAACAGTTTAAAAAACTTACCTTGCTTCGCCAAAAATCAGCTGCCCGCTTCCCGGATTTTTCAAAACCAAAAACAGCTGTCCACTTATTTTCAATATTTCTCGTTCCCCATTATTACACAAAACTACACATAAGACACAATAATCACAACATAAAGTCAAAAACAATTCGAATTTTAAATTAAAAATACTGTCCGAAAATAAAACTAAAAAATAACTGTCCCAAAATTAAAGAGACAGTTGCGAGCGCGCGCGAATTCGAATTTCGAACGGCGTGCGCGCAGCGTGATTCGTTTTTCCCGAGCCTCACTCGGATGTGGTCCGTGTGTGACTGTAAACCCATCTTGCACTTCACGATCACCGAAGAAGATACATCTTGCGTCCCGCTCTAGCGCGCGCGGGGGTATATAGCTGTGCTGCTTTTTCCTTATTATCAGAGGTTAAGCTTAGCTCATCAGTCAGTTACCACGAGGCGACCGGGTGGGAAGGTCGCGTCCACATCTACCGTTACTTTCTCTAGGCAGTCAATAAACCACGCACCGTATGGCATCCGTTATTTTGACCGGTCTTTTTATAATTTATTACGATACGGCTAGAAATTTTCTTGTTTGAAATTACATTCATTTCAATTGTTATGATTGTAATAATTATGTATAACGATGACTAATCTTAATATTGTAATAATTTATTTACATAAATAATTATAATCAATCAATAAATTATGTCAATATTATGTAGGTCAAAGTTTAAATTAATAATAAAAACCAGCTATAAATTCGCGTATAATTTTATGATCTACATAGATCGCTCCAAATTCGCCCGACCAATCGGGTGGTCGCGAAATGACAAGCACGCTAGATCATTCGTTTAGATCATTGGTATGCGCGGGAGTTGTTACGCGATTGGCGTTTCTCGCGCAAGCCACGCCTGGTACCGTTATAGGGGGGCAATGACTGCCCTAAAAGTGGGGATTTGTAGATCATTCGTATTAAGTGGGGGGCTGACTTTGGTAATTGTTCGCGTGGTGATTGGACTTAATGAGTGTGGTCACACCCTTATATAACATACCTACTACGATAGCATTGCATAATTAATATGTATCGCTTGTTTTATGAACAAGTGCGTAATTTTAATCATTATAGTTTTACCTTCCGTTGAATAAATGTTGTTTAATTGTTATTCACATATATTTGTAATGCTAATGTTGGGGTTGTTAATTGTTTTGTTATTACTTTTTGGCCGTGTTTTTTTTCTATTACCAGTATAACTTACCTAATTAAATTTAAATGAATGAATGAAAATAAATAATAGGTTTTTTTACACAAAAAAAGGACTGTAAACTTACTTATTATATTAAACTAGGTAGGTATATAATAAACAGGAATACAGGGCAGAAAAAAAATTACGCTACATGAACCGCAACTACCTTAAATATGAAAAATAGCTAATTCTACTTGAAGGGGTTACTGTTATTTTTGAAAACAATTATTACTGCATTTATGTGTTTTGAAAATACATCGTCCTTAACCGACTCGAACTGGTCAAATATGACAAAACAATAAAGCTCTGTTTTATGATACAGATCAAAAGGGTCATTGATAATAATTTATATCTGCCACACTACTCCTTTAAACTACCAGTTCGATTTCCGCTTAAGGAAGACGAATTTTCAATAATTTTGATATAAATTTTGTAAATAACTAAGTCATTTTGCATTTGTTCATGACGCACATAATATAGAGCACGTAGAGTCCATCTATGGATGTAAATGAAAATTCTGTGAAGTGATACGTTCTATGTAATTACTGTAGAAAGAATATAATAAAGAATATAATTTAATTTGTCTCTAGTAATGCAAATACAACAAACGTTAGAATTTTCGTATCCCAGTCGTATTTTAACGTCAACTTTAAAATGATATGTCGTAAGCGTAGGTACCAAGCTACCTTGATGTCATTCAAGTCATCCAACTGAATTTAAGTAGGATCTAATGTAGTCTCGCAATAGGTCGAGGGTCGGAAAGGTTAGGAAACATTACGTTTACGGTGCTGTCTAGACATTCTAGGCTTTCATTTAAAAGGAATGCTAGGGTTTTATGTCGAAAATTGAAGAATGGCTAGTGTTAAGAGAAAAACAACTTTGTTAAAGTAAGGAAAACCCTGTTAACGTGTAGTTAAAGAGGCCGTATAAGGGCGTGAAAGCCTGCCAAGGTTTAACATACCTATCTTTTTTTAATTTAGGTTAGGAGTATGAGCGCATAGGCCACCTGATGGTAAATGGGATCTGTACCCATAAATATTTGAATTCTCAAAACTACAACCTCGAGACTGCTCTATTTAGATGGGATGCTTCTATGCAAGTGATTCCACCGGTTGTTTTTCCCCTACACCGGAACATAACGATGCGAACACTGCTGCTTGGCCGTGGCTTAATAGATAAGATGGTGGCAGCAAGCCAGACGGACCCTGTTCAGTCAGCATCATGAATATGTATACATTAACAAAGTTTCACAAATATAATATACAACCTTATTCTCTTGCAGCAGAGTCGTGTTTACATATTTTTGAAAGTTTAACTCTGTCCATATTATTAGACGTGACTGTACAAAGGTCAAACCTATCGCTACTAGATAAGACTTATAAGATGTAACTGCTAAATAATTTTACAGGTTCACGTAAGTATTTAAATTGTAATACGGTCTTCTATAACGTAGATTGCTGACTTTTGTAACTAAATATAGTTTTTTCTAATAAGTGTAATGAGGATAAACCCATCATTTCATCGAATTTCATTTCATCAACTGTATCATTTAAATATCAATATCAAGCAACTCGTCCTTTAACCTACCGCAAAGCAGATGTGTTCGCATTGTTGTGTTCCGGTAAGGGGACAATTAAATTACTAGCATAGGTAGGTATTCCATCTTAGTCATTTGACAACGCATTTGCGATCTTAGGATCAGTCTCAAGATTTAAGTCTTAAGATTACGAATGTCAAGGACTCCTTTTATCATCAGTTGGCCTATGTGTTTGTTTTCTTCATTTCATAAAAAAAGCCAAAAAAGTTAAATTCTTGAGACGTTTTCCTATCCATTAAAATATCACTCTACTTCGCAATAAAAAGGAATGTTCCTTCAAAGCCCTAAAGCAGAGTTAGTTTCGTAGCTAAGGTGCGACTGTCAGATCAACCCGGTATCATAATAAATATCATTAGCGAACACACTGTATACTTATTTGAATGGACGTATTCTGGTTGGAATCGGCGAGTTGGAATTTATTTATCTATTTATAAAGACACCAACAGTAACATATTATGTTATTCTGTTTATTAAACAGATTATACATTAGCAGAAATAGAAGTCACATAACAGTTTATGCACCAATTGTAGGCGTGCAACAGCATTGGCACATAGACTGCAAACAATTAATGAAAAACGAAAATTTGCGAGGGGTGAGCGGTGACGATGGTTTCAGCAGTCTACGTCGGAGAATATTGAACTCAGATAAATGTCAATGCAACGGGGCTTGGCTAGATCATTGTATTGCTTCTGCAAACGGTAGAGGCAAGGATTTTCCCAGCTCAGCCCTGGTACGATCAAGGAGGAAGAACGTGAGATGACTTAACTTAAATTTAACTGGATACCGACCTTTTTCGGTTAATTTGTCTGCTTAGAGTTACATAATACTTTTTGACATTATTATAAAGATATCACACAAGAGGGACACCTAAGACGAGTTTGATGGACTGTGTAAAAAGCGATACGTGTTCCGGTTTGGGGTAAGACAGCCGGTGTAATGTCTAGCATAGAGGCATTCCATCTTAGTCCTCAGGGTTGGCAACGCATTAGAAGTCTTAGGCTTGCAGTCTTGTGAATGCGAATGTCTATGGGTCACAGTTTCCACTTACCATCAGGTGGCCTGTGTGCTCGTTTGCCTTATCTGTGCCATAAAAAAAAACCGAAAGACAAACGAGTGAATAGTTATGTTTGAAAGAAAATACGTGCTGCTCCAACTACGAATGATAAGGATAAGGACAAGGAGATAAAGCATAAGTAGTTCAGATAAATTTGAGGTCTAGTAGCAGTAATTAATAATAAACATTTAAATATTTGTTTGTTTTCTCTCGTATTTTGGGACCATTATCTTATCATTTAAACCCACCGCCAAGCAGCAGTGTTCGCATTATTGTGTTACGGTGTGGGGATGGTGAAATTACTAGCATAGAGGCTTTCTTAATTCATCTTAGTTCCAGGGTTGGCAACGCATTTGCAGACTTAAGATTGTAGTCTTGAGAATGCAAATGTCTATGGGTAGCAACTTACCATCAGGTCGCCTGTGCGCTCGTTTGCCTTATTCTTGCCACAAAAATAATAATGCAATATGATCACATCAAACGCAACATATATAAAGATCAAAATAGATTTCCTTCCTCACAAATTGAAACTCGATCCCAGAATAAGCGCGCGCGCACCAAACAGGGCCACAAAAAACGAGTCGTCGCCAATTTGTAGCCGCGCCTGCGCCGATAAAGCCTTAAACGACGCCACGACAGATTGCCGCGTTGAGACTGGGGAGTGGGGACCCATTTTGTAATGGCCCTTTAAGAGTCTTAAGTTTATAGGTTAGGCGGGATAGTTTAATTTATGTCTGGGTTTGGTTTAATTTTGTGATTAATTTAGATGTGATAAAGTTTTAATGTTGTGTTGCAGGTCTTGAAACTTAAGATTCTAAGAAAAATGGCCCTTAAAGAAGTAGGTTTAATTGACTACGCATTTTTGTTCTGAGTTTAGGGTTCTTTGTTGTAGGTAATTTTGGCAAATTTAATAAGGTTTTTAATGGTTTCTTATTAGACCATTCTAATAAGATAGGTTTGTAATGGTTTCTTATTAGACCAAACGACATAGATAAAAACAAATACCTTTTTGTTCTATCGATATTATAATTATTTATGTAAATGTACTATTAGGTTAATGTTCTCGTAGGTAATAGGTATAATACGGCTAATTTACGTATAATCTCAAACTGCTATAGAGTTATTGCAATTCCCTTGACTATACTTTACACAAATTTAATTTTAAAAAAAATCGTGTCCACAATTATTTTTTCCTTCTTTCTATGAATATATTGAATTAAATCGCAGTAACATTTTTATATTTAATGCTAAGTACCTTTATTTCCATATAAAGTGCTTTATTAATTAAAAATAATCAAATGCATTCCCACCTTTCAACGAGACCATACTCTACTGCAGCAGCGATAACGCACATTATTACCTTGCAGAGTTGCAGTTAGTGCAAGGCTGCGTAAGCGCAGGCTGCACGAGTTGCAGTGCGCGACCGCGCTCAGAAGTTCAGAGAAACGGCGGTAGATGGCGGTAGTAGTTCTGATTTTAGCCAAAACTGATACCTAAGCAATGGAATCGAGTTTATTTTTACCATAACATAATGATAAGATTTATGCTGAATGGTCCTTGTGCAGCGTTTGTCTGAATTGTTACCACTATTCTTATCATTTAACCTCTAGCCAGGTATTGGGGGTTAGACAACGGGTATAATCCTACTAAATGTGTGTGTGTGTGTGTGTGCGTGTGTTTAAAATTTCCCAAGGGAATAACGGTTATAAAAAAATACGCGGACAGATTTGCGGGCAGCAGCTACTAACAAATAAATACATCAATATCAGGGGACAATGTCACACCAATTGTCTTAATCCCAAACTAAGCTCTAATGTATACTTAAATAAGTAGAAAACGTCCATGACTTATTAACAAATATTCGTGCTCATCACACAAATATCTTACCGGGATTTGAACCCAGGACCACAAGCTTCGTAAGCAGGGTCACTACCAACTAGGCCAGCGTGTCGTCCAAATGACTAGCATAGAGGCATTCCTTCTAAGTCCTCAGGGTTGGCAACATATTCGCAGTCTCGAGAAATTCCTATCGGTTTCAGAACCCATTAACAATCGAGCGGTCCGGATCTATTTCTACTTTTATTTAATCTATCATGCGTCCATATCGTAATCACATACATCGGAATATACGGGGCAAAATTGAATGACAGCTAGGGACCGCCTATACCGATAAACTCAAATTATCGTTGCTTTTATAATATACTAGTGCTCGCTCCAAGATTTCCCGTAAAATAGTACATTGTTGCCTAGGCGCGGAAAGTAAGGGTTTTCCTGACCGAGCAATAGCGACGCCTGCTAAAATACGAGTCAGGAAATCCTCGTTTCCGCCGAAGCATACATAATGCTTTTCTCAAACATGTGAGGAAATAATACAAATATATTTTTAAAAAGCAAGTAATTTAATTATGCAGAATGAACGAATGTTACCGACTGTCAATTGTTTTTAAATACTAACCATAGAAATTGGAATGCAAATTCAAAAATAAACACACGCACTGTGCTAAAAAAGCGAGCAGTTACCTTGGCTGTTTGGAATTTTTGTCTTGGTCCTTTTGATTATGTATGCAAATTGACAGCATTTACAAGAAAAATATAGACATGGACGGGAAGTGTTTTCATATGGTTTTTTTACTCCTAGGAGTAAAATGAGGCTCTTTCCGTCCTTGTCTTTCAATCGGAAAACCTTTTTTCCGAGCATGTTTAAGAAAATATTTTTTTATTCAAGCTATGCTAAATTTTAAAAGGATTTTGAGCTTTCACTCATCATCATTACACTTCATCGGGATAGCTCTTGTCAAGTGAAATAACTAGAATAGAGCCGTAAGGTCGAATGAGTATCTACTCGTCATAAAGAAGATTAACATAAAACAAGGCTAATTGGTTTCTATAAGCAGAGCTTGAACAATTTTAAAATAAACCAATTTAGGTACGTTTTCTTTTTTAAACGAAGCAAATTGAGAAAAAAATACATGAAAGCATTAATTGTTTGTATCCAATTCAAATGCCATATTTTGCGGGTGGTAGGACCTTCAACAGGGTCCGTCCGGATCGCTACCACCATCTTATCCATTAACCTACCGCCAAACAGCAGTGTTCGCATTATTGTGTTCCGGTTTGGGGATAAGACAGACGGTGTAATGAATAGCATAGAGGCATTCCATCTTAGTCCTCAGGGTTGGCAACGCATTTGCAGTCTTAGGCTGGCAGTCTTGTGAATGCGAATGTCTATGGGTCGCAGTTTCCACTTACCATCAGGTGGCCTGTGTGTGAACCCATAAAAAAAAGATAAAAAAAGAGAGATAACACACAAACCACTTCAATTGTTTTAATTTAGCATCTGAAACAAGGAGCTGGTTAAATGAACACAACATCTACAATGGTAAAAACAACCACAAAACTACGCAAACAAAGCCACGAGCATACGCTAGTCAACTGATAAAGTCACAAGCCAGTTGGTGCAGAAGGTATTCCAAAAACTTGAAATAAGATAAATCAAACCAAAGAACAAAGGAGGAATCAGGTCGTTAATTTCTGAGACAGATCGCGCTCCATATTTTTATTGTGGCCCAACATACGGATATTTTTAGGGTTGTCACGTATTTAGGGTTCCGTGGAGGAACCACTGTTTTTTAGTTGAGGCAGCGTAAGATTTGTAGTGACGATCCATTGGTGGCTTTAGTCAGGTAAACGACTTCTTGTACAGAAAAGCGAAAAACAAGCTTTAAAAAATTGTAGGAGCCAAACAACTTGTATTATTATATTAAAGATGTGTTAGAGGTTTTTTTTTTATGGCATAGATAAGGCAAACGAGCACACAGGCCACCTGATGGTAAGTGGTAACCGTGACCCATAGACACTCGCATTCACAAGACTGCAAGCCTAAGACTGCAAACGCGTTGCCAACCCTGAGGACTAAGATGGAATGCCTCTATTCTAGTCATTACACCGGCTGTCTTATCCCCAAACCGGAACACAACAATGCGAACACTGCTGTTTGGCGGTAGGTTAATGGATAAGATGGTGGTAGCGATCCGGTAGGTGGGGACAAGCTAAGTAATAGAGCATTTTTTTATCAAGGAATTTGTTTTGTAATACATTGCTTGTCCTCACCTACCATTTCCCATTATGCTTTTGAATGGTTTTAACTCGACCACCATTACTGTTAAGTAAATGATAACTGTCATAACGTTGCTAATACGATGACATGTCAAATGCAATGAGTTTTTTTTTATGCTAGAGGGGGCAAATGAGCTATCGGGTCAGCTGATGTGAAGTGGTCACCGCTGCCCATGGACACCTACGACACCAAGCAGATATAAAATAGAGCCCCTGCCCCTGGAAAGACTTTTACTGACTTAAAACACCTACAAAAAAATAGGTACCCAACTGTCCGGCTCCGATTTTGTAGATTTTGATATATGTTAGAGAGTAGTTTAAAATAACAGACACGTATTTTTTTTTAGCGGCCCAAACTCAACCTGTTGGGAGAAATTGACCTCCAAAGTACTGAAAAGTGACTAAAACCTCTAAGCTATGTAGAGATATATATTTTTTTATTGCAAAAAAATAATGAGCTCGTATTTAAAACTCATATTTAATAAAAAGTACACTTCAAAGATCATCAAAGATACACTTTCTTTGGTTTTTTTTTAAATATTAGTTTTAGCCGATACTATAACCAACACGTGCTTATTATTTTTTAATCTTCTTAAACATTTATAATAAAACCACTATGAAACTAGCAATTTAAAAAAAAATATATTTCTATATAAGTTATAGGGTTTAGTCACTTTTCAGTAATTTGGGGGTCAATTTCTCCCAACAGGTTGTCTTTGAGCCGCTAAAAGAAGCACGTGTCTGTTATTTAGACTACTCTCTAACATATTGTTGGGTACCTTTTCTTGTTAGTGAGTTAGGTATGTAAGTAGATTTGCACACGTTTCTGGTGACTTAGATGTTTTGCCAAATGTGCGGAACCAACCGTTATTTTTACATGCATGTTAAAAAACCTGCGCCCACGCGACGAATTTTTTGCGATCCACATTTTGATTAATGCTCTCGATTTTAACTATTGAGTTTTATCGTTTTGGGCTCTTCCTTTTATTGGAGCGTGGAATATTCGGGATTGTTGCGAGCGTCCTTTTGCATTATTTCTTAGTAAAGGTGTTTGGTATGTTTCTTTTGCATTTTTGACGTAACAAATTTATTGATATTATTGGTAACTTTATTTTTTAGTTTCATTTTTATATTTTTTTGGGTGTGAGGTATCTCATCATCGTGATATTAGAATTTTTATTGTAGGTATTAAAATTACACTGTAATATCAAAGTTTATTCATTACTTTAAACGTTTGATTATTCCTATAAGAAACGTGTGCATTTCAACAACGGGTGTATTCTATTCATATTTCTTATTTTTTCGTAATAGCGTTCCGCAGTTAATATTTGCCCAAGAGTTTTTACAAACCTTAAATAAAAAGCCAAAATAAGATCAATACCACCCAATATCACCCACAACAATCCCATATTTTTTACAAAAATAATTCAACCCAACAAAAACGTCCAATCAAAAAAAAAGTCGTAAATATCATCGATTTGTCGAAAAATCAGATAAATATTTATAACAACTGTCCCGTAATCATAACCCTCCCCGTGCCGAGATATAATCTCCACCTGGTTGTTTAGACCCTCATAATGTAAGGGACCACACATTTTCGCTCGAAAGAGCGTATCTCCATTTAAATATTTAGAGAAAAATCAACCATGCTACAAAATCAATAAAGATGTTTATACGATAAACGGGATTTAGCAGTTTAGTTGATTTTTAAGTGAGGGTTGAACAGATGGTTAGTGACAAAAGAAAATTCGGTAGGCGGTGACTCGTAAACGGTTAGCGGTTAAGAGTGGACATGTTTTAGTGTTAAGCAGCTAATTTGGATAGTATGGACATGCCCTTCAATTACAGATTTAAAAATATATATATTATTATTTAAATCAAAAAAAAAATCAGCTGGATATAGGTATTTTCTAACAATCTGTATTGGAGTTTAATAATGCACTTTTTTTTTGAGATCCTTTATCCCGGGTAAAGAGTACACTATGTCCTGGTGTATGAGATTGAAGCTTCCATACCAAATTTCATCAGAATCGGGGTAGTAGTTTAGCCGTTAAAGCGTAACCGATAGGCAGACAGAGTTATTTTTGCATTAGTAATTATAAGTATGGATTATTATAGTAAATAGTATTATAATGTTGTTTTTTTTTAGCATTATACGTTTTCTAATCGACTTAACTTATATCTCGTATCAAAGTTGCCAAAATATCTTCATATTTTATGTTATTTATAAACAGCCATAATTTTAACAAATCCATACTTTCCAATACCAAACACATCCACGCTCAGTTAATTTACCGAAATAATCCAATAAATTACAGTACATTAAAAAAAACGCAATTTATCTTCGCCAGCCACAATGGTAACGAAAACATTGTCCAAAGTATTGACACGTCGTTCACAATAATCATAATGTTTGGGGTCGGACAGACCCTCGACTTGGTCTAACGAGAGCATTTCATGGGTTAAGTGTAAGCGAGGAGCGATTTAACACTATTACGAGCGAGCGAACACTATTACACCAACTTTTGAAACGCAAAACGCGCGAAGATTCAGATTCAGATTCAGATTTTATTACTCAATATAACACAGTATAAAATACATTACATGTCAAATTAATTAAATTATAATAGTAAAAATAGTAAAATTCAACACAAAAACAAAGTACATTACAAAACAGAATAAAATAAAATAAAATAATAATAATTAAAAGTCAAACTAATTTACAAGTCAAGTTCCATATACTCATTTACCGAATAGAATGGGTTATCCAACAAAAGATTTTTAAGCCGGCGCCTAAACATTTCGTCAGACACGAGGTATTGTTTAGGGCCTTTATTTTTTTTATGTCATACTCGTAGAGAAGGCGAACGAGACAGGCCACCTGATGGTAAGTGGAAACTGTGACCCATAGACATTCGCATTCACAAGACTTCAAGCCTAAGACTGTAAATGCGTTGACCCTGAGGAATAAGATGAAATGCCTCAATGCTAGTCATTACACCGGCTGTCTTATCCCCAAACCGGCACATAGCAATGCGAACACTGCTGTTTGGCGGTAGGTTAATGGATAAGATGGTGGTAGCGATCCGGACGGACCCTGCACAAGGTCTTACCACCCCTTAATTCTGTGCAATCTTTTGCTGTCAAGTTAATAAGAATTATCTTTATGTTAAAATTACCATGACTAAGTAATGACCATGTAAAAAACTCAATTGATACGATTACTTGTAAAACTTCAGATTTTGATGATTTATTTTTATTTTTATGTACTGTATTATGTACAATAGAACAACTCGTTTACCACTATTTGATCTATTTGTATCACGTTATGCTCCAATAGTGGTAAAGAACTTTCTTGTTCGATTACACATTCACTGTTTTTTTTTTCTTTTGCGTTTACCAAATTGTGATTGTTGTCATCCAGGTGTACTTTAAGATAGCGTTCTTTGCCAATAATATTAAACCCATAATAACTTCTAAACTAATGAACGGATTGAAAAGTTAAAACTATATTCGGGACCAGTAAGGAACGCGCTTTTTAACTAGAACATTGTGTATAAATAGTCGTTTATGCAACTGATTCATAATAAGAGGCCTTAAAATACGAGTGTGGTTGTATGAAACGAGGGTCAGCGAGTTTTATAATAGGATCACAAGAGTTTTTTAACGCTTAATTATATACAGTTGCATAAAATATTTTATCTACACACATATCAACTTAACTTAACTTAACTTGACGACCAAAATGGCGGCAAAATAAACTAGTGCTCATTATTCTGTGTCAGTGTCACGAACATGAAGAGTTTAAAAATAATCATAGCCCAACGAATGAAGTCCCTATTCTTATGTCACTCGAGAATGTCAAAGAGTCAAAAATTGATACAGTTGTAACATTACAATACAGATTTTACCAACTACCACTGACAAGAAAGTTTTCATAGTAAAATTTGTTGTAAGAATGATACGGTTTCTGAACGCATAATAGAGGGCTTAAGACATGTGCGTAACTTAATTTTTTTTTTTAACTTGCTAAGCTCCTTTATAATACAAGCCTAGAACTAAGACCGGGACTAGTTCAAATTGTGTAGTACTTACCTCCGATTGTTTTTTCCGCTTTCGCTTATCAAGTGCACCATAAAAGCTGCAACCACCCAATGTTGTGAAAGATCGTGTCAATGATTATCTCTTATCAATTGCCATCTCGCCTTTGTCGTTGTTTGCCATGGTTTGCCATTGTTTGCCATTGTTTGCCCTTGTTCGTCGTTGCGTCTGCATTCGTCAAGGTGCTTCAACATTGTTATTTTTTGTCAGTTACGTAGTACTTTCAATTATTTATATTCATCTTCAATTATGTTTGTGCCATTTCTAAATAGGTTTGAATGATTTTTGCTAGCGGTTTCACATTATATTTTTTGTCTGCCTGGTTTTAATAGTTCGTCTCATCTTTTTTATGTTATACACAATCAGAATAAGTTCCTCTATTATTTACCGCGAGGATATATATGATTTGGATTAATTAATTTAAAAAATAAATCTTTGCCACATTTGGCAAAGTGATAAAAATAAAATCATAATAATATGTTTTAATAGGTAACCGTGAGTATTTGTTTTTAAAAATAAAAAACAACATAATCAAATAAATTTCAGTCACTCGAATTATTATAAGTTTAATAAGAGCCACAGTTAAAATTACATCTTAAACGTATTTTAATTATTTACCTTACAAATAAACTATTATTTGCTAACATTTTTTCTAAATCGCCCAAAGATTAACTTTAAGAGATATTAAAGTTATTATTTCGATATTCTACTTATTTCTGTATTTTTTATATTTGCGTAATGTAGATCACAGTAAGTACAGTAAACTATTTACATACAGACAAAACATCCATCTGAGTATTTTCATACTTATGTAATAAATGTTAATGTAATTTGTTTGTTTGTAACGCTGTCACAGCCAAACCACTGAGCTGATTTTAATGAAAAAAATGACGAAGATAGCTTGCATCCCGAAAAAGGAAATAAAAAACTTTTCATCCAAGAAAAATGTATAATTCTCGAGGAAATAGTGATTTAACGAGTTCTATGCGGACGAAGTGGCGGGAAAAACGATAGTAGATACTAGTGTTTATAAAAAGTACATTCCATTCCCTGCAGTCTGTAATGACGTTGCACATACTGCGCATGTTTTGTGGGAGATGCTGCTATTCGGTTTAACAGGACAGCCACAGATGTCATTGCCTTAAATTTTTATGTGCCAATTTCCGATATGTACGCTCAGGAGCAAAAAAACGGGTCAGAGTGCGTTTTTCATACTAAAGAGGCTATTTCGAAGCCATGGTTCCTCGCCATGGAATGCTTTTAGTGAAATCTGATGATGAATACCCCGAGCATCCATACAGGACTTCCAGAGTGCCTAGGATACCCAACTGAATGAATCTGCGGTTAACGCCGGAATTGTGTAAGTTTAGAAAAAACCTAAAATGGCAATAAAATGTAAGGAAATCCAAGTGCTGACCCAAACTCTCCCGCTGTGGTGTTAACTGATTGTGCGATCAGTTAGGTATCTTACGAACATTTGACCTACTCTATTGAACCTCGGTGTATCCACCATTAAACCTCACTCAAAACAACCCCTGGCGATTAACCAAGGCTTCGAAATAGTCTCATTTGTATGAAAAACGCACTCTGACCCGGTATTTTTGCTCCTGAGTGTATTATGTATTTATTAAAATTGCCAATCATGGAGGAATTTTGAGGGAGGGTTATTTAGTTAAAAAAAAACAGTGGACAATCTCATACCAGTTTACCTATTTTCAAACTAAGCTCTAGGCTATGTACTATGGCTGATAGACCACGATAAACTCATTTATATAGAGAAATACATACTTAAATACATAGAAACTCGCACGCATCACACAAAAAACATCGCTATACCAAGAATCGACCCCCTGTTAGGTCAGGCTGATTCAATTCGAAGCCACTACCTATTTTTCTCACCAACCCAAAGATTTACAGATTCTACATCCGTTTCCCAAGATAAAACATCTGTTATTCATGTTTTGTACATAAATAAATAAACATACCTAGCCTAAAGTAATTCTAAACACTGACCATCTGACACAAAGGCTTAGTAGAAACACACGCAATAACACCAAAGTATTGGCCGAAGCACCATGAAAGCTAACCCATAAAGGCAGATATACAGTCTACGCAAAAACTGCTAAAGTAAAACTATGTTAGCACTAACGAAGCAACATTGTTGACTGCACGGATCCGAGTAAAGTCGAACACACGCGTTTTTATCTGTGGTCTAAGACGGGGAATTACCGCGGGCGGTCCTTTTTTGTCAACGTGTTAAATAGCTTCAATAGAGGAAGTTAATTTTATATCATACTAGAGTTTTCTTGTGGCTTTGGTTTGTTATGATTCTTAGTGTGTGTTGTAATTGACTTTTAATTAAGTAGAAATACTATGAACGCCTATCGTGTTGCGCTTTTTAGGTTTCCGAAGTAAAACTACGAACCCTTATAGTTTCAACATGTAGGTCCGTCTGTCAATCTGTATGTCACTTTTTCTCAGGTATATATTTATACCGCGCAAGTTAAAAGATCAATCTATATATGATGTTTCAATATTTAAAAGAAGGAAAAGGTTTATGTTTCATAGTTATTAAGCTACTCTATCATCATCATCATCATCATGTCAGCCGAAAGACGTCCACTGCTGGACACAGGCCTCCCCCAAGGCTTTCCACTCAGACCGGTCTTGTGCTTTTCGCATCCACCGCGGTCCCGCGATCCTGACGAGGTCGTCACTCCATCTTGTTGGAGGCCTACCTACAGCTCGTCTTCCGGTCCGCGGACGCCACTCCAGAACCTTCTGACCCCATCGGCCATCAGTCCTGCGAGCAATGTGCCCCGCCTTCAGTTTAGCTATTCTTAGGGCTATGTCGGTAACCTTAGTTCTACTGCGGATATCATCATTTCTGATTCTATCACGCAGAGAAACCCCGAGCATACCTCTCTCCATAGCCCTCTGAGTGACTTTGAGCTTCCTTATGAGGCCCATTGTTAGCGCCCACGTCTCAGATCCGTAAGTCATCACTGGCATCACACACTGGTCACCTACTCTATAACAAGATTAAATTATATTTTTTTATCTTAGTCTTGAGTGTATTTTTTTTTATAACAGAATCCTTGTTTTAAATTCATTGCAGTTCATTGCACAATTTTAGAAAAACATGGGTCGGTTTACAAAAACGTTTCCGCATTTGCTAACTTTGCAAAAGACTCTTACAAAACTACACCTAAATAAGATCGAAGTTTCCATCAAACTTAATCACTAAAATACCTATAAAACAATAATTTTCAAAGTACTGAAAAATACTTTTCTGAAGCACAAATAGTGTCAGTGATGGTAGGAGCTTGTGCAAGGTCCATTTGGATTGCTACCACCACCCACCATTTGATCTACCGCCAAACAGCAGTTTGTAGTGTTAAGTTCCGGTGTCGGTGAAATTACTAGCATTTCATCTTAGTCCTCAGGGTTTCCATCTTAAGACTTTAACTTGAGAGTGCAAATATCTATGGGTTTCAGATCGTACTCACCATCAGGAGGCAGACAACCGGTGAAATAACTAGCATCGATGCATTCTATCATAATCCTCAAGGTTGGCAACTCACTTCATCTCAGGATTGCATCTTAAGAGGCCACCTAGGTATGCTAAACTCCGGAGTATTCCGCGATCTGGATCTCAAGAGCCATAACGCTTTTCTATCTGTTTTTTGGATATCTTAAACTTGATCATATTTGCTTGAGACTGGCTAACGTGAAGACACGATTAGAAATAAAATCCTAGACAGTTTTATTTTTTAAACATGACAGCCTTTTTGCATATTTTTGGTTGAATCTTCGAAACGCTATAATCTTTAACGACTATTTTCGATTCAATAGTTGAGATCCTGGCAAACCATTTTTGCAATTAATGTATTTTTTTTTAAGTAAACAACAGCAAAGAATTGAATTTGACGCTGCCATCAAGGCGCCCGCCTATTACACTCAGGAGTATTTTTGCTCCTTTCGAAGCCTTGGTTCCTTGCCAGGGAATGCTTTTAGTGAAATCTGATGATGAATACCTCGAGCATCAATACAGGACTTCCAGAGTATCTAGGACACCCAACTGAATAAATCTGCGGTTAACGCCGGAATTGAGCATGTTCAGAAAAACATCTAAAATGGCAATAAAATGTAAGGAAATCCAAGTGCTGACCCAAACTCTCCTGAGTGTATCTCCATCTCACATTCTTCGCATTCGGCGTGGCACCATAAGTACCCTCTTGTCTCGAGAATGAAAATATGTATGGGTCTCGGATTCCACTTACCATCAGGTAGCCTGTGTGTTCGTTTGCCTTCAACAAGTAAACATAAAAATATATTTTTTCCATCGCCTTTACTTTAAGCCACAATATACAAATCCGAGCAGAATCGAAGTGCCATCCAACAATAGCTCGTCCTCAATACCAAATTGACAATAGGGGGAGCAAGAAACGTAGTAAATTTATCACCTACTGTTTCGTTCGTCTGTACTGTGACTAAATTGTTGAGAAACGATGCCCAGAGTGTTTTGTATGGGATAATGATCTTCGTATTGTCGGCTTTTGGATCGAATTTGCAGCTTTGAGGCGCGTTTTGATCTCCATTGGTTTTGGATTTTGTTTTATTGTTTATTTCAAGTTGTATTTCAATGTAATTTTGTTCTTGTTCTTTTTTTATTAAAACCTTTTTCAAATCTTACCTTAAAGGATTTCTTCCAGTCAACCATTGAGCGCTTACGAACTATATGAAAATATCAATCTGGACAAACACACAACAGTAAAATGGTTAAGGTGGTTCGTTAATAACATTATGTTAATATTAAATATAAATTTTAAAATACTATGATATGATGATGAAAATAAACTACATACATTCTTTAATATATTGCTATGTATTGCATTTAATAGATTGGTCATAAACTAGACTTTAGTCAGTGTTAATAACTTATAGTTCGATAAAAGTGCAACCTATTCCAATTTCCACTTGTTTGCAAATTTACAATGCTTAAATAAGAATAATTAACAGGGGACAATCATATTCAAAATTATCTCTGACCAGAGGCTTGCACGATAGGCACTTAAAATAATATAATGATGTACTCATCAATAAATAAATAATTAAATACATAAAAAAACATTCAAGTCGCAGCATATAAATACAAATACTTGCGTTTACCAGATACCGCTACTGCTAGATTCGTAGGCATGGCACTACCAACTAGACCAGCGTCAAATACTTAAAATCCAAGAGATTAAGATAGCAAAAATTTAAGCCCTAAAATGCTAAAGAACAAAACATTACTACCCAAGCAAATCATTATCGTTATACTTGAAGCCAATATTAACTTCAGCTCAACCAGGAAGTGTCAACACTACAATAAATCTTTATTACCTATTGAATTTATCTATACACAGCCGTAATGAAGAATGTATGTTCTTTTGTCTATTCCAGACGGACGCGTTTTGAGAACATTAAGGTTAAAATTCACAGACGTGCGTGTAAATTTTAATAGATAGTCTTATGAATAGGTAAATAAAATGTTCGTGGGACAATGTGTCAGTATATCGATTGGAACACGCCTTAGAAAATACTGTTCGCTTTTAATAGTAACCTCCTTATGCAAAAGCGTACAGTAAAATTATTTTAGCTCAAGTGTGTTTTGTCTTTTTAAGACAAATTCAAATGTCACAATGACAGTCCAAATCATATTATTTAAAGCAAAATTTAGCAACTGCGTGTTTATGAATAAGAGGCTTTAAAATATAATATAGCTCTTTATTTAAAAGCCAAGCTGTTGATGGTGAAGTGGTCTACAACCGCTCTAGTACGTTAAATGAGATCCATAACGTTAACGTAAACGACTGTCGAAATCTGTCAAAATGTGTGCATCTGACATTGTACATTAAGCTCTATTCGACCTTTCGGCGGTTTACGTCAATTCTATTCATTTTCGATTATGATATAGTTCTCACAATACATATTGTCTAGGGCCGCTCTTCCCTCTTTGGAAAATAGGGGGTATGTCTCTAATAATCGTGAATGTATTAGTGGCGTTAATTTTTTTAACCCCTTACCGCAAAAAAGGTGTTTATTTTATTTTGTAGCTTATGTTAATGTTATCTTTGAATAAGATATAGTCATACGTAAGGAACACACTTTCGTTAAACGAAGTTTTTTTTTATTTCACATTGATTGCGAAAATAAAAAAAAAATTGAGGGTAAGTGCAGAAAGTCAAACCAATGAAGTAAATCCAATAAAGTGCGCAAGAGCATGTCGGACCATGCTCAGTGTAGGGTCCCAAAGCCGTTACTACAAACAATAGTACATTGTTGCCTAGGCGCGGAAAGTAAGGGTTTTCCTGACGAGGTGGTTAGCACGTTGCTAAAATACGAGTCAAGAAATCCTCGTTTCCGCCGAGGCATACATAATGCTTTTCTCAAACATGTGAGGAAATAATACAAATACATTTTTAAAAAGCAAGTAATTTAATTATGCATAATGAACGAATGTTACCGACTGTCAATTGTTTTTAAACATTAACCATAGAAATTGGAATGCAAATTAAAAAAGAAACACACGCACTGTGCTAAAAAAGCGAGCAGTTACCTTGGCTGTTTGGAATTTATGTCGTGGTCCTTTTTATTTTGTATGCAAATTGACCGCATTTTTAAGAAAAATATAGACATGGATGGAAAGTGTTTTCATATGGTTTTTTTACTCCTAGGAGTAAAATGAGGCTCTTTCCGTCCTTGTCTTTCAATAGGAATACCGTTTTTTCCGAGCTTGTTTGAGAAAATTAGACTTTGACTTTACTTTACCGTTGGAAAACTGTTATCCCCATACATCGACATAGGTCACGGTCAGTTTACCAACACAATAAGTTTTCGGTTTAACATTTAAACCGTTTGTAACTTTCTCAAGAACCAACTCATGTACTACTATAACTCCCAATAAATGATAAATTCATTATCTGATGATTCCTTCACATATTATTTATTTATTCATTTATTTATTGTTTCATTTGAGCTACTATCTTTACAGGGTTACCCTAATACAATAGTGCCTTAAATTAACTTAATCAATCACATTTTTTACTTATAAATAATACATTAGACATAATATAATAAGTATATTTAGTACTTATTGCACAAGCCTAGAGTTTAGTTTCGAACTAGATCAATTTGTTTGAGTTTTTCCTCTTTTTTGTATTATTTTATTCTAAAGCAATTTATAAACTAAAAATTTGCAATTAATAGCTTCGACAATGAATCTAGTCACCTCACTCTTCAACGTCGTGAGGATACGAACAATGAACGCGCAGAAGGCTACACTCGCTGCGTGGGCGCAGTATTTAAAGCCTGCGCTATGATTCTGTATCTCAAGTCAGAGCGATACTTGTAATGATGTTGGATGTTTATGTGGATGTGCTTCATAAAGTTTTACCGGTTATTTAAAAATAAAAATAAAAGTAGATAGGTTACACGAGTTCTTAATTATTCCAATTATTATTGTATAGTATATATAGTGTCTATTTTTAAGTAAAGTAAGTTTCCCATTAGGTATTTGGACTAAAATCTTGTGACAGACAAAATTAAATAGCCGAAAAGTTAGGATAACATAAGATAGAACTTTCATTATATTTTATTGAATAGCTTCTACCAGCAGCTTCGTCCGCGTAGAATTTGTGATTTTCCTCTCCCACGGGAAACGTACATTAAAATTTCTCTGGTATAAAAAGGAACCTGTACCAAATTTGATCCATATCCTTTAACCGTTCTGGAGATATTGAGTAACAAACACCCATCCATCCAAACTTTAGCATATATAAATATAAAAATAGTAGTAACATAAACGTATTTCATGAACACGTGTATAATGAAATGCCTAACTTCAAAGCGAATACTACAATCGCTCTCACATCCCCACCTAACCTTGGTAGCCCATGATTTACTCCTCGCGTACTTCATTACCATACCCCCCCCCAGCTTTTGGTGACTAATGCTCTTATTACAACACGCCGCACTATTACAGCTGCGCGAGAGTGTTTGTTTGTTTCACATTAACTGACTGTTGGTTTATTAGGTTGGTAACGAATGTTCGAAAATTCGAAATTCAAAATGTTTATGCAGCAAATTCGGTGTTCTTCTACACGTCGGTTATATCGAGCGGATCTACTAGCGCTTCGGACAAGATTGTCATGTCAAATCTAAAATAAAAAAAAAACTAAAATAGAAACTTACAATTAAAATTTATTAGGAGAACAGCACTTTGATGTCTCCATGACAAAAACCACACCTAGAATAATTGACTGAAAAACCAGTTCATGCAACAGTGAACAAAACGAGAACCCTGGTTTGTGGGGTCACTAGTATAACTTAGTTAAAAGATGCACACGGCGAAGGTTTGGTCCTTGTGGAAACTTTGGGGATATCTTTGTCCAGTAGTGGATGTCTTTCGGCTGAACCTTCAAAGACAATAGTCAACAATTGAACTGAACTGAACACGATTGACGTTTGACGGTAGGTTGAAACAAGATGGTGGCCGTCGTAGTGGTTTGTTTTAAAAAACGTGACGCACAGGTCACGTCACTGTGTATACGCACCGTCAGCGTATTTTGAGCACCGGTGAGGTCGATCCTCTAATTCACACATGGAGTGTGAAACTAAGGGTCTCCCCAGACATATCGACGCGGAATAGGCTTGAGCCGGTAAGAAAAAGCTTTATGTCCATGCAGTAAGCGAGAAAAAGGCGTCGCTAGGCTCGTTTCGGCTCGATTTGGCGTTGCGAACGGAACGACGTTGTTTTCGCTCTTATTTCATGAACAGACAATGTTTTCTGGGTAGGACCTAAGGACTCTTTGTTTGACAGTGGACCCTTGGAAACACAAAAATAACTCTATATTTAAGGTTGAAGTGGTTTTTAGTAGCCGTATCTTGGTCAGCCTCCCAGTCTGGATGGTTCTGTCTCTTCTAGTCTGCTGTGCCGCCGGATTTTACTGCGTGGAACCAATAAGAATCTCATTTTCACCTACACTGGCCCGCAAAACTAAGTATCACACTTTTAAAGAACATGTCATATACATTGTGATACTTAGTTTTGTGGTCCAGTGTATATACTCATATACTCATTTATTCATAATATTTACAGAATATTACATGTCACAATCATTACAAAAATATTTCATTTAAAGTCAAGGTACAATAATGGGTATTAATGATTAAGTAATATATATATTATTGATATTTATCCGGTACATTAATACTATAACATATTACTAGTAAAATCGAAGAATTCTGATATTTCATAGATTGCGTTACTAATAAGTATTTTTTTCAATGCGTTTTTAAAGGAATTTTCGTTTGCCAATTTATTGATGCCGTCAGGTAAGGCGTTGTAAATTTTCGGGCCGATTACGTGGGTAGTTTTGGTAGACTTAGCCAGTTTACAGGTCACCGTCTTGAGTTTTCCGGCGTGATTATTTCTTAAACCTATGCGTGGGTCGGATCTTACTGGGAAAGAGTTAATATTTTTTCTAATGTAGCACGCTATGTTGAAAATGTACTGTGATGCCACTGTCATTATCCGCAACGAGATGAAGAGCTCACGAGCAGTTGTACCCGGAGGGACACGTGCTACTATTCTGACTGCTCGCTTCTGCATATATATGTACGAGTATGTATAAATTAAAGAAGAAACTAACTGCCTGATCGATCAGCGCACATCCAAAACCGATGAACCTAGGGAAGTTAAATTTGGAGGTAATATTCCTTGGATATCCTAGGGGTGCACTGAGAAGAATTTCTTGGAAATTCATCTCCTAAGGGATTCAAAAATAGGGAGTAGAGGAAAACTAATTCTACGCGTACGAAGTCGCGGACGTTCTCGAATGTTTTTCATAGTTATATATAATCTAAAACAAAGTAATGTTAGTCAGTCTAAAGTTTAAACCAGTATTTTAGAACAATTTATGCAGATCAGTAGTTCGTTGCCGTCAAATAAACTGGACAAGGTATTCTAATCTGACGTTAACTACAGTTTCGTGTGAATTATATTAAAGTTTAAATCCGGTCATAACTTAAAATTGGGTAAGGTCCATATAATCACAACCGTAGACAAGTCAAGACAAGTTCCATTTTACGATGATTAAAAACTTTAAATATTACAGCGTGCCGTTTTTGCGTCGTTTATTTACCTCCAAGAAAAGACTCGCCTGCCTTAAAAGGCATAATAAAGTTTATAAAGAAAGTATCTTGTAAATATTAGTCGTCAACAGCGTAAATACGCAACAGTGTTTAGGAGTTCCTTAACGAAAATTACTTAACTTTTTTCTTTTATTTTTATTATTGGAATACTTAATTATTACGCCAATATTATTATTTTCCCTAAAACTCAAATATGACTGAATATGATACTTGTATGTTCCTTATTTTTATCCTCTATATTTCAAAACGCAATAAAACATTTGAATTTGAATTCGAAAAAAATAATATGAGTCTATACCTGCAAAAACCATTGTTGAACTCTCTCTTAAAATAACTACCGATTCGTACATTGAACTTCATAAAAGTCACATTCTCTATTAAAACCTTATTTAAACGGCGTTACAAATCGCCATCTTTTGTCGCGCCCTTTAAAAAAAACTTTAAATTGTTACAATTCTGCTCAATACAATATTTATAGGCACTTAGAAGTCAGACAACCAAATTTATTGCAATCTTCATCAATGAAAATGAACTTCTATAGTGTTTGAAATACGAATCAAATTTAAAATACAAATGTGAGTAATCAAAGGTGACGCAAAGCGTTCTGGTGTTAATACCAGATCACGCGTCATAAATAAAATTAGCTATCTGTGAACGCCACCCCACTTAACCCATAAATGCAGGGTGAAAATATTTTGACATTTATTAAAGACTGATATTATCCTGATGGTATATAAAGACGAAGTTGAGGGTGAAGTCCCCTAGTTCATTAACAGACTAAATAACATCCTTGTCTTAAAATTAAGTGCCTAAGTAACATCTCTTTGGATATTAAGTACAGCTGATAATTATGTTAAAGAAGTGTCATTTCTGACTTATCTCGAGACTGGCATCTCAGCCGAGACGGAAAGGTGTTGAGCACTCCACGTTTTTCTTTGTAACTTATAAATAATTTTAAAAAAATACACAAAGACGTAAAATGTAAAAAAGTGTTTGAAAGTTGCTATTTGCGTGTTAAAACTGAAGCTAGAAAAAGTCTGGTTTTACAATAATATGATTAATTGGATTTTTTTTCACGGATTTTCCCTTAAACTCAATAAATATAACTAATCCTTCCGAAAGATATACGACTTTCTACGGTAAAAGATATAAATGCAACTTTAAGTGTAGATGAGGATGACAAAACATGCTGCATTAAAAAAGAAAAAGCTAAATCCCAAAATAAAAATATGTATGACTTCGACTCATTAAAAAACCTGAAGAGGACATTTCTCAAAGGAGATATGCTAACAATCGTAAAAATTAATAACATTATTAAAAATCATTCTTTGTGATTGCTAAATTAAACTCTATTAGTGTTGGCGTTTACCAAATTGTAACCAGTTGAACAGTTACGTCCGTTACAGAAGTTTTATCCAGTCCAATACTCGCTTCCTCATAAATCTCTCCACTTCGTCGCCCCTCAATACCAAAGGTATGAAAGCAACACAAAGTTATGATTTGTTACAACGCAGCCCTATAAATAATCCACGGAATGTAGATATTCTTGAGAAAAAATCTTTATTTATTAGTAGGATTTGGTGAGATAACATCTCGGATAGGTTATTTATATTTTTGTCAACACGACTAAGTGCGTGGAGTTATGGAGTGATTATAATTGAAATGTAGGTAGAGTTTTTGGTTAGTAACTTTGGTCGTGTGACTCTCACGAAGAAAGTCCTTAATCACGTTATCGAATCTCTTTTATCTCTGAACTGTTGTGTGAATGTTGATTGTTCAAAAACGAATTGAAACTGTTTTTGCAGTATGATTCATTTTAGACAGTGCAAACATTGATTTCAATAATGCTGTGGAAGATTACAGGATTTTCTTGCCCTATTAAACTAAGGGCAGATATTCGTATGACGAGCTCGAGTATAAGTCCCAGAGCCTTAGATTTTTTCTATGTATGTAAGTATATTTTATCGTTGAAAAGTAAGACCAATAAAACGACATAAAGAAAGTAAAGAAACCTTCAGTAGTTCAAAACATTTTTATTTGAAATCGTGTCACTTTGAACGCAGTGCAAATAGGTATGAATTTCACAAAATGGCGGCCCTAATGTTGGCAACTTTCTTGTACCACGAATCACGTAATGACATCCTTCTTCGACTAATTGAAAATATTATTGCGTACATGAAATAAGAACAGTTATAATAATCGCAATATAACTCAATAACGGTCAGTTTGTTGACATTTTTTATATCGTCTCATTGGCGGTACTTTAAATCAATTTCTGTGAGATTATCCTCTGATATTTATTTACTAGTTATTTATTTATTTTGTATCGTTTTTGCTTTATGAGGTGATATCAAGAAAATTTATTACAACTTCATCCAATCAATACCCATTTCTAATACGGTCATAATGATACACTGATCAATCAACAAGACATACATAAACAGTATCTTGTCAAAGCAAATCAGAATTGCCCGATATGGCCAAATCTGCAAAAAAACAAAAAACTGTAACTTCCATTTTCGAACCCATCATTTTCAACATAATTATCAAAGTCATAGAACTGCAAATGGCTTGCCTTGAACTTGGCAGTTGCTTTGTCGTGATTCTAATGTACGTTAATAAGGTTTAGTCACAGTGCTCTACAATTTAAATAATCACGACATGATGTCTGTAAAAGGATTTAAAAAGGATAATCGTGATAATGAAGCAGCGCACGCCTTCAATGTCACTTATCTGTATGACGCTGTTCACGAATTCAGGAATCTAGTTGCATTCGCTTGTATTTACGGTTAACTTTAACAGATATTAGGTTTTGTTCTAAGATTACGTGCCTAACAATTTGTAACGCGAGTGAACATGTGAACATACCCTTACTTATAAGTCCAAAATAATCAAAAACACTTTTCTCACTTGAATAAGAGAAAAGGTTAATAATTAAAAAGCTTGTATTCTTAAAAAAAAAATATATTTCTAAGCTAGATTTTATAGAAACCGGTAAAGCTGTTAAAGAGTCATAAGCTCTAAAAGTAAGAGTCAAAATTACATTGGGGGTTTTAGAAGTTATTACTAAACTGATTAAAAATACTTGCTGGTTCTCTATTGTATTCGATAAAACGTAATTGCTTGTCACATGTTATTATATTATTAATGTTATGATAGGTCTAATTCACTTGACAGCAATAGCAACCTAGTTACAAACAATACTATAAAATGCCAAATGCAATTAGGTATCGAGAAGCAGTAAAACCCCTGAATTAGTGAGTCACGTTGAAAGGACGAAAAGTGGTAATATCTTTCGTTCATCAAACGAAACGGACCTAAGCGTGTCAAAACTTTTGTCGATGGTCAATAAAAAAGTATTTTAATTATTCCTTTCTCTCATGTATAGGGTAAAGTCACCAGTAGTCAGCCAGGAGACCTGTAGTCAGCCTCTGACTATCCTTTGTATGAGCGGGAAGAGTATGAAATATATATTTCCCACTCTTCGGACTCATATAAGGTCGAATGGTCTCTGGCTGACCGCTGGTGACTTTACCCTATTCCTCGACATTCGTACCTCACTCAACATAGACGCCAGCGACACATTATGTAAATGCGAGCCGATCGCTCAATACGTACTATGTAAAGCAGACACCGGGCCATTGTGTCTCATGACTAACTACTTTATACGGCACTCACCGAAACCGCGGCCAAAGACTAACCAGCCTTATAAGCGTTACAAACTGGCTTATTAGCCATAGAAAAGCTGCTTAACGTAAACGATGTTCGAAAACTGTCTAAATATACGGAATGAGTATAAGCGCTGGATGCAACCGTTTGGTAGTTTACGTCAATCTTATAACGTTCTCGTAATGAAAATGCGTTAGGTCTAATTAACTTGAATGTAATACTGTTACGTCCGGGAGCCTGCCGTTTCGTCAAAATATGTTTGGTTTGGTCAAATGTATCATTTCCCAAATTTTTCATTTGCCAAACCAATGTTATATATTTTTACTAGAATTTATTTCAGCACCATCGTATAGGTTAGGTTAGATTAGTTTTTATAAAATCGTGAAATATTTACGGTTACAGAAAACAAAGCGGTTTGGCAAATGAAAATTTGGGAAATCATACATTTGACCAATTTTTTTTTGACGAAACAAAGGTAACCCGTTACGTTCAGTATAAAATGACCTCTTACACAGCTACATGTCTCGAGAGCTTATTATGATTTTCTAACAATTGTAACAAAATCAAGCTTTATAAAGGCAACTGTATATTTTGATATGAGTGTAAGTGTTATAGCGTTAACCAGCCGAACGCTATGAGCAAGTATTGTATCTATTTTTGCTAGTTTGTTTTTATTTTTTAACTAAGTCACAGTGCCAATTGCGATGCTAACACGACAAGGTAGTTTATTGGAATCGAGCCATCGGTTCAGCCTCTACAAAGAAACGAAGAGCCATAAATAAAATACCTCTATCCACAGTAGCTTAAAATCAGTTGTCTATGCACATTCTGGTACAAATTTTGGTTCTTACCGCTTTTTTTCTCGTTCCTAGTTCAAAATTTAATAAAACGTAAACCTTGCATCGTATTCAACTCTTATTTATTCATCATTGCCATCACTGGTATTGACTTTATCATCACAATTGTCATCATCACCATCTATTACTTTTTTTTTGCGATATTACCTATTAGCCCTGTCTAATCTTTGTCCGCCATTACAAATTCACTATTAATAATTTATCTAGATCCGGCGTGGGAGCGAGACAATGCGCGGCCGTTACTGATTTTTATTAGGCCTGCGCTGGCGCAAGGCGGCATTCATCACGCGTGTTAATGGGGTGTTTGACAGCTGATCATTCTATCGCGCATGCGTCATGAGGACTGGTTTCGGTGCCGCGACCAGGATTATCAATACATAATGGGCTTATTTTAGAGTCATTAGTCTTGAATATGTTAAGCCTGTTATGGAAGTTTCTGACTCGATTTTGTTGGAGTGGTAAATTGTATTGATTTGTATGCTACAATGGATAATGTTATATGGTTGACTGACTTATCGTAGCCTGAAAATTAGCTCTAACTTTAGTATTCTAGATCAGTATTTGAAAGTTAAACTTCAACTTGTACGGGATGATCATGTATAAGTATTAAAAAAATTGTTACACTTAAATGTTAAACAGTTTGTGTATCTACTTAGATATAGGTGAAAAACTTAAGTAAATTACCTCTTGCATGTAGTTGTGTACAAAAAGAATATGGAATTATGTCAAATTTCAAATATTAAATGGCGAACGGTCTATACAGATGTGTTAAAACATGCAAGAGGTAATTTACATAAGTTTTTCACCTCATAATGTTAGCCGAAAGACGTCCACTGCTGGACATAGGCCTCCCCCAAGGCTCTCCACTCAGACTGGTCTTGTGCTTTTCGCATCCACCGAGTTTTTTACCTAACTACGGTTTAATATTATAAACGGTATTAAAAGTTATGAAAGCTTTAGTACCAGACCAGCGCTGGCTATAATGCCAGGTATAACACTGATTTGGAACCATTTCATGACAACACGTCTTTTATCTATGTCAATATTTTATTCCTTCTTGCTGACATGAATACTTGTTAAAGTATATAAGTATTTCAAAGCACTGATGATCATTTTGCAACCTCGATTTTTATTGTACCTATTTTTATAAAGTTGTGGTCGTTTGGCCAAAGCCTTCTTATACAGGACTGTTATTCTTCTTTGTATTTTTCACAGTATGACTGCTTGATGGTACAAGATACGTGAGACAATTTCAACACCTCAATTTTAAGCCTGAACAATTATTGTTACCTTAGAGTTCTCAACAGCGTGCAACAACGCTAGACATTTCACTGGTCTTAATCTGAATCTTACACTGACATAAAAAGTCAGCTGTCCAGCCGCGATTGTGTTACCAAGACAAGCATAAAGGAAAAAAATCTAGTAACAAAAAATATCAGTAACAATGTATTCCAAAACAACAAGAACTGACCCTGACCTCCAGAAATCAGAACAATTGATCAAAGTTCATAAGTACTATATCGATCGTTTCGCACCGGACCGAATTGTTCTAATCGCGTGATGAATCGAATCGGTTCAATCGACTGATAGATCGATTGATTTATTATACGAACTATCTATGATTTATGTTTGGAAGTTGATCGTTCTGTAATTTATGCAGAGATTCGATGTTGAGCGATTTGTTTTACAGATTCTGTTGATGTTCAATCGAAAAAGATTTTAGTTTCAACTTAATTTTTGATCTATGTCAAACTTACCTAATATATTGCATGATGTCAAAATCTGCCAAGAATTTAGCAGAGCTTATGACTGCTATAGCTCTGTCCCTTTCATTGATTAGAATGTGACAGGTTATTCTCTTAATAAAGCATTAGAGCAAAACAGACCATGATAATAAAATCAACACCATGAGTATATGTATTCATCATCATCATGTCAGCCGAAAGACGTCCACTGCTGGACATAGGCCTCCCCCAAGGCTCTCCACTCAGACTGGTCTTGTGCTTTTCGCATCCACCGCGCTCCCGCGATCCTTACAAGGTCGTCACTCCATCTTGTCGGAGGCCTACCTACAGCCTCGTCTCCCGGTCCGCGGACGCCACTCAAGAACCTTCTGAGCCCATCGACCATCAGTCCTGCGAGCAATGTGCCCCACCCACTGCCACTTAAGTTTAGCTATTCTTCGAGCTATGTCGGAATATATGTATTAGGTATCATAACTGAATGACCTTTTTTATTATTCATCTTTATACAAACAACAGTGCCAAACAGCAGTGTTCGCATTGTTGTGTTCCGGTTTAGGGATAAGACAGCCGGTGTAATGACTAGCATAGAGGCATTCCATCTTAGTCCTCAGGGTTGGCAACGCATTTGAAGTCTTAAGCTTGCAGTCTTGTGAATGCGAATGTCTATGGGTCACAGTCTCCACTTACCATCAGGTCGCTTGTGTACTCCTAACCATAAAAAAAAAAACTTATCACCTAAAGATTTGAAGACGATTTATACTTGAAACAGTTTTACCTCACGTTTTCTTAAGTATTCATATGTCATAAGATCATAATTTGAATTTTCGTTATCGCTAATATTTATGTCGCCTCAGGTCCTATCGACACGCTAAAAAAAAGACAATAATCCTAATTTTATTGGGCGTGAAACAGCATCAAGAATATTAAATGTCACTAAAGCCACTTTTTAGACCTTTTAACACCATGTTTTAACGATAATACACTCAGGAGCAAAAATACCGGGTCAGAGTGCGTTTTTCATACAAACGAGACTATTTCAAAGCCTTCGTTCCTCGCCTGGGGTTGTTTTGAGTGAGGATTATTGGTGGATACTGCGAGGTTCAATAGAGGAGGTCGAAAGTTCTTAAGATACCTAACTGATCGCACAATCAGTTAACCCACAAAAGGAGAGTTTGGGTCAGCACTTGGATTCCCTTACATTTTATTGCCATTTTAGATTTTTTTCTGAACATGCACAGTTCAGTTGAGTGTCCTAGGCACTCTTGAAGTCCTGTATCGATGCTCGGGGTATTCATCATCAGATTTGACTAAAAGCATTCCCTGGCGAGGAACCAAGGCTTCGAAATAGCCTCTTTAGTATGAAAAACGCACTCTGACCCGTTTTTTTTTGCTCCTGAGTGTATTATCCTCAGCCGTAAGTCAAATGTCAACCTCATCTATTATCGTAAAAATGTCACCGTCGTACATATTACTTAAAAATGCACCGATTGCCTAAGTTTGTTTGTCTGATGTCATTTCAATATCATCATACAAATAGAGGGGATGAATTTAGAGGAAGAACGGAGTGGTACTGGCATTCCGTAGTCTCTGCCTATCTCATTGGATGACAGGTATGTGTAAAAAGAGACGCCCGCTACTTGTAAAAATAGTTTTCCGCTTCATGCTCTGTTCTGCCCGCTGGGGTGCCGATTTTTGAAAAACTCTTTCTTAGTACTGAGAACATCACTAACATAATTAAAAGTGAAATAATAAAGAGGGTTCCCACACAAGAAACGTGTTTTTATTTTGTTGTTTCGTACAAATGCTAAAACATAGAAGCATTATTTTTTTTGTAGTTAAATAGTACAAAACATGAACAAAAACGATAAATACTAAAAAATGCTCAAGTGAGAGTTTTGGGCTCGAAATCGAATTCAAATAATATATAATATTACCTACTGAGCGGTAGTACGAAACCCTCGGTGCGCGAGTCCGACTCGCACTTGACCGGTTATTTCAGCCTGTTTTGCTGCTGGGCGAAAACTTAAACTCTATTTCGTCATTCTCGATCAAGCATGCTTCTGTGAAATTTGATCCCACAGTAGACAAATTTCACTTCTATTTTATAAACAATAACGGTTGTTATTCATAAAATAATTGTAGTAAAAGACGGTGTTACTTGCCAAATTTCACAGTTCTAGGTCAACGGGAAATACCCTTTACATTTTGATTGAGAGTATAGAAAGACACGTTTTTTGCGGCATAAACGGCCGTATCTTTCTTTCACGTAAACTTATAGAAGTTTGTTTTTTCCACAGCTTCAAGGGACTGTAGACCGGAGTATATGGTTTTAATTTCAATTCGATACCTCCTCGCCTTCCCAAAATAAAGGGTCTTGACAGACAGACGAACAACAAAGTGATGATAAGCATACCGTTTTTTTCTTTTTGAAGTACAGAACCCTAAAAAGAATATTCTTTCACCAACAATAAACAAACACAAAAAAAACTCAATGTACAAAAATATAAAAAAATCTAGTGAAAAAAGAGCAGGTAGCTATGGAGCTGTTTTTCATTCCTCATCTGGATATGGATATGGAATGGTAGATGGCTGTCAAAACAAACTAGAGTTAAATTCTTTAAAATTACAGCTCTATTACATATTGGAAAATAATTCAAAACACGGAAAGAACCCGTTCACTAGATTTCACTAACAATGACAATGTACCGTGACGTCAATAACTTTAAAGATAAAGATAAAAGAAATTTATTTAGTAAGTAGGCCGCTCGGGCACTTTTACACGTCAAATTACTACCAGCACTTCCCAAGAGGAGAACACTGCTGAGAAGAAACGCCGCAAGAAACTCAGCAGTCAAAGTTAACGATACCACCCAAAATAAATCTTCCCTCATGCCTATCTTGAACTCCTCCATAACCTCTTAAACTTATCTCTTTCCATTGTTAATACATTTAACCGTTTTACATCTCTCCGTCACTATCGGGATGAAATATTATATCACATTAGAGCTTATTAGCACAACGTTCCGTAGCTTTGTCCAGACAAACAAACAGACACAAGAACAATGGGCAGCTGCAGAAACAATGACAGAAAAAAATCGTTTAATCCAATTATAATGATATACATGGCGCACGGTTAAGACTTATATGGATACGCCCGACTCTATAAATCGTAAGTACCTATCGTGATAAGTTCTAGCTGAAATTATGTTGGATTGATTTATATAATGGTTTAAAATTAGAATGGAGAAACAAAAAAACACCCCATCAAAACTAAAAGGCATATTTCAATCGGTTGTAAAGTCTTTGAATTAACAAGCAACTGTCATTACAATGTCAATCAGTTTAATATTTCTGTTTTTAAATTGTGCTGGCTCTGTATATTTAACTTTGCTTCAATAGACATTTTCTAGGAAACACGTCTATGGGTTAAGGTGAAAAAACGTACCATTTACATCAGTTTAAAGCTATGGTTTTTATTATACCTAACACAATATATTGTAATCATTTCTTAAACATTTCTGGTTATTAAAATTACTCCCCCTTCTGCCACCAATTTCATGAAAACTAAGATTTTTAGTGGAACAGCGTCATGTTAGACAAGAAAATAAATTGATATACTTTCCTCGGCGTATCCACGCTATTCTTTGGTGGTCAAACCGAGAGTTATTACCGCACCGTCGCGGCCGGCAAATGGGTGGTCGTGTTACCATTTTATCATCACGACCCGACAGTAAGCGAGCTTGGGGTTCCGTAGGTCCTTTACTTACGAACCATACGGTGTTTTAACGTTATTATAACATTCTATTTATACTAAATGGCAAAATTGTTGAAAAAGTATGTATACCATCATAAACTACACTTGAAGTAATTGAATAAAATAATATTAAATATCATAATATTATCACTAGCTTTATTGCGTTTGAGTCCAGTTTACATATGGTTTTTTTTTTTTTTTTAACGCCTCATTTAACAATTATGTACGTGTGCTCGGCGATTTGCTCTCAAACGTATTTTTTGTTTGCATTTATTATATTTGTAAAATCCTTTTGCACTTGGTACAGTATCGATGTAACAAATATAATTCATCGCTTAGTTCTAAGCCGTATTCTCTTAATCAGTTCAAATTAAAATGTAAGTGAAACTTACTTTATAAAGTTTTTATCTAAAAAAAATGCATCAACGTTCACCCATCATCTTTGCTTACTAAGCTTTTAAACTTATCACCGAAACATTTAATATCATGTCCTCTCAAAACAATTATCCATTAACAATCAAACTGCAAATAAATAACCTAATATCACTTCAAAGTCATTACAAAACTACAATTTACATGCTAAAACACATTTACTGACCGAAAACTGGATTTGGAATATATTACGGCCTGTATCACAGATAACAGAACTGACAGCTCGTTTTACAAAAACAAAAACGAATTAAGTTAAAATTCAACACGCCTCTAATTTAAACTTCATTCACGTGTCTACACAGTTCAATTTTCAATGGAGTTGTTATACATCTACAGGCTGTTTATTTAAGTCCAGACGAGGTGACATTTTGGTATTAAATTTGTAGGTTGGTATGACCTCAGGGTCACGCAAAGCGCACATAAACCGTGAATGGTCTACTTTAGATAAAGCTGTGCATTAGTTTCTTGTCTAAATATGTCAGCCGACTTAGAAAATTGTATTTGGATGGGGGAATTATACGGTATTATACTGTGGGAGAACCCGCCAACGAACTGGACAAGGTGGGAGTGGGACGAACATGATCTCAAAAAACAAATGTACAGTATGGTAATGAAGTGATAACTAAAATATAAAAATATTTAAAAATCATCAATAAGGGTCATGTAAAATGAAATTAAATGAAATATTTAAACTCTTATTAGCGTATAAAGTGAACATACAGAAAAGTTCCATGAAGTATGCCAATTGTTATTCCGTTTGGACTATGCTCACAGAACGGCCGGCCGTTAGGGCCAACGAGTTTCCCGGCGTATGACTCTCGTGTTAACCTCCAATGGGCTGCTAACGAGGGCCCCTCTTGACTGCATCACTGGGTGCCTTCCAGCTGCCCTAGCCTGTTGCTGGGCACCTGTTCCAAAGGGAGGGTTGGGTTACACTCCGAACCTTTCCCCAGATGTGTAGAACCATAATGTGGGACCCTATCCCCACGATCCAAAAGGACCCTGCACAAGCTTCTACCACCATTAAAAACACACACATGCATATTAATAATAGCACGGAAGAAGAAAACATCAAATATTGAAGTCTAATATTTTAATAATAACGAAGGTGACAGAAATTATGATTATCTCCTGCAGCATAGTCGTAAACATAAAGATAACTATCAAAATTGACAACAACTAACCAAAAACGTGATATTTCGATGCTAATAATTTTTGGGTTGGTGCACAATATCATTTTTAATCTATCAAAAAGATAATTATAATATATAACACGCTATTTATTTGGCAAGTGTACCGTTAGCAAAGACCATAAAATATTTAAACAAAAGACTAACGAGTGATTTTTAAATCTGTGAGAAATAAAGTTAAATTTATGTTAATTATTAAACTTGTTAATGAAACTAATGGGCCGTCAAAGCCTTTTGAGTGTTAACTTAATTAGCAGTTCAGATAGTTTATACTTTTTAAATTGGAAAGTTTTTTAACAATGACAAATGACAATGACATTATTACGGACTTCTACCAAAATCGAGGTTGAGCTGGTGGTGGCTCCATCTATAGGAAACAAATAGCATTAATTTCGGTTTATTGTTTGAAATAACACAGGGCTGTTAATTTTTATTGTGTCACATTAGGAAGGAAAGCGTCAGCGCCATCTAGTAGTATTCAAGTACGTTCTGAGACCCATAGAAATTAAAATTGCGATCTCGAAACATTGCGTTTCCAACCCTAAGAACTAGGATGGAACGCCTCTCTATACTAATACTTTCATCAATTGTCTTATCTCCACACCGGTACTCAACAAGAGGAACACTGCTGCTTGGTGGTAGGTTGGTAGTGGTAGGATGGTGGTAGCGATGGGCGGATCCCACTCAGTTTAATACGAGTATATTCTTTACATTTAATATTTACGGATGGGTCTCTGCCTACCCCTCTGGGAAACAGGCGTGATTGAATATATGTATGTATGTATTTAATATTTATAATCTAAATTCGTCTCTTTACTCCTGAAACACCTTATAAGGGTCTCTCCAAACCTATCGACGCGGAAACGGCTTGAGCCGGTAAGAAAAAGTTTTATTTATGTCTATGCAATAAACGACGTCGTTCCGTTCGCAACGCCGATTCCAGCCGTGCCGACCCGAGCGACGTCTTTTTCATTCTTACTGGAAAGACATAAAACTTTTTCTTACCGGCTCATGCCAGTTCCACGTCGATAGGTCTGGGGAGACCCTTATACTCGTAGATTGAACGTAACTTTAAAATGCATAAGATTTAGATGTGACCAATTTACTTCTTCAGATCTCGTGTCTGCTCTGATCTTTTGCCCTTGATGCACATCATTATGTATAATAATAATCAGCTATTCTATAATGTTGCAATGTATTCGGGATTTTATATTAGCAATAACCGCAAGTACAAATAGGTCGAGTCCATACAAGTTTTTGTCGTATCGTAAAAACATGAAGCGTCAAAACATTAGCTAAATATAGGCATTTGCGATGATTGTCGACCTTGCGAGCGAAGACCGACATATCGATATTGCTGTAAAGCTTTGATACATGCGCCGTAGTACGTATGTATCTGGTCATGGTAGGTGACAATTCGGTGTATATTACGAAGTCAATGGGTTTGTACATCTCTGCTTTAAATATAAGTTACGCCATGTATAACGAATTAATACTTTCAAATAGGTGTTTGATAATGATATAGAAGCCACAAAAGCAACATAAACTACAGCTTTCTGTTTGCACATTATTTTAATTTATTTCGAACGTGACTTTAAAGGTTTTTTTTACTCATTGATTGACAGTCTAAAAAACAATACACAGCCTCAGCCGGTGGGTTTATAAACACAAAACTTTGCCCAGGAGTTTTTCATGAAACGTAGATAAAAATTGGAAATGCTCTCAGCACAGAGTTGTTCATGATGAATAGACGTGTATTGTAATAGACGGTAATTGGCAAAAGCTAGCATAGAGTATTTATTCTATCTAAGTTTTCAAGGTTGGCGTTTGCACATATCTATGGGCATCAGAAACTACTTAAGTACCATTACTTTTAGTCTACCCATCAGCCCTTACTGTCAAGTGGATTAGAGCTGTAATAACAGCAACAACATAATCAAGATATGGAAGCAAGATTGCTTGATTGAAAGTAGAATATAGACTGAGTGTGCCTCTATGTCCTAACAACAAACAACAAACTGTCCAACGAAGATTAACAACACGTTAACAGGTTCAAATCGGGTTCAAATCCCGCCGAGGTTGGATATTTATCCAGAATGTTTCCAGAGTCTTGGATGTTTTCTATGTATAAGTTAACGTTCTCTAGTACCCAAAATACAAGCCTAGAGCTTAGCCTAGGACTACACTGAATTGTGTGACATAGTCCCCAGATTTATTTTATTAGTTATTTATAGTGAGTAAAACAGTAGCTGTATAAGTTTTTACTACCATGTGCAATAACCTTATACCTAAAGCATCTGCGGTAATGATGCAGAGTATTATGTCAAATTATTTCATAGCGATCGAAAAGTCAAGGCGAATGATTGTGAACTGAGAGGTAATGATTGTGAGCCATTGAGGTAAGAAGATGCGGCAGTCATTTTGTCATTGTTATTGTTTTCTAGTTCTAAGCTTTGTTTTTATAATTGGTCCATTTTATGTTCAAGGGATAGTTTGATTTTTTTAACTAATACTAATATACTAACATATATCTATATTAATTAAATTTGTCAAAGCTAATTATATTGCTTCTTTTAAGGTATAAAAATTATCGTTGTCATAGTAGTCATATATTCTGGGGGTTGCAATAAAATATATGAAAAGGCCCGTGCGATCTACTTACTACATAAACATCTGTTTTTTTTTTAAATGTTTTTACTATTACTTATTATGTGCCCCTTGCAAAGGTTTGGGATAAACATAAGCCTGCAATCGAAAAAAAAAAGTTGTACGTCGAAGTTTATGGCCCTTAGTACGGGTTTAATTTTTATAATGTTAACAACATTGTATATAAAACCACGTAGACGGACCACATTAAATATTAACTGCCACATCCACTCACAGATACCTAACTTCGTAACCGTTGAGATTAGCGGCGTAAAACGCGCTCGCGCAGCTGGATGTGTCCTTAATCTTAATGCTCTGACATTAGTGCTCGTGTCACTCGCTAGAGTGGCCATCATTTTGTGTCAAACAGGGACTTTATTAGTTTGTTGACAAACCGAATTAAAGGCGTTTTCGAGGCGAGACGAGGCGGCGGCGCGAGAGAGAGCTGGCAGTATCTGCCAAGTATTAATGCTCGAAAACCTGCCAAGTGCCTGTCATTGCAATGAAAGGGATAGACCAATATAGGAGTGATATTTCTTTTCTACTGCCAGGAACTTATCAGGATGTGAACATCTTCCATACAGAATGAAAGCAAACAACGATATTATTTAACAAATAACTAAGTGAAATGCTAACATAATAACGATCAATTTAGGCTAGTTAGTAACTTATAATCAGATCATAGGGTTATAAAAATGTATACCCTTTGAATTAAGAGTTAAGTGTCCATTATTGGTGCCTTCAGCTAATAGTGTCCATTCGTGCTGTCTCTCTAGTGGTACTGATTTTGAGTTGTGTGATGAGTAGAGTCGTAGAGATTGCTCATGTATTAAAGTTTTTATTTATCAACTAGCTGTTGCCCGCGACTTCGTCCTCGTCGATGTCATTTATTTATTTAATTGCTCTTGAACCCCAATAAAGTGGGTTCAAGCAATCGCCATACCAAATTTCATGAAGATCGGTTTAGCATTTTTATCGGGAAAGCAAAACAAACATACAAACAATGGTACTTTAACATTTATAATATTAAAATGGATATAATATACGTATTTATATCATTGTCTAGTAGGTACAGTTAAAAGTACTAATATCTATACGGCCCTCGCGCCAAATATATGTAATATAGATCTTATTATCAGTAGCATAAGGATATGTACTTGGATAGTTTTGACTAAGTATATCTATTTATGACTTTGACTGAACCTATACAGAGCTTACCTTAGTTTGGGACTAGGTCAATGGTTCTTTTTTTTCTGCTGTTCCTAAGAAGTGGTCTCTTCCTAACCCTCTGGTAAACAGGCGTATGTATCCTATTTCGAAGGCATCAAATCATGGCTACCGCGTATGATTGACGCGACCTCAGCGATCGTATTTGCGGTAGCGTCATTACGGCCATCTTGTTTAACACTCGCTATAATTTGTAATACGATCGTTTTTTCCCATCGGACCTTGAACACATTGTTGTGGGCTGGGACAAACGTTTGGACCAATGTTTGGTTACAGCATTTTTAGTGGTGGTAGGACCTTTGGCAATGTCTTTATAGCTACCACCATCTCATCCCTGTATCCTGCCGCCAAGCAGCGTGTTTGTGTTACGGTGTGGAGATAAGGCAAGCGGTGATTTTTTTACTTGTTGCCTTAGCTGAAGGAGGGGGGGGGGGGGGGGCTGACGACACGTAACTCTACCTTTTTGCGGTCAATATTTCCTAATCGGTCCATCATGTCAGCCGAAAGACGTCCACTGCTGGACATAGGCCTCCCCGAAGGCTCTCCACTCGGACCGGTCTTGTGCTTTTCACATCCACCGCGGTCCCGCGATCCTGACGAGATCGCCACTCCATCTTGTTGGAGGTCTACCTACAGCTCGTCTTCCGGTCCGCGGACGCCACTCCAGAACCTTCTGACCCCATCGGCCATCAGTCCTGCGAGCAATGTGCCCCGCCCACTGCCACTTCAGTTTTGCTTTTCTTCGAGGGCTATGCTCGGGGTTTCTCTGCGTGATAAAATCAGAAATGATGATATACGCAGTAGAACTAAGGTTACCAACATAGCCCAAAGAAGCGGTCCACTAAATATTAATTTTTTTTAAGACCTATCCAATGCTACCTCACTTGATGTAATGACGTAAAAAAACCTTTGCTTTATTTGTACGGGAGGTATTGTCAACCACTTTAATTATTGAGCTCCTATAGAACCCTAAGGTTAAGTCTAAAGAAATATATTACGTCAAAATTAACGATTGTCATTCTGTGACAGGGTTTAATAGATGCTCAACAATTAAAGTTGTTGACCGTACCACAGTCCGTGGTATAAATAGTTATATATGCATAAACAATCAGTAAAAGACAGAGAGACAGGCAGACGGACTTGGCGAATATGAGGGATCCCTAGTTCTACTTCGAAAACCTGAAAAGGTCGACTCGTAAGAGGAGATAAGAAATATGTTTACACAATACGTAACCACCAAGCACACTACTAATGAAAGCCATACTAAAAAGTCTGTCACGACCTCATCGCCCGCGCATCTCTCACACGTCATCGATCGCAATTGATCTGTTGTACGATTCGAAACAACGCCGGGTTATCTACCAGTAAAGAGAGAGCTCTGACTGTTAAAATAGGAATATCGGGGGACCACCCATCAGGTGTCAAGTAAGTCTTGCTAGTAGGTGTAAACCATATAATACCAAAAAAAAAACAGTGGACAATGTCACACCACTTGACCTAGTTCCTAACTAACAAGGAAAGGTACCCAACTGTCTGGCTCCGATTTTGTTGATTTTGATATAAGTTTAAAATAACTGGCACGTATTTTTTTTAGCGGCCTAAATTCAACCTGTTGGGAGAAATACACCTCCAAAGTACTGAAAAGTTACTAAAGCCTCTAACTTATATAGTTTTTTTTTTATTGCAAGTTTCATAGTGGTTTGATTATAAATGTTTAAGAAGATGAAAAAATAACGAGCTCGTGTTTTGTTATATCGACTAAAGCTAATATTTAATATATTTTTCTCCCAAAAGGTTGAGTTTGGGCCGCTAAAAAAAATACGTGTATGTTATTTTAAACTACTCTCCAACATATATCAAAATCAACAAAATCGGAGCCGGACAGTTGGGTACCTTACCTTGTAACCTTTAGGCTTGTACTGTGGGTACTAGATAACGATATAAATACTTATATAGAGAAATATAATTAAATAAATAGAAAATATCCATGCCTCAGAAACAAATAATCGCGCTCATTACACAAATATCTGCCTTTCCGGGATTTGAATCCAGAACCGCTAGCTTCGTAGGCAGGGTTACTACCAACAAGGCCAACGCATCGTCGTATGTTAACATTATGAATTATACTAACTTCTGCCTACTACTTCGTCCGCGGTTATCGACCAATCCGATCGATTTAGATTATTAATTCATTATTTTCCAGGATTAAAAGTAGCCTATGCATAAATCCAGGGTATCTTCATTCCAAATTTCATCCAAATCCGTGCAGCCGTTACAGCTTGAACGAGTACCAAACTAACAAACACACAAACCTTAGCAATAAGCGATAGTTAATTCACAACCTATCTTCTCTAAAGATCAAGGCCTCTCACATGTTGTTTTAGACTTCTAATAATTTCTTACTTTTAGAGTCTTAGTGAAGTCAAACAAACACACATTCCAACTGGAACTAAGTTGGTGCTTAAACATTTGCAATCGCAAGACTGCAATCCTAAGACGCAAACGCGCTGCCAACCCAGAGGACAAAGGTGGAATGTCTATGCGTCTCACCGGCTGTCTCATCCCGGTACCATTCACCGTGTCGGTTGCACTAAAACAAACAAAAAACACCGTAATTACCTACCAATGATACCAAAAACAAATTCAACTTAACAGCTCAAGCAACGCTGGCCCACTAGCGAAGGTCGTATATTATTCATACATCTACGATCACCTCCACACTCCCACGACCTCTCGGGTTCATAGGCAAATGAAATCAGATGTATCAATCACACAACAATCACTGTGTATGTGTGAGTGAATTAGGTCGTGTCTATGACTAATCGAACACAATATAGGTACTGAATCGTTGATATGTTGGACGTGACCTTAGGTTTGTGAACGCTAATTTTTGATTTGCGTGTGTTGAAAAATACGATGTTGATTGCTTCATCAGGTTTTAAACGTATGATTAGATGTAGACTAAGGTTACACGTACTACATTTTATTTAAATGATTTGAAATTTGTGTAGAATATTACTCTATTTGTCCATCAATTGCCGATTATAATGATTCATTGTTTCATGATATGATATATTATATTATATCGCAATATCTTCATCAATGTTTAGGATATTATTTTACGCTTTACGCAAGTATAAAAAAACAGTTGATCTTCTAACTAAAATGACGTCACGTCAGCAGTCTTGAGCAGGTTGATTTTTAAGAATGGAATGCTGGGAAGTTTAACCCGTTATTTTTGAGATAGGTAGGAGTAAATTGTATGTGTGGTGTTCTTTCATAGGTATGCGATTTGTTTTCTGTCGCTCTAGACGGACCCATTTTGAAACACTTTATAATATTTTACAGCGTCACAAATAAAGCAAATATATTTTGTTTTTTAACAAAGGGTTCCACGTAGCTTACTTTAAATACAAAACACACTTAAGCAGGTCATCATATTTCCACCATCTTGGATAATAATTCTTAGATTCAAACTTACCTATTTTAGTTCATTCCAATTCCCATAGACCTAGGGCATGAATATAGCCAAACATAATAACAGTACTCGGGTACCGGACGATTTGGTCGGCATACGCTGAGCTATCTAGACCCTTTCGATGTGTTTCAAGTTCACATGCTGAAGACATGGAGCAGGAATAATGGAGAAAACATAAAATTGATTAAAATTCTTGAAAAAATTATTCCACTAACTAATGATTTTTTCTTATAGTCTGACACATTCTTAATAAATGTGTCATCATCATCAGCCGCAGAACTGCTGGATAAACGCCTTGCCTAAGGTTTTCCACAACGATCAGTCCCCTGTTGTTGTCATCCAGCGGTTTTCCGCGAAGTTTATCAGATCATCGGTCCCGATAAAAATGTGTCGACATTTTAATGGACGCCATTATCCAAGTAATGTGTTATGAAAGAGAACATTTTCGCACGCATTTCTGAAACCTTTTTAAAATTCATACAACGTTACTGTATTTATTGTCTACTTGGCTAACGTTAAATTTTTTTTTTTTAATGGCGGGGAACAGGGAAACGAATAACGCCATTAGATAGTAAGTGCATCTGAGACCCATAGACATTAGCAATCACAAGACTGCAGTCCTTAAACCGCAAATGCATTGCTAACGCTGAGGACCAAGATGGAATGCTCTATGCTAATTGTGTCACCGGAACACAATAATTCGACTGCTGCTTGGTGTCCGATTAAAGAAAAATAGTGTGGTAGCATCCAGACGGCAGTACCTACAAGGTCGTATCGTATCACCAGTTTCTACCAGTATATTTTTAAAATTCGAATAAATCAAACTCCCACCTCCATTAGTTTCTGCTCCATTGCCGTAGCCTGGGCTGCCCACGCGCAGAAAGGTCGGCGATGAGTCGCACGCTCCGTAATAACCTGCCAGTGTTCCTACGGCGCATACGCAGCCATACTGTAGCCAGATAAAACTGACCCAGGTTGGGAACAGATGGGCGTATTCGGGCGTATGAAAAGCCATATTTAAAAATCTCTATCTCTATCTACACTTTATAATAATGATATTAAAAAGAGGAAGAATTTGATTGTTTGTTCGTTTGCATTGAATAGGCTTCGAAACTACTGGCCGAATTTGGAAAATTCTCACACCATTAGAATGGTTTTTTTTATGGCATAGAGAAGACAAACAAGCACACAGGCCACCTGATGTAAGTTAAAACTGTGACCCATCGAAATTCGCATTCACAAGACTGCAAGCCTAAGACTGCAAATGCGTTGCCAACCTTGAGGACTAAGCTGGAATACCTCAATGCTCGTCATTACACCGGCTGTCTTATCCCCAAACCGGAACACAACAATGCGAACACTGCTATTCGATGGTAGATTAATGGATAAGATGGTGGTAGTGATCTGAAAGGACCCTGCACAAGGTCCACAAACCCGCAAACGTAATGAACGAGAATGTCAACAAATACGTTTTGAACGATAGAAAAGTAAAAGGTTAGTAGTATTTGCATCTTCACCTGTATTATAGTTTTTTTTTTACATACAAGTAAATAAAAGTTAACAATTCAAACATGATATGGTTTTTACCACCTACAATCTCGGCCCAGTACGTTATCCATAATTTATGTCTAGGTACTTATGTCTAGTTTCATGGCACCTTTTGCCCCATAAGGAACCTCGTCACGGACATAATTTACGCCTTTTCTTGACAATGTAACACACTAGCTGCATAAAGAAAGTATCTGTATGACGGATTTTTACAAACGACGATCGGCTTACGACTTTTAGAAGCATATTCACTTACAAACTTAAATTAACGGCGTTGAATTGTAGTGTTTTTTTTCTTTGTTTGGAGAAGGAAAATAAAGACACACCCACCAGGGCCTATATTCCACTTGCAATGGTTTTGTTTAAGATGTGACCGACTTTACCATCCAGATAACAAAAGGAGAAAAGACAAAATGGAATAGGTCCAGATGGTAAAAAATCGAGGTACATACCTGCAATATTAAGTAAGCAAACCTCATACTGCAATTTAAAAACTGAAAATGCGTTGGTAATTGGCAACGTGGCATAGGGAATTCCATCTTAGTCATCAGAGTTGACAATTCATATGCAATTTTGCAGTCATCATCATCATCATGTCAGCCGAAAGACGTCCACTGCTGGACATAGGCCTCCCCCAGGGGTTTCCACTCAGACCGGTCTTGTGCTTTTCGCATCCACCGCGGTCCCGCGATCCTGACGAGGTCGTCACTCCATCTTGTTGGAGGCAATTTTGCAGTCACTTTATTACCATTTACCATTGCAGTCGAAACTATCATCGTTTGCGTTCTTCAAGCCATTAAAACAGATTCAGAAAAAAGTAACGTCGTGTCGGTTACGCTCCGTCGCCTGTTAGTCCCACATACTCCCATATAGTTCGCACCGAACTCATTTGCCTGTAAACTATAAATTTAAATTTTACAGTTTCTGTTGCTAACACCCATGTTTAAGGGCTGTAAACCGAGGCCATTATGTATGAGCTCTTATTCTGTAATAGGTAATTTGTCATAGCTTTCTAGACTATACGTACTTGGTGGAGTTACTAAGTATAGTAGTGGTGTAAAGTCAATAAATTAAAAAAAAACAGGAGACTATGTCACACAAATTGAGCTGGTCCCAAACCTAGCTCTAGGCTTGTACTATGGGTACTAGACAACGATGAAGATGAACATACTTATATTGAGAAATACATAAAAAGATAAAAAAAGATAAAAGATGTTTATTCAGTAACTAGGCCGCACGGGCACTTTTACACGTCAAAATCTACCAGCGCTTCGCAAGAGACCACTGCTGAGAAGAAACGCCGCAAGAAACTCAACAGTCAGTCATTTTTAAAAAAGGTACTACTTATGATATTATACTATTATAAAGCTTAACCTAGCATGATATAAAACAATGAATTTAACATAAAATAAAAATAAAAATAAAAAACATTCAAGCGTAGCTTGTGCAAGAAAATGTGTCAAAACTAAGAATTTTCATAGGGAGTAATAAGTAGTAGTAATAAAAAAAATATTTATATAAAATATGTATATATATTAAAAAATACATATATACTTTCCTATGACAGTGCAAGACAACCACCACAGTTTCGATACATTCTCCTACAGAAACCGTGTCCCCATAGAGAACATCTAAGACTCAGGAACAAATTTTCGCACTCATGAGTGTTGAAACACAAATATCTGCCCTACCCGGGATTTGAACTTTATCAGTATGTTTGGCATTAAGTCAATTTTAGTAAAATTGTCGTCTGATTTTTTTTTACCGTTGATATAGTTAGGTGAATTGAAGTAATGAAAAAACGCTCTTCTTTATTTGATTCTGTCTGTCTGTCTATTTATAAATCACTGTCGTTTTATTCATACTATTTTATAGACAATCTTAATAAAAACATCTTGAAATTATGCCATTGTATATATTGTAAGTTAATTGAGAAGTAATGATCAATATTTTGTCTTGTACTGTTATTCAACCTGTCGATGATACCTTAGTGATCGTTACTCGAAGTGTTTTTTTCTCTACTGTGTGCAATACGGAATTGTTGTCTAACGTGATTAACATAAATACATAATAAAAAATAATATCCTTGTGCTGGTAGATCAGCTTGCGGCATGATAAACATTTTCTAGACTAAATTTGTACAAAATGCGACGTACAGTCAAGAAATTAGATTTGTGAGTCACCTTAGTTCAAAAGTCAATATGACATTTACAGCAATAAGGCAAAATTGAGGAAACGGAAAATACAGTTTTTATAGGATTAATTTTAGATGATTAGTTGAATTAAACAAATTTTCATATGCATTGTATAAATTGAATAAAATAGTTAATCGGCCTACAGTACTAACCGCGTACCTAAATACCATACCTACGTAACCTCTACACTTAGGAATGGCATCATATTCTGGGGCAACTCCACTGACCGAGAATTGGTATATATTTAGGGCTCAAAAGAAAAGATAAAGATAAAAGATAAAATAAATTTATTTAGTAAGTAGGCCGCTCGGGCACTTTTACACGTCAAGATACTACCAGCGCTTCCCAAGAGGAGACCACTGCTGAGAAGAAACGCCGCAAGAAACTCAGCAGTCAGTCATTTTTTAAACTTATTTCATATTGCATATTACAATGGTATGTACAACTTAATCTAGCATTATATAAAGCTACAAGTATTAAATTAAATATAATATCAAATAACAGTAGTTCAGCAGGAAAACATGCCAAAAATCTCACGGGAGAGAAAGATAGAAAAGAATAAAATAAAATAACTACAACTACCTACTTATATATGTGTATATGAGATGGTGCAAGATGACCACATAAAAGTTTCGATATGTTTTCCTGCATCAACGGTGTCCCCCAGACAAGAAAAAGCAGGATAAAGCCTTTGCATTTGAACAAATGACTATTGACTAAGTTTCGGGTGTATGCCATGCATTTTTGTCTGTTAGATAGTCCTCGACCCTATAATACGCTTTAGACATTAACGACCTTTTCAAATATTTTTTAAGTGCTGGAAAGGGTAACTTTAAAACTACTTCAGGTAATTTATTATAGAAATGAATGCATTGACCAACAAATGATTTATATACTTTACGGACACGGAATTTTCGAATAGCTATTTTATTTTTATTTCTAGTATTTAAATTATGTATATCTGAGTTTTTGGTGAACGAATCTAAATTCTTAATAACATAAATAATATTCTCGTAAATAAATTGAGACGCTACAGTTAAGATATTAGTTTCTTTAAAAAGTTCTCTTAATGAGTCACGGGAATTTAAATTATAAATAGAACGAATGGCCCTTTTTTGTAACACAAATATAGTTTGTATGTCAGCTGCCTTACCCCAAACCAGAATACCATAAGACATAACACTATGAAAATAACTATAATAAACTAAGCGAGCTGTCTCAACATTAGTTAGTTGTCTAATTTTCCTAACGGCGTAAGCTGCCGAACTTAGTTTACCTGCCAGTGCAGCTATGTGGGGACTCCATTGCAAATTTTTATCTATTGTTATGCCTAGGAAAACCGCCCTATCTACCATTAGCAAACACTCGTTATTTAGAAAAATACTAGAATCTACCGGTTTAACATTAGGCAAAGCGAACCTAACACATTTAGTTTTCTTGGCATTTAGTAGCAAGTTGTTACTAATAAACCAATTATGTACTTTAACTAGAGTGGCGTTTATCCTACTGTAGTCTACGGTTTTTCTATCTACCTTGAAAATTAGTGAAGTATCATCAGCAAAAAGTACAATATCGCAAAGTTCATCTACTATTGGTGGTAAGTCATTTATGTAAACCAAAAATAAAAAAGGACCTAAAATAGAGCCTTGAGGCACACCTATTTTCACTGTAGCTCCACCAGATTGCGTTTTGTTTACAACAACTGTTTGAGTTCTATCACTTAGATAAGAAGACATAAGGCTTAAAGCTTTATTGGACAATCCATAATGTTCTAATTTTAAAATAAGGGTCATATGTTCCACGCAATCAAAAGCTTTAGAAAGATCACAAAATATTCCTATTGCGTCGCAAGATGTTTCCCAACTGTTATATATATATTTAATGAGTACCGATGCCGCATCAATTGTTGATCGACCTCTTGTAAAGCCAAACTGGTTATTGCTAAGTAGTTTATTTCTGTTAAAGTGACCTAACATATCCTTCAGCATTAGTTTCTCAAAGACTTTACTTAAAACTGGTAGTATGGAAATGGGACGGAAGTTCGTTATATCAGTCATCTCGCCTGATTTAAAAAGAGGTATGACTTTACTATATTTCATGAGATCTGGAAAGATCCCCTCTGATATGCAATTATTGTAAATTAATGCTAGATGGGGTGCAATTACATCTATGATATGAAAGAGCACTTTAACTGATGTGCCCCACAAATCTTCAGTCTTTTTTAAACTAAGCGATTTAAATATCTTTACTATTGAATCTGAATTTACAGGGCTGAATTCAAAGTTTATATTACATTTACTGACATTAGTGCAAAGTAATGATTGAGCTTCAACCGCGGATGATTTAAGACATTTCGTAGTATTAATTGCCATGTTGGAAAAATAATCTTCGAATGCTAATGCAACATCTTTATTTGACGTGATTGGATGGCTACCTGTGTTCAGGGTGACTTGATTATCACGAGTTTTTGATTTTCCCGTTTCTCTATTTATAATATTCCATACAGTTTTTACCTTGTTCTCAGATGATTTGAGTTTAAGACTAAGAAAAAATGCCTTAGCAGTTAAACAAACTTGCTTAAAGGTCCTTGAATATTTCTTAACATAATTTAGGAAATCAGCATTCTTATTGTCCTCCCTCTCTCTATATAGGTCATAAAGCCTATTTCTACTTTTATGAATGCCTGCAGTAGCCCATTCACTAAATCTGGTTTTCGACCTAGTAATAGTTTTAATTTTAAAATTGTTGTTAAATTGATGTAGAATTACGCCAAACAAGTCTTTATAAATACTATTACATTCATTCTGTGAAAAAGGTAACACTGAAAGATTACTCTGAACTTTATTTTTGAATAATTTCAAACGATTACTAGTTATAGGTCTGTAAGTTATTGTGTGAGGTTTTTGATAAAAATCCGAGATGAAAGATGCCTTCTGACCACTATGGTCAGAATTAAAACAATTAAATATTTCTTTATCCAAACAATCGCAGTTACAAAAAATATTATCTAAGCAAGTTGCACTACTAACACCTATCCGAGTGGGTTCAAAGAACAGATTACCTAAATTAAAAGATTTAAATAAACTTAGTAACCTAGTGGTATTATTTGACTTTTCAAGTAAGTTAATATTAAAATCTCCACAAACTATAACATGCTTCTGGCTATTACATGCTAATTTTAACACATGTTCCATAGTGGATTCAAATGTGCAAAAATCAGCCAATGGTGGTCTGTAAACACATATTATTATATAACTTTCTATTTCTGCGCATGAAATTTCTACAATCCTTTCTATCGATTGCTTTACAATATCCTTTCTTTCTTTGGATTTAAGAGTACTTTTAATAATTATAAAAGAGCCGCCATGAATGGCACTTTTCCTGGCAAAATAACTTACTAATTTAAAATTTAAAAAATCAAAAATTAATTGATCTTGTCTAAGCCAATGTTCAGTAATGCACATTATTTGTACATTTTCATTATCTAAGAACAACCCTATTTCTAGTTCTTTGCTGGAAAAACCTTGAATATTTTGGTGAATTAAATTTATACTCAAGGGTGTTTCCGCTGTCCTATAATTTAGTTTAAATCAAGAGGCAAAGCATTATTGCCAATTTTGGCTTGTTGGGGCTGTAAACTATTATATCTATTTGGTTCTACATTAAAAGCTAATAGATCAACCAAGGTCAAAATATGTTTCTTGGGCAAATGATTTTTTCCTGATGTTAGATCAAGGCGCTTTATAAATTTGTTTAAATCAAAGAAATGATATTTTTTATTAAAGCATATAGCATTATATATTATTGAATTAAAGTGAGCTATTCTATTATTATGACTAAAAGTGAAGTGAAGTGTTTGAGATCTGTTTGTGGATATTAATCAAGCTGTTTGTGGATATATTTTAGAAATGGCAATATATATAAGTACAACATTAATCAGTTTTCTGCTTTTAAAAGCATACGTCAGCAACATAAAATTAATTTTGTTCCGTTTAAAACGGCCTAACTCTCAAGAAGTGTATTGGGCATAGCACCGAGATTATATGATAAGTTACCAGATTGTATGTCCTTTTCGTCCAAATTACCGCAGTGTTTGAAGTCAAAAGTCTTTGACCAGTGTGTGTTGCAAGTGATGACTTACGGATCTGAGACGTGGGCGCTAACAATGGGCCTCATAAGGAAGCTCAAAGTCACTCAGAGGGCTATGGAGAGGGCTATGCTCGGGGTTTCTCTGCGTGATAGAATCAGAATTGATGATATCCGCAGTAGAACTAAGGTTACCGACATAGCCCGAAGAATAGCTAAACTGAAGTGACAGTGGGCGGGGCACATTGCTCGCATGACTGATGGCCGATGGGGTCAAAAGGTTCTGGAGTGGTGTCCGCGGACCGGAAGACGAGCTGTAGGTAGGCCTCCAACAAGATGGAGTGACGACCTCGGAAGAATCGCGGGAGCGCGATGGATGCGAAAAGCACAAGACCAGGCTGAGTGGAGAGCCTTGGGGGAGGCCTATGTCCAGCAGTGGACGTCTTTCGGCCGACATGTTGATGATGATAAGAAAATGTGGCATATCACAATTTAAAAGTCATTTTATTCCATAAACGAGTACCTCCTAAAATTATAACTAGGACAATATTTCGTTTTAATATCATGGTGTAGGCAACGCATGTTGCATGCTTATTTCATAAAACATTTGTATGCCTAATGTCTAAACATAGAGATAAATAATTTAAGACTGTACCATCCTTACTACCTGTTTCACAAATATTATATTTTTATTGATTGATTGATTGAAGGTTGAGTTTCCTATCAATTACAAATGACTTGGCATCTCTAACGACACTGACATCTTCAAGCGATTTTTCTTTAAAATGGGTAGCAAAATAACGTCCGTGACCGTCCTTATCAACTAAGTTTGTCAAACAAAATTAATTGGGATACACAATTTAAATACAACATTTTATATTTCTGTAACTTATGAAAAAGGTTATTGAAAATAGTAAAGTAGTAAGTGCCAGATGTGTTTCATAATCTTTAACCTTTTGGCCGCTAGATGGTATCGCACGAAACGTGGTAAATAATACTTATTCGCGAGTTGAATAGAAGGACGAGAATTCCTTCAAACGTTTGTATCAGTTATGAGGGCTGAGTCCAAGTTACAAGATGAAAGACCACTTTTACAACGCTAAATAAATATTACATACATACCACGCCTTCATCCCAGAGTGAGGTAGGCAGAGCTACAAAATTACCAACAACTGTAACAACTTGTTGTTAATTCTATAACCACATTTTGCACATACAGGCTAAGATGTTTTACAGTGTATGTTAGTGACAGGTTGCAAGCCCATCGCCTAATAATACTACAAGCCTTGAATTCCTTAGTCGTCTCTTACGACTTCCACGGGAAGGCATGGAGTGGCACTATTCTAAGCCGGCAACCACACATACATAAATAGCTTGATGCATTTGGATCGTTTAATTATGTTTATGCCCAATTTTAACTGTCGGATAGATTAAAATCTAGCAAACTATTGTGATAGCTAATGCTGTTTTGAGAGAGAAGATTTTTCCTTGAAACTGTTTTTTTTTAAAAGAACTTTAAATACTTGCTAATGACACAAGCATGAAAATAATGTTAATGTTAATAAGCAGAAATACAGTGCGCTCTCAAAAGGTGCTTCGTGTACGTCTTGTCTCTCATACGCTCTTACCCAATGAACCGAGTTCTGACAGACTGTATTACTACTAATTTATCCTAAGACTGTCCATTTTCAAATTCCTTTAAGCGTTCCAGTTTGTAAGTTAGACCACATCATGCGCATGCGCAAACAAACAAACAAAACAAAATGGCGTGCAGGGAACCGTGCGCGATGAATGGGACATCGCCCATTCACCGGGAATCGACTCCGATACCATCCCACTAGAAGCTCGGACACGCTCGCGTGCCTATCTTATTCTTAAGGATTTTTGCACTTTGTTGTGTATACAGAGCTTATAGTAAAGGTATAAAGTTAAAAACAAAAAGCTATCAAGTGCGCGTCGGGCTCGCGATATTCCAATTTTGAATCGGATCGGCGTGAGCCCACTTCACACTTTTTTTTGTATTTGTTTTGTTTCTTCAGCGTTTGTAATATATTCATACCTTAGGTATAACCATTTTTTTTACAGCCGCACGAATTGTGGTCTGTATTATGATAGAATTCAGCATTGTGTTAGACCAACGCGACGTTAGCAGGATGAGTTTGGTCTCAATCAAAGCTGTTGAAAGGTTTTCCAAGACATGGCTGGGAGCAGTGGGATATCATTGGCTGTAAAATAAAAAGTAAAAAATATAGCAGCCATTAAACGAGATGGATTGTTTATGAATTTTTAGCAGGCCTTAAATTCAAGTTATTATTATTTTTGCATAAAGTAACAACTTAATATCATAAAATCAACTGCTGTTTGGATAATGTCGTCAAAGTAATGTAAAGAAGCCAATTTCAACTTTAAATAATTTTAAGTCTATGACAAATCTAACCTCCTAAGTATAGTTTATTAAAGTGGGTTTAGCCGTTTAGTAGTTACGAGCGGACATTGAGTCGGACATATATACAAGTCAAACACATAACCCTCCTTTTGGGCTTTGCCGCAGTCGGGTATTAAAAGTACCTAATATTTATTCTCCAAAGTCAATAACACAATAATAAAAATACTTTAAATTTAGTGAACAACTACGGCATTATATTTAACTTACCTTCCCAGCTTCACTCAAGTTTGTATCATTACAGATTGATGGCCCGTTATATTGTTGTGATCGCGACATTATTCCATACTCGGTGACCAAATTGATAGCCTCAGCCCGACTCACACGCACTTGCTCGAGCTCTTAGGTGTCTTTGGCTTCTTATAAATAGGCTTAAAACGATTAGGGACGGGTTACATACTCCGATTAAGAGGGATGTGCGGGTGAAAATGACCATGGAAAATGCGGTAACGTTTCTTTTCACCAAAACCTAGTCTGATTTTAACGATTATTGAATTTTTAGTAGATAATTTAAAAAACGTCGCGTCGCTTCACAATCCTGTAATTAAACATTAAGAGGTTGCTAGCACTATTTATTTATTAATAACAGCACATTAGGTACCTCCAAAACGTTATGTTATAACCTAGTAATGTTCGCAATGGTGTTTTGCTGTGGAGATAAGACAACCGGTGAAATTACTATCAAAAACAGCTGTTTGTGTCTCTCAATCTCTCACAGTACCCTTATAATGACAGGTAAATTAAACATATTTTTTAATTATAACCAATAAACTCTGGGCGGCATGTAAGCCCACCTTATCAAACCTTAATGGCGCGCGATACGTCACAGATGACGATAAGACCACCGCGATATGCGCCTGCGCCGATACACGGTAAACGTGTTAGCGCCGTGTCCGCATTAGGAGGCCCTTTGGAATTTATTTTTATTTTAAGGCCTTTTTTTACCGACTGCCCAAAAGGGAGAGCAATGTTTTCATCATTAACACTGCTGGAATGTGTTTTTATTTTTGCAGAATATTCCCCTCATATTTCAAGTCTCCAGGTCCAGCGGTTATGACTGTGCGTTGATCTATCAGTCATCCAGAGTTTCTTCTTTTAGCGATATAGATAGATAAGCAAAATTCAATGCCATTTCGTCAAGACGTTTTTTTTTTTTTTTATGATCGTATATAACCTGCCAGCTGCCTTCGAGCAGACCAACTAATTTACTTCTATCTTTAGTAAATCTGGCACTAGTCGATCAGGTAGGGTTACCTGCAGTGCCATTTGTGTTTTCAAGCTGCGCTCTGCGCCGTGACTTCACCAAATGGCCGCAACGGAAGACCAGCGCTGGCTCTGCCAGCATCACGCTGAGTTGCGACCATTTCGTGACAAATTATAATTTTGTGTTCTAATTGGTTTGTACTAATTAATGTTTACACGTCACGAATAATTTTTTTTTTTCTTTTCTTTTTTTTTCTCTGCTGATAATTTTACTACTGAAGACATCAAAATATGATTGTGCTTTAACGCCATTTTTTTTAGATCAAACCGGCAAACAGCCCACCTGATGGGAAGTGGTAACCGCCGCCTATGGACATTTGCAACACCGGAGGCGTCACCACTGCGAAATTTAATGATACCCTTTTTGAAAAACCCCAAAGCGCATTGGTAAAAATTCAGCAAAAACCTCATTCCAAATTCCTATAGTACGCGCCATAAACGTTCTAGAGAACCGGCGCGTAGATGAGCGCAGTGACTCAAGAAAATGGGAATGAACATCTTGCCGATGACGAGGAGTGCGATGGTAGAACGAGAGCGTTGGCACCCAGTCTTAACAGTTCCTCGGAACATCCCCTATTATACAGACGGTAGAAATTGCAGAGCGATGCAGTCTCTCTGGAGGCTAAGCATCCCTAAACGATCTGAAAACTGTACGATCGTTGACAAAGCAGACAGCACGTCTTTGTGGATTAGAGAGGGTCAAGCTGATACGACATAGCCCGAAGAATAGCTAAACTGAAGTGGCAGTGGGCGGGGCACATTGCTCGCAGGACCGATGGCCGATGGGGTCAGAAGGTTCTGCAGTGGCGTCCGCGGACTGGAAGACGAGCTGTAGGTAGGCCTCCAACAAGATGGAGTGACGACCTCGTCAGGATCGCGGGACCGCGGTGGATGCGAAAAGCACAAGACCGGTCTGAGTGGAAAGCCTTGGGGGAGGCCTATGTCCAGCAGTGGACGTCTTTCGGCTGACATGATGATGATGATGATGAAGCTGATACGGCAGACCATTATGTTTAATCACGTAATTTTTTAACCGTCGACTTTAAATCAGGGTAAATTTATAACAAGTTTAACTTGTATATTTGTAACATCTTATCTACCAAACGGTTCACCCGATGCGATGCGATTCGGATGCGTTTTTTTAAAGCTGACTTGATCAGAATCTTACTTGGTTTTCATGAACATTGGCTGGGATATAAAAAAATCGGGGGTTTTCACTTTTTTAGAAAATAGAAAATAGAAAATAGAAAATATTTATTCGACGATCACAGGAAAAAACAAATAAAACACAGATTAAATTTAACATTGACAAAAAGAATGGCAACACAGAAAAAAATAATTAAACAATAAGGAAAAAGAATTTAGTAATTTTAGCATAATGTTGCCATGGGTGATTCCTGTCGTCGAAATTGACACCACTCAGCACTATGTCACGGCCTGAACCGCGACGCTGATTTTCAGTGGCGCCAACGTGACACACGAACGAAGAGACAGCGGTTGCCCACATATACACTGATTTAAATAATAACCAATAAGAGAATACAATATATAGTAGAAAAATGGAATAGAGGAGTAAAATATAAATATTCATAATATTCATACAAATAATAAAAATAGGAAGGCAACTGAGCACAGGAGACAAGGAAGTTTTAAGTTAATACATTACGATACTGGGGCTAATTCGGATTACTGGTCCCTAGTTTTGAATACTGTAAACCTAAATTTATAAACGCCAAAACGAGTTTTAGACGTTTTTAAATATTTACTAAGATTTTACAAATATTTAAATTTTGAACTTTTGTTATAATTTAGGGAGAGAAGATGGCCGATTGAAATATGTCCAGCTTTTATTATTGTTTTATTATAATTAATGATTTAAACTACGCACTTGACACTACCAAAATCACTGTGGAATACCGCGGTGGTCCGCCATTAATAAAAAAGAAGAAAACACTCACTACTAACTTTACTGCCGTATAGATTCAAACCTGGCTATCACGTTGAAAAAGTTAACGATAAGCTCTCTCAATTTGAACACGCGGTAAATACGAGTATGAAAAATATTTCTTGTCGCCTACAATTGATTGTGCGATATGGAACCTTTTCTTTGTAAACCAAGAGATACTTACTAAAAGTGTGATAACTGATATAGATTCAAAATATTTTATATTATCAAGAAAGCTTCATTCTTATGGATATAAAAACAGGAATTGCTTTTGTTTAACAAATTTTCTAATTATGCAGTGCGTTTTTTTTGTTATTAATTATAAGGCGGCTTCATAAAGTAACAAAAAAATTACAAACCGGCCAGGTTTCCATACCAATCTATGAGGTTTTTAATTTACAACGTCAATAGATATACACACTGAAAATTCTTACTGTCTATCACGGTTCATGAGATACAGCTCGCTGACAGACAGACGGACGGACAATGAAGGCTTAGTAAGAGGGTCCTGTTGGCACTCTTTAGGTACTATCAACCTAATGTTCCCATGGAACGTTGTCACAGTGACGTTATAAAAGCAATTTGTTTCACACTTTTTATGACTTGACTTGAATCATAACGTCACTGGGACACAGTTCTATGGTGGGTCAGGGTTCAATTGGGCTGATGGTAAATTTTTTATGAGTAAAAGGAGGCAGAGGGACACGTCACCTGATGGTAAATGACCATCGCCAGCCTAAACGCTAAAATGATAGTTAACTAAAGAGTTATCATAAATTATTAAGGATAGAAAGCTAGATTCTAATTAATAGCAAATAAAAATCCTATCGATACTAAAGTCCATTTATGCCTATCATAATAGCCTTTACTGCAAATAATCATACTTTAATAAAAATTATCCATAGCTGATTTCAGCTGGGAAATCAAAATACATCGCGTTTTGAATCTAAGTAATAGGTTATTAAGGACGGGTATATATTTAGCAGCTACGTTTTGGTTGGTGTTTAATAGAAAAAGATACTAATGTTATGTTTATAGATATTAACTGCAAACAGTTTTAATGTGACACACAGACAGTAAGCTTAACAAACATAGAACTTATTATATACACATACTTATAAACATAAACTCACGCCTTCATTTCCAGAGTAGGATAGACAGAGCTATACCAACAACTCGAAAAACTAGTTGATAATTCTGTAACCACATTTTGCACAAATAGACCAAGATATTTATCTATCCAAATATTCAAGAAGCAGACTTTATGACCAACATAAAAATAGACCGTTTTGTTAGAGCAAATTTCTTATCTACACCGTGTTTTTTTTTGATTTACGATAACTTCGGCATATTACTAGGTATATCCATAGAAACTAATTAGTAGATTAGATTTTTAAATATTGCAAAAAAAACATTTTTTTCAGTTTAGAACAAAATAATGAAATCTTTTATCTTTGGTCATTCTAAAAGGGCCTTTAGAGTTAACTAATAATTAGTGTCAAATACGTCTATGTTGGCGTGACATACACACACAAGTAAAGATAACACTTGACAGGTACAAGATTGTCACTTTAGATTGACGCGTATACAAACCTAATAATTTGAAACTCTTTACTCATAAGTATTAAAAGAAAATTGTTGTTATCAATTAAGAGCCTTTTGCACTAGTTTAACGTGATTAACTGATTAAATTTAAAAATTAAATATCTTTAAAACCGTTAGACTTATCATTTGTCTGTCTTTGGGAAATTTACTTTGTTTGACCTAAAGAACGTTCCCTTAAAGTTATCGTAAATCAAAAAAAACACGGTGTATAAAAATTTTATTATTGCTAAATATAGATTTCGATATAATATATCATTCAAATTTCGAACATCTCGGCAAAACGAAGAGATTTGATTTGACCTCTACTCTAATATCAGTCGAGATGACGTTTAGTTCGAAATGAATTGTCAATTTGCATACACATTTGATAAATATCGCACGTAAGTAAAATAGCGAACGATATGATAGTTGGAGCCAACTGTAGTTGGTCTCTGAATTAAAAAAAACTATAACAGCTGCCAGAAAACTTTAATGGCTAAATTTACCCCTTAAAATTCGTTTTCTCGTATAAAATTGTTCGATTTTTTGAATTGAAACCATAAAATGAGTGACCAAGATGATATAGATTTCTCCGGATATCCGTGACAAAGCAACTGACATTATAAAATAATTACTGTTAGTGGCCCTGAACAACGCCGCGATGCCGGTCATAATATGCGGCTCCTGAATGCATCATGGAACTTATGATATATGGGTAGATAAAGTAGAGTATGTAACTGTACATAATTTGGCATTAAAACACTTGTTTGATATCCTTCATTATGTGCAGTCACATAAATTACTATTACCAGTATATTAGTGACAGTTTGCAAGCCCATCGCCTAACAGTACTACAAGCCTTTATTCCCTTAGTCGCCTCATACGACATCCACGGAAAGACATGGAGTGGAACTATTCTAGTCCGGCAACCACACGGCATTGAATAATCTTAGTAAGTAAGAATACAGGTAAGTTAAGAAGAATGTTAAAGCATTCAATGTAGTCCTCACCTCAACACTGCACAACACGGAAAGTACCCAAGTTACCCAAAACAACCTTAAGACTGCAATGCAGTCTGCAAATGAGTTGCCGACCCTAAGGACTAAGATGGAATGCATCAATGCTAGTAATTTCACCGGTCTTCTTATCCTCACTCTGGAATATAACAATACGAACATTTATGTTTGGCGAAAGACTTATTTGAAATAATTGAAAAGGCTCATTTTCGTATCACAATGGAACGAATTCATAGAAAACTTAATTGCGTGAGCATGGCCAATATTTTGGACTTACTAACCCAAAATTAATTAAAATCGCTTGCCGTACGTCGCATCTGTATACCACAATATCATTAATGGCAAAAATTACTACGAAGTAATAAACAGTACCTACACTCGGAAACGGTTTATTAGGTTCGATATCAATGTAATTTGTGTGTCCGTCTATCTGTCCTACCTTACCTTACAAACCTGTTTCTGTTAACACTTCTTATCTTTGCGCTTCGCATCTAGACCATAATCTTTATAGACTTTTAATGGATATTTAAGTGACAATATTTCAGCATTTGCAGCTAAGCAGAATCGCAATATTAAAATACGTTGTTCTTTTTTCATGTCTCTATGGCTATCGAGCGCGCAGCTCACCTCATTTTAACAGCCATAGATATTTGCATTCTCAAGACAACAATCTCAAGACTGCAATCTCAAGACTGCAATCCCAAGACTGCAAATGCGTCATCAAGCCTGAGGACTAAAATGAAATGTGTATATGCTAGTATTTTCACCGGTGGTTTTATCACACCGGAACATAATAATGCGAACTCTGTTGCTTGGTAGGTTACATAAGACGGTGGTATCATTCCGGATAGACCCAGCACAAGGTGTTTTTATTTACACGATATACCTTCTAAGGTTGTCTGGATGAGATGAGAATCAACAAAAAAAAAACCTTTTGTTTAGCTGTGTTATTTTTAATTGGACTGTTTGTTTCTCTGTAATGTTTTTGTTTAATGTACTACAAAAGTATTATTGTATGATAAGGTTCTTCTGAGTATGTATAATCTGTGTTACGCATAGTTATAGCTAATATTATAAATTTAATAACCAATTACAGATATAAAATGTAACTTTTTATCATTAACAAAATAAACACGATTAAGAGTCATCAAACGATCGAATTTCAATAATTATCTCACTTTAATTTAATCGGATGAGTTTTGAAATTATGGGAATTGAGATTAAATATGAAATTTCGTTGACATTTTTATCTAATTATGATAATTTTATGAAAAGTTCTGTATTAAGTAAATCGTTTTTTTAACCGGTGATTTACTTGTCAAAGTGGTTGCCACCGTAATTAAATAGGTTACAAAGTCAAATTGTGTAGATTTCTTGCTGCGATTGTTTTTTTTTTAAATCTGAGCGGGTTCTCACATGATTTAACATTCGAATTACGAGTACGACTGACTCCTTTTTCCTTTTGTTTTCTTTCCCTTTGCCTTGAATCACTCTATATTTTAATGCAAACCACATTAAAATCAGAGAAGTTTGAAAGACTTGTCGTACATACAGAGGGAGAGAGAGAGAGAGAGAGATGGAGAGAAGCGACATAGTTTATTTTGTAATACTTAAGTTGACAATGCAAAATCAGAATTTCCCAAACTATCGGCAGCCGTACAAACTCTACAGATATTCAAATTTATAGTTCTATCATAGTTGTCGTTTCCGACTACGGCACCACATTTCTAACCGCAATTGACATGGGGGTAATTGGAGGGGGGGCACGGTTTCTGTGTTCCTGTAAAGGCTCCGGGATAGCACGCCGTGGGAACTTGGAGTATGACACGGTCTGGACTCAATTCTTGGAGGAATTATTGCAATCCACACTTTAAGGAAGTATCATCTTGAGTAGCATTCCCGTCTCAAGTTAAGGCTTACATTTTTTTAGATTCTGACGCCTTTTGAAAACACAGTATATTTTGCAAGTTTTATCAAAGTACAAGAAGTTCGGAATCGTCCAAAAATATACATATATTTAAAAAAAAAGTCAGGATAACAATAACAAAAAATGAGCATCTTGAGATCAGCATCTTACTCAAGATAAGTTCATTAATACAGATCTTGAAAAACTAATCTTGGCTGAGATAACCGTCTCAAGATACATCAAAGGATAAGCCAAATCATAACAAAAAGTCTTGCAAGACAATTTTCTCTCTAAGGTCTTTTTTTAACATCCTGAACTAGGAATCAAACCAGCAAGCTTTGTAGCCAGGGTCACTACCAACAATGTCGTCGAAGTGTGTGTAATGCCATCCAAACTGCGACATTTCTCGTATTACTATTCACAGAGGATAACAAAACATGCAATTATATTCACGCGAGCGCGGCCGCGTGGCGCAGCTAGTAAAATAATATGATATTGGTTGATATTGGTTTAATAAGAGACGTCGTGAAGCCGCGTTTGGAGCGCTCACGACAGTTAAGGGCGGCCACGGACTAGGCGTTTTCATTCTCTTAACTATACTGGAGTTTATTTTTATACCTACGATTAAACGAAGTTTTTAGTTTTATGTCTATCTTCTTTTTAGTTAGCCATTTGTACTTATTTCTGCGCAATAAACCCTAAATAAATATAAATCAATAACGTTGCGAGGCTAAAACTATATAAATATCCCGGACAGTATGATAATTTATTAATTTGAACGCATAATTCTGTTTTTTTTTAATTTACTCGCTCTTTTTTGCAAGAAAAGAACAGCCAGTCATCATATATTATTTTAGAAAAGCTTAAAAATATTTGTTAAGTAAGGAAATGGGCCGAATCTTAAGTACCCGAAACCGACGTGCGCGCATGACTCGATGTATGAATGTGGAAGAAGCGAAAGAGTTTTGTCAGAATCGTAGCAGGTGGAAAGAAGTTTTTTTTTTTTTTTTATGGCATAGAGGGCTACCGAGCACACAGGCCACCTGAATGGTAAGTGGAAACTGTGACCCATAGACATTAGCATAAGACTGCAAATGCGTTGTCAACCCTGAGGACTAAGATGGAATGCCTCTATGCTAGTCATTACACCGGCTGTCTTATCCCCAAACTGGAACACAACAATGCGAACACTGCTGTTTGGCTGGTTAATGGATAAGATGGTGGTAGCGATCCGGACGGACCCTGCACAGGGTCCTACCACCCGCCGAAAGAAGTGATCTACGCAGGCCTACCCCTCTGGGAAACAGGCGTGATTTAATGTAATGTCAAATTATTTGTTTTGTAACATTTTGTTGGCAAATATTTGTGCAATGAACGCAAGTATAATTGCCTGAGTCCTGTTTTTTAGTATGTATATCTTTGTCCAGTTCCTGTAGTAGAAGCCTAGCCTAGCTTACTTTTTAACAAGATCATTGAAAATTTGGTCCTTGAAATTTATTAATTTATCGTTTATTTACATTATAAACTAATTTAACCCAGAGGTCTAAATTAATTTAGTAAGAAAATCACGAAGGAGGATCTTGTTCAAAAGTTTTTTGGCATTTAAAAAACGTTACGCTCTCAGAAGCCCTTATTCCATCAAACTTCGGTTCCCCAGTATCGGACGGAAATGCGACATGAACGCGGGTCGTGGCGCGCCAGCCCAAAGAACAGTCAGGTAATAGAGAAGTCTGTGGAAAGATACCAGTTTACTGTCAAGTTTTGTTGATGATAAAGTTCCGTATTTAGTATTGGAGGGACATTGCGCAGGATCCGTCTGGATTGCTACTACAAACTAACCTTTTGAGCTGCCGTCAAACAGCAGTATTTGTATTGTTGCATTCTGATTGTGTTTGATATAAGTAACAGGTGTAACATTATTGATAGTAAGTCTAAGGTTATTTATCCACGGAAAAGTTTTTTTTTATGACAAGGAGTAAAGAAACGGGCACAAAAACCACCTGGTAGTAAGTGGAATCTGAGACCTAATGACATTTGTGTTCATGAGACTATAATCTTAAGACTGCAAATGCATTATAAACCCTGAGGTTTAAGATAAAATGCCTTTATGCTAGTAATTTCACTTATCCCTACACCAAAACATAGCAATGCAAACACAAACACTTTGTTACAGATATTTGTGACGCGCTTTTATTTTAAGTCTTGAAATGAATTTCGCGTCCGCTCTATATTCAAATATTTTTATAATCTGTGCCCACAGCTCATGAATGTTTTAATGTGGCCAGTTTCACGCTGCCGGTGATAATTTATTTGGTCGAACTGGCAGCTTCGAATAACGCTCGTGGATCCGATCTTATTCGAAATTTAAAAATATTTCCAGTTCACGGGGTTATGGAGGAGGAATTTATTACAGATGCAAAACTATACATTTGAGGATAGCAAGAAAGAATTTGGTAATACATGATATTTTAATCAAATGAAACTTTAATCCGAAAAGTTCTTGAAATGTAAATGTCAGACTTGAATAAAATGTTCTGTAAAAACTGGATTACATCGTATTCTATCTTCTATATCTTAAAAAACACACAAAACACAAAAGCAAAACACTACACACAAAAACAAGGCTAAGGCTTTGTACACAAAAGTAAAACTTGTTTTTATTAGATTTGTTTTAGTTTAAAAAAACTTAAAATTAATAAAATAACAGTGAGTTTTCTTGTGATTACGGGATTTATCTACGGTAAAAATCAAAATGCGGGGGCAAGATAACTTCATACTTAACTGGTCAACTCAAATCCAAACATTTGCCATTTATCGTGTGAATTCCCGTGACAAACAATTGACGTCCACATTTACAAATCAACCAGGTGTCAAAAAAGGAAGTGACCGTTACTGACCTCCTTCCGGTTGTTCTCACCATAGAGAAGATTGTGATGAGTTTATAATCTATGGTTACCGAACGGGCGTTGATATTATTACATTAAAGGTATCGAAATTGTGGGAATGATTTTATTGTTCTATTTTTAGTGCAAGGTGCCGATTACGAGCCGTGGGATCGGTTTAAGTGTAAAGACGATCAATTTGATGGTACCGTAGTTACGATTGTTGAAATTGGAGCCGTCAAAGACACGTCACGTCCGCTAATTTCAGTCTGTGTGATACGACTTTTTTTATTGACGAGACGATTCTTTAGGATTTAGTAATTTACTTCACAAGAAATAAATTTTACTTTGTTTTTAAAGTTGTAGTATAATGACTCAGCACTCAGTAGTTACAGTGAGATTGCTCTTAGAAGGTGCTTAGGATTGTAGTCTAGATTTGAAATAGATATGGGTCTCAAATTTAATTTGAATCAGGTGGACTAAGTGCTTGTATGCTCCTTGCTATATAAATACACTCAGGAGCCAAAATACTGGGTCAGAGTGAGTTTTTCATACAAACGAGACTATTTCGAAGCCTTCGTTCCTCGCCTGGGGTTGTTTTGAGTGAGGTTTAATGGAGGATACTGAGAGGTTCAATAGAGGAGGTCAAAAGTTCTTAAGATACTTAACTGATCGCACAACCAGTTAAAACCACAGCGGGAGAGTTTGGGTCAGCACTTGGATTTCCTTACATTTTATTGCCATTTTAGATGTTTTTCTGAACATGCTCAATTCCGGCGTTAACCGCAGATTTATTCAGTTGGGTATCATAGGCACTCTGGAAGTCCTATATTGATGCTCGAGGTATTCATCATCAGGTTTCACTAAAACCATTTCCTGGCGTGGAACCAAGGCTTCGAAATAGCCTCTTTAGTATAAAAAACGCACTCTGACCCGTTATTTTTGCTCCTGAGCGTAAACGTATTTACTTTGGTATTGGTTTTGCCGCCGAGTCGAATTTGATCAATTTTTCATGTTAGATTTTGATCCAAACGTTTTTTTGGTTTTTGGAATTTAAGATAGCAAATGTGTTGCCCACGGTGAAAACTAATATAGACTGCTACTTTGCTTTAAAATTTATTTACATCGTCATTTTGAGCTCTGTAAGTAAGAGAACTTAAGCTATAGATGTTTTCCTGCTGAACTACGCATGTTATTTGATATTATATTTAATTTAATATTTGTAGCTTTATAATTATAATGCTAGACTAAGTAGGACCATTGTAATATGAAATATGTTAAAAAATGACTGACGTCTTGCGGCGTTTCTTCTCAGCAGTGGTCTCTTGGAAAGCGCTTGTAGATTCTTGAAGTGCAAAAGTCTGTGAGGCCTACTTACTGAATAAATTTATTTTATCTTTATCTTTTTGATTATTAATAAAAACAACAACGGCACGTCTCTTAGTAGCGAAATCTTCAAAAACTCTCTACAACAATTAGTAGGTATATTTTGATGGGTCAGGTTCTTGGTCTGACCATGAACTAACGCACCTAATTAAGCATTAACTTTTCCTTCAAAATGTCAAACGTTCTTACAAAAAGAAGCCGAATAAATCAGAGAACGTCTAAGCAGTCCGCGAGATCTTAGAGACGTATTAAAATTGTAGAGACGAGCGCATGCGCGAACGGGCGCAGATAGATCCGTATCCGACTCACGGCGCAGGAGAGACTTATGTGGATAAGATCGTGATTATTGAAAATAATTTAAATAAATAAGTAGTTAGATAGACAGTTGGTGACATCACTAGCACTCTTTCATTCATCATCATCATCATCGTCATTTCAGCCATCAACAGTCCACTGTTGGATATAGGCTTCGCCCAAGATGCGCTACAAATTTATTTCTCATGTTTTTTACATGAAGGTCGCTTTATTTTCTCTTAAATTAGATCGTCTTGCCATCTTCCCAGAAGGACCGTTACGTTTACCAAGACGCGGTCTGAACACTAGAACACGTCATCGGTTCTTCGACAGATGCTGCCAACTCATTGCCGCTGCAACCTCCTTCTTTAAAACGCTATGTAGGATGTAGGTCACCTTGGTTCTCTAGTAAATCATTTTGTCGTAGGATTGTAGTGTCAAGTTTGTTGATGTCAGATCCCAATTACCATCCGGTGGCGCTATGCATCTATGATTATTTCATGACATATTTATTTGCAGTCCCATAAATGACCCTTAGACGCTCGGTTGTAAAATATGACGTCCGATATGTTGGTACCGAGCGAGTTACTTATCAAGAATTCTTCCCCCCCTGTTTGAATATTGTTTTTACACTCTAACAGGACAGCTTAAACTCCCTTTAAATTAAGTATTGGGGCAGGATTTCAGCAGGCATTGAAAATATTATACACAGGGTGATGTATAATAAAGGCGTATCCACAGTAAGCCAACAGCGAGCAATGCGTGGGCGCCGCGGCGCGGGCGCATCGAGCGCCGATAGCATTGTCATGGGAACACTGGGCCATATCCGGTCGCTATCGCAACAACGAATTTGCTGCCTGTTTGCAGTTTTAAACATTCTGCCTTTTTTGTTTGGGAATTCAACGAAGTGTTTTTAGGTTTATAGCCAGCTGGGATCCAGGGAGTGGTCATGACTTGACTGAGCCTACGAGTGTAATAAACACGTTAAATAATTTTGATGACGCGAACGTGTTGCAAATGTCCATACTCCATATTAAGCGGTGGTGACTACGTCCCGTCAGGTGGACTGTCTGCCTGTTGACCCGTCGATGGCAATAAAAAAACGACTCGTTTGGCGTAGTTGATGGTGACCCTTGCCTATGAAGCTAGCGGTCCCGGGTTCGACTATGTTTTAGTAGTACAAGCCTTGAGCTTAATTAAATTTGAACCAAGATCCATTGTTGTCAGTCCGTATTTTTGGAACCTGTAACCCGGTTCCGTGATCCGAATCCTGAATCCATTTTAAAAAAAAAGTATCTTTAAGCATCTTGGTCAACAGGTCCTACATTTTGACCTTAGTTTTTCATTGGAATCTTTGTTTGCGACCATGCAAACACTAATGCTTGGTGGCAGTTTAACGGGAATTATTACCTACATACAACAACTATGAACTCACAAAATGTTAGTAAATCACTTTATTAGAAAGGCATATCATTATGTCCTAGATTACTAAAATTCATCGCCAATTCCACGCCAACCCGAAACAGTGACGTTTGACATTTCGTGTCAAGTCAAATGTCATCCACAATCACACATTCAGTACCACACTCTTCCTTAACCATACAAAAATGACACATTTTACAGCCCTCGGCTTTGAATACAGAACATGTTCTATGCCACATTTTGTGGTTTCTACACAAAATGAGCTCATTTTTGAGTCGCTGGCACTATTGTAAACCTGCAGAATTGTTCGCGAAGAGAAATCACGATCTCATTACGAGTTTAGATGATTCGCAATCAAACAGAATGTTGCTTTGTATAATGTTATTTTGAGGAACGATGTAGAGAAACGATATTGTTTTAATATAGGTGCATCGCAGGATTTAATCTATTTTAAAAATTACGAGTTGGATGACTTTTTAATTAGGTTGGTTATAAAGAATATTGTTATCGTACGAGTGAATCGTCTTTTATTGTTTTTAACCGATGTCTGATGTTTGACTAAATAAATATTAAGTATGTTTTTATTTATTTTGACTTTAAAATTTTCAGGATTACTATTTCAGGTTGATGATGTTTGCTATTTGATACATTTTCTACCATTTCACTGGTGGTGTATGGAAAGTTTTTTTTTATGCTGTACAATTAACGAGAACACACACACACACACACACACACATATATACACAGACGCATCTGTAACGATCGTCTTTATTTACTGACAACTAAACTACTTGCATGTATATATCTTTATTTATTGCCCATAGGTGGATGTCTGTAATTGGCACTATTGCCTTGTTAATTTACTGTTTTTATGAATGGTAATGTCCTGTTGATATCCTTAATAAGTAAATAGATAAATTAATAAAGACAACAAACGAAAACGCTAAGTAATAAACAAGTAAATTGTTTTCTTTTTCGACAGGTCCGGATAACAATCAGCACAGATTCACAACGGCTGGATGCGCGAACGGCGCCCGCGCAGCCGTCACACGCCCACGTCCACAGCGCATGCTCCAACTATTTTTGGACTATTTCACTTCTATTCTATTGCAACATAAGGCAAATATAAACCTTCTTATTGTTATGAATGGTTACAATAGTCCCATTTTCAACCTCCAAAAAAATTGGATGTGTGTATGTTTGTATATTATTGCGTTTATCGTGGCTCCCAAACGAATTTTGACGCGTTTTTCTTAAAGCTAGCATAGTCAAGATTGTTCTTAGCAAAGTTTTAATAAAAATCTGTTGGACATATTTGGTATAGTTGGGTTTACCCTACAATGCATGACTTTTTATATTTGGAATACATCAATTCATAGATAAGTTAGTGTTCTATTTAGTTATGATAACTTCAGAGAAACATTATTATATTATGAGTCGGTATTAATATTTTATAGCACAAAATACAGAAAAAGAACCTCCATTCCAATTAAACTATCCTCATTTTTAGATGCTAAAAGGACACACAGATACATACGTTCTCTTTTTGCTTTAGGGATTAATAGAACGTAAGAAATAAGGACCATTTGAGTATTAAAGATTAAAAAGTTTGAATTTGCTCTAAGGTTATAAAATCTATATTATTACACTGAATGAAAAACCGTAACGTACGTAACCAACATTACATCACAGAGTGATTCACAAGTTATCCTTTAACCTTGTTTGTTGAATTGGAAAGCAATTACTTTGAGCCATAAGACCCACACTTGACGTGCGCCTACGCAGGTTCAAGATGGTTAAGTACCTAGTCATTTGAGTGGTCTTTATAAAATTTGGGCCTTGCGGGAGCTTCTAATTTGTATATCGAATATCGAAATGTTTCTATTGATGGGTTAATACGAGGTACTAAAAAAGGATAAAATGATGACCAAGATTAGCATATTTTACTGTAATCACACTAAATTATTCACAAAAAATGTAGTTCGTTGTGTATTTTCTGTATTTTTATACAAACTTTTCATGTAAGAACGTACGTACTTATAGAATTAACATTTACGTCCCATAAAAATGAACCCTGAAGACATAATTTTAACGATGTTAACAAAATTTGATGATTGTTTTGATGATGGCAAATCACAAAAAGTTGATATATCCTTTTAAAGGCCAGTTTTTTTTAGCATGGACTTATGTTTGAGATTGAAATCATTAGCAAAATACGTTTTCATAAACACTTTTTCGAAAATCGCTATCGAAAAAACAATATCACCGGTAAACCTCCAAAATTCGTTCGCTAAGAAGCGCATCCGACATGTGCTCTGTTATAGGATTAAACAAAAAACAACATCGAATACATTTGTTATTTACTTCCACCACTCTTAGCACAACTGAATAAAGTTCAAATTTGCATACGCAGGGTGCATCTAAATGTAAAGTTAAAGTGGTCATTAAGGTGTTTTTTAGTACAATAGAAATAATTAATCCAGTACAAGCCAAGGTCGATCTTTAGATATTTAATTGGTACAACTGTTTGTGTACAATGTGGGCGGTGTTAAGTAAGATTTTAAGTACGACTCGGTACTTAAACTTGAGTAACATCATTTTGTTTTTATTCACTAGAATTTAAGCTTGAATATGTAATTATTTAAGTTGCTTATTTCAATATACAGTCAGGAGCAAAAAAAACGGGTCAGAGTGCATTTTTCACACTAAAGACGCTATTTCGAAGCCTTTGTTCCTCGCCAGGGAATGCTTTTAGTGAAATCTGATGATGGGTACCCCGAGCATTGATACAGGACTTCCAGAGTGCCTAGGATACCCAACTGATTGAATTGGCGGTTAACACTGGAATTGTGCATGTTCCGAAAAACATCTAAAATGGCAATAAAATGTAAGGAAATCCAAATGCAGACCCAAACTCTCCCGCTGTGGTGTTAACTGATTGTGCGATCAGTTAGGTATCTTAAAAACTTTTGACCTCCTCTATTGAACCTCGCGGTATCCACCATTAAACCTCACTCAAAAAAACCCCTGGCGAGGAACCAAGGCTTCGAAATAGTCTCTTTTGTATGAAAAACGCACTCTGACCCGGTATTTTTGCTCCTGAGTGTATATTGTTCTGACCCTTCTCTCCATCACTTCTCTCTTCACTTTATTTAATTGCGCCTTTAACTGAACATCAGTTACTCGTATCTCTATTAAAAAAAAAAACTACATATTTATGGTTTTTTTACACTTATTTAGTTTATAAATATTCATTTTTCTACTATATTCTCATTCTATTCCATTATATTCTGCACTTGCAAAATAGAAATTGTTCCATTATGAGTATGAACTCTAAATCCAGAGTCAATATGTAAAGGTAAACGGAAAAAAAACCTTCTTGGCCACATATAGGTTAAAATATTTTTTCCTTTCGTTATTAGATTTTTTTTAATGCTAGATTCAAAGTAGAAAGCGACTCATTTGATGTTATATAATCACCATCGCCTATGGACATATGCCACAACAGGAGCGGAATTTCAGATGCCTACGTGTATATACTTCCGTCAACCTCAGTACTTTTTGTACTGTGACCGTCTGGAATAGCAAGACACGTTCGTACGTTTCCGTGAAAATATGAAAGAAAACAATTATGCTCTACATCTGTACAGCCTTTAAAAAAGAGTAAGTTTAGTATTTGAAGTCAAAAGTCTTTGACCAGTGTGTGTTGCCAGTGATGACTTACAGATCTGAGACGTGGGCGCTAACAATGGGCGCTAACAATAAGGGAGCTCAAAGTCACTCAGAGGGTTTCTCTGCGTGATAGAATCAGAAATGATGATATCCGCAGTAGAACTAAGGTTAACGACATAGCCCGAAGAATAGCTAAACTGAAGTGGCAGTGGGCGGGGCACATTGCTCGCAGGACTGATGGCCGATGGGGTCAGAAGGTTCTGGAGTTGCGTCCGCGGACCGGAAGACAGAAAAGCACAAGACCGGTCTGAGTGGAAAGCCTTCGGGGAGGCCTATGTCCAGCAGTGGAGGTCTTTCGGCTGACATGATGATGATGATGAAGTTTAGTAGCGACCACCAAAAATAAAAAAATAACTGACCGTATTAATGAAGACATACACATCACATATTTTAAGCCTAATGTTGAATAGCAAATCTGTACTCTGGAAAAATATATTAAACGCTGTTTTCTCGGAATCCTGTTGTTGTCCCATATTCTTAGTCATAATGTCTTCGTTTACATAAATTGAGAGTCCTAATTTTTATGTAACATGAAAAAAAAATATACAGAATTTCTGAAATATCTAACGGTAGAGCTAAAGTGAGTGGAAGGGTTGGAAGGGGCCACCCTATGCGTACTTTTTCGAATCAAATCGGAGAAATAAAGGAAAAGAGCCGAATCTTAAGTACCCGTGATCGAGTATGATTCGATGTATGAATGTGGAAGAAGCGAAAGAGATTTGTCAGAATCGTAGCAGGTGGAAAGAAGTCGCCTCTGCCTACCCCTCTGGCAAACAGGCGTGATTTTATGTATGTATGTATCTAACGGTATATAAATCTCAGTTAGGTAAGGGTTGATTTATAACATCCTGATAAAGTAACATCATCATTATGTCAGCCGAAAGACGTCCACTGCTAGACATAGGCCTCCCCCAAGGCTTTCCACTCAGACCGGTCTTGTGCTTTTCGCATCCACCGCGGTCCCGCGATCCTGACGAGGTCGTCACTCCATCTTGTTGGAGGCCTACCTACAGCTCGTCTCCCGAGTAAAGTAACAATAATTAACTTGAGATATTTATGACCTGAAACACATTATTCCCTGATGGTGACTTAAGCCTATTTGATAGTGGCCCTACGAAGCTAGCAGTCCCGAGTTCGATTCCCGGCTTGGGCAAATATTTGTTCCCGAGTCTTGGATGTTTTCTATGTATTTGTCTATTTAAGTATGTTTATCATCATCTATACTACCCATAGCCTTGACCTTAGTTTAATGTTTTTTTTCCTAATTTGAATTCCTTTGAATGTTTGTTTGTCCTAACGCACATAAGACCTAAAGCGATTGTCCTAACATTGTTTGGTCCAATATTGTTTGCCCTAACGCTGATATTATTTTACAGACCACGTTTTCACAAAGTGGTTGCATGGTTGAACATTTCGCAAGTTTGTACACTATGGTATAACTACTCCGATTAAGTATTAACACGTACGTACAAGCTATCAATAAATTAATTATAAGGTTATGAAATACCTGTAACATCTTTTAATAGCTGTCCAAAGACATAAACTAGGTAATATAACTTTATATTGTCACTCGCATAAGTTACAATGACCCATAGTTCAAAGATATCTGTTAAAACCACGCCACCATCGTTTTACTATTGAGACATAAAATTCAATCGCTCCATTGAAACCCGACCTTAAGTTTCGCAACTGAAATACTCGTAGTATCGAATAACATGATGTTTGTTATGTTTGTGTTATTAGCCAATAGTAGATTACCGGCCGGGAAAAACACCGTTACGGCCGTGCTTGATAGAGGTTTATATAGGGCTTCTCTCCAACAATGAGAGAAAATATAGCACTAATAATAACAGTTCCAAAGTTCATCGATCATCGACATAACTTTTAATGCTATTTATATTCGAAACTGGTCCGACTTAGTATGAATACACTTTACACACATTATAACATCGAGTTACATTCGAGTAATTAGCTCTTAAGGTATAAATGCCCAGGTTAGGGCACGAGCTTGCCAGCTTTGCTTTTTATTATGTACCTTTGCACACATAACCTTTTCTACAAGATTGAAAATTAAAATACATAGTCTATTGTAATTAGTTTAGTTCTATCTGTCGGTTTCTAAATTTTCAGCGACCACAAAGAACAGCCTAGTTAATTTATATTATTTATTGTTTGTTCATTACCTTGGATTTTTTGTTTGTTTGAAAATTAGTTTATATTAAAATTTATTCGGAAAAACGATGCGTTAGGACAAACATAATTCTCCTGTGACGCTACAAAATTACAAACAAATCATAGAAGTTACCGAAAATTATTGTCGGTAACAATGCCAGCCTGAAATAGCACCATTTCGCTCAATAAAACACGAGCTAAAACCTCTACTTTTACAAGTACCCCTATATTCCTAAGCCCAAGGAATACCGATCACTTTATAGTTATGCAGATTTTCGCGTCCACAAATAAAGCCATAGTTCATACGGCTTAACTTTAATTGCTTCCCAGCAAGGCACTAGTTATTACGATAGCTCTGTGGACGTATTCTGAAATAAACATGAACATAACTGCACTTTTACTGCATGATTATTTTATGTTATAGAATAGAATTACTTTTATTTAATGCAACAAGACTTATATTAACAAATACAAATACCGTAGTTAAGGAGATACCTAAATGAAGAAACGTTAACTTTTCCACTGAGTTACAAAAATTAGTTAAACTTTTATAAAGATAAATGGTGGTATCTCAGACAAGACTCCTGTAGCAAGTGCAAGCATATTACGAACGGGTGAGAATTGAATTTACCTTATTTATTGAATTTGAGATACTGCTTATTGGCTGCTTATTGAGAGGTAGTACCTATATATAAATGTATGACTAATTTTTGTAACTAAGCGGAAAAGATAACGTTTCTTAATTTTAGTCCTTAACTAGTTACAAACTTTTAAAGGCATACCCAACAAAAAAGTAAAATGAACAGAACTACTACCGAAATTAAAAATTAAAATAAATTAATATATTTAAAAAAAAAAAAATTTTTTCGTGATTTTCTAAAACTGAAATGTGTTTATGTAATGTGGCAATAAATGTTTTTGAATTTTGAATTTGAATTCCTTCTTTAAAAAGGTCGACAGATCTTAGATCTTTGGTTGTCTCGTAGGTTCATATTATAAGTAGGCTTATGGGCTTATTTACTTTAGCTGTGCGTTTACATTTCTTTTCTAAAGCGTAGACAAGGTAAACGACCATACAGGTCACCTAAAGGTAGCCTCTGTGACCCTTAGATATTTGCGAACCCTGGACTGCAAACGCCTTGCCTTGCTAAGGTGGAATACCATGCAATACATTTGACGCAACGGCAACACTTCTGATGCTTGAAGACAGGTTAAAGAGTTGGTAGAAGGTGGACTATCGGTAGCCATAGTAGCCGGCGCAAAAAAAAGTACTCTTGCAATTTGTATTTGTATGATCAAGAGGTCTATCACAATAGAATCCTGACCCATTACAGAGCTGTCATAGGGACATTATGATTCAAGTCGTAATTAATGTCAAAAAAAAATGCTTTCTAATACCACTGTGACACCTTTTTATGGTGGATCAGGTTTCCATTGGGGTGGTAGTAGGGAGCTAAATATAAAAAAAAAAACTTCTTCATGAGCTCTTCTTTTTAAATAACAGGGCGAGAAATAATTTAAGGTTACTTTAAAAAATTCAATGACGCTTTCAAAGTGATGATTTTGCGTAATAGAAATAACATAAGTTTTTTTGACGACACGCTGGCCTAGTTGATAGTGACCCTGCCTACGAAGCTAGCGGTCCTGGGTTCAAATCCCGGTAAGTGCAGGTGTTTGTGTGATGAGCGCGAATATTTGTTCCTGAGTGATGGATATTTTCTATGTATTTAAGTATATATTTCTCTATATAAGTATTTATATCGTTGTCTAGTACCCATAGCACAAGCCTAGAGCTTAGTTTGGGACTAGGTCAATTAGTGTGACTTTGTCCCCTGATATATTTATTTATATTTTATTTATTTTAATTAGTATGTTAATATTTTGATACCCAGATTATAATCTTAAAGTTCTAGTAAAACCCTGTAAGATTTAAGTTCAGAATCTACTCCGTCGCCAGTAATAGGCAACTGTTGTGGGCCGCGTCATGTGTATGAAATATCTAATAGCAGACTGACCCCAGACCCGATCGTTCCTGCTGCTATTTAGTTGTTAATCAAAATTCTTAAACAATATCACATTGTTAATTCTGGTTTGTGTGGAACGGTTTATCTTAGATCTCAGGTTGTTTAGTGAGTGTTGTAAGTAACCTGGAGAGACCTGTGAGGTCGGAGATTATGGTTTAACCACCATTTTGTTGGTGGAGTTTAGTAGGCTACTCGCCACTTCATGCCACAGAGTTTTCTCATCTTGTATTTTTTTATTTTTTTATTTCTTTATTTCTAAAAAGGACGGTTTTAAGTGATGTATATACTGTTATTGTTTAATAAGAACTACAGTTTTAAAGTCTTTAGCTATTTGTGCTTCTTTTAAAAAAAAATATTTTTACATGCGCTGTTCAAATTTTAATTGGAAGAGAAAAAACAGTGTTGCCATTTTGAATTTAGGTAATAAATGTAGTCACAAAAAGTAACAATAATGTGATATTAAAATTGCATTTTTTAAATATTCTAAAACAGTCAAGTTGCGTTGCTATTAAAGGTCGTCGTAAAAATAAACAAACCTTGTAACGTTAGGATTTAGCAAACAATAAAAAAACTGACTTACAGTTGCTTCATGGAAACTGATTTTTTTTAAATCTTGGTATTTTATTATTTTCAAACCCATAAGGAACGGAATGAATGACATTTCTTTATAAATAAATAAAACATAAATAAGAGCATAAATAAGAGAGTTGTATTATGAAAATAGGTATCTTAAATTGGTCTCATACAAGAAATAATAAATCAAAATTTCAACCTAAAAAAATATTTACCTCTTTTTTTTTTTTTTTACTTAAATCACAAAAATCTTGTCTCCTTTTAAGTCTTTAAAATAGACGTTAGATTTCCGAATAGCAAAGCATACCGTGCATGGGCATTGCGCACTAAAACTTAAGACTTCTGTCCGAAACGTGACTCCAGAATTTGTTATATGTAAATTAGCTATTTGTCCTGCGTTTGCGCGTATGCTACCTTTATGTTCATTTTTTTTGCTAAAAATTGACTGGCATTTGTAGATAAATATTGAAATAGTATTTTTTTGTATGAGGTTCAATAATAATATTTAGGTTCTGTCAGTTTTTTTATTATGTAAAGATTATGTTATAAAAATGAACGGTTACAACAAAAATTGCGATTGTATCTTTGGGCCATTTTTTTACTCATAATGAAGTTATTAAAAATTAAAAAAGGTTATCTTCTTTACGTAGTATAAACTGAAGTCGCTTTCGCTGTCTGTTTGCTTAGATCTTTTAAACAGCTTAAAATATTTTGTTGCAGTTTTCAGCAATAGATAGAATGATTCAAAAGGAAGGTTTTCGCACGAAAGTTCTGGATTTTATACGGGTGTTACAGGAAACTCGCACTAAACGAAGCAAAGCTAAGTAAATTGATCATTTTTAGCTGAGAGTCATCAAAATAACAAATAAAGTAATATTTGGCGTATTTCAAGACAGGCATCCCAGCCATAACCGCATTTATGATTTTTAATATTATCCAGAATCCTACCTTTCTATCTTTCGACCGCACAGAGTCAGTTAATGACGATTTAGTTTTACATACATATTATACCAGTGATCGTAGATTTTCCCAAAAATACTGACGTCACAAGGATATACGACAGTGAGCTAGGGTTGTCGAGGTACACCTCGACGTCCATCATATTATACATAATATGATGGACGTTAAAAATAATGTTATACTCGTATCATGTGGTCGTTGAAAATGAAACAGTACACTTTTAATTCAATCAGTTAACCCTTAACTAAAATAATAGAATATTTCCTCTATTTTTGATTTGTTTAAATATTTAATTCACTTTTTAATGCACACCTCAACAAAAGATGCAAAACAATACAGAACATAAAACTTAAAAGTAGAGGTAGACAACAGGCGGTCTTGAAGACGAGACTTGAAACGTTTTTTTTTTTTTGACAAATTGTTATTTAATTACCAACCATATTATTACTTTATGGCTTGGATTCTAATTGATTCTTGGTTGGAACAACTTATTATTTGTGATTACTGTCAACCCTAGCTACCTACTGCACCAAAAACGCTGGAAAATCTACGATATAAACCAGTTAATTGTTTCTAAACGGTCACCAAGTATGATGGTTGTCACCCAAACCATAGAGTACCACAGTGGTTATGAAAAATATATTTAATAAAAAATCTCCATTCCGTGACTCCTCGCGAACGCAAGATGATAAACGGTCCGCCATTACGTTTCGGAAACGAGTTCATATTTATTTAATTTTAATAACAATCTCGTTACTACATAATCGGCCGAGCACGTTCGAATGTCATGTCTACGAGTTGAAGTAATATTTATTTGCTTGTTAAGGAGTATTTAGTCAAAAACAGGCATATTTTAATGTAAGTTTAGCAAATTTAGTTTTAGTCTTTCCGTGGCCATTATCATCATATATTATAATAATTCTAAACTTAACCTGTTTGCGACATTGTTTTACAGTTTTTCGACAGGTCCCGCATCTTTTGTTTTTCTCAAAACTCGCTTACTGGAAGAACGCACATTTCAGTTTAACGCACATTTTTAAGGCACGCTTACCAAAAAAAAACTTATGCTTCCCAAGAAGTCTATTACTGGGAAGAGGCGCCGTTAGGAACTCGAGAGTCAGTCATTCTTTAAACATTGATTTAATTATTATAATAACACTAAGAATGTATCAAATTTTCTGATTGCAATTTTATAAATATTTACATACAGTTTTGTGTTTGTAAAATACCTTGATTTTAGACGTTGGTATTACAATACTTAAACAGAAAACATTTAATTTTACCGTTTTAGTATCCGAACGTGACCAGAAGACGAATGCTTTAAAAAAGGCATGTTTTGAAATACATAATTTAATATTATTTCCTCAAAACATAGCAATTGAACGCGAGGAACGGGGAAAGTTCCGTTTTCAAATTTAAATATTTGACTGTTCGAAATACGAATTATTATCTCATTTGCGAAAGCAGCGCTTCATATAAACAAATCAATGTTAAATTCGACCTTGCTGTTATGAAAGCTAGGTCAAAATTTAAATGGCTGATGAGTAAAATAAATCTGGCAGATTTTTATGAAGTATGCAATTTGTATGACTGCTAAGGCGCCATTTTTCCACGTCGTGAATAACTGTATCATTGGTTTGACGAAATTTCACTGATTACTTAATTATTGTTTCTGTGAAATTTATGAGTACCTTTAATTTTTAAAGTACTGACATGCGAAGCCGTTGAGCTGGCTTGAACTTTACGAAAAGCTTGTTAATTTTAATGAATTGGGATGAAGATGACTTGAGTTATTGCAACAAAAAAAAACTGGTACCATTTTAATAGGTGTAGTGATTTTAAAAGTCAGCAACATTGTTCTCTAACTATAAACACGACTCCAAACACTTGTTCCGATTACAAAACGGCCGCTTCAAAAACAGACCGAACGAATTTTTCAAAATTAGAACATCGTTTAAACCGTAATGCTCGTGTACATCACAGCACGTTACCCGCCCATTCCTTGTAACAGATTGTAGCAAAAAGTTAACTTTTTAATTTTTTATACGATTGATTTTATGGCTTTGATTTATAATAATACTGGCCGGAAACTTATAATTATAGTTTCGATTATTTTTGTTACTGGCAATGAAAGTCTCGTTTCGTTTTATTTACTGGCAGTGCCTTGTTTACTTGAGATGAATTGCCGAATTAATTCTGCCAAGTGAGGAGGTATTGCTATAAAAATGAGTTATTGTTGTCGTTTACGTTCAGTAGGACAATTTAATCACTGCAAGAGGAATATTTATAACGTAAAAGGCTGCTGTTCGTTACAGCAACCGATGCAACGATCATGTTATTTCATTGCCAAAAGGATATCTTAATTTAAATGCAGTAGCAATGCTGAAGAATATGGTTTTGTTTTATCTCAAAGAGTTGATGAAGTATGAATATGTTTCATATTTTTATTGATATCAAATTAATTCCCAGGGCGACACAAATTAAATAAGTTTCATGGCTTTAATTAACGAAGTAAGTTTCATGTCTCAGTGCGCTTAGCCCCCACTGATACCAATGCGTTCTCTCGTAGGATAAAACTGAGGATAAAGATGTGAAATGAGTACTAAATGCGTATTTATCTCTTTAACTACTTATCTATTTCTGTTTATCTAAATAGAAACAATTTAGCACCAATCTCAGCATGAGTGATTCTAACCTTAAATAAACCTAAATTGATTAATTTATAGCTTTTATTTGCAATTTTTTTTCTTGTTTCAGAGCTTGTTTGCAGGTGGTAAGACCTTGCGCAGGGTCCGTCCAGATCGCTACCACCATCTTATCCATTAACCTACCGCCAGACAGCAGTGTCCGCATTGTTGTGTTCCGGTTTGGGGATAAGACAGCCGGTGTAATGACTAGCATAGAGGCATTCCATCTTAGTCCTCAGGGTTGGCAACGCATTTTCAGTCTTAGGCTTGCAGTCTTGTGAATGCGAATGTCTATGGGTCACAGTTTCCACTTACCATCGGGTGGCCTGTGTGCTCGTTTTTTGCTGTTCACCTTCTCTATGCCATAAAAAAATAAAAAATAAAATAAAAAAGCTTTAGCGTTATTATCAATTATAATAAATAGTTTACCCAGTTTGCGTTAAAAGTAGGCAGGCAGATAGTTTAAATTTGTTATAATTATAAGTGTTGAATGTCGCAGAAAATATTGTTTTGTTTTAAATCTTGATTATTTTATTGTAACCAGATGTGACATTACGGATTTATAAAAACGTAACTAAGTGCACTGACTGTGCACGTTTCCTCGCGATGTTTTTCCTTTATTGTTTCTTTGTTTGTTACTTCAAAACCCATTTAGGAAATGGATATATTTATTTGTACATAGTGATCACTGAGAATCGAACTCAGTAACTTGCAATCACAAGTCGACACTTTAAGCTACTAGGACATCAACACTCTTTGAAACCCCCTGACGCAAACAGAGGAGTATTAAGTTAAATTTGTGTATATGTATATATGTCTATGGCATTGTAGCTCCTAAACTGATTCGGTTAAGCAGTTTTAGATTTTTTTGCTCTAAAATTAAGGTCGTAATTATTTCTAAGTATTTTTACTTTAAGAATTAAACATTATATAAATCTAATTTTATGTCAAAACAGTATAAGGAGTTTACAATCTCATTCCCCAATAATCCTTTATCAAAATAAATTTATGTTCAAACTCAATTTAAGGTCACTCCACACTCGTTGGGTCACGACTAACAACACAATCGATTCTCAACCATTTCGACTCAGCTATTCGGTCCAAAATCGATACAATATTAAAGAAGTGTAACAAATCTATATTGGCCACACTAATAAATGGTAACATATCTCACACATAACGAGACCACGGTGGGTGGTCTCAGAAAATGATCGATTCGTAAAATCGATTACTTCAATTAAATGCGAATACGTACGGACAATAAATAATCGATTCGTATAAATCATTCGGTAATTGGTGTGCAATGTGCTCTATTATGGGCTTTCTAAGGTTTTGAACGAGTTCAAGGCAAAGCTTTATAGAAATGTAAGTTGTTGCCAAATTAGAACGGAAAAGTTTTTTTACCTTTGAGACGGTTATAAAAGTTACGGTTACTAATTATATAAAATCACTTTATTATTCATGAAAGTACCGCCTTTAGTTAATAAATTAAATAATTATGAGAACATAACGTATTTAAATAGCCAGGTCATTCGTTTTTGTTCTACACAAAATCAATCGTAATAGTGCAAATATAAACTTTTTGCTCCATAACCGCGAATTAAACGAACACGGAACAGAAATGTTGCCAGTTGCGAAAACATCTTAGCTGGCGACAAAAACTCTAGTGTTACCATGTTACAAAAACAAACGCACTTAACTGAGCCGCAAGCTAGCCTCGTAAACGCACCGATATTGTTCGAAATTACAAAAAGGTTAGTGTCCAACGAAGTTAGGAATGCGTTGCTTTGAGAGAACAAATCTTTCTTTTGGCGGATGGCTTACAGTCATTCGTAAACGAAATTTACGCAATTTTACTTCCGATATAAATACGGCCTACAACGTCATGCCTAATATATTATATAATAATAACTTCGAGAGTTAGTAAAATCCTGAAAATAAACAGTTACAAAATAATAAATTTCAACAAACAGAATCAAGTGCTAAGACTTAGCAGGTACGATTTTACATTGTAAAAACAACGTTCAAATCATAATACTCGTAAATGTAAATTATGTTATCTTATGTTTTATTTTTCATTCAATATTTTTAATTTGGATACTTTTTTTAAATACAACGGTTATTAAAATCAAAAACCTACAACATATTTAAAGCAACATACATTTATCTTCTATTTTTACTGAATTATCATGCGTTCTCCATACATGTCGTAACTCCTGACATTGCGGCATAACTCACATCTGTAGCGGTGCGTCCGCGGGTCGGCTGACCGCACACCGATGCGCCATAATAAGTAAAACATGGCAACACCGAGATTTGGCGTTTGCGGAGAACGTTGATGATATTTGCGAAGGTAGCTGTCATTTTTAAATGCGCGGTGGATATAAACCTCTTTGATTGTTTTTTTATAATACGTAAGTAAAAAAACAGATTATTTACATTTAATTGCCAATAATTTATCAGGTTATTACTTATTACACGATAATTTTTAGACCAGGTCTTCCGTTCTACTTACTTTTTTTTTATGGTATAGAGAAGGCAAACGGGCACACAGGCCACCTGATGGTAAGTGGAAACTGTGTCCCATAGACATTCGCATTCACAAGATTGCAAGCCTAGGACTGCAAATGCGTTGCCAACCCTGAGGACTAAGATGGAATGCCTCTATGCTAGTCATTACACCGGCTGTCTTATCCCCAAACCGGAACACAGTAATGCGAACACTGCTGTTTGGCGGTAGGTTAATGGATAAGATGGCGGTAGGGATCCGGACGGACCCTGCACAAGGTTCAATTCAGTTGTATTATTTATGGATTTTTAACCTATTATGTTGGATTAGAATCCTTTTGTACCTTACATATACTTCAAAGTTGGCATTTGAGGACGTCTATACACTAGTAAAGAATCTAGAAATGCCAATGTTTTATAGTAAAACTTAAGTATTAAAATGTACATATATTGATCAACTTTATCCGTAATATTTACAAATAACATGTTATTTCAATTAATTTGCCGAACACGTTACGTTCTTCGAGAGCTGTAACTAATAATGTTAATTTGATGTAATGATTATATTTATCCCGCATCGGAAGCGACCGAGGGCACTGGTCGAGGGGTCAAGCGTTAGGGATAGCGTACAATGTTGGGTTTAATACAGGTAAGAAATATTTAAAGACACAATCTTACACTAAACTTGTTCGCCTAAAGTGTTTACGTGTGAACAACTCGACTCAATTGAAATTACATTTTCGCGTCAGCACCTCAAAAAGGCAGGTTTTGCTGATAAATACAGTGAAATGAGATTTTGCTAATTGAAAAAAATGCCTAACTTTTTGGTATATTTGCAAAATTGCAAGAATTATATTTTTTAATTTGGTTTCCCAAGGCATCAAATAACTATTTCAAGACGTTAAAGACAACAGTTAATGTTAAGTCCAGTGACCCGTTAGTACCGTGTGGTACGTACGTACCATCAAGGACTTTAAATGTTGATCCGCCATAGAACCTGATCATAATGACAGCTTCAAGTCACGAGATAGAAATTACATAGGAATTAATCGTTGGTTTTTATGCGACATGGTTCTGTGGTGGATCATCGATTAAAGTCCGTTACGTATGTACGTACGATTCCTAGACCACTTTGGACCATGTCAAAGTGACACTGTAAATAAAATCATAAGAAGTCTCTTACGTTGTCATGCATTACGTCACTTTGACATAGTCAAAAGTGGTCAAGGAATCATTTTCCTTAAATGTACGTGTCTTTAAGGGGATTATTTCTAGAAATGTTACAGGATCAATAAAGTGGATTACTGGTAGAGAATGCTATTGGAGATTAAATCCGCATAAATAAAGGTCGCTTTTAATTTAAAATAATATACTAAGAACATTTTAAAGATTTGATAATACATTAAGGCATCCTCTATGTGAGTACTTGCGTACAAATTGATATAATTTATTTAAAAATGAATTAATTTGAGAGACAAACCAAAATTTCGCATTTATAATATAAAGCTACAAATTACCATTTGCAGGTTACAAGTTTCCATCTGACACTACCTCGACCAATGACGACCATTTGAGCAGTGTTGCCAGTAAAATCAAATCTGTAAAATTGTTACTTGTAGCTTTATAAAACGTGCCGCTGCATGTCTGTACTAGCCCTTCCTGACATTATGGCCTGTGAAATCTTAAATCAATTTAAGCACAGAGATTACGCGACTTATTGTTTTTAATGGCCCGATTCGTCCTACACCATAAGCGAACGTTATTATAGGCCTTTCCACAGATAGTATTTAACCTTATTTCACAAAAAAACTGTGCGTTTATCGCGTGACAAAATGTGGATAAAATATCCGTGAATTTTTGACACGTATATAAGTATGAGAGTGACGGATGCTTCATCCAATCATACTATGCCCACAGCCGAAAAGCATAACGTTAAGTTAGCGATTTTCGAAAAATGTATAGATTGACGTAACCTGATGCTAATAACGATTATGATTGGATATTATTACATTTTAGTTTTTATTTTGTAGAGCATTAGTAAACCTACTAAGGCCTAAGGGTCGTATTAATAAACTCATCTTGACCGTGAGGCCCGTCACAAGATACGTCAAAGTAAACGCCAAACCATAGAGCACTGACATTTTTGACGCATCTCGAGACGAGCATTGGAGTTGAGATCAGTTTATGATACGGGCCTAAGGGCCGTATTATTAAACTCATCTTGACCGTGAGGCCCGTCACAAGATACGTCAAAGTAAACGCCAAACCATAGAGCACTGACATTTTTGACGCATCTCGAGACGAGCATTAGAGTTGAGATCAGTTTATTATACGGGCCTAAGTCAATGCTAGATTAAACCTACGATTTGAATTGAATTATACCGAATGTACTAATTCATTTGCTCTTAATAATTTTAAGATTTCAAAATACTATAATCCTAACAAAACAATATCCATATCGCATCTCAACTGAATGGAATAATTGGCGAGCGTCATGGCCGAACCTAATAATAATAAAGTCGTGCGAAGACGTACCTGTACGGTTCTCATTCGCATTTGTAATATAATTCAAGTTAAGGCTACGTTCATGTGACGTTATGTAAATAATTGGTTTCAATTTGTGATAGCACTCGCAGTATTTTCCCATCAAATTTTGGAAAATAAATTAGGGACCGCTTGAGCCATCGTTCTGAAAAATAGAATTTCCCAATACCCACCCATACTCGTATGTAATTATCAGTTTTTGGCAAGAAGTTAACAAATGTTTTTTATTAAAATAAAATACTAAACATAGAATAAATAGGTACTACAATTAAAATGTTAAAACTATTATAATATTAAAGATGTAAATAATAAACACCACTATAAAAAGAACACCCCTCCTCTAGCAGGTACGCTCGCGGCATGGTCCCTATGACACTGGCTGCGTTACCTCTCTGGACAGCTAACCCAATCCTTTGGGAGAGGTAAGCACCAGTTTGGGGACATATCGGATAATGATACTGTTCTTTCTTCAAACGTGCATGTTTTTTCCAAAAATCTGGAGAAAAAATAAATCGGTTGCTACTTTTTTGAAACTCCCTACAGGCGTTATTATTTTCTATCGACTCGATATTTATGGAGTAAGATAACAGCTTCCGACAACCCTATATTTTATCGATTTTCGACCACCACTAATATCGTAATATAGCGTATGTAAAATAGAATCATTTATTTCATGCTATTGCGCATATTATTGATTAGTTACATATTACTTCAAATAACAAGATTATACACCGCAAATCATTAAAAGCACAGTGTTTTGTTTTGAGTACACTTAGTAAAAAATGACGTGGTTATAACATTTTTGTCTTTTCTTAAGGTCCTTACGGTGAAAGAGGTCTGTTCAATTTAGAGTTTACATGGCTTAAAGTGAATTTACCTTGGTTTTCTTTAGGAAAGATAAAGGCGACCCCGCCTTAACAGTGATGATTCGAATGCGGCTGCGCAGTTAGAACAGAAGCCGAACCAACCTTCAATTTATTCCGCCATTATTAAATAATAATAAAAAATAATATAATTCAGTTTAGTCAAGTAGACAAATGATTACTTTGTGCGAGATCGCCGGCTAGTGGCGGGGATAATAATATAAAGTATCGATGTACTATTTTATTGAAAATAGTCGTTATCACAGCGTAGGTAAAATATGAATAACACGAAAAAATCTGTAAATATTGGTAATTTAATTACCTGATGCAGTAAAAATCGCTAAAATATTTTGCAATCTTGATTTCAAAGTGTAATTTAAAGTAACATTCTGACTTTACCCCTTTTTTTTCGGCTTCATCAATTAGGAGTGGAAAACCAAATCACTTATTTAAGGTTAGCTACAAAGAACAACAATCTAAAATGAGTCATCAGATAAAAAAAAATATTGTTTCGACTAGAGACCACATCGCTTAGTAATAAAGGGACACAGAACATAGTCATAGCAGACTTTTTTTTTGTGATTTCCCTGTATTTTCATGTCCATGGCATAATTATTAAGGTAAAAAGTATTCTCTATTCAATTTTATTCTTTTCTAGAGGTAGTCATTTGAAAAGAGAAATTAATTTATCGATAGCGGCCGGTAGCAGGAACAGCCCTATCTCATTACCCCGGCGCCGTCTGTAATCCGGTCTCGTTTTATTTTCGCAAATCAGTGTTGCGGTCGAGGTTAGATTGTGCTCCCGCGCACAGCTGACGCAGTACAAGATTGGAGCAGTGGAGTAACTTTGAAATGTAGGCAATGTAGTGGTCAGACCATTATACACCCTATTATTAACCATATTAAATTTAAAAATGCTAACACTTTTACTATGTAGTTAGCCGCCTTCTTTGGTTGGATGGTAGTGTAGGTGTCTGTCACTACTGGCATAGCTCATTATTAAAAAACAATGGAATGTGTGCAGAGTGATGAAAAAAGGGAGTGGATACACTGAGATCACGGTTGATAGGATTGTTTGAAAGGAAGAAAGAAGAAGACAAGGAGGGGGCATGATGATGATAATAATGAAGGTGACCTACTCCCCTCCAATATCCCCCATCCTGTTAACAACCAGTACCTACATAAGTCTACTCCTCTTTTGTGTTTGTCCTCAGTAAATTTATTAAAATTAACAATCTGGTATTGTAGTAGTTTCCAGTATGTGTTGCCAGTGATGACTTACGGATCTGAGACGTGGGCGCTAACTATGGGCCTCATAAGGAAGCTCAAAGTCACTCAGAGGGCTATTTAGAGGGCTATGCTCGGGGTTTCTCTGCGTGATAGAATCAGAAATTATGATATCCGCAGTAGATCTAAGGTTACCCACATAGCCCGAAGAATAGCTAAACTGAAGTGGCAGTGGGCGGGGCACATTGCTCGCAGAACTGATGGCCGATGGGGTCAGAAAGTTCTGGAGTGGCGTGCGCGGGCCGGAAGACGAGCTGTAGGTGGCCTCCAACAAGATGGAGTGACGACCTCGTAAGGATCGCGGGAGCGCAGTGCATGCGAAAAGCACAAGACCGGTCTGAGTGAAGAGCCTTGGGGGAGGCGTATGTCCAGCAGTGGATGTCTTTCGGCTGACATGATAACTGTAGAAGTTAGGCTAACAATAAATGTCTGTTTCGTCTTTTGTCGTAGATCATCTTCTAAATGAACCTGCCATTGGAAATTACCGGCTAAAGTCTCAATAGGTAATCACGTGCCTTTCTTAACATTGATGATGACTGAATCATCGACAGCCTCTATGGAACCATAATCTACAAAAAAAAAATGACTTGAATTTCGGGGACCTAATATGCGTGCTTATTCACTTTTCCCTGTATACATTTTAACTAGCGAGCCACCCTCGCATCGCTTTCCTCATTCTAAAAACCTTCATCTTGTATCACTCTACCTATTGATAAAAAATGTATTAAAATCCGTTGTGTACTTTGGAAGATCTAAGCGTACATAATTACAGACGGAGTGACAGACAGTTTGACTTTATATAACGATAAAGACATGATTTACAGTAATAAAGTACGACATTAAACAACTCAAAACAATTTTCCATGTCGTTTGAATTCTTGCAATTTACAATTAGCACAGCACGCACAAATAATCTCCATACGACTAGTTAAACTACTGATCCACATGTATTGTGCGTCGGTGTGCGCGGGAGTTTCCACCGCGTCTGTAATCTGCCGAGTGACTAAGGACATTTTATACGTAATCACTTGCGATCTCTCGACGGAGCATAGGAACTATTTCTCTTTTAAAGTAGAATAGAGACATAACACAGTCATTGGCTATGATTTGGATTATTTTTGGAGACATGCACTCTCACAAAATGCGACCCAACCAAGAAAGGTAGGTGTCAGAAAGTGGGTATTACAAAATGATGTCATGTTACAAAGTCTCACCACAGTCAGACAGTATCGGCATACAATAATACTTAAGGATAGTAGCAATATTTATGCGAAAGTTCCTAAACTAGTAATAAAAATTAAGATTGTCAAAAATTATGTAAATATCAAACATATAGGTAATTGTTATTTAAAGTGCTCACTGAGATTTTATCAGGAGGATTGGAGGTTTTCTCTGAGTTGACATAGAAATACAATATTTTATTTTGTATTTTAGGTATATCAAGTAAAACTGATACTAAAAACCACAAGTTCTTTAGCGATTTAACTAACATCTTAGTTGATGCGTCTAACGTCTTGTATGGAATCAATTAGAAGTAACTTTTTTTTTCAGTGTCAAATGTGTTCCCACTGTGATCTGTTTGGTGGCAACACTTTCGATATAAATCCAGCATAAGGAAATAGAATACTTGTAAACCTGGGTAATTGTGGCAGAATATCAGTGTTTTGCTCACTAGAGCAATGCTATGCACTGAGCCATGACCTTTTTTTACTGCTGCGTCGCTATGCGATTGAAATTGTACCTCGTTTGTAAATTCGTTTGATATTATTTCTTTTCCAGTTATGACAATTATATGTGTGTGATTGAATAATCAATCTAACTATGTACGTGCAGTTTACAAATAGCGATTAACGATTTAAACGCAGATACAACGCACTACAGCTCGATTCTTTGATGGTTGTTTATTAGCTCGTACAAGCAAGATGGTGCAGCGTGTTCAAAACGCTTGCGTGGGCTATTGTTTTGATGTTCCCAGTCGCTCCCATATCACACCTTTCTTGAACAGTAGCATGTTTAAACATGTCAGCGCGGCGTTCCTTCCACCTAGCTACACTGCTATTTGGAGTTATAGGCAAGGGTGAACCATGTTATCTCTTCGAAAAGCTCAAGTTCCCTAATTCAGGTGTTCGGGGTGTCTCACGTTTGATTTGCCCACGAAACAAAACAGCTGCTTTTTGGCAGCTTTCGTTATGCTGCCACGAAGTGTTGGAATAATCTTCCACCGCCAATCAGAAACGCTAAATTTCTGATCTCTTTCAATAACAACCTCAAAGAGTATCTGATTGGCCTACAATTATCCAATACAAAGCAGCTGCACTGTATCAGAAGTGCACTGTCGCTTTAACGTTGTTTTATTTTATCTATTAAAGCACCTCTTCGTGTATGTTTATCCTATGTATCCTATTAATCTATTTATTTATTTATTTATTTGTGCATTTTGTTTACAGTTCCCATAATTCAGTTACATTACCTATACCTACGCTCTCATACACATACATATGAAACGACCAGCAGCTCTTTCTCCTCCTCCTCCTCATGGTTTCCCTGAAAATCAGGGTCACGGCATTTATATGTCTGTCACTATGCTGAGTTTTAAGTTTTTGGTCTATATTATGTTCTTAAATGTCTCATTTTATAATTTTATTTTATTATTAATGTTTTGTGTTTTGCACCATATAAACGATTTTGATTTTGATTTACCCTGATTAAGGGCAGTGGCAAGTACAGTGGCAAGGATTACAGTGGAGTGAAAAAAATTATAGCTATTCTATTTGGATCCACTGGCAAGGCAACTTGACTCGCTACTGTCCGATCGATTTGCACTACTGTACTGTCCTCTATCACTGTCCACTGTCCACTGTCCTTAACCTTGTGCTTTGTCTGTCCTGATCTCTACCATCATCTTTACCTTGAACCTGCCGGCTAGCAGCAGTATTAGCGGTATTAAGTTCTGGTGCGGAGTAACAATCGGTGAAATTACTAGCATAGAGGCATTCCTCCTAACCTCTCGGGGGGTTGCACTTGTTAGACTTACGATTGCAGTCTTGTTTGTAAAGATCTATGGATCTCAGATCTCAGTTACCGTCAGGCGGTCTGTGTGCCCGTTTGCCTTTGATTTTTGTGACTAAGCGGCTTAATTCTATTCGAAACTAACAAGACATTAGATCAGAACGAGTACATCAACGAATATGTTATTCGAATCACTGTAGAACTTGCTGTTGTTATATTAGCTTAGGTTGATAAAACTAAATACCATATTATTGTATAATTCTTTTGTCAAGCGAGACAAAATTCCTCTTGGTTGGCTCACTTCTTTTTTTTTTTTTTAATTTAGACAGTCGGGACAACTCAGCATGTGCCGGCTGTTAAGCCAGTGCTGGTCTTCTTTGCGACCGCTCGTTGACAGCATGGATGGAGACAAAAACTTTTTTTTTAACTTAAGTGAACACAAATAAATATTGTGTTGTGGGCCACAGCTAGTTAAGGTGTATGTGTATCCCACAAGACAATCATCCTTAGATTGACATAAGCTAAATACACAGCAAGTGCTAGCTCAGCAAACCCGCGGAAGCAACCAAACATTGAACCGTAACGTAATTCTGTTTATTCGAATACCGGTATTACACATTCCAATCTGCTTTCTATGATAACAATGCTGTACTGAATTTTGAGTAAGGGTAAAAAATATGGATGCGGTATGTTTAGTTTTAATACAGAAGTTACTATTTCTTTTTATGTGATCTTGTTGTTCTAGATCTAGGTTTACCATCTTATTCATAAATGCACTTTAGACTTATTTTTAGTGAAAGTATGCGTTGTCCCTTTCTGTCAAGTGGAAATGTCACCATGACAGATAAGGATAGAGAATATTTCAAGCACACTTTAGCTATTGAACGTATAAGAGGGTTAAGGTATAGGTATGATGTAAGGTTGCTAGCATTAAACGAATGCAACTTCTAACAGTTCAGCAATGCAGTGAAACTAAAAATCGAACTAAGCCTCGTTATTTCTGGATATCAGTGTAAATGATCCCTTTTTATATACCTAGTAACGATATATCTATTTCACGTCGTGTCTGTGACACTAAGACCTTATTTCCAACTGCTAGAAAACTATTAAACTAAAAATGGTCGATATTGAGTTGCACGTCACTTGCAGGCCACTAGCCAACCTATTGAATACACTTTTCGACATCTTTTAAAACGTTTTACCACATCCATTTCAAAGCACATCATCTTAATCTAAATCTGTTGACCCAAAATGATTTTGTTTGGGCAGTACTTGACTGTCAAGTGTACTCGAATCCCCACTCGCCTGAACTGGACTGAGCGCTTCATTTCTTAAGAATAATCTCGATAAACACTTGAGCCTAAGCCATTGCTCTGTACATATTGTGTGTTTGCTTCAAACGGTCTTATGTGGGCGAATGTGGATTTGTGGGAGCCTATCTATCTATTTACAGGGTGTATGTGTTTTAAGAGATTTATAATCAACCTGTATCAAGTCTAAAAGCATAACATAGATTTTTTAATCCTTTGATAAGGCAAACTAGCACATAGGCTACATGATAGTAAGTGGGATCTGTGAGCCATAGAAATTTGCATTCTCAAGTCTTCAACCTTAGATCTGGTTTCCTAAGACCGCAAATGCGTTGCCGACCCTTATGACTAGACTATACCCAATGTTGTTAAAATTGAAAGCAAGAAAAAAAAACAAAAGAATGAATGAATGATATTTATTTTCCAAAGTAAGTCACAATATACATTGCATGTTAGTATGTCAAAAGTACAAGAAATTTCATTGGAATCGTCAAAAAATATACACAAATCTAATATAATCAAAAATATAAATAAGAAGTCAAAATAAAAATAAAAATAACAATACAAAACTAGAGTTATCACCGTTAAGGATCGTCGTAAAAATAGCATGTAAACAAATTAGCAATACTTAAAAATAAATAACATAATAGGTCAATAACATCAGAAATAATAAAAACAACAATACATATTAAATCAAAACAAATTATAAATTAAGGTCCATAAACTCTTTAACTGAGTATAATGGATTTTCCAATAAAATGTTTTTAGCCGGTGTCCAAATGCATCGTCGGATGGTTCGTTTCTGAAGAAGGATTTCATCAGCAAAAATAATTGAAAAACTTGTACACTAGGCACGTATGTAATATCAACTATGGAAATGTGTTTTCTTATTCTTTTTTACCAACAAAAATGCTTCATATCTCGCAAAATATTACTCCTATAAGTATGGGAATGGTCTCATTCGATTCAGCGAAAAAAATACATGGAAAATGACACTTCACACTCAGCAAATCCTCATTTCTAGTGCCAAGATAAAATTATAAACAGTTTCATAGATGTGCATATTTTGCCAAAATAATGCTACGAGTATTTTACAGTATAAGAACTAGTTTCCCTAATAATGGGGACCGTCCCGAGTCGACATTGACGAAATACAGCTTGTTAAAACAAGGAACGAAAACAATTAATTAGAAAGAAAAAAAATCTGGTCTTGTCAACCCTAACCGGGCCAAACTTTATACACTCGCGGACTAATAAAACGGGTCAGAGTGCGTTTTTCATACTAAAGAGATTACTTCGAAGCCTTGGTTCCTCGCCAGGGAATGCTTTTAGTGAAATGTGATGATGAATACCTCGAGCATCGATACAGGACTTCCAGAGTGCCTAGGATACCCAACTGAAAGAATCTGCAGTTAACGCCGGAATAGTGCATGTTCAGAAAAACATCTAAAATGACAATAAAATGTAAGGAAATCCAAGTGCTGACCCAAACTCTCCCGCTGTGATGTTAATTGATTGTGCGATCAGTTAGGTACCTTAAGAACTTTTGACCTCCTCTATTGAACCTCGCAGTATCCACCATTAAACCTGACTCGAAACAAGCCCTGGCGAGGAACCAAGGCTTCGAAATAGCCTCGTTTGTATGAAAAACGCACTCTGACCCGTATTATTTGTCCGCGAGTGTAATCTAGACCCAAATGAGAACCCTACTCAAAACCCCTAGTAAGCATCAGGTCAAATACCTGAACAATACTGTGAAAGCACTACAGAGGGTATGCGAGGAATTTCCCTGGCCCATTCACCACGTATCTGCTTTCGTCGAATGATCTCTTATTGTTCGCGGATAAAAATGAAGACAATGGCCGACGGAGCGCTGGCCGCCGCCCGCAAGCGCAGGCTAGTCGCGCAGCCACCAGAGGATTTAGAGACGTGTTTTTATGTTTACATTTTAGAGTTCCTTTTACGTCTCAGTTTTTGTTAATAAAATATTCAATTAAGACTTTGATATGTTTTATATTATAACTTATCTGGCAATAAGATTTTAAGGGAGTAAAAGGCATTTCGCTTGTTATTAGTTAAATCACGACACGAATTCACGACCCAGACTATGCAACCTAACCAAAACGTCAACTAAAGTCTTAGCACTAGTATGGCACCAACTGCAATCAGAGCACTGCAAGAGTCAGAAATAAAAGTCACAGTTCAACATTCCTAATAAGTATTCAAAATACTTCCCACAAATTGATACTCAATGAATGACAATGATGAAGGTTATGCAGTTGCGTCCGCGGACCGGAAGACGAGCTGTAGGTAGGCCTCCAACAAGATGGAGTGACGACCTCGTAAGGATCGCGGGAGCGTGGTGCATGTGAAAAGCACAAGACCGGTCTGAGTGGAGAGCCCTAGGGAAGGCCTATGTCCAGCAGTAGACATCTTTCGGCTGACAAAAAACAAAAAAAAACTGCATTTACACAGTTACCGTAAAATTAGAGATGTCATATCCATAAATTATTTTTACTTTGTTTCTCAATCCATATTACTAGAGTATATAGCAAAGTTTAACACGACTCATTATCCCAATTACCACAGCTAATCTAAGCTTTAATAGCACCACTTTTTAACACAAGTATTCCATACCAATGGCTGCTAGGCCTCACTCCCAGCCAACGCATTGTACTCCACAGCCCTCTGACTATGCATATTTCTACTATTATTTATCATGCATTATCCTATGCATATTCTCTGTTAACGTACTATACACGATAAATTTATTAATTGCACCCCTGACCCGTGCCTGTATTTATGGTGCACACTTAATTTAAGATGGCTGATTCATGTATGCACTTGAAGATGTTTTGGCTGGCTGAGTTATAGGCTAATTAGGAGCTAAATCGTTTAAACCTCGCATTTATGTGTGTGTTTTGGAATTCTAATCTAGGCGGTAAAGTCCAAATCATATTTGACTTGTTATGGTTTTGTTTTTAACTTGGCGGCATTATAAATAAAAAAAAAAAATAAAAAAAAAAAGCCTTTTATTTCTTGCCAATAATTTTACAATGTCAATGTTTGTTAGTAGTAGGTATTTGATTTAATTTTGTCAGTAAAAAAATAATTCCAGTCTTGTTTAATAAATTTCGATTACAACATGTTACTTCAGTTATTTTGCATAATTATCTGTTTTGAAATATTTTTATGATTTTTATAATTGAATTATTTTAATTAATATAACTACATAATGTTCTAAGCAAGAACCCCCTCTCAGGTGAAAGCCTCCTCCAGGCGGCCATTATACTGTCAAGTAAATAAGAGCTATCAAAACGTTGACAATCGATAGCAAGTCAAAGACGATATGGTTTTTACCGTGTTGAATAGAGGTCCTTTGACGACACGTTGGCCTAAAGCTTGATTTTTTAATCCATAGAATCCTGACGTTTCTGGGTCTTGTTTTTTTTTTTTTTTGTTGCATAGAGAAGGCAAACGAGCACACAGGCCACCTGATGGTAAGTGGAGACTGTGACCCATAGGCATTCGCATTCACAAGACTGCAAATGCGTTACCAACCCTGAGGACTAAGATGGAATGCCTCTATGCTAGTCATTACACCGGCTGTCTTATCCCCAAACTGGAACACAACAATGCGAACACTGCTTGATTGATGATTCTGATCATTGTTATTACAAATCTTTGGACGTTTTTTTAACCTTCATTTTTCTTTGTTACAAATCCGTGTTATGTAATTTTATGTACTTAAATCATGTTAAATACTACTGAAAATCCTAAGAAGTCAGAATGTGACAGCAGTTAGAATTCTTCGGAATTAAAAATCTAGGTTTAGTTGCAAGTGACCCTGCCTACTAAGCTAGTGGTCCTGGGTTAAGCCGATAAGGGCAGATATTTGTGTGATGAACGCGAATTTGTCCCTGAGTCATGCATGTTTCTTTTCTTTAAGTATTTATTATAAATTATATCGTTGTCTAGTAACTATGCTACTAAAAAAACTCTATGTCAAACAGTCGATGGAGTGACCGAAGTCAAAAAAGCAGACTTACTCGACAGGTAAAGCAGATAAACTGAAAATGCGCGTACGCTCTGACAACTGTGACTTGCCGGTTTATAATTGGTCCGTCCAGTTGAAGAGCGAGTAGTTTAAAATAGTCATCTAACTGTACATAATATGACTCTTATTACGCTACCACTACGCAACACAAAGCTGATAAAAATATTGATTATGTCTTGAGAGTATATTTTTGAAAAATCACCAACAGATACAATTTTTTCCTGTCGAACTATGACATTTTGTCGTGTTTTTTATCTTTTACTTAATTGAGGACATAACCTGTCCCAAATTTCAAATATTTACATACAATTACATATTTTATAATATATATTATGTTAGTGAAACAACTCAAATTAAATACAATTACAAATTGTAATTAACCATACTTCTTGTATTTATATCTAATAAGCATACTAACAATTTCTTCTTGTTCAGTTTTTATATAAGAAAAACCCTTAATTGGGCTCTGTATAAGCTTTCTATACCATACCTATATTTAATAAATATTGTGCTGTGGGTTTATTGAATAAACAAAACGTTTCATTTAAGTACATTAGTAAATGGCAGCGTAAAGAAGAACTGTCTTCATCTTAGGTAACAAAGAAGGTCCTATTAAAACTTTGCACCTACATTAAATATCTAAGCCCTGTACATAAAAGCACTATGTTCCAAACGGCAACTTTTACAGACCTTAACACAAAAGCTCCACTGCTCCGCAAGCACATAGTTTGAAAGCCCTAACCAGTTGGAAATGAATTCAAACCGTTTTGTGCTTTCGCATAAAACTGTTATGAGCTTTTGCGAGTTAACTTTTACCGCGACTGTTTTATTCTATGACCTAAAAGCTCTGCTAATAAGATACGACACGGGAGCGACACGATTTTATTATTGTTAATATAAGTTATTTATAAATAAAAATCGTTATCAACTTTACTGTTTAGTTATTTATCATGGATGTAAAGAAGACCATTTGAATTCAATAATAAATAATAAAATTTTAATTTTTGCTTAAGCAACCGTATCATCAAAATGTGCTGTTTTGGAAAAAAATGGGTTATAAGTTATAACAAAGTGGAAAAAAGGTCTATATCTATAAAGACTCTATTCTACTTTGTCCACAATAAAATAAAATAAATGCAGTGAAGGTAACAACTGCTAACATATAATGATAAAATAAACACGATATCGTTCACTCAATATTAAATATACGTCCTGTAGGTTTAGCCATGGGACGTTTCGCAAACGTTAAAGGTATAAATAATTAACGTTAGCTATCTATATACATATTATAACAGATTTCTACAGTCACTGACTTTATATACTTTCCATAATTTTACTTCACGCATATTATTGAAAGGTTACCTCGAAACGATCCTTTAGAGAAATAAGTTTGCTTTTGAACACCTTAATTGTACCAGCTTTGGTGGTCTTATGGCTTAGTGGATCTAGTCGTGGTCGTAAGACACCAAGTTCGAATCCCCGAGGGCAACATGTACAGCAATGTTTTTTTTATATACATTACCTGTTGCTCTTACGGTGAAGGAAAAAAGTGTGTAACAGGGTAATTGCACAAAACATCCTAAAGGGCTTGAAGTTCCGAAAGGCCACATCTGTAAGATGAGATAAGATAATAATAATATCTTAATTGTTACTGCTTTAGAAAAAACTCGTATCTGATATTTCGATATGCATGAGTTTGCACTTAATTGTCTTCAAAATTAAGTTTAAAATCATACATCACGAAATGTGATATACGAGGATTATTCAAAGAAATTACGATATTAATTGTCCCTGAATCGTCAGGTATAAAAGCCCTTTAAAAAACACCCAGTAAACGTAATGTGTGGTGTATAAACTGGAATGGGCACTTAAACCAAAGCTCTGTCATACTTGTACCAGTGAGTCGTTAGAATATCTCAAATTTATTGATGACAAGGAAAGCCTGCGACTTTGTTCGAACAATGCTACAATAATGTTAAGAGCTGTAAGTGTATGCGATTTCCTACCACCAATGAAGTTAACGTTCCGGTTGAATTTAATACGTAGAATATGGAATTGTAGTTTTTTATAGCAAGAAGGTAAAACTGACCACCTGTGACGTGGTGGTAAGATGGATTGGAGACCCAAGATTGCAATCCTAAGACTCCAAAAGTATTGCAAACTCTGAGGACTTAGGTAGAACGCTTCTATGGTAGTTATTTGGGAAGTTTAAAATACATAATTTAGGCTAGGTTGGTTTTATAACAAACCTGAAAAGTTTACTTTTTCAGAAGAATGAAAGCGCATATTATGACCATCATGTATCGGCCTATTATGTATTTTGAACTTTATATATAACTAGCTTCTGACCGTGACTTCGTCGGCGTAGATTTAGATTATCATTATTCCCTCGAAAACGTGGGTTAAAGCTATCTCCATTTCAAAATTTCATCAAAATCCGTCGTGCCGTTGCAGCGTGAAATAGCAACAAACTAACAAAAAACTTCCGCATTTTATAATATTACTTGGATAATACGTACCCGGCTAAGATAGTGGTAGCGATCCGGACGGACCCTGCGCCACCACTTAGGGTCTTCCCAGACCTATCGACGCGGAATCGGCTTGAGCCAGTAAGAAAAAGTTTTTCATCACACTTGCTCGTAAATGGTGTTATTCCATGCCTGTATACAGAAGGACAATGGCCTAAATTGTTCCCGCGGGAATTATGGCGAGTTTGTCATCCCTAGGGAGTAATGACTTTCTTTTTAAAATTTACAACTCTTTCGTACATCATTTCTGACTAAGGAGGTTTAATTTTCAGCCAAAAATTAAATCAGTTTCTAATTTCATCTTTAAAAATTAGCTATAGACTAACTTACATTACACAAAACTTATACGCTTCATTAAACTTCATTATTTTTATACCTATTTCAAGTTTATATCAACATTTGTCATTAATTTTAGTAAATATACATTTTTATCAAATTGGCTAAATCTGGCTCGAATCCAGGTCGAAACTAAACGCAGTTATCATCTGTGATAGAGGTCACAAAAAAAATATCGTTTCCATTTACGTTCCCGTTCGTCAAAAGTTATTTCTTTATATTTTGCAGAGTTAAAGTGTTTTTCCTGGCAAATGTGATGAAAACCATTGTGTGTGTGTAGTAATTCCCTTCATACTACCCTTGATGCACAATGTACTATTATGTCCATGCAAAAATAACGTCGCTCCGTTTGCAACGCCGTATCGAGCCGAGCCGGCCGAACGAAGCCTTTTTCACTCATACTGCACGAATATAAAACTTTTTCTTACCGGCTCAAGTCGATTCCGCGTCGATATGTCTAGGGAGACCCTAAAATGACAAACAACGCGACCATCCGACAGTTTAATATGTCAATCCTAATACATTTTCTGTTACGATAACGTCCGTAGAATCTTGAGTCTCAAATCTTGTCTAAGGCCACTACAGTATTAACTGATGACCTCTATACAGTGTAAACCATATCATTACTACGTTACAAAAAACTCGTATTAGATATTTCTAGATGTATGAGTTTGAACTCAATTCTCGTTACTTTAAGTTTAAAATTGTACGTGACGAAATATGAGATAAGAGGTTTTTTCAAAGCAATGACGATATATCGTCGGATACTGTACTATTTTCTCGCATCGATATACTTATCTGCCCTGCGATGAGGCGCAGGCGCAGCGGTTACGACCTTGCGCAGTGAACTATGCGCAACCAACGCTATGCAGAAAGTAACCAGGGGAAAATAATATTTATTTTATTTATTATATTTTAAGTTTAATGCTAAAAATGACAAGAGCTATTTGACTAGGTGCATTGTGAGATCGTTGTCTGCCGGATGGTCACGTTGAGCTCTTATCTCAATTTCATGCAAATTGACAGATTTCGAACGTTCGTTTACGTTAACGTTAAGCATCTTAAGGCGGCGGATCCATGGAATATTAGTTAAGATGTAAATAAGATTGTATGTTGGATGACATAACACACTCTGCGTCGGGGGTTAATATAGCTAATTCTACAAGGACGAAATTACGGGCAGAAGCTTGTTAGAAAGAACACGAATTGAAATTTTTCGGAACTTATTCCTTTATTACCCAAAAATATATATTCGTCATATCTTCCCACTAGCTACTGCCTGCGACTTCGTCCGCGTAGATTTTGACTATCGTTATACCCTAGGAAACTTTTTTTTTTAGGAAGGTGTAACAAACAAACACACACACAAACACTCGCATTTATAATATAAGTAGGATTCTAAAATTTTATTTCAATTCACACTCAAAAAATTGTTCATAACAAATTCTTATTATTATGTATCTGTGAAAATCAGCATACATCCTCGAAGCGGGCGCGGGCTGCGCGCGCGCCGGGTCAGCACGCGACCTGCGCGTCCCGCCTCATTAGTAGTGGGGCTGTTAAGAAGACGCGCTCGCGATCGGCTAGTTATAACCTTATTTTTGTGACTATAGTTGCGCTGTTTTAAAATACCAATTTGACAGCTGTCAACTCAGTACAAAATATAATAATAGCTTCTGTCTGCAACTTTGATTATATATCTTTATACCAAATTATAACTAGATTCTTTCAGTGACGCAAACATCCAAAACATTCGCATTTATAATATTAGTAAGATAAGATAAAATTGCGTTGATAGCTGTCAAATCAGACACCTACAAACGGAGCGACTATACCTAAATCTAAGTAAACAGACATATTAAATGGTTGGCTGGTGTTTTGTCTCGCCGGGTTTTGTAAAATTAATAAAGGACAACCATACAATCGTCTGATATAATCATGTTACTACTTTATTTAATACAAATAAACCGCGTAACAGCTTATTTAAAAGTCGTGGATAATAAACTTTAAATACCTACTATATGCGTACGTAGTTATAATCCTTATTGGGGGGCCATTTGCAACGTTAAAAGATGGCGGATGTGTAATTTATTTTAGTTTTATATTTTCGTGTGTTTAGGGTATTCAAAGTACCTACTTTTCTGTTAGTGATTTGTCCTTTTTATGCCTTTGTGTTGCCCAGTGATAGAAGACTTGGACTTATTCCGTGTATCTGGCAGCTTACTTCTCGTTTCAAGTGAACTCGCAGTGGTACAAAGTAAAACTATCTTGCCCCCTGTCCTACATATCACCGTACAACGTTGCCCCCAATCCCAAGAAGATTGGATGGTATGTCTTGCTATATTGATTTATACTTATATATACTCGACATGGCTATCCCCGCGGTAGTAGCTGTTGAAGTCGCCGCGGGGCCAAAAAAAAACAAGTACCTAAATGCTCAAGATAATACTCAAGCGATAATGCTTAAGAGGGCCTTGGGCATGGCCCTCTTAAGCATTCCTAGGGTCGGTTGAGAACCAGCTGTAAATATCCCGCCATTGTATTTATGTCTTATGTAATTTGAACCCGTCCGGCAATATGTAAGGTAATATAAAATGTTAGCGCGGAAATGGACGCCGTATGAATGTATGCGCGCATGCGTAATTACGTATTGGATGGGAGAGATATTTTAATGGACGATCAACAGGAATATAATTCTACTGGTGTTTTACCGTTTCGTCTAAATAATTAATAGCTGTTGTTTTAGGATACTTCTAATAATGTTCGAGTCCGGTCCGGGTATTGAACTGGGACTGGGACAAACAAATAAACAAAGACATTTACGCATTTAAAATATTAGAAAAAAAATACGAACTTAAGGTCGTTTGACGTTGTTGTGTAATAATTGATTTTGAAAAAAAAGAAAAAAAAAAATATCTCATCATACAAATATCTGCCCTTACCGGACTTTGACCCAGGACTACTAGCTTCGTAGCCAGGGTCACTACCAACTACGCCAACGCGTCGTCAAAAACAAATACTTGACATAAATTTTAATTAAGTATTAAAAAGGTGAAATTGTGGCCTTAAAACACTTTTTCGCTGTCATGAGTTTAAAAATAATATTCATAAAAAAAAACTGTTAAAAATAAGTAAAATATTGTACTTTTTATTACAGTTAAGTTACTTTGCGGCTTAGTAGCAGCGCACGCGCGCATTTAATAATGGGTCTTACGTTCTAACTTAAGACCGCGCATTTCCTCGGTGATATAAGTTGCAAAATACACCTTAACTGTCAGTCAGCAAGGTAAAATTTGCACCTTATTAAATTTGTTACTTACGCAGATTGCGGTATCACCGACGATTTGGGTTTTTTCCTTAAATTACAAACAAGGCCTATGTCCAGAAATGGGAGGTCTATACCACATATATTATGTTAATATATTATTTATTATTGACTTTCACGTGTGTCAATATTTAAATCTAACAACAAAAACATAACCTCAATAAGCTAACGTAGATCAGAAATATTGCCAATGGTAATTAAACCGAGCATTTTTAAACGACAGCTACTAATTTATAATAAAGTTAAACACCTCGTATCACGCGACTCAACCGTTAGTATTATACAACTTATAGACAACAACAATAGTCGATAATTTTAAACAAATTAAAACGTTTTGAAATAATTCCACTTCACTGGAGATATCGTGGAGTATCGTGTTACATGCATAGAAAAACACTATCTTAATTACATAAATTCATCCTCATTAGGAGTGAAGATAAGAAATAAATAGACGGTTCATTTTATACAACGCATTCGTAGAAAAAATGAACAAATCTAGTCCACGTACTAATGTGATGCAACCCAATCCAGCCATTGGTCTAGTACAGCATTATTTGTGCGGCAACACCATAAAATTTGTTTTTTTGCCGAAATTTCATTTTTCCTAATTTTCTTTAAAAAAAAGGGAACTATGATGATTTGGAATCTTATCAATTATAATTAAAAATTTGGAATTATAGAGACCTATTTTGTACAGTCGAGTTCATTAATACTTGTACACTTTATTACCTTGTCTATTTAATATCATGTTCACAGTGCCATACATGAATATCTATGAACTCGAGTGTACACTTGTCAACGTACGAGAGAAGATTACGCCAACATGCTGACTCATCAGTGATTATTTATTGCCAAAGTGCGTATAAAGGAGGACATAAAAAAAAGGAGTTGGATTCTATATTTTTTTATTTAAATGCGTGCCTAAGTAATAAGCTAATAATTTAGTGACGTAAAAGTATTCAGTAGCATGCCCGTCTTGGTTGGATCAAGCCGCTTCTGCGTTGTTACTCTATGTCACTAGTGATGTCGCAACGCGAGAATCTATCGTTTGTCCGAAAGCTCTCCAGTTTCATTCATTTGTAGTACAATCGAAGTCGAGACTTGTTCACTCAAATTGATTCGTGTCGTTTACGACACTGTTTGTTTTAAGGCACGTCACTTTACACACGGTTTGAGAAAATTTGGGACACAAATGGAATAACCTTATGAACATGATGGCTCCATGTTGGATAGTTATTTTGTGCAAGGGTTTTTGTAAATTATTATGCTTATATAAAGATATTTTTTATCACACAGTTAAATTATAACCCGAATTATTTTTAGAAAGCTAAGCAATGTTCACGTTATTTGTGTTTTACGGGGGCGAAAAACCGATCAATCAAGTTGTGATCTTTGGGAAAAATCGTTTTTAATCCAAGCGATATTCGATCCTCGAGATTATATTCCTACTATTAATTATTATTGGGCAAGTGTTCTTCACCTTGAAACACAACAGTGCGAGCTCTGCTGTTTGGTGACGTTTCACGGGTAACAAGAATCAAATACTACTAAGAAAAATGTATTATGTAATGTAACTAAAAAAAAATTAGCCGAAAGCGGTGCCCGTACGGCTTAAAATATATTTACCTCATTTTTACAACGTCGGTTCCATACTAAAGTGAAGACTAAAGTTGCTAGGGTTAATATAAAAAGTATTAGTCATACATTCTTGTACCACATCACACTTCAAGAGAGAAAGTGTGTGTGAAACAATATGACTTGTTTGCGTACGCGCAAGTGAGCTTTGACACACATGGGTTCTTCACATTCTATCGATAGAATAGTAAATAAAATAGCACATCATTATGTAACATTAGGTTACACACAAACTTGAAATTTATACGCTTCAATTAAAGTTGAAGTTTGACTGAAGGTTGGTTATGTTAATTAGAGGTAGAATTGTTGTGATAGACATAAACAAATATTTCTATGTATAGATAAAATATCAGAGGACAATCATACAAACATCAATCTATGTAGTCCCTAGCTAACTAAGCTCTAAAGTTTTGCCATGGGTACTAGACAACAAAAAACATACTTATTAAAACAAATACATACAATAATCCGAAATAAATACTCGCGCTCTTCACACAAATAGTTCCTCTTTCCGGGAATCGAACCCGTAACTGTTTGCGTTGTAGGAACAAAAGCATTACGTCTTTACATAGTATAAGACAAATTGGCTCCCACCGTCTGTCCCTCTTCGTATGTACAGTACCCCAACGAAAATGTTAAGCACTTTAGTGCGCTGTCATAGTAAACTTCAAACAGAACATCAAATGACACCCATGACAATGGCAATGACATGCACAATGACAAGGTTCTAAGTATGATGAACATTTTTATGGGGCGACTGTACACTTGGATCTTTTTAATTACCTGTGTGAGGACTAAGACGGAATGCCTCTATGCTAGTCATTACACCGGCTGTCTTGTCCCCAATCCGGAACACAACAATGCGAACACTGCTGTTTGGCAGTAGGTTAATGGATAAGATGGTGGTAGCGATCCGGACGGACCCTGCACAAGGTCCTACCACCCGCAACCCTGACTACGAAGCTAGCGGTCCTGGATTCAAATCGCGGTAACGGCAGATACTTGTGTGATGACTGCGAATATTAGTTCCTGAGTCATGGATGTGTTCTATGGATTTAAGTATTTATTTCTCTATAAGTATTTATATCATTGTCTAGTTCCCATAGTACAAACCTAGAGCTTAGTTTGGGACTAGGTCGATTTTATTTTATTCATATAAGGTTGGTTAGACTGACATATGCGTATAAAAGAAACTGAAAAAAATACCGTGACAAAATGTGGCTAAAGCACTCGTCACTTTCTGACACGTTAATAAGTACGACGGATACTTTATCGACATTTTGTCACGCGATAAACGCCACTGGGGCGTATTATGCTCGTCTTTATCGCGTTGGATAAAGCAGCTGCCACTCTCGCACTTACATAAAGGTCAAAAAGTCTACTAGCTTGGGTCTTATAGAGAAAAAGAGAGAGCTGGCATTACCCTGTCAAATTGAAATGCGAGTTGTTTAACACCACACGCGTGATTGTAATGATCTTTTCCTCGGCCACATGCTATGTTCGTTATGAACTGAGTCACTCTCGATTTCACCGATATCATAAAATCATCGAGTCGAACTTGACCTTTGTTTTGATATATGTGGTCGCGGTGGGGTCGGGGCTATGAAAAAAGCGAAAATATTTTTTTAGGGTGCCGCCGTGCCCGGTGGGAACATAACGGGACTCTACCCTGCCCTACAGAGGCCAACGCAACCGCCACCCATGGACACCTACGTAGTATTATGAGGCGGCTGAAAAATCATTATCCTTCCGAATAAAATATTTCTATCTAGGTTTGTATATTTTAATTGACTACAACATATTACATAACTAAATGAAAAGCAAGCTTTAAAAACAAGACTGCATTTTTTTATTTTATTTTTTTTGTTATTTAAATTTTAACAGTTCAGGTGTCATATGTTACTCAAGATTGTAAAAGGATTCTAACGATACCACACCTATCTAAATCGGCTCAGGCATTTAGAAGTTATCGTGAAATAAAGAATCGCACATTCATACATACACGAACCCTGAAAACATTACACTTTTTTTGGGCATTCCTGTAAAAATCTCGGAAATCGAACTTGGAAAAGTTGACAGCTACGCAATTTAACAGCCATATCATCATCATCATCATCATCAGCCCGGGGGCGTCCACTGCTGGACAAAGGCCTCCCCCAAAGAGCGCCACAAGTCACGGTCTTGAGCCGCTTGCATCCAGCGGCTCCCCACGATCCTAACCAGGTCGTCAGACACCGGGTGGGACGCCGTCCAACACTCCGTCCACCGGTGCGGGGCCGCCACTCGAGAACTTTTCTTCCCCAACGGCCATATACCGCTTAGTAAAATAAAATATGGAAAGAAACAAAAACCAATTCTTAAGTCTTCAATATAATGCAAGTGCGTATTTAACCGCTATTCTCGTGGCCCCATTTTATCTCAGATCTAGAAACAATATCGCTATCCAGGGCAAGGCGCGCCCCGCCCATAACGAATGTATATTTAATTAAAAAATGTAAAAGAGAGCACGGAACGCATTGTTATTTTATTAAACTTTTATATGAAATAGACATTTATTTGGCTTACATTTGAATTCAACGGACGTGCTTTATTATGCTGTGGTATAATTTGAACTGTCATGCTAACTAAAACACGTGGACACCATGAATAACACTAAAGTCTAGTATTCACTAATGAGACTGCAGCTGTTGCAAGAGTATTTTTGGTCAAATGACTGTATCATTTTCCATATTCTTAATTTCCCAAAAAGTGGTTTCCCGCCGCTGTTCATTTTTTATGTAGTCACAAAGTGCAACCTAACCTAATCTGTGTTTTAATATAACCAATAACAATAAGCACTAGTTAATTCTACAACGATTTAGTGTAGCGGGAAACCTCAAATAATTGTGAGAATTATTTAAAAAATCTGGAACATCGGGACGTCTACGTAGACGACGTTAGCATAATTACTTTGAAACTCCGCTGTCTTTGCATGGCGATAACTTTTTTCACACAAAGATTTCAAAATACCTGCGATAGTAATAGTTTTACAACTTATAATAACCTATCCGGTAACATTATCATTTGTTGTTATTTGTAATATAGGCGAATTTGCCCACCCTCCTTTAGGAATGTATAATTTTTTATGAAACGGCAGACTCCCGTTGCAAGTAACATTATGTATTTTTGTGGTAGACTTTGTACAAGTTAAAAACAATGCCAAAAGCAAATACTTTACCCAGGAGAATCGAGGTCTAGAAATGCCTTGAGATCTGAAGCTGCCAAGTTCAAGAAATTATATAGCTCTGTACAGTACCGCGACGTTAGAATGGTAATCGCTTTAGTGCACTGTCATAATAAACTTCAAACTAAACATAAAATGACAAGTATGACAATACCAATGGCAGTCACAATGGCAAGGTTCTAAGTGCGCTTAAGATTTTTATTGGGTGACTGTACAGTCACCAGCATAAATAAGTGACTATTTATGTACCTTGTCACTTTAACGTCGTGTTTGAAATGTCATACAAAGTTGTACAACGATTGAATGCGACAAGGTACATAAATGATCACTTATTTATGCTGGTGACTGTACCTTTAGCTGCGTGGAATAATAGGAATAGATCATTACAGGGTCTCTTAAGAGTGATATTAAACGCAATGTTGGAGGAATGTTTATTAGAAATCATCACGTTTCAAAAACTATAAACGTTTTATAGTGAGTTTGAACGTTTGTGGTATTATTATATTATTCCTTTATAAAACGACTTTTAAGTATAATTGCGTTTAGTTTTAGTTATTTATTTTTATTGCAATTAGAATTGGTTTCCAACTTAGGAAGAAAAATAGATAAATGACAATAAAAAAACATTTCTCGCAACAACATATTTGTGAAATGAATAGTATACGAAATCAACTTTTGTCATACAAGTTTCGGTGAAAAACTCACTTTGACAAACTTCAAATTTCAAGTTGATAAAAGTGCAACATGGAACTTTATAATATTAGGGCAGCGATTAGTGAACCAGGTATATTATTTTGTAACTCAGATGTTAATTTTTTTTTTTGTACTTTACAGTCATCGTCATGATCATCATCTCAGCTAAACAACGTCCACTGCAGGACATAGGCCTCCCCCAAGGACCGGCACAACGACCGCTCACGTGCCACCTGCATCCACCTGTACGCCGTGTGCCGTGTGGTGCCGGTTACGAATAGCATCCTCCGTGTCTTCCCGTGGATGTCGTTGAAATCGAAGGGCGGCCGCCAGCGACCACTGAGAGTATCTTCCACCCTACTGCGATCGCCAACCCGCTCGCCAGGCGTGGAAAAAAAATACTTTCCAGTACCTATATTTAATCTAGGAATTACGTTACTTGACAATGATAATAACATGTATAGAGAAATGGGTACTCATTTTATATAGGAACCCTCGAAGACTAGGGAACACACATTGTTTCCTCACTGCGTCATCAACATTTTTTTATGGAATATGGAAGGCAAACTATCACACAGGCCACCTGATGGTGAGAGGAAACTGTGACCCATAGACATTTGCATTCACAAGACTGCAAGCCTAAGGCTACAAATGCGTTGCCAACCCTGAGGACTAAGATGGAATGCCTCTATGCTAGTCATTACACAGGCCGTCTGATCCCCAAACCGGAACACAGCAATGTGAACACTGGTGTTTGGCGGTAGGTTAATGGATAAGATAGTGGTACCAATCCTGACGGACCCTGCACAAGGTCCTACCACCCGCAAAAAACATTCCATAAATCTTCACTTTTATCGAATGAACTATTACAGAATACAATAGTGGAAGTATATCCGCTAAATTGCATGCCAACGTCTCACCAGATGCCTCTAAACGTGAACTAGGTGCAAAATTACAGCAAGATTTGACACGCCACAAAGTTTTAGCCTACACCACTAGCCTTCCCAAGACGTCACGGTAATGTAAATCTTCGCCACGATACCAGGTTCGATTCCCATGCGCGCGCGCTGTAATTAATACACGCCCACGCGGGCACGCATGCGCGACCCCGGCCATCTTTGTTTTGTTCGAAACTTTGCGCTGTTAAAGTAACGATTTTTAGAGTTATGGATTAATTTAGCGTCGCAATGTTTCAACTATAAAACAAAGCATACAATTATTTTACATACTATTTGTTTTACATCTGGATTATTCTAGATAACTAGAGTTATTTTCAAAAAAAATTAAACTATACCCTTATAGGATCACTCGTGCGTCTCATCATAATCATCATCATTTCAGCCATAGGTCGTCCACTGCTGAACATAGGTCTCTCCCAAAGATTTCCACCTCACCCGGTTGGAAGCGGCCTGCATCCAGCGGGTCCCCGCGGACTTGACCAAATCGTCCGTCCATCTCGCGGGGGGTCGCCCTACGCTGCGCTTGCCGGTACGTGGTCTCCACTCGAGAACTCTACTGCCCCAGCGGCCATCAGTCCTTCGAGCAATGTGGCCTGCCCATTGCCACTTCAGCCTGCTAACCCGATTGGCTATGTCGGTTATTGTGCGTCTGTCTGTAGAAAATTAAAGTTGTGCAAACCTTTCTGAAAGGGCTCGTTATGAGGATCATAAATATATTTTTGTTAGTATTGTAAAATAAATAGTTTTGATTTTATTCAAGAAAGAAGTCGAAGACCTATAAGAATTCTATTAATTTAATGTAAAGTGGTTAACACAATATAATACGTTATCTTTAGCATTGCACGGACGTGACATACCCTCTCCACGCGGGTTTAACTCGCAGTTGGCCGGTTTTTTCTATATATCACTACTCATTTGACTGCAAAAACTGTCATTTTTTGTGATAAATGGTGATCAAAATATGCTTCATTCCGATTGCGATTAAGCTTTATTTAATATTATTTATTTCTTTGCACCAGTTAATACCTAAACATCTGCCAAATAAAAGCACAAAGTGCGTAAAATTTCGTCATTTTGACGTCATCACCATAAATTCGACCCCTGGTTCTGATTAACCTCTACCACTCCATAACATTCATAGTTAACTAGTTTTGTATAGCCTTAGAATTACATTAGGCTCAATTTTTATTAGATTCTTGCATTGAACGCCGGACCACGCCTAAAGAAAATTAAATTATTAATTGCCCGAGGTATTGCTTAGAATCCAATCTCCTGACTTGTTGCTATTCAATTACATACGATTTAGCACCCGGTTACATTACAATCCATTGTAATTGGATTTAAATATCCAATTATTTGCGACCGATTAAATGCAATAAAAGTTAATGTTTCGTAGAAATTTTGAAAGTTGGCAATATCATGGGCATAATATCTGCCCATATAAAATAATCTTAAGACATTAAATCATAAAATTGTCTTGTATTTTAAATACTGTGAAAATTACGTACCGACAAACGCGAACTTAATCATAGGAAATCAATAAGTCTTTTTATTTTATTTATTTATTTGTCTTATTTTGTGCAATTTTCGGTTTCATCATCATCATCATTATGTCAGCCGAAAGACGTCCACTGCTGGACATAGGCCTCCCCCAAGGCTTTCCACTCAGACCGGTCTTGTGCTTTTCGCATCCACCGCGGTCCCGCGATCCTGACGAGGTCGTCACTCCATCTTGTTGGAGGCCTACCTACAGCTCGCCTTCCGGTCCGCGAACGCCACTCCAGAACCTTCTGACCCCATCGGCCATCAGTCCTGCGAGCAATGTGCCCCGCCCACTGCCACTTCAGTTTAGCTATTCTTCGGGCTATGTCGGTAACCTTAGTTCTACTGCGGATATCATCATTTCTGATTCTATCACGCAGAGAAACCCCGAGCATAGCCCTCTCCATAGCCCTCTGAGTAACGTCCGCCCGCCTGCCTCGGCGGCGTCCCCACTCATCATCATCATCATGGGAGCATCGTTCATCGTTTGAGTGGTTCTTCAACCAAATCGCCTTCAACTTTTCAGGGCACACATGGATCGCGATGATCACTTACAATCAGGAGAATCGCTTGGTCGTCTGCTTCTTTAAAAAAAAACATTGATTCAGAACAAAATGTGTGCACAATTGCACACACGGTGCTTGTGTAAAATTATAAGATCATCATATTTTTGTACATGCTTTTACCGAGCCTCTATTCCCGACGGTAAAATACATATCGTCTTTGATCTGTATTGGTATTGGTATTGTTTTGACCCTGTACAATTGTACATGCGTATGCTTTTACAGCGTTTTTGAGTAGCGCTGTAGTCGTCTGATCTGACACTTCAGCATAGTGCTGAACCAGTGTCCGATTCGCTACCACGATGACACTCTCCGTGCTTTTTCTGTCGCATTGTTTGTTTTCTTTTATCTGTATATTTTTGTATCTTCTGTGTAGTGAATAAATGTCTTTCTTCTTCTTCTGCATGTGCAACCGCATGCCTACCGGTTTCACTTGTTGAGGCTCCCACGCTGGCTCCTTGCGATAGCCGCTCGCCTCTTCCAAGTTTATGGCTATATTCTAGTAATAAGTATTGTTTTACATTGAAATAACTTTCACCAAAACCGCGAGGCGTCGCTACCCTTTGCCCCCGGCGTCTCTCGCGCAATAAATCAACTATTAATGATCTAGTAAATAAATAAAGTATCGCCCCAAATGGATCGCGGTAAACAGACACGACAATGCTTAGAAAAGTAAAGGCATGGACATCATGGAACTTCTTTGGGTTGAGTCATCATCGTCTTACTTTTTAGGGTTCCGTAGGTACCCAACGGGTAAAAATGGGACCCTATTACTAAGACTCCGCTGTCTATCCGTCTGTCTGTCTGTGGCCAGGTCAAATACTAAAAACAGAATAATATTTAGTTGTATATTTACTTTAAATAATAAAATTAAAATTAAATAAATATTAAAAGGGGCTCTCACACAACAAACGTGATTTTTTTGCTGTTTTTTTTATATTTTTTATGGAACCCTTCAGGCGCAAGTCCGATTCGCATTTGGCCAGTTTTTTTATTTGCATATAATGAAAACATTAAAATTAACATGATCAGCGAACAAAACCATGGAATTTTATCTGCTACTGTTTTCACTCGTGATTATAGTCATGATATTAATTTTATCATGCTTAAATAATTGACTATCAGCCCAATGAAATCCTACGGTTGCGGTCCCAACGGAAGATCAGCGTTGGCTTCACAGCCAGCATATGCTGAGTTGGGTCCGTTTCGCAACATTAACGCGACATGTCGTCTCTTTTCTTTTATTTTTGTTACCTTTTATTTTTTGTCTGCGTGTTTTTGTTGTGAATAAATGATTTACTTACTTACTTACTTACTTACTTACTTACTTACTTACTTACTTACTTACTTACTTACTTACTTACTTACTTACTTACTTACTTACTTACTTACTTACTTACTTACTTACTTACTTACTTACTTACTTACTTACTTACTTACTTACTTACTTACTTACTTACTTACTTACTTACTAATCCACCATAGAACTGTGTCACAGTGACATTACGATTCAAGTCGTAAGAAGTATCAAACATCGTTCTAATGAACTATGCTTTTGCTGGTAGAGTAATTCCCACTATTCTCTATTATCTGCTAGCTTTCTCACCTTTTAACACAACATTGCATTGGTCTTGTCTTATTTTGCTAAAGTAACATCCTAGACATTCCTCTTCTTCTTTTTTAACTTTGCCTTGCGGCCTTGTGCTGCCGCATCAGCTGTTCCATCATCTATCCTCATCTTTATTCTTTTGGTTTTAGTCAAGCTCATCAATTTTATTTTAAAATTTGGTGTCTGTGTCCAGATGTGGCTTATGTATCTTGGAATACTCCAGGTAGGCAGGCTGTAAATTGTTATTACTTATCCTTTTTGAATGCTTTTTTAATATGATAATTCTGTTAATATGTATGTTAGGATCAGAACATCAAACATAACATTTTAAATGTTCAACTCGGATGAAATTGAATCACAATCAAATCAAATTAAATTCATTTATTTCCTAATATTTAGACATTTTCCATACACAGTCATAATGAAAACGGCGTAAGTACAGCTTAGCCGAATTTGAACTCACCCGAGGTCAACAATGGAGAGTTTAGATACATATTAACAACTACATTACTACTAGGTATATAAAACTCAACTTTAATCGTGGGTAAACATTAATTATTCTAAAAGTGAATTTCTCGGTAAGTGTGGCCGCGACTCAACGCGTCAGTCGTGAACCAGCGCAAGCGCCGATGGCCGGATAACCTCCAAATTGATTTATTATATTTCAATTTTTTACTACCAAAGCTTAGACTGCTCTTCCTTAGTTCTGCTGTAAGGCGGAGTGGAGCTTCTTGATACTTTGTTGACATTTTGTATGCATTTATTTGCGTAGAGTATGAAAGGAGGAGGAACAAACCGGGTATCTGCACTGGTTTTTTTTTTCTGATATGGTAAATAATCAGTGTATATACTGATATAATGGAGGTTTTTAAACCACTTGACAGTTCAACTATTTATTAATACTGTAAATTGTTTTTTTCGATAAGGGAGTAAAAAAGCTTGATCCAATCAGCCCTTGTTATTTCGTTGCTTTTTTCAACTTTTTTTGCTAAACAATCAGCTGCAAATTTCTTATATTGGAGAGTTTTTTCTTTTCACACAGGTTGACATTAACTGTCTGTTGCAGTTATGTACAATGCTTAACTAACCTAATTATACATAATGTATGCAATGCCAAAAACTGTAAAATCATTTTAAAGCAATACATATTTATTTGTCAACTGGATGAACTATAAAAGTGCAGTTAAACCGCCAGTTCTCATAGTTATTCAAGTATCAAAACAGTCCAATCCCCACACAAAGAATAAGATCGCGCAAAGTTATAATTCAATAAAGTCGAGAACAACCCGTCCGACACGATTTCACTATTTATTTTTATAATAAGACCCATAATATTATAGAAATTAATAACTTGTCCGATCCGTATCTGAATCACGCTCATTCACAAAACTTATAATTTTTTTAAACATTAGAATGAACATTTTTCAATTAATTTTAATGTGTACATTCTGAGAGAGATTTTACGATGGTATCTGTTATTATGATAGGGTTCACCGATGTTTCTTTAATGATATTTTGTTGGTCAATACAACTTTGTATTTTTGGAATTACATTATTGTCTATTTTGGAGACGCTGGTTAATTTACGTATATAGACGTACGTTTAAACTTAGGTAAGGCAAGGATCTCAAGATTAACACGTCTGAAATGTCTAATGTCAAAATAATATATCCCTATATTATTATGACATATACAATATATCGCAACGCAGTATGTTTGATACTTGGGCATTTGTGATGAGTGGAATTATATGAAAACTTGTTTTTTTGTTACCTAAAACGTATGGATATCGGTAACGAAAAAGAAACTTCAACAACAACAAATACTTTGGAAAACATTAGGATATTATAGTAAATTATTGCTTAGTTTCATGCACTTACTGCACTTAGGTTTCAGCTAATGTTCTAATAAATCTAGAAAGTGATACGCAGAGGCTAAAATTAAAAAAAATATTACAAATATGAAACAAACTAAACCGATCTCGATAAAAAAAATATGGAGATAGTTTAAGCTTTAAGGAAGAACATGAGGTACTTTTTACCGCTAGGGAAGATAAATAACTTCTACACAGATGGAGTCGCGGGCAACAGGTAGAAAGAAATAATGGGATATCTAAAGAAAGCTAAAAACAAGTGTGAAGTAAACATTCTGTAACGTAGATAAAAATTACAAAAAGATGGTAAATATTTTTAATGTTCCTTACTTCTCTTGTACTCCCAAACTGTTCTTTAGGAACCAAGAATCCTTTTACGACACGTTAATCTAGATGGTAGTGAACCTGCTTTCGAAAATAGAGATCCTGGGTTGGGTGATGTGCGCGAATATTTGTACCTAAGTCTTAAATGTTTTCTATGTGTTTCTCTATATAAGTAAGTTTATCGTTGTCTTGTAGCTACAGGATAAGCCTAGAGCTCAGTTTGGGACTAGTTCAGTTTGTGTGAGATAGTCCCCGACCCTTCATCATCATCATGTCAGCGGAAAGACGTCCACTGCTGGACACAGGCCTCCCCCAAGGCTCTCCACTCAGACCGGTCTTGTGCTTTTCGCATCCACCGCGGTCCCGCTATCCTGACGAGGTCGTCACTCAATCTATAGTCCCCTTATATATATTTTTTTTTTATTTATCCTTGGATTGACAGTTAAGTTATTTATTTATGTTTTCAATGATAACCATCAACAACCAATTAACTATTAACCTTTTAACTAAAATACACCTTCAAAATCAGTAACAGACGTGAAAAATTAAGGCAATTAATAAAATTAGGTAACATTTATAAAGATGACACGATCAAGAAAAGATATCTCACGACTATATTGAAATGTGTGTCGAAACTATAGGCGAGGCTTGGGTTCGCTCGTTTGTTATTTCGTTACTTAAAAGTCAACGCCTTTATTTTTCAAATAAATTAATTGAATTATTACTTTTTTTTCCATCCTGTTATTCAAATGTATAACAGTACTCCGATTTCTGAAGCATAAGTTTGTTAGTTTCCGGAAAAAAAATGAACGAGTTCAATGCGAACATGCATGCGTAGTTGGTAATAAAATTGTTTCAATATTTTCTCATTCCATGGAAAAGACAAACCATTACACATTGCCACTTAAGTGGGAGGACGACTGCTACTCTTAAAAAAACTAAAACACTGATCTTGGCCGTGGTGCCCATTTTATGGCACATCAGAAATTTGTTTTTAAATTTAAGTACTTGGGTCATTGGGTCACAGAGGATTTAAAGGATAATGTTGACATCGAGCGTGAACGCAGGTCGCTGGCTGTCAGATGCAACATGTTGGCTCGCAGGTTCGCACGTTGTACAGTCCCAGTAAAAATAACCCTTTTTAGAGCGTACTGTCAATCATTCTACACGTGCGGCTTGTGGGCCGATTTCACACGGCGGACATACAGCGACTTGCGTGTCCAATATAATAACGCGTTCAGGATGCTATTGGGGCTGCCTTGGCGCTGCAGCGCGTCGGGAATGTTCGCGGACGCGTGCACGGACGGCTTCCCCGCCATCATGCGCAAGCGTTGCGCAGCATTACAGGCCCGGCTCCGAGGCGGCAGCAATAGTGTCCTGAGTGTGTTCGTGGACCGATGGGACTCCGTACTATTGCGGCGGTGGTCACAAATACATGTGTCGCGCCAGTGACCAGCATTTGATTTAAAAAATAATAATAATAAATTAACTAACATAGAATAGGCATGTTACTAACAATATGGATGTGTATATCTGAAATAAATGGTTTTTAATTTAATTTAATTTAATTAAATTCGGTCTTATGACAAATGCGTTAAAAAACTATAATTTCCGTATGGTAGCAATCCCACCAATATGTTGTCTGTAATAAAAATCTGTTAAGAAAAATAACTAAATATCAAGAGAATCCCACATGTAAAACAAATAGCTCTATCGAATGCATCCGTCACGCTTGTAAAATTAGATCATCGCACGGATTACAGATCGATACAGTCATCGATTCTGATAATCGAATAATCGATTGATAATATTTATGTTCCGATCCAAGGTGAGGTCGGGTCACGAGGATCACGACTGTTTACGTTAGTTTGGACAGGAAATAGCCTTCCAGATGCAATTTAAAAGAAGGATTTACTGTTTTTATTAGCTTGCTTTCTTGTCTATCTGCTTGTTTATTTATGAAATAACTTGCAATCGATTTTTAATTTAAAGTAGGAGTGATTCAAACAATTATCATGCGAAGTAAGAATATTTCAAATTATACTTCTAAAAATGGATATAGCAGTAATATGCGGGTGGTAAGACCTTGTGCAGGGTCCGTCCGGAGCGCTACCACCATCTTATTTATTAACCTACCGCCAAACAGCAGTGTTCGCATTGTTGTGTTCCGGTTTGGGGATAAGACGGCCGGTGTAATGGGTTGGCAACGCATTTGCAGTTTTAGGCTTACAGTCTTTGAATGCGAATGTCTATGGGTCACAGTTTCCTCTTACTATCAGGTGGCCTGTGTGCTCGTTTGCCTTCTCTATGCCATAAAAAAAAAAAAACGTTTTTTTTACCAATGCCAATGGATATTTAAACTCAGTGAACGCAATTCTTTTTAATAAAATTCCAAAATTAAGCACTTTATTGTGTAAATACGCAAAATCAAATTACAAATATACATATAGGTAGTATGAAGTAATGGATGTTTCAAGATCTTAACATTTTTAGAATATTTATTACTGGTGGTGATATTTGCAAATTTTATAGTGGCGTTTTATTACCCTCCTTAATTAATTGCACTGTGCATCCATCATTCACTACATTTTTATTAATTGCATTTGACAAAGTCCTCATTAATTGGATAAAATGCCGCATTTTATTGAATTAACACATATTTGCGTAGGTGGTGAGATGTTGTGAATAAATTTTGAAAACAAGTTAATAAATCATATTTTGAGGTGTTATTTATCGCTATCGAAATAAGGTGTCTTTGTATTTTCCTTATATCATGTCGTAAAGAAGAAACAGATTGATGTGTTGTATTACTCCGCATTTAATAAACAAAACGAGACTGTAATAAGATGAGCCGTACTTCTGTCTAGCAAAAACTTGGAACTGGCTTTTTTAATTCAGCTGAATCGATCTAAGTGAAATTTAAATTGAATAATTACATCATTAAATTAAATTAACAATTAAAAAATAAAAATAAAATAAAACTTTGGGCTCCATTCATAATTTCATTTAGAGAAATACAATAAATGCGTGACATAAAACCAACAGTATATTTTTTTTCTTGATTGACCGTTGACAGCTGTCAAATTTGGCCTCTTCGACTTTAGGAGTCTGATTTTCTTAACCAGTTTTATCGGAAGGCTTTAGCAGTGTTAATAGCAAAGCATATACAGTGTGTGATTTCCATAAGAACATCTACATATTTTAAGAGCTGAAAGTATAAAGAGCTGAAAAAAAGATAATTGATATATTTTTTTCCTTTTTAAATTCGCTCTTAGCGATACCCTGTCACCTTGCCAATGAACTACATTTCACACACTTTTGAGAAGACCGCCAAAAATAATAAAACTAGCTCTGCCTCTTTGCATTACATTGCAACTCTAGAAAAAATAAAAAATAATTAAGTCTCCATTAAAAAAGGTAGTTCTTATATTTTTAAATAAAACGGTTCACAAAACTCATGTCTTAAGGTGCGACCGCACCGCTGCTTAACGGTGCGTATATTACGGTGCGTCATTTACGGCGCCATGTTGTTACTGTGACCCCGTCTTTTGTTTACGCAACGACACCGTATTTTACGCAGCGATGGGGTCGCATCTTTATGGATGCCACACACTGTAAGTCAAGAGTAAAGCTCGCTGGTTGAGTAACAATATATTCACTCTTTTTTAACCCCCGATGCAAAAAGAGGGGGGTTAGAACTTTGACCACTGTATGTGTGTGTGTCTGTTTGTGCCACAGTAGTTCTTAAACGGTGTTTTTTTATTTCAATCCAAGTTTTCTAGCGGTGGTATTAAGCTTAGTTTTATCAAAATCGGTTGAGCAATTTAAGGGATATCACCATTATATTGAGAGTTTTTATCTATCTAGTGTTGTAGAAGTAGTTATATCTCTATTCTCTCATATGTTAAGTTAATCTTAAAATATCGGGGAAGTCACAGGGCGTTTGGATCGCTTCATTATATTGTGAAATATGGTGCAAGGCTAGCGGTCCGAACTGGATGACTAATGCTAAGGAGAAGATTACTTTGTATCGATGAAGTAATTGCCGCCAGATACGTCAATATGATTGTTCAATACATAAAGTTATTGCTTTTTAATTTGTTTATGCATGTGAGTAAAGTGACTTCGTATGCGTAGAATTAGTTTTCCGCTACTCCCCCTATTTCTTCCCGTTGGGGGTAAACTTTCGGAAAATCCTTCTTAACCATCTTCTTCTATTGTACCCAAGGAATACTCCCTCAAAATTTCAAGTGCCTAGGTCAGACAGTCACACGTAATTTTATAATGAAACCAATTCAATTTCCGCTCTAAAAAAAACACTCGTCATAATTCAGTGTGCCGATTTTTATTTTTTTTGTTTACACTTAACATCAATTTGCATCGTCCATTACGCATTTAAAGGATACATAGATAGTTGGACCTATTATTCCGCTTTCCCGCCTCTACAACCGAACACATCGTTACGGTGTACCGACAGTTCCCATCACCAGTTAAGATCGATAGCAGCGTGCTAATGAGTGAGAAGGCAATGTTGCCAGTAGGATTATGTACTTTAATAACTTGATGGCAAGCCCATGGATGAAGATACACGGGTTCAACCATCAGGGCGTACAAACTACAAGTTTGTTTGTATCGATTATGGTCATATTTTTAAACAATGAACTTCAGTACTGTGAAATATCCTCATTCAAACGCGGCTTTTTTTATTATCTCATCTTTTTGGTTTTTTATTATATTACCTTATGGGATCTTTTGTGTAATTACCCCTCTTTTAGCGCTTAATCCAATGCATCCACCCCTTTTAAAAAGCGGATAGTGGAGTGCAACAACCGAGGATTTTCATTCTTACTCCGGCGAGGGCATCACATTCACACAATAAGTGTTTCATTGTCTCAGCCTCTTCGCCGCACATTCTGCAATCTGTGTTGTCATAATGCCAAAAAACGCGGCTTAAGAAAAGTATTTACTAATAGTCAGCAACTTGGCTATGCTTCTGGCATTCCTGATGTTTATGGGAGACGGTGGCCTTTTACCATCAGGTGGTCCACCTGCTCGCTAGTCATTTATCAACAAAAAAAAACTCTCGGACAGGGAGTAAGACACGCAGTAGGTAATATATCATTTGAACTGATGTGAATATTTGTCAACAAGATTCATCCAATTTTTACCAGCTCTACAAATTCCCAATTCTACAGATTCCCAATTCTACAGATTCCCAATTTTACAGATTCCCAATTCTACGGATTCCCAATTCTACAGATTCCCAATTCTACAGATTCCCAATTCTACAAATTCCCAATTCTACAGATTCCCAATCCTTCAGATTCCCGACCCCACAAATTCCAAATCCAAATTTAAAAAAAAATTGTTATCTTAAAATCATTATCATCAGTTGGCCAGTGCACTGCTACACATAGGCCTTTCCCAAAGCTCTCCACCGTAATCGATTGTGCGAGTTATTTAGTTATTCATTATTTAATTAAACATTTACAATTTAAATACCTACTCATCTTACATTATTAATTATTTACCTACAATATAACAAAATAATCCTGCTTTGTCTTGTCTAGGGGACACCGTTAATGCAGGAAAACATATCGAAACTTTTATGTGGTCATCTTACACCATCTTATGATACAGATAAGTAGTTGATTCTATTTTTTTTTATTTTTTTTCTCTCTGTCTCTCGCGTAAGATTTTTGGCATGTTTTCCTGCTAAACCACGCATGTATATATAATGCTAGACTAAGTAGTACCATTGTAATATGAAATATGTTTCAAAAATGTATGACTGCTGAGTTTCTTGCGGCGTTTCTTCTCAGCAGTGGTCTCCTCTTGGGAAGCGCTGGTAGATTCTTGACGTGTAAAAGTGCCCGTGCGGCCTACATACTGAATAAATTTATTTAACATTTATCTTTTTTTATCTAAAGACCTTCGCAAAAATGACTGGAATTTAGGGTCTTAAAATATTTGTTTCAAAGGGTCCTTTTTTGTTACCAAAACTGTATGAATTTCGGTAACAAAAAGGAACTTTTCATAGGTACATTACATGAACTATCAACTTAGACTTGCGAGCGTCTTTTCGTCTAGGTACATTTCCTTCCACTCAATAGAGACTAACACAGGTTTGAAAACATATCAAAGTGATGTATTACCTTAGCGAATAGAGAAATGTCGAGATGAGTTTGTTCCGTTTGTTTATAAATACGTTGAAAGCCGAGTTTAAGCCGTTCTCATATATGTTACTTGTCAGTGTAGTTGAGACCTAAGCTTGCTTCATTAATTTTGCTAGCAACACTTGGGCTGAGAAATAGTTCAGGTTAAACAGTTAGGAACTTTGTTGCTATATGGGAAGTTTGTTTTATCTGTTTGGTTATTGGCGTATCAAGAATACAAAACACTGGACAAATTCGAGTGGACCTGGCGTGGAGAGGGTTTAGAACTTTTTATAGGTAATCTTAGTAGAGAACGCTTTTCTTATTACGTTTTAAAATTTAGGCCATTAGTCTCGGAGAAAAGATATTTTCTTCAATAAGACCAAGTATATTTAATTATAGTCCCTTTTTGCACAGTTTGCATTTTTTTTTTTTATTGTGCATCTCGTCCGTGTTTGGGTCACACAAAATCAGAATTATGTCCAATTGAAACGGTTCCGTAGATTTTAATTCCGTTCTTTCATTTGGATATAAAAACCCTAAAAACGTCAACGAAACTTGGCGTAGAACAGTTTAAAAAAGTTTTGTTTGGGAACCGATTTAAGGAGTTTCTTTTTTTTATGCCAGATTTAAAATACTTAGCTCTTAAAGCAAACTCTACTGTACACAAAGAAGTATCAATTTTAAATTCATTTGCTATATACCTTTACCTACAATTAGCCATTTGGATAAATATACTAGCACAAAAAGTAAGTTAAAAAAAAAATGTTTAAAAAATATCTCTTTCAAAATTACTTAGGCTATATTCTACTCGGTATTGCTTTTGACATTTTGTCAATGTCATGATAGCTCTTATTAACTTATCCTTTAACCTACCGCCCAGCAGCAGTGCTCGCATTGTTATGTTCCTCTTTACACTTATACAACGATAACTAAGATAGCCTAATGCCACAAACACCTTTTTAATTGCACTGAAATGTCCACAGAATTCACTCATAATCAATGTTATCCGGCCACTGTCTATGCAAATTTGTTCTCACACCGACCATTTTCATTGTCTTGCGTTTATTACCCACATTCAATATTATCATGCGCAGAACTTCTGCATCGTCGAATATTGCGCAAAACAATAAAACAAGTTGCATTGTCTTTACACTCATAAAATAAACGTATTCGCAGACGCTACGCAAATGTCACCCTACATACATACATTAAACATGCACTAGGCAAAAACAAGAAGACGTAAGTACGCTGCAACTTTGGTCGCTTACGTCAGTTAGTTCGAGGTGCGACTGTTAATTCCTTGATACAAATTGATTAGGATCGATACTCATGCGTGGTCACGCCTCTATGGCGCCCACGCGCAACGTACAGATGATCCATAATACAATTATAGATCAATTAGTGTCGTAGATCATTTGGAATAGGTGATTTTTGGATAAGACCGGTGAGCCTCAGTGAGGCAAAATTAAAATTAATAAAAGATTAGATTCTCGTAGGTGAAGGAAAAAAAGGTGTGATATAGGAAATATTTACCTAATCAGTATTAACTATTGGAATATTGTTAAAATTTTGCTGTGTTAAAGATCTAATGTAGTCGTATCTGTGATAAAACAGTAATTGTCACCACCTGAGTCAGTATTCAGTTCAGACAGCAGGAGAACATTTTATTATTATTTTTATCTATTTTTCAATGTTATCTAAGTTTAGAGACGAATCTTTTTTTTACAAAGAAAAAACAGCCCCAAAAAATACCAACTGCCTTTTTCTACCTACTGTACCATCTACATTCTACCTAAGCACCTATTCTATGGTCACTCATTGTTTTAACTAAGACCCGACAGCACGTTTCGGAGAACGGATCGCGATCCAAATCAAATGCGAAGGAAACACACTATACTTGTAAATCGACCGTGATGCGTACGCGCATCATACTAAATAGGCGATTGGATCTTCTTGCTTCTATGAAAGTTTTTATTAAGTGATGAAGATAAAATAAATCCATTAAAAAAAAAACAGTCAAAATGTTTTTGTTGTATATTTGTATTGACAAATAATAATTGATAATCCATGAGACTAATCTAACCAAACCTTGCATATCAATACTTGCCTAGCCTTTTATTAGACTAAAAAGGACGATAGATGGATTGTCGGTCTATAAAAAATCAATCAGTTACGATATTGCTTCTAAATAATTGACACAAGTAAAACAAAATAGTTATTTATGTGACTGGTGCATAATGAGAGGCATAAATACACGAGTGTGGTTTTATGAAACGAGCCGATAGGTGAGTTTCATAATAAGAACACACGAGTGTTTTAATGCCTAATTATGCGTGCAGTCGCATACATAACTTTATCTACATGCATATCATAAGTTTTCTACAATAATGTGAGAGATAAAACAAATTAAAGGTACAAAAACCTGATTAAAATATTTCAATTATTACACTAGATTAATATAATCAATCAATATATTTTTATGTAGATATTTGACTCTCTTGCCCTTCACGCCAAATTGACCTTAAACATTGTGCGAAACTAAATTAATTATACGAAACACAGTAAAAAATAAGTAAACATTAATTACAAGTCACTACCCAATAAAATTGACAGACACTTTAACGATACATTGATTGATTGAATTCAGTCATCATTGACGTTTTCTCAAAATTCATTTAACTCTATCAGTTCTTCTTAGTTTAGCGTCTAGATAAAGAATACCAAAGCCAAGTCCTTATTGTATTCAAAATTCCCCCTGCTTGTGCTATACTCCATTTTTTTTTTATGGCATAGAGAAGGCTACCGAGCACACAGGCCACCTGATGGTAAGTGGAAACTGTGACCCATAGACATTAGCATAAGACTGCAAATGCGTTGCCAACCCTGAGGACTAAGATGGAATGCCTCTATGCTAGTCATTACACCGGCTGTCTTATCCCCAAACCGGAACACAACAATGCGAACACTGCTGTTTGGCGGTAGGTTACCATCAGACTGGTCTTATTTCGATTAAATTACAATTTTCTCATTAAAAAAACCATTTATATGATGTAAAATCAGGGAAATAGTGTGCATAATATGGTTATAAGTTGCTTTATTCACCAGGAAACAGCCGTTTTAGCAAAACAAGATGCATTTTTAGGATATATAATTACTATAGAAGACAAGTCAGTTAGTATTGACTATAAATATGAAACTACGACAAAAATACTAACAAAAAATTGCTTAAAAACTAGAAACACAAAATGTCTTACATAAAGTATGCATAATATTAGTCTCTATTCTACTGGGTAAAAGCGAATTGCCTTTGACATTGTTATCGTATTATCAACGATATGATAGCTATTATTCACTTGACTGTATTGGCGGCAGAATAAAACAATACGTTAACAAACGAGCGCTCTGCTCTGCTCATCAAGAGCGTCCATTTGAATAATTACCAAGAACAGCCCTCAAACCAATAAGTATTCCTAATAAGTAATATATGAGGTAAAAAAAGAACGAATCTAAATTCCACGTGTACACAGACAGGGATGGCAGACGCCGGAAATCCCGTACATAAAGATGCTATCACTCGTATGCGACATTTGAATAAGTTTAGAATTTATTGGCAAAGATTAATAAAATGAGACGTCGAACTTTAAACTGGTCGGACGATACACGTTCTTGATTTGTTGCTTGACACTTTGGAGAAAAGTTATGTATGACTTTGACAGAAGAATTAATCTAAGGGGTTGTATGTTTAGGCCTTAGGTTTTTTCAATTGGACTTATTATAATGGATTTTATAAATGACAAGATAAAAAGTGCTTAAAATTCCGCTACAAGTAAAAACCAAGGGGAAAAAAACCACAAGTGAATTTGTAACATTATTCGATTCTGATCCAATGGCAGAGTACTTAATACCTAGGAGAATTTATTTGAGCGAATTAAAAAAGAAAGAAAAAACTAGAAAACATTGACTTACTCCACCGACATGTGACTGACTGCTGAGTTTCTTGCGGCGTTTCTTCTCAGCAGTGGTCTCCTCTTGGGAAGCGCTGGTAGATTCTTGACGTGTAAAAGTGCCCGAGCGGCCTACTTACTGAATAAATTTCTTTTATCTTTTTTTTTTGGTGACTGATTTTTAAAATAGTCAGGCCACTTCCACCCGTTTAACGCCAAGATTTTTTTAGTAACAGAATTAGAATCAGATCACAATATAATTCGTGATAGTATACCATTTTGCTCAACAACCGATTTATCAACTTGAACGAGTAACGGTTATCGGGTGACTCAAAGTTCATTGCGTAGATGAATGACATCAACAGATGACTGAACCGGTACCAATTCCGAAAATATCGGGGATTTATTGAAGCATTTGGTGCCACGCCAACTATTTTTTATGTAAAATTCATTTTGTATCTAGTTTTTGGCATGGAATGGTATAAAAAGGACTACAATTAATGAAGTTTTAAAAGGCCATGTTTAAGAGGTGTCAAAGGTTCTATTACTCAAATGTCATGGTTTTTTAGATCAGAGTGTGGTCAGATCATTGGGGCGTGGCTGAATTTATCATGTTTAAAATTGAAATATAAAGCAACGGGACATCCAAAGTCAAATAAGGATTAATTGTAATTTGTCTGGAAAATTAAACACTGTTTTATTTGCCTTCTTTTTCTTTTGATCTTTGGTCTTTTGGTAGAAATCGCCATGGGGTATAAAATTTAAATCTTTATCTGTTGATTGCTATATTCAATCGCTGAAATTAGAAAGGTACACTAAATCTTAGCTTAATTTTTTATCGCCAAAACCTGGCAGTATTTTCTTTATCATTAGAATTTTTGCCTAACAAACTATGCTCCTGATACTCTGACGCTTCTACCAAACTCCAATCTATTTGATCCCTTTCCAGACCTTATTCTTTGCCATCGCTTTGCTATTCAATAGGCGACGCAGACTCGTGTACGGCGCGTATATAGATCATATATTGTTCAGTATTAACGTGCGCGCGTCGCGACGCGTGCGCAGCCTGCAAACGAGGGAACCGCGGCATTAGAATTAGTACGGGCGTAATGGGTTGGCCGTCTGTTTGAATTATCGTATTAGAATTATAATAATTGGAATGAAGTCATTGATTGAAATAGATGGTTTGACTGATATAACAAAAGCCAAATGTTCTGAGGAGCAGGTGACTAACTAATGTAACATAATCATTATTCAGTCTGAAGGATCCAGTTTTATTTAAAATGTTTTAAACTCTGATAAACCATTAAAACCAGCTAAAAAAAGTTTTTTGGCGTATTTATAGAACCAAAACAAATCGTGTGTTTAGTAACCCTTAAACACTATTAATAATTTAACCAATTATTCATATTCAAGGTCCCTAAAATCTACGGCTATAGCCCTCGTCAATGAGTATCCCCCCTTATATAGTAGTAAGTTAGTCGAGCTTCGTCATCTGTCAACGACCAATCAGAACGTGATCCAGTCCACTGCGGCGTTGCAACGATTTATTTATACTCTATGGTCTATGGACGTGCTAGAATTCTAAGTCTATGACTCATTTGAATCCTAGATTTTAAACTTGCATTCGATATTGTAAGATCGCTTAACACAAACCTTACACCTTAAAGTTCGTTATTTTTTGAAAATATTCATTTGCCCGATTTTTTTTACCGGAATTTATGTTATGCTGTAGTTATTTTAGATTAAATGCATAATTGAATTGCTAAATATAGGTAAGGTTAGATTTAATTTATAAGCGACATCAAGGAATGAAGTCTCCTTTCAAAGCATTGCATTCGTAGGTAATTATGAGGATTGGAAATTTTGATCAATTCGGAATTGTGACACTTCTCAGAAAACTCTTTTTAGAAAAGGTTGTTAATAATTTGAAAAATTATTTACTAGCTAATAAATACTTTTCTTGACTTTAAACAAGGTTATAACCATTGTAGGTATCATTTACTTACCTTAATTTTGTTACAATAGTTACAGAAGTATTGAAAGAACTTGATACTTGCTGTTGACATTTGGGACGATGAAATATTCAGCTCTAGTTATGTATAAAATAGGAAAATAACATAAATGTAGTCGAATGTTAAACCTTTTAGTATATTAACCAAAAGTGACAGACATAGACGGCAACTTACAAAGTCAGTGACCGTACCAAATACAAAGTTGCCACAAATATTTTGCTAAATAACGTTCAACGCATGAGATGATACTACCATGTTGCAATAGGTGCGAAATCATTTGCTTTAAAGGTCCCACAATCGACGCCAGTTCCTCAGATTTTCATACAAATTCAAACTGTTGATGATTAATCGGCACTGAACATTTTAACCCACCTTGTACTAAATATATCTTAATCACTAAAACCTTCGAAATTGTGTTTGGCTGTTGTAGTAAATTAATACTACAAAATGGACGCTAAAAATTCACGAGTGGAACTTGTGAAGTATTTATCCTTTGCCATAAGATAACTGAGATGTTACATAAGTTATATTTTATAAAATGTCAACACGATAGCTGGTATATAATGAAGTTTTGTATGAAATAGGTAGTATGTCGTAACGTAGCTTCATAAGCTTCATAGATTTTTATTACCTAACAAAAAAAAGTAAAGGTTGCTACAATACACGAGTTCTAAGGTTCTCGTCTATTAACTGTGTTTTGTGCAAAGTATATCTTGACTATAGCCACCATCCCTTTTATCATCTATAAATACATATTACACATCGCATGCAAATGCAATGAATAAGTGTTTTAACTTACAATTCATTATTCTTCTCGACGAAGTGTTAAAAAAACTCAAAGCGCGTCGAAAAGCAATCGCAAACAAAAATGGCGTCACATGCCAAGAATACAACTGATCAATTTATCAAGACTATGAGTTCAGACTACGTAATGTCTTAATTCAAAGCATAACGTCGTAAGGGGTTTGAAATGTAAATGCGTTTGAGACGTTTTTGTGGAATGATTGGCCGACGCCATGCTATCTCCACTTCATCAATCAAAACGCAGGATACATATTGTTGGAGTAAAAAGATTTCTGTATAATAGAGTAATGTCGGTCGGGTTCCGTAAAGATAACTGTAACATTTAATACTCCATTTAGATTCCATATTGAGCATAAGTGCTTTAAGGGGGTCTTGTCACTTCATAATAAAAACAAGCTATTTTACGAGTACTGGGTACGTTAGGAAGACTAGGTATTTTATTAGAATTTTGACAGTATAATAAAGCAGTTGAAAGAAGTTATACTTTTAGGTATTCACTTTTTTAAACCAGATATCATATTCATGACAGGTAAGTTTTGGTAGAATATTCGAGTATCATAAACAAATTAGATTATTTAAATGAATTCAGCCGAACCCTAAGGAAAAAAATAGAAAAATGGTAAAAAAAACGCGCGCGATTACAGATTCGTGCGCGTGCTCACAACGGAAACGGCACGTAGAGGAAACGCCAGGACGCGATCCGGTTTCGAATTTCGAATTTGGAATCGTTTTCGAACACGGGATGTTTGAATGGGTCGTTTTTTGTTTTTGTTTTATATGATGTTTTACTTATTGTTAATAGTTTATAGGGTGTTCGTTTTATTGTGCCTTTCCGTCATAAGTTTCTGGTCTTTATTGGCTATTATGATGTTAACAGAAAGTCTGATTATTATACTTAATTTATAGTTTGAGCATTTGCCTAGGTCTTTATACAAACATTATTTTTTAATTATGTATATAACAAAATATTTGTTTAAATACTGATTGTGATTTTCTTTAAAATAAGTAAATAATTGGTAGTCTGATTACCTGTTGATGCTACAGATTTTTATAGCTAATTTTGGTTTAAAGGACATTCCTTATGTCAGACTGGTTTTGTTTTTTAAACCGAACCTTTGTTTGGTTACAAAAACGGAGCAGACACTGTACCAAAAAAGTTAATAACCCACCGAAACAACCAGTAGCAGCCATCAGGAGTCCCAATTCTAAATAAAATTATAAACATCGTTTGCCTCCATTAACCCGTAATTGCTTGATCAACTTGTGATATTTAGGGTTCCTTATAATTGAACCTTTTTTTTACCCGTCTGCCGAAGGGGATAATGGGTTTATCAGCCTTTATAATATGTATGTATGTATGTTTGTTCCTTTGTGGTGCTCTAGAAACTAAACGCGTAGGCCGATTTTAATGATGCTTAGGGGAAGATGGGGTGGCCTCGTACACTTTTTACTTTAAGAATTGTTAAAAAAAAACTAACAGCTATTTCAAAATGAGATGAATGCTACTTTATCATCCACTTATTTGGCTATAATAATTGTATATTTCAGTTTGGATACAAAGCAACTGTGCCAAGATATAATAGCTTTCCCAAAAAATGAGAATTGTACGAATGCACCCCATACGTGGGGTGGCTTCGTACACTATTAGTTTTTCCCAGGATTTATTAGGTTTTTTAGCTATTTCACCTGTTTCAGTCACCTTTTAGGCATATCTTACTGATCTGGTTTTGTGATTATAATTATTCTTGATATACATTTTTTTAACTTTCATGGGGTGCATTCGTACAGTATATAATTACATACATTTTGACTGTACGAAGGTACCCCAACCAAAACGAACCGAAAAAAAAACTAAATAAAAAATAACTGTTAAAGTAATCCCAAAACTATTGTTTACATATTAATCTCAAGCATCTAATTACAAACTATACATATATAAAAAATCTAATACGAGTAAAACTTATTAGAGACAGACACATTCAAAGGAGAACCAAAAATTACTTTCGGGTCGCGAAAACACATATTAATTATTTGTGGCGAAAGCTGCTGCCGCACTGCCATCACTTTTTGAGGGTAGCCTACGCATATGAGCGGCAGTCACGCATACAAATATGAACGCTTCAGCATGTTGCATAGTCGAGATATGACCACTGTACGAATGCTCCCTTTGTACGAAGCCACCCCATCTTCCCCTATGTCAATTGATTTGTCTTAATCTTGTGAGTGTCACTAAAGATATGACAAAAAATCAATATGGTGTCAACCAAACCAAAACCAAAAATAAAGTCGACGAACTATGACATGTAGGGCATAATTAAATAGGTATTTAATAATAATCTGTATGTTTGTTTTATCATTTTTAAAATATAACTGGGGTCCTAGAAAAAAGGGAAGTCTTGTGTAGATCAAGTGAAAAAGGGTTTAAGTCTGGTGACTATAGTCCTTTTGTGTATATTATTATAGTCTTTTTTTATTACGAGTTAAGGCCCGTAAGTACACTTCACTTCCCGGCTTTTTCCCCCATTTATTTCCACAGAAGATTGATTTTCGAAGAATCCTTTTTTTGTGCACTTCTAAGGTACCCAAGGAGTATTCCCTCCGTATTTCAGTCCCTTAGGTACAGCGGTTTACGCTTACGTTATCTGTTTGTCAGTCACGGAAGACTTTTTATATTATTACGTGTGATATAGATGTTTTCGATATTTCAATCGTTATAAAACCAAGCCATAAGTGACAGAACCTTGAGTAAAAAAACGAAATCCGACCTATCGTTTTTATAACAGATCAAACTTTAAATTACAAACTTTGAAAAAACCTAACCTTCTTTAACATTTTGATGGCACGAGTCATGCGAAATCCATTTTTTTGTCCAATCAGACCGTAAAAAACTCATTACACCTCAGTGCCTTTTTGTTTCGGTGTTTTTGTAATTAGAACAAAACTGTGTTGTTCCACAAAGTAATCTAATTCAGTCACAATGTCGCTGGTATCTGACGAGTATCCTTAAAATAGTATGTAAAAATATTAGTTCCGTTTTTTTCCAGCTGTTTGGATAACTTTGTATTTCTGTATTAAAGTCGTGCTGGCCAGGATATTTGGGTTTCTCAGTAATTCCATTGATTGGATGACGTCAAGGAATATATTTTAGGCAACGTTTAGTGCTTAGGTTTTTGACACTAATTGACAGCCCACGCTTTTATTTGGTCCACATTTTTGAGTGTTATTATAGGTCGTTATAACACCGTGTCTAATTATTTTTTGAACAATATATTTTGGGAAATATTTAAAATGTAGTTTTTACTCTATAGGTATTGAGAGCAGTTTATCTCACCGACTTCAGCTCTATTTTTATTGCCTAAGGGATATTTAAAGTAACGTTATCCCGCTACTTTATCCACGAAAAACTATAATTAAACTATTTTTATTCCTGTATAAAATCATTATTATGTTTCAATCATTGGCATATACTACGGAATGTGTTCCAAATTCCGACTAAATCTGTAGCAAATTTACTAAAAATACTGCTTCATAGTATTTTGTTGGTAGTTATCTTGTTTTTAAACACGTCCATTAATAAAAAAAATATCTGAAAATTATACTTATTCAAAACATTTTAATACTAAAATTTGCATCAAAAAAGGCACTTTACTCTCCCTTAACAAATCAAATTACTTTTATAAACCTATACATGGTGTTTTAATATTATTACTCGTACATCTGCATATAGGATGTTCATAAAACAGCTATAAAATCCATCCGTGATTGTTTCCAGCCCACCTAGACTTAAGTCGTGAACCAAAATACTTCACACGGGAAAGCCCAAGCGTTAACCATATTAATATCCAAATGCGTATTAGCACCAACATGACCAGTTTATCTTGACCCCTCCTGACCTACAAAATTATCCACCATTGTGAGAAGCGGGAAGAATGCCGTCGGAGCCACGGGTCAGTTTATAATTGATGATATCTCTGGACAGGAAGGGACAGTAAAATCTTTAGCGAGTCGAGAAATTTTCTAGTTTTATGATAGTTCCATTTTGGAGCAATTTATACTGTACTACTGTTTTAAAGAAAAAGGTAATATAAGCGTACGTAACCCACCATCTTATACTGCCTTTTTCATTTGGACTGCAGTGTAACTTGTCAATGCATTTTACATTTGTCGGGATTTACTACTGTTATTGCCGATGGCCGATGTGAAAATTAAAATATTAATTTTCATATGCTCCATAGGATAAATTATAGACAAAAACCCTATTTATACTGTCGACCTCCATAGGTACTTGATTTTTACTATACAGATAAACAGACACCCCTCTTTTTTGTGGGGTGTAAAAAAGGGCGGGTGATTATCTGTAACAACTCACTTCTAAATTAGTCGACGAATTACTTATAGATGAGCCTAACTTGTCCCGTCATAGTGTATTTTTATTATGTTCATTTTATGATCATGCACGTTTTGTCTCACAGTCTCAGGTATCGACGAAGCAGGTCGGCTAAGCGAAAGGGTGTGCCCATCGTACCTACCTACACGAGGCGCGCAGGAGATCTTCATTTGGCCGGTTTATACTTAACATAAATAAAGAAGAGTTGTTAATAAGAATAGCACCCAGAAAAAACATTATTAAACTTTCTTGCAACCCCTGCAGCGATTCTGACTTTGTCTCCAGTTGTATATTATATTTTATTAGTGTGTTTTTTATAAAGTAAACATTAAAAAAAAGAACATCCTAGATTCTCATAAAAAAAGTGCACAAAAGCATCAAGTAGTATCCTTAGTCCGACTTTCATAGATAACTTACTTATACTGATATTAAGTGAATTTAAATTAACGCTGTTGTCTCGTTTCTAACCGAAAAGGATTACAAACAAAGACGTTAATATATTCATAATTCGATTTGCTTTTAAACTAAAACACAAGCTAAATGACTGTTCATTGAGACAAGGAATTGTTGCTAAGCGGAAACCTAAGTCATCTAGCGGCCGTTTTATGAAGTATCAAAACCTATCGAGTTCTACCCAATGAATAAGACGGAGATATGTAACTGCTATAGCGCTGTCCCTCTCACTCCCTGGAACTTGGCAGGTTCATAATAGCCTCAGGACAAAGTGCCATAATTGCTTTCGTCTCGTAAACTATGGTTAGGTCTAACCGCGTGTCATTACTTCAACAATAAAGGAAGAAACGTCACGAAATGTCTAAAATAGATTACATTTTTACACTTCCGCGGTGTTGGTTACCGCAATGAGATTAGTTTTGTCGGGGCTAACAGTCTTGATATTTGATGAAACAATATTAATGTGATATGGGTATGATTCAGTAAGTTTGCAACAAGCTATAACATCAAGAAACAACTAATTATATTATGCAGAATATTAATTAGTTTCTTTTTACTTATTTGCTTAGGCTTATGCCGAATACTAAATTTAAAATACATTTATTAATTTTCTATATTTATTGAATTACCATAAAAATACCATAAAGCACAAGACTAGAATTATTTTCTTCTTAAAATCTCTTGTCATTCCATTGATGTATGAAGCCCATTCAACTAACCATATTTAGCTACTTAGCCGTATCATTTAATGTAATTTTATTTATACATATAAGCATAACCACGAGTATGAATTCTATTTTTATATTTTTTCCGTCATTACCATCATTATTATTTAAAAAAAACTCATCCGTGTTTTTATCAATCAATTAAATAAAACGAAATAAAAGGGTTAAAAATACTATTAGTCAACTTCACATAGTCATTACCAGAAGGTAAAAATAATTAAACGTAAAAATAATAGAGCAAAATAAAAAAAACGCCTATAAATATCAAGACTACTTCATCACGCTGTACTTAAGTAATTTGTTTCTGCCTAGCACTTGTCATCCGCCACCGCAGACGAGCTAGCAAATAAACTCGACATAAAATAGGATAAGTATTAAAAGTAAATTAAATTATAAAGGAAACAAGCGGTACTTTTAAAACATTATAGTTCTAAATGAAGAAATAATTTGTTTATTATATTAAATACATCTTTAACAATCACGGGAGTATGGGAGTCTCGGACCTTTGGAAGGTGTAGGTATATAATAAACTAAACAACTAAATAACTTAATAATAAATGAGTCATAAAAAAATATGTAAATATTGTATATTGTCTAGGAGAATGTATCGAAACTTTGTATGTGGCTGTCTTGGTCTGTCATAGGTAAGTATAATTTATACATATATATATATATATATATATTTATTACTACTACTAATTATTCCCTATGAAAATTCAGAGTTTTGACACATTTCGCTGCTCAAGCCACGCTAATTTTTTTTTTTAATTTTAGGTTAATTATTTTATATAATGCTAGGTTAAGCTTTATAATTGCATAATATCATTACTAGTATTTAAAAACTTTCTTCTCAGCAGTGGTCTATTGCGAATTGCTGGTAAAAGTGCCCGTGCCTACTTACTGAATAAACATCTTTATCTTTCTTTTTATGGAGCGGAAACCAATATTCAGAGGCCGGCCACCAACCGGCGATTATCTTGTTATCACAAGAACGTTTAACCTCGTGACACCCACTGCAAAACTGTTCTTAATTTAAATAAGAACCCATGTATTTGTCATTAAAAGTTATAAAAAGACGGTTAAGGCTTTTTGAAACGCCATAAGGCATTATAAAGTTTATAATAAGGTCTTTTACACGACTATGCTGTCTGTATTGTGTCTTGAGAATTTCACTTCGATCGATTGAGGGTAGCTATGAAAACAAAATAAACAAAAATACGTTTTCGTATTTAAAATAATAGTAAAAATAAGGATAAATATTGTTAAAATTATTTTCAACATTTTAAAATTAACAATTAAAATTCGCATTAAATTATCAAAATAATTGTGATTTCCTGTAAATTGTCAAAAACCTGCATGACGCAAATCACAGTTTATTTCCTTGCAACCTTTATCACGTTGAGAAGTCTTTTGTTTTGTTTTTCAGTTAGTTTTGTTAGTTTAGACGAATCTCGTAGGCAGTAGATGGAGGTTGACAGCTGACTGTCAGCTGTTTAGGTTTCGTTAATGAGATTTAGCAACACCTAGATGACAGGTTATAAAAAATGGCCTCTGACTTTGGAAATGTGTTTTGATTTTAACAGCGGCCACAATTTACACTAAACGTTGTAGGTACCTAATTGGAATACTCGTACACCCTGTAGAATTAAAGGATCTTCATACAATACAATACAAAACACTTTATTTCACACCTCATACACAATTTATCTGGAATGGTGGTACTCGATAAACTGTACATATTGAAAGGGATGAAATTTTAGGTTAATTTATCAATAAAAAACATTTTTTTTAATTTAGCCTTTTTTTACATATTCTTGAACTAGCACCGCAGAAATGAAATTTTGTTTTCATAAAAACACGATTTTCTCAAAATTTTGCAGATATTTCACCTTTTTTTATATACTTATATAGATACTTTTGCAATATTTTTCAACAAAAAAGCAGTTACTCAGTTGTGTTTTTAATTGGTCTAACATTGTTATCAATTATTGTAACCCTAACTTATGTCAATTGCATATTGTTTTACCTTTTTGGGCAATTAGATCAAAAGTTACACCGTCACAAGTAACTACTACCCGAACTTTATTTAAAAGTATAAGAAAACTGTGTAAAAAAAAAACCAGTAGCAAGAAAAATAATCAAAATATTGTTTTATCGATAAATTAACCCAAAATTACATCCCTTTCAATATTTACAGTTTATCAAGTACACCCTGTATGTTAAACATATCTTTTTTTTCAGGCTGTCGCATTGTAGGTATATTTTTTCAATTTTTTTTTTTATTGGAGACTAATGTTTTGATATTGGTTATAGTCCCAACGTTAACTTTATCCTACGTAATAGCAATTAGGATATTATATTCTTATACAGCATATGCTAGGCACATTGGGCTAGGCCTAAAATCTTCTCGGATTTGTTAACATATTACCCCTCAAATCACCTAGTAAAATTCCACGAGCTTCCGCTCCAAAGCGTGGGAAAGTGCCAAAAGCCCGCCTCGGGTAATGAGAGCTTACAATTAAAGCGCGCCGAGGTCGCGGAGTCAAGCTTTGTCGGTATCGGCACATTGTCAATGGGGCAAAGAGTAATAAATGCTAGAGGAACAGACGCGTCATTAAATATTATAATTTAGCATAAGAAAGCTGAAACGCAAAGGAAGTGATAGTAGGACCTTGCGCAGGGTCCTACTATCACTTCCTTTACTTTACTGCTGCTACCACCAAGCAGCAGTGTTTCATTGTTATGTTCCGGTTAGGGGATTAGACAACCGGTGAAATTTCCGGCATAGAAGTACTCCATGTTAGTCCTTAGGGTTGGCAATGTATTGTTTTCGGATTGCAGTCTTAAGATAGTAATCTTGAGAATGCAAATGTAGCTTTTTTGCTCATTCGCCATCTTCGTGCTAAAAAAAACTAAGCGACTCATGAAGTGTTTTATTCGAACAGTCGTCAAGTTATCAAAAGCATGTAATTAATTTAAAGTATTAGAATAAAACGAATGCCGTTTACGTTGTAGCTAACCTAAACTAACTTGTCCTCTAAATGCCTTTGGAACGTGCATCGACTCATCATAGGCAGACATGTAGCTCACTGAGAATACATTATTGAATCACTTTTTGTTGGGACTTTTGTATACTGCTTAGACCATTACTGCTTTTTTGGAAGAAATTATTTTTCTTTCTATCTATCTTTCTATCTAATACCTTTAAACTAGCAATTCTTGTATATATTATATATCTAAATCTCAGAAACGGCTTCAACAATTTTCATAAAAAATTGTATGCGTGGGGTTTTGGGGGCGATAAATCGATCCAGCAAGGTTTCATTTTTAGAAAACTTGATGAAGTTAACCAGGTTAAACAGGTAGTAAGGATGGTACAGTCTTAATTTATTTATCACTATGTTTAGCTATTAGGCATACAAATGTTCTATGAAATAAGCATACAACATGCGTTCCCTACACCATGATATTAAAACTAAATATTGTCCTAGTTATAATTAAAGCAGGTACTCGTTTATGGAATAAAAAGCCTTTTAAATTATGGTATGCCACATTCTCTTATCATCATCATCATGTCAGCCGAAAGACGTCCACTGCTGGACATAGGCCTCCCCCAAGGCTCTCCACTCAGACCGGTCTTGTGCTTTTCGCATCCACCGCACTCCCGCGATCCTGACGAGGTCGTCACTCGATCTTGTTGGAGGCCTACCTACAGCTCGTCTCCCGGTCCGCGGACGCCACTCCAGAACCTTCAATGTGCCCCGCCCACTGCCACATCAGTTAAGCTATTCTTCGGGCTATGTCGGTAGCCTGAGTTCTACTGCGGATATCATCATTTCTGATTCTATCACGCAGAGAAACCCCGAGCATAGCCCTCTGAGTGACTTTCAGCTTCCTTATGAGGCCTATTGTTAGCGCCCACGTCTCAGATCCGTAAGTCATCACTGGCAACACACACTGGTCAAAGAATTTTGACTTCAAACGCTGCGGTAATTTGGACGAAAAGGAAAACTTCCCAAAAAATATACCGAGCCAAGGTCGTTCATCCAGAAACTTATAATAAAATGCACAAAAGTGCGTTGCGTTTGCGTCCAGGAATGTACAGATGTTTTGGGCAGCACCATATCTTAGATTGTGATGCATGTGTCGCCCTAGGTAGATGGTAAGTATGCATCTTTTATCTAATTGTTTGTTAGGTAGGTACCCTAGAAATCTGATCACCTTTATTTACTGTTCGCATACATCCTAATATTTAACTTATGGATGGGCTACCTACGGCACAGTCAAATGTCAATCCTCTTTCAATCGAATTTGGTATCCTGGCTGAGTTAACATTTTTGTAATATCAATATAATTGAAATTAAAAAAAAATCTCCTTATTCCATTCTATTCTTAATTATGTTTAAATTTAATCAAGTGAAGACAAAGTATTTCTTTGCCTGCATTAAAAAAACTTGTCTATTGTAGTTAGGTTAAAGACATTTCAAATGTTACAATTGAGCTTACAAAGTAGTGACCACTCTGCGTAAACTCGTTGAACAGGTCTCCCATTGCGGCGTCCGCATTCGCCCCGATAACAAAATAGACTCGTTACACGGCACGTCAATCACGCTCGTCAGTTACATTCAAATGGATTAATATAAACGTTACAAATAGTAATCAAAAGTGCTCTCGTGTTATATCGCCAATCGTTTTTTGTAGGTTTACGTTTTTGACCTTAAGCGGTGTTTAGGTTTTGTGTAGAGTTTGGAAGGTTTAAAAAGGAATAATAAATATACATTATAAATATAAAAATAGATTTTTGAGCTTACTAAAAATATATTTTACAATTTCAATAAGCCTACACATTTAAGTGGTATTTTATGTCCGTATTGGAAAATTTCCTATCTCTGATTAAAAGCACTATATGCCATGTCTAATTCTTTTGCATTGCTGACTTTATAAATTACGCAACAAATTCTTTCTACGCAGACGCTAAGCAGCATATTGTCTACGTTTCGTTTTAAACATTATTTAATTATTTACTTTATCCTTCCCCCTTCTGTCCATTGCTCAGCTCTGCGCACCGTCCGCCTGTCAATATTCAAACTATCGGTGATGTATGGAATATTTGGCATTTTTCCGGCGCGCGCGATCATTGATCATTATTAGAGTGATGCGTGCGCCGACGGCTAACGCGATTACTGTGGCGAGACTCGCGTTTATGACAGATGATCGTGATTTTTTAAAAGTAACGATTAAAAGAAGGAGAGGGGTAAGGATAAGTTACTGGTTCTTGATCAACAAGCCAAATAATTGTCAAATGTCAATGTCTTTTACTTTCATGCCCAAATTAACTTTAAAAATTATTGGTGTGATCATTTCTACTAGTTCTACAATTAACTTTTAAGGTATGTCATGTTTTGTCAACAAATTCTGTTTACAGTTTCTTTTCTTTTTTACGAAACATGTTTAAGTGGGAGCATTCAGGGAATAAGTGCATGTTAGTTAATACCCTATTTTGTATCTTTGTACGCTTATTTCTGTTGGTTTTCCAATAAAGAAATAAAAATAAATTACAAACCGCTACAGCTACATAAAAAAATACAAGTTAATAAAAAAAAAGTAGTTTCGGGACCAATTCAAAGATCAAAATAAATCTTTAACCAACATTCATCAATTAAACCCTATTTTAAACTAAACACGCATAAAACAGTTTTTTTTATTTATTACATAATTACTTGAAAAAAGTATTTGGATCAAAATCAAAGCAGTTAACGCGAGTGCCGACCCCGAACTAAATAACTGTTCAATTAACAGTCTGTTTTGTAATGATCCGACGTCAATGACGGAGTGATGACTGCTCCTCAGCTGCCAGGGTACAGCGGATTAGGAGATACTCGCGCTAAAATTAAGAATCATCTTAATTTAAATACGTATCATTAAACTTGTTATACATACAAAAGATTTAATTAAGGTTCTTAAAAAAACATTTTATAAAATCTTGATGATACGGTTTCTGTCGATGCTAGTGACCTACGAAGCTAGGGGTACCGGGTTCGATTCCCGGCATTGGCGTATATTTTTGTGATTAGCGCGAGTATTTGTTAATGAGTTTTCGGTTTAAAGACATTTATTTCTCAAAAGAATTTACATAAATTCACTTATATGAGAAAACTTAATTATAAAAATTACGAGCGCATACATTATTTTCTTGCTGTCGCTAAGAACATTTTTTATAAATATTAAGTTAACGGGTAGAACACCAAGTACCCAAGTAGACGCACTATTTAGCTCAGGCGCACTATTTAGCGATAACAGAAACACAGATTATGTCGTGCATGGAAGTGTCTATTTACAAGTACGTCCATGATCCTTAACTCTGTATAAAAACATAAAATTTAGATGGAATATAATAATAAATAATAAATTATAAGGAACAATTATCTTAAATAATTATTATACTTTCATATAATGTTATTTGATATTATATTGGAATATGTAATTATTAGTTTTTAATAATATTTTACAACACTTTTTTTTTTTAAATTATTATATTTGTATTTGTTTTACCTAGATTTTAGCACATGCCGTTATTATAAACTATTCGATTTTGTGTAGGATACGTAAATTCATGGGTAACTTGCCTTTTGGCAGTAATGTAATGTAACTGTAAATACTTCACGATTTAATTCAGTACCATCGTGTAGAACTTTATAGGTTAGCTTAGGTTAAATTTATAGAAATCCTCAAATATTTACACTTAAAGAAAAAAAAGCGCGTTAGCAAATGGAACAGTTGGGAAAGAATACATTCGGCCGAACATATTTCTGCCAAAAGTCAGAGAACCAAATGTGAAATTTTCCCTGATATTTATTATTATTTACAAGGCAAGTTTAATAGCTCACATTTTGATCTATTCTGTGCAAAACTCCCCTTTATCTTTACGTTTCCAATAGCTCTAAGATACCGTGACGATGTTTTTCATTTTCACAACTCAGCTCTCGACTCGACAGTGGCATGCGTTATAAGTTCAACACATTTAATCGGATCACCTGATTTTATAAGAAAGTTTTATCTATACTCGAAAATCTAATTAAAAACCAAAATTCTAACCGTTGAGGTTAGGTTAGGTTAGGTTAGGGCGCACATTACTGCATTTTGGTTTCAGTGTCAGGTATTTTTACCAATGTAAATAACCTACTAATAATACTGGTTACACGAGTTCTCATTCATGTTTTTTTTAATATAAAATAATGTTAAAAAAACTAAATAATCAAGATGGAAACTGTCAGATTTTGTGCTTGAATTAGATTTTCGAGTATTAGGTGGTTCTTAACAGGGTTTTATCATAACACTTGAGCCATGCTAATTAAAAGTTTTTTTTATTACAATGAGAAGGCATGCGAGCACTCAGGCCACTTGATGGTAAACGAGATCTGCTGGCCGGTACAGTCAAAACGAAAACGATTGCGACTGTAAGTTAGGCAATATGCCTGCTGTGTTGAGACTTATAGACATTTGAAATCTCAAGACTACAATCTCAAAACTGTAATCCTAAGACTTCAAATGCGTTGCCAACCCTAAGGACTAAGATGGAATTTTGGGTGCACAACAAAACCTTATTAACTTCGTTGTTTCATGTTTTTATGGTTACGGCTAATTAAAATAAATAAATAAATATTAGAGGACGATGTCACACAAATTGACCTAGTCCCAAACTAAGCTCTAGGCTTGTACTATGGGTACTAGACAACGATATAAATACTTAAATACATAGAAAACATCCATGACTCAGGAACATATATTCGCGCTCATCACACAAATATCTGCCCTTACCGGTATTTGAACCCAGGACCGCTAGCTTCGTAGGCAGGGGCACTACCAACCAGGCCAAAGCGCGTCGTCACTTGTTTACTTATTGAATTTCACCGTTTTATAAATTTAATAGTTGATCTTTTCTCAGTTCCTTAGATGGCGGCCTTACAACAACGTCATTAAATGTCTCTTTAAAGCTTAGCTGGGTTGTTGACGTCGCATGTGCGTCCCTCGGCAGCCTTCAGCCAGGACACAGGGTACAGGTACAGCTGGTACGTAAAGTTTAAATCGGCAGTTTAAATAAACGTGGACTTAGTGAATTTTAGACAGCCATTTTGAATTTTTATTCGGTAGTAAACTTTAGTTTTTGCTATCGCTTATAAATCTAAACTATCCTAAGCCACGTAGAGCAATTAACTATGCATTTAATCTTAAATAGCTCAGCATTTGAAAAAAAAAACGAGTTTTTTTTTAAAGCATGAAGGAGAAAAACGAGCACACAAACCACCTGATGGTAAGTAGACTTTGAATCCCAAAGACGTTTGCAATGTCAAGCTTGCCAATGAGTTGGACCCTGAGGACTTAGTCATAATTCCGGTTGTCTTACCACTACACCGGAACACAACAATACGAACAATACATTTTGACAGCAGGTTAAATGGTAAAGTGGTGGTAGTAATCACAAAGGACGGTTTTTACAATCAATTTTCTAAAATTGTTATTTCGTAGTAGCAGAATTTCCATTTGCATAATTATGCTTTTTACCGTTACTCTTTTCACTGACGCGTGATTTTCAGAAACAAATTTATAGTTCCGAAGGAGCTCAGCTTTGGCGGAGCTCCTATTTCTGGGTGCTTTAACCCTTCGAGCATGCAGTAAAACCAAAAAAAAAAAAACTAGCAAGCCACGTTGTTACTTTTCAGACTTCAGAACCTTACAAACATTTTGTGACTGACTATGACTTATAATATAATTCAGCCCTTGGAATGGTTCCACTTCTTATAGCCTAGTATGTAGAATTGGCCAATATCACAAACTCGACGAATTAACTGACGAAGAAGTAAAAAAGAAACTTACCTAATCAAAGTAGGTTTGTATAGTCGTAGGTTACACTGTATCTACACCTTCGTAGTAACCATGGTAAAAACAGAACCAGATCGCTTTGTCACTGTTACTTGTAGGACCCAAAAATAAAATAAGGAAAGTAGTTTTGTTTTTTAACACTTAATAATTTCGTCTTTTTCATCAACCATCAATCATAAACAGAAAAAAATCAAATAGCATTTGCAACTAACAAGCGAACAGAAATTTAAATTGCTTGATAGGCAAAAACAATTGCGATCGGCGGCCATTCCGATAGCTATTACGATCGAGTCTAATTTAAATTTCTTCTTAACACCTGGGATTCCTGAGCGCACGCGTTTCCTTAACAGCCTCATTATAAGCAAAGGTAATGAATAAAAAAATTAAACGCTACTTTACGTGCCGAAGAGGCTTCGCTTCCGTGAGATCGGAGGCTGTTTAGTACACACGCCATCGCTAAGTGAGAAGGAATACTAGATTTTTCTTTCTTTTGTTATTTATTTTTACTAGCGTCCCACCCTGGCTTCGTATGGGTGTAATTTATGGTTGTATTATATACTAGCGACCCGCCCTCGCCTCGCTTCGGTTTATGTGTGTTTTCAAAAAAATCCGTACATAAACCAGTTTTTTTTTTTTAATTATGAAAGGCAAGCAATCCGCTCTAAATAATACATGTATAGATATAGAGAATACATCAAAGAATATGCATAGGCCAAAGAAGTTTCCACCACTGGTTTAAACTGCATTTGTTGCTTAAAAAGGAATAATCTCATTCAATAACAGTGAGACTGGATATTCTGGATAACCATTAACAATTATACATATATAACTGTATTCTTTTTTCATTTATTCTTATTCTAGCTCATCTTTTTAAACTAATATGTTTTATAGTGAGTTTATAAATAAAATCGTTTGAGGCGTTAAAATAAAACCAACATACTTGCGGGATGCGGTGGATTCCTTTTTGGCCAGATACTGCTAAAAGAACAAGCAGCAGTGGGTCCCATCAGGCTCTTCGTAGTAAATATCTGAATATTAATACTAGAAAGGATGTTTCATCTGTAGTTTTAATGGAGAAAGTATATATATTTATTTATATTATATTTATTTATTTCAGTTTCACACCGAATCTATATGCTGTAGCATAGGATATATCATAAATAAGAAGGATCATATCATAACAAATGAATAGAAAGCTTTAAAAATCCCGACCGCATTTTTTGATATTGTCTTTAAACCCGTTTATTAATGCCACTATATTCTTAATTATATATTTGAGATGGTCACATTAAGAACTTTCAAATGATACCTATATTGTGATAACGATGATCATATCTGTTATTGTATGCCTTTATTGACCTAAAAATAAACATTTTGCCATTGTTGGAATTACAATTTTAACAGTTTTGGTATCATATGTCACTCGGGATGGTGAAACGATTGTAATGATACCACACACATTAAAATCGGCTCCGCCGTTTAGAAGTTATGGTGGAGTAAAGAATCGTAGATAAGTATATACTACCCTGAAAACAATAGACTCCTTTTTTTGGACTGTCGTGTAAAAAAAGAACATTTTAATATTCAGGACTTTGGTAGTTATTAAGATTAGTAGCTGCCAATTAGGTGCGGCATGTTGGTTGCTGTATAGTCCATTCGCTTAGATAGTGACGCTACACCTGCACGTTTTTTTTTTTTATGGCATAGGTAAGGCTGACCAGCACACATGCCACCTGATGGTAAGTGGAAACTGTGACCCATAGACAATCGCATTCACAAGACTGCAAGCCTAAGACTGCAAATGCGCTGCCAACCCTGAGGACCAAGATGGAATGCCTCTATGCTAGTCATTACACCGGCTGTCTTATCCCCAAACCGGATCACAACAATGCGAACACTGCTGTTTGGCGGTAGGTTAATGGATAAGATGGTGGTAGCGATAAGGACGGACCCTGCACAAGGTCCTACCACCCGCATACGTATGTGGTTATTGTAATAAAATACGAAAATATATTCGTATTTATTAATTATATTCGTATTTTATTACATTAACAATAAGTACGAGCGAGTTTATCGACGCTATCTAAGCGAATGCACTATATACGGAGAGAAATTCACGGAGATGGCGGCACGACTCGGACGCAGTCTTTTGAAACTAGCTGGAGACGTTAGGAAAAGAGAGTCAGTCTGACTGAAGACTGGTGTCATGAAATTCGGATGATGACTTGCTTTTTGTATGCTTGGTGATGTATAGAAGAAGAACAAATGTTGAATGTAACAAATTTAATTCTGCACATTTACAGAGGTAACAGTTTGTAAATTACCACTGAATGCGACCCAAACTGTGTCGTTAATATTAATAAAATATAATTAAAATGATGTATGTTTGTTCGCGCTGTCCGCGATCGACGAAGAGTGTCGGTGGAGGGGTTATGCTTTAGGTTGACAGCTCGGCTCCCCGCGGCGGCACCTCACCCCGCTGTGGTCCGCTACTAGTCAGCTGTTGTTCTCGACACTGACTTTGACTACCTTTTTCTAACGTCTGCTTTTAACTGCTGGGCGAAGGCCGCTTCCTGGATCTGATGATCCGCAGTGAGATACTCGTTTAGGTTAGAATTGTAGCCACAATTATTACCTAACCTAACCGACGTAATAACTAGTTTTAGTATTCCGGAAACTAAGTATAAAATACAATAACAACAAACAAGTTGGTTTTTAGTAAAATGAAATATTTTTAATAAAGTTTTCGGAGTGATACATTCGACCAAAAATATTTCGCCCAAACAGCAGGCCAAGTCAATCTTGTATATAAATTATAAATTGCTTTTAAATAATTAACTATTTGAATTTCAAATAAAGTACCCTGTGCACATTGAACCTGAATGACGGAACCAACGGACAGACTAATTAACGTACACTCGCATTTATAATATTAATAAAGAATAAGAATGAACTAGCGATATACCATTTTATGAAGGTAAAAACGCAGGTAAATAATATAAATATTCACTACTCATCACTAGCATAAAAACTTGAACGATTTAAAAATTCCATGCTCAATTTCGAATCGATACATCGTCTCAAACAATCGATATAACAAACTAGACCGGTACAAATTGGGCCCGACTCGAATCACAATCGATTTGGACAATGGTGCTTTTACACTAATTACTGATACTCGGAAACAAAGTACATAACACGTTTCGACGGGTACGGTCGGAAGAAAAATTTAATAGGAAAAAAGCGATCATGAAATTGACTAGAAAATACTCGAATATTGTTGCCGTCGCGATAATATATGTGTATACTAGAAGTTGTTTGGTTATCAAGCAATATATCACAAGGTGTGTATTTTATTAAGATGGCGTGTAATGCTGTCACGAAAACGTTTCTGTTTTAAAAGATCCTCTAAAACTAATAACATTTCCTGGGCCTCTACCCCGATGTGTATTACATCATATATGCGGGTGGTAGGACCTTGTGCAGGGTCCGTCCAGAGCGCTACCACCATCTTATACTTTAACCTACCGCCAAACAGCAGTGGTCGCATTGTTGTGTTCCGGTTTGGGGATAAGACAGCCGGTGTAATGACTAGCATAGAGGTATTCCATCTTAGTCCTCAGGGTTAGCAACGCATTTGCAGTCTTAGACTTGCAGTCTTGCGAATGCGACAAAAAAAACAACCGTGATTGTCATTCTTTCCTCGATGCGTTACCAAATGTATGGATAAATATTTAAAAATATACATCTTTAAAGTGAAATAACAGTAAAATAAGTCGAAGAAAATAAAAACATTCATCAAAAGTCAGGTACACCTGTAAAAAATAGTTTTTAAATTTATTAAACTTCACCTTATGAATGATTTTATCTGCTGTCCGTACCAAAAGAGCAAATCGAATTAAAATCAAGCCCAATCGACACTTCGATGATACAGAATCAATAAAATCATCGGGCACTAAAAGTCGGCGTTTAAGATCTTTGACCGCCTTTCGGCGCTCTTTTGATACCAACCCTCAAATCTAAAACGTTATAAACCCCAATTAACGGTTCCTTAATATCAACTTACACAACATAAGCATAAAGTTAACAATAAAAGTTACAAGTACTGGACTTATGATTTGAATAATAGTTATTTTGGAAGAATTAAGTCAATGACTATGTAAGTGTGACGAATTGACTTATCAAAGTGTTTCGTCGCGTTTTTAGGTGACGGTTTTGTGACGGCCTTTTTTATTGTATTTATGAATTTAAGGTCTATGATTTCACATTTGAGGTATGTAATAATGTCATTGCCAACTCATATTTTTTGAAGTTCATAACCATTTTAATGAAATAATTATTTTATAGCAAAAAACCAATCTTTTCAAATAGATAAAATAAATTTCAAAGGAAAATTGAATACCGAAATTCTGTAAGCGTCTCAGGAATTCAAAACAAGAGACCAGAAATTACACTGTTAGTTCTTGCTAGAATAACGAGTGATTTCACCAATGAAAAAAAAAAAAAAGATTCACCATCATCGTAACATCAGCTGAAGGCCATCCATTGCTGGATAGTTCTCCTCAAGGATCTTCATGACGTGTTTGCAAAAGGTTACTTGATGAAAATGATCTTAGTTTTGTACGGTCGCCTACGTACAGTTACAAACATCCATATATTTTTTATGACAAGTTGACACTTTATATTTCTGGGGTTCCGAACCACAAGGGTGCCAAACGGGACCCTGTAAATTTACTAAGCCTTTGCTGTCCGTCCTGTTCGTCCGTCTGTCTGTCCAACGTTTGTAGGGTTGTATCTTTTCAACCGTTATGTTATTAAAGCAAATTTCCTAAATAATATATTTAAAAAAAGTTAAACCGGGTGATTCAATAAACGTTTGACTTTGTTTCATCATAAAAATGCTAAATACGTACAAGCTTCAAATTTGGTATGATTTAAACCCTAAAGAAAAACTATAAAAAAATTAAAACCGCCTGGTTTGCGAGTCCGTCTCGCGTTGATTGGTTTTCACCTAGATAGAATTTTGAAATGTTGATAAGAAATTATACTATTTACCACTATCCGTAACGTAAACAAAAAAAACCCTAATTTCAGTCTCCAAAACCAAAAACCCATTCCTACCTTTCCTTTAAAAAAGCAATTCTAAAATGCCAGCTATTTAAACCGAAGGCGCCAACAGGCAACACTCGGTGCGTCGCCGCGTGCGCCGATCGCGCGATAACGCTATCAGATCAGATCGAGATTGTGCGCCCGCGCCGGTCCCACGGTCAAGATCTAAATTGTTCTAAGTCTGGAAATTGTTAGGGTTTTAATCGATCTAGAAATGTTGGGCGTTACTTTTTCAGATTCAAAATTTAAATAAGGCTGAGGTGCGATTAGCCAATGTCAATATTTAAGATGCTACAAATAATATATAAACCATTATTACGTACGCATAAACATTATCTATTCATAGATTTTAGTAAATTTACCTTTACACAAACGTAAAAAAAATGATGTTTTTTTTTTATTATGTTATAAAGAGGTATTATTTACTAAGGGAACGAGAGCCTTCTTTCATCTCTCAAAGGCCATCAACGATTCTGCAATTCTTCTTTTTTTAGTGACCCACCGGTTTGTTGTGCTTCTTCTAGTACTTAATATCTTCACTTCATTTTATATCTTGAATTACTTCAAGAAAGCTAATTTTCTTTTTATATTTTTTTCATGTTAACACTAACACCTCGTATGCTCCAATATAACTAACGAAGAACTGTCTATCCTTACACACACGAGCACAAAATAAACCTTGAAGTGATTTAACTATCTTGAGGGAAAAGAGGATCCCGCTACAGCTATAAAATGAAAGCCCGTGGATTATATTGATTGGTAAAATTTTATAGAGATTGATTTTCTGATTACCTACAGACTGGTAACTAACCGAAGAGGTCAAGGTAGGTAGGTAGGTAAGCATTTATTTCATATTGAAAATTACATTATTCTATGTCACATAATCATAATGAATTCACAATATTACATCAAATTGTAAAAATAATAAAATATAATGATGATATAAAATATACAAACGCAGAAAAAAATTAAAAATAAAAATTAGCTACAGTCACTAATGTCAAAAAATATATTGAATAAAAATAACAAATCAAAATAAAACGATCATGTCAAGAGGTAAAGATGTTGTGCATAATCGCCCTCCCTCGCATTTTCACGGAAACGCACGAACGCGTCATGCTACTTCAGTCACCCTCAGTACTTTTTGTACTGTGACCGACTGAAATAGCAAGACACGTTCGTACGTTTCCGTGCAGAAAAACAATTATGCACTACATCTGTAATAATCAAAGCCATTTGGCATTCTAGTGTTATAGTACTTTTCGTTTAAACATTGAGGAAATGAGGTCGATCAAAAACTAATAAAACAAGACATTTGTAGTCAAAAAACTATTTCAATTTATATTAAAATATCGTAAACAAAATGTATTGTAAAAATAACTTTGCCTTTTATTTGACTTTACGCCGCGGTCGAATATAATTCCCACAATAAAATCGAATAACCATATTTAAATCGAATATCGATTGGATCAATTAAAAGCCCGTTTATCGATTTGACACGATTTCGGCTTTACGATTAAGAATCGGTAAATTGTACCATTTTATGTGAATAGGGCCCATAAATATATGAACCAGTAGCCCGTTTGACCTCTAACATCGGAAAATCGATGTATTTTCCGAAGAATTAGTTTGATTGTACTATAGCCCAAATAATACAGTCAGTCAAAAAACAATACAGCAAATAAAATACAAGCGATCTCACAAAATAGAAGCTAGTCCTTAACAAAAATCTAGATTTGAGCTGTGAGCACAAAACAACGATGAAAATTACTTATTTAAAGAGTTACACATAAAAACGAAAAAACATCCAGGATAATCATTCGGTTAAATATTTGACAGACACCCGGGCCTGGTGGCTCCGGAGGCAGGCGGGGACTACCAATTAGACATTTTATAAGCATATATATATATATATATATATATATATATATATATATATATATATATATATATTATATTTTATTTATAGTCAGGCGGTCTTATTGTTAAACACCAGATTCTTCTCGTCACCCTCAATAAGACAAAAGATCAACTATTTTGCCTACCAGGGACAAAAAACATGAGTTAAAAACAAAAAACAACTAATTTAGATTTGCAGAGAATCTATATTTATTTTACGAACCTTTATGTCCTCTAGATAAAAACACAAATGTTCAACATCAAGTCTCTGCAAAAAACTGACAAATTGTCAATTTTCCACCTACCAAAAAAGTTCTCGTGACGTACAAACCGACAACCAGTCACTTTTTGTGTGAGGTCGTCGAGTCACCCTTCTTAGGACAATCGATTTAAAAGTCATTGACTTTTGCAAAAAAATACACAAAACAATATATGCTTGAATTACATTACGGGTTTTGTATGACAACTTAGACTGACGTCAGCTACGACCGCATTAATGTACACAACGTATATATAAATTATTGTACTGTTAGATGTTTTTAGTACGAGATTTAAGATCTGAATGTGATTGGATTGTAAGAATTTGGATGTTTATGGAGTGATTTGTATGACCGACACCTGCTTTGATATTTATATTTGCATTCAATATCCATCGCCCGTTTTTAAGGGTGACTATCACAAAGGCTCTGTTTGATAAAGTCTCAATTCTTTGTTTTTATCAGTAATTTTAAGCAATCTTAGCACTTTGCGACTTGCCAAATTGCTTTGCCAAATCTGTCAAACTTTATGGAATTGACAGTTAGGTTGTTCCCAACCGCTTATGTCAATTATCGTCTATCAAAATGTATGAAAACTGGAAATAATGTCTACAGGAATAGTACATTGTTGCCTAGGCGCGGAAAGTAAGGGTTTTCCTGACGAGGTGGTTAGCAGGCCGAGCAAATAGCGAGGCCTGCTAAAATACGAGTCAGGAAATCCTCGTTTCCGCCGAGGCCTACATAATGCTTTTCTCAAACATGTGAGGAAATAATACAAATACATTTTTAAAAAGCAAGTAATTTAATTATGCAGAATGAACGAATGTTACCGACTGTCAATTGTTTTTAAATACTAACCATAGAAATTGGAATGCAAATTCAAAAAGAAGAAAAAGAAACACACGCACTGTGCTAAAAAAGCGAGCAGTTACCTTGGCTGTTTGGAATTTTTTTCTTGGTCCTTTTGATTTTGTATGCAAATTGACAGCATTTTTAAGAAAAATATAGACATGGACGGAAAGTGTTTTCATATGGTTTTTTTACTCCTAGGAGTAAAATGAGGCTCTTTCCGTCCTTGTCTTTCAATCGGAAAACCGTTTTTTCCGAGCATGTTTGAGAAAATGTTTTTAGTAGATCCATATTTGGTGAAGGTTGAATTTTATTTTTATCTAGGACCCTTCTGAAGGATATTTTCATATGCTTTAGCACAAAGACATTAAGGCCGCATTAAGGATGACACAAGTTTACGGAAGCGATATAGTTGTGTGTGTTAATAAATAATTTTGAGTTGAAATTGTTTTTTCTCCCACATGCTTGGAAATGTTAACCTTACTGTTGTAAAATCAGCCCGCGAAGTTCCGAGTTCAAGGCCCAGGCAAAATTAAAAAAAAAGAAGTTATTATTTACCAGCGGCAGCGGCCGCGAAAATGTAGACATTCATAACGTACCCGGTTTTTTACTTTTTTAAACCATATTTGGACTATGATAACTAACTTCAAACAGCCAAACACTCGTACAATTCAAAATTCTTCCATGTTTATTTACTTTTTAAATGTCATAGACTAAAAAGATAAACACCGTTTATCGCGTTTACAGCGTATTTACCAAAGTGTCAAATAGTTTTACTTTTTTTAAAACATTCTGCGTTTAGAATTAAAAAAATTAAGGCAGGAATCGGGAATACTTTTTTCTTAGGGAAGTATTTTGTTTAATTTCCTCGCATTGTTAGAGAACCCACCAAACAGCAATGTTCGCATTGTTGTGTTCCGGTTTGGGGATAAGACAGCCGGTGTAATGACTAGCATAGAGGCATTCCATTTTAGTCCTCAGGGTTGGCAACGCATTTGCAGTCTAATGCTTGCAGTCTTGTGAATGTGAATGTCTATGGGTCACAGTTTACACTTACCATCAGGTGGTCTGTGTGCTCATTTGCCTTCTCTAAGCCATAAATAAATATATATATATATTTATTTATGGCAACCAACTTGGCTAACCTCGCCGTCAAAAAATATTTAAAATTAGAAGAAAAAGGAAGATTTATGACTGATAATAGAATAGATAAATTGGACAACCGCACACGCCTCTATGTAAATGTAAGCAAAACCAATCTGAAATATAACGAAGGTGATTGACCAGCAGAGAGTTACGCCAGGTGTCAAGTTTATGTGTAAGGGACATTATAATATATACAAATCGGTTGTCTGTACGCGCGACACGTTCCGAATGATGGCGATGATCTTTAGCATAGCCATTTTGTACGAGCCAGTCAACTTGTAATGATTTAACTTTAGTTAAGGATCATGCAAATTATTTGACCGATCAATGTGAACGTTTAATAGACAATGATTTAGTTTTCTTTTTTTTTTAATAAAATAGAGAAGGCAAACGAGCACACAGGCCACCTGATGGTAAGCGGAAACTGTGACCCATAGACATTCGCATTCACAAGACTACAAGACTAAGACTGCAAATGCGTTGCCAACCCTGAGGACTAAGATGGAATGCCTCTATGCTAGTCATTACACCGGCTGTCTTATCCCCAAACCGGAACACAACAGTGCGAACACTGCTGTTTGGCGGTAGGTTAATGGATAAAATGGTGGTAGCGATCCGGACGGACTCTGCACAGAGTATTTAGTGGAGAATTTGTGTCTCTACGGTGATGTTTATGAATGAAAAGGCAATACCAAGAATCCAACCGGAAACTAGTAACTATGACGAATCCTTGTAGATGATCTGAAACTACTCGCTGTTGAACTTGGACAGATCAGTTCGATTTACGGTTAAGAAGGAATTTCCAAAAATAAAAGTAAGTCCCTTTACATAGTTTACTGTATCTAATATTTAAGGTAGTGGCCATTCATGTGGCGTTCGTTTCGTCCACTCTGAAAGAGACACGACTATACATTTAGATTTGTGTTCCGTTTCTCCTTGTGTTGCGGGTTTTCATAGGTCGCGATGATCACTTGCCATCAGGAGGCTCGCTTGCTCGTCTGCCTCCTTATAATAATAATAAGGCCGCAAGGCAGCTAGTGGCGAGCTGTGGTGAGTGGCGACACCACGAACCTGAGTGCTCCCGAGGGCAGGTCCTGTTCCTCACCTCACGCTTGCCTTCACCGGCCGGCTGCGGTGTGCAATGACGAGGAACAGACCCTCACCTCTGGCTTGCCTTTATTGGCCGGTCAGAGTGGAGTCGCAAGAGCTATATGCTCGAAGGGTGGATGTGTTGCATAAGTGGTGAGTGGGCACCTTATGGTCGTTTAAAGTCCAGAAGCACCTCTCCACCCTTAGCCCCTCTGGAACTGTTGCCTCCCTGCTGCTATATATATGTGGCTATTTCGGGAGGTCCATTCCATTGAGTTGGCGAGTCACCGCCTGCCATTTAAACCAAAGTAATTAGCATTGGCCAGGCAGGCGCCGTAGTTTCATCAATAGCCTAGTTCACCAATCCATATCAGTTCACTCATAGAACCTATTATTAGTATTCCCATCCTTCTTAAATAGTCTTTACACTGACCGGTGGTTGTCCGTGGGAGCATACTTCTTTAGTTTGAACTCAGGGACAATCGCCGGTTGGTGTCCCATAACTTTACTAAATTAAACTTGTCTAAAGGGCCTCTGCGTGTTGGCTTCGGCTCCATGTACGCCTTCCAAAGGTCCGGGACTCCCATAGTCCCGTGATTGGTAAAGACATACAAATAATAATAAAATCTTTATTTCGGATTACGCATCCATAAATGTGTTAGTAACAGTAAGAACTTATTGATAAAGTAAGTGCCTACCACTATATTAGAGATAAAACTTACAAACTACCTTAAAATATCCAAAGCAGTAGCACTGAAAATAGGCTATTCACCTGAGACGTGTAGCCCAATCCAGCGCCACAACATTGGTGACCCCACCTATTTTGTTCGGTGCTCAGGATGCCGTTTGCACTATTGCGAACGCGGTGGAGCAGTGACGCAGATCTCCTTCTGATAATCGCACGCAAACATAGTCGAAGCACTGCACCACCGCGGTAGTCCAAACAGCATCCTGAACGCTTCATTGTACTGGACGCGCAGAACCTTATATAGATAAAAAAAATTGTTTAATTTTATAGGATATTGTTATGTAATCCTAACAATATCATTGTTGCCTGGAATAAAGGTCTATTATATTCTATCACTCATTCAAATTCGGTTTAACAGTCTCAGTTCACGCTTGACACGTGGGCCGATACGCGCTACCGTGCGCGCGCGCTGGCGATCCTACCGGTATAAATTATATGGTTTAGGCTCCGACCGGCTTGGCTAAGTGGGATGGATTGATGTAGGAAACATTTTGAAGGAGGCATTGTTACAACTAAAGACTTAGCCAAATTAAATGAGTTCAGGCAACATGTTTCAACACTTTGATTAGGTATTTTAGAAATTTACAATCTCAAGGCAGCAATGCCAAAACTGCCAAAGGAAGAGGACTAGGATAGAATGTCAGTCATTTTACTGGTTGTCTTAAGGGCCTGGGGTGTGGTGTTGAGAATGCACGCGCTAAAATGTGTTTTGTACGCTCGCCGCTGCGCCGCGTTCACTCGTCACCGACAGCCGTTTTTAGGTGAATAACACCACTGATTGGTGTGACATTATCCCCTGATAAAAAGAAAAAGAAAAAAAGAAAGAATAGAAACGTTACTTAGCGTAATGCAACATAGCAGGGCTCTCATGACATTTCGCTACGTCGTCACGGCGTCGTAGAAACGTTCAACGTTGCCGCGTTGTGTGGATACACGGTGCCGCGTAACAACGGCTTCAAGATATTTGAATCTCTACGCGCAGGACATTCGACTTAATATTCCACTTTAAAATGGAACCCGGCTCCGTGTATCTTAATGACGCGGCAACCGTGTCTTTCTATGGCGCCGCACTGTTTCACGTTAAGGACGCCGTGCCGTGGTGATGCAGCCACAACAATGCTCATTACCCTAAAATGGGTTCTGTTGATGAACTGTTATTTCATCATGAGGTTTTTTATGGGAAGGCAAACGAGCACAGGCCACCTGATGATAAGTGGAAACTGTGACCCATAGACAATTCACATTCACAAGACTGCAAGCTTAAGACTGCAAACGCGTTGCCAACCCCGAGGACTAGAATGGAATGCCTCTATGCTAGTCATTACACCGGCTGTCTTATCCCCAAACCGGAACCTAACAATGCGGACACTGCTGTGTGGCTGTAGGTTAATGGATAAGATGGTGGTAGCGATTCAGACGGACTCTGCACAAGGTCCTCACCCTTAGTAAACTTAGAAAAGTTTTATGGCTAAAGTTATTTTAGTTGTCTTGTAATTTCTAAATTACAAATATCTGATATTGTCATAAAACGTTAAAGTTTCATAATTTGTGACCACGAAATAATAAGAAGCAGCTAAATCATTACTCATTAAAAGCTTTTCTCATCGACGTTTGTAATTGTTTGTGTGTGGTTTGAATGCCATGTCCATTAATCCTTAATTCTTCGCACATCACCATTTAAACTATTTAGGTGTACCTACTCATTGTCTCCACTTGGCAAACTCAACCTTCTGTGAATGCTTTACCAGCGTTTTATTTCTGTTTCATCCTTCTTTATCCTCAATAATGTAAGGTTTGTTTTTGATTGCATTGGCGTAATATTAACATGGTCATGCCCAGACAAATGTGTGCAAGCACCAAGTTACTTTTTCAGTCAGCTAAATCTTATTACTGTATGATAAGATCTAATTTGGCTACCTTCAATGATATTCCGAGTCCAAGGGTTTACTAATGTGTTCCCATAGCATTGTATGCAGTGCTCAGGTTATGCATGAGATTTGAAAGGATTGTTTTTTTGGGTGCCCTGATTTGTACTGTCACAGTTCAAAACTTTTTTTAAGTAGCTCCTTGGTTTTTTAGCCGATACCAAAACATGTACACTTGTGATTGTCATGTTAATTTTATTGAAATTAGACGTCAGTCTTCTTTGTTTTTCAGTAATTTGGATCTGACGTTACAAACTTAAAATTTCGGGTAATCGTGGTATTGTAACCATTCAAACGTATTTAAAATCGACTCGTTATGTATGCCAAACTGTAAATATTCTACTTTATGCTTTTATTTAGTTGCATGTGATTTTTGTAAGTAAATTACTGTACCTATCTTGCTTATGCATTGTTTTTCTAGACAGTCTTGTCACTGAAGTAATATTTTGAAAAAACCTCTTTCGTCAAAAAAACAGCCGTACCAAACAAAGACGATTTTGACAGCACTCTTTTGACATAAAGCACACCCACAATGACAGCGAATTGTGTTCCCTGTCAAGATGTGACACTAAAGAAGATGTCTGAAATTGAGATTGTGGGAATCAACTTGACGCCGTCTGTGGATGCTGACTCAAGATGCTGGAATAATATTTTACATGCATTTCTTTTTCATTTTGACGCTAAGGGGCAGATGTATTCTTAAAGGGATAAGTTCGCCTTTTGTTGTTTGTTATTTTCTCGTTTGTACAATAAAGTAAAGCTTATCTTATGTAGCAATTTCTCAATTGGTGTGAGTTTGCCTCACTCCCTCCCTCCTTATTTAAGCACCTTTTTTCGCCATAATACAAAACCACATTACATAGATACAAAAAGAACAAGACACATAGAAACACTTGCGAAACGGTCCCAACTCGCTCAACTCAGCTATTTATTTATTTTGATCCCACTACTGTGAAAAGACATGCTTTCTCTTATTATTATATATTTTTTAAAGATCTCGGCACACTTTTATTTTACTATTGTATCTATGTGAAGTTCTCCATGTTATTATTATATTATTATCTTCAGTTGTATATCTTTAAGAATATACAGGGTTATTGGTAAGTCGACCTATTCCCGTTAGGAGGTGATAGGGGTGACTATTTGCGATAAGTTTGACCCCCATATGCATTATGCAAAAGTGAACCATTTTTGAGTTATCGCTTTTATTAGTTTTTTTTTAAATTAGTCAGAAATTCAACTTGAAAAATTTATTACAAAAAAAGTATCAATTTAACTCTTTTTTTTTCTTCTGATTTACAAAACCGATTAAACACTGGTTATTTCTCAATATTAAAACAATAATTATCGGTCCAAATTTAAAAAAGCGAGACGGAAAACGAAATTTTTTCAATATTTTTTGCGATCGCTTTCCACTAAAATGCCTTAAAAACAAAAAAAAACGTTATGAAACTTGGCTTGCAGATTACTTTAAAAACTTAACTGTTTTCTTAGCTCTCCAAAAACGCATAACAAGTAGAAAATTATTTAAAAAAACCTGAAAAAATAATCATCACAAAGGAAGCGGGCGGAAACAAAAGTCACAAATGCAACTTAAAAATTGAAATTAAAAAACATACCAAATTTAAATCATACATTTTTTATTTGCTTTGGACAAGATGAATTTGTTGTTCCTATGCAAAATTAAAAAAAAAATTATTTGTACACGTTTGAGAATGCGAGGCCGAAAACTAAAAAATACATGTTTTTTTATCAAACTCCAACATAAAGTACGCGAATACAGAAAAAATTACCAATACATTTGGCGTTCAGATTACACATAAAACATTGACCTTTTTCCAGCTTTCTAACGAGCTATTAAAATTAATATGAATTTTGTTAAAGATTGCTGGAAAAAGTTGATCACAAAGGAAGCAACAAGGAAGTCACGTCCGAACAAAACTTAAAATTAACTAACTAAATCTATCAAAACTAACTGTTATACTCGTAAACACAAATAACAACATTAACTTATGTGAGAATAAGAAATGGAGGTAGCCATTTTGAAAATGAACTATAAAAATCCTGATTATTTCAATTTTAATCGTTTATTAGTTTTAATTTTGTAACGTTTTACATAAGTTAATGTTGTTATTTGTGTTTACGAGTATAACAGTTAGTTTTGATAGATTTAGTTAGTTAATTTTAAGTTTTGTTCGGACGTGACTTCCTTGTTGCTTCCTTTGTGATCAACTTTTTCCAGCAATCTTTAACAAAATTCATATTAATTTTAATAGGTCGTTAGAAAGCTGGAAAAAGGTCAATGTTTTATGTGTAATCTGCACGCCAAATGTATTGGTATTTTTTTCTGTATTCGAGTACTTTATGTTGGAGTTTGATAAAAAAACATGTATTTTTTAGTTTTCGGCCTCGCATTCACAAACGTGTACAAATAATATTTTTTTTAATTTTGCATAGGAACAACAAATTCATCTTGTCCAAAGCAGATAAAAAATGTATGATTTAAATTTGGTATGTTTTTTAATTTAAATTTTTGAAGTTGCATTTGTGACTTTTGTTTCCGCCCGCTTCCTTTGTGATGATTATTTTTTCAGGTTTTTTTAAATAATTTTCTACTTGTTATGCGTTTTTGGAGAGGTAAGAAAAGAGTTAAGTTTTTAAAATAATCTGCAAGCCAAGTTTCATAACGTTTTTTTTTGTTTTTAAGGCATTTTAGTGGAAAGCGATCGCAAAAAATATTGAAAAAATTTCGTTTTCCGTCTCGCTTTTTTAAATTTGGACCGATAATTATTGTTTTAATATTGAGAAATAACCAGTGTTTAATCGGTTTTGTAAATCAGAAGAAAAAAAAAAGATTTAAATTGATACTTTTTTTGTAATAAATTTTTCAAGTTGAATTTCCGACTAATTTAAAAAAAAACTAATAAACGCGATAACTCAAAAATGGTTCACTTTTGCATAATGCATATGGGGGTCAAAATTATCGCAAATAGTCACCCCTATCACCTTCTAACGGGAATAGGTCGACTTACCAATAACCCTGTATAATTATCTTGAGATATTAGTTTAGTCTAGGCGTTCCTTCCATAACATCACAATACTAACAACACTTATTCAAAGTAAAAATAAATAACACAATTTAGTTGATATCGGAAATTTTAAACGCCTGCCCAAAAAAACTTCAACAGATATTCAAATGGTTCCCCATAACGACAGGCACATTAACGGTGATATAAAAACTATAGTATACGTTATAGTTAATCCGATTTGAATTCAGCGAGTCGGCGCGGCGCGTGCCCCGCGCAAGCGCACGCGTCGCGACGCGCGCGGTGTCTGTGCGTTAAATATTTAGGAAGACAAATTGAAAGAGAATTCAAACTAAGAACCTAATGAACTAGCTATATAATTGTAATTGCCCGACATCTTAACAAACTTTTTTTACTCTTTTTTTCACTCAGTAGTTACCCAAGAAACTTTAATTATTTTATGGTTTTATGGAACAAAAATAAGTTAGTATAATGATGATTTAAAAGAAAATAGGTAGTCTACATAATTAAACTTTTCCAACTTATCACTTACCTTACTTAGTTGAAATTTTTTCAGAGTTCTATAAAGGTTGGTGTACCACATGGCTAATACATAGGTCATGCATTGTTCATTCATCATAATAAAATATTCGAGCAAGTGTACAATCATTACTACCGTGTCAGAAGAAAAACGTCCACTCCTGGACATAGGCCTCCCCCAAAGTTTTCCACAAGGACCGGTCTTACGCCGCCTGCATCTATTGGTTTCACGCAACCTTACCCAAACCGTCGGTCCCCCTTGTTGAAGGCCAACCCATGCGTCTTCCGGTCTTTCAATGCGGGTCCCGTAAGTATACATAACATCAAACACAAAACACCAATGCGTTTTTGAAGAGCATTATGAACAGCAGCTTTCATTGATTGAGCAAAAAATTCTGTGACGTTACCTAAAAGAAATCTACTGGATTTTCAATCGATGCTTCGGTAGACTGTCCTGCGCCGATCTGGTGTCACCACGCATGCGCATTCCGCGTCGGGCCAACTTTATTCCAGATCACGTGCGCCCGCGGCGGTTGCGACAATAACGTATAACGATCGTGCTATTGTTACTGTCACTTTGAATTTAAAGTAAAGTTGAAGTTTGCCCGGTACATAAAATGTAGATGGTAAGAAACATTGGATGTATAATGTGCGTGTGTAACTTGTGGTAACTGCGCATGCGAACTTGGCTTCGATTTTGTTTTATTAGCGTTGTATAAAGTCGTAAAAGCAATTTGCATTGTCAACGTATACGAGTGCATAGTACATATTGTTTTTTGTCTTGTTTTTTAGTACATATATACTAGGAATGTTATGAAGTGTTTGGAACCACTAAGCAATCCGCTAAGCGATAAAAAATACTTAACTTATACAGTGCAACGTTTGCCTCAGTGTTCAATAAGCATTTGTAATTTTTAGGTACAGTTTTGGTTTGAACTTTATTCTTTTCTTTAATTCAAAATGATTACTAATTAACTCCAAAACCTTCTGACCCCATCGACCATCAGTCCTGCGTTTGGAGTGGCGTCCGCGGACCGGAAGACTGTAGGTAGGCCTCCAACAAGATGGAGTGACGACCTCGTCAGGATCGTGGGACCGCGGTGGATGCGAAAAGCACAAGACCGGTCTGAGTGGAAAGCCTTGGGGGACGCCTATGTCCAGCAGTGGACGTCTTTCGGCTGACATGATGACTAATTAACTCTTACTGACTTGACATTGATCACGGAATACCGTGGTGGACCGCCATAGATAAAAAAAAACCGAACAAGTGCGAGCAGGACTCGCCCTTCGAGGGTTCCGCATGACACGGTTAACTCAATTCAAAATGTGTACCGCATTTAAAAATTATGCAATTAAAAAATAATACATTTCAGATTTTTCCCTATACCTGTCGCAAAAGACAGTGTTACTTGCCAAATTTCATAGTTCTAGGTCAACGGGAAATACCGGCTTTTTAACTTCAACTAGATACCTTCACGCGTTCCCGAGATAGAGGGTCTTGACAGACAGACAGATGGACATACAGACAGACAGACAGAGAGACAGACAGACAGACGGACAACAAAGTGATCCTATAATCTTTAGGGAGGACCTCAACTTAAAAAAAGTAAATTATTATGAATACTACACAGATAAAATAAAATAGCCGTGATACCTATACGGTAGACAAATATTAGCCCATCCATTATGTCCGTAGTCTCGTTTCACTAGACCGGTTACTCGATCTGTTGATCGACTGATCTGGATGCAGTTTGTTTTTAGAGAAATCTGGGTTAAGTCATACTTCGCTAATACGGGCGATATTAAGTCAATATAACTGCTTTGTTTTGTTTTGAAATCGGCCGTGCTATGAAAGTCATCTACGTATATAGTAACATCACTAGGAATAGATTTCTGGGTCTCAATTCTATTTCTTAATGTGGTTCATTTATTTGTTTAAAGTTCACACCAAAGACAATCCGTTGGAAATGGTGGATTTAATGCCCAATGGCATTCTCTACCAGTCAACCAGGCGGCAAAACGGAAAAAACCTGAGATCGGTGCGTAGAAAATTGGCGTTGCATGAAAAGTTTCTATAAATATTCAATATAATTTGGAAAGGATGGATGGAAAAAGATTGACGAAAGATAACAAAAGTGACTGGGAGGGTCGGAAGGAGCCGACCTAGGCGTACTTTTTCGAATCAAATCGGAGAAATACTGAAAAAGGCACGGATTTTAAGTACCCTAAACCGACGTGCGTGCATGACTCGATTTATGAATGTGGAAGAAGCGAAAGAGATTTGTCAAGGTCATAGCAGGTGGAAAGAAGTGGTCTCAGCCTAACCCTCTGGGAAACAGGCGTGATTTAGTGTCTGTTTGTTTGAAAAATAACAGCACATACATACAGACATCTAATAAGCATATACTCCTACTTATATAAGTATATCGTTATTATTTGGCTTTTTATGACAAGGAAAAGTCAAACCAGGGTACAGGCCATCGATGGTAATTCAGATCTGTGACTGCAAATCCAGGCCTTGCCATCCCTGAGGACTAAGGTGGAATGCGTCGATGGTAGTAATTTCTCAGTTATCTTATCCTCGCTCCTGAACACATCAATGCAATAACTGATAGACGGCAGTAGGTTGAAGGACAAGATGGTTACGATCTGATTCTCACATGGTCCTACCACAACCTATTTTTCATTTTGTTGGTCTTCGAAAATCATTATCATCTAGATCAATAAACATGTTAATTTAATCTAAATAATGGCCATTACTTAAACGAACCCAACTTGAAATTATGGAGGAGTAACATTGTCTAACAACCAAGGTCTCCAAATGAATGAGTAACCGTTCACAGTTCAGTTCAATCATTCAAAGGTCACGTTCACATGTAGGCATCATTCATTAATTGATTTGCGATTTAATTGTTTTATTTAACACTTGTTTGGCACCCACTTTGGCTTTGAAGGTTAGGTCTTTGTTATGTTTAGTGTGGGTCTCAGTCTGGTCAGCTATTGTTAGTTTTAATTTGGTTTTGCAAGCGCGTGATGGGAAACTTTGGAAGATAAATGAGAATGTGTTTTAAAGACTTGTCAACGTTAATATTGACTTAACTAATTTATTTATTTTTGTTTTATTTGTTTAATTGTTTGAGTTTCTAGTGGCATTTTTTCTAAGCAGTGGTCTCCTCTGGGAAGCGCTGGTAGATTTATATACGTGTAAAAGTTCCATGTGGGCCACTTACTAAATAAACAAGTATATCTTTCTTTAATCGATTTAAAACCATTTTGACCGATTTGTTGCTCACCCGTATTGCGTTAAATAATACTGTCTATAAGGCTCATACAACTAAGATATGCTGGAGCAGATCCCTCATAGAAATAAGCTTGCTTTTTTAATAAGATTTTTTGGTTATACCTATGCTATGTGTATTTACTCAATATACAATAAAGGCAATAAAATACATTTAAAAAATATTGACTGACTCTTTTTTGGACTTTATTCCAATACCTACAAGTGGTTTTTTTCTTTGGCTCTTAATGTTGTTAGTTGATTTAGCGTAAGGTCTCAAATGTCGTTGTTTGTGGAAGTGGTTGTTTAACCTGCGTCTGCGCAGAACAAACACCGGGAGCGCCGGCGACAGTAATGGCGGCGCATATACAGACATATACATTGAACAGATAATTGTTGGTATGTGTGTTGCATTTGGATTTTACAATGACCATTTTGTTCAAAACTTTCAATAAGGCCAAACATAACGAACTAAATAAAACTATGAATGAAGTAGTAAAATTAATTCAATTTTTTTTTTAGCGCTTAATAAAAATATTAAATTAAAAATAAAAAATTACTACGAGTAAGAGATATTTTTTTTTAAATAAATCTATTCTACATACTTTAAATCGAACTCGACTTTTTTCTGGATCCTTTTGGATCTGTCCCTAGCGTCTCCTGTTACAGTTATTTAAAAAAACGATGGCCAAATTTGTACCTAACAGACCAGCACAATAGCACAATTATAAAACGTGGTAAAAAGATTTAAACTTTAAGCAACATATTTCTCAGATAGCAATATGTCCTTGCTTCTTGTAAATAACTAATACAGGACAAATTGATATTGAAAATAGACCCACAACGGGACCAAATACACAAATAGGTACGTAAATTTTCGCAAACTTAAAAACAGCAAGCAAAGCAGTAGGATATCCCTTTAGAGCTTAATGACTGAACTTGCGAGCTTTCAAAGCTCGAACTAAGTGCCCGGGAGCCAACAAGACCACTCACGTCTGTTTGATCGTCAGTCTCACTCAATATACGAATCCGTATCGTATGTGCTATTAGGATTTCAAGATTGGAGACTGCAGATTACCAAGCTACGACGACGGTCCTGTGATAAATAAAAAAAGTACTAGGCGAACTTACACAAATTGATATAGTCCCAAACTAAAGTTCAGGCTTAAATATACAGGGTGTCCAGTAAATAATGGATAACCTTCTACCCATCCATGGGGCACCTCAGGCTGGTCCCTAAAAAGGACTTACAGGTTTGGTAAAAGTTGCATGGTTTTCGAGATAATCAAACTTTTCTATTTTCTTAATAATTAGCACCTTGCTTCACTGTAATGACTGCCAAGGTCACAAATAAAGAGATTTTGTCGTTATGTTTGCTGTTAAATATTCTTTAATAGTGATGCTAACGGATGTGTGTGTGAACCCAATCAAGTAACGAGTTACTTATCGATAACTTGGTGTTTTGGTAAAATTCGCTCTTAGTGAATACTAACAGCAATAACTTTATCTGTAAAGATGTAAACACCATGTGTTATACCAGTTTAGAATCAGTATTAGATACAATATTTTTCAACATATTGGCAACTCTGGTCTTCATACAATTTTTTTTCACCACAAGCAGTCAAAGTTGTAGCAAACTTTAAAGCAAAATGTGAAGTTATAAATTAAGATATGTTAAACAAGAAATTAGTGTCGCTACCATAATACTCCAAGACACATCCGTTAGCATCACTATTAAAGAATATTTAACAGCAAACAGAACGACAAAATCTCTTTATTTGTGACCTTGGCAGTCATTACAGTGAAGCAAGGTGCTAATTATTAAGAAAATAGAAAAGTTCGATTATCTCGAAAACCATGCAACTTTTACCAAACCTGTAAGTCCTTTTTAGGGACCAGCCTGAGGTGCCCCATGGATGGGTAGAAGGTTATCCATTATTTACTGGATACCCTGTATAATGAGCAGGTACTAGAGAAATAACTACTTGAGAACATAGAAAACATCGAAGACTTAAAAAAAAAACATTAATTCGCCCATACCTGCAATTGAACCCGTGTCTGTAGGCAGGTATAGTCACTACTAAGTAGGCTGACCTTGTCTTCGAAATATCCTTAATACCTCATCATGCCGAAAGACGTCCACTGCTGGACATAGGCCTCCCCCAAGGCTCTCAACTCAGACCGGTCTTGTGCTTTTCGCATCCACCGCGCTCCCGCGATCCGTACGAGATCGTCACTACATCTTGTTACACCAACCTCACAGTTCCGGAAATATTTAGTATAGCGGGGTGAATAGAGTTTTTTTAAATGGCTACAGGATTTTCGCCGTACTTAACTCGGCCTACCGAGCTCGAACTCATTGTTTTGGTGTTGACGAGTAGATATTAAATAAAAACCTATAAAAAGCTTCGTATGACACCTGATGATAAGTGGGACCTGAGACCCATAGACATTTGTAATCACTCCAACCCTCAGGACTAAGATGGAATGCATCCATACTAACTTCACTGGTCGAGGTTTTGATATTTGAGGCGCCAAAATGCAACGCAGAGACTATACCTGTGATTAAGCTGGGAGGCAGGGTGATAGATTCAAATACCTTGGACATATGGTAACTGAAACCCTAAAGGATGACCTCGATGTAGAAAGAGAGAGAGGGGCATTGGCAATGAGAGGTAGTATGATCAATAAAGCAAGCTAAATGAACGCTGTTCAAAGCATACTGCCAATCGGTTTACACGTGCAGTGGGTGCAGACATATACGAAGCTCGCCTAAAACACGCTCAGGGTCCAGTACATCATCCTCAGGATGCTGTTGAAACTGCCGAGGCACTGTTTATTATTAATATGGTAACTGGTCTCGAGCACTTTTTTACACCAACCTATTGACCTACATGTATACGATGTCACGGTTACCAGATCTGAAATATCCATCAGCCGTAAACAAAGAGATTGCCCAACGAGTGAAGAGGTGTGAACCAATTAAAAGAAGTCCCTATTCATTAATCTTCCTGAGTCATCGGCACATGGTGCGCTTGCGTCGTTTCGCAACCGCCCACGCGCGGGATTCAGAGTAATGTTGGTGTAATAGAGTATTACAGTAAGTCAGTAAGGTAGTAACTGATTGGGAATAATGGAGAGTGTTTATTTTAGCCGACTGCAGCAAAACGTAATTAAGGGTTATGTGTTAAACTGCTTTTGGCTGTAATTATTAATATAATATATTAATAATTTGTTTCATTATTTTGGATTCAATTACATGTGAGTATCATAGATTAAAATTCTAAGGGTGCGTCTTGCTAGGCTTGCGTCGGGTTTTAGGTTATAATATTTAATACCATCATATAGAATGGAAATAATCACAGATACGAAAACGGTTTCAGCAAAACAAACAATAAACAATACTTTGAGGGCGCAATTGAATAACTTGACACATTTATACAGTAGCATACATTTTAATCCAATAAAAAAGGTTCTAAAAATTATTTGTGACTCCTCACAACACATAACATTTAAAAAAAACGCCTTAACTCTAATACAGATTAACCCCAATACAAACTTGCAGCCATAAACTTAAAGTCCAAATTTGAGTGTGTTGTATTTTTGACTTGAGTTTTTTTATTTTATTGTAAATCATTAGCATGTGGCACATTGTGCTGTCGATCAACGCGCACGCGATCATTTCCATACGGACGGGAAAACCAGCGTCCTGGTGCCAAGAAAATGTGACTACACTTCTGGGAAGGTAATAAGAAACAGTAGGTAATGTAATCAGGGTTTGGTTGAATGCCACTGTATTTTAATTTATATAAGGGTTACTGGATAATCATTAAATTTCTTGAATGATTAGGGTCTTGGGGACAGACCCTCGCTCGAATTTAAATCCAAGTTTTCCCGAAGATGACAAGTTAACCACTTAGAAGCAGGAGCTCCGCCCTTGGGCGGGGCTCCGTCGAAAGTCAGTAGGACAAAAATAGTAGGACCACGAGGAAACGGCCTTTTTGACCACCATTCTACATTTCGTTAGTCATTGTTATTAATACAAATCTTGATCCGAAAGACTCATATCATAACACTGCAATTTTTATCAAAATAGTTCTTATTATTCTCGAGTAAGTGATTATCAATCCTAGTATACTGTCATCTCAGTCATATAATTTATATGGTATGACTGAGATGGCAGCTTCATCATCATCATCATCATCATGTCAGCCGAAAGACGTCCACTGCTGGACATAGGCCTCCCCCAAGGCTCTCCACTCAGACCGGTCTTGTGCTTTTCGCATCCATCGCGCTCCCGCGATCCTGACGTGATCGTCACTCCATCTTGTTGGAGGCCTACCTACAGCTGTTCTTCCGGTCCGCGGATACAACTCCAGAACCTTCTGACCCCATCGGCCATCAGTCCTGCGAGCAATGTGCCCCGCCCACTGCCACTTCAGTTTAGCTATTCCTCGGGCTATGTCGGTAACCTTAGTTCTACTGCGGATATCATTTCTGATTCTATCACGCAGAGAAATCCCGAGCATCTTGGCAGCTTACTTTAATGAAATTATTAAAAAACATTTTTTTTGGATATTTTTGTAACACGTTGCTCATATAATGGTAGAGGCTAAAATATTTAGAGCTTTAACTATCTGCCATCTTTTAACATATCTAAAGTTAGTTTGGTTTTGGCAACTACAAGGGTAATATTAAGTTTGCATGACGAGTATGGTAAATATGTTATACGTGTATGTCTTTACTAGTCCCAAATCTTACCAATAGCTCAGCTCAAAGTCCTTTTTTTAAATGATTTGGCAGCTAATCATACGTTACTTAATTAGTGGGTAGAACTAAACCAAAAAACAAATTACAACCTGTAACTAACCTCAACAAATTCCCAAGCACTCAAGATTCACTCAGATTTCTCATATAAATCTGGAAGCTGGTATTCAACGCGTAAATATAACGATATCTCATCTCGTCTATGATGCATTGCTTCTTAGAAACGAGGCGCTATTTTGAAATGCGCGACACAATCACGAGATAATCTCACCCACTCTCAAATTAATAGGTTGCACAAGAAACTCATTTACCAAATCACTCGAAACCTACACGTACATCAGCCAGTTACACTTCGTTGCAAAATTATTTAAAACTTGATTTAGCCCGAATTTTCCACGCAGGGACAGAACCCATTGTCTCTCGGAAACATTTTTTGTCTAAACATTTATCCTGTATTCTTCCCTTTATGCAGCAGACAAACTACCTTTTTTATGGCATAGAGAAGGCAAACGAGTACACAGGCCACCTGATGGTAAGTGAAAACTTTGACCTATAGACATTCGCATTCACAAGACTGCAATCCTAAGACTGCAAATGCGTTGCCAACCCTGAAACTAAGATGGAATGCCTCTATGCTAGTCATTACACCGGCTGTCTTATCCCCAAACCGGAACACAACAATGCGAACACTGCTGTTTGGCGGTAGGTTAATGGATAAGATGGTGGCATCGATCCGGACGGACCCTGCAAGGAGCTACCACCCGCAGCTTTTTTGCGTGTTTACGTGCTTGCTAATTATGACAAACTTTATGATATCCATTATTTTTAGGACAACTCGAAGAGATCGCTTAAAGGGATAGGTTATTTTTTTGTTAATACATACATACCGTCTCGCCTTCATCCCAGAGTGAAGTAGGCAGAGCTACAGAATCACCAACAACTCTAACAACTTGTTGTTAATTCTATAACCACATTTTGCACAGACAGGCTAATATGTTAATCGTTATATCATATTCTGGAGTGGCGTCCGCGGACCGGAAGACGAGCTGTAGGTAGGCCTCCAACAAGATGGAGTGACGACCTCGTCAGGATCGCGGGACCGCGGTGGATGCGAAAAGCACAAGACCGGTCCGAGTGGAGAGCCTTGGGGGAGGCCTATGTCCAGCAGTGGACGTCTTTCGGCTGACATGATGATGATGATGATGATGTGTATATCACATATGAACGAACGATTGGACATGTGGGGTGTCCACAAGGGTTATTAATAGAATTACGTTTGACACTCCGGGTATGGGACTCGTGAGGATGAGAGCGAGGTTCGTCACTGTTTTAAATTGTCATGTTATTTTGTCCTAAAGTGTAACCTTCAAATATTGTTAGTCATCATTCAGCAAAACGGCAGATCTCATTTTTTATCTTATACATAATAGGCCTTATATTTTACTTTGACAGCTGAGGAGGAAAATAACATTAACTTTTAAATATCAATCAATTACCTTGAGAAATATATTATACGTGAGCTGACCAAAATTTGCCTTAAATCATTATAATTTTGCCTATAAATATCAGGGAACCATGTCACACCAATTGACCTAGTCCCAAACTAAGCTCTAGGCTTGTACTATTGGTACTAGACAACGATATATATAATTGTATAGTTAAATGCCTACTTGAATACATAGAAAACATCCATGACTCAGAAACAAATCGCGCTTGTCACACAAATATCTGCCTTTACCGGGATTTGAACCTAGGACCGAGTAAGCCAGCGCATCGTCTAACTTGGTTCATTATTTTCGTGACAAAATATATTTTCTCTTACTTTTACTCTAGCGCTTGGTATGTTATGTTATGTATGTTATATGTTACTATAAAACCTTAAACAATCGTTAAACATTTGTTTTGAAATTTGATTACACTCTTCCATCTTCATATTATAACTCACTTGTCCAAAAATCTTCAGCAACAATCATGGCATAAAGGCCACCTCATCAAATCAAGACTTCAATCTTAAAAATGCGTTGCTAACCTTGAGAACTAAGATGGCTTGCCGCTTTGCTTGTAATTTCATCGGTTTTCTTATCGCCACACCGGAACACAATGTAAACACTGCAGCTTGGCGGTCGGTCAATTAATGAAATTATATGAAATGAAATTATACTTTATTGCGTGTAGATTAATGTTACAAATTGCAGATAGTCATGCTTACATCTAAGTTTCATTTAACCCTACCTTTGCAGGTGTACACGCAGTTACACAAAAACTACTGCCTTTATTGTGCTCTGAATGTTAAATATACAATATAACAATTATAATAATAAAATTAATTAAAAGAAAAGAAATACCCTATATACTATCAATATTAACGACTCATCAGCATTTATTAATACATTTTTATAATACGATAGAAGAAATGTCCATACTTAATTATTATTTATCATTAAAGAATTCTTTAACGCTATAATAGCATTTCTCGAGCAACCATTGTTTTGTCAAGCTTGTAAACTAAAGGTGTTTAGGTCATTTTCCTTAAAAGTGTCCGGCAGTTTTATAATATCTTTAATAGAAAAATAGAATCGACAAGTACACAATTAATAATATATTTAAAAAAAAAACGCTTATCCATTCATATGCAATGATGACAGTTGACCACGTGGTTCGTCGTAACGCACGAGAATGTCATCCCGTACATTTTTACGGATAGAAAAGAAAAAAACCGCTACTACCGTTTTTCGTTACGTCTTGGCTAAGGCCTACGCTGATCTAGCTATACTTTCGGCAAACGTCTCACGCTTCGCCGACGCGGATGATTCACCGCGATCTCAATCGCGCGCGGGCGCAGGACGCAGATATAGTAAAGCACGATCAACGCCGCGATAACCGACGTTTGTCTTATATCGAGATTGTATAGGTTAGTTTAAGGTTTATAGGCACCTAGGGTTTATTAAGTATCCAATTTTGTTTAATGGTAACGTAACTTATTTTACTACGTCTCCGCTTTTGGGCCGTCTGTCTGTCAGCGGGCTGTATCTATCTCATGAACCGTAATAGGTAGATAGATGAGAAGTGCAGTGTTAGATCTATTGCCGCTATAACAAATAATAAAAAACCGTAGACACGAAGGGTTCCGCACTCTCATTTATGCAAAATTAGCCACTATACCAGTAGCAAAAAACCGCAAAAAAAACACGTTATTCTGTTTTTAGTAATTGTTATTATACTTACTTTTCAGTGACGTAGTTGTAAAGTTATCCATAACTTAAAAAATACTTGAAAATGTCGTTAATGTCTAAAGCGTATTATAGGGTCGAGGATTATCTAACAGACAAAAATGCATGGCCTAAACCCGAAACTTAGTCAATAATAATCTGTTCAAATGCAAAAATACTTTATCTTGTCTAGGGGACACCGTTGATGTAGGAAAACATATCGGAACTTTTATTTGGCTTTCTTGCACCTTTTCTCCCTCTATCTCTCTACTAAGATTTTTCGCGTGTTTTTCTGCTGAGCTACGCATGTTATTTGATATTATATTTAATTTAAAATTTATAACTTTGTATAATGCTAGACTAAGTAGTACCATTGTAATTATGAAATATTTTTAAACAATGACTGACTGCTGAGTTTCTTGCGGCGTTTCTTCTCAGCAGTGGTCTCCTCTTGGGAAGCGCTGGTAGATTCTTGACATGTAAAAGTGCCCGTGCGGCCTAAATACTAAATAAATTACTTTTATCTTTTTATTTTTATTAATAGCGTCACTTGGTAATGGCTTACTTAAATTTGTGAACTTTTTGCATACTCAAAATATATCTAAGTAAAGTTCACAAACAATAACTGTACGAGTCTCATACATACATGTCTAAATACTGATCTTTATAGCTCACAAATGAATAGCAAATAATTATACCGTCTGATAGTTTTGACATTTGATTCGCAAAGCGTTCGCAATAACTTAATATCGTGCTGTGCAGACAGACAGACAGAATCTGATCGTCCTTCACCTGCATATGCTAATGAATTAGTCATTATCGAACCCACTAATATGGCGACGTTGTAAAACATGTGTCTGTGTATTGTTGTAGGAATTAATTAAACTATTCATGAGTTTAAGAATCACTTTTAATTTTGGTACATTTTTTTATCTATATTCGTTTATGAAGATAGTAATCTTGTACCTAATTTATTTATAGTGAGTACCAGAAAAAACAAAACGAACATAGTGATTCATATATCACTATGTAACTATGTCAAAGTGACGTTGTAATTCAGTTGTTTGAAGTTTGTTACGATTTGAAAAATTACGTCACTTTGAAATAGTTCCATGGTGGCCTACGAGTATGATTCAAATTGGTTGACTATCTGAAAGTATGGACTTGAAAATCTGAAAACTAACGATATGGATATCCAAGGATTGAAGCGTGTGTTAAGTATCCTGGAGCAAAAAAAAACACAAATCGTAGGCCATGTGAGGGCTCTTTTACATGTCGGTAATTTGGAGTGAATCTACTACCGCCTCGGACACGAAATAACATTGCGGAGAAGAAGCGCCGCAAGAACCTCCAACAGAAGGTTATTTTTCCAACAACAATAGTTGTATATTACTAATACTGAAAAATTATTAAGACCCTAGCCGATTCAATATCAAAATTTTGATCGAAATTTATGTTTTTGTATGTTTATTTCTGTGGCTCGCTTTGTAGCCTAAACGGCTCTATTGATCTTAACATTCTTAACATATGAGGTATCGTTAGATTCGTCGTGGTTTTTAGTTTGCTTTTCATTACATATTTCATTACCTAAATTTCATAAATATCTGGCAACACTGCCTGCCAAAGGAATAAATATTAAAAAGGTCCCCCCCCGACATGGTTACAAATCAAAGAATAACAGCTGATAAATCTAAAACGGACCTAACCTACCTAAACATGACTGCAGTTAAACTAGCATCCTAATTGGACCATCTGTTCAGAAAGTAAGTGTTTCCATTTACCATCAGGTGACCTGTGTGCCCGATTGCCTACTCTTTGCCATAAAAAAAAGGTGGTAGGACATTGTGCAAGGCCAAAGTGCAATCAAAGAAAAAAAGTAAAAACGTTTATTCGTGACAAACAGACCACAAAACACAACAAAATACTGACAGACAAAATACCTGTTGTCAAGAAAAGATCCCAACTCAGCGTTATGCTGGCGTTAAAGCCAGCGCTGGTCTTCCGTTGGAACCATCCAGTGTAACCACGGAAGCTTACATAAATATAGCACACACACACACTAAGCTAACGTATACAAAATATAAAAACCTTTAAAAAAGTAAACACAAATAAAATCATCATTATTCGTTGACGAAAGCGGAATATTTTAATCGAAACCGGCTTAAACTACAAAATTATCAAAACAACCACCACCACCATCATCTTACCCTTTAAGCTACCCCCAAGCAGAATTGTTGACATTGTTGTTCCGGTGTGGGGATACGACCACCGGTGAAATTACTAGCATAGAAGCATTCCATCTTAGTCCTTAGAGTTGGCAACGTATATGAGGTCTTAGGATTGCAGTTTTGAGATTGTAGTCTTAAGATTTCAAATGTCTAATGAGTCTCAGATCCCACTTACCATTGGGTGGCCTGAGTGCACGCGTGCCTCCTCATTGCCATAAAAAAAAACTTATCTGTGGCCTGTGTGCTCGTCGGCCTTCTCCATTAAAAAAAACTACTATGCCTCAGACAGACACACAGACAAACAAAGGTGACAGACTTATAACCCCCTTCTTCTTCCACATTCATACATATAGTCATGCACGCACGTAAGTTGCGGGTATTTTTCCGATTTCACTCAAAAAAGTACGCCTAGGGCTGCCCCTTCCGACCCCTCCACTCACTTTCACTCTGTATATCTCTTTCATCATTCTTGTTTCATCCATCCTTTCCAAATGACCGAACCATCGCAACATGCGCTTCAATCTTAGTCACTACATTTTCTTTTAGTCAACATTTAGCTCTGATCATTTCATTCCTTACTCTATCAACTATCTTCTTCATTAAATTATTTCCCTTATAAAATTTAAAACGATACTTAGTCCTTATCTGAACCCCGTTGACCCTTCAAGCGAAAATAAACCCTGTCCCGCAGATGATATAAATAATTACGCGTCGTTTGAACGCAATGTCAGAGGTCGCGAGTCACCTGGGCTGTCGCACGCATGCGCTATGCGTGCGGTCGCGGGGATGGCGTTGCGCAAGAGAGCAATATTTTCTTAAGAGGATTGTAGAGCAGAAAAATTACATAAAAAATGCGATAAGGTAGCACATCCCCTAAATCAAGTCAGATTGTTACAATTTTATATCATTATATAAAACAAAGCATACTTCGGTTTGTCATAATTTCTACATTCTACAAAATGCTGTAGAATGTATAAATTATTACAAACCGAAGTATGTACATTTTCCTTCACAAGAAAAAATATCTTGAAAAGAAAAGAAAAAAAGGAAAACATACAAACTAAGTAGGTTTACTATTCCATTATTGGTTTTAATGCGCGGTAAGTGTAAATATCTACAAAAAATCGGTTTTGTGACTTTGATACTTTTTGAGAATCAGACACATGTGTGACATACATACAGACGAACATTCCCTTTTTCGGAACGACATACCACCACCCATTAGGAACTGCATATCGCTAAGCTCGTTCAAATTTAAACTTAAAAAACATCTATTATCTGCGCAGAAGTCACAGAGTTAGAAATAGGCAGTCGTGCTTTTTAAAATGTTACCTGTACCTACTGCCTACTTCTGAGACCACTAGTCATGTTGCCACGCGTTGTTCAGGAGGGCTTTTTGCCTTTTGCATTTGGTTGTATATGTGTTTTTCTTTTTCGTTTGTTAAAATGTTTTTATTTGTCTTTTTTTATTAATAAGTAAAGCTTGTGATATTGTGTGACGGTGACAGCCATGTCTGGCTTGGAGTTAGCGCCATCATCCTACTTAGTTTTATAACATTGTTTCTGGCTTTACTGAAAACCAGCGTGACGAAACGTTTCCCAACGTTTTAGCACATTAGCTGAGTGAAGACCATTTTGGTAGGTTTTTTAATCTTAGTTTCTAGTTTTAGATTTACCTTTATTACCCTAATCTTATGTATCTGTATACTACTTAGTGTAAAATGCGTGCCAAATAAACATATTTTCTTTCTTTCTTTCTTTCTTTTTGACAACCGAACCCGAAAAGGGTTAAAACCTTCTTATTTAGAGACAGTGACTTCGTTATGGTGGCCCTTGTATATTTCTCTATACAAATTGTGCGATCCGTTGTCTTATGTGTGTCCGTTGTGTTTTCGTTGAAATAGTCCAAAATGTGTGAGAACGTCCCCTTATATTTTTTTTATTCCATCTTGACAGTAACGAGAAACAATTAACAATGACAACAGTATGGCTTAAAACAAAGCCAAATACAGGTCGACTTGAATTTTAAAACTAGCTTTTCAATTCTTGGTTTTATCCTGCATAACCCGGCGCTTTGACCAGTGCTCTCGGTCACCCGCTAACAAATCGACGCCTGCGCACTGACTAATGAAACCGCACGCGGCCAGCGATGAGCTTTAGCACCTTTCTTTTTTAGTCTGCAAAATAAGTAGTTTTAATGGAGGACATTCATATAGTGAATTAATATACTTACGCTATAAATGTTATGGAAACAATAAGCAATAAGGAACATCAATATACTGGGTGATTGTGATTGATTGTGTCTCGGGAGCCCGCCCAGGAAGCAAACCAGGAGTCACTAAATACAAGTACCTGGGACCCTGGTTGACTGAAAATTGGGAATGCGAACCCGCATAGAAGTCGCCACAAGAACGGAGTCTGAACATTAAGATGCAAACTCGTCTCCTCCAATGCTATGTTTGGCCAATTCTTCTTTACGGATGTGAGTCCTGGAATAGTCCAGAAAGGAAAAATTCAGGAAACGTATAGAGGCATTCGAAATGCGGTGTTGTAAACGGATGCTAAAAATCTGTTGTACGCAGAAGGTGACGAATCAAGAAGTCCTGCTACGTGTCAACAAGAAGCGAAGTCTGTGGGATAACATCCGCCAAAGAAAGGTTGCTTACCTTGGCCATGTACTGCGGCATGACAGATACAACCTCTTACAACTGGTAATGATGGGAAAGGTCGCTGGCAAAAGACATGTAGGCCGCCGAAAGAATCATGGCTGAGGAATCTCCGGGAGTGGACTGGTGCCACGAGTGCTGCCCAATTGTTTCGCCTCGCGAGACAGAAGGAAGTTTTCGAAGCTGACTGACAACCTTCGCTAGTCGGAGAGGCAGATTAAGAATATACTGGGTAAAACGATGTTTTCATTAACATGTTATGTCACCTATGAGTGTGTATATGTGAAATGAATGTCAAATAAATAAGAGCTGTCGTACCTTGACAATAAGTATGATAAGACGTCGAAGGTAATATGGTTTTATTCAGTAGAATATAAATACTGGTCTTTCATATCAGATCATCTGTTTAGCCTCCTTTTCTTAGCAGTGGTCTCCTCTTGGGAAGCGCCGGTAGATTTATGACGTGTAAAATTGCCCGTGTGGCCTACTTACTGAATAAATATCATTTATCTTTTTTATCTTTTGTGAACGAACTAAAAGGCATAAAATACCCCCCTTTTAAAGCAGGGAGATAATCAAATCATCTTTGCTCTTATAGTGAGCTCCAAATGCTCAAATCCAGAAAAGCTGTACCCACTCTTTTCGTTACTAGTAATTAATGGTATCAGTAACGGGGGAAGTAAAATGTCTATATGTAAGCAGAATTTTTTTTTTTTAATCTTTTTGCTCTTTGCATACCAAAAATGGGCATGACTATACAAAAAAATGTTTGGCTGTTTCCTTAATAGTAGTTTACGTGACGGTTGCGTAATGACAGGCATTACAACATGAGTGTGGTTTATGAAACGAGCCGCAAGGCGAGTTTCATAATAGATGACACGAGTGTTGTAATGCCAATTACGCAGAGTCGCGTACAATACTTTATCTACACACATATTATAAGTACTCTAAGATGGGTTCAGAAGCCGAAAGGCAAATGACCTGCATTGCTACCAGCGCTACCTGTAACATATCTAAGTACCTACCAATTTCACCAAACGATGTTAAATTTAATCAATGTTAATCAATTGTTGTCTACTTGGATAAGCAGAATTTTCATAAGTGGCACAATAAACTCAACAAAGAAATGAACTAAATGAAATCAAATTACGACTTACGATACGATGAATTGACAACAAAAATGGCGGCAAAAGAAACCTGTCATGTGTCACGAATATGAATGTTTTTTTTTTTAAATCATATGATAGACATACCTACTAATAAAGTCCCTATTCTCATGTCGTTCGAAATTCAAATATCCTACGATATTGTACTAAAAAATATAACGAGTTGACGTTCCAATTGATCCTAGAATTGGACCTATTTAAATTGTGTTAATTTTGGAACATGTTCCAAATTTGAAACTCATAACCTTACCAAAATCTATACTGTTATAACCATTACAGTACAAATTTTACCTACTACCACAGACAAGAAACTTTTCATAGTAAAATTAGTTGCAATAATGCTGGTCATTTCCTACGGGTTTTGAACGCATAAAAGAGGACTTACGATATGTGCGTAGATAAACTATTTTTACCTATTTATTTGAATGGAAACTTTTCAGTACGTTTGTTTAGTAACAAAACTAGTAAGGAGGAACTGAATACAAACATTCAAATAAAAACACACGCTAGCAACAAAAACAAACCAAACATCGATCGGATCAATCGATACCATTTAGTTCAGATCATGTTAACACGCCAGTAAATAATAACAGGCGCACGAGTCGATTACAATCGGCTCGTAACATTATACTCGTCGCGAGTCGATTGTTTTTATCGAGTACTCGATTGGTGTTAGGTTGCTGCTTTAGATTGATGATAACCATATAAATAATTCAAAAGGGCATTTATGTAACTAAATTTGTAAATCATATTAAAAGAAAACCCTAAATGCTATATGGATTACAATAATAGGATAGAGGACGCCGTGAATTAGTTTCCCCCTAGCTACTCCCCCTATTTTAACACCTTAGGTAATGAATTTTTGGAATATCCAAAGAATATTCCCTCCAAGTTTCTCAGGTCCAGTGGTTTCTGCGGTGCGTTGATCGATCAGCGTCACTTTTTTTCTTTTATACATAAATAGATTACAATTTGATAAAGCTTCAGTTAAATAAGCCAAACTATGGGTTGTGTTAATTATTTACTTATATTAATCTTTATTGCACAAGAAATAGCGCAGATAGTGCACAAATAGCAAAAATAAACTGTTAATTGTTAATAGAATCAGTAACTTTTATGGTTGAGCCACAGTACAATTAAACATTTTTGCATTTTTTTTCTCGCTAAGTGACGCTCTATAAAAGGTTGTTAGTTTGTAATTTAACATTTAAAATTTTTCATTACTTTGCATCTTTTAAAATCTTCAACACCCTGTAAAAAAATAATCAAACAAAGAGCCTATTTTCTAGCACACGATAAGGAAAGTTTTCACTATTTTAAATATTCTGACCAGTCATCTAAACATGACTCCACACGCCGTTGCCTCCTCTCGAGCCAAACCTAAAAAAAAGCAGTAAAATCAAATGAAGTTCAAATATATCACAAGCTTATCTGTCTTGGCCGCCATCATTAATACGCAACTTAATTTGCCTTTCGCTTTTATCAAGTGGTCCAATATGAAACTTAATACAGGATGATATTTATTTAAAAATATGTATTAGTCCAACGGCCGGGCTTTGCCCATAAATTAGTTGATTTAATTATTAATTCTCCTAAGTATGAAAAGATATATTTGCACAACCTGTAGGGCCAGCCCCAGTCATATGTAAGTAACCCTAGCGATTTTATTTTTATCGAAACGTACAGAGTAACTTTGTTGTAATATTTTGCAAGTATACCTTATAAATTACACGTAATGAAGCTGTTTGTTTAAATAATTAACTTATGATACTCGCGGCAATTTGGTGGTTTAGTTTGGGTGGTAGGAACTTTGTGCAGGGTCCGTCCGGATCGCTACCACCATCTTATCCATTAACCTACCGCCAAATAGCAGTGTTCGCATGGTTGTTTTTCGGTTTGGGGATAAGACAGCCGGTGAAATGACTAGCATACAGGCATTCCATCTTAGTCCTCAGGGTTGGCAATGCATTTGCAGTTTTGTGAATGCGAATGTCTATGGGTCACAGTTTCCATTTACCATCAGCTGGCCTGTGTGCTCGTTTGCCTTCTCTATGGCATAAAAAAAACGCATTATAAAGTTATTGTTGAATATAGAAACTCACAAACATACTAACAACATACATGAACCGTGAAAATATTACTGAGACTGAAATTTTACTTCGGTAAAAGAATACATTTAGCACTCACGCGACTAGCAAGAAAAGTAAAATTTGTTAAACTAATAAAAATACAAGATCTAAATAAAATACCGATGGCTGCTTACTGTTAAAGGTGCCTGTCACCAAAAATAACAGGTGTGTTGGGGTACTGGAGTAAACAGGAGGATGGGAAGTCATCCAATCTATTTTATACATAAACTGCTACGACAACTTGTGATACTTCTGCTAGCGTTAATATTTTTAGTTCAATTACTTAATACCTTGTCTTATTAATAACTTTTAGGTTTTGTTGTATTTTGTGAATAAAAAAATCTGCTTGAGTTTTTTACGGCACTTCTCTGCAATTGATGGTCTTGTGGACTAATTGTTTCTGGGTCTTGATATGTATTTACATACATACTCGTACATACATCAAATCACACCTGTTTCCCAGAAGGGTCGGCAGAGACCACTTCCTTTCACCTGCTACGAGCCTGAAAAATCTCTTTCGCGACTTCCACATTCATATATCGAGTCATGCATGCACGTCGGTATCGGGTAGTTAAGATTCTGTCCTTTTCCAGTATTTTTTCGACACGATTCGAAAAAGTACGCCTAGGGCGGCCCCTTCCGACCCTTCCACTTTCGCTCTGTATATCTCTTTCGTCATTCCTCTTTCATCCATCCTTTCCAAATGACCTGACCATCGCAACATGCGCTTCAATCTTAGTCACTGCATCTTCTATTAGTCCACATGTCGTGCGTTAAAAAGAAAAATGACGTTATTCAAAATCATCAAAATTTACAGGACGAGAGTTAAAAGTTTCGGGCACGCTTATTTCAATATGTTGAAGATGGTATAGAACAAGTAACTAAGTATTATATATCACTTTCTTCGTAATTTTTTTTTCTATTTCTTTTTATAAAAATGTAATGTGAAAAGTAGAAATAAAGCCTTGTTAGCCTAATAAATGCCACTTTTCCATAAAAATAGTTAACCTTTTACGGTGACCTTTTATGAAATAAAATACAAATTGTGGAAGAAAACTTTCTTTATTGAATATAAAAAGCAAATGAAATTACACTGAAGTGTTAAAAAATTGCCAATAGCAAGGTACATGATGCGAAATAAGTAATATTTTTGGCGAAACAACCAAATCAAACAGGTAGATTTTTTCGAAACTCGACATAAAATTATTATTTTTTTATATCGATTCAAGTAGGATAAAAGTGGGTACTTTTTAAAGAAATAAAAAAGAAAACATAAACTTATAAGTTTATGCTACTCAATAATTCGCAGCGCTTTCGGCTGCGCCATTTCAAAACCTAGCAAGTCTCAAAAATTCAATTTTGTATTTCTTGCATAAAACGTGGTTCCTAGTAAGTCCCTACCGGATGCAAAATCATTTAGAGACCTATCTCGGTCAGGTTCACAGATATGAGTACCCCGAAACCTACTAAGTACCTAAAGAAACAAACGGGCTTGACCATTTCAAAATCCAGTATGTCACAAAACTATTTCAAATACCTAGTATATGACATGCACTTACTAGGTATTCAAAAAGTCATAGAGGCTTACTAGGTTTTGATGTGGTCGAACGAGTTTAATCATAACTTTTTAAATGTAGTATGTGATTTTTTACTTGAAGTTACTAGTTTTTGTAAGTCAAGTGTTATATTCATAGACGTTAGTCTTTGTTCGTTTCATTTGACGCGTTTAGGTTGGTAGTACCTGTTCCCCCACCAACTTCATGCCATTGCCGTGCGCCGGAGCCGTTCGAACTCATTCAAACCGTTTGAATGAGTTCGAACGGCTCCGGCGCACGGCATTTGGCTGGCGACTGCGCGTTTGAATCAAACGCGCAGTCGCCAGCCAAATGTCGAGTTAGCCTGCACGTGTTATGTTAAAATTTTGGTTAAGTGGTGTGATTTGGCTACGAAAATCAATAAAATAAGTAGTCGCACTAAGCGTATAGTGAACAACGCTTTGAATTTAGATAACCACAAGTCTGTGTAAGTAAATGTACCTATATATTATACCTATCCTGATTAGACTGACACTTTCTCGTAGGTATTCAAGTGTTATAAGTTAGATTTTTTGTTGCCAAACGATTCATTTCTATAATACACCTATCTTGATGACACTCTGACACTTTCTCGTGGGTATTCAAGTTTAATAAATTAGATTTATTGTTGCCGAATGATTAATTTCAATATAATTATGTTTTTCGAGTTTACAGCTTATTTAAATTTATACACAAGACGCACGTAAAATTCTATTTGATATCATAGTGTGTTAACGACATTTTTTGACAAACGTTTAGGTATTTAATTATTACGCTTCACATCATCTATTTATCTTGAGTATGGGACAGGGTATCAGCTCATGGTATTTTTTTGCTTAAGCATGGTGTTATGTTTTATGTCTGTGCATTTTAAATTGTTTTTCGGTGGTTTTTGCTATTTTATGTTTTCATTTCAGCTCATTATTAACAACTAACGTTGGTCAACTAAAGATGGTTTTAGGTTATTTTGATTTTCCATTGACAGACTTAATTGTGACGTAAGTAAATCTTACTTATTTAAAAGTCGCAAATGTATAAATTTTATATTCCTAATTTAGAAAAAACAAAACTAGCAGTTATTTTTCTATTAGTCACCATAAAATTTCATAGTAGTATTTTGAACTTAAACGTCTCATTTCTAAAAGTGACGCTTCACATTCAATGAACCCACGGTAACTCTAAATAAATAAATAAAGAAAAACGTCATCTTACAAAAGGTATCACTTTGGTACAAAACTTTATTCTAACTTTCTATACTCAAATCAAAAAGTGTCATTTTAGTATTTTAAATTACGTTGATAAGTTAAGACTGAAGAGTAGTTTTTTCTAAAATGTCATTTTTCATTAAATAACACTTACCTGTTTATATCAAATTTTCACACTATTCCGAGATATGTCAGATTTCCACAAAAACACACGTCTATTCACCACTGTGACTGGATTGCAACTGCGAGAGCGTCGCTCTTCTACAAAAAAGATGGCGGACTATAGCGTAGTGGAAAAATGACAACGGTGCCATCTGTAGTGATAGGAAGAAAACTGCGGAGGGCCGCTTTGCCAACTTAAAATATAGGCAAAAAGTAGTTGATTTATGTAATAAAACACTTTTGATATTTTTTTGAATAACGCCACTTTTCTTTTTAACGCACGATGTCTCTCTGATCTTTTCATTCCTTACTCTATCAACTTTCTTCATCTTTATACTGGGCTTGGTCACTTGTAGTGAAATTGTCCCCTGTTTTTTTTTCATTTCTTATTTTACATAACGTCTAGGTGAAATCGTTTCATCCATGTACTACATATCACATAATTTTCGCTAGATTTAATAGTTCTTGATTCGTCGTGTTTAACAATATAGTATTGTACTCTGTGTCCTGGGCGGTCGGTCCGATGCGCCCGCGCAATAAATAAACTTTATTACACATTTCGGCCGAGTATTTGTTCTAACGCCACGCCCAAGGCAGACTCGGTTATTTGACTGTATCAAATACATATCAATAAATATTTATTATTTAACAGGTTATTTTATTTTATGTTTGTTTTAACATCTGGATCTGTTTCGTTAAGGCTATTTTACAGTGTTTTGGAAACGTCCCTTCCCTTTGAAACATTACAATATTAGGACAAACACTGATATGGCATTCGATATAGACCTCGAAAATGCATAAAAATTGGTACCACCCAGTTGTAAATGTGGCATAATGATCCATGTTGATAGCTAAACTGTACTTTGCTTAAATATATACTCTTGTTTTCGTTAGTTTAGAGCAACTTAGGGCGCATGTTTTAAATGAACCTACATGTCTTTATACAATCTACCTGGTAAACTGTGTTGAAACACGGTAAATACCCCCTTTTTCACTAGTAGACAGAATGTGCTAATCCTGGTTGTATAACGATCTATATCACCATATCCATATCCGATCTAGAGAGCCACATTACAAGTATAAGAACTCACTCTAGAAAAGAAGAAAAGAATAGTGCTTTATTAGTGTTATTTTAATCAGTAGGTTCTTATATTGGCGATCTAAATGTAAAAGAAACTACCGGCTCGGTTCAACGAATCACCTGATTCTATCGACGTTTTTTTTTAATTAAGAAGTCTATCGAGCACACTGGCTACAAGATGGTATCGGTGACCCATAAAAAATTGCATCCTCAAGACTACAATATTAAAACTGCAAATGGGTTCCCAACCCCGACGACTAAGATCTAATACCTAGTATGTCTATCGGCGATCTCTGCTGCTCGGTGGTAGCTTAAAGGATAACGTGGTCGTACCACCAGTTTAATCTTTCTTGTATAGAAAATCTGACTTCACTGTGACGAGGGACAGAATCATAGGCAAGAGCTAGTTAACAAATAAACGTCATAATCGATTCTCAGCGCAAACTAAAAAAAAACTACAGCAAAGTTCAAGAAACCAATGATCCCATTATTATTTCATACCATTTGTGATTCATCGGTGCGCCGGCGCAGAGTCAACAGCTACCGTGCGCCGTAATGCATTGTCAACAGGGCTGTTTGCGCGCGCGCAGCCCGAGTGCCTGAGTGGCGTGATTGACCAATCAGAGAGCGGTATTTGTTTTTTTCGGTTCTGGATTGATTTACAGGTTATGTTGTAATGGAATAGTATTGGAATGGTAATGATTATATCAATTTGCTCTTTAGTCGTTTAGGGTTTATAATTGTCTGCCATATTAATTTTTAGTCATAATTTGTTAGGTCATAATTATCGCAATTCATTGCGTTATTATGCTAAGAAAATTATTTTTTCATAATTTTATCTTACCTAGACCCATTAGATGTAAAAGAAATTCTGAAAAGATGACGCTAAAAATTATGACTTAATAATTATGTAAAGAAAGACATTATTTAGCATTTTAAATAATTGTTTTGCATTAAAAAAATGCGTTTTAGTCGTTTATCGGAAAGTGTCGAATCTTCCAGGACGAAAATACACTCTGTGCGTCTCCGAGGCAGGGTTCAAGCTATCTCTTTACTACTATTCTCGTTGTGCTTCGCGTATCCCTATTAGGTATCTAATTAAATGCACCTGGTCTTGCTCTACCATTGTATGTATCTGTTGCTTCGTTTCAGGAATAATAGAAAAGGCAAACACATCAACAGTTCCAGTTTTTTTTAATTAATCATCAGTGAATACAATACGATTTGATAATTGGGATGGACCAAAAAAAATAACTCAAGGTTTTTACATTCTAATTCAAAAGAATAGGTAATTTAACGAGACCACTTTTATTATTTTTGTATTTGACCTAATAGTTTTTGTTATGAATTTCTTTATTTATTTAGCAGACTGGATATATGGAATGGATCACATTCTTATTTTAAATATATGGTGGCGTTTTTTAATAAATTACATGGGATTGTTAATTACAAAATTAAAATGGCATTTTTAAATCTAATTCTATTTTAAAACTAAAAATCTATGTCTAAAAAAGGGCCCTGCGGCATTGTCCCGAAGATGCTGGCAACAGTTCCTCGCTGGATAGTTAAACTTCTGCGTTGAGTGAGGAAACTGCCAGCTCTTCGGTCTCCCGTGCCGTCAATGAGCCTCTTCGAAATTTCTTTGAAGAGGATTTCAGTGTATTTAAACATACGATTTCAACCCGTAAGATACACCTAGGAGGGGTTGAAGAAAAAAACAAAAGTCAAACAAAGGTTAAATATACCTACTTTTGTCGCAATATCCAAAATATATAAACGTTTCCAAAAACTTAACGGTTTTAAAACCCAATCCCTGGAAATGGTTTTCGAACTAGAGTGATTGTAAAAATATGAGCAATCCCAATTAGTACGACAGAGGTGGGGATGTATTAATAAAATCAGGCCACCGTGGCTTAGTGGAAAAATGTAATATCAAGGTCCAAGTTAAATTTTACTCCATGATATTTTAATTAAATATTAACAAAAAACCAGACTTTACAAGTAACAGTTAACATCTAGCAATTTGTGTAATTTATTAGATTAAGCGTCAATTATAGTAATTAAATCAATCGATTATAACAGTACTCGTAATTATGTCAACACTTGATTACATCGCGTGTTGTCAGATCAATTAACAAAATAATAGAACTTTTTGTCACTCTTTCGTTAATAGGTAACATTTCGTCTAATTATTGTGACTAGCATATTGTACCGACAAGAAACTTCTCTAACTCTCTTACTTTCCAGTGGAATCTCGGCAAATTTCGAGAATATTATGATTTTGTAAATATGTATTATAAAATTGGGAATATTTTGCAACGTGTACAGTGAACAAATTTAATTCCTGGGCAACTATGGACTATGTTAAAGTGACGGTTGTAAACCAAATATAAGAGACTTCTTATGATTTGGACGACAAGGAAAAAGTGGTAATGGAAGTCAGAAGGCAATGGTGGCCATCGTTCTAATATTCAGAAGAAAGTATCTAAACAAACGAATATCAGCCAACACGGGGACGACTGCCCAGTCGGGGAAGGGCGAGCTGTCAGGTAACAAGTCTTTAGCCGATATACTTTCGTCTGGATGTTAGAACGCCGACGACCATTCTGCCGTCCAACGGCAAAACGTTACAAGTGAAAAATCCTAGTTTAGAAAAACGCGTGTAAAGATTTTCTAGTTTCACGCTTAAATTAACTTAATTATTTTTCACTCTATCATGTATGGGCATGTGATGCGTAGGAATGAGGAAAATATCATTAGGAAAGTTTTGGGTATGAAGGTGGATGGATACGACTAGGGGAAGACCAAAGAAACGATGGATGAACTGTGTGAAATATGATATGGCTAGAAAGGGAGTGACTGCCGAGATGACGACTAATAGAGAAGTCATCATGTCAGCCGAACGACACCCACTGCTGGACATAGGCCTCCCCCAAGGCTCTCCACTCAGACCAGTCTTGTGCTTTTCGTATCCATCGCGCTCCCGCGATCCTTACAAGGTCGTCACTCCATCTTGTTGGAGGCCTACCTACAGCTCGTCTCCCGGTCCGCGGACGCCACTTCAGAACCTTCTGACCTCATCGGCCATCAGTCCTGCAAGCAATGTGCCCCACCCATTGCCACTTAAGTTTAGCTATTCTTCGGGATATGTCGGTAACCTTAGTTCTACTGCGGATATCATCATTTCTGATTCAATCACGCAGAGAAACCCCGAGCATAGCCCTCTTCACAGCCCTCTGAGTGACTTTGAGCTTCCTTATGAGGCCCATTGTTAGCGCCCACGTCTCAGATCCGTAAGTCACTGGCAACACACACTGGTCAAAGACTTTTGACTTCAAACACTGCGTTAATAGAGAAGTATGGAAGAAAAATACATTTTGCGCCGACCCCAAATAAGTTGGGATAAGGGGAGAAGAATGATGATGATTTTTCACTCTGTCGCCGCGTGCTGATTTGATGCAGATTAAGCAAAACGCTGCATGTGGTCTATTCCTCGTTCCGAGGTAGTAGCCATTGAGTACATACAGCGTTCTGTTGTGATCAGACGGCATTGACGGTTTTGTATACAACATCACAATTGCAGTAATGATGTTTTGGCTAGTGTTATGCAGTTACCACGTTTTAACAGTCTACCGCCTAAACTATAACATATATTTAAAAGTTCTTTTTTAGGTATGAATGAAGCACTTATGAGGAATCGTTTGATGCAAGTTAACACAAAACGCTGTAACTTGAGCTGCAGCGCAGCGTTCTGCCTATGGGCGGCAGCATTGCCATCTGGCTACCATTACCCCACTCTTCCCTAAGTTGAACCTGATACCCATAAACACTTACAATCTCGAGACTGCATTCTTAAAACTGCAACTGCGCCAACACAAAAGACTATAGATAGAATACCTGTGCTAGTCATTGACTTGTTTTAATAATATTTATGACCCCTTAACCCGCGAAGTGTCACAGTCAACGTCCGCGAGCTCGGTCGCGTCGCCGGACAAACAGACCGACATACACGGCGTGTCAATACACGTGTTTGAGCGGGTAAAAGGCGTGACCAAGGGCGGCCGAAGTAAGGCGACGGAGGAATGATCGGCATTCTTGAGATTTGGAGTGAGGTTCGAACACTTTTCGTTTAGGCTTCCGTCGTAAACAAGGAACCTTTATAGCTGATTTAAATACATTGGTGGTACATTGCGTCTTTACAATAGCTCTCGCCTCAAACGTGAAAACTAAATCGTCAATGTACTTCTACTAGCATACTTTTAATGGACTAAATGTGAATCAGCTATTATATTTTCGCTATGTCGGTCTGTCCGTCTGTCCACGGTTTCACTCGGGGACTGTTGGTACTAAAACGCTGTAGTTTGGCACGAGTTATACTTACATTAAAATTACGCTGAAAAAGTCGTTTTTTTTTCGGGTCTCTCACATTACAATTAAAATGAAGGTATTTTTTAGTTACGTTATGACATCGTGTGAGGCTCTTAAAAATTAATAATAGGAAATATTGAACATAATAAGTGTTAAAGAAAATTTAAAATGACTAAATAGATTTTATTATTTCCTGAGATACAGGCGACTTAAGTATTTATACCTACTTAAAAACATCTAAGACAGCACCAAATACCTTCTATTCGAATATTATATAATGCGTGTTCATTTTTCAGATAGTTTTTGCGTTTTAAATACGGATTCGGAATCGTACTCGGAGCATGGTGCGACATGCTCTTGCCCAGTTTCTTATTTTGATACTGTTTCATTTTTGGGAATGAGAGGTACGCCGTACGCAACACCCGTCTTCGGGTTATTTTCTATATCTTTCCTAAATTTAACGCCGTTAGGTTGATATTTTGAACCGTGATAATATTTGTAAATTATCGTATTTGCGTTATTACCAGATTTTGGAGATAAAACGTACCGTATGTCCGTTTGTAGACGATACTATTTATTTAAACTTAATTACACTAAACACAATAAAGTACAAATGGCGGACTTAATGCCCTGCATTCTCAACCAAATTGTACATTGATAGGTTGAGGCATTTAATCGTGAAGACAGAACGACCGAACCAATATGCTTACACATTTATAATAGCAAGTTAGAATAAGAACAAGAATACACATAAGAAATAAAGAAGAAAGACTACCATCTCGACGGATTATAACCGTGGCGCCATTTTAATTTCGAGTCTCAGTTTTATGTCAACCGATTCAATCTATCCAGCGTTGTCCAAGGTACAGTCAACCCTAGAAACTATTTGCATAGTCGTAACGCTGAAACGGCTCGTAAAGTGACCCAGAGTTGTAAACTACGATAACCTAGGGTGATATTATCTTGAGTAATGCCACAGAATATAAAATAGTATATATATAGAAGGTGCTCTTTGTAACAAAAAAATAATAGGGTACTCCAGTAAAAATAAAAACCGGCCAAGTGCGAGTCGGACTCGCGCACGAAAGGTTCCGTACCAATATCTATAAAACGATAGCTAAAGTGGCAAAAAAATCAGGTTTATTGAATGGGAGCCCCCTTAAATAAATAATTTATTCTGTTTTTAGTGATTTTTGTTATACCGGCAACAGAATCTGGTTATTACGGTTCATGAGATACACACAATTTTGGAACTAAATCTGTCGCAAATGCAATGCTCTACAATTTTATAATACACGCTAACATCATTGGATTTAAAGAAAATTAGAAACCCAAGACTAAAAAAAACAACTTTTGCTATATTTGAGCTTGAACAACTTACGACGCAGGCAGGCTTTTAATTGACTTTCAAGAGAACTATTATAACTTCTAAATGAAGTTGTGTACGAGTTTCCACATTATATCTCTCATTCCGGTAAAACAGGAAATTTAACTGGACTATAAAGCGTTTAAGCCACATAACTAAGAAAATAATAAACACCATAGAATAAGAACTTAGAAGCTATAGTTTTACAAAATGCCCCATTATTACATCTGCTTTCCTACTTGCAATAACAACACACCTGCTATTTAATAGCTGGAACATTAAACTCTGTAGTATAAGGTTATATCTACAGAGTGTTACACAAGCGGTCCGTGAAACGAGACAGGCTGGTGGAGTGGACACCACTTTGTGACTTGTTATTCTACAACATTTAGAAGGCAAACGACTACACAGACAACCTGATGGTGATTGAGAAGTTAATCTTAGGATTGAGGATAAAATGGTATGATAGATAAATAGTTATAGTTGCCGTCAAACTTCTTGAACATTAGGCGAGGTAGTGGGGGAAAGTTCGCGCATCGTACACATACGTGCAAAAAAAAGTACCTAATTTATGTTATAGAATATTTTCAAATCTTAGGATAAATGATACACAAGTGAAAAAAAATCGTTTATATTATTATTAGAATAACACTAAAAAATACAGGAAACTATTTAAAATAGATCTTCTTCCCAGATCTCTTTTTTCCCGGGGTCCGAAATACAGTGAGCAGGTCGGAGCCCTTCGCTTCCCTAATAATTCGACTGACTGTGCTAACAGACGTTTTCGTAGCTTCGGCAGTGTTTTTCACTGTCTCCACAAAACCCTTTCCGTCTTTCTTAAAGAAACAATACACATCGTACACCATCTTCCGAGCTTGTCTTTTTAAAATTACGTTCCTTTGGCGTGGTATTATGTTGTCACTTTAAAACAATAACAAAAAGTCAACCACTAACCATAACAACAAAGTTACTTTAAAACAATCAACAAAAACTCAACAAAAAATTATAACTAGAAAATTAATGATAACAATCGGCTTTATCAGTGCACGCAAGTGTACTCGGGAGGCAGAGGGACGTGGACGCGGTGCGGGACGCAAACGTCAACTGATTGACCAATGGTGCGTGCTCCCCCGCCGCCACCTCCCAACGAAACCTAAAAATCGCTTCTGCGCAAGCAAGGTTACGTGTTCAAGAAGTTTGCCGGCAACTGTACATTGTATGTGGACTAAAATAAGATGTAGTGACTAAGATTGAAAAGAGCATGCTTCAATGGGTCGGGCATTTGAAAAGGATGGATGAAAGAAGATTGACGACAGAGATATACAGAGTGAACGTGAGTGTGGGGTCAGAAGGGGATGCCAGAGACGTACTTTTACGACGTACCCGAAACATGAATAGGATCGCAGCAGGTGGAAAGAAGTGGTCTCTGCTGAACACTACAAGTTATAAACAGTTTTTGACGGAGAGTTAAAGGTTAAGATGATGGTAAGTTATCGCGCTCGCGCTCTTGCGCTGCTCATCTCCGTGCTCGAGGCGGCGCCACAGTGTGATATGTTTGCGAGTCTGATTGGGCGACTGACGATAGACTGCAAGAGAGTGATAGAAAGAGAAATGCCCAAGAGCACGATAGAATGATGTAAGTTTAGTTAGACTAACTAGTTGTAAGTTTGTACTGTTAAAAAAAAATAAAAAAAAATCCGGAGGGGCCCTGCACTTTTACACCTTCAAATGTTGTATAACAAAACTTACGAGGCCTGAATTGAGACTCAAGTTTCAAGACTCCCTTTGACAAGCAGCCAGTTGTGAAGTTAAACTCAGAAAATGTCGAAAATTAGGGTTGTTATTCTCTCAAAAACGCAGCTGGATAAACGAACGAGTGAATGTCCCTCAGAGCAAACAAAAGACATCTTTCTGAAGACAAAGTCAAGCGCATGCATTTTCAATTTGGCAGCATAGCTTCGGTTGGTAAGATCGAACGTATAAGGCTGCTTATTAAGAATGCACGCGCTAAAATACATTTTGTTCGTTCTGCCGGGACAACCTAAACTCGCCGTTTGTTCGACCTCGTCTTTGAGATAATCACATCCCAGCAGTTTCTTAACCCTCTAAAAAGGATAGATCACAGGATAGATCATTTTGTAACCACACTTTGCACAATTAGGCTAACATGTTTATGTTTACCAAGCCCATCGTCTAACAGTACAGAAGCCTTTATTTCCTTAGTCGCGTCTTAACATCCACGGGAAGCGTATTTTGCGGGTGGTAGAACCTTGTGCAGGGTCCGTCTGGATCGCTACCACCATCTTATCCATTAACCTACCGCCAAACAGCAGTGTTCGCATTGGTGTGTTCCGGTTTGGGCATAAGACCGCCGGTGTAATGACAAGCATAGAGGCATTCCATCTTAATCCTCAGGGTTGGCAACGCATTTACAGTCTTGTGAAAGCGAATGTCTATGGGTCACAGTTTCCACTTGCCATCAGGTGGCCTGAGTGAACGTTTGCCTTATCTATTCAAAAAAAAAAAAGATTTGCGATGGCTAGTTGCTAATAACCTAACCAAACAATTTTTTTTACTTACGTGGTTCACCATCAAATTTGATCTGAATTATAGTTGTATATTTTTTCCATGACATTCAAGGGGGTTACTAATGTCTTGCACAATTTTTTTTGGCATAATTCACCATTTTGCACAATTATCATTTGGCATAAAGTTTTTTTTCTGAAACCGTGTACTTTTCAGGATTGACAAAAAATAAACCAAACCTAACCTATTGGGTTCTATGCAATGGTATTTTAAATAATCCTGAAAAGTACACGGTTTCAGAAAAAAAGACTTTATGCCAAATGATGATTGTGCGAAATGATGAATTATGCCAAAAAAAGTTATGCCAGATGAAGGGAACCCCATTCAAGGACCCCACCAACATCCAAGTTACCCAGTTATTCTATTATGATGTTTTGTTAATACTGTTCTAACTAGCAACCACAGAGAAAACCTTTTTTTTCAGTCATCACCAAGCTCCCCGTATTTTGTTACTGGCCACCAACAAAAAGGCACAAAACACTCATATCGCACGAGCGAAAACTCTGCTCGATTTATTACACTTTTAAAAGCGTGACTTAAACCTTTTTTCGTCGGACATTTTGTCCACAGTTCGTGTTATGTTTTTGAGATAATAAAATAAAATACCCTTGGTATTTTTTTGTTCAAATGAACACGTCCGCGTATTTGCATACAATGCGGCCGGGTGCAATATGTGGCTAATGTTCTACTGTACATTCAAAGTGAGAAAGATGTAAGGATGACTGGGCTTGAGATATTCGCTTTGGGAATTTGGAGTTTTTAAAGATTTAAACAATAATAAACTTAAAGCAGGTGGTTTGAGAATCTTCAATTCGAAATAAACTTCAACAAAATATATTTTTATTTTTAAATTTGTGTAGCCTTCTGATGTTTTTTCAATAAGTATCGTTTTTAGATAATAACGAGGTTAGATCTTGTTGTAACATGACTGGTCAAAAAGAATAACATTTTCAGGTGTATTGATTTTGTATTTACTCTCAACGGCTAAACAGATTTTGATGTGCCGAGGTATATTTTTACAATGGCTTGGAGAGGGCAACCTATCACACAAAGCACCTGATGGTAAGTGGGATCTGTGAATCATAACCATTTGCATTCTCAAGATTACAATCTTAAGACTGCAATCCTAAGAATTTAAATGCGTTGCCAACCCTGAGGACTAAGATAAAATGCCCCTATAATGCTTGTAATTTTACCAGTTGTCTTATCCCCATGCCACACCGGAGCACAACAATACGAACACTGCTGCTTGGAGGTGAGGTAAAGTATAAGATGGTGGTAGCGATCCGGACGGACCATGTACAAGGTTCTATCATTAATGAAATTGTTTGATTGGTCTAAATCCTGTAAGTTTTTTTTTGTGTTAATTTTACTTGCTAGGATCCTATTAGATAGTTATTACCTTAAAGATTCTCGCTTGGGTTGGAAACCAATTTTCCCTACGAGGCGACTTTACAAATCGATACACTGACACAAAAATCTATCCAATCTATATTTACCCACTCTGAAAATTGGATCCCGTTGGTCGGCAGGTTAACTACCAACTTTCCGCATTATTACAATACAATACAATACAAATACTCTTTATTGAACACCAAAAAACAAAAAAACACGGAACAGTACATTTTAAACTATAGGTATACAACAGGCGGTCTTACCGCTAAATAGCGATCTCTTCCAGACAACCTTGGACAGAGAAATCATGAAAGACAAAGATACATGGCAGGTGGTGTAAACTACCTTCTTCAGAACCCAAACTAACACTTTTATGATAAAATCTACTTACACATATATAAACTACATACACATACATACATAAAGTAAATGAGATTAATAAATACATACTCAATACACACCAAATACATATTATTATACATCAACATAATATACACATACATAAATTATAGAAATCAGCCAAACAAAGATAACACCCGAGGTGATAGTATTTAAGAAAAATAAAAGGAATAATTGAAAAACTACGGAAGCGATAGATAGTGATCCTTTAGCTTGCTTTTAAAACTGGACGTAGACTGAGCACGCCTTACTTCTACAGGCAAAGCGTTCCATAGCCTTATAGCCTGAATTGTGAAAGAATTGGAGTAAAATTTAGAGGAAGAAAAAGGGACTGACAAAAGAAGGTTTTGGGAAGCTCTGACTGAGTTAAAATAATTGAAACGCTCCTTAAGGTAACGCGGGGTTGCGGGGTTGAAAAGTATGCTGAAGAGGAGATTAAGAATATGAAAGTTACGACGAGCACGGATTGGGAGCCACTTGAGTTGATTGCGAAAAATGGAGACGTGGTCATACTTGCGTAACCCAAATATGAACCGTATGCACAAATTTTGAATACGCTCAAGCTTATTTAGTTGCCCCTCAGTAAGATCCAAATAGCACACGTCAGCGTAATCTAAAATAGGAAGCAGTAAAGTTTGAGCAAGCGCAATTTTAGTAGCAAGAGGCAGAAAGTTTTGAAGACGTCTTAGAGAACCTACAGCTGCAAACATCTTCCTGCTAGTCTCACTAACTTGAGGCGCCCATGACAAAGAGCGGTCCATAATGACACCAAGATTCTTGACCTGAAGAGAGTAAGGAATCTGAACACCGTTGAAACAAACTGGGGGAAGATTTGCAAAGTTGACTCTAGAAATAAGTTTGGGGCTGCCAATGACGATAACCTGTGTTTTAGTAGGGTTTACTTTTAGCCCAAACCCATTGCACCAATGTAATATGCGCTTTAAGTCTTCATTGGCTACGTCTACCACGGAAGAAAGATCGTCAAGCGTACCCTGGGAATAAATTTGAAGGTCGTCAGCATAAAGGTGATAAGAAGAGTGAAGGTTTTGCGTAATAGAATGAATAAATATAGAAAAAAGAAGCGGAGACAGCACGCCGCCCTGCGGAACGCCGGCTAGCGTGCTGCACCATGAAGATCGAGAATCATCCACCTTTATACGCTGCCGACGACCGATTAAGTAGCTATGAAACCATTCAATAACCGCAGGAGATATGTTAAGGGAGCGTAAAATTCCAAGCATTATGTCAAAATCAACGGTATTAAAAGCATTGCTAAAGTCTAACAGCGTCAAAACTGTCAGTTTCCTGTTATCCATGCCAGCGCGAATGTCGTCCGTGATTTTGACAAGAGCAGTAGCCGTACTATGACCTGGACGGAAACCGGACTGAAAGGAGTTAAGGAGGTCATATCTGTTTAAGTAGGAAGACAGTTGCTGGTGAACAAGGCGCTCCAGGACCTTGGATAGGAAAGGAAGAATGGATATGGGACGATAGTCAGAGAAAGTAGCGGGATTAGGTTTTTTGGGGAGAGGGACTACTTCAGCATCCTTCCATAACGAGGGAAACTCATTGGTCATAATGGACCTATTAAGGATACTAGAGATGATAGGAACGAGAAGGTCAAGCAAAGGAAGGATCATGTTACGACTAATGCTATCAACACCAACTGCGTTGGAACTGATGGACAGTACACTCTTCTTAACATCACTGTCGGAGAATTGAGAGAAAGAAAAGGATGAAGTATCAGGAGTTGAGATGTTAGAAAGACATTTAAGTGTATCGGCTTTAGCTGGACCATTAAATAAGGTAGAAGTAGAGAAATGCTGATTCAGCTGATCTATGTCAATATCGTTGTTACTAGTATTATTAACTTGAGATTTACCAACTCCTATTGATTTGAGAAACTTCCATACTTTAGCAGGATCACCATTTTCAACGGATTTGTGTATATGACGACTTTGTGCGTCACGACAAATTGTGCCACATCGGTTGCGCAAGGTGTGGTATTTAAGCTTATTTTCGTCGTTAAGCTTTTTGTCGTTTTCGTCAATTAATTATGTTTCTCCTGAAAAAAATGATTAAACGTTACCAAACGCGAACGTATTAGAGTGCAAGGCTTTGTACTTTGTTTTAAAGTCTATTTATTATAATCGTTTGGCAGCCATTCAAAACAAAATTCAAAATTCAAAATATTTATTCAATAAATTGGCCACGTGAGAGCTCTTATACATGGAGCTATATGCAGTGAATCTTCTAGCGCTTTGGACAAGACCGTCACCGCGGAGAAGAAGCGCCGCAAGAAACTCCAACAGAAGGTCATTTTTTCCAATTCTGTCAAGTTAATATGACATGTGATCATTACCAACGTGAAATCAATGAAGTAAAAAATGTAGAATAGAGACCCAAAGCTATTTACCCATGTTTAAAATGTAATAAACGTGACAATATTTTCCATGAGTCGTTTACCGTGAGAACCATGTCGGATAACGCCTAAAAAATGCCTAATATTCACAGTTTGTCAACACACAAACGTTTCTCTGTCTCAAATTTGTATTTAAGCGATTTATTGTATATAAACAACAGGCTGTTTGCAATCAGCACGCCAAAACAAACACCGTTTTGTGTTGTATATGTAGTTTAGGTTCACGTATAACGGTGTAATTGCTTTAGTCTTAATAATGTCTGTATTTATTATAAATGCTAAAGTTTGTGTGTTAGTTTGTTACCGCTTCATGCTCTAAATCCTAACGAATTAAAATGAAGGGAGCTTATACCTCGAAGACAGGCTACTTTTCCTCCCGCAAAATTGAAAAGTTCCTTAGGATTTATTGATGATCGAAAACCCCGCAAGGCATGGCCGAATAACTTATTCTACACGGGCGAAGTCAGCGGAAGGACGTATGCAATATAATGATCCTTAGTTCAGCAACTTATCAGAAATGTGCCACTAACCATAAAAACTAATGGTATTTTATGGAATTTCATTCCATGTAGGTACTTTATTTTCTACGAGTAGTGAAATTCCATCGCAGATTTTGCCATACAACAAAAAATTTGTCCACTACTGCGTTAAAACCATTTCCAAAACGAGTCGAAAGAACATAGCGGCCTGCACACGTAATCCGTACGTGTAAATAAACCTGTAATAGTAAAATACTAAAAATATACGGTTCGGAACGAAGATTGGAACGGCGCGTGGTATTTCCCGCGGTCCGAACTTTACGTGTAAAGGCCGCAAATAGAGGCGTTTTTGCTGTTGCCCTATCTGCACTCACAAGCAAAAATACCAGGTCATGCAACACTGAAATCCTTTACAAAGTGACCCGTTATTTTTGCTATCCAGTGCACTAATAACGTTAGCTTTACCGATACGGAATGTCACAAACATGCAAGCAAACAAGCAGTGTGATAAAATAGTGTTCGTCCCCAAAACGCCATATGTAGCCTCACCTCCTCACCTCACCTTGTTTGACACGTCTCCAAAGCAAACTTAGGTAACTCAACAATTGAATATTCATAAAGCACACAATGTAACCAAAAATTTCACACAAACAACGGAGGTAAAAACGTCTTTTTCTCAAATAAACAAATATTTGACGCATGCGCTTAGCGCCGCTGTCGAATGAATTTGTTTAAATTTAAATAATTTCCGTTTCCCGCGCCATCTTTGGGATTCTTTTGAATTCAGATTTCGAGTTCATAGTTTAATTCCATGCAACGTTTTTTTCTGTTAAAACGATGTATTCTGACGTTTGCATTATTGTGTGTATTTTATGGACGTTAATGGCTTTTTTGTTTGACTTTTATTCACAATGCTTGGACTGAATAGAACGTGTAATGTGACACGATATTTTTTTGTCTTTGTTTTAGTATGTCGTTGTTTTTGATTTATTTAAGTTATCGACGAAATAGCTTTCGTTATAACTATATCACATCACACGTTAAAAAAATGACACGATGACGTTTTACTTTAGACGACAAAGTCCTAAAGAAATAGAACGTGCTATACATCCATCATGATTAAACGATTATATCCTTTTTTCTTATTCTTATAAATAGACGCTGTTAACAATCAAATAATCTTTTTAACACTATGACACCGCTGTAATTCGGATCGGTAGCAATCGATCATAGTACAAATATCGATTCCACGGCAATTTGTGAACAATCGAGTGGGATTGATCGATCGATTTTTTCTTACTTTTGGAGATATGCCGCTGTTTCCTGTAGCTAATTTGGTAAGACTTGTCGCACACTTGTCAAAAAACGTCACATATTTATTATTTTTTTGTATGAGATTAATACTAGCAAATTTTTTTCAAGAGTTTCCCACTGTTAGGCAAAGTCCTATCCCTTAAAGGGATAGGACTTTGCCAGATCAAACTTTGCTAGATCAAAGTTTGATCTATATGAGTTCATATTTGGTTCCCTTTAGAATGTAATTGATCAAAATCTATAGTCTAACTTTAGTATGGCGTTTTCTATCAACAATATAGTTGATAATGCATTATGTTTCACAAAAAGGACTATGTTTTGATTTTCCTACAAAGTGTGAATTGAATGAAAACAAATTGCAACATATTCAAAAGGTCAGAGTAAAAGGCGTATTCAACAAAAAGGCTATCTTCCTGAACTAGTTCCATAAACTCAGGCAACTTCTAATCGATAATAAATTATCCCGAGTGGGAGTGTCGGTGCTAATCGAACAGTTTTAGTTCACACGTGATGCGCATGCGCCCACTCCGGCCGAAACAATACTAATAACATATACTACATTATATGCCTATCGCGGAGAACAATGAACGATTTAAATTTAGTGTAATTCATATCTGCGTGTTGTAATATAGGTTTATGGTTTTATAATTTTTATTACGACGAAGACAGTCGTATGTGCTGTTATTATAAAACGTGTCATAGTGGGTTATTTTTTTTTATCTTTTTTTTTTACTAAAGTATTTATTTTATGCGTTTGTATTTTTTAGTTTATCAATAGCTAAAAGTAGGTCGTCGAAGTTGAGTCCTTTACCACTTTAGGAGCGTAATAGTAGTCGAAAAGTGGTAACGGGAATTATTTAAAAAAATTAAGTAGTTTTGCCATACAGAAGTTAAAAAAAATATTCCAAGAAGTTGCCGATAGTGCCTAATCATATCATAATTTACATAATTTTCTAATGTTGGGTACAAAATACATACTAAGAAAGTTTCACAATTTCCTGTAATAATTCAGAACTTTATATACGAAACACCCTAAAATCTCCAAATTTGAAAAAACGTAAAGCCGAATTATCAAAATCTCGAATTTTATGTTACCGAAAATTAATGTTGACAATTCCGAAATTTCTGTTGTAAGAAAATTATAATTCCGAAAATTCACAAACCAGATCGTAAACCAGATCGTAAACCAAATACGGAATTATGAAACTAACCACTTTAATTGAATTGAAGTATTCTTACTTGAAACAAAGGTTAGGTGAGATGACGAGCACGAACACATAAATACGGTCAATCTCACCTTAATAGGTTAGGTTAGGTTAGATTTGCATCGAAGCGAAGCGCTTAAGCTACGCGGAACAGGAGCTCCGCACAGCGGAGCTTCATCGACTTTATCGGACATTTCTTACAGTTTTTGAGCATTATGCATGTTAAACATTATACACGGTATTATACAATATATTATCAGGGGCTTATTTGAAATAAAAAATCTTAGAGAAATCGGGCTGCTAAAATTTCGGAATATTGAATATTCGGAAAAATAACTTTAGGGATTTTAATCATTTGGAAATGTGAACATATGGAATTTAAAAAAACGTGATTGTGATGCCTCGTGAAACTAAAATTAGGAAAAGTGATGATTTGGAAATTTCGAAATCGGAATTCTGAAATTTGAACTTATAAATGTCGAAAAAATAAAATTGAGATTATGTAGTGTACACCTTTATATACATATTCTTACTTTAGTAATTTTAATAAGGTTTACCTACATGAATATTTCATGTAATGCTTTCGATTGAAATCTATTCACATAAAATACATCTACACAACATACCTATTTAAAAACTAGAAGGACAAATTAAACAAAGAGACTTTCTAATTTAAATTACTTAAAATATAAACGTGTTGGACAGAATATTAAAATTATGAAAGTTAGCGTTAAGGCGACATAATAATTTCATGTCATTTTGTCCAAATAAAGCAGGCCACTCGTTTTTTAGCCAGAAAAGGCATAAGGCTGCCATGAATCAGCGGAGACAGCGCATATATTTGAGATGTCGATCGCATTTTGGTGGTATGGTGACCATATTCTGTTAGTACATTTAAGGATTCGAGGAAAGTTTTTAAGCGTTTCTATCAATCAAAAAGTTATTTTCTAAATCACAGAAGGGATCAAGATCATAACAATAACTAAGCAAAAAATAAAGACGATATGAAATAGACTAATTTGGAATCAGTAAAAACAACAACATCTGTTTTTCTAAATGTACTGTTCATTTTAAGTTCATTTTGTCTCCATTGTATAAATAAATAATTTACTTAAGTTTTTTTTTTCTAAGCATAATCATTGATTAATTAATGGTCGATCAAAGAAATTTACATTGTCCTAGTTAAGTGTTTGAAAACTACGAAAGTATTATTTTGCTCAAATAACCTGCAAATTATATTATTTTCAGGGTTTTAACGACACACATTATTTTTAATTATAAAAAAAGATCTATTAAAACTGCACACATAAAAATAAATTCTGTATTAAACCAAACTATGAATATTAAATTTAAATTTAAATTAATATGTACTAAGAAGTCTAGTCTAGTCTCCGTAACTCATCAATCATGGTCACCCATAGTTAATTTTACGACAAGCTCGCACCAAAAAATCGTACAACCTTAATGTCCCTGTAATAGTTCAAAATAGAACCCTATTAAAAACGTCCAGTTTATTTACGATTTTGTTCCAAATGAACCAGGTTTTATTGGCTAAGTAACGATGTAGAGTGACTCGGAGACGTTGACGACTGAGTTTCTAATTTATGTGAATCTTGTGAACCCATTCTTATGTTTTTTTTAAGGACAAGGGGCCACCGGGCAGTTTTATTTGTTTTGAACGGGTTTTAAATAGTAGGCGTGATTTTTTAGAACAACAGGCGTGGAAGAGTGAAAGGTGAATTTGGTGTAATTTGTCAATTTGATCTAGTTCTTCCTCCGGTAATTCACACTCCTACATTATATACCATTTCTATAGGTAGTCTAGTGCCAACAACAAGCCTACAGGTTATTGTTTGTTTGGCACCTAGATCAATATGTGCGAGTTTCCTTTGATATTTTGACGCAGGCGCCTGCACCTCGCCACTCTGCTGTTTGGTGTTGTGCGTAACGAGACTCCATCTTACCTTTTTAACAGAATTAAATGGTCGAGAAGCGCGCGCAGGTAGGCAATTGCTATCGTCCCAATACACCGGACGGCGGCTTTCAGAGGTAGTTTCAGGTTTGCGGCGTCCAAGTGCTGGAATGATCTCCCTCCTCCTATCCAAGGAGTGACTAGCAGGTGCAGGTACACCTTTAGGCGCAAGCTTAAGGGCTATTTGTTGACACTCCAGAAATACTACCCCCCATCCAGCACCACACATTAATATTTTAACCTATTGCTTTTAAAATTACCCTTTAATCCATTTTTAGTTTTATCAAGGTTGTATATCGGTATTTATGTATGCGTTTTATTATTATTTTTCTGTTTATTTTTCCGCTGTAAGTATTATGTAAGTAGTTTACGCGTATAGTATAGTATGTTTGTACAGCGTTCCGTGAGCCACTGCCGGTACTGGCTGAAAATCAGCGCTGTAGGGCCTGTAGGTGTCTGACACCTCAGCATTTTGCTGAGCCAGTGTCCGTTTCACCGCCGCGAGGACACACTGCGTGCTATGTCTGTTATCTTCACTGTGTTTTCTTTAATCGTTGGTGAATAAATGTATTTCTTCTTCTTCTTCTTCTCCTAATTATCTCCATCAATGCCATAGAATCATCATTGTATGCCTTCGTAACCTTCCATAATGTTGTGACACCATTAAATTAATGTTATACTTTTTATTCCGTTAAGTATTAAGAACGCATCTAAACTGCATTCTATTGTACTTCTTTTCTATTGGACTTGTCATTCACGTAAAATATGTTTATTTAAAAGCCCATTTCGATCAAAACTAACTGGACAGTAATTTGATTTCCACCGATTTCATATCTGTCGTTGGATAATAGCCCAAAACACATTGTAATAAAGTTATTGTTGAGTATATATTTTTTTCAAGTTGTAGCTACGGTCGTAACTTTGACACTGGGTGGTCTTGGTACAGTCGGACAGTAAATATATTATGTATGCTTGGAACCATATATGTTATTTTGAAATGTATCATATAAAAGTATGCCATTTTACCATATTAGTGTTAAATCACATAGGCTGTTAATAGATTTGTAATTTTAATAAAGATAGGTAGGTATCCCAAAGTTTAGAAGTAAAACTGACCATAAAACAACTACCTCGGCATATTGCGGAAATTATATATGAACTGTCATTTCTATGGCGATTCACGACGCATTAAAAAAGTATTAATGGCGACTGCATTTATTTTTCTATTTTTTTCTATTTTTCTGGCCAGGCTTTAGGTAAGGACTTCACTTTTTGTTCATAAATAAATGAATTAATATTATGGATCGTAATTTTGTTACAAATTTTACAAACTTTTAAACAGTTGTATCAATAAAAAAAGTGTAATTACCGAGACCAGATTGATCTCATTTTGTTGCAAAAATAGTCTTCTTTTAAGTCTACAATATTTTTTGCCGTTACACAGGCCCAAAGGTGGTAGAAATTGACAAAAAAAAAAAAAAACTAAAATTACAAGGTGTTTCAAGTGTTTTACTGTGATTCGAAGGGCTTTTAATTGGAAAAACTTCGCATATTCATTCATTGTTACTTCTCCGCACAGAATCGCGGGCAGCAGCTAATATTTAATTCCTAAACAAACAAGAATATTTTAACAACACCAACACTCAATAACAACGGCGCTGTTCCAAAAAAAAGAAAACAATCTCGTGTCTCGCTCTAGTCTTACATTAAATGCCATGACTGACGTTAATATGACATTATGGTAGTTTTGTGAATAACTTATAGGCTTTGTAGTTAAATCAGAAAGGTTAACTGGCCGGTCGCAGGTTCAAACCTTAATGTTTTAATGAATGTCAAATAAGATTGTATCTCGTAATTAATTTAGCCATTACTAGTTTTATGACAAATTACTACATGTCGTTAATTTTTGGTTATCTTCGTTGTTGTGTGAGTTTGTTTTGTCTTCTGCTTGATAAAGGTGCATAGGGTAAAGTCACCAGCGGTCAGCTAAACACCTATAGTCGGCCTCTGCCTATACGTTGTATGAGTGGGAAGAGTACCAAAGATATATTTCCCACTCTTCGCACTCATATAAACTATAAGCAGGGGCCGACTACAGGTCTCTGGCTGACCACTGGTGACTTTACCCTACATATGATATGATATAGGTATAGGTGTTTGACGACGCGCTTGCCTAGTTGTTAGTGACCCTGCCTATAAAGCTAGCGGTCCTGGGTTCAATTCAATTTTTTTGGCGTGTATAAGTGCCCGTGCGGCCTACTTACTGAATAAACATCTTTTATCTTTTTTTTATCTTTTAATCCCGATAAGTGCAGGTGTTTGTGTGATGAGCGCGAATATTCGTTCCTGAGTCATGGATGTTTTCTACGTATTTAAGTATATATTTGACGGGTGAAGATCAGGGGGCTGAGATCCCTCCGACATACAGTGGGCGCTACGTGGGTATTTTTGGAGAATTTAAAAAGGTTTTGCAGAGAACTCGTATAATAACGTAGGTAGGTACTACAATCAAATAAATGCACAAGGTAGGAACGCGGGACGGTTTCTACAGCTGGATCTGGTCTGGTCTATGCGACGGCCCAGCAGGTAAGAAGCCTCCGCCGGCCCAGTTCGCCCTTAAGAAAACTCCGTCGAACGCCCTAGAGGGCGCTGGCGTCCCAACCGGAAGAACAAAATGGCGCGCGTCAAGATTAATACGGCATATTTATCTATATAAGTTATTTATATCGTTGTCTAGTAGCCTAGTACAAGCCTAGAGCTTAGTTTGGGACTAGGTCAATTGGTGTGACATTGTCAAACGAGTAATATTTGTATATACATTTTGTAATCACGTTCTTAAACACGGCTTTAACGATATCGATGTCATTTTCAACTGCGCAGTTTAACGGGCGGAGTTTAAAATCAATCTGTCAAGTTGTCATCTTCGGGGACATTTGTTTTCAAGCCAAGCGACATTCCATCTTTCAGGTAGTTATATGTAAAAGATAGGAGAAACCGAATGACAATGCTAGGGCATCTAAACCGATATACCGAAGAAGGCCGCTCGGGCACTTTTACACGTCAAGAATCTACCAGCGCTTCCCAAGAGGAGACCACTGCTGAGAAGAAACGCCGCAAGAAACTCAGCAGTCAGTCATTTTTTAAACATATTTCATATTTAATATTACAATGGTACTACTTAGTCTAGCATTATTTATAAAGCTACAAGTATTAAATTAAATATAATAACAACTAAAATGTACAGTTCAGCAGGAAAACATGCCAAAAATCTTACTATTTTCTGAGTTTTGTCATTTATATCATTGTCAGATTCATTGTTTTATATAATGCTAGGTTAATTTTTGTAATTGGGATTGTTCATATTTTTATAATTACTCTAATTCGAAAACAATTTCGAGGAATAAGGTTTTAAAGCAGTTCTGCATTATTAAGGTTTTGAAATATTTATCTAATTCGGATGTTTCGACAAAAGTATATTTAACCTTTGTTTGACTTTCGTTTTCGGCTGGAACACCTTCTAGATGTATCTTACGGGTTAGGCGAAATCCGCTTGAAATAATGTTATAATGCACTAAAACAATCACTTTTTATCATTAGATATTATTTAATTGTATGTTATTTACTAGAAAAAGCCATTTTAAATTTAAAATAATCATGTCATCCATAAAATGTCTGCTATTTAAATAAAGATATTAAAACAAAACTATTGGGTCAAATACAAAATTAACGAAATTGGTCTCTTAAAATTACCTATTCTTTTAAATAAGAATGTAAAAATTGTAAAAAAATTTTTTGGTCTTTCCCAATTGTATAATATCAGTAGCTATATTTAAAAAAACTATTGACTTGAGTTTCTTGCGGCGTTTCATCTCAGCAGTAGTCTCTTGCGAAGCTCTGGTAGATTTTTGACGTGTAAACGTGCCCGTGCGGCCTACTTACTGAATAAACATCTTTTATCTGAAACATCCACGATACAGAAAAAACAATCGCATGTACCCAAATAACAAGTTAAATAGAAATTAAGGCAAAACTGAAAGAAAACCGGCAGTTCTTTTTCGCATCGTGTGAGTGGCGGATGATGACCACCCCTTCTTTCTCTATCTTCCCATAGGTACTTTTTCGACTCAATCTTCGAAGACGCTGGAGTCATGGATATTATGATTATAAATAACATCATAAGCTGATAGTAATCCATCTGTGTGATTACACAGATTGATTACTTTTTTTTTTAATTCAAGTAGCTCGGTAAGGTTTCTATGATGATAAGTGATTACTTATCATCATATAAACCTTACCGAGCTACTTGAATTAAAAAAAAAAAGATATGCCAATGCAGTTAAAAAAATAGTCTTAATTATTTACCGAAGTGTGGTGTACACATGTTGTAAAAGAAGATGAACAAAACGTTTTATTAATTAACTACATTAATGCGCACGCGAGAACAGCTGTGCTTAAATTAATTACAATCCCCTCACATGTAAAAAAAAACTGGGCAAAATATCGATTACCACTCATTTTGTCAATGCGTTAATAAATCGAATCGAACTTAAATATCTCTCGATTCGTATCGACTATCGACGAATATCGGCGAAGTTACGAGCAGCGTGTATTCTGCTACCTTAAGAAAAGTCAGCGCATACGCATCTTAAACATTATAGTAAATACAACCTTGTGAAACTATAAATAGAATTGCATTTTCAATATACGTTTTACAATAATTGCGCCTTTTTTTCTATGCTGGCATTATCCGCCGATCGCCCGCCATTTTGCGCCGAACGAGCACCATCTTGCGCCGAATGCCGCGATGCGCCCGCGCAGATATCGCGCGTCTTTGACATTTTTGTGCGAAGAATTAGCTGCGAAATTCGATCAGGATTATGGTTTGGTTTTTGTTTTAAATATATTATTAGTGCCACATGTTGTGGTGGCGTCGAATCGGGTATTTGAAATAGTATCAAAATGTATTTTCAAGTTTCGTAACAGCACTACGTTATTTTTGTAGAATACTCGTATATTGTATCCTTGATTCTAACCACTACTTAATTACGTTTCTTATACGTGCTAATATCACCTACAGTTGTGTGTTTAACCACTAAACTAAATAATTGAGGGCAAATATTATGTCCTTACCGGATATTGAACCCGGGACCGTCAATTTCACAGGGTCATAACCGACTAAACTAACTGCATTCTCATTGAGACTTATTTGTTGAAAACGTATACAGAAACAAAGCAATAAAATAAATAATTGACTATTTTTATTTTATTTTAAAACTAGGTGTCAATAGTAAATAACGTATAAACAAGAAAGTATAAAACCGCCTCATTAAACAAAAACTGATATATTGTCAACTTTCCCGAGACAAAGCTTTGTAATCTATAAAATTCCTCCTTAAATATATATCACGGAAACCGAACAAGAGAGATAGATAAACGGAGTCGTAGCTTGAAGAGAGGGTTCCGTAAAATAACATTTATTTTCACATTTAAGTAGTTTGCGTGATAATATAAAGAAAGTTAGCAGTTTTTTTTTCTTGAAACTGTGACCCATAGACGTTCGTTTTCACAAGATTGCAAGCCTAAGGCTGCAAATGCGTTGCCAACCCTGAGGACTAAGATGAAATGCCTCTATGCTAGTCATCACACCGGCTGTCTTATCCCCAAACCGGAACACAACAATGCAAACACTGCTGTTTGGCGGTAGGTTAATGGATAAGATAGCGACCCGGATGGACCCTGCACAAGGTCCTACCACCCACAAGTTATTTTTAAAGTGAACATACCACTAAATATTCTGTGAATATTTCAAACGTCTACCGGTTGCCGCTATTAATATCGATCAAAAGATGGCAAAAAAAAACACGTTTGTTGTATTGGAGCCTTTAAATATATATTTTTTCTGTTTAAGTATGTGTTGTTTATAGCGGCAACAGAAATACATAAGCTGAGAAAATTTCAACTTTCCTGTCACGGTTCGTGAGATACAGCCTGGTGACAGACAGACGGACAGACGGACAGCCGAACGGACGGACAGTGGAGTCTCATGGGGTCCCGTTTTTATCCTTTGGGTAAAGCCTAAGAAACAAGTCATTATGTTGATGTTGGTATTATTTAGGTCATTGTGCCAAACCAATGGATAAACCTTTAGAACATAGGAAAGATTATCATACAAAGACTTTGGGCAGATGAATTTCTAAGTGATATGAAACGTAGTGGGAGGGTCTCATTCACCTGTCACACAAGTCCATCAATAAATTTAACCGAATCGTCCTTGCACGACAACAAGTTAAACAATTTAGTACCTCGTATGTTTGTATGTATACCTACTCTTCTTCTAAAACACGGACATTAAAACCAAAAACGAATATTTAAAGGTAAAATATCACACAATAAAAAAAACAAAATCCAAAATATTTATTCAGGAAATTTGCTAAAAGAATGCTCTTTTCATCATCATCATCATGTCAGCCGAAAGACGTCTACTGCTGGACATAGGCCTCCCCCAAGGCTTTCCACTCAGACCGGTCTTGTGCTTTTCGCATCCACCGCGGTCCCGCGATCCTGACGCGGCTTACCTACAGTCTTCCGGTCCGCGGACGCCACTCCAGAACCTTCTGACCCCATCGGCCATCAGTCAATGCTCTTTTACTCGTCGCTAATATGGAGTAAATCTTCTTACTACCTAAGAGACAAGCACATATAAAAAAGCTAGCTAATTTCAATGACAGTTTCGTGTAAGGCCCTTAAAAAGTCACATTGTTATTACTTCATCTTAAAATCAATGTGACATTTAAGCTTAACAAATGTTTTTGTTATTCTAAAAATACTGGTTTTCAAAACAATCCTATTCAGTTGTCAATTATCAATTACATAGTTGACATTTCGCTTAATTGAAGTTCAAACTCTTATAAGTTCATTGAAGACTCTTCTGTCATTCATATTTTCAATATTTCGTTATATTTTATATTTTTCATAACGCTTCGGGTTGTCAATAATATTTATTTTAGTGTTTGATTATTTATTATTTCTTGTTTTTTTTTGGTGCTTAATGTGGTTACAGACTTATAATTTTTTTTGGAGCTGTTGGTTCTGTAGTTTTGCCTACATCACTCTCGGAATGAAAGTCGTGAGTTTGTGTGTATGTGTGTGTATTATCCCGTAGTACTTAGTTATTTATTTTTAATATTTGTCCTTGAACTACTTACGGAAATTCAGTTATTTTTATACGACTGCCCAAAAAAGGAGTGGACTGGTGTCACAAGTGCAGCGGAGCTTTTGAACCTCGCCAAAGACCGAGAGAAATATGCGGAGCTGACTGCTAACCTTCACTAGTTGGAGAGGCACTATAAGAAGAAGAAGAATGTTTCTAGGGCTTATTATGTCATCTTCATTAAACAGAAAAATATAAAAAGAGCAAAGGTAATATTTTTTTGTCGGTATTATTTGTTCTCGAAAATCGTTAGTCAAAAACGGTTTTTACAATAGAAAGGTATTTATTTAAATTAATTTAAAAAACTAACGTAACCTAACTTAAATACTCTACAAAATAGATATTTAATAAGTTCTGTAATCTCAGCCTAAAAAGATGTCAGGCAAAAACGTTGAAGACCAAACAATCATTCGACAAAACAATTATGTTCCAAAGGGATACCCTTAAAACAAGCAAAGTATTAAATGTACCTATGTATCATGAATACTAAACCATAGTTGGCAATCTAGCTTACGTGGAATAACAATTTGAACTCGCAGAAAACACCAGGGAATTTGTTTTTTGACTACTTTCCGAGTTTAGTTATACTTACAAACTAAAGAACCCCACATTCCAAGGGAACCCTAAAACAAAACCGATATAAAATAAACGGTATCGGTGAATCGGTGAGAAATAGTGCGGATGTCGGATAGTTAACCCGAGGTCGGGCGCAGCACTAAATTTATTTTAGTGATGTCATGTAACGATACGTTATCCCGCTACTGTGAGATCCCGCGATACCGGGATTATTTGTTGATCGGGATTTTTTATATCAGGCCGATATGTGGGCTGGCATATTGTGAACATATTTTATAATAAGATAGGGGAAGGTGTATGTTATTCTGGTAAAAAGTTTAATAATAAAACAGCGCAAACAGGTAAAGTTTGGTTTCCAAAAATCTTGTTATTATGAAGGTTTCTTGAGAAATCTGAAATTCTTACAAAGAATGATTTTATGATAAAAGTTATATGAAGTCTGACCAAAACTAACAATAACAAGTTTATTTGTGGATTAACCTCTATGTTTCTTATTGTACCTACTTTATGTCTTAATCGGCTTGTATGGAATCAATACGTTTATATGTATGTGTTTAGTATTTTTAGGGTACCATACATAAAATGAATAAACGGAACCCTTATAGGAACACTCGTGCGTCCGTCTGTCCGTCCGTCTGTCACAGCCAATTTGTTCCGAAACTCCTGGACCAATTGAGTTGAAATTTGGTACACGTATATAAATTGATGACCCAAACACAGATGTGCAAAGTATTTTTTCTTTAAAAAGGGTCATTTTCGGGGGACAAATTAGGAAATTAATTTTTTTTATTGCAAACCTTACTGTGTCATATGTATATCAAATGAAAAGGCTCCTTATGATGATCTCAAATATATTTTTATTATTATTGTAACATAAAAAGTTTTGATTTTGAAAGAAGACTAAAATTGACCATAACCCACCCCCTGATCACCAAAAACTACTGAGCCTAGAATACAGGGAACTATATGAACCCCATCAAAAAATAAAAAAAATATTACGTGTATAAGGAACCCCTTCCACGTGAGTTCAAATCGCACTTAGCCGGTTTTTTATTTAATATAAATGCTAGCAAAAAGCCTTAAAAACAAATAAGCCATGCAATATGCAACATATTCCGACATTCAGCCATCTCTTACATGAGAATTATAGTTTGAAAACTGCGCCTCTGTACCACTAGGTAAAAATACCATGCTTTTAAAAATTTATCGTACTGTCACTTAAATAAGGGTTATAACAATACAGTTTATGTAAATATGGTTTAGGTATACTGTCTAGAAAAGAGGCCCTGTTCTTGTTTCGCATTTAAAGATTCTCATACTTTTAATGTGTGGTTTCTGAAAGCCAACGACGAGAGAGTTTCCTTTAGTTAATATAAATGTAATAAAATAACAATTAAAATGTACCTATACACATTTTATTTGGCTCCTATAGGTAACAAGTAACCAGTTTTTTTTGTAACAGCGAACCATTTTTTGTGAAAACCACTACAAACGTTTTTGACCCATAATAAAAGTTAAAGATTAAGCATTTTTTCTATTGTTTAAAAATTTTAGCGTTAGCAAGCTTGAAACCAAAAACTTTTTTTTTTGACAGACTGTACCAGAAATTAACCGTCTGTCGAGATTTTTCGAAAAGGACATCTGAGTGACATGTGTAATTGATCATTCAACCTTTTAGAACAGGTCAGTTGAATATCAATCAAGACTCATAATACCTGTAATAAATGTATTTTGAAATATATGTTATGTCTTCATCTATTGTGTGCCAGTCTTATTTACCAAAAACCAAATCTTATTGTCTTTGGAACACCTTAACCTTCATGACATCTGTCAAATTCGTATAACCTCTCACCCAACGTTTTAAATTAATTTTGCTTAAAAACCAGTAGTATTTCTAACTTTATTGAAAAGCGAACATCATAATCGTCATCATCTCAGCGAAAAGACGTCCGGTGGTCCTCTATTCTATTCTGTTCTATTCTTCTTTATTCTTCTATTTTAATTACTGACTTTTACTCCTGTGAAGGTGTATTTCTCCCATGACATGACTCGCATGAACTTATTAGAGAAATAAGTCCATGGATATCACGCGCGAGGACATTTTGTTCGGTAAATGAGTTAGTAGGTTGTCCGAATTGGAGACGACGTTCACTGGGCTGTTCATTTGAAAAAAGTATTTTATATCAAATTTAATATGTTAAGTAATATATTTATAATAGGTTGACTGGAAAATTTCAGTCTTTTTTAAATTGCTATTTATTTATTTATTTATTTATATAAGGAAAACCAACAGCTTAAATAAATACACTAGAAATGTACATATAGTCAGAAAGCCAATTACAGGTTCTCGCCGATAGAAACACAATATCAATAATAATTTACCTCGCATTAAGCCGATACAAGTGCATCGACTTGGGATTATTAATATTAACCAAATACATACATCACTTAGCTTAAATAATATCTAGATAATACCTACTACGCAGGAAGGGTAAAAGGGTGGGGAGGGTAGGGATTATCAACTAAAAAAAACTGAGAGAAGGTAAGGGGAGGGACACGCTCACTCGAAGTAACTGTTTATTAAAGCATGTCTTAGAGTCTGGGTATTAATATTGAAGACATCAATGTCGAACTTTTTTGACAGTTTGTTTATATTCTTACTCGCGCGAATAAGAAAACTGTTCTGCCTGTAGTTAGATGATGCAAGGGGAACAGAAATGGGAGGGAAATATCTTTTTTGCCTATTAGGAGTGATGAATGAGAGACTACTGAGCAATTCAGGACAATCGATACTGCCGTTACAAACTTTTAACAAAAATATAGCGTCTGCGATTTCACGACGCTCAAATAATGGCACTAAATGGTGCTTTTTGCATATATTTATATAGTTGGAAGAGTTGTAAGTGTTGTTTAATTTAAAAGAAAGAAAGAAATTTCATATTGCTTGTATAATAGACCAATTACAAACTAATCGAAATTATGAAGCAATATGCAAACGTTAGGTTGCCTATTTTTTCCCAACATAACTATTGGGTAGGTAGTTAAGTCGGTACTAATAATTTGCACTAAACCTAACGTTTGCATGTTCTATAGGCTTCATACTTTCGATTACTAAGTGTGTAATTGGTCTATTAAATAAAAAAAAACAATAAAAAAAATCAGTTCTTATTTTATCATAATAAGGACTGAACTGAAATTCTCCAGTCAACCTATTATAAATATATTACTTAGCATATTAAAGGACGATGGGTAAAAATGTCCCCACCCACCAACAGTAATGAAACATGTGCCAGTTTATAGATCTTGGCAATATGATGTATTTTTTCTATGGCGACGATCACCATATGTATGGGGTTTTCTTGAAACATCATAATCTTATCGTATGGAACTATGGATTTTTTTTAAAATGAACACGTATGTAGATGATTTGCCTTACCTGGCCCTTTGTTTTCATTAAAAAAATCCCATTGATTTTGCTACGAAGATAAGTATTTTGTCTTTTATTGGGTCCTAATGAACATATAGACCTGCAGCCCGTTACTGTTGGAGGGGGGGGACGGGGTCCATACAAAATATATAAAATACTTTTTATCAAATAAACAGGCCTCCTATTCGGACCTTAGACCAAGTAATTTCACATGGGGTCAGCTCCACGCGCTGTCAAATCTTCCAGTCTTTATTGAACACGGTGATAACCGTATTACCCTTGACGTGTTTTGGTATGGTTTTTAAGTCGGCCGCTGTTACTGTGAAGTAAATAAGAACTATAAAAACGTTGACAATACAGAAACACCTCAAAAACAATAAGGTTTTAGGTTTTATCGAGCAATATCTCAGCACAGCACAGCACAGCCACGGGTAGCACAAGTTATACATTCTCGTTTGTCACTCAGTGCGTCTCTACTTACAAGGAAAGGTACCCAACTGTCCTGCTCCGATTTTGTTGATTTTGATATATGTTGGAGAGTAGTTTAAAATAACAGACACGTATTTTTTTAGCGGCCTAAAATCAACCTGTTTGGAGAAATTGACCTCCAAAGTGCTGAAAAGTGACTAAACTTATATAGAGATATTAAAAAAAATGCAAGATTCATAGTGGTTTGATTATAAATGTTTAAGAAGTTAAAAAAAATAGCAGAGAAAGTTTATCTTCGATGATCTTTGAATTTTTTGATATTTTTTTTTAGGTTTAGTTTGGTTCGCTCAAAAAAAATACGTGTGTTATTTTAAACTAATCTCTAACATATATCAAAATCAACAAAATCGGAATCGGACTGTTGGGTACCTCTCCTTGTTAGTCGCGAGCAACGTGTGCTAGCCGTGGTGATAGGAAGGCCTCCACGATGGTTAGTTTCCTGTTACTGCTATAGATTAATTTTGAAATGGTACTACATACTTTTATGTTATTTGTAACGTCACAATCTGTGCCACTAGTCACCATATTTGTGCAATACCTAAAATCCTCTAGTTACATCGATTTGGAGAAAAAAAACCGTATATTTCCAATTTAGTTTAGTCAAAAGAAACACGAGTAACGAGCAAGAAAAACAGGACGAAATCGAACACGGTAGTGTGTCCGGCCAAGTTCATAAGAAATGTATAATTATTATTTACTCTACCCTATCTGCTCACAAGTAATGGTGGTACTAATAAATAACTAACGTCAAAATGTAGCGCAAGGTTGATAATGTTGTTATCGACTACCAGTTACTTCCATCACTGGTATTCGATACCATATCGACAGATTGCTATGACATTATAAAGTGCTTTACATAATAGAAAACTGCAAAGTTAGGCCTTCATTATATTCTAGTAGCAAACTTTCACCTTTTCAGATTCCGCTACGTTTGTTATAGCACCCTTAATGTATTACCGGTGTTGCTTATCGGTGGTGATTACTTCCCATCAGGTAACTCGTAAGCCTAAAAAAATAATGAGAACTTACTTAGTTTCCTTAATATTTAAATACGTTTAGTACTACATTTTTCCACTTGTAAACGTAACAAATATCAACGAACTTGGTCTATTTTTAACATATACGTTTTTGATGGCATAAAGATATTCCATACAACATGCCCCTGTTACTCGTGCTCGCAAGTGTAGTTACGTATTACGTGCTTTTGAGATCATGTTTTCTCATCTTCTGTCCAACCTTTTGACACTCATTGTTTCCAGTTTTACGTGAAATCGAAACTTGTGCCCAATTACCAAACGTATTGTATGCTAATGTATTTTCTCGAAACTATATTAACAAGCACACACATACATATGTTATATTTTTTGAGGTGTATTTCGAAAAAGCCTCAAATAGACCAGTGATTGGTCATTTTTCATTAAGTACAGTAGGGTATTGAATGTATAAATTTAAAAGAAAAAGAAAAAAGGGGGTATTCTTCGAGCATCGCTTCAGTTTGTCGTGCACTGACTTGTATACACATAAGTAGGTGTTTCTTTTTTCCTTTTCTCCCTCTCCCTCTATCTCTCTCGTAAGATTTTTGTCTGTTTTCTTAAATTTAATACTTTTAGTTTTATAAAGGTAATACTATACTTAAGTAGTAACCATTGTAATATGTTTAAAAATGACTGACTGCTGAGTTTCTTGCGGCGTTTCTTCTCAGCAGTGGTCTCCTCTTGGGAAGCGCTGGTAGATTCTTGACGTGTACAAGTGCGCTTGCGGCCTACGTACTGAATAAATGTGCTTTACCTTTTTTATCTATTGACTATTTAGTTGAATGATAAAATATGTCATAATGAAGTCCGCCATCTCAACATTTTATACATATTTATTGTGCATAAAAGATTTAAAACAAATAAATATGAACACCTCGTTGTAAGGTCTGCGGGGTTATTCGGTAGCCCGATCATTTCATCGAATTTCACTTCATCGATTGTATCATTTCATCGAATTTAATTTCATAGAACTCTATTTTCTGCTAAAACCATAATGCTGTCAGTTCATCTTAAACATTTATTACATAGGTTAGGTTAGTCATAGTCATATAGTTTATTGCTTTTATGTTGTTGTTATAAAGATCTTAAACACTTTTACATGGATCAACATTAAACCACTGCAATTACTTATACTGTCTGAAACTTTAAGAAATTAATACTTAGATAGGTACCAGGGCACTCCAACATTGATTGAAACTAAATAGCTGATGAACTGGCTAGGAACGGTGCTGACAACCGCCTGGTCGGCCCGGAGCCGTTTTGTGGCATAGCAAAACGAAAAACATATTCCCTGCTAAGTGACCTACACTCGAAGGAGCAAAAATAACGGACAGGGTGCGTTTTTCATACTAAAGAGGCTATTTCGATGCCTTGGTTCCTCGTCAGGGAATGCTTTTAGTGAAATCTGATGATGGATACCTAAAGCATCGATACAGAACTTCCAGAGTGCCTAGGATACCGAACTGAATGAATCTGCGGTTAACGCCGGAATCTTGCATGTTCAGAAAAACATCTAAAATGTCAATAAAATGTAAGGAAGTCCAAATGCTGACCCAAACTCTCCCGCTGTGGTGTTAACTGGTTGTGCGATCAGTTAGGTATCTTAAGCACTTGTGACCTCCTCTATTGTACCTTGTAGTATCCACCATTAAAACTCACTCAAAACAACCCCTGCCGAGGAACCAAGGCTTCGAAATAGTCTTGTTTGTATGAAAACCGCACTCTGACCCGGTATTTTTGCTCGATCGGGCTGTGGAAGTCCACACAAGGACAAAATCACTCGAAATCACTTATTAAACGGTTCAAAACCAAGCTCTCAAAAGAGATTATGTTACTCAAAAGAGAGAAAAAATGTTTTTCAAGATTTGTTTTACTTCTTTGTCGGTGGCACTAATATATGTATTCATACCAAATAACAGCTTTCTAGAACTAAATCTCTGAGCTTAGCCGCGGAGGACGGACGGACGGACATGGCGAAACTATAAGGACACTTCCTGACTTGTCGGAATTGCTTCGGCTTGATGTGCGAAGTTCAAACATTAAAATTTGCTTATTTCCACTTGACAACAAATGCATGAACTTCGCACTTGCATTTCGCAAAGTGTAAATCGGACCTAAAACTCGCGTAAGGGTTGCTAGGCAACTAGTGGCATATACCAGTTCAAAGAGTACATTTAAACAGAAATATAAAGCGCATTTACTATCGTTCCAGAAACTTCAGGTCGATGCCTAACAAAGCTTTTACTTACTTAGGTTAGTTTTAATATGTAAAATAGGCTTAAATGAGCTGGTTTGTTTAATTTTGAGGCAAAATTGATTGTTAAATACGGCTAGATATGAACGGAGTTGGCTAGTTAGTGACTGTGTGCGTCTCGCTCCGTCGGGTCCCGGCAGAATATCACATGCTGAGTCGGCGCCCTTTCATAACTATGCCGTGACATCTGAATCACGCATCTTAATTTAAGTTGTAGTTTTAATTATCGTTTTAGGTTTTAATGGTTTTTTTTTTGTTCTTTTTATCTTATTATCATTTTGTAAACGTGTTTCAATTTGTCATGGCGTAATATGTGATTTTTTTTTTTATCTATCTATCTATCAGTCAACGACGCCGTGCCAAGTCAGGAAGCGGACTAAGGGCCCCTAGTTTGAATACGGAACCCTGAAAACAGTATTAACCGCAGTAATCATTGACAGCACATAAATACGTGCGTATCGTCGCACGCGCCGATCGACCCGCGACAATGAGCAAAGCGCTATCGGGCATCGGCGCGCGCGCCGGTAAATCACTACGTACACATACAGAATAATGTAATGTTTTCTCTGTTACTCTTATGCAGTAGCATTGATGCGTGAAAAGATTAGACTTTTCGACATCTTAAAATCCAAATAAACGTTATTGCCCGTTGTCCACCTATGTTGGTCAAAAACTAACAGGTTACGTTAGTTATTTAGATTGCCTGAAGGTCCAAAACTACTTGGAAATAGGAGCTCCGCACAAGCGGAACTTCGTCGATTTCGATAAGGTTCGCTAAAATGCCCATGTGGACCTACGTAAGTGGAATCTAGAGTAAGAAATGTAGCAGGCACCTAGAAACAAGTCGATAAAGAAGTACCTAGTATTTAAAATTGGACTCTCCTTCCTATTTTGTTATTTACGATTTATATATGTGATGACCGCGAGTATTTGTTCCTCTTAGATGTTTTCTATATATTTATTTATGTATATATTTTTCTCCATAAGTATGTTTATCGTTGTCTTGACCCCATTGTGTAAGCCTAGAGCTTAGTTTGGGACTTAGTCAATTTGGGATCCGGGATCGCTAGCTTCTAGCAACTAGTCGGTAGGTTTGTATGTATGTAAACTCCTTATTGGACATAAACAATTACAAGACATGTTCGCATCAATATAGATAATGAATTATCAGCCCAATGAAAACTTGACCCAGTGACATTGTAAAAAAAAAATTGACACTTCTTATGACTTGTATCCAATTTTCACTGTGACATGGTTCGATGGTGGATCAGAATTCCATTGGGCTGAAATTACACAGGCCAACTTAGGTTTGTCGGCGTGTTTCTCAAGAACCGTCCCCTGTACTCGCGCGTACTGAAAACCTGAAACTTTATAAGACGACTTTGTACAAAAAGTCAGAACACGTACGTACTAGTTATTGTCCGCGACTCTGCACATAAGTCTACTATTGCTAATCTCTTGAAAACTGACCAATTTTGAGTATTCTATGTCCTTCCTCAGAATTCAAGCTATCTTAATACCCATCAAATCGGTTCAGCAGTTATTTATTAAATTTCCTCATTATTAGAAAATAAAAAATTGACGAGTTATTTTGGCATCGAAGAACACTCACTCACGTAATTTTTTTTTTTTTTACTTATTATAAATTATCCGTTTTGAGTAAACAAAACTCGGTACCTAAGTAAATCTTAAGCTCTCTCCCGCGCACCAGTGTGAAGCGAAGCGTCGCGCGATGCCCGGCGATAGCGTGGCGACATCTCGCGGACGTGCCCTGTGTCACGAGCGATCATCGATCGCGGCCCGCAATTACTCTCCACCAAACTTATTAAAATAAAGAAAATGGTGAAGATAAAGGTGAAAATATAAATTTAAAACGCATACAAGATTTAGGATTTTTTAGAGTTCTGTATCCAAAGGGTAACTAAGATTCCTTTCTTAAGAAATTTCACAGAGGATGTATTTCTGTTGCCGCTATAACAATAAAGACGTAAAACTGAATAAAATAAATATTTAAGGGTTCCATAGAAAATTAGTGGCTTTTTTGCCGTTTCTTGCTCGATATTAATAACGGCAACGCTTGACATATTCACAGAAAATTTAGTTGTATGCTCACTTTAAAAATAAACCATAACATTTCAATAAAATAAATACTTATGGGGGTTCCCAAATTTTTATTGGTTGGCACAGAACTCTTCGTGCGCAAGTCCGACTCGCACTTGGCCGTTTTTTTTATATTGAGAAGACTAATAAACACACACAGGCTCCTCGATGGTAAGTAGTAAAATCCATAGATACTTGTAATGTCATGACTGCATTCTCCAGACTGCAATACTACATTAATACAATCCTTGCGAAGACGTTCAGTGAGTAAAATGATTAATCAGCTGATCATAGGATCTAGGATATGCTCCTAGTATATGCCTGGCTATCGAGTATAGTCTTGCTATTGACTGACGAAAAACAGCTGTCGCAGTGGCCCCTCAGTATTCTCCGACGTCGAACAGTGTATCAGCCCATCGAAACCTTGACCCACCATTGACTTGAGTTACAGTGACGTTATGATTTTTTTTATGGCATATAGAAAGCAAACGAGCACACAGGCCACCTGATGGTAAGTGAACACTTTGACCCACAGAAATTAGCATTCACAAGACTGCAATCCTAAGACTGCAAATGCGTTGCCAACTCTGAGGACTAAGATGGAATGCCTCTATGCTAATCATTACACTGGCTGTCTCATCCCCAAAGCGGACCACAACAATGCGAATACTGATAGTACCTTTGGCCTAGGTGGGTCGAACCGAGTCAAAAATACGTCTCAAAATAGAGATATTGATTAACATGTCAAATATAAATTTTGTACACGCCTGCGAGAAGTCAAAGGAGGGACAGCGAGATTAAAAACCTATGTTAACTCTCTGGCTTCTAAACTATGAAATCAATCTAATAATAAAGTCGTCTCGTATGATTCAAATTCAAATTCAAAATTATTTTATCTCAGAAATTTCTTTCCATATTGAACATAACGGTAAGACACAAATATACATACATGACACAAAATAATAATAATAATTTACAGAAAATGTAATAAATATGTATCTAAAATAATAATTAAAATACAAGTTCTACTTGGCAGAAGGCCTGTAAAGTTTGTTCCAATGGTTCTGAAAGGAGCCATGAAACCTCTCTACACATACATAGCATGCCATTCGGGCTGCCCCGCATCCGCAAACATCCCCGACGCACTGCAGAATCGAGGCAGCCCCAGCAACATCCTGAAACCATTGTTGTACTGGACTCTGAGGGCATTGATAGCCTTCTGCGTCATTCCGGATTCGTCAAGAGAGATGAGACCTGTGTGGGTGCGTCATAATAATAGCCAGTCGGGTTTCTCAAGCGTCAAAACGAGATCTTGGAAAGAGACTTGTATAAAACTCAATTTAGAGGGTTCCATCTAACACTTCACACTTCATCTTTTTACCATTTTGGTACAGAACCGTAAAACAAATGCGTTTTAATGGAATTAATCCAACTCATTCAACCATCACCATGAAACCATAGAAAAGTTCTATTTTTACCAGACACGGATGATCCAAGGCTAAGGAACAAGGCCCTAACGAACAACGATGCATTGTTCTGATGCACCGCTCTTTGGAACGAATCCAATATTGTCGAGAGCTCGCCGCGACCTCCAAATTCCACATTTCAATATTTAATCACAACAAAACAACGTAACAGACAATAGTTAAAACAATAGAACTTGAATCTTCAGCTGTTAATACTTGGCTCTTTTTGGCACTGTTGCTGTTTGGATTAAGTCTCCAATATGACAATTAGTTAGCACTAAGGCCAGGAATGGTAGCCATTGTAACCTCAACAAAGAAAGGCTGATGACAAACCCATGGTCTCGGCTTTTGCCAAGGTTACGTGCTAACTTCCACATTAGGGTGGTTGTAAAAATAATTACGGTACTGTTTGGGTGGCAGCCAATACGATTGTAAGATACGTGGATGATCTTAGGTCTTTTTCTTGGCAGTATTGTTTAGTTTTGTTTATGTTTATATTGAAATATGTATGGCATACAGGAAAAGGAAGATTAGAAGTCAGTCTTGACTATTCTTGACACCTGTCATCACAGGGATCCGTATCAGAATAAGCCCAATGTGTGGATCATAATCCCTATAGTTCATAATAGGTACCTAATGGTTTTTTTTTTTGAAACTGTAAACGATTCGGTATATAGAATTCGGTATATATTAAGTTATATTTGTTATGAAACAATCCTGAAAAATGTACGGTATCAGAAACAAAACCATCAGGTCTTATGAACGTAAGGAATTTTGATACATTAGGCTCATTAGTTATGATAAATTTATTCGTTCTGATACGTAACCTATCGCCGTTCATACTATCCATTTAATTACGTACTTAATTTAATGCTAACTGGCAATCAAAACTGTTTTAGCGAGCTCTGACGTATTTCTCTTATCTGCCGAATTATATCACGTGGTCTAGCCCCAAACGAAGCACTAGGCTTGTACTAGTAAAAAACAATGATAAACATACTTAAGTATATAGAGAAATACATACTCAAGCACATAAAAAAACCTAGTATTTAATACTCGTACGCTTCACACAAATATTTGCCTAATGGACGTCAAACCCCGGACCGATAGCTTTGTAGGCGACGCTGACCATTCTAAACCTAAACCAAATGAAGGACAGTGTCAGAGTCTCGCACTGTACGGTACAACGTCTTCTTTACGGCCTGACACACCTGGTCATATGAGTAGTGGTCCACTACTCATATTTAATGTGGTGCCAGTCACCCCACACAAAGGAGTAAGCGATGAAACAGAAAGTATGCTTTGAATTTTAACACCTTAGGCGGAAAACGCGAGATTAGTCATTGGAGGAGAAATAAAACAAAAGACAGCCAAATTCGTCTGTGATGTGTGTCGGTTTAAGTCTTCAGAGGATTTTTTATGAGTATTTCTGCCTTACATGTTTTTTTTTAATAATGATAAATGACGGACCTAATGTCTATTGGCATCTACCAGTCCACCAAGTAACGAATCAGATATTTTCACAGTATGTTACGAATTGTTAAAACTTGATATCTCAGTGTATGAGCCTATTTTTTCTCAATGGCCGGTTGCATACTTGCATTACCACAAAAAATAGTACATTGTTGTCTAGGCGCGGAAAGAAAGGGTTTTCCTGACGAGGTGGTTAGCAGGCCGAGCCATAGCGAGGCCTGCTAAAATACGAGTCAGGAAATCCTCGTTTCCGCCGAGGCATACATAAATAATGCTTTTCTCAAACATGTGAGGAAATAATACAAATACATTTTTAAAAAGCAAGTAATTTAATTATACAGAATGAACGAATGTTACCGACTGTCAATTGTTTTTAAATACTAACCATAGAAATTGAAATGCAAATTCAAAAAGAAACACACGCACTGTGCTAAAAAAACGAGCAGTTACCTTGGCTGTTTGGAATTTTTGTCTTGGTCCTTTTGATTTTGTATGCAAATTGACAGCATTTTTAAGAAAAATATAGACATGGACGGAAAGTGTTTTCATATGGTTTTTTTACTCCTAGGAGTAAAATGAGGCTTTTTCCGTCCTTGTCTTTCAATCGGAAAACCGTTTTTTCCGAGCATGTTTGAGAAAAGGTTATTTTCAGCTTAATGGTAGCAATTATATTGTGTTAATAAGTGGAGCAACATTGTTGCTAAGCGACAAAGCTCTATAGAGAAACAAATATATTTGAATAGATATGTTTTAAATTAAAAAACAAAGTAATAAGTAATACAATGCTGTTCAAATTCAACCTGCTAAGCTTTACCTCAAACTCTTCACGACAAAATCTAGCCTTAAAAAATAGCCAAGGAATTTCTAAAACCACTGGCGTCTGGATCCCCGATAGCGCATGCGTGGACGCGATGCGATCGCCGCGTAGATCACGATACCGGCGCGCGCGCACCTAATTGTGGGGTAATTCATTTATAACATCCTTAATGGGATTTTCAAAGGAAAATTCACTTTAAATTGTGGTGATTTAAAATTAAAAGGACCATTTACCTTTGCAAAGCTTTACGTCACCCTTTTTAGTGTGTTTGGGCTGATCTATGATAGTAATGACGTTTTTTTTTTAAAACCAATGAGCACACCTGATAGTAAGTGGGATCTGAGACCTACAGACATTTCAATTATGAAGACTACATCCCAAGACTCCAAATACTTTGCGAACCTTGAGGACTAAGATGGAATGTCTCTATGCTTTAATACCGGTGGTCTTATCCTCATACTGGAACACAAAAATCTGAACATATACATAGCTTGGCGATAGGTTAAAGGATAGGAAGGGAGGAAAGGAGATGAAGGACCCTGCTTAAGGTTCTTACAACACTAAAGTACTAATTTATGTGGTATAAGCATAAGACAGTATTAGAAGTACGGTAATACTGATCAAAAAACCCCAATGATCTAAAACAATATATGGGATTTACGTAAGCTGCCTGACCGTCGAGCGCTCATTTCGATTTCATACATTTTGTCAGTTTTCGTCAATCGTTTACGTTACTGTTTATGCATCTAGCTTGTCAAGCCTCGCAGGTCACCAATCGTGAACCATCTGAGGAAATGTTTAAGCGCTCGCTGAGAAATCTTTTAATAGAAAATTTACTACGATTGTAATAATGTTTGCATGTTTGCGGGTGGTAGGACCTTGTGCAGGGTCCGTCCGGATCGCTACCACCATCTTATCTATTAACCTACCGCGAAACAGCAGTGTTCGCATCGTTGTATTCCGGTTTGGGGCCAAGACAGCCGGTGTAATGACTAGCATAGAGGTATTCCATCTTAATCCTCAGGGTTGGCAGCGCATTTGCAGTCTTAGGCTTGCAGTCTTGTGAATGCGAATGTCTATGAGTCACAGTTTCCACTTACCATCAGGTGTATATGATTTTTGACTTGTACAGTCACACAATAAAAATGTTGAGCATACTTAGGACCTTGTCATTGTGAATGTCATTGTCATTGTCATGCGTGTCATTTGATGTTCTGTTTGAAGTTTTCTATGAGAACGCTTCGTTGGGGTACTACTGTACTCTGTGGACTTTGATTTTGTATACATTGTGTTTACTATTATTATTTGATGATGTAGTTAGAGAAAACAAATACTTACTTGTTTTTTATTAACGTGACATGACTTTGATTTTAAATTTTAAGTCTTATATAATTGTTTTATATTTTTATTACTCACGACCTTAATGATTTTTTATGATAACTATTAATTTATTAAAACACCAACGATCGTATCGTTACGCATAATATTCATTTCATCGAATAGCATTCTCGAAGCATGGGTTGTTTTTTCACATGTCAAGCCTAACCTAACTTACGTAAATAATATTTAACATGTCCAGAACACATAATGGTTTCATAAGAAATTCAATGAGACGATACAATCGATCGAGTGAAAATCGATAAATTGATTTGACATACTGCTCTAACATTACAGTGAGCAATAAATTTTAATCAAAATCACCTAATTGAAAAAGTGTAAGGTTTCTTTTCCGCATTAGACTTGGAAATCTACAGTTATCACAAAAAGAAGTCAAGCTACTTAATAAGAAAGTTCATAAGATATAGAACTGATCGTAATAAAACCCATTGTTTCTCAAATTTAACTACCACACCGATGACCAGATATCAAATGTCTCGCTCTCAGGCACTCCCAATCTTATCTCCGGCCACATAACTTAAATATGGAAACGGTAATATTTCACTGTTCCTAATAAAACATCTCTCGTCTGAACACCATAAATTTATTAACAAATCAATAAATAATAGAGAAGCACAATGTCTATGGACAATGTAAGTATTTTGTGACATCAACCAAAAATAAACTTTAGATTAAAGTTGCAGCATTGGTAATGGCTTGAGGTGATGTCTGAGTTTTGATAATATACTAAATGGGATTTGATAAAAAAATCGGTGTGAAAATAGAAACTTTAGTCATCTCTATTGTTTGATAAATAATAAGATGTATCGGCCAGGTGCTAATCTACTTGTCTCCTAAAAGACTGGATTGTGTAAAGATCTGTGCACAATTTCTGATGTATTTGGAAAGTGGGTTATAACGGCTTTTTCCGTTGAAATCGCCACCTTACCGAAGAATCAATGGAAATATTCTTTGATAGAAATGTTAGGAAATATGTGTTGGAAATGGATAAGAAAGCTCTTTCTGTTGACAAATATTGGAAGAGAAATCGATGGGAGAAAATTTGAATTTTTGAAACATGTCTTCGATATGGTTTATTTTATAATATTTTATTTACACACCAGGTGAATAATGAAAAAACATACATACATTCTGTTGGTCTTATTATTATATATTCTTCATCATTTACTTAAGAGAATTATGAAGCTAAAAATGTTCATACAAATTGCGATAACCTCGATCTCCCCTTGAATTAAGTCCTATTTTTAAGATTTTTTGAATGTATGTAGATTTTACTAAAACCTATGTGTGAACTTTTTCCTTACTAAGAATACCAACAAAAAAAAACGAAAACGTACAAACCTTGATTATCATAATTACTACAAAATATTAAAAGTTGTAGAAACTGGATTTGAATAGGAGGTGAGTAACGTTACCGCCCAGAACTAAATTTGTATTTTTTTTATACAGCTACGCGATAAAAGCGTCACCCCACAATCCTCTTAAGAAATATGCTCTTGTCGTTGGAGAAGATAATTTCTATTATTTCGTATTCCATGCCTTCTCTTAAACACTCTCATACGGCACGACTTTTTCTTTTGAATGGTCTAAGTAAGTACAGTCTGCCAAAAATGTCTACCACCCTACGGTTTAAGTTCATTTGCAAGTCGTGATACAACAAGTTCGATTTTCCCATGCAATAATATTATGTAAGTGACAAGTGACAACCTTAGATCTCACAGAAACTTTTGTCAAAACATGTTTAACGAGAAATCATCTATATGTAACTCAATTTGTAAAAAACTGTTCCAAAAATTTGGGACCACCACCAAATTCATTGACCTCTCAAACCGTATCAAATAACAAAAAAAATAGTACACTCGTATTGTCCTTACCCAGGTTTACCAAATTGATTGTGACCATTAACACTCGTGTCCAAACACGCGCGTTATAAAACCAAAAATATACATAAACAGACGTACATAATACATCACATACAGGAACCATGCGATATCCCTCCCAAACACTGCTTTTGGTAAAGTGTAACCTAACCCAAAATAGCACTTAAGGTTAGTTCCTTACGGTGGTATCTATCTGGATTTGAAGGTAGTAATATCTTTGTAAAAATGCTCAAAATCGGACCAAATTAATTGACAGACACAGAGTGAAGAAGGCTGACAAATTAGATACAACGACGGATCTTAGCCGAGTTTCTTTTGTTTTTTGTAAGTCTTTTTTCTGGCTTCACTTGGTAGGAATGGTTACGGATATGTCCGTGTGTTTTAAACGCTGTGACCACTTTAAGGTTAAGTTTGGGACCAAGTAAAAATTAGTAGATGTATCAGTTTGGTAAATAAGTTTGGTAAAAGTTAAACGGGTCGTATTTTAGAGTCGCCAAATTGAAGAATACAATTTTTAGAATTTGACTTTGACTCAAAAAAAAATCAAGTTGCAAGATGCATTATTATGACTGTGATAATTTTGTTTAATTTGAATCTACCAATTAAAAAAAACGGCGTGAAAAATACCAATATGGTATCTATTTCAAGGTTCAAATGATAAGGTCAGTCAACTGAAGTGAGAGTAGCACAATATATTTACTCAAAAAAGCCTACATCAGTTGACTGATCTATTATTATCATTTGAATCAAGACATTGCTTTTGTAAATCTTTGATTTTTCATGATCGTTACGCCATGTCATTCACCATTGGTCCCACTTACAAAAATATTATTATCTGATATCCACAAACAACGTTAATGTACAGTTATCATAATGTTATTAATACACGAAACAAACAACAGACGAACGTGTCACCTCAGGACCACACGTAATGCTCAAAGAGTTCGTTCCCGTGGCGACCCATCAGTTAGCAATCGAGAACACGACACATGATAATAAAGCCCATTGTAATTGAATTGTATTCTGTATTTTGAGAAAGTTTCTTAAACCTTAAAACTTAGGTAACCTATACCCTGTCTATTTAACAGAGTTAACAAAGCGTTGTCTCTGTTGCACTTTTGTATGAAAATGAAAGGGACAAGAAACTGCCAGTGGGCGTCAACAAACGCACGTCAATGGCGGGCTCGGCTTACATGCCGCCTGTTGTTAAAATATTCGTAATATTTCTCGTTATTTTTGTTTGTAGTTAGAGGCACCCTCAAATAATTAACTTACTGATAACAATCTCATTGTCATGTCATGTTAATTCATCTATAAATCCTAATTATGTAATTTAAAGTAGTAGATAATAATATTTAAATATGTGCCCTGCAGTGCCGAGTAAACAAGCCGAGTCACAGGTTTAATAGGAAACAGTCCAAAAAACAAGCCGAGTCACAGGTTAAACGGGAAAGAGTCCAATAAACGAGCCAGGTAAAAAATTTTAACCAAAGATAATCACTTGAAAGCGTCCGCACCGTACGAGCGACAGATGTTGACTAAACTTTGACAGGAATGTAAACCTACCTTGTGCCTGTGCATCGTCCTTATCGCTGACCAATTACGTGCATTCTCTGTTATCTAGTACTAACTCTGTTAAATAGACAAGGTATAGAGACCTAGCTAAAATACCATACTTATACGTAATGCCTAAGACATTTTTGATATGCATACAGAAACATTTTTCATGGTAAATGAAATTCCATAAAACTGAAACTAAAGGTTGTAGTCATTTTAAATTATAAACACACATACACACATTTAACATACATACATTTGTTGCAGTTAAAATTTAACTAGTTAAAAATATAATAAACTGATAGATTTCCATTGCCTACTCGGTTCAAGCTTAAATTATTTTACGTCTTATAAATGGTCTCTACTTCATTGTCTTCAAGGATATATTTATCGCATTACTACCTTTACGGTAAACTTCATTGACGTACTGCTAACTGTAAAGGCGACCGCATAAAAAATATATTTCTTAAACAAAATGGTATTCATTAATTAATCATATTTCTTCCGTTTCTTCCAAACTTGGACCTTGTGCAAGATCCGTCCGGATCGCTACCACCATCTTATCCATTAACCTACCGCTAAACAGCAGTGTTCGCATTGTTGTTTTTCGGTTTGGGGATAAGACAGCCGGTGTAATGGCTAGCATAGAGGCATTCCATCTTAGTCCGAACGCATTTGCAGTCTTAGGCTTGCAGTCTTGTGAATGGGAATGTCTATGAGTCACAGTTTTCACTTACCATCAGGTGGCCTGTGTGCTCGTTTGCCTTCCCTATGCCATAAAAAAAAATCTTACGTCTTATTACAATGTTAATATATATTTTTTACAGTTTCAACACAGATAAACTTGCCGTCTTTGAAAGGAGCAGCCTCTCAGTGACCGTTTAGATAGATTTGACCATAAACTATTTATATTAGAACCATCTCATTAACATACGATAAAATGCTTCTCAAATTACAATGAATATTACTATTTGGTACATGAAATATATCCTCACTCGACATGGAATAGGCGTACTATCAGATCCAATCGTTTTGTATCATTCAAAGTATTATAGAATGGTTTGAATTGATTCTAAGTCACGAATTAAATTGTGATGGTGCGGTTCGAGAAACGTGATTTCAACAAATTAAGCTTGTTTATGTTTAATTAGTAAAATTATACTCGTGGATTTTTATCGTGTACTCTGTACATTTAAAAATTACTTTCTCGCTAAGAAACTTAAAATACTTACGCTGGCTTCACAGTATATTTTTGAAATGTGCAAGTTTGTAAAAAAACAGAACGATCTATTTAAACAGACAAGGGACAATTGCCCTAGATCTCAAAATCTGAGGAAAAGAAACAAACTGGTCAGTTCTTTTACAAAATTACAAATGGTAAATACGGGTACACGCCATATGGCTGTAAAAGTATACAATCATATTCCTGGAGATTTAAAAGCAATAGATAGGGAGGCTATGTTTTTTAATAAATTAAAGAAATTCCTAATAAATAAATGTTTTTATAGCCTACAAGAGTTTTTTAGTTATAAGGAATAATTAATGATGTGTTTATATCGATACTATAAAGAATAAGTTTAAATTAGTTTAACTGTTATCGCTGTGCCCTAACAGGGTTTATGTTGGAACCATGTTTAGCCTTAATACCTTGTAAAACCCATAAATGCAATAAATGAATTATAAATTATGAAGAAATAGACTCACCGGCAAAAATACTCCCCCACCAGTCTTTTGTTCATACAATTAAGTTTTTTTTTGTAGTGTAAAGAGAAATCTGCAAATAAAATGTTGTAAGAAACATTATTTGGATGCTACAATTATTTCAATTCCTGATTTTGGTACATTGATACTCTGAATCATGTTATTATCTCGCGGTATAATGTTTAGAAGCCGATGATCAATTCATTAGCCAGTGAATGCGTGTATTGCGTGTAAGAATTGTCATCGACGAAATGCGTTATCCTGTTCGAGAATGTCAGCAATACGTATTGTACATTTTTATGGCGATTAAATGATTAAATGATTAAATTGCTAACAAACCTAACTTCTTAAATCAGAGAGTAACTTCAAACATACTGAACGAATTTCGATGTAGCTTGTAGTTTTTTGTTGCTAATTAACCTAGGTCTAAAATGGCACACTGTTTTTTTAAATGGCGTTTTTCTTTCCTCATGGACCCAAAAGATCCATTGAAAATCGTACAAAACACAATAATTTACTACGAACAGGTAATTTATGGATTTTCTGGCTCCCTTTGGAAAGAGTTGCGTCCTTTAAAAAGAATACTTGGTGACCATTTTGGACCTAGGTTCGTTAGCAACAAAACACTACAAACTTATATGTATATTTGCTAGCAATTGTACAAACAAAGGGTGGGCAAGTATTTTTGCCGGTGAGTGTATATAAACCAAGACATTATGAAAACTTGATAATTAAAATTAAATTAGTGCAATTGCTCTTATTAAGTTTAATTTGTGTCTGTTATTGTCTTGTTTTAGTTATTTATTTATTTTTATTTATTTTATGGCATAAGGTAGGCAAACGAGCACACAGGCCACCTGATGGTAAATGGAAACTGTGACCCATAGACATTCGCATTCACAAGACTGCAAGCTTTAGACTGCAAATGCGTTGCCAACCCTGCGGACTAAGATGGAATGCCTCTATGCTAGTCATTACACCGGCTGTCTTATCCCCAAACCGGAACACAACAATGCGAACACTGCTGTTTGGCGGTAGGTTAATGGATAAGATGGTGGTAGCGATCCGGGTGGACCCTGCACGAGGTCCTACCACCCGCAAAATCTCTTCTTTCTTCTTAAATCTCTTGTTTCTTAAATCTAAACTATGCTTTCTATTAGTCAAGAGTTAATTTAAAGCCTAATGTTGTGTTTGAAGCCGTTTTTGAAATAAAACACCGAAATAAAAAAACTACGCACACCCTGACGTAACGATTATGATGTCAAATTAACTGACTTTGACTTTGATTTTGACAATAGACGATCGCAGCCTTGCACTGAATACGTTACGACCCATTACGACTTATGTCACACGTCACGACGGTCCCACGATTGTTCGACTTCGCAACGGGCCTTGACTCGCGTACCATATTAGAACGTTATTCATTGTTCAGTGTGACAGAGTTTAATGCAGTATTGTGGTGTTCCGCCGGTTTGAGGAGTTTTAGATTGTTTGACTTATTAACAGACTAGTAGTACGCTCCGAATAACCTCGCGAATTATCACTGTAAAGGTCCGTTGTTTGATCAGTAGATAACTCAACTAATTGTTAAAATTCGAAAAAGGAATTGAAGTTTGACCATTAGTTACGGTTGCGAACGATTAGTTAGTTTAACTACCTACTGATCAAACAACAGACCCTAACTCTGTAACTGCATTAACCGAACATGCTAACGTGAACATTTAAAAATTGAATTTGTCTCAACTGTTCTTCTCTTTACTTTTTTTTTATGGCATAGAGAAGGCAAACGAGCAAACAGGCCACCTGATGGTAAGTGGAAACTGTGGCCCATAGACATTCGCATTCACAATACTGCAAGCTTAAGACTGCAAATGCGTTGCCAGTTGCCAACCCTGAGGACTAAGATGGAATACCTCTATGCTAGTCATTACACCGGCTTTCTTATCCCCAAACCGGAACACAACAATGCGAATACTGCTGTTTGGCGGTAGGTTAATGGATTAGATGGTGGTAGCAATCCGGACGGACCCTGCACAAAGTCCTACCACCCGCATAGGCACCAACAGCAACAGTTCTACCAAATTTCGTGATAATTTTATCGGAAATTTTCAATTTAATGTCATATAAACATACAAATGTCATTCCAGTTGAATTTTAGAGCCGTTTTAATAAACTGACCTCAACTGAAATTCAGCGCTGTAGGTGTCTGACACCTCAGCATTTTACTGAGCCACCTGTCTGTGTCACTGCCGCGAGGACACACATCCGTGATCCTAGTTTACGTTCACTGTTTTCTTTTATCATCTGTATTATGTGTCTTACTTATGGTTAAACTTAGTGACTTCACTTTTCTTCTTTACTTTAGAGGGGTACAATCTCGTGAAAGGTCCATCCGGATTCAACTTACCACCAAGCAGCATTGTCCGCGTCGTTGTGTTACGGTGTAGGTATAAAATAACTAGTGCAATTCCTATACAGGGTTATTGGTAAGTCGACCTATTCCCGTTAGGAGGTGATAGGGGTGACTATTTGCGATAGTTTTGACCCCCATATGCATTATGCAAAAGTGAACCATTTTTGAGTTGTCGCGATTATTAGTTTTTTTTTAAATTAGTCGGAAATTCAACTTGAAAAATTTATTACAAAAAAAGTATCAATTTAAATCTTTTTTTTTCTTCTGATTTACAAAACCGATTAAACACTGGTTATCTCTCAATATTAAAACAATAACTATCGGTCCAAATTTGAAAAAGCGAGACGGAAAACGATTTTTTTTCAATATTTTTTGCGATCGCTTTCCACTAAAATGCCTTAAAAACAAAAAAAAACGTTATGAAACTTGGCTTGCAGATTATTTTAAAAACTTAACTGTTTTATTAGCTCTCCAAAAACGCATAACAAGTAGAAAATTATTTAAAAAAAACCTGAAAAAATAATCATCACAAAGGAAGCGGGCGGAAACAAAAGTCACAAATGCAACTTCAAAAAATTAAAATTAAAAAACATTCCAAATTTAAATCATACATTTTTTATTTGCTTTTGTACAAGATGAATTTGTTGCTCCTATGCAAAATGAAAAAAAATATTATCTCTACACGTTTGAGAATGCGAGGCCGAAAACTAAAAAATACATGTTTTTTTATCAAACTCCAACATAAATTACACGAAAACAGAAAAAATTACCAATACATTTGGCGTGCAGATTACACATAAAACATTGACGTTTTTCCAGCTTTCTAACGAGCTATTTAAACTAAAATGAGTTTTGTTAAAGATTGCTGGAAAAAGTTGATCACAAAGGAAGCAACAAGGAAGTCACGTCCGAACATAACTTAAAATTAACTAACTAAATCAATGAAAACTAACTGTTATACTCGTAAACACAAATAACAACATTTCTTATTCTCACATAAGTTAATGTTGTTATTTGTGTTTACGAGTATAACAGTTAGTTTTGATAGATTTAGTTAGTTAATTTTAAGTTTTGTTCGGACGTGACTTCCTTGTTGCTTCCTTTGTGATCAATTTTTCCAGCAATCTTTAACAAAACTCATTTTAGTTTTAATAGCTCGTTAGAAAGCTGGAAAAACGTCAATGTTTTATGTGTAATCTGCACGCCAAATGTATTGGTAAATTTTTCTGTTTTCGTGTAATTCATGTTGGAGTTTGATAAAAAAACATGTATTTTTTAGTTTTCGGCCTCGCATTCTCAAACGTGTACAGATATATTTTTTTTAATTTTGCATAGGAGCAACAAATTCATCTTGTACAAAAGCAAATAAAAAATGTATGATTTAAATTTGGAATGTTTTTTAATTTTAATTTTTGAAGTTGCATTTGTGACTTTTGTTTCCGCCCGCTTCCTTTGTGATGATTATTTTTTCAGGTATTTTTTAAATAATTTTCTACTTGTTATGCGTTTTTGGAGAGCTAAGAAAACAGTTAAGTTTTTAAAATAATCTGCAAGCCAAGTTTCATAACGTTTTTTTTTGTTCTTAAGGCATTTTAGTGTAAAGCGATCGCAAAAAATATTGAAAAAAATTCGTTTTCCGTCTCGCTTTTTCAAATTTGGACCGATAATTATTGTTTTAATATTGAGAAATAACCAGTGTTTAATCGGTTTTGTAAATCAGAAGAAAAAAAAAGATTTAAATTGATAGTTTTTTTGTAATAAATTTTTCAAGTTGAATTTCCGACTAATTTAAAAAAAAAACTAATAATCGCGATAACTCAAAAATGGTTCACTTTTGCATAATGCATATGGGGGTCAAAATTATCGCAAATAGTCACCCCTATCACCTCCTAACGGGAATAGGTCGACTTACCAATAACCCTGTAAAGGCATTCCATCTCAATCCTCAGAATTGGCAAAGCATTTGTAGTCTTAAGCAAAAACAAGCAAATGTTACTTTTGGCTTATGTACCAGTTGTATCTGGCATCTGGACGTACAAGGTCCTACCTACCATACCAAAAAAAAGCCTGACAAACGAACTGAGACACATCAACCTAAACATATAGATAACCATAACATGCATTTAATTTGTACCACGTTTTATAACTAATTAGTGTTATTCAGCGGGTCTTAGCAGTCAATGGAAAGTCCCACGTTTTTTTAGCAAAAAGTTCACATTACGTATCAGAGTGACCTACATCAATCTCATAGCCTTGATTGCTGCATTTAGTGTTTATTTATAGTAGAATTAAAAATCATTGTGGCTAAAACCATTTTGTGACTTAGTTTTTAAAGCCAGGTATATTCGTTGGAATCTTTTTTTTTTAAATGTATATTCCCTGATTACTCGGAGACCACTGGACCGATTTGATATTATTTTTCGTTGTTAGGATGGGTATACTTTCTAGTTGGTCTCATTGTCAACACGTCAGGATCTGATGATGGGATCTTGGAGAAATCAAGGGAACTCCTCAAATATGCACTCCTATAAGGATTTCGGTATTTTTCAAGTTCAAGTTCAAGTTCAAGTCTTTATTCGCGACAAAAAAATTACACATACAAAAAAACTAATAAATAAAAAAACACACTTTGTCACGAAACGGAACCTGCTCAGCATGTTGCTAGCTTGACTGTAACTCGCGTTTGATTTGTTAAGTACTATAAGGTGAAGAAGAACTGATGTTGAAGACCACAGATGTACACTGGAACTCCATAAAGGTATCCATCTGAAGGGTGGCGATAAGATGTCTCGATAAGAAATATGAGGGAGCAGATTTAGGTTTAAATATGACTATGACATTCCCGCGGCGTTGCCTGCGGCGAGCTTGAAATGGTCTATAGTTTCTCATTAATTGAGAAGTGGGACTACATAACAACGTTAATAGGATCACTAAAAAGTATAAAATAAAATAAATTTCTAAAAAAATGGTAGATAGGTCAGTTCAACTAAAGTCGGTGTCCCACAATATTTTAAACCAAAAGCCGAATGCAGTTGGACTGACCTATCTACCATTTTCTAAGAAGTTTTTATAATTTGACAATAAAAACAGAACTTCACTTCCTACTTAGTAGTGAGCGGTTGAAACACATTCTAGCCTTACACTCCTTTAAGATGGGTATTACAAAATCAATTCAAAATTGGACAAGGACAAACATGCTCAATCCCGCGAGCGGCTGACGATAGAGTGCAAGAGAGTGATAGAAGAAGAAATGCCCAAGAACAGTATAGAACGATGTAAGTTTAGTTAGACTAACTAGTTGTAAGATTGTGCTGTTTTGACTTTAGCTCCCTAAATCCCTTTCGCTAACTGAAACTTGGTAGATTTTCTCACAAGTACAAAGTAAGTCTTTGATACTCTCTGTGCACACAAGTACTTATTCCTTTACATACTCATAAGTATTTTTATCATTGTCTGTCTAGTACTCATAGTTTGGAAGTAGATCTATTTTTATAAGATTGTCCCTTGATATTTATTTTCCACTAAAACTTGGACCTGCTACCTCCACCACAGTTTGTTATTTAATACCAATAGTTTAAATCGTGCCCCAACCGGAATCGAATCATTGACCTTCTCAGCAGGCTGCCGCTAAGCCATGCACTCGGTGAGTAGTGGATGCACATCCCGTGGCCTTGCACCACTTACCGGTACCGCCGCGGAAAAAACGTTAACATAAATAAAAATGTATAATCATGTGGTTTAGTGGAATGAAGATGAGAAAATATACAATACAATGCAAATACTGTCTGTTAATCACCCAAAAAATAAAATACGGAACCGTGTAATTTACGTGACTTCGTAGTTAAAATTAAAAATCTTGAATGATAATGGCACTGAAATTAAAATATAAGGTTAAGGTCTGATGAATAAATAATAAGGTATAATTTAATTAGCTTACTGTTTCAAGTCTTGTAAATATTTTTCACATGTTTTACATGTCAAGTAGTAATGTTAGAAATTTAGCATACTCTAGATAAAAAAAAAGAGATCAAACTTATTCCCCTAGAAATAAATACTCGTATAACAAAGCCTATCAACTGCGATACCAACCTCACACAACTGAGGCCCGTTGTACTAAAAATAGTACATAATTAATAATACTAACACAGCAAGTAAACTGGAATATCTTTTGTTTTTATGGCTATGATCAAATTTGTCTTTATTTCATCTATCTAGTGACCCACTGACCAAAGGCCTCCCCCTCATTTCTCCGGTCATAATGTTCAAACAAATCCTAACCAGTTTGAATTAATCCAAATCGTCCCATTTTTTTTGGTTTGCCTCTACTATTAAGCTACCAAATTAAAAACCCCTTTAAACATATCCAATGATTGTTCGTATTTTTTCCGCGCCAGTCCGCCATCTGAACCGTATCGTGACATTGCACTACTTGTTTCCACCTTGAGAGCACCATTGTCGCGAGTTCCCAGCTTATCAAGTGCATTGTTTGGTTTACAACTAGCCTAATAACTTGATTTGCAGTTTATAGTACGTCAAGAGGATTGTGAGGCTGATGCATACAAAATGCGGAAACGTTTCCGACTCATTTTCCCTGGTCTCTGCGTGTTCTTTTCAAAGAAACCGAAAGTTTCATAATATCTCCAACGTATTCAATATAGGCCTAAGAACTGCTAGACTTAAGTGGCATTGGTTGGGGTTAGTTCTCGAGCATCCGCGTACCGGAAGATGCAGCATGGGTAGACCTCCAATGACATGGACCGACGATGTGGCTAACGTTGCTGGAAACCATTGGATGCAAGTGACGCAGGACCGGTCTTTGCAGCAAACCTTGGTTGGTCTATGACCAGCAGTTGGACGACTTTCAGCTAGAATGGTGATAATGATAATGATGATGATGATGGGCCTCTGGCAGAAAACATTTTTCATCAGGGGTGGCCTTGCTTGCATTTTGTAGGCCACATAAACAAAAAAAAGTAAAATGTTACACTGAATATAAACGGAGAATCGGTCTTTAAGGATTATTCACACCACTATTTTTTACCGTATGTTTGCAGTTAAACTGCGCTTCAGGTTTTGCAACACTATTACCAACACGTTAAGATAGAGCAGGAACATAAATCAACCGCTTTAGACCTCAGCACACCTGAGTTATTCGTGAATTTGCGAACATTATTCTTAAAAATAGCGCCGAGGATGAACATGAGGAGGAACAGACAAAAATGCATGGCCTAAACCCGAAACTTGGTCAATAATAATTTGTTCGAATGCAAAAACACTTTATCTTGTCTACGGGACACCGTTGATGTAGGAAAACATATCGAAACTTATATTTGGTCGTCTTGCACTGTCTTATATACACAAGTCAGTGGTTTTTTTTCCTTTTTAGGGTTCCGTAGCCAAATGGCAAAAAACGGAACCCTTATAGATTCGTCATGTCTGTCCGTCCGTCCGTCTGTCCGTCCGTATGTCACAGCCACTTTATTCCGTAACTATAAGAGCTATACTATGGAAACTTTGTAAGTAGATGTATTCGGTGAACCGCATTAAGATTTTCATACAAAAATAGAAAAAAAACAATAAATTTTTGGGGTTCCCCATACTTAGAACTGAAACTCATTTTTTTTTTCATCAAACCCATACGTGTGGGGTATCTATGGATAGGTCTTCAAAAATGATATTGAGGTTTTTAATATTATTTTAGATGTATAGTGGTACGGAACCCTATGTGCGCGAGTCCGACTCGCACTTGGCCGGTTTTTTCCCTCTATCCTTCTCCCAAGATTTTTGGCATGTTTTCCTGCTGAACTACGCATGTTATTTGATATTATATTTAATTTAATGTTTATAGCTTTACATAATGCTTAGACTAAGTAGTACCATTGTAATATGAAATATGTTTAAAAAATGACTGACTGCTGAGTTTCTTGCAGTTCTTCTCAGCAGGGGTCTCCTCTTGGGAATCGCTGGTAAATTCTTGACGTGTACAAGTGCCCGTGCGCCCTACTTACTGAATAAATGACTTTTATCTTTATCTTTACTAAAAAACGGTTCGACAAATCTACGACTTAACAGGCCAACATGACCCCTGAAACCACAAAAAACATGTAGCGACGCGAATCTACCGCACTGGTTCTAATCTAATCGCACGAGGGTACCATAATGTTGAAACTTTGAGCACTTTAATGCCTTGTCATTGTAAAGCTCAAATTAAAGATGAAATTAAAGGATGAAAATCACAATCACAATTACAATGACAAGGTTCTAAATATGCTCAGTATGATAATTAGGTGACTGCAAGTGGGTAAACCATCATTTTAACAAATTTTACTTCATCATTTCAAACATTTCATCGAATAAAATTTCATTACACGCGCAATAGTTATAATTTTGTGATGATCACCGGTCTAACCTAACCTAACCTGCGTAGCCATGCACAAAATAACCTAAAAACAATCCATATTATTTTCAGGTATACATTCGATCAAATGAGTGACGGTGAAGGGGATTCCATATAAGACTGAGTAGTCTATTGTAGAGTTCTTCGAAGAACTACACTCAGGAGCAAAAATACCGGGTCAGAGTGCGTTTTTCATACAAAAGAGGCTATTTCGAAGCCTGGGTTCGTGGCCAGGGAATGCTTTTAGTAAAATCTGATGCTGAATACCCCGAGCATCGATACAGGACTTGCAGATTGCCTAGGATTCCCAACTGAATGAATCTGCGGTTAACGCCGGAATAGTGCCTGTTCAGAAAAACAACTAAAATGGCAATAAAATGTAAGGAAATCCAAATGTTGACCCAGACTCTCCCGCTGTGGTGTAAACTGATTGTGCGATCAGTTAGGTATCTTAAGAACTTTTGACCTCCTCTATTGAACCTTGGACTATCTACCATTAAAACTCACTCACAACAACCCCTGGCGAGGAACCAAGGCTTCGAATTAGTCTCGTTTGTATGAAAAACGCACTCTGACCAGATATTTTTGCTCCTGAGTGTAGTTATCTGTGGTTTTACTAAAGAATAACACCACAACGTCCACAACACCCCCTCGCCTCGTAAAATATAATTTACAAGTGTAGCAATAAAGCGGCTAGTAAAAACTTACATTACCAACACTGCGCTGACTTTGTTGTTTTATGTTTTACGCGTAAGGAGTGGTGTTAGTTTGACGCTGTTTAAATAAATAGGTAACGAAAATATACCTTTACCTTATCAATGCTTCTAAGCAGTTAGGCAACACAAATGTCCTTTATTATTCACTCGTATCTTAAGAGCCTTCATTATGTGACAGTTTTATAATAACTAATTTAACATGTACGAAGCTAGCTGTTGGGTTTTGTTCCCGTTCAGAGCAAATATTTGTGTAATTAACGTATTGGTTTATTGGTCTTAGGTGTTTTCTATGTATTTAAGTATTTATTTCTCTAGAGCCTAGAGCTTACTTTGGGACCAGGTCAATTTGTGTGGACATTGTTCCTTGATATTTATTTATTTATCTAATTTCAACAAGTCAAAATTGAATTTGTTATCCATTTCGACGGAATTTGTTTTTATTTTTACGTTTTTATTTTTTAAACATACTCGTAGCAAAATTTTTATGCTTTGCCATTTTAAATACTAGCAGTTAAAACGCATTTTGCTTAACGACATGTACTTTTAACAATTATAAATAATCGTTTTATATACGTATTTAATCCCACAAACCAACATCCTACACAGACAGATGGACGAACAAAAGCCTTAATCTATCTAAATCATATCAATTTTCTAACCGTGCAAAATAAATCCGATTTGTATAGAAAAACCACGCAGAGAAACGTTAGTCAAGCTATAACGAACTTTATTTGAATGACAGAAGAACTTGGTGTTTGTCTTTTTGTAATTTTGCTGTACATCTCTATTAGTATTGGAAAACAAAATAAATGTGTAGCCAAAATCTGAAAAAAAAACAACGTCCCATACAATATTGTGGTGACAACGGTATTACGAATAAGTCAAATAACTAGCATGATTTTATTTAGGGTTCCGTAAACTATGATTTTTTTCTGGAGGTGTCTTCTGTAGATTAAAGACTTTTTTAACATTATACACATACCTACATTTTCATACCTTGTATTCTTTGTTAGAGAGACTTGAACACTTCATATTTAGTTATACAAATATAATGATAAAACAAAAATATACTTAACTAAGCAGGTATGATTATGGAGAACAGAAGTGGCTCCAATCAAATTTTACTTGGTTTTTAAAAGTGAGTGTTTTTGTACAAGTACTGTTCGTTGCCAAATCTGCTGTAAAAAAACACATACGTATTTCTGAAATGTTAAATACCTACTTTATTTCCTTTCATAGTTAAATTGATTAAAAATGAATACAACTAACAAAGATAAATCTAAAAGCATAGAGAATACATTATTTTATGGCATAGAAAAGGCAAACGAGCGCACAGGCCACCTGATGGTAAGTGGAAACTGTGACCCATAGACATTCACATTCACGAGACTGTAAGCTTTAGACTGCAAATGCGTTGCCAACCCTGAGGACTAAGATGGAATGCCTCTATGCTAGTCATTACACCGGCTGTCTTATCCCCAAAACCGGAACACAACGATAAAAATAACTTATAGACGGAACCATGCTAAGCGCGGCCGGAGCACCGTATATTTTTATTTTTAATCCATTTCCCGTGCCCATGCGCATCGATCACCGTGATCCGATTGCGCGTGAACGGCTCGTGTTTATTTAAACATTCGACATAGCATCAGTTTAGTGTAACGTCTAAATTGATTCCGCCGTAATCATGGGAAGGTTGTGGTTTGTTTAGGGGAGCGAATGGGCTATTTGTAGAATTATTTGGTTGTAAATATGACTGAGATCCATGATCTAAGATCTATGAGTGACGACCTCGTCAGGATCGCGGGAGCGCGGTGGATTACCCATTATTGTACCTTGACTTTAAATGAAATATTTTTGTAATGATTGTGACATGTAATATTCTGTAAATATTATGAATAAATGAGTATATGAGTATATGAGTATATGATGCAAAAAGCACAAGACCGGTCCGAGTGGAGAGCCTTGGGGGAGGCCTATGTCCAGCAGTGGACGTCTTTCGGCTGACATGACAATGATGATGATGATGATTAGGTATCAAAAAAGCGGGAGAGTTTGGGTCAGCACTTGGATTTCCTTACATTTTATTGCCATTTTAGATGTTTTTCTGAACATGCACAATTCCGGCGTTAACCGCAGATTCATCTAGTTGGGTATCCGAGGCACTCTGGAAATCCTGTATCGATGCTCGGGGTATTCATCATCAGATTTCACTAAAAGCATTCCCTGGCGAGGAACCAAGGCTTCGAAATAGCCTCTTTAGTATGAAAAACGCACTCTGACCCGGTATTTATGCTCCTGAGTGTTGTTGGTATTTAGGGGTTTGCACACCTTGGCAACGTTTTGAATAACAGTTTAATGTTCATGATTATTTAATTCTCCGAAACCGTTACATGCGGACAAAGCGGTGTTGAGGCTCGATATCATTCAGTGTTTGACTTAGGTTGAGAGGAATGTTTTTTTTGTTAAACAATCATTTAAGTGGTCAATTTGTGCAACCTTTAAATATACATTACAGTATAGGGAGTTAGGGCGTAAGTCTGCAACTAATTATGACTTTTTTCCGTACGTATGTGAAAAAACTTACTATATCCATCTTCGGGGTAGGTATATAGATAATTAGAATTATACTCTACCAAATTATACACCAATCGGGTGAGGCATTATTATAAGTAAAAATGAAGTTGCGGTGCTGCTGCCCATTTTTATCACGCTAGCATAATTAATTACGTCGATGATATCCCGATTTAAAACTAATATTTTAGTAAAAAAGTCGATGTTGTACAAATTACTTACACATGGATGGAGCCCAGATTATGATAGACTATATTTTTTCTTCCAAATTTATCAAAATCTCTAATGACGTAAAGGGTTTTTTTGTCACCAAAAAAAAAACCCTAATACATTGTTATTACGTTTCTGAGTCAATTACAAATACCTATGTCAAAACTAACGTTTTGTAAACCATGCCACTAAAACATAAAAACATCAGCATTTTTATGTTTTCAAATGTCAGCATCACAAGTTCGACCTTCTTGTTTACAAACAACCGTACCAATAACATCATTATAAGATCTAAAGCCAATCCCAAACCCTAAATAACAAATACGATCTCGACATCAATAAATCAATACCATCCAATAATTGATTGGTCAAGTTCCCATCACCTATCGTATAAAGAACCTAAAAAGAATGTAGTTTAAGCATTGAAGATATAAATAGAAAATGGCCGTTATGGTATTGGTAACGAGAAATTTTGAAACGTTACTTTGGAAACATAGGTGTAGGAGTTTTGGGCCACAACGCAGGTCAATTCCACCCTGAATCAGATCACTTTTGCGTGATGTCAACTCTATATTCCTTAATGTTTATAACCGTTAACCTATATAAGTTTTATTAGATAAATGCGTCATTCAACGTCCGTTATATTATTTAATTGACTCTAACAAATAGGTCGTAATAATAACAAAACCTGTATTTTACTTCGCGCCTTATGCTTCTATGTCGTTATCATGTTGTTGAATTTATTGTAGTTATGAAAAAAATTAGACCTAAGTAAAATATATGGTGTAGATCCTTTTGGCCAAAATACGTTTGGTCGAATGTATTGTTTCATAACTGTAAATATTTCAGGATTTATGTAGACCCTATACGTTAGGTTAGGTTAGGTTAGTTAAATAAAAGTGGGTTGGCAAATGAAACGGTTGGGAAACAATACATTCGACCAAACGTATTTCGGCCAAAAGGCAGAGAACCAAAATATATCCACATAAAAACAAAATCATGTCAAACGTGCCCGCCCATAACCACACCCCGTACATTCCAAATTCAAACCATCGATCTTAAAAAAACAGCTCAATCACAAGGTTCGCACGTAAGCATCCCTAATTGGTTTAAATCAAATACGCATTATCGCACCATACATCAAGCATACAGCCAGCTAACAAGACACAAGGCTCCAACCCGAAGTGCAAACAAAGTGAACCAGCTAAGAGCTCCAAGTTACAGTGGTCGTTCTAATACGATAGTTTTTTGTCTTTTTTCTGTGGCTTAGTGTGGAATGAATAAACAGATGAATGGCGGCGCGTTGAAAGCTTATAATCTCGTTCGTTATGAGTGATGCGCGTACGCACTTAGACACTAGCGTAGTTTGCGATTGATTACTTTTATTATTTTTGTTTCAGATCATGAAATAAGGAGAATGGGTAAGAGTAAAATGTCCTATTTTATTTTTATTTATGATGCATTTATTATTATGTCCTACAATCTTGTTTAGGTGTCTAGCCAGCAATGTAGACGTTGCAGAATATTCTCGAAAATCCGGATTTTTTCACGGAACAATCACTTAGTTAAGAGTATTCGTAGAAGTTACTGAGAACATCTCATAGGAAATATGCACAATTTAAGAAGTTTCTTGCCGATTTAGTGCAACTTAGCAAACTCCATGATTTATACAGATCGTTTTAAAATTCCAACACTGACTGCATGATGTCATCACATAGAATACAAGAATTAAAGTATTTATTACATTCGTTTTTAGGCTTCCGTAATCAAACTAAGAACCCTTATAGTTTCGCCATGTCCGTCCGTCCGTCCGCAGCCTAGCTCAGAGACTCTTAGTACTAGAAAGCTGTAATTTGGCATGAATATACTTATTAGTCACGCCAAGAAAGTGGTAAAACAAAATGTAAAAACAAAATTTTTTTCGTCTACCCCATAGTGTGGGGTGGCGTTAGATAGGTCTTTCAAAAATATTGCGGGCTTTTAAACACATTTTTTCGATTAAGGGATTCTTTTATGAAATATTAAGCTTTAAAGCGCTAATTTTAGGGTTCCGTAGCCAAATGGCAAAAAACGGAACCCTTATAGATTCGTCATGTCTGTCCGTCCGTCTGTCCGTCCGTATGTCACAGCCACTTTATTCCGTAACTATAAGAGCTATACTATGGAAACTTTGTAAGTAGATGTATTCGGTGAACCGCATTAAGATTTTCATACAGAAAAAGAAAAAAAACAATAACATTTTTGGGGTTCCCCATACTTAGAACTGAAACTCAATTATTATTTTTTCATCAAACCCATACGTGTGGGGTATCTATGGATAGGTCTTCAAAAATGATATTGAGGTTTCTAATATATTTTTTTTCTAAACTGAATAGTTTGCGCGAGAGACGCTTCCAAAGTGGAAAAATGTGTGTCCCCCCCCCCGTAACTTCTAAAATAAGGGAATGATAAATGTAAAAATAATATATGATGTACATTACCATGCAAACTTCCACCGAAAATTGGTTTGAACGAGATCTAATAATTCGTTTTTTTTTAATACGTTATAAATCGTAAACCGCATTTTACCTTTCATTCAATCAACTCCAATATAATAAAGAATAAAGAAAAACATTTATTTAGATGTATAGTGGTGCGGAACCCTACGTGCGCGAGTCCGACTCGCACTTGGCCGGTTTTGTTAGAGTCAAGTGTCCCAAGCAAAAAATACAAATACTAAGTCTGAAAAATACCTTAAATGAAAGCATATATATTTAATGAATATTAAAGGAAAACAATCACGACTAAGTAGACTTCATTGGTTCTTCAGTAACAAACGGTTTAAATGTTTACACCTACCGAAAACTTATTTGCGGTGTTGGTAAACTGACCGCGACCTATGTCGATGTATGGGGATAACAGTTTTCCATCGGCATACTCGTAGTTAAGTTTGTCGTGAGGTCTAATTTATTTGTAGTAACGGCTTCGGAACCCTACACTGAGCATGGTCCGACATGCTCTTGCCCGGTATTACTACTAAGTCCGTCCACACAAAATAATTATATAAAGATCAATATTTTTAGCTTGGAAAATGAAAATTAAGTATTTTTACACATTTCCACCTACAAAAGTATCCAAATGCGCGCGCGCAGACCTGATTCAATTCGGTAGCGGCCACTAATTCGTTAGCGGCGCCGATTAGCTGCGCATGTGTGGACACGCTTCATAGGTTACTGCTGATTACTCACTTTATTAGTGTATTTCGAATTATATTTTATGAAATTATTTCTATTTGGAAGTGATAAAGTAACTTTAATTTGGTTACAGGGTATTTTATTTTTGTTAATTTTACATTATCCAAATCATCAGAACTTTACCTACTCTTAAAAATATAACTCAGGAATTGGCCATTCCTGGCATAAAGCCCTTGTTTTTCTTTGGGGATTTAATTAAAAATGTATATCCATTAACCTATCGCCAAACAGCAGTGTTCGCATTGTTGTGTTCCGGTTTGGGGATAAGACAGCCGGTGTAATGACTAGCATAGAGGCATTCCATCTTAGTCCTCAGGGTTGGCAGCGCCTTTGCAGTCTTAGGCTTGCAGTCTTGTGAATGCGAATGTCTATGGGTCACAGTTTCCACTTACCATCAGGTGGCCTGTGTGCTCGTCAGCCTTCACTATGGCATAAAATCAGATTTTTCCCTATACATTTTGTAGTATAAGCTGGTATTACTTGCCAATTTGCGTAGTTCTAGGTCAACGGAAAATACCTTATAAATTTTAATTCACTTGAGAGCGTCGAAATATATGTATTTTGAGGGATAAACCGCCGTATCTTTTCTTACGTTACCTTAGAAGTTAGGTTTTTTCACAGCTTCATGGACCTGTACACCTGAGTATACGATTTTAAATTTAACTCGATACTTCCACGCGTTCCCGAGATAAAGTGTCTTGACAGACAGACGGACGGACGTACAACATAGTGATCCTATAAGGGTTCCTTTTTTTCCTTTAGAGGTACGGAACCCTAAAAATAATGTTTTTTTACAATCTTTTAAAGGCTAACTTGAAGAAATACCTAAAAAGGTTACACCTTGTACATTATTTTTTTCTTTTGTTTACATAGATAATTCTAATTCGTATATTTTTTTCAGTACCATTTTAAAGCAAACGGCGCTACTTAAACCGTTACAGATGTCACCGTTACATGTATTTCATACTCCATAAATACACAAACATATCTCTTAATCCAGACCCCACGAGAGCAAACAGAATCCAACCCGCATACGATCTCTATCAGCTTTACAAAACGTCCGTGATCTCGCATAATATTGTATCCGATACAAAAACTGCAGTTGCGTTAGGGATCTATTCTTGTAACACTCATCTTCATTTTTATATGTTATATATTTGTATGTTTTTAAAATGAAGGCAGATTCGAACAAGAGCAATCACCAAACAAACCTAAAACGAAATGCGGAACAAATTGACAAAAAAATTGAATAAAATTCAGGGATGATGCATGTGTTGTGTGTTGTGGTACTTAATATTAAAATGTAACAACTGTTTTACCTATGTTAAACAAAATGACTTATTTGAATTTGAATTATAGTTCCGGACACAATGTATGTAAACTGATAGCCGTTGGAGTAGTAAGGTTCAAGAGTGGTGACCGCTGACAAGACGTAGGTTGGCGCCTGCTACAACGTGGGCCGACCATCGTAGGGATTCTTGAAGGCCTACGTCCAGGTGTGGACGTCTTTTAGCTGATATGATGATCATCCTACTTACTTCCTGTGAGTGTTAGTTAATCCAGCTTCCATTGCAAATTTCATCCAAACCGTCCAGCTGTGGCAGCATGAAGGAGTGATAAACTAACCCACAAACTCTCGCATTTATAATACTAGCTTCTGCCCGCAACTTTGACCGCTTAGATTTCGACTAAGTATTGTTATTCCTTCGGGAACTTTAAAATATTATAAAAGTAGGCTATGTGGTTATCCAGGGTATGCTATCTCCATTCCAATGTTCATCCAAATTCGTCCAGACGTTGCAGCGTGAAGGAGTAACAAACTAACACACACACACACACACACACACACACACACACACACACACACACACACATACACACACACACACACACACACACACACACACACACACACACACACACACACACACACACACACACACACAAACTTTCATATTTATAATATGATTGGGATAAGTAGGATTTAAAAACTCTGTCCACGCTCACCTTGGTTTCTCTCATCAACCATTACAGGCCATATGCCATTTTTTTACAGCATTTAAAAACCGATTTGCAATCGATTTCATCTTTCAAACGTCTTTATGAAGCGTTAAAAACGTCTCAGTCAATCCGACAGTGACAAAGGCGTCCACAAAAAGGCCGGAATAGCCCCGTCAAAGGTGCGAAACGTCACTTGAAAAAAAAACGACAAAACGACAAACAGTCAGACAGTTACAGATTAGACGCAACCCCCTTTTTATTATAAATATATTAAGATATTATCTCCGACATACAAAAAGTCGCCTTTTAAATTGCATCAAATCCTTTCATTCTTTATTTTTACGTTAACTGACACTCCAAAAATAAATCTTGTCCCATTGCAATACGTTTAAATATTGTACGAATCTAAAGACACATTTGAATTATGAAATGGAAGCTATTCGGCAAAGGGTTAAAAGCCATCTTAGATGATTTGAATCATAGTACAAAGGACAAAAAGTTGAATATGCATCGACCTGATGCAGTGACGGGTACAGATTTAAAAGTTCAAGTAATAAAGTCGTTAAAAGATGTTAGTTGCCATCAAGAACAATGGAGATCGCTTAAGGAAGGGAAGTGCAGAAGCAACTGCAAAAACGTTTGAATTATAAAGGAATATATTACTTTTGTTTATACAGGATATTTCCTTTGTGATATAAAGTTAGAAATCTTACGATTGCATAAAACATTTGAATGGGTAAGTTATAGTGAAGCAATATTTCAGTTAAAACTGAGAAAGTACACGTAATCAGCCAGTTATCCAAGACTTTTTCATTATTATCTACAGTTCGCAGATACTTTTTGACTGCTTCTCAGAATTCCTCTAAATATCGTTGATAAAACTTGAAAAAGAACGTTGTGAATTCTTCTGAAGAAGCATGTTAAACCTTTATGATACTGCATCATTTAGGTACCTAATATTTTTGCGTGCAGTACCGTGATAAGGAGTTAATTAGCAAACGTCACTGTCGCTAAATATCTAATTATTTCAATCTGAGCTTTTAATCCTATCATTTTCTTATAAAACCATACGCAAAGAACCATATCAACTTAAAAAGGCGACTAAATAAAAAAATGAGGCCAAATTTACGTGAAATATTCCAAGAACCACAAAACAATAAATAAAATTCACACTATCCACGGTCACCCTAAGGATATAAATAATAATTAATCCAACACAATAATTGTTCTCATAGCGTTAATTGTTTGCGAAACAAAGGGTCCTGAGGCACAAATAGATGATATCGCTACAGGCATTCCTGCTACTGACACAGTGCTACTTACAAATGATGCACAAGATAACTAGGTTAACAATACAGACACAGAGTAACACGGTGCTCCAAATGGTGTAGTGTGTGGTGAAGTTTTGGTTCACCGGTTTAAGGTAGACAAAAAAACGGTAATTTTTATAAATAGATGCAAATGTTTTGACGCCGCGGTTCCTTAAGTGAGAAATTAAACTTCTTTTGTTCGTTAATGATTTATAATTGTGTAACGTCACACATGTGATTTCGTATGATGCGGATTTGTTGTGGTTGCATTATTTTTTAAATGGATAAAAAACAAAGGCACTTTGTTATATAAACCGCATTGAAAAAAAAACCATCGATTGTAACAAGATTGTGATTGTTGTGCATATTATATAAGCGTCTTGATTCCATACGTTAGATAAACCAATTATGATGTTACTTGGATAACTAAAGAACTTGCTGTTGTTAATATCAACTTTGGTTAATATTTATAAGTCATATTATAACTTTTTTATTCATTCTCTGCCAACCAAAAGAAAATCTCTAGGTTGACTCTAATTTTTTTGAGTGTAAGATAAAACATTTTACTCTATTTTGGCAACCAACGATTCATCAACATGATTTCAATTATGACTTTCACCTTCATTAATATATGTCATTGAAGGGCAAGGATAGCTTCTTTGTACTTCTTTTATATTTAGTCACATATACACACTTTTTTTTTTGATTCTACGAGTACGAGGACGTCAGTTGCGTTAAGCTAAAAAATAACTTGAGTGAATTTCAGTAATTATAATATTTTTACTAAAAGTTTAGCCAATAAGTACGAATGTACATAATGATTACATCAGTGATAGGACGACGAATTTAAACCAAAAATTCAACCAAAAAACACATTGTTTATTTACAAACACAACGATCAAGACTAGACGTTAAAAAACCGCAGCGGACATAGACATCCACATCCATCCCTTCCGTTGCGCGGACAATCGTCCAGCCGTCAACGGTCGCGCAGCCTTGTGCCGCTTGCGAACAATGCGCGAGCGATAAGCCGCAATTACGGTGCGCTGGCGCAGCGATTTGGCGTTAAATTCCACGTCCGGGAGCGCGAAAATGTAGAAGAGGCATGTAGATTGTTAACAGTTTGCTGATTAGCTTTGGAGATCTTTGGTGAAGGGATCTTATGGGACGTAGTGAACGTGTTTTGGCTGATATCTTAAGCAAAAAAAGCAAGTTAGTTTTAGCGTACTCCAAAAACGGAGAAAGGAAGCGTTGGGAAGGTGATGATGTTGCACTCTATAGGTGACCTTTTTCCTAATTAATACACCTCATGATACACTCATTTTCTAATGCTTCAAATAGGACAGAAAAGTTAGTGTCTAATTATTATTTTATGAATTCTTAGTTGATCTATCTCAGTTGAGCATCTAAAATTACTCGTAGTAATTTTAGATGCATGATCATTTGGCCAATTATGCTTAAGCCGTTTCGAAAACGTATGCTCCATACTACCGCCTCCACAAATACACTTGCCACTCTCTTCCAAACTCCTCGCCGAGGGCTAGGTGTTTCCCGATAGCATCGCAACCTGCGGTCATCTCCGATGCGCAGATTCCATTCACGCAGGATTTTAGCCATGTTTGATTTAACACCAATTATGGGCTTCCTTGTTCGCTAACATCGCTGGGATTCCGGTAGGTGTTTTTTTTTTGGGTTCAAAGTTACCTGATTAGTAGCTGGTTGTTAGGGTTTCCTTCTCCTGTTGCTTTCTTCAGAATTGTCTTTCTCCTCACAAAGGCTAAGTTTAAAAGGATTTGATTTTGGTACAAGCTAATAATTAATACGTTCAGTTAACTACTGATTCAAGGTAAGAAGGATTCAGTCATCTATGTTATTTATGAAGCACTAGCTAAAACATAAAATTAATTTGCTAGAAACTGAAATAACTCAGTTAATTTAACTTAACCTAATGTCGTAAGGCATTCTTTACCACTTAACCTTTAAGCAAAGCAGAGATATTCTGTTTATTTACTAAATTGCTAAGTACCTAAACCAGGTAATTAATAGTGCTTCGCGTAAAATCAATTACAAACAAAAACGGTCTCATAAGGCAACCTTGAGGCAAACCTATTTCCCAATACAATATGCGTTTGACAATAATCAATAAAGTGCATACGAGTAGTTGTAATCGATTGTCTTGTCCAGAAGCGCGAGGGCCGAGTCATTGTCCGTTTTTTTCTCATTTTCCCAGTGAAGGGACTGTGTGAACGCGGCAAGGTCAACGTTGTCAAACGCTTATGATAGATCCGTGCCGCGGAAAACTTGATATCCTGCTGGGATTTCGCGACCGTATAACAAAGAACTAAAGTTAATTTTCCTACAAAATTGCCGGCTCGTTTAGTAATAGCAGGTTATGCTTAGGTGATTGTGTGCATGATTTTTTCGTCTTTATGATGTATCAATTGTTTTATTGTTTTGCGGTTTCTTTCTGTTTTTTCGTTCTAATTGGCATTGAGTTAGGCATGCTTTTATTAATTAAATTAAAAAATATATAATATTACTAGACCAACTCCATTGCTTTAAAGAAAAGCTCGTGATTGGATTGGAGAAGCCATTTCTAATTGTGAAGCGAAGTCCTGTATTCTTAATTTAGGCACTACAACCTTTTCAATTTCATCATTTTTAGAATGCCATTTTGCAATAATATTCGCTGTTGAATTATTTCAGTTTAGTTAGGATATTTTCCGCGAAATTTTAAGATTACCTTCTTTGTAATTTATACGCATCGGAAAACATATTACGTGTAAATAAATTATTATAAGTACGAAAACGTATTATTATTCTACATATACATATTATTCCGATTAGTCATATAATACAAAAGTGTATAAAGTAGCTCCAGCTTAACAAGGCTTGCGGAAAACTTTTAAATTTTGTCGAGTACACAATCTAAATATTTTTAATCGCTTTCCAAATTAGCTAACCTCCTTTTCAACTAGTATTCCCGAATTTTACTGTCTAGAAACTTAATATATTCGAAACACTAAACTATTCACGACATATCCCGATTTACATGAGAACCGAGTGAAATCAAATCGAGTCCGACGTGGGCGTAATGTAGCTGAGTTCAATGCGATTAATCGAATCACGAATAAATAATCGACTAAACATCGCGCCGGTAACGTGAGCCGGGGTCAGAATGGACCCCGTTGGGGATATGAGGACGCAAAAATGTGCTAGTTGGTTCTAGTGCATACAAAATTATAATAGATATAGATTTGCTATTTTTATCTCTTAAACAAATGAAACAAAGTCACTAATTCTACGTTTGATCTTGTTTAGTTGCTTACTTCTTTTAAACTACGCAACGGATTTTAATGCGGTTTTTTAGTATTTCTCCCGGAACGTTTTAAATGTACACATTTTGGTTTACATGTGTTACATAAAAAAATAATAGGAGAGAAGCAAGGGAAGGTAGCAGCTTTTTTTTACCAATTTGTCCACCAAAATAGGCTATTTGACTAATTTTAGAAAACGTTTTTAAATGATTCTTTATCACATAACAAGCACACTACATTGATATTTCCTTGAGATTCTACTGTATTATCAATAAAAATGTAAGTTAAAGTTTAAATTTTCAAAACAACGTGACAAACGCTGTTTCTATCTATGGCGGACTAGTGTGACGTCACACGCAAGTAAACAAACAAGTTCATTTGACAGCTTAGCATATGAAGTGAATTTCGGGTTTGTTTTGTTTACTTGCATGTGACTTCATATCACAGATTATAAAGTATTTCTAACATCACAAAGCGTTTTTGCCACAGATTAAATTAAAAAAAAAAACCTTATTATTTCGTGTAATTTCCAAAAAAATAGACATAATTTAATGTGAAATAAAGTGAAATACGTTATTTTACGCTAGTATCAGATAGGATGACCACAATTTGTCGTATATTTTCAATGTTGTCAAATAGCCTATTAAAACCACAAGAATAAAGATTTTTTTTAAAGTTTTTTTACTACAATTCTTTGACACTTATTATACATAGATTTATGGATCTCATTTTTATACATTTTAGAGGCCATAATTATAAATTGTCAATACTTGCCAAGTTCCATGCAGCAAAGAAACTGAAATATAGTGTCCATTTGTATGGAAACGGAGAAGTAAGAAGGGATCCTTTCACGAAAGAGGCTTAAAACTGAAATTTGCATTGAAATAAAAACAAATTTACCGTAAAATAGGTTTTCAACGCAAATGTAGCTTAGTTAACACACATGCGTAAGCGCATGACATCAAGCGTCCACTCCTGCGCAGCTTGTTCCGATTACTTTATTAATTAAAACTAGTGATGTCCCCTGCACATGAAACATTATTTGTTTCATTATTTTAATATTAATCTAGAAACTATACAATGTACCTAGTCTTCGTTATAGTCCTAGTTTTAACGTGCAATGTACATCTCCATTGCATGTTTTTTGAGCTATATGACGCCCATTATAAACTTTACAATAACAATACTAGTAATGTAACCAGGAACTTATAGCATTCTACTTTTTAATCATATTTATTATACTATATAATGACTTTACATTTAAAAGTTAAAGTTAAAACTAAACTTATTTAAAATAAAATAAAATAAAACTAAGCTACTCAAATATTAAAAATAAACTTATTGTTAAATAGTTACATTAATTACCGTTTCAGGCTTATGCTCACTTTTAGGATATCGCATTTATAGCGTGACGAAATTAAATTTAAGTTAAGTCAAGAGACTTTTTGCAAACTGAACTTATTTGAACAATTAACATTGTAGTTTATAATTTACTCTTAACATTGATCTAGTTGAAGCATAAAATATTTAAAAAATATATATTTACTATTTATTTACTAGAAATTCCCTAAACCGACGTACGCGCATGAAGAGACATGACACTCGTGTATGTCTTCAATGTCTTATGTTGAGGAAGCGAAAGAGATATATTTGGACGTGTGAACCTGGCGTTCCATAACTGGCCTTTACACGTAAAGTTCGGACTGCGGGAAACGCCACGCGCCGTTCCAATCTTCGTTCCAAACCGTACATTTTTACTATTTGACTGTTACAGTTGCATTAACACGTACGGTTCGGAACGAAGATTGGAACGGCGCGTGGCGTTTCCCGCGGTTCGAACTTTACGTGTGCAAGAGAGGCGTGGAGATATGTATGAATATTTTAGTATTACTTGAAAGATTTGCTAAACATAAAAAAACAAAACTGATTCATTACTCATACGAATGTATGTTCCCTTAAATTAACAAAAAATTAAAATTTAAAACAACACGTTTTAAATTGGTAACCAATTAATATTTTTTTTGCTATGCAAGGATTGTAACGTCTTAGTGACCAGCAGACTAAGTGGCTCCACTAATTAGTATTTCGAAATATAACAAGTAGCGTAATTAACAGATTTGTTTCTAATAGTTAATCAATTAAAAAAGATCCGCATCGATACTGCTCTACTGGTTTCTAAAACGCTAAATATTTGCTACAATATGAAATCTAATTAATTGAAAGAGTAAACAAGATTAGTGTAATTGATTTTAATTAATAATGCCGTTTTGTCGCCACAAAATTTGATGCAATTGCGACAGTTCATTTTGTTCAACAAAGTATGATTTCTCTTTGTAAAGTTAATTATACTCGTAGGTATATGCAATGTTATTGTTATTTTTAAATGACTCACTAGATCAAATTTCGTGGGTCGTAGGACCTTGTGCAGGGTCCGTCCGGATCGCTACCACCATCTTATCCATTAACCTACCGCCAAACAGCAGTGTTCGCATTGTTGTGTTCCGGTTTGGGGATAAGACAGCTGGTGTAATGACTAGCAAGGGTTGGCAACGCATTTGCAGTCTAAGGCTTGCAGTCTTGTGAATGCGAATGTCTATGGGTCACAGTTTCCACTTACCATCAGGTGGCCTGTGCGGTCGTTTGCTTTCACTATGTCATAAAAAAAAAAGTTAGCTATAAGTGGAAGCTGTTTTGCCTAGTGTATTATTTTTGTAATATTGTTTTATTCCATTTCTGAAATTGCTGCTGTTTTGTTTCCCTTGAAATAAATTATTGAATAAATTATTAGGTCAGGTTAGTGACGCGTTGGTCTAGTTGGTTATAATGCTGCCTACGAAGTTTGAGGTCCTGGGTTTAAATCCCGGTAAATGCAGATATAAATCATAAATTATGAATCTTTATTGTGGTATTATACATGGGTTGTTAATATTTAATTAACTATTAGTATCGCTAAATTCTATCTTTACAACGTATACACAATTCAAAATTATGAGATGAGCGCGAATATACGTTTCTCAGTCATGGATGTTTTCTATGTATATAAGTATGTATTTTTCTATATTAGTAATTCATACTGTTATCTAGTACCCATAGCTAGAGCGTAGTTTGGTGTCTAGGTCAATTGGTGTGACATGGTCGCCTGATATTTTGCACATAAAATTGTGTAAAATATTACTAACTGTTTTTTGTATTGTGCCCAGCCAAACACTACAAAACTACATAATAACCCAACTACCATCAAAAAACCCGACTGGACTGCATTGTTTGATGTTATCGTCGATGTATGTCCAGTGACATTCGCGCCATCAAAATCTAATGACGTATCTTCCAGCTATATCCTTTGAGGAACGGACATACATACAAACAGGTAACCCCCCTTCCTCCCTCCTTCCTTTCCTTTTAGGCTTCACTGCAGTCGAATAAGAAATCTTGTCTATTATATGGTACAAAATATTCTACACCACATCCCTACAAGACAAGAACATTACCGTCGGAACCTTATGGCTTACGCCCGTATCTAAACAACAACACAAATCGGTTTGTTTGCACAGTCTGCCGAGATCTCAAGATAAAGCTAAATATAATCCAGTTAGCATCCGAGATGAGGTCTCTACGCGTGTCGGCCGATAAAAGTTAGCATAACTTGACTGGTTTCGTGATAGGTATGCGACTCAGTTCTAGATTTGCAAACCTGGCTCTATTCCAATTGGCAAAACCATATTGGCTTTGACATGTTATGGTATGGTCTTTAACGTTGATAATATAACGTAAAAAGTAAATAATACTAATAATTAAAACTAGCCAAATAAAATCATTACAAATGTAAGGTCAAACCAATAATGAATGCGAAAGTGTCTGTTTGGCTGGCTATATGTTTGTGATCCTTTCACAGCTAATCCACTGAACCGATATCCCAAGGAAGGACATAGAGTGCTTTTGTACCGCGAGTAGCGACGAACGACATTTATTTACAGTTAGTTTATGTACAAAGTTTTTTTGGTAAGTCTTCTAAAAATGAAACCTCTGTAGATCGATTTATCGTCCCCGAAACCCCCTGCATACTAAAGGAGAATGGGCAGAAATGTCTGAACACTGTCCTAGAAACCAATAAAAATAAGCACTGTATCATCGGACATCCTTTTTTTTAATTTTTCAACGATTTTTGCGAACGTTTGGAAACCTCAAATAACTGTGAGAAATATTTAAAAATTTGGATCATCGGGACGTCGACATAGACGACGTTAGCATAATTACTTTGAAACTCCGCTTTCTTTGCATGGCGATAACTTTTTCACACAAAGATTTCGATTTACTGGACATAGTAATAGTTTTACAACTTAGAATTACCTGTCCGGTGACATATCGCTTGTCCTCATTTGGTCATAGACCAATTTACCCACCATTTCATGAAAATCATTGGAGCCGTTTCCGACATTCAGATTATCTATACTAACATTATAAAGAGGTAAATTTTGTGACGTTGTGAGGGGTAATCGCTGGATCACCTGAACCGATTTTCGGTTTAAAGATATTTATTTCTCAAAATAATAACAATAATTCACATATTGAGGAATAAATATTACATTCAATAACTAATGACTAGCTGGCTGGCTGGTGTAATGACTAGCATAGAGGCATTCCATCTTAGTTCTCGGGGCAACGCATTTGCAGTCTAACGCTTGCAGTCTTGTGAATGTGAATGTCTATGGGTCACAGTTTCCAGTTACCATCAGGTGGCCTGCGCGCTCGTTTGCCTTCCCTATGCCATAAAAAAAAACATGCATAAACTATAAGAATCTAAGCTAATGAGCGTAAACATTGATACAATTAATACATCGCAAAACAATAAAATTACAAATTTTGAATATTTTTTTACCAATAGAAAGTCACATTATTTGTGAGCGTCTTAGTCTATATGCCCCTAAAAAATGCCCAACAATTTTGGCACGGGAACAGCTATTATTATATAGAAGAATTACTCGTTTAAAGGTACACACATAGGTAGGTAACATTTCTTTGCGATTAAAAAGCTAGTAGTACGCCACAAGGCTGTACTGTAGCGTCAGTCGCCACCGATATAGAACCAGACCTGCTACAGCCGTTACCAGCACCAAGACTGTGAATACTTTTGTCTTTGCGTTTTGCATAAGCGTTATATCCACGTTTATTGTTATATACGACACGCGTATCTTTATTGTCGCTTTAGCCTGGTCATTCTAAATGATATTATTCTTGTTATCTTGTTATTATATTCTTCATTAGCTGATTCATGTTGTTGAATTTATTTTGATATATTTAACCCTTGACGTAAATAGGTGTCTGTCGGTGGCCGGATCGGTTGGGCCGTTTAAAAGAGTTTAAAGGCTTTTTGGAAACACTAATTGCCATTGATAGTGAATTATAATAGGTAGGTTAAATAAACGATACTTTAAGAAGCTATATTATATAACAGTGTTAAAGCGTTTTGATATTAACTATAATAAAAACATAGTAAAGTCTGTCCGACGGTTTAAGAGCTAAAAGCCATAAAACTTGTTACAATGGCATTTTTATTTCAAAAGGTCTGAAGTCGTAATACGACAAAGTGAGATTCGACCCAAACCACTTCTATTACAGCTTATAATGCACTTTATGTTTCTTTAACAAAAGGCATCATCACTTTGGCATAGGGTTGTCAAAAATGTACCTAACATTGGAATGGAGTAAAAATAATACAACATGAATTATTTACTCATAATATTATATTACTTTTTTAAAAATAATGTAATTATTCACTATCTGAGCTCTCTGTCGGGTGCGCCAAAGTTGAACTAAATTTTTAATGTCGATTATCGGAAATCCGAAAATGTTGTTCCTAATAATTTACATCCTAATAATCACTACTCATAACTACTTTGTTCCTAACGCTCTGAATTCCTAATCATTCAACTTCATAATGTCCGTTGCAATAAACATCGATCATACTACTATTTGTTTTCCTATATTTTCTCAACATAACCATCTTTTACACTATGAATAGTGACTGAGATCCTAAGGGTCCGTCATTACGTAGGCAGTAGGGAATAGGGACTTAGTGGCAAAACCGACTCGGATCGCGGATAGGTTAGAAGACGAAAGCGGGAGCTTCGCTCCCGCTTTCGTCTTCGAGGTTATTTTTTTTTATAAAAGAGCAGATCATCTTTAACTTTAAAATAATCCTGCGTAAAATTAAGAATGTTATTTAAAAAAAAAATAGGAGTTTACAAAAAGTTACATCAGTGACATTAGCACTTAAAATTTTAAGAGATATGAGTTTTATGAGCTACGTTAATAGTAAAATAAATTGTAGGAACGAAATTTTTAGGAAAACATTTTTAGGAGCAGTGATCATTAGGAGTACAAATCGTTAGGAAAATCAATTTCGGGTGATAAACTTTAGCGAAGCCAATATGGACCCCTCTCTGTCACGTTAATAACGAAGCGTTGCTGATCTCGAATAATAAATGTGTTCTCGATACCCTCAACATGACTAAAACATGCGGTCCATACATTATTAGCCATTTTCATCGTCTCCTCGCGAACTAATTCGACCACGTTAGAGTTTAGCTGTTGTGGTTGCGTATTATTACGTCGTATTCTTTGTTTGAGTTCACTCCAAACCAACTCAATTGGGTTAAACTGGCAATAATAAGGCGGTTTAAGTAAGTTTATATACTTGTATATTGATACATATGAATGTCTAATTATTTATTGGTCTAAAGATCACTTTATCTTTCCAGAAATCGCAACAAATCGCCCAAAGAACTCATATACAGCACTTTATCATCGACCATCGCAATTCCTCTTTCGTATGCACCACGTCAATAGGGTGACCAGTAGTTGCAAGCGAGACTGCGAATTTACGATGCGACCACCCGCCTGCAGACTCGCGGACAAATCCCGAGTTTACGAGAACCATGACTTATCGGCGGGAGAATAAACATAATGTACTTTGAACTCACTTTATGATTTAATCTGCAACATATCCGGCTCGAAGGACCGGATTTATGCTTTTAATACAGGTGGGGATACATTGAGTGTGTCGCGTATTGGTTGTCGGGTCATATCTACGTTGTAAAAATATATTTTGTAAAATCATTGCGATATAAGAAAAGGGGTGGTTTTGAATAATGTTGTAGATATCATGATAAAAGATAAAAAATGTAAAAAAAGTTTATTCAGTAAGTAGGCCGCATGGGCACTTTTACACGTCAAAAATCTACCAGCGCTTCGCAAGAGACCACTGCTGAGAAGAAACGCCGCAAGAAACTCAACAGTGAATGTAACAAAATAAAAAAATATATATATTCAAGCGTAGCTTGAACAGGAAAATGTGTGAAGCTATGTCCGTACGTTTTCAATTCCAAGAAAAAAATTCTTACATAAAAAATAATTTAAAGAACAAAAAACAGAAACGTACAGACCTAGGTCTTTATAATAACTACAACATATTCAAAAGTCGTGAAAATCAGACTTGATTTAGGGGGTGAGAAATTAATATATATATATATATATATATATATATATATATATATATATATATATATATATATATATATATCGACGGTTCTGTGACTCAACCTCGTATATAGAAAAATGTCCAGTATAAACTGACACTCACTAAGTCCGTGAGTGCATACTTAGTGCGTGTCAGTTTATACTAGACATTATTCAATATACGAGGTTGAGTCACAGTACCGTCGATATGATGTATATAATTAATATGAGCCTTGTGTTGCTTGAAATAAATGAATTTTGAATTTTGAATTTGAAAAGTTTTCACCCGGAGCTTTTGTTTGGTTTTTTGGACGCAGCTACGCGATTTAAGCGGCCCTTCACAACCCTCTTACGACGCTGCCTAAAAAACCAGCGGCCTCGGGTTTGATTCCGAGATGAATCTTTGCCTTACACACAGTACCTACTAGCCTAGAGCATATTTTGGGACTCATCACCAGTTCACCAGGGCTCGGACAAGTCATCGCAGAAACTGATATGGACATGGGACAAGACTATTATAAAGTCGCGACTTATTTATTATTATCTAAAGCTGATATATTACTATCGTAATTTATAATTTGACATTTGACCTTTTTAGTCGCATATCTGTCATCGGTTTGTTCCAGACAATGCAGAAGTTAATGGTTGCGTATGTGCAATGCAACCATCAGCATTAAAAAAAATGTTAATGGAAATACCTTCACACATGTATGGTGAATTTTGGGTTGCAGTAATAAATGACATTGAAAAATATAATTAAATAATATTGTACATAATGCGATTCTATTGATCTTGTTCTATTGCCGTCTTGCGATTGTTTTGCGATGACTTGTCCGAGCCCTGCTCATCACATATCAAATCAGTAAGCATAACGACCCGATTACGTTATACTTCTCGATTTCGTTTCGTTGATGTTAAGAGGTAAGTATATGAAATTTAACAACAACCATTCCCTTTTATTTGCAATAAATACACGCAATAAGTCACCTTGCACTATCCAAAAGCCATACATCACGACCATACATCAACTGCTCCCTACCGCGGGCTTATCGAGTATGTACTTCTTGCGGTTGCACTATAAACCGAGGTACTCAATATGGAGTCAGTTTTGTACGGGAACGGAAGAGTTTGGCAAGGAACGTGTAGAGGTGGTGGTTTGTAGCGTTCGTATAGTATTATTATATTGTTTTCTTTGTAATTGGACTAAAGTTTAGCATATAGCTCTGTCAAGTAGAATTTGTTTATTCATTTCTCTTGAAAACCTATTTTTCTGCCGTAAATAGGTTGTTACAATTTTAACTAGTAAATCTGTGTATTTTTGTGCCTAGATGGTAGTGATCCTGCCTACGAAGCTGGCTGTCCCGGGTTCGATTTCCGTTCAGGGCCATATTTGTGTGTTGAGCACGAGTAAATCTCAAGTCTTGGGTATTTTTTTTGTTGCCTATTAACCATAAGGAAGCTCAAAGTCACTCAGAGGGCTATGGAGAGGGCTATGCTCGGGGTTTCTCTGCGTGATAGAATCAGAAATGATGATGTCCGCAGTAGAACTAAGGTTACCGACATAGCCCTAAGAATAGCTAAACTGAAGTGGCAGTGGGCGAGGCACATTGCTCGCAGGCCTTATGGATGGGGGTTCTGGAGTGGCGTCCGCGGACCGGAAGACGAGCTGTAGGTAGGCCTCCAACAAGATGGAGTGACGACCTCGTCAGGATCGCGGGACCGCGGTGGATGCGAAAAGCACAAGACCGGTCTGAGTGGAAAGCCTTGGGGGAGGCCTATGTCCAGCAGTGGACGTCTTTCGGCTGACATGATGATGATGATGAACCTTAGTACAAGCCTAAATAATTAAAGCACAAGTATAAATGTTGGGTATATTACATTGCTTCTTTAATAAACGTCAGTTAATTTTTATCTACCGGTTTTTTCACTCGTTCCTCTCATATGAGTAAAAATCCCTATATCACACTGACTTCCACTAATTCTAAATCGCGTGTTAACTATAGCTTTAACTAAACTACCTAATTAATAACCAAAACTTTAACATTGTTTAACAAACAACCTAATTACACGTAACCACGATTACCATCGTACACTCGGCAAAAACTCACACAATAAAGTACAGTCGGTATTGTTTCGCGTGCGATCTGGAACGCGCCTTGACCGATACAATGCGTTTACTTAGCATTGAGATGGACTGTACTCGGATATCCGTGGGCGGTGTTGCCTACTGTACCATTGCAATATGGCGGTGTATTTTAAAGTTTTATTCAAGCTTTGATGAAATAACACTTTATTACAAGAATAGAAAATTCGATCGAGTTTGGGTCTCGTACCGTACGCGTGGGAGGGAACGTATGAGTTGAGAGGACTCATCATTTAATTGATATGGACATAATTACTTCTTGGGTGATGGTGGGACCTTGTACAAAGTCTTTTAACCTTTTTTTTATGGCATAGAGAAGGCGAACGAGCACACAGGCCACAGGTAAGTGGAAACTGTGACCCATAGACATTCGCATTCACAATACTGCAAGCCTAAGACTGCAAATGCGTTGCCAACCCTGAGGACTAAGATGGAATGCCTCTATGCTAGTCATTACACCTGCTGTCTTATCCCCAAACCAGAACACAACTATGCGAACACTGCTGTTTGGCGGTAGGTTAATGGATAACATGGTGGTAGCGCTCCGGACGGACCCTGCACAAGGTCCTACCACCCGCCAAACCTAACGTCAAGCAAGTGTATGTTGTGCTAGCGTATGGGACAACTGGTGAAATTACTATCATAGAAGCATTCCATCTTAGTTCTTACGGCTGACTGTGGTTCTGGACTGGAGTCTTAAGATTGTAGTCTTGAGAATGCAATAGGCCACAGGCAATGCATATAGGTCACAGATCGCACTTTCCATCAGCTGGCCTGTGTGTCGTTTCCTTTCTCGGTGCTATAAAATACAACTTGTAAATTTTTTGACAGTCTACTCAGCCTAATGGAACCCTGACCCCCCATAGAACTGTGTCACAGTGACGTATATTCAAGTCGTAAGAAGTCTCAAACAAATTGTTTTATAACTGTGTCAGTGCCCCCCAATGTCCGGGTTTTATCGGGCTGATACTGCCTATGAAATATGTATTATAATACCTCACCAGAGGCCTCATAAAAACAAACATGACTCAGAACTTATATGTTTAACGGCTGTAAGATTTCATTTGTTTTTTTGGCTTTTTTCTTACTGACAATATTATTATGTAATAACCTCATTATTTTAGTTTAAAATTTTATTACACGTGACGTGTTCATCCGAACATGGAAAATCCCCAAAATATCAAGTTTGCAAACATTTTTGAAATGTTACAAAACCAGACAAACTGTCACCACCGAATTAAATCAGATAAAACTAACCCTTAGACCATTGGGTTACGATTCACAATCGTCTGATACTCATACTTAAACAGTTATTATTAGTAATCTAGTCTAATGTTTTTTTTAATTAGGATCAAATGAGGTTGTCAACGGAACCTGTTTACTGCTGCCAGACTTTGTGGCGTCCGAAGAAATCTTGGGCATTTACCTCGTATTTAGTAATTATCTGTGCCAACAGTGCATTAGCAGTGGTAAGACCGGTAAGATTTATTTCAGGGCCATCGTGTATAACCATATAGGTTAGGTAAGGTTAGTTTTAAAAAAATCCTGAAATATTTACAGTTTTAGAAAGAAGCATTTGCCCAAATGAAACTGTTGGGAAATGAATCAGTTTGGGTAACGTCGTTGGGCGAAACGGCAGAGAACCTTTATAGCTATGCATACTCCACTCTGGAAGTGAAGGCGAGAGTTTAATTATGTAGGTGTGTTTATCTGTTTGAAAATAAGTACTTCAAAATATGAGGCTTTGCATTTTTTACCCAATTACCCTTCCCCGGATGCCGGTTTAGAATAGTGCCACTTCATGTCTTCCCGTGGATGTCGTAAGAGGCGACTAAGTGAATAAAGGCTTGTAGTACTGTTAGGCGATGGGCTTGCAACCTATCACTAATACACTAGGAAACATCTTAGCCTACTTATCCAAAATTTTGCTACAGAATTATCAACAAGTTGTTAGAGTTAATGGTAAATGAAGGCCGCATTTGCAGTGTTAGGATTGCAGTCTTAAAAATATAGTCTAGAGAATGCATTTGCATTTGCTTCGTCTATACAGGGTGGCTCATTCAAATCGGTCAGTATGGGAAAGTCTGAAACTATAAGACATACGAAGATTTGTTCTTAGGAACCATATCACCGATTTTGATAAAAAGAAAATCTGCATTCATACATTTGAAAAAAAAACTGTACCCAGCTAGGGAATCGAACCCGGTTCTTTTGAAAAAATAAACTTATACTATTTCTATTCAGATATCGATTGTGTAGGTCTTAAGCAGTTAATGTTTCTAAGAAACATGATGTCTAAAATCCAGAAAATGCATTGTTTTCACATAATTTTTATTTATTTTAATAGATGTTCGAAGTGACCTTGTTGAATATGGTAACGAATGCCTGAACTTGTTGAATATTGTAACGGTCGGATCGATTCCCCAGCTGGGTACAGTTTTTTTTTCAAATGTATGAATGCAGTTTTTCTTTTTATCAAAATCGGTGACATGGTTCCTAAGAACAAATCTTCGTATGTCTTATAGTTTCAGACTTTCCCATACTGACCGATTTGAATGAGCCACCCTGTATATCTTAGAATCCACTTACGATGCGAATGCTGCTTGGCGGCAGGATAAAGGATAAGATGGTGGTAGCTATCTGAACAGAGCTTGCACAAGGTCTTACGAAATCCACGGGAAGACATAGAGTGGCACTATTCTAACCCGGCAACCACACGGGGACGGGTAATAGGGTGAAAAATGCATAAAGTTTCATACTTATTAACTCCTTATTTTCAAACAGGTATCACACTTCAACTCATGCCTTCATTTCCAGAGTGGGGTAGGCATAGCTACAGAATTACCAAGAAATCTTAAAATTATTAATGAAGCAAATGGTTCTGTAACCACATTTCATCATTCTCCTGTTCTTATCCCTAACTTATTTGTGGACGGCGCAACACGTATTTTTCTTCCTTAATTCTCTATTAGTCTTCATCTCGGTCACTCCCTGAAGATGTTCTCCTCATTCCTCCGCATCACATGACAACCGATTTCCACACAACTTTTCAGTCACCGGTGGCACTTTCAGACTTCCTTATATGCTTATTTCTTAATCAGGTTGTTGACCAAGAAATGTTTAAACAGATTATCTGACAAAACCCTGTCTCGTACATAGGCTGCAAAATTGTAGCTGGATTAATAATTACTGCTAATTGTTCGGATTCGAGTTTTCTTTGTTTTTCTGGTTTAACTTGATACATTCTTACGATTATACGATTGGATTACGCAATATTTTTGATTATTTCTTCTTCTTCTTCTCATAGTGCCTCTTCAACTAGTGAAGGTTGGCAGTCAGCTCCGCATATTTCTCTTGGTCTTTGGCGAGGTTGAAAAGCTCCGCTGCACTTGTGACACCGTGTGTGGAGTGACGACCTCGTCAGGATCGCGGGACCGCGGTGGATGCGAAAAGCACAAAACCGGTCTGAGTGGAAAGCCTTGGGGGAGGCCTATGTCCAGCAGTGGACGTCTTTCGGCTGACATGATGATGATGATGACTTGTGACACCATTGGACTTTTCCATGGTTTTTACGTGTCGCAGACGACTAGGGAATGTTAGTGCAGTGGTTTCCCGTTGCCTTCTGCACCAGACTTTTAGGAGATATTTATTATTTGGTTATTTAATAACGTGTAATTATTACAATTTCTCTCAGATGGTGCCAGTTGAATAGGTTTCTATTGTAATAACACAGATACAAATAATATACAAAGACAGGCTCGCAAACGCATGAAAGTTAGTATTTTAAACATACTACTATAAATACTATATTATCTTTTTATTAATGCTTCGACTGGTCGGAAACATCCTCAGTCATAAGGTTTATTAGAGAAAGCGCTGGTTTCCCGGACCCTTGCGCTTGGGATTCATTGTTAAAATATAAAACCTTTAGATACCCTAACACAAGCTATCCGCAGGAATATTTGGAAAACTTGAAAAATTTACTGATGAATCTAAAAACCAGTTTAGGACAATATACGTTATTATGGATTGCGAAGGACACCCAGCCAATCATTTGCTGTTTTTCTGTCATTGTGTTATGGATTCTCTATGTTAATTGTAAATATGATTTGTAGTACCCACATTTGTTTTCCAATCTGATGAAAAGAACAAAGGCTCCAAAAAACCATACTCGATTTCATTCGCACCGTTTTTTTTATCTCCAACCCAATTCACATACCCAAATCGGATCATTTAAACCGGATTTACACAAAAAACCTTAATTTAAACTAATTTTTGTAACAAACAGCGACTTAAAAGGTTAGAGAGAAATCGATTATCATACAGGTGTAAATGGAGCTTTAGCCGCGTTACATTTTGCATCATTTTTTAATAGGTACAATGAATGACAAAGACGCGACTTAGTGTCAGATTTGTATGAAAATCACGGAGACGGGCAACGATTGTATTATAGCTAATTTATCCGGTGTATGCTAATCTTCGTGGAAAACTGGAAAGTTGAGACAGGGCAATGAGGGCAAAGGAATGGGTAATAGTAAAGTGTAAGTTGAAACTAGTTTGCTGGGCTCTTTCTGCGGCTAAATTGCATTTGATTTGTCATCGTATTATATTTAATTGGCCGCCATTACAGTTAAGTAAGTAAGAGCTATCATAACGTTGACAATACCAAAACATGTCAGAGGCAATATTGTTTTACCATGTAAAAAATAGCCTAAGCATATCAGAAGTGTATTTTAGATTCTAGTGAGGAATATTTTAAGTAGATAAATCGTGCTAAGCAGTAGACAAAATGTAAAACAATATAGCGAAGCTATTTGTTAAGTAAAGTGTATATTATTATTATTATTTTATTTTTTATGACAGAAACTGTGGCCCATAGACATTCGCACTCACAAGACTGCAAGCCCAAGACTGCAAATGCATTGCCAACCCTGAGGACTAAGATGGAGTGCCTCTATGCTAGTCATTACACCGGCTGTCTTATCCCCAAACCGGAACACAACAATGCGAGCACTGCCGTTTGGCGGCAGGCTAATGGATAAGATGGTAGTAGCGATCCGGACGGACCCTGCACAAGGTCCTACCACCCGCAAAATCGAAATTATTTAATTAATAAAATCTGGATGTTTAAATAACTAGAACTCATGTAATCGATCATGTCGTCGAATTTTATTTAATCTATTGAAACCATATCGTAAACATTATTACGTAGTAAATTAGATGTGTGACTACCAAAAAAAAACTAACTTATGCCTACCCCTCTCAACTGCGTCTCGATATTCCAAACAGTATAAATCAAAATAACTTTTAAATGACTATCTAATATTTTGTTGTTAAGCATCGTCAAGTTAAGTGGCATATTTCTAAATTCGTTAAACAATTAAATAAGTCAACTAGATTAACCTGCTTTTAATCACCTAACATGCATTAACACCTACAGGAAACAAAGTCATCAAGATAATGCTAAACAGAGTTCCGCAGGCAACCAAACTAATCTTACCATCTTAATAATACACAGGAACTTGAAATTTGAAGGGAATATTCGTAGAGGTGCATAAAGAAAGGATTTTCCGAAAATCGCCCAAAAAAAAAAGGAAAATAGCGGGAAATATATTTTACATGTGGATAAATATGGAAGTTCACAAGGTTTACATTGTCCTTTACTCAACCAAACCTCTTCTCCAGTAATTTAAAGTGGACAGTATGTGAACCGAACGTAATACGTTGTGTTAAAGAAAAACATTTGCAACTGAAGATCAACACTTGTTTTCTTTTAAGACCGCAAACTGACCGCTGTTTTGCTGTATACGTGAATTATTGTTACTAGAGAACCTCAAGAATATTCACCACACTCCAAAGCAACCGGCGTTGCGCAACGTCGACCATCGTTATCGCTTCCAAGAATTCGTCGCCAATTTCGTCGAAACTACTGACTCGGTCGAAACAGGTCTAAAAGGTTTTCCCTGCAACATGTTGTTTATAAAACATTAATTATTGTTAAGTCAAGAATTTACAAAATGACTGTGAGGTGATCGTTAAAATATGAGGTAAGACGAGCTACATGTGTCGATCGTAATGTCCAGTTTTGACTTACCTTCGTTAAGAAGCTTAAAAAGAGATTAAATAAAATAAATAAATATCAGGGGACTATATCACACCAATCGACCTACTACCAAACTAAGCTCTAGGCTTGTACTATAGGTACTAGACAACGATATAAAAACTTATATAGAGAAATATATACTTAAATACATAGAAAACACCCATGACTCAGAAACAAATATTCGTGCTCATCACACAAATATCTGCCGTTACCGGGATTTGAACCCAGGATTACTTGCTACGAACCAGGCCAGCGCGTCGTCAACTATCAAACATACAAAACAACTCAAACTACAAACATACTCGTATTTAGTGTAAATAGCAAATCATTCAGTCAAAAGGTACAGCTGCAAGACACATTTAAGTCGGAAGAACAGCGTAAGCATAAATAGGGTTTCGTTGAGGTCTCTTCGGATACAAAACCCAAGAAATTATATGGTTTTAATGTATGTCAACACTTTCTTGTAAAAACCAAACGCGAAATCAACATACATAACCTACAAATTGTCTGTTTTATTTATATATCTGTTATCTCTCAAGGACAGAGGACAATGTGTAAACCGCTCGGACAGTGGCGAGTCAAGCTTTCCATTTTTCACTCCACTGAGCTTGCCACTGTACTTGTCACTGTCCTTCAATCTTAATCGGGCTTCAGAACTTTTGTAATAAAGTTACATCTCTGACTTTCATGTAAGATTTAACATCTGCTTTGTCTGGAAGAGATCCTTTGTATGAGAGCATTGCTGCCATCCTACAGTCAAGTTCATAAATATGTGTACACTTTAGTACCTTGTCATTTTAATTGCTGTCACAATTCATATATGGCGATTTAAACATGATATTAAATAGACAAGGTACTAAATTGTTCACGAGCTGCAATTTAGTTTTCGAACCATTTTTATACTCTATTGGTAACCACATTTTTAAATTGCTTATACTATTACTACGCTGTCAGTTAGTCACTCACGGTACTTTTTTATACATTTGGAATGTTATTCTTAGTTTCAACTAGCTTCAGCCCGCGACTTCGCCCGCGTACCTTTCGATTATCGTGATGCCCTCGGGAACTTTTAAATTTTCCGGGATGAAAAGTATCAATCCAGTGTATCAGTTTGCCTATTTAATTGATTCAAATTCAAGATAGGTTTAATTCAAAAAATTGATCTAGTCCCAAACTAAGCTCTAGGCATAGAAAACATCCAAGACTCAGAAACTAATACTCGTGCTCATCACACAAATATTTGCCCATACCGGGAATCGAACCCGGGACTGCCAGCTTCATAGGCAGGATGGAACTTCTATTTGAACCCATACAAAAGACACTTACTATCTCTTATAATCACTGCATCCGTATTTATGATACAGATGGCTTAAGGATACATTTATCTAAAAATCAAAATCTAACCGAAATATAGACGTCACGATAATCTAGAGATAAATAAACACATTTATCAGCGGGCGGGGATAAAGGCTGCGCGCGAGTTGATAAATCGTGGACATTTATTCCGAGATTGTATCAAAATATTTAGTTTGTCCCGGATAAGTGTCAGGCTCTTAATGGCAGATTAGACGCCCTGGGAGAGTGCGATTGTTGGGAGCAGTCGGGCGGTCGGAACGCTGGTTCACAGTCTTCGCTTATAATAGACGCAGTTGGTCTTTCTTTACGGCGAGGAGTAAGCAAACAAGTACATAGGTAACCTGTGGGGTTATCCAGTGATCGTACTTTTTGTAGCATTTTCGGTGCAGTGCTAGGGTTGTCAGTAGTATATACTAACTATATATTAGCATAGACAGTATAATATAATGGCAGTGCATAAACATAGAACTCATTTTGTTTCTTCACTGACGTCCCGTTAAGTGCCAAGAACAGTTGCGTTGATTTTGTGTGTGAAAATAAGCAATAATTATTAACTGATTAAACACAATGGAGAAACTGTTAATTGAGCATAGTTTTTTATTAAGGAAAGGTTCTTCAATATTTTGTTCCCATTGTGCTAAAAAAATGACACGATCGAAACATGTTGTGACGAGGTAAATAATTATTCTGCTTATTCGCATGCTTTATTAAAAGATTACGTAGATTTGGAAATGATTTTCAACGACTAAATAACATTACATAATTTTAGACGTCAATCATATTATATACGCCGACAACCCTAGGTCGCTGTCGTGTGTCATTTGACGTCATCGCACCGAAAATGCTACAAAAAGTACGATCACTGTTTGACGTATCTAAGCAAATCATTTTACTCTGAGAGATAAGGACAAAAGTATTAATTCTGTCCTTTACGCTCACCGTAAAATGATCTGCATATCCATGTCATATAAACCCCCCAGATGGTAACTAGGCTCTGAGACATTTTCGTTCTCAAGACTGCGATCATGAGACAGCCAATGTCAATGTGTAGCCTATTGGATAGTGTTATGGAGCTAGCTGTCTCGGGTGATTCCCGGTATGAGCAAATATTTGTGAGCGAGAGTCTTGAATGTTTCGTATGTATTTCACTATATAGTATTTTGTCTTTGTCTAGTACTTACAGTACAAGCCAAGAGATTATTTTAAAACTAGGTCAATTATCTCCTGATATTAATTTCGTCTACAATTTATTAAAATACCAAGTGTTTTTGTAATGTTTTTTAGTAAAAGGTTGTCAACAAACTGCGCCCTAAAGTTAGCTAAGCAATTATTAAATTACTAGCTTTATCTTTTCACTTAGTGGACGATGGCATATTAAACAGATTTTGGTAAGGCCTCTATTTATGATTCGCGTTCTGACAAATTGTCCCTAAGCCGATTAAACCTACCACCTTTACAAGATAAGCTATAATCCGGAAGCAATAGCCCGAAATCTGCGATTACGTTATTAACGCAGGTATCGTCCAAATTATAACAAAACAAAATGATATCTTTAACGGGTTTCTCCCGTGTATTCGTTGATACAGCTTTATTCTACCAACAAAAATAAATAAACAATTGAATATTTAAAACCATGCGCCATCGTAGGGTAAAGTCACCAGTGGTCAACCTTATATAAGTACGAAGAGTGGAAAATGTATCTATCGTACTCTTTCCACTGATACAAAGTATAGGCAGAGGCCGACTACAGGTCTCTGGCTGACCACTGGTGACTTTACTCTATATCTAAAAGAGATCAAGATCTCTGCAACTCTAAGATTGCTCATCATAACATTAGTAAATCAATTATGTTAGTTCGATTCCCGTTATAGGCAAATATTTCTGTGATGAACACGAGCACTTGTTCCTGAGTCTTACATCTTTTCTAGTATGTGTATTTTTCTTGACATAAATGTTTATTGTTGTCTTGTAGATATTATACGAGCCTAAAGTTTCAATTTGTGTATATTCTGTTACGCTAAGTAAAAAAAAAAATCTCGTCGGTTTTTACCCGCCAGCCTACAATACCAGGCGGCAGAATATTCCTGATATTGAATAACCTAACGGCTCCTATTCTGCGCAGAAGTTTGCGCATCCATTCATAACAGCATAATAACTTTATCGATGAAGAACCTAGGAAGTTCAAGGGTTAAGAATATCAAAGGGTACAAAGCTCTAAAGGAACCGCCAAAGCTTCAGGGAAGCTTTCTCATCATAACGTTAATATTTAAAAAGCCCTTGCATCAAAGTTAGCTAAGAACAAGTACCAATTTAAAAACATTACTGGCCTCAATCATATTGCATTTAACTTTAGCTTTATTAAGGCACCGTCATCTTGGCTCATAGATTGCTCCAGAGATCCTAGAGCTGGTGCTTACTTCTCCCAAAGGATTGGGCTAGCATCCAGAGAGATAATGCAGCCAGTGTCATAGGGACCATGCCGCGAGCGGACCTGCTAGAGGAGGGATGTCTTTTCAGAGTGGTGATTATTATGTATATCTTTAATATTTGAATAGCTTCGTTTTATTTTCATTTAAATAAGTTTAGTTTTAATTTTTAATTTTGTTATAGTGGTATACGGTAAATACATAATAAAGTGTAGCTTTAACTTGCTATCGTATTATTTTTAACTTAGCTACTACACTCAGGAGCAAAAATACCGGGTCAGAGTGCATTTTTCATACAAACGAGACTATTTCGAAGCTTTCGTTCATCGTCTGAGGTGGTTTTGAGTGAGGTTTAATGGTGGATACTGCGAGGTTCAATAGAGGAGGTCAAAAGTTCTTAAGATACCTTACTGATCGCACAATCAGTTAACACCACTGCGGGAGAGTTTGGGTCAGCACTTGGATTTCCTTACATTTTATTGCCATTTTAGATGTTTTTCTGAACATGCTCAATTCCGGCGTTAACCGCAGATTTATTCAGTTGGGTATCCTAGGCACTCTGGAAGTCCTGTATCGATGCTCGAGGTATTCATCATCAGATTTCACTAAAAGCATTCCCTGGCGAGGAACCAAGGCCTCGAAATAGCCTCTTTAGTATGAAAAACGCAATCTGACCCATTATTTCTGTGCCTCCTGTGACAAGTGATACAACTCGAGTTGTAGCAATTTGCGGTTTTTTTCATGAATCAACTTGAAAAAAAATTACGCATCTTTTGCTCCAACTCCCGTGTTCCTAGGCGTTCTAGTTCCCAAGATACTTTCGTGTAAAATGATACAATTAACCATTTTTTTTCCAATTTTGAGTGATTAATGCTATTTCTCTAGTTAAAACAATCCAAAAAACAAAAAATTAAAAAAATGTTCGTGCCTGGTGATATATCTAAAATTGTATTATTAATCGCGATTTTAATTTACCTTTAAAAAGTCGTGTTTTTTGATATAACTTGAGTTGTATCATTTATCACCAGAGTTTTGCGTATTTCGAAAGTTACAAATTGAGTTAGACCAACAATTAAACCTATATTTGCTTTTTTTGGTTTGTGCTAAGTGATACAACTCGATTTATATCAAATGTCACCAAATATTTCCTAATTTTTTGCAATTATGTCTTATGGCACAAGTCAGTTGTATCAAAAATGTAAGAATATTACGAACATTTAGAACCTGTAAAGTTTGATGCATAGTGATACAATTACTATCCAAACAAATCTATTGATACTTTCTATAGAAAGAAACGTGTCATAATAAAGTGTAATATTTATGTATTAATATTTAGTAAGGTCTAATAATATTACTTTGTTGTGACAGAGTTTTGTAAAGGTTCAGAATAAAATGGTTTGTCTCTGGTCGGGTGCTGAGGTATAAAGTGCGAGGGGAAGTTAGATAAGGCTTGATATATTATTTGCTTATACAAAATGTGTCTATTTTTAATCCAAAATATCCAAATAGCCTATCTGTCCTCGTTTTGAATATAGGGTTCGGCCTTTAGGGTATTACCCAAACTAGCGGTACCCCGTCATATGAGTAAGCTTGCTTGTGTATACCTCTCCTGTTGGTTTCTTTAATGAGCGAATCTAGTAGGAGACACCATGAGTGGTGACAGGCAACCCTCTTGCGGGAAGCCTCTACATGTCTTTATCCTTTTTGAGTCTCCAGTCCAGAACCTTAAAAGCGTCCTCCAATGCAGCGGTGAACAGCTTCGGAGAGATCACAAGATCTCCTTGTCTGACTCCTCGCTGCAGAGGAATAGGCTTCGTGCTCTGGTCCTGTAGTCGGACGTTACGGACATAGTGGCGTTTTCGTACAGACACTTCAACACTTTGATATATCGTTAGTCAACTTGGCACCGCTGGAGAGACTGCAGCACAGCCCAGGTCTCAATCGAATCGAAGGCTTTCTCGTAGTCCAGAAGTGCAAGGCAAAGGAGGAGGTTATACTCTTCGGTCTTCTGTATAACCTGCCGCAGCGCATGTATGTGTTCTACGGTACTATAACCTTTTCGGAAACCGGCTTGTTCGGGAGGCTGGAAATCGTCAAACCTGCGTGCGAGACGATTTGTGATAAACCTCGGAAACAATTTGTAAACATGGCTCAGAAGTGAGATGGGTCTATAATTCTTCAGCAAGGTTTTATCACCTTTCTTGAAGAAGAGAACCACCACACTTCTTCCCGTGATAGTCGGAGGCTCAGCGCTTGAAGTTGTTGATGACAATATTTACCTGGGACAAAGGGTCCAGCTAGGTAGGTCTAACTTTGAGAAAGAGGTCACTCGTCATATCCGACTCGGCCGGGCAGCGTTCGGGAAGCTTCCCAGCACAAATTACGGCAGTGTTTGAAGTCAAAAGTGTTTAACCAGTGTGTGTTGCCAATGATGACTTACGGATCTGAGACGTGGGCGCTAACAATGGCCCTCATAAGAAAGCTCAAAGTCACTCAGAGGACTAAGGAGAGGGCTATGCTCGGGGTTTATCTGCGTGATAGAATCAGGAATGATGATATCCGCAGGTAGAACTAAGGTTACCGATATAGCCCGAACGGGGCACATTGCTCACAGGACTGCTGGCCGATGGGGTCAGAAGGTTCTTGAGTGGCGTCCGCGGACCGGAAGACGAGCTGTAGGTACGCTTCCAATAAGATGGAGTGACGACCTTCTAAGGATCGTGGGAATGCGGTGGATGCGAAAAGCACAAGACCGGTCTGAGTGGAGAGCCTTTGGGGAGGCCTATGTCCAGCAGTGGACGTCTTTCGGCTTTCGGAAATAAAAATACAATAAAAACGATTTCGTCCTTAAATCACAAAGACCGTTGTTCTATTTACCCGTCAATTTCATGTTTAGTTCCTTTATTCCATAGTATATAAAAAAATAAAGTTATCATGATTAAAATCGTTTGTTTTAAATACTTGTATTATTTGACACAAGTTTTTTCGTAATCAGACCTAGGAATAACTCGATATATAACATTACTCACGGTTTATTTTACGTTTTTTTTTGTGAAAAGTGATACAACTCACTAAATATCCGTATTATTATGTCCGTTCGTCTTAAGAAAGATTACTTATTCAATTCCCTACAACTTATATATATAAGCTAAACCTCTAACTCTAGAAATAATAGAGAAAAGTAGCTTTTAAAACAAGTTGTATCAATCATGACCAGAGCTCCTTGATTACACTTTTATGTGTTAAATAATACAATTCGAGTTGTATCATCTTACACGAGTTAAATGGAGCTCAATCTGAAATGTAAAATGATACATAAAGTACGTTTCTTCGAATATCTCAAAAACTATAACTAGTATCAATATTTTTGTAAAACCAGTTAATAAAGTGATATTATATGATATAAAAATCAATAGCAATGTTTAAAAAAATATATTCATTTAAGAGCAGTATTTTTTTTAAACTTGTTTTCGCTCTCCTGTAAAATCGTGTTTTTCGAGTTGTATCACTTGTCACAGGAGGCACAGATTTTTGCTCCTGAGTTTATTATTGTCAAGTAAATAAGAGCTGTCATAATGTTGACGATACGATAACACCATAGGTTTGTTTATTTATTGCACTATACTTATCAAACATATGAGAACTCGTAGCTGGTCAAGTCGCAAATTGGAGACGTCGACAGGGAGGCAGGGAGAGAGACAGGGAGGGATAAATTGGTATAAGATAAAATGTATTCGTTAATTATAAGATTTCTAAGTTATATTTTAAAGATTTGCTGTCCATGATACTTGTGTGTAAATAACACTTTCTCTCTAATCATCATTATAATCAAATCAGACAAAAAAAACTGGAAATATCACACCTCTCGAATTGTTAAAGAAAAGACACCCTTGTCCATGTTTATGAATACTAAAAACCAACAAACTACCAACTTTATCGATTTGCGGGTGGTAGGGACCTTGTGCAGGGTCCGTCCGGGTCGCTACCACCATCTTATCCATTAACCTACCGCCAAACAGCAGTGTTCGCATTGTTGTGTTCCGGTTTGGGGATAAGACAGCCGGTGTAAAGACTAGCATAGAGGCATTCCATCTTAGCCCTCAGGGTTGGCAACGCATTTGCAGTCCTAGGCTTGCAGTCTTGTGAATGCGTATGTCTATGAGTTTCCACTTACCATCAGGTGGCCTGTGCTCGTTTGCCTTCCCCATGCTATAAAAAAAATACATTTCTATCAGATTAAGTCATAAATCAATCCTAACAGCATCTTTAGTTTTGCTAAAAGCTGTCCCCTATACAGATTACAAATAAACAAAAGAACAGAACACAGTGGAACGTTGATCTAAATATTTTGAAAAGAACAAAGGAAGGATTATTATCGCCCGGATTTGTGTTTGAGATCAATTCTGGGTGAGCTAACCAGAAATATCAAGCCCCGTACTTAGAAACAATTAACTCATTCCTTTGTACCCGATTGGCGAAGGAGGGTAGTGTGTTTATTATCAGTCTATGTATGTTTGTTCCTTTGTGGCGCTCTATATACGCGTGTACCGATTTAGATGATTCTTATGATCTTATGTCAATCGATTTGTCTTAATCTTGTAATGTCATTAAAGACATGACAGTAAAAAAAGTTAATATGGCGGCAACCAGACACCATATTATCGTCTTAAATAATAAGATAAAATAGACGAATTATGAAAAAAACATGGTATCGTTGAATAGGTATTTAAAAATCATTCTCAGGTTTCTTTGATCATTTTTCATTTTGAATTACCATTTAGAATTTATATCGATTTAAAGTTAGTAAGTGGAATCTGTGACCCATAGACATTCACATTCACAAGACAAAAAAAAAAGATAAAACAAATTTATTCAGTAAGTAGGCCGCTCAGGCACTTTTACACGTCAAGATACTACCAGCGCTTCCCAAGAGGAGACCACTGCTGAGAAGAAACGCCGCAAGAAACTCAGCAGTCAGTCATTTTTTAAACATATTTCATATTTCATATTACAATGGTACAACTTAGTCTAGCATTATATAAAGCTACAAGTATTAAATTAAATATAATATCAAATAACAGTAGTTCAGCAGGAAAACATGCCAAAAATCTTACGGGAGAGAAAGATAGAAAATAAAATCAAATAAAATAGAATCAACTACTTATATATGTGTATATGAGACGGTGCAAGATGTCCACATAAAAGTAAGTTTTTAAGTTTAAGACTGCAAGCTTTAGACTGCAAATGCGTTGCCAACCCTGAGGACTAAGATGGAATGGCTCTATGCTCATAACAACGGCTGTCTTATCCCCAAACCAGAACACAACCATGCGAACACTGCTGTTTGGCGGTAGGTTAATGGAAAAGATGGTGGTAGCGATCCGGACGGACCCCGCACAAGGTCCTAGCACACGCTTTATGTATAAAAGATCGTCACAGAGGAACGACTTAATCGTCATTAACCTACTGACTGAGTGCGGCCGGGAAGAGTTTTTAGATACGATGACGACTAATAATTCGTTTAGCTTTTGTCTGTGACTCCATCCACGAACTTTGAAGGTGGGAATTATTCGGGAACCGATGTATTTTCCAGGAAAAAATATACTTTTTGGAATGCCTCCGGGATGTATCCGTACAAGTTAAAAGGAAGTATAAGTCAAACCGTGAAGATACTGGAGGTACAATAAACATAACCTACATATTTAAAATAATATCGACGCTAATATTACAAGCGTGAAAGTAAGTCTGTCTGTTTGTAACGCTTTCACGTCTAAACCGCTGAATTGATATCGATGACATTTGATATTATTTTGATAAATCACTTGCGGTGGCTGTTTCAACCGCCGACTAAAACTAAGGGATGTATCTGCGTATCTGTCTGTGGCATCACAGCTCCTAAACGCATAAATTGATTTGGATGCGGTTATTGTAATAGATAGCTAGTTTTATCTGAATAATTTTAACTAGCTTTTATGAAAATCGGCTGAGCCATTCAAGAGATGGATCAATCAACTTTTTGTTGTAGCTCGTTGCCATAGTGACGTCGTAAGTCCACAAAAAAACATGTTATTGGTTTCCTGAGTGTGCTAGAAATAAGTATAAGTTCTAAGAAACGGTATCACTGTTTGTCTCCTGGTAGAATAACAACAACAAAAAGTTAATTCCACCTTAATATCACGTCTGAAAGAAAAGTTGCTATTTATATTAGTTTTTTTTTTCAACATCACAATTAAAACCGGATTACAGCTTACACAGAATTCTAAGTAACTTAAACCTTCTCATTCCTAAAATCCATATCGTTTTCAGACCACGCTCGGCAAGTAGCAGCCATTTGTCACATACGGCCATATTAATAAATCGGCCCAAAGTGCGTCGGCTAACAGCCACTAAACGTGGCCAGTGCGCCTCCTATCTCACGGAGACGTGTTAATTTAGATGCTCGGATGCTATGAAATAGGGTTCCGTAACTTTTGACGACGTATTAAGCCTAGTAGATTGTAGCTATGAAGCTAGAGGTCCTTGAGCTTAGTTTAGGAATATTGTATAATTAATATCGGGGGAGAATCTTAAAAAAAATCTAGTCCCAAACTAAATAAACATTCTTATATTGCAAAATGCTTAGATGTGTTTCTGAGAGCGAGCTAGACATACTATTCAGATATGGTCTTGCTAACTCTGACTTAACTCAGGCACTGGGCAACTTCAAAATCATAGATGCGGCAGGTGCGTCGCCATGTTTGACACTCTTTTGAGTTTGGAACTGGGTCGTGAAGCACTGGTACGTTGTGAGCGTAAGTTTTGCATCTGGCCTTGGCTCCAACGTCGTATGGGAGGATTTCTTATTAAGTCCCTGTATTTTGATAATTAAACAAGAATTTTTGAACCATCTAGAAAAATCTTTTGGTGGGGAGGATTACATACTTAAATACATAGAAAACGTCCAAGATTCAGAGACAAATATTCGCGTTTATCACACAAACATTTGTACATACGGGGAATCGAACCCTGGACCGCTAGCATCGTATAAAAACCCGCAATCAAAACACAGCTCACGCTTACCAAAAAAAAAAATACAAATAAATATAATACCCCGTTACTCAATACTATTATCTCGTACTGCGACGTATTTAGGTACAGTCGGACCAATAAATACTGGCGTACAGGCGCACCGATAAATTAACTGTAATATTGAGACGTAGATCTAATCTCTCCTTAGAGATTTATACTGGGAAGAGATTTATTTCGGGTAAAAAATGTCGCTTCTATTAGAAAGTGATTATTTTGGTTGTTAGTTTCTTTTTCAAGTCTTAAAGCTATGGACCAGTTACTTTGGGGGGTGAAATAGTTTGAATTGAACCTTATTGATACTACATTTTTTAAAGTGATGATTTGGAATTTATATTCTTTAAATTGTTGTAACCTAAGAACCTAACCTAACCTAAACCTAAACCTAACCTTACCAAACCGAAAGAAGCTCAAAGTCACTCAGAGGGCTATGGATAGGGCTATGCTCGGGGTTTCTCTGCGTGGTAGAATCAGAAATGATGATATCCGCAGTAGAACTAAGGTTACCGACATAGCCCGAAGAATAGCTAAACTTAAGTGGTAGTGGGCGGGGCACATTGCTCGCAGGACTGATGGCCGATGGGGTCAGAAGGTTCTGGAGTGGCGTCCGCGGACCGGGAGATGTGCGGTAGGTAGGCCTCCAACAATTTGGAGTGACCACCTCGTAACGATCGCGGGAGCGCGGTGCATGCGAAAAACACAAGACCGGTCTGAGTGGAGAGCTTTGGGGGAGGCCTATGTCCAGCAGTGGACGTCTTTCGGCTGACATGATGATGATGATGATGATGAACCTAAGAACACAATTGGAACGGAACTGAACCTAGGCACATTTCAATTAGGATCTGAATATGTTTTGTATTTACTCATTCTTAAAGAGTAGGTAAGATTGCTTTAAAAATTTAAACTATTGACAGTGACTCTACTTTACTCAAACAATACCATAACACGCCAAAGGCAATATGGTTTTATAAAGTAGAATAGAGGACCTATTCTACTTTATCTCTAGACTTATTGCTATCGCATTGTTTTCAATTCAATCGCCATCACTGTTAAGTAAATAAGAGTAACCGCTACGTGTTGACAATGCGATAATCAAAAGCAATTAGGTGAAGCACGAATAGGATAGAGCCCACGGTCGAGTTAAAACAAAACATGGCGGTTATAAATAATCAAATTTTAATGTTTCTCAAGCAATCAAAGTTTAGAAATTACTCAAAACGAAATCCTTCCCGATACCGCTACGCCAAGCCACGTCCGTTCTTTAAAAGTCCAGGCACACGCCAAAAAAAAAGGTCCAACCAGTTCCCGCCTTTGTTAGCGACGTCACAGGCTAGCGGACCAGACCCGTTTAAAAAGGTAACAGTTCAGTTAACTGTTTTAACTCAGCCAATAAAACAATTACTGAGTAATTTCTCGTGTAAAAGTTTGTGCAAATTTCTTTTCTATGAATTCGTCGGCGCGTTTGCTATTTTTTTATGTCGGTGCGTTTGCGATTTTTTTGTCGGCGCCTTTGCTAATGTTATGCAAATGTCGGCATTTTTGTTTTAATTAAATTAACTGTTAAATGAGTTTTTAAAGAGTTTTTTTTTTTTAATATTTTTGATAATTTTGATCATGTATGTTAACTCTTTACCAGGGCATCTTTTCCCGACTGTAAAAACATATCGTCTTTGACCTGTTATGGTATTGTTCTGACGTCAGCCGCCATTACTGACAAGTAAATAAGTGCTATCAAAACGGTGACAGTACTACGGTAACAGATCAAACACGATATTGTTTTTAAGCCCTGTTCTAAATAGTAACATTATACAATAGGAGTTGTTTATCGGTACACGCGTAAAAAGTACTGTATGTCCTTTCTCGAGGTTCAAGCTACCTCCATACCGAATTTACTTAAAATCGGTTCAGTGGTTTACCCGTGAAAGCGTCACAAACAGACAAAGTTATTTGCTTTTTTTTATAATATTTAGTACGGATTTAAATTACAAAAATAAACTTAAAAAGTGATATCATCCAGTTAACTTCATAATTATAGCTATAACTAGTTCTATCTGTCGTATTTGGACACTTTTTTTTACATCTCTGTCATCTATGTGTGCCTATTAGCAAAGTAATGTAAATTATCAGGTATCTCTTTAACAAAATAAAGACTAACACACATACAAAATCAGCAAAATACTGACATAGACAAAAGAATTGTTGTGACGAAATGGTTCCAACTCAGCGTTATTCCGGCATTCAAGCCAGCGCTGGTCTTCCGTTGGAACCATAAGCGAAGCGAAATCCTAGGTACTAAATAGTCAAAAAAATGTGCTCTTTACCTTAAGCACAATTATTACTCGTAGTTAAACTGAGATCACTCTTTCAAACTAAGCTCTAAATATAAAGAAGTTGCCATGGTTATTCAGTAGGTAATTTCAAACTCATTTGACATACAAATACAATCAACCTAAATGCTTGCCGCTGCCGTACATTATTTAAGTAAGAGCAAAATTCAATACACATATTACCTATTTAATTAAAGATTCTATATGGATCTGAAGATTCCTAATACATATTCAAATACGTAATTATCTGCAGGGCATACGGACCAGTACATAAATAATATAGTAAGTGGAACTCTATGGAAAACCGTCTGTTTGCATACATGAATATCTAGATTTATTACAAAAATATGGTTGTGTGTATTGCTATTATTTGTTTTTATTAAAGTCGTGACGTATACATTTTTAATTGGAATACACGTTTTATAAATGTGCTGTATACTCTGACTATTCTAAGGTGACGCCTGTAACAGCCGTATTTCGTAATTTCAATCACTACTATACTCTCAAGCGATGTGTTTAAAAATAGACGATTCATATTTTTGTATCGATGTAGTATCAATGTAAAGAAATACGTATAATAAGAGTTTATATGAGATGTCAAAGCCATCATCTTAGAATAATCAGAGTATAACGACCCGCACTTCCTTCGCTTTGGTTTATCTAAATTTTATATAACACTCGTGCATAATCCAGAATTTATTATACATAAAAACCTGTTATGAAAAATCATCTAACTGGCGGTGAAAACTGCATTAAAATCTCTTGCTTAGTTTGTTTTTTATGGCAAACTAGTGCACAGGCCACTATATGGTAAGTGGAAGCTGTGACCCATAGACATTCGTATTCACAAGACTGCAAGCCTAAGACTGCAAATGCGTTGCCAACCCTGAAGACTAAGATGGAATGCCTCTATGCTAGTCATTACACCGGCTGTCTTGTTCCCAAATTGGAACACAACAATGCGAACACTGCTATTTGGTGGTTAGTGGAAAAGATGGTGGTAGCGATCCGGACGGACCCTGCACAAGGTCCTACCACCCGCAAAGTGGTTTGAATGATCTAAGAGAGTGACAGACGGCGGGGAGTGACTTTGTTTTATACTACATAACAGTACATACATACGTACATATTACAATGTTCTTAGAAGGTCATCATCACCATCATCATAATGTCAGCCGAAAGACGTCCACTGCTGGACATAGGCCTCCGCAAGGCTTTCCACTCAGACCGGTCTTGTGCTTTTCGCATCCACCGCGGTCCCGCGATCCTGACGAGGTCAGCACTCCATCTTGTTGGAGACCTACCTAAAGCTCGTCTTCCGGTCCGCGGACGCCACTCCAGAACCTTCTGACCCCATCGGCCATCAGTCCTGCGAGCAATGTGCCCCGCCCACAGCCACTTCAGTTTAGCTACTTTTATCTAGATAGATAGATAGTTCTTTTATTTAGATATCATCATTTCTGATTCTATCACGCAGAGAAACCCTCTCCAAAAGCCCTCTCCTCTTAGAAGGTGCTTTGGGCTTATACTTGTCTCTCACGAGAGAGTAGTACGAACCCGAAGTACCTTCTAAGTACTCACAGACTGTAATAAAGATGGGACTCGGGACTTAGCAGAAGCACCTGAAGCTAACCCCATTAGCTTGTGTAGTCCACCAGAGTACAGTCAAGCAATTTGAATCATAGGCCACTATGGAACTATTTGTGACGTAATGATTCAATGTCACTTTGACATAGTTCCATAGTAGCCTATGAATGAATTTGGTTGACTGTACATACTCCTAAAATTAACAATTTTCCTCGCGTGTCATATCTATGGTCTTGTTTTTCTAGTACCGAAGTCCATGGTCATTGTCTCTTAATATTGGGACACAGCTTGTTAAAACAATGAGTGAAATTAATTAAGAAAAATGTATGTCGTTCAAAGATCAGGCTTACTGGCCCACAGTTATTTACAAGTTTTTTTAAATACCTTAAATATTTTTTTAAAGTTGTATTTTAACTTGTTTTTTTTTTAAAAGACGTTATCCCATTTTTTTTAAATTAATATTTCAACAATTGTCGCAGATGCGTTGGTGTGTACGGTCGGCCTTATAAGAAGCTGCACACTTTACTACTCTGTCACTTGAACGTCATGTTCGAAATGATGGACTAATCTGTCAAAGGCGTTTCAGCGACAAGGTACAAAAGTGTGCACCTACTTATAAGGTTGACTGTACATAGTGCGATGTAGGGCAAACATCGTCGTTGTATGAACCGTATACGCATAAGGCGCTCGACGGGTTAATTTCAAAAGACCCAGTGTTTGTCTCTCTGTAGGTAGACCTGTATATGCGTCGACTTGGTTCGTAATGAAATTACAGTCGAAACGGTTTTTTAAAGTCATTTAATATTATTAAAAAATAATAAAAACAAAAGAAAGATGGCAGAGAAACCTAATTTATAAAAATGAACATATGACGTGTTTAAAACTGTTAAAAGCACATCTTTGGTAGTAATTATCCGAACCCATTTCACCATTGTTTCGTTGGACTTTCAAAAGCTCGATCCCAAAACTTTTGCAAAAGTCCCGTTTGTTGAAAGAAAGTTTTATTGCTGTTTGCGCAAGTAATAGCTTTATTGTTTTGAGATAGCTTTTTTACTTACAGGGACTTTTTGGCAAAGCTTTTAGTGTTTTATTGGGGCTTTTTAAAGCGGACCAAGACGGTTAGGTAAATATAACGTTCCGGTGGAAATACTAAAGCAGTTTTACAAAAAGGTTCTATTTATAAAAAAAGGTTTGTTTAGTATAATTATTTGTAGGTAGGATATACTATTCTCTATCTAGGTGATTTAAAATCGATTATTACGTGCGTTCATCCAAGATGCCACTTATTCATCTTGTATAATTATTTAATGTTAAAAAATCATGCTACTTCCATAGTTTAGTTTATAGTTTAGATTTTGTTCTTGTGCAGAGTAATTTGGAACGTTTGTCTTCGGTCTATCTCAGATATTGACTCGTGTTAACTTTACCTTCCAATTTTTGCCGCTTGGTTTTTATTGAAGGTACGTTGTTCTGTTACTGTAACCTACGAACTACTTCGTACTTATATATTTAAAAAAATATTTCTGTCTCTTGGCAAGTGTCAAGGCTTTTTCACTTAACTAGATGGCTACAGGTTAAAAATGTAAGTAAAGCGCCTCTTGCATGTAGTTGTGTACAAAATTAATATGGGATTTACGTCAAATTTCAAATGTAGAATGTCAAACGGTCGATACAGATGTGTTACAACTACATGCAAGAGGAGCTTTATTTAAGTTTTTTACCTATATGTATTACATAACATACTGTACTTGATCGTTATTGATTTCGATAAATTATCTTAAAATACTTCTTACGTTTGTTTGTCACTTAAGTTTTATATTTGAAAATAATTCATTTAATTATCATGTCAAGTGAGGTAGATTTGACAGTTAAAAATACGCACGTATCTTCGATAAAAATATGACGTCATTCAGAGAAACAAACAAAATTATCATTTAGTTGCTTTATAAAATGTATGATTTATATTACTGGGTAGGTAGGTACAATTAATAAAAAATCTTGTATTTTTTTACGAATTAAATGCGTATAAATGTAGAGTTCCTACGTATGGAGCCTCGTACGCATAAAAACAAGCGAGCATTAAACCACAGAAATACGATAATCGCGCGATCTATAACGTCGCGTATCTTTAATCGGCGCAGTGGCAAAGTTCACGCTCCCACCACTTTCCCATAGCGCACACGATAGAAACAGAGATATACAGGTTTCAAGGCGTGCGAGCGAGACAAACGACCGATAGATGTTGCGTTAGAAGCAAGCCCCGCCCACTTCGCGCGGTTCGCGCCGAATCCTCCTCCAGACCCATTCGTGCGCGCGCGCCGATACGACAACACGCGTGCGAAATTCAAAAAATATAAAAAACGTATTTTCCGAAAATGACGCTCATGGCATCCTTAAAATGACTTTAAAATTTTAAAACAATTTTTTTGTAACTGTGTAAATTGACTGTTTGCGTTTTCAGTTAGACGTAGCCTGTAAATTGGTTTGTTTGTTTTCAGTGAAAGTGACTGGACTGTGACATTTGAAAACGATAGTATAAGTAATTGACGGTCGTGTGTGACTGAAAAATTGGTGAAGTGTTGTGGGATCTTTTTGGAGAGGTTTTAGTTGTTTAGCGCCAAAGATATAAAGGTAAGATTTTTTTATTTACTTACTTTAAAAACATATAAACGTATCATATTTTTCTACCAATTTATTCCATTCAAAAAATTACGTATCCATTTTTCTAAACCTTTTTACCCATAACCCATTGCGGGTTCCCTATAACAGACATCAACGGGTTCGGGTTTCCGAGCATACGCGCTTACTGTAAGGGATGAGCTCTACAAAGTATTTTTTTTTTTTGGTTTTTTATTTAAATGACTTATCTCGTATTATTTAAATCATTGGTTAAAATAAGACCTGGCAATATTTAATGAGAAATGCGTGGTTGTCACAATAAAACTAATGTTTGAATCGTTAGTTCAAGAATCAAAAATGTCGTTAAATTCATGATTGCGATTGAAATATTATAAGGATTATAAAATAAACAATAACACGTGACGTAGGGACAGTTTAGTACCCAAAGCAAATAGGTATTTTTGTAGGAACACCATAACTTATTTTTGTAGATTATCCAATTTTAACGTTAATACTTTCGACAAAAACGGCAAACACTCGATGAGTAGGTATTCAATTAAAATATATTTCGCCTATTCTATTTTTCGTCAAGTTTTTATTTGAAAATACGATACTTTTATTAACTTCTTGTTTAATTATTTACAAACCTGCATTTAAAGACCGCAGTCTTGATCACCAGTCAACAGTCAATCCGGATTTTATTAAAGATTAACTATCTAACAAAGTTTTATGATTATGAATCTAGATAACTATTTCAAGTCTTACATCTCTAGTTATTTTAATTACACACTAGAATCATGATGTGTTTTTTTTTTAAATTGATACTTAAATATTATATTCCTAAATTTTATTACTTATATATACCTACGCGTTCGGGTTTGCACTCGTTTTACTCATTAGCTTTTGCCCCGTGACTTTCCCCGCGCTGTTTTATTTTGAAATATAAAGTAAAACCTAAGTCAGTCGAGAATAATATACTTTTCTATGAAAGGGAGATTTATCTTATTCAAAGCAGAACTTTAAAGTGTACTTCCCACAACCTTAAAAAAAATAGATTAATAATTATCAGGAGGCCAATCTCACACCAATCGACCTAGGCGCAAACTATTAGTTACTGAAAAAGAAATTAATAGATATTTATTCAGTAAATAAGCTGCACGGGCACTTTACGCGTCAAAAATCTACCAGCGCTTCCCAAGAGGAGGCCACTGCTAAGAGGAAACGCCGCAAATACAACATATCATGCAGGAAAATGTATTTTGTTACTAGTATCAATATTTATCTGATCTCTACCTTATATTACATGCCGACAACCGAGGTTAGAGACTAAAATATGTATCCTTATAAATGTTAAATTCTTTATTCAATAAATACTTTTAAATAAAAAAACAAGTTCAATAATAATAAAATATAACACAACTAACCTATAATTATATTTATGTTTATAAACATCATTCATAAGAGCTAGAGATCTGAAAGCTATATTTACCAAGGGACAAAATAGTCATTCATTTATTTAAAACCATTTTTTAAAAAAAACTTCATGTTGGTGAGTGCGCATCTTTGCGCGTCCTTCAAAAAAAGATCCCGAGGAATTGTGAACCTTTTTTCAAGGTTGTGAAAAAGAAGTGATATCAAATTTCACTATCGTCATTATAATATACGATTACATAATATTATTATGTTGTTCGATTTATTGTGTGCGAATGATCATCACAATTTTAATACATATTTTTTATAAATGACATTATAGTAACAACTACTTTTAAGACCAATATTAGAAAAAAAAACCTCAATTAATTAGTTCTATCTACAACTTCAATCAAATTAAATACACTTAAAGTACAATAGAGTACGAAAACCTAAAACGTAACTTCAGGTCATTCGTACAAACAAACATAAGTCACGCTGACCCTCTTAGAATCAATTGAACAATTGACCATTATGTTCATAATAAGTTATTAAAAAGTATAAAACTGGAGACAATGTCCCGTGGGAAGGATTCCCACGCGTGGGCCGATTATGATAAGCGCACGCGCAAAAAACGCTTAAACGTATGTGACACGCGAACAATCACTATTGTCGAAACATACTTGGGCTAGGTAGCTCGAAAACAACAATAAACTTTGAAGGACTAGGGCTAGTGAACAACTTTAGCAGAAATTTAGTTATTTTCTCAGTAAATACCTAATGACCAAAAACAAACCTCTCGCTAGGATAAAGTCACCACTCTTCGCACTCATATAAGGTGGAGTGGATATCTTTCGTACTCTTCCCACTCATACAAAGCATAGACAGAAGCCGACTACAGCTCTGGCTGATCACTGGTGACTTTACACACACATTAACAATTAACGTTCTTTGAAGGACTAAGGCTAGTGACATTTTTATTTTAAAAAAAAATTACAATGATATGGTCTCAATTTTGATATCATACTTGAGTACGTAGTTTGTCTTTTTAAAGTATTGGTTAAGTAAAGTATAAACTAGAAAATCACTTATCAGGTATTTTTAATACAAGTTTATTTTAATGAAGGTAAAATTAAAGGAGAGCCTTGGGAGAGGCCTATGTCCAGCAGTGGACGTCTTCCGGCTGACATGATGATGATGATGATGATGAAAATTAAAAGCATGTACCTAAATTGAACGGAAAACATCCGCATTATTTGAAGTGCTGCAAAATGCCAGGTTCTTTCTCCGTCTTTATTCTTCATCCTGTTGTAATGTGCAATATGTTGAGTTCAGAATAAAAAACGCGAAGGAATACAGATTATCTGTACCAATATAAAAAATAACTCTACTGCGTCAGGTATAAAGGTTGGTTAAAAGGTTAAACGGGAATTTTAATTTTAAATCTAGGTCAAAAGGTTAAAGTTTTTTTAAAGGTAAATTTACCCCTTCGAACCGACTTCCTATTTGTGCGATATAAAAAATGTCCTTTCTTATTCAAGTTTGAGTTTGAGCTCTATTTTTTTTTATTATGAATATGAAATTGTCCTATATTTTTGACTTTTAACACATTAACATATAAAGATGTCGTTTTTTAAAAACCTTTAGGTTTTTTAACACTATTTGTAGTTTTCCTAAACGTATCCAGTCCCATCTTAAGCCTTCGATAAGACAACTCAAAGGTACTTATACAGAGAAATACATACATACATGACTACATACAAATATTATTGGTTCCTAATCAAACCCTGAAATTACTAGCATAGAGGCATTTCACCTTAGTTAGTATTGGCCACGCTGTCTTGTGATGGTAGTCTTAAGAATGTCAAAGTCTCAGTTCCCACTTACCATAAGGTTCGATTTCTTTTCTTGCCATGAAAAAACTCATACGCAGGTTGATCAACGCTCCAAAAGGGTAGCTCTATATATCCTTATTATTTGCTATCGATAGCTAGTAACCATGGTAACAATTAGAAGCTAAACAGCGGTTATGTGATAATGGTGGGAACGGTGTCGGCACCGGCGGCGCGGAGCGTGCCGCCAATTATACGTACGGGCCGCCAGCTCCGCGTACCTCTTGTGTATAGGAGAAAAAAGAAAAACTAACGCCATAACAGTTTATATGGTTCATCTTTAAACTGCCTACGCAGCTAGCGGTCCTGGGTTCAAATCCCGGTAAGGGCAGATATTTGTCCCTGGTACTTGGATGTTTTCTATGTAAGTATGTTTCTTTATAATATAATTAAGTTTATTGTTGTCTAGTACCCTTAGTACAAGCCTAGAGCTTACTTTGGGAGTAAGTCTTGTGATGTTTATTTATTTATAATACTTTTAGAAATAGGTTATGTGTTTAGGTACTAGACTATTATTTATAAATATGCGGGCATTTTAATATTGAATAACACTGACTTAAATTTGTAGACTATAAAGCTAGAGGTCTGGAATTACATTCCCGGTAAGGGAAAAATGTGATTATAATCAGCATTACAATTTGTTAAGGAGTATTGAATTATTTGGGATATAGTTTCTCTATATAAGTGGGTACGTTTACCAGCGTCTAGTATATAGGTATACCATATATACTATGCTTGTAAATATACAAGGCTAGGTTAATTTGCGACTAGGCCAATTTGTTTAAGACTGTCTCTTGGTAATTATTTATTTAGTTCAATTTGAGATTTCATATTTCAACATTGTTTAGATGAATGCTTCTCGTGTTATTATTATAAAGTAAAGCTTTAATTTTCACTGTAATTTAATCTGATTTTTTTTAATCAAATTGGTCGTTAATGATTTCTTTTTATAGATAATAATTCCTTGTGGATTATTTTATCCCTTTAAAAAAACAGGGGGTACCTAACTAAAGATAAATAGATATTAATTTAAGCTCAAGTTACGGGTAAATCAATGGTAAGATTTACCTAAGACGGGGGAAAAGATTAGAAGGATTAAGATTAAGTTACCAAGAAAGTATATCTTTAAGACTCTTTTAATCAATGAATAGATAATCAAATTCACGCGAACCACTTTAATCTTGAGCCCGAAGCTATAATCCGTGCAAAATTAAAAGCTTAATGATAATAAAATAACGGTAACGGTTGCGGGTGGTAGGACCTTGTGCAGGGTCCGTCCGGATCGCTACCACCATCTTATCCATTAACCTCCCGCCAAACAGCAGTGTTCGCATTGTTGTGTTCCGGTTTGGGGATATGACAACCGGTGTAATGACTAGCATAGAGGCATTTCATCTTAGTCCTCAGAGTTGGCAACGCATTTGCAGTCTTAGGCTTGCAATCTTGTGAATGCGAATGTCTATGGATCACAGTTTCCGCTTACCATCAGGTGGTCTGTGTGCTCGTTTGCCTTCTCTATGCCCTAAAAAAAAAAAAATAATAATAATAATACCCACGAAGTTTTACCCGAGTAATATTATTTTGTAACCTGAATGTAATCAACAAGTTGTTAGAGTTGTTGGTAGTTCTGTAGCTCTGCCTATCCCACTCTGGAAATGAATGCATCAGTTTATGTATGTACGTATGTTATTATTTTCTGTTTTTTTTAATGCTGTGCTCTCTTCTTGGGAAGTACTGGTTATGAGTTTTGACGTGCAAAAGTGCCCGTGCGGACTTTTAAAATAACAATGACGTCAGTACCATCTATGAGATCGTTAGCAAAAATGCCATATATATATAGTTCAAAGATATTTTAAAATTAGCGCGAATCATCAGTAAGCCATTAACGTTTAAAAAATAACGGTTCCAAACCTTTTCTAAGGCTAATTGCTCGTAATTAGTGACGACAGCACGAGTCAATGGTTGCGACATTCGGAAATTACGGACCTTTGAGCGGTTTCGCATCTCAATCCGAAACCGAAAATACACTTTGAACTAACCATCATACTTGGGCTCCATTCTACTTGGTGAAACTATATTGCTTTTGACATGTTTCGTATTTGAGAGAAATGTGGAGTAAAAGATTTAATTCAGCAGAAAGAAATTACAAATTAACGTCCAATTAAACGAGCTGTAGGTAGGCCTCCAACAAGACGGAGTGACAACCTCGTCAGGATCGCGGGACCGCGGTGGATGCGAAAAGCACAAGACCGGTCTGAGTGGAAAGCCTTGCGGAGGCCTATGTCCAGCAGTGGACGTCTTTCGGCTGACATGACGATGATGACCAATTAAACACATCTTATTTAAGACAAGTTCGACGGAGCTTCTATTCTGTTAAGGCGCTCTAACTCTGACCTATCCTAACCTAGCAGCTTGTTTCTTTTGCGGTCACAGGTCTAACCTAACCTAACCTACTTTTTTTTTTATGGCTTAGAGAAGGCAAACGAGCACACAGCTAGGCCACCTGATGGTAAATGGAAACTGTGACCCATAGACATTCGCATTCACAAGACTGCAAGCCTAAGACTGCAAATGCGTTGCCAACCCTGAGGACTAAGATGGAATGCCTCTTTGCTAGTCATTACATCGGCTGTCTTATCCCCAAACCGGAACACAACAATGCAAACACTGCTGTTTGGCGGTAGGTTAATGGATAAGATGGATTTTGTAAAGTATGAAATCAATCAGTTTGCCATGTTTTTGTTAGCTTTAGTAAACGGTTGTTTAAAGTGTCCTGGTAAAGATTGAAGGGGCATTCGAAGGTTCGGTCATTTGGAAAGGATGGATGAAAGAAGAATGACGGAAAAGAGTGAATGGGGTCTGAAGGTCGTACTTTTTCGAATCAAATCAGAGAAATACTGGAGAAGGGCGGAATTTAAGTACCCGAATTCGACGTGTGTGCATGACTCGATGTATGAATGTGGAAGAAGCGAAAGATATTTGTTAGGATCGTAGCAGCTGGAAAGAAGTGGTCACTGCCTACCCCTCTGGGAAACAGGCGTGGATTAATGTATGTATGTATGTATGTATGTATGCTATCGTATTTCTAACGTCTGTGTATATGTATTACTATAGTATCGTAGCGCCTAAATGGATGATTTGTACGCAGGTTTTTTTTTATTATTATTTTAATCGTGGGATGTTTCGGGGTTTCATGTACATCGGTTTTGCGGTTTAGGAGATAATAGCTTCTGCCCGTGAATTTGCGTGGATTTTGATTATCATTATTCCGGGGCGAAATTTAATTGCCTGTGTTAATGTGCTTTCTCTATTTTCAATTTCATCCAAATCCGTTTAGCCGTTGCAGCGTGAAGTAACGAACCAATACACACACACACACACACACACACACACAAATTTATAATATTAGTGGGATTAGCTCTGAAAGGTGGGGTCGCCATTTCTAGCGATTTTAATGAAATAGTTACACAAAAACACCGTTATAAGAAAATCACGAATAAAAAAAATGCCAACGGTTTTCCTCTACACCTTTTATAAACGACATGAAAAAGTTCGTTACGCATTTTCATTGAATGCCTCGTTTACGCAAAAACAGATTAAGTGCAAAAGCGCGGTGTGGATAAAATTTATCGATTTAACTTTTATCCTATTTCACAGACGCTATAAAAATACCCATCTAGAGCACCTTTAATTGAATAAATAAGACAACCTTTTTACCAAGGGTATAGGGTTTAAAATTCTTTACCGCTTGTTTATTTGTACACGTTAGTTCGTTCAGTAGTTCTACCTTAAATGGTAAATAAAGAACATTAATTAACTTAGACATTGGAACAACAAAAAATACTCGTTAATTGACTCGTTTACTTTCTGATCTGGATTATTGATTTGGGATTACTGCCTTTATATTTATAGTGTAAAGACATAAAATGTCGTGTGATGTCGAATTAAAAAATAAATGTGCAAGTATTACTAAAATTTAAAAGTCCGGTAGGAATTTAACTGACGCTAAGTTATACTTATGTCGCCATAAAACAACTTACTGAATATTGGTTAATCTTACGCTTGGAAATCTTTGGATTTCCAAGCTTGCCCTGGTATAGTCATCATCAATATCTTCGACAGTATTTATTAGGGTAAAAATTGCGCAGAGTGGACACAGGGAAATTGGAACCGTTTCGGCGGGAATAGTGATGAACTTCACAACCGGAGTATGAGTAAAAGAGGGTATATAGATTTTTTTATTAATAAATATAACTAAATTTAAGACTAATAATTAAATACCCGAGAAACGTATCACACAAATTATTTAGGCTAGGCCCTACGCCCTAGGCTTAAAGCTACGAAACGAATCTTAAATTTAAGCTTAAGAATTACTTTATGTCACAATTAAATTAGCTTAGCTTTTAGTAATGTGTAAATTTATGTGATTAGTTAAACCAGCAGCTCTGCCCCCTCACAAACCCTGCGTGATTTAAGGGGACAAACTTTTAAAACCTTCTGTAAGACTTTTATATTTATAATAAATTTAAAAAAAAAATTTGGCCATACCGGGAATCGAACCTGGGAACGCTAGCTTCGTAGGCAGGGTCCGTATCAACTAGGCTAACGCTAAACTACTACTAGTCCTAGAACATAATATTAATGTTCTAAGCACAAAACCACAATACTAGTATATGTCGAGTATCGCATTAGTATATAATATGCCCCGCGCACTGGTTCCCACGGGCTAATCGCCCCTAATAGCCGCTGCAGCCTGCATTTGCTAGGATATGCGGAATATACCAACATTTGGCTTGCAGGGATTTCGTTGCACCTCGCAAATGCAAGCCCTCGGGCGTTTGGATATAGACGCAAGGGAAATATCATTTTCTTCAGTTTGTAAATAACGGATATTTGACACTAAACGTGTCTTGATTTTTATTACAGGCTTTTATTAAGTTGTCCGTCAATATTTGCTAGTCAAATTTGAATATGTTCCTGTTAATAGAATGGACTGAATTTTAACCACATTATATGACGATCTGATGATGGAGTCGGAAGGTAGTCATTAGTTTCGTCTTGCTAAGCCATTATCTGCTTATCAAGACCAAACTAATGACGGCCACAATATCCTAATAATTAATTTTTGGACACAAACCTATGATAAATTAAGACTTCAGCATCTATTGTTGGTGCATGTCAGGTAAAAGATTCTAACATTGTATTGGTGCAATTATTGTGATATTTTTTTTTAATAAACGCATCCCAATACCCATTATTTTTACCGGGAATTGACAATAGAAATATGTTTCATATTGTTTTTAATTTATATCAAACAAAATTACTAAAAAACGACCTCAAATAATAACACTTTTTTAGGTACTACTTCAATTAATAATAATTTTTTTTTTTTTTTTTTTTTTATTTATTGTAAAGGGAAACATACAGCAGATATAATACAACTAAATTAACAAATGTCCTTAATTCATTAGCCAAAATAGTTTCCACCTATAGTTAATACATTAAATTTTGCTCAAAGAGTTAACATTATTATAATGAGTAAATATAATTAAGTAGAAAACATAAACTAAAACTACAACTTAAAACTAAATTTTGAATTTTGAGATATAAATTAGGAAAGTAAATTAGTAATCCAATAGTGAAAGAAACAAACAGTACCAATATACTTTAAAGTTTACAAATTATTCAATTATTTAATTATTTACCTTCTTAATTGCAGAAACAAATTGATGATACTTAAGTCCGAATAGGTCAATATGAGAATATTTCTTATTATAAGTATTGCATGCTCTCACGAGGTATCCATTCTTCACATATTTTTTATGGCTGAACGATGTAGAGAACAACTCTGTGGACCGAGTACGGAAGTTAGAACATCTAAATGATACTTTACTCAAGAGATTTTGAGAGTCAATCATATTGTTTAATAATTTAAATAGAAACGTCACATCCCTCTTCTCTCTTCGCATCTGAAGACTTTCAACGTTTTCTGGAATGAAAGACCCGAACTTATATTTCATACGACTAATGAATTTCTTCTGAATTTTCTCGATTGCATTCATATGAACCAAAAAGTAAGGATTCCACACAGTAGATGCCGTTTCTAAATGCGATCTTACGAAGGCATTATACAGAAGGAGCAATGTATTTGGATCTTTAAAATCTTTACTTTGTCGGAAAATAAAACCCAGCATTCTGTAAGCCTTTGACGTTATCTTATCAATGTGAGTTGTCAGCTGGACCTCGCTGTCAATGTATACCCCCAGATCCCTAACCTCATTGACCCGTTTCAGAGTTTGATTACCAATACTATAGTAAAAATTTAGAGGGTTTTTTTTACGAGTTAACGTTATTACGGAGCATTTCTCAATATTCAAAAAAATATTATTTTTAACGCAATATTCATTTAAGTTATCTAAATCCTTCTGCATATTAATACAGTCTGCTTCGGAACGAATAATAGTGAAAATTTTGGTGTCATCGGCATACAATAATACCTTAGAATGTAAGAAACAGCTAATAACATCATTTATGTAAATATTAAAAAGAAGTGGACCTAAATGGGAGCCCTGGGGGACCCCAGACGTGATTGGAATGAAACTAGAAGTATGCCCCTTAACAGTTACAGCCTGAGTTCTATCCCGCAAGTAGGATGTAAGCCATCGCAGTAGGTCGCCGTGAATCCCGGCCCGTTCTAGTTTATTTATTAAAATAAAATGGGAAATTTTATCGAACGCCTTCGAATAGTCGGTATAAATAGCATCTACCTGACAGTTCCTGTCCATTGCGCATAGGACATAATCCAGTAATTCGCATAGATTTGACTCCGTACAGCGTTTATTAATGAAACCGTGCTGCTGAGATATTAACATTGGTCGTATTGTTGGAAATAAGGTATCGTATATAATTTTTTCCAATAATTTAGGAAGAACTGATAATTTAGATATACCACGATAATTTTTGATGTTGTGTTTATCCCCACTTTTAAATACCGGAACTACGAGTGATTTCTTCCAAAGTTTAGGTAGTACTCCTGAATTTAAAGAACAATTAAACAATATACACACTGGTAACGCCAGGGTTCCACTACAACGCTTCAAAAACACGGGATGAATGCCATCAGGGCCACTGCCCTTCGAGTCCTTTAATGACTTCAAATGTTTTTCCACTAAGGTTAACGTAATTTGGACGGTATTGATTACGCAGGCTGCAGAATTATGGTCAGGCTGGATATTATTAGCTGCACCAGTCGGCTCAAAAACTGAGTGGAAGAAGTCATTAAATAAGTTGGCTATACCTAGCCCTTCAGTTGCTGTCTTGTTTTCCAAAAATAGAGTTTCAGGTATACCACTATTGTTAGTTCTAGACTTAATAAAAGACCAAAAAGATTTTGAGTTAAATTTTATATTATTTTCGGCCCTAGATATAAATAAATTATAACAAGAGATTTCCATGATTTTAATTTTGAAACGTAGATTAGAGAAAGCATCATAGTCGGCCGACCTGGCATAGATTTTCCACTTTTTATGTTTTTTATTTTTTTTCTTAATTAAATTTATAAGTGAATGGGAGTACCATGCAGGGTATTTGCTATTGTTAGTTTTGATAATTTTAGATGGAACGAACTCATCAACTATTTTATTAACTATAGAATAAAAACTATCAACAGCAACGTCAATGTTGTTTGTATCCAAATGAGACTCCCAATCGATTTGCCTTAGCTTCGAATTAATAACGTCATAGTCGGCTGCAAAGAAACGGCGAACCATACGTTGGGCAGGTTTTAGGTGACACTCAGTCGAACCGATAACAGTCGTTACGCAAAAGACTGGGTGATGAGTGTCGATCGGTACTAAATAATCTAAGTATTAGTATTTTTTTAAAATGAAAATCACCACAAATTTTTTCAAGCACAAACTGTATATTATGTTTCTAACAAACATATTGATTCCGAACCTTCTAGAATGCTTCCCGTTAATTCCGTCCGCGGTCGCATTGTTAACATTACGGGATACGTCCGGAACGTCTTCATAGGTCGTGATCGGACGGCTTGCCGTATTTGGGCCGTGGTCTTTGATAGCAGACATTTGCCTGTGCGCACTTTGTATGATAATACGGTGTTTGTTTACTAGTTTAATTGACCCCCAATAAAAAATAAGGGGTGTAATCTATTTGTATATAATAGCATGTGTGTGTGTAAACTCTTTATTGTGCAGTCGGGTTCATAAATATGTGACACAACACAGAAACAGAAATTAAAATATAATATTTACAGTAAAGGAATGTATTAAGGCAAACTTAACCCTTTAAGGGATCTCTTATATATATATCTCAGATAAATATAATGTGGCAACGAGTACAAGTACAAAAGCAAAGTTCACAGAAAACTGCGTGCATCAAATTTTAGACGTTTTTTAGAATTAATAATTACCGAAATATAGGGTTTTTTATATCCTAGTGGTAAAATATTATGGAATATTTGAAAATTGATCCACTAAGGGTTTAAAATAGAGGGAGTAGCGGGAAACTAATTGTAACTTAACAGGATTGTGAAGTAAACCTCCATTCAAAATGCGAAAACGTTTCTCTTCCCTTAAAACTCGTCCGATACGATTTTTGGATATGTTGTAGATATCATTTAAAACTATGTTTGTATGTTTTCTTTTCCAAGATTTTTTTTTTAACCTAAAAACAGAAACGTACAAATCGGACTTTATTTATGGGGTTTGAAAGGTTATTTTTACAGGTTAGATTATTTTTTGACAATCATCTTAATGGGGTTTTATGAACATCGCTTGCGCCGTTTTAGGAACCACTTATGAAAGAATGGGTCAGCGTTATATTGGTTAATTAATCTATTTAACTGCCGCGCTCAGACACATCAATTAAATTTAACGCTTGTTTAGTGGCGTGTTGTCTTATTCCATTGCTATTGCGAAAAAAGTGACAGCAGCATATTTAAGCATTAAGTTTTTACACAAAACAGTTTACCCTTTTACCTCCCCCAGGAAACAATGTTCGCGTTGTATTGTATTGAGACGGTAACCCACAAACTAAGTATCGGTGCCAAAAAAACTAAACTTAGTTTATGTTATGACATCGGCTATTTTCCGATTTCAGCCACATTATTTATTTAGTTGTGGAAGAATAACACACATACACCGTTGTTTCATTGCCATCGGTTGTGGTCGTGACTCATCTGATATGCAAGGTCAGTTATATTTTATACTAATTGTAAGCTTTTTAATGAATATTCAAATTTTTAAGCCCAAGGCTTTAAATGGTTACACGTCTGATTGATAAAAAACACGTGTTTTGTAAACTTCATTAATATAAGCAATTATTTCACTGGTTGAAATTGTAAGAAATAGATAGATCAAGTTTATAGATTGAAAAAGTAATCATTATTCCTACATTCTGGGATTTAATCTTCAATTCTAAGTTCCAAAAGAATTAATCCATTTAATAATGCAAAACGAATCAATTCGACGATACGATAAAAAAGTAAAACAACTCGTAATGTTTAATTAACGCCTTCTTCGCTCCCACATTTCGGATCCTTACTACACTACACGTTTTCAGTGACGTTCACTTTTGACAGATAATTAATAAGGAAGTAATTAATAACCTCTTTTTTACAGTCTGTCATTTAATTAAAATCCGATGATCCGTCAGGTCAGACAATTATTTAGGAGCGTGTAAGTGAAAACAACAGGTTAGACAATACGCCGATTCTATTAATTATTTTTTTGTCGGGTTCTGTAAGTTTTTTTTACTATTAATTGACTAGAACATGTTCAACATCTTGTAACCAATGTATCTTTAAATATTAAAGTTTGATTTTAGGACATTGTAACGTTAGGTTTAACAACAATTAAACCTAAAAATGGATTTAGCCTTTTAGGTAATTTAAATTTTAGACTACAATTTTAGATCAATATTGCTTTAGCAGAAAAAATATGTATTTATGCAAAAAATCTCTATGCTATTCAATATTATTTTAGGACATACAATATTAGACCAATATTGCTTTAGCAGAAAAAATATGTATTTATGCAAAAAATCTCTATGCTATTCAATATTATTTTAGGACATACAATTTTAGACCAATATTGCTTTAGCAGAAAAAATATGTATTTATGCAAAAAATCTCTATGCTATTCAATATTATTTTAGGACATACAATATTAGACCAATATTGCTTTAGCAAAAAAAATATGTATTTATGCAAAAAATCTCTATGCTATTCAATATTATTTTAGGACATACAACTTTAGACCAATATTGCTTTAGCAGAAAAAATATGTATTTATGCAAAAAATCTCTATGCTATTCAATATTATTTTAGGACATACAATTTTAGACCAATATTGCTTTAGCAAAAAAAAATGTATGTATGCAAAAAATCTCTATGCTATTCAATATTATTTTAGGACATACAATTTTAGACCATGCGAAGGGCACCCGCACAAAACATACTAAATACTAAACATTTTAAATTTAGTAAACTTACCACCTTAATATCTAGTCGTGATAATAGATTTGTGACATTTTCGTTGTTCAATCATCCGTCTTCGGTGTACAGTTTGAACTTGGCCTGCTTTTTTGTGCCCACTCACCCCAAGTAGCCCGAGAGCTTTATAAACCATTAGTTACAATACGACGGCCAGTTAGACACTATTAATTATAATTAACTCTGAAACTTATTAAAGTTCAGACTAAGCCATAAGCGGTAGCGATTTTGATTTGAAACTAATTCGGAAAGTGTTCAGACTATATTCCTAAAATATTGGCAAAAGAGCACGAGTAATAGCATATAATAATGAGTTAAAACTCAAGAAACAAACAGTAAGGAAACGAAAACGTATTATTTTATTAAAAGTTTAAACATAAAAACTTCCACAAAGCACTAAAAGATTAAAAACCGATTGAGTGATTGTATACTTTTTCACCAGCACATAAAATGTTAGGATTTTTAAAATTTGTCTTGACTATTGCTCTGCAGATTGGTTTTCGTACTCCAAAATTTTAACGAAATTTCAGCGTTAAAAACAATCAGCAATGACATTTATAAAACGCCCTGGCTTCTAGTTATCCCCCGCTACCGCTTGATTGCCGCGCCATCTACCTTTCGAAGACGATTCTTTACGTTCGCATGACCTCTTGCGTCACTGTCCGATCTCTAATTGCGCTGCGCCAAAATTTAAGGTGTACCTTACCTCACTCACGCGCACCTCGCACATACCGCCCACAAACTGCATTCCAAACAAAAAAACACCTTACCAGCTAAAAAATAAGAATTAGCTTAATCATTTCAAGTGCATTTTTATAATTGTAGTTCATATGTCAAACGTTGATATTTAATTTGTCAATGTTTCCGATGACAGCTCGGTTATTACTATCTTTTTTTCTCGAAAGTGTTATGAGTGGGACGAATGGTGAAAGATGGTTCTGTTATGTCGAGGGACCGACAATAAATCCAAGTCCAATTATGCTGTATTTGAATATATTTATGGGTTTCGAGTGGATGATTTTTGATGTGTCAGCGGAAATTGTCAAGTCACTTGTCACTTGTGCGTTGCTTAGTATATTTTAGATGATCTTGGGCCATTGGCAATAAATATATTATTAACATAGCAACGTGACTTTAAAAGTGACATTCTGTTGGTTTTTAAATCATTAAAAAGAAAATATGTATGAAATGACTAACGAGTAAATAACAAATTTAGAGCTAAATCGTGATATGGCTACATATTTTTGTGTAGTATTTTATTTATCTAGCTTTTTATTGAATAATTGAACATAAATAAAAATATTTTTTAGTATTCCATTCCTGTACAATTTCAATACAATAGGTACACTTTTGGTTGCTGCATCATCTAATTCTTCACTTTCAAACTCGCATTAGACGTATTTAGACATAAGTTTAAAAACAAAACATACTTGTTATGTTTGTTTTATTAAGTCTAAAACTTTCCAAGTTTTCATTTTAAGCTTCAGAACATAACATTGCGGCACATGCACATGCAACGCATGCACTTCGCACTTTACGATACGTTTTAGAACGCACCTAAAATGTGAACCATCAAAATACAATAACGGCATATGCATTCTGTCTAACGGCGGCGCCGGATTGTCTACATTCTTCGGCTGTTTACTCTGTACGACGGGTCGTGCCGTGGTCGTTTCGTAGATCGTGTCGTTGTGTAGTCGTTTTGGGTATTAACTTTGCATTTATTTATTTTTTGCATTTAATTATCCTTAAGTGTATGACTGCCGAGAGACGCTTACCTTGCTTATTTAATAGATTAAATAAAAATAAAAACATTCAATTGAAATGGTTCTTAGCTAGAATTATGAGAGTTATATCAAAATGTAACCTTTATTTATTATAATAATCAATAAATAAATATCAGTGGACAATATCACACCACGGACCGGAAGACGGGCTGTAGGTGGGCCTCCAACAAGATGAAGTGACGACCTCGTCAGGATCGCGGGACCGCGGTGGATGCGAAAAGCACAAGACCGGTCTGAGTGGAAAGCCTTGGGGGAGGCCTATGTCCAGCAGTGGTCGTCTTTCGGCTGACATGATGAATATCACACCAATTAACCTATGCCTAGGTTTCTACTTTGGGTACTGGACAACGATATAAATACTTATAAAGCTTCAAGCAGCATCGGTGTCAGGGAGTCGTAGCCATGTCGTTTTTAGTTGCTTTCTTTTGCCTTCATGAAGTACGTGAGGAAATCAATAGGAAAGGGAAGTACAATCGTGGAGTTGTTCCCGGCCGAGATGGTAATTTATGTCTGTGAAAAAAATTATTATTAAACATTTTTATGAGCCAGGAACAAATATTCGCGCTCATCACACAAAAATCTGCCATGACCGGGATTTGAACCCAGGACCGCTAGCTTCACATTCAGGGTCACTACCAACTAGACCAGCGCGTCGTCCTCGTTTATACCCAATAACGCCTTTACGATGTTCCTTGAATTTTATTACATTAAATCGTTTCAGTTTACTTCTTCTACGATTCATTCCCCTGCAACGCAAATCTTGTTCAAACAAAGTGCACAATCATAAAAAGAATAGTTTTAACGCTCAACAATAAGACACAGTTTTAAAAAACATGTCGCCGTGTCATAACAACACGCAACGTATAAACAGCCGCAATAAGAAGCAATAAGTCGTATGACATTTACTATTGAATTTCAGCTTTACGAGCTGCGCCTGGGCCGCAGCGCGCGCATTGTACTGTCAATCTCGCACATTCACCTGATGATTTCTACTCTATTTTATTATTAATTGTGACATTCCTTTTGCTAATGCATTGAAAATCATGACGTTTATAATCTACACGAAACGTTTCACAAGTTAACTGATAACCAGTGGATACTGAATGCTAAATATGCGTTGTTATGTTTGAAAATTAACCTCAATATTCATAAACGGACAATAAACCTATTTAAGGTAAGCTTGGTCACCTTTTATTACATTGAAATGTCAGAGATAAGGCCGCAACAAATCTTAAGAAAGACAACTATAAACAAAGTTTTTTTTTGCAATGTGAAGGCACGCGAGCACTCAGGCCACCTGATGGTAAGTGGGATCTGAGACCCATGGACATTTGAAATCTCAAGACTACAATCTCAAAACTGCAATCCTTAGACTTTAAATGCGTTGCCAAACCCGACGACTAGAATGGAATGCTTCTATACCGGAATTTCACCGGTTGTCTTAACAGAGCAATGCAAACACTGCTGTATGGCGGCGGGTTAATGGATAAGATGGTGGTAGCGATCCGGACGGACCCTGCATAAGGTCCAACCACCACTAAACTTAGGGGTTTACTTATTAAATTAAATATGTACTTCGAAAACATCTAGGACCAAATACTGGCGGTCATCACACAAACAAATGGCATTACCGGTAATCGAACCTAAAACCGCTGGCCTAAGCAGGGGTCACCGCTATTTAGTCTAACTGCATCCTCAAACATCTTGACAAAATCTGTATTAGCTCATCAAAATATATTCGTAATAGTACAATACCATGGTATACATAAAATCTATTCCATAAACAAACATAAACGTAGTAAAGTGCGCCAATTAGCGGAGACAATGCGGCCGTGACGTGACGTCGGCGCGCGCGCAGGTAATTACGCGCAAGATCAAGGTTGCCCGAGCAAGTTAGGGGCGGAGGCGGGGGCCTGGTGGCGTGTACTTTAGTACTTTGGAATAGGAAAATCGTTTAAATATGATATTTTCACGATATATCACCTGGATTAATAGCCTGGATTGGCGTGCATTAGGAGATGCCTTTGTCCAGCAGTAGACTAATACGGGCCTAATGAGGATGATCACTTGGATTAAATGGTGAACTTTACAAATGACCAAAGACTTATGCACTAAAAATGTCACCATTATTAAGGAACTTACTTGTACCATTGCATAAAGAAAGAAAGATATTCAAAAAACATCTCCAAAATTATATAAATTACGTTTTATTTTACCTTACTAAGTGACAAAACATGACATAAAGACCACTTTACACACGGTAAAACTCCAATGAATCCATTATGCATTGATTTTAAATGTATGAACTCAAATCGTGGATGGTTTTGAATATGACTACTAAGGTTTTATACGATTATTTATAAACAAAACAATACTATTATTATCAAACAATGGAACTAACAAGCCAAAACGCTACAACTTAACTCAGCCGCTTATAATCCTCCTATGAAAAATCGCTTATTCCCACCACTTGTGCCAGCCCCGTATCGCGCGGGAACTGGAGCGCGTTTTTACTTTTACCCGCGCGTTACGCGTAACGTCACGGCACGTGAACGCGCGCGTTAGCGTAGCACGCGTCATCGATCAAAATACCGATAAATGTGGTCAGCCAAAGACTTGATCGATAAGATAAGTCTATCAATAGGATATCAGACAATGGCTTTATTCTACTAAGTAAAACTATATAGCTTTTGACACGTTATCGTATTGTCATTATTATAGACAGTAATGGCGGCAGAATTAACAACAATAAAATAGCAATACAGCTTTACCAATTTTAATAGAGCCCTAGATAAAATATTCTATCCTGACCACGTTATGAATCCTGAGAAGGTTTTACACAAAATGACTCGTACGGTTACGGACAGTAATTTGCAACCCATTTAAAAAAAAAGCTGCTTGTCATTAGAGATGCCAAGTCGATTCAACTGTGCTGTAGAATGTCAGCTGGGTGACAAAGTTAATGGTTGGACTGTACATATTTCCTTTATATCTGGCGGGTTACCATGTAAGAGAAAAAGACTGCCGTGTGCGATAGCTTTGTCCCTTACGCTGATCCTAAACTGAATTGCTTAGCCATATCATGGAAACGTTAAGAGTATGGTATTAACACGACCACACTTATGACGTTATAATGTAACCGACATAGCCCGAAGAATCGCTAAACTGAAGTGGCAGTGGGCGGGGCACATTGCTCGCAGGACTGATGGCCGATGGGGTCAGAAGATTCTGGAGTGGCGTCCGCGGACCGGACGACGAGCTGTAGGTAGGCCTCCAACAAGATGGAGTGACGACCTCGTAAGGATCGCGGGAGCGCGGTGGATGCGAAATGCACAAGACCGGTCTGAGTGGAGAGCCTTGGGGGAGTCCTATGTCCAGCAGTGGACGTCTTTCGGCTGACATGATGATGATGATGATGAATGTAAGTATACTGTATATACATTTTCATACAAGCTATCATTTTGACACTTACAACCGTCGGTACGGTACTGTATCGTATTTAAAGTCGACCCTTTGAATTGAAAGACCCTTTTTAATGATTTACTTATTTTATGACGCGCTAAGAGTAAGTTGTTTTAACTTAGTAATTTTTTTAAAAGATGGAATTCCAATCATTTATTTTGTTTTACCAATTGTTTCTCTATTCCACCGAATCCGTATTGCTTTTGATATGTTATCTTATTCATCCAAATAACCTTTAAAAACTTCATTGTCATCATGCTAATCAAAACACGACCACAGCAGGAGTGTTATTCCCTGAAAGTAGTTTCAAGCTATCTTGGAGCTAGAAAGGAGAAGGCACACGTTCACGCAGAGCACCTGGTCGTAACTGGGATCCATAGGCATTTAAATTTTTATAACGACAATCCTGACTCCAAATAACATGTGTGTGTGTGTGTGTGTGTGTGTGTTACATGAAGTTTTTTATTATTATGTCTTTACCAATCACGGGACTATGGGAGTCCCGGACCTTTGGAAGGCGTACATGGAGCCGAAGCCAACACGCAGAGGCCCTTTAGACAAGTTTAATTTAGTAAAGTTATGGGACACCAACCGGCGATTGTCCCTGAGTTCAAACTAAAGAAGTATGCTCCCACGGACAACCACCGGTCGGTGTAAAGACTATTTAAGAAGGATGGGAATACTAATAATAGGTTCTATGAATGAACTGATATGGATTGAGACGACGCGCTGGCCTAGTTGGTAGTGACCCTGCCTACGAAGCTAGCGGTCCTGGGTTCAAATCCCGGTAAGGGCAGATATTTGTGTGATGAGCGCGGATATTTGTTCCCGAGTCATGGATGTTTTCTATGTATTTAAGTATATATTTCTCTATATAAGTATTTATATCGTTGTCTAGTACCCATAGTACAAGCCTAGAGCTTAGTTTGGGACTAGGTCAATTGGTGTGACATCGTCCCCTGATATTGATATTGATATTGATATTGATATTGGTGAACTAGACTATTGATGAAACTACGGCGCCTGCCTGGCCAATGCTAATTACTTTGGTTTAAATGGCAGGCGGTGACTCGCCAACTCAATGGAATGGACCTCCCGAAATAGCCACATATATATAGCAGCAGGGAGGCAACAGTTCCAGAGGGGCTAAGGGTGGAGAGGTGCTTCTGGACTTTAAACGACCATAAGGTGCCCACTCACCACTTATGCAACACATCCACCCTTCGAGCATATAGCTCTTGCGCCTCCACTCTGACCGGCCAATAAAGGCAAGCCAGAGGTGAGGGTCTGTTCCTCGTCATTGCACACCGCAGCCGGCCGGTTATTATTATTATTATCTTTGCTAAAATCTGAATTATATATAGAGCAATCTTGTTTAACCATGTCTTAGTGGAAACTGTTGAGGAGTAGGACGCATGTTTTGTTTAAGGTCAAGAAAGTAAGTTTCTTATGTACGTTTTACTCTGTTTGTTTCCAAATAAAAACATAAACATAAACAAATGCGTTGGCAACCCTGAGGACTAAGATGGAATGCCTATAAGCTAGTAATTTCACTTAAATAGAGAATGCATGCTCTTAAATGTTTCTTGTACGCTCTGAATGGACAAATTAATCTCGCTGGTTAATGATTCGCCCATCTGGATCTACACTGAGGTCCTCCCCAAAAATTTCCACTTTGATTGTTTCTGTTATATTATAACTTAAGAACATAAAAAACCATGTTATGTTCTTATTGCCGTCTGTGGAAAAGGTCAAATAATATTGCTATGATTATTAGTTTTTGTACATTAGCGCTCTGATTTGATTAATTTTAAGTTCTTTCGATCTTGACCTATGAAATGTTAATGAAATTTAAAGCAAAGGACAAGTTGTGGTCGGAACGTGCTTAAAAAACATTTCCTACTTAATTTATGAATGAAGACAAAAAGTTTAACCACAGATTGTAGTATTATTGACCACAAAAATGGGTATCGTTGTGGTTTTAGTATAAACTTTTTACTAACTTTACTTGTTTTAGACGGTTAATTTACTCTAAAAATAAACTAAAATTTGCATAAAAATATAATGTTACATTATAAATAAAACGCAAGAAAGAACGTGCTTTAAAAATATCCCAACAAAAACAAACGAACCACGTCACGTTCTTAATTTAAAATGCACAGACTCAAAATACAATGTCTTCTTAAATGATAGCCAGCCAGCAACAAAAGACTCCATCGTGAGTTAAAACACACGCTACCAACGTTACGGTTCGTAAAGGCTAAACACACGAGTGATCCAATTCCCTGGATAATGGTTTATAGCCCGTGCATGGCGTCTTCATCGGATGGTTTGTATTACGAAATGCAGCTTGTAGGGTCACGACCTTGTTTCCAAGGGATGTGTACGAGTAATGCTGGGATTATTTATAATAGTTTTCATTTTAGTTTTGAGGTTAGATGTAAAAATATAGACAGTGTTTTTAATGGCTTATCAATGGAGTTTCCTTTTAGTTATTGTATAAATAGCTCTTCGTTGATCTTAACAAGGGAATAATGTTTTATTTCGGGATAAAAGCTATGCTATCTTCCGTATTTCATCTAAATCCGTATAGCTGTTATAGCATGAAGAAGTAATAAACATACTAAGTTATACACACAACTTTCGCTCCGTCCGCATAGAATTCGTTTATCGCAGGTAAAAACTATCTTGTCGTTATTCGGGGTTTATGGAGATGCCATACAACATTTTATAGTAATCGATTTCTCGGTATAGCCGTCAGAGCATAACAGACAGACATAGGTAGTTACTTTCGTATTTATGATGTTATAAGATTTATAAGTAAGCATAGTAAGTATAGATATATAAGTGTGATTCCTAAAGTTCATGTGTCAGTCAAGTGTCTGTCTAAAAAAATTAAAGTTTTCATTTAGGGTTTAGTCAGTATTGCACTACTTTAAACGTCCGTTAGTTTTAACAAACAGTAAGTTTGTTATATATCACCATTTTCTGTCGTTACGTATCAAACTAACAATAAGAACAGTTCCATCTGTCTCATAAACTCATTTATACACCTTCCTCGCGTTCGCCTTTAAATTCCAAACATGATGTCCAAACAAATCACTATCCGTGATCTCCGAGTATGCCATCGACAGAGCCTCAGCGGATCTCGTGTCGTGTCGTGAGACTGCGGACACGCGCCCCGAACACGGTTGAACTTTGCATGGAATCGGAACATAAATTTATTTGTGACATGTTTGTGAGGGTAGAATTAGTTGGTCGATTATTTAAGGAAATGCTGTTTATTGTTGAATACTATTTATGCTGAAGACAAAATAGGTATCAGAGTATCAAAAAATGAATAGACCTAGTACCATAATAAGCCTTAGGCTTGTACTAAACTAGACAACGATAATTTTTTTTTTTTATGGCATAGAGAAGGCAAACGAGCACACAGGCCACCTGATGGTAAGCGGAAACTGTGACCCATAGACATTCGCATTCACAAGATTGCAAGCCTAAGACTGCAAATGCGTTGCCAACTCTGAGGACTAAGATGAAATGCCTCTATGCTAGTCATTACACCGGCTGTCTTATCCCCAAACCGGAACACAACAATGCAAACACTGCAGCGGGAGGTCTGTGGATAAGATGGTGGTAGCGATCCGGACGGACCCTGCACAAGGTCCTACCACCCGCAATTATACTTATATAGATAGATATATACTTAAATACATAGAAAACATCCAACTCTCAGGAACAAATACTCGCGCTTATCAGACAAATATCAGCCCTTACCGGGATTTAAACCCGGGCCCGCTAGCTTCGAAGGTAGAGTCACTACCAACTAAGCTAACGCGTGCTATGACTATGCGTAAAAGTCGAAGGTGGTTAGGTTAGGTTAGGTTAGGTTAGGTTAGGCAGACGGCTGGGGCTGCCGGAAGGCGTCGTGGGCTGAGCTTCGGCGGTTCCACGGCGCCTTGCCTAACCGGCAGGAGGGTACGCCAGGGTGGTTTTTAGTGGGTTGCGCTCCCTTTCCCCCTCCCGTTTGGAGAGGGGGTTGGGGGTGAGTCCCACATATCCCCTCGCCACTCCCATGGTGAGGTGAATGCATAAAGCATTTTCCACCCTGCCAAAAAAAAAACTTTAAAATCAATTATGAACTAGTTCACCTTATTCAAGGTTGCAACAGGATCCACACTAACGTAAACCGTAGGATTGCAGTCTTAAGATTGTAGTCATGAGACCGACTTAACATCAGGCCTGTGCACTAGTTTCCTTCTTCTTGACATAAAAAAACACCAAGTTTGGACTCGTCAGAGTTACGCTAGATTTGTCTAGTACTCTGTCATATAAAAACATATTTCATTTGATAAAAGACGTAAATCTAACATTTTATAGTGATTACAATATAAGTCCATGACCTTATACGCATTAAAATTCTACAGAGAAACTTTAACCGTCAAGCAAGACAATAGATATAATATTCTAACCGTAGAAAATAACTGCTAGTTTAAACTTGGACCTAGGGTTTAGTTTGTATGAGAAAGTTTAGCATGTGAAACGAGGACAATCTTTAGTGTACAGCTACATTAGACCGTTATACTACCAAAATAGATCGTAGCTTCCTTTACATAAGATATGTCAAGTTTTTTGCTAGCCGCATATGTATGTTTGCTAGTCTATAGTTTTAGAATACAAATACAATCTTCACTTTTCAATTAGACAAAACAGTTCATCCTTAAAGCAGTTCATAGTGTTCTCCACTTAAGGTTTGTTTTGTTTTTCACCAGCGGCACTCCTAAGTTTGTAAACTTTGGTTTTCGAATAGTACTCGTAAACCGAACATTGTGCAGAAGCGGCCATTCTATTTTATTTTGCATTGACTTTCAATCATAAACAGTTGAAGACTCGCTCGTTCGATTTTGTAGCCTCTATTGTTTAAGTAATTAATTATTTTAATTATGTACGGAGCGGAGAATTGGTTTAGCGAGCTGTTACAATCTATTTTCAAATATGTGGGGTTATTATTTAACTTTTGATGATTTCGATTTCGGGTTTATCAACGAATCATCCGACAAATTCCCCTGCGGCTGTTCACAATAATGAATCTATATCTGAAGAAGGAAACTCTAACTTTCGATTTCCAGTTGCGCAGTTGTAACGGACTAAAACTATAACGGACTTAATCAAGCAAGGTCACTCACGATAAAAAATATACATAACATAACATAATCTTTAACTGTAGATTGAAGTTCTCAACGAGCGTAAACCAATCGACATTTATCTTAAAAGTACAAATTCATCATCGTCTGCTTATATTGTCTATTAATCAACAAAATCAGTAAACAAGGCCCCGAATGCGTTAACAAAGTCTAATTAACTAACTCCAAGATAACCCCGATTATTATTTCGAAACGCGAACCAAAACTTAATCACGCGCGTTAATAGAAGCGCAAACGCATCGCAATTCACACCTCTATCCGAGTGATCAAACACTAGACGGATTTGGGAAACGTTACTATAAAAAAAACAGCCAAGCTATTTTGAACTTGGAGCTGTCGAATTTTCGGAGATAAAACGTAGCCTGTGTGCCAAATGCCATCCAAATCCGTTCTGCCTGCAATGAGAACGCGAGCACTCGAGACACATAAACATTTGAAATCTCAAGAATACAATCCCAAAACTGCATTCTTAAGACTTCAAATGCGTTGCAAAGTCTGAGCACTGAGACGGAATGCCTCTATGCTAGTAACTTCATCGGTTGTCTTATCCCCACACCGGAACACAGCAATGCGAGCACTGCTGCTTGGCGGTGGGTTAATGGATACTTAAACTTATGCATTATTCATGATCTATTTACTTAAGTAGTTTGTTTGTCTGCTTGTCGTGCGTCGACATCAATCTCCTCTTACTTAGTCTTGGTTTTGTTTAAATTGTCTACATTGACATTATGTTTTAGTCTTAATAAAATAAACTTAATTCAAAGCAAAGAAACTACACGTAATGAAAACCATTCAATAAATTCAAGTAGATCAACAGTGTGTGTGTGTGTGTGTGTGTATGTGTGTGTGTGTGTGTGTGTGTGTGTGTGTGTGTGTGTGTGTGTGTGTGTGTGTGTGTAGATTATGGGTCTCAGATCCCACTTGCCATCAGGTGGTCTGTGTGCTCGTTTGCCTCTACCACGTAACCCTCCTAACTACCATGGCTATCAAACCAATGAAGTGATACTCACTAAGTGCTAATGGGCGTAACACCCTTAATTAGTGCGCGTGCGTCGAAACCGGTGCTTGTTGACTGCGCCAGTTAGCAGTTGCTTTTTATTTAGAGGTCATTGCTTCGGGTACTTGAAAATAATTCTTTGAGGATTGGGATGGTTAGGGTGTCTTTTCGTCTAGTTTTTTTATGTGGTTAAGGAGGCAGACAAGCATACGAGTCACCTGATGATAATAAACACTTGCAACACCAGAGGAATCGCAAGTGCGCTGCCGGAATTTGAGAAAAGACTTTGAGACTCTTTTTTTTCTGTGTAACTCATGCTACATCATGTCAGCCAAAAGACGTCCACTGCTGGACATAGGCCTCCCCCAAAGCTCTCCATTCAGACCTGTCTTGTGTTTTTCGCATCCACCGCGCTCCCGCGATCCTTACAGCTCGTCTCCCGGTCCGCGGACGCCACTCCAGAACCTTCTGACCCCATCGGCCATCAGTCCTGCGAGCAATGTGCCCCGCCCACTTCAGTGTAGCTATTCTTCGGGCTATGTCGGTAACCTTAGTTCTACTGCGGATATCATCATTTCTGATTCTATCATGCAGAGAAACCCCGAGCATAGCCCTCTCCATAGCCCTCTGAGTGACTTTGAGCTTCCTTATTAGGCCCATTGTTAGCGCCCACGTCTCAGATCCGTAAGTCATCACTGGCAACACACACTGGTCGAAGACTTTTGACTTCAAACACTGCGGTAATTTGGACGAAAAGGTGCTACGAAGCTTCCCGAACGCTGCCCAGCCGAGTCGGATTCAAAGTTACTTTCTCAAGTCATGCTTATTTACATGTAATGAAACTGGGAACTAATGGTCGGTAACAGTACAAACCTTTTTTTTTAATTTGTTACTAGTCGAAATAAAGGCATGCGAGCACGAGATTTAACTGATAGGGAGTATCACTGACGTTTGTAATCACCACCAATTTTTTTTACACTTATTGTGAATATGTCTATGTAACTACTATTTACCATTTTTAACCCCTGACGCAAAAATAGGGGAGTTATAAGTTTGACCGCTATGTGTGTGTGTCTGTCTGAGGCATCATCCATGCGTTTTTTTTTTTTAACAAGGTGTTATAAAAACTAGTAAGGCCGTTTAATAGATACCTTCTAGCTTTCAACTATCTACAAGTTATTAAAAAAAAAACTCTTAATTCAAAACTTACTGTAATTATATTCGTGGAGCTACTAGTTACCTTCTTCTTATATACCTTTAACCAATAAAAAACACTATCATAGAAATTAAATTATTTTTAAACTGAATTTTACATCACTATAAAATATAATGCCAACATTAAAATCTAAACTTCGATTTCTACTTGGTATATCTTTAACTGGACCAGCTATCTTATCTCCTAGCCCTTTAAGGCCGTAAAAGCAATCGCATATTAATGTTAAAAATTATCATCAACGAATAAAAACGCGTAGTATCGTAAAAAGACATAAAAATATAATACCTTATCTCGAATAGCGATTTAACTCGAATGCTACAACACTAAAGGCTCGCACTTGAATATGTGTGAGTAGACGTGTATAAACATATGACAATCGTATCTGTTACTGACTTCAAATCTCACACAATCGCCGTGACGTGTAACTGTGTATCTATTATCTGTGTATGTATATTTAAATGTATGTAAAATTAAAATCGATTAAGGCTGGATTCGACCAAACACGTAATTACACTAGTCTAACTATTACGGGAATAATTTTACTCTTGGAATTTACTCCTGATTAACTAGGATTACGTTTTTCCAACGAACTCGAGGAGTAAGCTAAACTCGGTATTATTGATTTGTGGAGTAAGAGTGAATGATGAACGAATGTATAAACCGACAAGGAATAGTGTCATATTGTTTCTTCTGGCCTTACTTTAAACGAAGTAACCATTTAATTTTGTAGGTAAATACAGTTGGAGAAATGTCATATCATATTGACAATTTGTTTATCATTTGACAAGTGACTTTGACAACAATAGCTTACTCTCAGTTTGTTCCTTTACTCCACCAAAATCGGCCGTGTAAATATTTACTTGCGTGTAGTACCTTATTCTGAGATTGTGATTTGGTAAAATGCAAAATCATCTTACTCCAGATTAAACAATGGTTTACTCTCGAGTAAAAACTTACTCCAGTTTGGTCGTTTAAAACATATCAGCTCTGAAACAAGCGAATATTCTGAATCTCTGGGGTCCTAGTAAAACGGGTACAAGTCGTAACTCGTAACAAAAAGGGTATAGTATAAAGTCACCATTGGTCAGCCAGAGACCAGTAGTCGACCTTATATGAGTGCGAAGAGTGGGAAATATATCTTTTTTTTATGGCATAGGTAAGGCTAACGAGCACACAGGCCACCTGATGGTAAGTGGAAACTGTGACCCATAGACATTCGCATTCACAAGACTGCAAATGCGCTGCCAACCCTGAGGACTAAGATGGAATGCCTCTATGCTAGTCATTACACCGGCTGTCTTATCCCCAAACCGGAACACAACAATGCGAACACTGCTGTTTGGCGGTAGGTTAATGGATAAGATGGTGGTAGCGATCTGGACGGACCCCGCACAAGGTCCTACCACCCGCACTCTTCCCACTCATACAAAGTATAGACAGAGGCCGACTCCAGGTCTCTGGCTGACCACTGGTGACTTTACCCTGTACATGAACAGAGTATACTAGACGCTTTTTCACTTGATCTTCAGGAGAGTTATACCCTTTTTTCACTAGGAGCCCAGCATTGATCTGTTGCTTTACCACTACACTCCAACATGGCAATCCTAAAATGATTCACGGATACCATATCGCGTGTACTGACAGCATAAAAAACGATATTAAACCACACCGTTCAACATAAAGCCATGTCATTTGAATACTCTAAACCATTTCGAAATACAGTATGTTTTCTTGATTGGGCCGAAATTTTAATTGAGATTATTTTTAAACACGCTTTTCGAAATGTTTATGTTTATAAATGTCATGGATTACACGCGTGGATAGTCGAATAATTGAACTATAAAGTGTAATTTTGGACGTGGTATTTTGAAGTGTGTTGTTTTTTTATAATTGGCGTTCGTTACGGAGTCGAGTTGACTTGGCGCGTTAGTTGCGGTTTTTAACTTTATTTTAACAGATTTATGTAAATTTATACGGTTATTTGGTAACACCTAAAGTTTAAATAGAATAGATCATTTGTTGAATTAATTTTAAGTTCATATTGCGTTGAAGCCTTCGGCGTGTTTCAAATAGTTTGTATTTCATCCAACTCAATATTGCGATCTTAGAAATTGGAAAACAATTTGCGCATCGTTACGATTTTTCTAGCTTAGGTGTACAAACAGACAACCAATTTTAATTTTTATAAAGTCTAATCCTTGCGCGGCGTCACCCTGGTGAATTTCTTATTTCACACAAACATTGTCTTGAAAATCACCAACAAAACGAAAACTGGTATATTGGTCGAGCTGTTCTCCAGTGAAGAGTTTATTATATTAATAGAGTAAAGTCACCAGTAGTCAGCTAGAGACCTGAAGTCGGCCTCTGTCTATACTTTGTATGAGTGGGAAGAGTACGAAAGATATATTTCGCACTCTTCGGACTCATATAAGGTCGACTACTGGTTATCCTACATGCGGTATTTGATTTTTATTTTATAAGATAGTTGAATAGTATTTTTTTCTATTTTTGGCACATTTTGTGAAAGAAAACGCCAGACTTTTTATTAAATAACATGCACATCACTCCAAAAACAGCTATATTTCAAAATGTAATCAAATCAAATCGAATCAATTAACTGCAGTTATCCGTGCTAACTTTCAAAATTCGCATTTTTCTGCACACCCTCCTCCGCAATTATAGTCCGTTCTACATAACGAAGCGCGTCGATCGCCGTGTTCCCACGACGCAGCCTTGTTAAGGTTACACCCTGTATTAACACGTAGCCTTCACTTTCGTGATGACAGCTGGAATGTTTTGGACAGCATAGAAATTGGCTTTTGACCTACTTTAATATACAGGTTGCTCTAATATTTGATAGATGTTCTTTAAGTAGTAAATATTTGCGAGGTTTTTTTAATTTAGGAGTAGGTTATAAGTGGAATGTAACTCTGTAGTAGAATGTTCCAACTACTTTAGAAGTAAACTTAACTTTAATCATCTTTCCACATAACAAGTGATATAAATCGCGCCGATAGGTCACGTAATATGTGTCAGAACCACAGTTAACCTCTTACTTAGTAATTATAATAAAAACACATGTTTACATAGTCATAAAAACGCGGTAACTGCGGCCGTTCCTTATCGGCGTCTGCGCATCTATCTAAATATCGGGCGGTAAGCGTAAAACTACATTGTCAGTTAAGGGTTCTTTAAAAAAAACTACAGATGTTGCTCGTTTAGACAGTGCATTAAAATTTAATAGTAAGCCTATTTACATGTCACTCGTCTGCTCGAGCCTTATTCTTATGGTTAAATGTGTTTACAGTAATATTAAATGCAATGTTTATATAAACTGTTCTTCCGGTTCTTCTTTGTTTTACTTTTAAATGTGTTGTTTGGAATATAATTATAGTGATATTATGTAGCGGGAACGAAAGCACTTTTTTTTAATAAATGTTGTGCTTGTGCTATTTACTCAGGATTTTAACTATCTCACAAACTCCAGAAACGTTAGTGGAAAACTTGTAATTTTTTTAACGAAACCTAATCGTTTTAAGTATTTTTTTTACGGAACCCTAATCCTATTCGATTCTGTGTGAAATACGGTCCATATCACACAGATCGCCGCACGCACTAACCATTGTGCTGCGCAACCTAATTATACTTATTACACTTGAGAAATCCACACATAATGGTTTATTTTGCAAGCTACTTCAAATCTGTCTAGGTCATAGGTTAGGATTTTGTAGAACGAAGTTTGATTGACGAGCGCAATCTTTATGTGATTTAGATGTTCAAGTGATTTTGCTTGGAAATAGAAACAACCCGTAGAATAAATTTGAAATGATGTGATAATTAGAATATGATGAGAATATGACACAGGCAATTGTTTGTAAGTGCCTATATAGGAAAGGCAACGAATGGCTTGTAATTCCTTGAAAAGGAAATGCTTTTAACCCTTAATATAAAACTCGAGAATTACAATTCATCTAAGGAATTAATAGCGATTATGAAAAGAATTATTTAATCAACCTGTATAATAAACGAAAACAAATTCTAACCTAGTATCTAACAATCGGGTTACCATTGTATTTCGAACGCGGATGAAGTCGCCGCGTAAAAGTGGGTGCTAACTCGATCGTTCCGGCGCTGCGCAGGCGCTAAACGATCGCCGGGTGACCACGCTACAAGAATCGAATTCGTACAAAGAGCCAGCACTCAACAATTAGTTACATGTATAAGAGTAGTGTAGGATTCATAGTTGTTAAATAAACAGTAAAGAACAGGCTGAACCATCCAACTTAAAGTTCTTATATTTGAAACGTGTCCTGTTAAACAATCAGAATCAGAATAAAAAATATTCAAGTAGGTTTACATAATAATCAACTCTTTTACCTTATATTTTACCTTATATACCTTGCCGAGTTTCTTACGCCGGTTCTTCTCGGGGCAAAGGTTTTATTTTTCGAACCGGTGGTAATGCTTTTTGACATTCATAGGTGCATTATATTATGCCTAAATTGAAGAATAAAGAACTTTGACTTTGACTTTGACTTTTTTTAAAACGTCATAGTAACAACTTAGCCTAAATACTGTAAAAAACTCTGTAGAATGTCTTTTTTTTTTGACGTTCGCAGCCTTTTGTCATAAGGACTTAACATTTTATTACAAACAAAGTCCCAAGCAGTCAGAAAGTCAAGTCAAACAGTCAAAAGCCCATAGAATCAACATAGGTTCATAACTTGACTGACACTTATCAACATGCATAAGTCCTGTAACCTGTATCTTGGATGTCACGCTCATTTTCCTATTCAGGAGAAGGCAACCAACATCCAGGCCACCTGATGGTAAGTGGAATCTGCGACCCATTGACATTTGCATAGTATGGTCCTAGTCATAAAGGCGACTACACTTACTACATTTTTACTTTCACGCTTGTAAATTCAGAGGGGTAGGCAGAGCTACAGAATTATCTATAACTCTAAAAACTTTGTTGGTAATTCTGTAACAATTAGGCTAAAATGAGGCGACTTAGCTCACAATAAATAAGCGTAATCATGTAAACAACTACACTTAAACGAACCTCGAAAGACTTATTCTTGTTATTTTCACTATGACCACAGTTTGCCGCTAGCTCCGTGGGCTGGGTCAATACTCACTACCACCTAGGCCAACCAGGGGCCCTAGCTAATCTAACCTGAAACTGGCGTAAGTGCATGAAGAGATTGATGAATGTAGAGCAAGCGTTTGAATGTGTGTTTAGACCAGTGCACCTGGCGTTTCATAGTCTCTGCCTATCCCGTAGGGAGACAGTCGTGAAGGTGTGATGTATGTGTGTATGTAAGTAGCGTTTCTATTCGATTCGATTTTAAACCAATCGCGTCACTGGTAGATCACGTGACTATTCGTATCACGTCATCTACTAGTGACGCGATAGGTTTAAAAACGCAATTCAGCCCCAGGTCCTCGAAGTACGTGAAGATAACACTTTTACCTGTCCCCAAAACCTTGATCACTTGGTGCCCCTAACCTCGCTAATTCGGCCAGTATCAATCGTCGCAGGCGCTAATTTGGAAACTCGCAGCTTTCGCCGGGTGTTTGCGAGATCGTTATCGCCTGCCACCGGTCGAGTTCCGAGCAATTGGGTGGCCCGCGGATGTAGGGCTAGGAAAAAGTTGTTTTTGTTTAGCACTACAAGCTACAAGAATGGTTCTGATTTTTATGGTAATTCAATCAATGAATCAGGGACACCCTCTGCTCTAGTCCCAAATTCACAGAAAAAAAAACTATATTGTGTTGTGCTTGCGCGTCTTGGTTCCATACGAGCCTAACAAGACTTTATGACTACAGAACTTCTTGTTGTTACTATCAGCTTTGGTTGATAAAACTAATATCATAACTGAAAATCTCTCTTACACTCACATTTTTTTTATAGAAGAAGTACATACTAAAATACATAGAACTCATCCAAACGTCAGGAACAAATACACGCGCCCATCACACAGATATTTTTCTACAAGGAATTGAACATGAGATCGCTAATTTAGCAGGCAAGGCAAGGTGTTTTAACGATATGATAACTATTTACTTGAAAAGCAGCTGTATAATAATGTTCTTGATTATTTCTCTACCACTTGAAAAGTCTAAATCAAAAGAATTATAAGCAGAGATGTGCCTAGTCGAGAATTCTCGAGAGCAAATCTTCTTTTGTAAAGAGATTTAGAGAATTTCCGAGAATTTTCGAGAACGGCACATCGTAAAATTATAAGGTCTTTTACATAATCCAAAGTATAAAGTTACTAAATATCTAATACAAGTATCGGAAATTACGAGTGTAAAAAAATACCGGAAACAGCCTCACGATCCATTTCAACCTCTTACCATAACTAAACCATACCTTAATAGATCTACTAAGGACTGTATCGAGAGCAAACATAACCTAGAACCTCTAATGATTTAAGTGCACCGCTAACCCTTCAACAAAGCTCATGCGTTAATATCTTTACTCGCTCATGCTAACACTACCTTGTTATCCCAAAACGGAGCAACTTCTACCAAATAACACTAGCAATTTCGACTTTTTACATCTAAGATTAAACTGCATTTTCATTAGATTTGTGAATGATTTGTTCTGTTACTAAAAGGATAGAAAAGCCATGGATGAGTAATGGTTGTTACAATTTAGAACTTCGTGTTTTGTCAAAGCCGGTGGCCATAAATAGCGTTTACAGTAAAAAGCATTATAGTTGGTATTAACGTGGGGGTGTGAAGTGGTAGTAGGCTGTGGAGCCCGGTTCGGTTTAAGGACAAGGGAAGTAATGTCGAAGACTATACTGTTTGGTAGTGTTATGTATTGGGCCCACGTGGGGGCCATGTGGCTTCCTGTCGATCGGTCGATCGTGCGAACGAGCTCATATGAGCTACTCTTGAAGCCATCTAATTGAGAATACACGCCCCAAAAATGTGGTGTTTATACGTTTTGACGAGACAACTTCAACTCATTCATAATTCGTCCGTGACGTTGAAAAGCGAGTCCACGGATGTTCCTTTTTATGTAACGCATGTACTTAAAAGTGAAACAAGCAAGTTATTATCTAGCCAATGACAGTATTACCATATACTTACGTCAAAGTGCATATGAATTGACAGCTATTCCAATCCCAAACTAATCGCGGTTTCATATTAACTATCTGCTTGATTTCCACAACCAAACTACATACTGCCAAAACTGCGTTAAAAATGGCATGGGGACGATCTTAATACCGGTTCTGGGTAAAATCCAAAGGCAAAACTTACTCCAAATACTTCTAGCAACAGCTTTAAATTATGGTTAAAAAGAGTAAATCTACGCAAACCAGCTTCCCGGAAGGCAACATGACACCGCATAATCTTCCCAATCCTGTCACTGCTACCCCTTAACAACCATAAATACATCATCTGCCAAACACAACATTATTGTTCTTAGCATTACACATCTATGGTCACGACCATTGGCGTACAATCCCTAAGGATTACGCCTTCTGATTTGTCATACTACCGTTTTGTCTCTTTCTGAATGGACACGATTGTGGTCTAAGATAATAATTATTTTATTTGTTTCCTTTCAGGTATGCTCTCATTGTTAATAATCCACCATTTGGTAAGTCAAAACAGCCCATTCGCAGGTAAAACGGTTTTTTTAACTACGAAGAAATATATTTATTATATCGTTAATGCCCGGCTTAATCTACCATCGTAAAACCTTTAATTTGCCGGTGCTATTTCATAAATTAATCTAATTTAATCAGTGAAATTAATAGTAACTTTGCAAATGCTTTTAATAGCACAGTAAAGTCGCCATTTTATGCGAGGAGTAAAATTAACTTGATCTGAAATAAAAATACTTTTAAACGAGGAACATTATTTAAACTTATTTATTTAGAGTTTTCAACGGAGAAATAAGTCAAGCTTTTTTTACTAAGGAAACTTGTTACAACACTTTCTGTTTAAAGTTACTAAAATCTAAGTTTCTCAATAGGTGTTCGGGCGTCGTCGGCCGCGTTCGGGTCGACTCGGGTCATACTCGTAGACGATAGAAGCTTCAATTGTTTTGCGCCGTGTTCTTTTTTCGAAATGAGATATTGTTCACACAACGCCGGGCATTTGAGTTTTTTTAATCGATTTATCTCTTGTTTAACGATTTACAATCAATATTGTTTTATTGCAGTGGGATGAGCCGTGGCGCGCGCGCGTCACGTCCGTTATATCATTGGATTCCGGAGTTGATAGGCTATTGACGATATTACACGTTTTATATCCTACGTTATTTGAAATAATTAAATCTTATAGTCAATTAATAAAGATAAAAGAAAGTGGAAAAAATATAGTTAACAATTTAATTCACAGTTAGGAACAGATTAACTTAAAATTAAAATAAAAGCAAAAAGTTTAGGTAGGTACCAAACAGGGTGCATTATCATGGTGCTACTACGGCGTTGATTTTCAGTGGCTCATATTAAGAGGAACGTACATTTAAAAAAAATGTTCTTTACTATACGATTCTGATATAAATAGATATAATTCGCACTTTGATTAGAAAAAATGATTAAGTAATGTTTACTCTATAATTAAGTATAGGTTACACCGTAATCAAGATGTAATTGTCGGCGTCTGACCCGCGGCTGTGGTAATTTAATATCCGGACCATAGCAGGCAAACCCGCGCGCGAAGCCACTGCCGCATGGAAGTGGCTTGGGCGTGGTTCAATAATTTGTTTATTAAAAACAATACAAGTATACCAATGAATTGAATGAATTGATGTTGTGAGACATTTGTTATTTCATAGAACAATGTTACTTAGCCAACTAGAACGTTTTTGTTATTTTGATTACACAGAATATTCAATTGTCTTCCAATTTGATGTAAAATTGCTTTGCAAGTTCAACATGCAAGGATAAAATTCATACATTATTTCAAAAAGACAATCTAAAATACATAAAATAACATAATCAAGTTTTGCATAAATGCGCTTTGGAGCCATAAATTGCCTTATTTATTTTTTTTGTCAAAAATTTGGTCATTTTCAAACGGAATTATAATGAACCACAAAATTCACAAATATGACGTTTGACATTGTTGATTCTTACTTATTATATTGGTTGAATTGGCGGCCATTCCAGCTAGCTTTGTACATTAATGTCTGCTCTAGGCAACTCGTAATGTCTCCGCTTGATCTCGATTACCAACTATTACCGACTCCGTTATTAAAGGAGTTCATTATAGATTAACAAAATGCTGGCCCGCCTCCGATGCGGTTCGTGTTTGCTCAGTTTTAATTATTGGACGCGGTTTATTGATGTTGTTGGTTTAAAACGTCAAGTTGATAGAGTTTGAAATTAATAGCCAATTTAATTTGTATTTTTAACTTTTTCTATTAATTGAATGAATGTTTAATTGGAATGAGCATTTGACTTCAACGGTTAGGTGATACGGTTATTGGCTTGAGAATATTTTTTTTCTTAACTACTTAAATCGAAATACTAGTCTTTACTCGCGTCTTCGTCTGCGTAAACGATAATAGTATTAGTCAATCCAGAATAAGGACTATTAATACTATTATGTATGCCAAATTTTATCTAAATTCGTTTAGTGGTTAACTTTTACACCCAGCTGGGAATAATAATTGTAAATAAGTTAATTACCAACAAAAGTTGCTTTGGTTGTCAAAGATTTAGAAAAAAAACTTAATGTGCAGATAAAATACTGCACCGAAACCTTTATCCGAAGCATCGCATTATATTCAAAAACGGAAACGCAAGCAAAGTAAATCACAAACGAAACATCAAATAACACATAACTTCTTCAATGACACAGTTTCGTAATTTCAATTGTTTTTTCCCACGTTTTTTGCCGAAGCTCTACTTAAACCGAGCCATCGACGCGTTACAAAATCTTTAATAACCCCCATTTTGTTCAACACATAATAAAGCAATGCATTTGCACACTTGCTAAAAACAATAATAACTTTGCAGTTGTTAAACAATAACGATACAAAACTGAACCTTAAAACCTCGTAATACAAGTGTATAAATTTATTATGATGGTAAATACAACAAGGAAAGTCCATCGGAGGTGTAATATCATCATTGCAGATAGTGAGGCGCCTCAAGCGGTCGGCACGACCCAGCAACCGTCTCTTTCGCACTTGTTCTTTTATGTATTCTGTTTCTCGCTTTCTCGGGCCTTTGCGTTGTCATTTTTGTAAATGACCTCTGACCCTGAAATAGCGATTATATTACAAATGGATTATAAGGAACGTGATATGTTATAAAGTGTCATACGATGTGAATTATTCAATGAAATTAATAACAAATAAAACGCTTTATTTTTTATTATTATGATCGCAAATAATTCTAATTAGAATCAGAAAAAAATATATTGGTTTCAGTTTTTCTTAAGGTTTCATACATTTCTTTGGACGGCAGGTTGCCTTACAGACTTTAAACTGCAAGTTTAAGGTAACAAACTAGAAGTTATTACCTAAAGTATTTGGGACACAGGAAAACTACTTGAATATCTTTTTACTCAGCTTTATTAACTGAATAAACCTAATCTCACTCAAAATAAGGATATAAACGGGCCTAAGACTTCAGAAGTCAAACGCACCAACCTTAAAAAGTACAACATTCGAATTTTGAATTTGGAAATCAATTGAAAATAATTCAAACTACTTTAAAATTTCAAATATGGAAATGAGTTCTAGTGACAATGACATGAGCTTTAAATGTATCTCTTTGACACAAAATAGACTAGATGGAGTAACAGTTTCCTTACAGATTACGAGTGAAACCTATTAATAACATCTGATTCATGGTTAAAATATTCCAACCCACACTGGAGGCATAAATGTTCTCCATTGTCTGTACGAAGCTTATCCGTTTATTAATAATGCTGATAACATTACACACGATAATAATAGTGAGTAATAATAGTGTTGGAACTACATTTTTTATTTTTTTCCTTTTTTTTAATGACGCGGTTTATAGAGTCACCTATCATTTCGAAGTCGTAAATATAAAGATCTTTTACTGTGGTCGCTAGTGGTAGCTAGCTCCTAAATTGCTCTTTTTGAGTGTTATAATAAGAGGTATGAAAATGAAAATTAATTTACAATAAGTTATCCTAACAATACTGATTCTAAAATCCTAGCCACTGAACCCACGGATCTGTCATTGTTCCAAAAGCCGAGCAAACCCGCAGGGCGTACATACAACTTGCGTTCCCACGGTCCGCCCGCCCACTCGCCGCCTGCGCCGATATTATTTACAACTAACTAAATATGCTGTAGGTTAACTGAGAAAGTCTAAAATAGATCTATGGATTAAAATCATAACTCTGATTATTAAGTGCAAACTAGAGGCCAAAACATTAAATCGTTTTCATCAATCTGAATATTTGCTACAGTTTTCTTTATGAGTCTCCTTTTTGCAATCGGCCCTTGGACAACTTGATAGGGTATGGTAAATACAAAATAATTATTGAGGGACACTTTTACGCAAACACATCTAGTTCACACTAAGCTCTAAGGCTTGTACACTCAGCAGCAGAAGTACCTAGGTAATAAAATTGATTCTCTGCCTTTTGGCTGAAATATGTTCGGCCGAATGTATCGTTTCCCAACCGTTTCATTTGCCAACCCGCTTTTATTTCTGTAAACGTAAATAATTAATATTTTTTATCTATAGTTTTAAAGGGTTCTACACGATGGTACTAAAAGAAATCCTGAAATATGTTTAAAGTTACAGAAAAAAAGCTGGTTGGCAAATGAAACAGTTGGGAAACGATACATTCGGCCAAATATATTTCTGCCAAAAGGCGGGATACCGTTAAAATGATCTATACACGCACTAATTATCTTGACAATAGAATCGTGTTAGATAATTTTGAGCTCTGACTGAATCATGAACGGGTACTATTTTAAAAGTATCCAGATATAAGTCAAGCCTAGAGGTTAGTTTACGACTAAAATGTGTGTTAAAATGTCTCCTAAGCTGTACAGAAAACGATAAAATACAATGTTATTTAGGCAATCTTGAGTTCAGGCCATCACCGTTGTAATAAGCGACTGTTGTAGGTTATATACCATATCGCCCAGACACTTCAAGACAAAAATCGAACGCAGCCTCCACATAAGAACAACGCAGGTCACGTGTAGCAAAGTTTTAATGGCTTCACTTCTATTCCTGTTCCCATACGCATGTAGGGTTACCGGATCATAACGAAAAATAACCAAATACCTGACTCTTCAGTAGGTACATTAAATCTAAAATAGATCTATGCATTAAAATTATTTAAAAAAAGGTGACTATTAAAAAAAACCCTGTTGAGTTTCCACATGTCGGCAAATTTTCTCTCGCCTGGTAACCCTGTACGCAGGGCAGTCGTGTTGGTGCGCGTACGCACGTTGCGCTCGAAGCGGCTCCCAGGTATTAGGGAATTAGTTGCTGAACGGTTGTTGAGACAAGTGTGGTCTAGTTCCAGAACACGTCGTTTAGCCTACAGGGGACCTAATAAACTACGTTTATCGCCTGTCCAAATGTTAATAAATCATCCGTCACTTTCTGACACGTATTAGTACGAGAGTGACGGAGTTTATCCCCATTTTGCCACGGGATAAACGCAACCATACTAGATAAGCAGGGCCCGCGTTATCGTCACCCTTATCGCGGTGGACAAAGCATTTGTCACTCTCCCGCTAACTTGTCAAAAAGTGACAGGAGTGTTTTACACGGTTAAGCCGCGTTCACATTTGTCTGACGTGTTGTGTCGTGATGCGTCAGAACAGTATCGGTTTCATACATTTAATATGGTTGCGTTCACATTTATCTGACGCAGTGTGTTGTGATGGCTTGTGTTGTGTCGCATCACAAGCGATCCCGGTCCGCGTCAGAATGGGTGAGGTGCGGGGGGCGGTGCAGCGACACGACACAGCGCATCGGACTAGTGTGCACGCGCCTGTGCTGTGTTGTGACGCGTCAGAGCCGCACGTGAAGTATGAACGACGAGAGCCAATACGGAACTGATAAAAAAATGCGTCATAACACGTCAGATACATGTGAACAGTAGCCATCACGACAGAGAACATCACTACACGTCAGGCAAATGTGACCGCGGCTTTATCCACATTGATAGACACGACCAAAATAGACTCGCAGTTAAAAAATAAATGGACACGTGTATACACCTGAAAAATATTACGTGGCTGGAAAAAAATGGTACTATAGATCTTGGCATATGATTTATTTATTACGCGTTAAGTCAACTTATATCCGTTTTTACTATGGCCTTATACTTGTACTACGGTTACTGTGCTGATTGGTTTTTGATATTTTATTGACCAAATAAATAACCAGACATAAAGAAAAAACACTGCAATATAGCAAAACGATTAGTAATGTCCGTATACGTTTTATGATTGAAAGTTTAATATGACATAAACAGTAGGAAAATCTTATTTATATTACCTATAAATGCAGAAAAATTAACCGTTCCTACTGTAAAAACTGAAATTTATACGATAAGGGTTCTGTTTGTTTTCTTTTAAGATAACTACGGAACCCTGAAAAGTGTTTTATACAAGTTATAAACTAGTTATTAAGTTCAATAATAATGACAACAGATAAACACCTTTTAGATTTAAACGTCCATTTCTAGCTATCGGTAATGGACCGTTAATACGAAATGATAATTATAGGTATGAATTAATTCCGCATTAGCTCGGTAGTTCTACCTCACACTGTTTATCTGTATGCACCGACAGACAGATTATAACTCAAGATAACTGTTATGTATAGAGGAGATATCATAACGTTGTAGTCCTAATGGAAGTAGAGATATGAGGAAAAATTGGAATTGCTTGTGTGAACTGTAATACTCAATGTAAAGTTTATAAAGATCGAATGATTTGATAAAGGTAATCATTGGTTTTTAAACTCAAGCCCTTATTAATAATATAATAACTTTGAAATGGCTCAGCCCTTGTCTAATGTTAACGGAAAATTTACATATTTTCATTTATTTTTGTCATGTGTGTCTCAATGATTTGTGGTTGTCCGGCCACCCTAATGACCACAGATTAAGTGAGTCTAGGTTATGGTTTACACTAGAGCTGTCATTGGTTTTTACCGTTATCTTCACTTCTGTTAACCTAATCAATTCTATATTTTTGTGTAGATTTGCAAAGTCTTGATTAAATATGTTTATTCAACTATCAATTTGTTTGTTCCTATTTCAATGTTTCAAAAGCCAATGGCGGTAGCGACGCTTCGAAACCGCCATCGGCGGCTGTTAAAAATATTCAAGAATCCATCTTTGCGGTTTATAAAGCCTGTCATGATCACGGCTAGCGAATATTAGCGCACATCTGTCATTGTGACATTTGAATTCGACAGTTAACAATAAAGTATGGCTTAGCGACTCCACGATTACTACATGTTTATTATTAAGTAATTGTTGAACACCGTCGGCGACTGTCGGGGACAATGTTTTCTACACTGTATATTCATTTCTAAAGTAACATGTTGAAATACAATATTTTTTATACAATTTTTTTAGGAAAATTCCAATAAATGGTAAGGACATAAAAGTAGTTATAAAACTGTTTAAAAGACAGACGTGCTCTGTCACATATTCTTTGTTTACCTTTACAATAATATGTAATACAACTTTTATTTACAACAATTAAATAGGCACTTTGTACCATGTAAATCTATATGAAAATAAAATCATTTGATCTCTAGACAATAATTAACTGTATTATTAGTGAAGAATAGGGTGGTTTAACACCCCGACCTAAACACTTAAATTGTAGAAAAAAAACAAATCAATATTCATGTTCTTATTCGTGAGTAAACATTATAAGTACATTTAAAAACCATTATACTGAACACCAAACTAAATCATAACAGAAAAATACACTTGACTTTTTATAAGCCAGACTTAATTAACTATTCATTTAAATAAACTACCTACATAACCCATAGCAGACGTCTACATTCAAACAGTAAGCATAGACAAAACCAACATAGTAAAACTGTATCGCATTAAAATTATCTTTGACATCAAATTGAAAAAGATCGCTTACAAGATCCTTATCCTCATCTACGAGTACTATAAACGGAACCTAAAACCTAAGTACTAACATTAGCATATGAACTCAATACGTTCGTCGAGGATGTTTAAAGGTACGTCCACATAGAATGCCAGCATTCATAAACGAGCAAACGTAAACAAGCAACGAATGTTCGCTAGAGCTTGCGGAAATATTCGTTTGTTATGTCGTTGTCGTCAACACGGCCATCCTGACCAGACTGTGTACTCGTCTGTGCGGTCAAATTTTGAATGTGCCATTTTTACTATTAAGCGTGACATTTATATTGTTATTGGTGTGTACATTCGTAGTTCTAGCTTAAAAAACACTTTTATTTATTCAAGTAAACCATTTTGACTCTGATTTTGACACACAATGTAATCTCTAAAACGACAAAGATAAGGATTGCATAAACGCGAATGAATTTGTTGAAACAAGATCAACATATACCTATTTTATCTGTGAAGACGCTTCTTTAATTAAACAAGTCCTGTGCTATACCATTATTACATTATTAGCTAACCCGTGATACGATCAGCAAGCAGCATCGTTTTTTATCCACCTAGCGATAAAACTGTGGACGTAACGATACTGATCGACAAAACTCGGGATCATAACACCGCAGGTTTATACGCTGATGTGATCTTTACCTTCTGTGTGTATATTATCCGTTTATCATTTTATAGTGGTGCGTGGACGTAAAGAATATTGTAATTGCTAACGGGTCTGTCCGATTTGAGAATAGTTTATAGTTTAATCGTTTATACGTCAGAGTTCGAGTTTGCATGTGTAGGCATGTAAAATGGTATTTAATCTTAAACACACATGTTATGTGTGTGTAAAATTTAAATCTGTCACCGCATTTGCACTTTTTTAATAGAATAGAAAACATAAAATAAAAGAGTTTTCTAAAAATATCTCATGAGAACCCTTACACCGCGATATGATACCGCGGACAACTTCGAGTAACCACAGATTATTTACATACGTATTAAATAAATCGATAAACACCAACAACCTTCGTCCGCATTCGGAAACACGAGTAGTGTTCGACGCCACATAAACAAATTAGTAAAACGAACCCATATTCAAATTAAGCGTCAGTCGCGTGTTCCTAATTTAAATAGACAAAAACGGCCAAAAAGCATTAATTCGCAACAAAATATTGTGGCACTCCCAAAAAGTAGATCTAACAACTATAAACTAACCCAACAAAACGCCCCAATAATTTATATGGAATTTCATCGCAATATTATTAATTTTATTGCGATTACGATCTTGAGAATTCATTTTTGACATTTTTATTCGAATTTATGCGGTTCCTTACAGCGTCCTTACAAATTTTAATATGCGCACCGACACTTCTTTTATGGTCTTATGGATTCTTTAATTGAGTTTAAATTGGAATGACTTCCATAAACAGATGTGACTGAATAAGTTGGTCGCTGTGACGCGGTGTGACCGCTCTAAGATTTTATTATTTTAAAAATTGATATTTTATTTTTTTAAGTTCAACTGCTAACGCTCCCAGCGGGTGGTTTTTGCTTAAAAATCGAAATCAAACCTTACATTGACAGACGTAGGAGTCGTTTTCGGCTGTAGTTTTATTTTGCCCATCGAAGGGATTCAAGGAATCGCATCTCGTATACGTTTGTGCGTTTTGTTTTCTCTGTTGGACGCTTTGATGGGATCTCTAGAAAATATTACAAATAAGTAACCCGGGATAACTTGAATTCAATTCCTTTACAAGAATTACGTCACTGCATTTTTTTCTTTATATTTTCTAGCGAACATGTACATTTTAATGGACCTTTCGAATATTAAATATGTAACGAATAAATATCAGGTTTGTTTAGGGATTTTTCAAAATGCTACAAAATAAATTGAAATAATCGTACAAGTCAATTATATTCATAGAAATTTTCCAAGCCTAAAGTATATATAAATTATTCGTAACTATTATATCCGGACATTGGACCCGAGGCGCTAGTTTCATAGGTAAGTAGATAACATCCATCGACACCAATTTCATCTTATATATCTATCTGTCCCACTGCTGCCTTATTCTCCACAGAAATAACATTGAACATCCTCATATTTATACACACATTATTCCAACTTAATAATACATATAACATACCTAATGCCACGATAACATATACGAATATATTACTCTCACACGTGCATTCTTTACGACCACATACAAGCCACCAGGTCAGAGGCACTTACACTATATCCTGTAGCCAATTACAACGCGAATTATTGCCACTCGTAATATCATCGCAATATATCCGCCATAACGCGGAGTTATCCGAACGCGCGCCATTTTATTTTTCGAACAGGTGTTCTGTGTTGCCAGTAATTAAAATTAATATAGTGCAGTTGGAAATAAATTAGAATTGGTTGTTACCAGCCAGTTAGCTGGCTTGCTTTTATGGGCTGGTAACAGTACTTACACGTTTAAAAAAAGGTGCGGAAACAATAAAAACGTTGTCATTGAAAGATGGATTAAATACTTTAAATTTCCCACAAATCAATAGTTGTGAGTATGTAAATTGAAACAGATTTGCAATATTTATTATTTCCAAACCCGAACTGCTATAATTTGTCATGATCTACATATTTCGTGTTTATAAATTATTTATTTGGTATAATTCTGTTGGTAAGAATTTTAAAATGAATTATGTCTATATTACAACATATTATTAATACTCGTATTTATTGAATATAACACTGAACGCAGAATTTGTTGTTGGTATTAATTACTTAACACGCGTAACGGCGGGGATTTTTTTAACAGTGCAATAGTCATATTTGCGTTATGTTTTTGCATACTAAGTAACCTAGTAGGTAATATCACGTATGTAAGATAATTCATAGACATTACAAATAACTAAACCTGTCAAGTTATAAAATGTAGGTTTCCAACGGTGTTCAGCGAGAATTAACATACAATCCTGGCCGTTTCAATAAATGTACGATAGTAATAGATACAGGCGAGATGAGAGAAATGCACAGAATGCCAGCCGGGCCGCGCTGCAGTGGTTGCATGCTGAAATATTTACTATTACTTAATTTTTATTGGACGTAGAAATATCTTCTTTAGTAAGTAGGTTTATTGTTGAGTCGCACCTATAGTACAAGACTAGTGCTTAGTTTGGGAATAGGACAATTTGTGTTAGATTGTGCTTTTAGTAGGATTTCCACATAGTAGACGATTTGCACCGAGCTGTTTATTCGATAAAAATTCGAATAAAAAAATTCAGTAGAAATTAACTTTGTTTCAAAAATGCAATTGCTTGTTTAATAAACAAACTACATAGCAATCGAAAATATAGAATATGCAAACGTTAGGTTGCCTATTTTTTCCCGTCAAACTATTGGGTGGGCAGGTATAAGCAGATAAGTCGGTACTAATAACGTTTACATATTCTATAGGCTTCATACTCTCGATTAGTATGCAATTTGTCTATGAAAAAAATATTTCTTTTAATGATTTAAGTACTGGACTGTAATTTTTCAGCCTACCTATTCAACACATATTATTTAGCGTATTAAATTTGATATAAAATTCTTTGACTCGCGTATGAATTTGGAAGAAGCGAAAGACATTTGTCAGGATGGTAGCAGGTGGAAAGAAGTCGTCTCTGCCTACCCCTCTGGGAAACAGGCGTGATTTTATGTATGTATGTATGTAAAATTATTTTAATCGAATAAACAGCCCGGTGAAAATCGACTCCTATTCGGATATTAGACCATTTGTTTTTTATCTTTTGTACAGAGCATTCGCGTGTAATGAATTTTCGGCATCAAATAGGCTAAAATGGGCTATGACGTGACCAAGCCTTGCATTTGTTCGAGAACAAATAACTATCTCGCTAACGAGCGTTTATTGCTCATTCCCAACTGGGATATGCCTTATTTTTACATTCAAAAACAATATTGAGGAGCTTACTGACCTTCATTTTACTGTTAGACAAGTTTTTCGTATTGAAAACATTTCGACGTTGAACGGTACAATACTTTCAGTTTTGTCACAGACAAATGTCAAACGAGAAATATATACAATCAGTGACGGTCTAGCAGGCAGTACGCAGGAACTATTCTTCCTTTGCAGTTTCGAAACGCTTTGCGTTGTCCTTCATTAGAATTAAATGTACTAGCAAAAAACCAAGCAGTGATTGTTGACAAGATATACCTACTCAGAACGTTGTCGTTTTCATCATTTTTACCCTAGTTAGCGCTCCCGCGTTCGATACCTTGTAAGGCCATTTATTTTATAGCAATGATAAGGCACGCGAGCACTCAAGTAACCTGATGGTAAGTGGGATCTGACCCATAGACATTTGAAATCTCAAAACTGCAATTCGAAGACCTCAAATGCGTTGGCAACCCTGAGGACTGAGAAGGAATGCCTCTATGCTAGTAATACACCGGAACACAGCAATGCGAGCACTGCTGCTTGGAGGTGTGTTAATGGATAAGATGGTGGTAGTGATCCGGACGGACCCTGCACAAGGTCCTACCACCACTAAGGTGTGGCTTGTCAGCTAGTAAAATAATGATTAAATAACCACTGTAGCCATTGTGGCACGAACCACGCGTGAAAGGTTGGACTCATCCCGTGACCCCCACAGAAAGCGCACCTTAGTACCATTTAGTAGCTCCGGCCCTAACCCACTCCACCCCCCCAATCCCAACCTTACCCCAACCACCTAAAGTTCACAACTAACTTGGCAATTTTGCAATTTTATAAAGAAGTAAAGTGAGAGCGTTGAAGGAATTTGGACGTTATTATTGAAGGATTAAGGGTGTATTGGTGCTAGGTGTGCTAGAAAGTCTGACTCCAGTAACCCCACAGTCTAGTTGGGTAAGTAATAGTAATTTTGATTTCGTTTTAAATCGAATTTATTATACGCCTAATAATTATGTTTTCCTGGTACTTTAGCAGGTGGTTTTTTAACGCCGGACAAACATTTATGTGTGTATGTGTGTGTGTCTGTGTGTCTGCTTGTGGCATAGCAGCTCCCAAGCGGATGGCCCGATTTCACACACGAACAAATTATTATTGACTAAGTTTCGGGTTCAGGCCATGCATTTTTGTCTGTTAGATAGTCCTTACTTTTGTAACATATTGTAAATATAAACAGACAACTGTTATCATCAAATTGTCATCGGATGATGTAATAAACATAGGTTGACCTAAAGAGTTGCGCCAGCGCATCCCGGACGCCGCGTAATAACTGCAGTTGGACGAACGGAGACACGGATAGTGTTTAGTGGCGGGTCAAGACGAACCTAAAAGTAGGCCATGGGGGCTATGTTGAGGAACACATACATACGTAGATTGTCTAATTTAAAATTAATTGGCCTATAAAATTTTAGGCTTCCAGTTTAACATTATTCTCTGACAGTATGGTGTAAGTACCTCGGAGACCCACCACCGCAATGGCGGTGATGGTGACGTTAGAACGGGTTGTTATGTGGTCGTGAATAAATCTGTTATTACATTTTATTGTATTTTAATTATTTATGCATATTGCACACTAATAAATTAATACTAAGTTGCCATGAAACCCGAGATCTGTAAGTGAGTCTCTCGGTCGATATCTGAATCGATCATAATAATTTTGAATTTAGAAGGATTTAGATCAATAAAAGAAACGTAAGTGTGACCACCCCTAAATTAGGTACACAATGATTTTATACACATTGCATGCTTATCCTTTTCTTATTCTTTATTATTCCTTATACCTTACATTCCTTATATCTAAGTTCCTTTTTCCATATATTTTCATCTACATAATAATATTATGCATTCGAAAGTGTGTTTGTTTGTTTTTACGGTTTAACGCCTCAACCGATCGATGTGAATTTGGTACAAAGATGGTTTTTACCCCGAAAAATATATGCAAAAAGGATATAAAAGTACGATAAACCACTTCTAAATATCCTACGGCTATCCTTTTTTACAACAGATCGTTTACAAGGTTTATTAGCTCAGTTAATTTTGTACAAACATAAAGATTTACTTATTATCATTAATATTAGTATCTCGTTGGCCGTGGAAGAATGCATTAGAAATATACGGTTCTTGCATTCTTAGAGCAATCGATAATCAACCTTATGACAATACAACAAGAGCGTTAATAATCTCTTGAAATATAGTAACTATATGTTAAGCACTAGATAATATAGTACAGGAAAAGTAAACTTAATAAACAATGTGCAATAATAATAAACTTCAAGGGTTATAGTTTTAGCAATTTATAATAATAGAAGAAGAAATATTGAATATTAAGTGGTTTGAATTGATTTAATGTTCTTACTTTGATTGTATGATATTTCCCTTAATTTCAAGTACCTGTTATATTTACGTAAATGGTAAAATATAAAATTGAATAACTGTATTACTTAGAAATTTCGACTTCAATTCTGATAAGATCTTTTTGTACTCGTCGATTAAAATCTGTGTATTAAGATTTCATAGAGAATACTGCAACGTCACTCTTTTCATCGTTGACACTTCCGAAACAACCGAAATAACCATTTCGATACGCTCAAGACAACTGAAAAAAATTTGAAAAAAGAACTTCGTATTTCAATAATATGTGTCCTTGTTTAAGGAGACTCGATCCGAAACAAAATTGCCAATCTATGGCGTTTCGGAACGTAGCAGCGTCGCGTCATCTGTCAAAAATCTATTTAAACCTGCTTCTGTATCCAGGGCACAAAAAAAAAATACGGTTTGTGATTGGCTAGTTTTTAGCCAACAGAACAGCACAGTAGGTACTGCAACAATTACGGACGCCGTGGTTTGATACAAATGTCGATGTGGTGGTGATTGTATTAATGACTTAAATTATAAATTTTAATGAACTCGTACAAAAAGTATTGTTTACAATAGTGTCATAATCAAGCTTTTTAATCTCGTACCTTACTTAAGCCACTCAGCAAGCTTCGTGGCCTAAACACGGTACTCGACTAAAAAGCTCTCTATTATAACACGATTATGAAAATAACTATTTAGGAATAATATCTTACCTCATATTGCGTTCAAAAAATTGTAACACGTTCCAATGCTTGTGATAGTAAAGTTGTGTCTGTAATTCTTATAACTGTATCGTTTTAAGAAACTTTAAAATGAACAATAAATTCGCGGCCACAAATTAAATTTTGCCAAGCCATCTTTCAATCGATTTTTCAAAGCACGCTTGAACCTTAAATACATTTATCGATCCCGTATCGAATAAATCAGGACTGTACAAACAGTAGAAAAAGCGATCCACTTCCCACCGCGCGCGCAGTTAAAATGTATTAGATTCATCACAGGGAAGGATTAGGGAGATCTAGATCACACGGCGCCGACGCATTAGGTCTGGACACATTTTTAACCCGCTGCCGCTTATGACAGTGACATTTACAATGTCATAAGACGAATACGTAAACGTAAGTAATATTGTAGATGGAATGTAAAGTCAATGTAAAAGTTATAAACTAAAAACCAATTACAAGTGAATTCGTATATAAACTTGAGATCAAGATGTATACAATGATGCACAATTATCCCTTAATTCCAGATAACCTGACCATCATTAAGAAAACTGTACGACTGTTAATGTGATAGTCGATGGTTTTTAATAAAATAAACACGGTTTTTTAGTATAACTTGTTTCCTCAGTATCAAATGCTAATTTAATAACAAGATGAGTGATTAAGCTTGTATACTTTTATCAACTGTTGGCTTACCTCGGGGCTAGATGGATGGTGCCAGGTAGTTTTTATGATGGGAATGAAGGTTTGATCGTGACGTAATTGGAAAAACGCGTCTTTTTCTGTTACTTGTTTCAATTTTCATTTTAAATCTCTACAAAGCGCACCGCGTGCAATAATATGCGCGTGCCCTTACGCGTCGGCCGTCGATCAACGATCAATATGGATGAGGATCGATCGCATTCAAGTGTCAGCGCGTCGCTCGATCGATAACCACTTTGTCGGTGTATGTGGGACAGAGTCAGTGGCGAATTGGGGATTATATTAATATTGGACTTTGGTGTACGATATTTCAAAGGAATTTTACAAGGTGTAGGTGTCCTTTTCCTTGCTGATAAATAATATTACAAAGGGTGAATGGCAATTTTGTATTTCATTAGTACCCAAAAAATCAATGGGTTTTTTTTTAAACGGGATTTTTTTAATGAAAACAAGGGCCAAGCAAGGCAAATCATACATGACATGTGTTCATTTTCAAACAAATTCCATACGATACTCCATACATATGGTGATCGTCGAAGCCAAGATCTATAAACTGGCACATGTTTCATCTCTGTTGGTGGGTGAGGACATGTTTGCCCATCGTTTTACAGTGTTCCTGTTTGTTTGTTGATAGATAGATACAAAATATATTAATGTATTTCAATACTGATATTAATATTTAGTGGTAGGCATGGACGGACAAAGTCAACCACCAAAAGTCGCCAAAAACTTACAAGCCTTAGATTGACTGGTCAAGGAAATTAAAAAAAACAAAAACATACCTGCTCTGTAAAATCATACTGAACTCTAAAATCACACAAAAACACAGCCGCATACATTTTTTAGCTATAATCACCGAATAAGTGTCACGGCTGGTTTTATTTACAGAATAGCAACAGTTGCACTCAGATTTAAGCAATAGTTATCAAACAGCCCATCAGTTATAACCGGCGGCGCAAGAGTTGATGGCCCGTCATTACGAGAAGGTCGCAAGCGTCAAGGTTCCATCGCTGTATGGTAGGATGTTGAGACAGGCGACAAAGTCGTTTGAGTAATTTGTAAGTTAGACGTATTGTGTGTTTTCGATTTGATAGTGGCCAGTGTTAGACAAGATGGTCGTGAGTTCAATTCCGCTAAGGGAAAATATTCGTGTCAACGCGAGTATTTGTTCTATGTGTTGAAGGTATGTATTTAAAATCATAGAAATAAAACTAGTACAAATGCGCACTTAGGGGATCTCTACCGGTTAACCTTTGGGTGTTTAAAAAAAGTGTGCCGTCTGTGTGAGTGTATGTGCGAATGTTTATGTATTTAAGTTTGTTGTTTTCTATATAAAATAAAAAATATAAATAAATATCAGGGGACAATGTCACACCAATTGACCTAGTCCCAAACTAAGCTCTAGGCTTGTACTATGGGTACTAGACAACGATATAAATACTTATATAGAGAAATATATACTTAAATACATAGAAAACATCCATGACTCAGAAACAAATATTCTTGCTCATCACACAAATATCTGCCCTTACCGGGATTTGAACCCAGGACCGCTAGCTTCGTAGGCAGGGTCACTACCAACTAGGCCAGCGCGTCGTCATATAAAGTAAGTATGTTTATCGTAGTCTAGTAACCATAGGACAAACATTTTTTTATGTATTACTACCGACCCACCCTCGCTTTGCTTCAGTTTATGTAAGTTTTCTGTACTTGTAATAACCCATATTTTATTTCAAATAAAAATCTTTCGTGAAAGTTATCTAGGTGAAAGTGATAACCTCATGAAAATCCGCGCCTTCGTTTTTTAGAACCCACGATATAACTATGTCACAGTGACTTAATGATTCAAGTTGTAAGAAGTGTCAATCAAATAGTTTTATATTTTCACTGTGACATCGTTCTAAGGAGGTTCAGGGTTCCATTTGGCTGATAGTACATACAGACAGACGCGGTACGAGACTATGTTTAATAATAATATTATTGTAGGGATTAAATTCGATTTACAAAGGGCGTGAGGGCGACGTCGAAGCGATCAAAGTCGATCACTTGTTTACCTTGTCACAAAATCACCTACTTTTAACGTATATAAAAAAAATAGGTTAAACGTCACCCCAACCCTAACTGACGTCACCGCCGATGTCTAAAGGCATGTCATACGCATGCGTGCCAGCGCTCGAGCGATTGGTTGCGCGCGCCCCGCCCAGTGCTGCTCAATGCGTATCACTATGTAGATCATTCGTATAGATCATACATGTCGGCGTTAGAAGAGATATATCTAATCTGTATGCAGTTATTAGCTATTTTTTCGCTGTGAAGAAGTGTTTGGTTTTTCCTGGCAATTGAAAAATAATAATTTATAAACAAACGGCGTTTATAAAGGTGTGTCTATTTAAGATGTGTTTAACTTTATTGTAGTAAGAACAAATGTGTTACCCAAATTGTCGAAACAATTTTTTTTTTAAACTGGCCTTTGACGAGTTTTCGTATTCAACGTTTTGATAGCTCTTATTTCGTTGACAGTAATGAAGGCCGTGTTAAAAACTTTTCGAATAGAATCTCAGACCTGCGAGCCTTGTATGGTTGCGCTTATCGCGTGACAAAGTGTAGATAAAACATCTGTCACTCTCGTACTTATATACGTGTCAAAAAGTGACAGATGTTTTATCTCCATGTTGACACGCGATAAACGCAGCCATACTAGGCGCTTGGTCTTGACATTAGTCTGACATCAGTCTTGACACAGTATCCATATGTTTATGTTATGACATATGGATACTGCGTAAATAAAGTCACAACACGGGAATGTCAGTTACTATTCTGCATAATTTAGCCGAGTATACATATAATACATACTAAATATAGGACTCAAGATAAACATAAATACTTAATATGATAAAACTGATTTTTTTTTTATTACTTCTACTTATTACTCCCTATGAAAATTCTTAGTTTTGACACATTTTCCTGCTCAAGCTACGCTTGAATATTTTTTATTTTTTATTTTATGTTAAATTCATTGTTTTATATAATGCTAGGTTAAGCTTTATAATTGTATAATATCATAAGTAGTATTTAAAAAAAACGACTGACTGTTGAGTTTCTTGCGGCGTTTCTTCTCAGCAGTGGTCTCTTGCGAAGCGCTGGTAGATTTTTGACGTGTAAAAGTGCCCGTGCGACCTACTTACTGAATAAACATCTTTTATCTTTTTTATCTTTTATCTTTACCTTATAATAACATTTGCGCATAGACAAAGTATAAAACAGTTCCTACCTAAGAAATTGCACAAATTACAACGGTAAGCTTTCTTCATAGCCTGTGAAGGTATCTCAGGGCAAACCTCTCCCTTTTGCCAGCCCCTTGAAACTATAGCAAAAAACAGTAAAAAACGCCATAAACTTTACGGCTCCAGCGTGCTAACTCACAATATAGTTGTGCAAATTTCTTTTCTGCGAATAGATCAGCTTTATGACTTTGCGCCTGCGCCGCCTTTTGAGTGCCGACGTTTTTTGTACTAAGGTTTGCCGAAAACTAAAAGGGCGTAAGTGCAATGGTATGGCCGAAAAGATTTGACTTTTTTAGGGAAGGTTGATACTGTAGGATATACGTTTTTGGGCTTTTAATGAAAATTTTACGCTTGTCCAAGGACATGTTTATTTTAAAACCGGAAGTCATTCTACACAAAACAATGGATGAATTTTATTGAATAACCTACCAAAAAAAAGTACAGTAACGTTTTGTAACAACCTAGCTCCTAATTCCGTTTACGTAGTCCAAAATTAACTTATCAAAATAATTGTCTTACATGTATTTATTTTGTATGTTAAAAGAACAATAGGTTCTGGACATTGACTCCAAATATATGAGCAGTTCTCCAAAACCATAATTTCGCCTGTAAAAAGATCATTGTTAAGTTTGCAAACATCTTTGTCGCGGAAAGATAACAATTGGTATTGTTGAAATTTCTTTCGTATCACGTTAGTAAATCAGTTTGACAAGGTTCTACGGCGTACCTGTTTTCTAGACTTGAAATTATCCTTATAATTATGCATACGGAATGTTTATTACTTGCTCGCGGGTCAGTTTATTGCATCTTATTGTTGCACCTTTTTTAAGTTAGTGCAATTTTGTTTTTAATGTAAAACTTGGAGTTTCTGGGTGGGATCCATTGTTCAATGTTAGGATTAGAAGATTATAATTATGGGTTAGTTTGCAAATTGTTGTTCTTTGTTTGTATTGAATGGGTTTTGTTTTGGGTAAAAAGGTTGGCAATTAGTTCAAGCTGCATGGTTAGCAAGTGTGTTATTTAAAAAAGTAGGTAGTGGAGTTATTTGTCTACGTAATGCGTTTAAAATTTCAGTTAAAATCATCAATATAAAAGTGTATCCATAAATACCAGTCGCACATGACCTTTTCTTCATAAACATTTCAATAACAATACAATAACTGTATTCTTACTAAAAGGATCTACTTTAAATTTCAATTCAAACAATGACTAATTACCACGAGTCGATTCTTCATTCGATTGTACTCGAATACTAATCGATGGTAATTCGCTCGTGAATGGAATAAGAATCGATTTGGTGCAACGGAAGCTATTGTGTTTTTGACAATGTGGTAACGCCTTTATGTATAAAAAGCTTACATGTTCATCGCAGTACGTACAGTCAGAAGAGAGAGTCATAACAAGCCGTTAAAAAAAAAGTTTACCATTTTTGGGGTTAGATATTATGTATACCTCTATTCCATTTGCTTTATACCATATTGTTATTATATCTTAAATATGTAGCTCTTACTCAATTAAAAGTAAAGACAGATACATATGGGTCAATAAAAAAGGTATCAACAATTACATACATCGCGTGGTACCTCGCATATGTTCTGTCTAAAATATTAGCTAAACCAAGTAATGGCAGAGATATCGTGTTTAGCGATGCTCTAGTGAGATCGCTACGGCACGAGCTTGGGAAGCGGCGCGGTGACTCAGCGCTTACATTAGGCCGCCGTTTCTTTAGCAAGATTATACATTCAGGACATTGTCAAGCGCACGACTAAGAGTGGAGTTTAGTTGTGGATTAGGGATAATACAGCCACTGAAATGACTTGCATAGACACATTCTATGTTGGTCCTCGAGTTGTAAACTCATTTGCAGTATTTAGAATTGCACGTGATTATGGGTCTCACCTCTCACTTACGAGTAGGTGGCCTAAGCCCTGGTTGGCCTTCTCATTGTCAGAAATAATCCATGTGTTTGCCCTATCATGTTTTATCAGGTGTTTCCTGCTACGTTTACAAAATGTACCGTTATTAAATGCTTAGTTTTCTTTAGTAAAAACAAGGAAATTTACAACAAAAAAAAAATAGCAGTAAACAACTTAAGCAGCTGATCAACCCGAAAGAAAAATAAACCAAAGCGATATCCAATTGCACATGGACGAATTCACGAGAAAACATAGTTTTAAAAATACTTTAAGCTCACAAATATAATTCATCATAGATCAATATCAAATTTCAATACCAATTATTGGACCATAATTGCGACTAGTTAATTTCCAAAATTAAAATCCAATCGTAGCAACGAAACGCCACGCTCAACATAGCAAAGTATCACTTACATCAAACAATAGGACTATTACATACAAAAAAAGTCAGGTGATAGCTCGTCTCTCCATACCATTGTATTTACGTATTGACCAGTCATCGATCCCAAGATTTCTGGGTCACAGGTCACAATCCGACCATAGAAATCTCTAATCCAGTCTATTATTTGAATCCGTAACTAAAGGAAATGCTTATTTGTTAAATTGTCAATCAATTGGCACCTATTCACTTGTAATTTTACACTGACAACTCGATTATAGGAACAGTTAGTGTTGGATTATTGACGCGTGGTCGTGTTAGTGAAACCCCAGGTTAAAAGTGTGCCAATACAATATTAAATGTATTTTAAAACTTAATTTTCACTTGTTTTGGTGTCTCTAGGTATGATGTAAATTAATTGACATCTTTAACAGAATATTCGAGGAATGATTTACACTTACATAGGTTTACCTGTGACCTTTTTAGATGGTATTTAAATATGATTTCCAATAGTGAATGTAATACTCATTCGAGCATCCGTCCGCGCAAGTTATCCTCTAGCAGGATTTGAACTTGCGTCAATTAACACATTAATCAGGCTGCAGCACTATAACTAATCAACTCCAATGTGGAATTGATTTGACATCCGTTTCTTTTTGACTTTCGAGTTTTCTATGTCTACTGTCGACAATAACAATACAGAAGCCATATGCATTCGATACGTTGGCTGTCATTCTCCTTTTCATCCCAATCCTGACATTCAAATGCAACGCAAAAGAATTTACATTGCAACAGATGCGATAACGAAACGCCAAATCATCGGACAAATCGCATAACCAAACGTTTTGGTAAACCTTTTTCTTTAATTCGGACCCATTTGGAATTCATTCATTCAAATTTCAAATTTGAATTAAGACCGCCGCGTCATTCGTCCTCTGCGTTACACACGGAACTTACAGCTTGTACAATACAATACATTTGAAATGTGACCTTTTGTCATTATAATAAGGGTTGTGAATGTTTTTATTAGTATAAAGATAAGTTTGTGAGATTCTACATTCATTGAGGGGGGTTGGTTTCATTTGACGCAACTGTTGAAATATTTTGTCACAACAATTTGTCATGGTCTGTCAAAATTTGTCGCGTCATGTCATTTTCCGCGGCACCCTGAGGGGCAGTCAGTGACGTGAATTATATCAATTAGTTATAATAAATCATACGTTTATCGATCGATCTCCTAACGGAATCCTTTGAATGACAGATATTCCAATTGTGAAAAATTATAAAAAGGTCAAATTTTAAGGGCGCATGCGTTTTTATTATCATTGATTGATGATTTATTTTTATAGATTATATTTGTTAAGTCATCTTCTGTGAATCAAAAACGGTTTATTATAAATAAAAAATGGGCGTTTGACTGCATTACTTAACGATTTATTTAAATGAAATTCTAAATATTCGTATACGTATGCATTTATTTTTCCGTTTTTAAACATAAAATAAGGAATAAAAAACTAGTACGAACTCAATCTTACAAAAAACAAATGTATGTTTACAAGAGTCCTTTGTACAGCTTTAATAACACCATTAAATCACTTAATAAAATGTAAGTTACGTTTATTAAACTCCTAATTATCCAACGAACATTAAGACACTTGTATTTAAATGCGTTCACGGTGCTTGGGCCTGAAAGCGTTAAATTGTGCGCGGAACGTGCGCGGGCGCCGATCGCGATCTATTTCGTGATCTAAACAAACATGCTAATAAACAATTATACGGTAGCTTTGTATAAATAAATAGTCCATTTTAAACGCTATTATTTTTAGTAAATCTTAATAAATCATAGTGGTTTTTAATAAATTTAGGATTTTTGACGTTTACCGAGTCATTATTATAGATAAAGAATCCATTCAAACTCGTTAAAATTGGCTTTTCTTTGCCATACATACTGTCAAATTCTACATGAGAGTTGAGGCCATAAAAGCGTACGTTTAAATGTCTTTTCAAATGTCAAGTATACTATAAAAGATAACTTTAATGTTTATTATAGGTTCTTCAACACCTGCATTTTACTTGTTTTAAAAACCATCGCAATCAAAATACATTAAGTGCGTTCTCATTAACACGTCGAAATACTTCACAGTACGGCATAAACAGTATTTTAATTAACTTAAATTCCAATAATGTTATTTATTCCTGCTGGTTGTATAACAGATTATAACAGCGCATAAGCGTATAAACGAGCATTTTAACACCTTTCGCTTCCTCTAATTTTGTTCAAGTGGGGTTAGTTGTAGAAATAGGAATTCTTGTGTAAACGCTGTATAATTATTTGTAAATAAATATTAACAGTATATATACGAGAATACTATGAATATTCATGGTATTCTAATATTCTCTGCGATTTAGTAACTAATAATCGCAACAGTGAAACCCGATAAACTTACTATCATAGAAGTATTCCATTCTTAGGGTTGGCAACGCATTTGCAGTCCAAGGATTGCAGTCTTGAGATTGTAGTCTTGAAAATACAATTTTGTACAGTTCCGAGATCGCGCGTTCCATCGTACCCTTAGAACGATGATTTACCTTCTATCGAGTAAGTAACACGCATAGACATCGACAAATCGTGTATGGCGATTGATATGAGCGCCCTCTAGTATTGATTTAGTACATAAATATGGTATCAAGTTGACATTGACGTTTACGTTTACGTTACGTTGACGTTCAGGTGAATTTACGTAAATTAAAGTATGAAAACGTGAGTTTGTTTTAGGGTTTCGTGCTATGGATAGCCTCAGTAGAGACCCCGTCATGTTGTTCTCCTAGTCACTATTTTTAATTTAATGTTATTGAGCTTAGGCACATTTGTAATGATTTTATTGGTGTTCGTTTAAAAATAATAATTTATTACTTTATTACCTTGTAATCTTACTTTTCAGTATTATTGTATTTTATTATGGGAAAAAAATACCTTCTCGCGATGATGGTCTTGTCCGAAGCGCTAGTAGATTGACTCTATATTAGCGACGTGTAAAAGTGCCCTCATGCCAATTTACAGAATAAGTATTTTGGATTTTGAATTTTTGAATTTAGAACACGTTTTCAGGGTGATTTTTTTAGAATATTGTTGGTTAGACGCACTTGCCCCACCTGACACTAATTATGCACTTTTTTCTAAATGACTGTACCGACGCTCTAATTGGATAGCAGCGTAAGTGAGCGGATTCCTCATTATAATTGCGTATTTATTCACTTGGCCCGTTTATCGCCTAGCCAAAGGTTCAATTAAAGTAATCGCTCTGGTCTAAGCTATTAATTTAGTATTTAAAGGTTCTGTTTTGGTAGTAATAGGTCTGCATAGTAAAGGGGAAATAGCTGCACTATGTTATATAAAAAGAGTTATAGAAGATTTGGCATGAAAATATAGGGAATAATCCAAACAAAGCTAAAAAGAAAATGCAATGGACGTGTTTCAGCTAATATGTTTTATAAATATGTTTTTATTTGAAAATACAAACAGAGTAAGAACGTATATAGTAACACTTATTGTTTAGACTTTAAACAAAACATGCGTCCTACAGTTTCCACTAAGACTAGACACTAGATTAAACAATATGAATCTACACATACAGATTTTAGCATCTGACTCTAACTACTTATGTCTACAAATCAGCACACTAAGTAGTAGCACCAATAAAATGAAAAAAATGTTACGCACAAACACACCCAAAAAAACTGCAAAACGATCATTTCTCTAGAATTTTACCACTGATCCTAGGGGATCACGGAGAGATTTTTTATTTTTTCTAGTCTAAACGTGTTAAAAACATGGTGATTATAGAAATAAAATAATAATGATGATTATTAGAAATACTTGAGATGATAATCGAGCCTGGGGGTCACGTATCACTGAAGGGACAGCGCCATGGGGACACAACCAATAACCCTTTATCTTAGCGACTTAGAAGCACTGCGTCACTGCGCGTTCTCAATTCGGACAAATGCGCTGCTTCCTTTCCTTTGACAGATTCACAGTCAGTGACAAATTTAGAGACATGGTTGAGCTAAGTACTAGGCCATCTAGATCATAGTCAGGTACATAAATTAATATTTTAACCGACGCTGTAATTTCATTTCCTTACTTGTTTTTCTTTGCCGTTAGAAAAGGGTCTTCATAGAATTAATTACTATTAATTTTAAGTACTAAAATAACCTAGTTAAGTATACATTTTGCGTGAGCTAAAACCAGAAAATGCTGTATAATTATATTGATTACAGTAAGTGCATAACGTTAAGCAGTTTAAGTGACGTAAGAGTTGTTATAAAATGACCATTGACTACCCCAGTAACGTCTGAAGTCGTAAAATTATCTCATATTAGTGCTATAATAATGCAGCCGAAGCTTTAACAGCACTGGGGGCCCAATAATGGAAGTGGTTTAAGGTCTTAAGCAACACTTAAATAGCACTAAAAAGATAACCAATAAAATAGACTACTTGGGTGAGCTGGGGCAGCCTTTCAACCGACAAGGGTAACTTATATAAATGTCCATTTCCAGTTTTAATGGACATTAAAATTAAATATTCCTCGTATTTTTTTTTTCATATTTGTTCAAGAAATTCTTAAACTTCATCATTAAACTTGAAATAACGAGATAAAATTTCATTGCTTTAACCAAGTAACTGTCCAACAGAGTATTTTTGAAGCTATTGGTGGTAAACGAGTTACCACGCGAACAGGTTACCTGATTTAAGGTGATCACAACCACCCATAGACACCTGCAACACCAGTAGAGGAACCGCAGATGCTTCGCCGGCCTTTGAGAAAAAATTATGCTCATCTTTGAAGATGCCTGAGTAGTAACGGTCCGGAAATACCGCCGCAATAAGGTGATTCTATAACAACGTCGTGCACGGCAAAAAGCTCCTTAAAAAACGCACAGTGGTACACTGCCATCGTGCCATCCGTCGAGGTGGTGGGGATGAAAGGACAGCCGTTTGCGAGTGGTACGGTGAATAAACCAGCAGCAGGCAGTATCCCTAGCAGGTCTTCTGAACTCCTGGTGATAGATGCGGTAAAATATGCAAAAAGATGCAACGTCTCAAATATAAAAAAAACAAACAATTACAAATTACCTTTAAGATTTCACAAAATAAATAAGCTTACAAAGGATAAAAAAAACACAAGAATATCACACTTGTCAAGTGTTCAAATAGACACTAGAAAATACCAATTTATTTTGTTACTAAAATTCTTAATAATGCCAGTCTTATCAGACAAATTACTGATTAATTCAGCCTAAGAAATGTTTTACACCTAACCTTTTCAATATTGTTAAATTAATGCAATGTAAATGTCACCAACTAATTGATAACTCTAACTGTCGATATAAAATGGTTATATTGATGTAATTTTATTCAAATTAATGTTATCCTGTCAACAGATTGCTTAATGACTGATTTTAGAAACGACCACCTCTCACTCTGCCTGTCAAAATTGCAATTGTTCATTGGCAATGACAAATGCCACGTGCACGTATTTTTGACACTGGCATCACATAAAAAAATGCATAGACATACAAATTTGAAAATCGAATCACAAAAGACCGAATTCACTTGTTTCAATAATTTGGCAGGATGATTTGTGAACGAAATATCCATACTAAATGCGGTAGCGTTTCTCTCCCATTGAACTTAGATCTTTTTTTTTTAATGTGTTGTATTTCTTTCCAAGACTTTTTTTTCTAGAATAAAACCTAGTTTTTTATAATAAATACAGCATATTACCTACTTAAAAATTGTACACGGACTTGAATTATCTTCAGGCGATAACGTTTGTCACCTGAAGGTAAAAAGTATGTTTTTTTTAAAGTTACGCGATTAAAGTGTCCATTACTAAAACTCCTAAATTCTTTCAAATCAACCGAAAACAAAGTTCTCTTCATCAAGAGTTCTCTTTTCTTTACAATAAAACAAAATCAAGCAAGAGCATAAAAAATAGATCATCACTTTTGTAGTCCGTATGCCCGCCTCGGTTCCCGCGGTATTACAAATTCGTCGCGCTCACTTACTAGTGCTATGGCTGTATTGTAGCTGTATTGAGCGCATTGTGAGAACTTCGCGATATTGGCGTGCTACAGATGATTAGTGGCAGCTTAGGGCGTTTGGAATTCACTTAGTTTTAAGCCAACACAGCACGATAAACGGGATAACTGTGACGAAACATTTTTCCTTGAATTTTAATTCTTATCATAAATCATAACGTTATGTATATACTATATTAAATTAATATTAAAAAGAGCTAGTAATTTATTGTTTATATATTTATTTGACACAAATTTCGATTGCGGAAAACCTTGAGATGTCGTTGTCTAGAAATCTAGCAGGATCAAGGCAAATATTTTATGTTAGGGGAATGTATTAAAAATACGTACATACAATCATTCCCGTAGGTTTAGGCAGAGATGACTTCCTTCCACTTGTTACGATCCAGACAAACTTCCCTCGCTTCCTCGAAACTCATGATAAGTCTCTTTATACACGTGCGTCGATTTAGGGTACCCTGACCTGGCTCTTTCTTAATAGTTTAGTTTAGTTTAGTTATTTATTCATCAATGTAATGTTACAATATTAATTAAAATATGAAATTACAAAAATTAATTAAATAATATGTCCCCGGTCTTAAAAAAACTAAAATAGGAGATAGGTTGAGTTCATTTTCCGCTAATATAATATACTAACCTAATATACTAAGGAACACAGACAAAATTAAACTATTCAAACACAGAACTGGATACGGGAAAAGGAACATAATGTGCGAGGGAGCACAGTTGTACAATGAACTACCAATTGAAGTGAAAAAGTGCAGCTCTTTGGGTATGTTTAAAACTAAATTAAAACAATTTATTACTGATAAATGTTTCGATTAGCTAGAGTACATTAATTTTAAGGCATTGTATAGTTTTAAGCTCATTATAAGTGAACTTTTGTTCTTTATGAGTAATAAAAATCTATAAACCTAATATTCAAATTAGTCCATTCCAGAAAGTAGTTACAGGTTAACTGGATCAACACCTCGGGGATCAGGCCAGAAACCTAGTCTCACTTAATCAGAATAAATCCTATCTATTTACCTGCTGGTATCGCATTTTACAATGACGAGAATGCCGGGGCGTGTGAACACCGCCGCCCTGTCATTTGGCGGACATTACCGATGGTTGCCGACGCCGCCCGAATGACCTCCGTGGGAATGCAGGGACAACTTTCTTCGGACTTCTTTGGCATATGGACGCCTGGTACTATTTATTGAAGTATCTTTAAATAATTAGATACATTCGATATTTTAAGTATAAATAAAATAAAAAATGAATTATTACTAAATTAACAATTGGGCTAACTTTGAAAGTATAACATCACTGTTCTTGTCGGATTGTCAACGTGGAGGGAAAAGCGGGGAGAAGCTATTATTATTAAAATTATTATAGACAGGGGTTTTGCGTCAATCTTCCGTGATGCGATACTTTGTGATACTAGAACTGTTATTATTATTACAATTCTGAAATACTATAGGTATATGATATGGTACGACCCATCTATACATTATAAAATATTTTTACATAAATATGTACTTTGATAAAAAATATTTTCAGGGGGGTTCTCAAATTCTACAATAATACAATTTTTCTTGTGTTTTTATTAACTACAGGCAGTATGGCCAAAGTAACTTCGTCTCTACGAAAAAATACGGCTTAATATCGCTGTCATGTAAAGTTAATTCGTTCTGAAACTTAAAATACCAATCCAATTTACGAGCTAGAGCAAAAAAGCAGTAATCCCACGTAACACAAAATAATTAATATGCTAATTGTATGTCCAGATTCCATTCGAGATAACTGATTACCCAGTGACAACCTTTTCGGCCGCCATTTTTCATCGGCTCTGTCATAAGCCTTCAGTTTATGCGGTTGAATAAATAATGAATCTCTGAACTTAATTTCAACTTTATCTTTACGAATATAAAGTTCGAATAAAATTGATACTTGTCGCCAAAAAATTAAAGTGCAAGGAGTCAAATTAATTAAGTCGTAAGGAAAGAATCGATCTGTTGCATCGAGTTACATGCTCGAATACGCACACTCGGATAACGCTCGTTGCGTTTTCGGCATTTTGCGTTTCGAGTGCGTTGACCGGAGAGCAAATTTAAAATTGGTACGATTTGACAGGACGCGTTCGCAATTTAAAAAGGAGCGGCAAACGTTATGTTTTTGACAGACGATTTAACAGGTTCAACTGAAATTAATAAATTAAGAGTGCAGTTTTATATCTATTAAACAAAAATGTAGCACAACCTTCTCGGACGCTTTCACGCACCAAATCATAAAAAAGGAGCATAAAAAATGCAAACAAAAGTAACAAAAAACAACTTTATATCCCCTTCATATCACCTTAAATGCCCAGATTCCAAAACAAAAATAACAACCCAAATCAATAACGCAACATCACAACCGCCATTAAAAAATTATAAACAAGCAACAAGCGCGGATATCATAAAAACGACAAATCATCATGCGACATTGCCTTAAAACAAGCCTGCGCTTGTAGGAATCGTGTTCGATCTAATTTAGAGCGCGCGATGCGGCGATAAGCGGCCTCATGCGGCGTGATTTACCGCCGGCACCGCGATATAAGTAAAGTGTGCTGAGTTGAGGTAGGGTTTGTTGAAGACAGACAGTGGCTCTAATTCGAAACCTTTCTTGAAAATTTCGACATGTCCGAAACTACGTTAAGAAACCTCTAATTAATCGAGTTGTCTAATAAGAATAGAGTTTGACGTTTTCAAATCAAGTTTTTTTCACGTCTATATTTAGAGATCACAGCTTAAGATTGGGACAGCAGGTAGGCTTGCCTGGCAAGGTTTGCCTAAATGCACAAGTATTATAGGTACCTCTTTTGTCACCTTAAGGGCTTAACCAAATATCTAATATCTCTGCTAACCTTTTCTAAAACTTAAGTAATGATGCGTTATATTTAAAACCGTCAATAGAGTTGTGACGACTCGGTAAAATTGGACACATTTCGTACGTAGAAAAGACGTCACAACTCTATCCACGGTTTTAAATATAAGAACGCACCATTAGTAGCCTGTAAATAGCTACAGCTGTAAACAACCATCCTCGTATTGATAATCATTTGTGATCAAATGCGTGCCCATTTTCCATTTTAAAAACCCTCACTCGCTTCAGCGTATAGTTTGCCTACGCGCAGGGAGCGATGTCATCGCGCACCTGTGATGCGGACACCGGGATTAGATACCGAACGCGTGTAAGGCTGCGCCGTAACCGTACATATGGACATGAGTGTTTTGTTACGATGCGGCCTGAGGCCGGGTAGGCTTTTTTGTGTGCAATACTTTGTCACTCAACTCGAGTACGGTTGAGAGTTTGAGACACAAGGTTCGGTAAATAAGCTAGATTTTCTAAAACATATATATTCGTGTACGTCATTAGCATTTATCTAGGATGGAATTGAAAATTCAAAACGAAAGTCAGGAAATTAATTACAATTAAAAATATAGCGAAACAGTTTACGCAACAAAAATGGGAATTAATATGAAATTTCGCTCTTCATTTTATTTCATTTTAATTTGCAAATTATTGGGTGCCCTTGTCAAATAGCAAGATTATACTAAATCTCGATGAACGCAGCAAATTTAATTCTATAATTATTAAACCTAGCAATTAAAACTAAAAACGAATATCTCATCATAGTACACACGAACGTGTCATCATAATAAATGGCCATCGACAAAATTCCGTGAACACAAAATATCAAACCATTTTGTTGTCGATGGCTATCGAGTTGATAGACCGCCGTACATGTATTTACATTTTAAAATGAGAACGTCAATGAGCCGTGAGAATGTTTTTGAAAATGGAAACGTCTTTGGAAATTTCTGTTGATCTTGGAAATTCGTTACTTAAAGTGCCTAGTTAACGACCTATCTAGTTTGACGGGACTTGGGCAAATCGCTTATTTGTTGCAAAGTTTGGGTGTATTAGGAAAGAAATTGATAATGTGTAATAAAATTGTGTGATATATTGGTCAATCCTAGTTACCTAGTCATCACCACAGTTCATAAACACTAAACAGCGGGACTAGACAAGTTGCCATCGAATACACCACGTGACTTTACCTTTACCTACGCTTAAAAAAGGTACACCTACTGTGCAAAAATACTGTGATATTGTAAACTATTTATAATTATTATGTAATGATGTAAACCTTTTTCTTGAAAAAAATATACCTTGTCGAGTTTCTTACGCCGGTTCTTCTCGGGGCAAAGGTTTTATTTTTCGAACCGGTGGTAATGCTTTTTGACATTCATAGGTGCATTATATTATGCCTAAATTGAAGAATAAAGAACTTTGACTTTGATTTTGACTTTGACTTACGTCAATAACATACATTTTTCTAAGTGACAAGTAATCACCAAACGCTAGCGTTCGTATTCGATGGCAACTTCTCTAGCTCCACTGTTGTCGTTCCGATTTGTCGTATCGAACATATTTTTTTTTATGATACTGATGATGTAATGGTCGTTCAGTCAATAAATTATCGGGTCTATCAGCACCTTAAAACAAACAGACATACATAGCTATCGCAAAATATTATGATGAAGAAGAAGTGACAAAAATAATGGTACGAAGTAATGGTCATCATCATCATGAGCTCCTAAGCGTCTCATCATCATCATCATGTCAGCCGAAAGACGCCCACTGCTGGACATAGGCCTCCCCCAAGGCTTTCCACACAGACCAGTCTTGTGCTTTTCGCATCCACCGCGGTCCCGCGATCCTGACGTCTAAGCCTCTACTATTTTACTAAACTGCCAGAATTAGAAGAAGAAGAGGAAGAAGAACTTTATATGACGTAGTTTTGTATTCAAAATGTCTTCTGCAGCGTGGATGACTGCTACAACAGTTCAACATTGCAAGTTACACTAGTTTCATCAGATAAAGTACGATCTCAACTAAAAAACTTTAAAAAGTTTCCATTATGAAAATACAATAATTAATCAAATTAAAATTGTCATCAGATGACATTAGATTGATTAGTAATAATTATTTTGCTCTCAATATTTTGCTCTGACTTACCATGAATTTGTAATCAAACCAAGGTACAAATATTAGTATTTATTTCATTAATCCTTTTCGCTAAAACGCTAACTTATTCGCCATCATTTACAGCATTAAAGGAGTTTAGAAGTGTTAATATCCTTATTTCGAACCGACATATCAAATTAACGAACTGACATTTAAACTGAATTACTTCAAGTACTTAAATCGAGAAACGTTTTAAAATCTATAACAACTGCTTATTTAAATTCTAAGTTATGGACGATGAATTACGTCGATTTGCGGTTTAAATGAGTTAACTAGTAATTATTCGTGATATTCCATAACTACCGCAATTTAAATAATTAAAACTCACAAGGCACTTAGATGATATAAAAGATTTTGACAAAAAAAAACTTTTTTGGAATAAGCTTTTTTTTGCCGACTGTATTATTTTTGCACAGTCAATATCTGCGTATCAAGACCAAACGAGTCCCAGCACGGTAGATCTACGTAAAGTATCCTGTCACTGCCTTCCGACTCCATCATCAGATCAGCTCTTAATAATATTGCATTGTCATTGGGTGTCCACTGTTTTCCAAATTTCAGTCCATTCCATTAACGGGAACAGGTTCAAAATTGACTCGCAAATTTTGACGGATAACCTACATACATACAAACAGTGCTAGTTAAATAAAAGCTTGGAAAAATAGTTCTTATTGTTGTGATGCATAATGTCTGATTTGGTTTATGTAAAGTAGCCTAAAGAGACATGTCTCATAGTAGAAACTTCATAAAGTCAGAAGATTTACAACAAAAATATATAAAACTAAATGTTATAGTCTCACAACTAATCAAAATAAGTACCCCAGAAGACAGTAATATATCACACCATGCTTAATCATATTACAAAACGTAACCACATAAACAAAGCACAATATACGATAATATTACAAACCAATAAGAAAAACGTAATTAAACCGTCGATAATCAATTCAATACCGAACAAACCCGTCAAAATCGAAATGGATTAAAATCTTAAAAGAAACAACGTAATTCTAATCGATACATTGCATCAATTCTGAAACCTACAAGAGTTTTTATCGTTCCAATATCATGCACTATGGTCCAAGAAATTAACATCTAAATGACTGATTGGAAAATGGTCGCTCTCCGTCATGGCGTATTAACACTGAATTGGGTTTCTGTGGCGCGCGCATTCTATGTCGAGCGATAAGCAACAATATTGGTTTGTTATTTTTCTTTTTTTTTTCTATTTAGCATTTTTTTTTTCGTTTTTGTTGGCGGTTTCGGTTGCAAGGATTTTTATTTTTCGATAATTATAACTTTTGTGCATTTATTTTGTCGATGCTATTTTTCTGGTTTGTTTATTTTATTATTCTAAGAAGCTTTTGTTCTTATTAGGTATTTATCCAATAGTTTTTTTTTCTTTTTTTAAGTGATTCCATTTTCAAAAATGTTGTTGCTCATTAATTTCTCCTATTTTAACAAATCTAATTTATTTTCGTTTTGTTTCAGATGAATCAAAAGTGTAAAGTGTGCGGGGAGCCGGCGGCTGGCTTCCACTTCGGAGCCTTCACTTGTGAGGGTTGCAAGGTAAGCATCAGTTTTATCATTCCATCATTACCAACATCATCATGATTACCGCCATGTGGAGAATCATCCAGTGTTTTAGAATCCTGGTCCTGGTCTATTCATTTCGATATACCTACCTATAGTCTGATTCAATAAATAGTTCTTTTAATATGCAGTTTAAGGAAAATAACTCTCTTTTTTTTTCTTTTTTATTAATTATCCGGCAGGGGACAGCAAGCCGAGCGGCTTAACAAGTCAGTCAGTCAAGTGTTCATAGTTAATACTTAATGTCTATCGCGGTTTCTACTTCAAGTGAACAGGATAACCGCTGAGAAGTTGGCAGATCTATCGTCTTCAAGGCCTGTGACCCTGACAAGGTCATGTTCATAAGCCGGCCTGTATTCTAGACACAACATCTAGCCCGGCAATCTATGGCAAACCTTTTTATACTGCAGATCACGACAAACCGACGAAAAACAAACTTCCTTTAAATTATCAATGTAGATTAATAGAACATATTTAAAACTTATATGAAACTGCGCGTATCAATACATACAAACAATAGAAACCCGCGAGGTTAATGGATTTCATTTTATAATCGCTTAAATCCTAATAAAAAGGGTAGACGATAACATGCAATCGGTCCGTCCTTTGACCTGATTCACTTATAAATTGAAATGTGCGAAACTACATGCTCATCCCTAATCATAATCCTTATAATTACTCGTTCTTATTAGAGTCCCAAGCTACATTCAGTTTTAAGAAGTTTCTTTCTTATCAGCCTATAAATAAAGATTCTGTGAATGCATGCTCAAGTTGGTAAATTAGCAAGTTTGGTGCCGTGACCAGGATATCCACTCGAATAATTCGATCAGCACGCAACGGATCCGCTTCTGTTTTTGCTCACAGTAATGAAATTAGACCGATCCTAAAATAATGCATTTCCTCCATTTTGATATTAGGTTATTTACGTTTCCTTATATAGGCATGTGGTTTCCGTGCGTGATATAGATTTTCATTTTTCACGTTGGAATAGGAAATATGCTACAAGGATAAATCACATCTCAGTGCCTGTTTTCTAACTTGTATTTTTCTTGAGTTATTCTTATTAGATCCACCAGGACAAATATCTTGCAGTTTGAATTTAATTATAACCTGTAGAAATGTGTCATAATAGATTAATACCATCGGATTTCGAAGACATCATATTTCTTCTTCGTATAATTTTCCCCAAATAGGACGACTAAAGAAATCTTAAGATGATCTCAAACAGAACCAACCTCGAGATCAGTTCCTCGATTACATTTAAACTTCATCTTCAAATTACAGTTTATAATGCAAATATCTAAACAACTGTTGCCTCAATACAAACGGTTTCACAATACCCTGTTTCCTTAAATCACATTAGTGGTTACGTCACTAAGTGGACCAGCAATTTGTATGAGCTCAAGTGGATCAGAACAATAGAATGTTGCAAGGGAACCTAAAACCTAGAGCATTGTGACCGAGGAATGACAATGAACGTTGACCTGCTTTGGAAATTATTTCTTCTTTTTTTGGCATTTTTGAATTTAGAATCGATATAATGGCCAGTGTCACAGTGTGCTTTGAGAAAATGTTTTTTTCTTAATTAGGTCTTAGAGTTTCCAGGCCAGGCCAATATTTTGTGCTTTTTGATTTAGGATTTTTTACCATTTTGATGAGGTTTCGAATTATTTCTATTCATTTCCGTTACATTAGTGTTTAATTTATTAACACTTATTATCAGTTTGATTTCATTAGTATCCCTTCAAATATATCAAGTGTAACTTATAATGTTGCATCTTCGGCATTAATTGTCGTCCTTTATTTTAACACGTCTACCCTATCATTAAAAATACTTTACTTTTTATTTCTCTTGCAACATTTAGTTAACATTACAACTCAGGGGAAGTTATATTGTCGTCGACAATTTCGATATTTCGTCGTCGTCGATTTTACGGGCAGTGCGCCCGGTTGGCCAAGACCCGTTCCGGCGCCGAACACCATGACGTGCCTCTGCGATTCTGTTGCGATATCTTTAATGGGTTGTCGAATCTTGGGAGTTTTGACCAAAAGATGTAGGAACGCTAGGATAAAAAATCGAGGTGGTTTTCTTGCGGCGTTTCCGTAGAATTGTAAAACTACCCGGGTACTTACACTTACTGAATTTTGGGTGCGATTTTCATTATTTACTATTTACTATAGAGTTCAGAAAGAAATCCGAAAATTATTTTTTGAAGGTTAGGGTTCTTTGACCTCTCATGGTTGATTTTTTGTTATTATTTCTACTTTTTTAAAATAACATTTAAGTAATTTTTATTTAAAAAAAAAACAAAAAAATTAAAAATATAAAATTAACAATGGACATAAGCTTTTTTGACTTAAAATGATTAAAAGCAATCTCTAATCTACCATAATCACCATAACAAAAAACGCTTACAAAACTTCCAATCGCAAAACGTCAACCAGCAACAAGCAAATTAAGAACAAACCCAATTAATTAGCTCACATAAGACAGTCGCTTCCCTTTGTCTCCTTTGTGGTGACAAATGAAGGCGGTATCTTTAAACTACTGTTGCCAGTTTCCCCCGCACAATGGCGGCGGCGCTACTCGCGACAAAGCAGATTGTCGATTACGCAGCAGTAAATTCTTTCCAGAAACCTTTAAAAACAAATTAGAAGCAATGATTTATGGTGTTACGAAAGCTTAGCCCGAATATCTGTTTCCGTTCAAGTCGCGTGCGTTACTGCAATTTGAATGTGCTCTAAATTGGAATATAATATCGTGCGACCGTTTGCTTATCGGACTGGATCGGAGAGGAGTTTGATCATAACGTTGTAGAAGGTTCTTATTTATGTATATTTTAACTAAATCCGCTTGAAAATTGCGAAAATAAAATCCCTTGCCTCACAGTAGGACTTTGTATATATCAAATTATTAACGAGCTCATAGTAACCCTTTTAACCTTTTAACAATTGCAGCAATTTTGCCAATTGCGTCCATCCAAATCAAGATATCTTACAGCAGCTAGCGTTTAAGCTGTTCTGATTACTATTGCCTTGTTATTTACATAATAACAACGACAAAAACATCGTAACCGCCCGTTAATACTTGTAATACCCTTTTGATTTGAATAGCCACAATTACTACCACGGTGCTCCAACTCACTCCTAACTCGCTGCGGACTCGTGACGCAAGTAGATCTGTTCACACGTTTTTGCCGCCACCATCAATCACCGGACCATTATAGTAACTACCGCTAGCGTTCGCTTTTTGTTTTAATTCTGCCCTTTGAGGCGATTAGTTTTGACTTGTGTTTAAAAGAAATGTAGAGTAACGCAGTTTTAGAGGTTTTTTGAGAACGTTTTGTTTGTTTTCACCAAATAGTAATGATTGTGGTAACGTTGTGAAAGCTCTTTTTTAATTGATAATCAAGGCGGCTGTATCGAAAAAGTTCACGGTTTTAAAACGTCACGTCTCTAGTGCGTCTCACTAGGGATGTGACATTGTAATTATGTTCATTTAAAACATTCTATTTTTGAACTCATTCAAAAGTCCGTTGAAAGGCTGTTATACCTGTTTCCTATATAATTACAAATTGAATTCAATATCGAGATCTCAACTGCAAATGTTATCCACTGATCCAAAATAAATATAAAAAAATATTTGCTACTGGCCATTGAGAAACCGAAGCAATTCAATGAAGAAAAAACAAATAATAGGGAATTCTTCAACCTTAATAAGTCTAAAGAAGGCTAGTACTGAATGGGCGGCAGCGCATCTACATACAAACGGGCAGCGCGGGCGCAGCCTGTTAATTGTGGACAAATTGAGCGTCGCACGCGCAGCTTTGTGCGGATAATGGCTGGTTTACTGCATTGATTAATTAATTATTGTTTGTAATTTCTTTTAACAATATACTGTTGAAATTTTAAAGAAAGAATTGATTTGTTGGAATCAAAGAGCATCTCTACCAACTTAATTAACATAGACAAGAATCTTAACATTATATAAACACTGGGGGTTCTGCGCCCTCATGTCAATAGGGTTGCACAAATGGATTCAGTTTTAATAGTTGAAATCATTTTAGTAGCTAAGTAATAAATTTCCGCAACTTTTATCGTTATTTTTTAGGCAATACCTTTTAGTTAGGAACAACATTTCTTCTATGATTTACAAATAACTACTTTATTGTCTTTACACTTTTACAACTTTTTATTAAAAATACGTCATTATAACCAAACAGGTATAAAATAAATAAACATTACCAAACAAACCTTTTTGCCAAATAAAAACCTGTAATCGCGGTTCTCTTCCCAAATTGCCCTTGCTTATACAACCTTGTGATAAAAAACCTAATTAAAAAACTAGATCAAAACTCGGTTGATTTGGTGCGACGTTGAAACAATAGCCATTTGTTGGCAACCGGCGACGCAAATCGATTCGATCCACCCGATTGTCGATTGCAATCGACTGCGTACTCGATCGCACTTAGAAATATTTCTATTATTAATTGCCTATTATGGCTGTTGATAAATTTATCGAATCATTTGTAACTGAAGTAGCTTTGATTTAGCATGGTTCTCAAAAATCTTACTATAATCGATTTCTTACTGACCGATTCTTAATCGAGTTTGAATTCGAGCGGTTTGAACCTTGAACTGGTTATCCTTTGGTGAGTTACCTACTTATAAAATAGTGATGAAAATATGTTTGATTGTCGTTGTTTAATTATGAAATCAAGATAGTTATCGTCAAGGTATTATACCAGTCGGCTTATTGAACCATAGCAATGATACCTAAATTATAATATGTTACGGTCAAACAGATACTACGATAATTATATCTATAGTAAAATTAATTATATTATCAACGCTTGAAACTTTTTTAGTCGTGTAGTGTGTGACGCACTTTCAGTAGTCAAAAACAAATGAAATATAAAAGTTTTTTTTTTTCTTATGATTCTAAATACAAATCTTCTCGATAGTTCATTAGCTCGGAATTTGCCTGAGTCAGCGGTCCTTAAATTCTCTGCATAAAACACACTTAGGGCTGCATTAATGGGAAAAACCAGTGCAGAAACATAAATTAATTGTTAATTTATTAATCATTACTAATACTACTAAGTAGTTGTGATGATCACAATTAATTAATAATATTTGCATCTAGGGCATTATTTGAATATAAAACGGCGCACTGTCATATTTTGCCAGAAGCTCATTGGGATGCGCAGCATGCACTGCGCAGTGCGTACTGTTTGATTAGTAGCGCATAATTAATGTGTTTTATTTTACAGCCTGTGTGTCAAAAAGTGGAGTGATATAATATGATTTAAGTACAGTGGCTATTGTGTTCTATTTATTTAACTTAGGACCGTCAAGAAGGAAGTTCAAACAGGCATTTAAGTGTAGTTTTATCGTTTTTTCTATGATTATCTCTTTTTAACTGAGAGCCAGAGCTACGGAAATGATTGTAAGCCCGTCGCACGGTTTCTTTTAAAGGATTTTTTTAGGTTCTTATTCTGAAAAGTTATTTACAAACTACAAGTGAAATCATACTGCATCTATTATTATAGTACAGCGGCTCAGATGACAAGAACTTTTACAATCAAAATCTCAAACTAACTTAATCATCCTTCCAATTCAATTTTATTTCACGGTGATCTGAAATATAATTGCTTACAGTGTAGTTCCCTTCTTGCTAATCTTTGGCATCGCAGTTCGGAGACCCCTTGACAAAAATAAAAAATATATACTCTATGGTTTACGTCTTGTCTATGTACTATACCCGGCTTTGACACGTGAGCGTGAGCGCAGTCGCGAGCGTCGCGACCGGGACCGAAGGCGAAGCCGTGTGCGCAGTCGTTCTAAGTCATCCCGGTGCTCCCGAAGCCCCGTCCGCCGCAGTCGCTCAAGGGAAAATTATTCTTATCCAAAGGAACCACTGGACAATCAAGGTATGTATTTCAGGTTTTTAGATGAAATTATTTATCAACATGAATAGTGAAAATCAAGATGGCGCCAAATTCAACCTATTTATTTTTTCCGTGTCGGTACGAGATACTGTAAACACGATGATCAATCTTGGTACGAGATACCTTTATTGATATGATCTAGTTTTTACTGGTTTGGTACGAGATACCAATCAAAAGTTAATTAGTTACTGGCATGCATTACTTACGAGATAAGTAATTATGCATTTATAAGGTGACCAAAAATATAATTGAGTGATGTGTAAAATTTCAGAGGAGGTTGTTAACCAAAACCTGCCGCCGGTACAAGAACCTGATAATCCTGATGTAGAACTAATACAAGTTCTGGGAAAAGATTATGACGAAAACATAGAATTTGAAGGTCATATAGACGAAAACATTAGCAAAAGATGGAGTTACATACTAGCTCATGGTCTAAATAAAATTGAAAAGGATGATATATTAAAAAATACCAAATTACCAGTTAATTGTCAATTATTGGATGCCCCAATACTGAATGAGGAGGTAGCTTCAGTGATATCTGAAAGTGGGAGAAACCGAGACAAGAGCATAAGCTACCAACAAAAACAATTAGGGGTAGCCATAACTCTTGTGGGCAAGGTTATGACTAATATTATGAAATCCAATTTGGATAAAGCAGCAATGCTTAAAGAGTTAAGTGAAGCATCAAAATTATTTACTGATTTACATTATCAGAAAGGCAAAACCAGGAAGATGCTAGTGGCCCCTCAATTAGATAAAAATTTTTTGTCCACTATTGAAGATACAAACAGAAACAAATATTTGTATGGGGAAAATTTATCCGATAAGATCAAAATGACCAAACAAATTCAACAAAGCTGCAATTCTATAAAAAAGACTTCAAAGCCAGCAACAAATCCAAAAAACAACAAATATCAGGTAAACTACAACGGTCCGCCTCATCAGACATACCAACGTCAACCACTGAGAGCGATGGGACGGGGTGGACCCCAGCGCCAAGCTCAGCCATCGCACCGCAAGCAACCGTACCATCAACCATATCGTCCGGAGAGACGGGGTGCTCACAACAACTATCACAAGAAGAAATAAATAACCAGGTACATGCTGGAAATTTAAGTAATTACTATTCATGTTGGATGGCTTTAACTAGTGACCCTATTATATTACAACATATAAAGGGGTATACAATTCCATTTATATCTAAGCCAATACAGTACATAATACCTAAGAATAATTTAAGTGATAGTGACAGCATCCTTATGCAGGATGCTATTGATAACCTTATAAGCTTAGGTGCTATAACGGATTGCTCTCACACACAAGGAGAATTTATATCAAACATTTTTTTAATACCTAAACCGAATGGCAAACAGAGGTTTATACTAAATTTGAAACCACTTAACAAATTTGTTAAAGTAAATCATTTCAAAATGGAGGACATTCGAACAGCCACTAAATTAGTTAACCATAATTACTATATGTGTTCTATAGATATGAAAGAATCTTACCTTTTAATCCCTATAGCTTATGAGCATAGAAAATACCTCCGTTTTCAGTTTAACAATACTCTATATGAGTTCACAGCATTGCCATATGGTTTATGTACAGCACCTAGTGTCTTCACAAAATTATTAAAACCAGTAGTCAGTTACTTAAGAAATTTAGGTTTTCTTTCTACAATATACATTGATGATTATCTTTGCATTGGCCGCACATATTATGAATGTTTACAAAATGTGGAAGCCACTTTAAACATATTGAAATGCTTAGGCTTTATAGTCAATTTTGAAAAGAGTAATATAGTACCTAACAATAAGTGCAAATTTCTTGGATTTGTGATTAATTCAAAGACATTATGTTTGGAATTACCATTAGATAAAAGAAATAATATAAGAACTTTAATCGAAACTTTTCTAAATTTAAAACATTGTAAAATAAGAAAATTTGCAAAACTGTTAGGAACCTTAGTAGCAGCATGTCCAGCCATACCATATGGTATGGTATATACAAAGGTTTTGGAAAGATATAAATTCTTAGCTCTTATCAAATCTAAAGATGATTATGACGCGACTATGACATTATCTGCAGATATATACACAGATCTCAAATGGTGGCATAACAGTATAATGCATAAATGTAAACATTTTAAGTCCAAAAAATTTGATCTATGTATATATACTGATTCATCCTTGACAGGATGGGGTGCACACTGCAATGGTGAGAGTGTTGGCGGCTTATGGTCACATTCAGAGCAAAAATACCACATAAACCAATTGGAATTAATGGCAGCTTACTTTGGTTTAAAATGCTTTGTAAAATTAAAAAGTAACTGTAATATCCTACTCCGAGTTGACAACACTACCGCCATAGCATGTATTAATAAAATGGGTAGTGTTCAATTTACCCATCTTAATGATATCAGTAGGAAAATATGGGTCTGGTGTGAACATAGATCTATTAATGTGCAAGCATCATACATAAAATCAAAAGAGAATAAAGCAGATGAAGAGTCAAGAAATATCAATATTGACACAGAATGGGAACTCTCTAAAGAAACTTTTCAAAAGATTGAAGTTGAGCTAGGAAAACCCACTATAGATTTATTTGCTAGTCGAATCAATGCAAAATGCAAAACCTATGTGTCTTGGCATAGAGATCCATTTGCATTTGAAATAGATGCTTTCACATTAGACTGGTGCAATTACTATTTTTATGCATTTCCTCCCTTTGGTTTAATAACCAAGTGTTTGGAAAAAATTCAAAACGACCAAGCAAAGGGTATTCTTGTGTTTCCACTTTGGACTACACAACCATGGTATCCATTGGCAAAAATGCTCATGGTGGCAAAACCTCTAATATTTAAACCAAGCAATAATTTGTTACTGTCCCCTTTTAGCACAAAACATCCGTTGAGCAACCAGCTTACCCTGGCAGCGAGCATCTTCTGCGGGAAGCATTTAGACGCAGAGGTTTGCCAGAAAACTCATTAAACATTATACTGTCATCTGTGTCATCAGGTACGTTAAAACAATACAATACTACGTACAAGAGCTGGTGGACATTCTGTCAATCTCATGAATTGAATATTTTTGAATGCACAATACCTGATGTGATACAATTTCTTACGGAAAAACATGAAACGAATGTGGGTTACAACACATTAAACACTGCAAGATCGGCTCTGGCATTGTTGATTGATGAGAAGATAGGCACTGATGCCCGAATAAAACGCTTCTTTAGAGGTGTATTCAGAATAAAACCTGCCCTGCGCAGATACACAGATACTTGGGATCCCTCTATAGTATTAAGATTTTTAGCTAACTGGCCTAATGCAGAGTTAAGCAGGGAAAAAATAAGTAAGAAACTTGTCACACTATTAGCTCTCGCCTCTGCTCAACGGGTGCAAACTCTATCGGTAATTAAATTAAAAGATGTAATATTTTCTCAAAATATGGTATGTATAAAAATAACTGATCTCATAAAAACATCATTAACGTCTAAATGTGAAACAAGGATAAATCTACCTTTTTTTACACACAATCCTATAATTTGCCCCGCAAAAACACTACAATCTTATATTGAAATGACAAAAGATATTAGGGCAAATGAGCAATATTTACTATTAACAAGCAGAAAACCGTATAAAAGAGCTTCTAAGCAAACTATCAGCAGATGGATTAAGGATGTTATGAAGGAAAGTGGTATTGATATAGAAATCTTCACTGCCCATAGCACTCGCCATACAGCAACATCTTCAGCTAAACGAGCTGGTGTACCACTAGATGTGATCAGGAAGGCTGCAGGCTGGTCAGACACCTCTCGGGTATTTGCTAGATTTTATGATGTCCCATTAAATGAAGAGGCTGCAAAAGATAGCTTTATTAATGCAGTTTTCAATTTTAATAATGAAAACAGCACAATTACTTAAGTATTACTATAGGTACTTACATTCCTTTAAACTAACTATAGTAAATAAGTTACATATTTGTAATTGTATTGGTTAAGAAGTTATTGCCATGCAGATACATCTTATATGTTTTTAATATTGGATATTTAATGAATGTTTTGGATATCACTTGTGTGAGTGATATCAAAGTTAGAAGGACATATTTTAGTTATGTTTGATTAAAATAATGATACATATTATTAGGTAACTAATAATACCTACAATTATATGTTATAATTAGTTAGTTTACAAGTGACAACAATTAATAAACAGTTGATTATAAGTGTGTATGTATGTTTCAGTTTCATATCCCATATCGACATCATAGGTGCTCTAAACATCTACACTGTAAGCAATTATATTTCAGATCACCGTGAAATAAAATTGATTAATTAGACGAACTTACCTTAATTGAAGTCTAATTACAATTTTATGAACGGTGATCTGAAATATAATTACCCTCCCAGCCCGTCCTGTTGAAGATCAACAAACCCTGGTCGAATGGGGTTGTAGAAATGTCTCTAAAAAGTGTCAAAGCCGGGTATAGTACATAGACAAGACGTAAACCATAGAGTATATATTTTTTATTTTTGTCAAGGGGTCTCCGAACTGCGATGCCAAAGATTAGCAAGAAGGGAACTACACTGTAAGCAATTATATTTCAGATCACCGTTCATAAAATTGTAATTAGACTTCAATTAAGGTAAGTTCGTCTAATTAATCAATTTTGGTTTACCTCACTTAAATGAAGTCGATTCCCACGAATGATATACGATTCGGTTCATCCCGCGAGACTGCCAAAAATCACTTCCGCGTTGATTGATTACTGAAAACCGAGTGCAATCGAATCACGTTAGTCGAATGATCGAATCGAATAATCGATTGTATTCGAATGTCAGCCGCAATCAAAACATCTCGACCGTTCAGGTCAGTGCTTCCGAACGCAAATGAGGGATGACAAGCGCTCGCGTTCTCCGTTCCATCGGTGTTCTATTTTTGAAATTTAAATCAACTTGAATTTAACCATAGAGATAAGAAGAGAAGGTTTATTTTGGTTACTGTGGTAGTATTATGACAGTACTACCGTTGTAGAGGTCAAAATAAAAGTTATCTATGACATCTGTGTTCTCACGCCTGTTAGTGTGCGTTAGCCGTTAGCTGATTGGTTGAATCCGGTACGAATACAGCGACTAGTGTAATGGTACCTGCCAAATTGATTTTCTTTTTTCAAATTAATTAATGACTTGTGAAATGTTGTAACTACCCACTAGTTTGATATAAAAGTGTTTGGCACTTGCAATAAATAGCGGTTTTTGTTTTTATCTTCGATTTATATCAGTTTTTAATTTAATTAAAACTTCATTCATTTTGTAAATGGTTGTAAAACCATTAAGGCAATATTGTTTTTTTTAAATTAACTTGACTTTTTTTATGGTTTTAAAATAAATAGCCGGCCACTTAACTGGTCAGTTTAAATTTTTACTTTTCATAATCATATTATTATAGTAAAAATAAAATTAAAACTTAATATGCCGTCGCGACTTTACTACATTTTCAATTGTTACTGCCCTTCATTCCTAACTTACTGCTTCCTAGTTGTAAATCAGTAAATAGCAGTAACTGGTGTCCTCCCTTATCTGTGCTGCGGTAGGTAACCGCAACAAAACGGCCCTACAAGCCGGCCATAAAGCTGATGGGTCTTAATGGCCGACGATGGGTCTTTACGAGCCCTACTTTGTAATACATCACGATATTAAAAGTGTTACGGTTACCGTGACAGCCTGGTTTACGGCGTGTGTATAAATCTTTGTGGGTTTGTGATATGATTAACGGATAAATAGGTGTTAGGTCAGCTAAGTTGTAATAACGTAAAGTTAGACATAGAAAGAGGAATCATGGGCAAATCTCACACGAATTGACTAAGTCCCAAACTAATACGTGCTTTAAATACATAGAAAACATCAGGAGGAAATATTCGCGCCCACTGAAATGGGGTTTTAACCCGGGAACGCTGGCTTCGAAGGCAGTGTAACTAGTCACTATACCAACCAGGCTAACGTGACGTCCACTTTTTTTTTATAACCTAGATACGAGCTTAATAACTAACTTTTTTAATAAGGCAGTATTTGTATGTGTATAAACGCAATATACTCATATACTGGCTTAGGGTGGAAGTAGAGTGGTTAGCCCTACAAATCGTTTTACGTTATTTGGCTATTTAACCAAATATAAAACACCATTACATAACGTAGGTACATTTACCATTTTAGCAATTAATATGAAATTTGCATGTTTAATCCAATCCTACGTACAACATTTCATTTTGATCGTTAATATACATTAATGTAGCACAGTTCAGTGAAGGACAAAATTGCATTTTTTATTAGAAATTAACTACACACGTCTTGGGCATAAATAACAAGATTACTGTAAACGTGCTCCTTAATAACTAAACTGTTTTATTAGTTATTAATTCATCTACTTCAGTAGCTATAAATACGTCATAAGTTTTCTTGTTTAGGAATTACAATAGGCCATATTTTGACAATAATATTTAGAATTGTGTGACCATGGGAGCTGACATAACTTTTTTTTTAAGACCGAATCTCATATCCTCACAATTTTTTCCTATAAAATGCAAAAAAAAACGAATAAAATACTGTTTACTACACTACTCTTAACATGTTGCTTGTTAAATACTCCATGTCTTAAGTAAAATTAAACCGCCATCCCATCGTACGTCTTCTCCTGTTTTTGCGCGTCATACATTGGCCCAACATTACCCAAACCATAACAATTTTATGCATTAGTCCGCTGTAAAAGTTAAGTACTAAAACCTATTCGTCTATTAAACGTAGCAGGCCTTGGGACCTAGTAATAGCCTGCCTAATAGCTCCTTGCAGTAAATCTTACCGCCTATTTCGTTAAGTGGTGGAAACACGGGGAACACTTAGGTCAGTATATGAGTCATATTTTGAGGAACTAATTTACCTGAAGTTCCGTGTTGGTGCTGGTCAGTGTTACGGGAGGGGACTTTCTTTACCATTTGCGAAATCTCTAGAAGATAGCCGTACAAAACACACATTAACCGATGCTTGTAAAGATAAATCTAATAAAAATCAAAGTCATAATTAATAATGATTAATGTTATACTGCATTTTAAACTATTAAACAACTTTACAAAAATGATCCTTTAAAAATCTGACTGTATATTAAAATATGGTCGTCGATCTATATCAAATACCCATTTTAGTTACTTTTTTTTTTTATTTATGTACCCAGTGTCACTCGCTATGCTAAGACGAATCTAACGACACCTCGTTTGTCGAAATCGGACGATCCGTTCAGCCTCTACAAGAAAACAAAGAACTATACATTACATTCATACATACATACATTTTAAAACATAACCCTTCTTCAGCAGTCGGGTAATAACCATTGCCTCCCTGTCAGTACACACTCGTGTCCGGTCGCTTGTCGTTGCCTAGGAGTCGCCTAATTTATTGTTCTTGCGCTCACCTCTACGCTAGCGCATCTTTTACGTCCACAACTAAACAACAACCTTACTACAAAGCATGACAGTCGGTTTTGAAACAGTAATAATGAGTAAAGTGACACGTCTCATTAAAATTATCGTGTTTTTTGCAAAGTGATTTATTCGTTGTTTTGGTTTGATGTAGGTACAAATTAAATTATGTTTTAATTATTCTTTAATACAGTATCAATCTTAAACACTATTAAAAACTTTATACTAATGATGTAAGAAGTTTGTGCACGGTTTATACCTCACCAAATAACACGACGCCTTGCATTTTTTTTAATGACTAACATAGAGGCATTTCTCATGGTTGGCAACGCATTTACAACCTTGGGATTGTAAATGTCCTTGTAAGCCAGTGGTCACTTGCTATCAAGTATCTTTATCATAAAGCGTACGGCACAGCGGTCTCCAAAGAAACAGTTGAGAAGAAACGCCAAAAGAAACTTAATAGTCTTTAATTCTTCATTGCAATCAAATTTAACTCATAATACAAAAACGAGATGTCGCCACTAAACTCTTACTCTCCGCCACTAGATGTCGCCTCTCGTAAATTAGCGCTTCAATAAATGAATTATATTGAAAGAGGGCAAGGGTCGGAGGTGACTTCGGCGTCTTGCCCAACGGCTGTTTATGCGCCTGCGCAGTATTAGCGTACATGTGTGGAGAGAAGTGCTGTTTACTTGAATACAACAAAACATACACAGATTGTGTAACTATTAAATGAACATCTTTATAAAGTGCTACCTACCGAATAAGAAACCAGGATAAAATTATTCTAGTTCTCTTGAAACAAGTGGCTTTACAAACGCAATTTCCTCTCGGGGTCTCATGTAAGACATTATAGTCTATTTAAAGATAATTTGCTAGTAATTTTTAATATATTTTTTGTTTAATAATAAAATTCCTATTTAATAAAGGGGTCACTAGCCAGCTGTAGCCAGAAGAGTTTTAGATTCCAAGTTTCCAGTTTTCACTTCAGTTAAATCACGATCTTCAAATTTCCTACTATGTATTGGAAAATTATTCTTAATTCAAAATGGCGTAATCCACGCGCGGTGCGCGCGCTGGACATATGACGCAATTAGTATAACACATGGACGCGCATGCGCCCCTTTATCAACATTAATCGCTCTATCTCCGCGATCCATCGTGCCTTAATTAATACCGCAACTAATCGCTAGATCTCTCATAATTGGTTAATAAGTGAATTTGACATTGTATTTATGTTCCTGCAAGATAATTATATCACTTTAAAAGTCACGGCGTTTAATTAAAAAAAAAAGCTATGTTCTTTATGATTGTGACAAGTTTTATAAATTCGTTCTAAAGAGATAAACGTTCAGAAAAGTCCACCACAAAAATCTGGCTCCGAACAATGTGCAAAATTGAATCAAGCTCAACTTCCTCGCTTCGCTCTGATGGAAATCCAGCCTTAGTACTATTTGTGTTTATAGCGAGACGTGACTTCACACGTATTGGTTTTATGACTACGTTTATTCATACAAATAGTACATCAACCGCTAGTAGTCTTTTGACTTTGTAATAACAAAATTATGTTACATAATATTTTGCTACATACAACTTGTTGACTACCGTTATATGTATATAATGTTAGGGCTGCAGTTTGGAAGTTTTTATAAAGACAACTCAATAATGTTTCAGAACAAAATTTCGCTGCCCACTTTAGTGCCTTGTCAATTTAACGTCATGTTTGAACGTCTGCACTACTCTCTCAAAGGCATTAACGAGGCGACAAGTGTACAAAAGTGTACAACTGATTGTACGGCCGACTGTCATTTGTTTTGACTTGCTTACGCATACGTATGCAAGCGTATTACTAAAGCGATTTAACTAGTGATCGCAACCAAAAACATTTCCAAACATATTCTCCTCACGCACCTTTAAGATTGTATTGTTTCAGTTCAAATGCTTAATCTATGACGCGATCGTTGCATTCCACTTGTCATTCAGCGGAGCGCGTCTGCAACCGTTTTGGCAAGCTACGTGACATAAAAACGAGGTTTTTTCCGACGGATAATTTTGGAACTAATTTTGTGACACGGTGAATTAGCTAAACTAGCGCCACCGCCAGTGTCAGATTAAAAATTGTAGTGGTTTTTCGATGAGGAATTTAGACTGATATAGTAGAAGCTTATCGACTGACCGACTGCCATTGAAATATTTAAAAAAAAGATAGTAATAACTTTTCATAATATGAGTATAGTATTTAAATATTTAATAATAGTAAACTTAGAAACGACAAACTCTATATTCTTGTTACACTATACCTTATCGTTTGTAAATATAAAGGTTTACAAAATATTTATAACAAGCTGTTGACCGCGACCCCGTCCGCGTCGCAAAATAAAACATAGCCCATGTTCATCAAAGATAATGTGGTATTCTAATAGTGAAAAAATATTTTAAATCGGTCCAGTCTGTAGTTTCGGAGCCTATTCAATGCAAACTAATAACCAAACAATCAAATCTTTCCTCAAATATTTTTATATACATATATATAATATAAACATTGACCCCATTGTCAAATTTAAAATTGGAATAAGTTCAAAAGTGAACTGCGTTTCGTACTGGCCGCATAGAAACCATAGAGTTTATTATAAATATATATTCAACGTGTATTGCACTGCTGACAAACATAATTTATGCCGCCATTTTCTAGTAATTTGACAGTTTTATATCTCTAACGCCTAATCTTCATGATAATAGACGGTCGATAAATTCTGAAAGTGATCTTTATGCTTCCTAAAGGTCAGGTATCAAAACTTATGTCTATAAATGGAGTCAGACGTAATTGGTCTTAGACTTTTAATAGAACCTGATCTGACCCGGTACGAGCAAGATCTGGGGTCAATCGGCGACATCTCGTCGTGAAAGTTGTATTAATAAACGTATATTTAACTCTATTTAAGTATTTAATTTATATCAGGCTATGTTTACAGGCTGTTTGCAATAGTTCCCAAGCTTTCTCAATCACTTTGAAGGTATCAAGCAGGACCAGTTCGCAGTTGACGGCTTTCGGGCGATATGGGGATGACGATAATGGTGACTTTGGGGAACTGTTCCGTACAAGCCTATTTCATTCTCTGGTTCTTTTTCTTTCCGAAAGCTAACTAAAATAATAGTAAAGTTTTGTAAGTGAAATTTAAACAGTAATTAGATTAAAAAGCATGGCTGAACCACTGAACGTAATGCAATTTGGTATCAGATCTTGATTTTCTTTATAGTTTCCATGGAAATTTAGCTAACGCGGACGAAGTCACGGTCAAAATCTAGTTACTTAATAAAATCGAAAGTCCTTTCAATTCACAGTCGAGTACACAATCCAAAGTTAAATCTAAAGACGCGTTTACACGGACAGTTGAGCGCCGTCCGAGCGCGTAGTGCCGAGAGTGAAAACCCTTCGTGACGTCACTTCCCGTGGAAATGGGCCAGGGTTCTGCTCTGGCGCACGCTTTGTTTCGGCGACCTTGACGTTATGTAAGGCTTTAGGCTAGTTGAGGTTAGGTTGGTTGGCATTGCTGCATATTTTGGATTGATTTGTATGGATACTTTGCACGTCTACACTGACCTCTGCCTCATATATTTTGATTACTGGCTGTTTTTGTAATCTAATCAACCTAAGAGGATCGGACAGGAATATCTCTGCCATAGTGTTTAAAGTAATTTTATTAGCACTAATTTAAAAAATATATAACCAAACTTTACTTTTCAAACCCTTAACGTTTCGTCCTAATAGATTTTACTGATGCTTGTCTATTTATAACCACACAACATATGTAGCGCTTAGTAATTGCATTAAAAATTTCGGCTTCTCTAACATCCAGTTTCTTTCTTTGCAGAGTTTCTTCGGGCGATCCTACAACAACCTGGGCTCCATCACCGAATGCAAGAACAACGGCGAGTGCGTCATCAATAAAAAGAACCGCACCGCCTGCAAAGCCTGCCGTCTCCGCAAGTGCCTGCTCGTTGGCATGTCCAAATCCGGCTCCAGATACGGCAGGAGATCCAACTGGTTCAAGATACACTGCCTACTCCAAGAACAGCAACAAGCTGCCCAATCTCGATCACCCCCGAGAATACCCCAATCTCCACACCATCTTGCCCCTCCTTTCCCTCCTCACCTATTCCCAGGTCTAGCAAGACCTAGGTCCAAAGAAGAAATGGCTCTGCTAGGCCTTGACGAGTACAAACCACCCTGCTCAGGCTCCCCTGATTCTCATCGCAGCGGCTCATCGCCCAAACTAGACGAGAAGAATAGGATATCTCAAAGACCTTTAGAAAGACCCCTAACGCCTCCCAGAGACACTTTTATCCATATGCCTTTAGCCAACATGTCCTTGCCTCACTTTCCCCACTCGCCGTTCCTTACCCCTCCTCCTTTCAGCCCGTTTGCTGCCAACCACCCTCTGCTGTTCCCACCTGGATTCCATCCATTATACTCGAGGCATCTCCTCGATCACGCTGCTCTAAGACAAGCTGCCGAAAACAACAATGATGTCAGAATCGATGACCATAACGCTGATTCATCAAAGCGTTTCTTCCTTGATGAGATTTTGAAGCAGCAGCGGTCCGTGCAGCCTCCGCCGCCAGAAGAAGTAATTCCTGAAGCTGAATTTGTCCCGACTCCGCCAGCTGAGCGACGAACGTCGGAGTCTCCTCTGCAGGAGAACCCCATGGACTTGTCAGTGAAGTCTGATGGACGATCTAGTTCCGCGAGACGGAGATCTGATGATAGTGAAGTGATAGCTCATGACAACGATGATAATGGGTCGGGGAGCGGCGCAGGGTCGGCCAGCGAAGACGAGGAAGTGACCTTCCCGGAGATCAACCGGATCAAGCTGCACCCCCTGGACCTCACCACCAAAGTTTGACCGCCCGCCCCTGCCTTTAGTGCCGGCATCTTCACCCCTATAGCGTCAGTGAAAGATTATATTTAAAGGCCAGTAAATCGGATTGTGATTTTTAAAATAAGTAGGACGATCGACTAGACTTTACGGCAGAGTTTGTTTTGTGAAATTGTTATCGCTTGAAAGAGTCTATCCAAATACGTAAATTAAGTAGCTATTAGATAATTAAAATGTTATTGGTACTCGGAGATGTGTAGAGGATGTACAAACCGATTGTAAATAATAAATTATTGTATTGCTTAAGTGTAGGTTAGTAGTTGGTTTTATTATTGTAAATGAAACGGAACGGTTGTTTCGTTATCGTAAAGAAATTCATACGTATGTTTTTTGTATAATTTGAGTATAATTTATTCCACTTGTAGTAGAATTTGGAGTGTTGTTTGCGAATTTAAAGTGACTTCGGGTGCATTGTGACCGCTGTCCTCTGGAAGGTACTTTTAAGTTTCTTTTTAATAATCTCTGTTGTATTATTAGTACAAAACTATACATTCCATTTGCTGTGTACTAAAGAAGAATATATACTCGTATAATAAGCGCCTAAACTTATTTTTGGTCGAGATCACTCGATAATCTTTAGAGCCGTGGTCTTTAATGAATCAATCAAGACGTTATTTTCTTAATTCAAGATCTAAACACTGTTTTAAATATATTTCTTTAACATTTAAAAGGACCTTTTCTACCTTTATCTGAGCACTGGATAATAGGCGATTTTATATTTTATTTTTTGAACTATAAACTTGATATTCCGTCATCATACTACATTAGGTTATTAGGACTGTACGTAATTAATCGTAACAATCATTTACAATACGTGATTCAAAAGACCTTAGTTCTATCTAGTTTGAGGAAGCAACTTCACAAGGCTTGTTATCGTTTGGACTTTAGACTTAAAGCATCTGAGCGTAAGCTATGATCAAAATGGGTAGTTCTTCACTAAACTGACCAATATATTTTGATCCCTGATTCAAATCTGTTGCTACGTGTCTAGGTGGCTAGTTAAAATAGTCCTTATACATTGGTGGGATACTGAAAGCTAGATATGAAACCACATTCTTTTGAAAAAATAACCCATGTTAGAGTACTCTTATTGTTTTTTGGGTCCTTATTAGCAACCAATGATGGTTTAATTTGATTTGGCAACTTTATTTCATTTACGACCTATTTCAATATCTTTTAAGTTTCAGGCGCTTTAGACCAAGTTGCATTCCTATATATTTGCTCAATATTATGTACGAAAGGAGCTCGCTATGTACTCATCGTAGAGAAATTAGTCACAATACACATACTCAAAACACTGTTGTATGACAGTACGTTTGTTTGTAAATATATTTTTAGTTAGCGTGTTTTAATGAAGCTGTATCGGAGAACGTACAAAATAAAATATTGATGCACTCGACATTTTGTTTTTTTACCACCTTATAGAGTTTTCAATACACTACGCCGCGAACCGCCGATTAAATTGACGTTGTATGAGTCGTCAATGTATGTAAAATTTTGTTGTAGTTTACGCCATCGCGTATTGAATACACTACCTATATTAAGGTATGTCTCACTTATTGTGACATCGGCTTTTTTCATGTTATTACGAATTACAAATATAGTGTCAATCGAGAGAACAAGAACATTACAGATAGACAGCTATAGGTACTATACTACACATTACTAGCTTCTGCCCGCGACTGAACACGCGAATAATCTGCGGTTTAAGCTATCTCCATTTCAAATTTTATCCAAATCCGTTTAGTCGTTGCAGCGTCAAAACAAACTAACACACGAACTTTCGCGTTTATAGTCAATAATCAAAAATGTGGACTAAAAGAAGATGTAGTGACTAAGATTGAAAAGGGCATGCTTCGATGGTTCGGTCATTTGGAAAGGATGGATGAAATAAGATTGACGAAAGAGATATACAGAGCGAAAGTGAGTGGAAGGGTCGGAAGAGGCCGCCCTAGGCGTACTTTTTTGAATCAAATCGGAGAAATACTGGAAAAGGGCCGAATCTTAAGCACCCGAAGCCGACGTGCGTGCATGACTCGATGTATGAATGTGGAAGAAGCGAAAGACATTTGTCAGGATCGTAGCAGGTGGAAAGAAGTCGTCTCTGCCTACCCCTCTGGGAAACAGGCGTGATTTTATGTATGTATCTATGTAATCAAAAATAAACGAAAGTGCTACTTTTCAAACCAAGGAGATCAAACCATAATCACAAGGTTATGTCATAACCCTAAACTTGCATCGTGGGTTAACTTTGACCGTCGATTATTTTTTTGTTACCAAAATTTATTGTACGATAGCACTAGCTACTAATCTCTATGGGAGCCCGCTTAAGTTCTTAATTTAATTTAATTTTAATTAGTTGATATTATAGTAGGAGATCCAAATAGGAGACGATTTGCACCGAGCTGTTTATTCGATAAAAAATATTTTATATCAAATTTAATATGCTAAGTAATATATGGCGAATAGGTAGGCTGGAAAATTGCAGTCCAGTATATAATTAATGAACATTTTTAAAATTAACTTTCTTTCAAAAAATTGCAACTGTTTGTTTATTAGACAAGTTACATAATATAGAAACCTAAGAAGCCTATAGAATATGCAAACGTTATGTTGACAATTTTTTCCCGTCACATATTATTTACAACTAGGGCATCCTCCCGGGAATTCCCGGTTCTGTTATTCCCGGGAAATTCCGGGAATTTCATAGTGCGAACCGGTACTCAAGATTACATCCCGGTTTTCCCGGTTCTTTCCATAAATACCTAACAAATATCGTGGCGCGTATCACAAATATCACAACTCACTCCTGAGTGACGACGCCGGCAAGTATTTTACTTAAGTAAATAAGATACGTTTTTGTTAAAGAAAAAATGCATGATTTTGTTGCATTTTTATAAAAAAATTAGTTTCATAATGTTTTTAAATCATTATATTTTCTAATGTCCATGGGTGGCGGGGTGTGTGGTAAAAACAAAGAACCGGGAGAAACGGGAATCCCGGTACCGTCCCGGCCCAAAAACCGGGAAATGGAATTCTCGGAACCTTAAAAACATTTATTATTCATAAAACTATTACACATGGATCCATAATAAAACTAACGCACATACGCGTGATATTATAAGTCAGTATTAAGCGTGCTTGTATTGTTTGTATGACATTTAATGTCAGTTTCAATCGACATTGTTTCCCTGTTCACACACAAGTACAGACAAAGGCTACGCAAGCTAGCTTTACACATACTAAATACGCACGTCATATTCCTAGCGGGAACCCTCTGAACTATCAATTTAAATAAAGAAATAAAGGTGTCAACTGATTTGATTTCTTGCGCGCGCGCCGGTCGCGGTAACCCCCGGCAGCGTGCGCAAGGGCATGTAAGAATTATCACTAAAATATTAATAAGTTTCTGTTAGTTGGTAGGAATTGAAGTGTATATGGGCGCATGTGGATAGGTAATTTGAAAAATCGTATTAATTTTTGTTTGTTGCCGACTGTATTTGTGCATTGTAATCTTTTGTTTGTCAAGTTCGTTTAAAACAGTTGGTCTATGGTAAATATAATGTTTTTTTTAAATATTCACTACCATAAGAGCAGGTCTCAAAAACCACAATATTGCATTATCACGTCATCAGGAGAACCTATTCAGTCAAAAAACAGCCAATTCTAAATACATAAGGACAGTCTAAGAAAAACAATCTAATTAAAGAAAATAAAAGAAAGGTAATTCTCAATTTATTTTATATACGCCATTTTGTGTTTTCTCGGCTGCTCCCATTGGTTAATCATTAAAAAAAATACCTTGGCCTGGAATAGACAATTTCGCGGAGTGATTTTACATCTGATTCCAAGCATGTCGGAGAAAAAACTCACTAACATTATAAATACGAAAGTTTGTGAGTGTGTTCGTTTGTTCGTTCACTCTGCAACGGCTGGACGGTTTTGAACAAAATTTTGAATGGAGATAGATAGCTTATACCCTGGATTAACACAAGACATATGCTTATTTTCATCCCGAAAAATATTAAAAGTTCCTAATGGAATAACGATAGAAAAAAACCACCGCAACATGGGATAGCCGAATAAGTGTTTTCTATATGGACGAAGCCGCGGGCAGAAGCTAGTAATAAATAAAACAGATACCTAAATCTCCTGCGCCAAATATATTAATTCAAATAAGAGTATTGAACTTAAGTTGAACCACCCGATGTTTCTGTTTGAGCCAAATATTCATTATGCTAATACCCCGAGACAAATACCGCGCGATAAAATATGTCCAAAGTAGACTTTGAGATATCAACACAGCATCTTCATATAAACACTTTTTTTTAATGGCAATTAGAGGGCACGCGAGCACTCAGACCACCTGATGGTAAGTGGGATCTGAAACCCATGGACATTTGAAATCTCAAGACTACAATCTCAAAACTGTTACCCTAAGGCCCGTATTAATAAACTGATATCAACTCTAATGCTCGTCTCAAGATGCGTCAAAAATGACAGTGTTCTATGGTTTGGCGTTTACTTTGACGTATCTTGTGACGGGCCACACAGTCAAGATGAGTTTATAAATACGGCCCTAAGACTTCAAATGCGTTGCCATCCCTGAGAACTAAGATGGAATGCCTCTATGCTAGTCATTACACCGGCTGTCTTATCCCCTAACCGGAACACAACAATGTGAACATTGTTTGGCGGTAGGTTAATGGTAGCGATCCGGACGGACCCTGCACAAGCTCGTACCACCTGCAAAAGGAATAGTTAAAATTAAGTGTTTACCTACATACATAATTATATCTAATACTGCAACCGTCACTAAATTTACGCGGAAATTTGTGATAATATTAAATTGGTGATCTGCTTTAAATTAATTTAATTAATAAGATAATACAGGTTGCAGCGGAAACGGCCGCCGTTGTGGTGAGTGAAGAAAGTGATCTTATTTTAATGTTCGGGCGTAACGTGGGAACACGAAACCGACAAACATCATTATTATAACACAGTCTTGTTTATTATATGAAGTGCGTTACTTTTTTCACTTTATATGTTTTTTGCATTATTATTATACGTTTTTCATATTTTTATTTATGTAGCTTACATAACTCATATGATGTTTAAATCGATGCCCAAGTGCCAGTAAGCTACCCTCCGCATTAGTAAAGCTGTGTGTCGGCAGGTATAGCCCCCCTCTCCTCAAGCTCAATCTTTACAGTCTTTATACTTATATATTGGTATTATTAAGGTAAGTCAGAGTGATGGTAAAGTTGTCAAAAAGTAACTAAACCTGAGTATGATTATGATATTGCATGCGATATGCATTTATCTCCGCATAGGGTTGCCATCGTTCCCGGTTCCTCAGATTTATCCTAGTTTAGAGCACGTCCGGTGGGGTTTAACTTGTAGTCCGTGTTCAAAAAAATAGTTTTGGACTGCCGTGCCACTAAGCAACGCGACGGCGTGGACCACTGACGAACCGTCACCTGGCACCAGCACTGGTCCGGAATCTGGGCTCCAAAATCCGGGGTTTTCACGCGTCTTGTCCCGGTTGCCATATTTTAGAGATGGCAAACCTATCTGCACACAACCTGCGCATTCCGATTACAGAATGTGCGAGAAGGGTTGACTGAGCAAACGATCATGGAATTATCTCGAAAAAAAAGCTCGCTTGACCGACTAGCCTATAATTTGACCTCTGATGTAGCTACCTAGTATTTCACAGTGATTAATATCTACAATCTCTGAAGTAGGTAGCAAAAACTGATCTTATATTTTTTGATAAACGTCATTTCTTATCTACGATGCGAACTAAGATCATTCACATTCAGATTCTGTTAGCGGAATGTGCAGGTTTCTTTACAATGTTTGTCCATCACCGTAAAGCTCTCAAATAGTGTATTTAATATAAAAAAACTAATAAGCACACGCCGTCGAAAATGTGTTGTAGGTCGTTTAAGAGATTGGTATCAGGGCTGAAAGAAAGGGGTGGGGGGTAATCTTTATGGTTCACAAAAGTGACTGGGGTCCATAGAGCACCACGTATGCGGATCATTATTATTTATTATCATGAATAGCCTTATTACAATCAATTACGTGCAATTATCCATTTTGCCGGCTGTCATGCATCGTGCAGGAGTCATAAGATCAAATCTTATTAAGGGGTATTACCTCGAACTGCTGTGAAGACCTTTGAAAGTCGAGTTCTTTCAATAACTTGAAAAATGTAGATATAAATAAAGGCTATAGCGGGGTAAGGGAACAAAACCTAAAGATTTTTGAAAAAAAACATCATGTTGCTCCAACCCAATTCATTTCAGACAAACATATATTAGTACGGAAAGAGATGTCACATTAGTGTACAAAAAATGGTAGGGGTCACTGACTCACAAGTGTCAAAGAAAAAAGTTTGAAATGTTTGACATCCAAAAACACCAAGTTAATGTTGACCTAGAGACACCTGGTTTTTTGCAAAATTATTCCTCTTCAAGCCATTAACAACATACGTTAAACACAAAAGAAACGGATCAGTAGTTTTTAAGATATTTAGAAAAGTAAAAAAAACTTTCAAGTGACATTTCAAGGAAACTGTCAATGATTGTGACATGAAACTTGGCAGATTAATAACTGTCATTATGACCAATACATAGGATATACTCATTGGCTAATAACGCCAGGGGCATTTTTTGTTCCCTTACCCGCTGGCCCCGTCACATCTCCCACGAACCTCCAATAGGGCTGGTGCAGCGGCCGAAGCGGCTGAAAACATTAAGACTGGCAAATATAGTGGTCTCGGCCCAGAATATAATTTTATTCCATTCGGTGTCGAGACCCTTGGTCCGTGGGGTCCTAGTGCTATTAGCCTTTTTAAGGAATTGTCAAAGAGACTCATTGACGTCACTGGAGACCGAAGAGCTGGCAGTTTCCTCGCTCAACGAATAAGTTTAGCCATTCAACGAGGAAATGCTGCCAGCATCTTTGGTACAATGCCGCAGGGGCCATTCTTAGATTTAATGTTTTAGTGTATATATAGATTTAGTCTTATTTAATATTAGTTATTTTCAGTTATTTTTACAATTTAATTAAATATAATGTAACTATTTATACTCTATTATGTGCATTAATAACAAAGTAGGTGCAAAGAAGGATGTTAAAATTAAACGACTTTACAAACCGTAGTCAGTACAAAACTAAAACAGACATAAGTCCTGAACTTTTATAGGAGATGCCGCTGTTTGTATATTATCTATAGATATCGCCTTAACAGCTTGGTATAGTTAGGTTTATATTATACCGATTAATATAACATGAGCTTCAAGTGTTTCATTGCGGTATGACTCGATTGATGTAATCACGAACCAAGTAATAATAACAATAATAAATATCAAGGAACGATCTCATACGAATTGACCTAGTCCCAAACTAAGCTCTAGGCTCAGTTTGGGTCTAGGTCAATGGGTACTGGACAACGATATAAATACTTATATAGAGAAATAAATAGGTAGGTACTTAAATACATAAAAAATATCCAAGACTCAGAAACAAGTACGCATGCTCATTACACAAATGCTTGGCCATACTGGGAATCGAACCCGGGACCGCTAGCTTCGTAGGCAGGGTCACTACTAGGTGTGCGTGGCGTGGTAAAAAAATATTTTGTTAAAACACCTAATAATTGAAGACAAACATTGAAATCTGTATTAAAATTAAGGCCAGTCAATGGACCATATTGTATAGAAAATATTTTTTATAACAAAATGAGTACCGGTAAACTGGGGGTTGATTTACGGGGTAACATTGCCCGACCTTAAAACGATAACTGTTTTAGTTGTTATCTTCTTAAATTGTTGAAGTAATTATATAACTGTATGAGTAGCTTAGTCCTGATGAAACATTTAATAGAATAATTAAATATTAAAGATAGTTTTGGGGTGGGCAATGTTACCCCGTAAATCAAAGTACCCCCAGTTCACGGTATTTATTTTTGCGGTTAGCAAGCATATTTTCTTAAATACGGAACCCTCGGTGCGCGAGTCCGACTCGCACGTGACCGGTTTTTTATTTATTTTGCGTTAAAAAACCTAACAGATAAATGGCGACTGATCTAACTTGATACCTAGGTTACAAGTTGACACCGTAAGCCTTAATTATCATAACTATAAATTTATAAATTAAGCCTATGCTAACCAATGTATGCAATACATGCTCATCAAGTATTCATTAACACACACATTAACAGTTGACAGATCGTCGAAAACAAAACGCAAGCAATTAGAGTCGCCTTGACGTTTGCACAAACTAAACTAAGACGGTGGCGAAATTTGGAACTAACAAAACGTGATACTGGTTTGATTGTTTGTCATAGACTCTAGCGCTTAACGCAGCGGTAAAGTTAATGTTGCAGACAATTCAGTTTTTTAAGATGGCTGCTGTCCTTCTAAATTCAAAAGGCGCATGCAAAATATAACTGCCACACTAAAATCGGCCTTTTGCCGGTGTTGACGAGTTTGCATATACAATGACAGTGCAATAACAACTACGACCTTTTTTTAGGAAGGCTGGTATTGGGCGTAATTACGTATTCAGCCGGAGTGACCTATAACACGGCGCGAGCGCACTACTGTTACACAAGTCACTTCCACTTGCGATGGTGCTGTGACGCGGAGGTACAGTTTGTGAAGAGGCTTTAAGGAGGTACTACGCTCTAAGGAAAAAAAATACGCATGGTGGTATAAAAATAGGTAAGATATCCTAATTTTGTTTTCAGTTATATAGTTATAAAAAACATCTTCATTTAGCATAACATTTCGAAGCGATAAAACCACTGATCTTACTATTCTAACAAGCATTTTTTTATTGGAGACGGAAGCGGACGAGCTGACCGCCTAATGGTAAGTGATCACCGCATCCATGAATACACCACCACAACAACAGAGGACCCCCAGAGGTCGAAGATGACCTGAAAGGGGTCCATGTGAGCGGAACAAATAAATGGGGGTCCATGGATATGAAAATGGGGGTCTACGATACTGGATCCTATTTAAGCAGGACGTGATTTTAATTTTGGCTTTCCATTAATGAAATAATCCATTTTCGTACACAGATAGTACGTACCTACTTACTTACATAGTTCTTTCTTATAAATATACAAATAAACAAATTATGTTTCAATTTCTCTGCAAGTTTTTATTTTGCTAAAAATATTTTTCCACGCTAAATTTTAACTGTAGCCTGTTGCAATTCTTAGCCGGCTAGACATCCAATGTCATCTATGCAAAATAATCTGAATGCTTTTGACTTAGTGTTTTCCTACGTGACAAGGTAAATATTAGATAAGAAGGGGGTCCACCCAAAACCAAAAAAAAGTGTCCTATGAGACAAAAAAGTTTGGGGACCCCTCATCTAATCTATCCTTGACAAACCTATACCACTTCTAGTTCTCCTTGCTTCGTCGCGGAGATGCGCCCGCGCCTGCCGGGTCAAGGATCGCCGCTCACAGCTGAATTACCTATCGGACCTGCTGCGACCGAGCACATTTTAATAACCGCGCTAATGTCGTAACGTGTGCGCGATACAATCACGGAGTTAATAATGAACCAACGTTGAGATGAGGAATACTACCTGTCAATGGTGTGTGTCAACTTAAAGAGCGTTTTCTGTACGATTATGTCGAGCTGACAACGTTTGAATTCTGAATAGTATTTTTTATTAATTATCTATATTGTCCGCCATGATTATGTTTAGTCATAATGACTTTTAAGTCAAAAATTATCGCAAGTCTATAATTATTTTTTAAGATGAATCCTTATCTAACCTAGCCTTATCTACACGTTAGATACTTTGGAAATGAGACACCTGTGAGCTGATGGCCGTTGGAGCGGAAAGGTTCTAGAGTGGCGACCGCGAACCGGGAGACGAAGTGTTGGCAGACCTTCCACAAGGTGGACTGACGATCTGATAAGTGTCGCGGGAAACCGCTGGATGACAGCAGCAGAGGACCGATCGTTGTGGAAAACCTTGGGGAAGGCCTTTGTCCAGCAGTGGACGTCTTGCGGCTGATAATGATGATGACTTTGGAAATTTAAATTGTTCACTATCAATAATTAATTATGTAAACAAAGTAATTGTGTTAAAAATGGGGAAAAAACCAGCTCCCTTTAAAAGCAGCGTTTGTTTTTGTGTTAGCTATGTTTAAAATATTATAGGCAGTACTTACCAGTGACATCTGGTGGTGTTAGGCGGAAAACGTACGGCGAAAAGCGGCCTCTGTTGACGAGACGATGTTTATATGGCGGCTGTAACAAATTGCAAAGACAGAGAGCAAGGCAAAGTAAGGCAAGATGGACGGATGACATTACCAGGACAGCAGGGATGAGGTGGATGACAGTGGCTGAATTGAATACAAAGGAAAATAACACGGTGTAAAGGTGAAGCTTTACTCGGCAGAGGTTGGTTAAAGATAAAAAATAAAAAGGAAGAGAATAGATAGATGGATGAACCAGTAAACAAAGCCAAGATGCAAACGCTACTAACGTTTCGGTTATTTATCAACTCAAAATGCATGTTAACATAAGCAATCAATGTGTCGAGCGCCTACGTCAATCCCATATCTTTTGTCGATTTTAGTTTAGCGTAATGCATAGGACCCCAGCGACATCTATCCCGCATAAAATGTAATTAAAAACATTCTTACTCTCAATGCCAATCAAATGAACCAAAACAAAAACGAAACGCACAATGAATACAAATCCAGCCTTGTTAAACGGCCAGTCATTACTGTTTCCTCTTTATTTCTTGTGATACATGCTTTTTGCGGTGTTTTAAAATAACGAGTGCGACCAGCGCACGCGCAGCGGGTGTTGAGTTATGGCGACGGCGCGCGTAGATCACTGTAGAGGGCGCGGTAACCCTTCCACTGCGGAAGGTACTCGTAACATGTTTAACCTATGTACCAGTGCCACTTATGTTATAGTGGTCAATGTCTTTTTTTATAAACACGTGGCAAATTATAGATACTGACTCTTGCGAGTGCAAAGCTGATTAAGAAGCTGGGAGTACTGAAATACTGTTAACACCTAATTACAATCACGTTGATTAACACAAATGTCCCATTTCATTAGACACCTATTACTTTCTAATTCACCAAGGTAGAAAGTGACAGCTTGTGACTTAAGGCGACATTAAACTTAATGAACATTTGTGTAACTGCTTGTAAATATAGTTGATAGATAGGTATTAGTAAATATGTCACACTTTAATGTGTCATCACTTTAAGAGACAAGTGGTCCTGAGTAATACCCCTGTCAGGCGGTCGCGTCCAGCGCCTGCGTTTACATTACCTACATTTAATCAGTTTTCGAAAATCGTTAACGTTGTCGTTACGCAAGTTGTCCAGCCTCACTGTCCCGCTTCAAGAGGTTTGTGAAGCGCCGCAAAAACTGGGCAGCTGTCAAAAAATCCATACAGCTCCGGGCGAAAATGTTTCTCATCCCTTTATCATTGGTTCTTAGCCTGTGGTCCAGCATCTCAAGTGGTCTGCGAGCCACGCCTATAAATAAGTGACAAGAGTCGACACAACATTACCCATTACCTCCTAATCAATAAACCATCTGGTTAGTCAATGGCATAACGGAATTTTTGTCAAATGGTCCCCCAGGACTGAAAGGTTAAGAATCCCTGCCTTAAATAAAGATAAAGATAAAGATAAAGAGACATTTATTCGCAACAAAACAAAACCACATTAAATAGATACAAAAATATCAAGACACGGAAAAATTGTTGCGAAACGGTCCCAACTCAGCATTCGCTATCCGTAAAGCCAGCACTGGTGTTCCATTGGAACCGCTTGGTGTAAAAACGGAAAGTGACACACTTAACACAAAACAACGCTAAAAGAAAAACATCAAGGATCAAATAGAATCATCAAATCAAGTCCAATTTTTACGATTTTTGAAAATCTTGTAGTTATGGGAAATAAAAACGTACAGACATGGTTTTTCATGATATATACAACAGGTTTAAGGCGCAGAAACGTTGTCGCATGTTGTATGGAGATTTTTAGCTTCACAATTCTCTTAACGGCATAAACGCAGCACCGACTTTAAATAAAAAAATGCAAGCACGTCAGGCGGTATTCATAGGAACCAATAAATTTGACTGAACTGATATGTGGAGAAAATTACTAGGTATCAGGACTAGAGTGTATTAAAACATATCCACAATTACCATTGTCAAATTAAAGAATATTATATTCAAGACGCCGTTTATAACAATTCATTACGACTTTTCGAAATTCTGCAGTACACCCACAACAAACCCTAAAGGGATAAATCCCCAGCATTGCAACGGTTAAACCGTTTAGTCTTAGTGGGCATACGAACAGACAAACAGGTGTTATTGTTATTTGTCTTCTGTAGCAATTAATTGCCAGCGATGATAAATTGAGTAAAAAGTACGCAGTTAATAAAGAGGAAATTTTATTGCGGAATTGAATTTATTACCGAGTGTTGCCTTTGCAGCACAGTTGTATATTATCGTTTTAGGGATCCGTATCCGAAGGGGCCACACAGAACCCCGAACTCTAAATAATAGTTAACTTAGGATTAGACCGTATTGTGAAGCGCCGCTAATCTCCGCGATTTTCACGTTTTTTGAACATGTTGTAGTTATTTTAAAGACCTAGTTTCTGTACGTTTCTGATTTTTGTTTTTTTTAATTAGTTTTGGTATAAGTGTTATTTTCCTGGAAAGGAAAACGTACAGACAGGTTTTTATGATATCTACAACATATTCAAAAATCCTAAAAATCGGACGCGGGTGTAGGGGAGAGAAACGTTTACGCATTTTGAATGGTGATTTATAGCTTTACAATCCATTTAACAAACTGATCTCGACTGTAGTGCTCGTCTCAAGCAAGATGCGTCAAAAAAGTCAGTTTTCTATGTTTTGACGTTTACTTTGACGATCTTGTAACGGGCATCACAGTCAAGATGAGTTTATTTATTTATTTGTTTATTTATTCAAATTCCTAAAATTAACACTTACAGTCTAGCTAAACGTGTTAACAGGACAAATATTTACAGTAGTGGTAGTACAGTAAACTTAGTTTAAGCATTAAGTATTGTGCTTGGAGTTGCTGTAGACTCTATACCCTGTCCACGATAACGAGCTAGTACTAGAAAACTTAGACAGCACGTCATTGGTCAGCGATAAGGGCGATGCACCGGGTGAGTTTACATGGCGGTCGAAGTTCAGTCAACATCTGTCTCTTGCACGGTGCGGACGCGTTATAGTGATCTCTTTTCAATATTTACCGGTTTAATCTGTGACTCGGCTTGTTTACTGGACTATCTCCTGCTTATTGTGTAATAAATAAATGAATACATAAGTAAATACTTATTGGGTCTTTTATTATTTAACTAAACCAGAAAAATCATAAGGGATATTAAAATAAATATTTCGAGCGACGGAGCATGTAAGCCGAGCATGACAGTGAGGTGCCATCGTTCACGCCCACTCTCCTTTTTTGTCCCTTTCATCTGCATACAAAAGTGCAAAAGAGAGACCGCTATACTAGCTCGTTATCGTGGACAGGGTATAGGTAGCGGCCGGCTAGTTAATTAATACTAACCCCTACAAAAATGTATTGATTGACTGTCCTTAGACACTTTGTCCGCCTGTCGTAACTTTAAAGGGGTGTATCTTTTGAACTGTAATTATCTAGAATTTAGTTTTGTTTCACAGAATATGTGTTACTGTGTTATAACGACAAAATTTCAAAAAAGGTAAATAACTTGGTGTCCATACAAAGAACGTTTTCTGTTTTTTGCAATTTGGTGTGCTCATACTGCAAACCCTAAATAAAAACAACATAGGTTTATAATAAAAGTTTATAAACAAAGTGTGAGTCGGGCCGTACAGAACCCTCAGTGCGCAAGACAAACCCGCAATTGACCAGTATTATCTAATAAGTATTTCACGCCCTGCTTTGAAACAGCTTCGGTTTCCGCAAAGTGTTCTTAAGTTATAAAAAATCATTGGAACACGGCTACTAATTAAATTGGAATATAATCAGTCGCCGTGTACCAATAACTTTTTATATCTTAAGAACACTTTCTGCGGAAACCGAAGCTGTTTAGACGAAGGGAAAAACATCACGAGGACAGATTCCGCTAACGGACTAGCGTAATTGCAGAAAACATCCTACTCGTAGTGATTAAATAATTTGCTTAACAAGTTTACAACTCGACGGATGAATTATTAAGCGGCAAGTTTATGTGGTCCTGTCAGAGCGTACAAGCAACATTTTGTGTTTTAGGTACTTTATTCAGTAACACGAGACCACTGCTGAGTAGAAGCGCCGCAAGGAAATCAACAATCAGACATTATCTTACTTATTAATTTTTTTATGGCTTAGAGAAGGATAACGAGCGAGCACACGACATTACGTACATTCGAAAAAGTACACCTTATTTAACCTAGCGTTATGTAAAACAATGAATCCTTACTAATATAGTAAACGCGAAAGTTTGTATGTATGTTTCACGCTGCAACGGCTGGATGGATTTGGATGAAATTTAAAATGGAGATAGCGTAAACCCTGGATTAACACCTAGGCTACATTTCATCACGGAAAATTTAAAAGTTCACGATAACGATATTCGAAATCTACTAGGACGAAGTCGCGGGCAGAAGCTAGCATAAAATGAATCATGCTTAGATAAGCAGAAAAACGGTAAAAAAATTAATTATCAACAGAGCAAATTTAAAAAAGTTACATTGTTCTTATTATATAGGTAGAATAGAATAGTATAGAAGAAGTTGGAGTCTGAAGGAGGCGAAAGGATCTCCTCTAAAATTAACGTAGACCTACCGTTTTAGGAGTCATTAGGTTAGTCATGAGAGCAGATAATGACTTTATCAAAAAAAGTTATGAAAATTAGCCCGACTTCTAACATATTCACAAAATATAAAACATCCACGAATGTAATTAAAGTCTTAAACTGTTCATCTTAAATCTCCATCTCTCACCACTTGACATTATAAAACGCGTCTCATTTAGTTAATATCGTCGTAAACCACGTGTAAAAGTTTATGTTACGTGCAAATAAGGATGGAGGTTTTTAATTCACATCATTACTGTCTGTTGATGCGAAGTTATATTGTTATTTAGTGGGTTTTGGGAACACCCGAGTCGCTAATAAAGTATTTTGGATGAGTTGTTAAGAACCCGGAGAGAGATTTTTATGACAATGAGAATACAAACAAGCACACAGACCAAATGATGGTAAGTGGGATCTGAAGACTTCAATCACAAGACTGCGATCCTAACGCCCGTATTAATAAACTGATCTCAACCATGCTCGTCTCGAGATGCGTCAAAAATGACAGTGTTCTATGGATTGGCGTTTACTTTGACGTATCTTGTGACGGGCCTCACGGTCAAGATGAGTTTATTAATAAGGCCCTAAGACTTCAAATGCATTGCCAACCCTGAGGACTGAGATGGGATGCCTCTATGCTAGTTATTTCACCGGTTGTCTTATCCCCACACCGGGACCCTGCACAAGGTCCTACCACCACAACCACAAGGCTGGTGGTATAAGTTGGGTTTGAAGGTGGGGGTGAGTTGCAACGTATATTCAGACTTCTCAGACCACGTAAGATGATTCTAGACTAATACATCGAATAAACCATTACTTTGCTTTCTTTCTCATTCTGTTTAGATACTTTTCTAATTGTCATCGAAAGTTCCTGATCACAATATTTTTTGTAAATATCTGAAATTATAAATTCTGGTTTCGTTGTACAAAACTCAGTGATTTGAAAAATACTTATTCTTATACCTCAGTAACATTTGACATTAACATGTAATTAACAATTTTAGATGCATACTTGTACAGTATGAGAAATGGTACTGCTCTAAGGGCCGTATTAATAAACTCATCTTGACTGTGAGGCCCGTCAAAAACCATAGAACACTGTCATTTTTGACGCATCTCGAGACGAGCATTATAGTTGAGATCAGTTTATTAATACGGCTCTAAGACTGCGTATGCATTGCCAACCCTAAAGACCAAGTCAGAATGCCTCTATATTAGTTGTAGTAGGACCTTGCGTATGGTCCATCCGGGTCGCTACCACCATCTGATCCTTTAACCTACCTTCTGGCGTGGGGTGACCTTTGAAATTACTAGCATGGAGGCATTCCATCTTATTACTCGGGGATGGCAACGCATTCGCAAAGATTAGTCTTAAGATGGTTGTAGTCTTGACGACGCAAATGAGTAGAGTCACAGATCACGATATTAAAAACAAATGCTATTGTAATTTTACCGGTTGTCTTATCGCTACACCAGTGGGGTTATTATGACGTATCTGTACAATATATTTGACGCTGATAGATAAGGACAGAGTCATGTAGGGTAAAGTCACCAGTGGTCAACCTGATATGAGTGCAAAGAGTGGAAAATATATATTTCGTACTCTTCCCACTCATACAAAGTAAAGGCAGAGGCCGACCACAGGTCTCTGGCTGACCACTGGTGACTTTACCCTAACGACTATAGCTCCGTCTTTTACGCTCACCGTAAAATGAACTGTATAGCCATTTTATATCATAATAACCGATAAATAAAAAAAACATATCAACAATGTCCTCCTTTTTCAAAGTTAGTTCAGAAAGTAACTAACACACGAAACTAAAAAAGTTCCGGGTCCTAGTTTAGTAAACATTCTCGTATCAAGTTACAACAAGTTTTTTAATATTTTATTCGAAACATCATAATTATTCACAGGCATTTCCACGATCGTGAGTCATTCGGATTACTCCACATCGAATTAAAATAATTATCTTAATATTAGATCTAATAAACAAATCGGTCAGTTTATAATTTCACTGATAGAATCAGCTGTAATTTTCTTATGTTTTACCGTTTTATGCTTAATCAGTGACTCTAGGATCGTGTTTTGTTTATAAATCGTTGACTAAAGGTGCTAACGTACTAAAAGCGTAGACGGCGCGTTACGGCGCCGTCTTATTCAAAACCGCCTCCGCCACGATTTGGGAACGCTTTTAACTACCAACGTAACCAAATTATAACTTAACGTGTGTATCTGTGTGTTTGTCTAAGGCATAGAAACCAAATATTGTTTTGAACTCGTTAAAATATAAAGAACTTTATGTCACAAATAATTACTTACTTACAAAAATAGTACGATTTGGGCCGTTAGAGAGTGAGAGTGGTCACCATTACGATAGGGGTTTGTATTGACGACGAGTTAGCCTAGTTAGAGTGATTGTTGTGACCCTACTTGCGAACCGAGCAGTCCCGGGTTCGATTCCCGGTATACTACTACTACTGTGATAACTTGATTAGGATCTGTTATAAATACACGTAATCTTTAATAAATACATCTAAAAGGCATTTACAAATTTTTACTGTGATACTCTAAATAAATATTGAATATTGACATTATTTTTATTACTAGATATTTCCACGCCGTCTAATGGCAGAATATGTTGGAATTGGAACTCCTTATATCTTAAACCCATGTTCTTGTAAATAAATAATTTACTTACTTACTTATTTACTTACTCACTCACTCACTCACTCACTCACTCACTCACTCACTCACGCACTCATTGACTCACTTACTTACTTACTAACCGACTGAATGCTAATACTACTATTACTAGTTACTATGGGCAAGTATTTGTGTGATAAAAACGAGTATTTTTCCTGTCTTGGATGTGAATATAAAAAAAAACTCTTTGTCTATAGTGTAAGCCTAGAGCTTAGTTTGGGCTTAGGTTGGGTGTGAGTCCCGTGATATTTATATTTAATATTAAATTTAAACGCAATGAAATGAAATCGCAACGCCCCGCCACCGCTCCCAGTGCGATTGTGGCTTAATAGTCGAGATCGCGTTCACGATTAAATTCTACGATTATTAAACGTTTAGCTCTCGATATTTTTAAATAAAATCCATGTCAAAATAATTCCGTTCACACAATCTAATACGGTTCTCACAGGTGTTTTACGATTGTGGGGACATTATAAAATTCCAAGCGGGATTTTTAGCTAATTCCTTGTCACTTTGGTATTCATATATACCATTGGGATGGAAATGAAGTCGATGACAACACTGCGACGACACATTTTGTATAAGTTTTGTAGCGAATACGTGCTAATGGTCTTTACTCACGATACAAAGTTGTAAATTTCTTTTGAGAATTGTGGCTTTCTTGGAAACTTGTTCATTCCTAGTCGTATATACCTATCGTTTCATCTTTAAATGGGTTACCTTTTAGCAAAAAAAATATTTTACATTTTTATTTTTAAAAATGTGAAAGTGTACTTGTATGTTGATCGCCGTGAAATTTAGTGCATATAAAAATATAGTTTTTATCCCGACAGTAAATTTTTATCCCTGAAAATTGAACAGTTCTTTTATAATGAATATAATATTCAACAAGACAAAATTTACGTAATTGCACGGAACATAAAGTAAAAATTTAAAGCATCTGATTAAACCTTATTGTAATGCTAAGTTTTAAAAAGCGAATTTGACCAATTTTTGTTTTACTTATAAATTGATTCAGATCTAAGTATGGTTACTCTCATATACTTAACTAGCGACCCGCCCCCAGCGCTTTCTGAGTTTTTTACAGAAACTAGAATCTACTTATATTATACATTAGAACCTTCTGGAAGAAATTCCCTAAAGGTCAATGAGAACCGCATTAAGATCCGTTGCGTGGTTAATTTAGTATGCATATGCTACGCTTATAATTTATAAGCTGAACAATTTAAACGACTTTTTGACAAAGACATTGTCGCTCGATATTTTAAATCGGTACGCGGACTACAACCAAACTGAAACGTGACCGAACGCAAAAACGCCGCGGCCCCGACTAAATCACCCTGTTTCACCCAGAGATGTAGTTTTGTGTGGGAGGTTAGCCCCGCCCACAGTCGTACGGATGGCGTACGCACACATGCAAGCCGCGCGGTGTACCTTTGTTTGAAGACAATCTATTGTTCTCTATACTGTGGTAAAAGTAAGCGGCCAAACTGATGGACAGACGTAGTTCATCTTCGTCGTCATTTCAGCCCGAAGTCATCCACGACTGAATATAGGCCTCCCCCTTTGATTTTCAGCGAGAACAATCCAATGCGGCCTGCATCCACTAAAACCTACTATTATTAGGTCACCTTTCCATCGTGCAGACGTGAATATCTACTCTGTTTATTAATTACTATATTTAGAGAACAGAAGAGACGATAGATAGAGTTGCAACTTGCGTCCAGCCCTACGGAACTGTTATTCGTTAATCATAAATGCAACAAAATATTATTAATTACCTACACAAGTCATAACTCGTAAATAACTTTCAAGCAACTTTCTTGAGGTTTCTCAGGTATAGAAAACTAACCAATACCATTACTTCAGACTTCATTAATACACCACTGAGTAAAATACCTATTCATTTATAAAAGGCTTCGATGAAATCAAATTCCCCACCTTTTGACCTTACGTTACCAAGATCTATAAACTTATGGCCTATCCAAAACCAACCTTATACTTTGAGCAGCTTACTCAACATTTCACACTATTCATATGTAATTTCGGTTTTTAATAGCGTAAGTGCCAAGTGCTATTAGAGCTAATTATGTGTGAATGTTTTTGCGATGGTGGTCTGTAATTTTCAGGTTAATTACTAACTCATCAACACGTTATATGCCGTTTATTGAGGGTTTATTCTCGTGGAATATTGACTTTTCTATCATCCCAGATGCCGTAAATTAAGAAGAGGTAACCGAGCACTCAAACCACAGAAGTCGTGTATCAATAAATGATTTTCAAAAGAGTTGTGGCGCTGTACATTTCATCATCATCATTATCAGCCGCAAGACGTCCACTGCTGGACAAAGGCCTTCACCAAGGTTATCCACAACGATCGGTCCTCTGCTGCTGTCATCCAGCGGTTTCCCGCGACCTTTATCAGATAGTCAGTCCACCATGTGGAATGTCTGCCAACACTTCGTCTCCCGGTTCGCGGTCGCCACTCTAGAACCTTTCCGCTCCAACGGCCATCAGTTCTACGAGCAATGTGCCCCGCCCACTGCCACTTAAGGTTTGCAATCCGGTGAGCTATATCGGTTACTTTAGTTCTCCTGAGGATCTCTTCATTCCTGATTCGATCTCGCAAGGAGACACCCAGCATAGCTCTTTCCATCGCCCTTTGAGTGACCTTGAGCCTTCTTATGAGGCCCACTGTAAATTTACCAAAAATTAAATGATCGACAAGCTTGCGCACAAATTTAATGTAGTCGCTGTCTTTGCTATGCACTGGACTGCAGCAGTTCTAGGTAGTGTCAGGTTTTTGGCATCCCGCTCCCTCTATCCAAGGAATATTTGCCCTTTAAACGCAAGCATTTGTATACATGTAAACTCTTTATTGCACATAAACAATTACAAAACATTTTTGCATCACTACAGATAATGTACATAGGCTATCTTATCCCATATGGGATCTCTTCCAGTTAACCAACAAGCAAGCTTTCGGAGTAAGTATTTGGCTTTAAAAATTTCTCGATTATTCATTTTAATTTTAGCAAGGTGTAACAGCGCTGTAGGTGTCCGACACTTCAGCATTTTTTTGAGCCTGTGTCCGTTTCACTGCCATACATACATTTCCTGTTGCCTTCAGTGTCTTAATTATTTTTTTACGCCTATATGTATCTTATTGCTCTGTGAATAATATACATTTATTCACAGAGCAATAAGATCTTCTTCTTCCTCAATAATTCGCCAACGAATTGTGATGCGAGTTGTTTACAATAACCAAAGGCATAATATGATGCCATGTTAAGGAATACGAATAAGTACGACCGTTCTCCTCAATAATATACGAAGAAATTGCGAGAGATTCCGGGTGGTAGAGCCTTGTGCAGGGTCACGGTGTCATGACTAGCATAGAGGCATTCCATCTTAGTCCTCAGGTTTGGCAACGCATTTGCAGTCTTAGGCTTGCAGTCTTGTGAATGCGAATGTCTATGGGTCACAGTTTCCACTTACCATCAGGTGGCCTGTGTGCTCGATTGCCTTCTCTATGCCATAACAAAAAGAGAATAACCCGACAAAACGGTTAACGCCTCATTTTATTGATCACGAATAAGTTTATTGGTCTTAGGCATTAATAGATTATTTTAATGTCGTTTTTAACGGTCGACTTTGGTTTATGACCTCCGCAGAGTTTAATTCTGAACTTAACATATATATATGTATATATATCTTGTTGCTTTTAAATATCTATGATATCATCAGTGATATCTCAACATCACCGCCCAATCACGCGATACGCCGGCTCTAAAAACCCAACTGCTGTTTGGATAATGTCGTCAAAGTAAGGTTATTTATCCTGTACCTATATATTTTTTATTTCACAAATTTCACATAATTAAAAATACATATAGCCTACAAGTTTAATAAGAATATAACCACGAATAACTTGTTGAAATCGGTTTAGCCGTTTAGTAGTTACGAGGGCAGAAATATATTTGGCCGAATGTATCGTTTCCCAACTGTTTTATTTGCCAACCCCCTTTTTTACAGTAAATATTTCAGGGTTTCTTTCAGTACCGTCGTGTAGAACCCTATAGGTTAGGTTAGGTTAGTTTTATAACAAGCAACGTTACCAAAACGCAGAGAACCCGGATATATACAGGGCGTCCCACGGCCATGCCACATGGAAGGAAAGTACCTTAAATATTGTAGGTGGAACATTTTACTGAAAGAAGACATTATTTGAATTTTAAAAACAATTTAAACTGCATTCATAGATATTTAAATAATTACACGGTTGAACCAGGAATCGAACCCGTTACACGAGAAAAATAATTACCCTGTAGCTTTATCATACCGATCGAAAGGCTTCATCATAAGGATTATTTTTTGTTAATTAACATAGTGTCAGAAATAAAAGGAAGACCATGATTTTTTTTTAGGTATACCATGAATATTATTTAAATATCTATGAATGCAGATTAAATTGTTTTTAAAATTCAAATAATGTCTTCTTTCAGTAAAATGTTCCACCTACAATATTTAAGGTACTTTCCTTCCATGTGGCATAGCCGTGGGACGCCCTGTATATACAGGTCAAATACATAACCCTCCTATTGGGCTTTGCCGCAGTTGGGTAAAAAGGCTAACCACGTCGTTGTCATTTAAAGCCCTTGTTTTTTTTTCTTTGCCCCGCGGCGACTTGTACAGCTACTACCGCGGGAATATGGTGTTTCCACAATGCAGTGAGTTCGCCAGTGTCAAGTATATATAAGTATAAATCAATATAGTAATAAAACACAATCCAATCTTCTCTAGGAAGATTGGTGGCAACGTTGTACGGTGATATGTAGGACAGAGGCCAAGATAGTTTTAACCTCTGTACCACTGCGAGTCCACTTGGAAAGAGAAGTAAGATGCCAGGATACACGAAATAAGTCCAAGACATCTATCACTGTGCAACACAAAGGCATTAAAAGTACAAATCACTAACAAAAAAGAACTTTGAACACCTAAATACACAAAAATAAAAACTAAAACAAATTACACATCCGCCATCTTTTGACGTTGCAAATGGCCTCCAAAGTCCTCAATTATATCTCACATGACAATTAGACCGAGTGTCTCGCGCCAGTATTGTAACATAAATCTAAAGACACCTCCCATTCAGCCTTATGAAGGAAAATATACCTACAGATAACAAAAAACCTCACCATTTCTTTCTGAGCAGTTAGATAAATCTATAATACAGTTTTCTCAGTCCAACTAAACCTAATGAACGTATACATCACTTAATACATTTCATATTTAAACCACGACTTTTATAACCTTAAATCCCTGACATCTGTCAAATGCGCTACTGGCAGCTAATGAAGCTGACTTGGGAAAGTACAGTCTCATGCGATATTGGAGTGTTTTTATTAAGTGCCTACGAAGCTAGCGGTCCCGGTTTAGATTCCCGGTAAGTGCATATATTTGAGTGATGAGAACGAGTATTTTTTCTTGAGTCCTAGATGTTTTAAAGCAAAAATAGTTATTTATGTGACTGGTGCATAATGAGAGGCATTAATACACGAGTGTGGTTTTATGAAACGAGCCGCCAGGTGAGTTTCATAATAAGATCACACGAGTGTTTTAATGCCTAATTATGCGTACAGTCGCATACATAACTTTATCTACATGCATATCATATAAGTTTTCTACAATATGTGAGAAAATTGTACCATGTTGCCTTGTATCTTAAAGAACCTGCATCTTAATGTTCACTTTAAAGTGTCGGTCACCGAAACTTTAAAGTGAACATTAAGATGCAACTACGTCAATAACCGATTCTTTAATGACATGTAATACTTTAATGTTAACATTAAAGTGCAACCACAGATACAGGTTTCTTAATATAGGCTGTTTGCTTATCGTTTCTAAACATATAATAGGGAAGTTATGATATGGATGTAGATAAAGATTTTTATAATGCCTTTTTCTTTTGTTGAACATTCTGCTAAGTTCGGGCTCAGAAATATAACTTCACTGTAATACCTCTAATCATAAAGACGTGTTAGAGGTTTCTCAGCACAATTCAATGCTGAATAAAATATTTTAGCAGCTGACTATACGCATTTATATAGTAAAATCGAACGTATAATAGCTCGATGAACGTCATTTGATAATAGATGTGTGTAATGAGATTTTAAAATGAAGAATTTAAAATTACACAAACCTTTTCGAGGTAGCGGAGCTGTCATCGGCGGGTGAAGACGATATTGTGGCCCACGTGTGAGGCCTGCCAGTTTGACACACTGTACTAATAAATTTATTAAATAACTGTTTCTTGACTACTTAAAGCACTTGTATCGGCACTGGTAACAAACTCATTATAACAAAAAAATTGACCTGCTAGTGTTATTTTTATAGTGGTGATTATTATTTATATAATTAATATTTCAGTAGCTTAATTTAATTTAAATTTAAATACGTTTAGCAAACCTTAAAACCCGCTGCATTTCTCTCTAGATAGATAGTTTATTCGATACATATTAATTTAAGCAAGAAATGCATCACAGTGCCTTTAGTGAAAATCTCTTTTCAAAGTAGGTCAAATAAATAACCTTTGACAAGGGGCAAAGGTAATTCAAATAGCACCTAGTTATTAAACCAAGCCCTCCATGGGTGGTCCCACCTACTGATACCACAGTATATGGGAGGTCACGATATCAAAACCCATACCGATACCATAACGATGCCGTGGACCAATTTCGTTGCTTCGAGATTATGTTTTTATTCAAATCAGTTTCTTTACAAGTAGTGGAACTGAGCGCTTGGGGTTTAACAGATTTGTTTGGAGTAAACTTTCTGTCGTCATCTGTTCTTATAATACTAGTTTCTTTGTTAAATATCTTGATTTTTAGAGATCCGTACCCGAAAAGCTACTATTACTGCCTACGCTATCCGTCCGTCCGTCCGTCCTATCTTTTGAAACGTAATAGAATAGAATAGAATAGAAATGGTTTATTCGGTGCTAAAAATAAAATGAACATAAACAATACCAAAAAAGAAAAAAACATAAAAGTAGAAATACAAACTTAGAGTACCTAATTTAAAATTAACACAGAAAAGGTTGCCACTCAGCATGGTGTCAGGCTTACTAGCCTTGACGCTGGTTTTCAGGGTCACCCGATTGAAGAGAGAGGAGGGCAATCACAATCCATCTCACTACTATTTATTAAAAATAATGCTTAAACCAAATTATTAACAACTTAAACTAAATTATTAACATTTATTCAAGACTTCTGAATCATTGCGTGTATGTGTGTGTGTGTGTGTTTGTGTGTGAGTGTCTAATTGATTTGTGTGTAATAGATTAGTTAGAAGTTATGTGTTATTGCGGTGTATGCACTAACATAGGGCCTAAGATATATAATCAACTTGCTGACGATATTATCGCTGCAAATAATCTGTCCACATTTCAATACAAGCTTAAGAAATGGCTTGTAGAGAAGGCATTCTAGGACTACAGGGATCTATTTCATGAAATAGATCAATGTTTTATACTACGTACCAATTAGTTTAACAATTATTTTGGGATCATTATTATATTGTTATATAATAAGATAGATTTACTTGTCATGTAATTATTATTATCAATAAATGAACTGAACTGAACTGAATTAATAAAAGATTTTCCCATAAAATGAACTTTTTTGCCAACGTATTTTTTTTGGTTTTATCGTTAAAACTGGAAAACATAAAAGCGTCAAATTTGGTATGATTATAGTGCAAACCCTGAAAAATTACAAATATTAAAAATGGTCAAGTGTGAGTAGGCTCTATTATAATCAAACCCCGGATGACGGGGGAAATTATGTGTTGACTTCTCAATAGTGCGAGGACACACATATTACATCGATGTCGATAAAAAAGCACGATGTGCTGGACGGAGACCTGATGTCAGAAATATTATAGTTTCTCTATCTGTTTCTAATTTTTTTTATTTCATATAATTTTATGTAAATTTTCCGATTTTAAACTCCTTCGCCTTGGTGATAAAATTCATTTCAGCCAACTAAAGCACCGTTCCAAATCTACTATAGTAATCGGGGCAACTTGAAATAATTCATAGTGGTTATGTATCACTTCTGTACCACGCAGTTCCACTTCTTTTCCAGATATCTAATTATTTAAGACTTTTAAACTTGAAACGGTAACGTTTTTCTTCAACACATTCTGATATTGATTGTGAATGACTTTACCTTGAGGATGTAAACGTAATCTAGACAAGTGCACTTGGATGTCGATAGAATAGCCGACATTTAATTAAGCACTAGGAAAAGTGCATTTTTTCTCCCGTCATTCGGGCTTTGAGTAATACCTACTGTGTAGCGGTACGGATCCCTCGTTGCGCGAGTTCGACTAGCGCTTCACCGCTTTGTAAATATACAGTGACTTGCGAGCCTAAACACTTTAAGTAAGTAAGTAAATCATTTATTCACAACAAAAACACGCAGACAAAAAATAAAATAAAAAGTAACAAAAATAAAAGAAAAGAGACGACATGTCGCGTTAATGTTGCGAAACGGACCCAACTCAGCATATGCTGGCTGTGAAGCCAACGCTGATCTTCCGTTGGGACCGCTCGGTGAAGACACGGAAGGCCACACAGACATTTCGGTACATACATTTAATTAATTAAAAATGAAATAAAACTAAAAAATAACTGTATGTCACAACAGACAGCGCCCCAGGTGGCCATGAGATAAACTAACACTATCTGCATAGTCGCACTAGTCGCCTGTATCTCAGGAACCAATCAAGTGTTAGTCGTGATAGTTTTCCTTATAAATTCGTTATGTGCTTTCATTTAAGATATTGTCCATACTTGTATTACCCGTAGTTTTAGTTGTATGATGAGACGTAACTCTTCTTTCCTGTTTTTATTTACGGCTTCGCCGGCGTAATTTCACTGTCCATGAGTTTCTGAGTTAAACCCTGACTACAGAACCCTAAAAACTAACGAATTAGGTAATGAGAATTGCAAGAAACGGGTTCTACGCGGACGGGCTCGCGGGCAACCACTAGCGTTGTTTATATTAATGAACCGGATACACATTCATCTTCGCACATGATTCTAGATTTAATTTCGATCAAATTCGACCCACGATCTGTCCGCTCCGAATGCCAAGACGTTGCAGAGCTGACGTGGAACTGTCAAACAGACGGACACGCGGGGTCGTAATTATCTAATTAGATCCATGGCGCCCGCGCATCGGGCTGTCAGTCTTCTATTTGATGACGGGCGTCGAGTAACATTCGTGAGTATTACTATCAATATGATCTTGTTACGGGGTTTGAGGCTGTATTCTAGTAGTTAAAACAATATTGATTTGTTATCGTATTGTCAACGCACGATATACCTACTCTTAATTATTTACCGAGTTATAAACAATACGATAACATTACAAAAGCGATATGGTTAAACCGAGTAGAATTGTAGAGGTTCTGGTTGGACCTGGACCCCGTTCGATATTACGCTAGGCACTAGACCGCGTAATAAACACGTAATACACATCATAGGTTGGTATTCCACTTGTCCAAGATCTTTGTCCAATGTATATTTGCGTCTCACAGTTTGCTTAAAAAATTGCGAGACGCAATGCACATTGGACAGAGATCTTGGACAAGTGGAAGACCACCCATAAACACAGGGGGGTATAGGAGCTCTTCACAAATACTTGCCCATACCAGGGATCGAGCCCGGGACTGCTAGATTCGTAGGGTCACTCAAAATGCATCATCGATTGTTTTACAAAAATAAATTATCAAAGCCTCACCGTGTAAAATACTCTCAGGGGCAGAAATACCGGGTCAGAGTGCGTTTTTCATACAAACGAGACTATTTCGAAGCCTTGGTTCCTCGCCAGGAGTTGTTTCGAGTGAGGTTTAATGGTCGATACTCCGAGGTTCAATAGAGGAGGTCAAAAGTTCTTAAGATACCTAACTGATCGCACAATCAGTTAACACCACAGCCGGAGTTTGGGTCAGCATTTGGATTTCCTTACATATTATTGCCATTTTAGATGTTTTTCTGAACATGCACAATTCCGGCGTTAACCGCAGATTCATTCAGTTGGGTATCCTAGGCACTTTGGAAGTCCTGTATCGATGCTCGCGGTATTCATCATCAGAATTTGCTAAAAGCATACCCTGGCGAGGAACCAAGGCTTCGAAATAGCCTCTTTATGAAAAACGCACTCTGACCCGTTTTTTTTGCTCCTGAGTGTATCAAAATAAAGGTCGTGAAGTGGTCCTAAAATAGGAACTAACCCTTTATAGGGAAAAATCAAAAACCAACGTTCAGTCAACGTATCAATTGTGGGTTATTTTTAATTAGCCCATTTTAACTCATCATCATCATGTCAGCCGAAAGACGTCCACTGCTGGACATAGGCCTCCCCCAAGGCTTTCCACTCAGACCGGTCTTGTGCTTTTCGCATCCACCGCGGTCCCGCGATCCTGACGAGGTCATCACTCCATCTTGTTGGAGGCCTACCTACAGCTCGTCTTCCGGTCCGCGGACGCCACTCCAGAACCTTCTGACCCCATCGGCCATCAGTCCTGTGAGCAATGTGCCCCGCCCACTGCCACTTCAGTTTAGCTATTCTTCGGGCTATGTCGGTAACCTTAGTTCTACTGTGGATATCATCATTTCTGATTCTATCACGCAGAGAAACCCCGAGCATAGCCCTCTCCATAGCCCTCTGAGTGACTTTAACTAAAAGCCTGCAAAGATTCTCTACGACCAAGAAAGTTCGAGAAATGCACTTGAACCTAAAGGACACTAGATACTAAGTAAAGTTTACTGTTAACTATATCTAAGGCCGGTAACCCAATACGATCGGACGGGAGATGGTATCGCAGCGTCCCGCGGTGCTGAGAGCTAATCGCTGCTTAGTTTAACTAACATTCCTGAGCTAAGGGCGCCTTCACCATGTGTTTTATTAATATAATGGTTCTTGAGTCAATCTTGTTTTTACTAGCACGGGATCTTTTAAATTTTCCGCTATAAGTAACCCATGTGTTGCACCCAACTGGAGCCATAACCGGCCATGCCTTATTTAACAAACACTTGTTCAACTTAGGTGTTACAGACAGCCCCCTGTGCAGAGCATGCATGGCGGCGGAGGAAACCGCAGCCCACGTCATCATGGAATGCCCGGGGGTGGCAACGTACCGGGCACGTCATCTCGGAACACCGAGATCGCTACCAGACGCCGTCGGCAACGTCAAGGGTCTGCTAGGCTTCCTGGTAGAACTGGGTTGGCAGGAGTAATACCACCAACCCCTCACGCAAAATAGGCGCACTTTTTAAGTCGTCGAGTTGCGGAAAAGAGCCCGCCATAACCTATAACCTATAACCTATAACCCATGTGTTACACATACACATACATACCGTCACGCCTTCATCCCCAGAGGGGGGTAGGCAGAGCTACAGAATTACCAACAACTCAAACAACTTGATGTTAATTCTATAACCACATTTTGCACAAACAGCACAAGAGGTTTACCAGTGTATATTAGTGACAGGTTGCAAGCCCATCGCCTAACAATACTAACTCTAACAATACTTATGTGTACCCATGTGTACCTATGTGTACCGATGTGTACCTATTATGTTAATCCAGGGTATAAGCTATCTCCATGTCAAATTTAATCCAATTCCGTCCAGCCGTTGCATCGTGAAGGAGTAACAAGCTCACACACAGTTTCGTATGTATAATATTATCTCATCATTTTTTATATGGTATGCAATTTGTAATATGACCAAATAAATATGATACATGAAAAATAATTACTTATTTTGCACTTACTTTACTTACTTGGTTAAAAATATCCTTACATTGAATATATTTCAATGTAGGTACTGCGTTGCGGTACGTTGTATAATATCAAAATATTGTAGGCATATTTATAATTACTGGACATTTTTGATCTCTAGAGGGTCCCCAGGATATGATTAAAAATAAAAGATTTTTTTAAATCTATCAAGAAATACCTCGCTAAGTCTAAGATAAACCTCGCTTCACATGAATATGAGTAAACAAGAGAAAAAATCCATTACCTATGCGTGCTCTTTCTAAATAATATATTAAATAAGTATGTGTTTACTTTTGATACGGAACCCTTAAAAAGTAGAAAAAGAACATAAGCCCGACTATACAAATGCGCACGCGCCCTTACCACAGCAAGACACTTGATGTCAACCTCATAACACTAATAAACAAACACGCGCGCATCAACTCTGTTATTAGATTTAATTTAGTTTTTAATGTAACGAGTAGAGTTTCACCGGTTTATTATTTTACTATAAGCCCCATGGAACCGTGACCTAACGTGGAGCGGTGTCACAGTAACATAAAACAATTGGTTTGACCCTTCTTAGGACTTGAATCAAAACGTCACTGTGACACAGTTATATAGTGGGTCAGCGTTCCAATTGGCTGATAGTATAATGTATAAATGGTTTTTATTGGAATCGTGAAAACGTATAGATATAATAAGATAAAAGATAAAAGATAAAATAAATGTATCCAGTAAGTAGGCCGCTCGGGCACTTTTACACGTCAAGAATCTACCAGCGCTTCCCAAAAGGAGACCACTGCTGAGAAGAAACGCCGCAAGAAACTCAGCAGTCAGTCATTTTTTAAACATATTTCATATTTCATATTACAATGGTACTACTTAGTTTAGCATTATATAAAGCTACAAATATTAAATTAAATATAATATCAAATAACATGTGTAGTTCAGGAGAGATAGAGAGAAAAGAAAAAAATGAAATAGAATCAACTACTTATGTGTTTATAAGATGGTGCAAGATGACCACATGAAAGTTTCGATATATTTTCCTGAATCAACGGTGTCCCCTAGACAAGACAAAGCAGGATAAAGCTTTTGCATTTGAACAAATTATTATTGACTAAGTTTCGGGTTTAGGCCATGCATTTTTGTCTGTTAGATAGTCCTCGACTTTATAATACGCTTTAGACATTAACGACCAAATAATGGCATTACTGACGTAGTATACCTACTCGTATGTAAATAATTGTTTCTTTTTACTCGAGGATTGTGGCGCGACATTTAAATCGCGTAGTTGTCAAAAACCCACACAAAAGGTCCGGGCGATAACGTTCTTTACCCCCAAAATTAATTCCGATTTCCATGACTTTTCCAAAATATTTTCTTGGAAAAGAAATACAGAACTATGTTTTCATAATATCTACAACATGTTCAAAAATCGGAGAAATTCGACCAGGTTAAAGGGAAAGGAAACTTAATAAAAAAAATTATAAAAAAAACTTCCACATAAAGTTAATCCCATATTTTGTTGAGTAAGTACTAAAGTTTAGATTTCTTAGGAAGAAGGTAACATAATATAAAATCCTAACTTTTCTACAAAAAGATACATTACAACTACACAGCTTAGCGATAGCTACCACATTTTAATTGATACCACGCAAATATTCTCAAGTGTGCTGGAGGAAAATATGTTACATCTTTGGATTGGTTCTGCTTCATAGAACCATACTCAGTTATTAATTCTTAACTCTCCGTATTGTGGTATCATGAATTATATAAAGCTCATTGGCCACGCGACCCGTGATCTATGGACCTATTTGTCAGGCAAATTACATGTAAACGGTTAACATCCAAAAACTACAGAAATTTCACCAAGTTTCCACATAAGAAACTGATTTAAACCAATCAACGCCGCCACAAAAACCTTAATGTCCAAAAAATATAACCTATAATCGTTTAAACTAAGTGCACGTGTCAACATTTTTTTAACAAACTGGACTGTTTATCTTAGTATATCGGTTTAATGTATATTTTATTCATGAGAGAGTCATCTCGTGGATCGATTGAGCTATCAAGCAACTCGAATTTATACTTCGATCGATAGATAGATCATTCGGCCGCGGCGCAATGGTGTAAGTCTAATTTTTATATTTCTATAAACGTTAAAAAAATGTGCTAAGACTTGTTTATTTGATTGAATTATACGTAATTTAGTCACGGCATACATTTCTCGCAATCATTTAAAAATTGAGATGTTTTTTTGCTAAATGGTAGTACGATCGCTTGGTTAGAATAGTTGTTTGCGAACAGTTATGTTTTTTATTTGGTAACGTCACGATCAGCAAACTTGCTTGTGTGTAAGGACCCTTGATGTTGATGGACAATAATGGACATGTCTTCAAAGCTTGGAGCAGTCGAGCACTTGTTTTATGTATGGACCTTAATTGCTTTCACATTAGTGTCATCATGTTTTTTTTCGCTGATCTACATGAGTGAAACAATGGCTTAGTTGATTACAAAAACTTTTTACGATCAAATACAAATATTTTCCCACTTCCACTTCGCGAAAAATCAAAACCGTGGTCGCTATTAAATATACATGCTCATTATAGAGGGTAAAAGCACCAATTGACAAGGACCAATGTTGGACTTGATTCTTATTTTAAAGGAGATGAGAGTTATTCATTATATTTTTCAACAACCAACTTATATGATCTCTCGACTTTGGAGTTAAGGGTCCATTATTAGTACCTGGCTCGAAAAACTGTCCAACACCGATGCACATATTACGGTATTATGATCACGCTTTAGTCGTTCAATAGCACCTCACTAATGTCAATGAAGTTTGAATTATTCTTTAAACGTCAGTCAATAACCATCATCATCAATTCAGCCAAAAGGCGTCCACTACTGGACACAGGCCCTTATGAGGCTTTGCTCGATACAAAAGTAATGTAAAAAGTTCAAATGGCGGACATAGTGCCTAAACGTATTTTCAATCATTTAAACACACGTTTAACAGAGAATAACCGGTGCAATTAGCGATAAAAACAGTGTTGAAAAATACATAAACAAATTAAATAAAGCGCCTAACTGACTTCCCAACGGTTCTTACGGCATACTATTTATGCGTGCGCTTACTCGCGAATGTCTTGCGGTGTTGTGCTCTGGGGAAACATCTGCGAAGTGGTGCAATCTTTACCCTCCAGAAAAAGTTAATTAGGATATTAGCCAATATTGACCATATGGAGTCATGCAAGCCATACCTTACCTCTATATAATATTAGAAACAAGCAAATTTGCCAGAAAACATGAAAAATTGTACTCACCAAATTTAAGTATCGAAAGAAATGACCGGTATTTATTTAAACTCAAACTTCCCTTTTCCAAATTAAAATAAATCTCGTCCAGTCCCCATCAAATGTTAATTAAAATTTACAACCACTTACCAAACTATATTAAATTCATAGATAACACCATCTTCTTCTTCTGGATCTTTAATAAAACCTTAAAACAATTTCTAATAAATAAATGTTTTTAAATTTGAAAGAATTCTCTAATGTTAAAGACACATAATTTTATACAACACGACCCCAATTAGTATAAGAATTTAGTTTTAGAAAATAATTGAGAACTAGATACATTCAATTCTATTATATGGCTGCTCTCTATTCAATGTTGCTGTGCCCTTGCAGGGCGTCACATACAAACCTCCTATTATGTTCCACCTCTATGTTAATGTGACATGCAATAAAAAAAAAATACGATGATAACAGTGTGTGATGAAGATGCTAACACTACTTAAGTTCTTGCTTGAGTAGATCTTGCGCAACTTACGTTTAAACAACAATTCCTCACTTGCCATCTTTTACCAGCCAACCTCAAACCCTATTATAATAATTAACTTACAAATATATGTATAAAACGGCGCGGGGTTACAGTTCAAGCGATGCGCCGGAGCAGAGATCTATAGCGATCTTGTTTCCGATGAAAAATGGTGACCATTTCTCAGCGGCCGCGTCGCGTGCGCAGACTAATGGACTTGATAAATAGAGCATTTGTTTGGTATAATTGTTGTTTTTGTTGATTGGAACTGTAATTATCACAGTTTGGTATGTTTGGATAAGACTTTATTATTATTATTACTCGGTAACCCATCATTTCGAATTTCGAAAATGAGTTCGTTGAGAGGAGTTCCGATAGAATAATAGGTACCCATTACATAATTAAAATTAATTGAAATTAATTGAGACTTCCTTTTCCGTAGCTAATAAGTAAATTTAGGAAATTTGGTTGTAACAAATTTATCATAGCAAACGTCACTAAACGTCATTGTCGAATTTTAAGTCAAAGAACAGTGATATAGGGAAAGAATAAAAAATATACTACTTTCAACGAACGTATACAAAAATTTTATTTCATCGAAAGACATTTCTCGCCCCATGAGTTAATTTCTTTTGGCAGTTACAGCTCTAACCTAACCGAACTTACGTAATTAATGAATCAGATGTCCTGAAAACAGCGGCGGCGGCTTCAGCGGAAAATAATGTTGGATGAAATGATATAATCGTTGAAGCCAAATTCGATAAAATGATAGGTTACCATGCGAAAGACAAGTCTTCTACAACAACGAATACCGAAAACTGCGCAAGTGAAATAGTCATTAACAAATGTAGAAACTTAGCACACTTGTTACAGTTTCAGTCAATCATGGGGACCCCGATCAATTCTACTTTATTTTAAACCACTGTTTTCTGCCAAGTATTAATTATAAAGCCACTGTTTTCTGCCAAGTATTAATTATTAAACCACTGTTTTTAAGTTGATGATAGAATTGAGCATTTAGGTACTAGAGGAAATGATCGCCGAAATGAGCGTTCCGATTGGGTCAAATCGAAATGAATGATGATATCCGCAGTAGAACTAAGGTTACCGACATAGCCCTAAGAATAGCTAAACTGAAGTGGCAGTGGGCGGGGCACATTGCTCGCAGGACTGATGGCCGATGGGGTCAGAAGGTTCTGGAGTGGCGTCCGCGGACCGGAAGACGAGTTGTAGGTAGGCCTCCAACAAGATGGAGTGACGACCTCGTCAGGATCGCGGGACCGCGGTGGATGCGAAAAGCACAAGACCGGTCTGAGTGGAAAGCATTGGGGGAGGCCTATGTCCAGCAGTGGACGTCTTTCGGCTGACATGATGATGATGATGATGATGAAATGAACCACTTATTTCGGCGAGCATTTAAGCGAATGTGCTCAAGTCTATCAGCGCCATTATGGCCAGACGAGTTTTAGGGACTATTAAATAACGTATAATCAATAATACGAACAGTTTAACTCACTATAAAAACACTTTAAACACAACCGTACATCAACAACTTCCGTCGACTGCGTCTAACTCAATCCGGAATCGTTGCCCTAAAACAAACCTTTGTTTTCGATAATTGACAAAAGACTCCATCCACACGACCGAGAAATCTTTAATTCCTTAATTGTCTGTTTCCATTTTATTGGACATTTCACTGATTGTTTTATTACCCTTCGTCTTGGATACGGTTGACGAGGGATTGTTAATCGATCAACGGGAAAATATTGTTCAATAATAACTAAATTAACGGGACTGCAATCGACGCATTTACAGCCCATGGCTCAAATAGTATTTCGAAATAACAACGGATCGCGACGACGGGCAGCGAACGTGATAACACAGTTTAAGAAGTTCACGTGACGACAGAAATACTATTTTATTGTTTCCCACGGCTTTTTTTAGAAAAATGGTTTGTGGTTTGTTCGGGTCTAATTGGCACAGAATTTGAATGAAATTTGACAAATCATGTGACAAAATTTAATATTGGAAAACGTAGTTCTTATATCGGTTTACCCTTGAAATGTCGTAACTCACTTCATAGAACGTGTCACTTCACCGAATTTTCATTTCATCGACAGACATTTGCACGTGCACCTTTTTTTTTGTGGTCACGAGTCTAACCTAACCTAACCTACGTAACAAATGCTCAAGATAACCTGAAAACTATAAAGTTTCAGCAGAAATTCGTTTTCGATGAAATGACACATTCGATGAAACAATTTTCGATGTTCCAAGGGGATCCCTTTTATATTACTGGTTTCCTTGTTTTTTCAAATGCATTTTTTCATTTAGAATATTATGGCAAGCATCGAACATATTTAAGAGAAAAAAACTGTCTTTTAGCAAACACCGAACGCTCTTAGAGTATCTACACTCAGGAGCAAAAATAACGGGTCAGAGTGTGTTTTTCAAAAGAGGCTATTTCGAAGCCTTGGTTCCTCGCCAGGGAATGCTTTTAGTGAAATCTGATGATGAATACCTCGAGCATCGATACAGGACTTCCAGAGTGCCTAGGATACCCAACTGAATAAATCTGCGGTTAACGTCGGAATTGAGCATGTTCAGAAAAACATCTAAAATGGCAATAAAATGTAAGGAAATCCAAGTGCTGACCCAAACTCTCCCGCTGTGGTGTTAACTGATTGTGCGATCAGTTAGGTATCTTAAGAACTTTTGACCTCCTCTATTGAACCTCGCGGTATCCACCATTAAACCTCACTCAAAACAACCCAAGGCGAAGAACGAAGGCTTCGAAATAGTCTCTGACCCGGTATTTTTGCTCCTGAGTGTATACTACATAATAGTCGTCCCTTTCTTTTTTTAATTAGCCTATTCATGTTAATATCCCACAGCAAGGCAGAGTTGGTCCAATAAAATACTGGAGATCAACCAATCGCTCATGTCTTGTAGTTTTCTTGGTATATAATATTAACATTTTGTTATAGGCGTTTAACTTGAGAGAGAACTGAGATAAGCACGAGGTGCGGGGGTGAGGTACCTACGAAATATCTCGGCTAGTCGCTAAATGCCCTCTTCTCGTGCCTCATTTATACCCCGGCTCTCAATTAAGTGTTCGGCTGTAGCATTGCCATTGTCACAAGTGATTATTCAGGTTTATAATTAAAATAAATAAATAAATAGCGGGACCGCGGTGGATGTGAAAAGCACAAGACCAGTCTGAGTGGAAAGCCTTGGGGGAGGCCTATGTCCAGCAGTGGACGTCTTTCGGCTGACATGAATGAATGAAAAATAAATATCAATGGACAATGTCGCACAAATTGACCTAGTCCCAAAGTAAGCTCTAGGTTTGCTACAGGTACTAGACAACGATAAACGTACATTAGTTATATATAAATACATCGTTAACACTCAGAAAACATTCAAAAATAGTCGCGCTCATCACACAAATATCTGCTCTTGCGGGTATTCAAACCTTATACCGGAAGTATAGGCACTACACATCATCAAATATACTAGTTTTAATTTGAAAAAAAATAACACTCGGTCTCTAATATATAACTATGGTTAATAACATTAATACAAGCACATATTGATGTAAAGTGTCAGATAATTAATGCCATAAAATCAACTCCTAAAGAAAACTAAATTGAACATTTTCAATTTGCCGTAACATTCTCTTTCAACTTACATCGCTGACACCTTCCTCAGGGTTACCTTACCACAGTTAAAGTTAACTCACTTTAAAGCATTCCGCTCTTTTAATCGGCTTTTACTCACAGCCCATGGATCTTTTACGGGTTCCCTATAAAACGGAATTGTAACAATTTAAGTCAGCTTTCAAAACTACTAAGGCCCGCTTGTTTCGAACAGCTAATGGCTTGCCTCGGAATGACTAGGAGACATTTATTTTTATAGTTTTCTTTCCATATTCGGGAACGTTGGGAACAAGGTCTAGTGGGGGTCGGATGACATTTAGCCGCAAAAGGTAATTGTTAAGTGAGATCTAGAAAATTGGTGTGGTTAGTGTTTGACATTTGTGACAACTTTTGTGACAGCATTAAACACTTGTCGAGCTACCATATATTTTTAGTAAAAAGGCGAATTACAAGATTTACAAGTCATGACCAGATGAGTGAGTTACTGAGATACATATTTTCACTGGCGAATTACGTCATAACTGCATTATTAGACATTAGATAACTTAACAATAATAACACCAATACATTTTACAATTGAACAAATCCTGTTGTTGTAATAATGCTCCTAAACCAACTTTGGTGGCATCGGTATTTAACAACATCTTAAATAGGTCAGTAAAAATCCCATAGCCCTTCTGTCATATCGGTCGCAAATCATAGTCATGGCTAGCAATTTGCGTGACGTGACCTTTGGCCGTAAATGACGGTCGGTTGACAGGCCAACCAAGCGGATTTAGAATCATCTGTCGCTGGCCCGCGGGCGGGGCTGCGCCAGCGCAGAAGGGACGGTGCAGTATTAGATTGTAAATATCCTTTATGTTTAATATCGTTTCTGTATAAATAAACAAAGATATTTATTGCAATAACGTCGCACAGACCAAACCTCTTAAGCAAGACTATTACAAATTGAAAAAAGGGTACACACCCGAAATGGTCCCACTGTCACAAAGTCGGTATCTGATTAGGGGATCCGTCAGGAATTGCGGGAACTCCTGAAATATTACAGGCCTACATAGTGATTTTTTATTTTCAGTAACAAGTTTTCGAGAGGTTGAATCAAGGATTCACAAAGTTTAATTTTTATGGGACAGTAATAACAAATAACAGTTTTAATTTTTAGTTGGTCGGTCAGATACCATTCAAGTCCACCATGCCACCACCGGCTGAATTAGAAATTACCGCAGTCCATTATTTGAAGGACTTTGTTAACTATGGAAAAAGGTATAAAAGTCGACTTAACTCGTAATAAAAAAGGGTGTATACATAAACGGAGTTCAACACTTTTTCACTTGATCTTCAGGAGACTTATACCCCAGTAATATATCCTTCCTATGCACCGTCCGTGTGATCGTCTGCGCAAGGGCAGTGAGAAAGCCGTGTCCTTTACCGGCCGGCGCCCGCGCACTTGACGGATAGCTCGCATTATTGCGTCGCCGCGATCGCCCGTAATGAGATGCAAGGCAGAGCAGGGTGCGACAGAGGCAGCTGCGTTTTTTTTAACTGCGTACTAAGTAGTATACAGCACAAATGTCTATACGACAAGTGACGATAGCAGGTTGTTGACATAACACCCGTAGATTTTGAGTATTATTAGTGTGAAATGGTCCCCTAAAGTGAATTATTTATTTTATTTTATCACTTGGAATTTCACATCGTAATATTAGCCCGAAATCGTCCACCCCTGAACATAGACCTCTTCCAAATACATCTGAATACTGTAGCCTATTGGTATTCACACACATTTATAATAACAGGAAAAGAAGGACAGAAAAAGCATTTAGAAAACTACATCGTTTAGACCGCACTTAAATTGAACATGACAGCACTTGAGCATTGCAAAGTGAGTTATTGGCGAAATTACATAATATCAAAAACAGCAACAATAAAGTATGAAGGATTTAAAACATTTTTTCACTGATGTTATAAATTTAAAGACAACACCTGGCAAATTATAAATGTACCTAGCTCCAAAAGAGTGATGCCTCTTCACCGTCCCATACCTACTCTTCACCGTCTTCAGTAACGATCAGACCGTTGGGCCTGTTATCTTTATCGTTCAAAATGTAAACACAATATTAGGACCACATTCACAACTCATAGAAAATTATGCACTTAATTCGAAAAACCTCGTCTATGTTTGACAGGAGGATTAATATGATAATGCTAGTTTATGTCAGTTTGATGTTTATGCGTATACCAATAAACCTAGCAAGTACTTAAGATAGTGGTATCTTTTTACAATCATTTTATAGTGCAAATACCCCAAAACTGACCAAACAATAATTTTAAAAAAAATTGACGCGCGGACGTCACAATGCTTGAATGAGAAAATTTTAACCGTTAGTTGCAATCATCATATGCACACGGTATAAATTGGTTTCTCTGCGGGATCTAATCAGAAATTAGAAATCTGCTGTAAAACTAAAGGTACCAACAAAACTTAGCTAGTTTCAAACCCCTATTAACAAGGGTTGCTCATAGAATGGATAGCCGTTGAGTTAAAAAGGTTCTAGAGAGACGACCACGTACCACAAAGTAGCTGGCGGGCTTCACACAAGGTTACGATCTGACCAGGGTTACAGAAAGCAGTTAGATGCTTCTAACATAGGACCGGTCGTGGTGGAGATCTTTAGGGAAGGATGTCCAGAAGTGGATAGATTCTTCTTCACGCAAGACCAAACCTTTAAGCGCTTAACGCTAGATTACCTTTAGATAGTTATACCACTAATTTGCCCTTTAATATAACTAATAAAACAAGGGCATCGTGGCTGGCAACAAATCAAACCCATCGTGAGCCAGGCTTGGAGACGATCCACACAATTACTTAAGGTCGTGACCAAAATATAGTCATAAATTGTTCTAGAAACGAGGGCGGACCCAACTGATGACAATTATCTGCTATTACACGTTCATCGTATAAACTGTACAAAATTAATCAAACAATCCACAGGTCTACGTTTTAAATTAATCCCAGTCTTATTTCATGAGACGTAAGCGCTGTGAGATTTAAAACGTATCGGTATTGCCGTTTTTCATCCGCAAAATTAAAAATGGTAACTCATTTGGAAACAATTTAAACTGTATGACTTGTAAAATTGCATGTGTTCTTATTGGATCACAGTAAGATTCAAAATGATTTGGTAAACGATATAATAGTTACATAGTTGTTGTGGCTTTGCTCTGGACAGTCAGTTGCGGTTTCTGGCGTAAAAAGCTCTTAAACGATTGTAAATTGACGTATCGTATTGCGATCTGATGTGGAATCTGCTGATAAAAAGATATCGAGATTATTTCGTTGCTTCGGAAGGATTTCCAAACGTCCTACACAATCTTAGTTTAGATATTCGTGCTTATCTTGCAGTCGTACTTCACTCTCTCTCCTGGCATTTAGGTACTACTCATCTGATGGTGGTTCTGCCTTTTCTCTGCAGTTACAGTAAAGGGAAGACCAGAACCAATTCTGACATCTCTAGTTCCGGTACGAACTATAACATAATTCAAGAATAGGTTATAAATAGGGAATATTCATGTTTTTTTTCTCAATTTAAATAAAAGAAGATGTAACAGTTGAGAAGAATCATTTTTTTAATAGCTTTAAAAATAACCAAAATACAAGTCAACAAAGATATGTTCCCATCTCTTCCTAGCAAAACAGAATTTAACGTAAAGTTCATACGGCCGACGTTTTACATGACGTCAGAGTGCATTTAGGATCTCACTGTCCAATCACTTGTATCATCCGTATTTTTTGGCATTTTAATTTCACTTTTGGAGATCTTTTTTAAAGTTTAGTAAGTTTTAGTATTATGTTGAGAAAATCCATACATATTCCCTATTGTTGACCAGTATCAGGATTTACTTCCTATTTTCCTTAGTCCCCCAATTCTACTACGTTTCGGAATGAAGCTTCATTAGAGATGTATGCAATGTCAACTGAATCGATTTTGTGGCTTATCTTGAATGCGATTTCAACTCTACTGGCACGAGAATCAAGGCCCGGGAAACATTTTAGCACTACTGGAGCTCTATTGAGACATATTTTCCCATTTTTTTTAACTCGATTTACTTTCAAGTAAATAAGGACTATCGTTACATTGACGATGACATCGACGACGATAACATGTCGAAAGCAATATAGTTTTACAGAGTAGAATAGAGCAGGTTCGGCAGTATATTACACTATTTTTTGCTGTTTGGGCTAGATGAGTCGATAGCGAGTCGCCGTCATTCTAAAAAATGACATGTTGCCGTGATGAGCTATTCCAGTTATTTATTATTTATGGATTTATTTTAGAATCTGACATAAATTTTACCTTTTTCCGTTGTTAAATATAAATAACTATAACTATATGTGGACTAAGTGGTTTTATTCGTAAAAATCAAGATCTAGATCTCCAATCCAACATTAATTATTACCAGTGCATAGGAACCTTTTATCTTCCGAAAGCGGCTGTTCCCTCCCTAATTTGCGCATGATCAGCCCCAGTTTAACCCCGCGGTGTGTGGCGCAGGCGCACGAGCTGGTTCCCACGCGAGGATCTACAGCGTCAGGATGTGACCATTCCTTTCCGACTAAGTAAAAGTCTTGAAGCTCAGTGAGGCTAGACAATTTTCTTAACTGACAACATGTAGGCGCTCGACGCCACGGTCTGACAGATTACGCCAACCTTTTTTTTTTTTGGAAAACGATAACGAACACCAAATGCATGTTGTCTAGGGCTTTTTTTGTGTGAAAAACAAGCAGACGAGCAAGTGAGCCGCCTGATGGTAAGTGATCATCGCGACCCATAAACACCCGCAACACCAGAGGAAACGCAGGTGCGCTGCCGGCCTTTGAAAAAAAGTAGGCTCGTTTTTTGAAGGCCTCCAAGTCGTATTGGTTCGGAAATACAGCCGCTAGAAGCTGATTCCACATGGATAAGGTGCGTGGTAAGAAGGCCCTCGAAACACGAGACACAAGTCCTATATTGTTTCATATATGTCTTTAATGGCTATAAAAAGTGGCATGTCCCAAACTAAGCTCTACGGCCCCAGCTAGACATACCATAACGCTAACTTTAGCCATTTTCGAATGCCATCGAAATGTAGCTAAAGATATTTATCAGGATCGTAGCAGGTGGAAAGAAGTGGTCATTTTGTCATTTATAGAAATTCTTTATGCATCGTGTTGTCAACACTGAGGAGTCTGAGGACTGAGGACTAAGATGGAATGCCTCTATGCTAGTTATTTCACCAGTTGCCTCATCTTAAGTTTGTAATGTTTTGACACTTAGCTGTTAATTGCAAATGCAGAATGATAAAAAAAAAATACATCCCCACACCAAGTAGAGTAGGAAGACCAATGCAAAATGACTGACTGCTGAGTTTCTTGCGGCGTTTCTTCTTAGCAGTGGTCTCCTCTTGGGAAGCGCTGGTAGATTCCTGACGTGTAAAAGTGCCCGAGCGGCCTACTTACTGAATAAATTTATTTTTTCTTTTATCTTTATCTTTGAACACTGCACTTTGATAGGCAAGAAATAGGCACCGTTTGCCGTATAGATCCTTGTCGCGGGCGGGGCAGGTCATCAATTAGGGCGAGCACCATTTTTACGCGCGTGCGCAGTTCTCATCGCTAACGAGAGCAAATAGATGCAATTTGCTACTCAGTTAGCGCACTATGGTTGGAGATGATGCATTTGAGCTTAGGATCGAACATTTGCACGGATTAGGTACGGTCAACATGTTGGGCACCTATAGAACCCTGTCGCAGGAAGACAATTGTTAGTTTTGACGTGGTTTATTTCTTTAGACTTGACGCTGTCATTGTGACAGGGTTATATTTAGTAGTTAGTAACAAAATGTTCAAGTTTGATTTTAAAAATATGCTATGAATACTTACTCCATTAGACGAGGAAACTCAAATAGATTACCTCTTTAACATAGATATGTATTTTTTGTATTACACGCCCCTTAAAACGAAACGTCCACTTTCCATACCTCACCCAAACTTTATCGGCGAAACCGCTACAGACCTTAATATATTGGCAGTCATAAAAGTCATAATAAATAACAATAATTTTCATACATTGTCAACTTGGGACCATAATTTTATTGGGTAAAGTTTGTTCATTAATAAATAATAAAAAAATTAACTGCGGTATTACGATAGAGCATAGACAATAAAGGCGCGTTGCGATAAATCCCCGTAACTAGCGTCCTGCTGCGCCCGCGCAGGCCTGGTAGCATAAATTAGGCGACGCGCATGATCGCGAGGTGTGCGCAGGGTTAAGGGTGGAATTGGGTCGTTTATGGATTTATTTTAGTAGAAAAATGTTGGTTTTTTATTACTTTTTTTATTTGACTAACTTTAAGTTAAATGTAAGGCTCCAAATAATTGTATCTGTTACTATTACTACGCATGTTTAAATGAAGAATATAATTAATTAATTAAGTATTTGTTTCTAAAAATGTGGAAATCATAAAAAACTATGGCAGCCCTCTTTTTTATATACATAACAGGTATTATTAATCTAGAGTTTTTTTTAACGTTTGCCCCCCTTATAAAATAGTGGGCGAGTCTTAATTTGGGACTGGATTATGCGATATTTTTAGAACTTAGAACCTTTACTCGTATCTAGTCTTGTAAAAACGTTTAAAACGAATTAATGTATTTTATATGTAAGTATAAGAATCCAATAAATAATAATTAACATCCCTTGAAGTGGCATTTAACCTACAGGCTGTAGCAGAAACGGTGAGAAGTATACTTAGAATATAGAGGCTGCTTATTCTTCGTTCCACGTTCACTATTTTCGTCACAGATAAAACCATGAAAGCACAACCTCTCCACAGCTCCCCTGTGCTGTAAAATAAAATAATTACATTAGTTTGGTGGCAATAACAATAATTTAACCTGCAGGCACCGGGGCGCCTTATGTTTCACAGATCACCAGATACCGCCCTAACTTACAGTTGTCAAGTTGTCATACACATTGAGTTGACAAACATTTGGTCCACGGGGTGAACGGACTAACGATTTAAAAAAACTGAGTCGATACTTGCTGGGTTCTGTAGATACTTGTATGGCGCCGTAAGTTTTTTTAAAGGGTTTGCCACTTGGTCAGTACTGTCGTAACATGACCTGCTAGCGCAAAGATTACCCGTGTCTTTGATTGATTAATACTGATTAATACTGGATTTACCTCGATTACATGAGTTTATTTTCACAATGCAAAACTTGCATATTAGTTCTTGAAGAAAACTGAAAAGTCACACATGAGCAACTCGAGCATTCAGGAAGAAAAATCGATAGTACAATCGATCAAATAAACCATGAAATATAAATGACTATTAAAATCAATAACTTCTAACATTTTTTATTTTAACGCTTATTTTTTACCATATAATAAGCCAATAACAATATTAAACTTAACTTTGACACTTACTTTAAAACAAGGCATTTTATTATCATAAAAAAGGTTACCATCTTACAATCCAAGGCTCCATGTTATGACAAGTATCTAAATCAAAATATATCTCCTAATCTAACTCCAATCAAATGAACTACACATTATCAGAGCCGAGCGCCCCGCACAGATAATAAATGAGCATAATGACAGGAATCCTTCGCCCAAAAAAAAACACAGTCTATGGAATTCGAAGCGCGCGCGTAAGATGTTCCATATTCAAATTGAAATTTTATATGCGTTATTGTGAAGTTTTAAGTTTATTTGATCTATTTATCGTAAATATGGTGGTTTTACGGTTATCTAGGGATTAGGTGATTTTATTGACAGTTGGGACAAAGCTCTTAACAATTATTTACGGTAACCGTTAAATACATCGATACTAACACGGTTTGTTATGATATAAATTAAATATATTAACAGTAAATACATTCTTAATGAACTATTTTTTATTGTAGCCGTTCTTAGTATTTCTCGATTAATTATATCACACATAATTATCAACGGCATATATTTTATACAATTATTTTCACTGATATTAAATAGAGGGGAAGCGGATTTTGTAATATACAGAACCAGTGCAGCTATTTAAAAAAAAAACACCATTGGAACGGTACACTATTTCAAATAGGTAAGTCATAGTTTATTATTACATTATGTACAGATAATAATCACACGCAATTTATCAATTATTATAAACCCTGAGTTAGTAGAAACTCAAATGTTTAACTATTTTTTTTTTTAATGAAACAAATAAAGTAATCTGCCATCATAGTATAGGTAAAGATTAATATAGGTTTTTTTTTAGTTTAGGAAAAATAAATGTGTCATTCGTTTTGAACCAATAAATAGATCGAAATCACTCGTATAAAAGTGCATGTTCACTACCCGACACGCGCAATCAGATCAACAAGAATCCAATTATCACCAACAACCCCATTAAGGTTAATTAAACACCCTGCCAACGCCCCGAGCCGGCCGGCCCTCCATCACGCATTCCGCTCCGATCGCGGACACACATAACTCCAGAGAAACATCTCATTTATCCAAAAACACAGTTTAAATATTTAACTCCCACCGAAAACTCATTAACCCGAGATCACACGATAAACCAAGCAACCATTAAAAATTTAAAACACATTATTACAGAAAAATCGATACAAAAACGACTAATCAAAGGCACTCGATTCGTCACGTTGTGATCGATTACGCACTCCAATTAATCGATATAACTTTATAGGTGTATAATTATATAATAATAAAGCGATTCGCATTATTACTAACTACTATTAATAATTATTGATCTAATAAACGCGGCACCTCTCATGTTGTAACGCGTTATTACAGTAACGTCTTCATTTCATCCTAGTGGTGATTGATGCATCGACTATCGATGAATTCGGCTGGAATACAAAATCAATCATGAATTTATAACACTTATTAATGTCTGTTTGCTTAATGGGATATGAATTACGAGGCGAGAAAGAGAAAACGGGTTAATTTTAAATTTAAACGCAGACAATAAATTTTAATGACATGTAATATCGACAAATCTAATGCGCGCGTTGGGCAGGCCTAGCGGACTGGCTATTAAACCAGTAATAACGGTGATTAACCTCAGATTAGGTTTGCATTAGCTCGTGCGGTACTCACTTAAAAAAACACCTTTCGAACCATTTTAAAATTCGAACGCCGACGCGACTTGTTCACACGCTCGCTCGACTTTCATCAAATATTTTTCACTCGATATTGCAATCGATTACAATTAAACGTATGGATGTTACCGTTTGAACCGATATTCAGTTTTTACGCGGGTATTTAGACCGTTTATAGAACAGCACAGTACATTAGTGTAATCTAATAGTTTGAACGTGAGTTTCGTTACCATTTTAATTTAAACGGTACCGCAAATTTTTCTCGTTAAAAACTAGTGAGAGCAGTTAAGAATGGGTAGAGAACGAGAATCGATTGTGGCGAGCGAGCCAGCTCCAATCGCGATCATTAACGAATCGATCCAATCCGTCGCGTTACCATTCACCATAAAACCCAATAATTAAATATTTATTCGGTTCCATTAGAATCCAAATCGAACTATTACACGGAATCGATTGAACACCATGGAAATGTTTAAATTACTTACAATAAAAGTAAAAAATGCCGTGAAATACATTTGACAAACGACCCCGATGAGCTGTATTTACTTATACCATTAATTTATTTTAATCGATAATCGTTATATATAATTGAAAGCGTTTATCGGATCGGTATTGTACTGAGCCATGTTCCTGTAACCCACTCGTGACCGATACGAATCGATTCGTCTATCGATACATCGATAGTTGGGTCTGTCACGCGATAGCTGGGGCGATCGAGGGCGATTACAGGACTATTTTTCAAGGGATAAAATATATAAATAGTGTGAATGCGGCTTCCGTTACGTGCGGTGCTGGCCTTTATCGCACTATCGGAACTATAAACGAGCCTTAATTAAATAAGGCAAGGACTAAACTGCTCAGATTAAACTTAAGGCTCGTCCAGGTTCGTACCTAGGAGTGTGATCTCGTTTAAAACCGGTTTAAGTTCATAATGAATATCTGTTACTGACTATCCGATCTGAGATTATACTTCTGACCATTACGTATGTGTTTTTATACAAATATACCACGGATAGGATTTAATGAAAACATTAAGCTACCGCCTTGCTTATTTACTATTAAGTATAATTACCATCAAAATCACTTCTGTCCTTGACAGCTAACTGTTTGTTACTTAGCTGTATTTTAAACATTGGACCATAGAGAAAACGTAAAAAAAATCGTATTTCGTCTCTATCTTCATTTACTTATTATTATTACCCCCTTATCTTATCTTACAGATGGGCCCTACTTACATACGATACACTTCGAATCGAATCGATACAGCTGTTCGAATGTGCAGGTTTCCTCACGATGTTTTCCCTTCACCGTAAGACCATCCGTGACCGCGGGGGTTCGAACTAGACCCCATACGCCACCGACGCTCTCTTCCTACACCCTACACACACAGAAGGGTGGTTAATGTGTGTGTATTTGTATATCTGTCTGTCCCGTTGTAGCTCCGCAACGAATGAGCTGGAGTTTTTTTACAGATTTGAAAATAAGGGTCGCAATCATGTGTCGGGGTTTATATTTATCTATTTATCTAGCATAAAAAACGTTATACTCAATACTCAATCATTTATTGCATATAATGTAAAGACATAAAGGTGTTAAAATGTGGAGTGAGGTAATTATATACCCTGAAAGGACGCAGCAATTATGGGAATGGAGTACTACAAACCAAGTAATACACAATAAATTGTTACTTTAATATTATGGCTTATTATCAATTATTTTGTCATAGCATATTTTTTATGGCATAGAGAAGGCAAACGAGCACACAGACCCCCTGATGGTAAGAGGAAATTGGGACCTATAGACATTCGCATTCACAAGACTGCAAGCCTAAGACTGCAAATGCGTTGCCAACCCTGAGGACTAAGACGGAATGCCTCTATGCTAGTCATTACACAAGCTGTCTTATCCCCGGAACACAACAATGCGAACACTGCTGTTTGGCGGTAGTTTAATGGATAAGATGGTAGTAGCGATCCGGACGGACCCAGCACGAGGTCCTACCACCCTTTTTTTTCCGTTCGGCTTTCGACCCATAAAAAACAAATTAATAACTATCCAAGGCCTAAACTCTATAGGTATGAGACAACAATAATTACTGAGGCAGGTAGGTGGGGAATTAATATACACTGAAAATTAAATTATTCTATGTCACTAATCCTACTGAAAAATGAAATAAAAAAGCTAAATCGAATTTTGAAAGATGTACAAAAAATGTACAGATGTACACAATCAAATACAACAAACAAGCGTCTGGAACAAATCGCGCCTATCGCAAAAATATCTGCCCCTTACCGGATTCAAATCCGGGATCGCTTCGTAAGCAGGGTCACTAAACGAACTAGGCTAAACGTGTCGTCAAATACGATCACGTATTTGACTCACAAGACTTAAAAGATAAAACACCCGGATGAAATCGCAGGAAAGAAACCGTAACCTTATAATTATGTCAAGTACCTACTCTAAGCCAACGTTTCCATTCGTTCCAAAGGCCTAACCACACGAGTAAACCCTGCTTCGAGCAACGAGCAAACAGACGAACACGTTCTAATTGCTCTAATCCGTCTGTATCGGGCCTAATGGTTTCATCATCGCGTTTGGTTAGCTACGTGCTACTTTACTTCCAAACATACTATTTGTTCAACTCATTGAACACTTTATATTCCGGAACTTTAAGAAACATCTAATTTTATGTTTACTTTTACAATTATAGACCCTAATGTATCAAGAATAAGTTTCTGTTAAAAAAAAACGATAAGCATTAGCTACCGTAAGACACCGCCATACAGAAGCACATAAGTCGCCGTTTTTTTTTCCATATAACGGCGACCACTAAGTTCTTGTTCTCTGTTCAACACGGGAAAAACCGTACTGCTTTTGACATGTTACCGTATTGTCAACGTTAAGATAGCTCTTAATTAGGTACTTGAGTTGGGTAGGCAGGATTACCGACAACTCTAAATAATTCTGTAACCACATTTTTCACAATTAGGCTAAGATATTTACTGTGTGATATAGTCGTTAAACGATGCAACCTGCCACTAATCATCATGTCAGCCGAAAGACGTCCACTGCTGGACATAGGCCTCCCCCAAGGCTTTCCACTCAGACCGGTCTTGTGCTTTTCGCATCCACCGCGGTGCCGCGATCCTGTTGGAGGCCTACCTGCCACTAATACACTGGTAAAATGTGGTTACAGACCTTCATTGGCGTATCTAGAGATATTTTCCAGGGGTTGCCTAGCCCTTCCTTGCTGATATACATTGGGCTAGACTTCATTCAGCTTCCTATTTACAAGTGATAAATGTTCATCCTGGGGTGGGCACGAATTAAAAACAATATAAAGATAAAGAATCGAATTCTAATTATTATTGGTTTATTATTGTTTTTTTTATCTTCATTATAAGAGGCATTTATTCGCACCAATAAAAAATTACATTCCATAGATATAAAAAGGACAAGATTCAAAGAAATTGTTGCGAAACGGTCCCAACTCAGCATTCGCTAGCCGTATAGCCAGCAGTGGTCTTCCGTTGGAACCGCTCGGTGAAGAGACGGAAGGTAACACTCTTAACATACAACATTAAAAGAAAAACAACATGTATTAAATAACAATCATTCGTTCGAGATTATCTCGAACGGTCATACATTTAGAAACCAGTTAGTAGTTGGCAACATTAAGGAAACAAAAAATAAAACTATAGTCTATGGAAGGTAAGTCAATGTAAACAAAGCAATATGATATCATGTCAAAGACAATATGGTTTGCCCTGTAGAATAGAAGCCCAAAGCTGACCAGTCTTAAATGGTTTTTATAAAACCTAGCTAAGAAGAGAAAGAAGAAGAGAAGAGCTTCATCAGTTTTTCGATAAAACAATATTCGCAGCTAGAATTTGAATCTAGACACTTGTACTATTGTTAGAGATGCTCTTTTAAACTGCTAAATACAATTGATTTTAACCCGCGCATAATTTATCTATCGTTTTTCCCCTAACCCGATCGATTTAATCGATAGGAGGGCGGAACGAATAAACAAACAAAGACACTTTGACATTTAATATTACTTAGTACACTTATAAGTACGGGGTTGTGATTCTGGCGAGTGGACGTGTTGACAATCGTTGTTGCAGACAGTTATTATTACCGTGGGTATAAATAACTATTGTAAATAAAGGAAGAATTTGAAAAACTAATTTCCATGACCTTCTTTCGATCAATAAAAGTAACAAAATGCAATTTTCTAAAATTAAAATAATTCACTTAATAGACAGTAAGACAGAAAGGACAATTGACGCCTCAATTTAATATTACCATACGCCTTTCTAAGTTTAATCGTCTTTGATTAAGTGTTTATTAAATAAGGCAGCGTCAACCGTGACGCTAAATTAAACAATCAGGCAACGCCGTAAACAAACGAGTTACTGGCAACACTGGCCGTATCAATTAAAAAATTATCACCAATTACCTCGCTGCGGGCCGTCAAACATTGTTCGAAATTTGAATATTAATCGACGGATAATTTTATAAGAATCGATTAATCGAATCGTTTTAAATCGTCCGCTCGATTATAAAGTGTACGTCTTAATTGTGCGCCATCTACCGGTGGATCTTTGGAAGTCATTTATCGTAAGGAGTCCCTTAATTAGTTCGTATCCCGTGCCGAGTCGATAGCATCGCCGCCTCACCTATTCCTTATTTAAAACTACGCTTAAACATGCCCTCTCTCATTTTAACAAAGGTTATTTTGTACTTGTTAGAGTGGGATGTTTGTTTGTGTGTGATTGCGATCGTCCGAGGCGCCGGCACCCGACGGTCCTAATGCGTGTCTTAAATGTATACTAATGAACACGATTATTTAAAGTGACATTTTCGGATTTCTCTGCGGCCATTACAAATACTCGGCGCTCTCGACTATCTTATAGTGAATTAAAATACAGTGATTCTTATCCAGCTATCTGTTAGGAATGCCGACGCATGCGTTGTGTCTATGTCGAACTTTGACATCGATTGGGAAGTGTCGACACCTCGTGTTGACACTTAGTGAGGTTGATGAGATCGAATCAGCATACAGAGTGGCTAGGGCGATCGTTATTGAATATTAACTACGACCGTGTAAGCATGATCGGAAAAATGGATTTCTTTCACTTAAGTGCTTTTAATTTTATCTCTATAAGATGAATTTTATTGTTGAGTTGATTTTATTACTTTGTATGATTACATTTCTTTGGGTAAACCTTCCTTTAGTATCTTATGCCGTCTGTACACACTCGTCGAGAGCCTTTCGTTGAGACTCTAGGGCTGAAACTAGGGTTGTCAGATGTCTCTGAATTTTGCGCTTGGTCCCGTGTCCGTAATTTCACTATACTGTCCCGGAATTCTCGACGCCGCAAATGTTTATAAAACACGAAATAGGTTAGGAAGTCTACCAAGCGCAGTTTCTATCGGAGTTTTAGCTTCGATTCCCGGATAAGGCCGGAGAATAAAAAAATATCATAAATGCAATATTTATTGTTTTCTTAAATAAAAGTTACTCTCCTTTGCGTAGAATTTGCTATTACCAGTATTAAAGGCAGATGCCGTCCATGAGGCGTCCGTTTTTCCCACCCTGTATGTTGAATGGTTTACATAAGCATTGCCCAAAAAATAATAATTGAGGAACAAGCAAATCAATAAATGACCACCAGCTGAAGGTATAATTCATACAATAAATAAGAAAAAAATATGTCTCTCTTCCAATTAAAAATACACATGTAAAAGGTAACTACACTACACCAATAACATAATGACGGCTTAATTAATATTTCTGCAAAATCTTGACGTATTACACCGGGGTCGCTACAGGTGTCATTATGACCGCTCTAATGGGTTGCCAGCAGGTCGCCATTGACGTTTTTACGCTGAGCCGGATCTGCCCGGTTGATATCAAAATCAATCTAGCTTATGTATATGTTGGGGTTCCGTAGAAATATATTCTATAAGCATATATTTCTACATGATGCGTAAATTGTACAAAATGCATGCATATCAGTGGCGAAGCGTCACGTAAATAAATAGACAAGCCGGAGCAAAAAAAGGTGTATGGCGTGTGTACGTGTTTGCCCCTTCCATTATTAAAAAAACAATACCTACCTACCTTAATAAAATAGATGTCATCTTTTAGTTCCCAAAAAGCAGTGCTGAAGTAAGTGCGGTAACTGTTTCTACGTGCGATCCTTGCAGTTAGTGTTCACCACCTTCGCCATACATGACATCACTGGTATTACATGAACAGTGTATGTCAAGTATGACAAAAGTGGCTTTGAAAAAAGCCGTTAGTTGCGTACGCACACATTAAACACACAGACAATATAGTTAATTTACGTTAGAAATCAAAACACAGTAAAAATTAGCTTGCTAATACCTATCATGCAAAATAAAAAGTTGTCCTTTGTTAAAAACAAAACAAAAATAAACCAAATTAAATACATGCACTGCAGGTCTGCACACAGAAACCAAAAAAAAGACTTAATTAAACATATTTACAAATTCGTGCAACAAAATCAACCGAATAAAGAAAACCCACAGCCCGCGGCATGCGCCGTCCGTACCCGCCTTACTGTACCTATTAAGAAAACCATGATGACACGAATAAAGCGCCAAACAATCCAAGTAAACCTAAACTATGTAATAATATACAACTCCGTATATGTTTCTCGCTTTGAACATGTTTCTTAGGTGAATTATATATATTGTTGATATCTGCAAAACCGGTTCGATTCCAAACACTGCTAGAATCGGAAAACAGCAAACACGAATAGCAAAACAATTTGTTTGATTTGCAGCTGCCAGTCAGCCAATTGTATTTATCATATAATTCACTATGGAAGTGTTTGAAGAATCCTTCTCTACGCTTATAATCAATTTTTAGGTCTGGGAGAGCGCGTCCTAACTTAATGACATGTTTCTTATTTTCAAAGGATAACCTTGAAAAACTTGTTAGCTCATTAAGTAGGTAATCTGTAAGACAAGACAACACTCAATTTGAACCAATGCGGCCATATTTTGAGTACCTACAGACAGACAAAAATATTGAAAAACCACGAATATAACCTAAATTAGATTTGGGTAAACCCTATAGGTACCTAACGTATTAAAAATAGAATAGAAACACCAACCTCCGTCGTCGTGAACAAAAACAAATAATCCAAACAGTAGGTAACTACAAACACAGCACATGAACACAGAACGAACAGCGAGCTAAATTTCACTAGTTACTTGAATCATAAAACACTAAATAAATAGGTAATTCAAAAAAACTTTCACAAGAATTACACTATCTTTGCGCGACGACGCGAACTAAAGTAATGGCGTCGCGTAATATTGCGTAATGAAAAAAGGATGCAAAATATTATTAAAGTTTGAAGGTCGTAGGTGGCGGCGACGGCGTCCTCGAGAAAAGAAAGTGACGCGTGCTATACACTTAAAGTTGAAAATTGTTTGAAATAAGCCGGCGTCCTAGCGCGTACTAGAGCGTTCTCTCACTCTGATTTTTATTGTTTTCACATGCTGCCGTGTCTGTTGTGTGAGTTCGAAGCGCTAGAAAAATGTTTGAATGTTTGAATTCAAGTACAGCGAAGAGGGACCGCCGGACCGGCCGGACTTATAATAATTTTGTGGGTGTAAGTTCGCGCGCAGTGAAATGTAACTGCGCGTGTGTACGAATATATTGTTATTGTTTCTTTCTTGTAGGTAAGTGAATATGTGCGAGCGAGTACTGCGATAGATTTCGGCTTAGTAAATAAATTGCGTTTTGGTTATGCATCGTATTATGAAGATAGTAATGCAAGGTAAAGCTATAGTATACCGGGTTATTTTCGGTTTTACGTTTTGTTTGTATACCTACTCTATGCATAAGAATTTTTGGTAAAGCCGTAAATAATCGGCTTGTACGAACGCCTCGCGACTGATGCATATATCAATTTTGTTGCCGGGTTAGAATAGTGCCACTCCATGTCTTGCCATGGATGTCGTAAGAGGCGACTGAGGGAATAAAGGCAATGTACTTGCAACCTGTCACTAATATAATTGCCGTCAAATTTCTTGAACATTAGGCGAGGTAGTGGGGGAAAGTTCGCGCATCGTACACATACGTGCAGGGAGGCAGAGGGACGGGGACGCGGTACGGGACGCAAACGTCAACTGATTGACCAATGGGTGCGAACGACGCGTGCTCCCCCGCCGCCCGCTCCCAACGAAACCTAAAAATCGCTTCTGCGCAAGCAAGGTTACGTGTTCAAGAAGTTTGCCGGCAACTATACACTGGTAAACATCTTAGCCTAATTGTTCAAATTAGGTTACAGAATTATCATATATTTTCTACAGTTGTTGGTAGTTCTGTAGCTCTGCCTACCCCAATCTGGGAATGAAGGCGTGAAGGTATCTATATAATTTTTACCTTAGATAAGGCAAACGAGCACAATCTCACGATAAGCGGGCTCATCCATCCATTGCTATGATAAGATTTTAAATTTGTTGGCAACCCTGATGACTTGGTCATCAACCACGCCGAAACACAACATTGTTTGGGGCAGGATTAGCCTGACATGGTTATAGCTACGCTGACGAACCTTGTGGATTGCAAAGTTCACCTGAAAATCTAGATCCTTGCGATGCAAGATTCAATGCATATTACAACTTAATACCGCGAAGATACCTCAACAGTGGGTGTTGACAGGTTGAAAAAAAGAATAACAGTGGAAGAGAGAGGAAATTTTTCTTTTTTAATTTGCTAGCCTATTCAGAATTAGTCAGACATTTAAACCCAGCTTGTATTTGACTTTTTGACCGCGTTGGTTTCTATAGTTCCTCGAAAACTTTTAAACTTTCCGGCATGAAAAGTAGCCCATGTGTTAATCCAGGGTATACACTATCTCAATTCCAAATTTCATCCATGTCCGTCCAGTCAATGCATCGTGAAGTACCAACAAACTCACACACACACACACGAAATTTCACATTTTTAATGATATAGTAGGATCCATCCAATTATCCAAAAGGGACTGAACCAACACCGTTCCCGCCATTTCTATCGCGCAAGCCAAGCTCCAAAATGTCGAAGCGATATAATAAATAATACTAAGCTAATATATGCAAATTTGTCGATGCGTAGGCGACGCACCAATAACCCGGCGGGGGGTGGGGCAGACGGACTGCCGTTCAAAATGGCAGAAGCATGATTAGGCTAGGAAGGAGACAGAAAAGCGAAAAGAATGGTATTTTATTATGAAGTGCAATTTGTGTGATAAGCGCGAGTCTATTCCTGAGTCTCGAATGTTCTGTATTTGTATTTAAGAACGCATTTCTCTAAACAAGTATGTTTATCGTGTTGTTTACATAGTACAAATGGTGTGAAATTGTCCCATGTTACCAAAAGTAAAGTGAGGTTAACGTGTGTATTGCACTGCACAGATAATACATAGTCCCATTTCTTGCGCGTCTGTATTTTGCCCAACTTACACTGTCGCCCTTGTATTTCATTTGTTGTTTTTGATTTATACTTTTTCTTTTTTACTTGCGTTCAGCTAATTTAAAAAAAAATATTTCTTGTCACCGAGCGGTCCCAGCGGAAGACCTAGAAGACCGGCACATACTGAGTTGGTACCGTTTCACAACAACTGTCCAACTTTGTGAAGCTGTATTTTTTTTTATTGTTACTTTATTTGTGTGTTGTTGTAAATAAATGTATTTTGATTTGATTTTGATTTTGATTTTAAGAACGAGAAAAGGTAGGAGTAAGGTGAAATGCTTGACAAATTCTTTAAAGCATAACAATTGTTTATTTTCTTCAGGATGCGCAATTATGCGCTATTAGAAACATTAACAATAAATAAAAACAAAGGTTTACCAAGTTAAACCATTTGAATTTAACAATAATTTACAATAATCTGTTGATACTTTGGCTCACAAATTTAACCTGACGAGCGTCGGCCTTGACAAAGCTGACATTTGACTAAGCTAAGGAAAAACTGAGGGGGGGGCTGTGAAACTTTACTAACTTGACCCCTAAATGCACCGAAATCGAGTAGCAACAAGTATAAAGATGGTGCGAACTCTAGCACAAGAAGTCAAAAAGTCAAAGTCAAAGTTCTTTATTCTTCAATTTAGGCATAATATAATGCACCTATGAATGTCAAAAAGCATTACCACCGGTTCGAAAAATAAAACCTTTGCCCCGAGAAGAACCGGCGTAAGAAACTCGGCAAGGTATATTTTTTTCAAGAAAAAGGTTTACATCTTTACATTATAATTATAAATAGTTTACAATATCACGGTATTTTTGTACAGTAGGTGCACCTTTTTTTAGCGTAGATTACTCATGCAGGACGGACGACTCACTGCCAAACATCCCTATCCATGATATAATCGTTTACTTTATAATATGCTCGGGAAATTAGTTTTTGTTTTACGACAGATTTAAATTTAGAGTCAGTAAGTTCAGTAATACTTTTTGGAATTTTATTGTAGAATTTTACACAATTTCCCAAGAATGATTTTGAAGTTTTGGCCAGTCTATAAAAAGTGGTTTTGAGCTTTCCTGTGCTCCTGGTTGCTTTTGGCTTATCAATGTTCGTTGGGAAATTATGTAGATTCTTCCTAACAAAGATGATTATTTCAAATACATATAGCGACGGCAGTGTTAGAATATCTATTTCCTTGAAGAATTCCCTCAATGACACACGCGACCCCAAGTTATAAATAGCTCTAATAGCCCTTTTTTGCAAAATAAACACTGTACCGATATCCGCAGCCGATCCCCACAAAATAAGACCGTACGTAATTATACTGTTAAAGTAAGCGAAGTAGACCAACCGTGCCGTCGCTACATTGGTAAGCTGCCTTATTCTCCTGACTGCAAAAGCAGCGGAGCTCAACCTACTTGCTAACGCAGTTATGTGGGAACCCCACTGCAATTTAGAGTCTAATGTAATACCTAGAAAAACAGTTGTTTTTACAAAGTCTATGGTTTCACCATTAAGTTTAATATTTGAGGCTAAGTTTATATTTGATAAATTTGCTGATGAGAATTTTATACATTTAGTTTTATTTGGATTTAACATTAAGTTATTGGCAGCAAACCAGTCAGATATCATGGAGAGGGTATTGTTTGGTTCAATGAGTTCAGTATCTTTCCTATTTACCTTGAATAGTAGAGAAGTGTCATCAGCGAACATTACAATGCCTGACCTTCTGCTTACCATATACGGCAGATCATTTACATAAACAAGGAACAGGAATGGGCCCAAAATAGAACCTTGAGGTACGCCCATATCTATCTCTATCTCTGACGAAACGGCTCCATTTATCGCTACCTTTTGATTTCTCTGTGTTAAATATGACTTAATGAGATCTAATGCATTTCCTCTAATGCCATAAAAACCGAGTTTACAAATTAAAGTGCCATGATCTACACAATCAAAAGCTTTAGAAAGGTCGCAGAAGACTCCAATGGCGTCCTGCGACTCTTCCCAAGCCTGTAAAATAAATTTGATCAAACTTGCGCCAAAAGAGAGGATTAAAATAAATAAAAGTTACTTTGCTTTCATTATGACGATTCGTTGGCATTGTTGGTAGTGACTAGGGAATGGCCCTTTTTAGAGCCGGTAAAATACCGGTAATTTACCGAACCGTGAAATACTAAAAATAAACGCGAAATAATATGATTTTAAGTGCAATATACTTTCAGACACTCCTTAATAATGTATTTGATTGAAATTGACTTTTAAATTATGAACAAAACTGATAATTATTTGTAAACTTATGTTACTATTACGAAGCAAGCAAGTAACGCTACGTATTCCAGAGCCAGCCGAAGATGTACCTTATTACTATTTGTTTACTGTTTCTTTATTTTACCATCCCTTCCCTTTCAACCTAAGGGTAAACATGTAAGCCTATTGTTTTAGTTTGCTACCTGCTAAATGACTATTATCATTAAAATGATTTGTTTAATTTTAAGACTGATTGATATTTTTTCTTAGATCAAAGTTTCCAATTATTACTTCAAGTTGTCATCATTATTTTTAACCCTTAAAGTCGCAAATATAAAAAAGGAACTGAAATCTAGCCCCATTGGATTTCACCTGTTTACACAATTTTATTAAAATAAAAAATACAAAAAGTGCACCTTAAGAAATGTGTGGTATACTATGCAAAATAACTTTTAGGGTTAAATGACTTTTTAAACTTAAATAAACGATTTTCAATATTTTTAATGGCTTTTATTTAAAAACCATAAAACCGGTAATTTACCGGTTTACCGGTTTTGCCGGACCGACGGCGGTAATTTACCGGTTATCAAATTTGGTAATTGCATTCCCTAGTAGTGACCCTTTCTACGATACTACCGGTCCTGGGTTCAAATCCCGGTTGTTTCTGAGTCAAGGATGTTTTCTATGTATTTAGGTATATATTTCTCTAAATAAGTATTTATATCGTTGTCTAGTAGGTACCCATCGTAGCCTAGAGCTTAATTTGGGACTAGGTCAATTGGTGTGACATTGATCCCTGATATTTATTATATGTATTATTTATTTATTCGCTGTGCAGGTACAAGTTGACGATCTCGCATTTGAATCACTTATGTACATTTTGCACAATAGGCAAAAACCACCGCCGCGTATTGATAAAAAACGCTTTAGTTTCCAAGATCTAACAGAAGATCTAACGAAGGGACAGACGCGACAAGAAGCAGGGAAGCAACTTTAATTATAAATATATATATATATATATCAGGGGACAATGTCACACCAATTGACCTAGTCCCAAACTAAGCTCTAGGCTTGTACTATGGGTACCAGACAACGATATAAATACTTATATGGAGAAATATATATTTAATTACATAAAAAAAAACATGACTCGGGAACATATATTCGTGCTCATCACACAAATATCTGCCTTTACCGGGATTTGAACCCAGGACCGCAAGCTTCATAGGCTAGACTATGTAAAGATTTCAACGGGTGTTTACATATTAAGTAAGAAAGTTATAATAAAATTCTCTATATCTGTTTATTTGACATCACGCCACTGGTTTTAGAACAGTCCAATTAAAAAATATCTAATTTTATTGATTTACTATAGTTATCGTGACAGCTAAAATCCGAGCGCTGGACATCATAGGCCTCCTGTGGTTTTTATACTAGAATTTTATTATTATATTTCTAACTGTAGCTTTATGGCGGCCCGTCCTGACAGAGAGAGGCGGAACTATTTCAAAGGGATTTTTTACAACATTAACATTTAAAAAACTTTCGACGTTTAAATAACAATATAACATTATATGTTACGATCAATTTTGAGCGTATCTACCCGTATTTGAAGTCGATTGGATGGCGAAAATTGCTTGAGAACCCTCGAGCTAGTTTTAGAGCTAAAAATGCTAATAAAAAGTTGGTATCACTAGTTGTATATCCTTGTATTATTTTTGTTTATTTTATTATTCGTTTAGCGTACTGTCCGCCTGTCACACTCGGAGCTGGCTGAAAATCAGCGGTGCAGGTGTTTAACACCTCAGCATTATGCTGAGCCAGTGTCCGATTCACTGCCGCGAAGACAAACTCCCTACTTGTTTCTTGTTGTTACTGTTTTCAATTATTTATTTTTCTTTGTGTCTTGTGTTTTTATTATTTACAAATCAAATTAGAAATAAACCACAACTACTAACATTAAAAGTTTATGATACAAAATATAACTACACTTAATCGACTTAAAACAACACAAATCTCGTGACTCCTTTTAGGTCTTGATGAGATTGAGAAATGCGCCTACTTGTCCGATTAACCAAATAATTAACAGGTTCAAACGCTAAATACTAAAACTACTAATAGGTTCTTAGCTTTGTTTTCCGCCTTTCTTTTTCCGTGCACCAATTTATTACTTTCTGTATCATTATTTGGTTGAATTAGGCATTAAGTCCACCATTTGTACAATAAAGGTTAAATAAAAGCGCACCTGTGATTCCTCTGGTGTTGCAGGTGTTCATGGGTCGCGATGATCACTTAGCATCAGGTGGCTCGCTAGCTCGTCTGCCGCCTTTTTCACATATGAATAACTTTTGTTTATCCCTAATTTAATACACGATGGCTTGTTAATATTTCTGCAGACCCACCGTGATGCCGACGCGGTAACTAGAAGCGGTAGTGGGCCAAGGCTCCCGTCGTACATCATGTTGATATGATTAGCATCATTACGGCCATTAAATATACCTAGAGGCTACTGTCCGTATCCCTACCTCGTCAAGTACCCGCAGACAATCGTTCCGACGACAAGTTAAGCTTAGTTGGTCCCGGGTTAGATGCCCGGTAAGGTCAAATATTTGTGTAATGGCTGCTATTATTGGTTCCTGAGTCTTGGATGATATCTATGTGTTTAAGTATATATTTTGCTTATCTTTGTCATTGTCTTGTACCCATAGTTTACGCTTAGAGCTTGTTTGGGACTAGGTCAATTTGGGTGAGATTGATTGTGTTGATTGATTGAAAAAAAATGCTGATTGACGGAATTTGGTAGGTTGTGTGTGCGCACGGAACAACTGTAAAAAAAAGTGAGGTATCAGCATTGCACTTTGATACTCGCCGATTTTATTTATGTTATATAGTTATAATTAAATCGTCAATATAATAGTTATACTAAATAGTTGTGTGTGTATCGGAATATACATACAGTACAAATTTTCAATTATTTTTCAATTGGTTTCCTCGCCACTGCTCAACTATCATAAATATGAGGTAGGTTTAGGTTATGTTAGTTTTGCAGCAGGCCCGGAGGGCCAAAACCACCCAGAAATAGAAGCTCCGCCTAAGCGGAGCTCCGTCGACTCTGTTTTTTTTGAAATTTAATTTCGTTATAGAAACCATTGGTCAGTTAAGTTGGTTAAGCAGTTCAGTTGAGCAGTGGGGAAGAAGGGGAAGTAAATATAGTGGGAAAATATGCGAATGGTTAGAAAACCCTTCGGGAAAAGTAGCTAATGAGGAAAAATGAAGTGGAAAAAACGATTTTCGGAATATACAGTACACTCTCAACTAGTTAAGTCGGAACGTAAAAACTGTCATGCTAAAAGACCGGTGAACAAGGAACTAGGTTATAATGAATATTGGTTACATATTGATATTATTGGCACGCGATGCTATTAAATAACTTCCAAATGGGACCCTAAAATGAGGCAAACTTAAGGCCACAAGACTGAGGTACCCGTCTCAAGGCACCTAACCAAACGTCAAATTGTTATTTCTGACTTGTCACATCAGTTTATTGATACGGCGCTTAAGCATCGTCGGCACGCAGCAGACCAAGTTTTAGCCATACTTTTCGAGTTTAATCGCAGAACGAAATGCAACAGCCTAGTTAAACCAACTTTTTAAAAGTTTTAACTTGTCCCCATGGCGCCAACGTGTTGCTCATACTCGATCAGGTAGCGTTACCGACAATGCCCTCCGGGTCTACAATTAAAGCTGTTATAGTCTGTCTGTCACGACGGTGCAACTAGACTTGTACTTGCAGTTTTTTGCATTTAGTATGTAAAATAAATAATTTTAAATAAATGTTTTCTTTGTAGTGAACATAAGTACATCTTGAACACAAAACATTACACATGATTGTATAGATAATTATGCAAAATGCATGACTTGAATAAAGACGTTCGAGCTTCTAACACCAAACTAGTAATACATTACACCCCACCACAAAGTAAGGCCGTTAGTATTCCAAACCCAAAGAGTACCAACGGGACCTTATAACTAAACCTCCGATGTCCGTCTGTCTATCTGTCAGCGGTCTGTATCTCATGAACCTAATAGTTAGACAGTTGAAATTTTAACTACACTCAGAAGCAAAAATACCGGGTCAGAGTGCGTTTTTCATACAAACGAGACTATTTCGAAGCCTTCGCTCCTCGCCAGGGGTTGTTTTGAGTGAGGTTTAATGGTGGATACTGCGAGGTTCAATAGAGGAGGTCAAAAGTTTTGAAGATACCTAACTGATCGCACATTCAGTTAACACCACAGCGGGAGAGTTTGGGTCAGCACTTGGATTTCCTTACATTTTATTGCCATTTTAGATGTTTTTCTGAACATGCTCAATTCCGGCGTTAACCGCAGATTTATTCAGTTGGGTATCCTAGGCACTCTGGAAGTCTTGTATCGATGCTCGGGGTATTCATCATCAGATTTCACTAAAAGCATTCCCTGGCGAGGAACCAAGGCCTCGAAATAGCCTCTTTAGTATGAAAAACGCATTCTGACCCGTTATTTTTGCTCCTGAATGTAATACGAGTAAAGCCGCTGTAACAAATATAATATATCATTTGCATTTTAACCAAGCACCAATTGAAATGTTAATGGTAGGTAGGTACATCTACTACCAACGTGACGTTTTGACGTGATAAAGTGCCCGTGCGGCCTTCATATTGAAAAAAACATGTTTTATCTTATCTTTATCTTTTCGTTTGGTCAGTAGGGTGAAAACATTATTATTAAAATTAACATTATTCAGTACGGTCAACCAAAAATCGAAAAAAGTCTCAATATCTACAGAAAGATCTTATCTCGGCTTGAATAACACCTGGTTCAAACGATTGCAATATTTTCATTTAAAACATCCATAACAAACTTAGCTAGTTACCACACCTGACATTATCCTCAAATTCAACAGCATATTATACAATCAAACATTTAAATATGATCATCAAAAATCCTCACTTACCTAATTATATGTTAACTCCATGATTGTGGTGTTCGTAACTCAACAACACTCAACCATTCAGAACCATACCCTGCAATTATAATACTAAAATTTACTCAAATAGGAGTCCGCGGTATTGAACGTATTAAGTTAACGAGGCAACAGACACGCGCCTAAAATACTAATATACATATTAATATACATTTTAATACACACATTATGGTTTGGAATGGTTTCGATGAGCCGCGGGTGGTCCCTGATTGTTGATCATATGCAAATACACTCGAATGTGCGCCGGCGACGATCAATGATTGTTGAACTGTATCTTAGATCTCAGCCTGAGATTGTCCGTATGTTCGGTTTGGGATAGAAGTTGCGAAATAGTTGAGGCATCATATTTTTGGAAAAACTATAAAAGTTATACTTAATTTATTTGTTTGTGTTCGTCATAAAAATCTAATCTTTAGGTGCTAATAAACTTAACTTTTAATTAGGTATATGAGATTGTATTGGTTGACCTAGTTGGTAGAGACTACCAACAAAGCTAGTTGTCCTGAGTTTAAATCAACAAGATTAATATCACTTGAAAGCTTTAAAGGTAAATAGGAAAACCAAGTTATTATTTTCAAGATTTTTAAGATATGAGGGTAATTAACGTGAAACGCGAAGAAAAACACCCTGTCCCACTTTATTTCAGAAACAACAGAAGATCAAATTCTTAAATTGCATAGACTACTCAATAATGTTTATATTTCATGAGAAATAAAAGAATCACTCTAATAAGATAAAAAAACTGTCACAAGGTAAACTTAGTACCGGGGTCGATGAAGTTAAAACTAAGTCTGTCTGGAAAAAGTCACTCAGAGGGCTATGGAGAGAGCTATGCTCGGGGTTTCTCTGCGTGATAGAATCAGAAATGATAATATCCGCAGTAGAACTAAGGTTACCGACATAGCCCGAAGAATAGCTAAACTGAAGTGGCAGTCAGGCAGTGGGGTCAGAAGGTTCTGGAGTGGCGTCCGCGGTCCGGGAGACGAGCTGTAGGCAGGCCTCCAACAAGATGGAGTAACGACCTCGTCAGGATCGCGGGACCGCGGTGGATGCGAAAAGCCCGAGACCGGTCTGAGTCTCTACTCAGAGCCTTGGGGGAGGCCTATGTCCAGCAGTGGACGTCTTTCGGCTGACATGATGATGTCCTATCTATATGATGCCTTTGACGTGACCACACTGCTCGGCGTACAACATGTGGTCCGACCAGCGCGAGTTTTCTAAAATTCTTCATATGGTGACAATTTTACCTATGAAACAAGCTGTCACATGTCATTATGAGTACCTATCCAAACGCTATGCAGCCACCAGCTACCAGCTATTGATATTTAGAATTGGCCTAAAAACGTGACCCAGTAGACGCGGCTTCTGTGTGGTCGATCCTTAAGGCGGCAAACAACGCTGTCGCAAACCACTAGTCTATTAGGTACATCGTCTACATAATTATTTGATGTCCACTGATTTGTTGACATTGCCAATAGAATCCGCAAGATCAAAGACCCGCTCAGAATCGATATTAATAGCTCGATAATAAATCGGTCGGTTGTCAACGACATAATCGAATCGATCGGAAAATCGCAATAATCGATTGGTGATTGACCCGCTAACTGCTTAGCGGTTTGAACTTTAGTAATGGCCATTTGAATTTACGATATGGTCTGAGGAATGGGTAATTTATACGAGTGCTCACAATATTCTAATGATACTTATGGATTTTGATTATCTCTGCTTAGAGTTAGGAAAAGTACTGGAGCACTCAGGCCACCTGGTAGTAAGTGGGATCTGATACCCCTACACATTTGAAATATCAAGACTACAATCTCCAAACTGCAATACTAAGAAAAAACGTGAGGACTGAGATGGAATGCCTCTTTGCGCCAGGTAGGACCCTGTGCAGGGTCCGTCCGGATCGCTACCACCATCTTATCCATTAACCTACCACCAAACAGCAGTGTTCGCATTGTTGTGTTCCGGTTTGGGGATAAGACAGCCGGTGTAATGACTAGCATAGAGGCATTCCATCTTAGTCCTCAGGGTTGGCAACGCATTTGCAGTCTTATGCTAATGTCTATGGGTCACAGTTTCCACTTACCATCAGGTGGCCTGTGTGCTCGGTTGCCTTCTCTATGCCATAAAATAAATAAAAAATAAATATGCTAGTAATTTCACCGGTGGTCTTATCCCCACACCGGAACACAGCAATGCGAACACTGCTGCTTGGCGGTGGGTTAATGGATAAGATGGTGATAGCGATCCAGACGGACCCTACACAAGGTCCAACCGGTTCTCTATTGGATGGCATAAAATTATTTGTAATAATAGTGTTACGCATAATTACTTTTAGCCGAAATAATGATGTGCATAATCATCTTTACGCATATATTATTACGCATAACATTAAAAAGCATAAATACAGTAAGCATAATTGTCATCAAGACTAACGTCAAATAGCATAATTGCAAAAAGTCATAATAATGAATTGGCATTATTACAAAATGCATAAAAGTATTGTCCTAAAAAAATATGTAGGAACTAAAACGAGGTCGACGGACGTCCGCTTCGCGGACCTCCTATTCTGCGTTGCTTGAGCGCTTCGCGCCTGGATATCATACTAACATAACCTAACCTAATGTACCTAACGTGACCTAATTTATAAAATCATTTCAAATGAAATCCAAATGCATGGTAACAAAAATACTATGTTTTATTCATTTAGAAAACTAATATTATGGTTAAAGATATGACAAATAATTATTAGCCCAAACAATAATATGCATAATGTGTATTAGTCAAATACAAATTAGTCCAACTAAAATTATTCTAATAGCGTAATATGCTAAAAAAGGAGTATGCTAAAGTATTTTTATGCGTCAGCACTATTATGCCAATACAAATTATGCGACAACAATTATGCGAAACAATATTAGTCTAAAACATATTATGCGATCCAAGGGGATCCCGGTCCAACCACCACTGTTTCATGTTTCACTTTTTAAGGGTCGTACCTCTTTCGCAACTGACCGCAACGTTGGGACGCTTTGCTGTTTCTTGCAAGAAAATCCCTAAATATATAACTTAATGTATGTATGTATCTAGTTATTTTACGATAATAAAACAGGATATAAAAAACTTAAATAGTTTAACCTCAATTTAAAGTAACATAATCCGAAGATCAATAACACACCTGATTATCAACAGAAAATACACATGTGTCCCTTTTCTGAATGTTTTTTTTCTTTTTTGTCTATATAGTGAGAATAAGCAAAGATGATTTTTTACAGTTAGTCTGGCGGTTAGAATTCTAGATTTTCCAACTACTGAAAATCGATAATTATTGTAAAAACCCTACATTATTTACGCAATTTTTTTATAAGGTTGCAACTTATCTAAGTTTAAAATACTAAAATGTTTCCTATAAGCTTTCGAAACTAAAAGAAAGTCAGTAAATAACGAACGAGGCCTTTTATCAAACAGTGGGGTGCCAGTAACTCTACATATTATGTTTCAAATTGGAATCAAGTATCTCCCCACCCCTAAAAATCCACACCTATAGACCTCTCGCCAACTGTACATAGATTATGTATTTTATGTCACATTAGTATTCAAGTTGAACAATTCACAAGTATTTTTATACGGCAGTAGGCAATAATGGCTGCCCACGGATATTTTCCTCGAATCTTTTCACACTTCAAGATTTTATTCATGGAGGTTCAATTTATATTCGACCACTTTCCTACGTTCTAACCGTGAGAGACATTTAGCCAAGAATGACCCAAGAAGTACTTTTAAAAGCGCCTTGCAACTTTGTCATAGCTACAACATGTATGTACTTTCATAGATATTTACAAAGAAACGTAAAGCGGCATGGTACTTGGGTAACTGCGTTTCAAAACTCTCGTAGCAAAGAGGTTTTATCACTAGATAATCGTTGTATTATGAGCAATATTGTTATCGTGGTAATCCCCTTAATTGATTCACTTGCTAACATCTCTATGTACTTCATCTTAAGGTTGATTTTTTTCTGCTTTGATAGTAGTTTAACGATGGTATAAATTGGTAGCGATACTCAATCCTACCAACATAACGAGCCCAGGACAGTTTATTCGTTATTTATGAGTAGTTTGGAGCTAACGCGCGTCTCAAATCGGCTACAGATGGATTATAATCGTATATTATTTGGATTTAAGTTTTCTAAAAATCAGTTTTGTGAATTAACGTTGTTTAATATGAGATTAGAGCCGTGGGCGGACGTCGTTATATTTTTGATGGGCGCGAAATGTAATAAAATATTATATTTCTTGGCAAATGATCCGGTAGCGGGGCGTGCACATTATAAATCAAAGTTTTACGAAAAATGTGTGATGTTTTTTTTCGCCGGAGGCATTGAACGGTATATTAAATACTTTATTGTAGGTTGTTCTTTATTTTGTTAGATTCGTATACGTTAAACTCTAACGGTTCATTGACGTACGTATCGTATTTTGCAAAATAGTAGTAAAGATCCCGTCGTGTTGTTGTCCTACTCGTTAGGTATTTTTAATTTAATGTTACTGACCTTACATTTGATATGATTTTATTTTTGCTATTTTTAATCATTATTATTTATAACTTATTTACCTACAATGTAACTTGTTACTTACTTTCACGTATTGATGTAAATTACGATTGAAAAAATAACCTTCTGCTGGAGTTTTGGCGTTTCTCTGCAATCGTGGTCGTATCCGAAGCGCTAGTAGATTCACTCGATTTTACCATGTAAAAGAGCCCTCGTGTGACCAATTTACTCAATAAGTATTTTCAATTTTCTTCATTAAACTATGTGTTTAAATATATCGGTTCCTTTGTAATAAAGGTTCATTTAAAATTAAAACCAAGCTTTGGACACCTTAGATTTAACAACAAATATCCTTATCCATTTATTGAAGACTAGCTTTTCATGCCCGGTGTCGCGCGGGTGTTTATGTTTCATGCTAAACGTGTCCTATATGTTACGACACAGCAACATTTCTTAATTTAAATTGTTGAAGCAATTCTAAATGATTTTTAGATATATACCTATATTTTGCTAAACTTCTACAGTTGTTAAAATCACAATGACCATGAATGCGTGTTTCCAAATTTATTTTTTTATCCTTTTTATTGTCTCGTTTGATTCTTAATTATTATGCATGTATTCTACTACTTGGACTATTACTAGATCAACAGCTTTAAACAGGATATCTATTCTATCTCGCCCATATCTCTACATCTATGCAAAATTTACAAAATCAGTAGCCATTTTACGGTGGTAAATTAATACATAATACATTTTCGGAACCTTTCCAGATAAATATAATCATGATAATTTTGTAGAACGGAAACAATCTGTGCATTTATGATTATAATCCAATAATACTATGACTTATTCTTATCCAAGTCCTGCCCAAGCACTTAATAGCAATAACAATATAAATACAAAAATAATATTTTTGCATGGATAATTTGAATAAAAAAGACTAGGCAGGACGAGGAGAAAACATTTTGAAGAAATTTATCCAAGCTTCAATTGGAACCTGTCAGACTACTACACTGATTTTGAACTTTGGTTGTGTGATATTTTAATGTAACATACATTTGCGGGTGGTAGGACCTTGCGCAGGGTCCGTCCGGATCGCTACCACCATCTTATCCATTAACCTACCGCCTAACAGCAGTGTTCGCATTGTTGTTTTCCGGTTTGGGGATAAAACAGCCGGTGTAATGACTAGCATAGAGGCATTCCATCTTAGTCCTCAGGGTTGGCAACGTATTTGCAGTCTTAGGCTTGCAGTCTTGTGAATGCGAATGTCTATGGGTCAAAGTTTCCACTTACCATCAGGTGGCCTGTGTGCTCGTTTACCTTCTCTATGCCATAAAAATAGAGCTAATTTTCATTGACATATTTATACTCTTAACTTCGAACTAACCTCAAAATCATTTGAAAGGCCGGCAACGCACCTGTGACTCCTCTGGTGCTGCAGGTGTCTATGGGTGACGGTAATCGCTTTCCATCAGGCGATCCGTCTGCTCGTTTGCCTCCTACACCATAAAAAAAAAAAAACATTAAACAGTTATTTTTTACTGGAAAGATGAAAGATATCAAATCAAATCTATGATTAAACAAAAGAATCCAACGGGCGTGAACTAAACAATCCGAACACCACTTCGCAACCATAATAAACTTTCTCCACTCAAACAATGTCCAAACTGCCCCGAAACGTGACTCGAGCCCATAACCATCACGTCACTAACAATATATTAATAAATAAATAACTAATAACAACATAAAAATATTTATAGGCGCGTCTTCTACATAACTGAACCTCGAGACAATCACAGCCACACAGCAATCACCAATCAAAAAACAACTTTAAATCTCCATTTTAAAATTCAAAGAGACTCGTGTTCGAATTTTAAAAGATGTCGTTGACTAGTACTAAATCAGTATGGTTGATGTAAAAATTGATTTCCCATGTCGCGTGGCGATTGGCCGACTCGCGGCGTGGGCGCAGGCTACGGTGATAAATAATAATTTACTTCACTTTTTGCCTTTTCCCACGATTATTATCTTGATTGTGATTGGGGACGATATGGGGTTTGTAGAGGACGGTCGTGAGCCATGGGAGGTGGAAAGTAAGTAATTAGGGATGCTGAGTAATTATTTTATTGATTTTATGAGGGATCCATACTGTTTAAGATACAGCGAGTATGCAAGTAAGATAAGAAGTTATTATATGAGTACATAATTTCCTTACAGCTATGTTGACGCTGTCTCTAATGATTATGATATTTCTCCGTAGAATTATCTAACATGTTGACTGGTAATTGAATTAATAAGGCTTAGTAATTATGACACTAATTTTATTGTTGGTTTTAGGGTTAGCTTTAAAACTGGAAGTCGGAACCTTTATATATTAGAACACCTTGTACAATTCAGTATCAAATTCAGATTCAATTATTTTTTCAGCAATTAATGCATACCATGTCAAGCCATTTTTTAAAACCATTATGTAAGTATCTAGAAAGTGACTCATATAAAGTGTATCCTTTCACCTTCACACCTTCCATTACATAGTGGTGAAAAACTATTTTTTCACACGTCCAGTTAGTCTTCATTTTCTGAGATTGTAGATCAACAACTTCGTTGTTAATTTATTCTCAGCTCGTAAATCGTGATGCAACATTGGTAGATTTTAATAACTTATAGTTCTGGATATTTCTCAATTAAATAAAACCTTAATCATAATTATAAGAGTTCAAAATTTTCGTTTACGATTTAAAATTAGGCAAACATAACAGCACAAACATTATGGTGAGGAGTATTGCACCTGTTGCACCAAACTTATGTTGTTTAATATTCTTTCTTCTCTACTGCGCTGACCTGGACATCGTCTTCTGATGCCTGCCACGCCTGCATGTCCTTCAGCACTACATCTCCCACCTTGTTTTGGGTCTACCCCTGAATCTACAACCCGAGATGCAAAGATGTAATGGACATATTATAAGACCAATATTATTAAGCACTATCGGCCCAATGGGACCCTAACACACCATAGAACTGTGTCACTGTGACGTTATAATTCAAGTCGTAAGAGTTGACAAATAAATTGTTTTTCTCAAACATGCTATGTAATGTCGGCGTTATGTTAGTTATTTTAGGCTTCAAAGTGCCACGTTTCCGACGGAACAACTCGAGAGAACTGTAAAGGAATTTCGTACGAAATTGAAGGCCTAGGCCGGGAAGTAATTTTTTTTTAATTTACTAAGCCGTGCATCCAACAAAGCGTTTGCATGTTTATTTGAAGTACCAGGAGCGCAGAGGTAATTAGGAGGTTAGCAGTGTTAGCACGATGCGGCGAGCCCCGCGCGCGCCACCAGCGGGCCGGCGGGCGGGCGTACTGAGCACTGTAGGTTACTTTTAATGTTTATGCACTCCTAGTACCTATTTGACATTGTAATTTTTGTTTTAATTATTTTAATGAATTATGTTTGAGAAAAGCACTATACATACTTCGGCGGGAAAGGGGTTGCCCGCCTCAGACCTAGGTATATCCGGCCTTGCTTCGCTCGGCCGTCTATATAACTTCGGCCGGCAACCCCTTTTGTCCCGGCCTCTGTAGTAATGTACTATTATAACGATACTGTGACACCATTCTATGGTAGGAAGGGTTCCATTGGTCTCATAGTACATGTAAGAGCCCAGAATATCCAAATGTTGTAAAAGGCTTCCTCCCATATTTCCACCCATCTCGACCCTGAACAGTCTCCCACAAATGTTGCCGGTAGGCATCAATATTTTAGTAGCGGTACCTTGCGCACGGTCCGTCCGGATCGCTACCACCATCTCATCCTTTAACTCATCGCCAAGCAGTAGTGTACACATTTTTATTTTCCAGTGAGGAGATCAGGCAACCGGTGAAATTACTTGCGTAGATGCAAAGGCTGGCAACCCGTTTACGATCTCTGAATTATAGTCTAAAGAATGCAAATATCTATGGGTCACAGATCTTACTTACCGTCATTTGGTATTTGTGCTGGTTTCACTCCTCCATGATATAAAAAAAAACTCAACTCTCTAGTTATAACATGGTCAGTCGCACCGCATCGCATCGCATCGCATCTAAAAACATGAAATATAAAGTATTTCGCACATCTGCCCCCTGAAATATAGCCTCAAAACGCTATAAACTAGAAAGCATGCTGGCTCAAAAAACACGGAGCTAACCTCATATAAAACACATGTCATTAGCAAATCGATAGATTTACAGGGACCATAATGCTTTCTGAAACTCACTTGCACATGCAAACATAGACAAAACACTTACAAAACGCTTCATTACTCTAAACTGCACCTAAGTGTTCAAGTTATAGGAGTTTCGTTGAGTTTTGTAAACTGTATAAGTTATGTTGGTAATTCCATGCCACCCAGAGCGCATCGCCTATAAAGGTGCACAATTTACAACCAACTTAGGCAGGTTGAAAACTTGGGCGTGTTATTCCTAACTAATGGGGGAGATAGAAAAATCTAAGATTTACTGGTACATTATGCGGTGATTGGTTGACGACCTGGTGAGGACATACGATTGCGATCCGACATTGCATGAGAGTGATTGCTTTTGCTTATGGTCTGGGATATCTTAAATGGTTACTTAATGGTCAAAGGTAATCGAGATACGGTATTCTTACGGAATGGGGTCTGTATTCTACTTTAGTTAAGCCTATCTTGCTTCTAGTTCAAAATGCTGCACATTCTACCACTACCATGTTTGTACATTAGAAGCGTATGTATTTTTGTTAATTCCTACCAATTCTGTTTCAAAAAACACAGTGACATTTTTCAAAGGTCAACGAGGAAAAGAATTATGTGTCTAATGTACAAACCTCCTTGTAACAAGGCGATGTATGGTAGGAATGTGTACAACATGTGTATAGAAATTTATAGCCATTTACCAGAAAGTATCAAGTCACTTACAGGAAGCCGTTTCAAGCGCATATTGACCAAATGGCTCATGGATAAATGTTTTTATAGTGTTCAAGATTATTTAAATTTTAATGTAAATGTATTATAATATAACCCATAGTATTATTAGAATTATATATTATTATTATTATTTTTTGACATGTGAAGTAGATTTAAAATCAAGAAAATATTTGCACGCTTGCATGCGGGCTGAATACATTGGAACATTATTTTGTAACACCTTATTTTATTACTGTATTCTAGCAAATAAACTAATTTTGGTTTGATTTGATCTATTTTAAGTACATCTTGCCGCAAGCAGTTGTTCGCATTGTTGTATTCCGGTGTGGGAATAAGACAACCCATGAAACTGCCACTCTTAAGATTGTAGTCTTGAGAATACGAATGTCTATGGGTCTCAGTTCCCACTTACCATCAGGTTGCCTGTGGGCTCGTTCGCCTTTTTCACGTCATTGAAAAAATACACATAGGCAGGTTGCTACATCGTTGTCATATTGTATAAACTGACCCTCATGGAGATCTTTAAGGAAGACCTATGCATAGTGAACGTCATGGCTCACGGACCAAATAATTTAGGCAGAATTATTCGAGGTGCATGAATGTTAACACTTTATTGTACTTATACAATTACATGACACGAATATTAAAACCTTACCCTGATATGGGCTCTGAACCATATATGTTGACGTAGGTAGCAAAATCGTTCTATAAATATTTTCGAATACCACACGCAGACAAAATTCGTACAATATGCCAGTTCTTTACATAATAATGACTATTTCCTTTTTTTGAAATTGGTTAAAAACCATTGGACTACACCAAAAGTACACAAACATTTCGTCTTCCGTGAAAATTAAATTAATTGTTTATCATTTAGAATTCAAAATCTACCATATTATGCCAATTGCTTTTATAATTGCATCCATCAATTATTTTGTAAATCACCTATAATTATGCAAAAATAAAACGATTGTTCTCCAATACTTTCTAATGGATCTGAGGTGTCATTATGTTACAAAATTGTCACCTGTCACTTTCTAAAAACAGTAAGGAAGGTATGCAGTAAAACAATTAAACTTTAAATGCTAAAGTAGTTAGTTTTACTGTCACTAAATGTACTATCGAACCAACGGAACCCTGACCCACCATGGAACCTTGTCACAATGATTGACGTTAGGACTGTCATACGAAGCTATACGACAATCGTACGTCAATCATTGTGACAAGGTTCCATGGTGGGTCAGGGTTCCGTTGGTGCGATAGTACGTGTCATGTGAATTATTAATATAGTACTATTAGCCTAATTGAACCCCGACCTACTATAGAACGGTGTCACACTTCTTACGTCCTGAATCATAACGTCACTGTGGACTGGTGTCACGAGTGCTGCCCATCTGTTTCGCCTCGCGAAAGACAGAGAAAAGTTTTCAGAGCTGACTGCCAACCTTCGCTAGTCGGAGAGGCACATTAAGAAGAAGAAGAAGAAGACACAGTTCTATGATAGGTCAGGGATCAATTTATTGGGTTGATACTACTTGATAGTATGTACATGAATGGCATAAAGTATTTAAATTAACTTTTTTTTTTATGGCATGTAGTAGGCAAACGAGCACACCACCTGATGGTAAGTGGAAACTGTGACCTATAGACATTCGCATTCACAAGACTGCAAGCCTAAGACTGCAAATGCGTTGCCAACCCTGAGGACTAAGATGGAATGCTTCTATTCTAGTCATTGCACCGGCTGTCTTGTCCCCAAACCGGAACACAACAATGCGAACACTGCTGTTTGGCGGTAGGTTAATGGATAAGATGGTGGTAGCGTTCCGGACGGACCCTGCACAAGGTCCTACCACCCGGAAGCTTACCTCAATACTTTTAAATAATGAGAGAGATCTCTACCTACTCTCTAATAATAATATCGTTCATCCTTTTCAGGGTCAGCATCTAGCCAGCGAAATGCAATTGAGGAGGATCTGAAATTATACAGGGTGTCCCATAAATGGACGTCAATCCGCTTAGAGCTGATAGAGCAGCTAAAAAGCTATCGATTTAATAAAACTGAAAAACATGAAATTAAGGATTTTTCGTGAAAAGGACATAAGGGATAATTACAAAAATCACACCATAATGCTCAATATCTTCGAAACTAGTAAAAATCGCTGAAAATATATCGAAGTTAAATCGATAGCTTTTTAGCTGCTGTATCAGCTCTAAGCGGATTGACGTTGATTAATGTGACACTCTGTATACTGTCAAAACATAGACATAGGCGCTCGATGCGCCCGTCCGTCAGCTTACGTCAGTCCTATAAGTTTTTGATAAAGAAAACGATCTTGCATTGCATCTTGTCTAGGGCCATAAGTAGTTTTTCTCAAAATGAACACACGTCATTTATTGAATGCTAGCTTTTGCCTGCGACTTCGCTCGCGTCTAATTCGGGGTAATTTTAGCAATGGGTGGGTATAATTTTAATCCAAGCGTAGCAGAGGAACTTTGCAGAGGTATTATGATAGAAGTACTATGAACGGTGAAAATATAACTTATTCATGTGATAGCTTTAAAGAGGTTGGTCAGTATTAGTGATCGACCGATAGTAGCCGACCTGAACTCAAAATTGAAGACTCTAACTTCAAATCTGACGTACTTTCATACGAATTTTCATCCCCTATTTTACCTCCTAAAAAAGGGAATGAATTTTGAAAAATCCTTTCTTAGTGTACCGCCATCATAAGGAACCTACGTGCCAAATTTGGAATCTCTAGACCCAGTGGGCTGTGCGTTGATATGTCAGTCAGTTTTTTCTTAATATATTTAAAGATCTGCCCTCGTATCTCTTTCCTTAATCGTCTTGTTGAAAATGTTATTATTGGAAGCTCCAAAATAATAATAACCTACCCTAACTTTTTTTTTTGTCAGTGTGGAAAGTGCTTTATGCATTCCCCTCACCATGGGAGTTGCCAGAGGATATGTGGGACTCACCTTCCACCCCCCATCCAAACGAGAGGGGGAAAGGCAGCGCAACCCACTAAAAACTACCCTGGCGTACCCTCCTGCCGGTTTGGCAAAGCGCCGTGGAACCGCCGAAGCTCTGCCCACGACGCCTTCCGGCAGCCCCAGCCGCATGCTGGGGCTACCCGCGCCGAAGAAGAGAGAGGCCGAGTACGCCTGGCCCCTCTCCCAGACCGCCAAGTGACTCGCCTACGGCGGGCGAGGGACTCCCATCCCCCACCCGCAGTCATTAAGGCTCAGCCCCCGCCGTCTACGCCGGAGCGGATGCTCGAGAGGAGATCCACACGAGTGAGATGACACACTCGCAGATGGAGGCCACAACCCTCCAGGACCTGTCGCTGCACATGTTGCTACCTAACCTAACCTAACCTAACATTAGAAATAATTTCATTAGTTTTTTTATGCGGTCGGATACATGTGTGGCCTATTGTGGGTACCACATGTCTAAGTAACTAGGTATAAATGTCAAGCAATTCGTTGTTTGTTAGGTGCATGTAGAATGTAAAAGTGAACCATAATTTCCAAATTTCCAAATATATCTTTTAGCAAATTGTTAAATCAAAAATACACCACATTATTTTTGGAATAAATAAAAAAAATAGTCAGACTATCTTTCTATCGGTTGTAATGACTAGCATAGAGGCATTCCATCTTAGTCCTCAGGGTTGGCAACGCATTTGCAGTCTTAGTCTTGTAGTCTTGTGAATGCGAATGTCTATGGGTCACAGTTTCCGCTTACCATCAGGTGGCCTGTGTGCTCGTTTGCCTTCTTTATGTGATAAAAAAAAAAAGCATATTTAAATGCGTATTTAAGGCTCAGGAATAATTACACACAAATATCAGCGCTTACCGGGATTTTTACCCGAGACCACTAGCTTCTTAGGCAGGCTCACTACTCTTCAAACTAAGCTAATGTGTCGTCGACAGGATAAGATTGTGGTAGCAACCGGACCCGGACGGGGCACAGTGTCCCACCACCAGTAAAATCAAAGGATATATCTGAACCGCCGCTTTTCCATCAGAATACCGCTGGACCATAAATCTTCAAAAGCATGATAAACAGCACGTGCGCCGGAGCAGATTTACGATCTATATAACATCTCTAATGAGCAGTAACGCGTTGCTATGCCGGCATTCAGTTACTTTGTTTCAACTTTGAAATAGTCCGCTTATCGGAGCGATAATTATAAAAACTTGAGGTGTTGTTCTCTTTAAAACGATCTCTTGTCGATCGGCTGATCTATTTCTACAGTCTACCTATATAGTGACCAAGGATGTAATTCACTTAAGAGCATTGTCAATCGACGCATAACGTTTCGCCCTCGTCTAAATCAAGTCCTATCCACGATTTTTAAATATGTTGTAGATCTACTATGAAAAATAAGTTTCTGTTTAAAAATAACGTTTCTTTTCAATAAACATTTTATGAGGAAGGAAAACGTAATGTCTACAACATAATCAAAACTCGTAAAAATCGGACTGGATTTAAGGAGAAACAAACGTTATCGCATTTTCTATGGAAATGTTTATCCTCTATTGACATATGGTGTAATATTTTGGGGCAACTCAACCAATGTTCAATCCACGATTATTCTCCAAAAGAAATGTTTACGAATTATTTATAATCTTAAATCTATACAGGGTTATTGGTAAGTCGACCTATTCCCATTAGGAGCTGATAGGGGTGACTATTTGCGATAATTTTGACCCCCATATGCATTATGCAAAAGTGAACCATTTTTGAGTTATCGCGTTTATTAGTTTTTTTTTAAATTAGTCGGAAATTCAACTTGGAAAATTTATTACAAAAAAAGTATCAATTTAAATCATTTTTTTTCTTCTGATTTACAAAACCGATTAAACAGTGGTTATTTCTCAATATTAAAACAATAATTATCGGTCCAAATTTGAAAATGCGAGACGGAAAACGATTTTTTTTCAATATTTTTTGCGATCGCTTTCCACTAAAATGACTTAAAAACAAAAAAAAAACGTTATGAAACTTGGCTTGCAGATTATTTTAAAAACTTAATTGTTTTTTTAGCTCTCCAAAAACGCATAACAAGTAGAAAATTATTTTAAAATAACCTGAAAAAATAATCATCACAAAGGAAGCGGGCGGAAACAAAAGTCACAAATGCAACTTCAAAAATTAAAATTAAAAAACATACCAAATTTAAATAATACATTTTTTATTTGCTTTTAAACAAGATGAATTTGTTGTTCCTACGCAAAATTAAAAAAATATATATCTGTACACGTTTCAGAATGCGAGGCCGAAAACTAAAAAATACATGTTTTTTTATCAAACTCCAACATAAATTACACGAAAACAGAAAAATTTACTAATACATTTGGCGTGCAGATTACACATAAAACATTGACGTTTTTCCAGCTTTCTAACGAGCTATTAAAACTAAAATGAGTTGTGTTAAAGATTGCTGGAAAAAATTGATCACAAAGGAAGCAACAAGGAAGTCACGTCCGAACATAATTTAAAATTAACTAACTAAATCAATGAAAACTAACTGTTATACTCGTAAACACAAATAACAACATTAACTTATGTGAGAATAAGAAATGGAGGTAGCCATTTTGAAAATGAACTATAAAAATCATGATTATTTAAATATTAATTGTTTATTAGTTTTAATTTTGTAACTTTTTACATAAGTTAATGTTGTTATTTGTGTTTACGAGTATAACAGTTAGTTTTTATTGATTTAGTTAGTTAATTTTAAATTATGTTCGGACGTGACTTCCTTGTTGCTTCCTTTGTGATCAATTTTTTCCAGCAATCTTTAACAAAACTCATTTTACTTAGTTTTAATAGCTCGTTAGAAAGCTGGAAAAACGTCAATGTTTTATGTGTAATCTGCACGCCAAATGTATTGGTAAATTTTTCTGTTTTCGTGTAATTTATGTTGGAGTTTGATAAAAAAACATGTATTTTTTAGTTTTCGGCCTCGCATTCTCAAACGTGTACAGATATATATTTTATTAATTTTGCATAGGAACAACAAATTCATCTTGTACAAAAGCAAATAAAAAATGTATTATTTAAATTTGGTAGGTTTTTTAATTTTAATTTTTGAAGTTGCATTTGTGACTTTTGTTTCCGCCCGCTTCCTTTGTGATGATTATTTTTTCAGGTTTTTTTTAAATAATTTTCTATTTGTTATGCGTTTTTGGAGAGCTAAAAAAACAATTAAGTTTTTAAAATAATCTGCAAGCCAAGTTTTATAACGTTTTTTTTTGTTTTTAAGTCATTTTAGTGGAAAGCGATCGCAAAAAATATTGAAAAAAAATCGTTTTCCGTCTCGCATTTTCAAATTTGGACCGATAATTATTGTTTTAATATTGAGAAATAGCCAGTGTTTAATCGGTTTTGTAAATCAGAAGAAAAAAAAAGATTTAAATTGATACTTTTTTTGTAATAAATTTTCCAAATTGAATTTCCGACTAATTTAAAAAAAAACTAATAAACGCGATAACTCAAAAATGGTTCATTTTTGCATAATGCATATGGGGGTCAAAATTATCGCAAATAGTCACCCCTATCACCTCCTAATGGGAATAGGTCGACTTACCAATAACCCTGTATAATCATTGAGGAATGTATTTAGAATTAATAAACCTGTTAACTCTGACGTGTATCTATGAGTACGTACTAGAAATTTGTGTATTTGTAAAAGAATGTAATAACCATATCAAAAAAGTAGAAAAAACATCATCATCATATCATCCGAAAGACATCCACTGCTGGACATGGGCCTCCCCCAAGGCTCTCCACTCAGACCGGTCTTGTGCATTTCGCATCCACCGCGCTCCCGAGGTCGTCACTCCATCTTGTTGGAGGCCTACCCACAGCTCGTCGTCCGGTCCGCGGACGCCACTCCAGAACCTTCTGACCCCATCGGCCATCAGTCCTGCGAGCAATGTGCCCCGCTCACTACCACTTCAGTTTAGCTATTCTTCGGGCTATGTCGGTAACCTTAGTTCTACTGCGGATATCATCATTTCTGATTCTATCACGCAGAGAAACCCCGAGCATAGCCCTCTCCATAGCCCTAGCTAGCTCCTAGTGATTTTTAGCTTCCTTATGAGGCCCATTGTTAGCGCCCACGTAAAAAAGTAAGTGTAAGAAAAACCTACGATCGCAATATAAACATGACCTTTGTACAGTCAGGTCATCTAGCAACATAAAAAAAAGGAATTAATCTTTATCACTGGAATTAATATATACAATTATTATATAACACCGAATGTACCTCTCTTCTTTATCTTTGTGTGGACCTTTTCAAGTCCACGCCTTGCTCACACCACCACACCACGCCAAAAGACGTCACCATCAAGCCATAAGCGATGAACGTGTACGTCCATGACGCTATAGATAATACTCGTATTGAACGAACTAATTAAAAACTGTATTACGATTCCGGGATGGGCACCGGTCATCGTCACAAACAGACGTATAGTGCTAATTGTCATGGAGGTTAGTTATTCGAGGACATGTCACATTAAGCGCAATAATTGGTTTCGTAAGCAGATAATCAGTTGCTTCTTTTGATTCAGGGTCCCGTTTCCACAAACCTTGATAACAACAAAAACCTTTTGTAGAATAGGAATAACCCTTGCGACGCCAGAACTGAGAAGTTCGAATTTAAAATAAAATAAATCACTGCTTAATTTTGACAGTATTGAATCAAATGTGAAAATACATTTCAATCCCACGTTTTTGATGGGTATTACGTACTTTTACAACAAGTATTTTGATTCTCAGGTTAAACGTTCTCTGATATTTATAATGTTATTTTAATTTATTTTCGTCCTAGTCTAACCCTCTTATTCATAACAGATCAATGGCTAAAATGTGCTTTGTCCTTATCTGTCATTGTGACATTTGCATCTGACAAAAAGTGCCAAAACAAACTTTAACTAGGCACTAATGTCTAATGAAAGTTAGAGCCTGACTTTACTTACTATTTAAGAATACTTGCTATAGTGCGAGAATATGAATAAAATAAGCACGGTAATATCACGAATGCGATAGATTTGACAGAGTCATTGGAAAACTGATAATTTGTACAGAACCCTCTACTATGTATAGATAAAAATAGCACAAGGCCAGTTTTTATGACATTGTTTTTGCGTAAAACGACGCACGAGTATTTTTTATTAATAGAAATACGTTAGAATTGTCCAGAAACATTTTTTCCTTATTTTCGTTTGACCAACGAAACGAGCCAAAGAGATAAACTAAATATAGTTAAATTAAATAACACAGATATTTTTTACCTTAACTCGTAAATAGATTTGTGGAGTAATTTATTAACCTACTTTCTTCTTAATAATTGAATTTAAATTCTCTAACGTCGGCAAAAAATATCGATTGGTTGGTATGGCTTTTTGGTAGTAGGCTGCAAAGGTATAAAAAAAAGAGATCGTTATTATACCGATATTAAATTTTATCTTTCAAGTAGTCACACATAAGCTGGTGCGGTGGCTGAAGCGGCTGAAAACTTTAAAGTAGGCGAATATAAAAAATAAAAGATAAAAAGATAAAAGTCATTTATTCAGTAAGTAGGCCGCACGGACACTTTTAAATTTTAAACGTCAAGAATTCACCAGCGCTGCCCAAGAGGAAACCACTGCTGAGAAGAAACGCCGCAAGAAACTCAACAGTCAGTCAATTTTTAAACATATTACATATTAAAATGGTACTACTTAGTCTAAGCATTATATAAAGCTATAAATATAATATCAAATAACATGCGTACTTCAGCAGGAAAACATGCCAAAAATCTTGGGAGAGAGATAGAGGGAGAAAAAAAAAACACCTACTTGTGTATATAAGACGGTGCAAGACGACCAAATAAAAGGTTCGATATGTTTTCCTACATCAACGGTGTCCCCTAGACAAGATAAAATATTTTTGCATTTGAACAAAATATTATTGATTAAGTTTCGGGTTTATTTCGTTACTTTTGTATTTGACCCAATAGTTTTGTTTTAATATCTTTATTTATTTGGCAGTGGGCGGGGCACATTGCTCGTAGAACTGATGGCCGTTGGAGCGGAAAGGTTCTAGAGTGGCGACCGCGAACCGGGAGACGAAGTGTTGGCAGACCTTCCACAAGGTGGACTGACGATCTGATAAAGGTCGCGGGAAACCGCTGGATGACAGCAGCAGAGGACCGACCGGGGAAGGCCTTTGTCCAGCAGTGGACGTCTTGCGGCTGATAATGATGATGATGATTTAGCAGACATTTTGGATGACATGAGCATTTTCTAGTAAATAACTACAATTAAATGATATCTAATGATAAAAAGTGATTGTAATTGTGCATTAAAACATACTATTTCAAGCGGTTTTCGCCTAACCCGTAAGATACAGTCAGGAGGGCTTCAAGCCGAAAAAAGGTTAAATAAAGTATATTTAACTGCCGAAATATCCGCAAAAGATAAATAACGCAGAACTGTTTTAAAACCTTATTCCTCGAAATGGTTGTCGAATTATTACTTGTAAAAATATGAACAATCCCAATTATCAAAATCTGCGGCGTGGCTAGCATAACTTCTTTAATACGGTCTCAACTTGATCTTGACATATCTACAGCATTGTTTTGTTTAATGACATCGCCTAAAAGCAAACCTATGCGTGGAAATACAACACATCCTCCCAATGAATCCACAACACCTCAAAAAACAAACGGAATAATATCAAGTTACACCAAGTTATCAAAACCAGTGGGAAAATCACGTACCAACATCTCACTATACCATACCACTCTTCTTTAAAGACTACAGCGCCAACTTTAACTGCATTTATAAATTGGTAAAACTACTCAAGAATTCTTATTTCAAAATGACACAAACATAGACAATGAAGACGTTTTATTGGCGCAATATAGGAAGATGATGTGTCGCGTGATGTCACTGGCTGTAAAAGTAATTGGGGCTTGTCTATTCTTAAAACCAAATGTTTTATTATATGTGGAACTACACGTATTGCCGACCTCATCGCTGAAAGGGTAGAGTCGAATTTATTTTATCTGTAGAACACAAGTTGAGATCTTTTAGCAGGAAGTAGAGTGATGTGTCTCCGGATTTATGACAATATGACTGCGTTGGTGCGAACATGCCCAACACACGATTTGACGTGTTAAAAAGGTAGAATTGTTGATTGAGACCTACGGCTGTGATATATCATCAATAAGAAACGTTATCTGTTCACACTGTGTGGTTAAAATTGTTTCTTCAAAGCCTTACATCTTGTAAAGTTGCGAAAGCAATTGAATGTAATAACAATGTTAAAATTTGTTCGGAGCAACGAATTAATTAGACTACGACGAATAATAAGGTTGTGTTTGACCTGTATGTATGTATGTCCGTTCCTATCGCTCGTAACTACTCAACGGCTGAATTAAAAACCAAAACGGGAGGCTTTATGCACTTTAATATTTGTAACATATATCGACAACAGTGTCAAAGAATACAGAATACAGAATACAGAATACAGATCTTTATTGGTAAAAGTACATTTTACAAGTCATAATTTTCAATTAAGTACAATTTAAATTAGGTAGGTACACAAGTAACACATTACGGTGCCGGATCCTTCCGGGTGTGCAAAAACTCGTCAACTGAGTAACATGCCTGTTCCATAAGCAATGATTTAAGCTTGCTCTTAAATATACTATTGCTGGTTGAGTTTTTTATATCAGTCGGGAGCAAGTTGTATAGGGTGGGCCCCATGATGCTGAGTGACCTTCGTGACTTAGCCAGCCGGCGGCTCGGAACGATCAGCAGAGGTCGTCTTTTGGACGAACTCAGTTTGTAGTCATGCATGTTGTTTCTTGCGTTCTGTAATGCAATTGGGTTATCAAAATTTATTTAATTCGTTCGTTTCGCGGTATTGCAGTATCACCAACGATTTAGAATATCAAGCCTACAAACTGAAGAATACAAATGCGTTGCCAACCCTAAGAACTCCTATATCCTAGATATCCTATTAATATGTGGTGGTTGTGGACTCAAACTGGGAAAATTCTGTTTGTATTTGAGTGCCAATCCCCTCCGCTAGACGCTAATGGGCTAATGTGAAATGTTTGAAGAAAACCATCACGATGTCAGCCGAAAATTGTCTATTGCAGGGCAAAACATAAAGAGGCCACCTGATACTAAGTGGGATCTGAGACACATTATATTTTTGTAACCTCAAGACTGCCAATTCTGAGGACTAAGATAAACCGGGTGTCTTATTCCCACACGGGAACAGAACAATGCGTACACTGTTGCATTTTTATGGCAAGGAGGCTTTCGAGTACTCAAGCCACCTGACGGTAACTGGGTTCTGATACACATAGACATTTAAATTCTCAACACCCCAATCTCAAGACTGTAGTCCTAAGACTGCGTTGCAAACCCTGAGGACTAATATGGAATGCCTCTATGCTAGTAATTTTACCGGATGTAATCTCCCCACACCGGAACACAACAATGCGGAACCTACTTCCAGACGAACCTTTTTTACAGCATGGAGAAGACAAACGTAAGTGGACTCTAAAGCCCATAACCATAAACATTTGCAATCTTACGATAGTAATCTTAAGACTGCAATTGTGTTACCTACAGCCTACCAGCACAAACCCTACTCTCATTATGAGGTTCCCCACGGTTTTGGAAATTGCATATTACATCTAACAGCTTCAGACGGGTTGAGAAGATAACTCTTGTTCCAATAAATCGTAGATCAGTTACCGTTGGCCGATAACACCGTTCACAGCGGCCACCCAATTGGTCAAATTAGCGAGCGCTGTGTGCGCCCGCGCCGACATTTGTTACTGGAACACCCTGTGGGACAAAGTGAGCCAGGGAGGGGGGCAAGCGATACCGAATTTGATACCAAAAAAATCGGGACTTTAAGTTTTCTGACACCCTGTCTGACCTCATTGTCATGTTAAATTCAGGATATCTAAGCCATTAACTTTTGTAACAATTTGAAGGACGAGTTGTTTAAGAAAATAAGCTAACAGGTGCTCCTTTCCCTGGTGACGGACTTTAATCGAACCACTATAGAATCTTGACGCATAAAACCTACCTTAAATTCCTATGTAAATTCTATCTCGTCACTTGACGCTGTTATTATGAAAGGGTTATACGGTGGATCAACAATTAAAATCCGTGACCGTACTTTTACCTTTAGGGAATAAGGAGTGCCGCTTTATCAACGAAATCCCCATGTAATAAATACAACTCAACAAAAAAAACCACTACCACCACTAATACAACCACTGAAATAAAACGAATCTCATCATACTTAATCTGGTTTTGCATGGCATTTTACTAAACGCTTGTATACCCTACGCTTCGCAGTCTGTCTGTCTGTCATTTGCTGTATTTTGTGAACCGTAATAGGTATAGACAGTTACATTTTTTACAGTGTGTATTCTATTGCCGTTAAAAAATATAAAATACTATAATTAAACTGTACAAGAAAGGTGTGGAACCCTTCGCGTGCGAGTTAAACTCGCACTAGGCCTGTTTTTCTTTATTTATATTATAACCGAACAAGGTTAGATTGCTTTGATTGGTAAAAGTGCAGTAAAATGCCGTGTGAAGGTAAGGTCAATTAGGTTGCATTACTTTTTTCTTGCTACATACAAATGAAAGAAAACATCGTTCAGGTTATTCCTTCCCTTTATTAACATTGAAACCGTAACCAAAATCGGTTTAAATATCCCATCCCTATCCCTCCGCGAAGACATTGAGCAATAACATCCTCCAGACCCAGTGTACATCCAGCGTCTCGCCAACCACACAATCAATTATCCGCTCTATTACAACTGATATACGATCCATCACTATCGCAGCAAACAACTTTGCTGCATTGCCAGTTTCATTGCAATAGAAACATGCGAGTTTCAATCTTAGTGAGTAATTGTTAAGAGTTTTTGAGGTGTTTTAGTTTTTGTATTAAAAGTATTAAAACAATCCCGCTGTGCGTTTCGCGCGTTTTGATTTATCAGGACAAACGCGTCGCCTTATGCTGTAAAGGTGCGCTTGCACTTGCATTTTTTGAGGAATGATTACCTGTCAACAGTATGGACATCTCATTTATTAGTTGGAAGTGAGTTTTATAGTTATTTGTGACATAAAAGAGCAGAGATGGTTTTGGCTGCGAGGAGCAAATGGCTCTATAGTTAGCGCTTCGAATCCCAATGAAAAAAAAACATCTACCCAGGCTATTCATTTGGTCGTACATTGACGCGTTTACATCGTCGCTTAAAGCGTGTCGCCTTTAAAAAGCTTCAAAGTATTCAAAGTACTACGCTGTAAAGTACCTATATGTTGTGCACGTGGTTTTATTTCGCGAGTGATTTGTCATCAAACGTGAGAAAGTGGTATATTGTACGCAGAACGCGGAGTAATTGTCTTGTATGCATTAACGCGAACCCACGCTTTATTGCGCGACTTACACGCGTTTGGACGCATTCAATCGCGTGCAAACATCTGTGATACTATGATACATGAGTGAAAGGACATTTTGTTGATTTAAAGGAAAAGGTACAGCTGATAAATAAAATGGATATAAAACCGGCCAAGTTCGATTGTTGTGGTCTGGTGTATAAGACCACCGTTGAAATTACAAGCTTAGAGGCATTCCAAATTAGTCCTCAGAGTTGACAACGTACATATTTGAAGACTGCAGTTTCTGGACTGCAAATATGTATGGATCTCAGATGCCATACCATCAAGTGGCCTGCGACCATCTTCTTGCCATACAAAATGCTCTTGGCCAGTTTTATACCTCTTGGTTCGGAACTCTTTGCGGGTGGGAGGAGCTTGTGCAGGTTCCTTCCGGGTCGCTACCACCATCTTATCCATTAATCTACCGCCGAACAGCAGTGTTCGCATAATGACTAGCATAGAGGCACTCCATCTTAGTACTCAGGGTTGGCAACGCATTTGCAGTCTTAGGCTTGCAGTCTTGTGAATGCGAATGTCTATGGGTCACAGTTTCCACTTACCATCAGGTGGCCTGTGTGCTTGTTTGCCTTCTCTATGCCATAAAAAAAAACTCTAAACAGGTAACCAACTCAAATATGCGCTCATCAAATCTAATGACTGTTCAATTCGCAAGCATCGAGCTAAAAAACGTTTAAGAACGGAAATGGGTAGTATATGGACCAAATCGTCTTTTACTATTGGAGAGCCTATCAAAGCCTTGCCAATAGATGCTTATTTCTCTACTCATCGCTAAGATTAAGGTATAATTGCTATACTGTAAGGATCCTCACGTTTTTTACAGCCACCAAAGCATACATCGGGGTTTTCGGTGCGGGAACGTTTGACATTAGTCAAAGATTAGGTATTGACTTGAAAAACAGAATGTACTCTAGTAGGTTTCTACGTCATGAATAATTAATTGAATAACATAAAACAATAAGTAATCATAGATATAGGTACTATAAAGTCAGTATCAACCTCTTCAGTTAAGTCCCTACTCATTTGTCACTATCAGTAAATATTCATAGATATCGGGCGTCAAGATTGACATTATATTAGACACTTAATTGTCATACCGTACCCTTGTCTAGTTGATAAATCACTTATATGCAATTGTATTCTGAAAATACTATATAATAATCAATACAAAAATGCCTCCAAGAAATGGCCTATCTGTTTATCTCTACTCTTTCTCAAATCATTCCCGCACCGAAAACCCCCATGTATGCACCAAAGTATACTCGTATACAGGGTGTCCAGCTGCAACTTTAGTTTTGCCCATATCAAGTAGTACCTACTTGTTTTACGATTTGAAAAATCTTGATTAACTGTGCCAATCTCAAGACAACAAGCCACCCTAGTCTAGACTCATATGAATAACTAAGTTAAAAGCAATGTTGTTTTACATTGTTTAATTGACCCCCTATCACTAATATTTTGTAACTATTTCTTCACACGCAACAAACATTGTTTTACTGTCTACATTATCAATATTTAGTAACTTCACGGTTCTGCAATTGCCAGGATTGATTTCTTATCTGCATAACACTAGGTATAACTGAGAATGCACGCCGTAAAAGGTTTTTCGTAATCCTACGGGACAACTTAAACTCGCTGGATAATAATTCATTCGTCGAGTTGTGTTATTTTTAATTACTTGTTTGTGTCTGAGGCTTTAGCATCAAGCTGTTAGTCAAATATATTATGTTCTTTGAATAATAAATATATAAATAAATAAATAAAAGGATGTCCTTAAGAGAATATCATGGCTAATGTCATTCCAATAATACGAGAACTGCTGATTGGCAGAAGGCTCAAGGATGCTGGTAGCGATCTGGCCGAACCCGAAATAGTGTGTGTTTGTTAGTACCGACCTCACTGTTCAACGCCATAATATATTGACGTGTTTTGTTAAGAGATAGTTTATAGCCCGGAGATGGACATAGGCTAATTTTTTTATGGTATGGAGCTGGCAAATGAGTACACAGGCCACCTGATAGTAAGTGGGATCTAACTGACTCATAGACATTAGACTACAATCTGAAGTGCAATCCTGAGACCGCAATTGTGTTGGCAACCCTGAGAACTGGTTGTTTTATCCCCACACCGGAACACAACAATGCAAACACTTCTGCGTGGCGTAACGTTAAGTGATGATGATGGTGAGTGATGATGGAAGGTAGCGATCCGAACGGTCACCACCAAAAGGTAGTTCTTTCTATACCAGCAAATTAAACAGTTCCTAGAATCACTTTCAAACGACAACTGAGTGGGGGAGAACTGCGGTGCCATATTCTAAAAACTTTCCTCACAAACAACTCTTACATCCGGATTGTTACATTAAATCTCATAGCTCTTTACCGCTCAAGTGGTATCAAGAGGCTGATTCGACGTATTGCACTGTTTCGAGGCGAGTCGAGTGCGCGGGCGAGTAACAAGTGCAGTTCCCAGGCGAGATGACTGGACAGAGCCAGTAGGGTGGCCACACCTACAAAACGCGGCGGAACATCGGATAGGCGTGACGGACAAACGGTCTAGATGACTGACCTTCAAGCTTCATAAAACTGGTCTCAGAATTAAAAGCTACACGTACACTTTTGATGGAGATAGTTTGCAAGTTTTTTTTTATGAAAGTGAGGCATGAGCATGTGACTTACTTAATACTCAACTTGAGTTGAGGCACTGGTTTACGAAGTCAGTGTTGGGTTTGATTCCCAGTACCTAAGCCAAATGTTTTTATGATACTGATGAGCATGTCTTTGTTTTTGAGTCATGTTTTCTATGTATTTCTTGAAGTAGGTTTATTTTGTCTAGCGCCAATAGTATACGCCTATAATCCTGGAGCTTATTATGGGACTAGGAGAATTTGCATGAAATGGTCCCCCTGACCCCTGATGCTTACCTATTTAAATTATCAAAAAGACTAATGCATTAAAAGAAAATAAAAGCTCTTTACTAGAGCCCACAACGATATGACTCCTTGCTGCATCAGGACTAAGGTTTTTGGTACAAAGGTCAAACCCCTTAACCCAGCGTTTAAGATTAGGAAGTATACACCTCCACAGAACCAGAATCGAGGCTATAAATAGCCCATGACACTTTAATAAAAACTAAACCAACGATGCGGTCGAGAACGTATCGAAAGTTTATTCAGTGTGTTTGTCTTGCTCCATCTTAGGTAGTATAGAATACTTTTTATATATATTTTTTTTGTAAGTTTTGAAATGTCATTGTCATTATGAAATGAAATGAAATGAAATGAAATAATATTTATTTGGCACTTAAAGCACTTAAGATAAAAATAAAAATTATACAATTTGCTTAACTAAATAATTCAGCTTATCCTAGATTATTATCTTAATTGCATCAAACCCAAAATGGTCTCCACTCAGCTTTTTATGCCACGGTATATTGTTCAGATATACCGTGACGCTGGTTTTCAGTGAAACCTGGAGAGGTGAATGGCGCACCGTAACTACACTACCTATTTAATTGACCAAAACCAGATACAGTTGCATAAATTAACTACTACCTACTACAATTGCAACTACCCATTACGTGCGAGTAAATGTAAATATGCGAGTGTCTGTTTGTATGGTGTGAGGGTGAGTGCGCATGTGCGTGTGTGCGTGCGTGTGTGTGCGTGTGTAAGTGTGTGTGTGTGTGTGTGTGTGTGTGTGTGTGTGTGTGTGTGTGTGTGTGTGTGTGTGTGTGTGTGTGCGTGTGTGTGTACGCGAGTGTCAGTACGACTGCTTATGTACCGGATGTTTGGATTGTTAGGATAAGTTTCTTGAGATTATTTTTGAAAGACGCAACCGAATTAAGATTTCGTACTGGTGGTGGTATGTCATTCCAGCACTTCGTGGCAGCAAAACGAAAGCTACCACGGAAAGCAGCCGTACGGTGTTGTGTATGCGTTAGGCGTATCGCTTGTCTGACTTGCCGTTGCGAGAATTTGAGTTTCTCGAACAGATAACGTGGTTTTTCGTATTTAATTATCCCGAACAAGAGAGAAGCGAGGTGTAGGCGATATCGTGAGGTCATGTTTAAAACGCCATTGCTGTTTAAGAAAGGGCTGACATGAGAGTAGCGAGGAATGGGAAAGCAGAACCGCGCACAGGCATTTTGGATACGCTGTATTACCCTCTTTGTTCTTGCTAGCAAGCATCCACCAATCACTACATCAGCGTAACTCAATTTGGAAAGAATAAGCGAATCGCAAAGCCTAGTGCGCATCTCCACCGTTAGGCACTCTCGAATTCGGTACAATACCTTTAACCTATAGAAGCAATTTCGCAACATCTCAGAAGCAATACATAAAAAAACTGACTGTTGAGTTTCTTGCGATGGTTTGTCTCAGCTGTGGTCAGCTCTTGGATAGCGCTGGTCGGTTTTCGACGCGTAAAAATGCCCGTGCGACCCACTTACTGAATAAATGACTTTTATCTTTTTATCTTTTATCTTTTATATTCGCCCACTTTAAAGTTTTCCGCCGCTTCAGCCACCGCACCAGCTTATGTGTTACTGTTTGAAAGATAAAATATCGGTATAATAACGATCTCTTTTTTTATACCTTTGCAGCCTACTGCCAAATAGCCATAACAACCAATCGATATTTAATGACGACGTTAAAGATTTTAAAATCAATTATTATAAGGATACGAAGAAAGTGAGGGTAATATATTACTCCGCAAATCTATTTACGAGTTGAGGTAAAAATTATCTGTGTTATTTAATTTAACTATATTTAGTTTATCTCTTTGGCTCGTTTTAAACTATACATAATATACACCCGCAAAACATTACCCTCCTCGAGCTTTACGTAAATGTCCGAATCGTTCTCCTCCACCGCGTGGTCACCGCCATGACAATCGAGAGATGACGATTGTTTGATTTGAGCTATTGTTGTTTTTGTGGAGTGCCAGTGTCTCTGGGATAATTCATTCACGAGCAGTACGATAATACGGGACTTTTTTCAATGTCATGTTGTTACTGTTTCATAATGGCGGTTTTCCCAAACCGTATGACCAGTAAGAGATGCTGAATGATCTGGGAAGTGTGTGTTAATACTTGTAATCCAGCTGGAAATCATTGGACTTCTCCGAGACACAATATAACGAGAACATTTCAAAATGTATTTCTTTGTGGCTATACTTAACCAACCACCAAGTAGAATTAGAGGCCTGGATGAATATATACCAACGTTCTGCTTTGCTCCTCTTTGATCCGCAAGCGGGTATTCTGGTAAAAACTATATCATCTTTAAACTGTTATCGTATAAAACAAACCTACCACAACAATGTTCTATACAACATTAAAAAGTTCTATATTCTTTTCGGTTTCAGAAATAAAACCATCAGCTCAGTGACGTACCTATTAAGAAGGGGCCAGGTCAGGAGACTCTAAACCGACGCACGTTGATTAGACTTATGAGTGTGGAAGAAGCGAGGGAAGTTTGTCCGGATCGTGGCAAATTTAAGGATATGGCCTCTGCCTCCACCTAGGGGAAAGAGGCGTGATTGTATGTATGTGTATATTATTATCATTTTAGAACATTTATTATTCTGTGTTCAACATTACTAAAATGTACCTCACTATCTGACTCAAGCTCCACAGAATGCGTGAGAGCAATAACAAAGCCATCGCACCAATAAACTGATAAAACATTTAAATCATAAACAATTTTCCATAGAATCTATATCTATGGCCGAATAGCTCCGCTAAAAGTGTCATATCCTCGTATCAAGCCCGAACAAAGATCCAGCGCTCGCTTTATGGTCTTTATGGTCTACGATATAGACGGAATTAGCACCTGTTTTGTTTGTGTTTCCCACCGCATACACAATAACTTTATTGCAGTCACTGTTAGAGCAGCTACCGGTAAAGGCCCAGTTTTGAGGAAGTTGTAAAACTCTTGGAAAGCGTTGCGTAACCCGCTTGATATTAAAGAAAGATTGTTAACAGGTGGGATTGGCTACTGTCTTACTTGATTGGTTTTAGCGAGGAGGCGATAACCAAGGTGTGATAACAGAAAGGCCGCTTTAAGATCATACATTCATACGTAAAATCACAATATGATACTGAAGCTGATGCTGCATAAGTGCATACGCTCTAGCAGTACAGTCAACTGCAAAGAGATGTATCAATTTCTAGGGTTTCGTACCTCAAAAGGGAAAAACGGAACCCTAATAGGATCACTTTATTCCGTCCGTCCGTCTATCTCTGTCAAGACCCTTTATCTAGGGAGCGCGTGGAGGTATCGAGTTAAAACCAGGTCTACAGTCCTTTAAGGCTGTGAAAAAATCCCAACTAATAGGTTAACGTAAAAAAAAGATAGGGCCGTTTCTGCCACAAAAAACGTATATTTCAACACTCGCAACTCAAGGGAATCAAAATTTATACAGTATTTTCCGTTGACCTACAATACTACCAAGTATAGAGAAAAATCTGAAAACTATACATTTTTAACGATCTCAAAAAAACAGGGCCTTTTTTTGAATTGAGTTAACGGTGTCATGCGGGGTATCGTATGGAAGTGGTTCATTGGCACAGCCAAACAGTTTTTATTTTTTTTATTTTTATGGAACCCGTGGTAGGCGAGCCCGAGTTGCACTTGTCCGATTTTTTCAACCTTATTACAATATAAATAAATAAAATAAAATAAAATAAAATAAAAATAAAATGTTTTTATTTTCAGACAACTTTAGGTCCATAGAGTGTTAGTAACAAAGGTAACTTAAGAACTATATTAGTACAGAGCTATGTAATCTAAAATATAAAATTTGGCTGTCACCGAGACGCAGGAACTGCGTGCAGCGTATTGAACCTGCCCAGCACCGCGCTGTCCTGCCTCTCCGCGACCACCCGTAGGAGACTGTTGGAGCTTGCTCTCACTCTGCATATCAGCGAGGCGACTTTCTTGCGCATAAGCGCATAAAAGTCGTCGGTGTGTGCGTCAGCAAACATGCCTGACGCACTGCAGTAACGAGGCAGCCCCACCATCGTCCGGAACAAATTATTATACAATATCCGCAGGGTATTGTAAGATTTTTGGGTGTAGTTAGTCCAAAGACTGCTGGTGTAAAAAGTTTGGCAGAATGCCTTAAAAAGTGTGATTTTGACTTCAAGTGTACTACCAGCAAATCTACGAGCCAACATGTTCCCTCTTACAGCCAATGCCCTGCGTTCCCTTTCTATATCGCTATCATCCTTCAAATCTTCATTTACGACATGCCCTAGGTATCTAAACTGAGTGGCTCTCTGCAAGGGCTCTCCATTGAGATAGACTGAAGGAACAGAAGCCGGTGGCTTATTTTTGCCTTTAAATACCAGAAGCTCACTTTTTTTTGAGTTGTACTTCAGCCCATGCTCCTTGGCAAACGCCTCACAAATCGCCACCAGTTTACGCAAACCACCGATTGTGGGTCCCAGAAGCACCATGTCGTCTGCGTAGCTTATATTATTAAAACATACACCATCTACGTGACAGCCAACATATGTGCCGCTGAGCTCCACAATCAGCTGGTTTACATAAATGTTGAAAAGTCTAGGAGAAGTTAAGCCCCCCTGCCTTACCCCGCACTCAAGTCTATACTGATCAGATAACGTGCAATAAGGAAAACGTAGATACATCTCTTTGTGCCCGACTGAACATGCACGTAAAACATTATAGCGACAACTAACTTTGGTCGGTCTCTATTCTATTCAGTAAAACCTCATTGATTTTGACATTTTATCGTATTGTCAACGTTACGATAGCTCCAGTTAACTTGACGTAATGGCGACCGAGGTACAAAACGATAACATGTCTAAAGCAACATGGGTTTACCGAGTAGAATAGAGATGCAAACGCTGCTAACGTGTCTATTTTCTTTCGAATCGAAATGCAACTTAAACCAATCCTCTACATATTGTCGATTTTCGAAACTTGCTTACTTAACGTTATGGATCTTGACTAGGCCCTATGCTATAAAGCGCATAATCGTACATCGTATTTTGTATGAACAAGTTTGTTCTTGTCTTGTTTTCTCAATTATCTTATCGATTCAAGTTCCAGACTGAGAAAGCAAGACAAATACAAACTTTTCCGACCAAAAACTATGTTGTACCTACATTTATTCAGTAAATCGGTAATTTGAATCGTTTCAGGAACTCACGAACGAACAGTGACGAGAGTTAATTCTTGTAATAATGTCACTAATATTACCACTAATGTTACTAATTAAAAAAAAAGCGGCCAAGTGCGAGTCGGACTCGCGCACGTAGGGTTCCGTACCACTATACATCTAAATAAATGTTTTTCTTTATTCTTTATTATATTGGAGTTGATTGAATGAAAGGTAAAATGCGGTTTACGATTTATAACGTATTAAAAAAAAACAATTATTAGATCTCGTTCAAACCAATTTTCGGTGGAAGTTTGCATAGTAATGTACATCATATATTATTTTTACATTTATCATTCCCTTATTTTAGAAGTTACGGGGGGGGGGACACATTTTTCCACTTTGGAAGCGTCTCTCACGCAAACTATTCAGTTTAGAAAAAATATATATTAGAAACCTCAATATCATTTTTGAAGACCTATCCATAGATACCCCACACGTATGGGTTTGATGAAAAAAAAAATTGAGTTTCAGTTCTAAGTATGGAGAACCCCAACAATTTATTGTTTTTTTTCTATTTTTGTATGAAAATCTTAATGCGGTTCACCGAATACATCTACTTACAAAGTTTCCATAGTATAGCTCTTATAGTTACGGAATAACATACATACGTGGCTGTGACATACGGACGGACAGACGGACGGACAGACATGACGAATCTATAAGGGTTCCGTTTTTGCCATTTGGCTACGGAACCCTAAAAACACATTTAATGTCAGTTGTCATGGCTACAATTTCACCACTATAGCTTCCCCGCATCCCTCAAGTGACCACCCAATAACTTGACCTCTATTGTACCTACACACTACTAAAGTCACGATACCGTAACATTTTCGCGATAGGGCGCGGCCCCCGGACGCCAATTCTAGTGTTAATAGACACAGTCTCTCTCTATCAAGAATTTTAGGGTTATCGTAAGAATGGTGGTAGGTCAGTACTAAATACAAACGTGCGGAAGCCTTACTCCCTGTCACTTATTAGCTTTTACGCAATTGTCAGAGAAGGACGGCTAAAGTAACTAGCAGTAGGAGTCTTTTTGGAACATGAGTTACGCAGGATATTACTTGTATATAATCTGAGACATGTGTTACAAAACCTTATGTCCCATTACAATCAACTATCTTTTCTTATCTTAGCTTATGCATCTTCTTGTTTGTAAGTTGGAGTTGGGATGTCATTATAGGTATATTATTAGAATCGTTTCTCTCTCGTGTTGAATTACGTATATACTCATCTAGTGGACGACTTAATTTACAACTCTGAATTTCATCTTTGAATTATAAGTATGTAATTTATATTTTTCACAGAGAAAAAAAATAGAGGACAAAAGGAGATCCTCTTACCTTAATTTTTAAAACTTAAGCTGTTGTCGTTCACTTTTAATAATGGTTTGTTTTCAGTTTTTTTTTTAAACTACGGATGAGCAGCGTCGTAGCGTTTATAAGGAACATGACTTAATTCTTACTGAGCTGTTGCATGCAATTGTACTTAAATAATTATTATATTTTGTTTACGTAAGCACTCGTATGTATGTTAAATTATTTATAAAATAAAAGTATTTTCATTTTTCTTCTTTATACGGGCCTAAACCGCTGATTTACTGGACGACTTTAAATAAATAGACAAAATCTTACTCACATTACTTTTCAACGAGAACTCACATTCGAGATCTTCTCGACCGCTGTCAGAATGAAGTCCAAATCACTTGACAGACAGGTGTCGTATAATAAACAGTTACAATAACTTGATCCGAGTCCAACAGTATTTGATTGTTCGGGTCGGCCATTGTTCATGTTTGACGGCTTCCTTAGCATAAAACAAGATGTCTTGTGCTTAAACGGTGCTTAATACAGTGGCGATGGCGTACTGTCTTTCATAACAAGTAGTTTGAGATTCATTCATGGATTTAAACATTTTAGACACCTGCAAGCCTCACTCGTATTGTGTTTTGACGACACGGTTAGGCTTGTGGGTAGTGACTCTGCCTACGGAACTAGCCGTTATAAGAGTCGGTGGCTTATGATGTGGACTCATGATCGTAAGGTACCGAGTTGGAAGCCCTGCGGTCACAATGTATCAATGAGTTTGTCTACCTTAAGTGCATTACCCAATGCTCTTACGTTGAAGGAAAAAAATCGTCAGGAAACCTGCACATTCGAACAGCTGAGTGTGTAAGAGGGTAATTGCACAAAAGATCCTATAGGTTCGAACTGTATCCCATCTGTAAGATAAGATAAGCAGTCCTGGGTTTGAAATTAGGTATGCGTAAATTATTTGTGACGAGCGCAAATGTTTAAGAGAAAAAAACGAAAGCAAGAAACAGATTTTTGCATACGAATCTGACAAAAGGATAGACAAGAAAAAAGAGTGATCGATCTAATGCCTACAAGTGTAATGGTCCCATCTGGTTTTAAAGCCGGCAATTAACGACAATTTTTAACAATCTACTCGCCAGCGCCACTAGCGCCACAAGTGTCAGACAGCGGAAATAAAGTGTTCTACAACTTCTGAACTACTGTTATTTGATTTGTTATTTAATTTAATACTTGTAGCTTTATATAATGCTAGACTAAGTTGTACCATTGTAATATGAAATACAAAATATGTTTAAAAAATGACTGACTGCTGATTTTCTTGCGGCGTTTCTTCTCAGCAGTGGTCTCCTCTTGGGAAGCGCTGGTAGTATCTTGACGTGTAAAAGTGCCCGAGCGGCCTACTTACTGAATAAATTTCTTTTATCTTTTATCTTTTTATCTTTTACATCGAGCTAACGAAGTTTCTACAGTCGGTTGGCATATATATAACTTCCAACTTCATCCCAATGGACTTCGGTCCCCAGGCATATTATAACATCCGCCTGGAGAGAGATCTCTCTATTGTCCTTTCTTCTACACATTCATCTCTACTGGCACAAGAATTGTGGTAGAGATATCAATCGCAGTGCCACCGAGGCAAGCGCATCTACTGTCTTCAACTCTTCTGTCAAATACATAGCAACTATAAAACCATCTACATACTTATTACTCGACCTATCGCCCGTTATGCCTCGCTTCACCTTTTAAATCAGGCCAAACGCGGCTAACGAGGGTTAAGGTTGTTAAGTCATCTAAGTAAAGGCTTGTCGCTTAGTTTAATGGCGCCACCTTGTCGGCCATTTTGATGTGCGGATGGAGCGCAAAATGGCGTCGCTTGACCCGACGCTAACGCGTGACTAAACGATCTGTTTTGCGATACGAATTATCTGTGATCTTCGAACCTAGGTCGACCTGGCCTTTTACGATGTATTAAAACAAAGTCTGTGTTTTCTAAAGGATATTATTTTAAATGTGTCGTCACGGATCCATCATCACCACTTCAAATCAATTAATATGAGTTTACCTCTGTGCGTTTACCAAGCACGGCCGTTTCGTTGAAACCAGCTAATTGTGGCAGTATTTTGATAAGACAAGCCTACTCTCTTCATAAAGGTGGATAACGCATCTGCTATTCCTCTCTCCTGAAGTAACATTCGCCGCCTCCAGCATAAAAAAATGATGTCATAACGAAGTAAGTATAGCCACACTTAAGGGCCTTAAGCCACAAATTACACTTTATTTTTGGTTTTGAATTTCTGCCACCAGGATCCATATTATAGAGACTCTAGTCAAGGACGTTTCCTTCAATGCATCTAAAGTCATCCACTCTTGCGCTGTAATTGTTCAAGCATCAAACACTTCTCTCTCTACCTTTTCCCAGTCTAACCTAACATGGTTTTGGTTTAGTACGTGTTTTAAATAACCTTCTTTTCTGACAGCTTGAAAGACAATGAATGCATCAGGATTTTATTTTATTTAAATTCTGTAGAATAAAAAAGGAAATTCACTTTCAAAACAAAAAACAAAAAACATAGATTACTAACTAGTTCTAACTATACAATTATTACCACAAACACTCGTACGTAATCAGATCTACTATACTTACCTACATGTGTGCGCTATACAACTGAAAGGTGCGCACACGCAGCATTTATAGCGACCCATAAACAGGACCTTCGACCTGGGAAGCGCGATGTGGGAACCGATTCCCGCCATTATCCACATACTATTTAGGACGATATATCTGGGAGAAACATCACATTTGTTTTGTTGGAACAACAGCTATCGCGATTTTTTTCGATATTAATATAAGTTTGTTGAGCAAGTATATGATGTAATGTGTCGAAGTTACGTGATACTTTCGATAGGTACCTATTGTCGTGTAGCGTCAATTTAATAAAAATAAAAGTGATAAAGAGTATATTTACAGAAGATAAAAAAAGTATTTACATAGGTCTTATAAAAAAAGTATGTATTATATAAGTGAAGGTGAGCTGTGTGATGGAGGGTGTGGGACGATATCAGGTAGTAACGTAGTGGAGCTGAAGGTTGAGGAGACGTGGTAGAGCAGGAGACGTGATAGAGCAGTAGAAAGTAGAACTGTCACAGAGAAGCGCCGGTACAGGTGCAGCAGTGCACCAGTGAAGAGGCGGTATGGCACTCGTGGCCTCGCAAAGAATCGTAGGTGCAGCAGTAGCAAAGAAGAAGAGATACGGCACTTGGTACCCTCGGGGAGGAGATGCGGTAGGTACAGCAGTACAATAGAGTACCCTCGTAGAGGACAGTCCTGGCAGAAAACTGGAGATGGTGAGAACAAGTCCACTGGTAGTACGAAAAAGCCTGGGAGTTTAATGACAACCCAAACGGAGCTGGTTCTTGGCCTGACTTAGACTATAAATTTCCACAAAAAAATGACGGACAACTGTAACTTTTAGAGTTAGACTTGAGCTAGTAGTACTAGTTAGTTCAGATAGTTCACTTCTTTGACTGCTAAAGAAGAGGGGGTAATTTTCTGGACCTGTATGTATCTATCTATGTATGGATCCTTATTGTTCTCTCGTATAATTCGAATGGACACCCCGATTATAATGAGCGAGGTGTCATTATCTATGTCCTAGTGTATGTCACTCGGATTTAAAAGACCACAATATCATTTTATAGATGACAATATCAAAAAATAGTCTGGTTTTAATCCTTGTTTTTTATTAGACATGTTAGTAAGTTGCTTTAACCATTATGGACATTTATAAAATGGGTACCTTCGCGGGAAATTATACGCACGTTAAATCCAACAGTGACTCTATGCAAAAAGCAATTCATAATAAAGTTAAGTTTTTTTTAACCGCAATCATCCGCGAATGTCACCTATCACTGTTGCCTTTTAACGTGCGTATATGACTGGTTAAGTATTTAATCTGTGACGTTAAACATCAGAAAATAGAAACTCGCATCCATAGCCACACACACGCCTTCGACAAATGAACTCGTATCGTTTAGTAAGTATCCACAACTTCAACAAGTAACTATTACTTCCTCAATTACTGACTAATACCAGTACAGAATTATGCAGTTCGCAAATACTCATCTATGGCAGCCCACAAACACTCCTAAGAAAGCTTTAGGTGGTCGCAAACACAACTCAAACTCGCTTTTGTTTGAGCGCCAATTTGGAACGCCCAAGCGTTTCATACGCACAAAAATACTTCTACATCCCAAACAGGACATTAAGAACTCTACCAGTATTGAAATTAGGTTTACGAAGTGGGTAAACTTGTGATAGCAGATAGGCAAGCGCTCTTAAAATTTAATTGCAAAATCCCAGCTTCCCTTGTATGCTCGCGAATGTGTTAATTTAACATTTCAAATACAAGTTTGAACCCTTCTTTATCTATATGGTGTAAATTTTCTCGGTGAGAATTCCTTTCGAGGTTGCTTACTTTATGATGGTGAGTAGTTACAGGATTATCATCGTACGAATATGATCCTTATTCGCAGTTTGTGCGCAGAAAAACGCCATGTTTAAATTTTGGCAGTTATCTCATCGGTCAAGGAATTATAGGGGCTATGGGGACTGATTACCTACTACTACCCCGCTTTTTTCGAACATTTTGTTTAACTGTGAGCTTGATACATGATTACCAAAATTTGTACCCTCAGTGAGTCTAACTAGCATTTAACTTGTTTTTATACATGCACGAGGGACAGATGAATCCAACGGTGCGAGCCGGATTTCAACCCAAGGACCTATGATTGAGTGGCACGTGCCCAAACCACAAAGTCATCGCAGCAAAAACGCCTAGGCCACGTTTTTATCCGACTGCCTGAGAAGGATAGTTATGATTCGTATGACAGCCGTATTTCGTAATTTGAAACACTTGCTTTATAGCAACAAGGCTATAGGTACTATGCCTTAATAAGAGGTAAAACCGGGGAAGGGAGTTTGGAACTTTTGGATCATGTCAGTGTAGGGTTCCGACGCCGTTACAACAAATGAAAAAAACCGGCCAAGTGCGAGTCGGGTTCCGCATTTAAGATATTATACTCGGTAACCGCAAAAGAAAATAGTGATTTTGTTATGAACTTCATTTTCTATGCAATAAGGTCCATTTTGACTTTAATACAGATTTTTTCAATTTTAATACACATTTTCAAAGATTTTTGTTGCTCCTCCAAACCTGTAAATTATGCACACTTTTTAATTTTTCCCATAACATACAAAAAAATAGTTATATATACATATATAGAGATAAGGGGGGGACCGGACATTTTTTTGTACATTTTTACGATTCGAGCTGACGGACTATTTTAAATACGAAACCCTAAAACACTTTGCAGAGATGTTGTCGTTAAGATATTTTGCTCCCATTATCGAAGCAGGAGCTCGACGTAATCTACTCGGAAAATATGTGGTAAATATCATATTGCATTTAACGTTCACGTATAGTCAACGTTAGGATAGCTTTTTATACTTGACAGTAATGGCGGCAGAGTTTAAACACAATAACATAACAATTCAAAAGCGATAATGGTTTTACAGAGTGGAATAGAGCCCCAGGGACGTTATAAAACGCAAGTTTTTTACCGTTATTATAATTAAAGATAAAATATAAAAATAAAAGTCATTTATTCAGTAAGTAGGCCGCACGGGGACTTTTACACGTCATGAATTTACCAGCGCTTCCTAAGAGGAGACCCCTGCTGAGAAGAAACGCCGCAAGAAACTCAGCAGTCATTTTTTAAACATATTTAATATTACAATGGTACTACTTAGTCTAGCATTATATAAAGCTATAAATATTAAATTAAATATAATATCCAATAACATGCGTAGTTCAGCAGGAAAACATGCCAAAAATCTTGGGAGAGAGAAAGAGGGGAAGAAAATTACACCTATATACCTAAGCCAGTGCAAGACGACCAAATAAAAGTTTCGATATGTTTTCCTACATCAACGGTGTCCCCTAGACAAGACAAAGTATTTTTGCATTTGAACAAATTATTACTGTAAAGGAACTCTTTTCTATTGTTTAAGAACTATATAAGTACATAATAATATTGCCTTTGACCTTTCAACGTTTTGATAGCGTTTGGGGGATATCACGATGTCAGTCAAATACGTTTTTGGTCTGATGCGATTTTAGTCTGTTTTGTTATTCGCCAATTGCTATTTTAACCAGATTCTCCAATATTCACCAGATGCATTTCTTTTCCTCAGATCCTTTATAAAGAGATAACGTTAGTCACGTTGCGTCTACGCCGAAAGCGTATTTCGTCAGGTAATATCTGGCGAATATTAAGATCTGAAGAATAATATTAGGTACCAGACGAATAACGTTTCTAGCAAATAACAAACAGGTCCGACGGAAAATGGATCTGTTGAATAAATGAGCTGACTACTGGTAAATAATTGACTGACATCGTGATATCCCTCTTATTTACGTGTAATTATTGGCGGCTGAGTTGAGAGCAATACCCGATACCCTGTTTCTGTCCCGTCTAGCTAAGTAAAACTGTCTACGATTCGAGAGTTTCTTCGTTTGAGATGGCACTGGGAGAATCGCGTTCGAGCTCAAAGGTTCGAAGTCGGTCACAACAGGCGAATATTAGAGGGCCTGGGCCATAGATACACGTCCGGAATATTCCGGTAATTTCCGGAATCTCGGATCTTTGTCCAAAACACTAGGGGAAATCTATAGCTTCCAGAATGAACGTCAGGATTTTTTTGAAAAGTTGTGAAAAAAACACATGCTTATAAAGGTTTATAAATGACAAAGCATTATATTTTTTATTATTAAAATTTACTGGCATTTTTTATTATCAGTGTTTGCTACGCTATGGATTAGTGGTCGGAATGACGTCACTTTGTAACAGCGTTTTGCAAGCACTAGCTGTGACGTAGAAAAGAAGACCATGTGCCGTTTAAGGTCTTTAGCCATTGGCAGAAAATTGGTTATATCTCAGTAATTAACGTCATCACCAACATCGGCAGCCCACATCAGTCCAATGCTGGACATAGGTCTCTTCCATAGCACTCCACTTCTTCTCCAGCTACCTTTCGAGTAACATCGCTCCACCTAGTCTGAGGGCGACTCTGAGGGGTAATAAACGTAAAAATTCAAAAAGTTAGCTGCTGAGACAAACATTTATAAGCATTTTGTTTCCGAACCTTTTAAAAATGTTAATCTTGCCTATTGTCACAAATTTAAATAATTGCCAATATTAACCTATTTTTTTGATCTGGTAACCCTAATTGAGAGAAATAAAAGAGGCGATTAAAAACTTATGTTTATTCGTCACTTACTGGTAGATATTAACTAATTTAACTTAACGCGTCTACTACCCGACAGACCTACAGAATTATCGCGGCTTGTTGAAATTGCATTGAATCATTTCTAAATTTCACACAATTTAAAACAATTACACATCAAACAAAAAGTACATTAAAATAGATCTTTGATTTTCAAAGATTACATACCGAGTCTATATCTTGTCTTTGAAGTACTAGTTACCACGATTGATTAAACAGAGCGGCTAACACATCTAGAAGTTTCTCGTTTGTTGCTTTTGTAAAAGGGAGATAAGACATTCCAGTACAAATTATAACCTACCGATTTGGCTGACTTTTAAGGGTACCGTACCCAAAGGGTTCTAACAGGACGCTATTAATAAGCCTCCACCGTCTGTTCATCTGTCTGGCAGCGGGCTGTATCTAATGAATCGTAATAGGTAGTCAGTTGAAATCTGTGTAATGTATTTCTATTGCCGCTATAACAACAAAATTAGCCCCTATACAAGAATGGTATGGAACCCTTCGTGACCAAGACCGAGTCCCACTTGGCCATTTTTTTCTTGTCCGTAATTGTCAAGACAAGATTTATATGAAAGAAAAACATCAATGAATAGGTTATAAATTATACTGAAATGACATTAGATTCTTATATTAAATTTAATATTGCGTCTTTATTATTGCAGACTAGCTAGAAAGAGACGTCCGACTGACAAAAGTTGAGTTGACAAATATGCAAGCTGTCAAGTTGTCACAGAAACCTTGAACTGCTAACCAAGAATCGTATACATTGAAAAAAACATTTAAAATCCTTCACCAGGCTACAACACTTCAAACATCTATCGGGCACTAATATCCATTCATTTCGGCTTCGTTTCCTGATCCGTAACGTATCTAATATAGATTGTATCCTCAGGTTTAGGGTCTTCAACTTGCGTCTCATCAAGCTGCGAGCACGCGATAGCGAGAGCCGAGCCATCATGTGAGAAGGAGAGAGAGGAGACAGCGGTGTTGTATCTGTGGAACTGGCAGAGGCGCTTCTTGTTGAAGCCGTCCCAGATGTTGACGTAGCCGTCGGAGCCGCCCGTGGCAAACGTGTTGTATACGGAGTGGAAGCTTATTGCGTTCACTGGGTAGATTTTTTCTAGACCTGAAACAATTAAATTAAATAGACAATACTTACATGCTGAATCGCTATTCTGAATTATGTGTATATTGTGCGTTTATTCCCCTACATATTCGCCTACTACCTACAACTTACCTACTTAAAGTACTTAACCTATCTTGCTTCTGAAAGCGTTTATTTATTTATACAAGCTCTAATGCCAGTTGAATAAGAGCTATCTTCGCTAGACGTCGAGTTGCGGACAGCCTGCTTACAATATACAAAAAGCTATCTTAGCTAAATATTAAAAAAGAAGTGGCCCTCGTTATAATTTTTATGAATTTAATTATTGCAATGAATTCTCATCTGCGAAGCTGATTCTGTTGATATAAATAAGGCGGTATTTGCAATGAGACTTTTCTATGACAACATATCGCTGCCCCAATATAATAGGATTCTATGTTACATTGTCAGGGTACTTCAATTTACTCTGACAAACTTCAAATTTCAAGTTGGTAAAAGCGCAACATAGAACCTTATAATATTGGGGAAGCAATATCCCTAGGAGGCTGCATATCCCAACTGCTGTACTGTCGTCCGTTGTTTGTTATGCTAACTACAGCAAACTGCTCCACCACATACCCAATTTCTATTTTCAGCTGAACTGAAAGCTCACGAGTTAGTAAAAATCAAGCCTTAAACTAAAACGTACCTCCATCCTTAATCCTGTGGCATTTGAACGCATACTTCTTCTTCTGCACCTCTGGGTTGCTGTCTAGATACTCCACCGCCACTCGGCCCTCGATAGAGCTCAGGACGTACCCCTGCTTGTTAGGGAACACCCGGATGCAACGGGTCTGGTACTTGAGTGAAGACTCTCGCCGCTGGTTCACGTGGCCCATGTTACGGACGTCCCAGACAAAGATCTTGCGGCCTGATGTACCGACGACGAATTTTTCGCCAACTATGCTCATGGTGTATACCTGGAATAGATAGGAAACGAATTTTATTGTGCGCATATTAGTGGAATTGTTCAGAGAGCAGGAAAATAGTTTGATCAAACTCTTCAAGTTCAGATATTTACAGCTAGTGGTTGTTTAAAGTGGCGATAGAGACTTAATAGAAAGAGAATTACTAGAATGGCCTTTTTTGTAGATATGTGTTGTATAAGATGTCATAACTTTTTAAATTATGTAATAAGAAATGCCTTTTCCAACCTGCTTAGTCTATAATGTACTCTAGCAACCAAATAAGTGAAAATTACTAGTCATTGATTTGATGTCACATGGCAGCTAACTAACTATAGGTTAACTATCCAACTGATCCTTGTTATAACTTTTCTAAATACTAGTTGTCCCACAACTTCATCCATGTAGAAATTGTTTATGGGTTTTTTTCAGCAAAAGGTGTACTTAGTTTATAGTTAACACCTAAAATTAAGAATTGGTAAGTTTTGTCAGGTAAGTCCTGAAAATTTTACGTAACTTTTCTGGGATATAAAGTATCCTATGTTCCCTGTGTATCAAGCTGTGGCCATACCAAATTTTATAGTTATTGGTTTAGCCATGAAAGCAACAATGAGACTGACAGAGTGACTTTCACAATTTCATTATTAGTATTGATTTATTATAACTTCGCCAAATATGTGATGTAGGTGTGTGTGTTTAATGTGTTTATGGTTGGCTAGCAAAGACTTTCTTGTCAAATCAGGGGTGAAACCGTGATATACTCCAAAAACTGTTTTAAGTTTAAAACTTTAAAAGGTTTAAAGTTTTTAAACCTTTTAAAGTTTTTAGATCTGGTGAGCCATATCAAAGCTCAACTTCTCCTTAACTTCTAGAATTTAATATTCCAACCTTAAATTTTAATTGTATCCCAAATGAAATAAAAATAACATAATATCTTTTCTTTTATTTTCCTTTTTTTGGACTATGAGGATGGCTTTTAATGTAGAATTATCTCTGGGTTGAATATTACAACCAGGGATAAAAATCATAAAAACTGTACACAGTCCTCTGCTGACAACTATTAATAATTGAAAGTAATTTTAGCAAGATAACAATGAAAAATGTATTACTAAAATAAGCTTAATAAAAGATTCATAATTACCCGTTCATTGCCTTGATTATAAGTCCCAACACAGTTAGGCACGCGGCTGTCCCACATCTTGACCGTGCCGTCCCAACTGCCTGTCAATACTGCATTCACTTCATTAGCAAACTCAACGCACCGGATTGCCCCCTTGTGCTCACCAAGACAAGTCTCAGAGCCTGCATTAAGGTCATACATCTTCAAAGACTGGTCGAGCCCACCACTGTATGAATGGACCGCATCCTGAAAAAGACCATGATACAGTTATTGTTAGGTTATAATAGCGTAATCAAACTAGATAATTAAGCATCATAAAGGAAGTGTAACTAAAGTGCACTAGTAGTAGAACAGTACGTTTTTAAGGCTTTTTTACACTAATTATTTTCGATTGTTCTCACCCGAAAGCAGACGTCGAGGACTGGCAGTTCATGGCTGTATTTGTGACGCTCTATGTTGCCGCTGACGTCGTACAGCCGCACAGAACAGTCCCACGACGATACCAGCAAGAACTGGTTCGACTTAGGTGCAAATTTCACACTTGATATCACATCCTCAGGGAGACTCTTTAATTTGAATTCGGTGCGGGATTCCGCGACCCGCGTTACAGTCATTGTGGAAGCAATTTTGTTGGGTTTCTAATAATAGTTTTAGAAAAGAATAGTTCGTTGTTTTATGACGTTCGTTACTAGTAGAAATAAAGGGATGGAATAGTAAATGCCGCAGGCAAAAGCTGAAACAATAAAGAAATGAACAAAATCGCAGGCTAGGCTCGGCTTGGCAAATCACAAACTGTCAATGCGTTTTATTTCGGTCTTTCCGTAGTTGAAATATACTTTTTTATGAAAGAACAGAATTTAATTAAAATATTATTATATTAAGATAAGTATCACGTTGATTTATTTTAAATAATCTAATTGCTATAAACATGTTACAATAAATCATATCTCATTCGTTTTTGGTTAACAAAACGCATCCTGTTTCAAATCTGCGTTCAGATTTAAGTATTTTATTTTACACAATATAATTACGTCGTAAGAAATATTCTATTGCAAACATATTTTATTTTATACTCTGAGTTTTGTTTTCAAATAGATCTATTGTGTCTGATTTCGTTTAGTTCAGGTCAAGAAGTCCATGTAGATGTTTTGAAATAATATTTATATGTTAGCCTGCCTTGGTAAAATAGTTTTGGCAAAATGTGAACGCGACATTTTATTGACTTGACATGTTTGTGATGAGGTGTGAATCGTACTGGGGAATCGTAGATTCCGTCTCGAAATGATTACAAGTAAATCGTTTGTTGCATAAAGTTTTGTGATGTTACTTTTGTGCCGTTATTTATCGAACAACTAGAACTACGAATACAATACAACAGTGCCTCAATAGAGTTATGTAAATACCGACAGAGCCACCGCGCACCTAAGTCGATTCCAGTAGGAACGAATGGAGTGACTTCCTTATAAAATAACGATGCAAACCAACCTGAAAACTAAAGAAATGTTTATAGTACGAGCCCTGGAGAAGATATTAGCCGATAAGGACATAAAGAGGTCCTATCACAGCCAGTTGAAGAAGTCCTGTGAGGTAGCTCTAGGTAAGGTTCGACGTTCACTTGCCAGCAGGCACAGCGGAGTTTAGACTCCGTTCGGTCATGATAGTTGCACTAATTAGGTTAACATTACAATGTCGTTTGCGGAATTTCAATGGTCTGATTAATTTAGTAAATGTCTGTTGACCTTGTAAGTGAAAGTAGTGGGAGGTATCTATGTATAAGCCTTATCAAAGTCATTGGAGTATAATCTATTGACCACTTTGCACTCTAGCCACTTCAATATAAATTATTGAAATGATGTAGCTGAGTTGGAATTCATTTTATTTATGTTAAATATTGTAGCAGTGTAATTAGTCAGTTATTATACATTCACAAGGTCATATAGTTCCAAAGATGTCTCTTGAATGATAAATAATGATGCAGAATGTGACACCAAGATCATGAATAATGCAATCTTTACCATTGTTAAACTTATAAAGTTAGTTTCTTTATTTTGTTACAGAAGAAATAAAGACAGAATTAAAAAATGGAGGTCAGCCAGAAACATCTGAGAGCCCAACATCAGGCACTCTTCCGCTCCCAAAGAATGATGCGTCAAACATCATTACAGCGGAGAAATACTTCTTACCCTTTGAGCTAGCATGTCAGAGCAAAGCTTCCAGGATAGTGGTCACAGCTCTGGATTGCCTCCAAAAACTAATAGCATATGGTCATCTTACTGGAAATGTCCCAGATTCTACCACCCCAAGGAAGCTCTTGATTGACCGCATTGTAGAGACAATCTGTGGCTGCTTCACTGGCCCTCAAACAGATGAGGGGGTCCAACTTCAAATAATCAAAGCACTTCTCACTGTCATCACTAGCCAACATGTGGAAGTTCATGAAGGGACAGTCCTTCTGGCTGTCCGAACATGTTATAATATTTATTTAGCAAGTAAGAATCTTATTAACCAAACAACTGCTCGGGCAACCCTTACACAAATGCTTAATGTTATATTTACTAAAATGGAAAATCAGGCGTTAGAATCAGATATCTCTGAAGTTCACCACAAAGTACCTAATGGCAGTGTTGTGACTGAAGATCAGGCAAATCATGTAAATGAGGAGAGCAAGAGTATCACACCAGCACCCTGTGACAATATGGATGATGTTTTAGAAGCTAAGATTATTGCTAAGCAAATTGTGGACTCCGTTATAGACAATGCTGTAACAATAGCCTTCAAGAAATCCACTGAAGAGATAAATCAAAATCTTCCTGAGAACAATGAGAATCCATCAGATTCCCAGGACAGTGGCAGTGTATCCCATGAAAGCAATGGTCAGGTAGCAGGGGAACCTTCAATGACCAGAATACCATCCCAAGAAAGTGTAGATGTTGCTTCGGAAAATGACAATTCAGTCACTGCAAAATTCACACACATCCTGCAAAAAGATGCCTTCCTGGTTTTCCGAGCCCTTTGTAAACTCTCCATGAAGCCTCTCCCAGAAGGCACACCAGATCCCAAATCCCATGAATTGAGATCCAAAATTCTATCACTGCATTTACTTCTTTCCATTCTTCAAAATGCTGGTCCAGTATTTAGGAACAATGAAATGTTCATCACTGCAATCAAACAGTACCTTTGTGTAGCTTTATCCAAAAATGGAGTGAGCTCTGTGCCTGAAGTTTTTGAACTCTCTCTCGCCATTTTCTTGGCTCTGCTGCAGAATTTCAAGGCTCACCTGAAGAAGCAGATTGAAGTGTTCTTTAAAGAAATTTTCATGAACATTTTGGAAACTTCAAGTTCCTCCTTTGAACACAAGTGGATGGTGATCCAGGCTTTGACGAGAATATGTGGCGATGCTCAGAGTGTTGTTGATATCTATGTCAATTACGACTGCGATTTGTCGGCCGCAAACTTATTCCAAAGATTAGTGAATGATGTCTCAAAAATCGCTCAGGGAAGGCAAGCTTTAGAATTGGGAGCTACACCTAACCAAGAGAAGTCAATGCGCATCAGAGGGTTAGAATGCCTAGTTTCTATATTGAAATGCATGGTGGAGTGGAGCAAAGAACTCTATATTAATCCCAATCTTCAGACTACTTTGGGTGAAAGAACTGCTAAAGAAGAAATAGATCACCATAGCATAAAGTCTCATGGGGGTTCTAGTCTTAGCCTGGTCTCTACAGGATCAAGCAACGTTGGAAATAGGGAATCTTTAGATTCGCCTGAGCAATTTGAAGTATTGAAACAACAGAAAGAAGTTTGGGAAACTGGAATTGACCTGTTCAATCGAAAGCCGAAAAAGGGGGTCGCCTTTTTACAAGAACAGAGCTTGTTAGGCACATCTACAAAGGAAATCGCCGAGTGGCTGCTAACAGACGAACGGCTGGACAAAACTTTTGTCGGAGAATTTTTAGGCGAAAACGACGATCATTCCAAAGAAGTGATGTACGCGTATGTGGATTCTATGAAATTTTCGAACATGGATATCGTGGCAGCTCTCCGTTACTTCTTGGAAGGCTTCAGGCTTCCCGGCGAAGCCCAAAAGATCGACAGGCTCATGGAGAAATTTGCCTCGCGCTATTGCGAATGCAACCCGAGCAACACGCTATTCACGAGCGCCGACACTGTATACGTACTCGCGTTTTCCATAATAATGCTAACAACAGATTTGCACTCGCCGCAAGTGAAGAATAAAATGACAAAAGAACAATACATAAAGTTAAACAGCGGCATCAGCGACAATAACGATTTACCACGTGAATATTTATCGCAGATCTATGACGAAATAGCTGGCCATGAAATAAAAATGAAGAGCACTTCTAAGCCAGGCAAACATATGATCGCAAATGAGAAGAAACGTAAATTTATTTGGAACATGGAGATGGAGCAGATTTCGACGGCTGCGAAGAATTTGATGGAGTCTGTGTCCCACGTCCAGACGCCATTCACGACGGCCAAGCACGTTGAACACGTACGGCCCATGTTCAAAATGGCCTGGACCCCTTTCCTGGCTGCATTTTCAGTAGGACTTCAAGATTGCGATGATCCAGAAATAGCTTCCCTGTGCTTGGACGGTATTCGATGCGCTGTTCGTATTGCTTGCATTTTCCACATGTCATTGGAAAGAGACGCGTACGTGCAAGCTCTAGCGCGGTTTACTCTGCTTACAGCTAACTCACCGATTACAGAGATGAAGGCGAAGAACATTGACACCATAAAAACTCTGATAACAGTTGCGCACACAGATGGCAATTATTTAGGATCGAGTTGGCTGGACGTAGTGAAATGCATTTCCCAGTTAGAGTTAGCCCAGCTGATAGGCACAGGAGTACGGCCTCAATTTTTGTCCAGTACTGGCATCAAACCTCAACCGGATTCTCTGAAATTCAGTCTTATGACCCTTGATCCCAGTGTCAAAGAGCATATTGGAGAGACGAGCTCACAGAGTGTCGTAGTCGCCGTTGACAGGATATTTACGGGTTCCACAAGACTCGACGGAGATGCAATCGTCGACTTCGTCAAAGCGCTGTGTCAGGTGTCGCTAGACGAGCTGAGCCATCCCACCAACCCTCGGATGTTCTCTCTTCAGAAAATAGTTGAAATATCCTACTACAACATGGGAAGAATCAGGCTGCAGTGGTCGCGTATATGGCAAGTTCTCGGTGACCACTTCAATAAAGTGGGCTGTAGCAACAACGAGGATATCTCTTTCTTTGCGGTTGATTCACTAAGGCAGCTGTCGATGAAGTTCATAGAGAAAGGTGAATTCGCAAATTTCAAATTCCAGAAAGATTTCTTAAGGCCTTTTGAGCATATCATGAAAAAAAACAACTCTCCCACAATAAGAGATATGGTGGTAAGGTGTATTGCTCAGATGGTCAATTCCCAAGCGCCCAACATAAAATCCGGTTGGAAGAACATATTCTCAGTATTCCACTTAGCCGCAAGTGATCAAGATGAAGCGATAGTAGACTTAGCATTCCAGACAACGGGCAAGATAATAACGGAACTCTACGAGAAGCAGTTCTCGGCGATGATTGACTCATTCCAAGATGCAGTGAAATGCTTGTCAGAATTTGCATGCAACGCGAAGTTCCCTGACACATCTATGGAAGCTATACGGCTAGTAAGGTCGTGCGCTACGGCGGTTGGGGCCTCACCACATCTTTTCGCGGAGCACGCAGGCCTGGAGGGCGAGCAAGGAGCTCCTGAGGAAGACCGAGTGTGGCTCAGAGGATGGTTTCCACTGCTTTTCTCTCTATCCTGTGTCGTTAGCCGATGCAAACTAGACGTCCGCACGCGCGGCCTTACCGTCCTTTTCGAGATTATCAAAACCCACGGAGAATCATTCCGTCCACACTGGTGGAGAGATCTATTCAACATCCTATTCCGCATCTTCGACAATATGAAGCTGCCCGAACACCAACTGGAGAAGAACGAGTGGATGACGACGACGTGCAATCACGCACTGTATGCTATCGTGGATGTGTTCACGCAATATTTTGACGTGCTCGGCGCCTTGTTGCTGGAGCAGTTATATGCGCAGCTACACTGGTGCGTGCAACAGGACAACGAGCAACTCGCTCGCTCCGGAACCAACTGCTTAGAAAACCTAGTGATCTCCAATGGGATGAAATTTGACGATGCAACTTGGAGCAACACGTGTCAGATCATGTTGGACATTTTTAACAGCACGCTGCCTTCAGCGTTGCTGACGTGGAAGCCTGAGGAAGAAGACGAGGCGCCGGCCCGCGGCATCCTGAAGAAACCCCAAGCGGACGACGCGCGCACCAGCCACAGAGTATTCAACAGTCTCCTCATAAAGTGCGTGGTACAGCTAGAACTGATCCAAACCATTGACAACATCGTGTTCTACCCGGCCACGTCTCGCAAAGAGGACGCGGAAACCCTCGCATTAGCAGCTGCAGAGTTAACGGGCGGCGCGCCCGGCGGCGGCCAAGAGTGCCAGCGAGAGGAACAAGGCATGTACAGGCTACTGAGCTCCCCACATTTACTGCGGCTAGTCGACTGCCTGCTCTGCAGCCACCGTTTCGCAAAGACGTTCAACACGAACAACGCACAGAGGAACGTTTTGTGGAAGGCTAATTTTAAAGGGTCTGTGAAGCCGAACATGTTGAAGCAAGAGACGCAGTCGTTGGCGTGTGCGCTTAGGGTCCTTTTTAAGATGCACGGGGACGAGGCGCGGCGGGAGCACGCGGGGGCGGTGCAGGCGCGCCTGCTGGCCGTCTGCTGCGAGGCGCTCGAGTACTTCGCGGCGCTGGCGCACGAGGCGCACCGCGACGCCTGGACCTCCATCCTGCTGCTCATCCTCACCAGAATATTGAAGATGCCCGATGAGCGAGTGAGTATAATATTACTTAGTACATCTATAGAAACCCTTTCCTAGACTATTTGAGTATAAACAGAAATTGAATAAACGCATAACTTATTCAGCACCGAAAAGGTTATCGTTTCTAATCGTTCCATTCTTTAATACTTATAATTTTATACATAACTACAAGATAGAATCAGTTTCAAACTTCTATTTCTCAACGTCGGGTATTGAAAAGTCCTTTCTTACCGCATCCCTAAATATATCCTCAAAATTTAAAGTCCTAGGTCCAGCGGTTTAAGCACTACTTCCCTCTTACACACGTAGCTGTTCCAATGTGCTGGTTTCCTCACGATATTTTTCTTTCACCGTAAGAGCATCGGGTAATGCATTTAAGTTAGAAAAACTCATTGGTACATGGTGACCGCGGGGGTTCGAACTGGGTACTTAACGATCACGAGTCCACCCCATAGCCACTAGGCCACCGACGCTCTTAACTGCTAGTTTCGTAGGCAGTCACTACCAACAAGCCTAAAGCACTATTTCCACCAAACGGCCCGCAACGGATCGAAACGGAAAGAATTGTATGGTGTTTGAACGATATAAAATCATGTTCACAGTATTTAGTATTTATTACCAAGCCGCGCACAGCAACGGGTCAACCCCGGGCTTCTTCCGTCATAAATAGACAATAATAATTTCAATAGAGCCGTACGGCTGTCGCCGCATCCGTACGTATTCTTTCCGATCTGATGCGATGCGAGCCGTTTGGTGGGAATCATCCAATAGGCTACGCGATTTCTGTCGGGAAACCGATCAATTACGGAAGAATCCAAATTACAAGACCTTAGGTCCAATGATTATGGTTGTGCATAGTCATTCAGTGAGCTAATCAGTCACGCAAAGTTTTGTATGTGTAAGATCGGCATCAGTATAATAAAAAATCGTTCTAGGCCTTATTGATATGTCTTATTCGCAGTAGTTCTTTTAGCAGTCATTTTTAGCAAGAAAATAGTCGTCATATTTCCTTCAAGGTAAGGTAAAGAAAGCGTATTACAAAAAGGAACTACTGCGAATAATCTAGTTATTTAGATATGCCCAAGTTGAAACTAGTATTGTAACTGCCTGCGGGCACTGCCACTTTTAATTTGCGTCAAGGTCTTCAGTACTGCTCTTATTATGCAAATATTCCAATCTGCAGTATAATAGCTTCACCAAATTCAGACTTTCCTTATGAGGAAAGCAGACGTATGTTACATACCGTATGACTCATCGGTATGACAAAAAGAGAAGCTTTGCAAAAATAGTCTGATGTTGTCAATATCAAAACAATTCTCTGTGTCTTGTTCTTTTTGTATCTATGTGATGCAATTTTGTATTGTTGCGAATAAATGTCTCTTTATCTTTATCTAATATCGCCAATGTAGTGGTTTTAGCCGCGAAGGTGAGCCACGTGACTTTAATTGACATTGCACGGTTGCGTCAATGGTCCGTGAAACTATGTAGTGGGGCGAGACTTCCTGGATTGCAAAGAATACCTATACCCTCCGAACACCTTCTTCGTACTCGTTAATTGCATAACAGGACTTTTCTCTAATTAATACTCTTATGTAAAAACGAATAATATTCAAATTACAGTTTTTTCCATTCCAAACCAACCTTCAGGTGTTTATTTTTTAACAAAAATAACTTATAAGCTTACAGCTCTTAGCAAAGGCACTTATAAGTGTTATTCTCTTGAAAACTCGTCGGTAAGTTCGCCGTCATATACCGGCGGGTCAACTTAACCCGTACGTATAAATAAGTTACATGTTCGTGTAAGACTCGACCAAAATAAAATCAACGACGACCAATATAAAATGTTCTTTGACGTCATTGACGATGACCTTACAGCAAGAAGCACAAATTTTTAAAACGAAGTTCTTAAGTTAAGTTACGTTCGCTCCATTCTTTTCTCTCTTCATTTAGTTTCGAATGACAAGTGGCAGTATAGTAATTTCGAAATTCGATTTTCAACGAAGGTAACATCGGCCTCGGTAAGCGCAGGAGTTGTGCGTTTTATGTCTTTTCTCTAACGAGGGCAACGTAATGTGAGTAAATAGAAAACCAAATTGGGTTATCGCTCCGTGGCTTATCCGATTTCACGCCGACCTCACTCCAGTATGCGGCCATAAGGCTTCGTCACACCAAACGCGTGATGACTTATAAAGGCTGCCCCTAAGAGAAATGGCGGTATCTCAGACAAAACTACAACACCTTTTGGGTTATAAGGAACGATTAAACTTGGCACACCGAGTCTGATGAAGGTATATGGATGAAGGGATCCATGAGGAATTGAGGGAACTCAATAGGATCTAGGAGACTAAAAGTAAATACACTAGGAATGACTCCGTAGCGTTGCTTGCGGCGAGTTTGAAATATCCTAGTTTCCTTTACATGAAGAAGTGGGACTACATAGCAGCATAATTAATATGATCATTAAAATTATAAAATACAATTCAATATTTAAAAAAAACGATTAACCACCGTGCTGATGTCTTTATTTAATCCTAAGGCCCATATTAATAAACTGATCTCAACTCTAATGCTCGTCTCGAGATGCGTCAAAAATGACAGTGTTCTATGGTTTGGCGTTTACTTTGACGTATCTTGTGACGGACCTCACAGTCCAGATGAGTTAAATACGGTCCTAAGTCGGTATAGTTACCTATGTTTTAAAAGATTTGTATGTATCTTGTACTTTCGTTTTGTGATAATTATCCTATCCTAAAAAAAAACTGTACGTATAGGTCGTGCAAGACATTATCGCACTAGATAATACATTTTGCAATACAATCGTAAATATCGTAGGTAGGAAGCAAATATCGTGTTTCGCTATTTATTGCTCCGTAGCCGAAGGGAGGGCTCCCTATTGATATACGCAGACTGTCCGTTTGTCCCACCTTAAAAAACCTGTCTGTTTAGAACTGTACCTAATAGATAGCTGGTTTTTATGCTTCCGTACCCAAAGGGTGTTTTTTTTTTTTGTTACTTCCGCGCGACTGCTATGTCCGTCTGTCTGTCTGCCACCAGGCTGTATCTCATGAACATTGACAGCTAGACCGCTCGTGGCCGTAACACCATAGTAGCGAAGTACCAAATATCCGGATGAACCACATTCATAATTTATTGTCGCATTCCCATAATACCATATTTTATATAAAATGTGAATAGAAAATGTGCTATTCTCGTACAATAAACGTAATTATTTTGCCTTTTTTTGGCTAATGTTGTTCTACTCGCACTTGGCTGGTCTTTTTTATTTTAAAATAAGTATATCACGGCGGATCTACGGATGCAAGAGACTTTTGTTTTTACCGTGGTTTTTTCCATCAGGACATGTCCGATTTTTAAGAATTTAAAGTAGTCTCCCGCTTATCCATAACGCACAGAAAACTTTAGTTAAGGTATTCGATGTCCCTTTCTGTCAAATTCAAATGTTATTATGACAGGAGCACACTTTAACTATTGCGCGTTTATGAATAAGGGTAGTCTGTACATTTTACATCAACCGGTATTTAACCGTTAATACTGAGATAAGATAAGATAACGTATACATTACTATTAATAACATATTTTCAATTATAGTATTAGTAAGTATTTCAATGTAAATAATCTGTAGCTTTGTCTGTCTGTATATACTTAAATCCTGAACCACGCGATGCGCCCTTGCTTCGCTTCGGTTTATGTGATTTTTCTGTAAGACACGCACATAAACACGCTTTCTCTCGAATCACTCCATCTATTGGTGAAAACCGCGTCAAAATCCTTTGCGTTGAAACCTTTCAACGCAAAGGATTTTGATTTTGTGCGTATTTACGCTTACGTAGACCTCTACGTAAGCGTAAATACGCACGGACGATGGGAAGCTAAATACTTTGTTTTGTTCGTACGATGTAAAGGAGAGGTTAATTAGTAAGCCAAACAAAAAAACTATTCAAGTAGAAGTGACACTTGAAATTATGGTCTTTATTTATTTTATCTGTTACATCTAGGTGTCTATGGTTGAGGAAATCCGCGGTTGGTCCAGGATAGACGATGTTTTTATTACGTATTGTTACTCCAGTAGGTACTTACTTGGTTGGGTTGGTTAAAATATTAAAGCGTAGGATTAGTTAGGGCCTAGACGAGATGCATAAGGGCCTACGCTAGCTGACGCGGACGCCCGCCGCGTACGCACGCTCGCGGGTACCGCTCCGGACACCCGCCGCGGGCCAGCGAGTCCGCGACGGGCGTCCGCGACGGGCGCACGCCTAACTTAGCGCCTGAATTCAAGAAACAAGTCCGCGAGCGTGTGCCCGCCGCGTGCGCACGGAGCGGACGCCCGCCGCCCGCCACGCGGATTAAAGTCCGTCGCACGCGCCCGCGCCAGTTAGCGGTGTTCATACATTTCTTATTAGACGGGCGTCCGTTACGGATAATCCGCGTCAGCTAGCGTATCAAGGATCAAGGATCCTTTTCAACGGGCACCTTGTTAACTGCTACAATACGTAGATGATACTGCAATATCGCGTAACTAACAAATTCAGTAAGTTGCAAAATTTACCTTAACGACTTACTTGCTAAGATTTATTTTGCAACTTATTTTATCGTTACGCTAGCTGTTTAAGGGTCTCCCCAGACTTATCGATGCGGAATCGGCTTGAGCCGGTAAGAAAAAGTTTTATGTCCATGCAACAAGAGCGCAGACGACGTCACTCGGCTCAGCTCGGCTCGATTCGACGTTGCGAACGGAACGTCTCTTTCGCTCTTATTGCGTAGACAGAGTTCTTTGATCATCTAACGCCGATGCCTTTCGATATGTATGTGGAGACCCTTACTCTAATTGACAACAGGAACTTTTTTTAAAAGATGTTCTAAAAGAAACGTGCTTATTCTTAGAGGTTTATCTCTTTAGAGCGCAACGCTTAATTTCCTTTTATGAATAATAACGGTCATTTAATAGGAGTGTAATCGATACGCGATAAAATGCATTTAAAATTAATAGAGCTTCGATATTGTATGCGGCGGTCGTTGATAAATGTATAAAATTGGTGAGCGTAATAATAACTTATGTGAATACTTATTTCGAGGTGGGATATACCGCCATGGCTAAATGCGTCTTTTAAAGAGTTAAAGGAATAAAACGTTTGAAACCTATTTTTGCTCCCTTTTATAGAAATAATACTATAAAAGAACACAAAATAAGTTTCAGAGCATTGTATTCCCTTAAAAATAATTATATAACGCATTTACCCCTGTGTTGGAATAGCAGTCGGACCCCTCGCGGGGGTATTATCCCGGAAAATAGGATAGTTCCCGGGGAATAGCGATTTACTGTATCTGCGTGGACGAAGTCGTGGGCGAAGATTTGTAGAGACGTTATTGGCTATTGCACAAGGCGAACTTGTTATGGATTCTTTTTTACGCCGAAAACAAACTGCGATTTCACCCGAACCCTTGTACCAGTCTCAAGTGTCGCGTGTTGAGCCAATTGCCACTGTTCGTATTTTGGCCGTGTAATGCAAATCAGGTTTATTCTAGTTATATCCAGTATGTACATATTACTCGGCAAAATTCTGGAGTCCTAGTAAAAAAGGGTACAAGTGGACCTCGTAATGAAAATGGGTATATACATACACAAACGGAGTTACACCCTTTTTCACTTGATCTTCAGGAGACATATATATATATATATATTTTTTCTTTTTTTTTTTTCAAATTCAAATTCAAATTATTTATTTTCAACAAAGTTTTTTACACAGGTGTCGAATCCTCCTTTTAAGCTTAACATATAATATCACTTTCACTAGGACTACAGAATTATAAAGAGTAGCAGTGGCTTAATATTTCCGTGTTGTCTGTAGGTAGATACTGTCCCTGCATATAAGTATAAAACATCGTATTGCAGATAATCTTATACTTGCCACAATCAAGTGAATACTAATGTAGCTTATCTTATCAGCCTCATAACCTACAACAATTAGTGCTACAATTAAGTATATTTCCTGTTCCAGTTCGCGGCGCACGTGTCTCGCTACTACCCGCTACTGTGTGAAGTGACCTGCTTCGACGTGAAGCCCGAGCTCCGGTCGGTGCTCCGCCGCGTGTTCCTGCGCATAGGGCCCGTCTTCAACATCGCTGCCCCGCAGTAACCCCGCACCCGCAGATCCCACGGATCGAAATGGCCTTATATTTTTCTAGGTATATGACTCCGATGTTAAAGAAATACGTTTCGTTGATTCTTAAATTTTAATGTGACATTAACGGTACTTCAGTAGTATTAAAAGTGATCTATTATAAATAGGTGTAGTTTTACGTCTAATTTATTATTTTTCATTGTCGACAGTTGAAAATTTTGAATTGTATTGTATTATAAATATAGAAGTTGTAACTATAAATTATTGCGTTATTCTGTATATTTGAAAGTTTTTATTGTGGACCTGAATTCACGCCATCGCTTTTCTTGTTTCTGGCTAGACTGATCTGACTGTGATCGCCTCGTTTCCGCTTTTCATGCTGTTCTTGTATTTCTGATGGAGTGGTTCGGATCGCACGCGACTATAGTTATTCCTTTGAATAAAATTATACATTAATCTGGTTGCGTTTTATTTGGTTTTAAAACAAAGAGAGCGTCGAGATTATTTGGTGAGCTAATCTTCTACACAGATAATAGACTTCGTTTTTGGTCACGAAACTATATTTTTCAAGGCTGCTGCCCACAATCACTTTTCACTGAATTGTTTAAACTGTCTATACAGCTAAGAATATGTAAGATGAAAATATTTCTTCTACAAGCAATTAATACTAATATGAAAGTTGTGATTTTTTGTTGAGGGTCATACTGGCTTATGTCCTGCAGTGGACATCCTTCGGCTGTCATGATGGTGCGTAACTTAGAAACTACAAGAGAGGGATAGAGCAAATGTAAACTAACTAAAAGTGATTGTAAACTTTAGACACTAAAACAAACCTTCGGAAACTAATTTTCCTTTTTTACCACCAGCAGTCCCTTAGATTAGTGGATGAGTCAAAATTTACTAGTCCTGCATCTTGTTCTGATTAAAAAAATAAAATCATTGATTCATAAATACTTTATTGTGACTTATGCAGTGAATAATACATCTGTAATATTGAAGGTGAAATTACTTAATGTTAAAAGGTATTTATATCAAATAAAAATTATATTAATTGATTCCATTTTATGTTTCTATTGTCCTAGAGTTAAATGTAATAATCTCTGAGTTTCTGCAAATACAGTATTGCTTAATTAATCAAGTCATTGTGCATGCTTAACTACTGGATTTTGAGCCCTTCAATGGACCTCTCCAAAGAATCCAAGTCCCAGATAACAATCTGTCCATCCATGCCTGAAGTACTGAACTTCTTGGTGGTATCTTTACCACCTTTGTACAAGTTAATACTCGTAATAGCATTCTGATGGACCGAGTCCAAGAAAGTGTCATTAGTCTCGATGCGAGCCTGACGATCTAAAGACTGGAACTTCTTCATTGCAGATAGTCCTCCAGACTCCTTCCGCTGAGTGTTATCCAGTTTGGCAACAAAGCTCAGATTGTTCCTGTTATGGCAGTATAACAAAGGAATGCAACTATGGCCTGCCACCACCAGGGAGTTATTGGTTACCCAATTGCACCCCAGGAAGGGCAGATATTCAGTCTTTAGTTTAATGACAGCTTTCCCTTGAGTAGCATCCGCTACATTGATAGAGCTGTCATGTCCAACCCAAGCTACCTTATTGCCATCTCCAGAGAAGGATACGCTATGAACCCATCCACCTCCAGACTGAGAGTTCGGGAACTCAGCCAGCAGCTGTCCTAGTGGCAACTTAGTTCCCCAAACATTAGGACCAGGCTGGTCTTCAATATCCTTGATATAGGCAGAGAACACCCTGACTTTAAAGTCAGCTGAGCCAGCCACAAGAAGTATGTTGTTAGGATGCCAGTCCAAAGAGGTCACAGTGGATCTAATAGGCCTCTTTATATGTTTAGAGACCCACCAATTGTTCTCCTTCTCAAAATAACAGATTGAGATCAACCGGGCACCAGAGCCAACAGCAAACTTGTTCTCCATTGGAGACCACTTCACACAAGTGGCTGCACGGTTGATACGTAGCAGTACGAGGGTAGTGCTCCACTTCCCATCATCTCCTTGAGTCCAGACGTATGCATTGCGGTCCACAGAGCAGGTGACGATGCGGTTAGTGTTGGGAGCCCAGTCAATGCCCATGACCTTCAGGTCATGCTCAGCCAAGTTGTTGGTTTGCTTCCAATCACTACCATCCTTTTGGTAGATATGAACTTCATTGTTGTTTGGGGAGAAGGCAATTTCTAAAAATTAAAGATATTTTGTACCGTTTACTAACTAACTAATCACGGAATAATCTATTAAGCTATGTTTACAAAGCGGTAATAAAGGTAAAACTATTCCAAACTTACGACTTCTATCCTTGTTCCATGCATGGCAAGTTATCGGGGCGCATGAGTCACCGAAAGTCAGCGTCTGAGCCATCGTGACGTCCTGTAAACCGACAAGAATACCGTTAACATTCCTAACGCTGCAAAAACCAAAATTATAAGCCGTTGCATTTAAAGAATGTACCTTATACAAAAAATCTCAGGAAGAGAAACACCTAGGGGGTAACACTTGCGATAAGAAATTCGTGGACTCTGGACAGTCAACACGAATTTCCACAATATGATGTTACTGCTGCGATTAAAAGGAATACTTTGCTAAATCAATTAGTGCGCTAAATGCATTAATAGGAATGATATCGAAATCCAAATCTTGAATGATAACACCCAACTCGGCAATAACTATGTACGAATACTACTACGAATGAATGGGTGACACATTGATTGACGTAAAGTAGACTCGTGAATGTGATGGCGATTTTAAAATAAGCTCAAACAGCGTTAGTCATAGCCATGACAGAATTGGCAAAAAGATAAGCCATGAAGATGACGCCAGAGCCATGATAATAAAAGTTTTTTTTTTGATAAATTTCGATTTGGACTTTTCTAAAAAACGAAAACGAGAGCTTTAATAGCTGGCCTTACATAATTAAAAGCAAATCCGATCTTGTCTATTGAACATTTTGACAGCTAGTGGCATGGCATGTTAAAAGATACCTTAATAATCTGTGGTTAAAAGTTGTCCAAGAACTCGCAAAAGAGACCGCTATAAAGAAAATAAATTAAATTGAATTGAAATGCAAATATTTACTGTCATAAATACATTAACTTGATTAACTCTTCTCCAAGTTAACTAAATCTTTCGTCAAAATGTCGGGACGAGGTAGGTGTTTCTGGTTTGATCGCTTTACCTTTACTAGACGCTGTTATATGTTAATTTTTAATTTTAGGCAGGAACCGTAACCGCTGCCGCTTCCAATCGTCCTCTGGGGCTAAGGAAACTACTGGGACTTCGCTGGATGCGGACAGCCCGGTACTGGCACTATTCAAGGCTACTTCGGTAAAGCTGGTCGAGCGACAGGACCGGCACGAGCGGCTTGTAAAGCTATCACGAGATATCACCATTGAGAGCAAGAGAATCATATTCCTCTTACATTCTGCTATGAAGTAAATAAAACCTTTGTCCTACCCAGGGGCTGCATTCCAATTTCTGTTATAATACCGGTAACGTGAGACGTGCGACAGTTTGCAGCAAATTATGTAAATTAATGAAACTTGGTTTAAAACTTTATATTGGCACTAGAAATGAGGATCTGCCGAGTCCTACCAAAATTTAGAGGTTTGGGAGTATGGGCAGGGGAGAAATTTTACTAGGCGAGTGAAGTGTCATTTTTCATCTTTTTTTTAGCTGAATTGAACAAGACCAACCCTTGTTGGAAAAAATAAAAGAAAAAAGTCAAAAGTAGGAGTTAATCACCAAAAACTAGTTTTTTTTTACACTTGGGATGTATGTAATTTCAACACATGTTTTTGCTGATTAAATCCCACTTTTGACTTGAAATATTTTCTTTACATTTTTTGCAGCAAAACCCTTCATTTCTCACAAAAAGTATGGGAATATGGGAGATGAGAATCTCAATTAGTGCAAAAAAATACATGGAAAATGACACTTCACTCGCCTAGTAAAGTTTCTCCCTGCCCAAACCCCTCGATGGGGTCTGCAGATCCTCATTTCTAGTGCCAAAATAATGTTATAAACAAAGTTTCATTGATGTACATATTTTGCCTCCAAACTAAGCTATTTTTACTGTATTATTACAATATCATAATTAAATTGTTGAATCAAATCAAAATTGAGGGTGATATCACAGTGGAATACAGGCCCACAACTACCTGTGTGGCACATTTTATCCTTATCCACTCTGGCTTTTTAGAGAGTGATTTCTGTCGCAAACTATTTACTTAACACCCTTACAAACTTTCTCATTATTAAAATTAGAAGGATATTTATAATACACAATTATTTCAGCAAGGAATCAGCCGAGCAAACCATCATCGAAGCTAATGAGCGAATCCAGAAACTAATCAATGTTCCGCTCAGAATAATTGGTTTGGAGCTAGAGCACAGTCCAGCGTATCTTCACAACCGGGCCGTGACCGCTGGCTTTCAGGAGTTCATAGAAGCCTGGACGTTCTTGACGCTGGTGGAGAAAAAGGAGATTATATCTTGGAAGGATGTGCAGAGTCAACTGACATACAACTTAAAGGGAGAAACGGAGGACGGTTATGAAGATAGGACTGTGGTTACAATGCTCCCACATAATGACTACATGTTGGGTAATTAATAGTTTCTCACAGTGTGATTACGAAATACAAAATGTGTTCCCAAAAAACCTGAGTATTAGAAAAGAGTAATCTTAAAAAGCTAACATAATTGCTAACATAACTGATGATGCCACCACTGCCTTTGTTAGACTGCTCTTAATGTGGTATTAAGTGCTCTGTAACCTGACCTGTAGTCAAAGCCAGGGTATTCAAGCACAATGAATAGTTTAACTTGGTCAATATAACATGATCCTTGTATTTTGTAAACACTATACAAGTAAGGCATCTAAAATTATTAATGTGGGTTTAACATAATTTTAGTCATCAGTCATTGAATTATGTTGGACTTACTATCAAGGTAGTGTAGTGCTCATAAGGAAGTGGTAGTAGTTAATTTAATAGGATCTGTAGCTAATTCAAGTTAAGAGTTTATACTCCTTTGCTTTTAGGTATTGCTGACTTAACTGGAGAGCTAATGAGGAAGGCTATCAACAGCAGTGCAAGTGGAGACAGTGATGAATGCAACTATGCTTGCGATGTGGTGCGAGCACTGTATACTGGGTATTCAGGTCAGTCATCCATTAGAAATAGTCTTGATTTTTATTACATACTACATATACATACTCATAGTGTACTAAAAAAAAGGTGTTGTAATGTATACTCTTTATTCTACAAGAATAAAATTAAAATACAAAACAGGTAATGTTATAAGTTTAACATGTGTATTTACTTATGTGGTGTTCTGTCTGTGGCATTATAGCTCCCAAACGGATGTACCAATTTACGAGGTTTTTTTGAAGATTGCGCTGAATGTCCAATGGCATTATTATTGTGTTTTTTAAGTAACTAAAATATTTTCTTAATCTTCATATTTACACAATTGATATTATAATAATAGCTAGTCCGACTCGCACTTGACCGCTTTTTTATATATTTATAACCGCGACATATGCAGGTCTGTTCGGGTTCGGGCGCGAGCTGGCCCGCAAGCTGAGCACGACGCGCAACAACGTGGCCAAGGTGGAGGCGGCCGTGTACGCCGTGCGCGTGCGCGGCGGCCGCGCGCCCGCCGACTGGGACCCCGAGCGCGACGTGGACGAGGGCTTCTACTGAACACGGCGGCCGGCCACGGCTCACATGCGCCTATTGAAGGGAAATTGAATATAATTGACGAATATACTCCATTAGTCATGAACGCACTTTAACCCTACTATAGTTCAATTATACTTTATCGTATTCTGACAAATTTAAATGTCATGATGACAGTTAAGGACTGCGTATTTCAAGCACACTAAGTAATGCGCATTATGAACAAAAGGAATAGCCTTTTATTCAAGCAGATACAATTACGTGCATAATCGTAAATCCGTGCATCTATCTCTCACCATTCTAAGAGGCCTAAACGCATATTTGGTAATGGTAAACACAATTACTTAAAAATAATGCATTACACGCATAGAAATAGAAAATTTACCGCACTGGGTGCATTGCACTACACTGATTAATAGATAACATTATTAGAGTTTCATTCAATTTCACTTCAATTGTTCGCTGCGCTTGCAGTTTTATATCTCGTGTTCAATTCTTTAGCACCATCATTTTATCGTGTTCGTGTGTTCTCAATGTTTCTGGCTAAAAACTGACGTCATAAATATTGCAAAATATTTTTTTATAATACATAATAAAGGGAATTAGATAATTTTCTACGTCTATCTAGAAGTAGGTAAACAAATAAATAGAGCTATTAATTTGCAATATTTTGGGCTCTACTAGGAAAATGAAGGTTCAATTCTTATATTGTTATGGAACCCTAAAACCTAACATTAACATTCCAATCGTCAGTTTGGAGTCCAAAACAAATTCTATACTTCGCATCTTTAGTATTATAGTGTTTTTATTAACAAATTTTCGATTTCGAGTTAGGTCTCTATAGTAATAAATTCATGACTCGAAGCCGAAAGCTGAATGTTGAGTTAGGTCACTTAACTCACTATGATTCTAAAGGTGCGACTTGTTTTTAAGGTTTGTTGATAAAGCAATAAAAGTGCCTTGTTGGTACCTCTCAGCTTTGCCTCGCGGTACGTAGCAATTATATACCTCTGCATATACTAGCAACTGTTAAATCTTTTACTGTCTGTAGTGTTTTAGGATTGTTAAGGAGCGTCCCTACTGAGAGCATTGTAAATATTAGAGTGGTGTGGACATTGAGCCGAGCATTTCCATGCTTACACACCACTCATTATTCATTCATTACACGCGAATGCTTAGTGAGGACACTCCTGTAGAGCAATAATGTTACATTTAGTATGTAATCGCAGTTGTATTAGTTCAATATTTTCGAATATGCTATTTAGGTAAGGGGATCTGCAATAACAGTCTTCTTGATAAGTTATCTCGACATAGGTTAAGCAAATTAAAAAATAAAACATTAAAATTTCACTGATTTTTAATTAACAAACTGGAGGTGGATGAGCTTGGTAGACATGGTAATTCTTGTTCAAGAAGTGCCGGCCGCTTGTTACGCCATGGTGCCATCAATGATTTGATCCCTCGTTCGCTTGCCATTGGTTCCTTTATTCAAGAAACGAATCGTTCTCCTTACGTCTCGTTAAAATATGACACAATTTGTACGTAGCAAATGTCATAACGGCCCGTAAGAAAAACGATTCGTTTCTTGAATAACGGAACCGGGCATTAGAACCATCTGGTATAATCAGAGACGATGGTAAACGCCCCGATGGAGCTACATTGGTGCCGTAGTTGATGGGAAGCAACTTGTGTCGATCGACACTTTTCCCTATCACACTTACTAGCAACCCGAAATCAGGCCCAGACCCTCAAGCGTCGCAAATAACTATCCTGAGAGGTAACGCAGCCAGCATCATGGGTACAATGCTGCGAACAGATTTATTAGAGGGTGTATTCTCTTTGTAATTGTGTACACAAATAAATTAATTTTTAATAATTCTAGTTTAAACCCTTTAACCGCTTACAATTTTTCATTTTGTCACCGCCGATACGAAGATACACCACGCAGAGTAGGGCTTGAATGAATAATCCATTTTGCGATATAATAGATTTATTTTGTAATAAACTAATATCGTCGGTAAAAGTTTTTATTTTGCCACCCTATCACATAATGACACTACATAATATAATTCAGAACCTTACCATATTAATTTACCCAAGAAATACATATGGATTATCTGTGTTTAAGTATAGACATTCACAATTTTATCATGGTCGCATCACTATAATTTGACATTTTATATCTCTGACGTCAGAAGCGGTCTACTGAATAAAGCTGTTGACAATGTTGACATTACTAGGGAAGCGATTAAATATATTGGAAAATATTGAATGTTAATGATTTTATTGTTGATATATTGTAAGTACTATCTTATTTACTCTTTTTAAACAACATATTTATATAGAAACAAAATTGTGTACCGTAAGGGTACCTAGATATTACAACTATAGTAAGTATATATAATTATTATATAGAAAGTAAGTAGTGGCCTGTCGTATTACCGACATGGTCGTATTACTACCGGTATGACTTTCATATCTCTTACGTAACATGCGGTCTGAAAAATAAGTTATTGTAGTCAGACATCAGTGTAGAGTCGAGCTCCAAGTTTCGTCGATAAAATCGAATTGATCAACGTGGACTTCACGACGTCGATAACGACAATTAAACAATCGTCATTGTTTTGAAAATGTTTGTAACATAAAGCAGCAATCTTCTTGAATAAAAAAAAACTGTGGGCTCTTAGACTAAGTACAAATATTCACTTAATATGTCTTTAGAAGCGTGAGATAGCATCGAGATAAAGTAGGTCATAACTATGTTAATACTATAATCGATAGGTATACCTTTAATAGATAAGTTCCTACTCGTGAAGTATTCAACCATACGAATGATTCCATCACATTACTAGTGTTTCTCAGGTACGATGAGTTCTGTGACAGCCATATTTCGTAATTTCAATCACGATACTCACTTGCGAGGTATTTAAAAATAGGCGATTAAATATTTAAGTTTCTGAACGGCGTCGCTAGGTGTGTAAAAGTGTAGGTAGGTACCTACTTTATATGTAAAGTTGAAGAAACGAGCGTAATACGTTTATGTAAGCTGGCACAGAACTCTTCGTAGCTGAAAAACACTGTAGGTCGAATCAACTTTTAAGGTACTCCTTTTTGAGGCTTTGAAAAAATATTTTTATAAAAAAAATTACATTGTTTGTAATAAAATTGGTATTGTGAGCGAGATAATTCGTTTAATTTTCTTATTTTTGCAGTAGCCACGATGTTTGACTCAAATTACCTTGAAATTTATCAATCTTTGCTCGTAATACAGGCAAAAAATAAAAAGAAGTCTGTAATAAATCAAATTGGCATATTTATTTGTATCGATAAGGAGTACAATTTTGTGCAAGTAACTTATTAAACAAAATATAATTATTATAATAAACGGCAAAACAAGTCCACTGCGTTAGGTACCCAAGTCTTTTAACTAGTTAAAGTTCTAAATAAATCGTCAATTATAACATTTGCTTTGGAAAAATATACTTCTGAAGTGAGACAAATTTAAGGAACAACGAATTAAAACATATTTAACAGAAAAAAAGCTATTAATAATGAAATATCTGCAATATCAGCCAAATTAATTTGGGGACAAGCGGTAACGCAAGAGACATACAAATGGTAACGCCAAAGAATGTATGCGGAATCACCTAAGATCACATAAGGTTTACTAAGCAAACAAAACAATAGCTTTCTTCGTAAAAATAAATGTCAATAGGTAAACACTTTAAAATACCATAAGAGCTGCTATATTTTTATAAAATAACAAGTTTCTTACTCAAAGTAACAAAGCTCTTAATAAAACTTACCTTGAGATCAACTTATTGGAATCATTTTAAACTTAAAATATGATATAGGATACACATAAGTAGAAACAAAATAATTGTTGATATTTTTATTTGGATCAACTTAAACAATCTGCATTCATTGACGAAAATATTGCAAGTGCCCATTTATTTACAATGGAGTGTGTATTATTAGCAACGTAAAACTTAAGTAAGATTCAGTTTATAAAACGTTTATTTTAGATAATTTGAACACGTTCGAAGTTAAATGGAATTAAACCACACCGTCTCCCGCGTTACCGATAACGCAAGAGACATTATCCCCTATGTTACCGGTAACGTAGGAGAATATTTTACATAATATTTAAACTACTACACGAAATATGCGTAAAGTTATATTGGTATTTATATCAAGTCAAAATTAGACAGCAAATGCATATGATTTAAGTACTATTAATATAATTGCATAAACTCTTACCGCAATTAATATCGTAATGCAGCCGACCACCAAAAAACTCACGCACCTTCTTCGACCGCTTGTGGCTCACTGGCGTCGCGTCGAGGCGTCCCCCCGCCGGAATTGTCCTTGAAGGGTCCATTTTGGGCAAACTTAGACGCATTTAGATTGTTGGTGAGCGACGATCAACGCCATCTCTCCAAAAGATTTATGAACTTTTTATGGTAACGCAGCAGACGTCAAGTTTTAAGCATTCTCGGGGACAAGTTTTTAAAAAATGCTAGAAAAATAATTGTAACAGCAATCGAATTGCTTTAAAGTGGATATATTGAATAAATTCATTGCGTTTCTTCTCATTTTTATAAACATGTGTTGTCAAATGATTTAATTCAGAGAAGTTGGAATTGTGACGGTCCCTAGGTTTGAGGACACATGCATTTTGTATGCGAGTACAGTTTTGTCTACTATGTTACCTTAAAAAATCAACTATTTTGTAGTCAAATAGTTCAACGGCGTATAAATATAATGCTTATTGTTGTAATATTATCTATTATGAGTAAAAGTGAATTAAAATTATACGGTTTGTGATATTTTTATTTTTATTTCCTCGGGACACTAAAGGAGTACTTTAAAAGTTGATTCACCCTAAGCGTCTTATAAATCAGACATTGGCTGACTGTTTCTTATTAAGTGTTGTAGAAAAAGTAATGGAATATGGAAATACATATTTCTTTGAAAACTTACAACTAATGGAAATAACAAGTTTTACTATTATTCATTTAATAGTTTTAATCCTTTATGCATACATTAATCTTAATAAATTTGGCGAGAGTGGTAAATATTCTGCATAAACCAAACTAGATCTTAGTCTTATTTATCAGACTGCGAAATGAGCTGGGTATGGTGTGTCTTATATATCAGACTACGACAGTTAAAAGGTTAAGTAGATAATAGGTTACACTAGTTTTTATTTATTCTAATTACTATTGCAGTGTATTTAATGTATTTTTTATCTTTTTCAGAAATGACAGAAAATATTTATTTACGACTAATAAATACATAAGACATGATTATATTAAAAAGCTTAAAAATCTAGAAGGTGATCTGAATATGCAGTCTCAGCAGAGTCGGTAGGTGGTTGCCAATCCTCGCTGCCATCGCTTTGGAACGGGTCCTCTTCCTCAGATTCCGAGCCAGGGCTCTGCTGAGGCAGCGGTTTCCGTGCCCTCTTCCCGGTCACAATGAGATGGTTCGTTGGTAACTCTCGGGAGTCAGATTGATCTGACTTTTCCGACTCTTCGCTGGCCGTCCGCCTCCTCCAACACTTGTTCGCTTTCGTTCTTGGTACTAAAATAAACATAATTCCTTATAAATAGCCTCTGGTTTTAGAACTCGTAATCGTAATCGACACTTTCTCCGTCCGAGCCCTCTACTTGGAAGTAGTCGTCATAAAAGTTAACGGAATGCGCGCTGATGTAGAATAAGTTCCCGCGCCGTTCCACGACCTGGGCTCCTGTTGGAATACAAAAGGAGGTTTAGTGCAGGCGGGCAGGGACAAGTTAAACAGCACAGGAAAGCAAGCAGGAATATAATGAAGGAGGTGGAACTGGTAGGTAGCCTACATCATCGCGCACCGAAATGAACATTAGGCTTGATTTCCTCCTACGCTGACTTCGGTCACGGATGTCGGTCGCGTATGACAAAAAAAAATCGGTGTGATATCGATCGCTGTATTGAACAGCAACTGTTCGCCTATGCTGTGCGCACATGCGTACAGACAACCGGTCAGCTTTGCACTGAGCGCGCGATGGTGGAGTATACGCGGAACCGACGAGCGCGCGCGTGCCAATACACCTGCTGCGGACCACAGCGTCACAGTACGGTCGCCCATACATGGTGTATATTCGTACGCTCCACCGACATCAGTGTAGGACGAAATCAAGCCTTAGAATCAATTAAAAGTAGCTGCCTGTACAAGATTTAGCAGGACTAGTACACAGCCAAGGATAGAACTATGTATACACCAGTCACAAAAAAAAAACAGATCTAAGATATTTTTATAGAAACAAACTATTCATAGATATAATGAAAAACGATTTATGTATGTTTAAATCTGATGTTTCTTCACTTTTGAAATATCGGACCGAATTTAAAATCATAAGGCTGTGTTCTATACTGTGGCCTATATTAGTAAACCTGCATCTGTGGTCGCATCTTAATGTTAAAATTACAGTATAGGTAGCCAAAACTTTAACCACATTCAAATTTAACATCTTTTTAAAAATAAGGAATTATATTTGGTTGTGATAATCGAATAATAAGGTAGCTGGTAGGATTACTTTTTGACATCCACATGTGCATTATATTATGCCTACTTTAAATGTTAGCCATTTGTTTCGAACTTTCGAATAGTACCGAAGAACAGAAAATAAAAATTATTCTTATTCTTATTCTTATTCTTACTACACGGGACTTAATCGCGTTAAGGGATATAGGTATAATTAATTACTAAAATTATCTTAATTGAAAATTATCTCATATTGTATATGTTGTAGAAAACTTATGTGATACGCATGTAGATAAAGTTTTGTATGAGATTGTACGCATAATGAGGCATTAAAACACTCGTGTATTGATGGCTATCTTTATGCTACAGTCACATAAATAAGTATTATATTTGTATAGGCATTTGTCCCACCGCCGACGATGAGCGAGAAGCGCGTAGAATGAGCGATCGAGTATTGAATGTGTTATGGTCGCGGGGTGTACATGTTGAGTATGCTGAGCGAGTGGTGTGTGCGGACCTGGCGGCGGGTGCACGTGCGGCGGGTGCACGTGCGGCGGGTGCTCGTGCGCCGGGTGCTCGTGGCGCGGGCGCGGGTTGCGCCTGCGGCACTGCTCGCCGTGGCAGCACGCGGCGCGCGGCGCGTCGCGCCAGTCCGGGTCGCGGGGGTGGCTGAACCGGGCCTTGTGCTCAGGGTTCAGTCTGCAGGGAACACACTACACTTCACGGTTGAGAACTAACATACACACGAGCTATTAAAATATACCAACATATAAGCCAACATAGATTGGTCCTATCTTTCTACTAAAACCGAATTGAATATCGAGTTTATATGGCCGACATGCGGAGCTTTCTGTCTAATTAGCAGTTAGAAAGGCTTATATCATCCTTCTTGGCCGATTTTAATTTTAATTTCACTTTTGGTGATCTCCTTTACCTACCTAGACAAGATGCATTCGACAAACGCTATCTTATAGAAAATGTATCAAAGTTCAACAGTACGCTAGCTCCTCAAGTAGGCCGCTCGGGCACTTTTACACGTCAAGATACTACCAGCGCTTCCCAAGAGGAGACCACTGCTGAGAAGAAACGCCGCAAGAAACTCAGCAGTGAGTCATTTTTTAAACATATTTCATATTACAATGGTACAACTTAGTCTAGCATTATATAAAGCTACAAGTATTAAATTAAATATAATATCAAATAACAGCTCGCTGGCAGATGCCAAAAATCTTACGGGAGAGAAAGATAGAAAAGACTAAAATAAAATAAAATAGAAACTCTACTTATGTGTATATGAGATGATGCATGATGACCACATAAAAGTTACGACATGTTTTCCTGCATCAACGGTGTCCCCCAGACAAGAAAAAGTAGGATAAAGCTTTTGCATTTCGGGTGTAGGCCATGCATTTTTGTCTGTTAGATAGTCCTCGACCCTATAATACGCTTTAGACATTAACGACCTTTTCAAATATTTTTAAGTGCTGGAAAGGGTAACTTTAAAACTACTTCAGGTAATTTATTATAGAAATGAATGCATTGACCAACAAATGATTTATATACTTTGCGGACACGGAATTTTTGAATAGCGATTTTATTTTTATTTCTAGTATTTAAATTATGTATATCTGAGTTTTTGGTGAAATAATCTAAATTCTTAATAACATAAATAATATTCTCGTAAATAAATTGAGACGCTACAGTTAAGATATTAATTTCTTTAAAAAGTTATCTTAAGGAGTCACGGGAGTTTAAATTGTAAATAGAACGAATGGCCCTTTTTTGTAACACAAATATAGTTTGTATGTCAGCTGCCTTACCCCAAGCCAGAATACCATAAGACATAACATAACACTATGAAAATAACTATAATAAACTAAGCGAGCTGTCTCACCATTAGTTAGTTGTCTAATTTTCCTAACGGCGTAAGCTGCCGAACTTAGTTTACCTGCCAGTGCAGCTATGTGGGGACTCCATTGCAAATTTTTATCTATTGTTATACCTAGGAAAACCGCCTTATCTACCATTAGCCAACACTCGTCATTTAGAAAAATACTAGAATCTACCGGTTTAACATTAGGCAAAGCAAACCTAACACATTTAGTTTTCTTAGCATTTAGTAGCAAGTTGTTACTATTAAACCAATTATATACTTTAACTAGTGGCGTTTATCCTATTGTAGTCTACGGATTTTCTATCTACCTTGAAAATTAGTGAAGTATCATCAGCAAAAAGTACAATATCGCAAAGTTCATCTACTATTGGTGGTAAGTCATTTATGTAGACCAAAAATACCTACTTTCACTGTAGCTCCAACAGATTGCGTTTTGTTTACAACAACTGTTTGAGTTCTATCACTTAGATAAGAAGATATAAGGCTTAAAGCTTTATTGGACAATCCATAATGTTCTAATTTTAAAATAAAGGTCATATGTTCCACGCAATCAAAAGCTTTAGAAAGATCACAAAATATTCCTATTGCGTCGCAAGATTTTTCCCAACTGTTATTATAATAGGTCGGGGCAAAAGTATTTTCGTACTTTTCATACAAAGAAAAAATTTCATTTTATGTATAATTTTTATTTATTTATAATATGTATGTGCCGTTTTGATCGATGACTGGGTAGTGCCATGATCACATTGCTGTAGAAACTTTGAGGTTTTTGACTAAAAAAGTCTGACAGGTAGTTTTCACAGTGTTCTTTTGAGGTTAGCTTTATGCTTCCTAAAGAGTTCTGAAGTGACCGAAACAGGTGGAAACCTGATGGAGCAAGGTCAGGGCTATACGGAGGATGCATCAACACATCCCAGCCAAGCTCTCTCAATTTTTGCTGCGTGGTTATAGATGAGTGCGGTCTGGCGTTATCATGATGGATCACTACGCCCTTCCTGTTCACCAGCTCGGCCGGTTTTTCACAAGGGCTCCTTTTAATCTCAACAGTTGGTGATAGTAGAGGTCAGAATCGATAGTTTTACCCGGTGGCAAGGGTTCATAGTGGAAGATTCCTTTCCAATCCCACCATACACACAGCATCACTTTGATCCGAGTCAGGCAGGGCTTTGCCACGGTCTGTGGGGCTTGTCCGTGCTTCGACCACGATCTTTTTCGCACATTCGTATCGTAAGTGACCCATTTTTCATCACCCGTAATCAACCGTTTAAGAAATGGTTCGGAATTGTTACGTTTCAACAAAGAATCACAAATGGAAACACGTTGCATTAGGTTTCTCTCAGTGAGATCATGTGGTACCCAAATGTCAAGTTTTTTCTCCAGTTCTTCAGGAATGTCGTAGCTACTTATATGTAGATCTTGCTCCACTTTCTCAAACACTGCACTGATTTTATCTGTGACAGGGCGTCCAGAGCGAACCTCATCTTTCACACTAAAATTTCCAGACTTGAAACGCTTAAACCACATTTATTGTGCTAATCTTATTGATACCGCATTAGGTCCGTAAACCGCACAAATTTTATTCGCTGCGTTCGTCGCATTTTTACCTTTTTTGTAATAAAACTTTAAAATGTAAATTTCTTCCGAACATACGTTCATTTTGCTTGCTTGAAAAACAATTGAAAAACGGCGGGAACTATTTTTTTTTTTATTGAATCTTCAGAATGTCAACATTTAATGGTATTAAAACCAGCCAGTTACATTCAGTCAGCCAGAGAGGTTTAATAACTAATAACACATTCAAAATACGAAAATACTTTTGCCCCGACCTAATATATATTTAATGAGTACAAATGCCGAATCAATTGTTGATCGACCTCTTGTAAAGCTAAACTGGTTATTGCTAAATAGTTTATTTCTGTTAACACTTTAACAGAAATAAACTATAATTATATATAACTAACCTAACCTAACCTAACATATTCAGCATTAGTTTCTCAAAGACTTTACTTAAAACTGGTAGTATGGAAATGAGACGGAAGTTCGTTATATCACTCATCTCGCCTGATTTAAAAAGAGGTATGACTTTACTATAAGTATTTCATGAGATCTGGAAAGATCCCCTCTGATATGCAATTATTGTAAATTAATGCTAGATGGGGTGCAATTACATCTATGATATGAAAGAGCACTTTAACTGATGTGCCCCACAAAACTTCAGTCTTTTTTAAAATAAGCGATTTAAATATCTTTACTATTGAATCTGAATTTACAGGGCTGAATTCAAAGTTTATATTACATTTACTGACGTTAGTGCAAAGTAATGATTGAGCTTCAACCGCGGATGATTTAAGACATTTCGTAGTATTCCGGGTTGACAAGTAGCTTATGTGATGATGATAATCCAGGGTGTAAGCTGTCTCCATTTCAAATTTTATCCAAATCCTTCCAGTCATTGCAGCGTGAAGAAGTAACAAACTAACACATACATTTCACATGTGTAATATTAGTAGGATTATTATTTTTCCGAGCAAATAATACTTTCATTTTGAAGCATAAAATCTCATTACCTTGCAGTATATGAAAACTACTGGAACAGACCGAAAATGCATTTTTTTTTATTAAAAAATTCAATGATCGTTTTCTTTACAAGGGAGTGTATAAGACAAAATCCCAAATAAGACAAAATATAAGGAAAATTGAAACAATTAAATTACTGACCTGTAACAATCGCCTCCATATATGCATCGCTCCCGATTGCGCGGTGGGGGGGCTGGTGGGGCCGCCTCGTTCAGATCGTTACCGGGGTCTGGACCGCCCTGAAGTCAATAACAAATCCTGAATAATTTACACCTATACTGCCAATACAGCATATCAAATTAATAGCGAAAGCAGATTCAATCTTCTTCTGCTAGAAATAATGATGCAATTGCTACGAGAGTTAATGTGAGATGACGCCATTTAGATTAGCAGGGCAGTATATTATGTTTTGAACACTTTGGAACAGAAACTTTTACAAATGTTTTTCTTTTAAAAAAAAGCATTGTACTTTGTAGCTCAAATTAACAATAGTAATATATGATCCTCATAAAGGCTGAGACTCACTTGAATGCCAAACAATGATTATGAAAAAGGGAAAAGTTGATTGCATATTATATTTATTAATATTCTTTACAAATATTTTAATTCATTCTCGCTGTACATCACGTTTTAAGTAGTTGGTGTTGCCAGAGCAACACTCAAAGTTGCAAATTTACAAGCACACGCACTTTTAAACTACACAAGCAAAAAGGAAATAAATTTTCTCCACTTTAACCCCCTTACTAATAAACGTTGAGTAACGGTGGTATAGCTATACAATGTTTTGTCCTTATCTGTCATTGTGACATTTGAAATTGTCAGATAAGGACAAAACATTGTATAGCTATACCACCGTTACTCAATGTTTATTAGTAAGGGGGTTAAAGTACAATACGAGGGCTGTTTGATAAGTACCCGTTTTCTAAATATATTAATATAACTGGCTGAAAATAAGTATAGGGGTGGTTGGGGACCATTGGGCAGTAAGGAGGCTCGGGCACAACCTCCAGAACCTCCCGACTGCCCAATGGTCCCCTACCTCCCCTACTACCTTTTTAAGCAATTTTTCAGAGGCAGGAAAATTAAAAAAAAAATGGCGTTCTTTTTTTTTTCTCATTTGACAGCGATTCAGTGAAAGCGTGAACTTAAGATTGTTAAAATGGAGAAAGAACAGTATCGGTCTGTAATTATATTCCTGTTTTTGGATGGAAAAACATGTGATGAAATAAAAGTAAGAATGCAAGCGGTGTACCATGAATGTGCTCCTACTATGACAACCGTCAGATATTGGTATAACGAGTTTAAGCGGGGGAGAACAACCGTCTTTGATGAGGATCGCCCAGGCCGGCCAATTGAGGTGACTACAGACAATATGGTTAGGAAAATTGAAAATATCGTTTTAGCCGACCGCCGAATTAAACTTCGAGAAATCGTTGATGCTGTAAACGTTTCCATCGAGAGGGTTCAACACATATTAGAAGTAGAATTGGATATTAAGAAAGTATTGGCGAGGTGGATGCCGCGTTACTCACAGATGAGCAAAAACGGAACCGACAAACTACTTCGTAGCAGAGTTTGGCCGTGTTCAAACGTAACCCGAAGGAGTTTCTGCGTCGTTTCGTGACCGTGGACGAAAGGTGGGTTCACCACTACACCCCGGAAATGAAAGAGCAGTCGAAGCAGTGGATTTTACCGGGTGAACCTGCTCCAAAGAAAGCAATAACCGTCCCATCGGCTGGAAAGGTCATGGCGACTGTTTTTTGGGATTCCCAGGGTATTATACATATTGACTGCTTAGAAAGGGGGAAAAAGATAACAGGGCAGTACTATGCCAATTTATTGGATGAATTTGACACCGTGTTGAAGGAAAAACGACCCCATTTAAAAAGAAAAAAGTACTGTTTCATCACGACAACGCCCCGGCTCATTTGTCCAGAGTTGTGATGGCTAAATTAACACAGTTACGCTACGAACTATTGCCTCACCCCCCATATTCTCCGGATTTGGCCCCATGTGATTTCTTTTTGTTTCCCAACCTAAAAAAATGGCTTGGTGGTAAGCGATTTGGATCAAAATATGACGAAGTCAGACGAAGTCATTGCCGCCACAGAGGCCCATTTTAATGACTTTGCAAAATCATACTTTTTGGACGGTTTAATGAAGCTTGAGTATAGGTGGAACAAATGTATAGACTTAAAAGGTGACTACGTAGAAAAATAAATGCATTATATACAAAAAAAAAAGTTTTTTTTTATCCAAAAACTGGTACTTATCAAACAGCCCTCGTATATGGTTGGAAGTTAGAACTGAAGAAATATCTTAGAATGCTTACAGCTTGCTGATTGCTAGGTCCAGCTTCATCTTCAGGTTTTGCCATAACCAAAGGGTCTGGCTTAACATCCTCCGGTTCTGTCTTGATCTTCTTAGCACCGACATCACTGTCGGGGCTATGACCTCTTTTTGGTGATGGAGATTTTGGTGCATTAAGTTCCACATTATCATCAGAAACATTTTCGGTAGTATCTAAATTAGAACCAGGCTCATCCTTTACGTTAGCAGTAGTATCTTTATTTTCTGCTTTATCAATTTGGTTGGCGGTTGCACTTGTCTCAGGGACAGCCTCTTTTGATGGCTCAGTGGTAGCTACTTGCTCCTGGTGGTCTTTGTCTGTAATTTAATTGTTAGAAATTACTAGAACTTACTATAAGTGTTTTGAAATTTTAATTTTGCTCTAGAGTAGGACCTATTAACCTATTAACACCTAACGTCAGATATAAAAACACATCTGCAATGCTATTCAAACTCAATTGATACAAAACAAAGTCTCTTTTAATGTTTAACACACCGCTTCTTAAAATACGGTGTCATTGCGTAAACAAAAGACAGGGTCATAGTATCAACATGGCGCCGTTAATGATGCCCCGTAATATTACGCACCGTTAAGCAGCTGTGTGGAGCGCATGCTTTAAAAACAGTATGGATACGATGCATCACTGCGATTTCATACTTTCATACACCGTTTTTGAAGCATTGGTGTAGGTGTACCTCAACTTGTGATGACTGTGGCATCAGTGGCATGACCATTGTCAGCCATATGTGGCGTTCAAAAGGTTGATAGTAGCTAACTTACCAAGCAAGGAAGTTGATTCTGATCTACTCTCATTATCAACAGTTTCATTCAAATCAAAGTCTAATACTTGTGAATTACCATCATCCTGGAAGCCGACATCCGAGTTGGATTTCACATTGCTTTCATTATTATATTGTGTTTTTTCAATTTCATCTTGATTATTTTCTGTTGTTTCATTTAGTTCTTTCTTAATCTGTGCTGATTCATTTTGTTCTTGTGTAAGTGATATGTCAGTAGCTTGGCTGTCTGTTTCCGGTGTGTACTGGAGTACTTCATACCAAAACGAGTATGGTAAAAGCCCAAATCGGTCTCCAGTCACCAGTTTTTCCCTGCACAGTTTTCTTACAACTTGTGGTAGTTGTGGTTTTTGTCCACCTTTTTTTACTGTGTAGCAAGGATTTTGGTGTAACTAAAAACCAATTTATTTGAATAAGCATCTCAAACAGACAAATAGGCATATTCGGGATTTGGGATATATTTTAATTTAAAATGATTTTAACTTTTCTATACTTTTTTTACTGTACCATTACATTTAAAATTAATTTAGAGTGTAATCTTAAAGATGTAGCAAATACTAATTATAATGTAAGTAGGTATTTTATAAAATATTAGTGAGTAGTGACATCCTTACCGCTTCAATGGCCACATAATGTTCAGTTATTATAAGATTACCATGGTTCCTTGATACCCGCTTATCTTCACACTAAAACAGTTAAAGAATCAAGATTAATTTCAGCTAAACAATCAAGATTAATTTAAGGGAAAATAAAATCAAACTAGCCATAATTACTCGATGAATCAGCGGTCGGTATAATCATGCGCAAAAAATATACGGACAAGTCGAGTCTTGTTAGCATGACTTATTATTATAATAATATTATATTAATAAATCAACTTTACTCACAGTTTACTATTAAAACACCAATGAAATTATAATTTCTTCACGTAACTTACATTAAGAAACTTTCCTCTCCCGATCAAATGGGAACCGAGTGGAAGCTCAATTTTATTGGGCTCCTCGGCATCAACCCGCACTAGTTTAAACACCATTTTAACTAATCAAACATGCATTGGTTGAATAATAACCCAAATCTAAACTTTGTTGTGGGGAAAAACCTTAAAATTGAACGTTAACTCCATCCATTTGCGTTTTTCACTTAACAGTCAATTCGACACGCACGATCGATATCATAGACATACCTTAATAATCTGTGAATCTGTGTCATAGACCAAGTAGAGATAGAGAAATCGTTATAATAATTATTATTATAACGAGAAAAAAAACACACAAAAAGCGTTTTGATACCACTTGTTTCTCTACTTTGAATAATTTAATGATATCATTAACTTAAAAACGCAAATATTCACTACAACATTGCAATTATTCCATGTTGAAAAAAGTCAAAGGTTTTTTCTGCGTCAAGTGATTATTTTATACGTGAAAGATTCTATGCAAAATCTAAACGCCACTACATCTGTTACTTATGTTCTACCTTGATGTTCAAACCAAAAGAAAATCTGCCTTGATGTAAATAAATTGTAAATAATTTGGTCTGTGTGGTGTCTTCAACACAATGATGAAAGGTTCCGGGGTGGGGTCGCCGCGGTCGTTGTCGGGTCAGTTGTACAAGTACACCAACGTGGTCAAGGGGTGGCAGCAGCGCTGGTTCGCTGTGGATCCTGAGACAGGAGTGCTGTCTTACTACTTATTCGACGGGCCAGGGGACACCGTGCAACCCGGACAGCCCGCGAGGGGAGAGGTAAATAATAAGAAAATTTAACTTTGTTAAAAATATAGCGTTAGTTAATGCTGTTAGAGAGACGTTTTCACTATAATATACATTTTTTTAGTTAGCTGCGCATTCACAGGCTAAGATGTATGTTGGTCGCCAGTTTTTAACCTGTGTGTGTGTCTGTCTGTTGAACCGTAGCTCTTAAACCTGTAAACCATTTGTATGTGTTATTTTTAAGCAGGTTTTCTAGTGGTGGGTCATAGCCAGGTTTCATGAAAAACGGTTGGACTCTTTCAGAGATAGCTCTGAAAGAAGGGGTCAACATTATATTGGGGGTTTTTATGTATCAAGTAGTTATTAACTAGTTAAACTAAACTAAAATAATAAGTACAGTTCTTATGGAAGCCAAGCGCTCACTTTTGACTTGTACAAAATATTTCTTAAGTATATATAATAGATAAAATGGAAAGTCCAAACTTTCAAAGATAAATAATACCTTAAAAGTCATTAGAAATGTTTTTGTAGCTATATGGTGCAATATTAAAAATTAAAATCATTAGTTGGCCTTATTTATTCATAATAACAAGAAATAATTCGATTTCCAAGCTTACATTAATAGAAAAAAATATTTTAGTCTCATCACTCAGCAATTCTGAGTTCCACTTTGTAACCTTTTCAAAATATTATTATAAATTAGGTATCAAAGGTATTGTTAGCGGTTTGTTTGTTAACTTTAGGAAACATATTGATTGTCCAATAATATTTTTTATTATTACATAAATTAAAGTAAAACATCCTTAATTTAACATTATTGATCCACTTTGTTACTTTTCCTTCGTTTTTACTTTGTGTAAATACTTTACTTGATAATATTTTTATGGGATATATTTTTTAAATAATATTATACTCCTTTTATTATTAAATTTCTTTAATATTGCCTTACAATATTGAATCATAAGCTCAAGAAAAAATAACAATCGTAATAATAATCTAGGACAGTTACAAAATAGAACAGTGCGGTAAGAAAAAGGACTATGTTAAGCTGAGTTCACAAAGGTATTATTTTCCTTGAAAAAAATATTTAAAATGATAGCCCCTAGTATCGTAAATTCAATATGAGTAAATTACGATAGTGCCATGTATTTAGTTTTGGAAACATTGATCGCAAATGTAATCAAGGGTGTGAACTTGGCCAGTACATCAACCATCTTTTTCCACATGTCGAGAAGTTACGGTCATTAACTTAGTGCGGTCTGTGCCGGTAGATCGAGAGCTTTACCAATATTTTTGTATACATATAAGCAAACATTTGATTCTTAGGTATCTTTAAACATCTAGAAAAAGACTAAGCTGGCTGGGTACACCCGAAAGTATAGTATGCACATGCCTACGAAAAAAGCAAAAAAAAAACCGATTAGGAAACCATGCCGTTAAATGAAAATGTAAGAAGCTAGCAAAGAAACAAAAACCTTGTCAAACATTGAAAAAAAAAAGAGGTTAAACATTAAAGTAAAGAAAGTCAAAACCGTGTTAGTAATTTCCGTTTAAATTTGACATTCTTGTAAAGCGTTGCATAACTTAGGTGAAAATAAGTTCCGACCCCAGTACATATACCATATTATTACAGGAGAAAAAAGTAGTAAGTACAATAAAGCATTAAATAACAAAAATGCCAACAACCCAATTGTATATTAATTACGCCATCATAAATTTTATGGCCTTAAATTCACCTTGATAAACTCGCCTTTATACTTCCATTTTATAACTTTCTCATTCCGCATATACATAACCCAACAAAATGGAAGTAACGTTTTCATGGTTCACGATCTAAAAATTCAGTTTTCAATTCATTTATTACACTGTTTCATGATATTATTAAAATGTTTAGTTTAACCGTATGTCAAACTATGTCAAATAATTGAATTACAAAAATAAACAAAAGCTTACCTCTTTAAATCACTGGTTACAAAGCCGAATTACAATTTTACGTGGTAACGCTTTGCAATGTTCAACGCGTCTGGCGGTAGAATTCAAAACAGTGGCTCTTTTTTAGGGTTCCGTAGCCAAATGGCAAAAACGGAACCCTTATAGATTCGTCATGTCTGTCCGTCCGTCTGTCCGTCCGTATGTCACAGCCACTTTATTCCGTAACTATAAGAGATATACTATGGAAACTTTGTAAGTAGATGTATTCGGTGAACCGCATTAAGATTTTCATACAAAAATAGAAAAAAAACAATAAATTTTTGGGGTTCCCCATACTTAGAACTGAAACTCAATTATTATTTTTCATCAAACCCATACGTGTGAGCTATCTATGGATAGGTCTTCAAAAATGATATTGAGGTTTCTAATATATATTTTTTCTAAACTGAATAGTTTGCGCGAGAGACGCTTCCAAAGTGGAAAAATGTGTGTCCCCCCCCCCCGTAACTTCTAAAATAAGGGAATGATAAATGTAAAAATAATATATGATGTACATTACCATGCAAACTTCCACCGAAAATTGGTTTGAACGAGATCTAATAATTAGTTTTTTTTTAATACGTTATAAATCGTAAACCGCATTTTACCTTTCATTCAATCAACTTCAATATAATAAAGAATAAAGAAAAACATTTATTTAGATGTATAGTGGTACGGAACCCTACGTGCGCGAGTCCGACTCGCACTTGGCCGGTTTTTTTTTAAAGTGGCATCTTGCGTTAAGTGTTGCCAGAATGCAGAATTTGTCTCCTTTTTTGGGAGTTTTATTGTCGATACCGTAAAATCATGGTTACAAAGGTGGAATTCCACTCACGTTATAAATCGTAGGACATGATATAATTAATTATAAATAATACAAATGGAGTATTTAAAAATATTGTATACATATATATATTTTTTTTATTGTATCATGTCTAGGACGCGTAAATTAATCTGGGTCTTTAAAAATCTAAGATACGTAGCGACTAAAACACTTCTAATTCAAATTTATGTGACTCTGGCACAGTCCGTCATAGCTTATTGTATACCGGCCTGGGGTGGGGCAACAAAAACTAAATTTCTTGAACTGGAGAGGGCTCAAAGGTCCCTTCTTAAGGTAATGCTCTTCAAGCCATTCACATTTCCAACTAGTGACCTATACGCTGCCTGCGATCTACTCAGTGTCAGGAAGTTATATATATTGTACGTAGTCTTGAGTAGACATAAAACCACACCATACAAACCCGTTACTGCTGTTGCTAGAAGGAAACCCAGTGTAATCAAAACTCCGAGGGCGAGGTCAGCCTTTGCGAAGATTCAATATGTAGTACAATCAGCCATGCTTTTCAATCGCATTGATAAAAACCTAAATATCTACTCTTTTAGTTTTCGTGAGTGTAAATGTGTAGTTACGAAATGGCTAAATTCCCTAAACTACAGTGACACTGAACTTTTATTAAAATAACTTCAGTCTAAACGCATAGGAAACAATCAGGTGTAAATGGCTATGATGAGAAATAATGCTTGCGCTGATCACACAATTCCTTGCCCACAACGGGAATCGAACCCAGGTCCGCTAGCTCTGTTATGTATATAGGGGTATTGTTAACACACAAACACACACACACACACACACACACACACACACACACACACACACACACACACACACACACACACACACACACACACACACACACACACACACACACACACACACACACACACACACACACACAAACACACACACACACACACACACACAAAACAGTCATAAAAAGTTTGTTTTAAAGTAATTTTATCTTATTATTATTCCGTATATTTATTTTATATCTGTACAATTAGGTTTTTTACAGTGAATATTCAATTATAAAAGTAAAATAACAATACTAATATAAAAAATAAACATTATAAAAAACCTAACCTACGAATGCCGCCGGCAGCGGGGCAGGGCTCAAGCTACCGGTGGTTAGGGCTGCAGAGAGAGGAACCTCCTCACAATACGTGCCGTGTCGAGGAGTACTGCCTTCTGTATCTGGCCCTTGATCCAGCCATCTAGCGAGAGTTTCTTGAGGTGTTGGTCGAGACTCTTCGCTATAAGACCGTTTGCCGAAACAACTATTGGGACAATGATCGTCGAGTCAACATCCCACATGGCGGTCACCTCGTGAGCCAAGTCAAGGTACTTGCTGAGCTTGTCCTTCTCGGCCTTCACGAGGTTCTCATCATGCGGGATGGTGATGTCGACGAGCACTGCCCGGCGTTGAGATCGATCTGTCAAAACGATATCAGGCTTATTGGCGACAATAGTCCTGTCCGTGATGACAGATCGATCCCAATAGAGCGTAGCACGACCATTTTCGAGAACTGGCGTCGGTGTGTACTTATAGTACGGCACTTCAAACTCAACAAGACCGTATTGAAGAGCTAGTTGCTGATGGATGATCCTGGCCACGAGGTTATGTCTGTGCAAGTACTCACCATTGGCCAAATGCGAACAACCGGAAATTATATGTCTGAGGGACTCGCCGGGGCAACGACATGCTCGACAAATGTCAACCGTGCCATCCCTCAGAATATATCTCCGGTAATTATTCGTCATTATGACCTCGTCAGCAATTGCACAGACAAAACCTTCGGTTTCCCCAAAGAGGTCACCGAACCGTAGCCAGTTCACGGACGCTAAAAAGTCTACGTCGGGCCTTGTTAGGGCCCGGTAGAAGCGTCCGTGTAGCTCCTTGCTCTTCCATACGTTCTTGCGGTCTTCAGTGCTCAACACCGCTGGTCTGCGCCAGTTCTCGTTTGCCAAGGAGAGAGGCGTGAGGCTTCTGTCTACTGCAACCACATCACGATGCATCCCACACTCAGTGCGAAGAAAATAATCCCTGAGATTGCACACCTCGCGGTTGTGGAGATTCTTAGCATTTAAAATGCCTCGACCTCCACATTTCCTCGGGATGTACAATCTCATAACAGATGAGCGTGGGTGCAACATGCGATGTGATTTAAGCAGTAGACGGACCCTCCTATCCAGGGCGTCCAGCTCAGTCTGAGTCCACCTTAGTATGCCAAAGGAGTATGTGAGCAGCGGCATCACCCAGCCATTGAAGGCGCGCACCTTATTGCCACCCGACAAAAGACTGTTAAGAACTTTTGTCAAGCGACAGAAGAAGCGTTCCTTCACTGACTGCTTGATATCGCTGTCCACAATACCTAAAGACTGTGACATACCAAGGTATTTGTAGGTTTCAACTTCGGAGAGAGATCTGAGAGTCATTGTCTCTGAAAGCTGCAAATTCGAAGAATTTACAACTTTCCCTCGTTGAACATGCATGACCGCACACTTATCTACACCGAATTCCATCTTGATCGCACTACTAAAGTCTTGTGTGATTTTTAATAGTGCGATAAGATCTTGGCGCTTCGATGCAAACAGTTTGAGGTCATCCATGAACAATAAGTGGGAAATGACTTCAGCCTCTCTACGAAGTCGATAGCCAAGCCCGGAATCCTTCAGCAAAGAGCTAAGAGGATTCAAGGCCAGGCAAAACCACAAAGGACTCAGACTGTCACCCTGAAAGATGCCTCTTTCAATCCTTATCAAGTTAGGCAAATCAGAAGGGACGTCTCGACCACCTGGTTGACGAAGGACTGTGACCCACTGCCTCATACACACACCTAAAAAGGATCTCAAAGTTGCATCAACTTTATACAACTCTAAGATCCTGTCGAGCCATGAGTGAGGCACCGAGTCATAAGCCTTCTTGTAGTCAATCCAAGCAGCCGAAAGGGCCGCCCTGTTTCGCCTGACTTGCTGACAAATGGTCATGTCTATGAGGAGGAGCTCCTTAGTACCGCGGGACCCAACCTTACAACCATTTTGAGCGGAAGCCATAACGTTGTTTGCAACAAAATGTGCGTTTAATTTTGTGCTCAAAATGGACGTAAGGAGCTTGTAGATGGTAGGCAAGCATGTAATGGGTCGGTAGTTCTTTGGGTCCGCGGTACTACCGGACTTGTAGAGCAGGAAGGTAACACCAGTTGTTAATAAAGGTGGCAAGGAACCGATCTCAAGAGCATTTTGGAATTGCGCTGCTAAACACTTATGTGAGGCTTTGAACCATTTAATCCAGAAGTTATGTAATCCATCCGGTCCAGGACTTTTCCAGTTCTGAGCCACTCGGATTGCACAACCTACGTCTTCGAGGCAGATGGTAATAGGCCCCATTGGTTCAATAGCCTCACACACATTCATAGCTATTCTTTAATTTAGTATCAGTAAAACAGCAATAATTATAATTTATATTGGCCACAATAATCTGTAAACACAAGTGCTTGGTTAGCGTAGGACAAGCCTGAAATGGGGTTGCTCAACTTTTCATTATATTTTTTTAACAGAAAATTTATTTTCCACCTTAAGGGAGACACCTTATTTTTATAAATTATAACCCAAATGATGAAATTGCATTTACAGAATTCCTAAAATCCGTTTCTGTATTTGGGAATTTCCGTTTAAAGTCGCGGACAGGTCAAAACTTGGTTGGATTACTTTACGGAAAAATGCCCAGCTATGGATAAAATCAGATGTGGTCAAATCTAAACTGTAAGATTTTTAATGAATATTTCAATATAGGGGTTTATCTATGGGCGAAAAATCCATTCCTCAAGTCTATGGGAAGTTTATGGGAAAAATTGTTTTAGATCTGTGTGACACTAGTTCTTCAAGGTATATTGCCTTATACAACAAAGTACAATGGAAAAGCTTGGATGAGACCTATGTCAATGAACACTCTGAACCAATGAGGGACATAATAATAACAAAACACTTTCGGGAACACCCTAAAATGTCATATTATTTAATTCCGAATTTGAAATTACCGATTTTCATAAACCCGAATTTTTACAATTAACCGAAAAAGTAAAAGGCCGAATTATCAAAATCGCGAAGCGCCTAAGCTACGCGGCACAGGATTACAATATTTTATAAAGCGCTTATTTGAAATAAAAAAATATAGAAAATTCGGGCTGCTAAAATTTCGGTATAATGAATATTCGGAAAAATATTTCTCGGCATTTTAATAATTCGGAAATGTGAACGTTCGTGATTTTAAAAACTCGTGATTCTGATTCGAAAATTTCTAAATCGGAATTCTGAAATTCGTGTTTATCAAATTTGGAATAAAATATTTCGAGATTGTGTAGTGTACCCAACACTTTCACTGTAACAAGCTTCAGAAAATTAAAAACTATTTACGTTTAATAAATAATGCCCTTATTTTAACGTATTGGCTGCCAATTCCAGGCACAGCTAGCTGCAGCAGTGGTGTGCCCGAGTGACGAGGACTCTCGCACATTCACCATAAACTGTGCTTCCGGGGACATGCTGAAGCTGCGCGCGGCTGACGCACGCGCACGCCAGGAGTGGGTCAACGGGCTGCGTGCCATCGCAGAGATACACACCAAGGTACTTGAAGAATCTCTGTTAGGCTGCGGCTCTACTGAGGCGGAGCTGTGCCAATATTAACCAATACAACGCGTATGTGGTCACGTCGACCGCGCCTCACGCACGTTAGTAAGATTTAATATTGGCACAGCTCCGCTCCACTCTGCTTGTCTCCACCTGAGTGGACCCGCAGCCTTAATACAATGAAATCGAGGCTGTTTGCTATAACATTTAATATTATTACACAACTGACATGACAGTCACACAGCATACACAACATAAAACCAACCATATATTACAGTACTATACTCTTATTTCTGACCCCCAACAAAAAAAAAGAGGGCTATTATATTATAAGTTTAACATGTATATCTGTGTGTTTGCCATGTGTGTGGCGTCATAGTTCCCAAAGGATGGGCCGATTTGAATGCGGGTTTTTAGAAGGCTAGTGTAATCAGGAAGGATCTTACCTTGCTTGGTTTTAAGGGGCTTCTAAACGGGCCATGTTTTGCTGCAATTTGTGGCCGGCAACTAGTGCTATCTTACTCTTACTTCGTATGTTAGAGCAAGATGCGTATAGTTGCCGGCCACACATTGCCGTGAAAATGTTGCTCGTTTAGAAGCCCCCTTATGGCAATACTAGCTATTGCTGGTGACTGTCCGCGAGTAGTCGTTTATCGCTGCTCCCTCGGCAGAAGGCACTGGTCCTACCGCCGAGATAAGCGGGAAGCGAGTACAGCCAGCGATCAGATATTAATATTTGTCACCCTTTTCTTGACACGGGATCTATTTTTTTTTTCGAGAAACTAGTGAAAAGAGTTGTCCCCGGTAGTGAGAACAGCCAGCGATCAACTATTAATATACGTGTCTCTTTTACTGACAGGGGATCTTTATATTTTGTTCCTTGTCGCTTCCTCGCCCTTGGTGCCAGTGCCTAATGTCCAATTTTCCGGGCTAAAAACTATCCTATGTCCTATTCCAAGACCTAACCTATATTCTGTGCCCAGTTACATCCGATCCGTTCTGTGGTTGAAGTGTGATTGAGTAACAGACATCCAAACATCCAAACTTTCTCAGTGATAATATTAAGTTATGTTGTGCCGTTTAAGAATTATCACAAAGAAGCTCAAAAAGAAGGGGTTGCCATTATAGGGGAGGTTTTTATCTTTTTGATTGTGATAGCCATGATGATGGTCCATGAATAGACAAACCAAATATGTAAATGATACAATTACTGTGCCATTCACAGGCGATGGGTGCCAACCCTCCCCTGCAGCCGCGGGAACAGCTGGCCGTGCACGGAGCAATGGCCTCTGCGCGGCAGCAACTGCAGCAGACTGAGCTCAGGTACTGTTGTTGGTATAAGATTAAAGCAAGGGTCTAGGGCTGATAATAATCATGACTATTAAAAAATCGTTATTTATTTCGGAACACTGCTTGTTGAACTACTTAAACAAGAAGAAGGTACCAAGGTTTATGTGGTTGTATCTCGTCATATTATCATCCCTTGATAAGCCTAGAGGAGTCCCCACTGTTGTTGCCAAGAATCTCTTTCATTTCTTTCACCTGATATTTACTTAACTTTTGAAGTATAATCCTTTCAGTGACGCGTCACTCGCGAGGTGCATAGAATCCTCGGACTCGCCGTTTCCCCACACGGACCCAGACCTACTTCTGCTGAAGGTGAGGAGCCACGTTAAATATAAACATACATAAAACGTCGGGATTGTTCGTCTGGACACTTTTTAAACGTGAAAATCGAACAGTTTAATAGTACATTATGATACAAGTGTGCTAAGTTGACCATTGCATACAAGGCGCTATTGTGTGCGCACGAGCGAAAGCGAGTGCGCCACAAGAAAGCCGCGTATATTATGGTCACAGGCACACGTGTTACATACGACGTTTTTCAACACACTTGCGAAAAAAAAACAAGACTTCATTTAGTCAAATTTTAATTAATTATTAAAACAGTTGGTAAAATTACAATTTGCCGCATAAAAACTGTTTGTTGCTAAGAAAAAAAAAGGGTATAACCCGACTAAATTATATCGCTTCTTCTTCGTACTTACAACTTCGTACTAGGCTACAAATGTAAATTGTTTGGGTTAATAAACTAAAGGCACTTGTGCGTAATATACTGAAAAAGCACGCGTGTTTAATATCTAGGTTTATGAGCCAAAAATCGGTGGAATAAAAAGGTCGTTTTGAGCAAGTATGTTGAAAAATCTATTATTCTGTATGACAGTTGACTAGGAGCTCATCACGCGAGCAGATAAAAACTGGTACTTTTAACTGTGCACAGGCGACGAGCGCAGCGAGCATGCAAGTTTTGCTGCAGTGCCTGGGCATACTGCACCGACAGCAGTGCGCGCCCGCCAATACCACCCAGTAGCATCCCACACTCGCCGACGAGCGCGCCGGCCAATTGTCAACCGGCGAGGTACAGTTGCGCGCGGACGACGAGCGAAGCGAGCCTTTAGGTTATGCAGCAATGAAGGCATGCCAACACCCAGTATCCTTGACACTCGCTGACGAGCGCCACGGCCAGTTGTCAACCGACGGGCTTCAGTCGTGCGTGGAAGACGAGCGCAGCGAGCATCCATATTCTGCAGCAGTGCGCGCCTGTCAACACCCCGTAGCCTTCACACTCACTGACGAGCTTAGGTCGTGCGCAGACGACGAGCGCAGCGAGCATGCAGGTTCTGCAGCAGTGCGCACCTGTCAACACCCCGTAGCCTTCACACTCACTGACGAGCTTCAGTCGTGCGCAGACGACGAGCGCAGCGAGCATGCAGGTTCTGCAACAGTGCGCGCCTGTACACTCGCTGACGAGCGCGCCGACTAGTTGTCAACCGGTGAGCTTCACTTGTCCCACGTGCTTAGACTTCTGCAGTTTACCTGTTATATGCAGTTTTTTTCCCAAAATTAACGGCACCCAGAAAATTATAAGTACTGTCCGTGCGCGCATAAATGTCGACTAACGTACTAAAGTAACGACTCAAGCTCGCCGGGTCAACGACACCGGACCAAAGCATGTCGACGAGAACAATGACGAGATTTTATTAATATATTTCAAGTTCCAATTTACTGGGTTCTAGATTTCTAGAGTTATTGTTTATACTGTGAAGGTCCAAGGTCAAGTTGTCCTTGATCGAGTTAAACTTAAAATTATTGTCTGTGTAGCCAAATTAAGTGAATTAGAGTTGAGAAGACGACTTGACTTGGTTGAATTGTTATTGGTGGTTGTTCCGTTCGCGTAGAGTAGGTATTAGACTGCTCTCGCACAGCAACGGTATGAATTCGTACCGTTCCTGTTTTACTGTAAGCAGTGCAATATTGTTTTACCGCTTAGGCTAGGCCCTGCTTACATACCGACGCGTGGAGTGGTAAAATTCTACCCCTAACATTCCGACACGTCAAAATTAATTATTGTTAATCAAAATCCTTCGTGGAATATTTAATTTGTTGTTTTGTAAGTTGTTACTGTGTTGAGTCAAATGTAATATGTAATGGTTTGATAGTGGAGTTTAACGGAGTGTTTGCTCAGCGTCAGCAAGAATGGCTGCGGTTGCATTATGAAAACACTGCCGAAAGGAAATCATGGAATCAGCAGACTGTACAATATTGGAGGGCAGACAGTAAGCTGCAAAATGTTTTTCTAATGAAACCGCATGCTTAAGGGTCTCCCCGGTGCCCTTTCATTTCGCCAAACTGATACATTTTCCAACTCTTTCATTTGCGCAAATGCTTATTTTTCCAAATCTGTAAATATTTCAGGATTTATTTCAGAACCATCGTTTAGAATCATATAGGTCAGGTTAGGTTAGTTTTTAAAAAATCCTGAAATATAGGACGATAGTTTTAGGACAACAAAAAAAACATTTGCCTAAACGAAACAGTTGGGAAATGAATCAGTTTGGGAAACGTTCTGTTCGCACCGCCCAATCCGGCCGGGCCGATTGACGTTTGTTTCGCTCTTATTGCGTAGACATAAAGAGTTTTTTGATCAGCTAACGCCGATTACGCGTCTATAGATGTGGGGAGACCCGGGGCGTAATTAATATAAGAGTTCAATTTAATTGTGAGTCGGGGTAGGGATGGGGTGCGGGGGTGAGGTACGGTCAACAACTTTAATTGTTGAGCACCTATAGAACCACTATAGAACACTTGCACAGAATAAGTAATATGACACTGTCGCAGAAATACAATCGTTAATTTTGTCGTAATTTATTTGTAGTTAATTTACATAATTTATTTTATTTTTATTTTTAGTTTTCCCAACTGATGAATCAGCATCTGTTTCTGGAAAAACATTTCTACCGATCACGTGTAACTTCCAACCTTGACACTGGCAGAATTGTCCCACTGGACAGTAGCCATTTAACAAAGAATTGAATTGAATTAAAGTTGTTGACGGGAGGCCATTTGCAACGTTAATAGATGGGGCGGATGTGTAATATGTTTTAGTTTTGTATTTTTGTGTAAGACTTGGACTTATATCGTGTATCTGGCATCTTTCTTCTCGTTTCAAGTGGACTCGCAATGGTGAGGTTAAAACTATCTTGGCCTCTGTCCTACAAATAACCGTACAACGGTGCCCCCGATCTTCCTAGAGAAGATTGAATTGTATTGTATTGCTATATTGATTTATACTTATATATGTATACTTGACACTGGCGAAATCACTTCATTGTGGAAACGCCATATCCCCGCGGTAGTAGCTGTAAAAGTCGCTGCGGGGCAAAGAAAAAAATTGACTATACAATAAAGCTACTAGTCACCGTTGCCCTCTCCCGCACCTCAGGCATACCCTGGCTATACAATCAAGTTGTACGCCGCTATACAGTGCTGGATTAACCACGTAGCAAGAGTAGCAAATACAGGCCCCGCGCATTGGGAGGCCCCGCGCACATGCGTCTCCTTGTCATGTATTTCTACCTTTGTTTTATTTATCACACTAAACTTAAGGGCGTCTATATAGAAGTTTCTATGGGCTTCGCGCGGTCTTAATCCGGAACTGCGCCTATATCTTAGGATTTACTACCTAGGTCTGGTTGTAGACCTGGTCTATACGTATTGTCTACCATTGAAAAAATATATTTGTGAAGCCATCTGCTATAAAAATCAGTTTGAGTTGATAATTAAAAATATATATTTTTTATTGAAAACGGTTTTTAATTTATGCGGCTTTACATACTATTTTATAATCCGCGGCACGTAAGTAAAAAGTGCGCAGACGTCGATTTTAGGGCCTCACCTATGGTGAAGGCGGGGCGTGGGGCAACCGAACCTGCGCAGAGCGGCCATGTTGGTTTTTACTTACGTGCCGCGGATTATAAGTAGATTAAAATACGTCACAGTTTTCTATTTAAACAGTTTTTACTTTAGTGAGAACCTGACATAAAATTAGTGCCCTGATGATTGGCAAGGGCTCCCGTTGACCTCATACAAGGTAATAATATGAATATAAATATAGTTCGACGATTATATGTATTGTTGGGTATCGGCTGGCCTAAACAATATGCATTCTGCAGCGATAAACCACCGAATTCTAAGACTTTGGGAAAACTCACTAAGTTAAGTTAATATACATACCTACCTAATATGAATAAAGTTTTCCCTTTCAATAGACGACTTAGGTACCTATAGCATAACATAAGCTGCTTCGAGCGCATTTGTCAATGACATTAGGCATTTGAAATGACAATTAAATATACGTTTTTTTAAATCGGAACTGGTTTGCAGAAATATTAGTAACAGTACTGATTTGTTTACATCTTTTGTCATTTCTATTGACCTCGACTTAGGTAAAATTAAACTTCGGCATGATCGATCCCTTAACGCGATAATGGTGGGAGCAAACAACATTGAAATGTGAGCTTTGATTTGCGTTAGTAGGTAGCACATTAGTAGGTACCATAATTATTTTTTCATATCACCTACTCGGAAAGGGGACTTTTCTTCCCTGCTAGGAGGGATCAAAGTGGCACTTTTCTGTTCAAGGACATTTTGTTGCCAAATTTGATGATTGTTGTTAAGTGCGATAATTTCCTGTTGTTAAATTTGATAATTTCAGCATTTCTAGAATGTGTGAATAATTTCATCACTAAGATCTTTTATTTTCCTCATAGGTGATGTGAAAAGCAGTATGTGTCACACGGTAGCAAAATTATTTCCACCTTGGGCGTTAACACTTGAATCCCTCACTACGCTCAGGATTCTATTTTAGAATCCCTCGCTACGCTCGGGATTCAATTGTAGAATCCTTCGCTTCGTTCAGGATTCAATGTACGCCCTCGCCTTAAATATGTCATTTTGCTCCCTTGTGACACAATCTACTATTAAATTAACGTGAATACAATAACCGGGCGTTCAGTGCCAGCTTTAGCACTACCAGCGAGATTCAACGGCACGGCGCTGGCCTCATGTCGTCCACTGAAAAATGGTTCGAGATTATGGATCCGGTACGGAGCGGTTATGTCTGCGCCAACCTTTAGAACTGTAAATGTTAATATAAAATAGGTAAACTTTGTATTTTTTACAATTCGAAGCTAAAAGTGGAACAGACTAGGAGAGCGAGAGGAGGACACGACAAATCAGAGACCCTACTTTGAAAATCGAAGTTCGAAGTTACGTTAACTACATCCCTCTCACTCGTCATTCGAGACTAAACCGAGAGAAAGAGATAGAGCTAACGTAACTTCGAACTTCGATTTTCAAAGAAGGGTCTCAGGAAGCGATGTAGGATTCCAAATGGATGTGCGAGTAAAGCCCTTACACACTGCCGGCGATACGATCCCGTAGTACATAGTCTGTCTAATGAAAACAGAACCTGAACAAACGCGGCAAATTCAAAAAAACCTCATATGTTGTTACCGACCAAAGTAGGGATAAACTATTTTGATACTTTTCTTATTTTCTTTATTTTTTTGGGCGCGAAGGAAGAGAAAACGCCTACTTCTATTATAATTCATAATAATTCATAATTCATTTATTGCATTTATGGGTTTTACAAGGTATTAAGGCTAAACATGGTTCCAACATAAACCCTGTTAGGGCACAGCAATAACAGTTAAACTAATTTAAACTTATTCTTTATAGTATCGATATAAACACATCATTAATTATTCCTTATAGCTAAAAAACTCTTGTAGGCTATAAAAACATTTATTTATTAGGAATTTCTTTAATTTATTAAAAAACATAGCCTCCCTATCTATTGCTTTTAAATCTCCAGGAATATGATTGTACACTTTTACAGCCATATGGCGTGTACCCGTATTTACCATTTGTAATTTTGTAAAAGAACTGACCAGTTTGTTTCTTTTCCTCAGATTTTGAGATCTAGGGCAATTGTCCCTTGTCTGTTTAAATAGATCGTTCTGTTTTTTTACAAACTTGCACATTTCAAAAATATACTGTGAAGCCAGCGTAAGTATTTTAAGTTTTGTAAAGTATGGTCTACAACTGTCCCTGTCAGAGATATTGACCAGTATTCTTATACACTTTTTTTGTAGGGTAAATAGTTTGCCAGCATCCGTGCTATTTCCCCACAAAATAACGCCATAGCTCAGTGAGGAATGTGCATATGCATAATATGCACATGTGGCCGTTTTTAAATCTGTGCATTTTTTTAACTCATATAAAGCATATGTAAATTTTGATAATTTTCCTGCCATTTTTTGAACATGAGCTTTCCAATTCATACAGGAGTCGATTTCAACACCTAAAAGAGAACATGAATCAACCGTAACGATTTTTTCCTTTTCATAACAAAAGCTTATATCTATTGGAGTTTTCTGGCGTGGTTTAATTTGCATAATTTTAGTTTTTGGAAGATTCAGATTAAGGTTGTGATCTTCTAACCAGTCTAATATTAATTTAAAAGTAGTATGTAATTGTTGATTCAAGTCCTCACAATCGTTACATTGAAACACTAGAGTTATATCGTCTGCGTAAAGTATAGATTCGACACCCAACATTTTTGGCAAATCATTAATGTAAATTAAGAATAATATACATCCCAGGACACTTCCTTGTGGGATTGAGTTTGCGACGTATAGTTTTTGAGACCTGATAGTAGTTAAACACTTTTTGTTTAAATCATGATGTTCAATGTCCACAAATTGTACTCTATTTCTCAGGTAGGAAGCAAACCATTCTAGAGCTAAACCTCGCACACCTATTCCATACAGCTTATCCAGAAGGATCTTATGTGATACTCGGTCGTACGCCTTACTCATATCTAACATCATCGTTATTGCATACTTTCGATTATTAATTATATTTAGGACTTTAGATGTTATTTCATAAAGTGCTGAAATAGTAGACCTGTTTTTTCTGAATCCGTTTTGACTTTTATCATATATTTTAAATTATTCACAAAAGGAGTTTAACCGGTGGGCCATTGCTTTTTCGAAAATCTTTGAGAAGGTAGACAATAATGTTATTGGCCGGAAAAATTGAGGTTCGTTTGCATTTCTGGTTTTTGGAATAGGTTTTATAATGGATATTTTCAGTAGGTCAGGAAAAGTGGATTCTGCGAATGATTGGTTAATTAGATAAGTTAATGGCCATGATAATTCGTCCTTACATTGTTTAACAAGCATCGGGGAAAACTCATCAAAACCAGTACTTGTTTTATTTCGAAGGTTTTTGATTAACTTAACTATTTCTATATTAGGTACTTACTGGATGTAAGTACATTGAATTATTATTAGGCTCAACGGCAGGTCGACCTGCCGGTATTTTGTTATCTTTTATAGTTCCTACTGATACAAAGTATTTATTAAAAATATTGGCAATTGTTTCTGATTTATCAATCTCAATGCCGTTTATTTCTAATTTTATATTGTTTACCATTTTTTGCTTTATTTTGCATGTACGTTCTTTAACGACTTGCCACATCGTTTTAGTTATATTCTCCGACGAGTTTATTCTTTTTATATATTGATTTCTTTTTGAGGCTTTTACTGCTCGTTTTAAGATTTTTTCATAGCTTCTGTAATATTTATTTAACACAGTATGTTCCTTCTGTGATACCAAGAGTTTTAATAAACGTTTGTTTCGACAGGAAATTTTCAAACCCGCAGTAAGCCAAGTTTTATTTGTTTTTTTTCTTATATTCCTAGTACTTATTCCTACTTTGATAGGTAATACCATATGAAGTTTATTTGAATTTGCTGCTTTTTATCAGGTTAAGCTTTCATAAAGGCGTGTCCGCTGCGCCAAAAAACTAACAAAACATGTTACGAAACATATTTAGGTACAGCTGCACGTCCATTGCGACTTTGGAGTGAAAAATTTATTGCTTGTCATAACATTTTACTTTTCTTTTGTCAGCTGTCATCCCAGTACAATTTGTCAAATTATGGGCCGCTCCTTTAAAAATTGAATAAAATACAGCGTCTTTTCTTTATTCCACTCCATTGCTAATAATTATATATTAAATAATTAATGCCCTATTTGACAGTTCTCAAAACTGTCCAAAAGTCAAAACATGGCCCCTCTCATTTTCCATCTGTGACGGAAAATACGTTTCTGTGTTTTAAAACAAAAACCATTTTGGCCATGCCCCTATTCTGTTCGAAAAACATCGAGAAAGGGCGCAGCGGACGCGGCTTTAGACAGACTAATAAGAACGAAACGAACGAAAAGAAATTGTATAGTCAGAACGAATCGGCGAGTGTGTCAAGCGCATGCATATATGCGCGTACTTAAAGCTCGACGACCTGTTTCGCCCGTGTTTACCTTTAGAAGTTTGCGTAGGGTGACACACGGGCGAGTAAGATCCAGCAACATTATTTAACCATGGAGTTTGGATTGCGCCTTCGGCAAAGCCATAATGATTTTAAATAATTTTGACAATACCTAAGTAAATTTCAACTGTCTTCAATCTCTGTCACACTGAAAATTTTATTACACAATTTTTATGTTTGTTAACATATGATTTGGCTATAATATCCCTAAAACTGACAACAGATGTTCAGTAGTATAAAAAATTACCTTTTTTAAATGTTCAGGCAGATTAATCCAAATCTATAAAGTGATAAAGTTTTGATATAAATCAGTATGTGTGACCAGGAGTTCAGGACGTTGCGTATCGATCCCAGATATCCGAACACAAATCAAACGAGGTAAGAACATTTTATTAACTTTACATTGATCATCACGTTTTCGTTATCAGCCAAAAGATGCTTAACCTCGTAAGCTCGTGGGTGTCTTCCCACAACATCGTACCACACCATGACCGTACTACGAACACGGTCTAGTGGGCATAGTCTCATACTTTTCTATACAAATAATGATTTTTTTTCTCTCATCATCATCATCATGTCAGCCGAAAGACGTCCACTGCTGGACATAGGCCTCCCCCAAGGCTTTCCACCCAGACCGGTCTTGTGCTTTTCGCATCCACCGCGGTCCCGCGATCCTGACGAGGTCGTCACTCAATCTTGTTGGAGGCCTACCTACAGCTCGTCTTCCGGTCCGCGGACGCCACTCCACTTTTTTGTCTGACACGTTCCTAAATTACAGTCATGGTATGATACGGTTTAGTGGGAAGACACCTCTAGTGTGCAATAGGATGCACAAAATCAAGGCAATTTAATTTGAGCTGTAGCGTAATGGAAATAAGTTTTATTTTCCTATATTCATAAACTGAAAATGCCATCGAACAAACCGAATTGAGCCTTATTGCCTTGATGTTAAATTAAATCACGCCTGTTTCCCAGAGGCGTAGGCAGATACCACTTATTTCCAACTTCTATTTCTTCATGCATCGAGTTATGCAGGCGGTTTCGGGTACTTTAAAATCGGCCCTATTCCAGTATTTCTCCGATTTGATTTTAAAAAATACGCCTAGGGCGGCCCCTTCCAACCCTTTGTCACTGTCACGAAGCCCGATTCGGATATCGTTGGTCAGCAGACCAACGTACACCTAACTCTTTTAAGGTGTAGGTATTGCAAGTGAAATAGGATAGATACCAAGCTTAGCCTTGAGCTGTCATCACTCAAAAAACCCCGCGAAATTACCAGTGCAGTTGTAAGCGTTGCAACAGGGTTGCAACTTGCAACTACTTTTCGCTATTTTTCTCGCCGCTGATGAGAGAGGCATACGTTTTATTATATTTTTAAACTTGTTTGTAGAGCGTGTTACGCCAACTACTGCGACTATTACAAATGCCGGCGGTTACTCGGTGAGTCGACTGAAGACTGTTTAATATTCAAGCGGTACTTCCAGACCATCTGTCCTGATTTCTGGACCGAGCACTGGGACGAGCTGAGGGAGAAGGGAGCGTTTCCTGGCCCTACTTAAATTGACATACTGGCGGAAGTTAACTATTGATTTTGAATAAATTTTAGTTTTGAAGTTGTTTACTATTTATTTCCTATTATTACTGCATGGGACTAGGAAATCAACAACCCACTTTCTTGTGGTCCTATACGGATTTGTTCTATTAGTAGGACCTCGAGCGAGACCTATTCTTCGGCTCGGGGCTTCGAGCCGAAGAATAGGAACCGGACCACCTGTACCATTGGGAAGTACCATTGATGTTACAAATGGCACTGATTTATCCCACTGGTAGAATTGATTGTACAAATGGTACCAATTTATCCCACCCGTAAAGACCATAAGTACCATTGTACAAACTACTTATTTGAGCATTTCTAAAAAAGTTTGTATACCTACTTCATTTACGACTTCGATTTGCAAAAAAAAATGCAGGTTGGTAGGGTGAATGAAGCTGAGCCTAAATAACATAGTCTCCCAAAATGTCCTCATACATTTGTATGAAACTTTCTTTTTTGTTACCTTGAACCAAAAGAGTAACAAAAAGGAAAGCTTTGTACTAGTGGGATAAATCAGTGCCATTTGTACCATCAATGGTACTGCCCAATGGTACAGGTGGTCCGGCGGGGATTTATCACTTGCATGGTGTTTGACTATGGTTTGACTTTGACTAGATAGTATGACAATAACGTCAAAGACGATTCCCAATTGACGAATCAGCATCTGTTTCTGCAAAAGCATTTTCACCGATCACGTGTAACTTCCAACCTTGACACTGGCAGAATTGCCCACTGGACAGTAGCCATTTAACAAAGAATTGAACTTGAACTTGACGTCATGCTACTCATGCTTCACGAAAAAAGTCATGTAGTTTATGACATATTTCTTTCATAGTATGTAAGTTTATAATTTTATAATTATATTTTATTTTGTAAGGACTTGTTTACATAAAACTTTTCAAAACTAATCATTATGTGTGATGGGTCTTCTGAACTTAGAACGCAGCGAATGGATCCCAGATTTCCAAACGTAAATCAAACAAGGTAACTAGGTGCACCTACTTTATTTAATTGTTGTTTTTTTTATCAAAGTACACGAGAACAACAAAATTAGGTTACAAAGTCTGTGGATATGCGACGCGCGTCAGCTATATTACTTTCGAGACAGTTGTCGTCCGTATAGCTTGATCAGGCAAAGGGTTTTAATAGTCTCCCACATAGTTTAGGTTTTAACTCGAAATCTCCTACATAACAATACATCAATCCCTGAACATGTGATTAAACGATTTACTGAACAAATTTGAATTTGAACTTCACCAACCAAACAGATTACTTTTTTCGTTTGTTTGTTCCGTTATCATTGCACTGTTCAACGCCTCAACCGATCGATATGTGTGATACTTTAACCTCTGGAGACAGACAGAGTACCTTTCTTCTTGGAAAACTAAACAGTTCCTGAGAGAAAAGCCATAAACAACTTCTGCGTGATGTGGTGTGTTGACAGGTAGGTTCAGATTTAATTGTATATGAATTAACTTTATTTTTCACTTTTAGAGCATGTTATTGGAACTATTGCGACTTCTTCAGGTGCAAACGTCTCCTCCCTGGCGACCCAGACTGTGACATATTTAAACGGTACTTCGAGACGATCTGTCCTAATTTTTGGATTGAGCACTGGGACGGTTTGAGAAAAAAAGGAGCGTTCCCAGGACCTATATAATTCAAGTACTTATTAGTTTGAAAAAAAAAAACTGTGTTAATCACATGGTCTTGGAACTTCTGATCCAGTCTTTGCAGAGGACCGGGCAAACGGTAGGTGGTGGTTGAAAATCAAAGTGCGAAGTTACGTTAACTCCATCCCTTTCTCCCAATATAGTCTCGAATGTCAAGTGAAAGGGATGGGGCATCAGAAGTTTCGAATTTTGTGCTTCACATTTACCATCCTGTACCAAAAAGATAAAAACCGGAATATTGAGCGCCGCGCGCACGCGATAATTTAAGGTTTCGTGCCGAATGCAATGTATGTATAAGGTGTATTTTACAATAACAGCAAATTTAGTCCCCTAGACTTGTAGATTGTATGAAACCTTTTGAACGCCAGAGACGGCTCTGGCCCACGCATGTTGGAGATTAAAAGAAACTTTGTTTCGTATCAATTAAGTTGTATCTTGCATAGCATAGCAAACATGTTTGGTGTGTGTTTACTCATTTTGTATTCGACGTAGGTAAATTAAATTTAAAGGCATGATAGGTAAACAACCAAGCTGATAATAATCCCATCACATATTTCTTCAAACTGTTGATTTTGTAGACTTGCCAGCGTGACTGGATAGAGATCCCTTAAAGGGATAAATCCGTAATTGAATATGTTATCTTGGGTTTATGTACGTACTTACATGTAATTGGTTTTATGTGCAATAAAGCGTTTACATAAGTATATACATACTTTCTAAGTAGCGATAAACCACGGGAAACTATTATTTCTGTCTCGCGGCGTATTAATTAGGTACCTACGGAACCCACACGGTGGGAGAGTCTCTTAGCGTTATAAAATTATTAAACACTTTTTTCCTTTTAGGGCAAGTTAAAATAATGCGACTTGTAAAAATGCATGCGTCTACTTGGCAACGTGCGTCAAAGTCCATCACTCGAGTGTAAATCGAGCCTATGTGTCCCGGTTTTTTGGGTCGATTCCTTCCCTGGAACTCTATATTGCTTTGTAAAAAACGTTTAAAAAGCAAGTCAGTCGACCAGGAATTCAGAACGCTCCGCTTTGCCTCCATTTCCTGACTAAAATCCAAGAAGGTAAGCGCCATACATTGAGAACCCTTAAAATTCGAGTACATTTGAGTAATTAAATGTATAAAGTGACATGTATGAAAAAACGCTTCGGAGCAACGCAAAATGTAACCAACGGCAAAATCTACAATACGCTCATTGTGGAACACACGGAACGTACAAAAAGCAAAAAGTACATTCGCAAAAGGTACAAATCGGAAAATGCACACAACTTGCAAAATGTACAATACCTACGCAAAACGCGCAATATGATATGCAGAATGTACAAAAACAGAGGAGTACCAACAGGAACCCTTTTAAAAGGTGTTCTAAAATAATAACATTCTTATAGAGGCTTGTCTCAAACCATACGTACTATTTTTTTGTTTATTATTTACCTACTGCGAAATTTATTTATTTGATGTTTTCTGCTAATGGCTTAAGAGCTTAAGGCTGTCTGTACTCTGGAGCAGAGTGAGGCAGCGGAGCGGTGCGCTAGGAAAAGATCCACTAATAGGATTACTTAATTTTTGCTTGTCTTGTTCAGGGCAGCTCTCCTATTGGTAGACTATTCCTCGCACACGGCGCCGATGCCTAGCTTCGCTTCGCTCCAGTGGTCAGACAGCTTAAACGCATTATGGTATTTTGTACGTCTCAGCTACGTTCACTAACAATGAAAGCCGAAAGAAAAATGACGTCATTTCGACCCGACCACTACTCCAAAGCTGGCGTAGGTACAAATACTATTAATACTTATTCAATATATTTTTTCTCAGAAAACCTCTATAAGTAATAGGTATTTGAATCAATACACCATTTTAAAAAAAAAAGTTGCCAATTGTGCGTGGTGTTTAATAAACGTTCTGGAAACCCTTAGGTTGAACAGACCAACCCCATAGCATAAAAACTAGGTACATCAAGTTGCGAAGAACTTTCTAACAAATTGATGCAGTTTGAACGAGTCTGTCAGTTTTAAATAGGTACCAACCAAAATTAAAAAATATACTTAACATGAAAATTTGTAAAGTTGTTTTTTAAATTTGGGTAAAAACCAAAATAAATGCACATAAGGCACTGGTCCCACCGCCGGATACTGACTATAAGCTAGTAGAACTATAAACTACAAAAGAGTGGGCGAGCGGCGAGAAGCGAGTAAAGTTTTGATAGTTTGACGCTCGGCAGGCATCGGCGAGTACCGTACCGCTGAGCTAGTTTTATAGTCGATAGCTTTACCTAATCGCTGCGGTCAACTAGTAAACAGCGGTCCCACCGCCAGATATCGGTGAGCTCGGCGAGCAACTAGTAAACTTCTGTACTAGAAACAGTTGACAATCGGCGGGAGGCTAGTAAAAATTCTATGGAATTATAGCTTACTCGCCGGGCGTTGGGAGAGTGTCTTCGCCGGCAGTGTGAACAGCGAGCGATGAACTATAAATATATACCTATCTCTCTCTTTTATTTACACGGAAGCGATTATCTTTTGTTCGTTTCTTGGGCTAGAAAAAAGTCGATAGTTCATATCTCACTCGCCGGCGGTGGGACCAGTGCCTAAAGACGCTATTCAAATCTCACTTAAATGATGACTAACTTACAATTTCGTTATAAGTTAATCTACAGCTTCGTTACGGTGACAAAACTCTTCTTTAACTGGACATTTGTTTTGGTTTATACCCATTAATTTAATTCAGAACCGATTTTAAATAACACTATTGTTTCACTTTCAGGGTAAAATTACACATAGTACGGGCGGGCAAGCGACTAAGCACAGCACAGATGCACGCGTCTACGCCGTCTACTTGGCGACGTGGATGGTTCAACTTGTCCCAATGTTTGGCCAACTACCACATAATATTATCTCGATAACGTTACCTATACAGTGGTGGTCACATAACTAGGAACACCTGCGTTATTCCCATACAAAAAAAAGGACTTACCAATCAATTTTGTCAACCAATGAAAAAGTTCACGACCATTTTTTTTTAAATCTATTTTACTAATAAACTGGGGTTTTAATTATGTGGGTACAATTAATCTCTGTTAAAAAACGTAGCTTTCATTTTCTAATGATTTGACTTAAGAACTATTCGGCGTTCATATAAAGTTGAAGATATTTATTTCGTATGAACGCGTCAGCACCGTCAAAGCAAAAGCAGCAAAGGTCCGTTTTAGCAGTAGTACGCATATATCACTTTTAACCTTAGTTACATTAGAACTATCTAGCAATAAATTCGGTCAAAGAGTTTGGTAGTCAAATTCGATAAGTCTTATTATTTGTGTGCAAGTGTATAGGAAAAACGCAAGCGTTTCTAGTTACGTGGCCACCACTTCACATATATACCTATCTGAAATTGCAACAGATCCATGCGTCTACTTGGCGGCGTGAATACAAAGTTACAAAATATTTAAACAAAACTTTGAGACCATTTTGTACCATGCAGCAAAAATTATAACAACGCACGCGTCTACTCGGCGAAGTGAGTGCCGGTTTATATTTAAGCATTAACTTAGATAAATTAATAATATAACTATCTACAATTTTTTTAGCTTTTATTTGAAGTGGATTGCGAATGCGCGGGAGACTCCTATGGACTTTTTTATCGCGTGCGTTACCTTATCGTGGATCCACATTAATCTTAAGAAATCCAATTCTCATGTCAGTCGAAATGTTGTAAATGCGTTAAAAAATAATACTGCTTGGCAAAAAGAGTAGTTACTAGTTATAAATGCTGGGATCCTAGTGATAAAGGTTATAAATCTTCTGAAGATCAAGTGAAAAAGGGTTTTAAGTCTAGTATACTCCGTTCGTGTATATACCCCTTTTTTAGGGTTCCGCAGTCAAACTAGGAACCCTTATAGTTTCGCCATGTCCGTCCGTCCGCAGCCTAGCTCAGAGACTCGTCAGTTCTAGAAAGCTGTAATTTGGCATGAATATACCTATTAGTCCTGCCAACAAAGTGGTAAAATAAAATCATGTTTTTTTGAATGTACCTCCGCTACGAATGTCGGGATGTATTTTTATTCACGACTCAGGGCGACTTTGTCTACAGTCCTATTTCGTCAATTTCCTATCTTGTCCACATTCCTATATTTTCCAAAGCGCAAATTCAATTTAGCCACACTATATTGAAGAAGTTAACCACGCAATAGAAATGTGGACGACTTAGCACTGTGGATGAGTTAGCAAGGTGACAATATAGGAAAGTAGACAAGTTAGGAAGGTGACAATATAGGAATGCCGACGAATTGGAATAATGGGCCATATGGCATTGTGGATAGTTTAAGAACGTGACGAATTAGGACTGTGGACGAAGTTGCCCTGAGCCTTTTTCTCGTTAACGATAAGTTAACGATAAGACTAGTTAACGATAAGTGTAAACTAGCTTAAAAAAGAATTAGCTATGAACTTATTGGTTGTCATATTAAATTTTAAACTGATAATATTATGACAAGCACGATTCAATCAACATTTAAGATAGTTCTAAGAATGCTCCAAGTTTCTATTGGCCGAGTAACCGTGATTGCAGAGGGTAGCTACCTACTGTCAAGTGCAAAAATATGTATCGAATCCTCTCTTAAATATGTTACGAAGTTCTTATTACACTGGAATAAGGTGCATTGGGAAATATTTTTGAGATGTTGCGTTCTCCCATATTGTTACACTTGACTGGGCAAAGGGAAATTAAACTAGAAAAAGTAGTTTAACTTTTTTAATTTCCTAATTCACGTTTACCTAAGTCGCATTAACAAAATAAACAGCGCCTTTGCGAGGCCGTGCACAAAATGACAACGATATACTTTAAGATGGTAATGTGATAGCGTTCATTATTCTAAAGTGAGTAGAGATAAAATGCACAAAATTAGCGAGGAGCCACAGACTACGTGCAGCTCGCTAATAATGAACACAAGCTTCGGAGACGATCAAGCGGCTTAAAACAACCATAGACAAGATATTATTTTTCACTTACGTAAAGCGCTATCATTCTTCTACTTGTCTATGGTCAGCCGCTAGTTCGTCACCAAAGCGTTTTATCTCAACTCAGCGAATGTAACCGCTTATATTTTGCCGGGGAAAGATCCCTCGCCGCGCTGCGAGTCCCACTTCTCGACCCAGTCCATGGGGCATAGCGATTTGAACACCCTCTGGAAATAGTTGCACGGCTCGTACTTCTCGCCGCGGACCTTCTGGCACCGGTGGAAATCCAAGTAGCTCTGGTAGCAGTACCTGAAACAGCGTGGTATAATTAAATTTGTAAGCTAACTTTACGCGTAAATAACTTCGAAAAACCGTTGCTCGGAGTGAAATTGGCAACATGATCAAATTTTTGGCCACATGCCCCGCATTAATAAATTGATCTAGGCCAAGAAGTCTCAACACACGTCGGAATTGACGTGTATGAGATGATGTAACACTTCATCGTGTCTGATGTGGTTATCTCAGCTAACTGACCTGTGTCCTCACCGAGCGGTGCTGACGGAAGACCAGCGTTGGCTTCACAGCCAGCACATGCCTAGTTGGGACTGTTTCGCAACAATTACCACTGTCTGGAACTCTGGAGTGCGTACTCATATATTCCGAAAATAGATTTTTGTAAGTGTATTGTTTACTTTATTTATCTTGAGTTTTTTTTTTCGGATAAGCTATCAACGGTTTCTTATCCTTACTTTTCTTCTTTCTTTCTATTTTCAATAAATAAATATCAGGGACAATCTCACACAAACTGACCTAGTCGCAAACTAAGCTCTAGGTTTGTGCTATGGGTACTAGACAACTACACTCAGGAGCAGAAATACCGGGTCAGAGTGCGTTTTTCATACAAACGAGACTATTTCGAAGCCTTGGTTCCTCGCCAGGGGTTGTTTTGAGTGAGGTTTAATGGTGGATACTGCGAGGTTCAATAGAGGAGGTCAAGTTCGTAAGATACCTAACTGAGCGGGAGAGTTTGGGTCAGCACTTGGATTTACTTACATTTTATCGCCATTCTAGATGTCTTTCTAAACATGCACAATTCCGGCGTTAACCGCAGATTCATTCAGTTGGGTATCCTAGGCACTCTGGAAGTCCTGTATCGATGCTGGGGGTATTCATCATCAGATTTCACTAAAAGCATTCCCTGGCGAGGAACCAAGGCTTCGAAATAGCTTCTTTAGTATGAAAAACGTAGGGGAGCGTGGGGGAATTAGAGCCTAGTAAGGATATTTTGTAATAAAAACCAAAGTTCACGTAATCAAAAATAGTTTTAATTATTGACGAACGTGTTGTTTATCTGGCTACTTATAATCACAGACAAAATAGGAAAATAAAATCACCCTCAATGGTGAGCAACAAAAAACAAAAACATGTCCTTCGCTCCCATTACCCTCCACTTCGGGTAATCAGAGCTACAAAACGCCCCATATGTCAAATGGGAGCCATAATATATCTATAAAATATTTCTAGTCTTACCTATCTTTGTTACAATCAGTCTCAATAAGTTTTTTTACCATGCTTGGTTAAATAAGTATTAATCAACGTAAACATTTGGTAATAAATGCTAAATGGTAATAAAGCTCTCATTACCCGCATATCAATCAATTCAAAACTAAAAATGTAATAAAAACACGTGACTCTCAGTTGCAATTTGAGAAGCAGCACCGTAAATAAGGTAGATATGGTGATATATTTCGAGTATGAACAAAACAATATCTATATATTTTAACATTTACCTTGGAAGATGAAGTTTATTATTTTTTATTACCACCAGGCCAAAAACATACATTCGTCTCGGGAAACTGATCGCGGGGCACTGCGGGGATGCCCGCGGGAGGCAACCGTTGCCGAACGTTACCGAACACACCCGAGCGCCATTTGCATGAATACGAGCACTGGGAAAGTCCATATTGACACCGCTCCCATTACCCGCCCGCTCCCATTCCCCCACGCTCCCCTACTCTGACCCGTTTTTTTGCTCCTAAGTGTATATAAATAGCTACTTATATAGAAAAACTACCTGTCCGCGCCCGGCACCGCCCGGGTGTAATTTTTCATACAAACCTTATGAAAAATAGTTTACGTCCTATTCTCAGGCCTACTGAATATACACACAAAACTTAGAATCGGTCAAGCCGTTTCGGAAGAGTTTTGTTACAAACACTGTGACACGAGAACTTTATAATATTAGAAGATAAATACTTAAATACATAGAAAACACCCAAGACTCAGAAACAAATACTCGTGCTCGTCACAAAAATTTCATTAGTTCAAACCGAGGATCGAACCCAGGACTGCTAGCTTCGTAGGCAGGGTCACTACCAACTAGGGCAACGCGTTTCAAAGATCAGTTTTAACTAGGGCCGTGTTACACGGCAACGGTTTTATGACCCGTTCGGCACGTGAAATTTCGCTACGTGTAATTAAGTCACGTGTACCCATGTAGATCCGTGTACACGGGTTCACGTACCTTAAGTACATGCGGATCCAGTCCGCAAGCGACGTTGAGTGAAGATAAGATGCAGTGTCTCTAAAGGCGACGAATAAAAATGTTTCGTGAGTTTTTATTCGTAGCCTTTTATTCCGTTTGATTTATTTACTTTTAAATATTTAGTGAGTAATAAATAAAAGGAAACCAACATTTAATATAATAAATAGGTAATACAGTAGGTAATTAAACAGGGGCTAAAATAACAGAACAACACTAACAAGGAAAGGTACCCAACCCAAATAATATTTTTAAAAAATACCGAAGAAAGTGTATCTTCGATGATCTTTGGAAGGTATTTTTTTACTAAATATGAGTTTTAGCCGATATTACAAAACACAATATGCTCATTATTTTTTCATCTTCTTAAACATTTATAATCAAACCACTATGAAACTTCAAAGGACTTTAAAGGTTCTGGAGTGGCGTCCGCGGACTGGAAGACGAGCTGTAGATAGGCCTCCAACAAGATGAGAGTGACGACCTCGTCAGGATCGCGAGACCGCGGTGGATGCGACAAGCACAAGACCGGTCTGAGTGGAAAGCCTTGGGGGAGGCGTATGTCCAGCAGTGGACGTCTTTCGGCTGACATGATGATGATGATGTCTATGAAACTTGCATTTTTTTAAATATCTCTATAGTATAAGTTATAGGGTTTAGTCACTTTTCAGTACTTTGGAGGTCAAATTCTCCCAAAAGCTTGAGTTTGGGCCGCTTAAAAAAAATACGTGTCTGTTATTTTAAACTACTCTCTAACATATATCAAAATCAACAAAATCGGAGCCGGACAGTTGGGTACCTTTCCTTGTAAGTGGAGAATTTTAGGTTTTCTAAAATAATTTGCTCGTGCACACGAACGAAGGTACGGTACGGGTGGGTATCTTGGCGTGTCACGTAAATCCGGACGCGAACGCAGGAACGGGCTACGTACCGTCATTTTTCGAGAAATCCGTGATCTTAGTACTGGCGGGGATAAAAACACGTAGCTACGGGTCGTCGTGTATCACGGTTATCCATAGCCCTAGTTTTAACGGCCCTTAATGCAGTTGATTTTCACTTTGAGTAGTGGCAGTGCCGTAATTTCAGGGTAAAATACTTCAAAGCATGATGGTATAAACAAATTATAAATAAGAAGTCCTCTAGCGGGCCCAAAAGAAGGGCTTAGAGTGACAGACTAATGGAAAAGAAGCCGGTAGGCAAACTGTTTAGCAAAGCTACTAGCTACAGGTTGTAATAATAAACAATCACGTTACTGCCTAGTATGTAATCTGAGTTACTGCTTTTATTAATCGTAATCTACAATAGTGATAACACGAAGCAGTTACGCTCCGCGCTCTAGGTCACGACGCCCGATACCTGATGTATTTACTTAGCCATTGTTTTCCTGTTTAAAACCAAAACGCAAATAACCCCGTTTGAGCTTAAGGAAAAAAGTAGACACATTTTTTCTGTTAAGTAAAACATTAAATAGTATAAGGCACTGGTCCCACTGCCGGCTACTGACTATAAGCTAGTAGAACTATGAACTACAAAAGACTGGGCGAGCGGCGAGAAGCGAGTAAAGTTTTGATAGTTTTGACGCTCGGCAGGTATCGGCGAGTACCGCTGAGCTAGTTTTATAGTCGAGAGCTTTTATCGCTGCGGTCAACTAGTAAACAGCGGTCCCACCGCCAGATATCGGCGAGCTCGGCGAGCAACTAGTAATAGTACATTGTGCATCAAGGGTAGTATGAAGGGAATTACTAACGAGAGTGTTAGAAGCCCGACGCCGAAGGCGGAGGGCTTTTAATGACTCGAGTTAGTAATCCCCTTACTGCCTGTGATACACACAATGGTTTTCATCACATTTGCGAGGAAAAAAAACAAAGAGAAAACACTTTAACTCTGCAAAATATAAAGAAATAACTTTTGACGAACGGGAACGTAAATGGAAACGATATTTTTTTGTGACCTCTACCACAGATAATAACTGCGTTTAGTTTCGACCTGGATTCGAGCCAGATTTAGCCAATTTGATAAAAATGTATAATTACTAAGATTAATGATAAATGTTGATATAAACTTGAAATAAGTATAAAAATAATGAAGTTAATGAAGCGTATAGGTTTTGTGTAATGTAAGTTAGTCTATAGCTAATTTTTAAAGATGAAATTAGAAACCGATTTAATTTTTGGCTGAAAATTAAACCTCCTTAGTCAGAAATGATGTACGAAAGAGTTGCAAATTTTAAAAAGAAAGTCATTACTCCCTAGGGATGACAAACTCGCCATAATTCCCGCGGGAACAATTTAGGTCATTGTCCTTCTGTATACAGGCATGGAATAACACCATTTACGAGCAAGTGTGATGAAAAATTATGTACTAGAAACAGTTGACAATCGGCGGGAGGCTAGTAAAAATTCTATGGAATTATAGCTTACTCGCCGGGCGTTGGGAGTGTCCTCGCCGGCAGTGTGAACAGCGAGCGATGAACTATAAATATATATCTCACTCTTTTATTTACACGGAAGCGATTATCTTTTGTTCGTTTCTTGGGCTAGAAAAAAGTCGATAGTTCATATCTGCGGCGGTGGGACCAGTGACTTAAGTTGTAGAATAGCTAGCAAATTGTAGTTTCAATTGTTCGGAGGTAGTGAATAATCCTATCCCATCGTCCCTATCGTTATCGCTAGTATAAAATGTGGATAAAGAATTCGTCACTCTCGTACTAATATACAGGGTGGAAAAAATCTATGGGCCCTGGAGGGGAACTACCTTAAATCCTTTAGTTAGCTCATTTAACTGAAAGGAAACATTCCTTTATTTTTAAAAAGAAACAAAACTGCATTTAACGATTTTTAAAATTTTGCCTTTCTCACCCGGGAATCGAACCAACTAAAAATTAAAATCCAGCATCGAAATGTTCTTGATACGCCATTATTACAGAATTACGGAATGAAAACAAAACAAAACAAAATTTGAAATTCGAACGAGTACTACATAGTTTTTAAAAATGTTATCGTTCGAATTTCAAATTTGTTGCCCCGCGTTGCAAAAAAAGTACGTTCCATTATTAAACTTTTCGTCAGAAAGAACGTCTAGTCTAGTGTAAGAAGGAATCGTTATTTACTTGTTACACGTAAACAGTAGTAGGTATTGTTAATAAAGAACTTGTAATAAATATTATTCATGGGCATCTCGTACAACAGATGAGTGTAAGACCAAATGTTTATTAGACATTTTATCCTGAACAATAATCCTACCTTTTTTTATAATAAAATAGCGAGGGTTTATTTTTTATTTTTAGTTGGTTCGATTCCCGGGTGAGACAAGCAAAATTTTAAAAATCGTTAAATTGCAGTTTTGTTTCATTTTAAAAATAAAGGAATGTTTCCTTTCAGTAAAATGAGCTAACTAAAGGATTTAAGGTAGTTCCCCTCCAGGGCCCATAGATTTTTTCCACCCTGTATACGTAATACAAAGTGACGTATGGTTTTATCCACATGTTGTCACGCGATAAACGCAGCCATATTTTTCTTTACTAAATCTGATATCCCACCGTATTTCGTTGTATAAGCTCATTGTCTTTTTTAATACCCATTTGTGAACTTTCCTGTTAAGACCATTTCTTACCTGTGTATTAATTGTTGTTAATTGTACTTGCTATTAATGGTTGTTAAATGTTAATCTTTGTCCGTGCTGAAGCGGTACTTGTTTCCGCTGTTGAACCGGCTTGTGGTTTTAATCACTGTTAATTTAGTTCTATCTGCGAGAACCTATAATTGACTTTCTAAATTTAAATAAAATAAATAAATTCTATTTCTGTTAAGTATAGCCGTTGGATCTCCTCAAATAAATAAATAAATATAAGGCTCGGTTGATCCTCAGTTTTAGTGCCAAGATAAAGTTATAAACAAAGTTTCAGTGATGTACAGTAGGCTGCAAAAGTGCATGGACAATTGAGAATTAAAATGCTATGCAGGTGAATGTCGACGCCATCTGTCTGCTTGTGGGGCGTTAGCAGCTATTAGTAAATCTTACTGGTTCAGTCAGATCTCACTAGATGGCGCTGCATTACCTTATAATATGAAAAATATTTTTTTCCACAAGAACCAAGCAGTTGCATAGTTGTCAACTTTATTATTCTTAGTCCACCACTTCCAAACTCGGATTATTGATTAGATTATTAAAAAACACATTCAAAATCCATTTTACCCGAGCGGAATCGAACTATGAACCTCTTGTATCATAGGCAATGCCAAATGCCGTTCGACCATCGAACGTTTTGATAACCTGTCAAAATATATTATCAGTTTATGTTTATAGTCGGCTCTGCTTACTTTCTAAGAAATACGTTAGTATCAGAAGAGGGTAGAATGAAAATTTATAAATACCGGTTTCGTTTTTACATTTAACTTATGCACAATCCTTTGTTCACTGTTCCTCGTACGGTTACTGAGTTTTTAATTGCGTTATTATTTCATCAAAATGAGTTCACGTTGTAATATTGATTCAGTTACAAGATCGCAAATAATTGCCTTGCATAACGAAGGCAAGAATTTATCAGATATAGCCAGAGAGACAGGAGTAAACGTAAGTATTTTTGATGTGTTTTGTTCAAACAAAACTTAATATTCATAGGTTAACTATTCTTTTTTTTGTTATAGCGGAAAACCGTGGTTCTTTGGGTACGCCGATTTGAAGAAGAAGGATCTTTGCTACACCGTCAAAGAACAGGCAGACCACGGCTTATAGACGCGCCGCAGCGTCTAGCCATGGTGGTGGATTACGAGGAGAATGGTTTTATACCGACTAACCACTACGCCAGTTTATTTGACACAAGCGTGGACACCGTCCGTCGAGCTCTTCACAGTGAGGGTCTGCATTATCGTAGACACGCAGTCAAACCATCGCTGACAGATAATCACAAAAGAGCAAGGTTAGAGTTTGCTTTGCAGCTTTTGGATTTAGATTGGTCTAATGTCATCTTTACTGATGAAAAAACGTTTAAATCGAGTCAACATGGACGTCTAAGTCTGTGGCGTCGCAATAATACGCGGTGGAATAGCGGCCACGTAGTGCCCAACATGGAGTCTGGTCGCATCAGCGTGAACATGTGGGGGTGGATGAGTGGAGCTGACCCGGGAGAACTAGTGAGGCTACCCAGTCGAGCCAATAGTGCGAACTATGTGGAAGTGCTGGAGGAGACCATGTTGCCCACTGTTCGGAATGTGTATCCTGAAGAGCAGTTGCCAATTATATCTTTCGTGCAAGATAATTGTCCGATACACCGTTCGCGTATTGTGCGGGAGTGGTTTAGCCAGCACGAAAATAACATTAAAGTTATTCCTTGGCCTGCTAGATCGCCGGATTTAAATCCCATTGAAAATTTGTGGGGCGTTATCGTCCAACGATGGGATAAACAGAATGAGCGAACACCAGAAACTTTAGAGGCTCATTGTTTAAAAATATGGGACAGTATTCGCGGGTCAGATCTGTGTAGAAATCTCGTCGGCTCAATGCGCTCCCGTTTGCAAGCTGTGATCGAACAAGGTGGGGGCTACACTAGATATTAAGTTTAAGCAAATAATTACACTTATATATATATTTTGTGTGATATATTTAGTGGAGACCGGGTTTTGATTAACGTATCACGTCATCATCATCATCATCCATCACTGCGTAAAACATTAATAATAATAAACGAAATGAATGTTTATTTTGCCGTTTTTAAGTTTCTGAGCTATGTTATGATATTTAATCATATATTTTAACGAAATACTTTATTGCCCCCTTTGTCACACGCCCGAGTTAATTTGTTTTTATTTTAAATTGTCAACTTTATTTCTATGTTAACTTTTTTGGTGTGTGTTTGGTTTAATAAATGTGTTTGGTTTATTTCATGGAGCTAGCAGAACTTTTAATTTATTGATGACTGATCATGATCAAAACTGTAAAAGACAGCTATTACAATGCGTTTAACCTTTAGGCACGCGGTTGTTTTATGCGCAGCGCAGGTGCAGGTGTTTAACGCATTTGCGTTGACGTTCCCTATTTTAATTCAATACATCGAAGCAATTACTACGCTTTGTTTTTGGGTCATACGCACGCAGCTCCAATCGCAGAGTTCAATTCATTAAAAAAATATGTTTACAGTATAAAACAACCGCGCACTTTACGTTAACCCGGTCCCTATTTTTTTGAATTATATTTGTTATTACTAGTTATTGTGGGAAAGCTTCAATCATCTTTCCGATGTCGGAAATGAATACTTAAGCTAAGACCTCAATAGTTAGATGGAAAATTGTTATAATGTTGTAAATAATTAGTCAAATTGAGATAAACTGATTATACTCAAATATTTTATAAGAAGTAAATGATTTTAAACCACAAAAGTAGTATCATTTTTAAGAATGACGAATTTTTCCTGCTTTAAATAATGCATTTATTATGTTCCATCATTGTAAACGTAAGCAAATAATATTTAAAAAAAAAAACAAAAATATGCTTGCCACTAACGAGATTCGAACTCCCATCCATTGAGCACACCTACGCATGAAGCTTATAAACTGTGCCACCATCTCATATGGTTGACAAGACGAAATATCGATTCTAGTGCTGTGTAGTTAAGAAATTGCAGTAATAAGCAATTGAACTAGATCAGTAAACTGCGCCATCTAGTTTATTTGTTGCGAACTTGAAATCGAGTGCTCATAGGATTATCGACGTTAAGGTGTCCATGCAATTTTGCAGCTGACTGTACATAATTTGCCGCCAAACTGTCGTATTTAGTCTTACTTTACGTATTAAGATGCTTATGCACAACAAACAACAATCACAATCTTGTTGGAAGCGATCAATGTTGGGGAAAAATAATTCCCCGTAGTCCACCTGGGTGGAAAAAGCGGGTGGACCACGGGGAACAGAGGGTTTTTCCCTCTAGTGTATTAACTGCAAATCGAACCCAAGTATTTTATTCATAAAAAGCCTAGCTACAACATAGTTTTATTGCTGTAATGCCTGTAATTGCTAGTGAACACTTTCCGCTTCACAACACAATCCTCTTAAAAGGCCGCATGTAGGTAAAGTCAAGGTTAAAAATAAATATCCGCACAGAGTTGCAAAAATATGTACATATAGACCTTAATGCCATAATAATAAGGTCTGTGTGTGTACATATTTTTGAGACTTTGTGATGTATACATATTGGTGACCTTGACTGTACCATGTAACATATCTGAATAAACCGTTCGCGGTTCGACATTCTAAAATATTTGAAATTTGACGTTTATTCCATATTACTTTTGTACACAACTACATGCAAAAGGGGCTATTCTTAGTTTTTTACGTATACGTATAAAATAAATTTTAAAAAAACTGGGCCTATTCCAAATTCAACAGATTTCCATTACAGATTCCCAGTCCCCCCGGGTTCCCAGTTTTACAGATTCCAAGTCTCATCGATTCCCACCCCCACAAATTCCCATTTGCCAACTTTACAGTACAGATTCTGAACACTGAATGGATGAATGGATTCCCAATTTTACATATTCGTAACTGTACATACTGATAGATAAAATAAAATGTATGTATGTAATGTATGTATGTATGTAAACACTTTATTGTACATAAGAAAAACGAGAACAATACAAATTATTAGAAAAGTTTGTACAAAGGCGAACTTATCCCTTTAAGGGATCTCTTCCAGCTAACCCTTGAGAAATTGAGAAAGTGAAAGTTTGTGCATCGAGTAAGCAAGTGTACAAATTTATTTAGAAGAACATTATTACCTACTAAGACTAAGGTAATAAAGGCTTGAAGTATTGTTAGGCGATGGGCTTGCAACCTGTCACTATTAAACGCATGGTAAACATCTTAGCCTGGTTGTGCAAAATGTAGTTACAGAATTAACATGTTGTTAGAGTTGTTGGTAATTCTGTGGCTCTGCCTACCGCACTCTGGAATGAAGGCGTGACGGTATGTACGTATTGATAATTATTATCAAGTAACTTTGAATTTTGAATTTGAATAATTCTGGTATATTGGGGTGAACGCGAGCTTGCATGCAATACTTTAATTCGATACATTTTTCAGTGGACGTCGCGAGGCCCGCGCGGCTCAGGGCGACTTTATGTCTACAGTCCTGTTTCGTCACCTTCAACTCGTCAACAATGCCATATTGCCCACTATTTTAATTCGTCCACTTTCCTGTTTTGTCACGTTCCTAACTCGTCCACATTCCTATATGGTCTATAGTGCTAACTGGTCCACATTTCTATTGTGTGGTCAACTTCTAAATACGTAGGTAGCGGAAGTGAAGGGGAAAGTAGGTACTGTGGTATTTGGGGCCTGGGTAAAGGCGATTCGCTTCTACGTAGGTAATTATTATTTACTCTTGTTTCAGGTATGTCTTTTAATCGCTTTAAATATAATCACATTAAGCCACGTTTGAATCATGTGGACGAGTTAACATTGTAGACTATATCGATGGTCTAGAAGACAAACGTGCTAATTACAAAATTTTGATATTTTGACATTTTAATGCCAAATGTATTAAATGAAGATGCTCTACCGTTTGCACTTACCCAAATATCCTAATTCCGTCTCTTTCTTCCTAAACTGTAGGTGTACACTTATAGCAAGTGATGTCATTTTGATGCCAAATAAAATAATTATAATTATTTACCATCAATTTAAACTACAAAAAATGTTAAATGGATTTATAACATTTCGCTTGCATTTACCACGATAGACAAATAAGCTAAATGTTTTTATTATTTTTGTCATTTGGTCAATTCAGATTCCCAATTATATTAAAAGATGTTAATCTTTCCAAGATGCCGGTAGACAAATGGTTTAAGTGGTTTTAATATACTACTGAACACTCGTCAGCAAATAGTAAAATATATTACATACAATACACGGAAGTTTTAAGTGAACATTATGTATTAAGTTTATGTACAAACATACTAAGTGATGTCCTTTTTTACTATTTTGATTTTTTTGTTGATACCTTGGGATATTGATGTTCAAGTTAATGATAAATAATTAAAAAGATAAATGCCCTAACAAAATATAGGCAGTATATACACGATTCCAATGTTCAATTTTAAGTTATAGTATCTAGAACTTTTAAGTTAATAAAAACAGTCCCCCTGAAAAGTTGATGAGTCTGTAATTATCACGTTTGTCTTCTAGACCATCAATATAGGAATGTGGACCAGTTAGCACTGTGGACGATATAGGAATGTGGACGAGTTATCACTATGGACAATATAGGAAATTGACGATGTAAACATGGGGAAATGTTAGGAAAGTGACAATTCAGGAATAACATGCTGACGACACGGTATTTTGGACGAGTTAAGGTGACGAAATGGGACTGTGGACAAAGTCGCCCTGTACCGCCCGCGCCCAGGCAATGTTTTTATTTTAGCTTGCAAAATGTATCGTACTAACACGCGACCTTATTTGAGCAGAGGCAGTGCTGATCTGGAGCCGCAGCGTTGTGGTGTGCGATGACGATTAAACAATGAACCGAATCCCAGTTCCATTCCGAAAGAAAGTCCAGGTGGATGGTACAATCTCAGTACTTACTTTGTCTGGTTCTGGTTAGGGAACCGCGGGTCGAACGGCGCGGTTTTAATGTCCCCCGGTGATTTGATCATCTCAGGCATGATGCTGCAAAGAAACACGACACATTCATTTTCTAAATCCTTTATTCTTAAATCCTGTTTAACAGTAAAAAATAATAAGCTATAGAGTAGACACAATAGAGTACAATAAACATAGATCATAAACACAATACACTGCTGATGTCATAAAAATACTTATTACTACTTTTATGAGGCTATGCTAGAGTATTTTAAATAGGCCCGGCACTCGTCTATATAAAGTCCTTTACATAGGTAATAACCTATTAAAAAAACATACAACCATCGCATTTTCAAATATCTTTTTTAAGACTATGGCGCCTAATTAAAGTTAATAAAGAAAAAAAAACTGAATACTTCCACATTCTCTTCACAATATTGATTTCGGTATCCCTGGCATCAGGCAATACAGACCCATTTAAAATACTTTTAACTATTATATTTAATTAGGGAAATCTAAATTATACTAGACAGACAAAGTGAACACTTGACTACATTATTTTACTAGAGGTCTGGTCTTGCGCTCTTCCTCGCAGGAAGTCTCTCTGTATTTCTTGACTTCCTGCATGTAAAGGGACCATGCGTCCTTTGGCGTATTGTCTGCAAGCTGTTCCTCTATAGCCTTCGCCTTCTTTACTAAACCAGTCTTAAGAACGCGCCCACCGCGCCTCTTGCCTATAAATGGAAGAACCGGCTTCTTTATCTCCGGTTTTTTCTCCTCAATCTTTTTAGTCTCCTCCTGCATCTTTTTAAACATTTCCAAAAAGCTACCGTCGTTTTTGATCGTTATGGGACCTGGCTTTGATTTGGAGGTGGAAGCGACCATATGTTCAGATGGAGGTAATAGTTCTGCGAAGTTAGGACCCTCTACTTCCGGTGGGTCACCGTACTCGATGTCGTCGACCGCAGCTGGTTCGACGGCCCCCGGCGGCGGTTTGACTTCTTTAGGAGGTGGAGTCTCGGGTCTTCCTCTCCGTTTTTCCTCCTCGCGACTGCGATGCAGTTTCCAAAAGCGTTTGCGGTCAGCCACAGTAAATTGGCCTCGGCGCTCCTCAGGCGGTGAGCCGCTGCTGTAACTCGAAGAATGAGAGTTCTTAGAGCGCGAGCGCGACCTGGACGGCCGAGGAGTCCTCGAACCCTTCCTGCCTCTAGACTGAGACCGCTGTTGCGACACAGATCTGCTTTTACTGACAGAGCGACGTTTAGATCTACTCTTTGTCCTGGAACGTTGTTTAGTAGTTGATTTTTCCAGGCGTTTTTTCGATCCTGACCAAGATCGCCCGGACGACCTGGAAGAGTGGGAAGACGACCGCCCGCGGCGAGACTTGGAGCGTGATCGTTTATTTGAATGTTTTGGGCTCGGTGATCTCGAACCAGAAGAGCTTGAGGATGATCTGCTTCTAGCATAGCTTTTGGGTGGAGTCAGGGAACTTTCTCTGCCCTTTCTGGGCGGCGTGTCAGTCGGGCGCGTAGGGCGTCGCTTCAGTGGAGTAGTGGAACGCTCCATTTTTATGTAGGTTTTAGGAGGGGTAATAGATGATCTCTTCTGAACCCTAGGTGGGGTTATCACCTCCTCTTTTATCTTTCTTGGTGGTGTGGTTATATCTCTGGATTTTTTATCCTTGCCTTTATCTTTACTGGAATGAGGTTTGCCCTTGCCTTTCACAAAATCTTTTTCACGCCTCAGTCTGGGAGACCTACTAATTGATCTCTCCTTACTTGACGACTGGCGAGAATTTGAGCGGTGCCTAGAATGAGACGAAGACTTTTTTAAAGGCGGAGTGAAGGAATGCTCCCTATTAATACCCTTCCTAGCTTTAATTCTTTTATAAGACCCATTAGATCCAGAAGAGTTTGAAGAACTTTTTCTTCTACTTTTCTTGCCCTTCCTTCTTGAGGAAGTGGATGAGGACCGAGATCGCTCACTGGAAGAATACTTAGGTCGCTTCAACTTATCAGACCTACTGGATGATCTGACTTTCCTCTCTTCTTCATAGCTGTCTCTTTTCCTAGAATATTCTCTGTCTTTCCTCTCATATGGGCTAACGCTTCTGGAATATGATCTACGTCTCCTCTCACTTGACCGTCTAGGGGACCTGGTTCTAGAGCGTTGCCTAGTTGTTGGATAGTTGTAATCCTGCTGCACAGGAAAGGCTGCTCTGGTATCTTGAAATTTCGTATAGTAGTTTTCTCCCTGGCGCTGGTAGTAGCTTGGATCGTAATTGTAGGTGTAGTTTGGAGCATTGTACGCTTGGTAGTCATAGGGAGAAGGTCCATACTGACTGTAGCTGACGCCTGTCCAAGGGTCGGTAGTGGGTATGACACGGGGCACGGGAGGCGCCGGGGGCGGCGCGTAGGGCTCCGGGGGCCGCGGCGCGTACTCCGACTCAGCGCCGGGCGGCCCGCCGTCCCACGCACCGCGATATGACATACTTAAATGAGCCTCTTCGCATAACCTGGAGCAGTTTGTAGGTATGCACACACCTACAAACAGAATAACTTTTCGGTGTAGACAACAACTCTAAATGACCCGATTCCGTTCCGAGAAACCTTCGAATGTACATTTGACTATCTCTTGTCATATATAAAGTCGTGACGAGGAACAACATAAATTACGTAATGCGTAGCCTTATACTCAAAAAAAAATCAGACAGTGCATGCGTTGGAGATCAAGCGAATAAAATTGACATGATTTGTACTAAAAATACCTTTTTGCCCATGCTCACCTTTTTTAAATTTGCTTTTTATGCAATTTATATCGTAGAAAAATGGCAGCGAACACACTCGCTTCACAAGCCTATAAACAATATAGATCGATGCATAGACTATTTTCACAATTTCATTTTGACGCCAATAAAGCTCACCATACAATGTGACTTCAATTTGTAAGTTTACGGTTTCACGGGACATCACTAAATCATAAACAGCTAAACTTTATGCCATTGGAATTGACGTTTATGCTGTCTGTGTCAACTTTACTGTTGTCTTTCTGTCAGTTTCTGTCTGTCATGTTTGCCCGCCCGCCTGTTTCGCCGGTGTGACGCTGTAAAAAAATAGGCCATTGTTACAGGGAAGGCACGGTATTTTATTTTATTCCGATTGCCACTACCATTGTATAGATGTACCCCTCGCCTTGTTGGCCAAGATGAGTAAAGTAAAAGTTTCAGCTGAATGGAAGAAGCGTGTGAAATCAGAGTATATGAGACTGCGTCAACTGAAGGTAACTGCGATTTGCGTCTAGCACCTGCCTACCTGCCCCACAAAAGTTTACAAGTGTATTATTTATTAAGCGTGCAAAATATCGTTGTTTTGGCCATTGCATTGAATAAATGATCAGAGTTAGAGTTTGTGTACTAGTTGGGTGTTATTATTGGTTTCCTGGTGTTTTTAGCGCGTCAAAAGAGCTGATGAAGTGAAGGTAACATGGGCGCGCAACCTGCGTATAATGTCGGAGTCCGTGGAGACACGGGACACTGAGTTGAAGGCGTGCGGGAAGCGACCCTACTGGCCGCCCCCGGCGCCCGCACCATCCCACGAGGGCCTCATGAAGAAGGCTGACGCCAGCTGCACTGATGGTAACTAAACACCTATGTTTAAATTATTTATAATCAGTTTCTCAATTACTTTTACAGTACATAAAATTCTGCATATTGATACAAACCTTGCTGATAAATCAAGTAATTCTAATCATTTATGTCCTTTTTTTTATATGGTAATGCAACAAATCCATTTTTACTTACCATTGGGTTTAAGGTTACAAAATACTAAATAACGTCTTTTAATTCTGATCTTGAATAAGTACTGTATCATTATTTTAAAATATAAATAAACATTTTTTTCAAGTGGTTTTTAATTCCGTAATAGTGGATTTTCTATAGGCCACATTTGCTACAAATGCCTTTTTAACCTAGCTATATCTTATCATGGCTCATAATTTAAATAACAAATTATTTTTCCAGCTTTAGGTGTCGTAACCACCCAGCAAGTACCAATCCACATTATCAACTCAGTAAACCCAATCCCCACCATGTACACATGGGCTCCGACGCAGAAGAACTTCATGGTTGAGGACGAGACCGTCCTTCACAACATCCCGTACATGGGGGATGAGGTCCTGGACCAGGACGGTACTTTCATCGAGGAGCTCATTAAGAACTACGACGGGAAAGTGCATGGTACATTGGCTTGAATCATTCTGATTTTATTTTGTTTGTGGACAAATCTGACCTTAATATGTTATACCTGGGCCACTACGGAATTGTATGCCTCTTAACTTTCATTTTAAAGAAAGAGCCAACATGAATCTTTGTCAAATCATAAGGATGTGGCTGTAGTATTATTGTTGCATTTTTGTTAGAAGATAAGAATTAAGTAAATACCTTCTGAGGGCAACTCGGCTGCATAGCCTACAAGTATAACCTAAAATTTAGACATTGAGTTTGTCGTGCGCCAGGAGCTACCACTATCCAAGGGGAAATTTATTAAGAAGCAATTCATACATTATCTTTCAATACTGGACCTGCCTATCCAATTTATAACTAAATGATAAAATCTTAATGAATAAATAACTTAGTTCACAATTAAATACAAAACTATTATCGTTTCCCCACTAAGATTAAAGAGTTCTTTTGATTAAAACTGCTACAAAACACGAAGTACATACTTAAACATAACACCGGACCCCTATCCCACTGACAAAATTGTCAGAAAAAGTTAACAACAATGTTGACTTGTACAGTCACCATCAGATATATCGCAACGAACGAGGTGCTCATAAATATCTAAACACGTCTCTATGTCAAGGTGTTGAGTACATGTTCAGATATTTTTGAGCACCATGAAGAATATAGAAATTTTTGATAGCGACTGTACATTAGAAAAGTTTTGTGGGTTAAAATTAATTTTTCATCTCTAGTTCTGCTTTGTCCACAAACCACACGAATAATAATACACATTGGTGTGTGGTGCACACATCTTTGCTTTACTTAGGAAATTGATATTCTGGGGTGGAAATCATCGAAGTAACATATTCATTAAGTTGCAAAAATTACCTTACTGTTTTACTTTCTAAGGTGTATTTTGCACCTTTTTTAATTTGTTTGTTATGCGGAATTGCAGTATCACCAACGATTTAAGTCTCACTCGGTATTAAGCACCTCACAGGCCATGCACTGACATCATCATGCTTTTCAGGCTTCTATCACTGTCAAATTTTCATTGATGAAGCACAAAAAGTCATGTCACACTAATCCAAGTTGGTATAGGTATAATAAGTTCTTATGATTATGATAAAAATAACACATCCACACACACATACACAAACAAACTATGTCTAGTGGTGGTAGGACCTTGTGCAGGGCCTGTCCTGATCGCTACCACCATCTTATCCTACCATGAAGTAGCATTGTTCGCATAGTTTTTTTGAATGTTGTGGGGATAAGACAACCAGTGAAATTACTGGCATAGAGGTATTAGTCCTCAGGGTTGGAAACGCAATTCAGGTCTTAGGATTGCAGTCTTGAAATTGTACTCTTGAGAATTCAAATGTCTATGGGTCGGAGATCCCATTTATCATCAGTTCGCCTGAGTGATCATGTGTCACCTTCTATCAACCTCCTTGCAAAAAATTTTTGGGATAAATTTAAAGTCCTTTTACATATCTAAATCCAGCTCAGAAATATTACATTCTGTCCTATCCTGCCACATTTTTGCTCTCTCAAGATTATAAAGTAATAAAAGTCTAATAATAATATCTTGGATACTACACAATGATTTTATTCCAAATTAGGATTAGATAATACTTGTTCTTATACATATGAAGGTAGGAGCACCAAGTTCTATTCCCGGTATAGGCTAATATTAGTGTGGTCCGTACGGCACGGCACCGCACCGCGCATCTGTCTGTACGGACACGCCCTTTGAGAAACAGTCAATCAAATCGATTTTATCAACCTTTGACATAAATCAGTGTCCTGTTTCTTTTGGCTGATGGCTAATACCACATGTTTATTTTTTTGTTTACATTTATTTAAGACTACACGGAGCGTACGGCCCTCATTTTCATTATTGTGTTTTGTAATGAAGTAAAGTATGTATACCCTATTTACATAGTCGGGCCATAAGTTCTGTTACTAAAGTTTATTACAATTTAAAAAATAAAAATAAGGTATTCTAAAACTATTTCAATTATTTGATGTACGAGCTTGAAGTATTCCCATTCGGGACTAGAAAATCATAGTTTAATTTACGCACGACGATGATACTCATAACGGCCACAACTTTTGTGAGAGTTCTTGTACAGAGTTCAAATTTGCGTGCCATATTGAACAGACTTTTAGCTTTAAATTCTGATACAAATGTATTTCAAGCAACTAAAGATCCGCTTGTACACCGGTCAATCTTAATGTCTCATTAAATTGACTTTACGATTTCACGACAATTTGCAGTAATATGAAAAACACACCAAATCTCTTGCTTCATAAGCTGGAATTGAGTCTTGTTGAGAAATATAATGTTGGTCTCTAAACATACACAGAGATAGGAAGTTTTATAATATTAAACAAAAAAAGTTCCGTGGTTAACAAAAACTAACTTTTAAGCGTTTTTAAAAAGTGAAATTTACAAAATAGTCATGCGTAATTTTATCGATCCCGGCTGTGAATGCTAAAAGATCGTATCAGAAATTGCGGCGAATATATAGAATGATTATTTGTTCTTAAAAAGGTATATTAATGGAGCTTTTAATTTTTATACGTATTGAAATTAAAAAATAAACATTAGTTAGTTTTATTTGACTCAACCTTAGTAACAGAACTTATGGCTAGACTAGGTATAGACACTTACTATAAATACAAAACTATCCTCTTGAATCTAGTGCTGAAAACTGCGTTAAAATCCGTTGAGTAGTAAGCGAACAAAGTAAAGACATGACATAACTTAATAACTTTACAGTTGAACTATGAGTGAGTAACTTAATTTAAACAAGTGGCCAGCTTTTTCCGTTAAGTTAAAAATTATTAAACTCTGTCATTATATGTATATGTCACTTTATACTTTTTTTGTGTATTCAATTGTACAACAAAAAACCATCCTGTTAAAGACAATAATTTGGTTTACTAGAAGACAATAATAGTAATTAGGGCGCCCTTGTACGCTCGTTGCAATCCTAAGAACCTAACCAAATGAAGTAATAGGTGGACCGTGTATCGGGATAGAACCAACCGTCCCCCAAAATTATCAGTTCACCCCGCGGTCTCACAAACTTGCCCTCATGTAACTGAACCAACGGTGACTGTAACGAAGCCCTGCCTACAGGCGACAAGGAGGGCGGGTTCATCGACGACCAGCTGTTCGTGGAGCTGGTGCACGCGCTGCTCGCGTACCAGACGCGCGACGAGGTTGCTGACGACCGGAGAGAGGTCAGTTCCACCCGTTTGACTAATTCTCTAGATATACTTGTGTTTTTTTTTTCGTCTTTTGTCTCAGTGTCAAAAAAACGTTAAAATAATAAGCAGTTTTTATATTTGATATCATATTCTCTGAGTTTTTAGAAACTTATCAACTTATCACTCCTTGTTTCAAAAGTAAGTGAGCAGAGTTAGAGGAAGTATTATTTTTAGTTTAGTTTAATTTTGTAATTTCATTGTAGTTTGCATATGTAAATAACATTTAAGTAAGAGTCAAATAGTTATTATTTCTTAGGATAGTAATAGTAGGCTTTCGATTTTACTGACTTTCCCAAAGCGATGGCAAAGTTGCCAATTTTTCAAAATATCTTTTTATTAACAGAAAGAAGCCATCAAGGAGCGAAAGGACAGGGAGAAAGATAAAGATAAGGACAAAGACATAAATAAAGACAAAGTCAAAGACTGCATTAAAGACAAAGACAAAGATTGTAATAAAGACAAAGACAAGGAGTCCGTGGAGCCCGAGGACAGCCCAGAGAAGCACTTCCCGGTGTTCACGATCTTCCGGGCCATCTCCCTGCAGTTCCCCGACAAGGGCACCGCGCAGGAGTTGCGAGAGAAGTAAGTACCATTACTTAACTGTAATAAGCACGAGTCTACTTGAAATCTGGAGGGACCATTCCTTGGATATTCTAGGGGGCATAAGGGATTTTTGTAAATTCATCCCCTAAAAGGTTAAAATAAAGAGAGGGAAAGTAATTGGCACCAGGATTTTTGGAAATTTGTGTTTGTCTCCATAGCATATTTTTTTTATGCATATTGATTACTGAGTTTTTTTTTCATTGTATATGCTGTAATTTTTTTGTAACCCTTTCTTAGTCTAGCATAAATATGACGTGGAAAAGACTATTTGGCGTTACAGGGTGAATATTTGGGCGTTTCAACCGCCGTCAATGTTGTCTTCAATATATTGACGAAAACAATGATAATAACCAGCAACTTTTGATGTCAAAGTCAACGGACCCGGGGGTAGTATTAATTCCATTTAAAATCATAAGACAATTAAAAAGTTTATCTTGAATAATATGCGAAGACAATAATGACGGCGGTTAAAACGCCGAATAATCACCCTAAAGCTCTTTTTAGCCATTTTTAGCTCTATAAGGATAACTCTTCAGAACACCTGTTTGAAAAGTTTAATTTGTCAGTTCTACGCGTCGCGGGCATCATGTAGTATTGTATGAAGCCGCACACTATGTACAGTTCGTTCGTTCAAATGCACTCCAAGCAGAGCATTTGAAGTCGCCGACACCGCTTTGTGCGCGTTGCGGCGGCTCCTTTGTCCCAATTACAGTGGCACATCAAAGAATGCAAACTATCCGAACGAACTATACAGGGTGTTTTTTTGGTCGACAACTTCCAAAACAGGAGAGATAATACAATTAATGCTGAATCCGAATATCTTATTAAAAAATTACAAAACCTAAGGAGACTTTTCCCATTATTTTACTTACCATGCGCCGTGTTTACCGAGACTTTAATGACGTAATCACCGTGCGCAATGTTGTGATTCATCTTTCCCTTCATACTTGTTACGGGCTTACGAAACCAAAACGTCGCCCTGCGTCGCGAGCGGATGTTCTTCGAAGTAATCGAGAATAGCCTGCTTAACATCCACTGCAAGCCCACTTTGGCCTCTTCCTTGAGCGTGGCGTGGCGTTTCAAAAGTACCCCACTGGCAAAGGTTGCTAACGATAGACCTTAGTGTAGCGCGTAATGGCCTGCCGATTAGGAAATCGTTCAGTCCAAATCCTAAAGGGTCTGGTACACGATCAACTTTTTACGGCAATGTGTAGCCGGCAACTATTTCTGTCTCACTCTTATTTCGTATATTAGAGCAAGATGCATATAGTTGCCGGCTACACATTGCCGTGAAAATGTTGCTCGTCTAACCGGGCCCTAACGGTTTCAGCAATGTTTTGACCACTCACAAAGTAAATGTTCACAACATCAAACATTTCACGATTGTCCAGAAGTAAATTTTCTCGCCGAGCCATTTTTTTATCAATTAAATGATGTAACACTTTACTTAACAAGCACTCGCTTCGAAACAAACACGGAACTGACGTCGCTTGCGCAGTTTTGTGAGGGTAGTATCAAACAATAACATCGTGACGATAAGCGGCCTTATCCCCTTCCTAGCTACAGAAACGAGAGACCATGATTTATAAAATGGCGAGAACATTCTTTCGACTTTTGACGAAAAAAAATAATTAAAATAACATATTTTTTGAGCTCAGAAACATGAATATAGTAACCCCTATTGTGGAAGTTGCTGACCAAAAAAACACCCGGTTAAATCACCGATTTTTAAATTGTGAAATTATTATTTAGTAGGTTGATAGTTTTATCGAAATTCATAACATGTTTTTAAATACAAAAAATATATACTTGTATACGTATTGTTGTTGTCTGGGAACCAAGCTTAAGGCTTGGTTTGGGACTAGATACAATTAGTGTGAGACTGTCCGCTGATGTTGCTCGAGTGGCTCCCAGGTACGTGGAGCTGACGTCCCGCAGCGACCCGGACGCGCTGCCGCCCGAGTGCACGCCCAACATCGACGGGCCGCTGGCCGAGGCGGTGGGCCGCGACCAGACCATGCACTCCTTCCACACGCTCTTCTGCCGCCGCTGCTTCAAGTACGACTGCTTCCTGCACCGTGAGTACCACGTCATAACACCACCCGGATACAAGGCTTTTGGAGACGGACCCAGGAGTTAGCTGATACGTCAATTTAGTTACTTTTGATTAATCAAAATGGTAGCTCGTATGAAATTTTATGTCAACATACCTGTGACTTTACAAGTTTATATGACTTGCACTCTTTATGGTTTTTGGGAAATTCATACATAAATCCAGTTTTGATATTTTCGTGCGCTTGGAATGATCTTATTTCGTGGTCAGTATTAAAGAATTAAACTGTACAGTCACCAGCAATAAAATATTATCCAACATTGGCGCAAACATATCCGACACGTCTTTACAAGGTGGACCGACGATCTGGTACAGGTAGTGGGAAGCCGCTGGATGACAGCAGCAGACCGATTGTTGTGGAAAATCTTGGGGAAGGCTTTTGTCCAGCATTGGACCTCTTGCGGCTGATGAGGATAATTATTAGAAAATAATTTGATACTGGATCCATTAATTGTTAAGTTTTAAAAAGATACCTATAGGATGAATAGGATGGGATATGTTAAAAGTGCATTTGTAACTTATGATAATTCGGAATTCGACTTTGTGATAGCCGTAATTTGACTAAGAGAGAAAGTAAATATGTATTATGAATTGTTATTTTCATATACCGCTTTAATGTTCAGGATATGTGATTGCTCTCTTTCAGAAACTTTTAGCTGGAGTGTGATTTGTGTGTTATAATTAATTTTTGGTTCTGCACATGTTGCTAGTACATTACCTGCGTGGGAGTGTGTATGTATTTAAACTATAATTGTCATGTGGTATGTAACGCTTAGATATCCTTAATATATATTTATTTAATATTTTAGATGAGTAATTAGCGTTAAATAGTTAAAATACATCCATGATTAGGTGGAAGACGTAAAAGATAATGTAATCTGACAGAGTTGACCCTACTAATGAGCATGTATATTTACTAACATAGCAGTCGGAATGGGGTGAAATTGGAAAAGATATAATGAAAAACCGATGAAAAAGCAACATTATATTTTCTGAGAGCTGACCTGATGATAAAATCTGAAGATGGCATATAATATTCTCCGTATCTAGTTTACTTGTTAGTTTCGTCTATGTGACAAATGGAAATCTGTGAATAAAAGTACAGTCTGCAAAAAATAACACTGATATTTTCTAAAGGTGAATGCAGTACCAATTGATTGTCTTTTATAGTTTCGTCCTAATCATGGTTTAGCAATAAGTAGAGCAGTACAGTAAGCTGACGTGTGTGTTTCTGTTTGCGGCAGGAGGCCCGGCGGCAGGTAAGGCGCCACGTCACGCACCCGCGCTGAGCGGGGGCTCACTCAAAATAACACTAATCTTGTTAAAAAATAATCAAAATAGCTCATGTTTTAGTAGTGGTGGGACGTTGTGCAGGGCCCGTCCAGGGCGCTACCACCATCTTATCGTTTATACCACCATCAAGCAGGAGGGGGATTAAATACATAAATAAATATCAGGGGACAATGTCACACCAATTGACCGAGTCCCAAACTAAGCTCTAGGCTTGTATGGGTACTAGACAACAATATAAAGGGTTAGGCGACTAATGTCTATATTGAAAAATGACGAGGTATAAAAATATCGTCACCTTATATAATGACGAAAAATAACTGAGAATAGAATTATTTTTGTCGATGCATAAAAATGTCGACATATAATAATGACCATCTGTTTTTTGTCGATGTATAAAAATGACAACAGGTAGGTTTAGGTCATGTTAGTTTTGCAGCAGGCCCGCAGGACCAAACCACCCAGTAATAGGAGTTCTGCGTTAGCGGAGCTCCGTCGACACTCTTATTTCAAATCAATTAGACAGTTTCCTATTTCTCCTAGCTCCTATTTCTGGGTGGTTTGGCCCTCCGGGCCTTGTGCAAAGCTAACATAACCTAAACCTACCTAGCCCCTGTTCCACCTATCCCTTATTATATACCTCCTCGTCTTAATTCCATTTCGACATTATTATACTTTGTCATTTTTATATTTCGTCTTTGTTATTACACGATATTTTTATACTTTGACTTTTTTATTTTTGGAAAATGGGCATTATTATACCTCGTCATTTTTCAATATAGACATTAGTCGCCTAAAGCAATATAAATACTTATAGAGAAATATAGCTTAAATACATAGAAAACATCCATGACTCAGGAACAAATATTCGCGCTCATCACACAAACATCTGCACTTACCGGGATTTGAAACCAGGACCGCTAGCTTCGTAGGCAGGGTCACTAATAACTAGGCCAGCGCGTCGTCATTGTTCGCATGGTTGTGTTTCGTGGGTTGGCAACGCATTTGGGGTCTTAATAGTGCAGTTTTAATATTGTTGTCTTGAGAATGCACATGTTTATGGGTCACAGAGCCCTCTTACCATCAGGAGTCCTATGTGAAGGTTTTCTCTTCACCATGCCATGAAGAAATTAAATTAAAAAATACATAGGGTAAAGTCACCAATGGTCAGCCAGAAACCTGTAGTCGGCCTCTGCCTATACTTTGTATGAGTGGGAAGAGTGCGGAAGATATATTTCCAACTCTTCGCACTCGTATAAGGACGACTATTGGTCTCTGGCTGACACTGGTGCCTTTACCCTACTCATACTTTCTGTAATACCATACTAATATTATAAATGCGGAAACAAAATGTTTGTTGTTTATTTGTTTACAATCATGGAGAAGAACAAGGGATACTTCTTGTCCTGGAAAATTGGTCAGATACCAAAGGCCACGATAATGGACGACGCCGCAGGCGAAAGCTGGTCTTTTGTCCCGATTAGCAGTGGACAACTGTACAAAAAAGTACAGTCGGCATTAATACTTGGTTATAATTATATCAGTAACGTGAGCCCTCGCCAGTTGCTGCTTTTCTTGTAACTAATACGTGTAACTTGTTTGTATTTACATTTATTTTGCACCATTGACATTTAATATATTTATTTCCATTTAAAAGTTTATTCTAATCAATCTAATTATGTATCATAATTATTTCATCATTTTTAGTTCTGAGGTAAGTAAAATTATTAATGATTTTCTCTTTTCCTCTTCTTATGTTATATCTTATTGTTGCCAATTATATGTACTAACTTGTGGCATATTTGCTTTGTTTGTATCATGATATTATATTATGATGAATTAGTGCAGCAAATACCATTTGCATTAATGTAACTGTAATTTTTATAACTTCTGTAAATTCGTTTGTTTACCTTATCTATATCCATTTCATTTCAAAATTGCCTTTTAACAAAATATTTCTGGTCATTATGTATTATTTCCTACAAAGGTATTTGTATTATTGTTTCCAGGAAACCGAAACCTCTTATGGTTTGGTAAAAGGTTAACTACATCAAGGTGAAATGCCTTTTTGGAAATGATATATTATACCAAAGTTATTTCGCCCTGTCATTGTAGAAGCTCTGTTTAGGCAACCTATAATAATAATAATAATAATAATAATAAGTCCGCAGGGCAGCTAGTGGCGAGCTGTGGTGAGTGGCGACACCACGGACCTGAGTGCTCCCGAGGGTAGGTCCTGTTCCTCACCTCACGCTTGCCTTCACCGGCCGGCTGCGGTGTGCAATGACGAGGAACAGACCCTCACCTCTGGCTTGCCTTTATTGGCCGGTCAGAGTGGAGTCGCAAGAGCTATATGCTCGAAGGGTGGATGTGTTGCATAAGTGGCGAGTGGGCACCTTATGGTCGTTTAAAGTCCAGAAGCACCTCTCCACCCTTAGCCCCTCTGGAACTGTTGCCTCCCTGCTGCTATATATATATATGGCTATTTCGGGAGGTCCATTCCATTGAGTTGGCGAGTCACCGCCTGCCATTTAAACCAAAGTAATTAGCATTGGCCAGGCAGGCGCCGTAGTTTCATCAATAGCCTAGTTCACCAATCCATATATCAGTTCATTCATAGAACCTATTATTAGTATTCCCATCCTTCTTAAATAGTCTTTACACTGACCGGTGGTTGTCCGTGGGAGCATACTTCTTTAGTTTGAACTCAGGGACAATCGCCGGTTGGTGTCCCATAACTTTACTAAATTAAACTTGTCTAAAGGGCCTCTGCGTGTTGGCTTCGGCTCCATGTACGCCTTCCAAAGGTCCGGGACTCCCATAGTCCCGTGATTGGTAAAGACATACAAATAATAATAATAATAATAAATATCAGGGGACAATGTTACACCAATTGATCTGGTCCCAAACTAAGCTCTAGGCTTGTACTATGGGTACTAGACAACGATATAAATACTTATATAGAGAAATATATACTTATATACATAGAAAACATCCATGACTCAGGAACAAATAATCGCGCTCATCACACAAACATTTGCACTTACCGGGATTTGAACCCAGGACCGCTAGCTTCGTAGGCAGGGTCACTACCAACTAGGCCAGCGTGTCGTCTATTGCTATCAAAAGTAGTTTTATATAGTTGCTTTATTTGAATATTCTACAATATTTGTTCATTTAGATGGAATACTGATATTTGGTTAAGATTCTGTGTTACGCCGATGAACCATTAGTTTGGTTTTGTATCTACCTTGTTTGTGCATAATTATTAAATTAATATTGTCCTGTCCAGTAGAATCAAAATAGGAGCTAATTGTAAGTCTGTCATAAATATTTTTTTCCTTGCTTTACATGTCATTTTGAAAATATAAAGAAGATGCCAGTGGCCCTTTACGAGATCGCTATCGTTATCGAGAATGTATAGGATCCATGTAAGCTGCCGGGCGGTGGCGCCGAGTGCTATGTCAATTCCATACATTTTGACAGTTATGGAGAATCGTTTACGTTAGCAATAAACTCCAAACGGCCACCATAAAACGCAATTGATCAATGGAATATGAATTTGTTGTGAATTAAATAAAATTAATTTTGTAATTAAATTACGGGTCATAAAAATATATTTCTTTTTTTGCAGCACACATTTTTTTTTTAAACAAAAGCAGTTCTTACCTCTCCGGTCATCCGGTGTTATACCATCACCCGGTGAAATTACTATCGACTAAAATGAAATTGTTCTATTCCATTTTAGTCTTAGGATTGCAGTCTTGGGATTACAAATGTCCATCGGCTTTAAGTCTTATTTAAGAAAAGGTGGCCTGCTGCTGCTGCAGCTTGTTTGCCTTCTGACATTAAAAAAGCAACTGAAGCTAACTGATATGTAAATCGCAGATTGTAGAATATTGCCGATTAAATGTCTGAATGTGTGTTTTGTAAGCCTTATCTTGGCTGGGTATTGATGGCTGATGTCTCCCAGGGTTGCAGGCGTGCCACCCGGGACCCAACCTGAACAAGCGCAAGGGGCCCGACCTCAAGCCTTTCTCGGAGCCCTGCGGATCCAGCTGCTACGTGCTACTGGTAACACATACACACATTGTAAAATAGTATTCTTCGAAGTATCACGTGCTGTACAAACCTCTACTTTTGGAACATGCCTACCTCCATTGAAAAACACTTGAAATCATTATTATAATAGGAGTCATATATTTAGGATTTTTTCACCCATGTCGGGCCATGTCGGGCTTTGGTTCTTACAGAGTTACCTATAAATTCGAAAAACTTTTGTCTGCTTTCTGTATTGCTTGTCCGAAAATATTCTTCCTCTGAAACCGTTTACTTTCCCGGATTGTGATTAAACAAACCTAACCTAATCTATGTCTCTTTAAACATTTTTATAAGTTATTGGGTACAGAGAAAAAATATTTTCACATCACACATCACCTATTCGGAAAGGGGACTTTTCTTCCCAGTTAGGAGGGATCAAAGTGGCACTTATCAATTCAAGGACATTTTGTTGCCAAAGATAATTTCAGCACTTTTAGAAAGTGTAAATAATTAATGTTGTTTCATCACTATGATCTTTTTTTTCTTCATAGGTGATGTGAAAAGCAGCATGTGTCACACGGTAGCAAAAGTATTTCCACCTTGGGCGTTAACACTTGAATCCCTCTCTACGCTCAGGAATCTATTTTAGAATCCCTCGCTACGCTCAGGCTGCAATTATAGGTTCCCTTAGCTTCGTTCAGGATTCAATGTACGCCCTCACCGTAAACATGTCATTTTGCTCCCTTGTGACACAATCTACTATTTCAGACAAATGAAACAGCGGATAAATTTTTTTCGAGACCTTCTTACAAGTATTCTGTTTTATTGTGAGCAAACAAAACTTGACTAGATGAATGGTGGTGTGTAGGAGGGTATCCGCGAGAAGCTGGCCCGCGAGAAGGCGGCGGGCGAGGAGGACAAGGGCAAGCACAACATGGACTCGCCCAACGACGCCTCCTCCGAGGACAGTAACGACAGCAACCGGTTCACTAAGGGTCAGCTACTAACACTACACACACTACCTATTCACTAGTACTCTAATATTTTTTGTAAAGTCTTCTTAAAAACATTAAATTAAATTTGTACCCGATATAAACAAAACTCAATTTTTGGCTTTTAATCGTTAGAAATAGTCTTTTCAATACATTTTTATTAAAAAGTTCATTTTAATGGTTAGATAGCCGGGTGGTAAATTGCGTTGTCACCTCTGATGTATAATAAAAAAAAATATAGTTACGATTGGCCACGGACTAAGATAATTGAGCTACGTGATATTATTAAAATAAAAGCTTTCCATATGTCTAAACTCGGCTATACGTTAAACGACGTTATTTATCACGATCTATACGTTCATATTAGAATCATTTTACAACTGGTCTATTTTTTTCGCTATTACAGGAAATCAATATTTAAAATTATTCCTCTATTCTGCTGCCCCCTATTATGCCATGATAGCATAGCATGAAACTATTTTTTCACGTTTTGGCATGGCCATCTACAAAATACACATACTGCCAACATTACAAAAGTTTAATCGAATTGGTCACGACCAAGGAGCGTATATACAACACTGGAGGTTGAACGCCGAACATCCTTTATAAAATTTGCGTGTAGTATTTTACTTTCCTTACAGTTGAAATGAAAAGTAGTGTCTAACTCGGGTGAAATTACCCATTTCCTCTCGAACTATTGGCGCTCTCTCGGTGAAATGGGTCACTTTCAGCCCTTGGTTATTAATCTACTATTAATTGCGTTCAATACTCAATAATTTATTGCAATCATACTTTACATAGATCTTACTTGGTAGCTTAGAAGTTGACACTAGAATATAGCTCATTGTGGGAAACCCCCCCCCCCCCATTAAATAACGCATTAACCCCTTAGTCGGAAAGAAGTTTTTATTGTGGAAAATAAAGTATGGGAATAATTTAACTGATTTTTTTCTAAATGAATATTAGAACTAGTCCTAAACAATTCTCAAGGCTTATGCTAGACACTAGTAAAGGTAACAGATAAATAGTTTTTTTCAAACATATGTATGTATAGTTTTATAAGACTTTGACATTCGTATTCGAAAGTGCACTAAGAGCGGAATGCCTTTGCTCTTAGTGCGTTACAACGCAATGCGTCCAAACAAAACTGTGCCCAAGGAATATGTGTTAGCAATGAATAGTTTTATGTAATGTGAGAATGATCATCCGCAGGCAGCGCGGCCAGCTGGGCTGTGCCGGGCCGGCCCGCTGACGCGCCCGCCGACGCGCCCGCCGAGCCTGCGTACAACGCGCTCGGTCAGTACACGCTCCTACTATAAAATACTACTCATTGCTGCGTACTACACACAGTACACACCACACCACTATTCTGCTGACTGTTTAAACCGTTGTTCATTTTAAGTTTAAATAATTTGTTCGATTAAATAACGCTCTGAACAAAATTTTGTTTGTATGACTTGTATAAGTCAAATCTTCCAAGTCTATTTTGAACCACTTTCTGTTATCGCATTGAACTGAAATTTGAAATACACATTGTTTAATCTGTAAAATTATTATATCTAAGAGATATCTGATAATGGAGCCATAAGGTGGAGACGGGAATTTCTCTACACTTAACGTAGATTCACCGTCGTGGGACTCATTTTGCCCATTAATTTTTTTAAAGAAGCTTATTACATGGCATAACCCTGCTTCTCGGTACTGCCGGCAGGTTTGACGGTGGGCGACATCCAGGCCGAGTGGACGGGCTCGGACCAGTCTCTGTTCCGCGCGCTGCACAAGGTGTTCGCGAACAACTACTGCGCCATCGCGCAAGTCATGCTGTCCAAGACTTGCCAGCAGGTAACATTATTAGCACCCAGACTTGTGAACAGGTGGCCTCAATGACGCCCAGCTACTAGCAAGTACTCTCATCAGAACCCAGATTTACCAGCAAGTACCCTCATTCGCACCCAGATCTACCAACAAGTACCCATATAAGCTTCCAGACTTGACAGCAGGCACCCTTTGCCATTAGTTGATCCTATAATTTTCGGACAGTGCATCGTCTTCCTTTTAACCCATAATTTACCAAAAATAAAAGACGTTTGTGTCAGTGGCGAAGCGTCACGTAAATAAATAGACAAGCCGGAGCAAAAAAAGGTGTATGGCGTGTGTCGGTTTTACGTTTTGTTTGTATACCTACTCTATGCATATGAATTTTTGGTAAAGCCGTAAATAATCGGCTTGTACGAACGCCTCGCGACTGGTTTGTGTGCCTAAGTGCGACATAAATCATAATATACAATTGGTGTGTTGGTGAGCAGGTGTACACGTACTGGACGAGCACGGGCCAGCAGCAATGGCGCGTGGAGGCGGAGCTGACGCCGCCGCGCAAGAAGAAGAAGAAGCACCGGCTCTGGTCCGTGCACTGCCGCAAGACGCAGCTCAAGAAGGACTCGGCCGCGCACCACGTGTGAGTGCACTGACACCGATCACACGTAGTTTCCGGCAAACTTCTGCACGTATTGTGCGTACTTCCCCATTGATTCGATGATGATGATGGATGAGACCCAAAATTCGCTTCTGCTCAGTCAAAGTTCACTCGTTTCTCAAGAAGTTTGCCTAGAACTGTATCGTATTAGAACGATAATTGTGCTTGTTTCAAGTGCAAAATGTGGTTACAGAATTAACCACAAGGTTTTCTAGTAGTTGGTAATTCTGTAGCTCTGCCTATCCCACTCTGGGAATGAAGGCGTGAGTGTATGTATTGTATTACTGAACGATAATTTACCTTGGGAATTGTCCGTTAGCGAGATGTTTTACGTGGATAACACTGCCTTGCAATTTCACGACAAATCATGAATGAAATTTTGTAATTCAGCGGGAGTGCAGAATGTATTTATGTGGTCCAGCCAAAATTTTTAAACTTAATGTTCCGTACATCCTATTCGGCCAAATGTTTACCCTTTATTTGAAAATAGCGCCAACAAGGGCTTCGAACCGACAACAAAAGTTAACTTATCCTCTAAATTACCCTCGAATGTTCTTGTTGTTGCAGTTACAACTACACGCCGTGCGAGCATCCCAACCAGCCGTGCGACGCTCTGTGCCCGTGTTTGCAGTCGCAGAACTTCTGCGAGAAGTTCTGCCAGTGCTCCAGCGACTGTGAGTACACGGCTAATACTCCTTTGTGTCTAGCTATAGTTTCTCAAATCATTCATTCTTTTTACGAAGAAAAACTGACTGCTCCATGCAGACTTTTATCCGTGACAAAAATTATAAAGCAAATGTAAAATAAAACGTTTACCGGTGGAGCGACCTATGTGCACCAAGTGCGCATAACGCAATAGGCTATTTGACTAATTTTAGAAAACGTTTTTAAATGATTCTTTATCACATAACAAGCACACTACATTGATATTTCCTTGAGATTCTACTGTATTATCAATAAAAATGTAAGTTAAAGTTTAAATTTTCAAAACAACGCGAAAAACGCTGTTTCTATCTATGGTGGACTAGTGTGACGTCACACGCAAGTAAACAAACAAGTTCATTTGACAGCTTAGCATATGAAGTGAATTTGGGGTTTGTTTTGTTTACTTGCATGTGACTTCACATCACAGATTATAAAGTATTTCTAACATCACATAGCGTTTTTGCCACAGATTAAATTTCAAAAAAAAATCCTTATTATTTCGTGTAATTTCCAAAAAAATAGACATAACGTAATGTGAAATAAAGTGAATTACGTTATTTTACGCTAGTATCAGATAGGATGACCACAATTTGTAGTATATTTTCAATGTTGTCAAATAGTCTATTGTTATAAACAACTCTAATGGTCATTATATGAATAGATATGATAATTAATTGACTTTTCTAACGTCTTTCCAACCCTTGTTACTGATCGATATGATTTTTGATGTGGAGATCGTTTTTAACTTGCGGGTAAAACCTAGTGGAAGAAAATCAGTCGGCAAAGTGTTCGGTTCCGTAATATTTAGTGTGTTATTGTGTCAGGTCAGAACCGTTTCCCGGGCTGCCGCTGCAAGGCGTCGTGCAACACGAAGCAGTGCCCGTGCTACCTCGGCGTGCGCGAGTGCGACCCCGACCTGTGCACCGCGTGCGGCGCCGACACGCCCGTGTGCTGCAGGAACGTCTCCGTGCAGCGGTGAGGCCACGCCTACCCAGGGACTACACCACACCTTACATTTACAATTATTCTTTCTACCTTTTGTATCACTCAGTATTTTGTTGAGTTTTCTTTGTCTGTTTGTCACGAATAAATGTTTTATCTTTCTTTCTTCACGCCTGTCTCCCAATGGGGGTAGGCAAAAACTAAAGAACGTCAGGTGCAGATTTTCGCTTCCTCTATGTTCATGATGTCTTGCGATCCGACTGACGCTCGGCGCCATTGTGACGACCGCGCTGAGTGGAAAACCCTAACATGTGGTCGCGATCCTCAGCATTGAGGGAACGATGAAGAAGAAGAAGAAGATGTTCATCAACCTCTTCTGCTAGATTAATTAATTATTTATCACTTCATTACCTTTTGTTGTGATGTAACTTATTTTCAAGTATTATTGTAATACATGCGTGATTGAAAAAATTACCCGAGTATCTTACAGCGGCGTTTCTTCTCTGCAATGATGGTCTTGTTCGAAACGCTATTACTCCATATAAACGACTTGTAAAAGTGCACTCGTGTGGCCAATTTACTAAATAAATATTTTGAATCATTCCGTCAAGGTTTTCATCTGTGAAAACATACGTCATTGAATCCTCGAGCAGTGTGGATTACATCTTTATAAGTAGCCATGAACATTTGTGTAAAGTCCATACCACATCTGACTGTCCTATTTAGTAAACACGTTTATAACATCAAAATGCATAGTTTTTGGCTAAAACGGCCGTTTTCTGAAAAATAAACCAACTAGAGGCCACATTTTGCACACCATTTTCCCGATGTTACATCATGGATCGTGTTTTTGACATCATAACATATTATAAATCGATGAACGCCGGCTGCATGCACGAAAAAGCATGACTCATTGTCACGTTCCTCCTGAACCGAGCATGCAAGCGAGAGCGCGGGACAAGCGATAGAGAAGCACGATCAGCCTAAGCGTTCGGCTTGTGTGATTTCTTATGACGTTATCACGTAAAATTATCGTCCGTAATTCAACTTAACAGACAACCATTTTTTATGAAGAAATTGTTGAAGTGTTTACTAACTAAGACATTTCAGATGGTATGGACTTAGATCTTGCAGGAATTTTACGAGAATTTTTTTTTTGTCTTTGACTACAACTCCTAACCTAGAATTAATCCCAAATTATTTATTCTATATTTTTAGTGGCCTGCATAAGCACCTTTTATTGGCGCCGTCCGACGTGGCCGGCTGGGGCATCTTCCTGAAGGAAGCGGCCCACAAGAACGAATTCATCTCGGAGTACTGCGGCGAAGTCATCTCGCAGGACGAGGCCGACCGCCGCGGGAAGGTCTACGACAAGTACATGTGCTCCTTCCTCTTCAACCTGAACAACGGTCAGTACAGATCCACTCCAATACAAGTATATCTGAGTGAAGGTAACCTGTCGATGTTTCGAAAAACTTTTGTACGCTGTTTCGTTTGTCTGAAAATCATTTTTTCTCTGAACGCATCTTTTCAAATCCACCACGGGAAGACATGGAGTGGGAACCACTCGGGACTGAAATAATTACAAAAAATACGTTTTCTAACAAAACATGATCTCTTGTCTCCCGGCCAAAATCGTGTGGGTCGAAAAATTGATTTACCCATTTATGCCAGTGTTTTAGGGACCATGACACAGACGGACCAGCTAAAGGGGATGCTCATGTTTTAATTTTATTTGAATTATTATTTAAGTAGCTTAGTTTCCTTTAATACGTTTAGTTTCAATAATAGGTACTTTTGTTTCTATTGTGTCTTAATTAATAAGAAATTAGGGATGTTATTATGATTATTAATAAAAAAGTATTATTATATTTATATTTTAGGGGTGACAAAGATATTGAAATGGTGGATATCCATGATTAAGAATTAAGCAAAGTAATTTCCAACATATTGTCTTACCCAAAATATTTTTATTCAACAGTTTCATAATGAAATGTCATTAGTCATATCATTTATTGCATTTTTGTGTTACAATTCTTATGTCTAATGATACGATATCAAGAGCCAATTATGTATTGATGCATACAATTTTAATATCGATTGACGTAGCTATAAAAGTTACTGATGGTCTCTCTAGGTCATTTTCGCGTGGCAGCAGGGCTGTAGTAGCTGTCTTTACCGATTGATATCAATTTTTCACTTTGTATTAGTGTCTGTATGTTTGTTGTTACAGACTTCGTGGTGGATGCGACTCGTAAGGGCAATAAGATTCGGTTTGCGAACCACTCCATCAACCCGAATTGTTACGCCAAGGTCATGATGGTCAACGGAGACCACCGCATCGGCATCTTTGCCAAGCGCGCCATCCAGCCCGGCGAGGAGCTGTTCTTCGACTACAGGTAAATAAATAAATTATAGGAAAACAAACATACATAAAATAACTTAATCTTTAGTGTGCTCTAAAATCACACAAAAGATTCACCTTCCACGTTGAAAAATTATTAGGTTTCGGTCTCTTTATATTCACATTCTAGTCGAAACTGAATGAAAAAAAATGAGCAACGGATTAGTAATTCCAGCATATTAAAGGCTAAGCTTCAACTGAGATTCTAGAATAAAAAGTTTACCAAATTTGTGAAGATTATGAAGATTTTAATAATAAATAAATAATATTAATGCTTAGTTGAGTCTTACTTGTCTTTACTACGCTTACTTGATTCCCCTATTTTTACTAAATTTATTAGGGTCAAATCAACCTATAATTGAAGAACAGCTACCGTAGGTACCGTCTCACAACAATTTACAATGACATACGTAAACCCATTTTGTTTAAAAAAATATAATTGTGAATGTTGTTGTTATTTCCATCGTCCAGATACGGGCCGACCGAGCAGCTGAAGTTTGTTGGCATCGAGCGCGAGATGGAATTCTTATGAGAGCAGCCCCCCCCGGCGCGCCGGGGTGTCCCTCCCCCCCCCCCCCGCGCCCCCGGCCCCGCCCCCCGCGCCCGCCCCCCCCGGGCCGGCCCCCCCCGCGCCGCGCCCGCGGGGCCGCCCCCCCGGCCGCCGGGCGCCGCGCGGCCGCAGCCAGTCCTGCGTGCCGCTCGCAGCGAAAGACCGACTCGCGTAGACCCCGTACTGTGTACACACGACGATACTGTACACTACCAAAATCCCAATTCCACTGCGGCCCCCTGCACGCCCATACACGCGACATACGAAGGGTTAATGTTAATGCTCTGTCCCTTACTTTTGACTAATGGGTCGAATTGCGGGCGAATCGTACTAGCTAAGCCTAGCCTATAAATTAGTGACGATAGAATTTGGAAACTCATTTTAATGATGTGGTTTAAATCATTTAATTAGGTACACAACGGGGGTTGATGAAATTTGTAGCTACACTAAATAGGTTAAGGTAGTTTTTAGTATATGTTCAGGGCCTCTATTCTATACGCTATAAACCATGTCGTCTTTGACCTGACATGGTATTGTTGTTCTCGCGTGTGCTATCCATAGACTTATTCTCTAATGAGTTCACGGTGATTGCCTAAAACTCGATACTAACGATATACATCTTGTTAAAACAAGTAGTAAAAGACATTAATTAAGGAAAAAAAAACAAAAGTATGATCGCAAAATAAATGGTGAAATTTAACATTCTAAAGCACATGAGTTATTATCTGATGACTGTCCGATACCTGCGTTTCAAATATCATGTTGTATTTCAGTAAAGCTCTGAATTAAGCAGTGCCTTATGATAATTATTCTTAGTGTTATGTAAACTTTAAGAATATAAATGCTTCGAAATCTACTAGATACGTATAACTTAAAATGTAGCAAAACCTTATTATCATTGTAGCGGCGTAATACTAGAAAATCCTACTTTCATGTACACTTGGGAGCAGAGAAATCGAGCCACTTAGTACTGAATTTCCATAGAAAGTGACTCGATTTCTTTGCTCTCAAGTATTTAAACTTGTAACCTGACACTATGAAATAATAAATTGCATTTAAGCTACATAATTCTTGTAATTATTAAATCCAACCTTACCTTCACTTAGTATTAAAAAGCAGGTAATGATGAAATTTTCAGGCCATGGGACTAAAGTTACTAGGACTAATTTTTACCGCAGTTCGTTTTTGTCGAATTATCGGGAACTTGCCAAATATACGAACCAGATTTACTATATCTTACTTGGCAATATTTTCATTACAGCTATGAGTTTAAAAAAGTAACCAAAACAGACAAGCATTTGTTATAATTAATTACCAACAGATTTTGTTCTTGTGCTTTGTGAATAGACTTACAAACATTTTGTTATGTGAGTATAAAAAATAACAGTGAGATATTAATGTAAACTTTGTCAGAACATAATTTAAAAAAGGAGATTTAGGTCAGGATGTGTGACTGAACCCACATCCTCATGAAATAAAAACATATAATGTCCACAAGCATTTAACTATTGACCACAGGAGAGACAACTTTGGTTTTTCCGAGTGTTTATGGCCCATAAAAATAGTGGATAAGATATTACTAAAATGAATCAGCTTCTGGATTTAGAAAAACATTTTCACTGATCACCTGCAACTTCCGACCTTGACACTGGTATAATTGTCCCACAGCTCCCGCGTACGTAACCGTACGACAAAAAACATAACTAACTTGACAGGCATAAAGGTGTATTTCGGTTTTGCTACTAGGCTACCCTTATCTACTGTATTGGTAGCCTAACTAGATAAATCATGGGAGTCACTTTTGGTTTTGAGCAACTCTTGATTTTTGAAAACAATAGCTGACAGCCTCTACGATACACTGACTGCAACTGTATAAGGCTTAGAGTAAAGAAGAACAAGTAAAATGAGTGATGTCTCCAAGCCATAAAAACATGATAAGGTTTCTTAGCCTAGATATCATTCATGAACCTTAACTGAAACATAAAAGAGAAATAAAACCAGTATTCACTCAAGAGAGTCAGAATTAACATTTATTATAATATAAGTAACAAATTCATAATTATACACATATAAAATGTTTATATACACAAATGTACCATCTGACAAGAATTGGCAATTGCCGCCCCGGTTGCTCGTATTCTATTAAAATGTCTGCTGGTATTTAGAAAATAGTAACAAGGAGTACCTACCTATAATTACGTCACAAAATACTGTCTCTACCCCATTTAATATTTGCAAGTTCAATTCAACACCAATAACTAAAATAATTGCTTACTAAATTAACTAAACAGGCACAGCACAATGTAATTTAAAATTTTACAGCACTAAACTATCATTGAAAAGCATAATTAAAAAAAGAAAGGACAAGTCATTAATTAGTGCACAAAAACAAACAAATGTTGCAGGACTTATAACTTAATACAAGGAAGTCACCAGTATAAATTAAGTTCCCATAATCAATAAATGCTTAAGGGACTTTCTTTCTGTCATGCAGATTTGCCAGCACAATCCTATGCACCCATGAAATTACAATGTTAGGCTCTCTGAATTATGCCCATCTACCAAAATCCATAATGGATTTCACAATTCATAGGCTAAGTTACTCAACAAAGAGTGACCTGTTTTCTATAAAGTTATTTTAATTAAATAGAATCATGAAATTAAAGCAAATACTTTGTACTAACTGTTACTGCAGTAGATATCTGTAATAGTAGGTTAACGATGTGAGAGAACTTCCAATAAATAACTCAAAAGTAAGCTTAAAGTTAAACTCAACTGCTAACTAACATTAACACAAAAATTGGGACAAACTTGAACTTAAAAGTTGGTCCTTGATAACTTTTACTATGAAGTAACATCTTATTCATTGCATGAACCGTCTGCCCAGCCATCCAGCCACCGCTCATGGACCTTACTGCAGTCAAACACGGGCTTGCCGAGCTTTACATTAACTGTATTATGCCTTTCACACAACCATTTTGCAAGAGCATTCCTTGACTGAGTTTGTGGTGGATGTTCATTTAAGCTGAAAACACAAATTAAAAAAATTAAAACATTCCATCAACACTGTTGACGATGAAATAAATAATAAGAGCCTGTAAATGCCAATTAGACAAAGATTAGTTAAGTAATGGTGCTCCTATACAGGTTATAAGTTATAACTTATAATATAATGTTACGGAACATTTTATAACACTACAACATTCTACTTAATCTAAGTTGTTGTGTTATAAAATGTTTCATAACCTTATATAACTGCAGTGTGCAACATAAGATTCAACTCTTTTCGAGTTGGATTCAATCAAACACCCTGACTAACACTAATATGTAAGGTTGGAAAATTACACAAAAAAAGACCGTGACATGACAACCAGCCGTTACACTAATAATGTAGGATTAGAAAATTGAGTTACTTACTCCACTTTAAAGTCTGCCGCACAGTGCTCACAAGGGTAGAACTGTGCAAACATGTTATAGAACTGAGCCATGGACTCTGCCTGTGCTTTTGTTGGCTTCTCTGGGTAATAAGACGCCATAGTGTGCAGAAGGCCCCACGTGGATCGCCCCAGTTCTTTCCTATCCAATGGACAGTCTGGATGGGGTGACTGATATGAAAAAAACAATGCCATAACAATGCAGTGTTACTTTGATTCAATAATATTCATCATAAAAACGCTAACTTCTATAGCAACCTGCTATTAACTATCTAAAAATATCCTTTTGGTTATACTTGCAAATTTTATGGGGGCACTAACGTTATAGTTGCTCTGTCTTTTTATCACACTACTAGTATAAATGTGAAAGTTTGAAATTGAAATTTGGAATAAGATAGCATATACTCTGCATTAACACATAGGCTAACTTATATCCTGAAAACAAACGCTCTGTTTCTGTGGAATGGAGTAAATTACTAATTATTTTAGTTGTGGATAAAAATATGCTAAATAAAAATTTAAATTATATAAGAATGATTCATTATACAAAACTTAAATAAATTTATTTTAAACATGAAAAGTATAACATAATAATGAAAGTAGTTGAAGTTTTGAATGGAACTCTTTCCCGCGTAGAAATTACTAGAACCTCACGCAGTCTCGCAAGGTTAGAGATAATAATATAACCTCACCGCTTTAGAAGGACCCGCTGTCGCGCCCTTGCTCTGATTTTTGGCCCATGACTTGAAGTCCGTGCAGGCTCGACACGGCTTTTCTTCATCTTCGGACTCGTGAGTAGGCATTTGAGCCAGGACCCCAAAACGGGTCCCCATGTAAATATACTAGCTATGGTGTATCCACCAACTTAAGTGTAAAACAGCGAATCACTTCACTATATATGCCATTGAGCTCATGTTAGTCAACAACAAGGGAATGATGAAACAGGGGACATTTATACGCAAATAATTCAAAAAATTCGCCGGTGCAATCTGAGAGCTACCTGTCAGAAGTGACAAACAAATGTCAAACCGACAGCCAAACCAGGCGACATGCGGAAACTAGTGTTGTAGTGCTTAGTTTCTTTAATCGTTGAGTGCTACATATTCTACTGTTCCAAAACTGCCAAATGTCAAGAAAAAACTTTCAGAAAGACCATAATATTATGATTGCGTGATTCTCATTTACTCAAGGACCTATTATTATTAACTAATTGCCCCGCTTCACTTCGGTTTATGTGAGTTTTCTGTAACACTCTGTATTCATTACAAATAGCCCTACCTCTTTAATCGCTCCGTCCATTGATGAAAACCGTATTAAAATCCGTGGCTTGGTTTGTAAAATCTTACAGAGCGTACAGACATAAAGACGGCGGGAAGCGACTTTGTTTTATACGATATAGACATATCATTTCTAAGCAATTTCCAAGTAATAAATAGATGTTGAACCAATTAGTGCAAACCAAAAAATCCAGGAAAAAATGTGTGTGCTGTTCTGAATGAAATTGGCGAGTGCTAAGTTAGCAACACTGGTCACGACAGTCACATGCATACCTTAATAATCTGTGGTCACATGGTTTATTATATTATTATCAATGCCTTTGTTTGATTCCAGTTGATATGGGCTAGATAAAGCTTATGATAAAAGTATAACGGAGCTCGTATATCTGGGCGTGTCAACCCCCAGGCCTGCAGCGAAATTAAGTTTACCTAAACATTCGTCCTGTTATTGTTATTAGACTCACAAGCACATAAGAGCAAGCAAAAAAGCTAAACGAACCTGAAGGTCTTAAATCTTGACGGAGTGTACAGTCAAAAGCACTAATATCTATAGGGTCACTGCTCATACATGTGTGCATAGACCTTATGCGAATGGTATTTGGGGCGTGTACAGTCAAGGGCACCAATATGTATACACCACAAAGTCTCACAATATATACACCTTATTACTATGGCAATAAGGTCTACATGTACATATTTTCGGATATACAGTGGAGAGGTCAGTAAGATTATCAAAATATTGAACACGTATTTTTTGCTTTTTCAAATCAATAAAAATTGACAAATACCTATAACGCGCATCAAAGTTCGGGAGTGGCGGCTCGTGAAAATATGGCAAAATAAAGTGTGCCACGGCGTGACGTCAGGCGAAACTTCAACGCACTTTAACTTTGTTCAAGACAAAATATGTATTCAATATTTTTTGACAATGTAAATGACGAACGAATTAGATTTTTTTTGGACTCTAGCCTATAGGGGACGCTTCCGTTTTTCCTATAAAATTGCTTACAAATATGACTTCTCAATTTTGACCACCAATCAAAAACCACTACCAATGACAAATTTTATTGCCAAATACAATTTACTTTAGGATCATGAATTCATGAACTAAGGTTTAAAGTTTTAGCCAATTAAAGTAATATTGTAGTGTATAAAATTAAAAGGACAAATACATTTCGTAAATATTTATTTAAGTAACAGATAAAATATTTTTAATAATACATGTTCGCGTAGCCACAGGCTGATAATAGTTGACTAGCCCAGTATAAAATGTTTGTGAACTTGATAATTAAGTATAACAATAAGGCTTTACTTATAACTAGATGCATCTTCGCGGGTTATTAATAGAACATATACAGAACAACAAAATATCTATCATTCATAAGATAAACCCATTATGTATAACTTTGTATGATATAACATTCAGTTGGTATAATGAACGAAACGTACCGTACGTTAGTATAACGATAATAGTAGTTTTACTACTCGCGTGCTAAACCCCTAATATTGATATCGTTAACGGTATCTGAATACCACCTATAGCGTAACCGAAGCGTGAAAACTGTTGTCATAGTAACAACGGCCTTTTTTTACAATGGTTAATAAATGTATAATAAATATTTTTAGTTAAGAAATAATATATTGGAAATTATTTAATTAATTCATGTTCCGGCCGCGTCTGCAGAGGGAAGCGGGGCACCAAGACCGCACCACCGCAGATAAGAAAATTATCATGGTAATATTGATTGTTGTCATGCTGGTCGTTGCCAACGGGTTCTGAACGCATTACAGACGACTTAATGATACGTGTTTACATAATATATATAATCTCATAACACATAATGAATTATGAACATAATAACGATTGAATGATATAATATTTACATTATGTAATAATCAAAACATATAACACACATTTAATATAACAACGAAAAACATAATGCTGAAACAATGTAATTAGGTTCTTGCTGTTATGGTCAACATTCTAACCTAAACTAACCTAACGGAACTGCACGGAACTGAAAACAGGCCAGAGGGGACCCTTAAGTAAGTCAAAATTCATTTCGGTCTTCAACATAAAATCATAACATAGATCGGGATGAAATTGCATCATATAATCATTATTTCTTATATTGTTATGAAATTATATCTTATGAATCTTATATGAAATAAAATTATTCCAAATGAAAATTATATCACATAAAATAAGCGTTATACTAAATGAAATTATATTTTTGCTGTTATATCTAAAGTTTCTAAGAATCATATGAATATTTTGAATATAAAAATATATGAAGCATTGTTTTATTATACGAGATGCACCCCATCTTCGCAGGCGGCCACAATTTCTGAAAAAGAATTCAAAGCATAATAATCATGTTTAAAAAATAAAGAACTGGCTCGAAATTATTAAGAAATACCGTTGAATTTTCACAGATCTCATGACCAGATCGTGACAAAAAATATAGAGTGACCCCTGAGATATGTGAGTGACACTGCCAAGCTTGTAGATATATGAAATAGCCAGTGTTGTTCGGGTTAATAGTGGCAAATCCAAAATATTTATTCAGTAGTCGGGCCAAATTAGGGCTATTTCACACGTCGGTAATATCGAGTGAATCTACTAGCGCTTCGGACAAGATCATTATTGCGGAGAAGCGCCGCAAGAATCTCCAGCAGGTCATTTTTTCAATCATTAGTCGTGTTTTATGACAGATCATCATCATATCTACAACACATACGCCTTGTAACTAAATAAAGACCGTAATAAAATCACGATTTTATTGTTGTCATATTCGACCAGCTGGATTCCTGGTTAAGGAAGACGATTTTTTAAAAATCTATAAATAATTGTTTTCAAAAATAAAAATAACACTTTCTTGTGTAGAATTGGCTATTTTCAATATTTAAGATGGTTGCCGTCCATGTGGCGTTGGTGTTTGCCATCATGTTATTTAGAATGCTTGCTGGCTCACTGTCCAGGATGCCCCGCAGCTGTAGGACGGCGGGCGCGTGGGGCAGCTCGGCGAGGAAGTCGCGGCCGTCGTCGCAGCAGCGCGCCAGCACGGGGTCCAGCGGCAGCGCGCCCAGCAGCGGCACGCCCAGCTCGCCGCACATCTGCGCCGCGCCGCCCGTCGTCGCTGGGAAGATCTCGCTGCGGGTCTGGACAGAGAACATCAAACAATTATACTAGTTTTTGCTCTAATAATAATTCTACGTAAGCAAAAAGCTTCAATATCTGTAGAAGGTTAGAACGGATAAAGTTCCCATCGCAGAATTTCTCGTTGCCCCTTTCGCAAAAGGTCCGTTTTCTGAATGTCCCCTTCGCAAAAATAACAACCCAGTATCAAAACGTTTAAACGTTTGCAAAACTTCACTTATGCAATAATCTCGTTCGCAAAATATCACTTATGTAAAACATCCTGTCCGCAAAATCTTACTAAAGCCGCAAACCTCCTCTCGAGGGGTGGGGGCGGCTCATTCTCCCGCTAAAACCGCCTCCGCCACGCTTTTCGAACGCGCCGCCTCCGCTCTCAGTGCCGTTGCGAGTTTAATGCCCTTACTTATAAACGTGGAACCGTGGCGTAGCTAAACCATGATTTGAACTTATCTATCATTGTGACATTTGAATTTAACAGATAAGGACAAAGTATAGTTTATAGTCTGTCAAAAAGCCTTGAAATTAAAAAGTGGCAATACTGTAATGTCATCCCTTTCAAATCAATCTAAGTAAATCAAGCACGACACTGCAGTGTTATACCGTTTACCGTACCGTATTTTGACAGACTATAGCTACCCCAAGTTTATTTCACGTTTTTAAGTAAGGGCATATGTATGCAAAATGATCCGTTCCGGTCACAAAACGTCACTTATTCAAACACTCATCACCAGTGTGAACCATATTATTAGGGTTATTTAAAACAAATTAACAAATATATATTAATTCGGCGACTCAACAAAATTCTGTATATTTACAGTTCACATTTTTTTGAAGTAATCGTTCATACATTCCTACATCCACTCACGCCTTTATTCCCAGTGTGAAATAGGCAGAGCCATAGAACTAGCAACAACTCTAAAAAACTAGATTTTAATTCTATAACCACATTTTGTACAATCAATCTAAGATGTTTGCCAGTGTTGTCATAATCAATTGATAAATTATTATCATTGGTAATTCTCCTTTCGAACCCAGCATGCCAAACCTTACTCACATTGCAGTTCGGACAGACGAAGAGCGACATGTTCTCCACGACGCCGAGCACCCTCGCACCGATCTTGCGGCAGAACTGCAGCTCCTTACGCACGTCTAGCAAGGCGGCCTCCTGGGGCGTGGTCACCACAATGGCGCCTGTCAGCCCCGCGCCCGACAGGTACTGCACGGACGACAGGTGCTCGTCTGATGTGCCTGGGGATACGCTCAAATTGAAATAAGTATAACCCCGTAAGTGAAAGCCTGTGAGAGGTTACCAGCAATTTTATGTCTGTTCAGGTTCTCCCAACTGCCTTGAAACCTAAATTGCACGGGGGGTTGACCATGACATGCATGGCTAAGGAATTTAGTTTAGGATGAGTATGTAAGGGACAGAGTTATAGCAGTTACACGGCTCTGTCCCTTTCTCTCACCGTAAACTGAATTGCTTAGCCATGTCATGGTCACCCCCATTAATCTTTTTTAGTTCTCGGGATATTGACGTCTAAAAATGGCTATTTTATCACTGACTGGCTGATCGATTGACTGTCCTATCAAAATCGTAGATTACTTCCACTTGACTTAGAAACTTGAAATGCGGCACAAGTTAGTTAATTGTTCTTATAAAAATAAACATTTTCGATTAGATTCGATTCAGCGTAAACAACGAAAAAACTAGGGATGCATCGATACGCCTTTTCGCCGATACGATACCGATACCGATACTCTTATAAAAATATCGGCGATACCGATACCGATACCGATACGCTTTTTGTGAATTCAAAAATGAAGGTATAATAAATAAATCACAAGACAGATTTCTTTTTATTAATATAAGAAGTAGATACATAGGTTAATACACTCATGGACAAAATTAGGGGAACGCAAAAAAAAGGTTTAAGAACTACTTTCATAATTATCTTAGGTACTGGCCACTAATATCAGAGGATGCCATTAAATTAAATGTTCTTTTGGAATGTTTTTAATGTTTGATTTTCATTTGTTTTTTTCGCGATTTTGTCGTATTGTGTCATCTCAGTAATAAAAAAGTCTTCGTAATTTTAAGTTTTTGATGAAAATTTATGTTTTCTTCGAGTTTATGTGTTGAGTTTATTATCAGTTGTGTTTAACGTGATTGATTGAAGGATATTAAGTAAAAATGCCAGATCTAAATGAATTTCAAGTGGTTAAAGCTGTCACTTTAATTGAAAATGGCTATACTTACAAAGATGTGGCCCAAACATTAAGAGTTTCGAAATCGGTGGTACATCGAGTGGTCAAGAGGTATCGTCAGACCGGCCAGTATAGCAGACGAGCAGGTCAGGGGCGAAAACGAAAAACAACAGCAAGGGACGACCGGTTCATTGTGAACAACGTGCTCAGAAACCGAACCATGACTTCTTCCGAGGTGCGTACGAAGCTGCAAGAAGTCAGACAAGTCTCAATAAGCACAAAAACGGTAAGAAGGAGACTGAATTCAGCTGGGCTGTCATCCCATTTGCCTGCTAGAGGCCCTCTTCTTGCCACAGGGCATAGAGTAGCTCGACTTGAATTTGCCCGATATCACGCAAATTGGGACGAGGAACACTGGAGCGAAGTCTTGTTTACCGACGAGTCAAGATTTTGCCTGATGCCAGATGACGGAAGGGTTAAAGTGTGGAGACGACCAGGAGAAAGGTACGCTCAGTGTAACATCATTGGAAAAGAGGCATATGGTGGAGGGTCTGTAATGGTATGGGGAGGCATTTGTATGGGGGCACGTACAGAACTTCGGGTCATAGAAAATGGGTCATTAACAGCTGCACGATACGTAACTGAGGTTTTGGAAGAAATTGTTGTGCCTTTTGCCCCATTCATAGGAGAAAATTTTCTTTTGATGCATGATAATGCACGCCCCCATACCGCAGCTGTTGTTACCGATTATCTTCGAGACGTTCAGATCAATGTTATGAGGTGGCCAGCACGTTCGCCGGATTTAAATCCGATAGAACATGTCTGGGACAAGTTGGGCAGACAAATTAAAAAAAGAAATCCTGCCCCCACTAACTTGAGGGACCTAAAAAACGCATTAATGGAAGAATGGGAAGAAATTCCCCAAGATTTCATTGATAATCTGATCAGAAGTATGCCGCGGAGAATGGAAGCAGCTCGAAGAGCTAGAGGGGGCAACACTAAATACTGATGGATAACTCACAAAACAGCGATCAAGAAAAAGATAAGAAAAAAAAGGAAAATTTAATTAAATTCTTAAATGTTAATTTCATTTACAATTTCTTTAGACGGGTTGTTTTCTAAAACTGGTATTAATTTTACATTTGATTTTGTGTTTTTGATTTTAAACTGATCAGTTACAGCTACTAATAATATTATTAAAGTTAGTTGTTAAGAATTTTTCATGATAGTTTCATTTTATTGAATCTTTTTTTTGCGTTCCCCTAATTTTGTCCATGAGTGTATTAGATAATTAAAAATTGTAGTCATTAAAGTTAACATTGATAAGATTTTTGTTTAAAAAACAAAGTAATCGCTCGTTGACACTACATTTTAAAATTAAAAAGTATCGTTGAATCGGTCATAAAAATATCGTCGATACCGATATATCGGCTAACCCGAAGTATCGCCGATATATCGGTATCGGTATCGGTATCGGATGCATCGCTAGAAAAAACGTTCCTTATTTGCAAAGTCATTATATGCTTATCAAGATCAAACTAATGAGTTTTACATATGTGACCGATTCCATTAATTGACTTGCAAATTTCTGAGCGGAAAACTTACATAATATACGAACAGCGCATGTAAATAAAAGCTACTAGTTTGGAAGCTGAAAGGGAAATGTTGGAATGATTGCAAATATATTGTTTTAATATAGGCTAGTGCCCTAAAAAAACGAATTAGTCCGTCAATTACTATAAAAAAACTGAACACGTATTTTTCTTTAATCGATTAAACAAAGATTGGCGAGGATAAAGTGCGTTGAAGTTTCGCGTGACGTCACGCCGTGGCACACTTTATACCACGTTGTGACGTCACGACCCACTTCCGAAGTTTGATGCGCGTTATATTTGTCAATTTTGATTGAATGGATAAAGCTAAAAATACGTGTTCAATATGTTTTGATTATCTTACTGACGGGGTAATTAGAATGATTATTTCTTTACCCAGGACACACCCCTATTGAAAATGTAAATTCCTTAAGGTATCTGCTTTGGCGCGTCCTGTGGACCGACCGCGGTCCATAGGTACACATGTAGTGCATAATTGTTTTCCTTCATATTTTCACGGAAACGTACGAACGTGTCATGCTACTTCATTCAACCTCAGTAATTTTTGTACTGTGACCGACTGAAATAGCAAGACACGTTCGTACGATTCCGTGAAAACACAAAGGAAAAAAATTATGCACTACATCTGTACCTATACCTTGTCCACGTTAAAGAGTTAGTACCAGAAAACTTAAAATGTACGTGATTGGCCAGCGATAAGGGCACCGCTTGCGCACATGATTGGTTTGCATGGCGGCCCAAATCAGACAACATTTGTTTCATGTACGGTGCGGACGCGTTATAGTGCTCTTTTTTATATTGTTGATATCACTTTTTATGTGGCTCGTTTATTGGACTGTTTCCCGTTTTACCTGGCCTGCCAAATCAATCAATTACGAACCAAAATCATAACAAATAATAAATAAACAAATATTCCGAGCCAGGCATGTAAGCCCGCCCCGCCAGTGAGGTGCGATTGTTCATGCCTACTGATGATTTCTTGTCCCTTTCATTTGCATACAAAAGTGCAACAGAGACCTCGCTTTGCTAACTCTTTAACGTGGACAAGGTATAATTACCTATATTTGAATTTGGAACTCAATTGTTAATGTGTTACACATGACGTTCCACGGGTTGAAGGAGCTCCACAGCATAAAATTTGCAAACGATTAATATCTCAACGACGAAATCCTGTCCCTCACTTGTACCAGTTGTACCGAACTTGGGCCCTTCTTCACTTTTGGTGGGATTGGCTTACCTGGCGGAGTGTCGATCAGTAGATAATCCAGCTCTCCCCAGTCCACTTCGCTCAAGAACTGTTTGATCATGCCTGGAACATAATAAAATAATACAATGCTCGTTAGGTTAGGTTAGGTTAGGTTTTTCAACCCAGTATGGGTTGAAAAAACGAACGCCACATGGACCTGCCTCAAATATTGGAAATAACAAATTCAACGCAAAGGCGACTTACTTTCATTTTTTTTAAAGGTTTTGAAAATTCGTCTGCCTTGAACTGGAATCGAAATGGTCGAATATGATGACTGATGAAACAATAATTGATATTTTAAATATTCAAGGTATCCCAGTACATCACAATGTATGAAGAACATGAAGTAATAGAATTTTAATTGTATAAATTTGCGCCCTGTCACATTTCACAGGCTTGCTTACCATTTTTCTTAGGCCCTCTCCATATTACAGCATCGTCTGGACTGCCCAGCAGGAAGCCGATAGACATCAACGACAGATTGTCCGAAACGTACTGAAATTGTTAAACATAACTATTGGAGGGAGGTACAGGTCGCGCCAAACTTCTAGATCAATTTAAACACTGTGACGGTTAGTATCGCCAGTATAAACTCAATAACTTGCAAAATATACCTTACTGACTTTCTTGCTAAGGTGTATTTTGCATCTTATTTAATTTGTTAGTTATGCCGACGCTATACACATGAAATCAAAATGTTTATTCAGTAAATTGGCCACATGAGGGTTGTTTTTCTTTATACGTCGGTAATTATAGAGTGAAATAGCGCTTCGTTCATCATTGCGGAGAAGAAGTGCCGCAAGAAACTTTAGCTGAAGGTCATTTTATCAATCATAAAACACAATAATACTCAAAAGTAAGTCACATTATAGGGTAATAAAGTAATAAATAGCAATTATTGAAACTAGCACAAATAAAATAATCAATATACCCATCGGCTGGCGGACTGTGTTGTGTTGCTCTTTAGCCATTCACACAGCGGGCGGGAGCGGGGCGGGCGCGGGGCATGGCGGGAGCCGCGCCGGTCGTCGTATTCACACATAGCGCCGAACCGCAAGGCGCATTAGGCATTCACACAGAGCTCGTTGTAAATTCTACTCTATATACTCGCCATTACCGTCCTATCCTGCGATCACCAGCGCGGCGCCCGACCCGCTCCCGCCCGCTGTGTGAATTGCGCTTTAGGTAGTCTCCCTAAGATGAATATACTCGTGAAGTAGCAGTTATCTCATAGAGTCCAACCAGCGAGTGGTGACACAAAAAAAGTAAGCAACTTCAAAATATCACTATCTGGTAACACTAAATGCATAGAGACTGGATAGATACTCATAATGTGACTGTTTCAGAGGTAAAATTGTTGCCATATGAAGAATTTTAGAAAAATGCTTGTGTCACCACTCGCTGGTCAGACTCTATGTAATCAGTTTGTAGTAAAGGAGCCCACTGACCACGGGCGACCAGCCGGAGCCCGAGTTGTGCACCTGCTCGCCGGCCACGCCGAGCACGCGCGGCTGGCTCGGCCCGCAGATGTCCGCGTCCAGGATGCCCACCTGGTAGTAAACAAAAAAAAAACACGGGATAATCTCAGATAAATCGAACTAGTCCCAAACTAAGTTCTAGGCTTGTATTGTGGGTAACAGACAACGATAAACTTGCTTATATAGAGAAATATATAGAAACGTCTCCATATACCTAGCAGTACTAGCAGGTAAATTAAGTTCGGCAGCTTATGCTGTTAGGAAAATCAGGCAACTTACCAATGTTGAGACAGCTCGCTTAGTTTATTATAGTTATTTTCATTATTTTTCATAGTGTTGTGTCGTACGGTATTCTGGTTTGGGAAAAAGCTGCTGACATACAGACTATATTCGTGTTACGAAAAAGAGCCATTCGTTCTTAACTCCCGTGGTTCCTTAAGATTATTTAAATAAATTATTGTCCTGAGAGTAGCGTCACAATGCATTTATGAAAATATTATTTATGTCATTAATAATCAAAACTCTTTTGTTAAGAATTGTGATATATATAATTTGAAACCAATAAATAAAAGTAAAATTACTTCTAAATATTACGTGTCCGTAAGGTTTATAAAGCATTTGTAGGTCAAATATACAAATACGCGCTCATCACACAAATATCTGCCCTTACCGGGATTTGAACGCGGGACCGCTAGCTGCGTAGGAAGGGTCACAACCAACTAGGCTAACGTGTCTTTACGTGAATGTTCGTGGATGTTTACTTAAATCATTATTTCCTAGCAGCAGAATTGCCATTCTAGTTTTCCCCATTCCATAGATTGACAGTGTCGACGGCGGAGCTCTGTTTGCGTGCAGAGCTCCTATTTATGGTTATTTGGCCCTTCGGGCAAACTACAGCAATCTAATTATTTGAACTTATGATACAGATCAGAAAATAAGCGATTGCCAAAATAATGAGATCGAGCAAAAATGCGAATAATCTGAAAAACAATAAAGTATCTATTATGGAAAAATAACACAACCAAGTCATATTGCCTGTGTGAGCTTAACAAGATCGTTTTGTTAACGCTGTTGACGTTGGGCAAGCATTATAATAGCAAAGTGTTTACTTGGGAAGCGAACAGCCACATAATATATTAACTTGCCTTTACTAACCTACTAGCGGCCTCTCCCGACTTCGCCCGGGTTAAATAATATACATAGTTACTCGTAATATGCCCAGGGCCAAATATTTTTTCCGAATTTCAATCATATTTTATTCGGAATTGTCAACATTCGTACATATAATATTCGGAAAAACGGTTCCGTGATTTTAATTTTCGGTAATATAAAATTCGAGATTTTGATAATTCGGCCTTATATTTTTCGGATTGTATTTTTACAAAAAAAAAAGGTTTAGGGTGTTTCCCTATGCCCATCTGGAATAATTTACCTTTCGCTCAAATAGTTGCAGTGGTCGTACTCTATCTTCATAATAGTGGTTAAGATTATTAACATGAAAGTATATCTACATTAAATGTTATGTATGTATGTATATATTACATTATGTATCGTATCGTAATTATTTATTTAGCAGTGAATATTTCGGTCATCATTTTTAGGATTCCGTAATGAAATGGGACCTTATTACTAAGCCTACGTCCCACGTTATCGGTCCGTATGTCTGTCCTACATCTAAAGATTGTCCTGTCTTTTAAACCTTATTATTATTAACATAAAAGCATATTTTATATGCTTCTATGTATGCAATGGGGTTAAAATATAGTAATCATTGATTATAGATATTTATAGCTTTATATAATGCTTAGACTAAGTAGCACCATTGTAATATGAAATATGTTTAAAAAATGTCTGACTGCTGAGTTTCTTGCGGCGTTTCTTCTCAGCAGGGGTCTCCTCTTGGGAAGAGCTGGTAAATTCTTGACGTGTAAAAGTGGCCGTGCGGGGCCCACTTACTGAATAAATGACTTTTTTCTTTATCTTAAGCAGTTAATATTTTGATCGCCATTTTTACCTAAGCTACGCCTTACGCTATCGTTCCGTATGTGTCCTTCATTTAAGGAGTATCTTTTAAACCGCAATACCTTAAGATAGTTACGAAAATACATACACGTGTCAAATTTGTGTGATTATAGTACAAATAATTAAAATAGGCTAAGTGTGATTGGCGCGATATGGAACCCTCGGTGCGCGAGCGGGACTCCTCTCAGGCTTAGTTAATCGCTTGTACTCATTCCGTCATTTAAATTGACAAATTCCGTATTTTACTTTGTAAGCGAATTTTGTATTATTTTGGGAACATAAAATATTTAACCGTATTTATTTATTTTATATTTATTGCACTAAAATAATAATTTGAGTAGAGCAGGTTACCCTTGGGCAAATCAGAAAACTGCTTTAGGCGGTGCAACATTGTTCGAACCATAGCATGAAGATCATATTACCATGCATGCAGGCATGGGTTCTTCCCTATATTTGAATAATTCTGGGGACCTAATGAAAAAGGGTATAAGTCCACTTAACTCGTAATTAAAAAGGGTATATAAATAAACGGAGTAAACCAGAGTTATACCCTTCTTCAGTTGACTTATACCCTTTTTCCCTAGGATCCCAGAATTATACAACATATACAAAATCAAAGACGACTACATTGAAGCGGAACCGAATGCTATTGCATATAATAAATCAGCCAAACCTGACCTATATCGGGGTGCCAGCCCGCGCCATCCGCGCCAAGGCTGTATGTTGCGAATTCTTCGCCCGACGCTCGGGATCGATACACGTGTTTGTGGTGGAAAAGAAAAGTGCAGCCCCATGGAGTTTGGGAACTCAAATGAGAGGAGGTCGAGGTACAACAGGGTAAGACATTGCTGAAACTTAGAATGCTTCGAGTTGTTTTTTGTACCGCAGGGTAATATGGCCAGGTCCGCTCGGATTTTCACCGAAGATTTCGCAAATTGCTAGAAGTGGCCGGCGGTGCTGGGTCACAGCAACTAGTGCACCGACGTTAATAAACTACCACTAGGCCCTATTAGACTGATCTGTCCAACATTTCCCGCAAAAGTTTCCTTGCAGGTGTCTTTGCAACTTAGACCTGTTCTATTTTTTTTTTTGTTCAGTATCAGGATTCAGGAGATAATCTCACAAAAATTGACCTAGTCTTAAACTAAGCTCTAGGCTCTTAAAACATTTAAGACTCAGTAACAAATACTCGCCGGGACAATATACCGGGAATCGAACAAAGGACCGCTAACTTTGTAGGCACACTAACATCTAGGCTAGTCGTGTCGTCGAACATAACGAAGTACACTCAGAGTCAGAGTGCGTTTTTCATAATGAAGAGGCTATTTCGAAGCCTTGGTTCCTCGCCAGGGAATGCTTTTAGTGAATTATGATGATGAATACCGCGAGCATCGATACAGGACTTCCACAGTGCCTAGGATACCCAACTGAATGAATCTGCGGGTAACGCCGGAATTGTGCATGTTCAGAAAAACATCTAAAATGGCATTAAAATGTAAGGAAATCCAAGTGCTGACCCACTCTCTCCCGCTGTGGTGTTAACTGGTTGTGCGATCAGTTAGGTATCTTAAGAACTCCTCTATTGAATCTCGCAGTATCCACCATTAAAACTCACTCAAAACAACCCCTGCCAAACCAAGGCTTCGAAATAGTCTCGTTTGTATGAAAAACGCACTCCGACCCGGTATTTTTGCTCCTGAGTGTAGCATAATTATGCCCTTCCTAGGTGTTCAAGCTACTTGTTAAGCTGGCATATTATGTTTTAATTACTTCTTCTTTCTATTTATAGCAACTTTTAGTCTCTACAACTTCGCAAAAGTCAAGCATAACGTATACACACACAAGACTTGCGTAACTTTACTTAAAAGCTTAAGCAGTCGGCTAACAATAGACTCGGAAATTAAACGTTTTGGGTAACCTATTAAAAGATCCGCAGAACAGTTCAAAGTGGGGAGGGAGCAGCCATTTTACACTTCTAAGGCTTCAAATGATAAAATGACATAATTGTAAGATGCAGAAGCGAAGCTCCAAAACTGATGGGTTCAATGATCTATTCTTTGTCTATAACACAGTATTTTATCGGTTCACTAATGTTTGACCAAAAAAATATTGACAAATGATCATTTGACAAACAACGTTTCACCAAATAATCATTTGGCAAACGTGACATTTGACAAAAGTATCATTTTGCAAAAACTCAATTAGCAAATGATCAAATAGCAAACACTACACTTGGTAAATGTGTTAAATAATAAAATGTCAATTGACAGTTTTCCATTTCACCAAATATTATTTCCTGTAGTTTACCTATTTCTGGGCAGAAAAAAATAACCTCGAAAATTTTGTCTGATAACTCCGTTGCTAAATGTTCATTTTGTCAAATAATTACTTATAAAATGTAAATTTAACTGTTGATCATTTGAATAAGTGAGCCATTTTTAAAATGACAACTAGTAAAATGATCAATTGGCGAAACATTTTTTTGCAAAACGTTGTTTGTCAAGTGTAATTTTGCCAAATGACTTTTGGTCAAACGGCAGGACACCATTTTATCACCTCTTTTTTCTAATGGCCGAAACACGCTATAGGAACGCGACGCGACTCAATGTGTCCACACCCGATGTGCTCCATGCAAAATTGTAAATGATCGTCACGTCAGATGCTCACTATCAGAAAATAGCACGATTTCATTTGACTCAACTCACATTGCGTTTTTGTCGTGGCATTGCAATAGTACGTTTCGGCCCTAATTCTTTCGGCAGTCCGGATATAAAATTCGAAAAGTTGTCTGTGGTAGTATCGAATAATGATAATCAAGGATTTTTTTCGATTCTTTTGATAATTGGAACAAAAAATATCTAAATGTATGAATTTATAACAATTTAATTTGAATAAAGTGACAGTTGTATATAGATCAAGGCTATATTGTGTAAGAATCTATAATGAATTGGTTACACACAGTTCACAGATCAAAGTTATCAGTTTTTGTGGATAATAAAACAATAACCCACAAAAGTTATGTTACACATATACCTACACTTGTCTTCGCTGTTTCACTAAAAAGTCCTGAACACAGCTCTGTGAATGACTGTACAGAAACAAACTAATTTTGCTATAAAACACTAACAATATGAATAAAGAGAAGTCATAGGCAACAGTTAACATAATAAAAAACCAAAAATAGTTTAATTTGTTATATACCGCTCTTCCATAGGTGGTAACTAATGTGATAACTATGTACAGATAAAGTTTTAGATTTTAATATGAGAATTTAGAAAGAATGTAAAAAATAAGAAAAGGTAAGCAATTTGAATTTAAAGTTTTGAGTAGGTATAATTGTTTGCCGGAAGACGAGCTGTAGGTAGGCCTACAACAAGATGGAGTGACGACCTCGTCAGGATCGCGGGACCGCGGTGGATGCGAAAAGCACAAGACCGGTCTGAGTGGAAAGCCTTGGGGGAGGCCTATGTCCAGCAGTGGACGTCTTTCGGCTGACATGATGATGATGATGAATTGTTTGCCATACTTATTTTTAGTCATAATGTGTTTTAGGTATGTATTGCAAGTCAAACCATATCTTATTAAGCAACTGTTACTCTTTCTGGATTTTCAAACGTAACCTAACCCAGCCTTGTCTATGGTAGACAAAAGAAATTCTGATTTTATTACGGTGCCAGCAATATCAAAAGTATGACTATCAATAATTACGTGACCAAAAAAATATGGGAATCAACAGACTAATAGAGATTAAAAATACGTACATTACTGTCTGGGTTCCTAGCGGCCAGCCCGTGCCCCAGCAACGAGGTGACAGTGCTCTTGCCCACGCCACCCTTGCCCGACAGGATGAGAATCTTGTGCTTCACCTTAGACAGCCGCTCCTTGATTATCTCTATGGCCGGATCCGGGCCTGATGCAGCACCTGTTTCACCAAGTCGTTATTGATGATAACTGATTTTGGCAAAACAAAACATTCTGATCTGATCATTACTAGAATCCCAACAACCCTGGCACCCTTGCGACAACCCCTGTATCTCAACAACACACAGTTCACCTTTATTTTCTCCGTTTCAGTTTTTTTCATAATCTGCTAGCATCTTTGAATAAAGGAATTGTTTTACCAACTTCATGCTATAATCCAAATGCATTTATTTAATGTTTTTCATTTATTGTTGTTTTATTAACATTACTGATAACAAAGCATAGATGAGCAGATTACGTTAAACAACAAATACATGCCCGAGTTCATTTCATCACATAAAACAGCAAGACCTGAGATAGTTAAGTTTTCTGTCACAAAATTAAATTACCATAACTCAGATGGAATTAGCCAGATAGGATAGCCTTTTAAAAACAACATAACTATTAAAATAGGCTCTAAAACATGTCACTGTTTAAAATCAGAACTTTATGTTCAAGCTCCTTATTAGCTTAATGAAATTCAGAATTAGAGAATGATTTTTGTAACTCAGCTAGGGGAATAAACTAAATTAATACAATTTCCCACGTACCCGTAGCGCAGAGGTTTTGGTTCGGACACCCGGCGCAAGCTGAGGCCTTACCCGCGTCTTCACTGCCGGTGCCGGGGCAATCTGATACCCAAACCACATTATTTAACATAAAGTTTGGAACACGATAGATTACGAAACGAAACTAACAATAACACTTACGTTGAGGCGCGTTGTCCGGGACGCTGCTCATGATTAAATGCCTACCTCACACCATGGACACTGCACACAGTACAAGTATAATCGATATGCAATGTAAACAAATATAATATCGTAAATGGAAGCACTTAAACTGATGAAAGGCACCCGTACGACACGATTTTCATACTAAATTGACATGAAATGAAATGACAATGACATTGACAACCTTTGACAGTTCTGTTGATAGTGATGCGGCGTTTTATAATTGCACTGTGTTGTATTTAAGCCTACCTCCCGAGGACTAGAATGTGCTAGAACGTTCGATCAAAAATACAACATTTATTTATATAATAAATAATCAAATAATGGTTAGCATATTGGAACAATAATGTGCTTATTTAACTTGAAATATAACGTGTGATTGCATGTATGTGCTTTTATAAAATAACAAAACAACAAAAATAATTCTTACTGTACAGTGTATAGGTACATATAGTGTATTTTTTTACACATAAATCAAATTAATTGGTATTTTTCTAGTAATTTTTTTATCGAAAATAAATAAATAATGATAATAATTAGGCCGCAGGGCAGCTAGTGGCGAGCTGTTGGTGAGTGGCGACACCACGGACCTGAGTGCTCCCGAGGGTAGGTCCTGATTCTCACCTCACGCTTGCCTTCACCGGCCGGCTGCGGTGTACAATGACGAGGAACAGACCCTCACCTCTGGCTTGCCTTTATTTCCCGGTTAGAGTGGAGTCGCAAGAGCTCGAAGGGCGGATGTGTTGCATAAGTGGTGAGTGGGCGCCTTATGGTCGTTTAAAGTCCAGAAGCACCTCTCCACCCTTAGCCCCACATATATATATGCGGCTATTTCGGGAGATCCATTTCATTGAGTTGGCGAGACACCGCCTGCCATTTTAACCAAAGTAATTAGCATTGGCCAGGCAGGCGGCGTAGTTTCATCAATAGCCTAGTTCACCAATCCATATCTGTTCATTCATAGAACCTATTATTAATTTTCCCATCCTTATTAATAGTCTTACACTAACCGGTGGTTGTCCGTGGGAGCATACTTCTATAGTATGAACTCAGGGACAATCGCCGGTTGGTGTCCCATTACTTTACTAAATTAAACTTGTCTAAAGGGCCTCTGCGTGTTAGCTTCGGCTCCATGTACGCCTTCCAAAGGTCCGGGACTCCCATAGTCCCGTGGTTGGTAAAGACATACAATAGTTAAGTAGGTACTAGGTAAAAGTAAATAGGGGCCAATACCAATATTATGGGATTTGGCGCACTGGTTGCGTTCTGCGGTCTGCGGTGCGATCAAGAATCTTTTGCCTCTATCAGTTTACTTGTGTTTATGTTTATGTATATTCCAAGAGACAACTTAATACTCTTTTACCGAACACTTGTCCTCACGTGTGAGATTGTTCCACCCTCTGTTACTCCCGTCACCATGTCGAAGCCCTTTTATTATGCACATGAACTTTTCGGAAGGCATTGTTTAAATGATGGCCAAACCCCACAATAAAATCTGTTGCGTACTTAGTTCAAAGAACTAAACGGACAAACAAGAAGCAGACAGAAATAGCGACTAAAGGTATTTTATTCTATGTAGATAGAGATAAGACATTAATAGACGACGACATATAACGAGGTTCTATACCATTATATTTTTAATTATTGTATATTTTCAACTGAACGATCGTCTTTTGGTTATTTGTCAGTTGGTCAATTCATTTTGGGCTGCCATTTACGTCGCCTACCTTGATTAAATTATGTCATTATTTTTTCAAAATTAAAATCATCCACGATTTTTTTTTGATATTTTCTCTTAAATCCGGTTGCAAAATTCTACAACATGGCCAAAGAAGTAACGATGTGCACGGTAAATTATAAGACAAGTTATCAACACATTCTCTATAACGTTCGCCATACCCAATCACGATTTAGGCGCCTCTTACACGACTTCCAGGAGCGATTGTGGAGACACGCTTGCGACACTGACGTATCGTCGCGAAGCACTCGCTCGTGGACCTTGTGGTCATACTGCATAAGTATAACCGTATCAACAGTTAAATTAAAAAAATCTTCAGATATCTTGTGTAACGTGTTTGTTTTGTAGCAACTCCAAAAATGGAGCCCCGTGAAGGAGACTGCGGGGCAGCCGACCATGCCCCCACAGACGGGGTACTGCTTCCACTCACCTAAGAAGCACCCTTGGAGACCCATTATGGGTTACGAAGAAATCGAAGTCACTCCCATGTGAGTCCTTAGTTGTAGGAAAAAATTCAGTACATTTCCAGCAAATGAAAGTTTTAGAGGTTTGACCAAACGTGGACGTCGGTGAGGCCTCCTCATCAAGCATAAAAACAAATACTTAAAACATTAACGATTAAAATATGTTAGAGGTCCTTTAGGTGCCCGGCCGTCTGATACTACTACACCAGAAGGGTCCAACTTGACACATTCAATACATCATTATCATTTCAGCCGAAAGACGTACCACTGCTGGCCTGCTACCACACTTAAACTACAAGAAAACTGCGGCCCAGTACTGCTTGCGACCATCTGTTTCTAGCAACCTTAGTCAAGTCGTCGATCCACCGTGATGTAGGTCTAGCCAGGCTGTCTTCGGATACGCGGACTCCCCTCGTAAATTCTTCGACCCTATGTGATCTGCTACTGATGTGTCCCGCCCACTTAAGTCTTGCAATTCTTAGTGCTTTTTTAAGGTCAACCAACACTAGCGAATCGTATAATTCCTTGACGTGTTTTCGTTACCAGGCCAGCTCAGCCCATCACGAACACAATGGTGGACCCGTGCTACACGCCGCAAGGCATGGCAGCGGAGCCCCTGCGGTTCCCCAATCTGGTGACGGGCTTCGACCGGAGCCCCGAGCACGCCGCCCGCGCCGCGCTCTACACCCGCTTCACCCAGTACGAGTGGAACCAGAACAGCATCAAGAACTATAACGAGTCTGATGCCAAGAGGAACTTCTCCGAACGAGTCAGGAATGATATTATGAGGATGCTCAGGTCAGTGTTTTGCTATGTCTTTGAAAAAAATTCAGGATTGCATTATGAACGTAGCTGAAGCTCCACTCCGAAAATAGAGCTGTCCCCCGATGTCTATACTTACTATTCCCTTTTAGTATTCGCAATGGAAAAGTTAGAGTACCTCGGTTAAAAATAATGGAAGTTCAAATTGTTCTACCTCTAACTAAGAAAACGAAAGCCATCGATGCGTGAGTACTGGTAGCAAATATGTTCCTATTTCCAGGGAGACTGATGAAATTGGCTCTCAAGGGCAACGCGACTCCGGCAGAAGAATCGGAGAGCGAATAACCGACACTACGTTCTGGAGGAATGAGGTGAACAAACAGGCCAACCGCCGGGGTTGACTCTTCAAAATGCTAACTCAATAAATCGAACATAGTTGTAGAAAATCAGTAAGTAGGTAGGTAGCCATTAAATACAAAAATATAAGAAGTAACTTAAACATTGTATTTTATTGCGTGTTAACAACCTGCATAAAAGACAAAGGTTCTAATGGTATCACCCGCGTAGAGTTGATCTTGCAATGCGATGGCATCATAATCTGACTCGTAACGAAATTGGTGCATGAAGTTTTAACGTTTTACTTTTAAGCGAAAATGTCCTAGGTGGGTTACTCCGAAACTCTAGAAACTTGGGCCTTATTTTTCATCAGTTTAAATAAAGTTACGGAACTTCGAACTTCGATTTTTAAAGTACGGCCCAAAATGGAGAATCATGAGGTACCAGTTTTTAACGGTACATCCAATAAGAACACCGCAAGAAATGCGGATTACAACTGTCGGACAGAGGCGTCAGTATCGTGTGATACTTAATCAATTAATTGTCATCAAACCCGTCATCATTAATTAAATATCGACAAAATTGTATTGAAATTGTTAAAAAGCAATGTTCAATCGTCATAATAAATGGTTCCCCCGCCAATCCGGAGTTACATTATTATAATCAAAATATTAGCCAATGTCAGTTTTCCATGTGTTGGACATAAGAGTAGCTTTTAAGCAGACCTGGAGCCCTGAAACATTCCCATTTTGTAGATCTACCTTATAGGGGCTTACCCATGCTGAGTCTTCCAGTTCCTGTACGGGGTCGACATTTGTACTTCTAAACCCCATTGATCATCTGTTCTTCATGCCCTGCTCGTTGCCAGTATACTTGTGCTTCAATCTAGTTCAGTCCTAGCTGGTCCAGGATTAGTGTGCCATACACTCTCTAGTACCTACCTAATAGCTAGCTCGGTTCAGGTGTCGATGGAAATGGAGCGACTGGTGTCGACGTGCGAGAAGCTTACCGACACGCGGCGGCAGCTGGAGCGCGCCGTCGCCGGCATCGAGGGCCCGCTGCACATCGTGCAGGAATGCCTGTACCACCGCGAGAAGCGCCAGGGTACGGAGCCGCAATAGGGACTTTCATAGCAAGCTATCCGGGCGCTGCGTATTGAACGAGCAGTCAATTTTTATGAAGTTGTTTGTGACGAAACATAGCAAGCGTACCTACAATTTGCCACGTGTCCCTCTCGCTCCTATGCAACATTAATTTTGCTGACGGCTTAAACAGTACAACCAATTTCTTAATAGCGATCGGCAATCTTCGTTTTTTATGAAACACGATTGGCAAAATATACTTTCAGTTGCGAGTTCAAGGGCTCGTAGCAATAACTAGCCGACAGCTATTAAGAAGCTGGGAGAACTACCTACCTACTGAAAAAATTGCATTTTCTTCGCGTCCTCCGCTCGTTTTTGCGTTCGATACGCAGCGCATCATGGAACAAGAGCCTCGGGTTCGTGCCATACTTGGTCCCTTACGAATTGGATAATTACGAATAGGACTTCATACTGTTTAACTTGTTCAGGATTGGAACAGGTCCACGATACGGTGGAACAGTCGCTTCTCAAAGAAGTTGCCATTCTGCGTGAATGCCAGGACAAGTTTCGAGCGATGCTGGAAAAGGTAATTTTATATGACCAACCTTTATGAATGATCAACTACTTAGGTGCTTATGCTACGGATTGGTTTTAGGTTAGGGCGCAATCGAAGAACTGCCGCGCCACGCAGCATGAGCTGGAGTCAGACATGCGTAATAAGGAGTACGCGCTTGGGATTGACACGATGTGCCACCAGCTCAATAACTTCTCTAAGGTAACGATATGATCCAGATATATACCTACTTTTGTTGATGTGGTCTCCGTGTAAAAATTGTCATCCGTGTGAATAATATAAACTATAAGAGGTTGATGTGATGGCGAGGAAAACTATTACTGATATACCTAAGCTAGCCATAGGCCAGGCACCGAGAATTCATACTGACTGCGATCTACCTCGTTGTGCATGCTTGACATCATTGTGCCTGTTAGCTCGCCAAAGGATGAACGAACAACATGAACGTGACTTAATCCCCAGGGCCTGCAATTCTACGCTGGCATCGAGCGCTACGACCCGTCGACGACGGACGGCGCGCGCTGGGCCGCCGCCTCGGCCGCCACGCTGCATCGCTCGCAGTCCGAGCGCGCCAAGGCTATACAGATGCTCTCAGGTAACAGGCACAATCAAGTCTATCGAATAAAAACCTTACACGTTTTTTGACTAGTATGAAGAAGATGCAGCAGGCGGGAATTCTTTTAAGTACCTATTACTTATTGCTTGCCTTCTCGGCTGCCGCATCTGTGGCAAATTATAATCTTAATTTACCAATTGTTTTTTTACCGTTTATTTTATAATACTTTTACGTTTACTTACTTCTGTATTAGAGGAAGTTGCTCAATCTTTCTGTTTTGTAGGTTAAAAGCAAGACGAAAGTAAAAATTAGTAGGTATATAGGTAGGTACTAAACGAAAAACTGACGAAAAAGGTCTACCCATCGCATGTTTCTAAATAAGCCTTTGGAGACCTTATATTATACCCTGTCAAGCAGTAGCAATGGGTATGTCCCATTACTTCCATATTATGGAACTTCGCATTTTGTATCAAGCTATGACTTAACGTTCAATACAAAATTCGTAGTTCCATGGAACTTCCTAATATATATACATACCCAGGAGTCGGTCTATGCTCTTCATCTCCATAAGTTTATTTTTTTTACAGACACGGATAACCTGATCAACGTGTCTGCCGCGGAGATCTGGGACCAGTGGAGCAACACCAACAGCTCCTTCACGCGGCGCATCTCCGAGACCATCGAGATCAAGAACAAGCTGCAACTGCATCTGCACAAGGTTTCTGGTTTTACAAACACTGGTTTTCAACGTTTTAACACAACCTATACCACAGTATTAACAAACCGATAGAACAGCTTCGAAATAGGGTTGGAAGCGGCAAAACATGTACGCGTCACAAGGCGGTGGGACGTGACAAGCTGATTGATAGGTATTGAATCAGTCGTGGCTGCGCTGCCTGCCGTCGCATGAGTGGGTACCTTGAAGCTCCTAAAGTGCCATGTTAAAATTACTTTTCTATCATACCTGCATGTACTTTACTCCAACTGTCAAAAATAGTGATGATGATTATTTCGTAACATTCCTATCGTCGGTCCGATGGGTGGTTCTTATTAACAGTATAGGAAGTGCAATAATGCATACTGGGTTGAAAAGCCAGAAAAATAAGTTTGTATTGTGTTGCAGATCCAACAGGAGATCTTCGACATCGAAAAGACGTTGGAGTTGCTCAACAAGGCCATCGAGGACAAGCTGCAGCCCATGCGCGTCGCGCACACGCGGCTGCAGGCGCGCACCAACCGGCCGCTCCTCGAGAAGTGCCGCGACCAAGCGCAAGACAGGTCAGTGTGTGAGACCCGGCGGGATAAATTGCGGGAGTACGTGGGATCATAGAGGTCACGGTTCAAGGTTCAAAATGTTCAGTTGGGTCTCTTAAGTATTCCTCTCCAGAGAACACCGTAACTAACGTTCTTGCGCAACTCGCATCCAACAAATTTTAAGGATCTTCTTGCCTTGTTAATAGCATCCCTAAGCATTGTCTTTTACTTGCATCACCTGATAACCCAAACGTGTTTACCCAGGCTCGTCAAGGAAGTATGCGATCTCCAGGAGTGTATGGAGACTCTTCGTTCCAAGATCGCCACGGCCGAGGGCACGCACCAGACGCTACTGGGCGTGCGCGCCGGGCTGGAGGCAGACCTGCGCAACAAGAGCACTACGCTGTTCATCGACCGCGACCAGTGCATGGGGCTGCGCCGCGGCTACCCCGTCACCGCCGCCATCAAGTCCTGAGAAACCATCGACGCTGTCGCTAGATGCCGCTAATTGTTATTGATACTGCAAATTTAACTAGTTTTTCCTGTCTAGCTTTGCTTGGAATGGCAAAGTTTTAGAATGAAGTGAATATGTAGTGACACCAAAACTCAAGTGATTTCGACAAGAAAATAACTAAGTAGATACTTTTATTTTGTACTCTGATAATCAGAGTTCTAAGTAACGTAACGGCATCCGCGATTTAGATTTTAGGGCTTCGTAGTCACCCTGGAGCTTCTCTAGACTACGTCGGGAATTAAAACATGGTGGGCAGGCGTTGCATTTAGACCGCTAAAAAACAATTAGGTATAAAATTGCGCCTGGCAAAACATTTAAAACATGCCTTAAGCTTGAAAACGTAGTCTAGAAAAAATCTCAAGTCCAAGAAGGAAGGTGCTTTGGTCGGAATCGAGTGGGTTTTGATTCACTGCTCACCCGAATAGTGCGGACGCGGATTTTGAACAATTTGAGTCTATGCGCTTTTATCCATTGAAGTAAACAGAGCGGCCCTTTATTGTCCGCAAGTTCAAGGGTGATCATTCCGCGGGGCGACACGGTGAGAGTGATGAGCAGGAAGATCATCTAGCCCAGTGGTTCTTAACCTTTCAGTGCTGGGGAACCATTTCACAAAAAATCCGTTACGCCGTGGACCACCCCCGTTGGTTTATTGATTTGGAGGTAATGGGTAATGTTGTGTCGACTCTTGTCATTTATTTATTGGCATTGCTCGTTTACCACTTGAGATGCTTCCAAGGACCACCGGTTAAGAGCCACTGATCTAGCCAGAGCGCTAGCGGACAAGGCAACCGAACTAGCAGTCGCCCTCCCCCAACGTCGACCATACCGCAAAACGTTAGCGCACGAACTTGTAGACAAATGTCAGGATGCTATTGTGCCACCCGAGTTGAATCTTTGTAAGAGACGAGACTCTCGTGGCCGTAACGCCATAGTAGCGAAATACCAGACTGCCAAACGCACCACATTCATTTAATATCGCATTACTTACCATAAACCACATTTTCTATAAAATGTAAATAGAAAATGTAGTATTATGGGCATTGTGGTATTCTGGTATTTCGCTACTATGGTGTAATGGCAATGAGCGAGACGATATCAACTGGACTCTTCAAGTTCGGTGGTACAGTCACCACCAAATTATTTCAGCAAACATTTGGCTCAAAAACATCTGTTAGCCTATAATTGTTAGTGACAACCTAGAGTTGCCTATTGAGTGACATCTAGCTTCGGAGAGTATGATCTAGTTGGTGAGGTAAAATTGTGCGTCCATTAAAATTTTGTCGTCAACTGGCTGGTTTTATTTAACTTTTTCGCCGCCATTGACTACGTACAAAAGTCACCAACCGATCCGTAGTCACACCAATTGGCCACACTGGTGTGACTATGGTTCATTTTATTTATCCGTAGTCACACGAACACATAAATAGGAAGGTTTAGGTTAGGTTCGTTTTTATATCAGGCCCGGAGGGCCAGAACAACCCAGAAACAGGAGCCCCGTCGCGTAAGCGGAGCTCCGTTGACTCTGTTGAGTTTGGTTTTGAAAGAGAAACAGACGCAAATTTGGTCTTGGTGTGACTACGGGTATATAAAATGAACCATAGTCACACCAGTGTGGCCAATTGGTGTGACTACGGATCGGTTGCGCAAAAGTCATCCTCACAATGATAGCTGGAAAACCACAGCTTTGCGTCACAAATTACTGTCTATTTTGCACTGTAATCCTCGACGGTTTAGTCCACTTTCACAACTAAGATTTCATAACTGGTTATGAATAAGGATTTTTATTCACTGTTTCTTAACTAGTTATTAAACAAGACTTTTTTTTCCATTTTCATAACCAGAAACTAGGTAGGTTTAGGTTGTTAGTTTTGCAGCAGGCCCGGAGGGCCAAACCACCCAGAAATAGGAGCTCCGCGTTAGCGGAGCTCCGTCGACACTGTCCAATTGATATGAAATAAGAGTCGTATAAGAGTGGTACCTAGTTTCTGGTTATGAAAATGGAAAAAAAGTCTTGTTTCATAACTGGTTATGAAACAGTGAAAAAAAATCCTTATTCATAACCAGTTATGAAACCTTGGTTATGAACGTGGAAAAAGGGTCCTCGACTAGATATGAAGTCGTGGCTGGATTTAAAGGTCCGTTAGGAAATGGCAGATCAATTTTTAGTAACTTCATACAAGTTTTAATATTCCTGACCGAAATTTGATCTTTATAAAACCCAGCCCTAAGGCACTGGTCGCCGCTCGTTCCCTGAAAACCATAATTGCAAAATATCTTATTGCCGATATACATGCTTACCAAAATATTAGATTCCCTCAATACCAGTATTTTTATATATTATGTTCCTTTTTATATCAGTTTTATAAAATACCATGTTCTCAATACACCATGTTCCCTATAAAACCTTATACCGAAAATATCAAATTTCGAAATCACAAGAATTTCAAAACACTGAAATACTTTACAAACCTGATTCGGAAAACACAATTTTCTCGAAAGAACTTGATCTCGCCTTAGCATGATCATGTAATACTAGATTTTTCAATGAGCAGATTTCAGATAAACCATATTTTCGATATACCAGATCTAAGAACACCAGATCCCCAGAATATCAAATATCAAACAAGTACGGTCAGGTGATTCAGGACTTCGTTTGCGTTAAATACCAACTTTGTCACTTCTTTTCTCTTCTTTTGGGGATGAGTTGTTCATAGCTTTCATTTGATACGCATATTGTCATAATAATAATAAAAAAAAATGCCCGTCCATTATTTTTCGCGGACGCCTTTTGAAATATTATGTACCCTATGTTACTTCGGCAACTAAGACGAATCGAATGACACCTCTTATGTTAAAATCCGTCAAGCCGTTTAGGCTGCAGAGCGTGCCCAGAAATAGATAGACATACATACATACATACATACGCTCGAAAAACATAACCCTCCTTCTGACGTATGATAGGTGCATTTACCTTAATTAGGTACCATACGTAAAAAAAAAGATTCCGGGGAATTGCGAACCACCTCCTTTTTTTGAAGCCGATAAAAAAATGTGTACCTATACCTATATAAATATTTTGAATTCACCAAAATTTTGGAGGGAAGAGGCCTACATCCAAGATTGGATCACCAAAAGGCCACCATGATGATGATGATTTTTTTTATTTATAGACTGTATTTGCCATTTGCTAATGATAAAGTTCAGTTGTAAATAGTTGACAATAAAAATTTGATATTTACAGTTGGTTTTGTTGTCTAACCGTACTTATGTAATCTACCAAAGTAAAAATCCGGTGTTTTAGGAATTTAGGCATTCGGAAATCAAGTATGATCAGCATCTGGTGTGTTGGGAATTAAGTAAACTGGCAATCTGATATTTGGAGTATCTGGTAGCTTAAGAAACTGGGTGATTCAAGTACATTGTGTTTTGCCGGCCTAGTGTTATCAAAATCTGGTATTATGGGAATTCGGTTTTAAAGAGAACATGATGTTTTGAAAACACGTTGATTTGGAAATCCGATATAAAAAGAGACACGGTAAAAAGAAAGTCTGGTATTTTGGGTATTTCATATTTCAGAAAACGGGTAAATCGGCAATTAGATATTTTGCAATTATGGTTTTAAGGGAACGAGCGCTGGTCGCACCGCGAGAAAAAAAGCGACGAACTATCGGCGATTTTCTCGCCCAAGAAACGAACAAAAGATAATCGCTCCCGTGTATATAAAAAAAATATTTTTATATACATTTATCATCGCTCAGCCGCTATGATATGGTAGAAAATCGATGTCCTTTTTAATTTTAAGGTTGGGTTACAAAAAGTAGTCGATAGGGGGGCCAAGTCTGGACTGTACGGTGGGTGAGTAATAGTTTCGAACCCAGATTCAAGAACAGCAGTCTTGGCAACATGAGCAGTATGCACAGGGGCGTTGTCATGAAGAAGCAGCACTCCTCTGGTCAATTTTCCCCTCTTCTCTTTGATTGCTTCCCGTAATTGGCGTAAAATGTCTATCTATTAAACCTATTAATAATATCCCTTCACAATCCTAGAATATTGTCGCCATGATCTTCCCAGCTGAAGGAACGGATCTGGTCACTTATGGCCGCATTCCTTATAAGGCCAAGTGTTATGAACGGCCACTTCCCCAATGGGCCACTTCCTTTAATGGCCACTTAGAAACAATATTCCCCGAAAGGCCACAATCCGCTAAAGGCCTTTTCCTCTTATGACCACTTCCTAAAACGGCCTTTTCCTCTCATGACCACTTCCTAAAACGGCCTTTTCCTCGTATGGCCAACTTCCTCAAACGACCTTTTCCTGTTATGGTCACATCCCAAACGACCTTTTCCTGTTATGGTCACATCCTCAAACTGTGACTTCTCTATATGATAATTGATAACCTTCCTCGTAAACCAATCCTCGTCAGGTTTTCGAATAACCACCAATCAATAATGAATGTCATTCTTCTACGATTTGTCCCAGCATATTGCTGCTGCACCATTTAGTATGTTGCCGCCTTATTGCATTTGGTTATGTAATAACTGGCTAGTTGGAGATTATTTTCTGTCACACGTCAAATGAAACACTTTTCATTGTGATTTATTTCTATAGTGTCAGTGGCCCAAGACAATTTCACACACATTGTACACATTAAATATTAAAAAAACACATAAGGATCTGCAAATCACTGATTACCATGGACGAAAAAGACGAATTGCAGTTCATAAAAAGTCGAAAAGGTAAACCCGTTGCATTACATAAGGGCTACCAATATAACTTGCGTACGGGGAAGAAAAACCATAACGGCACAACACTTTGGCGATGCACCGATAGAGGCAACTGTTATGCGTCAATAACAATTGATCCAAAAGGAAAAAAGTATTGCGTGTAAATAAAAATCACCAGTGCAAACCAAACTACGTGAAAAGAGAAATAGACATAATGTTAGATGCCTGTAAAAAAGAAGTATGCTATAACTTGACCTCAGTACAACAGATTTACGAGAGTTACGTGGAAAACTTGATAGGTAGAAAAGGCCAACGATTTGCTAAGTACATCCCACTGTTTTCATCGGTTAAAAATGGACTGTATGCGGCTAGAAAAAGGTTTTTGGACACCGACAAACTGAGTTTTCGAGAATTAGCAGACGTTCGTATAGCTAAAGGTACATTAGCTAAAGATTTTTTAGTACACGAAGATGGTCTTAATGACAAAATTTTAATATTTGCGTCTAAAATGGGTAAAGATCTAATTAAGAATCTGGACGGATCTTATTACGCGGATGGAACATTTCATGCTGCCCCACATCCATTTTATCAATTGTTTGCGGTTCATTTAGACAATAATCCGACGGACGAGACCATAAATCTCGTTCCATTTATATACGGATTACTCCCCAATAAGGAACAGAAGACGTATTTACGATTCTTTCATGCGTTGAAAGAAAAACTTTGTGTCAACATTGTCAGATTCAAATGTGACTACGAATTGGCGATTTTAAACAGTGTTCGTGCAGTTTTTCCGCATGCCATTGTAACCGGTTGCCAGGTTCACTATAGCAGGGCAGTAAGGAGAAAGGCTAAAAAGCTTAACTTAAACAAAACACCGTACGGACGAAGGTTGACAAGAAAAGTTACCCATCTGCCTTATCTGCCGGCTAATATAATAAAACAAACATGGTCTACGCTGCTAAACGATACTCCAAAGCCAATGACTACCGTTGTGTTGAATTTTAAAAAATATTTTCAAGACTTTTGGTTCAACAAAGTAACGGTGGAGGGAATCTGTTGTTCCGAAGACAAATTTCGGACTACGAACGCCATTGAGGGTTGGCACCATCGTTTAAACACGATACTACCCAAAACGCCGAACTTGTTCCTGTTTTTAAAATGTTTGAGGAAAGAGGCGTTTCATCATGAAAACAAAGTTTTTCAGCATATTTTTCAAAAGAAAAAAAACAGAAAACCTGATGTTATAATCTTTGACCGGAAATACAAAGTGCTTTTGAAAAAACTGGAAGCCAATGAAATAACTCCCATGTCATTTTTAAATAAAATAATTTTCCTAACTCTTTTACTTAAACCAGACAAGGATAAAAAAGGCAATAAGAAATAATAATTTAAATAAAAAAACACTATCTGGCCTACGTACTCCATATAACTCGTACCTATGACTAATTGTATGTCTTCTTAATTTTACGTGCTAGGTTGACCTTAGAAGTTCTGTTTTAAGTTTTCTGTAATAAACTTGATATTTTCCGTTAAGACCACATTTTTTATTATTTATTTTTTACCTTGTCTATACATTTGTTTCGCCAAACATAGTGTTCCTTCTAATAAAATTATTATGCGTCACCTGGCTCGGAACATGATGATCCTACCGTACATATGACGGACTTCTCATAAGAATAAAATATCCCGGACTTATCCGTGCTGACCTAGCATAATAAAACACCGCCCAAGTGCGTGTCGGACCACGCACAATGTAGGGTACCGTACCATCACACGGTGCGAAAACCGAGGAAACAAAAACAAAAGCATAGTGGTCTTTCGGGGAAGTGGCCATAATAAGAATTCGCAATGTGGTCTTTCGGGGAAGTGGCCGTAATAAGAATTCGCAATGTGGTCTTTCGGGGAAGTGGCCGTAATAAGAATTCGCAATGTGGTCTATCGGGGAAGTGGCCGTAACAAAAAAAATACTAACAAAGAAATGGCCGATGTAGGAATTTACACGGTGGCCATACAAGGAAGTGGCCCTAGGTGACCGGATCCGAAGGAACGACTTTGAATTTCTTGGGATGAGGTGTACAGATGTAGTGCAAAATGATTTTCCTTCGGGAAAACTCGGATCTCAATCGGAATACGATGGCACCCGAACTGTCAATCAATGATTGTATTAAATGAGTGACGTTTTCGTGTCCATTAAAATGGAACTTTATTGTCTAGTGTCAAATGACAAAGTGACAAATGACAGCATATGGCACTGTATAATATAGAGATGTTACAACCACCTTCAATAACTTTGAAAATACTCAGTTTTATTGCCATTAGTAAACAAAACATTATCTTCACATTAAAACATAAAGTACAACAAAATAAAGCTTATTGGGAAATATTTACAAGAATAAAACTCAATACCTGCCTACTTAAAAACAGCATCTACTAACGGGGCTAGTATGAAAAAAAAAAGTCATTAGCGTCCCTCTCGCACCTAAGTAAATAACTCGCGTGTGAGAGGGATGCAGACGACATGAAGACTTTCATACTAGAATAGGCCCGCTATGATGCTTATAGGTACAGTCACCGTCATAAATAAGTGATGATTTCTATACCTTGTCGCTTTTAATCGTTGGACAATTTCGTATGACATTTCAAACTGACGTTAAAGTGACTAGGTTCATAAATGATAACTTATTTATGCCAGTGACTGTACTTAACATTAATATTTTACCTACTGCATATTTGGGTCGATATTTTCAACATTTTCTATTTCACAATCTGAGTAACCGTCATCGATCATATCATAGTCAGATTCCTCAGTGCTTTCATTTACGTTAATTACAATCCTATCAATGTGATCATCCATCGAGTGTTCCTGTGACCGATATTCATTTTCACATTTCATGGCATGATCACAAACTTTCTTCCATTCATCCGGGCCAATCATATTTATTTTTTCTTCAATTTTTTTTTTTACTGTACCCATATTCATGTCTATGTTCCTTTTTGATACGTAACCTTTTGTCTGTGACCATATATTTTCTATAGGGTTGAAGTCGTATGGCGGTGGTATGGCGGTAACCTTAACACTTCGTGCCCATGTTGATGTAAAATTTTGTCAATGGAATATTCTACTAAGTCTTCTTTATGTCGACAAATAATTTCGTATATTTGTATTTTAGGAAATGATGAATCATGGGGAATATTGTTTTTGTAACCAGTTTATCATAAGCGGCTTTGCGGTATTAGAGTTGGGCGGGCGTTCCACATATTTATTGTGATAAGCAGCATTGTCTACTACTAATACAGAATTTGGAGACAAGTTAGGAATAAGTTGATTCTGTAACCATTTTTCATAATTGACATTATTCATGGCATCGTGATAATCACCGGTCTTATCAGTAGACTTGTACATAAGTAGAGCACCCGGTACAAATCCTTTGGCACTACCTGCATGTATTATAATAAGGCGTTGACCTTTTGAGATTAACTGTTTCACTCCTTTATCCGTAGAATCGATCCAGCACTTCCCTGTTAAATGGGATGTATGAACATAAGTTTCGTCCGTATACACAATATCCCTGCCTTCAGATCTGTACTTCCTTATTAAGTCCAGGTACTTTACTCTTTTAAGTCTAAAGTCACCTTTTTCCATCAGCATTTTTCTATTGTTAGTAATTTTCTTGAATAGAAAACCCATTTGGCGTAGTATCTTTCTTAGTGTAAAATCACAGCCATTGAAATTCATTGTTTCTATTAATTTGGACTTTAGTGCTCTTATTGTAGGAACTTGTTTATAAATCAGATGAAAGTTATAAACCATTCGTCGTATCACTGCGTAATCAAAATCATCAAGATCTAGATAGAATTTCTTGCGTGGTCTTCCCAGCTTAATATTGTTTGTGATGGCATCTTTATTTTTTCTATATTCTTCTTCTATAGACTTCTCTGGGTGAGACTCAAGGTAGGTCTCACCCGTTTATTCGTAATTGGGGCTTATGCCCCCGATACGAATAAACCGAAAAATGAACGGGAGAAGTTTTGGGAAAGTCTGCATGAGGTTTCAACAAAATGCAAGGAGAATGAAAGAATTATTTTATTAGGCGATTTTAATGGTTGGACAGGCGTGCAAAGGGATGGTTATGAATCGGTACTAGGTAAGTATGGTGATGAGCGAGTGAACGAGAATGGCAAATGCCTTCTCAATGTATGTTTGGCTAAGAATCTCTGCGTGACAAACACTCTGTTTGATCACAAAGAGATTCATCAGTATACGTGGAGACGTCAGAATGAGAAGTCTATGATAGACTTGATGATTGTGGATGAACGTTTGCGTAACAAAGTTGTAGATACCAGAGCATTCCGGGGAGTTAGCGTAGGTTCAGATCACTACTTAGTGGTAACACGAGTAAGGGGTCTGTAGAAGGTTCTACACACGTTGGCGCCATCGTGTTCCCGTACCGACAACTGCGTTAGAGAGGATAAAAGTAGAGAAACTGAATGATCAAGTTATAAAAGATGAGTACGTAAGGAAGCTGAAAGATTGTTTTGAATGTGTTAATAAGATGAATGACAGTGAAGTTGATAATGACATCAATAATGTATGGGAGATTATGAAGAATGGCATGGTTAAATCAGCCATTGAAGTATGCGGTGTAGTAAAGAGAAGAGAGAGAAAGAATGAACGCCCGGAGTGGTGGGATAAAGAGGTAGATGATGTAGTGAAAAAGAAGAAAAAGTGTTGGTTGGATTTTGTATCTGTAGAGCCAGGGCAAGATCTAAGCGACAGAAAGAAAGAAGAGTATAATAGATCAAAGAAAATAGTGAAAGAAGTTGTGGCTAGAAAGAAAGATTTACTAAATGAAAAGTATGATAGGAGTTTCTCTGACAACTTCCGGTCGAATATTAAACTCTTTTGGAGATTGATTAAATCGGCTCGGGGGAATTCGGAGAAAACTAAATTAAGCGCGGTGAGGGATGAGTCTGGAGACTTGATATGTGAGGAAGGAAAAATGCTTGATAGATGGAAAACTTATTTTGAAAGCTTGTTTGAATGCGAAGATGTTTGTCTTGAGCCAGAGAACACGAGTATGGATGCAAGTAGCGAAGATGAAAGTGTGATTAGCATGAGTGAAATCATGAAAGCTTTAAAAAGTATGAAAGCGGGAAAGTCGGCAGGTTGTGATAGAGTGTCGATAGAAATGCTGAGGAGAGGAGATGGCGTGGTGGGTAGTCTGTTGTACCGCCTTTTCAATGCATGTTGGAGTAGCGGCCGAGTCCCGAAAGATTGGGTCAAGGCCGTTATCGTCCCTCTGTATAAAGGAAAGGGGTCACAGCAAGACTGCAAAAACTACCGCGGTATTAGCCTCCTTAGTGTTGTCGGCAAAGCATATGCAAAGATTTTAATTGAAAGGGTGTTGAATGTTACGAATGACAAAATCTGGGATGTGCAAGCGGGATTTCGAAAGGGAATGGGATGTACGGATCAGGTCTTTTCATTACGGTCTATCACAGAAAAGTTCTTGGCTGTCAACCAAAAGGTCTTCTGTGCTTTTGTGGACCTGGAAAAGGCCTATGATAGGGTAGATAGAAAGGAGTTATGGACGGTGCTGTCTATGTATGGAGTGAGCAGCAACCTGGTGCAGGCTTTGAGGTCCCTTTATGAGGGTTCCAGAGCCTGTGTCAGGATCAATGGGGCATACTCGGCCTGGTTTAATATCTCTAGAGGCGTTAGACAGGGCTGTGTTGCCTCACCATGGCTGTTCAATCTATTCATGGACAGTTGTATGCGAGATGTGAAAGAGTATGATAAGGGTTTGCGTATGCAAGAGTTGCTAATCAAATGCCTCTTATTTGCCGATGATCAAGTTATACTTGCTCCGTCGGTACTTGAGTTGCAGGAGATGGTGACAGTGATGAATGAGGGATTTAAGCAAAAGGGGATGAAAATAAATGTTGCCAAGACCAAGGTCATGGTGATAGAGAAGGACGAAGTGATGACTGAGTGCGTGATAAATATAAATGGTGAATTAGTAGAGCAAGTGAGTGAATTTGTGTACCTGGGAAGTATGTTTACAAGAGACGGTAAGTGTGAGAAGGATGTCGAGAGGAGGGTGAATGCGGGAAATCAAATTAATGGGCCCTGAACTCCTTTGTGGGCAGAAGGGGCGTTTCACAAAAAGCGCGATTGGCTGTTCACAATGGAGTACTGGTCCCTACTCTGATGTATGGTAGTGAATGTTGGGTGTGGCAGGACAAGCAAGAAAGTCGTATAAATGCAGTTGAAATGCGCTCTTTGCGTAGTATGTGTGGTGTGAAACTGATTGATAGAGTAAGGAATGAAAAGGTCAGAGAGAAATGTGGACTAAAAGAAGATGTAGTGACTAAGATTGAAAAGGGCATGCTTCGATGGTTCGGTCATTTGGAAAGGATGGATGAAAGAAGATTGACGAAAGAGATATACAGAGCGAAAGTGAGTGGAAGGGTCGGAAGAGGCCGCCCTAGGCGTACTTTTTCGAATCAAATCGGAGAAATACTGGAAAAGGGCCGAATCTTAAGTACCCGAAACCGACGTGCGTGCATGACTCGATGTATGAATGTGGAAGAAGCGAAAGACATTTGTCAGGATCGTAGCAGGTGGAAAGAAGTCGTCTCTGCCTACCCCTCTGGGAAACAGGCGTGATTTTATGTATGTATGTATGTGTCTTCTTCCTGGTTCAAAAATTTTCTTATTGTAGGTTTAGATATGCCTGTTGCGTCCGAAATTCGCTGTTGAACTTTGCCAAAATACTCGTGAGTTATTGCTATTTCTGAATTTGCTATTTTCTGATAAGAAATACAGGTATATATTAAATATAATTCCTTGGACTGGATTTTTTAACCGATTACGAGGTTTCGGCATGGTAATACAACCAATACAACCTTTTTATAAGTAAACTGTAAATATAATCAAAACTATAGCGAATATTTGAATTGCGTGTTAGCCACTCTATATATATATTCGTCTGCTGATGCGACTTACCCCTACGGCTGTAAGATGGGTACTGAAGCTAATCTAATTGAGAGAGCACGATAAATACGAACTTTTCCGATAAAATCATTTTGCACTACATCTGTAACGTACTTGTTTAACGTACCACTAGAATTAGAATTAGAATTATTTATTTGTAAAACATAGGTAGAGAAATACAGGTGGAGGAAAAAATACAGCGTGTATCACTATGTTTTGCCTGTTGGCATACAAATATCAATGTCACGTACATATATGTAGTAACATTATCATTTTTAATAAAAAAATACAAGTGAACGAATAAATCAATCCTTATAATTAGATGCATGCATGTCAATTGGCCAATAATAATAACAAATTTATAGATCGATGTCACTTAAAAAATCTTGCGTACTATAATAACATTTTATAATTAATAATTTGGTCAGGTTTTCCTTAAAAGGTACAATGTCTAATGCTCTTATGCATACCGGAATTTTATTATAAATTCGGGGTGCCATTCCCAGTATGCTTTTGCGCATTAGCGCAGTTTTGCACCGTACGTTCTGCACCATGTGCTGATACTGTGGACGAGTAGGCAGCCTGCGTGTGTCTGTACTTTTTATAAACAGTGCCGGATTACATTTAACAAATATGGCAATTTCTAAAATGTACAGACTTGGAAGGGTGAGTATTCTGAGTGACTTAAAATAAGGGGAGCAGCTGTCAGTTATTTTCAGGCTACACATTGCTCTCAAACACCGTTTTTGTGCTTTAAACGCTGTTCCCTTATCAGTAGAATTGCCCCAAAATATGACACCGTATCTCAATGTTGACGCAACAAGACCATGGTAGGCAATAAGAAGAGTGTGGTTGTCCACTACTTTTGACAGCTTGCGCAGTGCAAAAGCTGACTTACTAAGCTTTTTACTTACTTCATCAACATGATATTTCCATGTTAGCTGACTGTCAATATTTAGCCCTAAGAACTTAACTACAGATACGGTTTCTATTTTATTTGTTTCATAATTTATATTCATGTCATTATATTGTAATCGCTGATAAAAATGCATTATGTTAGTTTTAGTCAAATTGATTTTTAAATTATTATTATGTAACCACAGTATTATGTCTGATATTACACTATTTATTTCACTTTCATACATATCTGGGTTATCACATTTTACAATAGATGTGCTGTCGTCGGCAAACAAGATCATAGGATGGCAGACCGATTTAGGAAGATCATTAATATATATCAAAAAGAGCAGAGGTCCAAGTACACTACCCTGGGGTACACCAAACGTTACACAACATGCATCTGATAAGAAATTATTTTCAGTTCTAGAGTTTTGGCAAATCCTTGTAATTTCAGTGTACTGCACGCGCTTAGTCAAGTAGGATTCAACTAGTTTTAGGGGTTTGCCTCGGATGCCATATTGTTCAAGTTTGTATAACAATATCTTATAATCAACAAAGTCGAAGGCCTTTGTCATATCGGCGTAGACAGCACTAACTTGTATTCGCTTGTCAACACATTTAATTACATAATTTACTAAATCATATATAGCCATATTTATGCTAATATTTTTCCTAAACCCTTTCTGTTCTTTACAAAACAAATTATATTTCTCAAAGTAATTATACAGACAACTGTATATGTATTTTTCAAAAAATTTTGAGAATGTAGGAATCTGCATCGACTCTTTTTTGCTCTCAGGGTCATAATGATGAACCCAAGTTTCATCTCCGGCAACAATTTTCTGGAGCAAACCATCAGCGTTTTCACCGCACAGCTCAATGAAGTCGGAACAATAAGCAACGCGCGTATGCTTCTAAAACGGTGTCAACATTCGTGGTACCCATCTCGCACTAACTTTGTTCGTTTCTTGGGCGAGAAAATCGCCGATAGTTCATCGCTTACTCGCTCGCGGTGGGACCAGAGCCTAATTGCATGACGATTGCAAGCGCATTGCTCAGTCAGATTAAAGTTTTGATGCAGTTATGCCAACGGCACAAAAGCAACTAGCGGGAATCATATGCATAGGTACCATCTGTTCTGGCCCTTAACCGGGGTCGACGACGAAAAAATCCGGCGCAAAATAGAGCTTCCGCGCCGGCAAAAAGCGCCTGAGGTTAGGTTAGGTTAGGTTGGAAAGGTTAAGAATTTATTTCAGAAAAACGTTCAACTGGAGTACTTCCCTAACGGGTTTTTCACTATAGCGGTTTGCGAGTGTTTCCAGTGCGGCGATCAGTCAACGGAAAATGCGTCATTTTCAAATCAGCAATGTGATACAACCCTAACACTTTTGAAAACATAAAGATCAAAACTGTGCATTTCATTATATTTGAAAAATAAATCTTAAAACGTAACAAACTATAAAGCATCACTTGTCATTTCTTATGCACCAAACCAATTCTAAACTATTTCATTCACAGTGTTTGAGTTTGTTATTGCTTAACGTAGGATGGTACAGGCAGATTCATCCCCTCCTTTGCTTCAAAGAATGTGTATGACAGCACTATTTCATCCACATACTCCATCTGAGGGTCTTGAGCATATTCAGGGTCGATGTAGAAAAATACAGGCATATCCACCTGGAACAATAATCAAATGAAAATGTTACGATAAAGATTAAAGGTTTCTTGTCAGCTTAGAGGCAATTTTACCTTATCACGCACTTCTGCCTTCTTGCCTATAATTTGCAACATGACAGACATCATGTTAGGCTAGTTAGTAGTGACTCTGCCTATGAAGCTAGCAGTACCGAGTTCAAATCCCCGTAAGGTCAGATATCTGTATGATGAACATGACTATTTGTTCTTTGATATATTCCATGTATTTCTCTATATACGTAAGTTTATCATTGTCTAGTACCCATAGTACAAGCCGGGAGCTTATACAATTTATTTATAAGTACCTGTTCATGTGGGTTTAGCTGCTGCTCCTCAAAGCAGAAGCACTGGATCTTGTTGAAGTACTGACCGGCCTCAAACGGGACCACGTTGTATGTGCTGATGCCGGTTACAGGTTTGTCTGTGGGGTTACGAGCTGTGTAGAATGCCAGCGCTGTCTCACCAGGAAGGACCTAAAACAGAGCACTTTCTTTTAATAATTTCTAAGAAAGAAAGAAAAAACATTTATTTGTGACAAGCAGACAAACCAAACTCAACCAAATACTGACATCTAGACAAAAAAACCTGTTGTCACAAAATGGTTCAACTCAGTATTATTTTTTACATTGCAGTAAACAATTATCTTGAAGGTAATTTAAAAATTGCTTTTATGGATAAATCTGTTGTCAGACCAATCCCTCCTTGTCTGTTATTGATAGAACATCTCTTACTTTCAGACCTGTGTGTAGGTGCGAGAGTGACAGAGCCTTTATCCATCGCAATAAGGCAACCATTATATGAGGGTTTCTGTCACCTATTGATTGCCTTACATCAACTTTACTCACATGCCAACATGTTTAACAAATTAATTGATACAAAAACATGCATCTTTTGAACTTGTGTTGGCTGTGGCCAATGGTGGCATCAGTGGCACAACTTTCGTTGTTGGCTAGAGCTGACTGTGGCAGGTTAGGGTATAATAAACACTGTTTGATGTCACTTGAAGGTAATTCATTGAAGATTACCGTTATATCAGGCTGCTGAGGTTTGAAGTTCCATTGCATGGAGGAGGCGACGTCGGCATTAAATCGAACCCGAATAGGCCTGTGCTTTACTGCACTCATGGAGCTTACAGCATTGCTGGCTTCGGCCTGCCCTACCGCGCCTCCGTAGCTGTATGCCTGACGATAAATTATCACATTGTCTAAATTTTATAAATGTAATCAACTGAAGGAAGGTGTCATGCTGTTTTACTAGAATGTAACAATTGCATCGCAAGTAACTAGCAGGAAAATGGTAAGATAATAATTAGAAGGTTATTTTATTTACCTGACAGAATATTCTGTACAGCGGCACTGCTGCGTAACTTAAACCTACGGTCATTACACCCAGAGCCACCATATAATTTAGAGTTGATCTTATATTATTTTTCTTCTGATCGTGAACTCCTCGAACGAAGTAGTTTGGTAAACATTTTACAGGACTCAATAACTTTGGTGTTGATCTAATAATACTACTCCTAAATAAATTATAACTACACTTGATTATTAGACGATTCATGATCTTTTCTGTTATAATAAGGCATAAGAAATCAAGATAATATTGTATAATAACATTAAATGCAAGATTATCTGGTCGAACATCGACAGAAAATCATTTTTTGAAATCAGTCAGTCTGTCTAGCTAGCCAAACGTCATTATGACAGTTAAAAGGAGTCTTAAGTACTGCAGTACTGCCCAAAGGTAAAGTATAAAAATCCGCGACGTATAAATAATTTCATCGATTTCTGACCAAAATACGAAATAAAAAAATGTCTCTCTTCATAAGGAGCTTTTTCCAAGTTATATTATTTTGGTGACTAAATGTAATTGCAGTGTTGCCAGCGCTATGCTATACAGCCGGATGTCCGGTTAGTTACAACTCAATAAAAAACTTATACTGTAATATCCATGCTTAATTTATACACACGGTTTTTTACTCTCGTGTTACTTTCTATACACTTTTATAACTCGCGATAGGTACATATCAAAAAAAGTACCTCCTAGTCTGACAATGAATGACAATAGAAATGGCGCGGTAAAGTTAGGAAGCGCGTTACTTTTGTAATGTTATTTAAGTACATTATGGATAATAAAATACTATACTCGTTTAAGTATATTAAAACAGATTGATTCTATCATCAATAAAGGGTGCTTAAGCCATTGTAAATAAAACGTATGTGTGGTAAAAACTAAATAACTTTAATATCACAATTTTGATTTAACCTATGATCCTTTTTCAGTGTATCATCGTTTGTATTCTAAACACAGTTTATGCTTCGTCTTGATGTGTGCGTCTGTATGAGTTTTTTGATAAGCTTTATAATTACAGTCTAGAAAAGGGCACCGGAACATCGGTTCTTTACCGCACTCGTACGTAACATGCCTTCTATAAGTGCTCTTATGCCTGTATTTTCTTTTGCACTTCTCGCATTCATAGGACATGTCATATTGCGACCAGTAGTTTTTTGTCTTCATTGGCATTATAGGCATCATGTTTTGCATCATACTTTTAAAGAAATCAACATCACCTGAAACAATAAGTCAGTGATTGTAGTCAACTCTCAATTGAACTATCTTATGATTTATTCTAAAAATCTACTTACAGCGAATTCTAGCTAATCGTAACTAATGATTTTTTGTAACCGGTTTCATTTCCAACCTTGGGACAAGATGAGGGATATTAATACCAAACTATTTTTAATTAAATTGAAACATTTATTCACATGCATTTCCAATTGAAAAAAGAACAAACCAAACACACTCAATGTCGTTAAAAATACAATGAACATTTAACTTAAATTGCGTCTTTCGAATATTGGAGGATTTCGGCACCTGGATTCCACAATAACTAGTTTCATTTTGTTGGTTTTACATATTTGTTAACATACAACACAATACAATACCAGAAAACGTGTATAATATACACAACAAGAAAATATAATCTCAAAAACAAACACTAGAAATAATCCAGTCTGTGTATCAGTAGAAGCAAAAACATATCTGGGCGATCTCGAAGGCATAAGGCAGGTTCCCAGTTGCATTAACGTTCTTTAAACTAAATGTCGCCTTACTGCCACTTTCTACTTTGGACATCTAAGTTCCTAACGGGGTAAAATAAAATTTAATTACTGTTTGTGCAACTGGGTGACAGTCAAGTAACATTTGACGATGAAAGCTGTGGTCAAGTCACAAAAGGTACACTCAGAAAAATGTTACGCACATAAAGATCAACTCAAGCATGCCAATTATTAATTGGCTGACGAGTTCGCCAGCGAAGTTTTTATAGCTTAATCTTCAGCGACAATGTTGCCTAAAAATAAGCTTTTCATAAGCCGTTTAGGTGAATCATTAAGTGGAAAGATTATTTAAGTCTATTTTGATTGGCATATGAAAGTGAAAATGAAGAATGATTGATGAACGACAGAGTGGTTTCAATGAACCTCGATTTATCCATTAGGTATACTAAATCAGTTTTTAAATTGTTTTAGTCTTACTATGTGCATCTTTTTTTGTATCATTTGTCCGTTAGTATCTTGCTATTCTTGCTTGTATGCAGGCGGCACACGAAATATTATAAAACCACAATGTTTTACAAACCTCTTCATAAATCATTAGATTACCGAAGCAGGGTAGTTATTAGAGGTGTGGCAACATAATTTATTGCACTTTGCTCGCTCAGTTGTTTATGCTTCTAATGAACTTACTGAGCTACTTAAATATCTATACCTTTTCAGCAATTAGGTATTCACCTTACAGAAGGACAAGTCATAGTTCTATTATGTATTGGTCAACGTGTCGTGTTTCAGAAGTTTATATACCTAATACTAAAATAGCTGTCATTTTGGAGAACATATTTAAAAAGATATGGTCATTTTATTTAAATATATCCAGGACTTTCATTATGAATCAACTTTTGCTTTTAGGTTAGTTATATAACCAAAGTTAATGAAATAATTTCATCCTATATAATAATTACTATTTATACTTAGTGGTAACTTTAATTTAAACGATCGGCATCCATCTTACAGCGTTTAGTAGATAACTCTTAAAAATCCAATTACCTACTGCATTCATGTAATATCGCATTTTATAACTGAAATGTCCAAAACACATTACCTAGTAAATAACCGTAATAATTTAACTAACAGTAATTAAATCTATGTATTAAATTAAAGCACTAAACTCTTATTAGGCTAAGAATCGACTGGAAGATTCTTTGGTTTCAATATTGCGCGATTCAAATTTGAACTTTAACGGTAACTTAGTATAACATCAACAAATGCAATAATAATTTATCATTTAACAGCAATACTGTACTAATACATTTTTGGTGACATAATGTTTGGTGGTATAACAAAACATGCTTACGGCTAAATCTTACGTGGGGTAGCTCGGGTGTTCACCGAACCGGGACCTCTGGGAAATATTGGTAGGTAATATGCAATAGCATTACAAACAGTAATCCATTACTTAACAACCTGTAAATTACGCTTACACGTCCCCTTCGTCTAATCATGACAAATTCGAAAAATTATGTTACAGCTAGCTAGAGTACGTAAAACTAGTGACAGAATGTGGTACGAGTCGCTATGAGAAACGTAGTTTCAGTATGTACCTATACGTATACAGGGTTATTGGTAAGTCGACCTATTCCCGTTAGGAGGTGATAGGGGTGACTATTTGTGATAATTTTGACCCCCATATGCATTATGCAAAAGTGAACCATTTTTGAGTTATCGCGATTATTAGTTTTTTTTAAATTAGTCGGAAATTCAACTTGAAAATTTTATTACAAAAAAAGTATCAATTTAAATCTTTTTTTTTCTTCTGATTTACAAAACCAATTAAACATTGGTTATTTCTCAATATTAAAACAATAACTATCGGTCCAAATTTGAAAAAGCGAGACGGAAAACGATTTTTTTTCAATATATTTTGCGATCGCTTTCCACTAAAATGCCTTAAAAATAAAAAAAAACGTTATGAAACTTGGCTTGCAGATTATTTTAAAAACTTAACTGTTTTCTTAGCTCTCCAAAAACGCATAACAAGTAGAAAATTATTTTAAAAAAACCTGAAAAAATAATCATCACAAAGGAAGCGGGCGGAAACAAAAGTCACAAATGCAACTTCAAAAATTAAAATTAAAAAACATACCAAATTTAAATCATACATTTTTTATTTGGTTTTGTACAAGATGAATTAGTTGTTCCTATGCAAAATTAAAAAAAAAAAATCTGTACACGTTTGAGAATGCGAGGCCGAAAACTAAAAAATACATGTTTTTTTATCAAACTCCAACATAAATTACACGAAAACAGAAAAAATTAAATTAAAATTTTAGTTTAAATAGCTCGTTAGAAAGCTGGAAAAAGGTCAATGTTTTATGTGTGATCTGCACTCCAAATGTATTGGTAATTTTTTCTGTTTTCGTGTAATTTATGTTGGAGTTTGATAAAAAAACATGTATTTTTTAGTTTTCGGCCTCGCATTCTCAAACGTGTACAGATTTTTTTTTTTTAATTTTGCATAGGAACAACTAATTCATCTTGTTCAAAAGCAAATAAAAAATGTATGATTTAAATTTGGTATGTTTTTTAATTTTAATTTTTGAAGTTGCATTTGTGACTTTTGTTTCCGCCCGCTTCCTTTGTGATGATTATTTTTTCAGGTTTTTTTAAAATAATTTTCTACTTGTTATGCGTTTTTGGAGAGCTAAGAAAACAGTTAAGTTTTTAAAATAATCTGCAAGCCAAGTTTCATAACGTTTTTTTTTGTTTTTAAGGCATTTTAGTGGAAAGCGATCGCAAAAAATAATGAAAAAATTTCGTTTTCCGTCTCGCTTTTTCAAATTTGGACCGATAATTATTGTTTTAATATTGAGAAATAACCAGTGTTTAATCGGTTTTGTAAATCAGAAGAAAAAAAAGATTTAAATTGATACTTTTTTTGTAATAAATCTTTCAAGTTGAATTTCCGACTAATTTAAAAAAAAAACGAATAATCGCGATAACTCAAAAATGGTTCACTTTTGCATAATGCATATGGGGGTCAAAATTATCGCAAATAGTCACCCCTATCACCTCCTAACGGGAATAGGTCGACTTACCAATAACCCTGTATAAGGTCGGCATTAATACGTAGCTACACACTTTACTGATTTGTCACTTAAATACTTCATGTTTGAACTGCACCTTTACCATGAGTTACATTTACCGTACTCGCTAGCGAGTCGAATGCTCTGTCCCTCGCAGTATTCCTATGGAGTGCGAGGGACAGAGCATTCGACGTACGGTAATTTTAACTCCTGGTAAGTGTACTGGTGCTGTAATCTGTCAAGAGGCGTCAAAGCAACAAGGTTTAAAAGTGTTCAGCTACTTATACGGCCAACTGTACTGTACTATAGCACTTTATAGGTTGTACCAAGAACCCTGCAAATTAACATTAGCTTTTTATTTTATTTTATTTGATTACTAAGTTCAGAAGCTTCGAATTAAGTGATTAAGCTACTGCGGTCCCCTTTCGCTGAACACATTAGAACTTAGCGGGATAGGAAACAAACACTCCCGCATCTCTGCTTGGCACACTTTACAATAATACATTTCTTTGGTAACAAGGAACACACACTTAACAAATATACTATAATAACAAGAACAAGAAAATATAACAATCTTTTTATAATAATGTATAAAATGTCTTACGTATAACTAGTTACATTTGTCTAACATTGTATTACGATTCATATTAACAGTCAAAATCGTTAATAACCGCCATCTTGTGAGGATCATTATGAATTTAACTAGGCTAATTTGTCCAGACTTAAACGACACGCCTAATACAGTGCAACAAGTTTTTAAAATGATCTACATGTTAGATTTAAATCAGTTTGATTCGAACCTCTAAGGCCCCGTTCTCACGAGCGCTTTTTCAACGCGCGTTAAAAAAATGCTGAAATGACACAAATTGATAACCATGTGTTTATTCACACGAAGGCGGTTTTAAAGCGCGGCGCTTTTTTATCGAACACTGTTCGATTTTCGACGTTGGGCGTTGGACGTTAAATTGAATCAAGCTTAAAATACCGCCAACGTCGGGTTATAACGCGACGCTTTTTAAGCGCTCGTGAGAACGGGGCCTAAAGCGCATAAGAGCGTGCAAGAAAGACGTACCGACTAAAAACACGAAGACTTTTTAAAATCGATATGCACAGTCTTTAAGCGCAATTCACACAGAGCGGCGGGTCGAGCGTATTGTCGATACATTGTGCGCTTTGTGAGAAGGCTTATCGAAGGATACGTGTATTACGATGGCAAGGGCAATACGCCCGCTCCCGCTCACTACCCGCCCTGTGTGAATTGCGCTTTAAATGTTAACCGCAATAGGTAGGTACTATAGTTAACTATATCCGTACAAAAAAACAGAGCCAAGGTAGGGGAGGTGTGCGTCAGTTATGACCCCCCCGCTCCGTGCATACTCCGGGCATATAACACGAGAATTCAATTAAGTGTTCTCAGGCAATCTTTGTGATTAGTTTAAATATCAATTATTATGCATGGCCGGTGGGTTTTACCACATTTATTCCACTCCTTATACAAAATATATTGTTGGGTCCAATTCGATACTTTGATTATTAAATTAAGGCTGCACTCGTAGTCTACCACTTGACCCAGTTTTACATATCGTTTCTTATATGTATAAAGGCACGTTACAGATCAAACTTTGCAATTTATCCCACCCTTTTCAATCTAAATTATGCTTAATTTTTAGGTTAGGATTGCACTATAGTAATAATTTTAAAATTTGTCTATCCAATAAAAAGGCTGTCTCAAAATAAAATAAAATAAAATAAGGTACACTAAAACTTACTAACGTTAGGTATAAGTTTGTTTAAAATAGTTGCCTGCGGTTTTAGGACACTGTCAGCTGTCAGTGACGCTGCCTTTTCAGAATAAAGATTTTTAACTATGCTTACATAATGCAATTAAGATTGGTTCAAAAGATCAAGGCTCCACTTGGCAGCAGTACTTCCTGTGTTATCATATCATCTATGCCAATAGACGATGCCTCTTCCGAAACTTTCTTCAGTGTTATCTTGATTGGTTCGCGTCTGGCTGTCTGGAGTTAAGTAAAATGTCCAAGGGCTCCTTTCTTTGAAACAGTAACAAGCTGTAACAGAAATGTGTTTCAATATCTCTCTTATAGCGATTTGAGGAATATGGCCGTTGAAAACAAACATTTTGTACCAGAATTCTGCATTACTATTATTTTAATATTTATTTTTCTGTAGTCGTAATCATCGGCCAAAAACAGTCCTACTAGTTCATGCTTTAGTAAGCTCTTCTCAAGCATAAAATAGGTAGTAGTAAAATAACACATGCAAACTACATCAAAACCTGAAAACCTTTTTCAGTTCTGATAATTATTAAAATATTTTTTTAATATTAGATATCATGTAAATGAGGAAGTCCAAGTTTTATAAAATAGGGTGGTTATAAAGATTGACTTTACGTAAAAACCTACTTGTTATCAATATTAAGCCTTCAATTAGGAAATTAGTGCCCAGATTTAAAGCCCTTGTTAGTTGCAACTACAAAAATAAACCAGTTAAACTTTACTGACATTGAATTTGTAATGGCGGCGGGTCATTCCGATACAAAATCCACCTTCTCCGGTAAATCTTTGTGTAGATGGCGTTCGTGCAACAAGAGATTGTGTTTCTGATAGGCGCGGTATACACAGTAGGGGCATTTGAAACTGGGCTGTTTCCGGCACTCGTACTTAATGTGCCGCTGCAGAGAACCCTTGTGCTTATATTTGTTTCCGCAGTCGACGCATTCGTACAGAGTCCAGCCCGCCTTACCGCCGCTCAACCCAGAAGTACCATAACCCAATATATAAGGAGTGTACAACTGTGCAACTGAAATTAAAACGCAAATAAAAATAAACCGTGCAAAAAAATCTTAAGCTACCACCGTTACTGTAAAGCAAAGCCACCGTCAAATAAAATAGTGTGCTGCCAAGCGTAGGATAATGCACCATGTCTCCCATTAATTTGCTCCCTATTTACTATATCTACCTCTTAAAGTGAGATCACATGCAACCTTTTCTGTACAAATTCACAGAAAATCTTAAAATCGTAATTTAACAATATTTATATTCTTATTTGTTAGTCGTTTTGGAATCCGACCGTCAATACAGAGCTATACTGATTATAACATTGCCCTCATGTGTTTCTAATTAAGTTTAATCATGCGGTGTTAGTTAATGTTAGTATCGTCCCTTGAAACTCTCGCCAATGCGAACCGAAGTACCCTTGTTACGTATAATAAAATTAATAAACAATACTCTATTGAAAGTAAAACCAAAGATGTCAAGTATAGCAACTTTATTAAAATACAAAATGGTTATAAAATACAATCAAATGCATTTAATCACTGTATCATTGTCAGATTGATTACACAACATGGTTTGCCTATCTAGCAATATTCTATCGGCAGTTCTTAATAACTAGGATTGTTCGTTAACATACATCACTAGGATCTTTATCTATCCGTTAATTGATTTATTTTACTAGTATAGGTCAAGATTATTTAGATGCGTTTGGATTTAACTTTCAGCGGAAATTACAGTATCACAGCTTTAAAACATTGTACTTCTATAAAATAGTTTGTGTACGCTCAATTCCTAGAATTAAACGAATAAATTATATGATACGTTCAATTTAAATTCGCACACTTTAGTCTATTTTGGAAACTGGAACATTTTAAACCCTAATGACTAACGTTTTCAAGGCACTTAGTTTTATATTGACAAGACTTTGTATGGTTGTACTCTGTGAACTCTACATATTGATTGTATGATGGTAACTCCAGCGGATATAACCTACGATGGTACCATGTTTATAACTTCTTATCAGAATCAACAAGTTATAAATCAACAAATATAAAGTTCGTTCGTGCAAGTTTCTAATAACACGGTACCGACACTAATCTTATAATAATTTCTAAATGGTAATGAATGTGTAAATATTTACTTATACTATGTGGAAGATTATTTGAACTTTTAAAAAGATATTATAACATGATGGTGTGTTTCACTTTATACGAATATAATCTTTTAATGGCAGTGTCTTCCGTTTCCACAATTTGATTCAACAATTTTAATAAGGCACTTGCATTATTGCAGGTACGATCTAAACGACGATTGGCCCCAAAGGGATTAATAACGATTACAGTAAACATCACAAGAACGTATCAACAGATATACCTATCCAGGAACCACCGGTTGGTCAATTGTCCACTCAACTGATGCACGGCTTAATATTATGTAGAAAAAATGCCTAAATTAAGGTAAAATAAATGCATTAGACGTAAAGAGATCTTAAAATAATCGAAAAAATTAACTTAAATGAGTATTACAATATAATGGAACATGCATTATGGCAGAGAACTAGAGCTTGCTAACTAAGCGATAATAGCTTCATTTAATTAAATCTAGGATATAACATATCATATTATAGAATGTAAACATTTAATCCTCCACTCAAGATTGGTTGGCATCTGAGACGAAATGTTGTCAATTCAATATGTTTATCTGGCAAGCTGTACACCTCAGATCTTATGGTAATCTGATTTTTATATCTAAATTGTACAATGTAGTTGTTTTCGAGAAACCTGTTAAAATAGTAACTGAAATTGGTAACAAATTTTAAACAAATAGCGACATTAAAATACGCAATATACTCTTCATAAAACACTATACAAAGAGTCAAGATTATCATAGGCATCTTACGCTTCGTTCACTTGATCAAAGCTCCGAACCGCGGAACCTAGGTCCTAAAACAGGAATGATAAGTTTACATAATAAATGCTGTACATAAAAAATAGGGGAGTAAAAAGCGTAACTATACGAATCACTTGATCTTAACTTATTGTATAAATGCAACAGTTGCGGACACTGTTGCAAATAAACTGCAACTAGTGTGAATACTATGAGCATCTATCTCGTCGTTTGCTGTCGATCGCCCACCACTCACGGACGTCGCATTAGGCTCGAAGGTAACGATTCAGGCACCGTTTGTAAGGGAGACGATTACAACTAACGTGACTGTCTCGTGCCACTATCACAAAGAGATTTCATCACTATTATCACAATCAGGAAAACCTCGGAATTTGATACGACTTTTAACTTTATAATTACGACTCCACTAATATAACATCAAAATGATTTATAAATTGTAAATAACATCCAAAAAAATTAGTCCTCGACGATTCAAAAACGTGTCAAAAAATATCAGAAGTATCCAACAGCTCGCAAGACCGGCAAGTAAATTTAATCCGCATTACACATCTCATTCGTTGCGAGGAGTAAATAGAGCGGTCATCGTTTAATGCGGCATTACAATTTATCTGTCGATCCCGCTTGTATAGTATGATATATAACACTAACATCGAAAACCGATTCAAAATTCTTATAAAAATACGGAGTATTGAATAGTGACTAAGGTCGACCGGAGGCCTATGTGCAGGCGTCGACGTTGTCCTGCTTGATGTACTGCTCGGGCTTCATGTAAACTTCGCGGTGCATGCGCTCCATGTGGCGCGCGATGTGCATCTTCTGCTTGGCGCGGTAGACGCAGTACGGGCACTGGAACTGGGGCTCCTTGCCGCACTCCCACTTCTGGTGGTTGCGCAGCGAGGACTTGAGCTTGTAGACGCGGCCGCAGTCGGGGCAGGTGAAGGCCAGCTCGCCCGGCTTGGGCGCCAGCTGCGGCGCGCCGACGCGCATGGAGGCCACGAGCGGCAGCGCGAGCCGCGCCGACCACTGCTCCCACGAGAGCCCGCCGATGCGCGTGAACGACACGTCCTCGCCGCCGCCTGCAATACCCAACCACGTCATACAACGGTCGCCGCGACAACGCACAAACACGCAACATTCAACATTCCCGTGAGGTTAAACGGTTACAAGCGGATAACTTTTACATGTTATATACGTAATAAAATACATATTAAAAAAAACGACATAAATACATATTATTATGATAGATCTACTGTGAGTTTCCACCGAGTGCTGTGATGAAAGCTTTGCAAAGGAAAAGTAAAAAAAAGAACAAAAAAGAAATCACAACGTTTATTTTAACGCATAAATCTATCTCGTGAAGGCGAATCGTCGTACGGCGGTCCAAGTTACTTTAATACGTCTCTTTAAATGGCCTCACTCATCGGGTGAATCCCGCGATCGTAACAAATGGTGTTACTGGGCCGATATGGTACTATTCACTGCTATCGCTACTCTACTAACAATTTGGTTACTAAAAGTAGTCTCCCGACCCAGGGGTTTTCTTGTCTACCTGAAATTTCCAATTATATTAGTATGAACGAAAAAAAGGAAAAAAAAATGATACATGCAAAGATGGAAATAAGCAGTGGTTGGTTCAACATTTATCATGCAGTACATGCGTTGTTAATAAGGTGTATCAAACTGTAAATGGTATATACCATAACAAGACTTACCAACATAATCAATAACTTGCAATTCAACAAACATTGACAATATTTTCGACAAACAGGACGTTTAAAATAACGTGGTACAGTTTATAACAACAAAAAAGAAACAAAAAATGATATATATAATAGCTATATTTGATTAAACTTTTCTACCAGATAAACCCCAAAATATTCATATAAAAAATCACACTATTAAACTAATTCTCCAATGACATTAACAGTTTTAACATTCAATTTTTATATAATTCATGCTACCGCTACATACATTCAGTATCAAAGGAGCATAATAAATATGATATGATGGGAATATTGCATCAAAACAGTTTTGCATGCTCGGCTGTAATGACTTCAATGTTACTACAACAAATAACACGTCTTAGTTCTTACCATCACGATAAATAATCTAATACTGACTTTGGTCAAATAGCTTTGTTATCCTAGTTTAACAAAAAATATCAACAGTCAATATGTTAAACAAAACTAGAACAGGTTATTGCAAATAAATATCAGTTAATATCATAACACTTCACAAAATTTTGAACACATTTTTCATCCCAGTTTACCGATTAACAATATCAAAAACACCATAAGCATCGTAATATTATAACTACAGGTAACATTGTAGGCACATTATGGATGAGCTTTATTTACCTAATCGTGTGAAAACCAATAGATTCTCAATTTACTGAAAGTCGATAAACACCATCTCATCATCAACAGTTATTTTATACAGTTGTTTGAGAGATCTATTGTTTTCGTAAGAAGACTGCAAAAACAGTCGAATAAAAGTTATCCTTATACTAATAAATAAACAATATAAATTAACATAACTTTTGGTTTTCTACAGGTGTATAGTTAGGAAGACAAGGTAATGGTCCCTCAAATGTTAAATTCTTACGAGAAAACGAAAAACAAATTAGTTAATAAATTATAAGGATCAACAACAATTTGGCAATCTGAATAGACTCCAGACATGACCATCGAAGAAATAGATTAAAGTTTCTACCCGTGAAAGAAAGACATTAAGAAAAAATATAACCTACAAAACAATCATATATTTTAACATTTCCTAAAATACAACTAATCATTCTAATATCATTGCACTACGATTAACAAATTTGGAATTACATATTCCTAATAAGGAATGATTGATTAATTACGAACTAGACAAATTCGAGCTAAACATGGTATGGAATTTTATTGCTTTTCGTCAATACAAACCAGGGAATATCTAATGTATTCGTCACGACCGAGTCCAATTTTGAACACGATGTATATCAATTCGAAAAGTCACGATTACTCTTGTGTACACTCGATCGCGAATATCTTTCCTCTGAATAAAATACTTAGGGTCAGTCTTAACTACGATCGTAAACTCTAACAAAAACAACAAAATTAACGCTAACGCCGTTAGGGAATGTGCACATTACAACTATTCTCAGTGTATATAAACTCTTTAACAAAAGTTAAAATATAAATAAAATTATTGCAGTACCGATTTGGTTGGGTATCCACTTTGGTCGAAGGTTACTAACTAGACGGTAGTCTTCTTGTTGCGGCGCACCTTGCTGGTGGCGTAGACGTACCACTCGTTGTTGTGGTGCTTGCGGATGTGCACGCCGAGGTTCCCGCGCTGCTTGGCCTTGTACGAGCAGTACGGGCACTGGTGCGCCGGCGGTTTGCCCCCGCACTCGACGTTCTCGTGTCGGCGCAGCGTGGACTTCCAGCGGTACTTCTTGCCGCAGTGGCGACACTCGAACTGGCGGCTGGCGTCCTCGTCGCCGGCGTCGCGGCGCGCCTTGTCCTCCGGGCTGGGGTCGTAGAAGGCGTCGGGGTCGTCGGGCAGCACGATGTCGTCCGTGTCGTCGTACTCGGGCTCGGAGTCGGGCTCGGGCTTGGGCGCGTTGTTGTTGAGCAGCGCGGCCTGCAGCAGCTCCAGCGGCGGGTAGGGCGGCGCCAGCGGGCCGCGCGCCGCCTGCGCCGACAGCAGCGACAGCAGGGCCGACGTCACGCGCCCGTCCTTACCGGACTCTGAAATCCGACACGTTAAACGGGTTGCAAAATAATAAAACAAAGCGCGCTACCAACGATTCGTTGTTAATACTACCGGAGGCTAAAATAAAATTAAGGAACCAAAGAAATGCGTTATAATAATAAATTAAAAAAATCTCTGTTAGAAATTATAAAGGCGAAGCTTCTAGGTCATGCAGACATGCACATCGGAGAGTATCGAGATTTTTTCTTCCCATAAATGTGGAGCGGGCCGGGGTCGGGCGTTCGAAATCAAAAGCCCGGCAACCGTTCAAGATCGTTTAATAAGTTTTAAAAAATATTGAATATCAATCAGTAATTAATAATACATAGTATACGAGGCTCATATAAAATTGACGTAGTTTAATATCATCTAAGGAAGATCGAGAAGTAGTGGTAAGGCACTGAGAAAGCACTGGGCGGCGGCGGCTACTCGAGGCGCGGCGCGGGCTCGTCGTCGGCGCGCGCGCGGCGCGGCGCCTGCTCGGGGTGCTTGCGCTCCAGGTGCTTCTTGAGCTCGTTGCGGCGGTGCTTGCTGTACGAGCAGTGCGGGCACTTGTACTGCGGCTCGCGCCGGCACTCCAGCGTGATGTGCCGCACCAGGTTCTTGCGCGCGTTGTACATGCGCTGGCAGTTCGGGCACTTGTACTTGTTGTTCTCGGTGCGGTACTGCGCGCACGGCAGGTTGGCGGGCCGGTCTCCCCGCGGGAAGATGTTGTAGCGCGACTCGGTCTTGTCCGCCTTCTGCCGGCCCTTGGGCTCGGGCAGCGGCGCCGGCTCGGGCGCCTTGGGCGCGAGGCCCTTGGGCGCGGCCGGCTTGGCGGGCGCGAGCGCGCGCGCGGCCGAGCGCTTGTTCTCCTTGGCGTCCTCGAGCGGCGCCAGCAGCGGCGCGAGCGCGCCGGGCGAGGTGACGTTCTTGAGCACCGCGAACGTGGTCGCGGCGGGAGGCTCCTCTACTATTTTTTTACTACGCGTCACGACTCTGTTCAGCGGCGTTACCCCTGAAAGAGAAAGAATCGATACAGTCCGTCTCGCCGAATTCCGATCATTTCATTGATGATATTGAAAGCGTAAATAAAAACAAAATTGACGTAAAGAAAACTGTGTATTAAAAAAACAAGGAAAGTAATATAAAAAAATCATGATTAACATAACAAAAAAATAAACTTCTGTTTCACTAATTCGCTATTGTTTAACTACCAATTGAATCACGTCCCCTGTGCAATTCAGTCTTTAATACTAATTGTACCTTTTATGCGCCTAACAATCAACAAATATAAAAACACCTCGGAATTGATATTAAACTCCCATTAAGATCGATTGCACCTAACAATAACCAACAATAAACATCCAGGAATGAATATTATGTAAAACTAAAAGAAACTTCTATGTTTATTCAACAACCTTTGCTATGCTATGGTATCTTTGATTCCAAGGCCGTCTGCCCACAATTCATATTTTAAATAATCTACAACAATGTAAAAGAAAATAACAAATATAACGTAATAAACAATCAAAATAATGATAAAAAAATATGATAATTCAACAAGAATATCTTTTATGTTCCTCGTGATTCTCCTCCGACCAATTAGGGTGTTTTTGAGCAATGTGCGAGATCAAAGTTTTCTTTTGCGAGTACTTTTTGCCACATTTCGCGCAGCCGAACTGAGGACCGGTGGTGCATTCATACTTTTCGTGTCTCAGTTTGTTTCTTCTGTATTTGTACAGTTTTTTACAAATGGAGCAAGAGAAACGATTGTCTTTGTCAGCTTGGATTGGTTTCCTTCCCCTTTTTTTAGGGGGTACTATATTGACTTTACTTTTAAGAGCTTTGCGTCCTCTCTTCTTATATTCCCTCTTAACAATCTTCGTTAAATTATCTACTTCAGACTGTTCTTTCTTAATGTCTATGTCTACTTGTTTATGAAGTTCTGTCTTAAGGTACCCACGTGTTAATGGAAAAGAAGATTTTTCGTAATTCAGGTCGTTAATGAGAGATATGGATGGTTCTGGAAGGGCAAAAGAATGAAAAGCAACAATAAATATACGAGAAGTCAAAGGTTTCAGGAAATAACTGTTTAGCTTGAACAGAAATAAGTAGTTACTTGTTAGTTAGGTAGGTGAATGTAAATTCATATCACACATAAAGAAGAATAGAAAGTGATTGATTGTCAATAGGCAAAAAGTGTGGTCAATTAATACCAAGCGGTGATGTTTAGGCAGCGACGTGACAGGATGATGTTGATGGTTTCCACTACCTCGTGAATCTAATCCTACCTACAATTTCCTGTTCATCATACATTTCCGTTTGAACGTCGTATACCAACTGTATTGAATATGACTCAGTAGTTAAGTTGCTAAATGAAATGCGCAGCCAATAGTAACAGGTTCTTTACGTCTTGCAATGCTTTCAATAATCTCACAAGTCGATAATTTAGCCTAGTTGCGGACAATGTTTTCGTCTAAAGAACATGCACAATAAATGAAAAGGACATCTGGCGTCATAATAATCACGCCCATTGTTTTGATGATTTAATATATGAGTCGCTAACAAAAGACATCTGCAGTGAAATCACATGTGAATGCAAAAAATAAAGAATAAAAAATAAATAAAATAAATAAGCCACAATTACCATCAAACTACAAAAAAATGAAATAATTCAGGTTTACCTTAGTTCATCAGCGTCGCCGAAGTCACAATCCATTAAATTCTTCTATAAACAAATATATATGTAGTAAGTTGCATCACACTATCTGTGCCAAAGAAAAACCGTCCGTCGTCTTAGCCGCGATGAGAAAATGCCGCAAGATAATCGCTAGCTTTCAAAAGCCAAATAGAATTCGAGGGTGAAGTGAGGGTTTGTGCACATTTATAATGTTTTTCTATCTTTTTCATTACGAATAAATACGTGTAAGTATAATAATTATGGGAAAATTTACTTACCAATAAAATGAGCCATTCCACTCCACATTAAGACAGAAAGTTAGCACTATTGAGAGTTAATAGTTATTACATAATAATGCAGCCTATACGACACTACATCCATGAACAGGTCCAATCCAATAAGCATGCAGTGATCTACCAGCCGCCACCCACAATCAAAGCAAATAAATACACATCACATCATACACATTCGAGTGAACATAATCGTATCGTAACAGTTACTTACCTTGTCAGTTACCTCACCTTTAAAAAGGCTACAGTGATCGAACAAAACCTTTCTACCATTACCTTTACCTGTTGCACTGAAATTATTTTCAAGTTCATATGGATACAGAAATATAAATTGTGATAAGATTAGTAATTTATAATATTAATATTAGATACTAATTAATATAATTATGGTCGATTTTCACATGTGAAAACACTAGCACTCTTATATCCGCCGTCGTGAAATATAATATTTATATATAACAAGATAAATAGATTATTTAAGCAATGACTGTTTATCTCATTTCAAATTATGGGAAGACATTGCGCATTTCATCCGTTCCTTAGACGTCTGGGACAATGGGCTTTTATTAATCCACTCATCAAATTAATAATTAGGTACAAAATCATGTTACTGAAATGATTACTGTCTCGAATACAAAGTGCATTGTCCCAGAATATCAAACTCAAGTCCCAAGTAACACCTTGCGTCAGCAGATAGCAATACGCAGAGTTGCAGTTTGTGACGCAAGATGTTGGAGTGCACCGCTGCAGGCAGCGGTGGAGTGCGATCAAGCGCTGCCGGCAGCGGCGACTGTGTCGTGTGTGCGTCCTTACCTTGCGAATCTCGAACACTGTCACTCGAATTCATAATTTCATCCTGAGATCGTTCCATATGCCATTGAAAATCTGTAACGAAACACCATACACGTTAAAACGCCGACCGAGCGCTTAAAAACCTGTGAAACCTAAACTATATCATTGTATTTGTAGCGTATTTGAATGATAATAGAATGTGATCTTCTTACAATGTCAACATGCCCTCGCTTCGAGATTGTAAACTTGATAGGTCTAGTTTTGAATATTTTTTCTTTAGTCTGCTTAGTAAGAAATTTCAAGGTTCATTTCACACAAATTGTACGAGTATGGTGTAGTTTTTCAAGATTATTTCGTCCCTACCGCAGTTTATATTATGTAAAATACCGAAACGGAGATGACCTGAAAGTATAATAAAAAAGGGAATAACTTACTGCGTACGACGTCGTTGTGAGCCACAGCCGGCTGGTCATCGGCCTCCTCATCTAGCGTGAGATCCTCGACGCCATCGCGGGCGTTTTCCTCCTTGCACTGGGGCTCCTCCCCGTTTCCGTGAACGTTGTCTGTGGTCGGTTGTAGCGGCAGGATGGGCGCGGGCGCCCCTTCGGTGGACATACGACGCGGTTTCTTGCGGCGGCGAGTGGGACTTATGGAGCCCTCACGGCTGTCTATGCTACCATCTCGAACCTAGGAGAAAGGAGATTGTTTGACTTTTAAAAATCTTAAAAACAAACGAGTCTTATACTGACAAGTCTGATGATACAATACAACCATATGCTTAGGTATATTTTAGATATTCAACAGATATCCGTTTACTATCCGATAAGAATCAAGAGTTGTTATATTGACTAATAACCGATAAGTCTGTTAAATCTGTTGGTTGGTTAGTTGGGTTGGTGTAATACGATACGACAATACGTGTGCTTGAAATGAACCATTTCACTAATGTAATACATGTAAAACTTTGTGCGGATGTTTGAATGTTTTTGCCTATCGATCATGCCTAAACAGCTGGAGGGTTTAAGATGAAATTTTGCTCACGTGGTTCATGTTAAATTGAAAAGGTTGCGTGGAAAATATTTTTTCTCCTAAATGCTCGGAAATGTTAACCTTACTGTTGTAAAACCTGACCGCGAAGATCTGAGCGAGAATTTAAAAAAAATAGTACATTGTGCATCAAGGGTAGTATGAAGGGAATTACTAACGAGTGTTAGAAGCCCGACGCCGAAGGCGGAGGGCTTATAATGACTCGAGTTAGTAATCCCCTTACTGCCTGTGATACACACAATGGTTTTCATCACATTTGCGAGGAAAAAAAACAAAGAGAAAACACTTTAACTCTGCAAAATATAAAGAAATAACTTTTGACGAACGGGAACGTAAATGGAAACGATTTTTTTTTGTGACCTCTACCACAGATAATAACTGCGTTTAGTTTCGACCTGGATTCGAGCCAGATTTAGCCAATTTGATAAAAATGTATAATTACTAAAATTAATGATAAATGTTGATATAAACTTGAAATAGGTATAAAAATAATGAAGTTTAATGAAGCGTATAGGTTTTGTGTAATGTAAGTTAGTCTATAGCAAATTTTTAAAGATGAAATTAGAAACCGATTTAATTTTTGGCTGAAAATTAAACCTCCTTAGTCAGAAATGATGTACGAAAGAGTTGCAAATTTTAAAAAGAAAGTCATTAATCCCTAGGGATGACAAACTCGTCATAATTCCCTCGGGAATTATTTAGGCCATTGTCCTTCTGTATACAAGCATGGAATAACACCATTTACGAGCAAGTGTGATGAAATAGTACATTGTGCATCAAGGGTAGTATGAAGGGAATTACTAACGAGAGTGTTAGAAGCCCGACGCCGAAGGCGGAGGGCTTTTAATGACTCGAGTTAGTAATCCCCTTACTGCCTGTGATACACACAATGGTTTTCATCACATTTGCGAGGAAAAAAACAAAGAGAAAACACTTTAACTCTGCAAAATATAAAGAAATAACTTTTGACGGACGGGAACGTAAATGGAAACGATTTTTTTTTGTGACCACAGATACTGCGTTTAGTTTCGACCTGGATTCGAGCCAGATTTAGCCAATTTGATAAAAATGTATAATTACTAAAATTAATGATAAATGTTGATATAAACTTGAAATAGGTATAAAAATAATGAAGTTTAATGAAGCGTATAGGTTTTGTGTAATGTAAGTTAGTCTATAGCTAATTTTTAAAGATGAAATTAGAAACCGATTTAATTTTTGGCTGAAAATTAAACCTCCTTAGTCAGAAATGATGTACGAAAGAGTTGCAAATTTTAAAAAGAAAGTCATTACTCCCTAGGGATGACAAACTCGCCATAATTCCCGCGGGAACAATTTAGGCCATTGTCCTTCTGTATACAGGCATGGAATAACACCATTTACGAGCAAGTGTGATGAAAAAGTTATTATTTACCAACGGCACGGACCGCGAAAATGTATGAAATTTCATAACGTAGGTACCCGGTGTTTTACTTTTTAAAACCATGTTTGGACTTGGATAACTAACTCGATACAGCTAAACACTCGTACAATCAAAATTCGACCATGTTAATTTTACGTTTTTAATGTCACAGACTAAAACTAGGTAATATTTGCAAAGGAAATTTTGGGACTGTGTTTAATATTATTAAAAATTGTGTTGTATTTTTTCGCAGTGTTGGAGAAAAGCACTATACAAGCCTCAACCAGGAAGGGCGGTTGCTGGACTCGTATATAGCGCGGCCTCGAATGCGTCTCGGCCACGCTAACTTATACTCGTTCAGCAGCAGCCAATTTCCCGGCCTCTGCAGTAATATACAATAGTTAAGAGAACTACGCTAACAAAGTCGCGGGCGAACGCTATTTATTATGATAAACAGTGAAGTTCAGAGTGTAGACATAATATTGTCTGTAACCCAAACTGTCTGATATAACTAAGAGAAAGTTACATAACAGCAGTGCATTGTATTTCAATGTATTACGAGCGTAATAATCAATTCTGGAATAGTCTACTGTTTATAAATAAAAGACCACTTTAACCTGTGCGTGCGGAACAGTTTAAATTTAGAAACATTTCTGCAATTTCTACAAAAAAAAAATAACTAGACAGGTAACAGGTCTATAAATTATATCTCCACAGATGCCACACTAATTTATTAATAAACTTATTTTACAGACATTTCACACATAATACGTTGGTTTAGGTATACCTACAATTGAAAACTGTGATTGAAACAAATACAATTTGGAGGCATCTAATGTAGTGACGCGCGGCTGTCGCCAGGAACACTGGCTCTAACTGGATAAACTGACCTAGGATAGCCGTTTACAAATGATTGTGGAACAATTGTTCACATCCATACTGATCCTTACTAATATAATAACACTTGTATTGCAAAAGGGCTCTGATTTTCTAACAAAATGGACCCGCCTAGCGGGTCGGTGGCAGGTAAAGTGTTGTGGTGCCGTGTGTCTGTTCGTTTGTAGGTACTTCTTATCCCGAAAAGAGTTTCCGAGAGAACAGCGATTACGACTTTTACGCGGACGGAGTTGCGGGCAAAAGCTATTATATTATGGACACGAAAGAAACGGTTGCTTGTTACCTTTTCACGAGACGTTTCTTTGAGGTTAAGTGAGATCATTCTAGGGGCATAAATCTCCCGTATTGCTAGTAAAAATGCTGCGTCAATAAAATTCACAATAGCCAAAGTTCAGCGAGGGCCAGAGATTTGCGTAACCAAAACGTGTGATCTATATTAATTTTTTACCTGCTCAGTTTAACAAGGTTCAACGAAAATTGCTTAGTGAATTATTTGAGTATACAAGAATGCAACATCAGTTTTGTTTTGACCTTTCATAACCGTATTAACCGTTTTTGTGGATACAGCGATATTGTACTTTTACGCTATTTTATCTACCCTTTTAGGGTTCCGTAGGCAACAAAGAAGCCTTATAGTTTGGCTATGTCATGTCCGTCTGTCTGTCTGTTCTCGGTTTATCTCAGAGACTCGTGGTGTTATAAAGCTGTAATTTGGCATGTTGCAAAATAAAAAAATAAAAATTGGGTGCCTACCTACCTAACGGGTGCCTATGTAAAGCAAAGGTAATTTTTTATTTGTTCTTCAGATACAGTCGAATTAAGTGTTTACACATACTAAAAATGATTATGAAATAACTTTAATTAGAAAATTAGTTCAAACTCGTTGTTTAAAGAGATAGTTTTTTAGGTTTGTCGTAACGGCGTATGGCGTAATAGGCAAATATAACAAATTTTAAGTTCGAATATGAGACGATTCATCTCTGGGGTAGTAGTCGGTATCAGTAAATACGACATTTATAGGAAGTCCAGTATAACGATTCACCGCACACTTAAATTCGTTAAGCCTATGTTAAAAAGAAACATACATACTTATTTATCTATGTATATACTAAATACCTACTTCCTTAGGGGAAACCTGCAGAAACAACAAATGTATTGCCACTGCCAACCCTAAAGACCAAGATGGATTGCAGTTGTGTTGGTACAGTAGTATGCTATCATAAAATATTAGATTCATGCAAAAAACATATATTTTTGAAGAAACTAGTCTTTTACCTTCCCGTTGTTCGCATGTGTATGGAGTATAAAGAACTATGTCTTAATATTCTTTCTTAGTTATACTTATTTTTAATTTATAAAACTGTAGCTGACCCTGCTGTGTAGAGCGTTTTGGACTATAATCTAGGTTTTTTAGCTGTTTGTTTAGTACAATACAAAACATTTTATTGTACACCAAACAAAAATATTACAGAGAAGCAATTTAAAAATACAAACAGGCGGTCTTATCGCTGATTAGTGACCTTTTCCAGTAAACCTTTGCAGGGATATGGTAGTTTTATTTACCTTTTTAAATAAATAAATGATGCTGCCTACGAGTAACTATTTGTTCCTGAGCCTTCTTTCATGTTTTTGTTTTAATGTTTTTAAGCAAGTACTATGTATTTTTTACATAAGTAAGTTTATCCAAGTTTACCTTACACTAGGTCAATTTGTGCGAGGTTGTCTCCTAATATTACAATGAAAAATTGAATACAAGACTAATTATAACCAAGGAAACTATTAAAAGCCACTTGTACAGTAACTCTACAGAGGTTTAATAACACAAACGCCACTATAATTGCATTCAAGGCAATAGCATGCTTAGGTACCTAGTTAGGTATCTGAGAAACATGATTGTGTTAGTTAGTGTTATCATTTCTAGTTAGTAACTTAACTTTATAAGTGTATTACAGGGTTAAGGATGTTATTAACTATAAATTGACTTAATATTGTTCGCTAGTTTTTGCCCACGACTCCATCCCCGCCGAAGTGGTTTATTGGGGAAATATTCGATATTCCACAATGAAAAAGTACCTTATCTCTGTCTCCGGGCAATAAAAGGAACTCTGTACCAAATTTCACATCAATTAGTCGAGACGTCGAACCGTACGAGACATTTTAGAGACAATTAACATGTTCTTTCCTCGAACCTGTGTATGAAAAATCGTCACTAAGGAACCACTTAATCATAAATTAACTGACTCTTGAGTGCGGCCGTTAGGATTAGTTGTTTATTTCAAGTGTGTGGGTTAAGTTTTAGGAAGGGTGTTATCTGTTTGAAGCCTATGAAAGTATGGTATCTGCAGCTAGGCAATAAATAGCCTAGAGCTTGAACAGGTGAACAGATGTGTTTTTATTTTATTTGTAAGTTTGGTTTTTTGGCGATGGTTCTTAACTGTTTCATGAAAATAGCAGGGGTTTTCATATTTGTAATTTATTAAGTTATTTATTAATAAGAACTTGGTATCAGGTAAATTTTGTATTAAATTCTAAGGTCCTTGCCACAAATATTATACAACAATCTTAACATATACATTAGTACGGTAACTCCTATTAACTCCTCCCAACTCCGTCATCAGATCAGCTCTTGGGCACTATACGAGGAGTTGAGGACCATGCACTGCCGTATTGCTTGTATGTTCTAAAGCTCCGCCTATCAGTAAGCCTGATAACAGTTTGCAGTTCAAATTGACTTGCAAGATTCGATCGAGTTTGTAAAAAATATGTTGTATCATTTTTGTTGAATAAATATTTAGTAATAAGGCAGCTCCTTTGCACGCCTTCCACTGCGACCGGATCGGAACATTTACTTCCATTCCACCATTTGCATTACAGTATTTGGTCTCGTTAAGCACATGATGACTGATTTAAATAATGGGCAATAAAATGACTGATGAATGAGTGATGACTTACGGATCTGAGACGTGGGCGCTAACAATGGGCCTCATAAGGAAGCTCAAAGTCACTCAGAGAGCTATGCTCGGGGTTTCTCTGCGTGATAGAATCAGAAATGATGATATCCGCAGTAGAACTAAGGTAATAGCTAAACTGAAGTGGCAGTGGACGAGGCACATTGCTCGCAGGACTGATGGCCGATGAGGTCAGAAGGTTCTACCGGAAGACGAGCTGTAGGTAGGCCTCCAGTAAGATGGAGTGACGACCTGACGACCTCGTCAGGATCGCGGGACCGCGATGGATGCGAAAAGCACAAGACCGGTCTGAGTCGAAAGCCTTGGGGGAGGCCTATGTCGGCTGACATGATGGGCAAAGCTTGTCTCAAAAAGGGCATTTTCGACTGAAACATTATTTCTAAAGTTTATTTTTCTGAAGAGACTGCAATCCTTGACAATATTTTTCCCCTATTCATATATAAATAAGACCGCCGAAATAAACATGCCGGATACTGCTTTAATTGTAACTAGAAATGCGCCGAATATTCGTTTGGTATTCGGTATTCGGCATCTTTTTCACTATTTGTAATCGGCCGAATTATTCGGTTTCGTTTCCGAATATATTCGGTTCGAGTATTTCTATTTTCTTGGCTACACGACACAGTATAGAATTAAAAGACAAAAATCCTTATTTAAGATTTATGTTATGTTATAAATCAAAGAAATCCTATGAAGAATGTGTTGAATAAAGGTAATAAAATAAAGAAATTAAACTTCAAATCAACATATTATTTATTTCTTAACCTGTAGTTAGTATAGTCAACATTTAATTTAAACCTAGGTGAGGTTCGGCTCGCTTGTAATCTAGCCAGCAGCGGCACGTACCGTGCATGTAGAACCTGTTTACGCGGCAAAAAAATTAAATGCTCAACCGAATAATTCTGGCTAATGTCCGGTTCGGTAAAGGTTATACCGAATAGTATTCGGTATTCGGCTATTCGGCGAAACTACTATTCGGCGCATCTCTATTTGTAACTATGTGATAAAATACTTTTATATTTTTTTTTATATATTTTTTTTTTTTATATGTACATTTGATCACGCATTTTAGTTTGTAAGGTATGTAAAATATATTTTGATTTATTCTTTTAGGCCGTCTCACACGGACCTATAATATGATTATTAATATGCCAAAATATATATTATAGCCTAGGCCTCCAACAAGATGGAGTGACAACCTCGTCAGGATCGCGGGACCGCGGTGGATGCGAAAAGCACAAGACCGGTCTGAGTGGAAAGCATTGGGGGAGGCCTATGTCCAGCAGTGGACGTCTTTCGGCTGACATAATGATGATGATATTATAGCAATGCCTCTTACAATATGCAAGGAATTTCAAGATGCCTTAATATACCCTGCTATAAGATATATTAATCTCTTTCCTTCGCCAGTAATAATGAATGGGATAGATATATATTTTTATATCTTAGTAATGTGTGGTATGATTCTTTGCTACAATGTAATATGAATATTCCGGTAATTAAATATATATTACGTCCTTAGTCCTTACATATGAAATTGGCATTTAATATTGCAAAAATATATCCATTTTTCGAGCTTTTCACCGTTCCAATTTGTTTCAGGTGAATTAAAACTGTTTTATCACTCACACCGACGCCTGCCGCTTATTCTGACGTAGTTTGCGATGGATTCTCTTGCACAATCACTTTTAATTGTTCGTTATTAACTTTGGTCTCCAGCCGTCCATGGGGCTAGATTTGTAGGTCAAAATATCCAGAACGAAATCGATGGAACCAAAAACGTACCGTGTTTTCTTTTACAGTAGCTGCCTCATGAACTGATCATTAATCCTTCAAACCGTTTCTACAGCACTGGTGCCACAGTGGAACTCATATTCGTAAAAAATAACGCGATATTTTGTGAGAGTCAGAATGGCGGGTGTACCTTCACAAATATATTGTGAAATTAAGGAACTTTAACTTTGTCAGTTTTGTGACGAAAATTAGCCAATGCGTCAATGTATAGCTAATTTTCGTCACAAAACTGACAAAGTTAAAGTTCCTTAATTTCACTCCTTAATTGGGTACACTTTTTAGTGATAACGCCTTTTAACTGCATATTAAAGTACAAATTTAGTACATTTTTTTGGAGTAATAACATTAGTCAATAGTCTATCAGTTCATGGTGAATTGGCATACACCCGCCGTCCTGAATGTCAGAACGGCGGGTGTACCTTCACATTGTAAAAACATTATTTGTGGAGCGGTACAATTTATTTTAAAGTAGGTACTAAATAGTACATTTTGAGTACATTTTTTAGTATAATCATTTTATATATTTGTGAAGGTACACCCGCCATTCTGACTCTCACGATATTTTAAGTTCTCCATGATGTGAAAGAAAAAACAAACAAATGAATCACTAAATTCGAAGCACAAATACTTGAGCTAAAATTTGGAATAAATACTTAGCCATATATTTTGAACCAAAGTAGCCAGTGAAACAAAACGCCAATTTCATATGTAAGGATCCAATATTATAGCTCCGTTTGTGATGGGCAGGGGTCGTACTTTTCATGCCGATGACGTCAAAATGACGAAATTTTACAAACAGGATGCTCTGCTTTCACTTGGCAGGTGTTTAGGTAAATAAAAAAATGTAAGATAAGAAGCGGTAAAGTGATAGTTAAATACAGTTTAATCGCAATCACAATACGAATCACGGCAGAATCATTTTTTTTTCACCACTCTTTACTAAAAATGCCGAATCGAGAGAATTTTCTTTTATGAATATCAATGCCATAATTGTATTTATGACTATTTAATTATATTAATATTTATTAAAACATAAAAAAGTTTTATTTAATGATTCTGTTACTCTATGATTTTTGTCACTGTCCCCCTCAATCAAATAGTTTTATTTACGTTTTAGGTATGAGGTAGGTATTTATTTTTCTATGCGTCAATAGATTACTTAACTCATTTGCACAAGATTAAATGATTCACGACTAATGGTTAATAATTACAATACAACCATTTGGAGTCATACTCTATGTAGTGTGACGTCATTTTTGCGTCAACTGCATGAAAAGTATGGGCCGTGGTGATGGGCTTAAGTATGGACACCAAAGAGGCTGGCACTGTATTTGCTAAAATAATAACCATAAAAATAAAATTAGAGATTTCTATTCAAGTAGATAAATTCAATAGTTAAATTATTACAGCCTATGTGACCAGATATGAGATATCACACCAAATGATATTGAGTCAATTTAGGGTTTGGCTGATTATTTACTTGCCGTTGCCCAGCCATTCAGTACCATTCAGTACCCTATTTCTTTCCCGATGGTTAAAGCTATCTATCTCTATACGGAATTTCTTTAAAATCTCGTCAGTGGTTTCAGAGTGAAAGCATTTAACAAACAGAGTTAGGATTTATTTATTGCATAATAAATAAATAAATAAATCCCACTGCTGTTTGTAATCATCATCCACTGATATTCTAGTTTTAAATTTTATCTTTTCTATTGTTAAGTTCACTGATGATCGCAACTGATGTTGGGCAAAATTTACTACATTGTAACTACATGTTATTTAATTTATGTAATAAACATTTCTGCAAAATTAGTGCGGCCTTAGATCATTGTTGCAGTTATGCACCTTTCAGTTTATTAATTTCATACAATTTCAAAGATGTAGTAAATGTGACAGGCTTGAGTGTAGGTCTGTTTATTTAAACCCTGTTCAGACTTACCTGTCTTCAGTAGTAAACGTCTTTCTAACCTCAAAATGGAACTTTTTTGTATGAAACAGCTATTTTAAATAAAATAAAGCATTCAGACAATAAATTCGCAATTGATGTCCAAAATGTTTTCTCAGTTTACGATAAAAGAGCGTTTTTAGCTAAAAAATAGTTTAATTTTGGGGTTAGAAAGTTGTTTACTAAAGATAAGTCTGAACAGGGTTTAGGCCTGCATATTATTGCACTGAATGAATTATTATTCAATGTAATTCAAAGGTTGTCAAAATAACTCATGTCTAAAGTCAATTTCACTAAAAGAGATTTGGAAATTATTAAAAGGTATACATACAAGGGTTGTGTAGTACACATACTAAGAGGTTAAAAGAATTAATTAAATTAACTGTGCTAGAATGAACTATTCCATTAAGCAGTGTTGGATTTTGTACAATAATTATACTATTTGTACCATTTTCATGTTATGTAGTGTGTAGAATCGTAATGCAAATATACTATGCGAAAATACCATTATTTTATCTTCAGGCCAATCCGACTGACTTGTAAAGAAGTCATTTGGCTTTATAAATACCCTTTACAGGGAATTTCTGTACGTATGGCAATATCGATTTAGGCAACATTAAGCTCTGGGGCTGGGTCTACTCCAAAATTCGAAATCCGAACTTCATATGGTGCCATCTTGTTCTATCCTGTCCTATGTGTACACTATATGAGTGAAAGGGATGGCAGTATTCGAACGAACAGGATGAAGTGCTTCAAAGTACAAAATCGCCTAAAAACGAAATGTAGTAAAATTTATGACACAGTAGTATATTTTTATTTTCCATAGAAAATAATTTTTCAATTGTCTGAATCCAAACCTGCTGTTAAGTTTCACTTAGATCATTTAGTACACACGGAGCAAGAACCAAATAGAGCAGGGAGAGCAGTGAGTGACACGGACAGCAAAGCAATCTGAATGAATGACAGACCGGCCTCTTATTCAGTCAAAGGAGCACAAATAAGGATCATGAGCAGACCAGTTTCTTTCAGTGTACTAGTGTACTTAAAGAACTAAAAGACCAACCTGTGTAATTGTGCAATTGTACTAGTTTGGAGCGATCCGCTCAGTAAGAGCTCACACAACCCTAGTATATTATGAATTTGGCCATTAGTTATGATGATTCAAAATTGCTTTTAACAATGCCAATAAAACTTACTCAATATTTAACTAATCATAGCACTGGTACATTTTTGCGCCCGACAATCCAGTGTTTGGTCATTAGCCACTATAACTTCCATAGTACCTGCATAATGTATGATTAGAGGATCAGTTATTTGTTACAAACCTGAGGTGGTGGAGATGGCGCTCGAGGCGGGTGTGCTGCGACAACCTGTGCGGGGCGCGACGGCGGTCTGGATGGTTTGTTGTCGGAAAGGCCTTTGATCTGTAGGGACTCAGCAGCCTTTAACAAAGCGGCAAGCTGGTCCTGAGAGATGTTCACCTCCCCACGGTACATATAGTCCATCATGGCTCTTAGCTCAGCATATTTCACATCTTTCAAGATAATAATTGGATGCTTGTCATACTGCTGTGATAATACATTCTGCAACAAAAACATTGTGTTGTTTGTTCTGATATGTAAACATTTATTGATCTGTATGTTATGGTGATTGTCTATTGTTCCTATTTGAATAGTAGATGTTTAGTATTAAATTGACATTCTAAAAATTTAAACTTTAACTGAAAACAAAATTGGGATGTCAAACTTATTTTAAACTTAACTGGAATTAACACATTTTATTTATAAGTTATTATGACATTTAAAGTATCTAGTTAATGTAATGAGCATCATTGGGTAATAAACGCATTACAAATGGGTAGTCAGGAAAAGTATGTAGATGCAACAACTTTCTGTTGCCAACTCATCTATGCACCAATCTAAATCAATTGCTAAGACATGAAAGCTAGAACGAAACAAGTGGATTGTTTATTAGAGCAAAACTGTGTTGCCTTGTAAGTTAAACACGATAGCAATTGACCTACATTACGTGAGCGAGTGTGTTAGCAAATTGACCAACCTCGAAATAGGGACTGCACGCCGACAGGACGACTTTATGCGCCTTCAGCGTTTGTCCCTCCGCTGCCAAAGTGCAGTCCACGTGAATTCCCTTCTCCAGTAGCGTATCGAACACCGCCACCAGCGTCGACTGGTGGTTGTTCCATCGCAGGCAGAACTGCTGGTCGTCGTCCATCTCTAGCCACTCGCCGCGCCCCTGATCCTACATCAAAACATTCCCTCATCAACACAAATTAACACACCACGCAATAATTAGGCCAGTCAGAAACCTCTCCCAAACACTATAAACAACGATTAATCAGCCGCGAGTATCACGCGCAAACACTCAGCTTCTCACCGATTCACTTCATAAATTGATATCACACACCAAGTTTAACTTTGGGGACCACATAAGAGTCGGTCCTAAGCGACGCGGCACTCTCGACACAAAGAAAATGGCCGCTTTTCCAGCGCGACAAAAAATAAAATGGCGACGAAAATTCTAAGTTTTACTATTTTCTGGACAAACTTTTCATGACACATATAACAGATTCAAGTTCAACACGGGGCCGCGACACGGTGAACTTCGCAAAAGTTCGAAGTCAACAAAGAAACTTCTGAGGAACTTTGCTTCGAAAGTTCACGAGTGGAAATTTTCAAGATGAAAACTCGTAGCGAGCACTGCTTATCGCGTTCGTAACGCTACATCAGAGATCTAAACGCTTACCTTGACTATTTCATTAACTGTTGTATGTAGTTTTAACACTGTTTTAGATAATCTTTAGTATTTTAACAATCCTTGGATAATAGATTAGCACATTTGCACACCCGCCAGCTTTCTTGAATAAAAACACCTACTTTAGAGTAGGTACTAACTACTATGCTATGCTATGTTGCAAGTTTAGAGAAAGGCACCGCTACAAAAATCGGAATGAAGTACAAGTTGGAAGCGACGCAGTGACCCAAAATAAGCTTCATGGTGTTGCCACAGTAAAATAACTAAAAAGCTTAAGATAGAACGCTGCTGATTACTTTTCATTACTTTGAACAATATGAATAACTACAAACAATAATCTGGTTGAAATTCATATTCAATAGTTTTATGGTTAGCATGTTCATTGCACAGCTACTTAATGCGCGAGAGCACTCGTCCTTGACCTACTTACTATCTCGTGACAGCTGTTAATTGGTTGCAACTGTCTGATAATGATGAATATAAGGTAATCATGCAATGAAAGTGATAATGAAAATAAATGCGATTAAAATTAAAAAAAATACCATTTTTTTACTACTTTATATCAAATATTGCCAGGAACGAAAACTATAGAACGTGATGCTACGATGCTACTCTACTATTTTCTTATCACCAGCGCCATCTACTGATTATTCTTGACACTCGTACAGTTTCTTCGGGTTGTATTACTCAAGACCCGCTGCAAGCTGCAAGCGACTTTATAACTTGTTGAATTAATTTCAAACGAAACCGTAAAATTTTAAATGGTTAGATGTCGTTTGTTGATCGTTGCTAATTAGCAACATGGATGGGTTTTAATTAAAAGTTAAAATTGTAATAAGTACCTACTTAACACAGAAGAACTGGGTTTATTTCCCACCAAACTTTTACTCCCTTAATGCACAAACTTCCCACGCCTTACGTCTTTAAATGGGTATAAGACTAAAATCCATAAATTATAAGTTAATCATCGCGTTAATTGGCTGCGGGTAGACCGGGGTGTAGCAGCAATGCGGGCCGATTGTTTGTTCTATTTCCGTGGCTGTGTGTGTTAAACTAAAATCAGCGCTATTGGGCAGGGGGAAGCATTTTTTCATTTTCTTGTAATATAAACAATTGGACAATAAATATAAACTTTGTAAGTTACTTATCGATTTACTTATTCCCTAGTTACTCCTATTACTTACGCCTGTTTTGGCACAAGATTATTAGTTAGGTTAGGATACATCAAAAGGGACTATCAAAAATGCACTGTTAAACTATGAGTTTAAGATGAAAAAGGCAATATTAATAGGCATAGGTTAGGTTATTTATTACCAACAACAACCACGGTCTAAAATCGTCCCTGTTACAGTTCATATATCTAAACCAATATTTACATTTATTTCTTCAATTTTGCATATAGGCAAAACAAAACTCCACTCTTTTGTTTTGAAACAAAAGTAGGGACGCCGTTCAGAAATTAAATAATTATCACCTTTTCAATTCAACCTTGCTATTAAAGCTATGGCTTTCACAGGGATCATCCTAGATTGACCGAACTATACTTAGCAATATTTTTTATTTTTCTGTTTGGTAGTTTTTGTGATTTGCACATTGTTTATAATTGATACTCGTACTTTTCCCATTCAATTCGACTACGGGAAAGCCATTGTTAGGTAGGTAGGTAGGTAGGTTATTTTTAATGTCCTATTAATTGCGATACTGTACCAATTTTGATGGGGTTTGGTGGAAGTTGGATCTGAACTGAAGACCATACTACTCAATAGCACAAAATGTATAAAATCTATGACGTTGAGTTTGGTGGCTGTGGCTGCCAATTAAGAATTAATCAGCGAACATTATATCTATTTATCAGCGAGTATAAGGGCGAGTAAAGTTAAATTTGTTAACTGTAAATAGGTAGCAATACTTAGAGTTTAATTAAGATGTGTCTTTAATTAAGAACCGTAAGGGTTTACTACGATAAAGTTATAATGCAACCTTTCAACTTTGCGTTATTCAAAAACTCTATTCTAAAAGAAAGCCTACGTAAGCCTCCCGGAAAGATGAACCGCCAGCCTCCCACTGCCGCTTCGTTATAAAAATCAATAGCATTAGTGAGTTCGTACAAACGAATTATACGATTCCCGTTGTGTGCGTTCGCCGGCTCTCAGTGTGCGGAAAACAAAAAAAAACCACCAGCGAAATTCTTGTAATAAAAATCAATCGGAGCGGAGAGAGAGAAGGCGCCGCGCGGGGCGCCGACTGGTCGCCTCCCCCCGTATACCTACACACGCTATAGTGCATCTACCCCCTACCACCCCAAACGCTATCCCACGATTTTTACTCTCCACGCTTCCGAAACAATCAAAACTTTCTCCTAAACTACCTCGCCAGCCAGAATCTCGCCCCGTCGGCCGTCTCGAATCGTAATATCGTTTGCGAACTCGGCTCGAGTTGCCGCTTGTGCTCGGCCGGTTCCGGGCGCAAAGGCGTTTGTTTTTATTTCTTTGGCTCGGGGAAAAAAAGCCCGCCCTGCACCTCCTAAACATGCGCCACGCAACGACGCAGACTCGGCCGGGTGTGTGCCGAATTCACTTTCATTTGCGACATCCCATCGAGTCCCGAAGGTCACCGCGCGTGCATGAGTGACAGGAACAGGACTGGCAGCGGCGGCCTCCGCTGACCGACTACGTCTAGGTGAGGTGAGTTGAGTGGGTTTCGCGCCTTTCGCTTCCCTCGCGTTTATCGCCTCCGTTTTACACCGTCCTTCGTAAGACGGTGAGTGGCCGATGTGTTCGTATCTCGCGCGCACGTGCGCTGCCTCGGAACGGTTACGCGGGAGACATGGGGAGCGGGTTAACCGCGCAACTTTACATTCACTACTTCGCGGCTCGCGCCCGCCGCCCGCAGGTGTCGCCGACCCGCCGTCCTTTCACAAATCCGCCCGCCGAAATCACGTCACGCGCTATCAAACTTTTAAATTCTATACGCGCGAAATTTATACTAACAAACGTTGCTCGATCGCTAACTCCGCTAACGGCTGGTTTATAGCTATATGCATATATACCGAGGCGTCCGCGTCCCGGCAAAAACAAACAGAATTAAAAAAGCTCGGGAGACGGCAGCCTTGCGGGCGACAGAAAGGGAGGGAAATTAACTTCGCACTCTTCATTTGTGCACCAATCGAGAAAAAATTCAATAAAGCTCGCTTCCTTTTGTCTAATTGCCTATGTATACGTACTTATGCCGACTGTTCGATTGCTGCGACATTTAGAGGAAAAATGGAGCATTTCGCTGTATCGCCCTGTGGGGCCCGCGGACGGGGCTGCGCGCACGATAGGTACGGCGTAATGCCTTTTATTACACGCTAGATTACGGGAAGAACTTTCGTAAACTGACATTTCTATGCATAACGTTCATTCGTAGTTTCAAATTAGCTGAATAGCGTATTTACTTGGTTAGAGTTGGAGTTTTACTACCGAATTAGTTTTGAAATTATCCAACGAATGAGTTATCTTAACTTAATTGTTTTTTCATTTTTTCAGGAAATGCACGGTCGCGGTCTGTCGCTGGTCAAGTGTGAGCCGGCCTCGGAAGAAGATAGTAACTCGCAGTTCACTCACAGCTACTTTTCTAATCAGGTAAGTTATAGGTTATATAGTCAGAGTAGAGCGGGGTTTATAATGATTGAATTACTTTTAGTTCTTGTTTTACTTTAGTCCGTATAATTTGAAACGTCCTTAAGTCGGGGTGACTGACTTTGGTGTTTCCTACTTTGCTATTCCTTCAATGCCATTCGTTGAAAGTTTTGCGATGCTTTAGAAAACCTGAAAGGCTTCTTACATGACTAAGAATATCCTAAGAAGATTCTTGAAGTCTTAACACATTACTTGAGTGTTCTCGAGAGATATAATGTTTATTATGTGGACGACTATGAGTTTTTTACGTTGCATATTCTTGTGTCCTGTTCAGATACCGTCACTGGAGCTCCGTCCGGTGAAACTCGAGCCGGGAATCGACGATAATGCGTCTGTGCACATCCTGCGCCACCTGCAGGTAAGTTCTTAAATTAAAACTGTTATTTCACACTACGGGTGGCATAGCCAAGAGCCAAAATGCAAACACTGCTAACGTTTCTACTACTTATCGACTTCTCGAACCATAATATAACGTTGAAAAGTGCATGGTCGACGTGATCTGTTAGCAGCTTAAGTGAATTCTTACATTTTGTCGATTTTCGAAAAGCGCTAACTTAGCGTTTTGCATCTTGACTAGGCCCCCAGTGCAGCGAGTCTTATACTTTTCTTAGGCTATACTAGTCTTAGGCTTTTGGGTTTGTTTTCTCCCATATGCTCTTATGCGAGTATGTTCGTTTTCACCAAAATCTACAAGTTTTTGGGTCTCATTTCACCTAGTTGCTTCTTCCCCACAAATGTTACTTAGTCACCTAGCATGGAAATTGAGTCGGGAAGCTATATTTGTCCGCTACCTAAGATTTATTGCCTTGCCTAAATGGTTGTTTAGTCAGCTGAACCGCCAGAACAGACATCACGTTAATCCTCAGTTTACTTAAAACCTAGTCCATTAACCTACCGCCAAACAGCAGTGTTCGCATTGTTGTGTTCCGGTTTGGGGATAAGACAGCCGGTGTAATGACTAGCATAGAGGCGCGCTTGCAGTCTTAGGCTTGCAGTCTTGTGAATGCGAATGTCTATGGGTCACAGTTTCCACTTACCATCAGGTGGCCTGTGTGCTCGTCAGCCTTCCCTATGCCATAAAAAAAAATAAAAAAAAATAGTCTCCTACTAGTATAGTTTTATAAATGCGAAAGTGATTGCGTTACTTTGTTACTCCTTCACGTTGCAACGGTTGGACGTATGTATTTGGAAAAAATTGAAATGAAGAGCTCTCTGGATTAATATGAACACATGGGCTACTTTTAATAATAATAATCGAATAACGATAATCGAAATCTAGGCGGACGAAGGCGCGGGCACAAGCTATTGACATATGTGACTAAAATTAAGATTGCTCCATAATATTTGTGAATGTTGGTGTCGGCAGGGCGGGGAAGGTCTGGAGGAGCTGGCGCCGCCGCCGACGGGCCCCACGGCGACGCCAGTGTGCATCAAGCAGGAACCCGCCGAGCCCGCCGTGTCTCTTGAGACCCTCGAGCCCGCAAACCATGACACCCTGGTAACCTGACCCTTCTTTACACTCAAAGGCATACCACCATAATCATATACGTTTTATAGATAATAAACTCGTTCCTTTTTCAAAATTTGTGTCTAAGAATCGTTGCAGTGCCATTCTCCTAATAGCTATTGGCAATCTTCGTTTTTCTATGACTACCGAGTGACAAATATACTGTGAGTTGGGAGTGCAAGAATGATAGCGATAGCCAGCTGAAAGCTATGAAGAAGCTGGGAGTACTGTACTAAGGAACGAATTAATCCTCATTCACAGCCTACGATTGCAGACGATAGGTAATCCACCTAAGTCCTCAGGGTTTGCAACGCATTTGCATTCTAATCTTGATTGTTCGAGTTCATGGGCCTCATAGTGGGCTTACCATCACTCGATCAGGATTTTTATAAAGCTAACCTTACCTATAGGGTTCTACAATATGGTCCTGTAATAAATCCTGAAATATTTACAATTTCGCAAAAAAGCGCTTGCCCATGGGATATGTTTGTGAAATGAATCAGTTTCTGAAACGTTGTTGTGCCAAATGAAAGGGTACGTATTAGGTTTTTCGTATGTTAAGAAAGTTTTTGTAGCTGTGCTTAAGTCGTTACGGATTCCTTACAAGAAGATGTGCACTCCTATTCTCGTAATTTAGGAAATGGACTTAAAATCCAAAAATATTGATCCTTACTAAAAACTTATTCTCTGTTTTATTTCCATTTTAAAGTACAGTCGGCCTTATGTAGCTGCACACTTTAGGACTCAGTCGCTTTAATAACTTTGAGAAGTTCAAACACAACTTAAAAGTGACAAAGCATACCTCAGTTCTTTAGAACCTTAGCCAAAAGCAATTGGGTTGACTTGGACCATTGCTCACTCCTATCGTATATTTTCCAGGGTTCTACACTGATCGACCGGCACAAGACCCTACCAGGCGCCAACGACGCTGACTCCCTGGACTTCATGCCGCTTCTTGCTGTCAAAGACGAACCCCTGTCGGAAGGTGGTAAGATCGGACATATCTACGGGTATAGCTGTAGTGTGTTTATAATCATTTATGGCACTGCTCATCAAAGGCGTTTTTGTTTAAAAATATAATGTTTGATGATCGTTGCGATTGTATGATTCACATGGATCTTGATGTAGTGTTTTAAAAGCTAGCATTAAGTGACAAATTAAATAAGATAGATCAGATAAGGAACCTGTTGCTGTGTAGCGTCGTATGCGCATCGCCATTCTCAAGTAGTTGAGAAGGTGCACATTGGCGCAGCACTATCCTTCTTGCTAATGTTAAATAGGTTACACAAAATTAGTAATATGATGTATTCGGCGATCCAGGTGTACAGAAAAACCTTGCATGGTTTGTGTTACATTTGTTTTTAATGTTTTGTAACTGTTTATATCAAATAAATAAATAAATAAATAAATAATAAATAAATATTGTTATTAAAGAAACTACTAATATCGATAGCTCGCAGAGTTGATACCAATGCTGCCCTGCCTGTTGGCTTATGACGGCAGAATAACCTGCAACAAATAAGTAACACAATCGTACCGTTTATTGCATCTAGCAGATTAGTTTTTTTTTAATATTTACGAGAAGTCATATTCTCTTAAATAATTCTCTAAGTCTGCGTCGAAGTCGGGACTGGTCAGACCAGGTGATGAGGGATCAACTAGGATAACTTCATCGTCGAGTTAAGTAGGGAAATGTTTAAAAGGACAACATGGCTGTGAGAACACGGGGCATGTTAACAAGAATTACTGAGTATTTTCTCCATTTTGGCAGTCAGTAACTTCAAGTTAATAAGGAGCCTTCTGATAATATTTGATTAAGTGCGGCGGGGTTATGCTCATGAAAAACACATTGATTATTCCTTCTTTAGTTTTACGTTGTTAAATATGTATTGTATTGACTGTGAACTCAGCAGCATTATTGGAAAGTCGTAGCTTGTTACCGTTGCGTAATTTTCTTAAGAATAAACAGATCAAGTTAATAAAGACAGTCAGATAAAGGATAACAACACTTTTTGTGTTGTTTCAGAGCAACAGCACCTGAGCGGATCAGACACGAGTGACTCGACGCCGCCGGAACTCGCACGCAGCCCCAAGAGCTGGACTCAGCGTGACATGGCGCTTGCGCTTGACGCACTGCGGAACCACAACATGAGCCTCACTAAGGTTAGAATATTTCAGCTATAGATTATATCTATACACTGGAAGACGGCATGAGGCAGACCTATACATTGAGCGACAGAATAGATGTGGAAGTGGAAGTTTCAGTAGTTTTCTATTTTATGAAGTTTTTTTACATATTCATTCTCCGCTTCCTGATTTCCATACTAAATTTATTTAAGAATATTCTGCGTTGTTGTTTTCCTAAAAAAAAAATTGTGAGAAGTTATTTAAAATTAATAGCATTCTTGCTTGTCTCGCTCAAGGCAGTACAGGTGAAAAACTGAAGTAAATTATGTCCTCGTTTTTCACCTACATTGTTTATTTAATCCTGGTCACGGCACCAATCTCAAAATGTTCCTTTCTGCTTTTAGTTACATTTATGACACCAGCGGGCCTATTATGGGCGTGTTTATCGCGAAGAATATATGGATCCGTCTCTCTCGCTCTTACATACGGGTCAGAAAGTGACGGATGTCTTATCCACCTGTGGATACATCATCATCATGTCAGCCGAAAGACGTCCACTGCTGGACATAGGCCTCCCCCAAGGCTTTGCACTCAAACTCATACCATTGGGGGAAAAATACCTGTGGATACATATTAATACTATAATCATTTACAATAGTCCCGCTGATTGTAGCTACATATTAATAAAATGAAATAGTTACTGAAATATGAGTGATGATCCATTGCCGCAGGCGTCGGCGACGTACGGCATCCCATCGACGACGCTGTGGCAGCGCGCGCACCGGCTCGGTATTGATACGCCGAAGAAGGAGGGCGCCTCCAAGTCCTGGGGCGAGGCCGACCTGCGCGCCGCGCTCTCTGCGCTGCGCGAGGGTGCCATCTCCGCCAACAAGGCTAGTAAGGCCTACGGTATGTAACCACCCAGCAGGACAGCATTGCCTTTAGACCTAGGCTTATTCAAAATACCACGGAAACTGCTTGCCACCTGGCCAAGGAGGATTTGGTTTGGAAATTATAGCCCCCTTGTAATTAACAGCCTAGCTCATCGATATATTTTTGTATATAAACTAAGGACATAGAAAATGAGGTCTCCGAACTCAAGACTTGCAAATCAAAGGGACTATGCATCAAATGTAACATCCATACTAAATTCTCGTGCACTCAGGGTGCAAACCAGAAACCAGTATGGATGTGCCAGCAACCAAAGTAGTATATACAAAGTACAAGATGCTTATTGCTCAAGATGCACTTCTAGGCTCTAGTTTTTTGAATATTCCTAGGTCATACATTTACTGCGGTTGCACTAAAAATATATCTGTTATTTCAAACACGCCTTTTTTCCTTTCTCTTGAAGCGCTTCTAAATAATAGTAAAAAAAAGACATGAAAAAGGTAAACGAGCACTTAGGCCTTCCTATAACAATTATACTCTGTGGCCAACACAGATTTGCAATCTCAAAACGGCAAATGCTTCTACTACCTAGTAACATCACCGATTGTCTTACCCTCAGACCGAAATACAACAATGCGAACACAGCTGCTTGGTGGCAGATTCAAGGGCAAGAGTTATGTTTGTTGCAGGCATCCCTAGCAGTACACTGTACAAGATCGCGCGGCGCGAGGGCATTCGGCTCGCGGCGCCGTTCAATGCCGCGCCCACTGCTTGGCGTCGCGCAGACCTGGAGCGAGCTCTCGCTTCTATACGCTGCGGAACTTGTTCAGTGCAACGAGCTGCTTCACAATTTGGCATCCCTACAGGTATCCTGTTCTATATTCTTCTTCAATCTACACATATCCTCTTCCGTGGCTGACAGAGTGATAGACAACGCACAGCCTAAACCACTGCACGGACGCATCAGCCTGTTATACTCAATGATTTTTAATGAGTGAAAGTGATCATTTATTATGATATTGGCTGTGCATACCGCCAGTTTATTACAGGGTGAAATTTAAGTCGTGAATCGTAATCATGTTTTCCGGTAGTGCTGCTGATGACTAACACGAGGCACTAGTAGGTATCACAACGAGCTCCTTAATTCATTTTCTTTAAAAAGAGCAACTTGATACCCAGTTATCATCACCTGTGGTCACCCTACTTGGCTTACATGAAAACGTCTTGCAGCAGCCCTTGTACTCGCTTGTAGATTACGAATAAAAAATAACCGTATGCTTTTGTACAACTTTTTTGGAAGGACTCGTGGGCGACCGCGGGCCTGAGCGTGTGTTGGAACGTTAAATTGACCAAAGTCGCGAAGGTTTTGTATCATCCTCATAATCAAATTACGTCTCGGTACCGGCGACTCGGGATATCTTTCTTGAAAAAGTTCTTGCGTTTGTCCAATTCTACCAGTCTGAGCGAACAAAGACACCATATCAAACCTTTGTATGCTGGTATAAGGATAAGGAGGAGGCATTTTTCGCTTATTTATTCAAATAAATCGCTTTAATTTTCTTTTGAGAAATGTTTACAATGTTGACGTTATTGACGATTAATGCCAAAACTGGACGGACGATCTGATAAAGGTCGCGGGGAAACCGCTGGATGACAGCAGCAGAGGACCGATCGTTGTGGAAAACCTTGGGGAAGGCCTTTGTCCAGCAGTGGACGTCTTGCGGCTGATAATGATGATGATGATGAATGCCAAAACACTATCCAGCCAGTAAATTGCAAAGAGTTTGAATATGTTCTCTTCGAACTCGTATTCTATCGTTTGCCCGAATTTCATTTGCTATAATCGTATCACTTGCCATAATATTTATTTGCTATAAAGGCATTTATTCTGAAACCGTAAACCTTTTAGGTAATTTTTACATGCCATCATATACAGGGTGGCCAACTTGGAGGTATACATCTTTTTTTTGCCGCCATTTTGTTTTGGCGGTAAATATGACAGTTGTTGCATGAAAATTACTTTGTGTAGATACGGCAAATTTGTTATGGATCGTTTTACGACGGAACAACGTGTTTTAATTATTAAAACGTTTTACTCAACCCAATCATGTATTGCGGAAACTCTAAGAAAATTGCGGCCAATTTTTGGTAGAAATCACTTACCTTCGCGGCTAACAATAGCTCGTTTAGTGAATAAATTTGAGCAGTATGGCATCGTAACAGATAAAGCAGTTCCTCATCGTGTCAGAAGGGCTCGTACTGAGCAGAATATCCAAATTGTTCGTCAAAGTGTAGCCGAAGAACCCACATTGTCTACCAGGCGACGTTCTCAACAACTCGGACTTAAGAGGACTTCTCTACAGACAAATTTGAAGAAAGACCTTGGTTTGTTTCCGTATAAGGTACAGATAACTCAAGAACTTCAGCCTCGAGACCATGAACGCCGTCGTGATTACTGTAGTGTTATGCTAACCAAGCTGGAAAGAGACCCAGATTTTCATAAAAAAATAATTATGACTGACGAAGCTCATTTCGTCCTCAGCGGATTTGTTAATAAACAAAATTCTCGCTATTGGGGAGAAGAACAACCTTCTTTGATCCACGAACGACCTCTGCATCCTCGTCGAGTAACAGTTTGGTGTGGAATTTGGTCAGGAGGGGTAGTTGGGCCTTATTTCTTTGAAAATGCTATGGGTGATGCTGTTACAGTGAATGGAAATCGGTACCGTGAGATGATAATCCATTTTTTCTCGAATCAAGTGAGTCAATTGGGCTTGGGAAACATGTGGTTTCAACAAGACGGGGCCACGTGTCACACGGCACGAGCCACAATAGAAACATTAAAAAGAAGGTTTCCCGGTCGATTAATTTCGAGAAACGGTGACATTGATTGGCCCCCAAGATCGCCTGATTTAACAGCTCCTGACTTTTTTCTGTGGGGCTATCTAAAGGGACGTGTCTATGCTAACAGGCCAATGAACCTTCAGCAATTAAAACAAAATATTCGAGACACAGTCACTGAGATAACGCAGGAAATGTGTGAAAATGTGATGAAAAACGCAATGAAAAGGGTTCACATCTGCCATGCTGCTAGAGGTGGACATTTGTCTGACATTATTTTCCATGTTTAACTGCCGGCTCTAAATACTATACTTAACAAGGAATAGTTAATATTTTTTATATTTCATAGAATAAAATTACAAAACTAAAGTGTATACCTGTTATTTGGCCACCCTGTAGATCCCAAAAGGTTAGGTTAGGTTGGGTTTTTAACAATTCTGAGTACTTCAAGGTTTCAGAAAAAATGCCTTTATAGAAAATAAATATTATGGCAAGTGATACGATTATAGCAAATGAAATTCGGGCAAACGATAGAGAACCCTTCGAACTTTGTGACAACTATCTGTCGTAATGTAGGGTGTCTAAGAATTTTAAATAAATTAGGATAAAACTTAAACTTCGAGCAAAAAAAAAAGAATGATTTATTTGAGTTACCAAATGGTAAGTGATTATTAGTCGAGTAAGGATTTAGGAAAAAATGTCACGATTCACGACTTAGATTTCACCATGTATATTAAAAATGGCATAAACAAGGATAACCAGTCTTCAAAATTCCACATCCAATTTGAGCTCGTCTCGTCAGGTTACAGAATTATAAGATAACCCATAAACTAACCGATGTACCATTCGAAACTGATGCGACCAAACTTTTGCTTTTAAAAATCCTGGTCGCGGCACCGAGTACAGAACTTTGCTTCATTCTTAGTTAAGTTTCTATCCTATATCTAGGTGTTACTTTTTCTCTTTTCTTTCTAATTAAGACTAATATAAAACAGTTATTTATAACGAAATAAAAAAATAGTTCCTGTTTTCCGTTAATTAGCACTTTACTTACTTACATTGGCGAAATTGCAGGCACTTTATACGGAAGATGTAAACGAGAGGGTATTGAGCTGTCCCGGTCTAACCCCACTCCTTGGTCCGAAGACGCCATGGGCGAAGCGCTGGAAGCAGTTAGGTGGGTAAACTCTTTATCTCCTTACGTACTTTTGTAGTACCTTGACAATAAACGTAACTTTGGCATTGAGTAATTTAAGGTACATCGTATCGAATTAATATTGGAAAATACTTAAATATTCTCTGGGGGGTATTATGATATAATTATGCAGTTCAGTTTACGCCGCGAGCAAAGGATAGAGCTATATAACTGCTCTAGCTTGGTCCTTTACGCTCGCCGTAAAATGAACTGCATAGCCATGTCATAATAACCCCTCCTAGTACTACAACAACTCTGATATTTCACTTATATTACAGAGTCGGCCAGATGTCGATAAACCAAGCAGCCATTCATTACAACCTGCCGTACTCGTCACTCTACGGACGGTTTAAGAGATGCAAATATCAAGTAAGTATCAATGACTCATAACTTTTTTAAGGCGGAAAGATCGGGAGCCAATACTGACAGCTCATCTTAGTACAAAAATACGCCCAAAAACGAGTCTAAATATAAATTGTATTGCGCTATCGAGATTTACAGGTGACTTTTAGAATATGTTTTGTTAGTTTTTAAACTATATTTTGTTTCGGATTCCAAGGATTCCAAATTTTACTTTCTTATGTACCTACATTTACGATTATTTAATTAAATTGTTTTAAATTTCAGACTCCTCAAGGAATACCCCAGCAAACCATGGTAGAAAATATGGAAATGGAACCACAATCACAATCACAAGAGTTATATTACCATAATCAAAACGTGCCCGTGAATCATACCATGCACCATCCTGAACAAGACGTTCAGAATCCGTACCTTCACCAGACTTATGCCATAAACGATCCAGCGTTCGATGGGATGCATGGTAATATGTTTGCGGAGCAGAATTATGGGATGTATTACCAAGGGTGCAGCAGTATCGCTACCAGTTGAGGGTATGGCGCCTCGGGATATGAGGCTCCATGACATTGCGCTTTCTGAGGGCACGCTGGAATCAGAGGTGAGATCTGATCTAACCTTCATTAAAATTGGAAAATTAGTAGCAAAGGAAATATGACGAAGGTTCTGTTTCTGCGTTTTTTGAAATGAAGTTTGGGACTGTAAATACATGAAATATCTAACATTTTTAAATTTAACCATGCTCATTGTTTGCGGAGTTAAGTGAACCAAAGCATAAAACTAGTGCAAGAATGTTGTATACTCCAATTTGTCAGAATGAATACGTAACAGAACGCAAATTGTGGAATGTTAAATCTTAAAATGATTACAAATCATTTAGTAAACCAAAATACGTAAATTTGTGCAATCTATTTAAGGATAGTCGTAATTTGTGTCCGATAAAGTCTTAGGCAGGTCATATTTTTATATAAACATTTTTGCGTCTAATTAGGTAGGTCTACTTAAATTATCTGTAGCTTAATTAGGTCTCCTTAAGAATTACGCGTAGAATATTGTCAATGTTGACTAAAGTTGTTTAATAATTGTGGTTTGCCGGACCTCCAACCTCCACAGAGTTGAAAAGCATGATTGCGCAGATGGATTGTGACAGATTATTCATTTCTTTGGTACTAAATTAAAAGGACTATCAATTTTAGCTTCAAATTCACGGTTAGTGCGGCGTCCACAGTACCTAGGATATTTTGAAGCAATCCTTAGGCACTGGTCTCACTGCCTGCGAGAAAGTGATTGGCTATCAATTATTTTCTCGCTCAAGATACGAACAAAAGACGTAGATCCCGTGTCAATAAAATATACTAATAGTTGATCTCTGCTGGCTCTACTCGCTTCCCGCTCTTCGGCGGTGGGACAAGTGCCTAACAGTGATGCGATTTTTAGCAATAGACGTCTTTTAATGTTATGAATTTAGTTAAATATTATGCCAGCCAAGTAAGATTAAACCTCCACGCCGGATGTCCAGTTATCGCGCCATCTTCCCTAAATCATCTCTACACTTAGTCCGCGGATTACGGCGGAAAGTTGCCAATACTTCGCGGCGTGATAAACTGTCACGTGTATATAGTCCAGGGTTATTTCAAAGTGAAGTGTGCGGTCCCTTTGACGCCGGACAAAAACCCGACAAAAATAAGCGGTTTGGCACTCCCAGGCTAAGAATACAGCAAGCTTAAGATGTTGTGTGTTTTCTAATGATCTAAATTAAAAGGAGAACCAATGGTAGTACCTAACGAGGTTGACATTGGATCAGCATATGGTCCGCGCAGTTCCTAACGGATATAACCTTATTAAAAAACCAAAAACTTGGTTTATATTAACACCGACGTATATTCATATTTAATTTCGGGAACAGTTGGGACATATTTTGATCGAATGATTCTGCACAACCTAACTTATCTGTAATGTTCTGTCAGAACAAACAAACGTCTTTCTAAACCACGAGAATTACCAAATAGTTACACCCCATGCAATGAAAAAGGACAATCAAGTAGTTTAAATATACTGGAAATAAGGCGAAGGAAGTATCATATAAATATTATTGATTTATTTATTTTGCAATAAATCTCATTTTCTTAGACTATTTTATAACTACTCGTTCTCGTAACAATCGTAAGTGCTCGTTTTCTTTGCAAAAGGGGTTTAGTTATAAGGAACTTTAAGTCAGAATGGTTAGTGATTCGCGTTTCCACGTTGTTAACGTTTATTTGTAGATTTCTCTAGTGTTTTGTAGACTGCTAGACTATGAACATACGTAATTAGACATTAGGAAATCTTAGGGTAAAGATAATTGTTTCTTAGTTTCTATCACGACAAGCAATGTTGTATTTAAAAAACTAACTTAATATAACTAGTACATTTAATCTTTATACTTTAACGCATTCACTGCCAGGAAGCGTGGCCTAGGAACAATCTTGTATGAGTATGACTAGTGAACGCATATATGCGTCGGAAACAGTGAATGCGTTAAAATATCATCATTGATCATTACTGTTATTTTGTTTAACTAATTACTCTAATATTTTAAGGTCTCTCTATACAAGTGGCGCCTCTAGCGCATAGTGATGGTAACTATTGTTTAGTTCTAGATTCTGCTTCGTGGCGCTAGCGTAGAATTTCCACCAAGGAGGAAGTATTCGCTATGATGGCGCTACTGAGCAGTTACAATTTAAGATTATAAATATACTTTTGTATTATGTATGTACCATTTCGTACAAGTTATTTTAAAAGACAGCCAGGTCAGCTGTCTTTAAAATCTTAAATACGTAATTGTAATGTGATAGCTCTCGTTGCTGAGTGAATCTCGTCCGTTGTTCTAGGATAATACTTACGGTATCGTGTAATATTAGCAGTATTTTTATGATTGCCATCTTGTTAATGCTTTTAATTAGTTGTTAAAAAGGTTTTAATTGGAATTCGGAGGTTCATTCTACATAACAAAGATGGCGTTGTTATTTGATAGTAAATAACGCCACCTGTCGTCAGAATCCCAATAGAAATGTCAGGGTTCTTAAATTATCCAAGAGATCGAGTAGACTTATGGCTATTAAATATTATTCCGATATAGGCATTCCAACTATTTTCCCAGCCACACTGTAGTAAATGTTAACAGATAGTTACAATTATTATTTACTTTGTAACAAGTATACTTAATTTGTCAATTTAGTTAAGGATTTATCGAGTAATTTTTAACTGTTTACAGTTCGGTTATCAGTGGTAAGGATCCGGTCGTGAAAGACAATGTTCAAACTAGCAATAAAGTTTTTATATTCTTGTAACTAAATAGCGCTTTTAGATCTTCTAAAAAATAAACTTATAGAGACTGCAGTGTTCATCTCATTTCTAACATTCCTTTTAACCCGTCGAGCGCCCTTTGTGTAACATAACGAGTTTGGCTATGCATCGCCCTATGTACTCGCCGGCACACAACCCATCTGTGCCATAAGTTATCTTATAATCTGTGGTTGAAATAATATCAAAATAAATGTTCCGGGGCGGTCCACGCAAGACATTTAGTTTAACGATTACCTTAACATTACCTAAAGGTGGCTATTTGATACATATCAGAGAATTGGTTGGGCAGATGTCCATCACATTTCTCTCTTCTGTTGATCCCAACAAAAATATTCATCAACATTTATTTGAACTATTCTAATTGTTGGTTGAGTACATAATCTATTGATAAACCAAAAAAATCTAGTCGTTTTTCAAGTTGAGGTTCACTTTGGCTAAAAGAAGTAAGTATGGAAATAATAAAGGCACTGTTCTTAGTGAAACTGGCAATATGATCAAATTTTCTCTAAAAAATCTATAGCATACTAATGGCTGCCATTTAAGAATAATTTTAAAGCAGTTCTGCCATTTACCAAGTTTTTATTGTCCACAGCTGTACTTTATCTAGTTTATTTGAGATTGAGTTTTAGTCACCAACCTGAAGGTTAGGAAGGTTATAGGAACGGATAAGATAAAATGCAGATTTGTACATAAAAAAAGTCGCTTTATTTAATATTATCTACAGTTAGATATAAAATAAATTACATATAATGATTTCCGTGCGACGTCGACCGCGGCGCGGACACATTTACAATTCTCTCTCAGTCACTACTACCATATAAATTAACAATGTACAAAATTACACAATTGCACGTCTAAATCTATAACAGTATCTTTTGAGCGTTTATTTATAAAGCTTTACAAATACGGTCATTTTTTATTACAATGGCAACACTGTCGTTCAGTCGATAGAAAAAAGTTGTAGGGTCATGGCACTTAGTTCATCTACGTGTTCACAGATGGCGGTCGATCTACAAACACGGTTTTAATTCACAAATTTTATTTACCTATTAAATATATGGCAGGAAATAGCATCGTCACAGAGTATATAAATAATCATTACGAAATCTCCAAAGAGTACATTGTCAACCATCTAACATTTATGACAAAATTGTTTTAATGAATGTTACAAGGATTACCTATATCACTTATTTAGAATTAACTTGTACTTCGAATCGGCAATAGCGGATTGAGAATTCCTAATGCATAGGCATCGAATTATTGAGACTCAACTGTATTAGAGTTTTAAAAATAGAAAAATGGGTGTGACAAATATCAAAAGGAACGTCTAACAATGGCGAGTCTCTATAATCCGGTAGCAAGGTAGGAAGCATCTCTGTCTAAAAATCTAGTAAGAAAGGGATGGTCGTGTAAGTGCCTCTATGTAAACTGTGCTGTGCTTTATAACTGTCTGGAACAACGCACATGAGTAATTTATTTAATTGTTTCCGTGTATTGGTTAATCATTTTATACTATTGTAATTTGAACAATCAAATAACTTACTCATTTGCGTGAATTATATTTAACTTTTGTAGCAATAGTATTTGACCTATTTGTTTCCACATCTTATTTTTACTCAGCGTGCCAGTTTGAAATTAAACTATAAGAAGCGAAATTGCAAGCAATTTTAACACACTAAATTTGACATGTCAATCTGCTTTGTTATATAATAAAATCAAATTATACCATCGAGTCTCGCGGTCAAAAGGAGTAAGTTAAAATGCGAAGTGTTATGTATTAAGGATTATTTCGAATTAGTTCGCTTATAGATACAGTTTAATATCAAACTATCAACTTGAATGCGATTATACAATTCGTCACAAGCTATCATCCCCTACTTCAAGTAGAAAATCAGTTTATTACATATAGGGCTCCGACGCCACGGCCGCCATTTTCTTCTTAAAACTATTTACGTATATGTGCGCCGCGCGTTCGTTATACGCTAGGACTAGACAACGCGCGGCCACTTCACTCCACGACGCACCGTCCGGCGGCCCTGTCAGAGGGACCGAGCCAGACGGAACACTTTCCGATCTCGAGTTTTCGTTATCGTCCCGATTGCAAAAATTGCAAACTATATCGAGTAGCGTAGTGTTATGGCTCGCGAGTAATGTTAAAGTTTTTGAGCGAGCCGTTGCTTAATTTTTCATTGACGTTTCGATTCGTATTATTTGGTTTCGGGATCGTTCACTGGTTGAGTTCACGGTTTAATGGCACAACGAGGTTTACACGGGGCCGTAGTCGGACAGAGGTTGTCCGGAGCGCGCGGAGGGCGCCGAGGGCGCGACGGGGGCCAGCGGGGCGAGCGCGGGGGGCGCGAGGGGCGCGGGCGGCGCCCCCTCCGCGCGTCACACGCCGCCCTTCACCAGCGCGCGCTGCGCCGGGTGCGGCCGCGGCCCGCGCCACACGCGCCGCCACGAGTCCAGCGTCTTGCCCGACCAGATCCACACGCCCGACGTGATGCCCACGGCGAGCGCCATGAAGTACTTCAGCATCAGCGCGGCGTACAGCGGCCGCGAGCCGCACCGGGCGCCGCAGCCGGCGCGCCGCAGCCACGACGAGTACCCGCCGGCCTCGTAGGCGAGGCAGCCGAGCACGGCGCCCGCCGGCACCGCGTACAACACGCTGAACACGCCGATGCGAATCATCAGTTTCTCTAGCTTGTCAGCCTTCGAACCGGCGCCGAGGCCGCCCTGCCGCTTGATGACAGATCGGATGCGGAACAGAGACACGAAGCCGGCCAGTAAGAACGTGGCTCCGAGTGCGAAGTAGACGATCAGCGGCGCGAGGACGTACTTCTTCAAGTTTTCGGGAGACGAGTTGCCGACGTAGCAGATTCCGGCCACCGGATCGCCATCCACAGCGCCCGCTAATAGGACCGCTACCGTTTTCGCAGCAGGGATCAACCAGGCGGCCAGGTGGTAGTACTGCGCGTGGCCGGCGATCGCCTCGTTGCCCCACTTGAGTCCCGCCGCCAGGAACCACGCGAAGGATAGCACCACCCACCAGATGGAGGAAGCCATGCCGAAGAAGTAGACGAGGATGAAGACGAGCGTACAGGCGCTGGGGCCGGCGGCGGAGGTTTTGAGCAGCGCGCCGTCGCACGCGACCTCGTCATGGCCGAGCGCTAGACGCGCTAAGTAGCCGAGAGCCACCATGAAGTAGCAAGCCGACAGGTATACGATGGGTCGCTCGGGGTACTTGAACCGTTGCGAGTCGATGAGAAAGGTGGTGAGCGTCATGAGCGTGGAAGCCGCGCAGAGGCCACTCCACAGAGCGACCCACACGGCCGCGAACTCCTTCTCCTCGCGCGAGAAGAAGGCGCCGCGGCACGGCACGGCGCAGGCCTCCCCGCCCGCGCCCAGCGCGGCCCGCAGCGCCGCGGACCCGTTGTGCGGCGCGCGCACCGCCACCAGCGGCGGCCGGCACGCGCACGCGCAATCGTCGCTTGCGACCTCGCCCGGGCTTGCAGCCGGGCCGCTTTCGCAGTTTTTTGGATCCTTGCAGTTTTTGGGGTGTGGCCGACGCGGCGGCGGCGCGCGCGGCGGCTCGGGCTCCTGCGCTCGGTCGCTCTCATCCATACAGAGGTGTTCAGGGTCTCCTAGCACGGGTAGCTTCTCGCAGGCCATGCGCTCGGGCCATTGGAAGCCATATTTCTGCATGAGCGGCGCGCAGCCCGCGCGGGCGCGCTCGCACACACTGCGGCACGCCGGCAGCGGCTTAGGGTAGTCTTCCAAGCATATCGGCGTGTACACCGAACACAGGAAGAACTTCAGGTCTGCGGAACACTTTATCTCCACCAACGGCCAGTACTGGTGCACCTGCAACGATAAAACGAAACTTTGAGTGGATGTTCGCCGTTAGAAATAGATTTGTTACTCAATGCTGTGGCTTGGATAGACTTTGGACGTGAGTCAGCGAATTGGATTAAGTTTAGTCACAAATTCACAATTTTGCTGTACATATTGAGCGGATTCCTATCTAATTTAGTCACCCCAGTAGGCTAATGACAAATGATGTGGCAATTTGGTGATGTCATAGTCATTAACGCGGCTGAAGATTATTTTTATAACGCATGACCCCTCCAGAGCTGGAGCACATGTGATACCCCAACGTCACAACAAAGTAATTTGTCAAAATAGTTTGAACGCTAAGACTAACTATTTATCCAAGTGATCATAAAAATGTCTTGTTTTTGGCACAGGAAGACCAATTGTTTCTTGCGCCGCAAGGCATACCATACCATTCTGATCGATAACAGGGATTCCTCCAGAAAGCACGACTGAGTGGTAGTAAATACAGAGACCCTTTGTACCATATTTGGTAACAGTACTTTGTTGGGGACGGCGGTGTGGGTGTAGTCGAGCCCTCGTCTGATGTGGCTGTGTTTACGTCGAACTTCCTAAGAAATTCTGATGAGCTTTCGTCTTAGAGAAAGCATTGTGGTTGTTGCTATATTTGCACGGCTCATGACTACGTTGGCCTAGCTGGTAATAAGTTAAAGTGAAGGTCCCAACGAGAACAAATATTTGCGTGATACGCGTATGTTTTGATTCAGATTTATCGAGATTTATTTTTGCCTAGTACCTAGTACCTACCCATAGTATGGTCGGCCAAGAAAGTGGTCTACCAGTTTTGACAAAAGTTTCTGTGAGATAATTGTCGCTAAGGCTGAAACTTGTCACTGTCATAATATTATTGCAAGGGAAAATCTAACTTTTTGTATCATAACGTGCAAATAAACTTCAACCGTAGGGTGGTAGACCACATTTTTAGCCGACTGTACAAAAGCCTAGATCTTAGTTTGGAACTAGGTCAACTTGTGTAGTTTGTTCTTTACTAGCTGTCGCCTGCGTCTCCGTCCGCGTAGGAGTCGTTTATCGTTACGTCCTTCCTCGGGGCTCAAGCTTTATCCATTAAAAAAAACACATATCGGTTCAACAACACACAACACAACAATTCACAACACACACAATACAATTCCAACAATGACAATTTATTTGATGTAATTTTGTATTGTTGCGAATAAATCTCTCTTTATCTTTATCTTATCTTACATTACATATTACTAGCGCGTTCTCGGTAGCACCCGGACATAATGAATAATTGATTATACATAAAAACCTTCCTCTTCGATGAAAACCGCATTAATATCCGTTACGTAGTTTGGATGATCTAAGCGTACATACAGTAGTTTATTTATACTTTGTAAAGAAGTAAAGATATGGACTTTAGTAAATAAGTAGGACAGTAAATAATTTATTCACAACAATAACACAAACAAAAAAAGAAACAAAAACAAAGGAAAAGACATGAAGTGTTTTGCGAAACGGTCCCAACTCGGCATGTGGTTATGGGTTACCTCGAGTCCTGCCTCCTCCTGCGTATCGTGGTCCAGCGCGTTGGGGAAGGCGGTGTGGTTGTACCCGATCCCGCGGCACATGGGGATGGAGATGAGCTCGCAGCGCGGCTGCAGCGCGCGCGCCGCCGCCGCCAGCGCCACCACCAGCCACGCGGTCCACATGGCGCTACGCTCGCATCTGGAAACAATCAGGACATTGGATTAAAACAACATGTCGTGTACATACGTGTGAAATCTAAGTCGAGAATCGTGACATTTTTTCCTAAATCCTTACTCGACTTATAATCACTTAGGTACACCATTGGGTAACTCAAATAAATCATTCATTTTAATCCTAATTTATTTAAAATTCTTGGACACCCTACATTACGACAGATAGTTGTTACAAAGTTCGAAGAGAACATATTCAAACTCTTTGCAATTTACTGGATGGATAGTGTTTTGGCATTAATCGTCAATAACGTCAACATTGTAAACATTTCTCAAAAGAAAATTAAAGCGTACTCGCTTACTGCCTACCTGCCTGCCTCGCCTACTGGGTGACCACAGGTGATGATAACTGGGTATCAACTAGCTCTTTTTAAAGAAAATTATTTAAGGAGCTCCTACGTTTTGGAAGACGATTAAAAGTAGTTTAGCAAGATTATCAAAAAATACTTAACACGTATTTTTTGCTTTTTCAAATCAATCAAAATTGACAAATATAACGTGGTATAAAGTGTGTCACGGCGTGACGTCACGCGAAACTTCAACGCATTTTATTTTCGTTATTTTGTGTATAATTGATAAATGAAAAAATACGAGTCAATATTTTTTGATAATGTAAAAGACGGACGGACTAATTAGAATTTTTAGGACACTAGCCTATTGACCCCAACGCGGCTCCTTCTTAATAAAAAGGGCACAAGCGCCATTTAATAGCCAAAGAAAATTTAACCCCCCATCTTAAGTAATAAGGTTACTAAAAAATTCGTGGCTTTATGAGACATATGCCCTTTTTTCTATGGAGGGCAGACCGGGAAGATATAGCGGGTAGATATAGAAGAGTAGCGGGAAACTAATCATGTCCGTTTATAACGTTATTAATTACTCAAAAAAAGATCAAAATGGCCGAACAATCTTTTGGAGAAACACACATGAAATCAATTCAATATCCATTTTACACACAGCCACGCACTGGCATGGATTAAGAAAGATAATCAAACGCAAAAATCCTCGCTACATAATATCACGTGATTACATACGGCCAATGATAACACAAACATATAGCCTAGTATTATCAAACACGTTCCTAGATGCTGCCTTACAAGTTCCTAACATATCGGGTTACTCTTTCCAGGAGACTGTTCTCCTAGGGTGGTCCTCTTGACCGAGTGCATTGTGCATCGGGGACCGTTCAAGGCCCCGCTAATCGCTGGAGATAAGGGTATTTGCTACTGTTCGTTATACTGATAGCTGTAATCTTGCATGTACTGATTCAGGTATGTTATTTGACGGCCGAAATGGTAATGGCTCGGTGACTTTGGAATGGTAGAGGCATAGATATACTGTGGTGGTAGATTCAGGAATGTGCAGACTTAATACAATACGAGTTTTCCTGCAATTGGGTAGACACCCTGGCTCTCTTTCCTACATATGTGTTTTGGAAATATATGTAATTGTTATTAGCAAGCTGTCTAAATTGGAAATGTACTCTGAAGTGTTATTTAAGTATTTCCTGCAACAGCCTATCTCTAACTTTCTCTTAAGTCAAGGCAAGTTATGCCACAAGCCATATGCCATATTTCTCTTGGCTTGATCTCTATCACACAATATATTACATGAAAGCTGTAGGATTTCACATCAAATCAAACTTTAAAAAGACGCCCCGGGATTCAGGAAGCTTCAGGTTCCAGGTTCCTAATTAAAGATACATTAAATTAGAACTCTATAAAGAACCGTACGGACGTTTGTACAAGCAATAACGGAGGAAGCTGCGTCGACAGGTCGGCCGCTAGATTTAGTTCTGTAAGTTAAATAGTCGTATTTATTTTGGGCCGAACATGTGCCCTGTAAATACAAGCGATGATTAGGCGAGGCAGACGCGACGTGGGGTCGGTTTGTGCCTACAGGAATGGACGATCATAGAGGCAAGACATTATGTAGGAAGTGGTTTTCTATGTAATAGACTTTCATCGAGCTGACATTTTTGTATTCAATTTGAATGTAATGACTTCTTTTTTACAACATTGGTACATTCGATTACAAAGTTCTTTCACTACATCTATCACTTTGGATTGATCCGACTCCAAACGCTACAATCAGTTATATTTCGATTAATACAGTAAATATTTTATCTGGAAGTCAAAGAGACACGAACTCCGTTGTTGTTTCCACACATAACACTAAAACCACATGAAAAGCCGCTCTCAATCCACTTTACAATGCACTGACATTTTTCTAACCCCGTTACGAAGCTATGGCTTAGCTATTGTGTGCCAAACTCGTCGCAATGATAGTGAATACCCTCGTATAATGCATAGTCTGTGGCACGACGCCAGCGGCGTCTGAACACGGCTTAATGCGCTTTTAACGACACACGATATCGACACGTGGCGTCTATGTCCAGTTATACTTTTCGAATTTGGAATGTAGAATTATTTTTTATAGAGCGATGTTTGTCGGTGGTAGAGGAAAATTTATAGTGGAGTGAAAATGCGATAACTGTGTTTCGTTTTTATGTTGTTTTCAATAAGTTATTTCAGAATGTGTGTTTTGAGTAGATATCGTACTTAAGCCTGTACCTATACATCTAGATGCCAGTGCAAAAAGCGTGTGTTAAAAAGCTACAAATTACAATTTACATGTTACCAGTTTCCATTTGACACTACCTCGACCAATGACGACCAGCCATTTCAGCAGTGTTGCCAATTTAAACCTGTAAAATTGTTACCTACTTGTAGCTTTATAAAACGTGCCCCTAGTTTGTACTTCTCTCTCACTCGCTCTCATTTACTCATATGCTGTTCTAACCGACTGAACTGAACCAGAAAAATACCGGAATCTTTAGAAATAGGTACTTGGCAATTTCTCCCGGTTCAAATGCTCCAATTGGTTGGTGTGCGGTTCCCTGAACGTACGCGCAATGCACGCCCGGTTATCAGCCGGGATAAACAAGCGTTTAATCGTAAAACTAAAGCCGGCCTTCCCGGTACTGGGCTAGGCAGGTGCGGGTAGGGCTGCAGTGACAGCGGGCAACATTATAAGAACCTTGCTTATGAATACAGCTAACTTGATTAGCATAGCTCGGACAGGTCATAGCAAAAACATATATGGAAATAGAACAAGATTAATTAGTTGCGTATCCATCATTGAAATTAGTAGAATTATTTACTTCTGGTTATTTCTCAATATTTTTAGATATATAATTTAAGTTAGAAACTGTTACTAAGTGGATTAAGTACTATCCCGAGCTCCCTTATGATGAAAATATCTGTGAAATATTGTGTACAGCATGTGACATTCGTATTAAACAGTTAAAAAAAGATAATATAAAAAGTGAATGAAAGTACCTTCACAAACATATGGAAAATTTTGGGTTACTATTTTAAAAATAGAAAAATATAATTAAATATTACTGTACACAATACGATTTTATTATTCTTGTTCCATTAACATATTGCGATTGTTTTGCTATGACCTGTCCGAGCTATTCTGATAAGTCACAGTTACAGTTAATGTTACAGCTTTTACTCGTTCACAATCACATAGCAGTTTAGGTCAGTGATCAAATAGATTTGTGATCCTTGAAAGGTCTATCCAACTTCAATAGACTATAACAACTTGATCGATAGTTTTCTTATTTTGAAATAGCTTTACTCACTTTTGTCACTACTCTGTTTTGAAATATACCTAGTGACGAAACGATCTAAATCACGAAATAATGATTTTGTGAAAAACTTTTGGCAGACGAATTGGAAACGCATTTAGCTGGTATTTTTGGATATTAGTTTTTTTTTTGGGCAAGTCTTTCTTCATTATCATCTTTAGCGATTTCGTGTGATTTTGAGATTTTTTCATGTAATTTGGATGTGTAAAATTAATAAGGTAAGGCTGTATGTAGAAGAGGAATACTATAGTTTTCCCATGCACATATTACGGGCCGTTTAATCGTCGATCAAATACTCGTTAACTAGGGTTTACTGACTAAAGTGAATTGTCTGACAATCAGGTTCAAATACATTGTTTAAGTCAAGCGACAAACCAAACCCAGTACCGCTTCCGCTCTAACCATGAACCCCAATGTCTGAAACCCGCTCCCGCTCCCGCTCTCCGCTCCCACTGCCAACCAACACGTACGTTTATTCCGGTTCAGTGGAAAGACTAACGCGTCCCCTAACTGCCCGAACGTGCTGTATTGAGTTATTAGCCTAACGAAACTGAACTAATAACGCGCCTGCGCAGGGTTAATTGCCCATTGTGGGCTAGGCTAGGAATATGAGTGAAATGGATTTCTCCCCGAACCTGAGGTTATTGACACTTGTTCGATTCTACTAAAACATATTCACTGCCATTTATTATCGATTGTATTCAAGTTGAACATGCCAGGCGTTCTGGCTCTGAAAGGCGCCAGGTTATGCGAATATTCGTGTTGGCGTCCTTTTCATTCTTTATGTAAAAGAAAGAGTGACACTACCAAGAATCTCCGCCGGATCCCGCAGATGTCATCGATCGATCACATATTGACAGTATTTGTCTCTTTCAGGTAATTTCTGACGTCCGTCGATTGTCACGATTGCCAGATCGAGATTCGCTGCTTATTCATTGCACGTTTTCTCAACAAACAGGTATTGGTAAATTTGAACTTCAGCTGTCCCAAAATTTTAAGAAATACGAGAGAAAGGGTGCTAATGTAACTTCAAACTTCGGTTTCAAAGTATTTCTACTGTCCCGGTACAACTATTCTGTACCTATGAAGTTATTAGAGAATGGATTGGTCGACAGACAGGTGGATAAATGATGTGACTGTTTAACAATCTGCAATAACTGAATAGAACGTGTTTAGTAATTATTTGCACAGGTGTTACGCTCGCGTAAAAAAAATAAGTATGTTCTTGGAGTAAAGGCGGTGTGATTATACTTGTGTGACAATTTAACTGTTCAATAGTTACATAGTTATGCTTACTTTCAAGGCCCATTATGGACCAGACAAACTCATAATAGGGTAAATTACAAGAAGTTTGGAGAGGCATGTACCCAACAGTCGGCGTTCAAATTACAAGTATATAGGGTAAAGTCACCAGTGGTCAGCCAGAGACCAGTAGTCGACCTTATATGAGTGCGAAGAGTGGGAAATATATCTTTCGTACTCTTCCCACTTATACAAAATATAGGCAGAGGTCGACTACAGGTCTCTGGCTGACAACTGGTGACTTTACCCTATGATATATGCTACAGATTGCAGGAGAAAAAGAAGAAACTTTACTATAGATATACGCCTTTTATTGACTCTTTTGGAAGCTGTTAATTTTTCAGGGCAAATAGTAACCTAGGAATGTCCGTCTCCGGGAAATAAACTATCAATAGACAAAATTACACGTCGATTGGTTGAGGCGTTGAACCGTGAAGACGGAACCTACTCGTACAAACAAACAAACAAACAAACAAACAAACTCACATCCGCACTTATTATATTAGTATGTACCTAATACTAAGAACTTAAACTGTATTGACATGCGTAAGTATTTAGCTCACGGCCGCTGTCAGCCAGGTAATGACGATTAATAAGTCGTTCGTTAGTGACGGTTTATCCATGCACAAGTTTGAAAAAGGAACGAATTCATTGTCTCTTTAAATACAAAACTGACACATTTCAAAATGATTTGCTCTTGCATTGAAAATCGTATGCGAAAGAATTCTAATTTTAAAATGCAACACTGATTGATTTTGGAATGTGTCCGTTTTGTATTCAATGACCGTTTTAATTATCTCTGAGTACAGCGGTAAATGGCTAAGGCCTTGCGTTTTAAAACTGAAAAATCATGTATAAATTAATAACAATTGCAACCGACATTTAACCCCACAGCCGTGACATGTGTGCGTCGATTTAACCTCTAACGTAAACAGAAAAGTTATAAGTTTTACGAGTGTGTTTGTGCCATCGTACCTAGCTCCCAATCGCAGAGAACGATTCAGACGCGGTTTTTAGGGTTCCATTATACCAAAATGATAAAAAAGGAACCTTTATGGTAAGACTTCGGTGTCTGTCTGTATGTCACAGCAGTTTTTCTTAGAAACAGAAGCTATCAACTTGAAATTTGGCATAGTTGTATAACATGCTTGCCAGCATTTGTTTTTAGTAAAAAAAATATATGAAAAATGAAAGTGATTTCAAAATATGAAAGGGTCTGCACATTTGGAAAACCATTTTTTTTAGAATTTTTCGTGACTACTTTTTGATTTATACCAAAAAAATTACATTATCAAAAATACTTTATAAGTCTGTATTAATATTTAGGGTAGTCAAAATGGACCTTATAAAAATAATAATGTTCATAACACAATGAGTATTTTCTTTTGCGTTTTCCAAAAACGGAACCATAGGTGCGCGCGTCCGACTCGCACTCATCTTGTTTAATCAGTGTTCTTAGCTAGGTTTTAGTTTTAAATTTTCCATCTGTAAAAGCAGGGGGTCGCCATTAGTGTACCTATATTGGCAGCTTTAATTTATATTTCTGCATCCTCGTCGCGTATGCGTACACCTGAAGACCGCATCTCTAAAGTGATATACGTATAAGATACGTTCCTAAAATATTTCAAGTTTCCTAAACAACATGACAGCTCAGTTTTGACAATTTCCATTAGCTAAATGCCGTAATCCGGCCCGGTTGACGACCCGATCGCCTGGCACCTCTCCAACTGTTTAAAAGCACTGGATTTACGGGTGTCCCTGCGAACAGGCAATCTGTTCGGAATGTGAATGGCCGCCTTAATGTTTAACAAGTGAGCAGTGCAGTGATTTGTTTACCTAATTATCGTAAAAGAACTCGTGAAAAAGTATCTTGAAGACTAGTGAATTGAGGCGTATAAAAGTACTTTTCAAAGTAGCATTGTTTTAATTCATTTTTATGAGGTGATAGTCATTGTATGTATCTTAACATCGGATTTTTATTCCCACAGAAAAAAAGTAAACAAAGGTGTTGCTGTTAACTAGAAACATTTGCAGCATTCAAATTATTTAAACTTTCCAAATTTATAAGAAATCGACTTTCTATAGAAAAAAAACATGTATTTATCATCAAACGACAATACTGTTTTATTGCACTGGTATCATTGACTCGATACACCCGTGTCAAGAACTTGAGGGCCGCTTGAATTATGTGAGACGTCACTTCACTCGCTTCGCTTTACAATTCGCGCTCCCGCCGTAATCGCTTTCCAGTGACTCATTTGTGCGATTTTAATATCATTTATTTCATTAATCACGGTTCGAGCGAAATGATAACTTAGTATTATATTGGCTGGCGAAAGTGGCCTACCCTCTGAGATTCCCTGACATGTCACATGGACAGTGACGTAAGTTAGACATACATTAGTATTTCCATAGAAAAATGTCCAAGCCTTGGGAACAAATACTCGCATCACATCACATCCAGCATTGATCCAGGGACTGCTAGCTTTGCCGGCAGGGTCACTACCAACACCAGCTTGGCCAACGTAACTACTCTGTCATGAATGTCATGATGCTCGTGAACCCTATGTTATTACCTTCTTCCTTCCTTACTTCTTCTTGTACGATTATAGGAGGTATAATCATTGCCGCACTAATCATTCATGCAAGAGAAATTAAAGCCTTCTGCTAAATGTCATAGGGTGCAGATGTGAATGCCCTTTAACGAGGGTATTTACATGGACGATGATACTCGCTGGTCAGCTTCGTATATATCGCTGCAGGGTTTACGATGTCATTATATTAAGGCTTTACGTGTGTGTGACCTCACAGATCTGGTGAGGCCCAAGCGTAAAATGTTGTAAGTAGAGGTTCAAGGGTATAAGACAAGTGTTCTTTGTATATGATTTATAACCTTTTTATTACGAGCTAATGTAAAGGCATGATTCCGATGTCGGCGACGTGTTCGCGTCGCGTTGGGCGTTAACCCAAGCGACCGCGATGTCGCGCGACTGGATCGATTGCGTGCGTTGGTCTGTGGCACGTAAGGATGAATTAAGCCTAAACAGTGATATAGCCAGTTTTTTCAATACGCTTTTACTATCGTTCGCGGGAAGGGCGACGCCTTCTATCTTTGTATGTATATAATAATAGTCTTTAGCTTCTATACATTTTGGTTGAAAACTAACTAAAGTCTCTTCTCTCTATTTGTCCTCGACAGAATTCCGATACCTAATCGTAAAGTGGTTGTAATGATGGCAAATATCACACCCATCGCGGATCGGAAATAGCAAAGCGTTTAAATATGTAAATATGACTTTATATTTAACGAGTGTGTAAAACGAGATGTTTATTGGTTCTTGTTTATAGAAAAGTTGAAAATGAAATTAAATACCGTTAAAATGGTATAGTGCCTGGCTACCTATAAAAAATAAACATCTTAGATACTTATTATCAAATTACTATTACATTAACTTCTCGCCACTTATCTCTTTAGTGATTTGATCCACAGATACATAATAACGTTTTTAAATTGGGGATCAAATTTGGTAGCTCACTAGACTAACCGATTTAAGACACAATGGTGTCCAAAAACTCGTCGTCAGCGAGATAATCACAAAAAATTACCCAAAATCACTTTGTTTGATAACAAAATGCTGAGTACGAACTAGTCCCGGTAAGCCAATCATCATATTCATCATCATGATCCTTTATCCCAATCATTTGGGGTTGACGAAGTAAGTCTTTTTCTTCCAGACATCTTTGTAGGTACGGTAAGCCAATAAAAACGTTAATTCAGCACTTTTGTGCCTTGTCATACTAAATTTTAGTGGCAAGGTTCTAAATACGCTCAACAATTTTAATGTTCGACTGTACAGAAACAATCGCATGCGCACAGCGACAGATGGTAGTAAAAATCTAAATAAATCACTAATTTGCACAACTGCCTATTCTTTGACGCTGGTGTATGCTGACACGAGGCCATCTTAATTCCGTTGGGTAATACATACGTCAAATAATTCTTGGCTTCCGCAATAAAGTCCGGTGAGATAATAATATAATCACTTTAGCTTTGCGTTTGTAAATGTGTGTGTAAGATTGTATAAATATGCAACAACAGCTATCTGTGTGACTTTACTACTACAGCGAAAGAACGCCAGCTTAAAGAGATTTAGTTTATTAAAACTCCAGACAAATTAACTAAAATCCATCGGAACTAGTTTACTATATAGAAAGCCACATTACTTATCTAATACTAAAACAACATAAGTTTATTAAACTTAAAGTCAACGTCCGACTTTAAAATACCCAAGTCCACGCAACGTCACATAAGGCCGGCAACACACGCGCAACCGCAGCGCGGACGTCGTAAAAACGCAGTAAAGCCGCAGACCGCCTTTATGGGCCACATCCTGCGAAACAACCGCGTTGTCAAAATTAGATACATATCTAAAACAACGCCGTATTGTTTGGCGACGGTGTTAAATGCAGGAAAGCGGTTAGGACTTGAGTGCCCCAGGCTTCAGTCTCCATACGAAACGGGCACCATGTGGATGTTTTTGGGTCTGATGTGTTAATGCAACGGCGCCGCGTTATTACAATGAACGGTTGTGGCTGTGCCAATGAAAGTTTGTGGCGGGGTTTTTATAAATTGTTACATGTTTACAAACTGACAAGCGGTAAACGCTTGCTGTAAATTTTTCATTATCATGCCAGCTGAAACTCGTACCCTTGGCTACATCGTTTTAGCCGATCTTCAGTATCGTAATAATATTGTTGACGAGAATATGACAGCTTTTACTGGCAATTGTATAAGAGCTGTAATCACGTCAATCGTGTTATAAACTTATAACAGTGGGCCAAACTTGAGTGGCATTAAGGATCAGACCTTTCCCTAAGACTTTCACCACGGGCCCTGTGCTACTTGTACTGTATCCAGGATACTTTAGGACTTTTAAAAACCTTTTTTTTTTACAGAATTATTCCACCGAGTAAATTCAAACAGAGTACTATAGCATTTTCAGAGGAGCCGTTTTTACGGCTTCCTGTCGTTAGATCTACCGAGCAAGCTCATACGAGTAACGGTTAAGCTACCTAATTTAGAATTCTCGCCGAGAACAGATTTTGTAGGTACGCTCTGACGGGACAACTTAAACTTGCCGGTTAATAATTCGTCCATCGAGTTGAAAAATAAGTCCTTGTACAAACTTACCTCAGTTATTTGAATGGTATCGTGAACTTTTACGAGACGCGGAGTCCGAATCGTAAAGTTGCTCCTCGAGTCGAGTTACTCGAGCCAACTTTGATTTACGGCCTAACCGTATCACAAGAGGATTATTGAAATTCAATCCGGAGGAAAATAAAAACTTGTGGGTGTTCTCACATATAAAACGTTTCGATGACGACGCTAGAACTTAATTTATCGCTGTTGCCCCAAAATATAATATAAAAGGAACAAAGATCTTCCAGGGATACGGCAATTCCCGCAAAGTCCAGCGAGCTCTAATGCACCGTTTTCTCAAGTCACTAACGTTAACTGTTGAGCACTATTAAAATCCTGTCATAATAACAGCGTCAAGTGTAAAAAATTACATTACTGTAAAATCAACGATTGTCTTTCTGCGACAGCGTTCTATAGGTGCTCAACAATTAAAGTTGTTGACTGTACGTTTGTATAGTCAAGGAAAATAATTGTTTAGCAGCGTGACACGTGGAAAATGTATAACCCGGCAAATTGACGTGTCACTTAATCAAATTCCTCGACTGTACATACAGTGGCTTGTCCTTTGCTCACGAATGTAATAATAAGCTAGTTTATGCATATTCGATGCAATCAAGCGCAGTATGGTCACAGCTTTAGCGCTCCTAGCTGGAACAGCACGAGAATAACGCTCAGTCACTGCACTGCCCAAGCTGTTTAAGTAGAAAATTAATAATTGTTATTAAACGCATTGTTCGCCGAAACAATGAGCCAATAACGCGCACTACTCCGGTTACGACTTTATTTGCGAGCGATTTAATGAGAAATTTCCGATTTTGTGTGTTTTAGCCTTTTTGTCTTTGAATATATTTTTTTAATTCCTGTTTATAAACGTAAAATAACATGATACAAAAACGTGACCTACGGGTGCCGCCGGGGCTGAGGGCTCCGCCAAGATATACCACGCTAACTAACATCTCTATTCGTTTCGTTTTTGACCAATCGCGTCACTGGTAGATCACGTGACTTTTCGTACCACGTCTACCAGTGACGCGATTGGTTTATAAACGAAACCAATAGAAGCGTAGTGTATCTTAGCAGGGCCCTCTGGCCCTGGGCTCAAGCTGGCGGAGGTTAGGACTTAGGACTGCAGAATATGTCCAAACAGGAATGTTCCGAAACAAGAGTATCTCCAATCAGGAATACGCCGAAAAAGGAATCAATCATAAACACTACCTCCTCCTTCGGCAGTCGGCTAAAAAGGAACAACATTTTTTTTTTTATGGCTTAGAGAAGGCAACCGAGCACACAGGCCACCTGATGGTAAGTGGAAACTGTGACCCATAGACATTAGCATAAGACTGTAAATGCGTTGCCGACCCTGAGGACTAAGATGGAATGCCTCTATGCTAGTCATTACACCGGCTGTCTTATCCCCAAACCGGAACACAACACACAACACTTTGTCCTACCTAAACGCCTTTTGCTAGGAAAGAGGGCCTGTAGAAGGTACGTTCATTATTTATGAAGCTGTTGCCCGCGACTCCATCCGCACACAAAAATAAAACAGCCTTAACAGTAACAACTCAGGAATAATGTAGGATTCTAATGGTGAAAGAATTTTTGAAACCGGTCTATTAAGTCGTTTTTGAGGTTATTCGTCACGAACTTACAAAAACACAAATATTTCCTCTTTATAATATTTGTGTAGGTGGTATGATTATATTCTGTGGTAGGTGGTCCATTGCTGGGACAGGTTATTCCAGCCAGCTCCGAGGAGGCCGTTTATGAGTTTAACCTATTCTTATGTTATGCTCATTATGGAATGCGTGCGATTTAACGGCGTGTGACGCTGTATCCCCCAGAGTATGTAGAATCAAATCAAGACCAAGAGTAATTTTATGGATTGACCCCAGTTGACTTCCCCTATTAGGTTTGGCGGCACAGAGCAGATAATAACTAGTGTGTAATATTTTTTAGATGATTTATTTGTGTGGTTTTCCTTTCGCACATTAGAAATTGATTTTACAACAAAAACGAAGGTCAGAAGCGGGATGACTTATCACTTATTAACTTATGCACAGCTTAGAACGGCAGTCGCGGTTCATATGCCTATTTTGCATACTATAAACAACGTTAATTAAAAGGTTGTTGACCTAAATCTTTCAAGCTATTATCACTTTTAGCTTCTCAAAACAAGGTGCAGGTTGCTATAGCAGGGAGGTTTGAAAGCGCCTATTGTTTGCTATCTACAGTGAGTCACGTGGCTATTCTTGGAGGCTAATTACCGCTACCTTATATCAATCAATCTTGTTTTATATACTTACTTAGATAATATTTACAACGCAAACATACATATCACAGTCGATCGAGTACTTTATCTACTCGCCAGGACTTTCAAGAAGTTTTATTTTTGCACTCGATCAAAATAGCACAAGTGTGGAGTTACCATTATGTAATAAACGTTGGACGGTTATAATACACAACGTATTGGATCAAGTTCACAAAAAAAATGTTTATCTATTTTATTAATATCCATTACGCAATAGTTAATATAGTCCACAATTTGGGTAAATTCGTTAACTACATTACATAATCAAGTTTCGATTATATAATTTTTATTATTATATAATTGCTATTATAGGAATAACATACCAATTATCAATTAGAAATGCGAAAATACCAGTCCAGGTGCTGTATTAAGAGGGGCCAATTTCCAGACAGAGGCATATAAGACTGTTATAAATCTTGTTTCCTTTTACTGCCGGGACTTGGCACGTTTGCAGTTCATAATAGCCGTATAACTCAAGTCTTTTTTATTTGAAAGGCAGCTCTCATGAACTAAGGATCGCTTGCTTTCGACGAACGTGTAAAACGGCCATAAGTTTAAACAGACGTGTAATCATTTCGCCCGATTTGCGTAGGACAGCAAATAATGTACCAATTAATGACCGATCGTTTTCGAATGCTCCAGAGTTTGCCTAAATCAGGCGACTAAGGCGGCCATTAATTTGCGCCCTTTGCGACGCAATCAAGCCAACTGGGTCAGCGTTTCTTCAGCGCGGAACAATTTTCCGCTTGACAAATCAAACTTGCGCTCGATTGGTGCAAGGGAGAAGCTGGGAGAGGAAGGAGGTACGTAAGTTCCAGGTTATGAAAGAGACTAGCTCACATAGCCTTTTGCCCTCCATTGACTGGCTTTTGGCAGGATTTAAGAGCTCATGATACGGCCTCTGATATGTGTTTTTGGCTAATGTCATGATGTTGAACGAAAGACGTTCATTGGATGGATGATCCCCCATTGTTTTCAATAACCTATTTTCCTACAAAACCATCACGGTGTTATTTAATACTTTTAATACTTAGAGGATCACTGACGCTTATAGACGTCAGGAATGGTAATAGAAGAAGTAACTTATAACACTGTTTTTGACATTATACAAGTGAAATGGTTTTCGTTACTTAATGTGAAGCTTTTTCATTACTGATCAACGCTTGTCTCTTCAACTTGCACCGCATAATTAAGGGAATTTAGCCGAATTTACAATTTCCCCGGGCAGATGACCGTCCCGGCTAAACGGGTTAGCCGAGAGCTGCCCCGGACGGTTTGCCGGCGTGTTGACGCTCCCAATTTACCGGAATTAGACATACTTTAATTAAAACCTTGGATTTGCCGACTGAGAACTACCTACGTAAGATGAGCTCGGATATGTTCTCAGAGAGGATTTAAGCTTGAAATAAACAATTTAAAAAAAGTTCTAAATGCTCCAAAACAGCAGCGCATCGATCTATGTCAATATCTCAACTGCTGAATTCTAAATAAGCAATTTGAAAAATAAAAACTTATATAAGAACACTCAGGTTATGGCATTGGTAACAAGCGTTAAACAACATATACAAACCTAAATCTCTAAAATGAATTATCTTTTCTGTAATTCTATAACCCGACTATAAATATTTCAACGATGTCTACAAGTTTTATCTTTAAAGACAGGGGCCAGAGTTGAATGAATCGAATGACACCGTAGACAGATAACATACCTATCTACCTCCCAGACCACAGATTACACACAACCTGCATAACATCAACTACACTCGTACACATTGTAATTCGTATACATTCTGTGATTATCGTCCACTGTTCATAGAGGGCGCTAGTTAATCCACACCGCTAAAATAAAAATGTCATATACGATTATGTCATAAAAACCGTACTGCACAGGCAACCTTAGGTCAAACAAGAGAGGGTTTAATACGTGAGGTTGATAAATTTCAGATACACCCATTTTACTAGGAGCAACTCTCGGCGACGCGTTCCAGACGTTGTCTAGGAGATTTACGGATATCCGGCCGGCATTTCGCCTCAAACGGCTCTAAAACAATATTTGGCTGTTGAGAATGCCTTTGCCTTCAATTTGTAAACGCTTTGAAATTCGAATTGTCTGAACTGGAGCGAATTCCGAACAGTTTTGTTTGAATTGTCTAGAACGTACGAGACGATATCGTTTTTTGTCACGTTTCTTAATTGTTATAGTTTCTTAAAATATTGGCAAGGTAATAAACTACCTCAAGTTTATTGGCATACGTTGCCAGTTCGGCATTGTCTACGGCGGGGAACAAGGCCGACGGCGACAAAGCTTGCGCCTAACGGTTGCCGACAGCACAATGCGGAGACAAGACCCGATCGTAACTAAAACCGGAGTTTGAATTTGAATAACGTTAGCAAGAGTTCGGATTTCGAATTTTCGGTTCCATTCTTATTTAATCGATAGGGTGACTTCGCCGGTTTGCCGTCCTGTTCCAATTTTCGTCCAGTACACAGAGTAGTTTTGATCATAAGCACAGAATAGATATACAAAAAGCTGTCATCGCGCAAGTTTGAACTAGTCGCGCCCTTTAGTAACAAAGCATCATTCCTACCAACCTAAAAATATTACAGGACGCGTTGAGACTCGAAAAAAAAATACGGCAGTTGTCGGTTTGATTTCGTGCGACGAGCATGTCATCGCGGTGCTCGAAAAATAGTCCCAGCAAGAGATTTCATGGTGAGTTTTTACTGTTATTTACGCGTTTGTGATAAATGTTCTGGTGCATACGACTTATTTTGAACGTAATGAACTTAAATTAATGTCGTAATCTTATATTATTAACGGTAAACATATAAAATTTTAGCGGACTAATACTAAATAACCTAAACCGCAAAAAATCTAGTTTTCCGTCCGCCTGGACGAAAACTAAAATGTCAGATGATATTTGGTATCATGAAAATATCCAACAATGTATAAGATTTTACTTTGTGTTTAATGTGAAATGATCTTTAGTGGTTACATGATTCGATATTCAATTTTCGTCCACTCTTTTGTCAGTGTTGCGTGGGTAAAATAATATCCTGAATATGTGGACGAAAACTGAAAACTGTTGTAAATATTGAATATATTTCCGTCCACTTGCTTTAATGGGAGTGGACGAAAACTAAAAACTACTCCTATGCTGATTATATTATCGTCCATTTGCTTGAATTGCAGGGGACGAAAACTAAAAACTGCTTCTACGCACTTTACTAGTTTTCGTACAGTAACATTTATTTTATTTGTTTCTCTTTAAAATAATATTTATTTTGTTAAAAAATGAAAAAAAAACCCAATTACAAAGAAAAGCTATTTATAGCTCAGTTTTATTGTTTTTTTTTATAGCTCGTTATTTTCTTTGTAGATGACTTCATTGGGAAAAAATCCAAGAAAGAAAACTGCACCTTACTCCGAAGAGTCCATGAAAAAGGCTCTTATAGAAGTCCGTGAAAACAAGATATCGGTAAGAGAAGCGTGTAGACAATATGGGATCCCCAAATCCACTATACTCGACCGGATACATGGTAAAACAACAGACAGCAAAAGGAAACGTGGACCAGATCCTGTATTGAAGATGGAGGGTGAAAAAAAAATCGTTGAATGGCTGATTAATATAGCAAAATGTGGATTCCCTGTAAAAAAACAAGAACTATTGGATTCGGTGCAAAAAATTATTCAAGACGGCAATTTCCCGAATAAATTTAAAGATGGTCGTCCAGGTCAAACCTGGTACACAAATTTTCTTAAAAGGAAGCACAAATAACAGAAGAATCCATTAGATATTTAGATAAAATCAATCAAAAAGACATTCTAAACAGGCCTGAAAGCATTCTTAATGGAGACGAAAGCGGCTTTGCCCTTTGTCCAAAAACCGGGAAAGTGTTGGGTCCCAGAGGTTTTCGTAACCTATACCAAATAAAACAAGGAAATGAAAAGGACAACTTGACGGTTCTTGTGACATTTAATGCAAACGGAGATGTTTGTCAACCCTGTGTGGTTTTTCCCTACGTTCGACCGCCACGAGCACTCGTTGAAAGCATGCCACCTGATTGGTGTTTGGGCAGGTCAGAGTCAGGATGGATGAGGGGTGAAGTCTTTTTTGAATACATAACCAATGATTTCAATAACTGGTTAGAACGTAAAAATATTCAAAAACCTGTGCTCTTGCTAGTAGACGGCCACAAATCCCACATGTCGTTGATGCTAAGCACAGTTTGTGAGCAAATGCAAATAATATTATATGCGCTTCCTCCAAACACAACCCACATCCTACAACCAGCTGATGTCAGTGTGTTTGCTCCTCTTAAAGCTAGCTGGAAAAATACAGTACGAGCATTTCTAACAAAGCCCGAAAATCTTAATTCATCGGTTACAAAAGCGAACTTTTGTAACTTGTTTGCAGAGACTTTGCACAGTACAAATCTGGAGCAGTGTATCAAAAATGGGTTCAAACGATGTGGGCTTTACCCATTTAATCCTAATGCTCCTGATTACACGAAATGCGTTTTGAATACACTGGAAAATTTAAGTTCAAGACAGATGCAAACAAATGAAGGTACAACTAGATCTGACGTGGCGTAACAATTAAAAAACCAAAATGTGAAATTTGTTGATTAAAAGTACTGCTACCTAAAAGTCTGGTATTTGATTTGATGGCCTTAAACTATACCCCAAATACAGTGGTCGAAAACTAGATAACATTAGGACGGAAACCAACATTTTCGGACGAAAACTAGTAAAATCCATACTTTCATCATTATCATTTTTTATAAAAAAAACAGTTAAGATTACAACTTCATGCTATATCTAAACTTAAAATAGAGTATATGAGCACTAGAAATAAATATAATGCATTTACATTTTATTACTTAAACATTTAATTTGGGTCCTCCAAAGTTGGCAACTCCACTAACTGGACGAAAACCGGCTAAATCACCCTACCCATTTTATAAGGAAACAATTTTAATACCCTAAAATGGCAGTACAGATCTAAAGCTCCATATGAATGATGACTTTTGCCACTTAAGTCTTGGGGTCGTCAGTGTCGTGAATCATAACTTTTGAAATCTCGCCAGGTGTCATACACCACCGTTAATCACGCACATAATTAAGGCATCCTTGACACATAAGTATAGCTTAGAAAGAGACTATAGCACAATAAAAGCATGTGCGTCTCATTACGACATGTGATATAGGTTTCTCTAATTGCTTGCGAGAATCGTGATGCTTTGATGCGACAGCAATTTGTAATTGAGATACATCATTGAGAGTTTCGCGTGTGGGTACGGTAGCTGTTTACAAAGACAATTTTAAATACTTTTAGCATTGGAAAAGGCTAAGGAAAGAAGTGTCTATACAGCCAAGCAAGCTTTACAAATATACATGATAACAATTATAGCTACATATGACATGGCATAAACAATTGAGCGTTTGTTAATTCATACGTAGCACGACCATAAATTAATAGGTAAATGCCGAGCCCCACAAAAGGTGTGATTTAAAGCCTAATTTAAATATCAGTTAGAGGACGTCTGCGACTTCAGAAATGTCGTGTCCCTTTTGTTTTAAAACGGGGGCTTTTTTCGATCGATCCCGCGCAGGTAACAGGGAGCGAATGATTTATTACCGTGCTTGTTGGCTCAAATAATCGATTCCCCGTCGACTTTATACTAAAAGCAATGAACCTTAAATTCAAACAAGCACGGATGATGTTCCTTTGTTAACGGCGAACGCATCTCCAGTTAATGGCTCAAACGAAAATACCCGTGTGTAGAAATATTTGGACAATAAGCGAGTTTGCTAAATTTCAATGGGAATTTATTATGGCACTAAATCGAGGAGTCATCGCGCCGTTAGCGCTCGTACAATAAAACATGCTCCGTAATTCAGCGGTTTAGATAAATATTTTGCTTTCCGAGCGAATTATTATGATTGTAAACAGAGTTATGAAGATATTTTTTGAAACATTACTTGCATTACCCATGACGCAAGCGCGTCATAAATGATGGAAGATAAAAATACTTAGTGTTCCCTTGTTTTAGTGCTGAGTGAATTCAAAAGATTCCATCACAATTACGAGCTGCAACTACAATAAACTTGGCACAAAAGGTTCGCTGAAGTGTTTACCAACAAGTTTTATTACGGGCAGAAATAGAGTTGCAATACATTATCTTTACAAGGTGTAGCTTGTACCAGATTGCGTGATACGGAGATAGCTGGATATCAAATCGCACGAAAACGTTTCTTTATCCGTGGCGAGATTGCTTTATGGTACCTACACTCGCGTATCAACTTGTAATACGCGTTGTTATTTCAAATTGGGGTTTTAGTGTTTCCGCGTTTCTGTGGCAAAGGTCTTGGATTATGGCGGCAATTTCTGGGATTCTAGTGACTGGCTTGTAATTATTGTCCCTTTCTTTGTCATCTTCCCAACTAACATACCTGTGCGAGGAAGATGACTATATGATTATTGAGTTGTATACTTACATTAATATTATCGTATTTATTACCAGACACTAGATTTCAGGGATTCTAGTGATCCTACTTAAAATCGAAGTTTTGAAGTTAAATCCCTTTATCTCGATAAATCGATACTTTTGAGTAAAGAGTAAGTAGTGCTTCGTAGTAACCGTCCAGCTGGCAATAAGTTTACTTAGAATTTCGTTGACAGTTAAGTCATACCTACCTATATCAGGCAGGTATATTATTGGTTGTGCTTGCCTCTCATCGTTTATACCCATACTACAAGTTAATTAAGTTAGATCCTTTATAACTATGTATTTGAATATTCACAAGAGAATTACCTAATACCTGGATTATCCCCAAGTCTACGTACCTAAGCTAAGTAGTTCTTATGCCGTACGAGCGTACGTATTTGTCAAGTAAACAGAAAAGCGAGATAACGCCGAACACCGCATCGGAAGCGTCTAAAAATATGAAACGTTTTTTGTGGAAATTCAGCCGCGTAGGGTTACAGTGACATTAAGAGGGCCATAAATTCCGTTGAGACAGGACAGATAAACAGAAACGTGAGAAACGAAGCATATTTAAAGCAAAAACACCTGCGAAAATAATGGTGATGGTACACCAAGGGCGTTAGACGCGCGAGATGCACTTTGGAGCAAATATGGGATTCAAGTCTGGACACACAGGAGGCCATTTACTAGGTGATAAATGGTAAACCCAATGGACTAACTTTTAGCTTTAACATACTAGCAGAATCTAAAAGAATAAATGAGTGGCTATCAGCCTGATGTCATAGCCTTTGGTTTTTACAAGATATCGCACAGTAGTTTATCTATGTGTTACATGTGTAAGCAATCTATTATTCGATAAGATTTGGGCAATCTTTATTTACCTATTGTGTTGACGACATGATGAGATCGAAATTGTTTGGTACGAGGTACTTCGTGTTCGTTGACTGGTCGTGATATCATTAAAGCGCCAAAGTCAAAATTCTAAGTAGTTTTTTTAATGTAAATCGATGTTTAGGTCGAACCTCTAGGTATATGTATAATATACCTAATTCAAGAACTTACTTAGATATCATCGCACAAACTAAACGGCTGAACCTAAAAACAGAAAATTTAGGAAGTGACTTTTAGAAACCCACTGATGAGTGATACTCCTGTCGATGGAATATAATCTAAAATCAAGAGCCAGTATTTTTATGTAAGAAGAAGGCAAACGAGCCAACCGCCAAGATAATGGTTCGTATCTTAGTAATGAAATCATCAGAGCCAACATCAGAAGAGTTTCACGTACCTACTTAGGCTCTACTTGTCCGTGTCATGACATAAAACAGTTCAGGAACGTGTAGGTTGAGAAAATCCAAAATGAGTAACGAAATTGAATAGTTATTGCTAGAATCACTTTACATCAAACGTAGCGTAGCGTATAAATAATATCAATTTTGGTTTTTTCGTGGTGACTTGTTCTGGTCGCCATGATCGATCAGCACGGCCATGTTTAATTACTGCCTTATCGCCGATGATTTATTGATATTGCCCCTATCGCGCGATAACCGTTGACACACTAATGTTTACGAATTTGTAACTTTAAAATTACTATTGATACACGAATATATTATTTAACAAAATAGCTAAAAACTTAACATTTTAGGTAGGTAATTTATTACATATAGCATCTATGCAGTTTTGCGCATTACTAGATAAGATATTTAAAGACTTATTATGTCATTTCCAAGGACTATGAAGCCGAAATAAATACCTACATTATCTTTTCGATTATAACACGGCGTAAACCAATAAGAGGATTAAAACTAACAAATCCGCGGGAACTCATCAATATCTGTCCAGATAGTATGATTTGGACTGAACGTATAGCTGCATTTTATCGCGTTCATTTTCGAGCGTTCAAAATATTTATTCCTTATCTGTGGTACTATTTAGAGGTTTGGATAAATGACATGTATGTTAGCAGCCTACACCAACCTAAGTACATAGATGATACACCAGTTACTAGATGATGGTAATATTAATAATCATTTTGTACCTAGTTCAGAAATGACTTATCAATGAAAATAGTCTTATCAAACCGCATTTATTGCATCGCAATAAAACTAAATTGTCTATTGATATCTAAACAATAGATTACAATCGCTTCAGTAGCTCGATATCAGACGATCGGACGACAGTCGTATTTTTTATTTATCTGAAATGTGATTGTAAAAAGGTCAAAAGCGCATAGTTAAGTCAATGGGTGGGCTCAGGGCTAAGTATAGTATAAATAATTTGATAAATGGCGACGGTAGCCCAGCGGGCGACGGAGCGCTCGTTACAGTTAAAGCCGCCATTGCCAGGAGGCCGGGAGTCCACCAATCGTGTCCATTTTGTATGGGAATCATAGTGCCTGGCGACGAACGTGTTAATAGTTGGTCCCTTGACAACATGGGATACTGCAAGATGTTCCGGGATTAATAACCACGCTTATTAAAATAATACGCGGCGCTAACGTAGACAAGCCTAACTCGAAAAACCTCTTTTAAAATAGGTAGGTAGGTAATCTATGGTTTTGCTGATGCGCTTTAAAAATTCTCTAGTGACTACAGACTACAGTCCAGTGTAGTCTATGAAAAATGTTTTTTTGCATTTGGTTTGTGTCATTTACGACTTTTACGAGTATAATGTTTGTCTTTTTAAGCGGAGACAGGTACTTTCCAAAATTATCATATTGGCATTTAGGTAATTGCAAATTTCATGGAGTTTAAAAAGTTAAAATACATACGGAACCCTAATAAATACCAAATAGGTAGGACACCCAGATTGGAATCTGTCAATATTCCTACAAGTACCTAGCTATGCAGATTGATATTGTTGCCCCATACCTAAGTACAAACAGCGTAGTTGCATCGTGCCCGAATGTTTGCCTGAACCCGCTTTTACCCGCTCAAATAAGCACTAATTATATTTAATGCGTTTTACGTGTAATTAGTAGGTGTTAGTGTACGAAGAACAGTGCCCGATGCGAGCTTTATGGCGCGAACAAACACATCCAGTCTAATGATCACAGTAAACACGTTGCGTAAAGTACAAATCATCTGCGTTCCTAATCTAGGTACCTGTTAGGTATTTTTAGGTACAATCGTAGTAACTTTCTAACGGGCATTGCGCTTATAAAATGACAAAGGTGTGGCTCGTGGTCTATGGTAGTGTACAGTAGTTTCGTGGTGTGAACATCTACCTTTATGTATGTGATATTATTATTAAAAGTGTTATTAATTATAATTTAGGTAGGTACTTTTATTTAAAGAGATAAAAATACCTTAGTAAATATTCACGTAAAAAACAGATTTTTTATTTTAGTACCTAAATTAAATTATTTCATTTATTTAATCCATTAACAAATTACCTACTTTGTGTCTGAATGTGGAACTTAACCTAGGTAGGTACCTACTTAATTTATCAAATTTACCAATTTACCTATACCTACGTAATATGTTTATAACTTAAAAAGAACCCTTCTCATCAAAATAGCCATTATAGCCTACGCCTGCGTAGGTTGCATTGCAATGCAATGATGAATCGATAAATAGACAATGTTGCAACTTAATTACAAACGACTACCTTCAAGGTAGGTACGTAGGTACCAATTAAAACATTTAAATGCTTGTTATACATTTATTATAATAAACATTTCCGGGTAATAAGTAGATACCTATACCTAATTAGGCAAAAAGACTGGTAGCGTGCCGACCAAAAACACTTCAACGTTTTTACGTAATTCATGTTTATTAGCTACCTAGTCTAATTCATAACAATAAGGCATTAACCAGTTACAAACTGGCTGTAAATAAAATTCTTTTGCCACTAGTCTACCATAGACAATAGAAATAATTTCAAATTTCGAAAATACATTACATGTGCTAGGGCGGGAACGGAGATTCGCGGACACTTGCCGCAGTTAATATCGGCTTCGACAGGAATATGGCCGGGAAAGTGGTAAAAGATCGTAAATAAAGGCGTGAGTCAGGCCAACGGTGGCGTCCGTTCGAGCTATTTTCGACTTGCAAATGAGAAAGTGCATCGACAGTGGAATAACCTATAACTACCTACGGGAGCTTTGCCTAGGTGACGGGTGCGTCGTTGTAAATAGACTTCGCTAGCAATTCCTAGCCGTATCTTTATACCTGTACCTATTAGATGGAAGTTATCTCGAGTGTTCCAGGTTGAATTGCGTCAAACATCAATAATTAACTAGTTGGGTAGGTATGTATTTAATCAAGAGAATACATAAAATTGCGTAGGTAGGTACGGTCTAACTTATTAATTGTTTAGAAGGAGCGGGAAATTTTTAAGTGTTGGCTGAACGGAGGGGAAAATAAAATAGAAAATAAATTAAATAGTGTGTTTGGACTAGTAAATATTACAGACGAGGGCACCTTGATGACACAAAACGTACCTACCTACCTAGTCATTGCAGGAATATAACTACCCACGTAACTTTAACATTAACAATAGCAGTACGTGTTTTGTTTGTTTTTATATAAACCCGATTGTGTATTTTGAACCATAATTGAACAGTTTCATATAAATGAATATGAAACAGGCAGCTTGTCGGCAGCTGCTAGACTACTCCAACAGGTATTCGAGGGTGCACCGGCACTGCAGCCAGCCATTATCTCTCACCGTCACTTATCGCCTCAAAAACAAATCCGATCACGTTATCGCCTCCACGTAAATTACACGACATTGAATCAATATCACTTTTAGGTTACCTACCGCTGGTCGGCCGGATCGTCGCACAACACTCAATGAGGACACTGCACCTCACCGTCTCTTAAAACATCTAATTGAATCCATGTTATCATTAAAGTATCGATCAGTCACACGCCACAACGTTTCTCCGCGACGCGTATATTTTTACATTCGCTTGAGATATTTTCGATAGTCGCTCGGTTAACACTCACACAGTTGCACAGTTTAGCCTACGTAGTATGATACGGCACGGGATCACTGTCATTAAGAACTTATTGTCACGGATCAGCTGAGCGATTGTTTCAAACAATAATAACCAGAGTTTACGTACGCTTGTAAAACTAACGAGACATACTGCCACCGCGGCGCGCGGAGAGGGACTGACTGACTGACTGAGCGAGCGAGCGAGCGAATGAAGTGAATGAACGAGGGAGCGATGCGGTGTGGAGGCGGGGCGCGCGCGACGCGGTAAGTTTCCTACCGGCTGCCACTAGATGGCGTTACGTGCTGTAAAAGAAACCCTCTGCCTTGTATTTCGTATCACAGTCACGAAGCTCACTGAGCTAAGCTTTGGAAGATATTTTTCGGGTTTTAATAATTCCGCACGCGAGACGCGCTGCTTATAAATTAGGAAAACGTTTTCAAACTCACTCTCATCAAACGTTTGCTTACCGATTTACGACGCCCGCGTATTTCGCCGATGTCCGGAATCAATTTACGCGAACGCTCGCAGCTTTTAAGATTTTACTCCAACGTTTTCATTTTGTCAATAATCGCGGCGGAAATTAGTGTGTACATTGCATTTCTTGGGGAGGTTTGCTCAATTTCCCCGTGCAAATGTAAAAATTCTATTAGACATCGGATTGGGCTGGCGGTAGGTAATCGAGAATGGAAATCGATTAAAGTTTGTGGACCGGCGTCTATCTGAAGGGTCGATCTGTGGATGGAACTCATTTTCGGCGGTTCATTCCCTCCGATGATAATAAAGGAAACAGTTCGTTGGAAAGAAGCGTTAACGTGGAATGATTCTTTTCATCCAATCTGCAAATGTACCAAAGTTTACTAAATGTGTGAAAATAATTGAAAAGAAATGTAGCAACATTATTCGGTAGAAGATACTATACAACCAGGTCAAAGTGACGCAGTAAATTAATTCATAAGAAGTCTTAGGTTTTGATTGAATTAGTACGTCACTTTGACATAGTTCTAAACCTGCCGGCTTACCATACATACATACATATACTAGCAGCGATCGTTCACCGGAAAGATAAGACTCGCGATTTACTGCATCAATTTCCATGATAACATTATAATACTTGAATAAAACTTAATAGAAGGCGTTAGCAGCGCATAAACAATGCTTGTCTATGACAGATGATACGAGACCATAAACAATAGAGTGCCGCGATACGGGAGCGATAGTCGCTGATTTATTGTGTGTTTTAAATCAATTGCTATGACGGCCCATGGGCGATGGCGTATGATGCGGATAAAGGTTCGATTGGTCGTGGCCGTAAAAGGGGATTCGACATGCGTTGAAAGTGGGACGGAAAACAAAAGTTACCTGTGGCTAGCTAGTGCAATGTGGCCTGAAATACGTGTGTTATCTAGCTTTGCTATAATCTACAAAGTTGTGTTTGGATCGCAGTTTTGTAAACAACTTACCGCCGCAATTGAGATGAAATGTATGGTCATTTAGAAACCATTTCGAAAAATAGGTTAACTCGCAATGTAACATGTTGTTTAACACTTTATTTGTTGATTAGTCTTTGACATTCTTATGCTATAGTTTTTACACGCTAAGTTCTTGGACACTCAATTATATCAACACCTTAAAGTAAAGGCGCATTGCAGGAGTCACAAAAATCTGCATGAAAGGGAAACCGCCCAAAACGCCGGTCTTTTGTTTTCTGCTCAAAATAAACTCGGTCTCCAGTAACTTGTACGGTACGGAGGAACTTAATAAGTTGTTCTGTCCATCACTCGGACACGGTATCGAGCTCAGTCTTAATTAATAACCTGACGGCCGTGAGACGACAATAATAATTGGCCTAAAAGAGTAACATCGGCGCCGATACAAGTGACAGATAGTAATGGCGTGCCAATGCCTAGTATGTGCGCCGCTGCAGTTAATTAATTGGGATTGTTCATATTTTGACAATTACTCTATTTCGAAAACTATTTCGAGGCATAGGGTTTTAAAGCCGTTCTGCATTATTAGGTTTTGAAATATTTTTCTATTTGGAATATTTCGACATAGTACATTTAACCTTTGTTTGACTTTCATTTTCGACTTGAAGCCCTCCTGGGTGTATCTTGTCTTGGGTTAGGCGAAACCCGCCTGAAATAGTAAGTATGTTTTAATACCCTATTACAATATTTTTTTATCATTAATAGTAGATTGATAACCAAGGGTTGAAAGTGACCCATTTCACCCGAGATATTTCTGGCGCTCGAACGAAGTGAGAGCGCCAATAGTTTGAGGGGAAATGGGTAATTTCACCCGAGTTAGACACTCTACTTTTCATTTCGACTGTGAGGAAAAAAGACACGGTATACCTAAATATATTTAATCTCGTTTCCCGCTTTATCTATTGAAAACTTTTTTTTTCTAGATTCATAAAAAAGTTAAAATACACATGCTGCCAACATTAGAAAAGTTAAATCGAGTTGGTCACGGCCAAGGAGCATGACTTCCATCTCATTCTTACCCTAACTAAAGAAAGAGATGGAATATATTCGTGACATAATAAAGGTCAAATTTCTTGTTTCGATCGGATGTTCGGTGTTCAACCTCCTTGTTGTATAATAAGCTCCTTGGTCGTGACCAACTCGATTAAACTTTTCTAATGTTGGCAGTAGTGTATTTTCTAGATGGCCATGCCGAAACGTGCTAGAAAAAGTGTCATGTTATGCTATCACGGCATTATGGCGGGCAGCAGAATAGAGGAATAATTTTAAATGTTGATTTTCTGTAATTGCGAAAAAATAGACCAGTCTTAAAATGATTTTCATATGAACCTATAGGCCGTAATAAATACATCGTTTAACGTATAGCCGAGTTTAGATATATGAAAATCTTTTATTTTAATAATATGACGTAGCTCAATTATCTTAGACTCCGTGGCCAATCGTAGCTATTAAAAAAAAATTACTTTCCATCCTAGAGATGAAAACGCAACTTTCCACCCGGCTATCCACCCATTCAAATTAAACTTTCCAAACAGGAGAGATGAAAATATAATTTAATTGTTGTAATTTATTAGAAAATGCTAACCCAAATTTAAAATAAAGTCATTTATAAAACATTTTTCATCACACTTTCTCGTAAATGGTGTTATTCCATGCCTGTATACAGAAGGACAATGGCCTAAATTGTTCCCGCGGGAATTATGGCGAGTTTGTCATCCCTAGGGAGTAATGACTTTCTTTTTAAAATTTGCAACTCTTTCGTACATCATTTCTGACTAAGGAGGTTTAATTTTCAGCCAAAAATTAAATCGGTTTCTAATTTCATCTTTAAAAATTAGCTATAGACTAACTTACATTACACAAAACCTATACGCTTCATTAAACTTTATTATTTTTATATCTATTTCAAGTTTATATCAACATTTATCATTAATTTTAGTAATTATACATCTTTATCAAATTGGCTAAATCTGGCTTGAATCCAGGTCGAAATTAAACGCAGTTATTATCTGTGGTAGAGGTCACAAAAAAAATATCGTTTCCATTTACGTTCCCGTTCGTCAAAAGTTATTTCTTTATATTTTGCAGAGTTAAAGTGTTTTTCCTCGCAAATGTGATGAAAACCATTGTGTGTATCACAGGCAGTAAGGGGATTACTAACTCGAGTCATTAAAAGCCCTCCGCCTTCGGCGTCGGGCTTCTAACACTCTCGTTAGTAATTCCCTTCATACTACCCTTGATGCACAATGTACTATTATAGGTACCTAGTGACTCTGCCTACCAGATTCCCGTTATGGGGCAGGGGAAGAGATATTTGAGTGATAAGCGTGAGTATTCATTTGATCCTGAGTCTTGGGTATTTTCTAAATATTTGTATTAAGTACATGGAGAGCGCGTCTAAGTTAAAGCTAAACCTATGAAGTTTATATTTGTAAGACAATCATGACGACCGTATCTAAAGTAAAATTATAAATAAGTTATTGAGAGGTTAAGTTTTTTTTAAATTAAGTATTAGTGGTCGTATTATAAATCTATGTAATAACAATTAAATGTAGTAATCTTTTCTGTAATTACTAGGATCTCGGTGTTTTTAATGTAAGCGAATAACATTTTGCCTATAATATAAATTAAGAGTACATTTTTTTTTACATTTTTCATGTTTTTGTGTGATTTTATAATTGATTGGCAATTAGAATAGAATCCTAATTATTAGCTGGCAGCGATGCAAGTTTTTATTTTTAAATTACTAACTTAGAATTATATAGTAAAAACTAAATTACATATTTAATAAATTATTACCTACGATCTTATCTTATCTTACAAAAAGCTTTTGTCTAAAAGCTACAAAAAAATAATAATTAAAAACGCAATTACCACCTACAAATCACACCATCGAGCACACCAAGTACTAGGAGAACTAGACAAATCAGCAGTAACCCGAGCGGTAACTAGACGAACTCCTAGTTGCGGCTACCAGGCGCGCAGAGCAAGCGAGGAGGTGCGCGAGCGCAAGGTGGGCGCGGAACCGGCGCGCGCGCGTACAGTTGCACCCGATGATAGCGAAGGATTAAGGTCAAATAAAAAAATAATGTGATGGATACTTTACTGCTAGATCGCGGTACACAAAAAAACACAACGATTGCACTAAATCTGCCCAACATAATGTTCAGTAAGCAAACGAAAATGTAGAGCAGTTTAGTGCGTTGTCAAAATTCAAAAGATAAAAGATAAAAGAGGTTTATTCAGTAAGCTGCACGGCCACTTTTACACGTCAAACGTTCGAATTTCAAAGTCAAGTTGCATCTTTTTCCGTTAATTTAGTCATGGATTTGTATCTTAGTTTTTAGCTTAGTTTAGTTTATTACACAATATACCCGTAAAGTGAAGTAGCATAAAGTTTTGCCATAAAGTATTTTGGATAATAATTTAAAGTAATATAATAACCCGCAATAAATTATTTGCCTCTACTTTTCATCAAAATGCACCGCAGACTGTACGAGTGCAGCCGAGAGGCGTGCAATAATGCATCGGTCACAGCCTCGCTGCACGCCGGGTAAACGAGTGCCCACTGACGTCTTAACTTGACACTTGATTCCAAACCAAGCCAGTACATCTTTAACCGATTATCTATCAATGTAAACAAAATTGGGTCCATTTTCCCACTTACAGCGCCTGTGTAGGCGTTAAAATCCAAATCGTATTTGACCTGTTATGGTATTGTTGATAACTCGGCTATTTTTAAAAGGTTGAAAATACGATAACCGATCAAAATAGATATTGTTTTTACCATGTTGATTAGAGGCCCTGATTGTGGAACTGTTAGTTTATTTGTTAAACTGGTAGTTTATCCTGCACCAATGAACTTCAGAACCAATATACATTGGGTTAGACATTTTGAAAGTTAGATTTAGATTATTTTTTTCCTTGTGACCGTTTTCGGGGAATCATTGATGTTAATCGGCTTTGATTTTTTTTGAACTGCGTCTTGCAATTACACTGTGATCTATAAAAGTTCACAATGTTGCATGGAATCCAAATACAATAAGTACTCGTACACAGCGTTTTTTACGTGGCCTGGCAACTTTAGACTGATATTGATATAACTCTAACTTGCTAAATCATGTATTTAGGTACTTTTTACTGTATAAACACTGTGTCCTTTCAGATTTTCCTGTTAATCTTATCTACTTTTGTCACTGGAAACATTTTGCCTTTCATTAATACTGCTCATTAAGGTCCAAGTGATCAATTGTTTTCAGATTAAGTTTTAAAATGATCGCACCAAGGTAGTGGAAAGTCAAATGTTTAAAATAAATTAGGACGCCCAATTATTAAATAAATTATTTATTGTACGCAGAAATTAAAAAAATGAATGTTTTTTTACTAAGACAACGTAACCCTTATCCTTTATAGCTTCCGGTTCGAAAATACCGAACTACCCACATCCCAATATAAACAAAAACAATTATGAACTATTAAAACAGTCACAAATCAAAATTAACAGCGACTAACGAGTTATTTGAACCGTGTTTAACTGGCTCTAACGATTATGGATAAGGAGGGGCTAACTGACGTGGGATTACGCATCTGTTAAGAATATGTACGGAATATGCTTTAGAGTAAGCAGACAATAATGCTCTACGAGTATTCATTTTCATTATAATAACGCGTTCAAAACGATTTCGAACTTAATTTTGAACTTTTAAAGAGATGGCATGTAAAATAAGTTTATTTACAATTTAAAGGAGATTTTTATCACACATCATTGTTCGTAGTACATAACGTGCAAATAACTTAAGTCATGTTAAAAAATCGAATGGATGTCGCATTGTAGAGTGATCAATGTCAATTATTGCGAAAATTGTGTAGCTATTTAGTGGAAATAACAAGCATAAGTACAGTTGAACTCGTAAGTATCTGGACATTTTAGTACCTAGTTGCAATTACGTATTAAACTGAGAGTCGTTGGAATTTAGTATATTGATAGCTGTGACAAACAAGGCATTAAAATGTTCAGCTACACATAAGTTTCACTGTATATTTTGATATTTCATGTATTTTGGTTAAGTTCTTCTCAACACAAGTAAGTAGGTACCTTACCCAACCCATCCATACCTTATTGAAAGATAACCCATTGTCTGTGGTCTCTGTAATTAATGACGACCCATAGACAGCGCATTACCGTACGCATTACCCGCTCTTGGGCTCGGGCCAGAGACTAATCTCTTTATTGTATTGTCTGTGGACCGCATTAATTCGGGGACCCGCATGGTTGACCATAGAGCATAAATCAGGTTCGGCGATATTTACCGTTACCGGTAAACAATAGTCTATCTTGTTTATGCCGGTATTTTATTGTGTTTAAAGACTTGCCATTCAGTAGTGCGGCGTGCGGTCAACCCGCATTGGTCATCTTGTGTTACACAAATGCATTGAATGGCGAATGGGGTGCGGAATGTTTGACACCTTACTTATTTACAACATCAAGAGGCTGAAGAAGATGGCTGTAGTAGTCATTCAGTAGCCTGTATTTAAAGTTAAATCACCTGTCTGAAATGACGTTGTCATGTTAAATAGAGACTAATTTCTAATGCCGAAAACAGAATCGCATAATTGAAAGTACCTGCAGCGACATCTACTGATCAAAATCATTGACAATAATCAAACAAAACTATTTGGTTAGTACATAATAGTGTACAAGTAGCTCTTTTAATTATATACAGGATGTCCCGTACATATTTTTAACATTTAAATATGGTAGGTTGATGTCTATGAGTTATTAATTTGTTAATGATACTCGTAAAGAATACAACCTGCCGCCTATTTCCCAATCTTGATAATGATAGGTGACAGGTGACAATTTGCTATACATTGCAAAGTTAAAAAGCTTTCACATCATTGCATTTATATCAGCTACGCTATGTACACTAAGATGTCACCTGTCACCTGTCATTGTCACGATGGTGAATTAGGGGGCTGGCCGTTCACCTTATGCTCCCATGGTTAAAGGATCTATCGTTTCTGATTCCAAAATCTTGATCCTAATCCTCAATAGAAATATAATAATAATTTTATAAATCATGTACGTACTTAGTTTAATATGTTATATAAAAAAAAAAAAATTGTTGAATTGTTGTTGTTGTTGAATTGTTTAAATTGTAAAATTATTATTGATATTTGACCTTTATTAGTTTTGTGTATTGACATCGGAAACTGACCATTTATTACTTGTTTATCATTGTTGTTTTTGATTATTTGAGTGTTATTATATTATTGTATTATTTTAATATTATTTTATCAATTTGTATTAATGTTTTGTTGACGATATCAATGTAATTTCGTATTTTTTGACATGCAATGCAATCTATATTGTAACATTACATTGATAAATAAATAAACTAAACTAAACTAAACTAAACTATATATTTAAAACAATGAGTATACTAAAAATGTCAACACTTGAAATTGATCCATAGGTATTCTCTAAATAGAACCTAAGTTAGGTACTCGGTACTTCAATTTGACACCAACATTCTTGTAATGGTAGACCACTTTTAAGATTGCTTGTACAAGTCAAGGCCACTAATATAATCACGATGTTTTTATTCGATAATATGAAATGTTTTTCTCACAATATCAGTCTAGACTAAGTAATATGTTTATGTTTATCGCATTGAGACCGAGTAATGAGTTTATGTTCGATTATGGGCTGATTGAGTTGTTTGTCTCAGATATTGGTAAAGACATTTCTTATACAAGTGATTGAATGATGAAAGAAAATAAATTATTTTTACAAGTAGACTGAAATAACTTATAGGTACTCGTCACATATTACCATTTCAGAGACAATTTCCCCAGGATACTTTTACTAAATTAAACCAAATCGAATGAGATATTACAACCGCGAACGCATACGTAATGGTTTTATTTTTTATTTATTCAGGAATCAATCAGCCGTTTAACGCAATTTATAAATCACATAAATGAGGCCTTAACTTTCCTAATTTACTAAATATAGTCGGAGCAATGAATGCGGGTCAGCTTTGTATAGAATTTATTTTTAATTTATAAAGTGACACGTTGTCATTGCCCGTGAGTGTATATTTAAAACATTACCAGCGTACTTAGTTATGTTCTAAATAAGCGTTCAACATACAAATGTTAAGCTTCGTGTGATCTGGATACATATCAAATAATTATGATATTTTATCAACTGTAGACAAATTAAAATTTGTAGAGTTTTCATTTTTAAAGGTCCTCATCCTACTCAACTTTGTTTAGCGAATTATTATAAAGAGTGCACGAGCACCTTAAAACTAATTTTGTGCCAAAAACGTGACGCTAGGTGGGATACGAAATATAGGTATGGAACTGTGTAACCTAAGTTATATACCAAAACCGCTGTCATGTTTCCTTCCTACGCTAACATGAAAACTAAAAAAACAAAATAGGTTGCACTTATAACACTTTAACACCAGAATAAGGCACCTTTCCGTAAATATTCATTCAAACATAATCTTTTAAATACTCAAAAACTGTCGCGAAAAGACACAATAGAGATTACGAGGCCCAAGCTGCAGGTATGGCCGTGTTATCTTCGATCTGTCACTTTGACAGGCATAGACAATTGACAGCTCAGCGTTCCCGGAATGGCGACGGGTGAAAAAGGGGCGCGTGGGGTCGGGAATGACACTAGAATTTAGTGGAGATAAGGTTAGGTTCGCCGTCCGTGACTCAGAGTGGTGATAATATTAGTAGTTTTTTGCGGTTTCGTGTTTAGCCCAACCTTTTTTTTTATAAGACGATGAAGGAGACATTGGATTTTGTCACGTAGGTTCGGTTACAGGTATTCTTGAACAACTCGTTCTTGAACTCGACGCACCAAATATTAACCGGCGAGTTGTATTTGCCATTTAGGACGTGCGTTCTCAGCTTACCAGGCCCTGAACTAGAAACCATGCGAGGAAGTTATCACTATCAAAAATACCTAGGACTGACGTAAGCTGCCAGACGGTCGCGTCGAGTGCAATTAAGTATGTCAATTCCATACAATTTGTCAGTTTATGAAAATCGTTTAAGTAGGTGTTGTGCCTGCCTAGTTGAGATCATAAATAATGATGTCTTCACTTAGTACCTTGGCTATTTAAACTGCCATATATCATTCGTCACAAAGGTTAAAGTAACAAGGTACTAAAGTGTATACATATATTATGGAATGGGCTTCCACCGTGCTTGAGGCAATCTGGATTTGTTAGTTTATTAAAGGAAAGGTTAAAGAAGCTGTGGTTAAATGAACTAGATGAGTCGTGAGTGTTGTTACTTTGCTCTGTTTTAGGTTTTAATTTCTGTTTACGTATGTGGTACCTATTTATAAGGCACTCTGACCCGTTATTTTTGCCCTTGAGTGTAGAAGATAGATAGAAGAAGCAGAAATAAAGAAGAAATAAGAAATGACAAATTGAAATGACAAATCTACACGAATAGAGTCGCTGGAATAACAAGTTTCAAATCCTATCCTCGGTCATAACAACGTGAAATCGACCGGATACTGTTACATCTCAATAAAACTTAAAAGTAATTCGAAAAATATCAAGTTGTAACTGGTAACCCTATACCCGTGCGCGTTGTCACTCATCGGGAATCGAACCCACCACGCCAGGCAACCGCAGGCCACACTTTAGATCAACAACTTAGATAGATTCGTTAGTTTAAACATGGTTAAAGAGGGCGCAATGTTTAACGACCTTTGCGACGCGGTTGCCACGTGTGGGCTTGCTATTGGACATATTTATACTGTACTCTCCTTTTTTATACAAATTGGACTCATAATAGTATGATTCTAGAGCGCTGAATACTTTTAAAGTAGTTTTTTTTCTATGGCATAGAGAAGGCAAACGAGCACACAGGCCACCTGATGGTAAGTGAAAACTGTGACCCATAGACATTTGCATAAGACTGCAAATGCGTTGCCAACCCTGAGGAATAAGATGGAATGCCTCTATGCTAGTCATTACACCGGCTGTCTTATCCCCAAACCGGAACACAACAATGTGAACACTGCTGTTTGGCGGTAGGTTAATGGATAAGAGGTTGGTAGCGATCCGGACGGACCCTGCACAGGGTCCTACCACCCTTATACCACCCACAATATTATAATTTATAACATATTGTGTCTAGGAAGCGTATGTGTAGATCTACCAGGAGCTTAGTTTTTTTTAATTGTAAAGTCTTTTGAGCGAGAGAGAGAGAACGATACAGAAAGAGAGAGAGGGAGAGAGAGAGGACGAGAACGATAGAGAGATAAAAAACGACTAATAAAGACTACATCTTAAATGGGTTTCAGGCTTCTTGATGGTAGTTGCGGGATCTGTCACCCATGGAATGGTATCTCAAGACTACACACCCTAAACCTACAACCATAACTATCAAGATAAAATGCCTCTATGCTAGTAATTTTACTGGTTGTCTTCTACATACCGGAGCACAACAAAGCGAATACTGCTGCTTGGCGAAGAAGATAAGATGTTGAGTGGTATCCGGACGAACCCTGCATCTTCTTAGGACCTTCGTACTGTTTAATAATAATATCCTAACTAGACTAGGCTAAATTTAATAATAACCTTCGCGATAACATTCGTACGTTTATTAAAACAGCGTTGGTAACCTCAGCTATAATGGAATATTTCGTAAAAAAAAAACTTATGATCAAGTTTTGAAACGTGCAATAAGCAGTAAACGCCAGGTTTACTGCACCGCACAAGTATTTCGTAAACAAGGCCCGACTAGAAACATAGTTATCGAGTTAAGGGTAATTTGTACCGGCGCTGACAATGTGGGCCCCAACCTTGGTCCAGTTGCGCGCGCGCCGCTTACGGGCTACCTGTGGGGTGACCATCCGTCTGGGATTTATCAGGATAGTATCTAGGTGGATACCGTAGTTAGGTTAGGTTAGGTTAGGTTAGAGGAACTGTAGGAGCTGAGCTGAGTAAACTACAAGTACAGTCAACCAAATTTGATTTCTAGGCCACTATGGACTATGTGACGTTGACAACCAAAGCGTAAGAGACTTCCTATGATTTGGTTTACAACGTCACGTAGGCAAGTACATATTGGGTTCATTAAAAATATTTTTTTCATTGTATTGTCAGGTGCTCAATTTCTAATGGTCATTATCTACTCGTTTGAGTGTCTATCCGAGTTGTTCAGGCTTTTTGGTTTAAGTTATGTAGCTAAATAATATTTTAAATCACACCGCATTTTTGCCACACCCATATTTAAAGTGACGAGTCTATGCTTTACAGAATTTCATTAATTACTATACTTACTCGTACGTATTCGAAGTGACACTAAATGCGGCAGATCGGTGTTTCAAAGGTTTGTAATCAGGGGCCGACATTTTGAATGAACGAAACATTTATTAGAGAGGTATTCGGCACTAGTCAGTGTCGCAGCAGAGACCTAGTGGTATAGGTTTTGTACGTCGACGTTTCTCGCGCCTATTTTTCATGATGAAGGTAAATGAAACTACTATAACCTACGCCTGTCTAAGTTGTGCACAACAGGAATTGCTCGCAGAACAGATGGCAGATGGGGTCGAAAACTTCTCTAGTGGCGTTCGCGTTGGAAAACGCGAGGTGGGTAGGCAAGGTCATTTACCATGTTGCTAAGGTTGGGGGGAGATCTGTCGGCTGAAATTATGATGTTGAACAGGAATGTCTCCAACTGTGGAAAAAACTGGCGTCCCTACGCTGGACGAATAAGGATCTAATCGTGCGCAGCGAACGTGAGTGCCCTGCGTTTGCGCAACCGGCCCGTGACGGACTGTCGCCATCTCGCCGACATGGATCAGGTCAAGAGTCTCGTAAGAGATCATGTCTTGGAAACTGAATCACAAATGTGAAAGGGATAATAAAGTGTCCTGTTTAGGGCAAGTCACCGGAATCTGTCATATCATATCTTATAAGGCAGGGTGAATCGGTGGACACCAGAAATGTGTGGTGACAGGGAAAAATACCATTAAGTTCCCATTTGACAAACTCGCCGTCTTTTTGCACATCTTTGTTGCACAGAGGCCCTATACATTCATTCATAATCGTTATCCAAAATGTATAGAATCGACGTAAGCTGTCAGACGGTCGCGTCGAGCGCCATCGTGAATGCCAGATTTCGAAAATCGCTTACGGTTAAGCAAGTTGTCTAGTCTGGCATAGTAGTTTGCTAAGTTCTTTTCTGTACTTGCTAAGGGCTAGACCGCTCTCCCTACTCCTTTGTTACCAAACGTTGTGGGTCTGTGTAAGGTAAACCGATCAAGTGAACGACGCTGCTACATTTGTCCAAAGCGGTTGACATATATAATAATATCTCTAAGATTATACGTACGAGACTGATCTCTTAATAGAAACGTGTTGCCATCGAAATCACGATCCTCAGCACTTAGGCACTGGTCCCACCGCGAGCGAGTGAGCGAACTATCGGCGATTTTCTCGCCCAAGAAACGAACAAAAGATAATCGCTCCCGTGTAAATAAAAGAGAGAGATATACATTTATAGTTCATCGCTGAGCTATAAATAAGCTGAAGCTCAGCGATTATCTTTTGTTCGTCTCTTGGGCGAGACAATCGCCGATAGATCATCGCTTACTCTTCAGAAAACTAGACTTCAGAAAAATAAACTTTATTCTTTGTATTGAGACCAAATTGTCATAGTTATCTTTAATAGCAACTAAACTTCGTTCACGTACAATTCGTTCCGGTTGCAGAGCATGCTGATGTATGTAAATTGATTCGAGTGCTATTAAATCAATGCCAATGGCTAGAAACGAACACCATCCCATTAAGGACACCGATGCAGCAATTGAAATAAGTATGCCATCGAATCTCAGCGGCACCGCAGTGAGTACCACTGTTCTAAATTTGCACCCACAATTGATCTGTTATAGAGCCAGGGGCAGAGAATGTCTAAATCAGTACAATTAAGGACACCCGCGTGGTTTGTTGACACATTCCAGCGGATCGCGTTGCGATCAACTCCTGCGCATGCGATAATGCGCGAGACAACATCTTTATACGCGTGTCAGTGGAATGCCAGCGCTAATGCTGTTAATTTGTCGAGCTGTTTGTTTGAAGTTTAATTGAATGTTGGATACGGTAGTCAGTTTCAAACTCTGCGTGTATTTACGCTGTGATGATGTCTGAGGATTAACGAAACAAATGCCGTATTCAGATTGGTTGTATTGTTGTAGAGGCCAGGAAAATAACTTAGAAGATTTAATAGTAGAATATATAGTGAGCTTGTTTTTGTTTTTGTTTTTTAACATTACTTATTTTAACTAAACTTGCCCTTGGCAATAAGTGCAAGAGAAACTGGAAACTGATATTTGGGAATTAGGCAGATAGTAAGTACAGTCAAGGAATTAAATTTGTCACCCACCTTAGTTCTAAAGTCAATCTGACATTCTACAGCAATAAGGTTGAGTTTCCTATCAATTACAAATGACTTGGCATCTCTAATGACAATGACATGTTCAAGACGTCCGTGAGCTTGATAAGTCAGGGATTGAACCAGTGTTTTGGGATTGGGAGGCCATTTGCAACGTCAAAAGATGGCGGATGTGTAATTTGTTTTAGTTTTTATTTTTCTGTATTTAGGTGTTCAAAGTTCTTTTTTGTTAGTGATTTGTACTTTTAATGCCTTTGTGTTGCACAGTGATAGAAGACTTGGACTTATTTGGTGTATCTTGGCATCTTACTTCTCGTTTCAAGTGGACTTGCAGTGGTACAGAGGTTAAAACTACCTTGGCCTCTGCCCTACATATCACCGTACAACGGTGCCCCCAATCTTCCTAGAGAAGATTGGATTGTGTTTTATTGCTATATAGATTTATACTTATTTATACTTGACACTGGCGAAATCACTTCATTGTGGAAACGCCATATTCCCGCGGTAGTAGCTGTTCAAGTCGTCGAGGGGCAAAACAAAAAAAAAAACGAGTATTTTCCTTGGTAGGTAAAATAGAAGAAAATTAAAACTTACGACACGTGACATTAAAATTATACGCGTATACCTATAGATAAGACATCTCGCTTTATTGGTATCTTTCGGTCTTCGCTACAAAAAACAGTCAGCTTTGGACCTAGTTCATATGCTTTTTTGCCATAAATCATTAAGTCACATAAATTCACAGAATTCCATGTTTCATAATTGCAAAATACATAAACATTAGTGCTACCTTGACATTAACAGCGAAGCCATTGCAAAATGCCACCTGTCTATATGATTTATTAATCGCATAAGTAAGTTTTATCCGTTTTATTTTAGTTATCAAAAAGGGAACACGGTCCCAATTGAATTATTTAATGATATAGTGAAGCTATAATTTAATTTATTTGTTTAAGTAATTCCCGTCGTAAATAATAAGGTATTTTAGAAGGCGCGACGCGATACGTACGACCTACGCACGATCATTATGTTAGTTAAGTTTGATTAATGCTTGTGAATCTGTTACCTTCGAGGTGTATCGGTGTTTATTTGTTTAAATTATAGTGTTTTCGTTCCCCGAAGGCCCGCCCCGCCAGTAAAACTGACATCGCATTTGTGTCAATGAATAGTCGATCAAGATTTTGTTTTACCACTTCCAACGCCATTTGTAAGACGTTTCTAGAAAAATATGCTTGAAGTTGTCAATGCCATTAGAGATGTCAAGTAATTTGTTACTTTTAGGAAACTTAACCTTATTGCTGTAGAATGTCAGATTGACTTTGAACCTAAGGTGGGTTCCAAATTTAAGTTCTCGACTGTATATTTGTTGACTGCTTACTGTAGAATATATGTTTTGTAGGAGGTATTAAAATACTCTTTTTGTCTAAAAACAAATCGATCTAATGGCAACGCCTTCCATTATTTAACGCTGAATACATTTGTGTAAATCGGTTGGGTATATAATTATCACCTCAGTATGGCCCTAGACAATATGCATTGCAAGAACGCTATCGTTATAGAAAATGGATAGGATTGACGTAAGCCGTCGGACGGTCGCGTCGACTACATGTCAGTTTCATACATATTGGCAGTTTTCGAAAATCGTTTACTTTAGCGTTATGCATCTTGTCTAGGGCCTTAGTGTGTCTTTCGTTAGCGTTACAGACGCATACTACTCGCGAGCAACTTGTGCCTGCGCCGCCCTAAGCCTCCCTTCCTGTTCACACTCGCGAAAAAGCCTAAGACCCTGGTAAGGCTCTTGGCCAGAGGCTTTTTCAAGACGAGGACACGCCGCAAAAATTTCAGCGCGCTATGTATAAAAAAATACTCGGATTCGGTCTGCCTCTAGGAGTCTCGTAGACCGTGTACATAGAGCCCCATGTTTACCCTTCATAAAAATCGTGTCGTGTAGTATTAAGGGCCCCAAACACGGTGCAACCAGCAGGAGGCAGGCGTCCGAGCGATAGTAATCGATACCCGACCGATGTTTACGACTTTAACGACCGACATCGATACGCGATCGTTTATTTTTGTTGCCCTCCCTGTCCCTCCTACGCACAGGTAGCTGGGAATCGCCGGCGATTGTTTGGATTCACACCTACGGTCTGATACGCGTGGTATTGGAATTTGGTGTCGTTATTTGCTTGGTCGCTTGTTCGTAAACTATCGACAAGTCTACGTAAACTAATTGATACGTATAGACACGTAATCCTACTGCACTTACGGGTTCAGTTAAATGTTGTTGCATGGCACGACCTTGGGACAGTCGCAGAATTAACTAAGGTCGAGTACAAACGCAAATACACATTATTTTTATGCTCAGGGCAACTGTACTATAATAAAGGTAAGATAATAAAGTCGCAAACGCATTGAGAGCGGAGACGGTGCGGTGCGGCGCGTTCCTATAATAAAAACGCCTCCGTCACGCTTTGGGCACGCTTTGTATTTGTAGTATAGAAATGCGGGCACCGCGCTGCCACCGCGCCGCCTCCGCGCCTCTTTTTCCATAAGCAGGCTCTCTACCAACTTAGGCTATCATCGATAGATAGAGTCGTCAGTAAAAGTTAACATTTAAAATTAATATATAAATATTTTAGCAGTATTTATTTTTTAATTTAGTTACTCTTTATTCCTAACGATTTTTGCTGTATAATTCGACGGAATATAACGTTGGTTAGGCATAGGCAGGGCTCAGAAACATTAAATAATACGTGTTGAGTCACGTTTTATCTTAAATCTCGTACGTGAGAGAAATGATTAAGACACCACAAAATATGACAATATTTAAATAATAAAAGTTGAAGGCAGTGTCAGATGACACCTGCTGTTTCCGAGCCAAGCCGAGTGACGCAACATCATCGTAAATATTGATAGGTAAGGATAATATTGAAGGGGCTTTTTTTTAAATCTAAAACGTAAAGTCTAAAGAGATTTTGAAAGCTAGGTGTTGTGGAGGCGTGTCGCTAAAATTGTTCCCTCTTCTATTTTTTCATGTCACGGACAAGGCAACAAGCACACAGGCCAGCTGACGGTAAAAGGGCTCTGTGACCAAATGCGTGTCCAACCCTGATGACTAACCGCTGTTCTCAGAGACAATTTACAGACAATTTAGCTAATTACTTTTTCAAACTTGTATGAAAAATCGTTACAGTGTTTAACTAACGACTGAAATGTCACTAACCGACGCATTATCTATTTTCTATCCAAGACGTGACGGGCATATGTAAAATGTATGTGTCTCTAAAATTGTCCCCTCTTCCCTAATTTTGTCTATTAACTACTCTTAGCTCCAGGCTTTTCGCATCGCTAAATTCAATTTAAACTATACTTCCTGGGAGATTCAATTACTCTTTGAACGTTAAAAATCCGCTCACAAAGCTATTTAATTAAAGAAAAGAAGAAAGTGGGAAGAGTGACGCCGTCCTCCTGATATTTAATCAACCTGTCGTTATATCTACTCGGTAACTCTGGAGAGGCCATGAGGACGAGGTTCGTTGGAATTTCTACGAGTTTGAGGAATACCTAGGGACATTTATGGGAAATTCATATATGGAATGTTTTGTTCGATGTAGACATAGCATAGACGCATTCAATCTTAGGGCCGTGTTAATAAACTCATCTTGACCGAGTTGCCCAACACAAGATACGTCAAAGATGCAGTATTAAAATTGTAGTCTTGAGAAAACAAATACCTATACTCTGATTATTCTAAGGTGATGGCTGTGACAGCCGTCTTTCGTAATTACAATCACTTGCTATACTCACAAGCGATGCGTTTAAAAATAGGCGATTAATTATTTCAATTCCTGAACGCCGTCGCTAGGTTTGTACCGATGTAGTATTTATGTAAAGAAATAAGTATTTAAATGAGCTGTCAGAGGCATTATCTTAGAAAAATCATGCGCTTGTATGTATGCCTTCTCTTTACATAAAAAATTAAAGCAATTGGTTGCAACTGGACTTTTAATAATATGTTGCTATGCGTAAACGAGCTATCGTCGGCGTCGGATTGAACGGTCGATCGAGTGAGTGAAGCGAGCGGGCTTATACTCGACGGCTAGATAAAGCGGGTAAGCTGAGAATGCACACCCTTAAATGATGTTTTTACGTTCTGACGGAATAACTTTAACTTGCCGGTTAGTAATCCGTCCAGTTCAAGAGCTAGGTGGTTTAAGAGAATCACTAAAAAAGAAAGGCGATTCGAAAGCGTAGCATCCGAGTGAAGTGTTCGAACTTGAGCTACAATAATCAATAGTGTACGGACGGACCGCCGTATAGCTATAAAGCTGCACAGTTTAGTGCCGTGTCACTTTAACGTCATGTTTAAACTGTTGCACTAAACTGTCAACGGCGTTGAAGCGATAATGTACTAAAGTGTAAAGTTACTTAAATAAGGCTGACTGTTATATACTCAGTACTTATTCGCAAATTGCACAGTACGAGTATATCTTTTGCATTACATTTCAATGCGAGTTATTTGCCACTACAAGTCGACACACGTAAACAGAGCCCTGAGCGACCTTGCTGCGCAGTGAGCAAATTACGGACCAAATTGGTGGGGGCGACGGGGGGAGTGTAAACCGCTCCGCTTTGCTGCCACGCTATTGGTTTGTCAGTAGACAACATGCGCAAACATATCCCCTCCACTAGGCGTTCGGAGCGTTTTACTAAGCGGAGAGAGTTTAAATTTCCGAGTTGGGTATATTTAGATATTGATATGCAGCGTTCCTACAAAACAAGAATTATGCAAACGTGTTTTGAATATTAAATGTTAAAAAAGTTGTTATATCAAACAAACACTTCCATCGTAAATATTCTATAATTTAAAATATATTCTAATGGGGTGACAAATTAGCCACATCGCGTAGGTGAACGATCTCTTTATCGCATGCAAATGTTACTCTTACTGCCAAGAACTTATCGACTCCATTTTGATTGCAAATAAAATAACCTGGCGCTGAATGATTCTTAAATATAAAAGCGGCATAACTCAATGTTAAGCTTAAGCGTTTAAAATTACAATTCCATCGCAATAAAGTTCTAAATCGAGCGGTGTTCGTTGTAAATTGCGTTCTTTTGGTTTAAAGGCGATTGAGTTAACACCTTAGTTGAATGAGTCGATTGCGGGACGATCGATAGTCGATTCTCGTCTGACGAGTCGTATCGGTGTGGCCATCGCAGATCGGGGATGGGTGATTAAAGAGTGTGGGTACGTTTGTAAGTTTGTTTGTCAACTCTTGATTATAAAAGGGAGATGCTAATATTTAATGTACCCCTAAATTGAATGCAGGATATAACTGAGTATGGTTAGTTTTTAACTGAATAATTTTTTAGTCTTATTTTTACGCCTAATAAAAACACTAAAAAAACTTGCAAATGCATGCAGAAGATAGATTTTTAGCGTTCCGTACTAAAAATGAAAAAAAAAAACGGATTCTTCGTGCGGCTGTCTGTCCATCCGTCTGTCACAGCCGTTTTGCTCCGAAACTATTTTTTTTTAATAATGGTGGGTCAATTTCTGTGGACAAATTAGGATAAACAAAAGTTTTGCATACCTTGCTGTGTCAAATATCAACGGAAAGGGCTCATTATGAGGATCTCATTTTTTTGTTGTTGTACATTATTGATTTTATTCGTGAAATAAGACGAAAATAGACCATTACCCCTTGATAACTGAAATGAAACCAGTAAGCCTAAAATTTTGAAAAATAAGCGAAATATAATTCATTGCTTGTAAAAAATAAACTCGTACTTGGCCAATTTTTATAATTCTCCAAACTGTGTATCAATAGTTAACAACTTTACAAACAATACTTATTATTAATCTCTTGCATGGGTATGAATCAGAACATTGACCTAGTTGTTTGTTAATAACAAGCGAAGCTCCATGACGCATATAGTGTTATTATATCGCGGTATGCTATTATAATATTGAAATTTAAACATTTGCTATTCATTCCAGTTTGCATATTTATGGCTTCTTATCGATATGGAATAGTAATATACTGGTAACACTAATATCTGTTCACACGTCGCACACAGATTACTATGTATTTTACTTCATATTTATAGAAATAAGTCGCTGGAGGAAATGCCGACTAATTGGCTAGGTGATAATTATACATTATGAATGTGCAGCATTTGAAACGGTTAGATTGTAGATGTTTCTTATTAATTTTCATTAGACCTATTTGATCGTTAGTCAATCAATGTTAACTTATCTGCTATAATCTCTTGAGATATTTAAAGGCTTCTTGATTTAGGCAAAAATATTTTACAACATTTTAATTAAATCAACTTAAATTAATAAAATAAAACAAGCATCAATCGCGTTTCCGTGTTTATTCACAGAGAACATTTGAACAATTTAGATTAAATGCGAGTACGTTGTTATAAAGAAAATAATTGTTCACGTGACATAACTGAGAGTCCGTTCCAGCGACGGAAATCACATAAAAATAAAAATAAATTCAATATATTCTCTTTCCTGATCACGTTCTTAACATCGTTTAGTTCTGAAAAAACAACTTAATTATCCCAATAACTTATTAAAGCAGGCATCAAAACACAATCAAACTCGCAAGCACATTTTTTTCTGCCAAACGCTACTACTTCATTGCGCACAACGGACAAAGCGATTGAGCGTACATCTCTATAATCTATGTCTCTATAGTTTTTAAATAAACTCCCATGGACAACCTATGAATAATGTACGAATGGAATCCGTAACGCCGTCATGTATTTATTTACCCATGATTTGGGACTACGCGACCGGAATCCGAGGCCGCTAAATGTTTTCGGCTTCGATCCATAGAGGTTGGATTTTAAATTTGGAGTAGCTGGCTGAGGACCACTTATTTTGAATTTGGAACCGTTTAAAATGACATAATAATAGGCATACTGTTTTCATGATAATAAAAAGAAATAAGCGTGAATAAACTTTAGCAATTTATTACTGCGCGAAATTTATCATGGAAGCAAAATTGACCTGTCATAAAACCGAGATTCACTTAATAGTATTCAGCATTTTATTTAATTACATGTATCGGGTTAGTAAATACAACTAAATTGTGCGTAATATTGACGAATGAAGGAATTCGAAGGCCATTTAGGTACTTGTACTATTACTTATTCTGTGATTTAGGCCATTTCATACTAACCAATGTAATACCATCTTGAATGGAAGATGCCAACGTGAAAGAGGTGATAGGAATCTGCATATTTACGAGGCAAAGACCCCTCATTTTGTATAGTAATATTAGCATTAACTGGCGCCTACGTTATGAGACTTATAAGCTAGTAATGGACAGTCAGCTCAAGCTGTTGAGTACAGGATGTCGATTTACTAATCGGTTTGAAGAAAGATTTATATTCAGCGGGTGACATCATGTGTGTTACTTAGACATGTCTCTGATACGATTGTTTCTATAAATATGTTCAATAGGTTGTCTCAAATCAGGGAATTTTCCATGATGGGGGTTTATTTCCTTGTGTTGAACTGATTATTTTGACTAATGAGTAGCTTAGAGAAGGTAAAGAGTGTTTACAATAATCTTTATCTTTTGTAAGCATCAACCAAATAATTTACCGCGTGTTTATTAAAAATGTTAAAAAGTAGACGAGTTCAAGGAACGCATTTCGTATTTTTCACGGCTTTTTTGCTTTGTTTTTTTTGTAGTCAATATTGCGCATAATAAACACGCTTTGTTTTTTTAAATATAAAACCTAGAGATCAAATAAACGTCAAAGTTGAAACTCAATAAAGTTTACCTATGAAAAGTTATCGGTTTCAGAAAAAAATACATTACATATTAGGACTATTATGTAATTTGAACTTTATATATTATGATACGCACCCCAACAGACAAAAGAAAACAAAATTGTGATCATAAGCTCGTGGAATTTAGTACAATGGAACCTTTATTAATAGGTAATATCATCCGTTGTTTTGTAAACTGTGGACATCACGACCCATTGAGATGTTAAAACGACCTATACCTACCTACCTAGTTAGTACATGCTTTTATCGAGTGGTTGCAGTTTTTTATCAAGGTGAGCGAAGGGCGGAGTAGGAAGTGGAACCGGTAGAGATTACCGCAAAGTCTACGTCGGCGGCGACATCTACGAGCACCTAATTAGAAAAAAGTTGTTTTTCGAGATCACAAGCCTGGTAGGCTATGGGAATGGGTCTAAGCGGCCTAGCTTAGCTAATTACATAATAAGATACCGATATGAGTCCTTGGTGCAAATCTTCTATGTTCTATATATTCATCAACACTTGTGAAACACTTTCGTGACTGACTGAATTGAACTTTGGATAGAATATTCCTTGATACCCTAGGGTGCACTAAAAAGGCTCTTTCGAAAATCCATCCCACCAAGGAAATAGGAGGAGTAGGAATCCAGTCGCTCAACAAATCAAACATCGTACTGTGCTTTGCGCGCTTCAATTAAGCTGTTATGTTGATAGACTTTATGTTCATGATCTATTTTTTTACGCTAGAGGAGGCAATTGAGCGTTACCATAAGTAAATAAGTTTTTGATAATAGGTATATAAGTTCAATTTTTTAAGGACAATAAAGCCTATTGTAACTCATGGTAAGGGTGCTGATGTGAAGTGATCACCACCGCCCATGGACACCTGCAACACCAGGAGAGGAATCGCAGCTGCGCTGACGGCCTTTGAGTAAAGAGTATGCTCGTTTCTTGAAGGTCTCCAAGCCGTAGTCTTTTTAATTGCAGCGGCGGCGGCGCTCCTTTGCTAAGGGAATCACCAGCAATCCAGATAAAAATAACTTACAAGCTGTATTAAATAAGTGCTAATGAGATAATCGCTAAATTAAACGCGCCGTTAATTATGTCAGCACGATTGCGCGTTCAATGGCGCGTGACCGGCGCACGCGCATCGCGCCTGTCGATGCGTCTGCGCTTGGGGTTTCCCAAATTTTAAGTTCGAAGTGCGTTAGCTCTGTCTTACACGAGTCTTGTTCAATTGAAGAGTGACAAGGATACTGAGTGTATTGATTCCTCTATTTCGTTTTGTTTCAAGTGCTATGTTTATGAGTGTCGAATAAGGCCTGTTGCTAGATTAAGTCATGTCACTGGTTTCAAGTAACTAGTTTAGTGGAAGAGTTTAGTTTGAAAAGTATGCTAAGCGTATGAAACGCTTTGAAATGTTAATAAGATGCTTTAATTCTATTGTTTGTGTAGTCTTACTTCCTGTTTTTCTTGCGATTCGTCCTAATGGATAACCTATTAATTCGTTGAACTTTTAAATACCTAATATAAACTCATACCATTAAAAAATTCAAATAAATTGATACATAATTTCAAAATATGTTGTTTTTAAATTATTTAAATATGAATAGAAAGCTTGAGCCTACTTTTATAAAATTAACAAATCCTTTCCGCGTTCTCATTAATAAATCTAATGAATGGTGGAAATTTTAATGCCGATAACTGCAATCTTTGGTACAGCAACAAATTACGGCCGGTCGCACCCGGGCCCGGGTGATAATTTATACCGTAATTAAGCCGGTCACGGCGCCGGCTGAGCTCATTAAATATCCGGATTAAGCCGGGTAAAAATGCTTGATAGTTAAGGGTGAGAGGCTGTGCTTGAGAGAGCTAGGGCTGTGCTAATGATTATATTGTTTAACGGCATCTAGGCCGAGACTCCGTCTGTGTAGGCCTGTTTATGACGTTCGGATACCTTAATTTTTTTGGGGTGAACGGTTCTCTGTGGGTTGGTGATTTGTGTCTTTTTGTTTTATTGCATAAATAAGGCAATCGAGCATGATGGAATCTGAGACCCATAGACGAGAATCTTAAGACTGCGTTGCGTTGTTGAAGTTATTTATTTATTTCATTTCAATATTCTTTTACAGTTTACTCTACTTCTCTGTCTACTAGCGCTTAGGACAAGACCATCATAGCTGAGAAGAAGCGCCGCCGCGCCGTAAGAAACTCCAGAACAATCCTTTGAGTACAACAAGACTATGAACCGTCATATTAATATTAATCTACTGTTGACGGGTTTGACGTGGTGTCAGGTAGAACTACAATATTTTAATGCATTCATTTCCATAATAAATTAACTGAAGTAGTTTTCAAGTTACCCTTTCCAGCACTTAAAAAATATTTGAAAAGGTCGTTAATGTCTAAAGCGTATTATAGGGTCGAGGACTATCTAACAGACAAAAATGCATGGCCTACACCCGAAACTTAGTCAATAATAATTTGTTCAAATGCAAAAGCTTTATCCTGCTTTTTCTTGTCTGGGGGACACCGTTGATGCAGGAAATATATCGAAACTTTTATGTGGTCATCTTGCACCATCTCATATTCACATATACAGGGTTATTGGTAAGTCGACCTATTCCCGTTAGGAGGTGATAGGGGTGACTATTTGCGATAAGTTTGACCCCCATATGCATTATGCAAAAGTGAACCATTTTTGAGTTATCGCGTTTATTAGTTTTTTTTTTAATTAGTCGGAAATTCAACTTGAAAAATTTATTATAAAAAAAGTATCAATTTAAATCTTTTTTTTTCTTCTGATTTACAAAACCGATTAAACATTGGTTATTTCTCAATATTAAAACAATAATTATCCGTCCAAATTTAAAAAAGCGAGACGGAAAACGAAATTTTTTCTATATTTTTTGCGAACGCTTTCCACTAAAATGCCTTAAAAACAAAAAAAAACGTTATGAAACTTGGCTTGCAGATTATTTTAAAAACTTAACTGTTTTCTTAGCTCTCCAAAAACGCATAATAAGTAGAAAATTATTCAAAAAAAACCTGAAAAAATAATCATCACAAAGGAAGCGGGCGGAAACAAAAGTCACAAATGCAACTTCAAAAATTGAAATTAAAAAACATACCAAATTTAAACCATACATTTTTTATTTGCTTTGGACAAGATGAATTTGTTGTTCCTATGCAAAATTAAAAAAAATATTATTTGAGAATGCGAGGCCTAAAACTAAAAAATACATGTTTTTTTATCAAACTCCAACATAAAATACACGAAAACAGAAAAATTTACCAATACATTTGGCGTGCAGATTACACATAAAACATTGACCTTTTTCCAGCTTTCTAACGAGCTATTAAAGCAACAAGGAAGTCACGTCCGAACAAAACTTAAAATTAACTAACTAAATCTATCAACACTAACTGTTATACTCGTAAACACAAATAACAACATTAACTTATGTAAAAAGTTACAAAATTAAAACTAATAAACAATTAAAATTGAAATAATCAGGATTTTTATAGTTCATTTTCAAAATGGCTACCTCCATTTCTTATTCTCACATAAGTTAATGTTGTTATTTGTGTTTGGTGATGGACTCCTTTTTCCGCACTTAGCCCGTGTATGTCGGGCCATTGTGTTATTTGTATAACACACGAGTACGAGTATAACAGTTAGTTTTGATAGATTTAGTTAGTTAATTTTAAGTTTTGTTCGGACGTGACTTCCTTGTTGCTTCCTTTGTGATCAATTCTTTCCAGCAATCTTTAACAAATCTCATTTTAGTTTTAATAGCTCGTTAGAAAGATGGAAAAAGGTCAATGTTTTACGTGTAATCTGCACGCCAAATGTATTGGTAAAAAATTCTGTTTTCGTGTACATTATGTTGGAGGTTGATAAAAAAACATGCATTTTTTAGTTTTCGGCCTCGCATTCTCAAACGTGTACAGATAATATTTTTTTAATTTTGCATAGGAACAACAAATTCATCTTGTTCAAAAGCAAATAAAAAATGTATGATTTAAATTTGGTATGTTTTTTAATTCTAATTTTTGAAGTTGCATTTGTGACTTTTGTTTCCGCCCGCTTCCTTTGTGATGATTATTTTTTCAAATAATTTTTACATAATTTTCTACTTGTAATGCGTTTTTGGAGAGCTAAGAAAACAGTTAAGTTTTTAAAATAATCTGCAAGCCAAGTTTCATAACGTTTTTTTTTGTTTTTAAGGCAATTTAGTAGAAAGCGATCGCAAAAAATATTGAAAAACTTTCGTTTTCCGTCTCGCTTTTTTTAAATTTGGACCGATAATTATTGTTTTAATATTGAGAAATAACCAGTGTTTAATCGGTTTTGTAAATCAGAAGAAAAAAAAAGATTTAAATTGATACTTTTTTTGTAATAAATTTTTCAAGTTGAATTTCTGACTAATTTAAAAAAAAACTAATAAAAGCGATAACTCAAAAATGGTTCACTTTTGCATAATGCATATGGGGGTCAAACTTATCGCAAATAGTCACCCCTATCACCTCCTAACGGGAATAGGTCGACTTACCAATAACCCTGTATAAGTAGTTGATTCTATTTTATTTTATTTTATTCTTTTCTATCTTTCTCTCCCGTATGATTTTTGGCATGTTTTCCTGCTGAACTACTGTTATTTGATATTATATTTAATTTAATAATTGTAGCTTTATATAATACTAGACTAAGTTGTACCATTGTAATATGAAATATGAAATATGTTTAAAAATGACTGACTGCTGAGTTTCTTGCGGCGTTTCTTCTCAGCAGTGGTCTCCACTTGGGAAGCGCTGGTAGTATCTTGACGTGTAAAAGTGCCCGAGCGGCCTACTTACTGAATAAATTTATTTTATCTTTTTTTTTTTTAATGCTGCAACAATCACTTTAAACTGCGATTTGGTAGAAACTGAACAAAAGTTGAAAGCAGAGGCCAACTAATAGGATCCTGTTGACACAATTTGTGCGCGGAACCGTTAAGAATGATGGACGTGTGTGTGGGTAGCTCATTATTCCTTGGTGCAATTTAAGTACATTATAATATTACATTTATGAATAAATGAACTAAACTAAACTATAGTGTAGCGCATTGGTGAAACTTTGTCAGCGACAGAACTAAAGTTATTATACGGATATTATCATCTAAGCCTGAAACAACCTGCGAATTCAAACGCGGGTTACAGCCCGGAACACGTAATAATTCAGGATAATGCGGAATCGCATTAATCTCCCAATCGTAACGCAATAACGGTAAATCATCGGCCATTACCGGCTCGTTGCCGAAATTAGCGATCGGATCCGGTCTGTAAGTTTGCATGAGGACCAGGGGAATATGACCATGTGCGGCTTTGGGTAGCCCGCTGATTTGTCATGAAGCAAGGGCGGCCTACGCTTACTTGGTCCTTGCCAAATTTTACAAGTCACGTCAGATTAGTAGTAGGACCTGGTGAAGGGCCCGTTTGAATCGCTACCACCGACTTATTCCCTGACCTGAAGCCTTTAAAAGCAGCTATGTTCACCTGATCACCAATTGTGTGCAAGATGGACGATGCAGATGAGAAAGACCAAGACGGAGATGGGATGACTTAAAAGCATTTCTCAACAACTGGGCAGAAAAAGCACAATACAGGGATTCGTGTAGATCTTGCCCAGCAGTGCGGGACACGCCAATAGACTAAAAAAAAAACATTTTACCACGGCGGTAACTTACGATTTAGCATGGATAGTTTCTACCCGACTGCCGAATAAAAAAGGTAATGTTTTGTAAGTATGATCTAGCACCTGCACCTGCGCTAGAAGCTGAAACTGCCCGAATTAATTGGCAGTAAATATCGGCCATATTGTAGCCCAAAGGCAGGTTTCATTGCCCGCATGCTTTTCGTAATACATTGCGTCGTTGCAATAGCTCTTGGCTCAAAAATGTTAAAACAACCCGTCAATGGATTGCTACAAGGATTAACTACTAATGAAACAGTCTTAATGAGCTATGGAAATCAGGCTAAGGTTTTTAGCAACTATTCATTTATGGGAAACCTTATATTATGTGCATAAAATGATTAATTAGATCAGTAAGTATATTTTGCATGTTTACCGCCCTTAATGCATTTCATTAATAGATTATTTGTTTTTGCCTTGGTATAAAATATGTAACTATTCATTTTAAGTATAGTATTGGAGGCTATAGCTCTTAATTAGCTGTTGGCTCAGTAAATCAAGCATTAATTATTTAAATATTCAATATTTATTTCACAGAAGCCAAATAAAAATAAAAAACATTTTTATAAAATAAATAATCAGTAGTGTACTGTACGTGTTTGAAATGAATTATTAGTACTGGCAACACGGTGAACAAGATAAATGTGGCAACACGGCGCCCTCAATGTCCGTCGGTTCAACGCATGTTAACACAAAAGGTATGTAGTTTCTGTCTTTTAAGTATTCAGTGATATATTGTTCACTTCAAAGATGATTTCCAAAGTAATTAATTACTTATTTGTGTGGGAATACGACGATGTGGACATACCCAGTAATGTCTATAAATTGAAAAATACCTCACAATTTCAAATTTGAATATGCGTTTTTTTATAAATAGTACCTAGCTATTTGTATTTGTAAACAACGAAACAGGATAGGCATATGACTGACTTAAAGTGATCTGATAAGAGTAAATACTGTCATCTAGCTAAAATAAACGTATATACCTACATACAGGGAAGATAAATATACCGTTCTCAATCTAATGCCCTCGTAACATTGAAATACCTTTCAAAAGGCCCCGTAACAAACATGTTCCAATATTCCGATTTAAATTAACGACATTTTGCAGCGGCCGTTTAAAGAATAGTCGCATATGTTAGGAGCAAGCTCTCGTAACTTGTAGGTTATAAATTATGAATAGATGACAGCTGTCAAATTCGACCTATTAAATTTCAAGTAGTTACTATATATAGTAACATTCTGTACCAAGGCCTGGACAAACCCACAGTCGACACCTAGCTATTATTTGTTTAATCAGTTGATACGGTCCCGCACACGACTGCGCAAACAGGCAAACAAACAGACTGACACACAGTAACTGGCCGCGCCGGGTTACGTTTGCTTAGCGCATAGCTTCTTTTCTTTATTTTTGTGTGTTTCGATTATAGAAGTAGCGATGCTGTGGGAATTGGGAGAAGTGTCACTAGTTTTTAATATTGGTTTGTGGAAAGAGAAAGGCGTAGTTTGCGTTTATTATTTAATCTATAGCAAATATCAAGATTGTTTAATCCCGGGTGACTACAGGGTTCTTGATATTTTTCACCTTTTTTAATGGCATAGAGAAGGCAAACGAACACACATGCCACCTTATGGTAAATGGGATTTGAGACCAAAAGACATTAGTAACCTCAAGACTACAATCTTACGACTGCAATGCTAAAATTGCTAATACGTTGCGAATACCTCTGCTAGTAATTTCACCGGTGGTTTTATCCCCATAACGGAACTCTCAATGCGATTGATGGTAGGTTAAGGCATAATAATGTTGTGATTTTTTAATATTACGCTATATATATTTAGATTTTAAGTAAGTACCTACATGTTTTGACTATTTAATTTAGTACTTCACCGTAAATCAGCAATAGTGCTTTATTTACTGATAACAGTATTGTATAGAAAAACATTTAACTTTAATAAGATTGTCATGATAACAACGATTGGTTGAAATTAGCAAGTATGACCTATGGCGGTCGAGAATAGGCTATTTATAGGGTAGAATGTTATTTTAAGGGCGTTCTTTTTTAACTGTGCAACTGAGTTAGACTGGAATAGAAGGATTGTGAGAAACTCTGGATTTTATTACAGTTAGATGGTGGAAGTGTCCCGGACGGACCCGGCACTTATTAAACTTTTAACTGATGATCATAATTATATTCTACCTCAGATCTCTAGGTTTGTGTAACGAAATATATGCGATAGCTTGGACATCTACACAGAGGTGTGTATAGGGAACCAAAGGCATTACATACCTACATAAGTACATTACATGTGATCCCGCAACTGTGGGCTAGGCGTGTAATCAACATCTAATCAACTTTGAGTAAATTCTACACACTACACTGAATTATTGATTTCTAGGGTTAGGAATTTAAATTGCTACTTGATTCTATCCTGGTATTGGTAACCATTTCAGTCAGACTAAGAAAATTTGACGCAAGATATTAGAGAGATTACTGGTAATCAATATTTTATCTTTAACTTATTGATCAAGCAAACCTCAAATCAAAACGACATTAAGCAAACATGCTTCCCGATTGAATTTGAATGATAATTGTATGCGTTTAGAATTACAGCCAGCGTCACACTAACCGCGAGTTACGACTCATTAAATTAATATCTGCTTTCGTAAAGGTGTCTCAAACGACAATTTACTGCATTATAGATCATAAATAACACATTTATTTTATAAGCGACAAATAGGTACGGAGTCTGAATGGAACCTATGAAATATTTATAGGTTATGCCGAAGTGGTTTGGCGACTAAATAATATAACCGTTAATACGAATTATTATTCAAAATACGGTGAAGCAATCGTAAATAATTCAACGATAGATACGTATGTTCCGACAACTTTCATATTGATAAATAAAAATTAACTCATAGATTCTACCGTCAGTTTTTTTTAAGCTATGCCACCCGCTGTGACTGACAAAAGTTGTATTAGCTGTGAGTATAGAGGGTGCTTGCACCGTACGGATCAGTGTTGCCAGGTAATTATTAAGGATGGAGGTAATGGTATAAATAATTCAATCGATTGTGGCTAATTAGTATTCGATGTGCGAAGAGACGTGGCGACTCGGATCCTGGGTTTGCAGAAATGTCTGTTTTTATATCGCTTTGCTAAGCTGTTACGTGTTATTCAATATTTGATAACTTTTTCCTTATTACCAAGTTTATCATGCAGTATGCATAAAGCTTTTAAGTAAGAATGGCGATGTTACAATCTCTTGAATAAATGTAAACCCTGACCAGAAAAATAAAAAACTTCATTTTGCGGAAATTATATTAACTGTAATTTTTATTGTAATTAACGAATCACCGATAAAAAAAGGTTCAGTGTCAAACCCGTTAGAGGTTTTTAATATATGTGGTCAGGCTTTAAGTAAAGTCAGTACAAAGATAATAAATTAAGGTGCAAAGGGGTTTACATTATATCATTGTACGCGATTGTACATTTCTGTATTTGTTAATTGCCTTTACAAATACACGGAGGTTCATCTTTGTTTCATTGTCTTATGAGCGTATGAGTCATCAGTGAATAAAACATACGAGTGTTAACGGTCACTTTTTAGCACCTTGAGTAAAACCAGCAATCTCGTTGTAAGTGTTAAAATGCATTTGCAAGGATCATTTTAAAATAATACCTCCATAGAATCTGATGTGTTTTTGCTGTCGTATTTTTTAAATCTGACGTAATGAAGTTTCAATTTGCGGTATCACAGATAATTTCGCAAGGTGTGTCGACTAAGGCTCGTCTCGTCGTCTTTTTCTATCGTATGTTGTAAGTAAGAGACGGATATTCTCAACCGACCCTAAAGCAGTTTAGTAACAAGTGTTTGATAATAAAATGTTTATATCGTCGTAAACCGCGTGTAAAAACAAAAGTTGGAAAATGACGCGTAGGCTGGCGGCCATCTTCATTTCGAAACAAAACACACTTTTAAATTTCATAGGTTCTACCGTATTCTACCGTCACTTTTATATACATTTTTCGTTTTGGTTTAATATATATCGGTTTATAAATATGTAAAGAAACCTTTTTACCCGAGGATATTTGAGGATAATATTATTTAAACAAGAATATAACCTGTCCGAACATTGTAAAAATATTATGTAGTAAAAACGTTTGAATACAGAGCGTAAAATACATTTTTAAACTTAAAATCCAACGCAAATACGACGTTCATGACTTCATGAATAAAAATAATCGGATAATAGCATTCGAATACGGACTGACCCAGCAAATATGGCGGGGGCTTAATATAATGCAAACAATATCGTTTTAACGCTGTTGCAAATGGCGTTTTGTTACAACCGGCCAGTCGCATCAAAATACGTTTTAAAATACGTTTCATTCCACGCAGATTCGAATGATATGTATAATGTATGGTAATGCTGTCGTAAAAACTCGAGTTATAAAGTATGCACCAATCTTTGCCAAAACGGAACTTTATTGACTTGTTTTACGATGTTTTTAAGCTGAAATAAGATATAGAGTGTTACACTGATTTGTAGGGGGCCTTTCCTTTAATTTATGTAAGTATTATTAAGTGCGAGACATGCTTTTGAACAAAAGTGAGGTCCATTCCGAGTTCTTAAAGAACCAACTGACAATGGTATCGTGACAACAAAGCGACTGTTGACTTAGGGAGAGTCCGGGAATCGCTGACTCGTATAGGTAAGTGATTAGAAGTTAGCGTTTTTCGGGTGTAACGGTAAATTCACTTACCTACTTAACAATGATTTAGAACAAAATAGAATACACAACGAATGAAGAGATTAAATAACATATAAAAATGTGATGTAAACGCAAGACCGGAATTATTTGGCAGTAGACCACCCGGGTAAAGTGGTGGCTGTCAAAAGTAAAATAATGACGTTTGGTTTGGTGACCATTAACTGGCGCGCCATTTATCGGGTGTGATCGAACAAGATTGAGTGGACGAGCATTGCATGGGAGGTTTTATGATTGAACGTTCCGTTTTACAGATAGTTAAAGCCGTTTAACCGATAAAACTTAAGACCATAGCAGCAGTCTTGTGAATTACATACTCTTGACAATATTAGGTGTATTTTTGAGTACTTAAGTAAACGCGCTATGTAGCCAATGTGAGAAGAATTTGCAGCTGTTTTGTTTTGTGTAGAGAAAAATGCGGTCAGCGGGACCAGAAGTTAGTAACAATGTTGGTTTAACTTTTGGAATGTTTACGTTTAAGCGTAAAAGAGAAAAAGGGACACGGTGTGTTAAATTGTTTTAGTCAGCAATTCAGAATTATCTACACGTAAATATTGAAGTGTTTGATTATACACATTTAAAATAAAAATTGGTTTAGTCATTTTCCGTTTGGCTCCCTGATTTCCATCTAAAGTGAACCCGATATCGAGTTTCTGGTGCACTTTGACATTCACAAGATGTTTAGGGATGATTTTGACATTGATTAGTTTCCGTGTCACGTACTCGTACGTTTTGACAATGTAGCAACGAGTTTTTTTTGGTCTGTGGAGCGCGGGAGGGTAGGACGCTTGAATTATCTGGTAGGATTAAAATATCTTTTGTACAGTTATAGTATAGGTGTACAGTAATAATTGTATATATATGTTATTTAGTTGTATGATTAAGTGTTATTTTGTATAATTGTAGTTATATTCCTGTTTAATTTAAAAGTTGTATTTCGACAACGGCAATGGTGGGGCCGTAATGGCGGGTAGTTCCAACCTGCCATGCGGCCAACTCTCGGGGAATCTAGATTTTTTGGAGTCCCCTCTGAGTCCACCTGATATTGATAAAGCGGCCTCTTGTGTCCCTATGGATGATGAATGTATCGTAGATGATTCTGTAAATATTGTAAAATCGAATCTTTCTAAGAAGAGGCCGTCTCATGAGGCAAATTGTAGCGATAATGAATTACCGTCTAAAACTGTTAAAATGAATGCCACGTCCCAGCCTCTCATAACTAGGCAATGCTACATTCAGGAAGATAATGGTCCATTCATTGTCCACATCGTTAAGAAAAGCTCGGATTTGAATGGCGGAACATTAAATGCAGTTAAATTTGGGCAATTTTTAGTAGCACACGGAGTTGCTCAAATTAAACAAGAGGGAATTAAAAAAATAGGTCGGAATAGGCTGTCTGTTGAATTTACCTCGATGTCAGCAGCAAACACGTTTTTGAGTAGTCATGCCTCAGATAACATATACTCGGTTTTTATTCCCACATTTAATGTTTGTAAGATATGTGTAATTCGTGGGGTCCCTAAGGACTTATCAAATGAGGAGATTATTGCCAATATCTCAACGTCCGATGGTTTTGGTAGAGTGATTAAAGTCCGGCGACTTAACGCCAAACGGAAAAATGACATAACGTTGGCAATGGAGTGGGTTCCTACTGAAACTGTAGCTCTAACTGTGGATGGTCAAAAGTTACCTCCCCGAGTATATTTGTTTCACAATGCTTTTACAACCCAATCGTATAACTACCCGGTAATTCAATGCTTTAAGTGCTGTAGGTTTGGTCACGTACTATCGCAATGTAGGTCACAGCCCCGGTGTTCAAAATGTGCTCAGCCTCATACAGGTAAAGAATGTCTGGTCCCGGAAGAAAGAATTTCTTGTTTGAACTGTTCAGGGTCCCATGCCGCTACTGACAAAAAATGCCCCGAGTTCGATCGACAAATTAAAATTAAAGTGGCGATGACTGAAAATTCAATATCTTTCATGGAGGCTTCACAACTAATTCCCTCTTCCAGACGGTCGTTTGCTGAAATCACCAAATCGGCTCCTAGTCCGATTTCTTATAGGAAAACAGTGACATTACCACGAAAGGTTCACGTTCCCCTACAGCCAGGATATGATAAGAGAGCTCATCAAGATATTATTAACAGTTATAACTTTCCTTCTTCTCGTAATGGCTGTGCTTTGCAATCCTCAGAGGATAGCAACCAATCTTATAGCGAATCAACATCAGGCCAGTCGCTTGGACACAGTGACCATGCGTATATTGATGGACAGATTAATGAAAAGGTACTTGACTCTCTTTTGGATACTGTTATTATGCTTCTTAATCTCGATAGAATACCGCCCAACGTTGCTATAAAAATTGAATCGCTTTGTAATATTCTAAATAAAAAACTTCAAAATGCATACAGCCGTTCAATGGAATGCTCGTAGTTTAAACAATAAAAAATATGAATTGTCCTTTTTATGTAATAAATATAATCCGATAATTTTTTCTATTGCGGAAACTTGGCTGAAACCTCAACGTTTTTTTAAATTTCCCGGCTATTCAACTCTGCGAGACGACAGAGTTGATGGATGGGATGGCGCTGCTTTGATTGTCAAAAATAATATTCCTTTTTCACCAATTCCCCTCCCATCACATTCAAATAGTATCTTTATTGTGGCAGTTCGTATTTTTGACGTATCGTATGTGTCAGTCTATATCCCGTACCCCTCTCACATAGTTTTGTCAGAATTTCATTCTATTATAAAAGATATCCCTAAACCTATTATAATCATGGGTGACTTAAATAGTCATCATATATCTTGGGGTTCCTCTTTATCAGATAATAATGGAAACAAATTATTATCTATCATGGACGATTTAGGATTATGTTGTTTAAATGATGGAAGACCTACTAGACGTACTGCTCCTTATCAAAACGCCTCTGCGGTTGATGTTTCACTATGTTCTTCTGAATTAAACACAAAATTAGAGTGGAGTATTTTAGCTAATTCTCATAACAGTGATCATTTCCCAATCGTTATAAAATTTCCGTTAAATAATAGCCTAGGTCCGTTTCTTTCTCCTTTACAGAAGTATAGATTATCTAAAGCTGATTGGGATTCTTATAGTTCTTCTTTAGAATCAAGTATCGATAACGTGTTCGATTCAGAAGTTAGTATAAAGGATACTCAAGACCTTCTTGTGAATTTGATTCATAAATCGGCAGTAGAGGCTATCCCCTTGAAAAACCTTAATGCCCGTCGCTCCCCTTCTCAGCCATGGTGGGACTCTGAATGCTCTGATGTAGTTAAGGAACGCAATCAAGCTGAACTTAATTATGTTAGGGACATGAATTTAGAAAATTATATAAAATTTAAAAAAGTTAGGGCTAGATGCCGCAGAACTCTCTCAATTAAGAAAATGGATGGTTGGAAATCCTTTTGTGAATCTGTTTCACCTAGTACTCCACCTTCAGTTGTCTGGAAAAACATTAGAAGATTTCGCAGGGGCTCTGTGGCCTCTATTCCTGCTTCTTCTCTAGCATGGACTAATAACTTTATTAATAAATTGGCACCACCAATGGTTCCATCGTTTGATGACTTACCTTCAATATACTCCTTTGATTCATCAGACCATATGCTTGATAAAGAATTTAACTTAAATGAATTAAAAACAGTTTTCTTCTCATTAAAGGATTCTTCCCCTGGCTTTGACGGTATTGTATATTCTTTTCTTGTTAAAGCAGGTCCTCGCTGCCATAACTATTTTCTGAACCTTGCTAATAAAATATTTAATTCAGGTGATATCCCTCCATCATGGAAATCACAAATTATAATACCTATTTTAAAGCCAGGAAAAGACCCAGAAGTTCACTCTTCCTACCGCCCAATAGCTCTGTCATCTGTTCTTTGCAAGATTGTGGAACACCTATTAAAAAATAGATTGGAGTGGTTTTTGGAACATTCAGGTGCCCTGGCAATAAATCAATTTGGTTTCAGAAAAGGTAAAAGTGTAACTGATAGTCATTGTCTTTTATCCACAGATGTAAGGATAGCTTTTACTCAAAACCACTCGGTTGTTGCTGCTTTTTTAGATATTTCTGCTGCATACGATAATGTACTGCTCTCGGTACTCAGTAGCAAATTGCGCCAATTGAGTATTCCTGAGAAAGTAGTCTGTTTTATTAAAAATCTTATGTCAGGCAGAGAGATCTGCTTATGCGTAAATTCAAATGAAGACATGAAGGGTTTGGTTTGGAAAGGAATCCCTCAAGGGTCAGTTTTAAGTCCTTTATTATATAGTATATATACATCCGATCTAGACCAATCTATTAATCAACACTGTACTATCCTGCAATATGCGGATGACATAGCTATCTACGCACAGAATCGAAACATTGAAGAGGCTGCTAATTTTGTTCAGAACGCACTAGACTCGCTAGGTATGTGGTTAGAGACCCGTGGATTAGATCTGTCACCCACCAAGAGTTCTATTCTAGTTTTTACTAGGAAGCGCAGCCTTCCTACATCCTTAAATATAAATTATAAATCTCAGGCTATTCCAATTCAAGTAAAGGCTAAGTTTTTGGGGGTAGTATTTGACTCTAAGTTGTCAGGTTCTGACCATATTAATCATGTAGTTGGCAAATGTGAAAAAAATATAAATATTCTTAGATCTCTCTCTGGTGCTTGGTGGGGGGCACATCCCTACACCCAGAAACTTTTATACAATGCCTTAATTAGATCACATTTAGATTTTGGATCTATTATATTGGAACCTAGCATGAAAGCTGACCTTAAAAAATTAGACAAAATTCAATCAAAGGCTCTTAGGTTAGTAACAGGCGCAATGAAATCATCTCCCATTCGGGCCCTTCAGGTTGAATGTTCAGACCCCCCTCTACATCTACGTAGACAGTATTTATCCAACAGATTCATTTTCCGTTTATCTCAACTAGAAAATCATCCCCTTAGTCCAAAGTTAGAGCTGTTGAAAAATATGACAGAAGAAACACTGTTTTGGTCTAGAAAATCAAAGCCAAATTTAGTTAATAGTCTTTACTGTTTACAAAACATTAAATTACCTATTGTTACTTTTAGTAAACTCCCTATATATACAGTTCCTTTTCAGGCTCTAGTTTATCAGCCAAAAGTGGTTAACTTAGGTATACAAAAAAGCTCATCAACAGTTATTAAAGATGTTTTTGATACAATCAGCGAAAGGTGGCAGAATTGGGATTTAATTTATACAGATGCATCAAAACTCAATAACAATCAATGTGTTGGGTGTGCCTTTTATCATGAAAATTCTGGTACCATTCAGCGTTTTCAGTTACCAACTATATCTTCTATCTACACAGGTGAAGGCTCCGCAATTTTACAGGCTCTTAAATATATCAAAGAACATAATCTGACAAAGTCAGTAATCTTTTCAGACAGCCTTAGTTTTATACAAGCTATCTCACATAATTCTCTTAGGAATTCTGCTAAATCTGCTCTAGTATGCTTAATTAAAGAATCTCTCTTTTCGTGTCATTTATCTAACATGGAAGTGATATTAGCATGGATCCCAAGTCACAGGAACATAAATGGTAATGAAGTAGTTGATAGGGCAGCTAGAGCTGCAGTTCTGGATGGAAGTCGGTCTATATATCACATTTATCATAATGATCTGGCTTTAATCTCCTCATCACTCCTATTTAAATCCTGGTCAGATATCTGGGGAAAAAACAATAATTTACAATACTATAGGATTCAAAGAGATATCCCATCAAAACCATGGTTTTTTAAATTTAAGTTTAAAAAAAAAGTAACAAGTACATTAATCAGACTTCGTTTAGGGCATGTCTGCTCTCCAGAATTTTTATTTAAAATAAAACTAAGAGATAGTCCAATGTGTGACTGTGGTGCCGAGGTGGGTTCAATTAATCATATATTTTTCAATTGTCAATTAAATCAGTTTTGTTTATATACACAACTTATTAAGCACAAGTTGGAGCTTCCATCTAATGTCACTACTATTTTGGCAAATTTTGAGAAAGTTTCTGTACAAATCTTAGCTAAACATATAGATAGGAATAGTATTCTATTGTAAAAATATTACCTAACATTATATTTCTGACACCTTTTAAGTTTAGCTTTAAGAATTATTATTGTAATTTCTCTCTTGGGGTTATGTATGCGCTCCACAGCATATCGCAAACTACAGAGACCATAAATTCGTTGTAATAAGACCAGCATTCAACAGACTGACAGAAACAAAACGTCAGTCGCCGATGTCCGATTACTGCGATTCTGACAGTGGCTAAATAAGCCACCTGACTCGACATTGGCTAAGTGCCTTGCAGCAAGAGCCACAACACAAGAAAAAAAAAAAAAAAATGTAGCAACGAGACGAGAAAAATGGACTGTCATGGGTTCATGACAATTACCTCGTTCCTTTTGCAAACTTTTGTAAGAATAATCGTCACATGAACGAATTAATCGTCATTAACTGACTCTGAATACGGCCTAAATAACATCAAATGTGTATAGATCCCGGACGTTACAATTAGTGGCGGTTAAAATACCTCTGTACCGTATGCAAGCTACTTTTTAACCGACTTCAAAAAAGGAGGTTCTAAAATTGTCTTTTTTTTAATTCTTTTAGTTAAGCTCATTCGCGTGTTCGCTCGTGGGTCTCGTGACAGATGATGCCGATTGGCGCACGCCCGTAATTGGACTGCAGCAAATATCTCGGGCGAGCCGATCGGCCGCCACACGGGCGCTTTGCATTTTTCTGTGTGGGGTTCCATGGGGAAATACTCAGTTGAACTTTCAACAGCAGGAGCTCGAATGCGACAAGGTTTGATATGAGTACGACGCATAAGCTGCAAACTCATTGAGGAATTGAAGACACGCCGCGGAGGTAATACCTGAGGGTACCTATGTCGTATTTTTAGTTGGCTGCACTTACAACATACGAGCATTCTGCCTAGTAAAATCAACTTTCCTGTGGCTAGCATAAGCTAACGACTCTGTTAGAGATACAGTCAAGGAATTAAATTTGTCATCCACCTTAGTTCCAAAATCAATCTAACATTTTACAGCAATAAGTTTGAGTTTCCTACCAATTACAAATCGCTTGGCATCGCTAATGACAATGACCTCTTCATGCAGATTTTCTTCGAAATGGGTAGCCAACGTCCGTGACTGTACATCTAAGGACTCTCAGACACACGCATACACCCTAGGCAGATAGCTATGTGTAAAGGCTCGTAGGGCCAATTTCTTTTTAGGCAGTCTTGCACTTGGCTTACTTGGTGGTAAGTGATCACCGTCGCCCATGGACACCTAAAGGTGCGCTGCCGGCCTTTTAAGAAGGTGTAGGCTCGTTCCTTTAAGGTTTCCATCTTGTACCGGTCCGGAAATACCATTTTTATCAATAATGGCCTGAAGTTAAGTGAGAATTGCTAAGATTACGTAGTAAAAACCACTTTGGGTTTTAACCGTAAACTGCAGTAATTAATGTCTTATTTTTTCACTGTAGAAGCAAACGGTGTGGTCGTATTTATACCAGAAGTAAAACTTGCGTTGTCTCCTATAGCTCAGCGGGGTGCGGTTACCGCAAATTATAAAAAGTACCCATTCTGTAGTTTTTGTCAACTGAGCTGCCACACACGATCACTTCATTTAGGTTGCTGGTTGTTTGAACCGCGCTACAGGAGTTGGAAAAGTACGGGCCAAATCAAGGCTCCTTTTCGACAATTGTGAGGGTATATAATTCAAATTAATGAGAACATAGTAACGACTAACTCCGTTTTCAGATCAACACTGAGACGCCAATATATTTCATTACCATCGGCTCTTCGCTTAGATGGGGTCACCTGATGTTAAGTGATCACCGCCGGCCTTGGACACCTGCAACACCAGGAGAGGAATCGGAGATGCATTGCCGGCCGTTCAACATATTTAAATGGTGGGATCTCGTTCAAAATACACCAACAAATTGCGTGAAGCATGACGAACACGTAAAGATAAATAAAATCTTTTAAAAAGCTGTCCAGTACGGAATCCTCCGTAGTCTCCAGTGCAATGTGTTGAGCCTCAAGGCTGCAGCTCGTTAGCACTATCAGATGGTCGTTAAAGACGGATGGCTCGGCCGGTAATGTCTCATTCTATTCGACTTGGAATGAGATCACTGTGGTGGACTTTTGATAAGTGTCTGCTGACCAGTATTTAAATTTCAAACTTAATTGATGACTTGATGAGGGGTTTCAGAACTTATGTTCAATGAAATTGATGGATAAACTTTTAGATGTTGCATTTTCTAGAGTAAATTATTAGCAAATCATAAGACAATTTTGATCACTTAAGATGTGCAGGTATATATTGCTTCGTAAGTTTATCAGAACGATTAATTAATTCGTTAAATCGAAATTATCCTTTTCCCGTTCTTGCAGTGAAAATAAATCTTATTTAGTTAATCCTCATCTCTTTCAAAACCAAAACACATCTTTAAATAAGCTCTCTCAATAAATTCCAAGTATTATCATGTCAACAGGTGCGCCCTGTAACTAAATACGTGACATCAAGTGAAAAACGCGGGAACGCGAGTTGACGGGGCTGCCACAAAAAATAAATTTCTTCGAACCGGGGACGCGAGATATTTGTAGTGATAATATTAGTGCGCTTCCCTGAAGCTGCTGAGCGTTGCTGACATATTAATTACGAATAGACGGAGGTATCTCTCCTCGCTTTGGCTGCGTGGCGTTCACGGATATTGCCGACGGTGTGCATGCGTGGTAAGATTATAAAGCAACGGCGCGGTTACTTGTAAGTAATTATTTTTTTAGTAAAATTTAGGCGGGAAGGTTCTAGAGTGACGACCGCGAACCGGGACACGAAGTGTCGGCAGGCCTTTCACAAGGTGGACCGACGATGGCGACGATCTGATAAAGGTCGCGGGAAACTGCGCAGCAGAGGACCGATTGTTGTGGAAGGCCTTAGTCCAGCAGTGGACGTGTTGCGGCTGATGATGATGAACATTTAGGACATTTAAACACCTTACACCTTTTTTTTTTTAATTAGTCATAAAAATATATGTATACATTGTATATTGTCTACGGGACACCGTTTCTGTAGGAGAAAGTATCGAAATTTTGTATGTAGGTCTTGCACTGTCATAGATAAGTATAATTCTGAGTTTTAACACATTTTCCTACTCAATCGACGCTTGAATATATTTTTTATTTTATTTTATGTTAGATTCATTGTTTTATATAATGCTAGGTTAACCGTTACAATTGTATAATATCATAAGTAGTATTTTAAAAAACGACTGACTGTTGAATTTCTTGCGGCGTTTCTTCTCAGCAGTGGTATCTTGCGAAGCGCTGGTAGATTTTCAGTAAGTACCCGTGCGGCCTACTTACTGAATAAACATCTTTTATCTTTTTTTTATCGTGGTAAAAAAGAGTTTGCTAATTTATACACTTAACTTTGCCTTCTAGCTACACCATGATGATGCTCGGCTGCAGTGGACAAATAACGAGTGGAACTTACTACACTTCATTTATTCAAGATTAATGAGTTTATCGAGAATATTAGCTGAAACTATTGCAATGTCCATAATCTATTTGAAGGTTTATTTACATAGTTTCTCTCTAACTAAGATGATATCCAATAACGGTCTTCATTGAATGCGTATTCGACAAAAATATACACAAATAAAAATACAAGACGTTACTCGTTTAACCACCAGCTAGGGAGCATCATAAATATTTTATAAGACATATTAAATATATTCATGCAAAGTAAGGCCACGCATATAACAAGAATGCATCACTCGGAAGATATTTTAAAACTGTTAAGGAGTCATTCAGTAAAACGCCTTGTTCATTTTGACTTGTGTAATAAATAACCTCTCCATCCGTTGTTACAAGTCACAATTGATTTAAAAAACATCTTTACACGCGTATGTTTACGCGGAATTGAAATTTAAACTAAATGGACAACTGAGCCACAATAAGGGCGATCTGTCACAATTGGCAGGTAAATTGTTTGCTTAGGGGCAATTTGAGTTAAAAGCCCATGCCAAATTCCATAAGGCGAGCGCCTGCGCCGTGAAATTGACTGCCCATAAATCTCCCGCCAACGTTAACGACAAAAAACAACATGGCGGCGGATGCGTTCGGATTCATCCACTCGGATGTTTACACAACAGCGGACCCTTCACCATAATGGATCTTTTTTTAGCGAATTTCCTAAGAAACGCCACATTTCGGTTATTGAATTCGCACTCGACTCATTCCCGTGCTTTGTTTCTGTTTTGTTTTGTGTAAACACTCGGTATAGATAAACTTGTCAAATGCAGGCTGTTTACAAACGTTCTGTTTTCAAATTTAAACAAAACGACGTTGATGTATTCGGGTCCGTTGGTGTGCATGCGATATTAACTGCCGGGTCTGGCACAACATATGCCATTACTGGTAAAATATGATGTTTTTCAGCTGAGCAATGAATGAATTAATATCGGGTGCGTTCACATTTCCTCGGTAGCCTGGAGGGTTGCCAATAATACAGTTTTAAGGCGAACTTTCCGCGCCCCGACGGCCATAACTCTGGCCATAAACATCGCCGGGGTGGTAGATAGCAACCTTAGTTTTGCATAAGTTTGCATTACCAGTTCGATGACGCGGTTAGCTAAGTTGATAGATACTCTGCCTACAAGGCAGCGGTTCCGGGTTTGATTCCCGGAAAGGGCAAATATTTGTGTGATGAGTACCTACTGACGAGTGCGAGTTTTTGTTCCAAAGCCTTGAAAAGTTTCTAAACATATATGTATGTATATATGTATGTGCCTAGTTTGGGACTACATCAACTTGTGTAGGATTGTACGCAAAGTTAACCTCATACGTATACATTTAGTTCTGAACTGTCGTTTTGCTACCACATTCGAAGATACCACTAACCTGACTTACCTCGCCAGTCCAGTTCTGCATGCCCTATCGGGAGCGCCATCTAGCGGGCGCCATGGAGCGCGCCAAAAAGACAGTTCGTGAAAGAAAAACATGTCAAGGGACGTCTAGACAAAAAAAGCTGTGCCGTATGGCAGGCGGGCTGCGGTCGCCGGGCGGCGTAATAGCTCACGAAGCTCTTACGGCTGTTCCTCTGTGAGAGCGGAATTGTCCTGTGCGAGGTTCATTTGTTTATTTTTACGTGTCTGAACAACGTGGAGATTATAATGTGGCGGGAATTTACAGCGGGCACGAGTATTAAGCTCTTATGAAAAAGGCGAAGGTTTTTAATTATGTTGGAGAAGCGGTTTTTAACTCGATTGTGTATTTGATGCGACTATATTATAATGAATGCTAAAGGAATGTGTCTGTCTGAAATATATTTAATACCAAAGTATACTTAATACCGGAAAAATCAATAGTTCAAGAAAATAGCAATACTTTTCTCACTACCGGCGAGGATTCCGCCATCACAAAATCTTATTATTCACAACATACCTAAAATTAATTCCTAAACCTCGTAAATTTACGTAGTAAGTCATAACCTAGACTAAATATGCTGATTATCACCGAATGTCGTCATGTATTTGAGTTTAATGCTCTGTACGAAGAAATAAAATAATTCAGGCCATAATGGGTAACTAAGGTCAATAAGAATTTACCGTACAATAATCTTGGGACATTTTAAACTGACCATATTTCAACTGTCAAGTATTCCTGCACATTGTGCGAAATATCTCAAAAACGTATTTTAGCAGAAAGCGAGCCATAAGTCTTAGCGATAAGCACAATACTTCATAACGCGTCTCCATGATTTATACAAGCCAGTGTTTATGTTTCGACTCCTACAGGACAAACTGTGTACATTAGCAACCTTACCATCAAACCAACCCTATTGAAAAACGAACAAAGCTAAAAATGGTGTGAACTAAACGCAAGTGAAAATTTGTCAAAATACAACTTAACAAAGTTAACGGTGCGTTCCACTTCGACTTTATTTAAAGTGCGATACGGTTCTAAATTTGTCTGAGTGGTTGTAGAGTTATGGTTGCGTGGGTGCGCGACAATGGGTGCGCGTGGGCACGCTGCGCATGCGCCGTCTCACCTTGCAGGCCGTTTTATGGCGTGCAGCGATTCTAATTTAGATTGGAGCTGTAAATATTGGAGACAGATGAATCCTACATGACTGGTAAGAACCTGGTATGGTTGTGGTAAGTGTTGTACGTATGATAAACTTCCCTCGCTTCCGCCACATTAATAGTTTCTTCAAACAGGTGCGTCGGTTTAGGGTACTCCTGAGTCTCCTGACCTGGCCCTTTCTTAATACAGTCACGAGCTTTAATTTGGGACCCATTTCAAGAAAAATATGCTTGAAGTCATCAATGTCATTAGAGATGTCAAGTTATTTGTTATGCCATCGTGAAGTTATTTAAATTTGCAGTATAATGACATTCACGAGCATTTACGAGATTACACGATTAATCACGAATACGTATGACGAAGACAGTAGTAGCATTTTTCTTACCACAATCGAATATAGCCGACTTTGTCCGATTAGCAACGAATGAATCAACCTATTCATTGGTCAACACCATGACGAACGTTATTGGCTGTTGCTATGGGTGATTTATCAACGAATTAATCAACCTATTCATTGGTCAACACCATGGTGAACGTTATTGGCTGTTGACTTCCTATTTAACTGTTGGCTAACCCGAAGACCAAGCCTCCCAACCTGACAATAGAGTGATTACACCCAAAGCCAACCAATTACAGGTCTAGAAACAGTAACCTAGCGACGATTGTTATAACATAACGTAACGATAGCTGCGGAAAAATCATAATATATCATGATTGGTCAGGGCCACGAGCTTTAATTTGGGACCCACCACGCCACGTTGATATATATCATTTCAAGATTTTCAAGGGTCGATTCGATAAGACATTTAAATGTCTTAACTTGACATTTCAACCCTATCGAACTGAAGTTTCGACCTTATTGCATTATGAATGAATATAGACGTGTCATCATTCGTTATCAGTCGTTCACGACGATGTCACACGAGTACGCCCGATTTGCATTACATGGCTAAATTATGAGGCTCAACAATCCCGTTTGGTGACTGTAACTTTTAGGAAACTCAACCTTATTGTTGTAGAATGTCAGATTGACTTTTGACCTAAGGTGGGTACCAAATTAAATCTCGTGACTGTACATCCCCTATCTGATCGTGGAACGTTCGCCTTGGCCTTCCCCTTCCAACATTCCCATTTAATCTTGCCTCATATCCATTCCCTCCACATGACCATTCTTCAGCATTACTTTCTTAATCCTGGCCACCTACAAATTTTTAAATCACAACGTTCTCTTAACACTGCTCCTAATCCTATCACTCACGCTTACACAACCCCCACCATACTTCTCAACCCTCTAATTTCTACTGTATTAACTCTACTTTCATGTTTCTTGACAACTTACTTAAAATACTTATATAAAGAAAGGTCTAGAAAAAAATACTCACGGTAATCACACAAATGTTTGCCCATACCGAGAAACCGAACCGGAGACCGATAGTTCACCCGTCACTTCGTATAAACCCTTAACCTATAACCTTAGACTCATCGGTTAATATTCGACGAATTGAAAAGCCACTTGTTTCAGTGAATCATTTAACTCAGCAATCGGACTTTCGGCGTGAAATTGACAGCCATGCAGTGAAATTGCTAGCATTGAATCATTTCACCTAGTTTCCAGAGTTGGAAACGTACTCGTATTTGGAATATTGACATTATAATTTTCCTTTAGATCTCAGAGTTTCTTAACAAACACGTACACCCACCGGAGTGGGGATAAGACAACCGGTGAAATTACTAGCATGGAGGCTTTCCATCTCAGTCCTCAGGGTTGGCAACGCATTGAAGTCTTAGGGCCGTATTAATAAACTCATCTTGACTGTGAGGCCCGTCACAAGATACGTCAAAGTAAATGCCAAACCACAGAACACTGTCATTTTTGACGCATCTCGAGACGAGCATTAGAGTTAAGATCAGTTTATTAATACCGGCCTTAGGATTGTAGTTTTGAGATTGTAGTCTTGAGATTTCAAATGTCTATGGGTCTCAGATCCCACTTACCATCAGGTGGCCTGAGTGCTCGCGTGATTTTCATTGCCATAGAAAAAAGGTGGTTTAGGGCTCCCATTGTACTTGTAAAACTGAATTGTTTCTGACACCTGTCATCGTATTGTCAACGTTATGATAGCTCTTATTCACTTGACAGTAATGTAATGGCGGCCGAAAAACAATGCGTTTCCAAATCAAAAATTACCTTCTGCTGGCGTTTCTGGAGGCGCGTCTTCTCCGCAATGATTTTCTTGTCCGAAGCGCTAGTAGATTCACTACATATAACCGCCACCCATCCATCCATGCCTTCTCCATGTGATATTTTTTTAACCCTAATCTATTCTAGTCCAGAATGTAAACTATTCAAATTTAATTTCGTCAAAGCTAACAATAACAATGGAACTAAAAAAACATTCAATTTGACATATTCCAACGACGCCATGACATTTTGTTTTACATAACGTCAAATCATTAACACGTCCAACAAATTATCTGTCTGTCCCTATCAGCCTTTGAACAAACAAGTGAGAGATGCATATATCGTGGTAAGTTTTAAAGGTGGGTGGCAATCGGTTATTCCTGAAATCCAAACATCTCTCGGAACGCTGTCGTACGCCCCCTTGAAATGTGATTGTCATTGTTGAACTAGCGATGGGCTACCTCTGAGAAGCCGGGGCTAAGTCACTCAAGTGAGGTGAGATGTTGGTGAGTTTGATTAAAAATATATAATTCTGCTGTGTATCGATGTTGAGAGCCAGAACAATATTTCCGAAAATATTTGAATTTAAGTTATTGTTATTGTCCCTACTAACGTTTGACAATTCGTACCATGATTTGTTATACTAATAACAGCCATCATTAATTTGACTTTAAATGTACCTTGAATTAACCAAATATTAGCCATATTTTTATTGCGTAAAAGGCATTTTTTAACTGCAGTATTTTTTTATATAAAGCATTGCCAACAATGAAATACTGTATAATAAATCAGAGACCACGCCGGCTTTTCGCGTGAGATCGCAGGTGTTATGACATTTCCGCGCGGTTTCCCGCGCTTCGCTCTAAATGAAAAATGATTGCGAAGTTTTTCAGTTCAGTTGCACACTAAGTTTTATTGCATTTTCCTAGACTTTGCATTATTTTTCTCGTCAAGTCAGTAGTGGTTATTTAATTTAATACCTATTTATTTCAGGTCCTCTACTATATTTAAATTTTTCTGAGTCACACGAGACGCACCTAAAAGACAAGTTGAGTTGGAATTGCCCGGTTCCTATATTTAACAAACAAATCATTTTTCAGTAGCGTTATGCCATATACGTACAAAATGTTTCAAACTTTAACGAGACGTCACAAGTCTACCAACGATTTTGAATATAGGAACGCACCATTAGTGATTCTTCAATGAGAACCAATGGTAGCCCAGAAATCTTTAAGCGTTTTTTACGTCTTCTGTCGCCCACAGCCTAAATAAACTAACTATTAGTCAAACAAAAAGTCCGGCCACATGTTTGTTCTGCCGCGAACGGGGTGGCTTCGCGTGGTATTGTGGTGCTGGGCCAGATCGACCAGTTACTGTATCTTTTTTTGTATGTCAATGGATTAAAACTCAAACCCAAACTCGCCTACAAACTACATGACATCTTTAATTTAAATAAAAATTGATATATAGTTAGAATTATATTTATTTGTAAAATAAAGACCGTGTTAAGAATTTAATTATCATTCGAAAATAAAGTACCTTTATTATACCTATATAAACACACCTGCTTCGTCACTACGTGTAATAACTGGACAGACAGAATCCTTTGCTCTTATGATATATATTAATAATGGCGGCGTTTTCAATAGATGAAACGCACTCGTCTCAAATGTACTATTAATCGACCCAGCCTTGACGCCAGATTCCAAAATCCAGATAAACTTCTAAAACGAAATTAGCATAAGAAGCGAGTGATAAAGTCCGAAACCCGATTGGTTTATGTTTACACGATAAGTGGCGCATAAAATTAGCGCGTTATAAATTGATATTATAATTAGTTCCAGGTACAAAAACAAGAGGTCGTTAGTTGCGCTGCTACAAAGCGTCTAATAGAATCATTATGGCCTGGGAACCGTAAAGTGGCCGCTACTACCGACTACTGTTGTCTAGTTTACATAAAAAATGTGAGGCAGACTTGTTTATGAATATGGTATCCTGTGTGATACTATATCAAGTATATTTTATTGCTCAACTTATTAACAAATGCATAGTCTTAGTTACTTTGTTACTTGATGTTACTTCATGTTCGCGAAAATGTAAATAAAAATTACCTACTTTCAAACAAAATATTTCTCTAAAAAACTACCCTTTAAATAATGCATTCCAAAATACGTACACGAGTGGCAGAGGATGGCATAACATAAAATAATATGTTTTTCATAAATTAGTAACTTCACCAAGGCGCTATAAGTTTACAAAGTTTATGTCTTTCCAAAACCAATAATTTAAAGGATAAACTTAGCGCAACTTTTATAAAACCAAGTAAGGCACTACGTAGGTTTAAGTAAATTTGTGTAGGGGATGACGCGTGTAAGTCCGATGAAAAAATCTCTTTTTTTTTTAATTCTAAAATTGTCCTTATATACGCATCTGAGAAGTGAGAACCCAGCGAGTTCCCATCGAGAAGAACCAGTGGTAACCCGCACCTATTAGTTTCGTCTGAATTAATTTGTATGCAAATGAAATCGTCCTGCAGATATTAAATTAATTTGTACCGAATCCGTTCTCAGGAGAGATACATTGCGTACTGATAAGTAATTAATTATTAAAATATTACTGACATAAACTAGACGGCTTAATGGAATCTGAAGGTTATTTGGAAGTCTATTTGACATTAAAAAAAATGGCTATCTTTTAATATGAAGCAAATGCGCTGTAATTACTTATACAATTAAAAATAAGTTAAAATAAGCTCTTTGAGTGCGACTTAATGTCATAGTTTTAGTACAAGTTAGGTTATCTGTTGATTGTAGGTATTTTTTGCAGTCATCAGGGTGCTTACTGAAACCCAACTAACAAGTACCACACTTATTCGATGGAGTAAGTATAGCGGACCTCCCACCTTCGCACTCCACCATCAGGTTTACATATCTATTCCAAATTTCAACCCATTCTAATGAAGGGAACTGGTCCAAACATGTCACGCACAAACAAAAGAATGTATACATACTTAAAGTGTTTTGTTTTGTGGAAATATGTTAAGCACGATCAGTGCCAACCTCTTCTATTTGCTTACAAATACAACCCGATAATGAGTCCTTATTAATTAATTAGATTATCAAGCGCTTAATAAGTTTATCTTATTTAAAAACACTTACATTCTTATTACACGCGTCGTAAAGGCAGCGCTATCTGAAACAACCAATTAGACATTTTAATGCATTAATACTCAAAACGCATAAAAGGTAATAAATGACCTCAAATTTATACGGACACGGCTCCTTACTCCTTATAAACTTAAGGTACGATTCCGGTTGTGCCTGAGGTTTACACACCGCAGTGGCACGCAGGCCTGCCTTCTGATTATCTTAGGAATTCACGTTACATTTCGACGGACGAATTATTAACCGACGAGTTTAAGTTGTCTAGTTAGAGCAAACCAGATTTTAGGCCGTTCTGAATTAGGTATGTTAATACTTGCTACTATGATTCCGCTCGCTGGATTGATATTTCGATAAGAAGCCGTTTTTAAAACAATAACTCCGGGTTGTTATTTTCTTAAACAACGCGTTTATCAATTCGTAGTATTAACCGAAAAACTAAATAAAGGCAGAATAAAGTACCAACCGACCAAAACTACGACCAAATTAAAAATACACTGACTTAAATTTTAATAATGCGTTAACGAGACAATTTAAATTCGCCGGGTAACAAATTCATCGATGAGACGGAAATGTTGTTTAAGAGAATCGTTTAGCTGTATTACTTAACGTTCCAAATCGCACCTTCATTCTCAAGAGTGTTGCATTTCAAACGAACGTTTTTTGTTCGGAGAGCAGCTGTCCGCCGCGGGACGCTTTTTTCGATCATAAATATCAATTCACACGAACCAACAGAACGCGTTTGTATTTGTATAGCGCGGCCAAGGGACGGGACTTCCTCTGCTTGCAAATTTCTATTATTAAAGTTATTACCGCTTTTACGAGTCAAATAAAATTGAGAATTTGAGCTTGATTTATTTTATAAAGCACGGCGTTAAATATAGAGGTACAGATCGTATGTCACTTTATTATGGATTGTAAATTAGGCAAGTTATGTTAATGCGTGAAGTTAGAACGATTACTAACGAGTCGTTTTGATACCAGTTATTAAACATGAAATTCGCTGTTGAAAGGTATATCGTAACTTGTAACTTCAGTATCTTTAAGGCAGTAAGTTAATTTGGTGGACCATTGAACCAACAAACGGTTATGATCTGCGTCATTCTCATTGTTACCTACCATCAGATGAGATAGGGCCGTTGTTCTTTATTTCCCATGTTTAACGTTTATCTTTCCGTATCCTGATTGTCCCAATTAAAATTAGGGGAAGACCAACCAAATATAACAAGCTAAAATCGTCGTTGATTAGTCAACATCTAATATTGCTCTTAAACATATCAAGGCAGTGCAGTAGGGCAGTCCCTGGGCCCTCCATTCCCAGGTCTCCGGAAGGGATTTTCACCTCTGTCCCTTTTCAAGTAAAAAGAAAACAAAAGCAAGGAATTTTGTCTTTGGCCCTTCAGGCGATTACCAAAAAAAACATCTAAAGGATACAACTATCAAAATATACACTTGTATTGGAACAAAGTGAAGCAAAATATCCTAGCGAAGGTAGAGGTCTTTTTTACCACCATCAACATTTGTATTGCGAATCTACCCACTTTTCACAAATAAATTATTATTTATTAATTCAATGTTAAAACAAATATCTATTTATATATGTCAAAAATATTCAAGGAAACTCTGCAAGTACGACTTTAGCTTCGCCATTTTGTCAACTAAAATGGCGTCGCTACAAAATGGCCGCCGTGACCAACGCCGTTTCTAGATTAATGACTTAATTGTTCAAGTTTAACTGTTAAACGGTTAAGTTTCAATGGACGATCGTCGAGTGAGAAGTAATGGCTTAGCAATGGCCGTATCGGGCGATTTCAACCGCTTAGGAAGGATTAGATTACGAGCTTTAAGAGACGATTGAGAGAGTCGATTATCTTTTGTTTCTCTGTGGGCTGATTTACAATATTTCCGCGAATTAAGTTTTCTAAAGAAAGGATAGCGGTACTTGGCAATTGCCGACTCCTAAAATACTTAAATTAACATAAGAACCAACAGAAGTGTTCATGTTTATTACCCTGATCAAAGTTAATATTATAAATTCTTATATTTATGTGCCTTTCGTTTGCGTTGAAATTTAATCACAGGGTGACGTAAGTGTTTGCGCAGAGATAGTTCTTTAGTCAAAAAATGGCGTAGAAACATAGACAAACGTATCCTACGCCAAACATTATTTATGGTTCCTATGGACTAATAGAAAATGCCGTTAGGATCTTTTGGTGAAATAAGGATAACCTAAGCAGGTAAATAATTAAAAAAAACAATGTAAATGTAATTCGTGTTGCTTAAACATTACGTTCATAGGCGACGGTAGCCACTTTCCATCAAGTTCACCTATCTTTGGCGATAAAAAAAGGACTTGATGGCAGGTGACTATTGCGCCCCTTGATCCACACAAGATGCCAGGGAAATCCAGAGAAAGGAGTATATTTATAGGCTCTATATTATATAGGCTCGCTGTTCGAAGGTCCTTATATATTAAAATATAGGTTTGAAATTACCAACGCTCAGTGACTCTTTATTACTTGTAGGCACTTTGATTTCTCAGTATTCGGAATTAGGGACAATGAACTTAAACAAACCCGGCTATTAGTAAATATTTCATCAGTTAATCAAAGCATGATTCAAGTACAAACCGTTGAACTTACGTAACCCAAAAGGTAATTATATAGTATATTTAGAATGCGATTATCAATGGATTGATCCTACTTAAAACTCTACCCTAACCATTTCAGACTTCTATCCTATTATATTTAGGCAATAAATCTTTCAAGAAGTTTCATTAGTCTTGGGTTCTTACTGCGTTTTCATAAAACTGTATTGATATTGCTTTAGGTAAATACGGTCACGGAAGTTAATTTGCTACCCATTTCAACGAAAAAATGCTTAAAGATGTCATTGTCATTAGAGACGCAAATTCATTTGTAATTGATAGAAAACTCAACCTTATTGCTGTAGGATGTCCGATTGACTTTGGTACTAAGTGGGTGACAAAAATTATTTGACTGTACTATATTTCTTTCTGGGACGTATAATAGTACGGATTGCGGGTGGTAGGACCCTGTGCAGGGTCCGTCCGGATCGCTACCACCATCTTATCCATTAACCTACCGCCAAACAGCAGTGTTCGCTTTGTTGTGTTCCGGTTTGGGGATAAGACAGCCGGTGTAATGACTAGCATAGAGGCATTCCATCTTAGTCCTCAGGGTTGGCAATGCATTTGCAGTCTTATGCTAATGTCTATGGGTCACAGTTTCCACTTACCATCAGGTGGCCTGTGTGCTCGGTTGCCTTCTCTATGCAACAAAAAAAATAAAAAAATAAAAAACTCGTATGTCTATTATCAAGAGTCTTTATTAATCATCAAACAAGTTCAGCGATTTAGCCGTGAATCCAAAACAAAGTCTTGCATTTGATAATATTAATTAAAAAATAAAGAATTAATAGTTGTTATTTTTTTCACATATAGGTTAGTTAACCACGATAAAGCGTGAACCGACCGAGTTACATCGGATGAAGGCGCGGACGTTGTCCTAATCACGTAGTCTAGGTCCCGCAAATGCGTCTGCGCAGCTATCGCAGGTCAGGAGCCGGCAGACTGCAGATAGCGCTTGTTTTTTTACCCTACTGCCGTCAGGAGAGTTATGTAAAAGAACTTAAGATACATTATAACTCTTGATTTCCTCACGGATAAAATGCAGTGAAGTATCTACAAATAAGTGTTCCGGTATGGGGTGAATTATAGAGTTAGATAGAGATAGAGGCGTTCCAACTTGGTTCTCAGGTTTGGCAACGTAACGCAATCGTTTGAAGTTACAAATGTCCATGGGCTTCAAAGCCTACCTATATGAGAGGGACTCATAGACATTCGAATTCCCAAAACTACCAGTTACGTTGCCAAAACCGAGAACCAAGATGGAATGACTCTATGCTTGTAATTTCACCGGTTTTCTTATCAGCATACCAAAACACTACAATGCTCCTAAATTTACCTTTTATACTCACTGTTATCAACTCTAGAAGCATACAGAGCTATTACGAAAAATAGACAGCATGGTAAAAAACACTTTGGCTTCGATTTTAACATAAATTTAGATGAGCGAGAGTGCTTACCGGGCTCACTTCCTGTGCGATTCGGTGGTTTAGGCATCAGGTCGGTTTCTGGTGTCGCTTTGCCCGCGTTTCTGCCTCAGTTCACTTTAGGACCGTGGCGACCAGGAGCACACCGTATTTTTAAGGATTTATCAAAGCGCCTGATCTACTGGGACCTGTACATCCCTGTGACATTTAAATTGTGTAGCTTAAGTTTAGTATTGTATTAAGTGATTTATTTGGAAAAAACGGCTTACTGTTGAGTTTCTTGCGGCGCTTCTTCTCAACAGAGGTCTCTTTGGAAGCGCTGGTAGACTCAGACTTGTAAAAGTGCCTACAGGGCCTAGGTACTTACATAATAAATTATTTGTAATTGTATTTGTATTTGTATCTACACAACTCGTGACCAAAATACTGGCCTGTACTTGGCTTGGCACAAAGATTAAGTATTGCCATTCAACGTGGCAATCAATGCTGCCTCATTTTGGGAACAATGCCTACTGGTAGCGGTTTGTAGTTGTAAGCAAGTTTGTAAGTTCGTTCGTTTGTTGGATTAGTGTAGTTTTAAGAAAGTTCTTTCGTTTGTTTTTTTTAATAAGTATATTTTTTACATTATGTAATGCGAGAACTGCTGCTTGGCGGAAGGTTAAAGGAACTTAGTGGTAGCGATCCGGATGGAGCTTGAACAACACTAAATATGTAACATCAAGAATTCAGCTCTTAATAAGGGCAAGTCAAGATAGATCGTAATTAACTGGAGTTATAATTAACGTTAACTAATTAATTAAACAGTCTACTGGTATTAATCAAGCAAAAGCACTTCAGGTAATTAGTCATTCAGGCATAGCTCATAAAGCCTAAAGGTAGTGGATAAAGGCGGTATATTTTGAACATGTTACGAGTTAAGTTGTGACTTAACACGATGTGTTATTATGACATGAAATCGAAGAGCAAGAGAACTGACATATCACCTTCTAGTGTAATTACCTACGTTTATTATGGATGATCCTGACTTCATGACTAAGAGTTGTACAATTCCTCGTTTAGTGAAGATTATGTTGGCGACGTTGTAATTCGAACGTAGTATTTGAGCAATCTAGTGAATGAGATTCTTAGGACACTTACACGAGATGAGCATTGTAATAAATGTATTTATGCGGATTCATTGAATTTAGATTGTAAAGAAGATCAGAAATAAATCCAGCGAACTGCCTAAACTAAAGCCTACGTAAAAACTCAAACCTAAGCAATTTTTGTAAAACTCTCAATAAAATTGAGGAAACTCCGCATAGTTAGCGGGGCTTATCAAACATCCACAAATTCTTACATCTCAGAAAACTCCAAAGTGAAAACGTATTCAAAATATTCCATAAAATTCTCGTGAAAAGCTCTCGTATGTAGAAATAACTCACTCGACTCCATATTTTCATGAAATTCTAAGACCATTACCAGGAAAGTTAAAGGCTTAATTTGGCGATCTAATTTACACAAGTGCCACGGTAATTAGACGTCTGGGCACGTTAGTTAAGGGCGGATTACACGGGGCAAGCTGCTGACCCGGCAGTAGACGGATACTGACACATTTGCAAGTTAGTACCTACTTAGTGAGTACTTGGTACGTCAAACTGCGACGACGACGAGCCGAGACAGCCGGCATGTGAGCATATGCGGCATGCGAGAATATGTTACTTAAAAAGGTATGGATACGTATTTACAGTGATATAACTACTTTGTTTTCTCAATCATATGTCACTCGAAAGCTTTATTTCGTTAAACTTTTTGTAATGGCAGGCCAAACACGTTGTGAATTCAAGGCAAAAACCTTGTTTCTAATACGTCCTTAGGGCCGGTACGGACGGACAGCATTAAAACTGCAAGCCAGCTGCAAAATGGCAGTTCGAGTGCAGTTGACGTACGTACGTTTTGATGCAGTTACGTCAACTGCCTATTTTGCTATCCCTGTGTACCGACCCTTACTAATGCTAAGTATTTACTTTCTTTCGTGTACTATTTGTGGCTATCAATCTTCATTTTGTCATTTTATACCTGCTCATTTTTCAAATCAATTTTGAATTTATAATCTTCCCGTCCCGGCCTTTACACGGTCAAATTTGATTTACTTGATAACTTTGTCAGTGTACATTGCTAGCATAGCAAGTAGCTTAACATTCACTTGGTGAGCTTGTAAACGGTATTATGTTCTCTTTGACGTATCTGTCAAGGGAGAACCTAGCTAACTCCAGAAGAGGCCGGCTAAGCCAAAATTATTTTTAATGGTAAATATATACGGTTGCAAGGCGTACAATACAGCTGACCTGGGCCGAGATTCTAGGCGGTAAAAACCATATCGTCTTTCACCTGTTACAGCATTGCCAACGTTTTGATAGATCTTATTTACTTAACAGTAAAGGCGGCCGAGATAAAAACAATACCATGACAGGTCAAGGACGCTATGGTTTTTACCGCTTTATTAAGTAGAATAGCAGCCCTGTGACGCGAATCTCGGTCGCGATCGAGATGAATTCCTATTCTAGATTCCATAGAAGTGACGCTGTCATTTCATTCAGATTCATGATAGATTAATCTCGAATGACCTGAGAATTGAGATCCTAGGGTTATTATAACATGGCTATGCGTATGCAGTTCATTTTACGGTGAGCGTAAAGGACGGAGCTATAGCCGTTGCATAACTCTTTCCTTATCTCACAGCCTAAAATGAATTGCACAGATAAGTCATAATAACACCACTGATGTATGGACAAGTAGTGTTAACTCGCCGCGTGTAGCGCCGCCGACTGGCGAGTCTGCGCGCCTCCGCGAGCCGGAGGCAATAGGTGAGTCTGCCTCTGGATCTAATTAATCTCATCTACACGTCTGGGAGTCGATAGGGTTGCCGGCAGGAAATGTTAACAAAAAAAAAGGAATAAATATATTAGCAGTATGCGAGTTACACAAACCGTGCTTTAATTGATTAGGCGTAGAGTTATTTTATTCTCTACGTCGTTTGAAGACAAAGTTTGTTATAGTTTTAATTTTTATAAGGCGTGTACACCTATAAAGGTAGGGTTAAGTGAAACATAATTAAAAGCGAATGTACCTACAACTGTAACCTTAATCTATACGCAATAAATAAATAAATAAAAAGACTTGGAATGTAAAGCAGGTTACATCGTTAAAAATGTCAGCTAAGTACTGTAGTTAGAAATTAACTATTAATAATCTTGCCCGAAATCATTCATTAAAATCAGAAAACTTGATCGTTGTCATTAACGTTAATATGGTTTAATATAAGTAGTACCCATAAGTAAAAAAAAAACTATTTTGGATCCTTCTGTACGTGGTAATATTTAGTTCTACGCGTTCTTTTTGTTTTCTTTAAACATTCTTTTTCGCGTAAAGACTAAAATAATTTCACTTTATCGTCGCATGGTAAACTTAGAAATTTCGACTTGAACCTGTTAGGTAGCATTAAAATTGAAAAGCTCTTAGAACGACCGAAGTTTGAAAAGGGTTTTAAATATTTAAGTACCTAATGCTGCTTCAATTGGGATGGGCAGCCCTGAGCTAGGTTCTTGGTCCTTCGAGCCGTACACTTCATTGATTTTACCCGCGTTTAAACTACTTACTGGAGAAAAAATAGATCTCGGTTAAATAATTTAATTCATGTAAATAATTGAGATTTGAAACGCCTTTGTAGGTTCCATTATAACTTAAACAATGATAGTCGCTTAAGAACGGTAGCGCTTTGTAAAGTTCATAGCAATATTCACCGGAGTAGAAACAGCATTAAATTTTACTCGGCTACTATTCCTTTTTCATCCTCTCCAATTTTCCTTCTATTTCATTTAATATGAGCAGAGTGCGATGTGATTCCTTTGGAATAGTGGATTACATAGGCAGCGATGAATGCTTACCGTTATTTTACTGGTATGCCCGTTTCTTTCATCAAAAAGTAAACGAGTTGGGAGTCACATGTCGGCCGTACACACCTTTTATTTAAATGATTGTTTTTAAAATTGGTAACTGAATACGATCAATAAAAACTCATTTTACGGCATTCCTCCCAGAACGTCATTGAGCGCCCATAAAAATATTAATAAACAAACAGAATGTCACAGCGATGCTATCTCTTGATATATGGCCTGTGTTCTTGGACAAATGTCCTCTATGTACTACCCAACCCTTTAAATTACACGTGAGGACACTCTTATAATCTTAGTATTAGAGTACAATTTAGTTTATATTAACGCTTTTCAAATAAATGTCATCTTCACCAAAAAAATCATCAACCTCTACCAAATATAAAGCGAGAATATTGACGACACTTATTATTAACAAACATTGGTGCGTGCTTACGACCGTGGTTAAGGAGTTTCTAGAAAAGGGAGTAATGTATGACACAAATGGAAGCTACACATTATGAATGCAGATGTTGCTGCGGTTTAAGATTTGGGAAGGCGATTCTTTCGAAAAATGAAGCAATAAACGTAGATGAATTTAAAATATTAGAGGAGAATTTTGAAATTGTTACATTTACGTAGCTTAAAAACCAATAGATCATAGGGGCATATACTACGGTACCTAATAGGGTAATTTTGTAAGATTATTTTAGGGTGAAGCCTCTCAAAGTGAATAGATGGATCCCTTAAAATTCTACTTATTATGCTCCTGATCGTTTTGTAAGGTAAAGCTTACAAACGGGTTAAGTGTGTGAGTGAGTCAGCACTATGTGGTTAAGTTATTATTCAATTCTTATCTTTCTCACAAAACAAATGGATTAACTATCTATTCTTCAATTTAATACGCAATAGCTGATTACTAGAGGAAGCTTTCAAATAAGAAAATACGTCTTAATAAAATAATAACCGTACGATCCCCACCACATTTTAAAAAGTTAGCATTTAAGCGGCCTACAGGAGATGCTCATATATCGATTGTCAAATATAAATAATATGAGTGTCGGGTTTATGATATTAATTTGACACATTACTCGGTTTAAAAAATTGCATTTGATCCATAGCAATTAAATATCTATGCACTATGCCGAATCTACCACGAGTGGCGATCTATCGCGTCGTGCTGCGCGCGCGCATCGATCGCGATACCATCGACACCCGACATCGACACATGGTACGCGTCGTGTCTCGACTAGATACTGTGTATTATTTATTACTCCAACGAGGTTATGGCATGTTTTGACTTCCTTCGTCTGCGTTCAAAATGTCTAAGATTCTGTGGATATTTTTTGGATGAAGGTCAACCTTTGCTTTATTTCCTCCTAAGGGCTCAAAACAAGATTTTTGACAATGGAATATTAATGTATTGTGAAATTTATGAATGGCATAAAGTCAATTTTCTAATTTGATCAGTAGATAAAAATTTGTTGTCTGTAAAGTCAGGTTACTTAGGCCGATCGTGCCTCTCTATCGCTTGTTCCGCGCTCTCGCTTGCACGTTCGGCTCAGGCGGAACGTGACAACGAGGCGGAACGTGACACTTTTTCGTGCATGCAGCTGGCGTTCACCATCGATTTATAAGACGTTATGACGTCAAAAACAAAGGAAATGCCATTTTACTTCCTTTATACTAAATCTTTATTTCAATGGCCGTATATTTTCTATTTTTACACAAGGGAGCGCAGGAGGTTAGAATATAATCTATATGCTCGTCTTATTTCATCCAAGTCTGGCTAAACACATTTGCTGTCACGTTTTACGCTTTGTAGCGAAAACTTGCTAAGAACAGAGAACCCGACTAGTGGGTTGATCGCGCTGAATGTGTTAATTGCATTAATAGCAACTGTATGTCTACTAATTTTCTTATTTATAATAAATAATAATTATCTAATTCACTTACTGCTAGTTTATGTGAGTTTTCTGTAACACCCGTACTATATCCAGAACTTATTATACATAAAAACCTTCCTCTTGAATTACTCTATCTATTAAAAAAAACGCATCAAAATCCGTTGCGTCGTTTTAAAGATTTAAGCATACAAAGCGACATAGGGACAGGGAAAGCGACTTTGTTTTATACTATGTAGTGATAATAATTATCTAATTCATTTACTGCTAGTATGAATGCCTTTCCATACTATTTTTGCTAACGTTTTTGTGACAAAAACTTGTGTGAAGCCGCCCGTAACGTAAACAATATAGTTAGAGCCAATTCATCTAATTTACCGGCTGGTTGGCTTAGAAATATGTCGGAACTGCAAATATTTACGTTATAAAGAACAGCCAGCGAATAAATCGTGAATTAAACAGGTTAAGGCTTTAATTGCTCGAAACAACGCTCTTTACGACGAGCTAGGGGATACCATTAACTAGGGCTGTCACTTCTTAATGGTCGATAACAGAGTAATCAAAAGCCAGCTGGGTACGACTGCCTGTTCATTATTAGGATTTTAATCCGCCATTTTGGAATCACCCATCACCCACTCACCTACTACAAGACAGTGATATTCGCGATTTTAAGACTTAAGACTTGAAATGTAAAACATTTATTTCTAGGCTCCACTCTATGCGTAGGTAATATGGATTGAGTCTACTAGACTGTAATAAGAAGCGCCTAATAAACTCTAGCAAGACATATTTTTTAAATCATTATTTAATTAGTTACTAACAAGTAAACTGACAAATTATAACTAGCAATGGTTTAAAAATGATGCCTGAAGAATCAACAGGTTTGTCAATATAAAATAATAATAACAATAATACAACTCAACACGGTATTTAACGTCAATTATATCGATGTCGACAAACTGAAAAGCAAATAAATCTTGCCACACGTTGGGTTTGTCAGGGACTTTGTCTACGATTTTATCGATGAGTTATTAACTTATTCAATTCAGACAGTAAAGGAGCCAGCGGGTCTAGACAAGTTGCAATTTGCGAACAACCGACGTAATCTACGGAATTGACATAAGCGAACGCTACTGTGCGGCTTACGTTAATCCTATATATCTTCATTTTTGGCGGCAACCCACTGTGTCTTTATTTAGTTCCGTCCGGCCTGAACCTTTTGGCAACCCTAGTGAAGGGGTAATTAGGGCGCGCACGCGAAGATCCGATGAATCATGGTCGCCTTTGTACCGCGCCGGAATAACCGTTCCCTGGACTGACAGCTACAAAATAAGGTTCAGATATTAGGGCCAGTAGTTGTTTATACTTACTATGGTGGCCCTTTGAAATGTGGGTGGATGATTTAAGGGTGAAATACACTCGTGTGAAAACGCAACGTAACTAACGTCCGGATTGATATAGGTAGGTAACCTCAGTACGTATGAAAATACCTGACCTGTGTAGTCCCAAACTAAGCTTTGTTTTGTTGCTGGCTGACGACAACGCAGTTTAAACTCGCTATAATTAACCCAGAAACATACCATCCAAACCTTTTAACGGATTCTACTAGATCTGAAATTTGGAATACATAAGTGAATCCGAAAGAAAGGCTATATTATGGTGTTTAGAAGCTGATCTGTTGATGGAGTCAGAAGGCGGCAACAGGATCTCCGCCGGAAATAACTAAGGCCCACCGAACTTTGTTACTTTGGTATCGCTATTATATAATTGTTATTTTTGTCAGTAATCATCATCATCATCATCATTATCAGCCGCAAGACGTCCACTGCTGGACAAAGGCCTTCCCCAAGGTTTTCCACAACGATCGGTCCTCTGCTGCTGTCATCCAGCGGTTTCCCGCGACCTTTATCAGATCGTCAGTCCACCTTGTGGAAGGTCTGCCAACACTTCGTCTCCCGGTTCGCGGTCGCCACTCTAGAACCTTTCCGCTTCAACGGCCATCAGTAATGTGATATCATAAATGTGTAAACCGTTCGATGAAATTTGGTTTGGAGATAGCAAACTTTTTACCGCGAGTAACGACTTTAACGCGAATCTAGTCAATCTTTGTTTATTTTGCACCGATAGCTAATGCGTCAAGTTACGTCCCACTCCACAGGAGACCACTAGTCCCCATCGACCCCGGGCTAAGCCTGATTTATCCTGCCGCCGCTCGTACGTTTTTGTTAACCTAAGTGGATTACCAGCTCTTCTGGGGTATTACTCTTACAATCGCACTGTTGAATAGGAGTACCGAAAACCCTCAAAATACTGTACTGAAATAGATTGACTCTCTTTCATAGATTTCTGGGCAAGGTCACTTTGCTCACCAAACGACGGGACAGCTAGACCGAAAAGGTCTCAAGCCTTATATGATGATGTATCCGAACTTTCATCCAGTGAACGGGCTGAGCTATGTACATGTCATGGCATGGAACCTTCAAGGTCCATATCCGTCCGTCATCCATATTGTAAATATATAAATATCTGTCTGTCGTCTGTTACGCTTTACGGGCTAAACCGTTTTAATGAAATTTGGTACGGAGATAGCTTAAAACCTGAGCAATTACAGAGGGTAATATATCTTACGAGTACCTTTTGTTTTGTTTTGTTTTAGCCGTGTTTAATCTAATGTTAGTACAGCGATTTGTTTGACGTTGTTGAGAGTTGGTTTACAATTGTAAACATCAATGTTCTAAGACATTGTAAACGGCTATGTTACGTTAAGTGGATGAATTACGGCTCGCATATTGATTAATTATTAGTTTACTGTTGCTGCTGAACGCTTCCTGCGCCAATTAGGAGTGGGAACATTGCGCAGGATTCAGCTTTGTAATGATTTAAGTAATGGCGCAGTATAAGCAGTAGTTCGTCTTCAAATAAAGGTATATTACACGGCTTGCATGTATGCGTGTCTCGACCGTACGCGTCTCGAAACAACCCTAGCCGAGCGGCAATAGGTAACAGAAACTCCTAAAGGGCCGGAAACGATCTACTTCTTTATTTATACTATGGTAAAGGCTAGCTTGTATTGTACATCATTGAACCTACTTTATCTCAGTTTGACTAGTACAAACCGGGAAGGGATTTACAGGACAATATTTTTTATCGATGCAGAAAAGGTCATAAGGTTAAATAACTACTAATCCTATTAATTATCCTTGCTACTAAACTAATGTTAAAATCTTTGGATATTTAGATGATTGTATGTCTTTTAGTATCGCGTAAACTGCACAATGGATTTGGATAAAATTTTGCACACAAATACTTCATGTCCAATGTGCTTCCTATATACGATACTTTTCACCCGGAGGTCATCTATAAAGTTGAATGAGTTTTACGTAGAAGTAGCCGCGACCATAAGCTACCAAGTCCTAATTGAACGGAATTTAATTCAGTTGCAAAGCAATGATTTATATGTAGTCAACTATATAACTACGTATACCCAGTTGTGCCGGCGCAGTGACCGGCGCCGTGATTGAGTTATACGCGTTATTGTTATTAATTATCTATTTATTGCCCCTGACGTGTGTGGCGGAGGCTGCGCGCACTGCGCAGGCGCGGGCGGGGAACTTAAACACGTATAAACATCAGGGCTTACTCGAAGCAAGCCGCGTCGCTGGTATTCAGAGGGACCCTGAGAAGACAGCGAGAATCATACTTAAATATTTAGAGAACATCCAAGGTTCAGAAACAAATACTCGCCTCATCATGTCAGCCGAAAGACGTCCACTGCCTCCCCCAAGGCTCTCAGACCGGTCTTATGCTTTTCGCATCCACCGCGCTCCCGCGATCCTGACGAGGCCGTCACTCCATCTTGTTAGAGGCCTACCTACAGCTCGTCTTCCAGAACTTTCTGACCCCATCGGCCATCAGTCCTGCGAGCAATGTGCCCGCCCACTGCCACTTCAGTTTAGCTATTCTTCGGGCTATGTCGCTAACCTTAGTTCTACTGCGGATATCATCATTTCTGATACTAAACACTCTGAATACTCGCGTACTTAATCTAAATTAAAGTCAAACTCGATTCTAGTTTAACAATTATAAGTTTCACGTTATGGTTTACAGATATTTAAAATTAGTGAACCCTGACCCGAATTGGTCCCATTCTTTATGTTAAATTTTCACATTGTCCTTTTTTTATAGCCTAGGAAAGGCAAACGAGCCCACAGATCACATCGTTCTTGTCAGTCCGTTCTTATGTGTATAGATTAGTTAGAAAGGGAGATCCGAGCGACATAAATGCGTTAGCCGCCGTCCTGATGGTAAGTGGAATCTGTGACCCATAGTTGTTTGTCATATTTATTAAAAAAACGCTAATGAATTAAGAAACGCTAGAACAAAAAAAAAAACTTGTAACAGGCAAATGTGGCGCGTTTTTTATTAATTTAAAAAAGCACTAGTAACGCCTTTTATATTCCTACGTTAGATAATAATCATCATTGCATAGTTGCATACCTACATGCCCAAATGCTGTTCAGTTTAATATCGTTCAGGTTCAATATACATTGATGATATTGAAGTAATATAATGTATATTAAATAAAACATGAGCTATAATTGCTTACTTTGTATAATCAGAGGGGCTATTGGCCTAACCCACTCGCAATCGCAATGGACTTCAAAGCAGAACAATTGTTTTCAATTTGTATGCAGACAAACCTTCGATTTTCAAAATGAAAACGATCGCGATTGCGTTAGGGAATAGCCCCTCCGGTCTTCTCCGCTCCCGCTGCCGCTTCCGCTCTCGCAACGACTGTGCTACGACCACATTTCAAATTGAAATAAATAACATTTTGACAATTCGGTGTGTCAGCCGGTGCAGGCCGTAAATCACACGCAACCAACTCCATTTGTCACCTCATTGCCTTATAATGCACTGTAGGGCGAGCCGGGGGCGAGGGGGGAGATAATCAGTCTGTTACAATTTCGCAGTCTAATGTTGGATTTTACCTTACAGTTAGGCTGTTTAAGTGCAAATTACGGTTAGTAAGTGTATTTGTAAACTGGTGAGGCTTTAAGTTGTTGACAAAATGCGATAGGTATAAGTAGAATAATATTTGAAGTGACATGACAGCGTCCAACTTAAGGCGAAATTACATTAAATTTAGTGAACTTTTGCTCAACATTTTCACTTTGTTTACTCGCTCACATTTCTAAATTAAGAAATGTGATTATAATCTTTTCTGTATATTTTAAAAGTATTTATTGACTATTTCCAGCATCCTTCCTTCAAAAGCTTACATCCCAAGCTTTAATAATCGTTAGTAAACCGTACTGCTTATTTCTGCATCCACGTGTAGCGGCAGAGATGCTAAGCTACAAATGCTTTCAAACTCAGGTGACGGCCCGTCTCCTCCAGGGAGGAGTGCTCGGGCACGACCCCTCATTAAGGATGCACATTTTTGTAAAACTCCCGCGGGTCACGGTTCAATCCCTATACCGCCTTTTGGAATTTTTAAAAGCCACTGTGTTGTTAGTGTCGGAGACTACTTTGTAAAAGAGTGATAATATAATTTAGTTTTTATTCTAAAGAGCTCGTAATGGCGTCGTCTTTTGTATACATTGTGTTTATGATAATTCTGATTAAAGTGCGAAACTGTGTTTGCTTGTCGTTCCCTCACGTCTAAAATGATCAACGGGAAAACGTATTTTTTTGACAAACCCTTTGTTTTTTGTGATGTGGTGAAGAGTGCATTGTGGGCAAACGACTTTTCATAGTGACTTTGTGTACATTTTTGTTTTAGCGCTGATTGTAATACAAATGTCGTAAGGTATTATATATTTTTTGCTTTTATTAGTGTTTTTTTTTACTAAATTAATATAAAAGTTTAGCGCATTGTAGACGCGCTTATCGAAGAAAATATATAAGTACGAGTAATTGCGATAATAAAACCATTTTTACAACTACGAAAAAGAAAACTCTGCTAAGGAAATATAGAAAGGCGTTGCCTATCCCGTCGACTAAAATGTCTATTTCCACACAGTACCTTTTACATGTTTATATCAGAATAACAGTAGAAGATCAGTTTACCCACAAATAAAGACTCGCGGCGCGTCGTTAATGGCGGACTGAACGAGGATCGGGTTTCCACGGAACGTAATTTACGGTTTTCTTGACTTTTAACGGAACCGCTGAGGCGCGTGGAGCCGCTTTCAGTGCTGACGTGGTTGAACAACGGGATATCTCGACGACAACAGCGCATAAAAACAACTATAGCCATAAACAAGATGCATATAACGCTGAAGTAGACGATTCTCGAAAACTGGTTGAATGGAGCTCACGTTAATACTGTACACTTGTTCGTTTTCGAAAATTACTTACGTAAGCCTTATATGCATCTTGTCTATACGCTCTCTGAAATTATAAAAGGAAAGCGTGAATAATATTGCGTGTCGGTATGATCGCGTGAACCGTATTTCTTTGAGAAAAACCGGCTAGCTAATGTAGTAGTTTTGCGAAATTAGCTAGATCGTTAGCCGACATCATAGGTATTATGTTTCAATCCCCAAAGTTCCGCCGCACTATTTAATTCTAAGTATGTACATTAACACGACCGTGTGTGTAATGCCAATTTAACTGGGGACGGGGCGCGCCTTCTTGGATTGAAATGACTGTAAGTACCTATTCATACAAAAAAGAAAATGATCCGACGTACTCGTATTTCAAACTTCGTAAACTGTAGTTTTATTCAGTTATTCTTTTGTTTAGGTCTATATTTAAACTCGTTAGTGATTACAAACTGAAACGGGATCTGTTAGTACCGGTAAACTGGGGGTACTTTGATTTACGGGGTAACATTGCCCGACCTTAAAACGATAACTGTTTTAGTTGTTATCTTCTTAAATTGTTGAAGTAATTATATAACTGTATGAGTAGCTTAGTCCTGATGAAACATTTAATAGAATAATTAAATATTATAAAGATAGTTTTTGGGGTGGGCAATGTTACCCCGTAAATCAAATTACCCCCAGTTCACGGTACTGTGTTTACCGTAGACTTCTAATCGTTCAGGCCCGCGCAAATAACCTATTCAATTCCCAGCGGAAGGGTAATTATGGTTTGAATCTAAACTAATCTGAACTATCTACTGAAGGCTTTTAGAGTGTACTATATTCGTCTTTTATTCTAGACACTGGGATATTATCAGTTTAAAAGAGCGATGGAGTGCGTTTACCTCGCTATTATCGACTTTCCGCCATTAAACGTGTGATAAGCTCGAACTGAACTATACTCTTTATCTGCGGCAGTTTACCCGCTACCGTTGAATAAAGATGGCTGCCGTCTTTCTACTGCTACCTGGGGTATTCTACAATTTTGATATATCTAATATTGGATTTTATAATACCCGTGTGGTTGCCGGGTTAGAATAGTGCTACTCCATGCCTTCCCGTGGATGTAAGAGGCGACTAAGGGAATAAAGGCTTGCAGTACTGTTAGGCGATGGGCTTGCAATACGCTGGTAAACATCTAAGCTTAATTGATCAAAATGTGGTTACAGAATTATCACCAAGTTTTTAGAGTTGTAGCTAATTCTGTAGCTCTGCTTACTCCTCTCTGGGAACGAATGCGTGAGTTTATGTATGTATGTATGTTTTTTATAATGTTGACGATTGGGTACGAAGTTACGCGATATGTAGATTTTACCTCCATCTAGACATAATAGAATTTGGACGCCTATGTTTGTCTAGCTGTCTGTATGTCGGTCTTTTTGTATGCCTGTGGCGGATACGGATGATTTGTTCGTTAGTCAATCTGTTTAGTTTAAATCTTGCAATTCAATTTTGAAGCAGGTTCCGTTGAAATTAAGAACAAGAGGATTTTAATGTCTGAATGCTAATCTAATGATGGAGTCAATAAAGTCTGGCAAATGAAACATGAGAATGAAAAAATGGCAACACTGTAGTGTCGTCCTTTTTTTCTTAGATTGATTTGAAAGGGACGACACTACAGTGTTGCCATTTTTTCATTCTCATGTTTCATTTGCCAGACTCTAACATCTCAGTTGTACTTAACGTGTTACTACCAACTTTAATTGGTTTGTCTAAATCTGATAGGAAGCAGATAATAAGTTAAAAAGGAACAGTTAGCAACACAAGCTGTTTCAAAAATGATATTTTTTTACAAAACAAATTGTACGAGTACCTAATACACCTTTTTACTCCCTACTGCCGATAAAACCCTATAATCGAAACTACGCAGTACCGTTTCCTTCCCAGCTCTCGCTCCTATATTTAGGCACAATGCAGGTGACCAGATGCGCGTACGCATGTGGTGCAATTACAGCCGTTTTAACGGCTCCAGTTCCGTGCATTAGCTCGCTTGTTTACGTTCACTCAATACGGAAACTGATTGGTTAATGAGGCTCGGCTAACTTGGCGTCAAACACCCGATATAGGGTTCATTTATTGCGTTCAGTTGGCCAAAAGGGGCTGTATTACAATTTGTCAAATCAAATCAAATCAAATCAAATCATATTTATTTGCCAGAACACAGTAATACCTAAAGCAGATGTTGAAGAATTAAAAATCCAATGCGTTCAGCCTGCATGCAAGCGTGCAAATATTAATAGTTAGTCTAAAAAAAATATTATATAAATCTAAAATACAATTATCAATTACAATACAAACATACAAATTATAATTCAATAAATAGGTAATAACATTCATAAATAACATTCCGTAAAAACACAATCATTAGTCATTAGAAGTAAAATAGTAGATATTTCCTTACTTAGTATCTATTTAGGTCACTATAATTCAAAAATTCATTTATATTATAAAAACAATTTTGCAAAAGCCAATTTGTCAATTGTCTTAGGTTCAGTTGTCATATTGTTAAAGTTTTGGGAGCTCTTATCTACTTGATAATAAGAGCTACTGTATATAGATTTACCTATTTATATCCAAGTCAGAGGCCAGAGTCGGGTTCATTTGTTTTTGATTACTTTGGCATGGATACATACAGTCGAGAATTTTTTGGGACCCAGATTAGGTTCAGAGTCAATCTGACATTCTACAATAATAAGGTTGAGTTTCATATAAGTTACAAATAATAAATAATAATAAATAAATAATAAATATCAGGGGACAATGTCACACCAATTGACCTAGTCCCAAACTAAGCTCTAGGCTTGTACTATGGTTACTAGACAACGATATAAATACTTATATAGAGAAATATATACTTAAATACATAGAAAACATCCATGACTCAGGAACAAATATTCGCGGTCATCACACAAACATCTGCACTTACCGGGATTTGAACCCAGGACCGCTAGCTTCGTAGGCAGGGTCACTACCAACTAGGCCAGTGTCGTCAAATGACTTGACATCTCTAGTGACATTGACACTTCAAGCATTTTTTTTAAAATGGGTCACAAATTAACGTTTGTGAGAGTACATATTTCATGTAATTTTAATTAAGTTTACGAAGTATGAAACGCAGGCAGGTCAGTTAAGTTTTGCTAATCCTTTAACACTAGAGTTCCCGTGGGAACAAAACAAACAATGACCGAATTCTATGCTAATGGGGTCGTAGGTAAGATAAGAGTTAAAATTATATTTAAATAAAACTTAAGAAAATAATCTCCAACATGAAAATGGATTACCTACGCATCCAATGCCAAGGTAACAAAATCCCATATAAAACCGACTCAAATTGGAGTTCTCGGATTGTATTAAATAACAATCTACTCTAATCCATTTCGATCACAATCTTTCAATCAGTCGCCGAGTCAACAAAATCCCCGGCTCACGACAATGCTTGATGAAATTACCTTTAGCAATCGACTAATCCGATTACGACTATTACGAGTCGACTCGCTATCGATTCTATATCGATATTACGATGGTATCGAGTTTAATTTTCTACGATCATTGGGCTTAGTATTTCTACATGTAGGTGTTTATAGGATACTTGAAATGTGGTGTAAGCGATATAGCGTAGATTGGGAGAGCTATTCTGCCGTCCTACGCCTATAGGCAGTATGTCAGATAAAACTCCCGTAGCAATATCAACCTTACTACTAACCGAATAGAATTAAAAATGCTTTGGCTGTTGAATTTGGGATACTGCTTATTGGCTTATTAGGGCAGTATTATACCAGTTCAGTATTGGAGAAAGGGGAATTGGGGGTCAGAGGGCAATTGTGGCTAGGGTTTTAACATCCAGACGAAAGTGTCTTTCTAGACGAACCTCCCCGACTGGGCAGTCGTCATCGAGTAGGTCGATACAAGTTTGTTGAGATACATCCGTCTGGATCTTAGAACGCACTCCCATTAACCCCTTCCTCCCCTATCTATTTTTATGGGCGTAGGAAATCTTTATGGCTGTTTGTTTGTTGTCTTTGAGGAAATTCCGCAGAAAAATACTTATTTGATAACAGAATTATGTTTTGCTAATTATTGAAATCCTCACGACAAACAAAAGAAAAAGAATTTTGACCATTTTTATCACGCAACTCTTTACAATATTATGAAATAACTTGGTTTGCTGTCCTGTTAGTCTAATACTCTAAAAAACAAACCATCTAAAATTATAAGAATATGAAAGCTTCTTTAAAATTAAATATGTAATTTCGACGCAGGCGACGAGGATACTATCTAAGATGAAGGTCAAGATGGCGTTGTTGAAATTGTATTCAAATTATAATAACCGAAACGAGCTCCAACTATATGGGGATTTCGTCAGCACTTGATCCTATTACAGCATTGATTTCGATCTTAATTCTATCTCAAGGCGATAATAACGTTATGATTATTTAGTTGGTCGTGTAAACCTTACAGATCGTGGGTACCGTTGGCAGCAGTAATACCTTGAGCAACAATTATTTAAAAATAAATATTGACACGTCTCTTGTTTATAAGACGTGTCAGTTAACCTTGACGTTATTTATTTAGGAGATAACCCAGAAGCCAACATAGAGTGTAATATAATTTTCACTTCTCATGCTCTTAAAATGCTACTTAAATCTCTGCGAATCGGGACTAAAGCTCCTTATTAATCTCTAGTGATTAAAGTATATTTTTTTTAATTTACTTTGGAAACCTCTAAACAACCAATCACGGTGTTTGTGAATGGAGGATTATCGCCATTTTCAGTGATTGTGTATGGACCATATTTTTGGGTGTCGAAACAACCTCAAAATGACAACTGTGCAAATATATATAAAAAAAAGGATTTAATTTCGTGAAACACGATTAATTATTACGAATATGAATCTATTTAATCATATTAAGGCCAAACTCTTTTATTATGCGTGGTCCAATAAAATTGTTAGTTTTAATTGTTAGAAACTTTTTTATAATAAATGTTGTAATTTTGTTTAGAACGTCGTTTCTTTCCTCGCATTCAAAGTGAAGTTCATTGTGAGATATATTTAGAGAAGCATCTGTATCTATAGTACCAATTTACAAATAGTAGAGTGTTTAACGCGAGACTAAACAACCATAATGACACTCGAACTACAGCCACCCTCGCTCGCAAGCTCGCTCGCGTGGCTAAGTATCTCGTGTCATTATGGCTTGTTTTAGTCCCTTGTTGAACAATCTACTATTTGTAAATTGGTACTATAGATAGTATAGATACAGATGCTTTTCTAAATATATCTCACAACACAATGAACGCAAAAAATAATGATATAAAATTACAGCATGCGAAATACCTAAGTACTTAAGACTTAATGATAAAAGTATCATTAAATGAACAAAAACACTGAAATATGAATGCTTGTATAAATATACAGAGGCTTTCATGTTAACTAAGATGTTAAATTGTAATTGTTGGACTACCTACCGTCAAACAGGACTAAATTATTCCGAAGAGTTATAATTCCAAATGGATCAAAATTCCAAAATTCCATAAATTGCATATACATACATACATACATAAAATCACGCCTGTTTGCCAGAGGGGTAGGCAGAGACGACTTCTTTCCACCTGCTACGATTCTGACAAATGTCTTTCGCTTCTTCCACATTCAAACATCGAGTCATGCACGCACGTCGGTTTCGGGTACTTAAGATTCGGCTCTTTTCCAGTATTTCTCCGATTTGATTCGAAAAAGTACGCCTAGAAAGTACGTACGTATAAATCCGCATATAATTTTTGAATTGTAATTTTATTGATGGATATTTATTATTGATATTATTGTAAACATCTCGGCCTATTTGTGCAAAATGTCGTTATAGAATTAACAACAAGTTGATAGAGTTGTTGGAATTCTGTAGCTACCCCACTCTGGGATGAAGGCGTGACGGTATGTATGTATGATTGATCTTGCTTTACAACTAGGAGATTAAAAATTAGGTGAATCAATATTAATAGAAAATTCGGCCAAATTAATATACAGAAAAAATAATCAGAATTTGGTTCCCAACCGTCAATTGTCTTCCAAAATAGGGTAAAACCCAGAAACGCAATATGCATCTTTCTCTTTGCGAAAAGGTTTCATGGTAGCACAATTAAACTCATCTTATTCCGTTTCTCCTCGCTTGTATCTGCATCAAAAGCTTTGAATTCTTATGAAAAAACTGACCGTTAATTAAATCCAGAATCTTACCCCAAAACGAATACAGATTGCGGGCTGAATAGTGTATAATTAATTTAGATGTATGCGGGGCGGGGAGGGGGAGGGGGAGGGTCCGCGGAGATAGTTCGCGCGATATGGCTGTTGTGCTCCTTACTGGGACAAAGATTAGGTAATTGACAGAGCGAACATATTGTAATGGCTTTTACAGAAAAAATAAAGAAGTAAAGACGAACTTCAAACAAGAGACAGGGTAGCTGAAAAGTGCGCAGCAAAAGCTGTGGCCAATTTTTTATTACCACATATACAAATGCTTCCGACTTCGTTGGCACAGAAATTGATTAACGCTTGAAGGTGCTTTTCCACCGGCGAGGCGAGGCGAGGCGAGAGAGTAATTGAAATATCGCGCACACTAGACGCGCGTACGCGGTGGAAATGGGGGTTTTTACACCTCTTCTCGTCTCGCCTCGCCGGTGGAAAAGCACCTTGACCCCAGGAAACTTCTATTTCCAGGATAAAAGATACCTTCCCGATGTCTGCTTCTGAGCTATAAATTGTCCATCACATTGTTCAATTACGGCGTAGAACTGTGCAGACGGAACCAACAAATAAAAACTATTTAGCGTTTATAAGAATAAGTAGAGTCCGGTTTCAATATTGGTATGTCTTTCAGTTTTGACAATAGTTTCAGTTCTTCGATTAGGATCTTCTAAGTTATTTTCTGGTGTCATCTAGTCTTTGGCCGCTATCAGCGCCCGCGCATCGGGTCGCAGCCCGGGACGAGATAACGAGACAGCCTTCCGCGGTGACCGACTGAACCAGCCGGTCACCTTCGTGTTACTTCGGTTTCTGCGTGGTTAGTCGTGCGCGAGATTAGGAGTAATGATCTATTTAGGGTTTACAATAGGTCCTTAAGTTCATTGGGTTACAACGAAAATAAAATTATAGATAATTAAAGTAGAATTTTTGCACTCAAAAGAAAGCAAACACAGATAAAATTAGTAAATAATAAATATTAAGGACCATTACAGACCAATTGCCCTAGTTCCAAAAAAAGAGGCTATGATATTATAATTACTAACACAGATAAAACTATAACTAATGTAGAAAACATCCAAGACTCAAAAACAAATACTCACGCTCATCACAGTCATTACACAAGTATTTGCCCATACCGGTAATCAAACCCGGGACCGCTAGCTTCGTAGGCAGGGTCACTACCAACTAGGCCAGCGCGTCATCGAGTAGATTTTCTTTTAATTGATATTAATTCTATAAAAGAGCTATGAGATGATTTTTGTTAACATATGCTGATAGAATTAACATCGCAATTGTGAACCTAAATTAAATAATTAAATAAGTTCATTTTGTAACTTAAGTTACGTTTTAGTTGCGGTGTCAATTGTTCAAAATAATCAGAACAATTTCTTTGACTGTAGTTGATTTGCCCACAGTTGCATGTAAATTGTATTATTAATGTTTTGTTAAATTATCTCACCTCATACAATAAAGTCATCCAATTAACTTCCTGCTAACTGCTGCTGCTGCTGCTGCTGCTGCTGCTGCTGCTGCTGCTTGCTGCTGTTAACTTTGTAATCTGAACCTTAACTTGATCACACACATCACCAATTCCCTCCAAGCTGGATACACATGTAATCTTGCAGTCCCAAAGCAATTAGGAAGCCAGCAATCATTCGGGCGGCGATTCGAATCAATAAGGATAATGATAACGATAATGGAGGTGTTAGCCCGTCATTAAAGCTCGCAGCCGCGCCCATCCGCCCTCCGAGCTTCCATGGAGCTTTTTACTACCGAAAGCTTCAAGCCATTGATTGATTGGTTCTGACGGTATTCTAACCAATCAAGGTCTTTATTCTACTTTACATAAGCACTTATGCAATAGCTACTAAGCATTAGCTACTAAGCTCGTGTAAACCTATAGCATACCACAGCGAAGCAAGACACCAAAGGAGAAATATTAGCATAAAGACCCTGCTATATTAATATAAGTACCTATTTCATCATGTCAGCCGAAAGACGTCCACTGCTGGACATATGCCTCCCCCAAGGCTTTCCACTCAGACCGGTCTTGTGCTTTTCGCATCCACCGTGGTCCTGCGATCCTGACGAGGTCGTCACTCAATCTTGTTGGAGGCCTATTTACTTAAACTTAACAGCATAATACATTTTACAAAGCATGTTTTTGAATGCGAATAAGTGCCTACTGGCGTTCTCTACCAGTCAGCCACATAATCTATTCAGAGCTGAAAGTTGTTAATCATGGTTTAGTAAGAAAGTCGAAAACACCTTTATTCTTCGAATTGTTGGTTTGTACTGGAGCTCGAGTTAACACGAGCGTAAAAGCGACTTTTTTAAAAGTACCCATTAAACTGTTATTAAAGTCATGCAAATGTAGATGTTTACTTACTTAATCTTTATTTCTGTGAGCTCGGAACGATAACCCCAGTTCCGCGGGCCTTGAACGGGGAGGTTAAAGGAGACATAATATTTCATTTAAATATATTCAAGTTTCATATATATCTAATTTTTTTATGGCTTTGGAAAGGCTAATGAGCACACAGGCCACCTGATGCTAAGGGGAAACTGTGACCCATAGACATTCGCATTCACAAGACTGCAAGCCTTAGACTGCAAATGCGTTGCCAACGCTGAAAACTAAGATGGAATGCCTCTATGCTAGTCATTACACCGGCTGTCTTATCCCCAAACCAGAAAACAACAAGAGTAATTTTACGTTCTATCAATTTTCTGCTCTTTAATTATTGTTAGAACCTTTTTCTATAAGTTTTCTGTGTAATTATTGTTGGAACATCGAATAAATAAATAACAAAAACCTAGTTCAATTTTACCACTTCTGTGGCCTTACAGTACCTACCGTTTAATACCCGGGTTTACGGGGGTTTGCGGGTGGTAGGACCTTGTGCGGGGTCCGTCCGGATCGCTACCACCATCTTATCCATTAACCTACCGCCAAACAGCAGTGTTCGCATTGTTGTGTTCTGGTTTGGGGATAAGACAGCCGGTGTAATGACTAGTATAGAGGCATTCCATCTTAGTCCTCAGGGTTGGCAGCGCATTTGCAGTCTTAGGCTTGCAGTCTTGTGAATGCGAATGTCGATGGGTCACAGTTTCCACTTACCATCAGGTGGCCTGTGTGCTCGTCAGCCTTCCCTATGCCATAAAAAAAAAACCCAAATGTATTCGGGGAAAAGATAATAATAAAAGTATATTGTTTGCCTTTCATTTAATCTTTGTAATAATGTTTGATTCCTTTTATAAAACCCCTGTCAATGTTTACGAAAGATCAACATTTAATAATAGATGTTAAGGAGAGAAAAAATGTCAAGCCCATTGTTGGGCAGTCAATCGTAATCTAGTAAAACTGTCAAAACATTTGACACGTCTCTACCTGGGCTGGGCTTGTGGGATACATTATTTAAATTTGACGGCTTGAATAGTTCGATTGTTGAACGTTTTTAAACATTGTTAACTCGTGGAATTACTTAAAAGTTTATACCAACAATTTTAGAGTGAGAATATTTTTAAAAGATACACAGCTTACTTTTAAAATCATCGGTGATCTGTTGTCATTGTACCGTATTGAATTGGCTATTAAGGAAATCAGATTCACTGTTTAAATAGATTCTTACCAGTAATTTGAACACGTTCTGTCTATAACTTGCAGACTGACCTGCCTATTCCTGTTTACTGGCGTGAAACTTGGCAAGGCCTGTAAAGTCAAAACTTTAGAACATTCACAACTAGGGTATCTAAATAACTTTGGAGTAAATATTTAATTTATCCGTATTACCTATACATCAGAAAAATCAGAACGGTACATAAATAAAAAAATCGGCCAAGTGCGAGTCGGTCTCGCGTACCAAGGTTTCCGGTACCATTATCTATACAACATTAGCAAAAAAGGGCCAAAAAATTACGATTGTTGTTAGGTTACATATTTGTTTTATTTTAATTTAATTATTTATTTTTAAAGTGAATGTACAACTAAATATTCTGTGAATATTTCAAGTGTCTACCGGTTGCCGTTATTAATATAGAAAACACGGCAAAAAAACACGTCTGTTGTATGGGTACAAACAGTACAAGTTAAATATATTGTATATTTTAATTTCTACTGTTTTTAGTATTTTTATAGCAGCAAGAAAAATACATCTTGTGTGAAAATTTCAACTGTCTAGCTATCACATTTCATGAGATACAGCCTGGTAACAGACAGACGGACAGACGGACAGACGGAATCTTAATAATAGGGTACCCGTTTTTACCCTTTGTGTACGGAACCATAAAAAAGAAGAAAATAAAACGTTTACTTAACTTTAGAAACCATAAAGAACACCAAAATAAGCCAATTCTTAAATATTTTCTTGTATTGGAAAGATTTACTTACCTAAATATTTATTACTTATGCCTAGTGGCGTGTTGTCACTTTTTACTGTGGCGAATTAGAAAGTGACACAGGGCGTCCTAAAGGGACATTAGTTCTAGGCATGTACGTTAGTACAACTGCATGTTAAGTTAATCTGTACTTGTGTCAATATATCTAATGTAAATACACTCAGGAGCAAAAATAACGGGTCAGAGTGCGTTTTTCATACTAAAGAGGCTATTTCGAAGCCTTGCTTCCTCGCCAGGGAATGCTTTTAGTGAAATCTGATGATGAATACCTCGAGCATCGATACAGGACTTCCAGAGTGCCTTGGATACCCAACTGAATAAATCTGCGGTTAACGCCGGAATTGAGCATGTTCAGAAAAACATCTATAATGGCAATAAAATGTAAGGAAATCCAAGTGCTGACCCAAACTCTCCCGCTGTGGTGTTAACTGATTGTGCGATCAGTTAGGTATCTTATGAACTTTTGAACCTCGCAGTATCCACCATTAAACCTCACTCAAAACAACCCCAGGCTAGGAACCAAGGCTTCGAAATAGTCTCGTTTGTATGAAAGACGCACTCTGACCCGGTATTTTTGCTCCTGAGTGTATGTATGGATAGTTTGTAAGGAGGACCACCATCGAACACACATTAGTCCCATATCCTTATCGCCTTACATTTTAACAACCCCATATATCCTTCAGCGCTAGCATACAACCAAAAAAAGATGGCGTCCTTTTGGCATTTTTTCTGCGCAAGATTACAGTTCCATTTGCGCGATAGGACTGTTGGTTTTTACGTTTCGAATGCCCTTTTTGTAACATCCGGTTAGCATTTTGATCCCACAAGGTGATAATATTTCTTTTGTGCGTCTTGGATGTGGTTGGGGTTTGACATTATAAGAATTAACTTTTTAATTTGTAATATTAAAGAAAGTATTCTCATTTGTGATTATAGGTATACGTGTTCTTGTCTAACATCCAACGATGAATAAATTAAAGATTAATATGAACTGACAACAATCTTACTCCATTCTGTTACCTAACTTTCACCAAAAATAGGTGACGACGCGCGTATTTCTTATAAACCCGGTGATTTTTATGAAAATGCGTCTCTAAGGGCGGGTTTATGAAACATTGTGGTGCGGAATATATTGTGTTACGACGTACTTGCGGAGATATGTACTGATATATTATGTAAATTTTCTCTTGGCCCGTGTTTCTCGTGTCTACTTGTGAATCTTGTCGATGCCATATCGACAAGTCAACGAACGGTCCATAGTTTACGCGAACTACGAAATATATCATCACTGATCAAATATTTATTTAAGCTTATCACCTATTTGAAAAATCTTCTTGTATTTTTAGGGTTTCGTCGTTTCTCTCTGTATGTCTGTTTGTACGCTTCATTCATAAATATTTTTGATTGTTTCTATACATACATATAAAAGTTGTTGAAATAAATTCTGATACTCACGACTTAAATAAATATTTGTTTTAGTGAATAACATCACAAGCAAATCAGTTTTCCTGTTGGGAAACTGCGAAGTCACACATACACGTAAGGAAGGATATATGTAAATGTATGTGTGTGTGTGTGTGTGTCTGTGTAGCTTGTTTACCCTTTCCCGTCTCTTGGAATTTCCTTTTGTTCTTCGTCCTTTGCGTTTCTCAAATATATGTATTTTCTACACATGACTGGCTGAAGGAAATGGTTTTATTTCGCAACTATTGTTTGATTCTATGGATGATAAATAGCCAGGGATCGTGTTGTGCTGATGATGGAGGCTTCGTTTGGGTAAGTAACAAATAATTATCGTTGCGTGATCGAGAAAATCTGGTTATTAATGAGTAAAGATATGGTAAGGAATATTTGATAGACCTAAGCGGAATCTGAAACATAAACATTTGCAAACTCAAGAACGTAATCCCAAGCCTGCTACTGTGTAATTTCATCGTATATAAGTAATTTGTTATACAAAATAAGAATACCTTGTTTTAGGGCTGAATTCAGTGAGATCGAGATCTGAAGAGGCATCTGAAATTACAGTTCTCAACGTTACAAATGACTTGTTGTATCTTTGTCGTATCTTGAAACTGGCTTTTTGCTCAAGAGCAATTTTGTAAACCATAAATTATGCAGTTGGCATATCATACCTACCTACTCATAAGAGGCTCCATAACTCTATTTTTTATTAAATTGTTCCTGAGTCTTCGAACTGTTCTATGTGATATTTATGTAACCTTTACATTACATTTAAGGTATGCCTCCTCTTCGAACTTATTGTCATTTAAATACTTAAGAAAAGTCGTGGTCAAAGCAAGCTCTCCAAAGAGATTCTACAACTCAAAAGAGAAAAGACTTGTGCAGTGACCAGGATCCTCTGGCCACTGCAAAATGAACAAGCATTTGTTTCTAATGGGTATGAAACAGGTCGCGACATGCAGGTTCTGCCAGGAAACGTAGGAGACAGCAATGTATATCCTCTGTTCTTGCGGACCACTAATGCGCAAAAGAAGTATCTACCTAGGGCGACATATCATGGACCCACAAGAGATACAACTCTTCACTGCCCAAAGCATCTGGAAATTCTTGGACGCAACGGCCCTTCGCGGTGAGTTCTAAACAAAGGGCTGCCACAAAAGATCAGCAATGGTGAAGTGTCACACAAGGCCCATCTCAACCTTCCACTTGGTAAAGCAACAGGACCGTAAGTGCCGCAATCCTCTACATTTTTTTCTTGCCCTTATTCTTTAGTCTTACACCCAATACATTATAATGTATACCGAACTGAATACTTTTTACCAACTTGTAGGCTTCCCGCTAGGCTAGCATGTGGACCGTATTAGTTAAGAATTAAGGTGCTTAATAGAATGACATAGATCATGGGCAATTTAAGGGTTACGCAGACTGTCAATAAGGTATATAATATAGTGTATTCCCGTTAGCTAAGAACTGTAAATGCCTGCTTAAGTACTTTCAGTTTATTCGTAGCCAAGTCGATATTATATCATGGGTTAATCTCAAACAATTTTACCTGGTCCCCGGCTAAGCTCTAGGTTTGTACCTACTACGGGTGTGGAGTTGAACACGACTACTAGCGTAGTTATTATACTTAGTATGGAAAAATAAATTCTCACATACATACCCAACATCCAGGACCAGAAACTGGCGCATCACACAGATATATTGCCTTACGGGAATCGAACCAGGGACCGCTGGCTTTAGTTGCTGTATAGACAGTTTTGCTACCAACCAGATAGTTAACCACGTCGTCAAAATAAATGTGCACAAGTTACAAATAAGTATATTTTTCTTTCTCATTATGATTAAGATAGGTAACCGATTTCATATATTATATCAAATATATTAAAATAATAAACCATGAAGAAGCGTGTGAATTTTATAATACCTTTGTGATTTAGATAAATTATAAGTTTTTCAATAAATGCCAATTTGTTTGACTAAATTTTCCTTTGAACTTGATAAAAAGGACTTTGTTATAAAATTAGGAAAATACACTTTCTTACCCATTTACCTGATTACCCGTTGAGCTACGCGTCAATAAATTATATTAACGTATTGACAGTGTGTATTGACCGTTACGGCGGCGTCAATAGATGGCGCTGGCAGTAATTAAGATGGTGGCGCACGCGCAACGTCGAGTCGCCGGCTATGGGACAGGATAGCCAGTTCACAGCCATTTTGGGACGTAGGGCTGTCGTGCTTAAATGATAATGTCACATTTATCTTGACAGACCACACTGTTATATTAGATGTAAAGAGTGAGAAAAAGATATATACGTATTGGTTTCGACCAATGGTTTACAAAAAAAATATATCAACTGGTTAAGTGTTGTAAAATATTTTGTGTATTGTAATGCAAAATTGATGAAATAAGTTTATTTCAAATAATTACAAGTAATATTTAGGTTGTTAATTGTACAACATCTAAAAGTGAAAAGGTGCAGTTAAGCATAAATTCCAAAATCCGTAATTTTTTTGCAAGTCCACGACATAATTTAGGACTGGGTCAATTTGTGTCAGATTGTTCCCTAACATTTATTTATTTTCACCGACGTCTAATTGGGCCCGCGTCTTAGGTTATATTTGGCACTTAGGTTCCTCGACACTCACGACAACCCTAGAACCAAACGGATGCTGCGCGCGCGTCGCAAAAACCTGCCGCTGCTTGGTGTCATGTGAGACCTGCCACCTGACATCTAGGGTTATTCTCTTGAGGCATCATTGACGAATTCGACCTCAATACTAGACTTGATCATTGGGTTAAGCGTTACGCAGCAACTGGTATTTGCATTGGTTTTGTAATGCTCATTTTGTGGCAGCGCCTTGATTAAAAGAACTAAACAAAAGCCAGCACAGGTTGTCTTGTCATGAGTGTCGTGTCTCTGGTTGCAGGATTAGTCCTCAAAGCCGTTGAGCTAAAGTGCTTACGGTTAATTTGTCAATGAACTAGCTGGATTTTTTTTGTGGACCAATGCCTAGTTTTGTCCAGGGTCCTGCGTAAGGCTTCCTGGCATCATGGATCAAATTACGAGTATATATGCTGCTCGAAGTCACCGACTGTATGGTCCTAACGAGAATACCACCTCTAGCACCTCTTCCGCGTCGCGCTCTATTTGCACTCGGAAATGCATTGATATCCTCGGACAAAATAACCTAAGTGCGAGAACACTGTCATGAGTAAGTGATCTTATAATTAACCTGGGAAGGTTGAATATTAATGTAACAAATTATGGATGAGACCTTTTTGAAATACTGTTTGTTTACAATGAGGTGGCCATAGTTGTCAGAGAGTAGGTATAATTATAGGAAGCGAAAGATCAAATAAGAGAAGATACCTGATAGCGCAGCTGGGGAAGAATAAATGAATTAACTAAAGGTCGGTCATTAAGACGATTGCTAGAGAAACAGAAACAGAGAAGAAGGCTACTAGTTAAAAGTGAAAAATTGAATAATGATTAATGATACAGTACGTACGATACCTATTTACCGACGTGCTAAAAGGTTGCCATGCTAGATTAGGTTTTAGACAAATTTGACACAAAAATAACATTCTACACAAAGAAGCAAAACCTTGGGAGTTGAATTTAAAAGAAGCAAGGACAGAGCTGAAACCATTATTTATACACAAATATTCACAATTAACGTGAAACGATCAATATTTGGCAAATTATTCAGGCATTGCCATCCAATATCTGCATCTTAAGTTACCCATATTGTTATATCTGTCGTAAACCTGTTTAACAATCTCATGATCACCATAATCCAACTGCACAAACATAATCCATTCCCCATCTAAATCAATTTCAAACGCGTATAATTCCAAAACCTTTGATGTTTCTTTACTAAATTTTTATTGCCGCTTGATTTATATTACGACCGCGTTATTCGTTTCTTGCATATCTGTGATACCTAATATCTAAAGTCGGACCTCCCAAGCGGAGACATAATCATCCAGCGAGACAGTAATGGGGTTCAGAGTAATGGTAATAGGTAATGGTACCCCTTTTATGCCACAATTTGTGTAACCTTTGCGTGTGAAGTAACGATATATTTGGCTGTAATATTAAAATAACTGGCTGGAAATACGAGAGTAACTGGGTTGAGTCAACTTTGAAGTGTAGTCGCTTGCTGTAGTTAATGTAGAATGTGGCAGAACTAATAATAATAACACTCTGCTTTGATGATAAACGTCCATAGTGAATTATTGGTAAGTTAAATTTTAGGTAAACTTTGATAATAGACTTCAAATGCTACTATTTGTTTTTACAAATATTTTGCAACTTTGTCTGCGTTTCGTGAGGGATATAATTTGGGTGTCTTTCAATGAAGAGTGAATAGGCTTCTACTGAACCAGCGAGTTTCATCCCAGACTTCATCATTATTTATCATCAGGTGAGATAGAAACCAAGCTCTGGTCAGCCCAGAAGAAAAAAAAAACATTAAGGTAAGGGCACCTATTACCGCTCCCCCCAAAATCGACACCAATTAACGCGGTATTTTTAAAAATGCGTTTTATGAACAAGTCGATTTTCTCACTAAGAAACTTATTTTGCACGAGCAAAGCGTATTTTGTAGACTACCGGTTTTTTTAGCGCTAGTGTTTATGCATCAAATAAACAACTTGCAAACCGCCCGTATCCGCGACGCCGGCGCAAGAGCAGGTTGTGCCATACAAACGCGAGACGCCACACGTAAGTAAACCCACATTTTATTTAGTGATTTGCGTAATAGTTGTAATGATTATCCTAATGCTAAGATTTTTAAATGATTGTTTATTGTTTTCTTTGCGACTTCCAAGTACTATTTTTGTGTGTTTTTGTCTGGAAATACGTTAAAATTAGAATATTAAATACCGCGGTAATCGGTTTCGTTTTTTGCTATGGCTCCTTAATCCGAGGTATACCACGGTAATAGCAAAAATGGTACTTTAGTTTCAATGGCCTTTATTATTTATATCTGCAGTTGGTTATTTATTTTTTTAGTGCTATAAAAACCTTTATATATCTAAGCAGTTAAAGAGCAATTTCCGTGGTATGAAAAATTCTAATAAAGGCCTTATTTTTTACTATAAACTTGTGCACTATAATACTTGTTTTCATAGAAACCCTTAAATGTTTGAGTCGTTTATATATAAAGATATAATTTAAAGATATTATTTTAGTTTTATGAGTTTTGTTTTATTAGATGGTTAAAATGTTACGTTTTTATTTGTTTAATAAACGTCACGATAACTTAATTTTTTTATGGGTCGGAATGAGGTTTTATAGTACCGTGAATTTATCCTATTACCGAGGGTAAGAAAAGATAACCCTCGGTAATAGGATGTATGGGAACCTAGTTCCGAGGTATTTAGATTTTTTATGGGTCGGAGTTAGGATCCCATACTATCTCCTATTACCGTGTGACAGTAAATGAAATATCAATTTTAGGGTACCGTAGTCCGGATTCCTTAATGAAATTAAGATGTTTTTGATAGTAAAGCTTACCCTTTTGGAAAGTGTTGTATTAACTGATGGTACAACGCTTATTTGGTAGACTGGATTTTTATATTAGTCTGTCGAAAACTGGAATAATAGTATTAAGTGTATGTTTATTTTGTAAAAATATATAATAAATAATAATGTTGATTTAATACGCAGTTTTAATTAAAAATAAACTTCATCCACTTTTAAATGTTGTATATAAGTAGATTTACTAAAAAAAACAAAATGTTAAATATTAAATGTACGGAACCAAAAATACATTAATCCTCTACCCACGGTAATAGGAGCCTCATCCGCGGTAATAGGGTCAAAGCCCGTCCAATACCACGGTAATAGGAGAATCCGACTTTTTGGGTTTAATATTTATTTTATCCCAAATAATCACCTAAAATGAGGTCATAGAGGTGCAAATTAAAAAGTTCAATCAACACACTTTTATAAAAAAAATCCTTTTGGTCGTTAGGGTGTCTTGATTCCCTTAATTTTTGGCTCTGATTTAAAAACTACCTTAACTCCCACGGTAATAGGTGCCGTTACCTTAAATGATCACAGTTCATTTGTATAAAGAAACTGGTCAACATTATCGTTAAGTACATTGGTTTTAAAAAGATACAATATGATTGGGCTTCATAACTCTTCTAAATATGCCATACCACATGTAACCGGAGACTTATCTTATAAATGCAAAAAAAATGACTTGCCAGGATAGATCACTTATAAAACAGTGATAGTTTTTTTATATTAAGTTTCCGACTGCAATTTATTCCCAGTCTCCCTCTGTCCCCGGTTAAATAATACTCGTGTTTCCACGAGGCCAGCGCAGTGACAAACTAGAACGCGACGCCCATAAACAAAGTGTCAAATTGAAAATTACCGCATTACATCTCGCTGTCCCGCATGCAGTGCGGCGAGTGTCGCGGACTTTGATAAATTCTCACTAAAACCATCCAACACCTAGCTCGAAAACGCAACCCAAATTCGTCTTTATTTAAAAGGCCTTTAGCCACCAATATTGTAATCACAGAGCTTAAAAAACATACCACTTTGTGTTACTTTAATACAATATGTGTGTAAATATTACAAGTGGTTTTATTTTGAATTTATCGCACGACAAAATGTGGATAAAGTGAAGAAACTGTCGTGCTTATATAAGTGTCAGAAACATTTGAAATATGATCGAGCTGCTGAGGACCTAAGAGCTTCCTTTACTCCTCTGGTCATCTCTTGTGATGGAGCACTTGGGATTGAATATATCAGTTTTTAAAAAAAAACAGCCTCGAAATTAAATGAAAAATGGCAAAAACCATATTCACAAATAATTTATTGGCTTAAAGTAAAGGTACAAATTTCAGTCATAAGAGCTGTTTCCATGAGAATAAGGGGCATAAGAAGAAAGATCAGAGCTTTCGAGTGCGATGATGGAGCCGGAATTCACTAATTAGTCTCAAAATTAATTTCGTTTTTAATATAATTATGTAATTTTTTTTTTTTACCTTAGATACATGTTCTGTATTTTTTAACCGACTTCTTGTTCTTTGCAGTTAAGAAACTGACGGATGTTTTATCCACATTTTGTCACGCGATAAACGTAGTCATATTAGGCCCCCTGATCATGGTGCAATATATATATATATATATACTGCCATCAATGGGTAAGCAGCCCACCTGATGGGAAGTGGTCACCGCCGCCTAAAGACATTTGCAACACCGGAGGCGATGATGATGATGTGAATATTATGGTATTTAGAGCTGATCTGGTAATAGAGTCGGATTTCCTCTTCCTTAACATTCAGATACCGAGTTTGGATAAAAGTGGTGTCAATATGCCGATTGAGATGATGACTGTTAAAAAAATACAGTGTGCAAAAATTACTTTTGATTCTTTGTTAGAAATCCAATCCTTGAGAAACGTACAGACAATTTTCGTATGCATGATTTTGAGTTGCTACCACCAGCAGTCAAAACTAGCCAGCATTCAAAGCATTCAAAACCAGCATTGCAAGTTATTTGTGGTGCTAAATTGAATTTACTAGCAGTGTTTTATTGGTTCTCCGCGATTTGCATTCGTATATTGAATTTAAACAGCCACGCGTATAAAAACGTCGGCCTGTCAAAATACTTAACGAGACCTGCGTGCGCGCATGTGGAGTGAATAGAGCGGCCATTTTGATTATTTAACTGATTTAAGGAATATTGGTTTTTACATAGGATGATGATTTGCTTATATTGCGTGTTATACAATGACTAATGAGCCAAAATAATTAACGTCATCCGAGTCGTTAGGACACTACACATTGGAAAAACAAATGGGTTGATTTTACTAATTTTATGGTTAAAATAGGACCTATACACGTGAGTTTGGTTGAGTTAACGCCTAAAAAGGTTGAAGCAACCTTTTCAATATGTTGATTTTACTAAGGGTAGGTGTTACCTCAACCAAACTTCATGGATAGGTCCTAAAATTAAGTAATATCAACCAATTTGTTTTTTCAGTGTGATTTCAGAGCTCACTGATGATTCAATGTACCTAATTTAGCATTTGTTCTGTCTTTCCATACCCACCTTCTCATGTTGGATGATAGTCTATTACTATTCGTTTTTTGCACATACCTACAAGCTTGTGACAGTTTTATGCTATGGGCTTATTGGGGTACGTGTCTTGAGGAGAAGTCTCTGATCTCTTTGAAGAACAACCTCAAAGAGTATCTGATTGGCCTACAATTATCCAATACAAAGCAGCTGCACTGTGTCAGAAATGCACTGTCGCTTTCACATTGTTTTATTTTATCTATTAAAGTATGTTTATCTTATTTATCCCATTAATCTATTTATTTACTCGTACATTTTGTTTTCAGTTCCCATAATTCAATTACTTTACCTATACCTACACTTTCATTAGTAAATCTGAAACGACCAGCAGCGCTTCCTCCTCCTTGTCATGGTTGCCCTGAAAATCAGCGTCACGGCATTTACATGTCTGACACTATGCTGAGTGGCACCCAACTTTTTATTCTAAATTATTTTCTTAGCTGTATCTCATTTTATTATTTTATTTCTTTACCAATCACGGGACTATGGGAGTCCCGGACCTTTGGAAGGCGTACATGGAGCCGAAGCCAACACGCAGAGGCCATTTAGACAAGTTTAATCTAGTAAAGTTATGGGACACCAACCGGCGATTGTCCCTGAGTTCAAACTAAAGAAGTATGTTCCCACGGACAACCACCGGTTAGCGTAAGACTAATTAAGAAGGATGGGAATATTAATAATAGGTTCTATAAATGAACTGATATGGATTGGTGAACTAGGCTATTGATGAAACTACGGCGCCTGCCTGGCCAATGCTAATTACTAAAAAAAATACTATTAATGTTTTGTGTTTTGGACCAAATAAACGATTATGATTGATTGATTGATGAAATGTAGATACATCTCTTTCATTGATTTTTAATTTGAAGTTCACCTACAATTAAACAGCAGCAGTTCTTTACGTTGTTAAACGTGCCATTTCTGCATCATCCAAAGCCCCTAATATATTCCAAAGTTTATTTAAGCGCACGATTCTTTGAATAACAATCAACATCGGGCGAGCGCAAAAACCGCCGCCATCTCGTTAGGCGCTGACGAAGACGCGGGCCAACCGATCATGGCTGATATTCGCTAGTTTTTGCGAGACATAAGCGATAAGGTTAATATGATGGATGTGTACGTGTGGTGTGTATGGGGGTTTTTTGTTGTGAGCATTAAGACAAAATTTTGGTGAGGTAAAATAAGAGAAAACCATTTTTTTTAAACCTAATTGTAACCCGATTGCAGGCCTAGTATGGTTGCGTGTGGATATAGCATCCGTCACTCTCGCACTTGAATAAGTGTCAGAAAGAGACGACGCGATAAACGCAGCCATATTAGACCCTCTGATGTACTTCTGATAAAAGTGCGGTTACGGGTGAAATCACTCGTATGAAGTAGAAAAACTTGTTTAGCCTTTTCGAGCACTTTTTAGGTTTAATCATCAAGTAAATACTTTTAACCAGTTCTATCCATATTTTTTTTAAATATTGCTGGAACTAAAAGATATATAATATAGAACGACAGGGGAAACAACTAAGTATAAATAGCCCGGTGATCCTAACAGGGTCTTGGTCTCCGACTCCGATACTTACCTCGAGCTTCGGGGTCTGAAGTAGCATTCTTTTCAGACTTTTAATTTAATCAATTAATTTGCTACAAATTATTTCATCTCCAACGACGACGACGGATATAGATTACAAGTGCATTCCATTCTGACTAGAAACAATGCGCAAAAACATTATTAACTTATCTGGTCTTGAGCACACGGGTCCATATAGCATAAAACGTCTTGCAATTAAAATGAATGAAACCCTATTTGGAACACAAACATGCATTACGTTAAAATAATTACATGTGTAAAAACCGTTGCAAAAACTATAAAGCTTTTTGTCTTTTTCTTTGAAGGTTATGCAAAAAGGATAGATATATTTTATGCCACATCGCCTGTGAGTCAGAACTCAGAACCTCTGACATGCTTCATTTATTTGGTCTTTGCAATAGGGTAGTTGACTTCCATTTGAATTGGCTATTTAAAAAATCAATATCAAATCAAATTCATTTGTTTCATTACACTAAGACATTGCCATAGATAGTTCAAGAGGTTCATATAATATAAATATAATTAATTGAACACCACATACAATAAAACCACTCAAAGTAAATACGAAAGAAATGTTATATAACATTTTGTGATTTACATAGATTGTTATCGTTCCAGAATGTAGTTGACCATATGGTCAATCCACTTTTTTGCAATGAAATAAATATAGATTTCATTCTTAGAAGGTATTCGAGTAATTATAAAATATGTTTTTCCTTACAAGTAACGAAGGTCTCCGCACATGCGTCGCAATGTGTTACATCTATCTGAACTGGCCTATGCTCAAGGTCATAGTGTATTCCCAGTAATCCAAATTACTGTTAAAAAGAGTCGGAAATGATACGAAGATATAGCTTATCACTGACCCACTGGGGTGTAGGTCGGGTATAATATCGCTATACATTGCTATACATTCTAATTGTACCCCACGTTCTGTTTTTCCTGGTAAACAATGCTTAAGGCATTAAGTTGGCCGTTTATGCAGAAAAAAGAAAATTATCACTACATAGTACGTCTTTCGGCTGACATGTATGTATGTATGTATAGTATAAAAAAACACATTTCCGGCTGTCCCTATGTATGCTTAGTTCTTTAAAACTACGCAACGAATTTTGATGCGGTTTTTTTAAATAGATAGAGTGACAGACAGACAGAATCGAGGGCGGGTCGCTAGTATTTCTATATTTATATCAGACCTAATATTTTACCGGTATTTTAATACTTTGTATCATTGTCTTTTACATTTTTGACAAATTATCAACAAGCCAAATACCCCGCGGGAGGTCAGAGTGGAGGTCGGCGCCGGCGCAGCTCAATCAACTGTGCCTAATCGTTGTCTGCATATCATTATGAGCATCGCTATACGTTAGTTGAGCAATTATTTATCTAAATTGGTATTACATTAAGTTTTTTGTGTTTGTTTTATGTTAGTGAAAAAAATACTACCAAGATGGTGATGTTTATTATTGTACCAACACCAAATAGCTTTTTCCCGCGTCTCCGTCCGAGTAAAAGTCTGTTCTGTTGTAAACTGTTCAATTTCCCGGGATATAAAGTGCCCTATGTCCATCTTCCGCCTATGTAAAATATCTCTGTACCACGTCTTTTCACCAGGGGCATGACTGTAGTCTCCACGCCATTTCACTACGGAGTGGGGACTTTACAGTTTCACTTAAAATTTGTGAAAGTTTATAATAAATATAAGATGTAGGTATTTGGCTCAATCACTCATGAAGACTTGCACGGATTTGAATAAAATTCGGCACGCAGTCATTGGTACTAAAAATAACGGCTAAAATGGCCGGTTCAACAGAAATCGCCGACGAAAACGTTTTATCAAATCAGTCCTCTGCATTTCCTGTTCCTTCTTGTTGCCATAAAACAAAATACACTTGACAGTACGCCACGTGGTACCCGTCCCACAGTAAATCCTTCACCGGCGCCATTACGTGCGCGCGCGCATGCCTAGCGCTAAATGTGTCAACGCGTCGCAGCTCTGACAAAAACGACAGGATGTCAGCTGGGATGGGCAGCTTCAAGTGGTGGTCGATGTTTTTTTTAGCTGGGATCTTCTTAATATACTGGCAAACGTGGCAGAATGCAATGTTCCGCTGAATCTCATTTATAGCTGATAGCTATTTCCTGCTGAAGTCGTGTTATTTACAGGATAAGTTGAGTTAAACTAGTGACACCGTTTTAACTTCCTAGAACCCTACATAACATTTCAAGATTAAAATTTTATGTAGGGTTCCCTTTAAAAAAAAAAAAAATGGGTAAGGTCACCTGTGGTCAGCCAGAGACCTGAAGTCAGCCTCTGCCTATACTTTGTACGAGTGCACGAGTGGGAAGAGTACGAAAGATATATTTCTCACTCTTCGCACTCATATAATGTCGACTATTGGTTTCTGGCTGACCATTTGTCCCTCAATAACGAAAATAACACTAAAAATATGTGTCCAACCGAATTCTATCTTAATAACCTAAAAAAACCAGTTAGATTAGGTTAGTAGGTTATGTATTAACTTTGACTTCTTCTAATTGGAGAACGCAAGCAAAATGACGTGATTTTTACATATAATGCCGAGGTTCAGAATCTATTATTAGTAATAATCTGAGAGAATTACTGCAACTTAATCATTACGAGCTTATTTCTGATAACAAATATTTCATAATTGAGAAAAAAGTAAGTTACTTCCTGATTGATTTATTTTAACACGTGGGGTAACATTATAGCATAGGTATGCGAGTGACTAACCTAAAAACGGCTGCTGAGTTATCCACAATATCGGCATTGATTCAGATTGTTGCAAGACGGTGTTTTGAAAACCGGCTTCTTATTAAGTTTTAAGATTGGATTGTGAAATCGTTTCTCTTGTAATCATTTCAAATACACCTCGATGGACCCTTTTTGCTTTCTGTACATGTAAACTCAGTTATTAGTACAGTCAACAACAAAGAGATTTAACCACTTTCGGATCTTATTACAATACAATAAGGTGAAAAAGTCGATACACCTCTTTAAATCGACTGTACAATTAAATACTTTTAAAAACACCGGACACTATGGTAGTGGTCTCCATCTTACCCACTAACCTACCGCCAAGGAACCGTGTTCCGGTGTGGGTATAGACAACCGGTGAAATTATAATATAACTAGAGTTCCATGTTGCTCCTCAGCTTGAGATTTAGTCTTGAGAATTCAAATGTCTATTAAGTATATGGGTCTCAGATCCTACTCACCATCAGGTGGTCTCCTTGCCAGAAAAAACCCTATTCTTAGTTTTTTACAGGAGCTTTGCAAGTTGATCAAGGTGTTTCCTCTGACATACTGAAGAAATACTAAGTAAGTCTTCGTTCCTTCGTTCATCTTTACAAACTGATTTTGTAGTTCATATTCAATGTGTTTTTTTTAAATAATAAAGTTCGGCTACTCTATTGAGTCTGTATGAAGACTCGTTGGATAGCGGGTTTCTCGGAAAAGCCGCAAGCCGATAGCGGGGGTATCGGTAATTAACCTCTTCGCGGAATCGGCCTAATCGCCGCACTGGATTTACGGACCCAATACCGCATTTATATATAAACGGGACTTGTGTTTATCATCAGTATTAAGACTATTAAACAATCGGTTATGGTATTTCTGAGTGTACAATTCAGATGACAAGTTTCGCTAGTATTGTGTAAATTAGAGTCTTTAGTACATATAAACCTTGTTGTGAAAGGCATTTTATAGACAAATAAAAACTGTGTTTCATTTCAGTTATGTACACAAGCTATAAGCTCTTGATATGCAGGAAAGATGCAAGTTCGATCAAGTTTAATTAAAAAGCAAGTACGATTATAAAAAGTGCTTTATGATGAAAATAATAAAACTTGAAAAGATTGGCTACAACAAATAGAAAAGTTACATTCTTCTGAAACCAAATTAATTCTTCATCATGACCAAAAGAATACAAAAGTGCGTAGCAACGTTTAATTTTTATCTTGCCTCATCATCCACCAGTCGAACTAACTTTGAACTTAGATTGCGCTTGTGGTTGTTTACTGGATCACAACACAGCCGAGTCAATGTTAACCTTTGTGTCCGTGTTTAACTTGTGTGTTTACGCGGCGTGTTCCGACGCGAGCGCTACTGGGTGCGGAGCAGTATTTGTGCCGCTAGTTTTAGTTACCATATGAGTTTATTCAGAATCCGAATGTTATTTTTGTTGCCTTTGCTAAATTAAAAAAATATTCAGGGTTATATTGTCTAAGTTGAATGATATCAGTGCAACCTGTGGAATAGGTACCTATATACAAAAAGTACAGACGTCTCATTTGTAAGATATTTGGTTTCCTACATGGCAGGCTTGGTAGTATTTTTAACAACTGATGATTAATAGGGTCCCTTTATTTAAATCATATATAATAATATCGACTTATATTTGCGTTCCCTACTCTAAAAAGTCAAAGTCAAAGTTCTTTATTCTTCAATTTAGGCATAATATAATGCACCTATGAATGTCAAAAAGCATTACCACCGGTTCGAAAAATAAAACCTTTGCCCAGAGAAGAACCGGCGTAAGAAACTCGGCAAGGTATATTTTTTTCAAGACAAAGGTTTACATCATTACATAATAATTATAGATAGTTTACAATATCACGGTATCGGTTTCGGTTCTACCACCTACAACCTCCTTAAACGTTGTCCTGGTGCCAAGGAGTAGCGCTCGCATTATCGTGTTCTGGTGTAGAGGTGGTGGACCGTCGGTAAAATAGCAAGCATTGAGGCATCTTTTCTTTAGGACTCAGTGCGGACACTTACCGCTGGCCGCTGGTGGTTGTGTGTTAATTTGTTTTTTTTTTATGAAAAGAATACTAACGTCGCTTTCTATAGACTCCGCAAACAAATAGATATTATTTTACAACTCATGTTTTAAGCGAATGTAACACATCAGAGTCGGTTCTATTCACCGACTCGCAAAATTGACAGTTGATAGACGTTGACAAGCAAAAACAAATGAAATATCTGATATGCTTTGTCGGCGTCCGATCAGAGAGCCCGCTTGCTTTTTCAAACACGTATCTCACGTAGCTTTAATACTGCAAAGACAACCTTTCACAATTGAATTTAAAGCAGGAGTTTCTAGTTATCGTGAGAGATATGCGAGCTTTATTAAGTAAGAAGAGAAAGACTATCTGTTTGAGAGTAATGTTTGTGGCCGGTGTTGTTTCTGCAAATGGCGGGCGCACACATAACGGCTTCTTGTTTGGGTGCGCTGTCTTTGCTTTGCTGTTACGTGGAAGCCACAGTTTCCGTGCCACCGAGATTCATGAAATGTTAGTTTCCCGAGTATTCAGCGCCGTAGATCACGACTTTTCTACCTTGTAGGTTATGTTCTAAAACGACTTGCTTTTAAACCTGACAGGCGAATACCGGCAAATTGAAGTTGTCCTGTCAGAGCGTAAAACTAGTTTTAAGGGGTGAATTCTCAGCTTACCCATCGAGAGAGCCCGCTCGTATGGTATGACTTCCATCACTCGATCGACCGTTCGAAAAAGAGCCGTTTTTAAGACAATACCACCTTCTGAGTGCTGCCGCTCTCACTGATAATAAAAATTCCCAAGACAGTTCAAGCGTAACTGTTAGTGGTTTCAATCCATGACGGCAAATAATAAAGCAGTTGGGCGAGACTTCGTACTTTAAAAATACTATAGCCCAGATGGTAGAAACCATATCCCCGAAGGGAGTACTTATTTTTGTTTTCTTTTTTAAGGCATTGAGTGGGCAAACGAGCATATAGGCCACCTGATGGTAAGTGGAAACTGTGACCCATAGATAGACATTCGCATTCACAAGACTGCCAGCCTAAGACTGCAAATAAATAAATAAATAAATAAATGCGTTGCCAACCCTGAGGACTAAGATGGAATGCCTTTATGCTAGTCATTAGTCCCGGCGGATTCGATCCCCAGTCAATTTCAATATTTGAGTGAAGTGAAGTGGCCTTAGTTTGACACAGTCACCAATATTTTTTATTTTATATTAAATTATCGCGGTTATTTTTCTTTAAGTTAAAAACGGCGATATGTTTTTTTTATATTATGGAGAATACAAAAGAGCAAACAGGCCATCTGATGGTAAATGAGATCTGTGACCCATAGACATTTGCATTCTCAAGACTACAATCTGAAGACTGCAATCCTTAAACCGGAAATGCGTTGCCAACTCTGAGGACTAAGATGGGATGCCTCTATACTAGTTATTTCACCGGTTGTCTTATCCCCACTCCAGAATACAACAATTTGAGCATCTGCTACCTTGCGGTAGGTTAGGATACGATGTTGGTGTAGTGTTGGTCCTACCAGGCGTCTTAGAATCTTTCGTCCTATTTACAAAAGAGCGCGTCAGATATATTTCGACCCAATAATGTCACTCCATATTGTCATTTTAACCTATTGTTGATTCTTGTTTAAATTATGAAAGATTGGCACCTGATATTTATTTATTTGCATATGCAAACTTCGCGCTAAATTAAACCAGCCTTATATGGCAGCGTCAATTGTCAACTGCCGCTTCGCGCGCCCACATCCGAGGCGTTTATTCATGCTAATCCACTTACGGAACCATCGCCGCAAAACTCGATACAACCCGAATACTCCCACTAATCTAATAAGCTGGGAAATTATTCGTAATTATGCATTTGATGTTGACGTCTGACGAGGCGTAGGGCAAATATATATCAGAGCTTGAGGAGATATGAGCCACAATTTTTGATGACATAACAGTATACTGCATCTTTGGTGGTTACTTCCCATCATGTAACCCGCATGCGCGTTTACCTCTCACTATTACACAATAAAAAAAACCCTCTCCTAAATATTAATTATGCAAAGTTACAAGTAATCATATTGCAGCATTTGTAGGCACTTGCATGAAATATTTAATTGAAGATAATAACTTCTAATAACATCCCGATTTCTGCTTGTGGATAGCTTTTACTGGCCTATCTTGATTGGTTTAACACCTGTATGCTTTTCCTATGTATTGGTTGTTGTTATCCTGAATACAATAAATAAATTGTGATGTACTCAAAGTTTAACTTATGTTTATACGGGCATCATCATCATCATGTATTTATATTATATTGATCTTGTATGGTACTGTAAAAGAAAAAAAAACTTGTGTAAAAGATCCCTCACTAGTTTGTAAGTAGCTGTGCCCTACCAGGGTCCATGAAGATCTCTCACCTTACTTACCTAACACCAGTGTGTACATTTGGAAGCAATAAATAATTTAGTAATGAGTACCTATAGACGACGCAGTTTTTGTCTGATTATATATTCTTTTAGTTTTTTATAGATTATATACATATTTAGTATTAGATATTCTGGTGCTCTGTGCACTTGTCTTTTCAATACTAAAAAAATATAACTTTAAATAAAATTAGCTCAAGCAAGGTCACTCACTGGCTCCCCGGTTTGAATATAGGTACAAATGTCAAGTTAATAGTCATTCATTATTGCCAGGTATCCAGTAATGCCCAATGACAGTTGAAGGGTCCGACTCTAATCGGCGAGGTGGCGAGGCGGGGGGGGCGCAAAGTGCTGTCGATTGGGTGCTATCGGGTTCCAGCCTCGGGTTACCGCTCATGAACAATATTTGCCAAGAAAATGGTTAAGATAATTGAACATTACAGATATTATTCAATTGAAATGTGCGAGTACAGGATAATTGGACAGGACAAGGCTTTGTTAAATTAAAAGGCGTTCTATTATTTCCACGGGAGCTATAACATATTCTCGGATTCAAAGTAGGTATTTCATTTTCTAATACGGTTGTGCGATGTGATGTTAATGCGTGATAAAACGACAAAAATCTTCTCAAGCGTACATAATATGTTAATATGTAACAATATACCTGCCAACGTCTAGAAAAAACTCTGCGTTTTTATAATAATTATGTACCTACGAGTATATGCCTGTCTAATCCACGTCTAATCACCACGATTTATCAAAAAAAAAGACTATAGCGGCTTACTGACAAAATGGCGAGGAGGGCAACATTAGGTACATATGCATGGTTACCTGCGGTTTTAATTTACTAACTATCCATGCTTGCACGCATAACGCATGTAGATTTATGTCTAAAATAAACTCCATGATCCAACTCTCAAAATTAATTATTTTACATTGTTTTCCTCGCGTTTGTAATGTATGCCATAATTATGTTAAGTCACGATATGTTTCAAGTCATAATAATCGCAATTTATACTAGATTTATTTTCAACACCATAGTTTTCTGGATTGATAAGGATAAATTATATACATATTTAAGAAATTCTTAGCAGACGCTATAGCGATCCAAAAACATGCCGTTCGATAATTATGAAAGCTAATGTCGCTAATATATATGTACGGCTTCCCTTTTAACCTATTTTCGTCAAGGCAGCAGAGTGACAGGGACACCATGTCCCCATTTTGCGGTATCCCTGTATTTGCAGGGTCTACATTGGTAGTGCTCGGGAGGACGAGCTGTTTGCGCAGCTGATCGCGTCTCACGAGTCTTTCGCACTCGGCTACAGATTGAACAGATAATTTGAAAATCGAAGTTCGCAGTTAGCGTTAGTGTCCCTGTCGCTCATCATTCGGGACTAAATCGAGAGAGGGATGGAGCTAACGTAACTTCAAATTTCGATTTTCAAATTAGGGCCTTAGGTGTTTTCACATATTGAAGAGTAACCGATGCACTCGAAGACATTTAGAGACGATTAACTCATTCCTTTTTCAAACTTGTGTAGTTATAAAATAATCGGTAGTAAACTAGTAAGGAACGACTCATTTGTTGTTAAGCTCATCTAACTCTGAGTGCGGCCGTAATGTAGTTTTTAGGGTTCAGTACCAAAAGGTTGCCGAACGGGATCCTAATGGATATATTAATGGCGGTGTTATTGCGGTGTATTTTATAATAAATACAAGAAACGTCTTTTAAGCAAATGAGCACACAGGCCACCTGATGGTAAGTAGTCTCTGAGTAAATAGACATTTGCAATCTCAAGAATGACGGAGACCATACGTTGCCAACCCTGAGAACTAAGATGGAACGTCTGCTTGAAGGTAGGTATACCGTATACCCAGGTAATTTGAAATAATAAAAAAAAACAAGGGGCCATCTCATAGTTAAAAAGATAAAAGATGTTTATTCAGTAAGTAGGCCGCACGGGCACTTTTACACGTCAAAAATCTACCAGCGCTTCCCACGAGACCACTGCTGAGAAGAAACGCCGCAAGAAACTCAACAGTCAGTCGTTCTCACACGGATGGACCTGGTCCCATACTATGGGTACTAGACAACGGTATAAAAACATTCATAGATAAATATATACTGAAATATATAGATAACATTCAAGAATCATAAACATGGTAGGACCTTGTGCAGGGTCCGTCCGGATCACTACCACTATCTTATACATTAACCTATCGCCGAACAGCAGTGTTCGCATTGTTGTGTTCCGGTTTGCGTATAAGACAGCCGGTGTAATGACTAGCATAGAGGCATTCCATCTTAGTCCTCAGGGTTGGCAACGCATTTGCAGTCATAGGCTTGCAGTCTTGTGAATGCGAATGTCTATGGGCATAGTTTCCACTTACCATCAGGTGGCCTGTGTGCTCGTTTGCCTACTCTATGCCATAAAAAAAACGCATATGGGATAAGTTCGCCTATGTACATTATCTACACTGAACCGCAAAACTAAGTATCACACTTTGAAAGAACATGTCATCTAAAGTGTGTTACTTAGTTTTGCGGTATATATTCTCTGAAAAAATAAATGGGCTGATTTTATTATTTTTATTGTTAAAATCGGACACGTGAGTTTTTTACTAAGGTTAGGTGTTACGTCAACCGAACTTCATGGATAGGTGCCAAAATTTTGTAAAATTAACTCTTTTGTTTTTTCAGTGTTGATGCAAACATGACTTGTAATTGTGCATGTGAAATAAATACTCGTGCTCATTACATAAATATTTGCCCACAATTGAACCCGGCACTGCTAGCTCCGTAGGCTACCAGTGCCGCCCACTACCACCTAGTCTAACGTGTCCTCAGAACATAAGCACACTGCCCACACGTCACAACAAGACCTACACAGACGTGACACTTGCACGTCTAGATGTCCTAGGGTCTGCGTGGGCGCAGAGACAAAGAATACGCGGGCTGCGCCTACGCCGCTCCGGAGACAATGCCGTTTATTGAGCCCATGGTAATGCGCGGTGGTCTGACGTGTCGGTGGAGGTTCCATCCTTTCGAAATAAATTGCCCTATGTTGTTTTTTGTGTGTTCTTTGTATGCATACAAATTGGTAAACACCTTATCAACTGTCGCATCACGGCCGATGTATTGTGTGCAATAATCATTTTTAGCCATAATTCATAACTTGTTTACGTCACATTATCGCAAATCACAACGATTTTTTTTAAGAAACTAACTATGCATCGTGCTATAAACGAATTGAGAAAAGCGTTTGACGCGATCGTTCCGGCCGCTTACATCAATCCTATACATTTTCGATAACGATAACGTTCTCATAATGCACCTTACTTACTTTACTTTTGTACGTTACTTTTTCTGGATTTTTATAAATCAAACGTAACCTAACCTAGCCTTATTTATACACTAGATATTTAAGAGATCCTAAATGTTTACGGTTCCAGCGATATAGGAATTATGAAAGTAAAGATATTATTCCCAAAAAAGGGAAACATGTCTACTGCTGTACATATCCCTTCCCCAAAGAAGTATTCTTTAATTGCATTTAGATGTTTTCCGTGACTTGTATTAGATCTTCGGTTCACCTCGCGGTAGGCATGCCAACTTATCTAGTATATTGAAATTATCTCCTAACTATACTTAATAAAATGAAATATTTGGGCTTGCAACCTGTCACTAATATACACTGGTAAATATCTTGGCCTGTTTGTGCAAAATGTGGTTATAGAATTATCAAAAAGTTATTAGAGGTGTTGGTAATTCTGTAGCTCTGCTGTTTTCAATCCTACATTTTATTATCAACATGGTTCCTCTACTCCTCACTCAGCGCGTAACATTTAACTTGCTAAGTTGGAGCGATTCCTCGAACTTCATTCATACACCACAGATATTAACATAATCGAGAATTTTCCTTCCACCGACATTAGAAACGGATGTATTTATACGTTCCAGGATTCTAAGAAGCTCTTTCGAAAATATTAGCTTTTACTGTGCTCAATGGCATTCGTGGTTCACTTTTACAGTTCTGGAAGTTTGTATTAAGTAGCTTATATATGTATATTACAATCATTTCGTACTTCGTTGTGATGTAAGGGAAGGACGAGCAAACAAGCATTTGTTTTTAAATATAATAATAATTAATAGGCCATTTCGGCTACTATTAAACTCTGAATGATATTGCGTGTGGGTACCTACCTAATGCGACAAGCACAAGACCGGTCTGAGTGGAAAGCCTATGGGAGGCCTATGTCCAGCAGTGGACGTCTTTCGGCTGACATGATGACCTACCTAATTAATTACTAATTTCCCAGTGTTTTAACTTTATCGCAGAAGCAATGATTACAACAGAACCTAGTTAGTTAGTTAATGAGATACGCTATTAATACTTTACGCAAGCGCTTTTACGCAAGCGCAACTAGGGTTTGAATTAGATTTAAACTTTGATCTCGAGAAAACACTGCCTTTAGGCCACCGACGCTCATCGGTAAACATACAATGACAATAATACATCACATTGTACAGAAGCATAATTTTATAGCCACTTGAATAACGATGCAGGCTGCACTGATTGTTTATGTTTAGGTAATACAAACGCGACCGTGGGACGCATCGAACACTGAAACGCGACGCGCATACTTAAGTGGTTTTTTGCATTCCAACTGAGTAGAAAAAATACCCGGTTGGGATATAGCTGAATCAAATGACGAATCAGAATGTTGAAGCATGTAAAGGGACCACCGTGTTGTCTTACGTTAATTGAATTGGCATACACCAAAAAGAATATGTCACGGTTTTTACATTCTAATTCGAAAGAATAGGTAATTTTAAGAGACCAATTTGGTTAATTTTGTAGGTATATGACCCAATAGTTTTGTTTTAAGATTCTTATTTATTCAGCAGACATTACGGACGACACGATTTTTTAAATTTGGCATTGAATTTTCTAGTAAATAACAACAATTAAATGATATCTAATGGTAAAAAAATATTGTAATAGTGCATTAAAACATACAATTTCTAGCGATTTTCGCCTAACACGTAAGATACACCTAGGAGGGCTTCAAGCCGAAAACTAAAGTCAAACAAAGGTTAAATATACTTTTGTCGAAATATCCGAAATAGATAAATATTTCAAAAACTTAATAATGCAAAAAAGCTTTAAAACCCTATTCCTCGAAATGGTTTTTGAACTAGAGTTATTGTAAAAATATGAAAATTGATAGGAGATCAAGAACACGTAATTTTGTGTAACTTGTAGAAAGTAGTTTGTTTCGTCTTTTTAAGCCCGCACAAAGGCTTGGCTTTTCCAACGGTTGGAATAGGTGCTCTTTTCTGCAATTAATCCAAAAACCTTCAAAAAATAGACTTCTATTTAAGTGAAGTCTATTTTTTGGTGTTGTTGTGAATTTTACCCTGACTCCTTTACTTGAAAATGTATGAACCTTCCCGAGTAACCGCAGAAATAAACAAATTCTTCGCAGACGGAGTCGAGGCTAAATCAAGTAATACATATCCAAAGTTCGTAAACCAACTAGGACATGCAACAACATGTAAGTTAGTCCGTCGTGTTTGTCAGCATGATTTAACCGCAGCTCGTTACATGCGCCGCCCACGCCGGCGCCCGCGCAGCGATAGGTGTTACTGCGAACTTATGATCTGGCTGATGGGATCAATTGAGGTAGAAAAGACAGTCGGTTGAACTGGGATATTATGAAATATGTCTAAGGATAGATTTCTGAACTGAAGCGAGACGTTACGTCAAATGCAATTTAACAGTTGAACGTCGAACAAAAAAACTGAGTTAAGTATAATACTTAAAAGTTGAAGTTTAATATGTAAGATGTTGTATACTTTACAAAGTGCACATTGATGGCTCCTTAGAATCAGAATCAGAATGGTCATGATTTTGTCTAACCAGTGATTAGTCCTCGAACCACTTGTCATTAAACAGTTGCGTTTTTAGCTTCGTGGATTGAAACACGTGAACAAATTGGAAGAAGATTGTACGTAATGTTGATCGATTCGATTCTCTCCGCTTGAAATACTGTGTTCTCAACGCTGTGTTTTGTTTTGTTTCGTTTCTTTTCGTTCCCCTCTTCCTCTCTGTGGCATTTTCAGCTTTTCTCTTTCAAGTTTTTTCTTACACTAAACGTGTACACTGCACAATTCCAGAGTGTCATAATTCCGAATTCATTAAAATCCCGAATTTTCATTATTGGGAAGACAATATTTTGATAGAGTACTTTATTTTTCGATATCATCCAAACCAAACGTAACCTAACCTACTAGCTCCAGCATAACATAGCTTTCGGAAAAATGAAAATTTAGAAAAATGTATATTCGGAATAAAAATTTCGGAATTTGAAGGTTTTGAAGGTTTGTTTAATGTGGATTAAAGAGTAGTTTTGAGTACCTACTGCTTTCTCTATCGTACCGATTCGTGTCATCTTCATTTTAATATTCGCAAGTTTCAAATGCACCTCAATGTTGTTTCTTTGACTTTGACTTTATCCCGTGGCCAGTCTGGCCAATCGTTCTCCTCGCCAGGAGCTCGTACCGCCCACTGGCCTGTCACAACGCAACCACTTTGCAAATAAGCGAACTAAACATTAGCTCGATCAAACATTTGATCGTAACATGATATTGCATCACTTATCAACTTATCATCAGCGCAGCGACCGAGAGAGCAACTGCGTCTATATCGTATATCGTTGTTGACGTTATGTCATTCCGTCCGTACGTTCGTCCCTCCGTAGCCTAGCTCAGAGACTAATTAAATAATTTGGCATGAACATACATATTAGTCACGCCAACAAAGTATATATATGTATATGATGTATATGTAATATATGTAATAGTGTGGTGTGTCGTTGGAAGAGTTCTTTGAAAAATATTGCGGGTTTGTAAGGACGGAAGGAAAAACTATCACGACTAAGTAGATTTCATTGGTTCTTGAGTTACAAACGGTGTAAAAGTTTATACCTACCGAAAACTTATTTGCGGTGTTGGTAAACTGACCCCGTCTTATGTCGATGTATGGGGATAATAGTGTTCCAACGGCAAAGTTAAGATTGTCGCGAGGTCTAATTTGTTTGAAGTAACGGCTTCGGAACCCTACACTATGGTCCGACATGCTCTTGACCGGTTTTTTTTACTTGAGATGAACTACGTAACTATAGCGCGCCTATTATGTTACCTTTTATCGACGTGAATAAGCGGGGATAAAACATCTGTCACTTTCTGACCAGTGAGTAAGTGCGAGAGTGACGGATGATTTATCCACCGCGATAAAGGCGACCATAATACCCGACATGTCACGGGCTTACATAAATCGTATGCAGAACGTCGATTTTAGAAAATCGCTAACCTCTAGTTATGCATCTATCTTTCTATCTATCTATCTATGCGTCTTGACTGTGCCAAATCACCAGTTATTAAGGTGAAACATGGTGCGGTAAGTACTATATTCTCCTCTGTTTGTGTGTGTGGTGTATTTTCTTATATATTTTGAAGGTGTGCTCCTAAAAAGCTACTCATGGTTTTATAAAAATAAATGTTGCAAAATTATTTAGTGAAAATATTTGTGTCACACAATACAAGTACACATTTCTAGGGAAACCTAACTATATATAACGTACCATTAAAGATAGTAACTGGTGTGTCATTCCTTGCTGTATTCATTCAATACGTGTACTTAATGTTCTTAAACACTATTCAAATCTACGTTATGTATGATAATCCGTTCCAAAAATAACTATTGCCGACTTAATCCAGACCTATTAATCAATGTCTGACTACTTACAACTTGTCCGATTAAATCCTATTTACAAGTAGCAACATAATTCTTCAAACATGGTCCTTATAGATGTAACAATAAGGTTGTTTAAGCATCTAAATGATAATACGCATTGTAGAGGTAATAAATCGATAAGGCAAATAATAGAAGCTAAGTACGCGTTGAATTACAACGAGGATAATCTTTCTATAACACGCAACGTGAGCTTTTATGGTCAGTTCTTTCACTCCATTGTATCTTTAGCCAAGTGGCAGAGAGATTATATATACACACCCAGGTATATAATGCGGTCTAAATAATTCTAGGCCCCGTAATGCCAAATTTATCCTAAAAGAGTGGCTATTAACGTTGTTTTATTCGGACACAGAAGACCTGCTGACATAACACGTACACCTACGCGCATTCACACTCACACACACGCACACACACACGCACGCACACACACACACACACACACACACATACACACACACACGCGCGCACACACACACACACACACACACACACACACACACACACACACACACAACACACATACACACACACAAACATACACGCACACACACTAACATTGTCACAGACACACACACACACCTGCATGTACCAACAATTGACACTAGCATACAAATGTAATGTGCTTTGTTTCTTGCTTTTGCTATGTTTATTTTATCTAAATTAGTCTTAACCGCTTACGTCTAATAATACTGTGAATCGTCTCACCGGGTCCCAAGATACAGGCTCCACCTAGTTTGGGTCCCACCGGGAACCTATAAGTTGTAATTTTCTTCAGACTGATATTATTATTATTTTTTTAGATATCACTAATAAATTGGAGAATGATCGAGATCATTAACTGTGAGACAGTGACATCTGTTGGCGGTTGACGGAATTATAATTGCAATTGTCTTACATGCAAATGAGGACAGCGTCGGGCTTTGCGTTTTTTATTCCACAATGCTTTAAAATAGACGTGCTCTATCAACAATTTGAGCACAGTGAATTTTGAGCTTAAACTCAGTTTATAAATGATTTAAATTAAATTAAATTTAACTATTGGTTTTGTTGTGACTGCGTTTTTGCTGATAAAGTTCTTTGTATAGTTTTTATTATATTTTGATCAACAAGACGTGTTTGTAGATGAAGCCGGTACCACCGGTATGTCATTAACATGCCATTATTGTTATTTTGATGTGTGCTGTCTAATAGAATCATAATAAACGGTCTTCAAATGTTTTAATTGCAGTGTTATAAATGAAGTTTTGGGTTGTGTTGGATCTATTGGGCTTACATAGTAAATTACTATCTGGAATTATAACAAAGATTGTATAGAATATTCTAAATACATTTTGATAGGTACTCACCAAGGAGAGAGATGGCTTTTTTAAACGACGGCTGATACTATATCTGAAAAGGAAAAATACTACATGTTAAATCTTTTCATCACGAGGCAAGTATAGTTATGGGGCACATGCATGAGAGAGTTGCAAAACATGGGATTAAAAATCAGGTGGTAACCTTAATGAAATATACTTAATGATTATTTGGCACTCTATTAATTCACCAGAGGGCTCATTGTCTAACGCACTCGCAATCGCAATCCTGTTCATTTTGATTGAAGTCGAGTCTGTATAGAAAATGAAAACAATTGTTCCACTTTGAAGCCGATTACGATCGCGAGTTTGTTAGGCAATAGCGACACTGATTTCCCCAGCTAGTGTTTTAGTGTTAATATGTATGTATGGTTCCTTTTGCCTTTGTAGAGGCTGAACGGATGGCCCGATTTCAATTCGGCGCCGAAATTGTCACTAGGTACTTTAATTGAAAGAAATGAAAAATATAGGTACATATTTATACTGATTTTAAACAGATTTAAAGGAGGATCATTTGGTATTTTTTTTGCGTATATGTTTAATGATTCTCAGGGCTGAATTTCATCAAGATCTGATCATGGGATCCACGTTAAGTCGAAACGAAACTTCTTACTAATATGGGTCCGGTTTATTGTTTAAACAATATTAATATGAAAGGTTGCTTTTCGTTAGACTTATAGCATTTGGTACGATACGAAACTAAGGTGGTGTGGTCATGTGACACGCTGTGTGGGCCAGTTATAGTTTATAATTGTTTGACAAATGAGGGTGTGTAACGAGGATGAGGTCGGGGGTGGTCCGGCAGATGTCGCAGTTTACGCGCCGCGGGCGCAGCTCACAGCTCGATGGATTATTAATGGGGGGCACACTGACGGTCGCGATGGCTAACACATTCTTAATGATTAAACATATTTTTATAAGAAAGGGGGTTCACTAATGTTTTACCAAATCATCATTTGGCAACCTACATATATCAAACACCCTTTCATTTCGCAAGGGGTACTTCTCACCGCATTATTTTACTGTTTTAGTGGTCAAAAGTCTAACCTAACGTTTTTTTTTTTTTTTATATATCAGTTGGAGGCAAACGAGCATGTAGGTTACCTGATGGGAAGTAAACACCACCGCCCATAAACACCATCAGCTCAAGAAGAGTTGTCGGTGCGTTGCCGGCCAATAAAATTTAGTAAGCCCATGTAAACTATAAAACAAGTTATGGTTTAAGCACTAATACGTGTTTGTGAAATGAAAGTTTGTCAAACGAACTTTTTGCGAAATGAACGGAACTTACCGGGGAAAGGGAAATTTATGAGAAAACTATTTAATTGAACATTGGACACTCTGTAATTAAAATAATACAAGTTGCAACTGGTATTCTACTGTAAGGGATATATATTGTGAGTAGAACTTGAGACATAAATGAAGACGAAGCCGCTCGCGAGACAAGACTGCTCTGTCATCGTCTTGATTAGAGCGGCCCGGCGTGGCACCACACGCATCGCTCCTAAGGTACCTGTAGGGGAGCCTGCCGTTTCGTCAAAATATCTTTGGTCAAATGTATCATTTCCCAAATTTTTCATTTGCCAAACCAATGTTATATAATGTTTTCAGAATTTATTTCAGTACCATCGTGTAGCGTGTAGAACCCTATCGGTTAGGTTAGGTTAGTTTTTATAAAATCCTGAAATATTTACGGTTGCAGAAAACAAAGCAGTTTGGCAAATGGAAATTTGGGAAATGATACATTTGACCAAAAATATTTTGACGAAACAAAGGTAACCCTACCTGTAGACGTTATTTTCAACAAAATATTGTTTATTAGGGGACTATATTAAACTTTAATCTAGTCTCAAAATAAGCTGCCACTTTTGGGATCGACCAGAAACTCCCTTTGTAGGCAACGCGAAAGCCAAATATGCTAATCGCGTCCAAAAAATCTTCCGTCAGATAAAGCGAAGTTATAGTAAAGACAAGCTGTGACAATTTGCTATACGAGAGCCGTTCTTGCTAAGCTAGATTTAACGCAGAGGCACATAATGCGTAAACTTTTGCAAGTTGTCCGCAAGCGAAGAGCCGGCTGAATCAATGATAATATGATACATTATGATAATATGGTACATCAGAGGGCCTGATTCACAATCTCCAGATAATACTCGTATCTGCCAGTTAAAGTTCTCGCTTTACTTTTCTTTGTCATAAGAAGGAAATGACCTACCAGTGGCGAAGCGTCACGTAAATAAATAGACAAGCCGGAGCAAAAAAAGGTGTATGGCGTGTGTCGGTTTTACGTTTTGTTTGTATACCTACTCTATGCATAGGAATTTTTGGTAAAGCCGTAAATAATCGGCTTGTACGAACGCCTCGCGACTGTGACCTACAATTTAGTATCTGGAGGTCTCTCAAACTTTGAGCGTACTAAAAAAAACCTTGTCCCAAATCAATCTAGGTACGAACCTATCAATAAGAATTACCAACTAATCAAGAATATTCCAGGCTTACTAGATTAAACCAGTATTAAATACAAAGAAGTTATGACCTTAATTTTGTCTTTGTTTTATTCAATTGGTTTTTATTTTTAATTCAGCTATGCCACATGGTATTCGAACGCGGATTCTCTAGCTTACAGTTCTCTTACCCCGTGAGTATTTCGGCAGTTAACATAGTTAACGAGCGTCCGGCACGAGGACGACACGACCGCGATCGTAAACGCACCGCATCCGCCTCGTGGGAACTTTATGCATCTTTACATTGTAACATAATAGTTTAAGTTAAAGATGAATGGAGGAAGTGTTTTATAGTATTATTCAGTTGTGAGGCATGTGGTGGACTCCGCTGTCGTGCTTGTAAACATTAAAATATTCCCGCTACAAACTGACAATGGACATCCTAAACTACTGAAGAAAGGAATGCGAAATTTGAAATGTTAACTGTAGTTACACTGAAAAAAAGAACAGTATGCTAAACCGAATAAACTTGAATTTTCACTGCTTTGCACTATAGTATTATGAGCCTAATTTTCGAAACGGTCATTGGTTTTTACCGTTCCAAAAGCAATTAAAGGTTGTAGCCAAAGTTTACTGTCTTGAACGTGAATTGATATGTGTACTACAGCATTGTCTATATTGTAAATTAATGGAATAGTTATACCTATTCAATCAGTAAACTTGAATGTTTTGTTTTACTGTTTTTCAAGTACTTGATACTAATTTTGGTGATCACTTATTCCAAGTATTTTTTACTCTACTGTGTGTAGTGGGTGTTTTTTTGAGTGCATGCGAGGAACATTAGATCAATTGTTCATCTTCAAATATTCACGATGTTGAGATGTAGATCGCCAGCGAAAACTTAGATCGGGCTGGATATGTCAGCCACATACGGGAAGACGATGAGCAGTGCAGGAAGGGGACACCCTCATGACCTGGATGATGTTGCAAGAGATTAGCGGAAGCATCTTTCAAAAATCTTTGAGATTCGAACTTTGAAGTCGTTTTTTTGTCGGGTTTTGTTTCGAAGGACTAAAGGTCTGAAGTTTAAAATTTAGAGCTTCTTAACTATCCAAGGACGCGTAGTGAGGTAAAGGCAAGTAGGCTTTTGCTTTTTTTTATGGCATAGAGAAAGCAAACAAGCACACAGGCCACCTGATGGTAAGTGGAAACTGTGACCCATAGACATTCGCATTCACAAGACTGCAAGCCTAAGACTGCAAATGCGTTGCCAATGCCTCTATGCTAGTCATTACACCAGCTATCTTATCCCCAAACCGGAACACAACAACGGGAACACTGCTGCTGGCGGTATGACACGTAAATATGATAAATAGGTATAGATTTTTCAAGCTCTAGTTTTAACGTATACGAGAACTGATTTTTTTGCGTGCATACCACCCATACAGTACTTATCTTTAATATAATAAAACATGAACTCGTATGAATTTAAAACAAGGAATGGCTGTTAGCGTTCGCCTCCCCCCCACGGGTAATTAGGCTAAATGACCGTATGACGAGGGCTCGCTGTACGCGATTTCACAAACGAGACGTTTACGTGATGGCGTTAGATAACGCTGGATGGTGCTTAACCCTAGATAACGTTAAATACCTTTTAGGATACAAGATACAAAATGGCCGCCATGGGGCTGAAAGATTTCAGGGCGTAGTGGCAAAATTAGTAACTAGGGACGGGAACTGAAAACGAAAAGTAATAAACAGTTTTAGGTTTGATGGTTTTAAATGTCTCTTTTATTTGACAAAAAATGCTCGTTAGCTTAAAAAAACGTTCTTCTTCTTGGCGTGTCGATGGCGTAGAGATGGAAGCTGACCAATATGACCTACGCCACGCGAACGGCATTGCAAGTGGCGTTACAAAGGCTATAAGCAAAGTATTATTAGTAAGTAGCTTTTGATGTGATCTCATTTTTTTTAATAAATTTCGATATTTAATGGAAATTGTTTTCTGAACATTTTTAGTTTATTAATTAGATTCTTTCCCCAACTTAACCACTTTTTAGAAAAAATGATGTTTTGTATAACTTCATTAGCTAAGCTTGCTCAAACGGAATGCTTTTAATTTCTTTTGAGTAATTTTACATATAATTTAGTAACGAACTTAACCAATTTAGTGAAGAATTCATTTCATTGTTACGTTTTGATCTACAATCAGGAGCAAAAGTACCGGGTTAGAGTGCGTTTTTCATACAAACGAGACTATCTCGAAGCCTTGGTTCCTCGCCAGGGGTTGTTTTGAGTGAGTTTTAATGGTAGATATTGCGAGGTTCAATAGAGGAGGTCAAAAGTTCTTAAAATGCCTAACTGATCGCACAATCAGTTAACACCACAGCGGGAGAGTTTGGGTCAGCACTTGGATTTCCTTACATTTTATTGCCATTTTAGATGTTTTTCTGAACATGCACAATTCCGGCGTTAAACGCAGATTCATTCAGTTGGGTATCCTAGGCACTCTGGAAGTCCTGTATCGATAGTCGGCGTATTCATCATCAGATTTTACTAAAAGTATTCCCTGGCGAGGAAGCAAGGCTTCGAAATAGCCTCTTTAGTACGAAAAACGCACTCTGACCCGTTATTTTTGCTCCTGAGGTTATATGAGCTATTGTAAATTGTTATTCAACTGATTGTGAACAGTTGAACAACTAGCGTTAGTTAGCAACAAATTGCTCACTACTCAAAGGCCCAGCCGGAGCACATAATAAAGTAGCATGCGCCTGCACAGACGCCGCTGTCAGCTGCAAGTGATACGGGAACAAACTTCTGAACGACGTAAGTTAGCCTGTTGGCAAGGCTGCGGTCTTGCGCGGACGAAGCGATTGGAAAATGTCAGTTTTTATTTGTTAAGCTATCTAAAATATAGTTAAAGACAAAAATATAAACATGTTCCAAGCATCTACACACCTTTATGTCACTGACAATACGGTTTGTGTTCACGTACATATTTGCCTATGGAAATTATGCCTGACCCCTCGCCTACAGTCAAAAACAAACATCTTTGGTGCAAATCATTTTAAATTTTATCAAATTCATTCAGTACCATACCACCCTTCATAACTCGTTAGCCTCGACGAGTTGGTAGTGTCCCTGCGTACTAAAGAGAGACGTAGTACTGAGGCTAGTTAGCTAGGTCCCATATTCGATTCCCGGTACAGGCAAATATTTGTGTGATAAGTGCTAGTATATTTTTTCTGGGCCTTGGATTTTCATCGCTTTCTAAACTCATAAATTCAGTAAATTGGCCACAAGACAGCTCTTTTACAAGTTGGTGTAGAGCGTAGTTTGGGACTGCGTCAAATTGTCCAAGAGTGTGCCCTAAAATGTATAAAATTAAAAAGATAAAAAAGATAAAAGATGTTTATTCAGTAAGTAGGCCGCACGGGCACTTTTACACGTCAAAATCTACCAGCGCTTCGCAAGAGACCACTGCTGAGAAGAAACGCCGCAAGAAACTCAACAGTCAGTCGTTTTTTTAAATACTACTTATGATATCATACAATTATAGAGCTATAAAGCTTAACCTAGCATTATATAAAATTATGTAACTTTACTGTCTTTGCTGACATACCTACTAATGCATGATGATTATAATAAATTAATTTTACTGACACGCGTTCATGATTGGATTTACAACGTTAATACAAAAAAATAGCGCTGTACCACAAGTCAAACCGCTAACTTCGCACATGATGCTTCCATATTCAGCTTAATTTACTTCCTTTACTTTGTCTAAAAATTAATTATAAAAGGCGTAGGTATAACTGTACATATCACGTCCCAATTAAACGGAAGCTCCCTGCATTAACTGCCGCCGACTAATTTGATCACGAGCACCGCGCCGCGCGGAGTGAGACCCGTCCTGGAGTTATAATAATATTAAATTGTCCTTAAATGTGTCTTATGTATCGTAACTCGAGTTAAACTCGTGCCGAGCATGAGTCGCCCGAGTCAAAAACTCTTTATTACTTCGCAAATACGGGTTGTTAGGTGTGATGCATGGATATGCGTTGTGTGAGGGACTTCCTTTTAAAATTTTAGGCTGCTTGCCTTTTAAGGTTATTTAATGTATGAAGTTTTAAAGCATTTGGTGTCAAGAATACGGCTCTTTTAAGTGTTCCGCGCCGTGACGGTTCTCTGAAAATATAAAAGCTATCAACTTTAAATTTAGCGTATTTGTATTTGGTTTATTAAAAATCATATTTTTTTCCCAATTTTTGAAAAAGGTTCTAAAATTGCGGTTGAAAAATGAGTGATTTGATATTAGCACGTGCACAGTTAAAAAAAGTTTTTTTGGCGTGCGTTCCCCCTTATTTCCAAAGTGTATAAAGCAAAAAATCTGAAAAAGGCACCTGTCCGGTTTTTGAAAACAGGAACTAATTATCATTTAAACTTTTGCAACAACAGATCATTGTTAAATAATGCTGTGTGTAAATCTACTTACATATTTTCCAAGAGTCCTTGGTTTGGTAAATCCCTGGATTCCCGGGGTTTTAAATACCACATTAATTAGAAATTCAAAAGTGTTCTAATTCTATTGCAATTAACCTTATCCGTCACAGCCATTTCAACAATATCCGCCACAAAACCTTCCAAATGACGAAACCCTTTCCTTAATACGCAGAATACTTATCACAGAGTAGACACTCGAAGAGCCACAACCAAGCACCAAGCCCAGACCGCACATTTGAATCCCTGTGAAAACTGCTAACACGCGACGAGCAACCCTCGTATTACTCAAATATGTGTTAACGTTTAATCGTTTCTAAGCGGAAGATTAGCCACAGTGAATAGTAAAACAGTAAATCATCTGAATGTCCAAATAATCTTAAGTCAACAATTCAGCATGGCTTGTTGTTCTTTTTAGTTACAGCAAGCAACCTTTACCTTTGCGCATTGCGTCATGCCACTTTTACACCCCTCACGGATGGAGTCTTTGCACCACAATTGGCTACCTTTGTTAAGCACCTCGGGAAGCATTTGCATCTCGCTGGGACAGATCCTTGTCTTGCGTTTTGGGTTGGTTGAGAGCTCGTGTAGCCAGCATCGAAGCTGTTTGGTTTGGATGCTGGTGCTGCCCTTTCATACTCCGACTGACAGACTGAGTTTACAACTGTATCGTGATTATAGTTGAGTTTGTTGTAATCGATATTTGTTTATTTAATTTCATTAAGACAATCATCCAAATAATTCGTCGTAAGTTTATGTTGTTTTTCCATCCATAGAAATTACATTGTCGTCCCTTGGCATTGTGATTCAGTTTTAGTTACTTTATTTGCAATTTAAAAATGTCAAAACTAAACTTACAAACACAACAAAATAATATAAATTTGAAGTTAAATAAATATGCTTACATTCTAAAATTAAATTTACAAGTTTTATTTTAGTGTATTATTGAATTTTGCGTCCGTGAGGTGCGCGAAGGGTAGCCAGATCCAGCGGGACCCTCTTAATGTGTCTAACTTGACTAACTCTTAACTTGCTGATATTTAACATACATAAGCACAGCCATATACTTCGTAAAGCAGGCCGTCCTTTTCGCACCATAGGAATATTAAACTACTGGGATTATGTATGTAAAGCTAAAACGGGAATGAAGGGGTAATGGCTTGCCTTCTACGGGATATGGTAATGCTAAGGGTGCCTAACTACACGACTATACTGTGTGTATGTATGTATGCATATGAGAAATACGTGTGACAATCGGATTAGTTGAGAATTAATTTGCCGCGGACTCCTAAATGTGAACAGTAAGCCAAAACATAAGCACCAATCATGTCCATGGGTTTAATACCAATTTCACAAAACGAATGTTAAATGATAATCAATGTTATTCGTCTGTTAGTTCTTACATTTTGACAGCTGTCAAACAGCAACACTATTCTACACTTCTGTTAAGTTTAAGTGGTTGGAGAAATTCGACATTAATGTTCTAGAAAGCAATTAAGCTTAAATTAATTCAACTCAATGTTGCTATATTTGTAGGTAGTAGGTAGTTTTTGCCACTGGCAGTAGGTATAGACCAAAGCCACTACCATTATAGTCCTGAGACTTTTTTTTTCAGTATTGTCCGACGTTAAGATAGCTTATTAACACAACAGTAATGGCGGTTCAGTTAAGAACAATACGGTAATAATATGTGTTAAAGCAATGTAGAATAAAGCGACCGTAAAACTAAATCTTGAAAAATCCAATTTTTCCCACAGTATTCAGTTTGTACCCATTTTTTCCACAGAAACTTGATTCCAAACACTCCCCCGAATCTGACACCCCCGAAGCCTACCATTTCTCAGATTGACATTGCATGAAAGCATTAATATGGACGCGCGTCACTTTGCCGCGTCATTTGACGGGTTGACAGTTGCCGAAATTGTTCCTTTCATTCCTTTACACTCAATTTGACGCACGTAAATTCTATGGCGTTTAGACGAAAAATTAGGGATGTCACTAATTTTAGCCGAGGGAAAATTGCTGCCACATTTTGTCTAAAACGACTGTGGTTTGTGTGTTAAACGAGGATCTTGCTTAAAGATACAATTTAGAAACGAATGCAAAAAGTTATAAAAATAAATTCATGAATTGTGAACTCGCCCTTCGAGAAAAGGTCCGAGAATCTGTACCTAGTATTTTTAGATAGGTCCTTTTTTATATAGCAATACAATTTTTAATTCTTGTTCTCAACACAGTTGTCAGTGCCGACAAAAGCACTTGACCTTAACCCAAAGCAAAAACTGCTTAATAATTTAACTATGAACCCGCATATCCCCAAATTGTTTTTACTCTCGGTCGACATCCCTAGCTTTATGAAAGCAGTCCACAATGGGCGTGCTACAATGGCCGCATCACAATATTGTGATCAAAGGGACACGGCATCGGCAAACAATTGGCGCATTAGGGCACCATTCAGGAACGTCTTAAACGCTACTGTGCGAGTATTTCTTTGTTAGGGTTGCGCGTTCGCAGTGTTAGCTGCGACACGAGATTACTTTTCCGAAATTTGATTTTTTTGTGTTCGAAAAGGACTTTCGTAAAGTTATGGGATCAACTCAAAATTAACGGAATTGACGTAAGCGCTCGATGCGATGGTCCGACAGTTTACGTCAAACCTATATCTTTTCAATAGCGATATCACCGGATATATGGTTTTACTGATTTAAAAAGAGTCCATGAAAACTCCTCCTAACAACACCTACTCCTCGTGACCCATGACAATACTGCAGTCGATCACGGACGATTCCTCTCTGGCCTTAAAAGGGTTGAGTCGTCCGACAATGGGCACTGCGCGTCGGCGTGTGCGCATGTTTTTTTGCGACGCATTAAGCCGAATTCACGGCCCTGTCATAATCCGCTCGCGGGTGACACTTCACGCGTTATCCCTGCATCTGCCGCGATGTGTCCTGAGAGGCTAGCATGATGCCACGAACAATGATGTTTTTCTAGAACTCGTCCTTGGTGGAAAATCAAATTATCTTGAGTGCGTAAACAATACGTGGACGTGACTGTTGAGGCACTGTCACGGTATATGCTGACGCTTGGAAGTAAGGTTTTTTTAATCGTTAATGGGTTTGCTCTTGACTAACTCTTGCCTTGGAGGACGAAGATTGTCGCCGATGAAGCGAGCTCACCAAGAAGATGCTTATTTGTCATTCATATATTATGTACGAGTATAACTCTTTACAAGACCTCCGGGCCCATCGTCCATTTAATTGATAGAGGTGGTGACGTTACTGACACAAGATAATTTACGAATTTGAGATAATTTATTATAGAAGTGACACATTGGCCTCATTTAATAAGTAATTTTTTTATTTATCTTATTGTTCAACCCGCTGTCGCTACGTTTACGGTCAAATTGCCTTTATCTTTATATAAACTAGAGTCATAGTTGTAATGTATACTTTCTCACCAATTGAGACACTCGCACATCACGCGATACATTTACTCAGCCAATCACAGACCACACACATACGTCACACAATCGTCATACATTACACGTACTCACTTCAACACTTGCCTTCCATACTCTAAACAAGCAACCCAATTTTGTACAATTTTTATTGTAATAAATCAAGTTCAGAGATATTCGAAGTTTTAAATTATCTCTCCTTGTTCCTGTAAGGAACACTTATCTACAAATGAAGGATAATAAATGTCTTTTTATCTTTACTACGAACTTCACCTCATGCTTGCCCTGTTGGGCGATTTTAAATCGCATTTGAGTTGACGCCTTTGTGTTAGTTCTTAAGAATTTGGTCGTCCTTTGTGTCGCCATTGTTAATTTATTTTAAATACGTAACAATAATGTAATTCTATGGGTCTGTAGGTTAGTGTATTCGAGAGTTTAGGACTTGGACGCAGGTGGACTGTATTTAGGTGGTAAGTTTGTTGATATTAGTTGTCACTTGCCAAATAACAGTTTGTTGGGGTAACCGGTGGAACTACAGTATTCTTTGCTACCGCCATCTTATTCTTTAACCTACCGCCAAGCAACAGTGTTTCCATTATTATGTTACGGTGTGGGGGAAACAACTAATGAAATATTCCATCTTAGTCCTCAGGGTAATGCATTTGCGGTCTTAGGATCGCGGTCTTGGGATTGGAGTCTGGAGGATGAAAATATCTATGGATGACAGACACGACTACCATCAATGGCCTGTGCGCTCGCTTACCTTCTCTATGACAGAAAAAAACAACAAAATAATCATGGTGTCATTACATTTTGAAGTACCATCAAAGTCATCAAACTTTGCTGCCTTTTATTTGCAAAGGTACCTACGAGTATGGATGGATGGATACGGATCCATACATCCATACTCGTAGGTACTCATTACGTAACAATATTCGATATAGCTGTCATCGCTGTCACCTACTACCACAGGTAATGCTGGTCATTTGCCTTTCGGTCAAGTGTCTAGATAAAGTATTGTACGTAAGCTACTAATTTTAAATTGCCTAGCTTCGTTAAGAAACCACCGAGTGAGTTATCCTGTGACTATAAAAATAAATCGAGGATTTTAAATCAATATAGCGGATAACAATGTATTTCACATCTTGCAAGTAAATGGATATAATAATCACATGACCCAAAGACGAAACCCTAAGTGCCATTACAGTTTTGTTTACAAGTTTCATGCAAAATCACTTAAGATGGCAATTTTAAACGATTTATGGCGATAACCTTTTCAACACTACACTTGCAAGAGTGTTGTTAAACAGACATTTATTTACCAAGCGTAAAGTGTGTTTAAACAACACATTTGACGATGCAAAAGCAATTTCGCGACGATAAACTTGAGACATAAATGTCCAAAAATAGCGGCAATTAATACAACTCCTGCGCCGACGCGGTGACGCGCTAATCTGTTCAGCAGAATGTGAATCACGCGCCGCTATTCTGATGCTATTCAAAAACAATGTCTCATAAACTGGGCATGACCCGCGATTTTGTTTCTGAAAGTAGAAGTTAATTATAGTTTTTGCCGAGATAATGATGATAAAATTACCTAAGAAAAGGACGACGTCCGTCCAAAAGTCCGACAAACGTATAATTTTACAAACTTTTACGTATTACATAGTTTACATGGTCTTATTAAATAATTAGGTCAGACTTGACCGCCTAAAATTAAAAAATATTTTTATTATTTCTTTGCGAAGTTAGTCAAAGTTTGTAAAATGATGATTTGCTAAAACATTAGTGATACTTATATCAATGTAAAAGTAACACCAAGGCATTGTAGTTTACAATCGCCGGGAATCACTCACGAATCGGACAATAAAAATTACTATTTACACCCTTTTTCTTTTTTATAAACATATGTATACATTGTATATTGTCTAGGGTACACGGTTTCTGTAGGAGAATGTATCGAAACTTTGTAAGTGGTTGTCTTGCACTGTCATAGGCAAGTTATTTTTATTTTTTTATTACTCGTACCCCTATGAAAATTATGAGTTTTGACACATTTCCCTGCGTAAGCTACGCTTGAATATTATTTAATTTTAATTTTATATTAGATTCATTGTTTTATATAATGCTAGGTTAAGCTTTATAATTGTATAATATCATAAATAATATTTAAAAAAAACAACTGACTGTTGATTTTCTTGCGGCGTTTCTTCTCAGCAGTGGTCTCTTGCGAAGCGCTGGTAGATTTTTGACGTGTAAATGTGCCCGTGCGGCCTACTTACTGAATAAATATGATTTACCTTTTTTATCTTTATCTTAGAGATGACTCCCGTGACAGCCGTATTTCGTAATTTCCGATCACTATGCGATTAATTATTTAAGTTCCTGAACGGCGTCGCTAGGTGCGTACCAGTGTATTTTTATCTACAGTTCAAGAAACAAATGTAATACGTGTTTGTATGAACTGTCACATTTGGCTTACTAACTATATTCGTGATTGTGACTTACGCGTACATATGTAGGTTATATAGGACCTCTACTGGGTACACGATATTGCTTTTGATGTGGTAAGTATGCTATTGTTATTAACTTGGCCGCCATTACTGTCAACACATAAATATATTGCAGGTAGACGAGACATGGCTAAGTACAGTTTATTTTTCTCAATGACTTACTTGTAATTTTTTTCAACGTATAACGTTATTCTGTATTAAATTCTGTGGGAAAAAATAAAAGGTATTAAACTCACAAAAAAGAACGAGTTACTAAACAACCAAAATCCAAATATCCTCACAAAATTTCATATTTAGAGGAATAATAATATAAGAAGGATAACCGCATCAAAAAACTAGAATAAGCTTTCACACATCAGCTTAACGACCTCAGAACGAAGTGCGAACGACCTCGTTGACTTTAATAACTTAATCCAGACATTTAATAATTATTATAATAATTATTTCAACGCGCGAACAAAACAAAGGAACGCGACGACACGGCCACGCTGACAGGCGCCGGGGACGCGGGTGTGCGTGATGACAGGTCCGCAGTTAATGATGGGAAGATTTGGTTTGTGGGAAGGTCGGTATTAAAATGGGTCAAATGTAGGAAAATGACGGTTTCGATCAGCGCAGCTTAGTAATTCTGTAGTGCTCATGTGATACTTAATAATGTAGGTACAAAAATCTGTCAACCTCTGTAAATCCTTAAGAAAGATCGATATTTCAATTTCTTTTAGGGCAAGATAAGTCACTAGAAGGTACGTGCGCTACTTACTATCAAGTTTTCGCATAATTTAATGTAAGTAAATAACTAAGTACATACAATGAATCGCAATGTAATTATAGAATTCCACGTGCTATGCTTTGAAGTCCCACCCTCCTCTGAATCATTCTAGAAAGAGAAGTCTACTGTCCAAACCAATCAAAACAACGCGATTGAATCAAAATAATTTCCTGCCGAGCTAAGTAAACTTATGCTTGTAATAACAGTACAACGAATGTTGATGTTATCTTAAGTATCCACGTGTTTTATTATCTATGGCTGAGCTGGCAATACTGTCATCTGTCCCTCGTCGCATGCGGCAAGATGGCTGCCATTCCGAAACTGACTAATTTGCGTCGCTGCACATACTTTAAAATAATTAGTGCTTTACGAATGCAGTAAAATTAGACTGGCTATCACATGAAAACGTTAATGTTGCCAGTAAAACAAAACAAGCCGTTGCAATATTACACCTCATACAAGCATCCGTTCGGTTCTAAATATACGCAGCCACAGCGTCCGTGCAATATGAGCCTGCTCATAACAAAAGTGCACAATCGCTTCGTAAGCCACAACTCTATCAAAACTACGCAGAGTTAATATTTGTATGCACCTTGATTTATGAAGTCCAGAAGCAGAACATTTTGATAACAAAATAAAAAGTAAAACGTTCGAAATTTAAATATCATTTTGAAAATAACGTTACTATGTATTACGAGGACTCTGTTAAAGCAATGGGAACCTAATCGAGAAGTGTTATGGTTTTGTTTGGTTCGCGTTGGGTTTGAATGTTTATTTAAAATGTGTTCGGAAACGGCGTCGATGAACAAATTTATCTGTTTGTATGTAAACGCGGGCGCAGCTAGGGTTGCCATTAAGTCCGGAGTCGCCCGGAGACGTCAAATAAATTCGTTTTTTTTTCTGTGTCTAGAATACGACTGGAATTTTAAGGCATAAGAATTTCTGGCTATAAAAGACGAAATATTAAAATAGGGTGTAAGTAGTTCGTCAAAATTGTACATAAATACATACATTTATATCACGCCTGTTTCCCAGAGGTGTAGGCAGAGTCCACTTGTTTCCACCTGCTACAATCATCCTGACAAATAGCTTTCGTTTATTTTCCACATTCATACATCGAGTCATGCACGCACGTAGGTTTAGGGTACTTAAGAAGGAAAAGTTACAAAATATGAAAAATATGAAAATACCGTAATAGAGATCACCAAAACTCAAATTAAAATTAAAATCGGCCAAGAAATACGGATGATACAAGGATTTTAAACTGCAAATTGGAAAGCAATTGGAGAGAGAGATCCGATATGCACTGTGACGTCATATAACATGGTGGTCCATAGCCGACCACCATGTTATATGACGTAAACTACGTAAACTCCATGTTAAATTCTGTTTTGTTAGAAAGAGAAATAGGAACAAATCTTTGTTGGCTTATTTCTTGGTTATTTTCATAGCTATTCGAACATCTTTTTTGTCAACTGTTTCTTACATGAAGCAGCTTTTATAGAAGATGTGAAAAAAGTCATGAACAATCGTAAAAAGATCTTTTCAAGATTGTAATTAATAATAATGTATACTTAAAACTTGGATAAACCCTGCAGGTCTTGCGGGTGGTAGGACCTTGTGCAGGATCCGTCCGGATCGCTACCACCATCTTATCCATTAACCTACCGCCAAACAGCAGTGTTCGCATTGTTGTGTTCCAGTTCGGGGATAAGCCCACTGGTGTAATGCCTAGCATAGAGGCATTCCATTTTATTCCTCAGGGTTGGCAACGCATTTGCAGTCTTAGGCTTGCAGTTTTGTGAATGCGAATGTCTATGGGTCACAGTTTCCACTTACCATCAGGTGGCCTGCGTGCTTCTCTATGCCTTCTCTATGCCATAAAAAAGGTAAAAAAACGATCCCTATAACTTTTGAAAATGCTGGATTTTTCTTTGGCTTTTAAGGCTAGCATCTCTGGTACAAGGTGGACTGACGATCTGATAAAGGTCGCGGGAAACCGCTGGATGACAGCAGCAGAGGACCGATCGTTGTGGAAAAGCTTGGGGAAGGCCTTTGTCCAGCAGTGGACGTCTTGCGGCTGATAATGATGATCTCTGGTACACCAAAAAATCCACGCAAGCATATTGGCTAAATCTAGAAATTGGACAAATGAGAGGGAAACCTTTGCTCAGCAGTATAATACATGGGATTGGGATATCTGGTAGCCCTAGCATGCATTCGACACTCGACAGTCAGATTGATGGATATCGTAAACAAGATAACTGCGCCTTGTACGGCTGAATATGTTGACTGTTTCCTAACTGGGCTGTAGTGATTTACTGATAACGAAATCGATGTCTTGACATGCGAGTTCCGTGTATGACATGTGTTACTGGCATTATACAACAATACTTCTGCAGTCGCCGTGCCTTCGTTTTCAAAAATTTCAAAAAGATTTGATAGTGGTCAGGTTTTTGCAAATACTTTATTATGTTGGTATTTGTTATCGTATTTAGTATCTTTGAGTGATTTAAGTTTATTTGCTGTAAATTGTAGATAAGATGCGTGAGTTAGCTGCTAGTTTCTAAATGGAGCCCAAATGTTATTTGATATTGATACCGTAGATTTATTTGTAGAGTTTCTGAGATAAATGAGGTAAAGAGGAATAATTTGCTGAGATATATTAAAGATAGTAGATTCGGGGCTTTATTTTAAACGAAGACGGTTATTTTTTAAGTATTTGCAAAAGAGTTACTATTGTAAATAAGTACAAAAAGTTTCGTCGTAGGTCCGTATTAGCAGCAATAAGTTAATTTTTAGTTTAAGGGTTATACATAACGTAGTGTTCTGTGATTATTTGATATATACTCGTATATACACACGGACAGAATGCCCAATGCATTGTTACTTTGGTGAGATAGAACAAGAATTGGAAACCGGAAATCTGTCTACATTCGCCCCATTATACAAACAGGACGTGACTTTAAATAAAATACTTTACACATTCAGTACGTGCTCCTTTATTTCCATACAACATTGAGCCAACATCACACACAATTTGAAACTTTGCTCTGACCCTTTCTTCATCATTCGGATTTATGTTGAGCGAAAGAGAAAACATTGAACTATTACTTTCGAGTGGGTTCGTTACCGAAAGGATTGAAAGAAATATTCAATTAAGATCAATCGGCTGCGCACACGCAGCCTATCCATCATTTAGCGCAAACTCGCGCATCAACTTTAAATACATCCTAATTTATGTGTATTTGGAAGTGGTGTGAGACTGAATAATATTTTTATTGTTATTCATAAGAGATATTAGATAATAATGTTCCATAATGGCCTTTACATAGGACAAACGGTCTTTAGACAGTTTTGACTGATCGCAGTTTGAGTTTGAAACCACTCATATACTTAACAGTACCTAACCAATAACTAAAAGAGTTAAAGTATTTTGTATTGTATTGTTTTGAAGAGCGTATTAAATGAGGATTCGGTTAGCCTAGTTGTATTATAAATAATTAATTTAAATAAATTGTTTGAATTGAATTGTTATTAAGGTGTTTGGTTTGTTATTCTAAAAATAAAATCGGTAAATAAATCCAAAGCAGTCAAAAAGTCAGCGTACGCGGAAGCTGGCGAAATTTGGCTCGTATGTGCCAGGGAATAAAAGTAGTACATAACGGTACGTACATATTAATGAATTACTAAAGAAACTCTAACCTTCCATACTAAATATTATGAATGTGAAAGTAACTTTGCTTGTCTATTTGTTATACTTTCAAGGCTAAACTGCTAAACGGATTTTTATGAAATTTTCTTGGGACATAGCTTGAGTCCCGGAGAAGGACATAGAATAACTTTGATCCCGAATATATTTTTTAGTTTTAAAAGGAATAGCTAAAAACGACTTCTACACGGACAGAGTCGCGGGCAACAGCTATCAATTTATATAGAGAACGTTTACGAACTAGAAGCTCTCATTATTCAAGTGTTAAGTGTAATAATGAGGTGTTTACATATTTATCCAGTTTAAAAATACACAAATTGTATAAATAAAGCTTTATAACATTATCGTCAAAGTCGCCGCTTCTCGCCTTATTTCCCGAAAAGGATATAAAATTAGATTTAAACTTATTTGGTTTACTTTGACACTTTCGGCCGGGGACAACTTGTACAAACATTTCGTGAATGAGCCGAGGAAGCGATCCATCTTAAGATGTCATCGAGACCATCTCTCTTGGCCAGTCAGTATACTTGTACTCTTTTTGTAATATAAAGTTAGAAGAAAGTTACACGAACACTTACCTACTAGGTTATTTAAACTTTGGTTGGTATAGTGGCTCAACAATGAAGCTCTTGACTGTACACCGCAAAAAGAAATCAATTGCTAATGCTGCCATCTACATTTTGTTTTGTATAAACATCCCATTAGTGCTAAGTTTTGATTGTAAAATTCACCGTAAGCCAAAATAGCATTTACTGCTCATATAATTCCTTACGAACTCAGAAGCTAATCCTATTAACTGCCACAGCACTAATACCACCCAAAATACACCAACGCAACGCGCATTCCAATTTCAAATGCGTCCTGGAGTCGATAAACCTGTCAAATCTAACTGGCCAGTAGCTTGTTAAAACAAAGACAAGAGCATACGCTAAACTAAACCCTTTAGTTGGCAAGTTTAAGTTTAATGTGGCTTGGTGTAACAATGAGTGATACCGTTCTAAGGCGAAGTTCGAGGTGTGGAAACAAGCAAGTTGTTGAATGTAAACTGACTTAATCAAAACGCTTCGGAACGGACGTTGGGTATCTACTCGTACCTATAGCTTTAGGTAGAGGTGGTAAGACGATAGATATTCGTATTTAGAAAATAGATATCCAGCGGGTACTTTGGACAATGTCACGGTCTCTGTTCCACCATATCACTGATATTGTTATGGTAGCCTTGATTAATTAATTTGATAGTAAAGGCAACCGTATCATAAACAAATATGATAACGATAAGGTTTTAAGCAACGTGGAATATTTCTGCGATATTTAGATTCCTACCTACCTAACCCTACGTTCGTTCCTAATTTCCTATATTTTGTAATACGTATCTTGAGCTACAAGTTATTCTAACCGGCTTTTTTTGTGACGAATTGTGTCTGTTTTTGACCAGTGGTAGTGTTACAAGTGTTACAACACACTATTATTATTATGATCGAGACGTCAAATGTAAACAATCACTCCTCCTGCCATTTGTCACTGGCTAGTTAAAGAAGAACACGGCTAGGGCTACCTGCTTACTACGATTTGGAAATTATCTATTTAGATACAACGATTGTAACACGGTTTGAATACATTATGCAGAATAATTGTTATTCAATTGCAAAAAGGCAAAACAATACTTCATCAGCATGCATGCCATGCAGCAGAAAAAACATCAGAAAAAGCTGTCAATGAATTTTATGAAGAGTAAGTGGCGGGACTAAGATAATAACCATTATAAGTAATTATTATTTACTTGGTTCGTCGTAGATAATGATATTATGCTTAACATGAAGGTTTGTTTTTTCTCTTAAGTACCTACTTGTGCTGGCGGTAGTTGTTCAGAAGAAAAAGTCACTATAAGAATAAGAGTGCTTTTGCTATGAACGGCAGTATCGTTCCATCACTTACTTTACCAGGGACGTCACCTTTTATTAGCTGTCAACCCTAAACCCGTAGGACGTGTCGTAATCGCAACAGTTGATCGTAATAAAGTTATATTAATATCAGTTGCCGACCGCTGCTCATCCATCATCGCTGATTGGCCGGCGCGGTGACAGCGCGCGCCTATTGGGTAATTGTGGGACTCGCGCGCACGCTAACGCCGACCGCAGGGGTATTCAACCTTTGACCTTTTGTAATCACGAAATTATTACTCTGTACCTACTGTATAATACGCAATAACTTTTCAGGATTAAAATAATATTTGCGTGGTAATCAAAATTTATAGAAGAATATAAATATTGGCCTTACAGAGAATCGAACCTGAAACTACCAGGCAGGGTGACCAACAACTAAGCACAGCACGCTATGACTCATTAGTTATCCTTAAGAGACATTAAGATTGTCTCAAGCTCATAACGCCCTCCTATTCTCCTAAATTTACTATGTACCTAATTTTATAAAGTTGGGGTATACTCGTATTATTAACTTATACACCTACCTAGAAGTCCCTGTAATTTTTGATATTACAAAATTACATTATACCAAGCGAAAAGCGATAATGCAGCTCCACGCGGACAAAGTCGCAGGCAATAGCTAGTGATCTATGACTATTGTAGGTATGTGTAGATTTTATATGGGCACTCCGTGGCTTAAACCCGGACCTGGTGACATGGGATGATCCCGGATCTCGACTCGCACGCATCCACTTAGCAAATTACTCAAAACGCTCCCAAACTATTTCGGGCTTAACGTGTTATAATATATGTGTCTAAATCTCAGTATAGCAATGGCTTACGAAAAAGTTGGCTAGTTTAAAAACGAGGGCACCTATGCCAAAGGCATCTGTATTTTAATAACCGTAACGACTATATGTCAGTTCTGTAGAAACATGTATTAACTTTAAGGTTTTTAATTTTCAAACTTTCTTGTGTTTTTGGTTAAACCTTCGAAATCCTACGGTTTTTAAGGATAATTTTCGATTTAATAGTTGAGTATTAATATTTTTTTAAGGAAATGTTGTGGTTTTGTAGTAAACGTCAATTATTTGGTCCCACGTTTGCGCGGATAGTAATAAACTCATTCTTTTTGAGTTAAAATCGGGATTCGGGTGCGAGGAACTGTGCTCTCAGTGGGAAATGTAGCCTCTTAATGGTTTTGCATATGTCTAAATCTATCAGCTTAGAGTAGGCAGACCTATGTCATAAAAAGATCTGAAATTACGAATTGGCATTGCCATACGATTTAAATAGATTCATTATCATCATGATCAGCTTGTAGCAGTCCACTGCTGGACATAGGCCTCTAACATGGCTCGCCAACTGGCTCGATCCTGGGCCTCCCTCATCCAACCGCTCCCAGCAAACCTCCTCACGTCGTCCATCCATTTAGCTGGCGGCCTGCCCACACTGCGCTTGCCTGTGCGTGGTCTCCACTCCAAAACCAATCTGGTCCAATGATCATCAGTTCTTCGACATATGTCGTATGTGTATGTTTAAATCGATTGTAGTGCAAAATTTCTCCAAGTTTGATATTATGTTTTCGAGGCATTTTTTTTACAAGTTTAGTAAAGTTGGAAGAACACGTAATGAACATCTTATATGAAACCTGTTTGAAGATGTTTTTCCTCTTTTTCGTGTAAAATCCTACACGTAGGTATGTATATAATGTAAGCGTGATTCTATCATATTATCACGACACGACTGCGGGAAACCAATAAAACTTTGGTGACAGCCAATCTCTGATATTGGAAATGTCGCGCAGCTAACACCGATGCAAAACTCGTCACAGAAGATTTAATATTTACCGAAATTATTCTTAAAGTTCTTGTAATACAAAAACACTCCAATCCATGACGATTTTAGTGTCAAGACAACTTAAATTATGCTCTAATTGTCGAACAAGACATAAAAGTTAATTTCCTTGAAAAATATGGTCAAAAAGGAAAGCCGATTGATTTAATAAAGTTAAAAACACTGCAGTAGGTATAAAGGTAGTTGAATATAAGTAGTTTGTGCTAATCAAGAATAATCATCGGCTAAAATTTTATACCTTGGCAAATTGTAAAAACCTTGGTACAAGAGATCGAAATATACAGGAAGGACATTAGTGCTTAGGGTGATGAACGTTTGTGTAACTGTGATATAACATTTTTTTTTTTAAATACTAACCGTAAAAATCCGGCCATGTGCGAGACGGATTCGCACACTAAGGATTGTGTATAACGCCAAAAAAACACGTTTCTTGTTAAAAAAATATACTTTATTTTATTTCTATTTTTTCGCTAAGTATTAGGGGTTGTTACTAAACAGCCTTTGCTAAAGGTTTTGAGCACCCATGCGTATTTCATATAAAAGTCAAACTTTAAAAGGTGACTTTATATCTTTTATTAATTATAGAAAGTTCTATATCAGTTGGAAATATTAGTCATATTTATTGACGACGTGGGAAATTGGGTGTTTTTATAGTTTACGTCTGTGTATATTCTTAGTAGGGCGCCCGCCGTTCGCACCCTTTGACTACCAAATCCTAAAAATACATACACATACATACATACAAACAAGTTACTTATTACCTATGTATGAGGTTTTTAATGTAATGTACAAGTACAGCGTATACTTATATGATACACAAATGACGCCTCAACATCATCAATGGTAAACACCAGGTTCGTGCGCTCGCCTGTTTGTCCACGTGACTGTCAGAAGTCGAGTGTTGGTTCGATCCCGGCGTGACCACTTCACAATTAGAAACATGACATTTGAAAACATCAAACTCAAGCTCAAGGCGCTGTCCAAGTTTCATTTATATATAAAATGTTTAATCTGAGACACGATAAAAAAAGAAGTAAGGTGCCTAACGCTGTTTTAGGGAAGGGCAAGTTTTCTATGCGGTATAGATAGAGTTTATCGAAAGGGTCATTTCTAATAAAAAATATAAACATATATCTAACTGCAAGTTTATTTCTGAGTATTTTTCCTTCTGCGTCAAAGAAGAAGACTGAGGCAACTGTCAGAGCGAGTTAGAAACCTTATCGAATATTATGTATGTAGAGAGGAACATCTTAAATTTCCATGTTTTTTTCAAATACTTCATTTTTCCAAACGCCATAAGCCATAACTCATAATGCATAATTTATTTGCTATGCGTAGGTTAGGTTCGATTTTAACTATAATTATCAAAATTTTAAATTAATGTGGGGTTATGGCCTTTCGGGATTACGAAGTGTACCTGTACGTAGGCCCTTGGTCGAGCCTCCGGCCATCATTACGATGGAGTGATTCGGAAGCGGCAGGCTAACGAACAGACGGGCCTAATGCAATCGCCAATCAGCGTCTAGCCGTCACGTTACGTAGCGGTCTAGGCTTAGTCTAGTGCATACAGTAGGCTAGTCAGTTGATATTAACTGTGGGAACAATGCTTGCGATGGAACTGCTTTGTGTTTGGTCATTTACTACACAAACGTAGATGCATGTGTCAAATCAACGACTATGTAAGAAGCGTTGAAACAATACTCGTAGCTTTTACAGAGATTTATAAAGTACTGACATGTGATGGCACAAGACTCCTTTTGTCGAATAACATAATATGTATTATAATATATAATACATCTTATAAGAATGATATAATATTGGTATACAATAATTAAAAATAAATTAAAGATTTAAGCGTCGTGTATTCATACCCCTTTTGAAATCAAAATGTAAGGTTCCGATACCCGAAATGTCAAAAAACAGCAAGATTAAACAAAAAAAAATTGGTTATATACTATTTGTTTGGTGTTGTCTTAGAGGATTTTTAGTTGGTTTAAATGCTTTAGCCGACCTGTGTCTAGGAACCAATGAAGTCTCCTCGTGATAGTTTTTCTTTTAAGTTTTTTATATGATTTCATTACAGATATTTTTAACACTTGTAGGGGGGGGGACCCGAAACTCTACCGAAAATCATACATTCATAACACGTAAACGCCTCCGCAATGGAATGCTGCCAGCATTAAAAACGAATAAAAAGTACCTGTGCTCAAATAAATAGTATTTTATTAAGACCCAACTTCGTATCAAACGAAATTGTCCTTACTATAAAAAAAACTTTGAATTGAGAAAAACATCTCATTGACCTTATTGTTTTATGAGTGCAAACGAATCTACATCTAAATATATAAAAGGAGAAACTGACTGACTGACTGACTGACATATCAACGCACAGCCGAAACTACTGTACCTAGAAACTTGAAATTTGGTACAGGTGTTCCTTTCATGATATAAGTGAGCACTAAGAAAGGATTTTCCGAAAATCGACCCCCAACGGGAAAAAAAGGGGGAGTACTGGGAAACTAATTCTACGCGTACGAAGTCGCGGGCGTCCGCTATCTGAAATAAGATTGTCCAAAAAAACCTCCAACCCTCAATATACATTCTGCAAAAACCCCAAAAACCGAGGCAATGAAAATCTCTTCACCGAAGAGATGCTGCAGGCATTCACGCCCATTGTACATCGCTCGGGCGGCGCGGCGCGTTTTTGTCGCGCGACAATATTCTAATATAACGCGTCGCGCCTCGCTTCACTCGTCATTATCGGCATATTTTGGGCGCCGGCCACGAGAAACGCGATCTTTAGAACAGGTAGATTTTTGAGAATTGATCACTTGGAAATGTGTGGGTAAAAAATAAGTGTGGTTATTATATCAGGTGTAAGATGACTCCGCGACTCGTTAATCTTGTTGGTGACCAACACATTGGTGACAGCATACGCAGCTAGCGATCCCGGGGTCGATTCCCAGTAGGGGCAAATGTTTGTGTGATGATAAGATGAAAAAAAAGTCATTTTATCAGTCGGTAGGCCGCACGTGCACTTTTATACGTCAAGAATTTACCAGCGCTTCCCAGGAGAGTGCTGAGAAGAAACGCCGCAAGAAACTCAGCAGTCAGTCATTTTTTAAATCAAATAACATGCGTAGTTCAGCAGGAAAACATGCCAAAAATCTTGGGAGAGAGATAGAGGGCGAAAAGAAAAAAAAACACCTACTTGTGTATATAATCGCGAGTATTTGCTCTTGGATGTGATCTATGTATTTAAGTATGCCTTTCTCTCCATGCCTGCGTAAGTTTATGGTTGCCTGGTACCCATCTCGAGCAGTTTGGTATCACGTCAATTTGTGTCAGATTGTCCTGTAATGTCTATTTCTAATCCCATCCTCTAATCTCCAAGCCCGCCACACAACACCAAAAAATATAGCACCTAGTAAATATGAAATTTGGCTCCGAATTGATACGACGTCGCAGCCTGCCGGAATGTAGCAGATTCAATTTGCCTGACGCGGGTCTGTTGGGATTGCGTTACGGCAAAAAATGACATTTGATCGGGCTGACGACGCTGGTGATGCTTCATGAAGGGTCATTTCGGGGCAGGGGCTGACAGTGGCGCAGGGGTATTGCCGATGAGTGAACGAACTGTGTAGATACTACGCAAGAGGTGTATTATGTAGGACCGGTTCGATGTAAGCTGGTACAGTTACCAGTAATAATATACAGGGCTTAAAATATCTGTTCAGTATTATGTAAGTAGGATAAGTAGCAGCTGTTACCTACATTAATTTGACGATGACATTGTCAAAATAAACAATATTGTTTTCCATATTATTCTCCCTTTTCGTGGCAAATGAGATACAAGATGGCCCAAACAGTGACTTCTGAGTGAAAGTCCAGAAGTATTTTAGCCATTTGAACCCTTTTTTGGAGTCAAAAATACGATGAAAGAACATTAAATCCATAAAAAAATTAACAAAAGAAAATAAATTGCTGAGCTTGCACGGGCTTGTTTTAGGCAGACCTAGGCGTGATGCGTCTAGTTTTCTGTACTTAGGCATGCTAGGAAGACTCGAGAAGACTCATACACAAAAAAATAATCGATGATTATCTTTTCTACAAATTTCTACATAAAATATTTATTCAGTCTCTTGTCGCGGCGCTCTAGTTTGGTGCGTGTGTGTTACGTTATCAAGGGGCGACGTGTTTTTAAGCACCAGATGTTTTTCGTTACGTAAAAAGAGAACGTTAAGCTAACTTTGTCATCCCCTATAAAAACACAAGCGGTTTTTGAGGAACGGTTTTTATAATCAAAGCTAAAAAAATAGAGGGTACCCAACCCCTGACTGTTTTAAATGGATTAGAAAAAGCTTGGTAACTTAGAAATTATCTTTTTAACTCTTTGCATCCGAACCATATTTATTATTCGTTTTTTTAATGTGAAAGAAGTGAACATCGTCAATGTACACTCGAAGCACGATACTTACAAGGAAAGGTACCCAACCGTCTGGCTCTGATTTTGTTTATTTTGATATTGTTAGAGAGTAGTCTAAAATAACAGACTTTTTTTTTTTTCGGCCCTATCTGAACCTGTTGGGATAAATTGACCTCCACAGTACTGAAAAGTGACTAAACCAACTTCTACAGAGAATTAAAAATAATGTAATTTTGCTACTGGTTTGATTTCACTTATGTTTAATAACATGAAAAAATTATGAGCACGACGTGTTTTGTCATATCGGCTAAAACTCCTATTATAAATCAAGTCGAACGACGCCAATTTCACATTTAAATAATATTAATATAGCCTATGACACTCTAGTGGTTAAGACGAATCTAACCACGTATAATTTATTAAACACATAACCCTCCTTTTAGGCTTTGCCGCAGTCGGGTAAAAGTACCAAAGAACGAATATAAGTTTGAAACGTTATTGTTTCTTTCACCTTTCCTTATTAGTAATAGCACTAAGCACTGTGTTTTGTTATTAAAAGCATTATATTGACAAGTCTACCGCAAATGCAAGCTTTGATAACTAGACTGCATTTGTAAAATACAGGTATTAACTCCTGCAAGAATCGAGGACATCTAACTTGAAACCCCACGTTACGTTTTAAATACACACAGTAGATAGGTTCAAATATAGCCCTTAACGCTCCTCAGATAAATTAAAATTTAGATTAAGACTTCTTATTTGCAATAAATAAAGGACAAAGGGTACAACGATAACTCAAATTTAAAACTATGTTGACAGAGTACCTATTATGTATCACATACACGCCTCCACATATTTCACAATTCACTGCTCTCAATCTGTCAAGGGTAAGGTGGAAGAGATCCCTTAAAGAGATACGTTTGCCTTTGTATTTTATTTAAAATATGTAGTTTTTGCATATATGTAGCAATACATACATACATCTTATGCTAAGAAGAACATACATACACTTGCGGCTAAGAGCCCGCGTGTCATCGGTCCCACATTGTGACACGACGACCCTATCTGAGTCGTCTGTCCTTCTTGTTCATTTCTTAGAAATTCATTAAATTTTAGATTGATTCGAAACGTAAACAATCTAGGAGGAATCGGGAGATGATTCTAGACCAGCTTTAATGTAGGAGGCAGTCAGTAAAAGGAGATAAATCTAGACCAGCTTGGAAGTAGGAGGCAGTCAGTAAAGCCCTAACAAAGTGCCCTAAGTGTTAGATAATAAAAGTGAAGTATTGAAATTTAGTAACCTAGACTTGGTTACTGTCCGAGGTAATCTAGAACTCTGATAAGAGTTGAACCCTAACGTAAGTGTTTAAACAAAATGTCTAGGAAAGTCTCCAGAGCTTCGGAGCAACGTCTTCACAAATATATTAATAAAATTTATTCTCAGAATTGTTCTTCGGCCCGAGCTTCGGGAAGGACTTCGTCTTCTTAACAAAATTATACTACAAATAAAATGTTTTATTTTATTTCTAATCAACATTCGTTGCAGCTTCCACACTTTAAAACTTTGATGTGACTTATTTATACTATGTGATAATACTTATTTCTTCCACATCTGATACTCTTGTTGTTCACCCGATTGTAGTGCGTGACCTCCCAGTGCCATACCCGATTACCAATTTACTATTAACATAGAAAGTCCTAAGGTTGATAATTCTTCGAGTGGAGAGTTCTTAAGCACCGAATTATGCTTCGGAGTCCTGATGTAGACCAAGGTCTCGCTGGACGTTGCCTCTGAGTTCCTTCACAGACTCTACGGAGTCTAGCATATCATGCTCTAGTCTAAAACCTGGACTGAATCTTATAAAACCTTCTCATCTTATGGGATAGATAGTGAAAGAGGCGGATGAGAGCCCAAATTTAGGGAATAGCACTTGGAGATTCGTGCTAGGATCAGGAAGCAGGAATGGAATCCAAAGACTTCCTAGATCAGCTACTTCAGCATCTTTCATGACCTTCATTTCATGAATTTGTTTATTCTGTAAAAATCCCGCTAAGAGAGCCTTACGTAAATTCATATTTTATTTAAAGATGTAGGATAGGCTCTCTGTTTAGGGATCCCTCTTGTCCCCTAGTAGACATAGACTTAACTAACTTGCTGACTTTACCGAGGTAGATCATTCTTTTGCTTTCTTTATTACAATTTGGTGCCGTGACCAGGATATCAGGATCACATCGCGTGATCATAAACGCCAAATTCTCTTAAAACGGTACCATCTTTTATCAGGAAATCTAGTCACTAAGGTGTCTATAGTTAGACACCAATTTGTTGCTGTGTAAAAGATATGATTAGCATGTGTAGAATATGTAGTTTGACAATGTAAAGTGCCACATGGAAATTTTAATATAGAGTTTTTAAGGATGCTACACACTGTGTACTGAAACGTTTAAAATTTACTTTGACTTTTTTTTTAAATGTCTTTTTTTTCTCTTGCCTATCATAAGTATATATTATAAACATACATAACACACCTACCTGAAGTGCCTAGGATAATATCTGAGGTTTATCAGTCATGGTCAACTCTTGATTGGAAGGTTACTTTGCTAGGGCAACCTTGCCGACTTTCTAGAGGTAACTGAAAGATCAGAGTTTGGCTACACTACTCACCACAATACTCAAACTATAACTATAAGGCAAAAGAAAACAAGGTGAAAATTACTTCAAAAACCAATAATTACAGAACGGTTAATATACTTAGTGTGCGGTGACCTTTAAATTAAAGTACAGTCGAAAACAAATAAAAGGTAAGTCAAGTATGAATCAGAGTGCGAATGAAAAATAGCAACTTAGATTAATGTCGTAAAACTAACTCGTTATTATTTTATTTAAAAAAAAGGTATTTGAATTTTCACGATAATTAGAATAATTTTGCTATCGTAATTTTTATTACATTAAAATATAACATAATTTAAAGTTTAAATTTTCACGATGATTTGAATAATTTCGTTATAGTAATTTTTATTACATTAAAATATAACATAATTTAAAGTATAGACATATTATTTAGAATAATAAACAACATCACGAGTGGATCTAACAAAATAACTTGGTGGAATAATTGATATAATTTGAATGTGACTGTACATTGAAAATATAATAATGTCATGAAAATAAATTAACAAACACTGCAGAATGACATAATTATATAATTGTTCTAGAACATTTTAAATTTTTAGGACAATTTGTAAGATGGTTCTCGTTCAAGTATTCTAATTTTGCAGTGAAAGTGAAGAGAGAGATGTTTGAATCTTCATTCACTCACTCACTCACTCACATTCCTCTAATTACATTTATTCTTTAAATCACTATATTATGCGAGAGTGAGAAAAATATATCTCACTTTTCACTCTTACTTAATACCATTCCTGTTATTCAGAAAATATGTCTATGGTACGAAACGTTAAACTTCATCTATGGTAACGAAGATGATATAAAAGAAATAAAAAATGTCAGAATTGACAGATCGGGTTATAAACAAAAATACTTTATAAATAAAGACTAGGATATTTAAATACTAATTAAACAAAATATGTAATTGTTAATAAACTTGTTACAGTTAATTTATTATAAAATATAAGTGCGTAGACAAATTTATTGAGAAAAACCAACGAACTCAAGAGGAACTAGAACAATCAACATTGTTAAATAATTAATATACCAAGATGCCACCAAAGAAACGAGTACAACGTTCAGTGGAAAAACCAGAAGACGTAGAAAGTCCTCCGCAACCTAAGCGAAGAAGGTTCAAGGCAAACCCGCAACCAAGACAATTTGAAATGGGTTTGTTCTGTCGAATGTTACAGAGAACAGTCGGGTCGTTAACCTCTAAAATTAACGAACTAAGTGAAGACGTGAAAAATACAAAGAAGACCTTGAGTTCTTTAACCAAGGGAAATATTAATGAAGAGGAACTGTCTTCCTGTGTGAACCAAGGGAACAATGAACTACCAAAACAAATTATGGATTCGGAACAAACTGACAGTTCAAACAATTATGAAATTCAGAAAGAGAAGACCCTGGATCGAGAGGAATATAAGAGTGTGATATACAACGTGAGAAATTTGAATATAGAAAAACCTAAATATGGAGGAAATTCCAAAAGTCTAGAATACCATCCGGTAACCTTTCTGGAAGACCTGGACAGTTATTTGAATAAATCGCCGAGCTCAAATAATAAACTCGAACTTATACAAGAGTGTTTAATAGGAGATTCACGCGACTGGGCCCGAATCTATAAGGATAGATGGGAAGATGTTGAAGATTTTAAAAGGGATTTTCTGGCGACATATTGGGGAGAATGTGAACAAAATAGACTACGAAGGAACATTGTGCAAGGAACCTGGGAGAGAAGCAAGACTCCCTCAATGTTGAATTATTTTTTACGATTGGTGGGAAAAGCTAAAATGCTGACCTATAAGATTCCGGAGAGACAATTAGTAGTAGACTTAATTAAACATTTTCCAAGGTATTTACAACAAACTTGGGTTACAGCTAGAAAGGATACCATAATAGAAACAGCAGAATTCCTTAGAACTATGGATGACATCAATCGTCAGGAACAACATACAAGTTTTCCGAAACAAACTAGCCAATTTGAGAAGAAGAAAAATGACTACCAACAAGGATATCGTACTTGACGAAGACCAGAAGGAGTTCAGAAGAGAGGAGAGACAAGTACTCAAGAAGTATCGGCTATGGAAGAAATTAATTTAGAAAAAAAAATTTAAACTGCTAGAAGATGACAATGACGTCCCGAATCAGCTTGAACTATTTTAATTAAAGAAAAAAAGAAATAGTGACTATTCTGGCTGCTTCCTACAAGTCTAAGGAGTATTTTGTTACTTATTTACATGGATTTAGTTATAATTATAATAATATATATTTTTTAATTAACTTGTTTTCCTTCCTTTTGGCTTTACAGTTGAAATTTAGAATTTGATCTTTACTTTATTCTTATTTTTTTTAAAAAAAAAAGGAAATAGACTTATCTATTTATTTTATAATTGTTTCGGCTATAAAATCTTGAAATTAAATCAAAATGAAGGGAAATATTGTTGATAATTGATGTTTAATGATAACGAATTTGTTATTTTATAAAAGGAAAATGATTGTAAATAGATTATAAAAAGAAATGTATAACAAAATATCTTAATAAAAATTAAAAAAAAAAAAAGTTGGGCAACGGGAAAGGAGCATTTATATTTATTATCAGGCAACTTCTTATATTTTGAGTGATATAAACAAACTAATTAACAATAATTAACAATAAGAGTAAGCCTGATAAATATGAATGAAGGGGAGTGTTGGAGTCCTTTAAAAAAAAAAAAATTTTTTTTAAATATAATAAACTATTACAAATATTAATGATTAATTTTATTATAATTTCCTACTGTATAAGATTAGAATCTGCTTTTTATTCAATTGACTTGGCGACCGAGGTAGATTACAATGTATATATTTATTTATTTATCCTATTTAATATATATATTTATTATATCTACATATTTATTTGCTATTATTATTTTAATCTTCTGTATCTTTAATACGTTGTACGTTTAGCCATCCGTTGTTTTTATTCTTCTCTCAATCGCTCAAAGGTTAGCTGAAGAGATCCCTTATAGGAATAAGTTCGCCTTTGTACAGGACTTTTTGTTTCTGTTTATTTTTGATTTGTTATTTTCTGTTTGTACAATAAAGAGTTTACATACATACATACATACATTATAGACTTCTCAAAAGCTTAGTTGGTTTGGGATATTATTGTAAAGATGTAAAGTCTAGTAATTGGGGGGTTGCATCATATTGAAATAAAAGAATAAATAAAGTCGTATAAATGGGGGGTTGCTAATTAGAATATTATAGTAGTTATATATAATTTAAATGTGTATCGCTAATGTTACAGATAAAGGAACTCTTACTAAGAGAGCAGTCAATGTAACAGTACAAAGGAGTGGATGTTTATCAAACGCCTAGATTTCGAGCCGTTCCAGATGGCAGTCTACCTTAGAAGTCTACGCGCCTGGATCAGAAGCCGTTCCAGATGGCAGTCTACTTTAGAAGACTACGCGCCTGGATCAGAAGCCGTTCCAGATGGCAGAATACCTTAGAAGACTACGCGCCTGGATCAGAAGCCGTTCCGTTGTGTCCCACCATGGAAGCAGTGAACCTAGCAGCAACTACGAAGGAGGGAGAAGACATCACGTCTGGTTGCAAAGTCGAACCGGATGGCAGTTTACCAGGACGTTCAGCTAAATAAATTATTTACGAGTCGAGTAGGAATAATAAACAATACGAACGATGACTCTAGTTATACTTCGAAATAATTACAGTATCGTTATAGTAAACATCATTTTAGATTAGAGAAGTGTAAGAATGGACTGAATGAAGATTAAAGGATAGACTTGTTAGTTAACCAAGGCTGTAGAGTCATTTCAGGACCATTTTGGCTATTAATATTTATTCCCACAACAGGGAAAACTCTTTCCAGGATGGTCTGGTAGTTTGCTTAGGATAGCGTAAAAGAGTTTTGAAAAGTGTATGTAAAGAGAAGAATGGGGAAGGGGGGGAAATCTCTTTGATTAAATGAAGCGAAAGATATTTTGAATAGATGAAAGTTATAGGAAATGTTAGTCCTAAGTGAATTATTGGACTCATCAGTTAGAGTTCCTTTTTATTTTTAGTTACCTCTAATACTTCGATAAAAAGTACATTGGCTTCCCTGTAGAGTAGGAGCTAGGTTAAGTCAGCAGACAGAATGCAAGTTTAAATTGCCTCTACAGTAGAGCCAAACTACACAAGAAGCTAAACCTTAACCCGGCAACTATACATGCTCCAAAGGTCAGCTAGTTGAGGCTGGAGTAAGATGATCAATTCGGGATGGGAAAAATTATAGGCTGTTAACGTCTCAGCTATTAAAGGCAACTGGTTTTGGGGAGGGGGTTCTTATCGTTATGCTTCGGCTTGAGCAAAGTAAGCCATATTCGTAGACCGAGCAACGTGGTCGCAGAATTGGGGTACCAGCGATAAGATCATGTCCTTCTGACTGATTTGGCCTCACAACCCAAGTTCCTTCTACAGAGATCAGGTGTTCCTTGCGAAGGATGGTTTCAGTTTATATTTGGAACATCAACTGGTTGATAGTCTGATTCTGGAGTCAACTTCTGCCCATTTGGTTAAAAACACATACATCAAAACCCCAAGCTCGATAAAAAAAAAAAGAGCTTCGTTTTGGAAAATTTAATTAGAGGAGAACTTTAAATAAAAAGTTGTCTAAATTGAATTTTGGGGTTATGAAGATTTGATTAGTGACCAACTAAGTTGATTACTGGCTCAATTCTTCAGGGGGTTGGGATGCTTAGGATCAACAATGACTTTTTTTTGGATATGTGTCAAGTATTCGTTAACTCAATTGTTGTTCTTTTAATCTTCATGAGGTCGATGGAATAATTAGTATTAGCTAATTCAATTTGTTCTTCTTTTAGTCATGAGACCGATTGGTTGATTGACTTGTACTTTAGTCACTATTTGTTCCTTGCTCTCATGTTGTTCATTTCTTAGAAATTCATTAAATTTTAGATTGCCTCTTGAGAGAAGATCGAGGTTGTGAAGACCCAATTCGGATCTCAACACAGTTGTTCTCCTGCTTGATTCTTCAGGGGGTTGGCTGTGACACGACGACCCTATCTGAGTCGTCTGTCCTTCTTGTTCATTTCTTAGAAATTCATTAAATTTTAGATTGATTCGAAACGTAAACAATCTAGGAGGAATCGGGAGATGATTCTAGACCAGCTTTAATGTAGGAGGCAGTCAGTAAAAGGAGATAAATCTAGACCAGCTTGGAAGTAGGAGGCAGTCAGTAAAGCCCTAACAAAGTGCCCTAAGTGTTAGATAATAAAAGTGAAGTATTGAAATTTAGTAACCTAGACTTGGTTACTGTCCGAGGTAATCTAGAACTCTGATAAGAGTTGAACCCTAACGTAAGTGTTTAAACAAAATGTCTAGGAAAGTCTCCAGAGCTTCGGAGCAACGTCTTCACAAATATATTAATAAAATTTATTCTCAGAATTGTTCTTCGGCCCGAGCTTCGGGAAGGACTTCGTCTTCTTAACAAAATTATACTACAAATAAAATGTTTTATTTTATTTCTAATCAACATTCGTTGCAGCTTCCACACTTTAAAACTTTGATGTGACTTATTTATACTATGTGATAATACTTATTTCTTCCACATCTGATACTCTTGTTGTTCACCCGATTGTAGTGCGTGACCTCCCAGTGCCATACCCGATTACCAATTTACTATTAACATAGAAAGTCCTAAGGTTGATAATTCTTCGAGTGGAGAGTTCTTAAGCACCGAATTATGCTTCGGAGTCCTGATGTAGACCAAGGTCTCGCTGGACGTTGCCTCTGAGTTCCTTCACAGACTCTACGGAGTCTAGCATATCATGCTCTAGTCTAAAACCTGGACTGAATCTTATAAAACCTTCTCATCTTATGGGATAGATAGTGAAAGAGGCGGATGAGAGCCCAAATTTAGGGAATAGCACTTGGAGATTCGTGCTAGGATCAGGAAGCAGGAATGGAATCCAAAGACTTCCTAGATCAGCTACTTCAGCATCTTTCATGACCTTCATTTCATGAATTTGTTTATTCTGTAAAAATCCCGCTAAGAGAGCCTTACGTAAATTCATATTTTATTTAAAGATGTAGGATAGGCTCTCTGTTTAGGGATCCCTCTTGTCCCCTAGTAGACATAGACTTAACTAACTTGCTGACTTTACCGAGGTAGATCATTCTTTTGCTTTCTTTAGAATCAATGTGCTAGAGTGCCGCCCCGTCAGGAGACGAAGCACATAGGATGTGGCGGAGGCGGTGCCACATCTCCTTTTCGAAGGGCACACTTAACTCATTACATTGCTAATCATTAGAACTTAGGTTACCTATGGGTACAACGTAGACCTACCAATTTTACTATACGATCTCGCAGGCATTTGGATTCATTTGGAGAGACTAGATTTCTTGATTGGAAGATGTGTACCAGACTAGATAGACAGGTTCAGGTTAGGCTCGTGTCGTTTCGGTTTAGTTTAGGTTAGGCTGTATGTTACAATTTGGTGCCGTGACCACGATTTTGTGTAACGATCGCAAATGTTACAACATTCTATGAGCGTCTACCCGCTAAACTTAAAAATGTAACATCCGACGAAGCATTCAAACATCAGCTGAGAAACCTTTTATTGGATAATCCATTATACTCTGTCGACGAATATATGCAACTAATTGTAAAATTATTATTGATATTTGACCTTTATTAGTTTTGTGTATTGACATCGGAAACTGACCATTTATTACTTGTTGTTTTTGATTGTGTTTGAGTGTTGTTATATTATTGTATTATTGTAATATTATTTTATCATTTTGTATTAATGTTTTGTTGACGATATCAATGTAATTTCGTATTTTTTGACATGCAATGCAATCTATATTGTAACATTACATTGATAAATAACTAAACTAAACTAAACTAAACTATGAAAAACATTGCCCGCATTCTCGGCAGACAGCTAAAAACGAGTATTATCCAGTAGGCAACAAGTTGTTGACAATCCCGTATCCTCCTAGACCCTCGCAGGCCCCCCACTCCCCCAGTAGGTCACAATCCAAGGCCACAGTAATGGGCCATCTCAGGCCTTCGGGACAGCTAACGCACTATATCATACTTTATGTCTTGGGAACCCTAAGGACTTCCTTGGACACGCTACATCAAGTGATGGTTTTTGTACTTTGTCGCTTTAACTCGGGTTATAATTCCGTATAGTAGTTCACACTTGATTGTAATGCGATAGGGTACAAAAGTGATCTTGCTTGTGACCAGTGATATGTGAAGCTAATTTGCATAATTTGTGTCAGTATGGAGCGGTGTTTTTCTATCTCACTCATATGCGGTAATAAGTACTTGTATCTGGTTCCAAAAATATATAACGGAATTGATTGGTTAAGAGCTGACAAAAAAGTAGCAAAAATGTAGTGAAAAATACCTTAAAAGGACTGCTTTTGGAAGGCTTCTCTTTTGTGTCGCACTGTACCTAATAACATTAGATATATGATAAAATATGTTCATTTTGAATAGATCTATCAAAATATTATACTGTTACAAAAGACAACATTTTTACCCAAACCGCTACACTCAAATCTTCTGCTTAGCATAGAAATATTGTTTAGAATGTAGTTGTACCACGCATTACCAGGTTTTTTCATATATACAATAAATAATTAAATATTTGTTATATAATCTCCCAATGCAGCGTGAATAATCTTTACATCAAGAGTAATAAAGATCATTCCGGTATGGTTGTTAACTGCGTGTTGGTTTTATATGGCTTAATGTTGTTATTTCGGTCACGTGTGAGGATGGGCAAGTTTCCCCGTCGGAGTAAAGTGTTTGGTTTATGCCTGGGGGCGCGGGTTTGAGTTCGGAAGGGTTCATTAGGGCTGCATAATCTTGTACGGGCATGAGCCGCATACGCCACAGGCGTGCCGAGTTGCTGTTACATGCGCAATCATCTATAAAACTGCGCAGTTTCTTGATTATGTGTGTATTTGTTGGTTTAGGTAGTTGTTTTATAAACTATAGGTAGTGTGAATGGAGGGAGGTAATTGAAACTTGTCCTGAATTATATCAAAACGAACCACAGAAGATGCGGTGACTCCAAAAGCGAATGAAGAAGTGTTGGAAAGCAGCTAACAGATGCCGTATATAAACCCAGTACATAAAGCAGCATGAAAAAACGGATCCCGTATAGAATTACTTTGTGGTCCGTCCATCCGTCTGTCAAGACGCTCTGTATTGGGAACGCGTGGAGGTATCGAGTTGAAATTAAAACCATACGCTTAGGTCCATACACAACCATCCATACAGGTCCATACAGTCCCTTGAACCAGTGTAAAAAATCAAACTTCCAAGTTTACGTGAAAAAAGATACGGCTGTTCTTGCCGCAAAAAATGTATATTTCGTATAAAGAGAGATATTAAATTCAAATTCAAAATTCAAAATTATTTTATTTCAGAAATTTCTTTCCATATGAACATAACGGTAAGACACAAATATACATATACATACATGACACAAAATAATAATAATAATTTACAGAAAATTAAATAAATATGTATCTTGTATTTTAATTATTATTTAATAATTAAAATACAAGTTCTATTTGGCAGAAGGCCTGTGAAGTTTCCTCCAATGGTTCTGAAAGGAGCCATGAAACCTCTCTGCAATGGAACATAGCATGCTATTCGGGCAGCCCCGCAATCTGTGCAACAGGGATGCTACTCTTTTGCGTAGTATAGCAGTAAAACCATCTGTTTGAGCATCCGCAAACATCCCCGACGCACTGCAGAATCGAGGCAGCCCCAGCAACATCCTGAAACCATTGTTGTACTGGACTCTGAGGGCATTGATAGCCTTCTGCGTGAAGTTGACCCACAAGCTGCAGGTGTAGAACGACTGACAATAAGCTTTAAACAGCGTCACTTTTACGTTATTTGTACACCTTGCGAACCTGCGGGCCAACATGTTGCATCGGACTGCCAGCGCTCTCCGCTCCCGCTCCATGTCCTCGTCATCACTCAAGGACTCAGAAAGCCAGTGGCCTAAATACTTGAACTGTGACACTCTTTTAAAGAGATTTTTAATTATTTTTATGATGTTTTTGATTTATGACGAAGAATGAATAAAGAACCTTTTGCCTTTTTTATAAGTACCTAATACCTAACGTACCTAATAATTGTAGTTATGTAGTTCCTGACAGTTTGCACTGCTATCTTACATACCTTTGTAGGGTTCCGTTCGGTGGGCGAGTCCGATTCGCACTTGTCCGGTTTTTTTCTTATAGAGTCAATCCACTACGTATGTAGGTAGCGAGGGTACCATTTAACTAAAATGGATACATATGGTTGAGAAAATATATCATACGGTGACAATACAGTTCAGGCAGAACCGATTTTAGGTTGAACGCAATTTGAGTGGGAAGCTACTTAATTTATGTAAGTTACTCTTCACTTCCATTAGCTTCAACCCCTACTAATTTCAGTAAGAAGTAACCATTTGAATAAGTTTGACTATCCAATTTTAATTGGCAATCAACGCTACTTCCTTACAACATGGTGGAGTTGAAAGAAACTTCGCCCGGCAGATGGCGGCAGGAGCGTTAATTAGTCTGATGCTGTATCAAGTTTACTTGTTATTTTCAGCCCACAGACCAAGTAAACACAGAAAAGTAATTCGTCTCTGGCCCTTTAGGAGCCAGTTTTATCTATGCACACTAACAAACGCTCTAAATTTGTACTATTGTGTTTTTTTGTCACCAATGTAAGTGATCTAAAGTAATTACCGTGTAAATATATCCTTAATAAAATAGATTTATTATGAATAGATGATTGATGCGAAATGCGAAAATGAAAAAAACAATCTTTCAACTAATCGATGATATATGTACATCTGAATTATTAACAATTATTTATTGCTTCGTCACTGAAGATAAGAGACTTTTTGTTGTTGAGGAATAGCTGGCGGTACCCGTGTTTCTTCATTTGATTCTTTGAAGCAAAGCGAAGTGAACCGAATATTTTGTTTATTCCATTCCAGTGATTTTCGTTCAACAATAAATAAAATTGCCTAAGTTTAACAAAAACATGGAAAATAAACGTATAATTGACAGTTCAAGCGAATCCGAACTAACGCAACGAAAAACTCGAGAAAGCGGAACCATATAGGTGACTGCGCGTGTGAAGCGACCTTACATACGACAGCTAATTGGCTGTGACAGCGCGTATGGAACCGGCCTTAAACAAAAAATAATCTGAAATTAATTGTCGGCTCTAAAGAACTAGCATAAGATTCAAGTTGGGTTGTAGCAAAATTTCAATTTCTTGTTGTTTTATTTTGAAACTGCGATGTTTCCGAATGTTTTCTTTAATTAGGCCAGTTGCGTTTTGAATATATATTTAAACACGTGCTGTCAGCTCGTGGTTTAAGATGACAGTGCAGCAGTGTGAGCATTCGTGTCGAGATGTCAGTGTGACCGCAAAGTGGCTTCAGTTGTAATTAAATGGTATGCAATGACCACCATGGTAATGAGGCTCGGCAGAGAAGAGTTTGACATTGGTGGCAGGAAGGACAATATTTTGAAGAAGCAAACCAACACATTATTAGGGCAATCTTTTTATCGAATTTCACTTCATTCTGCGAAAATGATACGTTCGTTGAAAGGTGTTTGGATAAAATAATTAAATTAATAATTCGTTTTATTACTTGTTAAAATAAATTTATTTATATTACTATCGACGTTACAATATTTAATCTAGCTCTTATATAAAATTTACGAAAACCGAACATTCTTTTAAACCAAGTCCATATTAATAAAGCCGTAACGCGCGCCGCCCCATTGGCTCGGCGCACGCGGCTCACTTCGGCCACATTATCGGCTAGGGTTCATAAAATGTCTGCGGATATTCTGTACTCTGTAGAAGGGACTAAATGTTTTATGGCGTGAAGTTTCGAGCCGGGTGACGTTGGAACTGCCGTTTTATGAGCTGCAAGGTTTTTGGAAAAAGCTCAAACATCAACATAAAATACATAGTTACACGCCTTTCTCCCGATGGGGTAGGCCGCCACTATGGAACCCCAGGTGCACCGGCCCATACACACAACTCTCGCTTCATGCACGTCAGTTGGTTTCGGGTGCTTTTTATTCCGCCCTTATTCAGTGCATCGCGTATCTGATCACTGTATGTGCATCTTGGGCGTACCCTACAAACATCTCCAATCACTCTCTGTCGCCATGACTCTTAAAATGAAGCGTTGTCTTCTTCTGCTAACGTCTTGTGTCTTTTTAAGTCCAGCCAGGAACGTTCGAGGAACATCAATTTATCTGTCTGCTGTCCATGTTCAAATTATTCATAAAACCAAACCAATTTAAAGCTAGGGCGAATAGGCATCTTCTGGGTGAACTCGCTTCCTCGTCGACAAAATCTTCGCCCTCACTGGGCAAGAGTTATTCAAGAGTAAACCCATATTCTATTAAAAAAACATACAATGAAGACAAAATTATGAAAAATACCAACAAGTGTTAAAGTTTCGATTCGACTCTTCAGGCACTTTCCAACTCCCGTCTCATCATAGGTATGAGATAGAGTTGGGGCTATTATGCACGTAACGTAATATTGCTGTATGCTTGTTTAAAGCATGGACAATAAAAAAACTCAATTGCCTTTACGGCAGCAGTTCATAGAAAACATGTAGTGGCTTGCGGGCTGTCTGATGATGCTTCTATATACTTATTTTCAGCTGGAATGGATCCTATACGAACGTAATAAAGCTGGATACAGTCGTCATGTAAACAGAGGCCGAGCGGAACCCCGTAAAAGCACAATAAAATGGCCGGTGTAAATGAATACCGAGTTACGTTAACGACGGGAACGAGACTCGGCGTGCCGCGGCGATCGCCGGGAAATAGACTTAAGGAGGAAATTGTTGGTACAAGCCATGAGCGGGTTAGACGACACCAACAATTATAATATAACTAGGGTTTGCCCGCGACTCCGTCCGCGTAGAAGTCCGGTAGAGGGTTATACAGGAGCATATTGTAATGGGTCTTAATTAGCATTGTACGGATATGAAACTTGTCCAATTTAGAAAGTTTCTTATGAGATATTTTCGGCGAGTTCTAAGAATATTCTTCAGTTTTGGGTGGAAAGAGAACATTCTAAATAACTTCTAATGATTCTTGAGAAGATTTTCAGATTTCTGGAAATGGTCCGTTGCACATTTCAAGATTTATACGATACTGATCAAATCTTAAATATAAGTCATGTAATCTCAGTTTTCTTTATCTTTACTTTACATAAATTTAAGCTATGACAAATAGAGGCACATCGCCTTGAACATAAACATGTATTCGCATTTATTTATTTCAGAAACATTAGCATTTAACGAAGGCAATAATAAATATGCAATTGAATTGTACCTTCTAAAAGTTCTTCCTAATTAAAAAGCAGAATTATAATACGTAGACAAATAAATTTCAGTATAATCTACGTTGTTCAAGGAATCGTGAGTAAATTTAATCATATAGTTATATAACGTATTTACAAAGTGAAAAAAAACAAACTCTTCTGCCCTTAAATTTATCACCAAAAGCTTTTACCTTAAGGCAGATACGAATTTTCACAGAAGCCATCGCGGCCCATCATAGCGCAATAACGGGGCACCGTACCTGCGACACGGCTCAAGGCTCCGGCCGGTGGGAGTATTATCCGGCCGGTTATCCGGAAGAGCCACCTGTTCGGGGTGATTGGAATGCACTGCGGCTTTATGAGGGTTAGTGTTGTGGGCATTTGATGGTGTTATGCGTACGCGTTGAGTGCCGAGAAGTCGATATGAAGTCTATAATGTATTGAAATATTGGAGCTCGGTCTGTGGCTGGGTCTTTAAATACAACAGGTAATAGTGGTAATGTTGTAGTGGTGCATACTTATAGTTATAAATGTCTTCCGTTCGCTAAATTCTTGACGATGAAAAGTAACAAGAATGAAATAATTCTCTAAGTTATTTGATGCTGTCTTAGATAATTTTAGTAGGTATAAACACTTAGTTGCCTGTATCTCAGGAACCAATCAAGTATACTTAGTCGTGAAAGTTTTTTTTTTCACGGTTTTTTTTTATGGCATAGAGAAGGCAAACGAGCATACAGGCCACCTGATGGTAAGTGGAAACTGTGACCCATACACATTTGCATTCACTAGACTGCAAGCCTAAGAATGCAAATGCGTTGCCAACCCTGAGGACCAAGATGGAATGCCTCTATGCTAGTCATTATACCGGCTGTCTTGCCCAAACCGAAATACAACAAAACGAACACTGATGTTTGGCGGTAAGTTAATGGATATGATGGTGGTGGCGATCCGGACGGACCCTGCACAAGGTCCTACCACCCGCTAGGTGTTCCTTTTCCTTCTATCTTCTAGTCGTACTTGTTGCTCTATTTTAAGAAATTAACCTTGAAACGAATACGAAATATGTACTTACTCGTATATCTAGTGCTAGCAGCCCGCCCTCGCTTCTCTTCGGTTTATGTCAGTTTCAACAACACCCTTACATAATGCTGATTATACTCGTACATAAAAACTTTCCTCTTGAATCACTCTATCTATTGATGAAATTAAAATCGGTTGCGTAGTTTAAAACATCTAGGCGTACTAAAGACGGACAGACGGCGAGACGCGACTTTGTTTTTTACTATGTAATGTGTTACACTCTGTTAGCTGGCTTTTTAACTATTCAAAGAACAGCTATCACATATTCCGCGACTACAAGTCTCGAGACCCGACAGACAGAGAAATACATTCCACAAAAGACAAATTATGCGCCGGCGCCTCCAGCACTTTCTTACACGACTTCAGGTCCACAATGTAAACGCAGAGCAAAATGGTCAGAGAGCACCCTTGCCGCTAAAAAATGCACAAACACTCTTGCTCGAGGGTATGAAAGTTTAACCGGCTCCGGCCGGTTATGCCCGGGTACGCCCGGTTACAGGTGGCCGGTAAATTCCGGATAATACGGTGTTACAATGCGCGGTGTTTTCCTGTTCTTTTATTTTATTCGTGAGGTTGAATATTGTTTTGTTCGTGCTTTTCTGGCGGTATTCCTTGAGTTTTGAAGTGGTGCTTCACTCATATTCGGATGCAAGTTCTTTGATGATGATGAAAATGTAAATATTTAAGTGTCCTTTGTAGAGTTGAGTAATTCTAGGGCTTTTGGTGCTCGTATCGCATATTTTGGTACTCTAATCTAATTGCTAAGTTCAGGAGCAAAAATACTGGGTCAGAGTGCGTTTTTCATACAAACGAGACTATTTCGAAGCCTTGGTTCCTTACCAGGGGTTGCTTCGAGTGAGGTTTAATGGTAGATACTCCGAGGTTCAATAGAGGAGGTCAAAAGTTCTTAAGATACCTAACTGATCGCACAATCAGTTACCACCACAGTACAATTTGGGTCAGCACTTGGACTTCCTTACATTTTATTCCCATTTTAGATGTATTTCTGAACATGCACAATTCCGGCCTTAACCGCAGATTCGTTCAGTTGGGTATCCTAGGCACTTTGGAAGTCCTGTATCGATGCTCGCGGTATTCATCATCAGAATTCACTAAAAGCATTCCCTGGCGAGGAAAAAAGGCTTCGAAATAGCCTCTTTAGTATGAAAAACGCACTCTGACCCGTTATTTTGCTCCTGAGTGTACTATAATATCTTGCTCTCTATTATGCGATGGTATTTTGTTTCACTTAAAAGAACTTGTATTTAATAAATAAATCGGGAGACAATCTTATACACATTGACCTAGTCCCAAAGTTCCCAAACTACGCTCTAGGCTTGTACGATGTTTACTAGACAACGATAAACATTCATACATAGAAAAAAAACAAGACTCAAAAACAAATACTCGCCCTCATCACACATATATATCGAACCCTATTAGACCGAGAGCGTCGTCAAAACTTTTTAAGTAATGTTGTATTAAATCTGAAATGTTGTCAAATAAATCACGCCGCGTATTATTTACTTAAATGCCGCCATTAAGCCCCAAATCCTCCATTAATGCTTACGGAGCGGCCAGCAGTAACTCACGCCAGAAAAATGAGATTATAAAAAAGAGCTGCGAATTTCCTCAATATATCTTGAGATGCAGATACTGGTACGGTCCGGGCGCGCCGGACGGCCGGACAGTTGTGCCGGACCGTGATTTAGCGGGGTCAATGAACTGAGAGGGTTTGGGTTGTGTGATGTGGGCGAAGCTGTGAAGTATTGGTTTAGGGGAACTGGGAACTGTTAAAGCAAAATTTCGAGGGATAAATAGAGTAGGATCTGTTTCATTTTCCTTCAAAATTTGCCATGTTACCTAGGTATATATTAAGATAGATTACAGTTATCTATGATTTAGATATGCTAACTACAATACATGTCTGAAGATAGTTTTTTTTTAGTTAACTGATATGGTATTCGTCGTGACATCAAATGCAATAGCAAAGATTTTTTTTCCTAGTAAGTAGCTTCTCTAAATAATACATAGGTGCCTTTTCTATGTCGCAAAAAAATTCGTTGGCTACAAAACTTAGTTGCGCTAACGAGTTTTAATTTTATGACAATGATAATTATAATTTTAGTGGCAAAAATAGTGAACGAAATCAAACCACAAGTCTCTACAGGAAAACCCCGGAAAATGAACGTCAAAATATATTGTCAATGGTCTTCAAAACACGCGAGCCGCCGTAGGCTATGGTCATAACAATTTCCGAGGGAAAAGACTCACTTCCGACCTTTTTAGTGGGACCCGGATAATGCCGGCAGTGGCAGGGTTAACGAAGCTTTCAGAGATAAGGGAAGGATAAAAAATAAAAATAGGACGGAAGTAAGAATACAATAAAAGTAATATAATTCCACATTGTAATCAGAGCCTCTATTGTTCTTTGCCATATTGATAATTCAGGTAGCACTTTTATTCCTTACAGAGCCGTAACGTTAGGAAAAGCACGATGTCATTTACGCTCCACTGCTCGCTTCCTAGAAGGGGTGAAGGCAGCCATAGACTAAGTGTTAACAAGAGGGGTAACTACATAAATATGCCATGGAGTCGAAGTGTAAATCCGAAAGGACTCCATCAATAAGATAAGGTAAATGCACAAAATGGTTTTTGAAAACCAGATGGGCAACAACTCAATGGAGTCGAGGCCTATATGCGTAGTTGTGCAGACTTTACTGTAAAATGCCGCGAGCAGTTCTAGGAAGGTACTGAGTCAGACAGAGCTAACTCAAGTTTTATTGGTGGTCTACGACATTACTCCTATTTTCTAGTATTTTCGCGCTATTATTACTAGTATTTTCGCGCTGTGGCAAGACAATCGGTGACATGACTTGACTAGCATAGCGGTATTGCATTGAGAGCGTCACAGATTATAGGCCGTTTAAAAAAAAAACATACTTAGTTAAGAACCGTTAAAACCTCAATTAAAATTCTTATTTTTTTCCATATCGTAATTAATGTTAACCATAATCAAAGCTAAAAGGACATTTGGCGTATATTACAGCTAAATTGTACTGTTAAGTTGTCCTATACGCTAATTGCTATTTTAACCATTAAATGATTTAGTCTAGTAAATAGATATTTTCGTTACGAAATGGAAAAAAATAATTAATTGAGGAATGTTCAATGTTTTTGAAACCGGCCCTAACAGTCCGTCGGTCGACGTCTCTCAGCTTCTCGTATTGCATGTTGTTTAGTCTATCAGTGTCCCAGTTTAATACATTTAGTCACAATTGGACTGTTAGGCAGCATTGGAACTGCAGGGAAAACGTTAGTTTCCGGTGCCCTATAGTCCTCATGGTTGGTAACGCATTTACAGTCTTGAGATCGCAGTGTCGCCGCTATGTTAGGTTGACGGTGTCTGACAGACCGCCCCCTTAGTCGCAAGGGGGTATGTATATGTTGTCCTGAATCGAGTGTACATTAAGCCGCCCCCCGTCCTTCGCGGTAAGGTGCCGCAGGTCCATTACTGTCAATAAGTGTATAAGCGCACCTTTGTCCCGTAAGCCCGGCCCGGGCATCCTGATTTATTCCCGGGACTATCAAAGAGTTACTGCTTTACAGGATAGACGCGACATCTGGGAATGTATGTAGGTTAAAAAAACGGTGTACGATAGATTATAGCCCAATGTTATAAGTCAGTTTTACGCATGTGTTTGTTATGACACACTTGCGTGACCATTTTTCCTCGGGTGTCTTATAAGTATTTTAGGTTATGAACCTAATAAATACTCGGAATACTTACTTATACATATATTTGCTTCCTAAAAATGTCTGCCCCCAGACCAGTTCTGTATCAGCCAGCTTTACAATACATAGGTATTTATTATTTTGCAGGGTTTTTCTTCTCTCTCACTCGCTCGTATAAGCTCTTTCACGTGTCTCTTAATGTATCTTAATGTAACCGACCGAGTCCGAAAGACTTTGTAAGATCTGTTGCTGTATTCTCGTACAATTGTCCCATCTTATGAACGCTACTCTATGGCGCATTAGTAAATCTAACTAAGCCCACCTGGCTCGACTGTCTCGGGGCCACAGGAGGCCGCGTCCCTCCGGCATTCGGTTCTTATCTGCATTTTTCATTACGGATCGCCTCTGGAGTAATCTATGCTGTGTCAAAGGATTTTAATCAATGGAAACCCACGTAGGGTTCGGTTTGTTTTGCTTTATGGATTTACATGTGAATCTTGTTTACATTGCTAATTGATAGCGTTTGGAAAACGGGATTTGTGGGATGAGTTTTGCGGATGGTAGGACCTTGTGCAGGGTCCGTCCAAGTTTATTACCTATATGTTTTTATGTTGCTTACAATGTGGCACTACAACTTTAAAAAAAGTGACAATTAGTCTTTTTACAAGGTCTCTGGTGCGCGTATAAATATGGGCCCTATTGCTGCTCACACATGTCATGAATTACATTTTCAACTTTTGTTTGCTATTAAATGCTTTAATTTTAATTACAATAGCAATTATAAATAGTTAGCAAGCAAGTACATCTAGAATTTAAAATACCGGTTTTAAGTATAGATGAGTTCAAATTAATTTGTTTACTGGCAAATACGCTGTACGCTTTACGAAATAAGCTGTTAATGGCTGCCCGCCGTGCTTTAGCGTTTGCCATTCGGATAATGCGTAATTAGCGCCTCTGAACAGGTTAAGTAGCACTGAATATACATTTATATATAACGTACGTTTCGTTATTCCTAAAGTAACAGTACCGAAGACCAAACGTCGCTCGGGTTTAAAACGAAATTCGTATATTGCAAATTTCATCGAAATCGGTAGAACCGGGTTCAAGAACGTGATTACAAATATACATATAGAAATATTGCTCTCGTAATAGTATGGGGTTATACGACCGATGTCAACAACAATAACTCGTAACAAACGACGGTTGCCACGCCTATAATTCATTATTTCATCATTTTAATTCCTACCAGGGCCTCTATTTTACATTGTCTTAACCTCTGTTGTTATCGTATCGTATTGTATCGTACTCTTATCAACTTGAAAACTAAGTCCTTAACGTTTGGGTGAATTTCAACAAGCGTCAAATTATCCTAATTTTGGTGGTATTTTTTATTTTCTTAGTAGGGTTTACAATTAAACGTTTAAGTGACGTCATTAGTCATTATAAAAACAGTGTTAAAGTGGCCCTTTATTATACCAAGTGTTTTTTAAGATATAACGATTTTACTAATTATGTACCACCGAAATTGTTATTATCCACCAAAATTACTTTTCTTAGAAAAACTCACGATCAATAATAACATATCGGACTAATTAAAATATAATCGTTAGGGAATATTCCTTGTTATTTTTGAAAAACGTAACGTAAGTTTCTAATATAATAAATAATGATTATTTGTTGTTTAAATAATTTTGGTGGAGACCAGAAATTTTGATAATCTTGGTGTTTCGCAAAAGTCACCAAAATTGTACCACCAAAATTATAAAATTTAACATTTTTTTTAAATTAAAAACAAATGTTTTAGTTTAACAAAAACTTAACTCGTTACAGTTAAAAAGACACCATAAACATACTTGAAAAAACTATCAAACAACAAAACTTTTTGCGAAATAATGACTTATCTAAGTTATCACGATTAATAAAGTGTATTTCATACCACCAAAATTAGATACTTATGTGCTTAGCGGGAAGACGCAGAAAGATGGTACAAATCTTTCACCGTCTATTGCTGGAGTGAAACTGAACGAACATCTGACGCTATATTTGTTTGTTTAATCACGTTTCGTTCGATCATAAAATCAATTTCAATATTCACCACCAAAATTAACTATTTCGCTTGGACAGTTTTATTTACACTGCTCCCAGTTTCCTTTTACTTGCAAATGCAATAATTGATACATTTTAAAATACCTCAACTAATAAGGAATACAGATAACTAAAATATAAGTCTAGTTGAGGCTTAATAAGTTTGTACCACGACATATCAGTATATGCGGGAAGTACATGACACGACACCAAAATTGATTTTGAATTGAAAATATTTTTTTACGATAAATATAATAAGTTAATAATAATTTTAACTTTGGCTCAATATGGTACTTTGAGTAAGATTATTTATAAAATAAATATTTTTTCAATACATGTACTTTACACCCCAATTATCACGTCCACCGCTCAAAAAAATGTGGTTGAGATAATTACCCACATTCATTTTCATTTTCAAACAATATAATAAAAGATAAAAGAGGTTTAATGAGTAAGTAGGCCGCACGGGCACTTTTACACGTCAAAAATCTACCAGGGCTTCGCAAGAGACCACTGCTGAGAAGAAACGCCGCAAGAAATTCAACAGTCAGTCGTTTTTTTAAATACTACTTATGATATTATACAATTATAAAGCTTAACCTGGTTAATTATATAAAACAATGAATCTAACATAAAATAAAAAATAAATATTGTTTTATTCAAGCGTAGCTTGAGCAGGAAAATGTGTCGAAACTCAGAATTTTCATAGGGAGTAATAAGTAGTACTAATAAAACTATATATGTATATATTAAAAAAATATATACTTAGACAGTGCATGAACAACCACATTCAAAGTTTCGATACATTCTCCTACAGAAACCGTGTCCCTTAGACAATATACAATATTTTACTATTTTTTATGACTAATTATTATTAAGTTATGTAGGTGTTTAGTTAAGTTTAGGCCAAGCATTTTTATCTGTTAGATAGTCCTCGACCCTATAGTAAGCTTTAGACATCAACGACTTTTTCAAGTATTGGAAATGGTAACTTTAAAACTGAGTCAGGTAATTTATTATAGAAAAGAATGCATTGACCTAAACCTAAACCTATAAACCTTTAGAAAAGCTACATTTATTTACAAACACTTTATAAAAAACCTACCCAAATCGAGTATGTCCAGGCTTTAAAGTTGCCAATACAATAGTTTCTCTTTAGACATCAACGACTTTTTCAAGTACGTTTTAAGTACTGGAAATAGTAACTTTAAAACTGCATATGATTGCAATGTCATACAACACTTTATCATACAATTAATTATTTCAAGTTATTACACGAATTAATGCTGTTGGAGTTTGCAATTTGAGTACAAGAAATCAAAGAATTGTCTAAATATCTAAACCTCCTCCGGGCTTTAAGTCCGAATAATCAGACACACTTTCCCTAATTACGTTTGTCGTTTAACAAGATCTTTCAGTAAATTGATTAGAATATTCGCAATCCATTTCACCTCTAAATAATCTTACCGTAGTAAAGTAAGGAAAAAATCATAAGATTTAGATATATATTCACGCATCACGGGTCACGTTGACTTCGCGCGTATAACTCAGGCAAACCCGCGATATTTCACCGCGAGCCAAAGGGCTTAGCTGACAAATCGTGGGGAGGGAGGCCACTTTAACCTTTCACTGGCCTCAGGTTTGGATCCATTTGTGAATAGTTTGATAGCAATACGTGATACTTAGGCTAGAGGTTTAGTTACGGATTCAACGTATTAAAGCCAGTAAAGTGAATTGATAAAACTATTGTCCAGGACTTCATCCGTAATGATTAAGTATCTTACTATGCTTTCCATTCCAAACTTCTGTCTCTGTTCTTTCATTCAACCCTTTTAAAGGACATTGGGTGGGTTCGTAAGATGAACATTGTCTTTTTTTTCAAGTATTCCTTTTTTGATACTAAAAGTACCCCCAGGTATGAATGTTTAAATATCTCGGCTCCAATGCACTTTAGAGTATTACAATACATAACAAAATATGTTTATTTTGAATAATTCTATCATAATTTACTACTTTTACGAATGGCCGCTCACCTTGAAAATGTATGACTTTTACATATTTACACTTTTACCCAAAGCCCTTTCTACAATTACTCGTATATATATACCTATAGTATGTTATTTATCTCAGCACAGAGTTTAGTTCACAGCTCAATGTGACAGGTAAGATAGTTTATATCCAGAAAACGGAGATAGGGTAAAGTCACCAGTGGTCAGCCAGAGACCTGTAGTCGGCCTCTGCCTATACTTTGTATGAGTGGGAAGAGTACGTTAGTTATATTTCCCACTCTTCGCACTCATATAAGGTCGACTACTGGTCTCTGGCTGACCACTGGTGACTTTAACCTATAATTACTTTGTCCCTGAAAACAGTTCCTGACGGAAAAGCGGTTAACCACTTTACGCGGGCGGAGTCGCTTGCTAAAGTTAGTAAATACGAGTATAGTATAGTATACTAAACCGGTTGTGTGGTTCAGGAGTGGTAGTGGAGACGCCACCAGCTTATATCCTTCGAATCAAATCTTCAATAAATCACTTTAAGCTAGCAGAATGCGTCTTCATGCGATGCACTGGTTCAATTAACTCAAAAACCATGATTTCGCCCTCGTGAAAAGTCAAAATAGCGAACAGGTGCTCACCAGCGAGTCATGCCAGCTCTCCTGAGGATCCTTGCTGTATTTCACACCACACCCGGGCCGGGAAATTAACTAAGAGCGCGAAAATACAAATAAATAATTTAATATTAATCTTTCTGCTAGTTGTGGCGTAACATAAGTTTTTGGCTTACCTCTTCGGCCTCTATTCCAGAATGTAAAAACCATATCAACTGTGACCTGTAAAGGTATTATATAAGTCTAGAATACCGTATTAGAAATATGTACCCCCACCGTTAAGTATTAATGATAAGAAACACCTCTCAGCACTCGCGCTGAAGACGAAACATCTAAAATCTCGGCAAGGTGAAATTTCTGACTTGCGATGGGTTACGTAAACTAATTGAGTTTCAAAAGATACCTATCTCAAAGTTCTTTGACCCCAAAGTTCAACGCACCCTTTGGGATCAGAAGCAAATTACGCACAATGAAAGTAACCGGAAAACTAAGTTGTGCGAATACCTTACGGGGAATATCTTGGCTGAGGATACCGGAAATGAGGTGAGCTTCCGGCAGGCCGGCGCGTCCGGTGGACTTCCGTTGGGTTTACCGCCTCCGCTCTCTGTTCGGCAGCTTCGCAATGTTTGTTTATGTATCTGTGACCGCCTCCATATGGTTTCGTAGAGAATAAATCCAAGATGTCTGACATACTCGCTGTATTAGGTTTTGTTAACCTACCCAACGAGAGCATTTTTTTTTTCGAATTGTTGTTTGAGCATTTAAAAAAAAAATGTTCATTAATTCTGACATTTTTTAACAGTCGTATTATCTCCTATTTTACTATCACATTTTTCTGTAATTTTGATTAAAATGTTAATATAATTATTAATTAATTTTGATTACTAAGAAAGTATTCCCTTAATTTAGCTTTAATTATATTTTATGTAAAATTTATTGAAAATTTGTGGTAATAAAATAAGAGATAATACAAAAAATAATGAAAAATGTCTTAATTGATGTGCATAAAAACTTTTTTTAAAATGCTTGTTTATATCGCTGAGTTAAACGTTAAATTGAGCGGCTCTTTGTGTACATAAACTAATTATTGTATTATACCGACGAACTTTAACGATTCTGCTTTTAAACAAGAACATAATTCATTTCGCAAAACAAACATCTGTTGTAAACCTTCAAAATGTAGCCATAAAAAACATAACGATCCATTTTTTATTTCTTACAGCCTTGTTGGCGGGGGGTCCCCGGTCCCTTACTCGCTCGTTCGGCGACTTACTCGACCTACAAACATAACTAGACCCCTGCACTTGTAAGCATTACCTACAGTTTGTTTAACTGATTTTTTTTCGTTTCATTACTGAGATAAAACCAATCTAATGACACCCGCACTTCAAAATCCGTCGGCTAATTAAGTCTAAGTAAATGTTTAAATGTAATGAAAGCCTTGGGGGAGGCCTATGTCCAGCAGTGGACGTCTTTTGGCTGACATGATGATGATGATGATGAAATGTTTTACTACTCAACTCATTTTTAATCTCGACGGACTAATTACTAACCAACTATTTTATGTTGTCTCGTCATATCTCTATCAAAGCATACAACACAATTTAGGGCGAGCACTTTCAATTAAAATAGCTTAATCTTAACTTGTATTTGGGCGCTCGCTCGCGACAAGAAACCGACCAATCGGTAAGAGAATGACACCTCATATGGTCGTATTTATGGATGTGGATAAACATGGGTGAAACATCTAACACTTTCTGACCAGTATATGAGTGCGAGAGTGATGGATGCTTTATCCACCACGATAATGGCGATCATAATACGGGCACAAAGAATTAGACAAAACCGAGACACATTACGAACCCGAAAGAAATTTCGAGTCTTGAGCAGTTCGGACAAAGGAGTACATTTTATGAGTTCAGAGGTAAAGTAACATTAGCCAGTAAGTTTATCGACGAAATCCTCGAAATAATAACAGCCCTTAAGTGATCGTAGGCGAGTGTTGTCCACGACGGCATTAACACTCACCCTTAAGAATTAAGCGTTTTATTATCACCGGTAATATCGAGAACGAACCTAAAAACTTTATTGCGAAATGTTTCTGCAAAACAAATAAAATTTAACACCGACAATTTAAATGTCATTGAATTTGTATCAATGCAGAATACAGAATAGTGTGATATCAAATTACTTCGTATAAACTGCAGAATCGTAAAGGAAAAGCTAAGAATCTATATAGTTGTTTTTGAAATAAAACCTCTTAATATTTGACCTCCTTATTTGTTTACGGATAAGGTTGGTTATTGAATGTGGAGGATATAACTGGTGTAATATCGGATAGTATTTTGTCACGCAGTTTACGAGCCGTTGCGACGAAACAAATAAAAGAGCTTGATCATATATTATGCGTGGGCGCAAGCCACAGGAGAGCACCATGTCTCAAAGGTTTTGCGGATTCGTAATACTATTATAAAAGAGATTCGCTGAGACATTAAAGTTGACTTTTATGTTAAGGGATGTAAGGGTGTTACCTAATAGTAGTTTTGTTTCAAATAACTTTAATGCTTTGTCCTATACCACATTGTATTACCTTGTCTTGATTCGATATTGTAATAATGTTGTTTATTTAATGACAGCTCGTATTTACTTGACAATAAGAACTTAACATCAACGGAGTGCTTACGATATCGACGCAAGTTCAGTTAAACGAAAGTAGAAAGAAAGCCCAAAGCGCTTTCCCAGTGTGTTTGCTTTTTAACCAATTTTAAAAAAATAAGGAGGTTCTATTTCCGGCTGTATATATTTTTTAAATCGATATTCACAGTTACATAGATGTAGGGCAAACCCTCCAGTGAATGAACCCCCCCCAGTGAATGAACAAAATCAAGTTTTTTGCCTAAAATAAGAAATATAGCCATGTCTACCACTTGTCGTATATTTTTTCTTATTAGCATCTCGGTTTTCTATGTAATGGCAACACATGTTTAATTTATTTTCGACCAATTTCAACAACACTGGCGTTTGAAGTTCACGGGTTTCTGTTTTTGAAGTTTTGTATGAAGAAATTAGATCCCAGGTAAGAACAGAGCATGTTTGGAGTAACATCAGAAGTGCTTTTTTGATATATAACAGTAAAACGTTTAGTTATTCAGTAAGAATAAGATTTAAACCTTCTATCAATGTACACTTTGGTGGCTGTTTTTGCGATAAAGTCGTAATTTTTTGGTGTTCCATTACCGGCTTTTCAAATGTTCTAAAACTAATAAATGAACAGTGTGTTCATTTACTGGTGGTAGCTCAATTTAGATTTTTTCCTAAATTTAACTATTAACGTAATCGTATTAAGGTTGTTTTTTGAGATTCTGTATAGAAAACGATTCTGATTCTTTGAGCCAGTATTGGAACACTAGTGTTCATTTATAGGCATGAAAAATCTAGTTAATGGACTATAGAAATTTGGCTGCGTTCATTTACTAGATAAGTACTAATCCTTTGTATGAACAACGTTACAACAAAGTTTTTGTTGTACATTTTACAAGATTTAGTTCCTAAATTGTTTTTTTGTCCCAAATGATGATACTTTTGACTAATTAGAGACTGATTACAGACTTTTTAGAAGTATCAATAGAGTTTAATGATTGTTTGTATGTAAACTGTTTAGGTATTGTACAAAACACAGAAATTCAAATACAATATTTACAGAAAAGGAATACAAAGACGAACTTCTCTTTAAGGGATCTCTTCGAGCTAACCTTTGAGTGATTGAGGAAAATAAAAAAGTAGAATGTGGCAACGAGTAGACAGTAGAAAGTATTGTACAAAAACAAAAGTTTACAGACACAGCGTGAATTTATTTTAGACCTTTTTGTTAGAATAAATAGTCACATACCTTAAATAAATATATATTAATATATTATAATGTAACAAAAAATATGAGTGTATGTAATTAAGTTTTATTATAAAGCTCGGGTTATAATATAAAAATACACAATTTGAATATTAAGTACATACTGTACCTACCTTAATTTTTATATAATAATTAATCAGTGAAAAAATAGACTTCTTTATATGTTAAAAATGTTTTTTATGTTGATTATAAAGATCTAAACAATGTTCATTCACTGGCTTTTACTGTGTTCATTCATTACTTTTTTTTGTTCATTTACTGGGTTTCACTATGTTCATTCATTAGATTTTTTGTTCATTTACTGGGTTTTTGCGTACTTTTTTATAAATTCTGCTATAGCTGAAAAACTATAAACGTAATAAAAAATCGCAGAAATTACTTTGTTGTTTATTAAACGACGATTGATTAAATTAGTTGAAGCTATGTCAGTTATTGATAAATACAGAGTAATGATTTTTCAAAGTTGAACAAATGCTTAAGTGTTCATTCACTGGAGGGTTTACCCTAGTTATAGGGTCAAGGAACCTCAATGTCACGACAAATCCTTTGAAATCCCGACTACACGGCATCAATTCAAAACACCCAATTCACTAAACTTTATTTACAACTATAACCGGTTCTAGTTATGATTTAGGAACACCATTTTAATTCTATTTACTTTACGAGATGTGTTATTCTATACCTTGTCCCACAGGTTTATATTATTGTCTCCCGCGCGGCAAATAAACGTGCGCAAGAGCCGGACACGCGGGACTTTATCACGGCGCCCCCCGTGCACCGCGTTCGCGCGACACAGTTGCGAGCGTTAAGGAAGCTGAAGAGTTTTTGATTGAGTACTGGAAGACGAGGATATGGGTAGGCCTTCCAAAAGAAGGACCGTCGAGATGGCCAATTAGCATAACATATTGGCGTTTTAGTAGCTCTCATGTGAATTAGAGCTATGAATAATAATTAGGACGTAAAAGCAAGAAAGAATAAACAAATTCGAATAGAACCTTTGGTTTAGGTCGTAGGAATCTGTGTGCTTGGCATAGCAACATAAAAATTGATGAAATTAAATCGAAACATATGGGGACAAATGACTTCACGGAAAAAATGGGTTAGTTTGACAGTACTTAAACAGTTGTACAATTACTACGAGGAGACAAATTGTTTTGATCGCCTATTCTCTCAAAGCCCGTCCTGGTCATTTAATTTTGTCAAAAACTGGCTAAATAACAGTACCTATTCATAATAAGAAAGTGAACTACACTCGAATGTAGTGGGCAGTGTACAACATAGCGCGTTATAAGTATATAGATTTGATCCAATACGCAGCTAGCATGTGCGAATGTCTTAATCGCGCTATGCAAATGGCCGCCCTCGCGCCACCCGCGCCATCTAGCGACATAAGTACACGAGTCACTCGAAGAAGTTACAAATTGCCTACTTTATGAGTGTTTTTCGCAATTGAATTAGTAGAAATAGAGAGATGTTGCTATTTTAAGATCGTATTGTAGATATTTTAAGGTCTTTAAGATACCTTAAAGGCAGCAAAGTAACATTGAAGAACTAAGTGATTGTTTTAAATTAAAATGAATTATTTTAATCATGTGCGAATGCGAGACTAAAACATTCCTATCTCTCAACTCAACTCATTTCAAACCCTTTACTCTGCAAAAGATTAAATATAAACAACAACCGAGTCGCGGAGAAATTCTTTCACTGCCCAAACACCATAGAATTCCGAAGAATAAAGGAACATAAGTGACTCTTTTCAACCATACTGACCACCTTATTCAGTGAACCAACCTTTCGCGAGCCAAATCGCAAACAGCGTCTCAAGCTAAGTGGGTCAACAAATCAAGCGCAGACGGCGCACCTATGCCGTGATAAATTATCCCCTCAAAGGCCTTAATATAAACAAGGCCCCCAATAGGGGTAGCGGTGAGGGGGCACTGAGGGCCTGATTTTTGTTATTTTTTGCTGGAAGACCGGGAACGACGGAGAAATTAGCAATCAATCAAATCGAGTGCCTTAAGTGCTTGCCGAGTCTTGATTTGCGCGTTTGCGTTTGTTGACGATATTTCAAAAATATTTAAAAGACGGTTTAAGAGGCTTGTTAAATATAGGTAAGTTAACCGTGCATCGTGGACTCATCAACATGATTGAAATTATGCTTCCTTGGCTGACGTAGATTCACTCCATATTTTCTCGTACTGATACTACTGATGTATAAAAGAGCCTTCATGTGGCCAATTTACTGAATAAATATTTAAAATTTTGAATTTTTCACGTACTCTAAAATTTCAATTCGATTTAATAGGTATCTATATAATTTTAGTGGTTTCTTTATTTTACATTTTGGATTGATTACATTGGAAAAGAAAGATTGAATAAGTGAAACTTTAAATGTGTAAGTGAAACTGGTGTGCATGGTTTTCCAAAACCTTTATAAAACTGTGTTCCTTAGCTCCCTTAAATTCGGTAGGATAAGTTCTTAAAACGCATCTGTTTACTTTATTATAACTATACACATCGTATCGTCTAGCCAATGGACACCCGCACTCTCGTTCGAGTTGAACTCCTCTCAGGCAGGCTCCCGATTCTCCCGAAACTCCTGACTTCAACTGTTAATTAATTTCTATTATTATGACAGAATAATGCATATTCAAATTTTGTTTATTACAGCATCATTTCTAAGCAAAAGATTAATTTGTACGATTCTCGTGATATTTTGTGTTCGACTTTTTTTGCAGGTCTGTTTGTATTGTAACGTGATTAAAAAATATAGTTTTGTGTTTTGTTATTGATGTTGCTACCATGTACTCGTATGCAGGAGAATAGAATAATTGTAGGCCGTTAGAAGGTTTGGTTTCCTTCGTTTTATTTAAAAAAAAATATTTTCGGGAGTCTCCAATTATCTATATATTTTTAAATAAGTAAAATTGTTCTCTTTGAATAAATTGCATTTCATCTTCTTTCTTCTTCAATTACTAAAGATTGGCTATCAACACCGAAATACTTTCGTTGTCCTTTGTTTCATTAAAAGCTTGTTATAACTGTGTGCCGTACCCGACGGTTGCCAACAGGATCTTGAAAGTACTTGAAAACTTGAACTTTAGTGACAATACATTAGATTAAATTAATAAAACTCTATTGTATTGGCAACTTTAAAGCCTGGACACACTCGATTTAAGTAGGTTTTTTTAAAGTGTTTGTATATAAATGTAGCTTTTCTAAAGGTTTATAAATCATTTGTAGGTCAATGCATTATTTTCTATAATAAATTACCTGACTCAGGTTAAAGTTACCATTTCCAATACTTAAAAGTTACTTGAAAAAGTCGTTGATGTCTAAATCTTACTATAGGGTCGAGGACTATCTAACAGATAAAAATGCTTGGCCTAAACTTACCTAAACACCTAAATAACTGAATAATAAAATAGGCATAAAAAATATGTAAATATTATATATTGTCTAGGGGACACGGTTTCTGTAGGAGAATGTATCGAAACTTTGGTTGTCTTGCACTGTCATAGGAAAGTATATATATGTATGTATGTAGTTATGTATGTATGTAAACTCTTTATTGTACAAAAATATAAATATTACAATTTTGTTACTAAACTAATGTACAAAGGCGAACTTATCCCTAAATGGGATCTCTTCCAGCTAACCCTGAAGTAGATGAGTAAGGACAATGCATAGGGTTGGACACATACAAGTTTTGCACAAGAGTAGCAAAAAGAGATGATGATACTATAAATAAATAAATATAAAACAAATAAACTAATATATAAACTTACATATATAATACACATAAATAAACTAATATATATATATAATTGTATAATATAGTTTTATAATTGTATAATATCATTAGTAGTATTTTAAAAAACGACTGACTGTTGAGTTTCTTGCGGCGTTTCTTGCAGTGGTCTCTTGCGAAGCGCTGGTAGATTTTTGACGTGTAAAAGTGCCCGTGCGGCCTACTTACTGAATAAACATCTTTTCTCTTTTATCTTTATCTTTTAAATATTGTATGTTTGAAATAAATTCTTGGTACATAGCAAATACACCAAGGCGTCACCACTTCCGCATAAGTGAAAAAAAACGGCGCCAAACTCCCAAGAAGACCCAAAAGCACAAAAGCTATTAGCATGCGCCTGCGACGAAAGCTTCTCAAGTGCAAAAGATAACACTTAATGCACTTTATCTGGCAGGAAGTTATCGGCGTTATTAGCGTCTGGCGTGGGACGGACAAATTAACGTGAGTTTTGCGATGTTTTTTTCGCTGTGATTTATGTTGTCTTTAGAAATGGCTACTGAATGTTACGGGTAATGGCCGCCGTAGATAATTGTTGTGTGATCATATTTACTGATGGATTTCTCTTGTCTCAGTAAAAATTTAGGGAATAGCGTTATTTAAAATATATAAATGATGAAAAAAGTAATTTGATCCTTTGCTGAGTTTCATCGTAAACTTAAGTTCTCGTAGATATAACATTAAATAATATTTGTCTTTTTTTTAAATAGATATTGCCTTCAAACAGGTTATTTCATTCGTTTTTCCGAATTCTGATTCCTTAATATTCTTTATTGTTATTATTCTGTACATACAGATACATTAAGGTAGGTGTAGATAATCGTGGTAAAATAACTCGAAATTTAATAATAAAGCGCAAAACGATGGCGCGGGCACATATGACGTTCATGTGAGACTGCCTTCCATATCGATTTAAAAACTACCCAACGGCTGCAGCTACAAGACCAAGGCTTTCATTTTAATAGATCTCGCTAAAGGGCGTAACGGGTTTAAAACTACACAAAAGTTTCACAAAGTCTTATTGCCCTTATTAAATTTAAAAATACAAAGTATATTAAATATAAATGTTTGCGTCGCCTATAGTAGTTAACTAATTGAAAGCGGAGAGAAATAATCTTAGCATCCAGATAATCACACCAGAACGACTGAACGGATCTTGATGTATTTGAAATATGTATATGTATTTGAAATAATCATCTTTGTTAGGAAGAATCTACATAATTTCCCAACTAACATTGATAAGCCAAAAGCAACCAGGAGCACAGGAAAGCTCAAAACCACTTTTTATAGACTGGCCAAAACTTCAAAATCATTCTTGGGAAATTGTGTAAAATTCTACAATAAAATTCCAAAAAGTATTACTGAACTTACTGACTCTAAATTTAAATCTGTCGTAAAACAAAAACTAATTTCCCGAGCATATTATAAAGTAAACGATTATATCATGGATAGGGATGTTTGGCAGTGAGTCGTCCGTCCTGCATGAGTAATCTACGCTTAAAAAAGGTGCACCTACTGTACAAAAATACCGTGATATTGTAAACTATTTATAATTATAATGTAATGATGTAAACCTTTTTCTTGAAAAAAATATACCTTGCCGAGTTTCTTACGCCGGTTCTTCTCGGGGCAAAGGTTTTATTTTTCGAACCGGTGGTAATGCTTTTTGACATTCATAGGTGCATTATATTATGCCTAAATTGAAGAATAAAGAACTTTGACTTTGACTTTGACTTTGATGAATTTTGGCACGAAGATTAAAGATTAGAGAGTTCTAGGATAGCTTTTCCCTTAAAAATACCGACATTGTACAACTTCTACGTGGACGGAATTGCGGGCAAAAGCTGACAAATATAACTTAGGGGATAATCTCATACATTGTCGTACCTAATTCTAATCTAAGTCAAAAATGTATCACGAAAACACACGTTTTTTTATGCGCAGGAGGCGACGCGCCGCGCCGGCGACGAGTCAAGTGCGCCCGCGCAGGTAGCTTTATCTGCCCATCTTGTCTCAAGAGCGGCGAGGAATTCCGTTTTTGTTTCCAGACAAGTTTGGAACAGCTCAATTTACTAACTGACATTTCTGAATAGACACATCATGTTAACTTATTCGGTAAGTTTTAAAACAACGTATAAAGTATCAAAAAACAACCACTAATTAATAATATTGTACAATATTTTTTGCAATATGTTTATTCAATTTTTTGTTGCTGACTATACTTTTGTTTAAGCGGATTAAGCAGTCATCATCTACTTATTAAAACTAAATTGAGTCTAAGCTACATAGGTATACGTTCAGTACACTGGAGATCTGTATAAAGCTTCCGACTTCATTATCAGTTCGGCAGGAAAGAAGCGAAAAAGAGCAATTGGAAAGATTCTCTTTAAGATAAGATCAAACAAACAAGCAAAAAAACACATGAGGTTATAAAAGGTTGTTGGAAAAATTCCAATTGTTTATGCCAGTAAATAACTGTCTAGCGATTGAACCCTATCGTAGGTGACGATGAAGTCGATAGAGTATGCTGGTTCCCTGGTAGAACCTGCCTACGAAACTTTAGTCGTCCCGGCTCCCTTATACGGTTCTCAAAAAGGGCAAATATTTGTGAGATATGTGCTTGTGCTGTAATTTCTTCGGCCCAGTGAATTTATTACTTGGACATGTGTTATTTTACTTGGACATCCTTAATTAAATACTAACCAAACTAATCTTTTTCCCATGTCTTCAACGGACAAAAGGAGGCTGTAATTCTAACCTCACAGGTCGCGAGGCTACTGAAATATTATCAACAAACGTGTAAACAAACGGTAGGTAGTTAGATAACAATTAACAAACGGCAAAAAGGTGCCTCTTGACATAGAACCCTTTGTTCGCCCACAAAGGCTTTGCTTCTGATCGGCCGCGGACCACCCGTAGGACGCGAATAAAGAGAGCGCCATTGATAGGTGCGCGAGATAGCATAACGCATAACGGCCCTTGTGCGCACGTGGCGGGGATTACGTGCGCACGCGCACCCCGCGCCGTATTCATAGACCAAGACTTCATTCGGCCTAGCTGGTCGGCATTTCATTATTATTATTCTGTATGGCAAGGAGAAGGAAGCACACAAACCTGAAAGTAATTGGGATCTAAGACCCATAGATGTTTACATAAACAAGACTACAATCACAAGACTTTTGTCCCAAGACTGCAAATGCATTGCAGTCAACTTGACTTGACGGTAGGTTATGATAAGTGTTCATAATTGGTACACTTTTGCAGAAATCAAAGATTTTGTATGGGATTGCCGTTTGCCGTTGTGCGATCGCATTTCATACATACAAATTCCATTTATTTTTACGAGTTCTACAGTCGCTGTAGCTTTCGTAAAGAGCCTAGGCCCCCAGAGCCTTAGTTCTACTTTTTATTAGACTTTATTGTTTTCAAACTCATAAATTAATTTTAAAAATGCTGTCTATTTAATAAGGTCTGTCGTCGCAGTAAAATAATTTGCGATAACGTTTACCTTATGTTGTATGTATATATATTTAGGGCCCGACTCGCTTGACGACTTTATAAAAAAACCCTATGAACGCCTGCCTTTCGGCTCTTTACATTCAAAAGTTGCGTGGAATAGGGCCCTGGGGTGCTTTTTAGGCTGAAGACGGACTTTTATTCAGTCTTGAACTCCACCGACAAATATAATTAGTAGCTAACGGCTATATGGTGCTACATGTTCTCGAACTTGGCTTAACCTTTAATCTATTTAGTTGTCCAAGGCATCAAAGCTAAACTACGAATACGAGTGAGAGCACGTGGCTTTCCTCATCTCTAACTAGGCCCGGTTGTACGCCGACGGACTTGTTTCGAGTTACACACTGAAGTGCTTCCTTACTCCTAATAAGACGTATATTTGAGCCCTATAATCTCACGTAAGTACTTGGGTAAAATTTATGTGGATAATCTAACCTTTATTTACAGTACTATCCACAGTAGGTACCAAAATTTTACAAATGCATCAACTAGTCAAGATGTGTTTTTATTGTAAACCATGTCAGATCAATTATTTGACAGGTAATGCAGAGTTATAATATGCACAGTCGAGTTCATAAAAATGTGTACACTTTTGTACCTTGTCATTATAATTTCTTTGCCAATGCATTATGGCATTTAAACACGACGTTAAATAGGCAAAGTACTTATTAAAGTGTACATATGTTTATGAACTTGACTGTACCTAAGGCTTTGGCCGAACTACTTTTTAAACACACTGAAATGTTGATAATGTAATGAAAAATCCATCGTCAAACGCATGGCGTATAAGGGGATGACCTCATCATCATGTGCTGCATAGCGTGTCCGGAAACGGGGAATCTTGCAATGGTCTAGTCCGGGTGATGTCCTCTGATGTGACTGGCAAAACCGAATATCGCTTTAAAACCGCGGTTACAGCATGAGAGTGCGCAGGAGAGTTGGCCAGCCGAGTTATGGGTGAAGTTATAGAAGCGCTTAGGTTGACTCTTCTGTACATGGCGCTTTGCATCAAGGTCTTCAAGACGCTTTTGTTCGAATGCTTTTACCTTTGTGTGGATGTTCTATTAGAGCTATTTATAACTTGGGGTCGCGTGTGTCATTGAGGGAATTCTTCAAGGAAATAGATATTCTAACACTGCCGTCGCTATATGTATTTGAAATAATCATCTTTGTTAGGAAGAATCTACATAATTTCCCAACGAACATTGATAAGCCAAAAGCAACCAGGAGCACAGGAAAGCTCAAAACCACTTTTTATAGACTGGCCAAAACTTCAAAATCATTCTTGGGAAATTGTGTAAAATTCTACAATAAAATTCCAAAAAGTATTACTGAACTTACTGACTCTAAATTTAAATCTGTCGTAAAACAAAAACTAATTTCCCGAACATATTATAAAGTAAACGATTATATCATGGATAGGGATGTTTGGCAGTGAGTCGTCCGTCCTGCATGAGTAATCTACGCTAAAAAAAGGTGCACCTACTGTACAAAAATACCGTGATATTGTAAACTATTTATAATTATAATGTAATGATGTAAACCTTTTTCTTGAAAAAAATATACCTTGCCGAGTTTCTTACGCCGGTTCTTCTCGGGGCAAAGGTTTTATTTTTCGAACCGGTGGTAATGCTTTTTGACATTCATAGGTGCATTATATTATGCCTAAATTGAAGAATAAAGAACTTTGACTTTGACTTTGACTTTGTTCCGACGCCATTCCGGTCTGTTACTTGAGGATGACTTACTAAGTAGTAGAGGACCAACCAGAATTCAATTAAAGTAATTGTGTTTTTAACAAAATGTGCAGGTGAAGTGTTAACACGACAATAGATCTGACATCGACGCGGGATCTCTTTTCTTTTTCGTCTGAAATTGTATCATAATGGTAGTTATTGTTAACGTTTTGGTAGCTCTTTTTTAGTTGACAATAGAAATGGCCATTTCGTTAAAAAGCATTATCACCGGAGATAGTGTGATACTGCGTAGGTAACCAATCAATCCAATTAAATGCAAAAATAAACACTTGAAAAAAGAGTTACGCGGTATTGTAACTTATTTGTTTAATTAGATACGCGATATTTTAGTATCATCGAGGGTTTCGACATCAAGCGCTCTTGGATTAAAGCCAATAGAAGCTTTTACTGACGAATTAATAAGAGATACCATACTGTCTGCAATATAATAACGATGTGGTTGAAGAAAAAGTAGAATACAGGACTTATATGTAGGTAGCGAAGCACTTCGCTTTATCGCTTTTGATAGATTGGTGCAGTTCAAAAATTACGTTATAGTGATATTCGTACTCTGATAATAACGATATCCGCAGTAGAACTGAACGGACATAGCCTGAAGAATAGCTAAACTGAAGTGGCAGTGGGCGGGGCACATTGCTCGCAGGACTGATGGCCGATGGGGTCAGAAGGTTCTGGAGTGGCGTCCGCGGACCGGACGACGAGCTGTAGGTAGGCCTCCAACAAGATGGAGTGACGTCTTCGTAAGGATCGCGAGAGCGCGGTGGATGCGAAAAGCACAAGACCTGCCTGAGTGGAGAGGCATGGGGGAGGCCTATGTCCAGCAGTGGACGTCTTTCGGCTGACATGATGATATTCATACTATAAAGCGTATGTAAAGCAAAAAAATCGTGCCCCAGTTCATTTTCAAAAGAGCCTGCTTACAATAAGTTAAGTCTACAATACATTACAGATATACGCGAAGATACAAATATGAGTGTATATAATTTAATTAACTTACCAGTTTCAGGTTATCTTGGCATTACGGATGCAATCTGAAAACAAAATAATTTAAAATTAGCGGACCTGCTAGAGGGGTGTTCTTTAGCCGTTATTATTCATATCTCTAAATATTTGAGTAGCTTAGTTCTATCTAATTTAAATACGTTTAGTTTTAATTTATACCTTATTGTATTCATGTTGAATTCTGTAAAATAATAAAACTTTTCTTAAATAAATGTTGTTACTAGATAAAGCTACGTTTTAAATGCTGTATCTACAATGGTATTAGCATTCGGATCTTTCTAATATTTGAAATAATTCTCAAAGAATTTCAAATACATAGCAAGATACCGCGTCGATTTTTGCGATAACTTAGTAATTTAAAACGTGCGTGTGTGAATCCAGCGGGGCTTGACAAGTTGCCATCGAATACGAACGCTAGCGTTTGGTGATCACCTGTCACTTACAAAAATGTATGGAATTGACGTAAGTCACGTGATATATCACTAGTTATAACTGACATGCTGCAATGTGATCACTATCACTCGCGCTAATCGAATAGTGATAGGTTTGACGTTTCGTCCGTCGTTACGCGGTACTATTTTGAAAGGAACGGTAAATTTTGAATTCAACACGATTATCGATTATCGATTATTATATATAAACCGCCGTATTTAAGGGCGGTATCTAAGGGCAACTTGGTTAGCTTTTTAATTTTTGACAACGCAAAGCGTTAGGTGATCATGGAACGCTAGCGTTTGGTTTGTATTCGATGGCCACTTGTCTAGCCCCACTGAAACATTCATCGACCTTGAATACTTATAACAACGTAGCCGCTGTAAACAAAGGGAATTAAGGTTCCGAGTAATGAAGATATTTTATTTATGTGGGAATATTGTTATGTGGGACGTCGTTTACGGAAAGGTTTCCTTTGATTCGGAAATCCCGGCTTTGTCTTTGAATATTACCTTACCTCGTTAATGTTTTTGATGTATTTTGTATGTAGCCACAATGGTATTTTTTGAGATATATTTTGTCAGTTATTTTTTTACTTCTGATAATCCTTACGTATACGCTTAACCTAACTGGTGTTTGGGAATTATAAATTGCAGTAATGATAAATATTCAACCAAAAATATTTCGCTTAAAGAGCAAACCGGACTAGACAACTATAAATATTAAAAAAAAAACATAATAAGTACGTTCAGTCACGTCGTTATAGTATGCTGTACGGTATATAAAATGGATGTCATATATTTGAATGCATGTTTAATAAAAAGAACCGTCAGTCATCCTCGATTATACACTTATACCAGCATACTTAGTTATTACCAATCATTAACCATACTTATCAAAGGAGCGCAATAAAATAACTACAATTCTGCTTTCCAGTAAATTACCCGCAATACTTTAAAATTTAATAAGACTCGATCAATAGACTCCATCGCGGTAGCAGCGACATGACGGTCAAAGACCCCTAACTTCGCGCGACGAATGGTAAATGTCAAAACAAAGGACAGGCAAATGTCCAGCTTGTATTTAATAAGGCATAATGCCGCGTCACGGGCGCTATCGGAAAATGGAAATGCTACCTTCAATATTTTCAGGTGTGTTGAGATTACAGGTTTGCAGTGTTGTACATTGCGCTGTGAGTGACAGATAAATAATGACGTATAAATTGGTTATAAATAAGACAACAAAGTTTGTCTCAATACCTACCAATTTACAAGTGTCGTTCATAATATATAATATGTAGTACCTTGTCACTTTAATCGCTGTGACAATTCAATGGCAGTTTAAACATGACACTAAATAGATAAGGTTTTTGAACTGCATTGTAGAACCTGGAACAGAGCTGTAGTTTTATAAAGTAATAAGTAAAGATTAAACAGCTGCCATCGAGTTAAGTGTAATAATATAGCTAACACGACCTTATGCAAAAACCTCGGGTGAAATATTAAGTAGTATTAAAGTAACTTTGTAACTAGATTTCCTTAGAGGCTATTTCTTTTTTTACATGCCGTCGCAAACCCCTAAATGCATATAATCAAATTGCACAATACACGCCAAGGGCACGTTTTATAAAGCTACAAGTTCCAATTTTACAGATCTAAACTGGCAACACTGCTCAAATAGCTGGGCGTCATTGGTCAAGGTTCTGTCAAATGGAAACTTGTAACCTGTAAATTGTCGTTTGTAGTTTTATAAAACAAGCCCCTGGTCAAATTTATACCGATCCTTTTGCATAATTGTTGCCGCGCAATGTAAATCGAACGTTGTAAAAACTCACTATTGCCGGAGTACCGGTTGGCTGAGTAGTTTGTTTCCCTTTGTTTCGAATCCAAATGAGCCCTCTGCCGGCGTTCGTTACAGACTTGTTATTTTTCTAGTAACAGCTGAGAGTTCGACGACGAGCTATACGGTACCAATCTCAGTTGAACCATAGACCCGTATGAATTGGTATCTACCATAATGTAATCTAGTTTTACCTCTTGAGAGCTAGAGCTCTTATAGCGGTAGCGTAGGAGCTTTATAAAGTATATTCAAAAGTGTACAAGTTCCTATGCGATGCTAGCGAGTTATCAATTTTAGCTGGTTAGTTTCTGTATTGCAATTTTAGAGATATACTGGTAGACGCGTTAAGATAATAAGCAGAGGTCATTCAAAGCTGGTGCATGCAGAGCTCGTCGACAACCTCGCCTTGAACGTCACGAAATAGCGCCACAGCGCTTGTTTTATTCCTAAGATGCTGAACTTGGTAACTAGCAGGGAAGTTGCCTCGTAAGATTCTCGATTGAGTATGAATTGCAATTTTATTAAAACTTTCACAGAGTGCTTGTTGAAGTTTTTATTCTTTTTTTTAAATGGTTGTTTTAGTAGTCTAGGAATTTATGTACCCTCATAAAATAGCTAATTGGTGTGCTTTACTACAACTTAAACTTTACTACTAACTTTAACAGATACTATAACGAGACGAGTTTTTCGAAACGTAGAAGATACCAATACAACAACAAGATTGGAGCCTGGCGCAAACAAGGGACTTTGTTTGGGTCTCTTTGCGTATTCTAAATGCTTTGTTTAGTGCCTACAGTGCCATTTAAGCACTGAACCACCCGCAACCAGAGAAGAGTCCATCTTTATTGCCTGGAACCGTTGAAACTGACGACAGTCCGTTTCCATAGGTAAGTCTTATCTTTGACTTTGAAATCACGAAAACGAAACGGTCAGGCGCTTTTGAATACATTTATTTTTACTTGTAACAGTTATATTAGGTACTCTCATACATTTCAAAAAAGAAGAAGAACCCACGGAGCCGCGCTGCTGTGTCAAGCGCTAGGGCATGCCCGCCGTTTCATTGAAAAACATCAGTTCAGCAGTTTCTGCCTCATGCGCGAACAAAAACAAACAGAAAAATAACGACCGGTGATCTAGAACCAGGGACACCTAAAACCTCAATATACAGACATTTCAGGCATAGTTTTATGATAGTAGAATTCCACGACTTTCTGCTGCATCACTTAATTTTATAAGCTTTTAAAACACATGGAATATGTATTTGCATACATGTGTAAATTGGATGACAATGCGATAACTACTATAGAATGGAGTCAAAAGGTGGCGAGAGATTCTCCTCTATACTAAACGAAGACGTGGGTCTACCCAAGGTAGACCCATTTCATTTGTTTGGTCTTGGTAAGCAGATAATGACGGCAAGAAAAGTACAGCCAGCAACAACCGTGCCATGTCAACTTGACTGATCGGTCGCGTCATCGTGAATTGAAATCTAAAACCCATAAAATGGTAATGTTATTAACACAAACTATTTGTACAGATGTAGTGCATAATTGCTTTCCTTCGTATTTTCACGGAAACGTACGAACGTGTCATGCTACTTCAGTCAACCTCAGTACTTTTTGTACTGTGACCGACTGAAATAGCAAGACACGTTCGTACGTTTCCGTGAAAATACGAAGGAAAACAATTATGCACTACATCTGTATACGGTTTATACTTATAGTCGTCCTTGTCAGCCAAACATTACTCACGGACTCCCACCTAATGACAGGCATGCAACACTCACGTTAGAGGTTACAGTTCACCGACCTCGCTCGTGTCTAGACGTCAAGTAAACAGTTTTCCTTCAATTTCATACAATTTACAGTATTAAGGTAATCAATCAAGGGAAAATGTTCGGTCACGTCGGGTGATGTACAAAAGTTAGGAGACGTGAGTGCAACAAAGAAATTAAAATATCGATAGAATGTCGCAGGGCCTATGATTAATTGATGTTTGGGAAAAGTAAGATATTTTTTTTTTTAAGTACTTAGTGTTGCTGTTACTAACTTTACTGTAAATTATGGGAGTACCAGAGCAAAAAACGATCACGGTATACCGAGCTACGAGTATAGCTCGAGTGAACAATATTTTGGCATCTAAACCAAAAAAAAAACACTATCTCTTGGGTCCCTTGGATGCCCGTCTGGTGATTACTACCACGCATCCATATAATTTTTATACATTATAACCCTTGAACTAAGGTTACCGACATAGCCCGAAGAATAGCTAAACTGAAGTGGCAGTGGGCGGGGCACATTGCTCGCAGGACTGATGGCCGATGGGATCAGAAGGTTCTGGAGTGGCGTCCGCAGACCGGAAGACGAGCTGTAGGTAGGCCTCCAACAAGATGGAGTGACGACCTCGTCAGGGTCGCGGGAGCGCGGTGGATGCGAAAAGCACAAGACCTGTCTGAATGGAGAGCCTTGGGGGAGGCCTATGTCCAGCAGTGGACGTCTTTGGGCTGACATAATGATGATGATGATAACCCTTGACACTTACACATGGTTGGATGAGGGTGGCCCAGGATCGAGCTAGTAGGCGAGCCATGTGAGAGGACTATGTCCACTAGTGGATTGCTATACGTTGACTGGTGATGACGTAAACGTTTTTTGAGCAGTTTAGGCCGGATTACGAGGTGTCAAGTTTCAGTCAGTGAGAGGGACTTTCTAAATATAACGTTCCAAATCTCGTATCTCAGGCTACTCAACACATACATCAAAAAATGTAAATCTTTGTAAAAGCAATCAATCAGCGTGCGCTCTCGCCACTTTGCGGGGACACCGCACGAATATCTAATTTTGTTTGTTACCCCCCCCCCCTCCAAGGGTGGGAGCACGCAGGCGCGGGCCACCCTAAATCCTGGCGGACGTTTTGATGGATCACCCTTAATGACAAGCGGCGCAGGGCGGGCGCGCTATCGATACGATCGTATCGATGTTTTGATTACTTGTAATTGGGTCGGTAGTTATGATAATATTCTGAAATTGGAATAGGAAATTGTTTTCGAATTGAGGTTTGTGTTTTTGCAGTGCGTTGTTGTTTTATATTTTTTATCTAAATACTGTTATTACAAGCAGTGATCTCAAACTCCCGTTTCAAATTTTGTTTTTTTTAGGGGGATATTGTTTGTATGTATTAAGGATTATATTAATATGTAGATAATGCTTTAAGGCATTAAGGCCACCGCTTGTATATTTTTATCGTGAAATGAATTTGATGTCGATAAATAAATGATTAAAACAAAGAATCAAAATAAAAAGACGTAAATACATTTTATAACAATAAGACTGAAACCCAGATGAGGATTGCCATCATTGAACTCGAAAGAAAAGGCCGGAAGGAAGTGATACAGACATTTATAATAGATTTTTTATAATATTTAACTTTTTCATTTAATAAAATAATAATTCAACTAGCAGAATTAATTTTTCGATCTCAGTTTTCTTTTAAGATTGAAATAAATCGTTTTTTTTATTTTTATTTGATATCTTTTTGGATGAGACACTATGTGATTTAGATTTGGTGACAAAAATGATTTTGCGAAGAAAATGTTTTGAAAATAACGGTAAACTTACAATCCTAAAACAATTAAATTCAATATTCCTATTGTATTTTTTTTGCAACCATTCCAGCATCAGAGTAATTTAGATGTGATGCTAAATTATCGATTATAATAATTTACTAACTGTGCAAATTAATTATTTCTATTTCTAATGTAGGTAATCGTTATTTCCTTAGAAATCGAGTAAGGAGCAAACCAAATGATATTAGAAGTTCTTTTACTTTATAATTTAAATGTTATCGATGTTCTGGTCCCCGGCGGCTCGCCCCGGGCCTGCGCCGCCGCCCCGGCATATGCGCCGCTCGCCGCCACTACAATTGTATTATACATTACACATTCTGCCGTTCGAGTTCATTCTGCCTACTGTTGTTGGGTTTGGATCTTCTTTAGACTTATGCCACTTTGATATTTGAGGTGATGATATAAATAGTAATCGTTTTTGAAATTATTATGTTGAGTTTCTTTCAGTTGACTTCTTTTTCTCATTCCTCCCAGTTAGGTTATTGACTTAAATATCTTATTTTTAATAAAATTTAGAGATGAATATGTAACCGGTGAGCATACGTTCACGTTAAAGCATCATCTTTATTTGAGTGTAATTTTTTTTAGTCGCATTTGTCGTTGACTTACTTGCCTATATTGAGCTTATGGTTGGCGATTTTCCTGATAACAGCGCGTTGCGAGATAAAGCTTCTAAAGTCGAGTTTTTTCAAGCGAACAAATTTGATCAATTTAGTTTCGCTAGATATGTAAAAAATACTAGACCGGCTCTAGAAATGCTCTGTCAAGTCTTATAATACTTTCTATTATTATGTCTAAGTATTATTATTATAGGAAATGACAAATTATATTAAGTTACGATAAATAAATAATTCAAACTCAGAATTCTAGTTAAGTAATATATTTTTAAAATATCGATACGAACAACACTATCCAGTCTGTGGCAACACTTGTGCATTTCAGTTATCAAACTGGTTCACCATAAAACGTGTGTTAGCAAAACGCGTCGGATATTATTGAAGGAAAACAAGGTATTCCTCGAGTAGAGGAAAATAAAACCATGAAAAAGGAATGCCTGGATAGGTTTAACGAGCGATGCTCTAAGTTTGATAGCGCTATTGAGGATGAGGACGGGAAAGAGGAGCGAACGGGCCATTCGTAACTGGGGGTTTTCGACAACGATCCAACTTCACGTATAAAGTCAACGGGAAAACATGACTCACTGGCTGGGTAGGTACGCGCGACAAAACACTATGTTATGCTAGCAAGTTAGTTATACTCGTACGTTAAGGGAGGCAAAGGTGTACCTCTAGGTAGCATTCGGTATAATACAATAAAATGGGTATGTACAGTACGAGCGTTAGTTTGGCAGCCATTTCAAGAAAAATATGCTTGAAGTCGTCAATTTCTTTAGAGATGTCAACTCATTTGTTACATTTTGGAAACTCAGCCTTATTGTTGTTGAATGTCAGATTGAGTTTGGACCTAACGTGGGTGCCAAATTTAATCTTGTGACTGTACCAATACTCTTGAGTACCATAAAAACTAGACACAGAGCAGTAGGTACAATTTAATTTTATGCAAGCATACAGCAGGCGGCCTTACCGGTTATTGATCTATTCCAGTTTTGTTTTCTGTTTGTAACTAAGGGCATAAATACAGGATACCTAATGTCATTAAAATGATCCCCTTATGAAACTGCTACTTAATAATCGAAACTTTTTGATATAATATTAGAGGAGGCGGATGATTTAGAAATTGGGCAACTTAAAAATATCTTAACTGCTGGCTATATGTAACTTATCCATGACGGGATTAAGAACAAAAACTACAGTAATTCAATTAAAATTGCTATATTTATTATTATCATTTTTTTTAACTTTTATTTAACAATTACTAGTGTATATTTATTTACACATTTAATATTTAGGTATGTTTGTTTAAACCATTAACTGTATTTCCAACGATGTCAAGGAACTCAAAACTACACCGTACTCATGTCCCCGCCAGACGTAAACAGGAACAATAATATAAAATGTACCCAAATTGATATCTAATGGATCCGGTCACGAATACTGAATCGAATGCAATTATAGAAAGCAATTTCGTTGAAACTGATGGCGTTTCTCCCGGGACTATGACACTAGAAAGGGACAGATACACTCTATTGTGGGTAATTAATCTGAATTACAATAGTTTCTATTGCAGCTACGAGAACTATTTATAAGCTAAGCCATTAAACATGCAGCACTTAATGAGATCTTATAATAATTGCACATGTATCCAATCTTGCTCGACGTTTTGAGTTCATTCGAGCAAGTCTGAACGTGTGATCAGTAAAATACTTTATTGCGCGTCGTTCATCATAAAGTGCTCGAAGTGCTAGCTCACTCAATGTGCGCCTATAGTCCCACCTTAAGGTGGATGACAGTTTACTTTCAGGTAATGATCCATCCTCCATCCCATCATACGATGATGTTTTGCCAATGGTACATACCCACTTGGAAATGGGTGAAGTGGTAATTCTAAGTGATGCGTTCTAACGCCTAACTGAAGTGAATACAAGATACAAGATAATTTATTGTCAGAAAGTGGGTATTACAAAATGATGTCATGTTACAAAGTCTCACCACAGTCAGCCAGTATCGGCATACAATAATACTTAAGGATAGTAGCAATATTTGATTAATCTATTAACATTATTTAAAAATACTATTGCGAAAGTACCTAAACTAGTAATTAAAGTAAAGATTTTCAAAACTTATGTAGGTATCAAACATAATTGTTATTTAAAGTGCTCACTAAGATTGTAGAAGGTTTTCCCCAAGCACCACTTATACAGTTTCGTTTTTATTCTGGGAAATCAGTCTGTTTAATATTATTAGGCAGATTATTAAAAAAATTAGCTGACATGTACTTAAAGCTCTTCTACACATCATCATCATCGATCATATACGATATTCAAGCTATGCTAGTGACTTCACTGTTAGTGTAAAACAAGAACATCAAAGTCACTACATGATTGTTGACATAGTGACGTCATGACGTTCTGAAAGCAATGTTATTTGTATATACTGTAGTTACGTTTAAATTAAATGCACGTTATGTCAGGATTGAGTCTTCGATCAATTTGGAATTATTATATTCGGAATAATGAATACTCAATAATTTACAGAACAGTTTCAAAATGACAATCTCACCATTATTAGTTCCACAGATAAATATTACAATCGACAGTGTTCGCAGCACAATGGTAATTATGTACCTGTCGCGACCACCTTAGTCCCCAGACTTGTCCCGGGACAGGCAGCTTTTAAACGTAATTTATGGTCTGCAATTGAAACCAACACGGTTTATTATATTGCTAAATTAGTGGAATGACAATTTATAAATATACTCAAACATACTACTACTGGCTTTGCTTAATATTGGTATTGTAGAAGTTGTTTTACAACCGTGACATGAATGTCTGGGTCTCTATTTCTAGGCGGTAAAAACCATATCGTCCTTGACTTGTTATGGTATTGTTATTAATTCACCACCATTACTCAAGTAAATATGAGCTATCAAATCGTTGACAATACGATAATAATCATCTAATTTAAGTACTAGGCTCTTGTCGGTGGAGAAGTTGCCACTTCTCTCTGTTTTCTGCTAGTTTTTTCTTGCATTCTGCGGAGAACAATACCTGTTAATAAAACGTTTGTACAGATTGGCGTAAGTTGTCGTGCGTTCGACGTTCAATGTCAAATTTATACATTTGGACAAATTTCAACATTCGTTACTTTTCGTCGATTGCAACTGGCCTTACCGAATAATGGTATCGCCTATCCGAAATGACCAATTTTTAAAATTGCCTTTTAGTTGGCAGAAGCGAGCGGTTTTCCCTTTTTGTGACACCTCGGTAACTGGTCGATTTATTACGATAGTGTACTTTGTTGCGTAGAGTTATGATTCATTTTTGCGAGAGAGTACAGTTTTTAATAAATACAGTTTGTATTTTCAAAAGTAAATAATAAATTATGTATGCAATTGCACATGTTTGTTTGTTTGTAAAATGAGCTATATTTTATAGCCGGGTTTTGAAAGACTAGTTCTTTTTTTTAAAGATTTTTGAAAACAAAAACATTGGTTGACAAGTCTTGATAGAGTAAAAGCAGGTGTCCCTCGGAATTCCTAACAACGTTTGTCCTGACACATCGCTTTTCCGAATTTTCATTTGGCCTAAACAGGTTTTCAGATGAGTCAGGTAACTTTTCAAGTATTCCAATTATATCTGCGGTTTAGTTCGGTTAGGTTAGGTTAGCTATGTGGGCGGGGCACATTGCTCGCAGGACTGATGGCCGATGGGGTCAGAAGGTTCTGGAGTGGCGTCCATGGACCGGATGACGAGCTGTAGGTAGGCCCCCAACAAGATTGAGTGACGATCTCGTCAGGATCGAGGAGCGTGGTGCATGCGGAAAGCACAAGACCGGTCTGAGTGGAAAGCCTTGGTGGAGGCCTATGTCCAGCAGTGGACGTCTTTCGGCTGACATGATGATGATGATGATGATGATGATGAGGTTAGGTTAGGTTAGGGTTGTATAATTTATAAAAAAAAATTTTTTTTTAAGTTCAGCCGGAAATGGCTTTCAGATAAATGAAAATTCGGACACACGATGCATTAAGACGAATGCCGATTAGGGATTCTATAGGGGAACCAGTAAAGGCATATCCAAAATTACAAATTCTATGAAATGTTGCAAATACAATTTTATGAGCACATACATTTAAGTTCTTGTATTTTTATCAATCAGGAAGAGATCTCCCAAGTGTTTCATTTGGATATGAAGCCTCCATCGATCCGCCCCGGTTGGCCGCGGTCCAATGGAGCCTACATTGTAGCTACGCCGTAGCCCATTGTGCTACGCCGTAGCGCTACGAATATTGCAACGGCGAGGCAAATCGGACGAAAATGTTGGTTTCTTTTCTGCTTTCATACGAAAGAAACGGGATATGTTGTTTAATAGCCAAGTAAAGTCAACTCTGTGTAAGACGTAATAAAGTTGCTAATAATGGAAATGTTTTAAAGATATGACGTTTAAGGTAACCATTGTGAGGCTTTTTAATTGAAACTTGTTTGGTATTGAGGTTTGACGTGTGTATTTCCGAACAATGTGGTTTTGTGTTCTTTGTAATTTTAAACTTGATTAAAAAATATCAACACAGCAGTAGAAACGGGACAGTTATTTGTTTTAAAGCAATTGGACTGCGTCCGCGCAGAAGTTGTTTCGAGTTTCATAGTTTGTCCTAATTGGCAAAACTAATACAGTAGTATTAGTTTTGCCATATTGTAGTGTTGGCGGAGTTAAAAACGCTATCAAAACTTTGACAGTACTATATCATGTCAAAAATAATTTGGTTTTCACCCCGGTCCAGGGTCAAAACTGTTTATTAAACGCTAGTTTTTTTTTTCAAATAATATCGCAAATCTACTCCTCTCCTTCCGTGGCTGACTGTACGTGAGCAATAGATCAATAGAGCCAGAACTAACCCCAGACTACCCGCAAAAAAACCGCATCTTGCACCCGAGGGACGGGGCCGGGAATCGATCGCGCGACCCAGACAGCTTATTTATCGTCCTCTCAGATGCTCGCGAGGTGTAATAGATTCATATGTACGGATTTACGAGGAAAGCCGGAGCGGAGAAATAGTCTCCCATTCGTGCACTTGACATGGTGGTTGGTTGACTTTTGTTTTAGGTTAAAGTCGCGATTTCAAATGTCACTATTTATTATGTATGTATGTCTACACTTATATTGTACAAAAGAAAAACCAAAGCATTACAATTTATATAAAAATCCGGACAAGTGCGAGGTTGACTCGCCCACCCAGGGTTCCGTACAAATTTGTAGGTATTAATATTAAAATATACGTGTTGTATCTCTTTTTAACGTTAACATAGAAATTTGATGTACAGTCAGCGTCATATAGTTTGCAGCATCCAAAGTAGCCAAATAGTTCGTTACACGCCCTTGTTACTACGGTAGTAATGACGTGTAACGTACTATTTGGCTACTTTGGATGCTACCAACTATATGACGTTGACTGTACATGGTTTTAATTTCGACTTGATACCTCTAGCCGTTCCCGAGATAAAGGGTCTTGACAAATAGACGGATAGACGGATGGATGGACAGACGGACGGACAACAAAGTGATCCTACAAGGGCCCCGCTTTTTCCTATTGATGTACGAAACTCTAAAAAAGATGTACATAAGCACAATTATCCCTTTAAAGGATCTCTTCCAGTTAACTCTTGAGATAATGAGAAAAGTGAAAGGTTATGCATTGAGTTTGCAAGTTATTTAGGAGAACAGGGGCTCTCTTCTACCTGGTAAAACCTTTTTACTTTTGACATGTTATCTTAATGTTTTTACAGATAGCTGCGTCCCTCTCGGCCAGTCAGTCCGACTCAGTTTTGGTCGTCCTTATAGGTACGTTTGCAATATAAAGATACAACAAAAGAGTGACGCAGCTTCTTTTAAATGGCAATCCGAATTTCAATCCCGCGGAGTAATTCACATGACTAGCAAAAATCCCGCGGAGTCCGGGAATCCCGCATTAACTCTTGCCGGAGCTTTTTATGTAAATGTTCAGCCAAGGACAGCGGCGAGAGCTTTCTGAAGCGCCGGGAGCTTTTGATGTGTTCTGTTTGTAATCGTAACTAATGGCTACTTTGCATAAAGCTGCGGTTCAAATTAAATGATTTAGTAAATCTATGACTAAAGAAAAAATATTATTTGCTTTAGAAAAGGGAAAACGATCCCATGGGCTCTATTTGAGTCACTAAAACCATATTGCTTTTGGTATGTAATCTTATTATCAACGTTATTTTAACAGGATTGGCCGCCGAGTTCAAAGCTTTGCCATAGCAGTCCAAAAGCATTAAATGACGAAAAAATCTGAAAGTTACGGACATTTGTTAGATTATGCAATGCAATCAATGGATTAATGTCAGTGGAGAATCTTACACATTAACCTAAAATATTAGCTCCAGGGTGGTATAGTTAACGTCAAACGTAAATAAACACTTTTGTACTGTATCGTAGTAACGTACGTACGTCATTACTTCCGTGGTTGTTAAGCGACAATAAGGCTATTCTATTTATGGGCACCACAAACAGAGGCCCTACTTTGAAAATCGAAGCCACGTTAGCTCCATCAATGTCATCGAGAGAAAGGAACGGATCTATCGTAACTTCGAACTTCGATTTTTAAAGTAGGGACTCAGCTGCTTCCTCCATAGCAACAACCCATGCTCGCTAAATCTCCGTCGAGCCACGAACAACAACCAAACTTCAAAACTGTACCCCAACCATAAAAGGGTAGGTGAGTAACATAACGTATCACGAACCTATACAGTTTTAAATAATGCACATAAAATGTTTAATTTTTAATCAGCTGAACTCCGTTAAAACTTGAACTTTGTTTTGATTAGCCTAAAGTAATTTTTCCAATTTCACCCCTGAGTGAAACACGGGTTAGTATGTTTTGGTTATAAATCAAGAAGGTGCGACGGAGCGTAATTAAGGCGGGGTGTACACCAAAAACATCGGGGCTTTACAAATAATTAGAAGAAAACGCTTGTGAAATATGTCTGCCTGTGTGTTTATGGATAGAGTTTGTATAAAAATTAAATACCTATCTTACAAGCAGCTCCTGTAGCTACTTTTGAGTTTTCTTTATGAAAATGAAAATGTTTCAGTAGGCCCTGCAGGCATTTTCGCATAATATCTAAGTCTACCAGCTTTAATTTGTGTCAGTAGGTACGATACGTTTTTCGCGTTGGTAAACGCTTCACAAGAGCAGACAACTATTGAGCAAAAGCGCCTCATGACATTAAACTTCAAGATTTAACACTATAACATATCGAAATTGTTAATAATTCGAATATTTGTCGAGAAGACTTTTCGTATGGAAGCAAACAAAAATACCGAAAAAAAGTGGAAATAACCGGTCAGATGGGAGTAGGACTCGCGCAGATAGGGTTCTGTTCTGCTTCACGGTATGTATATTATATTTGACATAATATTGATTCTAGGGTGCAGCTGAGTGCTGTTTGTGTTGTGTGTTTGTTCAGTATTTAATGTTTTTCTGTAGGAAACCCTTAGCACTCACTTTCGCTCTGTATATCTCTTTCGTCATTTTTCTTTCATCCATCCTTTCCTAATGACTGAACCGTCGCAGGATGCCCTCTTCAATCTTAGTCACTACATCTTCTTTTAGTCCACACATGTCTTTGATCTTTTCATTCTTTACTCTATCAATCAGTTACTACAGGAAAATACTGCCTAAACCTGGAAAAGGGCAGAATCTTAAGTACCCGAAACCGACGTGCATGCACTACTTGATGTACCTATGAATTTGAAAGAAACGAAGGAGGTTTGTCAGAATCCTAGAAGGTCGAAAGAAGGGGTCTTTGCCTACCCCTCTGGGAAACAGGCGTGATGTATGCATGTGTTAAACCAAATTTGACGTCAAACAAATCAACTATCGAATAATGAGGATTTTTTATCTGTATTTTTTATGGCAAGGACAAGGCACTCGAGCACTCAGGCCACTTGATGGCAAGTGGGATCTGTGATCCATAGACGTTTGCATTCTTAAGATTACAATGTAAATACTGCAATCTTAAGACCCCAAATGCGTTGTAAACAAAGACCAAGGTGGAATACCGCATTGGTATCTCTTTATTTTAAGTATGTTAGTATATTAAATTTATTTTATGCAAACCTGCTAGAGCGCAATAAACACCACTCATCTCGCGACGTACACAAATTCCCAAGCCTTAATACTAGCGGCATCATCTCGCACAAGGATGAAAGGATGGAAGCCTTCGCCGACGCACCCAGGCCCACCATTAATAACGGGTCTCACTGTCACAGCGACGTTTAAATATATTATGCTTGTAATTCTTACATAACACGGGTAAAGGGAGCAAAGTGCTTTGCTACAGGTGAAAAATATGCACGAGTTTGCTTGAGATTTTTGTAGGTCTCTTACCAAAGTTTTTACGGGTAATATACCTATAGAACATGAATTATAATTGTATTTTCTAGACAACACATACATACCTTCACGCCTGTCTCCCAATGGGACAGAAACTATGGACCGCATGCACAGGTATACTAAACATAAAACTTTCCCTTCCTCTTCTTTACATTCATCACCCTCTTCATGCACGTACGTTGGTTCCAAGACAACAGTGACAGAAAAACTTGAATAATTCCGTGGCTTAATGTGATTTTGTACGTAAATATTTATGTAGTTAAACACTGTATCAATCTATACTAGACAAAAAAAAAACATTTTCGAAATGTGGACTTTTGAAGTTATGTGAGGTTTATTAATAATAGGTATATCGATTTTCGAAGAAGCAGCTTTAGAATACGAGTATTTTTTGAAAAGCTGTCACTTATTTTTTTAAAGTATAATAAACGTAAACAGTTATAATTATTTGTTTATTTTATTTCACGTTAAATCATCCATTCGTAATACAATTTTATAAGTAAATTTAAACAAGCTCCTTTTCATAACCCCCGGAACCAGGAGTAATTTCTCATTTCAGTTATGTGAAGCTTTTTCTTTGCCGTGTGAATAATTCGGGAGTTTTCTGCGACTTAAAAAATGAATCCTCGTCGTTTTGCGAAAGCTCTGCGCGGGAGTGATAACGGGTGAAATGTTGGGTCATTTGAGATGTATGCTCACACATACACACACATACACACCTAGAAGAGATTTAAAATTAAAAACCATGGGGTCCCAAGGTTCAAGTTCCAGAAAGTAAGGTGTCGAAAACATAAGACCTTGCGAGTACAAGTAAGTAAATATAAATAGGATCTGTACCTAAAAATAAGATGGTTTTCTGTTAGTATGATTTACTTTATACAAGCACGGACTTTATTCAATTTGGCTTGGACGCAACCTAGAGATAATATTGCAAAACAAACATTTAAATACATCAAAAGCACACACTTACTAATAGACAACATTTTAAAATACTCTGGCTAACACCAATAATCTAGTAAAACGAACGAACGAATTGGTGTTAGTTTTAAAATAATTATTTATTACTTTATAACCTATATTAAAAAGTAAAAATTACCTTTATTAACTTCTAAGTATTATTGTATTCTATCATGGGAAAAAATGACCTTTTGCTGGAGTTTCTTGCGGCGCTTCTTCTCCGCAATGATGGTCTTGTCCGAAGCGCTAGTTGATTCACCGACGTGTAAAAGAGCCCTCATGTGGCCAATTTACTGAATAAATATTTTGAATTTTGGAAGTTAGAAGTTTTTGCTGACTTTTGCGCGTGAAGCTAACCTCATGGGCTTCTGTTTAGTCTACCAGAGTAAATGCTCTTTAACCGAACAACTGTCCTCGCGTGTAATATCCATGGACTTATTTCTCTAATAAGTTCATGGTGACTTTTTAAAAGTCAACATTAAGAAAATACACATTGTAAAACACGAGGTGAAATCCATTGCGGGTGGTAGGACCTTGTGCAGGGTCCGCCCGGATCGCTACCACCAACTTATCCATTAACCTACCGCCAAACAGCAGTATTCGCATTGTTGTGTTTCGGTTTGGGGATAAGACAGCTGGTGTAATGACTAGCATTGAGGTATTCCATCTTAGTCCTCAGGGTTGGCAACGCATTTGCAGTCTTAGGCTTGCAGTCTTGTAAATGCGAATGTCTATGGATCACAGTTTCCACTTACCATCAGGTGGCCTATGTGCTCGTTTGCCTACTCTATGCCATAAAAAAAAACATTAATCAATCAAAGTAAAACGGAAATATTCACTATCGTTAACGCAGTTAATAAAACGTAATTTGCTTCTTAGCTTTAATCGTACGTGTCTTAGTTCATATCCGTCCCTCGTTGCTAAATAAAAGAAGTATCAAAAGACTCCGGAAAGCGGGCTTCGTGCTCGAAGTAATTTGCTCCAGCGACAGACTTTGTCATCCTTGAAGTTGTGGCGATAAAACGGATAATGCGAAAAGTGTGGGAGCATTGTTTCCGCCATTAGCCAGTTTTGGGAAGCCGGGGCTACGCGTTCTTTTTGAGAATGTTTTATTGACGACTGTTGTGTTCCAATGTGATATTAATCGGACTGAAACCTTCCAGTTTAGGATAATAATTTATACAATTATGTAAAATACTAGTTTATAATTAACATTATGTGTTGATTATAGAAGTCTATGTTTTTTTATTATTGTAGGTACTTAATTTTTAGTTTTGTCGAATAGACACAATGGGCCTGAGGAACTCGACAAGATCATGTATTTTAATGTTTTTTTAATCGACAACACTTTCACAATTTCAATTATTAATAAAGACACGAATAACTATTCTCGAGTTTATTATTTATTATATCCGTTGGTCACTAATTAAGTTGTTAGAATAATGACATGTCATAACTAAATTATTTTTAAAGTAAACATTAAGATGTGATGTAAGTACATGGATAAAAGGTTGGAAAAGTAAAAAAATGTACAGAATAATTATGTATCTTCGATAAGTATTGTCGTGGCACCTCTCAAATAAATAGTTTGTCGCATCTACCTAAGATAATCTTATGTGTACGATTTTTGTAACTTGTGTAACTGTAAAAATGTACCTGTTAAAGTAAAATAAGGTAGGTGCTGTTCTGATCTGTTGATACTTTATGGGTAAATTTTGATCATGTCCCGCTATGGTGGGGGGCGGCTTGGTAAGAACATACTGTCCGTGGTGGGCGCAATGTTCGGCGTTTATTCGCCTATGTGTAATATCTTTAACACTCTACAACAACAACAAAAAGCAACAAAACAAAATGGCTGTGAACCATTCCTCTTCCAACTTTCACAAGTTCAATTATTAATATAGTCAAGAACTATTTTCGGGTTTATTTTATCCATCCCGCTCGTGGCCGAACGCTGTGGTAACTTTAGAGTGGACTCCATCGACGACAGCAAAGCAAAGCCTTCGTCTTATAAAGCTTTGTTAGCGTTAATTGAAGCGAGCTAGACATGTGGGAATTAATAAAATGCGAGTGAAGTAAACTAAATTGATGATACGTTAAGTCCTGAGACACCCTGAACCTATATAATAACTATTATCTAGGTAATCCCTTTACATCTATTTGTCGTGAAAGAGCGAACAGTGATTAATAGAAACCTGAAGGTTTATCGTAGTTTTTAATTTTACGGAAAGCGGAACAAACCCGAAAGTTAGTCAATAATAATTCGATCTAATGCAAAAATACTTTATCTTGTCTAGGGGACACCGTTGATGAAGGAAAACATATAAACTTTTATTTGGTCGTCTTGCACCGTCTTATATACACAAGTAGGTGATTTTTTTTCTCCCCTATCTCTCTCCCAAGATTTTTGGCATGTTTTCCTGCTGAACTACGCATGTTATTTGATATTATATTTAATCTAATATTTATAGTTTTATACTAAGTAGTACCATTGTAATATTAAATATGTTTAAAAAATGACTGACTGCTGAGTTTCTTGCGGCGTTTCTTCTCAGCAGGGGAAAGGTTTCTTTTGGGAAGCGCTGGTAAATTCTTTACGTGCAAAAGTGCCCGTGCGGCCTACTTACTGAATAAATGAATTTTATCTTTTTATCTTTTATCTTTATCAACTGAAATTGGTGTTGGCATAGGCTGCGCCTGCTCATTTATCAAGATAAGTGATATTCATGGCGTTTGCCGTTGTATATTGCGAGAAAAAACAGGGGGATTATAATACACTGGGAGATTAATGGAGAACTGAAGTTTATCATTCTTAGATAGCGAAGCAGATGTTAGCCACCATAAATATCACTTTTAGGACGAATAAGAGGGACTCGACAAAAATCATTCTGCTAACGTTAAAGAATCGTAAAATAAATATTAGCATGTAAACGATTTCCGTTATTCATTCCATTCCATATTTTATATCGCTTATAAATCGAACCTAACCTAACCTTCCTATAGAAAATTAACTTTCGAAAAAAAAAGGACACAGTAATATTCGCAAAAAATATTCATATGTATTTAGGTGTTCCCGAATCCCATACATATTGTCAGTATCTCGTAAGAAAGCAACTGTATAGGCGCCGCAGGGGCTTGTTTCTACTTGTAATGTAACGTAATAAAAATACTTATTTACATGACAGTGATGGCGGCCGTGTTAAGGACAATACGATGACATTTCAAAAGCAAGGCAGCCTATTTATCACGTAACTTTTTTACTCATAATAATGTTGTTTTCATAAAATTATTAGGGTCGGTATCAAAACGACTGGATTCTCAAAACGACCAGAACCACATAAAGACTTGATCGCAAAACGACCACATCTGCAAAAAGCCTTTATCTCGTAATGACTTTCTAGTAAAACGACCACATAGCATAAAGTCTGAATATCAGAACGGCTTGCTATCAAAATTACTTGTTCGCAAAAAGACCACCTCGCAGAAGGTACACATCTTAAAATGCCTTTTGCAGATGTGGTCGTTTTGCGATCAAGTCTTTATGTGATTCTGGTCGTTTTGAGAATCCAGTCGTTTTGATACCGACCCAATTATTATTCATAACTTTTAGGATTGCTGGAACCGTAAGCTTTTTAGAAGTTGTTAAATATTCAACGTGTAGATAAGGCTAGGTCAGGTTACGGTTGATATATAAAATCCCGAAAAATTAAAATTTATTGAAAAAAATACGTTATGAATTCCGATGATTATGACTTAAAACACTTTATGAGTAACAATAATTATTAGAGTCAATATGGATACGAAAAGCAATTAGGTTTTACCGAGAAGAATTAGAGCACCTATTATTTTATTTGTTTGATTTTATTTGAGTTGAAATGTGATGCGTCTCGAATACTTATTTTCTGAAAATGTTGCAATTATTTAAATAAAATAAAAACGATTGCGATATTAGTTTAAGAAAATATAAAAAGGCGAGAGACTAAAACTTTTCCAAAATTTCCTTCAAACGAAAGTTAAATTAAATTATGTTAATATCAAAGCTCCGTGAATTCTGTCACTGACTTAAGTATATTTAATTTTGGTGACTCCGCAAAACGAGCCTGGCAGAAAAACAAATTATTTTAATTCATTGTCCTCTTGAAAAGGGAAACTGCTTTCATCTTTAAAAAAAAGCAAAAAAAATTTTTGCCTGTCCAGGAAACTGATGGCGGCTGAGAACGCTGACCTTATTAAGTATTTGATTTGGTAATGACGAAGTTATTTTTCGGAATAGAGGTTTATTTTATTTCATTAAGGTCCCAAATATATAAATTATATTAATACAAATACTTTATGCAATAAGTTATAAGGCGGCAAAAGTTGCGTAGCGTAGCTAGGTGACCTAGGCCTTTGGGCAAAAAAAGAAACGGGGCCTATAAAATGTTTAGGGTTTTATCAATATTTTAAAAATGCAAAACTTCTTCATAAATAATCATAATTCGGTTTCATCAGCTCGCCATAGTGCAATATGAGGTTTGCTAATTAGGTTTTGCCCCCAAAAGAGCTTGGGGGGCCCGGGACACTCGGGGGCCTCGCCCTTCGGTATCTAAGCCACTGCATGTGCAGATAAAAAAGAAACTATACCACGGTGGAATCATTTTACACTCATGTTAAGTGAGCTAAACGCATATTTATCTCTGCATGCAAATCATTGTTCATAAAAAAAACCCAACGTACTTTTTTATCCAGATTATTTTTTTATTTAAAAAAATATTCCTGCGTACTACGTAAATATGCCTTTTAGAAACTCATCACATTTCCCAAACTGATATAAAGCGAGCCGACACGCCACCGAAAATTAAAACCGTCCGAAAAATCCGCCAGCTCTCCGTATTCCGTCAATCGGCGAACAAAAACCGGAATTGATCCGGTTATCGGGACTAATAATAATAGTGTCCCCTTTAATCCCCCTTGATGGATGACAGCCCCCACCCCTTTTAATTGCCGGCGTGGATACGCGTCAGTCACGGGGCATTTTCGATTTATATTAAAATAAGTTCGATTCCCTTTAATATCGTCCCTTTCGTTTTCTAAGGAATATGTAATATAATGTATGCGGCGAGGGTTTGCCTGAATTATTTACCATTTAGTTATGAGTCATTTTGCGAGCATTATGACAGGTTGGAGGTAATAGTGCAAACATTGCGGGTTCTCGCAATCATAGGCCTAGGTATGGGAGCGAGGAGGGCAAAACAACCAATTAATTTCTTATGTAGAGTTAGACGTTTTATCATGAGCAGAGGCGGCACGATGCGGCGCGTTCACAAAGCATGGTTCCGTAGTCAAACTAATAAGACAGACATGGCGAAAGTATAAGGGTTCCTTGTGGACTAAAGTGGGCTTTCATTTCCACTGAAGTATCGTACCTAGTAACACAAATCAAAGCTCACATTTCAATGTCTCACTTTGAAATCAAATCAAATCAAAACAAATAAATTTATTTCAGACTTGACATCCATAGTGTTGTAAATACAAATAATATTAATAATTACTAATTACTATTAATTACTATTTATTGCTTTGACCTGATCTGGCGCCGAGCGGTTATGACTGCGCCAACCTTTTTATTTAAGTCAACAAACAACCGTTATTGTTTCGCTTTGTCCGTCTTATAAGTTTCGCGACTACACTCGCGGACAAATAATACGGGCCAGAGTGCGTTTTTCATACAAACGAGGCTATTTCGAAGCCTTGGTTAATCGCCAGGGTTTGTTTTGAGTGAGTTTTAATGGTGGATACTGCGAGGTTCAATAGAGGAGGTCAAAAGTTCTTAAGATACCTAACTGATCGCACAATCAGTTAACATCACAGCGGGAGAGTTTGGGTCAGCACTTGGACTTCCTTACATTTTATTGCCATTTTAGATGTTTTTCTGGACATGCACTATTCCGGCGCTAACCGCAGATTCATTCAGTTGGGTATCCTAGGCACTCTGGAAGTCCTGTATCGATGCTCGGGGTATTCATCATCACATTTCACTAAAAGCATTCCCTGGCGAGGAACCAAGGCTTCGAAATAACCATTTAGTATGAAAAACGCACTCTGACCCGTTTTATTAGTCCGCGAGTGTACTTTTAAAATAAGGTTGCAAGGGTTTATTTTTTCAAGTTAGTCCATTTTGCTAGTCAGTTTCTGAGTTTCCTTAATTTAGTTTTCTCTTTTGAAATTAAGGTATAACCTTTCTTTCGCATTCGTTTGTTTTTTCGTTTCTTTTATTTAATCAGAGAGAAGTGAGCATTATAAGGTATTTAAAATTGGCTGGTATTCATTAACATTTTAAGAAATTTATTTTAGATACCGGCGCCAATTTATAATGGAATTTTCTCAAAATCACGGTAAATACTCAATTTCAGGAGCAACGCGTCCACGGATAAAACAACAGCGCCATTTTGTTGACAACGAGCACAAACATTTGCCAACCGGCATCGCCGGGCAGCTCGCTTCATTTATTTCACTCTATCAGTAAATCATTTGCCAAATTAATCAGAGTTCATTCAGTTATAATATCACAAAAGGTCCATAATACTATTATAAACGTCATTGTACTCATATGCTCTGTTAATTAGACTTTTCATCAATTTTAGTTGTTTAAATCTAAAAAGATTTTACTGTCACCGGCGGTTATGCTAGGTTTACACGGGCTTAACTTACTTATGCTTAATACTTGTCAACGTTAAGATGTACTACGCTAACTAGCGTTTCTATTCGTTACCAATCGCGTCACTGGTAGATCACGTGACTTTTCGTATCACGTGATCTACCAGTGACGCGATTGGTTTAAAAACGAAACGTAGCGTAGTGCATCTTAGCAGGGCCCTCAGGGGTGTAATTCTCCGTTCCGTCCGCCTTATCCGTTCAATCTTATCGACAGACGCACTGCTGCCTAATTGAGAATGCACGCCTTAAAATGTGTGCTGTGCGCTCTGACGGGACTACTTAAACTCGACGGTGTGGCGTTCACACGTTCACAAGTTCGATCAACCGACTGCGGTTTTTAAGAGAATATTATTAGTAATGATGGCCGAGTTAAGACAATACAAAAACAAGTCAAAGGCAATAATTATGGTTTAAGAACCTTCATAGATGGACTGCTTGAAGTACTGAGGACCTTTAATGCTCTAATGCTCTAGGTTCGTATTGAAACTGCAGATTGCCCAATAGCGACCACGGGGCTGTCGGTCCTCAGTGCTTCAAGCGGTCGGAGTGCGTTTTTCATACAAACGAGACTATTTCGAAGCCTTGGTTCCTCGGCAGGGGTTGTTTTGAGTGACGTTTAATGGTGGATACTGCGAGGTTCAATAGAGGAGGTCAAAAGTATTTAAGATACCTAACTGATCGCACAATCAGTTAACACCACAGCGGGAGAGTTTGGGTCAGCACTTGGATTTCCTCACATTTTATTGCCATTTTACAGTTTTTCTGAACATGCACAATTCCGGCGTTAACCGCAGATTCATTCAGTTGGGTATCCTAGGCACTCTGGAAGTCCTGTATCGATGCTCGGGGTATTTATCATCAGATTTCACCAAAAGCATTCCCTGGCGACGAACCAAGGCTTCGAAATAGCATCTATAGTATGGAAAACGCACTCTGACCCGTTATTTTTGCTTCTGAGTGTATTTGCGCTTCTGAAATGGTTCCCGCTCAAACAAAAAGAGACCTAATGGCCTTTAGATGTTTACACTATCGTTATTATGAATTTTAAAAATGTCTACGGCCTTGTGCCGATTGAACTTGGGCTGTTTTTAATTCGGTAAGGGCGTCCATAGAAATAGTCTCGTTTGTATGAAAAACGCACACTGACCCGGTATTTTTGCTCCTGAGTGTATGATGAATGTAGTGTCGAATACATCTGCCTAGCCCGAAACTCATTTATCATAACAACAACGATGTGTGTGCGCACAATGCCGCCTTTATGAACGTTGGATAAAGTTTACAATGGTTTGATGCGAGGTTATGGACGGTGCAGTTGTTCGCACAATAGTATTGTTGCTATTTTGTATTTGAGCAGTCCTTTTGGTAAACAATAGCTATTGGTTGTGGTTTTAGGGTTCCGTGAATAATAACTTTAACTTAAACTGCTTTGAAATAACGTTACTAGGTTTATGCGAAAAATATTCGCGTAAAATAGGTTCTTGCCGAATATTTAGATCTGATTATTTTCTCCGGTTACATTTAGATTATTTAATATTTAATCGTACTTAACGTACCGAAACCACCACACCAATCTGTTATTGCAAAAAAACTAAAATGCCTCCGAAATCTGGATGCGATAGAAAGATCAAAGTTCCTACAATTTAATGTCAGATTAGAATTTAACTGGAAAGAATAAATCCTTTTTACGGATCATTATGTTACATTAAGTTCGCTTTTCTTCTAAGACTTTGTAAAAATCCTGTTATTTGAGTATTCTCTTGATGTACAATAAAGAGCTTACATATATGCGAATGAAATTACTTGACTTCAAAAGTAAAGTCTCACAGATAAAGCTGCTATTTTTGCCAACATGTCATTAACTTCTTCTTTAGGATTCTGCGAACGATATGACTATCGAAAATGTATACGACTGACGTAAGCTGCCTACACGTCAAGCCATTCCATACATTTTGAGGGCCAGGTCAGGAGACCCTAAACCGACGCACGTGTAGACTTATATGAGTGTGGAGAAAGGGATGGAAGTTTGTCTGGATCAAGTGGAAGTAATTGGTCTCTACCTACCCCTACGGGAAAAAGGCGGGAGAGGTATGTTGTAAACACATTATGACAGTTTTTGAAATGTTTACTCTCACAGTAAACTAACGGAACCCTGCATTCATAAAATCATCTCGTCATCTCGCAATTTCATCACGAATTACGCGTCGCTTATGTTGACAAATGCGTCGATCGATCGCCAGATGGCGCGACTGACATCCGATGACTGATTACGGCCGATGATTATGACTTTTTTCGCCATCAGGGAAAACGTTTCGCATCATCGCAATTCATTTTTAAAATTGGCTTCGGAGCGTAATCGATGCGTTTTTTAATTAAGACAAGTAATTGGCGAAGTGAACGTTTTAAATTAATTAAAGTCTATTTCCAGATAAGCTAAAAGTTTTTTTTTTAATCTATACGTATAAAATGCCTTGTCTTGAATGACTGACTGACTGACGGACGGATCAACGCACAACTTAAACCGCTGATCGTAGAGACCTGAAACTTTGAGGGCGTGTACTTTGTATGACGTAGGCATCCGATAAGAAAGGATTTTCGGAAATTGTACCCTAAGGGGGTGAAAAAGGGGGGCAAAGTAATTCCTTGGTCCAATCTACTTCAAATATAAACATTGTTTAACAGAATAGATAGAAGACGAGTTTCGTATTTTATTGAAATTCATCCCCTGAGGGGGTGAAAAAGGAAAGTTATTTGGGGGTGAGTTGATATGAATACTCCTTAGTGCTTTTGATTTACATTACATTTTATTTTGACACAATTAAAAACCCATTCGGATTTTATTCAAAAAAGGTTTAACTCACATAAAAGCTTGGTGCAATGCAAATACCCAAACCGCTGAGTGTAAAGATTCCAAATTTGGTGCATAGGTTCCTTATGAGGTCTCGGGGTGCAGTAAGAAAGGATTTCCCAAACATCGACCCCCCACGGGAAGAGGTAGGAGGAGTGGCGGGAAATTAATTTTACGCGTACGAAGTCGCGGGCGTCCTCTAGTTATACATATATTAATTATATTATGATACCTTGGGACATGGGGATACCTATAAGGACCATGTTTCGTGGAAAACTGCCTAAGTGCATTATTGTCACAGTAAACTTCAAACAGAACATCAAAATACACACATGACATTGACAATGACATTCACGATGACAAGGTTCTAAGTATGCTCAACATATTTATTGGGTGACTGTACATTATTATATCATCGTTCAACTGGACATCAGTTTAGGGGTTTACCATTGAATTGCCGACAGACTTTTGATACACCAATAAATCTTAGTTTTATTATACATATTTGTATGTCACACTACATAATTTGAAAAATGTATTAATGTGCAATTGGACATATAAAATTGTATTAAAGTAATACGTCGAAGAAATGAATTGCATTGTTTTGTAGTTGTACCAATTAAGATAATTTGAAACAAATCTGCGATTAAGTAGTATTCGTTGATTAGTATTTCCACGTAGTAAGATAAATTTAAATAAATAGTAGTTAAATTAAGATAACGCCAAACAATATTACTAGTACTAAAGTTTCGATGAATCGTTGTCGATGAAAAGGTCGTCGACAAAACAAGGGTACACCCAGTTTAGGTGATAAGGCTCACTGAGCCTTATACCCCTAAACTGATGAAACATAATATACTGGGTATAAATATCAGCGCTGTAGGTATAGTTGAACGATGTTATAATAATGTAGTTACCCAATTATTATTATTTTTTTTTTTGTGGTAGACCTCAGCATAATGTTGAGCCAGTGTCCGATTCACTACCAGGAGGACGCACACTCCGTGCCGTTTCTGTCACATTGTGGTTTTCGTTTATTTGTTTGTGTGTCTTCAGTGAAGTAAATGTCTTTCTTCTTTTTCTTTGGTTTTTCTTGGTCACTATCATCATCAGCTGTTATTAATTAATAGGAATGGAAAGTTGAGATTATTTTGCGTGAAAAGTAAAAGATGGTGTCAAAGATTGAAACTGAAACTGCTAAAAAAAGTAGTACTTATTGTCTTAGCAAACACGTGTAACGTTAATTGGTCTAGACTACTACCCATTCCACGTCCAGACGCGTCACAACGCAATCTAACACCAAATTCTCCGAAAAATCTCGCCCAAAACCTTGTAAAGCTACAAATCGTCGATAAATACCGACAAATCAGCTCGGGCTCGCACGGAACCCGCGTAATTTAATTGCACCGCACAATGGTTCGTGATTGGCCTGCGTGCGGAATCCTAATTCGGAGCTGCTTCGGACATGTGCGATGTAATTTGGGTTCCATTGGGCGCGAACGTAGGTATTCTGAGTTTATAGGATTATATGGACGCCAAGTTTTACAAGTGGTAATTGTATGAGGAAAATCTCCACGGCTACCTGACACGAAAGGATACGTGTTACTATTATAATGTTTTATCAACTTAGAAATAGTGCAAGCGTGTCTACTGTTGTAAGTTGAACAATGCCGAAAATGGCAGACGGTTTTTTTGTGGCACTCTTCTTTTAGCGCTGAATTGGGTAGCAACCTACTAGCCACTAACTTTTTTTAAATTAATATCTTACCTCATTGCGTCCTTAAAGCCACCGCGTATATACTAGCGCTATCTTTTGTCATTGAATACTTAATGTTTTTATAATAACAAGTAACTAAATTCTTTTTAAAAGGTCTGCTTCTGCTGGTTTTCTTTACTACGTTGAAAATATTAACTTTCATTTGTCACGCATGCAGACCGCAGATCGGTTTGTTGATTTTGTATTTGTGTTTCTTTAAGAGTAGTCTCAGCTTACATTATACTAGAGGACGTCCGCGACTTCGTACGCGTAGATTTAGTTTCCCGCTATTCCCCCTATTTTAAGCCCTTAGGGGGTGAATTTCCGAAAATTCTTTCTTAGTGCTCATTAACATCATGAAAGGAACCCCTACCGCTACCAAATTTCAAGTTTCTAGGTACAGTAGTTTCGGGTGTGCATTGATATCTAAGGCCCGTATTCATAAACTGATCTCAACTCTAATGCTCGTCTCGAGATGCGTCAAACATAACAGTATTCTATGGTTTGGCGTTTACTTTGATGTATCTTGTGACGCGCCTCACAGTCAAGATGAGTTTATTAATGTGGCCCTAAGTCAGTCAGGTTTGCCTTTCATATATGAGAGAGAGACGTGGGCGCTAACAATGGGCCTCATAAGGAAGGTCAAAGCCACTCAGAGGGCTATGGAGAGGGCTATGCTCGGGGTTTCTCTGCGTGATACAATCAGAAATGATGATATCCGCAGTAGAACCAAGGTTACCGACATAGCCCGAAGAATAGCTAAACTTAAGTGGCAGTGGGCGGGCACATTGCTCGCAGGACTGATGGCCGATGGGGTCAGAAGGTACTTGAGTGGCGTCCGCGGACCGGGAGACGAGCTGTAGGTAGGCCTCCAACAAGATGGAGTGACGACCTCGTAAGGATCGCGGGAGTGCGGTGGATGCGAAAAGCACAAGACCGGTCTGAGTGGAGAGCCTTGGGGGAGGCCTATGTCCAGCAGTGAACGTCTTTCGGCTGACATGATGATGATGATAGTATTTTAAGATGTTTTGTGATTTTTTACGTGATATGTGAAATAAAAGTATTCCCAAAACTGGACTGATTCTATGTATTCACTATAGTCAAAAGCCTTGTTATCAATAATATTGATGATATAATGATTAGTGATATTCCCCGAGTTCTCAAATTACAGTTAAGAGTTAAATTTGGAAAAACATGTTTCTGTATACTACGCCATTAGAAAAGAACAAGAACTAAACTTATTCACTACATATAAGACACACACATACATAAACATTAAATCAATGTGACAGGAGCGGCACGTCGTGTGTTCTCGCGGGAGTGAGTCAAACACTGGTTCAGTGGTCTATTATCCGAATAGGAGACGATTTGCACCGGGCTGTTTATTTGATAAAAAGTATTTTATATCAAATTCAATATGCTAAATAATATGTGGCGAATAGGTAGGCTGAAAAATTTCAGTCAGAAACCGACCTACAGCGCTGATTTTCAGCCAGTACCGTCTCAGTAACTCACGGAGCGCTGACCAAACTTACTGTATTATTATATTACTAGCTTCTGCCCGCGACACAGTTCGCGTCGATTTCAAATATCGTAATTACCTCGGGAACTTTTAAATTTTCTGAAATGTAATAGCCTATGTATTAATCCAGGGTATAAGCTATCTCCATTTCAAATTTCATTCGAATCCGTCCAGCCGTTGCAGCGTGAAAGAGTAACAAACATCGGTCCATACATACAAACATTCGAGTTTATAATATTAGGAAGGATAGTAAGGATATATTCTTAAACATAGTTCCTAATATACATGTAAACTACTAATTACCAATCTACCAATTCAACCAATCAATCAACCAATCTCACCAATACCAATCTACCAATTTAGTGACATTAATAATTAGCTTAGTCGTTAACATATTACTTTCCAAATTCCATTTTATGTTTCTGTGTTCGGTAGTTTACACGATCAGTCGACTAACAACGCAAAGTCACTGACCATTGCAGTTTTATTATGTACCCAGATTAGGTATTTGCTCATTTTATTAAAATTTTAATATCAAACTAGGAACCCTTATAGTTTCGCCATGTCCACGCCTGTCTGTCTATCTGACTGTCTGTACGTCACCTTAATTTTTTCCCAATTACTATGAAAGTTACAAATGTACAAATTTTATGCCGTGAAGTAAGATCAATGACGAAATTTATTTTTATTTTTATTAATAGTTAACCTACTAAAGATCACCGTCTAATTACTCATTTTCAAAATGGCTACAAGCTAACCCTGCAATAAGCGCTAGCACTACTAGCAAGCTAGCGCCGCTAGCGGTAATCGCGAGGCTTCGCGAGTCCTGCTCCGCGCTAAGGGCTCTACAGACTACACTTGAGAGCGTTTACGTCGGCAACGCAGCGCTGCGGCTGAACTTGATCGCTACGTAGGTGTACATTTAATGTAAGAAGAGGTCAAACTAAAACAGGTCAGGTGATGGGAAGCGATCGTTGCCTATGAAATGGGATACTAACGCTTTAAGGATATTTAAGAAAAAAGGGAGCTGAGAACTTGTCTTTGGTACTATCACCGCGAACAATATGATATAAAATTCAACGTTCTTTGCGTGTTTAGTCCGGTCATCAGCAAAAAGAAAACTTAGCTAACAGTAGGTTCATATAGATTTAGCACGCCTCTCATGTGTCAGATATTATTGCTGGAGACACTGTCGGCATCAGTAAGTTGTTTTTTTAATTCCTTGTATAAGTCTCCGATCAGTGTATTCATCTTCATAGCAATACTCTTTGAAATAACCTTCCTCTTTAGATTTTCCTGCTGCGATACAGTATGAAGATTTTGTTATAAAGTATTTGACTCCGGGAACGCGTAAGTAACGCTCTTGGTGTCGGTTATGTCCGTCCATGGACAGCAAGAAACGGTATCCTGACTTTTTAGCAAATCATCTTTTGACGAACTGCATCATTCTACAAACTTTCATTTCGCAAAAAAGTGTTTGTGCTTAAACCATTACATATTACAAATAAGTTTGATTAGGTTAACTTTAGACCATTAAAAGAAAAAACGGGGGTTAGTATCTCTTTGTAAAATGATATAGTTTGTCAAATTTTGATTTGGTAAATCATTAGTGAACCGCAAGAGACACACAACATCGGGTGCGCCATCAGCTTGTTTACTTGCGTTTGGCAACAATAAAATAGACAAGCCGGAAAGGAAACAGGGCTTCTATTCTAATGGATAAAATCATATTGCCTTAACATGTTATTGTATTGTCAAATTTACGACAGCGCTAAAGTCAGTAATGGCGGATGAATTAAAAACAATGGAATGACACGTCAATGGCTATATCGACGGTGATAGTGCAAGACCGCGTAACTAAAATAAAATAAAGATGCAAAATACACCTTAGCGTGCAAATCAATAAGGTACATTTTGCAACGTATAGAATTTGTTACTTACGCGTTATTGCAGTATCACTGACGATATGGTAACCAGTAACATGATTACCTACCCAATAACGTTACAAAAGGACAATGCCAGATCTGAGCTTAAAACCCTTATAAAAAAAAGCCCGCGGATACGAAGCGTGTTGAAATGACCTGTTTTGTATGAGATTTAAATTCCGTATTTTATTATTTACACATTTAGGGAACTTGTACGAAAAATATTTATAATGAACATATAGCGAAACGATCAATATACGGAAACAGTGTCGTGTCGAGACGTAGGAAACAGGAAATAGTCTTTAGGTGTTGCCTACTAGCAAATCTCATAGGTACTGAGGTTTTATAACAAACTCGCAAAGTTATTTTTGAAATGGAATAAAATAAAACTATGATTTGATAATATATAAAAATAAGTAGCCCCCACGGGCACTTTTACACGTTCTAATTTCTACCAGCGCCTCAAGAGTCTCAGTGGAGAAGACTATAAACGTCCTCATCTATTGAGATACTTTGTAAATAAGTCATCTTGGCTGTAACGTGTTGTTAAGATTATTTCTAAATATATATTTTTTGACAAGTTCTTCAGAAAAACTCACATCACAGCATTGTTTTAAATATTTTTCTACATCAAATAAATCCAATTCTATAATTATCCGTGACATTTTTTCTTAGACCAAGCTTCTATGGAAACATGGCATTGTTCTTTAGCGTAATTTTTCAACTAAACAGTCGTATTATAAGAGTGTTTTAACGAACTATCGCATAAACATTCAAAGGATGTTTTCCATTATACGTATATGTAAGTTAAATTCAGAATACATTCTCCTTAAGTATCCTGCAACACGAACCATCAGCATTTTCGCGTGTTTCGCCACCGCAAGGGCTTTTCACTCGAGAGCCTTCACCGGGTCAGATGGGTTACTCCGAATAACCATTTTCCAAACTATTAATAGACTAACTCTCTCGCTCTTCAATAATAACTGAATCAGCAGAAAGAAAGAGCTAACCTAATTTTGAACATGAGTTTTATTTAGTTCTGTGGTGAAACTTTAGACATGGATCGTTTGTCTCCAAAGTGAAGTTTTGGTGTTTGTTTCCTAATGGCTCCGTATTACGTCCAAACAATGTATCTAGGACTTTTGACTTCAAGATAGAGTTCTGTATTAGCTTATTGCCTACTTGTTGCTTGGGGACAATGCAAAGTTTTTGAATATCGAGAGAACAGATGGTGTCTTGGGCACTTTAGTAAAAAGAAAAATATTGTATCTTTTCATTGTTTTAAGTTAGAAACATGAAGATGTGTGCAACTGCCGACAGTTACACACAACCATAGAATTTATAGTCTAAGCAGTAGGCACAGCGCAACAATACTTTTTCTCAACGAAACATTTCTTTCACGTCTCTCATTTAGCAGGCGTGGGAGACAATCCCTAAAGAAAACCAACAACAAACAAAAACGCAAGTCCCTCTCTGAATGAACTGAATGAACGAACGAGTGAGCGGAACGACCGAATGGAACGCCGGACGAGGGACGCATAGCAATGATATTCACTTCAATACAGTATTATGTGGGTTGAAATTTCAATATTCGATGGTTGCTTACACGACGTGAATTTAGTGGGGTTAAGATTTTCTGTTATCGTGTTATTTTTGACGCTGCAAACAATCACAAAGTTGTTGGATCTTGTTTTTGCAACGTTATTTTATTTTATTACTTAGTTTTGCTGCACAGCGTTACATTTATTAACTGTCTTATAATTCCTTCATTCCTTATACCCATTGATTTACGTTTTATGCCTTAATTGGACGTCTGCGCTATACCAAAGGAGTGTAACTTAGAATTTTCAGTAAAATTAGATTTGAGCGCTACATAAATATTTCTATAGAAAGTCATATTAATGTAAATACAACCATATTTATCTAAACCTATACAACAGGAACCGCTTAAAATGCTGTACCTACAAATATTACGTTGATTTACCAATCATTCTGTAATTGAAGCTAAAATAATAATGTCGTTTTTTTATATTGATAAAGGCACAGTTAACAAATCACAGACATAAAAAGTAAAACAACATATTGTACAAGTAACGCTCAAAGCCTGCAACTCAACACTACTTAACTGTAAACCACCGTACATAGACATATTTTGAGATATTTCGTTCTTTTTTAAAACGACTTAATTGACTTTTTACAGAGGTTGTTAATAACTGACTAGTGCAGCCGATACTCATTAAAATCACTATGAGTACTTTTTTATCATTATTATTTTTAAATTATGTTATGTCAGTTATGTAATTATAATAATATCATAATTCATTGATTAAAATTATCTAACATTAGTGGAAAATATTCAAGGATATTGTAGGGCATCGTGTAGACTGTGTATCAGTTTATAAGTCTTATTTTTTTTTAAACAATCAATATATAAATAACAAATGAATACTAAACATAATTAACCTAGAGGATGGCTGGTTAATTACATGACCATACTCAGCTCCATCCCTACAATTATAATTCCCGCCGCGGCCGGTAATCAGGCAATCGTCTCGTCCCGCCGTGTGCGCGGTAAACACACGCCCTGATTACCGGGGTTACCTGGATTAGGTAAACAGGAGTGTGCCCGGTAAAGGGTTATTCATTCAATCACTGACTCGAGTTGTCCCGCGACTCCGCGTTAAAAGAAGCCTTTGTCATTAAACTGTATTTAGTGAAGCTTTCTACACTCAGGAGCAAAAATACCGGGTCAGAGTGCGTTTTTCATACAAACGAGACTATTTCGAAGCTTGCGTTCCTCGCCTGGGGTTGTTTTGAGTGAGGTTTAATGGTGGATATTGCGAGGTTCAATAGAGGAGGTCAAAAGTTCTTAAGATACCTAACTGATCGCACAATCAGGTAACACCACAGCGGGAGAGTTTGGGTCAGCACTTGGACTTCCTTACATTTTATTGCCATTTTAGATGTTTTTCTGAACATGCTCAATTCCAATTAGTTGAGTATCCTAGGCACTCTGGAAGTCCTGTATCGATGCTCGAGGTATTCATCATCAGATTTCACTAAAAGCATGCCCTGGCGAGGAACTAAGGCTTCGAAATAGCCTCTTTAGTATGAAAAACGCTCTCTGACCCGTTATTTGTGCTCCTGATTGTTTATGTTAAAAAAAACAGATTCAGATCAAGTAGTTGCTGGGATTTCAACAAACACAATATAACAAATGTACCTCTTTTAACTTAATATTAGTGTGAAAACTAGACTACATATAACTGGAGTATATCAGGGTTCGTAATGAGCTATTCTAATGTTAACTTCTAAGCTAGCAAGTAAGATCTATGTAAAACATTATGATTGCAATAAATGATTGAGTATTCAGTATTTTGAGTTTACGTCCGTTTCCCAGATCAACCCCCAGGCTAGAAGCAATCGTTTGAATAAGCTAGTAATTCCTAAGAGTAACTTGGCACTGTATCGTAATAACGTTATGGGAATGGCGGTCAGAATTTTGAGTAAACCGCTATCAACACTGCGTGACAGCTCGCCACGAAACAAATTTAAATCTGCCTTATTACAGTGGCTCTCAGACAAAAAAAATCGCTAGACGATTTTTTATCATAGTGGTAATCGGGTATTTACTAAGTTATTTTATTTACAGGGGTTTGTGTGTGTAGTTACTTTTTAAATAATGTATTGATATAATGTCTGTAACAATCTCCTCTCTAGTTTTTAAGTTATCTTTTTGCGTACCTACGGCACTAAGGTACGAACATTGTTGATACTTTTACTTTTTAATTCATCTATTGTACATGAGGTTTAGCAAAATATAATAATAATAATAAATATCAGGGGACAATGTCACACCAATTGACCTAGTCCCAAACTAAGCTCTAGGCTTGTACTATGGGTACTAGACAACGATATAAGTACTTATATAGAGAAATATATACTTAAATACATAGAAAACATCCATGACTCAGGAACAAATATTCGCGCTCATCACACAAACATCTGCACTTACTGGGATTTGAACCCAGGACCGCTAGCTTCGTAGGCAGGGTCACTACCAACTAGGCATTCAAGGCATCTGTACCTGTTTTGATTTATTTTGTAGACTTCTATTGATAACTTTTATTTAAAAAAATGGCGGGGGCAATACTCACACGTTATTGATCTAGACCCAAACTAGGCTTTAGGATTGTAATATGGTACCAGATATACAGAAAGAGATATACAGAGCGAAAGTGAGTGGAAGGGTCGGAAGAGGCCGCCCTAGGCGTACTTTTTCGAATCAAATCGGAGAAATACTGGAAAAGGGCCGAATCTTAAGTACCCGAAACCGACGTGCGTGCATGACTCGATGTATGAATGTGGAAGAAGCGAAAGACATTTGTCAGGATCGTAGCAGGTGGAAAGAAGTCGTCTCTGCCTACCCCTCTGGGAAACAGGCGTGATTTTATGTATGTATGTATGTATATGGTCCCAGATAACGATATAAATACTTTTATAGTGAAAACAATACCTAAATACATAGAAAATACCCAAGACTGAGAAACAAATACTCGCGCTCATCACACAAATATTTGCCCTAGCCGGGAATCGAACCCGGGACCGCTAGCTTCGTAGGCAGAGCCAAGGATGGGCCTTTATGACAACACAGATTGTAGAATGTGCGGCGAAGAGGCTGAGACAATGGAACATTTATTGCGTGAATGTGATGCCCTCGCCACCGGAGTAAGAATGAAAATCGTCGGTTGTGGCTACCCAGAACCGAACGATTTCAAAGCAATGCCATTGCACTTCACTATCTGCTTTTTGGAAGGGGTGGAGGCTTGGATTAAGCACTAAAAGAGGGGTAATTACATAAAAGATCCCACAGGGTCGAAATGTATCCGTAAGGACCCCACCAAAAAGATAAGGCAGGGTCACTACCAACTAGGCCAACGCGTCGTCAACGTACAATGCATATTAACTTTAGCTTTTCAGTTGTCGCGTTGGACGCGAACTTTTACCCGTTTCCCACCCCGTAGTTAAGTAAACACGACTTATATTATACTCTTTGTTTTCCATCTTGTTCATTCACTTTCATCTGAATGCAGTTTCCCTTCTTTGCGATGAGCCAGCCAGCCCGTGATGAGGCAATTGGCTCGTTAGCGCGCCGGGCCTGGCAATTACCCTGCACCGCACGAGACAGTCACATGCGATACTGTAATTGGCATGTTTAAAGATCCTTTTCACTGAGGGGCATTCGGTTTTACATGCGGCTGCAGGTTTGCAAAGTTACACTTAATTAATCTACACTAATATTATAAAGAGGAATGATTTGTATTTTATATTTGCTTGTAACGAATAAAGTCAAAATCAAATGGACCGATTTCATAAATTCTTTTACACAGCTAGTAAATTATAAATATTATAATACACGTATTGACCGGCACTGTCGGTGACTATTTAGAGTCATGAACGTCTTTTGATGTCACTTTATTTCTTAGTGTTACACGCCACACTAAAGCGCAATTCACACAGCAGGTGGGAGCGGGAGCGGGTGATCGCAGGATCGGACGTTGGCGAGTATATAGAGTAAAATTTACAACGCGCTCTGTGAGAATGCCTATCACTATCTCTATCTTTAAATGAGTTAAGGATGACGATTACATGAACGAGAACAGAGGGCTCTACTAGGTCATTTTCACACGGTTCTCATTGCGCCCATTCGATTCATTTTGACTCCCTGGACACGAAAAAACATTTGGCGGACACTTGGCTCGCTGATTTTTAGCTGTACAACTGTTTGGAATTTACATGGGACGCAGTTAACAGACAGAACTCAAATATTTCTGACGCGTTTTGCTGATCGTTCCTGTAGATTATATTAATTATTTTCAATATTATTCAGTAGAATTTTGTACTTCTAGATAGGCTCAAGCGTCGGCTTGATACAAAAAAAAACAAATAGTTGATTTTAGAATATCAGAGGCCTCATTTTCTTGGTTTTCATAAGAAATGCAAATATCAGCCCAAGAGGCACAATGTGCGCACAACAAGGAGCGAGAGCACTCCAGCCACCTGATGGTAAGAGGGATCTGAGCCTGAGACCCATAGACATTTGAAATCTCAAGACTACAATCTCAAAACTGCAATCCTAAGATAGCACAGCTTTTTACACTTTTGCAGCGCTGTCAATTGACAACGCAGCGCCCCATGGTGGCGGACGAGGTCCTTAATGTTTCTTAAGGTATAATTATCACTATTAGTAACGTCCGTTACGTGTGCTGATTATATCGTAATTTTGCTCGCCAGCTCCCTCACTTGTGTTAACTACATACTTTTTGAATCGATAGAAAATAGAAACGTTTGCAGCGTTTGCATCTTAGCTGGGCTACTGACAAAAATATTACCCTGTGCAACGCAATAAGGTCCACAATCCACTAGACGTGCGATATTATTAATCTGCTGTCGCCACACATCAGTCTGGTATACGTAGGTACATTTGACACATTATATGACTTGTTTTCGGAGGAGGTACAAGCAGCTTTAATTAAATAAAGTACCAATTATTGGTAAATAAACCCAAACAGTAGTTCAAAAATGTTATGATAATTATAACACCTGGACAGTCAGCCAAAATAAATATTGACCATGCTTAGATTAGATCCCTAGTCATTATTTTTCCAGTGTTGTGTCAATATTGTGATTTTAATTCTATATTTAGTTCACCATTGTACTAATTAAAGTGCTTAAATTTAGGATAGGGCCGTGCACCGTGCCGTGTAATAATAATAACAATTTCATCTATGTAAATCAAACAACATACGCAAATTATGGAAAAGAAACTTTGGAAAAAAGACCCAAACGTTATCATAGATAAAGAAAAAAATATAGTCTATAGAAAAAATTGGAGTAAATATGAGAAAATACCAATTTTCTTGAACAATTCCCGCGTCAAAACCAACAAGCAAAGCCGAGTGAGTAAAGCTAGCGTACTGTAACACTTACCTGGTCCCCGAGCACTCCCGCCGGCTTCTCGTAAATATTTACCCAAACTGCACCTTCCTAACACGTTCCCTTCACCCAAAAACCCCGCTTATGCCTAACAAACAAAGTCCAGTTACCAACGGACAGCGCGCGTGATAACTCCGTCGACACGGTGTTTGTGTTGCTAACAAGAGTTAACTGTTTAACGATTGTTTAACTCGATCGATATTTTTAACCGTTATTTTATGATTATTATTACTACGCCTTAACTGCTACTTTAAAGTTTAAATAGGTTACAAGACTTAGTTTATAAACACGCTAAATACTTAAAAGTTTTACTTGCTAGTAATTAGTAGTTAAAAGATGAAGCTAATCCTTATCTATTGTATTAAAAACACTTAAATTATAATTCATCCACAATCACTTGCGAACATCGTATCGTAATCGAGTCGTAGTCAGGTCGTAGTCGCGGTCGCGAGGGCGGGCGGGCGCCGTGGTCGCCGGCCAGCGAATGAGTCGGCGACGGCGGAGCGTAGGGCGGCGAGCGACGGACGCAGGGCGGGCGGCGCGCGCCAGGCGGCTGTCTGTTGGGTCACAGTTGGGCGCTTCATATTGTGGTGTGGTAAGTGAAGCGGAACGGTACAATTCCTTTGTATTTAAGTATAACAAAAAAATGTTACGGTCACATTAAAAGGAAGACAATATTTTATTCCTTAAACGAAATGATTTTAATGTTTCATGCAAAGACGGTAATCTGCGGTTGATTGAAGTTGGTACAATTCAATAAAATAAAGACGAAAATGATACCAATAGCTTATTCTTTTATTTAAGGCTCTGTTGGAACGTAAGTCGTGAAAGAAAATAAAGTTTTAAGTATTTGTATAAAAGTGGAAAATGCACAAAACGCTTGGTGTTGATGATGACTTCTTATCCAGGCTAATAAACATATTTGTCATAAAAATTGCTAATTTTGAATTCCTATAATATTTTCAAAATCCGGTTTAGTTATTGTGGAAGGTAGAGAGGTTTAGTATACATTTGTAACGTAGTTGCAATAAATTACTGATTCCTAAAATTTATATTATTATGTCTGTATCTGTAAAACGCCTAAGATACTCGTAACTAACATATATGTATAATAATATGTGTAAAGAAATGATGTTTACGGATTTAAAGATCAGCATATTGCTGATTGACGAGAAAAAAAAGAAAGATTTTATGGAAGAATTACGTTTTATTGTGAAATACGGATCTTGAAGAAACTGCTTTAGGAAGGATAAGGGACGTAGAGCAAGTCGTCTCAGATTTATGAGTTTGGCAGGACGTCAAAATATCTGGGATCTGAAGATGGAATCAATTCCATTTTATGGAAGGTCCAATGGCCGGGCTGGGTGACCTTTACTATTAAGCACAAGTATTTTTAATGCAAATACTTCGATATTTTTGCTAATTCATATAAAGGCTCATTTGGTGGATTCCAAGCGGTGAGGATACACTTTGGAGAGTTTCTCAGCTTACGAGTGCAGTTGTCGTCTTGGAGGCTGAAAAAACTTCTGTCGCAATTCCTTATCCTAAAAGTTGAATCGACGTATATGTATGACAGGTGAATCGACGTATATGTATGACAGTAAAATGTGTATTAATTCCATATCCTGTTTCAAGTGGGACCAGGGGGCAACTGTGGCAAAGGTCGGATGATAGGTACAGCCAAAAAAAAAATGCCCTAGAAAAGGCTGCCAATGATCTGATAAACTAAGTAAAGGATGTGTAGGGAGACAGCTAACAAGAAAGAGATCATTGAGGAATGTATGGAGGAAACTAGAGCGGGAGGAATCTCTGTATTATTAGTCCAAAAGATGTTTATTAGCAAGGATATTGAGACCCTTAAAATCCATCATAAAGCGCTTCACTGTCTTACCAGAAGACACGAAATACCCAGTACAGTGTTGCAGAGACTGGGAGGTAGGCAAAATATAGACCAATTTTATAGTGTAGAGTCCAAAATTTATGAAAGAAAATAAGATAAAAACTATTAACGTGTATGAATAAATTAGTTTTGGATTTTTTGTCATCCAAATTTATTAATCTCCTATTCTTTTGGCACTTAACCCTTAATTTGGCAGAAATATATTTTTGTTAATTTACATTTTTTATTCATTTCTATGTGTCATTTGAGTCATAAAGATGCCCCAAAAAATATGAAAAAAATTATGTACTGAAGGATTTCCTGAAAATCATATGTACAGTATATTTGACAAAACCAATGTTCTGCAAACTAAGCTCAAATTAAAGTGTCAATTATACTTTACAAAGTGCACAATAGGATAAAAAATGAAATATAAAATAAACATTATTATTACGTATTTAATAAAAAATAGTGAACATAATGAACAAGGAATTCGTGAAAAATATTATCAAATTAGAAAATATATCAAAACTGTTTAGTTTTTATTATGAAGGTTGTAAAAACAGTTACGCTTTCGTACTAAACACAATCGAACTTTACATTTAATGCAGTGTACGTCAGTTCTTCCGCTTTTACAGTAGCAACACCGGCCGTATGTGTAGAAAGAGTTCGCAAAATGGTCTAAACCATCGTATTTTATGTCATCTACAGGAAGGATGCGGTTTGGTTTTCGAATTATTTCCGTCGCAGCTGGTACTGTAACTGATGCTCGCTTGTCTGCTTTGAGTAGCCCTTGAAAAATCTGTAAACAAAATCTCTTTAAAGCCATTTGTTTTTTATCCCTTTTCTAGTGCTGTCTCTTCTGTACAACAACCGGGCGTTGTTGACACATATGTCAATAAATAGCATAGAGCAGTTTTGTTGCCTTCTGGAAGGGGACTTTCGAAATGATCATCGCCTAATTCTGCACGATATTGAAATTGTCTATTAGTTCATTTAAAGTTAATGTTCATTTTCTTTTTTTTGCTACACGTTTTGGAGCTGCTTTCTGCCGTTTTGTTCGCTTTGATCGCGTATTAGGTGTAACATTGGACGCATGCCCTGATGGAGTGGGACGAGAGTGACGAGACCTTTGAGGTATAGAAACCAGAGGGCTAAGTGTCTCGACTTGGTCCAATATGAATGAGGTAGTTACTGATGGTGGGTTTTGAAATGGTGACACGGAAAGAAGACAAGATACTGACGGTGGTGGCACAGAATTAAACTTTCAGTATCGGAAGGTGGATCTTGCGGAACTTGCGGAAGTGAACCCGATGAATCAGCGGCTTTGGCAACATTATCAAATAAGTCTCCTTCTCCATCGAGTTGTTGTTCGAATGGTGAACTGATGTTTAATCTCTCTAACGACGAAGCAATTGACGGAGCACTCGACGAGGATGGTGGATCGGCTCTTCCAGCAATAGTTATTTTATCAAGACTTCCGTCATCAGAGTCCGATGACCCGCTTACATCTAATTCTGCATTATGACTTGGCACTAAAGCTAATATTCGTTTAGACCGCAAGCCCTAAAAGAAAAAAAAGCCCTGCAACTTAAACAAACAACATGCAATATTATAGAAAAAAAATCTGGATTTTAGAACAAGTCTAACAAAAATCTAAGCATATGGATAAGTTTCGTCACACAAAGGAAAAACAATTGAAGAAAGTTAACGTTATCTCAATTAAGCCCTTAACTATGTACAATATTTTTGAAATTCACCCTAATGGTAACCCAACAAATACAGCAAAATATTGTTAGCGTAAAATAGCACTTTGTCAATTATACTTGACTGAACACACATGAACCAAATCTCGGACCATACAATTTTGTTAAAAATACTGTACTATTTCTTCGAACACCAATAACCCGTGCATAAAGTTTTGTCCAAAATACTGTACAATTTCTTCGAACACCAATATGCCGTACATAAAGTCTTGTCCAAAATACTGTACACAGGTGTTTACATACTTATTACGTTGAGAATATTTAGCTGAATGCATAGTTACTTATTGTAGAATATTAGTTAGTATATCACAATATAAAATAATGCATAAGCTATGTCATTTTCGTGTAAAAACATGAATAAAAACAATAAATACCTGAGCACAATACAGTGTCGACCGCTTGCTCGCCATTTTGGTTCACAACTGACAGGTGTTAGTGTTCCCAGCACTGTGAATATTTCTTCGCTAGTTTTTAATTATACAAAGAATAAAATAAGCCTTGTGTAACACTTACTATAAAAATATTACCCTACATTTTTTCAAAGTAAGTGTACAGTATTTTTTACTCTGCCAAATTAAGGGTTAAGGTGCATTCCATTTGCTTGTACGAGTATTGTTTCATATTTAAGTTGTTCTGTGATGTGAGCGCGACTCCGACCATCTGTGACAATATTTCCAAGCAGTATTGGGAAAATATGAGCATTAACTTTTCAATTATGTCAGGTGTGTCATAAATGAACTCCTTGACAGTTGTTATCCCTCTAACAACATGCGCCCACGCACTAAATCACTGTTTCACCCGTGCCCCGCGCCTTTATGGCCGAATAAAAACTTAATGTCGTTATAAACGTGCGCGTGATTGCGGTTTCATTCGACGGGGCTTAGCGCCGTTGATAAGGTTAGAAAAGTTTTTAGGATATTTAACCTAACTGTTCACTTTGAGTTCAAGTTTTTAAAGCACTAAAATGGTCCTGTTCTGCATTTGAAATGTGGGTGCAATATTTATATTGAGGCTTATAACTCAAGACATAATCTACGCAATAAGCGGAATTAGTGGAATACCCGCAGTATCAAACGCTTTGGCTTTATTACGGCGTTCTACGATAAAGTTTTTTTTTAAATTATGAATATTGGTAATTAAGTCAAAAATTTACGTTTCAATAAGTGTAAACTGTAATTTTTATTATGATTAAGTAATTCAAATGTGAAACATAGTGTTATTTATTTATTTAATTATTGAACAAGGACGGTTTACACCAATTACACTAACCAAAATTCCAATAGTGGACTTTTATAGTTAAATCATGTATCTATTATAAAACAATTAACCCACATTCACACACGCTCTTTCTCACACATTAAACACTCATTTATTCACTAACATTCACGTACAAACCTTCTTTCTTCTTTGAGACATTAACCTGGACCAGTGGTCAACAAAAATAACCACTTGGGGATCAGTACGCAGGAGCCCATTGAGCGAGGCGATCATGTCGCCCAGTGGTGAGTGGCGACGCGCAGCAGTCGAACATATTTATTCCACCACTGTTTTAGTTTAGCCTACGTACAAACATATAATACTGCTATGCTATGCTATGACAATATTAAATTATAGAAACCTCTATATCATATGTCAAAAAATTCCAATAGGAAATGCGAGACAAAACATTTTGTAGTCTCCGTTAATTGTTGAGCTTATAGACAGTCGCAACTGACGAGACTGAATCTACACAAGCACCGTGACGGGTGCGTGTCAATTTTGTTCTGAATAATTGTTGTGGCAAATCAACCACTGAGACCTACAACGAAATCCGCATCCCTCAAGAGTTTTACCATATAAATATGCTTCTAATAATATCGTGTTACAAATTACAGCTACCATTCACATCTATTAAACTCCCCGCGTTATTTTCCAAACGTTAATTTAACGACTGTTAACGGCGAGGGGATATTTTTAGTTCAATTCCGTTTTGTGTCATAATCACGGACCCCCCGTTTAGTTTATTGCAGTCAGTGCATCGACTTTATCACCATGCACTTTATAACGAAAAGTAACTTATATCAGTTGTGACTGCAATGCAAGTTCCACTTTGTTAGTAAGTAGGGAAGGTTAAAAACGTTTTTCGATGAAATTGCAGATACGCTCTTTTGATTAGAAATAGCTACATTGCCAAGTTCCCATTTTTCTATTGAAAATAAACTCGATAGGGAGCTTGGGGCCCTGAATGGGTTTATGTGGCTCAATGCAGGGGACACAGCATTTATTTAGAAGTCATTAGAAACTCGTAAAAACGTGTCAAATTGCTGTTTAGTGATTTGTATGAGGGCGCCTTTATTGTCGTGAAACTACATGACATAATTTTGCCCTCGTTAGCTCAGTTTTGATTCAACTTGGAAGATTTTTACGTAGCTCATAATACGTAGTTTTAAAATAACACGATTTATACACCTAGTAAAACTATGAAACTCAAAAATATCTGTACATGCTCAAATGTCTTCAACAGCAGTTCGCATATAATGTATTTAACTGTACAAATATTACCATTATGTGTACCACAATTCCTCCAATAACACTAAAATAAAGTACAAGAAAATAACTGTTGGTAGAGTTTGCGCTAGAGCAAAGAGCGAACAGAAACCACATTGCTTATCAAACGTTACAACTAACATGTAACTCGATTACAATGATATCCTACCTCTGGCTAGCATCCAAACTGAAGTTACTCGCTTGGTAGTAACAATCGCGTCTAGGAACTAATAGGTAATGTTAGTGGTTGTTGGTTCAGCTTGTGGGAGTGTTATCAATAACTCTGATAGCTCCATTGTCTCGCGAATAGGTTTAGAGAGGTAGTTTGTTGGCTGCTCGGAGCTAGGGGATGTTGGTGTTCGACGTAAACGTGCTTCGGATATCTAGTTGTTTACTATACTTAGAGTACCTATTATTTCATGGAAACACCTTTCGACGGAACGAAGTAATTCGGCAGAGAACCAAAGCTGAAATGGCAATGGGCTGTTTAAATTTGCCGTAGAACTGATGGCCGTTGGGGAAGACGTGTTCTAGAGTGGAGTCCACGAATTGGCAAACGTGGAGTAGCGCCCTCAGACTAGGTGGAGAGATGATATTCACAAGGTAGCTGGTGAGTGGTGAGTAGACTGAGCTCAGTGGAGTGCTATCGAAAAGGCTATGTCCAGCAGTGGACTGATGTGCGCTGATGATGATGATGATGACATTGATGACCTTTAGACGAATGTATCATCATAAGTTAGTTTCACTTGGTAGTCACAGGTGTAACTTAAACTACGTAATTAATGTTTAATTATTATTTTTTATTTATTGAGTAGATAAAAAAAATAAAAAAATGCTTGAACATGGTTTCAGCAGAAGATTGAAATGAAATTCGATGAAGTGAGATGTGTTAAAATTCTGGGATACCACTTAGATATTAATGACGTATGTTAGACAAGTAAAGTTTTTAGAATGGAGTTTCAAAGTGGAATCACTTTTAGGATAATTTTCCTTTAGTTACCTACCAGGATTATTTTCAGTAGTTGTCTATTATTTTATCGGTTACCAGAGCAAACTCTATAAGCTAGTCGAGTTTAAGTTTAATGTAATTTCGAGAATCATTACTACTTTTAATCGCTTAAGTACGACGATTTTTATTTGTTCATATGTTATAATATTACAATGTAAATTCCTAATTCAAGAAAAATATGCTTGAAGTCGTCAATGTCATTAGAGATGTCAAGACATTTGTAACTTTTAGGAAATTCAGCCTTATTGTTGTTGAATGTCAGATCGACTTTGGACCTACGGTGGGTACCGAATTTAATTTCGTGACTGGACAGTCGACTACAAAGAAATGTATAGTTGATACAAATAGACAAAGAAATGAATAAGTAATAAATAAACTCTTGTTAATGCCTTGTTTCCGAGTAATATACGAATATGAATATGAGTTGCACAACAAAGATAGAAGCGAAGCTTAAACCTAAACAAGGTCCATGAGATAATCCACCTACGTGCAAATAAAACGTGCTGTAAGTAAACTGGCGTGCACCTAATTTACTAAAGGCTTACTGCGCTGTGACAATCTGTACCGTACTACCCCCTAATCCGCAAAGGGTGGTTGACATATTTTTAATTAAACGTCGTCCCCGCGAAGATTTGCCGGCGCGAGAGGCTTTACAATAACGAAGGGATTTGTGGTCGCGCGAGTATCGGAGAATCTTAATTAATAATGAAAATATTGATTATATTTGAAATAACAGCGATGTTGATACTGTCTGAAGTACCTACCGATTACTTACTTTATTACAGTGTTGCTAGTTTAATTTAAATACGTACATATTGATCTTCAAAGTTTGTGCCAACACTGAATTAAATCCTTGCGACATGATGGAACCATATCTTAATATGATATATCTAACATTAAATGAAAAAACACTTAGAACAAAGCATTCCACGTTGGTCTTTAGGTTTGGCAACGCATTTGTTTCATGAAACAGCTGGCCCTCGTATTTATTTCACTTACCATCTGAATATCCAATTTGATTTTTTCATGCTTTTATAAGCTTTTCGATTTTGATTATGGTTATTCCCTGGGGAACTTTTATTTTTTCCGTGATGAAAAGTTGCCTGTGTATTAATCCAGGGTATAAGCTATCTCTATTGCAAATTTCCAATCTCTAATCCAAATCCATCCAGCCATTGTAACGTAAACGAGTAACAAACTAACACACACACACACACATAATTTGGCATTTATAATATTAATAGGACTTCGTTCTTAAAATATTTCCTGAGTCCCTACCCCCTGAGTCTTAGTTTTGTGCTCAAATTAATTTCTAACCCTATTAATTTCCAAAAAAATCGTCCTATTTTTGTAAGCCAAAATAATTTTAAACACTAACATGTTCAGACAAATAATATCTCCCGTTAGTTTTATTATAACACGATCAACTGGAAAATCGTTCGATCAAAATTCTCGCATCACAAAATAAAATCCGTTCCACCATTCAAAATCGCCAATTTACTTCTCGCGTCGAGCGATGTGCGTCTAACTGGACGAATTGCTATTTCGTCCCGGCAGGCGCGGGCGCGGGCGCGCTCGGGCGAGCGGGACTCCGTCCGGTACGCGATACGGGCGAAGGCTTTGTTTGGATTAAATTGAATAAATACGTTGTATTGTGACACGGAATATTGTTTTGTTTTCAATAATAAGAGTGTTTTGTCTTTACATTATAGTATTGAATAGCAATAATGTTAACCTATACCAGATTAAGTAAATTACAGTTCATTAGATAATAATAACCTTTTTTATTGCAGATGAATGATTTACTTCGGAGTTTGTTGCTAGAACGGCACGAAACACACGTAAATATCGTTATCACGGCTTAATTTGCCATCGTTCAAGGTATATTGTATGAAATCCGTTTTCTATGTCGCAAATTTGTCTTATTATTAAATTGATAAGAATTAAAAAAAACGGGCAGCAGCATAATAAACACTCGAACCGTAGAATACAATAATTAATAATTATGAATACAGGGTCCATAAAGGCCAAAAAAAACACAAAAAGTAATGCATCGGCCGGGAATCGAACCCGGGCCGCCCGCGTGGCAGGCGAGCATTCTACCACTGAACCACCGATGCTACGAGTATTATAGTGAACTTATGAATTATGTCCAATATGCCTTATCTTATCTACTCAAATAGCTGCTTACGTAAAACTTACAACACGTAAAACGTATAAGAAAACTTAGTCTCTGTTGCTTTCAAATACAGCTCATTTAATGTCACTCAACTGTATTCAATTTGCAATCAATTTTCATAATCCACGCCTTGAAGCAACGGCTTTAAGAACTAAGTCCTCATTTCATAGGCAAAGACAACAACGGGGCAGCGTCTGCATAATTGATAGTGTTTGCATTAATGTCAGCGGCATCTATTAGTTTCCGCTGCAACTATCTTAATCTCGGGATGAGCGCGGTAATCCCGAGCAGATGCGCGGGTCCCGCGGCCCAGGACACAGTGCTTCACGAACAGTGCGACGATTATTGAGTGGCGCCAAAGTTCATCTAAATCTGTTCACACAGCCGTATAAGCGTGGTTGAGGGATTAACATTAAAAAAAGTAGACGATATGAGAACCTCTTTCTACTTTTGTACGGATGGATATTTACCTTTAAACTTAACTGTACCTACAATAAAAACTATGGCCTACAATTAAAACCAAAAATATCTGCACACACGCCCCTATGCTACTAACAATAAGGTCGATGTATGCATTTAGATTAAGACATAGCCATTAAGAATTATATTTGACGTGATGATTTGCTTTCGACAGTAAGTGTATTAAATATCGAGGTCCATTAACTATACTTGCCTTTTATAAAACCGCCAGCCTGGAGCACCCAATTCAAAAACATACCTGCAAGACAAAAATATAATCAGTAAATATCGCACTTTATTTGGGTGCGAAAAATTATGAAAAGCTTAATCCATCCTTGCTATTTTCTAAATGGTAAATGTGTCTATCATTCACGTCTAAACCGTTGAAACGATTACGAAACAAATTGATGTGAAGATCACTTATGAGACATTTTCAAATTTAAAAACGTATCCCTAAGACTATCATAGATTCGGCTCGTATTGCTTTTCCCAGTACTGCCGCCTCGAGAAGCAGTACCTAAGTCCTGAGACGTGCGCATGGGCACGTTGCGCCGGCTGCTCGGTCCCACGCGTGGGCAAACAATCCGCGGACCCATAGCGCAAGCAATGCAGCGATTATTCATTGTCATAGTACCTACTTAGTTTTTATTTATTCAACACTGGTGGGTACATAATATAGTACAGGTGTTATTCAGGTCGTGTCACTGCGCTGTGCCGCAAGGCTACAAATAGTTGACACTCAATGGAGTGCTACATGCATTCACAGATCACATTGTTTCAATTAAATAAAAAAATGCAGCCAGCGCGTCAAGATGTGTGATAAAATAACGTGATTCTAGTCAAACAAAGCTCTAATAGGAGTCATCATCATCATCATGTCAGCCGAAAGACGTCCACTGCTGGACATAGGCCTCCCCCAAGGCTCTCCACTCAGACCGGTCTTGTGCTTTTCGCATCCACCGCGCTCCCGCGATCCTGACGAGGTCGTCACTCCATCTTGTTGTAGGACGCCACTCCAGAACCTTCAGACCCCATCGGCCATTAGTGTGCGAGCAATGTGCCCCGCCCACTGCCACTTCAGTTTAGCTATTCTAATAGGAGTATGAGTACTAATCTTTATATTTATTTCTATAACAGAAATATATTTATCTTTTATTCTTATCTTAAATACCGTCACCGCCCATGCCCGGGGGGCAATCCAATCCAAAATGACTTTAGTCAAAATGTAATTGTTTTTAAATCATTCATAGCCAAATTCATTGTTGTCATAATGGTATATTAAGCCCAAATGGAATTTTGACCATTATAATTAGCGCTATAAATAAGCACAAAATGTTGTCTATTATGAATTAATTAATTCAGATTAATATTAAAATGTATGCTGCTTGTAAGTGCCGTTTGTTTCAGGTAGGACTTAGGCCTAGCTGGTATACAAACTGTTAACGTTTCTGTTGTCTATTAACAACAAATGTATGTAGTTGACATAGCGGTCGGTGCGATCTGCAGCTTACGTCAATTTTCGAGAATCGCTAACTCACCGCTATGCATCTTTATTAGGCCTCCGGGACCTACAGGATTTGCCAAACTGGATGCGTTCTGAGGCCTGCGGTCAGGTGCGCGCATAATGTATGAACAACATTTGCGGTCTCTATTATATTTTGTATAGATATGCGATCTGACCGTGCAAGCAAATCTACTAGCTACTACTCCTACTAAGTTCGTAGCGGACGACGGCCGCGTCGCCAACTTCGACGGTTTACGGGAACAAAGGTAGTGTAGCAGTTAATAAACATTTGCACATTAAGTGCAGGTAGATTTCAATTGTTTTACCATTTCTTGACTCTATTTATGGCCTACGTAACAATCGCGTTGTGTTGCGAGTGTGTTAGGCAAAAGCGACGCAGGCTGTGTTGGGCTTAACATTGATGCTTATTTACCAGTACAGTCACTTTTATTACTCGAGGCATAAGAGCGTGTCAGTACCACAAGCACGAACGTTTACCTTATATCTAAGTATATAGTGACGTCGTAGTAGTAGTAGGAATATGGCGTTTCCACTATGAAGTGATTTCGCCAGTGTCAAGTATATATATAAGTATAAATCAATATAGTAATAAAACACAATCCAATCTTCTCTAGGAAGATTGGTGGCAACGTTGTACGGAGATATGTAGGACAGAGGCCAAGATAGTTTTAACCTCTGTACCACTGCGAGTCCACTTGAAATGAGAAGTAAGATGCCAGATACACGAAATAAGTCCAAGTCACTGCGCATCACAAGGCATTAAAAATACAAATCACTAACAAAAAAGACCTTGAACACCTAAATACACAAAAATAAAAACTAATAGTACATTATGATACAAGTGTGCTAAGTTGACCATTGTATACAAGGCGCTATTGTGTGCGCACGAGCGGAAGCGAGTGCGCCACAAGAAAGCCGCGTATATTATGGTCACAGGCACACGTGTTACATACGACGTTTTTCAACACACTTGCGAAAAAAAAACAAGACTTCATTTAGTCAAATTTTAATTAATTATTAAAACAGTTGGTAAAATTACATTTTCGTTAATATTAAACTTCACAATAATTAATCCAAACTATCTTCGTCACAGCCGTCAATTATTTACGAAAAATGGCGGCTGGCGCGTTGTTTTTTTTTCTTGCCGCGATACCGATGCGCGCGCAAGGCTAAGGCGCGAACGAGATCGGCCAACAGCCAAATTTAAAATGTAATTATTCATGTTTAAAATACAAATTACAGAAAAAATTAAATGATTTTAATGAAATTGAGTTATTTTTTAGTAATAAAGCTGATTTCACCAATTTATTGAAATAAATATGTAGATAATGTTATTTGCCGCATAAAAACTGTTTGTTGCTAAGAAAAAAAAAAGGTATAACCCGACTAAATTATATCGCTCCTTCTTCGTACTTACGACTTGGTACTAGGCTACAAATGTAAATTGTTTGGGTTAATAAACTAAAGGCACTTGTGCGTAATATACTGAAAAAGCACGCGTGTTTAATATCTAGGTTTATGAGCCAAAAATCGGTGGAATAAAAAGGTCGTTTTGAGCAAGTGTGTTGAAAAACAAATTACACATCCGCCATCTTTTGACGTTGCAAATGGCCTCCTTACCTTTGATAACAAGTCGACATTGACGTTGACTGTCAGAACACATTTTCGAATATGATTTAAATTTTCAGGGCCTCTGACGTTTTGGTTGTCAACTCGACCGCCATTATAAATAGTCAAGTAAATGGAGCTATCACACCGTTGACAATACGGAATCACGTCAAAAACAATGAGGTTTTGCCGGTTAGAATCTCAACGATATTAGATAATTACAGTAAGTATAGCATGTGTACCTACATAATACATTGTAGCGATAGCCCCGCCGACCGTAATCTCAGCGCTTTTGAGCGGCCATTAACAAACAACCGTATCGGCGCCAGCGCTGCTTCCGGCGGCGCTCGGGCGTTATCGCACTTCCGGAGACACCCGAGCGCTGGGTGGGATTTGCGAAGATGCTTGCTGACTCGCACACATTGTCTAGATTAATCTAGATCTAAATACATAGTACCAAGAAATGTTAACCATTATTAGGGTGATGGAACCAGACAAAAACAAGGACCAATAATGGACACTTGATTAAGGTAGAGGAAACAGGGGTTATTCATTTATTTTGAGACAGTCAATTTATAACCTTCCATCCGTCCATTATTGGTGCCTTCAACTAAATGTGTCCAACATTGGTGCCGTCACCCTAGGGACTAAATTTGACGATGACTTAAGTAGTTACTTCGCAATAAACAACTCATCAGAATAAGGATGAGGATATGTGTCCTCCTTGTCAATGCATCGTAGTAGCAAATACCCTATCAAATCAAAAAAGAATTTTCAAAATCGGACCACAATTGACGGAGTAATCGGTGAACATACACAAAAAAAAAAAAAAAAATACATACAGTGGAACGTATAACCTCCTCCTTTTTTTGAAGTCGGTTAAAAACACACTGGTGACGTTGTAACATCTTCTTCTCCTCTCTTCTTTATTTTCTTTAATAGTATAAAATCAAGTCACACAAGTTTCTGTTGTTCTGTTTGTCCTTTTGGTTCATTAAAGGCTGATTTTTCCATTTCCAAATGAACTGAAGATAGATATCTGACAGATAAATAATAACTCTTTCTTTGTTCTTTACATGACAGAAGAAAGGAAAGTGATAACTTTAAATATCTGACCGACATTTTTATCAGGAGATTGAAAAAACCGGTCCGTAACTTTCCCACCGGCGAGGCGAGGCGAGGCGTGACGAGGAAATTTGTGTTAACGTCTTAATATCCTCCTCGTGCATCTTCGGTGAAAATGGTTTTGTACTACAAATTAAAATTATCGCGCCTCGCTTCGCCGGTGGAAAAAAGGTTTAGACTAGTATAACACAACTTCCTTCGATTTTAATGCCGTATTACTATTATTTATAGACTATACTAGATATGATCTTTCATAGGTAGGTAGTAGTTATAGATCCCCCGCAAGAAGCGGGGGTTGGCCGCTAGTCATAGCTACATCCCTTCCCATACCGTACTATTAGTACCATCGCCCGCGCGGTCTCCTATCCAACTTCGGTACAAGACGCGGCTCGTATCGGCCGCTAAGCCGCGCCCGCAGCGCAATCAATCAACGCGGCTTACCGCTCCGCCCCCGACGTATTGGGGCATTAATCAATTGAGATTCTTCAGTTGGTTATGTGTACATGCGTGGTTATAGAAAAGGCATTTTCACTTATCAAATCCTTTTTAGGGTTCCGTAGCCGTAGGGAGCTCAACGGAACCCTATCGATATGCCTATACGCTATCCGTCCGCCGTCTCTCCGTCCGTCCACTAATTTTAAAGAGCTGTATCTTTTAAATCGTAGTAGATAACGGGTTTTTTTTTCGTAGGTACAGTCAACGGCATAAATAAGTCATCATTTATGTACCTTGTCGCTTTCAATCGTTTGTCAATTTTGTATGACATTTCAAGCACGACGTTAAAGTGACAACGTACATAAATGATCACTGATTTATGCTGTTGACTGTACAGTACACAACCTAAATATGCTTGAAGTCGTCAATGTCATTAGAGATGTCAAGTCATTTGTAACTGTTACGAAACTCAACCTTATTGTCGTAGAATGTCAGATTGATTATGGACCTAAGGCGGTTCCCATATTTACTACATTTTTTTAAAGGAACTGAAGTAATAAAGGGGCTCCCCATACAAAAAAGGTTTTTATCATAATGCTAAAGTTTGAGTTGAAATAGGAATATAAAAACACCTACTGTGAAACCTTTGGTTTACGATTCCGATTCGCGCTTGACTTGAAATTTTTTAATCAAGAGAAAAATATTTCTATAATACAAGTATGTATAATTGTCGAATGAGTTCAGATCAGCCATTTCAACCAGTCCGGTTATTATCGAATATCCGGTGTATCAAATTTAATAATCGACCCCCTGACAGCTTCCTATGACAACCGTTGTTCTTTATCATGTATCTATCTTATCTTATCTTTGTGACATTAAAAGTATAAGTCCCAATACGGTGACATTGATAGCAGTATATCTAGACCGTTAAAATATCAACAAAACGAAGAAATTCCTCATTTCCCGTAATTCATGGTAAAGTTGTTGGTCATCCTTTCAAACTTTTGCCTCATTCAATTCCGACACTATTAAAAAAATTGCATAATAACGGAAAAGTGAATAAAAACGCTATTGAACTGGCAGCATTCAGCGGCTCCAGCGCTGAAGCCCTCGGCGGCGCCTCCGATTGTAAGCGCTGAACGCGCTTTGTGAGCGGCTGTATTGAATGTATTGCTTTGTGTGGCTTCCTCAAAGTTGAGAGGAAAAATAAAATTCAGTGGCAAGGTGTTTCAAAGTAATGTGGCTATTTAGAAAAAAGAAGTATGTGCATTGCCTTCCAACTTTAGGCTGTCCAACCACCCACACAATATGTAATTACTTATACACCGTGTTTTTTTTGATTTACGATAACTTTAAGGGAACGTTCTTTAGGTCAAACAAAGTTAATTTCCCGAAGACAGACAAATGATAAGTCTAACGGCTTTAAAGATATTAAATTTTTAAATTTAATCCGTTAATCACGTTAAACTAGTGTAAAAGGCTCTTAATTGATAACAACAATTTTCTTTTAATACGTACGAGTAAAGAGTTTCCAATTGTAAGGTTTGTATACGCGTCAATCTAAAGTGACTTGTACCTGTCAAGTGTTATCTTTACTTGTGTGTGTATGTCACGCCAACATAGACGTATTTGACACTGATTATTAGCTAGGTAACTCTAAAGGCCCTTTTAGAATGACCAAAGATAAAAGATTTCATTATTTTGTTCTAAACCAAAAAAAATATTTTTTTTGCAATATTTAAAAATCTAATCTACCAATTAGTTTCTATAGATATACCTAGTAATATGCCGAAGTTATCGTAAATCAAAAAAAACACGGTGTATAAGGGACCGGGTGTTGACGAGAAAACCTCGTATACAATATTTATTTTCCATGCTGTATGGACACAATAAAATTACACACAAATGCACAAATAAAAGGGAAAACAATTAAATACAAAATGTGGCAGGAATGTGTTTAACTTTAAGGGAGAGAAAGTAGTGACGTAACTAAAACCAAAGTAAATTCATTAAAAATTCATGAAGTTTCGGTGTAAATAATTATTTATGGTCCTTAGCTATTTGGACAGGGTTGCTAGTTTAATTCTGTAAAATGGAACCTGCTCCGACACGACGGACGCGCCCCAAAAAGATTAATGATTACAGACGGGTACGGGAAGTACACACTAGTCTGGTTCTAAGTTCTAACATACATATTGTTTGAGCGCAGTCGGTGCTCGTGAAATTTTTAATTACGAAACTGATCATTCGTCGTATCCTAGGAAAATGGGCGTAATTACAGAAAGTCAACTTTTCAGGAGACGCATTTTTGTGTCTAAATAAATCAGGTTATAACTTAGAGATCTGAAACTTTAAACTTAGGTATTTAATCACTTACGGATACGTATGAGTTATTGTTTTTAATAATTTTCTAAGTTTATCAAGTAGTTTTGTCCCTTACGTCCTTTTTCGACACCAATTTTAATATCTTTTTATTTTTCATCGAGGAATAGAGACGTAAGTAAGGAAGAGGCCTTATTCGTTGTGAAATTCAGGGTCGCAACCGCATCAGAGGCCTTTTTAATTTGGTATTCTTTACTATTATAGGTAGGATGCTACTCTATAAGGTATAATTAAATCAAACTTCACTTTTTCCAACGAAATGTTTAATTAAGTAGTAATATTCAAACATTTTTTTCTCTATTAAACTCAACAAAACTAATACCAAAAAAACATGTTATTATTTTATAGAAAAATCGAATCTTTATTGTTAAAGGTTACTAAAAATAAAGATCTTATCAATAAATATAGTAAGAACATATTTGTTATAATTAGAGCATTAAAAAAAAGGAAAATTGTGCGTCAAAAATAGCTGATTACTTTTGAACGTTGTCGCTTTGCAGTCATGGTAGGTAGGTAGGTAGGTAGGTAGGTAGGCATTTATTTCATATTGAAAATTACATTATTCTATGTCACATAATCATAATGAATTCACAATAAGATCGTCAAAATGTAAAAATATAAAATAAAAATAATAATGAAATGAAATAAACAAACGCAGTCAAAATGTAGAAATAAGAATTAAATTAAACAAAATAAAAATATAGCTAATTAGCTACAGTCACAAAATGTCAAAAAATTCATTGGGTAAAAAGAACAAATCAAATTAAAACCATCATGTCAAGAGGTAATAATATAAGTAATAATAATATGTAAAACAAAAAATACAAAAACAACAAATCATTAAACCTAGTTATCACTATACTCTTTTACAGAATATAGTGATTGCGTCAATAAAAGATCTTTAAGTCGGCGACCAAATATTCCATCGGGAGATACGTTTTTTAGGTCTGCGGGTAGACGCTCATAGAAGGCGGGGCCTATTACGCGCGGGTTTTTGTCGAGCAGCGCCAGCCGCCGCGGCACGCGCTGGAGGCGGCCCGTTTGCCGGGTGACCCTGCCCGGGATGTTAACACGTTTGAACTGGTGTATATTGTGTCGTGTGTACATTATAATGTCGAAAACATATTGTGAATAATGCGTCATAATACCATATTTTTTGAAGAGTTCCCTACAAGAGTGCCTCGGTTTTACACTTGCTAATGTGCGAAGAGCTCTTTTTTGCAAGGTGAAAACTTGTTTGGAGTACGTGGAATTACCCCATAGGATAATCCCATATGATAAAACTGAATGGAAATATGCATAATATACTTGGAGTAGCGCATCGGCGGAAATTATTGGCTTGAGTTTGCGTATTGCGAATATCGCACTACTAAGCCTTCCACAGAGTTTAGAAACGTGGTTTTTCCAGTTCAGCTTAGCGTCTAACCAAAACCCAAGAAAACTGCAAGACTCGCAAAGTGGCATTGGAGTTTGTATTGGCGCGACGACAGTGGAGTTTCCGGCTGTAAACATCATCACGTTAGACTTCGCGACGTTGAGGACGAGGCCGTTCGCAGAGAACCAGCTGTGGAGGTGAGCGCACACGTTAGCTATTTTCTGCTCGAGCTGGTCGTACGTACACGCGGCCACGACCACCGTGGTGTCGTCGGCAAACAGCACCGTCAGACCCTCGGTGACGGAAAATGGGAGGTCATTAATAAAAATCGAAAACAGGGTATTTCCAAGCGCCGATCCTTGCGGAATGCCAACTTCTATATCCCCTGCTTCCGATTTCCAGGTTTTTCCCTCGATTTTGACTTGAACGGTCTGCTTTCTGCAACTTAAAAATGATTTAAGTAACTGAAAGCCTGTTTTGTTGATACCGTAGTGTTTAATTTTGTCTAGTAATAAGTCATTATTAATAACGTCAAATGCTTTTGACAGGTCACAGAATATGCCTGCAACCTTGTACTTATCATCCAAAGCCGTTGCAATGCAGTTATAAATTTCATAAGCTGCCGCTGTAGTAGATTTATTTTTCCTATAAGCAAATTGTTTGTCAGTCAGTAGGTCATTTGTCTCAAGATGTCGCATTAGGCAGTTTGATAAAATCGATTCAATAATCTTTGAAATGTTTGGCACTATAGTTATTGGTCTGTAGTTATCCACAGAATCTCTTTCTCCTTTTCCCTTATAAACTGGACAGACCCGTGTGCTTTTCAGTACGTCGGGATATACGCCGGTAGTGAACATGCAGTTTATAAGTTCGACCAATAAACCCGACAAGGCTGGCCAGACGCACATAAGCAAGTCTAGAGACATATCGTACACGTCGAGCGTGGCGCGTGCCTTTAACATGGAGCGTAGCGCGCGGTCCAGGTCCGCGAGCGAGACCGTGGGCAGTTCGAGGTCAGGAACATCGGCGTCTTGTAGGAAGCTCTCGAGATAACGCGTACTACTACATTTGTCGGTTTGCACTACAAACTTTGACGCAACCGTAAGAAAGTGCCGGTTGAGGTGTTCAGGGATGTTGCTAGGTTGTATTTTGTTTCCATTTGCATCATTTAAATAAATGAAAGTATTCCTTTGCTTTGTAGATACCTCCTCGCTGACTACACGCCACATTTCTTTCGCCGGATTTTTACTGTTAATAATTCGCCTTTCGGTATAATTTTGACGTGCTGTTAAGGTTTCGGATTTAATTAGTGAACAATAACGAGTAATTGCGTTTGACAACGCAGCATTATCTGGGTATTGCCGTTTCATATCAGTTAAGTCATTATAATTTAAGATATAATTCGAAAGGGTGTTTGTCAACCATGGTATGTGTTTTTTCTTTTTTAATAATAAGTTTTTAATTGGGAAATGTATGTCAATGTAGTGAGTCAGTACATTAAATAATTTGGTAAATCTATCATTAATGTCAATTGAATTATAAAAAATAAAATTCCAATTATAATTATTGATGTCAGTACGAAATGCGAATATAAATTCATCTTTAAATAATCTCTTCTGTATAAAAGAGTTTTGTTTGGCACGGCTAGGTGGTAGTATGGCTAAAGTGAACAGCTGAGCGTTGTGGTCGCTCACGACGGTGTCCAGAGGCGCCGCCGTGACGTCACCGCGGCCACAGGGAACAACTCCGCAGTCTATGGAGCTCGAACTGTGCGCGGATACACGGGTCGGAAAATCTACGCAATTTATACAATTGTAGCTTTTTAAAATTTCGTCTACCCGTTGCCGTAAACTATTTTCGGACAGAAAGTCTACGTTTTGGTCACCAACCAAGATAAAACTTTTATTTTCGTCTGTAAGTCTACCTAACAGTATTTCTAGGTTATTCAAATAAGTGTCGAAGTCACCATTACCGGTGCGGTACACAACAATAACAATTAAATTAGAAACACAAATTTCAATAGCAGTGAACTCAAAATGAAACTGAACAGCCAGGCTTTGCAAGTCATTTCGCTGGCGATATTTAATACCAACCCGTGTGAATAGCGCAACGCCGCCGTGCGCGATGCGCGTGCGGCAGTAGCTATTTGCCAGCTCATACCCACATAACCTAACTCGCTCAATCTCACATTGCTTGCACCAAGTCTCGCTGCAGGCCAGTACATCAGGATTTTCAGCACTCAAAACCAGGTCCAGTAACGAAGTTTTACCACATATTGAGCGGACATTTTGGTGGACAATTTTGAAGAAGTGAGAGGCTAGTGTGGTTTTAACTTCGCGCCGGGACCTGTCGAGTTTTTTGGAGTCACAATATTGAAATGCCTAATCGACACGCCATCGGGCCAATACTTGGTGTTTCTTACCAAGTTGGCCTTGTCGGCGGGCACGTCAAGACGAAACGATGAATAGTGTCCCCTGGTGACCACTAGCTGCTCGCACTCTGCATTCTTCACGTTCAAAACGGACTGGACATGTTGGAGGACGTCTTTCGCAGAAGTATCTTCGCTAAGATTGAAGACGTGCAGGCTTGCAAGACGCGGCGCGGCGGCACGGAGGGCCCCGCACGGTGAACCACTGGGTGTCAGCGTCTCCGCGGAAACCGGCGAAACGCGCTCGCTTGTTACAGCCACACTTGGTTTGTTCGCACCAACATTGCCGCTTGGCTTTGGTGGAGCAGCAGCTCGGCGCGGCCGGCCACGGCGCAGCTTGAGTACTGGGTCAGCAGACTCCTTCGGTGCCAACGGTGTCGACGAAGTGGTTGGCTTTGGAACGCAGCTGATCTCGTCCCGCTCGCCGATTTCATCAGGTGTGTGATGTTTAACGGCAGTGTGTTCAATACTTGTGCTGCCTATGTACGCAAGACCTCGGGGACCAGACTCATTCAGTGAGACATTTTTATTTGTGGAGTGAAATATGTGAGGAATCTCGTGTACAGTGTGTAGTGGTAAATTTTGTTTGTCACCAGGTACATTTTTGATTATTTTTATTAATTCCTCAATTTGTGTCTTATATGACGTCATTTCTTGCTTTTGCAATAAGATCAGGTCATAGCAATCGATCAGTTTATCTTTCATTTCCTTCATTTCTCCTTCTAAATTCAAAATGACATCCACTAACCTTTTGTCCAGGTCCTCTTTTACGTTGGTTTTGGTTTTTGTCCGTGCCATCTTAATATTTATGCTTCACAATATAAATTATATAAAGTTATGTATAAATATTTCAATCGTAGGGCGAATAATGTATTAAAAAAAAAAAAAAAAAAAAAAAAAATGTATTGTAAACAAGCAAAGTCAAACAAGATTGTCAAAGGTGGTAATGCGACAAGGTTCAAAAGTGATCAGCTATTTATGACGCAGACTGTACTTACAATTTTGAAGCTACAAAATTTACTTTTATGTACATTATATTTATAACATTTTGTTATTTATAATCGTGGCGTGCCCTAAAATTAGTCCTTTAGATCAACTAGAATAGAACCCTAAATTTCAAAAATCTAACCCACTTCCAGGTGACCTAGAAAGGTGACATTTGGCATCCGAATAGATAATTGTGTATATACACATAAAAAAACTGAAAACAGTGATTTTAAAAGTTTTATTATTATTATTAATTATTATTATTATTTATGCTAGTTACCTCAGAACTCCGACATTTATTAACCAATTTGGAGAATTCTTTTTTGTTTGAAAGAACAAACTTCCGGAGTAGTCCCACTGTCATCAGATCAGAATCTGATGATGGAGTCCAGGAGAAATTGAGGGAACTCTTCAAATACTTTAGGTACATCTATAGCGATTTCGGTATTTTTTAAAGCATTATTAGCATATAGTTAAACGTGCATTTAATCTTAAAAACCACCATTTAGTGAAGTAGAATTGTTGATGATGATTAGAGATGGGCCGAATATTCGGTAAATATTCGGTATTCGGCATATTCGGCAAGTTTTCAATGTTCGTATTCGGCCGAATAGTTCGGTTACATTGCCGAATATTTACCGAATAAACAAAGTAAATAACGAGCGTAGGTTGTTTCGAAGTTTGTTGGATTGACATCCTATTTTAAAATTCTAAGATTTCTAAGCAACTACCAAAAAGAGATAAATATGCGTCAAAATATAAATACAATTATTTTGCAAACAATCAATGCAACAACCGTAGCTTAAGTAAGAAAAACCAGAGTTGTTTTAATTAAGTAAGTTTTTTGGAGCGATTTGCCGAATATTCGGTTAGGTAAGAGCTGAACCGAATGTTCAGCCGAATAATCGTATTCGGCAAAGTCCGTATTCGGCCCATCTCTAATGATGATAAATGAAGATCACAGATTCACTGGAACTACTCAATAATAATAATTATTTCATGGGTTGTGATTCGATTATTCGATTACTTTAATAAGTGGTTGCTAAGCAATATAATATGATTTTTAATTATTATTAGTAGCTAAATATGAAAGAGTTATCATGCACAACTTCTTTTATTCGAATAAAATGTATATGGTTTAAGAGTTCGCAGGAAGCTCGGTTCTCCATACAAACGTAGTTTCGCTCTCATTTTAAAACGACTTGTTAGATTGCTATTTAAGCAGATATAGATACTTATACAAAGTTTCATGACAAACTAAAACACAAGTTAATGGACAAATAATAATAATATCCCATCAAAACATAAATGTGAAAATGGAAGCCAAGTTCAATATTAAGAACCGACACAAGAATTGAGATCTAAATGGGTGCCAAGTTTCGTAGACAATCCTGATATTTATAAGAACATACAACATTCTAAAATAAATTAAAAACACAATTTCTTATTTTTTCTGCTACAACAATGTTCGTTATTTAAAAGTATAACTTCTTAAATTTGAACACTCGAATTATTTATACAAAGCAGATAACTTAGGATAAATTGAAACTCAAAATTTGACTTAGCTTGACAAGTAGATAGGTACTCACCACCTCATTTAACTGATCACCAATACAGCCCATTAAATATGATACTTCATTTTCCGACCCTGGTGGCACTGGAGATGCTAAAATTATATTAATTAATAATAAAATCTACAACACATTAAGTTTACAATATGGCCTTAACGTTGGTTAAGGCCTTTTGATAAAAAACAGATAAAACAGAAAAATGCTATTTTTTTGTATTCATTATAATAAAATCAATTTTATAATAACGTAATAAAGCATTATAAATGTTAATATTAACAAAATTGTATGATTATAGTGTCAAAAACCACTTTTAAAAAATAAGTCCATCGAATACAGCCGCAAAAACCATAGCGATCCTGCCTAAAACGCATTTCAATTTTCGTCACACCCGCCGAAGAAGGGCGTTATGATATCTAGTGGCTCTATTCCTCGTTTACCGCCTAATACTGTTTTCTGACTAACTGATTCTTACTATTTCATAAAAATATGAAATTATAATAATATTATCAGTGGTAATATTATTAATACAAGTAATAGCAAGTATAAGCTAGAACTTCACATGTTTATAAATGAATAAAGTTGAGTATTCTCAAAATTAAATTACATTATTATAAAATTTACTTACGTATTGACATCCGTTTTTGTTTTCTTTTGTTTTCATAGGAATCCCTAGCAATTTGAATCAATTTCTGTGATCTTTTCATGTTGTTCTACGGCATCGCAATCACGAAACAAAACACTATCTTCTGCGTCAGCGCTCCGCGTGATACCGACGGTCAGGCGTTAGCGACCCCGTCCCGCTTGTTGCCTCCGCGCGGAAGACGGCCGGTATGACAGTCGCGGCGTATTTCGCCGGATCAAATGGCGCCATGCAAATGCGGCTCAATTTAAAAAATGTAATATCGTTGTTAATTTTATGATTTCTAAAGTTTTTTAAAAGCCATTCGGTGTAGAAAAAATAGTAGATTACGATTTTGAAAGAAGAGAAAAACGGCCTTAATGATGGTTGCGCCCATTTTCCTAGGATACGACGTATAGGTACTTTAATAAGTATATTTTACGCAAAAATAGTAAAATTTGTGGGTAACCAAACCTTAAAGGCACACAAACATTTTTAATGTAAAAAAATCTCCCTATTTAATTTCTCAAAAGAGTAAAAAAAAAAATCTAAGCACTAAATACATTACTTTCCTCCACAACTCCCTACAAGCCTGACTGTACTGTACGATACGAGTACAGTCATCGGCGATAAATCAGCTGCCCTTACAAATAGCGTGTGTTACCTCTCCCCGCGCGGACACCTTGTGAACTAATGTGCTCGGCTCCACCGGTTTTATGGCGCGAAGTGGATACACTACCCTCTATTACCGATTAGGGGAAATAAAACTATAGTTAATGGTTAAGTATGTATGTTAATTGTGTGTTCAAGTTCTTTCGTAACTACACACATAAATATTATCTAGGGATCAGAAATTTCCCCCGACATTATGTTGATATTTTGCAATGTACTGCGTGGCGATGCATCAATATGTTTCTAAGTGAGACAATTAAAAAGCCTAAATTTCGAAATTACTGCTGCACTTTTACTTGTGGCGTAGCATCCCGCGGGCAAGGACGACCAACGACTTACAAGGAAAGGTACCCGACTGTCCGGCTCCGATTTTGTTGATTTTGATATATGTTAGAGAGTAGTTTAAAATAACACACAGCAAGTTTTTTGAGAAATTGACGTCCAAAGTACTGAAAAGTGACTAAAACCTCTAACTTATATCGAGATTATTTTGTATTTTATTGCAAGTTTCGATATAACAAAATACGTGCTCATTTTTTTTTCATCTTAATCATTTATAATCAAACCACTATGAAACATGCAATAAAATACAAAAAAATCTCGATATAAGTTAGAGGGTTTAGTCACTCTTCAGTACTTTGGACGTCAATTTCTCCCAACAGGTCTGTTATTTTAAACTACTCTCTAACATGTATCAAAATCAACAAAATCGAAGCCGGACAGTCGGGTACCTTTCCTTGTGAGATCAGTCCCAAATTGCAAAAAAATCTAGTTGCAACGTGGCAACCACGCGCTCAATTAAGCAGTAGTATTTAGACAAACATTGGCCTACGTTGCAAGTTCCATATTTTTTTTTATTTTTTTTTAGTTTTGTAAGTAGGCCCTGTAGGCACTTTTACAAGTCTGAGTCTACCAGCGCTTCCAAAGAGACCACTGTTGAGAAGAAGCGCCGCCTGAAACATAATGAATGGTAATAAATTTAACTAAAAAAAATATCAGGTATCAATTTTACACAAATTACCATAGTCCCAAACTAAGCTTGTACATACATATAACATATCTAAGACTCAGAAACAAATACTGGCTCTCACCACAGAAATATCTATCCTTTCTGGTATTTGAACTAGGCACCGCTAGCATGGTAGGCAGGATCGCTAGAGTCTGGCTAATGAAACATGAGAATGAAAAAATGGCAACACTGTAGTGTCGTCCCTTTCAAAGCAATCTAAGAAAAAAAGGATGACACTACAGTGTTGCCATTTTTTCATTCTCATGTTTCTTTTGCCAGACTCTACCGACTACTTAAGGCTAACGTATCATCAAATTCATTTCAACCATTAAATCAAAAATATTTACTAACTTTACCTTTACCACAACTATCACCAGCGCAAATCGAACGGCACGTCCGCAAACAGTAAACCAATCTGTGCGATCCCGCATTCCGGGAATCCCGGCAATCCCGCCGCTCCCGTATCCGCCGGATCGACGCGGTATTAGTTCTGTTTGCTGGCGGAATCTATTTCTAATGCAAAATCACTTCAGTGGATTTTTATTTTTATTTTTATTTAAATTGGTGCGGTTTTTAAATTAAAATGGTTAAAAAATTGTTATTATTGTTTTTAGCTTTCAATTATCTTTATTCCTTCGGAAACTTAAATTTTCCTGTACAAAAAGTAGTCTGTATGCCGTGTGTTAATCCAGGTATAAGCTATTTCGATTTCTAATGTCATCCAAATCCGTCAGGCCGTGAAGGAATAAGCAAACACACAAACTTTTAAAGGAGTAACAATGGAAATGTTAATATTATTGTCTCTACTATTTTACTGTCAGCTTCAAAAGGTTATTGTGATTTAGGTAAATAGTTACTTATCTCTATTGTAAATAGGCCTATCCTTAAAAAACATATTTATTTTAGCAGGAAAGTCATTCATGACAGTGTTAAAGAAACACATGTTTGATGTGAGATTTCCGTTTTAAGATATATCAAAGTTTCTCTCCACGTCCACTCCACGGCCTCAATTTCAATCTGAACCAAAATGGTTCCAAAGTTCCGACTCAAATGTATGTGTTGGTTTACAGAACCATCCCTCAACTGACAATATGTACAGCAACGTTTATATTATATCTCTAATAACGATTTAAGCTGCTTTAATACTTTAAAATTAGAGAGATATGTAAACAGCAATGTTGACAACTGATAAGTTTCAGCTGCTGACGCCCCGAGGGAGTTCCGGAACTTGGCCTTCGCCGCCGCGCACTTCTTTTAGCGAACTGACTCGCCAGCGCTTTACTTTGTTCGGTTCCAGTGAAGTGATTTCAAAGTTCACGAAGTTTTGGTAGTTGTAGAGATTTCTGCACATCTGCTTCGAAGCATGAAATAAATGAACTGACTTAGGAAAAGTTACGAGAAGGGATGTGCTGTTATATTACTGCGTCTGAATACCACGCTAATTAAGAAGTAAGGTGGTAGTCGCCACATTCAAGGACTGCTACGAATAAATAAATATAGTTAGTATATATTTCTAGTTTGTAGTACGTTTCATAGAAGTTTTGTAGTGATGCGTTAGGTACTGTTTAGTCAAAACTTTGTCAAGGGTACGGTTTTTCTAAGGCATGTAAAACGCACACGATTCAGTGGCCCTCCGTAGACATGCTGCTTAATGATAACGTGAACGATTTTCGAAAACAGTCAAAAGGAGGGTGGGCAAATTGGGCTGTATGACCAATAACAACAAGCAATATGTCACCGGATAGGTAATTCTAAGTTGTAAAACTATTTCTATGGCAGGTAGTTCGAAAACTTTGTATGATAAAAGTTATCGCCGTGCAAAGACAGCGGTGTTTCAAAGTAATTATGCAAACGTCGTCTACGTAGGCGTCCCGATGTTCCCGATTTTTTAAATATTTCTCACAGTTCTTTGAGGTTTCCCACTACACTAAATCGTTGTAGAAGTGAAAAGCATATCCGATGATATAGTGCTTATTGTTATTGGTTTCTAGGCCAGTGTTCATACATTTCTGCCCATCCTCCTTTATGGAATTGACATAAGCGCTCGACGCGACCGTCCGGCGGCTTACGTTAATCCTATACATTTTGTATAACGATAACGCTCTCGCAATGCATCTTGTCTACGGCCATAGATCAGCCAGTTGCGATTGTACTCGTAGTCTTTAGAATTGTAAATATTTCCAATCATACTTAAAAGGAGGTTTCACTTCCAATCCCAAGTTTCGGTAACGACATTTTAATAATGGAATAAAGTATTCTTCTTACGATTTCTAAAATCGGTTCAAAGATAAAACTACGAGTAAAATATAATTCTGTAATTCTCGTGTCTATTACAAATTAGACTATTGTCTTCTACTTTTTATACTGACTAAGGAGTTCGCATACTCTTCTATTTCTCCCGAGGCGAAACAGTTGGCTTCACTTCACAACTCCGGTCCATTCTCGTATATAGCCTATATTTGCTTGTTGCCATTTACAAACCAGTACCTAAAGTCTAAAATACAGCTCGCTTCCATAGAGACATCACGCCGGGAGCTCGACGCCATCGCTGCACCCGCACAAAGCACCCGGCGACGAGTATCGAGCGATCGAATCGGAATCTGTGACGGACCGTTTTCCGTTTTTTTGCTTTTATTACTTATACGTTTTTTACAAGCGGCGGGAAAAAGTGAGTGGGATTGTTGTGAGATTAATGCAATTATGGCCGTACACTAAAAAAAAAGATTAAGGTCATGGATTCAGTAAGTAGGCCGCACGGGTACTTTTACACGTCAAGAATTTACCAGCGCTTCCCAAGTGGAGACCCCTTCTGAGAAGAAACGCCGCAAGAAACTCAGCAGTCAGTAATTTTTTAAACATATTTCATATTACAATGGTACTACTTAGTCTAAGCATTATATAAAGCTATAAATATTTGATTAAATATAATATCAAATAACATGCGTAGTTCAGCAGGAAAACATGCCAAAAATCTTGGGAGAGAGACAGAGGGAGAAAAAAAAAAACCTGTGACGGTGCAAGACGACCAAATAAAAGTTTAGATTTGTTTTCCTACATCAACGGTGTCCCCTAGACAAGATAAGTATTCAAAGTCATAAGCAACGTTCCCAAGGCTAAATACTTCTTTACTCAAATTCTAAGGCTCTATAAACGCGACGTATATATGACGTAGTAGACGTCGACGCAGCGAAGTTCGAATTTCTCTTTTCCAGTCTCTTCGCTATTCATTTGGTAAATACAAACCGATAAGCCAGATGAAGAGAAGTTATTGCGAAAGAATTGCAAATTCATTTTCTAATTATTTTTAATACTTTACTTGGTTTATGAATTAATTTCAATTTCGATAAGTTATTTGGTTTTATTCTTAGTTTTGTTGCACAACTGAAATTGATGAAGTAGTTGTTTTTGTACTTACCTATATACTCGTTGCCACTTTCGTTTTTCTTATTTTACTGAGTCACCCAAAGGTTAGCTGGAAGAGATCCCTTAAAGGTATAAAGTCGCCTTTTTACGGTTCCGTAGTCAAACTGGGTACCCTTATAGTTCTGCCATGTCCGTCCGTCCTTCCGTCCGCAGCTTAGCTGGGAGACCGTTAGTACTAGAAAGGTGTAATTTGGCATGAATATGCATATCACGCCAAAAAAGTGGTAAAATAAAATCTTGAAAAAACATTATTTTACTGTACCTCCCCTACACGTAACGTGGGGATGCATTTTTTTTCTCATCTACCCCATAGTGTGGGGTGTCGTTGGATAGGAATTTTAAAAATATTGGGGGTTTGAGTCAACAATTTTTTGATTAAGGGATCCGTTTATGAAATATAAAGCTTTAAAGCGCTAATTTTTGTTTTAGTCAAGACAGTGTTGTCATCGTCCCCCACCTACGGCCAAAACTACAAATGCTAAAAATCTGAAAAATATCTAAAATGTGAGCTCGTAATATAATGAATTTTATAGGAAAACTATCACGACTAATTAGATTTCATTAGTTCTTGAGTTACAAACGGTTTAAATGTTACCTACCGAAAACTTATTTGCTGTGTTGGTAAACTGACCGCGACCTATGTCGATGTATGGGAATAAAAGTTTTCCAACGGCATAGTTAAGTTTGTCGCGGGGCATCGCCAAGTCTAATTTGTTTGTGGTAACGGCCTCGGAACCCTACACTGAGCATGGTCCGACATGCTCTTGGCCGGTTTTTACATTATTTTTACATTGCCTTGTATTTATATGTCTCTGTACAATAAAGTGTTTAAATATATACGTGTAACACAACTAGTATCTGCATTTGTTGAGTCAAATTCTTAATTTTCGAAATTATGTTTTTATTATTACATTATCACATTAATTAATTATATAGATGGGGAATTATCTAGAACCCGTATATTCCCGGAATGGATGGATGATGTAAATTAGACAAAGGAATATTATAAACGATGGAGTTTTGTGTTGTGAGCCTAAGTAAATAACGAAACAATAACTTAAGTACATAACAGCATAGACCAATCTAAAACCTACAGAGTTGGCTACTATTGAAATATTATCGAAATATCAGGAACTCACCAATTAATTCAAACCGAGGTAAGTACCCTGTTTATAATTATAATATCATGAACAGACCTCGGACAAAAGACCCCATATTATGGGGTAAAATTGAATGACAGCTAGCTCGCCTATATCGATAAACTCAACTATCGATGCTTTTCCCATACAGGTAGGTACGTTCACGGACTTTAATTGATGGACCACTATAGAACCTTGTCGTATAAAGCCTATGATTGATTCCCTTGTAATTTCTACTTCGTTACTTGACGCTGTCATTATGACAGGGTCCCATAGTGGCATAACAATTAAAGTCCTTGACTGTACCAGCGATCGCATTGAAAGTATGCAAATGAAACAAAATAGCAACATAATTCTAGTTATTCTTTATTCTAACAGAACTTTTAAACCTTCAGTCATCATCATCATATTTTTTACTCATTGTGTATTTCATTTATAATGTCCCATTTACTGTTGTTAAAATAAACGATCAGAATTTGTATCGAATTTAGGGGCGTTAGAATTCGCCGTCTCGAATGATGAATTCATTGCAGGTGGCTAACAGACTTTTCAATGACTGTGGAGTAGTAGGGGCATAACAAAAAAAAACACTTAAACAATGCTGGGGGAAATCACTAGTACAGTCAACAGCATAAATAAGTGATCATTTATGTACCTTGTCACTTCAACGTCATGTGCGAAATGTCATACAAAATTGTGAAACGATTGAAAGCGACAAGGTACATAAATGATCACTTATTTATGCTGTTGACTGTACATGGGAAAAATATCGATAGTCAAGTTTATCCCTATATAATTTTGCCCCGTATAGAGATCTGATCATGTATAATCTAAAACTTGAATATAAAAACAGAAATTGAACAGACACTACTGAAATCCCCGTCAAGCTGTCCAACGAAGAACCCCATTGTTTTACACTTCACAAATTAAAACTGCAACTGCATTTTAAACCGCAACAACTTCAATCCGAAGACATGCAAAGAAAGCCAGTATAATAAGACCAAGTTAAGCTGCAAAAAAGTGCAGGGAAACTTTGAAAGCCCCACAGTTCCGAACTTACGGCGCTTTGTCAACTAGCCGCGATTCATTCATATTTAAACAACTTCAAATCCATCCGGAAACTGCATATTATTTAAAATATTTAAATATTATGTTAATCGCGTCTTCGAACATGTAAAGCTGGTTTGCGGAGAGGCGATTTTTAATAACTCAATGCTGCCATTTTAGAAATAACGAACGAACAATGAAAGGCGGGTCACTTGGCAAGGCGGAAGGCGGAGTGATGGCAGATGGACAAAGTCGGTACTTGTATCTCAAATAGTTATGGCTAAGGAATTCAAAAAATCCGTCGCCTTCTGCCCGTTGGGTGGATGCCATCCGTCAGAGAAACGGAGGAGAGGCAATGGATGCAAAACAGTTGGTGTAGGCTGATTTAGTTTAATAGAATAACCAATTAATTCTAAAAACTTGGAAGTCAAAAGGTTTCTTAATAAAACCATTTCCCTATCCACTTGAACTAGCGGGGTGAATCTACAAACTTTTACATCAATCACTTTTCACACCCAAATTCGATTAGCAAAGTCTATAAAACCCCGCGGAGTTGGTCCCCCTGGTAACTATCGATGGCCGCGTTACGGCGCGAGGGCGGCGTTTACTGGCGTTTGATGGAGTCTCGGACACTTTACGACTGTGTGGTCACTGAGTGGGACAAGCGTGATTTTACCACATTTTACTATCAGTTGATGGGGTGATAAGTTTTATTTGGTTAAGGAAGCGTTCCTTATTACCAGTGATTGATACAGATAAGGCATATTGGAGCTCTGGTCTACTCGGTAAAACCATATTGATTTGGGCATGTGTTCGTGTTGTTTTTACCTCAGGCGCTAATAACTAACAAATAAATTCGAGCTATCGTAACGTTGACAATACGAAAGCAATAATGATTTACCGAGTAGAAGAGCCTCTGTTAATATTTAACTCCCCCATTTAACTCACGCGCGAACGAACATGTGTTGCATGCGTCACAATGAGTTCTATGAGGATTTCATATAATTGACATTTTTTTTTGTCTCGAACCACAATGTTACGTGTAGGTACATATTCAATTAATATGATTTAGTTTAGTAAATAATTTAAAAATAGTGTTATTGATCAAGTGTCACAGACTTGGGCTCATTGCATTTTTTTTTATGGCTCTGATAAGGCAAACAAGCACACAGACCACAGATAAGTGGAAACTGTGACCCTTAGGCATTCGCATTCATAAGACTGCAATCCTAAGACTGCAATTACGTTGCCAACCCAGAGGACTAAGATGGAATGCCCCTATGCTAGTCATTACGCCGACTGTCTTATCCCCAAACCGGAACACAACAATGCGAACACTGCTGTTTGGCGGTAGGTTAATGGATAAGATGGTCGTAGCGATCCGGACAGACCCTGCACAAGTTCCTACCACCCGCAAAAATAATACAATACAGTTATACTAGTACGGAATTGATGGAGTGTGAAACCTCCTCGTCCGTTCAAACATCATTAATGAACCCACTACAAAACAAATGAAACGTCATGACTAACACTGTTACTGCCTGTCCCGTGGGGCCCAGCCCTAGCTACAAACACCAACCAAACCAAAATCAACTCAAAAACTATTTCAAAAAAGCGCATTCTCGATCGCTACACGTTAATAACTTATTAGCCAAATTGCACTTTATGTTCTCAGCAATAAGGGGCACAATTTTCAAAGTGACAGGCACGACGATCGCAGATCAGCCTCATTCAAGTCGGACACGTAGCTTGTTTGTTATTTTACAAGTCTTTATGTTTTTTTCTAGTTCTGGGCAGTTTTAACGACGTCTCGGGCCGCTGCTTTTCTGGAAAGTTCGTGGATTCACCCTGTACGCGACGTTTAGCTATTGATTTTCCTACATCAAGAAACATTTTGAAGGGTAGGACTATAAAAGTTCAAAGCTGATAGACTCGGTATCCCCGAAGGATCCAATGTTATTATTGATGGCGTGTTTCACATTATAAAAGGCCAGCTTGCAAAACAAATCGTTTTCGATCTTAATCACAACTTGATATTTCTGCCTACTTTAGATGACTTTGCTATACGTCTGTTTGTCTGCCAACACCCTTTATTCTATGCGTGGCTTCTAAAATAAACGTTAAACTACAGCAGGACTCTTTGACGGTCCTACGTTCTATACACTTAAATAAATAAAACGTAGGTGCGGATCCCGCGGTACTCGAGTCCGACTCGCACTTGACCAGTATTTATTACCTGTCCTGTTTATAAAGGAAAGTCTCATCACTCATCATTGGTCACATTACTGCCCTTTTTAAGTCTTAAAACTCTTGTAAGGTACATTTCAAAGCTACTTCACATTTATAATAATAACTTGGAGATCTAAAAAGGGAATCTCAAAGACAGATACAAAGCTCTGGCATGCAAATGTCCTCGACTCAGACGATTCTCAGTCGATAAAAGTGCGGAATCGAATCAGGGCGGGTGCATAACTGAGTTACGCTCCCGGCTCGAGTGCAGCGAGGAGGTTATACGTATACACTAGTAGACTGGGAAGTTGGGGATATTACAATTTAATTATGAACAGTGAGTTTTAGAATCCATTGCTTAATATGCCTTGATTTACTGTCTAAATTACAAGTATATTTGTTAGATTTCAAAGAGAACACAGTGTCTTTCGTTAAAGTAACAAGTCAATAAACAAGCATTTAAAACCTCACTATAACTATTGATATGTCGTGAGTGTTAAGAAAATATATCTCATCATCATCATCATCATCATTTCAGCCTATTGCAGTCCACTGCTGGACGTAAGCGTCCCTCAGGGTTCGCCACAAGGCCCGATCTCCCGTTTTCGCCATCCAGTCACCACCAGCCACTTTTTTCAGGTCGTCGGTCCATCTGGCTGGAGGGCGTCCTACGCTACGCTTGCCGAGCCGTGGTCTCCACTCGAGAACCCGTCTACTCCACCGATCATCGGTTCTGCGACAGATGTGACCAGCCCACTGCCACTTCAGTCTGCTACACTTCTGAACTACGTCAGAAAAATAATCAGAAAATATATCTATCATTATTTAAATTTAAATATTTTACTCTGTCACATGTGAAATAGACTAACATATATCTGTGCCTCCTGTGACAAGTGATACAACTCGAGTTGTAGCAAAATGCGGTTTTTTTCATGAATCAACTTTAAAAAAAAATACGCATCTTTTGCTCCAACTCCCGTGTTCCTAGGCCTTCTAGTTCCCAAGATACATTCGTGTAAAATGATACAATTAACCACTTTTTTTCCAATTTTGAGTGTTTAATGCTATTTCTCTAGTTAAAACACTCAAAAAAATAACAATAAAATTTTTTTTTGTGCCTAGTGATATATCTAAAATTGTATTATTAATCACGATTTTCATTTACCTTTAAAAATCGTGTTTTTTGATATAACTTGAGTTGTATCATTTGTCACCAGAGTTTTCCGTTCTTCTTAAGAAAGATTACTTATTAAATTCCCTACACCTTATTAAAAAAAGTTGTATCAATCATCACCAAACCTCCTTTTTTACACTTTTATGTGTTAAATAATACAATTCGAGCTGTATCATCTTACACGAGCTAAATGGAGCTCAATCTGAAATGTAAAATAATACATAAAGTACGTTTCTCCGAATATCTCAAAATCTATACTAGTTATCAATATTTTTGTGAAACCATGTAATAAAGTCATATTATATGATATAAAAAGCAGCAGCAATTTTAAAAAAAATATATTCATGTAAGAGCAGTATTTTTTTTAAACTTGTTTTCGCTCTCCTGTAAAATCGTGTTTTTCGAGTTGTATCACTTGTCACAGGAGGCACAGATATACACTCGAAAAACATAACCATCCACACAACACCCAATCGATATTTAAGACTTCTAACACACAGCTATTAACAGTCTACCTACACCTTATAAACGTCACCGGTTTTCCGCACTGACGAGCAAGGAGCAGGTACCTAATTTGATGTGTACCGTGTCGTGTTCTTAACCTGTATGTATGTATGTGTGGTTTTATGATAGATGGTCCCCTGATATTTATTTATAATTTATTCATATATCAGGAGTAAGAATAGACAGTGCTTATTTCCTAAACTTTACGCATGTTCATTCAAACACCTATTCCCATGTCACTCGCGCAGGAATGCACATGCATTGGGTTAAGGTTGATACGCACTGCCGTTGCCAATCCGATATATTAATAAATTGTAAATAAATATCAAGGAACAATCAGTAGGATTAGGAGCTTGATATAAGTATGTTTAGTTTTAAAACCGGGCATTAAAAATAGCAGTAAATAAACCGATCAGCTCCAACAAAAACCGCTTAAACATTTTCATATCCCTCTTATACATATTCATACCTCATTCACGCCACAATTTCACAAAAACAATAAATTTTACAGCATCTTTTTACAAGAGCGTTGTTGGATCAGGCCAGTGGGGGTATTCTTCCTCTCTTCTACCCTATGGTTTAGCTCTATACTAGCTGAACTAACCCTCCTGACTGCAAATCCGTTACCAACCCTGACGATATTTATTTATTTACTTTTCGGCGAGCCATATTTGGGCACATAATAGAAACAGAGTGTGGCTGATATGGATACATTTACAATTTCCACGCAGGTAAGGCTCAAGTGTCTTGTGGTGGTAGGATTCAGCAGAGTCCAGTCGGACAGCTACAACCATCTTAATCTTTCACCTACCGACAAGCAGTATTGTTGTGTTTCAGGGTACTCGGACAGGCTCCATTTTAGTCTTCAGGGTTGGCAACGTATTAGCAGTTTTAAGATTGATTCTAGACTTGATTTTGTAAATTCCGATCCTACTTAAATATCAAGGATAAGAATAAGAATAAGAATAAGAATAAGATTCATTTATTGTCAGAAACTGTGTACATTAGGTCACATAATAATAAAAGGTCCAACAGTTTGCCCATTTCGGGCGCACAATAGCAAGTAAACATGTTATATTAAAACAGTCTTAACCAGGTATACATCTGAAATATTCATTTAAATTATATAAAGTTTTCATTGATAACCATTTTTAAGCTTTGTCTTAAATCTACTCCCATCTAGCGATTTAATATGTTCAGGCAAATGGCTAAAAATGTAATTCCAGATACATATGCGCTCTTAATGAGTATAAAGCTGGAAGGTCTAACTCTACATGATACATCGTATTTATATTGGGATCGGATATTATTTTTAAAGCCTCATTTTTTTTATAAAAAAATCATTTTTGTCTTTAACAAATAAACAAATTTGTAGTATATAGATGCATGTCAGAGTTAATATTTCGTTATCTTTAAAAATGTCTTTTAGGGATTGCATATTCCTGAGCTTAAATATAATTCTCATACATCTTCAAATGGACTGTGTGTTCATTACCCTTCTTCACACGTTAAAAAAAACCAGTTCGACCGAGCGTACGTTAGAGATAATAAGACCGATCGCGGGACACTCGTGAAACCTCATAACTTTTTTAATACCAACTTTCTCATCATAAAGGGCGTTGTGATCGCGCCATGCATAATATTTGGGCGGCAGATTCAGTGGCGAAGGTTCTGATGGAATATGCGGAGGTTAATCAAGAGCTTGCTGGGCTTCCATTATTAACACGGGGAGGGTTTGCTGATATTTTAGGGGATGTATTCAAAATGTTCTAAGGATTTTGGCTTAGTTACTATGGTGATTGGTTATTCAATATCCGATACATTTAAGGGGCGTATATTAAAAAGTTAATTTAGTTACCTGTCGGAAAATAAGTGCTTAGTACCTAGATAGGTAGTTACTTTTTTGTAGAATTTAATTGAATGTGAATTTATATATATATATACGTTCTGATTAATATGTATGACATGTAGCGCACATGTATACTCGCATTGCTCAAATAACATTATATAAATAAGTTTACTACAAAAACAAAAACATCAAGACGGTCACGCCTTCATCCCAGAGTGCGGTAGGCAGAGCTACAGAATTACCAACTCTAACTTGTTGTTGATTCTGTAACCACATCTTGCACAAACAGGTCAAGTTGTTTACCAGTGTATATTAGTGACAGGTTGCAAGCCCATCGCCTTTAAATACTACAAGCCTTTGATCCCTTAGCCGCCTCTTACGACTTCCACAGGAAAGCATGGAGTGGCACTACTCTAGCTGTTAAATTCGATAAGGTAAAATTACATGTTTCAGAGAAGGTCTATTTGATGCTAAATCAATGAGCACAACTATGCATTTGTCGCTCAATGTTCGCAGAAATATGCCAGCTATGTTTCCCCACTCATTCAAATTACTCATTTCAATATGTTTAAAGCAAAACCTTAAGTATAAAGGTAGTTTCCCGATGAACATTTTGATAATACCGACATTCCCCCAACTAGATGTGTATTTTAAACAATATCAACTTCCTCGTTTTTTTTGTCGATCATTATAAACTACTACACTATTTGCTAATGCTCTCATCTACAACAAGCCCATATGGCAAATGGTAACAAGAACTTGAGCTACTTACACCCAATTTACAGCATGTAAAGTGAGAAAATGGCCGGTGGTGAGCCAGGGCCGGGTTCGCTTCCCGGCAAAAACTGAAGGGTAGTAAGCGGGGCGCTGTGACACGCCTCATAGGGGCTAGAAAAACCTCATTTCCGTGGCGTTATATTTTCTTGTCCATACTGCCATGATATTGTATGAAAAAATGAAGGACAGTTCGTTGACGAGGACCGTGGCCATTAAATTGACTTAAACATTAAAACTAATACTTATTAATTGCTTGATTAAATCTAACTTGCATTATTTATAAGTTAAAATAAAAACTTTGGAATCCAAGTTCAAATGAATTAACGGACACGTTCTGAATGCGTTGCTGTTTTTATAAAATAAAAAATCGTCTCAAATACATATTATAAATCAAATAACTTGTAAAAAAAATGTGTAGAAAAATATAATCAGTAAATTCTATTTCAAAATGTTTTTTATGGCGAATCATTGTTATCGGCATAGCAATAAAAATACTGAGTTAACTTTAGAAAAACTCTACTCTCACGTCAAACTCTTTTTCCCCGAGCTATATTGAAATATCTGTCTTCTATGAGCTGTGCAGCGATAGATTTCGCGAGTGAGTTAATCAGCTCGCGCTAGATTAGCTGCATACGCGCGGCAACCGACCGCTTTATACAGCTAGCTGGTATTGCGGCCGTGTCGACTAGCGGCCATGTCCACTAGATTAATTTATTGTTCAACGCTGCTGGCAGACAAAGCATTAGGTATTTAAACCTGATGGTATGAGATAGTTATCTAGTGGTTTAGGGTTGTCTCACGTTCGTAAGGTACAGAGATGTCCAGCACGCAGTGCTGTGATAGACGATGTTCCTACAGTGAGTAAAAACATGAAAAATCAGCACACCAAAGGCTGTCCAAGAGAACTATCTGTATAAGAAAATACAAGATTAAGCCAGTCTAATGCTGCATTTTTTTTTCTTACCTTAACTGATGAGTACCTAACTTCGAAACCCTTGTCGTGGTTATAATGACAGGGTTCTAAGCTCATTTATTATGGCACCATCGACTAACAGACCATCAGCCAATATCGAAATGTTAGTGTATCGGAGGTATTAACATTAACACACACTATCAAGTAAAACCTAATTGTTTTTGACATGTTATCGTGTCTTTATCTTTGTCTTTTTGACAGATCTCATCAACTTGACAGTAAAGGTGGCCAAATTAGAAACAATAAGATAACTTGTCGCAGACATTTGCAACGTCAAAAGATGGCGGATGTGTAATTTGTTTTATTTTTTATTTTTGTGTATTTAGGTGTTCAAAGTTATTTTCTGTTAGTGATTTGTACTTTTAATGCCTTTGTGTTGCACAGTGATAGAAGACTTGGACTTATTTCGTGTATCTGGCATCTTACTTCCCGTTTCAAGTGGACTCGCAGTGGTACAGAGGTTAAAACTATCTTGGTCTCTTTCCTACACATCACCGTACAACGTTGCCTCCAACCTTCCTAGAGAAAATTGGATTGTGTTTTATTGCTATATTGATTTATACTTATATATACTTGACACTGGCGAAATAACTTCATTGTGGAAACGCCATATTCCCGCGGTAGTAGCTGTTCAAGTCGCCGAGAGGCAAAGAAAAAAAAAAAAAAAAAAAAACTTGTCAAAAGAAAATACCTAGGTTTTACAATTAGGTATAGAGTCCCGAGTTTGTCTTCAGGTTTTTAGCGCACGTTTTGATTGCACACTAAAACAGCATGTAGCGTATATGCCAAGTTATAATGTGGTAACAACTTGTTTTTTTTTAAACCATAAATTGCTAAAAGGGCTTGTAAAGCGATTTGAGTACTCGTTCACTCAGCTTTAGGCGAACACGCGTCGGCAAATAGAAAACTTTTTCGATACAAATTGGAAGCTCATACTAGAACTTTTAGCGTCCTGCGGCGTGCAATCCAAACACGGTTTAAACTTTAATAAAAGCTTTTACTGGACAGACTAGCTTTTTTTCATACATTTGTATTTTCTAGTTGGTATTGACAGAGCTTTGACGAGTGTTTTAAATAGCGTTATGACATTTACTTTGAACAATAAAGTTACAACTACCAACTGAAAGTATCGTAGCAATTTGACGGGAAATATTGTTAAATTTCGATAATTTGCATTCACTCGCGTGTTTAGTTGCATGAGATTTATTTACCAGTGATATTTCTGAATCTTAATCTTCAAACTAAATAAAACTCCTTGGTTTTGACGTAGATAATATAACAATAAGGGACTCTATTCTACTCTATAACCATATGGCTTTTGTCATGTATTGTTTTTAAGCCAGCTGCCACTACTGTCAAGTAAATAAGAGATATCATACTGGGCATTTGCAACGTTAAAATATGGCGGATGTGTAATTTGTTTTAGTTTTGCATTTTTGTGTATTTAGGTATTCCAAGTTCTTTTCTGATAGTGATTTGTGTTTTTTATGCCTTAGTGTTGCACAGTAATAGAAGACTTGGACTTATTTCTCGTTCGATCTCGATCTTACTTCTCGTTTCATGTGGGCCCGCAGTGGTACAGAGGTTAAAACTATCTTGACCTCTGTACTACAAATCAATGTACAACGCTGCCCCCAATCTTCCTGGAGAAGATCGACACTGGCGAAATCACTTCATTGTGGAAACGCCACATCCCCGCGGTAGTAGCTGTTGAAGTCGCCTCGGGGCAAAGAAGAAGAAGAAGAGATATCATAGCGTTGGCAATACGATTACATATCAAAAGCAATATGATTTTAAAACGTATAATAGAAGCACAGACTTTCAATACAACAAACCATTGCTTTATCTTAGCTTAGCTTAAAAGTTTTGAATATACATACTCGTACTATATGATAAGTTATACACTATGTAAGCGTACCCAACCAAGTTTAAGCAGCGCTCGAACATCGCCGCGGTGGTGTATCAGATTAAATCTTAGCCTTGCACCTATTAGTTTAAACCAGATACTACGATAGATAATCTTAGCGTTTGAAATTAATTTTGGTAACAGGGTCAAAGCGGGTGATCTGAATGGCCAGTAAAACTGCGAATAGCGCGACCCATGATCACCTATTATAACACCGGAGGAATTAAGCTGCCGTGTACATGCTAAAAAATCTATAGCTCATTTTCAACAGTTTCTTACAGTAGGTGGGATGAGCTCCGCGATTCACAGGGACTTTGCTTTGTATAAAAGTTGTAAAGACACACACGGTGGTCCAGCTACATATCTACAATGAGATTAAAAAAAGGCGTTGTACGATGGTTGAACTTAGCAAGCGCCATTACATTTCATTAGCACATCTTGCAGTAGTACTAGCTCTTATTTTCAATGCATTAAAAGGTTTGTTAACAATATCTATTATTTATATAAAAGCAAGATGGTTTAAAACTTAAAACCGAGTGGAATACAAGCCCAAGTATTGTATCGATCCAAATGATTCTTTGGAACACTCCACGATAATTGCAGTACAAGGTATAAATTATCCAAGATCCGTTATAGGAAAATGAATTAGGAGTGCAGTCTTTGGGTCGAGTAGTAGATCCAACACAACAATCATACAAACAAACAAAAGTTTAACAAAACTGCACCACCTACTACAATTTTCTGATTTGCCCAACCTTTTGCTTTCGATTTTTTATTTTCGTGCAATAAAATATTAATAAATAAATGATTTATACCAATTGCGATAGTCATTTATTTCGCGTACGCGTGTAACAAAGACACGCAAAACCGAAGAAATTCGGCAATATCGTTGACTGTTTACCATCTCAAGTTTCATAAAACCGGTAAATATTCCCTGAAGATTAGACCCTGAGGGCTGAAACGAGGTCCTGTTTGCCCGCACCAATATCACGGCCGAGCGCCCGGCGGTATTTGCTCGCCGAATATAACATGCTCTAACATGGCTTACTATTACGCGTATTGCTTTGCGTCTGCAATGGACCCGAAAGACAAGGATCGCGATGAGTAAATATTTAATAGAACGATATGGCTAGTAAGATTGTTTTTTTCAAAATTAAGAGTTTTCAAAATTTCCAGAGTGTTTTTTCTCGCACTAAGAAGGCAAAAGAACACACAAGCCACATAGACATTTTCAATATCAAGATCTCAAACTTACGATGACAATCTCAACAAGCAAATGCGTTGCCAACCCTGAGGACTTAGAATGCTAGTCATTTCACCGGTCGTCTTACTCTGACACCAGAACACCACAGTGCGCACACTGCTAATTGGCGGCAGGTTGAAGGGTAAGATGGTGGTAGCGATCGGACCCACCCTGCACAAGGTCCTCCCACCCCTTTAAAACTGCGGCTGCGGCTGAGAAAATCTCTATTTATACTTTAAAAATTGTTCTTGTTGAATGAATGGTTTTTTCTATGAAACTTATTTCTACTTTGCTGTACAGTCACCAGCAACAATAGACTAGAGATAACTATACGTATATAAGAGCGTGACAGATATTTTTGCGCCCAATGTAGGATAATATTTTATTGCTGATGACTGTAGTAGATATTGGCAGTCTTTATCAGCCAACCAAATTCATCAAAGAAATCAGAAATCCAACAGTTTCGAATGAATATTGATACTGTAAAAACAAGAGTGTTAAACCAGGAGTCTACATATTAAGAATCGTACAAAACCATACACATACTTAAATATGTAGACATCAAAAAGTTGTGCAGAATTCTCGCTCGAATTCGTTACTTCAGTCGTTTACTTAAATGTAGATGCTCGTTTAGACTTACTGATGGCTTGGGAGCGAGAAACGGGGTCGGGACTCCGATTAAAGTAGTGAAGTCCTGAGGTACCACCTTTATTATAATAAAGCCATCGCTATGCGGGAGTTTGTCATAGTGTTTCAAACTTTAAACTATGCAAAGACTTTTAGGGCATCCGAGCAAATCGAGCTCAATCGCTCGAGCGACAACACCGCTTAACATATTCAGTAGAAGCGCTGCCAAATGCGCGGTTCGATGCTCTAATTTCATTCAAGTTTTACCGCTCAGCGCTGCGCACAGCGCATAGTTCGCTTTATTCGCTTATTTCCATAACCGGCTAAACGAGTTGTCGAGTTACCAACGAATTGTCTCTGCGTGAAATTGACCGTTTCTGTCGCTTCTTTGTTCAAATAGAATTAAATTGACTTGGCTAGGAGCACTCCCGAGCATGATTTCAGTGCTGTATTATAAAGTTTGAACAACTGGCTACTCGCTATTTTAACTCTCCTATATATTTCCATGCTATTCCTTGAGCAGAATTTAAAAAATCTTGCTAAAAGCTTTCTAAACTAAGTTTTGTTTTTATATTTTACTTAACTGTATCTGTTTCAGCCATCTTTCCATTTTTTGTGGTATCAGTATTTAAAGCCATCCATTGTTTAGAATTTATAATGTTTCACTGTTTTATAAACGTCTCCTCTGAGACCGACCATCCATGGTACGTGAACTATTTATTACGTTTCTACAATTCAAAGTACATTTCATAAACCGGAAACTCCCCGAGACGGTCAGTATCGCAGCACTAATTATTCATTTCAAGTATCTAATTTAATAAATGATCCTTCCCCGAGGAGCCATTTAATCCGCTGCCAGCTACGCGTCTCCTCGGGTCACCTCCTGGAATATTAACCCTCCTAAGACCTCACTTTAAATTCCCCATACTAAAATGACCCATTCCCGTGTTCTTGGTACTGAAATTATTAAACGTACACCAACATATCACTTCAATTGCACTATACCCTAACATGAAGCTATAAAGTTCTCTATCGTTTAATCGAAATGTACATGCAATTCTGTATGATAAACTAGTTGCATATTTCAAAGTGCAAGCAAAGTTATCTATGCGATCTAAGTAGCTTTTATACCAAAGGATTAAAGCTTAGTTTAAAGGTTGGTGGTGCCAAGGGTTATTAAGGTTCAGTGACCAGGCTTTGTGGCGGTCAGCGACAATAAGAGAACAGCGCCATCTGTCCGCCGTCGACGTGAAATTTTGATTAGGATTATAATGCTCATCAAGGGCTTTTTACGCTTTTGGCAGGAAATCAGGAAGTGCAGTCCGTTATGTGTGCAAATACTCATTTTGAACGCTTTTTTTAGGATGTCAAAGCGGAGTTTTTTTAGTACAAAGTCGTTATCCACGTCCGTCTGTCCGTTTGGCCGCTTACTTTTTCTTTACTACGCAACAGAGTTTGATGTCGAATTAACTACTTATTATTTAGTGAATTTCTTCCAGAAGGATGTAGTGTATACGGCCGATAGTAAATATTAAAATGCAAATTCCTCTAAGAAAATATAAGATTTTATCGTATCCCTCAGGTATTTATAGAAGACATTTTGTATAATTACGTCTACATAGATGTTAGACAAAGATTTGCATCTAATGATTTACTTAAGGCAAAATTTCAAACGGATGAAATACTGTATTTACACCGCTTTGGCTTTAAAGTCTAAGTCTTGAAATGTTATACTAGTAATATGTCAAAGTCTCAGAATGACCAGGTGGTAAAACGTCAACATCTTAGAATGTAATACTAGTAATACGTCTAAGTCTAACATTGTGGAATGCGATAAATGATTGAGTATTGAGTATTGAGTACGTCTCAGAATTACCAGGTAGTACAACACCATCATCTTTTAAAGTCAAAGTCTTGTAATGTCAAGCTGCCAAGATCGTAGAATATCAGAGTAGTAAATTTGACCTTGTAAGACCTTGATGTTTTACGACCTTGACGTTGTAAGACCTTGACGTTGTGAGACCTTCACGTTGTACGACCTTGACGTTGTGAGACCTTCACGATGTACGACCTTGACGTTGTGAGACCTTCACATTGTACGACCTTGACGTTGTAAGCCCTTGATGTTGTGAGACCTTGACGTTGCACGACCATGACGTTGTAAGACCTTGACGTTGCACGACCATGTTGTTGGAAGACCTTGATACTGTATGACCTTGACGTTGTACGACCTTGACGTTGTAAGACCTTGATGCTCTAAGACCTTGACATTACACGATAAGGACGTTTCAAGATTTGGTCGTCGTTCTATCTTGAAATAATTTAAGCACATGCCATTTCAAGACTTTGATTTTAAACGCCGAAGCGATTTTTACGTAACAAGGTATCGAAAAGCGTCTAATTTTTATATTTATTTAAGATTGTGCAATACGCAAAATAGTAATAGAATTATAAAGCTGACTTATTTTATTAGATCGCCGATTTTTACGTAACGTGGCGTAGATGTTGTACATACTAGAAGATTTACCTTTTCTTCTAGTAATCTTTTCTTTTGTAGGTATCATAACTTACTCGTGCATATCAGTAAGGTACAGTAAATATTTCTAAATTTGTACACGATTCAAGAATTATACCTGCTGCTGCTGCTGCTCATCTCTAAAATACTCGATATTCATGATTTAAAATTAAGATTAGGCATTCTAGTCAGTTGCAGTACATGTGATACGTAGTTAGACAGAAATAGCCTAACTCGATTCCGAGACTGACTTCTTTTAAAGCGTTCGTAAAAGGTAATCAAATTCCTTCACACTACATTGGTCCAGTCGAATGGAACTCAAAAGGAAGTGTCGGCTAACGCAATCAACCGGCAGGTGGCGGTGGCGTCTCCGTCGATGCATTTACACGCTGTGGAGGAAATACATTTACACTCTGTGGAGTGGAAATCTAATTCCATGGTAAAGTGTACTACTGAAACGAGTGCGATCTAAATTTTATTTGTTGCAAAAATGATTCTTTACACGTAGATAATGCTATGATGCATGGCCGATAAGAAGTCAACACTGACACTTGTCACTGAAGTAATGCCACTTAGAAAAATATTACTCGCAGCATGGATGAATGAGGAAATAGACGAACGGGGAAATGGACGAACCGGGAAATAGACGAATGAGGAAATGGACTAAAAGAGAAATAGACGAAAGATGAAATGGACGAACCGTGAAATAGACGAATGAGGAAATGGACTAACAGGGAAATAGACGAAAGAGGAAAATGACGAACGAGGACGGAGTAGACGAACGGGGAAATGGACGAATGGTGCAGAATTGGTCATAGGGTGTCATAGCAGTATAATTTATAACCTAGTCTAAATAATAAATCAAATAAATATCCGGCGACATTGTCACACCAATTGACCTTGTCCCAAACTAAGCTCTAGGATTGTACTATGGGTACTAGACAACGATATTAATAGTTATATAGAGAAATATGACTCAGGAACAAATATTCGCGCTCATCACACAAACATCTGCCCTTACCGGGATTTGAACCCAGCACCGCTAGCTTCGTCAGCAGGGTCACTACCAACTAGGCCAGAGCGGCGTCGTCGGTCTATGGAATAAGAATAGGTTATAAAATGTACTGCTATGACAGGTGTCAGGATTGACTTCCATTCGGCCTGGGATTTGTTAGATTAGTTTGTTTTTTTAAACGGTAATCATCATCAGAAAATTACTTGAAGACTTGTAATAATTTATGGTTTAACTAATTATGAGAGATTAACCATTTCATTGTTAACTGGGGTTCGATTTTTAAATCTCAATAAGTATTTTTTTAATTAATTTACGCAGTGAATTCCTTTACGAGTGGGCGGGCACCCGATGATTTGTTTATTCAAGAAGGTAAAACCTGCACGATCTGGTAAATATCAGTAAAAAATGGTTATTTTAGTGAGCTGCAGTCACCGGATAAAACTCAAAAAATCCACTAGATCTTTAGATGCAAGAAACATTGCAATTATATGTCGCTAAACGCTTCAGCCTATTAACAATGTGCCCCCTTATCTACGTAAAAGAATTTAATTTCAAACCATAGTATGAGTACAGTAAACAAAGCGGCTAATTCTGTTTAACGTCATTATTATTATCGCGGCGCGCGAGATGGCGCGATGGGAGATAGAGCACGTTCGCTATTACTCTTTAGTGACGTAATCGCGCCCGGCAGCATCGCTTCATTCAAGGGGCTTGGCGCGGCGAGGTGTTGCGGGCAGTATCACGGCGAACAGATGGCGCTGGTGGTGTTTTAAAAACGTTAGTAAGCGTGAGTTATAACTTTCTAGCTTCTGCCCGCGACTTTGTACGCGTAGATTCTGATTCTGGTAGATCATCCAAATCCGTCCAGCCATTGCAGCGTGAAGGAGTAACAGACTCACACATGCATACGCATACGCACACGCACACGCACTCACACACACACACACACACACACACATACACACACACACACACACACAAACACACACACACACACACACACACACACACACACACACACACACACGCAGAGAGAGAGACACACATACGCACACGCACAGGTACACGCGCACACACACACACACGCACATGCGCACACGCACACGCAACCACGGTAGAACAGATTATCTAGAAAGTAGATTTATTATTCAAAAAAACGCTTCGATAACAGTATTTATTTCGGAGTTATGATGCCACATACAGACACACACGTTAAATTTACTATAACATATTATTCGTCTATTTTATTGGCGGTTAACATAAAATAAAAACAAAAACAAAGCTTTAAAAAACGCTGCTCGCTGAACAACTTTAAATACTTATACTCAAATCCTAAATGATCGTTTAAAATGAAAAACCATTACAGAAACCTAAAGATGAGTTTTAAATACCTATAAATAGTTTATAGTACATAGTTTAGTATATATAGTAGTTTGATATATCATTATCAAACTTATTGACCAGATTGCTAAAGAAAATAATGATTTCACAAAGTAAATGTTACATTGAACACCGGAATCATAATTATTTTACTACTATATTAAACTTTAAGTGAGGATTGTGTTTCAAAACGATTTTAAATCGAGATGGTTTCAGTCTTCCTAAATATGGAGCGGAATCTTCGGCGACGGCCATATTTACATATCGGCATGTGCCACGTCCCGTGGGAGCCGTAGCGGTTCACCGTAGGCTTGCAGGCTTTTACGTAGACCCGCTACGGAAGGGCACGAGGTATAGAGAAACGGAGATGAAGGTTAATGTGAAATAATTTTGGTTTATTTTTATATTTTAAGTGTTATTGTTACCGCCGGGTTATTGTATCGTTACGTCGGTCTTTTTTCTCATAGCTTTTAGTTAAAATTAAACATCTACTATTTATTAATTTAAAAATGTTCTTTTAATTTAATTTAAATCTACCAATTGATTGCTTGCGTTTTGTTGAAAAAATGAACTATTGTACTTTTAACTACAGTTTTTTCACCCTAAGGTCCGAGTACTTATTAAATATATTTTTTCAATTTTTCTTCATTAATTTACTACAATTCCTCACATAAAAATCATTTAACTATAAAAAAATCGTTCCGTCAGACATCAAAATGAAGCTGCAACCTAACGTTCTGTGTTTCTCAGATATATCTTCTTATATATAAAATTCTCGTATCACAAAGTTTGTAACAAAACTAATCCGAAATGGCTTGACCGAATCTAATGAAATTTTGCGTGTATATTCATTAGGTCTGAGAATAGGACGTAAAGTATATTTCATAAGGATTATATGAAAAAAATCATCTCATCTCTACATAGCTTAATCCTCCGTGGCAAGCTGATGGCCGCTCCAATATCGGAGATGGGTGGGCTGCACCACACGCGACCTGGATTCCTGGTGTGATCGATGTCCCTCAGACATTAATAGACAATAATAATAATAGATATTAGTATAATAGTAAGAAGTAGTATTGGTCTGCTAATACGTAGTGCTATAACTACGTTAACAGCTGCTGCTGGAGTATAACTTCTGTTAAAATGGCAGGTAAAGGTCAGTCTGCTTTTGGTTAAAATATTGTGAATCGCTGCCATTTTAAAACAAGTTATTTTAGCGTTTTTGAAGGCGGTTTTTTGTTTTTTTTGTATATTACAGTGTTTTTCAGCTACAATGAGTTCTGTGACAGCTCATATAAATACGTATTACAGTTGTTTCTTGAACTGTACATAAAAACTACATGGTACGCACCTAGCGACGCCGTTCAGGAACTTAAATAATTAATCGCCTATTTTTAAATACCTCGCATGTGACTGTAGTAAATGATTGAAATTACGAAATACGGCTGTCACAGAACTCATCGTAGCTGAAAAACACTGTAGTAAATAATGAATTCGTTTAAACCGAATGCGTCGCCCGCCAACCTAATGTAAACGCGCCATAATACCAATATCACAATGTATCCTGTGTCTGCGAATAGGTATGCATGTGTGTAGATGCTTAAATTTTTGTTATTCGATTTTTTTACCAGTATTTCAATACACATAATACTTACCAGCCTTTGCCCGCGACTTCATTCACGTAAAAGTCATTGTTTCGCGTATTTCTCGATAGTAAAATAATAAAACATAACATTACCCTCCGTCTGACTCCGAACTATAAACTATTTAGGTTCAGGTCGCTCGTTTGGGCGTTTATCAAGTAGACGGAACAAACAAACAAGCTAACAGATTTTCGTATTAGTTATATAGGTAAGAATGAGGTTAATGAGTATTTACTGGACACGAGTGTGACTCGCACTTGACCCGTTTTAAAAAAAAAAGAAGTTAAATAATTAGCATCAATCAAGCAAGCTGACTTCACATTTAGGAAAGATCGGTCCTAATGTGTCCTCTGATTGTCAAAAATATTATCTTCATCCAGCAGTCGTCACAGATAAAAAATAATCATTCAATTTTATCTAGGAAATATATTTAGTTGTGCATTCCGATAAGTTCTTTGTGATAAAACCAGCGAGATATAAGCAAGAGTGTAGTCACAACCACTTAAAAGTAGAGTTTTGATGCTCCTGCCGCCCTGTTAGATAGAAACGAAAATAATCCACAGGACACAGAGCCACAGCAGGTGAAACCGAAAACGAAACTGAAAAATAAAAATATCGGAAAATAAAACGTATTTTAAAACCAACTTAAAGAAGGATATAGTTCGCGATTCCGCTGTGATCATATATTTTCTTTACAATCATAAAATCAAAAAGTAGCACAAACAAAAAGATCTCTCCGGCGGGGAATCGAACCCCGGTCTCCCGCGTGACAGGCGGGGATACTTACCACTATACTACCGAAGACTTAGTGCAGTGGCCGAAAATAGTGTAGGTAAGATGTCATGATATAGCTCACAAACTTATTATCGGATGTTGCACACAATTCATATTTTTAAACTGAACAATTACCTATCTTATCGTGCATCCTTAATAATTTGTTCCGGTTAGTTTGGGTATATTTGATAGTTGGAATCAGTTATTTGTTTAAGGATACGGTCACTCTGTGTCAAATATATTTCCAGGTCTGCTGCGGCTGTGTGCCGTGCGCGGCCGCAATATGTAGAGTGCTCTTTATGCGCCGACACCTCGCGGCGCCCCGCCCGCGCCCGCCGAATATACGCGCCAATTACGCACTCTCCACTCTCGTATGAGTTGTTCACACTGGGAACGAGTCGAAATGACGCTCTCAATTCTGCTTAAAAAATGAAAATAGTGTTCACATTGTGACGCTTGTTAATTTGAAATGTAACATCGTTAACAACTTTATTTAAATTTTGTACCTGATATTAGTTGAACATTCCGTGTGGGTGATGAAAAATTAGAATAAAAAAGGACATCGGGACCTAAGGATCTTACAAAACATCACCTAGTTCCAAACTAAGCTCAGAGCTTGTAGGTACAAACAGCAACACGCTTAACTGTACATCGGTGGACCTTATTACAAAAGTCATAAGGTACATCGATGGATAGTTAACAGTGTCGGCAATAGTACTATGGATACTAGATGACGAAAAACATACTTACATAGAGAAATACATACTTCAATACATAGAATATCTAAGACTAAATAAAAATTAAATAATTAAAAACTTTTGAATTATTGTTACGAGACCAACGATATTGCATGATTGAAAGGGTGTATAAATAGCAGGATAGCCATTGAAAAAGTGCCCCAATTTGTATGTATTTATAAGTGTTCCACTTTTAATAGACAAACAAAACTTGGGGGTTGTGCAGCTTAAATGAAACATAAACATTTAAAAAAATAGCGTTAGTGCCGCTAAAGAAAATTGTTATACAGTTTCTTGAAAATTTGTACCTCTCTTTTTTTAAACCGAAAATAGGCAGGAGGGCTGTTGCGGGTGGTAGGATCTTGTGTAGGTTCCGTCCGGATTGCTACCACCATCTTATCCATTAACCTACCGCCAAACAGCAGTGTTCGCATTGTTGTGTTCAAGTTTGGGGATAAGACAGCCGGTGTGATGACTAGCATAGAGGCATTCCATCTTAGTCCTCAGGGTTGGCAACGCATTTGCAGTCTTAGGCTTGCAGTCTTGTGAATGCGAATGACTATGGGTCACAGTTTCCACTTACCATCAGGTGGCCTGTGTGCTCGTTTGCATTCTCTATGCATAAAAAAAGAACATTCTTAGGGTTAATTTTGTGGTGTAGCAGAGAACCATTGGCTTACAATGTTGAGCCACTACAAAAACATGATGCACACATATTTAGTTTGCCTGTTAAAACGTAATTTTAGTGAGTTATAATATAACTTACATAATATTCTGAAGTATAATTCCCGAGTACTCCCGAGTTTGACCGACTACTCCCGAGGCGTTAAATAGAGGCACAGCTCGACGCAAATATTATGCAAATTGTTTCCAGTTGAGAAAAGTTCTTTTTGCCTCCACCGCGGGCTCGTTCCCGGCAAAATGTTTATTCTTTTTCATATTTATGTACAAAGAATGCTCGGGCCGTGAAACAGGCATGTAGCCGCCACTGTCCGCCTGTCCCTGAACCGATTTTTTTACCGCCAATTGTTTTATTCGTTAAATTTTGAAGGCCCCAAACAAACACACTCATTTATAATAATATACATATATTAATTTATATTAAAGGTATCGAGCATTAAGGGTAAGTGTTATACATATGTCACGCTAAATATGTTTTATTTCCCTTTGAAGAAACTTATGACAATATTAACAACCCGCATAAAATAATAATAACACAAAAAACACTTGTCTTTGAATTAGGCTGTCAAGTTTAACTTGAATTCAATTAAATATCTAAGTCATACTCTTAATTACACAAGCATAAGAAAACTGCCTAATGTTATCAGTAACTTTATTAGAATAAAAAATATAAGCTTCTTAAATAATAATCAACCACGTCCGCCCGCGGCATTCCCTATGACACCGTCTGCATTACCTCTCTAGATAGCTAGCCCAATAGTTCATCGTTTGATAGAGGTAAGCACCAGGTCAAGGCTAGACTCTCCAGAGGCGTCGAAGTTAAGTTTGATATTATGAATTTAATAATAACAATTCTGACGCTAATATTACAAAAAAAACTTCAATCGAACTTAATTAAACCTTGCAAAAACCCCGCAGAGACATTTATTAAAGCTCCTGCACGGACTTCAAATGACATGATTAACGAAAGCCCAACAAATCCAACAATACTTAATTTCCGCGTAGATCAAACCGGAAACTTTTCAAATAAATCACGCCCTCGATTATTTTTAATTACGGGGGGAGGGAGCAATTATAATTTAGCAACAGTGCTCAGGTAAAGTGTAGAAAGATTCACAAACAAGGCTCTCTTGATTGCACCCTGGAGGCTGTTTACTGAAATATGGCTGGTTTACTTGCCTGCTTAGCGCGGGAAATGGTTTTAGCTTACAAGAATTTATAACGAATGGTCATACTAGGGTAGGTAGGAAACGTAGCTCTAGCAGGACCTTTTCAATCATAAAACTCGTTTTCGAATGCTCTTTACGGTTCGAAAACGTGTTTAGAATCTATCCGTGGAGCGTACTCCTAAAACAGACTCACGTATCCAATTAATTAACGTATACTTCACTTTTACTACTCGATGACGATACGAAACTCAACTTTAATATCAATTTGGAATAAATTTTAGTTCAAGTCGTAAATAAGGACACGGGGCGCTGACCAATCTCCATCCACATTTCTCGATGACGACGTTACTTTATTGTTAATTATTCGATAAAAGGTACTCGAGGAACCCTTGTACGATGTGATAATATGATGGAAACAGTAATACATTTTTAATAGAACGATGAATAAGACTGTTTCGCTGCCAACATGTTGCATGACCCTACAACTACTATTACTTATGTTTTTAACAGGAATATTTAAATTAGGTGATAAGTAAACCTTCCGATTGACACCAACCTCGATCCATTGATTAAAAAAGATAACCGCTTTAACCACAAAATCCATTACTTAATAACTGGACTGACCAGAGATTAGCCTCATCTCACCTGATGCTAAATAGATGTAGTGATGTCTCTGTTTTAGTAGAAGCCTATTCTCTCTTGATTTCGAGACACCAAAATCATAACTGTGGAACGAATTCCCTCTGGTGGTATTTCCAACCAATTATCACATGAGTGCCTTCAAAAAATAGCTTACATTTCCCCAATTAGTCAGCAACACACCGACCACTCTTCTTGTGTTGCTGGTGTTTATGGGCGGTGATTACTTCCCATCAGGTAACCTGCACGCTGGTTTGCCTCCAGCTCTTATTAAAAAAAAAGACTAGAAATACAGACGACGGAAGCGAATTCCATTCTTGTAAAACTGTAATAACCAACTAACGTACCTACTCGTATATCAACTCGTAACGTTCCTGCTCGCTCCTGTCACAGTATTCGTAGAACGTCCGCATTTAATTGGAATTCCTGCTGTAACAAGCTAAACTTAGTTTAATAGGCGTCCTACCTTACTAGTCTGGTAGAATCCAGGCTCACTTACTGGCTGGTTTTATGTCGAACATTGCAAAAACTGATAAAATGCATAGTTTTATATATAATAAGGAACTTGGTGAATTTCACCATCTGTGGAATCGTAGCTTAGAAGGATGGAATGATTTGGACGCGGTCATAAAAAAATACAGAGAGCTAGTTTAAACAAATTTAAAGACTTTGAGCTGTAGGGTGAGGTCGAAAAGGAATCAAAAGGCAAGTTTAGCATGTGCTACAGCCGGAGCCACAGTGCTGGGGCCCGTTCCAGAAAGTGACTGTGCGATTCTGCATTCTGCACTTTGCAAATCCACGATAATGCAAGATAGAGCCTACGTGTTCCAGAAAACACTGTGCAATTTGCAAATTCTGCAAAGATTCTGTTCTTAAAACTACTTTGCTAATCCACAAATACACAATTTGCATTTAACTCTGCCTCTTTAACTCTGAAATTAACTTGTGGAACAGAAATACGTTTGAAGAGTGGGGTTTGTGGAGTACAGAGTTTCAGAGTGGCTTTCTGGAACGGGCCCCTGGTTTAAACCCTGGTGTTAGTAGTTGAGCGTCATACCTGACCTGAAGCTTACTTCGTGACATGACTATATGTTTTTTTCAGAATGCAGTTATTTTTAGGTTTTTAGGTTTGTACCTCTGTATGTGTTGTAATTTTGGTCATTGTAGCAAACCTTGGGGGCGTACTATGTCCAGTGATAGACTTCTTTTTGGTTGTAATGATAATGATGAAGACTTTACATATGTTTTGTTTACTTTGTAGAGTTTAATAAATAAATTAAATATCCGGGGACAACGTCACACCAATTGGCCTAGTACTAAGCTCTAGGCTTGTACTATGGGTACTTACTAGACAACGATATAAATACTTATATTGAGAAATATATACGCGTATGCGGGTGGTTATACCTTGTGCAGGGTCCGTCCGGATCGCTACCACCATCTTATCCAATAACCTACCGCCAAAAAGCAGTGTTCGCGTTGTTGTGTTCCGGTTTGGGGATAAGACAGCCGGTGTCATAGCATAGAGCCAGATCACTAGCCGGTACCACGCACAATGGCCCGACATACACGGGCTAAGTGCGGAAAAAGGAGTCCATCACCATAACCATAACCATAGCATAGAGCCATTCCATCTTAGTCCTCAGGGTTAGCAACGCATTTGGAGTCGTAGGCTCGCAGTCTTGTGAATGCGAATGTCAATGGGTCACAGTTTCCACTTACCATCAGGTAGCCTGTGTCACCGTTTGCCTTCTCTATGCCATACAAAACATCCAAAACATCTCAAAGCATACAAAACATCCACAACAAAGATCTGCCCAAATAAAGAGTACGTATTGTATTGTGTTGTATGTCCCCAGCTCCCCAATTCTGTCGATGTCTTTTATCGCACTCACTCATTGTAGTTAGTAGTATTCACTGGCAAAAGAACACACTAAATATATATTACTAAATACCGAAATACTCTTAACAACTTTAACAAGACATTTTGTTCCAACATTGTTTTCAAGTCAAGCATTTTTAATTTCCTGTTATAATTGCTCGCGCCACTTCCAAATCTCCATTATTACCTTTATTTACATACCAAATGTCCGACGCCATTGTCTTGTTAAAGCTGGCCGTGTCTGAATACGGATCGAATCGATATCTATTTGTCACTCTCATCGTTACATTACAAGAACGAGACAGAAAAAAGTTTTGTATGATGTACTTCGAAAAGGCTTAGTGAATTTCAAGTTTTAACAGACAAGAGTTTCAATCTTGTTCCGAGGCTTCAGATAGAGCTTGAGAAAGTTGGGAGGCTGAATGTTAAGAGATCAAAGAGCAAGACTTAAGTAAGGATTATGGGATGGGGTGCAAGCGCTATTGCCGAGCTACGTTTTGACGCTAAAGCAGTCTCATAGCGTACTCTTAAAGCGATTGGCTGAACGCCTCGGGGTCTTTAGTCCGTGCAAGTCGGACATAACCAGCCCTGACCCTCGTCGAGGCGGGTATGAGTAGGAAATTCCCTAGAGTGAAAAAAAATATTTAAACTTTTTTTTTTGTATTGAGTAATTGAAGGTCTATTTAGTTAAGAAGGCCTAACTTGACCTAGTAACACAAGGTCTAGGTTAATAAAATATAGTTTATGTATGTATATTGAAGTATTAATATAGGTATATTTCTATATCTATTTATGTAGGTATTTGAATGTATTATTGTTATTATTATTATATAAATATTTTATTTATATAGGCTTTATTGGTTAGGTAATAATGTTCTTCTAATTAAATTTGTACACTTGCTTACTCGATGCACAAACTTTCACTTTCTCAATTTCTCAAGGGTTAGCTGGAAGAGATCCCTTAAAGGGATAAGTTCGCCTTTGTACAAACTTTTCTAATAATTGTATTGTTCTCGTTTTTCTTATGTACAATAAAGTGTTTACATACATACATACATACATACAAGGAAATACGTGTCTACAATGCTGAGGCCTTATTTTACTTTAGATCTGCATATGTCCTCGTTTAGTTTTTACGCGGCCGCCGTTACTGTCGAGTACATAAGGGCCGATGGCGCCGATGCCAATACGATAACATGTCAAAAGTAACTGGGATTGTTCATATTTTTACAATGACTCTAATTCGAAAACCATTTCGAGGAAGAGGGTTTTAAAACTGTTCTGCATTATTAAGTTTTTGAAATATACATATATCTATTTCGGATATTTCGACAAAAGTATATTTAACCTTTGTTCGACTTTAGTTTTCGGCTTGTAGCCTTCCTAGGCGTATTTTACGGGTTAGGCGAAAATCGCTTGAAATAATTTTAATGCACTATTAGAATCAGTTTTTATCATTAGATATAATTTAATTGTTGTTATTTACTAGAAAATTCAATACCAAATTTAAAAAAATCGTGTCATCTATATAATGTCTGCTAAATAAATAAGGATATTAAAACAAAACTATTGGGTCAAATACAAAATTAACAAAATTGGTCTCTTAAAATTACCTATTCTTTCGAATTAGAATGTAAAAACCGTGACTATTTTTTTTGTCTATGCCAATTTCACCACCGTACAGTAATGGTTTTTCTTTTAGGATCACTTATGACAATCAAGCGACTTAAATGATATATGTGACGTGGGCACGATTTATTATAATATGGAGATGCAGGTTGCTTACCAAAGCGGTCAAATCTTACAGAATAATCGTATAAGTCGATATGCGTCGGTATGTGTAATTGTCGATAAAACAATTTGGTCATTCCCTCTGACAGTTTGATTGTTTCTATGAAAAATTCCGGTCCTTGGTAATTAAATTAGGCTACTAATAGCTCTTACGGTCGTCGTGATGCTCGTCGAACCAGAGTCCAACTAAACGCCAACAAGTATTTATTAAGCATGTGCGGCCATTGTCTACTACGTTCCTTCGTAGCGCTCGGCCAAAAGCGTAGCAGACAACAATGATAAAACAGCCTACGAAGTTTTTGTTGCTACGAGAGAAAATTACACATGAAGAGTTAAAATGACCTTGCTACGCAGTTCAGGTAGCTGACAGGGATAGATATATAGCAATTTTAAACTGGTCATTGGTACAGTCGTAGAATAATGTTACATGTAGTCCTTTTGAAACTGATATGCGTAAATCGTTCCAACAGAGGTTAAGAGACTTCTGCCTCCGGATTTCAGTAATCTAATACACACACACACACACACACGACTCGACGTGACCACGACGCCAACGACGACAATGAAGTACTTCGGGAAAGAAATTGTGTGTTGGCAAAACTTTTCATCAACATAAACCTGCATTACTATTAGATCTGTTTATAAAGGCCTAAGCATAAGCTTAATTTTAATATTATTTTGTAAGACTGTTTGTTCTTTAAAAGAAAACACTTGAAACTTGGTCGAACGATGGCATATATAAATTGTGCATGCATTTGTGCAGCAAATCAACAGTCAACACTTCGACTTCAGGAAAATGGTTTAGTTTATTAGAAATCACAATTATAATATTAAGCAATGGACGGACTCGCAATCGCAATCGTTTTCATTTTGACAGTCAGAAGGCGAGTCTGCATACAAAATGAAAACGGTGTACCGCCTTTTGGCCGAAATACGTTTGGTCGAATGTATCGTTTCGCACCTTTGTCATTTGGCAACCCACTCTTATTTCTGTACCTTCGTGTAGACCCTATAGGTTAGGTTAGGTTAGTTTTTATAAACATCCTGATTTATTTACAGTTACAGAAATAAACGTGGGTTGCCAAATGAAATAGTTGCGAAACGATACATTCAACGAAACGTTGTTTGGCGAAACGGCAGAGAACCAATGAAAACAATTGTTCCGTTTTGAAGTCGATTGCGATTGCAAGTGCGTTACGCAATAGGCCAGCAGGTAATACTTATTCACCTAAACTTGACGCATGTTCATTCATGCGTGAATGTTATAGGAATAGGTTGAATGAACATTCATCCATTTTACGTAATAAGGGCACCACTGTATCCGACCAAGAAATCCCTCTACCACTTTTGGACCTTGCAGCGCTAGAAATAAAGTCGAAAAGTAAACGAGTTTCTTGGTCGACGCCGGCGTACACTTTGACAAACCTAAAACATATTAATCCCTAAAACGGTAAGCTACAGGGTGATCCAACACCGCGGCTCACTGGATGCGAACCTGAATAAACATGAGGGAGTGCATCCGGGGTGATTTCCTCGGAGACCAGGGAGACATCTTGGAATTCCATTACGATATGGATTTGTTGCAAGTCGCTAATCTATAGGAAGTGTGAAGACAACTTTGAGGGATGATTGTTTTATAATTAGGGAATGCAAACCCGCCGTTACCTTTTAACTCGACTTAAACAGCAAAAAAACCGGTAGTTTAGTAGCTATTACCGGTAATTCAAATTTAAATAACGATTACGAACCAATTGTAATCGCATATCTTAAAAACAATTAAAATTATGATTTTGATTAATTAATTTTATTTCTGAACTAATGGACGCCAGCGACTTTGTCCGCGTTAGGGCGCGGCTCCAGGAGAAGACGAGCGGAGTGAGAGCTTGCCAACGATAGCTTAGATTCTATGGGTTAATATTGGCACAGCTTCGCTCCGCTCGTCTCCGCCTCAGTGGAGCCGCACCCTTAGAATTGCATTTCCATTATTTCCCCTTTTCTTTCTCGGGGGCTGATTTTCTAAAAAAACCCTTTCTTAGTACCCCCCTAAACTACCCAAGGAATATTCGCCGTCTGTTAGTTACTCACGGATGAGCTTCATATGTATACATCGACGAAATGTATATTTGTATAACTAACATCTGTTCCTTATACAATACACATGTTTATCTACGTGACAATTGCCGCTTATTACGAAATGTACCGTCTCAAACGGGTATAATTCATAATAAAACTATAAATTCCAGGGGCGGCCAACTTGTTCGGGATTACGGCATCCGGCAGGGGTGTCCAACCGTTCTGCAGGCGGCACACGTGCGCTGCAATTTGGAGGGTACACCGTAATGAAGTGGGGTTGCGCGCCCCTGCCCCGAGGGGATCGGGTTTGGCGCAGGCACAGCGGTGCTAGGCGCTAGCGATGATTTAATATAATATGTAAACTGCTTACGGGTACAAAACCAAAATGGTTACGTGTAGTGGTTTTTTTAACTGTTACTATAAACTTTCTGGGAAAGTAATAATACTTAACCAAATGAATAGACGTTCACAATGGTAAAACATTGGGTAATACCTAGTTAATCATTTAATTATGATTTATGTACTTATGTGAATAAGTTTTTATTCCTATTAGTTTTGAAGCATTAGTTTCTTGTTTAGCAGCAAATGTGAGTGTACAAAATAAACGTGAGTGGAAAAAGTAAGTTAGCTGCTTTTCCATCGCGCTTTCAGATATTAAAATATTAGAATGATTCATTTCGACTCACTTGATTTTGCTCAAACGATATTTTCTAGCTTTTGACAGTAATAAAGTATATTCTTAAAATTACCTTTTCACACGACTGCGACGAAGCCCAAAAGGATGGTTGTGTTTCAGCTGTATTTATGTATGTGTTATGTATGTCTCCTCGAACCTACTCAACGGGTCAACCGATTTTGATAAACAATACGTCATTAGACTCGTTTTGATGGCACGAGTGTCACCGGGTACATACAATTCTTAAAAAATCATTTCAGATTTCGGACAGTATCAAAAAATGCAATTTAATGGGATTTAAAGGTTGCTTTTTATTTATCATCATCAATTTACTAATCTTGAGTTTACCGGCTCACAAATAAACTCCATTTGTTAAACCTTAGCATATTTCTCATGATTTGGGGTCATGTCTCAAGTAGGTACTCGATTACAATAACCCAGTTTACCGTTTTTTCCCAACCGGCACAAGCAGCTTAATCATATAGCTTACCTTTAAACAGCTACCACTGGTCCACCGTCCGGTACAATCTGGAACAGAAGTGCAATTTGTAGTCGCCTCTTATTTTATTCACGCGGTGCGTGACGCGGCGTTTGCGTGTCGACGCCGGCGCGGGCGCGGGCGCGGACCTCAGGCTGACCGCACGTGCGGCCGACTGGTTTGACTCTAGACGGCACCGTCCATACGTTACTGAATTTATATAACCTAGAATCTGCCTAATCGTGTCTCCCAAACAACTTGATGATACGTCAGTCTTGTTGGCAGTGGCCTAAGAAGCTTGTGTCTCGGGTTCTAGTCGCGGTAAGAGCAGATATCTGTGTGATAAGCGCGGTTCATTTGTTTTTAATATTGGATTGGAGACTAGATTCTCTGTATTTATCTATAAGTATATTTGTCGTTTTCGCTTAGAGCTAAGTTTGGGACTAGGTGAGTATTTGTGTGAGATTGTGCAGTGATATTTAATTTATTAAAGTGGAAGCCCTTTGGTTGACGGTTTTTCAACCTAGTGAGCGGTGTCCTGCTAGACGTTATTTTAGTGTGACTGGATTCGCACACAGCGCCACGCTTTCCCACGGATTTAATGCGATCTCTTTAGTACAAAATCAAACATTACTATTTTTACCGCTGGCGGTAGTACGAGTTGTTACTCCTCGTATTCGAGTAACGCAACTTGGCTACTCTACTGATTCAGCACCGATGTAGAACACTTTGTCTTTTATCATTCTCTACGTCACGATCTGTCACAATCACTACAATATAAAACTTCCCCATTCATTCAACTTCTTAAGCATTCTAGAACTCCTTCAACTCTAGCTCAAAAACAACACCCTAACCCCAAAACCAATATTCACCATTTACAACCTCACCCTTTCAGACATAAGACCGCAAATTGCTTGTATTCACTTTGTACTTACACTCTTGTTTGTGCAGTAGAAATAAAGTCGTAAACTCATTACCGCCGGCGACGCGGCGACGTGACGATCGTCGTAAAACGATCGGGGGTTGTAAACCGATTCGGTTGTTTGTCGCAGTTTACTGTTCAACACTTCCAACTTGCTCATTAAGTTTGAGGGTGGGATAGAGCTGTTATTTACAACTTGTGTAAATGACGGACGGAGCGCGGTGCGAGATATTTATACTAAGTTAAACAAAGAAAACAACGCTTCACGCATAAAATAACTTGGTAATTTTTTTCAACTTTTTTTTTTCTTGTTTAATTATGTTTACTGATCAAAAATCAAATCAGAAATTGGCACATTATTTCAAATGAAACAATTGGCTACCATTTGTACCCATTAGTTTAGCTCAGTAGTAAACGTTTTTAGGCTGGCATGACAAACATAATGAAGATTTATTTATGCTACACATGGTGTTACGGCTTATAAGACCCGTTAGAATATTGCAAAAAAAAATACTAGTTTAATAGTGATTATTAAGAAACTACATCCATTCATCATCATCATCATCAGCCCGGGGGCGTCCACTGCTGGACAAAGGCCTCCCCCAAAGAGCGCCACAAGTCACGGTCTTGAGCCGCTTGCATCCAGCGGCTCCCCGCGATCCCAACCAGGTCGTCAGACCACCGGGTGGGAGGCCGTCCAACACTCCGTCCACCGGTGCGGGGCCGCCACTCGAGAACTTTTCTTCCCCAACGGTTATCAGTTCTCCGAGCTATGTGGCCTGCCCATTGCCACTTCAGCATGCTAACTCTCTGAGCTATGTCGGTTACCTTGGTTCTCTGGCGTATTACCGTATTACGGATCATATCGCGCAAAGAAACTCCGAGCATAGCTCTTTCCATTGCACGCTGAGTGACCCTGAGCTTATTTATGAGGCCCACATTCAGCGGCCAAGTCTCTGATCCATAAGTCATCACTGGCAACACACACTGGTCGAAGACTTTCGACTTAAGGCTCTGCGGTATTTTGGACGAGAAGATCCGCTTTAACTTTCTGAACGCTGCCCATCCGAGTTGGATTCGGCGATCGACCTCTTTCTTGAAGTTGGATTTACCTAGTTGGACAGTTTGTCCCAGGTATACGTACTGATCAACAACTTCAAGTTGAGAATTCCCCACGTGAACCGGTATTGGCAAAACGCGAACATTGGACATGACTTTCGTCTTGTCCAAGTTCATTTTCAGGCCCACCCGTTGGGAAACTCTATCGAGGTCTCCGAGCATCTTACTCAAGTCTTCTAGCGATTCTGCCATGACTACGATGTCGTCCGCGAATCGAAGGTGAGTGATGTACTCGCCGTTGATGTTGATGCCAAGTCCTTCCCAGTCCAGAAGCTTGAAGACATCTTCCAGTGCAGCGGTGAACAGTTTCGGAGATATGACATCTCCCTGTCTCACACCTTTCTGCAACTGAATCGGTTTCGAGCTCTGGTTCTGGAGCCGGACTGACATAGTGGCATTTTTGTACAAACACTTCAGCACTTCGATATATCGATAGTCGATGTGGCACCGCTGTAGTGACTCGAGCACCGCCCATGTCTCGACCGAATCGAAGGCCTTCTCATAGTCCACGAACGCTAGACATAAGGGCCGATTATACTCTTCAGTCTTCTGTATAATCTGGCGCAGCGTGTGAATGTGGTCTATGGTACTAAAGCCTTTCCGGAAACCGGCTTGTTCAGGAGGCTGGAAGTCGTCGAACCTGCGTGAGAGTCGATTTGTAATGACCCTTGAAAACAACTTATAAGCGTGGCTCAGAAGTGAGATGGGTCTGTAGTTCTTCAATAAGGTTTTATCGCCTTTCTTAAAGAACAAGACCACCACACTTCTGGTCCACGCCTCTGGAACACCGCCTTCGAGAATAGCAGAGTTAAAGAGCTTCTGGAGGACTTTAAGTATCGGCATTCCACCCGCTCTCAGAAGCTCAGCCGTAACCCCGTCGTCCCCTGGCGCCTTATTGTTCTTCAGTTGCTTCAGGGCCATTCTGATCTCGTACAGGCTGACGTCCGGGATGTCTTCGGTGTAATGTCGGGTGAGTTTGGCTCTGGGATCTGTAGCCAAACTTTCAACGGGTCGAGTTGATTTGTACAGCTGTCCGTAGAACTTCTCAACCTCACTCAAAATCTCGGCCTTGGACGAAATTACGGTGCCATTTTCGGTCTTCAGTTTCATCAACTGGGTCTGCCCAACAGACAAATCCCTAGCGAACACCTTAGAGCCCTTGTTTCGCTCGATAGCATCTTTAATACGCGAAGTATTAAAGGTGCGCAGGTCTGTCCGTAATGACTTAGAGACTTGTCTGTTAAGCCCCCTGTACTTCTGCATGTCCACTGAAGACTGCAGCCGCATTTCATTCCGTTCGTCCATGATCTTAAGAGTGTGGTCTGAGAGTTTACATCCATTGCCAACTCGAAACCCACACGATTTTTTAATGGAAAATCGAACCCGGGACCGCTGGCTTCATAGGCAGGATCACTACTGACTAGGCTACACGTCCTTGTGTCGTTAAAACTCAATTCAAACCATACACCGTTACTCCCAAACAATACACTTCCACCAAATACAAAACAAAGCACAAGAAAACCGTTTTCAACTACACTTATTAAAAGAGCCCGCGCGCCATTGTCCCGAATACGGACTCGCCAAGAAAGCCCACAAAAGGACAAGCCCAGAATGGCTATTCTCCTATTATATCAATTATTTGTTTAATTAAGTCCCGGGGACAAAAGAGTCGCTTTCACTTTTTGTTTCCGGATATTTCGTGAATAAACAGGGAGATAAGTTGCGGCTTCATTAGTGTTGCGCCGCCATTTTGTTTACAGAGGCGCAGACATTTTGAGGAAGAGCTTTTAATAGTTGTGTATTATAGACATGCTTGCCTTGTTATATTATATGTTAGTATAAAGTAATAGTACTTTATGTGACTGTACATAATGAAGGGCATTAAACACTTGTGTGATGTTATGAAACGAGCCAAAAGCTAGTTTCATAACATCACACAAGTGTTTTGATGCCTAATTATGTACAGTCACATAAACCCATATATGATAAGCCTCCATGATGCATTCAGGAGCCGTATATTATGACCGGCATCGCGGCGTTGTTCAGGGCCACTAACAGTAATTATTTTATGACGTCATTTGCTTTGGCACGGATATCAGGAGGCGTCGCCGTAATATCTATATCATCTTGATCGCTCATTTTATGGTTTAAATCCAACAAATCGAACAATTTTATACAACACAACAAATTTTAAGCGGTTATGGCGGTGATGAAAAGCTTGAAAAGTTTTCTGGCAGGTGTCATAGTTGTTTTTAATTCAGAGACAAACTATTGTCGGCTCCAACTGTCATATCGTTCGATATCTTACTTACGTGCGACATTTGTCAAATTTACCAGCAAATTGACAATCCCGACTGATATTAGAATAGAGGTCAAATCAAATTTCTTTGTTTTTCAGAGATGTTCGAAATTTGAATGTAATAATATTACCAAAATCGAACAATAATATTTTTTTACAGATAAGAAATTTGTTTTAGCGAAACGGTCTATTTTTATGGTGGTCATAATGTGCGGTTATTGAACGCATCATGGAGGGTTTATGATATTTGGACAAATAAAAAGTCAAATAACATGACAGTTCTGTTATAAGTGACTGTTTCTGTGCCAATATTTATTTATTCATTTCGACTTTTTGTGTATAAAATCAAAAAGAGTACATAGCGATTTAAATCCAAAATCGGCTCAAAAAATATAATTACAGTTATGAAATCAATTAATTATCGTATCCTCACTAATCATATAAATGCTAGAGTCAATACGGACAGTCGAGACCTTTAATTTGGAACCCACCTTAGGTCCAAAGTCAATCTGACATCCTACAACAATAAGGTTGAGTTTCCTACAAGATACAAATGACTTAACATCTCTACTGACATAGACGACTTCAAACATATTTCTCTTGAAATGGGTCACAAATTAACGAAATTCTACAACAATAAGGTTGAGTTTCCTTTAAGTTACAAATGATTTGGCATCTCTAATAACATTTACGAATTCAAGCAATTTTTTTTAATGTGTCACAAATAAACGTTCGTGACCGTACGTAATTCTTTCTGTAGGTCTGTTATACTTTCAGTTTTTTTGATATAAACTAGTAACAGTTAACTCCGAGAGAGTAGGTACGTGATGCCTGGATTGTTTTATAAAAGGATTCTACTTGGACTTGGACTTGGCCGTGGGAGTGTCATAGTGGTTGACAGGCAGATAATTCCTCAAGGCATTAAGTCCGCTAATAGTACTTACATTGTGTATTGTTCAATAAAGTTTAAATAAATAAATAGTTTAGCCAATTACGATCAGCGTTCTCTGAAATATCTGTAACCCTACAATAAAACATCACTCTCGATTAAAGTTTAACAAAAATAGAGTTTGTCGTTTATTAACTTAGGTTTACAGAAATATTTAAAGTTAGTGAACGTTAATCCGAATTGGCGCCATACTACTTCGGAGTACAGCGATACTAGTGTGCAAGTAAATTACAAGAATTTCTTCCTTCAAGAATTATTCCACCAACAACACAATTCCAATGGCAACTTTTGATTGCAGTTTTATTTCAGCAACAACCTGCATTCTTTAAAACGTAATTTCGTCATGCTACATAGAAAATACGCCCACACTAATAATTAGGGAAAATTATAGCATTACCTTGTCGTAATAAAACATATTTAATTGGAGGAAACAAATAACACGCCTTATAAACGAATAGCAAAGCTATTTGAAAAACTAAACGCTACTTTCAGAATTTAGTAATGCAGTTAATTAGGGTGAGGCTGCACTGCGCGTTGTGGCGCGTCGTGGCGCGGCGTGACGCGGCGTAGCGCGGCGTGGCAAGACGCGGCGCGGCGGAAGCAGCGAAAGAAAACGTTAATTAATGCCGTTGTGAGTAATTGGGATGGCTTACTTTGACGCGCTTACGCCTGGAGGGAAGACGAGTTGGAAAGAAAATTGTTATTCATTAAAAGAAAATAAATTTGAATGTCTTAAAATTTACAGGTATACCAAAAGGTACGGTATCTTAAAATTGACTGGTTTCTATCCGCAACATTCTCCCCTTAAGTTTTATACTTAAATTCAAAATGGTCTAGTTTTTGTTATCAAATTATTGAACTATGTGAAAAAAATACCCCCTTTCGTGTGGTTTGCTTCTTTACCAGTGCAGTGAAGGTAGACGAAATGCACCTTGTAAAGGTCAACTTCTATAGAAAATTATTGTTACAACCGAAGAATAGGTAAGAAACAGCCATTCGGACTAAATCGAATAATATTTCCAGTGCACTTTGATCATCACCCTGTTTCTTTTTGCCAAGCTTATCGAGTAGTTGTGAACCGAGCCGCGGGAAAAGAATCCTCAGCTACTAGATCACTTCTGCTTCTATAGGGTAACTAAATTTATTATTTAAGTGTGTAGGGATTACGTTTTATACTTCTTTAAAAAATCAACAGGATTTTCATTGAAGTTTAATTGAAAATCCGTGTAAGGGCGAGAAGGGTTACTCTGGCACTCCCGCCGCAAGGGTGTTTGCGATGTTTACCCTTGAAAAAGTTTAAAGGTATTCCGTCACGTGCAAGGCGCACTTCACACCTCGTCTACACACGCCCTTATAGGGCTGCCAGCGTTTTATTTGCTTGTTTGAAATAATAGAGGAAAAGTTTAAAGTCCTCTCATAATTATACCAGTAAGACGGTGACATACTCCAATGAACTGTCGGTTTCAACTTTTACCTGAGTTTCTATTCCACATTGTCTTTACTCCTATTGTTATCGTATTGTTGACGATATGATAGCTCCTATTACCTTGACAGTAAAGACAGCCTAGTCGTAAATTATACGATACGAAGCAAAAACGCAGAAGAATATAGGCAGTCTGTATAATGTTCATCTCGCTAGCCATTCAAGGGCTGGCTGACATCTGCACATAAACAACATAATGATTCCAACCCTAATCCGACGTGCTACTGGTAATCAATTTTTTACTTTATGAAAATGAATAATCAAATTCTTAATCAATTCACGCATGATCACAGGCTCGTCTAGAACGAAAGGGCAAGGGGAAAGGGGGGAACTTACATCACAATTAAGGTTCATTTTCCGAGTTTGCCCCTGCAGAAATTATGCGTCAGTAGCCCGGTATAAGAGTTACCGCACCAATCGTCAATCATCAAATACATTGACTAGACTGTTCTGATAACCCAGGCCAATCGGACAACCATCGGTTGACCTGTCTACCAATCATTCGAAATAGTTTAAGAAACCGCGTTGCCAACCCTAGCGCCATGAGCGTTGCAAATAAGCTCGTGTGTAATTAGGCTTAGAAATTACCGCCGGCTTCTCGGCGGAAAGCTCAACTTTCTACTTTTTAATATATTAAGCGGGAAACTTACGACGCTTTTGGTCCGGCGCCACGCTTGCAGCGTTAAAGCTTTTAATTAGGTGTTAATATTATGTTTGAGGTTATGTTCTGGGTAGTTACAATGACAGATTTACTGTAACTTTTTATTTTGATTTAAAGTATGTATTTAGAAATACCCTATGCACCTAAACATACGCCTAAACACGCCTAAACACGCCTATACGCCTAAACATTACCTAGCTTAATCTGAGATCTTAAAAATCTTTTTTACATGCTTGAGTTTTGCCTAATATCGGGTAGACCAAGCACTGATCGGAATTTAACGAAACTTAGCCTTAGCTAGTGGTTCTCTTGTTGTTGTCGTAATGATGTAAGTAAGTATATTCGACTAAGCTGCATCTTACTCTTTTTATTCCAGGAACTTCATTTTACAATTACAATCGCCTTTACTGCCACAAGAATACGAGCTTGTATAATAATAAGAATTAGACAAATTAGAAACGATTTCGCTTTAGAGAAAAATAATGAAGTAAATTTTATAGAAGATATAGTAGTTTTTAATAAAAAGAGATTAATGAATATTTTTTTATTACAATATAGAAAAGAGAGGCTATAGAATAATATCGATCTTTAAGATTATATATTTAATATGCAGCACAATGTAAGGTATTGCAAGAAAAAGCCGTGGAAGGCTAATGCCCGGTTCCTATATTCAAGAAACGAATCGTTTTCCTTACGGGCCGTAGCGTTATGACATTTGCTAAGTACAAAATGTGTCAAATTTTAACGAGGCGTTTGTTGAACATAGTAACCGGTCATAAATGGCTATACGCTGTACTTGTTATTTCGTCAAAAACAGGCACGACTCAATTCCTGCGACCTCAAGTCTATACGTAGATATTTAAGACCACCGCCCGGCAACACTACATGCTGACTGAACATGACGTCTCATTCCGGGAATGTCAAATTCAATCGGTCCAGTTAACGTCGGTAATTCCAGCGTCCGGGTGACGCAGGGAATGACACGTTCCGGGAATTATACGTGCAAAACAATGTTTCGGGAACGTAAGGTCAGCTGGGTACGTACGTCAACACGTTTTGCGTTTGCAAGAAAAAAGAATAACAATTATGAGATAGACATAAATACAGCAGGATACATGAAGGGGAACTTATGCCTTTAAGTGATCTCTTATAGTTAACACTTATTCCAGGCAATTCGATTTGACAGATGTTAAACAGACCATAGTTCAGTCATCGACGTACGTACAATCAACCTTAGAAGTAGCTGTACATTTTAATGGCTTGTCTCAGTATCAAAGAGGAAAATCTTATCATCTTGGTACCGGAATAAATGGCAAAGTTACAAGAATAAGTAATACCGCAGCTATTTAACGTTTTAAATAGCGAGTTCACCCCTATACAGTGTGTGGCCCAAAACCGGGGATAATATTAAAAACAGGGGCTCTATAGATCACCGGTAATTACATTATAATGGTCTTACCTAATTAAAATCAAAACTTAACTTTCAGTTTTTTTCTAACAAACTTAATCGCAAATTCAATGTAATGCAAACACCGCTAAATCTACCGCGTGTTGTCAATGGCACCCTGTACTCAGACATACCGCGTACCAAGTGACCAAGCGACGATATCGCGACGGGAAAATACATTACCTACGATTTTTAACTTTGTAGGCCGTTTTCTCCAAAATTATAGACTTTGTAATATTAGATTCTTGTGATAGTTAATTGAAGTGTTCTAAAGAATCCCCATTTAATTTTTTCGCCCCGGTTTTGGGCCACACACTGTATAGTGCAACTAACAATCGTTTGAAATTGTATGCAAGTAGTCCTAACTGCTCATGTTCATAGTTCAAAGTATTGTATGTCTCGTAAACGCTGATATATATAATTGAAAAACCAAACTGTAGCGCTTGCTAGTAGGCTTGTCAATTGCTTGAGAACACATTTTGCCCTAAATGAACATTACCTTAACATTGCAATGAATTGTAACGCACTCGCACTAGATACACATTTTGACTTTGACTTTGGCTGGATCCACGGAAGACCAGCGTCGTGACACTCCCGAGTGCCGCGACACCATGCTGAGTGGGATCAGTTTTCGCAATTGGTTACATTAAATAAATAATATAATGCATGCTTATTTGCTAAGTTACCTTAAGCTTAAGTTTTAAATATTCTACCATAACTAGGTACAGAAGGTTAGCTTTAAGAAAAATGTATCATTTTACCGAAATAAAATTATTTTCTTTCTTTCTTTCTAAATGGCTAAATCCCAAATTAATTAATCAATTAATTAATTAATTAGGTTTAATTAATAAAAACTGAAAAACCATCAGAACTCGTATTTCATTTTTTTCACCATGAGGTCGAATCTTTGGTTACTTAATAAACGTCTCTGGACCAAATCAAAAAAATGCCGGTTATTCGACCGTTTGCATCCTTAATTGGTACAGATGTACTAAAATTAGCTTAATATCTGAAATTAACTGGAATATTAATAATATCCCACTGTACATTATTGCAAATATTCCGAAACCAAAATCACGATGTAACATATTTATTCGTGGAACCCTAAAATCAATTTCAATGAAACCTCTCTCGGCATCGTAACTAAATTACGTTCAATTGGAATGAAATGAAAATGATAGTTAATATCATTTATCAATGCAATTGGACTATATGTAGATGATTTAATTTCATTCGGGAATTCAGATTGATAACGATTAAAATATTGAACTTTAGCGTCCGGAGAATCGACTGGAAAAACCAAGGGGGTTATATGACATAGCAATGCAGTTTTGTTTATGCTGAGAGAAAAGACTGAGCTATATAACTGTTTAACGTAAAATGAACGCATAGCTATGTCATAAATGTCATAATAATCCTCTCAACCTGAAATTCAGACGGATTCCTTTTTAAAATGATTGAAACAAAGCGTCAAAGAGTAGGCAGTGGCCAGCGTTATCTGACCTATCATGCAGTTAATTTACAATGCATTTAAGTGCGACGTCTCAATACCTTGGTCGTACTACGGCGAGACTTAGGGCCGTATTAATAAACTCATCTTGACTGTTAGGCCTGTCACAGGATACGTCAAAGTATACGTCAAACCATAAAACACTGTCATTTTTGACGCATCTCGAGACGAGCATTAGAGTTGAGATCATTTTATTAATACGGGCTTTAGTAACGCAGCCTCAGCCGCATTCGCTTAAACTGGATTCGTTTTTTATATATAACTAGCGACCCGCCCTCGCTTCGCTTCGGTTTATGTGAGTTTTCTGTAACCATAATTTATTATACAGAAAAACCTTCCTCTTGAATCACTCTATCTATTAAAAAAAGGCATCAAAATCCGTTGCGTAGTTTTAAAGATTTAAGCATACAAAGGGACATAGGGACAGGGAAAGCGACTTTGTTTTATACTATGTAGTGAAGAACCATTTACACTAATCGGTGACCGGAAACGCGCAGCAGTGAAATACCGAAAATCGACCTAAACATGCAATTAGCCAACTTTGCGGTGCTTAGCCAAATATTATGAAAAACGGAGAGTCAATTAAAAATTATGCTTCGAAACCCACTTTTGTTAACTTGCGTTCGCGTTAAGGGTTGTTTTAAATTTAAATTTACTAGTTCTAGGCAAGAGCGAAGTCGCACGAGCGTTGAAGATGCGTTGCCTCGTCGCGGGACGCTGTGATTTCAACAAATGGTAGTGCGACGCAGGTGTTTCAACGCATTATGTGGCATGTCGTACTAATTTATATGTGGAACAACGCAGCGGTGACGAAACAACGCACAAGCAACGCTCTTAATCAATCCTAAGTTATAAAATTTAATTATATTCAAGGCAATTCGACGCGTGTCACTATTTTTTTATTATAATGCCAACTCTTATTCTGCAAAGAAAAGTGTTTAAAAAAGGCTGAAACCACAGATAATGTTTATCCGCGCCACTTTGCGCGCCACTACACAACACCACGTACAAGCATTTTTCACACCCCATCTCCCGCACCGCTTAACCACCTCATCAGCGCTTTATAGTACCGATTAAAGCGCTGTATGTTTACGGCGCAATTTTTCGCTTATTTATGAGAGTCTCGCGTGTCGCGGGCGATACAAGCGCGTTAGCGCTTTGTTCCCGTCAAATAAATCTACGTTTACCCGCGGAATGGTGTTTTGAATGGAGTTAAGAGCAAAATGCGAACTGGTTTATTTATTTTGTGTTGGCAACAATGGCGCGAGGAGGGTATTCCGGTGAGAGGTTGTGCAGGAATGCAGGAAATATGTATGTTTGTTCTCGATCATTCGTTTTAAACTACAAAGCTACGCTTTCATAAAAGTATTCTCATTGAATTAATAATAAGTATGGGCCTCTTTGTAACTGGGTAAAACCATAATGCACTTGACGTGTAATTTATTGTTTAATAAACTCCATAGGTGTAGGATGGATCCAAATCCTACGTCTGTGTTTAAAAAAAAAGTTAAAAAAAACTTATTGAAAGCTAATAATTAATATGCCTAGCTGTTTAACTTCGGCCTAAATTATATTTATAGAACCGAACGTTTGCTTTGAGCCACGCAAGGCTTGGTTCTAATTGCTTGGTGGTATAAGAAAAGCTAATAAGCTGGTAAGTAGACAAGCATTCGTGTTTTTTCTGAATAACTCACTACTTTCTACTTATCTTTATGACTAATTCAAAATTGAGTATGTTTTCTCACAACACCACAACACTAACCTAAGTCCAAGATCGAAACCCAGCCCTTTCGCTAAATTATAAATGCACCAAACCCTGCGCAATTAAGCCCTCGGTAACCCGATCAGCCTAACACCTCTGGAACATGTCCCGGTAATGAGCTTCACGCCGTCTCCGGGAACGGAACCCGACACCCCGCGCGGCCAGTCAACCCCACTTCACCCTCCGGCGATCGCGTTGCAACTTATAAAATTTATAAGGGATATTTGAAGATGTCAGCGGTGAGAAATAAGAAACTGACGGTTGTAATTTTCTTTAAGATTCTGTTAGACCACGTGATAGTAACTGGTACCTGAGACTCATATACATTTACAATCCTATATATACTCGCATTTATGACTGCAACACTAAGACAGTAAATGCGTTGCCAACCCTGAAGACCAAGACGGAATTGCGAAATGTTAGTAATTTCCCTGGTTGTCTTATCCCCACACCTGAACACAGCAATGAGAACAATGCTGCTGTGCTGTTCGGCAGGAGGTTAAAGCATCAGGTGCCCTAGATCCTGCATAAGGTCCTACCACCACAAAAAAAAGGACAGCTAGGGATTCTTCAGCTATAAGTTAACGTTGCCATGTTAGCTTCCTACCTTGTTCAGTTTTTATCGTAAATTAGTAATCAAATGATCAGCGTTAATCGGCACCTGCTGCGGGCCAAGGTAAGGTTGTATTCTACAAAATCTATTTTCTGTTAAACAATGTAAAAATGTAGAGAATTGACACGGCGACCGACTACTGCATAGATAGCAGTAAAAGTCAACCCGCAGTAAAAGTTAACATGTTTTCTGATTTCACCATTCGTTAAAATTTCCGTATTTTGAACTTAGGCATCTAAGCACAAACGTAAGCGTCATTTACTAAAGATAAACTATCAATATAAGCGTAAAATACCGTCAGAAAAAAATAGGAGCAATTCTGCCAACGCCACCTTTCTACATTCGTACACTTACATATACTAAGTAAGTAAAGGGTGCGGAGGTGGTGCAAAATAAATGAACATAGCGCACTGCGGGACAAAAAGTACAGTTGTAGAAAAACGCGGATTTCCATTGCATATTTCCGTAATAGTGGTAAACCTGCAATCCGTGGTGGCACATAATGCGGCGTTTACGAACACGTGGCCCGCATTCGCCCGCATTTAACCAGGTTGTTTATTAAATATGAAAATATGGTTTACACTAGTCGATGAATGAATAGTGTAAATGCCCTATAATAATATGGGTTGCGGTACTTGCGGTATGCAGTCCTTCCCTCCTAACTATATGGTAGGTGTAAAGTGCCCATGCGTCCAATTTACTGAATAAAACATCTTTTATAGTCTAAATCAAAGGCTTTCAAAAATCGTTATATATGAATACTTCAGTATTGGTCTAGTTTAGGGAACCACTTCAGTTAGTTAAATTTTCAAAAAAGGATCTTCTGAACCGATTTTGAAAATTCTTTTACCAATAGAAAGCCACGTTATTTGTGAGTATCATAGGCTATATATTAACCCAAAAAAAATCCCAACGAAGTGGGCACGGGAACAGCTAGTCCGTTATAATTTCGGACTTCTCGCTAATTGGTATTCCTCATAATTTCAGCCAGTAGGTATATGAGGTATATACTCATTACATTTATTGCATTCCACATTAATTTTACAGATGTTGTTGTAATCATGGGTATACATGTACATGATGATATGTATGTGGACCCTGTTGGGCACAGCAACAATAGCAGAAATAACAGAGAAGAGGGCTTATTTCTATATTAGTATTATAATATGTTATTTATTAAGTTTAATTGCACTTTCATTAAATTATTATATCTCGGCGTTTTCCCCCGATCGCGCCCGCTGCGGCGCGCTGGGCGGACGCTCGATCCCCCGGGAATCCCCGAGGTGTCCGGGCAATCATGTAGCTTTATAATCGACAACACTTAACCGATTGCTGACGGTTGGTTTCGTTGTTACTATGTTTTGACCCTTTCTTACTTTACATCTCTTAGCAACCCTAGAGTAAGACCAAAAACCTTGTGTTTGTTCAGTATTCACGGTCCATCGCCTCGACCGATTGATTTGAAAGGTACAGAGAGATTATTTTAAGCCTGAAAATGGATACAGGATAAGATTTATCCTGTAAACTTGAATGTTGCCCAAGGGAATATTTTGTGGCGGTAGGACCTTGTGCGGGGTCCAAACGGATCGCTACCACCATCTTATCCATTAACCCACCGCCAAGACGCAGTATTTGCATTGCTGTGTTCCGGTGTGGGGATAAGGCAACCGGTACCGCAATTACTAGCATAGAGGCATTCCATCTCAGTCCTCAGGGTTTACCAACGGATCAGATGTCTTAGGATGGCAGTTCGGAGATTTCAAATGTCTATGGGTCTCAATCCCACTTACCATCAGGTGTACTGAGTGCTCGAGTGCCTTTTCATTGCAATAAAAAAAAAGAATAGCGATAGAGGACTTTTTTACACAGACCTAGACGGCGACTGAAAATGAAAATAGTATTAATTAATATATAATATTAAAATATAATATTATACCTTTATTCAAACCAAAACTTAATTTTTTATCAGAACAAATTAAAAAAAAACTGTAGTCAATGCGAGTCTTACCGTCTTACGCCTGAAGTATACTGACAAGCAACATAACATATCTAGTTTTAGTTCAGTTCCGTTTCGGTTTCGTGGTCAGCGTCAATCAGGTGTTAGTAGTGGGTATTCCGGCCGCTCTCGGTCGATGAGTGATCTTAACTACTTTGAAAGAAACCAAGATCGTACCTATATATCTAATCTAGCATAATGTGACGATGTCTTCCAAAAAATACATTTGTATTGTTATTTATAACGTTAGGAATTAATTAGGGATGCCTACTCAGTTTATGTTTTGCAAAGAAGGCAGAGCTACCGTATCACAGAACGTCAGCGAAAAGCACCGTCATCTATTTTATTCGGCCAGTCATAGTGCTTGAGACACATACTCTTTCTATTCTACTCTAATCTCATCTCTCTGCGTTATAGAATCAGAAATGATGATATCCGCAGTAGAACTAAGGGTACCGACATAGCCCGAAGAATAACTAAACTGAAGTGGCAGTCTATTTTATCGATAGACAAAAAAAGGAACAATTACGAACGCCCTTTATATGGAAAATAAAATCAGGAGTACTACGCCGTAGCTCCGTAGAAGTCGTAGCAGGCATTTATTCTACTACGAAATTTTAAGACACGTCTCGTGAAATAGATCAATTGTATAACTATTGTGTTTTATACGATACAAGCTCGAAAAACTTTAAATGCGAAAAGTATGTACCCGATTCATATAAGAATTGTAATATAATGTAAACATGGCATACGAATACATTATATTGAAATACATATTTAGGGTTAAGATCGATCTTTCCCTTACAAATAGCCTAAAGCCAACTTTTCCATTTATATATCTTTCCGGTTCCTAAGCAAGCAACGGAGGCAAACATGCACTAGTGCCGCCTCCCAGCACCGGCCGCGTGCCCCGCCGCCATGGCAACGGGGTCGACGACCCGACGCCGCGCCACTACAGCCTTTTTCATGACATTTCAATACCAATCGGAGGTAATTTGAATACATTTTGATAAGGAAGGAAGTTTGATTTACGATTATGATAAGAAACTGTAATAACTTACCTCCTGTTGTTTTTTGTATTTGAACTTTTTCCTTTGTTTTCTTTAATTTAAGCACTCAACTATTTATTAATTTAAGAATTAAACTTAATCACATACATATTTTTTTAATATCTAATCGTATACAAAATTACAGGCCACCGACTTAATCACAACCTAACCTCAACCTCTTTACTATCTTACATTACAAAGTCAACAACACTGGCCACTCATAGCGATGCCATTACAAACTGTCACATGTCATATACATAATTTAAAAAACTGAAAATGGAACAAAAACGTTCGCGTGCCCGTACATGTCATCGAATGCGGCCGCTCGGCGGCGTGGCGGAGGCACAAAGCGGCAAAATAATTTCTATACATCCTAAATCAATTGGCACACGACTTCCAACCTTGTTGTAACTGTGTTTCGAATGTGCTGTAATCAGCGGACGGCAAACTTAACTCGGCCGGGTTATACATTTCTATTCCATTTTCAAATTCTGCTGTGGAAAACTCGCTTTTCTCCTGTTCATGTAAATGCCAATTTCCTTTCTAGCTTCGATTCTCTTACGAATTCAAACCTTAATTTCGAGAAACTACAGTTGATTTTTGTGTGTGTTTTGAACTCAGACAATGCGCCACGCAATGACGTTTGCACAAAATGCGAGGGGCATAGCGGATTGTTCAGGTGCGAGGGAGGCGGGAGATCGAGGGAAGGTAATGTTGGGGTGCAGGTTCGTGCGTCTGTGAAAGTCAGGAGGCCCATAAAGAATCGATGTCGAGTCGAAGACGCCGTGCTCAAGTAGAAGGGCAAATAGACATTTATAAAGATGCAAGAAAAAAAATTGTATCACTACTTATTTATGAAGTAACATTTTTTGTGGAATTTATTCCACTAAAACAGAATAAGTAAAAAGTGAAAGTTTGTAGAAAAAGAAGAATGATACTTATGCTGTCAGGCAAATGAATGCATTTTATAATGTAAAAGCTGTTGCCCGCGACTCCGTTTACGCAGAAAAATAAAACAGCCTACGTTCATCAGGGATATTCTAGGATTCAAATGCTAAAAGTATTTTTCTTATCGGTCCAGTAGTTTTGGAGCCTATTCAATGCAAACAAACAAACAATAAAACAATCAAATCTTTCCTCTTTATCATATTTGTGAAGACTAGAATCACGTCTGAAATAAATAAACATCATCACTGTTAACAGCCCGAACAAGGTAACATATAAACCAATACTAGCGTTCCTAAGAACCTTATTAAAACTTGGATAAGATGCTTATGTCAAGACGTGTTAAAAATTGCAGGTTTTTATGGGCTGTATTAATAAACTCATCTAAGCTGAGATACCTGTCACTGTCAACAGTAAGTAAAATTGTCATTTTTGACGCATCTGCAGAACTAGTATTACAGTCGAGATCAGTTCTTAAAACGGCCCTATGACTAAACTTGATAATTAATTGACTCTTGAAATCAGCAGTTCACTTAGCTCTTAAAAACTGATCTTGAGTAAGTTGTCCGACTCAAGACAATCAATCACCATAGAAGTCTTAGAAAAATGGCATTTCAAAAGCATCTAGATTTAGGCATCATAACATACTTACTTACATGACTAGACCACCTTTCATCGTCCAGCAATGATTCAACATCAAAGTATTTGTTCCAGACCGTTATTCTAGACAGTAAAAACCATATCGCCTTTGACTTGTCATCGCATTGTCAACGTTTTGATAGCTCTTATTTCCTTGACAGTAATGGCGGCCAAGTTAAAAACGATTTCGTCTCAGGTCGAATACGATATTGTTTTTACCGTGTTGAATAGAGGCGCAGAGGTATCCAAACGTTGACCATACGATAACACGTCAAAGGCAAGTTGTGTTGTCGTTGTACCGTGTTGAAGAAAGGGCAACATCGGGCCTCTATTCCTGACGGTAATAGTACATTGTTGCCTAGGCGCGGAAAGTAGTTTTGCGGGTGGTAGGACCTTGTGCGGGGTCCGTCCGGATCGCTACCACCATCTTATCCATTAACCTACCGCCAAACAGCAGTGTTCGCATTGTTGCGTTCCGGTTTGGGGATAAGACAGCCGGTGTAATGACTAGCATAGAGGCATTCCATCTTAGTCCTCAGGGTTGGCAGCGCATTTGCAGTCTTAGGCTTGCAGTCTTGTGAATGCGAATGTCTATGGGTCACAGTTTCCACTTACCATCAGGTGGCCTGTGTGCTCGTCGGTCTTCCTGACGAGGTGGTTAGCAGGCCGAGCAATAGCGAGGCCTGCTAAAATACGAGTCAGGAAATCCTCGTTTCCGCCGAGGCATACATAATGCTTTTCTCAAACTGTGAGGAAATAATACAAATACATTTTTAAAAAGCAAGTAATTTAATTATGCAGAATGAACGAATGTTACCGACTGTCAATTGTTTTTAAATACTAACCATAATAATTGGAATGCAAATTCAAAAAGAAACACACGCACTGTGCTAAAAAAGCGAGCAGTTACCCTGGCTGATACGATAACAGATTAAAAATGGTATTGTTTTTACCGTGTTGATTAGAGGGCCTTATTAACTTGACAGCAGTAATGGCGGCTGTTTTAAAAACAATACCATAACACGTCAATAACAACATGTTTTTACCGTGGTGAAAAGAGACCTAGAACAACCGGTAGTTGTAACATTTACAAAGCAATCCGTCTGTATGCACAAAGCTAAAGAGACACTTCCGTCATAAGATGATAGCTGATTGCAGGTTAATCTAGATCGCTAGGGCTCCGGCTGGCAGGGCTGCGGGTCGCATTGTCCGATAACACTGAATCAGGGATGTCGCGAGCGTCGTACTAGGCACTGCGCGAGTGGTGAGAGGATAGCGGATGACGTCGATGATTTAAAAGGTAGACATGCCACAAAATAGGGAGCCTGCCGTTTGGCAAATGTATCGTTTCCTAACTTTTTCATCTGCCGACCTGGTACATACATTTTTCATGATTTATTTGTGTGTGTAGAACCATATAGGTATATGTTACGTAAGTTTTTATAAAATCCGGAAACATGATACGTGGCAGCCCGTGATGCCAGTTCTTTATTTATTAGGATCTGCTTTTGTACTAACACAGTGTTTACCAATTTTACGTATGTTTATAAATTAATAACAAATTATTGATTGATTTATCGGAAAGAAATGATTTTCATATTTGCTTTATGTTTAGGTATAGTGGCTCCAATAACATGCTTGGTTTAAAACTTTCCAATTGTTTTGAAATTTGTTGTTGTTGTTGATTCCTATTTTCTATTTTACGCAATATGGCGACATTTACGCGAATTTTGTTTGTAAGAATGTATAATTTCCTTTGGTGAGTTGGGTGAGTTTTAGTAGTTTGGTGAGTTTTTTGCTTGCTTCTATTTGTTAGGCACCGATTGCATAGTATTAAATAATGAGACGTACTTACCAATGACGAAAGACATAGGTTTACGAAGGTTGAAAAGTTCACAGATTATTTTATAGCTATTATTTCAAATAAACCAGCTTAAACCGCCGGTCCCTCGTCCCCCGCGGCCCGCCGCCCGTCATTCCGGATTCCCTTTGCGCGCCCTCTCCTGGAGATCTCGGCGGCCGCGAACTTCCCGATTCAACTGAAAGGCGCAAGTTCGCTTCAATATGTTGGTGCCATAGTTTTTGACTGGAGATGAGTTCTGGAAGATTCTCGGAGTTAGATTGAAGTGGAGTGGGTAGTTTTTGAGTTTGTTTTATGTATCAGATCTGTTGATGGTAAGGTAAGGTAAAATACGCAGGAAAACGGAAGTTTAACAATTAAAAATTATATAAAAAAAAACACAATGAAACTATAAGAGATATGACAGCATAAGAAAGTGTCTTGGATTTGTTAGATCAAATCCCTCAAATCGTTATAAGGAAGCAAAATTTCCGTCCGCATTTATTATACTGTGTTTTCGCCGTGGTGTTTTTTCCTTTGCGCGGTTTTGTGCGCTGCGGCCAGATTAACATAACCTAAAAGCTCCTACGTATTTCAACCTAATTAAAAGTGGGAATATTTGCTACTGGGAGTTTTGGGGAAAAATGCACATAGAAAACTCGCGTCAGAGCAAAAACATTTTTCATTCCTTAAGAATTTTCAATTCGACGTTTTCTCTGACATTCAAACTCATACAAATCTAAAGACCGCAACAGCCGGGTTACTGAAAAACCGATCCAATATTCGATATTTAAATGAAATAGGTTCAATTCTCATGTATACAAAGTCTCAATTCTCAATTCTTAATTCTTTATCCTACCGTTTTTAGTTACCTGTCAAGTCTCGTTGCCCAACCGTTTTTAGTTACCTGTCGAGAGAAAACGTCATATACCTCCCGAACTAGGCCCTCTGATTCGTCGAGGGTTCGACCTGTTGCGAACAGAAACAGGCGAATTATTGAGATGAAAGAATTATTCGGTGGCACGGAAACAGGAGCGTGACATACGATGTGTATTGAAATCTGGGAACCTAGTGAAAAAGGGTATAAGTCGACTTAACTCGTAAAAAAGGGTATATACACAAACGGAGTATACTAGACTTAAGCCTTTTGTCACTTGATCTTCAGGAGACCTATACCCTTTTTCTCTAGGACCCAAGAAATATGACACTAATTTAAAGCGGTATTTGTAAATTGTATTTTTGGTAAGTATTTTCATGTGTGTGTTACCAGTGATGACCTACGGTGCCGAGACGTGGTCTCTAACCGTTGGCCTCTTGAATAGGCTCAGAGTCACTCAGCGTGCCATGGAAAGAGCTATGCTTGGTGTCTCGCTACGAGATCGAATCAGGAACGAGGAGATACGTAGACGAACTAAAGTAACCGACATAGCCAATCGGGTTAGCAGGCTGAAGTGGCAATGGGCAGGCCACATTGCTCGAAGGACTGATGGCCGCTGGGGCAGTAGAGTTCTCGAATGGAGACCACGTACCGGCAAGCGCAGCGTAGGGCGACCCCCCGCGAGATGGACGGACGATTTGGTCAAGTCCGCGGGGACCCGCTGGATGCAGGCCGCTTCCAACCGGGTGAGGTGGAAATCTTTGGGAGAGGCCTATGTTCAGCAGTGGACGACCAATGGCTGAAATGATGAAGTATTTTCATCAAATAATTTGGCAGCAAAAACTAAGCTGTTGAATAACTAAGGTAAAATGGGTCGTAACAAATACTTCAATGGTTAGCTAAATAAATTATTGAGCGGCAAAATTATGAGTTTAGTAGTTGCGTGTGGGCAGTTACTAAATCTGAATTAGTCGGTTACAAAACATTTTTTTTGCTTATAATGAGTGACGGTTGTATGAAGTAAGGTTAGGTTGGGTTAGGTTAGGTTTGAATCAAACTTTACCAAGATAATAGTCCCCTGGAGGTTTGCCCTTTGGGCGTATATAAACAACTAACTTATCAATCCTTCGTCTTTCTTAACAGTTTTTGCTAGTGTTTTCCTAACTGCGCATTGCGCAAGTGTGAACAAGACCTGCGATTGGCTTTTTGAATGTACCTATGAATAAAATAACTCTAATGTAAGTATTTATGGTAGATGTTGGTTTTCCTTAAATAAATAAATATAATTAATAATATAAGCGGAACATTCAATGTATGTTTTCCGGTCACTGGTCAAATTCTTACTCGTAACCTTTTAACAGACTCCAGAAAAAAGCAGGTTCTCAATTCGTCTGGATCTTTTTTTAAATGTTTGTTCCCCGATTATTCCATGACCGGACTGATTTGTGTTATTTTTGTTTGACACTCATGCTCAAAATGACCAAGTTAACTGGGTTTGCACAAAATGGTATTAGACATGCTTAAAATACTTACATACGAGTACTTATTATGTTTAGAGACATAGTCGGCAAACATACTGAATAAATTAATTACTTTAACGATATAATAAATAGTACTTTACGCCTTGTGTTAGTCTTTATATGCTTGTGAATACGATTTCATTTTTCAATGTTCAACGTTTTTTTTAACTAATTAATCAATGTAAATCACCCTTCTAATTATTATAAATAGGTACTCCCAAAATCCAAAAACTCCGAAACTAATCCAACTCAATTTTCTATACCTACACTTACAACCACTTAGCAACCCGATCATAAAGATCTTTAAACCCCTAATTACCAGCCCCTAAAATTCAGCCATTTTCCCATAAAATCCATCGCAGTACCTCAAATATTCCGTCGAAAATTGACGAACGACCGAAACTCAAACAAGGGCTCAAGTGGCTTTCATTAGAAAACAAGCGTTGAGACAAAAAACGAGTGCAACCCTACCACTTCAACTCTCGCTGGAGATTTACGCATACATTGCCGCTCCAATACTGTTTGGCGTTCCGTACTGTTAACAAAGAGACCAGTGTAAGGTGTGTAGGAAACGGTGGAGTGCTAGGGTTGCCACCCTCGGCCCCCACTTCGTCGCGCCCTCCTTAAAAGCCATTAGGAGCGCCTTTGATCTGCGCCGCCGCCTCTGATTGCATCGCATCGACTGCCCACTTAAAACTATTGCTTGCTGCCGATGGACGTTGTCGCGTAGGTCGCCCGCTTTGAGGTTAGAGCATCTTCAATTTTAAAATTGTTTGAGATAAAAATAAAATGTTTTTGTGGAAATGAGAAATTTATTATTTGTCCTAACATGTTTTGTTCTATTGCATCGTGAGTTCGGATTATCAAATGATATAAATAGTATTCAGACAGACAGTCAGAAAGCCTAACCTAATGTAAATAACCTAAAATAAATTAGTATGCTTTTGAGACAAACCTCTATAAACATGTTTTATTTTCAAAACACCTGTTTAAGATTTAGAGGCCAATTGCTTCAGCTTCATGAACCTTGTCAACAGAAATACTCAATTACGAGCACGCAGCGACCTCGCCGCGAGAGCGTAACGATTTCGCCGCGAGTCCGCAGCGAGTTCGCCGCGTCTAGAGCTGGGATTTTCCCGCGAGTACGCAGCGAATCGCAAATTGCAAGTGTGATAAGGCCCTAACAAAGATTGCTCTTACATTACTATGGCTATAGTTCAGTACTCCATAAGCCAACCATCCCACATGGTCCCCATACTTCGCCCGGCAATTACGGACATGTCATATATCCCGACCCACTGTCCGACCCTCTCAGCCCTAAATGCTAATTAATTGCTGCCTTGTACCAGAACTGCCCTTTAATTAGGACGAAGTACAATTGCCCCGAGATAAAGAAAACATCCGTCATTCGGGGTAGTAGGGTAAATTTCATAATTGGTTTGTGCGGAATTACCTGGTGGAGACATTTGTCAATAAAGGGGTCACCAATGGACAGGTTTTGTCGAAATAGCATAATAAATCTGGTTAATGTCTAGTGCTTGACAAATATTGATGATAAACTACTTACATACTTAACATATTAAGATATGCCTGTGCTATTTAAAGACGAGTGTCAAATGAAAATGTATCGAGGCGAGATAATGTCACCTACCTGACCTAGCCCCAGAAAAAAACTGTTTTTTTTAACTATGTTTAACTACTGGACAACTATTCATCAATATAACAAAGCCCCCGGCCGCGCTTGTATGTTCATGACGATCTCAAGAACTACAGTAGAAACGGATTTACACCATAAGTTAGAGAATTTTTGACGGAAGGTTTTTATATAGATAAGATAAAGATAAAAAACTTGCGTCCGTGTGTATATAGAAGGGTGTGCTGAAATCAGGACACTTTGAAAATCTTTATTCAGTAAGAAGGCCCTGTAGGCACTTTTACATGTCCGAGTCTATCAGGGCTTCCCAAGAGGAGACCACTGCCGAGAAGAAGCGCCGCAAGAAACTCAACAGTCAGTAATTTTTTAAACATATTTCATATTACAATGGTACTACTTAGTCTAAGCATTATATAAAGCTATAAATATTAAATTAAATATAATATCAAATACCATACATAGTTCAGCAGAAAAACATGCCAAAAATCTTGGGAGAGAGATAGGGGGAGAAAAGGAAAGAAAAAAACACCTACTTGTGTATATAGTAAGACGGTGCAAGACGACCAAATAAAAGGTTCTCTTATTTACTTGACAGTAATGGCGGCTAACGTCAGAACAATACCATAATAGGTCAACAGCGATATCGTTTTTACCGCCTAGAATATCGGCCCTGGTTATAAAAGCGAAGCGAGAGCGAGGCGCAAGTATCTACTTAATACATGAAAAAAATCAAATACTCGGAAAAAATACTTTTCACGCCACTGCTCGGAAATGTGACGAAAGATGGTCTGTTCTTGGTCCCCAAAACAATCGATAGTTGTACATTGAATGAGCAGGCCTACTATGAATTTAAACAGACCAACTATGTTAACATTGTTGGTCTGTTCCATTGACCAATAACATCGGTCCGCTGATCACTAATTCGACCAATCAGAACACACTTTGTGCTGCATATGAAATTAAATTGGCCAATGAGAAGTCGTTTTATTTTTTTAATAATATTCATCCCTTCACGGATAGGCAAAGGAATCAGATTCCATACAGCCATATACGTCTGCTTTTAATTATCTGAAATAAAGTTTTTGTCACGGTGAGAGTCGTCAGTTTAAAAAACGCCTTATAAGATTTTTTTTATTTCCTCGCAGTAGTCGTGAAAAGCACTGTGTTAAGCCTCGGCCGAAAGTGCAATGATGGACTCGTACTTTCGAGGGCCTCCGCTACGCGTCGGCCCTCGAACTAACTCGTCCATCTATTGCTTACTTTCTAACCTCTACAACAATGTACTATATCTCACAAACATTTGCCGTTATCGACCCCGATGCCGGGAAGATAAAATCCATTCCAAAATTAATTAACATTGAGTGCTTATTTCGAGGAGATTCTCTCGTCATGAGTTATGTTCGCGTGTATTCATTATTATTTCCTTCCTACTAGTTGGTCTCTTTTCAAATCTCGTGTCACGCTACAGGAGGATTTCATTCTCACGCGATGTTCTTTGTCTGTGAGAAATAGTGGGTGCAATTATTTTAATAAATTCTTCGGTGAAATTCATTTAATTGCCTTCGATTAAAGTAAAAAAGACCTTTCACCTTTCACTCAACATAACACAGATATAGTGATAAGATTATGCGCATGACTCGATGTATGAATGTGGAAGAAGTAAAAGAGATTTATCAGGATCATAGCAGAGGGCCTTGCCGAGCTGCACTACGCTAACTAGCGTTTCTATTTGTTTTGTTTTTAACCAATTACGTCACTGGTAGATGACGTGATACGAGAAGTCACGTGATCTACCAGTGACGCGATTGGTTAAAAACGAAAAAAATTGAAACGCTAGTGAGCGTAGTGCATCATGGCAGTGCCCTCTGGTGGAAAGAAGTGGTCTCTGCCTACCTCTTTGGGAAACAGGCATGATTTAATGTAATGTAGATTATGTCAATTGGCATTTTTTTTAAACACATAAGTAATAAATATTTAATAAGTGCACGACAGATACCTACTTATAAGTTTTCTTAAGTATTATGGGCTATGCGTCTCGGAGATATTACATCTGCAAGAAGAGGTTTTTATCGCAATTTGACATAAATTTACACGATATAAGTCATCCTAGGTTCGAAAGAAAAACGGTATGTCTAGTATACTCTACATATGATGGTACTTTTTTATTACGAGCTACTTAAGTCGACTTTAATCCGTTCTCATTAGGGCTTCAGAAATATGCATCTCAAGTAATAATTACGGCTCAGGTAGTTAGTTAATTATTTTCCTTTTTCATTGTCCACACGCGTTAAAAAAAAACAGTTCTTAAACAGCAGTGTAGACAGACGAAGCATATTGAATTTCTTATAAAACGAAGCATTAATACGCGACGTAGCTATTATTAAAAGTTCTAGAACGTCCCATAACGTTTGAAAAGCTGAAATGCAAAGCAACCCATCCTGGGAATTCCAATTGCAATTCAAGTAGTGCAATGACTCCGCAAAGTATACGCTGCCAAGTTATCTAACAAATTGAAGTTTCGGAAGAGTCAACAAGTGGCGACGTGCAAGTTTATGCATATATTTTCTAGAAGATTTCATACGTGACTTATTCCAGGAAGTCAGAGCCAACTTAGGCGTAAGATAGACATAATAAAAAGTTAAATGTGTACGAGTATTTCGAACAGTAAGTTTTATTATGCAGTAATATAGTGCGAGTTCTGTGACAGCCTGTATACATATACAGCGCATTTCAAAAGGATCTATTCTATTCGGTAAACCATATTGCTATTGTCATAAATAACATGATATCATTCCTTTTTTAAATCGTCCGCCATCACTGTCAAGTAAATAAGAGCTACTGCAACGTTGACAATACAATAACATGTCAAAATCAATATGGTTTTCCGTAGTAGAATAGAACTGCAGTTCAGTGAAGGCTTCTTACTTACTTACGAGAAAAAAAGGTCAGTTTTCCAATCACGCTTTCCAGCTACATATCAAAACTGACGACTGAATCTGTTGAAATTCCTGAAATTAACATACGTACGTCGCATTTCACGTAGTTTCTGTGTCGCCTGAGTGTCGTTTCGTCAATAGCGGCGTGACAGGCGACAGATCCGCGGAGAGAGCTAATTCCGGCTCAAAGCTGGCTAATTATCGCATAGGGGCGCATTGTCACGTGATTTGCGTCTACTTCAAAGGCGTGGAAAATTCTGGCCATAATGTTACCGGAGTTGCACTAGAGCTAGAAATGTCGTTACGCAACAGCGTTATTTCAGAACTTTATAATTTACATAAGAGGATTTTGAAGCGACGTTAACATCGCGCAGCTGTCAAAAAAATCAGTACAAATTTAGCTCCGGGCGAAAACGTTTCTCACCTTCTACATCAAGTCCAAAATTCACGATTTTGGAGTATGTTGTAGTTATTATAAAGACCTAGGTCTGTATATCCTAAGAAATGTTTTCTTGGAAAGAAAAACGTAAAGTCATCGTTTTTCATGATATCTACGACATATTCAAAAATCGTCCAAAACGTTTTTGCATATTGTATGGCGTTTTTTAGCTTCATAATCCTCTTAACACGTAGTGGAAACTATAATCTATTAAGATGCTTGTGATTGGGGATTGGGATGAATGTTAGAGCAAAGTTTTTCATGTAACGAATAAATTATAAAGTCTAATTTTATATATAATTTATTTTTCTCCTGAACCAGGATCTTTTCAATTATGTTGTAGTATTCACTGTATAGAAAAGGAAGGTATAGTTGACAAAGAGAGTCAGTTTTCGAAACTATTTGTATGGCGTTAAGGTCCAAAAGTGGTAAAGGACTTTCTTAGTCGACTATAGGTTAAGTGCGATATAAAAAGATATACCAAACGGGTTGAAAAACAAATAAATAATGCAAAGACGGTTATAAATGCGACAATAATAATTTGTTCGGTCTGATTTAGACCCGTCTTCACATTGACTGGCATTAAATTGTTTCTTTTCAGCAGTGGTGTCCTCTTCCGTAGTCAGTATTTATGATTGTGACGTCTCGTGTAAATTTGAATAATATTTTTATCTTTTCATGGAGCCTTGGGTTTGTCTGTGGTTTTATACATTTTCGGATCGTTACCTTGTCTGACAGCAGCCGTAACTGTTACCGCCAACCAAAAACCAAAAAGTACGAGTGTTCCGTTGATTTCAAAGCGGTTATCTTACACACGCACACGCAGGGTCCGTCTAGATCGCTACCACCATCTTATCCATCAACCCACTGCGAAGCAGCAGTGTTCGCATTTTTGTGTTCCGGTGTATGGATTAGACGAGATATTAGGTGGCCTGAGTTCTCGTGTGCCTACTCCTTACCATAAAAAAAAACTTACATCCCTAGCATTGAATGTGGTTTAAATCCCTTTATCAAGAAATGTACCCATCTACTTTTACATCCCTATTTAAAAACACAACATACCTTTTGAAAGGAAATTGCAACATTGCATTGAGGTATTTCAAAAGCCTTAGCCAATTAGCAAGTAGGTAGCTAATTAGGCAGTATTACCGCTGTCCCCAAACTCGCACCGTTCTCGAAGACAACTCGGTTGCACGTGTCAGTAGTAACGCAGTGCAAACACTCTTTGGCAACGGTTGGCCAGTGCTGTTTGCGTCTAGGAATTAATCTCTGCTTCTGCGCTTATTCTGGAAACGTCTGAAGATGTACTGTTGATCGAGATAGTTGTTATTAAAAGTAGCTTGCTCTAAAATAGTAAAAACTTTATGTTATGAGATTTGTAGATGACATTTTGACTGACCTGTAAGGCTATCCAGAACACATTATTATTATTATTTATTTATTTATTATAACAAACACAAATTTTAGATGTTATACATTGTTCCACAAAACTGTTTACACAGTTTGACTGCGGAATCTTCAGTCCAGCTTGATGACAACAGATTGCACAAAAGCAGTACATAATTAGATATACTTATACTAATATTTTTATATATATATATATTTAGATAAGCATCGTATTCACAATGAATCCAGGAGATGCCTATGTAACTTAGCTTTAAATCTACGTTTGTTGGTTTCCAGAACAATATCAGCTGGTAATCTGTTCAGGAGATAAGGTAGACGTTTTTTAAGTGTCCTGTATCGATTGTATAAATTTGTCAATTTGTATTGAGTTTACATAAGTGAACACACATTTTCCTGCTCAAGCTACTCTTGAATTATTATTATTTTTTATGTTAGATTAATTGTTTTATATAATGCTAGGTTAAGCATTATAATTGCAATTGATTTATTATATCATAAGTAGGATTTAAAAAAACGACTGACTGTTGAGTATCTTGCGGCGTTTCTTCTCAGCAGTGGTCTCTTGCGAAGCGCTGGTAGATTTTTGACGTGTAAAAGTGCCCGTGCGGCCTACTTACTGAATAAACATATTTTATCTTACTTTTTTTATCTTATGATCGGATCGCATTACAGATCATAAAATAATTCAAGCCTAACCTTGAAGTATTGGCTTTTTTCCTTTAAACAAGCTAAGTTTAAGATCCAAGACCTGTTTTCAAAGCAAAGCTCTATTAACTTCATAAATTGGTATCAAAATAATTCATGATAGGGCATTTGACATCATGGCATCATGACAAATTACATTCACAGACTAGTTTACCCGCAACTTCATCCACGTAGAAGTCGTTAATAGCCAATTCCTCAGACACTTCCTATATCCCTAAATAAATAATTTAATCCGTAAAATACACATATACAGTATATACAGTATACATTAAAACACACTTTTATTGTAACATTAGTATCTAAGGATATCCGTGCACTCTCGCGCTTGAGCCTGTCTCCAGAATAGTCCGCCAGGCGGCGCGGGCGCGACCTAGATCCTTTCAGTCACTGTATCTCTGTTGACATCGCAATCCCGCGAGATGGCGTCTAACTGCATCCGGTGAAAGGAGATAAAGGACTTCCCTTTCACATTTCTGTTTCAGTTACGTAGCAATGGCGTGTAACCTAAGTTATGTTATCTCGTGTTTCTCATTCAATCTGTTGGTTGGTTTTTAAAATATTTGTAATAAAGACAACAATGTTTTCGTTACGATATGGGCCTAAACATCTCGCCTGCGGCTTAGCGCGAACATTTCAAACGTTCCATTTTCGAATCGCATTTTCTATTCGAAATCGTGTTCTCGATTTCTCATCATATCCGTAGCTAGAACGCCTAAAACAGACGCATGTTTTCATACATTACTTTACGGTTACTTCACCTTTCCTACTCGATGGCGAAACGAATGCCAATGTCAATGTGAACTTGCTTTTTCAACTTAAGTATATTTTCGTACATATTTTCTCGTGAACGTAGAAGGTAAATTAAGTGACTTAGGGGTAGGTACTATTAATTCGTTGTCATCAGGAAGCCAAGTTACATATTTCTAAAGCTAACGACTGGAAAAAAACTGCAGAATTAAAGTTGTCTAACTCATAGCGGGTGCCTACTAAGTTTTGCCAATTTAGTAAGTGTATTTTAACTCTGATCTCAGGTTTCGTTTGTGTATTATAGAGACACACACAATCAGCATTTAAGACAATGCGAGCGCAGAGAAGTTATAATTTTATGTTAAGATGTTGTTAACCGTCGCACGCCAACTAGGGATCCACTGAAAATTAGCGCTGCCGCACCTGTGACGCAACACGCGCTGAGTACTCCCCTACTGGCGTCAGGGTGCAGCACCACTAATGTTAAGTTAACTTAGGTTTCCTATTCATAAGGTGCAGGTGCTCTTTTGATTCCAATAACATATTTTTCTTTCTTTCTTCTTATCCCTACACCGGAACACAACACTGCAAAGAATGATGGGCAAAAATGTATGGAACCCAGCCCAATCTCCAATACAATTATAACGTATGTAGGCTTATTGATCCCACTATTTGCTGTACTTGTTGTAAATAGTAAAATCGGTCAAGCGTGAGTCGGATATACGGGAAATAACATTGCAAGGCATGCGGGGCACAGCTAGTGTAGTCATAAACGTGTGTGTGAATATTTGAAGACTGATAAGTCTCTTCTCCGGTGTGTTTGTAGTTTGTAAAATGTATTATAAAATGAAGCTGGTATGCGGGTGGTAGGACTCTGTGCAGAGTCCGTCCGGATCGCTACCACCGTCTTATCCATTAACCTACCGCCAAACAGCAGTGTTCGCACTGTTGTGTTCCGGTTTGGGGATAAGACAGCCGGTGTAATGACTAGCATAGAGGCATTCCATCTTGGTCCTCAGGGTTGGCAACGCATTTGCAGTCTTAGTCTTGTAGTCTTGTGAATGCGAATGTCTATGGGTCACAGTTTCCGCTTACCATCAGGTGGCCTGTGTGCTCGTTTGCCTTCTCTATGTCATAAAAAAAAAAAGCTTATGTAACTAGCTTTCACGTGGTAATCGTGGTATACACGAGATTTGTATTGGTTATATAGGCCAATTTGCTCATCATTCTTTAGTGTTAGGTTAAATGAAAATTATCAGAATATTGATTAATTTAACTGAAGTCCCTACGTACGTTGATGTCTAGATCGTTTAGATAACTAAGTGGAAGTAACCCTTGCTTAATCAAAGCCCGCCCCGAGCCAATTAACCTTCGACCTTGCTGGTGAACTTTATCTGGACAAATCAACTTCAGCGTGACTCGGTTCACTGCGTGTACGCTGTTCTGGAAAATTCCCTGTAATTTATTTAGCAACACTTGTTTGCTGTACTATTTCTGATACCGGAACACGGGAAAAGTAATGCGCATACTACTGCTTGGCGGTAGGGTTTAGGATGGTGGTACTAGTGTCCGCCGGACGGACCCTGCCCAAGGTCTACTGCCACTTCAGCGTACGTAAGTTTTGTTTTCGTAGATGACTTATTAGTTATGAGTTAGCAAATAAGATTTTATTTTCTCTGGGATCGTGGGCTTTCGGCGGGGAATACTTCTTCAAAGCTAATGAGGTCAATAAATGGTTGGTTTTTCTCAAAAGAAAACGGAACGTCGTCAAAAACCTTATCCAAAACGAGGAATTACGTTTTTTTTTATTCTTTGAAAAGTAAGTACTTATATTAAGATTAAAACAGAAACATATGTTATGAACATAAATACATATATATATGTGTAAGTATATATATATTTGAAGTATTGTGATTGCAATCTTGACATTTTAATTGAGAATTCAATTGACTATATGGGTCTCAGATCCCATCTTGCGGTCGGGTGACCTGAGTATTAACGTGCCTTCTCTTTTCCATTAAATAAATGTTAAAGACTCTCCCCACCGGTTGGATACAGTTTATTTATTTTATACGTACGAAACCCTGAGAATTGGTAACCTGTAGGTATTCTAATGGTCCCGCTTGCTGTATTCTCATCGGTGTCATCGCTGTCACCATTTCACGATTGGATACGCACCCCTCGACAAACAATGTGCTTGCAACTGGTCAACAATATACTGAATACTCATCTCACATCGTTTAAAAATAACTGTAATGACATGTAACGTCATTCGCTGAGAAGCAAATAATACAAGACAGTAGGTATTTTATCAAAACAAATGAATTAAGTAAGTACCTAACTAAATATATTTAACACAAAATTAACTATTTTACAAAATTCCCAAAGTGCACGGTTAATAATGTTATGTCTAAATGTGTGTATTGTTTCGTGTTTATTACGGTTCTATGCCTCAACCGACCGAATTTTTTTATCACAGACAAGGGAGGGGTACTTTTTATCCTGGGTAATTATCCAGTTACGGAGAGAGTCCTTTGCAATAACCATCTTCATACGCGGACAGAGCCATGAGCCTAACCTAAAAATAAATAAAATAAATAAATAAAATAAATGAATATCAGGGGACAATGTTACACCAATTGATCTGGTCCTAAACTAAGCTCTAGGCTTGTACTATGGGTACTAGACAACGATATAAATACTTATATAGAGAAATGTATACTTAAATACATAGAAAACATCCATGACTCAGGAACAAATATTCGCGCTCATCACACAAATATCTGCCCTTACCGGGATTTGAACCCAGGACCGCTAGCTTCGTAGGCAGGGTCACTACCAACTAGGCCAGCACGTCGTAAAAAGAAATGTCCTCGTTGCCCTAAGAAGCTGACGCTATACTACCAACTGCGCGATTACGTTGTATTATTTGATAGGTAGCGAAAATAGCGCACACACCATTACACCAATATTTGGTTTGTCTCCCCTGCAAGACGATTCGACGATCATACACAATTATAAGAACGAGAAAACCGGGGCCAAACTACATGAACTTCGTGAAAAACAAATGTATCCCAAATTGCACCCTAACTCATGGCCACAAGAGTTCATGTAAAGTTGATTGGGGGGCGCGGTAAGTTGGTGTAAGGGTACAGTCGGCCCTAATATTGACAGAAGACAATTTCCGGCGCTGCGAGCAAACAGGCTGGATTCCGCACAATTTGGCCTTAATTGCAGACGCGTCGACTGTGGGGACGTGAAATAGGGTGACCATAGCTTCTTTAGAAACAGCAATGTTATTGAAGATTGAATTTCGAATGACCTAACGTAAAATGCAACAACACTAGAGTCGTTTTTTTTTTACAACCAACATAGCTATCTATAATACATATAAAAATCTTCCGCTGAATCTAGTGGGGCTTGAAATTTGGAGGGGATATTCCTTGTGTAAACCCTAGGGTAAGCAAAGATTTTTTGAAACGACCCGGAAAGAAATGACGAAATAGCGGGGAACGGATTCTTCGTACAAAGTCGTGGTCGTTCTCTAGTCTTCTAAATATAAAATTCGTAAGTACCTTTACATTACAATATTCTTTAGCACTTTCGATACACAATTGAGCAGTTGAAGAACTAAATATGAAACAGTAAATCATAATAATATATATTTTCTACCGTCTAACACAACAGCTTCTAATAATTTTAATATTCTCATACATACGTAGACTTGAAAAAAGAGATACGTCAGCTTTTACCAAAATCACTTAAAAATATTAACGATTCACTCTTTCTCTCCATAACACGTCAGGAGTTTTAAAACAACTTTTTCAGTATATTTATTTCCTGAAAATCTCCGATATCTTCTATTTGTGCTAACACAGCGGTAACAAAACCTAATCTAAGAGGTACATTACATAATTTTGTCGTGTTCTATAATTTTTATACTTACAGTGCGACAAAAAAGAGTAGAAATTAAATGAGCGCGCCACTTTCTACGTAACTGTCACATTTTTGACGTAAAATGCTTCAACATGGCAACAATTTAGTAAAGTATTTTTTGTAGTTTCATTTTATTTAATGTCTACTCTTTTTTGTCGAGCGCCCCATGAAAAACTATTGCAACGTTAAGTTTTTATACGATCTCACAAAATTGTAAATTCCGAAGCTGTAAACACTTACCGGGAACGAACCCGGAATAAGTGTAAATATCAAATACTTTAAATCGCTTTTCAAGTATTTGCATTTTGAAGATGCATACTGATAAATATTTGCGGAACCGCGGCTTGTCAATACCTCAGTCAAAAAAACGTCTTTAAATACTTAACTTTCCGCATAGGTACCAAGTAAAAAAGCCAACCAAATGTGTTTGATTGAAAATATCCATAGTCATTACGGGATACTTAGTTCATAAAACAGGTTGAAAACAATTTGCAAAGCGTTGCCATTGATTTGTATCATCATGGTACATACATACTGTGCTACATACCTACCTATAATTGAGAGCAAATCAGATCGACGACGTTGTCAACCGCCAAATAAAAATACTTACCTACTTACAACCTACCCTCAAAACCAAACTTTCTTATATCTTATAATAAGTACCTATTACCGTACCGCCTTTAGGCAAAAACAGAACTTATTGCACACAAAATAGATTCCTAATAACTATCGCTAATTATGTGTAAGACCTAAAAAAATGGGTTTTGTATTTCGCTAGTAGTTATCTAAATAAAAAACATTTTATTGACATAAAAATGCAAAAAGTGTGCGTTGGCCGGGAATCGAACCCGGATCAACTGCTTGGAAGGCAACTATGCTGACCATTACACCACCAACGCCACTACTTATCTGTTTGAAAATAGGCATCAATGTGCATAACATTACATAAAAGATTTTTAAATAACCATATTACATACCTACGCATAAAACATTCGCTTTTATCAGGTACGCGGAACCGATTAAGAATTAGTAACGCATTCAACTGATAAGAAAGAAAATACCGACCTAATTAAAAAAAGTAATGATTGCTTACCACTTCATTTTCACTTTAGACTAGAGAAGATAGGTTAGTACTTACTTTGTTATTGCTGTATTATTCCTCCCTTAGCTTATAACAAGAATACTTAACAGGTTCAATGGTCTTCAGGGCTCATCCTGCTATCTCTCCACGCACCGCGAGCACCCATCCACCTCAACAGCATCATTAACAATCTAAAAGCTAGTTACAAATTCATAAAACTTAACCTTAAAAACTCTCAGACGCATCAAAGCTAATTTATGAAACTAGCAATGACACTAGAACGCATCTTAACCCTCCGCCGCTCGCGGGAGACAATGGGCCGGCGTCGGCGGCGGCGCGGCGGCGGCGCGGGGGGGTCGAGTGGTGCGCTGTAATCAGAGCTAATAGAAGCGCGTGTGCTTTGATCTGCGCGTCAAAGGGAAGGGCCGAAGTCGCGGCCGCGCCGCACATTCTAGAATCGGCAAGCAATAATACTTTAGAGGCCTCCTGTCCCCAAATTTACTATGCCTTAATGATATACGAGCCTACACTTTCTTAAAAGGCCGGCAGCGCACCTTTAACCCCCCGGGTGTTTCAGGTGTCCATGGGCGACGGTGACCACTTACCATCGGGTGAGCCGCCTGCTCGTCTGCCTCCGACTATTATTATAATAAAATATAACATCAATTTACGATTTGAGTTCCGGCGATAACATTCTTAGGCCCGTATAATAAACTGATCTCAACTCTAATGCTCGTCTCGAGATGCTTCAAAAATGACAGTGTTCTATGGTTTGGCGTTTACTTTGACGTATCTTGTGACGGATCTCACAGTCAAGATGAGTTTATTAATACGCCCTTAGTGACTTACGAAACGAAAGTAAAGAGTTTCAATTCTAGTATCTAATTTTACCTATATATGTATGTCTTTGCATTGCATGCCAATATGTCTTAGGTGCTGCTGCCGCTGAAGATTTCGTAATAATAGTAGGTAATCTAGATATTTATATTAGAAAGTACTTTGAAGTCTCTAGGGAATTACTTTTTATTCCACTGAATCAATGCCAATTGAAAAAGTTATTCATTATAAAGGCTAAATAGGTTCGATTCTCATTCACTCACACGAATAAAAATTCTGTATTTTTGAAAAAACCGTCCACATCTAGTCGTCCCTAGCGCGCCGCAAGGTGCACACTGAAGAGCGCACGAGTGCAATATTGTTGTCTTGCTTTGCGTTAATTGATTCTTTTGTGGTCCGATCAGGCCGACGCCGCATTCAGACCCGGCGCGGCCGCGAGGGCAGCGGCAGGGTTAATCATAATCAGGGTCAAGGACCATTGTTGAGATTGTTGGCATTTATTATAATTTTATTTGTTGTTGGCTCTATGCGTAAGGGTCTGTGTTATGATTAAATGAAAATCAATTATGTTCATTCTATTTAAGTAGGGTTTTCGTGGGGTGCGAAATAAACAAGACTTGTTGTGGTGTATAGTTTTAGTTTTATTGTAATTTAGACTTACACTCGCACTAAGTTTGTTTGTAAGTTTGTAGAACTTATATTTGACGAAAAATACCACGTTGCTTACTGTTTTCCTGGTCTGACTCTTGAATATAGCATTTATGAGTGCCTAGGTAACTAAGGTCCGTATTAATAAACTCATCTTGACTGTGTGGCCCGTCACAAGGTACGTCAAAGTAAACGCTAAACCATAGAACATTGTCATTTTTGACGCATCTCGAGACAAGCATAGTTGAGATCATCTTATTAAAATACGGGCCTAAAATCATTGAGCTTGATACTTGTGTCATATCAAATTTAAAATCAATAACGAAAAACCAGGCTCCATTTTAATATGAAAGCCGATTACTGAGACGTTTACTTAGAAGTTGTAAAAATAACTGCTGACAACTATTTGGTTTTTCGTCGGGGATAGTGCAATACCGCGTAACTAACACATATAATCAGTTGCAAATTGTACCTAACTGACTTATGTGTTAAGGTGTATTTTGTACCTTATGTATTTTGTAAGTTCTGCGGTTTTGCACTATTGCCAACGTTATACAACAACAATATCGTCAGCTTAGTTCTGTTTGGCCTTAATTTAGCCCGGGCCACACGAGGCTAGTTTCTCAAGCCAGGATAGCAAGCTAGTGTTAGTAAGCTAGTACTTTTGGCTTCGTATAGACAAAACTGTCTTCATTTCAAAGCTAGTAAGCTATTAAGCTAGTTTACAAACCGAGACAGTTTTTAATAGGATGGAGTTCTATTTTTAGGCCAGTAACGTCCCGCCACCACTGATTCTACTATTCTGGCTTGTTTAGGCCTACTAGCTTCATGTGCCGGTGAAGCTAGTTTGCAGTTGACTAGTAACCATAGCAACAACGAGTAAGCGGGAACCACGCGTTTGGTTTGTTTTGTATTTCTACCGCGACGAGTTTTTGAGATTTTAAGATGCCCAAACTAAGTACGCAGATTAATTTAAAGTTTGTACAACTGTGCCGAGACCATGAATGCCTGTGGAACGCCAAAAGTAAAGCTAATGATCCACGTTAATCTCTTCTTAAAATCGACGGTCTTGTCCACACCCGTTTTTGTAATTGATCTTCTAGTTCGTTTAGTGCGAATTGGCACAGTGGTCAAAGCTGTTTTAGTCGAATAGTGTTTTTTTTCGCATGCAGTTCATTTTGGACGTATGGTCACCTCATCACTCCAGTAAATACTAGCTTGAATAAAACTAGCCTCCATGTAAACAGACACACAGACAGTTGAAGTAGAGAACTAGCTTGCTATCCTGGCTTGAAAAACTAGGCTCGTGTGGCCCGGGCATTACTCGTATCTATCTACCTATCTCCCCTAACAGGTATTTATCCAAATATTTATGTTTATCATTCGGTGCATACAAGTATAGATAAGTTAAAAATAACTAAGTTGATACGACGACCTCTAAAAATCCTCTGTATTTTGCAGAACGGTCACGCTAGAAAGATAACGGCCAATACTTGACCTTTGGAGTTCGACCGACAGTTAAAATAAAACGTGGGAGATAAAATTAAGCTGATGTAATGTACCGTTTTATTTTGAGATAACCCGACATAATGATTAGGTTAGTTTTATTTCCCGTACTCAAATAGAATATAAATAGCATCTTGAGCTAGTATAGGAATAGTTACACAATACCAGTAATAGGCATGGTGTATGAAGAATTGGACACGAAGTAAATAATAACATAAGCTGGGACATCATACTGATTCTTGGGCTGTTGGGTGCAAACAGGACTTTCAACCTTCATTGCCAAGAGCTCCGATTTCCGTACAAAATCGACTCGCCTAGCGAGTTGGCGGCAGTTAAACTGCCTTCTGTAATCTTTTTATTTTATTTGATAAAGGAGGCAGACGAGCAAGCGAGCCGCCTGTTGGTAAGTGATCATCGCGACACATAAACACCCGCAACACCAGAGGAGTCGTAGGTGCGCCGCCGGCCTTTGAGAAAAAAGTTGGCTCGTTTTTTGAAGGCCCCCAAGTCGTATTGGTTCGGAAATACAGATGCCGAAAGCTGATTCCACATAGATAAGATGCGTGGCAAGAAAGCCCTCGAAAACGCACGGTAGTGGATTTCCAACTATCAAGATGGTGTTGACGAAATGATAGTAATGATACCTTTGCAACATTCATTTCGTCACAGGTACCGTGGGTGATCTGATCATCTCTTTGGATAGTACGTTCGTACTCGTACCTTCCAGAATGAGTGCTATGCAAAGTTACAGGTGAAGCCAACTCACCTAGAATTAACTTAAAAGCATATAAACAATAATGTTTCCAGAATTTTTATCTTTATTTATTTCCAGAATCACCTGAACGTTAACCCTGACACAATAACAATCCATATAAAACCAACGGAACCCATCCAGCCGTCATCACACGCTTCAGCAAACCATCCTTATTCACGACACTGTCTAATACGATTGCTGCTTGAAATATAAACGGACGCATTTTAGACTTAGAAGCGTCGTATCTAAACTGATATTCCAATTTGCTTATGCAGTAACTTGTTGCTTTTTAGTTTCTTGTATGTATTAGTTATATTGAAGAGTAATGTACGGTGACGTTAAGATTAAGCAGAGGGCGATTACTCTGTCGGTGAGGTAGTTACCGGCCATCGAATTTACATTACAACTGTTCAAACAAACGTGGAATTATGATGCGCCGAGCTGCGGATCGATTTAGAGCAAGCTAGGAAACGTTCCAGCGTAGCGATAAATAAGTGCCATCTGAGCAATGTATTTCTTGAAATGTCAGCTCTTGATTAGTAGCTTGAGGTTAATACTAACCAGTTTCAAAGAGCGAAGCAACGTGATCTAAACGATTCAAGTGGCTTTGATTGGGGTTAAAGTTAAGGAAAGGTAAATAAAAGTAGATCTGAGGACTGGTTTTTGATGTCTGACAATTTGACAATCTCATGGGAAAACCATTTAAATAATTACTTACGATGTTATTCGAACAAAAGTGGTGTAAGACTGACCAAAACAGGGACGCGTGGAATAAAGGAGACATTTTGCTTCAACCTTGGTTCTGTAATAAAATGGTTCAATTGTCGTCCATCAAAATTGACCATTTAAAAAAAATGAACTCAGTGAACGTAAGTAAAGTTATAACGACATATTTACTTCATTGTGCAAATGTATCCTTTAAGTATCTTGCTCTTCTGCTTTCTTTTTGAAATGAAAAAGTTACAGTGGTTTTGTTTATAGTGAAGTGAAAAAATTGCAAGATAATTAATGTTTAAGGAGCTGTCCTTCTTAAGTATAGTACATTGTTGTAGAGGTTAGAAAGTAAGCAATAGATGGACGAGTTAGTTCGAGGGCCGACGCGTAGCGGAGGCCCTCGAAAGTACGAGTCTGTGGCTATTACCTGGTGTTATGCGGGAACGGCTTGGTGAATAAATAAGTAAGTCCGGAACACTCGCACAACACAGTTTATTGTATACACACGATAATATTTACAAGAAGGAGAAAGGATAATTTGGCATAGAAAGTTCGAAAGCACAAGAAGAAAGCGACTACTATTAACGCTAGCAAAATAAGCTACGCGTCCGAATCGGCAAGCAACAATAGCAAGTAGCGAGGGTCGTGACGTCACGCGAGCGCATACACAACCGTGCGTCTAACGTCGTAGCAGTAAGCGGACTGGCGCGCGCGCCCGCGCATCACCGCCGAGCGGTCACGTAGGCCGCGCGTGGATACGAGAACAAAGGAACAGATTAGGGTTCGTCGCTCGCTATTGCAAAACCGCAGTTGTAATTACATTACACATGAAATTGATTATATTGGATATAATGCAACAGTATAATGATTCTAAATAATTATTGATTATTGATTATGACTATATTGATACATGCGAATATTAATTAAATTATCACAATTATTAATTAGATGATTTCATAATTAAAATGATTGAAGTAATAAATAATCTTTACACTATCAATTACGCTACATCACCCCCTTCCAGAGACCGTCAAGGGCGATAATAGTCGGGAAATCGAACAATGCGTCCCGATCGCGTCTTTTTGACGATCCTATCGTCGGCTCTTGGTAGTACCTGGTGATCTGTACATGGTGTTTGAGGATGACTATGGTTACGTGTGTCAGGTGATGTATGGTGTGTGGTGTCGGAGTCACGCAGTATAAAGGCCGGTTTGATACGGTCGAGTGATACTGTGACTTGTTTACCATTTACTATAATTTTAAAGACCTTTTCCCCTCGCGCGATTACTTCGTACGGACCACAATATGCAGGCTTTAGGCATCCGCCTACAGTGTCGTCGCGAAGAAATACGTGTGAGGTCGTGGACAGGTCCTTAAAAATAAATGTTTTGCGCTTCCCGCCGCCGTGGCGTGAGGCTGGTGAAGGTTGCAGCTCTCTCGCGAAACTGCGCAAGCGTGACAAATAATCCGTCACGTCAACAGTTTCCTCCGCCTGTGGATTAAAGAGTTCTCCCGGTAGGCGTAGGGGCTGGCCATAGACGAGCTCGGCTGACGAGGCCTGTAGATCCTCCTTGTAGGCGTTGCGGATACCTAATAGGACAACAGGCAGCGAGTCAACCCAATTGGAGTTTGTGTGGCAGGTAATGGCAGCCTTGAGCTGCCGATGAAACCTCTCCACGAGTCCATTGCATGCAGGGTGATATGCAGTTGTCCTGCGGTGCTGAAAACCAGCGATTTCGGAAAGATGCTGGAAAAGCGATGACTCAAATTGGCGTCCTCTGTCAGTCACTATGTTAGTGGGGCAGCCGAAACGGGATATCCAACCACTCAAGAGCGCCTTCGCCACCGTTTCTGCCGTGATGTCCGTTATCGGTATTGCCTCTGGCCATCGGGTGAAACGATCCACAGCTGTGAGACAATAACGAAAACCATGACATATCGGTAACGGACCCACCAGGTCAATGTGTATGAATGTGAACCTTGACTGTGGTAGTTTAAAGTTACCTATGGGGGCGGAGACATGACGCGTGACTTTAGAACGCTGGCACGGTAGGCAGGAACGAACCCACTCTCGGCAGTCCTTTTGAACACCGGGCCAAACATATCGGTCAGCGACTAATCTGGCGGTGACATTGGAACCGGGGTGACTTAATGAGTGCAGACTGTTGAACACCTGCCTGCGTAACTCCCGCGGAATGAACGGCCTTGGAGTGGAGATACTTACATCGCAGTACAATTGACTCCGCGTGCCGGGTACTTCTATTTTTTTTAGGCGCAGTGAGGAGTCAGATGTGAGCAGCTGCTCCAGCTCTTCGTCCGTACGCTGCGCGACAGCGATTTTTTGGGCGGTGACTGGCTGGGAGATTTCCTCTATGCGGGAAAGTGTATCCGCCACGACGTTATCTTTCCCCGAGATGTGCCTGATGTCGGTTGAGAACTGGGCTATCAGATCCAGGTGTCGGAATTGTCGTGGGGAACAGTTTTCTTTACGAGAGTGAAAGGCGAATGTGATGGGCTTGTGATCGGTATAGATTGTAAAGTCCCGTGCTTCTAACATATGCCGAAAATACTTAACACTCTCGTAAATGGCGAGTAGCTCACGGTCGTAGGGAGAATACTTCACCTGTGCTGGGCTAAGTTTACGCGAAAAGAAGGCGAGTGGCTGCCATCCATCGCTGCTCGACTGCTGCACCACAGAGCCAATTGCAGTGTCGGAGGCGTCTGTTACCAACGCTAGTTTTGCGTCGCAATTTGGATGTGCCAACATGGCTGCTCGGCAAAGACTATCCTTACAGTTTTGGAATGCCTCCGACTCCCGCGTGGAAAAATGCACAGGGTGGGAACCTTTGACCGAACCCACCAGCAAAGCGTTAAGGGGTGCTTGATCTTTGGCCGCTCCAGGGATAAATCTGCGGTAAAAATTGAGCATCCCTAAGAATCTACGAAGCTCTCTTACCGTTTTTGGAGTGGGAAAAGACTGTATAGCCTCGACCTTGGAAGGCAGTGGTGTTGTACCTTGACCAGTTATATGGTAACCGAGAAAAGTGACTTCGGATACACCGAAGTTACACTTTGCGGTATTTATCACCATACCATACTCCCTGAGCCTGGTGAACAGCTGGTGCAAATGTTGCTCATGGGTCTTCTGGTCCTGTGAGAATACCAAAAAATCATCCAGGTAGGCGTACACAAAATCCAACCCTCTCAGCATGTCGTCGACGAAACGCTGAAACGTCTGCCCGGCATTACGAAGTCCGAACGTCATGTACGGAAATTCGTAAAGGCCGAACGGCGTTGTTATTGCGGTTTTCGCGATGTCATCAGGATTTAGGGGGATCTGGTTGTACGCCTTTACCAGGTCGATGGTGGAGAATATTGTACAGCCAGCCAGGTTATGTGCAAAGTCCTGGATGTGGCGTATGGGGTACTTGTCCGGGATGGTCCGGGCGTTTAGCATCCTGTAATCGCCACAAGGACGCCAGCCATCGTTTTTCTTGGGGGCTAGATGGAGGGGAGAGGACCAGGGAGATTCCGATGGACGGCAAATACCGCTCCGCAACATAGCCTCGAACTCGGCCTTGGCGATCTTCAGCTTATCGGGTGCAAGTCTACGTGGTGTACTGGATACAGGTGGCCCTGGTGTGGTGCGTATGTGGTGCACCGTATTATGTGCTGGTGTGCGGTGTATGCCAGGTGGTCGTGTCACTTCGGGGTAGTGTTTGAGTATGGTGTGATATACAGAATTACCAGATACTACCTTAACTGAAGTGACGTCATCTGCTTTAACTGCCCGTGAAGCCGGTGTAGCTAGCGACGTGTTGCCGTCGATAAGGCGTTGACGCTTCACGTCAACAACGAGGCCGTAATGTGACAGGAAGTCGACCCCTATTATCGCCCTTGTTACGTCTGCTACAATGAATCGCCAGTGGAAGTCTCGGCGCAAGCCTAAATTTAAATTAAAATTAATAAATCCGAATGTGTTTATTACGGAACCATTGGCTGCATTTAATATTAAATCGGCTTTGTTGTTAAAATTTTTTAGCAGAGTTTTAGGATACACACATAAATCACTACCAGTGTCTATTAAAAACGGAACCCGCGACGTTTTGTCCGTTACGAAGAGGCGACCTGTACTAGGGCATTCCTCGGCCGCCATTAGTGATTGCCCTTGTCGTTTCCCGCAAAGTCGCAAGGTTTAACGCAACGAGTTGCCTTTGTACCAAATTTGTGGTGATACCAACAGGTCGGGAATTTGCGGTAGCTCGAAGAGGACCTATTTGCCGAAGATGTAGACCTCCTTCGGTGGTGGTTTCGATCGGGAGTTTGCGGTCTTCCTCTGCTCCGCGACATTCGATCCACCTTCGCTGTGAGCGCTTGAATTTGCTGCGTCAGTGCAGCAATGTCGTTGTTCTGGCAACTGCCTGGGATTGTTGACGACGTTGATGCTGCCGCTACCTGCGGGGTTGGCACCACTATGTCGTGGATCCGGTCAGCCAGGTCCGCTAATTCGTCCAAGGACATATTTGTCTGCGAAACAATTATGGACTGTGTGTGGGTTGGGAGTCTGCTGATCCAAATACTCCGCAGAAACTCCTCTGGAACTCCGGGTCCTGCCAGATGCTTGAGGTGACGCAGGAACTGGGAAGGTTTCCTATCACCCAACTCCTCATGCATAAGGAGCTGCTTGAGCTTCTTCTCCCGCGACGCTGACAAGCGCTTGATCAGCTCTTTTTTCAACAGCTCGTATTTGTTTGAAGCCGCCGGTGCGTTTATTATGTCCTCCACTTCTGAAGCGTAGATTGGCTCGAGGTGGCCCACGGCATAGTGGAATTTGGTAGCATCGGCCGTAATATTGGCCAACACGAACTGGCTCTCCAACTGCGCGAACCACAAGGCCGGTTTTTCCGGGTAAAATGGAGGTACCCTCACGCCAACTCTAAACGTCTCGAGATCCTTTTCGGCCATGACGTGCTCTTTCTCGGGGTCACCAATGTGGCTATTACCTGGTGTTATGCGGGAACGGCTTGGTGAATAAATAAGTAAGTCCGGAACACTCGCACAACACAGTTTATTGTATACACACGATAATATTTACAAGAAGGAGAAAGGATAATTTGGCATAGAAAGTTCGAAAGCACAAGAAGAAAGCGACTACTATTAACGCTAGCAAAATAAGCTACGCGTCCGAATCGGCAAGCAACAATAGCAAGTAGCGAGGGTCGTGACGTCACGCGAGCGCATACACAACCGTGCGTCTAACGTCGTAGCAGTAAGCGGACTGGCGCGCGCGCCCGCGCATCACCGCCGAGCGGTCACGTAGGCCGCGCGTGGATACGAGAACAAAGGAACAGATTAGGGTTCGTCGCTCGCTATTGCAAAACCGCAGTTGTAATTACATTACACATGAAATTGATTATATTGGATATAATGCAACAGTATAATGATTCTAAATAATTATTGATTATTGATTATGACTATATTGATACATGCGAATATTAATTAAATTATCACAATTATTAATTAGATGATTTCATAATTAAAATGATTGAAGTAATAAATAATCTTTACACTATCAATTACGCTACAAGTCCATCTATTGCACTTTCGGCCGTGGCTTAACAAAAATAATCTAATAAGGCGTTTTTTACACTGACGACTCTCACCGTGACAAAAACTTTATTTCAGATAATTAAAAGCAGACATATATGGCTGTATGGAATCTGATTCCTTTGCCTATCCGTGAAGGGATGAATATTATAAAAAAAAAAAACGACTTCTCATTGGCCAATTTAATTTCATATGCAGCACAAAGTGTGTTTTGATTGACCGAATTAGTGATCAGCGGACCGATGTTATTGGTCAATGGAACAGACCAACAATGTTAACATAGTTGGTCTGTTTAAATTCATAGTAGGCCTGCTCATTCAATGTACAACTATCGATTGTTTTGGGGACCAAGAACAGACCATCTTTCGCCACATTTCCGAGCAGTGGCGTGAAAATATTATTTTAATTACGCATTTTTGCCACATAATGAATCGTGAAGACTTCTTTATTATTATAATATTTATTATTGATCTTGTTACTTATTCCCATTAATACATTAAAGTGAACGCGTCACTATTTACTTTACACACATGATTTGCACAATAACTGTAAAAACTTCCAGCAATTAAACAAATCAGCAATTATATTTCCGCGATTTCAACCTTACTGGACACATTATAAAATGGCTTATACAATTAACGAATCAACTTAGATACGCCCTTTTTACAGCAATATTAACAATGAGCGACATGCAGCGTTTCGGCGGCGGTCCGGCGCCGATTTCGGTGCGTTGCGGCCGAGGCAGCCGACGGGTTATTTCCGAAGTGCCACTCAGCGCTTCCTGAGCCGCTCGGACGCGTTATCGCGGACCGTTGCATTGTCGCGCTGGGTGCACTGATGTGTTGCAGTGTTCAATGTAAAGGAAATAACACGAAGTGCATAACTTGTTTGTTTTATCTATGGTTTCGTATTCAGCGTCGCTATTGCCTAACACACTCGCAACGACAATCGGCTTCAAAGTGGAACAATTGTTTTAATTTTGGATGCAGACATGCCTTCGATTTTCAAAATGAATACGACCGTGATTGCGAGTGTGTTAGACAATAGCCCCTCAGGTTCCAATGCTGGCATGATTTAAAAAAAAAAAAAAAGAAATGAAATGGTTTATTCGTGACAAACATAAAGGTACTTAATTAATTAACAAGGAATTACTGTTACATTTTTAGGACCGTCTGTCCGGCCTAATAGATTTCGATTTTTTTTTCAGAATAGGTATGTATTATGTTAGGTACCTATGTACTATTAATTCAGCCAACTCACAGCAGAGCATAGCATATGCATAGAGAAATTTCCATCTTATTCTTAGTTCTAATGATTGGCAAAGAAATTGCAGTCTTGAGATTACTGTTGAGATTGTGTCTGTTATAGCCCCAAAGGTTTGTATTAGATAGGATTACGAATTCTACACTATACCACTTTGGACTACGAGTCTGTCAAAGTGACGCATTCATCAAAACGTAAGAGACTTATCATGATTTTATTTACAGTGTCAGTTTGAGTGCTACAAAAAATATTAAATATACAAATGTAAGTAATGCGTAAAAAGGCATGAAAGTCGAGAGCTAAACCAACGAAATTAATGATAATTAAATCCATTTACATTAATTTAAGGAAAAAAAATTAAAATGCAAAAAGAGTGATCGCCCCCGGGTGGGCTTGAACCACCAACCTTTCGGTTAACAGCCGAACGCGCTAACCAATTGCGCCACGGAGGCTTGTGGCTACCGAGTCGAAATACATGATTACAAGCCAACAGCGTATAAATAATGTACGACCGAGATAGCAATACCTGCACGCTTACCTGAGAAACCTGTTTGAAGCTTGGATGGCCCCTTTACTTTTGTTCCACTCAAAAACGACACGGTGTTTTTGTCCATACATTTTTGCAGATCTTTGTCTTGGTGAGTCACGTTATTGGAAAACGAGTTTACTTACCTGTTATGACTCGTCGAGCTAAGCATTTGAGGTTATGTTGACAAGTTTAGTTGGTTCGAAGCTTTATTTGGTGAATAAATCGGTAGTGTTTGTTTAATTGGTAATGTTATGAATGAAACGTGAACCTCAATGTTGTGTTGTGTTTGAAAACAGTGGAACTTAAAGTGAACAGTCTGTAGAAGTTATTTTCGTTTGTTTTGTTATTGTTTATGTAAAAAAGCGCACATTTTTGATACATTCCAAGCCAAGGTGAATATTTATTGACATTTAGTGTTGTGTTGTGACTCAGTGCTTTTCTCTCGTCAAACAGTTATAAACTAAAGTGGATTTTAAGATAGTGCAAATGGCAAGTCGAGTCCCTGTTGCATGCTGCGCCGCGTCGGTTGAGCGGGCCGGCCTGCCCGGCCTTCTGCGAGACCTACAAAGATTATCCGAAGATCAAGATTCTGCAGACATCGTATTTATTCTAGGAACGTCGGAGGAAAAAGTTTACGCACACAGAATCATTTTAGTAGCCAGGTAAAAATACAAAAATATTTTCCCGTACCGGGAATCGAACCCGAGCCTCCTGGGTGAAAGCCAGGTATCCTAGCCACTAGACCATACGGGAGTTACATGAATGTCTGAAATTAAGTATCTTATTTTAAATATTGTAGCTGATTAAATACTGTAAATTTTAAATTCGAAAAACTAACATTTGTTAAATTAAAATTAATAGTAATCATTTCATTTGAAATTAAATGAAATTATCTTATCATTTAAATCAGCTTCGTAGTAGAAAACAAACTAACTTACTGTGTAGTTATCTCTCAGTTAGTTGTTAAAATAGACATTTTCTTACGCTCTCCATAATTGTGATTATGCTCAAAGCCGATCCTAGCCTTTCATAGCGGCACATAAATTCTCCGTTTCAAATGGAAATGAGGTTTAGCGACGTGAAGACACTGTAATTTGCTCGATGAAGCCGCCTGAAGTTCCCTAATGTGCTAAAGAGACTAGTAAAGACCGGGAATAAATATTCATAACGGTTTCTGCATTCGTTTCTGAATTTATTGCTGTGTGGTTTGTGACGTGATGCGACTGACAGCGCCATCTGTCAGTGCATTGGAGCAACTAGAAACGTTTGTTAATGTTTACGCTAGATGGCGCTGTAGCCGGCTCGTTCGTGTAATTCACTTTAATTTGCATGGAAATTATTGGAAATATATATTAGTAAGTAAAGTAAATTTCAACACGCTTGTGATTTCTGATGATGTAATCTCAATCTCATACATTTTCATTTTTAGTTGCCTGAAATTAATTTAATATCGTATACCTAGACATAACAAGTTATATAAATAAACGTTCATAAATAGAAAATAGGGTCTCTTTATCACAAGTTCTAGCGAATCACCCGCCGCTTCAAACTAAGGCCTCTAATAGGTATACTCTGGTGAAACCTTTTTGTCCCCCACAGACCCTAGATCACATTTACATCGAAAACGCCTCGCAATCGATATCGCCAACAATCGGTCAACTTCGCAAAAAACCAGCAATCTGCATGCAAATGTGCCACATGTGGTCCACTCCCATCCCAACCCACACACCGAAACGACTCAACACCCTTTAAAAGCCACAGCACATAAGCTCTTTTAACTACGAAATAGTAGCCCAAACAAACTGCGCACTACACGCAAAATCAAAAGGACGAAAGCGCTTTTAGATGTAGTTTAGTTACTCTGTTTCGTATTACAGTTAACCGCATCAAGTTATGCGTAAAGTTTTCCAACGCCCCTGAATCTATTTGTTAAGACGAAATTGGAAAAATAACTCGGTTACTTCTATTCGACTTGATATACGACCCTAGTTTTATACAGTTATCATAGTTTTTTATTAGTTATAGAAGTTTCGAGATGTAAACAGTCCTTTGTGGAAGAGACGGGGACATATGGTAGTTGGGAGTCTAGTTAGTCTATGGGTGGAGCCGAAGAATACTTACTAAGAATAGTTAGTTTAGTATTGAAGAGGATTTGGCTTCTTATGTTGTAGCTTTATGATAAAATTAGATTTATGAGGTTCTATATGATAGCGAGGACGGGGAAAATGTTAGGATGCTCGGCAAAAAGGAGTTTGACTAGTTTGAGGTGAGTTTGAGCTGACCGGATTCTCAACTGGCAACCAACACATTTCAAGCAACAGTTTCCAATTTCACTTCGAAGTGCCTTAAATGTTCAAAACAAAAGAGACTTATTATAGCGGTATCCTTTTTAGTTTCCATAGGAGTAACATTAGACGAGACCTAAACAGATAAAAGTTACAGGAACGTTACACTAATAGATGTTAACCTACCTATCGATGTTTCGAAATGCTTTTGTTTGCTGTTTCGTTTGACCAAAAATCTATTTTTCGGGACCCATTAAATTTTCAAAATGTTTAATGTGATGTTTTATAACAATCCAGTAAAGTTAAACAAACGGCATCGTTAAAAAAAAACAGACAAATAAAAATTGCGGTCAAACGAAACGGCGGACAATAGGTATTCGAACTTAAGATAGGTAACTAACCCTTATACCTACATATACTATAGATGGCTTAACTAACAGGACTGTTACAAAAGCTGTGGCAACGTTGCATACTATTCTTTTTTCATGACTATTGATCAACCAGCCTTGTAAGATGTTATTACACAGAAGCTCCCACTAATATTAAGAATCTCCAGGTTTTTCCAACGACCTCGCGCCCTTGCATTACCTGCAGTATTGGCCATAGCTCATCCGAATTACGGGCGCAGCTGGCCCACTCGGTGATTAATATTAAAACTCCGTACACAGTTTGTGGACACAGTGGAATAAGAAGAGTATTCATTCGCTTAAGCTGTCGATTTTTGGATACGACAGAAACGTTCGTTAAGGAAACAAAGCAAAGAAATTTGTGGGTATGTGTGGGCATGAAAAAATGCGCCTGCATGAACTAAGACGGCAAAAGTGTATAGTAGGGAGTAAAAATTTGCCAACTTTATTGCTTGGCGAATAAGAACCGTTTGTGCTACGCGGTGTATTTTTGAAAGCTTTTATTGAAGTTCACATATAGGTAAGCTCGGAAAAAAATGAATTATGAGTAATAAAGTTTTTTTTAGTAGATGATGGCTTTCACGCCTTAACAACAAGTGTATTTTGCCAATTTCGATTCCAGAGTATTTACTCTAGGTATATCTAAACAGAAGGACATGAGGTTAACACCACGCGCTTCTGCCAAGTCCGGTATAGTAATTTTACCTTACTGTTCATATTCTGCTGCGACTGCAGCGCGGGCGCGACTCGATCAATCTTGCAACTCGCAACTCGGTAAGCGCGATTATATTTACGCGCTCCTGCGATCATCAATTCCGCTAATTTGTTTACAATTTACCAACTTTTGAGGTTTCCTGGTTGATTAATTACTTTGTAAGAAGCTTGAAGAAGATTATAGTACCTTCAATTTGTCTTGAAATTACTCTAAAGTCGCCGTCAATGGAACTTGCAAAAGATGCATACAAAAAGTGAATATTCGATAATCACGCACTTTTAAAGATCATGTGAGGCATTTGCAATGATTTATACACTAAATCATTATTTTCATATTAAGTTTAAGATGAAATAACTAGATAGTAATTATACGTTATTTTTATTAAAAACATGCTTGGTTAATATTTGAGGTTATGTGTCAAACAGTACTCATTTGTTTACATTGTTCGCAACTCCTATTGACGGCGACTTTAGACAAGTTTCGTAATGCTTTTTTTACCGATTTAAAAACCACTAATATACACTGGTAAACATCGTGGACTCTTTATGCAAAAAATGGTTAGAGAACTAACAAGTTGTAAGAGTTGTTGGCAATTCTGTAGCTCTGCCTACCCCACTCTGGGATGAAGGCGAGACGGTATGTATGTATGTTAAAAACCGGCGTCGCTATTGCCTAACGCAATCGGAATCGGCTTCAAAGCGGAACAATTGTTTTCATTTTGTATGCAGACACGCCTTCGATTTTCAAAATGAAAACGATTGCGATTGCGAGTGCGTTAGACAATAGGCCCTCTGTTCTGAATTTGTCTGTATTTATTTATTTAATGTTATGTACTCGATTTCTCTGACAATCTTTAAAATCGTTTATAGTTTATTGTTTTCGTAAGTAGGATATAATATCTAAACTGTGGTATAGGATCCATGGAAATTCAACGGAACTCCTTAATAGTTTTGAGTCAGTACTATGTTTTTTGAACATTTATTTATAAGCGCAGGTATTTGTTTTTTTTTTACCCTGCCCTACAGTCGAGGAATTTGGTTGTTCTATGGCCGGACTATTCATACATTTCCACGTGTCATTAGTCGTGTTACGCCAGGAAATGTATAACGCGGCTATTTCGCATATTATGTCAAAATGCTAAACAATCAATTTCCTTGGCCATTCATATATTTGATAGTATGAATGAATCGTGATAGTGAGGTATCGAGTTCGCACCCCTGTGGTCGCCATGTACCAATGGCTTTCTCTAACTTAAGTAGGTAAATAAATTACCCGATTCTCTAACGGTGAAGGGAAACCCATCACGAGAAAACCTACATATTGATAAAGAGAGTCACAAAAGGCACATTTTTTTAAAACAAGGTACGACTTTACTACATATAATAAAACGAATCTCTATCGTTCGCGATGATCTTAAAATTACCAACAATAAGTACAGTCACGAGATTAAATTTGATACCCACGTTAGGTCCAAAGTCAATCTGACATTATACAAAAATAAGGTTGAGTTTCCTATAAGTTACAAATGACTTGACATCTCTAATGACATTGACAACAAATCTTACTCTTACAGGAAGTAGTCTATTTTAACATTGATTTTATCGGTTGGTCAGGTGAGTCGTCATGGGAGATTGTAGTCAATAAATGTAGAAAAAAGAACATTCATTTAGTCAAGGCTGGGCTTTAGCGTGTTCAGTGCGGCCGCTCCTAAATAATACATTGTGTCACAAGGGAGCAAAATGACATATTCTATATACATGGGGGGCCATTTGCAACGTCAAAAGATGGCGGATGTGTAATTTGTTTTATTTTTTATTTTTGTGTATTTAGGTATTCAAAGTTCTTTTCTCTTAGTGATTTGTACTTTTAATGCCTTTGTGTTGCACAGTGATAGAAGACTTGGACTTATTTCGTGTATCTGGCATCTTACTTCTCGTTACAAGTGGACTCGCAGTGGTACAGAGGTTAAAACTATATTGGCCTCTGTCCTACATATCACCGTACAACGTTGCCCCCAATCTTCCTAGAGAAGATTGGATTGTGTTTTATTGCTATATTGATTTATACTTATATATACTTGACACTGGCGAAATCACTTCATTGTGGAAACGCCATATTCCCGCGGTAGTAGCTGCTCAAGTCGCCACGGGGCAAAGAAAAAAAAAACTATATACATATGTCAGTGTTTTTCTGATTAATTAATTTCCCTTCATCACGCGCATTCTAACCGGCGCTTTATTGACCTGTCGTACATTATTCATCCCTGTCTTACCTCACTAAGCCCCATAGTCTGAAGGGGACGACTGACACGAGAGCCGAAATGCAACTTGTTTATGAATTGGAGTAATTCCTCAGCGCGTATTGAGATACTGCGGTCTAATTTAGATGTTGTTGAAATGGTTAGTAGGTGTTTGTAAAGTAAATCTCATCTCAAATATGACTGCGGTGTTTATTGTCGAAGCTGGTGCTTCCCCGCCAGTGCTCGGTTAAATTGAGTGACTGGAACTTTAGCATGGCGGACCGATCCAACAGGTACAGTCACAATATGGGAAGGTTAAACCAATTGCTACTCTTCATAATTTAGCAGAGTTATACACACGGGATCATCATCATCATCATCATCATGTCAGCCGAAAGACGTCCACTGCTGGACATAGGCCTCCCCCAAGGCTCTCCACTCAGACCGGTCTTGTACTTTTCGCACACACGGGATATGCAAGTATAACCGACTAAACCAGATTTGCAATACACGGAAAAATTACGAACGTGGCAAGTGGCTCACCAATCTCGTGTTGTGACTACATACATATCGGAGTGTGTGTATGTCAAAAGGTAATTACATCAAAATATTGCAATGCATACAGATGTAGTGCATAATTCTTTTCCTTCGTATTTTCACGGAAACGAACGAACGCGTCTTGCTATTTCAGTCGGTCACAGTACAAAAAGTACTGAGGTTGACTGAAGTAGCATGACACCTTCGTACGTTTCCGTGAAAATACGAAGGAAAGCAATTATGGACTACACCTGTACAGACGAGGCTTAGGAAAATAGTATATTCTAGATTTTTATGTATTCTAAAATTTTGAGTGTTCTGAATTTCATGACTTTTCTTGTTAGCATGTACTTTCTCTATTCATATGTATTTAATAACTTATCGTGTAAGCGTTTTGGTGTTATTTTATGCTGAAAACTTACATTGTAATTAAATGAATAAATAAAATAAAAATAATTAAATAGAATAAAAATATAATAAACTTAAAATAAAATCATCCAAGTACTTATTTGGCTTAAAGGCATTTGGCAATAAGCACTGCTTTACTGCAAGCATTGTCATTAAGTACTGCTCACTTCATTAATCTTCCTTCCTTTCATAGGTGCATTTCATTTTGCAAAAAGAATAAAGAACTTTGACTTTGTATTTGATTCCCAGTAGGGATTGAGCCATTTAGCTTCATGTCTAAATTCACTTAATTATCTTGTCATAAGTCATAATTTACTAATTTTTTATGCAAAAAAATTGCTTCATACCATTTCTGTAGTAACATTTTATTTTTCTGGACTTAAAGTAAACTGTATCCGGGTTTGTAAATGCGCGGCCGGATGATCCAAAACTTAATTACAACACCGAGTGATAAACGACACTAGCTTCCGAACTCTCATCTCACTGGGTTACGGACATGCTTTCCAGCTACGGACACCGTGTCCGTTGCCCAAGCTGATACACGAGAGTTTGAAGGAAGGACGACTCTGTGAGACACTGTGTCAGACAGGCTTGTACGGTGGAGCCCCGCTGTAAACAGTAACGGGGAACAGTGAAGTTGTTTGATGAGAATATGTGGCAGTGTGACGATTTGGTACGAAAGGGTATTAAATGCAGACAGAAGTAGAATTTGGAACTTAACTTTAAACGCGCTTTGATTATTTCGCTACATGTGTCGACCGGGTTGCTATGCGGCGTTAGGTACAGTCAAGGATTTTAAATGTTGAGCCACTAAAGAACCCTGTCATAATGACACCGTCAAGTTACCTCAAAGCAATTACGCTAATATTTATGATTAACGTTATGCGACAGGGTTCCATAGTGACTCAACCATTAGAGTCCTTGACTGTACGAGTACGATCAGTGGGTACGATCACGGACGTAAATTAAAGATCCATTAAAACATGCTTCGTGTCCTCAATGTCATTAGAGATGCTAACTCATTTGTAACATATAAGTAGGAAACTCAACCTTATTGCTGTCTGATTGGATTTGACCATAAGATGGGTCAAAAGTCTTCAGTTACGGGCACAAAGGTTATTAATTGTGACCCAATTCCACATTGCAAAATTTCGTCAATGTTATTTCACTAGAGATGCCATTCATCATTTGGAACTTATCGGAAATTCAACCTTACTATCGTAGAATATTAGAATAACTTTGGACTTAAGGTGGGTCCCAAAAATAAGTTCTTGACTGTACATACCACAATTCAAAACAAGCGGGTTGATATTAGTACCTCTTGATTTTTTTTTCATTTACATCCTCATACTACATATTTAAAAAAAAGTGAAGTTTGTCTGTTTTTTGATTGGTTCCACCTTCACGGGCTAACGCCTCAACTGATCATTCGGCGAGAAACATGGTACAGAGATAGTTCACAGCCCCAAGACGGTCATGGCTACTTTTTATCCAGAAAAATTGATCAGTTCCCGAGAAAACGACTTCTACGCGAACGGAATCGCAGGAATTGGTGAAGATGAAGATTTCCGCTTAATTTTTTTTAGTTAATTGCAGCAAAATTCCCGTAAGGGCACATGTTTGTGTGATGAGCGCGTGTCATCGAATCAGGAATGAGGAGATTCGCAGGAGAACTAAAGTAACCGATATAGCTCACCGGATTGCAAACCTTAAGTGGCAGTGGGCGGGGCACATTGCTCGTAGAACTGATGGCCGTTGGAGCGGAAAGGTTCTAGAGTGGCGACTGCGAACCGGGAGACGAAGTGTTGGCAGACCTTCCACGAGGTGGACTGACGATCTAATAAAGGTCGCGGGAAACCGCTGGATGACAGCAGCAGAGGACCGATCGTTGTGGAAAACTTTGGGGAAGGCCTTTGTCCAGCAGTGGACGTCTTGCGGCTGATAATGATGATGATGATGTGCGCGTGTATTTGTTTCTGAGCCTTGGGTGGAGCCTATGTTGTAGTGAATAAACACATCTCATTTCATTTCATTTCATTTCATTATACATATAAGTATTTATATCTTTGTCTAGTACTCATAGTACCTAGAGCTAGGTATGACGTGACATTGTCCCCTCTTTTTTTAAATTGTTATTAAAATTATTAATATATTAATTGTACCTCACTACTTCGTAATTCTGTTTATCAATTCAAACAAATTGTCATCCTTCGTTATTTCACTGTAAACTATTATTTTCCGAACTACAACACTGCAAAAGGGTTTACATTTCGGGAGTAACCGCAGCTTCCAAATAAGGTTTCCATGAGACCCTTCCATTAGGAGCTGCCATCGCCCTCGTTCCGCTAATAATGGATGTGGCGCGTCACGCCCGGATCCGCCAGTCATACACCTGGGTAGACATTCAGCGGTCTTGAATCTTAATGGATAGGACTGGCGGACAAAATGGTGAATGAAAATTGATAATACGTTTGATTTACGTAGTGACTGAGGATTTTTGTATCTTATGGCTGTACGTATAGTGACCGGCCGATAAGAAGTCAATGCTTTTTTTTTCTGCTGCGCGGCGACTTCAACAGCTACTACCGCGGGGATATGGCGTCTCCACAATGGAGTGATTTCGCCAGTGTCAAGGTTATATAATGTAAATAAATCAATATAGCAATAAAACACAATCCAATCTTCTCTAGGAAGATTGGGGGCAACGTTGTACGGTGATATGTAGGACAGAGGCCGCAAGATAGTTTTAAACTCTGTACCACTGCGAGTCCACTTGAAACGAGAAGTAAGATGCCAGATACACGAGATAAGTAAGTCTTCTATCACTGTGCAACACAAAGGCATGAAAAGGACTAATCACTAACAGAAAAGAACTTTGAACACTTAGGTGTTCAAAGTTATATACAAAAATACAAAACTAAAACAAATTATCATCCGCCAACTTTTAACATTGCAAATGGCCTCACAGTCAATCCTAACACTGCACAACCATGAAGTTTCTGAATATGAATAATGGACAGCAGTAAAACAATTCCTTTACACGCAACAAATAAGTTTAGCATTGTTTTACCGCTCTCAACAATGTCAAATAGTAAGAAACTTCATGGGCGTACAATGTGTCAGGAATGATTATCTACATGTGTTTGCTGGTTATTTTGCGCAGATTACCTTTAACGTATTTTTACTTTTGGCACTCCTGAAATTCATTACAAACTGACACACTTTTGCCCGGCACTGTTTCTGCATAAAATCGATCTGAATCGGTTAAAATAATACATGTTACAAACTTGTTACAAACATCTAAAATCGCTGTAAAGTTACAGCTCTGTAGCTGTGTCTATTGTATTTAAATAAGGTGAGGTTGGAGTAAGTGCGTTTACGGGACAAGTCCGTCAAGCCAATAATATCTCCTAAACCCCCCCGTTGACGCACTTGCCCCACATGACCATGAGTGATGGTAGGACCTTGAGAAGGGTTTGTCCGGATCGCTACCACCATCTTATTCTTTTACGTACCGCCAAGCAGCCTTCTCAATGTTTTGTTTCGGTCTGGGTATAAGGTGGTATAAGACAAACGGTGAAATTTCTAGCATGGGGACATTCCACCTTAGTCGTCAGGGTTGGCAACGCATTTGGACTCTTAGGATTGCAGCCAAAGTTGTAGTGTTGAGAATTCAAATGTCGACGGGTCCCAAATCCCGCTTACTATCAGGTGGCCTGGGTCCTCGTGTGCCTTCTCCTGGCCATAAAAAAAACAAAAGTTCTCATATCGTGGTTCTTTTTTAAATATTCGACGATATAATGTCCGCTAATACCGCCTACTCGACACAAAAAACCTTCAATTTAATCGCTTTTCATCGTGTGACATTAATTACAAAATAAAACCGTATTGGTGTCAGCTTCACAAAACAGTTGTATAACTTCCCCACTCGTCTCACACATGACTGAAACCAATTAACGTTTAACAATGTTTCTTTCACATAAACAATTCCAGTGACAATAACGTTGAAGTAAATTTAATGTGGTCCGCAACTAGTGGGTGTCGCTCGGCGTCGGCGCTTGCGTCGCGTCCAATTCCTGTTTTTGCGACAATGCGGCTTTGTCGCGTGGAGTTTAATAATTAAAGTTGAATTTGTGTGTTTTGTCGCCTCGCTCGAGTCGCGTATTGTTTCGTTTAGTATTTATTATGCTCGCTGTTTGTTTGTGGTGTGACCATAATTCACACCACTAGTGTGAGACACTATAAGCTTACAGGCACTAATAATAGACACTTAACTCTTAATTCAATGAAGATACGGTCATTTAAATTGATTGTTGCAAAATGAATGCCCCTGTAAAATAAGAATCAAGTGTCCATCATTGGTCCTTGTCCATTACTGGTTCCAGCACACATAAACTCACGCCTTCATTCCCAGAGTGGGGTAGACAGAGCTACAGAATTACCCACAACTCTAAAGAATTATGTTCCATTTCGAATTCACGACGTGTAAATTTAAACTAACCTTTTTGCCAGTAACTTCGTCATATTACAATTTGTTTCTCGCTATTTACTAAAATATGATAGCTTTTATTAGTAGGGAAATCAGTCTTACACAACCAACCACCACATATACCTAAAAGTTAAAATCGCTTCAGGTTGAAATTCAGCCTAGAGTTTCTGTACGTTAGAGTGAGCACGTAAGCACGAGACGTGTCGTGCGTTATTATCGTTTTGAAGCATTGTTGTATTTACTTCTTAATTACACTCAAAGACTGGCGGTGTCTTTTGTGATACTGGATATATTAAAGTCTTGAATTGATTATTCCTCCAAAATCCCTGGTCACCCTCACCGAGCAGTTCGCGTGTCGGAGTTGTAATTACAATCCGTCAGTTTGTTTGTTCCCCGATAGGTGGCGCCCGCGCCGTTCAACACGCATTTACGAATGCATTGTTTTTTACAAAAGTTTTCTCGTTTATTCCAAACGGCCGAGAGATATTCGAGGTTACGTTGCGAATTGCGATGCAACCGCTATCGGCATTGGAGCAGTATTTTTGCTGCATTTTTGAAGAGTGGGAATTCCAGAGTCTAGGCAAATGCAACGTTAACTGTAACTTAACATAATGTTTTACTCTTAAAAAAAACGTTATTATGTATACAGAAATATACCAAAGTCTTATTACTGATAATCTGATAAATTAAGACCAGTGAAAATGGCTGTTTAGGTTTACTACTTCAAATGATTTTTAAATTACTTATTCGTTTATATGTAAGACAATATTTTATATGTACAAGGTAGGTAGTTACAGAGACGTTATTAAAAAAGCTACAACTCTAAATGGATTTCGAATCTCTATATGTTGTAGAAATCAGGTGTATCCCAATTGCACCAAACTGCATTTACCTATGCAATTCCCGCTTTAGTTTAAAGTGTCGCGCGCACTCGGGGCTCCTACGGCGTTCAATGGAGATCTCGTAAAGCAATTCCGGGATTTCATTTCAGTGCAATATCGTGGCAAATATTGCAGTGGGATGCAACAAACGCAGGTCTAGAGTTGTAGCAATTGTCATATATCCTTGTAAAGCAGGTTGGTTTCAAAGAAGAACGAAAGAGTTTTGGGCGCTTTTGGTAGGATTGCGTTCTCGCAGGAGACAAGTCGGGGTAACAAGTCAAACTACTTTACATCAAGACGAGACTCAACTTACTGATTCCGCAGTCAAACCGTGCAAGCGGTTTTGCGGGACATTATTTATAAGTTACGTACTGTATTTTTTGTGATTAATAAATAAATAAATATATAAATACATCCCAGTAATCCTATTAATCCTACTAATGTTATGAAAGCGAAAGTTTATGTTTAGTTTGTTACTCCTTCACACTGTAAAGGCAGGACGGATTTGGATGAGATTTGAAATGAAGCTAGCTTATACGCTGTATGAACACATAGGTTACTTTTTTCTCTAAATAATTAAAAAAATCCGTGTCAATATCTATAGTCAAATTCCCGGCCGAAATCCTGGACAGAAGCTTTATTTAATAAAACTTAATGAGGAAGATTATTTATGGTTATGATAAATCAATCCGTAATCATTCCATGTGACACAAAATAATGCCTTAAAGTATTAAGTCCCGCATTTGTACTTACTTTGTGTATTGTGCATTACACTTTAAAAAATAATTATAATAGACAGTTACCTTAAACCTATCTTAGTGTAGAAGTGGAGAGGCTTGCAGGGGGTACAGTGAAACACTTCTTGTTCGTAGTTGCAGCAGAAGAAAATTCAATGAGTGAATTTTATTTACAGAAAGTGATTACTCAAAGCTAACAGTATAACACAAATGTATTACAATCGTACGAGTAATCAATTTACAAGTGAGAGTGAGAGGTCTAGAGCGAGACGGGGCGTAGGTGGCGTGATGCGCGGCCTGCGGTGCTGGTCTGCTAAATGCTCTTTTCAGAGTTAAAGCTTCGACGTCATTATCAATCTCGTTTCCTTTAGACAATTTCGAAACAATCAATCACTCAGCTACATTAGCATATAAAAATATTAACAGAAAAACCTAAATGTGATTACATGGTTGAATTTATTAACTCAATATTTGCTGAAGCATTGAAAACAACTCATAATTCCAGACCGACGTCTCAAACACCTCCGAAGATGGGTTCCCGCTAGTTTACAGTGACAGCATTGTATGGCGACAATGCCACCCTTGCTTGACTTGCATTGTGCGCGCAAATTGTGGCCGGCGCCAACCCTGGCCTGCCGCCGACGGGTTCATTACTACAAAAATGCCACAAAATTGCATCCCACGCCCGCCTTAACACAAGGTCTTAAAGTCTGCGTTCGTGTAACTAGGGTGTAGGGTTTTATTGTTGTTCTTTAGCGGTCTAATGACTAGGGCTGTGACACGGTGCTCGGGTAATTGGAGTAGTTAGTTGGCTGTGTGACAGCGATTATCTCCCGTTTGTTGACACTTTTTCTTTCTATTGGTATTGACGATATGGTTTAATAAAGTATGAGAAATACATGATTTCTTTTTACCCAGCCATTTACTTTCCAGCATTCTCCAGGCAACGATGAAATAATCTACAAATCAACATTTTCTTTCACCCCGTTCCAAATTCAAAAGTCGCTAGTTAACCTACAAATTACGTCGCATTCAACTAGCCAATCAGAGCGTTTTTGCAACACTGAACCCACCAATCAGCGCTAACGATTCCGAGTCTACGTTCAATACGGCTTGATTCCAAACCTGAAATGCAAGATCATTAGGAAGTGCAGAGCGCTGTAATTTGTACCGACAGTCGCATGTCTGTACTGAATGGAGGGAAATTAGAATGTTGCCAGCTCGCGTGCGGATTACCGTCTTTACCCTGGCAACACTGCGAATTAACTAACAAGATAAGGGTAAATGGTAAATGTTCTCAAAATTGCACTAACTAGCTATCTGCTATTTGAAATATTAACGAGTATGTAGCCGGTGTGCAGCGAGCCGTGCGGCTACATTCTGTTTTACAAATTAAGTTGTTTTACTCGGGGTAATGCGACTGGTATTTATTTTTGTTATGCGAATGTTTGCGGCTTTGATGGGCGTAATGAAATTCAATTTCGATCAGCATTTGGTCATAAAAGTTAACGTATACCGGTTTATTAGGTTGTCCACTGATAGCTTTGCTTCGCTCAACATAGGCTACTGAAATTAATGCTCAAATGAAAATGTTTTTTTATTGACTAGATTTAGCCGGCGGCTTTGTACGCGTTGTAATTCCCAGGGATAAGCTTATTTCATTAGCATCGATCAGATAAGATAAGATAAGTATCTAGAACCAAGCATGTTATTAAAGTTATTAGCTCTTCTATTCTGAAAAGGCGCTTCGATGCTGTCTACCCAAATACGATGTAAAAACACTTTAAAACTGCTAACAAGCTGTATAAATCAAATTTAAAACAAATCGCTGCTCTGAAAATGTAGGACGACGCAATTAAATCCATCAAACCGAATTAGGAGCCCAGATCTCCATCGATTGACTTCAAAAAGACGGATAATTAATCCAAAATGCGCTTGATTGGTCTGTTGTCGCTGGAAATCGACTTAAAAACAAAATGTTTATTACAAAGTGAGAACCCGATAAGATTAAGGAGGGTCGGTACTTGCGGGTAATTAATTTATTGGGAGAATGCGGGTAGTCGCACATTCGGGGCGTTTAATCACAGCGTGGTGATTAATGCTTGTGGTTGTCGTGAATTTTTGCGCGAAAGCCATTTGTCTTTGGTCGGTGACAGTGCGGCAAAGAATTTGTTAGAGAGAAGCGCCTACGTACTGGTGTGGTCTGTTAAGCATGCATGTTTAACTTGCCGACATAAGGTGTACACTTAAGATGTTAGCTCTAGGAGTGCATCGTGTATTGTATGTTAAATAATAATATAAGAGGAAGGATGAGTAAATGTCAAAAGTAAATATTATATATATGAAACACGCAATTATCGTCCAGATTTTTAAGAATATAACCATCCTTACGACAAGGTATATATGGCCAGCTTTCACTAAAAATATGACTACAATCCTAGCACAGTAGGTTACTTTTTTATTTTTTTTGTCCGTCAAATACACAGTAAGTACTATCAGCCTAAAGGAACCCTCACCCACAATAGAACTGTGTCACAGTGACGTTATGATTCAAGTGACACCGTTGTATAGTGGGTCAGCGTTCCATTGGTAATGTTTTCTAAGTTTTTTTTTTTTGTCATAGCCAATTTCTCGTAACGGTGATTAACGGCAGGACAATTGTTCTTATACTCAGGTATGTCGTTCAGACGTCGTATAACTCGTCAAGTTACAACTTCTTCTAGAAACTATGAGGACGTCATTTAATAAAATGAAAGAAGAAAGACGATCAAACGATAATTATCAAACATAATACAAATTATACTTGCAAATATAAGAATATTAAATAGTAATTAGACGAAGCAATTTGAAAACGCCCACCTCCCACAACCGAGAATAAATTAATAACCTTAATTGCAAAACAATGCTTTTATAATCATTTTGTGGCATATATTTAGACCTCTCTCTATCCGTCTCTTTCGAATCTATACCGTATAATAACGACCGTTGCTATTTCTATCAGTTCTGCAAAGCTAAAAATAATCTCAATCAGTCATTTTAACAATAGGTTCGAAAGGGGCTCCGAATAATTCTCTTTAAAGTGATGCATAAGGTCGCATATACAATACAATCTGTCCTGAAAATAACGTGATCTTTACTAAGGAGGTTAGATGTTGTCGGCAACAGATGGCGCTGATGCTGGTCCCAACAAAAACGGTTTTTGGCAAGACGCCGAAACGTCAGGTGACGTCAACTTGCCAACTTGTGGAGATGACAGAAAAGGGAAACGCAAAAACCGCGTCGTTGTTAATGATGCAGCGTGGAAAGGATATTCCACTGGAATTATAAAGCTCTTTAGCTTTTATGGCTATTAAAAGTTGTCTGGAACATATTGTGTAAAAAATCACGCTAGAAGTTTAAACTTTTGGTAATTAATTACTTAACAATTAAATAGTTTTCTTTGGTAGGTAATCAAACAATTGTATATTGAATGATTTTTTAATCACGATGCGTAAACCTAGAGCGGTTCCAGATTTGATTCCCGGTAGTGCGATGAGATTTGCTCCCAAGTCTAGAATGCTATCTATGTTTTTAAGTATGAATATCTCTGTATAAGTAGGTATATTTATTGTGGTCAAGTAAGACTTTCGACTAGTGCCTATAGGCCTAGCCCAGCCTAGGCTAGCTTAGCCTAGCCTAGCCTAGATCTTAGTTTGGGAGTAAGTCAGTTTGTGTAAAATTGCCCCCTGATATTTATTTATAATTAGTGAAAGGTATTTGTAAATTTTGTTTCCATCTCACGCTTGTTTCCAATACAGTAACAAAAACAGCGAAATCAATACTTTGAAATCTTCATTTAACTACAATCCTTATTGTACGGACTTCATTTAGTTTTTTTACGTCACGACACAAATCTATTGAACAAGCATTAATATTTCTCGACACGTCGTGTCTGAGACAGCCAGTAATTGCCTATAACTCTTAACAGCTAAAAGCCTTCCGTCCAATACAAAATTCTTCGACATATACCCTTTTAGATCTCCGCTGAGTATATCCTATCCTCAGCAAAACTGACGCAAGTGTCTGTATAACTTTTGTAGCACTTGCAACCTTATTTATAGCAGCAAAATGTTGCATTGCCCAGTATTTCTGTTGCAGATAAGTCATTTTTATCAGTACAGTATGATTACGGGTGTTTTTCTGATGGACTACACAGATCGAACCGTAATTGAATTAGGGCAGGAGGTAATTACAGAGATTCTGCGACGGACGCCGTGCTTGAGCGACATGCGCGAGATTAGACAAGGGAACGAAATTGGAATGATGTAGTTATGGAATCAGAGGATTCAAAGTATTACTACTATGGTCATCATTTTTAAAACCTCTTTTGCAAGTGTGTGTCTAAATGAACTATTCGTCGTAAAGCCAGGTTCCTTCAACATGAACTTGCTGACTGTCGTTCTTCCAGCAGCGTGCGTTAAACTAGGCACTTTTTGCCTCGTACAGTTCGGTGGTATTTCCCACCAGTTATGACGTGGATGCCTTCAAGAAATGAGGTTACAATTAATTAATTGGCAGCAACGCACCGACAACTACATACAAGCTTTTGCTTAGTTTCGAGGTCATACAATAATTTAATTTGTGCAAATCGTCTATAACTTTTTGACAAAAAAATATTTGTCCGTTATTGTTTGTACAACCTCATATGAATAAATGATGATTATTATTATCTTTACCAATCACGGGACTATGGGAGTGCCGGACCTTTGGAAGGCGTACAAGGAGCACCAACACGCAGAGGCCCTTTAGACAAGTTTAATTTAGTAAAGCGATGGGACACCAACCGGCGACTGTCCCTTATTATTATTATTATTAACTCTTCTTGAGTTGCTGGTGTTTATGGGCGGTGGTGATTACTTCCCATCAGGTAGCCTACATACTCGTTTGCCTCCCTATCCTATTAAAAAATATGTTGATTTTATTAAATTTAAAGCTAAACGAATATATTTTTTTTGGTAGTGGCAAGTGTAACGAACCTAACCTATATATGAATGATAAGATATCCTGAAACATCATGGTTTCAGGAGAAAATTGCGTTCGATGAAATGACACAATCAATGAAGTGAAATTCGATAAAATGATAGTTTACTATGTTGTGTATTATAACCATATTATAACCTGTAACAAGGAAACGAGCATACTGTACTTAATATCCTACTGTAACCTACTCATATTATACCATTATGTACTGTCGAGTCTTGTCACTACAAGTATTTTCTCTTATAAATATTGGAAATGAGATAAGTGATAAGATAATTTATTTGTAAAACATGAGAAATGCTACTCGTCGATAGATGGCGCTTTTGTTTGTTTTTGTCCATTAGAGGTGTAAACCGAAAACGTGCTGAAAGTTTTCTTTAGCGTAGATTATATAAAACAATTTACCTATTTATTTATTTATTGGAACACAGACAATCACAAACATAATCGTTAAAAACTATTTTCAAGTAAATACCATTGATTATAGACAAGTCTTCAGGGATGGCATGACAAACATAATATTAACAAACCAAACCCAAAACAAATTCAAACCACTAAAAAAATCAAACCAAATCGTACCAAAAGCCATACTTTTAGACGTTATATATGTACTGTTATGCTCTTTATATGCTAGTGACCAGAATTCTAATAAACACGCTAGGAAAGGCTAGTGTAGTGCTCCAGTAATTACAAGATCGGTGTAGACGGGTAATGATGTGGCATCGCGTGCCACTAACACTGCACAACTTTTTAATAGCCTGTCTCGGCGAACCACGTCGTTGACACGTTGAGGGCCGCGCTGGTGTGTTTCCGTACAAAATGGAGCCGATAACCGTGTTCTAGATATGACGGGAATGCCTCAAATATACTTATGTATATTTGTTAAGTGGCTCTGTATGCAGGTATGTTCTCAAAAAGTGAAGTAAAATACGATGTGCGACGTTCTACCAGCGCTCCGTACCTGTCTACTGTACCAGCAGTTCCTTACTAAGTATTCCTGCATCGTTGGTCATGACATTTGGCAGACAGTTGGAAAAAGATGGATTGCGTTAGCAATGAGACCGGGCAAAGTGACGTGAAAATTAAGAGACCCTGCAGTGGGTGGATGTGAGCCGAAATAAGTGCATGCGATCAAGTCAAATATACGTTTCATCTATCTATCAACCAGCAAATTATAAAGGCACGTTAGCTGCTCCGTCGACAAATCTGCGACTAAATAAAAAATAAACACTCAAAAGCTAATAATGCTGAAGAGATAACTTAGGCTTACCGGCTAATAACACGTCGTCGGATTGAAAGATAGGTTGTTAAAGAGAATCCCCTAACTGCCTTCTCTGCGTTTTGTGGTAGCCGTCGGTATGCTACCATTTACCACCGCAAATTAAAAACTCCTGTTCAATTGGATCATTTATACAAATAAAAAAAAAACTTAGTCAACGTTTAGAAATCTCAAAGACATTTTGGTGCAGTGTCATATGTATGGAGTTTTCTTGGAAAATCATAATCGTATTGTATGGAATTTGTTTGAAAATGTTTTTTCATTAAAAAATTCTCATCGATTTTGCTACTCAAATAGATTTTTTGTCTTTTTTTGGGTCCTAGTAAACATATAGACATGCATCCCGTGACTCTTGGAGGGTGGGGACGGGGTTCATACAAAATGGCCCATCACCCTTTAGCTCCGAAATATACGCAGTAAATATAGTATCCAGTATTTATTTCCTTATTATTTTTACACACTACACACACAATCTGCTTTTTAGGTAATGCGAGCGCATTCAACATTTTTATTGCATTTTCTTAGCATGTTGTTGACCGTCGCACGCAAACTAGGTATCCACTGAAGCAGCATCTCTTTAGCAACACATCGGGTGCAGCTCCGCACCACCAATGATTGCCGTCTCTTAAAAAATGAAATAACGGAACCCTTAGACAAAGGATCATCGTGCGTCTGTCTGTTTGTCCGTCGGTCTGTCACAGGGTCACAGCCAATTTATGCCGAAAGTACTAGACCGATTGAGTTGAATTTTGTTACACTACACATATTAAAATTGATGACCAAAACACAGATGTGAAAAGTATTTATTTTTTAAATTTGGGTCATTACGTGGGACAAATTATAAAAAAAAAACTTTGCTTATCTTACTGTGTAGAATCGAGCCGGCGTTATGAGAATCCCAAATATATTTTTGTTATTATTGTAAAATAAATACTTAGTATTGATTTTATTCATGAAACATGAAAGACGAAAATTTACCATCCCCCTGATCTCTCTAGTTCACTGCTTGTAAATTACAGGAAACCCTATAAGAATTCTATCAAAAAAAACCTATGTACGGAACCCTCTCCACACGAGATCAACTCGCAGTTAGTCGGTTTTATTTATTTGTTTACGTTGCGCGTTGTAAGTCTTTACCCAAGTCCTTCAATAATTTAGAACAGATGTTGCGGGAAACTTCCCCCAGTATCGGTAATCGCTCAAGTACCTAAGTGCGTAAACAAACTCGGCATGATTGATCGCGGGCGCACGTCATTTGCATCGCGATTGGATCGCAGGGCAATTAATCAATGTTGCCTGTTTTTTGCCCATTCGCGGATGCGTCTGGGCGTCTACTTGTTTTAGGAGTAGCAAATGAGCAAAGTGTACAACATTGCCAAAAGTTTGGACATTCAAGAAACTTCTGAGAACATTCATTCATTTTTGGTGGGTCCAGCTGTAAACCAGCGCTGTGGGTACATGTAGCTGCATTTATGCTGAGATGCTCGCTGTTTTAGTGTCTGTAATAATTATTATAGTCACTAAATTAATCTCTTTCTTTCTTTTTTTTAACGTTCAAAACATTTCTGAGGTGGTGTCGACTCGCCGTCGAAAATTTATGGCTAAGAAAGTGACGTGAAGCATTAAATTTAATTGACGTCTCTGAGTGCGGCAGTAAGGTCACACAGTGGATACATCTCTTGCTAGTCGACGTACTAACTTATGTACAGAAATACATAAGTACTCGTAGGTACTTATAATTTGACATGACGTAATTTATACCTACTATAAGGTTATTTCTCAATAAAAAAAATTATGGCCTAGAGAATACAAACGAACACACAAGCCACCTGATGGTAAGTGGAAACTGTGACCCATAGACATTCGCATTCACAAGACTGCAAGCCTAAGGCCCGTATTAATAAACTGATCCCAACTCTAATGCTCGTCTCGAGACGCGTCAAAAATGACAGTGTTCTATGGTTTGGCTTTTACTTTGAAGTATCTTGTGACAAGCCTCACGGACAAGATGAGTTTATTAATACGGCCCTAAGACTGCAAATGCGTTGCCAACCCTGAGGACTAAGATGGAATGCCTCTATGCTAGTCATTACACCGTCTGTCTTATCCAAAAACCGGAACACAACAATGCGAACACTGCTGTTTGGCGGTAGGTTAACGGATAAGATGGTGGTAGCGATCCGGACGGACCCTCCACAAGGTCCTACCACCCGCAAAAAAATATAATATAACAAAGTCCTCCGCCGCCTCTCGCTGTCAAAAACTATAGGACGGATTTTCATGCGGTTTTCAGCCTCATTTAGATATTCAATTCACGGGAGGTTTTTATGAATAATAATTTCTGATTTATGAACGGGTTACAGAAAACTCAAACAAAGCGGAGGGAAGCGAGAGCGGGCCATGAATAAGTACTACAAAATTCAAAACACATTACCAAATAATCGCGCTTATTACACAAATTACCCTTACCGGGAATTGAATCCGGGACGGCTAGCTTAGTAAGCAAGCCGACGACGCCAGGGTACGTACAACTAAGATAAGGTCGAACTAAACCAGTTTCATGTCGTGTTAAATCATTATATTCATCCATTATTCTGATCGTAAATAATTTCCAAAACGTTCCAAATCGTTTTTACTGTCAGTCTACTTCAACGAACAGATTTAATATACCTATCGTTAATGAGCCGTTGTCACCTCGTCGACGGGCGCCGTGCTAATCAAGCAGATTAGCTTGCTCGACCGTGTTAGCGGCTAGATTGCTCGCTCGCTCGTCGTCGCAATCAGTCGACGACACGCGCGGGGCGGCGCCGGCGACGGCTCATTTGAATGCGTCGGAGACCGATCAAAACTACTTTAACTAACTGATCTGAGGAGCGATTTAATGTTATCTCATGATGGCAGTTTTAACCAGTTTCAACTGGTGCTTTGAAGTGTGGGTTAGATTCCAGCTGCGTTAAAACTGTACGATTATCGGAGTGATTAGTTTTTTTTATTTGCTTATTTGGGTTAACAAACAATCACTACCTACACGAAATATAACATTAGGTACTGTCTAAGAATGACGAGTTACAAATGTGTGATCAACACAATTGTACACGTTTTAATTGAGTCAACGGAAATAGTAATACGACAGTTGTGTGTGCCTGCTAATTTTAAAGGAGTAATTTTATCTTATTTTACTAAATTTGACTTTGACACAAGAAAATACATGTATACACACAGCATGCACGCGTACTTGCACTCACTTACTCACTCATGCACCTGCCTATACCTACCTATTCTTGTTACACACACGCACGCACACGCACACGCGCACATAAGGCCTGCAGTCCATAGTGTTCGTGGAATCACCCCCACGCGTTAAAATACGCGAGTATATTTATTTTACCTTTTTATGCCTAATGGCGTTCTCTCCCAGTCAACCAAATAATCATACAGAAACTAAAAAAAGAGATGCGCAGAAAAAGACAGAAAACAAAGCTAAGAACATATTTAAATCAAAAATAAATAAAATAAAAATTCATTTTTTAAAAGTTAAGAGTAACAAATCGAACAAGATTATCCGTTGGTCCCACATGGCTATGCCTGTCACGTGGTAACCGGATTCGAATTAACATTTTAAAAGAGAGTACAGTTTACTGTCTACATATTGGAAAAAGGAAACTTAAAGACTAACATAAACTAATCAAATAATTTTAATTTTAAGCCCGACTATGGCACAACAATAATTATTCTAAATTACTAAAATATTTGAGGTATGAGTTGAGCAAATGTGCGAGTTAGTGTGTGTGTGTGTGTGTGTTTGTGTGCGTGTGTGTGTGTTTGTGTGTGTATTTACAAAATAACAATACTTTAAGCAGAAAGTACTCACCAAGCACCACTCTAACGAACGTCGGACCTATAGCCTATTGATTATAGAGATTAATGTAGCATGCAGCATAAGCTTACATTCTAGCCAGCCTGGGGCGGCACTCATCGCAAACTATTGGTCATTAAGGAAGCGCCGCAACTTTAACGAATTTAAGCAGAGTGCTTCGTAAATTGCCTGCAACGGCTGCACCGTGGCTGCAACCGCAACTTCGGCAATATTAAAGACACCGCAAAATAAAACATAACCTATGTTATTCAGCGATAATGTAGCATTATAATAGCTTGTGATTTTTGATTATTGAAACATACAAAAATACAAATCTTTCCTCTTTACAATATTGGTGTAGATAAAGTTAAATTGATCAGCGATCACGACTTGGACCTTAAACGAACTCGTAAATACTTAGCATAGCATAGTACATAAATAAGTTAGGTTAGGTTGGACTTGTAACCAAAAAAGTTAGGTAACTCATGCGGTGAGAAATGCCTTTCGATAAACTGAAAATTCGTTGAACGTTCGTTGATAGGTGTTTCGATAAAATAACAGGTAGGTACTTACTATGTGTTTATTTTCAAAATTATTTATTCCCTAAATTTTCCGGGATGAAAAGTGGCCTATATTTAATCCACGGTGTAGATAAACTTTCTCCATTTCAATTTTTTATCCAAATCCGTCTCGCCGTTTGAGCGGGAGGTTAAGGAGTTACACACCAACAAACACCTAACTTTCGCATTTCAAATATTTTAGACTAAAGATGCCTGGTCGCTTCCAAAGACAGTCATGCGTCGTTTTTTTTAATTCTTATAATGCAGCAGTGGCCTTGGTCGATTCCAAAGACAGTCATGCGTCGTTTTTTTTAATTCTTATAATGCAGCAGTGGCCTTGGTCGATTCCAAAGACAGTCATGCGTCGCTTTGTTTTATTCTTAAAATGCAGCAGTGGCCTTGGTCGAGTCCAAAGGCAGTCATGCGTCGCTTTGTTTTATTCTTAAAATGCAGCAGTGGCCTTGGTCGAACCCAAAGGCAGTCATGCGTCGCTTTGTTTTATTCTTAAAATGCAGCAGTGGCCTTGGTCGAACCCAAAGACAGTCATGCGTCGCTTTGTTTTATTCTTAAAATGCAGCAGTTGCCTTGGTCGACTCAAAGACAGTCATGCGTCGCTTTGTTTTATTCTTAAAATGCAGCAGTGGCCTTGGTCGATTCCAAAGACAGTCATGCGTCGCTTTGTTTTATTCTTAAAATGCAGCAGTGGCCTTGGTCGAACTCAAAGGCAGTCATGCATCGTTTTGTTTTATTCTTAAAATGCAGCAGTGGCCCTGGTCGATTCCAAAGACAGTAATGCGTCGCTTTGTTTTATTCTTAAAATGCAGCAGTGGCCTTGGTCGACTCCAAAAACAGTCATACGTCGCATTGTATTATTCTTAAAATGCAGGAGTGGCCTTCCCGTATCTCTTTCACATGCTAAAGAGCACTAAGCATGCTGCAAGACAGTATTCGACTTTCAAGCATACGGTATATATAGGTACCTTTAGTGCTCTGCTCGGAGCACAGACGGTTCAACCGTTCAAGTACCTATTACAGGAATATTCATAAACAGGTTCCCGTAAACTCTATCGCGTTAAATTTCTCGTCTCGTCTCGTTTGTTAATTAATACCTGAACTACTCGCCTTTCGCCAAGTTTCGTGAATTCTTCGGATCCTCGCAGCTAAAACTTGGCTAAAATATTTAGCTAATTGTGGAAAGTTCTGCTGTAGCTCACAGGCAGGTGACAATGGACCTTTAACGGATGACTAGACACATTGCACGCGTTCTGGAAACAACGAAAATCTTTTAAGAGACTATAATGATAAGTGCGTGGAACCCTTAGGGGACACTAGGGACAATTGGTCCAGTTTTTGTTTGACAGCTATTTGCGCCTTAACTAAAAGCGTAACGTATTTGTGTCGTATACCGTTGCATAGAGTATTTATTCAGCTAGTAAATGGAATGCAACATCCCTTTTCATTGAGAAAGTAACGAGATATCGCCGATTAAAAATGCCAGGAGAAAGTGGACCCAAATGTTTAACGTCACCTAACTATTACTTGTAGCATATTATACAACTACACATTTACACATAAAATGGGTTATCGTTCAGCATTACTTAGTGATAAAAAAACTTCAATATTCTTGAAACGAATAACCAAAAAGACTGAATAAAACGTTATCCCTTAACTTTTTAACACAATGTGCTATTCTCATTATAAAATACTAATTGTAATTTAAATTTAAGTTTAATTAAGTTATTTTGGATGAAAATTACCTTGTTTCATTTGCCCAGTGGTTCAATTGCCCCAGTCACGATTCCAAGAGGAATTAAATTAAAATAATCATGAAAAATAAAAAGAACTAAGTACTTACTTTTATTTTTAAAATATTTTTATTCGAAAGCTAGTTTTAGTGTTCCAATAGTCTTATGGAGAAATCACTATGACAAGTAAAGTGGAATTCAATCATGCTTTAAAGAAATAAACGGGTATTTGGCAACTACTTGGCTTGTCTTAATAATCCTTCGATACAACTGAAAAAGTAAAATACTTAATATCACATCAGTTTTTATGTCTTTCACATTAGTACCAACTAATTAAGAGATCAATCAGCTAAAGCAATGCGAGTTAGACTTGGACAACGATTAATTTTATTATTATCATAAAACTAACCAACAGTCTATCACAATAGCAATCTAATTATTCATATAATCTAAAACTATAGGCGTACAACTTAAATTAGTACAACAAAATTACGAGTATAAGGGTCAGTTGAACCGCTCCAATCGACCCCCCAATAAGTGGACCAATCGCCCCGACAGACCTTTTAACAAAAATAATTGTTTACTCTGAATTAGGCAGCGTTGCTCTTATTAGAACATAAGCTTAAAAGTCAAAAGAAATCAATAAAACACAAAACAATCCGAATACACCGTTATTTAGCACAATAATCACCGTATAATACGGGCGTAATATTTACCTTGAGCGTCCAAAAACTTCACCACCCTCTAGTACCAGTCCGCGCTGGTCTACGCCCGCGGCTGATTGACAGTTGCTTGGCGCGCTTTGTAAGAGTGTTGAAGTTACGTACACATTGATAACTTATTTGGTTTCCGAGAAATAGCGTGTGGAGCAATTGCCCCGTGGTTCAAATGTCCCCGGTCTCCCCTAAATCCTAAACATTTACAAGCAAGTGAAATGTGATGTAGGAGCCTCTTTGTAAAGTTTATTTGTTACTGCACATACCTAACTATTTAATGAATAATTATATAATGAGAATGGTCAGGAGACTCGCACCCGTATTCACAATAATACACAATAAAAAAAAAAGGGATCCATCACTGAGTAAACGCACTGCGTTCAATACAGCTTTGTTGTTGGTCCTTTTTGACCGACCTTTTGTTTAAGAAACGAATGTGAAGCCTCATAGTGACGTTTGTGAATACGGGTGTCGGAAGCCTTAATCTAAATGGTTTTCGATTCACAATTTATGAAAATTGTATCAAAAATATCCTAACGACTAATGCTGACCATTCTAAAATTTCCAGAACTTACTGTTTTTTTCTAGGTGCAAAAGCTTTCAAAATACGAAGCGAGGCGAGATATGCCGCATCCCCGGTTGCACAGTGTCGCCCTCTAGCGGCCCGCCGGTGACCATCCGCATGCCGCACGTCAACCCCGAAACATTCCGCCTATTCATACAATACGTCTACACTGGCAAGGTAAGAACTTAGTCATAGACAATCATTCTGTTTTATACAACTGTGTACTTTGGTCTTATCTCTAACTAACAATAATACTATCAAATATTTATTTCATCTTACGCGTTATTGAGTACCTGGCAGCGTCATCTATTGATAACCGTCGAAACTTTTACAAGGTGTCATTACAGTTCCCGTGTGTCATTTTTACAAAACTGCCAATAGATGGCGCTTGAATTAACCGTTGTAGTTTTTTTACTATGTATGAAATGAGATCACATTAAATTTTAATTTCTATTTTGTTTTAGCTTTTGCTTCAAGATTCGGGTGTTTTTGAAATGATGACTTTGTCTGCGGATCTGGGTGTCGAGGACCTCAGAGCGGCGTGTGAAGACCACGTAACGTCCACATTAAGTGTAGAAAGCGCCTGCACTTTGCTTGCAGCAGCTATGGACATCAAAGATCGACCAGGTATATGGATTATAAGGCCAAATTTCACCGATTTCTTCAGTTGCGATGGTGGTGTAATGGTCAGCATAGTTGCCTTCCAAGCAGTTGATCCGGGTTCGATTCCCGGCCATCGCACACTTTTTGTTAAGTTGAGAATATTTTATTACTGCGTTATATAGCATGATTATTTTATTAACTAGGGAGAAAAAGTTTTTTAAATATTTTCAAATAAGACTTAATGGCACGAAATCTGTTCAACTTATTTTATTTAGCCTTAGTATACAATACTATTATTGATTCTGCCTATATACCCTTACTAGGATATCAATTCCTAGGGAAAGTGGTCGTCCCAAAAATATTTAGTTACGAATGCATAGCGATCGTGACGCGTGAAATGATTTCATGTATGCGGATGTACATTATTTTATCCTGTGATTTTATTTCATTTTATGCTTTTGTTTTAAGTAATAAATCAACTTCACAAGCGAGCGAGACGGACCGACACTAAAGTTGTGCTCACAGTGCGACACAAAAGAGTAGAAATTAAATGAGGGCGCCACTTTCTACCTAACTGTCACATTTTTGAGATAAACTGCTTAAACATGGCAACTATTTAGTATGGATATTTTTTAATTCCATTATTTTGGTATCGCACTATACACGGGTTATTTATACCGGTAATATACGGACGTTCCGTTATATCACAAGAAATTTGAGTAAGAAGGCTATAATAGTGTTACCGGCTATGAATTGCCATTAAACGTTGCTCATGTAACTGCACCCTATTACCACAATCTGCGTTTTAGCAAACTCAAAATAAAATGTGTGATAATATACTGGAAGGAACTTGAGACTTCTTCTCAAACCGTGAGTTTCGTACATTAAAATTCACTGCGTTAATAAATAAGTCTCGAGCAAATTTAAAACCGGTAACCGCAAAGTCGCTCGCACGCACTACTATTAGTGTCGATAGTTCGGCCATCTTGATTGTCTATGACAAACTTTGGCTTCGTTTTCTCGCTGTCAAAGCGCTAAACCAAGCCGGTTTTACCGCCGAATCTTCCGTAGTTTATATCTTTTCGAAGGGAATACCAAATAAAAATGGCATACAAAGGGCCCCCGAAAGTTCAGAAGGTGATGGTGCAGCCCATCAACCTTATCTTCAGATTTCTGCAAAATAGAAGCCGCGTTCAAGTTTGGTTGTACGAGAACGTGAACCTCCGGATCGAGGGCCACATTGTAGGCTTCGACGAATACATGAACATAGTTTTGGATGAAGCCGAGGAAGTGCATATGAAGACCAAGAATAGAAAGCAAATTGGAAGAATAATGATGAAAGGGGACAATATAACGCTTATCCAAAATTGCAATCCGAACGCTACGGTGTAATTCTAGGTTACGTTATTTTGATGCTAAACAAGTGAAGAGGACAATCATTCCTAGTGTTTAAAAAGTGAGATGCGTACCTCTGTACTGATAAGTATCTGAACCTTTTAACTTGTAAGAGCAATTGGCTACGCCATGGTGAAATTTTTAAATTAAAGTTAAGAACTATATATTTTTGAGTTTTATTTCTGTCTGCTAAGTTAGGTTGCTCTTCAGTTTGATAACCATTAATTTGTACTTTTTAATTTTTGCTAGAGCTTTGGGAATATATTTTTGAGCATTGCACATTTAGTGTTAAGAATGTAATAGTCTGCGTTAATGTAAGCAATGTTGTACCTGGAAGACATATTATTGCTATCGAGCCAAGCCAAAGTTAGATTCATGTTGGTTTTACATGGAGGCATAACAGGATAGTAGAGTACTGAGTGAACACCAAAAACTACTGTCCTGTCCTGGTGTGTGTGTTCACACAGTAATGATATTCTGCTGTACATTGTTCTGCCTTTGTGAAACCAGCAGAAGGCAATCAATACTGTTTGGAAGTAATTGCATATTATTTCAGCTCACAGTTCTGTAACACCAAAATCAACCTTTGGGTTTGTACTTTTTTTATCTTAATTGTATTATAGGCACGAAAGTATTTCCTATCTCAATATGAATTTATCTACACATTTCAAATGAAGGTTCAAGCAAGAACAATGATTCAGATTAGTAGGCTATATCACAGTAGTCAGATGCTCTGGCTGTTCAGTATTTCAGCTGCTCTTTACAGTATACACAGTAGCAATCAGTCAAAGGTGGATCACTGACCATTCGATAATTTCTATTTTATTTGTGCTACTGCATATATTGTTGTAATGCACTAAATCGCAACCATACAATTGACAAGTCATTCTTGTGAGTAGAATTGGAAAGGAGGCTTAACATTAATTTGACAAACCGGTATGAAATTACAGTTATCAATGGCCTGCGCAGAGAAATTTAGACAGTTTTTTTCAGTTATAACACAATTTGGTGCAAAAAGTAACAAGACAAAATAATATTGATTTGTCATTATCATTGAATAATAAAAAAATCTACAAATTTCCAATTTATTCCTCACACTAGCCTCTTTGGAACTTAATCATACCTAATATAACAATTTGAAATGTGAAATAAGTTCATTGCCTTAGCGCACTTTGCGTTTGTACACCGCTCTTCCTCCCTCTCATATGCTCGTACCCAACTTTAGCTGAAAGTTAAACAAGATTTCTTGCACTGTACAAGCTTGTTAAAAAATGTTCAAGTAAAGGCTTATATAGATCTTTGATCACTGAATCATATCAGAAAAACATGAATTGTATCCAAATTAAAACTAACTCACTGCTGTGCTAACAGTACCAACCTTCCACTCGTATCGTAATTGTGGCCGGACAATGCAATAAGTTACAACTAGTTACCCTGACCCTGTTGTCCTTGTCCTTTGCATCATGCAAATAGGGAGCCGATCAGCTGACTCCAAATGACATGGAACTACTTAGATCTAGATTGGGTTGTTATGTTATGGAACAGGAGGATGAAGATATTGTTTAGTAGTCGATTTATTTCCACATGATGGGATCTTATTTCTTTAATCTATTGCCAAGCAGCGGTGTTCACACGGTTGTGTTCCAGGAAGTATGTGAATATGTAAACCAGTGTAATTACTTACAAAAAGGCTGAAGTTGGCAACGCATTTGTAGTCTTGTGATTGTAGTTTTGAAACTGGAAATGTCTGTGGTACTCAGGTCCCACCCTCAATTAAAAGGAGGCCTGTGTGCTCATCTTATTGACAGGGAAACATGTATGATAATGATAAGTGAGGTGAAAATCTACTGGGTAGGTACAGTAGAGTATGTACAAAGATATATAAACACTTATGCACCTTATTTCATTGGATAAGGGTGTAAAAGTGTATACATGTCTTTGTACTCAACCGTACCTACCATGACATTGGTCAAGTAGGTTCATGATTGTGCTTGAACTTTTGATGTGTTATTTTAAAGGAATGAAACAAGTGTTTATTTGAAACTGGTCTTGAGACCCTTGTTACAAAAAAAACACGCGTCATTTATTTTGGCCGGCTGATTTTCCAGTGAAATTATAAAACAGTTTGTTTGGTACTTGTTACGACTTATATCATAATGTCATTGCGACACAGTTCTATAGTGGGTCAGGGTTCAGATGGGCTGATACTGCACCATTCCTAAAATTCAGCGCTCGTGAAATTGATAGCTTTTTTATGGATTTTGATGATACTTATCTTAAGGTAGAAAGGGGAGGGTAGTAGTAACTAAGTAGGTAGGCATTTCGAAACAAAATTCAGAAATAGGTAGGTAAATACTAATATAATTTATTCTTGACTATAAAAAAAAACGTTTTAATTTAAAATATTTCTAACAAAAACCAGATTTAAAACCCAAATACATGTTTTGATACTGTCATATTATATCATGCATGATTTTTGATTTGATACCCTTTTAAATCAGGGTATCCCTTCAGCTTCTACTAGAAAACAATTTCGTTATGGCTGTATCAGATCCTATATGGTCTAGTAACGACTGTAACGAGTCAAAAATTATAAAGCCTTCACTGGCCACGTTGGTCCACAACATCGTGAGTAAACCTGCACAGTGCATCACTATGACCCAAGTCTGTAAGCGGGATAATTACACAAGAGATCCTAGGGGGTCGAAGTACGAGTACCTACCTATAAGCCTTTACACTAGTACCAACCATAGGTACAGTCTGATCTTGTATTTTGAGTGCAGGTGGCAAGAGCGCCCTGTCGTTCTTGGAGCGGTGCGTGGCGTTCATAGGCGAGCACGCGGCCGACTGCGTCCGCACCAACGCCTTCCTCAACCTGCCCAAGGAGGCGCTCATCAAGCTCATCTCCTCGGACTCGGTAAGCTGCCACCATCTTGATTCTTTATGGTTTTAAGAAGTAATGGCTTTAGGTATGGTGTTCTCTAGAGTTAGACTCGTGTTAGGTTCTCATACACGGCTACACGGGTCTAACACGATGTTTCTTGCAAAACAGGAATGTTCAGTCAAAAACGGTGGTTATGATTCGGTTTAACGTAGAGCTCGTCCACGAACGCGCCTAATTGCGTTAGAATTTATTCCACTTCATATACCTACCTACTTACCTACTTACCGCAGCCAGCAGTACTTAGTAGTTTTGCACATTGCACCTGAAATCGTCGACCGAGTAAGTAAAATTACGAATTTTAACAGCACTATGCGCTCAGAAGTGTAACTTTATATTTTGGTAACAGCGTCCAAGAGTAATTATGGTTTTATCCTTCTTTGCCAAAGGTTAACCTGCCGTTTTTTTCACGTTCCAGCTGTGTCTCGAGGAGGAAGAAGTGTGGCGTTGCGCCCTGGCGTGGGCCAAGCAGCGCGCCGGCGTGACGCAGCCCTGCGCGCACTGGACCGAGGAGGAGCGCGCGCGCGTCTGCCTGCACCTCGCGCCGCTCATGACGCACGTGCGGCTGCTGCTCATCGGTACTGTAGACACTAGTGTTATATGGTGGTGGTAGGACCTTGTGTAGGGTCCGTTCGGATTGCTACCACCATCTAATGTGTTTGCATTGTTGTGTTCCGGTGTGAGGATAACACAACAACACTAATAAAATCACTAGCATAGATGCATTCCATCTTATTCCTCACGTTTGGCAACGCATTTGCAGTCTTAGGTTTGCAGACTTAGGGATGAAAATGTGTATAGGTGTCGGATCTCACTCACCATCAACTCTGTGTGCTGCTTTCTTTGCCTTCAGTATGCCAGAAAAAAGAATGATTAGGTGATAAGGAAATCCAGTTTTAAGGGCACTAATAAAGTAATCTTGTTAATACAGATTCATTTAACTGCAGTAATGTAGGTAATTTTCATAGCCATTATTTTTTCTTAAATCGGATCCACATAATGACATTCCTTCTAAATTCGGGAGTGTCATATTGTAGCCGCACGATTTGACCGAACATAATGTTGAGGTGGTATCCCCGCGGCAGACAGCTGCGTGTTCGCGGAGGAGGTGGAGCCGACGGGCGCGGTGCCCATGGAGCTGTCGCTGGAGCGCTACCGCCGCGCCGCGCTCACCGCCGCGCCCGCGCCGCCCGCCGCGCACGACGCGCGCACGCGCCCCAGGTCTGGCCCTCATACTGCTCGCGGGTCGACGACAACCTTACACTACTTGATGACCTTACTTCCTATTCAAACTAAGCTTTACACTTGTACTACGTGTAGTTTACGATAAATAATTATAATACATGGAAAAATACCAAAGTCAAATACTTACTTGCGCTTAAACAACAAGTATTTAGCGTAGAGAATCCACTATTAACTTCGTCTCGTCACGTGATGTTAACGTTAACATCGTGTCCAATTACCACTTCAGTTCGGTCAAATGTATCTAATCCAGTTTGTTATTCATTACAGGCTAGCAGTGAACATGTTCACGGGCTCCGTGATTCTTCAACAAGACAAAAGTACATACCAAGCTGTTATCAATAACTGGTAATATCCTTGCATCAATGCTCTTTGCTCCTTCTATTTCAAACTGAATAAATTAGCTAATTTTTGAGTGCGTTTATATGCGTTACTCTTAAACGTATGACGTGACCCAACGTTGACGATCATATGTATAATGTCCGGAAACACCTTAAATTACTTTTTTTTATATAAACGCTGGAGCTATTTTAAATTCAATCTGTAATTTAATTGCTATACGTAGGTTAGGTTCGGTTTTGTCACAGGGTTTTGTTAATAATATAATATATCGATAAATAAAGATTTCTATCAAAATATTACATTTGGAATTTAAAAAAATCGGGATTTTAATGAATTCGGTATTATTACTTTTCGGTATTATGTACTGTGCTGTACCCATAGTATCGTGTGGCAGGTGCGGCGGCGGCAAGCAGCCGTGGCGGCTGCTGTTCCGCGCGTCGACGCACGGGTTCGGCGCCAGCGCCTTCCACAAGCACTGCGACAACGTAGCGCCCGTGCTGCTGCTCGTGCAGGTCTTCAAACCGTTTATCTAGATATATAAAAGACGAATCTGACTCACTGACTTAGATATCAACTCACAGCCGGAACTACTGAACCTAGAAACTTGAAATTTGGTACAGAACGTTCACTATTATTACGAGCGCCATGCAGTTGGATGACAAATTAAGTTACAATTTGTGGGTTATTCCTACCACCACCAATTTGTTACCATTGGTAACAGCTGGGATTTTTTTCCCACCGGTTACCACTAAAGTACTCTGGTAACTGGTATTCTGGTAACAAGTGGGAGTCCCAGTAGTTAGTGGTAACAGCTGGGAATTGTTGTTATTATGTAGGTGGGGAAAAAAATCCCAGCTTTTACCAGTGGTAACAAATTCGTGGTGATGGGAATAACCCACCAATTGTAATTTAATTGGTCATCCAACTGCGTGGCGCTCGTATTAATAGTGAACGTTCTGGTGCTGGCGTATTCTTCTCTTTTAATTCACCCTGTGAGACATGACATTTGGGAAAAACCTTTAGCTTAAAAATGGTTAAATTCATTAATTAATCGAGAATAAGACTCTTGTTTCTCTAAGTAGGTGAACCTTCGTTTATTGTTAGCTTTGAAAAAAGGTTAACTTTCAATTGTGAACAACTTGCATTGTTTCATACAGGATCGTATGGTTCTTTCTATGGCACACCTCTCTACGTCGAATCGGCATAAGCAGGTTAAAAAAACTTTAGGTCAATGCAATAAGAATGCAAAAGACGTTATTAGGCTCTGCTATTCCAGATCGTCGAAAGACGTTGCGAGATCCGACTTACTAAAAAAGTCTGTTTACCATGATAGCAGCTTAAGGGGCCTGCTGGACGGTCGCCAACAAGGTTCCGACGGCCCGACCTCGGTCGGAGACTAATCGCCGAACTGTATACGGTCGGTCTTGTCTTGACGGAGGTCGCGCTGTCGGGAGGGGCTGCTGGCGACCGTCCGCAGGCGCCTGAGTGCTGGTTGACGCGCAGCTGTCGCGCGGCGAGGTGATCGGCGGGTTCTCGGAGACGGCGTGGGGCGGCGGCGGCGCGGGCGGGTACCTGGCGGCCGAGCGCGCCTTCCTGTTCGCGCTGCCGCCCGCGCCCGCCGCGCCCGCCGCGCCCGTCCGGCACCCGCTGCTCAAGAAGGCCTTCGCGCTCTGCTACCACCCCGAGTAAGACAACGAACACTCATTCTTCATCTCTACGTCTGGAGACAACGATAAACAACTACACCTTATATGTGTCAGTTCCGACACTAATGTTTGGCAGTGGAAGTTGGGTGTGGTAGAAGAAACATGAAAGTAGAGATGAGAGCGTTCAGAAGTATGGTTGGAGTGAACGTGTGTGATAGAATTAGGTTCAATGTAATAGGAGAACGTTGTGGTTTGATCATGTGGAGAGAATGGATAAACGAATTTGGGGCAAGAGTGAATGGGAATATTGGAAAGAGAAGTCCGAGGCAAACGTTCCATACGATCAGATCGAGAACGTATTAAAAAAGGGCCAAGTCAGGAGTACCATGAACCGAGGCAGGTGTCAAAGGAGACATGAATGTGAAGAAAGCGAGAGTTTATCTGAATCGTAGCGAGTGGAAGAAAGTGGTCTCTGCCTTCCCCTACGAGAAAAGAGCGTGACTGTATATATTATGTATGTAAAGAGAAGAAATAGACACTTAAATTCATAGAATACCTACATCCAAAACTCGACAGCTTTATCGGTCGAGGTATGAGTCACTGCCGGTGCTGGCTGAAAATCAGCGCTGTACGTGTCTGAAACCTCAGGATTTTGCTGAGCCACAATGTGTGCGTTCTCTGTTACCTTCACTGTTTTTTTTTTTTTTTTGTATGTGTGTCTCATAGTTACTGAATAAATGTATTTCTTCTTCTTCTTCTAATCTAAGCAAGACAAGACTCACGATTCAAGTTTTAGAAAATTTGTAATTTATGCCAACAATCATGTCAAATGTTGTTAACTTATTTTTATAGCAATACCGTTTTTTGAAACCCTAGAACTGATTTCATTGGTATTTTCAAAGCATAACTTCATACGATAGAATGCGTTGCCAACATTGATACACAAAAGGCTTATCTCACTTAGTTTACAACTCGAAGCAGCATAAGGGTGCGGCTCCACTGAGGCGGAGACGAGTGGAGCTGTGTCAATATTAACCAATAGAAGGCGCGTCACGTTCACGTCGCACCCTAAAACGTTTGTTTTGTCTACAGTTGCGGTCCGATTTTCGGCGCTGGCGCAGATCTGTTGCTGTCAAGTAACTGCAACAGCAACAGTGACAGTTACAGCAACCTTCACTCATACGGGGCTCCGGATGCCTCCGGCTCGCTCGCGCCGGACTACTCCTTCACCGTCCGCGACTACGAGCTCTTCACCTACAAACACAACTAATAGCGGCCGCAGCAGTTGCTGCAACAGTTACAACCTGCTCTCGTTCGGGGCTCCGGGCGCCGCCGCCACCTCGCTCGCACACGGATCACTAAGCTCTCTTACCCTGCGCAACTACGACCTGTTCTCATACAACCAACCAACAGTCACCGTAACTTTTGAAAGATCTGTTGATCGGTCAGTTAGTCCGCATATAAACATAATCGGGAAATTAATCTCAAACGCCAGCCAAACAACAGAGATAACATAATCATGTACCATATTTGTCGCGAAGATTAAAGACTAGCTGTTCCCGTGCTCACTTTGATGGGCAATACTTGTTTTGTAATATATTCGTATGACACTCACAAATAACGTGGCTTTCTATTGGTAACATAATTTTCAAGATCGGTTCAGTAGGTATTTCCGGAGATTACCCCTTACAACGTCACAAACTTTACCTCTACGATATTAGTATAGATAATTTGAGGCTGCCGTAGTAAATCAAAGATACCACGGAAAAGGACTTGCAATTTAATAAAAATGTATTAAGTATGAGGATATTAACAATATTAGGTAGGCAGCAGCTGCGGCACCTGCGATTTGCCACCTGCGATTTGCCACCAGTGTTTTGGTTTGTAATTGTGGACGAAGTGACCTTTCCTACTTACACGTACATAACCTATATAATCTCCGTAATAATTGTGTGTTGTAATTGTAACACATTTTCGAGAATGTGCATGTAATTCATTATTTATAATGAATCAAGAATACTTTTAGTCGGTAACGTATGTTTAAACATGTTTGTTGGATATTGTAACGTATCAATTGAACAAGTATGAGCTTCCAATGTAGCCTTAGATATATTTTTACAATGATTAGGTAAATACGTGAAAATAAATGAACCTTTTTTGTAAGAAAAGCTAAATTTTATTTTCACCGCAAATATTTCCTCATCAGCTCCATCTGTGATACACAAGTAGTAGTAAAATTAACGCCATCTATCCAGCTCAATCTGTAACATTATTCGTTACGCGCCGAATCAACATGGTGTTAATAGTCCCCGTGATGATCAAAAAGTAACTATACATTATTCTGATTTGTTTTCATTGTGAATATAGGTTTAATAACATGAGGTTTATTAAATAGACGCAGTTGCAAAAGAAGTAATTGCCGTGATCAACTTTATTCACGTAGGCGCACCCCCTTCATTTACATTGGGGAACTGCGTCAATGTACGCAAAAATATATAATTGGGTGTTACTTCGTCGATTAACTAACTTTTTTTATACATTTATTAGGGTTCGTTCTATGGGGGAGGAAAGTACCATAATAATGGTTGGTGTCCCATAAATTTACTAAATTAAACTTGTCTAAAAGGGCCTCTGCGTGTTGGCTTCGGCTCCATGTACGCCTTCCAAAGGTCCGAGACTCATAGTCCCGTGATTGGTAGGTGTGAAGACATACAAATAATAATAATAAAAATATTTATTGTTCCAAATTACATAGCTCAAATACAGTTGAAGGCCTGGAGACTGTGTTAGTTCTCACTGTGTTACAGTCTCCAGTGTCTTCCCAAATACATTTTTATATTTTAGTTTATTCAGTTTTCTTTAGTACCTACCTAGTATTGAATATAGTGTGTCTTTATCAGTCCCGGTGGGTTTTTTATTGTTAACTCGCCATCTGTTAGGAAAAATATTCAAAGATTTCCCACGCTTTCACAAGTAATTTCCCAGGATTTTCACGCCCGGGCCCTTCCCTTTTCCCGTGGATTTCCCAGGTGCGCACGCGCCCGCATCGGCGCAGCGTGTCACCGCTGACAGATGGCGTCAGCAAGTGCAATGCCTTTTCAGCATGCGGGCGGGACATTTCATGCATCGAGTGCATTCAGTTGCATTTGATTAGATATTAGAAGGCTATTGTTACTGGACAGGCTGGTGTGGCGAACCTTGAAAAATCGGGTCTAGAATGGAAATTAAGCCACGGTGATCTCGTTTATAAGTGTATGTATGTATGTACAGAAATATAAACATTACAATATTGTTATTACACTAATGTACAATGGCGATCTTATCCCTAAATGGGATCTCTTCCAGCTAACCCTGAAGTAGATGAGTAAGGACAATGCACTTGGGGAACTCGTATGTAATGGTAGAGGCGTGAAATCATAATTATAATTAAGCAGGCCGTCAAACTATTAGAAAGAAACCAGTCAGACCCGCACACTAAGGTTTCCGTACCATTCCTGTATGGGGGTTTAATTGTTTTGTTACAACGGCGATATTCTGTGATAATTTCAACTGTCTAATTATAACAGTCCATTAGTTGCTACCCTCTAACATACAAACAGACGGACGGACAGCTCAGGCTTATTAATACGCTAGCACCGTTTGGGTTCGAAATCCTAAAAAGCAAATCAGAATGAGAATGGGTTTCCAAATTTGCGACAAAACTTGCCCAAGCGCATACAGTGTTTCCCGCGCGATTGATCAAACTGACCAGTTACTATCTTAATTCTAAGATCCAAACAAACGTAAGTCCCACTAAAAATATATAATAATTTATACCTTACATGAAAACTATGAGGTTTATAATAGATACTATTCTCGTTTGGACTTGTGCCTTTTTAGTTTCGAATAGTTTCGCACTAGTACGTATATTTACGGCAGAGCAGGTTTTTTTGTTACGTCGTCGTTTTACGCGTACGTCTGTGACAAGTCCATTTGCATATTGGGATTTAGCATATATATTACGTAAAGCACCGTTAACAATAGAACTCAGGTTTGTCGACAAACCTTCAAATAGGAAAATATACCAAATTAAACCACTTAATTATAATAGATTTGAACCTATAAGAGTGCAAAAAGTTTATATATAATTTGGTGGATATAATACCTTGGTAATTAATTAGTTTTTTTTTCTGTTTCAACCTGAATTAAGGTCAGTTATTAATTAGTTCAAAGTTCCCAATCCACGACGGTGCGCCCCACCATTCAAATTTACGTTACACGGTTATGTCAACGTAAGTATAATTAAGAAGTGGGCGGGGCTTCGTAGAATGTAAATACTAAACACGAGTACACAATTGTGTGCAGTTTGTCTGTATATTTTTAATTTGTTTTAGTTTTTGATGTTTTTGTACATATGTACTAACTTAAAGTAAATATATATCTTTCTTTCTTTCTCTCTTTGTTTGTGTAGGTAATTAATAGTTTTGAATATTTTTAAATACATTCTTATTTCATTAAACACTACGATCTCATTTGAGTTTTCACACACAAATTTTCCTTTATTGATAAATTAAATTAAATTATAAATAAGGGATCGTGTGGTTTTGTACGGAAATTATTTTCTAAATAAGCACATATTATATAATGGTTTTTTATACACTATAAATAAACATATACTTTAACCACTTAGATCTTGTCACTAAGCCAAACTTTTAATCTGTAAATTTCCTGTGCGATCGATTATGAGTCACAGCCTTCACCGAAATCTGTCCGTAAAATAACTCAGAGACAGGCAGCACTTCGGGGAACCTTTCAGCAGCTCTGTTGAGTAATAGATATTTATTCGAGACAAGTAAAAAACAGTTCGGCATTGTTAGTCATTTCCCGAATACATACATAAACTGGTCAAGTGCGAGTCAGACTTTCAACGGTTCCGTATCTCTTACCTTTGACTTTTTGGTCAGTAAACTCATTTGAGATAATGACGTCATCGAATTCATGGATGATAAGAAGTTAGTTAAAAGCCTTACATGGACATTGTTATCCAATACATAATACTAGTAGAGTATTACTTACAGAATATGTTGTATGTAGCATCAATGTTTTAAGATAAAGCAGAACTTTCATTTCATAGCCCACTTCATCTAATACCTAGTAGCCATTTCACCCCTTTTGAAATAGAAATATCGAAGTATAAGTATTAGCGAGTTCCTTTTTTGGTACGAAGCTGAACTTTCAAAAAAGGGCAGACTGACGGACTGATTGATTCTCTAACAAGGTTCCGTTAGGATCGTTTAACTACAGAAGTTTAAAAATCAAGCAATTAGTGGCTCGTCACACTAAAATTGTAAATGCGAAAGATAGATAATGATAGTACTTACCTACTTGATCATGATCATATAATACGCACCTATTAGGTGTAAATACTTCACATAACTCGTCGACATTACATTATAATGTCGTCTTAGCTCACTTAATTAATTCTTAAATGGCGGTATGCTGTGTCACGTGACTTAATCACTTTTTTTATTGCCTTTTCGAGTTCTTGTGAATTAATTAACTGCCTTGTTACATGACAGCTCTATTAATAGCTAAATATTTATATGAAAATGATAGTAATATTAAGTTGTCGAAGGAACATTCAACGAATACATAAAAGTACCAACATGGATCAATAAGTGAAAATATTTCTAAATGAGAGAAAACGCTTCTGGACTTTTGTTGTTTAGAGATACGAAAAACCCTATATAGTACCTACATACATACAAATATAAATCATTTATTTATAAATTAACGTGATTAATAAATTAACTATTCTGTAACTCAAAGCTAAGCCCACAGGCTGCAGATGCATTGATGAAATTAAATAAATTACTCAGTCATAAAACCAACTAAAGTAAACATTTGGGTCCAAATTGGATGAGTGGCGTCCAATTTTAATTTAAGTTAAGAATCTGTACATTTAGGTTAAAACCTTTTACAGAATCGCATAGATTTAATTAATTGACATTAAAAAATACATTTTCGTGAGTGAGCTCACTGTGATACTTTGTTGTGTAAAACTGTACCTACACATACCCAATTTCAAGTTGAATGTCTACCGCCAGCTCTTCCTACAGTTCCGGGAATAAAGAGTTAAATATTTATTAAATTAAACCCATTGTTATAACAAAATTCAACGTAACAAAAAAATAATTTCTGGCTATCGAAATTCGGTACCCAGATCAAAGCCTCTGTCGGTGTCGAAACTCCATCAAACTGCATAGTTGCATCCCGATAGCATGCCGCAGTTCGGGGAACAGGCTGAGTCACTGCACCCTTATAGGGGGTGTCGGTAATCGGGATAAAAAGCCAGCTCTCTCAATGGTTACTTTATACGGGCAGTAAGATGCATCATCCATGTTTCTCGGGAAACTGTTTGAAAGGGAAATTTATACTCATTGCTTGGCCTTTTTTTGCTTTCAGCTTTTTGTATCCTTTTCCTGGTGCAAATATTTACCGAATTGCATTACTATGTATTCACCCTTAAATTGCTATGAAAATTAAATGACCAAAAAACGTATGCCACATGCACTTTGGGTTTAACAGTCTTGGTATGCCTATAGGTACGTGAGTATTGAGAGGTGGCACTAAACGGCTTGTAGTTGTTAGGCAGCAGTTATAGATTCTAATAACGCGTTCTCACTTAACTAGCTTTTATATTATTTCAACATTACTAGAAATCCCTCCTGTTTTAGAAGTAATTTTAAAAATATATTTCTAAACCGTCTTTTCAGAACAACCTTTATGTTGCACCCCGCCCTCCCACTACACCGCCTGCATTTTAGCTGCAGTTCCCTGAACCGCGATTAGTCTTAACCGCCAGAGGATTTTCTCAGAATAACCGAAACTTTAATTGGTTTTCTGAGCCATTATTTAAACGTCAGACAAGACGAATGTGAGGTGGCCAATTTTAATGGCCGGAAACGGTTTTCAGATCTCCTCGAACTGGCAGTCTTACCGACGCACTCAGACATACTTATTAACGAACTATTTGGCCGCTAATGTCAACGATCAACGATGCATAACGTTTGTCAGTTTTAGAAAACTGATAACGTTATCTTGTACCCAGGTGATACAATATATATACCTTTTGTGTATGCCACATGCATGTGCATCCATCATCTAGTGCATTTTATCCTGAACGAGATCGTATGATAGTTTAAAAATATGCCATTGTATAGGTATGTCAGAAAATTATGTAGTCTCACCAAGGCGTACCTACCTATAATATACACATAAGTAAGTAGTGGATTCTATTTTTATTTTTTTCTTTTCTCTCTATCTCTCCCGTAAGATTTTTGACATGTTTTCCTGCTGAACTACACATGTTATTTGATATTATATTTAATTTAATACTTGTAGCTTTATATAATGCTAGACTAAGTATTACCATTGTAATATGAAATATGAAATATGTTTAAAAAATGACTGACTGCTGAGTTTCTTGCGGCGTTTCTTCTCAGCAGTGGTCTCCTCTTGGGAAGCGCTGGTAGATTCTTGACGTGTAAAAGTGCCCTAGTGGCCTACTTACTGAAAACATTTCTTTTATCTTTATCTTTTTATCTCTAGAATTGTTCATGATTAGGTAAGTTTGACTCTTTAGAAAAAAAACAACGTGTACTTATTCGCAACGCCAATTTCGAGTTTTAGACAAACACGACGGACAAGATGATAGTGTGTGTGTGTGTGTTAATAAAGTAGTCTTCAGCAATATGATTTGTCAACAAGCAAATACGCAATAATTAAACGCAATTTTAAATCATCTGCAGCGAGAAGGTTGTACTTTGAATCAACTTCTGCTCGACGCCGTCAGAGGGCGCTCTGTGCTGCTAATAAAATGTTGAGTTTGAATTTGAATCATTTCCGTTTTTTACATTATGACTACCCTTGACTCATCCCCTACTTTTAAAACCAAAGTGGGACTTCCTGACTTCTTGTGTATATAAACTCGGGTTTTCATTTTCGGTGAAAATACAGCATAATGTTTGTTTTTGTGATAATGGTTTCCAGCTAGAGCGCTGAGTGACGCTCGCATGATTACGATGGGAAAACCCAGGGCTATTCCGAAACTTGTGCAGTTAAAGTAGGTATTTCTACCACCCTTTTCACTTTTAAAATTGTTTAATATTTTATTAAGTTTTTTTTAAATTCGAGCCACCCGAAATGCACATTCTGATATTCTAAGTCCGACGTTTAAATAATAGGAAAGAAAAACCATTTAAGTTTAGTTTAGTTCCGAGAAAGTTGTCTGCGCGCGCCGCAGATTTTAATGCGCTAAAAATGTATTACCAAGTAGTAAGCACGTAATTAATCTTATATCAACTATTGGTATAGGTAATATCCATAACTACGACCCTTATGTCATCCATGTAATGTAAGAAGTCATTACCTTAACACTATTGCGGGTGGTAGGACCTTGTGCAGGGTCCGTCCGGATCGCTTCCACAATCTTATCCATTAACCTACCACCAAACAGCAGTGTTCGCATTGTTGTGTTCTGGTTTGGGGATAAGACAGCCGGTGTAATGACTAGCATAGAGGCATTCCATCTTAGTCCTCAGGGTTGGCAACGCATTTGCAGTCTTAGGCTTGCAGTCTTGTGAATGTGAATGTCTATGGGTCACAGTTTCCACTTACCAATGAGGTGGCCTGTGTCGAGCACAGGTTGCGTTCTCTATGGAAAAAAGAAAACATTGCCGCCGACCAACTAGGCGGGTCCATTTTGTATGAAAATCAGAGGCCTTGGCGATGAAAGTGTTAAATGAGTTTATTGACTAAAAAGGACACATACCTGTAGTAGGCAAGACCGACTCGCATTTTGCCAGCTTTTGTATGTATGTGTAACATGACTAACTGTGCCGAATTGTTTTTTACTTGTCTCGAATAAATACTACTTGCAGGCTCTCTCTGATTTATTCCACGGAAAGATTTCGGTGAACGCTATGCCTATGACTCAAAGACTGACCGCAAAGGAAATTTGCATAAGAATTTAAAGTTTGTCTTTGCTGTTGTATTTTGTAGAACAAAAATAAAAGGTAACCAATATAATATTTGCTTAGAACTGGAGACGGTTGAAGAAAGGAGCAAACGGGAAGTATAACAGGAATAAAAGATTGTAGTGACTATAAAAGACAAAGCGAACTAACACCATGACGGTGGTTCTGTTGTGAAGGCTTGGTTGTGTTGATTGTAAAGTTGAGAAATGGAAAGTTGTATGTCACGGCACGTGTTTTATGTAAGATAGATAGATCTTTACAGACTTGTGATTTGTCAATATTGAATATTTAAGTTTTATTCCATCCAAACATTGAAAATATCGAACCAAATGTCGAAGCAGTCCAGTCTGGCTAAAGTTTCGGAATAGCCTCGTAGACGGCAGTGAGTCTCCGCCAGCAGACGGCGCGACGCTGTCCTCTAATCTTATCTTACTTGTGCTGATAACGTGGTCACTGACACTTGGCGGGTTCTACCCGTAATGTAAGTACCAACCTACTAGGTGATGACGTTAGTTTTTTAAATTACAGTAGAACCCGCTTAAGACGATTCTGAGGGGACCTAGCAAAAAAAGTGTCTTAAACGGGAAATCGTATTAAACGTGAAAATAAAACTAGTATTATTTCATCCTACTCACATTTACATGTAATTTGTTTATTTTAAATGGAAGATACAAAAAATTATGTTTATGTAAAAGTACATATATTAATAATAATTGTTTTACTTAAAGTAATTATTTATTTTAGATTGACGTAACGATTTGGATGCATTTATTATAACAAGATTTTCAATATAATTTAATTTATGGATCGCTTCTTCGCTATTATCCATAGACGATACATAGCGTCTTATATCTGCTACAACTGACAACGCCTGAGCATTTGACCAAATTGGAGGCGTTTCCTCCTGTTCGTGTGCGTCTTCATCATCACTTATGGTTGCGTTTTGCGCAGCGGTAACAATGAGTGAATGAAATTTAAGTGTAAGTACCCACCAATTAGCCGATCGCTTAGTCGCAACACACAAACTTACCTGGAGGTGTCGCTAGAATCGCGTCCCCTTGCATAATATTAGTACGATATGCTTAACTTGGTATTATGGTTTAGAAGACGTATTAAGCGGGACGCGAGTCGTATTAACCGTGAAAAAATGTATGAAAACAGGCCTTAAGTTGCAGGGACCGGCAGAAAATGGCGTATTATGCGGGAAATCGTATTAAACGTGATCGTATTAAGCGGGTTCTACTGTATTATTTTCCAATCCAATTTAACTTGACATTTTAATAACATTTGCACGCCTGCATGCAGGCTGAATACACTGGACATTTATAATAAACTTTACTACCACTTAAGAAACTGTTTTCAGCAAATGAAATTTTTGATATGATTTGATTTGATTTTGATTCAAACAGTTGTTGTAAACAAAATGCGATCTGTTGGAGCTACAGTGAAAATAGGTGCGCCTCAAGGCTCTATTTTAAGTCCTTTTTTATTTTTGGTTTACATAATTGACTTGCCATCAACAGTAACTTGCCACTTTGTGATATTGTACTTTTTCCTGATGATACTTCAATATTTTTCAAGGTAGATAGAAAATCCGTAGACTACAGTAGGATAAATGCCACACTGGTTAAAGTACTTAATTGGTTTACTAGTAACAATTTGCTACTAAATGCTAAGAAAACTAAATGTGTTAGGTTCTCTTTGCCTAATGTTAAACCGGTACATTCTAGTATTTTTATAAATGACGAATGTTTGCAAATGGTAGGTAGATAAACTAACTCTTGTGACCCCTTAAGATAACTTTTTAAAGAAATATTATATATCTTCTTCTTCTTCTTCTTAGCCGTTCTCTACCATATTGGTGTAGGCCTCCTTCAGATTGCGCCATCTAAGTCTGTTTTGCGCCACTTCCATCCAGTTCGTCCCTGCAGTTTTCTTGACGTCGTCTTTCCATCGCATCTGTGGTCTTCCTCAGACCACAGATTATATATATTTATCAGAATATAATTTGTCGTATTAAGAATATAAACTCTTTCACCAAAAATTCTGATATACATAATTTAAATACTAGAAATAAAAATAAAATCGCTATTCGAAAATTCCGCGTCCGTAAAGTATATAAATCTTTTGTTGGTCAATGCATTCATTTCTATAATAAATTACCTGACGTAGTTTTAAAGTTACCCCTTTCAGCACTTAAAAAGTACTTGAAAAGGTCGTTAATGTCTAAAGCGTATTATAGGGTCGAGGACTATCTAACAGATAAAAATGTATGGCCTAAACCCGAGACTTAGTCAATAATAATTTGTTTAAATGCAAAAGGTTTATCCTGCTTTGTCTTGTCTAGGGGACACTGTGCTCGTCTTGCACCATCTTATATACACATACGTAGGTGTGTCTTTTTTTCTTGTTTCTTTTTCTCTCTCTATCTCTCTCGTAAGATTTTTGGCATGCTTTCCTGCTGAACTACGCATTATATTTGATATTATATTTAATTTCATATTTATAGCTTTATATAATGCTAGACTATGTTCCTAGTACCATTGTAATATGAAATAATGTATGTTTAAAAAAAGTCTGACTGCTGAGTTTCTTGCGGCGTTTCTTCTCAGCAGTGGTCTCCTCTTGGGAGCGCTGGTAGATTCTTGACGTGTAAAAGTGCCCGTGCGGCCTACTTACTGAATACTTTTCTTTTATCTTTTTTATCTTTTATCTTTAAGTATTTGCTCTGGTACCTAATTTTATATTTATCGAAACACCTTTCAACGAACGTATCAGTACGGATAATGTTTATATCATCGAATTGCATTTGCGTGAGTTATTTCTTTTGCTAGTCACAAGTGTAAACTTTTTAATCCTGAAAATTACATATTTTCAGCAGGAAATAGCGTTTGAAGAAATAATATAATCGACAAAGTGAAATTGAATGCTGGACCATTCTTACTTACAGATACACAAACAATAAAACAAGCAAATATGTAAAGTTAATACTTTGGAGTGCGGTGGCACCGTGATTATAACGCCACATCCATGGCAAAGTTGCGAATCTGCATTTCGATTCAAAATTCGAACAGCAGATTCGCTACTTTACCAAGCGGCGTTTCCGTCATTGTCTTTTCAAATCAAAGTGCAGATTTGCTATTCCATGTTTGACTAAACAACGGCGTATTTTGCAGAAATTCTGGATTCAATCCAGATGATCCAAAAATTCGTCGTTTTACGAAACCATTCTTTTTCGCGATACGAGATGCGTAAGTTCGGCCAAGAAAGTGATCTACTAGTTTGGAAAAAAGTTTCTGCGACGTCTAATTATCGCTAATATTAACACTTGTCACTGCCATAATATTATTGCAAGGTAAAATGGAAGTTGTATCTAGACGTGCAAATGAACTTCGAGGTTGAGCGATAAAGTTGCCATGCTCTTTACTCGCCCGCCAATCGAGAAGAAAAGAAGAGTTGATTACGAAGGGGTGTTTTTTTTATTGTACAAGTATTAATTAGTATCATAGGTGTAATAGTTTTTCAAATATGTCAAAATACTGTAGAAGTGCGAGGGCGCTGACCGCGCCCGCGCGGGAAGCCCGCGCATTGTCTCTCGATTCGCCTCGAGCGCTCAATTCGCGCCGACCGGTCGCGCTCGTCGCGGCTAACTATTTCCATTAAGTATTTTTGTTTATTTAATCAGGAAATTCCGCGGGTAATCTTGGACTCCGCCAACAACCCGCTTTTTGTGCGCTAATCGACTATGTTTCGGTTTGTTCGATTTTGACGCCGTTATTTTTCAGCTACCTGTTTTATAGAATAGAATGTAATAGAATCATTTATTCGTCTTTTAAATAAAATAAAATAAAATGTACAACGAACTAGAGGACGCCTGCTACTTTGTTCGCGTGGAATAAGTTTCCCGCTACTCCTTCTATTTTAAACCCTTAGGGGATGAATTTCCAGAAACCCCATCTTAATGCAGCCCCAGACCTTAGAAGGAACCTACGTGCCAAAATTGGAATCTCTAGACAAAGTGGTTTGGGCAGTGCGTTGATGTGTCACTCAGTGAGTTTCAGCCGCGGTGCAGTGTCATGAAACTCCAGCGCAGAAGTTCAGCTGGACCCGTATGGGATAGTTTGATAGGAAATACAACAAAAGCAATATAACATAACAAACCTGAATAAAACAATATTCTAGAAATAGATAATTAAATTATTGTATAAATAAATATGAATTAAATGATAAACAGTTATCTGTGAAATTAAGAGTAGAAATTTGGATATCGTTCGCGAAATATTAATAACTCCCACCAAATATATACGTTTATGTAAAAAGTAGGCTAAGTGTGCCTACTTTATAATTATATTGTATTTCAAAATTCCATCAATTGATATCTATTAAAATCGATCGAACTGTCTAATACAATCTCTAAACATTTTGAGTGGATTTTTCAAAAATAGATCGTTGTCTGAAAAGCCGCTGTAACATTATTGTTTGACAATATTAAGTAGTTCTTGTTGCACTGATTCAAAATGAATGAAAATTCAAATGAAAATCGGTTCTTGCCAAGATTGTTAATCTTTACAAATTGCTTATGATTCCACCACTAGGCGAGCTTTGTCCTGTGGAATCTAGGGCACATGTTGACAGGTCAAAATGTTGTTTAGATATAGGTATTATAATACTACCTAACCTATAAACAGGTTAGCAATAGGAATACATTTTTAGCCAAGAGACGTAAAGGTGCACCGCAAGGTAGCGCTGTTTACCAGTATCGTTCAAACCTTCATAACGCCTAAACTAAATAACATATTGGGAAGTTAAAACTATATTTAGGACCGGTATATAAAAAGCTTGTTTTTGTTTTCGTATTTGTCTACTTAGTTCTGGGACTAGTTGTTTAAATTTGCCTCTGATTTCTTTTATAAATCTAAATGCGACAAGTTTTCACGTCATCCATCTGTGCGGCTCAGTACGCGTTTAAACAATTTGCTAAAGTGCATTAATTGCCATCAGGGGTGACAGGATGAATTAATCCGCTATTTGAGCCGCGCACTGCGCCGGCGCATGCATGAACGGTTCATCTTAATAGTGTACACACGAACACACGTCATCGTTTCAGTGCGCCTGGTTCCGAGTAAGTAGTTGAATCAGCGGAGAATCCATGATGAAGTACTCGCAACGATCGATGGAATCGATGGTATCTGGCATTCACAGAACACGGTCATTCATAGGAACTAACCTATAAATGCATCACTAGATGTGATGATGATTAGTATTATTAATCTAAGATTTAAATAACAAATGGTGAAAGAGGTAAGAAGCCGTTACTGCCGTTTGGGACACTTTTTGCCTTTTTAGTCGGCAGACTATTTTACAAACCGCAAACAAACGCCAAAACAAAAAAAAAAAAAAACCGCAAACACTCAAACTGCAAACATTTTATTAAATGTTTGCAGTTTGAGTTCTTGTTCTTTTATAAAATAGGGAGGGAACGCCCAGTATGTATTGTACTTGGCATTTCACGTTAATTACCAAAACATCACAAAAATAACAATTTACAAATATGTTTCACCAATTACTCCGATGTGGCCGCACACGTTCCGCGCCGGTCAGCCAGTCAGACGGTCACACGTGAATGAACAGTATCGACGTAAATTGACGACAATCTTGTGATCATCTCTGACTATTAAAAAAACACATAATTCAAAAGTAATAAGTAATTCTGGACGGAGTGTTGGACAGCCTCCCACCCGGTGGTCTGACGACCTGGTTAGGATCGCGGGGAGCCGCTGGATGCAAGCGGCTCAAGACCGTGACTTGTGGCGCTCTTTGGGGGAGGCCTTTGTCCAGCAGTGGACGCCCCCGGGCTGATGATGATGATGATGATGAAGTAATTCTGGAGCTCTGCCTACTCCGCTCTGGTATTACAAGCGTGAAGGTATGTATGTAAGTATTAAACTCATTAACCTGTATTGCCTTAGTTACGTTATTGTTATCAACCCGGCCGCCATTACTGTCAAGTAAATAGCTATCGTATCGTCGACAATACGATAACACGTCAAAGGCGATATTGTTTTAGCCAATAGAATAGAGCCCAAGCTCTTATACACTATCATATAGGTACAGTCATTCGATTCAGTATTCAAATAAAAATAAAAGTAAAATGAATACGTAATTTAAAAATATAAAAATAAAATTTTACTGTCTATGATTGAAGTAGTATTTTTAAGAATATTTTCATATGTTTTTCATATTAATATTTTATGGGTTACCTCACAATTTATTCAGTTTATATGTACCTAATGAATCAAAACAGTGCAGTGCGCATTTCCACCAACTGCTTTTCACCAGACGTGAAGCAACACACGAGCGAGAACAAGGACGCATCGCCGAAAACCAAACCACCCCAAACTCAAACTGAACTAACCTTTGTGCAGGTATATGCTTTATATCTAAATATATAAAAGGAGAGACTGACTGACTGACTGACATATCAACGCACAGCCGTAACTATTGTACCTAGAAACTTGAAATTTGGTACAGGTGTTCCTTTCATGATGTAAGTGAGCACTAAGAAAGGATTTTCCGAAAATCGACCCCCAACGGGAAAAAAGGGGGAGTACTGGGAAACTAATTCTACGCGTACGAAGTCGCGGGCGTCCGCTAGTTTAATATAAAGCTCTTTTCGCGTACCATCAAGGACTTTAAATGTTGATCCACCATAGAACCTTGTCATAATGACGGCGTCAAGTGACGAGATAGAAATTACATAGGAACTAATACACTCAGGAGCAAAGATACCTAACTCATCGCACAATCAGTTAACAAAACAGCGGGAGAGTTTGGGTCAGCACTTGGATTTTCTTACACTTTATTGGCATTTTAGATGTTCTTCTGTACATGCACAATTCCGGCGTTAACCGCAGATTCATTCAGTTGGGTATCCTAGGCACTCTGGAAGTCCTGTATCGATGCTCGCGGTATTCATCATCAGATTTCACTAAAAGTATTCCCTGGCGAGGAACCAAGGCTTCTAAATAGCCTCATTAGTATGAAAAACGCACTCTGACCCGTTTTTTTTTGCTCCTGAGTGTAGGTCAAAAGCGCTTACCCAACGATTTCACTTAATAGCGGCGAGACGAGATAATTACGTATCCCAGACATCAAACGGAATGTGTCATAGTAATTGTGAAACAGCTCAACAATCACTTAGTGTAATATCCCATCCCGATTCCTGGGATCCTCTGACGTCTGCAGCTAATAAGTCAGCTCATGTAAATGTGGCAATAGTACAGTAAGTATCTCAGACAAGACGTCCTGTAACGTCATAGACGGATTGTGAGTCCTCTAATGCGTGGGGAACTCGGGAAGCCCGAAGGCTGAGTCACGCTGACGTAAGTGTCGGGCCCGGGACGCTGTTAGGGCGAGTTTACACGTGTTTGGTACTTATCATGGCGGGTTACGTTTTCGTACAATTGGGATTGTTCATATTTTTATAATTACTCTAATTCGAAAAACATTTCGATTAATAGGGTTTTTCATCCGTTCTGCATTATTAGGTTTTCAAAATATTTATTTATTTCGGATATTTCGACAAGAGTATGACGCTTTGACCTTTGTTTGACGCTGTAACGAAAGTTGATTAGGAATAAAACAAAATATTATATTTATAGAATAATTTGTTAAGAAGACGAAGTCCTTCCCGAAACTCTGGCTGAAGCACACTCCTAAGAATAAATTTACTAAAATATTTATGGATGAGGATTATGAAGACGTAGCTCCGAAGCTCTGGAGACTTTTCTAGGCATTTTGTTTAAACAATTACCCAAAGGTACAACTCTTATCAGAGTTCTACAAGACCTAGGACAGTAACCAGATCTAGGCTACTAGGCTACAATACTTCACTTTTTCTAAATGGACACAGAAGCTAATTTGGGCCTTGTTTTAGATACTATCTATAATGCTATTTAACTCTAATATATTATCTTAGGTCCTCGTTAGGACTCTCCAGCTGCTTCCCACTCGTTCTCTCGCCCAGCGTCCTCTAAATATTTTTCCTACGTTTTTCGTTTCGAATCCCTTGCCGCTATATTTAAAATTATTTATTTTTCTAGTTTAAACCTCTAACCATCTACCTGTTTGAATTAGCTAAGAACCTTTTTTACTACGCTTAAAGAAAAGGACAAACTACCCTGCGAAAGTCATGTCGAACTTTAAACTAGATTCGCAAATTCCTAAAATCTCGAGAAAGGGACAAACGACTCCTATCTAACTATCGTGACTTATAAGGTCAGCTTCACAAGCTTAGTGTTGCAAGGTGGAACCTCCTGTCTCAAACAAACTAAAGTCGTCGTTACACCACTCATCCACACTATCAAGACAGGTCTACACCATCCAACTTATATTTGTGAGAAGGACAAACGACTCAGGTAGGGTCGTCGTGTCACAATGTCATGATCGCTACTGTAGACGAAAAAACAGCGCGATCATGCGGCGGCGCGCCGTATCTGATCGCTCGGAATCGATGTTGACACGCGGCGGAGTCAGGTGTTCGCTGCCTACAAGGCTTTCGACGTGTGCGGGCGCTAAAATAAATAGTTAAAAGAATGTCCTCGCTGCATTTTAAAGATGACGTTGAGCTATTAAAAAAAACAATTTATTTCGACCAACAATCGCCTTTTCCCACTGAATTTAAACAAGGATTTGTACAAGTAAGTTTTACCAGTCCGAACAAACCTTGCTTCTGAAATAACCAGGCACGGTATAAAAGTACACAAGAAAATCAGTGCCGCAATGAATGGAGGGTATTCCATTTATATGCTTGGTGAGGAGGCCATTCGGCGAGTACGTACTTAGCCCATGTGAATTTGGATGTAAAAATCTCAATTGAGAGTGTTGTAATTTAAACGTCAATCTTAACCTTGCGATGCATATGACATCGTGGTCGGGTGGCGAACCAATCACAGGTCAAACTAATAACTGGCTCTATCATTGCCAGCTGGTTCTGACGGACAATGTTTAGTGTAATGTATCGAACATGAAAACTGTTACATTTTGTTGACAGTAAAATGTTATTACAATTTTCATACTAAATAGTCATTTAAAAAAAACACTTCATTGAACAGCACACTAAGGAACGGATATATTTTTTTTTTACGTTCAGGCTTATTAGCGATCTCTTTAGGTCACCAAAAAGAAGAAATTATTCGCGTCAATACTTAAATTGAAAGGAACTTTTAGTAAAAAACTTATGAACTGTTCAATATACGAATGAAAAGGATTTACATCGGTAGTTCATAAGATTAACACACGGGAATCAATAACGCCATGACAGCAGTTAACTTAACAGTTAGAACTGCCACATCGTCAATACAACGTGATTACGATATCAAAGCAAGGAGGGCTAAACCAAAGTGGAATAAAGCCCTGATATGTTGTAGGCTGCATGTCCTACTAGACAACGACATTAGGTACATACTGATAACATGAAACTGACATATTTTAAAGTATTTGCTCTTTCCGAGTATCAAACCCGCGACCGCTAGGTTCTTTTGTAGGGTCAACTTAGACCTTAGACTAACCACGTCGTTAACATATTTTACATTGTTTTACATTGATGCATCCATGCATACACTCACGCCTTCATATTATATTGACGATATGATTTCAAGTTAATGTACGGTTATTTTTAACATTTTACTGTAATCTTTTAAAATGTAACTAGTTAGTCAGTTTACGCTATGAGAATTTAAAAAAATGTATCAGTTTGTGTATCCTTCCATGAGGAGACCACTGTTGAGAAGAAGCGTTTGCGGGTGGTAGGACCTTGTGCAGGGTCCGTCCGGATCGCTACCACCATCTTATCCATTAACCTACCTCCAAACAGCAGTGTTCGCATTGTTGTGTTCCGGTTTGGGGATAAGACAGCCGGTGTAATGACTAGCATAGAGGCATTCCATCTTAGTCCTCAGGGTTGGCAACGCGTTTGCAGTCTTGTGAATGCGAGTGTCTATGGGTCACAGTTACCACTTACCATCAGGTGGCCTGTGTGCTCGTTCGCCTTCCCTATGCCATAAAAAAAAAAACTCAGCAGTCTGTCCCGCCTACTTCAGGGGGTTCAACGGCTTACCCTAAAAATGCTTCAAAAGAGTAAAAAATCGATTTTGACTGCGCGTGCTCACGATCACGTAGCCGAAGGGCCAAGGGCCGGCCATTATGCACCCGACACTGTAGGCACGTAGGCGACGTCACAAGTAAGCACCGTGTTACCCTGTCACAGTTATTCAATACATACCTTCTATGGCTGTACATACGTAGTTTTAAAATGATAAGGTACGAAATATATTGTAAACATTGCCGCTGATTGAACCAATGTCATCAAGAGGAGTGGTCAGGCGTGTTTAAAGTGGCTCCTACTTGCATGATGTAGATTGTGTTGAGAATTTGTTTGGCATGCGTTTGGGCTCAAGAATTGCAAACTGCAAAATGAAGCCACTAGGGGAAGGGGCAATATCGTCGCACGCGGCTCTTTTATAGGCTAAATGGTGATGCTACGTCTGTCTTAATACCAAAGAAGGAAGAAGAAACTGCATAGAAATAGTATAAACATGTACTGATATAAGATAGATAGATAGATAGATTCATTTATTCGGCTATTAAATAAAACAAAGAAAAAAAACACATGCATTTGACAAAACAAAAACAAAAGTAACTTATTTATAACTAATTAAAATTAAAATGAGATAGCCGAAACGGAGTGCCAGCTCAGCATGTGCTGTGGCACGGAGCCGCAGCGCTGATTTTCAGCTGGACCCGTAAGAGATGGTAAGATAGCAAACAAACAACAAATGAAATATAACAATCACATAAAAAAAAACATTCTGGACACACAGTTAAAATAATAAAACAATCTAGATAAATACTTATAAATCACAACAAAGTGAGATCTAGCGCTCTAAACGCATTCTTATTTGCTTACATTCATAACTAAATATTTATCAAACACAACAATAAAATAATAATAATAATAATATAATAGTTAAAAATAAACCACAAACACAACCATATCATAAAAAGTGATCTGTGCAACCGTTTATTTGTAGCGACAAAGCTAGCTCTTTTAATTTGTTCTTGAAACTACTTATGTTTGTAAATAAAAATGTACCGTTGAAATGTATGTGCACGCGCGTAACTTCCGAATGGGGTAAGTAATACGAGATACTTATAAGAACTTATCATATAACAGTCACAATATATACGCTCACTTTGTATAAATATGTTTAATATAACGTACACTTGAGATAATGAACGAAAGATATAATGTCAAAATAACTATTTCCATAAAGTATAACGTTATTAATATATAATATCAATTGATATAACAATTAAAGTGTATAATGTACATGACACCTAAGATATAAAACATATATAAATCAAAAAATCTAAACAACAAAAATATAATGCACTTATAATATAAACGCCTATAACTATTTTCAGTATTACGTGGCCTTTTTAATTTTACAATCAAATTGTTTCGCATAGTTTTTTCAAGGGATGTAAATATATATATATATATATATATATATATATATATATATCTCGTAAATGTTAGTAACATGAAAATAGTTATTATGTAGTTATATCTCGTGTGACGCACCCTTCCGAATGACTGCACAAAATTGGATAATATTTTTGTTTTGCGTTCGTTATTGTGAGAACAGGGTTTGTAAGATAGAAAAAAAGTAAAATCACCGGGAAAGTCGGAAATTACAATGGGAGCGAAGCCGCTAGCGGGCAGCTAGTTTTAAATATAATGTGGTTATCAATAGACTATAGAACACTTAGTTTAATAATTTGCAGTTAGCCAGCTTTCTTTGGTAATATGGCAGCGTGGCGATCGAGTCTTCTTATCGCCTGTTTCACAAACGACTAGTAAAGCATATTTAACAGATAAATCTAGCCCTTTCTCTTTCTTACACTTGAAAACAGACAAGGAGAGAGCCAACTTTAAATAGCAGATAAAATTACTCGCCGATTGTGAAACAGGCGCTTAGAGTTCTTAGCTGCTGTACATTGCTGCTGCTGGCGCGGTGCAGACGGTTCCTGCTTCGGGGTCATACCACCACCCTTCACTGGTGCTCTGTAAGCACACGACAATGACGTTACGATGTTTAGGTTATTTTACATATTAAGTGAACGTAAAGCTAGGTATAATAGGTATGCGTTCTATTCCACCGTTGTTTTCTAAATGTATACCTAATACTGAAAGGCCAGCAATGTGTTTATTGGATGAGCAGTAGCCTCGTCGGTAGTTCCCTGCCACGAAGCTAGCAGGGCCGGGTTTCCTCGTCCAGAACCCAAAGTCCAATTTGTGTGAAATTGACCTCTAATCATTTTAGTTATAAAACGCGGATACTATGCGTTGTGTTATAATGTTAATTACCATTTTGCCGCGGTCTCTCGTTTGGTAAAGAAGGTCTTCAACTGGTCATTAATCCTGCCATAGGCTTGTGCAATGAAGATTAACTAAATAAATTTAAAGCATCACATCCGACGTATTGTTATGGTAATATTCTACGCGCGTGCGCCAGGGCACGGAGCTGCGCGCGCGCTGGTTTCGGCACCCAACTTAAACCAAAAGGGCTTAATTGTAATCCAACCGTCGAAGCATATTAGACCCAATACTGCTAACCGTGAGGTCACGAATGCGTTTTACGCTATTATTTTTTTAGGGTTTGATCATCTGATTATTGTATTCGGAGGTCTGTCACGTAGGCCAACTTTCTCACATGGAACAAAGTCCATTGCCCCATGACCCCACGAGATTACCATAACTTTGACCAAGAGTGGCGCAGCGAGTAATGTCTTGATACCTTTACTGTGGAGGTGGTGAGGAATCTGCATGTTGCATACTTCACTTTTCATATTCAGCTTTTTAGGATCAAACTATAGAACGAAATGTCATGTTTAATAGAAAGATTAACACTCGTATAAAATTATCTTGCCTACTTTGTAAGGCAAGATAACTATACAGTAAAAGTACGATGCACGAGAAATTATAATAGTAGGTTTATTTTGTTAAAAATATGTGCACGTACTTGGATTCAGAGTGCTCTTTAAACTGGCTAACACGTTACGCTACTAATTTACAAAAGCTGGAAAAATTATATCGTCTTTGATCTGTTAACGTTTTCATAGCTGTTATTTACTTGACAGTATAACGGCCAGTAAACAATACCATAACAGCTCAAAGACGATATGGTTTTTACCGCCTGGAATAAATACCTTGAAATTGGTAGTAAGCGGCGCGGGCGCGGTTTGCGTTATGACGCTACTTACCCAGCCCGTCAAGCGATATGTCAAAGTTGTTGTACATCAAAATCAAACTTTATGTCTAATGAACCCTCTGCAACTGTGGTGACTTTTTAGATACATTCTACTGACGTGGAGTCTATAAGACGTATTTTTTAAATAAAAAATATAAAAAATACTAATGGGTATACGATGTATATTATTTTATATTTTATAATACGTAACGTATTAAAAAAAAAAACTTAGGTTTTAAATAAAAGGAATAAAAAAATATTATTAAATTTAATGAGCTGAAGTTTCTAGCATTTATCACTAAGTTTTATTGAAATATTTATTAATAAGTCACGTAATGTCAAAAAATCTACGAACACATCTTGTGCGTAGGACACCCGAGGGGTTGGCCAGCGGTGTAAATCCTTGATTTTTTTTAGAACATTACGGAATCTGAAGCACGAACTTTTTCTTTTCGAATAATGATGTATAACGTATCGTCATCGAAAGCATATAGATAAGACAATTGGAACAGACGTTACGTATTTAGTATCTAAGTACTAAACTTTCCTGGCACGAGCTGTGAAGTCGTCATTTCGAGTCGTCATCGAGTAGGTGAAGATGTTTAATCATGAATGGAAACGTGATTCTGTGTTAGAGGTTCGTGCAACAGATTGATTACGTTGTGTAAAAACTACATGTTTTCGAATAGTAAAGTCGCTTCAAATAAGTGACGTGACGTCTCATTAAAAACAAAAATTAAGTACACGTATATTTACAATAAACAAAAAATTGTCTTAGCTTAGTACAGGTGGCTGGGTAAACATATTATTGTTAAATTATCGCACAGTGGAGTTTATTGATAAATATTTAAATTAAAACTAGCATCTTAAGCCACTGTATCAATAAATGTATTTTCATTTTCATTTCTATTCAAATGATCGTCGATGCGTGCTGATCGTCACGGCCATGTTAAACACAATTTCTTAATTCCCAATCATTTTATATTTTTAATCCCTAGCCGACGCGGTACGAAAACTCTTTTCACCTTACTTGCGTCATTCAGTCAATCGACGGCAAGAATTGCGTACAAAAATACATATCGCACTTTTTGCATGATGCAAGCGCACTGATTTAGATAAGACTGCATTCTACCTGTCGATGGGTTGTAATGTACCACGTCTATTTATGCGCATCCACTGCACCTGCGTGAGTCAGCGCGGATCTCTCCCACGAGTTCAACGAGCCACCGCGTAGCTAGGGCCTAGTGGTGACTCCAGAGAGCGCCCTGCCTCCCGAGCCCCCCACAACTCGCCGTAGGGGGCTGACGCACTGCGGTTTTATGCGAAATCAAACTCTTTGATCTCAAAGTCGCCGCGACTCATTGTTTGGCTACGACCTGATAAATCAATATCCTGGTGTTAGCGGCTGATTCACGGGTTGCGTGGAGCAAATATGTGGTTTGATATGCGCAGGCGCCGACACTACACGTAATAAAATTGATCGTAAAATGCGTTTATTTGTGGCTGTTACTGATCCAAACATGCATACCAGACTTAACTGTTAACATGTCCAGATACATACAGGCAGATATGCATTCCATGCTTACGTCATGATGCACGGTTTAACCATCGTTGTCAAGTCTTAAAAAAAAATCATATAACATTTTTTTAAGAAAGGTTAGCATGATAATATATTTCAAGAGTCTTTTAAAGCTTATTTAATATAATAAGCACGTCCTACCAAAATTTGCTAGTCGTGGGAAAAACTAAATTGTATGTGAAAGGATTGTCAAAAGCGCAAGGCTACAGCGGCGCGACGCACCCTGCGGTTAGCATTGCATGCGCAAGTGCTGGCCGCGGCACGCCTTCGCTGAACCCCGCGCCTAGCAACAATTTACAAGAAGTTTCTTCAAAATACCCTAACCACTGGCTTTTGACAAGGTAGCCGACCTGTTAACTACAGTTAAAAAGCAGCAGTATACAGTACTTTAGAAGTAAAGACCGCCGATACTATCTAGGGCACTGTGTCGATGTACAAGACAGGGCTTTGGACTTAAACCGGAAATTCCAAAGATGACCGTAATTTTGCTTTACATTGCTTGGTTACTATGATCAGCTCAGATGGTTGTCGGAACAAAATGGTCGATAGATGGTGAAGGCGGGGCATGAGGGGGGGATGTGTTGCCAGGCTGAGCGCATGCCGTGGCGCCTGCGCCGGAAGAGACTGCGTTCCGAGACGAACTCTCACAAAACAAGGACTCGGCTCGATGCGAGGGGTCATCTAAATGGCCGTTGTATAAAAGGAATACATTTGCAGATGCTATTCAATTATGTTTTAAACGTTACTGTGGTAAAATATAATGGTTTTAAAACTAGAAGCATCCCTTGACTCATCGAATAACGAGAATACACTGCAAATGGAAACTAATTCCGATTCCAATAGACACAAGGTAAGATTATTTGAACCGTAAATAAGCATAACAGCTAAAAATTGTTATCCTATTAGGTTTTAATGCTATACTTGTATTTCTATTGGATTTGTGTTTTTAAATATATACGTAAACTCGAAAATCTAATTCAAGACCAAAATCTTAACCGTTGAGGCGCACATTCACTGTGATTACTGCATTTTGGTTTAAGTGTAGGTATTTTTAAAATTTACTCTAATATTACTGGCTATACGAGTTCTCATTCATGTTTTTATGAATTATTATGTTAAAACAATTAAATATATAAGATGGGAACTCAGATTTTGGTCTTGAATGAGATTTTCAAGTACAGTTCAAATTTTTTGTTGCTTTAATTCATTGTATTTGTATAACTTATAGCCAAATAAACGTTTCTTTCTTTCATAACATTCTCAGCCAGTAACATTGACATCGATGCATTATTATTAGCGTATAACGTATATATTTTTTACAGATAGCAAACCCGCCAATGATGGATGACTCAGTAAAAGCCAGACCACAAACTCTGGTTCAATATTATAATGAACTCCGGTACCTGTGAACAGTTGGCCAACAGTCGCCTTTAGTCACAAATATTTTTGGTATGTATTACTTCCCAACTATTCGTATGAATTTGGTTTTATGCCCGAAAAATTAAAGCCACATATTACGTCGGTAAGGTTAGGTAACACTTGTAACTTGTGACTACATAAAAAACAGCTGCGATTGCAATTGTGCTAAGAAAGTGACATTCGGCGAATAAAAGAATCCTCACTCGTGTACTATGCTGTACTTAAAAATACGAACGTAAGTCTAATTTTTAAGAGGATTATGAAATTTGTGATACGACTCTAAAATCGCGTCGCTGTCAAAAACAAATCCATATAAATATAGCTCCGGGCGAAAACGTTTCTCACCCGCTTAAATCCAGTCCGATTTTCACGATGTTTGATATGTTGTTTATTACAAAGACCTGGCGTGTACGTTACTGTTTTTTGTTTTAAAAAATATTATCTTGGAAAGGAAAAAGTAAAGACATAGTTTTTCATGATACCACATATTCAAAAATCGTAAAAATCAGACGTTGGGTAAGGGGAGAGGAACGTTGTCGCATTTTGTTTGAAGATATTTTTTCTTCTTCGCAGTCCTTCTAACGGGAAAGATCTCATTAACTTTTGGTTCGCCACAAGCTTAACTTGACACAGTCGAATGCACAGTTAACTGTATTATTGACTCTGATTAATATACCTACTTAACATTTAATTTATAAATCTGCTGTAGGTACTTTATTTTTAACACCGCATTGTAAACAACATTATACTCAATAAATTATTGATTGATGCAACTTTTTTAGCCCAATAGTTACGTAAGGAACTAAGTAAAAAAATATTTAAACTATGCAACTTTACACATCAATAATGTCTAGTCATCAAAAATATGCTAACAACGCTGCACATTGTAAAATATCAAATATATAATATATATATTTTATTAGCATATTGTGCAATGTGATACGTTCCGAATTTTCTGACACATTTCAAATTATCGAAATTATGTAAGATATTTTTATCTAAATATTTTCTCGGACTTTTTTGGTGTGTACGAGTTGTCTCTTGGTGTAGTTATTGGTTTACCTTAAGGTTATGCATCATTATAATCTTCTTAGCTGGGCGCTAAGCCTCTCCCAAGGACCTCATTACGGTTAGCTTTGTGCTATGCGCATCCATAATATCCGGTTCTCTGCCTTTTGGCAGAAAAATATTTGGCCGAATGTATCGTTTGCCAAGCTTTTCATTTGCCAACCAGCTTTTATTTCTGTCAATGTAAATATTTAAAAAAAAAAACTAAACCAACCTTACCTATAGGGTTCTACAGGATGGCACTGAAAGAAATCCTGAAATATTTACAGCTACAGAAAAAAAGCAGATTGGCAAATGAAACAGTTGGGAAACGATACATTCGGCCAAACATATTTCTGCCAAAAGGCGGGATACCATAATATCCATCTTAGAAATCCTACTATAACATTATAAATGCGAAGGTTTGTGTTGTTTACTTCTTAAGTGCTGGTTGGATTTGGATAAAATCAAAAATGGAGATAGCTTTTTTTTTTTATGGCATAGGGAAGGCTGACGAGTACACAGGCCACCTGATGGTAAGTGGAAACTGTGACCCATAGATATTCGCATTCACAAGACTGCAAGCCTAAGACTGCAAATGCGCTGCCAACCCTGAGGACTAAGATGGAATGCCTCTATGCTAGTCATTACACCGGCTGGCTTATCCCCAAACCGGAACACAACAATGCGAACACTGCTGTTTGGCGGTAGGTTAATGGATAAGATGGTGGTAGCGATCCGGACGGACCCCGCACAAGGTCCTACCACCCGCAAAAGCTTGCATGGATTAACACATAGGCAACATATAAATTTGCCCGAGGGAATAACGATAATCAAAATCTCCGCGGACGAAGTCTCGGGCAACAGCTAGTATCAAATATGATTCTGACTCTTGAATCCGTTAAAGCTCTATCGAGTTGAACGATCGAGGTGTTTGTAAACATGGCGGCTTCGCCGTCTGCGGCTAGACAGTTGTGGTGCCAAGAATTATAATTCCTGTATCCATTCATTTCGGAGTCAGTCGGGCACCAAGAATGTCGGTTATTAATGAATTATGTCCATGATCACGGCGTTTAGCGCGGGCCCGCCAAGCGCTTGTGGTCAATTATAACGTCCTTGAGGAAACATGTGTTAACATGAACGTGATAAAATAGGATAAAATGAAAGTGTAGTTGCGAGAAAGTAACATTAGCTCAGGCAAAAACAATTGGATATATGCGTCGAGAAGTAAGATAATAAATACGAACTAAATGTATATTTACAATTTGTTAACCTTTTTTACAAGTGTTGCTGTGATTGTAGAATTTATTACATAGTTACTGGAATATACAAAGTGGCTTACTAGAATGAAAATACTTTGGCAAGATTCCTATGATAAGGGTTACCTATTCTGCCGTCCTAAGCCAATAGGCAGTATGTCAGATAAAACTCCCGTAGCAATATCAACCTTATTACTAACTGAATAGAATTAAAACTGCTTTGGCTGTTGAATTTGGGATACTGCTTATTGGCTTAGGAGGGCAGTAGATATTTATGTCATAATATTTACAAATTCAACATAAGTACAATTGTAAATTAAAACTAGACAACTAATAAAATAATATTGAATAACTAGGTCAGTCGAGAATCCCTATTATCCCTGCAATTGTGGCGCAATTCCCAACGACTTTGGACGACTTGGCACTCTAAGTTTCAACAATCGGAAAACTTTCATTCACACTTCAACTAAAACGCAATTTCATTAATAATAGGAATTTCCCCAAAATATTGTTGTTAACGTTTGATCGTAATTTTATAATGTTTATAGGCATTCTGGTTGCCAAACGAAACCTAGGTAGTTGTTATTAGTGTTTATTGCGTGGATTGACGTCAGAGCGCGTCCCGGCGGTGACTGTGAAGAAATATGTTGTTGTTTGAGAGCAAACTGCGATTTCTTACATTTCACGCCTCGCCTACTCAGTAATGCTATTTCCATCTGTTCCCACCTGCACACTTGATGCCTCAATACATGAATAAAGTTCAAAGTATGACAGCGAAACATTGGTAGTAGATGGGAATTTTATGCCAAAAGGCTCTAGTTCTGAGGCTAATAAAAACTGTAAAGCAAACTCATGGCGCAATACTCGCGATACAATAATAAATCATTGAATGTGTCAAGCAACGGTCAAGTATTGCTCTTTCTGTTTTAAATTAAAAAACTGTTATTGGTTAATTGTAAACATTACATATCTAGTTATCATTATGGTAAGCTAAGTGGACAGGTAACGCTAGCCAGTTATTTAAAAGTGTGATACTTAGTTTTGCGGTCCAGGGTATTATAAAAGTCATCACATTAGATTTACAAAAACAATCTAGCCTGGTATAATAGTACTTGCACTGTTATAAATAAACTAACATATTAATTTCAGTATTTAATACATCTATGTATATGAAAGGCAAACCTGACTCACTGACTTAGGCCCGTATTAATAAACTGATCTCAACTCTAATGCTCGTCTCGAGATTCGTCAAAAATGACAGCGTTCTTAGGTTTGGCGTTTACTTTGACGTATCTTGTGACGGGCCTTACAGTCAAGATGAGTTTATTAATACGGCCTTTAGATACAGATGTAGTGCATAATTATTTTCCTTCGTATTTTGTCGGAAATCTTCGTATTTGTCATGCTACTTCAGTTAACCTCAGTACTTTTTGTACTGTGACCGACTGAACTAGCAAGACGCGTTCGTACGTTTCCGTGATAATACGAAGGAAAACAATTATGCACTACATCTGTATCAATACACAGGCGAAACTACTGTACCTAGAAACTTGAAATTTGGTACAGGGGTTCCTTTCATGATGTAAGTGAGCATTATGAAATGATTTTTCAAAATTCGCGCCCTAAGGGGTTAAAATAGGGGGAGCAGGGGGAAAGTTATTGCACGCGTATGAAGTCGCGGGCGTCCTCCTAGGTACATAATACATTCATCATTTTATTTACTTAAAAAAATAACTTGTCACGATCACGTTAGTCGAAAGACGCCAACAGGTGGTCATTTCTGTTGCGGTTAGCCCCAATGCCAGGTTCGATCCCCGGTAAGGGCAAATATTTGTATGATACGCGCGAGTATTTGTTCCTGAGTCGGTGATATGGAGTGAGTCTAGCGCTTCGGACCAGAGTACAAGACCATCGGTGCAGAGAGGAACCTCGTGACACTCTAGCAGCTTTTTTAAATTATAATAGTACTCGGCTGTCTATCTCTTTCACACTCCCGCTGGCATTTGCCAGTACATTTTTTATGTCTGAAAGTGTGCCTAGTATCCTGAAATACAAGCCTAGGCTAGAGCTTAGTTTGGGACAATGGATCAAATTAATATTCGCTCCAATGCCGTCAACTTCGGTCCACTTGTGTAATTACTACAAATAAGCCCCACCACATAAGTGTGGTCCAAGGTCTAAGATATTTTAATTCTTCGAACGCGCCGACCGCAAGTGCGCACATCTGACGCTGGGACATGATCGATAGCAAACAATAGCGCGATACATATCTTTTGACACTCAAGACCAGTGAAAATGGGCCACGGTACGAATCATTTTAGTTGAACTGTGACCAGTTTTTATTGATATAAGTATACCTAATGAAGATTCCATGGTGTGTGTGGTGTGGCCGCATCCGCTTGCGGTTTGCCGAGCATGGTGAGCTTGCCAAGCAGAAAGACCTAGTAGGGTATTGTTAGGAAAAAGTTTGGTACATCAAAATATATGCATTTGACGTAATGACGTCCGCTAACAAAGTTCAACGCAGAGCCTTTATTCTACTGGAGGGGGGCATTTGCAACGTCAAAAGATGGCGGATGTGTAATTGGTTTTATTTTTTATTTTTGTGTATGTAGGTATTCAAAATTTCAAAGTTCTTTTTGGTTAGTGATTTGTACTTTTAATGCCTTTATTTGCACAGTGATAGAAGACTTGGACTTATTTCGCGTATCCTGGCATCTTACTTCTCGTTTCAAGTGGACTCGCAGTTAGAGGTTAAAACTATCTTGGCCTCTGTCCTACATATCACCATACGTTGCCACCAATCTTCCTAGAGAATATTGGATTGTGTTTTATTGCTATATTGATTTATACTTATATATACTTGACACTGGCGAAACCACTTCATTGTGGAAACGCCATATTCCCACGGTAGTAGCTGTTCAAGTCGCGGCGGGGCAAAGAAAAAAAAAAAGAGAAACTACTGGATAGAACCATATCGACTTTGACATGTTATCGTTTCGCCAACGTAACGATATCTCTTATTTACTGGTCAGTGATGGCGGCCGAGTTTAAAGCAATACGATATCAAAGGTACAATAGTTTTACCGAGTAAAAGAGAGCAATATCCGTCACTTTTGACACGTATATACACTCAGGAGCAAAAATACCGGGTCAGAGTGCGTTTTTCATACAAACGAGACTATTTCGAAGCCTTCGTTCCTCGCCTGGGGTTGTTTTGAGTGAGGTTTAATGGTGGATACTGCGAGGTTCAATAGAGGAGGTCAAAAGTTCTTAACATACCTAACTGATCGCACAATCAGTTAACACCACAGCGGGAGAGTTTGGATCAGCACTTGGATTTCCTTACATGTTATTGCCATTTTAGATGATTTTCTGAACATGATCAAATCCGGCGTTAACCGCAGATTTATTCAGTTGGGTATCCTAGGCACTCTGGAAGTCCTGTATCGATGCTCGAGGTACTTATCATCAGATTTCACTAAAAGCATTCCCTGGCAAAGAACCAAGGCTTCGAAATAGCTTCTTTCGTATGAAAAACGCACTCTGACCCGTTATTTTTGCTCCTGAGTGTAATAGAGCGACGGATGCTTTCTCCACATTTTATCACGCGATAAACGCAACCATGCTAGCCGCGCTGGCCAATGGTAAGTAGTCCAGCGGTGAACTTTGGTCTAGGTTGATTTGTTATGTCGTCTGTAACTGTAAGTATTTTAAAATGTGAGCAATACAGTATTTAAATAGAAATAAATGAATTCTACTAAAATTATAAACGCAAAAGTTTGTATGTATATTCGTTTGTTGCTCTTTCACGCTGCAACGGCTGGACGGATTGGGATGAAAATTGAAATGGAGATAGCTTGTACCCTAGATTAACACATAGGCTACAGTTCATCACGGAAAATTTAAAAGTTCCCGAGGGAATAACGTCAAATTCGTCATCCATTTAATAAAAATATAATACCTAATGAAAAGATAACTAAATAATTTAAAAAGTCAAATTCATAAACAGTGAAAAATATTAAAAAAAAAATTAAAGCAGAGATAAAACACAACTGGTATAAACAAATAATAACGAACCCATCCAAATGTTTAAATTTGTTCAATACCTGCGTCGGAGCATGAAGCGTGCGCCGATGATTGTAATCGGTTTAAGAACAGCATTAACGGTCGCTTGACTCAGCCGGGTTTCCCCGCGAAGGTAAACAAACTAAACACTTCTCGCGGCGCGCTGTGTCCACAGTGTCAACACTTTCTGTGCGGGCGCCGTAGACGTGGGCTGCACCATGCGAGTGCGCAGTCGGTGCCATACGAGTTACTGGCATACGCACTAGTTGGCCTTCAGCGCGGGATAGGCAAGCAGTGTAAGAACTGCCAAGCGCGAGGGTTTTGTTTTTGTAGCTACACAGCTACATAGCTATCGATATAGCTAGCTATGGAAAGGTTCTTCAGTAGTCCCGTGCACACTAGACAGTGTAAATAAGAGGCTTTAGGAAATAAAATAATGTAAGTAAAGTTTTAAAGTAGAAAACTAGATCGGATGAAGTGCTATAAGTTTTTATACACTTTTCTGACGTCAGTATGAAACAAGGTCTCTTTTGAATAACCTCCATTTTAACACAGATTTTCAAAACTTGCGGGCTATTTCAAGATATAATACACTACGCTAAATTTCAAATTTATAATTGCTTTGTCGAGAAAAACTCCTGTGACCTATAGACAGACATACAATTTTTTTTTTCCATTTTGGCATGTAACTTTACATATGCAGTACTTCACAGCTGTCTTACTCTTCTACCTTTTAAAAAACCTAGAAAAGACATGAGTGAGTGTCTCTACACAATTTGCCCCACCAAGTGGCAAGGTATACGGTTTGTGAGTTGCTTGTTCGACTCGCTGTTGCATGGCGCTGAAACGACGAGCGGTGAGTAAACAACAGTAGCTGTCCGTTGTCAGGAAAGCTACTCGCACGGTGTATGCTCAGGCTTAGGATTTTCTTTCGCACAAGCCTTGAAAAAAAGTAGTACTGATTTTAAGTATATATATTTTTTATTTTTTGGGGTCAATCACGCAATCTGGTTTTGATAAAAGAGATTTTGTGGGATTTGTTCTAATGTTTTAAAGAATTTCCTAATAGGTATCGTAGCCAGCAAAACGTTAAAAATATCTACCTAACCCTCTAAGATGCCTCGTGTGATTTAGACGTGTCATATCTTTTTGAGCATGTTGGTGTGTTTGTTGGTGACGCTTCGGCTTTAAAGTCAAAGTCTTGAAATGTCAGGTTGTCTAGATCGTAGAATGTCATACTAGTAATATGTCAAAGTCTCGGAATGACCAGGTAGTAAAACGTCAACATCTTCGAATGTCATACTAGTAATACCTACGTCTAAGTCTCAGAATGACCAGGTAGTAAAACACCATCATCTTTTAAAGTCAGTCTTGAAATGTCAAGCTGCCTAGATCGTAGAACATCAGAGTAGTAAGCTTGACGCTGTAAGACCTTGACGCTGTACGACCTTGACGTTGTAAGACCTTGACGCTGTACGACCTTGACGTTGTAAGACCTTGACGCTGTACGACCTGGACGTTGTAAGACCTTGACGCTGTACGACCTGGACGTTGTAAGACCTTGACGCTGTACGACCTTAACGTTGTAAGACCTTGACAATGTACGACCTTGACGTTATAAGACCTTGACGCTGTACGACCTTGACGTTGTAAGACCTTGACGCTGTACGACCTTGACGTTGTAAGACCTTGACGCTGTACGACCTTGACGTTGTAAGACCTTGACGCTGTACGACCTTGACGTTGTAAGACCTTGACGCTGTACGACCTTGACGTTGTAAGACCTTGACGCTGTACGACCTGGACGTTGTAAGACCTTGACGCTGTACGACCTTGACGCTGTACGACCTTGACGCTGTACGACCTTGACGTTGTAAGACCTTGACGTTGTAAGACCTTGACGCTGTACGACCTTGACGTTGTAAGACCTTGACGCTGTACGACCTTGACGTTGTAAGACCTTGACGTTGTAAGACCTTGACGCTGTACGACCTTGACGTTGTAAGACCTTGACGCTGTACGACCTTGACGCTGTACGACCTTGACGTTGTAAGACCTTGACGCTGTACGACCTTGACGCTGTACGACCTTGACGTTGTAAGACCTTGACGTTGTAAGACCTTGACGTTGTAAGACCTTGACGCTGTACGACCTTGACGTTGTAAGACCTTGACGCTGTACGACCTTGACATTGTAAGACCTTGACGCTGTACGAACTTGACGTTGTAAGACCTTGACGCTGCACGACCTTGACGTTGTAAGACCTTGACGCTGTACGACCTTGACGTTGTAAGACCTTGACGTTGTAAGACCTTGACGCTGTACGACCTTGACGTTGTAAGACCTTGACGCTGTACGACCTTGACGTTGTAAGACCTTGACGTTGTAAGACCTTGACGCTGTACGACCTTGACGTTGTAAGACCTTGACGCTGTACGACCTTAACGTTGTAAGACCTTGACGCTGTACGACCTTGACGTTATAAGACCTTGACGTTATAAGACCTTGACGCTGTACGACCTTGACGTTGTAAGACCTTGACGCTGTACGACCTGGACGTTGTAAGACCTTGACGCTGTACGACCTGGACGTTGTAAGACCTTGACGCTGTACGACCTTAACGTTGTAAGACCTTGACGCTGTACGACCTTGACGTTATAAGACCTTGACGCTGTACGACCTGGACGGTGTAAGACCTTGACGTTGTAAGACCTTGACGTTGTAAGACCTTGACGCTGTACGACCTTAACGTTGTAAGACCTTGACGCTGTACGACCTTGACGTTATAAGACCTTGACGTTGTAAGACCTTGACGCTGTACGACCTTGACGTTGTAAGACCTTGACGCTGTACGACCTGGACGTTGTAAGACCTTGACATTACACGATAAGGACGTTTGAAGATTTTGACGTTGGCCTATCTTAACATATTTTAAGCTATTGACATTTCAAGAGTTTGACTTTAAACGCCGAAGTGGTTAGTTAGTGACTGTACGGTAACATAATCGTTCACTGACGAGTATTGTGCAAAGTTTTAAACTAGGAAAATACCAACCTGATGATCGTCGGGTCACCCGAAAACAAAGTAATAAATTACATCACGTTGTTATTGTCGACCGAGAGCTTTCATGACTAACCGTGTGACTCGGCGTGTGCTGTTTGTCTCCAAATACCAGATGCATGATCCACTACAAGAGAAGTAGCAACAGAGAGAACCTTGTCGTGATGTGCTTGGTGAAATAACAACTACAAAAAACATTTTGTAAATCTGTTCCACTGTTACAAAAAATATTCATTTTTTTTATAAATATAATGTCGAGTCGTTTTAATCTTGTAATTCATTGTTGAGTTACAGATTCTAATTACTTAAACTACACTACTGAGTGCCATATAATTTGCATAAAAGCATTTGATATAATTTAATTTAACTACGTTAGAACAACATAATAAGCGTTTGGCACAAAAATCAATTGCATAATTTTATCAGGCATATGATGCAAATTACATAACACTCATTTATGATAACGATCATTGTCCTGTTATTATACATTGAAAGTAATTTTTTTCTTACTAGGTTAGGATAAAACCTGTGACCATATTAGAAACGTCCACTAGTTAACCTATGATCGTTATGATTTAAGAAATTATGCATTTCGTTTTTAACCTAATAATTATTAAATCATAAGTTTATTATGGAGATTGAAATAATGCAAGTTGTGTTATGCAAAATGAAAATTACTACATTTGTTTTTATGCAAATCATTACATATTCTGCACGACAATGTAGAGGCCTCTTCGTTGATTAAACCATTTTAGTAACAAACAAGTCATATTCAGTTGCACCAACGTTAATTGGCACTAATGCCTCATTAGGACACTTTCTGTCACTTCTCAATTCACAAAAGTGGGAAAAAGTGACAGCACACTGCATAAGGTGACAAAGGTTTACTGCTGAAACTGCAACTGAATACCTATTTGCTCCACTCCTTATTTAACGACAGTTAAAGTTGTTTCAAAAAGTAAGGGTTATTACTGAAGAGTTTCCGTTTCACCGTGGTACCATAATTATCATGATGTTGACACAGTAACATAATACATTAATCACCATCCAGATACCAGATACCAGATAGGTGGTGGTAGGACCTTGTGCAGGGTCCGTGCGGATCGCTACCATCCATCCATTAACCTACCGCCAAACAGCAGTGTTCCAATTATTATGTTCCGGTTTAGGGATAAGATAGCCGGCATTCCATCTTAGTCCTCAGGGTTGGCAACGCATTTGCAGTCTTAGGCTTGCAGTCTTGTGAATGCGAATGTCTATGGGTCACAGTTTCCACTAACCATCAGGTGGCCTGTGTGCTCGTTTAGCTTCTCTATGCCATAAAAAAAGATCTACTTAAGTTAACAACATGATAACGATTGTACACGGCTTTTGTACAGGACAGTTATAGACTGCACAATGCTAACATTTTACAAAAATATAACATATTTTACACAGTAATTTAAGTTAGTTTAGTAAGTGCGCACTCATACTTACATTATTGCTTGTGGCGGGTAAAGAAAAGGTTTTACATTCCTGTTGAAATTTGAGTTTGCTTAAATTGCGTAAAAACTGTGCGAATATTTTACAGAAACCGTATGCCTTTTTAAAGTTATAAAATTAGAAGTATAATTATATGTGAGCGTCGATCCGATTTTGCCAGTGCGCGTACGGCGCTAACGCGGTGGAACAACGTGGGAGGACTCCGCGAGAGGGCGCCAGCGACCGCCCGCGCGCTCTACGCCGTAGCACCGCTACGCCGCTACGACCCATTAAGCCACAGATCCCAACTTAATGGAGATCGCAGCGCTTTCATTACAAACCAGTATTTATTTGAATATGTAATAATAATTAATAATTGAATAATGGTGTGGTATATAACTATCTTAAGATACTATTTATAGTTACAAAATCTTATTGGCTTTGCCAAGTTATTGACTTTTTTTAACATTTACTGCTTACATTTTTTTTAATTCGGTAAATACTCAGACGTTAACTCGCATAAACGCTGTTTGTATAAATTAATTTAATAATTGAAGTACAGCGATTTGATAATCATAAAATAAAATGTGATGTGGGATATTAATTTTTAATTTAGGAAAATCTTAATTCGAAATTCATTTGTTCGTGAATTTGTATATGACTTTAAAATTATTTGTTTGAGCTTTAAGAACATAGAACCATAAGATTCAAACGGGCACAACGACGTAAAATTCTTACTATAAAGCAAAAAAGTCATAGCGACGGAAAAATACAACAATAGGTTTCTTAAAATCGGATATTAGATGTTTTTCTGCTGCTACTATTTGACAAGTTTTTCCAGGATATGGACTGTGATTAAATTGAATCTGCCCCAAAATACTCAGATCTCATACATTAAGCGTAATCGCAGTTTAAAGATTAGCTGGGATAAGTTCGCCTCTGTACAACCTATTTAGTAAATATTGTACCTATTACACAATTAGGCGGCAATAACATCGGCTTTTGTATAAAAAGTATTAAACAAAACAATACGTACCTACTGTATTAATTATGATCACTGTAACTACTATGCACTGCATCTATGCACTATTCATCACGGTGCAGGGCTGGGCAAAATACATGCTTTGTTTTAGTTGAAATACAAATTACAAAATACTATCTCGCAAGTATTTAAAATACGAAATACAAAATATCTTGAACTAATATATTTGAAATATAAAATACAGTATTTTAGCTATTTTTATTTGACATACAAAATACTATTAAGAATAAATAGTAATAGCACAGTAAAATTCAGTCTTGCCAACTCTAAATATCGACATATTTAAGCTATGGAGCGCTATTTTCTTCAGAACGCACCCATTAATAGGCTCGCTAATGAAGGTTAAATGTATTTATGCAAAAATGTATTTTGACGCAATAAGTATTTAAAATACTAACTATAAAATACCTCGGCGTCCTGTATTTGAAATATAAATTACAAATTACATTTTAAGCAAGTAATTAAAATGCAAACACCAAATACGTATTTGTATTTCAATTACGTATTTTAATTACAAGTAATTCAAATACTGCCCTACCCTGGATACCTGTTACGACACCACGCCGAGCGCGTTCATCACTTCCCTTTAGTTTTCTTTGGGAAGTAAAGAGGAACCCTTATGGTGACGCTTTGGTGAATGTCTATCTGTATATCTAGTGGATTTTCTCAGTATCTACAGAAAGTAGATTCTGTAGATAACAAAGCATATTATAATAATAGTCCATCTAATTTTGCCAAATCAAGTAGCCCTTATTTTCTTGACAGTAAGAACTACCATGGACAAGCAAAATCGGCTGAAACGAATTGCAATAGAGCCCCAGGTCAACTTTATTGGCGTAACAAATTTATGACGAACTTTATTATGCAATAATTCTGAGACCGCACCGCACCTATCAGCTGTGTGACTGCTGAGATAAAAATAATTTTAACGCCTTCTTATCGCGTGAACGCTAGAAGCTAGGAAGGTGGTCAAGTTGTCTAAAGAAAGCTCTTATGAAGTCCTAATAAATTCTCTATGTTTGGTTTCAATATAAAAACTGGATGCACCTGCAAACAAAACTATTAAGTCTAAAAGTCAAAATATTGCTGTCCGCTTCTACCTTGTACTACCTATGAATATGTTGACTCACCATCACTATTTAAAAAAACATAGACTACTAATAGTAATATGTTTTTAATGTATCGCCGTAAAATGACTCACCATTTTAAACAAAAAGGATGATCCTCTATTCTATATGGTAAAACGATTCAACGAGTCTGATTGTCCTGAGTTGGTGGCGCAACTGGTACGCCTGTTTGTCCCATCTTTGACGAAGTTCAACTTCCGGCCTCGTCACCACCATCTTCTAGCATTGCCAAAGGCGCGCACTGTGTCTCACAGTAATTCACCACTTGTTCGCGCTCTGAAGCTTCTTAATACGCTTCTCGCATCGGTACCAGACTGCGATGTTTTTGCTTGTAGGTGGGTGGTTTTGAGTGATGAATGTTTGAGGTTCTGCGAGATGATGGATGTACGTCTGTCGTCTAGTAGGTAAATATTTATGTATGGATAAAAAAAAAAAAAACTTTTTTTTTTTTGTAATTATGCTGGAAAGTGTAAACTCATATTTTTTTTATATTATGTAATTGTGAGTATTTCACAGTGCCTTAGTACCTGTTACTGTTATACTGTGTTAATTTTTTGAAATAAATAAATAAATAAATAAAAACTATATTACTTTTGACATGTTTTGATCTCATAATTATAATAACTCTTACTTACATGAAGTAATGGTGGCTGAGTTACAAGCAATACAATACCATGTCAAAAGGAGCATGTTTTACCGTATGAAACAGAAGCCCTGTTTCACAATATATTATCATTTATTGATCTGAGTAGGTACAAAAGTTTGTGCGGAGCAAAAACCCGCGCACGCGCCATCAAACCAGTTCCGCGGGAAACTTTAGCGAGTTTCCTCAACGTGTGACGGCGCCCGGCGTCACTGGAAACCGGTACGGTGAGAAACTTCCTTCATTTCCCTCTAGCAACTCATTCATGGAGTCACTATGCTTCCGAGCTGTGAGAGGTAAACGCTCGCGTTATCCTTCGGCCTTCGGCCTTCCTCGAGACATTAGGACCTCTGGGTCTGTCCGTCTGACCCACGCGTGCGGGTTTTATCGATAAATTCATAATTTTTCCTAGTATCGTCTGATTATAATATACCACGTATGTCGATTGTAGTGGCACGCGACTGACTAAGCGGGAAATCTCAATCATAATCGAAATTGTTATGAAATTGAATGCAATCAGAGCCGACCCTGAGATTATCTAAAGGTGATGTTAGAAACGCAATACTTGATTGCAGAATTTACCCATTATTCACAACATATGACACTACTACCACGCAAGTCATAGGTTACTTTGTCAAAGTGGGCATACTTAGACCAAAAAAAACCCTTTTTTTAAAAGACCGTTCTAGAAACTAACTTCGTCCTTTTTTCATCGCAATGTTTTTGCCTTCTAAATGTTTAACGACGTTATGCCTGTGAAACCTTAAGGTCAAACCAATATCAAACACTTATTACCTCGATAGATTTCGAATTCAGGAGTTCCAAAAAAAAAACCTTGTTCAAAATCTTGAAGAATACGTTGGGCTTACCGACCTAAATTAATGATACAGTTTTATTTATTTCCGATATGTTATAAATGGTATTTGATATTTTCTTAAACTTTTAATTGTTTTGAAAGCAAAAGAAAACTATTGCATAATATTAGCAATGAAAGAAAGTAGAAAGTCATTGCAACGCATATTGGATGAATATTATTGATTTTCTCTTATTCTTAAATATTTTTCAATAATAAGATTAATTAATTAAATATCAAAATTACTATTACTAACCATATGTATAAAATAAATAAATCCTATAGAAAAGAATTCAAGCCACAGGAACAAAATGCAGGTGCAGGCCGGGTCTCCACCAACTAGGCTATCCGAGCTCCTCGTCGAATGTCGTCATCAATTATTTTTCTCAGAACTTTTTCCTTTCTCTTGTACTTTTAGGGTTAACAGAATCACCACGTTTAACCCGAAACGGCCTAAGAAGGATCTTGTTTGTTTACATATTTATAACGCCCAATGCTTAAACATAATAAAGTAACGTAAAAAGTACATCGATTTTTAAACCGCATCCCAATGGAGTTAAGGTTCGCAGTGGAACGCAAGCGGTAACAGGTAGCATTACGCCTGCGCAATGTAACCGGTGGTCGGCCCACTCCCGCGCCTGCGTCGCGCCACCTCGCGCCACTCGCGCCACCTCCCCGCTCCTACGAGTGTTACCACACCCATATTTTAATTAACTAGGGCAGAGTTAATGGTCCGTTAAAGAAGGCAATGAATCGTGAGTTGCATGTTTAATTAAAAAGTCTCTTGCACCAACTTGGCTCGTTCCTTATAGCGAGGGTTGTCCAAAACGAAAATTGGATACTCTTCACTCATTTGTTTGATACTGATTCTCTAAGAGATTTTTAACTTGAAATATTTTTGCGGGTGGTAGGACCCTGTGCAGGGTCCGTCCGGATCGCTACCACCATCTTATCCATTAACCTACCGCCAAACAGCAGAGTTCGCATTGTTGTGTTCCGGTTTGGGGATAAGACAGCCGGTGTAATGACTAGCATAGAGGCATTCCATCTTAGTCCTCAGGGTTGGCAACGCATTTGCAGTCTTATGCTAATGTCTATGGGTCACAGTTTCCACTTACCATCAGGTGGCCTGTGTGCTCGGTTGCCTCTCTATGCCATAAAAAAAAAAAAAAAGAATAGCTCTTAAATCGTTTTTTTTTTCTCGCGGGAATTTGTTCGTAACAATGGAGTTTACTCGTGTAATGTATTATTTGTTATCTTACTAGTATTATAAAAGCGTAATATTATGATGCTAGTTGCTCAATCACGTCAGAACAGCTTAACGTATCTAGATAAAACTTTTCACCAAGATAAATTTTCCTGGCCATAATCGCTGACCTGGATTGTACCTATGAACTTGAATGTATGTATGTAAAAACAAGTGTAACGTTATGTAAATAACATATTAATTATTATATTTAATGTAACACTAACAAAGGACAATATTTTTGTTAAAAACAAAATTAATCGTAAATTTATTCTAAATCGTACCTACTTTTTTTATTTACTCTCACAAAGGTCAATGAGATACTTAGAGCTACTACAGTAAATAAAAATATAATAAGCAGAGCGAGCGTCTGGTATCCGTACTAGGATATACTGTATGACACATAAACAGCCCTCCCGATTTCACAAAGAAGGATTAAAAGTTTAAACTAAAAATTAAAATTAAACTTTAAAACCTCCACCTCATTTTAAAATTGAAGTTTTATTTCGTGATAGGGATTAACTGAATGGTAGGTTTGAAAACGACATACAGCTAACTCGATTCAATCTATCTTTCCATAGCTAACTGCTAACTTTTCTATATCTATTTATATTAGCCATTGATGTAAATTCAGCGTTGTATAAGATTTATGTTCATTTATTAATTCCCACTAATTAACGAATTCTTAATCGGATTTCTCGCGCCGAGAAACGAGCCGCGAGCCGTGACGCGCACGCAGCGGTAACGGATGCGCTGCAGGATGCGCGGCGCGGTGAAACTGGAGCGGCGCGTGCGCATCTGTGCGATAACACTGTGCGGTAACCGCCGCCGTCGCTCCACCGAGATCCTATTGCAGGTATAATGTGCAATACATCGGAAATTTCTAATACTTTTCATTGACGACAGTGAACAGCAAACATCCTAACGCTCATAATATACTCGTATCATTACAACCCAAAAAGACTTGACGTCCTTTTAAAGCAAGGATCACTGGTCGTCGGCCATTTTACTTGTTACATTTGCTCTAATTAATTGGCCCAAAAAAAGATGAGAACTTCATATACCTATCCACTGATCGAAACTGATCGTAAATTCATTCAATAATTTAGGGACATTGATTCACTACACATGTTATGTGACCATGAGTGCTATAAGCTGTACATTGATGTTTTGTAAACAAACAACATAACTGTAACTACGTCCTGGCACGATGCCAGGCTATACGGTAACAATAACCATGGATTCCTACTTCTGAAGTTACTTACTAGCGCATACTTTACATATGTATTTTATTTTAGATTAATATATTTTTAGTTATAGTTTAATTTTAATTTAAAGCAGTTTTAAAATCATAATTCAGCTGTTAAGTATAATTACTTTATTATTTATTTTTTTGTAATTAATACATCATACTGAAAAACGTATTTTTTTTTTATACTTTACGATTATAACAAATTTCTATTGTACAATAGTCATAATCATAACGCATATTACTACAAGCTCTTTATCATAATAAGAAACGTAACAGTGATGTTTATTGCGCGCAATACCACAGAGCGGCGCGTGCGCCGGCCGCGCAGACATCGCGGCGCCGCCGCCTCCGGCCGCCAGTGTCATTGGAAAACGAGCTCTATCACGCTGGAATCTAGACGATATTGCACTGAACGTTTAATTTAAATACAGTGTTAGTTATTACTTTAGATGTAGAGGCTTGGAACATCACTTCAGATTGCGCTAAATGATTCGGGTTTTAAGATAATTATATCAATTCTAAATTAATTTAAACTTTGGTAATACATCGTCACTCCGACGTTAAATTACAGTAATAATGACTAGACCCCGGTATCTTGTCGCACTGTCATTACTCTTCAGTGGAGCGTGAATGTTTTTTTTTATTGACTATCTAAATCTCGATACTGTATGTCACTCATAATTTCAAAGAGGAGTCACTAGGTTCTATTACTTTTGTATAAAAATATCATCATCATCATCATTATCAGCCGCAAGACGTCCACTGCTGGACAAAGGCCTTCCCCAAGGTTTTCCACAACGATCGGTCCTCTGCTGCTGTCATCCAGCCGTTTCCCGCGACCTTTATCAGATCGTCAGTCCACCTTGTGGAAGGTCTGCCAACACTTCGTCTCCCGGTTCGCGGTCGCCACTCTAGAACCTTTCCGCTCCAACGGCCATCAGTTCTACGAGCAATGTGGCCCGCCCACTGCCACTTAAGGTTTGCAATCCGGTGAGCTATATCGGTTAATTTAGTTCTCCTGCGAATCTCCTCATTCCTGATTCGATCTCGCAAGGAGACACCCAGCATAGCTCTTTCCATCGCCCTTTGAAAATATATCCTACTAATATTACAAACGTGAAAGTTTAAGAGTATGTATGTATCCGGATGCTTGTTACTCATGACAACAACAACAGACGGATATTGGTGAAATTTGGAATACAGACAGCTTACACCTTGGATTAACGGATAGGCTACCTTTCATGTATATGTAACTTAAAAGGCGAAAATTCAATTTCGTTATATAAATATCGGTATCAAGAAGGTCGATAAAAAAGCCAAGTCACTGAAAAACAATTTCAGTGCGACAAGATAACGAGGTCTAATAATGAGTCATGAGGGGCCTCTATTCGTATTGTTTTTCGCTCAGCCGCCATTACTGCGAAGTAAATAAGAGCTATTGACAATACAAGTCAAAAGCAATATCATTTTACCGAGTAGAATAGTAGCCCAATTATTCAACATGTTAAATGACATTAACTTAACTATGGAGATATAATAATAATGGATTAGGTACATTTAATACATATATACTTCCGTTCTTATATAATTTGTTGATCGTTGTCTTCTCGGAATACATACAGGGTTATTGGTAAGTCGACCTATTCCCGTTAGGAGGTGATAGGGGTGACTATTTGCGATAAGTTTGACCCCCATATGCATTATGCAAAAGTGAACCATTTTTGAGTTATCGCATTTATTAGTTTTTTTTTAAATTAGTCGGAAATTCAACTTGAAAAATTTATTACAAAAAAAGTATCAATTTAAATCTTTTTTTTTCTTCTGATTTACAAAACCGATTAAACACTGGTTATTTCTCAATATAAAAACAATAATTATCGGCCCAAATTTAAAAAAGCGAGACGGAAAACAAAATATTTTCAATATTTTTTGCGATCGCTTTCTACTAAAATGCCTTAAAAACAAAAAAAAACGTTATGAAACTTGGCTTGCAGATTATTTTAAAAACTTAACTGTTTTCTTAGCTCTCCAAAAACGCATAATAAGTAAAAAAATATTTAAAAAAAACCTGAAAAAATAATCATCACAAAGGAAGCGGGCGGAAACAAAAGTCACAAATGCAACTTCAAAAATTGAAATTAAAAGACATACCAAATTTAAATCATACATTTTTTATTTGCTTTGGACAAGATGAATTTACTATAACTAAATCTATCAAAACTAACTGTTATACTCGTAAACACAAATAACAACATAAACTTATGTAAAAAGTTACAAAATTAAAACTAATAAACAATTAAAATTGAAATAATCAGGATTTTTATAGTTCATTTTCAAAATGGCTACCTCCATTTCTTATTCTCACGTAAGTTAATGTTGTTATATGTGTTTACGAGTATAACAGTTAGTTTTGATAGATTTAGTTGGTTAATTTTAAGTTTTGTTCGGACGTGACTTCCTTGTTGCTTCCTTTGTGATCAATTCTTTCCAGCAATCTTTAACAAAACTCATTTTAGTTTTAATAGCTCGTTAGAAAGCTGGAAAAAGGTCAATGTTTTATGTGTAATCTGCACGCCAAATGTATGGTAAATTTTTCTGTTTTCGTGTACATTATGTTGGAGTTTGATAAAAAAACATGCATTTCTTAGTTTTCGGCCTCGCATTCTCAAACGTGTACAGATAATATTTTTTTAATTTTGTTTTGGAACAACAAATTCATCTTGTACAAAAGCAAATAAAAAATGTATGATTTAAATTTGTTATGTTTTTTAATTCTCATTTTTGAAGTTGCATTTGTGACTTTTATTTCCGCCCGCTTCCTTTGTGATGATTATTTTTTCAGGTTTTTTTAAATAATTTTCTACTTTTTATGCGTTTTTGGAAAGCTAAGAAAACAGTTAAGTTTTTAAAATAATCTGCAAGCCAAGTTTCATAACGTTTTTTTTTGTTTTTAAGGCATTTTAGTGGAAAGCGATCGCAAAAAATATTGAAAATATTTCGTTTTCCGTCTCGCTTTTTTAAATTTGGGCCGATAATTATTGTTTTTATATTGAGAAATAACCAGTGTTTAATCGGTTTTGTAAATCAGAAGAAAAAAAAAGATTTAAATTGATACTTTTTTTGTAATAAATTTTTCAAGTTGAATTTCCGACTAATTTAAAAAAAAACTAATAAACGCGATAACTCAAAAATGGTTCACTTTTGCATAATGCATATGGGGGTCAAACTTATCGCAAATAGTCACCCCTATCACCTCCTAACGGGAATAGGTCGACTTACCAATAACCCTGTATACAAAAATACATTAAATTAATAATATTAATTTATGGAATTAATTCCATGCTAGGTGGCTCCAGACTCCATCTATGGTGATGAATGATGATGATTTCTTCTGATATATATAACTATCGCTCCTAACTATAGCAAATTTTTGACGTCGAGGTCACAATACGTGGCCCTAGTAAGAACAGGTACTATAAGGTGGCTTATCTTGTAGTGAACAAAGTGTTCATTATACACAACCAGCGGCCCGCCAGCGGCTTCGCCCGGCTGCAATCCGACGTTTCCAGTGGTTTTTATAACTGCCCTATTCTCATGATTTAAAAAAAATGTAAGAACGTCGTATTAGAAAACATTTAAAATAAAGATAGTATAATGTATATAGATGTATATTACACCTTCCCCTTCACAGTAGAACCTTTGCACATACGATTATTGAGCACAGCCTTAGTGCTAGTACAGAGAAATTTAATATCAAAAAATCTTTTAGTGAAAACTGTTTAGAAAATAAGTGCATGTGTAGTTCAAACAACTTTTTTTTTTGTTTATATATTTTTACGCTCATTTCTGTTTGTCCTCCAATAAAGAAATAAATCCTACTATAATATTAAAAATGCGTAAGAAGCGGCTGGCTAGATTTAAATGAAATTTAGAATATTTATAGCTTATAAAAGAAAGAAAAGTGGTTCCCGAATGGAAGTTCCCGAGGGAATAACGATATTCAATATCTACACTGACTAAGTCGCAGGCAGATGCTTTTTAATTAATACATTTCAGAACAGATTCCATTGCACTATAGCCATATAAACGCACCTAAACCAACTTCATCGTATGACTGCGAACAGTGCACACGCTGCGTGAAGGCGGGGTGACGCTTCGTCGGTTTTTATTCGGGCCAGTCATCTTATTAAGATGCAGAAATGATAGGTATCTCGCACAATGAGATATCGCTAAATTACCGCCGGGAAACCCGCTGCTCGGTGACGCTGGTCCTGAATAACATCAGCGGAATGATGCGTCTCACTGGGTGGGTGGCAAAATACTGGTTTCGGAAAATCGATACGTAATTCTAAGATTTCAACCGTATTTACTTGTAATTTATACTTATAAAAATCAAGCACGTATCTCTCAATTTGTAACTTTACTTCTATCACTAAGTTAGATTAGTTACACATTTAAAAGACAAGTGAGACATTGTCAAACTTGACGGTCTCCGTCGTCTATAATATAAACTAAAGGTACCTTATTGATGTCGTGATGAGAATTACATCAGTTAACCAAACAAGTCAATCTCAGACGATCAGAAGTTGGGAGGTTAAAATCGCCTTTCTTGATTTTAGAATGGAAGTAGTCTTGCGAATGCAAGTCTATGGCTCTCAGATTCCACTTACCATCAGGTGATGAGTGTTGTTTGCCATAAAAATCCCGGAGAACTGACGAGCGGAGACGAGCGGAGCGGAGCTGTGCCAATATTAACCAATAGAAAGCGCATGCGATCACGTCGAGCGCGCCTTGCGCACGTTAGTTTAGATTATTTTGGTTAATATTGGCACAGCTCAGGCGATTACCAACAAAAAATATTGACACAGCTCCGCTCCACTCCGCTCATCTCGCCTCAGTGGAGCCGCAGTCCTATTATTTATTGTTTTCAGAGAGTATTGTTTCCAAGCTGCTCATCGGTGGGCGTTAACACGTCATCACTTTTTAGTAAATGCTAGTTTTTTTAACTAATCGTGTGGGATATCAAATGAAAGGGACCTGGTGACGTGATATGGCATCTTGAATAGAGGGTGTCATTGTTCTAGAAATTGCAAGTCGAACACTAAAAGTGCTCCGATTGTCTCGGATGGCTAATAAAGTCGATGTACGTAAACGCCACTTTCGTCTCTTTCTCGGCCTTTTTACTCGACTGTGCAAAGCCAAAAATGGATCATCAGTAATAATTGTGTAAATATGTATGTTAGTATGTATTTGGATACGTAAGTATGTTGAATAGTGATCCAGAATGCTTTCTTACTCCTGAACTATTCGACCAGAATCTATAGAATGCCTGAGACGTACAGACAGACCAATTTTCCATATGCCCTTGCCAAGATGTAGTACTACGCTAACTAGCGTTTCTATTCGTTTCGAATTTGAACCAATCGCGTCACTCGGAGATGACGTGATACGAAAAGTCACGTGATCTACCAGTGACGCTAGTTAGCCTAGTGCAGCTTGGCAAGACCCTCTGATACGAACTCACAAATAAATACTAATGCAGACATTTAAGATAACGATAACGATAAAAAAATATATACCTTGCCGAGTTTCTTACGCCGGTTCTTCTCGGGGCAAAGGTTTTATTTTTCGAACCGGTGGTAATGCTTTTTGACATTCATAGGTGCATTATATTATGCCTAAATTGAAGAATGAAGAACTTTGACTTTTTGACTTTGACTTTGTTCACAAAATAAATAAACAAATAAGTGAAGCTAAGGTGGTCAGGTAGAGCTTTAAAACTTACGGTTAACATCACTAAGCAGGACGTTTTGGACAAAAATTGGATCTCTTTCAATTGGATTATTACAATTAAGCAATACGTACCTACAGCAAGCGTGAGCACAGAAATTATGTGACGATGTCATTAAAACATTTAATATTGCGCTGCGTGGGCGCATCTCTACTGGAATCTACATCAAACAACACATTCATGCGGAATGCTTGTCGCATGATTCTTTAAAATAATGGTCTAAGATCAGAATAGGACACAAATTGCACCGCGCTGTTTATTCGATGAAAAGCATTTTATATCAAATTTATTACGCCAAATAATATGTGGCGAATAGGTAGGCTGAAAATGTCAGTCCAATACTTATATCATTTTTTTTTATTTCTTTTTTTTATTATTATTAATGCTTGTTTTTTTTTTATGGCATAGGGAAGGCTGACGAGCACACAGGCCACCTGATGGTAAGTGGAAACTGTGACCCATAGACATTCGCATTCACAAGACTGCAAGCCTAAGACTGCAAATGCGCCGCCAACCCTGAGGACTAAGATGGAATGCCTTTATGCTAGTCATTACACCGGCTGTCTTATCCCCAAACCGGAACACAACAATGCGAACACTGCTGTTTGGCGGTAGGTTAATGGATAAGATGGTGGTAGTGATCCGGACGGACCCCGCACAAGGTCCTACCACCCGCAAAATAGACAATAGACGTTTAATAGACATATTACATTCTAATCGAAAGTATGAAGCCTGTAGAATATGTAAACGTTAGGTTTGGTGCAAAATATTGGTACGTACCGACTTACCTGTTTATACCTGCCTACCCAATAGTTTGAAGGAAAAAAAATAGTCAACCTAACATTTGCATATTCTATTTTCATACTTTCGATTGGTATATAATTTGTCTAATAAACAAGCAATACCAAATTTTAAAACAAAGTTATATTTTATTTTCTTTATTAATTATATACTTTGGTGGTAATGCTTTTTGACATTCATAGGTGCATTATATTATGCCTAAATTGAAGAATAAAGAACTTTGACTTTGACTTTGACTTTACTGGACTGAAATGTTTCAGCTTACCTATTCGAATATATTACTCAGCATATCAAATTGGATATTCACCAAATAAACAGCCCGGTGTAAATCGTCTCCAATTCGGGTCTCCTACTATAATATCCTATACTTAAAACAAGGGACATTTAAACGAAATAGGGCTTTTGCGTAAATTCAGTTACAACCGAGTGACCTTAAAATGACATTAGAGATATATAATTGATTTTAAATACATGTATAAAACTATATCTGACAACTTCTAGCCGAGAAAAGAAATAACATGCGCCTGGTGGAACCTCGTCCATGTTCCACCCATCCCCATATTTCACATTAACTTTTCACCAAACTAGCGTGTTCATAGTGTTCACACTGTTATATTCCTCCCAATACATCATCTGTTCATCTGCCAGACAGCCTGTAAATAACATATCGTAGAGAGATCTGATACAAGTTCTTGATATTGCAAGGTCTATAACGTCCAGGGGAAGGGATTCTGTATACCTATTTCTTTACGAGTAGGTATATTAAGAGGCACGGTGTGAAACCGTTCTCGTGTATTATAGCGGCAGTGCAATATCTCTTAAAAATAATTCTAAACGACTGACATCAGAACGGACTTTAATTGATATACCACTATAGAATCTTGTGGTATAAAAACTACGATTCATTCCTGTGTAATTTCTATCTCGTCACTTGACGCTGTCATTATGACAGAGTACCATAGTGGCATAACAAGTAAAGTCCTTGACTGTACCTCACATTTCTCAAAAAAGATGTAACTAAATATTTGACAAACCACAGTCAAGTGCCGTCATCTGGTAGGCAACAGTTCAAGTTAAATTACGGCTTTTCATAGGTAGATGTCCTGATTCGCAGGACCGGCTCAGCAGGGCGGACCCCCCCCGCGGGCGCGTGACCAGGTCAAAGGTCGGTAAACAACAGAGTCATGTCGGCAACTCGGAGGACTACCGGTTTCGCAGGCATTCTTTAATCGCCGTGCCTCGTAATGTCGCTGCGTAAGGGCAGCGCTACAACTAGTCTTCAGTTAATAAGGACATAATATAACAAATACCGAAAAAATTACAGCATTTTTTTGTGTTCCGTACCCAACAACTGCTACAGGACCCTTAATACTAAGCCTTCCGCTTGTCTGTCCACTTGTTTGCCCATTAAATAAAAAAACACTGGCACACGACGGCAAAGTAAAAACTTAAAAAATGTAAAGCACTGGTAAGTAACCAGGGTGCAGAGGTCAAGTTAGCCAACAAAAGCCAAAAGGTGGCGTCTCAAACACAAAATCTAAAGCAGTTTTGATTATCTCTTCATTAATCTGATGAGGTTGCACCACGGTTGCACATACCTACTTACTAAAGATGCTTCGTAGAGGATGCTGTTAGTGCTGCGTTTTCTTAGCAGCTTGGAATCAGTCATAGCTTTTATAGCTTAACTATATCCCCTCAAATTCCACCACGTACAACCGCTCAACAGCGTTGCTAGATGTCAAGTCCGTTTTCAAATCATTTATCTTTGGTACCTTGGTCTCTTAGCATCTCTTCGACTGCGTAGATTCAATAACTAGCGCCAATTTAACGCTGTGAGTCAGAAAGTATATGCTCGCAATTGTAAGTGGACAAAAAGATGTCATTCGAGGTCGGTCGCCTCACTCGCCTCCTCTCACAGGACAGATGACGTGTCGATTGCTACTCTGCGGAAACATGCCCGGGGGGGGGGGAGCCCATCTTGCTATATCATGATTTGTGGACTAGACACATAGAAAAAATGAAATTACGAGAAAAAAAACAAGGTGGGCTACAAACACTGGAATACGGGCCCTATTGGCGAGCTAGCGCACTAGGCTCTATTTAGCTAGGCAGCGATTTCAACTGCGGGTCTATAATTGTCGGCTTTAATGGTATAATGTGTTTTATGTAATTATCATTGCGTCATAAAGTGTTTTTTTAAATAAAACATCAAGCGATATAATAGTTGTAAATTTTGATGTGTATCTATGGAAACAATGTGCAGTTGCTTGCTACATTAAGTAGGGAAGCTAGGGGACCATTGGGCAGTCTGGAGGTTCGGGCACCACCTTATAACTTACTTATAAGGTCCCCTACCTCCCATACTCGGGGTCTGGGACACCCACCACCCAACCTAGAACTACACTTAAATGGTTGCAGAAGCTAAGAATTATTGGCCGTCTAGCGTGCGGACGTCAGTGACCACACGTGAAGACAATCTCGCAGCCTCAAAAAGGCCCTTGGATCGCATATTTTTTTTACGAATAATGTATCTTTATGTACAAAATCGTTTGGCCGAAAACGGTTACTACAATGGAAACGGTTTTATTTAAATCATTATAAAAAACTAACCTACCCTAACCTTACCTAATCTACACAATAGACGTTTAACAATTCTGCAATGTCAGCCTAAAAGAATGTTATGCGAAAAGATCAATTATGCGTAAACGAATATGCGTTCCAAGGGATCCCAGCACGACAGCCTGGAGGTGAAACTAGGGCTTGCTGTTCCGGGACTAAGTCTATGGATAAGAACCGAGATTTTTGGAACATTCCAGGACCAGCCATAGGTCAAACATGCAGAAAGATCCAGCGAGAGAACCTGGGTTCACAGACCAGCCACAACATACCTTTACAGCTTTGATTATTCATCCACTTGCAACTCTGACGCAGGAAACAAATGATTAATTTTGACGTAATGTATTTTTGGTGACTTAAAGCTCTTTCTGTGACAGGGTTCTATAGTAGATTAATAAATAAGGTTGCTAACGTTGTGAGCGAGCAGTTTGTCAGGCTATTTAAGGGAATTAGAATTTAGGTCTGTGGGGGGATAGCAAGAAGAACCTATTAGAAAGCTAAAGACTGACCTTCACGCTGACCCACACTTGAAGAGGCGACGACCGAAAATAAAATTATGTGAAAAAGGAGACAGACGAGCAAGCGAAAAGGCACCAGGGGGGTTATTAAGAGTTAGCAATGCAGTTCAGTTTACGCTGAGAGATACGGACAGAGCTATATAGCTGGTCTTTACGCTCGCTGTAAAATGAACTGCTTTCCTATGTCATAATATCCTCCTGATGGTAAGTGATCATCGCGACACATAAACATCCGCAACACCAGAGGAATCGCAAGTGCGCTGCCGGCCTTTGAGAAAAGAATAGGCTTGTTTTTTGAAGGCCCCCAAGTCATATTGGTTCGGAGATACAGGCACTAAGAACTGTAACTATTTAACATGAGTCTTATTTAAATGGTGATGTAGTACTGGCTTTAGATAATAGAGATCGTTAAGATAAATTGCAGAGCTCAATTAAAATAATAAAGCAAACTGGTTTAGATTCACTATTGATGCTAATCTGCGCGCGCGCTGTTGCCACGCGACAAGTTGTTAATGTCACGTTGAGCCGCGCAGTGGCACGGTAGTAGATCACTTGAAGTATGCGGTCTTTGAGTGTGGTTGTAAAGTCCACACAGCAACGATTTAGAACATATTTGAAGCTTGATCCTTGTGTGAGGTTGCATGCCAGTCGCGATCGTCGTCTACTTGTTCACGCTCACGCGTACTTGCGCAAGCGCAAGGACGAAACGACTTACCTGCATACAATGTATAATGTGATCTTGGCTGCGGTGAGTCCCCGCACGCGCCGATATTATATCCAGTTCCCACACTTGCCTCTGACCTCGGGCTTGTCTATATGCCTTATTTCCAACAGATTAAAGTTAAATCTTGAATGTATTGCTCATTGTGATTAACATAGTGCCATTTAAAGCTACTCATTATGAAAAGGTTTTATACATTCTCACGATATGTTCAATTTAAACGTTGTTATCTGTCGTATAGAGTCTAAATTAAATTGAAATGAGAGATTGTTTAAGTCTTTTTGCTAAAATAGCCCGCGTTTGTTATGACTACTTATTATAACACACCGGCAGTAATACCACGTCGTAGGGTAATTCAAAGGGTTTTATTAATTATTCACGAAGTAGTAAACACGTGTTTAAGTATTTATATCTCGCCAATTACAATATTGTCTGAGGAGATTTACCCGTTTTACTTTAGCGTACAATACGTGCGACTAATGTGTTTTACGTAACATTTAATACGATGACATAATACCTACTAAATATACTGTGGTACGACATAGTAAAGGTCAACTATTTCTCCTTTTTCACAATACATTATTTCACTTTCTTATCAAGATTATCATACACAATGAAAAATTAAAAATGTCAAATAATAACCAGCCACTTACACTGCATAATATTTAGATGGAGTAAAAATAAGCTTAACGTTTTAACATCTACAATTTAAACTGTCGGAAAGACGGACGGACGGACGGAGGGACAGACAGAAAGACAGCGCTGCAAATTCCTAGTAGGTGATAGGGTCCCGTTGGCACCCTTTCCATACGGAACCCTAAACATCAATAGTATTGTTAAGGTCAGGTTAGTTTCCCAGCCAGCCACCTGCCTGGAAGAGACATTAAAAATGAGTCACGAGGAGAGTTGGGAAAAACGCAGTCAAACATTGACCCGTTTGATATTAGGTGCCTATTTTGCTTAAATTTGCGCTTATAATACCGCCAATCACCAATCAAGGGGGTGAAGTCACGGAGTGATTCACGAAAACTGGACAATACCCGACTACAACTGCACTAAGTCGCTTGCGCAGGTTTACTGCCAAAACCAGAGTTCTATGTAGACGTCTCTCAAACGCATTTTTTAGCGTACCTGGCAATACAGTTTTGACACTTATGTATAAAGTATACTTGCTAATATATCGCGATTTAGTTGGTAGTGACGCCGCCTACGAAGATCAAAAAAATATATTATATGTATATTAAACTATGATCCGTAATTCGGTAATACGCCAGAGAACCAAGGTCACCTTGGTGAAGCTTGGTGGCTTGCTGAAGTGGCAATGGGCAGGCCATATAGCTCGAAGAACTGATAACCGTTGGGGAAGAAAAGTTCTCGAGTGGCGGCCCCGCACCAGTGGACGGAGTGTTGGACGGCCTCCCACCCGGTGGTCTGACGACCTGGTTAGGATCGCGGGGAGCCACTGGATGCAAGCGGCTCAAGACCGTCACTTGTGGCGCTCTTTGGGGGAGGCCTTTGTCCAGCAGTGGACGCCCCCGGGCTGATGATGATGATGATGATATTAAACTACGGCATTCTTTATACAATTAGTTTGTAGTTACCCCAAGATCGAATAAGTAATGGTGCAATCTGCAGTAGGACCACAGTTGGAGCAACCAACCTAGTCTCGAATATTGCTAAACTTACGTTGCGATGAGAAGGTTACATTTATTTAGACGTGGACAAGAAGCCCAACCGGGCTAATAATTCAGAAATGGTAACCGCGTACCAGAACACAGCAGAAAATCCAAAAGATGGACCCTTGACCGGTGATATGGTGATGGCCACCGGAGACCGCTGCACGCATTCAGCATTTGACCTGATAATGTTGGCGATCCATGGGAAAGCCTTACTCCAGCAGTTCCAGCACTGGACGCCTTTCGGGCGTTATTGTGATACTTATTGATGAAGATAAGCTCAATAGTTATCAACGTGAAAATCCAGACACGCACCTAACACTTAGGCTGCGGCTCCACTGAGGCGGAGATGAGCGGACTGGAGCGGAGACAATATTAACCATTAGAATCTAAATTAACGTGCGTAAGGCGCGCTTCACGAAACTGCATGCGCCTTCTATTGGTTAACATTGGCACAACTCCGCTCCGCTCCGCTCGTCTCCGCCTCAGTGGAGCCGCAGCCTTACGCTAATGGAGATCCATTTACGTATGATATGAAATGTCTTTTATTGACATTTTGGGTCCAGGCCAATTTAAACATTAGTAAATAATTTTAAACACCACCTATTTGGGGATTTCGTACATCTTCATTAGGTGATTCATTCACTTCAAGAAGTAGGTACTGCGCAACATGGATACTCGTACGTACCTCCCGCCGCGGGTCAAGGCCGGAAGCGCTGTCATAGCCAAATTTTTCGATGCACGGCATGTTAGTTTTTGTTACGTGACTCACAGGAACAAGTATTTTCCCAGGCAGATGTTTCACAGACTTCACAGAAAAGTATAGAGCGTTAATTACATTGAAAAATCATGCTAATATTATGCAGCACGCGTCCGTGTAAACGCCTGTTTCTCTAATAAAAACAATAAAAAGGTTGCATAAATTTTATTGCATATATAGGTTAAAGTCACCAATGGTCAGCCAGAGACCTGTAGTCGGCATCTGCCTATACTTTGTATGAGTGGGGAACAGTACAAAGGATATATTTCCCTCTTTTCGCACTCATATAAGGTCGACTACTGGTCTCTGGCTGACGACTGGTGACTTTACCCTACTGGGTTCGCGTTTGACCTCAGGCTTACCTGATGTGACAAAGAGGTGGAGGGTGGTACACGCTTACCCAGACTATTCACTCTTGCCTTGCAGACACCAATGTTATAGGATATTCTAATAGAGCTAGTAAATATTTGTCGTTGGGAGATCCGTTCAACGCGTTGCTAAGTGCTGACTTAGGTACACGCGGCACGTTTAATACGGCATTCAAAGAGCGTACAAGTAGATCGCTGGGTCACTCCACTCAAAATATCGACTGAAATGTACATGCTAATGGCAGCCCATGCATGTCAAAACCCGCGACAGACGCCAAAATCTGTTAACGTGCGCTTAGCGCTAACAACACCTCTTGGTTCATTAAACGCCTGATGTGTGCTAGCTTGTAAGACACAAACACAATTAACGTAAGTCGCTACAATAATGGGTTCTTGTTCTAAAATACGTTATTACTCGATTACACATACTTCCATAACCCATACACAGAACAATTACCGGTGCTGCCTCGAAAACAGATCCAATTCCAAATATATCCTAGCTGTTTTACAGAGTACAAAAAGAAAACGACCTTTTCAAAAACCCGCTTAAGGGCATGAAATATCGGCCAGTCTTTGAAAAGTAGCAGAGCCGCGTGCTCTAACGTTTTTTATCCTTCGCGAGTGTGCTCCGCGCATGGCGGCGGGCCTACGTGCCGCGCGGCGCGCATTGACCCGCCCAAAATTAATCTTTTTGTTCCTGTTGACGTGGCCACGTCGCCTCGCAGGGGACCGACAAGGCATCCCAACAATGCGCCTGCACAGGGCCGTCTGTTATCGTACTGTCAACGTTTTGACAGCTCTTATTTTCTTGACAGTAATGGCGACTGAAATAAAAACAATACCGTGACAGGTCATAGACGATTTGTATTTTACCGCCTAGACTAGAGGCGCTGATTCTTTTTAGGGTTCCGTAGCCAAATGGCAAAAAACGGAACCCTTATAGATTCGTCATGTCTGTCCGTCCGTCTGTCCGTCCGTATGTCACAGCCGCTTTATTCCGTAACTATAAGAGCTATACTATGGAAACTTTGTAAGTAGATGTATTCGGTGAACCGCATTAAGATTTTCATACAAAAATAGAAAAAAAAACAATAAATTTTTGGGGTTCCCCATACTTAGAACTGAAACTCAATTATTATTTTTTCATGAAACCCATACGTGTGGGGTATCTATGGATAGGTCTTCAAAAATGATATTGAGGTTTCTAATATATATTTTTTCTAAACTTAATAGTTTGCGCGAGAGACGCTTCCAAAGTGGAAAAATGTGTGTCCCCCCCCCGTAACTTCTAAAATAAGGGAATGATAAATGTAAAAATAATATATGATGTACATTACCATGCAAACTTCCTTTGAACGAGATCTAATGATTAGTTTTTTTTTTATACGTTATAAATCGTAAACCGCATTTTTCCTTTCATTCAATCAACTCAAATATAATAAAGAATTAAGAAAAACATTTAAATAGTGGTACGGAACCCTACGTGCGCGAGTCCAACTCGCACTTGGCCGGTTTTTTAACTTTCTACAAGACAATTCAAAGAATGATAATGGCAAATACCTACAAATCCTTAATTTTCATGATTCTGATTGTAATTTTTGCATTGAAAAATAATTTGATATGTAAGAAAGTAAACCTAACCTAACCTAAGTATAGAAATCGAATTATGTATAGTTTATGAGTTAATCAATCTGTCTGAGTACGAATTTTAATATCATCGTCAACATCGGATGTTCCAAGCTGGCTCCAAAACTGTTGGACCAATTTTAGTAAATGGAGTGTCGTATGATTTGCTAACAACGTATGGGTCACACAAAATTGGGAGCATCATACTACCTATATTCGGTAGTAAGGATTTTATTTCTTATTCAATTTTCCTAACTAGCTTCGTATATTGCCTATTTTTACGGTTATTTTTTTTAAAAATCCATTTTTTGGCATGATGCTTTTATTTATTGAGCTTATATTTTACAAAGATTAAGTCGGGTGATGCTATAGTGTGGTGTGCATCGGGTTTAACTAGTTAGATTGGTGATGACTTATCTTATCTTATCTTACAATGGGCGGTATGGATACACTTCGACTCCTTTAGGATCTTTTGTACAAACACCCTCTTACAAATTCATCAGTTCAAAATTATAAATAATCCTTCACCAGAGAATTAAGTAAGAAAATATAATTGGTACTATTTGGTACATGGCGACCGCGGGGGTTCGAACTCGGTACCTTACGATCTCGAGTCGAGCCACTAAAGCCGCCAACGACACTCTTATATGTATAATGGTTATGACTATAAACAACAGTACAGTTGCCGATTAAAAACGTCTCCAAATTACAATAACAATATATTCTTAAAGTGTTTTGTAATGATCTATGTAGTTAAATCTATGTAGTTAAGTTAAAAACAATATGAAAGTGCGGTGGTGTGGAAATCTAAAGAATACTATGAAACTTCTGATTCACAGAATTCGAGAACATTGGTCCAACACTATGATATGACAATTACAATAATTAAACACAGGTGGTACGAGTGGTCATACAATTACTGCTTGGGTAAACTTCTCGGAGCCTTCTTCACGGGTTCGTGATCTCTTTGCTAAATACAAATTATATTTACTTATGAGAGACACGTCAGAATGCTCAAGTTGTACATTACCAAAAATCTAAATAAGGTAAGGGCACCTATTACCGCTCCCCCCAATATCGACACCAATTAACGCGGTATTTTTAAAAATGCGTTTTATGAACAAGTCGATTTTCTCACTAAGAAACTTATTTTACACGAGCAAAGCGTAGTTTGTAGACTACCGGTTTTTTTAGCGCTAGTGTTTATGCATCAAATAAACAACTTGCAAACCGCAAGGAACCGCGACGCCGCGGAGCAGGTTGTGCCATACAAACGCGAGACGCCACACGTAAGTAAACCCACATTTTATTTAGTGATTTGCGTAATAGTTGTAATGACTATCCTAATGCTAAGATTTTTAAATTATTGTTTATTGTTTTCTTTGCGACTTCCAAGTACTATTTTTGTGTGTTTTTGTCTGGAAATACGTTAAAATTAGAATATTAAATACCGCGGTAATCGGTTTCGTTTTTTGCTATGGCTCCTTAATCCGAGGTATACCACGGTAATAGCAAAAATGGTACTTTAGTTTCAATGGCCTTTATTATTTATATCTGCTGTTGATTATTTATTTTTTTAGTGCTATAAAAAACTTTATATATCTAAGCAGTTAAAGAGCAATTTCCGTGGTATGAAAAATACTAATAAAGGCCTTATTTTTTACTATAAACTTGTGCACTATATTACTTGTTTTCATAGAAACCCTTAAATGTTTGAGTCGTTTATATATAAAGATATAATTTAAAGATATTCTTTTAGTTTTATGAGTTTTGTTTTATTAGATGGTTAAAATGTTAAGTTTTTATTTGTTTAATAAACGTCACGATAGCTTAATTTTTTTATGGGTCGGAATGAGGTTTTATAGTACCGTGAATTTATCCTATTACCGAGGGTAAGAAAAGATAACCCTCGGTAATAAGATGTATGGGAACCTAGTTCTGAGGTATTTAGATTTTTTATGGGTCGGAGTTAGGATCCCATACTATCTCCTATTACCGTGTGACAGTAGATGAAATATCAATTTTAGGGTACCGTAGTCCGGATTCCTTAATAAAATTAAGATGTTTTTGATAGTAAAGCTTACCCTCTTGGAAAGTGTTGTATTAACTATATAATATGGTACAACGCTTATTTGGTAGACTGGATTTTTATATTAGTCTGTCGAAAACTGGAATAATAGTATTAAGTGTATTTTTATTTTGTATTTCAAAAACACATCTATGTTATTTATTTGATTTTTGTTCAAACGAAGACTGATTATTAAAATAAAAAATATAATAAACAATGTTGATTAAATACGCAGTTTTAATTAAAAATAAACTTAATCCACTTTTAAATGTTGTATTTAAGTAGATTTACTAAAAAAAAAACAAAATGTTAAATATTAAATGTACGGAGCCAAAAATACATTAATCTACTACCCACGGTAATAGGAGCCTCATCCGCGGTAATAGGGTCAAAGCCCGTCCAATACCACGGTAATAGGAGAATCCGACTTTTTGGGTTTAATATTTATTTTATCCCAAATAATCACCTAAAATTAGGTCATAAAGGTGCAAATTAAAAAGTTCAATCAACACACTTTTATAAAAAAAATCCTTTTTGTCGTTAGGGTGTCTTGATTCCCTTAATTTTTGGCTCTGATTTGAAAACTACCTTAACTCCCACGGTAATAGGTGCCGTTACCTTATATAAAAGAACAAACTGACTGACACATCAACGCACAGCCTAAACCACTGGGTCCACATATTCAAAATTTAACACGTAGGTTCCGTATGAGGTCTAGAGGTACACTAAGAAAGGATATTCCGAAGGCCAAAGTAGGGGGAGAAGCGGGCGTCGTCTAATAATATTATAAAAGGTATCTTATTAGTCACTTCACTTTGTGGGTATACCCAGGCGATTTGTAACCAGCTGCTAGTTATCGATTATGGAGGTCAACAAGACGTGTCAATAGAGCTCGGGATTTACTGGCATACACGCGCGTGCGCATAATAAGTGGAGCTGCCAACCAAGAAACCAAACAAATAAATGTCGGGCCATGCTCAGCGGAGGGTTCCGTCCTAGTTACTACAAACATAATAAAACTACCGGTCTACTTGTAACTCGAAAAACCTCAATTTCTTTTTGATTTGAACATTGCCCTTAGATTGTTTTCAATAAGTAAAATATTTCAGTCAACAATTGAGTCTTAGTACTTAGTCTTGATATATTTTTAGTACCCGGTTATTTTTTATTCGTCTTACATGTAATTCTGCCGAAAATTACACTTTAAAGATCAATACATATGTTTACACGTCATACATTCACCGGGCTCTTACAGTTCAAAATTCCTCAAGCAGTCCATCTAAAAAAATGATTATTACATAGTTTTTTACAGCATAAATCAGCATTGCTGAAAATGTATGGGAAAATCTGTTTATACTAATATCATTATTGGCATTTACAATTACCATCCGCGGTAGATATATGCGCCTACAAATTATCAGGTTTATGATGCATACAGTAACTAAGATAATGCTATTGTAACATACAGACAGACAGACAGTGAGACGTGGATGTGCTACTAGTTTGACAATGGCTACGGAACCCTACAAACTAGATGAGCCATTATTCCCAATATCTCTACGAGGCCATGGAAACTTGTTTGGACCGCAAGAGTTATGTTATATTACATCCAACATTTTTTTAATTATATTGTATCCCAAAGGTTTAGCTACTCGGCTATGTTTTGTCTAATTAACCCTCTGAAACATAATTTAAAACTTACCTACAGTAGTTACATTTTTATTTATAAACGGCTTGTCGAATGAAAATAAAATCTTCCAAAAACAAAAGGACCAGAGATTTAATCTGGATAATCATTATATTCTTTTTAATCAAAAAATGGTCATACAATTCATCCAACAAAAGTTTAACTCACTGAAAAGTGGCACAAGCGTTATCTCTAACATTATCCTACGATTTACATAATCATCAACATGATATTGTACGAAGCGGCCGGCGCGCCGCGCCAGGTGACGTTTCCGACGCATCGACTCGTGCGCGGGGGCTCGCCGCGCGTCATGACGCCGACAAGGCCACGCTTTACCAGGCCTATAAGCTATAATGGCCGAACAGGCTCGCACTTCGGGATTTACACCGTGACTATAAATAGCGTTCCGAATTAGGAATACTTGCTATATACAAAACAAGCAAAGGTAAAAATAATCTCAAAGACGTCATTATTGAATTCTGAACGTTTATACATTTTTATTTATGTTGTCAAGTAAGAACATTAATAACAAAAAAAAAGAGCTTTCATGGCATTTCCCTGACTGGCCGGCGGGTGGCGACGCACCGACAACTCTTCGTGAATTGCTGTAGGTATGGGCGTTGGTGATAACTTCCGGATTACTAGATAACCGGATGCTAGTTGGCCTTCTTATAAAAAAAACAAACTAAAAGCGGCCAGCCATTTCCAAATTCATAAACTTTTTGCTAGGCACACGATCATTCTCACAATGGCTTCAACCAAAAGCCTTTATTCTGTCTACTGATATACAATTATAAAAAAAAAATACAGGCAGCTTGACCGACTTGTTTCAGGGTGGTTTCGTAGTATCCGGCCTTTTATGTAAGTATTAAGTATGTTACAACTTTAAATAGTGTTGAAAAAAACCCACTGCAATAGTGTTACTCGTGACACAACTCACCTGGTTCCAATCTATTGACCACAAGCATTGTAAATTTCAGCTTCATTAAACGCGTCCAGGACGTACTGACTTCAGATCCCCTATTCTTGATTTCAATGCAAAATGGCGTGATTAAGATACTTATGTTAAGAATAAACGCCAACCTACAGAAAAAGCTGTGTGAGTAATAAATAATACAAGTTCCAAAAAAATGCTTTCAAAGTTTGATACATCGATTTCTTTAAATAAGAATAAGTTTTGTTGTTATTTCAAGCAACAAGGCCCATAATTACAAATACTTTATGGACCAACATACAGAACAAACAGCACTTAATGCAAATGTGTATATAATAAATAACAATGAATGATGAATATTAAAAACTTCAATCAACAGAAACACTCTTCGTTATGACTTCCGAATACTATTTTTGTCTGTAATAAATAGTCTGTTTTCAATTCACGCAGAAATGAACTTTTCGGTTGCTCCTGGGCTCATACCGACCTTGAGGGAAAAGCCCATTCTTAGATACCTACGAGGAAGTTAATGTCAAATCAGTGATTCATTTCTGACGCGTCTTGAGGTACGGGTACGGAATAAAACCTTCCAAAAGTGTGCCAACTTTGAACATTTTGGATCACGTTGTTTTCGGTCAATACCATCTCCATCGACATGAGAATCTGCTTCACATATCTAGGTCTTGTTGAAGATTGAACAACTGATTATGAAGTACCACTCGCTTAGTTCCCGTAACGTTGATGCGGTTTCGACGAGTAGAGACAAATGACTCGGCATTATACTTCCGACATCAATTCTGCCCTTATGAGCCGGGTGGAGCTCGTATCTCAAATTCAATAGCCAAAGCAGATTCAATCCTCTCCCGTTAGTAATAAGGTTGCACTTACTAGAGGAGTTTAGTCTGAGATACCGCCATTTGTCTTAGCAGGGCAGAATAGGATTACCCTATTGATTACTCATTAGTCCGACTAAGCTCTATAACGGTGGTGGTAAGCTGGTGGACCGTTATCTACAATGATGAAACATAGTATCAAGTAATAGTACTTTACTACAGAGGCCGGGAAGTAGGGGGTTGCCAGCCGAGTTCATATAGGCGGCCGGATAGTTACGAGGCTGGCAACCCCTTTTCACGACGAGGTATGTAACGTAATGGAACCAGTAATCGACAAGGACCAATGATCGACACTTGACTCTTACTTCACAGAAGATAATCATTTCATTCATTCATTCATTCAGATTCATTTGTTTTGTAAAACTCAATTTATGACCGTATGATCTTCGAATTAAGAGTGTCAAGTGTCGATGATTGGTACATGTGAGCTTAAAGTGTCGAACACTGGTGCCATTATAGTGATTTTCTCAAACGTTAAATACTAGTATTGCTTTACACATTTTGTTCATGGTCCATTTTACCCCTTGGGACGAAAATGAACGGCTTACATACAAACGTCTATTTTACCACCATAACGGTAAAATTTTGAAAAATCCTTTCATAAACGACGTCTTCATCACAAAATAAAAACCTTAAAATTTCAAATTTCCTGAAAGGACATTGCCTTTTAAACAAGTAGCTATATTATTATCTATCATTTTTTACATATTTGATATGGATCTGTGAGCTTCTAAAAATAGTTTTTGTTTGACCATATAATGCAAAAATATGACGTACAATCTAACGCCATTTCTACAGAGATGTGACATGATCGGATGATTCACACACAGTTATTCGGATGAGCATACCGCACTGCTGCGACCTCACTGTGGGGGGCCCGCCCCCTTGAGTGACCTGCACGGAATGCGCCACAAACACCCCGCACGCTGTCAACAGGCCCTAAATGCATCCGCCCCGTGTGCCCTCCCGCCGGTGGGGGGTGTCTTACGAAATATTGCGTAATCTTTACTCGGAACACTTTTTGGTAAAAGAGTTCCGTAATGGCCGGATTACTAATGGTGATGAAACTTAAACAAGAGCGGCAAAAAAGCTTTCTGGAAGTGTTAAATAAGCCGATACCGCTAGCTATTAGCATTCAGATAGATGAGGTATTAAATACGAAAATAAAAATGGTGTAACTTATTAGATATAAGGTGTCGAGTCAGAGATGCCCATGGATAGCACCAAAAACGGTAAGCACTTTAGTACTTTGTCATAACAAACTTTAAACTGAACGGAGTGGAGAATTGCGTCGATTGTTGCTTGGTAAGTGGGTCGTAGCTATATATCCACGATTCATCACTCGTCAGGATGCTCGACACCTGTTGTGATTTGCCGTGGTCAAATTTTTCGAGCATATATTTGCACCAATCTACCCGCCGAGCTTTTTGATCTTCAGTGAGCAAATGCGGTATCCATCGTGAACAAACTTTCCGTACTTTTAGGTGATCGTTCAAAATATTTGAAACTGCTTGTGATCCAATATTCAGTTCATCTTGTATCTCCCTATGTGTAATATTTCTGTTTTCTTTAATAAGCCACTCCACTTTGATGACATTCTCGTGAGTCACTGCAGTCGGCTCCCCGGTCTAGCTTCATCTTTGACGGACTCCCTGCCTCGTTTAAACTCACGGATTCAAAAGGAAATGGTGGCTAATGAAGGAGCAGATTCTCCAAAAGCTGTGTTTAAATTTTCATGTGATTCCTTAAACGTTAAACCTCTTTTGTAGTCGTAATAAATCATCACACGAAATTCCTCTCTTGTAACGTTCATGTTGAAATCGAAACAATGTATGACACATATTTTTTAAATCATTTTATTAACGTCTTTGAAAAATATTTATAATTATTATTGGCCGGTGTTTTGAAGGCAATAAAAAGGTTTTAATCGGTAGTATAAAAAGTATAGTTTTGTTAATAGGTTCGGGACAGCTAGATACTTTCAGAACGGTCCTCGTAGACGTCAGTAATATGGTGTGAACCTACTACAGTGTGAACAATGCCGTGTGGGTGCAGGTTGAAGGGTAAGACTTCTACCACCAAACATGCAATGACGTATTTGATGACTAAACACCCAACTCAGTATGTTATTAGACTATTTTGACGTCTTTTCCTGTCATACTAATACGAATTTCAAGTCTTTACTCGGACACCCGTTGACGTCACAGTTTAATAAGTATATTTGTAAAGCTCAATTTGCGCAACGTCAGAGCGCTAATAAAGTTGAAAATAGGTCCACATTGCACGGTTTTTGCCGAGTGGTTCATACGCACACGCCGTCGAGACTAACCCTGGGTTTGCCAGCCAGTTAACTTTCACTCTACCGTCAAAAAGCCAGTGTGTACGTTTTTGCGTAACATTGACCTATTGGAGAGCGCAGATGCTTAGTGCTTAGAGAAACAACCGGGCCAACGAAACCGGTTTGACGTAGTTGTCTCAATTCGTATGGCTGTTAGAAATAGAACAAGGCACATATTAGTCGTATAAGTGTAATGTTCGTATTTATCATGCTTTCCCAGTTAGTCAACCTAGTACTCGTATGACATATTTTCCACTAAAATACTAGGGTACATTCACAGGTGTATTCCAATTCGTGATTTAAATTTGAATGGATGAATTGACTCCTAAACTAATATAAGCTTGTACGAGTACTATGGGTACTAGAACACTAGATAAACGATTAACTTACTTGTGTAGAGAAATACATAGAAAATATTGAACACTTAGGAGCAAATACTTCCTTACTGGGATTTGAACCCAGGACCGCTAGCGTCGTAGGCAGGGTCACTACCGACTAAGCTAACGTGTCGTCATTTAAACGGTAACCTTGAAAATTATAGATTAACATTTACATTTATTTGGACCTAACGGTCGGGCTTCACGAGTCGTGTAATTCTAAGAAATTTAACAAAACCTCATTTGTCACAAGAGCGGAAAACCCGCCACCCCCGCCGCCCCAGGCGTGGAGGCTGCGCCGTTCAAAAATGCTTTGAATCAGAGGCGTGATGTCAACCGTTCCGAAATATCTGGCCGAGTCATGACGACGGGTGTTAAATCATAGTTAACTGATAAAGAGTAACTCTATACGTATGCATGCACTTGATATCGTAATTCATCAGACATCCGACGACGCGTGACGCGTGGAGCCTACTTGATTGGTAGTGACCTACGGAGCAAGAAGGCAAATATATTTGTGTGATGATGGGTGCGAGCATTTTGTTCCTGAGTCATGGACGTTTTCTATATATATATACAAAGTATGTGGGTGATTCTTCGACGTCGTGATTTTTGTCTTATTCCCCTGTCGTATTTTTTTTTGCTTATTTGAGTAATAAATATATTCTCCCATGAAAGTAGAATTTAGTTTATTTAGAAACATAAATATGGTTTTGGTACTCATTTTTATGAACTCGTTAAGAAAATAATTAACTTTTTATTTTTTGCGCCCAGAGGAATAAGAAGTTGACGACAAAGGAATAAGAATAGGTTTAAAGCATTAAAAATTATGTGATTTTGTCGGTATTTAAATTACTTAAAAATAAAACAATGTGCAATTATTCATTGTTGTTTCAATCAATTCAATAAATCACAATATTCATATAATCAGCCTTATTTATTAAAAATATATGAATTTATATAAAAAATGAAAGTTCACAAGTCCGCATGATACGAGTCTGTGTATGTATTCTTAAAACAAATAAAAATTAAACAATTTCAACAAAAAAGTTCAAATTTGTATTACTTATAAAAAAAGAAACAAATATTTCTTAGCATATTTTTTTACTTATTGTTAATTTTAATGTATTTTATTTATTTAATGATACCCATTTATAATCGGCCTTAATATGAATACAAATAATCCGAGTCAGTCGGTAAAATAAAGAAAAATGTTGTTCTAGGAGCCATTCAAATGTAAACAATAGGAACAACCTTTTTGGTTTCAATCACAACATCATTATAATCATGGCACTTATAATAAGACTTTGATTAAATAATCATTTAAAACTATCACTAGTTTTTTACTTATTGTTCATTTTAATGAAATATTTTAATTTAAGCATACCCATTTATTTACATATATCTAAGCTAATAAAAAATAATGGTCATAGTCCGACTGATAGTTTCGGGGAAATGCTTGAAAAAACACATAGGTACATACAAATTTACAAATAAACATACAAACATACACCTATATTTTTTGCATATTTGTCTGGAAGCCCTAATAGATTATCATATGTGAATAAATTGCAATCTCAATAATATTACATACCTAAATACGTATTGGATTGATAACATAATTTGAAGCAGGTTAAAACGACTGCATGAGTCTCTAATTAATTACCTCCTATCTTTGACGAAATATTTAAATTAATAACAACATCGAAAGTGAAAAAAAACTATGAAAACTGACTATTTTCTTATTCCACTGTCCATAACTCCAAAGCAATAAGGGACAGAGGAGTAAGAAAAAATTGAAAACAAGGTGATGGTTCATAATACAAAAATACTGGAAGGCTACCGTTAATGCTACACTAAGATAGCACGTAAAGCAGTTAATCAAGCACAACTTATTTTTTTTAATTATTACACCCGCGTTAAAAAAACCAACAGAGTAATAAGAATGTTTCGTGAACCAAGGACGGAGTAATGATATATTTACCTTCGTAACTCCGGAGCGATGAGCATCAGCCGACACGTCCACTACCTGACACGTTCAGAACGCGACTAAAAACCGGCCCACGTGGGAGTTTTTGCTAGGTTCTTAAACGTCTTTATGATACAGCTGATTGAAGCCCGCTCCAGAGTAATGAGAATTTAACGTCGGATGTTATATCCTCAGTTATAAGAATAATATTGCATGTAAAAAATATTTGTCGAATTTTGTTAATGTAACAACTAATCTTCTTTGTATGTGGTCAAAAAGTTGACTAAATTTAAGTTTTTTTTTTTTTTTTTTTATGGCATAGAGAAGGCAACCGAGCACACAGGCCACCTGATGGTAAGTGGAAACTGTGACCCATAGACATTAGCATAAGACTGCAAATGCGTTGCCAACCCTGAGGACTAAGATGGAATGCCTCTATGCTAGTCATTACACCGGCTAGGCGGCTGTCTTATCCCCAAACCGGAACACAACAATGCGAACACTGCTGTTTGGCGGTAGGTTAATGGATAAGATGGTGGTAGCGATCCGGACGGACCCTGCACAGGGTCCTACCACCCGCAAAACTATTATTTAGTTATTATTATCATATGTTTTCAAGAAAATGGAGAACGGACACGACAGAGTAGTAAGAATAATGGATTTTTTTTTTTTGTAAATGTTTAGTATCAGATACACAAAAATCGACCGATGTCCCAGTTACTATGAATATCAGTAACCTCTGAAAAAAAACAACGTTCTAAACTAAGAGTTAATTTGAACTAAGCCCCCGGACGTCAAAAATCAGGGCCCCGAAGAAGCACCCATGTACTTCTCTACATGAGTATCTTTATCGTTGGCTAGTACCCATAGTACAAGCAGAGCTTAGTTTGGGACTAGCTCAATTTGAATGAAATTGTCTGTATTTAGTTACACGATGGATGCTGGCAAGTAAAGGTTACTTTACTTCTAAGGCGGCCTGACAGACCACATGAGAACTGCAGGCTAACTGTTAGTCTGAGGTGCCCTTAGGTATGCTAGCTTATGGGATTCTATTGAACTTTATTCAAAAGTCTAGTTATAAGGATAAAAGATAAAATAAAAGATAAAAGAAGGGTGGCCATATTGTGAAAAGCGATAGATAATATGCGTCGAAAACAAGACGAGTATTAGAGCAAAGCGAAATAAAGACCCACATCAGGTTCACATGCAATGACATCTTTGCGGTTAACACTAAAAATACTTACTTATACAAAGTTGACATTTTAAAGCATCGTTCTCTAATCAAAGCATCACTGAACGCTAACTAATGGTAATGACTCACTGTCAACCACAACCTGTGTGCCAGTGTACACGACCAAGGATAACCGAATTCCTCAATGAACGAGGCCGCGCTAACTACGAATATAATATACCCACCGCGGCGTTCTATCTCCGACGCAGGCGCACGATCAAAGGACGCTAATGTGTTGTCAAATGTTTTAAAGTCCTTCCCAAGTAACACAGTCATTCTGAATAAGGTTTGAGTAATAGCAATCAGCGAATCTATAAGCTGAAACTTTGGTCTGGATTATGTCTGAGTAAACCTCTATTCAGCTGTAATTCAAGCAATTTGGGCACATTCTTAAATGCTTTAGTCTGTATAACAGCGAAGTCTGAGTAATAACTTAGTAATGGTCCACTTAGCTTAGTAACATCTGAAAAAAAGCTGACATTTCTTTTATACAGCTATTATTTCATATTTAATCAGACAAATGCATATGGATATTTTTACTCAGAATTTATTCAGGAATAAGTTTATTTGCGTAATACTTTTCAAACAAAATTAAGAGTTAAGTTGTAAAGTAGAAATAAAGTGGTATTTAAGCTTGCACACTCTGACACCTCAGTGAAACTGAGAATCGGTAAGTAAATGTTATTAATTTGGTTTTACAACCATGTTATGCGTTAAATAGTACTGCGCAAGTAGTTCTATCGTAAATAGCATATGAGTTATGTCTTTTTTTTTCACGCGCCGCTCAAACAATCAAGTTTAGTGATAGTAAATAAGACATAAATAAAAACTTTTAGAAGTAACAAAAACACTTAGGATAAAACAGCTAGTGATTATTTTTCAAAATTTATTAAATATTTATGATAAATTTTATTTTTAACAGGAATTATTTACTAAAATCAGGCAATTGAAATATATAATAATTTAATAGTTTGCTTAAAAATAACTTTTAATGGCGATTCATACAATGACACAACGACAGTAAAACAATGTTTTAATAGTCCTTAATTCAATTACTGCCCAGATAAACGCTATATAAATTGTTTAAAAATGGTACTTTTGCAAGTATCGCGGAATAAGAATTCACCATTCGGCTTTCACCTGTGTTGGTTAGCTATAAACTATGATTTAATTTCCATTATACCGAAATAACCTCTATTTATTACCCTGAAAACACTTTTATACAGTAGCTGAATAATTGATAAAATGTGGAACCTTATGTGACTTGAACCCGAAATAAAAGCGGTTATTCAAAATCAAGCTTTTTAATAGAAATTAACTACACCATTATTCAGAAGACAGCCGCCGAGGACACTATTTTACAGCATATAATGGGTTCATACGCAATAATCTGAGTACAGTTTGTATATTAGTATTAGATAACTACGTTTATTCAGCAACTTATACTATTATACAGATAAATGCTGTATCAGGCACTCTTTTTCATATTAAAGTCATATGTAATGCTTTAAATTTTATAACATATGTGTTACATGCGATATAGAAGATATTACTAAGCTTAAAGAAAATTTGTCAATTTAATATAACTTTTATTAAGCTTCATCATCATCATCATCATGTCAGCCGAAAGACGTCCACTGCTGGACATAGGCCTCCACGGCGGACGCCACTCCAGAACTTTGACTTACGGATCTGAGACGTGGGCGCTAACAATGGGCCTCATAAGTAAACTCAGTCACTCAGAGGGCTATGGAGAAGGCTATGCTCGGGGTTTCTCTGCGTGATAGAATCAGAAATTATGATATCCGCAGTAGAACTATTAAGCTTAAGGAGTTATAAAAGTCGAAAGAGAATATTATTCAGAATTTGGCTATTTCCATAGCCTTTACTCACACGTTACGGAGCTTATAGCTGTAAACATTTGTGAATTGCTATTACCCAAACTTTATGAAGCATGCCTAAGTTACTTGGGTTTTGTCCGCAGACAAGGGTCGCTTCCAGCAACTCATTACCGCAATATTCCTTGAAGCGAATTGTAAAAGAAAACATTTTTACCACCTTAATGGTCGCACCCCATAAGCTGCTGTAAAGATAACATTCTAACCGTTGCACTATTTAGTAGTTTCTGCTTAAGTTTGGCTCCAGCCAATGCAAACCTTATTGTAAGAAGCGTTAAAACGGAATTGTATTGTCTGTGTCATAATCAAAATCGTATATTAACCTTGAATTGGTTCCGGGAGCATTACTACGAAACTGCGGTAGACCTTTTTGTTAAAAACTTATCGGAATGCATTTCTCAGTAAGTTAGCGTTTGACGCGCAGACAGAGTAGACCGGCGCGCGCGCACAAAGCTCAGGCGCCGGCGACTCGCCCTTCCAGCAACCGCATCTTTTGGAAAATAACGTCACTTCCGACCAAAATACACCCCAAACACTTTAAAATTTATTGTAGCTGTCAATGAGCTTACAGCGGCGCAGTGACTTTCCTACTACTTTACGTTCACTGAGTCTGAGTCATTTCATTGAGACAAGTTCTCTATTCCGCCGCTCAGAGCCAAAAAGGCACATCTTAAATTCCGTCTTAAGCAAATCCAACCCTGTCTAGTTGTAAGTAAGTTTCATATACTTAACGGGCCGGCGGCGGCGGCGAGTGTTTTTGTTTTGAGCCGAGTGCGAAGCGGCGCGCCGCGAGGATATCGAGATAACATAGTGTTTGATTCTTGAAAGTTTGATGACAAATAGAGTGAGTGAGTAGAGTGCTGCCCTCCTACGGAAAAAAGGCGCATCTACTATATCAATTATATTACATTTCCAACCTTATTGTAACCGTTGAGAGTTTAATATGCATCAATGAATTAATTGCACTTATGTCTTTTCTCCGTAGGAGGGCAGAGTGAATGTAACACCTTTTTACATTTAAGACTGCACCGAGCGTCCAGTGGCGCCTTCATTACTATTATTGTGTTTTATAATAAAGTAAAGTATTGTCTTGAAATCGAAGGGATTTTTTAGTTGTACAAATGAATTCCATGTCATTGAAATTAATACATGTTAATTCGTTGTGCAAGTAATTGAACATGTTGGGCATACCGTGTATCCGCACGCGGTTCTTTCACTCTCACCCTACATCTTGCGTGGCAGGTGAAAGAAATGGTTTAGTTTAGAGGCCCGCTTGCGCACGCGCAGCCGTGTCGTCGGCGCCGGCGCTTGCACGCTATTGCACTTAAATTAGTCATATGGTGCAACTCCGATGAAGTGCGATGCATGAAGTTGAGAGGAAATAATGGTGTAACTCATGTTACCCACGGCCACGTCTTTTTAGCTAAGAGTTATTAAGTTAAGTCGAATAGCTTATTCTTATAGATATTTTGATCAGAAATGTACGCATAACATATTATTGAGGGCGGACGGATTACTGACAAAGTAATGTAATAAATAATGCAACGTATCTTTGTATCTTTAAAAATACATAGAAAATTGTGTGCAGTTAATTTATGAAACAGAATAGAAGTATTTTTTATTCATATACACGGCACGGTTAAAGTACAAACCAAAGTTTTAAACATCATTTAAAAAATATATATAAGTGGACCGTCTCACATAAATTGATCTAATCCGAAACTAAGCTCTAGGATTGTAATTTCGCTGTCTTATAAACCTACAAGACAACATTCGTATGTAAAGAAATACAAAGAATACATCCATGATTGTATAGCCTCTCTTATGACAAAATATTTACGCAAATAGGAATCGAACGCGACACCGCTAGCTTCGTAGGCAGGTTCACTAAACAGTAGGTTAAACAGGTCGTCAAATAACAAACTTAAATAACACTTCCTGTCCCGTTGATACTCATCGCCAGTCACGTGACATAAAGCCGTGTTTGCCAAGAGTAAATATCGGTAAGAAGATGCCAGGCCGCCGCGCCGACGCGGGATAACCGCTGACGTCATCAGCGGCGCGCACGCGTTCCTGCGGGCCACATGCTGACTGTGGCACCGACCAGTCGCACAGTTTTTATAACGACTCCTTTATGACGAGCGATGTACGACTGAACTTTTCCAGTTTCTAAGTCGGTACGATCAACAGGATGGCTACCTCGAAACACTAAATTTCGAAACTTTGTGTACCTACCCAGTCCCTGTCACTCGTCACTCGACTAAATCGTCAGGAAAGGATGGAGCTAACGTAACTTTGAACTTTAATTTGAAAGTGGGGCCTCCGCTTGTTATTGTAGAGCCACTCTGGAACCTTGTCATAATGGCACGACACGAGAAAAAATACTGGATTTAATCGTTGGCATTCTGCGATGAGGTTCTAAATATTGGTTCAACAACTAAAGAATTAGAATAGAATAGAATAGAATAGAAAATATTTATTCAACACACATAAGAAAACAATGGAAAAAATTAAAGGAGAAAGGAAGACAATAATAATATGTTGAATAGGATCCCTCTCAGCATTGTGCCGCAGTTAAACTGCGGCGCTGATTTTCAGAGGGACCCTGACTTAAAACTAACCTAAATTAAACATAAAAACGGGTAACAGTAAACAGGTAACAGGTAACATTACAAACACTAGCGACAATTTTATACATAGATGAATAAATAAAAATATAATAAATTAATATTTGTTTTAAGCTTAAAAAATACTAATAAACCCCTTAAAAAATACCAATAAAGTTTTTGTGTGACAACACCAGAACAACACAACCATTTCCTGTTGGATCGTTGCAAGTGACGGCCAGTTTCAATTATGTTTACAGGCATCTTTCGATTGATGATCTAGCTATTAATACAACGGAGATACACGGAATATCAAAATATATACTTAAAGAGTTTGGATAGATTGTATAGTAAAGGGTGGATCAAACCAAGCAAGTCGATAGAGCACCCCATTAAACTTGCATATTTTTTTCTGAGCGTCTTTGTTAAGGTATTGTTTGTGTAAGTTTTACCTATTTTACTTGTAGTGGTCCATCAGTGCTTTTATATTTCTACCTAACATCCTATTTATTTCTCCGACTCATGTTTCTCGGTACGTCTTTACTTTAACTTGAGATTAGCGCCCGCGCACGTCAGCGGGCCGACCGCAGTTAAACAAAGATCGTCCAAATATCGCGCGCGTCAGCGGCGCCCACATCTATTTAGGCAACACCAATAAATGTTACAAATACAGCGAGTTCGCGCAAGTCGCGCCTCCGTGACGTCACACGAGCGACCCAGGTCGCGGGCACCTGCAAGGATTTTGAAACACCACACACTGACAAACAAAACTTGCTAGGTGGGCTGGTAGCTTGCAGTGCTAAGCGGCGCCATCGACGAAACCTGTGAACAAATTATTTCTTTGGGAGGCAGGAGACCGTTTTAATGAATGTGTCCCAAGTGAGTTTTATCATTTCAACCCACATCCACCCACTACAGAGTAAAGGCGTCTTCATTTTCACGCCACTTTGCCTGGTCTCGTGCTAAAGACATCCATCTTTTTCCAACTGACTGCCAAATGTCATTAGACCGACGAGCTGATGATCTACCCACCGATCTATGACCTAATCTCAGCCACCACTCTGTTACCGCCCTCAACCACCTCCCATCGTCTCGCCAATCCAAGTATTCCGCCCATCTCGTGGTTAAACGTATCGTAATCAAATCGGTTTTCCTTGAACTAAGCAGAGAGTCAAGCACCGCACCGGGCACGTCGGTCCCAAATGATACAATCTTCCGTGTCATCTACATAATATTAATTAAAATTGAACACTGCAGCTTAAAACCCCTTTATTTGACAAAAATAAAAAGGTCATGGAATGAAGCCTGTTCGGATTTTAATCCAAAAAAACAATAAAGATATAAAAAGTTAATGTTATGGTATGTATTGTCTATTATAATATACAGGGTGCCTCTGACTAAGGGGCTTTAAATGCAAGGTTCGATTCTAGTCGCATAACTGAGGTACTTTTGTTTTGTAACATTTTTGATTAACTTGATTTTAGATAATTTATTGATCCTCAAAGTTTAATCGTTAAATCAGTGTATCGGACATGACGGTATTAACGCTATCTCATGGTACGAGGGCAACATTTCCTTGGTCATTTAAATGATAATTTTCTATTTCGCTTACAAACTCTTAATCAAATGTGCCATAAAGAGGTTTATCTACGTTTTCACCTTTTAAGGTATGAAAATAATTTACAACCTCTTAATCTAACAACCTAATCAACCTATTCACTTACAATTCGTTTAAAAAAAAAATTGTCAATCAAAAGTCTTGCTGTCAAATAATTTTTATTCAGTTAAACGATTAATACAAAAAAAATGCCAAATCAAGTGTTTACTTCAGCAGAATTGACTGATATGGTGTTGTTGTATGGAGAAACGCAAAGTAACGGAGCCCAAGCACTTGGACTTTACCGAGAAAGGTTTCCGAATCCACACAACTCTCGTGTGATAGTAAATGCAGTTCAACGAATTAGAGAGGATCCACCGATTACCGGCCATACGCAGGTGGAAGCCATAACCCATTGCCATTACAAGTCGAAAACAGAGTTTTGGATTATTTTGCTCGAGTAAACGGGTCGCAGCTAGAATTTTTGGAATACATCATTCGGCAGTTCATAAAGTTTTGAAAATGAACAAACGGCACCCTTTCAAACCGGAGAAGGTACACGGGTTGTTACCGAGGGATTTCCCAATACGTAAAGCTTATTGTGAATGGTTTTTAGAACAACATCGCCAAAGATTTTCTAAAAAGTATTATCTGGACAGATGAAAGCACATTTTGCCGCAATGGTATGTGGAATCGCAGAAATGTCCATTATTGGTCAACAGACTATCCCCACTGGACTAAGGAAACTGGTCATGAATATCGTTGGTCCCTGAACATATGGGCGGGCATTATTAACGATACTATTATTGGCCCCGTGTTCATTGATGGCACTTTGAACTCTGAAAAATATCTGAGGCTTTTAAATGAGCACGTTGTTAGTTACTTAAATTACTTACCAAGTGGCCGCCGTGCCGAAATTTGGTACCAGCACGATGGTGCACCTGCACATTCTTCGGTCGCTGTCCGTAACAGATTAAGTGAAATTTTTGAAAACCGCTGGTTAGGAAGGTTTGCTCCTCATAGATGGCCACCAAGGTCGCCAGACTTAACGCCCCTGATTTTTTTTTTATGGGGAGCCATAAAGGGTGACGTGTATGCCACAGAGACTGTTACGATAGAAGCTATGAGAGAAAAGATAATCAACAGTTTTCGTAAGATTCGTTTGTCTAGTTTACAATCTGTTCAAAGATCAATTTTAAGGAGATACGAAATTGCATTCGACGGGAGGGAAGGCATGTTGAAAATTCAATACGACATCGACAGCGAGTGAAAAATTGTAAATAAATTGTTAATTAAGAAGATGTTATGTAAGGTTTTTGTTGTGATAAAGGCTAAATTAAATCCTTTACTAAAGAAACTTGTTTTTTCATCACACTTGCTCGTAAATGGTGTTATTCCATGCCTGTATACAGAAGGACAATGGCCTAAATTGTTCCCGCGGGAATTATGGCGAGTTTGTCATCCCTAGGGAGTAATAACTTTCTTTTTAAAATTTGCAACTCTTTCGTACATAATTTCTGACTAAGGAGGTTTAATTTTCAGCCAAAAATTAAATCGGTTTCTAATTTCATCTTTAAAAATTAGCTATAGACTAACTTACATTACACAAAACCTATACGCTTCATTAAACTTCATTATTTTTATACCTATTTCAAGTTTATATCAACACTTATCATTAATTTTAGTAATTATACATTTTTATCAAATTAGCTAAATCTGGCTCGAATCCAGGTCGAAACTAAACGCAGTATCTGTGGTCACAAAAAAAAAATCGTTTCCATTTACGTTCCCGTCCGTCAAAAGTTATTTCTTTATATTTTGCAGAGTTAAAGTGTTTTGTCTTTGTTTTTTTCCTCGCAAATGTGATGAAAACCATTGTGTGTATCACAGGCAGTAAGGGGATTACTAACTCGAGTCATTAAAAGCCCTCCGCCTTCGGCGTCGGGCTTCTAACACTCTCGTTAGTAATTCCCTTCATACTACCCTTGATGCACAATGTACTATTACTGTAATCATAATAATTGCCCCGTGTTCACCGACAATGAAACGGACATTTAGCGGTTTGATGGGTGTAAAATGTATTAACTAACAGCTGGTTAATACTTCACCGTCTGTTAAAATGGTTGGTGAACTCTGCCCTTAATTGTACTTACTTGGTGATGAAAGTAGTCCCTGATTGAATTAAAAGTCGAATGACGTGATTTTATTCATTTGACATTTGACATCTCATTAAGATAAACATTTATCAATGTGCTGTCAATTTAGTATTGTATCGCATACATTGAAAATTACATTTAGTTTGTATGAAAAACAAAAAAATTAAAACGTCTTGTTAAATCAGTGTATCGGACATGACGGTATTATCGCTATCTCATGGTACGAGGGCACATTTCCTTGGCACGGGGGTCATTTAAATGATAATTTTCTATTTCCCTTACAAACTCTTAATCAAATGTGCCATAAAGAGGTTTATCTTCGTTTTCACCTTTTAAGGTATGAAAATAATTTACAACCTCTTCAATTACAACGCGTTTAAAAAAAAAAATGTCAATCAAAAGTCTTGCTGTCAAATAATTTTTATTCAGTTAAACGATTAATACAAAAAAATGCCAATCAAGTGTTTACTTCAGCAGAATTGACTGATATATATGGTGTTGTTGTATGAAGAAACGCAAGGTAACGGAGCCCAAGCACTCAGACTTTACCGAGAAAGGTTTCCGAATCGTAGGCATCCACACAACTCCCGTAAATGCAGTTCAACGAATTAGAGAGGATCGACCGATTACCGGCCATACGCAGGTGGAAGCCGTGGGCCATAACCCATTGCCATTACAAGTCGAAAACAGAGTTTTGGATTATTTTGCTCGAGTACACGGGTCGCAGCTAAAATTTTTGGAATACATCATTCGGCAGTTCGTAAAGTTTTTAAAAAGAACAAACGGCACCCATTCAAACCGGAGAAGGTACACGGGTTATTACCGAGGGATTTTCCAATACGTAAAGCTTATTGTGAATGGTTTTTAGAACAAATTTTGGTACCTACTGTGGATAATACTGTAAATAAAGGTTAGATTATCTACATAAATTTTACCCAAGTACTTACGTGAGATTATAGGGGGGTGAATATTTGGGCGTTTCAACCGTCGTCATTGTTGTCTTCAATACATTGACGAAAACAATGATAATTACCAGCAACTTTTGATGTCAAAGTCAACGGACCCGGGGGTAGTATTAATTCAATTTAAAATAATAAGACAATTAAAAAGTTCATCTTGAATAATATGCGAAGACAATAATGACGGCGGTTAAAACGCCGAATAATCACCCAGGGCTCAAATATACCTACGTCTTATTACGAGCAAGGAAGCACTTCAGTGTGTAACTCGAAACAAGTCCGTCGGCGTACAACCGGGTCTGGTTAGAGATGAGCAAAGCCACGTGCTCCCACTCGTATTCGTAGTTTAGCTTTAATGCCTTGGACAACAAATAGATTAAAGGTTAAGCCAAGTTCGAGAACATGTAGCACCATATAGCCGTTAGCTACTAATTATATTTGTCGGTGGAGTTCACGACTGAATAAAAGTCCGTCTTCAGCCTAAAAAGCACCCCAGGGCCCTATTCCACACAACTTTTGAATGTAAAGAGCCGAAAGGCAGGCGTTCATAGGGTTTTTTTATAAAGTCGTCAAGCGAGTCGGGCCCTAAATATATATACATACAACATAAGGTAAACGCAAATTAGAGTTCCTAGAGATAGCTTTACAGGATTTAAATGAAAAGTGTAATGATATTGATGTAGTGTGCTTTAGTCAGACATTCGTTCGTGCAGGCTCTGAAGGTAATGTCAAGCTTAAAAACTTTAAACTAGCTTCTGCCTACTGTCGTGATAAGAGGAGGGGTGGAACTTACATTTTGATAAAAAAAAAATGTATGAAACTAAGATTATGTCCTATGTTACACAGCTTGCGACCAAGTTCTATTTTGAATGTTGTGGTATCGAGGTGATTAGCATAGGAATTAATATCATTACTATTTACAGAATTCCAGAGCAAACCAAGTCTCATGTAGGTATTTTTCTTCATAAACTGGATAATCTATTATATTATTTGACAACTAGGTATAAAAATAAAAAAAATATAATCTGCGGTGACTGGAACATCGACATATTAAAAATAAATGCTGCTGCTACTGATCTTAGTGATCTGCTTTTAAATTATAACTTCGCTGCACATACATTAGTCCCCACAAGACTAAATGCCTGTATAGATCAAACTGCGAGTAATGTCCAATCGGTTAAATCAGATATACACCCCTTAGGTCTCTCTGATCACGAGACTGCCCAGACAATAACACTGCCAGTAAAAAAACTTAATATCTTTACGACTTGGTTTGAGTATAGACGAGATTACAGTTCTGATAATGTCCAAAAGTTTTGTGAATGCATGTCAGCTCTTTATTTTTCAGATATAATAAACTCGACAAACGTAACAGATGCGTTTAATATTTTCTACGACCTAGTACGCCTATTTTATGACTTATGCTTCCCCTTAATTAAAGTAAAGATTAACAATGAATAAAAAAAAAATAGATGGCTTACGAAGGGGTTAAAAAAGTCATGTAAAGTTAAACGTAATCTCTACCTAAATTACAGATATTTGAAATATAACAAATCTATAAATAAAAATAATTTAAAAAAGTATATTAATATTCTTAAGAAGTGCTTACTTTATGCACAACGAATGAAGAATAATAAATTCATAAAGTATAGCAATAATAAATGTAAAGCCACTTGGAATGCGATATCTGACACGGTAATGAATAATGTACATGAAAGCGACATAAATAAAATTCAATATAATGATAGAATCTACTCGAATCCCGTTGACATTTGTAACATTTTCAATAATTATTTTATAGATATGCCATGTAATCAAAACTTAACTCTGGATAATTTATCTTATAAAGCTAATTTAAGTAACTGTAATCCACATACTATGTTTTTAAAACCAGTTGACGAAAATGAAACCTACAATATAATCATGTCCTTAAAAAACAGTAAATGCAGTGGTTATGATGACATTACCACAATCATTCTTAAGCTTTGTGTCAAGTATGTTACGGTACCACTAACTCACATCATTAACTTATCTTTCTCTGATGGAATTTTCCCACAAAAATTGAAATACTCCGCTGTTAAACCTTTGTTCAAGTCCTATTTTTTTTTTTTTAGAAAAAGCTGTATTTAAAAGGATAAATATTTTTTTAACTAAACATAACATACTTTGCCCAGAACAATATGGTTTTCGCGATGGCTGTTCCACCACACTTGCATGTTTTGATCTTGTACGATCCATAACAGAAAGCATTAATGACAGAACCCCGGTTATGTCAATATTTCTGGATATGTCAAAGGCTTTTGAGTTTGTCAAACATTCCAAGCTTCTTCATAAACATGAAATCTATGGGATCAGAGGGAAAGTCCTTGAATGGATAGGAAGTTATTTATTTAACAGAATGCAGTGTGTACAAATTAAAACAATTGCTGTGAATTGTTCAAGTAAAGTAATAGTAAAACATACTTATAGATCGGAATATAGAGCTAGCAATACTGGAGTCCCACAAGGAAGTATCCTGGGGCCTTTGCTTTTCCTCCTTTACATTAACCTAAAGCCACCGCACAAAAATGTATAATGTTTGTTGATGACACAACACTTATGGTAAAGTGCAAAAAGTTGGATACATATGAAGAAAAAAATCATAGAGGCCTGATTGACATTATTAAATGGATGAAAATGAATAATTTGCTAATAAATATTAATAAGACTAAATATATACAATTCCATATATATTCAGTCTTATTAATATATTTAAATATATTTAAAAGCAAAGTAACAAAATGGTTAATGGAGAAATGTTTTTGCAGCGTCAAGGAATACTTGAATGACAGGCACTCTTAGTTATAAGTTTTTAATGTTGACAAAAATGTAAATAGTATATAGTTGGTGATAAGTAAGCTAGATTGCGCGACCAGATATTTGTACGCTTGCTCTGCATGCTGAATACAAGAACAATAATGACAATATTTATAAGACCATGTATTTTACTGTATTCTGAGAAATAAATGAATTTGAATTTGAATTTGGATTTGAACGACATCGCCAAAGATTTTCTAAAAAGTATTATCTGGACAGATGAAAGCACATTTTGCCGCAATGGTATGTGGAATCGCAGAAATGTCCATTATTGGTCAACAGACTATTCCCACTGGACTCCCTGAACGTATGGGCGGGCATTATTAACGATACTATTATTGGCCCCGTGTTCATTGATGGCACTTTGAACTCTGAAAAATATCTGAGGCTTTTAAATGAGCACGTTGTTAGTTACTTAAATTACTTACCAAGTGGCCGCCGTGCCGAAATTTGGTACCAGCACGATGGTGCACCTGCACATTCTTCGGTCGCTTTCCGTAACAGATTAAGTGAAATTTTTGAAAACCGCTGGTTAGGAAGGTTTGTTATGTGGATGGTATGCTAGATTTTTGTTGTGATAAAGGCCAAATTAAATCCTTTACTAAGTAAAGAAACTTGTTTTTACTATAATCATAATAATTGCCCCGTGTTCACCGACAATGAAACGGACATTTGGCGGTTTGATGGGTGTAAAATGTATTAACTAACAGCTGGTTAATACTTAACCGTCTGTTAAAATGGTTGGTGAACTCTGCCCTTAATTGTACTTACTTGGTGATGAAAGTAGTCCCTGATTGAATTAAAAGTCGAATGACGTGATTTTATTCATTTGACATTTGACATCTCATTAAGATAAACATTTATCAATGTGCTGTCAATTTAGTATTGTATCGCATACATTGAAAATTACATTTAGTTTGTATGAAAAACAAAAAAATTAAAACGTCTTGTTTTTAAAAAGTTGCAGAACAAAAGATGCTCAGTTTTGCGAGTATAATCGATCCTTGCATTTAAAGCCCCATGGTCAGAGCCACCCTGTACATCACCAAATAAAGAGTTAACAAACTCGCTGTATGCTTAATATTTTACAAATCATCATCATCATCATCATCATCAGCCCGGGGGCGTCCACTGCTGGACAAAGGCCTCCCCCAAAGAGCGCCACAAGTCACGGTCTTGAGCCGCATGCATCCAGCGGCTCCCCGCGATCCTAACCAGGTCGTCAGACCACCGGGTGGGAGGCCGTCCAACACTCCGTCCACCGGTGCGCGGCCGCCACTCGAGAACTTTTCTTCCCCAACGGTTATCAGTTCTCCGAGCTATGTGGCCTGCCCATTGCCACTTCAGCATGCTAACTCTCTGAGCTATGTACAAATACGATTGTTATTTTAATTTGATCAATTAGAAAAAAAAATGCACATCATTTATAAACCTTAACACCAAAACACATTTCAAACACGCTATTGGCAACACTTTCTTCTCCACCTCCCTTGCTTTCTCAATCTCTGTTCTGATTTAAAATACAGGATTAAACTCTAAAACCCAAGATCATATTGCGCATGCGTACCGTGCTGCATAACTGTGCAAATAATAATTTATGTCGCGTCTTCAATTGACCAATTACTCGTAAAGTGGAGACGCGGCGCCTTCGCGGATAATATTTATTAAAAGCCGCCAAATAACCAACATCAAATCGAGGAATGAATTCACATGATTATTTTGTACCTTTTCAGTGGTGGCCAAACAAGTTAAAGTCCGTTACCCTCCATTATGTTATAAAGTGTTACGTTCTTACACTGTTACCGTAAGGTCACGTTTGTTTGGGTTTGCGTACAACGAGTTACGCAACGAGCTCCGGGTCGCCCCAGTCTCGCCGCAAGCTCAATCTGAAGCAATCTGGGCGAAACAACTAACCGGTAGCTTAAGGGTCACTGAGCCCCATGTCGATATACGGATACAATTATATACACCAAATGGACAAGGAAAAATATGCAACTGGAACGAGATACGGATTCAAAATATTGCATTATATTTCAACTGTTACACCTGTCCTCCGGCAACTCGAAAAAAAAGACGGCCACCGTTGTAAATAGGCCTTATCCAAATACCTCCACAGTGGTAGAAGTGATGGCCGTTGAGGTGGTAAGGTTCTAGCTAGGAAAAGTAGAATAGGCATCCACAAGGTAGACCGACGGTCTGGTTCATATCGCGGGAAACGGATGCTAGTGGCACAAAACCGACCATTAGACATAGACACCATCAAATATATCAGGACAAAACTCTGTAAGGGCTCTAAAATATCTATTAAAGAAGAAGAAAGCGTGTTTAGATATATATTTGATTACCTTGTCTATTTTGTTTGTACCTAATCAGTATAAGTATCACGAAACAATTGAATCACATCATCCATCATCACGCAATCAAGAACTCAAGCAAAAACCAAGTAGATTTTCCACGATGGTGCAACAAAACCCTGAATTGCGCGCACGCAGCCAAACACGCAGAGTTTCAAGTTTTAACGATGAAGAATGCACATTCCCCCGAGCTCACTACCGGGCGACGCGACGCTCTCGCCCGGCCCAACAAGGTCGTCGTCTAAAGCTCCACATTACAAGCACAGTATACAGTATGCTTACACAGTATACTATGAATACGCGCACCCGGGGTAAACCCAACCCCGAGGGCCGGTGCGGGAAACCCCGTGCAGGGTAAAGAAAGCGCTTATTTGCTAACAAAGCCTGTTAAAAAGCATAAAAGGTTCATAATTATGTATGTATTCACAACAACGTCTGCGTCTTCTAACAAGTGGGTTAGGCTTAAATTGAAAGCATTACTGATAAAAAATCGTCCAGTTTACGATGTATAGTTAACGTAAGGATACAGTTGGATATAGTTGGATACAGTTATACATACCTTGTCTATGTATATAAAAGGAAAATCTGACTGACTGTAAAGGCCAACGGGAAGAAATAGAGGCAGTAGTTGAAAACTAATTTAACGCGAACCAAGTCGCGGGCGTTCTTGGTTATTAATAAAAGTTACCTCTAAATATCAACCGCGTTATGTCATATCGAAACCAACACACATAAAACATTTGAATTTAGAATCGAACGGAACTTTTCAGTTGTATAACGGTTGTTGGTGATATGGAGCGTGCGTCAGAGCAGCCCGTCAATGGGTGCTTGACTATCTGCTATCCGTTTTCGTAACTAACAGTGCTGGCTGCACACGGATGCCTTACAACTCGAATGCTAATGGGAATGTTATGTAAAAATCGAGTTTACAGTAAACTTGCTTGTAAGTCTCATAAAAATAATCAAGTTCTATCAAAAATAGTTATGCGGAGCAAGGTGCATTGTTTACACAACATCCGCGTGCAAAACACACACCACGCTGGCGTGACAGTTTACACACGAAACTACTCATTGTTTCCTAACGCCGATCGCTTAGCGAAGTCTCGTGTGTCCCGAGTTATCTAACGTTACCTGATGGATGTTGATACAGCGGGCCACACAATGCGTCAGCTCTTGCGTCGGTTATTGGTTCCAAGTGTAAACATGTCTGTGGGTGATTCACATAGTCAAACTTACTCGAACTTTCCTCTTTAGCCTTAACGGCAAAATCCGTGAAGGATTCTGTAGAACCGTGGTGACGTCCGCCGCCGTCTGTTCGTACGCATTGCGTTCTGCTGCATTCAAGGATGTCCGGGGAGTCCGGGCTTGCGTCAGGCGCGCGCGCAGGTTGTGCAAAGTAACGGGACCTAACCGTTACAGGCCGTTTAAAAATGTTACAGAGGCATGTAAGTGTGATGTGATCAGTGAATCATACAAATACTAATTGATGGTTTTATGATCGTATGTATGTATGTTAGTCCAGAAGGTAAAAGTAAATGGACCTCGCCCAGCGGTCGGAGCCTAAAATAGAAGTGTTGTTTTTTAATTTGGATTTTTATACAATCAAGACATTTCACAGACACCTGCAACTAGTTTAACATGACGCTTATTGAATCCAAGTTGAACAATTCTGCATCAGTCAAGGAAATTTTGTAGAAAAAGATGTACTTATTCCAAGCAAAGAAATAACATGAATCATTTAAATATGTTTATAAATATCAGCACAAAACTCAACTCATCCTGCGTGCGCGCATGTGCGGGAAAACGAAGGAGTCCGACCACGTGACTTCGGAATACTGAATTCTAAATTGTAAGGCTCAGCTTTTATGGTTGCCGTCACAGACTTAAATATTTTTCAGCTCCACCCAGGCAACTAGACTCCCAAGGTTTCATTGAATTCAAAAATCATTAGACTCAATGTCTCTGCATTCTTTTTAAAACTTATTTAAGAAACAAAAGCGGTTGGTTGCGATACCTAAGAGCAATAGTAGCCCGGCTGATTATTGAAAAGGAAAGTGACCGTGGGAAGTCATTACAGTTCTTTCTCTATTTGAAACACCTTTATGACAATGTAATAGTAATACTGTTGTTAAACAAAAGGCAACGTTATCGGCTAACTAAACACCCTTTAGTCTTCTTGCCATAGCTTTGTTAAGTGATATGTCGGCGGTCACGTAACCTTGGAAGTAACGGACTTAATGTGTTTAGGAACCGTAAACCGATTTTAAGAACTGTTTTATTGCTTGGGAATATATTTTAAAGAGATTTAGATGATTACATTTCGGAAAATACAGGACAGGACATAGCTGTACCTGACAGAATAATATCTGGAACGTAAAGCGCTATCTTGTCTAGAAATACCTATTACGTAAATGAGTCCTTATGGACGATGCGCTCGTTCATCTTCCTCGCTTTTTGTTAAGTTTTTTTTAGTGGTGGTAGGACCTTGTGCAGGGTCCTTCCGTATCGCTACCATCATCTTATCCATTAACCCACCGCCAAGCCGCAGTATTCGCATTGCTGTGTTCCGGTGTGGGGATAAGACAACCGGTGAAATTACTAGCATAGAGGCATTCCATCGCAGTCCTCAGGGTTGGTAACGCATTTGACGTCTTAGGATTGCAGTTCTGAGATTGTCGTCTTGAGATTTCAAATGTCTATGGGTCTCAGATTTCAATTACTATGAGGTGGCCTGAGTGCTCGCGTACCTTCTCACTGTCATAAAAAAAACTGGTTTCTCGCGATAAGACAAGACAACCTACGAGATTCGTTAGTTTATAAATCCACGATACAATAGGCATTCTGCAAACGTAACCGACAGCAAAAAGAAAAAAAAAACATTGTCGTCAACAGATAAAATAGACGTGTGTAGGTACGTCAGTGCATTTTGACTGACTTCCTTCGCACAATGCATCTCTTCTTGCAAAAGTGAAAAATATGTAGATTAAGGATGCGCGTATAAATTATGTAAGAGGTATGCGGAGCACCTGTTTGTGCGCCGCGCGCGCGCGTGCTCCGGCGGGTCAAGGACGCGGCACGCGGCGCACGCGCTCAAGGCCTTTGCTCCAATTTTCTCATCATTAAGATTGCGGATGTAATCGCGTCTGATCTCAAGTTAACTAACTGATCCGGAGTGAGATATGGCCGTGTCAATACACGTCAAGTAAACGGTGTAGCTGTTAATTAATAAATAACGAGTATAATGACTATTGCTTAATGCCCCAGTCCCAATTAGCCCTAAACTTTGCTATAGGCTTTTACTATGGGCACTAGACAACGATATATATATTTATGTAGAAAAATACATAATTAACTAATAGTTAAATACACAGAACCCATCCATGACTCAGGACGTTTGGAACAAATATTCGCGCTCATCACACAAAGATCTGCCCTCACCGGGATGTGAAATTGTGAACCCAGGACCGCTAGCTTTGTAGGGTCAATCATAACTAGGCGTAATTTAGTCGGTAAAAAAGCACTCGCATTAGCCAAACTGACTAAAACAAGGATGCATATTTTAGTTTCGGCGACGAGTTATTTTTGCGCAGCAGCACAAACTATTCAACTTATAATGGCAAATTATGAATATATTCGTATCAACAACAATATTAACTAATAAATATTCAAAAATACTACGTCATGAAAATATACTCGTATTAACCAGTATGAAGGAAATCACTCGCAGCGCGCCTGATCGGCAATATAATAATATGTTTAATATTGATATTCCTCATACTTAGATACACAAGTTTTTTCACCCTTATGACCTTAAACGTATTGTGAAACCACACGTACAGACCCCTACCTTTACATTCACTTATTGGAATTCAAATAAAAAATAACCACAGTTTTAACAAGGAAAAATAAAAAAGTATATAAGTATCTATATCATATTATGAAACTAATTCTATTCATGTTATATTCTCAAAGTTTAAACTCTAAAGCTGTGGCCAATTTTAAAGTCAAATAAACGTCAAAATTACTGAAAAGTAGACGAAAGAACATTCAATTTAGTTAGTTTCATGTTTTAAAGATTAAATATCAGTGTGGACCTCTTAATTATATTTTTCTTAATAATTGTGTCAGTGCCTCAGTCACCTGAACGACTAAAAGAATTTTATGATGTAATTTGAAGCCCAAATATTTCGTTTAGACCGAGAACTTACTAGATTAAGTCTGCGAACTTTCTTCCTGGAAATCGTTGAGGTTTCCGACGGCGTAACTACACTGGACCGCAAAACTTAGTATCACACTTTATATGACATGTTCTTTAAAAGTGTAATACTTAGTTTTGCGGTCCAGTGTATAAACAAGCCGCTACAACCATTACATGACACTCAATAATTCTTCGGGTTCGTTCATTAAACCAAAAGTGTGCTTGACAAACGTCTCTTTAAAAAAAAAATACGTAAACAAAACATTTTTGGTTCTAAACCACTACATATTACATAGGTAACATTGGCTTATTCAATAAGTTAGGTTAGGTTGAACTTTTGACTTTGAATAATGCGGTGGGAACTACCTCATTGATAAATGAAAGTTAGTTTGCCCAATTGATATTAAAAATTATACTTAATATGACGAACGCTTTTAATTCGGAATAGGTAGTTTTACGTTCACACTGAGTCATTCTTATCAATGTACCGATTACAATGAATGATTAAAAACATCTAGTTTGGGGAAAACAGAGGAAGCGTGAAAGGAAGACAGTCAACATGCGCTCATTGCACCAGCTGCGAACACCTCGGGATATCCGTTGAGTCAGCAGCGGCGGCGCAGCGCGCACGTACCACGCCGAGACGGCGCGAGCGCGCTACTCAAAAAAGGTATCCATTGAGAAACCATTGAGAGGTACAGCTTGGGCACTATTTTATTCAACGAGTTTATTTACTTGTTAATAAACGTGTTTTTGAAAACGATTTTATTTCCAATCTTGGAACAGGTAGGTATGAGTTTTTGTCTGAAATTCGATTTGCCATATTCCATCGCATATTTAGGAGAATTTTAACTGGTTTAAAATTGGGACACTAATTCTGAGTTTGACAAAATGTATGACTGAAAACTAGAGGATTTGCTGCATTCTGTTGAGTGTTTAAAATGTTTAAGTCAGCGGGCACGACACGACAAACGGCGCATGCTGGTATTTCCCGTGTGCATGTATCGTGCGCATGCGCAGACACCGTCGTTGCTCATAGCATTCGGTGTTAGAGATTACTCTCTCGTCACCCAGTTTGTGATTCGCGCACCACCGCTTGGTTTGGTCGTGTTTGGTTAGCATTTTTTACTTGTTTTTATTTTTATTTAAGTGAAATAAGTTTTTCAAATGGTTCCATGGTTAAAATAGTATATTTTTTCGGAAAAACAGAAATTTGAAATAAGTGACGTGGGCTGCGTGCCGCGGGCAGGGGGTGATGAAAATGGGGCTCGCTCAAGGTAGAGGAGCCTGCCGTGTTGGCTGCGGTGGTGCTGCAGACGAGTAAACAGGCGGAGTGGTGGCAACATTGTGCCGCCGGACAGCAACGTCCTGACACGTTAATATGTAAGGCGCGAGTGAGATGGTTACGGCCAAGGGATAAGCGCCTAAGCGATAAACGCTAAATTAGCGATGTTAGAAAATTAGATGCGATTTGATTGACGTAACCTGATGACAGATCGCATCGACGCCTTATGTCAACTCCATACATTTCGAGAATATATATGTGTATATGTATAGAAAACTGAAGCGTTAGAAGCGTTTACATCTTGGCTAGGCCTACCTACTAGAGGGGCCGGTGTGGGCGGGGCTACCGCTGTAGAGATGTTGGTGGCACCGCCACCGTCACCGACGAAGGGTGATGGCTGCTCATCACTCAAGAACACCATACCTTGGGGACTAGATTCATTCAGTGCAATATTTTGTGAGTGTGTGTGGTGCCCAGTTTTTTTAGAGGTAAGGTCTAGTATAATATGGATGTACTCTACAGTCGGTGATCGAATTCGAGATTAAAATCTAACAGTTCCTATCTTGATTATTTAGTTATTTCAACATTATTTCATAAAAACATGAATGAGAACTCATGTAACCAGTAATATAAGGGTAAGTTTTATTGATAAAAATATCTACACTTAAACCAAAATGCAGTAATCGCAGCAAATGTACGCCTGTTGAGGTTAGGATTTTGTTCTCGAATTCGATCACCGACTCGGTACGTGAATATTTGAGGCTCAGTGATATATTAAAAGGCTTTGATTGGAGGCCCATTAAAATTGATTAGATTACAAAATAACCCAGAACAAGTATTTGATATATTCAGTAATAATAATATTTACGCGCAGAACCCGTAAGGAATAAACAAAAACAAATCGCAAACTGGCGGCCACTCGCTAATTCACTTTTACTTATTTATGTGAATATCTTTGATCAGTATTTAAATTGACTTCAAATCCAGTTGTTCAACTCATAAAGTACTTAGTATGTAGTATGTCAAAGTGATTTATTCGTAAACATAGGTAAAACTGGTTATAGTGGTAGAGAGAAATACTGGTATCACTATGTTTTGCCAGGTGGCGTACGAAAATCATTAAAATGAGTACATGAATCACACAAACTCTTAAAATAATTCGTAATATTACATTTAAAATTGTACAACATAAACATTAAGAAAAAAAACCAATTATAATTTACAAAGATGTCAGATTAATCTATCTTAACACTACAACAAAATAAAGAAATGGCAAATTAGAGTACATTACTTTAAATTATCATTTAAGAACAATGTCAGAGAATAATAACATTTAGAAATTAATAATTCTGAAAGTATAATTTCAAAATCTTGCAACGGTGTCATTCTTACAGCATATGGTATATTGTTAAAAATCTTACTTGCTAGACAGACTACGCTTTTCCTCATCAGTGCAGTATGTGAGAATACCGGACAAAGATTGTGATTATGCCGGGCCCTTGTAAGGTGTACAAATATTTTTTGGTTGGTCTTTACAAACAAGGCTATTTCAAAAATGAGAATGCACGGCATGGTCATAATGTTCAACCTCTTAAAATATGGAACACAGCTGTCAGTTTGCTTTAGGCCACACATTGCTCTAATACATCTTTTTTGTGCTTTAAAAACGTTTTCCCTGTTGGCGGAGTTCCCCCAGTAAATAATACCGTAGCGAAGTGCTGATGCTACATAGCCATGGTAGGCTGCCATGACTGCATCAATATTTACTTGTTTAGCAAGTTTGTATAAAGCAAAAGCATACCGATTTAGTTTTTTACATAGTTCGTCTGTGTGTGTTTTCCATGACAGGCTGTTATCGATTGTAATTCCTAAAAATTTCGTTATACTAACGGATTCAATATCACACCCTTGGTAGTTACAGTGAAGAGGTATTGTTTGTATTCGCTGTCTAAAATGCATAATTTTCGTTTTCTCTAAGTTTATCACTAGATTATTGTTTTTAAGCCTTTCAATTATATTATTGATAGTTTTATTAATTTCAGTTTCGTACGTATCAATGTCTTTGCATTCAATTATTACTGTGCTATCATCTGCGAATAGAACCATAGGATCTTTAACATGCCTAGGAAGGTCATTGATGTATACTAAAAACAAAAGAGGACCTAAGACGCTACCCTGAGGTACACCGTACCTTAATTTACGCATATCAGACCTATACGATTTCCGTTCTTTTGAATTCACACAGATTTGTGTAAGTTCAGTATATTGTTGCCTATCATTCAAATAAGACTTAAAGAGGTCCAAAACATTTCCACGTATGCCGTAAGCACGCAACTTTTTTATAAGTATCGAATGATCTACATAATCAAACGCTTTCGTCATGTCCATGAAGACAGCGCAATGCGTTTCTTTTTGTCCATGTGTGTAATTACTGTCCATATTAACATATATATTGCCATATTAATCGTTTTCTTTTTACGAAACCCTAATTGTTCGTTTGCACATTGCTCGCAGGACTGATGGCCGATGGGATCAGAAGGTTCTGGAGTGGCGTCCGCGGACCGGAAGACGAGCTGTAGGTAGGCCTCCAACAAGATGGAGTGACGAACTCGTCAGGATCGCGAGACCGCGGTGGATGCAAAAAGCACAAGACCGGTCTGAGTGGAAAGCCTTGGGGGAGGCCTATGTCCAGCAGTGGACGTCTTTCGGCTGACATGATGAAAGAGATCGTATTTCTCAAGATAGTTGTAAAGAGCTTCGTATATTTCCTTTTCAAATATTTTTGAGAATATGGAAGCAAGGGCAATGGGTCTATAATTTTTAATAATATCTTTATCGCCTTTTTTATATACCGGCTTAACAATAATTGGCTTAAGTTTATCTGGATAAACACCACTCGAAATAGATAGGTTTATTATATGGCTCAGAGGAGATGCGATAATGTCAGACACATACTTAATAGCCTTGGTGCATATCCCATCATAACCTACACTATCTTTGCTTTTTAAACTTTTGATAATACCACTTATATCATGCGGAATAGTTGGTCCCATGTATAAAGAATTCGGACAGTCTGTTGTAACATTGGGTGGACTACCATGGGACGTACCGTGAATTTCATCAACATAGTAGTCATTGAAAGTATTTACTATGTCTAATGGATTTATAATAGTTGTACCGTCTTTTACTATTTTTGAAATCGGTTCTCTGGGGAAGTTTTGACTAATATTTTTGATAACTTGCCATGTCGCTTTTGATTTATTCTGGGCACTTTTTATATAATGTGTGTTTTGTGAAAGTTTAGTAATCTTTTTTTTTTTCAAATTTAGTGGCATAGGTTTTAAATATACTTTTATTCAATAAGTTAGGTTGGGATCTATATTTCCAGAGTAGTTCCCTCCTTCTTTTGCAACAGACTTTGATTCCCCTAGATATCCATTTGGGCTTTTTGTAAACCCTGACTTTGATTGACTTAATAGGGAAACACAAGAAATAAAAGCATTGGAAGACATCCAGAAAATTGTTATATGCTATATTTGGATCTGGGCTATTAAAGATTTCTGAGAAAGACAATTGACTTAAATATTTTCCAAAGAAGTATGGTACCAATTTAAATTCAAATCCAAATTGAATTATTTGTCTAACGTACACAAATTTGTCACATGGGACACCATGTTTGGCCATGAGGCATACAAATACTACTTAAGCATATAACGCTTTACCATAATTTACACCTGTTTTACTTATCGTTCTAGAAATAGGTGATGACGTTCAAAATACAATTTTTCAGTGCAATTACCTTCATAGAGAATTAAACTACGAGTACTTAATAATCCGCCATTACAGTAACCAATTTTTGAATCATGTCCCGACAAGTTTGGCGACTTTGACTGCGCCGTAGTAAAAGTCATTCACAGGCCGCAAATGTCGCAATGAATGGCCGCCGCGCAGCCGGCGCTGGCGTCGCTCATTCACACAAGTCCGTTAGAGTTGGCAGCTGACGGGTAGTTGGTGATTCACTTGTCTTGTTACTTACAGTTTACACTTAAAACAAGAGCGAGTCAATTTAAGCTTCACAGTAACTTTCGGTAAGGTGAACAGATTTGCAGTGTGTGTGTGTGTGTGTGTGCTTCGAAAGAAGATAGCTTATACCCAGGATTAAAACATAGGTTAGGTACCTTTTCATTCCGGAAGATAACAAGCTCCCTGGGAAATAACGGTAGTTCAAAGTTACGCGAACGAAGTTGCGGGCAGACGCTAGTTTCTTATCATTCCAAAAAATATCCAAAATAGAACCTATTGTAATGATGTGACCTTATATCTATTGCCCACTGATGTTTCCCCGCGGATGATTTCGGAGGTTGATTCATTGAAAGTTTTTGATTTTTGTTCGATTAGTCACGCCGTCTCGTCTCCGCCCGGCACGGCAGCGGCCTCCTCGAGCAGCGATGGAATGGAAACCACATTCCAGCGAGCAAAACAACCAACTGCAAATAATCAGTGACGACTTGTGCAAGTGGTAGTGGGTATAATATGAGGCTCCCACAGACCAACCGTGACCGGGACCATGCAACTGAGAGACCGGGATGGACGCAAATATTTGTTAGGATAAGACAGTTATTTACGTCTCTATGCTAACAGATAGCTACTTCCCTTTCGAGCTGGTGGTCTGGCTTAGCCTCGTTTTCATCAGCCTGGTGTGGGATAGAGGCTTGCGGAGGGTTCTTCGGGTACTATAATGAAGGCTGGACTCTTACGGTTAGAGAGATGTTAGCGAGATAGCCTGACAGCATCATCAATATGTGGTATTCATTTATTTATTTTATTATGAATGGTTCAAGAGTACTTGTTGAGAACAACAGGTGACTAGTAGCGGACCACAGCGGGGTGAGGTGCCACCGCGGGGAGCCGAGCTGTCAACCTAAAGCATAACCCCTCCACCGACACTCTTCGTCGATCGCTGACAGCGCGAACATACATCATTATAATTATATTGTATTAATGACACAGTTTGGGTCGCATTCAGTAGTAATTTACATCCTATTACCTCTGTAAATGTGCAGAATTAAATTTGTTACATTCAACGTTTGTTCTTCTTCTATACATCACCAAGCATACAAAAAGCAAGTCATCATCCGAATTTCATGACACCATAGTCTTCATGGTCCTTCGAACCGGATATATCTACAAGAGAACGTAAGCCCTATCAGGAATCCACAGAAAGCTTATCAGCTGGAAGCTAGAATCGAAGAGTCCAAGAAATCAGCCCATACACGTATAAATACAAGATATTTATATATAGAAAGGATAACAATGAATATGCAGTTACAAGTGAATTAAATGTGTACCTAAATGCAGTAAACAAGCATTTACATAAGCCATCAGTAATTACAATCCATATCATATCAATTAAGTTTTTCTTCAGTAATGTAAATGTAACGCGTTCATTGCCAACAGATACGTAATTAGAGGACGTCGACGTGTCACTGGCACTGAAGGAGTTAATTTATTTAGTATACCCATACAATTATTCATGTTTCATACTAAATAGTTACAATTACTCAGCTTAAATTGCAAAAATCGATACGTAGTAACGGCATAAAAATCACTTTAGCGCTAGAGGACGGGTAGTTTCGCGTCGCCGCGCCTTTGTTCTGCCGGCCGGCAGACATGATAGCAAGCGAGGCATCTTATCTATAAATAGATTTTAACTGATGCATTGATAAATTTAAAATTTTGTGATATACCGATTTATTTATTGTGTATTTACAACTTTTATGAGCTTATACCAATTATTGAATTATTATTTTTACGAAGCTTTTTAATCATTTACATTTATTTTTTTAACTTAACTTTAATTGTTTATCTCAACAATTTTCATAGCCCGTCATTATGACAACATTAGAAGTAAAGGAATTTATTAAGAGACGTGGTGTGTAGTCAAAGCTAAATTAACTAATTTTATCAATTATGTTAATAAGTTGGACGGTTTAACGTCAGTACAATCAATCGAGGTTCAAGCTCGCTTAAAAAAGGCAGATACACTTTTGGATAAATTTGAGGAGATTCAAGCGTCCATTTTATGCAAAGTGGATGAAAAGGATTTAGATATTCACTTAGCTGAGCAAACCGACTTTGAAAATTTATTTTACGCAATCATTGCGTCTGCGCAGGAAATACTCAACGCCCATAAATCCGCAAATAATGTTGACAATGACTCATCCAGCAGTTCGTACGTTTCAGGTAACGAGCAGGCGCGAGCGAAGGTCAAGCGCACGAGCACACGTGGCATCAAGTTGCCCACCATCCAGATCCCTAAGTTCAGCGGTCAGTACGAAAACTGGTTGGAGTTTCGCGATACATTTATATCGTTTTCACTTCTCATGCTCTTAAAATGCTACTTAAATCTCTGCGAATCGGGACTAAAAAATCTCCTTATTAATCTCTAGGGATTAAAGTATATATTTTTTTTAATTTACTTTGGAATCACCTAAACAACCAATCACGGTGTTTGTGAATGGAGGATTATCGCCATTTTGAGTGATTGTGTATGGACCATATTTTTGGATGTCGAAATAACCTCAAAATGACAACTATGCAAATATATAAAAAAAAGGATTTAATTTCGTGAAACACGATTAATTATTACGAATATGAATCTATTTAATCATATTAAGGCCGAACTCTTTGCGTGGTCCAATTACTTTTAAAATGGTTTCCAAGTTTGAATCTGTTGACTAAATATGCAAGCATTTAAAACATCACTTTACAAAAAAACCGCGGAACTTTTTTTTCCCATTTGTATTTTGAATAGATGTTCATAACTTGTATTGAGCGTACGTTGTTAAAAAAATTCACCAATTAATTGTGCAACTTTAGAAAATACGGACCGGAAATGTCAACATCATCATACAGTGAAAAATAATTAACGCCTAACTCCAGAATGGAGAAGAAAGCACAAGAGGTGATACGAAATCTTTTGCCGCCAAAATCTAGTGGCATTTATTCAAAAACATACCAAACTTTTATTGATTGGAAATGTGGGAAACAAATAACATCATTAATGTTAGATTAACGATAGTAATAATAAGATACCTAATTGTTAGAAACTTTTTCATAATAAATGTTGTAATTTTGTTTAGAACGTCGTTTTTTTCCTCGCATTCAAAGTGAAAAGTAGAGTGTTTAACGCGAGACTAAACAACCATAATGACACTCGAACTACAGCCACCCTCGCTCGCAATCTCGCTCGCGTGGCTAATCATCTCGTGTCATTATGGTTTGTTTTAGTCCCTTGTTGAACAATCTACTATAATACATGAAGCCAACTCGATCTCGGATGTATATCCGAGACCGAGTACAGAAGTTCCCCTACTTGAGAGCGTCGCTGGAGGGGGGTGCTGCTCAGGTGATAAGATCTTTAGAGTTTTCGTCCTGTAATTATATCATCGCCTGGGATTTGATAATACGCGACTGTTGGTTCAGAACCACATATCTACAAGCTTTGTTTTCTTTAGACCCAATTAAAAGGGAATTTTGCCAATCAATACGTGAAATTATAGATACATTGACAAAGAACTTAAGAGCGCACCACGTCACGGGACACCCTCGTAATTTATATCGTGTGTACAAAATTAGACGCTAGGACTTTACGGGAATGGGAAGAACAAAAGAGTAGTGTGAAAAATATTAAATTGAAAGATTTTACTTCATTCTTGAAAAATAGGGCAGATTTACTTGAAACCTTATACATGAGTAGTAACATCAGTAACACTAGCGCCAAAACTGAGAGATACAAACCTGCCGAGCATTACAAAGGTCTCGCAGCAGTTACAAACAACCATACAACATACGAGTATCGCTGCCCCTGTTGTAAGCAAAATCATCGCATATACCGGTGTGAACACTTTCTAGGACAATGTTTGACCGAGAGAGTAGAGTCGGTAAGGAGGCTGAAGTTATGTGAGAACTGCCTCCGTCCCGGCCATCAGACTCGCGTTTGCAGATTGGGCCCATGCATGAAATATTCCCAGAAGCACAATACGGTGTTACATCCAGACATAGCACCACACACAACTGAGCGCCAGTTGTGGGCGCGACGTCGCTCTCAGTCGAGCCGACAGGGCGCGTCCTGCTCTCAACTGCAATAATCCACATATGCGACAAGGACAGCCATCGTCATTATGTCAAAGCTCTCCTCGATTCGGGTAGCCAAGCTTCCTTCATGACGGATTCCTTGCTACGTAAATTACGTCAAAACCATACACAAACACAGTCATCCGTAGTTGGCATAAACAATATAGTATCGCAAATAGCGAAGCGCTGCAACGCATTCATTGAGTCAAAAACGACTCCATACAATACAAATATCTCGTTCTTGGTCTTACCGAGTATTGCAACGCTTTGTACTAATACAGTCAGTACACCTAAACTAAACATACCTACGCACATCACTCTGGCAGACCCTGAATACTTTAATCCGTCGAGCATAGACATTTTACTCGGCGCAGACATTTTTTGGGACCTGCTCGAACAAGGTCAGATACGTTTAGGTAAGAACTGCCCAAGTCTTCAAAATACAAAACTCGGTTACATAGTTTCAGGGCCTACCAGTGGTCTCAATCATACTTATGCAAATTCATTAAATTCAATCACATGTACACTGATCACAAATAATACAATACAGGAACAGCTAGCAAAATTCTGGTCTCTTGAGGAGGTACCGGACAATTCTAAGCTGGTGTATTCTGTCGAAGAGCGTATATGTGAAGAAATTTTTATAGAAAATTGTTCCCGAATGCCTGATGGACGATTTTCCGTCGCGGTCCCTCTCAAGAGACAGGTATCTTGTTTGGGTGAGTCATTTCATCGCGCTAAACAATGTTTTATTTCACTCGAACGCAGGTTACAAAAACTACCGCAATTAAAACAAATGTACACAGACTTCATGACCGAATACGTCGAATTAGGTCACATGACAGAGTCGACACAGACACAAAATACTACTCAAGGTTATTTCCTCCCACACCACGGAGTGTTGAGAGAGAAAAGCACGACCACCAAGCTACGCGCTGTGTTCAATACGAGTGCGCCCACAAGCACAGGAGTTTCATACAATGACCTTCAAATGGTCGGACCTACCATACAAAGTGATTTAATATCCATTCTATTGCGATTTCGACATTATCCATATGTCATGACCGGGGACATCGAAAAGATGTACCGGCAAGTTCTTATACACGAAAATCAAAGACATTTACAACAAATTCTCTGGCGAGATGATCCTAGCCAAGAACTTAAATCATACAAACTGAACACCGTGACCTACGGCACGGCATCCGCACCCTTCTTGGCCGTACGTTGTTTGAAACAACTTGCCATAGAATGCGAAGATCAACATCTGGCACAAATAATCAGTGACGATATCTACGTCGATGATTTGGTCACTGGCTCGCAAACAAAGGAGCAATTAATCAAAATAAAAGAAACCGTGTGTCAGATACTATCTACAGATTGTTTCAATCTGCGCAAGCATATTGAGCTCTCTCAGTCAAACTCTAGTCAAACATTTAACTTGGGCGACCAAGGCTCGACGAGCACCTTGGGCTTAGGTTGGTCACCACCTATTGACCAATTATTTTTCACCATTCAACATATAGTTGACCAAAATCCGACCAAACGGTCTGTACTGTCCGCAATAGGACAGATATTTGACCCGTGGGGTTTATTGTGCGTATGCGTCATTCAAGCTAAAATCATGCTTCAAAAACTTTGGTTGTTAAAGTTATCTTGGGATGAAACTCTGCCCCTGAACATTATTGAAATATGGCACAAATTCATTCAAGGATTATATTTCATTAATGATTTAAAAATTCCGCGCTGTGTAACCAATGACAATCAAGATAGTGTGATTGAAATTCACACTTTCTCAGATTCTTCTCAAGATGCATACGGCTCGTGCTTATTCGTTAGATCGGAATACAACGGTCAAGTGGATGTCAACTTGTTATGCGCGAAGAGTAAGGTCGCGCCGTTAAAGCCGACGACCATCCCGCGGTTAGAGCTGTGCGGTGCCCTCGTCGCAGCGCGGCTCACTCTGAAGGTGCTCAAGGCATTTCGCATACGGGTCTCTGGGTGCATACTCTGGTCGGACTCATCCATAGTATTGGGTTGGCTCCAAACGCAACCTAACAAGCTAAAATCATTCGTTAAAAATAGTGTTGCTGAAATTCAAGAACTTACAGTCAACCACGAGTGGCGTCACGTGCCAACGGCTCAAAATCCAGCAGACTTATTAACTCGTGGGGTTAATATGTCAGAATTAAATAAATTATCCCTATGGTGGACAGGACCAGATTTTTTAAAAACATCAGAATGTAATTGGCCTCAAAGTAGTTTTATTCACAATGACGACCAATGTGACATGCCAGAGAGGATTACATGTGCAAAAACTTCCTTCTAAGTAAAAATAATTTTATAAATTTCGAACGATTTTCAAAATTACTTAAATTAAAAAGAACATTGGCTTTAATACTTCGTTTTATTCATAACTGCAAAAAGAAAAACAAAAAAATCTGATCCACTCGCCCCCGACGAGATAAACAATGCGTTTATGCTACTTATAAAGTGGTCACAACAACAGTCATTTGAAGAATATACTCAATTACTTAAGATACAAACAAATAAAAATGAACTTTTGAGCCTATCACCGTTCATTGATGATTCATCATTAATTAGAGTAGGAGGCAGGTTAGCTAATTCCCATTTCGCTTTTGATAAAAAGTACCCATTATTACTTTCATGTAAACACAGACTGACCAAACTCATCTTCTTAGACGAACACTTACGATTAATGCATGCGGGACCACAATTATTACTAGCATCTATTAGAGACCAGTTTTGGCCCATAGGTGGTCGCAACTTGGCCAGATCCGTCGCACACAAATGTCAGAGGTGTTTCAGGATGAGGGCTCAAACTGCCAGCCCAATAATGGGCCACCTGCCTGAGCAGCGCCTCGATCCGGGCTACCCCTTTCAAACCACGGGCGTAGACTACGCTGGGCCACTGACCGCTGCTGAACGTAAGGGACGTGGATGTAAACTAATAAAAGTCTACGTTGTAGTGTTCGTGTGCTTCGCAACCAAGTGTCTGCATCTTGACCTAGTCACTAGTTTAACGAAAGAGGCGTACATTGCTGCTTTACGCAGGTTTATTGCGAGACGTGGTAAGCCACAAACAATATTTTCCGATAATGGAACGCAATTTAAGGGTACCACAAATGAAATAAACTCCTTCTTAAAACTTACCTAGTCGGTTCATAAGTTCTGTCACTGAGATTTATTACAATTTAAAAAATAAATAGAAGAGTTTCATAAACCTGTAGTACATCAATCAAAACCTTATTTTATATAGAATAAAAAGAAGGGTAATTGATATTCTTTACTATTGAAATCATTTGATGAACGAGCTTTAAGCATTCCATTTGGGGCCAGAAATCATGGGTCAAAACACGCACGACCACGATACTGATAATGGCTATAACTTTCGTAAAAGTCCTCGTATTGAGTCGAAATTTGCGTGACATATTGATCAGTCTTTTACCTTTAAATTCTGATGCAAATGTTTTTCCAAGCAAATAAGATCCGCTTGTACACCGGTCAATCTTCACGACTCATTAAATCGACCCTACGATTTCACATCAATTTGCAGTAATACGAAAACAAACCAAACATCGAGCTTCATAAGCTGGTTTTTGAGGGTCGTTAAGAAAATAATGCTGATCTCTAAATATAGCCACAGATGAGAGGCTTCACAATATTAAACAAAAAAGATTGTTACTTAACAAAAACGAACCTTTAAAGCGTTTTCAATAAGTGTTATTTCCAGAAAACTGGTGCGTATTTTAATCGGTTTCGGCCGTGAATGTTAGAAGATCATATCGGAAATTGTGGAAACTATGTGGAATGATTATTAATTCTTAAAAATGTATTTTTATTAAGCTTTTAACTTTTATATATTTTGAAATTAAAAAGTAAACAAATGTTTGTTTTATTTGACTAAACCTTTGTGACAGAACTTAAGGACCGACTAAGTAATTCATCATCCATTCTGGAATCCGTGGCGAATGAAAACATAAACTTAAAATTCATTCCAGCTTACGCGCCTCATTTTGGAGGGCTATGGGAAGCGGGAGTTAAGTCCTTTAAATTTCATTTAGTGAGGGTTTTAGGCGATTCTAATCTTACATTCGAAGAACTGTATACAACTTTAGTCCAGATTGAAGCCATACTTAACTCGCGACCCCTTTCACCAATATCTGCAGATCCATCAGATCTGAATCCATTAACGCCTGGTCACTTCTGGTCGGATGACCTCTTACTGCTCTGCCAGTTCCAAAGCTTGACGAGATAAATCTGACTAGGCTGCAACGATGGGATAGAGTCGAGAAGCTCCGCCAACACTTCTGGATAAGGTGGCAAAAAGAATACGTTTCGGAGTTGCAGCAGAAATCAAAATGGAGATACTCAAACGGTCGTCTAGACAAGGGAACCATGGTCTTCATCAAGGAAGACGCACTACCTCCTTTGAAGTGGACCCTTGGACGCATCGTCGAAGTCTATCCTGGAGTTGATGGCGTAAGCAGAGTTGCAGACATACGTATCAGTAAAGGCATCATCAGAAGAGCCTTCAATCGAATCTGTCCTCTTCCTTTGGACAACGATCCTGTTGAAAGCCAGGACTTTCAACGCCGCGGGGCATGTCGAGAACAACAGCTGACTAGTAGCGGACAACAGCGGGGTGAGGTGCCACCGCGGGGAGCCGAGCTGTCAACCTAAAGCATAACCCCTCCACCGACACTCTTCGTCGATCGCTGACAGCGCGAACATACATCATTTTAATTATATTTTATTAATATTAACGACACAGTTTGGGTCGCATTCAGTAGTAATTTACATCCTATTACCTCTGTAAATGTGCAGAATCAAATTTGTTACATTCAACGTTTGTTCTTCTTCTATACATCACCAAGCATACAAAAAGCAAGTCATCATCCGAATTTCATGACACCATAGTCTTCATTCAGTACTCATTAGGTTATAACATAAGGTAGGTGTAATAGTATAGTAAATCAATATCTAGTAAGGACAATCTAAAAAATCAAAATATTCGTTGTTTTAATGGACACTGTAAGTGATATTGGATTTTTGATAAAAGCCTCTATCATAGATCAAGTTTTCGAGCGCAGGGTGCTGCTGCCATGGGCTCTACCAAGTCCATAAAAAAAGGAAAATCTTGTCCGTCTTACAGTTTTTATACTAAATAAATCCTAAACCCTACAGTTTTAGCGTAATGTTCTATTCAGTTAGGATAAACTGCTCCAAATTTAGAACCAATCCAATGAAATTATTTTATATTACATTAAATTCATTATTTCCCACTGCTTTCGAAAAACAATTGTGTTCAATTTAAAGTTAAAACTAAGATCGGTGGTGCGTCCTAGTGCTAGTTTAGTAATTAAAAAATATATCTGTGAAACGGGTTTACGTTTGCGCTATTTTATTACCTAATAGATCTTCGATCTTCGATCTATACAATAAAAGCATATTTAGTAGACTCAATCGATTTGTAACGGGAGCTAAGTGCTTCGGAGGACCCACAGAACACTCAAAGTGGTTAGAAGGGCTACCAACCCTCAATTCTATCGGAACCGCTGTCGCCACGGAATTACCTCCATTGCTACTACTACTCGCGTAAAGTAAATAAATACGATGTATATGTGCCTCTTTTAATGTTCTGTGGGAGGATCTATTGACACCCCCGACTCCAGCATTCCTCACCTCAGAGCTGGTTACCAACTAACTAGCTGCAATGTAGTAGTCGAAGCATTCTATACTCTATTGGTAACCACATAATATTTAAAATGTTTATAATATCACTATGAAGTTAGCCGCCTTCTTTGGTATCACGGCAGCATAATATTAGCGGTATTACATTTATTATTACCTATGCCAAATTTCACCACATTCAAATACCGGAAGCTGGTTCCTACCTGCATGATAATTTGAACTAGACATACAGACGTGTGAAGCATTAAGTTTATTAAAAGCTTTAATGTCAGCATATCTATCTATATGTCGAATTGTGAGGGTGGCGCCACCAGTCGGCAACGATTTAATACTTTGATTATACCTTTTTTTAATGCGGGTATCACCGTGCATTGGAAATTCTTTTTATTATTTTTTGTTAAAGCTGCCAACATATGGCGACACCTTATGACACTTAATAAAATTGATTCGATTTGTTTATTACTGGTAACATTTAATTGGTAATGTTGGCCAACCTGTAGGATTTCCGTTCGTTCTATTTTTGTGATTGGTTGTAATCTGTTAGGTTGGTAGACTGGAAACGCAAGCGATTGGCGAACAGCCGCTTCCCCCTCGCTTGGACATGGCCCTTGGCGGGATTTGGACTCCACGTGGTCGAGTTGGATTTAGTTTTGAGTTGAGACACTTTTTACTTTGGTTCGTGAACAAGTAAACATCTCCACCAAGAGACTTGTCTGTTTCCGTGCTGCCATAAGTTATTTTTGCTTAGAATTATTAATACAGTGTTGGTTGTAAATAAAAGACAGTGCTTGTGCGAATAGTGTTTCTTTCCTCTCGTAGTCAAATAACCTATCGCTATGTCCGATGTCCCAGAAAGCGCCCAGTTTCCCGCCCCGGCTGTCCCTGACGCGACATATATAAATAAAAATGAATCGCTAAGCGCAAAACTCGAGAACGGCTGAACCGATTTGGCTGATTTCTTTTTTGTTCTATTCGTTATTGTCAGGAGAAGGTTTTCATGGAAGAAAAAAGATACCACCAGGAATTTCGGAAACTTGCAGCGGGGCGAAGCCGCTTTCGGCCCGATAGTAATGCATAAATATAGGCGGCAGGGTCGTTTGGTGGCCGCGGTCGGCAAGCGTCGGCGCGCGCGCCGCTGCGTCAACGTGTGCGCATTTATGCGGGCTCCACCAATGCTATGTTTATGAAATAATTGTAATTAGGTTGTTAACTGACACGAGACCGTCACATGCCACCCTTGGTCTATTAAGAAAATGAAGTAGAGTAATATTTGAAACTTTGAGATATGAAACTTGAATGCTTAGTATCTAAAGAGAGGTGCATTTGAAGAGGACTTTTGATAAATAATAGAGTTGGGGTCTAATAAAAGCATACATGCAACGTAGTCCGGAAAGTTACGTTTACGATTTAAACTTTTGCGACGTGTACACATGCTGTTTTAAATGTAATACGGGACTTAATCGCGTAAAAACATATATAAAACAATATACCTACACCTCGACGTTTCTATCGTGGTGCAACGGTCGTGGACAGGAATAGACTAGTCTGATTTTTGATTCAACTAAAAAGAGCCCGGTGATCTGATGTTAAAGTACCTAAGTACCAGGCGTCCGTCGCCGCGCCGCCGGGTCATTGATAAATTAGCCATGGCTGTGGTGGCTGCTGGCGTGTCGGTGACAACCCGAGGTTGGGAAATCCAACTCGGGTATACCCAGAACCACTTTGTTGACATTTCAGAACAAAATACTGATTGATTAGGTATGCTCCGTATGTTGATGTAATTTAAATCTGTTATAAAGAGTTAGTAGTAACTAATTTAGGTTTTAATTTGCCTTCTGCTCATGCAGGCAAAAGGGGTCAAAAGCCGAAGAAGAAAAAAAAAGACATAGAAACGACACGGTTTACAATAATTAAAACGATTACATGCGAGGCAAGCCACGACGCTGATTTTCAGTGGGGCCCTTATCACGGACAAAGTAAACAAAGAAAAATCACAAACGTGACAGTATATAGTATATAAAACATGATGTCAGTATAGTACATAAAACATGATGATAACACTAACAAAGAAAACAGCAGATAAAATAAACTAATATGAAATAATTACAGTAACATTCAACACTGAACACTCAGTTTACGTAACAACGAATTTCGCATTCTACAAGACTCTGTGGGAATCCGGCGCGATCGCCCTCTACCGCCCTCGGCGCAGACGTCGTATTACCATCATTTGCGCATAAACGCAATACACATCAACGGGACGAAAGAAAGAAGAAAAAAAAGTGCTGTGTATTATAATCACGTGTTTTGCAAGAGCATTTATTTATTTATTATTCAGGTTACAACAGTTACATCACAATTATATAAGGAATGGGTAGAGCACAAAAAAATATAGGAATTGAGTTGATATAGATCACAAGAAAGTTCAGAATTTAGGAATATAGTATAACATAGTCATTGCACATCGACGATCACCAAGAGTACTAAGTACAGCAGTAGCTGTAATTAACTTTATACATTATATAAAAAAACCGGAAGGATACAGTGATAGGACAACTTGGGAACGGCACAGGCAAGTAAACTTAAAAAACATAAACATTACGTTGCCTTCGGTTCCTCAAATAAAAGTGCCTTACATTTTAATTTAAGACTGAATTTTGATTTTACCGCACGAATGGCTAGCGGAAGCTGCCACGATACGCAGCAGAGTGGTGCTTAGGATAGACCAGCTGAAGGTACCTGCTCGATCTTACTTCCAACGATCTGGAGTTACGTGACCACGTCAATCGTAGTAATGCAATTAACAATCAAACACACACAAGTTACAATTAACTTCGCCCCGCGAGCTCCAGCCCTCAGTCAAATAAACAACCACAAAGGTCACCGGCGCACTCACCACAAGCCCTCTCGTCAATGTCTGGTGTTACTCACTCGGCGATGGCGCCGGTGCACGCCCAGACTCATCTAATCGTCATTATTCCCATCACGCGGGCATTAGTTGGTCCCCGGGCGCGAGCCCTGGCGGGTACGAGACATTTCGCGGTGGTGTTAAAACGACTGCAGGAATCAAATGGCTGCTCTACAATTCTACACTTGGCGTCAGACACCGTGGCGTGAATCCACCACGACGTCGCGCTGAAACATATAAAGCATCATATTCGCAATGGTTCGCGCAGTTTTCAATTATTTACGGTGACGTTCGCAGTCCATTTGACGCGGGGTTGTTTTTCCAAAAAAATATCTGGTTCTAATCGAGTTTTTTTATCTGTGATCGTTTATCAAGATGCCCTAGTTGGGTATCCCTGTCAACTGTACTCTACCTCTAAACAGAATCAGGAAGAAAGCAAACAAACAGTTATAATGATTGATACATCTCGTAGCACCTCCTACGAACGGTGCGTATGCTGCCGAAGTATCTAGTCTTTTGTACTTTTTTTAGGGTATTGATTAGACTAATCACAGTAAACACGCAGTCTGGAGGTTCAAAAAACAACGGTTATGTCTGACTACTTCAAATTATCTATAGTTTTAAATAGGCTGATACTTATGTCGTGTGTGTGTGTTATCACAGCTCGGCTCTTGTAAATTATTTGAACCTATGTATGCTATGAACGGGACCACAGTTCTCACGTTTTCGGTACCAGCCAAGCACTTTAATGCGGCCCGGTCGGACGTCACAGGAAACCCGGACGAAGTATTAGCAGCGACTCGCCGTCGCGCGTGTCAAGAATATTCGCGATCGTTTCCCTAAACCACTTCAAAGTTTTATAATAGATATTGTTTGGAAGGCTTTTAGTGGGTATTGTGATTCAGGCGGCGCTCATAGGTGAGCCTACGCATGCGCAGTAAAACCCGGTGCTGTCACCGCGACACGTGTGTTCCTCGAACACTTACTCACGGTTGCGCAACTAGCCGCCGTTGTAATTCACCACCGAAATCTCGAGACGGCTTGAGCTACGAGCATGAAGGTAACTGATTATTCAGAGAGTAAATATATCACTAATTCGGCGTACAGGTTACGTTCGGCCAGGTAAAACCACAAGTCATCTCATATTTGAGTAATATTTTTGTATGTAATTTGCACTATCTACTATTTAGCAATTGGTTATAATATGGGTACTTATTGACTTGCTGTTATATACTCCAGCAACTGAGCATTAGGAAGAAAACCTGTCACCCCAGTGTGTTGCTGTTACCCCAGAGTTTGAGCACTAGGAAGAGAACCCGTTGGCCTGGTGTGGTGCTGTTAGCCCAGCGTCTGAGCACTAGAAAGAGAGGCCGTCGGCCCGGTGCGGTACTGTTAGCCCAGCGTCTGAGCACAGGAAGGTGACGTTGAACTCCGTAACTTAGGTGCGGTGCTGTTACCCCAGTGTCTGAGCAGTAAGAAGAAAGGCCGTCGGCCCGATGTGGTGTTGTTACCCCAGCGTGTGAGCACAGGAAGGTGACGTTGAACTCCGTAACTTACGTGTGGTCCTGTAACCTTAGCGTCTGAGCACTAGTAAGAGAGGCCGTCGGCCCGGTGCAGTGCTGTTACCCTAGCGTATCAGCACTAGGAAGAGAACCCGTCGGCCTGATGCGAAGCTGTTACCTCAGCGTCTGAGCACAGGAAGGTGACTTTGAACACCGTGACCTAGGTGCGGCGCTGTTAATAAGCTTAAACCTTGCTACTAACCATTAAGCACTAAAAGTTTGTTCCTGTCGAAATTGATTTATTTTAGTGGTCTCAAGTCTAACCTCGTTTCGTTATCCCAGATTTTAAACAAAAATAATAGGTACAAATAGCTTAATAGGAAATGGAAATTTGAAAAATAATGCCAATGCCATGCATGCTCTCCTTGAAATTAGCGTAATGTATAACTTTATATCACCTTTACCGTATGAAGTAGGTACTAAGTGTACTCGTACTAACTTGGTTTTTAAAACGCTAAATAATGATACCAAAATAATGTTTTTTCAAATAACTTAAAAGATAACATTGCAAAGTTGTGACTTCCCCTAAACAAAACTTAATTATTATGGTTATTTCCTTCTATAAATATACTAAAAACATCGATTTAGGTACTTAATAAGTTCATGGACGCATTACGCGCGGGCCAGCGATAGGAGCGTCCCGCGCCGCACTCGGCGCGCGTTACTTGACCCAGTCAGAATTACTGTCGCGCTGTGGTGTTCACTAATTAAAATAATGTATTACTCATTTTGTTTATAATACATTTATTAATTAAATGGAAATCAAGAACAGTGAACGGTCTTTTGATCGCGCATTCACTTCTCATTTAAGTAAGTGGTGTGGTGTTGAAACAACGCTGTCAATTTGATAAGAGCTTGTGACGCTCTTATCACACCGAGCGCCGCCCGCCCGGATGTATACAACACGCACTAATTCGTAAGTTTGGCCACTCTATCCCTCTCACTCTACTGTTGTCATGGGTTTGTAAGAAAAGGATAGGGGTAACGTAGCTGTCAACGTTGAATTTGGAGATTCCAATATGGAAAGGTTTAAAGTTTCCAGACTGACGAATTCTACGTCAGTTTTAGAGTTATTCGAATAAAAATATTTATTTATTTATTTAATCTTTATTTTACAAAAGAATATACTTAAAATACAGAAGGTGAACTTAATGCCGTACTTAAGGCATTATCGTGTGTTACGTAAAGAGTAAAGATTTCTTTGACACGTCAGTTTTTGAGTTATCTGTGTTATTTATTTTCATAAAGTAATGGCGTGTTTTTTTTAGTGTAGTGTCACTGCGTGTAATTCGTAGATTTTTATAAAGCGGTTCAAAAAATATGCTGATCGACAAATTTTCATAAAAAAACTATTTTATTATAAAGTCAAAAGAAATGACGACTGCAGAAGTTGGTCAAATTGACTATAATGTTGGTTTGCAATAAACTCAAACCATTCACTCTTAACATTAACGACACAAACAAATTATAAACGGGCCACAGTCAGTATAAAACAAATGTACAATTTACAACAATGCGCAGGTTGCCTAATTTTTTTAACAGGTTCAAAAAATATGAAATGTGTGAAAAACTGTTTTGTAAATTTGACCCACTTGTGCAGTCCCCATTTTTTTCTTTCAATGGAATAAAATAATTCTGACATGAAACTTCACTCACTTGAAACTTGACTCAAAATCCTTTTTTTTACTCCCACACGATGGCCAAAAACTGACTGCCAAATATATAATAGTTTCTAAGACACTTTTCCAGTAACTTTTATGATTTTCGATTTCCCCATACAAAAATAATAATGAAAAATAACACTATACTTACCTACTTATACATAATTGAGTATGTAGTACTTACAGACTCACTTACTCAATCACAGTTATTTTTCCGCAGTGCGTATCGATAACGTGGTCAGCTCTGGTGTTCTCCAAGTTGTGAATCTTACCTTCCTGATATGCCGATACGTAACTGCTTGTTGAGGCAACTATCTCTTATTTAATTTAAGCTTTTTAGCTCTTAGTTAAGAGAAACCCTCAAACTTTATTATTAGAATGATGAATACCATTCATGAGAGTTTAAACCCATTCTACGCCGTCGGAACAACCACCCGACTCAACCAAATTCAAGTTAACTTATCAACTTAAATTCATTCTATATCTAACTAGATCAAGAACCACTTGACCTTGATTGAGTTGAATGGTTGTTCCATCCATGTAGAAGGGGTATAAATGATATTTTTTATAGCATCCTATACGCAGATTCAAAAACCTTCAAACACAATATAACTGATTGTGAATTACTATGAAATTTAATCACGTTCCACGGAACGAGGTGAATTTAGGTTCGCCCTTCGCGCCTGGAGCGTCGAGGAAACAGCCAGCGCCGGTGAAGCAGCTAATCCCGGCAAGCCGGGTGAGTCCAACACGGGTGCTGCCAGGGCTACACTGCTGGAGGACGCTACAGCGAAACCACAGGAGAGCAAAATGAGAGTTGTACTGCGGGAGCGCGAAGGCGAGAGGCTGTTTTTGTGGAGAGCTTTAAGTGATATCTCTCGTCTGCACTGACCTTAAGTTGACACTAATTCGCCTAAATTAACTGGTCCTAAATGTAAAATGCCTTTAGCGATATTAAATTGAGTGGAGAAGGATCCGACGAAAGCAATTAAAAACATATTTTTCATTTCAATAATTTATTTGATTTAGCAACATACATCTAGACATATACATATAATCGAGTCGCCAAATTCTTATAAAATATAATCACTATAGTATCATAAATCTCTTAACTTAATAAAGACGAGAAACTTACTTAACTAAATACAAAATCATCATGTGTTATAGTTTTGGTTGTACATTGAAGCGGTCGCCATGAAGCGCTAGTTTTAAGTACTACTACTACTACTTACTGCAGGAACACAGGAGACAAACTGCTCACCGTAGTGGTATAGAAATCAATCAACAAATAATGAGGTAACAATAATCACGAATCGTGAATTCCCATAGAATTACCGATAGATATACCGGGTTTATTTCTTTCCACAATTGACCAACAACTTGATAGATTATATAATAAGAAAAAAAAAATAACAATTTGCTGCGCACGCTTTGGACTAGTGGTCAGAATGACTTATGCTGACACTGCTATAATGCTTAACTTTTGCTATTAATGCTTTGCTTTTGCTATTAGAGAAGACCGTGTGGCTTAAGCTTTTTAGCCATTAGCAGGAATGTATTTATTTATCTTCTCAGTAAATAATGCCTAATAACCTCTACAAGCATGTTTTTTGAGAACAACTTTAAAAAAGTTCTTGCTGTCATACCTTGCTTTAAACTAACACGATACTCACACAAACTAAAACTACGCTACATTATTTTATTATACATATCAATCTGCTCAGTAAAAGTATGTTGAGATACAGATTTAAACAAGTAACGAGACGACAGTGTTTACACTTTTGCTAATTGAGAGAGAATCTGGTCGCTCCGTCAGTCGTCCTCGCGAGGGAAGTGCTCGCGAGCGATAATGGCATGCTAATTATCCGCGACACGCGTCCGCCGAGGGGCTTGCTACTAGTTAGTATTACATGTTAATTGCCTGATTCATCGCTTAACTAAACACTCGCACTACTAGACGTCAGGTCAAGTTTCTTTAACATTTGACTTGAAACCTAACTTATAAATAATAACAATAACATATCATAGCATATCACAATAGTACATGTTTCACTCCTCTTGTACACACATTTTAATAAATTGTAGCAACAAAACTGTAGTTGTAATTAATATAATTCCAATGCAAGACTTACATGAACAACGCCGTTTGGGTTGTTGACAAGGAGGCATATGATTAAAGTGGTAATTCCGGTCAGCTTATGTACAATTTGATCCTCACTGTTCGGAATGGTAGGATACAGTGAAGCGGGTGGAAATCAAACATAACAATAATTGACGAGAGATTGGATTGGAGGAACTCGTTCAAAGTTCTGTGGCGACCTCATCCCAAAGGATGAGCATCTAGTCTTATCTATGTACCTATTTGATTATGTTTATGAAAAAGTGAGTCAGAACTAGCAAAATACCTTTTACCTCAAGATAAGTACACGTATATTCAACAGCGCGTTCCTAACCCATGATTATAAAATGTTTGGTTTTTCCGCGGGTGATTTCAAAACCATCACCTGAGGCATACGTCAGTACGGCTGTGTTAATGACCTTTTCACTTCTCAAGCTCTTAAAATGCTACTTAAATCTCTGCGAATCGGGACTAAAGCTCCTTATTAATCTCTAGGGATTAAAGTATTTTTTTTTTAATTTACTTTGGAAACCCCTAAACAACCAATCACGGTGTTTGTGAATGGAGGATTATCGCCATTTTCAGTGATTGTGTATGGACCATATTTTAACCTCACAATGACAACTGTGCAAATATATAAAAAAAAAGCATTTAAAAAAAAAAAAAAGATGTTTATTCAGTAAGTAGGCCGCACGGGCACTTTTACACGTCAAAATCTACCAGCGCTTCGCAAGAGACCACTGCTGAGAAGAAACGCCGCAAGAAACTCAACAGTCAGTCGTTTTTTTTAAATACTACTTATGATATTATACAATTATAAAGCTTAACCTAGCATGATATAAAACAATGAATTTAACATAAAATAAAAATAAAAATAATAAACATTCAAGCGTAGCTTGAGCAGGAAAATGTGTCAAAACAGTAATAATTAATTAATTATTTAATTTCGTGAAACACGATTAAATATGTCGAATATGAATCTATTTAATCATATTAAGGCCGAACTCTTTTATTATCCGTGGTCCAATTACTTTTAAAATGGTTTCCAAGTTTGAATCTGTTGGCTAAATATGCAAGCATTTACAACATCACTGTACAAAAAAACCCCGGGGAGCTTTTTTTTCCTATTTGTATTTTGAATAGATGTTCATAACTTGTATTGAGCGTACGTTGTTAAGATAAGTATCTAATTGTTAGTTTTAATTGTTAGAAACTTTTTTATAATAAATGTTGTAATTTTGTTTAGAACGTCGTTTTTTTCCTCGCATTCAAAGTGAAAAGTAGAGTGTTTAACGCGAGACTAAACAACCATAATGACACTCGAACTACAGCCACAACATCATCAACATCTCGTGTCATTATGGCTTGTTTTAGTCCCTTGTTGAACAATCTACTATTAATTTATATAATTTTGATCGAACTGGTGAACATTTAGTTCTCGTGATATTGTTAATGTACATCGAGTGCAAGGTTCGTTGACCCGACGTCGACCACGTGGCGCACACACCGGCGTCGTCCGCCGGCCACAATGAGCACTTGTGCTCGCCTTATAAACAGTGAAGACTCATGAATGAACGCGTTGCCAAGATATTAATCAAAGCCGTCGCGATAAGGTCGCACGCGCGTAGTTCTCCGAGAACGAGTGGGAAAACCCGTTGAATGAATCGAAAATCACTCATTACCATCTACCTACTTCTTTAGAGCATCTACAATTTAGACTCCTGTTTCCTTATCAGGCGAAGAATTCGAGCTGGTGGCTTTAATACAAATGGAAGACAATAGCCGGTGCTCACGTGAAGGGTTCTCGGTAGACCGACAAACCCTTTGGTAAATCTTTTTTGGAGTTCATCGTAATAGCAAAAAAGAGCGTCTCATTAAGCGTTACAAAGCGGAGCGGTGGTATGGCACGAGACACGACCGCTCCGCCACACGACATGACCTACTCGTAACCATGCTAATAACTTACAAAATTTCCCCCAGACATTGGTGGCACAAGACTACTATATAAAGTCAAAGTCAAAAGTCAAAGTTCTTTATTCTTCAATTTAGGCATAATATAATGCACCTATGAATGTCAAAAAGCATTACCACCGGTTCGAAAAATAAAACCTTTGCCCCGAGAAGAACCGGCGTAAGAAACTCGGCAAGGTATATTTTTTTCAAGACAAAGGTTTACATCATTACATAATAATTATAGACAGTTTACAATATCACGGTATTTTTGTACAGTAGGTGCACCTTTTTTAAGCGTAGATTAAGTACTCATGCAGGACGGACGACTCACCGCCAAACATCCCTATCCATGATAAAGTTAAATAATAAGTTATATCTTGGTAAATATGCTATACGTTTTTAAAAATGTCGTTACTATTCACATTGATGATCCCCAAACGTATTATTTAAACTGTCAAAAGTGGTCGCGCAAAATGTGGTTACAGAATTGTCAACATTTTGAGTTGTTGGTAATTCTTTAGCTTTGCCTACTTCACTCTCGGCATGAAGGCGTGCGTTTATATATATATAGATGCCAAAACTTGATAAGTTCCAGCAGAAAGGAATACAGATGCATGAAAATAATAACTCTATTCCTTTCACTCACAGTAACAAGGCGGGTTTTAACAGGACTGAATTCGGCCTCTTTAGCAATGACTTGTACGGTTTTACTCTTCAATAATCAATATCAATGGGAGGGAATAAAAGTAACCGACGAACTGCCCCTTGTGTTACTTTACAACTTAAGTTGCATCGTTAAATATATGATTTCCTGGGCCTTGCCCCGTTCTTCTTGAATTCTTATTCACAGAATTGGGTGGTCTAATAGCTACAGAAAACAAATCATGGAAAGCCTTGTGCGATGAACTGTCTGGTCGTAGCTGTATCGTAACAAGCTAATGAGTGTCTCGCGGCGGCGCTGCGTGTTGCGCGGGTCAGTTACTAATAGGTCGCACTGGAGAACAATTTCCCCATCGATTAACTTAGTCAGAATAGTACTCGTATTCTCAGCTGTTTTTAGACGCTTTCACTTATGTTTCCTTATCGGTATTATTTGACTATGTTCTTAGCATAAAATATATACCTATGTATTACTACAATGACTCCCTTTGTCTCCGACAGCAGACATTACCCACTAATGCTGATTACATTTTTTTCATCATACTTGCTCGTAAATGGTGTTATTCCATGCCTGTATACAGAAGGACAATGGCCTAAATTGTTCCCGCGGGAATTATGGCGAGTTTGTCATCCCTAGGGAGTAATGACTTTCTTTTTAAAATTTGCAACTCTTTCGTACATCATTTCTGACTAAGTAGGTTTAATTTTCAGCCAAAAATTAAATCGGTTTCTAATTTCATCTTTAAAAATTAGCTATAGACTAACTTACATTACACAAAACCTATACGCTTCATTAAACTTCATTATTTTTATACCTATTTCAAGTTTATATCAACATTTATCATTAATTTTAGTAAATATACATTTTTAACAAATTGGCTAAATCTGGCTCGAATCCAGGTCGAAACTAAACGCAGTTATTATCTGTGGTAGTGGTCACAAAAAAAATATCGTTTTCATTTACGTTCCCGTTCGTCAAAAGTTATTTCTTTATATTTTGCAGAGTTAAAGTGTTTTTCCTCGCAAATGTGATGAAAACCATTGTGTGTATCACAGACAGTAAGGGGATTACTAACTCGAGTCATTAAAAGAAATCTTCTAACACTCTCGTTAGTAATTCCCTTCATACTACCCTTGATGCACAATGTACTATTTAATAATTATCACTACATTAAATACTAGTGACAGTTAACAAATCAAAACTTTTACGAGTGGACCGTAGCCACTGCCTGCGCGCAAACGCCGATTTCATAACGAACTGGACTAAAGTACTTAAAGAAAAAAGACGCGAACGAAGCGACCATGCCTTTTTGCCCGGTCAGCTCACAACAACTTTTGGTATGAACCAATTACAAACACAGGTATGAAGACTTAGACGCAAACAACTTAAATAATAAATTTTTCGCGCGTCTGTTAATGTGGGTACGTCAAATTGCATTTTACTCACAGGTAATTTTATAGCTGTTAACCAATCAGCTGTGTATTGTTTGCAAAATACTTTAATGGCTTAAAATACGTAAAAAATAGACTCCGGCCGGCGTCAGCAGTAGCGACTTAAATTGTGATTGCAAAAAAACACTAAATTACAGATTGGCTAAGTCACTAATGGCTGATTTACATTGGTTTAGCAAAAGCATGCCAGAGAAGTACACTGACGAGTTGGTTTTTACGTTTGACGCGAGAACTAATGTAACTTTTGCTGGAGCAATGTAAAATCAGCCAAAACAAATTGTAAAACCTTACAAGTGATACAATCCTGTGGAACACTCGAAAACGCGAAACACACTTGAGCAACACTGAACACTTTCACGTCAAAACTTTACTAAGTAGTTTCTGTTCGAAACCGGCGCAGCGTAGATGCAATGGGCGACTGCTCCGGTCCGCGGGCGCGGGGCGTCTGGCACACACACGGCGCCGCGGATCAAAGGTGACGGTACCGAACCGGCGGCCCGTATAAGAATCTCTCGCAAGGAGGGCTCGTGCTATTCGCAATCGAGCCTTCGCAAGTACAGCAGCTACTAGCTCCACATCTCAAACTTGATCAAAATGGCTAGTGAAAAATATATTATTTTCGCGATGGTGTTCGCGGCGGCGCTGTCTATGGTGGAGAGTGCTCCGCGCATCGTGAACCTGCGGGACGTCGTGAACCGCACCGTGTGCCCGTTCCGGGTGGTGATCGACGAGGACCCGGACCGCGTGCCGCGCCGCATCAAGATGATCCGCTGCGCCGAGCAGCCCAACCACTTTTGCCGCTCGCAGAACATCCCCGACAACGAGTGCTGCCACCACAAGCACTTCGACCACAGCATGGAGTGCGTGGAGGTGCGTGACACGGCGCTCGTGTACTACAACAGCACCAAGGTGACGGAGCCCTACGACGTGACCGTGGGCTGCACCTGCATGATCGCCAAGGCCGCCGCCGTCTTCCCCGGCTCGTAGCGCTCGCGCCCGGCGCGCCGCCGCCGCCGCCGCTGCCGACCCCGGAGAGCCGGGGCCCGCCTGTCCCACCGCAGTTCCTATCGTCGTCGGTGCATCGCTAGCTTGACGACTAAATTAAAAGTGACATAATTTATTTAATTGTTAACTAGGATTTAATTTAAATGGTTGTGAGCCGTTGCTGCGGCCCCGCTGAGTGTTTGGGTGTGTACAAGTATTTATTGTTGAACGTGTGTCGAGTGGAGCGCCGGGCCGCGGCCAGGCAACTATTATTATAGTTAAGTGTGTATAGTATAGATAAGTATGTTGTTGGTTGTCGTGATCCCAGTGGCACCGGCGCCGCTCGCGCCGGCAGTCGAGAGCCGACTCGTTTTATTGTTGTGATATAGGTTATAAATTATTGGTTTTACAATACAAGTAACAAATACTACTGAGATGACGGCTGATAGGGATGCTTGGAAGATGAAAATGTGCTACGCCGACTCCAAATGATTGGAATAAGGGCAAGATGATGATGAAGAAAAAATAAAAAACAAATACAATATAAAATAATTTCATTACAAAAGTCAATCCCGACATACCCAATTCCCACAGAGCTAACATTTCTAGGATCACTTAGAAATGTTAGCTTCTCATATGAAGTATAATTTAAATAATTTGGTTGCAAAGTGCAAGATTTCAAATATCTCAAAAAGTTATAGTTGAATACGAGTACATTATAAAAAAATGTAGACCTGCTTGGAATCTGCGTAGACCAACCAAATTATACCTTCTCAGCTTGAGGCTTTAGAAAAAAACGTATGAAAAGTATAATATTAATCACCTGGCTGCATCGAGAGAAAATAAATAAAACCGAATATATCAGGAAAAATATTTAATGCATGATTCTTCTTTATCGTAAATATTTCTAATTTAACTGACGGAGATGAGTTATAAGAAATACACATTTTATGTAAGTAATTACACCTCTAAGTATGCATTAAAACTTATATTGGTAATCTTCTACGCCATATTAGTGGCCAAATAGGAATGTATTTGAAACACATGATCGCAACCCAGTAATTGCTGACTGTTAAGTGTCATGACAAGCCGCAGCACCGACGCGGCCAGTTACGGCTCCGCGCGGTGACTCACGCCGTGACTCACGCCCAGACAAGTGCTAGCTGGAAACCGAAACCCTCGCCGGTCCCGATATCCCTACTTAAGACGGTAAGGTAGACCCTTACGCTTGGAATACTAGCCACTAAGCCATAGCCACAGCGCCGTAGAGTCGAACAAAAAATGTTTGCCAGTATCTGTTTTAAAATGCATAACAAAACACTGTAAGCCGTTTTTTCACTATATATAAACAAGTAACCATTGATGTTTTTTTTAAATTACAAAATATCTAAGTAAGTAGCTCTAACTCGATCTATTTTTTTCTTTTATAGGCTCATAGTTTTATCAAAATTGCGCGTTGAAATAAGGTCGCAGGCCATCCGAATTGAACGAATTATCGCCGATCAAAAATTATATAGTAGTTTGTGTCATTGCTTGTCAATTTAAAATCGTTGTAATTAATATTTGGTGGCTATAAATTGCGTCAGATGTTGTTTTTCCCCCAGAGTAGGTGTGCACGAGCACAGGAACAATATCGCCGAACTCTTCCTTATACTTAGTGGTTTCGTCAGTTTTAAGAATAAGAATAAGAATAAGAATAAGAAGTATTTATTGTCACCCAAAAAACCAGTAAAATACTAAATAACAAAATTTTATACATAAAAAAAGGTGTGACAAAAGGCACAGACTCAGCATGTGCTGCGAGCGCGGGCGAGTGCTCGAGTCTTCGCAGCGCTGGTGTTCAGTATGCCCCTATTCCGCACTCAGTCTAGCTTAACACAAATTTAGCAGGTAGATCAGATAGCATACAATTTATTTAAATACAGTTTAGGTAGACAAAATAATTAAAATTAAAAAAAAAAAGAATGAAGTTATTTAAAAAAAAAACATGTAGGAACAGCAGGAAACTCTTTGATAAAAACACCACTGAAACGAGTTTTATTTTTATGTAGTTTCTAATTATTATTATATTTTATTTTTTTGTGTTATTCACTTACCAATATTTAATCATCATCATCATCATCATATCAGCCGAAAGACGTTCACTGCTGGACATAGGCCTCCCCCAAGGCTTTCTACTCGGACCGGTTTTGTGCTTTTCGCATCCACCGCGGTCCCGCGATCCTGACGAGGTCGTCACTCCATCTTGTTGGAGGCCTACCTACAGCTCGTCTTCCGGTCCGCGGACGACACTCCAGAACCTTCTGGCCCCATCGGCCATCAGTCCTGCGAGCAATGTGCCCCGCCCACTGCCACTTCAGTTTAGCTATTCTTCGGGCTATGTCGGTAACCTTAATGTTCTACTGCGGATATCATCATTTCTGATTCTATCACGCAGAGAAATAATATCAAATAATTCATAACAATAAATAGATAACAAAAACAGTAAGTAACCAGTTGAAATACCTTCGTAGAACCCCAAACTATTCTAATTGCTGTATTATTGGACTTATACTTTTTCGAATCAAATCGGAGAAATACTGGAAAAGGGCCGAATCTTAAGTACCCGAAACCTACGTGCGTGCATGACTCGATGTATGAATGTGGAAGAAGCGAAAGACATTTGTCAGGATCGTAGCAGGTGGAAAGAAGTCGTCTCTGCCTACCCCTCTGGGAAACAGGCGTGATTTTATGTATGTATGTATGTATGTATGAACTGTCCGTTTTTGAGCGAAGTGAACGAAGTGAGCGAAGCTCCATTCTTCCCCGATTCAGATTTTCGTTTGTCCCCATACTCCTCCCAAACTGTTACAGATGTCAGGATCAAATTTAGCATGTGTGTTACATGCTAAATTCTAGCCATAAGTAGATGGTTTAGAAAAATAATATTGAAAATCGGACATACCACGGAGGAACAGTCACCGAAAATCTTTTCCCATACGTTTAATGGGAAAAATGGGAAATTGCCACTATTTTGTAATCAACCGTCACTTATTGTCCTTTGTTTTATCTACTCTTATGAGTAAGGATTATAACTTAGATTTAATAAAATGCCCGAACAGTTACCGTACTTACAGCAAAGATGGATGCCCTAATAGATTAATTATTAATATTAGTTTCTGACTACTGTAAAGTCATTTTTTAGTGATTATAATTACTTATCAAGTAAGAATTGTTTCATGTAGTTTTTGTAATGTTTTCATTTATTTTGCTTTTAGGGTTCCGTCCGTACCAAAATGGTTAAATAGGAACCCTTGTAGTGAGACTTAATTGTCTGGTTGTCTAGTAAGCAAGTAAATCATTTATTCACAACAATAACAAAGAGGCCAAAAAATATATAAAAAAGTGCCTTTAATTGAAATTTAAGGAAAAGAGACGACATGCAGTGGCAGTGTGGCCTACGGTCCCCACTCGGTGCGCGCCGGGAAGTCTATGTCATAGCAGTTATCCTCTGAAACTATAGACGCTACTTATCTACTTGAAATTTGGCATTGTTAGTTGTATAAGGGGGCTTCTAAACGAGCAACATTTTCACGGCAATGTGTGGCCGGCAACTATACGCATCTTGCTCTAACATACGAAGTAAGAGTAAGATAGCACTAGTTGCCGGCCACAAATTGCAGCAAAACATGGCCCGTTTAGAAGCCCCTTAACTTGCTTGCCTGCATCTGTTTTTGGTGAAAAATATGGAATTGTTTTCTAAATATTTGAAAAGGGCTGTAGAATGGGGTTTTAAAATTCAAGTGTTTTGATTCAATCTGAACATTTCAAAACTATTTGATTTTAAATTTTTTCTGTGACGGTCTTTAAGATTTATCCCCCCTAATCTCTAATCTCCGAAGTTTATGGACCAAAAAACCTGAAAAAATCCGGTCTTAAGCTTTATTCTTTATCTCTTACACGAAAAATAAACTCAAGTAGTAAAAATGTTGCTTTCGAAAAAGTAGCAAAATCTACATAAATCTGTATTGAAGTTTAGAAAACTCAAAATTGACTTTACCTCATAGACATAACAAACAACAAACACGCCGTTCATAACAAATATGTGTTTTCTCGAACCTAATTCTGCTTCCTTATTATGAAATCGGATCTTGCTCAGTAAGTGTGTGGTAGCTCCATCCTTTCACTAACGATAACGTGATACGTTTTAACAGGACATAATACGGCCTCTTTAGCAATGAATGGAACAAATTTACTTTTTAGCGATCGATAACAGTAGACGGTAATAAAAAGTGCCTTACCTACAACTTAAACAGAGAAAAGAGTGTCTCACGGCGCTGCGCTGCTTGTTGCGCGGGTCAGTTACTATATTTATAGGTAGCACTAGACAGCGATTTGCCCTTTGATTAACTTAATTACAGAAAAGTATAGACAGTTGGAGATAGAGGCTTTAACTTCTGTAACCTTGTTGGTATTATGTGACTATCCAAATCTGTTTTAAGGGAGGAAGGAAGGGAGGGTCCTCAGCATTTATAACTTTAACAGAGATTACCTACTAACGCAGATTACACATACATTGAATACTACTAACAGTTAACACTAGCATCCATTGTCACGATGCATTAATGGGGTCAGGTGGACTTTTTGTATATTCAAATCCATTTATGGAGTAGAGTGAGCTTCAATGTACACTTAAATCTATTGGAGTCGTTTACACTTTTTAATACGTAGGGATCCATCAATGGATTTAAATATACTATGAAGTCTACAAAAATCCATTAATGGGTTCTATTGAACTTTTTATATACCGGGATCCATCAGTGGATACTAAATGCCCACGAGTATCCATCAATTGTTGGGATCAAGTATTGAAAGTGTTATAAAATCCATTGATGGATCAATGTGTAATTAAGAGTGCCTTAAAAAGAGTAACGAATGGTCTTGCATCGCGGCGCGAACACGTTTGTCAGTGGCCGAGAGTACAGACAAGTCGCGACGGAGCCACCCGGCGTCCTCGCCCGGGCAGCTCACGGCAGATATGAATCAATTAAGTGCAATCATTAAACTGTCACGCGTCGGTTAATGTATTTCAAATAGCAAACTCACAGGTAACTTTATATCTGTTAACGAATCTGCTGCGTATTGTTGGCCAAACATTTTAAATCAGTATTACGTACTTACTTAACATTGAGCCATTAGCCGGTGCGTAAATTGTGATTTAAAAAAAAAAATGCACTGTACTGTTTGGCTGTCACTGACAAATTATAAAAGCTATAATAATCGATTGGGACTAATATTCTCGGCATTCACGAAACACACTCGCCAAAACTTTACCGTCCCTACACTATTCCATATTTCCAACCGCGTGGCATAGCGTCTGAGTCAAACCGCACGCGAGGAGCGTCAGAAACGTCTACAAAAAAAGAACTATGGCGGCCGGCCTATATAAGAACTCGTCAGCAGGGCTCGTGCTATTAACAATCGAGCCCTTGAAAGCACAGCTGCTACTTGTGTCTCAAACTCGATCAAAATGTCTAGTGAAAAATATATAATTTTTGCGACTGTGCTCGTAGTGGCGCTGTCCCTGGTGGAGACTGCTCCGCGCATCGTGAACCTACGGGACGTGGTGAACCGCACCGTGTGCCCGTTCTGGGTGGAGATTAACGTGAACCCTGACCGCGTACCGCGCAACATCAAGATGATCCGCTGCGACGAGCAGCCCTACCAACGGTGCCGCGCGCAAAACATTCCCGATGACGAGTGCTGCCACTTCGACCACCGCGACCACAGCATGGAGTGCGTGGAGGTGCGCGACACGTCACTCGTGTACATCAAAAGCCGCAAGCAGACGGAGTCCGTCGACGTGACCGTGGGCTGCGCCTGCATGTTTGCCAAGGCCACCGCCGTCTTCCCCAGCTCGTAGCGTCCCGTCGCCCCGCGCCGCCACCGCTGCTGTGTCAACTCCGACTTCCAATACCTGAGTACCTTAATCTAAAATTGCGAACAGCGTTGCGGAAGATTTCAAGGTTCCCTTCTGTTCCTCACCGATTCCGACTTAAGAAGGTAAAATAGACTAAAGCCTAGTATACTTTTTTATAGCACGCAAGTCTTAAAGCACGGCGCTGTAGAGTCGAACAGAACAGTTTGCTACTTTTGTATTTGTTTTAAAATGCATATTATAACTGTTAGCCGTTTCGTTAGGTATACATTTGCAAATAATACTTGGAGTTTATAACTCGAATTAATAAACACCTGACTTAAATTTAATGTAAAATCCTTAACATTCATAAATATCTCAAAATTCCTCAACTTAGTTTTATTTAAATCGCGAGTTTAAAACCGGGCTCGGAAACGTTATTCAAAATAACGTTTTAAAAACGTTTCGAACCGTTCTTTGTTCAACATTTTGTTCGGAACGGAAACGAAACGAGAACGTTATCAAAAACCGGTTTAATCCACGAGACGCGACCGCGCGCGGCGTTCGGCTACAAAGCGGCGACAAGCATGAACTTGTTTAGTAATGTTAGATCTACCCTACCGACCCTACCGCCTACCGTATGTTTGAATTGCATTTTCATTTCATCTTTGACTGGATGATATTTGTAATATTACTACCGAACCCAGCAAATGGAAAAAAAACGGTTAAAAACGTTATATGGATCAAAAAATATTTAAATTTCGTTCTTGTTCAAAAACGTTTTCTATATAACGTTATTTGCGAACGAAACCGAAACAAATCGTTCCTTAGGCATTTATTTATTTATTTATTTATTTATATATTTCACATATACATCTATCGTTACAGGACGAAACCGTTTCGAAAAATATACCGTTTTCCGAGCCCTGTTTAAAATACTTTAAATATGGTTAAAGATTATTTAACAAAATATGACGAACATTCGTTAGTCATCAAATACAGAATTCTACTTTTATGTCATTGATAAGTGATAAGATAACACACTATTTAATATCTGATAAAAAAAATGTATTAATAAATCGCGTCAGTTTTTGTCTGTTTTCCCGTTATGGTGAAGTTTACTTTCATTTAGTGATTTCGTAACGTTATGTGTTTTTTACTTAAGTATATTTTTTAATAATACCAATGAAATAACAGTGAAATTATTTGAAATATCTTTGTAAAACTCCAAACTAAACAAAATTGATAATTGCTGTATTTTTTAGATTTATGAATATCCTCAGTGTTTGTGTTATTGCGTGTTCAAGAGTTACAATCATTGTTTTTTGTGGTCGTGTCTATAAAGAAATCATGCATATTATCCGGACTGGATAACGTAACTGTTTCAGAGATACATACGTACGTAGGTACAGAATACATCTACGCGTACAATATAGTATTCAACAATTAATAACGAGCTCGATACGTATTTGAATATATTTCTGTTAGTACTCATAATCATTATAAACATGTAGTTGAATGTACAATATTATAGGTAGGGTAAGGTACTTCAAAAATTAAAAAACAAACCCGACGACGATTGAGCACCTCCTCCTTTTTTTGAATTCGGTTAAAAATGGTTTACGCGGTTAGCGCCTCGAGGCGCTGTGATGCAGCGCGCAGGCGCGGACATGTCGCGACGCGCAGGCGGCAGTCGTGAGGAAGTGAAATGCATGCTTGGTTAGGTTAGGTTTCTGCCACAGATACAGTATAGTACAAGATACCTAGTATCTAAAGAACTAAGTGGCTAATATTATGAATGGTGGTCTCTAACACAACGTCTACTCAATTTAACAATTTAAAAAATATGCCTGTTGCCTATATTCATGCAACGAATCGTTTTCCTTACGCCTCTTTAAAATTTGACACATTCTGTAGTACGTAGCAAATGTCATAAGTTCATAACGCCCGTAAGGAAAACGATTCGTTTTTAGGGTTCCGTAGCCAAATGGCAAAAAACGGAACCCTTATACATTCGTCATGTCTGTCCGTCCGTCTGTCCGTCCGTATGTCACAGCCACTTTATTCCGTAACTATAAGAGCTATACTATGGAAACTTTGTAAGTAGATGTATTCGGTGAACCGCATTAAGATTTTCATACAAAAATAGAAAAAAAACAATAAATTTTTGGGGTTCCCCATACTTAGAACTGAAACTCAATTTATTTATTTTCATCAAACCCATACGTGTGGGGTATCTATGGATAGGTCTTCAAAAATGATATTGAGTTTTCTAATATATATTTTTTCAAACTAAACTTATTTAAAATAAAATAAAATAAAACTAAGCTACTCAAATATTAAAAATTAAACATAAACACCACTATAAAAAGAACACCCCCTCTAGCAGGTCCGCTCGCGGCATGGTCCCTAAGACACTGGCTGCATTACCTCTCTGGATGGCTAGCCCGATCCTTTGGGAAAGGTAAGCGCCAGCTCTAGGGTCTCCGGAGGTGTCGATGAGCCGGGATGACAGGGCCTTAATAAAACTTTTCATGTCAGCTGACCAAGGTCCCATTGTTTCCACCGCAAGCGCCACAAATTCGTAATTATTTAATAATGATGAATATTTGCGGCGCTTGTTGGTTTGGGCCTGTTCAGCTGCTGCACCGGCCCGATTACGGGTTGTCTGGACGTGAGAAAGGGCGAAAGTATCAACACACGTCGCGTCCCACACCAGTGCCCTACCTAGTTTCCACGGCACCAACGTAGCTCCGTCTGGTCGCTTGCCATCGTCTCTATGCAAACCTGCTGGTTCCAGGACAGCAGGCACAGAGACAGTGGCAAGCGAACGACGGATCAGATCATTAATTGTGCCGTGGCGGTACAAACGGCCAGCACTTCTAAAACATGAAAGGCCATGTCGTCCCAGCTCACTCACTTCCTTCCCGCACGTACAAGTATGAGGTTCACAGATTCTGGCTCCAAGCCGTAAGCTTATTGCAATTCGCAAGCAGCTTGGGTCCAAGACTGTGCCTATATTACGGGAAGGAAGAGCGTGGAGCCAGTGGCCTGATTCGCCTGCTGAGACAGCGAGGAGACGGGCGCGATCTAAATCGTCCGGACTATTTTGTACAAGAGATTAACTTTAACTTTTAAATTTTAATGTAAAGTCCGTGCTAAAATACAATATTTTTTCTAAACTGAATAGGTAGTTTGCGCGAGAGACGCTTCCAAAGTGGAAAAATGTGTGTCCCCCCCCCCCCCCCCCCGTAACTTCTAAAATAAGGGAATGATAAATGTAAAAATAATATATGATGTACATTACTATGCAAACTTCCACCGAAAATTGGTTTGAACGAGATCTAATAATTAGTTATTTTTTAATACGTAATAAATCGTAAACCGCATTTTACCTTTCATTCAATCAACTCCAATATAATAAAGAATAAAGAAAAACATTTATTTAGATGTATAGTGGTACGGAACCCTACGTGCGCGAGTCCGACTCGCACTTGGCCTTTTTTTTAAATATAGGAACCGGGCATAAGTGGGTCGGAATACTCGCAATTACCTATGATGCGTTACGTACATTAGCCTAGCTCGTAGTGACCTTGCCTAGAAAGAGAGCGGTCCCGGGTTCAAATCTCGGTAAGGGCAGATATTTGTGTTGTTTGTGTGTGTGATGAGCACGAGTATTTTTCCCTGAGTTTTGTACGTTTTTAAGTGTATTTCTCTAAGTATTTAAGTAAGTTAAGATATGTAGAGCCTAAAGTAACATTTAAGAGCGTCGGAAGTGACACAATATGAAACCGTGCTCACCAGGAAAGTGAGGCCGAAACGGCACTTGTTGAATGTTTATTTTTGGTTGTTTATACAACTTATGTTAGAAACCCTAATTGTTTCCAGTGGCTGGTTTTTAGGTTTTTTGGTATTCGCAGGGAGCCCAACAGGACCCTTATTAATATGCCTGCGATGTCCGTCCGTCCTTACTAATTTTAAGGACCTGTATAGGTATTTCAAACCGTAACAGAAAGGGGAATTTTTTTTGAATTCGTTATTATGGCGGATTCACTTTTTTTTTTAAAGAAAGTGAAATAATAAAGGGGGACCTTACAAGAAATGCTTTTTCGGAACTCGATTTTATATTTGTTGTACCGTCGGCCAAGAAAGTGGTACCAGTGGTACCAGTTTTGACAAAAGTTTCTGTGTTGGTTTCTTTTTTTCTTTCACCCGCGGCGACTTGAAAAGTTAGGTACTACCGCGGGGATATGGCGTTTCCACAATGAAGTGATTTCGCCAGTGTCAACTATATATAAGTATAAATCAATAAAGCAATAAAACACAATCCAATCTTCCAGGAAGATTGGGGGCAATGTTGTACGGTGATATGTAGGACAGAGGCCCAGATAGTTTTAACCTCTGCGAGTCCACTTGAAACGAGAAGTAAGATGCACGAAATAAGTCCAAGTCTTCTATCACTGTGCAACAGATTTTATTTGTAATGCAGTTCCAAACTGTAAGTTAACAGTGTTTGCTGATGATACAATTGTTTGCGCTGATAATATCATCGAACTCAATAACGTAACTAATAACGCTGTTTCCTTATTTAATAAATGGTTTTCAAAAAATAATTTACGAGTTAACACGGACAAAACTCAACTGATGCTATTTAAATATAACTCTAAGGAAAATGATAAACTTGAGGTGTTAATGAATGGAGCTATTTTAGATGTCGTAGACTGGGTAAAATTTCTTGGTATCCGCATTGATTCTCTCTTACATTGGAAACATGAACTGGAGGCTGTAGAGAATTCCATTGCTTCGGCGTGCTATGCTTTAAGATGTCTCAGGGAGGTAATTGGAATCGATCAGCTTAAAGTTGTTTATTACGCCTTAATTGAGTCCAAGTTGTGGTATAGTATTAAGTTCTGGGGTAATAGTTACCAATATAATATTAATAGGGCTCTTATAATTCGAAAAAGAGCTGTGCGTACCATGTTTCGCATTCCACAATGGGTTTCGTGTAGAGATTATTTTAAGAAATTAGGAATTCTGACGGTACCTAGCTTATATGTTTTAATTTTGCTCACCGAGTCCCTTAAAAATAATTCAAAGATAGAGTCCTCTGTGGAACAAGACTTACGACTAGGTACTTACACGTACGAAAAACAAAAGGTACAACTTCTGCCAGAGGCTTAAGATAGCAGTGCATTGTGCTAGTCATCAAGCTGTGAAACTATATAATAAGCTACCTCCTGATTTAAAAACGATAACGAACAAATCGATCTTCCAGAGAAAATTAAAACACTTTTTGTTACGAGGATGCTTCTACAGTATTGATGAGATATTCAGAGATACACAAAATTCCAACTAATGTGTTATTTAATAAGAGAGTGCACTAAAAATTGTATGTCTGTATTTCTTTTGTCCGTTTTAGAGTTAGTTTTAAGGAAAATTATTATTATTGAATGTACTTACATATTTCAAACACAATATTTGTATTGTTTATGAATAAATGCTATGAACTATGAACTATGAACACAAAGACATTAAAAGTACAAATCACTAACAAGAAAAGACCTTTGAACACCTAAATACACAAAAATTAAAACTAACTAATTACACATCCACCATCTTTTGACGTTGCAAATGGCCTCCTCTGTGAGCTCTAGTTATCGCTAAGGTTAACACTTGTCACTTTCATAATATTGTGGCAAGGTAAAATCGAACTTGTTGTATCATGACGCGTAAATTAAGTTTAACCGTACATTGTTGGCCGACTGTAGGTACAAACCCTGAAGAAACCCAAAGGTTTTAAAAAATGCGCAAGGGATATTGGGGCTAGCGCTGATTCGATTGGAATTGGAACTTGAATTCAAATCGGAATTATCGGTGGGTGGTGGAATCGGTGGAGTTCAATAAAGAGTATTTGTATCGTATTGTCATATAATAATACCTGCTGTGCGGAGCCGTCGGTGCGCGAGTCCGACTCACACTTGACCTTTTTATAAGATTAACCAAGACTACAGCCTAGAGTTTAGAACTTACCTATAATCAAATTATGACGATGGTCCCCTAATATTTATTTTATTTATTAGCAAGGTACGTTTGCCTAATAATTTAATGGCTGTGTTTACTTTTCTATGTACGTGAGTTTCTCGGGAGCCCTTCGCCGCCGCCGCCGCCCTGCGCCGCGTAATTGGCTCGCTTGTGCGCCAGCCCCATGGTTTCGGCGTAACCTACTGGGAACTGTTTGCCTACCTACCGACTGCCATACAAATATTATTGACGAGTTATTTCATAATATATTTTTCGTCCAAACCCAAATTCGGTGGGCGTGTTCAGGAGATCGTAATGCTTTTTAAAAATTTGTAAGTTGACGCGGCGTACGGCGTGGGCGTGACTCCGCGTGACGGTGCATATGGCCGACAGTAGGTATAATATAGAGACCAAGGGGTAAAACTCTGTACCTCCTGAGGTCCTTGCACTAAAAATCTAATTAATACCTTTAAGGTGTCTTCCCACTACACCGTATCATACCAGGACCGTAATAGGAACGTGTCGGATAAAAAAATGTATTGAAAAGTATGAGACTATGACCAACATTTTAATACTAATTACCTTCCGGGCCTGATACGTTCATAGCACGCTCATGGTGTGGTACAGTGTAGTGGAAAGACACCTTTAAACGAGCCATTCTTGTATGGGGAGTGTATAACACCTGCGCTTGCGCTGTGCCGGCCTTTTTGTGACTTTTTTACACCTCTTTATTTGCAAAACCTCTTTATTTTTATTTTTAATATTGTTTCTTTTATTTTACTTTTACACATTACATGAGACATTCTCATCTTGACCTCTGAACCACAACGTTGTTTTATTAAGAAAGACTGACCCCGTGGGGTCCCACTATAATATATGTATAATCTGAATCTCGGAAACGGCTCCAACGATTTACATGCAATTTAGTATAGTAGGGGGTTTCGGGGCTCATGCATCGATCTAGCTAGGTTTCATTTATAGAAAACTTACAATAAAAAAATAGAGAGTTAAGCTCGGTCATCCAGATACGAGTACATACGGCTATTCAAATAAAGATGTAGTACCAAGGAACTAAAGTCAAATTTCTTTTGTTTTTATGACTAACTAGACGACGCCCGCGACTTCGTACGCGTAGATTTAGTTTCCCGCTACGCCTCCTACTTCTTCCCGTTGGGGGTCGATTTTCGGGAAATCTTTTCTTACTGCACCCCTAGACCTCATAAGGAAACTGCGTATCAAAAATTGAATCTTTAGACTCTTCGGTTTGGGTATTTGCATTGCTTTTATGTCAGATCAACCTTTTTTGCATAAAATCGGATTGAGTTATTAAACATGTATCAAAATAAAATGTAATGTAAATCAAACGCACTAAGGAGTATGATATCAACTTCGAAGCAAATAATCCCCAAAATATCTTTCTACCCATTTTTCACCCCCTTAGAGGATGAATTTCAATAAACTACGAAACACGTCTTCCATCAATTCTATTAAAGAAAGTTTATGCGTAATTTGCCATACAAACTTAGTCCCCCTATTTCACCCCCTTAAGAGCAAAATTTCGAAAAATCCTTTCATTTCGGATGCCTACGTCATACAAAGAACGCACCCTCCAAGTTTCAGGTCTCTACGATCAGCGGTTTAGGCCATGCGTTGATCCGTCAGTCAGTCAGTCAGTCAGTCATTCAGGGCAAAGCATTTTATATGTAGATGATCAAATTAGAAAATTGAAATTATTTCGTTAATAATATATTCATATTCCATTGACAAATTGCGTTGTATGGTGGGCTTTAGGACGGAATACCTACCGGTCAGGAGCGTGACATTTCTTTTATGAAACGGTGATGACAAACACAACATGACGTTAAGTGGGATCTGTGACCCTTAAACGTTTGCATTCTCAAAGCTACAATCTAAAAATTGCAACCCTAAGACCGCAAATGCATAGCCAACGCTAGGGCTAACATCGAATGCCTCTATGCTACGAGTAGAAATTTTACCGGTTGTTTTATCCCCACACACAACGCAAGGTACTAGACAACAACAAAACATACTTATAAAGAGTAATAAATTGACAACAATTCATATGTGCTATGGCCGTAAAATAAAAATACTGTTTGTAGATTTTACACTGCTGATTACAATAAAAATAAAATTTGATTTTTTTATTCAGTATTTTTTTTTATATTTAGGAAAAACAGTAAAAATTGTTGGATTGTGAATGTTAGGAATACACTTATAGAGCCCTTAGTTCATTTATTGCCATAGGAATAGAAAAAATATGCCACTGTCATTGTCATGTCTTCATTATTATAGAAAGAGATTCAAAGCAGTAAACGCGAAATAACTTTGTGAACGTGTACAATAGTAGTCTTTGGAGCGAAATTATTTATTTATTTAATGGAATCTACATAATAACGTTGGAGCGAACGGCAACGAATGGTTGACAAGTGACATGACATGACAGTCAGTTCTGTTACTTTTTTTATTTTATATCATGCTATGATCACGACATCAGTATTCCTAACTTTGTCAATACGGTCTTTTTAATGACTATTTATTTAATAAATTATTAACGACGAATTTAAGTGAAATAAAGGAAAACCGAGAAACACGGGTAGTCTAATTTTTAATCAGCTATTATAAACGCGAAAAAACAGAAATGCTTTTTTTTTAAATGTTGTCAATTGTACATACCTATCGAAAATGCGGAATGTCTGCTGGTTATTATCATATTTATCTTAAACCAATCTTAATCGATTTATACAGGTATGAAAGTATACTCTATCCTGTACAAGAATAAAAAAAAACAAGTACAAATGCGAACTTATCACTTTAAGGGATTTCTTTCCGGTTCACTAATGTTTTACTAAATCATTATTTGGCAAACTATGTCATTTTACAAACTTTCATTTCACAAAGCAGTAATTCCGGCCATTTATTTTTTATTTTTTTGTGGTAATAGTCTAACCTAACCTAACTTATTTAACAAGCCCATGTTACCTCGTATGTAATATGTAATGGTTTAAGCACAAACACGTTTTTGAGACATGAAAGTTTGTAATGATTAGTTTGTCAAACGTACTTTTGGTCTAATGTACAGACCCTGTGAATAATAAATATTACGAGTATGCCAGGCCATTCGTTCTATTTACAACTTAAATTCCAGTGGCCCCTTAAGAGAACTTTTTAAATAAATTAATGTCTTAACTGTAGCGTCTCAATTTGTCTATGAGAATATTATTTATGTTATTAAAAATTTAGATTCTTTCATCAAAAATTCTGATATACATAATTTAACAACTAGAAATAAGAATAAAATCGCGTCCGTAAACTACATTTAAATCATTTGTTGGTCAATGCATTCATTTCAATAATAAATTACCTGATGTAGTTTTAAAGTTACCCTTTCCAGCACTTAAAAAATACTTGTCTAAAGCGTATTATAGGGTCGAGGATTATCTAACAGACAAAAATGCATGGCTGAAACCCGAAACTTAGTCAATAAGCATTTACCTATTCAAATTCAAATCTTGTCTAGGGGACACCGATGGTGTAGGAAAACATATCGAAACGTTTATGTGGTCGTCTGGCACCGTTTTATATACACATAATTAGGTTTTTCTTTTATCTTCCCCTTTCTCTCTATCTCTCTCGTAAAATTTTTGGCATGTTTTCCTGCTGAACTACGCATTTTATTTGATATTATATTAAATATAATATTTTAAGTTTTATATAGGGATTGCTAGACCATTATAATATGTTTAAAAAGTGACTGACTGCTGAGTTTCTTACGGCGTTTCTTCTCAGCGGTGGTCTCCTCTTGGGAAGCGCTGGTAGATTCTTGACGTGTAAAAGTGCCTGTGCGGCCTACTTACTGAATAAATGATTTTTATCTATTATCTTTATCTTTATCCATTCCTACCCAATCTGTATAATGAGTCATCGGGGAGCGCGGTGAAGCGCGCTCGTCATACTCGCGACGGTTCAGGGTATTTAATCCTCCTGTCTTTAGTCCTCTAATATTTAGTCTAGTCAGACAAAACATTTGGTTCGACATGTATATTTCAGTAGGATTTGTGTGAGCTCCTGCGGGCCCCCGGCGCGGGCGCGCCCCGCGGCCCTGCGCCCCGCGGCGCGGGGTGACTGCGCCGTCTGCGCCGCTGCCCTTCGCACTACTTTCCAAGAGGCCGGCCTCGGCCAGAGGTTCAACAGCTTTCTCCTAGAAACCGCCACGCCGCAGCCGAGGCTGTTTACTACACAAATATGAGTAAACAGGCATAAGGACTCCAGCAATGTCGTGGGTGGGTTCTCCTTGGCTGTGACCAACTGAAGGCTGTCAATACTTACTTATACCTATGATTCTGTAGCGACGTTTTTCAATGCCAAATTCAAAATATTTATTCAGTAAATTGGCCACATGATGGCTCTATTACACATCGGTAATATGGAGTGAATCTAATGGCAACCTAATACTTTCTAGCAACCCAAAACTGGATGCGTTAAGGACAATAATAATGGAAAGCAACTCCAGATCTGTATAGGTAAGCCAAATAGTTCAAAGTTGGAAAAGGGATGAAGTGTAGGTAGATAGGCACAGACAGAGAAATAGATATAACAGTAGCAACACAAAATAAAACTCCCCCAAATACACGAGATACACATCACGACTCTCTAGTATTCTTTATGAATTTTTAAGTAACAAAAACCATTAATACCTTGTGTGCCTCGACGATGAAGGAAAACATGTAGCCTACTTTACATAGACATTTATACAAGCTATCATTTTGCCACTTCCTAAAAAGCTGTTGAGTTGACTTATCAGTCAACATTACTTGTTTGTTTTCAGGTAATCCTTGTACCATAACAATGTTTCTACTGAATTGCGTTATCTTAACAGGGTTGTGAAGCGCCGCTAAAATTGCGCAGCTGTCAATTCATATAAAAATATAGCTCCGGGCGATAACGTTTCACATCCCCTAAATCAAGTTCGATTTCCAAATTTTTTGTATATGTCGTTTTGTTTTTTAAATTTATTTATTTCTAAGAACTAGTTTCTTGGAAAGGAAAACGTATATAGTTTTTAATGATATCTAAAACATATTCAAAAATCGGACTTGATTTATGGGGAGAGAAACGCTATCGCATTCTGTACGGAATGTTTAGCCTCAAAATCCTCTTGAGGAAATAATATATTTTAATTTTCATCCTAACCACATTATGTAGATGACACAACAAGTTCATCGCTTAACAATTCGACTCAATTTTACGTAATTACAATCATTACATCACATGAGCTTGGTAATGATTTAAATTACAAAATTGTCGTATCGTAATTGTCGTAGCGTCGTAGCAGCGCTACGGCGTAGAGCGGCAGACGGCGCTCCGCAGGGCTCCAGGCCGGGGCGCCCTCGCGCGACCTCCGCCCCCCGCCGCCGCCGTACACTCGCCGCCGAGCGAACATCCTTGGCACCCATATCAAGGATGTTGTCATGGACGAGTCCTGCAGGGTGTCAGGGACGGCTTACTGGAAACGGATACCCACAGCTATAATTTCAGACGGTTAGGTACGAGTATACTGAACTGAAGAATACTGAATATAAAACAAAGTTTGGGTGTTACCGAAAACTGACATAAGCCGAAGTGAAGCGGGGCGCGTCGCTAGTTACTCAATCGTACTTTAAGCATCATGTCGATTGCATCGACGGTAGGGTTGTCTTAGTCTGAACACGAAACGGGATCCCTATGACCTCTTGAAGTGTTACCAACTTACACATATTTCTGTGACTTTTCATAAATACTAGATTGATGATTGATCAGTAAATTAAATAATCATCTTTTTTTAAATACCTTGCGTGTGAATACTTATAGGTACAGTAATTGTTTGAAATTATGTAATACGACTGTCAGGCCTGAGGGAGTATCCCTGACTGACCGAGCTGTAGTCACCGGACAGTTCAATTCAAGTTGCTGCTTTTCACTGCACTCAAAGCTGCGTTTAAAGAAGTAAGTACATCTCAAGTGCTTAGAAAACACCGTAGAGGAAAGTTCATTCCATAGTTTCAAAGTATATAGGTACGCCGAAGAAAAGACCTCTGGAAACGGACTGTTTACCTTTATACCTGTTTGTATGGCTGAAACACTAACGTCGAGGTTGACTGTACGTCGCCCGGCCGTGGCAAGTTCAAGGGCGCCCCGCCGGCCGCATTCAATGCCCCACATCCCCCCCCCCGCGCCTGGGCCCCGCCCGACGCGCGGCGACACACGCCAATCATCATCGACAATCAGAACCCTTTGTCAAGCCAAATTACATTTCAATGAAGTAAAATAATAAGCATATATTGTTTTTTCTTATTTTTCGTGATAGAAGACGAGAGTTGGATTTCACAAAGCTGAAATAATATACTATACTTACTTAGGAGTTGAAAATTGATACGTGCCTAAATTCATCTAGAGGAGTCTGTACCCGAGCTTACAGCAACCCCGAACACGGGTTCCATATCCTATGGGTATTTACTCATGCAGTTTTGTAGAACGCATCTTGCCTGGGTTCTGTAATCACCCCGGTGCCTAGTCACTCTAGACCCTGGTGTCGCTGGTGCGCAGTAAGTACAAACAGGTATTGCTTAATCTGTGTCGGCGCACGCGCTTCGCTTGTATCTGCCGAGGCTGCGGCGCGGGGCGGGCAGCGGCGGGCGTGCGCGTGCGCCGACACGCCCCACCGCCCACCGGGCCCAACTTAGTCGCTGTAACTTAGATTCGCATACAAAAGACAACTCCGAGTCTAACACAGGCAGGACTACTAACGAAGGGCAGCTACTTCGCTAATTGACATTTAATTTTCCCCGCTAGCCAAAGCAAGGTAGTGAACAGGTAGAGCCCGACCACCGAATAGTGGTGACAAAAAAAGGCGGCAAATTCAAAATATCACTAGCTGGTAACTCTAAATTCATAGTGACTGGATAGGTATTCATAGGGTTCCCTTCATCTGGCATAGCTTTTTTTGGCATAATTCATCATTTCGCACAATCATCATTTGGCATAGTCTTTTTTTCTGAAACCGTGTACTTTTCAGGATTATTTAAAATACCATTGCATAGAACCCAATAGGTTAGGTTAGGTTTATTTTATGTCAATCCTGAAAAGTACACGGTTTCAGAAAAAAAGACTTTATGCCAAATGATGATTGTGCGAAATGATGAATTATGCCAAAAAAAATTGTGCAAGACATTAGTAACCCGTATTCATAATCTGATACATATTTTTTTTACCCCCTTGGCGGCTTCAACACCTACTACCGCGGGAATATGGCGTTTCCGCAATGAAGTGATTTCGCCAGTGTCAAGTATATACTGAACATTTAGCATTTTTTTCTACTCTAAAATAGACCATAATATAATTGTTTTTCAGCAAAAATAATTCAGATTCAGACTTGGAAATCTGAAATTTAGTTTAACATGACATCTGATGAAATGACAACCATAAATTCATAGACTTCATGTTCAAGTTCAAGTTCAACTCTTTGATAAATAGCTACTGTCATAGACTTCAAAAAGTTCGGATGGATATGAAATAAACGATCCGTTTATTGCCGTCCGTATTGATCTCTATGGTCATTCATGGCGGTACATAGCTAACAGTCCGGATATAAAGGCCGTCGCATATTTGATTATAATTTGTATGATGATATCGCTATTGTCATAAAATAAACGACCCTCTCCGAAGCCATGGAACCGATATGCGTAAGTAGTACATATTCAATCCATCCATGTTCCAGGCTTAGAGCAATAAATAACAGGTACCTACCAGCCGCCTAGTCGTTTGTTAGTCGCCTTAGGCTTCGTAAAGACGAGCAGCATGTTGCCAACGGCAGAGGCTACTGCAGCCGTCACCATCTGTCGGCCTAAATGGCGCTTGTCTATAAGAAGCCTTAAGGCGGAAACATACTACCAAAACGTGACACGACGCCACGCCACCCGACGCATGTCAGTACTTATCAATTCCATATATTTAATATAGTCAGAAGCGCATAGGCAACACGCTATGTGACCACACGCCGCAACATCCAACCGATTTGGATCAGCGTGTTGCCGGGAGAGGGGGGAGGACACGCCACCCGACGAATCAGCGGAGTGTGTTTCTAGTTGACACCCGACGCCACGCGTTATTTCGAGAACATTTTTATAGGTTATCATAAAAGAAAATATATTTTTTGTTAGTTTTTGTTTAAAAATTGGTTTAAAATGTCGGATGAAGAATTAATAGAATTAGTGAAACGGTATTCAGTGTTATATGATATGAGTTCAGTTCATTATCGTGATCATAGTATTCGAAATAATGCTTGGGAAGAAATTGCAGAACAATTGCATACTACAGGTAAGTTTTCAATAAAATGTAATTTGTACCATTTTTTATTACTATCTATCAGTACTACCTATCTATCGGTACCTATACAGTTTCTAATTATTTATCATAAAAATAGGTAGGTACCTACCTCATTAATTACATTTTATAGTAAGTACCTGCTTGTTTTTAGGGTTCCGTACCTCTAAAGGAAAACAGGAAACCTTATAAGATCACCTTGTTTGTCCGTTTGTCTGTCCGTCCGTCTGTCTTACAAATCCCTTTTTGTCAGCAATGCGTCGAGTTGAAATTATTACAAAGCTGCTATTCAATTCAATTTATTACAAAATACACTTTAACACATATTTACAAAGTATTTTGTCTTCCTCTCCTTACAATATCTACTTGCCACGGCACTGCACCTTCGTTGGAATTAAAATATTCCTTAAATTTATTTCGGACAGAAAAAGCATGTTGTGTAGAATTTCTGCGTAAGGTGTCCAAGTCCTCCAAAGCTGTAGGTCCCAATGGCGCATCTTGTGTTTGACAGTCAGATGGCAAAGTATCAATACATAAATAATTGTGTAAGCAACATGTTGCTAAAATAATTTTGTCCACCATATCAGGTTGTACTTCCATAGGTTTGGCGAAAACCCGCCATCTAGCTCTTAAAATAGCAAAAGAATTTTCAACGATACGTCTAGCACGGCTTAGCCGGTAGTTGTATATTTTATTGGGTTCATTATTGCGAACATCATTCTTACTATACGGCCGCATTAAATACGACTTCAAGGGAAAAGCTTCATCTGCCACTATTACGTGTGGTAATGGTTCCAAATCGGGAGATAAAGAATTATCAGCAGGCATTCTTAATTTGCCTTGTTCTAAAGACTCTCCAAGTGCAGATTTATTGAATATTCCACCGTCACTATTTTTTCCATATGAGCCTACATCTACAACCAAGAACTTGTAATTAGGATCTACTAATGCCAGGAGTACTATTGAATTTTCTCCTTTATAATTCCAATAATCCGAACCACCATTTATTGGACAAGTGATATTCACATGTTTGCCGTCCAATGCACCACAGCAATTAGGAAAATTCCAATAATTTCTGAACCCTTCTTCAGATTTTTCCCACATCGCGGTGGTGGGTTCTGGCATGTATATTGGGCCTAATTTGTTCCAAATTGCTTTGCAGACATCTTTTACAATTTCTCGCACGGTGCTGAATCCCATTCTATAATTGAATGCCAATGATCGAAATGAATTCCCTGTGGCTAAAAATCTGCAACAAAAGAAAAAATTACAATCATAAATTTATTAATGTGTTTTTTATTTTTTTCCAGTGGAGATTTGCAAAGATCGATGGGCAAAATTGAGAAATTGTTTTACCAATGCCCTTAAGAGACGCCGTAAAAAGAGTGGCCAAGCTTCAACTAAAATTGTACCATGGAAATACGAAGCACAGATGGAATTTTTAAGGTCTCATCTTGAGGGCAGACCAACGATCACAAACTTGTCTGATATAACTGACGATTCAACACAAGAGTTGCAATTCTCAGATGAAACCGAATCATCTCGTGCTAATGCAACTCCTGGTCCAAGCTCTTTTACTGTCAGGACACCAACACCAAGCCCTTCTTCTGTAAGGACACCGACACCAAGCTCTTCTTCTGTAAGGACACCGACTCCAACCTCTTCATCAAATCGAAATAAGAAAGGAAATGAAGACAATTTAGTGAAAGAGATAGTTAATGTTATTAAATCTTCTCAAGAAGCGCGACAAAAGAGAATGTCAGAGATGGATGAAACAGATTATTTCTTCCTGTCCATGAGTAAACAATTAAAAAAATTACCTGAGATAGACCAAGTTAATATTAAGTTTCAAATGCATAAACTCATGCATGATGCCGAAATTAATATGTTAAAAAAACGCGAACTATTGAGGACGCCGATACGTGTGAAACGCGAACAACTATTGAGGACGCCGATACGTGTGATTCGGAACCAAACAATAAAATATCCAAATACTTCGCATTATGAAACGAATAATCAAAATGTGAGTGACAATGTAGTACTTTCCGAAACAGCTCGAACACTGAATAATAATACCCATTTTTTTGTAACGAATCATCAAGATTTAAGTGACAATGTAGCACATTATGAAGAAGTTGAAAACGGAAGTAATGAAACAAGTCTGAGATAATGAATAGGCATAATTAATGTTAATGTTAATTATAATAAAGAAAATGTTTTGTACTTACCTGAGAGCCACTGCCAGTCTTTCTTTTGTGCTTATAGCTTCACGATAGCTTGTTCCTTTCTTGTAGATGTCATCTTTAATAAAGTCATGCAAAACTTCAAATTCAGTTTCATACATCCGAAAATATATATGATATCTCTCACTATCTATAACCATTTTTTTGTAAAGGGTGTGATATTCACCATACATAGCTCTGTCTTGATTTATTTCATGAACCCAGTATCGTCTGCGTCTAGTACGTCTTTTTTTTATTAACTGTTTCTGTACAAAATATATCCCCAAAATCTGCAATAAATCTTCTTCGAAATCTTCATCTAGCTCGTCTTCAAGCAGAATCGTATCCATGGCCACGTGACACGTCAATACACCACGAAGTGAGAGACTACACTACCTACACGATACGTGTTGTAGCATCGCGTGGCGTGTTGCCTATGTGCACGACGAGCGTTGGGTGTCGACACAACACATCGCGTTGCGTTTTGATAGTATGTTTCGACCTTTACACAAACTTTCCCCTGTGCCGAAGTATACGATCAAAACTAAATTATCATACACATTTACAAATAAAATCCTCATAAATCAATAAATAACCTGACATTATCTTACTCGTTTTCGCAATATAAGAAGCTTCCAGAAAACGCCTGGCCATAGCCATAGCCAGCCGTGTAAGAGTGTTAAAAAATTCAACTTATTTTTTGCGAATTTGACGTGCTTATGTCATCAAAGACTCCCATTGAAAACCCTGCTTTTCTAATAGACTTAAATCAACGTGGTAGGTACATACCCCATAGAATTAGTACCTACTAACATAGAACCGGTACAGATGGACAGCATTTGAACTGCAACCTAGCTGCAAATGGAAGTTCCAAGTGCAGTTGACGTACGTACGTTTTGATGCAGTTACTTCATCTGCATCAGAACTGCACTCGAACTGACATTTTGCAGTCCGTCTGTATCGGTCCTTAGTTAAAATTTGCACCAGCTATCTTTCTCTGCGTTTTAGATTACGGATTCTTAATAGGAAATGAAAGAGAAATTAAGCTGTTTTTGCTCCTTCAAATGTCACGGTCACAACGACAAATTGCAGTTCGACTGAGAATGGACCTCTCTTGGACGTATTTGGGCTTTACAGACACTGACCAAATGACGGATCTATTCAAACCTTGTGAAGTTCTACGTGTGACGTAACAATGAAAGAATACCATAAGGGCATCTATCTCTACTATGAATTCCATAAATAAAAAGGCCAAACATATGTCTTTTATAGTACATTATGATACAAGTGTGCTAAGTTGACCATTGTATACAAGGCGCTATTGTGTGCGCACGAGCGAAAGCGAGTGCGCCACAAGAAAGCCGCGTAGGTATATTATGGTCACAGGCACACGTGTTACATACGACGTTTTTCAACACACTTGCGAAAAAAAAAACAAGACTTAATTTAGTCAAATTTTAATTAATTATTAAAACAGTTGGTAAAATTACAATTTCTTCATTTTCTTTACTTAAAGAAGACATTTTCGTTAATATTAAACTTCACAATAATTAATCCAAACTATCTTCGTCACAGCCGTCAATTATTTACGAAAAATGGCGGCTGGCGCGTTGTTTTTTTTTCTTGCCGCGATACCGATGCGCGCAAGGCTAAGGCGCGAACGAGATCGGCCAACAGCCAAATTTAAAATGTAATAATTCATGTTTAAAATACAAATTACAGAAAAATTTAAATGATTTTAATGAAATTGAGTTATTTTTTAGTAATAAAGCTGATTTCACCAATTTATTGAAATAAATATGTAGATAATGTTATTTGCCGCATAAAAACTGTTTGTTGCTAAGAAAAACAAAGGTATAACCCGACTAAATTATATCGCTTCTTCTTCGTACTTACAACTTGGTACTAGGCTGCAAATGTAAATTGTTTGGGTTAATAAACTAAAGGCACTTGTGCGTAATATACTGAAAAAGCACGCGTGTTTAATATCTAGGTTTATGAGCCAAAAATCGGTGGAATAAAAAGGTCTTTTTGAGCAAGTGTGTTGAAAATAGTTTAATAGCACTTATTCTGTGGCACCTTGTGTTCTTATCTGTAGACTGGATAATCACGAAAAAATGCCTTAAGCACATCTTAAGCACAATATCTCGAACTCATTAGTACGGCCAGGAAACCAAAAAGGGCCGGATTATTCGCAGTAGTTCCTTTGAATGTTCCTTCGAAGAAACTACGAGTATATTATGTATGTCATGCTTCTTGGACATCCCATTGTCTGTTTTGTAATATTTTAAAGCATAACGCTAATGTACACAGTATGTACTGAAACTTGTACATACTTAAAAATAAATGTACCTCAATAGATCCTTGTCCGATCCGTAGTCACACCAATTTACCACACTGGTGTGACTATGGATCATTTTATTCACCCGTAGTCACACCAACACTGAATTTGCGTATATTTCTCTTTCAAAATCAAACTCAACAGAATCAACAGTCGACGGAGATCCGTTCCGGCGGAGCTCCTGCTTTTGAGTGTTTTTGGACCTTCGGGCCTGATATAAAAGGGTGCTTCTTCGGGGCCCTGAGTTTTGACGTCCGGGGGCTTAGTCCAATTAACTCTTAGTTTAGAAGGTTGTTTTTTTTTTCAGAGGTTACTGATATTCATATTTAACTGGGACATCGGTCGATTTTTGTGTAACTGATACTAAAAAGTTACAAAAAAAAATAAAAAATCCCATTATTCTTACTACTCTGTCGTGTCCGTTCTAGTCTTTAATCAGTCTCTAATTAGTCAAAACTATCATCATTTGGGACAAAAAAACAATTTAGGAACTAAATCTTGTAAAATGTACAACAAAACCTTTGTTGTAACGTTGTTCATACATAGGATTATTACTTATCTAGTAAATGAACGCAGCCAAATTTCTATAGTCCATTTACTAGATTTTTCATGCCTATAAATGAACACTAGTGTTCCAATACTGGCTCAAAGAATCAGAATCGTTTTCTATACAGAATCTCAAAAAACAACCTTAATACGATTACGTTAATAGTTAAATTTAGGAAAAAATCTAAATTGAGTTACCACCAGTAAATGAACACACTGTTCATTTATTAGTTTTAGAACATTTGAAAAGCCGGTAATGGAACACCAAAAAATTACGACTTTATCGCAAAAACAGCCACCAAAGTGTACATTGATAGAAGGTTTCAATCTTATTCTTACTGAATAACTAAACTTTTTACTGTTATACATCAAAAAAGCACTTCTGATGTTACTCCAAACATGCTCTGTTCTTACCTGGGATCTAATTTCTCCATACAAAACTTCAAAAACAGAAACCCGTGAACTTCAAACGCCAGTCTTGTTGAAATTGGTCGAAAATAAATTAAACATGTGTTGCCATTACATAGAAAACCGAGATGCTAATAAGAAAAAAAATACGACAAGTGGTAGACATGGCTATATTTCTTATTTTAGGCAAAAAACTTGATTTTGTTCATTCACTGGGGGGGGTTCATTCACTGGAGGGTTTACCCTACCTAATAAGCGGAAAAAAAATGTTATAGTAGCTCCCTCTAAAAGACTTGCGTTATTTCGAAACAATGCCTACTGCATGGCTATTAGGATATACAATAAGTTACCTGGGGACTTTAAGGAACATGCAACCAATAAATTCCAAAGACTGTTATTTAAATATTTAATTGATAATTGTTTCTACACTGTAAACGACTTCCTTAATAATGAGTGTAAATTTGAATGATTTATTTATATTTTGTATGTTGCTGCTGTAATAATTTTATTTAAGTATAACTTAAATTTATGATAAATTAGTAATAATTTTGACAATATTTGTACGCTGGCACAGCAGCACATGATTGGCTCCTATAACAACATCACCCATGTTTTATGCAAATAAAGACTCTATTCTATTCTACTCGAAAGTAATTTTTGGTTCTCCTTTGAATGCATCTGTCTTCAATAAGTTTTAATCGATTGAGAAAAAATACTTTAGTCTAGTTTGTAAATACATGCTTAAGATTGTTATTTAAACCATAGTTTTGGAGTTAACTTAACGGTTATTTTTTTATTTTGGTTTTTTTTATGATCGGTTTGATTGGGGTACCTTCGTACAATCAAATTGTATGTATTTTTTTACTGTACGAATGCACCCCATGGAACTAAAGACAAATTAAAATCAAAAATATAATCATTATGAAACCAGGTCAATAAGATATGCCTAAAAGGTAAATGAAACAGGTGAAATAGCTGAGAAAAAGAAAATCCCGGGAAGAAACAAATGGTGTACGAACGTACCCAACGTGTGGGGTACATTCGTACAATTCCCACTTTTTGGGAAAATTGTTATAACTTTGCCAAATTGCTTTGTATCAGATCAGAAATAAGCTGTTATTATAGTCAGATAAGTGGACGATAAAGTAGCTTTAGATTCATATTAAAATAGCTGTTAGTTATTATATTACAAGGCTCAGAGCAAAAAGCGTACGAATGGCGCCAATCTTCCTATACCTCCTTTTTTAACGAGATATTTTTTTATTATATTAGCAAGTGCCCACAACAAAAGCTCCACCTATGTCAAAAAGGTTGTTTTTGTAGTTTTACCTCAAAATTTCTAAACAATGTCCTACAGAGATGTCGCCATTTATAAGCATCATTTGGGTATTTTGAACATGCTGATCCCTCAGGTGCTCTCTCTTGTTCTGCTTTTAAATAGGGCCACGCCATTTTCAATTCGTGTTCGCAAAACACTATACAAAGCGGCATCATCTTTAAAAACTTTTAAAATTTTAAATAAAGGGGCCTTCTTCCTTCTACATTCATTATTAATCTTCACATGCCATCCTTCAATAAAGTTGTTTGTACGGTGCGTTTCACCAAACAACCAGGTAACAAATGATCATCTTTCATTCCAAACTTATTTATGTATGATACCAGTAAACGCATTTTCTTGTCATTAACGTCAACAAATTCTTGAATGTAACTCCATCCCGACTCTTTTGTCCCTTGGAAGTAAGGGGAAAACCGCACACAATGCAATAATCGGTCGAGTTCTCTTATTCTTTACAAGCTGCAGACTTTTACTCTTTCTCCAAATACTATTTCTAAAATGATAGTAACAGCCTTTAGTTGTGATTTCCGGAAATACTGTTAACATAGCATTGACTGCAGGTTGCTCAAAATCGCTAGTGAATTTTGTAGGTGACCAAACAGGAATTTGACTTTTAATCATTTCAAACAACGCCACATATGCTTCTTGTGTTCTTGCCGACATCAGAGCCTAGATCATGGGAATTATATTTGTATTCGCCGATGAAGTAATGCAAACCGGTAAACCGGTTTACCGCTTTACCGGTAAACCGGCCCTTTTTAGAGCCGGTAAAATACCGGTAATTTAAAGCTAGCATCATTTGGGTATTTTGAATATGCTGATCCCTCAGGTGCTCTCTCTTGTTCTGCTTTTAAATAGGGCCACACCATTTTCAATTCGTGTTCGCAAAACACTATACAAAGCGGCATCATCTTTAAAAACTTTTAACATTTTCAATCAAGGGGCTTTCTTCCTTCTACATTCATTGTTAATCTTCACATGCCATCCGTCAATAAAGTTGTTTGTACGGTGCGTTTCACCAAAGAACCAGGTATCGATAAAGTTATTATCTTTCATCCAAAACTTATTCATGTATGATACCATTAAACGCATTTTCTTGTCATTAACGTCAACAAATTCTTGAATGTAACTCCATCCCGACTCTATTTTGTCCCTTGGAAGTAAGGGGAAAACCGCACACAATGCAATAATCCGTCGAGTTCTCTTATTCTTTACAAGCTGCAGACTTTTACTCTTTCTCCAAATACAATTTCTAAAATTATAGTAACAGCCTTTAGTTGTGATTTCCGGAAATACTGTTAACATAGCATTGACTGCAGGTTACTCAAAATCGCTAGTGAATTTTGTAGGTGACCAATCAGGAATTTGACTTTTAATCATTTCAAACAACGCCACATAATTACTATGTTTTTTTACTAAAACAATTAATTAATTAATTTTAACAAGTAATCTCATGAGATCGTTAAACACAACATCATTCTTTTTAACCGACTTCAAGAAAAGGAGGTTCTCAATTCGTTTGAAATTAATTAATTTATTGCGTTTTTGAAGGCTGGTTTTTGTTTTTTTCTAACTTTCATTTTAAATCAATTAATTAGGAATTAATCGTAACATAAGATTTATTGAGTTTAATAATAACACATTTTCAAAGACAAAACAAACGAGCCCAAACTCGATGGGGTTGCATTGTTTAATTCCAGAGTTCCCGTCGGCACCTTCCGGTTTTATCATCAGACCCTGGATTCCATCTCTGATCAAAATGCTTGTCAAGATAAAACAAACGAGCCCAAACTCGATGGGGTTGCATTGTTTAATTCCAGAGTTCCCTTCGGCACCTTCCGGTTTTATCATCAGACCCTGGATTCCATCTCTGATCAAAGTGCTTGTCAAGACAAAACAAACGAGCCCAAACTCGATGGGATTGCATTGTTTAATTCCAGAGTTCCCGTGGGCACCTTCCGGTTTTATCATCAGACCCTGGATTCCATCTCTGATCAAAGTGCTTGTCGAGACAAAACAAACGAGTCCAAACTCGATGGGGTTGCATTGTTTAATTACAGTTTCCGTGGGCACCTTCCGGCTTCATTTTTACACCAGCTCAATGAAACCGTAATATTGAATCGTCATCGGGTTTACATACGTATTCCAAATTTCAGACCATTCCATTAGTAGCGGAAAAGTCTGCTTCAAAACTGAATTGCAAGAATTGACCTAAACAAGCCCACAGACAGACGGACAAACAAACAGGTAGGTATACTGTAAAAATTCGTTTATGTAGGTAAAATAAAATGAAAAATTGGCATTTTATTAAAATAATCTTTAAATCTCTTTATGAAACGAGCTTTAGAATTCTATTACGTCACTTTTTAGTTCTTTTAACGCGACCGTGGCGGTATGGAGGTGAAGTATCCATGCCAATCAAACATTAAGATAAAATTACAAATGAACTATTGAACTTTATTTAAATTTTACCTTTGATTCCGAATCAGCATTAATTTATATATATAACATTATAAAACATCCAATACAAACACAGGATTCTCTAACCTTGATAAAATTGGAGTCGTATGAAGAAACCTATTTTTGGTGCAAACGCCACGCGACCACTCTAAACACATTTTCACGGACAACTGCTGTCATTTGAAACCAAATGGCGACTACCATAGACTAAAAATGCTGCCATAATTCAAAATTTTCATGTATTGTGGCGTTTTATTGTCAGGAACATATTAAAAATGCGGTCGCGTATGCCGGAAATTCCGCATGCGCTATTTCGCGGGACAGATTAAAATCTGTATTTTTCAAAGAAATTTCTATGTAAACGCACTTGTTTTACGGTTTAAAATTAAAGGTCGGTTCATAACTGACCGGGACACAACCGTTGACTTTTAAACAGTCTAATTTAGTATTTTTTATCTAACTTCTAATTTGTCGTGGAGGGTGTGGGCACGTCAAAATAGCACCTCCTTTTTTTCTTATTTTGGCTATATTTTAAATTTAACATGCTTCTTTTGCATAATTCTAGTGCTTCTGAAGTTAATAAGTTATTTAATGTAAAAAAAAATATATCATTTGATATGCCTTCTTTAAATTCGAATAATCAGCCATGAAAGTCATGGGACACGACTTTTTTCAACCAATAACTTTTTCTGAAAACGCCCTGATAGTAATGGGATCGTTAATCTTCTTTTAGCCACCCCTGCATTTTTACGTTTTTCCAAAAGCTGTGAATGCCGATTGTCATGGCCTCATGGCATAACTAGGGTTAGGACTTTTGGTGGCGTACGTAGGAGTCGCTATTTACTAAATATTACAACGTGATTATAACCATACCACCTTGATTTTGACCTTCAGTGTTGCCGACTGTTGCCATATCACCTCAGGTTATGACCGCGCGGCGGCGAGGGCTCCAGCAGCTCCCTCACTGATCTGTCTCAATTCATGTCCATATCTACCTTCATGTGGGTCCATAACTACCACAATTGTTCCCTCATGTCGCGCTTAATATGACCCGCGGAACAAGAGCGTATTGTCACGGCAGTAGTTATCTAACTAGCTGTTCGTAGAAGTCGTTTATTGCTATTCCATTGGGAACAGTTCAATTTTCCGGGACAAGAGATATGTGGTGTTTAATGTCCTTCCCTGCCTATCATTTTTTTTTAAATAGGTTGAGCAGTTTGGCTGTGAAAGCGTATTAAACAAACACTCTATTCTACTCTGACTAAACCCAACTTCTTTTGAGATGTTACCCAATTGTCAACGTAATAATAGTTCTTATACTATCTTGTCAGTAATGGCGAAAGAGTTAAAACAGTAACAGTGCGTGTAGCGACCAAGTGGCGGCAGGGTTATTTTTGCATTTATAGTATGAGTATTACTGATATATTTTTCCTTAGTTCGTGTCTAAGCGTAGAGTGAACCTATTGTTTTTTTGTGCATGGTTCTGTCTAGCCGGCGCCGCATGCAGGAGCGCGGTATTTCCCGAACTAATCGGCGCCCGCGCATTTTCCTCCTCACCTGCGCGATAAGAAAGGCATTGACGCTCGTGGCGAAATAATTACATATCATGTCACAACATTTATTATCAAAAATATCAACTCTACCAACAATGGTAAAATACATCCAAAAATATATGCCCTACCGGGCCAAATCAATTTCCACATTTACAATATCACGTTCTCTTTAAAAGAGATAAATAAAATAAAAAGTTTACAAAATAACATAGTGCACCAAGCTACAGCCTTCTTAAAATTATAATAACCTATTAGTCTACTTGCTTGTTCTACCACAGCAAGCATCGCTTGGCAAAAAGGAGTCAGCAAAAGTAAGTGAAGTGTAATAATTGGCAACATATCGTAATATTTATCTATACATTTTAGCAATAAATAATTATAATTTAAATATACAATTCGACTGAATCGTTGCTGCTCAAGTAATGGGATCGTTGCCTCACTATTCCTCATCTGTGAACTATTACAAAACCGATATGGGGTCATAGAGAACGCCCACAAAAAAATAAAAAACTGTCCTTATATCGAATGTAGCTAGGTAGATTGTGTTACAAGGGAGCAAAATCTTAAGCTTACGAAAAGAGCGTAATTTCAAAGTACAGTTATTACATTGAATAAAAAGAGTAAAATTGAGAGCTCTGTTAAGAACTAAATTGGCAACATGTGGTCAAATGGTTTACCACAAAGCTATTGCTTCATGTGGAGTTTGCCAGATTTCAGTTGTAGTTTAACCGTCAACACGTCAAACTGTTTTTATCGAGCTATACGTGGTTGACAGAAAAAAAACAATTTTCACTAACCATTTTCATACACATTTCATTCATTTGAAGTACTGACAATTAGGTAATAGCAACGCTACCGCTACGGTATGGCTAGCAACATAAAGAAAAACAAACTTACCATAAACGAGTAATACAGAAATTGATTGATTACATCCATGGTTTTCAGTTAAACAATGGTTGTTTTCTAAACGGGTGGAAAAAAAAAATGCCGTCTTTCTCTGACAGATTGCTTTGAACGATGTCATGTGACTTGCGGAAGTCATGGTGCGATCATCATTTACTTAATATACATAAACAATTAGATTTCTTAGAGATAACAATAATAATTCATGAAAAGAGTTTAGAAACCTTATATTATAACGCTTAATTTGCAAAAAATAAAAAAAGTCGTGACTTCAAAACCTTAATGATTTTGAATCATCATGAAAAAATTGCAATACAAAAAAGTGTACATTATGGTATACCGTGTGAGGTACACCGACAATTGGAGGATTAATGAATAATGATGAACCTAAAGGTCGGTTAAAATCAACTTTTCGACATACACGACTCATGTGTTCCGAGTTACTGAATAATTAAATTTCGAGTGTTAATTGAATGCAAGGTTTTAAAATTCTATTACGATTTAAAACGAGAGCGGTTTGCCTCCTGCGCTGCGGGCCGGAATCGTGAACTTGAAAAAGTTGATTTATTCTGTTACTAACAGTTTTCAACTGTCGGTTCATAGCTCACACACAAGTTTTGAGCCTTGAACAGAACTCACGTTTACCAGGAGCAGTCTCAGAGCCACTTTCAGGTAATTTAAGTTTAAGAAGTCGATTAACGAACGTACAGTTGTTAAGTCACCGGTGTTGTCGAGTATTATTTGGAGAGGGGTTTTCTTACTCGCGGGTGTTGCGTTGATAAATCAGCTTAACTGTTGACAAATTTAAACAGTTGATAAATGCGGTTTTCTTGTAGTTTCTTTTTTTAAATTCCATATGAGAAACTACGGTATGAAATAGTAGATTGATAACCAAGGGTTGAAAGTGACCCATTTCACCCGAGATATTTCTGGCGCTCGAACGAAGTGAGAGCGCCAATAGTTCGAGGGGAAATGGGTAATTTCACCCGAGTTAGACACTCTACTTTTCATTTCGACTGTGAGGAAAAAAGACACGGTATACCTAAATATATTTAATCTCGTTTCCCGCTTTATCTATTGAAAACTTTTTTTTTCTAGATTCATAAAAAAGTTAAAATACACATGCTGCCAACATTAGAAAAGTTAAATCGAGTTGGTCACGGCCAAGGAGCATGACTTCCATCTCATTCTTACCCTAACTAAAGAAAGAGATGGAATATATTCGTGACGTAATATGCTTGTTTCAAACGGATGTTCGGTGTTCAACCTCCTTGTTGTATAATAAGCTCCTTGGTCGTGACCAACTCGATTAAACTTTTCTAACGTTGGCAGTAGTGTATTTTCTAGATGGCCATGCCGAAACGTGAAAGAAAAAGTGACATGCTATGCTATGACGGCATTATGTAATTGCGAAAAAAATAGACCAGTCTTAAAATGATTTTCATAATTATGAACCTATAGGCCGTAATAAATTCATCGTTTAACGTATAGCCGAGTTTAGATGTATGAAAATCTTTTATTTTAATAATATGACGTAGCTCAATTATCTTAGACTCCGTGGCCAATCGTAACTATTAAAAAAAAATTACTTTCCACCCTAGAGATGAAAACGCAATTTTCCACCCGGCTATCCACCCATTCAAATTAAACTTTCCGAACAGGAGAGATGAAAATATTATTTATCTACGCATATATCATAAGCCCTCTATTATGCGTTCAGAAACCGTAGGAAGTGACCAGCATTACTACAAGCAATTTTACTATGAGAACTGTCTTGTCTGTGGTAGTACGTAAAATCTGTACTGTAATGTTATTACGGTATCGATTTTTGTAACGTTATGAATTTAAAAAGAACAGCTATCAAAACTTCTAGTATCCACAGATATTAAATTAGTTATTGATACGAAACGTCAATTCATTTTTTTATATATATAAATCACATGACATTTGATCGAGTGACATGAGAATAAGGACTACATTCGTTTGTATATGATTTTAAAAAAGAACCCACATATTCGTGACACTGATACAGCCCATGTTTGTTTTGCCGCCATTTTTGTTGGCAAGAGGTCGGCTTCTGAACCCATCTTGGAGTACTTATGATATATGTGTAGTTATCTACACACATATCATAAGCACTCTATGACACTACTTGCATACACTACTTTTCAGTAGTGTATGCAACTGTACATAACTAGGCCTTAAAACACTTCAGCGTGTTTCATAAAATCACAATCGTATTTTAAGGCCTCTCATTATGCGTCAGTTGCATAATAGTAGTTGATGCATCACATTAAAATTGGTTGTAATAATATTGGTCATTTTCTACGGTTTCTGAACGCATAATAGAGGGCTTATGATATGTGCGTAGATAAACGACTATTGTAATGTTATTTTCTAAAATATAATTAGATTTCGTTTTTTTTTAAATACAATATTTAATAAAAATTCTGCTAGACCATATGCTAAATAAGATATTTTTTATCCTGGGATGTTCAATAGCTTAAGGGGCTAGTAGATAGCTAGCTTATTACGATTAACAAGTTGGACTTGGCTGAAGACATAAGGAGGTAAGTATTGAAGCAGTCACCTGTCGACGGGTCCCTTGTCGTCGAGGCGCGGCGGGCCCCGCGGAGTGCGAGCGGGACGCCTCGCTGGCCCGGAGCGGGAGGCGCGGCGAGCCGTGCACGTCGGCGCGGACCGTCAGCGGCGACGCGGCGGACACGGACGTGCTGCCGGACGGTATGGTCTGGTCTTAGTATTCGGTATCCTATTATCTCGCCTCATTCATTTTTCGTATAATTCTTATTTCGTCTCATTCTGTATTCGTCACTCATTTGTTATCCGTCATTATCTTATTTGGTCAAAATCTGTAACTTGTCTCTCTCTTAACCTTTTCAACGCTATGTCAAATACAAAAGACGTCACTCACACGCCAATGACAGCTTAAAACCAGAGCAAATATCAACCTTGCCTCATAGACACTCAGGTCTATTTTACGCTGGCAATCACGACGGAAATAACCGTCGTTGGCGTTGAACCAGTGGTGCGGATATATCCGTCAATGGCGTTGAAAAGGTTAATAAGTGCTTTTCGTCGCGATCTTCCTTGGATTTATTTTATGACCTCGTGTTTAGTATCATTCGCAGTCTATCTTTATTCACATTCGTTATTGTTCTCTCTTTTTTGGCTTCATTGGCAATTTGATGAGATTCGCAAATAGATATAGAGCATTTCTAAATGTTAACCGATTTCGACCAATTTTTGGTACCTATGTGGTGAGCCGGGACATAAACTAAGTTTGTTCGTTTAGTTTTTTATAATAATAATAGAGAAATTGTGGCTGAAATTACCTTAGTATGAAAACAATAAAATGGGAAAAAAATATATGTTTATTTTGGAAAAAACGAAACATTTTAGCACATGAGATTTGCCTTTGTATATGTATCGCGGTTCAGTCGTCTATTCTCTCGGGTTACTCATATGGGCCCAAAGTCCGAGGGACGTCTTGTTTGAAGTCCGGATGAATGTGAACAATTTATGTAATATAATATAACTTGGCTCGTGTCCTATCATTAAAGCGCTAACAAACTCGCGTCTACTATTGCATACGTAGCTTTTACTACATATTGTTCGTGTGCGTAACCATGGTGATAACAATTATGATTATAAAATAATTGCTATCACCATGGTAACGCTCACTATATCTCTGTTTTCATATTAAGGTTAACGATATGAATATTATATAGCGGTTTATAGTAGGAGAGTAAAAAAACCAAATAAAACAATTCGGAAGTAGTTGAAGCGAACCTGCAGGAATCATCCGAATCGGTACCATCGGCAGGCGCCAGCGCGCGCGCTCGGCGGGCGCGCTTCCCCGGCGGGCCCTCCGCGGCCGGAGAGGCGGCTCCCCCCCTCCGCGCGGCCCGCGCCCCCCGCCCCGGCCTCTCCCCGCGCGCGGGGGGCCGCGGGCGCCGCCCCGCCCTGCTCGGCGCAGACCTAGCGGGTTTTTTTTAAATTCTTAATACATTCACCAAATAACACTTTATCTATTCAATTTAGCACGTGTTCAATAATTAACACTTATACCAGGTAGTCAGTTAGCAAACGAATTCATTTTAAAGCATATAAGTACCTCAAATAGCTTGTATACCTCCACTAATATAAAAAAACCCTCGCTCGCAACACAAAACTTCACTAAGTTCCAAAGATTATATATCTGTACACTATCAGAGTCATACAGTAGGTATCATAAAAAGAAAAAAGAAACAATCTCATGGCCCTATATACGTACGATCATGGACCAACATAAGAGACGCATTTACAACTTAGAGCGAGCAACATATTCTTGCATCTCATTCTTACGTATTGCTCGATCCCTTACGCTGGTACAGATGCGCCAACATGTATAAAGGTCATTATTACAATGACACTTCCAGATGAGTTACTGTTGAGTTTCTTGCGGCGCTTCTTCTCAACAGTGGTCTCTTTGGAAGCGCTGGTAGACTCAGACTTGTAAAAGTGCCTACAGGGCCTACTTACAAAACTTTTTAAAATAAATAAAAATAACGCTTAAAAAGCATATTTAAAAAAATACAATTTATCTATAATAAAAACTTTCAAAAAACACCTAAGTACCTAATTAATTGTTTACTGCGAATTGCCTTTAACTATTTATAACACTAACTTAAAGTAATACTTTAATAAACCAACCACCGGTAACTGTATTATAATAAACATAAGCGTATTTATTTCTTAGCAACTTTACTGATGTCATGCGCTCTACTCTACTCCTATTTACTATACATTAAATGTAAAACAATAAACTATCTACTTACCCCATGTCCATCCACGGACGCGTGCGCATGCGGTAACCACTGTGAAATTGAACGAGCTCATTCAGAGCGACTCGCATGTCTTGTATATCGTTTCTCGTCACAACGGATCAAATAGGAAGGGATATCCGAGCGACACAGTCGCGATCGAGTCGCGCCGGCCCACCAGCACCGAAGATTTGAAATATCACAAAGAACTCACTCGGCTAATTTACCAACCTAAAAATTATCTATTATAACCAGGGACCGGAATACCCCTATACTTGATTAAGCCTATCGATAGGAAAACCCTAGTGACATGCCATTTGTTCAAGTTTGGGTTTTATTTGAAGCGTCAATTATCCAGTTGTTATTGGCTCCCAATCAAGGCCGCCCACGCGCGGGGAGACCCCGCGGCCGCGCGCCCGGACACGTCGGAGCCTCGGATCGAGTCGACTCATGTCGACTCCACCGCTTAGCATTCTGTTGCCTCATAAAAATTCAAAATTCAAAAGTGGAGCAGTACAGAAACAAAACGGAGCGAATAATTCGTCCAATCAGACTGCCCGAAATAGATATATTGTTTCGACTGCTCCGTTCTGATCTACGCTCGTTCTACTCGAGCTAAAACGTACCGCAACAGTTTTGGATAACTTGGGCAAGGTCAGTAAATACAAACATTAATCATAACTCGTTTATTACAAAAATAGTATTTCTTACGTAAAAAACATCAACAATACATCAACTATTACCTTATAAGTCCCCTGTTCAGAAATAAAGATTATTCATTTTTTAATTGTTATTTCTGAACTCGCAACTGGCTACTCAAACTACACTAACTACATTTACTCTACTTACAAATAACTTCACCGACTCGTCCGTACTTCAATAAATCGATACATAATAATAAGGCCCCTTTCGATACATGATTAAGATAAATGATAAGAGTGGCGCGATCGCAGCGCCAAGTTCGACACACGTCTCACGTATCGAGCGAAACAGCTAAGCTATACTTAAATACTTTTACGAATAACGATTGTGATAAAAATAAATATTTCTCCTGGATATTTAACTATGTTAACGTGTCCTGCATGTAATGTGAGCTTTACCGACGGCGTGAAGTGCGGTGGCTGTCTATCGGTATTTTGTTTCGGTTGTGCGCATATTACGGAAGCTAACTACAGAAAGCTAACTTCAATCCGCGTGGCCCAATTACGTTGTGCAAAGTGCAAAAACCTTCCTCGTCAACAACAAACATCTGAAGCTAGTTTCAACATGAGTGCATTGAGTATTAAAAACGCATCTTCAGATGCTGAGCTACCTCTTGCACAGATATTGGCGAGTATCAACGAGAAACTCGCCGTCCTACCCACTATCACCGAGGAAATCACGATGCTCAAGGAAAACTTCACGTCGTTCCAGAAATCACTTGATAACTTATCCACAAACGTGCAAAATCTATCTATTGAGACTAACATAGTCAAGGAACGTATCGATGTTTTAGAAAATCGTGATATCTTATCCAGCAATCATCTTTCTGAAATAGAGGGTAATCTGCTACAACTTCAGATCGATATAAACAACAAGGAACAATGGCTTCGCCAAAATAACGTCGAGATTAAAGGAATACCTATGAAGAAAGATGAAAACCTGCTCAATATTTTATCCAAGCTTGGCTCGGTGTTTACTATGAATATCTCACTATGCGATGTCAATTTCGTGTCTCGCGTTCGTTCCCGGATCAACTCTGATAAATCGATAATTGCTTGCTTCACAAATAGGTATTTGAAAGAAAATCTTGTAGCAGCGGCACGCAAGAACAAAACGTTATCGTCAGCTGACCTTGGCTTCGACGAAGATAGAAGAGTCTACATTAACGATCACCTAACCCCTCAAAACAAGGATCTGTTGAAAAAATGCAAGGTTATGGCGAAAGAGAACAATGTTCAATATGTTTGGGTCAGGAACTGCAAAATCTTTGCTCGGAAGTCGGACACCAGCCCAATTATCAACGTATCAAGTGAAGTCGATTTGTGTAAACTTACCCCTAAGCAAGGCACAAATGGTTCAAAGTGACTTTGTTTTGATATACTTGTTTGTTTACTTATTTTTCATAATAACCTATTTTTGTTTGTGATTAGTGCTAAACGTTACTTTACTTCAATACATGAAAGTTTATCCTGCTTGGTGATTCCTTTTGTTTACCTAAGGAGTTTATTAACTTATAAACATGGAATAAAACCGATCATTACATTAGGTGATTACTATATTTACGATAACTATCCAATAACATTATACTTTTTAAACCGAATATTTGCCGTGTATACCTTTCAATTGAAAGCTACATTACTTAAACCACTTTCCAAATCGTGTAATTATATACATGAATTATGCCGTTGCATTCGAAGTAATCATAACGCACTAATTCCTATTGCTTTTATGGTTGCACTCAGTTTTGTTAATCTATCACGATCTACAGTGATCAGCTGTTTTACACTCCCGTGTCGTCTACCTCTTATATCTATAGCTATAGCGGCTGTATACGAGCTGCGCCGCCTCCGCGTAAGTTGTAACTCGTTATATGGTTATGATGACGCACCTTGTTTACGCTTCAAACTTCTTTTGACACGTTCGCAATCCCTTTCATTTATTATCTTTAATAAGTCCATAATTTTTTACTTATTTATAACTTAATGTCGCTTAACTTATATTATCAAAATGTAAGGGGATTGCGAACTAAAACAGAGACATTTAGAAGGAGCGTCGACTTGGGTGGGCATGATATTATTATTTTAACAGAAACGTGGCTGACAGACGGAATTTTTGACAGTGAATTATTTAGTGATACTTATGCGGTGTGGCGGCGCGACCGTGTCTATGCGCGCACGCAGCAAACTCGTGGGGGCGGCGTACTTATAGCTGTGCGTAGGTATCTAAGTGCTGTCGAAAGACCGGAATGGTGTTCCTCTGCTGAGGACTGCTGGGTTACAATATCCTTGCAAACTAATGCTCATAATTCTAATGCATCGAAATTACACTTGGGTTGTCTATATCTCTGTAATGAAGGTGGTAATGGCTTTTCATTTGTTCAGCAACTAATAAATTTCGGTCAGAAAGTCTTTCAGATAACTACGGAATATCCCAATGATAAGGTTTTAATAGTTGGGGACTTCAATATGAGCGATATCGATTGGAGATATAACGCCGACACTGAAAATTATGAACCTCTTACGTCACTTGTTGAAAAGCACGCTGAATTATTAAACATTTTTCATACTTGTAATCTCCATCAATTCAATGGCGTAGTAAATGTCCAAAATAGAATACTTGATCTGGTGCTGGCCAACGTAAACGAAACGGTTACCGTGTATGCCTGTGCTGACCCTCTAATAAAGGAAGATGTGTATCATCCCGCGCTCCTCATTAAAGTGGCTAACACTAGTATCGAATATTTGCCCACCCGCCCCCGAACTAGATTCATGTACGATAAAGCTGACTTTTCGCTATTTACGGCCGAACTCGATAGTCACGACTGGAAAAAACTCTCTGCAGGTACAGTTGACGATGCATTATCCACCCTTATTACAATAATATGTGATATAAGAGACAGAGTAGTTCCTCAAAGAGAATCTAAAAGCAATACTTTTCCAGTCTGGTACTCACCTGCACTTAGAAAGATTCTGAAAGAAAAAATGAAATATCACCGGAAGGCAAAGACGTACAATAACCTCGCCGACAGAAACGCCTTCAATATTCTTCGTGATAGGGCAAGCGCTGTTGAAAACACCTGCTATAACCAATATATTAGGCATGTTGAATGGTCTATTCGTTCTAACCCTAAAGCGTTTTGGGCGTATTTAAAAACTAGACAGCAGAATAATGCCTATCCAAAAACATTAACTTACGGTTCTAAAGTAGTGACCTCCGGTAGCAATATCTGCAATGCTTTCTCAGTTTATTTTAGTTCTACCTATCTTAGCCATGATCAAGTATCTCCTGGTGATGATATAACCTATAACTCAGCCATGTCGTCTGGTACGGGACTAGGGAATATTGAAATAAATGATTCTTTCGTTTTTCGCTTGTTCAAATCACTAGACACCAATAAATCTGCTGGCCCTGATTCCATTCATCCAGCACTAGTTGTAGGGTGTGCGAAGAGTCTGGTTAGTCCGTTATGTATACTGTTTGAAAGGTCTTTGTCAGAAGGTATTATGCCACTCCAGTGGAAGACAGCATTTATTACGCCGATCCACAAGAAAGGGCCTAAGCGTAAAGTTGAAAACTATAGGCCAATCTCAAAACTATGTATCTTTGCAAAGGTTTTTGAGAAAATAATCCACGACCAAGTTTATAAGGCTCTTATACCTACCTTCAGTCTCAGGCAGCATGGATTCCTGCCAGGCAGATCAACGACTTCTAATCTTTTGCTTTTTATAGACCATGTTACATCAGGTATGGAACGTGCGGGCCAGGTAGATGCTGTTTATACAGACTACAGCAAAGCCTTCGACCGCATCGACCATGCTATACTCCTACGTAAATTAGCAGTGGCAGGAATTCATGGTGACCTTTATAGATGGTTTTCTTCTTATGTCCAGAATAGGTCTCAATGTGTTGTACTGAATGGATTCACTTCTACTCCACTCCTGATTCCCTCGGGTGTCCCACAAGGCTCTATACTTGGACCCTTGCTTTTTATTATATTTATATCAGATATTGACAATTGTTTCCATCATTCAAATATACTATTATTCGCAGATGATATGAAGATTTTTAAGCCAATTAAGTCCCTACAAGATGTAAAATTGATGCAAGATGATATTGATAGGTTAACCCAGTATTGCACAGTCAATAAGCTAGACCTGAACATTGAGAAATGTGTTAGTATAACCTTTACTCGTAAAAAATCTCCAACATTGTTTAACTATACTATAAATGATACTAGTCTTGTAAGAGTCAGCGAAATAAATGACTTAGGTGTAACGCTTGACAGTAAACTTACGTTCAACCAGCATTTCACAAAAGTTCTAGCCAAAGCAACCAGGGCGCTAGGTTTTATCTATCGTGTCTCAAAAAATTTTAAATCTGCTAAAACTATAAAAATCTTGTATTGTGCATTGGTGCGCAGTCACCTAGAATACTGTTCGCAAGTTTGGAACCCCACATATGTCACATATATAGATATGATCGAAATGATTCAACGTAAATTCATGTCGTATTTAAACCGAAGATTTAAAACAAATCTTGATAGTTACTTAGATAGATGTAAACATTATCATCTACTGCCCCTTAGTGAGCGTCGCGAAGCGGCCGATCTGATGCTATTGGGCAAACTTTTCTCAGGCATTCTAGATGTGCCTGAACTGCTATCGTGTATAGGTCTCCGGGTTCCTTCTTCAAGACCATCTCGTCACGGAAAGTTTCTGAAACTGAGTGCATCTGATTCCTTCTTAAATTACCGGCAACATTCGTTTACTCATCGTGTTTGTAAAACTTTTAATAGTAATTACACTATGGAATTAGATATGTTTTTGAGTAAACCACAGCATTTTAAAAATCTCATCAATAAAAAGTTTTTTGGTAACTCCAAGGAAGCATCGAGTAGTAGTAGTAGTAATCAGTGAATTATTTTTAAACAATACATTGTTCTGTTTAGCACTATTCAATTTTGTTAAAACTTATTATGTAAGCACCTAAGGTTAACTCTTTTACTGTGATTTTTGTTCACAATATTGTTGTTCAGTACTCGTATTTGTTTGCTTAGTTGTTCGATAGTTCTTTGTAACGTACTCATACAATATTATGTTTAGGTGAAAACTTGTAATTGGCCTTAGTTATCACAGATTGTAAAATTTATATAGGGGCATGAAGGCTGTTAGTTTTCCGAATATAAATAAAATAAAATAAAAATAAAATAAATACATTACATATATATTTACAAGTTAAATTACTCTCCGGGTTCATGTCAGGTGTTGTTTTAAGATGTCCATCGTGTTTAATTTTTAAACATATAAATTATTAATGCTACATACTCCGAGTAGAAGTTGCGTCATACCAGGGCGAGCGTCCCGCGTGGTCAGATCCACTAGATCATAAGGGTGCGTTTCCACTCGAACGCAGCGGGGAAGGGAAGGTTAGGCTTATGTTCGTTCGAGCGTTAATTGGTCTCCGTTACCCTTCGCGCAACTTCGTTCGAAAGGAATCGCGCCCTAACTTTATAAATCGATAATTTGTATAATGAGAACTCGAAGTCAGAATATAAACGTCGGTGCCGTATTCTCAAACCTTATGCTCGAGCCATACCTACGGCACGAGTCGACGGTAGGTCGATTAGAGGAGGGTTTCTTAAACTATTTGTGGTCGCGAACAATTTTCAAAATTAAATAAAACTCCTTTTAAACAGGATTTCAGTTGTACAATTGAAAACGTGAGGCTTTGTAGACTCAATAAATAATATTAGGCACTTAAAAATATATTATGTAGCCGCGAAACCATAGCACTCGTAAAACGGAGAGTTTAAGAAACCCTGGTTTGGGGGAGGCCAGGCCCGAGGCCGCGGCTCACCCGGGCTGCTCGCCGTCCGACTCGTTGTTCTCCTCCGCCTCCTCCTCCGCCTCTTGCCCTCCTGCGCGAACAAGGGCAACGATCAAATACACGATACTTTGTCTCTTATGCGCGAAATTGACTACCAATACAAATGCAGAAGTTAATTGGTCTTACTTTAAATTCAGTTCTAGACCAAGAAGCACAACTTAGCTTTATTTTTCTCACTTCAAAGTAAGAGCAAGACAGCAGTCAACTACTGCAACTTTTATTGCTAGTCATTCTCACTTTACAGTCCGGGTTACGTCGGTAGGTGTTAAGCGGTAGGTTCTACAAAATGCAGAAACGACAACGGTGAGTTGAGAATGCCCTTTTGCTATTGTTTCAACTTAAAACTAAGCAGTTAACATTTTATTTTGAAGTATGACATTTTTTTAAACGGGGCGTTAAAATTGAACTGGATGGATTAATTCGGGCGATTTTAAAGGCCACGCAAAGGGGCTGCCGAGGCCATTCCAGCAAGGTTAAAATGTCTCTTTTGAGATGGGGTCAGTTAAGTGTGGGAAATTGTTCGGCAGCGTGCGACTCACGGTTGCGGCGCGTGTAGTGGCGGCGCGCGGGCAGCGGGCGCTCGTCGGCCGCGTCGGCCAGCAGCGAGCCGCGGTACGTCTGCAGCGGCGCCCACTCCTCGCCCCAGCCCGCGCCCGCCGAGATCTTCGCGTCCAGGAACTGCGACACACGCACATCTTTCTCTTGACCACTGAATACATATTAAGCTGACGACGAGGTTGACCTAACGAGGTTGCCTCCGAACCCCGGTTTGATCCCCATTCCCCGGTATTGACTTAATATTTATCTACGATGCCGATTGTTCGTTTTTCAGTCTTTCATGTTTTCTATGAATTGAAGTACTAGGGGATGCCCGCCACTTCGTACTCGTGAACATACGTTTCCCGTCATTACCCCTTTTCTTAACATTGAGGACTTACGAAAAAAAAAACAAACCTTAGTGCACCTTAGGGTACCAAATTTCAAGTCCCTACGTCAATTTTGGTTGTGCGTTGTCCGTCACTCGATAAGTCAGTCTCGGACAAATTTAATACATACAGAAGGTTGTGTACCTTGAGCACGTGTCGCTTGTCCTGGCGTAGCAGCTTGTTGGAGAGCTCGGCGAGCGGCTCCAGGAACAGCAGGTGTCGCGGCGAGAGCGCAGCGAAGGCCACGCCGGCGCGGTGCAGCGCCGTCAGCGCCTCGCGGTTCTTCACAGCGTCCAGCCCGAACATCACCGAGAATCGTTTTGCCAGCTCCTGTAACCATCGTTTCCAGGATTATAGACACTGCACCATGCAGGTGTAGAGCGCCTGCATCGCTAGCTCCATCGTCAGCGCGCAGGACAGCTTGTTGATCTCGCGCGCCTTCGACAATAGTGATGGACAGACTCGTACCTTGAGCTCGACCAGCTCGGGCAGCTGCCGGTGCGGTGCGGTGTGCCGCTGCAGCATGCAGGTGTAGAGCGCCTGCATCGCTAGCTCCATCGTCAGCGCGCAGGACAGCTTGTTGATCTCGCGCGCCTTCGACAGCGTCGCTTTGATGATATCGCCATAGTCATTGTAGCACTGCACACGAAAAAAACTCATTGAAATTGACAATTGAGCATTTTATTTTTTTATTTACTACCACCAATAACCTACCATTTCGTGTGTGCAATTGGCACAAATCATTCCAGTTCTTTTCAGCGAGAATTATAAATCTTTAAAACACTTTTATGTCGTAATCAGAGATTTAGGTCGGGAGATCTTACAGGTCATGTTAGGACCCGCCGAGGCCAACCCTATACATAAACCCGAAACTATATTTTTTTGCAGTGTTCGATGTGAGTGTGTGCGCACCTTGATGTAGTGCTTGAAGACGTCGGCGGCGCGGCGGATGGGCGTGACGTTGTACACGATGAGCTTGCAGTAGGCGGCCAGGAAGTTGCGCCGCTTGTGTAGTTCCTCGATACGCCGCTCGTCTTGACCGTCTGCAACACACCACGAGTCAGCGCCCGCTCCGTCACCGGCGGCGAGGGTTACGCTTGCACACGAATTAGTGCTCGACCCGGATTGCATCAGTGGCGTAACATTACGTGTCGTGGGCTATATCATAGATTTACATTCGTCTCAAGTGTAAACCTCGCTTATTGTAATATAAGTAAGAAATATATAAAAAAAGAATGTCAAAATAAATGATCAGCTAAATCACCACCAATGAGAATGCCCTCGCCGCCCACCGCGACAGGCTACGCCTAGGTTAGTCATGCACGCTAAGACTACGAGCGCCGGCGCGATGCACTAAACTTAGTAAAAGCCTTTGAAAATGTTACCCTCGTGCCGAGATACGACCAGTCCTACGATCACAGCGACGACGACGCAACTAAAACTCGAGTACACGCACAAAACATGCACAAATCATAACAAAACTGTGTTAATAATGGACGTGTCCGAGACCGCGAGCGAAGCCGGCGCCGCGCGCCCTCGCCGTCGATCCCGGACGTGACAAGCGGCGCGACCATTTTCCCTTAGTAATGTTACGTGCGACGCGACGCGCGACTCGCTCCGAGCGCGCAAGAGACAAAAATATGCATTATTGCCGCGGCGGCGACCACCGCCCGACCGTCCCGCCTCCACACAAACGTATACACGGCGCGAGCGGCGCGGCCACCGCCCGCCGACGCGTGGAGGCCTGCCGGCCGCGTCGCGCCGGGGGTGTCCGGCCATTACTAAGGTAAAATACGTCGGGAGATGCGAGCGAGTGCAGCTTACCGGAGAACCGCGACGCGCCGCGACACGCCCCGCGCGACATGCAACCAAACACGCTCCGTTATGGCGGCGCGGCCACGCCCGGCCGTCCCGGGGTCGCGCGACTACTCCCGCACCGGCCGGCGGCGGCCGGGCGCGGCCAGCGCATATCACGCCATACTTCGTCACTTCCCTTACACTTCTTCAACGAAAATAATGCATATTTTTTCTCCTTGATCGTTTATCGGGTCCCGATGCCCGAGGCGCAACTTTACCTTTTATTGTAATGCCATTACTTGCTGCGCGCCGATTTAATGCCGAGGCGACGATAGCAAATAATCGCACTAGCAGTACAAAAATGATTGGACATACACAGTTACAGAAGATCCCGACGAAATTAAACAAACGACCCGTTCACATACAAGAATTTAAAAAAAGCCAGCACGTGATGTCAGAGTGACGACGGCCCCGTGTCGTCGTGCGCGAGCGACTCGAGCCCGCGCCCGCCCTGGCTTCACGTTTAGACACGAGTGAACGGAAAGCCGTCAAAGTTCCTTCACAATGCTTATTTCTGGTTGACCTTCACACTTTTACTTCATTTCCAAAATCTACCAATACTCACAACATACTCATACTAAACGGCAAAGTGCATGTGAAGTCGCAGTCAGTTGACGTGGGCTAAGATGGAAACAAAACCGAACGAACCAATTTACCATTATTTTATTACTTCATAATCACGTAACAGGTACATTCGAGGATCATGCATATAAATTATTAAAAAGACCTCTCTTAAATGTTTGATAATTACTTTTATATTAAGAAGTCAAAGTGTACATAACTATTACTTGAAGTTATTTTAAGTTAAACACACTCGATGTAAAATTTGGGTTATGTGTCAGTCAGTCAGTACATATTTGTTCACACATTTGCCCATTCCAATTGACAATTCGACTTTATGTAGCAGTAGGTACTTCACACAAACCAAACATCCCCTTCCGGTAAATAAAAGAAGCATCCATGGATTTTGCCGTAGGCGAATATTTGCTGTCCGTTGAAGATATCCAGTCAGTCAAGACCATATCATTAGCACAACTATTGGCTAACTTACATGTACTTAACTCGATCAATATTGTCTTTAATGGGAAAAAGTAGATTTAGTTTTTCTATGAGTACATTTTTTTTATTAATTATGAGTTACACTTTTATGAACTGAGCTCTTTTATTTCTTTTATAAAATAGAAAATAAACATTAATTTAGCCGGCTAAAAAACGTTTATCCAGTAGGTTCTCCATTACATGCATGCCTTCACCCGTGAAAACCATTATCAAAACCGACATTCCTTTCAGTGCAGTAAAATGTAAAATAAGAAAGTAATACTCGACGCATCACCCAAGTACTCGGCCGGTCGGAAGGGGAACTGTTGCGCGTCGATCTCGCACACGGCGTATTTATTTATATTCATTGCGTTTGCGCTGTAGTTCTGACATTCAAATGTTGAAAATGCCATATGCGTCGCTGCTATGGTCAATTTAATTTAGTAGTAAAACCAAGATAGTAAGATCCTGCAGAGCGTCTTCCGGGGTATGATTGCCACGCTGCTCTACATATTTTAAATAAATATAGTCTGTCTAATGAAAGCTGAACCTGGATTTTTCTTGGCTGACGAGTCTGGCAACACTATTTAATATGACGTTTGGACTTTGTTGTTGTTAAAACTTGTCAATTCGAGATCTAAATTGATAAAAATACGGAGTAATCATGCCGTCGACGATAAGAGGCGGAGTCCGGGAGATTCTGTATACTATTATACAGAAGTACAAAGAAAAACAAGAAGAAAGAAAAGCATTATTGATGCAAAAAATTAATTGTTTAGTTACGGTGACCAAATTTATAGGTTAGTACGGCTTTAGTACGGCATGTTCATTTTGATACTTCTTATTTCTCTATGTGCAATCCTAAGTTTAATTTACCTTTTTCTGTCTATTATACGATGAGATTAAGAAATTAAACGAAATTAAATTCGTTTCAGAAAACCTGGACGTGCACGTTGACAAAAGTGTGCTGGAAAACGTAAAGCAGCTGAAAGAGGTTGAGGAAACTGAGTTAGCCTGCCAGACTCAGACGAAATATTTGGAAGAAGTATCTTCAATGACCGGTAATTACTAAAATTATCATTGTCTTTCCCTATATAATAGGTGTAGGTACCTATTGTCTGTCCCTATATCATGTTGAATCTCTTAGCATTCACAATTTTATTAAATTAATTTAATAGACAGATGATTAATGTAACTGACACTCATAGTTTCAATAAAACAATAAGGAGGTGTTTAGTTAAAAGATATCATAAACATATTATTTGATATGTATTTTCTGTGTGCGGAGCAAACAGCATTTTGTTGTTTATGAACCAAATGTACACTGTACAGTCGATTTCATAAATATGTGTACACTTTAGAACCTTATCTATTTATTTAATGTCATTTTTGATCGGCCAGATATAAAAGATGTTCGGGTTATATGAGTCTTCCTTGTTCTTAAACCGTTGCGATTAGAACCTCACCGATGCAATTTCATTTCACCTAAACCCAAATGTTTTTAGGGCTGTCGGACTGTACAATGGGGCTGTACTGCGCAACCACACAATGTATTTCTAAATGGTGTTCTGTTTATTTAACACTTTCTTTCTTCTTACAGATATCAGTGTTTCATCTTTAAAAAGAATAAGTAATGAGGGAAAATTAAACAACGGTGTCTTTAGTACTCCCGGAAAAAAGAGACCTCACAAGGCCGGTGTTGTCAGTGGGGTCCTGTCTGTTCACGCTTGCAAGAACCTGTTTTCCAGTTAGTTATTTTAGTTATCGTTCCTGACGTAGAGACCTCGTCATGTTGTTCTCCTAGTCACTATTTTTAATTTACTCAATGTTATTGAGCGTACATTTGTAACGACTAAGTTTGTGTTGTTAGAAATAATTATTAATTACTTTACTACCTTGTAATGTTACTTTTAAGAATAATTGTATTTTATGATTGGAAAAAATGATCTGCTGGAGTTTCTTGCGGCGCTTCTTCTCCAAGATATAATTGTCGTTAGATAGAGGTGTAAGGGTGATGAGAATAATGTTACCTCTAATTACTTTATTAAAAAGGTTGAATATAATATTCCTCATCATCATTGTTTTATTATGCTGTGTGCGACACAGACGAAAACCTCTCGTATCAATGAAATCTATCAACAGCACGACTAGCACAAGTTGCTCGTGACTTGTTTGTCGCTCGGATCTCCCTTACTATCTAGTCTGTTACGATAGAGACGCACAGAGCGACAAGCGAGAAAATACAACTTGTGCTACACGTGCAGATCACTATATTTTCATGTCAAATATATTTCGAAAAACCAAATGTGCTCCAGTCACTGTCATCGTATTTTACCTAAAGTGCTTTTCATCAAAATATAGCGCTCGTAATAATATATATGAAAATATAGTACGCGTTTCCTCTTCCTTTGTGCCCACCAAAATAAATAAAATAATAAAAGTATCAATATCGTTTATTCCTTCATTGATCGGTAATACCATATCAAGATTTTTTGAATTTGCCGCTTTTTCCCAGGTTCAGCTTTCATTAGACAGACTCTACCCAATTTAATTAATTAAATTTCCGAGTGAATAGATTATTAATTTTATTGATACAATTTTCATCAAGCACGAAATAGTTATCGATTCATCCGTAAAATTAGTAATGAAAATAAACGAGGAGCCGCAGCGCCGAGTGAAGTGCCACTGCCTTCTGCTATACGAGTAGAAAGATATGCATTATGTATACTGAAAGTGGAAAACATTTGGAGTGTTATTCATAGAACTCGTTTTCAGTGTGGCTTCTCAATAATAATAAGTGACTATTCAATAGAGACGGTCTTTTAGGCGAGATGGAAAATTAAATATACACCGATTGGGGAAAATTCGATAGCGCTACAATGTACGCTGTCAGATTCAGTCGCGGTTAATGACGTTAATAAGTTGTTACTAGATGTCGTTAGTAGTCGCGAGTGTCGTTGCGTGTGGTGTGTCGTGTGTAGGGCGGTACCGTAGTTGTGGTGCACGAAGACGAACTCCTGGATGAAGGTGTTGAGCAGGTCGCACAGCTCGTTGTCGGGCTCCAGCACCAGCTCCTTGAGCGCGGGCGGCGCGCTCGGCCGCGCGCCCAGCTGTTCCGCGAAGAAGATCAGCAGGTCGCACAGGGACGTGTAGGCCTGCGGTCGAGCGAACATGACCACTAATATTACTATCGAAGGTTGAACTTTTGTGGCAAGAAAAGGCTGACGAGCAAACAGGTCAACTGACGGTAAATGGGATTCGAAACTTCAAGATTTGAAGAATTAGAATAAGATTTTGATCGGTTGTTTCCATTGTAATAAAATAATAAACGGTCGGTAAGAGGGGATGGGCCGGTGTTGGTGTGTTGGTGTGTTGGTGTGTCGGGTGCTCACACCTCTTCCCGGAGCGTGGGCTCGACGCCGTGCGCGACGACGTCCTTGCAGAGCGCGACGTACGCGCGCAGCCGCTCGCGCAGCGCGCCCGCCGCGCCCGCGCCCGCGCCGCGCTCCTCCAGCTCGTGCAGCGACCACAGCAGCGAGTAGAACAGGCAGCGCACCACGAACACCAGCGCCTGCCGACGCGCAACCGGTACGATACACAACACCGCGAGCGGCACAACACCACTGATATTATACAGGGCGTTCGGCACATGGACCGTCTTATTTTTGGGGTGAAATTTATTTTTTCGCCCTTGGACCTTAGGCCATGAGGGTCACGGTTTTGGAGATATGTTTTTTTTAATGTTTTAAAAAAAATCCGAATTTCCGCCTTCAAACGTTCGTAACTTTTTTATTAATGCATGTATAAAGTATTTAATACTTGTTAATGCATGCTTGTTCAAATAATTATAGTCTCTATACTTATTGATAATCTCAAAGGGACATACGAGGTTCTTCATTTCACAAAAATACTGTGTGAAAAAAATCCAACTTTGAAATTCAATTATTAAAAATCTAACTACAATTTCGAGGATCTTTTTTTAACTCTCTAGCTAATAATCTTTTTAACGATGTGCTACACATTAATAAAAAAAAAATCTAAGTCACATTACGGGGTTATTCCGTCAAAAGAGTAAAAATTGTTATCAATTACCGAATATTTTAATGATCGTTTAATTTTGAAAAGATGATTACGCAAATGTAACTTTATTTCATACTTAACGTTTAAGTCTACTAATTTTATACAAACTATTCCTTAAGCACGCCCGACATATCTTTCTTACTTGAACAGTTACGGTAGCTAGCTGCATTTCGGCTTTCGTAGTCATAAAACTGGGTTTAACCTAGCTCTTTAGCCCGTCCCCAGACATAAAAGTCTAACGGCGTTAGGTCTAGAGACCGTGTGGGCCAAGATATCGGGCCGCTTCTGCCTATCCACGAGTTAAGAAAGGAGTTATCCAGATGCTCCCGAACTTCTCTTTGAAAATGTGATAGCCAACCGTCGTGCTGAAAAACAATCGGGACGTCTTCATTTATTACGGTAACTTCTATTGAAAGCTCTGGCAACGCATTTTGTAATAATCCCAAATAAGCAGGCGCAGATAATCGATTCGGAAAGTAATATTGTCCTATGAGATGCCTGCAAAAGTAGTTCACCATTAGAAAAAAAAACTACAGGCGAAGATAAGGAGGTTTCAGCATTTTATTCAACCAGCCAGTCCGAAAAGGTTCCGATGCGTTGCAAATAAATTGGGTTTACTTGCTAATTTCTAACAATTTCCGATTTATTGACGGAATATGCCCGTAATTTGACAGATTTATTTCTTATTAATGTGTAGCACATCGTTAAAAAGGTCATTAGCTAGAGAAGTTTAAAAAAAAAACCTCAATATTGTATTTAGTTTTTAATAATTGAATTTCGTAGTTGGTTTTTTTCCACACAAGCAGTAATTTTGTGTAATATAAACCTCGTACTTCGCTTTAGGACTATCAATAAAACTATTATTATTTGAACGAGTATGTATTAACAAGGATTAAATATAATTTGTTTTTTTTTGTTACATGCTTTAATAAAATTGTTACGAACGTTTAAAGGTGGAATTTCGTAAAATATGACAAAATATATCTAAAAATCATATCTCCAAAACCATGACCCTTATGGCCCAAAGTCCAAGGGCGAAAAGTTGATAAATAACTACAACAATATCTCAAAAAAAATTGACGGTCCATGTGCCGAACACTCTGTATACACACCTGCGCCGGCATGTCGGTCTGCTTGAGGCACTTGGGCAGGTCCTCGAACAGCGAGTCCCAGATATTGGTGTCGTTGAGGTCGTGGCACATGTACATGATGGACACCTTGCGCAGCGAGTTCACCACGTTGAAGATCTCGTCCGCGTCCGGCTCCTCGCCCTGACAAAACACAATCACTGTTCATTCATAAATTCACTCGCTTTTTAATATTAGCAAAAGTAGACGTGAAAATATTGTACGGTTGTTGTTGCAGGTGGCCTGGTCAGATGTGAACCAGCCTACGAAGCTAATCCGAGTTCAGGTTTACAGTGTAGTAATAATAATGAACGGGTGTTGTGTGCACTGACCCCTTCGACGAGCGAGCGGTAGTCGTCGATGGCCTCCTTGTACCGGTTGACGCACATGTCGGTGATGGTGGCGCGCGCCACGACGCACTGCCGGTTGGCGGCGCACTGCGCGCCGCACAGGTACTCCAGCGTGCGCCCGCACGTCTCCAGCACCTCCGCCTCCGTCTGGACCTGCACGATGTCGCGCAGCTTGTTCAGGAGCAGCGTCAGGTTAGCCTACGGGAAAGTTTATGTTCCGGTTTATGATCACACTTTTATTGGTTTTCTAGCACTGTGGGAGCCGCGACTCATAATGTGACGCAACAGTCGCAGTTCGAAATACAGTGTTTTGCAGGTGGTCCGACGGCTGAAAACGGCAGTAGTTGGGGCCAATTGGAACATTTTTGCCTCAGTAGGTAGTTTTATGTAACATTTTCTTTCTAAATTGAAATAAAGTTAATGATTACACGATAGCCGTGGGTAAATTTTTTAAGGAATTTAAAAACCTTTTTATAAGATTTCGTAGGTGATCAAGTAAGACACGCCATTTTGCCGGATCTTACTGCACACGGACGTCGACGAAAGAAACATAAAAAAGAGATCCATTGGATCGAAGAGTCGAGGTTTACCCGGGAGGGAATTTTTAACCAACAAACTACATCATTGGGCCCCTAAAGTCGAGAATCCACATTTAGTCAGACCGGTATCATTCCAAACAAAGTTTAGTGTTAAAGTTTAGGCAGGCGTGATTGGAAGATACCTAATCGGACCTCAATATTTGCCGGATTTCCAAATTTTTATAAGTTAATCTCCCAGAGGTACTGAGCGGCATTTCAATATTCGACGAAGACAAACCAATGGTATTCCAGAACGATGGTTGTCCGGCATACCACAGGCGAACTGTACGAGAATACTGGACAATGCATTTCTTAATGCATGGATTGCAAGAACTGGCTCTATCGCGTGGCCGGCAACATCCCCTGACTTAACTCCTTTAGATTTTTATGTTTGGGGGCGTGTTAAAGAACTCGCATACCAATGTGAAATTCTAACTAAAGCAGACTAAGTAAAGAAAAACAATTATGCATTCATAATTATGAAACAGGAGATGCAGCGTCGTACCACCACCGTGGAAATGCGACGAAGATGTAGGGCATGTATTAGACAAAGAGAATTTGAGCAAAAGGCCGTGCCAGGATAAGCTAAGTGATTCTGCCCTCCTCGAGTTTGCGGCTCGCTGACCGCGCAAGAGGACCAGGGTCCGTTACCTCCTGGCGGTGCGTGGTGTAGAGCTCGGGGTCGAAGTACTGCGGGATGGCGACGAGGTTGGCGAGCTTGTCGGGGTCGGCCCCGAACTTGTCGAGCAGCGCCGGCAGCGCGCCCACGAAGTGCGCCGTGAGCCGCGCGCGCTCGTCGCCCGCCGCGCGCGCCTGCTCGCGGCTGGCCGGGGCTCCGCGCCGTGCTGCGCCGCGCCCTACCGGCGGCTCACCTGTCGACGCTTGCCGCACGCAGCATACCTGAACAAAACACATCATCATCATCACATCAGCCGAAAGACGTCCACTGCTGAGCATAGGCCTCTCCCGAGGTTTGCTCTAAAAACCGGTCTTATACCGCTTGCATCCATAGGTTTCCCGCAACATGACATGACATGAACGCTGCCGCGGTGCTCCTATTTCTAGGTAGTTTGGCCCTCCGGGCCAACTGTAAATCTAACATAACCTAAACCTACCTACGATTCCACATATAACCAAACCTGAATATTTGTAAATATCATGTTTTGCGAATATCATGTTTGCTAGTATGATAATATGTGTATACCTATGATGTTTTGCTAGTAAGGACCGTATTGGAAAGAAAGTAGACAACTTTAGGCATCTCTAAAAACTGCCAAAAAAATGGAATACGCATTAACGTCATATAAAGTACACACCATATTTCTAATTACACCCTCTAACTTTAACGCACCTCTTTCCCTTTCTCGTAATCCTTCCTTTATCGCACATTTTTGGATCTTCGATCCGAACATTTTGATAGGTGACCTTTATATTTGTCGTTTTCGTAATCACTTAAGATTCGTTACATCGTTATATATTTTTAATTTATTTAATATTTTCGGGTAAGCAGAAATATTGTTGTAAAAAAAATGTTATTGGAAAGGTTGAATCATTCAAAGTCATTCGTTGTTCGATATTAAGTCGGTCATTTTAGACTGACAACACTGACGGTTGTGTCAATCATTTATTGTATTTTTAAGATAATTTCTACCGTCAAGTGGCGGTAGTTAGTAGTTTTCTTTGTTCGTTTGTTTTATTTGTCTTGTAAAGTAAACTTGTAAAGTTCTCGGCAAGTTGTAGTAAGGTTTGCGATAGTGTTTGTGTTGTGTTGTTTGTTCGCCATGAGCACACGTGGAAAAGATACGAGCATGGCCGAGATAGCGGATCCTTTGGTCATCGCGAAGGACTACGCAATGATGAGGTTAGAGTATCTTTCTATGCAGGACGAAACTGAGTTGGCATTGTGCACCGAAGCAGATCTTTTGTCATTAGCGAATAGTTTTCACGAGGCACAGATGAAAATCTTGGTTTCAATTCCGCGAAGCGAGCGTTGGGAAGAGTGATATTTGACACCAAGATGAGGGCTGTTAAGGCGCGTATTAATGTAAAACATACCGCTGGTGCCGCGTTGCCACATTCCAATCTACCTAAGCTGCCAAAAATTTGCATAAAACAGTTCCGATGGCAAGATAGATAGTTAGATAACATATATTCAACTCTTCAATTCGTTGGTTCATGAGCGTACAGACTTAGCAGACGTAGAACAGTTACATTATTTGCTGTCGAGTGTGCTGAACGAGGTTACTTGATTGTGCTAGCGCTTGTAATTTCATAACGGAAGCAAATGTCAAAAAACTTGGTCTTAAAATTAAATATGAAAGGGATGCCGTTAATGGCATAGGCCAGGCGGTCGTTGAACCTGCGGGCACGTTGTCGTGTAGTATTTCACCCAGTACTGCTGAAAAAAAAAAATTTTTTTTCCAGGTGATCATGGCAACAGCCTTTAACACCATTTTCGGATGGATTTTAATTGGCGGTTGTGCTACGGGAGACTGTCGCTCTCGTCGTGACCACTGCCACGTGATCACGAACTCCCTATCCTTGGACGACTCGATCAAGAGATTTTGGGAATTAGAACAAGTCATGTCACCGAGTGCCGCCATCTTGTCGAAGGAAGATCAGCTGTGCGAGCAATATTTTGTCGCTAATTTTCGTCGCACGGAAGAAGGCAGATTCGTCGTTCCGCTACCTTTCACTGATCCTTCCAACAAGCATTCTTTCTCTGGGTCTCGTGCTATCGCCTTAAAGAGATTTTCGTCGTTGGAGACAAAGTTACAGCAAAATGCGGAATTTCGCCGGAACTTCGTAACTTTTATGGACGACTATGAGAAGTGTTGTCATCTTGAGAGATGTGATCCTCCAACATCGGACAATGGACCCTTCTTTTACATTCCCCATCACCCTCTTCCTGTGGTGTTCGACGCCAGTGCCAAGGACGCACAAGGTACTTCGCTTAACGATACCCTCCTGCCAGGCCAAAAGCTGCAAAAGAACATCTTGCATCTTCTGCTTCCGTTGGCATGTCGTCAGTTTCACTGAAGATGTCAAGCAGATGTACCGACAAATCTTGGTAGCACCAGAAGAGGCGGATAATGAGCGTGTTCTTTGGCGACCATCTGTCAATGAGCCAATCAGCGACTACCGTTTATTCACGGTCACATATGGTGTTGCGTGAGCTACTTACCAGGCTCTACGTACTATCGCTCAGCTGGCTCAAGAGTCAGCGGTCAAATACCCTGACGACTCAACAGTGCTAGGCCGTAATATCTACGTTGATGACATCGTCTCTAGTGCAGAGTCCGTGGGGCGGGCGTGTGATATCCGATCGGACCATTCTGCTATTTTATCGTCAGGTGACATGCACTTAAGGAAGTTGACATCGAACCACCTCTTTGACAGTGTGCCTCCAGAAGATCTTTATTCTGAGGATTTCCGTGAGTTTGATGCCATTGGCGACGTTTCACTCAAGGTCTCTTGTGGTTATCGCACACTGACAACTTTAGTTTTAAGGTTGCTATAGAGGATCGTCTGCGCACCATTCTCTCAGAAATAGCCAGGATATTTGACCCTTTAGGTCTTCTCTCGCCTGTTACCTTTTTCGCCAAATATTTAATGCGTTTGCTCCGGGTGTCCGGTGTCGCCTGGGATGACGACGCTCCGCACAACATTGGCCTTGAATGGCAAGCGCTTAAAGCTCAGCTGTCGTAGCTGAGCTCTGTGGCTGTACTTCGCCGTATGGTGAAGGAATTCAGTAACTAAACCGCTCATTTATTTATCAACTGCCAAAAGTACAATGTCAATAAGCAACTGCCGCTTCAAATCGGTGCCATGCGCTGTACTTGTCTCTGGCCTCCAACTGTTGAAAGATGCGATACGCGTCGTTGCCATATACAACTGCCGCTTTAAACCAATGTCAAAAAATACGTGTCACATCTCCAAACATGAACTTTTTTACTTTATTGCTTTTTTTGGTAAGCACCTAACATCTTACCCCTTTACACCCGAGCTGATACGATTGTGAGCGTTCTTCTAATTTCTAATTGAATACGGACTATATAAACAAAAAATTATGATACAAAAGAACAAAAATACAAAACCCAAAAAAGTCTCTACTTGCTTGAATTTTAAACCTACATAATTAAATTCAATAAATCATTGACGTACTTAAAAAAAGACTTAATCTATCCATAGGAATACGAAGCATTAATAAGGTTTAATTTTGAACTTCACTTCACAATAGGCTCGTGTGTAAAGGGATACACGTTTTACTAATAATTGACACACAATTTTTTTTTAAACTATTCGTAAACTACAGTGAATAAAACGTAGCATGGTGCGAATGACAAGTATCAAAATCACAGACCAGTTAGGTGGAGTGTTTAAAACTACAATCGATAGAACTAACTATGAGGTGGAATTTTTAAAACTCGAATCGATAAATCTGTCATTTTTGATCATTAATACCGTCATAATTCACATTTATTTCTATAATTACTTTAAAATTAGATGACTAATCAAGATGTCAGAATCAGGTGATGAATCTAGCGAGTTAATAGATGAATAAAGACATGAGTCTCAATTATTATTCTTTAGGCCAATAAAATAGATTTTAATAAGTACATACTTCTCCCAAGTGCCCAACTCCGTTTGTTAACTGGAGTCATAACTAGCCATGCCTTGTTTAACAAACACTTGTTCACTTTGGGTGTAACAGACAGCCCCCTGTGCACAGCGTGCATGACGGCGGAGGAAACCGCAACCCACTTCATATTGGAATGCCCTGGGGTGGCAACATACCGGGCACGTCACCTCGGAACACCGAGGTGGCTAGGTCTGCTAGGCATCCTGATAGAATTGGGTTGGCAAGATACACCAACCCCTCACGCAAAATAGGCCCATATTTAAGTCGTCGAGTTGCGGAAAAGAGCCCTCCATAACCTATAACCTAAGTGCATACCTGTTTTTTTTTTTAACGTAACCTTATTGAAAATAAAACACACAGTACCACAGGATGAAACGCTACTTTCGTTCGCTACTTACAAATTAATAAGTATCGATAAACATGTGCTACATTGGTGTCGCATCACTAAACCAGTCTCTAATATTTCGTTACATGCATATTACGTTTTGAAACTTTGACGTACTTTTTTTTTAAATTGATAATTAAAAATAAGTAGGGTAAATTTTATTCGTGTATCTGTGCCTTATTTATGTTTAAATATTTCAATCCAGACATATTCGGATTACTTTTTTTTTATCTCTTTCTAGAAGCTTAGCGGTTCACGGCTTCGATGTAAAAGTAAGATTTGCTACATAAAATATACAGAAGACATGTATGCGAGTGATGAAGCCCTGGTACCTCTGTACCATATATAAACATTTCACAGCTCTAAAACACGAACCATGAGCTCGATGAGCGAGGACTCCTGGCGGTTGTCGAGCGCCTCCTCGCCGGCGCCCGGCTCCTCCAGCAGCAGGTCCGTCATGCACTCCCAGTCCTTCATCATGGGGTTGGACTCGATCAGCGAGTCCACCAGGTACGCGCCGTGCTCGTGCAACTGTAAACAACACATTGCTGTGACTTTTGTGTTCATGCAAGAACTGCTCAGCTTAATTGATTAGAACAGAATAACTTAGTAGATACATTCCATGTAGAAATCTACTTAGTGTCAGCATTAACGATGTTTAATGATGAATATCAAAATTGGAATCAACTATTCAAGAGTTAGCCAGGTATGCGGGCAGACCTCGGACTCGATGAAGAACTGCACGAGGTCGCGGATGAGCGGCGTGTTGGGCAGCCGCAGCTTGCCGCGGCGCGAGCGCGGCGGCTCGGCGGGCGGCGCGTCGGCGCGGAACAGCCGCACGTTCAGGAACTCGCCCGCAGCGGCCGCTACCGCTCGGCACGACGAGTACACCAGCTCGTACACGTTCTCGCAGTCCTTGTCCGTCAGCACGTCCGGGTGCATCCTGAGGACATGCCGAACATTAACCACTGACTCCACGACACTCAGTCAAGAGCCGCGCAGTAACGCCTAAAACCATATTAGCCATAGAGTTGGGCCGCAGTACGCAGGAACCTGATCTTCAAACCTTGTATAAATTAAAAATACTTTCTGCTCTAATAGGCTGGCATAAACTGGGCCGTAAGACGACGGTTGTTTTTAAAATACTTGATAAGCTAGATCGCTTTCGACTTGATTTCCTGATAAATATAATTGGCGCAGTCTGTAGCATTCGAACAAATGAAAACTGAACTCAAATAATTCCTGCAGAAAACGCACTAAATATAGACCGTGTGGCTAATATATGCTCACTTGAGTATGGCGATGACGAGCCGCACGGCGTGCACGGCCACATCGGTCTCCTTGTCGAGCGACATGGACACAATGCGGTCCTTGAACTTGGATGTGAACAGCTCCAGCTTGCCCTTCAGCTCCTCGCACTCGTACAGCGGCTGCAGCGCCTGCAGGCAGCGCAGCCGCACCTCGCCCACCTGGGAACAAGCCAACCTTCAGTAATCGGAATCTCGAGACACTTGACCCAGTTGAAATAAAATTCACAATGCATCACCACAAACCTCATTTCAGGTAAAATTACAACCCAATGGCAAAACATGAAAGTAAAACGGTAAAACAGGAATAGAAAAAGGTAGAAAGAACCAATCCTATCCACTCGCTAAATAGGCGCCGGACGTTAACTTGCAGAATCAAAAGGATTGATATTTCGTACTGATCCGGACACCATGATAGAACAACTCTGGTTAGGCCAGCCGCTGGACCCTTTGAGTAGACTCACCCAGATACGGACCCAGATCATAACGAACCATAAAACCTCGCTATACTGACCTAATGACGGCATACAAAGAACAAGGCATATCTAACAGGGGGCGGGCGGCGAGGTTTCTATCTATAGGTTTTAAGACTTATCCAAACGGTCCGGTATCGGGGTCCTGTGGCCTGCGGAATGGCCCAAGGTGTATTTTTGTGTTTGTGTAAAATGAGTGTGTAACGAAGCCGCAAGTCGTCCGGCAGGAAATCTTTTCGGTGGTACGACAACACTCTATTGACCGCACCCAAATAACGGGACCCTCGCGACAATTAAACTTTCAACAACTCCGTACACTATAATTCTAGCCATTTCTACAAATATTGCACTAGATGCACTCCGGTTTAGTAAAAAACGAACCAATTCCATCAAATCAATCAAAACCCACGTTAAAAAATATCAAGTCAAGTGTAAACGTTAAGTTAAGCTGTCGGACTCAAAGCCACCGTGGCGCCACAGATGGCGGTACAGAACAAACCCCAGTGAGCCCCAATGAGTAGGCGCGCTAAGCTCGCCACGGCTCGCTGAAAAAACCATTTCTCTGACCATAACACAGAAGTAAAGCTGTCACAGACTTAAAACCACCGTGACGCCACAGATTGCATGAACTCGATTGGTTCAGAACAATTGATATATTGTTACTAGAAAAAGTATACATATTAAACATACCTTGTCATGCAAAGTCCACCCAATATACTTGAGATAGAGATCGTCGAGGAAGTGTGCTGGGAACTTCTCCATCCAGATCCCTATCTCAGCCATTGTGATGGCTCTGATATCAGGCAGCGTATCTCTGCAAACCAAATACACAGTTTTCACAAAAACTATCATGTCACAATCTCTAGCAGAGTTCTAGCAAAGTAAAAATAACATTATGATTAAGTAGAGTTGTGATTAATTCATACAAAATGGACAAGTCAAAATAATTACTAATTGATAATGACCAAGGGCATAAGTAAATTAAAACAATTTTAACTGTAAAAGCAGTCCCGATGTCACAGATGAAATTATGGATAAAAGACTTGTGCTGAGAGGACTAATCTGCTTTTTAGATAAAATATCAAATACTTGTAGTTATAATATTGAAAGAAGAGTTGAAGTTTGTGGTACCTGTAGCGGTGCACGAAGACTGACTTAAACATGTAGGAGAGCATGTTCTTGATCTCCTCCATGTTCTCCTCCAGCTCTTGGCGCTTGGCCACGAGCACCTCGAGCCGCTCGGAGGCGCGCTTGTCCCGGGCCTTGAGCCGCTCTGCCTCGTACTGTCGCGTGCAGTTGTCGCAGTTCACGCTCGTCAGCAGTGCCACGTCTACCAGCGCCGTCATCAGCTTCATCACTGAATTCACATCAATCATAATGTCAAGCAGACTAGAAACAATGCTGCCACCCCCTAAGCTATGCTAAATAGAGGTGATAGCGATTTGCCAAGTACTCATGTCTTTACTTAGTGAGTTAGTAGCTTTATTTTATTTATCATGTTTATTTAGTTCAGTTTCATGTATATTTTTCTTAATTATACTTATTAATATAGGCATTGTCCACTACTTTTCCTATTGCTAATTTTAGTGTTCTCCTCCTAAGGACGTTCTAGAATACTCAGACATGTCAAAGAGTCTACAAGGAATACTTACACAATATAGATTTATTTTATGCACATATTCTAATAACATTTCACTATTTAATTTCCATAAAAATGGATAAGTTTATTGGGCTCAGTCAGTGTAATATTGGGTAAGTACATATAATAAGCTGAGTGGGCTGGCCTGCCCACCGCCTTCTTGATGATGTCAGACCATCTAAACGGCACAAATACCAATCTGGTAATAAATATTAGTGTGAGAAACTCACCTGCTAATGTAGCAGTGTGTCGGAATGCTCTCACTTGCGAGTCTGACAGCCCAGTTAGCAGGGATATGATGTTGTCCATTAGGTACTGGTCATAGATGATGGAGTACTGACACATCTTCACTAGCGTCTGGATGAACTCACAGAAGTTGGCACGGAACTTCTTCCAGGTTTGCCCTGACATTATCAAAGGGTATTCTCCACTTTCCTGAACAATAATAAAAGTATTACTCGTAGACTATCTGGAGAAAGAGGGTCTATTATCGGACAGACAATTTGGCTTTAGGCAAAAAAAATCCACGGAAGATGCTGTCGCTCTATTCACGAAGTTTATCACTTCATACCTGGACAAGGGCCTTACCAGCGTGGGAGTATTCTTAGACCTGGCAAAGGCCTTTGACACGGTGTCCCTACCCATTCTGTTTCGGAAGCTCGAGTTGTTAGGAATCAGAGGAAAAGCCCTGTCCTGGTTTCAAAGCTACCTGACCAACAGACAACAATGTACCAAGCATGACGGCACCTACAGTACACTAAGACCAGTGAATTACGGGGTCCCGCAGGGGAGCATCCTTGGGCCTACCCTATTTATAATGTATTTAAATGACCTGGCATACCTTCCTATCAAAGGGGCAGAGATAATCTGCTACGCAGACGACACGGCAATACTGTTTCATGGAAGCTCATGGGCTCAATGTCGGAATATAGCTCAGGCAGGTCTTTCAACCCTTTCCGAATGGCTCACAAGTAACCTTCTAACATTAAACGCCAGTAAGACCAAATATTTGTGCTTTCATAAAACTAGGGCTTCCGCACCTTCAAACCAAACGATCCTCAAACTTCACCTCCCAGGATGTGGACAAGGACAGGGAAGGGCAAGTGATACCTCAATAACTTCTTGCAACTGCAGCTCAATCGATAGAACAGAAAGCATCAAATACCTAGGCGTTATCTTAGACGAGAAATTAAACTTCGGGAAACACATAGAAGCAGTGTCAGCACGGGTACGTAAAATGGTCTACACCATGAAAATGCTTAGAAACTCGGCAAACAAATTATTATTGAAAACGGTGTACCTAGCGTTATGTCAAGTAATTATTACGTATTGCATAATCATTTGGGGAGGGGCCGCTACAACCCTGCTGATAACCCTGGAAAGAGCTCAGAGGCATGTTCTCAAGGTTATGACCAATAAGCCCAGACTCTACCCGACCGCAGCTGTGTACAGAGAAACGGAGGTACTCACTGTGCGCAAGCTGGCAATTGTGAGGTTGGTTGTTGCGATGCATCGCAAGGTGATCGCATGCAAAGATTACGACACAATGCTAAAGAAACGAGTGCTAACGCTGCCAACTCCCAAAACGAAATCGGCTTTTGCAAGAAGATTCCCTGAATTTCTACTTCCACACGCTTATAATGTTGTTAGTAGGAGGTGTAACCTTAGACACTGCTCTGCCGCTGAGGCCAAAAGAATAGTGACAAACTGGATTCAGCCTATTGATTATTATGAAGCTGAAAAAATACTGAGGGTTTTCTAACACACACCCACACACTCTCATACACACACGCACACACACAAACACACACACACACACACACACACATACACATACACACGCACGCACGCAATTAATTCAAATATCGATGTATTATACAATTAGTAAATTAGTGTTAAGCCATCTGTAATTCTACTTAGTAATAGCGCAGGACTTATACTTGTACCTGGTAATCGTAACAAATGGACCCCACGTGACAGGCTGAGCCTAGTGTGGTGGTCATGGGCAATATATGTAAATGTAAGTTTCTTGGCAATTAAACAATATTTTATTTTATTTTATTTTATTTTATTAGTATAAATCATGGAAAAGATTGACACATGAAACTAAAGACACTTTAACACTTTTTGTATGTTACTGTCAATTTAAGCATATTACTTAGTTTTTATGTTCATTAACTATATGTTTCACCAATGGACTGTCACACCATGCATAGGTATCCTATACTATTAGAATTTATGATAATCACCTCATCAAACTCCTGTGTCATCTTTTTAATGATGAGTGTGTGGTCCATCTGTGCCATGTCTGTAGACACTTTGCCGCGGCAGCCTGAAGAGTTGATAAAGAACTGCATCAACTGCACCAGCGCATGCTCGCGGTTGGTCTTGTATTGCTCAATCCACATGTCCACCACTTGCTGCAATAATAATGACAATTCTGTTAAATGATTGATATAATTCTCAAGACAGAAGAAATATGATGTGTAGTTTTTTTTTTAAGAAAGGATTGCTATTAGCGATAACACAACAACAGAACACAAATTGCACACATACACATCCATTTTTAAATTGTACCTTTAACAGTTTGTTTTGAGGTGTATAATACTGATTGTATTAGTATGAGTAGTATTGTATCGTACTAGTATTGTAATACATGGTCAAAGTTGGTTCAAAACTAGTTAGAAACTTACATTAATTGCTGTCTTGTTAAATCGAAGTATGTTATAAAGACTATTCTCATCATCGCCAGGCAACAACATAGGAGGAGGTGAATAAGCAGGCGGCGGTGGCGCCCCCCGGCCGCGGCCGCGGCCCCGACCGCCCCGGCCTCTCCGCGGACGCAGCGGCGGCGGCGGCGGGGACTCGGCCAGCCGGCCCACGTAGCCGCCATCTCCCCCGCGACCACGGCTCCTGGTCACGCGCTTGGTGGGCGCAGGCGACGGAGACCTCAAGTCGTCTTCCTCGTGATGAGAATCCTCCTCCTCTCTGGGCGGCTCGACTGCAGTAGAATTTGCCACGGTGCCCACGTTAAACCCAGAGTAGTTGACATTGGGCGTTTCCGGCTCGTGGACCGACTGCCCCCCGTAGTCCGTCATGGGAGTGGCCGGTGTCATGGGATTCACGTACTCCGGAGGAGGATCATCCATTCGGATACGTTTCCCGCCACGGCGATGCATTGTGATGTTTTGTGTCACTAAGTAGCGGCGACAACGACAATTGCAGCTTCAATTATAATTACATGTTAGTCTCTACAATGGGGAACTTCTCATTCAGAAAGCAGAATACTGTTCTCTTGGGTACCTATAGAGTTTATTGATTATTGAAGAGAAACAGACTTGAAACAGACGACGCAGACGCTAAAGCAAGACAGAATATATAAAAAACTGCGCACAGCACAGATTATATAGATACATTGCGCAGTTAAAAAATATTGAAGTGGAAATTTATCAAATTGTCTATGGTTGATTTTCAAGTTCAATGACATCACTATTCCAGCAGGACTCTGGCAACACATTCAGTGAGCTGTCATATTTCCGTTCGGATCGGATGATTTTTGGATTTAGCTAATTTTTCTTACAAATAAGCGTAAAATATCATAAAAATGGCCAAGAAAACTTACGACTTACTGTTCAAACTGCTCCTCATCGGTGACTCCGGCGTGGGCAAAACGTGCATTTTATTCAGATTTTCAGATAACCATTTCACAACTACTTTTATTTCCACAATTGGTATGAACCATTTTTGTATCTACTAAAAATACCCAAGTGCTGTGTACATTTCCATTACATGATGCTGACCGTGCATTTTCTAAAGTGTTTGAATTTTTTAGTGACTGGCACTCTTTATGAAGGTGTGTATCGTATTTGTGTGTCGACCTGCAGGTATCGACTTCAAGATAAAGACGGTGGAGCTGCGCGGCAAGAAGATCAAGCTGCAGATCTGGGATACGGCGGGGCAGGAGCGCTTCCACACCATCACCACGTCGTACTACCGCGGCGCCATGGGCATCATGCTCGTGTACGACATCACCAACGAGAAGACCTTCGACGACATCGTCAAATGGCTCAGAAACATAGACGAGGTGAGCGCAAGTGTTCTGGATATTACCTACTTGAGTGCTCATGCAAATTTATAACTTGGGGACACGTGTGTCATTGAGGGAATTCTTCAAGGAAATAGATATTCTAACACTCTAATCATCTTTGTTAGGAAGAACTTACATACGCACAGGAAAGCTCAAACTTACATTTTATAGACTGGCTGAAATTGTATAAAATTCTGCAATAAAATTCCTAAAACTATTACTGAACTTACTGACTCTAAATTTAAATCTTTCATGAAACAAAAACGAATTTCCCAAGCATATTATAAAGTAAACGATTACATCATGGATAGGGATGTTTGGCAGTGAGTCGTCCTGCGTGAGTACTCTATGCATAAATCTACCAAAGCTTAAAAAAGGTCCACCTACTGTGCAAGAATACTGTGATATTGTAAATTAATGTATGATAATTTTTTTTTTAAATATAACTAACTCTTCTCGGGGCAAAGGTTTTATTTTTCACACCGATGGTAATGCTTTTTGACATTCATAGGTGCATTATATTAAGCCTAAATTGAAGAATAAAGAACATTGACTTTTTATAAGCAAATAAGGACTATCACCGGTAATGCTGGTTGCACAAAGCACGTGAGTGGTTATGTCGATTTGAATGCAGGCAGCGGGAATACCACATAACACCCAACATACAGTGCCAAAGGCTTAGGCTTGGCATTTTGAAACTTAACAAGATCACAGATGCGCAGTATTGCGCATGCTATAGCAGTCATTTTCCGTACTGCCTCTAGCATGTGAGTCCTAAAGACGGGGGTCCAATTAAATACAATGCATCAGTCCTGGATAGTTCCAAAATGATTTGTAGTGTTATTCATCACTAAGACAAGATAGTGATCCATAATTTATTTATTTAAATATTTACTTTCGGAAACAAACAGGCAAATACAGCACACATAAACAATGAATTTAGACAACTTGTAAGCCAAAACAGTTTCCACTTATAACTAATAGCATTTCTGTCGCTCCGACAAGACTTAAGTACACATATTTTTAGAAAAAACAAAACAAAACAAACAAACAAACAAAAACAATCAAGTGAACTCTATAGCTAAGGTAGTAAGTAACAGGTTAATGATTATAGTTAACAAGTTAGTATAAGTAAGTATAACATATGTTACAACTTGAAATTTTATGATAAAAATATGAAAGGGGTGTGTCCCGGGTAAAAAAAAAAACTAATTAGTTCATCAGCAATATTATCAAAAAATATTTTACACTAATTGTTTGGTTTTTCAAATCAATCAAAATTGACAAATATAATACGCATCAAAGTTCGGGAGTGGGCTCGTGTCGTCACAACGTGGTATGAAGTGTGCCACGGCATCACTTTAATTGACAAAAGAAGAAAATATGTGTTTAATATTTTTTGATAATGTAAAAGACAGACTAATTAGATTTATTGTATGACTAGCATATTATAAATGAAATCACGGTTAAAAAAATCAAAACTACTTTTAATTGCACTAGGCACTGAGTTCACAGTTCAGTAGATAAAGCTAAGACCATTTTAGTTTGATGAATAATTTGATGTCATATCTACTCATAACTTAAATTATACATGATGCATTTTGATATGAATGTCCTACCCTATGTGACTATTTCTGATAATATCAAACATTTTCATAACAACCCTAGATAATCTGTTTTGCCACACTTTTTCAAAACTAAACCCTATTAAACAAATCAGGTCATTCAGGTCAGATAGTTCTTACTTCAACTTTAATTTGCTCAGAGCCCACCATGGTTTCCTTGATAAATCATACCAAGATTTAGACTCGTCAGTAGTTTAAGAATATGCTATTCTAAACATCAATTTTTGTAATGACTTGATGTATGAATGTGGGGTGGTGAGAGTGATTTGTCAGGATCGTGGCAGGTGGAAGGAAGTGGTCTCTGCCCCGCTGGGAAACAGGCGTGATTAAATGTCTGTATGCTTTTTTGTAATTTTCCTCTTATTTGCTTGCACACTATGCAAAAGGAAAAACCCATGTATTATTGTTATCTCTTGTGGTGGCTAAGCTGCGATAAAAAACCACTGAACCCGCAGGGCTAACCCCAATGCCGGCTAGAAGATAGACGGTATTTATTTACGTGCGTTTTACTCCCTAATACAGAAAAGATAAGTGTTGTGTTTGTCGTCCTTTTAGTTATTTAAACAATTGTGTAGCCAAGGTAGCTTTTGTTGGAAACTGATTACATCAAATCATAGTACATTCTGTTCGTTTATGGAATAGTCTTCCAACCGATATCAGGCAATCTCAATCTGTTGTTTCACTTAAATCTAAGCTGAAGAAGTACTGGCTTGACTCTTTTTCCTGATCTAAGACTGTATGTCCTTTCTACTTTTCATTCTCATATTATATTTATTTATTATTATACAAGTATAAATTTGTTTATTTATCATGTTTAATGTATATATTTATTTGCTATTATTATTTTTATTTTCTGTTTCTCTAATTGTCGTATGTTTAGCCATCCGTTGTCTCTATCGCTCAATGGTTAACTGGAAGAGATCCCTTACAGGGATAAGTTCGCCTTTGTACATAACTTTTAATTTTGTTATTTTCTGTTCGTGCCATAAAGAGTTTACATACATACATAGTTCTGTTATCAACAATGCTCGGGATAGGCCTTGCCTATTTACCTGAATTTTATGCAATTCAATAACGTATTCCCGTCTCACTCACTCACAATTAATAGGCACTTTTTATTCTTATCAAGTCTAAATAAATGTTGTTGAGGTTTCACACAGATATTGAAAGAAAGAAGATTTTTGAAAATTTAAATTTGTATGTTGTGTTATACTTATAAAATGAGGTAGAAACCAGAGACCATGTTGTCAACCATTGGTTTAAACATCGTGAATGTTTGTTATTGCTTTAATATGGAGTGTGTTTGTTTGTTGTTTCCAGCACGCCAACGAGGACGTGGAGAAGATGATCCTGGGCAACAAGTGCGACATGGAAGACAAGCGCGTCGTCAGCAAAGAGCGCGGCGAGGCGGTCAGTATGAACAGATCTATTTTCCCTCGCGCAATGCCACAATCCAGCAGAGCATAATCTCTGATCATGATCTTGACTAATACACAAGATTAAAAAAACGGATGCACTAATAATTCTTATAAATATTATGTGCTTTATAACCTAGGTTATAATATCTGCGCATTCTAGTCTTCTGTGTGCCTAGTTAAAAACTAAAATGTCACATTAACAAACTGTGAAATACATACATACATACCTTAACGCCTGTCTTCCAATGGGGTAGGCCTCTGCTCTGCCTAACGTTCATACCTAACTGTCATACCTAACGTTTAGAAATAGTCCATGATCATATTCATGGTGACAATTACAACTCTAGTAAGAATTAATTCATGGTCAATGTGTTATTTCGTTCAGTTAACACGTGCCCCATTGCGCTCCTTGTTATCTTTACAAACTCGGGCCCGTATCAAGCACGCGCCGCATCAGCTCGGTATTCGGCAATCACGCCCGTGATGTATGAGTTCGTGCTAAACGTTGCGCAGGCGCGGAGTAATTAGCGCGCGCACAAGCGGCCTGTTGTCCCCCGGCAGCACCCGGTGAATCACCGCGGCCGCGCGGGCTGTTCCGCATTACTTTAATTCATTGCCTTTGATATCCATCCCCAAAAGCTCTCGTAGACATTTTATTATTATTAAATTTAGATGGCAACACTATAGATTACAGACTAAAAATTAACCTTCAATTTGAATGATTATATTTGTTTCCCGAATGTTATATTTTATTTATAACATTCCGTTAAATTTACTAATTACTACAGCAATATATTTTTACTTTTCTATCTTTAGTAGCTTGTGCTGAATTTGACTTTCTGTTGATAACTGAACAGATTTTCGTATAAATATCAATGCCCTTATTTCAAGCCTATGACTGCATCGTTAATAGTAAAGTGTTACCTCACCGCGCCCACATTCGTGAAGAATGCTATAAGTACTCGTCCTTAATGGACAATAATGATTTGGTTTATCACTCACGGAGGAAACGGAGGCCGGATCGATTCGCTCACTTTATTACGGCTCGTCTGACGAACCCGCTACAATGCCGTTCTTATTCGTGCCTATCAATTTTAATGCCAATGCCATGATTAATATAATTATTGTGGCATTATTCGTTTAACTGATTACGGCGAATTTATTTAGGTCAGCCTCCGAGTAATCTCGTCTCTCTCGTCTCGGTCTCAATTAATTCTAGTCTTATTCTGCATAATCGTTCAATCATTGTTTACTCTCAACATTCACTTAAATAGTGTGTTGTTTCGTAAGAATTATAAGCTTAGGCAACAGCGAAATAAAATTGCTTCATCCTCCGTCATTCATTCTCCTTCCGTAGTAGGTATGACCTATTTGATTTCGAATCACATCACTCTTGATAGGTGTAAGCTTGACCTAGTATTTACATTACGTTTCATATAAAGATTGCCGGGATGCGATAATGACGAGAAGAGCGCGAAGTGGCACTTTCTCGTTTATTTACGAGTGGCGTCGCGCACGCGCCGACACGCAGGGTTGGCCGGTTTACTGTTGATGTTTGGGTGTTCTACGTCGGCGGAATATTTGTTAGCTAGCTTACTCCGTGTTATTGCTCGAGAAGAGATATGAGTTCGATAAGTTTTCCATATAAAGGAGGTCTTAGGGAGTACCTAGTAGGTAGAGTTGGATTATCTAATTGCATGCCTAATTAATATTGAATGTATTGGGGGTCAAAAATCACCCTTATATGGCCCTAATTAAATGGGAGTTATTTTTATTTTTTAAAGTTTTTTCACGTCCTAGATAGGTCTCTCGCTGCTTTTGGGGTTTGTAATACAAATAATATACAATACACAAACAAAGCGTTAATAGACATGTATAGGTTACCTATATGCAAAAGGGGCTTTACTAAGTTTTTTTACGTATATCGTCTGGATAAGGTTATCATCACATCGGTTTCGTCGCTAAAGCATGAGCCGGTATAAATGTGTAGGTCTGGTCGAATGATTCGGTTCGTTATCGGTCCTGCAGATAGCGCGCGAGCACAGCATCCGGTTCATGGAGACGTCGGCGAAGGCCAACATCAACATCGAGCGCGCGTTCAGCGAGCTGGCCGAGGCCATCCTGGACAAGACGGCCGGGCGCGCCGCCGACCCCGACGCCGCGCGCATCGCCGTGGAGCGCCGGCCCTCGCGCGCGCCGCCCGCCCGCGCCTGCTGCTCCTAGGGCCGCGCGGCCCGACCGGCCCGGGGCTGCGGCGCGCTCGCCACATCACACAGCCGACTCCTGTTATTCTTTTACGCACAAAACATCGCGAGGAGATCCACGTCTCCGACCTTAGCCGACTTAGTTATAGAACTGAGCTGCCTCGCGAGAGCGCGCTCCCGGTCAAGCTAACCTGGACGCTCGAGCTCCCTCCTTGTTCTGCGTAAAAGAATAACGACCTGGCATCAGAGGCCCGTAAGAGTGCTGTCGACTGTGGCGGTCAGGTTTACTGTAGTAAGTAAGATGGTATTCCGTTCACACGAAGAGCGGGACGCGATTCACCCCTCGAAGTTCCCTTGCCTGTCGCCGAAACCACAACAGAAACGAGATTCATAGATTTTTATATATGTAGAAATTCGCGCGGGGAGGCCGTGTTTCAATTCGCGGATGGCGAGCGACAGAGTGGTGGTTTCTAGCTTAAAATAATCGTTATTAGTGTTTGTAGCGAGCAGTAGCAGCCGGTGGACGGCGCTTTTTTATATTGTGGCATTTTTATTTTTATTATATGGTGTTAATGTTGCGGGTTTTGGCCGCTAGCTCCGGCTCCAAGCGAGCTCCCAACCCGAAGTCGCTCGCATCCGTAGGTTGATAAACAGATCGATTGAACGCTCCATATTTAACTTAAATTTGTCACCGAGCCTCCGGGGTCGAGGCGTAGCTTTCGATAATATTTATATTTAACTTACTACTTAGGTAATACGTAAGGTCGCTTTGCGTTACGTTAGAAGCTCGCGGTACAGTGAAGTCATTCGTCTAGTCGCAAAATAAATTAGTTTCGGTGCAAGGGCATAAAAATACGCTCTGGCTGGAGTAAGACGAGTCTCGCTTCACAGTGTTTCATATTCGCAACGAATCGCGTTGTTAAAATTGTATTTATGAAATGAAACGATGAGGCAGTTTGGACCATGCATTTCGACCTTTGACAATATACCCAACTTACTTTCGACTTGTGGAGAAGATTTTAGGATTATTATATAGAGTAAACACCGGCCAGTTTTCAGATAAATGCAGAAAAGATTCTAAAAAAGCAGTTAACGTATTGACGGGCCAAATCGGTAGGACCCGACTGCGGATTTTTGTATAACAGAATGATAACAGACGACTGTTAAGGCTGATTTACATTGGGTCAGCAAAAGCAAGTCAGTAGAAGTACATTGCGTCGTTACAATAGCTCTCGCCTCAAATGTGAAAACCAACTCTTCAATGTACTTCTACTGACTTGCTTTTGCTGACCCAATGTAAATCAGCCTTTAGCGAGTTACTGTGCGCCTCATGTTTCTGTCAGCTATGACGTCCTGGGGCGTTCAGAACTCCAGGACATGAAGTAATAAAGTATATGCCAAAGTTTACGGAGATATTGTCTTAGGTCTGACGTGTCTGTGTTTTAGGTTAAGTTTTTTCTAAAGTATCGGCTATATCTTTGGAACGTGCAGAACCACCTTTTGTATATACTTGTCTACTTGACGTCTTTATTGAGGGTGTCTCCTCGGCTAAGGGCAACGATCGCTATTGTAAGGATACCTAACGCTATATACTTACGTTACAATTATTCTGTACTCTCAATTATATCTCTTAGATTTTTACTGCATTATTATTGTTGTGTATGATTAGGAATGTCATGGAACTGGAAGGTGGAGAGAAGTCAAAGCAAATGTCAACGCACTTGTTGTTGTTCTTAGTGCTTCTCTGGGGATTCAATGGTTTTAATCAAAGATTATTTTAATACGAGTAAATGTGTTTTAAGTGTTGTGCAATAAATGTGTTTAAAAGTAATACGCAGTTGTTCGGTGGCCGCGGGATCAAGGGCGGCCGCCGTAGACAAACACCAACGCACGCTGCAGGCAAAACAAGTTTACAATTAGAAACTAGTCGAAATAATAAACAAATGTGCGCTCATCGCAACTGTAGATATCAACAAAGTGATAGAAATGGCTTCCGTTTTCCATAGACACGGGTGATTGTAATAATTAAACGATACTGGTTTTAAGTGAAGATGAATAATTATCAGTAGTACATAGGTCTGCAACATACGCCGATATGTCCAAAGGTGGTCCCCACTACGAGTGCGATTCGTGGACGAGCAACGAGTGCTCGTTTATTGTTGTTCGTCGAAGCATTTGTCTGCTAAGTAATGCATCAATTTGACCCACCAGACTTGACCAGACTCGTGGACCCAGTTCTTTTCGTCCCAATGCTATTCGACGGAGCCCTGCCTAAGCAGGCACCATTTCCTGGAAGGTTTGCCCTTCGGCATCTCAAGATACCTGACGAACATAAACCTACTTACTTTTACGAACTTAAGAAATAATTTTGGCGAAAGCGAATAGCTGTTGGACAAAAGCAGCAGGACCACGAGTGAGCTGCTCATTTTGACACGTAAATGTCTTTTTCGTCGACGATTCGATGACGAATGCCCGTTACTCGCGAATGCTCTCGGTGGAGACGCTCCTTTACGCTCATCCTATTGCAAGGGTTACTTAATTATTTTAGGGTTTAGGCCAGTTTAGTTCCGCCACGCTTGTTCTCAAGCTAGGAATGGGCGCTTGGGTTACTTAATGTTGGCGTCGGCGCTTGAGCCTGTACAAATGTAGCAACGTAACATATCTACGAAGCAATAAAGACCTGCGCCTGCGACGCACAGCCTAGAGCAGTGCCGCGGGTGCATGGATCAGGAAGACCCATCAACGCTGGTCGAGGTGTTAAATGTACTACCATCGCAATATTTAGGGGGTATTTTGTGGATGCCTCGGGAAATGTAATTATTTTGTATTGTGCGGTGTATGTGTCGTCGGTTTTTACCTGCTTTTATAAATAAACATCGGCATTGTATATTATGTTCATATTAAACCTACCTATCGAAATCGGTTGTATTATTTTTTCTAAACCTAAATTCTTGCAATCCACACCAGCAATCATAATATCTAATCTTTTAGAGTACGTTAGTTAATTACACACTTTATTTACACAAAACAAACCGTGTCATTAACACTTAATCAAAACAGGAAAAAAATAAAAATGTTAAATGAACCTTATTTGTTTGAAGTTGATGGATGGACAGACTATTGGAATAATGTTTGTTTTGTAATAAACAATACGATCCAGTGAAGTGAAGTAATCGGGTGTGGGGGACTGGTTGTTGATTGGTGCCGCGCGGGTTATCTGGGGTCGCGGCTCGCTCGCGCGGCTCGGGCCGGCAGTCTGTTGTGCTGCCGCGGGATGGCTTCCACGGGCGCTCGGGGGCTGGCGCGCGCCGCGCTGCTGCTGGCTTCTCTGCAGCTAGCTTCGTTCACTGAACGTGAGTATCCACACCACTTGCACTGGTGTCTTGCCTTGATTCACCGGTGCTCGTTTCATAGAACGTATCATTTTACCGAGTTTCACTTCATCTAAAGTTATTTTCTGGTGCAGTGTTGTTTTTAAGTCATCGTAGGTAAATATTAATTACGTAGGTTAGATTAGATTTGTGACTATCACAAAACCTAAACTCCTGCTCCTAGAAAAGCCTGTCGACGAAAATAGATAGATAGATAGATAGATAGATTCATTTATTCGGCTATTAAATAAAACAAAGAAAAAAAACACATGCATTTGACAAAACAAAAACAAAAGTAACAGATTTATAACTAATTAAAATTAAAATGAGATAGCCGAAACGGAGTGCCAGCTCTGTGCTGTGGCACGGAGCCGCAGCGCTAAAATTCTGTAAAGTGATACGTTCTATGAAATGAGTGTCGACAAAAAAATGTAATCCACTGTTACGGAAATTTCTCAATTTTGAAGTTACAAAGTAATTGTATAAGTATTAACCGCGGCTTGGGGATATGATTCCCGGGTGCCTCTCATCTAACAGCTTTTTCCTCGTGGCCAAACTGATTTGCCAAACTGGTTTGGCCACGGGGAGTTAATATTCCTTGTGGTCAAACTGTGGATTATTTAAACAAATGTCTACACCCGCTATTTTAAACGTTTTATAGATAAAATGAAACAGACATCAGTTAGCCAATATTAAAACTGGATTACGGAGAGTAGACTGGCCGAAATTCAGGGGCTGACTCGTGGTCACACCAGTTTGTCACACCACTGCTATTCGCTTTAGTCGGTTATTCGTCAGAAATCATTTTTATTCCGCAAAAGTAGGTAGGTTAGGTTCGTTAGGTATCTTAAGATGCCCGAAGGGCAAATCGCTCAGAAATAGGAGCCCTGCCATAGGCAGGGCTCCGTCGAAAGGCACTGGTGTGGCAACCTGGTGTGACGACGAGTCTGCACCCTATATTATACAGGAGGAAGACAATTTTGAGTTTGGCCACGAGGAATCGCATTTCCTCGTGGTCAAACCAGTTTGGCAAATTAGTTTGGCCACGAGGAAAAAGGGCATCTAACTTTGTTCAACTATCGTAATCAGTAGGCAGTTGAGATAATGATGGGCAGTTGAAGTTGACAAGACCTCTAGGAGTTTTGCGTACAGATGTAGTGCATAATTGTTTTCCTTCGTATTTTCACGGAAATGTACGAACGTGTCATGCTACTTCAGTCAACCTCAGTACTTTTTGTACTGTGACCGACTGAAATATCAAGACACGTTCGTAAGTTTCCGTGAAAATACGAAGAAAAACAATTATGCACTACATCTGTAATTAGTTTTTTTTTTCTATTCAGAGCTAATCCAAACAACCCAAGTTGTAAAGGAGTTATTAGAGAGATAATTTGTTTTAAGGACGACGCTTGTAGATTAACAAACAACTTACACTTGTCCTCCTGCTGGTCGACGAGAAAGCAATTAGTTATAGACCATTTTCTCGCCCGAGAAACGAACAAAAGATATAGATCCCGTGTCAATAAAAGAGACGCATGTTAATCGCTGGCTGTTCACACTGCCGGCGAAGATTCTTTTCTCTAGTTTGTCGAAGCAAAAAATATAGATCCTGTGTCAATGAAAGAGATTAATTGCTGATCGCTGGCTCTATTCGCTTCCCGCTTATCTTCGGCGGTGGGTGGGACAAGCGTCTTATTTTCTGCATCACAGTTTGTCGCGTTTATAAGTCTTTGAGCTCTTACTAGGGTTTACTATCCTAGGTGATTATAAAATAAGAGACAAAGATTCGTGCAATAGAATATAATTTAAAAAAACTAAGGGTCGTGGGGTTTAAAATAAATTCGCACAGTCCCGGTTCCGTCCCTACGGATTAGGTACTCTCGCCTGGGGAACGGGCCGTAGCTGGCACTCGCGGGCGCTCGCAACTGTGGCCGACTGTACCCCTGCGGCGTCCCGGTGATGACGAAGATGTTGGATGGCGAGTCTTCTGGCGACGGAATGTATGTGTAGGTTGTGGCTGCGGTGGTTCCTCCACTCAATACAACAACCCGAACTTTGGACCCCAAATTGGGGTTCAACAACACTCGCGATAAACTTTTACCTATTATAATAGGTATTAGGTACTCGAGGAACGTTTAGTGACGATCACTATTAACTTCGGTTACGTTTCCGACAATTACTGAGGTATAGGTGTCTTCACGTATCAGGGACCGAATAAATATATATAATGTGACGTGCGTTCGACTCGGTAGAAGATCGGGTATCTCGCGAAGCGATGCTCCCAAATGCATTCCTTCACTAGATCAAGATAAGAACTTGAGCGCTAAAACTGCGCTTTGCGTGAGCGCTAAGATGACGCCGATAAATTCATGTTACCTTTAACATTAGTAAGTAGTTTAATTTACGGTTGTAAATTTTTAATTATTAATTATGACATTAGTTTTAAGTATTGTATATATTTGTTTTTACTAACAATATTAATAATAGTCTTAATGTATGTATGTAAGTTTGTATATATGTAAACACTTTATTGTACTAAAGAAAAACCAGTACAATACATTTAATATAAAATATGTATAAAGGCGAACTTATCCCTTTAAGGGATCTCTTCCAGCTACCCAACACACACAGTTACAGTTATCATGTAACGATAACGTTATAAGTTTCAATAAGTCATCGTTATAAGCATCATCAGCATGTCCCCTGTTGCAGCGGAGTGCGTGATCGAGCTGGAGTGCCGCGAGTGCGTGCCGGACGGCATGCCGCTGGTGTCCCCGCAGGTCGCGGCGGCGGGCGCGCTGCGCGCCGCGCGCGGCGAGACGCTCTCGCTGGCCTGCCACGGCGGCAAGTTCCTGGCGTACCCGCTGCGGGACACGCTGCGCGTCATCTGCGAGGCGGGCCGCTACCGGGTCGTGCACGACAACACGCTCAGACACTTGCTCGAGCTCGGCTGTCAGGAAGAAATATTCGACGACGTCCTGCACGACGTAAGTTTACAACTTTTATGTAGGCGGCTTTATGTGGCTGGCGCCGGGCTTAGCTGCTCGGCCGGGGACCATGTATCAGCAACAGCGCAGCGACTCAGCCATGGTATCCAATTAATTTGAAGGCTTTTTTCTGTCACTCCGCGGCTTTCAAGTAGTTTATCGCTATTCGCGAGTGTACTACCTCCGCATTGTAGGTGTATGTCTCTAAGAATTGATTAATTATTTACAGACAGTTCTCAGCATGTACATAAGCTTGCGTTAAACAGTCCTGTGGTCCAGGTGGAGCACTGCGCGCCGCCGCAGCAGGGCCGCGCGTACCAGACGCTGTCGGCGCACGGCACGCGGCACCTGGCGACGCTGTGCTTCGACCCCGAGCGCGCCGGGCCGCGCGCCGCGCGCGTGTGGGCGGGGCCCGCGCCGCTCGCGCCGCACGCCGAGCGCGCCGCGCCGCGCAGCCTGCTCGGGAACTTCAACCACATGTTCGACGCGCGCACGCGCAACGACGCCGAGCGGCTCTACTCCGACGAGGCGCGGCTCAACCGGCGCGTGCGCGAGCTGCTCAAGCACGACGCCGTCTCGCTCGCCGACCAGGAGCTCGCGGCCGCGCAGCTGCTGGCGCCGGCCTACTTCGAGGACCAGGACATGCGCGCGGCGGACTTCGCGTCCAACCGCGTGGCGGTCTGGCGCGGCCCGGCGCGCGGCAACCTGCGTCACCTGCAGGCGGACGTGGCCGGCGCGCTGCGCGCGGCGCGCAACGCGTCCGCGCCGCTGCACGTGTGGGCGGGCACGAGCGGCGTCATGTCGCTACGCGCCGGGGCCGCGCGCGCGCAGCTGTTCCTGAAGCCGGGCCGCTTCCCGGTGCCGCGGTACCTGTGGACGGTGCTGCACGCGCCGCGCCAGCACAAGGCGCTGGGCGTGGTCCTGCTGAACGACCCCTTCGTGGCGGTGAGCGAGATCCGCGAGAGCGTGTTCTGCGAGAGCGCGTGCGCGCGCGCGCCCTGGCTTCGCTCGCTACTGCGCAACCGCAACTACGAGAGCCCGGTAATGGGCCTGGTGTTCTGCTGCGACGTGCACGCGCTCGCGCGCGGCCTGGCCGAGGTGCCGAGTGAGGCATTCGCCGACGTGCCCGCCGGGGCCGCCGGCATGCTCACCGATTACACGTTGTAATTCATTATGTTTATTGTAATACCTAGATATAGATATTAGGAATAAATGTGTAAGTAAACAAGATGTGGAAAGAAGTTTTATTAAAAATATTATTACAGATGTTTGATTTCAACCAATTCCCTAGTCTTTCTCGGCGATGGCGGTCAGATGTTTTTCGATTTCACTCTCCGAGAGCACACTGTGGAGAAACAAAAAATATATCAGTATCTATCTCCTACCAGGAACTCGAACTCAAGTACTTATCTAATTTATGTATGTCGAATCATTTATCATGTACTCAAAGTTTAGTACTTTTAAATTAATAAATTAATTCTTAATAGCAAACCATATGGTAATAATAAGATAATTTCTTTTTGGGGTCCCGTCAATCATACTGGTTTCAGGAATGACATATCAGTTACTACAAATACCAAAAGCCATAATTGAAAATGGCAACTTATTAATGAACCTGTTGAACGCCACATCAAATAGAAAAGTACACTCGCACGACAAAGGCAATGCGAATGTATCCATCAATCACATTGATCAGATTAGAACTGTCACCACCCATATTAAAATACTTGTTTTGTAACTTACTGGAACTTAGGGTTATCCTTGGTGACAAGGCCGATCTCGATCTCGTTGGGTTTGAAGTCGACGGCGAGCACGTGCGAGAGGCAGGCCACGGCGAGCTGAACGGCGTCGTCGGCGGGCAGCGCGGCGCGCTTCTTGAGCTTCTTCTCGAGGTAGGCGCCCGCGTCCGTGGCCTTGGCGCCCGCCGCGCACGCCGAGTACGAGCAGTAGTAGCCCGACGGGTCCGTCTTGTACACCAGCGGGCCCGTCTCTGGGTCGTACGCGATCAGCATCATGCCTGCCACAGCGCACAAACCCGTCAACACATATCGTTACCACCAACATAATGGCATGGAAGGCTAATATCACAAGCCTCCCTCATGGTAATATAGTAAGTGTTGGGTCTTATTAACTAAGCCTAATTTGGTTTGTTGGTTGACTGGCAAAGAAAACCTTAAACCTTTTTTTTTCATCACACTTGCTTGTAAATAGTGTCCTAACATAGTGTACTATTATTATTTATTTTTAGCTCGCAATTGTATCTAACCTACTTATTTACACAGTGTAAAACAAAGTCTCTTTCTGTGTCTGTCTGTCTGCTAAATCACTAGGCCATGCGGTACCGGTACCATTTCCAGAACCGGGACTAAGATTTCCGGTACTGAGTCAGAACCGGGAAATCCCGGGATTTCGGTATTTTTCGGTGTTGAGTAAATTATTTGTATTATTTTTTTTGTTAATGGTGAATTTGTTAGATAAAAAACCAGTTAAATGATAATTATTAAGTATTTAATCCAGAATAATCAACAAAGGACAAAACAAATGAATAAAATGAGAAAACCAATCAACAAATGTCAATAGGCGCCAAAAAAAAAACACGCATAATTAACATTTTTATAAGTCTTTTGCATCCGAATAAAACCGAGCTTCTGCGAATCGGCCGGGTGAAAGCGTCACCCGGACCGCATGTATTTTTTTAATTGTAAAAATGACAATTAGTCTACTCACAAACTCAGTACCAAAGGAACCGAAGGACCGGGATTTTCTTCGCCAGTACCGGTACCTGTTACAATGATAATTCCCGGGATTTTCTGGTTCTTTTAGGACCGGGAATTCCCGGGAGCATGCCCAGATTTTGATGCGGTTCCCACCATCAGTTACTTCTGGTTAACGAATAACTAAATAAATGACTGAAAGCAACAGTAGATCAGTTCCAGAGGGTAAAGCTGTCTTCTCAGCGACTAGGAAATAGCTTGATTACACATGATAGGTGTATAAATTGAAACTTGTTGATGGTACTGACTGCAACCGAGTGGGCGCATTTCGGCGTTCTGCGTGTAGAGCTGCGAGATGTCGGCGACGCGGCGGCACAGCACGTGCGCAGGCACCGTGCAGCCGTACTTGTACTGCCAGTTGGCCGCCTCGTAGCGCGCGCGTTGCACCTGCGACTTGCTGTCCGCTGCAACCACACACACCATGTTACCAAATAATTCATCATTCATTGACAATCAATCAATCAAATAATTTGCCTCCTTTAGTTGACTATACTAGCTGTTACTGTCACTTTCCCACATTAGAGAGCAAAAGTGACTGCATCGGTAAATGACTGTAGGTGACCACCCTAAAAGCTGGAATTACCAATCATGCCAGTCATGACACATCCAATATTGTCTGTGAGAGGGAAGAGGTGCGTGACGGAGGCGGGGTCGAGCAGGCGGTCGGGCACCTTGCGCTGCGCCGCCACCACGGCCGCGTCCGCGCCGCGCAGCGCCACCGACGTCAGGCCACCCTGGTTGATCGCCTTCAGCGCATACTCTATAACACAATGCAATCATCGTGTCAACAATTGGTTAAAGCGTAAATCGATTACGGATATAACGTAGTACAAAAGAAATAAAAGTCAAAAATCAACATAACATCTAAGCAGGGCAGAAGAAAGTTAGACGCGCCTGTTCCCCCAATCAAGTAACCTATGAGGAAGTAAAAATGTATTTGTGACATAGCACAAGTTGATCCTTCGATAATGTAAAGTATTCTACGTTACTTCTACCTTTCTAGTAAAGCAGACTTCTTGCAGGTTTAGGAATTTCCATAAGAATTAAGTTGTAAACTGGAATACTGTCAGACTTACCGACTTGATAAAGTCTGCCCTCCGGCGAGAATATAGTAATGTGCCTATCAAATCCTGCGCTGCTTTCACGTGCCATTATGTTTAATAATTAAATTAATATATTACATGTACAGTTTAGCCTTTCGATAAATTACTTTTTGTTTGACAGCCGCTACAGAATGACAAACGAAATGCTTCAATTTTCAATTCTCATGCTAGTTTCCATAACGCTTGCTTATGACAACCTATCAACCAATAGTAGTTGGTTATTTGAAATTATAACCAATCGGTGGGCTACGTAAATCTTCCGCCGTAAAGGCCGCCGTCGAAAACAGTCTTTTCCATGACATTTCATCATGGTAGATATAGGATTTGCTAGCGTCGACATTTATTGCCATGGAAAATTTGTTGTAATTGTAAAGGTTTATTGAAATAAATATTTTATGAAAAATTCTAACGCAAATGCGAATTCTAAAACTTTCTCACTATTTAACCTTAGACTAAGTTATTCAACATATATCTCTTTCTCTATGGTATATTAAAAATGTATAGAATTGTTTATGGTACCTCGTTTGTTTGACGTTTATTCAAATTGTCTATGTTCTCAGTTGAAGTTTGGGCGGTTGGCGAGGAGGTTGTGCGATTTTGAGTTTTAATTTGAATTTTATTTCGTAGATTATTTCGTTTCTGTTACTGGTTTTCACATAAAATAGTTAGTTAATAGACTCATATCTCTGTTAGTGACAGAGTTTTTTTTTCTGTGACCTGTAATCGTAGTAATTTGAAGGCAATATGCAAGAAACCGTTACAACCGCGCCGGAGCGCAAATCGCTGCTGTCGTCGTTCCTGGACGTCCTGGAGGTGCAGGGCAAGGCGGCGGCGGCGGAGCGCCAGGTGCAGGAGGAGCGGTACCGGCGCCGCGCGCAGCGCATCCTCGATTACCACGGTCAGCCCCAGCCCGCGTCCCATATCGCACCAGCTGTAGCTGTGCTCACCCGCCCCTTATCAGTTGATGCACTGTAGTATCTCTTCCAGACATTATCATTTACAAAGTGGCTTATTATTTTTGTTTGAGTAGAGGTCTAAATATCTAAAGGCTCGTTAATTAATTAGCGGAGTAAAATTGTTTTCTATGGCATTAGCCATAGATGTTGAAGCGGTCTATTAATTACTATTAAAGCTTTTGTTTTGCTTTGCTAGGGTTTACCAACAACATTATTTAAAAAGAACACCCTTACGGTGAGACTGCAATATCTGTCTCTCTGGGAGCCACAACTTTGTTTTTCCTTATTTGGTCAGAAAGAAAGAAATAGTTGGTCCTTTCCTAAGAAATCCAACTGATAATTATAATTAATGTAAAGTAACTGTTTGTTATACAAATTTTGTTAGTTATGTTAAGACAAGATTTATTTTGTGAATTGCCCATGTTTAAAACTCTTCACAATTTTGAAGAGTTTTAAACATGGACAATTCACAAAATAAATCTTGTCTTAACAGAGATAGACTCATTATCTGAAGAGACTCAAACTCTGTTTAATTTTTTCTAGCTTAAGAGTAATGGGTCATAATCTGGTCCCTTTGAACTCTCTTTTTGCACTAGTTTTATGGTCAATTAGCTGGTGCCTGCGACTCCTTCCGCGTAGAAGTCTGTTATCGCTATTCCCTCGGGAGCTATTCATATTTCCGTGATAAAAAGTATCCTATATCCCATTCCAGGACCTAACCTATATGTGTGCCAAGTTTCATCCGGATCCGTACTGTGGTTGAAGCGTGAAAGACTGACAAACTTACACACTTTAACATTTTATATTATTAAGTATGGATAGATTATGGATATGAAAGGCTTGGAATTTTCACAATTTATACTAAATCTATTATTGTCTGTTCAGCTTCAGATGACATATGGTGGGAATCTGAACCCTGGGACAGGATATAGGGTATTTTTTTGCCGAAAAACAAATGTTTACTGAACAAATAGCGATACACAAGTTCTACGGGGACAAAACTATCAGAACAAACTTCATTAAGGAACGGATCATTATTTATTTATAATCAAGTATAATCCACACAGCATTACAGTTAACACTAATGCCCTGAGAGATACCAGGGGCCGATTGCAAAGTAAAGTACAACCTAAAGTATAGTGGTAAAGTATAGTTATGCATGGATTTTTACTAACAGTATGGTCTTGTAGTTTATTATGCAATAGGCCCCAGGTCATCAACATCTCCCAATCGTCTGGACTCTGAACGTGACGGACTCCTAAGATGTGATATGTGGTGTGGTGCAGACCGGCAGCGGCGCGAGGTGGTGGAGCTGCGGCGCTGCCTGGACTACGTGTCGCAGCACGCGCACGTGCTGGAGAGCGTGCTGCGCGGCGCGGGCAGCGCGGGCGCGGGCGCCGGCGAGCACGACGCGCCGCTCAGCGCCGGGCTGGTGCGCCAGGCCGCCGCGCTGCAGCGCTGCATGGCTCAGTGCGTCGCCAACGCCGCGCAGATCCGCGCGCTGCTCGCCGCCACGCACCAGCCGCAGATGGACGCCATGCTCGCCAAGATGGTAAGACATGCACGATTCGTCAGCTTATTCAAATTCTGTGGGAGTACGTTCTGGACCATTCATCACGCTAAGAGTAATGAGAGGATCTAGGCCGAAGTCTCCATATAGAACCGGTACAAATGTGCACACGCACGCATTTTTTTATCACGCTGCTTTCGTTTGCTAAATTCGTGTGTGGTACACATTCAATACCACATACAAGCACCGGAATACACCAAGATTCGAATCTAGTTCTAACCCACGACTTGTGTTTGAATACGCGTACCGAACTCTCTAATTCACCACTGTTTTTATTGAACGGACAGACAAAAGCCCTAATTAACACCATCAAACCCAAAGGGTCTCAAGTTGCCTACGCCTTTGTTGTTGTTTATACTCTTTGTATACTTTTAAGATGCCCGTGCCAATCAAAACAGTAAACACCGGGCCGCGTTTTTGTTCACGCTCACAGATTACATAACAGTTAAAGACATCATCTATTTAGATAAACAGACGAATGCCTAAAGATGGCATGGGGGCATAGCACACACGTAAAACGCGTGGCTCAGCAGTAAAAGGGCGCCATTTGTTGACCCAGACGCCGAGCTCGGGCCGGCACTTCTACGCTACGATACAGCACTGATCACACTTACGCTTAAGTTACTTTCTTAACAAAAACTAATGGTATCTGTGTGGCAACACCACAACAACACAACCGTTTCCAGTTGGATCGTTGCAAGTGACAATTTAATTCTTGAAGTCTCAAGTCCACAAATGTCAGCGATGCCCGTCTCGAGGCGGGGATCGTGATGATGGCTAGTCACTTTAATTAAATACTTTGGAAATTTTGAGTCATGGTCAAGTCGTCCTGGTGCTCCCTATAGCGTCGGCCATTTATAATATTGTGGCTGGTGGATGTCTTCAGGACAATATCCCAGGAGCGTGGACAAGAGGCCTGACCTTTAAACTTGCGCCGGTTCGAGCAAAAATACCCGCCGCAGTTTTGATCGTGTTATCCTCGTAGTATCGCCAACGCATACCCCACTGCCGCTTTTATCAAACGCCGGTTAATAAGTATTTTTTTTACTTTATATAACTACATACATTTATAACGGTTTTCATAAGACTACATTAGGTACATTAGCTGAGCATATCGCCTCAACATGCAAAGTTAATCAACTAAAACCTTAACATGAACGCTCGCCCAGAATTAGCAAGTAATCGCGGGCAGCTCGTTGACCCGCGAAGTTTCAGCGGTCACCGTGCCTTCCGCCCGATCGGAGTTCGCCTTCATTAGCGACGGCACTCCACGAGGCCCTGCAGTAATTACAGCGTTGTTTAATCGCGCGTAGAGTTGTTTGCAATTGTCTGCGGCTCCCACGGCCAAATCACAGCTGCGACACGTAACGAAACAATCTTTGTAAACTGCATGCTCATGCCTCTGCTCAGGCTAGAGTCACTTCCGGGTGTCGAGTCAAGGGCTCACTAACTTTAGTGAACCTCGTTAAGACAAAATTATACCAGAAAAGAGTTATTATCCGTAATGAGTAATGACTTACGGCCGCCCTTAACTTGGCCTCTGGCGAACGATCGCGGGCGACTTTTTGTCGCTAAAAATATGTCAGTCGAGGAGTTATGCGCCCGCAGTGGTAATTGGCGTAATTAACCTTTTGGCGCAGGCTTTTATTGCATTTGTTCATGTGTCGTTTCCTGTTTACTGCGGCCGTGGTCGAGATGGGGTCGCGTGCCGTTTCCAATCGCCGCGGCGCCGCCGTCCCGTGCCTTGCGGTGGAGTGTTTGCTTCTAATTCATATTTAAGCTGAGGGTCGCCTAACGACACATGAACACGTCAGCGGGCCTCCCTCTGCCTCCTACACCAACAGCTACTTTTGCCAGGTTAGAAATTGCCCCTGCATCACCCCTTTTTCTTAAAAAATTGTACTCCAGGATAATTTTTTTTTTTAACTGTTAATACAGTTCAACATGCATTTCATTAACGAAATGCTAGTGACGACTCATTCTGATAACTTAGAGGATCTCATCGTGGCGTATTTATCTAGATAAGGAATTCCGGATTGTAGGTATGTACTTGTAATATGAATAACCCGTTTGCTTTGACGATGTGGATGGCTATCGACGCGTCCGGCGTCCTCGAACTGGTGTCCCGCCGCGCCGGGCGGGGGGTCGCTCGCTGTAGTCGCTGTGCCATCGAGTAAGAGATGGGGTCACGGCATGGACTGAGAGTCTATGATCCTGGTGAACCCTCGCAACTATTCACGCCGACCGAGAAGCCGAGAAGAGTCTTAGTTCAGATATAAATTTATTTTATTATTTTATATAATGATATCATTAATAATATGATTGGCACAGTCTACTACAAATAGATGAAGAATGAAGTTTATTTGCACAACTAGTGCGATTTTCCCTTGCAATAATATTATGTGGGTAATTGTTTGACGTATAAATCTTTGGTTTATGTATACTGTGAATTTATATGGGAATAAAATAAATAAATGACAGTGACAATAGTATCAACCTTAGCGATGTTTAGATCTCACAGAAACTTTTGTCTAAACTGGTAGACCACTTTATTGGCCGACAGTACCTATCCAATTTTTCACCTTATTGTAATAAAGTCTAAAACTAGATACATCTCTTTATAGTCGACTGTACATATTTGCGGTGTTACTAGGTATAAAACATACATTAATTAGTTGAGCTCGACACGTGACACCATTGCCATTTGGCACTCCGCCCTTGAATATGGAACCTTAACAAAACTTTCTCTCCAGTCACCATCACCTAAGCTAAGTACCTAGTCCGCACTTAAATCAGCCGTGAGCCTTTAAGGCTGCGCCGGCATGACGGTAATCTCCCGGCCCGCCGCCTGCCAGGTTTATGGATGTCCCGCGACCTACTTTACGCATTTCCCCTTTTTACTGCGTTCCCTAATATTTTATACTAACGTTACATGAAAAATGTTATTACTCTAATGGTTTATATCGCGTGTATTTAGAGGTACGTTTCGAGCCCTTTTCAACTTGAATTCACTCTAACTACCCGTGATGGAATTCCTAGAAGTTGTTTCGTTCCCGTGGATGATAATGAGATTCATGAACGGATTAAGATATTAGCTTTTGCCTCCGACTAGGGTTGCGTAGAGGTCGATTTATTATTGTCCTCTTTAGAAACTATTTAAGTAATTTAATTTAGAATACAACTGTCTGTGTGCTAATATTCATCGAACAGAATCCAACCAGGCGTTTATATGTCTGAGAGAGACCAAAATCCGAACATCGTCACCAACTTTCAACGTTATTTATATTTGTAGGATATAAATGTCAACCGAGAATGCTTTTAAGTTATGTTAGTTATGCGCTTCTCAAAGGTCTGCCTGTACTATGTACAAAAAGAGGAATACACTTAGACCTTGCACCTTATCTATATTTACCTGTACCTGTACGTGCTTATAGTTCGTCGATGATCATACATACTTATAAGTAATTTAAAAAGTTTCTCAAATATGCACTATTAGCGAGCCAAATATTTCCTAGCCCTACTGATAACGTAACATGTCGCATATCGGCCGCGGGCCGGCGGCGGGCAAACACGCCGAGATTAAGTCGCCGCCGTGTTTGGGTGCGATTCATTGCCGGCTTAATTGGAGCCGTGGACTGTTTGCTCGGAGGGCCGCGCTGACCGCTGACCCCGAGGATCATATGCCCAGCATTTTACCGACTATTTTTTGGGTACCAAGTTTCTTAAGCTTGTTGGATTTTTAAAAATCGTTATAAATAGGAATATTTTAAATCTTACGTTAAACACTTTTAAGCGTACCAAATTGGCCGGCCCCGGCAGTGGAATATGATTATTTCTGCTCCGTTTTTTTAACAGTGACATTAATTTGCTTTAAGCTCATATTATTTGTAAGCCAGTGCATCGATAGCCTGATGAACTAGATGATAGCAGATGTAGAACAATCGCATTAGGGCCGCGATTACATCGCTTGTAACCGAGATACCGTGTGTTGCCTCTCGCAGCGATCGGCGTTTCATCGATCGCTGATTACAGTTACTTAAATAGCGCAAAAAGTGCTCGATTCCAAAGTGCTACGGCTACGGGCACTACTCGCTTACGCTAAAAGCATGACAATGGACAGTTAATTCCTGTGATTATGAGGAAATTCGTAAAAATAAACCATACGTCATCCGCCTATTAAAGCAAATCTATGCTATGAGAACCAGAGGGGCTCCGTGGCGTGGGAGAACGGCAACAATCAGGTTCGTTAGAAGTCGCGTCGGTGGGATCACGCCGATGCCAATTAGGGGACATTAACCAATTGCCGGTCCGGACCCTAATTGCAATTAATACGGTCTTTACCTTCCCTGGCCGCCGCGCCGTCTGCCCGCCCGCCAGCCACACCCCGCGTCATCGCTCTGATGAGACCTACCACGTTATGATCTCCTCATTTTATAACAAAATACTTGCGTAGGAATACTTGAGACAAATTGCCAGCGATAATACGAGCAACAGCATTGTTACCGCAAACTAGGATTTCCTTTGTAAGTACAAACAAACAATGAGCGTAATGACGCCGCGCCGCCGACGCATCAGCGGCAGCAGTGAAAGTTTATCGCTTTGAAATCGACTAATGCGGCGATTTGTATTTGCACGCGTAATCGTAATAATGATGCGCGCGGGCGGCGGCGGCGGCGGCGCGCGGCGTGTCGCCGACCCGTCTGCCGCTGCACTTGTCGTTGAACCCTATGACGCAGCTATTTTCACACCGCCTAAAGCTCGACAGTTTGGCCACCCTCGCCAGCTCTGCCAGTGCCGGACTATTAAACTTAATGTAGGCCTTATTTATGGAATACCATTTTCCATTTGCCTCGTCCAATTGCATTCTAGGAACAAATTGCTATTATTCTTAGTTATAACATCCTACGTCCTTCTTTTTATAGCGCAGCCACTGCCAATTTATGCATTTATTGCTGGTGCAAAAACAAAACGGCAGTTTTATATTTTATGTTTCCCCTCTCACGGTCCCACGCGCGTAAAGCGAGCATGCGACATAAACCTGAACACGCACGGGTTGTTAGTGAATCTAACTTGCCCAATAATACGAAACCCATTCGGGCCGCTGTCTGCTGAAACATGCATGAAACAAACGTTCACTTACGCAAGTTGACGTTAAAGCGGCTCCATGAGGCGAATACTAATTTGCAGTCAAAAGGAAGGCTTGCGAATGTGGGTCACTTGCGGTTTCATTATGAAACAGATTTTTCAGAATAGCTGCGATCTGAAAGGTGCAAGGCTTGTGTAACTCATGTTAATGAACTTCGATCGGAGTTCAATCCATCGAGCTTCCGTCGCGGGAGCGTGTCGGGGCGCTTTGTGTGCGATTGGTCTCGCCTCGCGACGTGACGCCGGCCACGGCTCCCTTCGCTCGCGAGGCCCGCCGCCCCGACCCGAGGACCGCAGCCCAACCCTCCCCTCTGGGATGGGAAGAAGGACGGGTCGCTCACGGTCACGCTTTTTCTAATGGAACTCTACTTAATTATAAATGCACGCGATGCTACTGTTGTTTATTTCTCATTTCTGCATTGCAGTTGTATTAATGAATCCCTTCAATTAGCTAAATTGGTACCTACCTACAGACAACAACAACGTTGGCCTGTAAGCAAAATGAAAACTCGTATCGCCGATAAGAGAGCGTCGGCAATTACTGCTCATCGACAAGTTGTAATAAACAACAAAGCAGTTGTTGCGCCGATAAGAGCGGTCGCCGACCCGCGCGCGGCCGTCCTGGAGTTTAAACTAGTTCATGAAAATGAAGGAACTAGTCCGAGGCCGAAATTGCGTCGTGTGCCGCGATAACTAGGTCCGCGCACTTTCACTCGGGTCCTTGTACGTACTCTTAATCGTTTGAAGTGTTTGCGTTAATGAAAATGAAATTTAAAAAGAGTAGTTAGTATGTAGGTAGCCGGTTTTACATTGGTAGGTACATAATATGTCTGAGTCTAAATGTGAAATACGGCGTGTTCGAGAACATAGTGCTGTCGTTAAATGTTTATATGGATGCCATTGTCTAGACTGGCGCTCCGTATGCAGCGTGCGGTCGTCTGTGCGGAGAATGCATTATCAAGCATCGTATAATGATCTGTCTGCTCGTTGCGGAGCGCTATAACGCGGCGAGAGTGCACGCGCCGGGCTGATGTAACCGCGCACGGGCCGCGCGCGCCGCTCGTTACGTTTGAGAAATGTAATGTAACCCGCCACATGCACCCGGCCCGGCGCAAGCGGCGGAAAACTCCGCCCGTTAGACATTCGAGATGGAGATCGTGTTCGCAGCTCTCTCACGCCGGCGAGCGCCAGACAATCGACGGCTGCTGTCACGCACGCGTTAGGAAAAAGTGTCACAATAAAACGATACAAAACAGCACAATGGCAGATAATGTATCTGCGTGGATTTGCATGTAAATGGGAATGCTTTCTAATGACGGCGCGGGCGCTTTGTGCGCTAATGAGAGTGAAAGCGCAGGCGCAGGACGCGTGGGCGCCCTGCGCGCGCGCCGCGGCCGCCGCCGGCTCGCGGGCCACTGCATACACCATGCTGTTTAATACCTAGTAGGTACTTAGTTACTTTACGTTAAGTACATCAAGTAGGTACGGTACTTTGAACCATTAACTCTATATTAAAATACCGAATCCCAAGTTCTAATATGAATGATGTTAGCTGCGTGCGTTGTTTTTCTTTTGGCGCAAAATACAAAAAACTCTATCGATTTTTATTTTATTTATTTCAATTCCATGGCACTATTAAATACTTTAGTGCTAAGTGCAATGGAATAATAGTTAAATAGATGGAATGGAATAGCGAAAAATCATCTAAAACAATGCCAAATAACTTTAAACTTAAAGTTTAAAAAGAAAATTCGTTCTGCTTGTGGTTTTTCGAGATAGTTTTTTGTTTTTAGTAACAGCTTCGGAACCCTACACTGACAATGGCCCGACATGCCCTCGCCCGGTTTTATTCTTATAACTTTGTATAAATTACACCCCTTGACATTTGAAACCCTTGCTAGAGTTTACGAGCCTTATCTCACAAACAATACTACCCACCTGAGTTTGAATCGCTGAAGGAACGCGTGTCTCCGAGGCTTGCCTTGAATCTGTAATGATATTTGGATTTTGGTACAAGATGCTGGTTAGACGAAATGAGGTCAGGATTAGTAGAAAGTAGGTCGCGCGCCGCTATCGCTATCGGCGGTATCGCGACACTGCTAATACACATTTCGCGGCCGATAATGGTCGCCCTGCCCTTGCACATTTCGTCCCTAATCCGTCACTTTGTCGTTTGCAAATCCCAGTAACATTATACCTACCTAAATGCGAAGGTTTGTCTGTGTTTGTGTGTTAGTTTGTTACTCCTTCACGCTGCAACGGCTGGACGGAATTGGATGAAATTTAGAATGGAGGTAGCGTGTAGGTACCCTGGATTGACACATAGGCTACTTTTCATCCCCGAAAATGTAAAAGTTGTCGAGGGGATAACGATAGTCGAAATCTACGCGGATGAAGTCGTGGGCAGAAGATAGTAAGAAAACATAAACGAAGAGTAGGTCGCTAGTGCTAGTAGATACTGTAACGAATGTAGTCCGGTCCGCCTGCTCCAGAACAGGCTTTTACGTAGTTGCACTAAGTGTTCCACGAGGGGAAAGGAAAATGCGAGAGTGGCTCGCGCTGGATACCGGCCTAACTGCTTCAGCAAATAGTTTGTTTTGCGCGACCAATACGCACACTGACACGACGAGGCCCGCGCGCGCCGCGTCGTGTCAAGTGGCAGCGAACGTCATCGCTATGATTGATCGACGGCCGGCGCCGCCCGCGGGGAACTCGTCCGGCATCGCGATCAATTATTTCCGTGACAAGTTTAATTGCTTTAAGATCTGCCCCAGATCGGCAATCTTTCGCTTGACTCTTGACCCGCGCAATTGCCCGACATGCCAGCCTGAAAACTTTCCGCTTTCACTCCCGCCCGCACCGAGGACCTTGAGAACCGCCGCCGCCTCTGAATTTATTGCAATCGGGCGAGTGGGCCGCCCCCAGATAAATTAGGGCTCCGGCATTATTTATAAGGCTCTGAGATGTGCGTTACCTTTGACCTACTTACTGGCCTATTCACTCGCCGCTCTAGTACTTTACTTTAATAAAGAGGACTTTCTTTTATATCCTTGGAGCCTGGCGGTAGTCTACGAATTTTTTTTTGTAAATGTAGGTATTTACTTCCGTATGAGCTCTTTTTGTTTTTTTTAATATATATTGCATTATGTAATAAAATAGTCTGGGGGCAAATCTGTTTTATAATGTCACTGTGACATCGCTCTATGGTGAGTCAGGGTTCCGATGAGCTGAAAGTACCTACATAGTTCACGGAACTGCAAATGAGTGCCGCTGTTTATCTGATGGTAATGAAATCTCCGGGTGGCCCAGTTGCGGCGGTTCTGCGAAGTCCTCGATCAACGCGCCGGCGGGAGTGGGTCAGGCCGCGGGCCTTAACCTTCGCCGGCCCGCGCGGCGCCCACCGCGCGTCCGCTGTCCTTCCGCGCTGTCCGCCGCTGTATCGAAACAGTTACGCAATTTATTTTGAGTCGAGCCAGACTTCGATCCAATAATGCCATTGATTCGTAGAACACTACTACTTCTGTATTTCAATCATTAGCATCTGCAGATCGCTGTGTATTATATATGAATCAATTTCAGCTCATACAGCTCTATTGAAAGTGCTGTAGGTGTGTGTTTGTTTAACTCACTTTAAGATTGAAAATTGAAAATTGGTAATCGTTTATTCATTTAATTTTTTTTAGGCTACAGTATTGTAGAGACCTCCTAAGTAGAAAATATAAGTTTATCTGTAGCAGAAGGTCTCGCTCTTCCGAATGTAGTACAATATTATCTATTTGCTAATAGGTATGGTTTTTAAAAGATAAGTACCTAGATAGTCTTTACAAACAAGGATGTTCCCGGCGAGAGTGGCCGCAGCGGGCGCCGCGGGCGGCCGCGCGTGGGCGCTGACTAACTTTCTGCCAGCTCATTAAACAATTGTACCGGCCCCATTAATCCTCTGTGATGTCTCCGCCTTAATTCAATAATTCGCACTAATACCGGCGCGGCGCGATCATAACTCACTCAGAGCTTCCGTTCCTGATGAATAGCGCAAATTATCGAGGCTTTCCTCTCAAGAATAAAAAACAGCTTGGATTGTGCGTTTCACTTTCGAAACGAATGTACGCAACGCACAGCAGGGGGCTCCGACGGTCGCGCGAGTCCGTCGCGGGTCCGCTGCGGGTCGCGGCCGCGGCCGGCGCCCGCGCGGCCGTGACCGTCACGGCTAAATATACGCGCGCGGCAACACGTTACTAAGGGCTGGCTATTTTCGCTTACTGTCGCTGATTGGATATAAAAAGACATGTAGCGCGCGCGGGCCCTCCGCACACGCACTTGTAGCGATGGTATACCGCTATCGCGTTGTTGCATTATGCATTGCCCCCAACAATCCAGTTGTATGTTGTGGGTGTTCTACATTGAAATTAGCGTTTTCTGCCTCGTGGCCATATGAGCGACTTATTCATATTCATGGGAACCGGTTGTTTGCTATCTGCGTATTGATTATCACCGAGTAGCGAAAATCGACGGGCTGATTTCATTGGCGCTTCCCGCAATCGTGTCGATGAATAATTTGGACGTTTTCCTTGTATATTTTAAACGCATTTCCTGAAATTTTGCGTTTAGATTTCGATTCACTGATGCGAAGGAAGACTTCCCTGTCAACACGAAAGGGACTCGTAGGGCTTCGCGAGCGGGCGCCCTCGTTTCGTCCGTGGTCGATACCCATCATCCCGTATCGGGTGTCGGCGACGCTGAGATATGGAATGCCTGCCTTCGACATGATGCTACTCGCTTCAAGAGTTTGTACAGGGTGACAGTAATTTTTGTTTCAAAAATTATGCTCATCGAGCCTAAAAGATTATTTCACCAACCCTATATCGACCTTTAATGCGTAAAAATCATGTACCGGCGGGCATCACCGGAGCGCGCGGTGAAGGCTTTCACGAGCAAAGACAATGGAAGGGCAGCCCTGAGCCCACTCCGGCCCACACGTGGGCGCCGACGTGCTATAGCGAATTATGGATCCTGCGTGATCTCATTGACCTGCACTGTGACGCCGCATCCATCATTTAGAGCTGACACAGTGACAAGGATGAATGGTTTAATTATTGCCGCTCAAAGGATAGGTGTTGTATATAGCGCGGGATACAATTTTTTGGCTCCCACAAGATGCCTCAACTGACCCAGGTCACGCCAGGTCAGGTTCAATATTGGACAAGGTAAAGAATATACCCCACCGTCGAGAATATCGTTTAATGTATGTACCCATGTTCTTGTGAATAAATAATTTATTATTATTATTTCATAGATATTTATTTAATTTTCTATTTATTATTATTATTATTATAAACTCGAGGTTACTGAGTGTTGCATCGTTAGGATATCTGTCGCTAAGCCGATTTTGAATGAGACCTCTTCAAATTTTTAGGTTCCCGTGCCTGAAGGGTGATAACGGGACTTTATTAATATAAGCCTATATAGTATAGTAAAAACCCAAAAGATAACAACAAATACTAAAAAACGTGTGAGTTGGGCTTCGATTCCAAGTTGAATTCAAATCGGAATATAAGTATCCCTACTGTGCGGTGGTACGAAACCCTTGGTGCGCGAGTCCAACTCACTCGTTGCATTGCAATAGGAGATAAAGGGCAACGTCCCGAGATTGTCGCCAGCTACGACGCTACAGTCCGCCAGACGTTACGTAACTGTGGGCAAGTAACGAGCCCGAGGGGAGCCGCGTCTTTGTTCGAGGTCCTCGACGCGGCGGTGTGCGGTGCTGCTAATCATTTTTTTTGTCTAATTTTAAGGAGCTTGGTCGTAAAGCGATAATTACGCTCCATACAATTTAACACATTGTACAGAACTACAGAAGTTCTTAAAGATGCTGCTAATCTTGTAGAAACCTTGTCGCGTTGGCAAATTGCAGAGTTAGGTACCACCTTCGCGGATAGGTGTAAACACGAGCATGAACGCTGGGGCACCTTTTATTTTATCGAAACGCATTTCAACGAACGTATCAGCACAATTTTCATTTCATCGAAAGGCATTTCACACTGCATGAGTTTTTTTTTTGTTGATAGTCACACGTCTAACCTAACCTAACCTTCGTATTAATGTTTAAGTTATCCTCAAAACATCATGGATCCAAAATGATGTGTTACCGGTAAGCTGATTAGGAGTTCTGACGGGTCCATTTACATGTATCATAATCGTGCAGTCAAAAAACATGGGTATAACGTTTGTGGTGTTCACTCACAGGAGGGGGAGCTGCGGTCGTGGACGGCGTTCCTGCACCGCGCCGTGGACGCCACCTACAACAGCGAGATCGTCATCGACAACCTGCACAACATGATCGGTGAGACTGCCTCGCCGCCTCCCACGCCACAACACAGATCCCCTCAACACGCCACACGTCCCCACGCAACACTAACCTCGTCTCCTCACTGCGCCGCAGCGTCATTCACCATCTATTATCGACTAGCGTTTTGCTTCATAGAAGTTGATTATGCGCCAAATCATTACGCTATTCATCCATCATTATATCAGACTAATATATCTACGCTAATACGGTTCAAGACTTCAAACATTTTTTTTTGTTAAATTTTACAAATGACTGAACGCTAGTACATATACTCAATTATAGTAGGAAAAAAATGACACTTGGCTTAGGCTTAGTACATTCAATCTATTGTTATCCATTCGTGAAACAAGCTGACAGACGTCCCTCGCCTCTGGCAATGCATACAATGGGTAAGGTTTCGATTTTTTTGTGTCAAATCCAAGCATAGCAATCCTCGAAAACTTGAAGGTTTTCATATTAAAGACAAAAGTAAAGTAACAAATGAACAAGAAAACTCGCTTTCGCTTTCAATATTGCTGTCACTGAGTAGTGTTGATTCATGTACGATCTGTCTATCAGTCGTGATGGACACTCGCTGAGGTGTCAAAACACAAGCTGTCAGGTGCCTGTCAAGCTCACGAGACGAGTCCCCGTTCCCCTCGTCAGCGTGGCCGGCGGGACAGTGCGCCGTCGCTTTCTCCGCGGATGCCTCGGCGACGTGCATGGGCGCCAATTTCCCGCGAAGGTCAATCAAATTACATCGGTTATGACTCGACCCGCGTCACTTCCCACCGGCCACGGCCGCGGCCCGCCTCCCATTGGTTGACGTGTCTTATATGTTTATTACTTGGCATTTTATATCGGTTTCTAATCTTGGTTGTACCCTGACATCGGTTTATGACTGTTACGGATGGGACAAACAACTAGTAAAAAGTAGTAGTCGTGGAAAACTAAATTTTGTGTGGGTTGTTTTTGGCTCAATGAAAAAACTCAAAGCTGTGGCTCAATTACAAAACTCAAATATTCAGTAAAACATATTTTTGATATCCATCTTTCTTATCCGATTACACAAAGCTCAAAACAGTGTGATAAGACTAATGAGTGACAAGTACGTGCGTACGGATAAATATCGGCTGTTCCGTTCTAGCTCCTGAACTAATAGACGTCAAGAATGAGCTGCTGGCATAGTGTATATTAAAACGTAAGGATGCGTTATACTAATCGGAGGTCATGTTTTACGGCGAGTTGTTTGATCAGAAGTTAACTGAACTAATAGTTCAAATACAACAGACCTTTAGTATTGAAAAAAATAATTATTTAACATTAATTCATTGCTATCATCTTATCATCTGTCACAATTACGTTAGGCTAGGAGGACATCGCCGCACCACCGGTTCCATTAGAATAATAGTAGTTTATGTAAGTGATACATATCTAATGAGAATGAGAGTCCTTAAATCACGAGTGAGGTTTTATGAAACGAGCCAAAAGCTAGTTTCATAATAAGATCACAAGAGTGTTTTAAGGCTTAATTATGTGTGAGTGAAAAACTTGCATGTAGTTGTAACACATCTGTATAGGCCATTTGACATTCTATATTTGAATTTTTTCGTAAATTTCATAATAGTTTTGTGCACAACACAACTACATGCAACAGGTCATTTACTTAAGTTTTTCATCTATACAGTGGCATGCATTACTTTTCTACACATATGTTACAAATAATATAAGATGGATTCAGAAGCCGACGACCTAACGACAAAAATGCCGGCAAAACAAACTTGTGTTCTGTCAGTGTCACGAATATGTTTTTTTTTTAAAATCATAGACAAACTAATAAAATCCCTATTCTCATTCGTTCGATATCAAATGTCGTAGGTACGATAGGCATTGTACTAAAAAATATACCAAGTGGACGTTTCAATTGATACTAGAACTGGGCCTATTTAAATTGTGTTGGTTTTGGAAGATGTTCCAAATTTGAAACACATTAGGTACTTTATAATTTATAATATTCGATAACGTCATTTCAAAATTACGTTACAGCTGTCATTGCTGTCAACTACTACCACAGGTAATGCTGGGCATTGCCAACGGGTTTTAAACGCATTATATAGGAGTTATGATATGTGTGTTGATAAAAAACTTAGTTATTCAAAGTGTGTTTTGTGATCGTTACAGCGGAGCAGCGACGCTACGTGCGCGAGGTGTCCTCCAGCAGCGTGTTCGCGTCGCTGTGCGCGCCCGACGAGGCGGAGGCGCAGGCGGGCGCGCCGGCGGAGGCGGAGGCGGAGGCGGCGGCGGGCGCGGGCGCGGGGGCGGGCGCGGGCGCGGACCGCACGCCGCGCTCGCCGCTCGAGCGCCGCCCGCCCTCGTCGTGCAGCACGCCCATACAAGAGTAGCATCGAACGAGGCGCGTCGCCGGGACGGGATAGGTCTGCTCAAAACCGCCGAAGCAGTATTCTAGCCTTGACGTGGCTAGATTATATTTTTATGATTTTGTAATCAACGTCTGGACGGCACTCGAGATATAAATAAATAGCGCCCGCTCGGGAACCCGCTTGTTGCGAGCGCGGGCCGGCTGCCGCGCCGCGTCCCGCTCGCTCCGGCCCGCCCGAACGAGACGGCCGGCCCTGGTCGACCGAGAGCACAAACGTGGAGTGCGCCAGCCCTGCCTTATCGCGTGTGTTCATTCGCCGCCGGACCCGACTAGTTCGCGTTCATGTTCATTATTTATCAGATCTTATAAATGTCGTGTTATTGTAACTTTTCAATGTTTATAAGCTTTATTATACTAAGCGCCGGCTCGCCCGCGCGCGATCGACCGGCGGCTGTCCGGCTCGAAGGACCACGGCACCGCGCGGCCGAGCCGGCCGGGCCGCTGCGCCGGCACGCAACTATTCTAATCTCTATAGTAACGATATGTCTGTATGTTTTGTTAAATTAACTATTGTAAGGTCACAGACCGAGGAGATGCTTGTTTTAATGCACTTTATATGGAATTTAAGTTAATTAGTGATAGTGTAGGTCGTAGCAGCCGCGCGCCCCCGAGCGCGATTTTGGATACTTTTACATGAATTTATATCGAGTTCTTCGACGACTTAGCCTTCTTTGCCATTTATATTCTGCACGTTTTTTGTGTAAAGCAGTGAAATGTTATATTATATTAGCATTAACACGTATATGTTTAACAGTATTAATTATTTACCCATTATTAACATAGTTTAATTAGATTTAAAGTTCACGTTATTGCATGTATAGCGATGTCGCTTCGATATATATTATATCTCTGTTATGTAATCGTATCGTATACTAATCGACTGTTGCCAAATTTTCATTAGATGAGGACCTCGCCTCGTTCGCGGTCTATTTTTCTACATACATGGTTGTTGTGACGCCGACGACGCCGCCGCGAGTTGTCCGGGACTAGGGGGGGGGATTTATACTTTCGACCGCTTGAAATGGAGAAAACAGTAGATTTAACTTGACATATGTCAATGTCAAAGGACAAAACCAACGCAAACCACAGTTATTTTCCAACAAACCTCAAATATCATAGACAAAGAACCATAGTAGAAGTGTTCGGTAAACAGTGCTAGCTCTGACAGTGCTCATAACCAATAATATTCATACCACAATTACTACTTCTAATTATGTTCTGTGTGATATTTAAAACATAGTTTACTTTCTGCGTACAACGAAACGCGTGAATATAATTATGTCAATCACTAGCTCCCGAGAGATGACTTTCAGAAATACGGGCTTAATGGGCTCATCGAAAATAATTGTGGCATATTTCCTATCCCTCGACGTGGGTCGCGCGCCCGGACCCGAGCCGGCCCGCGGCACCTCGCGCATTTACTGTTGTAAAACTTTACTGCCTTTTTAATAAATGTTATTCTAAATACTGTTATTAGTACCGAGAGAATTATCGTATTTAACTAGATTATTAATGAAGAAGATGTATAGCTTTTTGTATATATTGCCTTATTTAATGTAAGATCTGTTTGAAATTTAATGAATTACGCCCTTACTTACTACTTATATAAGTAAGGGCATTAGGTTTTAGTTGATCTTTGTGTTTTTCTTGTGTGTCCAGTGTCAGGTGCGCCCGCGCGGCGATGCGGCGAGCGGGCGGGCGCGAGCCCCGGTTCGGGCGAGGGGGGAGCGAGCCCCGGCTCGGGCGAGGGTGGACTACTAAGTAGCTCACCTTATTATGGTTATATTGTTTTTAAATCGAGTACCGAGAATGAATTAGCTGCACGCGCGCGGCGCGCCCGCTCGTCGCACACTCACATTCCAGGGTTTCGAATCATTTTGTATACAAATTGCAAATAAAACGAATATTTTAAATTATAATCTTTATTATTTGTACGATACCTATTAATACATTCGCATACATGATAAGGCTAGCGCTATCCAGTAACGTATCAGACTCATGTTGGCAAGCGGCGCGGCGCCGGGCTCCGCGCGGTTCTCGGACACGACGAGGGCGCGCTCGCGGGCCCGGCCTGGGGCGGGACCGGTCATCGCTGGTTTCTCAGAGTATCGAAGACACTGGCATTGAGAGTTACGGATAAATAACTCATACTTTGCAGTCTAGCCCGGCCCGCGGCAACACTTTATAGAGCTCCGAAGTCAAATTAGATCTACTTAGTTAGGTACATTTTTGGGTAAGAGTTGGGCATGCTAAGTCACGCAATTAAATTGTCTATGTAACTTTTCCGTTGTGACACGAAAATTAACCATTAGGGATACTTTTCGTCGCACAACGGAACTTTTTTCCCCTTCGTTGTTGGTATGGTCTAACTTTTTGATCCTTACCCTTTTGTCTTTATATCGACATAATATAGTTTACTGAAACGCTGGATTTTGGCACGTTGAGAATCTAGGGAAACGTTAAAGAGTGACTCCACTGAGAGCTTTCAACGCGTTCCTCATGGAATAACCGCACGGCGGGGCGCGGGGCCGAGCTTCACAAATAAATAATCCACGCCCTCGTAAGAAACATTGTCATACACATAAAATTGTCTAAAAGAGAACATGGAACACAACTGTCCCAAGTAAGAGCACCATGTAATAGGTTCTAAAATGACAGCGGAACCCTAGAAAGAATAATGGTTAATTCAGTCGTCGACCGTAATCTATTATTATGAATACAAAAATATTAAATTCATCCATCTTAAATTTAATTATCTACCAATAACAATCGAGATAACAGGTGCGATACACCGGTGTAGCGTAAATAGGTACTTCAATCTCACTCAGCAAAGAACCTTAAATACTTCAGGTTAACTTCGAATGAGGTTCAGGTTAACTACACGTTTCTAGACTTATGCATTCTCAAGGTTAGACCGTAGATGCGTCGCCAGCTCTGAGCTCCATGCTAGTATTTGCACTTGTAGGCTCGACAATAATCGCACCACAATTACAATTACACTTGCTGCTAAGGCCACTCCCTCCGGTGCCGGTGTGGCCTAAGTATGCCTAAAAGGTCTGCAGTGTGAACAAATGCGAGAAGACAGCCCAAAGCTGCCGCTGTTTCGGTCACTAATAAGTAAATGTCTAATAAATCGTTTTATTTACGTTGTCTTAATACCTACGGAAGACTAATTACAGTTTTAAATACGTTACATATTTAAATAATTAATTTCAAGTCTGTTCGAGTCGTTTCACTATGCTAACCGGGGCGGCTCCCGGCTCTCGGTCGATCGGCCAGGAGCGGCGCGGCCCCTCGTAACGTGTAATACTGTATACTGCGCAGACGCACGCTGTCGACATAAATACTTAACTATATTTACACTTAACATATACGGCACCATAACTACAGTGTAATAAGATCGTTCACTGTGGACACTAAAGACTATAACTTAGCCTAGCAGTTAAACCAATACAGGACTGCCATCAGTTGAAAATATTCCCAGGATGACTCGTAGGTCACTTCCTCTTCAATTTATAGGGTTGTGAAGAGTCGGAATCAAATCTATGGCAGTTTAAAGTGACATACAAATATTTTTTAATTTAACAAGCTCTTACTGCCATGGTGAAAATTGGTTGCGAGACGTTTAGGACCATCACACATCAGTTGAGTACAGTTGAGTTGCGGGTGTGGTTGTGCTGAATACCTACTGATATGTCATACTATATTTTTGTTTCTATTGAAAAGTTCCCCCTAGGGCTTTGTAAAACCATATTGATTTGACATGTTATTTTCTCATTATACTGTTAACTGTCAACTGAAACTGTCAATTAAATAATAGCTCGTAACATTGACAAGACGATACCATATCCAAAGCAACGTGATTATACCGAGTAAAACAGTTTGACTGACTCTTTGACGCCTGACTAGTTGTAAGATGGTCATGGTTGTAACTGTTCAGGAGACAATTAGTGAATCACGCTGTATTAGTCTCGAAGCCCTTGGCCGGCGTCAGGCCACGGCGGGCGCGGGCGGCGGCGCGGGCGGCGCGGGCGGCGGCGGGTGCAGGCGCGGCGGCGCGCGCGGCGGGGCCAGCACGCGGTGCGGCACCGGCACCGTGCGCGTGCCCACCTGCATACAACAAATATATTTTCACAAAAATTACCGGAAAACACGACATTACTATATTTACATTGACATTATTATTATATTGAGACGTGAACTACGCAGTTTACTGTCAGTTCTAAAATAAAAAATAAAAAAGCGTACTCTCTACCCAAGCCCGCAATTTTGCATACATTTCATTACTGCTAGTTAGTAACTTTTTGAAAAGTCGAAAGGGCCATAATAAATTGAGGGCACAAGTCTTATACATCCATATTCAATTCGAAACATAACTAAATTTTTTATCTGTGCCTGGTGTAGCTTGTGATTTTTAAAAAAAGGTTACGTTTCTTCTTGTCATAAACAAAAAGGCGGTAAAGTTTTTTCACGAGAAGTATCTGTTTGTATGCAATCCAAAAAATGATTGATGGGTATTTTACTCCAACACATTTTTTTTCTTGCAATTTTTAAGAAAAGCACTTTATTTACCTTGGCAGTAACGACAATTCCAGACTTCGTATTTTTAAACGGATTCGCAAGCTCGTCCGTTTAAAGGCACTAGTGTACGAGTACTATTCTTGAATCTTCACACAAATAGCCACGTAGTGACGGGTTATTCCAGTAGTTAAATGGTTACTTTTAGAGCCTGCAATTCAGGCTTTTAGAGTCTGCCAATCGACACAATGGAACGCGTAATTTGTAAAATTATCCTTGTTGCGAATGAAAATATCTTGATTCATCGACATTAACTATAATTAAATAAATATAAATTAATTTACTGTTATTACTTTTTAGTTTTTACCTATTGATTTAATTATTTTATTTGTCTAACTATCATAAATAATTACTACTTATATAAATCATTGCTATTTATTAAAATATAAATAAATCAACAAGATGTGTGCTCGGGTCGTGGTCTCAAAACTCACGGGAGTGGAAACGGCGCATATATATCACTGCCTTCTCCCTCAAACCCTCCGAAATGTCCAAAACATGCTACAAACGCCTCAGCCACGTTGTAAGAACGCGCCGTAACGCCTTCCGTAATCTCCGCGATCGCGTCTTGATAATCTCTTTATTTATCACTTTTTTTATTATATAAAAAATCATAACTGTGCACTATAGAAAACCAAAAGACAATCCGTCCAACACTGGACGGGATCACCCGTGAGGACACAATCGGTCCAAGAGGAGTCACTAATTCAGAAAACACCTGTTATTACGCTGGAGATTTAGTACTGACTAACGTCGTGCCTGCATCAAAGTAAAGAACGCTGGTAGGTACTCAGCGAGCGTGGACGGCGTGGAAGAGGAGGTGGGAGTGGCACCTGTATGGCGACGTGTCCGCGGCGCGCGGCGCCCACGGCGAGCACGGTGTCCCCGGCGCGCAGGCGCAGCGCGGCGCCGTCGTCCCAGTCGGCCAGCACGGCGCGCTGCTGCGGGTAGCCCAGCTTCACGCCGCCCGCCACCGTGTACGCGCGCGGCGGCGGCAGCGGCGGCGGCCGCTCCTGCACACAACACACCGTCAGACACTACACTGGGGCCAATTTCACGCAACCTTGGCGTGGCTTCAAACTAAGACACCGGCGGGTCGATTTTTAGGAATAGAAGACGAAAATTTCATTCGAAAATGAAAGTAAAACTATAACAGCCCCTTATTTAGCGTTCCACCACATACTAAAAAATAAAAGCATTATAAGATGTTTTTGTTATCCGCCCGTTCGTCTGTCCGTCTGTCTGTTTGTCAACATCCTTTTTCTCTTAAACGGCTAAAACTATTGCGGTGTCGTCACGAAACTAAACAATACAGAAATGGAAGTCTCTGCTTTTGTTTAAGTACTTTCAAAGAGCAGTACTTATATAATGTGTTCTATAATATGCGGGGGCTTCTAAAAGATGAAGAGGGCAAGCAAGAGCAGGATTTTTTGGTTTAGGTACTAATATTTCATATATCGGTGGCCGAGGAAGTGACACACCATACTACGCTATACATGGTGGTGACAGACGATTTCGTGTATTTCCACGTTTGCGTCACTCTGATCGCCCCACCAATGTGCATGGCCAAGCGACATTTTGCGACTCGGCGACTGGTTGCGGCGCCACCGTGGTGTGTTAGGAAATACGAGTAGGCTCTAGTAATCATCTAAGTCCCTTATTGAACTAAGCTCGGGGTAATCTTTTAGAAACAAACTGATGAACAGTCTGATGAGGGTTAGGCAGAACACGTTCAATCAGGCCTACTGCAATGTGCAAGTGGGGCTTTTTAATTTCATCTAAGGTATCGAATTGATCTGGCCGTCGCCGCCTCGCTTAGGTTCGCTATGAATATTTAATTGTACAAAACTGACTGACGTCAAAAGGGCTGCAAGCAGCTGCAGATGAAGTAAACTCACGAGGTCGAGTCCCACGAGCGAGCAGGTGCGCGAGACGAGCGCGGGGTCGCACTTGCCGGGCGCGGGCGCCTGCGGCTCGGGCGGCGGCGTGCCGGCGATGGGCGCGGGGCGCGGGCGCGGCGGGGCGGGCGGGCCCCCCTCCGCGGGCGGCCCCCCCTCCGCGCGCCGCCCGCCCCCCGCGCGCCGGCCCCGCGCGCCCCGCCGCCGCCACGCCGCCTGAATGCACTCCGCCGCCGCCTGCCGCCGCGCGCGCCGCATGCGCTCCAGTACCTGGCCCACACATACAAGCATTTATTAACTACTACCTGAATAATTGATGAATGTGTCTTTTCTCCATTAGTAAACGCACAAGAATAATATAGAAACCAAATGATCCCAACGTCTTAACTGAACATATTCAATTCTTACCTAAATAATAAATTAATTATCATAATTCAGCCTTGTTAAAACCTTAATAACGAGTGAGGTATGTATTAGGCACTAAACAAAACACTAAACAAGCAATAAACAAACACTAAAACGTTGGCTGAATAAACATCTTCTATATTTTTGCACGCACCGCAACGCACCAGTTCAAAGTCTCCGCGGAACTGACAGATAAAAGTAAATTTTAATGCGGTTGAGCTGACTCGAAACGGCAATGCATCGAGAAAAAATATTCTCTGGATGCGACGATCTAGTCCAGTCGCGGTTTGGATTAACTGAATGGTCGCTCAACTGTACTTAGACTAGGCATTATTGAAACTAGACAATCCCACCTGTCGCATTCCCTCGCTGAGGAAGACGTGTCGCTTGCCGAGCGCCCAGCGCACGGCGGCGGGCGAGGCGGGCGCGGGCGGCGCGGCGGCGGCGGCCACGGCGCGCAGCACGGCGGCGCAGGCCTCGGGCGCGTCGCGCTCGCCGCCGCCCGCGCAGCGCCGCCACAGCGCGCGGTAGCGGGCGCCGAACGCGCGGAACCGCATGCGGTGCGGGTAGCCGCTCGCCATCAGCTGCGCCGTCTCCAGCACCTGCAGCGCGCGCACCTGCAACAATGACACACGAGTTATAACAAAACTACAATAATATGTCAATGTTCAATAGCGTGCCATGATCCTCATTTATTTTAATGACTCTTGTGGAGAATATGCATATTCGTGCCATCTCGCCTGTTCTGCGAGAAACATACGTTGTAGTATTTTATATGGCCTGCTAGGTAAAACATTTATTTGTTTTTTATGGCTTCACTACTTACTTAGTAGCAATAATAGTGTCGACTTGTGGATTTACTCCAATATGTCACACAGTGATGCGGCATCAACCCTTCATTGTTATCAATTCTAAGTGTAGCCTGACCTGCTTGGCGACGACCTGCCGCTCGAAGAGCAGCGGCGCCTCGGCGAGGTTGGCGCGCAGGCAGCGCACGAAGTGTGGGCGCGCGTGCACGAGCGTGCGCAGCAGGTTGTCGAGCCGCGTGTGGAAGTCCTGCGTCAGCGTGGAGCCGCCCTCGGCCGCCGCCGCCGTGGGCGACGCGCGGAACACGCCGCCGCTCGGCCCGCCCGCCGCCGCCAGCGCCTGCCATCACCCCACCATTACATTATGAGTGTGTTATTACGGTTCTGTACCCGAGGGAAGCTCGACGGGACCCTATAATTATGCCTATGCTGTCCGTCCGTCCGTCCGTCCTAACAATAAAGAGCTGTATCTTTTGAATCGTAATAGATAGCGGTTTTTTTTCAGAACATGTGTGGCGGTTGTCTGCGCCGCTGTTCACGTAGAAGACGGCTATCGCTATTCTCTCGGGAACTAGGTATTCAATTTTCCAGGATAAAAAGTAGCCTATGTGCTATTCCAGACTATAATCCTATATCTGTCCTAAATTTCATCCAGATCCGTCAGCCGTTCTGGCATGATAGAGTAACAAACATTCAAACTTTAGCATTTACAATATTGGTAAGATTACGGCGAATTTACTAACAAAAAAAATATATTAAAGAAAGTGAAATAAATAGTACCTAATAAAGAGAGTCCCCGCAAGAAACGTTTTTATTTAACGTATTTAATGATATACTAGAGGATGCCCGCGACTTTGTCCGCGTAGAATTATAGTTTCCCACTACCTACTCCTTTCTTCCTGCACCCCAGACCTCATAAGGAACCTATGTACCAAATTTGGAATCTTTAGACTCAGCGGTTTGGGCTGGACTAATGTAAGCTTTTATGTGAGTTCAACGTTTTTGGAATCAAATCAGATTCAGTTTATAAACATTTCTCAAAACAAAATGTAATGTAAATCAAAAGCAATAAGGAGTATTGTTATCAACTTCGAAGCAAATGAATTTCAATAAAATACGAAACACAACTTACATCAATTCTGTTAAAGAATGTTTATGCAAAATTTTAAGTACATTGGACCAAGGAATCACGTTGTCCTATACAAACTTTGCCCTACTTTTTCACTCCCTTAGGGGTACAATTTTAGAAAAAGCTTTCTTATCGGATGCCTACTTCATACAAAGTACGCACCGTCGAAGTTTCAGGTCTCTACGATCAGCGGTTTTGGCTGTGCGTTGATCCGTCAGTCAGTCAGTCAGTCAGTCATTCAGGACAAAGCATTTTATATGTATAGATTTCATTGAGATACCATTCTGATAGAGCTCTGACAATACAAGAAAAGTTCGGTTTTTTATATATGCTCAAAACCACTAACAATAAGTAAAACTCACCTTAAGTTCTGTCCCAAAGAGATGCGTGGCAAAGCCGAACTCGCAGGCGCGCGTGTCGAAGGCGGCCAGCAGGTCGTCGGGCACGGCGTCGCGGTTGGCGTCCAGGAACTCGCCGGCGTCGTACGTCACCTCGCCCGCGTAGTGCCGCACCGCGAACCGCCGCGCCGCCGCCGCGCCGCCCGCCAGCGCGCCGCGCGGCTCGGCCAGCCGCGGGTGCCCCCTGCGTGCGCGAACACCGACAATATCAACCAAGTAATGAGGGACAAACAACGGACAAGTACGTCAGCACAACATACCTGTGCGCGGCCTTGATGCGCGCGACGTAGTGGTCGGGCTCGCCGCCGGCAGCGCACTCGGCATCCAGCGCGGCCAGCAGCCCGCCGCGCAGAGAGGACACCAGGTCGATGCACGGCACGTTGTCCACGTAGTCCAGCTCCGGGCCGCCCGCGCCCGCCAGCTCCTCCCGGCACGACTCCACCGACGACTTGAACACGTGCGTGTTGTAGAAGTGCTGCATCGTCTCCGCGCACAGGTTGGCGCACAGGTGCTCCAGGCGCGACGGCGCCGCGTCCTCGAAGCCGAACATGTCCAGGATGCCCACGAACCCGTCCGTCGCATGGCGCACGGCGTCGTTCAGCGCCGCCATGGACTTTGCACCGGCGCGCGAGCGGCCGCCCGCCGTGGACGCGCGGCGCGACGCCGCGTCCTGGTTGTGGACCGACTCGTTAGAGTCCGACGACAGCGTGCCCAGTGTCGAGCCGAGTCGTTTGAGCGAATTGGCGCGCCGCACGATAGTAGCCACGGTGCGGCAGTACAGCGCCTTGGCGAGCGCGTCGCGCGCCGCGCCCGCCGCTGCCGCCGTGGCCGGAGCTCGCGCGGCGCCGCGCCCGCGCCCCACCGAGCGCGTAGTGAGCCCGCGCAGCAGCGCCGGCGCTGGCACGCCGAGCAGCGCGGCGGCTGCGGCCAGCTCGGCGTCGCCGGCAGGTTCGGCGGCGCCTTCCGCTCCCTCGGCCCACTGCACGTTGCCCAGTAGCAGCACGGCGGCCAGCACGCGCACCACGTCGAGGAAGGGAATGCCCAGGATGCCGAGGCAGGTCTTCCAGGCGAGGAAGCGCGGTGCGTCATCGGGGTCGGCACGGCGCGGCACGGCGCCCTGCAGGTAGCGCAGCTCGTGCGGCGCGTAGCCCTCGAGCCGCAGTGCGGCGCGCTCATCAGCGCCCAGCCCGGCCAGCAGTTGGTAGAAGATGTGATAGTTGCGCTCGCCGGCCGGCGGCCGCACCACGCGCGTCTGCTCCAGGAAGTAGCAGTGGATCTTGGTACGGTACAGCGCGCCGTCCGTCACCTGCACCTCGATGAAGTGGCCCTGCGAAGACAGCGCGGTGAGCGGGTGTGTGTTCGTATAGTTCACTGCATTTACTCGCGGGTGTGTGTACTCACGATGCGGCTAGAGTGCGAGTTGCCGGCGGTGGCGGCGGTGCCGAGCGAGCGCAGCACGGTGAAGGCGGCGGCGAGGTGCTTGAAGGCGTCGGTCTCGGGCCCGCCGCCCGCCACGTCAAACAGCCGCCGCAGCAGCACCATCGACGCGTACGTCTTACCGGACCCCGACACGCCTGCAACACAACAATGATCTGTCGTTGTCAAATCTGTCATACATGTAAATGTATACAAGGATTCTTAAGCCATAAAATACCTCAGATCGATATTGTAACTCGTCTTCTAACCGCGTATCAATCGTAAGTACATATAAAAGTGTAAATTCGAGCATATGGTCACCTGAAAGGATGATGGCCTGCGGGTAGCCGGTGTCGGCCTGGTGGCGCACGGCGTCGTGCACGAGCCGCGCCAGCTCGGGCCGCTGCGCGCGCGCAGCCGACAGCGTCAGCGCGTTGCTGCTGTCCGAGTACCCATTCAGCGCCACCAGGATCGGCCCGATCCACGTCTGCAACACCATTCTTAAATCATTCAAGGATCGTTAGATAATTTAGTATATTTAAAAAAAAATTTTTTTTTCGAATAACCGGAGAGGAATTCATAGTAAAGTTAGAGAAGTATAGGTGAATAACTTAAGTAAAGGGCCTGTTGCATGTTGTAACACATCTGTATACATAGACCATTTGACATTGTATATTTGAAATTTGACGTAAATTCCATATTAGTTTTGTGCACAACTACATGCAACAGGTGATTTACTTAAGTTTTTCACCTACACATATGTACACACTCCTCATAACTTAACTTTAACTTACACGCTTGCCTAATATTCGTTTCTACTTTGTACTACTTTTGTGCTACAAGAACCGATTTCCAACGAGAACCTTGGGCTAACAACGGAACCTACTACATTCACGTGCTAATGGAATCATGTAAACAGGTTCTTTGTCCTTTCTTTGGCTGGTAATTATCCCAGTATTATTAACCAAGTATCCGATTACACGCATGCTCGGCGCACCCCGCCGCCCCACACTCGTCACCCACAAACAGGGACATAGCGCAAACAATGGGACCGCTGCACCGGCGCAGGTAGCCGTACCTGTGCCGCGACAGGTAGGCGCGGCGACCACGCGGGATTACTATCCTATGACACGGCGCTTCGGGACGCAGGGTTCAAGTAAACATTTGGGGACAGGCTACATAATTCGGCTACAAAGAATAAAAATAGAATAGCGTGACCGGCTGGCCCATTCTGTTTGATTACGAAATTTTATTATATATTATTTTCGCCTCACTCACGGCTTGGGGTCAAGAAAATGGATGTATGTTTGAGGTTCTGTGAGATGATGGACGACTTCATAATCATCTACGCAAGAAGGAAGGTGGATATATTCCTATATTACCTGTCTTGGCCTGCGACTTCCGCCAAATTAAATTTGTTTACTGATTTTCCTTGGGAAACTTTCGTGTTTCCGGGACAAAAAGTAAGCACCCTATGTTGTAATCCAAAACGCTTGGAGCCCCCGCGGTCGCGAGCAGGCTCTTACGAAGCGGGACCAGCTAAAAAGTGAGTCTCATTAGTGTCCATACCGTCCATGATCTTCGGCAGACCTGACGGAATTTGAATGCACAGTGTCGTTGGATTGGTTTTCATCCCACAAATAGACTAAGTATATTCTTCGGTATTAACACGAATAGTAAGTTACAACAAATACGAAGATAGGAAGTCCGGAACACGGGTACTACTCGTAATATAAGTTCAGGTATATAACGTATAGGTAATACTTAACCGTCATCCCCAATTCTCACGTCTAATATCGACGTCGTAATATTAAGTAGTAAGTAAGTAAGTTTATTAAGCTTTTCCTCGTGATTTCACAGGCGTAACTATATGTGTCAAAAAAAAAAAAAAGATGTAGGCTCGTTTTATCAATTTTTTTGAGTGCACCTGTCTCTGAGTTCCTGTAGAAGAAAAAAAAAGAATACGTTTCGTTAACACACATAATATTTAGGACATACGAATTTGATCGTGAACTTTCTCCTAGTGTATTATCGAGTGGGACGCGCGGATGGATGGATCGGGCGGGAGCACTCACGTAGAACTTGTTGTGGTAGAAGCGTGCCTGAAGCGCGCGCACGACGGCGTCCTCGGTGAGCGGACCGCGCAGGTGGATCAGGTCGTCCACGTCGGCGCCCGCGCCGCTCACGCCGCCCGGCGCTGGCGGCGCCGGCGGGCAGCCACCGCGCCATCGGCTCTCTGCAACCACGAAGACGAACATTCAACATTCTACCACCTGTAGGTACTTCAGTCATGAATGTTCCAGTAACTTCAACTAGTTATCGGTTACAACGATAGAAGGTATCGACCGGACGAGTAGTAAATAAGAGTAGACTCGTTGGTTTTCTGGCAGCACTTCACTTAGCTACTATTTGTCCAATGAGTTCGTTGTGTCCCTTTTATCCGACGAATTTAATGTAAGAGACGCAAGACTAAAGATTTGACAAATACTGCCAAATCTAGTGCCGCCTTTAAAGATCGCGATCATCGTCCAATTAAGGCATTCACTGGATTCATGGCAAGCTAGAGCTCATGGAGAACAAACGTACCAACGCAAAGCTCTGTCTCGCGTGAGTAGACGTTAGGAGTTTACAATATAGCATGTAGAGATGTTGGTGGTGGTCACCTGGTGGCGCCGGCAGCGGGTGCGCGGGGTGCGCGGGGTGCGCGGGCGGCGGCGCGGGCGGCGGCAGCAGGTGCGGCGCGCGCGGCGGCACGGCGGGCTGCGGCGTGCCGGGCTTGGCCGCGCCCGGCGCCGCGCCCACGTGCAGGTGGTTCCGGAGCGTCACCAGCTCCGAGCTGAGGCTCAGCAGCCGCCGCTGCAGGTGCACCGCCTCGTTCGACGAAGACGCGTCTGCAACCAGCGGGGAATCACATCAGTACAACACGTTACCTATCAAACGAGTCGATAGCCGCGTAACAAGTAAAACAAATATGACGCATGACATAGCTTTAAAGCTATACGAGCACAAGATAATGTGAATGAAATTATTAACAAATCGATGGCTCCCAAGTCGTTTTCAGCTTGCACCTGCTTAAGCAGTCGTCGGTTGATTTTAGGACATGGAGAAGGCAAACGAACACAGGTCAGTGGGATCCGAGACCTATTAGCAATCTAAGATTGCAAATACATCGCCATTACTGCCAACCCTAAGGACTAAGTCGAAATGGCTCTATGTTATTGATTTGACCGTCTATAATTCAGAAATTGAACAAATTCATTATAATCATCTTTAATCGGAAAGCCGTTACACTTATCTTACGAGTAAGACGGTTCATTTATACGATACGAGCATTAAGTGTTGTGGTACAGTCAAGGAATTTAATTCCTATACCACTTTGGACTATGTCAAAGTGACACTATAAATGAAATCATAAGAAGTCTCTTAGGTCTTGATTGATTAAGTCACTTCGACATAGTCCAAAGTGGTACAGGAATTAAATTCCTTGACTGTAGTACATATCAGGGCGCAAGCTATTGGAAGTGTATCACGTGACGCGCCCGTGCAGTGTCCGGGCGGGCCCGGGAGCCGCGCGCCGCCGCCCGTGGAAAGTTGACACAGTTCAGGCCATTTCGGCACAGATTCGTTTGTATCGCAAGCCTCGTCCAGCCACTTTACAGCCGCAAAACTACAGTAGAACACTTATTTACACGACTGCCGAAAAAGTAGGATATTATCTTTAACAGCGACTAAAATCCTCAGTCCATTGTAATTATTATCAATATGTTTTATAGTAACGTCGATCGGAACAGACTTATTTTAATGAACTACGACCGAGTAAAAGGCTGAGATGTACTGAATAGAGGTTATCCAGTAGCTTATCGCTCACGGCAGTTCTCGTACTGAGTAATAAAGGCAATCAATTAAAGAAAATCACTTCGGCTCGATACCGTTAGGTCTTTTATGGGAAAACTCAAAACCAGTTTGCATAGAGCTTGCAGTTGCCTCAGCTAGCTGCAGCGCAACGCAACAACTGGCGCCGCATTCTTGCCGGCGAGCGGCCCGACCGGCCACGCTGCCCCGGGAGGGTCTCAGCAATTAGTCTAACTCCTGCATTGCATTCATTTACGATTTCGGTCGTGGAATTCACCTGATCTTCTTATTATAGAGCGCAGAGGGCCCGCGGGGCGCCCGGGCCGCGGGGCGCGGGGGGCGCACAACCGGTCGCGGGCGCAGCGCTCGGCGCGTGCCGCGAGTGAACCTGAACCTTACGGACCGCCGCTTTAAGTTCGTATCTAGTTGCAAGGATGCTGCGTGAATAGCGTCAAAAACCTTTTTATTGGCCCGCGATCGAAGGACAGATACCGCGCTGCGACCACTTTCATCCGAACCTCCGGCTCTCCATTCACATCTGGTCGCCGCCGCGGAATCAGCCCGAGAGCTGCCCGTGGGTGACCTGCATCTACAACCAGCTCTCGGGTGCCATTAAATATTCACTATGGATGGTTTACTACTAACCATAGTGAATATTTAATGGCACCCGAGAGCCCTCACCCTGGTATGAATCTTAAATGTCGTAAAATATCCAATGTCGAAATAACGCCCAGATCGTAGGAGGGACATATACCCACTTGACAGTCCATCTCGCAAGTAAATGCAGAAAAGTAAGAGAGAAGAGAGTCTATACTTAAATTAACCAGTCAATCATTTACGAAAATTATTATTTTACACAACCGCAGGACATTAGATACTATAGTCTTCCTGGACTGTCAAATGAATTCATATCTTGAATCTTGCGACGTCCCCTTCTTTAAGCGACTTAGTCGTGGAATGGCCGTCTCGTAAAAAGCCTGATTCTAATAACGATCAAATCTGAAACCGAAGGGTGGTTTATCGCAGGATGTAATGCCCAGATTCCACAACAACACCCAAAATCTCGAAGTTTCCTAATCGCCTTTACAAGTAGGTAATTTGATAATTTCCTAGCCGAATAAGAATGTATAAATAACTTAACTAGGTATTTCGATTCATAGATGTTTCGATTTGAAACGAGGACGAATATTCATTTCCGCGTACATGAGAATGTGTGATCACGATCTTTGTCAGAGATTTCTCTGAAACAATTCGACTCGACACTAAATTACGTCTCATTAGGTGTAGTCCGCCGCCGCCCGACGCGGGCACAATGCAATGACAGACATATTTAGTTTTAATTACAGTCATTGAGGTCTGTGGGAAATCGCAAGGCAAAAGTTCATTTTAAAAGGAATGAGAGCCGTCACATTTTAATAAAATCATTAGTATGAAACGTGTAGGCCGCGGCGCGAGCGGGTATCTCCGGCATTTCCGCCACGGCGCGCGCGGGCGCGCTCGCCGGGCACAAACGGCTCCGTTGTTTATCTGCCTTAATGATCGATGGGGTGAAACAGAGTCGTTTGTCTCGAGCTAGATGCGAGCCTGAGCGCGCAGGTGCGCGCGAGCGCCACGACTCTCGAGGCGGCGTCGGCGCACGGGCGCGGGCAGCGCACCATTACAAATAACTCCTAGCACCTCGCATCCTCTGCGCCGTAACATTCCAGCGGCCGTACTTACCGTGTCAGAGATGGGGTCCAATTTCCGTATCTCTCATTCTGCTCAATTTACCAGATTCCGTTTTGAACGGAATCGTTTATGACCTCATTATTAATTTCACATAAAGGCGTTGGTAGAGCATTATTTTTAAATTTAATTCTAAATATCTAAGAGCTGATCTAATGGTGGAGTCGAACGGTCTCCGCTACACTTATCGTACACCCACCGTATCAGGACTAATTAGTTTGCTCTTGATAAGCAGACAATTACTTTACTGAAAATGATTTTTTGGCAGAAACTTATTAATAATTAAGGTATTTGCCGTTCATGCGGCGTTCTTTTTTTGTCCTATACGTACACATCTGTTATACCTACATATGTAATTACTTATACTAGTCAAAACCACAAAAAGGCAAGCCCCCTCATAAATTAACGTTAAACGTAAAACGATGCGTAAAACACTATCTAGAAATGATTTAACAATAATTCATAAAACTTTAAATCGATGACAAGCTAGTATTAATGATAATTCAACGAGTCGTTTGCAATTGCGAGTACGCTAATGAATTTTAGATAGCTTAAATATGTAGCACGAATTTGTAATAAATTCCAACTGGCGTAATGGGCTCAATCGAGCGGTTAATAGAGAAGTCCGCCGCGCGCGCGCAAAAAACGATGCGCGCGCATGAGATGCGCCGGCAGCATCGCAATGACCCGCCGCGCCGCGTCGTACCACAATCGGCGCCGGCGCCTCTGTGACGCAATCCTTATGACTACCATTCTTCATTAGCGCTGTATTACGAGCACGAACGAATGGTTAGTATGGCCATTATTTCCCGAATCACGAAACGATCTGCAAAGCGTATTTATTTGTCAGCAAAAGAACGCTTGGCTCTCTAACAAACAGTCGGTACTTATCCGCGATTACGAATACGTTAACGAATGGTGTTGGTGGCGCACCATAACACACCCGGTATTATAAGTTGTAAAGCAAATACCGACGGTGGAATGGCTAGAAGCATGCGTCGCCGGCGCGTGCGCAAGTGCGCGGCAGGTGACGGGGGTGACCGCAATCGCGCTCCTCTACGAGTGACCCATTTCACACCGCTCCCACTGCACTGCGACTTGTGGTTAGCCCCACATTCCATGTATTTGCATGGAATTATCCGGTTAATATTCAGTCTACTTACAGACCAAACCCGCAGCGCGACGTTTACATCTCATATCGTCTGTGAATAACATTTATAAACGCGTTAAGTTATGACAGACATGTAGTAAAGTTACGCGTCCGCACAACGCGCCGCGCGCGCAGCATTCTTCGCTTCATATCCGTAATTACGGAAGATGAAGCTGTGAGTGCTTGCAAAACGCTCGACCGTAGAATAGGGATCACTTAAGGGATGCGGCGTGTGTGTGTACCTACGTACATGGTGGTACAATACAAACAAACAACACCACCATGATTCACGATTTCAGAACAAAATTGACACGCACATGTCGCAACGCTCCGCTCGTCGAGTGGGTGAAATTAAACGTCACTTGCAACAATCGTCGAGAGCGGCTGAACATTACACGTATAATTTGCTATTACCTGTAAATTGCCCGGGATCGCAATCTTTGGCAAGATTTACCATTGCATTTCTGTGTCCTTTGAGAGAACGTAGAGCTCTTTAACAAGATCTACTTTATGTTATCTAACTTGAACCGTGGATACGCTACCAGTGCGATGCGACCCACATCCAGTGCGTGGATCATCGTAGCAATAAGTGACAGTGCTTACCTAAGGATTAAAAATTAAAAGTTGCCGAGAGCTTAGTTCAACATGTTATGGGCAGAGTGGCAAAAACCCGGCGTCGGCGCCCGCGCAGCCCGTACAAGGCGAACGGTGCCGCCGCGGACGGTGCGGTCTATTTCAGAACTTGTTTGCAGTTTTGTTGGACGGTTATATTAATAATTACTTTACGATCTGTCACCGAGCAACGCCTCCGTGAAGTAAAGGCTGGGTGATGAGCTGTACGGAGACTGCCCCGCGTTCACCTGCGAGTGCGCATCGTGCAGACTCTACACTGTAGAGGAGTCTATACTGGCGAGGTCAGCCGGGTGGACGCTCACGCCGGATTTCTCGGTCTTGTCTTAGTTTCAAGGGGGTCCGTGAGTATCGCGGCTTTCATAAAGCATTCAGGTGGCCGGGGCGACCTCAGATTGCGTTTATCCTATTAATTACGTTAGAAGTTTTGTTTGTTAGATAAACCTAACTTTAAAAAATAATAGGTAACCTATTTTTCATCCATATTTAAGTGTTTTTCCATATTAGTCTAAATAAAGATTAAAGGGCAAGGTGCTGTACGTACAGTGTGCAGATGCGCAGGGCTACTTTACTTAAACTGGACGCATAATTTTGTAATTTATTCATTTATACTACGTTCGTCTCCTATTATTTTGATTATCATAATGTGGTATAAATAATGTATTTTCTCTCGTCAAGCATCCGCGTTTAGCTATGAATAGGTGAACAATAGGGTTCAACTGTAAACCAGCGCTGTGGCTCGGGCCGCAGCACGCGCTGACCGGTCTGGGTCCTGTTTCAACTCGCGCTACAGCGCAATGGCAACGTTTCAAAATTGTGTCTTGCTTACATTGGCACTAATGTATTTAGATCCCCGTTCATGCCCGCGAGCCCGGGATGTAGCCGCTACATTCTCAATGTACTGTAACGAGGAACGGGGGTGCTATCAAAGACTTTTAAGATACAACAACAACTTTTAAGATATGTTAATACATTTATTTAAACATACTAGTAGTTATTTATTTATAATATGTTTTCACTTAAACTCCTGTGAGGTGCTGTCTTGCAAGTCCGTGACATTTATACGTTGGTTTCAGTTGTTCCTGTTTTAAAATATCCGGCTATAGAGGCGACGTGAAGGTCTTTACCCCTCGCGGTACCTAATCGATTCATTAGAAAAAAAAAGGAAATTATATAATTTTTAGTTATTAAAAGTTACATTTTGGAGTTAAGTTAATTAGTTATTATTCAAACGAGTTCCGTCTCGCATATAGGCATATTATGTGTACGAGTATATATATTATATACACATACATATATGTGTATATGTGTAGGCATATTATGTAACATACATACATCGTACCTTCACGCCTTCATTCCCAGGGTGGGGTAGGCAGAGCTACAGATTAACGGACTAGACTTCTTTTTTTTTAAATATTTTTGTAACCATATGTCGTGAGAGGCGACTAAGGGAATAAAGACTTGTAGTACTGTTAGGCGATGGGCTTGCAACCTGTCACTAATACGCTGCTAAATATCTTAGCCTGATTGTGTAAAATATGGTTACAGATTATGTACCTACACCTACCTATGCCTACGCTATAAACCATGTAGGTATACTCTTCAAGGCGAGTGAAAGGGTTTGTTAGAAAGCTTGATCCGACGCGGACCTTTTTGTCTGCTCCAGGCCGGACTCGCCACTGACGCCGACGCCGAACCGAAATAAATTACCACTATATGAGTTTAGCAAATTTCTAAACGAAATTTAAGATAATGCGGAGAGCGCTCAATCGTTTCAAGGAAGTCCACTTTATTCTGCAAATTCAGACATTCAGGTAAACAAGAATGCTTTTGGGAATTGCGATGGTCGAAATTGATAGCGCCGCAATGCTTTCTCGGAAGCTTGAAGAGCGTCGCTTGCCGCGACAGGCCGCGCTCCACGCGAGGCTCTTACTGCGCCGTGATAAGGGCGAGAGTAGCGGAACTTCTACGTCGACCTAAATATTACGACCAAGATCTCGCAGGCAGCTTTTGGTAAAAGTCAGATATTTATGTTATAGGACTACAAACATTCATATTGGATGTAGAAACGTGTCCGCGTTCCGCAGGCAACGAGGTCGAACTAGTCGAATACGCGACCAGAACCTGCGGCCCTCGCCAACAAGGACGCTAGGAACGGAAGAAAGGCCCTAGCTTTGGTTTTTAGTGATTATTCCGGCCGCTCATGGCCGGTAAGTCCCGCATTTAACCACCTCGGGCTCCGTTGGGCCCAGCCGGTATTCGTAAAAGCGTTTAACCAGCCTATAAAAAAGGCTATATTGGTTATTTATTTTATTATACAAATGTTACCTTCTTACTTGTTTAAAGGTCTGAAATTATTTTTCATTATAATATCGACAGAGGTATAGAGTAAGGTGGTGGCTAGCTTGCTGCAGGACTACACAAGGATTATAGGTCCGAGTTCTTGCGCGGCTCGGTTTATCTCCATGTTCCAATGTTCGCTATAAAGAGCGCGGTTGACTCAGGGTTTATCGGCGCTTGCGCACGCGGTGGCGCAATCTCGTGAAAGCAAGCTTTATCGCAGCTTTAAGCTCGGCCGCAGCCGCGGCACGGGGCTGGGCCGACGTTCCGCATTGCCTGAGTTATATCGCACACAGTAAGCCAAGTTTGTTGCTATATGTGTTGTCCATTTCATTACTTCATTTCACTATCGCCGATAAGTATAGATACCGATTACAAAATGATTCTGATTAGTCGAGGGGGTTACACGCGATTTGAATTGAGAAATGCAACCGTGAAGCGCCTACGTACATTAACGCTGCCGTGCAAACGTGAGCGGTGGGTCGCTTTCATATGTTGCCTGCACTATAAAAGTAGCTTTTCGTATTATGAAACCACCTTTAAATTACTATGCTAAACCTTGATTTTTAATTCCGTAGAATTCTGACTGCTGTCACATTGTGACTTTTTAGGATTTTCAATTGTATTTAACATGATTTAGTTCATAAAATACATAACATGGATTTGTAACAAAGAAAAATTAGGACTAAAAAAAAGTCCAAAGATTTGTAATAACAATGATCAGAATCATCTATCAATTAATCAAATTAATTTGAATTTAACCATTATTATATGGAATGAAATTGGCCACTTGAGTTATCGCTTAAAACATCAGTATAATTGTCCATTCGAGCCCGATCCAAGAGCATGGTTGATAGTGACCCTAAGCACTAAAGCACTCCGATACGAGCAGCGAGCAGTAAACCTCAAGCGCGGCGCCACAAGCGTGCGCGGGCGCTCGGCGCGCGTTGATGTCTTGTGTAAAGGTCGAGATCGACTCGCGCCGCTCGCCGCTCGGCGTGCCATCGTTCGTTGTCTCCTGAAATGACCTTATGCTGGAGTTTCTTGCGACGCTTCTTCTCCGCAATGATGCTCTTACCGTTAATAACGATATTACCGACCTGGTAAAGAGACCTCATGTGGCCAATATAATATATTTACTGACAAATATTCTGAATTTTGAATTTTTGAATGTTTGAGTTTTTGATGTTTTTTGTTTAATAAAGTATGTTTTTTCCACGTAACCTACGAGTATGTAGTATAGTTGTCTGTTTAGTACTCTAGTAGTACCTAGAAAAAGTCTAGGACTTATTTTGAACTAGATCTGGGTCTCAGTATTTGTGCGAGATTGTCCACCAACATGTACCTATTCATATTTTTTGATAGTGTGAATTAACCGGAGGAGCTGAGCGGCGACGCGCTGCGGCGGTAAGGTGGCTCCGCACGGCGACGGAGGATATGAGCCGATTTAATTGATTACGAGGGTCAAACTGAAAGTTCTTAGAAAATCAAAAACTGATTAAACTAGCAAGTTATTAGCTTTATTACATATTTTCAAAATAGGGTAAATTGACGTCAATACATCGCTGCATCCGATAGAACCACTGACAAAAGCACTTTGCCCACTCGTCCTAGGGGTCTCTTCGAGGGCCTTTTGAAACGCAGCCACAGCTTCCTCGGCGTACATAAAACGTTTTCCTCGAAGTTTTTCTTTTATTTTCGGGAATTAATAACAAATTAGCAAGGTGCGAGGTCCGGGCTATACGGCGGGTGACCCAGTAATTCCACGTCTGACGTCGCCAAATAGTCGATCGTTCGCCTGGCGGTGTGTGACGAGGCGTTGTCGTGGTGAAGAAGGATCCTACTGCGAGGTCGTTTCTCCCGAACTTTTTCCAAGACAAGTGGCAAACAATAGGGTATTTGCCTAGTTTGTGAAAAGTACTTATACTTAATTAGTGATCCATTTTATGATAGTAATAAAAAACTCGCACGGATATTAACCCGATAACAATAATAAAACAATAAATAAATAATTGCCTTAACTCTTTACAGCCAAAACGACATCTTTCTGTATAATCTGTGTTATGACGTCATATTACACTTGTCAAATGTCATTCAACCCAACGGACAATTTAAAACTTCAAAAAGTGGGGTTATATTTGTGTTTACCTACTATGTATGCTATCCATTCAATGCAGTATTGTAAATTATGATATGATACATCAATATGAGTTTAAAATCTTATTACCAGTATTGTATAGTGCCTAGCACAATGTACTTTTGTGAGGATCATTTTGATGTAAGTACTACATTACATACTGTTTAACAAAGTAGTTAACAACATTACATATTGTTTAACAACGGTTCAAAGTTTGACAAATTGACACTGTCTGCTTTGGTAAATGTGTTCACCAAAGACGCCATAGCTGGATCTTTGTTTATTGCAATGTATTTGCTAACGGCTAACCCAGTAGGTATGAGATAATATAAGTTTTTTCGCCAGTAGACTCAAGTTCAAATCTTTGTTTACAGTAAACGCAGACAGAATGAATCTTGTCATGTCACAGTTGTCACCACAGATTATAGGATATGTCTAAAGCACAGATTATAAGAGTTGTCATTGTCTCGAGTTGATGACACAGATAGTATGATAAAAAAAAAACATTAAGTAAGATGACGTCACGCAATCTCATTGGTGTTTCAATATAGATTAAAAATCTTTATTTTATTATAAGATATATAATAAAATAACGACTTTAATAAATTAAATAAAAACTATAATCATAATCCTCGACATTAAAACTAGCTATATGCAAAGCATCTTTGTTTATTATAACCACAGGCAAGTACCCTATTGTCTGCAGTAACTGTTTTTCGATTTTCTAAAACAATTGTCGCGTAATGACATGTCCTTCCGAAGAACGAGGCTACCATCTTTTTTCCCACGCTTCGATCTTTCTTCACTTTAGTTGGCAACTCCTCGGAAGGAAACACCCACTGAGCAGACTGTCTTTTGGTTTCGGGATCATAACAGTAAATCCAGCTTTCGTCACCCGTAAGTACCTATGACGAACACAGCATTTGAGTCACCTCCGTTCAATCTTAAAACCATTTCACGGCACTAATCAACACGACGTAGTTTTTGGGCCTCGGTCAAATTATGAGGGATCCACTGGGCACAAAGCTTCCTGACCGCTAAATGTTCATGGAGGATTTTGTGCACTTGACTCATGCCCAAGCTTGAACGAATCTGCTGATAGGTCACTCTTTTATTAGTCTCTATCATACGCCGCACAACACTGATGTTATCTTCAGTCATTGCCAAGAAGGCCGGCCCTGACGCAGATCATCGGTAAGATTATTGCGACCACGTTTAAACTCATTAAACCAATTGTAAACAGTGGCACGAGATGGGGCTTCATCGTGAAAGGCCAATCGTAGTCTATCATAACTTTCTTGTTGACTTAAATGACATCGAAAGTCATAAAAAATCATTGCACGAAAATTTTCTCGCGTTAAATTCATGCTGACGTGACACAGGCAACTTTCAATTTGCCGCCAAATCGTAAAACAAATGACAAATGAATAAAATACATACTCAATAATATTGGCAAATAGTTCCATTTTCAAATTTTAAACTTATTTTTTTATTTTATTGTTTACAAGTGGCCAGATCTAAAAACTCTCAGTGTCGCCCTCGTAACATCGATTGATGGACGGTTCTAAACGTTCCCACGCTAGTGATATGAGTCCAGCTCATATCGCTAGGTTGACAAGAGTAAACTGCTCAATTTAGTTGATAGAAAACAAGTTACTTATGTCTTGCCACGTTGCCACACCTCCTCTTACCCAAGTACAGCAACAGCAATCATAATTTTAAGTTACAATGTAAAGAAACAGAGCCCCTCACCACACACATTTCTGTCAACAAGCAACAAGACAACCGCTTCGTCGACCTTCGCGATAACCTTTATTAACTTGGGTCTTAACATCTCTAATCGATGACGAATACTCGCGAAAATGTATGGCAAGAGACAGTTGGCGCAGATTTCCCGCGTGTGCGATCAGACGCGGTTGCCCGCGCCTCATCGCCGCGACGTGTCAATCTGTCGCGGCGGCACGCGACGACTCACTCCCGCGCATTCCGCGAGCGCAAAAACGCGGCGAGTGCGCGACACTTTTTACTCGTCATCTAGCGTGAGCGCAGGTCGCCGGACGTCCGCGATCCTACTACATTTGTCAAGCCACAATACTTGGAAACAGTGTCTGGATATCTGAATATATTTGTGCTCCCAGTTTTTAACAATATTTTCAGTTTGGTTTATTTTGTATTAGCTGCTCTCGCGATCGATTCAACTGTTTTGTTGCACAGGGCGGAAAATAGGCTTTATTACGCTTTATTTCTACATATGAATGACCGCGGGTAATAACTAGCTGACAATTTTATAAACATCATTTCAGTGTGGTTTCGATGGAATAACTTAGTGTAATAAGCTCGCTAGCTGTTGAACGTGGAAAATATCTTCGACGAAGTTTTTATCCGGTAAAAGGATCCTAGGACAAGGAACGTACTCCGTTCAAAGACTTTTTTGGTTGATGTTGCCGAGAGCCGAAAGGTCGCCGAATGGCCCTGCCGTTGAGTCACTACCACCAGCGACCGCCGCGTCAGTGCCCGCCTGAACAGGAAAACGCGCGGAATATGACCCCCCCCCCCCCCCCCCCTCCCATGCATCGCCCATCGCACTGCACCCGCGCTGGCGTTCCCACGCTACTATCATACGAGTATAATGATGCGTCACATGCCCACACCACAACCAGGGTGTCCTAATTCTTCAGTCTGGGAACCGCTAAGACTCGGAGACAAATACAAGTATCAGACGAGTACCTATCTGTCTTGGGTGGGTCGGGGTCGGGGGGTGTCCGTGCGTGTGTAGTGCTTCAACAGTGGCACTTGATTATGCCGATTAAACCGCCGATATTTCTTTAACCAGAGGGGTAGCGGAGTCGCAATCGACTTCAAAGCGGAACAATTGTTTTCATTTTTATGCCTTAGATTTTCAAAATGAAAACGATCGCGATTGCGAATGCGTTAGGCAATAGCCCCTCAGGCAAGCGTAAAGTTTCCTAGAGACTAATAACTACGAGAACTAGATTATAAGATTGCGTTTTTGCCAGGGTATATAGTACTACCTACCTATATTTTACTCTTTCATTTAATATCGGAATGTTTTTTTAAAATATTTATTTGAAACTAATGCGAGGTATGTCCGAATAGCTCGTAGGTACTTCTCGGCTTTTTCCTTCTAACAGCAGTGACTTTAGTGAGAAAGATTGCTACTGAGTTGGAAATCCTCATGATGAGTGTAGATAATAACAGTGCATTTATAAGACTAACTGTAGTAGAACTTAGGGTGGGGTCCGCTCGTATTACTACTTATATTTAAGTTTTTTTTTTTGGATATGATTACTTATTTTTATGACTTAGGTATTCCTTTCTATGCAACTTAACGGCGTATCCCGCGGTTGTGGGAGAATACCAGTGTTTTGCTCACTAGAATAATAGTATACTCTGAGCCATGACCTTTTTGTACTGCTGGCTGTGACGTACACACATGCGATAGAAATCCTCCTTCTCGGGTACAGATGCGATTGGTCGACTACGTCACGCGGCTGTCCACCAAAACGTCGACCTTGGCCTCTATTCAACATGGTAAAAACAATATCGTGTTGGTCTGTTACCGTACTGTCACCGTTTTGATAGCTCTTATTTACTTGACAGTAATGGCGGATGACGTCAAAACAATACCGTAACAGGTCAAAGACGATGCGTTTTTTACCCTCGGGAATAGAGGTACATATCTGTTAAATTTGAGGAGAAACAAAAGCATATTTTGTAAAAAAATATAAAGGCAAGATATCCGTTATAGGTTCTTGAGCAAAGAAAGGTTGATTTGTAACTACCTGGTGAGAGTCAAAAAATTATACAAAATTCTCTAGTTTCCTAATCTTTTTTAAATCAAAAGACACGCAAGTGACTTATTTCCTTACTGCGATCCAAATACCAAAAAACATCAAAACTATAGTATAGAGAAAATGAACCGTAGAAGCACTTAAAACTCCGAGGTGGAAGTATTTATTGTATCAAAGCGCAGTAAACATCGTGCGCCCGCGCCGCGCACCCTGCCCCCGCCCCGGCCGCGGCCCCCCTCGCGCCCCGCGGCGATCTATCCGCCGTTAGCCGCAGCCTCCTGCGCTTTGCATAACGACCCGTATCTATCCACCAGCTGTATAACTATAGCTCTAAAGTACAGCCTCGCGGCGCAGCACCGGCCATGCGCGTGCGCCGGACACTCACCACTCGCCGCGCCGAGCGACCGCCTCACCCACAACCTGACACAAATCTTATAACATCAGCGTCTTATACAGAGCTTTGTTACAAACTTGTGACGACATAGAGACACGCCAGATGTCTCGGGTGATTCGGAAGCAAGTCCACAGCTTGGCCGCGTCTTTGCAAGCTAGAGTTGCGGCACGGTGGTGGTTGTTTGGGCGATCGTCTAATCGACACAATCTTAGCAATATGGTAAATCTACAAATGATTGGTTTTTACTATGCCCTTATGCCTTTTTACTTCGGTTTTATGGGACCCTGAGGTCAAAACGAAACAGAGATGTAAATGTTCCTCCGGCCACGGCATCCTCAGACAATGTCGAACATAGAGCGGCGCGGCGCTCCGGACGGATGCTCGACCGATAGAGACGAGCCGGCACAGTTTTTTACGTGAACAGGTTACGAAGCACGTTCGGAGATCATTAAGATAACTATTGACTCCGGGAGGCACATCACGGCACTCCTCTTTAAACTTCAGTTCTATCTACGCACCGTGTTGCGTATTATGTTACGGTGTTATTTATGTTGATTTCTGTCCACGGAGCAAGGTACTGCCCCACTTCTTAATTTGACTGGTGGGGCGCGACTTCGTAGATTGAAAATACTATACTGTTTGTTATAATTTAGAAACGGAAGGCTAAGCTGGATACTCGCTTGATCTTTTTCAATGGCTGTGTATTAGATATCTTGAAGAACGGACATGTTGGTTGAATTGAGGTGAGGAAACGTATGAACTCCTATTAAATATTATGAAAGTAAACGTAGGGATATGATACAGTATGCTTGTGGCGTAGGGTCAGTTGATCTCATGATTATTTACCCAGACTAAACTTAAATGTAAAGTAACAACAGTTGACTTGACGGCGGCGGTGGATTGGTAGGGACGGGACCACCCGACTGCTTATTGGAATGAAGTTCTCGCCTTACGGAGTTAACAACAAACAATGCCACGCTCTCGTGTCAAGGCTGGCCGTCGAGACTCGCCGCTCTACCACAGCGTCGTAGAGTTTAGTCGCCGGGTCCGGGCCCGGGGAGCCGCCCACCGCTGGCTCAGGTTGCAACGCAGCAAGAGGCCCATTATTGGATAGGACCAAAAGTGGGATGAAATGTACCTAGCTTTCTTTAAAATACCAATACTTGCAAAAACACCCTCGCGATAGTCACGACCATGAAGCGCATAATTAGATTTAACAAAATGTTAACTTTGTTGTTCTTGCTTTTAACTCCAAATAAGCAAATTCTAACACACCCCAAGATATCCTTTCAATTAATTAAAAACACAAATAGTTTTTCTTAGGTATGCTTAATATAATATTAAAAGGCTAGCTCAGATGTGTTGGTAATTAACACGCTTAAAAACCCACTTTTGCTCCTTTGTGAGTGATGCGGACATAGGTGGAGTGTGCGCCGGGCGGCCGGGGCTGCGGCAGGGCTCGCTCGCAGGGCTCCGCGCTCGGGCTACTAGACAACGGCGCGAGAGGCTGCGCGCGCGCCGCGCAAACAGGTTTACATTCAAAAACGAACGTTACCGCGATGAGTCGCGTGAATCTAACGCTCGCGCTCACCTTGCAGCTTCTTCTCCGTCTCCCAGAACTTCTGCAGCTCGGTGAAGTACTTGTCGAGGATGAACACCTTGGAGAGGCCGAGCGTGGCCATGGCGGGCGCGCGCTCGCATCACTCCGGCGCCCCTCCGAGCGCTTGCACACACCCTCTCGCGCGCGCCTCCGGGGCGAACTGGCGCCCGCGCGCCGCCCGCGCCGCCCCGCGCTCTCCCCGCGCGCCCGCCCCGCGCCCGCCCGCGCCCGCTCTCGGACGGAGCACAACCGCGCGAGCCGGCCGGGCGCGACGCCGCCCGCGGGAGCCGCGCTGAAGCCGGTGGAGGCTGCCGCGGTCCCTGAACTCGACGAGTTTTCGTACGTGTTGTCGTAAACACGATAAGCTTTTAACGGCCACCCAAAAGTTCACCGAGCGGGGGGGGCGAACTGGTTTGTTTGTTTGTGTAGGTGAGCGCCGCGCCGCTGGCGCGTAGTATACCGGCCGGCCGCCTCGCAGCCCGCGTTGCGAACTGCTCCGGTAAAAACACTAACAACACTCCGCCGCGTCTTCCACGACCAGCACTGACCGCCGCGCCGGCGCGGACGTGGACGTGGAGAGAACTAAGCTCGAAGCGCGCTCGTTGAGCTCTAACACACGCCGCCGGTGCAATTGTCGCCTGGTGCTTAATGCTTTCAGTTTTCAGATCCCATGACTTCTTAACCCACCAGCTAATGCGTTATCTCTATGTATTGGCCTAACTGGAGGTGCTCTATCTGTAGTCGGGGTCGTGAAGAGCTTCTGTTATCGCGTCGCGAGGCGCCGCTATTACTTAAATTACAAGATTTTATTTCTACTTCTACTCACTAACTCGATGGACCATTTTCTGCGTCCCTCACCACTCTAAAGTTTACGTTACGTCTCACTTCTCTTCTAAGTAGTGTAAATCTTCCAAAGATTAAATAAAATCGAAACGAAGGCAGGGAAAATCAGACGAATAGTTAATTTTAGCCGGTTGTGGTAGCAGCACTACCAACATTGCAGTTCGTTGGTAAGACGAAACCTGTCACATAAATCTTAAAAATATATCAATCCGGGTCACCGGTGTAGGGGAGCGGGGTGCTAGTTGTAACAGGGGTAAATAGTAACACGCAAATTTAACCATGAATTTCGACAATATTGCATCACTTTTATGCCTACATCTAATCGTGGTATCCCCCCGCACTACGTAAGCGCAGACGGTGCCCCGCCGGACAGCTGAGAGAGCGGCTGTGTGTACGAGGGTCATTTTTGCAAGGTATCGTAAAAAATAATATTTCGTAAATATTGATTATTGATGATTAAACATTACTTTCGTGAATTTGTTTTTGTATGAGATCATAGAGAATATATTTAATTTTAATATTCTTTATGAGTTTGCTTTAAAAATAAAGTGTTTTTTTGTTAATCTCAATTTATTTAGAAAATCGCGACATGGGGCATTTTGTAACACTTTCCTGGGGTTAGTTGTACTACCATGTTACAACGTGCCCCTTAAGGAATGGATGTTTATTTCAAAGGTAGATATTTAAAGTGATTGATATTTTTTTTAGTATGAGGGTCTACAAAAGGAAAACAAAAAGAGGGACTCAAAGTCAAGAAGTGTATGAGTTAGCTGCTGCTGAGGTTTTAGAATCAAAAAGTACGATAAGGAAAGCAAGCAGACTTTTTGATTTGTGCCATGTGTCCTTATACAGATATATAGTCAAAACGAAAAAAAATGAAGAACCAAAAATTGGCTACGTTAAACCTAGATTAGTGTTTGATGAAAAATCGGAGGAGAAGATGGTTGAGTATTTGCTTAAATGCTCGGATATATACTTTGGTTTATTACCTTCTGAAGTAAGAAAACTTGGCTACCAATGTGCGGTGGAGCTTCAAGCCAAAAACATACCTCCTAGTTGGCACGAGAATAAAATAGCCGGAACAGACTGGTTCAAAAATTTCATGCGAAGGCATCCTCAACTGTCTTTAAGAACATCTGAGGCAACATCACTAAGTCGAGCGACTTCATTCAACAAAACTAACGTCAACGAGTTTTTTGAAAAGTATCGAGGACTGCTTACTAAATATGAATTTACTCCTTCACGTATTTGGAATGTTGATGAGACAGGGGTAACAACCGTGCAGAAACCCAAAAAAATTGTAGCTTCGCGAGGACAGAAACAGGTAGGTGCTATTACCTCAGCCGAACGGGGAACACTTGTGACCTTGCATGTGCAATAAATGCAGCTGGGAACTCAATTCCGCCAATGTTCGTGTTTCCCAGAATAAGTTAAACAGATTTATTCGTACGGAGTGGCCCACCCGATTGCATTGGACTTGGAAATTCATCAGGATGGATGACAGAAAAGGAATTTGTCGTGTTCATTGATCATTTCATCAAACATGTGAAACCATCTGCTGAAGAGCCAGTTCTTTTGTTGCTCGACAATCATGTTTCACATGTAAACATCAACGTCGTGGAAACCTTTCCGAATAATAATTTTGGTTACAATAAATGCTAAAATGAATAGCAATTATACATTATTTTATTATTGTTACTACCTACCCCTCAGGTGTTACTATTAGCCCCGACCATGGGGCAAATTGTAACAAGCGGTTTTAAAAAAATAAATGCAAATGATTAATTTGTGGATAATAATTATTGCGATTTTCTATTTGGATTGAAAGCAAGGATAGTTAGGCTATCGATTAAAGCTGTTACAGCCGAGAAAATCTAAATATATTTCGTACAATACACCTTTATCTGAAATATGTTACAACTAGCACCCCGCTCCCCTACCCCGGGGCCGAGGCAGTTTAGTGTGTGCCATTGGTTTAACAGTCCCATTCGTACCTTAGTCTTTTTATTGAATGTCATCGAGTAGGTACCAGCGGTACCAACACCGCGCGCAACCAACGTGTTATTGTGGTCTTAACCAGCCCATTAGTAGTAGGTAAATAATCTCTTAATTTGCCGGTCCTTGACGTAGCAGTTGTTTTAACCTGATCGATTGTACCTACCTATTACTGACATTACTGTAAACTAAACGAAAAACCGGTCGGATCGATAAAGCTGCCAGGCTAAGAACAATAACAATAGCTCAGGTCGAATAAAGCAATACCATAGCTCGTGTTTCTGAAATAAACAGTGTTGACCTTGCATGCACAAACTATGTAGTTTTAATTGATTCACTAAAAATTTATGAAAAACGCGCTTGCAGTGTTGGTGCTCTGCTCTTCTAGTTCCAACATGACGCTTTAATAACTCTAAATAGGCAAAGTGAAGTAAAAACTCTAAAGCCTCTCAAAGCGCGGCTGGCAGCGCCACCTGGCGACGCGTGCGCGGACCGCCCGGCCGCCGCTCGCCCTGCGCCCGCGCCCCGGCCGCGACGTGGCTCACCGCGCCGCCGCCGGGGGGCGCTGCTCACTATTTTTTTTTAAGATATACTTACAGGACGCGATCCGTTTTGTCTAGTTTTTATACAATATTATCCTGCGATTGTAATTTACCAACCAGCATTCGTTCACAAAGGTTGCAAAAAGGTTCGCACCCGGCGCGGCCGCGGATGCAGCGCCGCCAAAGAGAACACGTTTATGAGATCGCCGCGCGCAAAAACAGAGACAATGCAGCAACAGACAAAGTGGCGGAGCGGAGCCGCCGCGCGGGCGCACCGCCGCCGCCTGTACTTCAGGGAAACGGCCGCGTTGGTCTTATCTTGTTATCCTCCTAAACCGAAATCCCTTAGTCCTGACCTGAGTCTTGACGGGTACATTTCAATCCCTTCGTATGGATCTGTGTCCATTTTTAGGCTTTCGAAGTCAAAGTAAGAACCCTTATAGGTTTGCCATGTCCGTCTGTCTGACGGTCGGTCTGTCTATGTATTTTTTACTTCACATCATCGTGTGGTATATTGTGGGAGAGCTATTAACAATTATTGTAATGTATGTATGTCATTCTCACTAATGTTGGGGGATCGTTTAGAATTTATTGAACTCAAAGGTGCCATTTTCGCTAGAGCTTAAATACCCACAATCAAACTACAAATACTAAAATTAGGAATATTTCTTACATGATAGCACATAATATAACGATCACGACTAACACCACGGTTCCTATATTCAAAGCTTAGGTACTTCGGATGAACTTTTGATACATCTTGTTAAATGTTAAATTGTAACCAAAAGTAAGCCTTATCTATCAGCGGTTTGAATATAGGAACCCGACATAGGTAGACTTAATTGGTTCTTGAGTTTCGACCACGTCATCCGGGCGGCGGCGGCTGCAGCACTCACCCGCTGCCACTGCCATCGGCGCCGGCGCCGCGCGCGCTCCTCACACGCTCACTCACGGTTAAACTTCATTCGTTACTATTATGACTGCCAGAATCCCGCGATCAGTGTTTGTTTATCTTCGCTTTAAAAATTGCCACCGTGCCGACCGCACCCGCGCATTATTTTGAACTACAACTAAATAGATAATTATACGCTATTGATAAATATGAGCTCTCCAGACTCTCCGCAAGCAAATGCCAGTTGCACAAATTTTATTGATTTCTATTTTCAACGACGAGGAATCGAATGCCACTTGCTCGGCCCTGCCGGCTCGTCGGCGCGCGTGTCGCGGAGCACTACCGGCGCGGGCGCCGAGTGCGTGCCGCGCGCCCATCAGCACGCCTTGCCGAACGACGTTGGCTGAACTAGAACGGTATCATGGTAATTTGAAATTAATTGGAGAGTAATCGGTCGTTACCCGTGACCACTGGCCGCCCGACGACCCCCGCACGCATCGGCGACGCCTCCCTGCTGAATACTTTCAAAACAAACCGTGTGTGTTCCGAGCTAACAATAAACAGCATTTCTCGCTCATTTCAATGGGCGCGCTGTCGGCGCGGCGCGGCGCGGGGCGATAACGCCAATTAAGCAGGCGATAACGTCGCGCGCTGGTTTACGGCCGCGCCCGCGTCCTACACGACGCGCCATTATAAAAATACTAGGAACCTTCCTCTCTAGCTCCTTTGTCTCAGACAGCGTTTTAGTATATTTTGTTTTGATTGTCCTCACACATTCAGTTGTAGGTTTATTTATTTTCGCACCTTAGTGTGTGTAATGTAAGTGAATTCCTATTCCTGTACCTCAATCAGTTTATTACAAAATATAGTTACTAACACGCTGAGTTAATCCGATCATTTAACCGCTTACGATATAATTTCTTGATTGACAGATACTTTTTTTAATGAGCTTAGACAAGTGCTCGTTCGCGGTATGTGATTATAACACATTCGCTGCCACCAATTGTCTGTGTGTGCACTGTTGGCCCGGCGGCGGTGTCGCCGGCGCCGAACGATTCACTCGCGCGGCCGCCCGCGCTCGCCGCGTGACATGTCCCATCGCACTTGCCTCTCTTGCCTCATTTGCATTGACACGTGACACGACGCGCTCTAACGTTGAAGGCAAGCCGCACGAGGGCTCATGTCCTAAACCAGGTCGAAGGCGCACCGTGCAAGTAGCTGCCTCGACAGCCACCTGCACCGTGCACTGCAACATTTATAACACGCATGAGTTGACGACGCGGTTAGCCTAGTGGTTTGGTAGAGACCTTACTCTACCTACAGTACAGAAATCAGTCACACTTTTCGTACGTAGACCGTAGTACCCAAATTAATGTACGACGGGATGGGGAGCAAAGAAACTGGATGCCAAACGGTTTTTGACTGCAGAGGGTTTTAGTTGGTACATATACAGATCATTATTTACTTTGACATGTTCATTCATAGACCTCACAGCCCGACAGAAATACGAGTTATTACGATATTTCGTTTTCGCTTGAGGCGGCGCTAAAGTTCGGTAGTGGAGTCTTAAAGGAGCTCTGGGGACACGAAAGTTATATTTCCAATTAGCTGAGTATTGTCAACAGTCCTAGACAAGATTATGGTCAGGTAAACTATGTCATTATTTTTTCTTCTTAATTCGAGGGGAAGGAAATGGTATTTGATGCATCAGTCACGATAATTTAAATCAGCAGATCTGGATTTGAACTGAAGGTAGTTTAAAAATGACAAATATTGTCAATGTCTCACTCCTTCGTCATTATATTTATTTTTCTGCTGACACGGTTTATTCACTGTAAATGTGAATGTAACTGTGTCGCACTTTCACGGTAAACCGCTGAACCGATCTCGACGATCTGTCGCGGACGGAGTTGCGGGCAACAGCAGGTTTATCTGTATACTCGTACAAGAATGTACAACAATCTATCGTGATCTAGCGCCCACAGTACAAGCCCTGGACTAGGACCATTCTTGTTGGCTCTGACGAACAAAACAAGAATGTTACCGGAGATGTTGCCGATCTTTGCATTCGCATTCGCACACTTCCGCATTGATTTAAGAACCCGCATTCACATCCGCATCCGCAAGAGTAGGTGCAGCGGAATAATGCGGATCTGTGCAAGTCGCAGCAAGACCAGGGCGCAGCGGGCGCGGCGCGCGCCACGTGTTTTTGCGTGTTAGATTAGCACTTTCATCGATTTATAAGTTTTCGTATGTACAGTCGACTACAAAGTGGTGTATCCACTTTTCCCCTTATTGAATTGTAACAAGGTTAACGAGTAGTGTAGTGTGCTACCGGCTGCGCCACACTCCCACTCTGCCCAATATGTCCGCTTAAATTTCCCATGTTTGTTACATTTTAGAGACACAATAAACCTGACACAACGATTAGTGTATTGTCATTTAATCCCACCATCATAGCAGATACATTTATAGACTTTAGATAGGTGGTAGTTAAAATAAACCCCATTCATTAAGTAATGCTACTTATTTCCCTAAATTATCTCTTCAATTATTTTCTCTACGTACCTACATCCGCAATTCCGCATCCGAGCACCTTTGAAATGTCTGACCCCGCAACATCCCGGGTTTATAGATAGTCCGAGTAGGTACTGTGGATCGCACGTCTGCTTTGATCGTACGATCTATGTTATCATCATCATCATCTCAAAACGGTAACTCAAAAAGAAACTAAGAGAAACATATAACTTATGCGGTGACACGTCGCTGCCGCGTGCACCGTGCGCCGCTACAGCTGGCGCTAGCTGCCGGTGCTGGCCCCGCACCCGCACCGGACTTGACTCGCACGCATTACCGCCTCACTGCATAGTAACTACCGCTTCGCGCCGTTGGTACAGTACATCATCGCAGTATACCAACTATACAATGTACAAAATTCAAAGTCCGAACTGGCTCACTAACTGACTGACTGAAATATGGAGATTGTGTTCTTTGTGATGTGTGTAATTTGGTAGTTTTTGAAGGGAAAATGTATATTAAGTATGTATTTAGGCTACAGTTAGAAGGAATTAAGCTTGTAAGAGAGTTTAACTAGTATCAAAAAATAAGTTAGTAACGTGCAAAGTTTTAGCTATATGTGGAAATTGATAGATACGTATCTGATTATAAACCGTGCAAGACTGGATAGATGAACAACACTCACCGCGGGGTGAAGCCGAGTCGCACCCGCGGCGCCGGCGCGCCTCGCCCCGCGCCGCGCCCGCCGCCCCGGCCGCGCCCGCGCCCTCCGTCACCGCCCTGCAAGCGTTGCACACTGTTGATAAAATAGTTCGGATACCTTTTAATTCAATTATCGATAAAACAAGAGAAGCACGAACATGCGCGAATCCCTGGAGCGGCGCGGACGGTTGGCGCAGAAAAAGTCGGGCCGCACGCGGTGCGCGCGCAGCAGCGCGGGCAGCGCGCTCGCCGGGCCCGCGGGGGGCGCGGGGGGCGCGGCGGGCGCGGGCGGCGCGGGCGCGCCCTCGTACGTCTGGTCGGGCAGCAGCATGCCGGCATGGCGCTGTTGCTCCGCCTGTCAGCACAAACGATTCATAATTTAGCACTCGCATTACGTAACACAGAAACCATCTTGTTTATATTTATATCTCGACAATTTATCTGCCCAATGATAATTCAATTATGAAAATATGCTAATTTATAAAAAAACCTACAGGACTTTGACACAGATATAGCCGAAGAGCATAAAAAAGACGGGATAGGCTCTCCTCCGGGGGCGGGCCATCGATTGCCCCTGCAAGAGGCTAAGAACGGACTCGAACCGTGAGTCAAGTCGCTTTGGCATAGAGACTTCATACTTTACAATTGATGCTACACACATTATAATAACGTGGTGTGTACACTGTGCCCGGGAGCCAGCACGTACCTGAAGGATTTTAGAAGCGTGCGGTTAATTTAGACTTTAGAGTGAAAAAATTCGTATAAAGTTGGCTCTATTCGGCTAGTCTGAGAATAAGGTGAGGAAGGTGAGGTGAGGATTTTTGAAAAAAAATACTTGTTACAAAAACTTACGTGTGTGCAACCTGTGCGTACGTAACAAAAAGCCAATTAAAGGTTCTCACCGATAAAGACAAAGTATTTAGGTAAACATAGCAGAAATAACAGCCAACGCAGGCGCACACGCCGCGCTACAAGAGAACAAGAGAAGAATCACATTCCTACGTAAGAATAAAAAATGGTTATAAAACAAGTGAATAATAAACACTTATAGATAAGCAAAACATTTTTTTCTCAGTAACCGCCTAAGCGTAGATGTTGGTGTGTTAAATGCATCTAAAATAAATATGATTAGCACAAATGTTGAGGATTTCACCGGCTCGCAACAAGAAGGAGTTCCGCCGATAGTGGTCGATACAAAGGGAATTTGAATTGGTGGGTTAAAATAAAACGCAGTGACGCCCCTGGCTTATACCCACTTAATGTAAAAAACCTTTGCTAAAAATAAAATAATGTATTTTTACGAAATATTTTATTTTAAATCTTCGTCGGTCATTCCAATTCATTACTCATTGCAAAAATTGTGTCGTGCTTTGTAGCACTAGACGTTAGTCTCTAAGTTGTACCGCGGTCCGACAGACAAGGCGACTATATATAAGGGTTTCTTGTTGACTGCGGCACCCTAACAAATGATGAACTATGCTTGTAATAACAAGAACCAGAAAAGATCAGTGATGTGTATGTCTAGACACACAAAACACACGCTTACGTCAATCCTATATATTTTTCGAAGAAGCGCTGGACTATAGTTAGTATAGTGACCCGAAGCTTGCGGTCACGGGCTCGATTCCCGGTATGGGCAAACATATGGTTAATGATCGCGAAGGATTCATTTCTCTATTTAAGTATTTATATAGTTATCCTAATCCTACCCGCAGTATCTACAAGCCTAGAGCTTAGTTTGGAACTAGATTAATTGGTGTCCCAGATATTATTATTTTGGCTTTAAGTCTACGTAGGTACGTAAGGGTATATATACGTATGGTCGATAATAACGAGGCATCAACAAGAGCGTTTAAGCAGCTGGGCCAGCGCGCGCCTCACAATCAGTTAAATCAGTCCGATTCGATAATGAGGCGCCGCGCACGCGCAGCCGTCATCGTCGTTACGGGCCGTGACGCGGCAACTACTGCTCCGTCGGTCGGGGACTCTCTCCGACGCAAACAATCCGAGCTATTGTGCGGCGCCATAAAAGACGTGGGAACCGGCGCGTTGTGGACACCTTTCTATCGCAACTGTTGATGGGAATACGTCACTTTTGATTTAATATAATAAAGCTAACATTTGTCCAAGCGGCAGCGCCGGCGGGGCGGATGCGTGCATTCGTCGAGTCGAATATTGGGCACTCGGTGGCGGAATGTCGCGCGGCGCGGTTTTTGTGCCCGCGCTCGCCGTCGCCGGCCAGCTCCGACGCGATATTAGCATTACGACTCGGCAATGCGGCGTCCCACGTAGAGCGCACTGCAGAAGCGGGCGCCACGGCGGGTTCGTTAGGCGTTGCCCATTAATCCGGGCTGCCTCGGCCGCGCGTCGCCGCTGAAGCTGACAGCGATCAATTAAGCGCGCAGACGGCGGGGCGCGGCGCGGCGCCACGTGATAAGACTGATAAGAGGCGCAACAGTACTCCTGACGGCTAGACAAGTGGACCCGCGCGCCCGCTTCTCGCAGAACGCGGCAAAAACGCGGAATGCGAGCGGCCCACATCCGCGCGCAGCGCCATGCATCTAGCTCCCGCAACTCAACACTCCATGCTCGTTTAGCTCTTCTAGACATTATATGATCTTCGTTTAAAGCCGTTAGGTACTTGTTATCGATTGGGTTTCATTTCGCCGTCAAAACCTGATGTCCTGTCGAAGCATTGTTCGCGCGGCGCTTCGCGGAACCGCCCCGCGGCGAGCGCCGCATTTGGGAATACAATTGCATGATGAAATGCGAGTTTGTCGCATCACCGGCCGCGCCGCGAGGCTCCGCGGCTAGAGACTACGAGACGCCCAAACCGGATTAGGTACATTTCTGGGGATTCCGTAAAACCTGTCACAGCGTAACTTCGTAAGTAGGTACTTTCATTGTGTCCGTCGGTTGTTCGAACTACAGAACGCACCATGTGTAAAATATAAAATAAATGATATTTACGTAGGCTGCTAAACGTGTCTTAAACACTGAGAACTACCCGGTTGACCGCTATGGTGAAGCAAGAAATAAACAGCTGTGGGAACCGTCGCAAGCTAACTGACGCGAGCACGAGGCCGCCGGCCCGCGGGCCGCGGCGGTGTGGCCGCGGGCTCCGACGCAGGGCTTTTAACTGCTGGTGATAAGCGTTATAATGATAACTCATCTAAATTAGTGCATAAAAAGCCGAATAGTGTAATGAAATCTGTATTAATAGGATTCCGCAGTCAAACAAACGTAGAACAAGAAAACATGAGTTTATTTTGATTTTATTAAAAAAACAGCTTTCCTTATCTTTGCATTATCTTTAGTTTTTTTGTTGTAAATATTACCTACTTAGACCAGGCCGCCCGATTGATGTCTGTTTTTTTTGGCCCAAAATTGATAGCTCTAAACTCACGTTACATAATTTCATATCGTCTTAAATCGCATATAATCAGTAATTTGCTCTAAACTTCAATTCATACTTTAGTTTATTATATTGTGATATACTTAGGTACCTACATTAGCTTATTTTAAAACATTTATTTTTATTTATGCCCAAGTTTCGGATTTATGACCAAAACGAACAAAAAATTACACAGCCTTATCTTGAAACTAATCGTCTTTTTGATTTAAATTATGAAACCTTTCTGCTTTATTTTGTATTTTGCACTTTTTCAGTTTTTCAGTGTCGGCTACATGACTACGACAGGGAACCGGCCGGCGGACTCAGGAGCTGTGTCGCAGGGACAGTTAAAACAACATGTTTGAAACTTCTTACGATTTGATTAAAATGTCACCGTGACACAGTTGTATGGGGGGTTGGGGTTCTATGTTGGCTATTGTCGGCACGTTTGTAGCTGTGCCAACTTAAGTGATGATGGCAATCACGCAACGCCATCACGCTGTACATCGTGCTCTCGAGCCAGGGCCGGCCCGAGCCGCCGGCCGCGGCGCGCGCGTCTGGAAGCGACAGCCACTCGGGAATGAAATAAAATGAGTCGCTATCAGCGCACGCCCATCGCCCGCGCCGAGCGCGCGCAGTCGCGAGCGCCCCCTTACAAAAAATATTACTTCAAATCTAAATATTTCACAAACGGATCCCTTAATCGAAAAATTGTTTAAGTACACAAACCTGCAATATTTTTACAAGACATCCAACGCCACCCCTCACCGCTGAGGATGGGGGCCCTGGGCACTACCGGGGTGAAGACGGTATTGACTATAAAGCGGGGCATCCACGACCGCGCCAGCAAGCCGAATAGAGCAGTTCCGCGCCAAAGTCGATCCGTGAATGTCAAAAGTGTAGCGTTTAAAAGTACTTGGCGCGGTCCGTTGGACTTCCAAATGGACGGAAAGTTGACCAGCGTGACGCGCCAACGGCTTCAATCCGAATGGAAGTATCGTGAATGTCGAAATTTAGCGTCGGATCGCGCCACGCCACGTAGTTGCAGTACCATTGGATTAGATTTCATGAACGTTTTTTCTCTAAGACCGAATGTTTCTTGAACAGATATTACGACCCTTATAATTAATGCTGTCGGTTAGTACACCTAATAAAATGGCAACAAATACAATGAGCACCGCCAGATTAAATGGCCTTTGCAGACCAAATTTAGTAAATTACTACCAATTCTTAGCGAGCAAAAGGAGAATGGCCAATTGATTGTTTCACTCTGCGTACAATGTACACTGTACATGATCATCTTCACTTCAGCTGAAACCCGTCCACTGTTATTAATACTGTTTTATGTTGTCTAATGACAGTTAACATTAATACCTGCCTCCTGTCTTACTGTCAGCAAAGCCAGCATCCAACAGGTTCGAAAGCTTAGATTGCTTCACTTACGTGTTTCCGATGGATAATTCAAAATTCCTTAGTTTTCGTTAACATGCTGAATCGGTTTCTAAAGAACTCTCTGGACTACCATGTTATTAAAGGACTTTTCCCATCTCTAAAGGACCTTTTTCAATTCAACGGTTTTTTTTAACCAGTAAGTTTAAGTGGTCCCGGCAGAGCGTTCAAACTCCTGTTACCCTTGGCACGTAACTTGGATATTTTTAACTATAACAAATCAGTTTTAATTCAACTCAACAGCTTCGTTCTTTCAACAAACTTCAACCCCCACAAGCAAGTGTATGGGCAAACTGGCTCCTTCATGGAACCTTTAAAAATATTATATTTTTAAAGGTTTCGTTATACATATCGCACTGCTAGATCAAAACGGGAGTAATTCAAAATACAACTGTTTTATAAAATCAACTTTATTACAAATCCTATGAACTTGAAACAAAACTGGCAAGGATTTTGAGTTGATACTGTTTTGATCTAGCAGTGCGATATTATAGGTACTTAACTTACTAATAAGTTAGCGCATTTTACCTTTACACCAACGATTAGTACTTATGCATTTCAAGACTAAAAATAACGAATTAAAACTGAATTGACAATAGCGAGAAAATTAATTGCATAAAAGTTTCCCGTCTCGCGGTTCTCCCCCATAGCACGTCGCTTCGCTTTCGCCGCCGCCGAGGGAAGCGTCCCTGAAGATGTGACGAGAATCTGCGCCGGCGCAGAGCTCGCCGCCGCGCCGCCCTACTCGTTGACAAATTATTAATGGGGGAACATCTCGGAACTGAAGATAGGTCATTGTCAATTATATTTAAAAGGCAGAAGTGGGGTGGGACAGGCTTTTAACATCTCGCAACAAAAATAAGTAAGTAGTATAAGGTTAAAATGAAATTGTACGCACGTTAAAGATGGTGTGTTGTAATGAGTCACAGTAATTTACGAGTAGCGCCGGTAACGCGCTCGCCGTAGATTACGATCGCACACAACACAAGCTGCAAAGCACTCAACGAAATCGCGGGGCGCCACACGGCGCGACACGGCGCGACGCGGAGCGACGCGGAGCGGCGTCCGCGACAGTGAGAAGGGTCAGAGGTGAGGGCGCGGCACAATTACGGGGGCGGCGCGGCGCACGCGCGCGATGCGTGCGCGCACCCCGCAATTTAAATAATGAATTTTAATACCGCACCGATATGTTCGCGCAACTCGTTCCCACGCCTCCCGTGGGATACCGCCGCGCTATGGCGGGCCATTTACGTTTCAACTGAAAGGACCCGCGGTGCTCTGCCGACAAACCTAACTAGACACCGAACCCACTAACGATGCGGCGCCACAATAACAATAAAGATCTAGTCGAGCACCTGTTGCAAAACTTGTCTCCTCACTTGCTACAGCAGTAGGTACAGCGTACAGCCGAGCATCGAGCAGGCCAAATAGGAGTTACCTACTAGTTAACCGGGGTTCCGCTGTTGGATGGTTCTCAGGAATTCCATTTGTGACCTTATTTTTAATAATATATTCATTAACTTTTATAATAATATAAAACGGGTCTGTTAACCGCATAGGTACACTTCGATTACATTACTTTAAGAGTATCGACGCGGAATCGGCGTTAGCTGATCAAAAAACTCTTTATATCTACGCAATAAGAGCGAAACAAACGTCAATCGGCTCGGCTCGAGCGGATTTGGCGATGCGAACGGAACGACGTCGTTTTCGCTCTTATTGCATGGACATAAAGAGGTTTTTGATCAGCTAACGCCGATTGCGCGTCGATAGGTGTGGGGACACCCTAAGAAAATGTTCTCGGAGAATGAAATAAACGCCGATTTCACAATTCCCTTGCCTTGGCCAAAATACTATTATTTTCCATAATACAAATTGTTGAACACCAATAAAGTGTGCCGCCGCCGTTAAGGCTTGGACGGTCCCGTGGCCTTGAAGTGTAGTTAATGTCAGGATAATGACAGCGGCAGACCTGGCGCTCTCACTTACACTCGTCTAAAAAAGCATATGTTCACCAGTGTGCTAATGGTAATACTGGTAATTTGCTTGCTGAACGTAATTAAATAAAACACGCCCACTTACTAGTACTGTGGTCCCGAGGGCCCGAGCTGGTTTGCAATGATTTATGTACTTTTGGATTATTTAGATCATTGTATTGATTAGGTATGTCATTTCATTATTATTTTTTCATAATTTCAATGACGTATTTTGAAGGAGCAGGCGCCGGGCCGCCGGACGGGCTTGGGACCGCGAGAATGTTATAACTCTGCGGTGTCGTTTAACCGTTTTTGGCATACCTAATTGGTGTTACAAATGGACCCACCCACCATTGGCATAAATACGTTTAGGTAAAGCCCTTAAGTAAAGCTCCCCTTGCATCTAGTTGTAACACGTCTGGGCCACTATTCCCGACGGGAAAAATATATCGTCTTTGACCTGTTATGGCATTGTTGTGACGTCAGCCGCCATCACTGTCAAGTAAATAAGAGCTATCAAAACGGCGACCACACGATGACAGATCAAACACGATATTGTTTTTACCGAGTTGAATAGAGGCCCTGTATAGACCGTTTGACTTCTATATTTGAAAATTGACGTAAATTTTATGTAAATTCCATATTAGTTTTGTACAGATGTAGTGCATAATTGTTTTCCTTCGTATTTTCACGGAAACGTACGAACGCGTCTTGCTATTTCAGTCGGTCACAGTACAAAAAGTACTGAGGTTGACTGAAGTAGCATGACACCTTCGTACGTTTCCGTGAAAATACGAAGGAAAACAATTTTATGCACTACACCTGTACACAGCTACATGCAAGAGGAGCTTTACTTAGGTTTTTTACCAATACGAAATTCACCTTAATGAACATGTGCATCTTAATGCTCCCTTTTATAGAAATTTAGTTACTCAAAGTATGTACTTACTTAGTATAAAAAGGAGCTCAAAATATAAGTATTTACGCAACGTGATAGCCCTTATTAATCGGACTCAGCAATAGAAGGCCGAGTAGTAAATATTAAAGTATAGCTGTGACAAGCAACTATAATGTTCAGACCCTTGTGTCAGTAGGTATATTATAGTCCTCTTTGGACCGTACCCTTGGTACCTTTTGGTAGTGTGCCGATGCGCACGGTCTGGGCTCCCGAAGCCGTGGTTACCTTTACCACACAAATTTGGGCAAAGTTAATACTTTGATTTGGTTTTGAACTAGGGCTGTGGCAGGTCGGCTGTCACCCGAGCCGCGGCAGGCGGCGGCGGCGCGGCGGTGTCGGGTGTCGCCTGGGAGCGCAACCGCTATATTTATTGCCAATGTTAGTTGCAAGTTATATTGAGTATCAAGTCGCGATAGTTTGACCAATGCAGTAGGTACATAATGACTTTGCTATTGTTTGACCTGCCCAGTTCAAAGAATAAGTAGCTTTGTAGTTACAAATGTGTTTCTGCACACTGCAGCAGAAGAGCGGTTCTCGTTGGGGAGGCGGCGCTCCCTGCAGCCGCTCGCGCCGGCGCTAATCTAGATCCGCGAGGGTCGTCGGCGCCGCCGGGGCCCGCGGCGGCGGCGGGCGAGCCCGATCGACCTATCAGCACTCACGGCGAGAACGATGCAGCCAATCGCACAAGAAACTTCGTCCACGGAACCTGGTTTAAATACTATCTGAAACTATTTATGTATTGGTAAAGAATCTTGCTTTGCTTCTTGTAAGTTGTAAGTCATCCCTAACGTGGCATAGTTTATACGGAGTATTTATACCGTAGTTACAATTTGTCTTTTAAAAAATATTTGTCTACTGTGTGTAGTTACTATAATACCTAGTAGACCATCCTGTCGAGTTACCTGTTTCCGGGGCTGCGGGCACGGCGCGGGCGCACCGGCGCGGGCGCCGCGGCGCGGCCGGCGACTCTAATTAGCGGACCTGATGAAACTCTACTTAAACCCCAATTAAGAACACGCAAAAACTCACTATCGCACCGGTCGGGGGGCGGCGGGCGCCCCGGGCGCCGCGGGCAGGCCTCGGCGCGTCTTATCACCGGCACTCGCGGTTTCTTCACTCATTTATTTTTTAATTGATTGCGCGTAAAAAGCATCCGGCGCGCCTCATGACGCAGGGGGCTCGGAGCGTGCGCGCGCGCTGGCGGCTGCGGCGGACTGCGAGCGACGGCGCTCCCGCGTCGCCGTGCTCCACTCAGAATGCGCTCCTGAAATCACCACTATCAATAATTGAGTAAACAATAATCTATTTAACAGAAAAATGGAATTGTAACAGATTTGGACACGCATTTGAACCCGTGGCCGAAAAACGGCGGACACCCGAGCTTTTGCAACGTAGGGCAATCTTAATTCATACAGACTAACTCATACTAGGTATATACTTACATTTACAGAATTGGGTCACCCGCGACCACGGAGCCACAAAGGAGCTTCAAATTAAAGTTCAAAATTTTGGCTTATTAAACTGGCGACACGAGTGTGAGGCGCAATTACACGTGTCGGTAAATATCTGTACCGCTTCGGACAATCAATAATTGCAGAGGAGAAGCGCCGCAAGAAACTCTAGCAGAAGCTCATTTTTTCAAGCATAACATACAATAATACTTAAAAGTAAGCCACATTACAAAGCTACTTTAAAAACAATAACTAGTAGTACACAATAAAATCACAACAATTCAAGGTCTGCTGAAATGTCAACGGGTTTGTCAATAAATTTAAATTTATATATATGTTGTGTGTATACAAGCTGTCCTGTATTTAGAGGTCCAAAACCAATCCGTATACCTACATAGAAAGCCTTTGTTCTATCTGAACAACCTAACATGGGTCTAGTAAAAGTCTTACATAACGTTTTGGGGATTCCGTTTTTTAAACCATCTTCTACCTATATCTTGAGGATTTCAACTCAATTAACTTATGAATAGCTATTTTTCTGATAGACTTGAAGAGATATGTATTCAAAATACGATTACGACACGGCGATGTCCTGGGAGTATTGTTGTCGGCAACAAGTGGTTATCAATCAAACCTCCGATTTGTCTTTTCTCCTCATCTCCATTGGAACTTCAGCAAATGCTTCAAGATCTCAGCTCTGCAAGGCTTCAAGTTGGACTTCAAATGTATCAAACGAAAACTCAGGTGATGACCAACAGCACGAGCGTAGGATTGAGGTAGATGGGCACGATATAATGTACACTTTGTCGACGAGTATATTTACCCGGACCAGGTAGTTTCTAACAACAATATAGGCAGGATAAAGAGATAGAAACACGCATCGAGAACGCGTGGAAGAGCTTCTGGTCAATAATGATGAATGAAAATGCTGATGATACGGTTAACAGAGACTCAGAAGTTGGTCATACAACGGATGGCGTGCAAAATACCACGCTGCGCTTCAAATCTGGCATCGCCGATGTTGGCGAAAAGAACCATCAGATTGTAGTGTTGAGGATGCAAATCTCGTGGGCAGCAGAAATGTCAGAGGAAAGAAGGTGAAGCAGGGTGGATTAATCTCTCCCTCGCTCTTCAACTTGTACATAAATGCGCATATTGTCGGGCTCAGCAGTCAGCATATCGGTTGTCATATCGACGGAGTTTGCGTCATCAATCTAAGCTCGTACGCAGACGATATGGTCCTGCTGAGTGCGTGTCTGTGGTCTCAGATCTTTTTTTAAATCCTGTGGAGAGTACGCTCTAGACCATGGTTTAAAATATAATGTATCCAAAAGCCAGTTCATGATCTTTGAGGATGGTTCGAGGCGAGTATTGGACGTACCTCCCGTCTATTTGAACGGTGTACCCCTGAAAAGGTTGGGGCAATATCTCGGACATATTGGCACGACCGTCCTTAACGACAATACTGACATTGAGCGGGAGCGGAGAGCTTTGTGTGTAAGAGCTAACATGATCGCCCGTGGGTTTGTAGGATACTCCAAGGATGTAAAAGTAACGCTTTTTAGAGCCTACTGCACGTCCCTGTATTCGTGCAGCCTGTGGGCAAATTACACTTAAAGAACCTACAACGCCCTCTGTGTCCAGTTCAATAACTCGTTTAGGGCGGTGCCGCACTCGTGCGCATGGTGCGCGCCAGTTCCTATACCGTCCTAGCCATGCGCCACGGCTGCGACAGGCACGTCAAACATAGTGTAATTTGATGACTTGTAGGTATGATTATTTAATTTTATTTGATTTGATTATATTGTAATGAATTGTGTATTATTTGGTTTTATGGATATTATTATGAGTATTTGAAATAAACTTTATTTAATTAAAATTTCCATGGGGCACCATCAGGGGATTCAGGGGCCTGTTTTAAAAAGCTACAAATTACAATTTACAGATTACAAGTTTCCATTTGACACCACCTCGACCAATGACGACCAGCCATTTGAGCAGTGTTGCCAGTTTAGACCTGTAAAATTGTTACTTGTAGCTTTATAAAACGTGCCGCTGGTGAACTTTGTTGAGTACTTGATTGCCTCCTCTCCTTGTCAAAAATCGTGATAGAACTTTAAACCACTGTTATTATTATCATTTTTGCAAGCTTTTACCTAACTTGCAATGTATGTATGTATCTATGTATATATGTACGGGTCAAATCTTGCAATTTAAATTTGACTCACTTTCCTTCAAGGGAATGGGCGGAAATTTGGACAACATAATATATGTAAACCCGATGACAATGCAATATTATGGTATCTAAAAGGTGATCTGATGATGGAGTCTGAAGGTAGGGACAGGATCTCCGCTATCCTTAACGTAGACCCCCGTAGGACTCAATAGTTTTGCCTAGATAAGAAGATAAAGGTTTTGCAAAAAAAAGTACAGTCGGCAACAAAAGCTTGTACAAAAATGAAAGTTTTGACAGAAACTTATTTTATGGTAACCCAGTGGCCCGCCAGCTCGAAAACTTCAGAGTAAAATCAAATTTAACCTAGATGTATGTTATAATACAGGGTGTCCGGTAAATAGTGGACTTCCTTACAGGGCTGGATAGCTCAGCTCAGGACTGGCCAAAATATGATAAATCATGTTTAGTAAAAGTCGCACCAAAAACGAGATATCTCAACTTTTCAAAATTTTGGAAATGCGGTACCCTGGTTCACCATTTTCGATGCCGTGGCCACATTTTTTAGTATTTTTCAGTTTCGTTTACTGTGAAAGATTGCTGATTAAATTTGCTATAAGACCTTATTAACGGAATTAATAAAAATTTAGCAGTTTTTTTAATTTTTCAAATCAAATTAAAAGTTTAGGAATCTGAGTTTAACTTGCGGCAAGTTTAACATCGCACGGTGTAAAAAAAATGTACCAAGACTTGTAGTGCTGCTTTCCTAAAAGTTGGCCTGGTTAATGGAAATTTTAAAATGATATAGCAATCGAGTTTATTGATTACACCAGCGAAGTTATTATTAAGTTTGGCCAACAAAGACTGAATTCTATCAAACAATCGAAACTAAAAAGCGACTTTTGTTTCCGTTTAAAATCATGTCGACTAATTTAATAGACAATTTACGTGAATGTTAAATGCAACAGAAACTAATTTCTGCCATAATGATTGTAATCCTAAATTCCATTTCCACAGTCGTTAGTTCTATGTTGATGATGTGACATTTTTTATCGACCTAATACCTAGTCGTAGTATTACCTTTTATCGTAGAGTTGTAGCATTTCACACTCAGGTGAACTATCTTTTAAAACATTTAAAATCAGTTAACTTCATTTTAAACGGAAGTAAAAGTCGTTTATTAAATTCGCTAGTTTGATAAAATTCAGTCTTTGTTGGACAAACTTAATAATAACTTCGCTGTTGTAATCAATAAACTCAATTAAAAATGATATTTTAAATCTCCATTAATCAGGCCAATTTTTAGGAAAACAGCACTACAAGTCTTGCTACATTTTTTTTACACCGTGCGATGTTAAACTTGCCGCAAGTTAAACTCAGATTCCTAAACTTTAAATTTGATTTGAAAAATTAAGAAAACTGCTAATTTTTTATTAATTCCGTTGATAAGGTCTTATAGCAAATTTAATCAGTAATCTTTCACAGCAAACGAAACTGAAAAATACCAATAAATGTGGCCACGGCATCGAAAATGGTGGACCAGGGTACCGCATTTCCAAAATTCTGAAATGTTGAGATATCTCGTTTTTGGTGTGACTTTTACTAAACATGATTTATCATATTTTGGCTAGTCCCGAGCTGAGCTATGCAGCCCTGTAAGAAAGTCCACTATTTACCGGACACCCTGTATAAAGCTATAGAAAGAAAAATGCTGTACCTACATTAACATAAGTATTTGAGAAAAAATAAGTACTTCAGGGGGCTTCACAGGCAACCGCTGAAAATGTTTTGATTGTTTTTAGAAATGTTGCCTGTTGGTCATAATGATATCATCATTGTTGGTGGTGTTTCGGCCAGTTTACAGCGGAAGGTGAAAATTTGCGCAGCTGCACTGTCTTTCTGTTTGAATCACGCAAAACCTACTTAACCGAATTTGATGGGAATCGTAACACCCTGGAGTAGCATACGGTGGTGGAATAAAAAATATTAAAATTATACCCCTCAAGGGGTAAAATGTGGGCTGAAGTTTGTATGGGACATTGGTCATTTTTAAAGTTAGTAACATGAAAATCGATTTTTCAGCTTCTCATTTAAAATATAAACAAAAAGACATTCTATTCTTTTACAATGTCTACCCCCCAAGGTCATGGAGGGTGTTATGTTTAAATATTTTTTGTCACCACTCTTATAGGCAAAAACTAACGAGATTCTTACAGATTTTTTAGGTTTTCGTCGTCAAACCCTTATAATTTCGCCGTGTGTCCGCGTGTATATCACAGTCACTTGTTCTCAGAGACTATCGGTCAAAAACTGAAATTGTATACATACATATACGAGTATATAATTACTATACTGCGCACTAATGCCAATCATTCAATAAGTGAAAAATAATAATTAAGGAAACAAAAAAAACAAAATTCAAAATATTTATTATGAAAATTGGCCATATGACGTTACACGACGGTATATTATGGAGTTTATGACATGGATGAACATGGATGAACATCTACCAGCGTTTCAAAGAAGACCATAACTGCGGAGAAGAAGCGCCGAAGGAAACTCCAGTTACCTCATCAATTTATTTATACATCTCGTGAGTTCTGATTGGGCGGATGATTTAGCAATAAAATCAATTACCTACTATAAATATATCTCCTTTATCACTTTCCTATGAATACGGATTAGTTTGATTTAATTATTCATACAAATTTAAAAAAAATTAAAAAAAAAAAAAAAAAAAAAATTATGTCAATAGTGACTTTGTGTATCTCCGGCGCTGCGGGAACAGCAGCCCTTTCGCCCTTGCATGACGGCGCACGGTCACTTCGCTCGGCTCCGCAGCTTCGGCTTGTTGGTCGCCTTCGGCGACCAGCCTCAGCCGCTCGCCTCACTCGTTCCCGCGCTTCGTCATGGCAGGCGAGGACTGCTCTCCCTCCGCGCCTCCAGCTCTATAAAAACACTCTAGGGCGCGCTGTGTCGGCACGCGTCCTAACCAGCGAGAGCCCTAGATTCGGACTTTCGCAGGCTAATATCGTATACATAATATTCCATCATTTATCTCGGTAATTATCAAGTTTAGGGATAAGTCCTGCGCCCCCTTTGCTTTAGTCCAACCCAGTTAACTGTCACTAGTTTTCGAGATTGTAAAAAAATACTTCACTCTGGGAACTGAAAATGCATTTTTCCAATATTGGAAATTTGAAAAGCTATTTAGATGATTAATGTTGCTTCCACACTAGCTGTTATTAATGTTATATAACATTATAAAACATTTGTATAACAAAAGTTATACATTGTTATTATGTTATATAACGTTATATAACTTTAAAAATGATAACAAATTACAACACAGTAACAAACATGTTATATTTTTTTACCAGTGTTATGAAGTGTTAGTGTTGTGTGTTTATAACGTTATATAACATTTATAACAGCTAGTGTGGGAGCACCATAAAAACCAAATGCTTCAAACCTAAACACTTGGCAAAAATTCCAAAAACCTCAAAAATAAATGGCTTATATCAAATATCGTAATGTTTGAAAAAATCGTTTTTGTCGAGGGGGATAACTACAAAAAAATATGCCACTTGGCAAACAAATCACGGAAAAACTTTCTCAGTTCATAAGGTTTTCAAAACGGTGCAAATATTGTCCACTCTATTTTAGGTTGGAAAAAATAATCTTATTAGCAGAAGGCTCGATGTGAATTTAATTAGAAAGCTCTTCGTTTGTTTTATTGACATTATAAACATTACATTAGTCGGGTTTTGGTTGAAGCTAATGCGTCTCATTTGTTTGAGGTACGGGGTCTTAATTAGTCGGATGGCAAGCAGCCAGACGGCTTAATAACAATAACGCTGGTTCCGTGGGCTAGAGGCAGTAGTCTCCTGTTGGACGCAACGTGCTCGAGCACTTTGGTTACCTCGCACCTCAACCACACGATACGTAGCGCAGGAACCGCTGCCGCTGCTGAAGGTGCTACAAGCGAGTTCGAGCACTCCAAATACTCAGTGTTCAAACCGGTGTATGTGTACGAAGTTTAAAGACGGGTTCAAATGTTCGTGTCAGAGTGAGAGAAAATCAGTAAAGATGAATCGACAGTGTATGGCACACTGTCGATTCATCGTTACGATATTCATCATTGCATGGGTGTTTGTTGCGATTTCCGACATCGTATTCGTCGTTTCGATCGGTCTAAAGCGACGGATTGTACAGACAAATCGTACCGTGAATAGAGTCCTTTACAAGACGTATAGATAAAAAAAAGATAACAGCAATACGCGTCCCTATTTAAGAAATAGAACATCTACTCGACAACAGAGGACGCTTATAACATATTAATTTTCTAGAATCGTCTGTGAAAATATTTTAATAAAATCGATTTATTAAAACTAGACTAAAATCACGTCCAGCGAACGTTAAGGAAAAGTCCATATCGAGATTTACAACAGAGTACTACGCAAGTCGGCATATTTCCATTAAACTTGATTGTTCTTCGATGAAACTAAGACGGCACAGATACGACCTCACATGCGGGAGTGTCAAAGTCGAGTAAACGACTTGTTACCTCGACGTAACAAGTTTTGCATCACACTTTTGTTCGCTATGCCCCGTCTACAGTGTGTAAATCCAATACGAGCAAATATTTTAACGACGGTTAATATGCATCCTAATTAACATAAAAACATGTGTATCGTTAACCTAAGTTGTAATTTTTTTTTTCATACTAATTAATTCGCCACGCAATGTATTACAAATAACTCAATTAACCTGCAATTAACTGCGACTTAAATCTTCGTTTCAACTGACAAGGTTTCAAGTGGTTCGGGAAAACTCGGTTAGACTCGGGTCACAGTCCTAGTTATGTGTATTTAAAACTTATTTAGAATGAAAAGCAGTGGAAATGCTTTTTATTTTGTTGTTAATTTAATAAAAAACACTTAGTTCATGCACATACTGATTCCTTCACACTTACAGAAATTAAAAAAAAATATCTTCGTTTAATCCTTAGTTGATCCACGATGTTCCAAACTCAGCGATGTAAATCAGGGGAAACCATTGTAAAATCACAAGACAATGTAGATACCTGTTCTCCATAATAATGCAAAATTATAACGTTTTTCTTAATAAAAATCTATCAACAAACAACCAAGGCACACAGCATTGATTGATACTTTAGGTTATGTGACTGACGGCCACTCGTAATGACATAAGGTCAACATTGGCTATACTCACCTGCCCTGCCAAAAGAGTTTTCTATCTTATTGGCACTATGAAAAATATTTTCGTTTCAAGCAGAATTTTTACTAGCTTTTGCCCGCGAGTCTGTCCACGTAGAAATTGTTTATCGCTTATATCGGGATAAAAACTGTCCTATGTGTCATGAGTCATAATAAGTCGATCCGTGGGTGTCGAATTCCTACAAAACCGTTAAACCCGAGTTAACTTTGTAACTTCTTTCATTTCTTTTAATCTAATCTTTATTCTACAGAATAATTGTACCGAAGGAAGTTAGACACCTACTTAATTCAAAGTTTTGCATACTACAATAATAACATTTAAGTACTTAATCCCACTAATCCCACTAATAAATGTAAAAAGTTCTCATTCTTTGCCCGTGGTTCTACTGCGTAGTCCTACTGACCAATGATTTCTATTTCAATATCAAATTGACAGGGTTGACGGATCTCCGCTGGCGCGGAGCTCCTATTTCTGGGCGTTTTAGCCCTTCAGGCCAGCTGCAAAACTAACATAGCTTAAACCTAGGTACCTCATATTTATGATACTATTTTCGATCAGTAACGATGATTGAATAAATCGTGACACTGCTGTATTGTGTTATTAGCTATACACAAGCGTAGTTCTTTACCAGTGCAAAGGTTACGACCAGCGACTGTATCGCGGGTTTTGCAACTGTATGGTGATTTCATCGCTGAAAAAGATGCTATGGGTGATCTTCCTAAGGGACATTAAGACCTTTAATGAGTAAATGGCGAACTGGACAATAACGCGAATATCAAATTTAATTTTATTTACAAACATAGGTACTGGTACTCTAAAAAAGATACTGTTGAAATTTTCACTGCCGCCGGTGTACATGCCTGAGATAGCTGTTCTCCACGTGTCGACCGTGTACTTCAATACAGGCTTCACAGCGTCGTTTAATGGAGTCTATGACATGGCTGAGATCGGTCGTTTGTCTCAGTTTTTCAAAAACTTCGGTTATTTTGTTTTTGAGCTGTTCCACCGACGTCCTAGGTTCCGAGTACACCTCGTTCTTAACTGCCCCCCAAAGAAAAAAATCGAGTGGCGTTAAATCGGGAGAACGAGCCGCCCAGCGACGTGGGCCAAACCTCCCGAGCCACCTGTCCTCAAACATTGAATTGAGGACATTTCGCACGCGAATTGCCGAGTGAGCCGGAGCACCATCCAGCTGCAGCCATGTCTGCCGGCGTTCTTCTTCGGGCAGCGTATTAACGTAGTCTGCTAAAGGCCCATTCAGAAGCTGTATAAACTTGTCTGTGTTTAGGTTACCGTCGATAAAAATAGGCCCGATAATACGATTGCCATGAATCGCAGCCCAAACGTTTACAGCCCAACGATACTGGTGCCCAGTTTCTTTTAAATTGTGAGGATTTACCCGTGACCAGTAATGACTGTTACGCTGGTTCCAGACCCCATTCCGTGTGAATGTACTCTCATCCGTCCAGATTATCTTGGCCAAAAAATCGCCGCCTTCTCGATGTTGGCTGAGCAACCACTGACAAAGTGCAATTCGTGGCGGCAAGTCCCTGGAGAGCAAAGCGTGAGCCTTTAAAAATTTGTAAGGATGTTGCTTGTCGCGCTTGAGGATATTGTGCACCACCGTTTGACTCACATTAAAGCGTCGCCCAGCATTCCTGGTACTATCCTCTGGGTTAGACGAAAAATGGAGCAGTATTCGATCTTCTGTTTGAACGGGAACCTCTCGATTCACTGCTGCACCATCAGTTCTTCCGGTCACAGGCAAATCCTCTCGAACTCGCTGTAATGCGTTCACAATCACTCGAGCGCTACTCGGAACTCTGCGATTCGGGAACCGCTCTCTGTACAAACTTAACGCTCTGTTTCCATTTTGTTGAGCTTCACCATATGCTAAAATCATATCACTCAATTCCTGAGCACTAAAATTAGATGGTCGCGGCATTTTAGATTTATGTAACTGTTTTCCAGCATATTTTATGTCATAGTTGGATGCTGTTACGCAAAAATGCGTTATCCCACAATTATTTAGCAATAAAATGTCAACCCACAACAAGAGTTCTAAGGGTTGACACTTTATTGCGTAACAGCATCCAGTTATCCTTTTTTACTACATGATGGGTTTTCTGTATGCAGTAGTGCAATTCCTCATATCTAAACTGTTTTCATAATAAAGAAGTATGTAGGTAGGTACAATACAACTTCTTCGTCTATGGTCATCTGAATTGATTATGAAATTGTCATTACCACAGGTCATGACTCTTTTGACAGTTACAGTTCTTTGTTGATAAATACCACATTAAATCCGCTAAATTAATACATAATCTGTAAATGCAATATTATCCATTAATAAAACCAAGCCCACAAAAAAGATCATGTCAATAATGTGTGAATAATGTATGTGTGTGATAGATGACACACTGGATACCTAGTAAAGATAAGTAAGTAGTATGTACGACAATTTACGTGCATGGGTGCATTAAATTATGATCGTTTCACGTTAAAATCAATAATAATACAAAATAAAACGTTTTTGTTTAGAGAACAATTCTAATTTTTCACGTTAAATGCCATAATTACGCTAGTTTGGCTGCCGATATACGAAAGGTCTGAAAAAGTTATGCATTATACATTGCTGCTCGATGGGACCTTTAAAAATTAATTGCGCTCTATGTATTAGAGTTATTAACGAAATTCCACATTTACATGACTTGTAGAGCTATAACCTACGTCTAGTTTAAATGTTTGCTCGTATTCCATTTACACACTGTATATCTACCAATGCATTTAATGTGTTTGGTTCGCGTACTTGCGGCTCGGCTATCTTACTCGCCCGCGTGTCATCCGAAGTACGCGGACGATCCAACATGTTTGTTTGTTCCAATATGATCCAACAAGCGAGAGTGAATGCAGGCATTTGAATTTTGCTCGTAGCCCGTCTTGGCTCGTACCATAGATTTTTTTTTGGTTTAATTTACCCCACATGGGGAAGGCGAAGGGAACACAGCCCATGCAGCCAAGTCTTATGTATTATTTTTTTCCTGGAAAGTTTTTGTATTTTAAGGCCGAAGCCAAATCTTTTTTTAATATAATTGTCTTAAATGTGTATTTTACTCAAGGCCGAAACCAATTCTTATGTAAATAATATATCCAATCCAAGTTTAACTTTACAAAAGCCGAAGCCACGTACCATAGATAGAGGTAGGAAAATGTCTGTCATCGCAACGAGTAGCGAGCCACGATTGTCTTTCGGCAGTCGGTGTTTGACATTTGGTGTTGTGTTAAACGCAATTCACACAGCGGGTGGAAGCGGGTCTGGCGCCGAGCATCGCGGCGTCGTATTCAAACAGCGCAGAACGCGGCGGGCGCCGCCGGGCGGGCGCATCACCGTAACGCGGCGGGCATTCGGGATCGGATGTTAATGGCCATATATAGAGTAGAATTTACAACGCGCTCTGTGAGAAAGCCTATCGGAGAATGCGTGTTATTGCGACGGACCCGCGCCCTGTTTTGTAGTGGCGGGCGGCGGGCGCGGGTCCGGAGAGCGTGTGTGAATGCTTCCATATAACTCTATGTTAAAACACCCGCCGAACTTACGACCCGTGCCAGCCCGCTGTGTGTATTGCGCATTAAACCGGATCCGCTGCGCCGTGATATCGTGTTTTTCCAACACCTAACATGTTAGGTTTACCGCCCCCCCGCAGGCGAACGCGGGGATATTATACATTTATAGTGATAAGAAAACACGAATAACAATTCGCAGCGGACCCGGCTTTATTTGCAAGTTATTTGTTTATTTTGATCCAAAAATTCTAGTTAAAACATAAAATCAGTGATTTTTAAAATGTAGTATTTATAATTCCTCAATAGAGTCTGGCAAATGAAACATGAGAATGAAAAAATGGCAACACTGTAGTTTCGTCCCTTTTTTCTTAGATGGATTTGAAAGGGACGACACTACAGTGTTGCCATTTTTTCATTCTCATGTTTCATTTGCCAGACTCTACCTCAAAGATTGCTCTGTCGACGACATTTTGAGTTTGAAGTGTGAGCAAGCTTTAACGTGTGTCCCCGACGCGAGCCTAGCAAGTTCACGAACATTAAGATCGCGATTTTATAGCTCATGCGTCTGTCAATGACGCGACCCGAATAAGTTCGCGAACTTTTATTAAAATCGCGATTTTAAAACTTGTACGTCTATGAGCCCTTTAAATGTAGGAAAAATGCAAGTGCTACTGTATTGTCTATGGTAAGTAGGGTCAAATTTCCGAACGGAATCGAGTGGGCGTGATTCGGAACGCAGCAAGAAAATACTTTTGACATGAAACGTCACGTCATACGTCACGCAATCGGAACTAAACGCGTAGTCAAAATCGCGATATTGTCGGTTTACGGGTCACCAGCTTCTCGAGCACCGGCTGGACCGGAGCGGCATGTAAACATGCGGATCTGCTGCGGCTGGACAAGGACCGACAGCGACTGCGGCGCGTGAGAGAGGAGACAGCAGAGCGACGTCATGTCGGGCGAGTACGTGCTCGTCAGCGAGGGCGAGCACGACGAGCCCATCGAGCTGCCCGTCGAAGAAGATGGCTCGCTGCTGCTCAGCACCGTGGCGGCGCAGTTTGCGGGCGCCAGCGGGCTCAAATACCGCGACCGCGCCGCCGGCCGCCTCCGCGGGCTGCGACTCGTGGAGCAGCGCCTATCACCGCCACCCGCCGGCTGGGTCGCGCACCGCTACTTCTGTGCCTTCCCGCGGCCAGGCCGCGCTGCCAGCCCCGCCAGCGGTGCCGGTGAGACGCGTGCGTCTCCCTCGCCACCCGGGTCGCGTCCGCGTTGCTCGGACCTCATCGTTCTGGGCCTGCCGTGGAAGACCGGCGAGGAGGCGGTGCGCGAATACTTCGCGGCGTTCGGCGACCTGCTCATGGTGCAGGTGAAGCGCGATGCCGCTACCGGGCTTAGCAAGGGGTTCGGTTTTATCAAGTTCGCCGACTACGGCGCGCAACTACGCGCCCTCGGTCGACGGCACCTAATCGACGGGCGCTGGTGCGACGTGCGCGTGCCCAACAGCAAAGAGGGCGGCGGCGCGCCGCGCAAGGTTTTCGTGGGCCGCTGCACTGAGGCACTATCTGCTGAAGACCTGCGTGACTACTTTGCAGCCTTCGGGCAAGTCACAGATGTGTTTGTGCCCAAGCCGTTCCGAGCGTTCAGTTTCGTCACGTTCCTGGACCCCGAGGTGGCCCAGGCGCTTTGCGGACAGGACCACATCATCAAGGGCGTCTCTGTTAACATCTCGACGGCGTCACCAAAGCGCGAGCGGTTGCCGGGTGGCGCAGCGGGCGCGGGTAGTACGGCAGGCGCGGGTGGGCGCTCCGCGCTGCTCGGCTGGGGCCTGCTGGAGGGAGCAGCACCGCGCGTCTTTAACTGGGTGGGCGAGGCCTGGCCGCCCGCGGCGCCCGCGCCCGCGCCGTCTCTCGATTCGAAGCCCTACCTCAAGTATGAGTGACCGCCACTCCCCGTACTCCACACTTGATTTTGCTCGTGTACATAATCCGTGTCTGTGGACACTCTTCGTTGATCACTGTCAGATTTTATATGAAAGAAATGTGTAAATAATATAATAAACATAGTATGAAGTTGTCAAATCGCATTTAGTTTTACTACCTTACCTATAGCCTATTATTATGACACTTGATGGTCTGATAAAGACAGCTTAGTGCAGACACTGTGGCACTGTGGCACTGTGGCACTGTGGTTATCAATCTAAACAAATTTTAATCCAGTATCCAACTTCAGATCAAATTGGATTGCCTGCCTGTGGCCACATGTGTCACGCCTCCGCTGTCCCTGCTCCTGTCTCTCTAAATGCATAATTATCGCTTATAATTAACATGCAGATTTTTTTAAAACTGTGTGGTTTTCCTTTGTAAAAGACTTTGTGCCAGTCGTGAAATTTCATAATTATTTTCGATGCAAGTTTTGATTAATCTCGTTTAGATTAAGAATTTTCTGTATGTGTTGAACTCCATATTAGTAAATTATAGCCTTATTGTAATCAAATTGGGTGCCATCTATTTGGCATAATTTTTCATGTCCGAAACGTAATTAGCATAACAAGATTCACATAATTTATTTTATGCGGCATAAATCAATATTATCTGAATGGTTATTTACCCGAATACAAAATAATAATTATAAATAAAATAAAAATATGTACTAATCATGATTTATTTGTTACATTCAATCAAGAGTTTGAGGGATCTATACTACAGGAAACCCAATTTATTAATTCGGCGAAATAAGCTTATGCGAAAACCGAAAACTAACTTTCTGCGAAACGAATCTATGAGTAAGTCATTTTCTGCCAAATTACTATTCGAAAATCAGAAAATATGCGTAAAACCAATTCGCTACAATTGGACAGGTATCCAAGCATACCTAGGTATGCGCCGTATGCGTGACAGAATTTGGCGACATCTAATTATGCGAGAACAGCTTCTGCACAAATACCATTCGGCTTAAACAAATTACCTATGCAATATTGAAATATGATTTAAAAAAAATGTAAACAGGGGGAACCAATTAAATTAGACTGTAACTGACTGACAAAGTGGTTAACTCACTCCCACCATGGACCTCTCCAGTACAGACTTCAAAGCTATCCTGCTTTTACTGGAGTCTTACTTTTGAGTACAAAATGAACATTTTTTCAGACACATCAGGTAGTAGGTACACAGGGCCTTTCACAATTATAAGAGTAATCATGGGTACAGTCAAGAAATTAAACGTGGGACCACTGTGGGACCCACCTTAGTTCCGAAGTCAAACTGACATTCTAGAACAACAAGGTTGAGTTTCTTAGAAGTTACAAATAATGATTTGACATTGACGGCCGTTTTCTCGTGGTCCTACTATTTTTGTCCTACTGACTTTCGACGGAGCCCTGCCTTGCGGCAGGGCTCCTATTTCTGGGCGGTTTGCCCTTCGGGCGTTTAAAGATACCTAACGAACCTAACCTACCTACTTTTACAACCACAATTAGTATTTAGTGATCAAATCTAGGTTCACTTTTTGACTAGTAGGACAAATTAGTAGGACCACGAGAAAACGTGTACATTGGGCCGTTTTCTCGTGGTCCTACTATTTTTGTCCTACTGACTTTCGACGGAGCCCTGCCTTGCGGCAGGGCTCCTATTTCTGGGCGGTTTGCCCTTCGGGCGTTTAAAGATACCTAACGAACCTAACCTACCTACTTTTACAACCACAATTAGTATTTAGTGATCAAATCTAGGTTCACTTTTTGACTAGTAGGACAAATTAGTAGGACCACGAGAAAACGTGTACATTGACGCCTTCAAGCATGTACTTTTTTGAAATGGGGCACAAATTAACGTTCGTGACCGTACAGAATAATTAAGAGACTTGGTTTCAATGTGATGTGTTCAAGTTTATGGACAGTAATGACCTTCAGCACCACCATTGTGGGCCGCGAGCAGCCCCGCTGCCTGATCTATATTGCAGTTGTAGTCAATCCATACCTACCTACAGTTAGTTATTTTGTGCAGAGATTTATAGTTTCAGCCAAAACAGTTCCTCTGCTGTATCCAGCGATCTTGCCCAGATCGTCGGCCCACCTTTGGGAGGCCTGCCAACAGTGCCACAGCCTTCTCGCAAGGATCTCCGCGACGGTCGGTCTCCTGTTACAGTAGCACTGTTGGCAGGCCTCCCACAGGCGGACCGACGACTGGGCTGCTGTTTTACTATATACATACATATTAGTGGAATACGAGGAAAGAAATAAAAAGAACTTTTATTAACGACAAATATTTTAATTATCCTTATAGGTGACAAATTCAAGACAGATGACCCGCCTTCCGCTATCAACTACTTAGGGTCCTCGAACAATCTAAAGTTGTAGTTTGCAAAGAGCCGCGGCAGGCGCGCGCGCCTCGGCCGCTAGCGGCAACGGCGCGGTGCACTTCGGTTATGTAAAGTACAGGAGGAGTTTAATTGTAACGCCAACATAGAACCTACCTACAGTCTACAGTACAATGTAGGTAGGAGATAAATTTCGATGTACTTAATTTATTTTTTATGGTTTAAAGGACATCGTTCTATGGTGACGGAGCAGTTAATTGCAGTTTTGAAGACAGGAGTTTCAATGTTACATCCCATAGGAACAAATGCGACCAAAGCTAAAAGCCACCCCGGTCCCGAATAATTGGAACTATAACTTGTTAAAGTTGGTATAGGTCCAAAAAACTGTAAGCACTGACGCACTGACGCGCCAAGCGGTCGAAAGGCGTGCCTAGTCCACAAGACGTAAAACTCGGTTTCAAAATAACCACCTAATTAGCAGCACGGGAAAAGCCCAAGTCCTTGGGCGCCTTTGTTTACTTTTTTTTATCAGGCCAGGCGCATCGGCCTGCAGCCCGCCGGCTGGCGCTCAGCGCAGGTACTTGGCGGCCCAGTCCACGCGCGGCGCGCCGCTGCCCACCGTCGTCGTCTCTGCAACAAGAGCGTTGTTATGAATCTTGGCTTGTCTCGCAAATATCTTCTCGACTCCTCTTCTCTCGAACCAGCGGGAACGATGTCGGCAGAGAACCAAAGAAAGCTCCCTACCGTGATGGGAGCGCAGAGCGAGCGGGTGGAAAAGCGAGGTGTCAATCCTGGCGCCGGCCACGTACCGCGCGGCGCCCAGGTAGGCGGCGGCGGCGCCGAGCGCGCGCGGGCCGGGCGCCAGCGCGCCGTTGCCGGCGCCGGCCTGCAGCGCGGCCAGCACGCTGCGCCCGCGGCCCTCGGCGGCCGCGCCGCTCGCGCCCGACACGCGCCGCAGCAGCTCCTCCGAGCGCGGCTCGTGCAGCACCTCGCCCCTGCGAACAAGCCCGAGTCATCACACGGTGTCGCCCGACGGCCGCGGCGCCGTGATGAGTGTCGCGCACCCCAGGATGTCGGCGAAGTGGTCCCGCGGCGGCGCGCCCAGCGCGGGCGCCGCGTCGCGCGCCGGCTCCGCGTCCGCGCGCACGCTGCTCCTGCGACACGAACACCGATATTACATGTAACCTCTCCGGGCAACAGATTATTTATATAAAGGACCACATCGAGTTACAACGCACCTTCTGGCGTGAGACATCGGCGGCGGCACGCCGAGCTCGGCGCCGACCGCGAAGTAGGGGAACCTGCATGCACAGAACGACTTGGCATTTTATACGAAAAAATGAAGTTCTCTAATTACTCGTTCGACTGGACTCAACAACGTCAGATTAACAGTTTGCGCGCTCTTATGCTTGATTTACACTTTGCGAAGTGTAAGTGCGGAGATCATGCATTTGCTACTTGCCTTAGGTTTGAAGTTACAGGAAATTTCGGCCGTTTTCTCGTGGTCCTACTATTTTTGTCCTACTGACTTTCGACGGAGCCCTGCCTTGCGGCAGGGCTCCTATTTCTGGGCGGTTTGCCCTTCGGGCGTTTAAAGATACCTAACGAACCTAACCTACCTACTTTTACAACCACAATTAGTATTTAGTGATCAAATCTAGGTTCACTTTTTGACTAGTAGGACAAATTAGTAGGACCACGAGAAAACGTGTGAAATTTCAGACCTAACTAATAGTATAGGAAGGTACCGACTTAGCCGAACTTACGTAATCATAATGACTTTATTTACCTTCCTACGTAGCGCACAGTTGAACAATATACTTAACAACGCAACATTGTGAGAAGTAGGTGTTGGTAGTGCCACGAGAGTAGAGGCGAATGATTACACACACTGCTACATGAAGTACTGATTGCAAAAAAGCAAATTAATGTAATGAATAAGTGAATGTAAATGTAAATAAAAACAGAAATATACATTTTAATAGGAACAAAAAACGGTGAAAAAATGCTTTTATAAACTATAGTCACTTGGTATATGGATTGATCACAAGGTTATGGTTTTTGGAATCATCAATCTTAGTTTCCATTAACCAGTATCTTTTTTCTTTTCCTGGGTTTTTCTGATAATATTATGAAACCATTCTTTTGTCAAGTGCTTCAATTTCTTCGTCTGATTTTCTACGATATTGATGTTGTTAAAAATGTGAACTCAGTATTATTGGCTGCCACTCTTCATTTTAATCCCAAAAACGTTCAATAGGGTTGACTTCAGGATGGTACGGTGGCAGATGTAGTACTGAGTGACCATGTGCTTCCAGCGTTTTATTTAGAACGAATAATCATCCTTTATTTGTTTTATCATCCAAGCCTTTGGCTGCGGCTCCACTGCGGCGGAGATGTGCGGAGTGGAACGGAGCGGTGCCTATATTAACCAATAGAATCTAACCTAACGTGCGCAAGGCGCGCTCGACGTGGCCGCATGCGCCTTCTATTGGGTTATATTGGCACAGCTCCGCCTCAGTGGAGCCGCAGCCTTAGTGTTGAATGCGAACTATCAATGTAGGGCTCGTCGGTATACACGGTTAATATTACAAATACCTATACGTATCTGACTTTATTTTATTCATATAAGCCATTTATTTCAATAAAACGATTTCAATAGGTCTATAAATATTTAAATAAAATGGGTTACTAATGTCTTGCACAATTTTTTTTGGCATAATTCATCATTTCGCACAATTATCATTTGGCATAAAGTCTTTTTTTCTGAAACCGTGTACTTTTCAGGATTGACATAAAATAAACCAAACCTAACCTATTGGGTTCTATGCAATGGTATTTTAAATAATCCTGAAAAGTACACGGTTTCAGAAAAAAAGACTTTATGCCAAACGATGATTGTGCGAAATGATGAATTATGCCAAAAAAGTTATGCCAGATGAAGGGAACCCAAATAAAATAGATCAAAATAATTTATTTTCTGTTTTATTTGACTTCGATGTATATTGGTAAATAAATTACCTACTTAACAAAACTTTTTGGTCTATCTTGTAATTCACTGTTGAACTCGCTATCGGTACGAAATAAGAACATTAATTTAAACATCCCGCCGTCATTACGAGTAGGTACATGACAATTCTGGTGGCACTGCCTATAACTAAGTAGTCCTTGTGGTCTGTCAAAGTTTGCTAAATTACCTATTAAAGTAGGTGTGCTGGGTGCATAAGTACAGTCAGCGTCATATAGAACGTAGCAATCCAGATCACCAAATTGTTGGAAACATCCAGAATGCTCATTAACATCGACGCAGCCTAAGTGATCAAACTGTTCAGGTCATCCACAGTGCTCTAATATACCGGAGCACACACGACGTCAAATACTGTTTACATTCAAGACGCCGCTCGTGCCGTTACAGCCACGCCGCCGCCGGTAGCTCGGCGTCCGAAATAACCAAAAGTACGGAACACAAGACAATAGATTAGGAAAATGGACTTTATTACGTGCTTTATACGGTTCAATGGGCAAGTCCTCTTCCAATATAATCCGAGCGGTAGGTTGACTGAACGGTAGTAAAAACTATTTCATAATGTGAACATACCGGTAAGATTTATTTATTTATTATAAAATCTTCAATTAATACTTACACTCATGCTAGTCATGCCTAACCTAACCTAACCTAACCTAACCTAACCCAACTGCTGTTTGGATAATGTCGTCAAAGTGTTATTTCGCCAATTTCACATTTAAATAATTTGAATATAGCCTATGGTACTGTAGTGGTTAAGACGAATCTAACCTCGTATAATTGATTAAAATCTGTTTAGCCGCTCAGTGGTTACGAGCGGACATCGAGTCGGACATATATTCAAGTCAAACACATGACCCTCCTTTTGGGGTTTGCCGCAGTCGGGTAAAAAAAGTCATTCACAAAAGCAAGAACAAATTACTATAACAAATATTAAGACTACTACTATTAACACTTTATTGTATTGGGCTTAGGGTGATAACTGATAATGGTCTCCAAATATTGGTTGGCCGATCGAAAGAAGCGCTGCTCCGAGGTATGAAAGATGTCCAGTTGACTGTCGCTTTCCAGGATACTGTTGATGAGCTCTGAGGCTCGGTAAAGCGGGACTGGGTCAGCGCCGGCGGGACGGCGAACAGTGAAGGGCGACGTGGCCGTATAGTTGCTGCTTGCTCGGAGTTGGCACCCGTAGTTGCAATAGACCTTGCAAATAAGGATTACTGGTGATACCTCGTATCAGCTGAAAGAAATACCTGACTAGGTATAAATTTCTCCTAGTTTCGAGTACTGTGTAAATTACCATTCCCAATATATAGAGTGAAGGGTACATATTGGGATAGTAAGTATCCATACATTTTCTTAAATAGGAAATGAATAAGGGATTTCTAGCATGAGAACATATGAATTGGGTTCCAAATTATTGAGTTGGTCTCTAGTCGACTACGAACATATAGGCATTAAATAACACCGTTATAATACCCCGACTGCCGAATAACAAAGCCTAGACCTCTCCTTGCAGCATTACAGTTCGTGATGATATCACTATTAAATGTAAGTTGTGAGTCCAATGCTGTGCCGAGATCACGAACTGAAGAGACGCGCTATAAGCATTCTCTCACCGATGTATAATTGTGAACAACAGGCAGTCACTTTGTCATTTTGCAAAGAGGTAATTCCAGCGCGTAACGTCATCAGCGAACAATAAACTCGTGGAATGTTTTATTGATTTGGGGAGATCATTTATTAAGACTAAAAATAGTAGAGGTCCCAGGTTACTACCCTGGCCAAATCCTGATGTAACGGGGAATGGCTTCGATGAAAAATGCCCATAAAGCACAAACTGCTTTCTGTTTGATAGGTGGAGCTAAACAGACTCAAAAGAGCTGGGGAAAAGCCAGATGTCATACAAGTTGACTCAGCAATACTTCATTATTTACTCTGTCAAAGGTTTTCCGAAAGTCGAAGTAGGACACATCCACCTGCTTATTTTAAGCCATGCTGTTAGCGATGAGAGTAGTTATATTTAGAAGGTTCGAGATGGTCGATCGTCTCAATAATCATAATATATAAAGATAATCAATTTCAATGTCAAGTGAAAGAGATAAAACACTCACTGACAAGTTAGTTACTCTTCTCAGTTATTGTCGAAATTCGAAGTGAAAAAGGAAAATACGTCAGGTTCAATTTGGCCAATCAATTTTCTTATCGCGAATCGTCAATGACACACAATGTCATACATTTTAAATAAATTTCTCCGTTTACCTGTACCTAGTGAGTAACATTTTCATTAACCCGAGATAAAATAAAATAATATATTTCGCCATTTAAAATAAAGGTCAGTTTTCTAGTGTGTTCCGTACTTTTGGTTACTTTGGAATTTGGATGCTAAGCTAACAGCGGCGGTGGAGCGGTTGTAACGGTACGGGCGGCGTCTTGAACGTAATCAGGTATTTATTTGCCGTTGTGTGCTCCGGTATCAGATCACTTAGGCTGCGTCGATCTTAATGAGCATTCTCTATGTTTCCAACAGTTAGTGATCTTGACTGCTACGTACTATAAATATGACGCTGACTGTACCTACAGCGACAAGAAAGAGTCATATTTGCGTGAATTTGTAATAAAGTACCGCTTCGGGGTGCTTGTGTCTGTGTACCTGAGGGCTTGCTGCGCCGTGGGGCGGTCGCGCGGCGGGTAGCGCAGCAGGGCCGCCAGCAGAGCCAGCGCGGCGGGCGCGGCCTGCGGCACGACGCGCGCCAGCGGGACCGGCGCCGCCGCGGGGAAGCGGAAGCGCAGTGCCTCGGCCAGTGCCAGTCCCTCGGGCCAGGAAGTGCGCGTGGGCGCGCCCAGCACGCCCGCGATCTTGTACAGCTGGTCGATCTCGGAGGCGCCCGGGAACAGCGGCCGCTGCGTGTGCAGCTCGGCCGCGATGCAGCCCACAGCCCACAGGTCGATGGGCGCGCCGTACGCCGGGTCGCGCAGCAACACCTCGGGCGCGCGGTACCAGCGCGTGGACACGTACTGCGTGTAGGGCGGGCGCGAGCGCACCTCGCGCGCCAGCCCGAGGTCGGCGATCTTTACGAGCTCAGGGCCCGAGCATAGCAGGTTCTCGGGCTTGAGGTCGCGGTGGAAGAAGCCGTGGCGGTGCATGTGAGCCAGCCCGCGCAGCACCTGCAGCAGCACGTTGCGTAGCGCGGGCTCGCGCGGCGGCGCCTCGCGGCACAGCTGGTACAGATTGCCGCGCAGGTGCTCGAACACGAAGTACAGCGTGTCGTCCTCGCGGATCACCTCGCGCAGCTTCACGATATTGGCGTGCGAGAGCTTCTTGAGTGACTTGACCTCGCGCAGCGCCATCGCCTCGTCCCACGAGTAGTACTTGCGCTTCATGCGCTTGATGGCCACGTGCTCGCCCGTGTCGCGGCGCCGCGCCAGGGCCACCGACCCGTACGTGCCGTCGCCCAGCTGCTGCAGCACCACGTACCGGTTCATCGCGCCGCTCCTCCTCCGCCCGCGCGCTTACCGCCTGCACATCGCTCGCTGGGGGCGCAGCCTCGACACGCAATCCTATGTCCCTAGCATAATTTATTGACTGGATAATTTATGCTTACCTAAAATAATTCTCAATTAACAATGGATTTTTCAAAGGTAGCGAATGTACTGAGCCTTACTTTTGATACTTATCGAGAATACTTTAAATGCAATATTTAATTTAGTTTAGCCCGAAGTTTATTTTTATTTACAAATTGTTCAAAATATATCTTCTAATCGAGTGTTATCGGATCAGCTTGACACAATTACTATTTGCGTCATCCATAACGGACGGTAACCATGGCAACGAATTGTCCGCCCGGTGGCGCCACCTGCCGCAGCGCTGGCGAGATCGATCGTGCAGCTCATGCAGCCTGACAAAAAGGAGTCTGTTTTAAAATTACGTCGGAGTTCAACGGGGTTCGGAAGGTGCTGGCAACATTTTATCCAATTTTGATCCATCTACCTAGGACGCCAAACACGTAATGCAACGTATATTAATAATACATAATATGTGTTATCGGTAATCCTGTAATTACAGCGGTTTAATTTGATTAACCGTGTCTAACCGGAATGCTGACAGATATGACTGTTAAATTACGAATCTCGATAAATTGTGGATCAATAAACGTAACTGTTTCTGGTGGGCCCACAAACAACTGACTCCTTTGGGTATTAAATATGACTATGACAACCCCGCGGCGCTGCCTGCGGCGAGCTTGAATTTTCTATACTTTCTCATTAATTGAGAAGTGGGACTACATAACAGCATAAATAAGATCACTAAAAAGTATGAAATAAAATAAATGTTTAAATAAACAAAAACCCGCCTTCAAAAATGCAAGAAATAACTTCTTCTACAATGGTAGATGTGTCAGTTCAACTGAAGTCGGCGTCCCACAATATTTTAAACCAAAAGCCGAATACAGTTGGACTGACTCGAGGCGGGTTTTTGTGTTTTTAACCTTTTTATTTACACTAAAACGCTTAAAATTAAACTGGAAATAGAAAAAGGGGAGCCCCTCTTTATTAAACTAATAACGTTTCCTGCTTCAACTGCGGCCGTTCGAATTTCTCACATACCTATGATTAAACTGTTGTTTGAAAAAAAAAAAACTTTTTTCTGTTATTTTCTCTAAACAGTCCAATGGGGTAATAATTCGTCCCTCTAAAAGCAATCAATAGCTTACTATAATCAGCATTGCATTTTTATCTATTTATTGATATTATATATTATTATAAAGTACCTATTTTTTAATAATTTTATGTCTTGTATATCTTGTACTCTTCAATCAAGTCTAAAACTCTTGATTGAAGAGTTAAATGTGTAGGTACGTACAGTCGGCGACAAAAGGTTGTCTTAATTGAATTACAGAAACGGATTTCCTTCCCGTACATTATTATAGCTAATGCATTGGTAGAATAGATTTAGACCGAGCGGAGTTTTAATCAATTATCAGGTAGAAATGGACCTTGCATTTTAGACCACTTGCTACTTAGACCGGAAGCTTTTTAGACCACTTACTACGTACACCAGCTGCTTTTTAGACCACTGACTACGTACACCAGCTGCTTTTTAGACCACTTACTACGTACAGTCAGCGTCATATAGTTTGTAGCATCCAAAGTAGCCAAATAGTTCGATACACGCCCTTGTTACTACGGTAATAATGACGTGTAACGTACTATTTGGCTACTTTGGATACTACCAACTATAAGACGTTGACTGTACACCAGCTGCTTTTTAGACCACGTGCTACTTAGACCAGTTGCGTTTAAGATCACATGCTACTTAGACTATCTGTACTTTTGAATTGAATGTCCGCAGAAAATGATCCATTTTGGTTAACATATGATATTTCAAACAGTGCAACGAAAAAAAAAGCAGTACGGTATATGTTTTTTTAACCCATTGTGACGTGTTTAATTAGATTAGATTGTGAAGTTTTCCATTAGGGGACAGGTAATATACAATGATAACTAACAATGATTTATTTATTAACACCAAGCAGATGTGCGTCTTCGGTCGAGACGCAGGAGGCGGCGAGCCCCACGCGCGCCGTGACGTCGGCGTAGGTCTCGTCGGCGCGGGCGCGCGCGCGCGCGGCCCCGGCCCCGAGCACGGCGCGCAGGTAGCGCGGGCGCGCGGCCAGCTCGGCGTAGCGCGCGCGCACGGGCCGCAGCGCGTCGGCCAGCGCGCGCGCGACCTCGCCCTTGTACTGCGCCGTGCTGAGCCCCGCGGCGCGCGCGACCGCCTCGGCCGGCGCCAGCCCCGCCGCCAGGCAGTGCAGCCGCACCAGGTTGGCCACGCCGGGCCGCGCCTCCGGCTCCCACGTCACCTGGAACCCGACCGAACACTCCATCCAACAAACGGCTCGATCTCTCTTATATAAACGGTACCGGACAAAAATATTCCTTAAACTGTCTATCCCGAGACTTCACAGGCGACCAATTATCTTTATTTCCTTTGCTCTGTAATGATAATGACCCATAAAAACAAGAACACCTTGAAATTCCTAATTATATTTTTCCGATTTTTTTAAGGTTATTAAAAACAACTGTGCAGTTGTCTGTTTCTGCATATGTAATTTTGTCTTAATATTCTTATTTCATTTTTTGAAATATTTTCTCGCAATCGAAGTGACAACTAAAATGTTAATTTAACTGTAGACTAAAATGCCATAATGACGGTCGAACTAGCGACCCTTGCTTTACTCGGGTGCGCTTGCTGGCGGGAGGATACTTGTATCGACATCAGAAGACGTGCCTCAGCATGGCTGCGGTCCACTGTTCGCTTCTAAATGTCTAAAATGAAGCAGTATTTTTAAAGTTAGTAAGTAGCAGTACGATATCCCCGCCATGGATAACATTAAATTTGTTTCTTTTGTAAACAAACTATAAATTTGTCATCTAACTATCTTGTGGCTCTCGATTTAGTCATTTGAGATGAAAATGACGACTGCATAAATAATTGTATATGTTTGACGAGTGGTTCGAGAATTGAGGCATAGTATAAATGGACATTTTAAAAAGTAGTTCTGTTTAATCTGTGTATCTTGTACAATATACACACCTGAAGGTGGGTCCACGTTGGTGACATTTCATCGGAACATGGTTTGTAATGACGCCTGTCAGTACAACTACCGGTTATGAGGACGACGGTATTTGTCATGTTACAAAGTACCTACTGTCACGAGTCGCGTTGTAGGCCATCCCATGCATGATTTACACCGTTCACAGTCAGCGTAGCAAGTCCTGTGGTAGATTTGCCACGTGGCCCGATCCGATATCCGATCCGACTTCATATTTTACAAAACCCCGGTCTATAGTGGTAAAATTAGCAACTCCTAGAATTCGCGACGGACTTTTAGCAGCAGTGAAGAAGTTCAACAAAGCAAATACGAGCGAAAAGTTGAACTCGCATCACCTGGGTGTCGACGGAGACAAGCGGGCCGTGTACGTGGTTGAGCACCTATCGCCGGCCAACAAGAAGCTGCATGCAGCTGCCCGCGCTGCCGCCAAGCAGAGGAACTTCCAGTTCGTGTGGGTGCGTAACGGGCGAATCTTCATCCGCAAGGACCCTGCCTCTAAGGCCATGCTCGTCTATAGCGAGGAGTTTCTTAAGTCATTTCCGTTGAGTTAATAGTGTGTAACCATCGCAACAGTCTTTTCAATATATTACCAAAACGTACGTGGCTTAAGAACAAAAACTGAGGACTTTTTGCTTAATGTATTGCTTTACGAATATGATGCGATCATTCTTACAGAAACATGGTTAAACCCTTCAGTGTTCGACCACGAGGTTATTGACTCTAGGTATCATATATTTAGAAGGGATCGATGTACTTCTTCTCACGGGTCTAAAAGAGATGGGGGGGGAGTTTGCATAGCTGTTTTGAAGAAATACGAAGTAATACGCAAATTAGTATGGGAGTCTCATTGTGAAGATTTGTGGATTGCGCTTAAGGTAGACACTGTGCTGATCAACATTTGCGCTGTTTACGTGCCCCCTCCGGTCTGTCAAACTTATTTCGAAGATTTTTTTACAAACGTTAGCAAAGTACTAAGTAAGCAAAAAGTTGCTAAATCGTTGAGTTTACTCGTGGGCGATTTTAACTTATCAAATATTTCTTGGAACTATGATCCTACGACTGGCTCTTGTATTGCTACTGGCGCAAATAGCACCATTGACAAAATGCTGGTGGACGAACTGCTTTTTAACAATCTGAACCAAAGCAACCGAGTGGTTAATCATAATGGCAGAACATTAGATTTAGTAATTTCAAACTTTTCAAAGGATATTTCAATCTCAGAAGCAGTTCCTCCACTAACAAAGTTAGATCCTCATCACCCTGCACTTGCCATACTTATTCATAAACATAAGCCTATAAAGTCAATATTACCGAACCGAACTCCTATACGTAACTTTTCCAAGTGCAATTTTGTCGATCTAAGCCAAGATTTGTCAAGGGTGGACTGGGCAAAAATGTGGCCAGACACCAAAGATGTTAACGACACGGTAGATAGCTTCTATAAAACTGTGTCTGCGTTACTCGAGAAGCACACCCCACTCTGTAAGCCGCGCAGCGTGCGATACCCTCTCTGGTTTAGCGCACCACTGATAAAGTGTCTCAGGGAAAAAGCAAAATACCACAAAAGGTTAAAAAGATACAGGAATCCGATAGATGAATTTACTTTCCAACTTCTCAGAGAACGATCTGATAAAATGATAAAAGAGTGTTTTCTAAAGTTTAAATCTGATGCCGCAACAACCCTTCGAACCAATCCTAAGTACATTTGGTCCTATGTTAATGGTCTTAAATCTAACAGCTACACAATTCCTAATCAAATGGTACTTGGTTCGAAAACGGCTCAGGGGGGGCAAGAAATTTGCGATTTATTCCTGGAACACTTTGAATCAGTGTACGGCAGGACTACGGTACCGACAACGTCGTGTCCGACCTCGGTAGTGCCATTCGAACAAGGAGATCAATGGTCGTTCGGACAGTGTGAACTCAACGAGAAAGAGGTCTTCGAAGCGCTCTCTCGTCTGGATATTAAAAAAGGAGCTGGTCCAGACGGAATACCACCTGCTGTTCTCAGACAATGTGCGAAACATCTTGCGAAACCATTATTACATATTTATAATAACTCTTTAAAGGCCGGAGTTTTCCCAGATAAGTGGAAATTGGCTCGCGTTACGCCTATCCACAAAAAAGACGACGTTTCTCAAATCTCTAATTACAGACCAGTATCGATCTTGCCAGCACCGGGGAAGGTTTTTGAAGCCATAGTTAAAAACAAAATATATTGCCATGTAAAAGGACAACTCCACCCAGCTCAGCACGGTTTTCTTCCAAAAAGGTCAACAACTACCAACCTGGTAGGATATGTGAATGATATCTCGGAAGCTTTAGATAAGTCTGAAGAGGTCCATGCTATCTACACGGATTTTAGCAAGGCCTTTGATCTTATAGATCATAATATCTTGGTAAGGAAGATTGAGATGATGGGTGTGCATGGCTCTTTGCTGCGTTGGTGCGAGTCTTACCTTAAAAATCGCACACAGTTAGTTGCATTACGTGGATTCTCATCTCGCTGCATTAAAATTCCTTCTGGGGTGCCCCAGGGATCCCATATAGGACCGTTATTTTTTTTAATTTTTATCAACGACCTGGCAAAATTAATCAAATGCAAATTTAAAATGTACGCCGATGATTTAAAACTTTACCGAACAATGCATAGCAGCACAGATGTAGAACTATTACAAATGGATATTGACAGAGTATCTCATTGGTGTTATGTAAATCATATGACTCTAAATAGTAGTAAATGTTATTTTATTAAATTTACGAGAAAACGCATTCTAACTCAAGTTTCTTATAATCTAAATGGAGAACAACTAACTGAATTAAGTAGCATCCGGGATCTCGGTGTGGTAATCGACAGCTCTCTAAACTTTCGGGAACATATAGACACTATAGTTAAGCGAGGATCAAAGCTTGCAGGTTTCGTGTCTAGGCAAATTAAAAGTTTTAAGGACCCTGAAGTGATAATTCCTGTCTATAACTGCATTGTCAGAAGTTTGATCGAGTATTGTTCCCCTGTTTGGAATCCGGGATACAAAATTCACTCCGACCGCATTGAAAGAATTCAAAAACGTCTTCTCTATCACTTAACCTACTCTTTAAATCGGTGCAAACAACTCGTTTCCTATGATAGTAGACTAACGTTTTATCAGATGGAATCACTTCACAATAGACGCAGGTCGTACGACGTAGTTTTCTTGTATAAAATATTGAATAATTTGATAGACTGCGCGGACCTACTAATGAACATCAGCGTGGTTGTTCCTCGAGCGAACAGCCGCCTGTGCAACAGGAAGCCCTTCGCATTGCCGTTGACTCGCACAAGAGCAGGATTACACGCACCACTGTATAGAATGGTCGCTTCATATAACAATGTTTTTAGTTTTCATTTTGATATTTATTGTAGCTCATTAGCCACTGTAAAAAGAAAGATCAAGTTAGCAGAAAAACACCTTGTTTAATAATCTAGGATGACACCTGTTTAGTTTTAAGTGTACCTATCTTTTTTAGCATATATGCCAAATCAATTTTTAACTGTTTAAAGTAAGCGCAGGTTGTGTTCACTATTTTAGAATGTTCACAATATGCTATTTTTTTATTTAAGTTATTATATGTATACTACTCTAGTGTAACATTCCGTTTGTGAACCAATAAACTAAAAAAAAATAAAAAAAAAAAAAAAAAAAAAAAAAAAAAAAAAAAAAATGGTGTGTCGGTGACTTCATTTTACCGGGCTATAATACAATAAACACCTTGAGTAGTTTCGTTGGACCTTAGTACCTACTCCTTAGGGTTGGAAAACAATGTTGTCGACTAATCAGCAAACAGACCGTCAAAAATATACTTGGCCCGTATATAAAAGTAGCATTTTCTGACCTAGGCCATATTTGGCCATATTTCTGAGCAGTGTTCTGAAAACCAGATTAGTATTGTATCCATGGATATTTCAGTCGTACAAAAAGGACCAAGTAAGAGGTCTAAAAGATATTATACTTTTTAGGACAGATATAATGTGTAAAACTCTAAAAGTACATAAGTAGTGATTCTGTAGTTATACATGAGCGTGTAGGTACAGTCAACAGCATAAATAAGTGATCATTAATGTACCTTGTCGCTTTCAATCGTTTCGCAATTTTGTATGAGATTTCAAACACGACGTTAAAGGGGCACTATACATAAATGATCACTTATTTATGCTGTTGACTGTACTCGGGCAACCTGGTGCTGAAACACCATACATTAGCAATCTCAAGACTGCGATCCTAGGACTTCACTAATTTGTATTTTACTTACTCAAAACTAGAAAGAAGTGTTCTTGCATGAAACACATGTAGTTGAATCTAAAATGAATGGAAAAGCAGAGTGGATAAAGCAGTCACCTCGGGCGTGAAGTCGGTGACGGCCTTGCGGATCTTGCTCGCGATGGCGGCGTCGTCGTCGGAGAGCAGCACGCGCGACTTGGCGTTGGCGTCCGACTTGGACATCTTCTTGGCGGGGTCGCGCAGGCTGCGCACGCGGTCGCTGCCGTCCTCTGCGGGACACAAAGATTTGTTGGTGTGAATGTTTATCTGATAAAAAATTGGGGCCCGGAAGAGGGGGTGGAGGGCTCACCGGGCAGCAGCGCGCGCGGCGCGGGGAAGGCGGGCCCGTAGCGGTGCGCGAAGGCGCGCGCCAGCGCCGCCGCCACCTGCAGGTGCTGCAGCTGGTCGGCGCCCACGGGCACGAGCGTGCCGCGGTACAGCAGCACGTCGGCCGCCTGCAGCACCGGGTACAGCAGCAGGCCCAGCGGCACGTCGCGCAGCCGCGCCGCCTTCTCGCGGAACGCCGGCAGCGCCGTCAGCCGCGCCTGCGTGGCCAGACAGCTCAGCAGCCAGCACAGCTCGGCGTGGCGCGGCACGGCCGACTGCGCGAACAGCGCGCCGCGCTCCGGCTCCCAGCCCGCGGCCAGCGCCAGCGCCGCCAGGTCCAGCGTGTTGTCGGCCAGCGCGCGCGCGTCCTGCACACAAGCGAGCGGTCAGCCGCGGACGAGGCGCGGCGGCTCCCGGCCCGGCGGCGACGTACGTGCGAGGTGGTCAGCGCGTGCAGGTCTGCCACGAACAGCGTCACGTCCTCGCCGGCCTGCTGCAGGCGCACGACCCGCCGCAGCGCCGCAAAGTAGTTCCCGACGTGCAGTGCGCCCGTGGGCTGCAGCCCAGACACGACGCGCGGCGCCCAGCGCGCCGGGTCCGTGCCGTCCGCCGCCTCCGCCGCGCCCACCTGCCACCGATACAATCAGAGACATAAATGTTGAACGTATTTGTTCCCAAATCTTGTATGTTTTATATGTGTTTAAGTATTCAGGGTGTAACATTGAAATTGGTCACTATGGAAAAACTTGAAACTATACCTAACACATACGAAGATCTGATCTTAGGAACCATGTCATTGATCTCATAATTTTTTCCTGTCGTGAATAACATTAAAACTTTTTTATGTGTTATTAAAATGATTGTTCATTCATTTTGGACCATAACATTTATCCATAATTGTGTTTCTCAAGCAAAATACTTAAGAAGTAAGGTTAGTATGATTCAAATGCTTAAAAAGAAAAAAAGTAAAAGTAAAATAAAATAAAACGATTGCCAGCGCAACAGCCCAGACTACCGTTTCCCCTGTGTCATAAAATATATAAGGTGATTAAACAATTTCTAACCCTTTTTCAAAGACTTGGTTCCTTAGAATGCTCATTTATCAAACAAGCACTTCAGTTCCATAATGCTGATGCCCAATCTAAAACAATGTTTTTTAATTGTTTTATTTATCATTTTTACCGTGTGCTTCTTTTATATTTTATGGCAACTGTACAGTTGGAGAATGAAAAGGGTCGTCACTTTTTGACTTTTGTCGAAAAGTCACAAACCGTTTTATTCCGAGACTATACTCCAAAAAGTAAATATACATAATATAAAATAAATCTCATATTTCAAAATGAGTAAACACCTGGTTGAACCAAGCAACAGAGAGTTGTGGAAAACCAAGTAAGGAAATATTGCCCAGCCGAGGCACTTTATAGAAGGCATAATCAAAGATGAGCTCTAACTTACCGATGGCTTTTAAGGTTAGTTCAAAGATAAGCTTTTGTTATATGTATAAGAAGTTTGCAAATGAGTACTTCTGAACACAAGCTTTGGATGGACGGATCAACTCACCTTATTGCAGAGAGCGGCAGCACGACTCTGATATATTGCTCTTACGGTTAAACATCGTTTGCAACTCATTAAACTTCTCTTTAAAATATCCATTATTGTTTAAGTATATACTGTAGAGATTCTTAACAATTACTTCCCTTTTACCATTTTATTTAGCAATATTTATAACTCCCAGAAACAACTAAAGATTAATATTATAAATATTCTTGACACTGAGAGATACTACATACGTACGTACAAAATAAAACCACTATCACTACCTATCAAACTAATCGAGCCGAACTCTCCTCGTTTTGTAAGATATAAGAAATCCAATAGAGTCCGTATTGGACCTGTCTTTATAAAATTTATATAAAAATACAATGAATTCCTATATATTGAATCGCATTGTGCTGCCTAATCAAGGATTGAGGAAGGCTGAGTGCTTAATTCGGATTTCGGATAGATGTCTCGGAAATGTCTACTAATCAGCTGACTGCCAATGTCAGTGTCAGCCTTGTGTCAATCTTTTCCGTAAACAGAGTATAGAAGTATAGTTTAGTTCTATTTTCCCTCTACGATCTTTTCCTTTAAAATCGGAAAAAAAAACTGTCTACATAATCTTTGATCCTTTCTCACCTATCCCTTATATATAAGGGAACCAAAAATACAATAACAATATTTTCCTTTTCCATTCATCTTGACACATTATCATGCCTGAATAAAGAAGGCAGTAAAAAATACTACTCAAATAAGTCCCAGACAGATGGCACTTGACTGCCTGACACTGACTTGACACTAAAAATACTTTTAAATGTCATAAATGCCGATAATGTCTACCTTATTAATCTGTGGTCGATATTGTCGATTGTCATATAACAGCGAAATGAGCGTAGGAAAATCGGCTTGTATTGCAAATTAAACTATTAAGGTAAATATATAAAACATTTATTTAAAGTTATCAATTGCCTTGCGCAACGCAGTAAATTGACAAATTTGCCGACAAGGGTGAACTTTAAGGTTAGAGGTATCTTCCGGTTGTAAACAACTTGTTCCAATTGCTACTAGACAAGCTAATTTTACTTTGCACTAGATAATTTTTAAATATAATTTGAAAGTAGGGCCCGCCAGTTTTCTTGCACCAGGGTTTTTGGTCTACTACGCCTCTAATTTTACACATCACGTCCTGTGTCAATCCAATTAAATAATAAAATGAATAAATGAGTCAAACACTTCAGCTATTCTGTTTAAAATAGTTTAGTAAAGCCCACTTGCACCTAAATTTACCCCATTCTTATTTTGGAATCGGGGGAAATGCCTATGCATGCATACCCGCCCGGAAGGGGGCCAGGACAGGTTATGTCTGACTTGCACGGAATAAAACCCCCGGGACGTTCCGCCAACCTCTTTGCGGGGGGCTACGGGATCGCTATAGCGCAACAACGTAGCCCCCCAGTAGTGGATGCCCTTTGAGCTCTTCTTTAAGCGGGGGCCTTTACTAGGCCCGCCTTCTCCACTAAGGGCACCCTGGAAATTTTACCAAAGGTTAAATTATTCAACAATGTGAGATTTATATAACACTGTTTATTTATTTAAATTATTTAACCTAGTGTGCTTATTTTTTTTATTTTTATTATTTGGATCAAGTATAACTTAATAGTAGACACAAGAGTGTTATTATAAAATTATACATAAAAATATTTAATTCATTAACATTAATAAATATGACAGCAAAATTTCAATTCAATTTCAATTTATTTATTTATCAGACAATTAGAACAATCCTTTTAAATCTTATAGTATAGTAAGTTAAGCAATAGTATACAAAAAGGTTTCGGACATGAATATTAATGGTCCTCACACCAGGACAGGCCTGTGTCGTGAGGACCGATATGATGCGTTACCGAGGTAGATCAAAAATACATGTTGCGTGAACAGACTACAGACACGGAGTAAACATACAAGATTGAATGGTGTGCAAGATTACATTAAGAAATTAAAGTAAAAAGTTAAAGTGTGTGTGTGTGTGTGTGTGTGTGTGTGTGTGTGTGTGTGTGTGTGTGTGTGTGTGTGTGTGTGTGTGTGTGTGTGTGTGTGCGCGCGTGTGTGTGTGTGTGTGTGTGAGTTTGTGTAAGTGTGTGGGTGTGTGTATGTGTGTAAGCGAGTACAAAATATGGCTTAGGGCACAGATTTCAGTAGGTCCTCCACATCCTTATACGAGAGTGTAAGTAGCCATTTTTTTAATTTTGCTTAATTTTGCTTTAATTTTTAAATAATTTAATAGATCCTTAAACAAAGTTAGAGATCAAGTAAAAGCATCAACTCAAAGGCAGGACAGAGATTGAACACTGGGTGGCTACAGGAGTTGTGCAATCAGTTTTATTTATAATAATATCAATCACGAATTTTACTAACGCTACAGACTTTCTTACTTCTAGTGACCAATACGCTAGACCGAGGAGAAAAAGGGTCGGATGCATAAAAGGGTTGTAAGAGTAACCTTTCTTGTATAACGCCCTTAGGTATAGTTTTTGTTTTATTTCCAATATGTGGATGTACTTGTCTTTGTGCGGGGTCCGTACTACTGCACTACATTTTAGAGCACACTGCATGAGTATGTATTGCAGCAATAAAACAAATTCAACGGACCATTAATAGGTCTAACAGTTAAATGAGACAGACTTGTTGTATGTTTCTAAGGTTGTTCAACAATAAATGGCTGATCCAATTTTTATGAGATTTTGTGGATAGAGTAAGTATGTGAGGAAGTTTGATCAAGAGTGGGATTACTTTGTTAGGGGGGATTTGGTTCATAATCAATAAGTTTGCAAGTTACTGGCTACTGACCATGAGATTGTGTGGGGAGTCCCAAAAAATACGAGTAATACCATGTTAACTGTATCATTAAAAAAATGATTTGAATTTGAGAAAAAAATCCTGAGGCAAGTTCAGGTTGTAAAATTTTACACGAAAATACTATATCTACTGCCTTTTCCCAAGAGGTGCATTTCTGGTACTTCCAATATTTGGAAGATTTCTGAAAGCCCTTGCAAAATGTTGGGATAAAAAATAACAGTGTGTAAAGTCTCCATGTTTCATACATTTCAAATATTAATTAAATATTTTTACGGTTACATTGTGCACAAACAAACAAACAACAAACAGTGTTAAAGAATTAAGTTCGCCTTTTGTAGTAAATGTATTATTTAGTGCAGTAAAGATTAAATAAATAAACACAGAATAATACATTTAATACATTATTAATATAAATTTGGTCGTGATACCTAATTAATTATAGCCAAACTAAAGAATACGCGAATAGCAAATAATTGAACGGGCGCTCCCCAGGCATGCTGCGGCGAGGGATGGCGACAGCGGCGCGCGCGTGGCCGGGCGCGGGGCGCATGGCGGCGTGGCGCGCGCACGCGTACTGCGGGGACGGCGCGCGCGGCGACGAGGCGGCCGCGGCGGGCCTGCGGCTCGAGGCCGCGCGCCGGCCGGCGCGCCGCGCGCCCGGCGACGTGCTGGTGCGCGTGCACGCCTCCTCCATCAACCCCATCGACCTGGCCATAGTGCGTGAGTGTCGCCCCTCCCCGCCGCCCGGGCGCCCGGGCGACGTCTGACGAGTCGTGTGTCGCAGGCGGGTACGGCGCTCGCGTGCTGAACGCGCTGCGGCGGCTGGCGGGCGCGGGCGGCGTGGAGTTCCCGCTGGTGCCGGGGCGCGACTTCGTGGGCACGGTGGCGGGCGCGGCGCCCGGCGCGGCGCTGGCGCCCGGCGCGCGCGTCTGGGGCGTCGTGCCGCCGCACCGCGCCGGCGCGCACGCGCAGTACGTCGTCGTCGACTCCTCCTGTGTAAGCGTGCCCTCTTTCTATCTTACGAGCGATCCCGATCATTTGTATCGAATTGAAAATGGTAAACCTAAGTAGTTCGATACATAACCATTCAGAAAAAAAGTATGCCTTTTAGACGAAACGAATTAAATTACGTAACTTTATATTTATTTTATTTTATCTATACTTTAACGCTTGCAAGAGCTTCGCGAGCGTCCCCCGCGGCCCGGGCCGGCAGCGGGGACGACTACCCACGCCAATGCAGCACTAGCCTGGACTTAGTAAAAAAATGGAGAACATTGGGACCCTACGAGAGAGAACCTACTGTTATCGAGCCAAACAATGTAGTTTTTTTTTTTTAAATTATGCTCGGGAATTATGGTTTTTGTTTAGAAAAACGATTACGCGAAGAGCCTCTAGTTTTCTTCCTAAGAGTAAAATAAACGTAATTAAGTATTGTATACTCATTTTGGTCAAACTGTCAATGCAGTCGAGCTATGCGGGAAGTTATTAATCTTAATTATTTAAGACCAAAAGAAAGTGACGTGTTGTACAAGAGATGATGTCGTGGGTGACGCTGCGCGCGGCAGGTGGGCGCGGCGCCGGAGTCGCTGGACGAGCTGTCGGCGGGCGGCGCGCTGTACGCGGCGCTGTCGGCGTGCGCGGCGCTGCGGGCGGCCGGCCTGGAGCCCGGGCCCGGGGCCGGCCGCCCGCCCGGGCCCGGCGCGCGCCGCCGCGTGCTGCTGCTGGGGCTGGGCGGCGTCGGCCAGGCCGCGCTGCAGCTGCTGGCGCACGACGGCCACCAGGTGCGCCACTCCGCACACCCCTGCCCTGCCCATACACTATTTAATGTAGCTTCTTCTATAGGTTACTTACTCTATATCAAATTTTGAATGTGGATCGTTGCGACCTAATTCAATTTAACGGTATTTCACGATGTGAGGATCTATATCTGAAATTGACCTAATTTCATAATAAAATCGGATCGCAATAGACCGAACGAAATAGCACCACAAACCTGAAAACCTTTTAAAGGTTCCATAGCCAAAGGGTGTCAAATGCGATTATGCGACCCCCCTCCTAAGCCTACGTTGCTTGTCCGCCTGTCCGTCTGTACAACATCTAAAGATTCGAGCGTATCATTTGAACCGTATTAGATAATCGGTTGGTTTTATGTTTCTGTACCCAAAGGGTTCCCTATTAATAACCCTCTGCTGTCATTCCGTCTCTCTGCCAGCGGGCTGTATCTCATGAACGTAAGTAAGTACGTAAGTAGTTGAATTTTTTACAGATTTTATGAAAAATGAAATTAGATAAATTAAAACCAAAGGGGCCTTAAAAGTTAGGAAAACTACTTTTTAATCTCGTTTGTCCCACCTTTATTTAAACATATTGTGTTTAACCCAAGTGCGAGTCGGACTCGAGGAAAGATTCCGTAATAATATAATGGTATAGTAGGGAACCGTCGATGTGCAAGTCCGAGTCGTGCTTGACCGGTTTCCGCTGCAGTGTCTCGTGTTGGGCGCAGGTGGTGGTGGGCTGCGCGGGCGAGCAGGCGGACGCGGCGCGCGCGCTGGGCGCCGAGCCGCTCGACCGCGGCCGCGACGACTACCGCGAGCGCCTGCGCCAGGAGGGCCCGTCAGTACCACGCTCTACACACACGCACACACACACCACGGTCTAACACGACACGACCCACGATCTATAGTTTCCTATAAGAAAAGTCGGATTTTTATTCCCACAGAAAAATTGTAAACAAAGTTACGTCACTGTCCAAGCATAAAACAGATAAGTACAGAAATCAATCTACATACAAAGTGCGCTCGAGCAACGCACACATAGACACTGCTCACGGTCACGACATCTCGGACCGTTGGGACCAGCGAGAGCGAGCGCGAGTGCCGTCCGCCGCTGACATGCGTCTGTAAACTTTTTTGTGCAATAATGGAACGACAAAAAAAAAGATTTTCTATTCGTGTACTAAAAACCGCTAATACTGATATCGTTTACGGTGTCAGAATTCCACCGATGTGCTACCGTGTAACCGATGAGCGTTGCCATGGTAATAGCAGTTCTATAATAATTAGTATAGCATTGTTATTACCATGGTTACGGTCATTCCGGATGTCAGTGTTGTCGTTTAGTGAAGACTTGGAATCCTAATTTTTATAATAAAGCGTTAAAAATATTTAAACACTAATTAAATTACGTATATTAATAACAAAATAAATTTTGAAAGTAATTAGTATTTGGAATTACGTTTTTATTAAATTACTAAATTGGTTAATATCTATCGATTTGTTATTTGGTTACCATGGTTACGTATAATATGGATACCAACAAAATGGCGTTTCGTATGGCGTTCCAATTTTATGATAAATTTTCAGAGTTATTTTAAAGCTATTAAAATTTGCATGAAATTTGTAAACATGTAACAATGAAATTCACAATATATTAACGCCAATCGCAATAATGAACATGACTTTGCTGACAAGTAATTTGTCAGCAGAAAAATGCTAACGAAAAGTTTGCGGTTGTTTATTCTTGTCATTACCATTTTAACCTTGTAGAAAAAGTTATATGTATATGCAACGCTACATAATTAGCTCTTCTTTTTTATTCTTTTATTATAACTGTTCAGTCGACGGTTGTTTAAAAATCAACACTAAGTAAACAGTGGAACGGTTTCAGAGGGGTAAGTATCTGCTTGTACTTCGATGGTTCGTCGATCTGAAACAGATAGGACAATGGAAATTGTGTAACTAGGCTAATCCGTTTAGAAGTTATTAGGGATTTTCGATAGTGAAAATTGACAAACGTAAAAATGTGTGCTTCTGTTCTGTAAACTTTTTCTATTGTAATAGTAGGTAGGTTTACCTATTGTTTTGTTTTGTAGGATAATTTTTTTGCTCATACGGGCTATAGGTACTGCGTGTTTGGAGAAGCCCCCTGAGTCACCCCTCGGCTTTAAAATTAAACCTCTAGACAATAGATACGAGTGCCACTACCACGATAGTTTTTTGTACATAAGACATAGTTGACAACCCTAGAGCGACCGCCTAGCGTAGTTATGAAAAGTGAAGTACATACGTAATACGTAAATTAGCAGTGGCAGGAATTCATGGTGACCTTTATAGATGGTTTTCTTCTTATGTCCAGAATAGGTCTCAATGTGTTGTACTGAATGGATTCGCTTCTACTCCACTCCTGATTCCCTCGGGTGTCCCACAAGGCTCTATACTTGGACCCTTGCTTTTTATTATATTTATATCAGATATTGACAATTGTTTCCATCATTCAAATATACTATTATTCGCAGATGATATGAAGATTTTTAAGCCAATTGAGTCCCTACAAGATGTAAAATTGATGCAAGATGATATTGATAGGTTAACCCAGTATTGCACAGTCAATAAGCTAGACCTGAACATTGAGAAATGTGTTAGTATAACCTTTACTCGTAAAAAATCTCCAACATTGTTTAACTATACTATAAATGATACTAGTCTTGTAAGAGTCAGCGAAATAAATGACTTAGGTGTAACGCTTGACAGTAAACTTACGTTCAACCAGCATTTCACAAAAGTTCTAGCCAAAGCAACCAGGGCACTAGGTTTTAACTATCGTGTCTCAAAAAAGTTTATATCTGCTAAAACTATAAAAATCTTGTATTGTGCATTGGTGCGCAGTCACCTAGAATACTGTCCGCAAGTTTGGAACCCCACATATGTCACATATATAGATATGATCGAAATGATTCAACGTAAATTCATGTCGTATTTAAACCGAAGATTTAAAACAAATCTTGATAGTTACTTAGATAGATGTAAACATCATCATCTACTGCCCCTTAGTGAGCGTCGAGAAGCGGCCGATCTGATGCTATCGGGCAAACTTTTCTCAGGCATTCTAGATGTGCCTGAACTGCTATCGTGTATAGGTCTCCGGGTTCCTTCTTCAAGACCATCTCGTCACGGAAAGTTTCTGAAACTGAGTGCATCTGATTCCTTTTTAAATTACCGGCAACATTCGTTTACTCATCGTGTCTGTAAAACTTTTAATAGTAATTACGCTATGGAATTAGATATTTTTTTGAGTAAACCACAGCATTTCAAAAATCTCATCAATATAAAGTTTTTTGGTAACTCCAAGGAAGCATCAAGTAGTAGTAGTAGTAATCAGTGAATTATTTTTAAACAATACATTGTTCTGTTTAGCACTATTTAATTTTGTTAAAACTTATTATGTAAGCACCTAAGGTTAACTCTTGTACTGTGATTTTTGTTCACAATATTGTTGTTCAGTACTCGTATTTGTTTGCTTAGTTGTTCGATAGTTCTTTGTAACGTACTCATACAATCTTATGTTTAGGTGAAAACTTGTAATTGGCCTAAGATATCACACATTGTAAAATTTATGTAGGGGCATGAAGGCTGTTAGTTTTCCGAATATAAATAAAATAAAATAAAATAAAATACATGTGATTGACTTCTGTACCTATCTGTTTTGTGGTCCAAGTGGCATTTCAGGGGATCTGAAACGTTGGGCCACTCGGGACAGCAAGAAATATAATATTAAGTTATCATTTCGCTCGAGCCGTGATTTTAAACATAAATTAGAGAAATAAGTAAATGATATTAAAATCGCATAACGTCGGCTAAAGTGTCAAACCTCGTAACTCCTTCAGACCAAATTTTACAGGAGACACAAAAAACTACACCACCAAACATGGCGGCCCGGAGTTACGTGGATTTCTGTTTCACATTTTAAACTGAAACTGCTTTTTTAAAGGATTTAGCAGTTTTGCCATTGGAAGCATTCAGAAATTAGTAATAAAATGGTATCAAAATGTAATTTTGAAAAAAAATGGAGTTACGAGGTTTGACACTTTAGCCGACGATAAATGAGTCACTGGAAAGAGATTACGGCGGGAGCGCGAATTGTAAAGCGAAGCGAGTGAAGTGACGTCTCACATAAATCAAGCGGCCCTCAAGTTGTTGAAATGACGCCGGTGCAACAAATAAATTACGCGTACAAATACAGTATGGTCGTTTTAAATTAATACAACAAAGAGTTAATATCAAAATAAAGTATCCTATCAATGAATTAAATTCTTTCATCTTGATTATATAGGTATACATGTTTTTTTTTATGAAAAGTTAATTTCCTATAAATTTCCTAAATGTGAAAGTATAGATATTTTGAATGCTGCAAATGTTTTTCGTTAGCAGCAACACTTTTGTTCACATTTTCTCGATGGGAATAGAAATCCGATCTTACTTAAGGAATGCTATACAGAATCTAAACAGTTATTGAACCGACGACAGTAATATAAAAACGAAATAAGTTAAATATAGGTATTTTCACCCAAAACTATTAAAACCTTGTTATTATAAACTTAATCTAGGTACTCAAGTAAATGTTTTACACAATCCGAAAATAATAATACAAAAGAGTTGCCCAACGAACTCAAATCCATACCTACACATTTCATTGAATAAATTTTCATTAATGAATGTTATGTAACTGGCGTCACCTACTCTTACGAGTGACTTGCCGCGACCCGGGACTCTATATTGAGTCGCGCAGTATCGGGAGGAACAGGCGGCTGTCCCGCGTGTCTATCGTTTGGTACCGTACCATAACCCTGTAGTGGCTGGCTGCTAATATTTGTTCGCCACAGAGCAAAAACGTGAGTGAGGCGCGCGGAGCGAGCGTGACGCGGCGCACCGACGGTACTGCGTCACGAAGTGCGTCATGTCTCCGGTGCTCGTGACGCATGCGACAGTAGCAATACCACGAACTTGAATAAAAGTTTGTCACAATCCGGTGTAAAAACGACTAAATGATTTTATCGCTACGTTTATAACTTCGCAGAGTTGTAAACTAGTAACCCCATGCTCTATAATTCTATAGGGACATACCCTAACTAACCTACAACGCTACAAGGAGTTATGGCGCATAGCATGTGCTCGCATCGTTGGGTCAAGCGACAGGGTGGCGGGCAGTCGTTGCATCGAGTGTGCGAGACGCAGGCAACTTTTTTGTAATTAGAATTTAAATGAAATTGTGTATTAAACGTTTTGATTTATAAATTCTATAGGTATATTAATTTAAAAGAAAATAGATGTATTGCTCGTAAATGAAGAATATAAAAAGTGACCGGGCGGCGCGGGCGCAGGTTCGACGCCGTGCTGGACTGCGCGGGGCAGGGCGGCGCGGGCGCGGCGGCGCTGCCGTGCGCGTGGGGCGCGTACGCCACGCTGTCGTCCCCGCTGCTGCGGCGCGCCGACGCGCTGGGGCTGGCGCCGGGCGCGCTGGCCGCGGCCGCCGAGCTGCTGCGGCACAACCTGGCGCTGCCCGCCGCGCCCGCGCCCGGCCCGCTGGCGCTGGCGCCGCGCGTGCGCTGGGCCTTCTTCTCGCCGCGCGCGCAGGACATCGAGATGCTGCGCCGCCGCGCCGACCGGGGCCGGGTACGCAACCTGTCAATACATGCCATATCATTATATCACGGGGATTGAGGTCAGCGAGCGGGCCGCTGTTTCAATGTACTCCTGTTTCATTATGCAAACAATATTTATCACTAGAAATATTAACCGCGGCGGCAAGGGTGCCCTCCAGTGGCTACCCTCACTGACCCACTACTTAGACTGCAGACCGGGTGGAGAGCGCCGAGCGGCGCCTCGGCTGGGCAAGGTCGGAGCCCGACGTCTGCTCTGGTTATAAGAAACCTCATTTGTTTGACTTTCTCATTTGTTCGATCTTTCATTTATAACCGACTTCAAAAAAAAGAGGAAGTTCTCAATTCGTCGGGATCTATATTTTTATTTATTTATGTCCCCCGATTACTCGAACTTTTTATCGCTGTTTGAATGGGCATACTTTCTAGTTGGTCCTATTGTGTTATACAAGAGACTGATGATGTGTCCAAACCTTTAAACTGTCGCGTATACAATACATAGGTAGAATAGATACCTACTATTGGTAAGATACTTTTAGTTTTGAAATAATGGTTTTTATCGTGTCAAGACCTTATTTTGACCTCCGTCAATAAATCTTGACCAATAAATCAATATACATAAAATATTATTTTCATAATGTTATTTATTGATTCAAACATTGTTTAACAAAAACTGAGGTCAACCCGGATCGCCCCGCCCTCGCCCGCCCTTGTGCCGGGCGGGCAGGCGCCGCGAACGTCCTTGCTCACATACCTAGGTACCTTAATCTTTAAACATGAGTCGTTTTTTATTTTTAACAAAATGCCAAGTTAATTAGTTACCTACTTACGTTAAATAACTTTTTGCAGTGTTCATTGTTAACTCACCCAGAAATGTAAATCGTCGTTGCTTGTCAGTGGGTATATGTAGGTATATTTTTTGCTAATGTGTTCAAATGATAATATCCGGGCGTTATAGTCAATAGGATCCTTAGTTTTATTCTAAAATCGTCTGAAATTTGCTCCATACCTACTGCGATAACATCTTCATTAAATTTAAATCGATTAAATCTTATTTCGGATTTAGAGAAATGTAATAGTGTAGGTAGGTGGTAATATAATTCGGTACCGGGACCCTGCGACCGCCGCGGAGTCCCGCGATGAGCTGCCGAGTGGTCGTGACGCGGCGCTCGCGGGCGCAGTTCTCGGTGCAGGTGGAGGGCGCGTGGGGCTGGCGCGACGCCGCCGCCGCCTACAGCCGCGCCGCCGCCGGGCACGCGCGCGGCAAGCTGCTCATCGACTTCAACGCGCCCTAGCCGTGCACCGGCCGCGCACTGGCCGCGCACTGGCCGCGCACTGGCCGCGCACCAGCGCACCAGCGGCGCGCGCACCTCCTCCATGTATGATGTAGTATTTTTTGTTAAGTTTACATATTAGCATAATACTAGCTTCTAGTAGAGAAGTGCCCCTCGACGACACGCGGCGAGTTCGCTGCTCGTTGTTTGTTGTGTTTGTTATGTACCAGGTGTTATGTAAACGTCGAGTCGGGAATAGCGTGTCCTTTCATCCCGCCCCTCGGACCCCGATCCCTGACGACGAGCAGTCTCTGGTCTCGATCAGGTCACGTAGCGAGTATTTGCGACCGGAATCAGTCGAACTGCCAACAACCAACGGCAATCCCGCATCAATGATCGTCTATACTTAGGTACAGATTTATATCATAAGAAACAATTTCAAGTTAAACAAATTAACCTTAAGTTTCGAATATGTTTCTTTTGCACTACAATTTCAAGTGAAAATGCCTCCTAACCCATATTTTGTGAAAACGTTTTTTCCCGCTCCGGCAGTTGCCGCTACACTTGGTAGCTTCAGTACCTACCTAAAATCGTGGGTCGCATAAATTAGTTGTCATTTGCTCGTCTCCCCAACGCAAACAGCGTGCTTGGTGCAGCGAGCACGCGGCGCCGGCCCGCGTCGCCGGCCGCGGCGGGGTCGCAGCGGTGCTCGTGACTTGTGAGCAATGTCCGCGATGCGTCGCGTGCTCTGTGAACTGATGACCCCGCACACACCATTGGCGTGGCCGAGAGGCGAGGCGGGCTGCCGGACTGTGATTATATAGTACGAGTATACTACCGGTCGTTTCACAAGAGCTGCCACTGCCACGGATAGATTCAATATGGGCTAACGAGCTAACGCCTAACACTATAGTGAAAGTAGGTATATATGCATACATATATTTTCCTATACTAAATACAGTTAAGGGACACTGAACATTTCATTGTAATATGCTAATATATTTTTGTTTTACCTACTGGGTCACTGGCGTTTACTCGACGGGGTACATTATTAGCGGCATTTTGGGTAACATTTCACCAACTGTGTGTTTTTAAGTAATTCGAACCTAAATACTATTTTCGATGTTGGCATCACTCTCGAACTTCGATGTTCGGTCAGAACTCAAGGTGGCTTATGTTTTCTTGCTAGTACGATATTTTCCCTCCCGAGGCCGATGTTTGAAGAGTACCCATAGGAAAGAGAGGTGCCTAATGAAATGATAGGGGGGCAATTTTTAACAATGTCTAACGCAGTCGTTAAGGCTTTCTTTATTATTGTTATTAGGTATATATTTTTACTATTAGCATTACGAGATTAAGTTATATTCAATGAGGATGAAATATTAGAGCATGTGCTAGTTATAACTGTTTTTTTGTTTTGTAATTATAGTACATATTTAATTTTAGATCGAGTGAGTGTATGTATTTAGGGTAGGGGCACCAAAAGATGAACGACACCCAAAAGCTGAACACTCGATCGAAATAATCACATAACTAAATCGTGACAAATATTACATAGTTCGGAATTTATTTTTCTTAAACAGCAACTCTTTGCTTACACCTCCATTAAATCTTAACATAGTATTATATTCTTTTTGGCCGTGATCGGTCGTCGTTGTGGAGCTTCCAGCCGAAAATGTCGATAGTATGGGAAAATAGATAAGGACAGTGCTCTCCAAATTTAAGCTTTTAATTACGTATAAAATTCAATAATTGTCAGTCTTAGAAGGATTTGCTTGGTATGTATTCTTGATTAATCACTCTTTTATTGAAGTTATACGATATTTCTTTTTTCTTGTTAGTTAACGAGAAATATGCCGTTCAAGTAATGGTTTCAAAAATATATACCTAAGCCAATACTTGAACGGTGTTCAGCTACTAGGCAAGGCGTACTTTTTTTAAAGCTTCTTAATAAATCGTACTGAAATGACAGATGGAAAATTTAGAACTTAAAATGATCGTTAAATGCTCTTGTATCTTTAAACCAAAAGATGAACATAGCTTTTGATGTCTAATCCAATGATTTTGGAGTTTTAAATACTATGAAAACTATCACTGTTCAATAAAAAATGTGTGCCTAATACTTGAACGAATTAAATTTACTAGTTCATGTTTTGGATTCTATTCCAATATGTGAACACCTAATTGATTTTGTTTGTTCATTTCATAAATTCTGTGTCCTAAAATTGAACTAAGTAAATTCAGTCGTTCAACTTTTAGGCATAGTTTTATAATATGAACACTAGTAGTAGTATACTAGTAGTATTTATGGAAATGTTTACTAATATGTCGGTTTATCTGTTTAAAAAGATAAGTAACTAAGTAGTTTTGCTAATGATTATAAATAAAAAATACTAATTCGTTGTTTTTATGACACAAATAACATAAAAAATAGGAACCTTATGTACGTATGTAATATTAAATAAATGTAAACAATTAAAAAATAAAGAATATTTCGTTAACTCGCATTTTATTGCTAAAAGTGAAAAGAATTAAAATGACATAGGTATTTTATTATGTTAGTTCAACTTTTGGGCCCCAACCGTTCAGAATTAGGGCACGCTGTTCATCTTTTGGGCAAATCGGTACATTTTTGGTTTCAATGATTTTTAGAAAAATACGGAGATATAATAACAGGCTTTATAATAGTCATTTTCAATCTAGACCATATACTGTACCATATAAAAAAATTAAATAGGGTGAAATTTGTTACTTTCACTGAATATAAACTGTCTAAAGTTGGTGTAGTCGCTTAATCGTTCATCTTTTGGTGCTCTTACCCTATATCGTTTCCTCGGCACTATGGCAATGCCATTTCCTCCTTCATTCGCGGCTTCAAAACAGTATTAATTTAACGGCGGCGACGTGGCCTCGCCCGGCGCGGCGTGCTGACGCTTGTCTATCGTCGGCGGTGACTGCTCACCGACAGGTGGCCACCTCGCTTGGTTGCACTTTATTCCTGTAAAAAATCGTTCATCCCTTTCTTGCCAGCTCTTCCAAGGAAGTATCAAGTCAGAGTCTCCGCAGATCTATATATATAGGTAAGAAAAAGTTTTATGTCCATGCAATAAGAGCGAAAACGACGTCGTTCCGTTCGCAACGCCGAAGCGAGCGAAGTCGTTTTCGCTCTTATTGCATGGACATAAAACTTATTGTTACCGGCTCAAGCCGATTCCGCGTCGATAGGTCCGGGGAGACCCTCAGGTATCAGAGCTGCTTCCTATACCCATCCCATACCATGTGATGTGCACTCCTACTGCTTAATCAAATAACTTTTTTTTATATACCCTAGTGCAGCCAATGTAGAACATAGACCCGCCCGGCTATTGTCATTTTGTTACTGGGAGTTTCTTACTTGTTAAGACTAATTATAAGGTGAGAGACGTACTTATTAAATATATATATTTTTGCATTGAAACGTGCAAAGACTTTTATTTAGCCGTCATCAGCATTCAAACCTGTCCAAACATGACTCCAGTTAAAGGTATCTGTATCTAGTCGACTGGAAGAAATCAATATCACTTTTAGAGCATCTCTGCGACGCGGGCCGAGCCTTGCTCGCCGAACGGCGCCGACGCACTCGAGGCGCGCGTGCGCGGCGCAGTAAGTATGTAATTGCCAACCTATGGCGCCGGTCGACGACACAAACCATTTCTTTTTTCTAAGTTAGTAAGCCATTGACGCATGTAAGTTGAAGGCCGCGGGCTTTGTTTATGCGCGATTAGCGTTTCCCGCATATTTTGCGGCAGCGAGTGACTGGAAGCTACGCGCCGCGTGTATTCGGGTATATTTTCAATCAACTAGTATTCTCGTCAATATACTAAGTTGACGGTTTAAATGGGTGTGTAATGTTTTTAATAACAGGTATCAACGAATTTTCATTTTGCATAATAATAATTGCATGATTTTGATCTGCAGAAATGATTAAATAGTTTAAAAACAAAATGCATGTAAACGAATTGCAAAATTTCAATCATTTTAAAAACAAGAAAATCAAAGGACGTGGCTGGCCGGCGACGGTCACTCAAACCCCTCCGTAGATGTGGTCCCTGTGGTTGCGGGCGCTCGGGTAGACAAAGCGCACCAAACATTATCCTCATAATGCAGTGGGTTTTTGGTTTTTCTCTCGTGGATCCTGAGTTCTCGGCGCCCAATAACGGCAGCTCTGCTTATTTACGAGCGCATTCAAATGAAAATGGACGTCATCACTGCAAATAATTGAATTATCAGTTCGGAACTTCGCTAACATAATACCACAGATTTGTTTACGTGTAATGAAATCATTATGTTTGGGTGGAATTTCATTGACAGCTGCTCACGGAAGTCCTAAAGAGGCTGCGCGTTTCCTTATTGAAAGTCGCGCATTTTCACGTAATCTTTTTTCCAACATTTACACATTTTCCGGCGTCCTTGACGAGCGACTACGGGCCGGGCGGTGTTCCTAGCCGAACCAGTTACGCGAAACCTCCCTATCCAGAAACGAATCAATTTAACGCTTGATCCATCACTCGAATTTTATAGTGCGAACAAAACCGACGACGCGCAATAATACAGGAATCGTCGCCCTTAAAAAACGCTTCGACAGCAAACCGAATCCGCGATGCTCCCCAGGACCACTGCGACATCGTGACTAACAGCTCCGCACGATCAGGTCGGTGATTCCAGTAACGCCCCTCATCCCCGCAACATTTATTACTTTTTGTAAAACAGAGTTCTAAAATGTAAATCTGCCGCCAGACACATATAATATAAATAACACTAATAAAAAAACTAATACCTACAATGGAAGGTTGCTAGTTGCTTATTGAACATGCCGCCCACCATGAAAACTGTTTTTAACTTAAATCTATTATATGCTAAATAAACATGGAACTCCTTATTAACATTATTCGTTTATGGGGAGGACACATAACCAAGGCTGGGAAAAACGCCCGTCATTTCGAAAACAAACCTATTTCGTACCTACAGCAGAGGCTTCCTTATGATGTTAATAAAAAATATTAGGTATTTATTAAACCATAATTTATATACACGGTGTTTTTTTAACCGTCTTAGAGCCGAAGCCCACTTAACGTATCCAAAACGTACTTATCATTCGCGAAAAAATAAAAATAAAAATTAAATAAAAATACATATAAGTTCTTTATAATGGATACATTGAATGGGCTTCGGCTCTAAGACGGTTAAAAAAACACCGTGTATATTAAGCGACAAATTTATAAATGTGGATAAGAAGATAACCGTAACTTATAAATAAGTAGGTAATTCACGACTATCGCGTGGTTTATGAAAACACGTTTAAAAGTGACAACGTCAAAGCCTGACAAAGGTGGTTAGATTAAGGTTCCCCTGCGATCTATAATAATCTTGAGGCCATTTGCAACGTCAAAAGATGGCGGATGTGTAATTTGTTTTAGTTTTTATTTTTGTGTATTTAAGTGTTCAAAGTTCTTTTCTGTTAGTGATTTGTACTTTTAATGCCTTTGTGTTGCACAGTGATAGAAGACTTGGACTTATTTCGTGTCTCCTGGCATCTTACTTCTCGTTACAAGTGGACTCGCAGTGGTACAGAGGTTAAAACTATATTGGCCTCTGTCCTACATATCACCGTACAACGTTGCCCCCAATCTTCCTAGAGAAGATTAGATTGTGTTTTATTGCTATATTGATTTATACTTAAGTATATATACTTGTCACTGGCGAAATCACTTCATTGTGGAAACGCCATATTCCCGCGGTAGTAGCTGTTCAAGTCGCCGCGGGGCAAAGAAAAAATAATAATAATAATCTTCTAATATCTTTTAATTAATCTTAAGTCGAGAGAGGTTCTCCATCCCTGTCATTCTCTTGGCATTGATGTGGTTTTGTTGGATCCCTGGGCATGAGGGCATTACAGGCAATAAACGGGTTGATTTTTTCGCGAATAGGTATTGGTTGCTCCTCCCACTCGGAATGTTTTAGTCAAGATTTGCGTGCTACTGCGAGGTCCCTGGACTGATTTGTGGAATTGTTCTCGCCTCTCCAAGGGTAGATATTATGGTGGCATTCAACCAAGTCTGCCTGTAAAACCTTGGTTTTTCAAATTTAATAAAACTATTAAGTCGACAACGACTGCGACTTGGTCACATTTGTTCGCCCTCTTTTCTGGCGAAGATCCGTGTTGGGGATCATTATCTGTGCGAGTGTGGTCTCGAGGAGCGAACCCCAGATCACTTTTTTTTTCAATTGTCCTAACATTCCAGTTTCTCTATATACATTTCTTCCTGATTTCATCTTTCGCCCAGCTAGCTTTAGTTATGTCCTCACTTTTGTAAATACTTCGTTTGTATATATTTAAGCCAAGTATATTAATGATATTAATATTAAGTTGCAACTTGTCATTCAAGATTTAGTACGTATATGTAGTTGTAGTTAATGTACATTACTTATTTTATTTTTAGATTCCCCAACTGATTAATCAGCATCTGTTTCTGGAAAAGCGTTTTTACCGATCACGTGTAACTTCCAACCTTGACACTGGCTGGCAGAATTGTCCCACTGGACAGTAGCCATTCAACAAAGAATTGAACTTGAACCTGATGTAACTGCCCAGTAGGTAGTAAACAAAGTATTGAAATCAAGTACTCGTAAGAGTATGTATTTATCTGATGTGATGGATGATATTTGGTATAAGAGTAGGTAATTTATCGATAAGGGTTAAACTACATGTACGAGATATTTTGTGTAAACGTACCCTATATAAATTAATTTGTGTATTAATAAATAAATAAATATTATAAAATATAACATCTTAACATCATAAGGAAGTCTCTGCTATATGGAACAGGATTATTTTCAAATAGACAGGCATTTTTCCGAGCCTTGCACATAATTTTGAGACTGGCCTCTTGATCTGCATATCTTTACATTGTAAGGTCACGACACGCGTAACTCCGTGCAGTCCCGGATGTGTTTATAATATTTTGTCAAGGAGCCACTTAGCTGGAGGTAAGTCCAATCCTTAACTAGCGCTATGTCCCCTATGAAGCGTGCGTCTATGTAGGAGCTTCCTCGTACCGGTGTGGATAAGGAGGGATTCACATTGGTGCAGCACAGTAAACCACGTAGGAAGCCTCATAAGACTCGGTGTGGTACTGTAGTAACGGACCCGGAATCCGAGTTACGGGCAGCTATACCGAACACGGCGCACTACGTGTCTCGCCTGCACCACTCTGCTACGGTAGGTGACGTGGTGGAGTACGTCCGTCAGCAGGTTGGATGCAGTCTAACGGTGTTTCAGCTGCGGTCGCTTCGCTACGTGCACTTCAGTTCGTTAGTAGTGCGCGTGCCGCGGTTTATGCTGGGGACCGTCGAGTGTCCTGGGTCCTCCAGATACAACGCCTACCTGAAGCCATTCCACAAATGCCTGATTAGGAAAACCGTCAGTAGCAATACAGCTAATGAGATCTTCGGCTGGGTCCTGAGTTCTGGCCGAAAGGTGTCGGGTTCCGGCGGTATCGGGGCAACCTACCGGCAGCGACCATGACGCCAAACATCACGTTTTTGTCACGTCTGTGTTAGATTTTAGTTTTATGTTGTTATGTATGTTAGCCTATAAGGTATTTGTAATTATGGGCCTCAATGCCTGAAATAAATTTTCTTATTATTCAGATATTTATTCAATTTTCTTATTGTTATTATTATATTAGGCTCTGGAATTTGTTGCGTTCATTTATTTATGTCTTTCCAGTAATTGTGGCAAGTAGGTATTCTTGCGACCAGCGTCGCCGAAAATCCTGCAACATACGTTGACACAGCTGCCAGCTTCGTAAGAACGTTACTGATGCCTGTTCATATTGCTGATCAGGTGCTAATAAGGTAAATGTACGTTTCGACGAACGCTTAAGACCTGGGTGTACGTTTATTTTTTTAATAAGGTCTGGGATTTTTATACGGTTATGATCCATAGAATAATGGTAACTTTAATAAATTTGTCATCATTTTAATGTATCTGTAAATAAATTACATGGTTAGAAATATGTTTAAAATATTTTTAAAGGTGTTTGAGTCGCGTAACCTGGTTTGTACCATATACCGAACTAAGAAACTTGATTTGCACATATTACCGAATCGGGCTGCCGTATCACCGAACTAGGGAAGAAATGTATGAAATTTTGGCGCTGAGTGGTGCTCAAACTTTAATGAAACAATATACATTTAATGCAAATCCTTGTTCCCATATGTACAGTTTTTTTTGAGATTTTTGATAGTTTTGCGGGAGGTCTGATCACCTCTATGATTTTGAATGAAATGACTACTTAATATTTAAATAACTAAGACAACCGCCCTAATTTAATTAATTAAGGAGTTAGTTAATCGACACGATACTAACAAGACCAAACATCGCCTATACTTTAATGCTTAACAATCGAGATTTTCGCCACCTTACGGCCCCATCATCAGCAGCTCCATATAAAAATTAAATATGTATTAAAAAAAACTTCGAGCTAGTTTTAAAACATTAACGGCTTATATGTTGAGAAGCGCTGGCCTTTACGAAAATGCACTAAAAATAATACATTTTAGTATCGGCTTAGCTGTTAATGGATTAAGGATCATATTCCAATGAACATCGTGCTGTATTTTGGCTGAGGCAGATATGGATTCGGTAGCAGAGACCATGGGTACTAATCACCGAACGCCTTTCGGTGAATTGGACAACCCAAAATATGTGAAACCTATCGAGCGAACACATTTAACAAATAGTGTTTAGACGTAAAAGTATCGGTATAATTACAAATCTGACATTATTACTAACAAATAGAATTATTATGTAACCATGAATACATATCGTTTTTGCTACTATTGCTTAAAAGGTATATATAATCTTTTTTTTTTAATACCTTTGCCAATAAGCTTATTTTCATGTCAAAAAGTCGTAAAAGTTATAAATTTCCAACTAAGTTTTTCAAAAAATGTCTAATTTATTGATGTTCGGCAATTACTCAGTAAATTTTGAATACTTCTAGTTATTCCAAAAGCAAAGTAGATTATATAAGTAATTCATGACCAACCAGCAAATAAATAATTAAAAAAACATACGCTTTCCCTGATTCCGAACGTGGTTCGGTAAAACCTTCCACTCAAAATAAGGGTTAACTCATCACCGAATTCACATTTTTGCTAATTTCTACAAATATGACTGCACTAAATTCACTTCATTTGTCAGAACACAAAAACTAATTAAATAACAACACAGAAAAACCACATTTTCAAACACAAAGGTAACCTAAAACGGTTTTATGACCTTAAGAAGTATACGCGATTTCTTACCGATTTTCACAAGGACTCCCGACTGAGACAGCAGATGGCCGGCTTTTCCGCATAGTGGAAGGGATAGGTATCTAGCTAGCGGAAAAAAATATTTCAGCGTATTATCAACTGTAAGTACTAGACTAATAGCTTGAAAAAGAAGAAATTCGGTGATACGGCAGATTCGGCGAAGCGTAGGTACGTATACCTTATGAGAGGTTCTCCCACTAGAACCTGAACCTGACCTGGAGGGCAAGCGCTTTCCTTGATCGTCGATGGATGAGATTGGCCTAGAGTTAAGACACGTGACATCGATTTGCGTCAGTACCGTGGCCATCTCCTCGAATGTAAGAGTTTAAATGCCGATAACCCTTTAAGATGGTATTTATTTACATGATTTGATACCGGCGGCCTCCCAAAATCCACCAAAATTAGGAGCGTACGGCGGAATGAAGTGCCATCGAGTTCCATTGTTTGCTAAACAATCCGCTATCTCTGGCGTCATCATAGTTGTTTCTGTTTTGAACACGAGCTGAAGTTCTTCAGCCGGTCCGATGAAAATCTTTCCATTGTCACTGGATATCGCTGCAACCTCATCTTGCAACAAACCTTTTAATGACTGCTAAAAAAGCAGTGACATAAAGGTGTATAGACATTTTTGACGTCTTGGGAACGTATATATGTATATATTTATGCCCTTTACTGTACTTTCACAAACGTTAATTTGTGATCCATTTCAAGTAAAATATGCTTGACGTCGTCCCTCCGTCCACTAGGAGGATCCATTGATAGGATCCATTAAAGGGGGCAAGTGGACTTTTTGTTCATTCAAATCCATTAATGGAGTAGAGTGGGCTTTATTGTAGGTATACCTAAATCCATTTGGATTCGTTAACACTTTTTAATACTCTGGAATACATCAATGGATTCTGTTGCATTCTTAATTACCTACACTTCGATCCATCAATGGATTTTATAAAACTTTTAATACACTTGATCCCAACAATTGATGGATACTCGAGGGCATTTAGTATCCACTGATGGATCCCGGTATACAAAAAGTTCAATAGAACCCATTAATGGATCTTTGTAGACTTCATAGTATATTTAAATCCATTGATGGATCCCTACGTATTAAAAAGTGTAAACGACTCCAATAGATTTAAGTGTACATTAGGTAAACCCAGCCTACTGCATTAATGGATTTGAATGTAAGCACTTGGTTTGGTAAGCACTATGTTAAGCACTTTGTCTTTAGTGCATTGTCACAGTAAACTTCAAATGGAACATCAACTGATACATGTGACAATGACAATGACACGGTTCTAAGTATGCTCAACACTTTTGGGTGACTGTACAAAAAGTCCAGTTGACCCCATTAATGGATCCTATCAATGGATTCTAGTGGATGGAGTACGTCTTCAATGTCACTAGAGATGTCAAGTTATTTGTAACTTATAGGAAACTCAACCTTATTGTTGTAGGATAATGTCAGATTGACTTTGGACCTAAGGTTGATCCCAAAGTTAAGTTCTCAACTGTAAAGTCATCAGCATAAATAAGTGATCATTTATGTACCTTCACAAATTTATTGGCTTCAAGGTGCAAATTTCAGTCATAAGAGCTGTTTCCATTAGAGTAAGGGGAACAAGAAGACACATCAGAGCATTTAATTCGAATGCGGAGATGGAGCCGGAATCCACTAATGATCTTTCCAATCATATATTCATTTGCCTTACATTAGTCTCCAAATTAATTCTGTTTTTAATATACCTAATTGTATTTGATCAATTTCTCTGTCTGTGTCTTGTTCTTTTTGTATCTGGTGATGTAATTTTGTATTGTTGCGAATAAATGAGTTAATAGGTATTAAAATAATAAAAGTAATTTATATAGTAATTTATGCCGTGTGCTTTCTGATGGTACCTATAACTAAATTGGAAAAACAATCACTAGAGCTTTCAGAATCTATTTTGATGTTGGATAACATACAGAGCGAGCTATCAAAATTATTTCTGCACGAAACAAAACGAAAAATAAACGAAAAGTTGAGCATTGGATAATGATATTGGATAATGTAGGTCAAGAAATAATAATTAATCCAAGCAACCGTAACAAATCCTGCTTTGATAACCGCAAGCTTTTCAAATATGCACCAATAACATTGTCGAAGTGGAAAGAAGCGTTTCCTTTTTTAAGTGGATATATTCTGCTAGAGGACGTAGCCTAGCCGCAACTCATTAAGAACAACTTTTGATCTGTTACGGAGAGTCCGTTAACGAAAGAACAACGTCGATAAATTAAATAAATTGACTTGTAGGTAATTTATATCGTGGATGCCAGATAGCGAATTTTTAATTTCGTAGAACACCAATAGTTGCCGTATTCATTAACACCGTTTCATTCACTCCCCAAATTACCCTATAGTGACGTCATTGCCACAAAGATCCGTAAGTCATAAGTAAGTGACATGCCATTCGAACAGTTAAAGTCATTACTGAGTGTTTCGAATTAAACTGATTCTCTAAAATAGCAATAGTTAGTAATACTACCAAACTATCATATGTAAGTGATCATATGGGACTTTATGATCTCTCAAGACCACCTCGGAGTACCGACAAGTCAGACGTTCGGGTAATATCGGTTGTATTCGTTAGACAAACACGCGAAACAACTGTACACCTCTCTTTTCCGTCAAGGGTTGAAATAAAGTTCCTATTAAGTACATCTTTTTGTTTTTTTTGCAAGTTATGTCATCGTTTATGATCATTTTCTTTTGACTAATTAAATATTCAGTTGAAAATATCACCTCGGTATAATCTGTTACATCAGAGGCCCGTTTCAAGAAGCTACAAGTTACAAATTACAAGTGGGAGTCTCTTTCTAACTCCTTTTGCTAGAAAGAGGGATCCGCTTGCAATTTGTAAATTGTAGCTTCGTAAAACGGGCCACAGGGCGTCATGCTAGAACATGTTTTGAAATGTTGATTTTGATCACTTACTTTTGACGTTGACTGTACACGTGTGATTTTTCTTAATTAATTTGTTCCACTATGAAGCTGATTGCGGTTGCGAGTGCGTCTTAGGCAAAAGCGACGCGGTTATGGTATTGTTATTAAACTCGGTCGATTAGGCACTATCAAGTAACTTTAAGAGCTATCAAAACGTTGACAATGCGATAACGGTCAAAAACGATGCGGTGTTTAGGTACCGTGTTGAATGGAGGCCGCCCGGCCGCTTGCTTGTCACAGCATGGATAGATAGTCACAGACGGCCCTCCGCCCAATTAGACGCAGGAAATAAGAGGTTTCCGACAGATTAGCGATAAAAGAGTTCGACGAGATAGCGGACAAAAGATAACATACCTGGTGATAAACAATAAACAAGATAATCTAAGACAGAGTAATGTAGCCCCTCGGCGAGAAGTAGGAAGGTAAGTACCTATTTAATATACACGAAGACGAAAGGACTGACAAGACTGCTTTTATGTAAAACGCACCGCTCCGATCTAGATCTAGAATGCTAGAATCATGTCATCATGAAATAAAGAGTCTAGCTCAGGGGACAGTCACACTGGTCACACACAAATTGACCTAGTCGTAAACTAAGGTCTAATCTTGTAGGTAACTTATCGGTGGTACCTACTAGACAACGATTATAGTCAATCAATTAGTCAATCGACATCGTTATCGACATACCAACCAATAGACGCCGGGTTCCATACAAAATTCTTTTCGAAAAGTGTCCGAGGGCGACCTATACAAACTTCATACTCGTATAAAATCACTATCAAAATAAAACATTCTAATGTAATCTGTATGTCATTAACGCGATGCTTAATTTAGCTTGAAACAAATTATCATCTTATGCGGCTTCAACTAGAGGATTTTTTTGTTTACCTTATGCAGCATACATTTTTCACTTGCCGGACGTCTTGGGACTTGGGACCATAAATTATAAATAATTCACGAAACTTCGCGTGGTTTATGAAAACACGTTTCTAAAGTAACAACGTCAAAGCCTGACAAAGGTTAGACCTGACAATATTAGAAAATTACGTATTTTATGTAAAGTATTGAAATCCAGTATGAGTAGGTATGTATTTATCTGAGGTGATGGATGATAATTGGTATAAGAGTAGGTAATTATTAATCGATAAATGGGTTAAACTACATGTAGGTACTAGATATTTTATGTAACAAACGTATTAATAAATAAATAATATGAAATATAATATCTTAACATTGAGCGTTTTTCCGGTTAGGGCGCATTACGTCCCATTCGCAAAACGTCCCTCCACCAAAATTACGTCCCATTCGCAAAACGTCTTCTCTGCAACTGGTTCCTTATGTAAAATACCCCATCCGCAAAACGTCCCTTCTGAGAAAGCCCCTGTCGCTCAAAAGTTGGGTGTAGGTACCATTGGAAGAACAGGATATCGTTAGTGCAGAACTGCAGATGCAGTGCGTATGTAAAACTGTTTCATCATTATCAGCCGCAAGACGTCCACTGCTGGACAAAGGCCTTCCCCAAGGTTTTCCACAACGAAAATAACGACATTTTATTATTGGAAAACTGTTTAGTTAACTTAATTATGTGTACCTACTTGTGTTTGGTTCAAATGTACCACCACCACATCAATTAGCAATGTTTTTGTACTTTTAGGAGGCTGTTTTAAATATGTATGATATGTATCCTTGTTTGTGATACTTCAAAATACTTATGTCTGTTTGCTTTTTGCTGCTATACTAAGTACTAGTATCTATAGGTACTATCAATCATGTAATCATGTTAGAGGCGTTAACGACGTTGCACTTGTGATCTTTATTTTTATTATTTTATAACCAGAGCCAGGTTGTGGTTGCTATTGTTTAAAGGGTTCTTTAATTTCTTTCTTCTGTTACAAATACTGAATATATTACTACAAAAATGATATCCAAAAATATATTTAAAGTTGGATTCTTTAATCCTGGCTCCGTTGGACAAAATCATGACGAACTGATAGTGGCTGTAATACAACATTCCATAGATATCTTGGCTATAAAAGAAACCTGGTTGCGTCCTCATGTAGAAGGCAAGGCTCCGTCCGTTCCGGGGTACACTGCGCAGTGTCCCGCGGCCGAGCCACGTGCGCGTCACGCGCGCGTGCGTGCGGTCATTTTGCGAAAGGGACCTTTTGCAGAAGCGTCGTTTTGCGTAAGGGACATTTAGGAAACGGACATTTCGCGAAAGGGATAAAGGGAGATTCTGCGAGTGGGGCGTTAATGGCGTTATGCGCCCTCACCCGAGCCTCTTTTATCATAAAAGTTGCAATGCCAAACAAAACGCCTTTTTGTTGATATTCATATTGAACGTACCCATGGTAACCAAATAACAAATCGATGGATATTAATCTAATTATCTATTTTTAGTAACTTAATAAAAATGAAATTTTAAACACTCTTGTTTCATAAACCCACACTCGTGTTTAATTCCCTTCATTATGTAAACATTACATAAACTACTATTATAAACTGTTATTAACCATGGCAACGCTCATTATAAAACAGTTTTTACGCTTCGGTTACGCTATAGCTATACCTAGGTGGAATTCTGATACCATTAACGTTAGCAATGTTAGCGGTTTAAACCTAGTACGCGAGTAAAAATAACCATACTTACCTACATAAGTATACATGTTATAGAGAAATAGGTATGTATATATTTTAAATCCAAACAAAACATCCAAGACTCGGGAATAAAAACTCGCGCTAATTACACAAATATCTGCCCTTAGGTACCTAACGTGATTTGAATCCGGCACGGCCTAGCATCGAAGCCGGGGTCACTACCAACTAAGCTAAAAAGCTCGTCTTAAAAAGACTAGGTAGGTACCCACTAAAAAGGCTTTTATGTATTTCTAAATTCAAATCTGTGTAAAGTGTGAGCTTAGTAGTTACCTACTTATATGCCTAAGTACTTGTTGTAGGTATAGTGCCATATATTAAGCACACCACTAGCACGTAAGTACTTACTTTAATTACCTATCTACTTGAGTGCGCGTGCGCCGCGCCTAATTGCGAGGACTAGCTCGTGTAAACAAACAGGCGAGTGGTCGAATGGTGATCACAAGCGGCCGGCGCGCGGAGCGGCGGCGGGCAGCGCGGAGCCGCGGACAGCAGGAACATAACAGGCAGCAGGCAGCAGACGCGACGCATCGCAGCCCGCGCGCGCTGGCCGAGCGGCCGGGCCGGCGCCGCCAGCTGATCGCCGCGTGCAGCGCACGGGGCGCGGGACGCGGCGGCCGGCGCACGCCGCTATTGGCCGCGTGCACGTGGCCTGATCTCGCACCATGGCAACGCACCCCCCCGCGCCCCGCGCCGGCCGCGCCAGACACCGCGACGCGCTCGCCGAGGAGAGGCGTCTGTTCCGCGCTCGGCATCGCTCGCTCAGTCCAGTCTGCCCCGCACGCTCGCGACTCGCGGTCGCCCTCGATTCGATTCTCCCCGGCGCCGGTCGATACTGTCGGACGACACGCAACCCCAGGCTTCACTGAGCCTGATTCCCGTGTACCTCTCGCGACCCTGGACCCACCGTCGGACATTGCAGTCGGGCTGATTCATTCCTTCGGACACTAAACACTTGCGGTTTCGTGAATATCTGACCAAATATTTACAACAATATGTGAGTGAAATACAGTTTCTTAACGTAGTTATGCCTACTTAGCCAAAACTCTTGGGAGATGTTTAAGTTAGCATGACGCATTATTACTCATATAACTAGGAAATGTAAATATTTTTACTTGTTACACAATTTTATCATATTTTGTGATAATATTATGTCCCATTTACTGTATATTTTGGCTAAATTTACAATATAGATAAGTCCACTGTTAACTGCACATCGGGAATGACGGGATAGGAGGCCGGTAGAGCCGGCACCGCCGCCGCCGTTACTTTTCCTGTTAGCTCGGCTAGGTACTTGAGCGTGCTAGTGTTGGCGTGACAAGGTCGGTCCAATATTTGGGAGCTACTGACTGTTCGTTTTGAAACTACAACAATCAATCCACATCGCCGTAGCCACGGAGCGCCGCCGCGGCGCTGCGGAGCCCAGCTGTTGTTTACAGCCAAACAATATCTATATGTACATAAGTAGGCCGCCTGATGTTGACCACTCTTGGTGAGGATTCGTCATCACCATCAATAATCACGATCAGATTGAAATATTCGATATCGGTATAGGTAGGTAAAGTCGACTACAAAGAGACGTGTCCACTTTTTCACCTTATTGCATAGTAATAACTAATAAGGTCCAAAAGTGGATACATGTCTTTGTAGTCGACTGTACCTAATTTACATGTTTTTTTTTTCAATATTGGGGCACTAAAGCATTATTAACTAAATGGCACACCTACCTATAAATACCTGATAGGAAATATTTGATACATAGGTACCTAATTGACAACAGGATTTTTCTAAGGTGTTCTGAAAAAAACATGCTTTGAATGTCTCACAACTGAGTTGAGTCAAAAGCATAGCATTGTTTGTTCATTATTTGCAGAGAAAATAAATATAAACAAACTCCTGCTAATGGCTAAAGAGGTTAAACGGTCTTTTAGACGATCTACGATACTAGTGCTAAAAAAATTATTGCGGTTACAAACAAAATTAGGTACATCATTCCGACCACTAGTTCAAGCGGGCAACATAGCACACGACGTTTTTTTTTGTGACAGTAAATGAAAAAACTTTTTCCTTCCTATTCTATAAAACATATTTTTTACTTTTTTTTAACGTCGTTTATTTGAATTATTTAATTAAATTTTTATCATTTCGAGTGCCTTGTAAAGGCTAGTTTTAATAAAAATGTGTTATTAAACAAACCAACTTAATTTGTATGTGCTTGTAGTAATCAATTTGTTCTCTAGTAAGTATTTATCACGTTTTACAGGTAAACCCGTTTAATAAGGCTACTAAATTAATATTTGTAAATATTTGTAATGATCACATTAACACCCTTCAAATCAAACCTATCTTGTAATAAATACCTAATTAGAAGACTTGCACTCTATTATTAACGTTTTTGCAAACGTGTAATTTGGGTAAATTAAATAAAATTGCGCAATTTGGGTGGATTAAGGTTCCGTAGTAAAATAATAGGGAACCGTATTACTTCCAAAACCAATTTATGTTGGGGCAATCCAGAAGGTTGCAAGGATTTGGGAAATTCCTTTGGGAAATGGAGGCTCTTCCAGATCGAGCGCAGTGTCTCCAGAGTACCCAGTAGTAGCAGTAGCAGTAGTTCATGTCGGTGCATTGACTTGACTTTCGATTATTAGCAGTAGATTGGACCAAGGAATCACGTTGTCCCATACAAACTTTGCTCCCCTTTTTCACCCCCTAGGGGACAAATTTCAGAAAATCTTTTCTTATCGGATCCCTACGTCATACCTACAAAGAACACACCCTCCAAGTTTTAGGTCTCTACGTTCAGCGGTTTAGGCCGTGCGTTGACCCGTCAGTCGGTCAGTCAGTCAGTCAGGAGTTCAGGACAAAGCATTTTATATGTACGAGTATAAATATAAAATAGCTCTCTCCTTGAACCAAGGTAGAGTCTTAGCATTAATAAAATTATTAATCAAAAAGTTGTTAACCAATTTTATTGTCAGATACATTTATCGTTGACTAATAATTAGTAAAGTAAAGTTTGAGTTTAAACTATATTGAAATTTAATGGCTGTCATACCTATCTTTAGTGACACTCACAAGGTTAAGACAAATCGACCGACCCAACAATTAAGAACGGGTCTACGCGTTTAGTTTCTAGAACGCCACAAAGGAACAAACATACATATACACAATAACAAACACAATACCTCCTCCTTCGGCAGTCGGGTAATAACGCAACCGTCCCTGGGATAATTATGTGACCACCACTGTATGTACCTATATAATACAATACAGGTACCTACGTATGATTGCATATTTAGCTTCCAGATGATAAACGTTTATCAATCCACGCTGAAGGTGACCTAAAGACGGGCGGACCTTTGATCTTAAAAAATGTTGGTTTATGTAATAAGTACCTACTCGTAGTTACCAAGTTGTTAGTGATCGGCCGCGGCGGACGCAGCCGCGAGCCGTCATCGTCGCCGACAGCCCCCGCGAGTGCGGAAATCGAGTCGAGATGTGATCTAACGTGAATCGCGCACGTCTTCACTAATTTGCAAACCGGTTATGTGTAAACAAAAACAATGACGCGCGCGCAGCGCAGCCGCGCCGAGCCACGGGCGCCGCGAGTGCCTGGCGCGGCGCGCGTCACCGCCGCCGCTTCATTATGCGGTCTCCGTCGGCGGTGCCCCGACTTGGTCTCTCCTCGTACCTACCTACTGAGACATACTGCGCCTAAACTTGTACAGCACTAACTCGCTTAATGAACCATACCTACGTGCAAATTACTCGGGAAAACATCCGCTACAGTGTTCTCAGTTTTTGGGTATTTACGTCTAAAAAAGGACAGACAGACGCATCGCACCCTCAAGGTGGTTAGGGTAATTCACCAGCTTACCGCCGCCGGTAGAGCAGCATACCGGCTGAAATACAAATGTTGGTGTTTATGTCAACATACCTATTTTACAAATTCTCCTTTTCAATTCTCGTTTCTAATTTCCAAAAATCATTTATATACTCATTTCGGCCGGAAACGTAGGAATTTAAAGGGAATTTAGGTCAATTTTCAAATATAGAATGTCTATACAGATGTTACAACTGCATGGAAGAGAGGCTTTAGGTACTTGAGTTTTTACCAGCGGTTTAACAGGCGGAGGGACCGAGTTAGGGCCATTCCTGTAGGCCTCGGGGTGTTGACAACGCAGTTGCAATGCAAAGCTTGCTAATGTTAATGTCTATTTATTTATTTATTTAATAATTACAATAATAGGTTAACAGTAAATACCAAAACACCTACATTGTTAGCACAAAAAATTAGTTTACCTACCAAAAGAAAAGAAGATAGAATTAATGTACACATTAGGTATAAACTAAATTAAACGTGTCGGAAAATATTTTGCATTCAGGGAAATGGCGTATATTTTTCAACAATCTTGACCGGGGATCAGTGGATACTCCGGCATCCTGCACCTCGGACACGACAGTGTTTGACGCTATAGCCCGGAGCCCGCGGCGCCCAGTCGCCATCGCTGGCCGGACCTGGTCACCTTGTCGATGATTCTCTCTTGACGGCAGCAATTATTAACTAACTGGCGAGTTGAAGTTATGGAGCGTAAAAATGACATTCATCGGCGTGAATGTTAGCTTGCCCGCTGTACCTGTCCCGTGAGCTCGCTCGTATCACCTGATCCACCTTTTGAAATTTTTAGGATAACTCCTCCGTGTGCTCGTTTGTCTCCTCTATATGTATTTTTTTGCGTGGGTATGGAATTTTGTCTAAAATCTTGCTGATGCATTTTCCGTTAACGCATTGACAGCAACGCATATACGCGTTCTCCTGACTTGCACCCCGTGCCCTCAACGCATACCTATGTGCGTTCTAACAGTAGGGAAGCTCCGTATAAAACAAAAGATGCGGAAGCTGGCGAAAGTTCAGAAAACAGTACTGGCAGTGAATACGTTAAGAATAGATTATAATTATACCTAAGTAAAGTAACATCAGACAATCACGATTCAAATTCCTACCGTGAAAAAAATCGTATTTGACTTGTAGACGTAGCAAGCAAGTAGATAGTCGACTGAAGACGGGTGGTGTGATAAAACAATAGGCAAAAAAATATAATGTAGGTAGAAACTTGAATAGGCTAATATGCGTCATTATTTTCGTCATAAAACCTCATTCATTGTCTTGTTTACGTCATGGAAAATTGGAAATGTATTTAAAGCGTTAGAATACGGATCCGTGTAAAGTAAACAAAGCCGTACGCACAGAGACGGGTGTTCACATCACCAACCCAATGAGAGCATAAGGACGGAGGCGGCGCGTTGCGTTCCCAAGAGTGGCTTAGCGATGGCATTTTAAGTATGGGAAATGGGAACGCGCTGCGGCGGCGGCTCGGCGGCGGCGGCGCGAGCTGAGCGGAGGCTCACCGCGCCAGAAAGGGGCGCCTTAATTTATTTACTATAAACTATACTCTGATTATTCTAAGATGACGCCTGTGACAGCTCATATAAACAATTATTACACTGATTTCTTTAACTTTACATAAATAATACATCGGTACCAACCTAGCGACGTACGCCGTCCAGGAATTTGAATAATTAACCGCCTATTTTTAAACACATCGCTTGTGAGTATAGTAAGTGATTGAAATTACGAAATACGACTGCATCATCTTAGAATAATCGAAGTATAAAGTACATTTTATGTACGCTTCTTCTCGGCAATGATGGTCTTGTCCGAAGCGCTGGTAGATTCACTCCACCGACGTGTAAAAGAGCCCTCATGGGGCCTATTTACTGAATAAATATTTTGAATTTAGAATTTAAATTTTGTAATCTGTAAATGTCGAACCAAGAGCGGCAAAAGACAATATCGCTATTTCGCTCTACCTACCCTGATCAAAGGGTAGGGGCACTAGGGGCCGGCGCGTTGGCATTCTGTGCGTCTGACTGCAAAACGTTACCCGCATACGGAAGAATCGACTGATATCAAGGGAACGAAAATGGAAGGAACTTGTGAAGCCCTCCCCGCGGCCACCCGTCCGCGCCGGCGACCGCCGCGACGATGCTCTCAGGATGGTGACATCTGTGAATGAGAATGACCGGCGACCACTAATTTATAGCTTATCTACCGGCTTTGGTTGCAGTTTTCGTCTTCGAAACTACTCTGCCAAAGTCTGTAGGTACCTGACTCTACCTTATGCATGTGAGCACGCGGGACAACTAGAGGTTGCCGCGGTTAATAATGCGGCGCCAAGTACACGAGCGAGTCGTTTGGGAGAATCAACACCCGACGCGGTCGAGGAGCCACTCCACTACATTATTCACGCCTCGGCTCCAGCCGTCTTCGTTTACTGTACCGTAAGCCCTCTGTGGTTTGTAATTAGAAGTTACCATTGTGTCACGTGATCTAAGCGTACCAAGGAAGGAGGAAGAGGAAGGCTGATAAGTAACGCACAAGGACTTTCATTTTGCTTTTTCTACAAAATTGGCCACATGAGGGCTCCTTTAGGTACATGGTAATTAAGAGTGAATCTACTAGCGCTTTGGACAAGACCATCATTGCGAAGCAGAAGCGCCGCAAGAAACTCCAACAGAAGGTAATTTTTTCCATCATAGAATACAATGGTAGGTAGGTACTTAAAAGTAAGTTACATTACAAGGTGATGAAGTAATAGATAGGTAATTATTTAAAAAAAAAGCACGAATATAATATGTACCTACATATGTAAGCTCAACTATTATTAAATTAAAAATAATGACCAGGAGGAAGAACAACACGACGAGGTCTCTACGTCGTCAGGAAAGATAACTAACTGGGAAACAGGTCCTTGCAAGTGTTAACAGACCGCACCCGTTCACGAGTATGACGCGTATCTTAGCTATCGCCTTCCCCTACCATGTGTTCGGGAAGGAGGCGACCCGATCTACGACACGGCCGTAAGAAAAAACCTTTGATCTGCATGCCTTTGGCATGATAATGCTCATGCTTCCGGACAAAAGACAATATTATAAAAATAGATGTCACGTAGGTCTTATGAGGTTACACCGGTTGAATGCTTGTTACGAGATGTCACTTCTACTGACGTGCCGTGTCTTTTTGTACCGTCAAAATGAATTGTAATGCAGGAGACATTTATGCGTTAACACCGGAAGTACTATTTGAAACTCTGTATCAAAATCACATTTTACCAAAAAAATGTGAGTCACGAGGTGTCACCGCTCTGGACCGGCGATACGGAAAAGTGCACCGGCAAAAGAGCGTATCTAATGGCACTTACGTCCTTTTGTTGAGATGCGCAGTTTTTCGGCAATAACTCAAAAACCCCGATCATATTCGTCCGCTCTGACCCTATCTGTGAATGCTGGTGTCCCACAAGTCTGTGTTCTGTCCCCCACTTTATTTCTTCTGCACGATTGCACATCAATGATTTGTTGCAGAATAGCAACCTTCATTGTTATGCGGACGACAGTACGGGGGATGCACTTTATACCGGCCGTACAAACATTTCCCGGGAGCACGTCAACGAGAGTCGAAATGCACTTGTGTCTGAAGTCGAGACTTTATTGGAGCAGGTCTCGAACCGAGGTCGCCTAGACTTGGTCCAATTTAACCCTCAGAAGACACCATGTAATGTACACTACTAAACAGTGAAAACCGTATAACCGTATATGTATGTATAGATTAATTCATACATGATATTAATAATATTACCTAAATACTTAAAGTTTCAAATACAAACTTCAGTTTCAAAAACAAAAATATTTAGTCTTTTGGAGTAGATATATACCTCGTGTGTTTGCCCTGATGTGAATTGAACCGGTCGGCCGAGTAGAGACAGCGCGTGATGCGCTCGCGGCTGCGCGAGCGCAGCGATAGCGCCGCGGGTCGCTGGGTCGCTGGGTCGCCGGGTCGCCGGTGGCCGGCCACGGCGGGGCGCGTGACGTCGCCAACCTGTTGCCCGCACCGTGACACCACTAAAGATAATACCACATAATACGCTTCATCTTTTTACATTATATCCCTAGCCTAGCCTAGCCTAGCCTAAGTTGTTCAACTAGTTACGAGTATTTTCTTTGCAGTAACACTAGGCTGTGATGTCCATTATTTTTCATAGTTCAAGAGACCGGTTCATAATAATATTAATAAGTGATCCGTACTGATATTCTGCGTTTAGTGTATCGGGAAAGGTACGAGTACGAGGTGGGTTATTTCACGGTTTTCATTTTATGATAGGAACGTGTAAGGTCAGCGATATGGTAGTAGATAAATATTACTGCGGCGGGTGATTTAGCTAGTAATGTCCCGATTGTGCTCAAGTACCCGGCACGGCGCGGGAGCGTGGCTCTGGCTGATCTCGCGCAATTGGGACACAATGAGCGCTATTGTGCGCTGCGGCGAGCGTCGGCGGCGGCTCGGCGCGGCGTGCGCAGTGCTGCGCCGAGCCGCCGCGCGTGGAGGTCGAAGCGGACGGGCCACTCGGAAGAGCGGCGCGACCTTGCTCGTCCTTGCGCGGCGCGATAGCGCAGGGGCTCGTGGTGCGGGTGCGCGAGCTGCGACCCCGCTATCGCGCCCTTTTAACCGCCCGCCGCGCGCCGCGGGCGCCACTCACCGCGAGCTCGTCGACGCTACTTCTCGGTCCCATTCTATCACGAGCGGCGGCCGCGCACGGACGCTCCTCTACACACTAATCGAAACAGACCCGCAGTGACCGAGTCCGGGGAGTAGCTCCGTTCCTCGACGTGAGGTACCTAAAAGAAGGTACAGACCTGGGCGGAAGTGAGGTTGTGCCGTGCAAACAGTAGTGAGCAGGTGTGGTGCGTTGTTGCAGATCCCTCAAGATGCCGAGCGCAACGAAAGCTGGCGCCGCAGGCGCGGTCGGGGACGACGTGGTGCTGACGGGCCTGTCGGGCCGCCTGCCCGAGTCCAACTCCGTGGAGGAGTTCGCGCAGCAGCTGTTCGACGGCGTCGACCTCGTCACCGCCGACGACCGCCGCTGGATGCCAGGTATGCCCGAACACACGCCCACCTAGTCCTTTCAATGGGACTTCAAAGAAGCTATCGATCAGTACACATATACCTACGTACCTACTTTGTTCTGTCGAATTCATTTTTAGGAAACTACTTTACAACTCGCGTACGAACAGCAACACAGGTACACGTTAACTGGGCCTCTGTTCCACTGGGTATATGTCCATATTGCCTTTGACATACTAATTGCTATCGTATGTCAACGTTACGATAGCTCTCATTTACTTGACAGTAATGGCGGCCGAGGTAAAAACAATACCATAACATGTCAAAGGCAATGTGGCTTTACTGACTAGAATAGAGGCCGGGGCCAATTGTGAATCTTGTCACCTTGCCGTAAGGCTCACTCACAGAGAAGGGGTCAATGCTCAGTGGTGCTCGGTTATTAGTCGGTAAGCTTCAGGATAGTATCTTTAACTTTAATAGGTTTACTTCGGATTAATGTGTTACGGAAATACCAAAACAAGTCAACAGTATTTTGAGCATACGGACACGTATCCATTTTAAACACCTTAAAAGTAGAAACCTAGTTTTTTTTTTTTTTTTTTTTCCCTCCATTTATAGAAGTTCCGATGCGAGTTGCTAGCGATTCCTAGGTATATCGAATAGAAATACTCCTACTGTAGAGTTCTGTACTCTACATGTAGAGTATAATTCATAAATGCGGAGGGCCGCATGGGTTAGTATACGCAGGACCTTGGTGTGTATATCGATGCTACAGTACCATTAACTTCTCACATTGATAGGATTACATCTAAACGTTATACAATCTTGGTTTTAAAGACCCCAACACTATGTTAATGCCGTATTATTGATTTGTTAAATCTCAGTTAGAATATGCATTTACTTGGAATCCTCCCTATGCTGTACACATCAATGCAATAGAAAACGTTCAAAAGAAAAATAGACGAATGAAGTATCATTTAAAACCTTTAAAGCGGATTCTATTGGAACTCTTCAGATGCGTCGGAAAATTACGGAACTAAATCTTTCTTTTTATGGTTTGAAATGGCCCCGTAGACTGACAAGTTCTCCTCTCTAACATTTCGTCTTGATGCCCTGATAGGAGAACTCGTTCCTTAAATCTTTTTTCAGTTCCATCTTCTAGTACGGTATATGCAAAGAATAGATTTCTAGTCAGAGCTTGTAAGGAAGAATCATGAAGCAAAGTTCATTGACACCGACATTTCCCGCGTCACATAAATTTGTATATGCAATTATTTAATAATGAAATAGAAAATAAAAATAAGATCGCGCAATAGTACCTAATAGACCAGAGAAAAATTGCAAAAATAATGTAGTTAAGTATTGTAAGAAGATTCATTAGGTATAACGGAAGTAAGATATACTCGAAAATGTAATTAAGGACTAAAATCTGACAGTTTCCATCTTGATTATTTAGTTATTGTAACATTATTGCATAAATCATGAATGAGTACTCGTGTAACCAGTAATATTAGGGTAAGTTTTACTGATACAAATACGTACACTTAAACCAAAATGCAGTAATCACAGCGAATGTGCGCCCGTTGGCGTTAGGATTTTGGTCTTTAATTAGATGTTCGAGTATAGAGTGTAATAAATAGTTAGGTATGGACTTAATATGAATCTTGTCACTTAATGTACGATCAAATGCTTAAACAACTAACCAATCTTAGTTTATAAATAAGTTCATCTTGAGCAACAAATATATTTAATCCAGTAGTGGAAACTGCTGTTTTGGCCAAAGTGTTTGCTACAATGAGTTAACTGTAGGTATTAGGAATTGCTGTTTGTTTCCCTTGATAAACAAATAAATAATCATCATCATCATCATCATCATCATCATCATCATGTCAGCCAAAAGACGTCCACTGCTGGACATAGGCCCCTCCCCCAAGGCTTTCCACTCAGACCGGTCTTGTGCTTTTCGCATCCACCGCGGTCCCGCGAATAAATAAATAAATAATGTGGTGCACTAAAGAACAGAATGTCCCTGCACACCTCGAAACATGGGGCATGTACGTACAGTCAGCCTTATACGTAGCTGCACATTCTTGTACCTTATCGTTTAAACTCCTTTCACAGTTTGCAGACTTTAGACCCAGTAGGCCAAATGCATCACAGGACGTTTTGCTCTCAGTACGACCCGATCCGAATAGTGGTGCAGCAGTTCAAACATAACTTTAAACAGACAAAGCACTAAAGTGTTTGCGTTGCGCGCCGCGAGCCCTTGGCTCCGTCATACACACCTTTGTATGATCTGCGAAAAACGCCCGCCCTAGCCACCCCTAGCTCTTCCCTAGCTCTTCCCTAGTTCTAGCACGTGTTGGGTTTGAGCAGCGTCAGTAGCGTCACCTAACGGATAATGGATTTAAACAAACCAAGCGCCATCTGCCGTCGAGTAGTAATTCCAGTTTCCGTATTGAATTGATAAACGATGGATAAGTACATAAAGTATCGTTTGTCCATCCCCCTCTTACAGAGTACATTTACCTCAGTCGTTATCCCGTACAAACGGAACAAACAAACAGACACGCATTTACTATTTTAGGTATTGATTCGTATTCGTAAGCGTTTACCTACAAGGTATTGATTCGTATTCGTCAGCGACTTCGTTTAACCGCCGCTTATCACCGAGGCGTGCCGAAACACCAATAACTATTAAATAAGTAAGTAGATACTTAAACCCCGACGTAACGCAAGCGGCCGGGACCCCACTGCGAGACTGATGGCGCACTAAACCTGGCTGACAACCGACCCGATTAAAATAGCTTGGTTACAAAATAAAAGGTCAATTGACCGCAATTGCGAGTTGGACTCGCGCACCGAGGGTATCGTATATAACATAGTAGGTACAGTTTTAATACGCAAAAAACAATAGTAATTTTGTCATAAACTTTTGTTTCTATGCAAAAAGATCAAACGCTCGACGCTCGTTCAGTCGAAGTGAGTTGCTTTTGCTTCTGTCTGCCGCGCACGCGCAGCGCAGCAGGCGTGGCACAGCGACACGCCACCGCGGCGGGAGCAGCTCTGAGATGATGAAACATTTATTTCCTTTATAAACCGTTCGATCTTTTGTTACAAAAATCCATCTTTGCGTTATAAACTTCTAAATATCTCTGTTCCAAATTCCACGTCGGTAGGTTGAGGCGTTGATCACCTTAATTAGAGGGAACAAAAGATACCATCATTATTTTAATTATTTATCATATTACTAGTGTTCGTAGTGACGACGTTGCACGACTTTACGTAAAGCTGAACAATGGCGCGCGATTTCGTGGATTACAAGGGTATCAATAATAGTGGATCGTTATTGTAATTATAACCGCGGCTCAGCATGTCGTCTCGGTACATCAGTGTAACACGTGAGGGACGACACTCGTGCAAACCACAGTACGCATGTGAAGCGGGTCGGGGCGGTTGTACGGCTTCAGTCAGCGCGGGCGGCGCCGGCCGCCTCCGCGCAGCCTCCGCGCGAGTCCGGCACCCGCGGGACGCACATCAGTCCGAGTCCGAGTCTGACGGACATACAAGGCCACGCGCTATACGGCTTGTTACGACTCGGCCGGCTAATTACGACTTGTAAACTTCATAGAGACATTCGGCTTCTTCGTGACCTCTGCAGCGCCTAACAGAAACCTCGCCGACGCCTGACGGGTGTATTATCTACGAGCAGTTAAAATACCAATGTATTTAAATTAACTGGTGTCCATTTGCCGTTGAAGCGTAGAGTTTAGTTTTTAACAAAATAATTTGAACATTACCAATTTGTATTCATGTTACAATATAATATCATTGATGTTACAATAATGTTTCGCATTCAACCTCCGTTAAAAAATGGCAGTGCTCACGGCGAGAAGATAATTGATCGCAATCGCTCGCGCCGTGCCGTCATCCTATTGTTCCGGCGGCTCGGCGCGCGTCGCGTCGCGTGCCGGGCGCCTGGCGGGTTCATTCATTACATCTGTACACTAGATGAAAGCTAGTCGGAGCACCGCTTATGACGGTGCGGGGTGCGAGCTGGCTGCGATGGAGGCGGCCCCGAGGTTTTTACCGTTAGCTGCGGGCTGTGGTGGCCCGGCGCGGCCTGGCGTCGGACTCATATTGCGCTGTGACGCGGATAATTACATCGCTGGGCGCGCGAGGGCGCGACTCGTGACGTCACGGCTGCGCGGGCCGATAATGGAAGTAACCGAGAAAAGATGAAGCACTCGTATTTTAGTCTTTGTCAGTTCAAATCGCGAAAGTAAACAAATTATAACTGTTTGATACACGACCTCAAGTCAAATCAAATCAAAATCAAGTTCCCACCAAGCGTGGTTTTATTGTAAAAATATTGAAATTTCTGAATGTGCGAGGAGTTTCATTACAGTACAGTGTGCTGAGAGCACAAAAAAATATGTTTTTGAAGAAATATATACTTTTGAAATGATGATACTTTTGATTCGTAAAATAAAACCCCGGACAAATGCAATTTCAACTCGCGTGGAGAGTAGGTACGTAGAGACACGCCGAGAGCGCCCCGCGTACTTAGTGCGACTGTTACACTGGACGGGGAGACGAACCAGAGCGAAGCTAACTCCTCTTTTAAAGGGTTATTTATTTGTAATGGATAACCAAAGAACTAAGATCGGATTTTTAACTCTTACAGAAAAATGTAAACAAAGTTACGTCACATCTCAAAGGTTGGGCCACTTGGAAATATAATATTAACTTATCATTTCGCTTGTACCGTGATTATAAAACATAAATTTGAGAAATAAATGAATTTAAATTCGCACAATTGAGTTCCTGGAAAGAGATTACGGCGGGAGCGTGAATTGTTAAGCGAAGCGAGTGAAGTGACGCCTCGCCTCACACTAATCAAGCCGCTCTCAACTTGTTGACACGAGCGTATCGAGTCAATGACGCCAGTGCAATAAATACATTATGCGTACAAAAACAGTATTGTCGGTTTAAATTAATACAACAATGAGTTTATATCAAAATAAAGTTTATATCAAAACAAATTAATTTCTTTCATCTTGATTATAATTATACAGTTTGTTTATAGAAAGTAGATTTCCTATAAATGTGAAAGTATAAATATTTTGAAGTCTAGGGAATGAACATCCGATCTTATGTAAATTTCATTTTTGTTAGAGTGAAAGTGTCGCTCCTTCATTTTCAAAACTTTTTTATATTCTTATTTACCAAATTACAACCTAATAATCAGTCCAGTAGATTCAGAGCAAATTAGTTGGCTGTGACAGACGTACGTAGACACGATCCGAGTCCGAGTCTGTCCGAACTGTCTGCAGTTCGACACACGAGTGATCGTATAAAGGTTCCGTTTATTCATAAGGCATAAGTTGAATCGATAGACAATACCACTTGAACAGTCGAGTTCATAAATATGTCTCTAATGTATTTATCTTAGCTGTTGGTTTTCCTTACATAAATAAATAAATAAATAATCCACTTATTGTTTATAATAAATGCCTACATATCTATATATATTTAATAGTATTAAGTTATTTTCCAAACTTTTTCGCAACCTATTTTCGCATAATTTTATCTTTGGAAATTGTCTCTTCACTCCTGGGACACTTTTTGGATCACTGTCCTTCCATGGTTTACACTGACGTATTCTTCCGCCTCGGCTCGCTGGCGGAAGGAGTAGAGACGTAACACGTGTTTATGTGCAGGCATTCACGGGCTGCCGGAGCGCAACGGCAAGCTGAAGGACCTGGCCTACTTCGATGCGACGTTCTTCGGCGTGCACGCCAAGCAGGCGCACCTCATGGACCCGCAGCTGCGCCTGCTGCTCGAGCTGACGCACGAGGTCATCGTGGACGCCGGGCTCAGCCCCGCCGAGCTGCGTGGCACGCGCACCGGCGTCTACGTGGGCGTCTCCAACTCTGAGACCGAGGAGATGTGGACGGCCGACGTGGACAAGATCAATGGCTACGCGCTCACGGGCTGCTGCCGCGCCATGTTCCCTAACCGGCTGTCGTACACGTTCGACCTGAAGGGCCCGTCATACGCCGTGGACACGGCCTGCTCCAGCTCCATGTTCGCGCTGGCGCAGGCAGCCGCAGCCATTCGCTCCGGGCAGTGCGATGCCGCTATCGTGGCCGGCACCAACCTGTGCCTCAAGCCGGCCAACTCGCTCAACTTCCACCGGCTCAGCATGCTGTCGCCGGAGGGCCGCTGCGCCGCGTTCGACGCGAGCGGTCGTGGCTACGTGCGCTCCGAGGCCGCCGTGGCCGTGCTGCTGCAGCGGCGCCGCGACGCACGCCGGCTGTACTGCACCGTGCGCGGAGCGCGCATGAACGTCGACGGACACAAGGCGCAGGGCATCACTTACCCATCGGGCGCCGTGCAGCGCTGCCTGGCGCAGGAGACCTTCGAGGAAGCGCGACTGCGCCCCGCCGACGTCGTGTACGTGGAGGCGCACGGCACCGGCACCAAGGTGAGTCCCGCGCCGCGCGCACCGCACCCCGCGCCTCGCCGCGCCCGCCCTGACCGAGTGTGCGCGTGTTGCAGGTGGGAGACCCGGAGGAGGTGAATGCGATCGCTGAGCTGTTCTGCGCGGGCCGCTCCACGCCGCTGCTGCTGGGCTCCGTCAAGTCCAACATGGGCCACTCGGAGCCGGCCTCGGGGCTGTGCTCCATCGCCAAGATGGTGGTCGCCATGGAGCGCGGCGTCATCCCCGGCAACTTGCACTTCCGGAGTCCCAACCCTGACATCCCGGCGCTCAACGACGGCCGCATCAAGGTACCGCTCGCAACTCACTATTTCATGTCACACACATACTACATACTTAATTAAATAACATAATTGGTCTTAGCATTAATCTTAATGGTTTCTATTTGGGCCGGAAAGAAAACATTTCCCTTTATTTGCTCCGCTTTTTCTTGCCTTTCCCGATTCAAAGTATTGTGTTTACACCGTTGTATGAACGGGAGACATGGAGTAACGTGTTTTATTATGCTTTACCTGCGAGTGTCGTTCTAAATAGATTGAATGGTAGTAACAGCGCAGCTCATTTTACTTGTACAACAAATTATGTCCTGTTACAACAAGGTTACGACGCGCGATGACCGTAATCCGTTAAGTAGACTTGTAGATGTTTTAATCTGTAGATCTCTTGTAAGTACCTAAGTTTGATATTAATTGTTCCTATCAGCTATCTTAAAATGCGCTTTACAGCCACCCAACGTTCGCAGGTTGGCTGATTGCTGAACTGGCTCAGACAGTTCACCATAAATGTAATATCAGGTCTGGTACCTTGTGACAAGTATAATAGACAGCCAATGAGAACTATGTTGGGTCCCGTACCTAAGTAGCCCTTTTTACTAAAACTACGTCTATGCTATCTTTGGAAAGGTTGTATAATTTTAACCCTAGTAATAGTTTACAAAATATGTGTTATGATGGGTCGTACTTGGGCCATTCGTCTTTTTGATGCCTAAGAAAACGTCCCTTAACGTGAACGTTTGTTTAAAGTAGTAATGTTCAACAAAATTAGATGACATTAGAAATGTACACAATTTTCAGACTCTGATCTACGTACCTGAATAATGATTTATACCAAATTGTGGGGAGCTGGGTAGAAGGGGCTAATATAGTACCGCAGTGGTAGCTATTTGCAAGGGCGCGTGGGGACTGGTAAGGCAGTGGTAGATCATTTAAGCAGCTGATTCTCGTTTTATATAGTAAAATAACAAAATTACAGTCAATTTACGGTAAAAAGTGATACCTAGTTAGACTTGACGCGGAGCTCCTCTAAAATAATCTCAATATATCTACGAATTTTTAAATGGATCTTAAATTTTAATTTCTATTTTAGCCATCAAAAAATAAAATGGCCAATTTCCGTTCCCAACCTTGTCCTGAGTTATAAATGCATATTCATTCTGCTACCGTTAGGTACTTGTTCAGGATTGTCATACAACTAACGTAACCTAACCTACTAACTGCCACATTTTGAGGAAATCCAAAATCATTAGGTCTTTTTCTGAAATAAAAATCGTCATTGTTTGTTTTTTGGTTAGTACCTAATTTATTTATAAAATATTATTGCGGAAAAAAGTATTAGAGCCGCCAAATGTCCCAATGATAGTTAATAACGGAACTGTTGCGTGACCTCGTCAATAAGGAAGTGGTGTCGCAGGTGGTGGACCGCAACACGCCGTGGGAGGGCGGGCTGGTGGCGGTGAACTCGTTCGGGTTCGGCGGCGCCAACGCGCACGTCATCCTGGAGTCGCACGCCGGCGCGCGGCCCGCGCCCGCCGAGTACCCCGCGCCGCGGCTCGTGCTGGCCTCGGGCCGGACCGAGGAGGCCGTCACGCGCCTGCTAGGCCTGGCCGTGCAGCACGAGCGCGACGCCGAGCTGCACGCGTTGCTGGACGCCGTGCACGCGCACGCCATCCCCGGGCACCCGCACCGCGGGTACGCCGTGCTGGACCCGGCACAGGGCGCGCCGCCCGTTGTCGAGGTGCTGGACGCGGAGTCGGAGCCGCGGCCCGTGTGGTTCGTGTTCAGCGGCATGGGCTCGCAGTGGGCGGGCATGGCGCGCGCGCTGCTGCGCCTGCCGACGTTCGCCGCGAGCGTGGCGCGCTCGGCGGCGGCGCTGCGCCCGCACGGGCTGGACCTGGTGAAGGTGCTCACCGACGCGCCCGACGCCGCCTTCGACAACGTGATCAACTCGTTCGTGTCCATCGCCGCCGTGCAGGTGGCGCTGGTGGACGTGCTGCGCGAGCTGGGCCTGCGCCCCGACGGCATCGTGGGCCACTCCGTCGGCGAAGTCGGTCAGTACCCGCGCCCACCCGCCCCCGCCATTCTGCACGCGACGCGAGATACTCGCAGATATTCACTCGTTTCCGTTTGAGTATAATTCCGCGATCGTGACGACTCCGATAAGACCGCATCGCTTGTTAAGAACTAGCTTGTCTCTCGTATCTTTTCGAGGATCGCCGCATTAGTCACAATTCCCTTGTCGTTTTCGGAGATATGAGAGATATTATAGTCGGCGGCGGTAAATTGTTCGGTATCAACCGCTGCATTTTCAATACCTACTATGATTACCTAATGCTTATGACTCTTATGAGCATTTGTAGTTTTACTCGTATGTGCCTAAAGAAAAAACAATCTGAGACTGTTTCCGAGATTTGTGACTGAATCAATGTTAAAAGGCCAACGGGGGGCAAAGCTTAAAAAAGGAAAAATATTTTAGTTTCAATGACTAATTCAACCAGTTAATGTACAAGTAATTATCGGTTTATTTTGGGTAAATCATTTAAACACTTATTTTAATCGTTGAACATTACATACCTAGGTACTTAGTACCTACGTTGAATACTCGATGTGCACATAAAGAAAAATCTCGAATTTGGTATTAGTTGTAGGTTAAATTCCAAATGATCCGCAGCCGATGGCCAGAACTATGGGTCTTTCTAGTGCAAATTATATGCTTGTTGCAAATTTAAAAAATAATGTGTAGGTAGTTAATTTGTTGAGTTCGCAGTGTTTTAGAGTCAGGAACACGCGGGCGCGTGTCGCCAACATCCCGCCGGGCTCGACCTTGACTTCTTCACTCGCGCGCCGCTTACGTACAATCGATCTCGCTTTTACAAATACTGGTTGTATGACGTCGACCACCAGCTCGTTTGTCAAGTATTTGAAAACTAGTTTCTTCTACTATGTATGTATGCATGCAGAATGGATCTACATGCATAATATATAATAATAAAATATAAAATAAATCCTTACTCTTAATTCAAAAGGAAAACCCTTCACACTGCACTGAACTGTTCGGACAACGGCAATATGCTATTAAAAATAGTTATTATCTGGTATACCCATAAATTAGGATCTATTGATAAGTGATATAAACATGAAATTATAAGTTCAAGTTGATGATGGTGCTGTGAGTGAGATTTATTAAATATTATTAATTTTCATTTTCAATATACGCACAATAATTTGGTAGAGGTCGGAGAGTGGAGTGATATTTGTGTTTTGTCGTGCGCAGGATGCGCGTACGCGGACGAGACGCTGACGGCGGAGCAGGCGGTGTTGTGCGCGTACTGGCGCGGGCGCAGCATCGTGGACGCCAAGCTGCCGCCCGGCGCCATGGCGGCCGTCGGGCTCTCCTGGGAGGAAGCGGCGCGCCGCTGCCCGCCCGACGTGGTGCCCGCCTGCCACAACTCGCAGGACAGCGTCACGGTGAGTGCCGCGTGCCGTGTGCCGGGAACAATCACAGTCCACTCGAGTATTTTGGATTTAACTGATTTGGATGACATTTTGAATGGAGATAGCTTATACCCTGGAATGTAGCCTATGTGTTAACATAGGCTACATTTTCATCCCGGAAAATTAAAATGTTCCCGAGGGAATAACGATAGTCAAAATCTGCTTGTTATAGCTATTCCAATAAACTGATAAAAAAATACAACTTGATAACCCAAGAAAAAAAACATGTTGCAGAGGGAATAGAGTTCTAGGTGCACGCAGTCCTGGACAGAGGCTGGTTCATCATAAACGATATGAAGCTAAACACAAGAAAATCTTGTGCACACACTTGACACAACTAGTGTTTCTTACGTTACGTGCACTTACGAGTACGACTTCAACAAATAGTGCCATTTAATTATCTGCGGCCAAGAGTTTAGGACATTGAGAATGTATCTAGCTAGTCGGTCAACAAGTTCTGTTACTAAGGTTGAGTCAGATAAGATTGGCTTACGTTTATTGTACGGAACTCACCGCTATTTCCGAAACGATCTTTTAACATTCACAGCCGGCGGGCCCCTCGCCTGACGCACTCGCAGTCGCCTTCAAAGCGGAACAATTGTGTCCTGCCGTTGTATACGGACAAACCTTCGACCTTCAAAATTAAATCGATTGCGATTGCGAGTGCGTCAGGCAATAGCCCATCGGGATCGATAAAATTACGCACGACTTTAAAATTTTCACTTTATAATTTTCACATTTTGAAAACGCTTAAAAGTTAGTCTTTGTTTACCAAGAATCTTTTTAGTTTAATATTATAATACTTCCTATCTCCGTGTATGTTTAGAGATCAGACTATTTTATTCTCAACGAGAGTCAATTCCAGCTTATATGAAGCAAGAGATTTGGTGTGTTTTCGTTTTACTGCAAATTGATGTGAAATCGTAAAGTCGATTTATCGAGACATCAAGATTGACCGGTGGTGTACAAGCGGATCTTTTGGTGCTTGAAATACATTTGTATCAGAATTTAAAGCTTAAAGTCTGTTCAATATGTCACACAAATTTGAACTCTACGAGAACTCTTACAAAAGTTGTGGCCGTTATCAGTATCATCGTTGTACGTGATTGGAATCATTCCGGGAGTGAGTCGTCACCGGACAAACTGTCCGGTGGACGAATTGTTTGCTGGTCATAAAGTAAGTGTCACGATGTACAAAAGTCAAAACGTTAAAACGAAATGGCGGCAATGTTTGGGCGACAAATAATGTCATGTCTAAAATGTAGGACAGTTGGAATGTGTGTACTCGTGTGACAGAATGTCCGAAGCACTCATTGTGTCATGGCGATAAAGTCAAAATGACAAAATGTACAAACGTCATAATAATTCAGTGATCTCCTAGTCCCAAATGGGAATATTTTCAAGCTCGTACATCAAATAATTATAATAGTTTAGAACACATTATTTTAATTTATATAGTATACAGGGTGTAAATTTGAGATGGGGCATTAAGGGCCGATACCAGAGCCCTTGCTTCTACGCTAAAATGATCTTAGGAGACCTTTCCCAACTTTTTGAGTGATGACAATCTACATTTATAGATTTCTGATAAAATGTACAGTCAGCGAAAAAATCGTCAGAATTAAGTATTTTTTTTAAATGCCAACCGAACCCATTCCTATAAAGGATTAAAACACTCTTTAACACCAACTGAGGTCAGAGTGCTAGAGCACCCACAAATCAAAGAAAACTTTTTCCATACATTTTAGTAGGGTAAAAGCAAACTGGAACTTTTTGCTACATAGATAAAGCTGACCATCACGGGTGAAAAAGCTTAATAATTAAACAAAAACCTACAAAGAAAATTGTATTTGAATTATATTTGAAACAAAGATAATTAAATTCTGTATTTAGAACAGTGACGATATCTAATGTTTTATTAATTTTTTTGTTCTTCTCTGGAACATTCTGTTTAGTGTTCGTAAGTGAAAAATGGATTCAAATCAAGAAAATATGTATTTGTTAGAAGCCTATTTTGTAAATAACAAAAACTTGTCTCTTGCCCTGGAGTGGTACAGGTATTGTGTTATTACCCTACTAAAATGTATGGAAAAAGTTTTCTTTGATTTGTGGGTGTTCCAGTACTCTAACCTCAGTTGGTGCCAAAGAGTGTTTTAATCCTTTATAGGAATCGGATCCGTTTGGTATTAAAGAAGAAAAGGTCAATTCAGACGATTTTCTCGCTGACTACATTTTATCAAAAATCTGTGAATGTCGATTGTCATCACTCAAAAAGTTGAGAAAGGTCTCTTAAGATAATTTTCGTGTACCAGCAAGGGATCTCGTAGCTGCCCTTAATGCCCCGTCTCAACTTCCCACCCTGTATAAGGTTCAAACGTGAACAGGTTAATTCCTTTATTATTATTTTTTATTGTAATCTCAGTAACAGAAAATTAGAAAATATTATGTACTTACTTGATGTGTATGCCCAGAAATAGTGCTTTTTAAGATTATTCTAACAAAATGTACAGTACCCCAACGAAAATGTTATGCACTTTAGTGCACCTTCATAGTAAACCTCAAACGGGACATCAACTGACACATATGACAAAGACATTCACAATGACAAGGTTCTAAATATGCTCAACATTTTTGACCTTAATTTGTGTGTTGGCGCGCAGATCTCGGGCCCGCCGGCGTCTATCGAGAAGTTCGTGGCGACGCTGTCGGCGGAGGGCGTGTTCGCGCGCCGCGTCAACAGCTCCGGCGTCGCCTTCCACAGCAAGTACATCGCCGCCGCCGCGCCCACGCTGCGCGCCTCGCTGCTGCAGGTCATCCCCAAGCCGCGCCCGCGCACCAAGCGCTGGGTCTCCTCCTCGCTGCCGCGCGACCAGTGGGACTCCGAGCTGGGTGAGTGCCCTCGCCGCGCCCGCGCGTCCGCCCGCCCCCACCACGCGCCCTGACCCCTGTCCTGTTCCAGCCAAGCTGAGCGACGCCGCGTACCACGTGAACAACCTGCTGTCGCCGGTGCGGTTCGCGGACGTCCTGCGCGACGTGCCGGAGCGCGCGCTGGTGGTGGAGCTGGCGCCGCACGCGCTGCTGCAGGCCGTGCTGCGGCGCGCGCTGCCCGGCGCCGTGCACGTGCCGCTCGTGCGGCGTGACGCTGCGGACCCGCTGGCGCACCTGCTGGCCGCCGTGGGCAAGCTGTACGCCGCGGGCGCGCAGCCGCGCGTGGCCGCGCTCTACCCGCCCGTGGCCTGGCCCGTGTCGCGCGGCACGCCCGCGCTCGCCTCGTACGTGGGCTGGGACCACTCCACCGAGTGGAGCGTCGCCGACTACAAGGACGCCGCGCGCACCGGCGAGAACGTCATCGAGTACGACCTGTCCAAGCCGGACGAGGCCTTCATCGCCGGACACAACATCGACGGCCGCGTGCTCTTCCCCGCCACCGGCTACCTCGTGAGTCTCTCCTCGCTTTCGTTGTTTACTTTTATCTGGTAGACGACACGGTCTGTGACATTTGAACCGGTACGCGCCTCTACTCTTCTTGACGATCGAGGACTTTAACACGGCTCGTTTCTGTGCGCAGACGCTGGTGTGGCGCACCGTGGCCAAGGTGCACAACCTGAAGATGGAGGAGGCGGCCGTGGTGCTGGAGGACGTGCAGTTCCGGCGCGCTACCATCGTGTCGCGCGACGCGCCGCTGCGCTTCCTGGTCACGCTGCTGGGCGGGACGGGCGAGTTCGAGGTCTGCGAGGGCGGCGCCGTGGTGGTCACGGGCCGCGCGCGCCTAGCGGACGACCCGGCGGCCGAGCGCCTGCCGGCCGCCGCGCTCGGCGACGAGCCCACCGCGCCCGGCGACGCCGAGCTGCCGGCGCTCGACGAGGACGACGTGTACAAGGAGCTGCGCCTGCGCGGCTACAACTACCAGGGCATCTTCCGCGGGATAAAGGCGTCGGACGCGCGCGGCACGCGCGGCGAGCTCGCCTGGGACGACAACTGGATCTCGTTCATGGACACGATGCTGCAGTTCGGCATCATCGGCGTGGACACGCGCGAGCTGTACCTGCCCACGCGGCTGCAGCGCGCGCTGATCGACCCGGCGGCGCAGCGCGCGGCGGCGGCGGGCGGGCGCGTGCCCGTGCGCCTGCACCGCGCGCTGGGCGTCACGGTGGCCGGCGGCGTGGAGCTGCGCGGCGTGAAGACGTCGCTGGCGCCGCGCCGCGCCAACGCGCAGGCCGCGCCCAAGCTGGAGAAGTACGTGTTCGCGCCGCTGGACGAGGCGCGCGTGGGCACCGAGGACACGGGCCGCTCCAAGCGGCTGGCGCTCACCGCCGCGCTGCAGCTGGCGCTGGAGAACCTCGGCGCGCTGCGCCTGCGCCTGGCCGAGCCCGCGCTCGGCCGCCCCGCCGAGGCGCTGCTGCTGCCGCTCGCCGTGCAAGGTGCGCCCTCTACATCACAGCTCGCTCTGTCAAATGTGATTGTCGTTTGAAGTGAAGTAATAACTGTGTCCGCCGGCAGTGCTGGAGTCGGAGCCGCAGGTGCGCGTGGACGCGACGCTGGCCGCCGGCGCGGACGCGGCGCAGTACGCCGCCGTCATGGAGCCGCTGGGCATTAAGGTACGACGCGAGTTTATCCGCCAAAAGAATTATTATATCTATTTTAAAATTAAAGATAAAATGAATTATTTTTATCCTATTAAACTTGAGTAAAAAAAATGTGTTAATAATAGTCAGTATAGCAAGTTCCGGCGTGCCGCTGTTTAAGAGTCTTTCAATTAGTCGGCATGAATGAAGGTAACTACCAACAATTAACATCGACTGAGTTTATTTGCAAACACGTTGAGCCGGTTCTTGGGCACGGAACTACTGGCAGCGAGACATTTTATCTCGACTATTACTAATAAAAACTGCAACTAAAATCTAAATTCAGATATAACTAAAATAACTACAACAAAATAACATTCGTAATATTGCTCGCTTCAATGTATAAAATTACGAATAATGGTAGTCATGTAACAAATCGTGGTCTGCGGAGGCAATTTAATTTGTTGATCGTTTTTTGAGTTGGCTCTTAAAGATAATGTTGGTGGTCACTAATACATTATATTTGTTGCCTTTTTTGATCCTTAGACATCTTTGAGGTGTGTACGAGGGTCAAACTGAAAGTTTCGGGAATAGAAAAAAATATGCAGTTAAATTGAATAAAAGTATTTTTATTGTTTTCAACGTATTCTCCTTTATATTTTATGCAATTTTCCATGCGATCAAACCAGTCATTAAAGCACTTATTGAAGTCTGAAGTAGGGGTCGACAAAATGGCCATTTTAAAAGCCTCCACTGCTGCTTCCGGCGTCTGAAACCGCTGACCACGCAACTTATCCTTAATTTTGGGGAATGTGAAAAAGTCATTGGGGCTTAAGTCGGGGCTGTATGGAGGATGGTCCAGTAATTCGAGTTTTTCACCATCCAGGTACTCGGTTGTTTTCCGAGCGGTGTGAGGGCTGGCATTGTCGTGGTGAAGGATAATGCGGCGACTAGGGTTTTTTTTCGGAGTTCAGCAAAGATACTTGGCAAACAAATAGTGGTGTACCAATCGGCATTGACCGTTCTACGATCTTCAAGAGGAATAGTAGCCACGTGACCCGATTCGGAGACAAACGTAGCCACCATCTTTTTGGCCGTGCTGCGAGAACGAATAACTTTTGTCGGCTTGAGCTCATCTTCGTAGACCCATACTCGAGATTGGTTTTTATTGTAAGGCTCATATGCATATATCCAACACTCGTCACCGGGTACAATGCTAAAAACTGCATTTGAGCTTCCTCCGTTGAATTTATTCAAAGTTCTGAGGCACCAATTGACAGGAGTCGTTTTCTGCTCCTCAGACAATAAGTGAGGGACCCAACGGGAAAACAACTTTCGCACGCCTAATTGTTCCTGTAAAATGATTTGTATCTGATTCATTCTAATGCCCAAACACTCTTGAATCTCCCGATATGACACATGTCGGTCTTCCTTTATCAGCTGACGCACAGCATCGACGTTTTCTTGCGTGACTGCCGATTTTGGTCGACCTTCACGCACGTCGTCCGTGAGGGATAGACGGCCACGTTGAAATTCTGCATACCACCTGTAAATTGTCGTCTATGAAGGTGCTTCGTTACTAAAAGCAACAATCATCCGGTCTCCACATTGTTTTTGTGATAATCCACTTTTAAAGTCGTAATAAATCATAGCTCTTAAATTTTCACGGCACAATTCCATTTTCAGCAGCGACTCTACGACTTCAAAAATCAATTGAAACCGAACCATCGCTTTTTTTTTCTATGTGGCCAGTGTGTTAAAATAATGAAACTTTAGAGATTATAAAAAGGTATGATATGTGTCAAAAACTATGTTTCTAAGTATTAGATCCCCGAAACTTTCAGTGCAGCCCTCGTATAACTGTTGTGATCATAATAAGCTTTTTCATTACCTTGAGCATTGTGTAGAGCCAACCATTTTGATTCGTATAGGCCACTATGGACTACGTGACGTTGTAAACCAAATCACAAGAAATTCGTTCTTACGTTGACAACGCCACTTTAACAGTCCATAGTGGGCTAGGATTTAAATTAGTTGAGCGAGTGTCGTGTTGAGTGGAGCGAGTGTGTGTGCAGGTGACGAACAAGGAGACGCTGGAGGCGGAGTGCCAGCTGGTGCTGGGCGCGGACGTGCTGGCGCGGCACGGGGCTGGCGTGCTGGGCGCGCTGGGCGCGGCCGCGGGCGACGCCGGCTACCTGCTGCTGGAGGAGCCAGCGCGCGCGCTGGACGAGCCTGCGGCGCGAGCGCTGCTGGCCGGCGCCGGCCTGGTGCTCGCGGCCCGGCAGCGCGCCGCCTCGTGCGAGTACGTGCTGCTGCGCCGCGCGCCCGCCGTGCCCGCCGAGCGCGTCGTGCTCGAGGTGCGCGACGACGACTACGCCTGGGTGGACGCGCTGCGCGCCGCCCTGAAGCGCGCCGAGACAGAGGAGATGCGCGTGTTCGTGTGGGCGCGCGCCGCCGGCAGCGGCGTGCTCGGGCTGGGCACGTGCTTGCGGCGCGAGGCGGGCGGCGACAAGCTGCGCGTCTACTATCTGCCCGGCGCCAAGGAGCCGTTCGACCCGGCTGCTCCCGCGTACCGCGCGCAGGCGCAGCGCGACCTGGCGTTCAACGTGCTGCGCGCCGGCGTGTGGGGCTCCTACCGGCACCTGCCGCTGGACGACCCGGCCGAGGCGCAGCTGCAGCTGGAGCACGCCTACGTCAACACGCTCACGCGCGGCGACCTGTCCTCGCTGCGCTGGATCGAGAGCGACCTGCGCCACGCGCACGCCGCGCCGCAGCGCGCGCACTCCGACTTGTGCCACGTGTACTACGCGCCGCTCAACTTCCGCGACATCATGCTGGCCACCGGCAAGCTGCCGCCCGACGCGCTGCCCGGGGACCTCGCCGGCCAGGTGAGTGTCGCGTCGCTGTCGCCGCGCTCGGCGCCGCCGCGCTCGCGCTCCGCGTCGCTCACGGTCTCCGTTTGTTGCAGGAGTGCATCCTGGGGCTGGAGTTCAGCGGGCGCTCGTCGGTTGGCAAGCGCGTGATGGGCATGGTGGCGGCCAAGGGGCTCGCCACTACGGTGATGGCGGACGAAGGTTTCATGTGGGAAGTTCCCGCCGCCTGGTCGCTGGAGGAGGCGGCCACGGTGCCGGTCGCGTACGCCACGGCGTACTACGCGCTGAGCGTGCGCGGGCGCATGCGGCGCGGCGAGGCCGTGCTGGTGCACGCGGGCACGGGCGGTGTGGGCCAGGCCGCCATCGCTATCGCGCTGCACGCCGGCTGCACCGTTTTCACTACGGTGGGCACGCCCGACAAGCGCGCCTTTCTGCGCGAGCGCTTCCCGGGGCTGCCCGCCGAGAACATCGGCAACTCGCGTGATTGCAGCTTCGAGCAGCTGGTTCTGCGGCGCACGCGCGGCCGCGGCGTCGACCTGGTGCTCAACTCGCTGGCGGGTGCGCAGCTGCAGGCGTCGCTGCGCTGCCTGGCCGTGGGCGGCCGCTTCCTCGAGATCGGCAAGCTGGACCTGAGCAACAACACGGGGCTCGGCATGGCCGTGCTGCTCAAGAACACCACCGTGCACGGCATCCTGCTGGACGCGCTGTTCGACGCGCGCGGCGACCACCCCGAGAAGGCGGAGGTGGTACGCTGCGTCACCGAGGGCATCGCGGCCGGCGCCGTGCGCCCGCTCCCCGCCACGGTCTTCGCCGACACTCAACTCGAGCCGGCGTTCCGGTGAGCCTGATTTCATTCAGTGTTGCCGTTTTATTGCACGCTTTTTTCATACTAATGCCATGTTATCGAATAGCAAGCGAATGGTTATTTATATTTATGTATAAAAAAGCAGTTCGTCTAACGGCGTCCCGTCCGCAGGTACATGGCGGCCGGCAAGCACATCGGCAAGGTGCTGGTGCGCGTGCGAGAGGAGGAGCCGGGCCGCGCCGCGCGCGCCGAGCCCGCGCCGCGCCTGCTGTCGGCGCTGCCGCGCACCTACATGCACCCGGCCAAGAGCTACGTGCTCGTGGGCGGCCTGGGCGGCTTCGGCCTGGAGCTGGCCGAGTGGCTGGTGCGCCGCGGCGCGCGCGTGCTCGTGTTCAACTCGCGCGGCGGCGTGCGCACCGGCTACCAGGCCTGGTGCATCCGCAGGTGAGCTCCGTTCCGAGGGGCCCGCCCGGAGCGTCACCCCCGCGCGATACTAAGTGCGTGCCTGACGACAGGTGGCGCGAGCAGGGCGTGCGCGTCGTGTCGTCGACGACGGACGCCACGAGCGCGGCGGGCGCGCGCGCGCTGCTGGCGGAGGCGGCGCGCGCGGCGCCCGTGGGCGGCATCTTCAACCTGGCCGCCGTGCTGCGCGACGCCTTCCTCGAGAACCAGACCCAGGAAGACTTCCGCACCGTCTCCAAGCCCAAGATTGAAGGTCAGTAGCCTCGCCGAGGACAGGCGAGCGAGCGTCGGTGTGGCGAGCGACACTCACGGCCGGTCGTGTTGCAGGCACGCGCGCGCTGGACGCGGCGTCGCGCGAGCTGGCGCCCGAGCTGGAGCACTTCGTGGCGTTCTCGTCGGTGTCGTGCGGCCGCGGCAACCCCGGCCAGAGCAACTACGGGCTGGCCAACAGCGCCATGGAGCGGCTGTGCGAGCAGCGGCAGGCCGACGGGCTGCCCGCGCTGGCCGTGCAGTGGGGCGCCATCGGCGACGTGGGCCTCATCATGACGGCCATGCACGGCGGCGAGGACACGGAGGTGGGCGGCACGCTGCCGCAGCGCATCGGCTCGTGCCTGACCACGCTGGGCGCGCTGCTGGCGCTGCCGCACGCCGTGGCCTCCTCCGTCGTGCTGGCCGACAAGCGCCGCGCGCAGGACAAGCCGCAGCAGGACCTCGTGCAGGCCGTCGCCAACATCCTCGGTGACTATCATATCACTAACTATACCTGATACGTTTTTAATATTCAAACGCGTAAGTTCAAAATCAATCACGCTGCAACGGCTTTACGAATTTGGATGAAATTTGGAATATAAATAGCTTATACACTGGATTGTCACATAGGCTACCTACTTTTCATCCCAGAAAATTTAAAAGTTCCCGAGGGAATTACAATAATCGAAATTTACGCGGACGAAGCTAGTTTTAATATTATTAATTTAAGTTATGAAACGGCGAGACTGACTCGCCGCACCCTTGTGTATATTTATAAGGAACCGTTTCAAGTTTGTTCGGCAGTTTTGTCGGCGCCTCGTGGCCGTGGTTATAACTGACATAAATAAGGCAATTGGAATAATACTCCTAGTTATTGGAGCGAAGCTCCATTTTTCCCCGATTCGGGTTTTCGTCCGCATACTCCTCCCAAACTATTAGAGGTATCAGGATCAAAGCCCGTAATTCGACATCTAGCCACAGATGGTTTAGAAAAGATAAAATTTAAAATCTGACAACATGGAGGAATAATCACCGAAAATCTGTTCCCAATCGTCGATCGTTTTCAATCGTCTCTTATTGTCCTTTGTTTTATATATATTTTGAAGACTACTCTAATGAGTAAGGATTGTAACTTAATTTTACTAAAATGCCGAACAGTTACCGTACACGTGTCCAGGTGTAAATATTCTGGAGGGGCTCGCGGCTCGAGCTAAGAGGGGAGCGATGCTGAGATTTCTGAAATGATGGCAGCAACCGCTTCGCTCCATTTAGACTTGCCCGGGGACGGCAAGTGCACCTAGTATTATAAGTAAATCTATAATAAAATTATCGGTCGCGAATCTCAGGCATCAAGGACGCGAGCAAGGTCTCCGAGACGGCGAACCTGGCAGAGCTGGGCATGGACTCGCTGATGGGCGCCGAGATCAAGCAGACGCTGGAGCGCAGCTACGACGTGTTGCTGGGCGTGCAGGAGATCCGCGCGCTCACGTTCGGCAAGCTGCGCGGCATGGGCGGCGCGCCCGACGCGCCCGCGGCCGCCGAGCCCGCGCCCGAAGCGGCCGCGGACCTCGTGCAGTTCGCCACCTTCGGCGACCTCATCCCGAAGCAGGTGCTCGTGAAGCTGCCCTCGCAGCCAGCGCCGCAGCAGGACGGCGCGCCGGTGTTCATGGTGAGTGTCGCGGCCGGCGCAAGCGAGCACGGGGCGCGCGGGACAAGGCCTGATCGTGTGTCGTGTTGCAGGTGCACCCCATCGAGGGCGTCGTGGACATGCTGCGCGGCCTGGCCGCCGGCGTGCGCGGCGCAGTGTTCGGGCTGCAGTGCGCGCGCGCGGCGCCGCTGGACGACATGGCGGCGCTGGCCAAGTTCTACCTGACGCACGTGCGCGCGGCGCAGCCGCAGCCCCCGTACACGCTGCTGGGCTACTCGTTCGGCGCCGGCGTGGCGTTCGAGATGGCGCTGCAGCTGGAGCGCGAGGGCTGCTCGGCGCGCCTGGTGCTGGTGGACGGCTCGCCCGCGTTCCTCGCCACGCACACGACGCGCGGCAAGAGCAAGCGCACCGTGCGCACGCCGCAGACCGACGAGGCCGACGGGCTCGCCTACTTCGCGCAGGTCTTCTGCGACCTAGACGCCGCCAAGGTGAGCGCCTCCTCTCCTCGTTCGTACCGTACATCCAGTCCTGCTATAACTGGCCGAGCTAACGAGCCGTCCCTGCCGCAGGTGTCCGGCGAGCTGGAGCGCCTGGGCAGCTGGGAGGCGCGCGTGAAGCGCGTGACGGAGCTGATCGTGGCCAGCGGCGCGCGCGTGGAGCCCGACGCGCTGGCCGCGGCGGCGCACAGCTTCTACCGCAAGCTGGTGCTGGCCGACGGGTACAAGCCCACGACGCGGCTGGCGGCGCCCGTGACGCTGTTCCGCGCGCGCGACAACTACGTGGCGCTGGACGAGGACTACGGGCTGCGCGCCGTGTGCGCCGGGCCCGTCTCCACGCGCCAGCTGCCGGGCTCGCACCGGTCCATCCTGGCCGGCGACGCGGCGCGCGCCATCGCCGACCACGTGTCCGGGCTGCTCGCGCAGCACTAGCGAACATTCCTCCATATCTGTTTATATTATTGTAATGTACCGGGAGGCCGGAGGCGACGGCGTGCATGCCACGCCCGTGTCCGCTCTCGACGCCTCCGTCTCGGTCGACTCGCTCGGGAGACGGCCTCGCTCTCGCCCGCGGGCGGTTCCTCTGTAGATAACTTATTATAGGTACCTACTTCGGTATTTTTGCGAGGCCTCTCTCTATTTAGTACCTCGGGGTATATTGTTATTCATATTATTATACATGTGAACATGTATGTAGTAATTAAGTGAGCTTCGTCCAGCCGACACGCCGCGCGGCGCTCGCGGGCCCAGAGAGGGCCCCTGCCCTATAATGTAACGTCTTGAAGTCTGTCGAAAAACCCTAACGCGCTGTTGTTCGTTTTAAAGCATGTTCCTGGTTTGGCACATAACATAAATCACAAGAATATAATATGATGTTGTCGATTAATCTGCAGCCTGTAGTTACTGTACGATCCTGCCATGTCTCAACATTTTTTACAATATAGAATGAGATGTATCGTGTCCCGGGTGGCATATCAGTGGGACGTAATCTGCATATCGTTATCCAAACCAGCTTCCACGAAACCTGACGATTTCTCGAAGAATGAATCTCAATTATGACGTATAGTTTTTTTAATTTCGGGGTAATTTTGAACTTTTTGAATCACTTAGATTTTTTTAATAACCTGTTTAGATAATGTTAAATATTGTAATTAATGTTCATAATTAGTATACATGCTAAACCGGCATAGTCGGGCGTGCAGGCGCGGCGCGGCCGGCTGCTCGCTGTGATACCGTAGTGTAAGGTAGCACTAAGTAGGTAGTTCCTGTGTATGGTTGTTGTGCTAATTTATTTTGTTACTGACTTGGCGCAAGCGCTCTGTGATTAAATGTGCATTATTTTTCATAGTGCCTTTTATTTGATGACCACCTGTGTAAACCAAACTTCAACTACGGTTAAGTCGAGCGGCGACGCCGCCGAGCGACGAGACCGTGTGGGCCGCCGTTGATTAAGACAGGCCCGTGTCGTCGCGTCCTTTTGTTAGCATTAAGAGAATTTGACGGAGCTTGGTAGTAAAATTGAGAAAATTAATAACATTTTTAGCCAGCTTTATTTGACCGTACCGTATCATTTCGCGTCCAAGCTAACGGTCGTGATACACGTTGGTGCTACGCGACGAGGACGAAACACGTAGAAATGATACAAGTATGGACCCGGCCTAAACTAACTAGTCCCGCCCGGAGCCGCACCGCGCTCGTCCGAAACTAAATCTTTGCACGATTGTCTGTTTCAATAAAGTAAATGGTTTAATAAACATTACACCGCATCCGAAAAGTTTAACTGAAGTCTGCGTCGCACAACATGCCAAACCAAAAGCAGAAGTCAGTTGGACTGATGACGTATTACTTATCATTTTTTTTAAATTCAAATTTCAATTCTTCCAAACAATCAGGGCACTATGATTTTTTAAGTACTTTGTAATAATCAATCATAATTTGCCGTTATATTATTCCACTTCTCAATGATTCAAAAACTTAAGTAAGAGATTGCAAGGATGTCATAGCTAGCAATAATATTTGTGTAGACTCTCCACTTCAAACGACAAGTAAGATGCCAGATACACGAAATAAGTCCAAGTCTCCTATTAATGTGCAACACAAAGGCATAAAAAACATAAAACATTATCAGAAAAGAACTTTGAACACCTAAATACACAAAAATACAAAACTAACACAAATTATACATCCGCCATCTTTTAACGTTGCTAATGGCCCAACATTATGGATCATTGACGTTAGAATTATTAAGCTTTATGCTTAAAAAAAATTATGACTAACGACCTTTATCGATTCGGATTAAAATTTGACACATGTTGTATGGGCAAATATCAAACTTTAACCCTAAGTAAGCCTTACCTGTCCGCGGTTCGAACATAGAGTTCGGCCGTTAGTCGCTTAACTATCTTAATCGAGATATCTTTTCGCCACCCTTGAAAAAGTAGGTACTATTGAGGAGTTCCGGTGGCCATCTGTGGTCTTCGTCATCAGTTCCACTTTATCGAATGATACTATCATTCAGATAAATCAATTATTATTGATTGCCTTAAAACTTAACCTGAGATTTTACATTTAAGTAATAATTAAGCAGTCGCTTACCACCGAAAATAGATTCGCCTTGGTGTTGATGGCCGTCGTTTATTATTTGTCTATCGAATTGAATCCATGTTAAAGTACACCCTACCAAGGTAAACTCTACGTTTTACACCAAATACTTAGTTTTAGTAAATGTTAACACAGGTTTTCGAAACAAAACGTTTACATCTTACGATTCTGTAATGCGTGTGGTGACATCTATCGCACCTGAATGAAATTCATGTACATGGCCCTAGCGTGATTCCTAGAGATGTACCGTCCTCGAGAATTCTTGGGAACGACGCTCCTTTTGTATGGGGAATGTCGAGAATTCTCAAGAACGGCACCTCACTACTCACTCCTTCCTGCAAAAATACTTCAATCTTATACAAAAAATGAGTACAGGTTGCGCCATCTAACGACAAGTAGCAAAATTACATTCATTAACAATCAATTTGTTTGGAATCATTATGGAAATTTTGCTGTGTCGCGCCAGAATTAAGTTCAACTTTAATTCGTATTGCAAGTGGTCCTAGCCGCACTCGATTCTGTAAAATGTACTTTTATTTCATTCCGGAAATGAGTACAGCTTGCGCCATCTATCGTCAAATAGCTAAATCTAGCTAATTTTGTTAATATCTCGACGATTGTTGATTTTGATATTATACGTATTGATTAGAGATATTAACAATTGATTATATACGTATTGATAAATATCTATTAGTCTGAATTATTTCAGATTTTTCAGCATGTAAACTTCAGAGATCTCTCATTAGGCTATATTTCTCCTCCCGTGGATGCCAAGCTACTGCATTGTACTCGAGCTTACTCCGAACGTAGGTATTGTATAACAATATGGCAACTCTATCGTCACGGAACTCGGACGCTGTCCTAATTATAAGGCCCAGTACCCTACTAGCGCTTTTGCAAATATTTCGCATGTGATCACGCATATCTAATCTAGTGTCCAACGTAAGACCTAAATCCTGAATTGTGTTAACCCGTTCAAGCTGTGTGTCGGAGAGGTGGTAGCTCCCATTGACTGTATTATTGGAACGGGTAAACGTAATGGCCCTGCATTTAAGTTTGTTCAGCTGCAATTTGTTGGTAGCACTTCACTGCACAACTGAGTCGACCGCATGTTGAAGCACCTCGCAATCAGAGCTTTTGTTTATAGGCTGCATAATTTTTAAATCATCAGCAAACATCAAGGGAAGGGCTCCATCGATACAATGCATTAAATCGTTGATCATTATTAAAAATTGCGTCGGGCCCAGATTACTCCCCTGACTCACGCCGGAACGGGTGAAATATTCCTTTGACCTAAAAACAGACACTTGCACGTACTGCTTACGGTCTCTAAGATAATCTGCAAAGAAAGCCAGCAGTTTTGGAGTAAAACCAAAGGCCGAGCTCGCTTTATGAATGAATCTGTGTACATACATAATCACGCGTTGTAAATTGCTAAGATTAGAATATCTTTAAAAATTTACAAATCTTTCCTCTTTATAATATTAGTGTAGATATATCATTATTAGTACTAACCGAACCCAGAACGAAATAAAGAGCTTATAACTGCGCTGTATAATCTTAACGTAATTACGCTCAACAGATGGCAGGACCTGTCGATTAACTCGCGCAATCGTTTAGTCACCCAAGTTGTTCTAAGTAAGACAAGGGAAATAATTGTTACCTTCGGTAGGTTAGGTTAGGTTAGGTTAGGTTAGGTTAGGTTAGGTTAGGTTAGGTTAGGTTAGGTTAGGTTAGGTTAGGTTAGGTTAGGTTAGGTTAGGTTAGGTTAGGTTAGGTTAGGTTAGGTTAGGTTAGGTTAGGTTAGGTTAGGTTAGGTTAGGTTAGGTTAGGTTAGGTTAGGTTAGGTTAGGTTAGGTTAGGTTAGGTTAGGTTAGGTTAGGTTAGGTTAGGTTAGGTTAGGTTAGGTTAGGTTAGGTTAGGTTAGGTTAGGTTAGGTTGGGGTGCAGGCCGGATTCCTCCACGTTGGCTTGGGTGTTGCAGTCTCTCTTGATCTCGATCCGGAGAGAACGCAGCATCTGGGCTGGTGCACCCTGGGCATTGGCTGAGACTTTTCCCCCTTGGGAATTCTTTCGGCCCATGGCTAATATCCGGCACGGGGGGGGGGGGGGGGGGGGAAGGTGACAGGGGTTTCTTGAAGGGTTGCGGTTGTGTACCGGCACTTCTGCCCCGGAAAGTTTCCTTCTGTCACCTGGGGGGGGATGGTGACGAGCAGCTTTTCTTCGGAAAAGTGGCCTCGTCACCATAGGGAGGCGGCGACAGAGGTCGTTGGAAGGGGCGGTTGCTGGGCCGCTTCCGCCCTGGACAGCTTCCTTCTGTGGCCCATTGACGGTTGGTGACTGGGGTAGCTTGAAGGGTCAGTTGCGTGTGCCTTCGAGGCCGTTTCTGTTCCTGGAAAGCTTAACCAGTTACCTGGAGGGGGCCGTGACAGAGGTGGTTGAAAGGGGCGGTTGCGTGTGCCTTTGAGGCCGTTTCCAAACCGGACAGCTGCTTTCTGTCACTTTGGTGGTTGGTGACTGGGTTTACCGAAAGACTGGGGCATGTTAACTCCGCTCTGCAACGGAGCACGAAGGTTCCGCTCTGTACCGGAGCATGACCCTGCTCAAGACGTACTCCCATGTCACCCGAGGGTCCTTCTACGTGTCTTTCGGAATCCCGGGGGGCACTGTAGTTATTGGTGGGACAGCTGTGGTGGGGTGTGTTTGAAGGGTATGGGGACCGACCCTTAGAGGTTGGGTATCCGGAAAGCACCATCCACCACAGGCAGACCGTGTAGGGCCAGTGGGTTGGGGGCCCACATTGCACGGCTTTACCGGTCTGGGGAGATGGTCGTGGGCTGCCGACCGCAGCCGTCTCCTCCTTTGGCGGAGAAGGTGGGGCTCTTCGGAGCAGGCCAGGAGGCGTGTCAGTGGGCAAAGCTTAATTGCGGTTCCGCGGCGCCTCACGACTGGCCAGGGGGGTAAACGCCGGAGTGGTTTTAGACGGTAGTTCTTTTGAGAGTCCGTCATACCTCCCATTGCACAGCCTTCCCCGGGCAGGGAGGATGCGTAAATGCATTTCCACTCCGTCATCAAAAAAAAAAAAAAAAAAAAAAAAAAAAAAAAAAAAAAAAAAAAAAAAAAAAAAAAAAAAAAAAAAAAAAAAAAAAAAGGTTAGGTTAGGTTAGGTTAGGTTAGGTTAGGTTAGGTTAGGTTAGGTTAGGTTAGGTTAGGTTAGGTTAGGTTAGGTTAGGTTAGGTTAGGTTAGGTTAGGTTAGGTTAGGTTAGGTTAGGTTAGGTTAGGTTAGGTTAGGTTAGGTTAGGTTAGGTTAGGTTAGGTTAGGTTAGGTTAGGTTAGGTTAGGTTAGGTTAGGTTAGGTTAGGTTAGGTTAGGTTAGGTTAGGTTAGGTTAGGTTAGGTTAGGTTAGGTTAGGTTAGGTTAGGTTAGGTTAGGTTAGGTTAGGTTAGGTTAGGTTAGGTTAGGTTAGGTTAGGTTAGGTTAGGTTGGGGTGCAGGCCGGATTCCTCCACGTTGGCTTGGGTGTTGCAGTCTCTCTTGATCTCGATCCGGAGAGAACGCAGCATCTGGGCTGGTGCACCCTGGGCATTGGCTGAGACTTTTCCCCCTTGGGAATTCTTTCGGCCCATGGCTAATATCCGGCACGGGGGGGGGGGGGGGGGGAAGGTGACAGGGGTTTCTTGAAGGGTTGCGGTTGTGTACCGGCACTTCTGCCCCGGAAAGTTTCCTTCTGTCACCTGGGGGGGGATGGTGACGAGCAGCTTTTCTTCGGAAAAGAGGCCTCGTCACCATAGGGAGGCGGCGACAGAGGTCGTTGGAAGGGGCGGTTGCTTTGGACCGTTTCCGCCCTGGACAGCTTCCTTCTGTGGCCCATTGACGGTTGGTGACTGGGGAGGCTTGAAGGGTCAGTTGCGTGTGCCTTCGAGGCCGTTTCTGTTCCTGGAAAGCTTAACCAGTTACCTGGAGGGGGCCGTGACAGAGGTGGTTGAAAGGGGCGGTTGCGTGTGCCTTTGAGGCCGTTTCCAAACCGGACAGCTGCTTTCTGTCACTTTGGTGGTTGGTGACTGGGCTTACCGAAAGACTGGGGCATGTTAACTCCGCTCTGCAACGGAGCACGAAGGTTCCGCTCTGCACCGGAGCATGACCCTGCTCAAGACGTACTCCCATGTCACCCGAGGGTCCTTCTACGTGTCTTTCGGAATCCCGGGGGGCACTGTAGTTATTGGTGGGACAGCTGTGGTGGGGTGTGTTTGAAGGGTATGGGGACCGACCCTAGAGGTTGGGTATCCGGAAAGCACCATCCACCACAGGCAGACCGTGTAGGGCCAGTGGGTTGGGGGCCCACATTGCACGGCTTTACCGGTCTGGGGAGATGGTCGTGGGCTGCTGACCGCAGCCGTCTCCACCATTGGCGGAGAAGGTGGGGCTCTTCGGAGCAGGCCAGGAGGCGTGTCAGTGGGCAAAGCTTAATTGCGGTTCCGCGGCGCCTCGCGACTGGCCAGGGGGGTAAACGCCGGAGTGGTTTTAGACGGTAGTTCTTTTGAGAGTCCGTCATACCTCCCATTGCACAGCCTTCCCCGGGCAGGGAGGATGCGTAAATGCATTTCCACTCCGTCATCAAAAAAAAAAAAAGGTTAGGTTAGGTTAGGTTAGGTTAGGTTAGGTTAGGTTAGGTTAGGTTAGGTTAGGTTAGGTTAGGTTAGGTTAGGTTAGGTTAGGTTAGGTTAGGTTAGGTTAGGTTAGGTTAGGTTAGGTTAGGTTAGGTTAGGTTAGGTTAGGTTAGGTTAGGTTAGGTTAGGTTAGGTTAGGTTAGGTTAGGTTAGGTTAGGTTAGGTTAGGTTGGGGTGCAGGCCGGATTCCTCCACGTTGGCTTGGGTGTTGCAGTCTCTCTTGATCTCGATCCGGAGAGAACGCAGCATCTGGGCTGGTGCACCCTGGGCATTGGCTGAGACTTTTCCCCCTTGGGAATTCTTTCGGTCCATGGCTAATATCCGGCACGGGGGGGTGGGGGGGGAAGGTGACAGGGGTTTCTTGAAGGGTTGCGGTTGTGTACCGGCACTTCTGCCCCGGAAAGTTTCCTTCTGTCACCTGGGGGGGGATGATGACGAGCAGCTTTTCTTCGGAAAAGTTGCCTCGTCACCATAGGGAGGCGGCGACAGAGGTCGTTGGAAGGGGCGGTTGCTGGGCCGCTTCCGCCCTGGACAGCTTCCTTCTGTGGCCCATTGACGGTTGGTGACTGGGGTAGCTTGAAGGGTCAGTTGCGTGTGCCTTCGAGGCCGTTTCTGTTCCTGGAAAGCTTAACCAGTTACCTGGAGGGGGCCGTGACAGAGGTGGTTGAAAGGGGCGGTTGCGTGTGCCTTTGAGGCCGTTTCCAAACCGGACAGCTGCTTTCTGTCACTTTGGTGGTTGGTGACTGGGCTTACCGAAAGACTGGGGCATGTTAACTCCGCTCTGCAACGGAGCACGAAGGTTCCGCTCTGCACCGGAGCATGACCCTGCTCAAGACGTACTCCCATGTCACCCGAGGGTCCTTCTACGTGTCTTTCGGAATCCCGGGGGGCACTGTAGTTATTGGTGGGACAGCTGTGGTGGGGTGTGTTTGAAGGGTATGGGGACCGACCCTTAGAGGTTGGGTATCCGGAAAGCACCATCCACCACAGGCAGACCGTGTAGGGCCAGTGGGTTGGGGGCCCACATTGCACGGCTTTACCGGTCTGGGGAGATGGTCGTGGGCTGCCGACCGCAGCCGTCTCCTCCTTTGGCGGAGAAGGTGGGGCTCTTCGGAGCAGGCCAGGAGGCGTGTCAGTGGGCAAAGCTTAATTGCGGTTCCGCGGCGCCTCGCGACTGGCCAGGGGGGTAAACGCCGGAGTGGTTTTAGACGGTAGTTCTTTTGAGAGTCCGTCATACCTCCCATTGCACAGCCTTCCCCGGGCAGGGAGGATGCGTAAATGCATTTCCACTCCGACATCAAAAAAAAAAAAAAAAAAAAAAGGTTAGGTTAGGTTAGGTTAGGTTAGGTTAGGTTAGGTTAGGTTAGGTTAGGTTAGGTTAGGTTAGGTTAGGTTAGGTTAGGTTGGGGTGCAGGCCGGATTCCTCCACGTTGGCTTGGGTGTTGCAGTCTCTCTTGATCTCGATCCGGGGAGAACGCAGCATCTGGGCTGGTGCACCCTGGGCATTGGCTGAGACTTTTCCCACTTGGGAATTCTTTCGGTCCATGGCTAATATCCGGCAAGGGGGGGAGGGGAGGTGACAGGGGCTTCTTGAAGGGTTGCGGTTGTGTGGAGAGCACTTCTGCCCCGGAAAGTTTCCTTCTGTCACCTAGGGGGGGGATGGTGACGAGCCGCTTTTCCTCGGAAAAGTGGTGTTGTCACCATCCCGCCTCTTATGAGGGCGGCGACAGAGGTTGTTGGAAGGGGCGGTGGCGTGTGCCTCCGAGGCCGCTTCCGTCCTGGACAGCTTCTCTCTGTTGCCTTTTTGACGGTTGGTGACTGGGGAGGCTTGAAGGGTCAGTTGCGTGTGCCTACGAGGCCGTTTCTGTTCCTGGAAAGCTTATCCAGTTACCTGGAGGGGGCCGTGACAGAGGTGGTTGAAAGGGGCGGTTGCGTGTGCCTTCGAGGCCGTTTCCAAACCGGACAGCTCCCTTCTGTCACTTTGGTGGTTGGTGACTGGGCTTACCGGAAGACATGGCACGCAACGGGGCGTAACCCACTCTGAAGGTGCTCCCATGTCACCCGAGGGTCCTTCTACGTGTCCTTCGGAATCCCGGGGGGCACTGTAGTTATTGGTGGGACAGCTGTGGTGGGGTGTGTTTGAAGGGTATGGGACCAAACCTCGCGTTTGGGTATCCGGAAAGCACCATCCACCGCAGGCAGACCGTTGAAGGGAAGGCGAACTCAGCGAACTTCGGTTTGCTGCTCGCCCGAACTTCTTGTTAAGCCAGTGGGTAGGGGGCTCACATTGCACGGCTAAACCGGTCTGGGGAGACGGTCGCGGGCTGTTCACAGCCGTCTCCTCCTCTGGCGGGGGTTTGAGGGGCTCTTCGGAGCAAGCCGGGAGGTGCGTCAGTGGTCTATGCTTTTAGCGGTACCGCGGTGCCTCACTACCGGCCAGGAGGTTTAAACGCCGGAGTGGTTTTAGACGGTAGTTCTTTTGAGAGTCCGTCATACCTCCCATTGCACAGCCTTCCCCAGGCAGGGAGGATGCGTAAATGCATTTCCACTTCGTCAACAAAAAAAAAAAAAAAAAAAAAAAAAAAAAAAAAGGTTAGGTTAGGTTAGGTTAGGTTAGGTTAGGTTAGGTTAGGTTAGGTTAGGTTAGGTTAGGTTAGGTTAGGTTAGGTTGAGGTAAAATCTTGGGTGTTGATGGAACGATTTGCGGGTGATTTGGTGACGAAAGACTACATTTTTTTCTCATCTTGTTTCTCTCTTTCTTTCTCTCTTAGCTAGTAACGTTTTCTTATTTTTTAAAGTTTTCTATTTGCGGTTGGTTTTTTGTTCATTGGTTTCTATTGCTTTTTCTTCGTCAAATATAAAATTGTTGCCGATATCGTATCGAGCCCTTTTCAGGGCTAGAACATACCGGCAATCCCCGTCTTGACCGTACGGTTGGTCTTGTTACTTCCCTCTCGAAAGATTGGGAATTAGCGACCTCCGGGTTTCGGGGTTTTTTGGCGTTGATTTTCTGTATATATTTTCCTTTGTTTACATTTTTTCGTTTTAGTTTTGTCGGTGTTGCCAGCTGCCTTAATTGCCCAGTTTTTGGGTTGGGGTAGCGGCAACGGTCCCGCTAACTATAGCGTTGGTTTGGTTCTATTTTTTAGTGTAAGTAGCGAGATCTTTTATTTTTAAAATTTCGAGTATTTTGCTCGAAATTTGCGAAATAAAAGTCTCAATTTTGAGTTTGTAAAAATTATTTTATTAGGTTACGGTTGTTGTATAATAGTATAATTTTTATTAGCGGTAGTGTATATAATTGTGTATATTTTCTTGAAGGACTCATAATTTTCCGACTGCAAAGTCGGAAGTTATTAGCCTTTAAGTGTAGTGGGGGGTAGAGGGTTTTTGCGGTTGCAAACTTAAGGTTTTGTAAATTTTTTGTAAATTCTGTATTTTTGTAACCTTTTAACTTTTATTTGTTTTTATTTTTTAGTAGGATAGCTTTTGTTTTGTTCTATCTTTAAGTGTTTTTCCCGACTTCCTGCGACCCCGGGAAGTGGGTAAAAACTGCGGGGGAAAAATTTGTTTGGTTGCTATTTTTTTCCATCAGGCGCCAAACTCATTTTTGTATAGGAAAGTCTAAATCCGACTCGCACTTGACCGATTTTATTTCGGAATTCGAAATAACTTCGGTCCTGCTGGTCGCATTTAGACTTAATTTTGTAGGCTGGTGTAAGGGGCCACTATGGCCTCGGACACCGAGAAATGGGGGGATCCACCGGAGGGGGAGGGAGAAAACTTCAGCTCTGGCTGTGAGTCGGACGACTCGCTAGTAGCTTTGAGGGTCCCTGCCTCCAAACGGAACCACGACGATGATGAGGAGGGTGATTTGAGGCCCGCTTTCGGGCCTAAAATCAGCTCCTCACATAGGGGTAAGCCCAAGGGGGCATACGCGGGATTGGCTGCGGCAAGGGCCAAACTCAAAGACCTTGACCCTTATCGCTTCGAGGAAGAAGCGGATGCGGCCGTTGCAGCATACCGGAAGGATTTCCCAGAGCTCCGTCCCAGAGGGGAAAATCAGGGGAAAAGGGGGGAGAAGGTGCGCTCGCGCTCGCGATCGCCGACCTCCCCTACCAGGAAGAGCCCATCGGAGTTCTTGCGCCTCACAGACCCGATCGAGGCAACCCGAGAAGCGGCAAGAGACATCCTGGAGGGTGCCAGGCGCTCCGGGCACCTGAAGGGAGGCATATGGGGCGTCATGAATCGGGCGTGTAGAGTTATCCTCGATTCGATGGACGATGTGGAGGCCGCCAAGTCGGAGAGCGAGGAGATCCGCATCCTCAAGGCGGACAACAAGAGGATGCGGGAGCAACTCGCTCAATGCTTGGGGGAGCTGAAGGCGCTCCGAACCGCCTTCTCGGAGCGGGAGATTCCGGCGCCTCCGGCCTCGCTGCCGGATCCGCCCGTGCAGTTTTCTGCTGCGGATCTGGCGGAGGCCATAGGGGCTCTCAAAAAGGACCTGTTCACCTCTTTGGGCGGCATGATTAATGCCCGTATCGAGGAGGTGAACAGGCGCCTGCCGCCGGAACCAATTCTCCGCCCCCCGTTGGCGGCTGACAGGAGGGCAGGGGGATCGGCTCTGACAGCCCCCCCCAAGGCGAGTACGGCTGTACCAGCCCCCCTCAGGGTGAGGACCACTCAGCCTGAGGCAGGAGCAAGACTGGGGGACGGGAGGCCGCAAAAGGCCAAACCTACCAAAAAGGTAGCGGCCCCCTCCCGCCAAGCCCCAGTCCCGGCCCCACGAGCCGCCTCGACAGCCGCTCGGTCGTCGGCCGAAGGAGCAGGGCCTTCCGCTAAAACGCCGCGTCCACCCCAGGAAACCTGGGTGGACGTGGTGAGGAAGACGAAGGGGAAGGGGAAAGGAAAGGCCCAGCCCGCCCCCTCGTCCAAAGCGCCCCAGGCGCCCCAAACGAGTAGGAAGGCGGTGCCTAAATTGAAGGCACTGGCCGTTCCGAAGACGGCGGCGGTGGTGGTTTCTCTGAAGAAGGAAGCCACCACCACCACCACGCTGCAGGCCACCATGGCCAGGGCCATCAATGCCCTGAGCCTAGAGGCTGTGGGCCTGCAGCATGTAAAAGTACGGTCCTCGATGACGGGGAACCGAATAATCGAGGTCCCCGGAGAGGACCAGGAAAATGCGGCCGACAATCTCGCAGCCAAGCTGCGAGAGATTGTCGGCGACGTGGCTGACGTGAGCCGCGTCACCAAGAAGGTCGGGCTCCAAATCGCCGGCTTGGACGAGTCGGCGACTAAGGAGTCCGTGGCGCTGGCTGTCGCCTCCGCGGGAGCCTGTGATGAGGCCCAAATCAAGGTAGGGGGCATTCGCCCCCTGTATGACGGCACTGGATCCGTCCTTATTCAGTGCCCTGTGCGGGTGGCCAAAGCCCTCTTAGAAAAAGGGCGAGTCAGAGTCGGTTGGGCCTCCGCCAGGGTCAACAGGATCGGGCCAACACCCCTGCGGTGCTATAAATGCATGGGTGTTGGTCACACCCGAGAGACGTGCCCCTCCAGCGTTGACCGGTCCAACGCTTGCTACCGGTGCAGCAGGGAGGGGCACATGGCTAAGGAGTGCTGGGAGGAGAAAGCGTGGTGCGTGGTGTGCGCCCATGCCAAACTCCCGGCTGATCACTCCATGGGGGGGGACAGTTGTTTCCCGCCTCACACTAGAGGCAAGGACCTGAGGACGCGACCCCCCCGTCGTCCTCAGCCTCCCCCACAGGTAGAAGAAGCCGCCGGCCGGCCCGAAGAGGACAACCGTATGGACCTCTAAATGTCAGCACACCGACATCTAGAGGTCCTGCAGGTGAACGCCAACCACTCCGCCAGAGCTCAAGATCTGCTCATGCAGACCATGGCGGAGTGGGAAATTGGCGTTGCGGTTGTCGCGGAGCCATATTTCGTCCCTCCCCTACCTAATTGGGTAGGGGCTTCGGACGAAATGGTTGCCATCGTGGTGCCGGCGGTTGGGGACTTCCCCCCCCTGTCGAGGATCGAGGGTGGCCCGGGGTTCGTGGCGGCCAGGTGGGGGAGCGACACCGTTCTAATAGCGGTGTATTTCTCCCCCAATAGGCCGCTGCGTGCGTTCGAGCAGTTCCTGGGGGTCCTGGGGGGGGTGGTCAGGAGGGCTGCCCCGAGACAGGTGATGGTCCTGGGGGACCTCAATGCCAAGAGCTCGGCATGGGGTTCCCCCATCACGGACCCGCGTGGGGCGGCTCTCACGGATTGGGTGGTGGCAACGGGACTGGAAATCCTGAACCAGGGCGACGCAAACACATGCGTGCGGCGGCAGGGGGGTTCGGTCGTGGACATAACGTTCGCGACCACTGCCATTGCCGCACGCGTGGAAGAATGGCGCGTCCTGGAGGACGTGGAGACCCTCTCCGATCATTTGTACATCAGGATGAGGGTCTCCGCAGGAGGGGTCCAGCCACCGCCCATCCCGGGGAGGAGGGCGAACGGGGGCAGAGGGTTCCCAAAATGGTCCCTGTCCCAATTGGACAGGGCCATGGCGGACGAGGCGGCGATGGTGGAGGCCTGGTGCGCTGCCCCACCCGCCGCCCTCGGTGTCGAAGAAAGGGCGGTCCAATTCCGCATCGCACTGCAGACGGTGTGCGATGCGGCCATGCCCCGGACCAAGCGCCTCTTCGCCCGCAAGAGGGTGTACTGGTGGTCCGCAGAAATTGCGGGCCTGCGTACCACCAGCAACGCCGCCCGCCGGGCCTACCAGCACTGTAGGCGCCGGCGGCACACTGCCGAGGAAGAAGAGGGCCTCCACCGCACCCTCAAAGAGGCAAAGGGGGCTCTCAATATGGCTATTGCCAAGGCCAAGGATGAGGCGCATGTCTCATTCTTGGCCACCCTCGATAGGGACCCGTGGGGACGGCCCTACAGGGTGGTGCGTAACAAGATGCGCACCGCCCCTCCTATGGAGTCCCTCGAGCCCGCCCTACTGCAGAGGGTCGTCGAAGGGCTGTTCCCTCCAGCCCCCTCGATCACTCCCCCGGAAATGGCCGAGACCCGGGAGGAACGGGAGGACGAACTCGTCGTCGCTCCTGTGAGCGATGACGAGTTCGAGCGGGTGCTGGATCGACTCCGGGGCTGCAAAAAAGCCCCGGGTCCAGACGGAGTCCCAGGCCGCGTCCTCCCGATAGCGTTGAAGCACCTCGGGAACCGCCTCAGGCAGATCATGGACGACTGCCTGAGGGAGGGAAGGTTCCCGAGGATATGGAAGGAGGGGAGGCTGTGCCTCCTCCGTAAAGAGGGTCGACCCCCCGACTGCCCGTCCGCATACCGCCCCATCGTGCTGCTGGACGAGGCCGGGAAAATGTTCGAACGCATCCTGGCCTCCCGGATCCTGCAGCACCTGGAGACCGCCGGCCCGAACGTCTCGGAAAGACAGTTCGGGTTCCGGGAGGGGCGGTCAACGCTCGACGCGTTGAAGTCCCTCAGGGACTTCTGCGAGTACGCGTCGAGCAGGGGTGAGGGTGTCGTCGCGGTGTCGTTGGACATCGCGAACGCATTCGGCACCCTCCCCTACGAGGTGATTAGTGAGGCACTTCGGTATCACGAAGTGCCTCATTATTTAAGGCGGGTCATAGAGCACTACCTTACCGAGAGGGTAGTGCTCTATGAGGGTAAGGAGGGTCGACGAGGGGAGAGAGGAATGGCCTGCGGCGTGCCCCAGGGTTCCGTTCTCGGTCCACTTCTTTGGAACCTGGGGTACGATTGGGCCATTAGGGGGGAGCTGCTTCCGCGCACACTCACCATCTGTTATGCGGACGACACGATGGTGGCTGCGCGCGGAAGCGACATGAGGGAGACCTCAAGGAGGGCGGAGGTGGCGGCCGAGCTGGCGATCCATCGCATTGAGCGGCTCGGCCTAAAGGTGGCCCTCTCGAAGACGGAGGGTATTGTCTTCGGGGGGCGTGGGTGGCGGCTGCCGGCGGGCGCGGCGCTTACCCTCGGAGGGGAAGCGGTCCAGATAAAGCCCCATATCAAATATCTGGGGCTGGTACTGGACCGCAAATGGGACTTCGGGGAGCACTTCACCAGACTTGCTCCCCGAATCGTGGGCGCCGCCTCGGCGCTGGGCCGGCTACTGCCCAATGTGGGTGGGCCGGGCTCCTTATGCCGGCGTCTATACGCTGGCGTAACAAGGAGCATGGCCCTCTACGGGGCCCCAATCTGGGCGGACAAGCTGTCCGCCCGCAACAAGGCCCTGCTGCGGAGGCCGCAGAAGGTTGTAGCCCTCCGTATAGTGAGGGCCTACGTAACTGTGGCCCACGCGGCGGCCTGCCTCCTCGCCTGCACCCCACCCTGGGAACTGGACGCAGAGGTGCAGGCGGAGACCTATAGGGTTAGGTCTAGGGCCCGGGCAAGGGGTGAACGCCCGGACCCTGAGGAGGTAGAGGAGACGCGCCGAATGACGGAGCGTCGACTGCGGGACCGCTGGAAATCCGACCTGGAGGACTCTCCCTATGGTACCCGTACTATAGGGGCGATCCTCCCGTCGGTGGACCTTTGGTTAGAGAGGGCAGTCGGCGCAACGTCGTTCCGGCTTGTGCAGGTGATGACCGGACATGGGTGTTTCGGCCATTACCTGCACAAAATTGGGAGGGAGCCTACCCCGCAGTGCCATGAGTGCGGGGATCCGGACGACACGGCTCAGCACACCTTCGAGGTGTGCAGCCGTTGGAGTTCGGAGCGCGGCGCCATGGCACTCGCTATTCAGCGGGAGGACCTCTCGCTCTACAGCATTGTTGCGGCAATGCTCTGCAGCGAGAGGTCTTGGGAGGCTGTGGCCTCCTTCTGCGAAACGATCATGTCGCAGAAGGAGGCCGCGGAGCGGGAGCGCGAGGAGTCTCCTCTTGCGCATCCGCTCCGGCGCAGACGGCAGGGGTTGAGGCGGCGGCGATTTGCTGCGCGCCTTAACCCTTAGTGGCTGCGGGCGGGGGATGGGAGTCCCCCGCCTGCCGTAGGCAAGCCACTCAGCGGTCTGGGAGGGGGGCCACGCGTGCTCGGCCCCTCTCCCCTTTTGGCGCGGGAAGCCCCAGCAATGGCTGGGGCCGCCGGTAGACGTCGTGGGGAATGCCTTCCGCGGGTTCCACGGCGTCCAACCAAACCGGTATGAGGGTACGCCAAGGTGTTTTTTAGTGGGTAACACTCCCCTACTCCTTCTCGCTCGGAGAAGGGGAGGGGACGTGAGTCCCACATACCCCCCCGCCACTCCCATGGCGGGGGAAATGCGTAACGCATTTTTCACCTTGTCAAAAAAAAAAAAAAAAAAAAAAAAAAAAGGTTAGGTTAGGTTAGGTTAGGTTAGGTTAGGTTAGGTTAGGTTAGGTTAGGTTAGGTTAGGTTAGGTTAGGTTAGGTTAGGTTAGGTTAGGTTAGGTTGGGGTGCAGGCCGGATTCCTCCACGTTGGCTCGGGTGTTGCAGTCTCTCTTGATCTCGATCCGGAGAGAACGCAGCATCTGGGCTGGTGCACCCTGGGCATCGGCTGAGACTTTCCCCTTTTTTGGGGGAATCTTTCAGCCCATGGCAAATATCCGGCACGGGGGGGGGGGGAGGTAGGTGACAAGTGACTTTTCGTCTGAAAACTCGCTTAGTCACCGCCACACTGGGGGGGAAATGGGTAGCTTAAGTTAGGTTAGGGGGTGGGCTCGGCGTGCACTTACAATGCCGTCGAGCACTTACCACCCAAAAACTAGGGGAGGCACGTCGACTCCTCTAGCCCCGTACTCTGGCGTCTTGCTTCAACGACCCCATCTAGCGACGTAATGGGTAGTTGCAAGATGCCGGAACGGAGGGCTTGCCTTCATTGGCCGGCCCGCGAGAAGGAAAACTCTATAAAACCCGACAGCATAGTCGTTAAAACCTGCAGATACAGAGCGACCTCTGCAGTATCTAGCTTTACCCCTGGGATGGGCGTCACCCGGGGGTGGACCTTGTATATCGACCCGTGATCGTGGGAACAAAATGGACTTTAAAAACTATACATTTTCTGATGAAGAAGTGGATGACTACAGTAGTAGTGAAGAGGAGGGGCACTCGGAAACGAGTGTCCGAAATATCGAACAACGGCGTAAACGTCCATTAGTGGATACCGGAGACGATGAAGAAACGCGTGCTGGCCCTGGGCCAAGTAAGCCGCTTTTAAAAAGAGGACGAGGCCGTCCCCCAACAACTGGGAAGTATGTTGGCCTAGCAAAGGCAAAGATGGCGTGGGTGGAGGCCGAGCGGGAGAAAATGATGCTTGAAGCAGAGTCTGAGCTCATTGCCTCAACCCGTCAACTTAGGAAAAATCCTACTTCCTCGTCTCAGCTTACTGAGGCGAGTACTGATGCTGGCAGCGCCGACTTTTTAATAAAGTTGGTGCAAGACAGTGTGGTCGCCATTCATAAGGTGGCCACTACGTCTAAAAACCTAAAAGGGACATACGTCCGTGTCCTCAAAGATGCAGCTGACAATATTAAGGACGCGTGTGAGGTCCTTAAGGTGCGCTGCGTCTCAGATGAGACGGTACGAATGCAGGCTGAGAACAAAAGACTGCAGGAGGAGATGGAGGGGCTCCGAAAAGAGCTGGCAGACCTCCGAACACAAATGGAGGAAGACAGGAGACAGCAAAAGGCGGTGGTAGACCAGCCACCTCAAACAGCCTCTCCAGCTAGGACTGACACCGAAGAACTGGTGCGCACCATCATGTGCCAAGTGGGTACCATGATCACCGCCCGGTTCGACGGTATAGAGGACAGACTGCTCCCAGAGGTGCGCTTGCGACCCTCACTGGCGGCAGATAAAAGGTTATCGGGATGTGTGGACGATTTTTCTGCAGCCGACGCGTCGTACCTTCCAGAGCCTTGCACTGGTGAGAGTTATATACCTCCCACGCACCCCCAAACGAAGGACACACAGACAGTACGGAGCTTGCCTTCACAGTCAATACCTAAGGTATCGCACCAGGCCTACTCGACGGTAGTCAAAGAAGGCTCCAACAATAAAAAGAGGTTAGGAAAGAAGAATGGTCAGGGCCAGCCTGCTTCCTCCGCCCCAGTTCCAAAGGCTGCGCGACCGACGCAACGGATCACTCCAGAGCAAAGGAAGCAAAGTGGGAAGAAAAAGAAAAAGAGGAAGAGGAAGCGTAAACCGCGGATAGTCACCCCTCAAACCACAGCGGTGATAATCACCCTAAAGCCAGAGGCGTCACAGAAAGGGTTGACTTATAGGGACGTGATGTTAAAGGCAACGAAGTCTTTCACTCTAAGCGAGGTAGGCCTTGAACACGTCAAGGCTCGAAGCACTGCTAGCGGAGCCCGGTTAATAGAGGTGCCGGGTGCTGACAGTGGCTCAAAAGCGGATCAGCTGGCGGCTAAACTACGTAATGTCCTTAGTGACATAGCGGAGGTAGCACGACCACTGAAGACGGTCGCTCTGCGTGTATCCGGCTTGGACGAGTCCGTCGGGGCTGATGACGTAGCCGCTGCCATCTCGACAAAAACTGGGTGCCAGCCCGAACACGTAAAGGTTGGCAGCATACGCGCGGGGTCATTTGGTGTTGGCACCGCAGTGATAAAATGCCCGCCAGAATCTGCAAAGGTTTTGGCTGCGGCAGGAAGACTTTTGGTGGGCTGGTCATCAGCCCAGATCAAGCTGCTTGATCCCTTACCCATGCGCTGTTTTAAGTGCATGGGCTTAGGCCACGTTCGAGCGGCTTGCCCATCTCAAGTTGACCGTGGTACAACTTGCTACCGTTGTGGCGAAGAGGGACACATGTCTGTCGGCTGCAAGGCCAAACCGCATTGCGTGGTTTGCGCCCAAGCAAAGCGACGTGCAGGACATGTCATGGGCGGAAAACGCTGCAGGCCTCCTCGAAAGAGGAACAAGTCGGTGCCTCCACAAGGGGCTGCACCACAGGAGGCCCGTGGAAGTTCTCCAAGGGAGATGGAGTCATAAGATCTCCCCCTAATGAGAAACGTGGCGAAAGGAGCAGGGCGCAAGCCACAACTCTTTGTGAGACGCGGGCCGAGATGGGCGTCTGGAGCCTGCATTGCACAATCTCACATGCCGACAGGGGTGTCATTCGATCTTGATACCTCCAGCCTCTGGCTAGACGAGCCCCGGCTTTATTTCCAGGGCAGCTTTGGCCGTCGTTTTGGAAGAATTCATTTTGACTCCCACGGCGGCCATCATAAAGCGGTTGAGGACCAGCAGAGGGGTTTTAGTGGGTAGGCTTCCTGACCTTTGCCCGTTAGGGGAAAAGGTCGGGGGGAGAGTCCCACATAACCACCGCGTTCGCCCAAGCGCGGTGGTATGCGCAAAGCATTTCCCCTCTTAAAAAAAAAAAAAAAAAAAAAAAAAAAAAAAAAAAAAAAGGTTAGGTTAGGTTAGGTTAGGTTAGGTTAGGTTAGGTTAGGTTAGGTTAGGTTAGGTTAGGTTAGGTTAGGTTAGGTTAGGTTAGGTTAGGTTAGGTTGGGGTGCAGGCCGGATTCCTCCACGTTGGCTTGGGTGTTGCAGTCTCTCTTGATCTCGATCCGGAGAGAACGCAGCATCTGGGCTGGTGCACCCTGGGCATTGGCTGAGACTTTTCCCCCTTGGGAATTCTTTCGGTCCATGGCTAATATCCGGCACGGGGGGGGGGGGGGGGGGGGAGGTGACAGGGGTTTCTTGAAGGGTTGCGGTTGTGTACCGGCACTTCTGCCCCGGAAAGTTTCCTTCTGTCACCTGGGGGGGGATGGTGACGAGCAGCTTTTCTTCGGAAAAGTGGCCTCGTCACCATAGGGAGGCGGCGACAGAGGTCGTTGGAAGGGGCGGTTGCTTTGGACCGTTTCCGCCCTGGACAGCTTCCTTCTGTGGCCCATTGACGGTTGGTGACTGGGGAGGCTTGAAGGGTCAGTTGCGTGTGCCTTCGAGGCCGTTTCTGTTCCTGGAAAGCTTAACCAGTTACCTGGAGGGGGCCGTGACAGAGGTGGTTGAAAGGGGCGGTTGCGTGTGCCTTTGAGGCCGTTTCCAAACCGGACAGCTGCTTTCTGTCACTTTGGTGGTTGGTGACTGGGCTTACCGAAAGACTGGGGCATGTTAACTCCGCTCTGCAACGGAGCACGAAGGTTCCGCTCTGCACCGGAGCATGACCCTGCTCAAGACGTACTCCCATGTCACCCGAGGGTCCTTCTACGTGTCTTTCGGAATCCCGGGGGGCACTGTAGTTATTGGTGGGACAGCTGTGGTGGGGTGTGTTTGAAGGGTATGGGGACCGACCCTAGAGGTTGGGTATCCGGAAAGCACCATCCACCACAGGCAGACCGTGTAGGACCAGTGGGTTGGGGGCCCACATTGCACGGCTTTACCGGTCTGGGGAGATGGTCGTGGGCTGCTGACCGCAGCCGTCTCCTCCTTTGGCGGAGAAGGTGGGGCTCTTCGGAGCAGGCCAGGAGGCGTGTCAGTGGGCAAAGCTTAATTGCGGTTCCGCGGCGCCTCGCGACTGGCCAGGGGGGTAAACGCCGGAGTGGTTTTAGACGGTAGTTCTTTTGAGAGTCCGTCATACCTCCCATTGCACAGCCTTCCCCGGGCAGGGAGGATGCGTAAATGCATTTCCACTCCGTCATCAAAAAAAAAAAAAAAAAAAAGGTTAGGTTAGGTTAGGTTAGGTTAGGTTAGGTTAGGTTAGGTTAGGTTAGGTTGGGGTGCAGGCCGGATTCCTCCACGTTGGCTTGGGTGTTGCAGTCTCTCTTGATCTCGATCCGGAGAGAACGCAGCATCTGGGCTGGTGCACCCTGGGCATTGGCTGAGACTTTTCCCCCTTGGGAATTCTTTCGGCCCATGGCTAATATCCGGCACGGGGGGGGGGGGGGGAAGGTGACAGGGGTTTCTTGAAGGGTTGCGGTTGTGTACCGGCACTTCTGCCCCGGAAAGTTTCCTTCTGTCACCTGGGGGGGGATGGTGACGAGCAGCTTTTCTTCGGAAAAGTGGCCTCGTCACCATAGGGAGGCGGCGACAGAGGTCGTTGGAAGGGGCGGTTGCTGGGCCGCTTCCGCCCTGGACAGCTTCCTTCTGTGGCCCATTGACGGTTGGTGACTGGGGTAGCTTGAAGGGTCAGTTGCGTGTGCCTTCGAGGCCGTTTCTGTTCCTGGAAAGCTTAACCAGTTACCTGGAGGGGGCCGTGACAGAGGTGGTTGAAAGGGGCGGTTGCGTGTGCCTTTGAGGCCGTTTCCAAACCGGACAGCTGCTTTCTGTCACTTTGGTGGTTGGTGACTGGGCTTACCGAAAGACTGGGGCATGTTAACTCCGCTCTGCAACGGAGCACGAAGGTTCCGCTCTGCACCGGAGCATGACCCTGCTCAAGACGTACTCCCATGTCACCCGAGGGTCCTTCTACGTGTCTTTCGGAATCCCGGGGGGCACTGTAGTTATTGGTGGGACAGCTGTGGTGGGGTGTGTTTGAAGGGTATGGGGACCGACCCTTAGAGGTTGGGTATCCGGAAAGCACCATCCACCACAGGCAGACCGTGTAGGGCCAGTGGGTTGGGGGCCCACATTGCACGGCTTTACCGGTCTGGGGAGATGGTCGTGGGCTGCCGACCGCAGCCGTCTCCTCCTTTGGCGGAGAAGGTGGGGCTCTTCGGAGCAGGCCAGGAGGCGTGTCAGTGGGCAAAGCTTAATTGCGGTTCCGCGGCGCCTCGCGACTGGCCAGGGGGGTAAACGCCGGAGTGGTTTTAGACGGTAGTTCTTTTGAGAGTCCGTCATACCTCCCATTGCACAGCCTTCCCCGGGCAGGGAGGATGCGTAAATGCATTTCCACTCCGTCATCAAAAAAAAAAAAAAAAAAAAAAAAAAAAAAAAAAGGTTAGGTTAGGTTAGGTTAGGTTAGGTTAGGTTAGGTTAGGTTAGGTTAGGTTAGGTTAGGTTAGGTTAGGTTAGGTTAGGTTAGGTTAGGTTAGGTTAGGTTAGGTTGGGGTGCAGGCCGGATTCCTCCACGTTGGCTTGGGTGTTGCAGTCTCTCTTGATCTCGATCCGGAGAGAACGCAGCATCTGGGCTGGTGCACCCTGGGCATCGGCTGAGACTTTCTTCCTTTGGGAGATTCTTTCAGCCCATGGCTAATATCTGGCAGGGGGGGGGGGTTTTACCGAACCAGTGGCGGTATATCCACTTCTGGGCCAGCGCGGGCCTGGGGAACTAAATACTCCCCGAAAGTGTGCACTTATGGTGGAAGGCTGCTCCCGACTACTCTCCTCGGAGAGTAGTTAGAGGAGTGCAGCAGCGTCTTCTGCTTTGCAGAGGGCGTTTTGGGTGGAGTGGAGGGCATTCTCCTAGGAGAGTGGGCGATGGATGATTGGGGGTTGTCCTCGAAAGAGGTACAACGGGGCCCGACGATGTGCCAGGCGCACTCGGTTTAGCCGACGTCGAGCCTAACTCGTTTCCCGTCTGGAGTGTCGTGGATCACGTCTCGCGGCTCCGACGGGCCGAGGACCTTGCCTTAACCGGCTGGGTCGAGGGGAGTAAACCTCATAAAAAATCCCTCAATCCTAAGCGGCGCCGCACCGCGAGGGGATGCATGGCTGAGAGGTGGTCAGCGATTAGTGCGTTGCCCCGTCAGAGTACCTGCCGACCCTCTGACGGGAGATGCTAGGCTTGTCCAGGTGCACGGGCACCTCCTGGATCGACCGTTATATCCCGACTACTCGTGGGAACAAAAATGGAAACACCAACAACCCAACCAAACGGCCCTTCTCAGGGCCAAAACACCCCAAAAGACCCTAGCAGACGCATAATTGACACCGATGAAGAGAGAGAGAGGATGCTCGACATGGCGAGGTTGAAGGAGACGGAGCTGATGGAGGAGATGTTGTTGGAGACAGGTAATGTTTCCGACTCATCTCTTCCATCAGTCAACGTCAAAACCACCAAGCGGCCGCATGCGGACGAGGACGAGGTGCTGACTGGGCCGGTCATAAAGCCCAAAGTGAACACCGCCAGGAGGGGCGGGACCGTACTGAGGTTCCGTGAGTGCCGGGAGGTCGGGACGGGGGCGGACGCTAATTACCGTGTTAGCCGCGACTCCTCGCCGTCTCGACCTCGTGGGAGGAGAGCCCTAAGAGCGGGGAAGAAAAGGCGCAGCTCCTCGGTCCCGCGGGACCGCAGCCCTATGCGGGATGAGGACGACTATGATGGGAGCTACATCGCCGTTCTCAGAGACTCTGCACGGCAGGTGATGGCGGAAGCCAGCAAGAGCGGCAACCTAAAGGGAGATGTCTGGAGCCGCATGAACATTGCGTGCAATGATATCATGGCGGCCGCAGACATCCTTCAGGGGAGGAATGGAGGAGAGGACGAGGAGGTGAGGGCCTTACGGGCTGACAACAAGCGCATGAGGGAGGAACTCTCCCTCGTGCGTAAGGAGCTAAAGGCCCTCCGGACGGCCTTCTCGGAAAAAAAGAAGTTGCCTTCGCAGGACTCGCCAGCCGAAGACGGCCTTCCACAGGCCTTGGGGCAGGCCATGTTGGTGCTGAGGGAGGACCTCAAGCGGGACCTCTTCATGTCCATCGGGGAGATGGTGAATGTCCGGATTGGGGAAGTCCGGGCCCTTCTCCCCGCTGGTCCGATTGTCCGCCCCCCACTGGCAGCGGACAAGAGGAGGAAGGAGGTTCCTCCCAGGTTGGGCCCCGCCACCGTGCCAGCTCCTCATACCAGGGCAGCTTCCCCGGCAGGAGCAGCATCCACCACCACGGCGGCTCTCCCAGCTAGGGCGGCTCCCCCCGCCCGAGCGGCCAAGCTGACTCCTGCCACTCGTAAGGCCCCCCCAGCCAAGGCGGCACCCCCAGCTAAGACTTCGCGCCGTCGTCATCGGGCAAAAACGGCAGGGCCGCTGGCTGCTCCCCGTCCCCCTCCTATCCGTGAGTTCGCCCCGGCGGTTCCGGCAGTTCAGGAGCCACTGCCGCCATCCCTGATGTCGTGGTCGGACGCGGTCAAGAGGGGGAAAAAGAAAAAGGAGAAGACGGTCGCCCCACCACCTGAAGCCAGAGGCAACAGGCCCGCGCCGGGCCCCAGGAAACTGCCTGCTCCCTCAACGGCTGCTGTTGTGGTAGCCGTAAAGGAGGGCAGCGAGGCCACCTACGCCAGCGTCATGGCCAAGGCCATGAAGTCCTTCTCGCTGGCGGAGGTTGGCCTTGAACATGTCAGGGTTCGCAAGACGCAGACCGGGGCCCGCCTCATTGAGGTCCCGGGCGCGAACGGGGCAGCGGCGGCGGATGCGCTATGCGCAAAACTTGACGGGTTGGTTGGCGACGTGGCCAAAGTCTACAGACCCGTCAAAATGGCGGAAATCCGGGTGGGTGGTCTCGATGAGACCATCACCCCGGAGGACATCGCGGCGGCAATGGCGGCCAAGACTGGGTGCTCCCCCACCCAGGTGAAGGTTGGCGCCATCCGGGTCCGATTTGACGGATCCGGCGTGGCGAACGCGCAGTGCCCGGTGACCGTGGCCAACACGCTGGCAACAGCAGGACGACTACTGGTGGGGTGGTCGTCCGCCAGCGTGACTGCACTGGAGGCGAGGCCCATGCGGTGCTTCCGATGCCAAGGCATCGGACACAGCGGGGCCCTCTGCCCCTCAACCGTGGACCGGTCAAATTGGTGCCACCGGTGCAGTGGGCCGGACCACTGGAGGGCCTCCTGCATGGCCGCGCCGCATTGCGACGTTTGCCTAAAAGCGCGACGTCCAGCGGACCACGTGATGGGGGGACGGAGGTGCAGCCCGCCACACACGAGGGGCAAGGCTGGCCAGACAACGTCCCCCTCTACAAGGCGTGCCGCCAATGCGGCTAGGCAAGAAGGTAGCCAGATGGACCTCTAAATGCCAGCACACCAGCATTTAGAGGTCCTTCAGGCGAACGCCAACCACTCCGCCCGCGCCCAAGATCTGCTCATGCAGGTCATGGCGGAGTGGGGCATTGGCGTCTTGGTGGTGGCTGAGCCGTACTTCGTCCCCCCCCAGTCTAACTGGGTCGGGGCGACGGACGGCTCGGTTGCCATTGCGGTACCGGCGATGGGTGACCTCCCCCCCCTATCGGGAATGGCCAGGGGTTCGGGCTTCGCGGTGGCCAAGTGGGGAGAAACTGTCCTAGTGGCAGTTTACTTCTCCCCGAATAGGCCGCTGCGGGAGTTTGAAGCCTTCCTGGTGGGGCTGGGGAGAGTCGTCGGAGGGGCGGCGCCGGCGCCATTGGTGGTGATGGGGGACCTAAACGCCAAGAGCGCGGCGTGGGGTTCCCCCATCACGGACCCGAGAGGGGTGGCCCTCGAAGACTGGGTGGCGGCGATGGGGCTTGAGGTGCTCAACCGGGGCGACGCCAACACGTGTGTGCGGCGGCAGGGAGGGTCGATCGTGGACGTCTCGTTCGCGACCCCTGCCATTGCCGCACGAATCACGGACTGGCGCGTCCTGCAGGAGGTAGAGACCCTCTCCGACCATTTATACGTTCGGATGAGGGTCAGCACCTCGCCAGGGGTGCCGCCGCCCAGCCCGAGAGGGCGGAGGGGGAGAGGAGGAGGAGGGGCTTTCCCAAGGTGGACCCTGGCCCGCCTCGACATGGGAGCGGCGGTGGAGGCGGCCATGGTGGAGGCGTGGTGTGCGCCCCCACCGGTCTCCTTGGGGGTGGAGGAGCGGGCAGCCCGGTTTCGCGTCGCACTAACGTCGGTGTGCGACGCGGCCATGCCCCGGGCCCGAAGGCTGCCCGCCAAGAAGCAGGTGTACTGGTGGTCGCAGGAGATTGCGGCCCTGCGAGCCGCCAGTGATGCCGCCCGCCGCGCATATACGCGCTGCAGGAGGCGGCGACACCTGCCGGAGGAGGAAGAGCATCTCCACAGAGAGCTGAAGGTGGCGAAGGACGCGCTCTCTGTGGAGATAGCTCGCAGAAAGGACGAGGCGCGTGAGGAGTTCCTGGCCACGTTGGATAGGGATCCGTGGGGGCGGCCATACCGAGTTGTGCGCAACAAAATGCGTTGCGCACCCCCCATGGACTCCCTTGAGCCGGAGCTCCTCACGAGGATTGTGGAGGGACTCTTCCCGGCTGCGGCGGCCTTCCAGCCGCCCGCAATGGTGGGCCCCACGGTTGAGGAGGTTGATCAAGATGATCCCCCTCCCGTGACGGACGACGAAATGGAGACCATCGTCGACCGTCTCCGGTCCTGCAGAAAGGCACCAGGACCGGATGGGGGTACCGGGGAGAGTCCTCCACATTGTGGCGGAGCACCTCGGGGACCGCTTGCGGACCCTCTTTGATGATTGTATCAAGGAGGGGCGCTTCCCGAGGTGCTGGAAGGAGGGACGCCTCGTCCTCCTTCGGAAGGAGGGTAGGCCGTTTGATACCCCTGCCGGTCACCGCCCCATCGTCCTCCTAGATGAGACGGGCAAGATGCTAGAGCGCATCTTGTCCCGTCGCATCGTCCAACATCTGGAGGACGTGGGGCCTAACATCTCCGACCGGCAGTTCGGGTTCCGGGAGGGACGGTCCACTATGGACGCGCTTTCGTCCCTCCGGAACTTCTGTGGGAACGCGGAGGCGAAGGGTGAGGGGGTCGTGGCGGTGTCGTTAGACATCGCCAACGCATTTGGCTCCCTGCCCTTCTCGGTCATCAGCGAGGCCCTCCGCTTCCACAGGGTGCCCGGGTATCTGCGGCGGATTGTGGAGCACTACCTAACCGACAGGGTAGTGCTCTACGATCGTGGGGGTCTGCGGATCGCTCACCCGATGTCGTGCGGTGTTCCCCAGGGGTCCGTGTTAGGACCCCTGCTATGGAACATAGGGTACGACTGGGTGATCCGCGGAGCGCTCCTTCCCCGCATGGCCACCCTTTGTTATGCCGACGATACAATGGTGGCCGTGCGGGGACGTGAGCTGGAGGAGGCCCTTCGGAGGGCGTCGTTGGCGGCAGACCTGGTTGTCGGCCGCATCCGACAGCTGGGTCTGGAGGTGTCCCTCCCGAAGACAGACGCCATTGTCTTCGGGGGGAGGGGATGGCGTCCACGTTGTGGATTGTCCATCCCTGTGGCGGGGGAAGCGGTCCAGGTGAAGGGTACGATAAAGTACCTTGGCCTCATCCTGGACCGGAGGTGGGATTTCGGGGAGCATTTCCGCCAACTTGCTCCCCGGGTGGTAGGCGCCGCGTCGGCCCTGGGCCGCATGTTGCCGAACGTGGGGGGGCCTCAAGCGCCATGCCGACGCCTGTTTGCAGGCGTAGTGCGTAGCATGGCGCTATACGGAGCGCCAATCTGGGCCGACAAGCTGTCGGCCAAGAATAAGGCGCTCCTAAGGAGGCCCCAAAGAGTGGTGGCCCTCCGAATAGTGAGGGCCTATGTGACGGTGGCACATGCGGCCGCGTGTGTCTTGGCCTGCACCCCGCCGTGGGAGCTAGATGCTCAGGTGCAGGCCGAGACATACCGGATGAGGGCCGGGTTCCGGGCGAGGAGACAGCGCCCGGACTCGGAGACGGTGGAGGGGGCCCGTCGAATGACGGAGCGGCGCCTGAGGGACCGGTGGAAAAGCGACCTGGAGGACTCCCCCTATGGACTCCGCACCATAGGGGCACTCCTCCCGTCGCTGGACCACTGGTTGGAGAGGAGGTACGGTACCGCCACGTACCGTCTTGTGCAGGTGATGACCGGGCACGGGTGCTTCGGTCATTACCTGCACAAGATTAGGAGAGAGCCCAGTCCGGTTTGCCACGAGTGCGGCGATCCGGACGACACGGCCCAGCACACCCTAGAGGTGTGCTCGAAGTGGGATCCGGAGCGCCGCGCTCTGGTTGCGGACACAGGGCTCTCCGATCTCTCACTGCACAGCGTCGTGTCGGCCATGCTGAGCAGTGAGAGATCGTGGTTGGCGGTCGTCTCCTTCTGCGAGAGCATTGTCTCGCAGAAGGAGGCGGCGGAGCGGGAGCGCGAGGAGGACGTGGAGGCGCACCCGCTCCGGCGTAGACGTGTGGGGCGAAGGCGGAGGCAGTTTGCCGCCCGCCTGAACCCCTAGTAGGACCGTGGGGATAGGGTCCCACATAAAGGTCCTACACGTCTGGGGGAGGGTTCGGCGTGTTAACTGAACCCTCCCTCCTTTGGCGCAGGTGCCCCAGCAACAGGCTGGGGCGGCTGGGGGGCACCCAGTGGTGAATAGTCATCATCCCACGGTGCCCCCGTTAACAGCATGTGGAGGTTAACACCGGTGAGGTTTTAGTGGGTAGGCTTCCCCCTTCCCCTTCGCTCTGAAGGGTAGGGGGTTGAGAGTCCCACATAACCCTCCAATATGGTCATCCCTAGACCGGAGGGTACGCGTAAATGCGTTTCCTCACCGTCAAAAAAAAAAAAAAAAAAAAAAAAGGTTAGGTTAGGTTAGGTTAGGTTAGGTTAGGTTAGGTTAGGTTAGGTTAGGTTAGGTTAGGTTAGGTTAGGTTAGGTTAGGTTAGGTTGGGGTGGGGTGCAGGCCGGATTCCTCCACGTTGGCTTGGGTGTTGCAGTCTCTCTTGATCTCGATCCGGAGAGAACGCAGCATCTGGGCTGGTGCACCCTGGGCATTGGCTGAGACTTTTCCCCCTTGGGAATTCTTTCGGTCCATGGCTAATATCCGGCACGGGGGGGGGGGGGAAGGTGACAGGGGTTTCTTGAAGGGTTGCGGTTGTGTACCGGCACTTCTGCCCCGGAAAGTTTCCTTCTGTCACCTGGGGGGGGATGGTGACGAGCAGCTTTTCTTCGGAAAAGTGGCCTCGTCACCATAGGGAGGCGGCGACAGAGGTCGTTGGAAGGGGCGGTTGCTGGGCCGCTTCCGCCCTGGACAGCTTCCTTCTGTGGCCCATTGACGGTTGGTGACTGGGGTAGCTTGAAGGGTCAGTTGCGTGTGCCTTCGAGGCCGTTTCTGTTCCTGGAAAGCTTAACCAGTTACCTGGAGGGGGCCGTGACAGAGGTGGTTGAAAGGGGCGGTTGCGTGTGCCTTTGAGGCCGTTTCCAAACCGGACAGCTGCTTTCTGTCACTTTGGTGGTTGGTGACTGGGCTTACCGAAAGACTGGGGCATGTTAACTCCGCTCTGCAACGGAGCACGAAGGTTCCGCTCTGTACCGGAGCATGACCCTGCTCAAGACGTACTCCCATGTCACCCGAGGGTCCTTCTACGTGTCTTTCGGAATCCCGGGGGGCACTGTAGTTATTGGTGGGACAGCTGTGGTGGGGTGTGTTTGAAGGGTATGGGGACCGACCCTTAGAGGTTGGGTATCCGGAAAGCACCATCCACCACAGGCAGACCGTGTAGGGCCAGTGGGTTGGGGGCCCACATTGCACGGCTTTACCGGTCTGGGGAGATGGTCGTGGGCTGCCGACCGCAGCCGTCTCCTCCTTTGGCGGAGAAGGTGGGGCTCTTCGGAGCAGGCCAGGAGGCGTGTCAGTGGGCAAAGCTTAATTGCGGTTCCGCGGCGCCTCGCGACTGGCCAGGGGGGTAAACGCCGGAGTGGTTTTAGACGGTAGTTCTTTTGAGAGTCCGTCATACCTCCCATTGCACAGCCTTCCCCGGGCAGGGAGGATGCGTAAATGCATTTCCACTCCGTCATCAAAAAAAAAAAAAAAAAAAAAAAAAAAAAAAAAAAAAAAAAAAAAAAAAAAAAAAAAAAAAAAGGTTAGGTTGGGGTGCAGGCCGGATTCCTCCACGTTGGCTTGGGTGTTGCAGTCTCTCTTGATCTCGATCCGGAGAGAACGCAGCATCTGGGCTGGTGCACCCTGGGCATTGGCTGAGACTTTTCCCCCTTGGGAATTCTTTCGGCCCATGGCTAATATCCGGCACGGGGGGGGGGGGGGGGGAAGGTGACAGGGGTTTCTTGAAGGGTTGCGGTTGTGTACCGGCACTTCTGCCCCGGAAAGTTTCCTTCTGTCACCTGGGGGGGGATGGTGACGAGCAGCTTTTCTTCGGAAAAGTGGTTTCGTCACCATAGGGAGGCGGCGACAGAGGTCGTTGGAAGGGGCGGTTGCTTTGGACCGTTTCCGCCCTGGACAGCTTCCTTCTGTGGCCCATTGACGGTTGGTGACTGGGGTAGCTTGAAGGGTCAGTTGCGTGTGCCTTCGAGGCCGTTTCTGTTCCTGGAAAGCTTAACCAGTTACCTGGAGGGGGCCGTGACAGAGGTGGTTGAAAGGGGCGGTTGCGTGTGCCTTTGAGGCCGTTTCCAAACCGGACAGCTGCTTTCTGTCACTTTGGTGGTTGGTGACTGGGCTTACCGAAAGACTGGGGCATGTTAACTCCGCTCTGCAACGGAGCACGAAGGTTCCGCTCTGTACCGGAGCATGACCCTGCTCAAGACGTACTCCCATGTCACCCGAGGGTCCTTCTACGTGTCTTTCGGAATCCCGGGGGGCACTGTAGTTATTGGTGGGACAGCTGTGGTGGGGTGTGTTTGAAGGGTATGGGGACCGACCCTTAGAGGTTGGGTATCCGGAAAGCACCATCCACCACAGGCAGACCGTGTAGGGCCAGTGGGTTGGGGGCCCACATTGCACGGCTTTACCGGTCTGGGGAGATGGTCGTGGGCTGCCGACCGCAGCCGTCTCCTCCTTTGGCGGAGAAGGTGGGGCTCTTCGGAGCAGGCCAGGAGGCGTGTCAGTGGGCAAAGCTTAATTGCGGTTCCGCGGCGCCTCGCGACTGGCCAGGGGGGTAAACGCCGGAGTGGTTTTAGACGGTAGTTCTTTTGAGAGTCCGTCATACCTCCCATTGCACAGCCTTCCCCGGGCAGGGAGGATGCGTAAATGCATTTCCACTCCGTCATCAAAAAAAAAAAAAAAAAAAAAAAAAAAAAAAAAAAAAAAAAAAAAAAAAAAAAAAAAAGGTTAGGTTAGGTTAGGTTAGGTTAGGTTAGGTTAGGTTAGGTTAGGTTAGGTTAGGTTAGGTTAGGTTAGGTTAGGTTAGGTTAGGTTAGGTTAGGTTAGGTTAGGTTAGGTTAGGTTAGGTTAGGTTAGGTTTGGGGGGCACCCAGTGGTGAATAGTCATCAGCCCACGGTGCCCCCGTTAACAGCCTATGGAGGTTAACACCGGTGAGGTTTTAGTGGGTAGGCTTCCCCCTTCCCCTTCGCTCTGAAGGGTAGGGGGTTGAGAGTCCCACATAACCCTCCAATATGGTCGTCCCTAGACCGGAGGGTACGCGTAAATGCGTTTCCTCACCGTCAAAAAAAAAAAAAAAAAAAAAAAAAAAAAAAAGGTTAGGTTAGGTTAGGTTAGGTTAGGTTAGGTTAGGTTAGGTTAGGTTAGGTTAGGTTAGGTTAGGTTAGGTTAGGTTAGGTTGGGGTGCAGGCCGGATTCCTCCACGTTGGCTTGGGTGTTGCAGTCTCTCTTGATCTCGATCCGGAGAGAACGCAGCATCTGGGCTGGTGCACCCTGGGCATTGGCTGAGACTTTTCCCCCTTGGGAATTCTTTCGGCCCATGGCTAATATCCGGCACGGGGGGGGGGGGGGAAGGTGACAGGGGTTTCTTGAAGGGTTGCGGTTGTGTACCGGCACTTCTGCCCCGGAAAGTTTCCTTCTGTCACCTGGGGGGGGATGGTGACGAGCAGCTTTTCTTCGGAAAAGTGGCCTCGTCACCATAGGGAGGCGGCGACAGAGGTCGTTGGAAGGGGCGGTTGCTGGGCCGCTTCCGCCCTGGACAGCTTCCTTCTGTGGCCCATTGACGGTTGGTGACTGGGGTAGCTTGAAGGGTCAGTTGCGTGTGCCTTCGAGGCCGTTTCTGTTCCTGGAAAGCTTAACCAGTTACCTGGAGGGGGCCGTGACAGAGGTGGTTGAAAGGGGCGGTTGCGTGTGCCTTTGAGGCCGTTTCCAAACCGGACAGCTGCTTTCTGTCACTTTGGTGGTTGGTGACTGGGCTTACCGAAAGACTGGGGCATGTTAACTCCGCTCTGCAACGGAGCACGAAGGTTCCGCTCTGCACCGGAGCATGACCCTGCTCAAGACGTACTCCCATGTCACCCGAGGGTCCTTCTATGTGTCTTTCGGAATCCCGGGGGGCACTGTAGTTATTGGTGGGACAGCTGTGGTGGGGTGTGTTTGAAGGGTATGGGGACCGACCCTTAGAGGTTGGGTATCCGGAAAGCACCATCCACCACAGGCAGACCGTGTAGGGCCAGTGGGTTGGGGGCCCACATTGCACGGCTTTACCGGTCTGGGGAGATGGTCGTGGGCTGCCGACCGCAGCCGTCTCCTCCTTTGGCGGAGAAGGTGGGGCTCTTCGGAGCAGGCCAGGAGGCGTGTCAGTGGGCAAAGCTTAATTGCGGTTCCGCGGCGCCTCGCGACTGGCCAGGGGGGTAAACGCCGGAGTGGTTTTAGACGGTAGTTCTTTTGAGAGTCCGTCATACCTCCCATTGCACAGCCTTCCCCGGGCAGGGAGGATGCGTAAATGCATTTCCACTCCGTCATCAAAAAAAAAAAAAAAAAAAAAAAAAAAAAGGTTAGGTTAGGTTAGGTTAGGTTAGGTTAGGTTAGGTTAGGTTAGGTTAGGTTAGGTTAGGTTAGGTTAGGTTAGGTTAGGTTAGGTTAGGTTAGGTTAGGTTAGGTTAGGTTAGGTTAGGTTAGGTTAGGTTAGGTTAGGTTAGGTTAGGTTAGGTTTCCAGGGCCCGGGCGAGAGGAGAACGCCCGGACCCTGAGGAGGTGGAGGAGACGCGCCGGATGACGGAGCGCCGACTGCGGGACAGGTGGAAAGCGGACCTGGGGGACTCCCCCTATGGGACTCGGACCATAGGGGCGGTCCTCGGGTCGTTTGACACCTGGTTGGGGAGGGCAGTCGGCGCTACGTCGTACCGGCTTGTGCAGGTATTGACCGGACACGGATGCTTCGGTCATTACCTGCACAAAATTGGGAGGGAGCCCGGCCCGCAGTGCCATGAGTGCGGCGATCCGGACGACACGGCTCAGCACACTCTCGAGGTGTGCAGCCGGTGGAGTGCGGAGCGCCGCACTATGGCGCTAGCCATCGGTCGACGGGACCTCTCCCTGCACAGCGTTGTGTCTGCAATGCTGTGCAGCGACAGGTCCTGGAGGGCTGTGGCCTCCTTCTGCGAGTGTGTCATCTCGCAGAAGGAGGCCTCGGAGCGTGAGCGCGAGGATTCTCCTCTCGCGCATCCGCTCCGGCGTAGACGGCGGGGGTTGAGGCGGCGGCGTTTTGCCGCCCGCCTCAACCCTTAGTGACTGCGGGTGGGGGATGGGAGTCCCTCGCCCGCCGTAGGCTAGTCACTTGGCGGTCTGGGAGAGGGGCCAGGCGTGCTCGGCCTCTCTCTCCTTCGGCGCGGGTAGCCCCGGCAGGTGGCCGGGGCTGCCGGAAGGCGTCGTGGGCAGAGCTTCGGCGGTTCCACGGCGCCTTGCCTAACTGGCAGGAGGGTACGCCAGGGTGGTTTTTAGTGGGTTGCGCTCCCTTTCCCCCTCTCATTCGGAGGGGGGGCGGGGGGGTGAGTCCCACATATCCCCTCACTACTCCCATGGTGAGGGGAATGCATAAAGCATTTTCCACCCTGTCAAAAAAAAAAAAAAAAAAAAAAAAAAAAAAAAAAAAAAAAAAAAAAAAGGTTAGGTTAGGTTAGGTTAGGTTAGGTTAGGTTAGGTTAGGTTAGGTTGGGGTGCAGGCCGGATTCCTCCACGTTGGCTTGGGTGTTGCAGTCTCTCTTGATCTCGATCCGGGGAGAACGCAGCATCTGGGCTGGTGCACCCTGGGCATTGGCTGAGACTTTTCCCACTTGGGAATTCTTTCGGCCCATGGCTAATATCCGGCAAGGGGGGGAGGGGAGGTGACAGGGGTTTCTTGAAGGGTTGCGGTTGTGTACCGGCACTTCTGCCCCAGAAAGTTTCCTTCTGTCACCTAGGGGGGGGATGGTGACGAGCCGCTTTTCCTCGGAAAAGTGGTGTCGTCACCATCCCGCCTCTTATGTGGGCGGCGACAGAGGTTGTTGGAAGGGGCGGTGGCGTGTGCCTGCGAGGCCGCTTCCGTCCTGGACAGCTTCTCTCTGTTGCCTTTTGACGGTTGGTGACTGGGGAGGCTTGAAGGGTCAGTTGCGTGTGCCTACGAGGCCGTTTCTGTTCCTGGAAAGCTTAACCAGTTACCTGGAGGGGGCCGTGACAGAGGTGGTTGAAAGGGGCGGTTGCGTGTGCCTTCGAGGCCGTTTCCAAACCGGACAGCTGCTTTCTGTCACTTTGGTGGTTGGTGACTGGGTTTACCGGAAGACATGGCACGCAACGGGGCGTAACCCACTCCGAAGGTGCTCCCATGTCACCCGAGGGTCCTTCTACGTGTCCTTCGGAAACCCGGGGGGCACTGTAGTTATTGGTGGGACAGCTGTGGTGGGGTGTGTTTGAAGGGTATGGGACCAAACCTCGCGTTTGGGTATCCGGAAAGCACCATCCACCACAGGCAGACCGTTGAAGGGAAGGCGAACTCAGTGAACTTCGGTTTGCTGCTCGCCCGAACTTCTTGTTAAGCCAGTGGGTAGGGGGCTCACATTGCACGGCTAAACCGGTCTGGGGAGACGGTCGCGGGCTGTTCACAGCCGTCTCCTCCTCTGGCGGGGGTTTGAGGGGCTCTTCGGAGCAAGCCGGGAGGTGCGTCAGTGGTCTATGCTTTTAGCGGTACCGCGGTGCCTCACTACCGGCCAGGAGGTTTAAACGCCGGAGTGGTTTTAGACGGTAGTTCTTTTGAGAGTCCGTCATACCTCCCATTGCACAGCCTTCCCCGGGCAGGGAGGATGCGTAAATGCATTTCCACTTCGTCAACAAAAAAAAAAAAAAAAAGGTTAGGTTAGGTTAGGTTAGGTTAGGTTAGGTTAGGTTAGGTTAGGTTAGGTTAGGTTAGGTTAGGTTAGGTTAGGTTAGGTTAGGTTAGGTTAGGTTAGGTTAGGTTAGGTTAGGTTAGGTTAGGTTAGGTTAGGTTAGGTTAGGTTAGGTTAGGTTAGGTTAGGTTAGGTTAGGTTAGGTTAGGTTAGGTTAGGTTAGGTTAGGTTAGGTTATGTTAGGTTAGGTTAGGTTAGGTTGGGGTGCAGGCCGGATTCCTCCACGTTGGCTTGGGTGTTGCAGTCTCTCTTGATCTCGATCCGGAGAGAACGCAGCATCTGGGCTGGTGCACCCTGGGCATTGGCTGAGACTTTTCCCCCTTGGGAATTCTTTCGGCCCATGGCTAATATCCGGCACGGGGGGGGGGGGGGGAAGGTGACAGGGGTTTCTTGAAGGGTAACGGTTGTGTACCGGCACCTCTGCCCCGGAAAGTTTCCTTCTGTCACCTGGGGGGGGATGGTGACGAGCAGCTTTTCTTCGGAAAAGTGGCCTCGTCACCATAGGGAGGCGGCGACAGAGGTCGTTGGAAGGGGCGGTTGCTGGGCCGCTTCCGCCCTGGACAGCTTCCTTCTGTGGCCCATTGACGGTTGGTGACTGGGGTAGCTTGAAGGGTCAGTTGCGTGTGCCCTCGAGGCCGTTTCTGTTCCTGGAAAGCTTAACCAGTTACCTGGAGGGGGCCGTGACAGAGGTGGTTGAAAGGGGCGGTTGCGTGTGCCTTTGAGGCCGTTTCCAAACCGGACAGCTGCTTTCTGTCACTTTGGTGGTTGGTGACTGGGCTTACCGAAAGACTGGGGCATGTTAACTCCGCTCTGCAACGGAGCACGAAGGTTCCGCTCTGCACCGGAGCATGACCCTGCTCAAGACGTACTCCCATGTCACCCGAGGGTCCTTCTACGTGTCTTTCGGAATCCCGGGGGGCACTGTAGTTATTGGTGGGACAGCTGTGGTGGGGTGTGTTTGAAGGGTATGGGGACCGACCCTTAGAGGTTGGGTATCCGGAAAGCACCATCCACCACAGGCAGACCGTGTAGGGCCAGTGGGTTGGGGGCCCACATTGCACGGCTTTACCGGTCTGGGGAGATGGTCGTGGGCTGCCGACCGCAGCCGTCTCCTCCTTTGGCGGAGAAGGTGGGGCTCTTCGGAGCAGGCCAGGAGGCGTGTCAGTGGGCAAAGCTTAATTGCGGTTCCGCGGCGCCTCACGACTGGCCAGGGGGGTAAACGCCGGAGTGGTTTTAGACGGTAGTTCTTTTGAGAGTCCGTCATACCTCCCATTGCACAGCCTTCCCCGGGCAGGGAGGATGCGTAAATGCATTTCCACTCCGTCATCATCAAAAAAAAAAAAAAAAAAAGGTTAGGTTAGGTTAGGTTAGGTTAGGTTAGGTTAGGTTAGGTTAGGTTAGGTTAGGTTAGGTTAGGTTAGGTTAGGTTAGGTTAGGTTAGGTTAGGTTAGGTTAGGTTAGGTTAGGTTAGGTTAGGTTAGGTTAGGTTAGGTTAGGTTGGGGTGGGGTGCAGGCCGGATTCCTCCACGTTGGCTTGGGTGTTGCAGTCTCTCTTGATCTCGATCCGGGGAGAACGCAGCATCTGGGCTGGTGCACCCTGGGCATTGGCTGAGACTTTTCCCACTTGGGAATTCTTTCGGCCCATGGCTAATATCCGGCAAGGGGGGGAGGGGAGGTGACAGGGGTTTCTTGAAGGGTTGCGGTTGTGTGGAGAGCACTTCTGCCCCGGAAAGTTTCCTTCTGTCACCTAGGGGGGGGATGGTGACGAGCCGCTTTTCCTCGGAAAAGTGGTTTTGTCACCATCCCGCCTCTTTTGAGGGCGGCGACAGAGGTTGTTGGAAGGGGCGGTTGCTGGGCCGCTTCCGCCCTGGACAGCTTCCTTCTGTGGCCCATTGACGGTTGGTGACTGGGGTAGCTTGAAGGGTCAGTTGCGTGTGCCTTCGAGGCCGTTTCTGTTCCTGGAAAGCTTAACCAGTTACCTGGAGGGGGCCGTGACAGAGGTGGTTGAAAGGGGCGGTTGCGTGTGCCTTTGAGGCCGTTTCCAAACCGGACAGCTGCTTTCTGTCACTTTGGTGGTTGGTGACTGGGCTTACCGAAAGACTGGGGCATGTTAACTCCGCTCTGCAACGGAGCACGAAGGTTCCGCTCTGCACCGGAGCATGACCCTGCTCAAGACGTACTCCCATGTCACCCGAGGGTCCTTCTACGTGTCTTTCGGAATCCCGGGGGGCACTGTAGTTATTGGTGGGACAGCTGTGGTGGGGTGTGTTTGAAGGGTATGGGGACCGACCCTTAGAGGTTGGGTATCCGGAAAGCACCATCCACCACAGGCAGACCGTGTAGGGCCAGTGGGTTGGGGGCCCACATTGCACGGCTTTACCGGTCTGGGGAGATGGTCGTGGGCTGCCGACCGCAGCCGTCTCCTCCTTTGGCGGAGAAGGTGGGGCTCTTCGGAGCAGGCCAGGAGGCGTGTCAGTGGGCAAAGCTTAATTGCGGTTCCGCGGCGCCTCACGACTGGCCAGGGGGGTAAACGCCGGAGTGGTTTTAGACGGTAGTTCTTTTGAGAGTCCGTCATACCTCCCATTGCACAGCCTTCCCCGGGCAGGGAGGATGCGTAAATGCATTTCCACTCCGTCATCAAAAAAAAAAAAAAAAAAAAAAGGTTAGGTTGGGGTGCAGGCCGGATTCCTCCACGTTGGCTTGGGTGTTGCAGTCTCTCTTGATCTCGATCCGGAGAGAACGCAGCATCTGGGCTGGTGCACCCTGGGCATTGGCTGAGACTTTTCCCACTTGGGAATTCTTTCGGCCCATGGCTAATATCCGGCAAGGGGGGGAGGGGAGGTGACAGGGGTTTCTTGAAGGGTTGCGGTTGTGTACCGGCACTTCTGCCCCGGAAAGTTTCCTTCTGTCACCTGGGGGGGGATGGTGACGAGCAGCTTTTCTTCGGAAAAGTGGCCTCGTCACCATAGGGAGGCGGCGACAGAGGTCGTTGGAAGGGGCGGTTGCTTTGGACCGTTTCCGCCCTGGACAGCTTCCTTCTGTGGCCCATTGACGGTTGGTGACTGGGGTAGCTTGAAGGGTCAGTTGCGTGTGCCTTCGAGGCCGTTTCTGTTCCTGGAAAGCTTAACCAGTTACCTGGAGGGGGCCGTGACAGAGGTGGTTGAAAGGGGCGGTTGCGTGTGCCTTCGAGGCCGTTTCCAAACCGGACAGCTGCTTTCTGTCACTTTGGTGGTTGGTGACTGGGCTTACCGAAAGACTGGGGCATGTTAACTCCGCTCTGCAACGGAGCACGAAGGTTCCGCTCTGCACCGGAGCATGACCCTGCTCAAGACGTACTCCCATGTCACCCGAGGGTCCTTCTACGTGTCTTTCGGAATCCCGGGGGGCACTGTAGTTATTGGTGGGACAGCTGTGGTGGGGTGTGTTTGAAGGGTATGGGGACCGACCCTAGAGGTTGGGTATCCGGAAAGCACCATCCACCACAGGCAGACCGTGTAGGGCCAGTGGGTTGGGGGCCCACATTGCACGGCTTTACCGGTCTGGGGAGATGGTCGTGGGCTGCTGACCGCAGCCGTCTCCTCCTTTGGCGGAGAAGGTGGGGCTCTTCGGAGCAGGCCAGGAGGCGTGTCAGTGGGCAAAGCTTAATTGCGGTTCCGCGGCGCCTCGCGACTGGCCAGGGGGGTAAACGCCGGAGTGGTTTTAGACGGTAGTTCTTTTGAGAGTCCGTCATACCTCCCATTGCACAGCCTTCCCCGGGCAGGGAGGATGCGTAAATGCATTTCCACTCCGTCATCAAAAAAAAAAAAAAAAAAAAAAAAAAAAAAAAAAAAAAAAAAAAAAAAAAAAAAGGTTAGGTTAGGTTAGGTTAGGTTAGGTTAGGTTAGGTTAGGTTAGGTTAGGTTAGGTTATCTCGGGGGGCACTGTAGTTATTGGTGGGACAGCTGTGGTGGGGTGTGTTTGAAGGGTATGGGACCAAACCTCGCGTTTGGGTATCCGGAAAGCACCATCCACCACAGGCAGACCGTTGAAGGGAAGGCGAACTCAGTGAACTTCGGTTTGCTGCTCGCCCGAACTTCTTGTTAAGCCAGTGGGTAGGGGGCTCACATTGCACGGCTAAACCGGTCTGGGGAGACGGTCGCGGGCTGTTCACAGCCGTCTCCTCCTCTGGCGGGGGTTTGAGGGGCTCTTCGGAGCAAGCCGGGAGGTGCGTCAGTGGTCTATGCTTTTAGCGGTACCGCGGTGCCTCACTACCGGCCAGGAGGTTTAAACGCCGGAGTGGTTTTAGACGGTAGTTCTTTTGAGAGTCCGTCATACCTCCCATTGCACAGCCTTCCCCAGGCAGGGAGGATGCGTAAATGCATTTCCACTTCGTCAACAAAAAAAAAAAAAAAAAAAAAAAAAAAAAAAAAAAGGTTAGGTTAGGTTAGGTTAGGTTAGGTTAGGTTAGGTTAGGTTAGGTTAGGTTAGGTTAGGTTAGGTTAGGTTAGGTTAGGTTAGGTTAGGTTAGGTTAGGTTAGGTTAGGTTAGGTTAGGTTAGGTTAGGTTAGGTTAGGTTAGGTTAGGTTAGGTTAGGTTACCATAGGGGCGGTCCTCGGGTCGTTTGACACCTGGTTGGGGAGGGCAGTCGGCGCTACGTCGTACCGGCTTGTGCAGGTATTGACCGGACACGGATGCTTCGGTCATTACCTGCACAAAATTGGGAGGGAGCCCGGCCCGCAGTGCCATGAGTGCGGCGATCCGGACGACACGGCTCAGCACACTCTCGAGGTGTGCAGCCGGTGGAGTGCGGAGCGCCGCACTATGGCGCTAGCCATCGGTCGACGGGACCTCTCCCTGCAAAGCGTTGTGTCTGCAATGCTGTGCAGCGACAGGTCCTGGAGGGCTGTGGCCTCCTTCTGCGAGTGTGTCATCTCGCAGAAGGAGGCCTCGGAGCGTGAGCGCGAGGATTCTCCTCTCGCGCATCCGCTCCGGCGTAGACGGCGGGGGTTGAGGCGGCGGCGTTTTGCCGCCCGCCTCAACCCTTAGTGACTGCGGGTGGGGGATGGGAGTCCCTCGCCCGCCGTAGGCTAGTCACTTGGCGGTCTGGGAGAGGGGCCAGGCGTGCTCGGCCTCTCTCTCCTTCGGCGCGGGTAGCCCCGGCAGGTGGCCGGGGCTGCCGGAAGGCGTCGTGGGCAGAGCTTCGGCGGTTCCACGGCGCCTTGCCTAACCGGCAGGAGGGTACGCCAGGGTGGTTTTAAGTGGGTTGCGCTCCCTTTCCCCCTCTCATTCGGAGGGGGGGCGGGGGGGTGAGTCCCACATATCCCCTCACTACTCCCATGGTGAGGGGAATGCATAAAGCATTTTCCACCCTGTCAAAAAAAAAAAAAAAAAAAAAAAAAAGGTTAGGTTAGGTTAGGTTAGGTTAGGTTAGGTTAGGTTGGGGTGCAGGCCGGATTCCTCCACGTTGGCTTGGGTGTTGCAGTCTCTCTTGATCTCGATCCGGAGAGAACGCAGCATCTGGGCTGGTGCACCCTGGGCATTGGCTGAGACTTTTCCCCCTTGGGAATTCTTTCGGCCCATGGCTAATATCCGGCACGGGGGGGGGGGGGGGAAGGTGACAGGGGTTTCTTGAAGGGTTGCGGTTGTGTACCGGCACTTCTGCCCCGGAAAGTTTCCTTCTGTCACCTGGGGGGGGATGGTGACGAGCAGCTTTTCTTCGGAAAAGTGGCCTCGTCACCATAGGGAGGCGGCGACAGAGGTCGTTGGAAGGGGCGGTTGCTGGGCCGCTTCCGCCCTGGACAGCTTCCTTCTGTGGCCCATTGACGGTTGGTGACTGGGGTAGCTTGAAGGGTCAGTTGCGTGTGCCTTCGAGGCCGTTTCTGTTCCTGGAAAGCTTAACCAGTTACCTGGAGGGGGCCGTGACAGAGGTGGTTGAAAGGGGCGGTTGCGTGTGCCTTTGAGGCCGTTTCCAAACCGGACAGCTGCTTTCTGTCACTTTGGTGGTTGGTGACTGGGCTTACCGAAAGACTGGGGCATGTTAACTCCGCTCTGCAACGGAGCACGAAGGTTCCGCTCTGCACCGGAGCATGACCCTGCTCAAGACGTACTCCCATGTCACCCGAGGGTCCTTCTACGTGTCTTTCGGAATCCCGGGGGGCACTGTAGTTATTGGTGGGACAGCTGTGGTGGGGTGTGTTTGAAGGATATGGGGACCGACCCTTAGAGGTTGGGTATCCGGAAAGCACCATCCACCACAGGCAGACCGTGTAGGGCCAGTGGGTTGGGGGCCCACATTGCACGGCTTTACCGGTCTGGGGAGATGGTCGTGGGCTGCCGACCGCAGCCGTCTCCTCCTTTGGCGGAGAAGGTGGGGCTCTTCGGAGCAGGCCAGGAGGCGTGTCAGTGGGCAAAGCTTAATTGCGGTTCCGCGGCGCCTCACGACTGGCCAGGGGGGTAAACGCCGGAGTGGTTTTAGACGGTAGTTCTTTTGAGAGTCCGTCATACCTCCCATTGCACAGCCTTCCCCGGGCAGGGAGGATGCGTAAATGCATTTCCACTCCGTCATCAAAAAAAAAAAAAAAAAAAAAAAAAAAAAAAAAAAAAAAAAAAAAAAAAAAAAAAAAAAAGGTTAGGTTAGGTTAGGTTAGGTTAGGTTAGGTTAGGTTAGGTTAGGTTAGGTTAGGTTAGGTTAGGTTAGGTTAGGTTAGGTTAGGTTAGGTTAGGTTAGGTTAGGTTAGGTTGGGGTGCAGGCCGGATTCCTCCACGTTGGCTTGGGTGTTGCAGTCTCTCTTGATCTCGATCCGGAGAGAACGCAGCATCTGGGCTGGTGCACCCTGGGCATTGGCTGAGACTTTTCCCCCTTGGGAATTCTTTCGGCCCATGGCTAATATCCGGCACGGGGGGGGGGGGGGGGAAGGTGACAGGGGTTTCTTGAAGGGTTGCGGTTGTGTACCGGCACTTCTGCCCCGGAAAGTTTCCTTCTGTCACCTGGGGGGGGATGGTGGCGAGCAGCTTTTCTTCGGAAAAGTGGCCTCGTCACCATAGGGAGGCGGCGACAGAGGTCGTTGGAAGGGGCGGTTGCTGGGCCGCTTCCGCCCTGGACAGCTTCCTTCTGTGGCCCATTGACGGTTGGTGACTGGGGTAGCTTGAAGGGTCAGTTGCGTGTGCCTTCGAGGCCGTTTCTGTTCCTGGAAAGCTTAACCAGTTACCTGGAGGGGGCCGTGACAGAGGTGGTTGAAAGGGGCGGTTGCGTGTGCCTTTGAGGCCGTTTCCAAACCGGACAGCTGCTTTCTGTCACTTTGGTGGTTGGTGACTGGGCTTACCGAAAGACTGGGGCATGTTAACTCCGCTCTGCAACGGAGCACGAAGGTTCCGCTCTGCACCGGAGCATGACCCTGCTCAAGACGTACTCCCATGTCACCCGAGGGTCCTTCTACGTGTCTTTCGGAATCCCGGGGGGCACTGTAGGTATTGGTGGGACAGCTGTGGTGGGGTGTGTTTGAAGGGTATGGGGACCGACCCTTAGAGGTTGGGTATCCGGAAAGCACCATCCACCACAGGCAGACCGTGTAGGGCCAGTGGGTTGGGGGCCCACATTGCACGGCTTTACCGGTCTGGGGAGATGGTCGTGGGCTGCTGACCGCAGCCGTCTCCTCCTTTGGCGGAGAAGGTGGGGCTCTTCGGAGCAGGCCAGGAGGCGTGTCAGTGGGCAAAGCTTAATTGCGGTTCCGCGGCGCCTCGCGACTGGCCAGGGGGGTAAACGCCGGAGTGGTTTTAGACGGTAGTTCTTTTGAGAGTCCGTCATACCTCCCATTGCACAGCCTTCCCCGGGCAGGGAGGATGCGTAAATGCATTTCCACTCCGTCATCAAAAAAAAAAAAAAAAAAAAAAAGGTTAGGTTAGGTTAGGTTAGGTTAGGTTAGGTTAGGTTAGGTTAGGTTAGGTTAGGTTAGGTTAGGTTAGGTTAGGTTAGGTTAGGTTAGGTTAGGTTAGGTTAGGTTAGGTTAGGTTAGGTTAGGTTAGGTTAGGTTAGGTGAGGTAAAATCTTGGGTGTTGATGGAACGATTTGCGGGTGATTTGGTGACGAAAGACTACATTTTTTTCTCATCTTGTTTCTCTCTTTCTTTCTCTCTTAGCTAGTAACGTTTTCTTATTTTTTAAAGTTTTCTATTTGCGGTTGGTTTTTTGTTCATTGGTTTCTATTGCTTTTTCTTCGTCAAATATAAAATTGTTGCCGATATCGTATCGAGCCCTTTTCAGGGCTAGAACATACCGGCAATCCCCGTCTTGACCGTACGGTTGGTCTTGTTACTTCCCTCTCGAAAGATTGGGAATTAGCGACCTCCGGGTTTCGGGGTTTTTTGGCGTTGATTTTCTGTATATATTTTCCTTTGTTTACATTTTTTCGTTTTAGTTTTGTCGGTGTTGCCAGCTGCCTTAATTGCCCAGTTTTTGGGTTGGGGTAGCGGCAACGGTCCCGCTAACTATAGCGTTGGTTTGGTTTTATTTTTTAGTGTAAGTAGCGAGATTTTTTATTTTTAAAATTTCGAGTATTTTGCTCGAAATTTGCGAAATAAAAGTCTCAATTTTGAGTTTGTAAAAATTATTTTATTAGGTTACGGTTGTTGTATCATAGTATAATTTTTATTAGCGGTAGTGTATATAATTGTGTATATTTTCTTGAAGGACTCATAATTTTCCGACTGCAAAGTCGGAAGTTATTAGCCTTTAAGTGTAGTGGGGGGTAGAGGGTTTTTGCGGTTGCAAACTTAAGGTTTTGTAAATTTTTTGTAAATTCTGTATTTTTGTAACCTTTTAACTTTTATTTGTTTTTATTTTTTAGTAGGATAGCTTTTGTTTTGTTCTATTTTTAAGTGTTTTTCCCGACTTCCTGCGACCCCGGGAAGTGGGTAAAAACTGCGGGGGAAAAATTTGTTTGGTTGCTATTTTTTTCCATCAGGCGCCAAACTCATTTTTGTATAGGAAAGTCTAAATCCGACTCGCACTTGACCGTTTTTATTTCGATTTTCGAGATAACTTCGGTCCTGCTGGTCGCATTTAGACTTAACTTTGTAGGTTGGTGTAAGGGGCCACTATGGCCTCGGACACCGAAAAATGGGGGGATCCACCGGAGGGGGAGGGAGAAAACCTCAGCTCTGGCTGTGAGTCGGACGACTCGCTGGTGGCTTTGAGGGTCCCTGCCTCCAAACGGAACCACGAGGACGACGAGGAGGGTGATTCGAGGCCCGGTTTTGGGCCCAAAATCAGCTCCTCACTTAGGGGTAAGCCCAAGGGGGCATACGCGGGGTTGGCTGCGGCAAGGGCCAAACTCAAAGACTTTGACCCTTATCGCTTCGAGGAAGAAGCGGATGCTGCCGTTGCCGCAGCATACCGGAAGGATTTCCCCGAGCTCCGTCCCAGAGGGGAAAAACAGGGGAAAAGGGGGGAGAAAGTGCGCTCGCGCTCGCGATCGCCGACCTCCCCTACAAGAGTCAGCCCATCGGAGTTCTTGCGCCTCACAGACCCGATCGAGGCAACCCGAGAAGCGGCAAGAGACATCCTGGAGGGTGCCAGGCGCTCCGGGCACCTGAAGGGAGGCATATGGGGCGTCATGAATCGGGCGTGTAGAGTTATCCTCGATTCGATGGACGATGTGGAGGCCGCCAAGTCGGAGAGCGAGGAGATCCGCATCCTCAAGGCGGACAACAAGAGGATGCGGGAGCAACTCGCTCAATGCTTGGGGGAGCTGAAGGCGCTCCGAACCGCCTTCTCGGAGCGGGAGATTCCGGCGCCTCCGGCCTCGCTGCCGGATCCGCCCGTGCAGTTTTCTGCTGCGGATCTGGCGGAGGCCATAGGGGCTCTCAAAAAGGACCTGTTCACCTCTTTGGGCGGCATGATTAATGCCCGCATCGAGGAGGTGAACAGGCGCCTGCCGCCGGAACCAATTCTCCGCCCCCCGCTGGCGGCTGATAGGAGGACAGGAGGACCGGCTCTGACAGCCATCCCCAAGGCGAGTACGGCTGTGCCAGGCCCCCTCAGGGTGGGGACCACTCAGCCTGAGGTAGGAGCAAGACTGGGGGACGGGAGGCCGCAAAAGGCCAAATCCACCAAAAAGGTGGCGGCCCCCTCCCGCCAGGCCCCAGTCCCGGCCCCACGAGCCGCCTCGACATCCGCTCGGTCGTCGGCTGAAAAACCAGGGCCTTCCGCCAAAATGCCGCGTCCACCCCAGGAAACCTGGGTGGACGTGGTGAGGAAGGCAAAGGGGAAGGGGAAGGCGAAGGCCCAGCCCGCCCCCTCGTCCAAAGCGCCCCAGGCGCCCCAAACAAGTAAGAAGGCGGTGCCTAAATTGAAGGCACTGGCCGTTCCGAAGACGGCGGCGGTGGTGGTTTCTCTGAAGAAGGAAGCCACCACCACCACCACGCTGCAGGCCACCATGGCCAGGGCCATCAATGCCCTGAGCCTGGAGGCTGTGGGCCTGCAGCATGTAAAAGTACGGTCCTCGATGACGGGGAACCGAATAATCGAGGTCCCCGGAGAGGACCAGGAAAATGCGGCCGACAATCTCGCAGCCAAGCTGCGAGAGATTGTCGGCGACGTGGCTGACGTGAGCCGCGTCACCAAGAAGGTCGGGCTCCAAATCGCCGGCTTGGACGAGTCGGCGACTAAGGAGTCCGTGGCGCTGGCTGTCGCCTCCGCGGGAGCCTGTGATGAGGCCCAAATCAAGGTAGGGGGCATTCGCCCCCTGTATGACGGCACTGGATCCGTCCTTATCCAGTGCCCTGTGCGGGTGGCCAAAGCCCTCTTAGAAAAAGGGCGAGTCAGAGTCGGCTGGGCCTCCGCCAGGGTCAACAGGATCGGACCAACACCCCTGCGTTGCTACAAATGCATGGGTGTTGGTCACACACGAGAGACGTGCCCCTCCAGCGTTGACCGGTCCAACGCTTGCTACCGATGCAGCAAGGAGGGGCACATGGCTAAGGAGTGCTGGGAGGAGAAAGCGTGGTGCGTGGTGTGCGCCCATGCCAAACTCCCGGCTGATCACTCCATGGGGGGGGACAGTTGTTTCCCCCCTCACACTAGAGGCAAGGACCTGAGGACGCGACCCCCCCCGTCGTCCTCAGCCTCCCCCCCAGGTAGAAGAAGCCGCCGGCCGGCAAGAAGAGGACAACCGCATGGACCTCTAAATGTCAGCACACCGACATCTAGAGGTCCTGCAGGTGAACGCCAACCACTCCGCCAGAGCTCAAGATCTGCTCATGCAGACCATGGCGGAGTGGGAAATTGGCGTTGCGGTTGTCGCGGAGCCATATTTCGTCCCTCCCCTACCTAATTGGGTAGGGGCTTCGGACGAAATGGTTGCCATCGTGGTGCCGGCGGTTGGGGACTTCCCCCCCCTGTCGAGGATCGAGGGTGGCCCGGGGTTCGTGGCGGCCAGGTGGGGGAGCGACACCGTTCTAGTAGCGGTGTATTTCTCCCCCAATAGGCCGCTGCGTGCGTTCGAGCAGTTCCTGGGGGTCCTGGGGGGGCTGGTCAGGAGGGCTGCCCCGAGACAGGTGATGGTCCTGGGGGACCTCAATGCCAAGAGCTCGGCATGGGGTTCCCCCATCACGGACCCGCGCGGGGCGGCTCTCACCGATTGGGTGGTGGCAACGGGACTGGAAATCCTGAACCAGGGCGACGCAAACACATGCGTGCGGCGGCAGGGGGGTTCGGTCGTGGACATAACGTTCGCGACCACTGCCATTGCCGCGCGCGTGGAAGAATGGCGCGTCCTGGAGGACGTGGAGACCCTCTCCGATCATTTGTACATCAGGATGAGGGTCTCTGCAGGAGGGGTCCAGCCACCGCCCATCCCGGGGAGGAGGGCGAACGGGGGCGGAGGGTTCCCAAAATGGTCCCTGTCCCAATTGGACAGGGCCATGGCGGACGAGGCGGCGATGGTGGAGGCCTGGTGCGCTGCCCCACCCGCCGCCCTCGGTGTCGAGGAGAGGGCGGTCCGGTTCCGCATCGCACTGCAGGCTGTGTGCGATGCGGCCATGCCCCGGACCAAGCGCCTCTTCGCCCGTAAGAGGGTGTACTGGTGGTCCGCAGAAATTGCGGGCCTGCGTACCACCAGCAACGCTGCCCGCCGGGCCTACCAGCACTGTAGGCGCCGGCGGCACACTACCGATGAAGAAGAGGGCCTCCACCGCACCCTCAAAGAGGCAAAGGGGGCCCTAAATACGGCTATTGCAAAGGCCAAGGATGAGGCGCATGTCTCATTCTTGGCCACCCTCGATAGGGACCCGTGGGGACGGCCCTACAGGGTGGTGCGTAACAAGATGCGCACCGCCCCCCCCATGGAGTCCCTCGAGCCCGCCCTACTGCAGAGGGTCGTCGAAGGGCTGTTCCCTCCAGCCCCCTCGATCACTCCCCCGGAAATGGCCGAGACCCGGGAGGAACGGGAGGACGAACTCGTAATCGCTCCTGTGAGCGACGACGAGTTCGAGCGGGTGCTGGATCGACTCCGGGGCTGCAAAAAAGCCCCGGGTCCAGACGGAGTCCCAGGCCGCGTCCTCCCGGTAGCCTTGAAACACCTCGGGAACCGCCTCAGGCAGATCATGGACGACTGCCTGAGGGAGGGAAAGTTCCCGAGGATATGGAAGGAGGGGAGGCTGTGCCTCCTCCGTAAAGAGGGTCGACCCCCCGATTGCCCGTCCGCATACCGCCCCATCGTGCTGCTGGACGAGGCCGGGAAAATGTTCGAACGCATCCTGGCCTCCCGAATCCTGCAGCACCTGGAGACCGCCGGCCCGAATGTCTCGGAAAGACAGTTCGGGTTCCGGGAGGGGCGGTCAACGCTCGACGCGTTGAAGTCCCTCAGGGACTTCTGCGAGTACGCGTCGAGCAGGGGTGAGGGTGTCGTCGCGGTGTCGTTGGACATCGCGAACGCGTTCGGCACCCTCCCCTACGAGGTGATTAGTGAGGCACTTCGGTATCACGAAGTGCCTCACTATCTTAGGCGGGTCATAGAGCACTACCTTACCGAGAGGGTAGTGCTCTATGAGGGTAAGGAGGGTCGACGAGGGGAGAGGGGAATGGCCTGCGGCGTGCCCCAGGGTTCCGTACTCGGTCCACTTCTTTGGAACCTGGGGTACGATTGGGCCATTAGGGGGGAGCTGCTTCCGCGCACACTCACCATCTGTTATGCGGACGACACGATGGTGGCTGCGCGCGGAAGCGACTTGAGGGAGACCTCAAGGAGGGCGGAGGTGGCGGCCGAGCTGGCGATCCATCGCATTGAGCGGCTCGGCCTAAAGGTGGCCCTCTCGAAGACGGAGGGTATTGTCTTCGGGGGGCGTGGGTGGCGGCTGCGGGCGGGCGCGGCGCTTACCCTCGGAGGGGAAGCGGTCCAGATAAAGCCCCATATCAAATATCTGGGGCTGGTACTGGACCGCAAATGGGACTTCGGGGAGCACTTCACCAGACTTGCTCCCCGAATCGTGGGCGCCGCCTCGGCGCTGGGCCGGCTACTGCCCAATGTGGGTGGGCCGGGCTCCTTATGCCGGCGTCTATACGCCGGCGTAACAAGGAGCATGGCCCTCTACGGGGCCCCAATCTGGGCGGACAAGCTGTCCGCCCGCAACAAGGCCCTGCTGCGGAGGCCGCAGAGGGTTGTGGCTCTCCGTATAGTGAGGGCCTACGTAACTGTGGCCCACGCGGCGGCCTGCCTCCTCGCCTGCACCCCGCCCTGGGAACTGGACGCAGAGGTGCAGGCGGAGACCTATAGGGTTAGGTCTAGGGCCCGGGCAAGGGGTGAACGCCCGGACCCTGAGGAGGTGGAGGAGACGCGCCGAATGGCGGAGCGTCGACTGCGGGACCGCTGGAAAACCGACTTGGAGGACTCCCCCTATGGTACCCGTACTATAGGGGCGATCCTCCCGTCGGTGGACCTTTGGTTAGAGAGGGCGGTCGGCGCAACGTCGTTCCGGCTTGTGCAGGTGATGACCGGACATGGGTGTTTCGGTCATTACCTGCACAAAATTGGGAGGGAGCCTACCCCGCAGTGCCATGAGTGCGGGGATCCGGACGACACGGCGCAGCACACCTTCGAGGTGTGCAGCCGTTGGAGTTCGGAGCGCGGCGCCATGGCACTCGCTATTCAGCGGGAGGACCTCTCGCTCTACAGCATTGTTGCGGCAATGCTCTGCAGCGAGAGGTCTTGGGAGGCTGTGGCCTCCTTTTGCGAGATGATCATCTCGCAAAAGGAGGCCGCGGAGCGGGAGCGCGAGGAGTCTCCTCTGGCGCATCCGCTCCGGCGCAGACGGCAGGGGTTGAGGCGGCGGCGTTTTGCTGCGCGCCTTAACCCTTAGTGGCTGCGGGTGGGGGATGGGAGTCCCTCGCCTGCCGTAGGCAAGCCACTCAGCGGTCTGGGAGGGGGGCCACGCGTGCTCGGCCCCTCTCCCCTTTTGGCGCGGGAAGCCCCAGCAATAGCTGGGGCCGCCGGTAGACGTCGTGGGGAATGCCTTCCGCGGGTTCCACGGCGTCCAACCAAACCGGTATGAGGGTACGCCAAGGTGTTTTTTTAGTGGGTAACACTCCCCTATCCCTTCTCGCTTGAGAAGGGGAGGGGATGTGAGTCCCACATACCCCCCCGCCACTCCCATGGCGGGGGAAATGCGTAACGCATTTTTCACCTTGTCAAAAAAAAAAAAAAAAAAAAAAAAAAAAAAAAAAAAAAAAAAAAAAAAAAAAAAGGTTAGGTTAGGTTAGGTTAGGTTAGGTTAGGTTAGGTTAGGTTAGGTTAGGTTAGGTTAGGTTAGGTTAGGTTAGGTTAGGTTAGGTTGGGGTGCAGGCCGGATTCCTCCACGTTGGCTTGGGTGTTGCAGTCTCTCTTGATCTCGATCCGGAGAGAACGCAGCATCTGGGCTGGTGCACCCTGGGCATCGGCTGAGACTTTCCCCTTTTTTGGGGGAATCTTTCAGCCCATGGCAAATATCCGGCACGGGGGGGGGGGGAGGTAGGTGACAAGTGACTTTTCGTCTGAAAACTCGCTTAGTCACCGCCACACTGGGGGGGAAATGGGTAGCTTAAGGTAGGTTAGGGGGTGGGCTCGGCGTGCACTTACAATGCCGTCGAGCACTTACCACCCAAAAACTAGGGGAGGCACGTCGACTCCTCTAGCCCCGTACTCTGGCGTCTTGCTTCAACGACCCCATCCAGCGACGTAATGGGTAGTTGCAAGATGCCGGAACGGAGGGCTTGCCTTCATTGGCCGGCCCGCGAGAAGGAAAACTCTATAAAACCCGACAGCATAGTCGTTAAAACCTGCAGATACCGAGCGACCTTTGCAGTATCTAGCTTTACCCCTGGGATGGGCGTCACCCGGGGGTGGACCTTGTATATCGACCCGTAATCGTGGGAACAAAATGGACAAATTTAAAACATACACATTTTCTGATGAAGAGGTAGATGATTATAGTAGTAGCGAAGAGGAGGGGCACTCGGAAACGAGTGTCCGAAATATCGAACAACGGCGTAAACGTCCATTAGTGGATACCGGAGACGATGATGAAACGCGTGCTGGCCCTGGGCCGAGTAAGCCGCTTTTAAAAAGAGGACGAGGCCGTCCCCCAACAACTGGGAAGTATGTTGGCCTAGCAAAGGCAAAGATGGCGTGGGTGGAGGCCGAGCGGGAGAAAATGATGCTTGAAGCAGAGTCTGAGCTCATTGCCTCAACCCGTCAACTAAGGAAAAATCTTGCTCCCTCGTCTCAGTTTACTGAGGCGACTGCTGATACAGGAAGCGCCGACTCACTTATAAAATTGGTGCAAGACAGTGTGGTCGCCATTCATAAGGTGGCCACTACATCCAAAAATCTAAAGGGGACATACGTCCGTGTCCTCAAAGATGCAGCTGATAATATTAAGGACGCATGTGAGGTCCTTAAGGTGCGCTGTGTCTCAGATGAGACGGTACGAATGCAGGCTGAAAACAAAAGACTGCAGGAGGAGATGGAGGGGCTCCGCAAGGAGCTGGCAGACCTCCGAACACAAATGGAGGAAGATAGGAGACAGCAAAAGGCGGTGGTAGGCCAGCCACCTCAAACAGCCTCTCCACCCAGGATTGACACCGAAGAACTGGTGCGCACCATCATGTGCCAAGTGGGTACCATGATCACCGCCCGGTTCGACGGTATACAGGACAGACTGCTCCCGGAGGTGCGCTTGCGACCCTCCCTGGCGGCAGATAGAAGGCTATCGGGATGTGTGGACGATTTTTCTGCAGCCGACGCGTCTTACAACCTGGAGCCTTGCACTGGTGAGAGTTCTATACCTCCCATGCAACCTCAAACGAAAGACACAGAGACAGTACGGAGCATGACCACAGAGTCAACACCTAAGGTATTGCACCAGGCCTACTCGACGGTAGTCAAAGAAAGCTCCAAAAATAAAAAGAGGTTAGGAAAGAAGAATGGTCAGGGCCCGCCTTCTTCCTCCGCCCCAGTTCCAAAGGCTACGCGACCGACGCAACGGATGACTCCAGAGCAAAGGAAGCAAAGAGGGAAGAAAAAGAAAAAGAGGAAGAGGAAGCGTAAACCGCGGATAGTCACCCCTCAAACCACAGCGGTGATAATCACTCTTAAGCCAGAGGCGTCACAGAAAGGGTTGACTTATAGGGACGTGATGTTAAAGGCAACGAAGTCTTTCACTCTAAGCGAGGTAGGCCTTGAACACGTCAAGGCTCGAAGCACTGCTAGCGGAGCCCGGTTAATAGAGGTGCCGGGTGCTGACAGTGGCTCAAAAGCGGATCAGTTGGCGGCTAAATTACGTAATGTCCTTAGTGACATAGCGGAGGTAGCACGACCACTGAAGACGGTCGCTCTGCGTGTGTCCGGCATGGACGAGTCCGTCGGGGCTAATGACGTGGCCGCTGCCATCTCGACAAAAACTGGGTGCCAGCCCGAACACGTAAAGGTAGGCAGCATACGCGCGGGGTCATTTGGTGTTGGCACCGCAGTGATAAAATGCCCGCCAGAATCTGCAAAGGTTTTGGCTGCGGCAGGAAGACTTTTAGTGGGCTGGTCATCAGCCCAGATCAAGCTGCTTGATCCCTTACCCATGCGCTGTTTTAAGTGCATGGGCTTAGGCCACGTTCGAGCGGCTTGCCCATCTCAAGTTGATCGTGGTTCAACTTGCTACCGATGTGGCGAAGAGGGACACATGTCTGCCAGCTGCAAGGCCAAACCGCATTGCGTGGTTTGCGCCCAAGCAAAGCGACGTGCAGAACATGTCATGGGCGGAAAACGCTGCAGGCCTCCTCGAAAGAGGAACAAGTCGGTGCCTCCACAAGGGGCTGCACCACAGGAGGCCCGCGCAAGTTCTCCAAGGGAGATGGAGTCTTAAGATCCACCCCTTATGAGAAACATGATGAAAGGAGCAGGGCGCAAGCCACAACTCTTTGTGAGACGCGGGCCGAGATGGGCGTCTGAAGCCTGCATTGCACAGTCTCATATGCCGACAGGGGTGTCATTCGATCTTGACACTCCCAGCCTATGGCTAGACGAGCCCCGGCTTTATGTCCAGGGCAGCTTTGGCCGTCGTTTTGGAAGAATTCATTTTGACTCCCACGGCGGCCATCACTAAGCGGTTGAGGACCAGCAGAGGGGTTTTAGTGGGTAGGCTTCCTGACCTTTGCCCGTTAGGGGAAAAGGTCGGGGGGAGAGTCCCACATAACCACCGCGTTCGCCCAAGCGCGGTGGTATGCGCAAAGCATTTCCCCTCTTAAAAAAAAAAAAAAAAAAAAAAAAAAAAAAAAAAAAAAAAAAAAGGTTAGGTTAGGTTAGGTTAGGTTAGGTTAGGTTAGGTTAGGTTAGGTTAGGTTTCTTCGGGGGGAGGGGATGGCGTCCACGTTGTGGATTGTCCATCCCTGTGGCGGGGGAAGCGGTCCAGGTGAAGGGTACGATAAAGTACCTTGGCCTCATCCTGGACCGGAGGTGGGATTTCGGGGAGCATTTCCGCCAACTTGCTCCCCGGGTGGTAGGCGCCGCGTCGGCCCTGGGCCGCATGTTGCCGAACGTGGGGGGGCCTCAAGCGCCATGCCGACGCCTGTTTGCAGGCGTAGTGCGTAGCATGGCGCTATACGGAGCGCCAATCTGGGCCGACAAGCTGTCGGCCAAGAATAAGGCGCTCCTAAGGAGGCCCCAAAGAGTGGTGGCCCTCCGAATAGTGAGGGCCTATGTGACGGTGGCACATGCGGCCGCGTGTGTCTTGGCCTGCACCCCGCCGTGGGAGCTAGATGCTCAGGTGCAGGCCGAGACATACCGGATGAGGGCCGGGTTCCGGGCGAGGAGACAGCGCCCGGACTCGGAGACGGTGGAGGGGGCCCGTCGAATGACGGAGCGGCGCCTGAGGGACCGGTGGAAAAGCGACCTGGAGGACTCCCCCTATGGACTCCGCACCATAGGGGCACTCCTCCCGTCGCTGGACCACTGGTTGGAGAGGAGGTACGGTACCGCCACGTACCGTCTTGTGCAGGTGATGACCGGGCACGGGTGCTTCGGCCATTACCTGCACAAGATTAGGAGAGAGCCCAGTCCGGTTTGCCACGAGTGCGGCGATCCGGACGACACGGCCCAGCACACCCTAGAGGTGTGCTCGAAGTGGGATCCGGAGCGCCGCGCTCTGGTTGCGGACACAGGGCTCTCCGATCTCTCACTGCACAGCGTCGTGTCGGCCATGCTGAGCAGTGAGAGATCGTGGTTGGCGGTCGTCTCCTTCTGCGAGAGCATTGTCTCGCAGAAGGAGGCGGCGGAGCGGGAGCGCGAGGAGGACGTGGATGCGCACCCGCTCCGGCGTAGACGTGTGGGGCGAAGGCGGAGGCAGTTTGCCACCCGCCTGAACCCCTAGTAGGACCGTGGGGATAGGGTCCCACACAAAGGTCCTACACGTCTGGGGGAGGGTTCGGCGTGTTAACTGAACCCTCCCTCCTTTGGCGCAGGTGCCCCAGCAACAGGCTGGGGCGGCTGGGGGGCACCCAGTGGTGAATAGTCATCAGCCCACGGTGCCCCCGTTAACAGCCTGTGGAGGTTAACACCGGTGAGGTTTTAGTGGGTAGGCTTCCCTCTTCCCCTTCGCTCTGAAGGGGGGGGGGGTTGAGAGTCCCACATAACCCTCCAATATGGTCGTCCCTAGACCGGAGGGTACGCGTAAATGCGTTTCCTCACCGTTAAAAAAAAAAAAAAAAAAAAAAAGGTTAGGTTAGGTTAGGTTAGGTTAGGTTAGGTTAGGTTAGGTTAGGTTAGGTTGGGGTGCAGGCCGGATTCCTCCACGTTGGCTTGGGTGTTGCAGTCTCTCTTGATCTCGATCCGGAGAGAACGCAGCATCTGGGCTGGTGCACCCTGGGCATTGGCTGAGACTTTTCCCACTTGGGAATTCTTTCGGCCCATGGCTAATATCCGGCAAGGGGGGGAGGGGAGGTGACAGGGGTTTCTTGAAGGGTTGCGGTTGTGTACCGGCACTTCTGCCCCGGAAAGTTTCCTTCTGTCACCTAGGGGGGGTATGGTGACGAGCCGCTTTTCCTCGGAAAAGTGGTGTCGTCACCATCCCGCCTCTTATGAGGGCGGCGACAGAGGTTGTTGGAAGGGGCGGTGGCGTGTGCCTTGAGGCCGCTTCCGTCCTGGACAGCTTCTCTCTGTTGCCTTTTTGACGGTTGGTGACTGGGGAGGCTTGAAGGGTCAGTTGCGTGTGCCTGCGAGGCCGTTTCTGTTCCTGGAAAGCTAAACCAGTTACCTGGAGGGGGCCGTGACAGAGGTGGTTGAAAGGGGCGGTTGCGTGTGCCTTCGAGGCCGTTTCCAAACCGGACAGCTGCTTTCTGTCACTTTGGTGGTTGGTGACTGGGTTTACCGGAAGACATGGCACGCAACGGGGCGTAACCCACTCTGAAGGTGCTCCCATGTCACCCGAGGGTCCTTCTACGTGTCTTTCGGAATCCCGGGGGGCACTGTAGTTATTGGTGGGACAGCTGTGGTGGGGTGTGTTTGAAGGGTATGGGACCAAACCTCGCGTTTGGGTATCCGGAAAGCACCATCCACCACAGGCAGACCGTTGAAGGGAAGGCGAACTCAGCGAACTTCGGTTTGCTGCTCGCCCGAACTTCTTGTTAAGCCAGTGGGTAGGGGGCTCACATTGCACGGCTAAACCGGTCTGGGGAGACGGTCGCGGGCTGTTCACAGCCGTCTCCTCCTCTGGCGGGGGTTTGAGGGGCTCTTCGGAGCAAGCCGGGAGGTGCGTCAGTGGTCTATGCTTTTAGCGGTACCGCGGTGCCTCACTACCGGCCAGGAGGTTTAAACGCCGGAGTGGTTTTAGACGGTATTTCTTTTGAGAGTCCGTCATACCTCCCATTGCACAGCCTTCCCCGGGCAGGGAGGATGCGTAAATGCATTTCCACTTCGTCAACAAAAAAAAAAAAAAAAAAAAAAGGTTAGGTTAGGTTAGGTTAGGTTAGGTTAGGTTAGGTTAGGTTAGGTTAGGTTAGGTTAGGTTAGGTTAGGTTAGGTTAGGTTAGGTTAGGTTAGGTTAGGTTAGGTTAGGTTAGGTTAGGTTAGGTTGGGGTGCAGGCCGGATTCCTCCACGTTGGCTTGGGTGTTGCAGTCTCTCTTGATCTCGATCCGGAGAGAACGCAGCATCTGGGCTGGTGCACCCTGGGCATTGGCTGAGACTTTTCCCCCTTGGGAATTCTTTCGGTCCATGGCTAATATCCGGCACGGGGGGGGGGGGGGGGGAAGGTGTCAGGGGTTTCTTGAAGGGTTGCGGTTGTGTACCGGCACTTCTGCCCCGGAAAGTTTCCTTCTGTCACCTGGGGGGGGATGGTGACGAGCAGCTTTTCTTCGGAAAAGTGGTTTCGTCACCATAGGGAGGCGGCGACAGAGGTCGTTGGAAGGGGCGGTTGCTTTGGACCGTTTCCGCCCTGGACAGCTTCCTTCTGTTGCCCATTGACGGTTGGTGACTGGGGTAGCTTGAAGGGTCAGTTGCGTGTGCCTTCGAGGCCGTTTCTGTTCCTGGAAAGCTTAACCAGTTACCTGGAGGGGGCCGTGACAGAGGTGGTTGAAAGGGGCGGTTGCGTGTGCCTTTGAGGCCGTTTCCAAACCGGACAGCTGCTTTCTGTCACTTTGGTGGTTGGTGACTGGGCTTACCGAAAGACTGGGGCATGTTAACTCCGCTCTGCAACGGAGCACGAAGGTTCCGCTCTGCACCGGAGCATGACCCTGCTCAAGACGTACTCCCATGTCACCCGAGGGTCCTTCTACGTGTCTTTCGGAATCCCGGGGGGCACTGTAGTTATTGGTGGGACAGCTGTGGTGGGGTGTGTTTGAAGGGTATGGGGACCGACCCTAGAGGTTGGGTATCCGGAAAGCACCATCCACCACAGGCAGACCGTGTAGGGCCAGTGGGTTGGGGGCCCACATTGCACGGCTTTACCGGTCTGGGGAGATGGTCGTGGGCTGCTGACCGCAGCCGTCTCCTCCTTTGGCGGAGAAGGTGGGGCTCTTCGGAGCAGGCCAGGAGGCGTGTCAGTGGGCAAAGCTTAATTGCGGTTCCGCGGCGCCTCGCGACTGGCCAGGGGGGTAAACGCCGGAGTGGTTTTAGACGGTAGTTCTTTTGAGAGTCCGTCATACCTCCCATTGCACAGCCTTCCCCGGGCAGGGAGGATGCGTAAATGCATTTCCACTCCGTCATCAAAAAAAAAAAAAAAAAAAAAAAGGTTAGGTTAGGTTAGGTTAGGTTAGGTTAGGTTAGGTTAGGTTAGGTTAGGTTAGGTTAGGTTAGGTTAGGTTAGGTTAGGTTAGGTTAGTTACTCCCCCTATGGAACCTACACTATAGGGGCACTCCTCCCGTCGCTTGAACACTGGGTCAAGCGCGCGCATGGTGCGATGACGTACCGTCTTGCGCAGGTAATGACCGGACATGGCTGTTTCGGCCATTACCTGCACAAGATTAATAGGGAGCCGAGTTCGATCTGCCACGAGTGTGGCGATCCAGATGACACGGCCCAGCACACCTTCGCGGTGTGCTCTCGGTGGGGCCCGGAGCGCCACACTATGGCCTCGGAAATTCGGGTGTCCGATCTCTCGCTGCACAGCGTGGTCTCGGCCATGCTGAGCAGTGACAGATCGTGGAAGGCGGTATCCTCCTTCTGCGAGAGCATTATCTCGCAGAAGGAGATAGCGGAGCGGGAGCGTGAGGACTCCCTCAACGCGCATCCACTCCGACGCAGGCGAAGAGGGCAAAGGCGCCGGCTATTTGCCGCTAACTTAAGCCCCCAGTAGGACTTGTGGGTAAGGGACCCACCGTTTGCGGTCCTACTTTGACGCAAGTGCCCAGGTGACTGTGGCGGCTGGGGGGCACCGAATGGTAGCATCATTTGGAACCCATGGCGCCCCCATTTTCAACGGCCTATGGAGTGCTAAGGCCGCTGGGGTTTTAGTGGGTATTCCGGCCATTGGTTGGTGAGTCCCACATAACCATCCCGGGTCTCCCTAGACCTGGGTGGTATGCGTAAAAGCATTTCCCCAGCGTAACAAAAAAAAAAAAAAAAAAAAAAAAAAAAAAAAAAAAAAAAAAAAAAAAAAAGGTTAGGTTAGGTTAGGTTAGGTTAGGTTAGGTTAGGTTAGGTTAGGTTAGGTTAGGTTAGGTTAGGTTAGGTTAGGTTAGGTTAGGTTAGGTTAGGTTAGGTTAGGTTAGGTTAGGTTAGGTTAGGTTAGGTTAGGTTAGGTTCGGACAACAAAAGGATGCGGGAGCAACTCGCTCTGAACTCGGCGGAGCTGAAGGCGCTCCGCATCGCCTTCAGCGAGCGGCAGATCCCGGCCGCCCCCCCTGTCGCTGCTGCCCTGCAGTTCGGGACCGCCGAGCTGACCGAGGCGATTGAAAGCATGAAGAGGGACCTGTTTCTTAGCCTGGGCAAGATGATAAGCGACAGGATGGAGGAGGTCAACAGGCGCCTCCCGGCGGAGCCCATCCTTCGCCCCCCGCTGGCACACGACAAGCGGGCTGCCAAGCCTGCCGTGTCGGCCCCCCCTCAGCGACAGGGGGCAGGTATTGCCCCGCCACCCCCGGCCCCGGTGGACCTCGAGCCGAAAGCCAGAGCCAGGCTAGGTGATGGGCGGGCCAACAAGAAGGCGGTGGCCCCAGCTCCCACTCCGGCCATCAAAAAAGCCGCCAAGGCCGCCAAGGCTGCCCCGGCCACGGAAGAGGGACCCGGCTCCTCGAGCCATATGCCACCTGCGCCCACACAAATGTCGTGGTCGCAGGTGGTTCGGAAGAAGGGTAAGGGCGCGGCCAAGCCCCCCCCTCCACCCCCTAAAGGGACCGGTAAGGCGGCGCACCGGCCGAGACCCGCCAAGTTGTCGGTCCCCAAGACGGCGGCGGTGGTGATCTCCCTAAAGAAGGGAGCCACCACCACCCTGCAGGCCACCATGGCTAAGGCCATTAATGGCCTTAGCCTGAGCGAGGTGGGCCTGCAGCACGTGCGGGTCAGGACCTCGATGACGGGCTCCCGGGTCATCGAGGTCCCCGGGGAGAAGGGCCACGAGGTGGCGGATACCCTTGCAGCCAAGCTGCAAGGGTTGGTGGGGGACGTGGCGGACGTCAGCCGCCCCGTCAAGATGGCCGGCGTCCAGATTTCCGGTCTGGATGAGTCGGCCACCAAGGAGACGGTGGCGCAGGCTGTTGCCGCGGCTGGGGCTTGCCAGCCTGAGCAGGTCAAGGTGGGGGCCGTCCGCGCCCTTTACGATGGCACTGGATCGGTCTTGATCCAGTGCCCCGTGCAGGCTGCGGTGACCCTTACCAAAGCCGGGAGGATCCTGGTGGGTTGGGCCTCCGCCAGGGTCACGGCGGTGGGGCCGACACCAATGCGGTGCTTCCGCTGCTATGGTGTCGGCCATTCGCGGGAGCTGTGCCCCTCCAAAGTTGACCGGAGCAATTTCTGCTTCCGGTGCAGCAAAGAGGGGCACAAAATGGCGGAGTGCTGGGAGAAGGCTTGGTGCGCCGTATGCCACCAGGCCAAACTCCCGGCAAACCACATGCTGGGGGGGAGGAAATGTTTCCCCCCCGCAACAAAAGGTCGACACCTGAGGCCGCAGCGTCCCCGCCCCCCCGTTGCTAATGAAAGTGGCCCCGCAGCGACCGCCGCCGGCCAGGCCCCCGAGGAGACCTGCATGGAGCTCTAAATGCCAGCACACCATTTAGAGCTCCTGCAGGCCAACGTCAACCACTGCGCCAGAGCACAAGACCTGCTCATGCAGGCAATGGCGGAGTGGTCGATTGACGTTGCGGTGGTCGCGGAACCCTACTTCGTCCCTCCCCTACCCAATTGGGTAGGGTCGACGGACGAGTGGGTTGCCGTGGCGGTGCCGGCGATCGGCGGCGGACCCCCTCTCGAGAGGATCGAGGGCGGCCCGGGGTATGTGGCGGCCGGATGGGGGAGCGACACCGTACTTGTTGCGGTGTACTTCTCCCCCAATAGGCCGCTGGCCGCCTTTGAGGCTTTCCTGGGGGTCCTGAGGGGGGTCGTGGAGAGGGCGGCCCCGCGCCATGTCATGGTCCTGGGGGACCTCAACGCCAAGAGTGCGGCGTGGGGATCCCCCATAACGGACGTGCGCGGGGAGGTGCTGACGGATTGGGTGGCGGCGGCGGGCCTGGTGGTCCTGAACCAGGGCAGCGCCAACACTTGCGTGCGGCGGCAGGGGGGGTCCATCGTGGACATCACGTTCGCGACCCCTGCCATTGCCGCGCGCCTCGCAGACTGGCGCGTCCTGGAGGACGTGGAGACCCTCTCCGATCACCTGTATATCAGGTTGAGGGTCTCCACAAGACCGGGCCAGCCGCCACCCAGTCCTCGGGGGGGGCGGGGAGGGGGGACGGAGGAGTTCCCCAAGTGGTCCCTGTCCCAACTGGACAGGGCCAAGGCGGACGAGGCGGCGATGGTGGAGGCTTGGTGTGCTGCCCCACCCGCCGCCTTGGGAGTGGAGGAGAGGGCGCGCCGGTTCCGCTCCGCACTGCAGGCCGTGTGCGGAGCGGCCATGCCCCGGGCGAAACGGCTCTTCGCCCGGAGGAAGGTCTACTGGTGGTCCGCCGAAATTGCGGCAGTGCGGACCACCAGTAACAGTGCCCGCCGCGCCTACCAACACTGTAGGCGCAGGCGGCACACTGCGGAGGAGGAGGAGAGGCTCTACGGGGCCCTCAAAGAAGCCAAGGGGGCCCTAACCCTGTCGATAGCAAAGGCCAAGGATGAGGCACACGCCTCATTCTTGGCCACGCTGGACAGGGATCCGTGGGGGCGGCCGTACAGGGTGGTGCGCAACAAAATGCGCACTGCCCCCCCCATGGACTCTCTAGAGCCTCCCCTCCTGAGGAGGGTCATCGAGGGGCTGTTTCCGGCAGCTCCCTCGATAACTCCCCCGGTGATGACCGAGCCACCGGGGGACTTGGAGGACCCACTCGAGCTCGCCATCGCACCGGTAAGCGATGACGAGTTCGAGAGGGCGGTGGATCGGCTCCGGGGCTGCAAGAAAGCCCCGGGGCCCGACGGAGTACCGGGCCGGGTACTCCCCATCGCCCTAAAACACCTCGGGGACCGACTCAGGCAGTTGATGGACGACTGCCTGAGGGAGGGACGGTTCCCGAGGGTGTGGAAGGAGGGGAGGCTCTGCCTCCTCCGGAAAGAGGGTCGACCCCCGGACTGTCCCTCCGCCTATCGCCCCATAGTGCTGCTGGATGAGGCCGGGAAGATGATGGAGAGAATCCTGGCCTCCAGGATCCAGCAGCATCTGGAGACTGCCGGCCCGAACGTCTCTGATAGACAGTTCGGGTTCAGAGAGGGGCGGTCTACGCTCGACGCGCTGAAGTCCCTTAGGGACTTCTGTGAGTACGCGTCGAGCAGAGGGGAGGGTGTCGTCGCGGTGTCCCTTGACATCGCAAACGCGTTTGGCACTCTCCCCTATGGGGTGATAAGGGAGGCACTTATTTACCACCAAGTGCCTCCCTACCTGCGGCGGGTCATAGAGCACTACCTGACCGAGAGGGTAGTGCTCTATGAGCAGAGGGACGGTCGACGGGGGTCGACGGCGATGGCCTGCGGCGTACCCCAAGGTTCCGTGCTCGGTCCGCTCTTATGGAACCTGGGGTACGATTGGGCCATCAGGGGGGAGTTGCTCCCACGGACGGCCACCATCTGCTACGCAGATGACACCATGGTGGCCGTGCGTGGGACCGACATGAGGGAGGTGCTGTGCCGGGCGGAAGCGGCGGCCGAGCTGACCATTTACCGGATTGGTCGGCTCGGCCTGAGGGTGGCGCTCCCGAAGACTGAGGCGATAGTCTTCGGGGGCCGGGGGTGGAGGCTGCCGGCGGGTTTGGCGCTCACCCTGGGGGGGGAGTCGGTCCCGATCAAGCCCCACATAAAATATTTGGGGCTTGTTCTGGACCGACGATGGAATTTCGGGGAGCATTTTTCGCAATTGGCTCCCCGAATTGTGGGCGCCGCGTCGGCACTGAGCCGGCTGCTGCCGAACGTGGGTGGGCCGGGCTCCTTGTGCCGCCGGCTGTATGCCGGCGTTACAAGGAGCATGGCTCTGTACGGGGCCCCCATCTGGGCGGACAAGCTGTCCGCCCGGAACAGGGCCCTGCTACAGAGGCCACAGCGGGTGGTGGCCCTCCGTATTGTGAGGGCCTACATGACGGTGGCCCACGCCGCGGCCTGCCTCCTCGCCTGCACCCCGCCCTGGGAGTTGGACGCAGAGGTGCAGGCGGAGACCTACGCAGTTAGGTCCAGGGCCCGGGCGAGAGGAGAACGCCCGGACCCTGAGGAGGTGGAGGAGACGCGCCGGATGACGGAGCGCCGACTGCGGGACAGGTGGAAAGCGGACCTGGAGGACTCCCCCTATGGGACTCGGACCATAGGGGCGGTCCTCGGGTCGTTTGACACCTGGTTGGGGAGGGCAGTCGGCGCTACGTCGTACCGGCTTGTGCAGGTATTGACCGGACACGGATGCTTCGGTCATTACCTGCACAAAATTGGGAGGGAGCCCGGCCCGCAGTGCCATGAGTGCGGCGATCCGGACGACACGGCTCAGCACACTCTCGAGGTGTGCAGCCGGTGGAGTGCGGAGCGCCGCACTATGGCGCTAGCCATCGGTCGACGGGACCTCTCCCTGCACAGCGTTGTGTCTGCAATGCTGTGCAGCGACAGGTCCTGGAGGGCTGTGGCCTCCTTCTGCGAGTGTGTCATCTCGCAGAAGGAGGCCTCGGAGCGTGAGCGCGAGGATTCTCCTCTCGCGCATCCGCTCCGGCGTAGACGGCGGGGGTTGAGGCGGCGGCGTTTTGCCGCCCGCCTCAACCCTTAGTGACTGCGGGTGGGGGATGGGAGTCCCTCGCCCGCCGTAGGCTAGTCACTTGGCGGTCTGGGAGAGGGGCCAGGCGTGCTCGGCCTCTCTCTCCTTCGGCGCGGGTAGCCCCGGCAGGTGGCCGGGGCTGCCGGAAGGCGTCGTGGGCAGAGCTTCGGCGGTTCCACGGCGCCTTGCCTAACCGGCAGGAGGGTACGCCAGGGTGGTTTTTAGTGGGTTGCGCTCCCTTTCCCCCTCTCATTCGGAGGGGGGGCGGGGGGGTGAGTCCCACATATCCCCTCACTACTCCCATGGTGAGGGGAATGCATAAAGCATTTTCCACCCTGTCAAAAAAAAAAAAAAAAAAAAAAAAAAAGGTTAGGTTAGGTTAGGTTGAGGTAAAATCTTGGGTGTTGATGGAACGATTTGCGGGTGATTTGGTGACGAAAGACTACATTTTTTTCTCATCTTGTTTCTCTCTTTCTTTCTCTCTTAGCTAGTAACGTTTTCTTATTTTTTAAACTTTTCTATTTGCGGTTGGTTTTTTGTTCATTGGTTTCTATTGCTTTTCTTCGTCAAATATAAAATTGTTGCCGATATCGTATCGAGCCCTTTTCAGGGCTAGAACATACCGGCAATCCCCGTCTTGACCGTACGGTTGGTCCCGTTACTTCCCTCTCGAAAGATTGGGAATTAGCGACCTCCGGGTTTCGGGGTTTTTTGGCGTTGATTTTCTGTATATATTTTCCTTTGTTTACATTTTTTCGTTTTAGTTTTGTCGGTGTTGCCAGCTGCCTTAATTGCCCAGTTTTTGGGTTGGGGTAGCGGCAACGGTCCCGCTAACTATAGCGTTGGTTTGGTTTTATTTTTTAGTGTAAGTAGCGAGATCTTTTATTTTTAAAATTTCGAGTATTTTGCTCGAAATTTGCGAAATAAAAGTCTCAATTTTGATTTTGTAAAAATTATTTTATTAGGTTGCGGTTTTTGTATCATAGTGTTATTTTTAGGAGTGTTAGTGTATATAATTGTGTACATATCCTTGAAGAATTCATAATTTTCCGACTGCAAAGTCGGAAGTTATCATTCTTTAAGTGTAGTGGGGAGTAGAAGGTTTTTAGGGTTACAAATTTAAGGTTTTGTAAAAATTTTGTAAATTCGGTATCTTTTGAACCTTTTAACTTTTATTTGTTTTTGTTATTTTGTAGGATAGGCTTTGTTTTATTCTATTTTTAAGTGTTTTTTCCGCTGTCCTGCGACCCCGGGAAGTGGGTTAAAACCGGGCGGGAAAAAATAGTGTGGTTGCTATTTTTTTCAATCAGGCGCAAAACTCACTTTAGTAGGGAAAAGTCTAAATTCGACTCGCACTTGACCGTTTTTATTTCGATTTTCGAAATAACTTCGGTCCTGCTGGTCGAATTTAGACCAACTTTGGTAGTCTGGTGTAAGGGGCCACTATGGCCTCGGACACCGAAAAATGGGGGGATCCACCGGAGGGCGAGGGAGAAAACTTCAGCTCTGGCTGTGAGTCGGATGACTCGCTAGTAGCTTTGAGGGTCCCTGCCTCCAAACGGAACCATGACGATGATGAGGAGGATGATTTGAGGCCCGCTTTCGGGCCCAAAGTCAACTCCTCACATAGGGGTAAGCCCAAGGGGGCATACGCGGGGTTGGCTGCGGCAAGGGCCAAACTCAAAGACCTTGACCCTTATCGCTTCGAGGATGAAGCAGATGCTGCCGTTGCCGCAGCATACCGGAAGGATTTCCCCGAGCTCCGTCCAAGAGGGGAAAATCAGGGGAAAGGGGGGAAAAAGGCGCGCTCGCGCTCGCGTTCGCCGACCTCCCCTACCAGAATGAGCCCTTCGGCGTTTCTGCGCCTCACGGATCCCATCGAGGCGACCCGAGAAGCAGCAAGAGACATCCTGGAGGGTGCCAGGCGCTCCGGGAACCTTAAGGGAGATATTTGGGGTGACATGAACCGAGCGTGTAAAATCATCCTCGATTCAATGGACGATGTGCAGGCCGCCAAGTCGGAGAGCGAGGAGATCCGCATCCTCAAGGCGGACAACAAGAGGATGCGGGAGCAACTCGCTCAATGCTTGGGGGAGCTGAAGGCGCTCCGAACCGCCTTCTCGGAGCGGGAGATTCCGGCACCTCCGACCTCGCTGCCGGATCCGCCCTTGCAGTTTTCTGCTGCGGATCTGGCGGAGGCCATCGGGGCTCTCAAAAAGGACCTGTTCACCTCTTTGGGCGGCATGATAAATGCCCGCATCGAGGAGGTGAACAGGCGCCTGCCGCCGGAACCTATTCTCCGCCCCCCACTGGCGGCTGACAGGAGGGCAGGAGGACCGGCTCTGACAGCCCCCCCCAAGGCGAGTACGGCTGTGCCAGCCCCCCTCAGGGTGAGGACCACTCAGCCTGAGATAGGAGCAAGACTGGGGGACGGGAGGCCGCAAAAGGCCAAATCTACCAAAAAGGTAGCGGCCCCCTCCCGCCAAGCCCCAGTCCCGGCCCCACGAGCCGCTTCGACAGCCGCTCGGTCGTCGGCCGAAAGACCAGGGCCTTCCGCCAAAATGCCGCGTCCACCCCAGGAAACCTGGGTGGACGTGGTGAGGAAGGCAAAGGGGAAGGGGAAGGCGAAGGCCCTGCCCGCCCCCTCGTCCAAAGCGCCCCAGGCGCCCCAAACGACTAAGAAGGCGGTGCCTAAATTGAAGGCACTGGCCGTTCCGAAGACGGCGGCGGTGGTGGTTTCTCTGAAGAAGGAAGCCACCACCACCACCACGCTGCAGGCCACCATGGCCAGGGCCATCAATGCCCTGAGCCTGGAGGCTGTGGGCCTGCAGCATGTAAAAGTACGGTCCTCGATGACGGGGAACCGAATAATCGAGGTCCCCGGAGAGGACCAGGAAAATGCGGCCGACAATCTCGCAGCCAAGCTGCGAGAGATTGTCGGCGACGTGGCTGACGTGAGCCGCGTCACCAAGAAGGTCGGGCTCCAAATCGCCGGCTTGGATGAGTCGGCGACTAAGGAATCCGTGGCGCTGGCGGTCGCCACTGAGGGAGCCTGTGATCAGGCCCAAATCAAGGTCGGGGGCATTCGCCCCCTGTATGACGGCACTGGATCCGTCCTTATTCAGTGCCCTGTGCGGGTGGCGAAAGCCCTCTTAGAGAAAGGGCGAGTCAGAGTCGGTTGGGCCTCCGCCAGGGTCAACAGGATCGGGCCAACACCCCTGCGGTGCTACAAATGCATGGGTGTTGGTCACACCCGAGAGACGTGCCCCTCCAGCGTTGACCGGTCCAACGCTTGCTACCGGTGCAGCAGGGAGGGGCACATGGCTAAGGAGTGCTGGGAGGAGAAAGCGTGGTGCGTGGTGTGCGCCCATGCCAAACTCCCGGCTGATCACTCCATGGGGGGGGACAGTTGTTTCCCGCCTCACACTAGAGGCAAGGACCTGAGGACGCGACCCCCCCCGTCGTCCTCAGCCTCCCCCACAGGTAGAAGAAGCCGCCGGCCGGCCCGAAGAGGACAACCGCATGGACCTCTAAATGTCAGCACACCGACATCTAGAGGTCCTGCAGGTGAACGCCAACCACTCCGCCAGAGCTCAAGATCTGCTCATGCAGACCATGGCGGAGTGGGAAATTGGCGTTGCGGTTGTCGCGGAGCCATATTTCGTCCCTCCCCTACCTAATTGGGTAGGGGCTTCGGACGAAATGGTTGCCATCGTGGTGCCGGCGGTTGGGGACTTCCCCCCCCTGTCGAGGATCGAGGGTGGCCCGGGGTTCGTGGCGGCCAGGTGGGGGAGCGACACCGTTCTAGTAGCGGTGTATTTCTCCCCCAATAGGCCGCTGCGTGCGTTCGAGCAGTTCCTGGGGGTCCTGGGGGGGGTGGTCAGGAGGGCTGCCCCGAGACAGGTGATGGTCCTGGGGGACCTCAATGCCAAGAGCTCGGCATGGGGTTCCCCCATCACGGACCCGCGTGGGGCGGCTCTCACGGATTGGGTGGTGGCAACGGGACTGGAAATCCTGAACCAGGGCGACGCAAACACATGCGTGCGGCGGCAGGGGGGTTCGGTCGTGGACATAACGTTCGCGACCACTGCCATTGCCGCACGCGTGGAAGAATGGCGCGTCCTGGAGGACGTGGAGACCCTCTCCGATCATTTGTACATCAGGATGAGGGTCTCCGCAGGAGGGGTCCAGCCACCGCCCATCCCGGGGAGGAGGGCGAACGGGGGCAGGAGGTTCCCAAAATGGTCCCTGTCCCAATTGGACAGGGCCATGGCGGACGAGGCGGCGATGGTGGAAGCCTGGTGCGCTGCCCCACCCGCCGCCCTCGGTGTTGAGGAAAGGGCGGTCCGGTTCCGCATCGCACTGCAGACGGTGTGCGATGCGGCCATGCCCCGGACCAAGCGCCTCTTCGCCCGCAAGAGGGTGTACTGGTGGTCCGCAGAAATTGCGGGCCTGCGTACCACCAGCAACGCCGCCCGCCGGGCCTACCAGCACTGTAGGCGCCGGCGGCACACTGCCGAGGAAGAAGAGGGCCTCCACCGCACCCTCAAAGAGGCAAAGGGGGCTCTCAATATGGCTATTGCCAAGGCCAAGGATGAGGCGCATGTCTCATTCTTGGCCACCCTCGATAGGGACCCGTGGGGACGGCCCTACAGGGTGGTGCGTAACAAGATGCGCACCGCCCCTCCCATGGAGTCCCTCGAGCCCGCCCTACTGCAGAGGGTCGTCGAAGGGCTGTTCCCTCCAGCCCCCTCGATCACTCCCCCGGAAATGGCCGAGACCCGGGAGGAACGGGAGGACGAACTCGTCGTCGCTCCTGTGAGCGATGACGAGTTCGAGCGGGTGCTGGATCGACTCCGGGGCTGCAAAAAAGCCCCGGGTCCAGACGGAGTCCCAGGCCGCGTCCTCCCGATAGCGTTGAAGCACCTCGGGAACCGCCTCAGGCAGATCATGGACGACTGCCTGAGGGAGGGAAGGTTCCCGAGGATATGGAAGGAGGGGAGGCTGTGCCTCCTCCGTAAAGAGGGTCGACCCCCCGACTGCCCGTCCGCATACCGCCCCATCGTGCTGCTGGACGAGGCCGGGAAAATGTTCGAACGCATCCTGGCCTCCCGGATCCTGCAGCACCTGGAGACCGCCGGCCCGAACGTCTCGGAAAGACAGTTCGGGTTCCGGGAGAGGCGGTCAACGCTCGACGCGCTGAAGTCCCTCAGGGACTTCTGCGAGTACGCGTCAAGCAGGGGTGAGGGTGTCGTCGCGGTGTCGTTGGACATCGCGAACGCATTCGGCACCCTCCCCTACGAGGTGATTAGAGAGGCACTTCGGTATCACGAAGTGCCTCACTATCTAAGGCGGGTCATAGAGCACTACCTTACCGAGAGGGTAGTGCTCTATGAGGGTAAGGAGGGTCGACGAGGGGAGAGGGGAATGGCCTGTGGCGTGCCCCAGGGTTCCGTACTCGGTCCACTTCTTTGGAACCTGGGGTACGATTGGGCCATTAGGGGGGAGCTGCTTCCGCGCACACTCACCATCTGTTATGCGGACGACACGATGGTGGCTGCGCGCGGAAGCGACATGAGGGAGACCTCAAGGAGGGCGGAGGTGGCGGCCGAGCTGGCGATTCATCGCATTGAGCGGCTCGGTCTAAAGGTGGCCCTCTCGAAGACGGAGAGTATAGTCTTCGGAGGGCGAGGGTGGCGGCTGCCGGCGGGCGCAGCGCTTACCCTCGGAGGAGAAGCGGTCCAAATAAAGCCCCACATCAAATATCTGGGGCTGGTTCTGGACCGCAAATGGGACTTCGGGGAGCACTTCACCAGACTTGCTCCCCGAATCGTGGGCGCCGCCTTGGCGCTGGGCCGGCTACTGCCCAATGTGGGTGGGCCGGGCTCCTTATGCCGGCGTCTATACGCCGGCGTAACAAGGAGCATGGCCCTATACGGGGCCCCAATCTGGGCGGACAAGCTGTCCGCCCGCAACAGAGCCCTGCTGCGGAGGCCGCAGAGGGTAGTGGCTCTCCGTATAGTGAGGGCCTACGTTACTGTGGCCCACGCGGCGGCTTGCCTCCTCGCCTGCACCCCGCCCTGGGAACTGGACGCAGAGGTGCAGGCGGAGACCTATAGGGTTAGGTCTAGGGCCCGGGCAAGGGGTGAACGCCCGGACCCTGAGGAGGTGGAGGAGACGCGCCGAATGACGGAGCGTCGACTGCGGGACCGCTGGAAAACCGACCTGGAGGACTCCCCCTATGGTACCCGTACTATAGGGGCGATCCTCCCGTCGGTGGACCTTTGGTTAGAGAGGGCAGTCGGCGCAACGTCGTTCCGGCTTGTGCAGGTGATGACCGGACATGGGTGCTTCGGTCATTACCTGCACAAAATTGGGAGGGAGCCTACCCCGCAGTGCCATGAGTGCGGCGATCCGGACGACACGGCTCAGCACACCTTTGAGGTGTGCAGCCGTTGGAGTTCGGAGCGCGGCGCCATGGCACTAGCTATTCAGCGGGAGGACCTCTCGCTCTACAGCATTGTCGCGGCAATGCTCTGCAGCGAGAGGTCTTGGGAGGCTGTGGCCTCCTTTTGCGAAACGATCATCTCGCAGAAGGAGGCCGCGGAGCGGGAGCGCGAGGAGTCTCCTCTGGCGCATCCGCTCCGGCGCAGACGGCAGGGGTTGAGGCGGCGGCGATTTGCTGCGCGCCTTAACCCTTAGTGGCTGCGGGTGGGGGATGGGAGTCCCTCGCCTGCCGTAGGCAAGCCACTCAGCGGTCTGGGAGGGGGGCCATGCGTGCTCGGCCCCTCTCCCCTTTTGGCGCGGGAAGCCCCAGCAATGGCTGGGGCCGCCGGTAGACGTCGTGGGGAATGCCTTCCGCGGGTTCCACGGCGTCCAACCAAACCGGTATGAGGGTACGCCAAGGTGTTTTTTAGTGGGTAACACTCCCCTATCCCTTCTCGCTCGGAGAAGGGGAGGGGATGTGAGTCCCACATACCCCCCCGCCACTCCCATGGCGGGGGAAATGCGTAACGCATTTTTCACCTTGTCAAAAAAAAAAAAAAAAAAAAAAAAAAAAAAAAAAAAAAAAAAAAAAAAAAAAAAAAAAAAAAAAAAAAAAAAAAAAAAAAGGTTAGGTTAGGTTAGGTTAGGTTAGGTTAGGTTAGGTTAGGTTAGGTTAGGTTAGGTTAGGTTAGGTTAGGTTAGGTTAGGTTAGGTTAGGTTAGGTTAGGTTAGGTTAGGTTAGGTTAGGTTAGGTTCACGATGGTGGCTGCGCGCGGAAGCGACATGAGGGAGACCTCAAGGAGGGCGGAGGTGGCGGCCGAGCTGGCGATCCATCGCATTGAGCGGCTCGGCCTAAAGGTGGCCCTCTCGAAGACGGAGGGTATTGTCTTCGGGGGGCGTGGGTGGCGGCTACGGGCGGGCGCGGCGCTTACCCTCGGAGGGGAAACGGTCCAGATAAAGCCCCATATCAAATATCTGGGGCTGGTACTGGACCGCAAATGGGACTTCGGGGAGCACTTCACCAGACTTGCTCCCCGAATCGTGGGCGCCGCCTCGGCGCTGGGCCGGCTACTGCCCAATGTGGGTGGGCCGGGCTCCTTATGCCGGCGTCTATACGCCGGCGTAACAAGGAGCATGGCCCTCTACGGGGCCCCAATCTGGGCGGACAAGCTGTCCGCCCGCAACAGGGCCCTGCTGCGGAGACCGCAGAGGGTTGTGGCTCTGCGCATAGTGAGGGCCTACGTAACTGTGGCCCACGCGGCGGCCTGCCTCCTCGCCTGCACCCCGCCCTGGGAACTGGACGCAGAGGTGCAGGCGGAGACCTATAGGGTTAGGTCTAGGGCCCGGGCAAGGGGTGAACGCCCGGACCCTGAGGAGGTGGAGGAGACGCGCCGAATGGCGGAGCGTCGACTGCGGGACCGCTGGAAAACCGACCTGGAGGACTCCCCCTATGGTACCCGTACTATAGGGGCGATCCTCCCGTCGGTGGACCTTTGGTTAGAGAGGGCAGTCGGCGCAACGTCGTTCCGGCTTGTGCAGGTGATGACCGGACACGGGTGCTTCGGTCATTACCTGCACAAAATTGGGAGGGAGCCTACCCCGCAGTGCCATGAGTGCGGGGATCCGGACGACACGGCTCAGCACACCTTCGAGGTGTGCAGCCGTTGGAGTTCGGAGCGCGGCGCCATGGCACTAGCAATTCAGCGGGAGGACCTCTCGCTCTACAGCATTGTTGCGGCAATGCTCAGCAGCGAGAGGTCTTGGGAGGCTGTGGCCTCCTTCTGCGAAACGATCATCTCGCAGAAGGAGGCCGCGGAGCGGGAGCGCGAGGAGTCTCCTCTTGCGCATCCGCTCCGGCGCAGACGGCAGGGGTTGAGGCGGCGGCGATTTGCTGCGCGCCTTAACCCTTAGTGGCTGCGGATGGGGGATGGGAGTCCCCCGCCTGCCGTAGGCAAGCCACTCAGCGGTCTGGGAGGGGGGCCACGCGTGCTCGGCCCCTCTCCCCTTTTGGCGCGGGAAGCCCCAGCAATGGCTGGGGCCGCCGGTAGACGTCGTGGGGAATGCCTTCCGCGGGTTCCACGGCGTCCGACCAAACCGGTATGAGGGTACGCCAAGGTGTTTTTTAGTGGGTAACACTCCCCTACCCCTTCTCGCTCGGAGAAGGGGAGGGGACGTGAGTCCCACATACCCCCCCGCCACTCCCATGGCGGGGGAAATGCGTAAGGCATTTTTCACCTTGTCAAAAAAAAAAAAAAAAAAAAAAAAAAAAAAAAAAAAAAAAAAAAAAAAAAAAAAAAAAGGTTAGGTTAGGTTAGGTTAGGTTAGGTTAGGTTAGGTTAGGTTAGGTTAGGTTAGGTTAGGTTAGGTTAGGTTAGGTTAGGTTAGGTTAGGTTAGGTTAGGTTAGGTTGGGGTGCAGGCCGGATTCCTCCACGTTGGCTTGGGTGTTGCAGTCTCTCTTGATCTCGATCCGGAGAGAACGCAGCATCTGGGCTGGTGCACCCTGGGCATTGGCTGAGACTTTTCCCTTGGGAATTCTTTCGGTCCATGGCTAATATCCGGCACGGGGGGGAGGGGGGGGAAGGTGACAGGGGTTTCTTGAAGGGTTGCGGTTGTGTACCGGCACTTCTGCCCCGGAAAGTTTCCTTCTGTCACCTGGGGGGGGATGGTGACGAGCAGCTTTTCTTCGGAAAAGTGGCCTCGTCACCATAGGGAGGCGGCGACAGAGGTCGTTGGAAGGGGCGGTTGCTGGGCCGCTTCCGCCCTGGACAGCTTCCTTCTGTGGCCCATTGACGGTTGGTGACTGGGGTAGCTTGAAGGGTCAGTTGCGTGTGCCTTCGAGGCCGTTTCTGTTCCTGGAAAGCTTAACCAGTTACCTGGAGGGGGCCGTGACAGAGGTGGTTGAAAGGGGCGGTTGCGTGTGCCTTTGAGGCCGTTTCCAAACCGGACAGCTGCTTTCTGTCACTTTGGTGGTTGGTGACTGGGCTTACCGAAAGACTGGGGCATGTTAACTCCGCTCTGCAACGGAGCACGAAGGTTCCGCTCTGCACCGGAGCATGACCCTGCTCAAGACGTACTCCCATGTCACCCGAGGGTCCTTCTACGTGTCTTTCGGAATCCCGGGGGGCACTGTAGTTATTGGTGGGACAGCTGTGGTGGGGTGTGTTTGAAGGGTATGGGGACCGACCCTTAGAGGTTGGGTATCCGGAAAGCACCATCCACCACAGGCAGACCGTGTAGGGCCAGTGGGTTGGGGGCCCACATTGCACGGCTTTACCGGTCTGGGGAGATGGTCGTGGGCTGCCGACCGCAGCCGTCTCCTCCTTTGGCGGAGAAGGTGGGGCTCTTCGGAGCAGGCCAGGAGGCGTGTCAGTGGGCAAAGCTTAATTGCGGTTCCGCGGCGCCTCACGACTGGCCAGGGGGGTAAACGCCGGAGTGGTTTTAGACGGTAGTTCTTTTGAGAGTCCGTCATACCTCCCATTGCACAGCCTTCCCCGGGCAGGGAGGATGCGTAAATGCATTTCCACTCCGTCATCAAAAAAAAAAAAAAAAAAAAAGGTTAGGTTAGGTTAGGTTAGGTTAGGTTAGGTTAGGTTAGGTTAGGTTAGGTTAGGTTAGGTTAGGTTAGGTTAGGTTAGGTTAGGTTAGGTTAGGTTAGGTTAGGTTAGGTTAGGTTAGGTTAGGTTAGGTTAGGTTAGGTTAGGTTAGGTTAGGTTAGGTTAGGTTAGGTTAGGTTAGGTTGAGGTAAAATCTTGGGTGTTGATGGAACGATTTGCGGGTGATTTGGTGACGAAAGACTACATTTTTTTCTCATCTTGTTTCTCTCTTTCTTTCTCTCTTAGCTAGTAACGTTTTCTTATTTTTTAAAGTTTTCTATTTGCGGTTGGTTTTTTGTTCATTGGTTTCTATTGCTTTTTCTTCGTCAAATATAAAATTGTTGCCGATATCGTATCGAGCCCTTTTCAGGGCTAGAACATACCGGCAATCCCCGTCTTGACCGTACGGTTGGTCTTGTTACTTCCCTCTCGAAAGATTGGGAATTAGCGACCTCCGGGTTTCGGGGTTTTTTGGCGTTGATTTTCTGTATATATTTTCCTTTGTTTACATTTTTTCGTTTTAGTTTTGTCGGTGTTGCCAGCTGCCTTAATTGCCCAGTTTTTGGGTTGGGGTAGCGGCAACGGTCCCGCTAACTATAGCGTTGGTTTGGTTTTATTTTTTAGTGTAAGTAGCGAGATCTTTTATTTTTAAAATTTCGAGTATTTTGCTCGAAATTTGCGAAATAAAAGTCTCAATTTTGAGTTTGTAAAAATTATTTTATTAGGTTACGGTTGTTGTATCATAGTATAATTTTTATTAGCGGTAGTGTATATAATTGTGTATATTTTCTTGAAGGACTCATAATTTTCCGACTGCAAAGTCGGAAGTTATTAGCCTTTAAGTGTAGTGGGGGGTAGAGGGTTTTTGCGGTTGCAAACTTAAGGTTTTGTAAATTTTTTGTAAATTCTGTAATTTTGTAACCTTTTAACTTTTATTTGTTTTTATTTTTTAGTAGGATAGCTTTTGTTTTGTTCTATTTTTAAGTGTTTTTCCCGACTTCCTGCGACCCCGGGAAGTGGGTAAAAACTGCGGGGGAAAAATTTGTTTGGTTGCTATTTTTTTCCATCAGGCGCCAAACTCATTTTTGTATAGGAAAGTCTAAATCCGACTCGCACTTGACCGTTTTTATTTCGATTTTCGAGATAACTTCGGTCCTGCTGGTCGCATTTAGACTTAACTTTGTAGGCTGGTGTAAGGGGCCACTATGGCCTCGGACACCGAAAAATGGGGGGATCCACCGGAGGGGGAGGGAGAAAACCTCAGCTCTGGCTGTGAGTCGGACGACTCGCTGGTGGCTTTGAGGGTCCCTGCCTCCAAACGGAACCACGAGGACGACGAGGAGGGTGATTCGAGGCCCGGTTTTGGGCCCAAAATCAGCTCCTCACTTAGGGGTAAGCCCAAGGGGGCATACGCGGGGTTAGCTGCGGCAAGGGCCAAACTCAAAGACTTTGACCCTTATCGCTTCGAGGAAGAAGCGGATGCTGCCGTTGCCGCAGCATACCGGAAGGATTTCCCCGAGCTCCGTCCCAGAGGGGAAAAACAGGGGAAAAGGGGGGAGAAAGTGCGCTCGCGCTCGCGATCGCCGACCTCCCCTACAAGAGTCAGCCCATCGGAGTTCTTGCGCCTCACAGACCCGATCGAGGCAACCCGAGAAGCGGCAAGAGACATCCTGGAGGGTGCCAGGCGCTCCGGGCACCTGAAGGGAGGCATATGGGGCGTCATGAATCGGGCGTGTAGAGTTATCCTCGATTCGATGGACGATGTGGAGGCCGCCAAGTCGGAGAGCGAGGAGATCCGCATCCTCAAGGCGGACAACAAGAGGATGCGGGAGCAACTCGCTCAATGCTTGGGGGAGCTGAAGGCGCTCCGAACCGCCTTCTCGGAGCGGGAGATTCCGGCGCCTCCGGCCTCGCTGCCGGATCCGCCCGTGCAGTTTTCTGCTGCGGATCTGGCGGAGGCCATAGGGGCTCTCAAAAAGGACCTGTTCACCTCTTTGGGCGGCATGATTAATGCCCGCATCGAGGAGGTGAACAGGCGCCTGCCGCCGGAACCAATTCTCCGCCCCCCGCTGGCGGCTGATAGGAGGACAGGAGGACCGGCTCTGACAGCCATCCCCAAGGCGAGTACGGCTGTGCCAGGCCCCCTCAGGGTGGGGACCACTCAGCCTGAGGTAGGAGCAAGACTGGGGGACGGGAGGCCGCAAAAGGCCAAATCCACCAAAAAGGTGGCGGCCCCCTCCCGCCAGGCCCCAGTCCCGGCCCCACGAGCCGCCTCGACATCCGCTCGGTCGTCGGCTGAAAAACCAGGGCCTTCCGCCAAAATGCCGCGTCCACCCCAGGAAACCTGGGTGGACGTGGTGAGGAAGGCAAAGGGGAAGGGGAAGGCGAAGGCCCAGCCCGCCCCCTCGTCCAAAGCGCCCCAGGCGCCCCAAACAAGTAAGAAGGCGGTGCCTAAATTGAAGGCACTGGCCGTTCCGAAGACGGCGGCGGTGGTGGTTTCTCTGAAGAAGGAAGCCACCACCACCACCACGCTGCAGGCCACCATGGCCAGGGCCATCAATGCCCTGAGCCTGGAGGCTGTAGGCCTGCAGCATGTAAAAGTACGGTCCTCGATGACGGGGAACCGAATAATCGAGGTCCCCGGAGAGGACCAGGAAAATGCGGCCGACAATCTCGCAGCCAAGCTGCGAGAGATTGTCGGCGACGTGGCTGACGTGAGCCGCGTCACCAAGAAGGTCGGGCTCCAAATCGCCGGCTTGGACGAGTCGGCGACTAAGGAGTCCGTGGCGCTGGCTGTCGCCTCCGCGGGAGCCTGTGATGAGGCCCAAATCAAGGTAGGGGGCATTCGCCCCCTGTATGACGGCACTGGATCCGTCCTTATCCAGTGCCCTGTGCGGGTGGCCAAAGCCCTCTTAGAAAAAGGGCGAGTCAGAGTCGGCTGGGCCTCCGCCAGGGTCAACAGGATCGGACCAACACCCCTGCGTTGCTACAAATGCATGGGTGTTGGTCACACACGAGAGACGTGCCCCTCCAGCGTTGACCGGTCCAACGCTTGCTACCGATGCAGCAAGGAGGGGCACATGGCTAAGGAGTGCTGGGAGGAGAAAGCGTGGTGCGTGGTGTGCGCCCATGCCAAACTCCCGGCTGATCACTCCATGGGGGGGGACAGTTGTTTCCCCCCTCACACTAGAGGCAAGGACCTGAGGACGCGACCCCCCCGTCGTCCTCAGCCTCCCCCCCAGGTAGAAGAAGCCGCCGGCCGGCAAGAAGAGGACAACCGCATGGACCTCTAAATGTCAGCACACCGACATCTAGAGGTCCTGCAGGTGAACGCCAACCACTCCGCCAGAGCTCAAGATCTGCTCATGCAGACCATGGCGGAGTGGGAAATTGGCGTTGCGGTTGTCGCGGAGCCATATTTCGTCCCTCCCCTACCTAATTGGGTAGGGGCTTCGGACGAAATGGTTGCCATCGTGGTGCCGGCGGTTGGGGACTTCCCCCCCCTGTCGAGGATCGAGGGTGGCCCGGGGTTCGTGGCGGCCAGGTGGGGGAGCGACACCGTTCTAGTAGCGGTGTATTTCTCCCCCAATAGGCCGCTGCGTGCGTTCGAGCAGTTCCTGGGGGTCCTGGGGGGGGTGGTCAGGAGGGCTGCCCCGAGACAGGTGATGGTCCTGGGGGACCTCAATGCCAAGAGCTCGGCATGGGGTTCCCCCATCACGGACCCGCGTGGGGCGGCTCTCACGGATTGGGTGGTGGCAACGGGACTGGAAATCCTGAACCAGGGCGACGCAAACACATGCGTGCGGCGGCAGGGGGGTTCGGTCGTGGACATAACGTTCGCGACCACTGCCATTGCCGCGCGCGTGGAAGAATGGCGCGTCCTGGAGGACGTGGAGACCCTCTCCGATCATTTGTACATCAGGATGAGGGTCTCCGCAGGAGGGGTCCAGCCACCGCCCATCCCGGGGAGGAGGGCGAACGGGGGCGGAGGGTTCCCAAAATGGTCCCTGTCCCAATTGGACAGGGCCATGGCGGACGAGGCGGCGATGGTGGAGGCCTGGTGCGCTGCCCCACCCGCCGCCCTCGGTGTTGAGGAAAGGGCGGTCCGGTTCCGCATCGCACTGCAGACGGTGTGCGATGCGGCCATGCCCCGGACCAAGCGCCTCTTCGCCCGCAAGAGGGTGTACTGGTGGTCCGTAGAAATTGCGGGCCTGCGTACCACCAGCAACGCCGCCCGTCGGGCCTACCAGCACTGTAGGCGCCGGCGGCACACTGCCGAGGAAGAAGAGGGCCTCCACCGCACCCTCAAAGAGGCAAAGGGGGCTCTCAATATGGCTATTGCCAAGGCCAAGGATGAGGCGCATGTCTCATTCTTGGCCACCCTCGATAGGGACCCGTGGGGACGGCCCTACAGGGTGGTGCGTAACAAGATGCGCACCGCCCCTCCTATGGAGTCCCTCGAGCCCGCCCTACTGCAGAGGGTCGTCGAAGGGCTGTTCCCTCCAGCCCCCTCGATCACTCCCCCGGAAATGGCCGAGACCCGGGAGGAATGGGAGGACGAACTCGTCGTCGCTCCTGTGAGCGATGACGAGTTCGAGCGGGTGCTGGATCGACTCCGGGGCTGCAAAAAAGCCCCGGGTCCAGACGGAGTCCCAGGCCGCGTCCTCCCGATAGCGTTGAAGCACCTCGGGAACCGCCTCAGGCAGATCATGGACGACTGCCTGAGGGAGGGAAGGTTCCCGAGGATATGGAAGGAGGGGAGGCTGTGCCTCCTCCGTAAAGAGGGTCGACCCCCCGACTGCCCGTCCGCATACCGCCCCATCGTGCTGCTGGACGAGGCCGGGAAAATGTTCGAACGCATCCTGGCCTCCCGGATCTTGCAGCACCTGGAGACCGCCGGCCCGAACGTCTCGGAAAGACAGTTCGGGTTCCGGGAGGGGCGGTCAACGCTCGACGCGCTGAAATCCCTCAGGGACTTCTGCGAGTACGCGTCGAGCAGGGGTGAGGGTGTCGTCGCGGTGTCGTTGGACATCGCGAACGCATTCGGCACCCTCCCCTACGAGGTGATTAGTGAGGCACTTCGGTATCACGAAGTGCCTCATTATTTAAGGCGGGTCATAGAGCACTACCTTACCGAGAGGGTAGTGCTCTATGAGGGTAAGGAGGGTCGACGAGGGGAGAGGGGAATGGCCTGCGGCGTGCCCCAGGGTTCCGTTCTCGGTCCACTTCTTTGGAACCTGGGGTACGATTGGGCCATTAGGGGGGAGCTGCTTCCGCGCACACTCACCATCTGTTATGCGGACGACACGATGGTGGCTGCGCGCGGAAGCGACATGAGGGAGACCTCAAGGAGGGCGGAGGTGGCGGCCGAGCTGGCGATCCATCGCATTGAGCGGCTCGGCCTAAAGGTGGCCCTCTCGAAGACGGAGGGTATTGTCTTCGGGGGGCGTGGGTGGCGGCTGCCGGCGGGCGCGGCGCTTACCCTCGGAGGGGAAGCGGTCCAGATAAAGCCCCACATCAAATATCTGGGGCTGGTACTGGACCGCAAATGGGACTTCGGGGAGCACTTCACCAGACTTGCTCCCCGAATCGTGGGCGCCGCCTCGGCGCTGGGCCGGCTACTGCCCAATGTGGGTGGGCCGGGCTCCTTATGCCGGCGTCTATACGCTGGCGTAACAAGGAGCATGGCCCTCTACGGGGCCCCAATCTGGGCGGACAAGCTGTCCGCCCGCAACAAGGCCCTGCTGCGGGGCCGCAGAGGGTTGTGGCCCTCCGTATAGTGAGGGCCTACGTTACTGTGGCCCACGCGGCGGCCTGCCTCCTCGCCTGCACCCCGCCCTGGGAACTGGACGCAGAGGTGCAGGCGGAGACCTATAGGGTTAGGTCTAGGGCCCGGGCAAGGGGTGAACGCCCGGACCCTGAGGAGGTAGAGGAGACGCGCCGAATGACGGAGCGTCGACTGCGGGACCGCTGGAAATCCGACCTGGAGGACTCTCCCTATGGTACCCGTACTATAGGGGCGATCCTCCCGTCGGTGGACCTTTGGTTAGAGAGGGCAGTCGGCGCAACGTCGTTCCGGCTTGTGCAGGTGATGACCGGACATGGGTGTTTCGGCCATTACCTGCACAAAATTGGGAGGGAGCCTACCCCGCAGTGCCATGAGTGCGGGGATCCGGACGACACGGCTCAGCACACCTTCGAGGTGTGCAGCCGTTGGAGTTCGGAGCGCGGCGCCATGGCACTCGCTATTCAGCGGGAGGACCTCTCGCTCTACAGCATTGTTGCGGCAATGCTCTGCAGCGAGAGGTCTTGGGAGGCTGTGGCCTCCTTCTGCGAAACGATCATGTCGCAGAAGGAGGCCGCGGAGCGGGAGCGCGAGGAGTCTCCTCTTGCGCATCCGCTCCGGCGCAGACGGCAGGGGTTGAGGCGGCGACGATTTGCTGCGCGCCTTAACCCTTAGTGGCTGCGGGCGGGGGATGGGAGTCCCCCGCCTGCCGTAGGCAAGCCACTCAGCGGTCTGGGAGGGGGGCCACGCGTGCTCGGCCCCTCTCCCCTTTTGGCGCGGGAAGCCCCAGCAATGGCTGGGGCCGCCGGTAGACGTCGTGGGGAATGCCTTCCGCGGGTTCCACGGCGTCCAACCAAACCGGTATGAGGGTACGCCAAGGTGTTTTTTAGTGGGTAACACTCCCCTACTCCTTCTCGCTCGGAGAAGGGGAGGGGACGTGAGTCCCACATACCCCCCCGCCACTCCCATGGCGGGGGAAATGCGTAACGCATTTTTCACCTTGTCAAAAAAAAAAAAAAAAAAAAAAAAAAAAAAAAAAAAAAAAAAAAAAAAAGGTTAGGTTAGGTTAGGTTAGGTTAGGTTAGGTTAGGTTAGGTTAGGTTAGGTTGAGGTAAAATCTTGGGTGTTGCTGAGTGGATTTTTGCGTTCTTCGGAGACAAAACATTACATTTTTTTCTCACGTCTTTCCAAATATCTTTTCTCTTTTATCTAGTATAGTTTCCTTATTTTCTTAATATTTCGTTTTGCGGTTGGTTTTTGTTTCTTTAGTTTTTGTATTTTTTCTGCGGCGAAAAAGTCTGTGTTGCCGATATCTTTTCGAGCCTTTTATAGGTTAGAAAAATACCGGCGATCGGCTTCTTTGCCGTACCGTTGGTCCGATAATTTTCTGAACCTTAGTTTAGAAAATTTCGGCCTCCTAGTTTTGTGTTTTTTAACGTTAATTTTTTGTAATTATTTTTGTTTGTTTACGTTTTTCTAAATTAGTTTTGTCGGTGTTGCCAGCTTCCTTAATTGCCCAGTTTTTGGGTTGGGGTAGCTGCAACGGTCCCGCTAACTATAGCGTTTGTTTAGTTTGGTTTTTGTTTCTAGGACGCGAACTTTGTATTTTTGAAAACTTCGAGTTTTTACTCGAGGTTTTCGGAAATCGGTTCCGTCTTTTTTGTGTTTGTCGGTGTTTTATATTTTTTGCATTTGCTGCAAAAATATAAAACCCCAAAATTAGTGTAGATTGTTTATTTTTGTAAATATTTTGTATATAGTCCTTAACTCTACGACTCCCAGTTCGGGAGTTATAGTCCTGTTAAGGTTCCGGGGGGGATAAGGTTTTTCGGTTTACCAACTTAAGGTTTTTCCGAAAGTTGGTAAATTCGATAACTTTTTACCTTTTTACCTTTTTATTATTTTTTGTGTTTAGTTTTAGGGGGGCAAGCAAGGACTACATTTTAGTCTTTGTTTGATCCTGCTAGGACTTTTGGAAGGGCGTCAAATCAGGGGACAAAGTTTTCCCCTGATTGCTATTTTTTAATTTCAGGCGCAAAATCTCTTTTACTATAGGAAAGTCGAAATCCGAGTCGCGCTTGACCGTTTTAAGTTAGGTTAGGTCCTAACTTGGGTCCTAGCGGTCGGATTTCGGCTTTTCTTGGTAGGGAGGTAGGGGGGGCCACCATGGCCTCACCTACGAAAAATCGCAGGGTTCCACCGAAGGGGGGGGGGGTTATCAACGACTCCGAATCCGAATCTGAGATTGACGATCTCGGATGGCTCGTGGGGGAGCACTCTGCTCCACAGCCCTCCAAGAGGGCCCTGGAGAACCAGGACGAGGAGGAGGAGGGGGAGGAAAGGCCCGTTAAAATTAACACGGCGTTTCGGGGGAAGCCCAAGGGGGCTTACTCTGGGCTGGCCGCAGCCAGACTGAGGGCCAAGCTGTACCAGCTTGAGCCCCAGTTTGAGGAGGTAGCTGATGCCGATCCTGCGGCCAGCTACAGGAGGGATTTCCCCGAACTCCGCCCCAGAGGGGGAAAGGGGGGAAAAAAGGGTAAGGCGGAGGGGGACCGGCGATCTCGGTCAGCCTCGCGCTCTCGCTCGGGCTCGCGCTCCCCGGAGCCCATGGACGGGCTAGAGGGTCAGAAGGCTGACCCAATTGATGCCACCCGCATGGCGGCGAGGGACATCCTGGAGGCGGCCAGGATATCCGGGAACATCAAGGGGGAGGTTCAAGGCCGCATGAACCGGGCCTGCCGCGCCATCCTGGGGATGATGGACGAGGTAGAGGCCTCCAGAACCGAGAGCGAGGAGATCCGCATCCTTAAAGCGGACAACAAAAGGATGCGGGAGCAACTCGCGCTCAACTCGGCGGAGCTGAAGGCACTCCGCATTGCCTTCAGCGAGCGGCAGATCCCGGCCGCCCCCCCCGTGTCTGCTGCCCTACAGTTCGGGACCGCAGAGCTGACCGAAGCAATAGAGGTCATGAAGCGGGACCTCTTCCTCAGCCTGGGACGCATGATCAGCGATAGGATGGAGGAGGTCAACAGGCGCCTCCCGGCGGAGCCCATCCTTCGCCCCCCGCTGGCACACGACAAGCGGGCTGCCAAGCCTGCCGTGTCGGCCCCCCCTCAGCGACAGGGGGCAGGTATTGCCCCGCCACCCCCGGCCCCGGTGGACCTCGAGCCGAAAGCCAGAGCCAGGCTAGGCGATGGGCGGGCAAACAAGAAGGCGGTGGCCCCAGTCCCAACCCCCGCCAACAAGAAGTCCGCCAAGGCCGCCAAGGCTGCCCCGGCCCCGGAGGAGGAGTCCGGCCCCTCGGGCCGTATGCCACCTGCGCCCACACAAATGTCGTGGTCGCAGGTGGTTCGGAAGAAGGGCAAGGGCGCGGCCAAGCCCCCCCCTCCAGCCCCTAAAGGGCCCGGGAAGACAGCGCACGGGCCCAGACCCGCAAAGCTGTCCGTCCCCAAGACGGCGGCGGTGGTGATCTCCCTCAAGAAGGGGGCCACCACCACCCTGCAGGCCACCATGGCTAAGGCCATTAATGGTCTTAGCCTGAGCGAGGTGGGCCTGCAGAGCGTGCGGGTCAGGACCTCGATGACGGGCTCCCGGGTCATCGAGGTCCCCGGGGAGAAGGGCCACGAGGTGGCGGATACCCTTGCGGCCAAGCTGCAAGGGTTGGTGGGGGACGTGGCGGACGTCAGCCGCCCTGTCAAGATGGCCGGCGTCCAGATCTCCGGATTGGACGAGTCGGCCACCAAGGACACGGTGGCGCAGGCTGTTGCCGCGGCGGGGGCGTGCCGGCCTGAGCAGGTCCGTGTGGGGGCCGTCCGCGCCCTTTACGATGGCACTGGATCAGTCTTGATCCAGTGCCCCGTGCAGGCTGCGGTGACCCTCACCAAGGCCGGGAGGATTCTGGTGGGATGGGCCTCCGCCAGGGTCACGGCGGTGGGGCCGACACCAATGCGGTGCTTCCGCTGCTATGGTGTCGGCCACTCGCGGGAGCTGTGCCCCTCTAAAGTTGACCGGAGCAATTTTTGCTTCCGGTGCAGCAAAGAGGGGCACAAAATGGCGGATTGCTGGGAGAAGGCTTGGTGCGCCGTATGCCACCAGGCCAAACTCCCGGCAAACCACATGCTGGGGGGAAGGAAATGTTTCCCCCCCGCAACAAAAGGTAGGGACCTGAGGCCGCAGCGTCCCCGCCCCGCCGTTGCTAATGAAAGCGCCCCCGCAGCGACCGCCGCGGCCCCCGAGGAGACCTGCATGGAGCTCTAAATGCCAGCACACCATTTGGAGCTCCTGCAGGCCAACGTCAACCACTCCGCCAGAGCACAAGACCTGCTGATGCAGGTAATGGCGGAGTGGTCGATTGACGTTGCGGTCGTCGCGGAACCCTACTTCGTCCCTCCCCTACCCAATTGGGTGGGGTCGACGGACGAGTGGGTTGCCGTGGCGGTGCCGGCGGTCGGCGACGGACCCCCCCTCGTGAGGATCGAGGGCGGCCCGGGGTATGTGGCGGCCGGATGGGGGAGCGACACCGTACTAGTTGCGGTGTACTTCTCCCCCAATAGGCCGCTGGCCGCCTTTGAGGCCTTCCTGGGGGTCCTAGAGGGGGTCGTGGCGAGGGCGGCCCCGCGCCAGGTAATGGTCCTGGGGGACCTCAACGCCAAGAGTGCGGCGTGGGGATCCCCCATAACGGACGTGCGCGGGGGCGTGCTGACGGATTGGGTGGCGGCGGCGGGCCTGGTGGTCCTGAACCAGGGCAGCGCCAACACTTGCGTGCGGCGGCAGGGGGGGTCTATCGTGGACATAACGTTCGCGACCCCTGCCATTGCCGCACGCCTCGCAGACTGGCGCGTCCTGGAGGACGTGGAGACCCTCTCCGATCACCTGTATATCAGGTTGAGGGTCTCCACAAGACCGGGCCAGCTGCCACCCAGTCCTCGGGGGGGGCGGGGAGGGGGGACGGAGGAGTTCCCCAAGTGGTCCCTGTCCCAGCTGGACAGGGCCAAGGCGGACGAGGCGGCGATGGTGGAGGCTTGGTGTGCTGCCCCACCCGCCGCCTTGGGAGTGGAGGAGAGGGCGCGCCGGTTCCGCTCCGCACTGCAGGCCGTGTGCGGAGCGGCCATGCCCCGGGCGAAACGGCTCTTCGCCCGGAGGAAGGTCTACTGGTGGTCCGCCGAAATTGCGGCAGTGCGGACCACCAGTAACAGTGCCCGCCGCGCCTACCAACATTGCAGGCGCAGGCGGCACACTGCGGAGGAGGAGGAGAGGCTCTACGGGGCCCTCAAAGAAGCCAAGGGGGCCCTAACCCTGTCCATAGCAAAGGCCAAGGATGAGGCACACGCCTCATTCTTGGCCACGCTGGACAGGGATCCGTGGGGGCGGCCGTACAGGGTGGTGCGCAATAAAATGCGCACTGCCCCCCCCATGGACTCCCTAGAGCCTCCCCTCCTGAGGAGGGTCATCGAGGGGCTGTTTCCGGCAGCTCCCTCGATAACTCCCCCGGTGATGACCGAGCCACCGGGGGACTTGGAGGACCCACTCGAACTCGCCATCGCACCGGTAAGCGACGACGAGTTCGAGAGGGCGGTGGACCGGCTCCGGGGCTGCAAGAAAGCCCCGGGGCCCGACGGAGTACCGGGCCGGGTACTCCCCATCGCCCTAAAACACCTCGGGGACCGACTCAGGCAGTTGATGGACGACTGCCTGAGGGAGGGACGGTTCCCGAGGGTGTGGAAGGAGGGGAGGCTTTGCCTCCTACGGAAAGAGGGTCGACCCCCGGACTGTCCCTCCGCCTATCGCCCCATAGTGCTGCTGGATGAGGCCGGGAAGATGATGGAGAGAATCCTGGCCTCCAGGATCCAGCAGCACCTGGAGACCGCCGGCCCGAACGTCTCCCATAGACAGTTCGGGTTCAGAGAGGGGCGGTCTACGCTCGACGCGCTGAAGTCCCTTAGGGACTTCTGTGAGTACGCGTCGAGCAGAGGGGAGGGTGTCGTCGCGGTGTCCCTTGACATCGCAAACGCGTTTGGCACTCTCCCCTATGGGGTGATAAGGGAGGCACTTATTTACCACCAAGTGCCTCTCTACCTGCGGCGGGTCATAGAGCACTACCTGACCGAGAGGGTAGTGCTCTATGAGCAGAGGGACGGTCGACGGGGGTCGACGGCGATGGCCTGTGGCGTACCCCAAGGTTCCGTGCTCGGTCCGCTCTTATGGAACCTGGGGTACGATTGGGCCATCAGGGGGGAGTTGCTGCCACGGACGGCCACCATCTGCTACGCAGATGACACCATGGTGGCCGTGCGTGGGACCGACATGAGGGAGGTGCTGTGCCGGGCGGAAGCGGCGGCCGAGCTGACCATTTACCGGATTGGTCGGCTCGGCCTGAGGGTGGCGCTCCCGAAGACTGAGGCGATAGTCTTCGGGGGCCGGGGGTGGAGGCTGCCGGCGGGCTTGGCGCTCACCCTGGGGGGGGAGTCGGTCCCGATCAAGCCCCACATAAAATATTTGGGGCTTGTTCTGGACCGACGATGGAACTTCGGGGAGCACTTTACACAGTTAGCTCCCCGAATTGTGGGCGCCGCGTCGGCACTGAGCCGGCTGCTGCCGAACGTGGGTGGGCCGGGCTCCTTGTGCCGCCGGCTGTATGCCGGCGTTACGAGGAGCATGGCTCTGTACGGGGCCCCCATCTGGGCGGACAAGCTGTCCGCCCGGAACAGGGCCCTGCTGCAGAGGCCACAGCGGGTGGTGGCCCTCCGAATTGTGAGGGCCTACATGACGGTGGCCCACGCCGCGGCCTGCCTCCTCGCCTGCACCCCGCCCTGGGAGTTGGACGCAGAGGTGCAGGCGGAGACCTACGCAGTTAGGTCTAGGGCCCGGGCGAGAGGAGAACGCCCGGACCCTGAGGAGGTGGAGGAGACGCGCCGGATGACGGAGCGCCGACTGCGGGACAGGTGGAAAGCGGACCTGGAGGATTCCCCCTATGGGACTCGGACCATAGGGGCGATCCTCGGGTCGTTTGACACCTGGTTGGGGAGGGCAGTCGGCGCTACGTCGTACCGGCTTGTGCAGGTATTGACCGGACACGGATGCTTCGGTCATTACCTGCACAAAATTGGGAGGGAGCCCGGCCCGCAGTGCCATGAGTGCGGCGATCCGGACGACACGGCTCAGCACACTCTCGAGGTGTGCAGCCGGTGGAGTGCGGAGCGCCGCACTATGGCGCTAGCCATCGGTCGACGGGACCTCTCCCTGCACAGCGTTGTGTCTGCAATGCTGTGCAGCGACAGGTCCTGGAGGGCTGTGGCCTCCTTCTGCGAGTGTGTCATCTCGCAGAAGGAGGCCTCGGAGCGTGAGCGCGAGGACTCTCCTCTCGCGCATCCGCTCCGGCGTAGACGGCGGGGGGTGAGGCGGCGGCGTTTTGCCGCCCGCCTCAACCCTTAGTGACTGCGGGTGGGGGATGGGAGTCCCCCGCCCGCCGCAGGCTAGTCACTTGGCGGTCTGGGAGAGGGGCCAGGCGTGCTCGGCCTCTCTCTCCTTCGGCGCGGGTAGCCCCGGCAGACGGCCGGGGCTGCCGGAAGGCGTCGTGGGCAGAGCTTCGGCGGTTCCACGGCGCCTTGCCAAACCGGCAGGAGGGTACGCCAGGGTGGTTTTTAGTGGGTTGCGCCCCCTTTCCCCCTCTCATTCTGAGGGGGGGGCGGGGGGTGAGTCCCACATATCCCCTCACTACTCCCATGGTGAGGGGAATGCATAAAGCATTTTCCACCCTGACAAAAAAAAAAAAAAAAAAAAAAAAAAAAAAAAAAAAAAAAAAAGGTTAGGTTAGGTTAGGTTAGGTTAGGTTAGGTTAGGTTAGGTTAGGTTAGGTTAGGTTAGGTTAGGTTAGGTTAGGTTAGGTTAGGTTAGGTTAGGTTAGGTTAGGTTAGGTTAGGTTAGGTTAGGTTAGGTTAGGTTAGGTTAGGTTAGGTTAGGTTAGGTTAGGTTAGGTTAGGTTAGGTTAGGTTAGGTTAGGTTAGGTTAGGTTAGGTTAGGTTAGGTTAGGTTAGGTTAGGTTAGGTTAGGTTGAGGTAAAATCTTGGGTGTTGATGGAACGATTTGCGGGTGATTTGGTGACGAAAGACTACATTTTTTTCTCATCTTGTTTCTCTCTTTCTTTCTCTCTTAGCTAGTAACGTTTTCTTATTTTTTAAAGTTTTCTATTTGCGGTTGGTTTTTTGTTCATTGGTTTCTATTGCTTTTTCTTCGTCAAATATAAAATTGTTGCCGATATCGTATCGAGCCCTTTTCAGGGCTAGAACATACCGGCAATCCCCGTCTTGACCGTACGGTTGGTCTTGTTACTTCCCTCTCGAAAGATTGGGAATTAGCGACCTCCGGGTTTCGGGGTTTTTTGGCGTTGATTTTCTGTATATATTTTCCTTTGTTTACATTTTTTCGTTTTAGTTTTGTCGGTGTTGCCAGCTGCCTTAATTGCCCAGTTTTTGGGTTGGGGTAGCGGCAACGGTCCCGCTAACTATAGCGTTGGTTTGGTTTTATTTTTTAGTGTAAGTAGCGAGATCTTTTATTTTTAAAATTTCGAGTATTTTGCTCGAAATTTGCGAAATAAAAGTCTCAATTTTGAGTTTGTAAAAATTATTTTATTAGGTTACGGTTGTTGTATCATAGTATAATTTTTATTAGCGGTAGTGTATATAATTGTGTATATTTTCTTGAAGGACTCATAATTTTCCGACTGCAAAGTCGGAAGTTATTAGCCTTTAAGTGTAGTGGGGGGTAGAGGGTTTTTGCGGTTGCAAACTTAAGGTTTTGTAAATTTTTTGTAAATTCTGTATTTTTGTAACCTTTTAACTTTTATTTGTTTTTATTTTTTAGTAGGATAGCTTTTGTTTTGTTCTATTTTTAAGTGTTTTTCCCGACTTCCTGCGACCCCGGGAAGTGGGTAAAAACTGCGGGGGAAAAATTTGTTTGGTTGCTATTTTTTTCCATCAGGCGCCAAACTCATTTTTGTATAGGAAAGTCTAAATCCGACTCGCACTTGACCGTTTTTATTTCGATTTTCGAGATAACTTCGGTCCTGCTGGTCGCATTTAGACTTAACTTTGTAGGTTGGTGTAAGGGGCCACTATGGCCTCGGACACCGAAAAATGGGGGGATCCACCGGAGGGGGAGGGAGAAAACCTCAGCTCTGGCTGTGAGTCGGACGACTCGCTGGTGGCTTTGAGGGTCCCTGCCTCCAAACGGAACCACGAGGACGACGAGGAGGGTGATTCGAGGCCCGGTTTTGGGCCCAAAATCAGCTCCTCACTTAGGGGTAAGCCCAAGGGGGCATACGCGGGGTTGGCTGCGGCAAGGGCCAAACTCAAAGACTTTGACCCTTATCGCTTCGAGGAAGAAGCGGATGCTGCCGTTGCCGCAGCATACCGGAAGGATTTCCCCGAGCTCCGTCCCAGAGGGGAAAAACAGGGGAAAAGGGGGGAGAAAGTGCGCTCGCGCTCGCGATCGCCGACCTCCCCTACAAGAGTCAGCCCATCGGAGTTCTTGCGCCTCACAGACCCGATCGAGGCAACCCGAGAAGCGGCAAGAGACATCCTGGAGGGTGCCAGGCGCTCCGGGCACCTGAAGGGAGGCATATGGGGCGTCATGAATCGGGCGTGTAGAGTTATCCTCGATTCGATGGACGATGTGGAGGCCGCCAAGTCGGAGAGCGAGGAGATCCGCATCCTCAAGGCGGACAACAAGAGGATGCGGGAGCAACTCGCTCAATGCTTGGGGGAGCTGAAGGCGCTCCGAACCGCCTTCTCGGAGCGGGAGATTCCGGCGCCTCCGGCCTCGCTGCCGGATCCGCCCGTGCAGTTTTCTGCTGCGGATCTGGCGGAGGCCATAGGGGCTCTCAAAAAGGACCTGTTCACCTCTTTGGGCGGCATGATTAATGCCCGCATCGAGGAGGTGAACAGGCGCCTGCCGCCGGAACCAATTCTCCGCCCCCCGCTGGCGGCTGATAGGAGGACAGGAGGACCGGCTCTGACAGCCATCCCCAAGGCGAGTACGGCTGTGCCAGGCCCCCTCAGGGTGGGGACCACTCAGCCTGAGGTAGGAGCAAGACTGGGGGACGGGAGGCCGCAAAAGGCCAAATCCACCAAAAAGGTGGCGGCCCCCTCCCGCCAGGCCCCAGTCCCGGCCCCACGAGCCGCCTCGACATCCGCTCGGTCGTCGGCTGAAAAACCAGGGCCTTCCGCCAAAATGCCGCGTCCACCCCAGGAAACCTGGGTGGACGTGGTGAGGAAGGCAAAGGGGAAGGGGAAGGCGAAGGCCCAGCCCGCCCCCTCGTCCAAAGCGCCCCAGGCGCCCCAAACAAGTAAGAAGGCGGTGCCTAAATTGAAGGCACTGGCCGTTCCGAAGACGGCGGCGGTGGTGGTTTCTCTGAAGAAGGAAGCCACCACCACCACCACGCTGCAGGCCACCATGGCCAGGGCCATCAATGCCCTGAGCCTGGAGGCTGTGGGCCTGCAGCATGTAAAAGTACGGTCCTCGATGACGGGGAACCGAATAATCGAGGTCCCCGGAGAGGACCAGGAAAATGCGGCCGACAATCTCGCAGCCAAGCTGCGAGAGATTGTCGGCGACGTGGCTGACGTGAGCCGCGTCACCAAGAAGGTCGGGCTCCAAATCGCCGGCTTGGACGAGTCGGCGACTAAGGAGTCCGTGGCGCTGGCTGTCGCCTCCGCGGGAGCCTGTGATGAGGCCCAAATCAAGGTAGGGGGCATTCGCCCCCTGTATGACGGCACTGGATCCGTCCTTATCCAGTGCCCTGTGCGGGTGGCCAAAGCCCTCTTAGAAAAAGGGCGAGTCAGAGTCGGCTGGGCCTCCGCCAGGGTCAACAGGATCGGACCAACACCCCTGCGTTGCTACAAATGCATGGGTGTTGGTCACACACGAGAGACGTGCCCCTCCAGCGTTGACCGGTCCAACGCTTGCTACCGATGCAGCAAGGAGGGGCACATGGCTAAGGAGTGCTGGGAGGAGAAAGCGTGGTGCGTGGTGTGCGCCCATGCCAAACTCCCGGCTGATCACTCCATGGGGGGGGACAGTTGTTTCCCCCCTCACACTAGAGGCAAGGACCTGAGGACGCGACCCCCCCCGTCGTCCTCAGCCTCCCCCCCAGGTAGAAGAAGCCGCCGGCCGGCAAGAAGAGGACAACCGCATGGACCTCTAAATGTCAGCACACCGACATCTAGAGGTCCTGCAGGTGAACGCCAACCACTCCGCCAGAGCTCAAGATCTGCTCATGCAGACCATGGCGGAGTGGGAAATTGGCGTTGCGGTTGTCGCGGAGCCATATTTCGTCCCTCCCCTACCTAATTGGGTAGGGGCTTCGGACGAAATGGTTGCCATCGTGGTGCCGGCGGTTGGGGACTTCCCCCCCCTGTCGAGGATCGAGGGTGGCCCGGGGTTCGTGGCGGCCAGGTGGGGGAGCGACACCGTTCTAGTAGCGGTGTATTTCTCCCCCAATAGGCCGCTGCGTGCGTTCGAGCAGTTCCTGGGGGTCCTGGGGGGGGTGGTCAGGAGGGTTGCCCCGAGACAGGTGATGGTCCTGGGGGACCTCAATGCCAAGAGCTCGGCATGGGGTTCCCCCATCACGGACCCGCGCGGGGCGGCTCTCACCGATTGGGTGGTGGCAACGGGACTGGAAATCCTGAACCAGGGCGACGCAAACACATGCGTGCGGCGGCAGGGGGGTTCGGTCGTGGACATAACGTTCGCGACCACTGCCATTGCCGCGCGCGTGGAAGAATGGCGCGTCCTGGAGGACGTGGAGACCCTCTCCGATCATTTGTACATCAGGATGAGGGTCTCTGCAGGAGGGGTCCAGCCACCGCCCATCCCGGGGAGGAGGGCGAACGGGGGCGGAGGGTTCCCAAAATGGTCCCTGTCCCAATTGGACAGGGCCATGGCGGACGAGGCGGCGATGGTGGAGGCCTGGTGCGCTGCCCCACCCGCCGCCCTCGGTGTCGAGGAGAGGGCGGTCCGGTTCCGCATCGCACTGCAGGCTGTGTGCGATGCGGCCATGCCCCGGACCAAGCGCCTCTTCGCCCGTAAGAGGGTGTACTGGTGGTCCGCAGAAATTGCGGGCCTGCGTACCACCAGCAACGCTGCCCGCCGGGCCTACCAGCACTGTAGGCGCCGGCGGCACACTACCGATGAAGAAGAGGGCCTCCACCGCACCCTCAAAGAGGCAAAGGGGGCCCTAAATACGGCTATTGCAAAGGCCAAGGATGAGGCGCATGTCTCATTCTTGGCCACCCTCGATAGGGACCCGTGGGGACGGCCCTACAGGGTGGTGCGTAACAAGATGCGCACCGCCCCCCCCATGGAGTCCCTCGAGCCCGCCCTACTGCAGAGGGTCGTCGAAGGGCTGTTCCCTCCAGCCCCCTCGATCACTCCCCCGGAAATGGCCGAGACCCGGGAGGAACGGGAGGACGAACTCGTAATCGCTCCTGTGAGCGACGACGAGTTCGAGCGGGTGCTGGATCGACTCCGGGGCTGCAAAAAAGCCCCGGGTCCAGACGGAGTCCCAGGCCGCGTCCTCCCGGTAGCCTTGAAACACCTCGGGAACCGCCTCAGGCAGATCATGGACGACTGCCTGAGGGAGGGAAGGTTCCCGAGGATATGGAAGGAGGGGAGGCTGTGCCTCCTCCGTAAAGAGGGTCGACCCCCCGATTGCCCGTCCGCATACCGCCCCATCGTGCTGCTGGACGAGGCCGGGAAAATGTTCGAACGCATCCTGGCCTCCCGAATCCTGCAGCACCTGGAGACCGCCGGCCCGAATGTCTCGGAAAGACAGTTCGGGTTCCGGGAGGGGCGGTCAACGCTCGACGCGTTGAAGTCCCTCAGGGACTTCTGCGAGTACGCGTCGAGCAGGGGTGAGGGTGTCGTCGCGGTGTCGTTGGACATCGCGAACGCGTTCGGCACCCTCCCCTACGAGGTGATTAGTGAGGCACTTCGGTATCACGAAGTGCCTCACTATCTTAGGCGGGTCATAGAGCACTACCTTACCGAGAGGGTAGTGCTCTATGAGGGTAAGGAGGGTCGACGAGGGGAGAGGGGAATGGCCTGCGGCGTGCCCCAGGGTTCCGTACTCGGTCCACTTCTTTGGAACCTGGGGTACGATTGGGCCATTAGGGGGGAGCTGCTTCCGCGCACACTCACCATCTGTTATGCGGACGACACGATGGTGGCTGCGCGCGGAAGCGACATGAGGGAGACCTCAAGGAGGGCGGAGGTGGCGGCCGAGCTGGCGATCCATCGCATTGAGCGGCTCGGCCTAAAGGTGGCCCTCTCGAAGACGGAGGGTATTGTCTTCGGGGGGCGTGGGTGGCGGCTGCGGGCGGGCGCGGCGCTTACCCTCGGAGGGGAAGCGGTCCAGATAAAGCCCCATATCAAATATCTGGGGCTGGTACTGGACCGCAAATGGGACTTCGGGGAGCACTTCACCAGACTTGCTCCCCGAATCGTGGGCGCCGCCTCGGCGCTGGGCCGGCTACTGCCCAATGTGGGTGGGCCGGGCTCCTTATGCCGGCGTCTATACGCCGGCGTAACAAGGAGCATGGCCCTCTACGGGGCCCCAATCTGGGCGGACAAGCTGTCCGCCCGCAACAAGGCCCTGCTGCGGAGGCCGCAGAGGGTTGTGGCTCTCCGTATAGTGAGGGCCTACGTAACTGTGGCCCACGCGGCGGCCTGCCTCCTCGCCTGCACCCCGCCCTGGGAACTGGACGCAGAGGTGCAGGCGGAGACCTATAGGGTTAGGTCTAGGGCCCGGGCAAGGGGTGAACGCCCGGACCCTGAGGAGGTGGAGGAGACGCGCCGAATGGCGGAGCGTCGACTGCGGGACCGCTGGAAAACCGACTTGGAGGACTCCCCCTATGGTACCCGTACTATAGGGGCGATCCTCCCGTCGGTGGACCTTTGGTTAGAGAGGGCGGTCGGCGCAACGTCGTTCCGGCTTGTGCAGGTGATGACCGGACATGGGTGTTTCGGTCATTACCTGCACAAAATTGGGAGGGAGCCTACCCCGCAGTGCCATGAGTGCGGGGATCCGGACGACACGGCGCAGCACACCTTCGAGGTGTGCAGCCGTTGGAGTTCGGAGCGCGGCGCCATGGCACTCGCTATTCAGCGGGAGGACCTCTCGCTCTACAGCATTGTTGCGGCAATGCTCTGCAGCGAGAGGTCTTGGGAGGCTGTGGCCTCCTTTTGCGAAACGATCATCTCGCAAAAGGAGGCCGCGGAGCGGGAGCGCGAGGAGTCTCCTCTGGCGCATCCGCTCCGGCGCAGACGGCAGGGGTTGAGGCGGCGGCGTTTTGCTGCGCGCCTTAACCCTTAGTGGCTGCGGGTGGGGGATGGGAGTCCCTCGCCTGCCGTAGGCAAGCCACTCAGCGGTCTGGGAGGGGGGCCACGCGTGCTCGGCCCCTCTCCCCTTTTGGCGCGGGAAGCCCCAGCAATGGCTGGGGCCGCCGGTAGACGTCGTGGGGAATGCCTTCCGCGGGTTCCACGGCGTCCAACCAAACCGGTATGAGGGTACGCCAAGGTGTTTTTTAGTGGGTAACACTCCCCTATCCCTTCTCGCTCGGAGAAGGGGAGGGGATGTGAGTCCCACATACCCCCCCGCCACTCCCAAGGCGGGGGAAATGCGTAACGCATTTTTCACCTTGTCAAAAAAAAAAAAAAAAAAAAAAAAAAAAAAAAAAAAAAAAAAAAAAAGGTTAGGTTAGGTTAGGTTAGGTTAGGTTAGGTTAGGTTAGGTTAGGTTAGGTTAGGTTAGGTTAGGTTAGGTTAGGTTAGGTTAGGTTAGGTTAGGTTAGGTTAGGTTAGGTTAGGTTAGGTTAGGTTAGGTTAGGTTAGGTTAGGTTAGGTTAGGTTAGGTTAGGTTAGGTTAGGTTGGGGTGCAGGCCGGATTCCTCCACGTTGGCTTGGGTGTTGCAGTCTCTCTTGATCTCGATCCGGAGAGAACGCAGCATCTGGGCTGGTGCACCCTGGGCATTGGCTGAGACTTTTCCCCCTTGGGAATTCTTTCGGCCCATGGCTAATATCCGGCACGGGGGGGGGGGGGGGGGGGGGGAAGGTGACAGGGGTTTCTTGAAGGGTTGCGGTTGTGTACCGGCACTTCTGCCCCGGAAAGTTTCCTTCTGTCACCTGGGGGGGGATGGTGACGAGCAGCTTTTCTTCGGAAAAGTGGCCTCGTCACCATAGGGAGGCGGCGACAGAGGTCGTTGGAAGGGGCGGTTGCTGGGCCGCTTCCGCCCTGGACAGCTTCCTTCTGTGGCCCATTGACGGTTGGTGACTGGGGTAGCTTGAAGGGTCAGTTGCGTGTGCCCTCGAGGCCGTTTCTGTTCCTGGAAAGCTTAACCAGTTACCTGGAGGGGGCCGTGACAGAGGTGGTTGAAAGGGGCGGTTGCGTGTGCCTTTGAGGCCGTTTCCAAACCGGACAGCTGCTTTCTGTCACTTTGGTGGTTGGTGACTGGGCTTACCGAAAGACTGGGGCATGTTAACTCCGCTCTGCAACGGAGCACGAAGGTTCCGCTCTGCACCGGAGCATGACCCTGCTCAAGACGTACTCCCATGTCACCCGAGGGTCCTTCTACGTGTCTTTCGGAATCCCGGGGGGCACTGTAGTTATTGGTGGGACAGCTGTGGTGGGGTGTGTTTGAAGGGTATGGGGACCGACCCTTAGAGGTTGGGTATCCGGAAAGCACCATCCACCACAGGCAGACCGTGTAGGGCCAGTGGGTTGGGGGCCCACATTGCACGGCTTTACCGGTCTGGGGAGATGGTCGTGGGCTGCCGACCGCAGCCGTCTCCTCCTTTGGCGGAGAAGGTGGGGCTCTTCGGAGCAGGCCAGGAGGCGTGTCAGTGGGCAAAGCTTAATTGCGGTTCCGCGGCGCCTCACGACTGGCCAGGGGGGTAAACGCCGGAGTGGTTTTAGACGGTAGTTCTTTTGAGAGTCCGTCATACCTCCCATTGCACAGCCTTCCCCGGGCAGGGAGGATGCGTAAATGCATTTCCACTCCGTCATCAAAAAAAAAAAAAAAAAAAAAGGTTAGGTTAGGTTAGGTTAGGTTAGGTTAGGTTAGGTTAGGTTAGGTTAGGTTAGGTTAGGTTAGGTTAGGTTAGGTTAGGTTAGGTTAGGTTAGGTTAGGTTAGGTTAGGTTAGGTTAGGTTAGGTTAGGTTAGGTTAGGTTAGGTTAGGTTGGGGTGCAGGCCGGATTCCTCCACGTTGGCTTGGGTGTTGCAGTCTCTCTTGATCTCGATCCGGAGAGAACGCAGCATCTGGGCTGGTGCACCCTGGGCATTGGCTGAGACTTTTCCCCCTTGGGAATTCTTTCGGCCCATGGCTAATATCTGGCACGGGGGGGGGGGGGGGGAAGGTGACAGGGGTTTCTTGAAGGGTTGCGGTTGTGTACCGGCACTTCTGCCCCGGAAAGTTTCCTTCTGTCACCTGGGGGGGGATGGTGACGAGCAGCTTTTCTTCGGAAAAGTGGCCTCGTCACCATAGGGAGGCGGCGACAGAGGTCGTTGGAAGGGGCGGTTGCTGGGCCGCTTCCGCCCTGGACAGCTTCCTTCTGTGGCCCATTGACGGTTGGTGACTGGGGTAGCTTGAAGGGTCAGTTGCGTGTGCCTTCGAGGCCGTTTCTGTTCCTGGAAAGCTTAACCAGTTACCTGGAGGGGGCCGTGACAGAGGTGGTTGAAAGGGGCGGTTGCGTGTGCCTTTGAGGCCGTTTCCAAACCGGACAGCTGCTTTCTGTCACTTTGGTGGTTGGTGACTGGGCTTACCGAAAGACTGGGGCATGTTAACTCCGCTCTGCAACGGAGCACGAAGGTTCCGCTCTGCACCGGAGCATGACCCTGCTCAAGACGTACTCCCATGTCACCCGAGGGTCCTTCTACGTGTCTTTCGGAATCCCGGGGGGCACTGTAGTTATTGGTGGGACAGCTGTGGTGGGGTGTGTTTGAAGGGTATGGGGACCGACCCTAGAGGTTGGGTATCCGGAAAGCACCATCCACCACAGGCAGACCGTGTAGGGCCAGTGGGTTGGGGGCCCACATTGCACGGCTTTACCGGTCTGGGGAGATGGTCGTGGGCTGCTGACCGCAGCCGTCTCCTCCTTTGGCGGAGAAGGTGGGGCTCTTCGGAGCAGGCCAGGAGGCGTGTCAGTGGGCAAAGCTTAATTGCGGTTCCGCGGCGCCTCGCGACTGGCCAGGGGGGTAAACGCCGGAGTGGTTTTAGACGGTAGTTCTTTTGAGAGTCCGTCATACCTCCCATTGCACAGCCTTCCCCGGGCAGGGAGGATGCGTAAATGCATTTCCACTCCGTCATCAAAAAAAAAAAAAAAAAAAAAAAAGGTTAGGTTAGGTTAGGTTAGGTTAGGTTAGGTTAGGTTAGGTTAGGTTAGGTTAGGTTAGGTTAGGTTAGGTTAGGTTAGGTTAGGTTAGGTTAGGTTAGGTTAGGTTAGGTTAGGTTAGGTTAGGTTAGGTTAGGTTAGGTTGGGGTGCAGGCCGGATTCCTCCACGTTGGCTTGGGTGTTGCAGTCTCTCTTGATCTCGATCCGGAGAGAACGCAGCATCTGGGCTGGTGCACCCTGGGCATTGGCTGAGACTTTTCCTCCTTGGGAATTCTTTCGGCCCATGGCTAATATCCGGCACGGGGGGGTGGGGGGGAAGGTGAAAGGGGTTTCTTGAAGGGTTGCGGTTGTGTACCGGCACTTCTGCCCCGGAAAGTTTCCTTCTGTCACCTGGGGGGGGATGGTGACGAGCAGCTTTTCTTCGGAAAAGTGGCCTCGTCACCATAGGGAGGCGGCGACAGAGGTCGTTGGAAGGGGCGGTTGCTGGGCCGCTTCCGCCCTGGACAGCTTCCTTCTGTGGCCCATTGACGGTTGGTGACTGGGGTAGCTTGAAGGGTCAGTTGCGTGTGCCTTCGAGGCCGTTTCTGTTCCTGGAAAGCTTAACCAGTTACCTGGAGGGGGCCGTGACAGAGGTGGTTGAAAGGGGCGGTTGCGTGTGCCTTTGAGGCCGTTTCCAAACCGGACAGCTGCTTTCTGTCACTTTGGTGGTTGGTGACTGGGCTTACCGAAAGACTGGGGCATGTTAACTCCGCTCTGCAACGGAGCACGAAGGTTCCGCTCTGCACCGGAGCATGACCCTGCTCAAGACGTACTCCCATGTCACCCGAGGGTCCTTCTACGTGTCTTTCGGAATCCCGGGGGGCACTGTAGTTATTGGTGGGACAGCTGTGGTGGGGTGTGTTTGAAGGGTATGGGGACCGACCCTTAGAGGTTGGGTATCCGGAAAGCACCATCCACCACAGGCAGACCGTGTAGGGCCAGTGGGTTGGGGGCCCACATTGCACGGCTTTACCGGTCTGGGGAGATGGTCGTGGGCTGCCGACCGCAGCCGTCTCCTCCTTTGGCGGAGAAGGTGGGGCTCTTCGGAGCAGGCCAGGAGGCGTGTCAGTGGGCAAAGCTTAATTGCGGTTCCGCGGCGCCTCACGACTGGCCAGGGGGGTAAACGCCGGAGTGGTTTTAGACGGTAGTTCTTTTGAGAGTCCGTCATACCTCCCATTGCACAGCCTTCCCCGGGCAGGGAGGATGCGTAAATGCATTTCCACTCCGTCATCAAAAAAAAAAAAAAAAAAAAAAAAGGTTAGGTTAGGTTAGGTTAGGTTAGGTTAGGTTAGGTTAGGTTAGGTTAGGTTAGGTTAGGTTAGGTTAGGTTAGGTTAGGTTAGGTTAGGTTAGGTTAGGTTAGGTTAGGTTAGGTTAGGTTAGGTTAGGTTAGGTTAGGTTAGGTTAGGTTAGGTTAGGTTAGGTTAGGTTAGGTTAGGTTAGGTTAGGTTAGGTTAGGTTAGGTTAGGTTAGGTTAGGTTAGGTTAGGTTAGGTTAGGTTAGGTTAGGTTAGGTTAGGTTAGGTTAGGTTAGGTTAGGTTAGGTTAGGTTAGGTTAGGTTAGGTTAGGTTAGGTTAGGTTAGGTTAGGTTAGGTTAGGTTAGGTTAGGTTAGGTTAGGTTAGGTTAGGTTAGGTCAGGTTAGGTTAGGTTAGGTTAGGTTAGGTTAGGTTAGGTTAGGTTAGGTTAGGTTAGGTTAGGTTAGGTTAGGTTAGGTTAGGTTAGGTTAGGTTAGGTTAGGTTAGGTTAGGTTAGGTTAGGTTAGGTTAGGTTAGGTTAGGTTAGGTTAGGTTAGGTTAGGTTAGGTTAGGTTAGGTTAGGTTAGGTTAGGTTAGGTTAGGCTAGGTTAGGTTAGGTTAGGTTAGGTTAGGTTAGGTTAGGTTAGGTTAGGTTAGGTTAGGTTAGGTTAGGTTAGGTTAGGTTAGGTTAGGTTAGGTTAGGTTAGGTTAGGTTAGGTTAGGTTAGGTTAGGTTAGGTTAGGTTAGGTTAGGTTAGGTTGCCGGCCCGAACGTCTCTGATAGACAGTTCGGGTTCAGAGAGGGGCGGTCTACGCTCGACGCGCTGAAGTCCCTTAGGGACTTCTGTGAGTACGCGTCGAGCAGAGGGGAGGGTGTCGTCGCGGTGTCCCTTGACATCGCAAACGCGTTTGGCACTCTCCCCTATGGGGTGATAAGGGAGGCACTTATTTACCACCAAGTGCCTCCCTACCTGCGGCGGGTCATAGAGCACTACCTGACCGAGAGGGTAGTGCTCTATGAGCAGAGGGACGGTCGACGGGGGTCGACGGCGATGGCCTGCGGCGTACCCCAAGGTTCCGTGCTCGGTCCGCTCTTATGGAACCTGGGGTACGATTGGGCCATCAGGGGGGAGTTGCTCCCACGGACGGCCACCATCTGCTACGCAGATGACACCATGGTGGCCGTGCGTGGGACCGACATGAGGGAGGTGCTGTGCCGGGCGGAAGCGGCGGCCGAGCTGACCATTTACCGGATTGGTCGGCTCGGCCTGAGGGTGGCGCTCCCGAAGACTGAGGCGATAGTCTTCGGGGGCCGGGGGTGGAGGCTGCCGGCGGGTTTGGCGCTCACCCTGGGGGGGGAGTCGGTCCCGATCAAGCCCCACATAAAATATTTGGGGCTTGTTCTGGACCGACGATGGAATTTCGGGGAGCATTTTTCGCAATTGGCTCCCCGAATTGTGGGCGCCGCGTCGGCACTGAGCCGGCTGCTGCCGAACGTGGGTGGGCCGGGCTCCTTGTGCCGCCGGCTGTATGCCGGCGTTACAAGGAGCATGGCTCTGTACGGGGCCCCCATCTGGGCGGACAAGCTGTCCGCCCGGAACAGGGCCCTGCTACAGAGGCCACAGCGGGTGGTGGCCCTCCGTATTGTGAGGGCCTACATGACGGTGGCCCACGCCGCGGCCTGCCTCCTCGCCTGCACCCCGCCCTGGGAGTTGGACGCAGAGGTGCAGGCGGAGACCTACGCAGTCAGGTCCAGGGCCCGGGCGAGAGGAGAACGCCCGGACCCTGAGGAGGTGGAGGAGACGCGCCGGATGACGGAGCGCCGACTGCGGGACAGGTGGAAAGCGGACCTGGAGGACTCCCCCTATGGGACTCGGACCATAGGGGCGATCCTCGGGTCGTTTGACACCTGGTTGGGGAGGGCAGTCGGCGCTACGTCGTACCGGCTTGTGCAGGTACTGACCGGACACGGATGCTTCGGTCATTACCTGCACAAAATTGGGAGGGAGCCCGGCCCGCAGTGCCATGAGTGCGGCGATCCGGACGACACGGCTCAGCACACTCTCGAGGTGTGCAGCCGGTGGAGTGCGGAGCGCCGCACTATGGCACTAGCCATCGGTCGACGGGACCTCTCCCTGCACAGCGTTGTGTCTGCAATGCTGTGCAGCGACAGGTCCTGGAGGGCTGTGGCCTCCTTCTGCGAGTGTGTCATCTCGCAGAAGGAGGCCTCGGAGCGTGAGCGTGAGGACTCTCCTCTCGCGCATCCGCTCCGGCGTAGACGGCGGGGGGTGAGGCGGCGGCGTTTTGCCGCCCGCCTCAACCCTTAGTGACTGCGGGTGGGGGATGGGAGTCCCCCGCCCGCCGTAGGCTAGTCACTTGGCGGTCTGGGAGAGGGGCCAGGCGTGCTCGGCCTCTCTCTCCTTCGGCGCGGGTAGCCCCGGCAGACGGCCGGGGCTGCCGGAAGGCGTCGTGGGCAGAGCTTCGGCGGTTCCACGGCGCCTTGCCAAACCGGCAGGAGGGTACGCCAGGGTGGTTTTTAGTGGGTTGCGCCCCCTTTCCCCCTCTCATTCTGAGGGGGGGGCGGGGGGTGAGTCCCACATATCCCCTCACTACTCCCATGGTGAGGGGAATGCATAAAGCATTTTCCACCCTGTCAAAAAAAAAAAAAAAAAAAAAAAAAAAAAAAAAAAAAAAAAAAAAAAAGGTTAGGTTAGGTTAGGTTAGGTTAGGTTAGGTTAGGTTAGGTTAGGTTAGGTTAGGTTAGGTTAGGTTAGGTTAGGTTAGGTTAGGTTAGGTTAGGTTAGGTTAGGTTAGGTTAGGTTAGGTTAGGTTAGGTTAGGTTAGGCTAGGTTAGGTTAGGTTAGGTTAGGTTAGGTTAGGTTAGGTTAGGTTAGGTTAGGTTAGGTTAGGTTAGGTTAGGTTAGGTTAGGTTAGGTTAGGTTAGGTTAGGTTAGGTTAGGTTAGGTTAGGTTAGGTTAGGTTAGGTTAGGTTAGGTTAGGTTAGGTTAGGTTAGGTTAGGTTAGGTTAGGTTAGGTTAGGTTAGGTTAGGTTAGGTTAGGTTAGGTTAGGTTAGGTTAGGTTAGGTTAGGTTAGGTTAGGTTAGGTTGGGGTGCAGGCCGGATTCCTCCACGTTGGCTTGGGTGTTGCAGTCTCTCTTGATCTCGATCCGGAGAGAACGCAGCATCTGGGCTGGTGCACCCTGGGCATTGGCTGAGACTTTTCCCCCTTGGGAATTCTTTCGGCCCATGGCTAATATCCGGCACGGGGGGGGGGGGGGGGGAAGGTGACAGGGGTTTCTTGAAGGGTTGCGGTTGTGTACCGGCACTTCTGCCCCGGAAAGTTTCCTTCTGTCACCTGGGGGGGGATGGTGACGAGCAGCTTTTCTTCGGAAAAGTGGCCTCGTCACCATAGGGAGGCGGCGACAGAGGTCGTTGGAAGGGGCGGTTGCTGGGCCGCTTCCGCCCTGGACAGCTTCCTTCTGTGGCCCATTGACGGTTGGTGACTGGGGTAGCTTGAAGGGTCAGTTGCGTGTGCCTTCGAGGCCGTTTCTGTTCCTGGAAAGCTTAACCAGTTACCTGGAGGGGGCCGTGACAGAGGTGGTTGAAAGGGGCGGTTGCGTGTGCCTTTGAGGCCGTTTCCAAACCGGACAGCTGCTTTCTGTCACTTTGGTGGTTGGTGACTGGGCTTACCGAAAGACTGGGGCATGTTAACTCCGCTCTGCAACGGAGCACGAAGGTTCCGCTCTGCACCGGAGCATGACCCTGCTCAAGACGTACTCCCATGTCACCCGAGGGTCCTTCTACGTGTCTTTCGGAATCCCGGGGGGCACTGTAGTTATTGGTGGGACAGCTGTGGTGGGGTGTGTTTGAAGGGTATGGGGACCGACCCTTAGAGGTTGGGTATCCGGAAAGCACCATCCACCACAGGCAGACCGTGTAGGGCCAGTGGGTTGGGGGCCCACATTGCACGGCTTTACCGGTCTGGGGAGATGGTCGTGGGCTGCCGACCGCAGCCGTCTCCTCCTTTGGCGGAGAAGGTGGGGCTCTTCGGAGCAGGCCAGGAGGCGTGTCAGTGGGCAAAGCTTAATTGCGGTTCCGCGGCGCCTCGCGACTGGCCAGGGGGGTAAACGCCGGAGTGGTTTTAGACGGTAGTTCTTTTGAGAGTCCGTCATACCTCCCATTGCACAGCCTTCCCCGGGCAGGGAGGATGCGTAAATGCATTTCCACTCCGTCATCAAAAAAAAAAAAAAAAAAAAAAAAAAAAAAAAAAAAAAAAAAAAAAAAAAGGTTAGGTTAGGTTAGGTTAGGTTAGGTTAGGTTAGGTTAGGTTAGGTTAGGTTAGGTTAGGTTAGGTTAGGTTAGGTTAGGTTAGGTTAGGTTAGGTTAGGTTAGGTTAGGTTAGGTTAGGTTGGGGTGCAGGCCGGATTCCTCCACGTTGGCTTGGGTGTTGCAGTCTCTCTTGATCTCGATCCGGGGAGAACGCAGCATCTGGGCTGGTGCACCCTGGGCATTGGCTGAGACTTTTCCCACTTGGGAATTCTTTCGGCCCATGGCTAATATCCGGCAAGGGGGGGAGGGGAGGTGACAGGGGCTTCTTGAAGGGTTGCGGTTGTGTGGAGAGCACTTCTGCCCCGGAAAGTTTCCTTCTGTCACCTAGGGGGGGGATGGTGACGAGCCGCTTTTCCTCGGAAAAGTGGTTTTGTCACCATCCCGCCTCTTTTGAGGGCGGCGACAGAGGTTGTTGGAAGGGGTGGTGGCGTGTGCCTACGAGGCCGCTTCCGTCCTGGACAGCTTCTCTCTGTTGCCTTTTTGACGGTTGGTGACTGGGGAGGCTTGAAGGGTCAGTTGCGTGTGCCTGCGAGGCCGTTTCTGTTCCTGGAAAGCTAAACCAGTTGCCTGGAGGGGGCCGTGACAGAGGTGGTTGAAAGGGGCGGTTGCGTGTGCCTTCGAGGCCGTTTCCAAACCGGACAGCTGCTTTCTGTCACTTTGGTGGTTGGTGACTGGGTTTACCGGAAGACATGGCACGCAACGGGGCGTAACCCACTCCGAAGGTGCTCCCATGTCACCCGAGGGTCCTTCTACGTGTCCTTCGGAATCCCGGGGGGCACTGTAGTTATTGGTGGGACAGCTGTGGTGGGGTGTGTTTGAAGGGTATGGGACCAAACCTCGCGTTTGGGTATCCGGAAAGTACCATCCACCACAGGCAGACCGTTGAAGGGAAGGCGAACTCAGTGAACTTCGGTTTGCTGCTCGCCCGAACTTCTTGTTAAGCCAGTGGGTAGGGGGCTCACATTGCACGGCTAAACCGGTCTGGGGAGACGGTCGCGGGCTGTTCACAGCCGTCTCCTCCTCTGGCGGGGGTTTGAGGGGCTCTTCGGAGCAAGCCGGGAGGTGCGTCAGTGGTCTATGCTTTTAGCGGTACCGCGGTGCCTCACTACCGGCCAGGAGGTTTAAACGCCGGAGTGGTTTTAGACGGTAGTTCTTTTGAGAGTCCGTCATACCTCCCATTGCACAGCCTTCCCCGGGCAGGGAGGATGCGTAAATGCATTTCCACTTCGTCAACAAAAAAAAAAAAAAAAAAAAAAAAAAAAAAAAAAAAAAAAAAAAAAGGTTAGGTTAGGTTAGGTTAGGTTAGGTTAGGTTAGGTTAGGTTAGGTTAGGTTAGGTTAGGTTAGGTTAGGTTAGGTTAGGTTAGGTTAGGTTAGGTTAGGTTAGGTTAGGTTAGGTTAGGTTAGGTTAGGTTAGGTTAGGTTAGGTTAGGTTAGGTTAGGTTAGGTTAGGTTAGGTTAGGTTAGGTTAGGTTAGGTTAGGTTAGGTTAGGTTAGGTTAGGTTAGGTTAGGTTAGGTTAGGTTAGGTTAGGTTAGGTTAGGTTAGGTTAGGTTAGGTTAGGTTAGGTTAGGTTAGGTTAGGTTAGGTTAGGTTAGGTTAGGTTGGGGTGCAGGCCGGATTCCTCCACGTTGGCTTGGGTGTTGCAGTCTCTCTTGATCTCGATCCGGGGAGAACGCAGCATCTGGGCTGGTGCACCCTGGGCATTGGCTGAGACTTTTCCCACTTGGGAATTCTTTCGGCCCATGGCTAATATCCGGCAAGGGGGGGAGGGGAGGTGACAGGGGTTTCTTGAAGGGTTGCGGTTGTGTACCGGCACTTCTGCCCCGGAAAGTTTCCTTCTGTCGCCTAGGGGGGGGATGGTGACGAGCCGCTTTTCCTCGGAAAAGTGGTGTCGTCACCATCCCGCCTCTTATGTGGGCGGCGACAGAGGTTGTTGGAAGGGGCGGTGGCGTGTGCCTGCGAGGCCGCTTCCGTCCTGGACAGCTTCTCTCTGTTGCCTTTTGACGGTTGGTGACTGGGGAGGCTTGAAGGGTCAGTTGCGTGTGCCTACGAGGCCGTTTCTGTTCCTGGAAAGCTTAACCAGTTACCTGGAGGGGGCCGTGACAGAGGTGGTTGAAAGGGGCGGTTGCGTGTGCCTTCGAGGCCGTTTCCAAACCGGACAGCTGCTTTCTGTCACTTTGGTGGTTGGTGACTGGGTTTACCGGAAGACATGGCACGCAACGGGGCGTAACCCACTCCGAAGGTGCTCCCATGTCACCCGAGGGTCCTTCTACGTGTCCTTCGGAATCCCGGGGGGCACTGTAGTTATTGGTGGGACAGCTGTGGTGGGGTGTGTTTGAAGGGTATGGGACCAAACCTCGCGTTTGGGTATCCGGAAAGCACCATCCACCACAGGCAGACCGTTGAAGGGAAGGCGAACTCAGTGAACTTCGGTTTGCTGCTCGCCCGAACTTCTTGTTAAGCCAGTGGGTAGGGGGCTCACATTGCACGGCTAAACCGGTCTGGGGAGACGGTCGCGGGCTGTTCACAGCCGTCTCCTCCTCTGGCGGGGGTTTGAGGGGCTCTTCGGAGCAAGCCGGGAGGTGCGTCAGTGGTCTATGCTTATAGCGGTACCGCGGTGCCTCACTACCGGCCAGGAGGTTTAAACGCCGGAGTGGTTTTAGACGGTAGTTCTTTTGAGAGTCCGTCATACCTCCCATTGCACAGCCTTCCCCGGGCAGGGAGGATGCGTAAATGCATTTCCACTTCGTCAACAAAAAAAAAAAAAAAAAAAAAAAAAAAAAAAAAAGGTTAGGTTAGGTTAGGTTAGGTTAGGTTAGGTTAGGTTAGGTTAGGTTAGGTTAGGTTAGGTTAGGTTAGGTTAGGTTAGGTTAGGTTAGGTTAGGTTAGGTTAGGTTAGGTTAGGTTAGGTTGGGTTGCAGGCCGGATTCCTCCACGTTGGCTTGGGTGTTGCAGTCTCTCTTGATCTCGATCCGGGGAGAACGCAGCATCTGGGCTGGTGCACCCTGGGCATTGGCTGAGACTTTTCCCACTTGGGAATTCTTTCGGCCCATGGCTAATATCCGGCAAGGGGGGGAGGGGAGGTGACAGGGGCTTCTTGAAGGGTTGCGGTTGTGTGGAGAGCACTTCTGCCCCGGAAAGTTTCCTTCTGTCACCTAGGGGGGGGATGGTGACGAGCCGCTTTTCCTCGGAAAAGTGGTTTTGTCACCATCCCGCCTCTTTTGAGGGCGGCGACAGAGGTTGTTGGAAGGGGCGGTGGCGTGTGCCTACGAGGCCGCTTCCGTCCTGGACAGCTTCTCTCTGTTGCCTTTTTGACGGTTGGTGACTGGGGAGGCTTGAAGGGTCAGTTGCGTGTGCCTGCGAGGCCGTTTCTGTTCCTGGAAAGCTCAACCAGTTACCTGGAGGGGGCCGTGACAGAGGTGGTTGAAAGGGGCGGTTGCGTGTGCCTTCGAGGCCGTTTCCAAACCGGACAGCTCCCTTCTGTCACTTTGGTGGTTGGTGACTGGGTTTACCGGAAGACATGGCACGCAACGGGGCGTAACCCACTCCGAAGGTGCTCCCATGTCACCCGAGGGTCCTTCTACGTGTCCTTCGGAATCCCGGGGGGCACTGTAGTTATTGGTGGGACAGCTGTGGTGGGGTGTGTTTGAAGGGTATGGGACCAAACCTCGCGTTTGGGTATCCGGAAAGCACCATCCACCACAGGCAGACCGTTGAAGGGAAGGCGAACTCAGCGAACTTCGGTTTGCTGCTCGCCCGAACTTCTTGTTAAGCCAGTGGGTAGGGGGCTCACATTGCACGGCTAAACCGGTCTGGGGAGACGGTCGCGGGCTGTTCACAGCCGTCTCCTCCTCTGGCGGGGGTTTGAGGGGCTCTTCGGAGCAAGCCGGGAGGTGCGTCAGTGGTCTATGCTTTTAGCGGTACCGCGGTGCCTCACTACCGGCCAGGAGGTTTAAACGCCGGAGTGGTTTTAGACGGTATTTCTTTTGAGAGTCCGTCATACCTCCCATTGCACAGCCTTCCCCGGGCAGGGAGGATGCGTAAATGCATTTCCACTTCGTCAACAAAAAAAAAAAAAAAAAAAAAGGTTAGGTTAGGTTAGGTTAGGTTAGGTTAGGTTAGGTTAGGTTAGGTTAGGTTAGGTTAGGTTAGGTTAGGTTAGGTTAGGTTAGGTTAGGTTAGGTTAGGTTAGGTTAGGTTAGGTTAGGTTAGGTTAGGTTAGGTTAGGTTAGGTTAGGTTAGGTTAGGTTAGGTTAGGTTGGGGTGCAGGCCGGATTCCTCCACGTTGGCTTGGGTGTTGCAGTCTCTCTTGATCTCGATCCGGAGAGAACGCAGCATCTGGGCTGGTGCACCCTGGGCATTGGCTGAGACTTTTCCCCCTTGGGAATTCTTTCGGCCCATGGCTAATATCCGGCACGGGGGGGGGGGGGGGGAAGGTGACAGGGGTTTCTTGAAGGGTTGCGGTTGTGTACCGGCACTTCTGCCCCGGAAAGTTTCCTTCTGTCACCTGGGGGGGGATGGTGACGAGCAGCTTTTCTTCGGAAAAGTGGCCTCGTCACCATAGGGAGGCGGCGACAGAGGTCGTTGGAAGGGGCGGTTGCTGGGCCGCTTCCGCCCTGGACAGCTTCCTTCTGTGGCCCATTGACGGTTGGTGACTGGGGTAGCTTGAAGGGTCAGTTGCGTGTGCCCTCGAGGCCGTTTCTGTTCCTGGAAAGCTTAACCAGTTACCTGGAGGGGGCCGTGACAGAGGTGGTTGAAAGGGGCGGTTGCGTGTGCCTTTGAGGCCGTTTCCAAACCGGACAGCTGCTTTCTGTCACTTTGGTGGTTGGTGACTGGGCTTACCGAAAGACTGGGGCATGTTAACTCCGCTCTGCAACGGAGCACGAAGGTTCCGCTCTGCACCGGAGCATGACCCTGCTCAAGACGTACTCCCATGTCACCCGAGGGTCCTTCTACGTGTCTTTCGGAATCCCGGGGGGCACTGTAGTTATTGGTGGGACAGCTGTGGTGGGGTGTGTTTGAAGGGTATGGGGACCGACCCTTAGAGGTTGGGTATCCGGAAAGCACCATCCACCACAGGCAGACCGTGTAGGGCCAGTGGGTTGGGGGCCCACATTGCACGGCTTTACCGGTCTGGGGAGATGGTCGTGGGCTGCCGACCGCAGCCGTCTCCTCCTTTGGCGGAGAAGGTGGGGCTCTTCGGAGCAGGCCAGGAGGCGTGTCAGTGGGCAAAGCTTAATTGCGGTTCCGCGGCGCCTCACGACTGGCCAGGGGGGTAAACGCCGGAGTGGTTTTAGACGGTAGTTCTTTTGAGAGTCCGTCATACCTCCCATTGCACAGCCTTCCCCGGGCAGGGAGGATGCGTAAATGCATTTCCACTCCGTCATCAAAAAAAAAAAAAAAAAAAAAGGTTAGGTTAGGTTAGGTTAGGTTAGGTTAGGTTAGGTTAGGTTAGGTTAGGTTAGGTTAGGTTAGGTTAGGTTAGGTTAGGTTAGGTTAGGTTAGGTTAGGTTAGGTTAGGTTAGGTTAGGTTAGGTTAGGTTAGGTTAGGTTAGGTTAGGTTAGGTTAGGTTAGGTTAGGTTAGGTTAGGTTAGGTTAGGTTAGGTTAGGTTAGGTTAGGTTAGGTTAGGTTAGGTTAGGTTAGGTTAGGTTAGGTTAGGTTAGGTTAGGTTAGGTTAGGTTAGGTTAGGTTAGGTTAGGTTAGGTTAGGTTAGGTTAGGTTAGGTTAGGTTAGGTTAGGTTAGGTTAGGTTAGGTTAGGTTAGGTTAGGTTAGGTTAGGTTAGGTTAGGTTAGGTTAGGTTAGGTTAGGTTAGGTTAGGTTAGGTTAGGTTAGGTTAGGTTGGGGTGCAGGCCGGATTCCTCCACGTTGGCTTGGGTGTTGCAGTCTCTCTTGATCTCGATCCGGAGAGAACGCAGCATCTGGGCTGGTGCACCCTGGGCATTGGCTGAGACTTTTCCCCCTTGGGAATTCTTTCGGTCCATGGCTAATATCCGGCACGGGGGGGGGGGGGGGGGGGGGGAGGGGACAGGGGTTTCTTGAAGGGTTGCGGTTGTGTACCGGCACTTCTGCCCCGGAAAGTTTCCTTCTGTCACCTGGGGGGGGATGGTGACGAGCAGCTTTTCTTCGGAAAAGTGGCCTCGTCACCATAGGGAGGCGGCGACAGAGGTCGTTGGAAGGGGCGGTTGCTTTGGACCGTTTCCGCCCTGGACAGCTTCCTTCTGTGGCCCATTGACGGTTGGTGACTGGGGAGGCTTGAAGGGTCAGTTGCGTGTGCCTTCGAGGCCGTTTCTGTTCCTGGAAAGCTTAACCAGTTACCTGGAGGGGGCCGTGACAGAGGTGGTTGAAAGGGGCGGTTGCGTGTGCCTTTGAGGCCGTTTCCAAACCGGACAGCTGCTTTCTGTCACTTTGGTGGTTGGTGACTGGGCTTACCGAAAGACTGGGGCATGTTAACTCCGCTCTGCAACGGAGCACGAAGGTTCCGCTCTGCACCGGAGCATGACCCTGCTCAAGACGTACTCCCATGTCACCCGAGGGTCCTTCTACGTGTCTTTCGGAATCCCGGGGGGCACTGTAGTTATTGGTGGGACAGCTGTGGTGGGGTGTGTTTGAAGGGTATGGGGACCGACCCTAGAGGTTGGGTATCCGGAAAGCACCATCCACCACAGGCAGACCGTGTAGGGCCAGTGGGTTGGGGGCCCACATTGCACGGCTTTACCGGTCTGGGGAGATGGTCGTGGGCTGCTGACCGCAGCCGTCTCCTCCTTTGGCGGAGAAGGTGGGGCTCTTCGGAGCAGGCCAGGAGGCGTGTCAGTGGGCAAAGCTTAATTGCGGTTCCGCGGCGCCTCGCGACTGGCCAGGGGGGTAAACGCCGGAGTGGTTTTAGACGGTAGTTCTTTTGAGAGTCCGTCATACCTCCCATTGCACAGCCTTCCCCGGGCAGGGAGGATGCGTAAATGCATTTCCACTCCGTCATCAAAAAAAAAAAAAAAAAAAGGTTAGGTTAGGTTAGGTTAGGTTAGGTTAGGTTAGGTTAGGTTAGGTTAGGTTAGGTTAGGTTAGGTTAGGTTAGGTTAGGTTAGGTTAGGTTAGGTTAGGTTAGGTTAGGTTAGGTTGGGGTGCAGGCCGGATTCCTCCACGTTGGCTTGGGTGTTGCAGTCTCTCTTGATCTCGATCCGGAGAGAACGCAGCATCTGGGCTGGTGCACCCTGGGCATTGGCTGAGACTTTTCCCCCTTGGGAATTCTTTCGGCCCATGGCTAATATCCGGCACGGGGGGGGGGGGGGAAGGTGACAGGGGTTTCTTGAAGGGTTGCGGTTGTGTACCGGCACTTCTGCCCCGGAAAGTTTCCTTCTGTCACCTGGGGGGGGATGGTGACGAGCAGCTTTTCTTCGGAAAAGTGGCCTCGTCACCATAGGGAGGCGGCGACAGAGGTCGTTGGAAGGGGCGGTTGCTGGGCCGCTTCCGCCCTGGACAGCTTCCTTCTGTGGCCCATTGACGGTTGGTGACTGGGGTAGCTTGAAGGGTCAGTTGCGTGTGCCTTCGAGGCCGTTTCTGTTCCTGGAAAGCTTAACCAGTTACCTGGAGGGGGCCGTGACAGAGGTGGTTGAAAGGGGCGGTTGCGTGTGCCTTTGAGGCCGTTTCCAAACCGGACAGCTGCTTTCTGTCACTTCGGTGGTTGGTGACTGGGCTTACCGAAAGACTGGGGCATGTTAACTCCGCTCTGCAACGGAGCACGAAGGTTCCGCTCTGCACCGGAGCATGACCCTGCTCAAGACGTACTCCCATGTCACCCGAGGGTCCTTCTACGTGTCTTTCGGAATCCCGGGGGGCACTGTAGTTATTGGTGGGACAGCTGTGGTGGGGTGTGTTTGAAGGGTATGGGGACCGACCCTTAGAGGTTGGGTATCCGGAAAGCACCATCCACCACAGGCAGACCGTGTAGGGCCAGTGGGTTGGGGGCCCACATTGCACGGCTTTACCGGTCTGGGGAGATGGTCGTGGGCTGCCGACCGCAGCCGTCTCCTCCTTTGGCGGAGAAGGTGGGGCTCTTCGGAGCAGGCCAGGAGGCGTGTCAGTGGGCAAAGCTTAATTGCGGTTCCGCGGCGCCTCACGACTGGCCAGGGGGGTAAACGCCGGAGTGGTTTTAGACGGTAGTTCTTTTGAGAGTCCGTCATACCTCCCATTGCACAGCCTTCCCCGGGCAGGGAGGATGCGTAAATGCATTTCCACTCCGTCATCAAAAAAAAAAAAAAAAAAAAAAAAAAAAAAAAAAAAAAAAAAAAAAAAAGGTTAGGTTAGGTTAGGTTAGGTCAGGTTAGGTTAGGTTAGGTTAGGTTAGGTTAGGTTAGGTTAGGTTAGGTTAGGTTAGGTTAGGTTAGGTTAGGTTAGGTTAGGTTAGGTTAGGTTAGGTTAGGTTAGGTTAGGTTAGGTTAGGTTAGGTTAGGTTAGGTTAGGTTAGGTTAGGTTAGGTTAGGTTAGGTTAGGTTAGGTTAGGTTAGGTTAGGTTAGGTTAGGTTAGGTTAGGTTAGGTTAGGTTAGGTTAGGTTAGGTTAGGTTAGGTTAGGTTAGGTTAGGTTAGGTTAGGTTAGGTTAGGTTAGGTTAGGTTAGGTTAGGTTAGGTTAGGTTAGGTTAGGTTAGGTTAGGTTAGGTTAGGTTAGGTTAGGTTAGGTTAGGTTAGGTTAGGTTAGGTTAGGTTAGGTTAGGTTAGGTTAGGTTAGGTTAGGTTAGGTTAGGTTAGGTTAGGTTAGGTTAGGTTAGGTTAGGTTAGGTTAGGTTAGGTTAGGTTAGGTTAGGTTAGGTTAGGTTAGGTTAGGTTAGGTTAGGTTAGGTTAGGTTAGGTTAGGTTAGGTTAGGTTAGGTTGGGGTGCAGGCCGGATTCCTCCACGTTGGCTTGGGTGTTGCAGTCTCTCTTGATCTCGATCCGGAGAGAACGCAGCATCTGGGCTGGTGCACCCTGGGCATTGGCTGAGACTTTTCCCCCTTGGGAATTCTTTCGGCCCATGGCTAATATCCGGCACGGGGGGGGGGGGGGAAGGTGACAGGGGTTTCTTGAAGGGTTGCGGTTGTGTACCGGCACTTCTGCCCCGGAAAGTTTCCTTCTGTCACCTGGGGGGGGATGGTGACGAGCAGCTTTTCTTCGGAAAAGTGGCCTCGTCACCATAGGGAGGCGGCGACAGAGGTCGTTGGAAGGGGCGGTTGCTGGGCCGCTTCCGCCCTGGACAGCTTCCTTCTGTGGCCCATTGACGGTTGGTGACTGGGGTAGCTTGAAGGGTCAGTTGCGTGTGCCTTCGAGGCCGTTTCTGTTCCTGGAAAGCTTAACCAGTTACCTGGAGGGGGCCGTGACAGAGGTGGTTGAAAGGGGCGGTTGCGTGTGCCTTCGAGGCCGTTTCCAAACCGGACAGCTGCTTTCTGTCACTTTGGTGGTTGGTGACTGGGCTTACCGAAAGACTGGGGCATGTTAACTCCGCTCTGCAACGGAGCACGAAGGTTCCGCTCTGCACCGGAGCATGACCCTGCTCAAGACGTACTCCCATGTCACCCGAGGGTCCTTCTACGTGTCTTTCGGAATCCTGTAGTTATTGGTGGGACAGCTGTGGTGGGGTGTGTTTGAAGGGTATGGGGACCGACCCTAGAGGTTGGGTATCCGGAAAGCACCATCCACCACAGGCAGACCGTGTAGGGCCAGTGGGTTGGGGGCCCACATTGCACGGCTTTACCGGTCTGGGGAGATGGTCGTGGGCTGCTGACCGCAGCCGTCTCCTCCTTTGGCGGAGAAGGTGGGGCTCTTCGGAGCAGGCCAGGAGGCGTGTCAGTGGGCAAAGCTTAATTGCGGTTCCGCGGCGCCTCGCGACTGGCCAGGGGGGTAAACGCCGGAGTGGTTTTAGACGGTAGTTCTTTTGAGAGTCCGTCATACCTCCCATTGCACAGCCTTCCCCGGGCAGGGAGGATGCGTAAATGCATTTCCACTCCGTCATCAAAAAAAAAAAAAAAAAAAAAAAAAAAAAAAAAAAAAGGTTAGGTTAGGTTAGGTTAGGTTAGGTTAGGTTAGGTTAGGTTAGGTTAGGTTAGGTTAGGTTAGGTTAGGTTAGGTTAGGTTAGGTTAGGTTAGGTTAGGTTAGGTTAGGTTAGGTTAGGTTAGGTTAGGTTAGGTTAGGTTAGGTTAGGTTAGGTTAGGTTAGGTTAGGTTAGGTTAGGTTAGGTTAGGTTAGGTTAGGTTAGGTTAGGTTAGGTTAGGTTAGGTTAGGTTAGGTTAGGTTAGGTTAGGTTAGGTTAGGTTAGGTTAGGTTAGGTTAGGTTAGGTTAGGTTAGGTTAGGTTAGGTTAGGTTAGGTTAGGTTAGGTTAGGTTAGGTTAGGTTAGGTTAGGTTAGGTTAGGTTAGGTTAGGTTAGGTTAGGTTAGGTTAGGTTAGGTTAGGTTAGGTTAGGTTAGGTTAGGTTAGGTTAGGTTAGGTTAGGTTAGGTTAGGTTAGGTTAGGTTAGGTTAGGTTAGGTTAGGTTAGGTTAGGTTAGGTTAGGTTAGGTTAGGTTAGGTTAGGTTAGGTTAGGTTAGGTTAGGTTAGGTTAGGTTAGGTTAGGTTAGGTTAGGTTAGGTTAGGTTAGGTTAGGTTAGGTTAGGTTAGGTTAGGTTAGGTTAGGTTAGGTTAGGTTAGGTTAGGTTAGGTTAGGTTAGGTTAGGTTAGGTTAGGTTAGGTTAGGTTAGGTTAGGTTAGGTTAGGTTAGGTTAGGTTAGGTTAGGTTAGGTTAGGTTAGGTTAGGTTAGGTTAGGTTAGGTTAGGTTAGGTTAGGTTAGGTTAGGTTAGGTTAGGTTAGGTTAGGTTAGGTTAGGTTAGGTTAGGTTAGGTTAGGTTAGGTTAGGTTAGGTTAGGTTAGGTTAGGTTAGGTTAGGTTAGGTTAGGTTAGGTTAGGTTAGGTTAGGTTAGGTTAGGTTAGGTTAGGTTAGGTTAGGTTAGGTTAGGTTAGGTTAGGTTAGGTTAGGTTAGGTTAGGTTAGGTTAGGTTAGGTTAGGTTGGGGTGCAGGCCGGATTCCTCCACGTTGGCTTGGGTGTTGCAGTCTCTCTTGATCTCGATCCGGAGAGAACGCAGCATCTGGGCTGGTGCACCCTGGGCATCGGCTGAAACTTTCTCCTTATGGGGGATTCTTTCGGCCCATGGCAAATATCCGGCGGGGGAGTACTGTTGCATCCACAGCCCACCCTCCTAGGAGGGTGGGCTGTGGATGCAACAGTATTGGGGGTTGTCCTCGAAAGAGGTACAACGGGGCCCGACGATGTGCCAGGTGCATTCGGTTTAGCCGACGTCGAGCCTAACTCGTTTCCCGTCTGGAGTGTCGTGGATCACGTCTCGCGGCTCCGACGGGCCGAGGACCTTGCCTTAACCGGCTGGGTCGAGGGGAGTAAACCTCATAAAAAATCCCTCAATCCTAAGCGGCGCCGCACCGCGAGGGGATGCATGGCTGAGAGGTGGTCAGCTATTAGTGCGTTGCCCCGTCAGAGTACCTGCCGACCCTCTGACGGGAGATGCTAGGCTTGTCCAGGTGCACGGGCACCTCCTGGATCGACGATTAGATCCCTAATACTCGTGGGAACAATTATGGAAGCATCAATTACCCAGCCAAACGGCCCTTCTCAGGGCCAATTCGGAAACGGCCCTTCTGAGGGCCAACCTGAAAACGGCCCTTCTCAGGGCCAACTAGGAGACGAGAGGACGCGGGCGCTCACCCCGGTGGTCCGATTGGAGCGCATGGCGCTGAGGCCCCGGTTGGTGACCCCCGGGGCTCACTTGCCAGTGGCGCGGAATACAGATGAAACGTCTGCGGACGCGGGCACACTACCGGACACTGATTCACGTGATGACGAATTGATTGACCACGAAAGGATGATCAGAGAGAAAGACCTGGACTGGATTGCGGAGATGGACGAAGAGGCGATTTATGTCTCAGACTCTTCCCTCCCGTCTGTCCATATGACTGGAGAAAAGAGAAGACACCCTGGTGACTCGGAAGAGGATTATATAGAGACGAGAGGATCTCCTCTTCCAAAAATTAATACGTCGCGAAGGGGTCGCGGAGGCCACGCCCACTCAACTGGCCTGGACCAAGCAAAAGCGGCCCTATATACACTTGAAAAGGCGGCTTTAGAAAGTGAAGCGTTCCCCGGCGAACCTCGGACAGAAGCTGCCATTCCTAGAGTCGATGAGATGGACCTTGGAACATCCCTCCCAACGCCGGAGCATATCACAAGAGATGACTTGGTACGTAAGGCATTTGCGGGAGTTAATGACATCCGCGAGGCTTCCCGTAGGTCCCAAAACATAAAAGGGACAGTCCGGAAACAGATAAAGCTTGGAGTTATGGCCATCTCCCAGGCAGTGGAAGATCTAGGGACTCTATCTACAGACGAAGAAACACGCAAACTGAGGGCAGACAACGCGCGTCTCAGACGCGAGATGGATATCCTCAGAGCTGAGGTAAAGGCCCTTCGCACCGCCTTCTCGGAGCGGAATGTACGCCCTGTCGAACAACAGCCAGATATCCATGCGGGGATCACGAGCATAATGGAGGATTTAAGGCGAGACCTCCTCGTATCCCTTGGTGGAATGATCAATGCCCGCCTTGGAGACATTGAATCCCGACTTCCTCCTGCGCCAGTGTTGCGACCGCCGCTGGCGGCGGATAAAACGAGGGCTGCAGCAACTACCACAGTCGCTGGATCAGCCTCCCAAAAGTCAAAACCGGCGACCGCGCCGCATCATCAGACGAAAGCCCCGAAAGAGAAACCAAAAGCCACACGCCAGCCTGTGGCTCCTGCTTCTCCCGGCGATCCCATCTCCCAGCCGCAGCCTAGTACCTCCCGTGCCGAAGCGGATTCGGAATTTATTGAAGTGGGGAAAGGTGGCAAAAGGTATAGCAAAGGAAAGGGCAAAAAGTCCAACCCGGCTTCTGGCCCTACTGCATCTGCCCCAAGACGAGCAACACACGCGAAACCGCTTGCAGCCGTGGCGAAAAAGAATACCCATAAGATAGGTACCCCAAAAACCACTGCGGTAGTGGTCACTCTGCAACCGGAAGCGGTACAGAGAGGGGTATCCTATAAAGACGCCCTAAAGAAAGCCAAACAAGCCTTTAAGCTGGACGACGTTGGCCTGGACCAAAATATCAAAGTCCGGAATACGATGAGTGGCGCCCGGATAATTATCGTCCCGGGTGCTGCCAGCGGATCGAAAGCTGACTCACTAGCAGCGAAACTTCAAGAAGTACTCGGAGATGTGGCCTCTATTAGCAGGCCCGTCAAAAAAGCGTCGGTAAGGGTGACCGGCCTGGACGAGTCCATTGAGACGGAGGATATCGCTGCTGCCGCCTCAGCGGCTGGAAGGTGCCGACAAGACGACATAAAGGTCGGCGCTATTCGCATGGGACCCTATGGAGGCTCAGTGATAGTCGAGGCTCCAGCGGAAGCGGCAAAAGCTCTATGTCAAGCGGGACGACTGCTAGTCGGGTGGTCGGCGGCCCGAGTATCAGCAATGGAACCCCGTCCCTTAAGGTGCTTTAGATGCATGGGACTGGGCCACACCAAACCAACGTGCCCTTCGCCTGAAAGCAGGGAAGCCCTATGTTTCAGGTGTGGCTTAGAGGGTCACAAATCCGCCTCCTGCACGGCGAATCCGCGGTGTGCAATATGTGCACAAGCCAAGAGACGGGCAGACCATGTGATGGGCAGCGCTAAATGCGTCCCGCCACAGGCCAAGGGCAAGACGACAGTGACTTATAGGACCCAAGTCTCATCACAAGTAGAGGCAAACAACCAGTTGCCTGTGGAGGTCGAAATGTCGGTTTCTTAATGCCCACACACCGACATTTCAACCTACTCCAGACTAACGCTAACCACTCCGCCCGTGCGCAGGACCTGCTTATGCAGACCATGGCGGAGGGGAACTTAGATGTCGTTGTGGTAGCCGAGCCCTATTATGTACCATCCCAACCACATTGGGCTGGGGACACTGAGGGCTTGGTTGCCATTGTAGTACCAGCAGCTACCCACTTCCCCCCCTTCTCTATCAAAGAGAAGGGTCCGGGATACGTGGCGGCTTCTTGGGGTGAAATAGTGCTCATCGGAGTGTATTTTTCCCCCAATCGAAGATTAGACGATTTTGAAAGATACCTCAACACGTTGGAGATGGTGATAGGCAGAGCGGCTCCTGCCCAAGTCATCGTGATGGGAGATTTCAACGCGAAGTGTACAGCATGGGGATCTCCCATCACGGACGCGAGAGGTGCGGTGCTGAGGGACTGGGCTGCGGTTATAGGCCTTGTCCTCCTGAACCAAGGCAACACTAACACCTGTGTTCGACAACAGGGGGGGTCCATCGTAGACTTGACGTTTGCGACCCCTGCTATCGCTGCACGATCTGGAGAATGGCGCGTCCTAGAAGAGGTGGAGACCTTGTCGGACCACTTATATATCCGCTTTCAGGTCTCCGGTTCCTCGACGATGGATGCGCCATCCCGGCCCGAAAGACAGCCGTTTCCCAGATGGACGCTCTCCCGCCTAGATCGGGAAATTGCGGAGGAGGCAGCCATAGTGCAGGCTTGGGTGCCAGATATAGCAGACGCAGCCAACGTGGAGGAGCGAGCTGTCCACCTTCGAGCTGCTCTTACAGAAATCTGTGACGCTGCTATGCCCCGGACTCGACGATTACCAGCGAGGAAGCAAGTCTACTGGTGGTCGCAGGAGATTCAGGTTCTCCGCACCACCAGCAATGCCGCTCGCCGGGCATTCACGCGATGCCGCCGCCGCAGGTCACACACAGCTGAGGAGGAGGAACTCTACCGCCAAGCTCACCGGGAGGCTAAAATTGCACTGCAGACGGCCATTGCAAAGGCCAAAGACTCTTCCAATGAGGAGTTCATAGAGACGCTCAATAGAGACCCGTGGGGCCGCCCGTACCGTGTTGTACGCAGTAAATTACAGCACGCGCCCCCCCCACGAGTACCTTTGAGCCCACACTCCTGTCAGCGGTCATAACGGGCCTATTCCCTGAGCGGGAAGCCTTCATTCCTCCACGGATGACAGGGCCAGAAGAAAACGAGGGCATCGTCAACGTCCCGCTAATCACGGATGACGAGATGATAGAAGCGGTGGCCCGTCTAAAATCGTCTCGTAAAGCTCCTGGGCCGGATGGAGTACCAGGAAAAGTGCTTTTTCTGGCGCTCAAGCACCTGGGGTGTCGTCTCCGGCAGCTGTTTGATGACTGCCTAGAGACAGGACAGGTTCCTAGGTGCTGGAAGGAAGGGCGTTTGTGCCTACTGAGAAAGGAGGGTCGTCCACCTGACTCTCCCTCCGGGTACCGACCACTCGTTCTCTTGGACGAGGTCGGTAAGGTTTTCGAGAGAATAGTGGCACTGCGAATCAGTAGGCACTTAGCCAGAGATGGCCCGGACATTTCCGTGAGGCAGTATGGGTTCAGGGCAGGGCTGTCTACAATAGATGCACTATCCGCGCTACGTGGCTTCTGGGAGGAGGCTAAAGTAAGGGGGGAAGGAGTCGTAGCTGTATCTTTAGATATAGCCAACGCTTTCGGCTCCCTCCCCTTTGAAGTGATTGAAGAGGCACTCAAGTTCCACCAGGTGCCTCTTTACTTAAGAAAGGTGATAGGGCACTACCTGACTGACCGGGTAGTGCTCTATCAAAGTAGAGATGGAGAGCGGATGGCCCAGCGTATGTCCAGTGGCGTTCCTCAGGGGTCCGTGCTGGGACCCCTGCTTTGGAACCTGGGCTATGATTGGGCCATCAGAGGACAGCTCTTGCCTCGGATGGCGGTTTTCTGCTATGCGGATGACACGATGGTGGCCGTCCGAGGCAACAGTCGGGAAGAGGCGATGCGGTTAGCCACAGTGGGCGCTACCCTTGTGGTTGACCGTATCCGGATGCTGGGACTAGAGGTGGCCCTCTCCAAAACGGAAGCTATCGTCTTCCGTGGGCCAAGATGGCGGCTTGGCTCTGGTCTCAGTCTCCAAATAGACGGAGAGAGGGTCCGGCTTAAGGCCCATATCAAATACCTGGGCCTTATCCTGGACCCTGATTGGAAATTCGTGGAGCACTTCCGATGTCTCGCCCCACGTATTGTGGGCACTGCTTCGGCTCTTGGGAAGCTGCTTCCGAATGTGGGTGGTCCTCAGGCTCCATGTCGGCGTCTCTACACGGAAGTGATTAAAAGTATGGCCCTGTACGGTGCCCCCATATGGTCGGCCTCTCTCAGCGCCCAGAATAAAGCCCTCTTGCGAAAGCCGCAGAGAGTTATGGCACTGAGGATGATCAGAGGATACCGTACGGTCTCTTTCGCGGCTGCTTGCGTACTGGCCGGCACTCCCCCGTGGGAGCTTGAGGCCGCAGTGCGAGCCGACACTTACCGCGCTCGTGCGGAGAGCAGAGCACGAGGGGAAGGCCCTGGGTCTGAAGATGTTGAGAGGGTGCAGCGCAGTGCCCAAGAGCGAATGATGGAGATCTGGTCAAACAGCCTCACGGACCCCGTTTACGGAGTCCGCACCATTGAGGCTCTCCACCCAGTCCTCCAGGAGTGGAAAGAGAGGCGCCACGGGCTACTCTCATACCGTCTTGTGCAGGTGTTGTCCGGACACGGATGCTTCGGGCAGTATCTGCACAAGATTGCAAGACGGGAGTCCTCTCCAATCTGCCATGAGTGTGGTGCGCTGGAAGATACGGCGCAGCACACCATGGAGTCTTGTACCGCATGGCAGACGGAACGCCTCGAATTGACGAGGATAATAGGGAACGATCTCTCGCTGCCCAGCGTGGTATCAGCTATGCTGGGCAGTGATAGATCGTGGGATGCTGTTGCCACCTTTTGTGAGGAGGTCATCTCACAAAAGGAGGCAGCAGAGCGAGCTCGCGAGGAAGACGAGTCCGCGGACGCCATCAGGCGTAAAAGAAGTGGAAGGAGAAGGCGGCAGTTTGCTAGCCTTTTCCCTTCCTAGTGGGGCCATCACCACCCCGCCAGCCGCTGAGGGAGCAGCCACACGTTCACGGCTCCTCCCTCTGATTCCGCGATGAATACCCTGGTCAAACCACCTGATCAGGGAGGCCGTGGTTGCAGTTATGGTAGACTCCTATGGGACCCCACTGCGACCACAAATTACCCAAGGCCACAGACGGAACGTCGAGGTGGTTTTAGTGGGTAGGACTCCTGCCCCCTTCCCGCTAGGGGTAGGAGGCGGGAGGAGAGTCCCACATAACCACCACACCTCTCACGTGTGGTGGTATGCGTAAAGCATTTCCCCTCGTAAAAAAAAAAAAAAAAAAAAAAAAGGTTAGGTTAGGTTAGGTTAGGTTAGGTTAGGTTAGGTTAGGTTAGGTTAGGTTTTTTTTTTTTTTTTTTTTTTTTTTTTTTTTTTTTTTTTTTTTTTTTTTTTTTTTTTTTTTTTTTTTTTTTTTTTTTTTTTTTTTTTTTTTTTTTTTTTTTTTTTACGATCTACCTCCAACATGATCGGAGTCTATGCTTGGTCTTATTTACTTCCATACCATTTCTCGCAATTTTGCCTCTCGCACTTTTATTCTCCATACTTTATCTTTCTTTCATTCATCTCTTTCTTTCTTTTACTTTCCGGGTGCTGTACCCACTAATCTAATCTAGCTAGCTGTATCTTATGAATCTACTTGGAAGTGAAACATCAGGGATGTGCTTTTTATTTACATGGACAAATACAATTTTGATTCTTATACTAATATGCATGCATGTATTTATTACACTTTTTTCTTATATATGTAGTGTTTTGCACGTGAATTACATTAAACTTTGTACGACATTTTAGGTAAATTATTTACATTTACTTATTTTACAATTTTATTGCTTAGTGATACTTATTTCTAATACATATCTTTACACATTGTTATTTCTTCTTGACCCTTGTTTACTTAATTACTTTTTAATTTATTTTTATATTCTAGTTTTTCATGCTTTATTTAAAATATACATAATTATATTTATAAAGCATGTGTGCTAATCATGTCTTGTTCCTATTGGTTACCTTTTTAACAATGGAGGTGCAATATTCAAGAAAACTTTGTAAGTGTGTACTTTTCATTATGGCCTGTATATTGTCTTGTGTTATTTCAAGTTCGATTTTTTGTTCTACGTTGTACCTTTCTAATTCATAGACCGGGCAGTCGAACAATATATGTGGCACCGTTTCCTGCATTTCACAATCACAGATGCACGATGGACTCTCTTTGCACTTGAAGCGATTCAAGTATTCAGAGAATCCACCGTGCCCCGTCATAAGTTGTGTTTTTATGCTAGTGGGTTCGAACTTTCTTATTATTCTATACGCCGTCACCGTGTCCGGGAAGAAAAGTTTGGTTATTGAAGCCGTTTCGCCGTCCTTGTATCTCCGATTCCACTCGACGAGCGTCCTCGCACGTATGTTACGCTTGACGTATGAAATCGGGCACTTATCATAGTCTGGCGCACGTTTGGAGCCTATGGCGGCTGCTTTTGCTAACTCATCTGCCCTCTCGTTGCCTTCCAGACCTGCGTGTGCCTTGATCCAGTGCAAATTTACCATTTTGCCGTGGAGAGATGCGGTTTTGATGTTTTCTCTGGCTTCAACTGCTAAGGCGTGGAGGCAACTGGGGTTCTGGATAGTTTGGAGAGCCGCCATTGAGTCACTGTAGACTCCAAACGTTTTGGCTGAACGCTTCTTTGCTTCCCTAGTTGCTTTACACAGAGCCAGGAGTTCCGCCTGATAAACCGTGCAGAATTTAGGCAGGGCAAGTTTGAAGGCTTTTGTCTCGGCATTACCTTTCCAAATGGAAAGTGATGCTCCGACTTTGCCCTCAATCTTACTCCCGTCTGTAAACATTAAAACCTCATAACCATTATGAGCGTTTACATCCTCTCGGTTTACCAGGCGTGTCACCTTAAGCTCATCATTTTCTGCAGGGTGGGGCATTTCTGCTGCTGGTGTCATCCGTTCGACCTCCCATCCACCTAGTGCTGGCAGGTATGCCCCTTTCTTGGCTTCGTATAGCGACGCCGCCTCTCGGACTCGGAGGTCAAGAGGGAGCACTCCTGACAGCACCAGGGCAGAATTAAGGGAGACTGTGCGGTAGGCTTTGCACAGTTTTTGGGCAATTCCACGTTGCACGGTTCCGAGCTGTTTTATGACACCCAATTTACCGGCAGCAGGTGCCCACACGCTGGCGGCGTACAAGACAATTGGTTCTACAGTAGCCACATATATTACCCGTAGCACTTCTGGATGGAGCCCCCAGTTAGTTTTTGCTGCCCTGGACAGTTGTTTTTGGATGCCTATCGCTTTTCGGCACACGTTAGAGACGTGGGCATTGAAAGTCATCCTGTCGTCGAAGGTGACCCCCAGCATTTTGAGTTCTTTGACTGCAGTTATGCTTGACCCGCCCATGGTCAGTCTTGGGGTGTCATATTTAAGCTTCCGTGTTAGTGTCATCGCATTTGTTTTATGTGGAGCAAACTTAAGCTTATTTCTGACACCCCACTCCTGAACATGTTCGAGGGCAGCGTTGGCTCTGGTTTCAATTTGCAATGCGGTGTCACCGTCGACGACAAGCATAACATCGTCTGCAAACGCCTGGCAGTAGTCACCTCTACGTTCTAGACTTTTCAGGAGGGGGTCGAGCAGCAAGTTCCACAGGATCGGGCCCGCAATCGATCCTTGTACGCAGCCTTTGCCTGTGTCGATACTGTATTCTTCACCTGCGTATCTTACAGTGACTTTCCTCTCCTTCAGATAGCTGTCCATAACCCGTCTTAGGTTAGGTTAGGTTAGGTTAGGTTAGGTTAGGTTAGGTTAGGTTAGGTTAGGTTAGGTTAGGTTAGGTTAGGTTAGGTTAGGTTAGGTTAGGTTAGGTTAGGTTAGGTTAGGTTAGGTTAGGTTAGGTTAGGTTAGGTTAGGTTAGGTTAGGTTAGGTTAGGTTAGGTTAGGTTAGGTTAGGTTAGGTTAGGTTAGGTTAGGTTGGGGTGCAGGCCGGATTCCTCCACGTTGGCTTGGGTGTTGCAGTCTCTCTTGATCTCGATCCGGAGAGAACGCAGCATCTGGGCTGGTGCACCCTGGGCATTGGCTGAGACTTTTCCCCCTTGGGAATTCTTTCGGTCCATGGCTAATATCCGGCACGGGGGGGGGGGGGGGGAGGTGACAGGGGTTTCTTGAAGGGTTGCGGTTGTGTACCGGCACTTCTGCCCCGGAAAGTTTCCTTCTGTCACCTGGGGGGGGATGGTGACGAGCAGCTTTTCTTCGGAAAAGTGGCCTCGTCACCATAGGGAGGCGGCGACAGAGGTCGTTGGAAGGGGCGGTTGCTTTGGACCGTTTCCGCCCTGGACAGCTTCCTTCTGTGGCCCATTGACGGTTGGTGACTGGGGAGGCTTGAAGGGTCAGTTGCGTGTGCCTTCGAGGCCGTTTCTGTTCCTGGAAAGCTTAACCAGTTACCTGGAGGGGGCCGTGACAGAGGTGGTTGAAAGGGGCGGTTGCGTGTGCCTTTGAGGCCGTTTCCAAACCGGACAGCTGCTTTCTGTCACTTTGGTGGTTGGTGACTGGGCTTACCGAAAGACTGGGGCATGTTAACTCCGCTCTGCAACGGAGCACGAAGGTTCCGCTCTGCACCGGAGCATGACCCTGCTCAAGACGTACTCCCATGTCACCCGAGGGTCCTTCTACGTGTCTTTCGGAATCCCGGGGGGCACTGTAGTTATTGGTGGGACAGCTGTGGTGGGGTGTGTTTGAAGGGTATGGGGACCGACCCTAGAGGTTGGGTATCCGGAAAGCACCATCCACCACAGGCAGACCGTGTAGGGCCAGTGGGTTGGGGGCCCACATTGCACGGCTTGACCGGTCTGGGGAGATGGTCGTGGGCTGCTGACCGCAGCCGTCTCCTCCTTTGGCGGAGAAGGTGGGGCTCTTCGGAGCAGGCCAGGAGGCGTGTCAGTGGGCAAAGCTTAATTGCGGTTCCGCGGCGCCTCGCGACTGGCCAGGGGGGTAAACGCCGGAGTGGTTTTAGACGGTAGTTCTTTTGAGAGTCCGTCATACCTCCCATTGCACAGCCTTCCCCGGGCAGGGAGGATGCGTAAATGCATTTCCACTCCGTCATCAAAAAAAAAAAAAAAAAAAAAAAAAAAAAAAAAGGTTAGGTTAGGTTAGGTTAGGTTAGGTTAGGTTAGGTTAGGTTAGGTTAGGTTAGGTTAGGTTAGGTTAGGTTAGGTTAGGTTAGGTTAGGTTAGGTTAGGTTAGGTTAGGTTAGGTTAGGTTAGGTTAGGTTAGGTTAGGTTAGGTTAGGTTAGGTTAGGTTAGGTTAGGTTAGGTTAGGTTAGGTTAGGTTGGGGTGCAGGCCGGATTCCTCCACGTTGGCTTGGGTGTTGCAGTCTCTCTTGATCTCGATCCGGAGAGAACGCAGCATCTGGGCTGGTGCACCCTGGGCATTGGCTGAGACTTTTCCCTTTTGGGAATTCTTTCGGTCCATGGCTAATATCCGGCACGGGGGGGGAGGGGGGAAGGTGACAGGGGTTTCTTGAAGGGTTGCGGTTGTGTACCGGCACTTCTGCCCCGGAAAGTTTCCTTCTGTCACCTGGGGGGGGATGGTGACGAGCAGCTTTTCTTCGGAAAAGTGGCCTCGTCACCATAGGGAGGCGGCGACAGAGGTCGTTGGAAGGGGCGGTTGCTTTGGACCGTTTCCGCCCTGGACAGCTTCCTTCTGTGGCCCATTGACGGTTGGTGACTGGGGTAGCTTGAAGGGTCAGTTGCGTGTGCCTTCGAGGCCGTTTCTGTTCCTGGAAAGCTTAACCAGTTACCTGGAGGGGGCCGTGACAGAGGTGGTTGAAAGGGGCGGTTGCGTGTGCCTTTGAGGCCGTTTCCAAACCGGACAGCTGCTTTCTGTCACTTTGGTGGTTGGTGACTGGGCTTACCGAAAGACTGGGGCATGTTAACTCCGCTCTGCAACGGAGCACGAAGGTTCCGCTCTGCACCGGAGCATGACCCTGCTCAAGACGTACTCCCATGTCACCCGAGGGTCCTTCTACGTGTCTTTCGGAATCCCGGGGGGCACTGTAGTTATTGGTGGGACAGCTGTGGTGGGGTGTGTTTGAAGGGTATGGGGACCGACCCTAGAGGTTGGGTATCCGGAAAGCACCATCCACCACAGGCAGACCGTGTAGGGCCAGTGGGTTGGGGGCCCACATTGCACGGCTTTACCGGTCTGGGGAGATGGTCGTGGGCTGCTGACCGCAGCCGTCTCCTCCTTTGGCGGAGAAGGTGGGGCTCTTCGGAGCAGGCCAGGAGGCGTGTCAGTGGGCAAAGCTTAATTGCGGTTCCGCGGCGCCTCGCGACTGGCCAGGGGGGTAAACGCCGGAGTGGTTTTAGACGGTAGTTCTTTTGAGAGTCCGTCATACCTCCCATTGCACAGCCTTCCCCGGGCAGGGAGGATGCGTAAATGCATTTCCACTCCGTCATCAAAAAAAAAAAAAAAAAAAAAAAAAAAAAAAGGTTAGGTTAGGTTAGGTTAGGTTAGGTTAGGTTAGGTTAGGTTAGGTTAGGTTAGGTTAGGTTAGGTTAGGTTAGGTTAGGTTAGGTTAGGTTAGGTTAGGTTAGGTTAGGTTAGGTTAGGTTAGGTTAGGTTAGGTTAGGTTAGGTTAGGTTAGGTTAGGTTAGGTTAGGTTAGGTTAGGTTAGGTTAGGTTAGGTTAGGTTAGGTTAGGTTAGGTTAGGTTAGGTTAGGTTAGGTTAGGTTAGGTTAGGTTAGGTTAGGTTAGGTTAGGTTAGGTTAGGTTAGGTTAGGTTAGGTTAGGTTAGGTTAGGTTAGGTTAGGTTAGGTTAGGTTAGGTTAGGTTAGGTTAGGTTAGGTTAGGTTAGGTTAGGTTAGGTTAGGTTAGGTTAGGTTAGGTTAGGTTAGGTTAGGTTAGGTTAGGTTAGGTTAGGTTAGGTTAGGTTAGGTTAGGTTAGGTTAGGTTAGGTTAGGTTAGGTTAGGTTAGGTTAGGTTAGGTTAGGTTAGGTTAGGTTAGGTTAGGTTAGGTTAGGTTAGGTTAGGTTAGGTTAGGTTAGGTTAGGTTAGGTTAGGTTAGGTTAGGTTAGGTTAGGTTAGGTTAGGTTAGGTTAGGTTAGGTTAGGTTAGGTTAGGTTAGGTTAGGTTAGGTTAGGTTAGGTTAGGTTAGGTTAGGTTAGGTTAGGTTAGGTTAGGTTAGGTTAGGTTAGGTTAGGTTAGGTTAGGTTAGGTTAGGTTAGGTTAGGTTAGGTTAGGTTAGGTTAGGTTAGGTTAGGTTAGGTTAGGTTGAGGTCAAATCTCGGGTGTGGTGTTGATGATTTGTGCGATTCTCGGTGACCAAACATTACATTTTTTGCTCATTCGTTTAATTGTTTCATTTCTTTTTTATCTAGTATAGTTTTCTTATTTTCTTTGATTTTCATTTTGCGGTTGGTTTTTCTTTCTTTGGTTTGTGTACGTTTTCTGCGGCGAATAAGTCTGTGTTGCCGTTATCTTTTTGAGCCTTTTATAGGTTTGAAAAATACCGGCAATCGGCTTCTTTGCCGTACGGTTGGTCCGATAATTTTCTGAACCTTAGTTTGGAAAATATCGGCCTTCTGGTTTTGTGTTTTTTAACTTTAATTTTTTGTAATTATTTCTGTTTGTTTACGTTTTTCTAAATTAGTTTTGTCGGTGTTGTCAGCTTCCTTAATTGCCCAATTTTTGGGTTGGGGTAGCTACAACGGTCCCGCTAACTATAGCGTTTGTTTAGTTTGGTTTTTCTTTTTGGGACGCGAACTTTGAATTTTTGAAAACTTCGAGTTTTCACTCGGAGTTTTCGGGGATCGGTTCCGTCTTTTTTTGTGTTTGTCGGTGTTTTATATTTTTTGCATTCACTGCAAAAATATAAAACCCCAAAATTAGTATAGTTCATTTATTTTTGTAAATATTTTGTATATAAACCTTAATTCTACGACTCCCAGGTCGGGAGTTATAGTCGTGTTAAGGTTCCGGGGGGGGTAAGGTTTTTCGGTTTACCAACTTAAGGTTTTTCCGAAAGTTGGTAAATTCGATAACTTTTCACCTTTTAACCTTTTTTAAGTTTGTTTTATTTAGTCTTAGTGGGGCAAACAAGAGCTATTGTTTAGTTTTTGTTTCGTTCCGCTACGACTCCGGGAAGTGGGTCAAATTGGGGGACCAAAAATTCCCCTGATTGCTATTTGATTATTTCAGGCGCAAAACCTGATTTACTATAGAAAAGTCGAAATCCGAGTCGCGCTTGACCGTTTTAAGTTAGGTTAGGTCCTAGCTTGGGTCCTAGCGGTCGGATTTCGGCTTTTCTTGGTAGGGAGGTAGGGGGGGGCCACCATGGCCTCACCTACGAAAAATCGAAGGGTTCCACCCAAGGGGGGGGGAGTAATCAACGACTCCGAATCCGAGTCCGAGATCGACGATCTCGGATGGCTCGTGGGGGAGCACTCTGCTCCACAGCCCTCCAAGAGGGCTTTGGAGAACCAGGACGAGGAGGAGGAGGGGGAGGAAAGGCCGGTTAAAATCAACACGGCGTTTAGGGGCAAGCCTAAGGGGGCATACTCTGGGCTGGCCGCTGCCAGGCTGAGGGCCAAGCTGTACCAGCTTGAGCCCCAGTTTGAGGAGGTAGCTGATGCCGATCCTGCGGCCAGCTACAGGAGGGATTTTCCTGAGCTCCGCCCCAGAGGGGGGAAGGGGGGGAAAAAGGGAAAGGCGGAGGAGGACCGGCGATCTCGGTCAGCCTCGCGCTCTCGCTCGGGCTCGCGCTCCCCGGAGCCCATGGATGGGCTAGAGGGTCAGAAGGCTGACCCAATAGATGCCACCCGCATGGCGGCGAGGGACATCCTGGAGGCGGCCAGGATATCCGGGAACATCAAGGGGGAGGTTCAAGGCCGCATGAACCGGGCCTGCCGCGCCATCCTGGGGCTTATGGACGAGGTAGAGGCCTCCAAAACCGAGAGCGAGGAGATCCGCATCCTAAAAGCGGACAATAAAAGGATGCGGGAGCAACTCGCTCTCAACTCGGCGGAGCTGAAGGCGCTCCGCACCGCCTTCAGCGAGCGGCAGATCCCGGCCGCCCCCCCTGTCGCTGCTGCCCTGCAGTTCGGGACCGCCGAGTTGACCGAGGCTATTGAGGTCATGAAGAGGGACCTCTTCCTCAGCCTAGGTCGGATGATAGCCGACAGGATGGAGGAGGTCAACCGACGCCTCCCGGCGGAGCCCATCCTTCGCCCCCCGCTGGCACACGACAAGCGGGCTACCAAGCCCGCCGTGTCAGCCCCCCCCCAGCGGAAGGGGGCAGGTATTGCCCCGCCACCCCCAGCCCCGGTGGACCTCGAGCCAATAGCCAGAGCCAGGCTAGGCGATGGGCGGGCAAACAAGAAGGCGGTGGCCCTAGTCCCAACCCCCGCCAACAAGAAGTCCGCCAAGGCCGCCAAGGCTGCCCCGGCCCCGGAGGAGGAGTCCGGCCCCTCGGGCCGTATGCCACCTGCGCCCACACAAATGTCGTGGTCGCAGGTGGTTCGGAAGAAGGGCAAGGGCGCGGCCAAGCCCCCCCCTCCAGCCCCTAAAGGGCCCGGGAAGACAGCGCACGGGCCCAGACCCGCAAAGCTGTCCGTCCCCAAGACGGCGGCGGTGGTGATCTCCCTCAAGAAGGGGGCCACCACCACCCTGCAGGCCACCATGGCTAAGGCCATTAATGGTCTTAGCCTGAGTGAGGTGGGCCTGCAGAGCGTGCGGGTCAGGACCTCGATGACGGGCTCCCGGGTCATCGAGGTCCCAGGGGAGAAGGGCCACGAGGTGGCGGATACCCTTGCGGCCAAGCTGCAAGGGTTGGTGGGGGACGTGGCGGACGTCAGCCGCCCTGTCAAGATGGCCGGCGTCCAGATCTCCGGATTGGACGAGTCGGCCACCAAGGACACGGTGGCGCAGGCTGTTGCCGCGGCGGGGGCGTGCCGGCCTGAGCAGGTCCGTGTGGGGGCCGTCCGCGCCCTTTACGATGGCACTGGATCGGTCTTGATCCAGTGCCCCGTGCAGGCTGCGGTGACCCTCACCAAGGCCGGGAGGATTCTGGTGGGATGGGCCTCCGCCAGGGTCACGGCGGTGGGGCCGACACCAATGCGGTGCTTCCGCTGCTATGGTGTCGGCCACTCGCGGGAGCTGTGCCCCTCTAAAGTTGACCGGAGCAATTTTTGCTTCCGGTGCAGCAAAGAGGGGCACAAAATGGCGGATTGCTGGGAGAAGGCTTGGTGCGCCGTGTGCCACCAGGCCAAACTCCCGGCAAACCACATGCTGGGGGGGAGGAAATGTTTCCCCCCCGCAACTAAAGGTAGGGACCTGCGGCCGCAGCGTCCCCGCCCCCCTGTTGCTAATGGAAGCGCCCCCGCAGCGACCGCCGCGGCCCCCGAGGAGACCTGCATGGAGCTCTAAATGCCAGCACACCATTTAGAGCTCCTGCAGGCCAACGTCAACCACTCCGCCAGAGCACAAGACCTGCTGATGCAGGTAATGGCGGAGTGGTCGATTGACGTTGCGGTCGTCGCGGAACCCTACTTCGTCCCTCCCCTACCCAATTGGGTGGGGTCGACGGACGAGTGGGTTGCCGTGGCGGTGCCGGCGGTCGGCGACGGACCCCCCCTCGTGAGGATCGAGGGCGGCCCGGGGTATGTGGCGGCCGGATGGGGGAGCGACACCGTACTAGTTGCGGTGTACTTCTCCCCCAATAGGCCGCTGGCCGCCTTTGAGGCCTTCCTGGGGGTCCTAGAGGGGGTCGTGGCGAGGGCGGCCCCGCGCCAGGTAATGGTCCTGGGGGACCTCAACGCCAAGAGTGCGGCGTGGGGATCCCCCATAACGGACGTGCGCGGGGGCGTGCTGACGGATTGGGTGGCGGCGGCGGGCCTGGTGGTCCTGAACCAGGGCAGCGCCAACACTTGCGTGCGGCGGCAGGGGGGGTCTATCGTGGACATAACGTTCGCGACCCCTGCCATTGCCGCACGCCTCGCAGACTGGCGCGTCCTGGAGGACGTGGAGACCCTCTCCGATCACCTGTATATCAGGTTGAGGGTCTCCACAAGACCGGGCCAGCTGCCACCCAGTCCTCGGGGGGGGCGGGGAGGGGGGACGGAGGAGTTCCCCAAGTGGTCCCTGTCCCAGCTGGACAGGGCCAAGGCGGACGAGGCGGCGATGGTGGAGGCTTGGTGTGCTGCCCCACCCGCCGCCTTGGGAGTGGAGGAGAGGGCGCGCCGGTTCCGCTCCGCACTGCAGGCCGTGTGCGGAGCGGCCATGCCCCGGGCGAAACGGCTCTTCGCCCGGAGGAAGGTCTACTGGTGGTCCGCCGAAATTGCGGCAGTGCGGACCACCAGTAACAGTGCCCGCCGCGCCTACCAACATTGCAGGCGCAGGCGGCACACTGCGGAGGAGGAGGAGAGGCTCTACGGGGCCCTCAAAGAAGCCAAGGGGGCCCTGACCCTGTCCATAGCAAAGGCCAAGGATGAGGCACACGACTCATTCTTGGCCACGCTGGACAGGGATCCGTGGGGGCGGCCGTACAGGGTGGTGCGCAACAAAATGCGCACTGCCCCCCCCATGGACTCCCTAGAGCCTCCCCTCCTGAGGAGGGTCATCGAGGGGCTGTTTCCGGCAGCTCCCTCGATAACTCCCCCGGTGATGACCGAGCCACCGGGGGACTTGGAGGACCCACTCGAACTCGCCATCGCACCGGTAAGCGACGACGAGTTCGAGAGGGCGGTGGACCGGCTCCGGGGCTGCAAGAAAGCCCCGGGGCCCGACGGAGTACCGGGCCGGGTACTCCCCATCGCCCTAAAACACCTCGGGGACCGACTCAGGCAGTTGATGGACGACTGCCTGAGGGAGGGACGGTTCCCGAGGGTGTGGAAGGAGGGGAGGCTTTGCCTCCTCCGGAAAGAGGGTCGACCCCCGGACTGTCCCTCCGCCTATCGCCCCATAGTGCTGCTGGATGAGGCCGGGAAGATGATGGAGAGAATCCTGGCCTCCAGGATCCAGCAGCACCTGGAGACCGCCGGCCCGAACGTCTCTGATAGACAGTTCGGGTTCAGAGAGGGGCGGTCTACGCTCGACGCGCTGAAGTCCCTTAGGGACTTCTGTGAGTACGCGTCGAGCAGAGGGGAGGGTGTCGTCGCGGTGTCCCTTGACATCGCAAACGCGTTTGGCACTCTCCCCTATGGGGTGATAAGGGAGGCACTTATCTACCACCAAGTGCCTCCCTACCTGCGGCGGGTCATAGAGCACTACCTGACCGAGAGGGTAGTGCTCTATGAGCAGAGGGACGGTCGACGGGGGTCGACGGCGATGGCCTGCGGCGTACCCCAAGGTTCCGTGCTCGGTCCGCTCTTATGGAACCTGGGGTACGATTGGGCCATCAGGGGGGAGTTGCTGCCACGGACGGCCACCATCTGCTACGCAGATGACACCATGGTGGCCGTGCGTGGGACCGACATGAGGGAGGTGCTGTGCCGGGCGGAAGCGGCGGCCGAGCTGACCATTTACCGGATTGGTCGGCTCGGCCTGAGGGTGGCGCTCCCGAAGACTGAGGCGATAGTCTTCGGGGGCCGGGGGTGGAGGCTGCCGGCGGGCTTGGCGCTCACCCTGGGGGGGGAGTCGGTCCCGATCAAGCCCCACATAAAATATTTGGGGCTTGTTCTGGACCGACGATGGAACTTCGGGGAGCACTTTACACAGTTAGCTCCCCGAATTGTGGGCGCCGCGTCGGCACTGAGCCGGCTGCTGCCGAACGTGGGTGGGCCGGGCTCCTTGTGCCGCCGGCTGTATGCCGGCGTTACAAGGAGCATGGCTCTGTACGGGGCCCCCATCTGGGCGGACAAGCTGTCCGCCCGGAACAGGGCCCTGCTGCAGAGGCCACAGCGGGTGGTGGCCCTCCGAATTGTGAGGGCCTACATGACGGTGGCCCACGCCGCGGCCTGCCTCCTCGCCTGCACCCCGCCCTGGGAGTTGGACGCAGAGGTGCAGGCGGAGACCTACGCAGTTAGGTCCAGGGCCCGGGCGAGAGGAGAACGCCCGGACCCTGAGGAGGTGGAGGAGACGCGCCGGATGACGGGGCGCCGACTGCGGGACAGGTGGAAAGCGGACCTGGAGGACTCCCCCTATGGGACTCGGACCATAGGGGCGATCCTCGGGTCGTTTGACACCTGGTTGGGGAGGGCAGTCGGCGCTACGTCGTACCGGCTTGTGCAGGTATTGACCGGACACGGATGCTTCGGTCATTACCTGCACAAAATTGGGAGGGAGCCCGGCCCGCAGTGCCATGAGTGCGGCGATCCGGACGACACGGCTCAGCACACTCTCGAGGTGTGCAGCCGGTGGAGTGCGGAGCGCCGCACTATGGCGCTAGCCATCGGTCGACGGGACCTCTCCCTGCACAGCGTTGTGTCTGCAATGCTGTGCAGCGACAGGTCCTGGAGGGCTGTGGCCTCCTTCTGCGAGTGTGTCATCTCGCAGAAGGAGGCCTCGGAGCGTGAGCGCGAGGACTCTCCTCTCGCGCATCCGCTCCGGCGTAGACGGCGGGGGGTGAGGCGGCGGCGATTTGCCGCCCGCCTCAACCCTTAGTGACTGCGGGTGGGGGATGGGAGTCCCCCGCCCGCCGTAGGCTAGTCACTTGGCGGTCTGGGAGAGGGGCCAGGCGTGCTCGGCCTCTCTCTCCTTCGGCGCGGGTAGCCCCGGCAGACGGCCGGGGCTGCCGGAAGGCGTCGTGGGCAGAGCTTCGGCGGTTCCACGGCGCCTTGCCTAACCGGCAGGAGGGTACGCCAGGGTGGTTTTTAGTGGGTTGCGCCCCCTTTCCCCCTCTCATTCTGAGGGGGGGGCGGGGGGGTGAGTCCCACATATCCCCTCACTACTCCCATGGTGAGGGGAATGCATAAAGCATTTTCCACCCTGACAAAAAAAAAAAAAAAAAAAAAAAAAAAAAAAAAAAAAAAAAAAAAAAAAAAAAAAAAAAAAAAAAAAAAAAAAAAAGGTTAGGTTAGGTTAGGTTAGGTTAGGTTAGGTTAGGTTAGGTTAGGTTAGGTTAGGTTAGGTTAGGTTAGGTTAGGTTAGGTTAGGTTAGGTTAGGTTAGGTTAGGTTAGGTTAGGTTAGGTTAGGTTAGGTTAGGTTAGGTTAGGTTAGGTTAGGTTAGGTTAGGTTAGGTTAGGTTAGGTTAGGTTAGGTTAGGTTAGGTTAGGTTAGGTTAGGTTAGGTTAGGTTAGGTTAGGTTAGGTTAGGTTAGGTTAGGTTAGGTTAGGTTAGGTTAGGTTAGGTTAGGTTAGGTTAGGTTAGGTTGGGGTGCAGGCCGGATTCCTCCACGTTGGCTTGGGTGTTGCAGTCTCTCTTGATCTCGATCCGGAGAGAACGCAGCATCTGGGCTGGTGCACCCTGGGCATTGGCTGAGACTTTTCCCCCTTGGGAATTCTTTCGGCCCATGGCTAATATCCGGCACGGGGGGGAGGGGGGGGAAGGTGACAGGGGTTTCTTGAAGGGTTGCGGTTGTGTACCGGCACTTCTGCCCCGGAAAGTTTCCTTCTGTCACCTGGGGGGGGATGGTGACGAGCAGCTTTTCTTCGGAAAAGTGGCCTCGTCACCATAGGGAGGCGGCGACAGAGGTCGTTGGAAGGGGCGGTTGCTGGGCCGCTTCCGCCCTGGACAGCTTCCTTCTGTGGCCCATTGACGGTTGGTGACTGGGGTAGCTTGAAGGGTCAGTTGCGTGTGCCTTCGAGGCCGTTTCTGTTCCTGGAAAGCTTAACCAGTTACCTGGAGGGGGCCGTGACAGAGGTGGTTGAAGGGGCGGTTGCGTGTGCCTTTGAGGCCGTTTCCAAACCGGACAGCTGCTTTCTGTCACTTTGGTGGTTGGTGACTGGGCTTACCGAAAGACTGGGGCATGTTAACTCCGCTCTGCAACGGAGCACGAAGGTTCCGCTCTGCACCGGAGCATGACCCCGCTCAAGACGTACTCCCATGTCACCCGAGGGTCCTTCTACGTGTCTTTCGGAATCCCGGGGGGCACTGTAGTTATTGGTGGGACAGCTGTGGTGGGGTGTGTTTGAAGGGTATGGGGACCGACCCTTAGAGGTTGGGTATCCGGAAAGCACCATCCACCACAGGCAGACCGTGTAGGGCCAGTGGGTTGGGGGCCCACATTGCACGGCTTTACCGGTCTGGGGAGATGGTCGTGGGCTGCCGACCGCAGCCGTCTCCTCCTTTGGCGGAGAAGGTGGGGCTCTTCGGAGCAGGCCAGGAGGCGTGTCAGTGGGCAAAGCTTAATTGCGGTTCCGCGGCGCCTCACGACTGGCCAGGGGGGTAAACGCCGGAGTGGTTTTAGACGGTAGTTCTTTTGAGAGTCCGTCATACCTCCCATTGCACAGCCTTCCCCGGGCAGGGAGGATGCGTAAATGCATTTCCACTCCGTCATCAAAAAAAAAAAAAAAAAAAAAAAAAAAAAAAAGGTTAGGTTAGGTTAGGTTAGGTTAGGTTAGGTTAGGTTAGGTTAGGTTAGGTTAGGTTAGGTTAGGTTAGGTTAGGTTAGGTTAGGTTAGGTTAGGTTAGGTTAGGTTAGGTTAGGTTAGGTTAGGTTAGGTTAGGTTAGGTTAGGTTAGGTTAGGTTAGGTTAGGTTAGGTTAGGTTAGGTTAGGTTAGGTTAGGTTAGGTTAGGTTAGGTTAGGTTAGGTTAGGTTAGGTTAGGTTAGGTTAGGTTAGGTTAGGTTAGGTTAGGTTAGGTTAGGTTAGGTTAGGTTAGGTTAGGTTAGGTTAGGTTAGGTTAGGTTAGGTTAGGTTAGGTTAGGTTAGGTTAGGTTAGGTTAGGTTAGGTTAGGTTAGGTTAGGTTAGGTTAGGTTAGGTTAGGTTAGGTTAGGTTAGGTTAGGTTGGGGTGCAGGCCGGATTCCTCCACGTTGGCTTGGGTGTTGCAGTCTCTCTTGATCTCGATCCGGGGAGAACGCAGCATCTGGGCTGGTGCACCCTGGGCATTGGCTGAGACTTTTCCCACTTGGGAATTCTTTCGGCCCATGGCTAATATCCGGCACGGGGGGGAGGGGAGGTGACAGGGGCTTCTTGAAGGGTTGCGGTTGTGTGGAGAGCACTTCTGCCCCGGAAAGTTTCCTTCTGTCACCTAGGGGGGGGATGGTGACGAGCCGCTTTTCCTCGGAAAAGTGGTTTTGTCACCATCCCGCCTCTTTTGAGGGCGGCGACAGAGGTTGTTGAAAGGGGCGGTTGCGTGTGCCTTTGAGGCCGTTTCCAAACCGGACAGCTGCTTTCTGTCACTTTGGTGGTTGGTGACTGGGCTTACCGAAAGACTGGGGCATGTTAACTCCGCTCTGCAACGGAGCACGAAGGTTCCGCTCTGCACCGGAGCATGACCCTGCTCAAGACGTACTCCCATGTCACCAGTTACCTGGAGGGGGCCGTGACAGAGGTGGTTGAAAGGGGCGGTTGCGTGTGCCTTTGAGGCCGTTTCCAAACCGGACAGCTGCTTTCTGTCACTTTGGTGGTTGGTGACTGGGCTTACCGAAAGACTGGGGCATGTTAACTCCGCTCTGCAACGGAGCACGAAGGTTCCGCTCTGCACCGGAGCATGACCCTGCTCAAGACGTACTCCCATGTCACCCGAGGGTCCTTCTACGTGTCTTTCGGAATCCCGGGGGGCACTGTAGTTATTGGTGGGACAGCTGTGGTGGGGTGTGTTTGAAGGGTATGGGGACCGACCCTTAGAGGTTGGGTATCCGGAAAGCACCATCCACCACAGGCAGACCGTGTAGGGCCAGTGGGTTGGGGGCCCACATTGCACGGCTTTACCGGTCTGGGGAGATGGTCGTGGGCTGCCGACCGCAGCCGTCTCCTCCTTTGGCGGAGAAGGTGGGGCTCTTCGGAGCAGGCCAGGAGGCGTGTCAGTGGGCAAAGCTTAATTGCGGTTCCGCGGCGCCTCACGACTGGCCAGGGGGGTAAACGCCGGAGTGGTTTTAGACGGTAGTTCTTTTGAGAGTCCGTCATACCTCCCATTGCACAGCCTTCCCCGGGCAGGGAGGATGCGTAAATGCATTTCCACTCCGTCATCAAAAAAAAAAAAAAAAAAAAAAAAAGGTTAGGTTAGGTTAGGTTAGGTTAGGTTAGGTTAGGTTAGGTTAGGTTAGGTTAGGTTAGGTTAGGTTAGGTTAGGTTAGGTTAGGTTAGGTTAGGTTAGGTTAGGTTAGGTTAGGTTAGGTTAGGTTAGGTTAGGTTAGGTTAGGTTAGGTTAGGTTAGGTTAGGTTAGGTTAGGTTAGGTTAGGTTAGGTTAGGTTAGGTTAGGTTAGGTTAGGTTAGGTTAGGTTAGGTTAGGTTGAGGTCAAATCTTGGGTGTTAAGTGGACGATTTGCGGGTGATTTGGTGTCAAAAACTTACATTTTTTTCTCATTTCATTTCATATTTCGATCTATTTCGATCTTATCTTATCTTTTGTAGTTTCCTTATTTTTTTAAGTTTTCGTTTTGCGGTTGGTTTTTTGTTCCTTGGTTTTTATCTTATCTTCTTCGTCAAATATAAAATTGTTGCCGATATCGTATCGAGCCCTTCTCAGGGCTGGAACATACCGGCAATCCCCGTCTTGACCGTACGGTTGGTCCCGTTACTTCCCTTTCGAAAGATTGGGAATTAGCGACCTCCGGGTTTTCGGGTTTTTTGGCGTTGACTTTCTGTACATATTTTCCTTTGTTTACATTTTTTCGTTTTAGTTTTGACGGTGTTGCCAGCTGCCTTAATTGCCCAGTTTTTGGGTTGGGGTAGCGGCAACGGTCCCGCTAACTATAACGTTGGTTTGGTTTTATTTTGTAGTGTGAGTCGCGAGATCCTTTATTTTTAAAATTTCGAGTATTTTACTCGAAATTGGCAAAATAAAGGTCTCAATTTTGAGTTTGTGTAAATTATTTTATTAGGTTACGGTTGTTGTATCATAGTATTATTTTTATTAGCGGTAGTGTATATATTTGTGTATATTTCCTTGAAGGACTCATAATTTTCCGACTGCAAAGTCGGAAGTTATCAGCCTTTAAGTGTAGTGGGGGGTAGAAGCTTTTTACGGTTACAAACTTAAGGTTTTGTAAATTTTTTGTAAATTCGGTATTTTTGTAACCTTTTAACTTTTATTTGTTTTTATTTTTTAGTAGGATAGGTTTTGTTTTGTACTATTTTTACGTGTTTTTCCCGATTTCCTGCGACCCCGGGAAGTGGGTAAAAACTGCGGGGGAAAAAATAGTCTTGTTGCTATTTTTTTCCAACAGGCGCAAAACTAGTTTTAATAGGGAAAAGTCTAAATCCGACTCGCACTTGACCGTTTTTATTTCGATTTTCGAGATAACTACGGTCCTGCTGGTCGCATTTAGACTAAATTTTGTAGGCTGGTGTAAGGGGCCACTATGGCCTCGGACACCGAAAAATGGGGGGATCCACCGGAGGGCGAGGGAGAAAACTTCAGCTCTGGCTGTGAGTCGGATGACTCGCTAGTAGCTTTGAGGGTCCCTGCCTCCAAACGGAACCATGACGATGATGAGGAGGATGATTTGAGGCCCGCTTTCGGGCCCAAAATCAACTCCTCACATAGGGGTAAGCCCAAGGGGGCATACGCGGGGTTGGCTGCGGCAAGGGCCAAACTCAAAGACGTCGACCCTTATCGCTTCGAGGAAGAGGCGGATGCTGCCGTTGCCGCAGCATACCGAAAGGATTTCCCCGAGCTCCGTCCCAGAGGGGAAAAACAGGGGAAAAGGGGGGAGAAAGTGCGCTCGCGCTCGCGATCGCCGACCTCCCCTACCAGAGTCAGCCCATCGGCGTTTCTGCGCCTCACGGATCCCATAGAGGCGACCCGAGAAGCAGCAAGAGACATCCTGGAGGGTGCCAGGCGCTCCGGGAACCTTAAGGGAGATATTTGGGGTGACATGAACCGAGCATGTAAAATCATCCTCGATTCAATGGACGATGTGCAGGCCGCCAAGTCGGAGAGCGAGGAGATCCGCATCCTCAAGGCGGACAACAAGAGGATGCGGGAGCAACTCGCTCAATGCTTGGGGGAGCTGAAGGCGCTCCGAACCGCCTTCTCGGAGCGGGAGATTCCGGCACCTCCGGCCTCGCTGCCGGATCCGCCCTTGCAGTTTTCTGCTGCGGATCTGGCGGAGGCCATCGGGGCTCTCAAAAAGGACCTATTCACCTCTTTGGGCGGCATGATAAATGCCCGCATCGAGGAGGTGAACAGGCGCCTGCCGCCGGAACCTATTCTCCGCCCCCCACTGGCGGCTGACAGGAGGGCAGGAGGACCGGCTCTGACAGCCCCCCCCAAGGCGAGTACGGCTGTGCCAGCCCCCCTCAGGGTGAGTACCACTCAGCCTGAGATAGGAGCAAGACTGGGGGACGGGAGGCCGCAAAAGGCCAAATCTACCAAAAAGGTAGCGGCCCCCTCCCGCCAAGCCCCAGTCCCGGCCCCACGAGCCGCTTCGACAGCCGCTCGGTCGTCGGCCGAAAGACCAGGGCCTTCCGCCAAAATGCCGCGTCCACCCCAGGAAACCTGGGTGGACGTGGTGAGGAAGGCAAAGGGGAAGGGGAAGGCGAAGGCCCTGCCCGCCCCCTCGTCCAAAGCGCCCCAGGCGCCCCAAACGACTAAGAAGGCGGTGCCTAAATTGAAGGCACTGGCCGTTCCGAAGACGGCGGCGGTGGTGGTTTCTCTGAAGAAGGAAGCCACCACCACCACCACGCTGCAGGCCACCATGGCCAGGGCCATCAATGCCCTGAGCCTGGAGGCTGTGGGCCTGCAGCATGTAAAAGTACGGTCCTCGATGACGGGGAACCGAATAATCGAGGTCCCCGGAGAGGACCAGGAAAATGCGGCCGACAATCTCGCAGTCAAGCTGCGAGAGATTGTCGGCGACGTGGCTGACGTGAGCCGCGTCACCAAGAAGGTCGGGCTCCAAATCGCCGGCTTGGACGAGTCGGCGACTAAGGAGTCCGTGGCGCTGGCTGTCGCCTCCGCGGGAGCCTGTGATGAGGCCCAAATCAAGGTAGGGGGCATTCGCCCCCTGTATGACGGCACTGGATCCGTCCTTATTCAGTGCCCTGTGCGGGTGGCGAAAGCCCTCTTAGAGAAAGGGCGAGTCAGAGTCGGTTGGGCCTCCGCCAGGGTCAACAGGATCGGGCCAACACCCCTGCGGTGCTACAAATGCATGGGTGTTGGTCACACCAGAGAGACGTGCCCCTCCAGCGTTGACCGGTCGAACGCTTGCTACCGGTGCAGCAGAGAGGGGCACATGGCTAAGGAGTGCTGGGAGGAGAAGGCGTGGTGCGTGGTGTGCGCCCATGCCAAACTCCCGGCTGATCACTCCATGGGGGGGGACAGTTGTTTCCCGCCTCACACTAGAGGCAAGGACCTGAGGACGCGACCCCCCCGTCGTCCTCAGCCTCCCCCACAGGTAGAAGAAGCCGCCGGCCGGCCCGAAGAGGACAACCGCATGGACCTCTAAATGTCAGCACACCGACATCTAGAGGTCCTGCAGGTGAACGCCAACCACTCCGCCAGAGCTCAAGATCTGCTCATGCAGACCATGGCGGAGTGGGAAATTGGCGTTGCGGTTGTCGCGGAGCCATATTTCGTCCCTCCCCTACCTAATTGGGTAGGGGCTTCGGACGAAATGGTTGCCATCGTGGTGCCGGCGGTTGGGGACTTCCCCCCCCCCTGTCGAGGATCGAGGGTGGCCCGGGGTTCGTGGCGGCCAGGTGGGGGAGCGACACCGTTCTAGTAGCGGTGTATTTCTCCCCCAATAGGCCGCTTCGTGCGTTCGAGCAGTTCCTGGGGGTCCTGGGGGGGGTGGTCAGGAGGGCTGCCCCGAGACAGGTGATGGTCCTGGGGGACCTCAATGCCAAGAGCTCGGCATGGGGTTCCCCCATCACGGACCCGCGCGGGGCGGCTCTCACGGATTGGGTGGTGGCAACGGGACTGGAAATCCTGAACCAGGGCGACGCAAACACATGCGTGCGGCGGCAGGGGGGTTCGGTCGTGGACATAACGTTCGCGACCACTGCCATTGCCGCGCGCGTGGAAGAATGGCGCGTCCTGGAGGACGTGGAGACCCTCTCCGATCATTTGTACATCAGGATGAGGGTCTCCGCAGGAGGGGTCCAGCCACCGCCCATCCCGGGGAGGAGGGCAAATGGGGGCAGAGGGTTCCCAAAATGGTCCCTGTCCCAATTGGACAGGGCCATGGCGGACGAGGCGGCGATGGTGGAGGCCTGGTGCACTGCCCCACCCACCGCCCTCGGTGTCGAGGAGAGGGCGGTTCGGTTCCGCATCGCACTGCAGGCGGTGTGCGATGCGGCCATGCCCCGGACCAAGCGCCTCTTCGCCCGTAAGAGGGTGTACTGGTGGTCCGCAGAAATTGCGGGCCTGCGTACCACCAGCAACGCTGCCCGCCGGGCCTACCAGCACTGTAGGCGCCGGCGGCACACTTCCGATGAAGAAGAGGGCCTCCACCGCACCCTCAAAGAGGCAAAGGGGGCCCTAAATACGGCTATTGCAAAGGCCAAGGATGAGGCGCATGTCTCATTCTTGGCCACCCTCGATAGGGACCCGTGGGGACGGCCCTACAGGGTGGTGCGTAACAAGATGCGCACCGCCCCTCCCATGGAGTCCCTCGAGCCCGCCCTACTGCAGAGGGTCGTGGAAGGGCTGTTCCCTCCAGCCCCCTCGATCACTCCCCCGGAAATGGCCGAGACCCGGGAGGAACGGGAGGACGAACACGTCGTCGCTCCTGTGAGCGACGACGAGTTTGAGCGGGTGCTGGATCGACTCCGGGGCTGTAAAAAAGCCCCGGGTCCAGACGGAGTCCCAGGCCGCGTCCTCCCGGTAGCCTTGAAGCACCTCGGGAACCGCCTCAGGCAGATCATGGACGACTGCATGAGGGAGGGAAGGTTCCCGAGGATATGGAAGGAGGGGAGGCTGTGCCTCCTCCGTAAAGAGGGTCGACCCCCCGACTGCCCGTCCGCATACCGCCCCATCGTGCTGCTGGACGAGGCCGGGAAAATGTTCGAACGCATCCTGGCCTCCCGAATCCTGCAGCACCTGGAGACCGCCGGCCCGAACGTCTCGGAAAGACAGTTCGGGTTCCGGGAGGGGCGGTCAACGCTCGACGCGTTGAAGTCCCTCAGGGACTTCTGCGAGTACGCGTCGAGCAGGGGTGAGGGTGTCGTCGCGGTGTCGTTGGACATCGCGAACGCATTCGGCACCCTCCCCTACGAGGTGATTAGTGAGGCACTTCGGTATCACGAAGTGCCTCACTATCTTAGGCGGGTCATAGAGCACTACCTTACCGAGAGGGTAGTGCTCTATGAGGGTAAGGAGGGTCGACGAGGGGAGAGGGGAATGGCCTGCGGCGTGCCCCAGGGTTCCGTACTCGGTCCACTTCTTTGGAACCTGGGGTACGATTGGGCCATCAGGGGGGAGCTGCTTCCGCGCACACTCACCATCTGTTATGCGGACGACACGATGGTGGCTGCGCGCGGAAGCGACATGAGGGAGACCTCAAGGAGGGCGGAGGTGGCGGCCGAGCTGGCGATCCATCGCATTGAGCGGCTCGGCCTAAAGGTGGCCCTCTCGAAGACGGAGGGTATTGTCTTCGGGGGGCGTGGGTGGCGGCTGCCGGCGGGCGCGGCGCTTACCCTCGGAGGGGAAGCGGTCCAGATAAAGCCCCATATCAAATATCTGGGGCTGGTACTGGACCGCAAATGGGACTTCGGGGAGCACTTCACCAGACTTGCTCCCCGAATCGTGGGCGCCGCCTCGGCGCTGGGCCGGCTACTGCCCAATGTGGGTGGGCCGGGCTCCTTATGCCGGCGTCTATACGCCGGCGTAACAAGGAGCATGGCACTCTACGGGGCCCCAATCTGGGCGGACAAGCTGTCCGCCCGCAACAAGGCCCTGCTGCGGAGGCCGCAGAGAGTTGTGGCTCTCCGCATAGTGAGGGCCTACGTAACTGTGGCCCACGCGGCGGCCTGCCTCCTCGCCTGCACCCCGCCCTGGGAACTGGACGCAGAGGTGCAGGCGGAGACCTATAGGGTTAGGTCTAGGGCCCGGGCAAGGGGTGAACGCCCGGACCCTGAGGAGGTGGAGGAGACGCGCCGAATGACGGAGCGTCGACTGCGGGACCGCTGGAAAACCGACCTGGAGGACTCTCCCTATGGTACCCGTACTATAGGGGCGATCCTCCCGTCGGTGGACCTTTGGTTAGAGAGGGCAGTCGGCGCAACGTCGTTCCGGCTTGTGCAGGTGATGACCGGACATGGGTGTTTCGGTCATTACCTGCACAAAATTGGGAGGGAGCCTACCCCGCAGTGCCATGAGTGCGGGGATCCGGACGACACGGCTCAGCACACCTTCGAGGTGTGCAGCCGTTGGAGTTCGGAGCGCGGCGCCATGGCACTCGCTATTCAGCGGGAGGACCTCTCGCTCTACAGCATTGTTGCGGCAATGCTCTGCAGCGAGAGGTCTTGGGAGGCTGTGGCCTCCTTTTGCGAAACGATCATCTCGCAGAAGGAGGCCGCGGAGCGGGAGCGCGAGGAGTCTCCTCTTGCGCATCCGCTCCGGCGCAGACGGCAGGGGTTGAGGCGGCGGCGATTTGCTGCGCGCCTTAACCCTTAGTGGCTGCGGGTGGGGGATGGGAGTCCCCCGCCTGCCGTAGGCAAGCCACTCAGCGGTCTGGGAGGGGGGCCACGCGTGCTCGGCCCCTCTCCCCTTTTGGCGCGGGAAGCCCCAGCAGTGGCTGGGGCCGCCGGTAGACGTCGTGGGGAATGCCTTCCGCGGGTTCCACGGCGTCCAACCAAACCGGTATGAGGGTACGCCAAGGTGTTTTTTAGTGGGTAGCACTCCCCTATCCCTTCTCGCTCGGAGAAGGGGAGGGGATGTGAGTCCCACATACCCCCCCGCCACTCCCATGGCGGGGGAAATGCGTAACGCATTTTTCACCTTGTCAAAAAAAAAAAAAAAAAAAAAAAAAAAAAAAAAAAAAAAAAAAAAAAAAGGTTAGGTTAGGTTAGGTTAGGTTAGGTTAGGTTAGGTTAGGTTAGGTTAGGTTAGGTTAGGTTAGGTTAGGTTAGGTTAGGTTAGGTTAGGTTAGGTTAGGTTAGGTTAGGTTAGGTTAGGTTAGGTTAGGTTAGGTTAGGTTAGGTTAGGTTAGGTTAGGTTAGGTTAGGTTAGGTTAGGTTAGGTTAGGTTAGGTTAGGTTAGGTTAGGTTAGGTTAGGTTAGGTTAGGTTAGGTTAGGTTAGGTTAGGTTAGGTTAGGTTAGGTTAGGTTAGGTTAGGTTAGGTTAGGTTGGGGTGCAGGCCGGATTCCTCCACGTTGGCTTGGGTGTTGCAGTCTCTCTTGATCTCGATCCGGAGAGAACGCAGCATCTGGGCTGGTGCACCCTGGGCATTGGCTGAGACTTTTCCCCCTCGGGAATTCTTTCGGCCCATGGCTAATATCCGGCACGGGGGGGGGGGGAAGGTGACAGGGGTTTCTTGAAGGGTTGCGGTTGTGTACCGGCACTTCTGCCCCGGAAAGTTTCCTTCTGTCACCTGGGGGGGGATGGTGACGAGCAGCTTTTCTTCGGAAAAGTGGCCTCGTCACCATAGGGAGGCGGCGACAGAGGTCGTTGGAAGGGGCTGTTGCTGGGCCGCTTCCGCCCTGGACAGCTTCCTTCTGTGGCCCATTGACGGTTGGTGACTGGGGTAGCTTGAAGGGTCAGTTGCGTGTGCCTTCGAGGCCGTTTCTGTTCCTGGAAAGCTTAACCAGTTACCTGGAGGGGGCCGTGACAGAGGTGGTTGAAAGGGGCGGTTGCGTGTGCCTTTGAGGCCGTTTCCAAACCGGACAGCTGCTTTCTGTCACTTTGGTGGTTGGTGACTGGGCTTACCGAAAGACTGGGGCATGTTAACTCCGCTCTGCAACGGAGCACGAAGGTTCCGCTCTGTACCGGAGCATGACCCTGCTCAAGACGTACTCCCATGTCACCCGAGGGTCCTTCTACGTGTCTTTCGGAATCCCGGGGGGCACTGTAGTTATTGGTGGGACAGCTGTGGTGGGGTGTGTTTGAAGGGTATGGGGACCGACCCTTAGAGGTTGGGTATCCGGAAAGCACCATCCACCACAGGCAGACCGTGTAGGGCCAGTGGGTTGGGGGCCCACATTGCACGGCTTTACCGGTCTGGGGAGATGGTCGTGGGCTGCCGACCGCAGCCGTCTCCTCCTTTGGCGGGAAGGTGGGGCTCTTCGGAGCAGGCCAGGAGGCGTGTCAGTGGGCAAAGCTTAATTGCGGTTCCGCGGCGCCTCGCGACTGGCCAGGGGGGTAAACGCCGGAGTGGTTTTAGACGGTAGTTCTTTTGAGAGTCCGTCATACCTCCCATTGCACAGCCTTCCCCGGGCAGGGAGGATGCGTAAATGCATTTCCACTCCGTCATCAAAAAAAAAAAAAAAAAAAGGTTAGGTTAGGTTAGGTTAGGTTAGGTTAGGTTAGGTTAGGTTAGGTTAGGTTAGGTTAGGTTAGGTTAGGTTAGGTTAGGTTAGGTTAGGTTAGGTTAGGTTAGGTTAGGTTAGGTTAGGTTAGGTTAGGTTAGGTTAGGTTAGGTTAGGTTAGGTTAGGTTAGGTTAGGTTAGGTTAGGTTAGGTTAGGTTAGGTTAGGTTAGGTTAGGTTAGGTTAGGTTAGGTTAGGTTAGGTTAGGTTAGGTTAGGTTAGGTTAGGTTAGGTTAGGTTAGGTTAGGTTAGGTTAGGTTAGGTTAGGTTAGGTTAGGTTAGGTTAGGTTAGGTTAGGTTAGGTTAGGTTAGGTTAGGTTAGGTTAGGTTAGGTTAGGTTAGGTTAGGTTAGGTTAGGTTAGGTTAGGTTAGGTTAGGTTAGGTTAGGTTAGGTTAGGTTAGGTTAGGTTAGGTTAGGTTAGGTTAGGTTAGGTTAGGTTAGGTTAGGTTAGGTTAGGTTAGGTTAGGTTAGGTTAGGTTAGGTTAGGTTAGGTTAGGTTAGGTTAGGTTAGGTTAGGTTAGGTTAGGTTAGGTTAGGTTAGGTTAGGTTAGGTTAGGTTAGGTTAGGTTAGGTTAGGTTAGGTTAGGTTAGGTTAGGTTAGGTTAGGTTAGGTTAGGTTAGGTTAGGTTAGGTTAGGTTAGGTTAGGTTAGGTTAGGTTAGGTTAGGTTAGGTTAGGTTAGGTTAGGTTAGGTTGGGGTGCAGGCCGGATTCCTCCACGTTGGCTTGGGTGTTGCAGTCTCTCTTGATCTCGATCCGGGGAGAACGCAGCATCTGGGCTGGTGCACCCTGGGCATTGGCTGAGACTTTTCCCACTTGGGAATTCTTTCGGCCCATGGCTAATATCCGGCAAGGGGGGGAGGGGAGGTGACAGGGGCTTCTTGAAGGGTTGCGGTTGTGTGGAGAGCACTTCTGCCCCGGAAAGTTTCCTTCTGTCACCTAGGGGGGGGATGGTGACGAGCCGCTTTTCCTCGGAAAAGTGGTGTTGTCACCATCCCGCCTCTTATGAGGGCGGCGACAGAGGTTGTTGGAAGGGGCGGTGGCGTGTGCCTGCGAGGCCGCTTAAGTCCTGGACAGCTTCTCTCTGTTGCCTTTTTGACGGTTGGTGACTGGGGCGGCTTGAAGGGTCAGTTGCGTGTGCCTACGAGGCCGTTTCTGTTCCTGGAAAGCTTAACCAGTTACCTGGAGGGGGCCGTGACAGAGGTGGTTGAAAGGGGCGGTTGCGTGTGCCTTCGAGGCCGTTTCCAAACCGGACAGCTGCTTTCTGTCACTTTGGTGGTTGGTGACTGGGTTTACCGGAAGACATGGCACGCAACGGGGCGTAACCCACTCCGAAGGTGCTCCCATGTCACCCGAGGGTCCTTCTACGTGTCCTTCGGAATCTCGGGGGGCACTGTAGTTATTGGTGGGACAGCTGTGGTGGGGTGTGTTTGAAGGGTATGGGACCAAACCTCGCGTTTGGGTATCCGGAAAGCACCATCCACCACAGGCAGACCGTTGAAGGGAAGGCGAACTCAGTGAACTTCGGTTTGCTGCTCGCCCGAACTTCTTGTTAAGCCAGTGGGTAGGGGGCTCACATTGCACGGCTAAACCGGTCTGGGGAGACGGTCGCGGGCTGTTCACAGCCGTCTCCTCCTCTGGCGGGGGTTTGAGGGGCTCTTCGGAGCAAGCCGGGAGGTGCGTCAGTGGTCTATGCTTTTAGCGGTACCGCGGTGCCTCACTACCGGCCAGGAGGTTTAAACGCCGGAGTGGTTTTAGACGGTAGTTCTTTTGAGAGTCCGTCATACCTCCCATTGCACAGCCTTCCCCGGGCAGGGAGGATGCGTAAATGCATTTCCACTTCGTCAACAAAAAAAAAAAAAAAAAAAAAAAAAAAAAAAAAAAAAAGGTTAGGTTAGGTTAGGTTAGGTTAGGTTAGGTTAGGTTAGGTTAGGTTAGGTTAGGTTAGGTTAGGTTAGGTTAGGTTAGGTTAGGTTAGGTTAGGTTAGGTTAGGTTAGGTTAGGTTAGGTTAGGTTAGGTTAGGTTAGGTTAGGTTAGGTTAGGTTAGGTTAGGTTAGGTTAGGTTAGGTTAGGTTAGGTTAGGTTAGGTTAGGTTAGGTTAGGTTAGGTTAGGTTAGGTTAGGTTAGGTTAGGTTAGGTTAGGTTAGGTTAGGTTAGGTTAGGTTAGGTTAGGTTAGGTTAGGTTAGGTTAGGTTAGGTTAGGTTAGGTTAGGTTAGGTTAGGTTAGGTTAGGTTAGGTTAGGTTAGGTTAGGTTAGGTTAGGTTAGGTTAGGTTAGGTTAGGTTAGGTTAGGTTAGGTTAGGTTAGGTTAGGTTAGGTTAGGTTAGGTTAGGTTAGGTTAGGTTAGGTTAGGTTAGGTTAGGTTAGGTTAGGTTAGGTTAGGTTAGGTTAGGTTAGGTTAGGTTAGGTTAGGTTAGGTTAGGTTAGGTTAGGTTAGGTTAGGTTAGGTTAGGTTAGGTTAGGTTAGGTTAGGTTAGGTTAGGTTAGGTTAGGTTAGGTTAGGTTAGGTTAGGTTAGGTTAGGTTAGGTTAGGTTAGGTTAGGTTAGGTTAGGTTAGGTTAGGTTAGGTTAGGTTAGGTTAGGTTAGGTTAGGTTAGGTTAGGTTAGGTTAGGTTAGGTTAGGTTAGGTTAGGTTAGGTTAGGTTAGGTTAGGTTAGGTTAGGTTAGGTTAGGTTAGGTTAGGTTAGGTTAGGTTAGGTTAGGTTAGGTTAGGTTAGGTTAGGTTAGGTTAGGTTAGGTTAGGTTAGGTTAGGTTAGGTTAGGTTAGGTTAGGTTAGGTTAGGTTAGGTTAGGTTAGGTTAGGTTAGGTTAGGTTAGGTTAGGTTAGGTTAGGTTAGGTTAGGTTAGGTTAGGTTAGGTTAGGTTAGGTTAGGTTAGGTTAGGTTAGGTTAGGTTAGGTTAGGTTAGGTTAGGTTAGCTTAGGTTAGGTTAGGTTAGGTTAGGTTAGGTTAGGTTAGGTTAGGTTAGGTTAGGTTAGGTTAGGTTAGGTTAGGTTAGGTTAGGTTAGGTTAGGTTAGGTTAGGTTAGGTTAGGTTAGGTTAGGTTAGGTTAGGTTAGGTTAGGTTAGGTTAGGTTAGGTTAGGTTAGGTTAGGTTAGGTTAGGTTAGGTTAGGTTAGGTTAGGTTAGGTTAGGTTAGGTTAGGTTAGGTTAGGTTAGGTTAGGTTAGGTTAGGTTAGGTTAGGTTAGGTTAGGTTAGGTTAGGTTAGGTTAGGTTAGGTTAGGTTAGGTTAGGTTAGGTTAGGTTAGGTTAGGTTAGGTTAGGTTGAGGTAAAATCTTGGGTGTTGATGGAACGATTTGCGGGTGATTTGGTGACGAAAGACTACATTTTTTTCTCATCTTGTTTCTCTCTTTCTTTCTCTCTTAGCTAGTAAAGTTTTCTTATTTTTTAAAGTTTTCTATTTGCGGTTGGTTTTTTGTTCATTGGTTTCTATTGCTTTTTCTTCGTCGAATATAAAATTGTTGCCGATATCGTATCGAGCCCTTTTCAGGGCTAGAACATACCGGCAATCCCCGTCTTGACCGTACGGTTGGTCCCGTTACTTCCCTCTCGAAAGAGTGGGAAATATCGACCTCCGGGTTTCGGGTTTTTTGACGTTGAATTTTTTGTACATATTTTCCTTTGTTTACATTTTTACACTTTAGTTTAGTCGGTGTTGCCAGCTGCCTTAATTGCCCAGTTTTTGGGTTGGGGTAGCGGCATCGGTCCCGCTAACTATAGCGTTTGTTTTGTCTTATATTGTTGTATAAGTTGCGAGATATTTTATTTTTGAAATTTCGAGTATTTTGCTCGAAATTTCCGAAATAAAAATCTAAATTTTGAGTTTGTAAAAATTATTTAATTAGGTTGCGGTTTTTGTATTATAGTCATATTTTTAGGAGCGATAGTGTATATAATTGTGTATATATTTCTGAAGATTTCATAACTTTCCGACTGCAAAGTCGGAAGTTATTAATCTTTAAGTGTAGTGGGGGGTAGAAGGTTTCTGCGGGTACAAAGTTAAGGTTTTGTTAAAATTTTGTAAATTCGGTATCTTTTGAACCTTTTAACTTTTATTTGTTTTTGTTATTTAGTTAGATAGGTTTTGTCTTGTGCTATTTTTTAGTGTTTTTTCCAATTTCCTGCGACCCCGGGAAGTGGGTAAAAACTGCGGGGGAAAAAATAGTCGCGTTGCTATTTTTTTCCTACAGGCGCAAAACTCGTTTTTATAGGGAAAAGTCTAAATTCGACTCGCACTTGACCGATTTTATTTCGGATTTCGAAATAACTTCGGTCCTGCTGGTCGAATTTAGACCAAATTTTGTAGGCCGGTGGTAGGGGTCACCATGGCCTCTGACCACGAGAAATGGGAGGATCCACCGGAAGGGGGGGGAGATATCTACAGCTCTGGCTGTGAGTCAGACGACTCACTCGTAGCAGTGGATGTAAGAACCCCTCTTGCCTCCAAGCGGAGCCATGAGGACGATGAGGAGGGTGATCCGAGGCCCGCTTTTGGGCCGAAAATCAACTCCTCTCATAGAGGTAAGCCCAAGGGGGCATATACGGGGTTGGCTGCGGCAAGGGCCAAGCTGAAAGAGCTAGACCCCTATCGTTTCAGGGAAGAAGCGGACGCTGCCGTTGCCGCAGCATACCGCAAGGACTTCCCCGAACTACGTCCCAGAGGGGATTCCCAGGGGAAAAGGGGAGAGAAGGTGCGCTCGCGGTCGCGATCACCGTCCTCCTCTGCCAGGGTGAGTCCATCGGCGTTCCTGCGCCTAACAGACCCGGTCGAGGCCACCCGGGAGGCGGCGAGGGATATCCTGGAGGGTGCCAGGCGCTCCGGGAACTTGAAGGGGGACATTTGGGGTGATATGAACCGAGCTTGCAAAATTATCCTCGATTCGATGGACGATGTGGAGGCCGCCAAATCGGAGAGCGAGGAGATCCGCATCCTCAAGGCGGACAACAAGAGGATGCGGGAGCAACTCGCTCAATGCTTGGGGGAGCTGAAGGCGCTCCGAACTGCCTTCTCGGAGCGGGAGATTCCGGCGCCTCCGGCCTCGCTGCCGGATCCGCCCGTGCAGTTTTCTGCTGCGGATCTGGCGGAGGCCATCGGGGTTCTCAAAAAGGACCTGTTCACCTCTTTGGGCGGCATGATTAATGCCCGCATCGAGGAGGTGAACAGGCGCCTGCCGCCGGAACCAATTCTCCGCCCCCCGCTGGCGGCTGACAGGAGGGCAGGGGGACCGGCTCTGACAGCCCCCCCCAAGGCGAGTACGGCTGTACCAGCCCCCCTCAGGGTGAGGACCACTCAGCCTGAGGCAGGAGCAAGACTGGGGGACGGAAGGCCGCAAAAGGCCAAACCTACCAAAAAGGTAGCGGCCCCCTCCCGCCAGGCCCCAGTCCCGGCCCCACGAGCCGCCTCGACAGCCGCTCGGTCGTCAGCCGAAGGACCAGGGCCTTCCCCAAAAACGCCGCGTCCACCCCAGGAAACTTGGGTGGATGTGGTGAGGAAGGGGAAGGGAAAGGGAAAGGCGAAAGCCCAACCCACCCCCTCGTCCAAAGCGCCCCAGGCGCCTCAATTGAGCAAAAAGGCGGTGCCGAAAATGAAGGCACTGGCCGTTCCGAAGACGGCGGCGGTGGTGGTGTCTCTGAAGAAGGATGCCACCACCACCACCACGCTGCAGGCCACCATGGCCAGGGCTATCAATGCCCTGAGCCTGGAGGCTGTTGGCCTGCAGCATGTAAAAGTAAGGTCCTCAATGACGGGGAACAGAATTATCGAGGTCCCCGGAGAGGACCAGGAGAACGCGGCCGACAATCTCGCAGCCAAACTGCGAGAGATTGTCGGCGACGTGGCTGACGTAAGCCGCGTCACCAAGAAGGTCGGGCTCCAAATCGCCGGCTTGGACGAGTCGGCGACTAAGGAGTCCGTGGCTCTGGCTGTCGCCACGGAGGGAGCCTGTGATCAGGCCCAAATTAAGGTAGGGGGCATTCGCCCCCTGTATGACGGCACTGGATCTGTCCTGATCCAGTGCCCAGTGCGGGTGGCCAAAGCCCTCCTGGCAAAAGGGCGGGTCAGGATCGGTTGGGCCTCAGCCAGGGTCAATAGGATCGGACCAACACCCCTGCGGTGCTACAAATGCATGGGTGTTGGTCACACACGAGAGACGTGCCCCTCCAGCGTTGACCGGTCCAACGCTTGCTACCGGTGCAGCAGGGAGGGGCACATGGCTAAGGAGTGCTGGGAGGAGAAGGCGTGGTGCGTGGTGTGCGCCCATGCCAAACTCCCGGCTGATCACTCCATGGGGGGGGACAGTTGTTTCCCTCCTCACACTAGAGGCAAGGACCTGAGGACGCGACCCCCCCCGTCGTCCTCAGCCTCCCCCCCAGGTAGAGGAAGCCGCCGGCCGGCAAGAAGAGGACAACCGCATGGACCTCTAAATGTCAGCACACCGACATCTAGAGGTCCTGCAGGTGAACGCCAACCACTCCGCCAGAGCTCAGGATCTGCTCATGCAGACCATGGCGGAGTGGGAAATTGGCGTTGCGGTTGTCGCAGAGCCATATTTCGTCCCTCCCCTACCTAATTGGGTAGGGGCTTCGGACGAAATGGTTGCTATCGTGGTGCCGGCGGTTGGGGACTTCCCCCCCCTGTCGAGGATCGAGGGTGGCCCGGGGTTCGTGGCGGCCAGGTGGGGGAGCGACACCGTTCTAGTAGCGGTGTATTTCTCCCCCAATAGGCCGCTGCGTGCGTTCGAGCAGTTCCTGGGGGTCCTGGGGGGGGTGGTCAGGAGGGCTGCCCCGAGACAGGTGATGGTCCTGGGGGACCTCAATGCCAAGAGCTCGGCATGGGGTTCCCCCATCACGGACCCGCGCGGGGCGGCTCTCACCGATTGGGTGGTGGCAACGGGACTGGAAATCCTGAACCAGGGCGACGCAAACACATGCGTGCGGCGGCAGGGGGGTTCGGTCGTGGACATAACGTTCGCGACCACTGCCATTGCCGCGCGCGTGGAAGAATGGCGCGTCCTGGAGGACGTGGAGACCCTCTCCGATCATTTGTACATCAGGATGAGGGTCTCTGCAGGAGGGGTCCAGCCACCGCCCATCCCGGGGAGGAGGGCAAACGGGGGCATAGGGTTCCCAAAATGGTCCCTGTCCCAATTGGACAGGGCCATGGCGGATGAGGCGGCGATGGTGGAGGCCTGGTGCACTGCCCCACCCGCCGCCCTCGGTGTCGAAGAAAGGGCGGTCCAATTCCGCATCGCACTGCAGACGGTGTGCGATGCGGCCATGCCCCGGACCAAGCGCCTCTTCGCCCGCAAGAGGGTGTACTGGTGGTCCGCAGAAATTGCGGGCCTGCGTACCACCAGCAACGCTGCCCGCCGGGCATACCAGCACTGTAGGCGCCGGCGGCACACTGCCGAAGAAGAAGAGGGCCTCCACCGCACCCTCAAAGAGGCAAAGGGGGCCCTCAATATGGCTATTGCCAAGGCCAAGGATGAGGCGCATGTCTCATTCTTGGCCACCCTCGATAGGGACCCGTGGGGACGGCCCTACAGGGTGGTGCGTAACAAGATGCGCACCGCCCCTCCCATGGAGTCCCTCGAGCCCGCCCTACTGCAGAGGGTCGTCGAAGGGCTGTTCCCTCCAGCCCCCTCGATCACTCCCCCGGAAATGGCCGAGACCCGGGAGGAACGGGAGGACGAACTCGTCGTCGCTCCTGTGAGCGATGACGAGTTCGAGCGGGTGCTGGATCGACTCCGGGGCTGCAAAAAAGCCCCGGGTCCAGACGGAGTCCCAGGCCGCGTCCTCCCAGTAGCTTTGAAGCACCTCGGAAACCGCCTCAGGCAGATCATGGACGACTGCCTGAGGGAGGGAAGGTTCCCGAGGATATGGAAGGAGGGGAGGCTGTGCCTCCTCCGTAAAGAGGGTCGACCCCCCGACTGCCCGTCCGCATACCGCCCCATCGTGCTGCTGGACGAGGCCGGGAAAATGTTCGAACGCATCCTGGCCTCCCGAATCCTGCAGCACCTGGAGACCGCCGGCCCGAACGTCTCGGAAAGACAGTTCGGGTTCCGGGAGGGGCGGTCAACGCTCGACGCGTTGAAGTCCCTCAGGGACTTCTGCGAGTACGCGTCGGGCAGGGGTGAGGGTGTCGTCGCGGTGTCGTTGGACATTGCGAACGCATTCGGCACCCTCCCCTACGAGGTGATTAGTGAGGCACTTCGGTATCACGAAGTGCCTCATTATTTAAGGCGGGTCATAGAGCACTACCTTACCGAGAGGGTAGTGCTCTATGAGGGTAAGGAGGGTCGACGAGGGGAGAGGGGAATGGCCTGCGGCGTGCCCCAGGGTTCCGTACTCGGTCCACTTCTTTGGAACCTGGGGTACGATTGGGCCATTAGGGGGGAGCTGCTTCCGCGCACACTCACCATCTGTTATGCGGACGACACGATGGTGGCTGCGCGCGGAAGCGACATGAGGGAGACCTCAAGGAGGGCGGAGGTGGCGGCCGAGCTGGCGATCCATCGCATTGAGCGGCTCGGCCTAAAGGTGGCCCTCTCGAAGACGGAGGGTATTGTCTTCGGGGGGCGTGGGTGGCGGCTGCCGGCGGGCGCGGCGCTTACCCTCGGAGGGGAAGCGGTCCAGATAAAGCCCCATATCAAATATCTGGGGCTGGTACTGGACCGCAAATGGGACTTCGGGGAGCACTTCACCAGACTTGCTCCCCGAATCGTGGGCGCCGCCTCGGCGCTGGGCCGGCTACTGCCCAATGTGGGTGGGCCGGGCTCCTTATGCCGGCGTCTATACGCTGGCGTAACAAGGAGTATGGCCCTCTACGGGGCCCCAATCTGGGCGGATAAGCTGTCCGCCCGCAACAAGGCCCTGCTGCGGAGGCCGCAGAGGGTTGTGGCCCTCCGTATAGTGAGGGCCTACGTAACTGTGGCCCACGCGGCGGCCTGCCTCCTCGCCTGCACCCCGCCCTGGGAACTGGACGCAGAGGTGCAGGCGGAGACCTATAGGGTTAGGTCTAGGGCCCGGGCAAGGGGTGAACGCCCGGACCCTGAGGAGGTAGAGGAGACGCGCCGAATGACGGAGCGTCGACTGCGGGACCGCTGGAAATCCGACCTGGAGGACTCTCCCTATGGTACCCGTACTATAGGGGCGATCCTCCCGTCGGTGGACCTTTGGTTAGAGAGGGCAGTCGGCGCAACGTCGTTCCGGCTTGTGCAGGTGATGACCGGACATGGGTGTTTCGGCCATTACCTGCACAAAATTGGGAGGGAGCCTACCCCGCAGTGCCATGAGTGCGGGGATCCGGACGACACGGCTCAGCACACCTTCGAGGTGTGCAGCCGTTGGAGTTCGGAGCGCGGCGCCATGGCACTCGCTATTCAGCGGGAGGACCTCTCGCTCTACAGCATTGTTGCGGCAATGCTCTGCAGCGAGAGGTCTTGGGAGGCTGTGGCCTCCTTCTGCGAAACGATCATGTCGCAGAAGGAGGCCGCGGAGCGGGAGCGCGAGGAGTCTCCTCTTGCGCATCCGCTCCGGCGCAGACGGCAGGGGTTGAGGCGGCGGCGATTTGCTGCGCGCCTTAACCCTTAGTGGCTGCAGGCGGGGGATGGGAGTCCCCCGCCTGCCGTAGGCAAGCCACTCAGCGGTCTGGGAGGGGGGCCACGCGTGCTCGGCCCCTCTCCCCTTTTGGCGCGGGAAGCCCCAGCAATGGCTGGGGCCGCCGGTAGACGTCGTGGGGAATGCCTTCCGCGGGTTCCACGGCGTCCAACCAAACCGGTATGAGGGTACGCCAAGGTGTTTTTTAGTGGGTAACACTCCCCTACTCCTTCTCGCTCGGAGAAGGGGAGGGGACGTGAGTCCCACATACCCCCCCGCCACTCCCATGGCGGGGGAAATGCGTAACGCATTTTTCACCTTGTCAAAAAAAAAAAAAAAAAAAAAAAAAAAAAAAAAAAAAAAAAAGGTTAGGTTAGGTTAGGTTAGGTTAGGTTAGGTTAGGTTAGCATTTTTCGCAACTGGCTCCCCGAATTGTGGGCGCCGCGTCGGCACTGAGCCGGCTGCTGCCGAACGTGGGTGGGCCGGGCTCCTTGTGCCGCCGGCTGTATGCCGGCGTTACAAGGAGCATGGCTCTGTACGGGGCCCCCATCTGGGCGGACAAGCTGTCCGCCCGGAACAGGGCCCTGCTACAGAGGCCACAGCGGGTGGTGGCCCTCCGTATTGTGAGGGCCTACATGACGGTGGCCCACGCCGCGGCCTGCCTCCTCGCCTGCACCCCACCCTGGGAGTTGGACGCAGAGGTGCAGGCGGAGACCTACGCAGTCAGGTCCAGGGCCCGGGCGAGAGGAGAACGCCCGGACCCTGAGGAGGTGGAGGAGACGCGCCGGATGACGGAGCGCCGACTGCGGGACAGGTGGAAAGCGGACCTGGAGGACTCCCCCTATGGGACTCGGACCATAGGGGCGATCCTCGGGTCGTTTGACACCTGGTTGGGGAGGGCAGTCGGCGCTACGTCGTACCGGCTTGTGCAGGTATTGACCGGACACGGATGCTTCGGTCATTACCTGCACAAAATTGGGAGGGAGCCCGGCCCGCAGTGCCATGAGTGCGGCGATCCGGACGACACGGCTCAGCACACTCTCGAGGTGTGCAGCCGGTGGAGTGCGGAGCGCCGCACTATGGCGCTAGCCATCGGTCGACGGGACCTCTCCCTGCACAGCGTTGTGTCTGCAATGCTGTGCAGCGACAGGTCCTGGAGGGCTGTGGCCTCCTTCTGCGAGTGTGTCATCTCGCAGAAGGAGGCCTCGGAGCGTGAGCGCGAGGACTCTCCTCTCGCGCATCCGCTCCGGCGTAGACGGCGGGGGGTGAGGCGGCGGCGTTTTGCCGCGCGCCTCAACCCTTAGTGACTGCGGGTGGGGGATGGGAGTCCCCCGCCCGCCGTAGGCTAGTCACTTGGCGGTCTGGGAGAGGGGCCAGGCGTGCTCGGCCTCTCTCTCCTTCGGCGCGGGTAGCCCCGGCAGACGGCCGGGGCTGCCGGAAGGCGTCGTGGGCAGAGCTTCGGCGGTTCCACGGCGCCTTGCCTAACCGGCAGGAGGGTACGCCAGGGTGGTTTTTAGTGGGTTGCGCTCCCTGTCCCCCTCTCATTCGGAGGGGGGGGCGGGGGGTGAGTCCCACATATCCCCTCACTACTCCCATGGTGAGGGGAATGCATAAAGCATTTTCCACCCTGTCAAAAAAAAAAAAAAAAAAAAAAAAAAAAAAAAAAAAAGGTTAGGTTAGGTTAGGTTAGGTTAGGTTAGGTTAGGTTAGGTTAGGTTAGGTTAGGTTAGGTTAGGTTAGGTTAGGTTAGGTTAGGTTAGGTTAGGTTAGGTTAGGTTAGGTTAGGTTAGGTTAGGTTAGGTTAGGTTAGGTTAGGTTAGGTTAGGTTAGGTTAGGTTAGGTTAGGTTAGGTTAGGTTAGGTTAGGTTAGGTTAGGTTAGGTTAGGTTAGGTTAGGTTAGGTTAGGTTAGGTTAGGTTAGGTTAGGTTAGGTTAGGTTAGGTTAGGTTAGGTTAGGTTAGGTTAGGTTAGGTTAGGTTAGGTTAGGTTAGGTTAGGTTAGGTTAGGTTAGGTTAGGTTAGGTTAGGTTAGGTTAGGTTAGGTTAGGTTGGGGTGCAGGCCGGATTCCTCCACGTTGGCTTGGGTGTTGCAGTCTCTCTTGATCTCGATCCGGAGAGAACGCAGCATCTGGGCTGGTGCACCCTGGGCATTGGCTGAGACTTTTCCCTTTTGGGAATTCTTTCGGTCCATGGCTAATATCCGGCAAGGGGGGGGGGAAGGTGACAGGGGTTTCTTGAAGGGTTGCGGTTGTGTACCGGCACTTCTGCCCCGGAAAGTTTCCTTCTGTCACCTGGGGGGGGATGGTGACGAGCAGCTTTTCTTCGGAAAAGTGGCCTCGTCACCATAGGGAGGCGGCGACAGAGGTCGTTGGAAGGGGCGGTTGCTGGGCCGCTTCCGCCCTGGACAGCTTCCTTCTGTGGCCCATTGACGGTTGGTGACTGGGGTAGCTTGAAGGGTCAGTTGCGTGTGCCTTCGAGGCCGTTTCTGTTCCTGGAAAGCTTAACCAGTTACCTGGAGGGGGCCGTGACAGAGGTGGTTGAAAGGGGCGGTTGCGTGTGCCTTTGAGGCCGTTTCCAAACCGGACAGCTGCTTTCTGTCACTTTGGTGGTTGGTGACTGGGCTTACCGAAAGACTGGGGCATGTTAACTCCGCTCTGCAACGGAGCACGAAGGTTCCGCTCTGCACCGGAGCATGACCCTGCTCAAGACGTACTCCCATGTCACCCGAGGGTCCTTCTACGTGTCTTTCGGAATCCCGGGGGGCACTGTAGTTATTGGTGGGACAGCTGTGGTGGGGTGTGTTTGAAGGGTATGGGGACCGACCCTTAGAGGTTGGGTATCCGGAAAGCACCATCCACCACAGGCAGACCGTGTAAGGCCAGTGGGTTGGGGGCCCACATTGCACGGCTTTACCGGTCTGGGGAGATGGTCGTGGGCTGCCGACCGCAGCCGTCTCCTCCTTTGGCGGAGAAGGTGGGGCTCTTCGGAGCAGGCCAGGAGGCGTGTCAGTGGGCAAAGCTTAATTGCGGTTCCGCGGCGCCTCGCGACTGGCCAGGGGGGTAAACGCCGGAGTGGTTTTAGACGGTAGTTCTTTTGAGAGTCCGTCATACCTCCCATTGCACAGCCTTCCCCGGGCAGGGAGGATGCGTAAATGCATTTCCACTCCGTCATCAAAAAAAAAAAAAAAAAAAAAAAAGGTTAGGTTAGGTTAGGTTAGGTTAGGTTAGGTTAGGTTAGGTTAGGTTAGGTTAGGTTAGGTTGAGGTAAAATCTTGGGTGTTGATGGAACGATTTGCGGGTGATTTGGTGACGAAAGACTACATTTTTTTCTCATCTTGTTTCTCTCTTTCTTTCTCTCTTAGCTAGTAACGTTTTCTTATTTTTTAAAGTTTTCTATTTGCGGTTGGTTTTTTGTTCATTGGTTTCTATTGCTTTTTCTTCGTCAAATATAAAATTGTTGCCGATATCGTATCGAGCCCTTTTCAGGGCTAGAACATACCGGCAATCCCCGTCTTGACCGTACGGTTGGTCTTGTTACTTCCCTCTCGAAAGATTGGGAATTAGCGACCTCCGGGTTTCGGGGTTTTTTGGCGTTGATTTTCTGTATATATTTTCCTTTGTTTACATTTTTTCGTTTTAGTTTTGTCGGTGTTGCCAGCTGCTTTAATTGCCCAGTTTTTGGGTTGGGGTAGCGGCAACAGTCCCGCTAACTATAGCGTTGGTTTGGTTTTATTTTTTAGTGTAAGTAGCGAGATCTTTTATTTTTAAAATTTCGAGTATTTTGCTCGAAATTTGCGAAATAAAAGTCTCAATTTTGAGTTTGTAAAAATTATTTTATTAGGTTACGGTTGTTGTATAATAGTATAATTTTTATTAGCGGTAGTGTATATAATTGTGTATATTTTCTTGAAGGACTCATAATTTTCCGACTGCAAAGTCGGAAGTTATTAGCCTTTAAGTGTAGTGGGGGGTAGAGGGTTTTTGCGGTTGCAAACTTAAGGTTTTGTAAATTTTTTGTAAATTCTGTATTTTTGTAACCTTTTAACTTTTATTTGTTTTTATTTTTTAGTAGGATAGGTTTTGTTTTGTTCTATTTTTAAGTGTTTTTCCCGACTTCCTGCGACCCCGGGAAGTGGGTAAAAACTGCGGGGGAAAAATTTGTTTGGTTGCTATTTTTTTCCATCAGGCGCCAAACTCATTTTTGTATAGGAAAGTCTAAATCCGACTCGCACTTGACCGATTTTATTTCGGAATTCGAAATAACTTCGGTCCTGCTGGTCGCATTTAGACTTAATTTTGTAGGCTGGTGTAAGGGGCCACTATGGCCTCGGACACCGAGAAATGGGGGGATCCACCGGAGGGGGAGGGAGAAAACTTCAGCTCTGGCTGTGAGTCGGACGACTCGCTAGTAGCTTTGAGGGTCCCTGCCTCCAAACGGAACCACGACGATGATGAGGAGGGTGATTTGAGGCCCGCTTTCGGGCCTAAAATCAGCTCCTCACATAGGGGTAAGCCCAAGGGGGCATACGCGGGATTGGCTGCGGCAAGGGCCAAACTCAAAGACCTTGACCCTTATCGCTTCGAGGAAGAAGCGGATGCGGCCGTTGCAGCATACCGGAAGGACTTCCCAGAGCTCCGTCCCAGAGGGGAAAATCAGGGGAAAAGGGGGGAGAAGCTGCGCTCGCGCTCGCGATCGCCGACCTCCCCTACCAGGAAGAGCCCATCGGAGTTCTTGCGCCTCACAGACCCGATCGAGGCAACCCGAGAAGCGGCAAGAGACATCCTGGAGGGTGCCAGGCGCTCCGGGCACCTGAAGGGAGGCATATGGGGCGTCATGAATCGGGCGTGTAAAGTTATCCTCGATTCGATGGACGATGTGGAGGCCGCCAAGTCGGAGAGCGAGGAGATCCGCATCCTCAAGGCGGACAACAAGAGGATGCGGGAGCAACTCGCTCAATGCTTGGGGGAGCTGAAGGCGCTCCGAACCGCCTTCTCGGAGCGGGAGATTCCGGCGCCTCCGGCCTCGCTGCCGGATCCGCCCGTGCAGTTTTCTGCTGCGGATCTGGCGGAGGCCATAGGGGCTCTCAAAAAGGACCTGTTCACCTCTTTGGGCGGCATGATTAATGCCCGTATCGAGGAGGTGAACAGGCGCCTGCCGCCGGAACCAATTCTCCGCCCCCCGTTGGCGGCTGACAGGAGGGCAGGGGGACCGGCTCTGACAGCCCCCCCCAAGGCGAGTACGGCTGTACCAGCCCCCCTCAGGGTGAGGACCACTCAGCCTGAGGCAGGAGCAAGACTGGGGGACGGGAGGCCGCAAAAGGCCAAACCTACCAAAAAGGTAGCGGCCCCCTCCCGCCAAGCCCCAGTCCCGGCCCCACGAGCCGCCTCGACAGCCGCTCGGTCGTCGGCCGAAGGAGCAGGGCCTTCCGCTAAAACGCCGCGTCCACCCCAGGAAACCTGGGTGGACGTGGTGAGGAAGACGAAGGGGAAGGGGAAAGGAAAGGCCCAGCCCGCCCCCTCGTCCAAAGCGCCCCAGGCGCCCCAAACGAGTAGGAAGGCGGTGCCTAAATTGAAGGCACTGGCCGTTCCGAAGACGGCGGCGGTGGTGGTTTCTCTGAAGAAGGAAGCCACCACCACCACCACGCTGCAGGCCACCATGGCCAGGGCCATCAATGCCCTGAGCCTGGAGGCTGTGGGCCTGCAGCATGTAAAAGTACGGTCCTCGATGACGGGGAACCGAATAATCGAGGTCCCCGGAGAGGACCAGGAAAATGCGGCCGACAATCTCGCAGCCAAGCTGCGAGAGATTGTCGGCGACGTGGCTGACGTGAGCCGCGTCACCAAGAAGGTCGGGCTCCAAATCGCCGGCTTGGACGAGTCGGCGACTAAGGAGTCCGTGGCGCTGGCTGTCGCCTCCGCGGGAGCCTGTGATGAGGCCCAAATCAAGGTAGGGGGCATTCGCCCCCTGTATGACGGCACTGGATCCGTCCTTATTCAGTGCCCTGTGCGGGTGGCGAAAGCCCTCTTAGAGAAAGGGCGAGTCAGAGTCGGTTGGGCCTCCGCCAGGGTCAACAGGATCGGGCCAACACCCCTGCGGTGCTACAAATGCATGGGTGTTGGTCACACCCGAGAGACGTGCCCCTCCAGCGTTGACCGGTCCAACGCTTGCTACCGGTGCAGCAGGGAGGGGCACATGGCTAAGGAGTGCTGGGAGGAGAAAGCGTGGTGCGTGGTGTGTGCCCATGCCAAACTCCCGGCTGATCACTCCATGGGGGGGGACAGTTGTTTCCCGCCTCACACTAGAGGCAAGGACCTGAGGACGCGACCCCCCCGTCGTCCTCAGCCTCCCCCACAGGTAGAAGAAGCCGCCGGCCGGCCCGAAGAGGACAACCGCATGGACCTCTAAATGTCAGCACACCGACATCTAGAGGTCCTGCAGGTGAACGCCAACCACTCCGCCAGAGCTCAAGATCTGCTCATGCAGACCATGGCGGAGTGGGAAATTGGCGTTGCGGTTGTCGCGGAGCCATATTTCGTCCCTCCCCTACCTAATTGGGTAGGGGCTTCGGACGAAATGGTTGCCATCGTGGTGCCGGCGGTTGGGGACTTCCCCCCCCTGTCGAGGATCGAGGGTGGCCCGGGGTTCGTGGCGGCCAGGTGGGGGAGCGACACCGTTCTAGTAGCGGTGTATTTCTCCCCCAATAGGCCGCTGCGTGCGTTCGAGCAGTTCCTGGGGGTCCTGGGGGGGGTGGTCAGGAGGGCTGCCCCGAGACAGGTGATGGTCCTGGGGGACCTCAATGCCAAGAGCTCGGCATGGGGTTCCCCCATCACGGACCCGCGTGGGGCGGCTCTCACGGATTGGGTGGTGGCAACGGGACTGGAAATCCTGAACCAGGGCGACGCAAACACATGCGTGCGGCGGCAGGGGGGTTCAGTCGTGGACATAACGTTCGCGACCACTGCCATTGCCGCACGCGTGGAAGAATGGCGCGTCCTGGAGGACGTGGAGACCCTCTCCGATCATTTGTACATCAGGATGAGGGTCTCCGCAGGAGGGGTCCAGCCACCGCCCATCCCGGGGAGGAGGGCGAACGGGGGCAGAGGGTTCCCAAAATGGTCCCTGTCCCAATTGGACAGGGCCATGGCGGACGAGGCGGCGATGGTGGAGGCCTGGTGCGCTGCCCCACCCGCCGCCCTCGGTGTTGAGGAAAGGGCGGTCCGGTTCCGCATCGCACTGCAGACGGTGTGCGATGCGGCCATGCCCCGGACCAAGCGCCTCTTCGCCCGCAAGAGGGTGTACTGGTGGTCCGCAGAAATTGCGGGCCTGCGTACCACCAGCAACGCCGCCCGCCGGGCCTACCAGCACTGTAGGCGCCGGCGGCACACTGCCGAGGAAGAAGAGGGCCTCCACCGCACCCTCAAAGAGGCAAAGGGGGCTCTCAATATGGCTATTGCCAAGGCCAAGGATGAGGCGCATGTCTCATTCTTGGCCACCCTCGATAGGGACCCGTGGGGACGGCCCTACAGGGTGGTGCGTAACAAGATGCGCACCGCCCCTCCTATGGAGTCCCTCGAGCCCGCCCTACTGCAGAGGGTCGTCGAAGGGCTGTTCCCTCCAGCCCCCTCGATCACTCCCCCGGAAATGGCCGAGACCCGGGAGGAACGGGAGGACGAACTCGTCGTCGCTCCTGTGAGCGATGACGAGTTCGAGCGGGTGCTGGATCGACTCCGGGGCTGCAAAAAAGCCCCGGGTCCAGACGGAGTCCCAGGCCGCGTCCTCCCGATAGCGTTGAAGCACCTCGGGAACCGCCTCAGGCAGATCATGGACGACTGCCTGAGGGAGGGAAGGTTCCCGAGGATATGGAAGGAGGGGAGGCTGTGCCTCCTCCGTAAAGAGGGTCGACCCCCCGACTGCCCGTCCGCATACCGCCCCATCGTGCTGCTGGACGAGGCCGGGAAAATGTTCGAACGCATCCTGGCCTCCCGGATCCTGCAGCACCTGGAGACCGCCGGCCCGAACGTCTCGGAAAGACAGTTCGGGTTCCGGGAGGGGCGGTCAACGCTCGACGCGCTGAAGTCCCTCAGGGACTTCTGCGAGTACGCGTCGAGCAGGGGTGAGGGTGTCGTCGCGGTGTCGTTGGACATCGCGAACGCATTCGGCACCCTCCCCTACGAGGTGATTAGTGAGGCACTTCGATATCACGAAGTGCCTCATTATTTAAGGCGGGTCATAGAGCACTACCTTACCGAGAGGGTAGTGCTCTATGAGGGTAAGGAGGGTCGACGAGGGGAGAGGGGAATGGCCTGCGGCGTGCCCCAGGGTTCCGTTCTCGGTCCACTTCTTTGGAACCTGGGGTACGATTGGGCCATTAGGGGGGAGCTGCTTCCGCGCACACTCACCATCTGTTATGCGGACGACACGATGGTGGCTGCGCGCGGAAGCGACATGAGGGAGACCTCAAGGAGGGCGGAGGTGGCGGCCGAGCTGGCGATCCATCGCATTGAGCGGCTCGGCCTAAAGGTGGCCCTCTCGAAGACGGAGGGTATTGTCTTCGGGGGGCGTGGGTGGCGGCTGCCGGCGGGCGCGGCGCTTACCCTCGGAGGGGAAGCGGTCCAGATAAAGCCCCATATCAAATATCTGGGGCTGGTACTGGACCGCAAATGGGACTTCGGGGAGCACTTCACCAGACTTGCTCCCCGAATCGTGGGCGCCGCCTCGGCGCTGGGCCGGCTACTGCCCAATGTGGGTGGGCCGGGCTCCTTATGCCGGCGTCTATACGCCGGCGTAACAAGGAGCATGGCCCTCTACGGGGCCCCAATCTGGGCGGACAAGCTGTCCGCCCGCAACAAGGCCCTGCTGCGGAGGCCGCAGAGGGTTGTAGCCCTCCGTATAGTGAGGGCCTACGTAACTGTGGCCCACGCGGCGGCCTGCCTCCTCGCCTGCACCCCGCCCTGGGAACTGGACGCAGAGGTGCAGGCGGAGACCTATAGGGTTAGGTCTAGGGCCCGGGCAAGGGGTGAACGCCCGGACCCTGAGGAGGTAGAGGAGACGCGCCGAATGACGGAGCGTCGACTGCGGGACCGCTGGAAATCCGACCTGGAGGACTCTCCCTATGGTACCCGTACTATAGGGGCGATCCTCCCGTCGGTGGACCTTTGGTTAGAGAGGGCAGTCGGCGCAACGTCGTTCCGGCTTGTGCAGGTGATGACCGGACATGGGTGTTTCGGCCATTACCTGCACAAAATTGGGAGGGAGCCTACCCCGCAGTGCCATGAGTGCGGGGATCCGGACGACACGGCTCAGCACACCTTCGAGGTGTGCAGCCGTTGGAGTTCGGAGCGCGGCGCCATGGCACTCGCTATTCAGCGGGAGGACCTCTCGCTCTACAGCATTGTTGCGGCAATGCTCTGCAGCGAGAGGTCTTGGGAGGCTGTGGCCTCCTTCTGCGAAACGATCATGTCGCAGAAGGAGGCCGCGGAGCGGGAGCGCGAAGAGTCTCCTCTTGCGCATCCGCTCCGGCGCAGACGGCAGGGGTTGAGGCGGCGGCGATTTGCTGCGCGCCTTAACCCTTAGTGGCTGCGGGCGGGGGATGGGAGTCCCCCGCCTGCCGTAGGCAAGCCACTCAGCGGTCTGGGAGGGGGGCCACGCGTGCTCGGCCCCTCTCCCCTTTTGGCGCGGGAAGCCCCAGCAATGGGGCCGCCGGTAGACGTCGTGGGGAATGCCTTCCGCGGGTTCCACGGCGTCCAACCAAACCGGTATGAGGGTACGCCAAGGTGTTTTTTAGTGGGTAACACTCCCCTACTCCTTCTCGCTCGGAGAAGGGGAGGGGACGTGAGTCCCACATACCCCCCCGCCACTCCCATGGCGGGGGAAATGCGTAATGCATTTTTCACCTTGTCAAAAAAAAAAAAAAAAAAAAAAAAAAAAAATAAGGTTAGGTTAGGTTAGGTTAGGTTAGGTTAGGTTAGGTTAGGTTAGGTTAGGTTAGGTTAGGTTAGGTTAGGTTAGGTTAGGTTAGGTTAGGTTAGGTTAGGTTAGGTTAGGTTAGGTTAGGTTAGGTTAGGTTAGGTTAGGTTAGGTTAGGTTAGGTTAGGTTAGGTTAGGTTAGGTTAGGTTAGGTTAGGTTAGGTTAGCTTAGGTTAGGTTAGGTTAGGTTAGGTTAGGTTAGGTTAGGTTAGGTTAGGTTAGGTTAGGTTAGGTTAGGTTAGGTTAGGTTAGGTTAGGTTAGGTTAGGTTAGGTTAGGTTAGGTTAGGTTAGGTTAGGTTAGGTTAGGTTAGGTTAGGTTAGGTTAGGTTAGGTTAGGTTAGGTTAGGTTAGGTTAGGTTAGGTTAGGTTAGGTTAGGTTAGGTTAGGTTAGGTTAGGTTAGGTTAGGTTAGGTTAGGTTAGGTTAGGTTAGGTTAGGTTAGGTTAGGTTAGGTTAGGTTAGGTTAGGTTAGGTTAGGTTAGGTTAGGTTAGGTTAGGTTAGGTTAGGATGGGGTGCAGGCCGGATTCCTCCACGTTGGCTTGGGTGTTGCAGTCTCTCTTGATCTCGATCCGGAGAGAACGCAGCATCTGGGCTGGTGCACCCTGGGCATTGGCTGAGACTTTTCCCCCTTGGGAATTCTTTCGGCCCATGGCTAATATCCGGCACGGGGGGGGGGGAAGGTGACAGGGGTTTCTTGAAGGGTTGCGGTTGTGTACCGGCACTTCTGCCCCGGAAAGTTTCCTTCTGTCACCTGGGGGGGGATGGTGACGAGCAGCTTTTCTTCGGAAAAGTGGCCTCGTCACCATAGGGAGGCGGCGACAGAGGTCGTTGGAAGGGGCGGTTGCTGGGCCGCTTCCGCCCTGGACAGCTTCCTTCTGTGGCCCATTGACGGTTGGTGACTGGGGTAGCTTGAAGGGTCAGTTGCGTGTGCCTTCGAGGCCGTTTCTGTTCCTGGAAAGCTTAACCAGTTACCTGGAGGGGGCCGTGACAGAGGTGGTTGAAAGGGGCGGTTGCGTGTGCCTTTGAGGCCGTTTCCAAACCGGACAGCTGCTTTCTGTCACTTTGGTGGTTGGTGACTGGGCTTACCGAAAGACTGGGGCATGTTAACTCCGCTCTGCAACGGAGCACGAAGGTTCCGCTCTGCACCGGAGCATGACCCTGCTCAAGACGTACTCCCATGTCACCCGAGGGTCCTTCTACGTGTCTTTCGGAATCCCGGGGGGCACTGTAGTTATTGGTGGGACAGCTGTGGTGGGGTGTGTTTGAAGGGTATGGGGACCGACCCTAGAGGTTGGGTATCCGGAAAGCACCATCCACCACAGGCAGACCGTGTAGGGCCAGTGGGTTGGGGGCCCACATTGCACGGCTTTACCGGTCTGGGGAGATGGTCGTGGGCTGCCGACCGCAGCCGTCTCCTCCTTTGGCGGAGAAGGTGGGGCTCTTCGGAGCAGGCCAGGAGGCGTGTCAGTGGGCAAAGCTTAATTGCGGTTCCGCGGCGCCTCGCGACTGGCCAGGGGGGTAAACGCCGGAGTGGTTTTAGACGGTAGTTCTTTTGAGAGTCCGTCATACCTCCCATTGCACAGCCTTCCCCTGGGCAGGGAGGATGCGTAAATGCATTTCCACTCCGTCATCAAAAAAAAAAAAAAAAAAAAAAAAAAAAAAAAGGTTAGGTTAGGTTAGGTTAGGTTAGGTTAGGTTAGGTTAGGTTAGGTTAGGTTAGGTTAGGTTAGGTTAGGTTAGGTTAGGTTGGGGTGCAGGCCGGATTCCTCCACGTTGGCTTGGGTGTTGCAGTCTCTCTTGATCTCGATCCGGAGAGAACGCAGCATCTGGGCTGGTGCACCCTGGGCATTGGCTGAGACTTTTCCCCCTTGGGAATTCTTTCGGCCCATGGCTAATATCCGGCACGGGGGGGGGGGGGGAAGGTGACAGGGGTTTCTTGAAGGGTTGCGGTTGTGTACCGGCACTTCTGCCCCGGAAAGTTTCCTTCTGTCACCTGGGGGGGGATGGTGACGAGCAGCTTTTCTTCGGAAAAGTGGCCTCGTCACCATAGGGAGGCGGCGACAGAGGTCGTTGGAAGGGGCGGTTGCTGGGCCGCTTCCGCCCTGGACAGCTTCCTTCTGTGGCCCATTGACGGTTGGTGACTGGGGTAGCTTGAAGGGTCAGTTGCGTGTGCCTTCGAGGCCGTTTCTGTTCCTGGAAAGCTTAACCAGTTACCTGGAGGGGGCCGTGACAGAGGTGGTTGAAAGGGGCGGTTGCGTGTGCCTTTGAGGCCGTTTCCAAACCGGACAGCTGCTTTCTGTCACTTTGGTGGTTGGTGACTGGGCTTACCGAAAGACTGGGGCATGTTAACTCCGCTCTGCAACGGAGCACGAAGGTTCCGCTCTGCACCGGAGCATGACCCAGTCTTTCGGTAAGCCCAGTCACCCGAGGGTCCTTCTACGTGTCTTTCGGAATCCCGGGGGGCACTGTAGTTATTGGTGGGACAGCTGTGGTGGGGTGTGTTTGAAGGGTATGGGGACCGACCCTTAGAGGTTGGGTATCCGGAAAGCACCATCCACCACAGGCAGACCGTGTAGGGCCAGTGGGTTGGGGGCCCACATTGCACGGCTTTACCGGTCTGGGGAGATGGTCGTGGGCTGCCGACCGCAGCCGTCTCCTCCTTTGGCGGAGAAGGTGGGGCTCTTCGGAGCAGGCCAGGAGGCGTGTCAGTGGGCAAAGCTTAATTGCGGTTCCGCGGCGCCTCGCGACTGGCCAGGGGGGTAAACGCCGGAGTGGTTTTAGACGGTAGTTCTTTTGAGAGTCCGTCATACCTCCCATTGCACAGCCTTCCCCGGGCAGGGAGGATGCGTAAATGCATTTCCACTCCGTCATCAAAAAAAAAAAAAAAAAGGTTAGGTTAGGTTAGGTTAGGTTAGGTTAGGTTAGGTTAGGTTAGGTTAGGTTAGGTTAGGTTAGGTTAGGTTAGGTTAGGTTAGGTTAGGTTAGGTTAGGTTAGGTTAGGTTAGGTTAGGTTAGGTTAGGTTAGGTTAGGTTAGGTTAGGTTAGGTTAGGTTAGGTTAGGTTAGGTTAGGTTAGGTTAGGTTAGGTTAGGTTAGGTTAGGTTAGGTTAGGTTAGGTTAGGTTAGGTTAGGTTAGGTTAGGTTAGGTTAGGTTAGGTTAGGTTAGGTTAGGTTAGGTTAGGTTAGGTTAGGTTAGGTTAGGTTAGGTTAGGTTAGGTTAGGTTCGGTTAGGTTAGGTTAGGTTAGGTTAGGTTAGGTTAGGTTAGGTTAGGTTAGGTTAGGTTAGGTTAGGTTAGGTTAGGTTAGGTTAGGTTAGGTTAGGTTAGGTTAGGTTAGGTTAGGTTAGGTTAGGTTAGGTTAGGTTAGGTTAGGTTAGGTTAGGTTAGGTTAGGTTAGGTTAGGTTAGGTTAGGTTAGGTTAGGTTAGGTTAGGTTAGGTTAGGTTAGGTTAGGTTAGGTTAGGTTAGGTTAGGTTAGGTTAGGTTAGGTTAGGTTAGGTTAGGTTAGGTTAGGTTAGGTTAGGTTAGGTTAGGTTAGGTTAGGTTAGGTTAGGTTAGGTTAGGTTAGGTTAGGTTAGGTTAGGTTAGGTTAGGTTAGGTTAGGTTAGGTTAGGTTAGGTTAGGTTAGGTTGGGGTGCAGGCCGGATTCCTCCACGTTGGCTTGGGTGTTGCAGTCTCTCTTGATCTCGATCCGGAGAGAACGCAGCATCTGGGCTGGTGCACCCTGGGCATTGGCTGAGACTTTTCCCCTTGGGAATTCTTTCGGTCCATGGCTAATATCCGGCACGGGGGGGTGGGGGGGGAAGGTGACAGGGGTTTCTTGAAGGGTTGCGGTTGTGTACCGGCACTTCTGCCTCGGAAAGTTTCCTTCTGTCACCTGGGGGGGGATGGTGACGAGCAGCTTTTCTTCGGAAAAGTGGCCTCGTCACCATAGGGAGGCGGCGACAGAGGTCGTTGGAAGGGGCGGTTGCTGGGCCGCTTCCGCCCTGGACAGCTTCCTTCTGTGGCCCATTGACGGTTGGTGACTGGGGTAGCTTGAAGGGTCAGTTGCGTGTGCCTTCGAGGCCGTTTCTGTTCCTGGAAAGCTTAACCAGTTACCTGGAGGGGGCCGTGACAGAGGTGGTTGAAAGGGGCGGTTGCGTGTGCCTTTGAGGCCGTTTCCAAACCGGACAGCTGCTTTCTGTCACTTTGGTGGTTGGTGACTGGGCTTACCGAAAGACTGGGGCATGTTAACTCCGCTCTGCAACGGAGCACGAAGGTTCCGCTCTGCACCGGAGCATGACCCTGCTCAAGACGTACTCCCATGTCACCCGAGGGTCCTTCTACGTGTCTTTCGGAATCCCGGGGGGCACTGTAGTTATTGGTGGGACAGCTGTGGTGGGGTGTGTTTGAAGGGTATGGGGACCGACACTAGAGGTTGGGTATCCGGAAAGCACCATCCACCACAGGCAGACCGTATAGGGCCAGTGGGTTGGGGGCCCACATTGCACGGCTTTACCGGTCTGGGGAGATGGTCGTGGGCTGCTGACCGCAGCCGTCTCCTCCTTTGGCGGAGAAGGTGGGGCTCTTCGGAGCAGGCCAGGAGGCGTGTCAGTGGGCAAAGCTTAATTGCGGTTCCGCGGCGCCTCGCGACTGGCCAGGGGGGTAAACGCCGGAGTGGTTTTAGACGGTAGTTCTTTTGAGAGTCCGTCATACCTCCCATTGCACAGCCTTCCCCGGGCAGGGAGGATGCGTAAATGCATTTCCACTCCGTCATCAAAAAAAAAAAAAAAAAAAAAAAAAAAAAAAAAAAAAAAAAAAAAAAGGTTAGGTTAGGTTAGGTTAGGTTAGGTTAGGTTAGGTTAGGTTAGGTTAGGTTAGGTTAGGTTAGGTTAGGTTAGGTTAGGTTAGGTTAGGTTAGGTTAGGTTAGGTTAGGTTAGGTTAGGTTAGGTTAGGTTAGGTTAGGTTAGGTTAGGTTAGGTTAGGTTAGGTTAGGTTAGGTTAGGTTAGGTTAGGTTAGGTTAGGTTAGGTTAGGTTAGGTTAGGTTAGGTTAGGTTAGGTTAGGTTAGGTTAGGTTAGGTTAGGTTAGGTTAGGTTAGGTTAGGTTAGGTTAGGTTAGGTTAGGTTAGGTTAGGTTAGGTTAGGTTAGGTTAGGTTAGGTTAGGTTAGGTTAGGTTAGGTTAGGTTAGGTTAGGTTAGGTTAGGTTAGGTTAGGTTAGGTTAGGTTAGGTTAGGTTAGGTTAGGTTAGGTTAGGTTAGGTTAGGTTAGGTTAGGTTAGGTTAGGTTAGGTTAGGTTAGGTTAGGTTAGGTTAGGTTAGGTTAGGTTAGGTTAGGTTAGGTTAGGTTAGGTTAGGTTAGGTTAGGTTAGGTTAGGTTAGGTTAGGTTAGGTTAGGTTAGGTTAGGTTAGGTTAGGTTAGGTTAGGTTAGGTTAGGTTAGGTTAGGTTAGGTTAGGTTAGGTTAGGTTAGGTTAGGTTAGGTTAGGTTAGGTTAGGTTAGGTTAGGTTAGGTTAGGTTAGGTTAGGTTAGGTTAGGTTAGGTTAGGTTGGGGTGCAGGCCGGATTCCTCCACGTTGGCTTGGGTGTTGCAGTCTCTCTTGATCTCGATCCGGAGAGAACGCAGCATCTGGGCTGGTGCACCCTGGGCATTGCCTGAGACTTTTCCCCCTTGGGAATTCTTTCGGTCCATGGCTAATATCCGGCACGGGGGGGGGGGGGGGGGGGGTGACAGGGGTTTCTTTAAGGGTTGCGGTTGTGTACCGGCACTTCTGCCCCGGAAAGTTTCCTTCTGTCACCTGGGGGGGGATGGTGACGAGCAGCTTTTCTTCGGAAAAGAGGCCTCGTCACCATAGGGAGGCGGCGACAGAGGTCGTTGGAAGGGGCGGTTGCTTTGGACCGTTTCCGCCCTGGACAGCTTCCTTCTGTGGCCCATTGACGGTTGGTGACTGGGGAGGCTTGAAGGGTCAGTTGCGTGTGCCTTCGAGGCCGTTTCTGTTCCTGGAAAGCTTAACCAGTTACCTGGAGGGGGCCGTGACAGAGGTGGTTGAAAGGGGCGGTTGCGTGTGCCTTTGAGGCCGTTTCCAAACCGGACAGCTGCTTTCTGTCACTTTGGTGGTTGGTGACTGGGCTTACCGAAAGACTGGGGCATGTTAACTCCGCTCTGCAACGGAGCACGAAGGTTCCGCTCTGCACCGGAGCATGACCCTGCTCAAGACGTACTCCCATGTCACCCGAGGGTCCTTCTACGTGTCTTTCGGAATCCCGGGGGGCACTGTAGTTATTGGTGGGACAGCTGTGGTGGGGTGTGTTTGAAGGGTATGGGGACCGACCCTAGAGGTTGGGTATCCGGAAAGCACCATCCACCACAGGCAGACCGTGTAGGGCCAGTGGGTTGGGGGCCCACATTGCACGGCTTTACCGGTCTGGGGAGATGGTCGTGGGCTGCTGACCGCAGCCGTCTCCTCCTTTGGCGGAGAAGGTGGGGCTCTTCGGAGCAGGCCAGGAGGCGTGTCAGTGGGCAAAGCTTAATTGCGGTTCCGCGGCGCCTCGCGACTGGCCAGGGGGGTAAACGCCGGAGTGGTTTTAGACGGTAGTTCTTTTGAGAGTCCGTCATACCTCCCATTGCACAGCCTTCCCCGGGCAGGGAGGATGCGTAAATGCATTTCCACTCCGTCATCAAAAAAAAAAAAAAAAAAAAAATAAGGTTAGGTTAGGTTAGGTTAGGTTAGGTTAGGTTAGGTTAGGTTAGGTTAGGTTAGGTTAGGTTAGGTTAGGTTAGGTTAGGTTAGGTTAGGTTAGGTTAGGTTAGGTTAGGTTAGGTTAGGTTAGGTTAGGTTAGGTTAGGTTAGGTTAGGTTAGGTTAGGTTAGGTTAGGTTAGGTTAGGTTAGGTTAGGTTAGGTTAGGTTAGGTTAGGTTAGGTTAGGTTAGGTTAGGTTAGGTTAGGTTAGGTTAGGTTAGGTTAGGTTAGGTTAGGTTAGGTTAGGTTAGGTTAGGTTAGGTTAGGTTAGGTTAGGTTAGGTTAGGTTAGGTTAGGTTAGGTTAGGTTAGGTTAGGTTAGGTTAGGTTAGGTTAGGTTAGGTTAGGTTAGGTTAGGTTAGGTTAGGTTAGGTTAGGTTAGGTTAGGTTAGGTTAGGTTAGGTTAGGTTAGGTTAGGTTAGGTTAGGTTAGGTTAGGTTAGGTTAGGTTAGGTTAGGTTAGGTTAGGTTAGGTTAGGTTAGGTTAGGTTAGGTTAGGTTAGGTTAGGTTAGGTTAGGTTAGGTTAGGTTAGGTTAGGTTAGGTTAGGTTAGGTTAGGTTAGGTTAGGTTAGGTTAGGTTAGGTTAGGTTAGGTTAGGTTAGGTTAGGTTAGGTTAGGTTAGGTTAGGTTAGGTTAGGTTAGGTTAGGTTAGGTTAGGTTAGGTTAGGTTAGGTTAGGTTAGGTTAGGTTAGGTTAGGTTAGGTTAGGTTAGGTTAGGTTAGGTTAGGTTAGGTTAGGTTAGGTTAGGTTAGGTTAGGTTAGGTTAGGTTAGGTTAGGTTAGGTTAGGTTAGGTTAGGTTAGGTTAGGTTAGGTTAGGTTAGGTTAGGTTGGGGTGCAGGCCGGATTCCTCCACGTTGGCTTGGGTGTTGCAGTCTCTCTTGATCTCGATCCGGAGAGAACGCAGCATCTGGGCTGGTGCACCCTGGGCATTGGCTGAGACTTTTCCCCCTTGGGAATTCTTTCGGCCCATGGCTAATATCCGGCACGGGGGGGGGGGGGGGGAAGGTGACAGGGGTTTCTTGAAGGGTTGCGGGTGTGTACCGGCACTTCGGCCCCGGAAAGTGTCCTTCTGTCACCGGGGGGGGGATGGTGGCGAGCAGCTTTTCTTCGGAAAAGTGGCCTCGTCACCATAGGGAGGCGGCGACAGAGGTCGTTGGAAGGGGCGGTTGCTGGGCCGCTTCCGCCCTGGACAGCTTCCTTCTGTGGCCCATTGACGGTTGGTGACTGGGGTAGCTTGAAGGGTCAGTTGCGTGTGCCTTCGAGGCCGTTTCTGTTCCTGGAAAGCTTAACCAGTTACCTGGAGGGGGCCGTGACAGAGGTGGTTGAAAGGGGCGGTTGCGTGTGCCTTTGAGGCCGTTTCCAAACCGGACAGCTGCTTTCTGTCACTTTGGTGGTTGGTGACTGGGCTTACCGAAAGACTGGGGCATGTTAACTCCGCTCTGCAACGGAGCACGAAGGTTCCGCTCTGCACCGGAGCATGACCCTGCTCAAGACGTACTCCCATGTCACCCGAGGGTCCTTCTACGTGTCTTTCGGAATCCCGGGGGGCACTGTAGGTATTGGTGGGACAGCTGTGGTGGGGTGTGTTTGAAGGGTATGGGGACCGACCCTTAGAGGTTGGGTATCCGGAAAGCACCATCCACCACAGGCAGACCGTGTAGGGCCAGTGGGTTGGGGGCCCACATTGCACGGCTTTACCGGTCTGGGGAGATGGTCGTGGGCTGCTGACCGCAGCCGTCTCCTCCTTTGGCGGAGAAGGTGGGGCTCTTCGGAGCAGGCCAGGAGGCGTGTCAGTGGGCAAAGCTTAATTGCGGTTCCGCGGCGCCTCGCGACTGGCCAGGGGGGTAAACGCCGGAGTGGTTTTAGACGGTAGTTCTTTTGAGAGTCCGTCATACCTCCCATTGCACAGCCTTCCCCGGGCAGGGAGGATGCGTAAATGCATTTCCACTCCGTCATCAAAAAAAAAAAAAAAAAAAGGTTAGGTTAGGTTAGGTTAGGTTAGGTTAGGTTAGGTTAGGTTAGGTTAGGTTAGGTTAGGTTAGGTTAGGTTAGGTTAGGTTAGGTTAGGTTAGGTTAGGTTAGGTTAGGTTAGGTTAGGTTAGGTTAGGTTAGGTTAGGTTAGGTTAGGTTAGGTTAGGTTAGGTTAGGTTAGGTTAGGTTAGGTTAGGTTAGGTTAGGTTAGGTTAGGTTAGGTTAGGTTAGGTTAGGTTAGGTTAGGTTAGGTTAGGTTAGGTTAGGTTAGGTTAGGTTAGGTTAGGTTAGGTTAGGTTAGGTTAGGTTAGGTTAGGTTAGGTTAGGTTAGGTTAGGTTAGGTTAGGTTAGGTTAGGTTAGGTTAGGTTAGGTTAGGTTAGGTTAGGTTAGGTTAGGTTAGGTTAGGTTAGGTTAGGTTAGGTTAGGTTAGGTTAGGTTAGGTTAGGTTAGGTTAGGTTAGGTTAGGTTAGGTTAGGTTAGGTTAGGTTAGGTTAGGTTAGGTTAGGTTAGGTTAGGTTAGGTTAGGTTAGGTTAGGTTAGGTTAGGTTAGGTTAGGTTAGGTTAGGTTAGGTTAGGTTAGGTTAGGTTAGGTTAGGTTAGGTTAGGTTAGGTTAGGTTAGGTTAGGTTGAGGTTAAATCTTGGGTGTTGATGGAACGATTTGCGGGTGATTTGGTGACGAAAGACTACATTTTTTTCTCATCTTGTTTCTCTCTTTCTTTCTCTCTTAGCTAGTAACGTTTTCTTATTTTTTAAAGTTTTCTATTTGCGGTTGGTTTTTTGTTCATTGGTTTCTATTGCTTTTTCTTCGTCAAATATAAAATTGTTGCCGATATCGTATCGAGCCCTTTTCAGGGCTAGAACATACCGGCAATCCCCGTCTTGACCGTACGGTTGGTCCCGTTACTTCCCTCTCGAAAGATTGGGAATTAGCGACCTCCGGGTTTCGGGGTTTTTTGGCGTTGATTTTCTGTATATATTTTCCTTTGTTTACATTTTTTCGTTTTAGTTTTGTCGGTGTTGCCAGCTGCCTTAATTGCCCAGTTTTTGGGTTGGGGTAGCGGCAACGGTCCCGCTAACTATAGCGTTGGTTTGGTTTTATTTTTTAGTGTAAGTAGCGAGATCTTTTATTTTTAAAATTTCGAGTATTTTGCTCGAAATTTGCGAAATAAAAGTCTCAATTTTGATTTTGTAAAATATATTTTATTAGGTTGCGGTTTTTGTATCATAGTGTTATTTTTAGGAGTGTTAGTGTATATAATTGTGTACATATCCTTGAAGAATTCATAATTTTCCGACTGCAAAGTCGGAAGTTATCATTCTTTAAGTGTAGTGGGGAGTAGAAGGTTTTTAGGGTTACAAATTTAAGGTTTTGTAAAAATTTTGTAAATTCGGTATCTTTTGAACCTTTTAACTTTTATTTGTTTTTGTTATTTTGTAGGATAGGCTTTGTTTTATTCTATTTTTAAGTGTTTTTTCCGCTGTCCTGCGACCCCGGGAAGTGGGTTAAAACCGGGCGGGAAAAAATAGTGTGGTTGCTATTTTTTTTAATCAGGCGCAAAACTCACTTTAGTAGGGAAAAGTCTAAATTCGACTCGCACTTGACCGTTTTTATTTCGATTTTCGAAATAACTTCGGTCCTGCTGGTCGAATTTAGACCAACTTTGGTAGTCTGGTGTAAGGGGCCACTATGGCCTCGGACACCGAAAAATGGGGGGATCCACCGGAGGGCGAGGGAGAAAACTTCAGCTCTGGCTGTGAGTCGGATGACTCGCTAGTAGCTTTGAGGGTCCCTGCCTCCAAACGGAACCATGACGATGATGAGGAGGATGATTTGAGGCCCGCTTTCGGGCCCAAAGTCAACTCCTCACATAGGGGTAAGCCCAAGGGGGCATACGCGGGGTTGGCTGCGGCAAGGGCCAAACTCAAAGACCTTGACCCTTATCGCTTCGAGGATGAAGCAGATGCTGCCGTTGCCGCAGCATACCGGAAGGATTTCCCCGAGCTCCGTCCAAGAGGGGAAAATCAGGGGAAAGGGGGGAAAAAGGCGCGCTCGCGCTCGCGTTCGCCGACCTCCCCTACCAGAATGAGCCCATCGGCGTTTCTGCGCCTCACGGATCCCATCGAGGCGACCCGAGAAGCAGCAAGAGACATCCTGGAGGGTGCCAGGCGCTCCGGGAACCTTAAGGGAGATATTTGGGGTGACATGAACCGAGCGTGTAAAATCATCCTCGATTCAATGGACGATGTGCAGGCCGCCAAGTCGGAGAGCGAGGAGATCCGCATCCTCAAGGCGGACAACAAGAGGATGCGGGAGCAACTCGCTCAATGCTTGGGGGAGCTGAAGGCGCTCCGAACCGCCTTCTCGGAGCGGGAGATTCCGGCACCTCCGACCTCGCTGCCGGATCCGCCCTTGCAGTTTTCTGCTGCGGATCTGGCGGAGGCCATCGGGGCTCTCAAAAAGGACCTATTCACCTCTTTGGGCGGCATGATAAATGCCCGCATCGAGGAGGTGAACAGGCGCCTGCCGCCGGAACCTATTCTCCGCCCCCCACTGGCGGCTGACAGGAGGGCAGGAGGACCGGCTCTGACAGCCCCCCCCAAGGCGAGTACGGCTGTGCCGGCCCCCCTCAGGGTGAGGACCACTCAGCCTGAGATAGGAGCAAGACTGGGGGACGGGAGGCCGCAAAAGGCCAAATCTACCAAAAAGGTAGCGGCCCCCTCCCGCCAAGCCCCAGTCCCGGCCCCACGAGCCGCGTCGACAGCCGCTCGGTCGTCGGCCGAAAGACCAGGGCCTTCCGCCAAAATGCCGCGTCCACCCCAGGAAACCTGGGTGGACGTGGTGAGGAAGGCAAAGGGGAAGGGGAAGGCGAAGGCCCTGCCCGCCCCCTCGTCCAAAGCGCCCCAGGCGCCCCAAACGACTAAGAAGGCGGTGCCTAAATTGAAGGCACTGGCCGTTCCGAAGACGGCGGCGGTGGTGGTTTCTCTGAAGAAGGAAGCCACCACCACCACCACGCTGCAGGCCACCATGGCCAGGGCCATCAATGCCCTGAGCCTGGAGGCTGTGGGCCTGCAGCATGTAAAAGTACGGTCCTCGATGACGGGGAACCGAATAATCGAGGTCCCCGGAGAGGACCAGGAAAATGCGGCCGACAATCTCGCAGCCAAGCTGCGAGAGATTGTCGGCGACGTGGCTGACGTGAGCCGCGTCACCAAGAAGGTCGGGCTCCAAATCGCCGGCTTGGATGAGTCGGCGACTAAGGAATCCGTGGCGCTGGCGGTCGCCACTGAGGGAGCCTGTGATCAGGCCCAAATCAAGGTCGGGGGCATTCGCCCCCTGTATGACGGCACTGGATCCGTCCTTATTCAGTGCCCTGTGCGGGTGGCCAAAGCCCTCTTAGAAAAAGGGCGAGTCAGAGTCGGTTGGGCCTCCGCCAGGGTCAACAGGATCGGGCCAACACCCCTGCGGTGCTACAAATGCATGGGTGTTGGTCACACCAGAGAGACGTGCCCCTCCAGCGTTGACCGGTCGAACGCTTGCTACCGGTGCAGCAGGGAGGGGCACATGGCTAAGGAGTGCTGGGAGGAGAAGGCGTGGTGCGTGGTGTGCGCCCATGCCAAACTCCCGGCTGATCACTCCATGGGGGGGGACAGTTGTTTCCCGCCTCACACTAGAGGCAAGGACCTGAGGACGCGACCCCCCCGTCGTCCTCAGCCTCCCCCACAGGTAGAAGAAGCCGCCGGCCGGCCCGAAGAGGACAACCGCATGGACCTCTAAATGTCAGCACACCGACATCTAGAGGTCCTGCAGGTGAACGCCAACCACTCCGCCAGAGCTCAGGATCTGCTCATGCAGACCATGGCGGAGTGGGAAATTGGCGTTGCGGTTGTCGCGGAGCCATATTTCGTCCCTCCCCTACCTAATTGGGTAGGGGCTTCGGACGAAATGGTTGCCATCGTGGTGCCGGCGGTTGGGGACTTCCCCCCCCTGTCGAGGATCGAGGGTGGCCCGGGGTTCGTGGCGGCCAGGTGGGGGAGCGACACCGTTCTAGTAGCGGTGTATTTCTCCCCCAATAGGCCGCTGCGTGCGTTCGAGCAGTTCCTGGGGGTCCTGGGGGGGGTGGTCAGGAGGGCTGCCCCGAGACAGGTGATGGTCCTGGGGGACCTCAATGCCAAGAGCTCGGCATGGGGTTCCCCCATCACGGACCCACGTGGGGCGGCTCTCACGGATTGGGTGGTGGCAACGGGACTGGAAATCCTGAACCAGGGCGACGCAAACACATGCGTGCGGCGGCAGGGGGGTTCGGTCGTGGACATAACGTTCGCGACCACTGCCATTGCCGCACGCGTGGAAGAATGGCGCGTCCTGGAGGACGTGGAGACCCTCTCCGATCATTTGTACATCAGGATGAGGGTCTCCGCAGGAGGGGTCCAGCCACCGCCCATCCCGGGGAGGAGGGCGAACGGGGGCAGAGGGTTCCCAAAATGGTCCCTGTCCCAATTGGACAGGGCCATGGCGGACGAGGCGGCGATGGTGGAGGCCTGGTGCGCTGCCCCACCCGCCGCCCTCGGTGTTGAGGAAAGGGCGGTCCGGTTCCGCATCGCACTGCAGACGGTGTGCGATGCGGCCATGCCCCGGACCAAGCGCCTCTTCGCCCGCAAGAGGGTGTACTGGTGGTCCGCAGAAATTGCGGGCCTGCGTACCACCAGCAACGCCGCCCGTCGGGCCTACCAGCACTGTAGGCGCCGGCGGCACACTGCCGAGGAAGAAGAGGGCCTCCACCGCACCCTCAAAGAGGCAAAGGGGGCTCTCAATATGGCTATTGCCAAGGCCAAGGATGAGGCGCATGTCTCATTCTTGGCCACCCTCGATAGGGACCCGTGGGGACGGCCCTACAGGGTGGTGCGTAACAAGATGCGCACCGCCCCTCCTATGGAGTCCCTCGAGCCCGCCCTACTGCAGAGGGTCGTCGAAGGGCTGTTCCCTCCAGCCCCCTCGATCACTCCCCCGGAAATGGCCGAGACCCGGGAGGAACGGGAGGACGAACTCGTCGTCGCTCCTGTGAGCGATGACGAGTTCGAGCGGGTGCTGGATCGACTCCGGGGCTGCAAAAAAGCCCCGGGTCCAGACGGAGTCCCAGGCCGCGTCCTCCCGATAGCGTTGAAGCACCTCGGGAACCGCCTCAGGCAGATCATGGACGACTGCCTGAGGGAGGGAAGGTTCCCGAGGATATGGAAGGAGGGGAGGCTGTGCCTCCTCCGTAAAGAGGGTCGACCCCCCGACTGCCCGTCCGCATACCGCCCCATCGTGCTGCTGGACGAGGCCGGGAAAATGTTCGAACGCATCCTGGCCTCCCGGATCTTGCAGCACCTGGAGACCGCCGGCCCGAACGTCTCGGAAAGACAGTTCGGGTTCCGGGAGGGGCGGTCAACGCTCGACGCGCTGAAGTCCCTCAGGGACTTCTGCGAGTACGCGTCGAGCAGGGGTGAGGGTGTCGTCGCGGTGTCGTTGGACATCGCGAACGCATTCGGCACCCTCCCCTACGAGGTGATTAGTGAGGCACTTCGGTATCACGAAGTGCCTCATTATTTAAGGCGGGTCATAGAGCACTACCTTACCGAGAGGGTAGTGCTCTATGAGGGTAAGGAGGGTCGACGAGGGGAGAGGGGAATGGCCTGCGGCGTGCCCCAGGGTTCCGTTCTCGGTCCACTTCTTTGGAACCTGGGGTACGATTGGGCCATTAGGGGGGAGCTGCTTCCGCGCACACTCACCATCTGTTATGCGGACGACACGATGGTGGCTGCGCGCGGAAGCGACATGAGGGAGACCTCAAGGAGGGCGGAGGTGGCGGCCGAGCTGGCGATCCATCGCATTGAGCGGCTCGGCCTAAAGGTGGCCCTCTCGAAGACGGAGGGTATTGTCTTCGGGGGGCGTGGGTGGCGGCTGCCGGCGGGCGCGGCGCTTACCCTCGGAGGGGAAGCGGTCCAGATAAAGCCCCACATCAAATATCTGGGGCTGGTACTGGACCGCAAATGGGACTTCGGGGAGCACTTCACCAGACTTGCTCCCCGAATCGTGGGCGCCGCCTCGGCGCTGGGCCGGCTACTGCCCAATGTGGGTGGGCCGGGCTCCTTATGCCGGCGTCTATACGCTGGCGTAACAAGGAGCATGGCCCTCTACGGGGGCCCCAATCTGGGCGGACAAGCTGTCCGCCCGCAACAAGGCCCTGCTGCGGAGGCCGCAGAGGGTTGTGGCCCTCCGTATAGTGAGGGCCTACGTTACTGTGGCCCACGCGGCGGCCTGCCTCCTCGCCTGCACCCCGCCCTGGGAACTGGACGCAGAGGTGCAGGCGGAGACCTATAGGGTTAGGTCTAGGGCCCGGGCAAGGGGTGAACGCCCGGACCCTGAGGAGGTAGAGGAGACGCGCCGAATGACGGAGCGTCGACTGCGGGACCGCTGGAAATCCGACCTGGAGGACTCTCCCTATGGTACCCGTACTATAGGGGCGATCCTCCCGTCGGTGGACCTTTGGTTAGAGAGGGCAGTCGGCGCAACGTCGTTCCGGCTTGTGCAGGTGATGACCGGACATGGGTGTTTCGGCCATTACCTGCACAAAATTGGGAGGGAGCCTACCCCGCAGTGCCATGAGTGCGGGGATCCGGACGACACGGCTCAGCACACCTTCGAGGTGTGCAGCCGTTGGAGTTCGGAGCGCGGCGCCATGGCACTCGCTATTCAGCGGGAGGACCTCTCGCTCTACAGCATTGTTGCGGCAATGCTCTGCAGCGAGAGGTCTTGGGAGGCTGTGGCCTCCTTCTGCGAAACGATCATGTCGCAGAAGGAGGCCGCGGAGCGGGAGCGCGAGGAGTCTCCTCTTGCGCATCCGCTCCGGCGCAGACGGCAGGGGTTGAGGCGGCGACGATTTGCTGCGCGCCTTAACCCTTAGTGGCTGCGGGCGGGGGATGGGAGTCCCCCGCCTGCCGTAGGCAAGCCACTCAGCGGTCTGGGAGGGGGGCCACGCGTGCTCGGCCCCTCTCCCCTTTTGGCGCGGGAAGCCCCAGCAATGGCTGGGGCCGCCGGTAGACGTCGTGGGGAATGCCTTCCGCGGGTTCCACGGCGTCCAACCAAACCGGTATGAGGGTACGCCAAGGTGTTTTTTAGTGGGTAACACTCCCCTACTCCTTCTCGCTCGGAGAAGGGGAGGGGACGTGAGTCCCACATACCCCCCCGCCACTCCCATGGCGGGGGAAATGCGTAACGCATTTTTCACCTTGTCAAAAAAAAAAAAAAAAAAAAAAAAAAAAAAAAAAAAAAAAAAAAAAAAAAAAAAAAAAAAAAAAAAGGTTAGGTTAGGTTAGGTTAGGTTAGGTTAGGTTAGGTTAGGTTAGGTTAGGTTAGGTTAGGTTAGGTTAGGTTAGGTTAGGTTAGGTTAGGTTAGGTTAGGTTAGGTTAGGTTAGGTTAGGTTAGGTTAGGTTAGGTTAGGTTAGGTTAGGTTAGGTTAGGTTAGGTTAGGTTACGTTAGGTTAGGTTAGGTTAGGTTAGGTTAGGTTAGGTTAGGTTAGGTTAGGTTAGGTTAGGTTAGGTTAGGTTAGGTTAGGTTAGGTTAGGTTAGGTTAGGTTAGGTTAGGTTAGGTTAGGTTAGGTTAGGTTAGGTTAGGTTAGGTTAGGTTAGGTTAGGTTAGGTTAGGTTAGGTTAGGTTAGGTTAGGTTAGGTTAGGTTAGGTTAGGTTAGGTTAGGTTAGGTTAGGTTAGGTTAGGTTAGGTTAGGTTAGGTTAGGTTAGGTTAGGTTAGGTTAGGTTAGGTTAGGTTAGGTTAGGTTGGGGTGCAGGCCGGATTCCTCCACGTTGGCTTGGGTGTTGCAGTCTCTCTTGATCTCGATCCGGAGAGAACGCAGCATCTGGGCTGGTGCACCCTGGGCATTGGCTGAGACTTTTCCCCCTTGGGAATTCTTTCGGTCCATGGCTAATATCCGGCACGGGGGGGTGGGGGGGGAAGGTGACAGGGGTTTCTTGAAGGGTTGCGGTTGTGTACCGGCACTTCTGCCCCGGAAAGTTTCCTTCTGTCACCTGGGGGGGGATGATGACGAGCAGCTTTTCTTCGGAAAAGTTGCCTCGTCACCATAGGGAGGCGGCGACAGAGGTCGTTGGAAGGGGCGGTTGCTGGGCCGCTTCCGCCCTGGACAGCTTCCTTCTGTGGCCCATTGACGGTTGGTGACTGGGGTAGCTTGAAGGGTCAGTTGCGTGTGCCTTCGAGGCCGTTTCTGTTCCTGGAAAGCTTAACCAGTTACCTGGAGGGGGCCGTGACAGAGGTGGTTGAAAGGGGCGGTTGCGTGTGCCTTTGAGGCCGTTTCCAAACCGGACAGCTGCTTTCTGTCACTTTGGTGGTTGGTGACTGGGCTTACCGAAAGACTGGGGCATGTTAACTCCGCTCTGCAACGGAGCACGAAGGTTCCGCTCTGCACCGGAGCATGACCCTGCTCAAGACGTACTCCCATGTCACCCGAGGGTCCTTCTACGTGTCTTTCGGAATCCCGGGGGGCACTGTAGTTATTGGTGGGACAGCTGTGGTGGGGTGTGTTTGAAGGGTATGGGGACCGACCCTTAGAGGTTGGGTATCCGGAAAGCACCATCCACCACAGGCAGACCGTGTAGGGCCAGTGGGTTGGGGGCCCACATTGCACGGCTTTACCGGTCTGGGGAGATGGTCGTGGGCTGCCGACCGCAGCCGTCTCCTCCTTTGGCGGAGAAGGTGGGGCTCTTCGGAGCAGGCCAGGAGGCGTGTCAGTGGGCAAAGCTTAATTGCGGTTCCGCGGCGCCTCGCGACTGGCCAGGGGGGTAAACGCCGGAGTGGTTTTAGACGGTAGTTCTTTTGAGAGTCCGTCATACCTCCCATTGCACAGCCTTCCCCGGGCAGGGAGGATGCGTAAATGCATTTCCACTCCGTCATCAAAAAAAAAAAAAAAAAAAAAAAAAAGGTTAGGTTAGGTTAGGTTAGGTTAGGTTAGGTTAGGTTAGGTTAGGTTAGGTTAGGTTAGGTTAGGTTAGGTTAGGTTAGGTTAGGTTAGGTTAGGTTAGGTTAGGTTAGGTTAGGTTAGGTTAGGTTAGGTTAGGTTAGGTTAGGTTAGGTTAGGTTAGGTTAGGTTAGGTTAGGTTAGGTTAGGTTAGGTTAGGTTAGGTTAGGTTAGGTTAGGTTAGGTCAGGTTAGGTTAGGTTAGGTTAGGTTAGGTTAGGTTAGGTTAGGTTAGGTTAGGTTAGGTTAGGTTAGGTTAGGTTAGGTTAGGTTAGGTTAGGTTAGGTTAGGTTAGGTTAGGTTAGGTTAGGTTAGGTTAGGTTAGGTTAGGTTAGGTTAGGTTAGGTTAGGTTAGGTTAGGTTAGGTTAGGTTAGGTTAGGTTAGGTTAGGTTAGGTTAGGTTAGGTTAGGTTAGGTTAGGTTAGGTTAGGTTAGGTTAGGTTAGGTTAGGTTAGGTTAGGTTAGGTTAGGTTAGGTTAGGTTAGGTTAGGTTAGGTTAGGTTAGGTTAGGTTAGGTTAGGTTAGGTTAGGTTAGGTTAGGTTAGGTTAGGTTAGGTTAGGTTAGGTTAGGTTAGGTTAGGTTAGGTTAGGTTAGGTTAGGTTAGGTTAGGTTAGGTTAGGTTAGGTTAGGTTAGGTTAGGTTAGGTTAGGTTAGGTTAGGTTAGGTTAGGTTAGGTTAGGTTAGGTTAGGTTAGGTTAGGTTAGGTTAGGTTAGGTTAGGTTAGGTTAGGTTAGGTTAGGTTAGGTTAGGTTAGGTTAGGTTAGGTTAGGTTAGGTTAGGTTAGGTTAGGTTAGGTTAGGTTAGGTTAGGTTAGGTTAGGTTAGGTTAGGTTAGGTTAGGTTAGGTTAGGTTAGGTTAGGTTAGGTTAGGTTAGGTTAGGTTAGGTTAGGTTAGGTTAGGTTAGGTTAGGTTAGGTTAGGTTAGGTTAGGTTAGGTTAGGTTAGGTTAGGTTAGGTTAGGTTAGGTTAGGTTAGGTTGGGGTGCAGGCCGGATTCCTCCACGTTGGCTTGGGTGTTGCAGTCTCTCTTGATCTCGATCCGGAGAGAACGCAGCATCTGGGCTGGTGCACCCTGGGCATTGGCTGAGACTTTTCCCCCTTGGGAATTCTTTCGGCCCATGGCTAATATCCGGCACGGGGGGGGGGGGGGGGGGGGAAGGTGACAGGGGTTTCTTGAAGGGTTGCGGTTGTGTACCGGCACTTCTGCCCCGGAAAGTTTCCTTCTGTCACCTGGGGGGGGATGGTGACGAGCAGCTTTTCTTCGGAAAAGTGGCCTCGTCACCATAGGGAGGCGGCGACAGAGGTCGTTGGAAGGGGCGGTTGCTGGGCCGCTTCCGCCCTGGACAGCTTCCTTCTGTGGCCCATTGACGGTTGGTGACTGGGATAGCTTGAAGGGTCAGTTGCGTGTGCCTTCGAGGCCGTTTCTGTTCCTGGAAAGCTTAACCAGTTACCTGGAGGGGGCCGTGACAGAGGTGGTTGAAAGGGGCGGTTGCGTGTGCCTTTGAGGCCGTTTCCAAACCGGACAGCTGCTTTCTGTCACTTTGGTGGTTGGTGACTGGGCTTACCGAAAGACTGGGGCATGTTAACTCCGCTCTGCAACGGAGCACGAAGGTTCCGCTCTGCACCGGAGCATGACCCTGCTCAAGACGTACTCCCATGTCACCCGAGGGTCCTTCTACGTGTCTTTCGGAATCCCGGGGGGCACTGTAGTTATTGGTGGGACAGCTGTGGTGGGGTGTGTTTGAAGGGTATGGGGACCGACCCTTAGAGGTTGGGTATCCGGAAAGCACCATCCATCACAGGCAGACCGTGTAGGGCCAGTGGGTTGGGGGCCCACATTGCACGGCTTTACCGGTCTGGGGAGATGGTCGTGGGCTGCCGACCGCAGCCGTCTCCTCCTTTGGCGGAGAAGGTGGGGCTCTTCGGAGCAGGCCAGGAGGCGTGT